>FR990066.1:1106510-11106510 GCA_905404285.2 Erannis defoliaria | reverse complement strand
GAACTGAATTAGAAGAAACCAACCCAACTGTTGATGATTCCTCATACACTGGTTCCACACCTACCCCCACAATAAACTATGCTACAACCGAATCTGTATCAACAACAAACAACATTGAACCTACAACTGATGATACTAAAAGTGAAAATAGAAGAGGAAAGAGTCTAAAAGATTTTTCGACTGAACCATCTCAAGATTTATCGGCCATAACAGACACTGTCGTAGAGAAGGCAAAGGAGATTATGAACTCGACAACAACTGAAAAATTGATGAATGTTATGAAGAAGACTAAATCAAAGACAGTTAAGAGACTAATTCTTCTTTTAGTACAAACCTGCGATGACGACCATAATACAACAGCCGAAGCATCTAAAAAGGCGTTGCTTGAAGCTTTAATGGCAGTCTCTCAGAAAGACATGGAGGAAATAGCTAAAGAAGAAGCTATTGCAGAGAACCCAGAACCAGAAATCGACTCATTCAGACGGACAGACAAATTCGTTGAGCGACAAGAAGTGCGGCCGAGACAAGACAGGCGCGGCAAGAGCCTGAGCTTTGATCCTAGCGCCATCAATTCCCTATCAAATCCTACCACAGAGAAGTTACAGGCAAGAGAAGAACAAATAACGGTAACGACGACACAAATTCCTTATAGAACCAGTCGTAGAGGAATCAGAAAATTCGCGTCGCGAACCACTCCTGTAGAACCTAGATCTACGAAGCCAACGTTAGCCGAAACAAACCCTACATTTTCCAACACTAAGCCAACATTTGCCGACACTAAGCCAACATTTGCCGACACTAAGCCAACGTTTGCCGACACTAAGTCAACGTTTGCTGACACTAAGTCAACGTTTGCTGACACTACGACTACGTTTGCGGACGCTCCCAGAGCAGAAGCTAGAGTAGCAAAAGAATCTGACCTTAAAACTGCTTCAGACACTAGAGCTTTAGAATTATTAAGGTCACTTTACACTATAGCAGCGAGATGGGGCTGAAAAACTGATCTTAGTTAATTGGTAAGTATGAAATGGGATAAGAACGAGTGGCATAATATTTTCTTTGCGTTAAAGTCTGAAGATTGTCTTGAATAATCAAAATATATTGTAAATGTGTTTTTTATGTTCTATTGAAAAATAAAAGATTAATTTATGTGAAGGGGGTACCATAGACTAAAAACTTTCTTATTTTGATATCACATTGAACTTTGCTTCGTTCTCTTACTACTGCGAGATCAAAACAAAAATGAACATAAAATTAATAAGGATGTCTTTGAACTTGTGGTAAGCCAGTATTAACGTTCCCCTGCCATGCCAAAACATCATCTATTAGTTCAATTTAATACACAAAAAGTGTTGTTATATAATATCTTTCTAAAATATGGAAACAGATATAACATATCCATTTGTTTACTTTTATATTCTGTAAAATAATTGAATGGTTGGTATCAAGATTATTAGACAGTTATACAGACAATATAAAAATTGTAATTAATTGACTTTTTAAGATTTTCTTACTATAAGTTACCATAATATGTTGCTATTCGTATAACTTGCCTTAGTTGATAAGATAGTTAATTTATTTTGATTTGTTACTGATAAATCTATAGACTTACTTCAAATAGTATTATAGGAAGATACTTTTCCTGTTTTGGAAACCCTAGGATATACTACTGAGTTACCTACTTCGTCTTAGATTTTATTTTTGTTACTGCCACAATGTATACTGTAATATATTTTTGTAAGTAATCTTTAATTATGTTAGTTGTATTATAATAGATTTAAGGGAGATTTTTAGTACATTTTTTATAAATAGTTTTGATTTTTCTTTTCCTTTATGCTAAGGCTAGAATCCTAGAATCATAAATTAAGGTCAATGAACTTTTTGTATAGATCAGCTAATATTTTTTCATCACAGTTGCTCGTAAAGTGGATCTTATTGCATCGGTTTTTGCACGCGTGCTTTTTACTTTACATTACGGCACTAGTGCTATAATAGGTATAACTCGGTAAAGTCAAGTTTGTACGTGACTGCAATTAGACGTATGTATACGAAGCACTCTTAATATAGCCGGTAACGATAACCATAACCATTTTGTAATACCAACAAAGAGTTCTTATGCCGCTGAAGTAAATGTCAACCTGCGCGCGCATTGCTGGTTTGGGCGCCATTTTCCGCAAATGTTTGTTGACGTTTTCGCTGTGTGGTTGATTATTATCAAAAAAAGTGTGTTTTCCTCGCAAGTGTGATGAAAACAGTCGTATGAAACTCTTGTGCTATGTTAGTCATTACACTCTCGGCTTCCTTATCGCCTCTAGTGTAATGACCAACATAGCACACTTGTATCATAATGTACAATTTCGCGATTTCATGGTTGGCCCCATAGTAAAAGTTGTTCATAATGATGAGTACACACATACACTTCAGTAGTGTTGAACCCACATTACACATTGTATTAAAAAGGTGGTGTTTTATTCATTAAATACCAATTTAAGCAAGTGATATAAAGTGGTGAAACACGTGTTGTGTTCAAAACTTCGTAAAAGCTATGTCACCACAACTTCACTAAGGTATGACTGACTGTAATTTTATTACCTATTAGACCTGCTACTATCGAACACTTCAAAAATATCTTGACACTGGCAGAATGCACAAAGGGCGATGCAAAAAAAGAAAAAAAAACAATCTACTATACACAATTTATTCACCTTTCACTTACATTTCAAACCCTACAAGTAGAGTTCCTACTTCTTCCCGGGAGCCTTGCTGGTATACCGCTGTATATCTTGTTCGGTGACCTTATGTCCTGGTTTGAAATATGCCTTGACGTGGCGCTTCTTCTTCATCATTACTTTAGAAGCGGCCAAGGCGCCTCGGCGTTGGAGCGAGACAAAACGGTCGCGTAGCAAGTTGGCTGAAAAAAGAGGGAACAGTTTTGAGAACATTAAATATAATGTTCACTAATAGACCCATGCTTAGCAATGCGACGATGTGCTGAAAAATTATGATGATAAAGATTTAGATTTCAAATATGGATATAGGGCTGCGATAAATGTTTCAAGTTACCTACCCAGCTTCGAAAGAGAGTAGTACCAAAACCAGACCGGGGGCTAAAATGATTTAGCCCTTTGCTATGCCTATACTCACCACCGTTAACTGAGAGGACGATGCTGCCCGTCCTCCGGTGGTTCTGGATGCAGTTTTAGGACATACCCAGGTCCAAAATATATGTATATATAAAAAGAACAAGAGTAGCAGCAGACTAAAGTTGTTTGTTAGCGCAAAAGTTTAGTAAAATACCAATAGGCTAGATGACTGGTTTTTTTTATTGTCCTATTCAAATATGGCCTATAAATATAGCTAATTAATGCAAATATAATGAAAATCTGATCAAAAATAAGTAACTTATAAGCATTTTAGTATCATGCTAGACAGAGAGGCGATACAGCAAATCGTGACGTCACTTGTCAGGACGCCATATAAATTCTATTCTGACAAGTAAGGCGTGACGTCGGAGTTTTGCCGGAACACGGAAAAATCATGTCGTTGCATTCTATTATTTTCTTAAACTTGTGTTTTTTCGCGAATTAATGATTAAAAATGGTGGTGTTTTATTCATTGAGTGTTGAATTACATGCACGAGTGTGGGCAAGTGATATAATGTGGTGAAACATGTCTTTTTGTGTTGTTTTCAAAACTCCGTAGAAACTCATAGTAAAGTCGCCACAACTTTACTAGGGCAAGACTTGGACTCGACTATGACTAATTTCGTGTGACTGACTGTGATATCATGACATGTTTGACTTGATTTTAATATAAATACTTGAAAAAATCATAAACTTGACACTGGCAGAATGCACAACGTGCGATGCCAAGAACTAAGAAAAAAAAGGCGTGACGTCATTTTTAGTTTTGTGGGAAAGGGACATAGTTGTCTCTAACAAAAACTTGAAACGCTCATATATCAGAACACTATTAACCGATTTAAATAATGTTTTCAATTACCATACTATATTTACTTAAACTCTTCATCAAAGCTATTGGTTTCAACGATTTAAACATCAGTCATCTACCCTATTATAGGTAACCAGCTAGCATCATTATAAAATTTAAAAAAAATCTAGCGCCATCTATTGGCAAACGCTTACGGACCCATCCACCTCAATGTTTGTATGAGTATAATTTTCGCTTCATACTTACTTGTAGGAGCAACATTTTTCAAGTTGCCAGAAAGCAGGCTCGTCTCCACGAAGTCTGGTTCGGGGAGAGGCGTCTTATGGGCGTTGAGTGTGGGCACGGCCGTCTCAGCGAGTTTCGCTTCCTTTTCCGCTCGCTTCACTCGGAGCACCGATTGCCGTTGCTCGCGGGTGGTGATAGAGGATTGGAGTTTGCGGAGCCTGGAAGTGTTAAAGCAAATATGTTACTGACACGAACAGTCTTTGAATGAGATGGATTGGAAAATATACAATCTGTAACAAAAAGGTTCAACAATACTGAAGGGTATGTATGTACTCATCATTATGAAAAACTTTTACTATGAGGCAAAGCTTGAAATCACGAAAAAAAATATCTGCTGTTCCATACAAAAAGGTTCATCGATCTTGAAAAATGTGTGGAACAGCTGATATTTTTTTACGATTTCAAGGTTCGCCCCATAGTAAAAGTTGTTCATAATGATGAGTACATACATACCCTTCGGTATTGTTGAACCTTTTTGTTGCAGATTATATATTTTTGTATATTTAGTAAGTGTAGGATTTAGTACAGGTATGTGAACCTTACATCACTAGACCACATGTGTATTGTATAGGATATGTGAGTCTTAAGCTTTCACAAAAGAAACAAACTATTTAAAAAAAACAACCGACTTCAAAGGAAAATACGCAATTTCGTTGACTCGGGTGACAACTACAGTAAAAAAATATACAACTTATAAGAGAGCCTCCTTCATTACTGAAGTCGGTTAAAAATAAAAAGCGTGAATGTAAGCTGTCCTTTATATCACTTTACACTATGACACTAATGTTATTGATGAGAAAGCTGTAGTGGTAGGACTCTACTGCAGAGTCCGCCTGGGAAAATACCACACCTTTGCCAGTTATTCAACCGCCAAGCAGTAGTGTGCCAGCAGTAGTGTGCCAGCATTACTGTGTTCCGGTTTGAAAGGCAATGTTACTAGAGAAATTACTGGATATGAAGAGATTAAACATCTAATATCTCAGGGTGACAAGCGCAGTGCAGTGCGGCGCAGGATAGTGTTCGGAAGTTCACAATTCTGGCACTGCTAATGTTAGTGGCAGGCGTGACGCTTACCACCAGGTGAAAGTCTTGCACGTCTCGTCACTTGATTGTATAAAAAAATTGAAAAAGAAAGCTACCTGTTTATATGTCACCTTTTCACGGCTGAACCAATTTTGGTGTAATTTTGGCAAGGCGGTAGTGTTACGAGAATGCAATTAAGACACATTTAAGACATAAAAAAACACTTTACCTGTAAATATCGCTTATTTTCTTCTTGTCAATTTTGACTCGTTTCAGTCGCTCCTTCTCGACCAGCTGCTCTTTCTGTTTCCTTCTAGCTTTGTGGTCTTTCTTCTTGTTCTTGACCGGCGGGTTGATGGCCTTGTACTCGCCGTCGGAGCCAGAGTCTGGCTCGTTGGCCGGGTTGTGGGGCGTTGGGAGGCCTACGCTCATCTCTTCGCGCCATTGGTTCTGGAATATGATGACAAATAGTAGAATAACTAACATACACACACACTAACAAACTTTCGCATTTGTAATATTAGTGAGAAAATATAAATATACTATAGATATATGTATCTGTTTTAAACTATCACGGTTGTTCACTATAGTCATATTATTATTTACGTGATATTTACCGTGATTATATTGTAATCATTATCATTTCACAATACAATCACGGTAAACGGTATCCCGTAAATAATAATAGAACTATAATACTATAGTATATACTACTACTATACTATAGTATATACTACTACTATACTATACTATATTTAAGTTTATTAAATTATTTCTGTGTAATTCTTGGTGTGAACAATAAAGAGTTAATTAATCAATTAATTAATTACTATAGACATTATACAGTTACAATTATATTATTTCATTAAATATAAAACTTTTTATTATTAAATAAATAAAATATAAAACTTTATAAAACTATTTAGTAATTACCTTGACGTAAGAATTTGACATAGTAAATGTATGTACTATGTAATTATTATCTTTGAATATTTATTTTTACTTTTAGCAATGTTAATTATTTTTATATAATGATTATGTAATTTATCATAATCAAATGTTTGTGTTTTGGTGAGGTATGACCTGTCACTTTAACTATATTTTTGAAATGATTTTGAAGAGATGGCAACACTGCTGCCAAGTAAACATTAACTCATCGCAAATTTATAGACAAAAATAATTAAAGAACCTGTTCTGTGTTTATTTTGAGTGAAAAAGAAAGAAAAGATTGTGATTATTTATCGACAGTATTTGTGACGATACTCACGCAGTGGTTTTTGCAATAAATGTAAAACTTATGCGGCGTCGATGAAATGTTATTATTAGTATTCACATCACAGCACCAGTGACAACTGTGATTGGAAACGCACTATTATTGTGTAGACATACTTTATTACATGATATGTGAGTACAGAACACAACACTAAACACAATTTTTACAAGAAAACATATATATTTTCATTTTGCAAGCCGTTATAATAACAAGTCGTACGAAACAACGAACACCGCTTTGACATTTCAATCGTGGGTCTGATGACCAATAACAGTTCAGTATTGTGATTTAAATGAGAGATTACCCGCCAGAGCGCGCCGAACGAATACTCGAACGTTGACGTCGAATACGTTACCAATTTTCGACGCTAATATTGCAAGTGCACGTGGCGCAATTGGAATGCTACCGCTTTGCAAGCGAATGACACTGGGTTCGAAACCTAACATAAATATTTTATATTTTTGCTTCAGGAACTATCTTTTTGAAGCTAGTCATATTTATTTCGTGACTTTTTATGTAAGTTTGACTCTTTTTTATTTGATTAAACTTTGAAAAACATGAATTTTCTGGAAAATATTACTTTCCGACGCAAACATACTAAGTCCGATTCAATGAATCAAACTGATAATGAGCTGCTATCAGAGACTATGGATAGGACAACCACAAGCTTGCCAGATATATCGAATGACAGCTCAGATGGTCTAAACTTAATTGAAAAGATTGAAGCCCTAGAATTGGAACTGAAAAGTGCGCACAAGGAAATCGAATCATTATCTTTAGAAAATTCAAACTTAAAACGTATGAACGAAGAGTTATTGAAAAAGAATGAATTATTAAAAAAAATTACACACAGCCCGGCTAAAATGTCCCCAAAGAAGAAACCATTTAGACAAAGTGTAAAGACAGATTCTGTTGAAATTACGAATACATTGAAATCAAGTAGCAAAGAAATAATAAATGGAACTTCTGAGAATTTGAGACATACTCAACGAGCATCACGACAAAAAAATTCAAAGAATGTTCAGCTACCTGGAAAAATTTGCATTCTGAGCTGTAATAATCAAAATAAATTAATCTCAATTGCGGAAGATACATGGAACAATGGTACTGATATATGCCATTATCTTAAGCCTAATGGAAACATAAGAGAACTTATCAAAGGACTGGACAAAAAGCTGTCAAAATTCACGAGTAGTGACAACTGTATAATACTTATAGGAGAAGAAGATTTTAATAAAACAAATAATTATTTTGATCTCGTGACAGAAATTAGGGAGACATTATTAAATATACAGAACACAAACATTATAATTTGTCTTCCAACATACAAATGCGGAAATATGGCTGAATACTTATTATATAATCGACGAGTTGAAAATTTTAATAACTTATTGTATCTTGATGCATTGACGCATCAATATGCATACATATTTGATAGCAACAAAAAACTAAAGTACGATAATACCATGTACTACAAATATTCCGGCACAATCAACAATCATGGATTAAGTGTAATTTTTAGAACACTAAGGAACTACATTATCGGTATACAAACCTTTAATAGCAAGCACAACATGAATGATATGAATAACTCAGATCAAACCACTCAGAATTTTTTTCGTGACTCAGTATCTCCATATTCTACACCAAAACGTAGCTGGTCTAATCAGTAAAACTGATCGTCTGGTAGTGGCTTTGGAGGGACTTGCAGAAAAGAATATTATGGTGGACGTGTTATGCTGCACTGAGCATAATATGAAGGTCGGTTATGAGCATTTCTTAAATATGCCAAATTATACATTGGCCGCATCTTTCTGCAGGGAAGGTTCATCTAGAGGTGGCGCATGCATCTTAGTAAAAAATGGTCATGAATGGCGAGAGCTACCTGAATTTAAAAAACTTTCATTAACAAATGTATTTGAATGTTGTGCAGTAGAATTGACTAGACATAGAATAGTTATTATATGTGTATATAGAGTACCTAAATCTACAAATCTAACAACGTTTCTTAATAAATTTGAGAAAATGTTAAGATTGACTTCTAATAAAAAATATGAACAAGTAGTGATTGCAGGTGACTTCAATATTAATGTTTTAAAAGATTCCAAAGCAAAATCAGAATTCGAATGTAGATTGCAGAATTATAACTTTAAACTTGCGTTAAAACAAGCCACGAGATTTAGAAGTCAAACTTGTATTGATAACATGGCGTATAACAACATTAAGACTTGTAAGACGGAAGTGCATGAATTATGTATATCTGATCACAGTGCTTTAATAATGAAATTTCCTGTTAATAAGCAACTATTACTTAAATTTTGGCGGAAACAACAGCGAGACTATTCCCCAGATAATATACAAAAATTTAAGATTGCATTAAAAGCTTAGCATTCGAAGAATTATATAACCTCACTGATGCTAACGTTGCCTATGATTACTTTCTGGATAACTTTAAATTGTACTATGAGCTATGTTTCCCACACAAGATTGTTATCAAAAAAGTAGTGAAACCTACAAAATGGGTATCACGTGGTATCAAAATTTGTAGTAAAAATAAAAGGATACTTCTGTGGAATTATAGATTGAAACCTACAGAAACAAATAAAAATAAATATTTGAACTACTCTAAATTGTTTAAAAAGATTATAGGGTTAACCAAACGAGCACAAAATAACTATAAGATAAAAACATCTGAAAATAAATCGAAAACAGCTTGGGGAATTATTAATAAAACTAGATTAAATTTGCCGAAACATTCAATTTTCAAAATCAAACATAATGACCGAGATATCACTAACCCACAAGGAATTGTAGATGCGTTCAATAATTACTTTGTGGACAAAGTTAAACCTATTACAGGCTCTGGCAAAAAGGTGACTTCAAATATAGAGACGCGTACTGATTCCATGTTCATGGCACCATGCATGCCACAAGATATTAATAAAATTATCAAAGGTCTCAAAAATAGCAATAGCGTAGGGAATGACGGTATAACGACAAAAATAATAAAATGTGTAAGTGATCAATTGTGTACACCTTTAAGTTACATAATTAACTTATGCATTATATCAGGCATGTTTCCATCAGCATTAAAGACAGCAACTGTTAAGCCATTATTCAAAAAAGATAACAAAGAAAAAATGGAGTGTTATAGACCTATTGCACTACTGTCAGTGTTTTCGAAGATTTTTGAAAAATACATTTATGGTGAAATAAATAGCTACTTAGAAAAAAACTACATTCTATGCAAAGAACAAAAAGGTTTTAGAAAAAATAGAACTATTAATATGGCTATTTATGATTTTATGAAAGAAGTATTGTTACATGTTGACAAAACCTCCCCAATATGTTCACTATTTTGCGACATGACACAAGCTTTTGACTACGTCGATCATAAAATTTTATTGAATAAATTAGAGGCGTACGGTATTAGGGGAAATATTTTGGATTTAATAAAATCATATTTATCTGATAGGAAACAAATTACAGAAATTACTAGAGTACATTTTAAAACCAAACGTGAAGAAGTGTTTAGATCAAGCATACGTAATGTCATATATGGGGTTCCTCAAGGTAGCGTCCTCGGCCCGCTTCTATTTATTATATATATTAATGATTTGCCTAATGCTACAACCCAACCTATGACACTTTTTGCTGATGACAGTACAGTAACAATAGCACGTAATAAAAGTGACTCATACGAAACTGACATTAATAATTCATTGACATCTGTAATTTCATGGCTTGATAATAATAATTTAAAAATTAACGTAGATAAAACAAATATAATGCATTTCCGACAACGGGGGCCCGAGAAGTCTAGCATTAAAGTAATTCATGGAAATAGAACAATTAATGAAGTAGATAATGCAAAATTTCTTGGCCTAATTATAGACCGACAATTAAATTGGAAAAAACAAATAGATAGTCTATCTAAGAAAGTTTCTAGCTTGGCGTACGTGATGCACAAACTTGCCGCTATAGTTAACACAGATGCATTACTTGCAGCCTATTATTGTCTAATTGAATCCGTCCTTAGATACGGAATTATATTCTGGGGTAACTCAACTGACAAAGACATTGTTTTTAAAAGACAAAAACGCTGTATCAGATCCATGTTTAAGCTGCAAAGTACTGACAGCTGTCAACCCTACTTTGCTAAGCATAAACTTCTTACACTTCCGTCCCTATACATACTAGAAACGGCTGTGTTTGTCAAAAATAATCGAGAACTGTTTCCAATGCTCTCCGACTCTGTGATTAGAAATCGTAGGAACCAAAACCGGCTGCGTAATGTTCCATCCAAGACGACTCTAATGAATAAAAGTATAGTGTGTATGGGACCAATTATTTACAATACTATTCCTAAATCAGTAAGAGACTTAAAATCTAATTTATTTAAGATAAAACTGAAAAAACTGCTTGTCGAAAAATGCTATTATACTATTAACGACTTTTTGAATGACAAATTTTAATTGTATAATTATTGTTAGTATTTTATTTTTTGACTTTGGTTTATTTTTTTTGACATTGTGAATTTTAAATTTTAATTTGACATGTCTAATCTATAATATTTTCTTATTGTGTATTGCCATCTCTCATCTCTCATTTGCACGCCTCTTCAGGCATAACATGAAGCTCATATAATTTAATGTCAACAAACGCATGTTTTTACTCGTGTTCAATGCAAATAAATGAATCTTTATCTTTATCTTTATCTTTAAAAATGTGTAAATGACCTAACCAACTTATAAAATGATTATGATTACTTATAACAAATAACCGTCATAGTTTAAGACAGTGTTTTATAAGTATAATAAGGCTTTCAATAGCTTTCATAGGGGAATAAAATTATTTCTTGCTTCTAATTCCTTTCTCAGTTTCTTAAATAGCAGGTTCATACCTCTTTCTCAGCAGCAGTAACTCGACTGAACATGCCGGAAGTGACGCGGTGGATGTGCTCTTCTTTCTTGATCATCTTCTGTTCGTGTTGCACCACCTCTTGAAGTAGGGCTTGGTGTTCCTGGGGAGCAAAGAAGTTATACAAGTTGAGTAGCGGACGAAAGGTTCTTGAGTGGCGAAAACGGACTGGAAGGCGCAGCATAGGTAGGCCTTCTTAGGTGAATCGACGACATTGTGAAAATCGCGGGCAACCAGTGGATACAAATCGCAGGTCGTCGTACATTGCGGCGGCCTCAGATGGAGGCCTTTGTTCAGCAGTGAACGTCTCCGGGCTGATGATGCACCCCGCGGTTGTTTCCGCATGGTGATGGAAGATTGTGATAACTGTTGTCACTGATTGTGATAAGGTTATGATAACATGGGTAAAACACAAGGAAGACTCATTCATGTGCTGCAGTGGGTTGAATAAGCGTCAATAATGATAACCACAACATATCCGAATCAAAAATCAATACGAACCATTTGTTCCATTTGCGTGAAAGTGCAGTTCATTTTATTGGTAATTAACTATACTTAGTTATATTAGTACATACGTTAATTGATGCTACAAAAGAAATTATTTTTCTTTCTTTCTTTTAATAAACAGTTACGCTTTGAATCCCCAAGCCACCTGCCAAGCGTTGGGATTATGGCAACACCCCTTTATTAAAGGGGTGGCCTTCTTCCAGCATTGGACGTTTTATGGCTGATGACGACGCTTTGAATATTAGAAAGAAAGAGTTAACTTATTTTGTAACATCAGTAAGGTAACTACAACTAATCAACAATCCTAATTATTAGTAAGAATGATATATCCAAATTTAAATACAATGTCAATTAACAATTTGTTTATCATATAATACTGTATAACCTAAAACGAAATAAATAACCCACCCCTAATCAAGCAGTTGCAAAGAAGAAACGATGATAAATTAAAAGAATGATGTAAATTTTACATGAGCTTCGTATTTTATCATAATTCTGGTTTGACAAGTTTTTCAAGTATGCAAGAAGAGCGATGGACATGGACAAGCCATTTGGTTTACTAGAGGAGATAATTGCTGATAATGAATATATTTTACCTGATAACTAGGGTTGTAGCTGACACCTGGATGGGGTAACTCTACTGCAGCCCTGGTCGTAACTGTCTTGGAAGCCGGAGGCTTAGGTTTCAGCCACTTGTCTGGTAGAACATTGTGACGCTGAGCCTCAGGGGACATGAAGTCATCACACAGAGTGGCTGGGATACCTTTACCTTCTGGTACTAGAAGATAAAAATAAAAGATATAAGTCTAGAGCATCATAATGCTGTTTACCTATCAATAAATAAATAAATAGTTTTTTGGTGATGTGTTAATATACACTTAGATGAAAGATAATGATCTCTCGTCTAAGTGTATATAATTAAAACACCCTGTCAACAATGTTTTTTTCTTACATTTTGGCTTCGTTTTTAAGCATTCTTCCAGTGTCATGTTTTAATAATCTGCATGTTTTAGTTGCAATGGATGAAAAAAAATATGGAATAACAACATAATTATGTCTTTTGTCTGGGACCTAAAAAACAAACACTGAATTTCAACACTTGTGTGATAAAGGCACATCAGCTTAACTTTGCTCACCTATCATCTAACCAAATCGTCGCTTATCAACAGGTGAGTTGGTGGTAAAAGGCAAACTAATAAGCGTTAAAAAAAATAAAAATTAACTATGCTAATTCATTTTTACTAGTTGAAAACAAGAAATGTCCATACTTACAAGCATCGCCTATTACCTAACCACATCGTCGCTTACCAACAGGCGAGTTGGTGGTAAAACGCAAACTTATAACCGAAAAAAATTAACTAAGCTAATTCATTTTTACTAGTTGAAAACCAAAATGTCCATACTTACAAGCATCACTCCACATATCCATATCAAATGTCTGCCGTGCTTGCTTGGCTTTCCGTTTCTTGTCCAAGGCAATCTTGCGGCCACTCCTCGCTTGTTCCACCTTACGCTGGTACACTCCCTTCTCTAGACGTCTCTTATCAGTGATCTTACTGAGTGCAGTAGGAGTTGCACCCACTGGTTTCACTATGTTACGTTTGGCATTTGGGTCTGTGACCTGCAGCAGAAAAAATGCTTATTCTAGTTTTTATGCCATAGCAGTTGGTTTTTGTGATTTTTGGTAATTTTACATAGATATTTATGTTTTTTTTTAGTATAATCTGGGTTTTGGCTACGAGTCTTGATTTTTGCTGCATGGTATCAAATAAAACAATTGTCCAATGCAGTTGAAACAAATTTTATTGTATTTATTAGTGTTTTTGACAGAGTTTGGCTTTGCCAGCTACATCCGAGCATATGCCAGAGGTTAACCAGTGTCGCCATCGGCGGACACGACGCAGACGACATTATCATCATAAGTATACTGATATCTAAATGGTTTGAGGAAGGAAGCTAATTGGGGAAATCCAAAATACACCTTAAGTAGTTTGGTAGTAGAGCACAGGACACTGCCCCCATTAAAAATAAAGGCTTTCACAGAATAAACTGAATCCAAGGGAGGGAAGGACGTAAGTAGTTTTAGACTCTATATACCAGACTAGACAGCTGTAAATTCAGCTATATTTAATATTAAGTTACCTTTGATGAAGGAATCAAAACTTCAAAGCATTTCGGAGTGGAAGAAAGATTCAGCCTCTTTTTCAGCTTGGCTGAGAGCGGCTTTTCTTCCACATCTTCAGACTTTACTTCATTATCACCAGCTGTGTCTACGATAAAGATCTCACTGTCAGGTTTTGTTTCAAATTTGCTAAAACCAGAAAATAGTATTTTTTTATTAAAATTGTCAGGCCTAATAATTATGTGACTCTGCACTCTGGCCTTCAAGCCAATCTTACAGGTAAAATTTGGTGAATTCTGAAAGCTGTAGCTTATTATCCAAAAGTCAGTGTAAACCTGATAATTACAGTTAAAGAAAATCAGCAATCATACAAGAGCGAAGACTATGATGGACTGATTTTTTTTTATTGGTTCAGAATCATATTTAGGCAGGCATGTAATGTATCAGATAAAGATCTATCTTACGTAGTAGGTAGTTCAGAAACCCATTATAGTCATCTAAACCATTTTTAGGGCATGTATCTAAGAATATTAATGTTTTAATCTTATGGTGTACTTATTGTACTTGCTTATTCTTACATTGAGGTTGTCTAATGTTTCTAGGGAAAGTATCGATCAATTTGTTATATTATGCTCATAAGCTGTACTCCCTAAGACAATTATTTCTTGTAAAATAGCTAAAATAAAAAATAAACAAACCAAAACATAACCTTACCCAAGTCGTTCTTCTAATCTCTGATCTTCTAGGAAGGCCTCTACGTCCTGAATATCACAGTGCTTGCGCCAATCTTTCTTATTTTTCTTGGACACGTGCTTCTTTTTCTTTATTACCGACATGTTGTGCATAATAAATAAATTACTTTATTACAACGTGAAACACGACAAATTGCGTGTTTTGAAAGAAGAGTTCCATTACACGTAAAAATAACATAGGTATCTAGAGAATTATAGTTCGATGCTTTTGCAACGCCTAAATAAAAATATAGCGCCCCCTTAACGTAGATTTTTATTTGTCTTTACTGTGGAATATTATGAATTAAAACTTTCAAAGCTTATAAGTTTTTTGTGCAGAGAATACAATTAAATGGCTTTCTCAATCTAAAAGTTTAACATATTGCGTACAAAAAAAATTAAGAATGGAACGTATTTTTGTTACGAGTGCGTTCATGAAATAAAATAGATGCGTTCATTTATAATATTTTATAAAAAAAATACATCAAATATAACACAGGTTTATTGAAAACAAATTGCTTAAAAATAATTAACAGGTATTTGGATTTAAATAAGAACAACTATAGTAATGGCATTTAACTAATTCGTTCAGGCGGAGTTTTGATCACTTCTCTTCTTCACAATCTTCCAGTTCTTCGGCCTCTTCCGCTTCTGGTTGCTCTTTGGCTTCTGCAACGTTAGTTAAGGTTTGGTCGGTGGGTATTGTACGAATACAAAAAAACATGTACACCTATAACGTTGTACGAAATTATTCACTTTTTACCCGCTCTATCTGCGCTTTATCTGCTCAGAAAGGAGGAATATATTTTTTCGGGGTAGGTACCTGAGTTTGTAAGTAAGCGTGTATGTGTGTTTGTTCTTATTCGACCTCCTGCCACCAGATTTTAAGCTATTCGTCTTTAAATTTAGGTACAGGGGGAAGTAAAGGTGTTACGTAGTAAAGAAAACCTAAATTCGGAGTGTCACGTCGTCGTGGTTACATTTTGCAATCGCTATGTTTGGTAATGTGGTGCTCAAAAGCAAAATTACTTCATCAGAGTTTAATACCCAGATTTCATTTCGTGCTATATTTCGTAGATAATATAATACTTGTACAATTAACACTGCCGTTTTTCATTGTGTTTTTTGTATTTCATATTATACTTACTTATAAAGTATATAATATTACGACTATTGCCTAGTTATTATTCTGTGCTATTGCGTCGAAAATGAGTAATCAATGACTGAGGCCACCCATATCTTTTTAGATAATAATTTATACGTATGACTTATGGTGAGTGTTTTTAACCGACTTGAAAAGGGAGGAGGTTCTCAATGCGAATGTATTTTTATATACTTACTTAGGTATTTTTAGTATTTCCTACCTATTAATAGGAATTTTACATAACTATGTAGGTAATATTAGGCATGCACAAGTAAATTACCCTATTATCACAAGCACCTATTATTATAGTAGGCAGGAATTTAACTTGTTTATAAATAATTTATGCCTACTATTACCTACATAGTTATGTAAAATCCTACCTAGTATCTAATTTCATGTCACAATGTCGTATGTTTCGTAATTTTTACCATCAGGCGTTATGGGTATTGCATTGCTCGTCACTTTATTTCAGGAACTAAAAAATAGATAAGGTCATAAATAAGTGTGAATCTGTAACCGTGATTGCAGGTGACTTGTAGCTTGTCAAACCAAAATTCACATTAGCCTGTACCACTATCAACCCACTACTGGGTTAAGCTATTAGGTACTGACTGTCTAATAAATAACGGGCTAGGTAATTTCATCCACGTTTGGTCTGATAGTCTGATATAGGTCCGGAAGACGCAGGGTAGGTAGGCCTCCTACTATTGTGAAAGTCGTGGGCAACCAGCAGATGCAAATGGCAGGTTGTCGTACAGCGTGCCGGTCAAATAGGGGGAGGCCTCGCTCAGCAGTGGACGTCTACGGGCTGATGATGATGGGTTTATCAAACCCATTGAAATTAAGAACTAGTAGCATAATCAGCTTTTTTTAAAAGTCAAGTTCTGATGTGCTGGGTTGGCGCCTTCACATATCCCTGTGAATACACGCCAATATTTTTTTAATAAATAAAAGTTCGGGTGTACGTATAGGTTTCCTCACGATGTTTTCCTACTAGGAACAAAGTTGTACTTGTTTAAAGCCTACTAAAGACCACTCAGGACATATTTGATACCCTAATAGCTTACCAACTTGAAAGTTTTACTTATTTGGAACTATTAAGCAATAATTCAAATATGTGTGGTGTCAAATAATTACCCTTATTGTAATAATTAACAACCTACCTTCCTGTCATGTTCCAATCCCAAATCTACCAGCCAAAAAATTGCTCCAAAGCTTTCTGAGGAACAACTCCGGTGTCATAATTCCCAAAATCGTCTAACTTGACAAACGTGTCAGGAAATACTTTCCCCGAAGCCTCATTAGGCAAGTTTAATTCTTCGAATTTCCCTTCATTCCCATTAGAAGCAGATAGAAACGGTCTGAACTGGATCTCCTTCGAATCCGGTGTAAACTGGTTATCAGTAGACAGAATCTGTTCAAACTGAAGCCCTTGCGGTAAAATCTTGTAAGAGTCAGATTGTACTGGTTTTGAGCTATCAGGTATGTAGTGGTTCGGCTTTGAATGTGCTGCTAGATCGAAGGACTTTATTGTGGTGGGTTTGAGGGTGATTTTAGCAGGTGCAGGTTCGTGGGTTAGTCCTTGCGGTGCGTGCAATGCGGTGGCGTGCGGCTGGCGTGGCGGCTCTGGAAGAGGGAAAACACTCGCTATACCCATCTACGTACCGGTTTAATTTGTTAGGAAAGCCTTTCTATTACCAGAGCAAATTGAATTTCAATAATAAATATTAAGTACGAGTACTATAACTACAACAAATGTATTATTCAGTGCAAGCAAATTATTACTTTATTTGTATAAGACAGACGATTTTCCACTGTAGCACTTGGCTCGCTGACGTCACGCGGATCCCGCCAACTGCGCAAGCGTCGCAGCACTACGTTGGAATATCGACACTCTTCTATACAGATAGAGTACAAATTACGCCCCCGGTGCGAGTTTCTATAATTGCGTCCTTGAAAAGAAAGCGCCCGGTGCGAGCTTCTTTATTTGCGCCCTTGAAAAGAAAAATATTCAAAACTCGTTCCTGGTATGGTAATTTTTGCGCCCCTCTAGGACCAGCGCCCGGTGCCTGGGCACCGCTGGCACTGCTGAGGGCATTGAAGGACAGAAATATATAATGATACCTTGACCTACTTACTCTACTCAGCTCCTTGATAGTAACAGAAGGTAGGAAGGTTGTGAAGGTCTCAACGATTACTATGAATCCCTATTAAGGCTTGAGTTGTCTTGCTCGCTTATTTTAGGGACTTTTACACTATCATAGCAGCGTTTATGTCAGCCCCATCGCATCATATCATACAAGTCACTATTTAGTAATATTACATTAGGTACATATTACTACTTATGTTTCATTATCATGGTATAATTATAGCTAACTATGTAGCAGTGTGGTACTAAATTGACTTTTGAGGAAAGATACAGCCAGTCCTGGAATAATGATTCGCTAATATTGAAATACTGGACTAACATATTTTCAATGAGTGTTAGTGTTTCATAACATATTGAAACACTAACACTCATTGAAAATTCGTTCTATTTCCACTTGTTTCCGGACACACACCATCAGCACGTGAGACACATCCTCGGGCTTGTCGCACTTCTCTCAATTAGGTACTTAACAGAACTTTTCCCGTCATGAAACCAAAAGCATTCAATAGATGTATCTGGAACGTAATCTGTGCACGATAGCAACGAGTTTCCAACTTATCACCACAGATAATATAACAGTATAATAGTATTATCACCAACAAACCCTGGCGTTTGATTAGGCTCTATTATTTTATTCATTTATTTTTTTACATCATTCTAGTTATGTTTTTGACCACAATCTCACCTGATGGGAAGTGACGATGTGATTCTTGCTTGCTTGACGGCAAGAAATCTTTCTTTAGTATAAACAATATAGATAAGTACAGTACAGTGATACCTAGATGTTTAATTGATTACGTGAACTTACAAATAGGGTTAAAGAGTTGCATTATTTCTAAAAGTGGATTTAAGTTTAATCTTAGGTTGGATGGGGTTAGTCAGGGCTTCAACGTGATATGTTTTCGTCAAGTGAAATCATAAGTTAGTCAAGTACAAATCAAATAAGTAAACTAAATATTAAGTGAGATGTCAAGAAGTCAGAAGTAAAGAATAAAGTCATATGAAGAAGTCAGAAATAGTCAACAGTCGGTTTACAAAAATAACAAATTACTATAACAAAAAACATTTTTATTCATTTCATATCATCACTCATGAGACATCGCACTTAACTCTTGTTAGTAATCGTAACATTACAACGACGCACGTAACTTGTTACAGTAACATGCTGCAACTGAATGTTACAATGTGTCGTTGCATGTTTCGCCACATCCAAAGTTGTACTATAGCTTTCTTTTTTGAAACATAACCGTTTTAAGTTACACAGAACAAAACTGAAAGCGTTTATAAATTAGATGTTATTTGTATAAAAGTATAAAATATATCACAAGTCGTATACCAACAGTTAAGACGTAAATCTAATTATTAAAAAAAATATAATTTATTTACATTGCGTAGATATCATCTACTTTGTATGGTAACATTAATATTGGGCGTTTGACTACCAATTTTAATGTTACCCTCAATTTTGTTTTGGTTTTGGAGATTTTTGAAATTATTTGACTGGAGGTAAATATGTAGTAGAGTACTTTTATTAATTATTAATAATTATTATTTCAAGAATCATTAGGTAAAGATGTCAATAGATTTATTATAATTAGCAGGTTGAGTATAGAAACTCATAAGTAATACCTAATATATATAAACAAATAAAAGTTAAAAATAAATATGTAATAAAATAAATAAATATAATAAGTTAATTAATATTCTCATACTAAAATATTAAAATTTTGCTTCTACAATGTATTTCATTGTGTCTAGTAAAAGTAAAATTGAGTACAAACTGCGATTCAACCAAGAAATGCCAAAAGGTATATTTTGTCGAAGGTGAAATGAAAAAGTCAAATAACTCAAAAATTTAAAAAACCAAAACGTCACCTAAACGAAGTTACTGGTGCTGGTAGTCCGACTGGTAGTACTCCTGACTGCCGCTATCTTCCTGCGGGGCCTGTACCCTGTACTCCTCTGGGGCCGTACCTTCATATGACGCATCCTTATGGCCTCCAAGACCAGCGGCGGCGGCCTTCGCGGCGGCAGCGGCTGCGTTAGCTTGCGCTTGCTGGGCTGCAGCCTGCGAATTGAAGAAAAGTTACATTTGAAATTAGATTGGACATGAAGAACTAAGCATACTAACACGCTTTTGTGCATTTTGTTAGAACAAGCTAGTTCAAGCCGATACATAAAAAAGCAAAGAAAGACCATCTAACTAAATGGGATCTGAAAAAAGATACTGTTACAATTTCCAGTGTTTATTGACAAACACACAAGTTTCACAATATATGCAATTTTTGAACGTTGGTTGTTTTCCTAGAAGAACATCGATATCTTTATGTCGTCGATTATGTAGATCTTTGAGTTCCTCTTTGCTTCCTAAACAAGAAAACAAAATGCTGATTAACATTTACTTCTTACTACATTAAGAAGAAAAGTAAAGCTGCAATAATCATTAAAATGAATTTTCCTTTGATATTTGTAGCTCAAGATAAATCTTTTTAAGTTGCCAGTAAATAAATAAAAATACTTGATGAAAACTTCGGAGTCTATCTTAATGCGTGCTCGTACGTACCTATAAGTACATGTCTTATACATATACATCGCTACGCTTTTATCTCCCATTTACTTAAGTAACAGGATTACAACAGAAGCATTTCTGGCGCATTTCCTACTCTTCTAGGTGAGTATTATGTTATAATCCTTACGCTACATCACATGTACTGACCTGAGCCTTCCTGGCAGCAGATTGAGTGGCCTCGAAGTCGATCCTGACTCCATGTAGCTGTTCCTGAAGCGTGTTCAGCCTCTGGCGCGCTGCGCCCACCATGGCGGTCTGAGCACCGAGCTCTCCAGCCGCCTGGGAAGCTGCCTCGTTAGCGTTCTCGGAGGTAGCCTGCGCTGCGTTCAGAGCCGCTTGGATCACGTTCACCTGGGAACAGATGTACCTCCGTTTACAAAAAGTAAATTTCTAAATAAGTTACGAGATGGTTCGATGTTACAATGCTACGATTGATTCACTTTTACGATAGAATCGAAGTGAATCAAAAAAGTTTTCTTTAGTGCAGCTGAAGCGCCTGGAGACGACTGTTTGGAGAACGAATTTCAAGTCATACTTGCTCCGGGTTCCGGAAAAGCACAAGGGCGTATTCCTATATTTGATGGTTTTCCGACTGCTTTTCTGAATGTTGCTAATGGGAAGCGACACTGACAGGAAAATGTCAGCCAAAGTAAGTACGTTAGTCTGTAAGGTGTTGTGTTTATAATATGGGCCCGTGTTTTTAAGTAATTTATATTGCCTGAAATAAACTGTTATTATTATTATTATAGAAAAAGTTCATTCACTATTGACAAAATGTATAGAACAGTTTTTTACGCGACTTCCGGTTCAGAGTTGGTTGAGATGAGCCAAACATTTAAAGTTGTTCACAATATCACAATGATGAGAAGAACGATCTCCTTTTGGCTTATTGGTGGAACCTGACGGTGGAACCGTAATAATATGACTTTAAAGATATAATAGGCTGCAGATTTCAAATCGGATACAAAAGTTAGAGCAGTATCAGTTGATATCTAAGCCTTTTTAGATCATAGAAATAGTTGCGGATGTATGACACTCTTAACTTGGAATCTGAATAATATTGAATAGCAGTATTATATTATCTGTGGTACAACAGCTAAGTACTAAACGCCACTGACCATGATCGATGCAGGACTTTTACAAAACATTTAGGACTCATCAAACAAAATTAATTTTATGTCGGTAAGTAAATTTGTGGTAAATTCTTATATCATTTACATTAGATATAATTAAACTTTCTAGCTCAATGAGGTGGTAGTAATACAACACTAACCATGAACCTAATCTTATAAAGGAAATACATCCAAGTTGATGTTGTAGATCGAATGACATATTTGAACTGAGGTACATAGTGCCACAGATTATTTGATACTATATTAGATAGCACGTAAATAAGGAGTATTCGGAGTATTGTAAAATTTCATTGTCATCAGACCTGGATTTTAGGTCTGAGACACAAGTAGTGCCCTCAACATAACCACAAAGTTATATTACAAAGAGTTTAGAATACATTAAAACAAACGCCAAATTCGTAAGGAGATACAAAATTTTATTACGAAAACTGACGTGGTTTTGACACATTTTTGCTAAGCAGGACGCAGCTGCACGCGCGTCGGGCTCTGTTTCACTCTTTGAAAAAGGATGTGGATGTGATCGAAACTATAGTCGGAGTATCCGATTTAATTAAACGTGAGTATTCCCGTATAAATAAAACAAAAATGAGATACAAAATGATAAAACGAAAGATAAATAAAGAAAAAGATAGACTAGAGAGACTACAAAATTATTAGACGAAAGATGTTCTCATGGCAAAGCTTGGGGCGAAGCGATTGTAAAGTTTGTTTCATTATATTTTTGTGCAAAAAGGTAAACAAACTTGGAAGATCTGTTAAACCGAATATTCTTTAATTTTTTTTTCTAAAATATAAACACTGATTCTCTGTAAACTGGGTTAAAAATTTAAATTATTTATGTCTTCATTTTTTTATAAGAATAATAAGACAGGTAAAGTTTGTAAGCTTTTGTTGACACCTTAGAAACAAGACATCCAAGGCCTTACCTAAAAACCCCGCTTAATGTTAAAGGACGTAAGTTATTTGTAGGTACTGCATTTTTATATTGCGCACTAGTTAAATGACGCTTGAACTTGACGCATAAATCCAAATCTTTTCAGGCATTTAGGCATTTTAGTCATTGGCATTTAGTAGTAAGGGGGAATAAAGAAACTTACGTACATACATACATACTCGTCGTTGATACATACATATCTACATGTAACCTGAAATCATTACGCTCTATTTTTTGAGCAGAAGCGTAAAATATACTTTAGTAAAAAGCATGGCTGTAAAAACCAGTGTAACTCCTTAACAAGTAGGTACCTACTTTTTGGGCAACTGATTGCATGTACTTAAACGGTAAACGAGACGCCTATACGACAGTTAAATCATCCTAACTAGAAAATTAATTATCTATACGAAACTCTACGCGGCAGTGTGGCCTGTCTCTCTCCTCTCTTCTTTAGGTTTAGTATTTTACTGAAAATATTCCCGTATTCTTTTTTTTATTACCTATCAAGTAATAAGTTAGCTCTTGCAGGTAATATAATAAGCTGTAGTCAAGGGCAAAATTACAAATTAATTAAGTTTTAAGCGAAAATTCAGCGAAAGTAATGAACGAACCTGACCTCCGATATGTCGTAACTCTTACTTAAATGTAACTTATTTGCGTACATTGCAATAAGCAATGACAAAAAAGTTATGCTTATCGAAAGCCAAATAATTAGAGCGTAACAATCTAGTCTTGTGAATAACTTGAGAACAAATAAAATTAAATAGAACAAGTTAATATTACGAGACGAAAATGTTATAAAAAGATTCGCCTAATAGTGAAAAATATCGTTAAAAATAAATATCTTAAAATGAGTTTATAAAGCCATGACTTAGATCTTAAAATTAGTTTATAAAGCCACTAGAGGTCGCCCGCGACTTCGTCCGCGTACGGAAGAAATTTGGCCCGCTCCCAAAATTCACCACGTTTTTTACCCGACTCGATACACGTGCTCATTATTTGTACTTGACTACAAAATTTAGAAATGAACAACTTATATTCAAAATTTCATCCCCCGTTTCTTAAGAGGGTTTTTAAGGCTTAAATTTTTTTTAAAACGATAAAAGTTGCGTTAGTTTCTAACCTTAAACCTAAATAATAAATATATTGATTTTTACTTTGAAAATGAAGGACTTTCCATACACAACTGCATCCCTTTTTTCACCCCTTCTAAACTAATTTTAAGCCGTCATTCTAAACACAAAATTTGAAGATCCTAACTTCGAAATTGATGGACTTTCATATAAACTATCATCCCCTATTTTACCCTCTTAGGGGTGAAGTTTCCAAAAATCCTTTCTTAGTGGATACCTACACTTTACAAAGAACACACCCTCCAAATTTCATGTCTCTAGGACCAGCGGTTTAGGTTGTGCGTTGATAGCTCAGTCAGGACTTTGAATTTTATATATACAGATGACTTTATCAAAACACTTTCGATTCGATCGTGTCCCATTTTCAAAAATTATCGCCGTTTTCCAAACATATCACAATGTATTACTTGTTTTCTCTCAATGTTTTACTTATAATGGAAATGCTTTAAAAGAAAAGCCACCACCGCAGTTCATTTTGTTTTTGACATGTTTTCTGACTGCTATGGACATGGTTGAAAATTCTGGCGTGTCCAGATAACGATATAATAAGGGATACCAATTTTGAGTTTCACCAACTGAACACACGCATGTCCAGCCCCTCGCTTCCAGTTGGTGAATAACCCATTTCTTTTATACCAACTGACTATAAAAGTGACAGCATCACTGACAGTTGTCGCATATTGTTTAAGGGCCGGTTTTTTGATCTGTGGTCAAAATCGACATAACTATTTGTTAAACTGACTATAGTTCACTAGCTAACCATTAGTTACATTTTTACCACTGGTCATGCTAACTATGAATCAAAAAACCGAATTATTGGATTTTAATAATTTGTTACCGTTTTTAACTATTAGTTGGCTTAACTACGGATCAAAAAACCGGCCCTAAGCCAGCGAAATGTTGTCCAAGAGGGAAATCCATCCTCCGAGGTTAAAGCCCACTTTGCATATACAGTTAATACAGCTAACAGCTCGTTTTTCAGAATTAATCAACATTTTACTACAGCTCTAAAAATTTTGCTTTGTGTTCTCGCAGATTGACAAAAATACAGTTAATTGCAGTAATGTCGATTAGTAAAATGTTTGTGAAATTTTAGCATAGTAAGTACAGAAGGTAGAAGACCTCTAACCCCCCCCCCCCCTCTCTCTCTCTGGGGGAAGACCTTTGGCTAACAGTGTGACAGGTTCGGGGGAAAAGATACAAGAATATGTGAAAGCTTCGCCACTGGGCCTTATAGCTTAATGCGATATATCCGAAGCTTTCAGTTCTGCAGAACTGACAACAATGTTGTTACTAGAGTAAACGGCAGTCGTTATTAGATAACGATTGCCACGATTTATGTCTATTATATTTCGAGTAACACCAGTCACTGCGGTCAATTAGGGCAATTTCTGCTATTCATAGAATGACCCATAGAAAAATAAAATGTAACATTGTAAGTAATTTCATTGACTCTATTTGAAAATTGGCAGAGCAAAAGAATTCAACGCGCGACTTGGTAACCTTACGGAGATTTTTGAAACATATATACACAAAGTTTTTTTTACATAATTGACTAACGAGGACGATATGACATTTATGTAACTACGTATTTAACAAAGATAAAGCTGATAATGCTGAAGATTCGGTCAGTCTTCTGAAGGGTAACCGTTACTAGCATTAAAAACGGAGTGCTACTGTGAGCGAAATGACATAAATTCGGTCCACTTATTAGGTTGTAGGTCCCGACTGGTCTTCGTAAAACTATCATCATCAGCCGACGACGTCCATTGCTGGACGAAGGCCTCCTTCTCAATAAGGAGGGGTTGCAATAATCCTCACGCTTGGCAGGCAGCTTAGGGATCGCAGAATGCTCACCACCGTTAATCGAGAGGACGCTGCTGCCCGTCCTCCGGTGGTTCTGGATGCAGTTTTAGGACCTACATATCCCCAGGTCTCAGGTACCCAGGTCTTAAAACTATAGTATGATATAATTCGTAGCATAACAGTATCAGAGGCCTTCAAGCGTACGTACTCAGAGTTTAGGGCTGGTCAATGATCTTATACTAACGTATTGAGACTAGATTTTTTGCCCGAAATAAGAAGGTGTCTTTATGGTAAAGAAATAAGACAAAACGCTCCATATAACAACTCCTGCAGGGCTAACATGCGCACCGCGAGAAAATTTTGTTGTGTCTTTATGTCGCGCGAAAACGAGACAAACTTATACAGATCCGTAGCCTTGTCATGTTTTGTAGAATCGAGAAATGTTTCTCGCGGTGCGCATGTTAGGCGCTCTGGGCAATGGTAAGAGATAAAGCTTGCCCATTTACACCATTGCAGTAGTACCCCGAATTTAGAGTAGCAATACAAAGTCGTACACTACATTGGTGCTCATTATTTGAGACAATTGATGGTGCGTCATTAACCCTGTAATTTCGTTAGCTACAGTACCATGAAACCAGAACATAGTAACGTTAACTCACTACTGCTTGACGGCATAATATATCTAATACTGAATTTAATTAAAATGCAATGTTACCTAATTAAAGACTCTTGGTAGTATTTGGCAACCACACTTTGAACTCACATTTAATCAATGTTTCACCACGTCATTGGCCACGGTTTGCCAAACGTTTTCGCAAGCTTGATCGGTTTTTCTGTCTGTTTGTAAAGATTCTGTTGACAAACCTAAGTCACAGTTTTAAATTGATTTTATGGAGACATGTTGGCTGATCACGTAGTTTCAGGCAATTTCATTTTTAAACGACTTATTATTATATTTTCGTAAAAGATATAGAAAAAATCTTGGGTCTATATTTTTAACGCAGATATTGGTCTGCGTTTGACCACCACTCGTTGTGTTTGACTCACCTGTTGGTCGAGCAACGACTCGGTCAGATTTAAAACATACCTATTCGCGCTAGATCGAGTTAAATTAAGATATACACACAAATATATCAATATCAGGACGAATGAATAGTTCATGCTGCAAATCAAAAAGGTATAAAATACGGCAAAGAGAGGGAGAGAATCAATAGATTTTTTTGTTGTGGACTACGACCTAGGACACACGGTCTCGTCAATCATCTCATTTTCTTAGAACCTACTTTCGGACGTTTTTTACAGAACAGACTATATTATACAATCTACTAAATTGTGATCTATTTTACTTTTTAATTATCACTCTATGTCGTTTTCTGTCTCGATAGATCTTGTTTGTCGGCTGTCGATTTACGCAACTGACTTTTTATGAATCTTTTTGATCTATTTAAAAAAACTATTAAGTGGAAGTAAGAGGTAATTGCCCGACATAAATTGTATTTTATATAGTTCCGTTCTCGGTTCTTTTTTTTTCTCTAACTGGAAGAAAGTGATTGCGTTCGTTTTTCTTTCATTGCTGAATTATTTTCCGAATAAATTCCAATAATTTTTCATAAAAAAAATCGTTCTATCAAATATAAAGCCTCGATTAAAATTATATTTGATATACATACTTGTACATACGTACCGTCGGCGATACGATATATTCGTCTATGACACATACACATAGGTCTCTGAAGATAAAGATTAACATATAGTTTTTTTCTGTGGATTTTTTATTTTAAGCCCATTAAGGCTTGCGTTTGACTGCTATCACGCTTGATGTTTTTATTATTAATGTAATTGAGTGACGAGACGAACAAGACATCGCCTGGTGGTAAGCGTCAAGCCTGCCCATAAAAGTAGCAGTGCCAGAATTGTGAACTTGCGAACACATTCCTGCGCCGCTCTGCACCACGCTTGTCACCCTAATATATTCCCTTCATCCACATTCGTAACTAAAAGTTCATTTATTATACTTAGGTGAAATCTCTTTATGCCCAGTAATTTATCTGGTAACATTGCCCTTCAAACCG
This sequence comes from Erannis defoliaria, assembly GCA_905404285.2. Lineage (NCBI taxonomy): Eukaryota > Metazoa > Arthropoda > Insecta > Lepidoptera > Geometridae > Erannis > Erannis defoliaria. The sequence goes on along the minus strand of FR990066.1, from coordinate 11,078,758 downwards.
AAACACAGTAATGCTTGCACACTACTGCTTGGTGATTGAATACATGACAAAGGTGTGGTACTTCCTCAAACGGACTCTCCAATAGAGTCTTACCACTACTAACCATATTAAGCGCGGCAGTTGCGTTCTATTTATTTCCCTCATCACTATTTATTCCGGGAAAAAATACGATTTCCGTAGGATTAAGTAGGATAGCGGGTGAAACTGCGGGGCGCTGTTAATATGTTCGTTAACAAAACATACCTGGTGCATAGCTTGCTGGGCAGCCTGCGCCGCCGCCTGCGCCGCTCTCTTAGCTTGCTGAAGCTGCATCTCTTCTCCTTGCAGGCCCACCTTAGCGTCTCTCACTTGCTGCTCTAGCCCCGACAGAATCACCTGCTTGCCAGCCAACGCCGCTTGCGCTGTAGCACTAGACTGAGCCGCTGACTGAGCTAACGTGTTCTTCGCAACATACGCAGCCTGATACGCTGCAGCGGCTTGATTGCCAAGTGCTGTCTTAGCTTGATTCGCGGACCCAACAGCTATCGTTCTAAGACCGCTACCTCTGCTGAAACCTTTCTTTCCTTCATTAGCGGCTTTAACCTCTTGTAAGTAGGCATCATAATGGCTGTGCTGCGCTTCGGGCTCTTGTGCTTGCGCGGTTTGTGCGGAGTTGTCGTAGTCGTATTCATATTCTGCGTGCTGGGGGGAACCGTGTTGGGGAGCGGGCACTGGGGCGGCGGAGGCGATGGTCAGGGTGCCTGTAAGATAGAGATGATTATTGGTTTACTACATCTCAAATACTAGCCTGTTTTTAACCGACTTCAAAAATGGAGGAGGTACTCAATTCGGTTTTTTTGTGTGCTACCTCTGAAATCCCTTATTCAATAAATCGATTTAGAAAAAAGTATGTTTAAAGGATATATTTTCAGATTGTTCCTATAGAAATATCATCAAAATCGGTTCAGTAGTTTGGTTTTTAAATTCAAATACCAGGAAAAAATATGGCATCCAAATAAACAAACCTGCGTATTTTGCTTTGAATTTTGCACGGTATTTTTTTGTTTTTTAACGGCTTAAAGTCGGCTTAAGTCAATATTTGTGTTACGATAAATTTACGGATGGCGCCATTAACGCTTTAGTTGATTAGCATATACAGTTTTAGAAGGCAGAGATTTCTGTAGCTTTTGGCAAAGCAGCCGGGAAGGAAACCCGGTAATTGCTTGAGCACTGCGGGGGTTCAAGTCCTGCCAGATATCTTAATTTTTCATACTGCCAAACATAGAAACACCTAAAGTATGGAAAAACTTAATATAAATATTTAGTAAGTTCTTTTGTATTTGTCTTCATATTAGTTTAATCATTATTGCTTAAACTAGTCGAAGCTCATACTGCTGTTCTTAGTTTAAACGTAATCTGTTAGTACAAATGTAATACCAAAAATTTGCAATATCATTAACTGTTATCAAAACAAATACGCAATTGAAGTATACTCGTACTAATAAGTATTACGGATCAAGTGAAGCGTAAGTACTATACAGGAAGTACTTGCTTATTTTGCGTGTGGAAGTAAGAGGAAGTAAGCGATTGGTACTGCTCCCAAGTTACATTAAAATTATTCCATGTAATGGGTTATGTAAAGTTTCAATTTCGCACGATATGCGCACTCGTAATCTAATTTCGTTTTAATTATACGATTTTATTATGAAAATTCAAATATTTTAGTTTTACAATAATTTGCGTATAACCATTTTTTGTTATGTTTATTAAGCATTTATTTACCTCAGGTAAGATCATGATTTTTGATTTTGCTAAATTAAACTTTTCTTATTCTAGCCGTCTTATCTTCGAGGAACTAGTTCCTCTTACGTCTTATGCCTAAAACACTAAAACAAATGGTAAACCTATTTGAGTTAAAGAGTGTTTTGGAAATTCTTTCGAATTACGAATTGGGTTTGGAAAAAGAAGACAAAACACTTTATAACTATAATAGGTTTATTATTTGTTTTAGTGTTTTATGTATAAGAAAGATGGTATAAATAAAAGTTTTTAATTTTTGTTTTCAAAATAAATCCACAGACGTATTTTTATAATTTTTTATCGGTGACTTATATTGTATTGTTTAGGTAAATAAATTGACTAGCAGTGTAACAAAACAGCAGCGCGAGTACCGTTCTATGTCGCTAAATTTGACGTGTCGGTATAGCAGATTTCTTTATACGAACTTGACAATATATACCGATTTTTATCGAATTTTACCGATTAAAATAGCAAATATACAATTTAGATGTCAAATATAACGATCGTCAAGAACGATACTCGCGCTGCTGGCTTATTAAATATCAGTAAGTAACATAAAGGTATTTAAGTATAATTTTGTTGTCAATAAAACTTTTTGTAATGAGAATTACAATTTTACAAGTGCGTTAAAATTTATAGCAAAAATAGAAGATTGCTGGCACCTCGAAGCAGCTGCTCGAAGTGGCTTTCATGGGTTTTTTTTTACTTCCTTACTTGACCGTAAATCATTTATTGCTGTTCCGATGCGATAGAGAAGCAAGAGCTCACACAGAGCATTGCAGCGCATTTTTTGCATTATGCTCTCAAGCATAGAACACTATAATTATTTCATTTACTAGCGGATCTTGCTTTAAAAAAAGAATGAGCATCGATTTCAATTACATAAAATTTAATATTTTTGCACCAACTTGTTATCAACAAGAGCGCGAAAAACATCAACATGCGCGTATATACGCGTGCGTTGATGTCTTTTGTAGAGGCGTCTAACCATTAGAGTAATTCCACTAAAAGAGTATAAAAACATTATAAAAGTTTGATCATTCATTCCAAAATAATTATCGTAAGTATTTAACTTTTCAAAAAGCACGGTACCAAATAGATAACTTTAATTATGAATGAAATGTCCAGAAATTCGTTTGCTAACATTTATATATAAATTATTAATTCTGTTTATTTTTTTCATTATCTATTTATTTACATTTATATACTAAGGGGTAAAAAATATTTATAAAACATAATATATTATATATTCTGTTTATTAATTGAAATTATTTTTGGGTTAAATATAATCATATACATATAAATCAATTGTCGAGCAATCTCGCAATAACTTGAATATGGCTCGACCGATCTGGTGTTTTTTTGTTTTGTATTTCTCAATACTGGGGTGATATACAAGAAAAAAAATTGCGGTACGAAGTTCATCTAGCAATATATATTATGGTGACGAATCTGTTATGTACTTACCGATACAAAATAATACTGTCCTAAAGGCCTTCATTTTAGCTACAGTCGAACTGAAACACACCACATAAAACCATTAACACTACTACAATTAAAAATAAAATCACCAAAATCAAAAAAAAAGGTTAGCTAAAAACTTATATGACACTTTAAATCACTTTAGAAAAGCTATACCTTCCAGTACTTTCACAAAAGCTTAATTTTTTCAGTTTAGGTCGCGGGGGTCTAAACCCCTGTGTCACTTGTCTGTGAAGCAATGTACGATCAGACGGTCAGTACTTCTATTTATAGTGATTGCCACTCCAACCGCAGTATACTCCGTAGTTACTATGCAAGAGTGCACTTGACCATAGAATAAATAATAGTACCAACGCAGCTTGACCAAGATCTCTATAGAGTCGAAAGCACGCTGAATCTCTTATTGTTATAATGTAAGGACAATACAATATTTTGTCACGATTTTATTGATTCTTGAATAATGTAAAATTTCGTTGTTAGATAACTGGGTATTAAGGTAAACGGTTACTTTTGAATACTAGTTGACAGTTAGGTCATAGAAAGTCTTTTTCATCACACTTGCTCGTAAAGTGGATCTTATTGCATCGGTTTTAGGCTAATAATCCAAGCTATTACGCACGCGTGCTTTTTACTTTACATTACGGCACTCGTGCTATAATAGGTAAAACCCGGTAAAGTCAAGTTTGTACGTGACTGCAATTAGACGTATGTATACAAAGCACTCTTAATATAGCCGGGTAATACTTAGAGTTTTTTTGTAATACCAACAAAGAGTTCTTATGCCGCTGAAGTAAATCTCAACCTGCGCGCGCATTGCTGGTTTGGGCGCCATTTTCCGCAAATGTTTGATGACGTTTTCTCTGTGTGGTTGATTATTATCAAAAAAGTTTGATTTTTACTCGCAAAATAAAAAATATCTTTTTTATTTTCTATAAACTCGACTTATTATTAATCAGATCAAGTGAATACACCTAAATATATTTTATCAGCTAGTTTTTCCGCCTGTTGGTAACCTCGTGGCCTGAGACACCTGCAAGCCTGCAACATTAGCAATGTTGTCGATGCGTTACCAACACGGAGAGATGTTTAGCCCTCTTTTTTAAACCACGCCATGTTGTAATTTTGCAGATACCCAAGTATTATAATTTATTTTTAGAGATAAGTATGTATACCAACCACAATAATATTCTTAATTAATATTAATAAATGCGAAAATTTGTTGGTATGTGTGTATATGTTTGTTCATGCCAAAACGTCTGAACGGATTTGGATAAAACTCCGGACGGAGATAACTGATTTCCCGGAATAATGTATAGGCTACTTTTAATCGTTGTTGTCATCACCGCTTTTCATCGTCACGCGGGTGAAACCACGGGATGCAGCTAGTATTATAATATAACCTCTTACTTGGTCGAAATACGAGAATAGCTGTATGTAGGTAATGTAACAGGTAAAACTAAAGCAAACTGTTAGTTAAATAAATGGGTGGGTTTTCTAAATATTTTTCATACGCAGTGGTATCAATAACTCTATGTCAATCTGATACAGTTGTATGCGTTTAGTAGCAATTTTATAGTTGTAGAAAAGCTATATTGTGTACATTACAGCAATTAAGTAAAAGATACATGATTACATTGAACTTTTCTCACAGAAAATCTGTGTATCACAGTACTCATTTATCAGTTAATAAACGTAAAAGTAAGACCAAAAATGTTTTTTTTTAAATTGCTGTCAAAATTGTCTACAGCTGGGTACAGCTGTACAAGCTTATTATTTTTACTGGAGATCATTCTTTATTCGAGCAAATTGCATAATCGCCCCTTAGAGCGTTTATCAATGGAGAGGTCTTTGGCAATAATCTGCCCTCTGCGATTTTTTTTTTCCGAGGGATGTGGTAAACACGCATAGCACACTTTCAAGAAAACTACTAAACTAATAAAACAAAATCCTGTTCGTATGAAAACAAACTCACAACACATACAAAGTATGGTCAGTCAATAAAAGTATGGTCAGTCAATACAAATTATGGTCAGTCAGTCGAACAATGGTATGGTCAGTGACCATGTACCTTTTGACAGAGGAGTAACCTTTGGCTTGCGAAATCCCTGTTTATAGTCCACTGTGGGACTTAGACCCTACCCTCGAGGGCGATTAGGCCTTATCCAACATGCTAGCCCAGTTGCGGGTTGGTGAATTCACATATTCACCTTTGAATTTCTTCTCCGGACGTATGCAGATTTTCTCACTCTATTTTCCTTCATTGAAAAGCCAGTGGTATGAAAATCAGTACGTAAACTCTAAAGAGCTCATTGGTAAGGTCTCGGCATTTGAACTCGTAAAAAGCGACCTCACGCTTTCAAGTCGAGCGGTCTTCCAACTAGGTTCCACGGCTGCACGGCGGCCTTTATTCATAACATAACTCTTTAGTATGCATTTTTATGCAATCTTCAATTTTCCGTACGTTAGATTACGGACGACTTGGTTTAGTTAATCCGTGTTTTGTGATTTACTTTCTTTCAAATGTGTAATAGGCCAGTCAATATCGACACAAAAAATGGCAAACATCGCAAACGCGTTTAGTTTTTGAAAAAACCAAAACAATTGCCAAAATTTCGCAGTTGTGTCGAGCATCGCCGGAGTAGCACATGGTTTTCAGGGTTACAAACTTGGGTATAAACAACTCTCAAGGGTCCTAACAACAACATATGAAAAAATCGTAGATGCATGCGCATTTGCGTTAGATGTAGATATTTACTGCCTATAACTCGGTAGGTCAAAGGACCATTCAGCTATTCCGAGGTGTATTCACGTTTATTAATGAGACCATTGGGTCTTCCTTAAAAACGTATCTTATATAATAAATAAACGTGATTAATTAAATTCAGCGTAATGCAAAAATGTAATCACCAGTAATATCTAACATATTATGCGAAAACATAAAGAGTTTAATTTCCAAATTATTTATTTGCTGAGCGAGATTGTGGAACTCGCTGCTGGAATCGGCCTGGTACACTTATCCCTACCAAGCTATCCCTACCGGTAGGGATAAGTAGAAAAAAAAACCACTTAGTTCTACCGGTAGCGATAAGTGGAAAGCTGAACTCTATGGTCCACTTATCCCTACTAAATTAAATTAAATTAAATGCCATTAGACCTTTTCCCACCAGTGGGAAAACACAATACAGGTTAAATAAAAACTTTTTTTTTACACTGTTGCCAATCATACCTAGTTTTTGCAACATCTGTTTTAAATAAATAAATTATACGTAAGAGTATATGTTCCCCACACTCAACTGTGTCTGTGTGTGTGTGTGTATGTTAACGTACAAGCCACCCGTCTTCAAATCTAGAGTAAATAAAATCCTTCTAGGTAAGCGTGCTCCATTCTAGACCACACCAATGCTGAACATCAGGCACAGTGTGGTTAACCTTTGATTAAGTTTCCAGAACTGAATCCTCCAAGAGTTAACGCAAACCTTTTCTGGATAAAAAGTATTGCATTGTCATCCTATTTACATATGCATGCAAAATTTATCTCAATCGGAAACCGGAAAGTGGGTCAAATTTAACTTGTAAGATTTGATTACAGGCAGTCAGGTGATACTAAATAAAAGCTAGTGATAAATAAAATTCGCCATTTAACTTTAAGTAAATTCAGAAATCAATAAAAAAAACTTTCAAATTCATTGTCAGACACTTAAATCCACATTATAGAGCGTAAAAAGCATGATTTGAATAAAAACATGGTTCGTGCGGAGTTAGCTGCCACGGGCGGGCTATTTCATGCTGGTACTGCGATTACATGGTACCTAATGCTGCGGAAAATTCAGGTGTAGATGCACGGAAATGCAAGATTATTTTTTATATTTACCACTGACCTGAAACCTTTGAATATTTACCATTGGAGAAGCCAATGGCCTTATTTATTAGAGATCATTTGAACTATCTATAGGTTTGTTGCCTAGATACTCTAAACTAAATGTACGTGAATATGCCCCCAGGGTTCAGGATTCAGGGTATGTACTTAGTACATACCCTAGTTACATAGTAGGTAGGTCTACTTTTGTACTTTATTATCAGCCAGGAGACGTCCGGACGAACGTTGCATAATCCCTACGCTTGGCAGGCGGCTTGGGGATCTCAGAATGATCACCAACGTTAACCGAGAGGACGCTGCTGCCCGTCCTCCGGTGGTACTGGATGCAGTTTTAGGATATACCCAGGTCCTTTTAGGACATTTCCAGGTACTTTTGTACTGTAGATCCTAATACTTTGTGCATGGGCATTTAATTAAATAAATAAATATGCATAAACGGTATTTTTAAAATTATTTAATATCAAATTCGTTTTAATTTAGGTATTTTTTTGTATATAATAAACGTTATCCCGTACCGTTAGATAACGTTAAACGTTATCGTTTTTTATCATATGAAATTTTTCTGCGCTTTTTTGCGGGGAACGTGGTACACGTTGTACCTACTGTTACATTTTCAAATAGTTGACACTAAAAAATTAAGTGGTCGGTGACCTTTGTCAGAGAGGTAAGTACGCATTGGTTTACCACCTTCAACGGTGTTAAGCACGAAGCCTGCAAAGAGTCAGTCTTTCCAATGATGGTCGAGGTTCACCAGGCGAACAAGGTTGGGAAGCTGGGTGGACAAGCAGTTCTTCACTCAACTTTAACACTTTCCCGCTGAGCACAAGTATGTACTCTCGAATCACCCGATTAGGCTATATTCCACTTGGCTGGCCAAGTTACGGGTTAATGGATTCTCATACGCTATTGAATTTATTTCCGGACATTGTTCAGGTTTCCTCACGATCATGTTTTCCTTCGCCGAAAAGCCACTGAAACCAAAAATCTATACATAAACTCCACAAAGCGATCATTGGTACAACCGTAGCAGTATCCCAACTAGACTACCACATTTTTCATGTCATGTCTCCTTAATAAGGTCGGGTTATTAGTATAGTAGTTCTCAATCAATGATCATGATAAACTTGTCCATTCTAAAATCACCTTTCACAACCCCTTGTGCAATACTCACAATTGTGTCAATGTTTTTGACCATAACTTTAGCATTCTTTCTCATTTTAAGGTCGTTGATCTCCGATATTACATTTAAAAGTAACAGAAAATTGACATAATTGATATAGGTTAACCTTCATTGAAAAAAATATAACATTTGTTTCAATCAGTTTATCGATCACAAAGCAAACGTAAACCCTTATTCATATCGTTTTGCGTACATTAAGATTCCGTTACTCAAGTTTTTGTTTGAGCTCAAGCCAACTTTCAGCGTAGCTGATAGCATTGCCTCATATTACTATAATTTAATCTATGGCAACGCTGCATAAAGAATTGCCAATTTGAATAAACTTTTTTGTTTTAGTTATACGGGAATACTCACGTATAATTAAATCGGATACTCCGACTATAGTATAGACTAGTAGTTGAATAAATTTGCTATCATCTAAGCGACCAGAAATCAAAATTATTCGAATTCGTCTAAATTTAAAAAAAGAAGAAAAGAAGTCAGATTGAGGTAAAAGGTTTTCCTTGTAAAGTAAGGATGCGTGGCTTGCTACCGTCACCAAAATACTCGAGGCCTGCCCGGATGCGTCGCCTACGCAGCTTCAAGCAGCGCAGCGCAGCGCACGGCGGCGGCATAGGTTCATCGCGTGGCGGGTTGTACGGAAGGGAGGGATAGCGTCGTAATATGCGTGTGATGCATGCACAGTAGTGGAATAGTAGACAGACGCAGACGGACAAATATACATACCCACGCAAGCGCGTAGCCACTGCATGCTCACCCCACGCAGCAATGTATTTGAGGCGTTACATTTTAGAGAAATTACGAAACCCAATTAGTTTCAGCCTAAAATCGAACTCATCAACTACTTAATGACAAACGAAAAGTTAAAACGCGTGACCAAACCAAATCTTTTTTATACCTAACTAGGTAAAATACCTAAATAAATGAATTAGAAAGCAATTTCGTGATTTATTAACAAAAACCAAACGAGTGGTAAAGATTGAACAAAAAGTCAAAGAGGTGTCTTTTGTCTGACAATTTTATTCTTCAGGGGATGGTAAAAGTAGTAGATACCTAACAAATCAACTTAGGTTGACTTCTAAAAACAACAACGGTGGAGTATAGTTTAGTCTGCGCGGAACGAAGAAAGTCGTGGCCAAAATATGAACTAGGGCTACGTTATTTCTAAATAGCAACACAATCCTTCTTTTTGGCTATGTGTCAAACTCAGATGTTAATTATGTCACTTTGATTACATAGACAGAGAGAGAGAGAGCAAGATCCTCCAAGTTATGTCAACATTGCTTTGCTATTGTATTAAACTACCTTAACTTAAAAGGGCATAAAGGTGCGCCCTCAAATTCAAGACTGCACTCTTTCCGGTTATACTCTACCTATTTTTTTAATGTTGAAAAGCAAGCTGATTGACTACAGGGCCCTGTTTTGTAAAACTACAAGTCTTGTCAGCGGCCGCGGAAGTGGGGGGCAGAGGGGGCCAAATGCCCCCCCCAAAATAAATCGGGGGGGGCCGCGCCCCCCCCGATTTTACTACCAGGTAAAAAGGTTTCTCTGTGCTATCCTTCACAGAGCATTGTTTTTTCTTAAATGAAAAAGCGCTTGTACGTAAGAAAATTGTCGGAGAGAGCAGAGCATAATACCTAATATGTTTTATAAGGCATAGGAGCTGAGGCAATCAAGACAGTGGCGGCGCCAATAATTTATATTATACTACGTACCAGGAAAGTTGTCTCGACGTTTAATGTAAAAAGGATTTTGAACCTTATCCAAATAAAGTAACTTTCTTTTTTAATTCAATTTAGGTTTATGGTGAAACGGTCGCGAGAGACTGTCTTTTCAGCCGCCTTGTCCCTTTCACACAGTTACTAACATATAATTAAAGTTAGAAACAAAATGATCATTGCGAATTACGTAATTTTACAAAAAAGCCACTAGGATCGTTTATATAAACCAACTAAATGAATTAGCTTTAATTTCTCACTAAATTACTAATCATTGCTAAATTATACAAAAATGTGTCTCCTACATTCTGATAAAAAAAATTGAAAGATAGAAGTGCACATCATGGCAATTTATACTGGTAACTCATTTCATCCAAATGAAATGAAAAAAAATTAGTTCCTTGGCCGGCGCGCATAATGGAGAGAGGAGAGTGAGATATAACATAACCGTGTGCGGCGGCGGCGGCGCGGTGGTGGCGCCGGACAACAGGTGAATGCAAATGGCAGGTTGTCGTACAGTGTGGCTGTCTAAGGGGGAGGCCTTCATTCAGCAGTGGAAGTCTCCGGGCTGATAATGTGGATAGGATATGGATAAAGTATAGGAAATGGTATATTCTTTTATTTTACCACATGATTGATATGGTAGTTATCAACTCCTGGTAAAAAAACAAATATCCAATGAGGGAACAACAAAGTCCTCACTTTGGATGACTATAGGTCAGAGCTGATAGAGGTGCTAAATCCTCCAAGGAGCTGGCTGAAACATTATGTGATTATAAAAAAACTACAGAAAACAAAAGAGGTTGACCCTCCAACAATAACATCGATGAAGAACAAGCAAAAAAAAGTCGCGGTCCGATGAAGGCTGTTCTGCCTACAAATGTTAGACGAGATGGAGTGGATCACCACGTAATAACGTGTGTGGCGAAAACAGGTGTAAGATGCCAGGCTGCAAGTCTACTCACGTACGGAATGTTCAAAATGCAATGTAGCCCTAGGCCATACAGACCTACAACAGAAACTGCTTTGTAGATTTTCACAATATTTTTAGAACATTTACTGCATATTGTTGCCAAATGGCAACATACTATTTTTTTAAAATAAATGTACCAAAAACCATGATTAAGTTTTTTTAAATTATTTTTCCCATTTTCCTTACGAAATAATACAACTAATAGCATTTTTTCAAAAAATATATGATAAATCATGCATGTAAGGGTTAGAGTACTGCTAGACGATGACAAGTCTTCTAATATTACTGATGAACGCAGAGCAACACTTCGCGGTTATCACGGAAAAATGGGCGAATTTTCCACCCTGCTTGCACTAAATATTTCCCTTGCCATTCTAGCTAAGGCCCTGCAGAGTGTTGATTATACTGCTACTGGGGCGCAACAATCGGCGCGGTCATTGTGGAGTGTGTACAACTCGATGGGTGAACAAGATTTCGATCGTATATGGGCAGCTACGGAAAAGACAAATACCGATCAGAATATGAAACTCACTATGCCTACTATGCCCCGTGCCCGAGCCCCTCGAAAACGCCTCAGTGGCAGAGCTCCAGTAGTGCAGTTGTCGCTTAGGGACAGTCTTCAGCAGAAATATGTTTCAGTTTTAGATTGGTGCAAAAACGACTTAGGAAGGAGGTTTGAGCAGCCTGGGATGATTCGCCTCGCCCAGCTCGAATCTCTTCTCCTCAACAGTTCATAAGAATTATTAGCAGGCGATATCCAGGCCGAATTAGGGGTTCATGCAACCGATTTTGATATTGATTAAACTGCAGTAAATTGAGCGGAGGAAGCCGGAACCAGTGAAAGGAAGGGGGTGAACGAAGAAGTTTGCCCCCCCCGTCATGGAGTACTTCCGCGGTCCCTGAGTCTTGTACTTGTAGTGTAAAACTGGCAGCACCGCAAAAAAATATTGAGTACGGCGTTTTCTAAAGCTACAAGACAACCTACAAGTACAAGCACTTGTATATAAGTTAAAGACAAACCATCCACCTTGAACTGGTAACTTGTAGTTACTGGTACAAGAAGCTAGTACAATTGTTATCTTGTACTTGTAGCTTTATATAACAGGACCCAGATTACGAGGTGCTAACTGAAAATGCCTTAAATATTTTTTACTAAATCTCTCTATGGTTCGGTGATCGCAGGACCGTAGCTTCGCCTCGGTGATGTTGCTTCATTCACCGATCAGAACTTGATGAGAGCAGGGGGGTGTCACTCCGCAGTTTAGGTATGTTAGGCCGGCGCTCCGTCCAGGTGGACAATGCAAGGCAGAAGGCAGTCGCCGCCCGCACGCTAGCCTCGTCGCACGTAACTAAGCATACGTGATAGAAAGAGAGAGGTATATCTAGGAGAATATACCGAGCGGTATCCAGCGCTGTGCGAGTTGAACTGCTACTTTATTTCCTAGTAGATAGAGTCCTTATTTATTTAAATTCCTTTGCGGAGTTAAGGAGCTTTCTGTACGTAGTACTATTATTTATTCTGTGGTGAGAGTGACGATATGTATGCATATCAGCGGTGAATATAGTAGCGAGAATCCGACGATCGGGCTGTTGCATGCAGTAACGGTTAGAGCTACTTTGACTGTTTATCCGGGGTAGCAAACTCTGGTTAAAAGTTAGTAAGTTATTGAGAACGGCCGTAAGGAGATGCCTTTGTCTACCAGTAAACTTGATGGTGATGATTTGAAATAAACAAGTTATTTTTATAGTATTGTAAGTTCCCCGAGTATTGTAAGAGTGGCCCGCCTTTGTCAGAATTCCCGAAGGACTGACTTGGCTTGACGGTTGTTGTTACGGAAAAAACAACCGGGCGACCAACATAACCAACATTGTATTTGATGCTATGTTTATAAAGAAGTTAGATGTAAGCAGAAGGCTGACACCTAACGATCTTAAGTTGCTTTTTCTGGATACTTCTTCTGGAAGCATACTTTCAAGGTTCTCGATACCGCGTAGGAGTCCGTCCAATTAGTGTAGTGGTAGGACTCTAGTGCAGAGTCGGCTTGGGGAAATACCAACCTTTGCCAGTTATTCAAACGCCAAGCAGTAGTGTGGAAGTATTACTGTGTTCCGGTTTGAAGGGCAATGCTACCACTTGCCAGATAAATTACTAGGTATGAAGAGATTTAACATCTAATATATCAGGGTGTCGAGCGCAGTATACAGTGCGGCGCAGGATTGTGTCCGCAAGTTCACAATTCTATAGCAATGCTACTATTATGGGCAGGTGTGACGCTTACCACCAGGCCAACGTCTTGCTCGTCTCGTCACTTGATTGTATAAATAAAATGTGCTATAGCACCATAAAGATCACAATTCTTTCTTAAATTGCTAGAGTGCAAAATTACTAGTACCAGCTAAATTTTAAGGGAAAGTAGTTGGCCAACCTTGGCCCAGACAAACAAAATCATGTTTTGTGTAGTTATAACTGCTGAATATTCTGTGGCTGTGTATAGGCCCACTGTACGTACGGACACACGACAAATTTTGAATATAGTTAATCACACATCAAAATTAATTAACGCACATCAAAATGTATCCATCAATTAAATCATCATCAAGCGATTTAGTATTTGTCTAGTAGATGTAGTAGTGTTAGTAGATTGTGCTTATTTATGTATATAGGTAAATAAGAAGGAAGCGATGAGAAGTGGAGTTCCAGAATAGAAGTTAATAAGGACCTCACCATCGCAAATAGTTCTACATACTAGCACCACTAGGTCCGAGAAAGATTGGATGAAATTCTCTCACTACCATGTTTTCCACAGTATTGGCACTTGCCAGGCAGAAAAAACAGTTGTTTCAAAACTTTTTCGCTATACTTCATATTTTTGTCCCATTTATTTTACCTACTCTAAACATACAAATTTTTTGCAGATTCATATTTTTGGTGTGCATTTACTGTTTTTGTACGGATAGTTTTTTGATATGCGATTAAATAGCATCCATTTTATAATCGACAACGTTACTTGATTGTTACATTTCATTTCATTATCTTTATTGTACTTGGCTGTTGTCGCTGTTGCGCTGAAATTTGATATTGCAGAGATTTTTGTAATACGACGTTAAGTAAGTAAAGTTTCCCAAATATACTCGCGGTCATAAAAGCAGGATTTTTTTTTAAGTTTCTGTGCTCTAGATCTCAGTTTTATAATCCTTAAATAAGTACTATAATAGTCTGCGCTAACGCAATACCTATACAGTAAAACCTATATGTAACCTATACTTACCTAATACCTATACAGTACAAAACAGTTACAATTTCTGCGTTTAATATTTGTCTACCATTTTTTTGCCGGTTAGTAGCACATGAGGCAACTTTATAAAAAATAAAAATCGGCTTGCATATGACCACCATCGCTTACTTATACGGGGTGTTAGTTTGAACACCGTTATCCTTCTAGGATATCATTGTACTCATCATTATGAACAACTTTTACTATGGGGCCAAGCCTGTTATTACGAAAAAAAAAATAGCTGTTCCATACAAAAAGGTCCATCGATCTTGGACAAAATGTATGGAACAGGAGATATTTTTTTCGCGATTTCAAGGTTGGCCCAATAGTAAAACTTGTTCATAATGATGAGTACAATGATATCCTAGAAGGATAACGGTGTTCAAACTAACAGCCTGTATAAAGATGCAGTCTACCGTGGGATATGCTTGCCAAGAAAAAAAACTCGCGACTTGTAGACACCCCGATTCATCACAAGATCCTTAAATCAACTTCATAAAAGCCCTAAACCAAAAGTTGTAGTAAAGTTTATTTGTGTCACTTGCTGGAAAAAGCTTTTGATTGAAGAGACGGTTTGGTTAAATATCTTCACTCAATATATTTGAGGGTAGGCCAATGCTTGGCAAAAGCTCTAAACCAAGAGTTGAAGGAAACGATGTTTATTTGGGCCACTTGCTGCAAAATGCTTTTGATTGAAGGGATAAAGCTTGGTGAATTTTTTTACATCGCTCAATATATTTGAGAGTAGGCAAAACAGGCCAATACCAGTATCAATACCAAGCAGTGAGGTGTTAAATGCTGATGGAGAAGCGATATATTGCCTGCATACCTTCATACCAGGCTAAGATCCGACAACGTTTTCACAGTAACAGTAACCTGCTCATAGCAACAGCTAGGTACCTATTATTTGCTATTGGCCAATAAACATGAAGTAAAATTCAGAGCATGCCAAGTATGGCGAGGTGAAACATGAAAAAACTTCACGGAATAAGCAAACCACTGTAACTTTGAACGAAATTATAATATCGTATTTTGTTTCTTTTTATAGTTACCTACTTGTTTAACGCGCGAATTTATTAATGCTTTGATCCTTATATTACGAAAAACATTACCTACTTTAAATTTAGGACATTAATGTATATTTTTTCTATGCAATAGTGACGATACGAGCGATACATTCACTTGCTGGTACGCATCACGCCTGTCCATAATAGGAGCAGTGACAGAATTGTGAACTTTGCCAAAAAACTCCTGCGCCGCACTGCATTGTGCACACGTCACCCTGAGATAGTAGATGTCAAATCTCTTCATGCCCAGTTATTTCTCTGGTAATATTGCCCTTTGAATCAAACACAGTAATGCTTGCACAGTCCTGCTTGGCAGTTGAATAACTGGGAAAGGTGTGGTACTTCCTGAGGCGCACTCTGCAGTAGAGTCCTACCAGCCTCACCCATCAGCCAGAAAACGTCCACTGCTGGACGAAGGCCTCCCCCTTTATAGGGAGGTGTTGCCATAATCCCCACGCTTGGCAGGCGGCTTGGGGATCGCAGAATGTTCACCACCGTTAACGGAGAGGACGCTGCTGCCCGTCCTCCGGTGGTCCTGGTTGCAGTTTTAGGACATACCCAGGTCTTACCACCTACCAGCCTACCAGAGTAAAAAAGAGAGAGAATGTGAATATGCATCCCCAAATCGTAAGAATCATCTGGTATATTGATGCCACATCATTAGTCCAGATATAGATATACATAGGTCCAGATGGTGCATACGATCCCATCTCATGTTCCTTGTCAAAGAGAGAGAGAGAAAAGCTAACTCGCTCTCCTGATCATAAGAGCTAACGCCTGCCCATGACCATTGCCGCGGTATCGAGAACCTTGATCTACAAAAAAGTCAAGAGGCCGTACCATGAACTTTAAAATACATGATTGTTAGGTGCAGCGGTCATTTGTGACTTTCGATGGTAAATCTCGTTAAACAATATAAAAATGGTGTCGTTACACCCGGTGGGACGTAGTACTATAAGCTATTCGACAAATATTATATCGTCTTCGTGCAACCTTGCGTTGTTTACCCCAGCAAAAACTAGTTTGTACATTTTTGGACCCTCGGACCCCCAAAGTGAAGCTATAGCTGGGCCCGTGAGGGGATGACTGGCAAATAAGCATAACGAAACCCGTCTGTCCATGAGGTGACAAATTGTCTCCGAAAGCAATCTACTCAGTTCGAAGACGAGGGAACGCCGCGAGGTTGTGGCGATGGAAAAACTCGGCGGCCATGATAAAAAAAGTCAAAGTATAATTCTATTCATTTTACCTACACTTTTTTTTCGTGTATTAACCTTTTTGAATTTGATAGACAATCCATAGATTTAATAAAAGAGTACAAAGAACGAGACGAATAACAATAGAAAATAACTTAATTTTACGAGAAAACGCAAGACCAAGTACGTAAGAGAAAGTTCACTGTCTGAAAAAAACTTTTCCTGAAACGTTCCAGTTTTTAATACTGAATTACCTTTCAACTCCACCCTTTCATTCACAATTTAACAGCCGATTTGCCACAAACAATATGATATTACTTTTAAATCGTGCCTTGCGAATTGTAACATCTTTAGGAATAAATAAAACTTTTACCGATGTAAAAATATATTTCTGGTCACGTTTTTGACTCCATACCACTAAAATAATTTATATGGGATTCTCAACTCTATCGTCATGTAGTAAGGTGTCAGAAACTGAAGAAAAATTGTTGGTGACACAAAGGGGTTTTCCGTGGGATTTCCAACTCTATCACATCGAGAGACGGTGCTTTAAACATTGTGAAAAAGTATCGGTTAGTGGGTTAATCGTCACGGTGCAACGATCACGTGACAATCTGTAAAGTTTATGAAACTGATGTTCCGTAAGATGTGATCTTTGGAACAGCAGCACAGCGTTGCTTATTCCCTGCCATATGCCTTGACAAGGCCTAAAACGTAGGGTGAACCCAATAACCATTACAGTTGTCCATACCTACTTCACAAGGGATAGCATGCTCTGTAACGCAACGACTTCGTTACTTTACAAGAAAACATCAACCTTTTATCGTTCACTGCGGACATAGCCGACTTCAAATGTACGCTACTGATCTCGGCATCTCTCTCTAACCAGTTTTTACGCCACTATACGGAGTTTGTCTCTCCCATTTATTGTCCGTGGCGTTCTTCTTTTTTTTATGTAGTCAAGTAACGACACGAGCAAGTCTTTCACCTGGTGGTTAGCGTCACGCCTGCCACTACCAGTAGCAGTGCCAGAATTCTGAACTTGCGACTACAATCCTGCGCCGCACTGCACTGCGCTTAAATTTCTTCATACCCTGTAATTTATCTGAAAAGTAATTCCTCTACCTTACTCCTACTGTCAAGACCCGGAATTCCAACGGAAACGGAACGGAATTTTATTTCCAACGTGGTTCTAGGGTGCGGCTGACTTGGTCCGCCCAGCCTCACTTTGGGCAAGCGGCTTCTAAAACAAGTAAGTGGCTTGACATAATTAAGGTTTTGGAATTCCTACTCATCTGTTACATACAAAAGCATTCATTGCAGAGGTAGAACTAAACGTTAGGCGGGCGACCCGTTCATCCCCTTAGCCTTTTACTCAATACTCAACACAACTATACAAACTACATAATAACACTGCGTAGTGCCCTCAAGCCTGCAAACTACCAGACTGTGTCTGCTAAAAAGATTATCAAGTTTTCACGAGAAATTCGCAAGTTTTTTGCTGAGTTGAAACAAAAACTGCTTTATAGCGTCTTTCCTAAACCACTGCAATGATTAGATAACAGACTAAAGGCGAGGCTTCACTGATCAACACAAGTCTCATCAGTGCGCTTGCGTCGGTGGTTGGATCGAGCCCCGGACACGTTTCGTCGAATACCCACCTATCTAATGTAAGCTTCTATTACACTGTGAATGTAAGTATTTGGAGCGCGTCCTGGTATGGCTCCTGATCATACTCTCTGTCTGATTGTTGGACGTTTTGCGACATGGTAATTTTGCTAATGCTTACTGATCATTATAGATTATACGTTTCGCAATGTTAGACATTTTGCTACTTAGGCGTTCCAATCAGGAGCCATATTATCTTACAGATGTCACAAAAAAATATTGTTTATTTATAGTGCATTTTACTTAACTCCGTATCAACTCTTCCGTACACAAACCTTGTAATGCATTCGCACCTTAATACAATGGATGAACGCATCTACGCGTGGCCAGCACTTCGGTGAATGGATCCTTTACAAGTGAAAACATTAAAATGTAGACATTAGATCAATTTGCATACTTACAATTAGGTGCGTGCAAAATTGAACAGGAACGCATGATATATTGTACTTACTTTCAAATAGTTATGTAAGTAGGAATAGAGTAACGCACAAGACTTATAGGTATACCTACTAGCTGTGCCACGCGGTTTGACCTGCGAGATGATGAAAAACGGTATTTTTTAAGTATTTATTTACAATGGGTTCGCGTTTGACCACACCCCTTCTGATGTCAAACATTGGTGCGGTCTAAGGGGGCGTCCATAAAATACGTGAGATGTTTAAGGGGGGGAGGGGGTCGAGTCAAATCTCATCTAATCTTACGTTGGAGAGAGGGGGGGTCTCGGCAAATATCACGTAATATTTTTTCTGATTGAAACATTAAAAAAAAAACTATTTTGGCAATTATTATTTTTCTTTTTACAATAACAATCCAACGCGTAAGACACCCGTGAAAAATCTCACGTGAGATTGGAGGATGGGGGAGGGGGTTGATTAAAATCTCACGACATCTCACCAGCGGGGGAGGGAGGGACAGAAAATTAAAAAAAACACCTCACGTAATTTATGGACGCCCCCTAAGATGGAGCACCCTTACAGAAAGCACCTATTTACTTATTCTGGATTTGAAAACATTCAAAATCCATGTAGGAGGTAGGTATACTAGGTAGGTAGTTCAATTTATGAGTAAGAAATCACACTTTGTCGGTATGTGTGTATTTTTCTACCTCTTCTCGCCAAAATGACTAAAAATATTTCTATGAAACTCGGAATAGAGATAGACTATTTCCCGGAATAATATACCGGGTGTTAGTTTGAACACCGTTATCCTTCTAGGATATCATTGTACTCATCATTATGAACAACTTTTACTATGGGTCCAACCCTGAAATCACGAAAAAAAAAACAGCTGTTCCATACAAAAAGGTTAATCGATCTTGGACAAAATGTATGGACCAGCTGTTTTTTTTTCGTGATATCATGGTTGGCCTCATAGTAAAAGTTGTTCATAATGATGAGTACAATGATATCCTAGAAGGATAACGGTGCTCAAACTAACACCCTGTATAGGCTACTTTTTATCCCCATTATCACCGTTTTTCATCATGGCAAAGATAAAGCTGCGAAGCGCAGCTAGTAATCTATAAGCCATAATACCTACCTAACAAAGAGGCATGAATACATGACATTAGGACTTACCACTCGGCCTATACGAACTTACTAGAGACGGTCAGTGATAGCGTTTTAGCGACACCGTTCACCAAGTAACTATTGCCTAATCTATGCCCGCTGGTTTCGTGGCCCCAATGCAACTGCACCGTCACCGCAAAACAAAATAAAATAATTTGTGAACAATCTAATTTTCTGCAATTGAGCCCGTCTAGAAACAGAGGTTTATTTGTTATCAGTATAATTAAATGCTGAAAAGTAGAAATACTTAGGAATTGGCAATAATCTGAAAGTATATGTACCTAAGTACCTGTTATAAAAGACCAAGTTACCTACTTCTTACATAGCTGTAACACTATATTGGCGATGATTACTTTGATACATTCAGTGCTACATTTTATTTATTTTTAAAACATTCAAGTGACGAGACGTACAAGACGTTCGCCTGGTGGTAAGCGTCACGCCTGCCACTAACAGTAGCAGTGCCAGAATTATGAACTTGCGAACACAATCCAGCGCCGCACTGTACTGCTCTCGTCACCCTGAGATATTAGATGTTAAATCTCATCATACCCAGTAATTTATCTGGTAACATTGCCTTTCAAACCGGAACACAGTAATGCTTGCACACTACTGCTTGGCGATTGAATAACTGACAAAGGTGTGGTACTTCCCCAGTCGGACTCTGCAGTGGAGTCCTACCACTACAAAACATCCCATGAAATTTACGAAATACCAGCTACGCTGTACACTTCACCTGGACCTGGGTATGTCCTAAAACTGCATCCAGAACCACCGGAGGACGGGCAGCAGCGTCCTCTCAGTTAACGGTGGTAACCATTCTGCGATCGCCAAGCCGCCTGCCAAGCGTGGGGATTATGGCAACACCTCCCTTTAAGGGAGAGGCAGGAGTTTTGGCGGGAACGCGAGAAAATCATGGCGCTGCATTGTATTATTTTCCAAAACGACTGTTTTTTCGAGTATTAATGCATAACAATGGTGGCGTTTTATTCATTGGTGCTGATTTACGAGCAAGAGTGTGGGCAAGTGATATAATGTAGTGAAACGTGTCTTTTAGTGTTGTTTCCAAAACTCCGAAGAAGCTTGTAGTAAAGTTGCCACGACTTTATTAGGGCATGATTGGACTTGACTGTGACTTACTATGTGTGACTTGGACTATGACTACGACTCATTTAACTGCAGAACGAAGAATCGATGAAGAAATATGTATTCGGCTGAAGGACTAGTATCCATGGCCAGGAACTATTAAAAACAACAAGGGAGGGGCATTCGTCCAGCAGTGGACGTCTTCCGGCTGTTGATGTACACTTCACACCGGAACACACAGAATGGACTTTAGCGGAAGGGATCAGGCATTTCCTGTTCTGACCCAGACCTAACAATGATCAAAATGTACAGTAGTCATTAAGATCCAGAGCAGTTTTTTTTTTGGCGGGAACACGGAAAAATCATGTACCTATGATTTTTGAGATTTATGAGAATGCAAATGCATTCTATTATTTTCTTAAACTTGTGTTTATTCGCTAATTAATTATTTAAAATGGTAGTGTTTTAGTTGATTTACATGCACGAGTGTGGGCAAGTGATATAATAGTTGTAAATTGAATAAATAAATAATAAATAAATATGGTGAAACATATCTTTTCGTGTTGTTTTCAAGACTCCGTAGAAGCTCATAGTAAAGTCTCCACAACTTTACTAGGGCATGACTTGGACTCGACTATGACTAATTTCGTTTAACTGACTGTGATTTCATGACATATTTGACATGATTTTAATTTAAAAAAACTTGAAAAATCATAAACTTTACACTGGCAGAATGCACAACGTGCGATGTCAATAACTAAGAAAAAACAATTGTGAACTATATAATGCACGTATGTACAACGGCACTCGGACGTTTTTAGACTGTTTCACTTAGAGATTGGGACTCTTTAGATATTAAAGTACCTACTATTATTATTAACGGGATTTTAGCTCAATGATTCTATATCACTTATTCAAGTAGAATCCAAAACTTATTCCTATCTCTATTTTGGTATCAACTTGATACTCGATGAAGTAGGGATTTGCCTACATCGTGTTTCTAGTATTAAAACTCCATATTCATTGCACATTCTAACTTTATTATACCAAACACTGTTTTTCACTAGTCATAGATCTTACATATAGAAATTCAATAATAATTATGCCTTTTACTTATAAACATGGTATGTAATAGAGATAACGATAATGATTAGATCTTTAGAGAGAAGTAATTTAAATAAAACGAGCGAAGATAGAAAGAAGCGGTCTGAAAGTACTTGACTCATTATTTATATTAAAAAAAACATATTTTTTTTAAACAATTTGTAGTTAAAATATTATCTAGATAGTTGTATGGGTCAGCTGTTGGGAAGATACGAGTTGTGAGATCACTGTTCGTACAGAACAACTAATATAAGGTAGAGGTACGCAATTTCGAACATGTCCCGGAGCTCGAACGCTATGCGGTTTTTAGATATTTTTGCTTTTCTGCTAAAGTGAAACCAAAGTTTGAGGACGGCAATACATTCTTGGTTATATTTCAAACAATTTTAGTGGCAACACTAAAAAAATCGTTTAATGGCGTCCAAACTACACAGTTTCAAAAGTGCGGTGTCCGGAAATTTTCAAAAACTTCCATGTTTAGTCGCTAAACTTCGTGAAAATCGCGTCATTTAATTCAGCATATTCTCCAGTTGTGAATAATGTTATGGTAAGTGTGCTAATTTACTAGGATATTTAGATTCATTATTTATCGATATAACATACTATTATAAGGAATTCTATTTGTTTATTTGGTATATTTTAATGTTCGGCTATTGGTACTCACTAAACCCTTGCTTGACCCAATAGTCGAACGAAACTTTGATTTTTCGTCCGGAGATAGGGACACACAATCACCCCTATAATATGAATTGTACCTAAGCCCGTCATGCATCCTTATTGCCTTGGAATTAGTCTCATTTTCCCTTGAACCTCTAGTTCACACTACTTCCGAACGATGGTATTTGCATGAATAGGAGCGTTTATACTTGTCACTGTGTGTTAACACCTTGAGTTAAGTTTCATTTTTCTTTGGCTTTATTAGATTGTTGTCTCTAGTTTGCTTCAGAACCGTGTAAACTCCTATAATATTTTAGTTATAATTAATTAAAAGCCTGTTTGTTTTATTTGTTTCGTAATATAGGTACCTATATTAAAATACAAATGAATATATCATGATTTTTGTATTTTCTGTATACTACTTACCTATATTTTATTGAAAGCTGAGACGGTTATCAGAGGCTTGTATTTTATTTATTTGTAATTAAATAAATTATTAATACGTCATAAACAAATATTAAATATATTAATTTTAATGTTTTATTGTTACGTTTAATACATGTATATAAATGATACGTACTATTAACTATATACACCGTGTAACATTTTTTTTTTGTAATTCTGAAGTGTATGTAACCACTCATCATAATGAACAACTTTTACTAGGGTGCCAAACCTGAAATCAAGAAAAAAAATCTGCTTTTCCATACAAGAAGTTCATTGACCTTGGACAATTGTATGGAAAAGCTGATTTTTCTCGATTTCATGGCTAGCCGTACGGTAAAAGTTGTTCATAATAATGAGTACATAAATACCCTTCAGTATTACCTTTTTGTTTCACGTTGTATATTAATAATTATATTTTATTTTTAATAATATATATTAGTTATATGATTTATACTAAGTATTTGTTATTAAATAGTAAATAGTTTCTACAATACATAATGTCTCGTTTTCATTGATTAGCAATTTTTTTTTAAATTCAGATATCATGACTGAGAAGCAAGAGGCCATATTTAAAGCCATAGAGGCAGTCAATAAGGGGTCCACAATTTCAGCTGCTGCAAGGGAGTTTAATGTCCCGAAAAGTACTTTACACGACAATCTACGCGGCCGGTCTTCAGTAGAATGCTCCTTGGGCCCGCCTACAGTTTTGTCGAAAGATGAAGAGGACCATTTAGAAAAGTGGATAATATTTATGGCACAATGTGGGTTTCCCGTCACTAAAGAACAACTATTAGACAGTGTGAGCCTACTCATTAAAAGAATGAAGCGAGATAATCCTTTTACCAACGACAGACCAGGGCGTCACTGGTTTGAGGCTTTTATCAAACGACACCCTGAAGTAGGCCAAAGAGTGGCTCAAAATTTGACACAAACCCGCGCGCTTGTCAAAGAAAGCAATATAAGAACATGGTTTAAAGAAATTGAAGATTTCTTTCTAGTTGCAAATCTTAAAGAAGCCGCTGAAGATCCAAGGCGAATATTTAATTGCGATGAGAGCGCCTTTTTTTTGTCACCATCAGGTAATAGGGTGTTGGCAAAGCGTGGGTCTAAAAATGTATATAATATTATCCCCAGCAACGAAAAGGAATGCGTGACAGTTCTGGTCACAGCGAACGCAGCGGGTGAACTAGCGCCTCCGATGGTATTGTTCAAGCTGAAGTCTATACCACATAAGATCTCAAAAACCACGCCTTGTGACTAGGGATTAGGACACACAGCAAAAGGTTGGATGACAGGGGAGTCATTTTATGAATATATGGCAAACGTTTTCTTTCCTTGGCTGGAAAAAAGCAAAATTAAGTTGCCAATAATTTTTTTCTTGGATGGACATTGCTCACACACGACATTGCCCTTGAGCAATTTCTGCCGAGAAAAAAACATTCAACTGGTAGCGCTTTACCCAAACGCAACACACCTTCTCCAGCCAATGGATGTGGCTGTCTTCAGGCCTTTAAAAAGGATCTGGAAAAAAACCGTCTATGAGTGGCGGAACGATAACCAGTTTATGAAACTCAAAAAACAAGATTTCTGCCCGTTGCTTGATAAAGCTCTTAAGCAGTTGGACCCCGACTCTGTCAAAAATGGTTTTCGCAAAAGCGGGTTATCACCTTTTGACGCAAACGGCGTTGATTACTCCAAGTGTGTAACTAATGACCCAATCACAGACAATACCAGCACAGAAAACACTACCGAAATGCATTCCGATAATGTTGGCCATTTCAAATACCTTGAATCTCAAATAAGTCCTGAAACTCTCGGAGATTTTTATAAGAACAAGAGTCCTACGTGGAAAGGGGATAAATGCTTGGAAGGTTTATTCAATGTGTGGTGGAAAATACAGAGTTCGATTACAAAGCCTTCAAGTACCTCAGCTTCAAATAATGGCTCTACGAGTTCATTACAACCAACTATTGCTCATGATACCACTGATGCTAACTGCAATTCCCAGTCATTTTTAGATATTGGTAACTTCACAGGCTTCACAGATATTTTGGACACAAATTTTCTGGATTCGAATGAGTTCACTGACTTGACTGAAAATGAAAACCACAAAGAAAACGACAATGAACACAATAGAGAAAATGTGAATAAGATGGAAATCTATGAAGTTTTGGACGGAACACTGACAAAAATGATGGATATGGAAATCCCTACAAATGAGCTTTCACTGACAAAAACAAAGACAAGTCCAAATAAAGTTACGCAAGAGGCACCCTACATTTTAGAGCATGTGATCCGGACAACAGGATCACAACCTATATATTTGACTCCTCTCAAAGATATGACAACAAATATTCCAATATCATCTCGAGAATCTATTCCTAATGCCGAAAAAACGTCCAACCTGGATGAGACCGACACTATTACACTGCCAACAATTTATTTTTCCACGGTATCGACTGTTGATTTAAAGCATACGCAAACACATACTCTCATAGACCCTAACCATGTAACACCTCCAACAAATACATCTCCAATAGTTCCAAAGACATTTAAATCGACATCAATAATGACTGGAGATACAAGTCCGGAACTTGCACAATGCAAGCGAACTTCATTCGAAAACATAAAACCATCGCAACCTACACTCATAACAGATGCGTTCTTTGATGATGAAAGCCGCGAACAGCCAAAAAAATACTACGGACAGTTAGTTGTGCCAACGCCATTTAAGGATGCTTTGTTTTGGCCAGAAACTCCTAGCAACTCAAGCGCAAAAAGTAAAATTAAATTGCCTAGCGTCATAACATCTGATAGGTGGCAAATTTTTACCAAGAAAAAACTTGAAACAAAGGTAAAAAAAGAGAAAGATAGAGTAATAGCCAAAGAAAAAAAAGCTAAAAAAAACCGTACTTGGAAGTGGAAACAAGAAACCTAAGAAGTTAGTAAAAACCGTAACATCGGATAACTCAAATGAGGATTGGTTTTGTAGATTATGTCAAAAAAGCACCAAGTTAGACATGATACAATGTTTGCGTTGCAAAATCTGGTATCATACAATTTGCGCAGAAGTTTCGCCAAATGAAATAACGTTTCATTGTATCTATTGTAACGTGTCGTTTGATGAATAAGTGAATAATCAAAGACAGCCAAATTTAATATGCTCAAGATTATTACATTACATAAACATAAAACTATTACATACCCACATAAACATAAGCGACGACGTTGTTAATTTTGAAAACAGGTAAATTCTTTTAAAGGGTTTAAAATGTTAGTATAGTTTTTATAAAACGTATTCCAGCTGATCTGTAATCCATCCATCATTAGTAATTAATATCTTGAAGGCTAATAAACTATTAGGTAAATATTGTTCGTTTTTACCGATATACTTTATAGTGTACTTTAGTACATAGGTTTTTACATTACAACGACTGACTAGGATAATTTAAAAAAGTTCCTATTTTGTTTGAAATATTAAGGAGAATTCTAAGTTTTAAGTGCCAGCGCAACTCTGTTATTTGAGTAGATAACGTTGACCTTATTTTATTTGAATATTTGTTACCAAAAATATTTTTTATTGTTTTTGTGTATTTATTTATTTATTTATTATCCTATCGTTATACTTAACAAATTTGATTCATACTATTTAATTTTTATATAATTTTTTTACAGTCTGTGACTCAGATTTATAGATTTTTCTTTAAATATTTTGTTATTGTATAAGATTGCCAGATGACAAATTGTTTTTAATTAAAGTTTATTGTAAAATATATTGTCGTCGTCGTCAGCCATAAGACGTCCACTGCTGGACGAAAACCTCCCAATAGAGGGGTGTTGCCATAATCCCCACGCTTGGCAGGCAGCTTGGGGATCGCAGAATGCTCACCACCGTTAACCAAAAGGACGCTGCTGCCCCTCCACCGGTGGGTCTGGTTGCAGTTTAAGGACATACTCATTTATATATAAAATATATGTGGGTTTTATTAAATACTCTTATGGCAGAGCTTGATTTTATGAAAAATCTGCTGTTTCATACATTTTGTCCAACGCCAATTAATTAACCAATTAACTTTTTGTAAGCAGATTTTTTTCTCGATTTCAGGGTTGGCCTCATTGTAAAAAATGTTCATAATGACGAGTACATACATACCCTTCAGAATTGTTGAAACTTTTTGTTACACATTGTATAAGTTAATTAACCAAATTAAAAGTAGAATAAAGTGATTTTGTAACAATTAAGTCGAATAATATAAGTAATACATAGTTGATTACCTCTTTTACTGAAATAATTATTTATTTATATAGGTTAGAACTGCTTGAAATTCTTTTACACAAGTATTGTTTTAGCTTTGAATAAATAATTCCAATAGTGGCGGTAATGTCAATTTTAAATTCAAGATCATAGAGTTCAAATTTGCAAAGCGTCCGGCTATTGGGACAACATTCCGATCACTAGTACAAATCGTCCGAGCACTGGTACAATTGGGTTCTTTTTTGTATTTTGTAAATTTATGCTCATTAAACCTTACATTAATACAAAAAAAACTTATTGGAACTAAGCTAGAATATATGCCCTACAAAGCCATATAACTTTTATTTTTGTACGTTTACTACATTCAGCATAGAAGAGCAGCAAACTCAGCTAAGTTCAATATCGTCCGACCATTGGGACGTCTACCTTATGTCGCAATCGAGTCGTATCCGGGACGCCAGCGCCACAGCGAACCATCGCGCGTTCTGTGATACCTACCTACAACTTATTTGTGCCTACCTGATTACTGTACTGTGCCTGTGAAGATTGTAATTAGAAGATTGATTGTACGAGCTTGTTTTATTCTCATCCGACACCACCCACCGACGACGCCCACTGTTACAAGGATCAACGATGAGTGCTGATGATGATGGCGAAGGACCCTCCTCCTCCGTCATATACAATATGAAAGTCCGAAAAAGACAAAATACTATCGATACATAACAAAAAGTACTGCCCTAAAAATCTAGCCAAAATGTTTTACCATATTTTTTTACGACGTTACCATGTTTAATACGAAAAGAGTTAACAGACGTATAGGCCGGTGTTGTGTTCAACAAATGTACTCTACTCGTTACATTTACACATCTACAACACATTTCAATAAATTCGGAATACAGTGTATACACATATGCTTGAAGATACTGAACTATTTGACAGTTACTGTCTATTAACAACGATTATGGCTCAAATAAACACTTATATAAATTTACTAAGATACTTGGTCGTAAATTTGGCATTTACATGTATATTTAGTACATCATTAATAGCAAAAAAAATAGTTTTTGAAAAAAATATTACGATTTATCTTGGTTGATACTAAAATTGAGATTCACTGCAGTAAGCGATATAACAAGATAATTGACATTTAATTCCCGATAGATAGAGAAAACATACTTAAACATGTTTATTCCGCTGAAAACACAATATTTTTAATTTGTCTTGCCACTGGGTAGTTACTAGCATATTGTACTAGCTACATTTTCATGGCTTTTAGATAAATATTTTTAAATGTAATGCCATCAGAAAAAATATGTTAATAGATCTTATATTTTTCTAATTGAAAAAAATCATGGTGCTGACTTATTTAACATTTTTGTTGGATTTGAACAAATGCTGATAAGTATTTCATTAAATTTTTTAATGCTACTAGACAAAGTATATAATGACATTGGATTTTTTTTCCCGACACTAACAGTACATTTAGGACCAAGTACTCCATTATTTTTTGACACATCAAATCTAACATACGAATAATTGAACATAATTATACTTATTTACTTTACATTTAATTGAAATGCCGTGATACATTTATAGGACCAGTTATAGCCAATTTCATATGTATTTAAGTGCTTCTGTCTAAACTAAGTGATAAAAGCATTGTGACCGACTAGATATAGGCACTTTTAATTTTAACACTTGATCAGAAAATGCTGATATTCTTGAAAAAGTAAAAAAGACAAACCTAATAATACTTGGTTTATATTTGCACAGAACTATTTTAACATACATTTGTGCCATAAGAAATATTTTCTTCTATTAAATCTTTAACATTTCACGTCGTTGAAGTGTTTGATTCCTAAGAAGAACCCGTTCAAAATTGTTGTGTGCAAATAATTTTAATTTAAACAACATCTATTACTTACAAAGACATTTAAAAATATTATTTAAGATCTTTTAACGACGACTGTAACAACGTAACTAAACCGGTTTTTTTAAATGAAGATTACCAAATAATATTCAAACAGATGCGGATCTAGACTCTGAAACTGGGTCAAGATAAATTACTATTGTTGTCATAACTAGTTTCATTACGTCGTATCCTTCACCTAAAATCATAAAAGAAAAACTAAAAGGCACTCAAAAAAAAACAATAAACCTAAATGTAGAAAATGTCATAAAACTATTTACATAGAAACGAAAAGAAGAATGAATTTCTCACTTATGCGTCGTTTACTTGTGCTGCCGATTGTGCTTTAGCCTTGATTTCTGTGTTTGCTACATCTTTTACTTCTTTTGGTACGCCGATGTTTGAAGATTCGGGAAAAACTACATCTTTTGGTGTTTCATCAGGTAGTTCTATAATTTTGGGTGATTTTGCAATTTCCTCTGTAAGCTCTACGATTTTAGGTCCCGCAGGTCCATTTGAAATTTCTTGCGTGAACTCTACTACTTTAGCATCTTCACCAAGTCTGTCTGTCACAAGAATTACTTTCATTTCTTCAATCATATTGACAGGTTTCGGTTCGTTCTTAGGGCTTTGTTCAGTTGAATTATCTTTTGATACTTCAGAGCTTGCCGTATCAGTAGATTGGGTTAGAGAGTCTACATCTAAAATATCATCAAGGTCGATTTTGTCATCTCCAATTACTTCTAGATCTGATAAATTAATGTTGGCGTTGTTGATTGCTTGGATAAGGCTTTCTAGCGTTTTGTCATCTGTAATTACATCTTTGATTTTATCTTCATTGTCTACTTTGTCAACAACTGTTTCTGATGACTCTGCTTTATCGACAACTGCTTCTGTATTAACAACAGTCGATTCTGCTTTATCGACTTCAGCTTTTATGTCATTGGCAGCCTGCGCAGCAACAGCTTCATCAGCCATAGCTTCAACTGCTGCTGCCTTTTCCTCGTTAGCACTCTCATTAGCACTTTCTTTAGCATTGGAATCGCTTTCTGATTCTTTTGGAACTTCTTGTTTCTTGGACTTTTTGGATTTGGATTTCTTAGTTTTTTCAGGTTTGGGTGGTTCCTCGGTTGGTTGTTGTTGTTTATTAGTAAGGACATTTAGCTGGCTCTGCAGGTGAGCAAGACTTTGACGCAGCTGGGCACAGTTCGCGGCCATTGCGTCCACCTAAGGTTGAAATTAGCTCATTAATTTTACATTTTTGTTTGATGTATTATTAAGTAATATAGTTTAGGTTGAATTAGAATACGAATAAAATTGGTGAAATGTAGCTGAGCGCGACACTCTAAATGCGACTTTATTTTATACAACTTAGATCACCAATGTTAAGCAACGGAAGATCCGGTCTTACTTCGGATGGGTGACCGTGAGTGGCATTTCCATCTGAGCACTAACGTTCGTCGAATGACAGATTGTTGGTCCCGGTTGATTTTATTTCTGTGAAACAGCCGTCAAACCATGTCAGAGGCCTAAGGAGGCACATTAACTTTGCCGGTTGATTTTATTTCTGTGAAACAGCCGTCAAACCATGTCAGAGGCCTAAGGAGGCACATTAACTTTGACAATATGGCTGACCGCTCAGCTTATAAGAACTTACTATTTAGTTATCTGGTAACATTGCCCTTCCAACCGAAACAAAGATATCCCATATATTGCTGTTGTATCACTTACCTTGGCGTTGGAAGCGGGCTGTGCGGGCGCGGGGGGCGGCGGGGGTGCGGGCACCGGCGCGGGGAGCGGGGGGCGCTCGATGTTGTTCTCCTTGAGAGTACCTAGCAGGAGCGTGCGCTCCGCCTGGGGAGAAATATAAATAAATAAATATTGGTGGCCAATAGGCTAGATGACTGGTTTTTTTTTATTGTCCTTTTAAAATGTGGCCCATAAATATAGCTGATTAATGAAAAGAAAATTAAAATCTGTTCAAAAATAAGGAACTTATAAGCATTTTAATATCATGCTAGACAGAGAGGCGAAACAGCAAATCGTGACGTCACTTCTCAGTACACCATATAAATTCTATTTTGACAAGTAAGGCGTGACATCATTTTTTGTTTTGTGGGAAAGGGACAGAGTTGTCTCTAACAAAAACTTTAAACGCTCATATATCAGAACATTATTAACCGATTTAAATTATTTGTTCAATAAACATACTATATTTACCTAAATTCTTCATCAAAGCTATTATTTTCAACGATATAAACATCAGTCATCTACCCTATTGACACAGCGTCATCTAGCCTCAAACTAAGCAAAGCTTGTACTTAAGGAATCAGATATCTGATAGAATAGTTTTAAAAATATTTAAAAAAAAAGGTGCTCATTGTTGATGGGGCTGACCAAACGTGGCTCATTGGTGTCAATTCTGTTGCTCCACTCACAAAACTAAACTTAATTTGACAGGATGAAACCTGTTGACATCTTTTTCTAACATATTGAAATGAAATGAGACGCGTATAATTTTAGTCCTGTCAGATTAGTTTAGTTTAGTGAGTGGTGCAACAGAATCGACACAAAGGTCAAGCTTTTTATTTTATTTTAGTGCCATAGATCACAAATATGATGCTGTTTTTGACTGGCACGTTTAGTCAGCGCCGTCTATGGAGTTAAGGAGAACTATATTTTTTTACTTGCCCGTCAAAAAGTCGCCTATTATAATACACACACACCCAGAAACAAAGTAAACATTTGTGTTCATCACGTAAATGTTTGTCCTGGGTGGGAATAGAACCCACGCTCTCAAGGAAGCAAGCAAGATACTATCACACACACACATCAACAGCCAGAAGACGTACACCGCTGGACTTGTCCAGCGGCCTGAGGAAAGCCTGAGGCGAAGGCTGGGGGTCTGCTGGGCGGGGTTTTCTATGGGAGTCAATCTGCCCAGATTCACTCCCATAGACAACGCGTCTAAATGTGGATATAACTATAACAGTATCATAATTAATGCAAGTTAATTTTGTTAAAGTTAAAGTGTCGATTTTCCACTGTAGCGCTTGGTTCACGCGGTTCCCGCCGGCTGCGGGTGCGCCTCTGCACATCATTAGCCAGACGTTGTCCACGGCTGGATGAAGGCCTCCCCGTTAAAGGCTGCCATAAATCTCACGGGATCGCAGAGTGCTTAGCACCGTTAACCGAGAGGACGCTACTGTCCGTCCCCCGGTGGTTCTGGATGCAGTTCTAGGACATACCCAGATCCATGCGCACGCCTCGGCGCTACAGTGTTATATCGACGCTATTCAATACAACCAGAGTACAAAATAGCTTGCACTGAATATGACATGATTGTAGAACACAATACAATAGTTTATTGATATCACCAAAGTTAAACGTCAAATTTAATTAAGTAGTTATAGAAAATATAATGTAGTTATATAGATATATTTTAGTTCAACTAACTAGACGCGTTTTCTATGAGAGTGAGTCATCTGTACGTAGTACTATTATGTTATGTGTGGTAATTTTAACAAATGCGTTGAAATACGTACCTGGAGCGTGCGGCATAGGCTTTGCATGTTGTGCAGCTGTCGCGCGACACCCGCCGCTCGTTCCTCGCTGGCTTGTCGCTCGCCGCACATGTCCAGCAACGCTGTTTGGGAGGTCTCCCAACGTTTCTTCCAAGAGAGAGACTCCTTCTCAAGCTTCTTTATCTTTTTAGACATCTGTAATGAGATTTGTGGCGATTACTTGCAACGCTCGTAGACGATTCCAAGGTTCTAAAATCGCTCAATCGGTTTTTCTTCACCCTCAAGGTGGTTAACAAAAGCATTTTAGGAGCTTAAAAAACTTTAGTTCACTTTTTAGTCACAATACTTATCTTACAAAATAGTTAAATAGATAGATAAACACATTATTGTAGGTAGGTACACTCCAAAAGAAATGAGAGTAGTCATAAGTAACCATAATATACCACATTTATGTTTTATTTATACGGGAATACGCACGTTTGATTAAATCGGATACTCCGACTATAGTCACAAGTTTCGATCACATCCGGTGACCTTTTCCAAAGAGGAAAAGGGAGAAAGGAAGGGAGAGAGGGAGGGGGAAGGGAGGGGGAGGGTCCTTTTCTTTTTTCCCTTTTTTTTATTTATTTTTTCATAATAGACCAGAAATAAATAGGTAGGAGACGACATTAAGAGAAGAAGTCATCTCCTTCTTAGTGACTCAAATAGGGGTGAAAGTTTGTTTGGAAGTTGGCATTGGACACAAGTCTAGATATCAATAAAAAAGTAGTTACTAACTGTAACTACTATACAAGCTGTTTTTTTTTCATCCCCGCCATATTTACAGAGGTAGATATACTCTACTCATCGTTAAGAACATCATTATGAACAACTTTTACTATGGGGAAAACCCTGAAATAGCGAATAAAAAACAGCTGTTCCATACATTTTGTCCAAGGTCAATGAACTTATCAACTGACTTCAAAAAAGGAGGTTCTCAATTCGACTGTTTTTTTTTTGTAAGTATGTTACGCTATTTCTCCACCAATTATGAACTGATTTTGATGTTTTTTTTTTGTTTGGTGGGTAATAGAGAGGCTTCAGAGGTGGTCCCATACAAATTTTATCGAAATAGGTTAGGCGAAATAGGCGAAATAGGTAGTTTGGGTTCTAATTCAAAATTACTAGAAAATGTGAATTTCATCCAGGTATTTGAAATTTAAAAAAAGCGTATTATGTAGTAAAAAAGTTGATATGTGTTTAGTAGTTCATATTAAAAGTTGTTCATAATACTGTTCTTAACGACAAGTATATCTATCTCTGTAAATATTGCGGTGATGCAAAACAACAACTTGTATAGTATATACCAATACATGCTGTATGCTTATCACTAAAAAAATAAAAAAATAAAAAAGATTCAAGCTCCGGAATGCCGGAATTCTGAAATTTGTATACACAATATAGAAATCCAATTTCGGAGGGTCCGATATTCAATCCCTTATGATCACAACAAAGAAATGAACTTAGAAATAATGTAACAAAAAATCTGTTACCTTTTCCATTTCCTCCTTGAATCCACCAAACACCTGGTTGCTCTTCACGAGCGCGTTCTGGAACTCATCGTATTTATCCGTGTACACGGCCAGCTGGCTGCGGAGACCTGGAAACGATAGCATAGTTCAATGGTGCCAACAGATTTGCTCGATTTTGTTTAATCTCACGTGTTGATCGCCCAAAATCGAGTATTTGTACGCACGTGCAATCACATCGTAGTCTTGTAATTTTCTATTGTTTCTGGAAAGGTAGGTAAATGGTTGGTGGTATCGCGCCTATCTGGACACGCGTGACGATTCTAGCGTGTCTAGATGACGAAGTAACAAGTGATACCAATTTTGAGTTTCACCAACTGAACAC
The DNA here is from genome assembly GCA_905404285.2 of Erannis defoliaria. Lineage (NCBI taxonomy): Eukaryota > Metazoa > Arthropoda > Insecta > Lepidoptera > Geometridae > Erannis > Erannis defoliaria. The sequence continues at coordinate 11,044,100 of FR990066.1, read as the reverse complement.
ACGCGTGTCCAGCCCCTAGAGTCCAGTTGGTGAATAACCCGCAACCGGTACCGCAATGACAGTGTAGAATATGACGTTTCGTTGACACTTTTACAAAGTAGATCCATATATAAGCCAAGGAGGTTTGAAGGTATGCTTACGCTTTAATTTCCTGATTCAGAGATATAAGCTAAAGCAGTAGTTTGACTTCAATATAACGCCCCAGTCTAGTGACGTGATCAAAAGAGCGCCCTTCTCCCGCTCGCTACGATACTTCACGGTATGACCTTACCGACAGTAGGTATTTGATTTCGTGGGCACACCCGAGTCAACCCGTTTTATTTAATTTATAATTATCTACTGTGCTTTTAACGTGTTGCACGCGCGATGACCCTTTATGAACTAGCGGTAACGGCACGCGCTTCGCTTTACCTCTTTTATACCATTGTATAGCTTGGCCGTGTCCATTTCCCTTCCGATGTAATGTGTGTTTTGAATTTGTGCCTTTTCAGATCTTTTGAGATTCTGATGGTTTGCTAAATAGATGTTCAGCTATATATACCACCTGATCGTTGGACGTTTTTCTACATGGACATTTTGCTAATTAGGCTACTGCTCATTGGACGTTACGCACTGTTGAACATTTTCCTACTTAGACCTTCTGATCTGGAGGGGTCTATAGTTAGGTGTGCATCTAGGTGGCGTGCACAGGCGTTGTCTTGTGGACACTTACAAGAATTAGAATCTAATGTTTCAGAGACACCAGCTATATTCCATACCTGTCTCCGTGCCATGCAGTTCCATGACTTTGGCCCGGTGCTGCTGCACGGTGGACCGCAGCCCTTCCATTTCAGCCAGAAGACGCTCCCGGTCCGCTCGATGCTCCAGGTTAGCTTTCATCAGCTTCGCGTCAGCTAGCTGCTGTTCTAGGGCCATTTGTTTTGCCATCTTCTCTATCTGTAAGGCAAAGTAGGTTTTTTAAACTATAAATATGAATATTTATAAGTATTTCAATGGCATGTTTGGATCCATTCATCACTGGGCCAGTGAGGTGGAGTGTCGTGCAATCACTCTTCTAGAATGCCAAGCGGTAAGATGTTAAATGCGGACACTTCATTTATTTGGATCCTTTCTAAAGCATTGTAAGAAGATAGCAGTTATCCACTTTGTGATTTGACGCAGTTTAAAATAATGGCGGTCATCATAATCGACCTTTGTAATATGATGCAGTTTTAAAATAATGGCAGACATGGCGGTCATCATAATCGACTTATCATAGTCTTCTGCATATGTCCCGATCTTCAGCTATCCGCCGCTTCCGAACACTGCCAGCTGTAGCAGTATAATAGTGGTAGTAACACTTTGTAATGTCTATGGTTGACAGGCCAGGTGGTTTGACAACTCACCTAATGTTAAATGTGGTTGATGATAGTAAACATGCATAGCCTGAAGTAGGAATTTCTCAAATGAGGCTGCCAGAACCAGGGGGGGGGTGTCACTCCGCAGTTTAGGTATGTTCGACCGGCGCTCCGCCCGGGTCGGACATTGCAGTGGCACGCTCGCCGCGTCGCGTCGCGTCAATCAACAAGGAAACTGCATCTTCGCGTATTTTTTGTAATAGGCCTCGTAAACTTTTACTTTTGCATGATTGTTAAGTATTTGAAACAAATTCAGAATAAGCGTGTTTTTTTTTGTTCCGGTTATATGACATTCCAATAGTAATAGGTAGGAGCACAGAATAAATAATAGTACTCAGTATTAGTAGATACTACATAGGCTACATAACTGGTAACTAACACTAATAAGTATTCTGTGTATATTCACAATGTCGTCGGTCCACCTAGTCGCGTGCAACTGGATGCATATGGCAGGTTGTCGTACAGTGCGGCGGTCTAAGGGGGAGGCCTTCGTTCAGCAGTAGATTTCTCCGGGCTGATGCTGATGATGATGATTATGTGTAAATATCAAGACAACCCTAACGTTACACGTGCCGCGTCAGGAGAGATACAGCTACGTAATAGAAAGAGAGCGGTATATCTAGGTTATTATAGCAAGCGGTATCTAGCGGTGTGCGAGTTGAATTGCTACTTTATTGCCTCGTAGATAGAGTCCTTATTTATTTCAATTACTTTGCGGACTTAACTTTCTGTACGTAGTACTATTATTTATTCTGTGGTCTAGGTCCAGTTCAGAAGTAGAAAGACGGAAGACGAACTTAACGCCCTTAACAGTCCAGTTTTTTAATTTGTATTTTTGTTTAGTCACGGCTTAAAGTTCCTTCCAATATTATACATTTCAAAGTTAGCGGAGTTTACTTTCTGTACGTAGAACTATTATTTATTCTGTGCCAGAACACAGCGTTTGGTGCTACGTGGAAACTTTTTTTAATTGAGTGTGGTAGCTATCTAGGTGAGCACCCGACGAAAATGCAATGGTTACCTAATGATGTTTTCTTTCACCAGGAGCTCAAGCTCATGATTGAAGCTACCGAACCGAACGCGCTAACCCCTGAGCTATCTTCTTCTTAGTCGCTACGCTCCTGGCACAGCGGTCGAGGTCGTCATGTTGTACTGGGGCAGATGTTATGCGCATCGCGATATTTCGCCACATCTCCCTGTTAGAGCTCATTTGGAGTAAGTACACGAGACCGTCCACACCAGATTTGATATGGTCAGTCCATCGCATGGGTGACCTTCCACGAGGTCTGGTGCCTTCCAATTTAACCTTGTCCACTGAGCTATGATGGCTACGAAACATAATGGATTGGCAATGCAAAAATGACAGAGGCAGTCGAAACTGCAAGTAAATGCGCTTCTGGTTTAATGTTTTCGAACACCAGCGCGACGCTGTACGCGATGCGCCGGCAGCCGACCATTTACTAGGCCAGAATATAAAATTACGCCTACCGCCATTGGCAAGATTATTTATTGCAAATAATTACGTAGTACTAACGCTTGTTATAAAGCTTATGTGCCTGCATGAATCCTACATATAACATTTATAAATGAATAGTTACGTCGCTTTAATCCACGGTCTAGTTTTAAATAAGCCTGCATGCTTGTAAAACGAATATTTTATTTCCACTAGGATATTTTACCATTTTATATTATTATATAATTGTACAATGCAGCGCAATTAAAATTTGAAATATAAATATATATATACATACCCCCTCCACCTTCTATTACTCTGTGCCCTCCAGGGCCGTAGCCAGGGGGGGGGGGCATTTAGGGGCAATGCCCTACCTTAAAAGATATAATAAGCAAAGTACTATGAAGTGATCACCTGTACCAACAGCTGCCCTACTTAAATTAAGGTCTAGATACGGCCCTGGTGCCCTCTACTCTCTACCTCTCTTTTTACATGACAGTGACGAAGTTGTGTTCAAGAAAGCCATAAACCAAGAATTTCATTGATTACTCTCTAGTTCCCCTTGAAAGAGAATCTCATACCTGCTGTTCTCTCAGCTGGTACTGTGTAACAACATTTTTAAACTTCTCAGCCATGGTGATGTTATCGTCCCTCAGCTTGGAGTTCTTCTCGTTGTTCTGCTGCAGCAGAGCCGTGATCTCTGAAAGAGTGTTCTGGAACTTGGCCTGTGTCTCCTTGCGACGTTCTTCTTCCTCGCGGATCTTGAGAAGGGATTCTTCCTGGAATTTTTAATTGTTCTTAGTTCATGACTTCATGTCAACTGTAGCCATAGAACTTCGAATAATGAAATTAATAATGAATTGAATGCAAAAATCCCAATGGTTCTACATTTTACATTATTCTGAGGCTCAAAGATTGCTTGATTCAACTGTATGTAATAAATACTCAGCACATTTTTTTTTTAACTGCATTTGTTTTATAAAGTCAATCCAATTACCTTTGACCTCATTATAACTTCAATACAAAGAACTTTCCATACAAAATTTTGCCCACCCTTTCATCCCCATAAGTCATCCAAGTCAAACGATACTGAAATCACCATATTTTATTTTTATTTTAAATATGTGCACAAATAACAAAGTTATAAATATTTTATGTTCATGTTAGACAGGGATGGCACAATACTAGCTAATGACGTCCAAGTCAACGATTCCAAACAAATTCTATACTAGCACGTGTTTTGCTAGAAAGGGACAGATGCCTCCTTCCCAAATACATTGAATGCTTATATTTCAGAACGTTATCAGCCAATTTCAATTATTTTTTCGACGTAAGTTTCAGATTCGGTTAAATTCTCCATTTATTTTATTATTTTTAATAATTGAAACACATTCATATTCCCTATTCTTAACGATTACAAACATAATTTTACCGTCCAAGTAAAACATTGTGGAAAGCGAAATAAAATAAAATGAATACAAACCTTGATAGTCTTATTCTGCTTTTGCAGCTCTCGGCAGAGGTTCTCCAGCTTGGACTTGACAAGTATTGTCTTATTGAACTCCAGCTGCAACTGTTCTTTCTCTTTCATCACCATCGCATGACGTTTCTCCGACTGCTTGATGTAGAACTGGGAATTTTAAATTGATTTAGGAGTTCCTGCAGAGTCAATATAGAAACCTATAAAAAAATCTTAGTATTTTTTTTTATAAAAAGAAGCTAACTTTCAAACAAAAAATCTATTTGCAAAATCTGTCCTCAGTTGATGAAGACAATGTTGAAAATACATAAGTTACATATAGAGTCGAACATAGAACTTCCTCCTTTTTTGAAGACTTTTCAATTGTACATAGTCATCGCAGAAAGAGAACTGCCATGGCCAAGACGTTCACTAAAGTTACGATTTCTAAACGTAACTTTAGTGCACGCTTTAGTTAAGTAGCAAATTTATACAGTTTGACAATTATGACTGGTAAGGCAGAGACTTCTGTAGCTTAATTGGCAAAGCAATTGGAACAGAATCTCAGAGATTGCTCGTATGCTGGCACAAGTCCTGCAAGAGATCAAATTATTCAATCCTTTAAAAAAATATACAAATGTGGAGGAGTTATATAAGTGATGATGATGAAAAATAATGAACATTTACCTGCATTTTCTTGTTATCGTCAACCATGTGAGCATATCTCTGTATGGCTATCTGCATCTTTTCTTCTAAATTCGGAGCCGAGTTGATTGCTTTCATGAACTGCTTGACATATTCATCATCTTTCCTGTTGCGGTCTTCTCGTTTGGATTTTTTTGGTGGGTCTGATTGTGTGGCTGCTACTGCAGGTGTGGGTGCAATTCTGGGTGTAGGTGCTACTGTGGGTGCTGTTGCGACTGTAGATGTGGGCGTTACTGTGGGTGTGGGTGCTACTGTGGGTGTGGATGCTACTGTGGGTGTGGACGCTACTGTGGGTGTGGACGCTACGGTGGGTGTGGGTGCTACTGTGGGTGTGGGTGCTACTGTGGGTGTGGACGCAACTATGGATGTTGGCGAAAGTGTGGGTGCGAGTGCTACTGTGGGTGTGGGCGCTACTATGGGTCTGGGCGCTTCTGAGGGCATTGTTGCGGATGTGGGTGCAACTGTAGGTACGGGAGCAGCTGTTGGTGCTAAGGTTGCCTAGAATATATTCAGAAGAATTAGTGTTCATGTAAATTACATAATAATAATTCTAGAAAGTATCTACAATTTTATAGAATTCAGAGATTTTGAAGAGGATTTAGGTTTTTTTTATTTGTTATGGATTGATTTCTTTGTTCGCAAAGTTATAAGCAACATTTGACATTTTCAGTTTTTAGTTACAACACTTTCAAAATAAAGCACAAAAGATGTTGAGTGGTACACCCTGGATCACAAAAAACACTGAAGTCCATGAATACCTATAGATCCCTCTCATTAAGGAGGAAGCGGAAAGATTCTGCTGGACATACAAACAAAGACTCGAAAGATACAAGAACCAAGTTGCTGTTACCTTGTTCAACCTTACAGACCCAACTACCCACTAAAAAGAAAAAGAATAGCCTCAATTTAATTACTGCAGTATTTTAAAATGTTAATAGTTAAATACTTAATGCATCGGATGCTACAAACTCACACTGTCTTGTCACAATCTTCAAAAATCTGATTATAGCAAAATAAGCTGAATGCAGATAGTCAAATTCAAAAATGAATTATGTAATCTCATCTCTAATCTCTATCTCTCTCTCTCTCAATCTATGTAATTGACCCAGTGAAAAAGTTAGTGTGCTGCCCTAAGGCCTCAAACATGGCTGGTGGGATTGCTGTTATAGAAACATAGGACAAACAACCGGGACCAACAATTTTACAATTTTATATGTCATCTGACCCACGGAAGCACTCAGAAATAAATACCACTCACAGTAACCTATCCGAAGACTGACCGGACCGTTTGTGCAGCATGAAGCCATGAACTTTGAACTTCTTTTTCCACCACAGAAATTAGAACATTAGTATTGGAAGCCTGTTATAAGCCTGGAATACTGTTTAAGTAATGAAAAGTTTAGGTTGGTACTAGAATTCGACAATTTCTGAATCTTAATCTTAATAAAATGAAACTGTTTTTATTTAAAACTACAAAATTAAATCATAATTTGCTATTTGTACTTAATTTATGACATACTTAATTTAATTATTGTCACTTTTTTCACAGATCTCTTATAAATTGAAGGATGGAGGTCCAGGGGACTGGAAAGCAAGGAAATGATCCTAACGAAATTAATAGAATAAAATGCAACAAGTTGAAAGGAAATTAGCTGACAACTCATAAATCTCTAACGAAACATACAGTTTTTGTATCCATGGTAATATCAGACTATTTCCTAATACTCGAGTACGAAATTTGACTCCTTCATAATCTTTTAGTGTCCTAAAAAGGTGATAGGTATACCATAACATTCTGCTTGGTGTCATGGATACATTGACTTAATATTAAGTTTATCTCAGATTCCTGTAACCATTATTCGCCACAGCCATCGGGCTACTGGTTTATAAATTATGAAACCACCTGAAACGTGCTTTTGTACGGAAATAACGTAAACATACTAATTTGGCAAAAAGCCAACAAACTTTGAGGTTAAATAATTTTACATTTTTGTAAGTTTTATCAACTTTTATTGTATTGATTTGAACACAAGATGTAAATAAGGTTTTAAGGACCAATCTTGTTCCTAGGTCAGCGGTAGCTCGCTTAAATTTGCGCGAAATAACGAAGTTATTAGCCGACATTCGATCGCGTTCTATTTTTATATCAGGTAGTAAAAGTATTGATTACAGACTTACAGCGCTGCTAGATTCTATGTGTATTTTTTCTGACCCGTCTTTTATAGTTTCTTCTGCCACTGTTTCCATTTTAGAATAATAAAATTCCACTGAAAATACTAAACAAACCGAAAGAAGACGTTTCGTTCTTTCGTTTCGTTCGTTTTATTTCAACTTTCAGACAGTGTTGTGCTAAAATCGAATCCTCGCAATCAGATATTTAAATCGATTTGCGACCGCACATATTGCAATTCACAACCGGCCGGACCGTCCATAGGGCGAACGGAGCGGCCGCTCCAGGCGCCAAGGAAGGCGCCTTGACCCTTGACAGCGAGTACTCTGAGGGTGCCGCAAAGCGTTTTTGGTGACGGTATAGGAGGCGCCAAAATCTCGCTCCAACCTAAATCTGGCCTCGGTTCGGCACTGGCAATTCAACTAGTATTTTGAGCAAGATTCTTGCCAAGAACTGCTCGTCATGCTGAAAATTAGGTACATATGCCAGTTTGATATTTTAGTTGTTACTGGATGGGGCCGATTCCCAAGAGATGCAATCTCATCTCGAAAAAAAACTCTAACTTCGACTTTTTTTATTCTCAACTCTATCGTTCTAGTCTAGATCAAAGATTACGAAAGAAGCGCTATCGCGTAATAAAACAACGTTTGAAAATTACTCCCGTGCCGTCATGTTTACGAGTTGCACCGGAGTGCGAAAGAAGATAGCACTTTTATGGGGGCAAAAGGGATAGCGTGCGTCTCGCTTAGTGAGCGCAGACAAGCGAGACAGTCCCTGGGGCCGTTTTCACGGGGCCATTTTAGTTCGCAAGAAAACGGCCTCCTATATAGCGACGGTGATAATGGAATGGACGGGCCCAGCGCTTGCAATTCCATCAAAATTAACATGTCAATACAATCAAGCATTCCTAGCTAAAAGTATGTCTTATAAATTTATTTACTGTCTCTTATCATATTTACATAACGTATTATTGTGTGTGTTTATTATTATTATTGTATAAATTGCAATATATTTATTCATATTATAAATATGTCCTTAAATGATGTATGTATGAAAGTATGTTATTAATATAATATAATTAAATTTGCCGAAAAATTGAGATAGCGAATCTAATTACTCATGACAAAAAGAGAACACATGTACTTACATGTATTAGGAGTTTGTATTGTCGTATCGTACGGCTCGCATGTCGCAAAGGCAGAGTATGACTGACGCGAGTGGAGAGCCGGCGCTCAACATATAGTCTTCAAAATCCGTGCGCTTATTTCCAGTCCATTCATCTTATCATTGTCGCTGCTCCTTATATATGTCGCAATCGAGTCGTATCCGGGACGCCAGCGCCACCTGGTGGCACTCGATGGAGTCGGTGACGTGCGCGCCGTCGATCGGTGACTTCACTTTCCCATTGGCGAGCGGCGCGTGCGGTGGACACTGAACCATCGCGCGTTCTGTGATACGTACCTACCTACAACTTATTTGTGCCTACCTGATTGTTGTACTGTGCCTGTGAAAATTATAATTTGATTGATTGTACGAGATTGTTTTCTTCATCCGACACTACCCACCGACGACGCCCACTACTAAGAGGATCAACGAAGAATGCTGATGATGATGGCAAAGGACCCTCCTCCTCCGTCATATAATACTAGAGGTCGCCCGCGACTTCGTCCGCGTACGGAAGAAATTCGGCCCGCTCCCAAAATTCACCAATTTAAATCATCCCGAGCAATTTTTTTTGCCCCCCATGTCCCCCAACTCTACCGACTCTACCAACTCTACCAACTCCCCCCAACCCCCCCTTACATTATCGCAAGTGACACTAGCAGTATATTTTATGAAAATATTTTTTTTTCTTAGTTATTGGCATCACACGTTGTGCCAGATCAGAATGCCATTGCCAATGAGGCGTTTTCTTAAAAAAAAAAAAAGGGTTAGTTCCAAAAATTATAATAGATGGCTTGAAGTCGTTTGAAATTTGTTCTGTCAAACTTGTCAATTTGACATTTATTGTAAAACAGTTCATTTCGTTTAAAAACAAAAAACTCTTTACTCATTTCAGTTTGCAGTTTGTTTCATAGAGAAATTAAACACTACGTTTTAGTTTGTTTTCGCTCACGAGCGTGGAATATTATTGTTATTGTTTTTTGCGCTTTCCAACGCCTCAGCTTTGTTTTCTGGACCCAACGAACGTGACTCCTGCATTTCTACCTTCGGCTCCGATTTGCTTACGTTTTAGGAGCGTTCACTTTAAGCTTTACCTAAGATCATGCCTCAGGGTGATAAGGCCGTAGTCCAGCAAACTGGATAAGGCTAAGTGCGGATATGTAGATTAAAAACGCCACTTAGTTTCTTCTCCAGACATAAGGCCGGTTTTCTCACTATGTTTCCCTTCACCGAAACCCAGTGGTCATCCAGTGGTATTTGAATTCGTACATAAATTCCAAAGAACCCATTGGTACGAGTCATCGGGATGTGAACCGGCCAACTCACGAATGCGAAGCGGCTCGTCTCCTACTGAGCTACCACTTCACCGATATTGTTAATTCCGTCCAAGGTAAAGAAAAGATTATTATTAGATGTTTTATTTACCTTGGACGCAATACTCTTTACTAACACATCTCAAAACTGCTTTGGGTGAAATGATTAGAACCTACAAAGTTTATTCCAAACCGAAAAACTTAAAACAACCAACAAAACATTATGTTGATTTGATCTCTTGATTGTTTGTTGTTATAAAATTGTTCATAGCCTATGGTTATGTATCGATGGATCAAGGATGAATCATGGTTGTTCATGTTCATGGATGGTTTGATTGGATTGTGGACTAATCCTTGAGGCGAAAACATATTACTTCATCAACTCTCCTTGCTCTAGTTAAATGAGTCTTAGTCACAGTCCAAGTCACACACAGTAAGTCACGGTCAAGTCTAATCATACCCTAGTAAAGCCATGGCCACTTTACTTGAAGCTTTTTCGGAGTTTAGAGATCTGACTCGATGGGATTTCATTCTTCCCATCGACTTCCTGTTACTGATGAAACTTATTTTTCAACAGGTTTTCCCAACAAGTCTCGATGGGAAGAAAAATCCCAACGAATCAAACTGTGACTGGTTTTGGTGTGACTCGTTACGAACCACCATACGTAATTGGTTTGACCGTGTTTCGGCCGAAGGACTTGTATCCATGGCCAGGAATAACTAAAAAAGATTAAACGGGGTTTGACAGAACAGATTCTGTGCTTCTTACGCCATCTAGTAAAACATCACGAACTATTCTTTTTTTTAAACAAACGTTTCATTATTTTAATTTTCAAGTATTTTTATTAAAATCAAATATGTCTTCAAATCACAGTCAGTCACAATTAGTCATAGTCGAGTCCAAGTCATGCCCTAGTAAAGTTGTGGCGACTTTACTATGAGCTTCTATGGAGCTTTGAAATCAACTTATATCACTTGCCCACATGCTTGCTTGCTTGCTTGCATGTAATTCAACATTCATTGAATAAAACACCACCATTTTTAATCATTAATTCGCGAAAAAACACAAATTTAAGAAAATAATAGAATGCAACGACATGATTTTTCCGTGTTCCCGCCAAAACTCTATATGAAAATAACGAAAATAATAAATGGCGCCTGTTTTTTTTCTTTCGTTTTTGATAGTAGAGATTTTTATAGGATTTGTTTTTTTTTGCCTATTTGTCAGTTATTGCTTTTATTAATAACACTGTGAGAGTGTGTTTGTTTGTCATATTTTTTTACACAATCTACCAAAATTTATGAGTCTATGATAATGACGATGCTATCCATGCCGATTTCGGCTACGGCGACCAATTATTGTTTCGAGTTACTAATGCGTCCTCACATGACTAATGTACCCAATTTTAGCTTTAAATGTCCTAGAACAGTTGCTACATGTGAGGACGCCATTTACATAGTTGTGTGCGGTGTGTTCTTTATGCGGTCTCTTTTTATATCCAGATCGGGAAGGGAAGATAGTGACTAAAGTTGCAATTCATTCTTGGTAAACAAAATATTTCCTGCAGGATTGTAACGACGAATGATACCACGAGGGTGCAGATAAGTTCCAAACTTGCCAAATCACACATTGATAGAGTTGAAAAATTGTAGCGACACGTCTAAGCAATAATTTAAGCAACATTATAACCACAGAAAAGCGAAAGCCCTAGTGATTAAGTGATTTTTTAACTATGACATTGTAAGGTCTCTGTGCGTGTGTGTGTTTGTGTGTGATTATACTTTCAGCTGTGCTCATAGACATACATAGTAGAGACGGGTTGGACGCCATTTTGAAATGTCGCCCATTCATCGGTGTCAAAGAAACGCACTGACACCGATGCCAGCACAGTCTGCGACACACGTCCGAGGTGATTACTTGAGAGCAAAATGCCAAACTGTGTGGTGAAGGGCTGTACGAATTACATTTCAAAGTGTAGTAAACAAAAGGTGGCATTTCTTATGACCATAAGTCAACATTTAAAGTTAAACTAAACTTGCTTTTACATAAAAACTTTTATTTTTAAGTAATAGATATATAGTTTCTAGTTTCGTACAGTTTGCGCTTCTTCTACCACGCCTTACTGGCGCTGCACTTAGTGACCGCGAAATCCGAGAGATGGCGTTGTCCTTTTGTCAAAGAAAAATTTGAATTACGATTTCTTAACTCAGTCGTATCTAGACATAGAAATCATTGGCTGTGCTACTATCTTTTCAATATGTTTTCGTGAAAGCAAAACACAAACCGATTAACTAACATTAATCATCGCGACAATCGCTCAGCACTATAGATTATTTTTATTTAGTTTTGTTCAAAAATAATTTTCAGTTTAGATAACATCTAGTTATTTTAGACATGAATGATATTAAAATAAGTAATAGAAATGCTTGCTAGGTTAATTAAAATAAGTTATAGAAATGTTTGCTAGGTTCATGAAACAGAAATAGAAATAAACCAAATTAGTGAAAGAGTGCCATTCACCATTGAGCATTTAATGGTGCCATTCTCTTGCATGATTTGGAAAACATATATTTGTAGGTACTTCGTATATTCCACTGTTTTTGAACGGATACAATCATAAAAAAACCGGATAAAACTAGTTCGGATCAATGCTTAAGTTGCCATGATTTAAGAATAGACTACAAAAATAGTAGATTCTACATAAAAAAAACTTTTTTTTTCAGTAGCCAATGATGCAATAGCAATGCGCTTACAATATAAAAGTATAGCAAACGTCATGCTTTGCTACTGCGTTGCCAACTAAACAAAAATGATTAAGTACAGCAGTAGCGGGAGACCGCTTGACTTGAATCGTGAGATCGCTGGTTCAAACCGAGGCCCGTACCAATGTGCTCTTGAGAGTTTATGTACGGATATATTCATACCACTGGCTTTTCGGTGAAGGAAAACATCGAGAGGAAACTTGGATAAGTCCGGAACATAAATTCAATGGCATATTTGAGCTCACCAACAAAAACTAACAACTTCAACTGGGCGAGCAGCTGCAACTGCAACTGGGCCAGTAGCTGCAACTGCAAATGGGCAAGCGTGGTGAATATGGCCCATTCTCCCTTCGAGGGTAGGCATATGTCCAGCTGTGGACTGGGGACACAAAAAATATATTTGATTATTGATTATGCTTTATGTTTATGCTAGGACTCTATTGCAGAGTCCGCCTGGGGAAGTACCACACTTATGTCAGTTATTCAATAGTGTACAAACATTACTGTGTAAGCATTATTCTGTTTCGGATTGAGGGCAATGTCACCAGAGAAGTTACTAGGCATAAAGATATTTCACAACTTGATCTATGCCCAGACTTATGTCTTAGCGGAAAGATTGGACTTAATAATGAAGAGGACTCTCCATTATTGTGTTTTTTTTATTGAATAGACTTCACAACTATAATATCTCAGGGTGTCGAGTGCAGTGTTCGCAAGTTCACAATTCTGGCACTGCTACTGTCATGGGCAAGCATGACGCTTACCTTGATCTCGTGTCATTCGTCACTCAAATCGACAAAAAGTGTAGCGCAATCCTCAGAAAAGGGGGTCTAGACAAGAACCACTTTCTGTTAGCGTTAACGCTTGCGAAAAGATAAAATTGTATGAAAATGACATTAGCAGTCACGTGACATTTCTCAAGCTAATGTCATTTTCATACAATTTTATCTTTCCGCAGACGTTAACGCTAACAGAAAGTGGTTCTTGTCTAGACCCTAAGGCCGTACCATGAATTCTTATTGCAGGAACAAATAAGCTCAGCTGCCGATGCTGCGCAATCGCGAACCGTATTGCGGGGCGATCAAATTTAAAGTGAAATGCAAGTGGCAGCTGAGCTTATTCGTTCCTGCAATAAGAGTTCATGGTACGGCCCAGTGAGTTGAAATAAATAGAGTAGTTATAGTCGAACAAAACTGCTTTAAAAACTGACTAGAAGTTGCCTATATAAATATACTTACGCATGTTAATATGCACTTTGTGAAGAAAAGGAAAGAATATGACAGACTTTATACGCGTCACCTGTTGTTAGAAAGAGACAAATATCTAATTTCTCTTACGGCGTAATAAGCTACACAAGTTGATTGGTCAGAGCGAGGGCCCTCGCCGCGCCGGTGTGGCTCTCTTTCACTCTCTCACACAATACGATCTATCTATTTCGGCCATCCATTTCAAAGTGACAACAGTCGCCTCAGATAAAATAAATTTCATTTTTTCCAATTGTAATAAAAATACAGTACTTACGCGTGAAATGATATTTTTTTGTCTCTCACAATGCCTGTGTAGATTGTGCAGTGTCTAAATACACATAAAGGCATTATATCACCATCTTTTTGCTAGAAAACATACGATTAGCGGCAGCGTATTACCGGACATTCGGAAGTGAACGACTGGTAGCGATCACGGCAATTACCTTGATTTCGTCTAGTAAATATAGCGGGGGGGACAACTCATCTACAGGTAAAAACATCTTAGGTACGGCCCTGTTCTCTTTCTGCACAAACTTTACTTAAAATAGTATGTATACGATTTTTAATCGTTCACCTCTTTGACGTCTCGTGACAATCCAATTTTGTACTCTACAAGCTGTCGACAAACTCCGTATAAGGTCATAGTAAAATCGCCACTACTTTACTAGGGCGTGACTTGGGCTCAATTATGACTAATTTAATATTTTTAATGTTTTTCTACACATTCTAATTTCGTGTGACTAGCTGTTATTGATTTCATGAGATATTTGACTTAATGATAAACAAGAAAATTCATATTTTATTTATACTTGACACTGGTAGAATGCACAAGGTGCAATGTCAATAATTAAGAAAGAAAAAAGGTACTCCATCTCGAAATGGGTAGAATGTTACCTCATAAACGCTTGCAACACCCGTCTATGCTGTCAAATCTGACATTTCCTTTATCTCTTTTTCATTCAGTTAAAAAGAAGAAAAGCGAGTGGTGGTGAGTAATTCGAAATAATTTCCGTGATTAAAATATCTAGCCGTGTAAATTGATTCTGCTCGCTTTTCTAAGTGCCTTAAGTATAAAATCTAAAGCTGCCATCCGGTGCTTCCTGCAAACGGTGAGTAATCTTTTACGCCGCATTGAGATAACGTAGTGGCAGATGTCGTTGTCGGAAATAGGCCGTTATTTTTCAAGATTTCGCTAGGGTCAATGTGCTTTGTGTGTTGTAGGACGGGGCTCCAGTCCGGCCGGCTTTAAGGTGTTGGAATTCTATTTCGTTAGGTATTTGCAAAACCGCAATAAATTGGATTTACCCGGATATGAAAAAAAAAATTACATAGAAGGACGCAAATCACCGTTATGACTAGCCGCATGAATGGACGAACCGCAGTATGCGCCCATTTCATTTTGATTTACAGTTAGATGACTAAAATCACTAAACTATTTCCGATGCGATATTGCCGTGGTATTTTAACGCCATCTGCTGAAACATGATTGTGCTAGGAAAATGTACTATGAGTAACCAACTTAACCAGTTATGTTAGCAGTTATGGATCTATCTACTTGAACACTATTCCCACAAACTGAGTTAGTAGGTAGCTACTTGCCTTAGATTAATGGAATAAAGGTTGCATAAGTATGTCAGTCAGGGGTACCTAATGAAGATATTGATTCGATTTCTGCTTATCATTGAATTTGCGCAAACATATTTTATGGCCTTTGTTGAGTGACTAAGGTACTTACTGTATTGCAAGGTTATCAAGGGATTTATGCCATTTGTACATACAAATTATGACTAAACCTACTCACCAAATGGCTGCCTACAAATTTGATGTGCAGTTTGGCAGAATTGTCAAAATGGCAGTATGTGTTACTTATAGACACCTATTTTTACCTTTTAAAAAACAATGTTAGGATTTGATTCACATTGTCCTAAATAACTTATTGTTAATGCATAAACTTTCTTATTACCTTTAACAATATCTACCCAATGTAGCTCAAAAACAGACTTGCTTAATAATTTCACTAGCTATAATTCAAATTCAGCAATGGACATTTAGGATAATATTATGCATGAACTTAATTTAGACCTGATAAGGAATTTTGCCCACCCACATCATTTAAAATAATAACCACATTCTTGCTTTATTCCATACAACTTTACAACCTTGACTAAATGCCTTCAGCAAGAACTAAAAGCCAAACAATGGAAAAATCTGATTGAATCATAATGACATTGAGAATGAGACAATTTTACATGTCTTCCAATGCATCAATTAAGTGATTTATTGATGCATGTCTACAAAGGCTTGAGCTTCATGGAACAATGGGATACAACTTGTGGAAGGTCATAGAAAATGAGATGCAAACAATATTAACACTTGATAGATGCTCACTATCGACGGGAAGACGTCAACTGCTGGACAAAGTCCTCCCCCTTATTAGGGAGGGTTTGCCGTAATCTCCAAGCTTGGCAGGCGGCTTGGGGATTGAAATGTAGATGCTCACTAGAGCTTTGCTCCGGATACAATTTTCGAGTCTGGTGATGTTTCTCCGGTTTCAATCATTCTCCGGTAAATCTTCGGAGAATTTTCGATAAAAAAAAAACAAGCAATGCGTTGCTTTCATTGACAACAAAGCTTCTGATTCAGTGTCTAAAACAAATAAGAAGTCCTTATTTATTATTGAAAATGAAGCATTTTTAAGGCATTAAACACAAAAAAGGTGGACCAACAACATTGTAAAAGTTGCGGGCAATCGGTGGATGCCAATGGCAGGTTGTCATACAGTGTGGAGGTCTAAGGGGGAGGCCTTCGTTCAGCAGTGGACGTTTCCGGGCTGATGATGATGAAACACAAAAAACGAAGGTAGGTATACAACAAACTTTTTTTCTATTTTTTTAATTATTTTTAAATATACATGGGAGTCCCATCGTATCTTCTTACATAAAAATTATGAAGTTAGACCTAAATGAAATATTTTGATTAGGTGCCTACTAAACTATAGTAATCACCTGTTAGGTCCTTAATATTCGCAAAATCATTTCATTCAAAGTAATCTTATTACCTTAGGACCTGGGTATGTCCTAAAACTGCATCCAGAACCACCGGAGGATGGGCAGCAGCGTCCTTTTGGTTAATGGTGGTAAAACTCTGCGATCCCAAGCCGCCTGCCAAGCGTGAGGATTATGGCAACCCCTCCCTATTAAGGGGGAGGCCTTCGTCCAGTAGTGGACGTCTTATGGCTGTCAATGAATGAATGAATCTTATTATACATCTAAGAAAAATTTTGGCTGCTCAATTGTCTGATGCCAAACACAAGGCGAATAATATCAAATTGCTAAGCAAATGTATTTTTTTCTCATTTAACAGGTGGATATTAACCAGTCCTGCTGTAATAGACAAAATTACGATTTGTTTTCAAAAAACTGGATCTATCTTAATATAATACAAACCAGTTCAGAGGGGGTATTCTAAAGTCAATTGGTAAGGTTTCCTCTCAGAAACCACACTCAATGTCTGGCACTATCAGTTTCCATCATTTCGTAACTACATTGCAATACAGCTATGAAAAAATAAAAAATAAAATTAAAACATTTGCTACTGATGATTAAAATTTACAATTATTATTATTAACATTACAATACAAAAAAGTTTATTCATAACAAAAACACATACATACAAAAACCAACAGAAACAGAGATACACCAAAACAACAAACAAAGAAAAGTTTTTCTTTTATACAATCCAGTGGCTAGACGAGCAAGACGTTTGTCTGGTGGTAAGCGTCACGCCTGTCACGAACAGTAGCAGTGCCAGAATTGTGAACATGCAAACACTATCCTGCACCGCACTGCACTGCGCTCGTCACCCTTAATATTAGATGTTAAATCTCTTCATACCCAGTAATTTCTCTGGTAACATCCCTTCAAACCGGAACACAGTAGTGCTTGTACACTACTGCTTGGCGATTGAATAACTGCCAAAGGTGTGGTACTTCCCCAGATGGACTCTGCAGTAGAGTCCGACCACTACCGTAACTTTAAATTAATTTATTTCATTTACTAACACCGCCCAGTGGTGGTCCACCACGCATAGTGGTGACATTTTGGTATTAAAAAAAATAGCCCAAATGGCACTCAGGGATTGTGTAGTTTTTTATTGGTATAATTTAAATGATCAGATCATTGGTCACGAAGATTACCTCCAATAAACATGAACTCACAAACTGAATTATTATTCCTTTTAATATTAAGGTACCTTTGCCCCTTTATTGTTATTTTGTAGTTATCTTAACGCAAGAAATATGTTGAAATATTATGTACATGTAGGTACATTAGAGAACCGTACCACATCCACATAATAATACCTAGTAATGTGATTGGTAACTAGCTCTACATCTCACCTTCATAATAATATTGTGATGTCACCTAGCAAACCACTGTGGTTTTATATACATTGATGACAAACCACACTATGTTAATGTACAATAGGGAATATGCATGTGATTCAATTATTAAAAAGAATAGAATTTAACTGAATCTGATGCTAACGTCGAAAAAATAATTGAAATTGGCTGATAAAGTTCTGAAATATAAGCGTTCACTGTATTTGGGAAGGAGTCATCAGTCCCTTTCTATCTGAACACGTGCATAGTATAGAATTTGTTTGGAATCGTGAACGTTGACGGCATAAACCTAGTGTAGTGCCCTCCTTGCCTAACATATATAACTTCGTTATTTGTGCACATTGTTGCCAGTCAGCTAAAATCAATAAAAAAAACATGCATATTGCCATAGTAAATACACATTGTGACAAATAAATTAAATAAATGTTGCTTTTACAGGACATTAATATACACATTGCAAATAATTTACATATAACTTCCAAAAATCTTACCTTTAACTTGCACAACTCCACATTCCACAAGTACATTATACAAAGATGGTATGTTATATCACAATATGCCAGTCATAAAAGGATATGAACCGTGGGTGGATTCAGTTGTCACGATTGTCGTAATAGCTTTCTCATGGCAAATATGCTGCAACATTGGTGTCCTTTAGTGATAGTTACATACATTTAATTTCACTGTACCTATTATCAAGATGACATTTATAATTTCTTATTAACCGACTTCAAAAAAGGAGGAGGTTCTATGTTCGACGGAATATACTTTTTTTTTTTATGAATACAGATTTCTCCGTCAATTGTGGACCGATTTAGAAAATTATTTTTTATTTGGGAGGGTGTATACTCCCGAGGTGGTCCCATATTTAATTTGAAGTCGGTTTAATTTTATTTGAAGAAGTTACTTGTTACAATGTAGGCAGTGGTAATGCTAGTAAGATTAACCATATGTACCTAAGATTTTACCATTTACTACTGTAAACAAATAGTGTTAAGAATCTATAGCAGTCTGCCTAGGGAAGTACCACAACTCGCCAGTTATTCAACCGCCAAGCAGTAATGTTCGAGAATAGAATAGAATAATATTCATTATCATAAAGTTACATTCACAAAAATTTTACTAATAATAAAATATCATGAATGTTTCTTTAATATACTCGTCACCAAAACAAAAAGGAATAACAATTTATTAACTAGCTATTTTGTGGGTATTATAATATTTTATCTTCCTCAGAAATGACATGCATTCACTATGTATCGGATATAATAGCAAAGTTATCAGAAAAGTTACTAGGCATGTAGAGATTTGACATCTTATATCTCAGGGTGACGAGTGCAGTGCAGTGCAGGATTTTCTGCCACTGGTTATGGACATGATGTATCCATTTCATAAATAATTACTACACGGCCTCGGGGATTCGAGACTGCTGCCCCAAGCACATTAGTGCAATATGTTAATAACCTGACTTTACTAGTCATACACCTGGACCTGGGTATGTCCTTAAACTGCAACCAGACCCACCGGAGGACGGGCATCAGCGTCCTCTTGGTTAACGGTGGTGAGCATTCTGCGATCCCCAAGCCGCCTGCCAAGCGTGGGGATTATGGCAACACCCCTCTATTGGGAGGCCTTCGTCCAGCAGTGGACGTCTTATGGCTGACTACGACTAGTCATAAACCACTTAGTCATGTGATACTTGTTATATGGCCGTTTCCCGCTAACCACCTGTTTCAAAATAGGAAGTGATAACTTGCTGACCTAATTTTGATAAGGTCTTCTGTGTAGCTGTGTTTGTTATCAGTGAAAGCACAATGAACTGCCTGTTGACTGATAAAAACACTAATTAAATGATTAAAGTATCAACTGGGGACTTTACAGTATTTTTATAATTATTTATTTCATAGAATAAATAACTATCATCGTTCTAGGTTACTAGAGATTATGCAGTTTTCCTGCATAACAACGTATTTTGTACTAGAGTGCCTTGTAGCTCAGTTGGTATAAAGTGTCTGCCTTGAGAACTATAGGGCGTGGGCACGATTCCCAGCCAGGACAAACGTTTCTTTGTTCCGTGTCTGGGTCTCTGGGTGTTGTATGTATTATAAATAATAATATGTATTACTTGCTTTTATATACATTTTGTGTTTTTCTTTCTTGGTTGGTGTTATGTTATCTGTAGGTACTGCTATGTCAACGGCGGCTCTCGCTTGAGCCAGACTGTGATCAGACAGGATCAGTTGACATAATGCAACATTTAGGCATGGTTTACTGGAACTTTGACATTTGTAATTACATATTACAGTCACGGAGATTTTGTCGAAATTCCTGCAAATTACTTCTTGTTCAAAGTGATTGCAATCCTTTTGACCATGAACCATTCCACTAAACATAAACTGTGAGTCACCAATACTGTCCGTGAAACAGGCGCTTCTTTATCCTGTCCTGTTTATTTTGGGTGACAGTCCAACTCTTTCCTTGTAACACATTCCAGAAATTATTAATATACTTGCGAGTAGACCAACTAGGATATTTGTTTTTTTTTCCTGGGTGTGTCAGTATTATTTTGTTATCTAATTTACTAGTTATTATGCCCATTATCTACAGAAAAGGTTGATTGGAGCTGATTTCTGTACTAGAAGTATTCAAATAAATAACAATAATACAGAAATGTGTTAAAATCACGTAAGTTTTCATAGTAAATCTTGTAGGTACCTACTAGGATAATGGAAAATCTAACTGCCACCAAATGTTGGTGTGGGTACGTAGTACAATTACTTATTCTGTGGTGTGGGTTAGAATCTTTATTATAATACATCTCGATATGACTAGATCGCGAATCTCGGTATGACTACATCGACATAGACCATCAAACAGGCAATCCAAATCAACAAGTACAGTCAAATCGTTTCGTTTGTTTTTTGAAATCCTAGCATGTCTATTTTCACAACCTAGGTCCAGCCTAGTTGTGTCCCATTCAGTTATAATCCATTTCATTAAAACTTAGTGAATTTTTACTGCCAGTAAAAAACGTTTTATGACAATATTCCACCCCATCATGCAAGGGCATTGTACCTTACCCAGACAAAGGTATAATTTGCTGTAATTAGCCCAGACAATAGCTCATGTGAAAACCCCCATTTCAGCCACTGCCAGTCTATTAGTTAGACGGCTAGACAGTAGACCTTTTTAATGTTTGTTTCCATTTTAATATAGCTTTTATTTTTATTATGAAATAGAATTGCTTTTTTCTTTCTCTCTAAACTGTATGGCTTAGAGTTAGGCTTTTCACCACACTGACCAGTGTTTTAGCAATTCGACGCGACGTTTTGAAGCCAGGGAAACGTATTACGTCCAATAAGTATAAACACATTGGTGCACTACTTATTAATGACTCGTCATGTAAAGGTATCCATATTGTAGGAGAGTAAACGTAGTGTCTGATTTCGCAACTATAGGTACAGCACCATGTCTAGATAAAGCATCCAACCCAAATTATATTACATTACAATCATGTCATATTCAGTGCAAGCGAATTTGTACTCTATTTGTACATGTAACTGTATAGATATTCCCATGTAGTACTGAGACGCGGCGCGGGCGCAGTCGTCGGAGCCGCAAGACGTCAGAGCCAAGCGCTACAGTGGAAAATCGAGACACTGTCTTATACAAATAAAGTACAAATTAGCTTGCACTGGATATGACATTGTTGTATATCAAGTTTAGACGTGATTTCTATGGGACTGAATCTGCCCTGGTCAAACGTAAGCCCTAAAAAACAAAGTGACTCGAGCATTCGTAGCTGAAATAGCTGCCATGTGAGTAAATCATAATAGTCTTGGGCTACAATTACTCGTACCTTGTGTAAGACTCGGGTGAATAATCAACACAGTTTAGGTCAACCACAACTATAATATCCAACCATGAGAACAATAACCATAACCATTACACATTAATCCGATCTTCCTTATTCCTACCGCGCGGATCCAACGACCCAGCCTGAGTGATACCCCACTTGTCGAGTACCGTCCGATCGTTCGAAAAATGTTGCCAGTCCCCAAGCATGAATATTAATCGTAAACTTTTTACTACGAAAATCCATAAAACCTTACACTCGACCGTCCTGACGACGTGCTTGCCCTCATGCACGCACCCGGCGGAACCTTACACTCGGCAAAGGGGGTATTTCACAACATAGATTTTAGAATATTTCAAAATGAACTATCACTTAATGTTACTTAAACTAATTAATAGGTATTATTGATCATAAAACTACGAATTAACTATATAACGTTATTTATGATTGTGAAATCAGATCAGAATGATTTAAAACTATTACATGATATAGCAAATAAATAAAAAGAAAGTTTATTTTGTTTTAGTTATGAATTACGTAAGTGTGTACATACATTAATATATTTGACTAAACAACCATTATTTCAACTTAATTATTAAGTAACCATTTATAATTAGATAGTATTCATAAATGTATCCAAACAAAAACAGTATCAGTTTATTTATCCAAGAGTATCCGATTTGAAAACCAATTTAACCAGCAGTATCGTTTGAGCAAACCAATTTAACCAATAGTATCCGTTTAACTAACCAATTTAACCAATAGTATCCGTTTAATTAACCATTTTAACCAATAGTATCCGTTTAACGAATAGTATCCGTTTAAATAACCAATTTAACCAACAGTATCCGTTTATCCAACCAATTTAATCAGTGGTATCCGTTTATCAAATCAAACCATTTAACCAAGAATATCCGTTTATCCAGTGCTTATTTCAGGTCAAGTCACGAACTTCCGCGTTTTCCCGCGCTTGACCTGAAACATACCAAAACAATTATGTAGTAAAATAGTAAGTACATAAGTACTTTGTCAACGTGAACCATAATTTTAAACAAATTCAATGTTAGCCTTACTAAACCGGTGATGTAATTACTATCTTAGAATGGTCAGTGAAAGTTAATTACTCCGACATGGCATTCTCGTCGTTCGCATCACTCTCAACTGCAGTATCGCCTTCATCGATTTCTAAAGAAGCAATGTGGATCCACGGTCGCATTCTGTCTGAGGCGACCGTTGTCTTTCGTTTGTTCTTCATACCTTCAAATCCTGCAATCGGTGCCACTTTGTATCGATCGTTGCCTAACACCTTGACAACTCTAAAGGGTCCTTCATATGTAGGCAAGAGTTTCGTGCTTTTACCATTGTTCTGAAAAGCGACCTTAGTTATTTTCACTAAATCTCCGTTATTATATGTCGTTGCAGGTCGTCTTCCCTTATCATAACATTGTTTTTGCGCTTCTTGTGCTTTATCTATTCTTCGTTTAACTTCCGCACGAATAGATGGCAGCGAGGCCTCATCACGTGTTTCGTCGATTATCTCGTTCAATGACGGGTTGTATTCACTTACCATTGCCGTGCCAAACATGACTTCAGCTGGGGACCTACCTGTGGTCTTTTGTACGGTATTATTTAATCCCCACTGGATTTTCCCCAGTTTGGTATCCCAGTCCTTTTCATTCTCTCCAAGGTTCTGAGCGGTCAACGAATCAAGGACAGTCCTATTATACCTCTCGACTTGACCGTTGGACCTCGGACTTGCGACTGCATTAAGTACGTGCTTTACTCCTCGATCAAGACAAAATCTTTTGAATGCGTGAGAAGTAAAACAGGAACCCCGATCACTCACTATCCGATCCGGAGTTCTGAAAGTATCAAAAATATCTTCCAGAACTCTAATCACATTTTGCGCATTTGTATTCCTGACCGATTTGACAAAAAGGAATTTTGTGAATGAGTCCACTACGGTTAGTATGTGGGTATGTCCCCTCTTCGATTTTACGAAGGGTCCAAGGTGGTCGATGTGCAAAGTATGGAAAGGCTTTTCAACTTTTTCTATGGGATGCAATAATCCTTCACGTATTTTAGTACCCCGTTTCGCATATGCACAATCGATGCATGCTTCTACGTATTTTTTTACAAATCGCTTCATTTTCGCAAACCAATAACTTCTCCTAATACGCTCCATAGTTTTTTCGAATCCAACGTGTCCAATATCATCATGATTGCGTTTGCACAATTGCCACCTTGCACCCTTCGGAACTACCCACCTCAAGCATTCCTTGTCCCCACCTATACACCTGAACAATTTATTGTCTTTTAAGACATAATTGTCCTTGATGTACTCTACTCCTTTGGGATCTAATTCACTACTGACAATGTCCCGAATCCTGCGCAGCTCTGAATCTCCTAGTTGCAGGGTAAGTAGCCAATCTTCGGCACTTATAACCATCACTGATGGGTACTGCTCAGGATTCAAAGTCGTAACGTCTACGATTGGATTTCTAGAGAGCGCATCAACATGCCCCATTTTTGTTCCGGCCCTATATTCTACAGAACAATCGTACTCTTGTATGGCTAACCACCATCGGGCAATTCTTGGTATAAGATCGCGCTTCTCGAAAGTTGAACGAAGTGCACTGCAGTCAGTGACTATTTTAAATGGTTTCCCTAATAAATATACTCTCAGTTTTTTAAGCGAGCAAATGACGGCCAACGTCTCCAATTCATAGGAGTGAAAATTCTTTTCCTCCGGTGACGTCTGACGACTGTAATATGCCACCGGATGAAGAGAACCCTCCCCAACACGAGAACGTTGCAGCAAAATTCCCCCCACGCCAATTTTGCTCGCATCGGTATGAAGCTCTGTCTCTGCCGTGGGATCATATATCGCTAGCACGGGTCTCTCAACTAGCTTAGCCTTTAGCGTTTTAAAAGACTCATCTTGATCGTGCGACCACTCCCACGCGGCATTTTTTTTTAGAAGCTTGGTAATCGGTTGAGCCAGCTGGGCAAAACCACGTATAAATTTACGAAAGTAGCTCACGAGACCTAAAAATTGGCGCGCAGCGTGTACACTTTCAGGGCATGGAAAATCGAGTACACTCTGTATTTTCGCCTCCCCAGGTCTCATCCCAGCTGAGCTGATTTCGTAACCCAAGTAATTTATCGTCTTTTGTAGAAAACTACACTTTGAGAGATTCAGCTTTAGATTAGCCTTTTGTATTAGAACCAAAATGGCCTCTAGCCGCTCAATACATTCAGTAGAGGTCTTGCCATAGATTAGCAAGTCATCTATGTACACTGTGGCTTTATCAAACCGAGCAGATCCTAGGACGTGATTCATCATTCGCTGAAATACAGCTGGTGCGTTTGCCAGGCCGAACGGCATTCGATTATACTCGTACTGACCATCCGGCGTGACAAACGCAGTCAGATGCTTGCTCTCTTCTGAGATTGGCACTTGGTAATACCCAGACATTAAATCTAGCGTGATAAACCACGCCTGACCAGCTAATCTAGATATCTCATCTTCTATTACGGGAATCGGGTATCTCTCTTTCACTGTTATTGAGTTGAGTAACCTGTAGTCAACGCATAGACGCACACCGCCATCCTTCTTGCGAACAAGAATGATTGGACTGGCGTAGTTCGACACGGACTCTCTGATGATACCTGCCTGCAGCATCTCGTCTACCATTGTCCGGACCTTTTCACGTTCATGATGCGAGAGTCGGTACGGTCTATAAATTACGGGACGCTGAGTATTCAATTCAATCTTCATTTCAGTAACATCCGTACAGCCTAAATTTGCCAAGTCGTACGCAAAACACTCCTCGTGACGACGAAGAAGTTCTAGAAGTTTGGCCTTGTCTCGATCTGTTACCGCATCACCTAAATGTATTTGACTTTCATCAAGTCGCTTGGCTGATGAAACTTTGGTGTGTACGTCCTGAGAAATGTCAGCGTCTACGAGGCGGTAAACATTTTGAACTCTTTCGGCTCGCGAGAAAATAGAATTTTCTTGTAAAAAGCATGGTACTGAGCATGGCAACACTGCTACAAAAAGTGAGCCGTGCTTCACTTCATAAACGCCTCCGCATATTACATATTGCTCATTCGGTCTCCCTACAACCTTGGTATCTAGCACTACGCTTCCCGAAAACACGGTTTCTGTAGCAGCCCTTATGCTAACAGGTCCATATATTGTAGTATGTGCCACTACTCTAACCCTTTCCAACAGTTCGCTCTCTCCCGGTAGATTGGGTAGTTCAGCGCCGATATGTAGGAATTTCAGTTTGGTCGCATCTTTATATACAACGACATGTGGCTGTTCAGAGTATGTCTGACCAATCAGCATAGGCCTCTCTAATAACCGATCATCCACAATTCTGCATACAACAGTGGCAGCCACACCATCAATTTCCAGCGTCAACTTAGCCGACCCCAGGGAATGTACCAGACTATTGCCGAACCCCTTCATCGTAGTCGGTGTGCCATCATGACTAAGTCCTAAGCTCTCAAAATTTGATTGTCTAATAAGTGTTACTTCGCTACCAAGGTCAATGAATGCTTCCTGTGGCACACCATTAATGCTTACTATTTTTATAAATTTGTCGCTTAAATCTGAGCTCGAAATACGCATAGTTTTTGCCAACGTGTCGGTTTTCATTGACCCTGCATCTTGCTTAGAACTGCAAGCCTCCAGTTTGTGGCCCACCTGATTGCAACGACTACACTTGATCAGAGGTTTGGGGCATCTAGAATAGGGGTGGCCCTTCTCTTTGCAGTTGTAACAATGCAGATTGGGATTCATTTTCGAACTAGTCCTACTATTTTGTTTATCTGCGACTGCGCCAATATGTCTATCTCTAATTTGTGTTGGCGGAGCGATAAGTTCTTTACTGTTGCTTAAGAGGAACTTTAGAAGCTGATCAGGTTCCTCGCAACGTAAAGCCAGTGCGCTTGATCTCATAGTCCTATCGCTGATGCCGTGAATGATGCAATCAACGGCCCGTCGGCCTGTTATTTCGCACTGATTTAATAACGCTAACTTTTCGTAATAATAGATTTCGATTTGTTCTGCAGTTCTACTCCTTCGTTTTAGCATATCTTCTAAAAGTTGCCCATAGTTTTGCTCGCAGGGAAATGCATTTGTCAACTTTATTTGCCACTCCTCCCAGGTAAACAATATTGAATTAAGGCTTTCATACCATGTTTTAGCAAGTCCTGAGAGTTTTTGCATTGCAAAATGCACTACCGTCCTGTCATCCCAGCCGTAAACCTTCGCACATTCGTTAACCTTTCTGATCCATACATCTACACGCTGGTTTTTTTCAGAGGGATTAAACTCGGGAATAATATTTTTATGATTTAAGCCTTTATTGAGTGACGTTGTGCTTTGGTTTGACGACTGTGATGGCAAAACTTCTTTAATAGAACTTAATATTTGTATAATGTCTTTAGAAGTAAAAGTAGGACTACGTGACCTTTTTGACCGGTGACCGCTGGAGGAGTCTCGAGCTCTTCTATCATGGCTTGACCGCTGGCTGAGACTGCGCTGCCTGCAGCGCGTTCCATCGTCGCGCGCTCTGCTTCGGCTGCGACGCTCGCTCCGCGCTGCAGACTCAGGAAGCCTGCTGCGACTGCGGCGCTCGCGACGCCTCCCAGCATCGCGCGTTCTGCTTCTGCTGCGACGCTCGCTCCGTGCTGCAGACTCAGGAAGCCTGCTGCGACTGCGGCGCTCGCGGCGCCTACCAGCATCGCGAACTCTGCTGCGGCTGCGACGCTTGCGGTGGCTCCCGGCGGCGTCGCGAACTCTGCTGCGGCTGTGTCGCTCAAGTCGCGACTCGGCCTCAGGTGACCCGCTGTAGCTACGACGTTTGCGTCGTTTCTTTGCGCCACGCTTCCCGTGGTTACTGCGCTTGCGATTCTTTTTAATATCGCGAACATTATCGCGGCTGCGACTACTACAGCTCTGACGCGTACTAGCTGAGCTCTTCCTAGAGAGCGAACGTTTTCTTCGTGGCATTTCAGGGGTTTCCATTCTCTGAAACTCGCCACAAAACAAAAACAAACATTAGTATCATCTATTATAACACATAAGTAAATACTTCTGTTTTCCAAGGAAGTAGTTTGCAACAGTCTGTTATAAAACTGGAGATCTATTCAGCAAAGAGAACTTGTTGTTTTTACACAGTTAACCGTTAGCGTGTCTGGAAGAATCGATGAGTAGGTATTTGCGCAGGAAGACATCCATATACCTACTCGTTAGAAAAATAACCAAATGTTTGAACCAGAAATGCACCTTTATATCCTTCGGTCGATAAAAGATAGTTATGTATGATCGTAGTGAGACAACAAAAACTAAAACAGTGAAATACCCTCCATTACAATACATAAACCAACATAACATAACATAATCATAAACCAACATAATCATAAACCAAAACCAAACCAAGTTTATGTAGGTAGGTATTCCAATGGAAGCAACGGCCAACAATCAGTTGAGCAATAATTTTAAAAGGTGGACGTGTACTTACGAAATTTTTTCGTTGGTATCCCGCTTCGTGAGTTGTAAGACTCGGGTGAATAATCAACACAGTTTAGGTCAACCACAACTATAATATCCAACCATGAGAACAATAACCATAACCATTACACATTAATCCGATCTTCCTTATTCCTACCGCGCGGATCCAACGACCCAGCCTGAGTGATACCCCACTTGTCGAGTACCGTCCGATCGTTCGAAAAATGTTGCCAGTCCCCAAGCATGAATATTAATCGTAAACTTTTTACTACGAAAATCCATAAAACCTTACACTTGCATGTCATGTGCTTGGAATTTCCTCGTATCCACATAGCGTGCCGACATGGTGCCGACTATGCGTGTTTAGGCGGTCGCTAGCCTACCACTACCATTGTAAAAGTACGTGCCAAATTTCTTGACCGGTATACATACATATACCACAATAGGCTAGATGACTGGTTTTTTTTTATTGTCCTATTCAAATGTGGCCCATAAATATAGCTGATTAATGAAAAGAAAATTAAAATCTGATCAAAAATAAGCAACTTATAAGCATTTTAATATTATGCTAGACAGAGAGGCGAAACAGCAAATCGTGACGTCACTTGTCAGGACGCCATATAAATTCTATTCTGACAAGTAAGGCGTGACGTCATTTTTTGTTTTGTGGGAAAGGGACAGAGTTGTCTCTAACAAAAACTTTAAACGCTCATATATCAGAACATTATTAACCGATTTAAATAATGTTTTCAATTACCATACTATATTTACTTAAATTCTTCATCAAAGCTATTGGTTTCAACGATTTAAACATCAGTCATCTAGCCTATTGTGGATTGTAGCGTCCACAATGGAGTTTCTCCATCCAAAGGAATACTTGGACCGGGAAGGTGTCATTAGGCGTATTTATGTGGCTGTTTCTCGCTCTTTTCATAGAAAATAATCGGTAAGTCCCTACTTTACCTCTTCGCCGTGTCGTGTCCAACGTGTAGGTTATTATTAGATTACGAAGTTTTACGTCAAGATTTCTTGGACAAAGTTTGCTATTCAGTGGTTTAAAGCGAGATCCAAAGATAATTTGTTGCTCACTCTTAACTCGTTTCCTGCCGTTCGTTCTCGATGTATCTGCGCTGGTATGCGCTTTCCATGGTGTTGTTTTAAATGGTTACTTCCCACTGATTTCAAAGGCTATTTATTGTTATGTTGTGTTGCAACACAACAACGCGTTCTATGGCGTTGTTCGAAGCGGTCTAAAAATTTGGCGTGACCTATAACTTCCAATCTAGGTTCGGTGTGTCTGGCCCCATATCTATCAGGGGTGGTAGTTATTTTTCGTTGTAATTTGTTTGGTTATAGGCTGCGATGAAATATTATAGGGATTGTAGGGTTTTGGATAATTATGTCTGTACATTGTATTGTACGAGACATGAAGCGAAGCTATTTATTATAGTAGGTACTTAAAGGTGATTGAACTTGCATGATTCAGAGATTTCTTCGTTTGCCGACGGATTATAAATGCAGTCATCAGATTGATGTATTTCGTAACCAAGACGTATACTTACCTACTATCGCTTTTTCGAGCTTCTGCCGTCCAATAGTAGAATGGGCAGGGGGTAATTCGATGCACACTCGATATCGCTAGCAAAGTTTTTGAAGGATTAGTTTATACATAGCTAGATTTATTACATAGAATACCTACATAGATTATTGTCAGTCCTATACATACATGCATGTGCATGCGGTAAACAGTGGAATATGGCTCCGTCGCAAAATGTCCCTTTCCTAAAATGTCTAATGCACGCAAAACGCGCATTACGCAAAATGACAATTTCGAACAATGCCCCTTTCGCACAATGTCGCTGTCGCAATATCTCCCTTTCGCACAATGTCCCTTTTCTCCTGCAGTAGTGTAGTATATCATCTCTATCCCATATTCACATGACCGGAAAGTGGCCTGGCATAGGATACCCCACCGCTTCGTCACATTTAGAAATCGTTGACTAAAATAAAACGAATCGAACGAACGAACGAATGCAAGAGAACTGGCTTGTTCCGTCTGAAAATTTGTCACGGAATTAATCTGAAAAGAAAAAGCTTTTTTAATTCTCAGAATGCTGCGCTCCACTATCTCGCTCGCGCATTTCAACATTTTTAATTAACCTAAACGAATATAGTTATGAAAAGTCGCAGTCGGTGAAACTACTGATAATAACATTACAAAGTTCAGCACAAATATCATTTTAATACCTAGAAATGGGTAACCTAGGTTAGGTTAGACATACAAATATCATTTTAATACCTAGAAATGGGTAACCTAACCTATATTCAGTTTTGTATCTTCAAAAATGGTGAAATGTGCGAGCGAGATAGCGGCGTGCAGCATTCTTAGCCTTAAGGCCGGGTATTCCACGTTTCAAGCACATTTTTTAATGAGTTCAATAATTAGTCTAAAGCTGTATCAGTTAGGGTCACATTTAGCGGAGCAAAAATATGGCGGTTACGCAGATTCGTGCGTGTCAAACTTCGATTTTTGAAGATTTTCTCAGATTACTTGAAAAGTATAGAAATTAATAACTTTTGAATCACAGCATGCTCTCCAAAATACTATTAACTTATAATACATATTTTTTTTATGTGACTATGTGCTGTAATTAAATAAAAAAAAAAAAAAAAACTGAAAATGGTTTAAAAATAGACACTGCTTCGGTATTTTTTTCTATCGAGCGAGTTGTTACCAATCATGTTTCTAAATTCACAATTGTCTAAATAATATGTTCATCTATGATATTACACTAACTCCGTATTTTTTTTCAAATTAGAAGGTATGCGAACTTATGTATCAAAAGTTGCAAAAACTCGCGAAGTTCCTAAATAAGCCCGTCTTAATAGCTGGGTACAATCTTGTCTACGCGTAGTCTTGCAAAATAATTTAGATGTTGATGCTTTTAAATTAACCGTGAACTACGTTATTAAAGCTTAGCTAGATACATGGGCATGTATGTTTAGGCTGATCAGGGGGTTTGGACTCGAGACTCCCCTTAGGGAGGGGAACGTTCAAAATTGGACACGTAGTATGGGTGGGTACGTACCCATAATACGTGTCCAATTATTTACAATCAAAAAAATTGGACACGGTATATTACCTGGATGATATCTTTTTTCCAGTTATTTTGATTTAATATACAAACAA
Source organism: Erannis defoliaria (assembly GCA_905404285.2). NCBI lineage: Eukaryota > Metazoa > Arthropoda > Insecta > Lepidoptera > Geometridae > Erannis > Erannis defoliaria. The sequence goes on along the minus strand of FR990066.1, from coordinate 11,012,455 downwards.
CTGAACCGATTTTGTTAAAAAAATGTTGGGACCACCTCTGAAGTACCTATATGACCTACCAAACAAACAAAAAACATCATAATCAATTCTTGACCGGCGGAGTAATCGCGTAACATATATACTTACACAAAAACCATACAATCGAATTAAGAACCACTTTTTTGCAGTTGGTTGAAAATATAAAGCCAAAGTTAAGTTACTTACAGATATTATATATCAAGTACACAAGTAGTGTCACAATACATTAGGAGTTCCCGAGCTCGATTTACAACATAATCACGATAAACATCATCATCTTTTATAATTACTATTTACGGGTAAATAGTCATTATAAAAGTATAATGACTATTTACGGGTAAATAGTCATTATAAAAGTATAATGACTATTTACGTAAATAGTCATTATAAAAGTAATGAACAATCGTGACTGGTTAAAACCAGGTCTTTTCTTGACCTCAGTGTACGTCCAGCCGCTTACGTCCCACATTCAATCACTCAAGCATAAATTCCACTTAGCATAAACAAATAGCTTGCATTTTACATTCATATTGTTTGAAATAAGGAGCCGGCCCTTCCTTGTAACGATAAGTCTATTACAATTATATACGACAAAAAGTATAGAATATCACTCGCAGTATGAGCAATTTAGCATACTTTGCCCCCCTAGCACGCGCCGAGGACTAATTGGTCTTTCCCCGCGCGGGAACATGATACATGATAATATACCTCTGTCTCGTTTTCAAGGGGGAAAAATAGTGGATAGATATTTATCACGGCTTGGATGAACTCTGTCCGGTTCGGCATCGGAACCACACAAACTACAAAGTTATATGACAAACCATTCACTCGGTCATTCTAAAATCGTTTACACAAACAAATATTGTGAAATATAATGAAAGTTTGTAATATAGCAGGATACCAACAATGGTAACATAATTATGTATAGACTAAAAGCCACGAGGAGACCGTGATGAACTTTTTCACAAAAACTGAAACCAAATTTATCGTGAACAAACGACTTCATACAATTTCAAAACGAAAAATCTGGCCATTTTTACTGTACTCGTGGAAGCGCATTGATTAGAATAGCATTTTTTTCCCCAGTAGGTAAGACAAAATATTATTTAAAGTTTGAACAAAAATAAAAATGACTCACGGATATTCAAAGCCCTACGTAGAGTATTTTATTGTTCATACAATTCTTCATTGTTGCTTCATAGGGCTGCCAAAAAATTACAGCTATGGAATGTTTAACTTTAACTTCTCACCCAGCATCAACTAACCCAGCATCAGAATGCATCAGCCCTAGCTAGAGCGAAATGTGTGCGCGAAGTGAGGCAAACGAGGCTACTCTGCAACTTCCATACTGTGCTCATTGTTTTCTGTATCAAATGACGCCTTTGGACCTTAAATGGCTACTCGCGATTACCAACCTTGATGCATCGGAATAAGCAAAATTTGCTTTGGAATAAGGATTCAGTAAACCTAATACGGTGGGTATTGATGACTATTGCCGTGTAAAACAGCCATTACGCAAAAGAAGAGGTCTTTTAAAATAGCTATTTCACTGCATACTAATAGTTACTAGTATTTATATTAAGCTATGGGGAATCACTGCCTAAAAAGGATCTTTATAGATAGCTCGTATATATTTTATATTGATTGTTTAAGATTGAGAGTTAATCTCATTTTCAAATAATCAAAACTAGCTAAATGAAATGATTGAATAGTTAAGGCCCAAATAGTCGGCTCTGTCTAACCCATGTTACATTACGATATCTATATATTACCAACGTTTAATTCTTCGCTTCATTAGCGATGTTATGTAACGTTGGTAAAATGGTTATCTTCAGGCTAAACCTGCAATGCAGTTACTCGTAGTTTCATTTTAGTTTGCTTTTTTGACCGGGTTTTGGGGGTGCACGCATGCATACGCATGCGTCGTATTGTCCTCGCACTTTCTTGCGACATACTTAGCCTCTTCTAATTTCTCGATTTTGAATCTTTGTGGCTTGTTATTAGTCCATTTGGTTGGAAAAAATACAAGAAGGGATAGGGGTAATACAGAGATTATTCGTGATAATAGAGGGATTGATTTGTGGCGGACTTGCAAAATTAATGATCATTGAGTCGAGAAACGATTTAGTAGACAGGCTAAAATCTAACCAAATCTAGCCTGGTTATTCAATATGCTAAAAAATGTTCCAGAATAAGCACAAAATGTACGGTCAGTAATCTAAAAACTAATTAAGTCAACATAATTTTACATGAATATTAATGTTTCGTCTTGCAAATCAAAGTGCAATGACTTTCATTTTCGATACAGACTATTCACACTCGCATATTGTACTTAGGCAACACGTCCACTGAGTCGGAATAGGAGCGTACGGATTATAAAATGTAGGCACATGTCTGCCGAACCAGTGCACAGAGTACCATAGAAAGCAATACAAATTACAAAGCAACCCAATCCGTATACTGCGTACGTTCCGATTCCGACCCAGTGGACGCGTAGCTTTAGGCTCAAATTCGTAAAGGATTTTTTTTACCATGTAATTGATTCCTCAAAAGGTTTTCTAGTGGATTCGCTATGATTAGTCTGAGAGGAACAAAGCATTTACTTTCACAATTACTCTCAATTCAGACGCCAGACTTTCATATTTGACGCAGACTAGACATCCGCTTAATTATAACTTGAGACCGTCTGTATCTAAAATTGTTAGAAAAAAGTGATTCGACTAGCGGAACTTCCCGTACTTTATTTCACATACAATTTTGCAGTACGTATTTGCTATATATAAAAGTTAATCAAAACGTATGAAATTGATTTCGCAAGGTTTGTAAATTTTCTGCCATAAATAAAAGTCACATGTCTAAATTACTGTTTATTTATCCACAAATCATGCAGTCACACACGTGACTCCTTTGTAGGGAGTGCAGTTTGCATACGTATGCAGAGTTTGCACAAAACTTATGTCGGGTGTTCAGGCTGTCTTAGTCACGAGATCAGAAATTCATGATCATGACTGGACAATTAGACTTGCTATCATCAGCTAATTTCGACTGTGGACTGCAAAAAGTAAATAAATATTTTATAGTCACACTGAAATACCTACGCCTGATATCCAGAGCTTATCTATTTTATCTGACTAATAGAAAGGTATCTAGGAAATCTTTTTATAGTATGTGATAAATGATAATACAAACGATTATGGTCCGGCAGGAAATGCTAATGACGATAAACAAGTACGTACATAAGTCAATCCATCTTTCGACGGACTGGACTTGATCAGGCCTGTGTCACTCCGCGTGTAGGTATTAAAAACATACCTACGGGCGGCGGCCATTGCGCAAGGGCCAATCTAGTAGGCTCGGCTCGGCGGCTCTTTCAATACGTATAACCATGTATAACTTATTATGAACCGTAGTATAGTGCATTAAGGCCCATATTCCTTCAAAAAGAAATTGGTAGGTATGTAAATGAACACGTGCTCGACTGGACCGCGAGCTAAATTAAATCATATTGTTTATCAGATTGAGTCATATTTCTTTGAAAACCATTGCGAAGTAAAGCTTCTGTTACTAGTTATTATTCTGTGACTTGATTCAGTGATGTTCAAGCAATTATCAACCGTGCCCATCTCTATTCTGTGTATACTGGTGAATCTTCCCTCTTTTACGCTTCTGTGTCCGCTTAGATACCGCGTGCTGTTTTCGGAAGCCCAAAGAGCAAAGTAAGGATGGATGGAATACTTGATGTCCCAGACACTTACTATGTACGTACTTATAAAAAAAATGCACCATCTTTCAAAATCACCGATAACTATGTTCTGCCGCTCTCAAGCACGTGTTTCAATCTCTCACCAATAATGTCTGCTTCAGCCGAGTTTACACTGGAAAGAAATATTCTGTTGCACACCGTTGAGACTACCTTTGGAAATGTTCTAATATCCCTGTCCTTACGACGTCAAAGGCGGGTGCCATTTTTTTTATTGCCGTTTGACGTACTTTACAATATTATCTTACGAGGGCTACACTAAAAGTATCGGGAATGGAATATTTCCACTGTTTCTGTCATATTAAAATCTTTTTAATTGAAAACTCCTTGGTTTTAAAAATCGAATACCATTTATTTATTTAAAAAAATATTCTCGGTCTTGTCACAAGGTTTTGTCAAACTTGTTTAGTCGTTGAGAAAATGGAATTGACTCGAGAAAATTCAAGAGCGATGATTTATTATGACTTTCGAAGTGGTTTAACACAAAAACAGTGTGTTGACCGGATGATTTCTGCATTTGGTGATAAAGCCCCATCCAAAACCACAATTTATCGCTGGTTTGCTGAATTTCAACGTGGACGTGTCAAGCTCAGTGATGATCCCCGTCAACGTCGTCCAAAAACTGCAGTCACCCAAGAAAACGTTGATGCTGTGCGTAAGCTGATTGAGGAAGATCGACATGTGACATACCGCGAAATTCAGGCAACTTTAGACATTGGCATGAGTCAAATACAAATAATCTTGCATGAAAAATTAGGTGTAAAAAAGTTGTTTTCCCGATGGATACCGCATTCGCTCTGTGAAGAGCAAAAAGCGGCTCGCGTTACTTGGTGCGTCAGAACTCTCGAAAGATTCCACGCAGGATCCTCAAATGCTGTATACAACATCGTATCAGGTGACGAATCCTGGATATACGCGTACGAACCCGAAACAAAAAACCAGTCACGAGTTTGGGTGTTCGAAAATGAGTTAAAGCCAACAAAAATTGTTCGTTCACGGAGTGTTGCAAAAAAAATGGTGGTCACGTTTGTCTCCAAAACCGGCCATGTTACGACTATTCCTCTTGAGGGACAAAGAACGGTTAATGCAGAATGGTATGCTAGCATTTGTTTGCCACAGGTCGTTTCTGAACTCCGTAAAGAGAACTGCAACCGCCGCATCATCCTCCATCACGACAATGCGAGTTCTTACACCGCGCACAGAACAAAAGAGTTTTTAGAGCAAGAAAACATAGAATTATTGGACCACCCGCCGTACAGCCCCGACCTAAGCCCTAATGATTTCTATACTTTCCCTAAAATAAAGAATAAATTGCGTGGACAGAGATTTTCATCACCTGAAGAAGCTGTGGACGCCTACAAAACGGCCATTTTGGAGACCCCAACTTCCGAATGGAATGGTTGCTTCAATGATTGGTTCCATCGTATGGAAAAATGTGTCAAATTTCGCGGAGAATACTTCGAAAAGCAATAAATATATTTTTAAATAGTAATGTTGTGTCACTTCCTTGATTCCCGAAATTTTCAGTGCCGCCCTCGTATTTGGATGATTGTGACGCAACCGACCGACGCAACGGTTGTAGTCTATTTCTTAGATATCACTTGAGTTGTGGCTGCCAGTGACTGCCTAAGTTCGCTATCATCCTGCCTTGTCAAGTGGATCTATAGCCTTCTCTATTTCCTCTTGGCAAAACGTGGGTCGCATTGATTGATTTCTTCTTTTAAGACGCTATATTCCAAACGAACGACTAGCATATCCCGTACGTAGGTTTTAGTGCTACTCTGATCATTGGAATGAAATGGTAATTGATATACAAACCGTAGGGTATTTTCTGGAAAGATCTTTACGAGGTCACGAGTTCACCGAACTTGGCTGGTTTATGTAAGGAAGGAATAATAGAGATGGGACTTAAAACTACAGTTGGTTCCAGGCCTGAGTGGTCCTATTGTTATGTAATCGCAAACTGCATACGATTATACAACTGTGTAAATATTATTACAGGTGGTAAGAAATTTCATTGTCAATTAACTCTCATGAAATCGATTAAACAAACAATTCCGATTCAATAATTGATTTGGTAATTGTGAAATTTTAATTATCACTGGTGAAGTTGGAAATAATTAGTTGGAACAACTTTATTATCAGCAAATTTATCATTTTCCAATATATAGATCTAAAAATAGCACTAATTTCTTCGTGTTTACAATCACTATAGGTCATATGTCACAATCACAATGCATAACATAGCTTCTCGGGGTTCTTCTTGTAACATAACGTCTTTCACGCTTTAGTTAATTAAAGCTAGAAATTTAAACCTATAATACTGCACACATTTTTTCATTAGCGGAGGCGAATCAATTTTACTTTTAGTTCTTGATTTACCACAAGGTAAAAAAAAACCTTGAAAGGAAGAACTACGCTCTCTGTAATCGAGACGTCATGGTCGCGCGTACGAGCTATGCTGTTGCAAATTCAACTTTTTTCGGTTCACCGTAGGTTCAAAATGATCTCGCCGAGTTTTCGCCGCGTGTTTCTAGTGTTCTGATAACAAAGGTACAATCTTTCCAAAGCAGGTATAGAACTGACACTATGACACACATCTTGTTTGATATTAATATTTGCAAGAGGATGTGCGAACGCAAACTATTATGCCATTGTGATGATAATGAGCTTTCTAGCCATTGTGGATACTTATTAGCCATTGTCTGTCGAGTGTCTAGATTAATAAAACTATGATATATTAGTCACAATGAGGAAAATGGATGTAAAAGTCATTATTATAGGTGTGGAGGAAGTGTAACAAACTTGATAAAATAAGTTGCCGATAGCGCTTGTGGTGTAGTTCTTAGAAATTATGAAAATGGTAATGGACGATTCGGTCAGACTTTGGATGGGTGACCTCGAGAGAGATTTCCGCGCGGCTATTGTGCTATAAGTTAAATTATCAGACCTAGTTGACCATACAATAGAAACGATCAAGCCATGTTATAAACGCTTGTGGGGTGGAACCTAGGCACTGTGTGGCCAAACTGGGCAAATGAGACATGAGACTCGCCAACGAATGTTTAAAAGTTATGAACGTATATGCAACGTGCTGAACTTTGTTAACTCAAAGTTCTGTGTAACTTTCCAGTGGTAATGGGCAGACTCTTACCAGCAGTCGCCAGAATGACACCTAAAATATTTAAGAAAAAAAATACCTATATTATTCAAATTAGATTTAGTTTTGTACTTTTCGAGTAATGTGAGAAAAACTTCAAAAATCGAAGTTTTACAAGCACTAATTTGAATATCCGCCAATAATTTACTACGCTAAATGTAGCCCTATCCACTACATCATAACACCGATGATTGACTCAGTAAAAAATGTGCTTAAAACTTGGAATAACCACGCCTTAACAAAGTACTATGTAATTGTAAAGGCATTCGCGTTTTCAAAATCCAAACTTCAATACGGCACTCTAATTAGTAGCTTCTACTGTGGGGATCACAAACAACCGGTCCCAGAAAGCACAAACAACTAACTTCACAGACTAGGTATCTTACACAACGGGTCGATTAGAAAACTGGCCGAGTACCAAAAACTTTTCTGGAGGAAGGTTTTATCGATCCTCAATAATCACATGATTCAATGTTGTATCTGTTAGGAAACTGGGCATATTGCCATTTCCTTTATTGGGGGTTTTTGAACGAGTTTCGGATATTGCCAATTAGTAATGTTGTCTTGAAGCGAAATAAAGGTTCTCATACATTTTTATTGTCAGAAGAAGAAGATCACATCTTAATGGCAAATGTAAGAAATATCTGTAATACGCGAGCAATTTCAACTGACGCTACTCTCAATTTTTTAAAAGCTATTGCCAGTTGCCGCAACAAAAAGGCGAAAGATTACGGTTCCTCAATTTTAAAATTATCAAGATCCATAATCATCAGTCAATATGACTGTGTATTTTTATAACGGTGAGGGGGTGTGTCGTCTACGCATTGCGGTTGTCGGTTACGGAAAACGGCAGCTTGTTATAACTGGTACTTTGTCAGTTGCTAGTTGGGGCAATTCGGAATTTATTTTTCACCAATAGCAGCAACCGAAAACAGTTGTAACCATCGAGACTCGCATCGAGATTTGCTACGTAGGTATGCGCAGTTTTTACAAAAATATAAAATCGTAAAATAGCTAGTTGAGAGTTGCCGGTTGCCGGGAGCAACAAAGTTGCTACGAGTGCAGAAAGCCTTATTAGTAAAGCTTGGCATAAAGTTTTGAAACTCACGCCGCCAGTGTGGTAATCCATGCAGTCATCTTGCTCTGACCTACTACAGGGTTGCTAGTATTTTACGTCCGATGGTGTCGCCCCCATAACTTTTTACTGTTTTTAACAACCTATATTTATTTCAAAGACATTTATCTTTCTAATCTAAAAACTAATAAGTATATAAGAATTCTATCAGCTATCTGGTTCCCATATTAAGCTTTGCTTAGTTTGGGGCTAGATGGCGCTGTGTGAAAAATGTCTACCAATATTTATTTATTTTAATTAAATATAATCAAGCAATCCTATTAATATTATAACTGCGAAAGTTCGTCGGTTCGTGTGTATGTGTGTTACCACTTCACGCCAAAGCGCCTGAACGAATTTGAAAGAAAAGAATAACATAAAATAAAATATATTTTGTAACATCGTTAACGTAGGTACTTATTAGAATGAAACTCGAAATAGAGATAGTTTATTTCCCAGAATTACATAGGTATAATAACTTTATTTGAGCAAAACAAACAGACATTTGAAGTTAGTAGGTAGGTTTTACAGTTTAAACTAATGTTAGTGGGTAGATAAAATAACTTCGTTATACATAATGAACCCTGAGTCTCACACTATCACACGTCCTGTGTCGTGAGACTCATAGGTATAGGTAGGTTACTTTTTATCATTCAACATCATCACATTGTCGCAGCAGGTATGCTATAAGGCTCCGTCTCTTTAATTACAGTTTTGAGAAGGGCTGATAAAAACCGGCTTCAAGATTGCAAGAATGACTTCAACCTCGTTCAACGTGGGCCTCTCCGGCGATGGGTCGCGACTGTCGTCCCGGGTGCTGCGCCCTCCGGGCGGCGGGCACACGGACATCTTCGGCGGAGACCCGGAGCCCCCTCGCGGCAGGCGTCTGGCGCCGCCCCAGCCCGCTACCAATGTCATCGGTAAGTTTATGTATACAACTTATACATTTCAGGAATCACCCTATACATTTTCATGGGGAAGAAAGGTTCTTGAGTGACGACCACGAAACGAAACACGTAGCGTAGGTGGAACGACGACATTGTGAAAGTCGCGGGCAACCGATGGTTGCAAATGTCAGGGTGTCGTATAGTGTGGCGGTCTTAGGGGGAGGCCTTTTTTCTGCAGTGTGCGTCTCCGGGCTGATGATGATTGTACATTTATGATTTGCTAGGAATAAGATGTTTTTTAAATAAAAATGTAATAAGATCTCGCTTGTCAACCAATAAAAAATAGCGATAGATATGTGTAATGTGATACAATAACCTCCGATACGATCTGGGTATCTTCAAACAAAGATTGAATAGGTATCTCTTGGGCAAATGTGCTCCACCTTAGACCTTGTCCACGCTTCAGTGAGGTAAAACGAGATCTCATTCTACTTTAAAAAATCCTGTTACCGTTCAAATGGATGTTCTAGAGCAATGATCACATCGGCAAATGTAGTTAGGACGCCTCGAAACTACTAGCCGAGGTTCCGAAATGACCTACCTTGAGATGCCTATGTTTAGTACTAGTAGTTGACTAAGATAAGCTGACAATGATGTTGATAAAGTGGCATAATTATTCTAAACTCTCTTGAATGGCGTATCAACGAGACCAATAGAGATGAAAATAATTATTCTCTCGTGTCAGGCTGCGACCCACCATGATCCGCGCCAAGCCAATCCGAAGGTCTTTTAACGTTTAAAGAGAAATAATGACAAAAAGAGTCAGTTTAAGTACTTAAAGCCAGCGACGGTGATAAAGAAATGGACGGGCCCAGCGCTTGCAAATCGATCAAAATTAACAAGACAACACAATCAAGCATACCTAGCTAAAAGTATGCATATTACATTTGCCGGAATATAGAGATAGCGAATCTAATTACTGCATGACAAAAAGAGAACACATGTACATTATTAGAAGTTTGTATTGTCGTATCGTACGGCTCGCATGTCGCAAAGGCACAGTATGACTGAAGCGAGTGGAGAGCCGGAGCTCAACATATAGTCCTCAAAATCCGTACACTTATTTCCCGTCAAAACAATACAAGTATGTGACATTTTGGCCTAGTTCATACAAGGCGGTATGGGTTTGTACCACTAGGCCTCCTGCGTTTGGGAAACGTCCTAAGGCCTAAGGTTTTTTTTATCAATTAAACATGGAGCTAAATTACAATTTTTACTAAACTAGAACCATTAAGATAATTGGACAAGACCCGTTAGAGAACTTGTAACCGCCCACTGCTAAGATCGCACATTTGGGCATACTGTAATAAATCTTATCTAGCCAAACACAATATCTGGTTTAATTTTAAAATGCCATGAAGATTGTATCGCAAATCTAAATCATCAATTGTTAACCCACTCACTAGGATAACTGGGCCTGTTTTTTGCTAAGTTCACCTTTTTTGATTGTTCTCTGAAGTTTGCTCTACTAATTGGTATGGATTTGACCAGTAGGTAGGTAAACTATTTATTCCGCATTTTTTAGCAATTTGTTTTTATCCAATAATCAAAGCTTATACACAAATGATCAATTTCATCCTATCATCTTCATTTTCTTTTCATTAGATAGCGATAACTTCATTGAGTACGACACCAAAAAGCCAGTGATACAGTGTTTGACCACATCACACCTGATGTTACGCGACAGTTCGATCGAAGATATACACGTAAAATTAGAAATAGGTCACAGTAAGGCTGGTGGTAAACCGTTACGATCTTGGCGATAGATTTTTGTCTTGACGGTGGAACCTAGTCAGCCGAGAACTAGAAAGTACGGTTGCTACTACGTTATAGTTTCCTCACGATGTTTCCCTTCACCGGTAGTTCAAGCGCCATTGTCGGGATATGGACCTACGCCCTGCATGTGCGAATCTAACGCGCTAACCACTGATCATCGCTATGAGATTTCGGTGGTGAATCTTTCGTAGATCAACATCTCAGGTGAAATCCAGAGCGAGTAAACACGTTCTTTCTAAGTAAGCATGCTCCATGCTAGACCGCAATGTTACATAACATCAGGTAAGATGTGGCCAACGCAGCCCTACCATGGATTAAAAAAAAGATGAAGTTACAACTGTTAATAAACATCAGGTTAATTTTAGCTTGGTTTTAGTGGACACCAAACCTTGGCAGCTGATGTTTTATTGTATTACTATGTGTCACAATATTTAATTATTTCTTATTAATTTTCCAGGCCAAGGCGATGAGCGTAAGCCTACCAATGGGACTTCTGAGCCAGCTCCAGTGAGCGAGCCTGAACCAGCCCCTGCCCCAGTCCAAGCCCCCGAACCAGTTGTGGAGGCGAAGCCAGAGAAACAAGAGCCAGCTTCGTTCCAAGAACCAGCAAGGGCTGAGCCGCCGAAGCGCGTCCGCGTGCCTCCAGGCGGTTTCTCCTCGGGGCTCTGGTAAGACTGGCCGCATTTAGGACCTAGCAACGCGTTACTTCTGTAGAGTGATGTTAGACGATCAACGAGTGTATTTTTTTCTTTTCTAACTAACCAGCGAGCTAATCGGTCGATTATATTCTAATGTTTTCACAGACTGGTAAAACTCCATAGTAGTGTATTTTGTAATCTCACTAACCCCAATTGTTAAATTTATTTGTAGTATTACCGCCGACACTCGATAGTACAAGATCCAATGTTAAAAGTCGCTGTTACTGGGTTTTGTAAGCCAATATAAGCTGTAACACGTCGACATTAAGGCATGTAAAATTAATATCACTGTATAGAAGATTATTGCTAAAATGGTCAGTTTGATGAGATTCTCGCTGGGACCAGTTAGGTTTATTTTTGCCGGGCACAGGTATGCGGTCGATGTGAGATGTCTTCTCACTTTGGACTCTATTGAAGGGCATTAAGAGTTCATAACATGTTTCATTTTAGCGTAGTCGGTATCATACCAAAGTCATCACATAATATCATCTGATTTTCTAGAAAATTCAATGAATAACAATAATTATGTTTCTTTTTATTCATCATTGTCATCTACATTAATATTATCATTGAAATCATTGATATACTTATTTGGGGCTGTGTTGGTGACGCATTTACACGATTAATTTTTCTTTTTCATGATTATTTAGTTCGATTTTTTTTCATCGCGAAGCTCAAATAAGTTTATCACAACATTATTGTTTTCATCCAAAAGGGACGGCGGCGACTAGAGACTTCGAGCAGAACAACCTCTTTATTGTTGAAGTCGGTTAAGAAACAGCAACATGTTTCTCAAACTTTAAGTATATTTGGTGAAATGTATAAGTTTTAGCAACTCTGCTTAGCTTTTGCTCACGCTCTGATTAGTCTGCCAGTCTCTGCCAAGCCAAAGCAAAAAAAAAACATTAATATCATAATCATGCTTTATTCGTTGACATTTTAATGCATTTATATTAGATTAATAATATATTTTTTGTGCATTAAAACGGTGTAGTTGTGTGACTTTATGCACAATTTTAAAATGCGATTGAAATGCATTTTACATAATTATTTTTGGCTTGAAACAGTGTTTTGCTTGTATTTTGCAATTTACTATATAACACGAGCAAGTGCTATAATACAACAACAATTGACACACACTTAAGAAAAACCGAATGAGTGTGATACCTATTTGTTTATAAAGCAGCATGGATAAGGCTTTAATACAACACGAATTTACACACCCTGGGGAAAAACCATATGAATGTAATATGTGTAATTATAAAGCAGGACAAGCAAGTGCTATAATGTAACACAAATTTACACACACTGGAGAAAACCCATATGAATGTGATATGTGTGATTATAAATCAGCACGAGTTAGTGCTATAAAACAAGACATTTTCTGAATTGGATAAATGTCAACATTTGCCAGATGGGATAATTGCGAATTTCTCCCTAAAGCTACGCATAGCACTGTTTCAGCCTAGATAAAAACCTCATATCGCCGCATTCTCTACCTATATCCTTGTGCCCAGCTTTTTAGGGTTTGTTGTGCCTTTGTTGTGAAGCTAGAAGCTAGTTGTTTTGTAGTTAGGAAAGCCTGCTGGGTGATTCTAAAACATTGTAGAATCTCAATCGAAAACGTCACAGTGCCTCATTTCATTGCGACATCTCACACTCAAAAGCAACATTTCGCTCCCGCGCATAGCGAAATAAATTACGCGAGAGCGAGAAAGTGATTGTAAGTGACAGACAATGAAATCAAGATGCTAGTCGAACGCATACAGAATTCTATATCCTGATAACAAAATGTTCACACAAGCGACCAGCAAAACTTTCATAGAGTACTTTAATGAACTGGTGACGTATTTCGGTTGTGATTTTAGAGTGATAGCGAATGGAATCAACCGCCTGGTCCTGGCATCTCGTCTCGCTTATAAGCAACGATGGCTTCAGAAGGCTGTCTTATTTACTGAACAAATGTATCCTTTTAGTTTGTATGTAGTTTTATTTACATACTTTAGAATTACGGATTGATGTGTGTGTACACGCTTTACGTGAGCTACTAGCGTCGCATTAAAACCTTTTCTATGATTCAAAACCCTCATTGTACCTTAATGATAACACAAAAAACTATCGTAGCCGTGTCTTTATTGGCTTCTGCCGTAGGTATGTCTTTTATTCTACAATGCCATCAATGGAATTGTCAAAACACTAAGGTAAATAAAAGTTATTATTGTATCGACACAGTTGTTACAATGGATAAAAGGACAGTGACGTCACAAGTCCTCGCATTCAGGTAAAGCATGTACATGCGCAAGAGTCAATATATCTCGCATTTTATGTTTTGCGTCGTCGACGCTGCCAAACTCTTAGACTTCGGTCGCAAATTCGACCAAAAACTTTATCTTCCTTTCGGACTGTATTTTTTTTAATTAATTATTGTGAAGAACTGACTTGTGCCTGTACGCAATTCGATGTTGTACTTAATTCTCGATGTTTTGCAAATTATTGCGATTTTATTGATAAACTTACTAATTGTATGCGTCGCCAGCAAACGCGATTATGTATATTGATAATTATTATAATTGTATTTTTATACGAATTACAATATATGGAAAATGTAATGGGATTTTTATTGACACACTAAACTAGCTGCGCCCGACGTTTCGCCGTGTATTTATATTGCTTTAGGAATAGTATGTGATTTCAGGGCTTAAAACGTGAAACATAGGTACACATCAATGTTTAAAACAGTCTACAGGAATTATTACAATGAACTCTTTAAGAACAGCTTCTATAACAAACAACTTTTACACACAACTTTTGTTCACTGACTTTACAAACTTGAAACTAATTTGCAAGAAAAAAAATGTGCTGTTCTATTGAAAATGTTCATTTACCGAAATGTACGAAAGCTCGCATATATAATATTAGTAAGGATGATGGCAGTTAAACCCGAAGACGATAGATTTATATACATTTATGCAAGAATTGCTTGTTTAAAGTTATTATATTTTAGATTTGATTAGGTTATTAGTGCACATGGTCTAATTCTCTAGATTCTATCTGAATCTTGGCTGTTGTATCACAGACAGAATAAATAATAGTACTACGTACAGAAAGTTCACTCTGCAAAGGAATTGAAATTAATAAGGACTATCTACTAGACAATAAAGTAGCAATTCAACTAGCACAGCGCTGGATACCGCTCGCTATATTCACCTAGATATACCGCTCACTTTCTATCACGTATGCTTAGTTACGTGCGACGAGTTTAGCATGCGGGCGGCCACTGACTTCTGACTTGCAATGTCCTCCCGGACGGAGCGCCGCCGGCCGAACATACCTAAACTGCGGAGTGACTCCCCCCTTTATTTAATGAGTTAACCGCGCTGTGTGAGCAACTCCTAAGAAAAAAAATACTCGTTAATGCTATGAAATAACTTTTTGGAAAGTAAAAAGTATTAAATCTTTTTCCCTCTGTCTAAGGTTAAACTTATAACAGTCAAGTCTAGAACGTAGTGTTGTTAAAATCTCTTTGGTCAGGTCTGTCAACATCAACTTGACAATAAGAAATCAAAATGGGCTTAATTTTCACGTAAATACAAAAAGCAATAACATCATGGCGTTACCGTCGATAATGGACCACCAATCGTATCGCTTTTCAAACTGAAACCACCCAAATATATTGTAAGTCTTGTTTTTGTAACTTCGTACCTATCGTGTCAGAGTTCAAGTGCCACCTGAAGGCCTCTGACAAGGCTTACCGGTTGTTGTTATAGGAACACAGAACAAACAACCGGGATTTTAACGTGTCATCCGACCCACGTTAGCGCTCAGATATAAATTCGCTCACGGTCACCCATCTGAAGACTGACCGGATAGTCCGTTGCTTAACATAGATGATCAGATATTAGACAAGCTACACCACAAGCGCTACATTGTTTCTTGTAAATCGCGGGTACGTTCCTGCACCCTTTTAGCGCGCGACTGAGTCAAATGACATAGCAAGAGGCAAGCCTACACCCAGCTCCTAACTCCAGTTCCTGCAACTGGGTGTAGAATGTAGATGGACCTCTTGCTGTCATAAGGATGGCTGTTCACGAAGTCCCAGACCCTTGCCCATGGATGATATTTACTCTGTGCATTGGCCCATATTGGCCGGCGCGGCGCGGCGGCGTAAGCTTGTTACCTACTAACGAAACTTAAACATATTTATACCAGTTATGCCAACTCTAGCCACACATAAAACATACACAGGTACACTGCGACACGTGCTATCAGTATCGAAACTTCGAGTCGGTCATTCTATCCTTACATCGTGAACTTTAAACATGTACGTAGGTAAGCAACGGTTTTTAATGCTAACTAAGGAATGGAATGCTTTCCAACCGACTTCAAAAAAAATTCTCATTTCAAGAGTAGGGATTCAGGAGGGACACAACTGAATAGGCAACTCATGGGTAACCGTGCTCCATATTAGACCACATCAATACTTAATGATGTGGTCATTTTATCATTTAAAAATCCATAAAATAATTGCTGGTGATGGTGATTAGTTGAGAAGGGGTGATCTTCCAGCCATCAAGCAGTGACCGTTCCATGGAGGGCGGCGGCAAGTCGCGCCTGGGCCGGCTTCTACATAGACTGCGGGGCGATCACCACAAGAACTCTATCGACAAGGCTAGCTCGTTTTGCTCTACTGCGTAAGTGTTCACATGTTTGTATATATTATTGTACCTAGTGTTAGGCCTCTATTGCAGAGTCCACCTTGGGGAAGTACCACCACTTACCAGCTATTCAACCGCCCAGCTGTAGTGTGCAAGTATTACTGTGTTTCGGTAGGGTTTGCAATCTACCGTGTTATTGTAGCAGTCTGTAATTTTTTCGATTAATATTCAATGTACCTATATTATAAACAAAACTATTAGAATTACACTATAAGAGATCAAAATATACTTACATAGATAAGTACATACTTGATTTGTTATGTAGGTCATAGCAAGAGTAATAGCCAAGGAATGGAACAAGCTTCCAGCTTGTTTCCTAAGAGATACACCTACAATCTAAATGTTTCAAAGTCAGAGTGAAAAGGTAACTAATTTGTTAATCCCACACCGCTTACCCACTGGCGAGTTGGTGGTCAAACGCGAGCTTTTATGTGTTAGTTTAAAAAGACTGTTTAAAATAAATTACCGAAAGCGATAAATAGGTTTTTTTGTTATTTATTTTTAATTATTTTCCACCGGATCCTGCAGCATGAGTGAAAGCACAGGCTGCGGCAGTACAAACGAGGAAGATGACTTTCTGGACCCGCCTATCATTCAAGCGCCTCCTCCGAACGTCTCCACAGCGTTGTCTGATGACGACTGTTTCGCGCCTAATATTGACCTTAGGTTGGTACTTACATGTTGTTACTGGCTGGTTTTTCAAATCACTTTGGCTACCGTATTGAACCCAGTCGCAAAAGGTTGCCACTAAATGAATCTAAGTACTAAACTCCGTCATCTGCCTGTCCGTGTCTGTCTCCGTGATTCTGAATGCAGTAGACGGTGACGGTGAGAGTAGTTTTCGAATCGAATCCGATTTGATCGAGGTTAGAATACGGGGGCGGATCCCTTACTCTTTTCGATTACCCAGCCGTCTTGCTCTCCAAACTTGCCATGTGTTTGCTTACGCTAAAATTATCTTTTGTTTGGATTTTATTCCTTTAGTCTGAGTATAATCATCATCATCATCATTAGCCCGGAGACATCACTGCTGAACGAAGGCCTCCCCCTTAGACCGCCACACTGTACGACAACCTGCCATTTGCATCCACCGGTTGCCCGCGACTTTTACAATGTCGTCGGTCCACCTAGTGGGAGGCCTTGCTACGCTGCGTCTTCCGGTTCGCGGTCGCTAGTCAAGAACCTTTCGTTCCCATCGGTAGTCAGTTCTTCGAGCGATGTGGCCTGCCCATTTCCACTTCAACTTGCTAACCTTGCGAGCTGAGTATAATAACACTATGATAATAAAAACTGTCGTGGATTTGACACATTTTTGTTTTATTTATACGGGAATACTCACGTTTTATTAAATCGGATACTCCGACTATAGTTTCGATCACATCCGGTGACCTTTTTCAAAGAGTGAAAACAGAGCCCGACGCGCGTGCAGCTGCGTCCTGCTTAGCACAAAAAAAACAAGCAGGACGCAGCTGCACGCGCGTCGGGCTCGGTTTTCACTCTTTGAAAAAGGTCACCGGATGTGATCGAAACCCGTATAAATAAAACAAAAACTATATGTACTTACAAGCTTTCTTCTGTGCGACGCTAACGTCTCAGCGGACGGTAAAATACTAATCATTACGAAGCCACTAGGTAGGTAATTAAGGCTTGTCTCGCCTGTTATTTCTTCTTTGGTTTCGCTCTGAAGGTCCTAGTGCGTTCGGATGAGAGCTAAGGAGGCGCTTCCGCTGGCAGTGTATAGTATGCATCATGTAGTATAGTCCAACGCAGATGTCAGAGTCGGTCATCGCGCTATATGGATACTATAGGTCATCTATAGGTACTTTGTGTAGAAATAACTATATACTTTGTTGAAGCGGCGCACATTTCTAGCTTGAAAGATAAGTTTAGCTATTCACGCAGAAATGTCGTGTAAAGTGGTGTAGTGTAATTTCCAGGTACGGAGGTCAGTACATGACAGCGGAACAGCTGCCAGGGTTCTGCGATCAGCTGCACCATCTGGTGGAAGTGATCAGGAACATACAGTCTTACGCGCATGTCACTGGAGAATACCCCACGTGAGGAATGTATTTATATAATATCTATAGTAATAACTCAAACAAATGGTACCTAACTTCGAATCTCAAGCAAATTTTGCCCAAAACCGATTACAGCATTTACTAAGCCAACGACACTCAAAAAGAAGAATCTAAGTCCACCTCGCATTATAAAATCAGAATCTGACAAGCCGTTTAGGCGGTTGTAGAACCCACAGAAATAGAAAATAATACGACTTACTATAAGTACTTACTTATAATTCCGCCGAAAAACATAGGTAACCTTCTTTACAGGCCGTCGTACAAAACGTTTAGTTCCAAGTTCCTATACTTACTAGCAAACATTCCGATCGCAGCGAGCTCGAGCGTCGGCTAGAGCGCGAAGCGCGTGAAGTGGCCGCGCTAGCAGCGGAGACACGTAACGCGCGCGACGTGATCCAACGCACGCGCGTGCAACGACGTGCGCTGCGCGACCATCGCCGGCAGCTGCAGGACCAGCTCACCAGTTTGAAGGATACCGGTAATAAATACTTTTCAATCTGAATATCGTCAGGAGTGCGGAAAGGCTACGCTAGCAGTGAAGATATGTAGCGCGCGCGACCAGACCAAAGCGTGTGCAGCGACAAGCGTTGCGCGATTTGAGAGGTAGCTGCAGGACTAACTAACCATTTTGAAGGATATCGGTATAAACGACTTTTCAAACCGAATATCAGCGGGAGTGCGGAGTAAGCGCGTTAGTAGGAAAAACACGTAAGGTGGGCGACGAGTTCCAACTCTTTTATCCTCACTGGTGAGGTGGTGGAAAATGTCCCTCCATTACCATTATAAACTGGATTAAATTCATACTCGTCAGCCAGAAGACGTCCACTTCTGGACGAAGGCCTGCCTCTTAATAGGGAGGGGTTGCCATAATCCCCACGCTTGGCTTGGAGATCACAGAATGTTCACCACCGTTAACCGAGCCGGGGGGATTATATCAGAAAATTAAGATTAGTTAACTAGTTAACTAAAAAGTTGATAATTTTACTAGTTAAGTAAAAATGAACTATATAGTTTCATTTTTACTTGTTTATGTTTCCCAACAGAAGTGCGAGAGCTAGAAAACACAGTTCGCATGTCGGATCGAAAACTATACAAGAGCTGGGAGGCATTGAAAGATTCCAGTGATCCGACAGCTTTTGACACACTTATCGAAGAGATCAGAGTTAGTCATGAGTATTGCCTTATTCTATAATCTAAGTGGGACCATTTAAATGAGTCCTCGACCGCGCGGTTCAGGGGCGCGGCAGTACGATGCCGACGTAAAAGTTGACACGCCTTGCCTGCCGTCCCTGGATTCCCTTTGACATCGTACTGCCTTATAAGTGGTCCCACTATAGCTTCTAATTTTTTGATAGATTTGGTTAGATGGCGCTTGCCACAAAATATTTACGTGCCAAACCAGGCAGGGCAGCAATGTAAATTTAATTATTTTATCACAAAAGAGTCAACGTTGATAAACCGCATTTTATGTGAAAGTTATACCTATATTGACAACAGTGTTTGTGAAGCATTGTTTTCATTTTGGATAATACTACAAAATACATTTGTAATTGTGACAGCGCCGCAGAAGCCCCAAAGAAAAATATTTTTTTTTGTTAGGCTTAGTTTTAATTCACCTGTGTTCCCACACAGGTGAATAAAACTGGCATGGGTAAGCGTATGTCCTAAAACCATCCAGAACCACCTGAGGACGGGCAGCAGCGACCTCTCGGTGTGAGGTGGTCAGGCGACGTGGTGAGCATTCTGCGATCCCTAAACCGTCTGCCAAGTGTTATGGCAAGCCCTTCCTTTTAAAGGAAGGTCTTCGTCCAGCAGTGGACGTCTCCTGTCTAATGCTGCATTTTTTTAAATAAAAAACTGTAAATGTACTTTGGTTGTGTTGCTACCGTCACTGTCGATAGTTGGAAATATTTTTGATCACAAATAAAAATGTGCAAATGATTAGCAACTAAAGGCAGCCTATTGTTCGGACGGTTTTCAGAATAAACAAACAGCGTTAGAGTGCTTGCTGCGTCTAATAGACGGCCGACGTGGCACCATATTCAAAATTGCCGCAGCGATCCAGCCGCTACCGCCGCCGATGCCAAAAGATCTCAATGATGGTAAGATTGCTTATTTTCTTAATCATAATAGCAGGTTTTTTCTTTTCTCGTGCAGGCCATAATCCTCTCGGCCTCGCACATTATGCATTTGCTAGTGTCAGGAATTTAATAAAGTGATATTTTATCTTTACTTTAGGTATCCTTACTTCGAAAGTTTTTCATATTCGTGTTAGTCTTGCGTTTGACCTTGCCTGATGTTAAGCAACGATGCGGTCTAGGATGGAGCACGCTTACCTAGAAGGAATCTGTTAACTCTGGATTTCAAGACACCCATATTGTACTTTAAGGGAAATACAAACTCTGGCAGAGAATTGCCCAACCTCGCTGTGCGAATAAAAAATGTGGAATCTAAGCGCTTAGTGCGTACGCCGTACGTGGCGAATATCCAGCATGAACGGGTGTCGCTTAGATCGCGTTTGTCTGGCCGTCCGGTTATAAAAAGGGGCAGGTGGAATCAAGTTATGCTACTCCTGGACACACTCCGAAATGTATCGGATAGAAAACCGACAAGCAAGCGACCCTAAGTTGATGCTCTAGGCTTTGCAGCCGATACTTGACCCAAGTGTCGTTGCCTATCAGCCTCTTGTCTCGCCTCTACTTGGCAGAACCACCCCATAGGTGACAACCCACATACCAACCTAAAATATGAAAGGTATTTCAGTCCAGTAGGTTGACTAGAAACCCAAAAATACACACATCATCAGCCAGAAGACGTCCACTGCAAGACAAGGGCCTCCCTCTTAATATGAAGGGGTTGCCATAATCCGCTTACGCTTGGGTTGTACGCTTGGCAGACGGCTTGGGCATTGCAGAATGATCACCACCGTTAACTGAGAGGACGCTGCTGCCCTTCCTGCTGCTGGTGGTTTAGGATGTAATTCTAGGACATCCCCAGGTCCACATACATGTAATGAGTACCTACTAAAAATAGATATGCACATGTATTACAATTATACTAAGTTCATCCCCTAACTATACAGAGCCGTCGTCAGTGACAGGCGGAGTGCGCAAAAGGCACGAGCGGCGCGCGGCCAAGCGGCGGCGGAATGTGGAGCCGCGCTCCGTGCCGTTATCCAGCGAACCCAGCACGCACACGCATCTGCCACAGGTTAGTTCACGAGCTGTGGAGGAACACCTAGTTTTTTTTTCTAGCACCACCTTTTAAAAGCGCCTATGCGGCGATAAAATTTGATTGATGTTTGGCTGTTAATAAAACGTCTATGGCACGAGGATTATGATTTGTATCTTAATCGTAGACCGCTCTACTTCCAAACGTGAGGTTCGGGGGATCGAATTCTGGGCTCGTACCAATTAGCTCATTGGAGTTTATGTACAGGTTTTCGTACCACTTGCTTATCGGTGAAGGAAAATATCGTGAGGAAAACTGGAGAGGAAATTCAATGACGTATTTGAAATTAAAATTTTGAAACCATCAACCCGCAACTAGATCAGCGTAGTGGTGGATATGGACTAGTCGTCATTCGAGGGCATGCTTACCTATGACCAGACCAGCAGTGAACTACGGTTTTTTTTGCAATCCCATAACAGAAGCAGTGCGAGAATTGTGAGCTTGCGAAGAAAATCCTAAACTGCACTGCGCTCGTCACCCTGAAATATTAGATAGATGTTAAACCTCTTGATGATAAAGACAATAATATTTTGGGACCATCTGGAACTCTGGCAGATGCTAGTCAGCTTGTACTTGGCTGTTTTATTACAGGTGACCCTGTACATCCAAGGATCGGAGCCGACGACAGGCCGACGCCCTGGTAGCGTGTCAGTCACGCCCCTCGACCTACCTTCAGGCGGCTCTGTCAGGGACATACTGTTCTTCACCACTAATCCTAGCTGAATATAAACTGATAAAGTATAATTATATGGCTTTTACTCAAAAAACTCGATAAAAAGTAAGTAAGCTCGTATTGGCTGATTGAGTAGCCAATCCTAGTGTCAGAGTTATTTAGCCGCCGAAATGCCTCTGATATGGCTTGAGTCGTTGTTATACAGGGTTAGTTCTAATCAATTAGCATTCTTTTAAGAGCATAATTATTCTGTATATCAAAACAAACAACTTGTACTGTGGGGCCAACATTGAAATCGCGAAAAAAATATCAGCTGTTCCATACAAAAAGTTCATCGACCTTGGGCAAAATGTATGGAACAGCTGTTATTTTTTTGCGATTTTAATGTTGGCCCCATAGTAAAAGTTGGTTGTATTGATGTACAGAATATGTTGTTAAAAGGATGCTAACTGTTTAGAACTAGCCCTGTAGAAACATCCAAGGCTGCCCGTGAAGGAAGACGAAGTCTTCAAGCACCTTGAAGAAACTATATAGCATGATGTTTTTTTGGTACTTCTCGGTGGTTCAAGTTGAAAATACGCTGACAAACACTTAGCAGTGTGTTCCGGCAGTTCACTTGACTGTGAGCTATGCAGAAATGCAACCTTCCGTGCTAGTAAGAAGTGTTTACTAAATTATCGACCACACTTTCGCTTAACTTAGGTGAATTGTGGTACAACACCTAGCTTGTTTTCTACTGTTTTATAAGGTTACGCAGGACGATAGTACTAAGCCTATAGTAAAACTTTGGGGCACTATAGTGGCTAATGACGCCAAAGTACACGATTCCAAACAAATTCTACACTAGCACGTGTTTTGCTAGAAAGGGGCAGATGACTCCCTCCCAAATACTTTAAACGCTTATAGAACTTTATTTACCAGCCTATTTCATCTATTTTTACGATGTACATAATTTTAGTTAAACTCTCCACTTACCCTATTACCTTTTTTCGGTTTAGTACTATCGTTGTACGTTACTCCGTAAATAAAAACAAATTAGGTACATAAATATAGGTAAAAAAAAATACAAATAGAGGTGGTGTTAAAAAAAAACAAGTATAGGTTAGACTTGTTTGAAATTAAAAAGACTACATGAATGATCTTTTTATATAAATCTTATTTATTTTACAAAGGGGTTAAATACTATGTGGTAATAACTAAATAGATAGGTAGGTAAACATTTATAATTTGAAATTGTTAGTGTAGAGTTTGTAGACTGAGAATAATAAAATTAATGACATGAAATAACTGCGTATCTGTTTCTTAAATCGATTCTGAGCAGTTATACTTTTTCTGGCGCATTTACGGGTTTTAACAGCTCAACTCGTTTGAATCGGCGTGAAGTTAGGAGTTCTTATTTCAAAAAGTGAAAACTAAGATGGCGGGTCGCCAACCAATGAGAAACCCCACTATCAGATCTACGAGCTTTGAATGGCTAGCCATAGCTGACGATACGCCATATTTTGTTTACTTACTATTTAAAGATGTCAGAAATATTGCAATGCACATTTCATCAGTTCTTTCAAGAGCTTTGGGCTTTTCATCATGTGAATTTCACATAACTTCGCGCCGTCCAAAATAAATTGAGCTTAAGTATTAAGAAGGGTTGAAGAACAAGAGAAATGGAATCATTAGTCTTTCTTTTCTTCCACTAGAATCGCGGGTGAAGCAGGGTCGGCCGCTTTGGGTACTGCTTCGTCTGCTTTCGGTTCAGCGTCTGCTTGTGCCTGGAAAGGAAGGAAATGTGTTAGGTTTAGCTTGGAAGACTTCGTCACTCTATGATGCTCAACACGATCTGTGAGATATGTTTTATTTTGTTTGTTACCGTTGGTCAGTATTTCTTAAATGCGCAACGGTGATGGCACTTTAGACATGTAGGCAGGTACGACCGAATAGCGATAAGCGAGTAAGTTATTTTTTTGGCATCGCACTTTGTGCATTCTGCCAGTGTCAAGTACCTATATGCACATATTCAAGTATTCTATAGTGTTCGAATATAATTATAAAGTCACAGTCATTCACACAAAATTAGTCAGTCAAGTGGTCAAGTTTAAGTCATGTCATTGTTTAAAGTAGATGAAGTCGCCACAACTTTACAAAACAACAACACGAAAAGACGTGTTTCACCACATTATATGACTTGCCCACACTCGTGCACGTAATAAAACACCACTATTCTAAAACATTCGTTCGAGGTAATCCTCTGAAATACTGATCTGTTTTCGAAAAACATTTACACTATCCTCTATATGCGCTATTTTGAGCCGGAGAAACTCGTGGCCCATACAGTTAATCGTCAATATTTAGGTGCGGTAGTATTATTAATGTGTTTGTTGTATAAGTGCTTAAATATTTCGATTTACCGCGTCTGCCGCAGCTGCGGGTTCTGCTTTGTCAGAGGGCACTGCCGCTGCTGCCTCGTCTTTCTTCTCAGAGACTTCTACTTTCTCATCGTCGGGAATTGGCGCAGAGTGACACACCTGCACACATAGATAGAAAACACATTTTATTCGATACAATATTTCAGCCTGATATGTACCATACAAAATTAAAAACAAAAATAACTTATTACTAACGGGTCCATATCAGCATTAAGCTTTAATGCTAATATACATGAGCATGGGCAATTAGCGCTGACTTTCAGATGGACCCGGGGCCGTAGTATGTCATCTTAAAACCATTGACTTTAAGTTCAGCGGCCGACGCTATGTGTCCGCGAACCGTATTGCATCGCGATAAAATTCACAGTCGCGCATCGTTGGTGGCTGAATCCAAATGGTATCAAGATGTCACGGACCGATAGCTTTCCTAGTAGCCATTGAGTATCGCTGGTTACTTCCCGGCTCTAATATCATATTTTTGGCACCAAGTGAAAGTACAGATTGGGTCAGTAGTCGGTACAAATAAATTTGTCTAACGGGTGTACAAAGTCACTATGAGAAGCTCCGCTATGTACCTCGCGACTCTCTAATTTATTTATTATTTTAAGAAAAATGCTGCTTACATGCTTACTCGTAGGAGTGACATATTTTTTAAATTAAAATACTCGGCTAATAACGAAAATATTAGTTCGATGGTCCCATCGAATTGTCATATAGATAGGGATTAAAAGGTAGATTTACAAAGTTTCAAACCGACCCGCCAATTTAAAAGTGGGTTGAAATCTGACTTCAGAAATTGTACTAAATTATGAATTATTAAAATACAAGAGAAACTAATAAAAAAGATTTAAAAACTTCACCTGCACAGCCACGAACGCAAAAAGGGCAACAATCACTAAGACCTTCATTATCACAAATTAACTGACCGCCTACTTAGCTCGCTACCTCTATTTATAACCAACTTAGCTTATGTTTCAAAACAAACTACTGCAACGACCGAATGGGTTTATAAAACATGTTATAGGAACAATCAATGTTATCGTGCTATTTGAAAACGCGGCAGAATTCAGGGTTGGCAAACGCTACGTGATTCTCACTGGATTGGAATTAGGTGATTATTCACGTACGTACCTACGTGTCTTAACTAAGTTTAGGCAGATATTAGTACTTAGCTAATACCTGATATTATAAGATTGTTACAAAATGCTGAGACAGCATTTTTGACCAGTTGAGGGAAAACATTGACTTAGTGACTAGTGGCCACATTATTGTTTGTTTGCATTCATATTGTTTATTTACACTTTAAAAATAGAACATAGATTAAATTCTCCATAATCTAAAACCTTTTTGAGGTGTACCTACCTATCTAATAAGTACCTACTACTTGCCTGAACTTGGCCTTGTTCTCTCGGCAGTACATATAGAAAAAGAAAAAGAGACTTATTTAATTTATTTATTTAATAAACATACAAAACAGAATGCAATAATAATTTAAAGCTATCTCATAAGTTACATTTTAAAGATCTGTACTACATTCTAAAACTATGTATGCCTAGCTGCATTAATAATTAGAAGTATTTAACATAATATACACTAGAGGATTAGGTATACAAGGCAAAGGAAGAATTAGTTTTTGAAACTTATACAAAAATAAATTAAATTAAAGCTAGCATATAAGCATGTTGTAATAGAAAATCCGACTAAATCCAATCAGTGCAATGGAGTATACAGTGTGTAACAAAAAGGTTCAACAATACTGAAGGGTATAGGTATGTATGTACTTATCATTATGAACTACTTTTACTATTGGGTCAACCTCGAAATCGTGGAAAAAAAATCAGCTGTTCCATACAAAAAGTTCATTGAACTTGGACAAAATATATATGGAACTGATATCTGATCTGATATTTTTTTCGCGATTTCACGTTTGGCCCCATAGTAAAAGTTGTTCAGAATGATGAGTATATACATACCCTTCAGTATTGTTGAACATTTTTGTTACACATTGTATATTATTTTAACCATTACATAATATAACAGACATCGTACCTACTTAGAAGGCTATTTTTCATCCCAGTCACGAAAAAAACGTACTTAGCTGATATCTTTTTATGAAGTCTCGGTAAAGTTCGCGCTCTTGAATTGCATGTGGAACATAAAAGTACTACCTACCCACTGCCTAAAAGTCACTAAGTATTTTGCATTTTAGTGGTAGTTTGTGTACGGTAGGTAGCTGTGGTAGTGCTCAAAATATGATTTAAATCAACCCGAGGATTTTTTTTTGTGGTGGATTTTGGGAACGGGCCGAATTTCTTCCGTACGCGGACGAAGTCCTAAGTACTAGACGCTCGCTGCTTAGCAGCAGCTAACAGGGATTTGATGGTCAAACTGCAAACAAATAATAAGGTATATAAATAACTAGGTAGTTACTGGTATAATACTTATAGATAATATCTTTGCGTAGAGCAAAGATAATATCAAATCAAATCAAATCAAATATTTTTATTCAAAAAAAAAATACAGAACATTTACAAGTTTTCTTTGATCCCCAAACTAGGCGGAGTAGCCTGTGCTATGGGGTTCTGAGCTCGAGTGTTTGAGAACTGAGTAAATGGCTGACGAACATGTTTACAAAAATTACAACATTGATTCAAAAAACACTAAATTAAATAATAACACGATATTTCCTCACGTTTACTTACCGTAAATTCGTGTACTTACCTATTTCTTTTACATAAATATTATTTTGAAAAAAAAATCAAGAGTAGGTATGCACATTTAGCATAATATTATGTCTATTCAAGGGCATCAGAAAAATTCAAGCTGAGTAAAGATAAAGCAAAAAAATAAAAGCAAAGCTAAGCAAGCTAAGGTAAACTAAGTAAGATGACGGAAGCATGCTTGAAACGTGAGGAAAAACTCGCCTTAAAAATAAAAACAACATTAATGAGGATATGTATTAATCCAAAAATAATATATGTATGTTAGTATGTTAGTAGTAGATGATGCGTGCATGTTGAAATGGGTGAAAAATAGGATGGAAGCGAGCCTAAAATTAAATTATGCCTGATAGTTTTACAGGTAGGGAGACTTGTGCAAATATAATACTATACTTGTACTTATAGTAAGTACGTATAGAGTATAAGTCGTGATAGAACAGTTGGAAGAAAACACGCTTCTTTCGCGAGGCTGTGGGCTCAATCCCGGCCCCGTACCTCGTACCAATAGGGTTTGGTACGAGGTACGGGTACGGAATTTAAATAGGTTTTTTTTTAAATTCAGTATAGGTTTGCGCTTGACTACACTTTCTTGTCATCCTGAATTTCATTTATCTGTTCCTGTTCTGTCCTGTTCTGTTCTGTCCTGTCCTGCCCTGTTCCTGAATTTCATTTATCTGTTCCGTCTGTTCGGTGGACGGGAAAAATCTAAAAACCTGCAAAAAATTACCTGGGAAGAAACAATATATTATTTTGTTGATTATTATACAATGTGTAACAAAAAGGTTCAACAATACGAAAGGGTATGTATATACTCATCATTATGAACAACTTTTACTATGGAACCAACACAGAAATCCAGAAAAAAAAGCAGCTGTTCCATACATTTTGTCCAAGGTCAAGGAACTTTTTGTATGGAACAGCTGACTTTCTTTTCGTGGTTTCAGGGTTGGCCCCATTGTAAAAATTGTTCATAATGATGACATATATACATACTCTTTCGTATTGTTGAACCTTTTCGTTACACGTTGTATAGTACTTATCTGAGCTTTTTTATTCACATCAAAAAATACAAAATAATAGTGCCACAAATGGTGGCCTTATGACTACCTACGAGCGATCCCTTCCAGACAACCTCACAAAACGCAGAAATCGTAGCGTGGTGGAGAATCGTCACGAGGGTAAGCCTATACCCAACAGTAGGTGGTAGGGATGTAACTGTAAAGTAAGGTACTAATAACTCTAATAAGGTACCTATGTAGGTATAATTCACATTTCTAGGGCAACCCTAACCTATAATGATTTTTGAATGCAATTTTCTCCAAAGATATCGTGGTTAATTGATTAATTAACTCTACACGCGTCTAGCCTTAGGAAGGTACTCGTAGCTCGTAGGTAGACAATGGGCAACTTATCGATAGGTACCTAACATTTTTTACTCATAATACTGTAATGTAAGTACCTAAGGGTCATTGGGTGTCTGTATGTAGTAGATATACCTACTTATATATTTATGGTAGGTAGGAATTCATAAGTTGTTTTATGATGGACAAGCTAGATTTGTTTGACCACAGCTCACCTTAAGTGACGGATTGGTCTACGAGTGTAAATATACCACACCCACCTTGGAACGGCTCTCAAGTAAGTGTGCCAGAACGCACCGCTAGTAGACGTGCTTGTCGTCAGATTTACTATATGGGAGTGGTAGCTAGCATCTAGCTAGTCAAGGAACTCAAAGTACCCGACCACCATGCCATTCTATAGTTTCCTCGCGATATTCTTTTGCCAGCAGCTGAAGCTCATTGTTGGGATTTGATCCTCCGATTTAACATACGCCGTGGCATAGGCCGCGGTGGAACGTGCTAACCCCTGAGCTATTATCCATACAAAATGCACATAGACACGAGGTTGTACCTAAGTGTTGGATTCACCTACCTACCTAAGTCAATAGTGGAAAATACATCTTTAATAAGTATACTTACCTACCTAATTATTTTACTTGCTACTGGCTTGCGCAATAAGTAAGTAAGCGTCACGCATGCCATACCTACCTATCACATAAATTAACCTTCAATTATAATTTATCGACATCTTACTGCACCATTCCTGAATGAATTTCGTTCAGGGCCTGTTTGAATGAATTTCGTTCAGGGGACTTGGTTTTTATAATCCAAGGGTGTAACAAAAAGGTTCAACAATACTGCAGGCATAGATTATTTAATGACCTAAGTTAGGTATATATAATCTAAGACAGAAGGGTACCTATGTACTTTTAATTATGGACAACCATAGAGTAAAATACATATAACATCATTGTGGACAACTAAATATATCAGCTATGCCATATGAAAAGTTCATTGGCACTGGGACAAAATGTAATATGGACCAGCTGTTTTTTTCGGGTTTTAAGGCAGGGTTGGCCTCATAGTTAAAGTTGTTCAATAATGATGAGTACCTACATTACCTACATACATACCCTTTAGTATAGTTGAATCTCATTGTTACACATTGTAAGTATATTGCATGCATATTGCATGATACAATTAATAGGCACTGATGCTCAAGGATCGGTAATAATAAATATTATTAAATACTTAATGTAATTAATAAGTAATATAAATCAATGATATTATATGTGTATTTATCTCAATGATATAAATATTTCAGTTGGATTTTCGTAAATGAGCTCATTACACGTTCTAAATTTTTAAATACTAAATTTCTTTGCGTTTAAAGGAACGTAAAGCTTGAAACGTGGGCTGACGTTGGCATTTGTCATCATGTGTCATTATTATTGACATGACAATGACAGCTAATTCCTGTCGTGTTCAGTGCTGCCAAGATACTATTTTCTTTGCTAGATCTGGCAACTTTAAACGTTACCTTAGCCACAAATAAAAAATATTGGTCGCTAAAAACTTTAGCCACAATTTTAGCAACTTTCTGCTTAACGTAACAAATTACAATAAACTCGCTGTCACAGACAGGAGGAATTAAAGGCGAGGAATTAAAGCTGCTGATTGCATTGACATCGATTATATTATCAGCCGACTACAATCTATTAGAAAAAACTAGCTGCGCCCCGGTGTTTTTACCTGCAACTCCGCAAGATGATGATGATGATGACAAAAAGTGACTTATCATCATCATTAGCCAGAAGACGTTCATTGCTCAACGAAGGCTTCCGTACTAACCTATAATTATTATGATTACTGTAAACAAAAAAATAATATTACTTATTTTTTAATCCTGCCCCTAATATCATTTAAAATTAGATAAATTCTCTTTTTAAAAGAACCTCATTTTTGCCACTTTCGTAAGTCCGAAATTCTAAACATTCTGCCAATTAAAAAAAAATGTTTAGCCACTTCTTGTCTTTCCGACTTGGCAGCATTGGTCGTGTTCAGCAATTTCGCACTCTGCTCTGCCAGCAGGCCAAGAAATATGAATTGATCGAAAATACGAAATTCTTGGACAGGAATTTCTGAATGATGCCCTGCATTTAAAGTCGGATTCTTGTAGTTTGTGTTTCATATCAGTTGGTGTACGAATTTAGTTAGAAAAATGGCTTCTCGAGGCGGTGCTATGGTAACAGGTACAAACGGAGCAGACTTCGAACATCGGGAGAAAATTGCAATACAATATCAACTCAGGTGAGCTTTCCTTCTTATTCCTTGATATTTTTGTCTCCTTTTGACCTGTACGGGTCCTTGGTAAAGTCTAACACAAATGGTCTACAGGTATTTTTTCACCAAGTTCCGACAAATTATTTTTAGACGAAAGCAATCGATAGCGAATTATGGTTCGCGCCAATAATTTAAACCAACCCAATGTTCATTACCACTGCCTAAATGACCGCGACTTCCTCGTGATGATATCACAGTTTATAAACAAGTCGAAAGTATGACGAATTTAATGAGAAGTTTGGAGCTTTTTCAATGTTTCTGGGTGAGGGTCCTTTCCTATTTAATGAAGTTCTTATTCATTATGAATACTTAACTAAAGACTAGCTCCATGATCCTAATTCACTTCAAAAGACCCAGTTTCAAATACAATACTCTATTACTCCCTCGAATTCAGTTTGAATCCAGAAGGAACTACAACTTTTCGGATAGGTATGAACCTTAATGGTTTCGACAGCCTGATTTGTGAACTGATTTTCATTGTAGTCTAGGTGTGCTTACTATCTCTGACCTCATCATGTGCTGTGGTTAAATATCTAGGGTCACCAGTAGGTTCAGTAGTGGTAGGACTCTACTACAGAGTCCGCCTGGGGAAGTACCACACATTTGCCAGTTATTCAACCTCCAAGCATTACTGTGTTCCGGTTTGAAGGGCAATGTTACTAGAGAAATTACTGGGTATGAAGATATTTAACATCTAATATGTCAGGGTGACGAGCGCAGTGCAGTGCGGTGCAGGATTGTGTTTGCAAGTTCACAATTCTGGCACTGCTACTGTTAGTGGCAGGCGTGACACATGCCACCAGGTGAAAGTCTTCCTTGTCTCGTCACTTGATAGAATAAAAAAAAACTATTTAAATTTGATCTAATTGATACATCTGGCTTTAGAAATCTTACCACATTTATTTTCTGTTTCTGTTCCAGTGCACTGAACAAGTCCCGATTAAAGTACTGTGTGTTCTTCCACCATGTAATGTTTCTAGCAATGCTCGCCAAACTGTCTTCAGACATACTCGATAAGCTTGATGTGTTTATACTGGAGGTTGAAGAGTTACAGATACCACAGGTGAGAAAATATACCAGATTTGATAAATTACTGCAAGTGGAATTGCTTTAATTCAAAGTCATACAGTATGCTTAAGGCTAAGGCTAAAGGCAATTCATAAATCAATTTCATAGTAAACTTATGAAAGATCTATGTTATTGTGAGATGAATTCTAAGATGTGAAAGGGCATCTTATGATAAGGTAATCTAGAAAATTATCAATCACTGAGAGTAATCTCTTATCTCAATATGAGGTAACATTTTATGGAGTGTGCCGTGTATTATAAAAGTATGTTGAATTAACTGAAAATGTAGTTATGTAAGATTTACTGCACACATTTAAGTTGTACATGTTGGTCTCATCCATCCCTCTCTTCCATAAGCATTGCGCTTAACTTGCATTTGTGATACAAACTTCAAATCAGACATTGAATATCCATTTTAATAAACCCATTAAATGCTCTTGAGTCTACACAGAAAAAAACATTCATGTTATATTCAAAACACTCACTCATTCACTTCTCTAAACAAAAACTCCAGGTGATAATCAAGGTTGCATTGGCATTTAAAAAAGTGCTTGATTGCTAAGATATTACAAAAATACTGCTGAATAAAAAAACACCTCAAGTATAATTTGATAATAATTATTGAGAATCGGTTAGAGTTTCTATTTATCTAAAATTAAAGAAAAAGTGTTTTGTTACTGTCAATTCTGTTGCTTTATGTTCAGACTGCTTTATAGCTCAGTTGATAGTATGTCTGCCTTGAGAGCTGTAGGGTGTGGGTTTCCACACTGAACAAATGTTTATGTGATGAACATAGATGTTTATTAGTTGTGTTCTATGCGTAAGTGTAGGTTATAACTATTTACAACAAAAAAAAGTAAATAAATATTCTATTAGCTAACTGGTGTCCATAGTATAATCTTAGTTTGGGGCTAGATGGTGCTGTGTGAAATAACCGCCTTTTTATTTTTATTTAAGTATTTGTTTTTAAAGGAAAATGTACAGTATTCTTTCTAACTTTATTACGTGCTACATTGGATGCTAGGTGCTATATTATGTTAAAGTATAGTGCTCAACATGCAGAAATAGTGCTAGATCTAGCATGAATGTGCGGAGTTGGCAACACTGGTGGTGGTTTTAGGTCCTTAAACCTAATTCTCTTCTTTTCAGCCTCTTTGGTGGGAATATGTCTGGTGCCTATCCCTCGTGCTCTCCTTCCTCGGCCTATCAGCCATCAAACGGAACAATATCCGTCACATGCGGCACTACATGTACGGGATCACCGTGCTGGGCTTCGGGCCACTACTGTACTGCCTGCTGTACTACTGTGGAGATGTCTGGAGATACCTGACCATGGACGGGGACGAGGACAGCAGTGAGATTGATATTGATCTGTGGCAGGTTGGTTCTATGGTCTTACTTATATGAGTTTTATGTAGAAGTACTTTTTCAACGAACTTTAAAAAAGGAGGTTCTCATTTCGACTGTGTTTTTTTTGTATGTTTGTTTCGCGATTACTTCGCCAATTATGAATTGTTTTTGATGATTCTTTTTTGTTTGGTAGGTATTACTTCAGAGGTGGTCCCATATAAATTTTATCGAAATCGGTTCAGTAGTTCGGTTTTTAAATTATAATTACTAGAAAATATGAAGATGTCATCCAGGTATTCGAAGTTGAAGTCGTTTTTTTTTAAAAGCTTATTATTTATGCAATTGAGTGATGCGATGTTTAAGACGTTAACCTGATGGAAAGCAACACCTGCCCGTAACAGTAGTAGTGCCAGAATTGTGAACTTAATCTGAACAAAATCCTGTGCTGGACTCCACTGCGCTCGCACCCTGATGTCAAATCTCTTCATGTCCAGTCATTTCTCTAGTAACATTGCACTTCAAACTGAAAAAAAGTGCTTGCACACTACTGCTTGGCGGTTGTATAACTGGTCAAGGTGTGATGATTTCATTGGGCGGATTCTGCAACAGAGTCCTACCACATCATCAATAGACAGAATACTTCAATTTTCCGATGCAGGCCTAACCCCTCGGTGGGGCTTGCCATAATCCCCACGTTTGGCAGGCGGCTTTGGATGCTGATGTCATCCGGTGGTTTTGTAAACAGTTTTAGGACATACCCAGCTCCTACTACTACAACTTGGCAATAGCAATTATATTATCTCTGGTAATAGGTTGGCTGTAAGAAAGTACCACGGCATTGTAAGATATTCTGCCACCAGGAACTGTCACATTAGAGCTCTGGTTTGAAAGGCACTGTAGCTAGCAAAATTACTCGGGTAATGAGACTCACCAAAGAGGGCTAATGCGGCAATACCCAGAGTGTTTAGTTAAAAAAATCTGGCAACTGCTACAATAGTCATGGATGTCTTCATTCTTTATTAAACTAAAATAAAACAACCTAATTTTAATAGGTTAGAGATATATTATAGGCTCCGTTGCAGAATGTCCCTTTCCTAAAATGTTTACTGCACGCACAATGTCTGTATGTACTTTTTCCCTACCATCTATTTTGTATTTTTCTAATATATACTTATTTTACTTCTAGGGTTACCCATATGGCCTGCTGTGGTATGCCTTCGTGTTCCTCGCATCCCAAATCCATTTCTTCCAACTGTACTTCAGCTATAACTTATTGAAGGCTTGGCGGGCCCGCGGCTCGCTCAGGAAATCCGACTAACATCGCAGGCGCATAAGGTTCAACTTGAAATGAACACCTTTATATAATAGGGTTGAAAATGTTACGTTTTTTTTTGAGGTGACGTTGTTAGTAGTTTAATTGAAGTCACTGTAGTAACTATAAGAGTAAACTACTGTCCTAAAATGTTTTACGAAGGTGGGTGGGATGAAACCTGATTGATTGATTGGCGCGTTTGGATCTCACGCTACAGGGTGTGGGTTCAAACCCCAAAAATGAAGTAAAAGAAAACATGAGAAAACCATGGTGGTAAGGTAATTTTTAATATATACTTAAGGTGTCTAGCAAACTAAAGCCATAAGCTCAAAATCTATTATGTAGTTCCATCGGCGAGTGCATTAGTCTCACTTGAGAGCTAGCTCCCATTCCAGGCTAATTTGTCAGGTCATCTTCGACCACACTCACTTTACATCAGGAGAGTGGACTAGCCTCTAACTACATATATGTGGCTTTGCCTATTAAATATATGAAAGAATGATGTTATAAAAATTATAACTATAGTCCAGTTAATCTATCATATTACCTATCTTACTGCAGGTGCAGGTGTACGACTTAGGACAGTAGCTTTCTTTTACCGATTTACATTTTTACTGCGTATATGTATAGAATACACTGCCACTTAATGGCGGTTACTGGCCTAGCGAATGTATGTGTGACAGTAAAATCATAATCGTCGCCAGTTCATGAAAAAATACTCGTGATTTTAAGAGCGCTCTATTTATTAAGAACAAAGAAAAAAATACATGAAATGTAAAGCATTTTTTTTTTCAATTCGTCATCGTATTTTGAAGTCGTTTCCGTAACATTGTATTCTGCGTTACTGTTATGAAGCTACGTAACAGGATCAGTTTTGATTATTTAGCTTAATCCTATTTGTTACCGCGTAACGAGTAATTGAAAACTTTGCGCTGATTAGTCGGTGTTGACACGTACCGTGATTTTAGCAATATATTTATTCATTCAACCAAGAAGAGAGAAGAGCATTGCGCTCGTTTACGAAAACGTCATTTTGTAAATTGGCGAAAACAAGTACTTAATACGATAAACCATAGACAAATTATGCGATAAATTGCATTTTTTATTCTTGTTTTGCAATAAACCGAGTGTTCATAAAATCGCATCTTTTTTATGGTTTAGCGATGATTGTGATTTTACGGTGACATAAGCAAGCGATAGCTTCTGGAATTCTTTTCAATGAGCGTACATAAGGGAGGGTTTGGGCGGTGGGCGTGCCCACCCCAAAATAGTCTAGTGGCGATCCTAGGAAGTTGGGTTACCTATTCAATAATTCTAGGCTGGTCACATTAACTAAATTGGGTGTTGACTCTGCTTCATCAGCCATACAAACCCCATCCGCTCATGGAAAATGACCCAGGATACGCCAATGCGTTCGTTCTTCAGCAGATTACGCTGACCTTCGCTCGGCTTAGTGATCCGCCATAACAAATTAGAATAAACGTGCATAATCAAACGAAAGACCGAAAGTATGAGCGATATACAGTGTGACCAACTTAAGCTGTAGAGTTGACACGTTTTCATATAACTAGCAAGGGCGTAGTTATAGGCTACCATGACATGCTTTACATGATTTCGACTCGGCTTTTGAGCACCGTAATTTTTGGGACAGGGTCAAATCTAATAGCAGCCCGTCGAAAACATGGAGTTCTTCTCGTCCTTCCCTCATCTTTATTTTCTTGCTCATCCTGCAGATTATGTTGGTTGCACTGTAACTACAGTATATCACAATAGATCGTTGTTTAGTCACATGTTCCACGTTAGAAGCCAGAAAATGGATATAGCATTTTTAACAGTGCACGACTGAAGTAATGGCACACCTCTAAAGTATGAAAATATTGTCAAAAATAATAATAATTGTTATTTCAGTCGAGTTCTGTAAGTACATTTTTGGCGTAGTAACGTGTCGTCAGTTTATATTTACATAAAAAAATAGGAGTCGTCTTTTGATGTCTATTTTAGATACGTACACGTGTACTAGATATTTATTAAAATGTTCAAGCGCAAATGACAAGATTAGTGTCTCATCTAAAGTATATCGTCTTGTTAGATGAGTAATGTAAATAATATGGTTATCGCACATCATATCGGTTCGACACCGATAAAAAAAAAACTGAATTCGAAATTTTGGCGCTATAATGAGTCATCTAATAGTAGAAGCTTAAACGACGAAAAATATGCCAAATCAGACTTAACAAGAAAGGGTAAAAAGCAGTATCTGTAATGGATATTATTTTTTTAGGAATAAAATATATGAAAAATAATAATATGTATAATATATAATGTATATGTGTGTGTTGTGTATAATATGTTTTTTCTTTGTTTTAGCCGTTTCGCCTTATTGTTAATAAACATTTCTTGCAGAGAAAAGAAAGTAAGATTCTAAACAGTAATTCGTCACTTCACGTTTAATTGTACACTCACTAGACGACATAAATTCTGAATTACCTTCTATTACTTATTCTGTGGTATTTTGAGATTAGTCGGTGTTGAGTCGACATAATGTGCGATGACCTCGATATGAATCTATTTACTATATTAATGTACTTATGTAGTTTTCTATCGTAACGTTGTTTAAGAAAATAAAGAGACATTAGAAGTATTGAATATGGTCCACAGTCAGTACTATGGAAGAAACGATTCTTTGTAAAAATGGGCTGAATAGTTTGCACATTTGAAATATACCGCTGTTCTCTTCTTTGCTAAAGTCCCCGGAGCAGAGGGCAGACACTGTGTTTAAATGAGTAGAGAGGAAAATTTCCTGAATCTGAATTTTCTATGGCAGCTATAAATATGTAGCCCTTTGACTTTGTATATTTGATGAAGTCGTATTACTGCATAATGTAGTCGTATGTTTAATGTACATTGAGATAATATCTATAGAGTCACAAACGTGCAAAAAAATGTCCGTGCCAAAACTCGGCGCACGCTATGCAGTGCGCCGACTTTTTAAACGACTTGAACTACGATATCACACAAGCGCTCAAGCATACATTAACCACTATACAAGCGACATAACGTCTAAATTAGAACAATTGTGAACTATATAATGCACGTATAGGTATGTACAACGGCACTCGGACGTTTTTTGACTGTTTTCACTTAGAGATTGTGACTCTTTAGATATTAAGTCATTGTTAACGTTGATAAAAATAAATCAGTTTTTGTCCTTTTTTGCCAAAGACGTACATAGGGTGCGCCCGCGCGAGTTTAAGCGTATGCCCTTAAGTCTTTCTTCTTCCAAAGTACCGTAGTTAAAATCTACTCAATCGAAGTGTAGTTTTTTGAATATTATAACTGACTGATATTATAATATTATTTAACAGTTTTGCACTAAGGAACTACTTTGTTGTATTTAATTTTATCCAATATTTTGTCGCCAAAATTCGTTCAATTTATTCTCCGATTACTTACTTATTTGGCTAAGATTTTGAATAAAGTAATTCAAGCTAAGTTTATAATAAATATAACTTAGAATGTTTTAGTAGAAGTTGTAAGCTAGCAAACTATATCGCTGTCTTTATCATTACAGTTTATTAGACGACGATAGCAACAGTTTTAAGCACTTGGTTTTGTGAACTTACCTATGCTATAACCTATACTAAAATTTAAATTAAACATCAGTTGGTTATATAAGACATATAGCATGTGATCATGTGACGCATTATAACCCCTTACAGATCTGCGTCCTTGTTCTTGTCAACGAGAGAAAAATAGATATACTTGTTCTCTTTTATTAGCTTATGGTTGTGGTCGACCTGCAAACATAAAACTTAAATAATATGCTATTTGCATCATGTGAGATAGCGCCACAAGTTTTTTGCATTCAGTTTGAGTGTGCCATATTCTTTGCCTAGCAATATAATATCATCACAAACTATCATTTCATTAAAAAAAACCTTATGTGTGCTTTGGACATTGGTTATTTTCATTTCCGTTTACTATATTCTAAGTCTATTCTTGTATTTAGAAACTAAATAATCAACCTGTAATACTGGCAATCCGAATAAAAAAGTTAAAGAAAGTTTCATCAAAATGGGAATGGGTTTTCGAGAAGAATAACTCTACCTTAGCAAATCATGTCCCATACAAATAACAATGTTATGTAATGTTAATAATAATGTTACGTGAACAGTTGACGTAAGCTTGTGAAGAGGTAATGCTGATCAAACATATTTATTTGTACCTTAGGGATATAATTTGCTATACGTACGCTTTACAAAGTAATGTCGGCATCTTTATAATTATGAGCTATTTAAAAGCGATTAACATAAACAGAATATAGTACCTACTTACGTATATTGTAAGTAACCAATGTTCAGGCAAACGTTAAATAGCAAATGGTGCAAGAAGTGTTCTCAAAAGGCCTAATGTTATAAAGTTATGAAAACGTATGTAAGTAAAAATGATTAATACTGTCCTTTTTGTATTGGTGTTTAAGAGTTTGTTTTTGAGGTTTTCCCTTGATTGTTTTTTAATAAAATGAAATATTTTTTAATGGACTGGGTTTTCTTTTTTATTCAATGTGGGCACGATAAGTCCTGCACTGACCCCGCTTCGATTTCCGCAGGCATATCTATCAGAGCCAACCTAGCGCCTTGAAGTACCGGAGCGTCCTAGCTAGAATAGAAACTAGCGGGTTTGCTTTGTCAAACTATTCATTAAACATTGTACAAATGTCATTTTTATATGGGAGTGCTAATATATTTTGTGTTTTTTTGCTTATTCATAAAAATGTATCGTTAGGTTTAGTACTCGTACCTAATAAAGTTCAGTGTAACTCCGTATACTTGTATTTACAAGGCTAAAATGTCCTATGCTTTTAAAATAAAATAGGGGTTTGTCTTTTCTTGCTCTTAAAACAATACCACAGAATAAATAATAGTACTACGTACAGAAAGTTAACTCCGCAAAGGAATTGAAATAAATAAGGACTTTACTAGGCAATAAAGTAGCAATTCAACTCACACAGCGCTGGATACCGCTCGCTATAATTATTCACCTAGATATACCGCTCTCTTTCTATCACGTATGCTTAGTTACGTGCGACGAGGCTAGCGTGCGGGCGGCGACTGACTTCTGCCTTGCATTGTCCACCCGGACGGAGCACCGGACGAACATACCTAAACTGCGGAGTGACACCCCCTGACAATACACTGTATTTTCGTTGGTAGGTACTCATTGTTTTGAACAACTTTTCCTGCAGTATCAACGGATCAACCCTGCAATCGATTAAGAAAATCATTTCGTACAAAGCGTTCGGACGTCCGTCGAGGGTAAATTACAACTTAACAATTCCACAACCGAGGAAGTAGAATGTATAGGTATACCTAGGAAGCTGCTTAGTTTTAGGACAGAAATACATGTTAAGTTGGTTGTTAGAATATATTGTCATTTTATTCAAGTGCATATTCATTTTTATTCATTTAGCAGTAGTCATCATAATCAGCAGTCTACAGGATGCTGTCATCATCAGCTATCTGGACTTCATCATCAGATCCGTCTGCCGAAGTGGGTGGGCTGCCGGCGTCTGCAGAGTCGGGAGTTGTTCTGCGCCACTTTGCACGACGATTTTGGAACCAGGTCTTCACCTTTGACAAGAAAAAGTAAAACAATTAACTAGTTGATCCCGAACTGTGACATCGTGATCTAAGTATTGAATTGTGGACCGTTTTTGGAAATTATTTATTATTTGAAATATGATTTGGGTACTCCCGAGGTGGTCCCATATTAATTTGAAGTCAGTTGTTATATATTTTTTTATGTTACTTGTTAATAGTACGTGAAGGTAGGCAGTGAGTTGAAATAAATAGAGTAGTTATAGTCGAACAAAACTGCTTTAAAAACTGACTAGAAGTTGCCTATATAAATATACTTACGCATGTTACTATGCACTTTGTGAAGAAAAGGAAAGAATATGACCGACTTTATACGCCACACCTGTTGTTAGAAAGAGACAAATATCTAATTTCTCTTACGGCGTAATAAGCAACACAAGTTGATTGGCCAGAGCGAGCGCCCTCGCCGCGCCAGTGTGGCTCTCTTTCACTCTCTCACACAAGACGATCTATCTATCTCGGCCATCCATTTCAAAGTGACAACAGTCGCCTCAGATAAAATAAATTACATTTTTTCCCATTGCAATAAAAATACAGTAATTACGCGTGAAATGAATTTTTTTTTGTGTCTCACAATGCCTGTGTAGATTGTGCAGTGTCTAAATACACAGAAAGGCATTATATCACCATCTTTTTGCTAGAAAACATACGATTAGCGGCAGCGTATTACCGGACATTCGGAAGTGAAAGACTGGTAGCGATCACGGCAATTACCTTGATTTCGTCTAGTAAATATGGCGGGGGGGACAACTCATCTACAGGTAAAAACATCTTAGAAGGTAGGCCTAAGTTGAGCAGTATAGGCTATACTGCTCAACTTAGGCCTACCTTCAAAGGGCGATTGGGCCAAATCAACCACGCTGGCCCAGTTACGGGTATAGTGGACGAACGTATGCAGTTTTTCTTATTATTTTTTCCTTCACATCCGTACATAAACTCGAAAGAACTCATTGGTATGGGCCTGGGCGAACCCGCGACCTCACGATTTTAAATCAAGCGGTCTCCAGATGAGGCTACCACGGCTTAATTCAATTTTAGTTTACTATTAGATACACTATTGCTGTGGTACATACTACGGCCATGCCTACGTAAGCAATCTCCTGCAAAGGAGACCAGCCACCGTAACCTAGCTAGACTTTGTAAATAATATTTAGATGTCGGTACAAACCTGTCGGTCACTAAGTCGGAGCGTAGTGGCGAGCGCACGTCGTTCG
The DNA here is from genome assembly GCA_905404285.2 of Erannis defoliaria. Lineage (NCBI taxonomy): Eukaryota > Metazoa > Arthropoda > Insecta > Lepidoptera > Geometridae > Erannis > Erannis defoliaria. Next base: position 10,970,861 of record FR990066.1, on the reverse strand, counting down.
TCCGGACTCAGGTACTTGCTGGCGTTAAAGCGACGCTCGAGCGCCCCTGTCTGGGCGGCTGTGAATCTGACTTGGCCGCCCTTCCGCCGGCCGCCCAGGCCCCACCACGGAGTGCAGCAGTTTGGAGCCACTGGGAAGAATAAACAACGATTGATATTTTATTATTCTGAATAAAGCTACGCCATGAGCGTTATTCGAGATGCTTTAGGTAGTTATTAACATTTGGTCAGCCCAATAGCACTCTCTGTATCCTTGTGCGTACAGTTGTGGAGCACGCATAAATGTTACCTACATTGTACCATTGTTGTGTTACTTAATGGCAATAACCTGGACAGATGGTAAGGATGCTTTTGCTTGGTCTTTTTTTGTTTTATAAGTACCAGCAAAACATAGGCCACTACATTAAAAAAAAATATAACCTAAAATGTCTCATCTTTTTATTAAGTACCTACCTACATTATTATTTGATCATTCGCATAAGAATCATTAAAATATGTGCCTGACCAAAAATTTGAGCTTTGGCCTTTCGCCAAAATGGTAGTTACTTCACTGATTTGGTAATTCGCTTAAGTTCAGCCCTAGTACTATTATTTATTCTGTGGTTCAGGAATGAAATAGCTACGCGAATGACCAAAAGTGTGTGCTGTGGCCGGTTGCGTTTTTGTTGCTTTGCGTCGATACCCAGTTAGGGGTGGGTTATTTACGTAGTAGGTAGGTAATATTAGTAAATGTGACTTGTACGAATACTGCGTATTGTAATTACTTAAACTTTATGTTTTCATTAGAATCATCTACCCTAAAAACTAGAATAAAATGAAATGAAGAAAAGATGATGATTTTATTTAGGTGGTCTAATTTGACTTACATATCTACAAGTCGAACCTGTTTATTTCTTATCAAGCCGTATTGGTCGATAATTCAACTTATTGCCGCGTTATTACTATATTATCCTTATCTTTCGACTGTCCGTGTTTTTCAAGACAATTTTGTTATTTTATCACTATAATCGCCTTTAATCGTCCTATTTTGTCATTTTATCAGATTTTACTAAGCTTATTATTTGTATTGTACGGTGATTATGGTGGTGTTTTGAAGTTAAAATTGTGTAATATACCTAATTAGGTATACCTATTCCGCTCGCTATTGGATATCGGAAACAATGACATTAGACATGCGAAACGAGAGATTTTTTTGATGGCAATGTGATTTCTAAAGGCGTATTAGGACATTTTCAATACACAGGTGGTCTAGTGGTACTTTCCCATACCTCGATCCGAATATGAATTAGGCCAAAATGTCACATGCCTTTAGGCGGCAAAGGACGAAAGCAAGAACAATTAAAAAATTAAAAAATAAGCGAATAAATAGATATGTAAATAAATAAATAAATATTGGTGGACTTTTCAAACAGGGCTATTTAGCTTCGTAGGTATGTATGTATGTATGTATGTATGGTAGGGATATATTATATATCCTGATAGAATACGTAGATACTTTTTTTTGTAATCTATTTTAACCTACATATAATAAAACTGTAACGAGGCGATTACTGTACATTGAAGATAAATTTAAAAAAACATTTTATTAGGAATGTATGAGAGCAACAGAACCCAAAAATATACTTAGTTGTTTTAATTTTTGTATGTCTGTCTGTCTGTCCGAGATAAATTCAAAAACTACGGCACAAATTTAAATGCAGTTTCTCAAAATATGATCTATGAAGTCCGGCGCTTCACATAGGCTATGTTTTATCAAAATCGGCCCTGGAATATAGAAGTTATGACGCAATTTATGAAAAAATATAGTTGTCCACTATAACTTGAACCCCCGAACATACAGAGCCCATAAGGTCTGAGGATCAGCTTATACTGGTTAAATTTTATATAGAGTATATATTTTTTTTTAATACTTTCAAGTGGCGAGACGAACAAGACGTTCGCCTGGTGGTAGGCGTCACGCCTGCCACTAACAGTAGCCAGTAGCAGTGCAGTAAGACTGCTTTCCCTCATAATGAAAGTATCTATCTTTAGACAGAGGTCCCAGTGTAAGATGGTGCGAGATACAAAATATATACAACATATTATTATGCACGAAGATATCGTTACAAATGATCAGCCGAATTAAAACCCTCTTAATCGTTACTTTGTTATTTAAATAAAATAAGGTCATGCGCATAAAACGATTTGGTCCACGCGAGCGAAGCCGCAAGTACAGCTAGTAATAACTACAATAAATATAATAGGTACCTACACAAAACACCTGGACACAGAACAAACATCTATGTTCGTCACATAAATATTTGTCTTTATAGTAACCTTTCTTTGAAAGCTGACGCCCGTGGGACATGAAATTTTCCCACGAAAATCCCTATTTCGTCTATATTCGTTTGGGACAATAGAAATACACGTAGAGACAGAAGAAGTGTTTCACAATCATGTAGTTGGGTGCGATCTCGCATCAATAACTTTTCCCGAATTAATAAACAACGAATGGTACCGTTTTTAATTGTGATATAAAACCTCTTCAAAGTGGCGGCGAATTTTATTAATGGCGTATGAAAAATGTAAACGCGTCACTCTTTTTTTATGTCTGTACATTATGTACAGATAAATTTACTATATTTCTTTGATTATGTAAAATCAGCTAATATGTTTAGGTAATAGCTAGTTCTAGTGCTCGTTGAAATTTTATCGCTGTCGTTTTATGATAATAATCAAACCTAAATGAAACTCATGTTAGAATGACGTAAATTGATTGGGCGATTAGTGCCTACTCGATCACTTAAATATTGCGAAAAATTGATCATGATGGCCTTATCATTAAGCATTTAGATTGTCTCTAGTCTTTGATCGGCCTGGATACAATCCTTTTGTTTTTGTGTAGTAAGAGTAGATTAGGTACCTAGTTGCAGCGACGGTGATAATGGAATGGACGGGCCCAGCGCTTGCAAATCGATCAAAATTAACAAGACAACCCAATCAAGCCTAACTAGCTAAAAGTATATGCTTATGCATATTACATTTGCCGGAAAATAGAGAAAGCGAATCTAATTACTGCATGACAAAAAGAGAACACATGTACATATATTAGAAGTTTGTATTGTCGTATTGTACGGCTCGCATGTCGCAAAGGCAGAGTATGACTGATGCGAGTGGAGAGCCGGCGCTCAACATATAGTCTTCAAAATCCGTCCATCTTGTCGCTGCCTAGTTGCATGTTATCATGAAGTAAAGGTGTATGAAAACTTAATTACTCTACTTATAATACTCTACTTATGAGATAATTACCTAGTTAGGGTAGTAATTAATTCTGTGCTTGTGATGTTACTTAGATAAGTCTACATGCTCAGTCGTGAACATTTACTTACGTTTAAAAACGCCTCTAAAAGTCAAATGGCGTCAGTCGACGTTAGTTGATGTTAGTATTGCGCACTTACAGCCTTACCTAAAATAATCTCGATTTTCTTAGTCACTGCTTAAAACTTCTCTGTCTTGTTCTTGCATGTTACACTTCACGTCAGAGAGAAGATGGCAGAGCATCTTAAGCAATGACTAACGATTGAAAAGTTTTTTTAAGTAAGGCCGTTAATGTTTGTATTGCGCAGAAGTTAAGCGTATTACGTGTTAAGTGTATTAAGTATTACGTTCCTTAATTTTAGCAGGGGTTTTAAGTAAGATTAACTTTATACGAGGTTTTTAACTAAGTTAAAGGACGTACTTAAGTACTACGTAAAAAGATATTAAATGGTTCTGGCGCCATAGAGCTAGATTTTCCAATTGCGCCATCTCTTGGCAATTTTATTCGTCCACCTTAACGTGCCGTCACATGTCACGCAGTGCCAAGGATGTTTTATTGGTACCGTACCTAGTATAAACATCCTTGTTTTGGCAGGAAAGCGAAAACCTGAACATTTAAAAACGAGACGGGCAAATACACAAAGTGCGATGCCATAATCTGCGAAAAGAAGAAAAACATTGACACAGCTTCAATGTTCAGGAGCCCGTTTCACGGTTACAGTCTTACTTAAAAAAACTTTTCAACCGTTAGTCACTGCTTAAGATTCTCTGCCATCTTCTCTCTGACGTGAAGTGTAACATGCAAGAACAAGACAGAGAAGTTTAAGCAGTGACTAAGAGTATCGAGATTATTTTAGGTAAGGCCGTTAATATCCCGTAATACCTATAGGATGCTGATTAGGCATATCTACCACGAATATTCAGTCACGATTAGATGTACTTTGGACTCTACATATACTTAAATCATTCCTTATCAATGGAGACGGGGTTGATGATGATACTGATATTGAATAACACCAAGGTATATATGAAGGTATATTGCCAATAGCTTATATTATACCTACGTGACTGATAAAATGGTAAACAGTTACCCGCACCTAATATTGGATGATTCAATATCATGTGATTTTCATATAATTATCATGTAGGTAATCGAATTATCACTTATTTGGTTAGCGTTGCCTAGAGTAGATAAATAATGTTCACTACAAAGTGCTAGCTGTAACACTTATCTGGCTTATGAATTATGATTATTAATATCCGTTATCGTTTCTACTTAGGTATTTATCGGTTAAAACTATGGATATCCTGAAAAAGTTTGGCAATATTTATACTCTTAGAAATTAAGAGTTGACAAAATTATTCTCTCTCAGTTTGTTTTACGTAGAATGTTTCCTGATCTAACTCTATTTATAGTTGACGGGATAGGTGTTTAACCACAGCTCACCGAATGTTAAGTAACGGTGTCGTCGGAGATGGTTACAAAGAAAACATAAAATAACTAAGTACGTAGTTACAGAAGATCCAGTTTCATAAAAAATGCATTTACCATTTTATAGTTGTATTACCTGTATTAATAACTACAATCATGTCTTATTCAGTTCAAGCTAATTTGTACTCCATGTGTATTAAAAAAAACATACAGTCGAATTGAGAACCTCCTTTGTAAAGTCGGTTGAAAATTGCCCGCAGCCGGCGGGAGCTACGTGACGTCAATGAGCCAAGCGCTACAGTGGAAAATAGTAAAACTGTTCAATACAAATAAAGTACAAAATAGCTTGCACTGAATATGACATTGTTATAGTTATAGCTATTTCTACTTTTAGAAGCGTTTTATATGGGAGTGAATGTGCTCTGATGGTAAACGCACCTTACCTGGATTGGGCTATTACACTGCACGCTATTTAAGGTACTTCTAGGAAAATCTAGTGTCACTCTAAATCAGAGAGTTTTAGTAACGGAAAGCCTAGCAACATGCAAGCAAATGGTCACGGCCATCTTGATTACCGGGCACAATAATTACCTATAGTTTAAAAGGCTGATAAGATATTTTAATATGTAAGATTAATTGTGGATAATGGGTCTACAAGCGTGAAATTTCGCACTGCAGTTCCTTATAATTTATAACGTAGGGAAATTATGAAGGGCTCCTTATTTTGGTTTATTTTGTTTCTTTTAGGAAACTTGTTGCCACATCCGTAATCCACTCCCGAAGTCGCACACATACAAACTCTAAAATTCTCCCAAACCACAGAATAAAGAATAGTACTACGTACCCAAGCGCTAACTTCAGCCGCTTATTTAAACGTAGGAGGACCTCACTATAGGTAGCGGTGAACAAGTGGCAAAGTCTTTAAAACAATGCATGGTCGATGAAGTCGCAAAATCGTTAAATGGTCATTTTAGAAGTAGAATTTCTGCGTTAATGAAATGTTTTGTCAATTCATATTTGAGGTGAGAGTGCGGATACGGTCGGTTATGCACTAGTAGGTAAGGCTAAATGCGTTTATTCTATAAACTTTGGAGAAGTACCACACCTTTGCCATAAACGTCACTTATCGAGTGATTACGCATAAAATAGAATTTAGATAAGACTTAGACTTTAGATTTTAAGAGAGAATTTAGATAAGAAGACCGTATTACTTACCTCTATCAAATCCGTAAGACTGTCGTATCGCGAATGGATGGGATGCAAATCTGTTCGCTGCAAGTTGACTCCTCAACAGCTGACTTGTGTTCAACATTTGTTCGCTGTAGTAACTCATCCGAGGTTCCATATACCCCATAGAGTCCTTCAACCGGGGTTCTGTGTACCCCAAAGAGTCCTTTCCGTGGTAATTCCAAGGATAGTTCGGTTTCACAGGCGTGGGGTGTAAAGGATACGTATTTCTACGATGCTCTAAATGCGCTTTACTAAGGTCAATTTCATGCTGCACTTCAGTTATAACGTTAAATCGTGTTAGGTTCTGTTCCAGCTTTGTGTCAACATGTATAGACTTTGTGTCAGCGGGCGTAGACTTTGTGTCAGTTGGCGTAGACTTTGTATCAATGTGCGTAGACTTTATGTCAACGTACGTAGTCTTGGTGTCAATGATCTTGTCGTAATCTTTGTAATTTGGATTCGGTTCCGTTTGGACTGTTTCAGATATATTTTCAGGAGCTTTCTTGCTGCAGACGAGGGGTTGCGAAGGCTCGTGGCTGAGGTTCTTGTAAGGTTTTTTCCTCGTATCCCCGAGAATGTCTGCAATAAGGAACGATTTCTTCTGCCTACAAGCACACATGTTGGCGGTTTGTTCGACACTGCCGAAACTTATCGCGACAAAAATTATCAGTAATTGATAGCTACTTATTTAATGGACGTGTTATAATCTCCTATTAAAACACTTGAGGTCGTATCGTGGAATATTTTTTTCTATAAAGCCGTGTCGGATTAGCGTGATAGTACTTATAGATAGGGCAACGCTGAAATGGAACCACGTGGAACTGGGATATAGAATAATATAAGTAATGTGAGTTAGTTTGTTAGAACTTTGCTAACTGCGAATTTACCGTGTAATGATATTTTAGGCTTAGGACATAATTATCCCATATTGGTGGTTAGGTGTTAGTGGTACCCCATACAACTAAGTCAAAATGCCATATACCTATAGGTACATTAAAAACTTTTTGGAAACATGACTTTTGCTAGTCATCATCATAATAATTGACAGCCTTATAGCTCAGTTGGTAGCATGTCTGCCTTCAGAGCTGTAGGGCGTGGGTTCGACCCAGGACAAAAAATTATGTGACGTACATCGATGTTTGTTCTGTGTCTGGGTGTAGTATGTATTATACGTATGTATTTACGAAAAAAAATGTACATAAGTATTCTATCAGCTATCTGGTTTCCACAATACAAGCTTTGCTTAGTATGGGGCTAGATGGCGCTGTGTGTAATAAATGTTCCCCCCAATAATCTATATTGTTAAGTGGATTTAATAGGAAAACGAATGGAGTTTTCTTAGATGGCATATTATCACTGAAGAGAGAAGTAAGAGTAGGGCCTTCGTTTCTCTGTACATATTATTATGCCTTTTTTGTTGACAAAGGAAAAATCTTTGAAAGATGCCCGACTGAGTTTGGCTGCAGTCGGGTTATGAGGGATTATATTTCTTGGCTTGCCTCCGTATGTGCTTGAAGCAGAGCGCCGGGATAGCCAGCGGTAGTACCTACGCATTGGAGCTCGCAGCAACGGCTCTCTGAACAACGGTACGTTGTACTGAAAATACACATCTGGGCTTTTGAGATGGATGAGCCCCATTTCCAACTAGCGGTCTGCGGTGTGTGTAAAATGTCCCCCGATATTTATTTTATTTATTTATCCCTTTTTAGCAGGTTCTTACTGCTGGCACGGTTATATCGTTATTGTATATTAAAAACTGGCGCAGTTGAATTAATACGGGCTTTATAGTTACGACACTCCATCTTCGGTCATGTAACCAAACAAAGGACACCATGACAGCTGTGAAATCTATTAACCTAAAGGTATACGACGAGGTTACTCTTTTGCGTCAATATGTTACTTCATACTGCTAGCGATAATACATGGTGTCATCTGCCAATCGGTGTTGTTAAACACTTGTACAGGCATGATGGGATTAACTTACCGTGGGTACTGAGTGAGTGGTCACAGAGACGAACCCGAGGGTTCGTTCTATTACCTTCCTTATTTTTTATTCCTATTAAATTCCCATTAATTTCCCTGGGCATGTCCTTAAACTGACACCAGACCCAACGAAGGACGGGCAGCAGCATCCTCTTGGTTAACGGTGGTGAGCATTCTGCGAGCCCCAAGCCGCCTGCCATGCGTGGAGATTATGGCAACACCCCTCTATTAAGAGGGAGGCCTTCGACCAGCAGTGGACGTTTTATGGCTGACGACAAAATTCCCAAAACCCTCATCTTGGTTGCAGCCCCGTTGAACGCCTGTCTACACACATAGATACACGTATATACAACAATATCGCATATTTTTTCTATAAAGAGCAGGAAACCAACAGACAGCTAGCCTGATGGTAAGCTCACCGCCGCCTATGAACTACAACATAAGCGATGTTGTAGATGCTTTGCCGGCCGAGAGAGATATTTATAGACGCCCTTTTTAAAACACTCCATGTTTTAAATCTGCGGAAAGACTTTCGCAAGAAGGATATTCCATATTTTACATTGCCCCCGCGAAATTCTCCTTATTGCAGTACTGTTCAGCCCCAGGATTAAGCTCCGCACATTGATAGCTAAGTAGAGCCATACGCATTATCGCTATCTCATCAGATTTCTGTTGCATTAAGTGTCAGAGTTTACTACACTGATAACTGATAAACAGGAAATTGGTTTGATACGTTTTCACTGCAATTTTGTTAATGATTTCTTGACAAGCGCTAATGGGCTCTGTACGCCAACGACGTCTGTAGTCTTGGAGGATCTAGCACTCTATAGTGGACAAAAAAATGGTATAATAGGTATGTTTAGTTAATGATATCTGATTTTGTAATCCTTGTTTTTAAAAGGTATTTATTTGGCACCTTGGCGTACGGCCTGTATGCACGCCCAGTTTAAAATCTGTTACCTTTTAACCGACTTCAAAAAGAAGAGGTTCTCAATTCGGTTGTACTGTTTTTTTATGTATGTTACCTTGTAAACTGATTTGAAAAAATATTTTTGTGTTTGAAAGCATAGTTACCTACTGTACTTTCAGATTGGTCCAATAGAAATTTCATCAAAATCGGTTCAGTGGCATTGTTTTCAAATCAAAATTGGTTAAAATATGTCAACTAAGTAAACGTAATTGAACTTGGTTGTTTTTTAAATGTATTTGTGTAGCTGTAATATTAACTTGTTACTACACCAAAAAAATAAATTAAAAAAACACATTAAATAGATTATTCTATCTGTATTTGTGAGTGAAGGGTTTAAAAAAATTAAATGAATGAGATTGCAATCCCCAATTAATTATACCTACGCCTAAGATTTGGCTTGTCTGTATGGTCTAATTACTGTAATTAATGAAGTATTAATCGACACGAATGGTTAACATAAAACAAAGAAATTACGAAGTTAATTATGTACGCATAGTTTATTCTGTAAATGAGCCACAGTAACTCAATTTTATTCGATGGCTTGTTAAATAAATTGTATATTTTAATTACAGGATTACGTATAAAGGTAGGTAGTATATAAGACGATCAGAGCTTTTTTATTCGACTCATAGTTTTGAATAACTTTTACCACGACAACCTATGATTGGTGGGTTCCCAACAAGTCACACTAGATCCTGTCACATTGTTACTCGTTGGGAATTATTCTCCCGACGTGCTTACAATGTCGTTCGCTTTACGTTCACGCCATCTTTCGGATCTTATGCGAGCCTCGTCTATTACTTTCCGACATGTTTGACAATGTCACCTGACCAGCAGCGGGCTGCCTCTACGTTTTTGGCCTTTTCTTGGATGCCTATACCAGTCGGTAACTGCCTTGGTCCACCTGTTGATTATCTAGCCGTTTCCTGCCCAACTCCACTTTAGCTTGGCGATCTGTGTCTTCGAATTTAGTGCGCCGTCGAATTTCCCAAAATTCACCACTTTAAACCATCCCGAACAATTTTTTTTGCCCCCCCCTCAAGTCCCCCAACTGTACCAACTCTACCGACTCTATCGACTCTAACGGCTCTACTGACTCTACCAACTCTACCAACCACCCCAACCACCCCAACCCCCCCAAACCCCCTCAAAAACATGAGAGTTGCATTGCTGAATGATACATCTGCTGAGCAATTGCTGACTATCGGTAATAGTCGAGTACATGTCGACAAATCGAGCGGATTTATTTCATTTCCTCCGAATTTCTGTAACTTTGTCTGATCGAAAGACGAACTCTTCAACTAAGTATTCCAAACATCATTACTAACCACAAAAATAATGAACGGTTGAGTGAGTGAGCAATTTTGGCAGCTAAGAATTGGGGGACCATAATAAATAAATATTGGGGGACATTTTTACACACAGCGCCATCTAGCCCCATACTAAGCAAAGCTTGTATCATGGAAACCAGATAGCTGATAGAATACTTATATACATATTTTTTTCCTAAATACATACTTATAATACATACTACACTCAGACACAGACAAACATCTATGTTCGTCACATAAATGTTTGCCCTGGGTGGGGATCGAATCCACGCCCGACAGCTCTGAAGGCAGACATGCTACCAACTGAGCTATAAGGCTGTCTAACGAATAAAGATGTAGTGACTTAAACTACATAATTCAGAATGAGATCATTGGTACACTGCATTCATTCAAATCTATTGACTGTGTAACAAATGAAGATGAAGCCACCAACTATCCGATAGAATTTTTAAATTTTCCCATGGCATGTTCACGAGTCGGAAGACCATCTGCGTTATTTGTTCTTGCGCTTGTTAATAAAACGAAAAATGTCGTCTATCACAAGATGCTTCACTGAAGAATGCAACCCATGCACCAAAATACATGGCCACTAGAGAATCATTAAAATACTTGTTTTTTTAATTATATTTATTATCCTAATAAAAAGAAAATCCAAAATCTGCTCATTTATTGCCTCTAAGGCGGAACAAAGTTCGCCGGGTCAGCTATATGAAATAAATAAAACAAGGTATAAATAAATACCTATACCTATGTTTGCACAATACCTGTACGTGTTTTTGTTTACTATGTACAATATTGTCGTAATTACCTACTCGTATATCTACTTATGTCTGTATATATTCTTAGGTGTGGTGTTAAGATTAGCTGCAGTAATCAACAAAATTACACGACTTTTTTTAATCTACAAACTTAGATTATCCGAATATAATTCATCATACAGCAGTAATTGATAAATAAAACGTCGAAAATTGTCGTATAAAAAATAAAAAATAAAAAAATTGTCCGGAAAATTGTACAAAAATCACAAATAACAATACCTAAGTGTATATGTTTGAATTGAAAAGTTAGGTTCTTGGCACACTGATGCTCTAATAGTTCGTTACACAGAATATATTAAAAAAAATAGCAATAAAATCTACCTACATAAAAATGTACTTGTTTATGTAAAAAAGCGGGGCAATGCAGCATACCTACACCTATAGATTTTTTATTTGGGGCTATTAAAAGCCCTTTGTCACTTTCGAAATGCTATTTATTATAATCTGAACTTTCAGATCGCGTTGGCTTTACGTAAGTTAGTAGTTTACGATTTACTTTTTGTAGGACAATAGACATCACCTAGTATACCTACTTATACAGAGTTAGTTCTAATCAGTTAGCGTCCTTTTAAGGGATCCTTTTTTTCATATTTTTTTTCTGTACATCAAAACAAGCATCTTTTACTATGGGGCCAACATTGAAATAGCAAAAAAAAAAAAAAACTGTTCCATACATTTTGCCCAAGATCGATGAACTTTTGTATGGAGTTGGAGATTTTTTTTTGTCGATTTCAATGTTGGCCCCATAGTAAAAGTTGTTTGTTTTGATGTACAGAATATGCCCTTAAAAGCATGCTAGCAGCAGGCTAATCATGTAACTTTTCGGGATCGCGATTAAGCAAATCCGTCGGTCTTTTGGCGTTTCATCCTGCCCTGCAGGGTCAAATGAGTTTTGGCAGTGACAGTGACAAGTGTCTATTTTTGACAACTCGTATCGGAATCGCGAACCCGAAAAATGACATGATAGCTCCGCTGATTAGAACTAGCCCTGTACACTAAGAATTAGGGCTTTCGCTTTTCTTATCTCACTTTAAATGGTCTCCAATAATATTACTTAACCTTAAATATTTAGTTTTGTGAAAATTTGTGATAGACCAATATGAAAATGACCCAATTAAACACTTTTATTACATACTTACCTAATTTCTTATGTTACTTGTTCTGTAGCTATCACTTGAACAAGCCCTTAAAATAGTAGACAACGAAAATTTTATCTAAGAACAAAAAAAAACTAAAACTTTATTTATATTATCAAGCATCAATATTACATCATATACGTATAAACTGAGCTACATAATATTTATTTGATCGTATGATGATGTAGGTAAGTATCTATAAGAAGCAACAAGCAGAATCTTGTAACGTTCCCATTATGCTGACCGCATTTCACGTAAGTAAACCTCATAAATACCAAAATAAAATCACAAAAGACCAAAAACAAAGGGCCTATTTACGAACTTCAAAATTCGAGAGTTAAGAACTCCAAATTGTCGACACCGAAGCAAAACGCACAAAGAGTAAAAAGGGTTTAAAAATACGCCCAAGCCCAATTAATTAGAGACAATTAGCTGCCCTTCCTGAACGAACAAAAGGTAGAAAAACTCTCGTTAATTACGGGTAAGGGGTAAGAAAGGGGCGAAGGGGTAAAAAGGGGGTGAATAAGGGGATGAACGGTGATCCTTCTTTGTTTTGAGATTAATTTGAGGCACAGGACAGAAAAGTTGCGGGGTTTAATGTTTTGTCGATCGGATTGTTTTGCGTAATAGCTGTTTGGAAGTTTGTTTGATCTACATGGGCGTTATAAATGTCGGTAAAATAATGTTTGTTTGCAAAATTTCGTAATCTTACCTTTTTTACATCTTCTAACTTAAATGTACTTAAGTACTATTTAGCATAATAGTAAGTACGCTAGGTGACGCATCGTAGATGGGGCCACTACTGTCAATATTTTGTTGTTTTTTGTTTTGTTTGTGTAGAGATAGATAAATGCAACGATTAATAAGAAAACTCTTTTTTGCCACATCCGGACCACCACTGCTGGCGCCATCTGTGAAAAGTTTTGCCCGTGGAACAAGACCGTAGCCAGGAATTCATTTCGGGGGTGGTCGAGCTCATTTCGGGGGAGGGGTCGATCTCTGGACCAGAGACAAAAAGTAACAACTTTAAGACGACGACGATCTATACGTAAGTAGGTATATATATAACGGTGGGTTGGTGAAGGCATTTCAAGGGGGTTTTGACCCCCAAACCCCCCCCCCCCCCCTGCCTACCGCCTTACCGTGGAACCTTATTAGCATTGGCACCTATTCGATGAAGGAAAATATCGCGAGGTAACCATAGCAACCTACTATTTCTAGTACTTGGTGCTGTCAAGTTGAAAATCTGCCGCCAAGCACCTAACGATGGGTTCTGACTCCGACATCCTCACACAAGAGCCAGTATCATTCAGGCTATGCTTGTTTACCATGATGAAAAGGTGTAGAACCACTCTTTTACAGCATTGGTCCCGTTTGCTCGCCTTAAGAGTAAACTAGACGGTCACATCTACATAGAAACTAGGCAGGGATAATTATAATGTTGCAGGTCCAAGATATCGATTTGTCTCTTCAATAGGATTGTAAATTGATAAGAAATAGTAAAAAGTTAATAAACATGAAAGTTTTGAGCTAAGAAACATCTTTTAGTTTAGCCCTACTTTAAAGCCACTTTGGACGTAAATTAATAACATAAGGAGTATAAACACTATAATAGTTTATCAAGCGGCATAGAACATTTTTTTTTTAAATAAGTTTAGTTGGAATAAATTCACTCAGTAGTTTTTTCAACCAAACCCTGCAGCCAAAGGTCGATATTGAAAAATGTGCGTGCTTATTTCTCTATCTTTCTCCCTTTCCCACACTTTGTTCGATGAAGAGAGCATGATTTTTAGCCACGTCCACCGATGAGTTCCAGCCGTCTTGCAGTGTATCCTTAAAGCAAAATACTGTTAAGCCAAGTCTGTTAAGTCATTTAACAACTGATCTGAAGTCTTTGGCCTCATGAAAATTATTTATAATTATAATTTATATGAACATTGGATAACTTTATTTATATTCTAATGCCTTCAGATTTTGCTAACACTTTGCAAACTTTAATTAGACTATTTACAAAGAATATATAATATATCTCCATAGCTTGCCTTATATCTCAGTTGGTACCATGTCTGCATTCAGAACTGTAGGGCGTGGGTTCGATCCCCACCCAGGGCAAACATTTATGTGACGAGCATAAATATTTGTTCTCTGTCTGGTTGTAGTATGTATTATAAGTATATATTATTTAAGTATTTATTTACAAAAAAAGTATATAGGTACCTAAGTAGCCGAGGTACCGTATTGATGGTGCAAGTCAATGGTGCAGATGCAACGAATGAAGTATTCTATCAGCTATCTAGTTTCCATATTACAAGCTTTGCTTAGCATGGGGATAGATGGCGCTGTGTGAGAAATGTCCACCGATATATTTATTTCTTTGAGTAGGTACATAGAAATGCACACTCTTTGTACCTACCTAAATTCATGATAAACAATACACCGATTATTAATGACAGATAAATAATTTCGCTATCGCACGGCCATAAAAGGTAACGAAATAGAAAAGAAGTTATCAAATTAATTAACTTTATCGTGAATAATTATTATAGCGTGAAGATTAAAAAGAAATGAAGTAGGTGTCATATCCAAGTGACTTGTGAAGTATTAAAAAGTGTTTTCACAAATTTCTTTCATAATTACGATTTGAGTTTGAAAAAGGAAGACAAAACATTTTTTAACTTAATAGGTTTTAAATACTTTTTAGTGTTTTATGCATATGACGGTTAAGTTGTATTTTGTTTGAGTTTTAAAGATTAACGACAGTTAAATAAAAAATATCGGTGGACATTTTTTACACAGCGCCATCTAGCCCCAAACTAAGCCAAGCTTGTGCAATGAAAAAACCAGATAGCTGATAGAATACTTGGTCTATTCCCGTTGTCCCCATTGACGCTTTCCCCATTATTTACATACAATTTTTAAAGTGGTTTAATGGAACTGTGTTTGACCACTATCACACCAGAAGAGCGAGTGAATCGGATTCTTCTTGGCGAGCGTGTTCTATGCCAAGAAGAAACCGATTCACGCGCAACTTGAAGACACCCAGATTGTTTCTATCGGGAAGCACTTGGGAAGCGTATTCCACTGTTCAGCGGTTCGCACAAAGAAATTGGAATCAAATAGTTTAGTTGGAGTTTTGGAACATCAACCATGAAACGTTGTCGTTTCTTCAAGGTTTCGGCCGTCCGATAGTAGAATAGGGTAGATGACTGATGTTTATATCGTTGAAACCAATAGCTTTGATGAAGAATTTAAGTAAATATAGTATGTTTATTGAAAAAATCATTTAAATCGGTTAATAATGTTCTGATATATGATCGCTTAAAGTTTTTGTTAGAGACAAGTCTGTCCCTTTCCCACAAAACAAAAAATGACGTCACGCTTTACTTGTCATAATAGAATTTATATGGCGTACTGAGAAGTGACGTCACGATTTGCTGTTTCGCCTCTCTGTCTAGCATGATATTAAAATGCTTATAAGTTGCTTATTTTTGATCAGATTTTCATTTTCTTTTCTTTATGGGCCACATTTTAATAGGACAATAAAAAAAAAAACAGTCATCTAGCCTATTATGGGCTTGGGCTTTTTACTCTTATACTGTGGTACAATATTTACATCAGCACATGTATTTATCTTATCTAATAGAGTTAATTAAATTAATTATATTATTACTGTTGTTTGATGGAATTTCCAGGAATATTAAATTAGAGATAAGAAAATTTGGTAAACATAAATAATACCTAAGTAAGTAGGAACTAAGATTTTATCTGTGGATATTATTATGATATAAAATACGTGAGCACTTAGCTATACGTACTTAATAATTATAACGAAGTGCTTAAAAATTTAGCTTTACCCGATTTACCTCGTCACGTGACATCATTTTCATCAATCACATTAAATAAAATATCAAGATAGCCAATCCAAATTGATGACTGACATTATCATTATATTACAGACACTGGAAGAGAGATAAGGAAGTAGGAATTTAATTTTTCTGTGATAAGTATAGTAGTAGATATCAATGAAAGCCTAAAGTTATTTTTAAATAGCGCCTTATACCGTCTCTAGGAGTTCATTGCAGACATAGTATAAGTAGGTAAGTACCTTCAATTTATGTACAATGTGTAACAAAAAGGTTCAACAATACTGATAGGTATGTATGTACTCATCATTATGAACAACTTTTACTATGGAGCCAACCTTGAAATCGCGAAATAAAAGTCAGCTGTTCCATATAACAAGTTCATTGACCTTGGAAAATATGTATGGAACAGATGACTTTTTTTTCGCGATTTCAAGATTGGCCCCATAGTAAAAGTTGTTCATAATGATGAGTACATACATACCCATCAGTATTGTTGAACCTTTTTGTTACACGTTGTATAGATAGAAAGGTAATTATTTTAATTTATTTCCCGTTGACATCAATTTTATAATATCTTGTCTATTTTAAAATTGATAATGCAATAGCAGCGTCAATTTAATTAGGCAACCTACTAATATTATAAATACGAAACATTTGTCAGTGTTTGCGTGTGTGTATGTTTGTTACTCCTTCATGCTGAAATCGTTAAACGGATTTGGATGAAATTTGGTATCGAGATAGTTTAACACTTCTTGGAATAAAACATAGGCTACTTTTTATCCTAACAACCGCGGGTAAAACCTCGGGCGCAGTTTATTAATACACACATACCTATACATACATAAGAACCGGAAACGAACATATTAATGTTAAATAAAACTAATATGCTAATTATGCTATGTAGTTGTAAATGTGTCAAATGCGTATCATATCGCGCTCATCATATGATTCTGTAGAGAAGTCATAAGTAGATACGAGTAAGTCAGATTGTTGTATTGTGTGGTAGAACGGAACCCTCGGTGCACAAATCCGACTCGCACTTGATTGGACTTTTCTTGTTTTAAGCTTATTGAAAAAATAAAATCTCGGATGTAAGCTACGATGTTCAACTTATATCACAACTCCTGGCATAATAAGTATATTAGATATCTGACAAATGCGAAATAGTTTCACAAAAAAATATTAGTCAAACTATAGTGTTATGTTATCTTTGGTAAAAGTCAGCTATTTACGATTCATTAAGAGGAATTAAAAGAAACAATTGTTTCCGAATCAATTATACCAAGTTTCACTACCCAAAGGTTAAACGATGTTAATATCTTTGTTAAAATCGTACTAGAGTTTATGAAAGTTACGACTGTTTTTACTTAAACAACATACATTGCTTCTTATCAAACTTCGAATTAGAAAATCTGAACTCCCAATGACGCCAATGGTTGTCTAATGTTAGGAAGTGGTAAAAGCACAAGGGATGTCGGGATATCAGGCGTTGATTCGGTGGACAGGAGTGAGTTGAATCGATTGAGATAATGACCGATTACTTAGTAAGCTGACAACCCTAAGGGAACGGTAGTGATGCCGGTAACTAGTATTTGCTTTTATCGATATCGATTTTCTGCGTTTATTTTAATTCAAGTGTTGATCATTGTAAGCATAATTATTTATTCTGAGCTTTGGAGTCAACAGTTGACCACTACTAGTCAACATTCCATCATTACGCTACATTGGAGTGTGTCATTGGTAACTTTTTGCTACCAAAAAATAAAAAAATAGGTAAATCTATGAAACACTTGTAACTTATATATTAAATTTCTAGTCAAAGATGAAAATAATGCAATAACAAATGTTTGCGAAATGTCATCTATTTTATATACTTTGTTGAAATTGTAGCTCATTAGGAGGTTAGCGCCTCGGAATCATGAGGTCGGGGGTTCTATCCCAGGCCCAACAATTACTTATTTAGAATTTTGCGAGTATACGTACGAATATAAAAATGAATACCAGGCTTTTTGGTGTAGGATAACATCGCGAGGAAACCTGCAATACGTCCGGCGAAAACATTTACTTAGTGGTGTAAGGAAATATACCAGCCCACATTGGGCCAGCATAGTGAAGTCTTATTCGAAGTATCTTCAAGATTAGACTGTCGCAGCAAATTTCTGAATAGTGGTTCAGGCTTAACTTATATTCAGGAGTCGTGGGATTAAATTAAATATAAATTAAATGATTATTTCAATTTATTATTCCCATCACTATACGAATATTCCAACGAACATTGTATTGATTTTGATTCTATTTTTATGCGACCTACCGCGACGTTATAATGATGCCATTTCGAATGCCGCCTTTCTGTGACATACATCTTTACTTTTGCTGAGTTTTGTTAAATGGTAGAATAATAATAATGTTCTTATAAATTATTTTCTTGTGTTTAGTGATTTGTTTTATTTCTAATGTTTAAAAAAAATCGACCTAACTCATAAAATACCTGAAAAATATATTTTAGGGTAAACAACTTAAGCTGTATATATTGAAAAAACTTATAATTTTTAATTTCTTCGTGGTTGGTGTGGTTATTATGATTGTGATTATGGTCGGATTTATCTTTTTGTGGGGGATTCCCGACTTTAGATATCCTTTAGTCGTCTTTAGTCGGTTCCTCTTAATTTTCAGAAGCTTCGTTCGCTACATTTGGTCAAAGGTCAGAAGGTATATACAGTATAATTTTCTTCTGTATTGTACCTAACTGAAGGTAAATGTAAATTATACGTGGGTTTATATATTAATAGAAAGGATCTTCTTTATGAAAATCTAACGGTATTAAAATAATTATAATACATTGACCTTTATGATATGCCTTTGATAAGTCGACCCTTAAAGATTTCTTGAGTATAGATAAAAGTCGGGACGTTTATTTTAAATACATTATACTAGTGCAGGACTTTCAAGAACTCTGTAACCTTCATAATTATAGTTCTTTATACTTATAGCTTTAACCAGATTTCGTTAAGTTTATTAAGGTTAAAATGTTGTCATCTTTGGTTAATAAAAATATTTGTATTGTATTGTATTGTACATTTATTATGCTTAGGAAAACGTACAAATTTCTTCATAATTTATTAGGTTCAAATGAACTAAATACAATTAACTAAACAGCCTTGATAAATAATTGTTATACTACAAAACATAAATAAATTGGTATACATATTTAGGCTGTAATAACGCGGTCTACAAGTAGGAAGGAGGATATATTTTTTTGCCTTAAAATTTTATTAAATCTAATTTGACACGTATTTATAATTGCATGCATCATAAAGTCTGTAGGTGAACATGGCAACACTGCGCCGAGATATCGGGAGCTCGTTTCAAAACATAATCACAGTAAATATCGCGTACCTAAATACCTAATCATAGAACTGGTATGTTATTTAACTAAATATACCTAATTGATTTCGTGAGAAGAAACATTGGGATAGCTTGCCGTTTATAACTCAATCCATAACCTATCTACACTTGGTACAATAAAGTAGAGTGCACAATATCGGCCACTTAAGTTTCCGATGAACGATTGAGTCGTTTGACATGGAACAACATAAACCAGCTTTATTACAGCCTATAGAGCCCTTATTACCTTTATTTATTGTTTGGAGGAGGAATGTGGCGTAAAAACGGGGCGGTTTGGCTTGTGACTCATTTTCGATGGTTTATAATTGCTTTATTTATTATGGGTTTAATAAAACTGTGTTGACCTTAATTTTTACGAGTTGGGTGTCCGATGTTAAGTCTCTTTTGCTGTCTTTTTAAGAAGAGGAAAAGAGTTAAATTTTGGTATTAGAGGTCGCACGTACGTTGGTACGGAAGCAATTTGCCCCGCTCCCAAATATCTTTCATACCTCTGGGTTATTCATTTATTTTTACCTCCCCATCGATTGATTGATTGAAGATTTACCATGGCAACAATATTATTGTTTTGTTTTAAAAAGTCTATCCAAATAACAAATATCATCACTATAAGTTCAAAAACAAAGTAGTTTCCATACAAAGTCCCGTCCCCCATTTCACCCCTTAAGTCACCCCTGACAAAAAAGATTGAAAACATATTTTTTTATTTTAAATGAACAATAGTTCATTTAAATCCAAATATTCATTTTATTATCCAAATACCAATTTTCAGCATTATAACTTCCACAAAAACAATGGACTTTTATACAAAAGTTTTCATACATTTTTCCTCCCTTAGGGGCTGAATTTAAAAAAAAACTGTTTTAATACACCTCTACGCGACAAGACAAATACACCCTCCAAATTTAAAGGCTATACAAGCACCGATTTAGGCTGTGCGTTGTCGTTAAGTGAGGTCATTGATTCTTATAGTATACATTTTATGAAGAGTTTTTGGCAATAGTCTGATTGAATGACTGAGTGAAATAGAAAAAAAAATAAGAATGACGGAATTGAGTGATTAAGTACCCAATAGCTGCCTCCACCACCAATGGAATGCCTTCGTAAAAAGTAATAATCATCATCATCATCAACAGCCGGAAGACGTCCACAGCTGGACGAAGGCCTCTCCCTTAAAGGGAAAAAAGTAATAATATCTACTACTGAACAACTTCAAACAGATTTAGTTCTATCTATGTCTTCCGTAGAAACGCATACCTGTATCAAAATATACTAGCAATACACATTTTTATAGCCCTTACTACCTGTTTCGATAAACTGGCGACAAACGTTTTAGCGCCCTTAGAAAACTATAATAACGATACCATAATTGAAATAGGCTTTAATCGGAATGTATACTTTAGCTTATTTGAATTAAGAGTCACTTAAAGATAAGGATTATAGTCTGAATATAAAAGATAACTTTGTGATCAAAAAACTATAAAACGGCTTCTAGTCTTGGTTGTATAAAAAGGTGAACAATACGTTTTTTGTTGGATAAGGTCTGATTGATTTGTTATGTACTTACGGAAGGCTTTTAGGTCTTTAAGATTGATTGGGGGCTTTGAGGGTTTTTCTTATGAGAAACTTACGGTAACTTATTCGAGACAATACAAAATACCTATAGTACGTAAAATGTAAAACCGCACTACTTGTTAGAAAGAAGTCAATATTTTATTGCAAACTATTAACTATGCAAATCTGGAATGCATTCGAAGTCGGATTTTATATTTGCACTCTGACCAGAGTATAAGGCCATACATTTTATAAATTGAACTGTAACTGTAAACTGAACAGAAATTATAAGTTGAACTGGCCTAAAATAATATTTTGTATTTTTTTTATACAGTGATAGATATAGACAGAGAAGAGCAAAATCCTCCAAGTATGTATAACACATTTTCTGTTTTATTGTGTTACAGGTAGAGAATGCAAAACCGGTGCGAAATGAAAACCGGTTTTTATTTTCGGTTTTCTAAAAAAACCGGTTTTAAAACCGGTTTTTCGGTTTTGAAAAAATATATTATGAGGCAAAAAGTTTGCGAATTTTGCTGTAGAATTACACATTTCTCAATATCAAGATCAGTATAAGTTATTATTTTAAAGAATTGGCTTGTCATAATTTTAATTATGTCACAAAAAGATGCTTTGAAAGGAATGAATCTAAGCTAAATTCTATGAACGACTTGCTTGATACTGGATAAGTGGATAAGGATTCTGAGGTGTAAGGGTAATTGTACGTAAATAAGTACAAAAAACAAAGACATAAATAATTCTAGCAGTCTTTATTATTGTCAGTTGCAAGAAAACAAAATTTACTGACAAACCGAAAAACCGGTTAAGTGAACAATGAAAACCGGTTTTTTTTGTATGCTTGAAATAACCGAAAAACCGGTTTTTTTGAATTCGGTGAAACCGGTTTGCATTCCCTAGTTACAGGGCAGTGTGTTCGCCAAAGGACAGATCCTTATAGGTACATAAATTTAAAGAAAATCAGAAACATATATTTTTTTTCAACATTAGCAACATTAATTTATTGGTAGATTTTTTTTTGTTGTCATGTGAGGTATATCTAGTGTTTACTAAAACATGGACATGAACAAAACACTTTCCGAAAAAAGTTTCAAATCTAAGAAAGTGGGGCGATTGTAAATCTGCAGGTTTATCCAGATATTTATTCCAAACAATCTTTTGCCTTTCGGGTCTCAAATGAAATGTCGGCACTAGTATTGGATCAATAAACTATAGGACATGAAACACGAGCACAGAATAGGGCCACGTCCTATCAACTTTCATGGTTAAGATTGCGGTTAAGTTTCTATTATTATAAATAAAATAAATAATAAACCTTATCGGTGGAAATTTTTCACACAGCGCCATCTAGCCCCAAACTAAGCAAAGCTGTAATATGGAAACCAGATAGCTGATAGAATATTTATATTGCTTTATACCTAGAATTGTTTCCTAATGAAATAAATACCTAGAAGTTTGAGTTAAATATATTTTTAGTAAGAATAATATATATATTTTTCCAATAAACGTCTATATTATTCATAAAAATGCACATAAACATAAACCACAAAAATAAAATCAAATCTTTTATTTTAATTCTGAGATGCAGGTTTGGACTGACAAGCTACTGGATACAAGCTACGAGATGCCGTGTCAATGTCACGAGCCGAAAGTTAAATCAAATCAAATCAAACCAAATAAAATAAAATTAATCGGTCTGATTTGATTTAAATTCTCGGTTCGTAACAACGACAACACGTCCCAATAGCTTATTAGTCCAAGCCTGCATCTCAGAATCGTAAACAACATGTGAGCCTTAGCTTTCAACTTTTATAGGATCCCAAACCCGGATCACAAAAAATTAAGTACACATTATAAAGACATCTTTGGACCGTTTGGCCTCTTTTTATACGTGTATTTTTTTAAGACGATTAACTAAATGGGTGTTTTAATTGCCTCTTCTTAATTGTTTGAAAAAGGGATTAGTTTTTTACGGCGATCCGGGAGCTTAATAGCTTGGTTAATATGGTACAATGACTCGGAAGACTTTAGGATAGGCATAAGTATTGTGGTATTAAAATTCTACGATGTCGTCTATAGTGATGGTAAGTGTTTGAATCGGTATGGAATGCTTAAATACTATTAAATGCTCTTTATTTATACTGTGGTTGGCTTGGTTTCGGTTGTTCAGCACGTAGGCTGAAATTTTAAACTAACATTTTGTTTATAATCTCAAACTTATTCTCACAAGTTTTCTCACCCGTTTTTTCCCGCGGTTTTGTCTCAGTAATCCAGCGAGTCAATCCAGTCCAGTTCTGGGCTGTTTTTTTAATACTATCCTGTGACGAGATGGGCAAGACGTTCGTCTGGTGGTAAGCGTCACGACTGCCACTAACATTAGCAGCAGTGCCAGAATTGTGAACTTGCGATCAAAATTCTGCGCCGCACTGCGCGCAGTGCAGTGCGGTCGTCACCCTGAGATATTAGATGTTAAATCTCTACAGACCCTGTAATTTCTCTGGTAACATTGCCCTTCAAACCATTACACAGTAATGCTTGTACACGACTACTTGGCGGTTGAATAACTGGCCTTTGCGTTGTGGTACTTCCCCAGGAAGACGCTGCAGTAGAGTCCTACCACTACAAAATCTCGTTCACATCGTTCATCGGATCACATCGTTCACATTGTTCCAGTAATTCAAAAGCTGTTCGATTGATAATACTATACTGACAATGATTACAAGAAAGAAGTTTAGTGATTATGTACAGAGGACACTAAACCCTCCAAGAAGGAGTTCGAAAATTATTTTAAACCTGTTCACTTACTACTGTTAGAAAAAGTAGCTGATGTAGTATAATACGACCTCTTTTACACATTAACATCAGAAAAATCACGTGTTTTTGAAAATAATACACAGCGACGACATGATTTGTTTTCACGTTCCCATCAAAACTCTTTACATAAGTGAGAGTGAGATACTCTGACTATGGTTTTCAATCTATGTATAACTTCTACTAGATCTTTAATAAGTTCAAGTCAGTTACAGTAAATCCTCGGTTAAGTGAGGGTTAAGTTACGATTAAGTTACGTCTCACTTAGCTCGGTCGTAACTTACCGGCTGCGTTATGACATTGCCCCTTGATCTAATGCTTTCTGTTTTAATAGCCATTTTATTGTGAGACGTGTACAGGATGTGCTAATATGAGAGATGCTAATTCTCTAACAATTAAGATTTATGAAGTAGCACTCTTGCTGCCAAACATACGGTTTATGGGAATGCGGCGGGACTATGATGGACTAGCCGTGGCAGCCTAGCAAACCGTGGTAGCCTATAGCAAACAGTGGTAGCCTAGCAATCATTGGTAGCCTAGCAAGCAGTGGTAACTTAGTAAGACGTGTGCCTAGTAAGCCGTGGTAGACTAGTAAGCCGTGGTAGCCTAGTAAGCAGTGTTAGCCTAGTAAGCCGTGGTAGCCTAGTAAGCCGTGGTAGCATAGTAAGCCGTGGTAGCATAGTAAGCCGTGGTAGCATAGTAAGCCGTGTTAGCCTAGTAAGCCGTGTTAGCCTAGTAAGCCGTGGTAGTCTAGTAAGCAGTGTTAGCTTAGTAAGCCGTGGTAGCCTAGTAAGTCGTGGTAGTCTAGTAAGCCGTGGTAGCATAGTAAGCCGTGGTAGCCTAGGATTTTCAGCCTAGCCTAGGATTTTCATACCACTGGCTTTTTGGTGAAGGAAAATACTACGAGGAGACATGCATGCATATAATATCCTGAGAAAATCAGTGGTAGCGTATATGATTTATACTTCTCCGCATTACTATTTGAATTTAATTTGCGTTCTCCGCGTTTGGCGTATGTGAGTCCACCAAACCGCAAATAGCCAGCGTGGTGGATATGTCGCAATCACCCTTTGAAGGTAGGCCTAAGTCCAGCAGTGGACTTATAAAAGGCTGATTATACTATGATGGACTGCATCATTGCTTAAAAAATAAACCGCTTTTACTATATTAAAATTAAATTTGAGTAGTAACGCTTGACAAAACTTGTTACACCTTGTACTCAGCAGCATTATAAAATACCATATAGGATATATTACTCGTTCATATAGCCACCTATATCTAAGCACAGCTGAGCTACCAAAACACTATTAAGCATGTATAAGTTAAGTTTTATTACGCACTTTTATATCCTCGTTAAGTTACATTCTTCGATTCCTGGTAATAAGTAGGTATTTATGTAACTTACTTGTCATCATTATTATTGTTAAAGTATTATTATTATTTGTTGTATTAATAAAATATTATAGGTAAAATACACATCTATACAATAAATTAGTATTATAATGTTTAAATTGTAAGTTTATGTTCTATGTTTTTCTCGTAGCTACATACATAATATTGCACACCTGTATTCTTATGTTTTTTCGAATCCTTTCCATCCTAAGGTTGCCTGGAAGAGATCGCTTTTAGCGATAAGGCCGCCAATTGTTACACTAGTTCTAAGTTCATTTTTCTGTTGTGATCATCATGACTGTAAAGATTTCTTTTGGTGTGTACAATAAAGAGTTTAATACGGAACCCTCGTTGTCCTCGGATTTGACGGCTTTATTTAAATTGATTTCGCAGGGTTTCAAGCTTGAAGAATTAATTTAGTGCGCAAATATAAATATTCAGGATACACTTTCCACCACTGTATGAATAGGAAACAAGCCGAGAGCGTGGTTACAAGAGAATTTGTCATATGACATTGAAGCTTATTTTTAAATAAGAGATTATTATGGTATTCTTATGTTTTTTTTTAAGTGTACTTAAAAAATATAAAATGAAATTTACTTTGGTGTTATCAATGTACGATTGCATTGCATTAAAAACAAAATACTTTGAGATTAGGATTACGCGGTTGTGACCTAGATTGCAATGCATGTTAAACTCATGTCCTACCACCAAAGACTAGCGCGAATCGAGGAGAGCTCGAAACAAGACCAGTGATTGTGTAATAGTTTCATATTTTCTATTAGTGAGTGCGTGAATTAATTTTCCTTTTTTAATATATTTAAATACTTCATTATTGACAATGAAAAACACCCGGAAAAGAATAATCACCAATGTTAGCGACGACAAGCAAAGCGATATTACATGTAAATAATCTAATACTATTAGAATGAAAGTCCTGACTGACTGACTGGCTTGCTGGCTGGCTGGCTGGCTGGCTGGCTTGCTGGCTGGCTGGCTGGCTGGCTGGCTTGCTGGCTGGCTGGCTGGCTGGCTGGCTGGCTGGCTGGCTGGCTGGCTGGCTGGCTGGCTGGCTGGCTGGCTGGCTGGCTGGCTGGCTGGCTGGCTGGCTGGCTGGCTGGCTGGCTGGCTGGCTGGCTGGCTGGCTGGCTGGCTGGCTGGCTGGCTGGCTGGCTGGCTGGCTGGCTGGCTGGCTGGCTGGCTGGCTGGCTGGCTGGCTGGCTGGTTGGCTGGCTGGCTGGCTGGCTGGCTGGCTGGCTGGCTGGCTGTCTGTCTGGCTGTCTGTCTGTCTGTCTGACTGACTGACTGACTGACTGACTGACTGACTGACAGACAACGCGCAGCAAACCGCTAATCATTTATACATTGTATAATATTACTAGGTTCCATACATGCACATATCTAAGTTAGAATTAGTGTTACGCTACTTTTTATAAACTGTTTTTGAGTGCGCGAATGCGACAGGCGATTACTCGCTCTACTCACTTGTTGATATGCGTATGCAACAAGCGCAAGTCTCCCAGCGAGTGTTCTAACTGCCAATCGAACGTCGCTAAGAGAGTTTTTATTTAATAGCTCCTGTCGCTGCGACTAAACAGTAGAAAGAGGTGGCAGTGTGAAAACTGCCAGCAAGGAAGGATCCACACGATGAATATGCTACAATATTTCATGTTAGCTTAGAACATAATTCACAAATAATTTAAGAAGCATCTTACCCATACATAATTGAAGAAGCACAAATGACGAAGATAACATTATATTTTAAAATTGTATAACGAGCGTTATTTTATCATAACATTAAATATTATAGCATCTCCGTCATATGTGACGCCCCGCTAATGTCACCACACTAATAAGTACTTGACGAACACTAGCGGGCTCTATACGCCAACAACGTCTAATTATTTGACAAAAAATATGGCCTACAAAAACATAAAAATATGCTATGCTATTTGTTTATGAAATATCTGTTTTATTAATAGGTAGTTTTTTGGTGCTTTGACGTACGTCGTACACACACAGCGGTACAGCGATGTTGCCATGGCTGTCAAAAGGTTAATATATTATGTATCTCTTGCGCTGATACGGGACCTACAACTATTGAAACCTTGAGTGAGAAAATATTGGATGGTTAATCGCTCACTCTACAGTGGTGGGGCAGGTACCTAATATGATGCATTCCAGCATTTGGTCACAGGTATTATCGAATAAGCACGCGATAAGTTTAAAAAATAAATTACTTTGAAGCGTTTCAATAATAAATCCTACGTAATTCCAATTAATCCATTGATAGAATAGATTATTGCAGAAAACTGAAATGATAAAAATATAACTGAATCAAAACACAATAGTTTTTTTGATATAATATAAATTAAAAATTCTTACGTATTAATTTAAAACTAAATATGAATTTATTGCATGACATTCAAAGTTCGTTATGAAATAGTTTTTAGATTTGTTTTAAAATCTAAAAAATATACAGAAATAATCAAAATACTGTGATATGTTAGTGAACATAGTATACTTTTTTTTAATTCAAACTCTTTAATGATAACATTTTCTGATTAACCTTCCGCTTTTGCTGAGTGAACATTTAATAACACCGTACCAATCGTAGCGTGTCGTAGCGCCTCTACGCCGTAGCCGTTAATTACATAACTGGGGGAAATGTCGTCTCATTGTACGCATAATAATCAGTACGTAATAATTCATCGCCAGTATAACTTTAAACACAGTTCAGTTGCACAGGTGAAGTTGTGGTAGACCTTTGGGAAAGATATTGCCTAGGAGTCGTGAGGATGTGGTTTAAATCCCGGGGCCGTACCAATGAAGTCTCTGGTATTTTCGTAAGAATAAAAAAAAAAAAACCTGTGATGAAGGGAAACATTGTGACTGGAGACCTACATAATTATATCCGGAAACGTACTTAAAAGCTTGAGCTCTCTCTCCAGAGTTGAGTTGTTGGTTTTGTCCAGTAGATGTGAAAGCTGATGGTGTATAATAACTAAATATACTCAATACTCTGTCAAAAAATTGCTAGGTAAGAGTAGGTACCTATCACTGGACGCGACATTTCAGGCAACGTTTGTATAGGTATGTTTAAGGCTCAGAATGCGTGCCGCTAGCAGGCAGTTTTTTTTGACAGTTTTCACTGCATATAGTTATGAAAAATCACAGTCGGTGCAATTACTGAGTATAACATATGGTTTAGATTAAGAAAAAAAAACGGGTCAAGCAAGTTTTCATTAATACTTTAAACTATTTTAGATACTAAAACTTGTATAGAACAAAAAAAAAATATTTGTTGAACCTTTGTAATGTTATTCTCAGCAATTTCACCCAGTCGGCCAATTTTTAATGTTCATATTCAGTGATCTTATAATCTTTAAAAATGTTCAAATGCGTGAGAGAGATAGCGGCGCGCAGCATTCTGTCCCTTAAGTGTTACGTGTTAGTTCTCATAATCTAATGTCAGATGGATACGTGGCAATAACAATGCAACGTGATGGCGTTGTGCACAATTAGGTGTTACAGGACCAGCGCCTTGGCAGGGTGCGAGAGTTGCTTTCGGTACGAGTATGTAACAATCTCTCAATATCAAGAGAAAATCGTTTATGGTAAAAATATAAACAATATTACAGATTTTTAGACCTTGTCTTGTCATCTACAAATAAGAAAATGCAAATATAATAAAAATACATTTTTGTAATTTTTATACCACTGATATTAAGAATTAGTAAATTATCTAATATCACTTAGAAAATTAGTGAAGCCTCCTCGGTGCATCTACTTTGCTTTTCATATGCGAACTACACGAACAGAATAATGTTCACAAGAAAATAAGAAAAAAATAGGGGTAGGTAAATAAATACATAGGTAGCGCATTTTTTCTTAACATTATTATTTAAATGTATTATTCGAGTAAATATATTTTTTAAATGAACTAAACAAAAAAGAAATAATACTTTATAATCTTAAAATCTTTAAAAAAACTAAAAAATGAATGTTATAATATTATTATAATTTAAAAAAACTTTTTAGTTTTAAGTTAGACATTAACGGCCTTACCTAAAATAATCTCGATTCTCTGAGTCACTGCTTAAACTTCTCTGTCCTTTTCTAGAACGTGCAACTTCACGTCAGAGAGAAGATAGCAGAGCATCTTAAGCAGTGACTAACGGTTGAAAAGTTTTTTTAAGTAAGGCCGTGAGGCACTAGCTTCTGAATGGTATCCATTTCTCTGTGCTGCGTCTCTTTAAAGTTGTTAGTCTGTCTATTTTTTACCAAAGGAGTATAATAAAAGTAACGGAATTATTCACCAGCTGATCTAATCAGCTGCTATTCGTATTCGAAAAAAAAACGTATTGAATATGAGCCCACTTCTTTACATTATTTTGGGACCTGGGTATGTCCTAAAACTGCAACCAGAATCACTGGAGGACGGGCAGCAGCGTCCTTTCAGTTGACGGTGGTGAGCATTCTGCGATCCCCAAAACGCCTGCCAAGCGTGGGGATTATGGCAGCCCAGGGATTATTAAGAGGGAGGCCCTCGTCCAGCAGTGGACGTCATCTGGCTGATAGTGTAGTGTGACTTCTTTATAAACAGCTCATTCTTTGCGGGACAGAGTACTTCTCAACCCCACTAAAACTTTTTGTCATCACTTCATTCGCTGATTTAAATTCTCTTCAGAATAAATTTATCATATTTAATTGATGATTATCTATCATTACATTAAGTCGTTGTGCAATAATTAATTATAACAGGAATTAAACTATCCAAACCTTTTATTTATAAGCTTAACTCGCACCCTGTCCAACCGTATGTCTCACCTCTGTAGTACACTAGATGTCACTGTGTGCGCTGTGTGTGTGTGCGTCCTGTAATAGAGCGATGACGTGATTTCCTGCGCTGAGTTATTGCTACTGTACCGCCGCTAAATGGTTCCGGTGACGTGTCTTTGGAATGAGGGGTGTAGTAAAAAAAAACAATTAAAATTATTGATAAACAAAACTCATGCATAGTCTAAATTACTGAAATGAAGTAATTCATTGAGTGATACTGGAGTATCGTTTACCCAAAATATCGTCACTTTAAATTAAACCTGACATAAATGTAATTCTTTATTACATTTGTATGATTAATATTTATGGAACATTAATATAATATAATGTTTAGTGTAAATGTAGATGAAGACTAATAAACACAGTTCTATCATGGAGTAGAAGATATAAAAAGTACCTACTTTCACGCTGTGGAAAATTCGAGAGATTCACTAATATTTTCAAGTATGTCCGACTATTTTCGATTAAATTTCAGATAAAATAACGATTATTAGATATGTAATTAAAATAACTCGTTTTTAAGGCAGATAGATATTAAAACTAAAAAACAATTTCAGTAATAGTTTAGAAATCTTATCAGCGATTTTTAATTTTATTATTATAATCGGCTAAATCGTCTTTCTTATCAATAATAATACATAAAATGATAATAATTATTGAACAATTACTGATTAATCGGACCGTTATCTGCGCATTGACGCATTATTGAGGTCGTTTTATTGTTAATAGCTTTTAGTACGTGACTTAATCCTTTAGATGTACATTGTCTAATAATCAATTAAGTTGTATAATTTTTGAGGGTTACTGACTTGGTTTTGGTAAGAGTTTTAATTACTTATTTTCTATTAATTATTTAGGATTAGACAAGCTTCAGTATTAAAATATTAAGTTTATAATCACGCTACACACTTTTGTTGCATGTATAAGGTGTGCAGCAAAAAACGTAATAACTTCTTAACTCTTAAAAACTGTTCTGAAGCACCAATTTTATGGAGACCTTTTAGTTACATCGTCGTCGTCGTCAGCCATAAAACGTCCACTGATGGACGAACGCCTCCCCCTTTATAGAGGGGTTTGGGGGGGGGGGGGGGTTAGTTACATAATTATGCGGACTTTATTGTTATAATTAATTAAAATTTAATACTACCCTAACGATCAATAACCAATATAACAAGTTTTGGAAATAGTTTTAACTTAAAATTCTGGGTATCGTGTATCTCTGCTATGTTCTATTTACTGTATCTTACCATTACAAGGGTCTTCTTCGTTTCATTGCTTGATTACTATAAAGCTATTATTTTCAAATATCGAATCTCTGCCCGCTCCTACAAAGCCACAGCATCCGCGCCTTCGAGGGGGTGGAGAAGGCAACAACTCATAAAATTAAGCGATTTGGATGTGAGTTAGTCTAACTGCGAGAATCGCCGCGTTAACAACCGATAGCTGTCCTCCTCACACACGCCCACACCCACACCTCACCCACACACGCGTACTACACTCACACGGATCCCCGACCCGAGAACCGCCAGTAGAACGTCATATCGCGCGGAACACGTTCCATTTTCAAATCAAGGAATTGACATTCGCGCCATAATTTGATCGTTCGGAATTCGAGTGACCGTTTTTCTTTATTTGTGTTTTGTGAAGTGTTCGGATTTGATTCATTTTTGGTAAGTTGGTAGTGTAAGCGTGAGAGAAAAAGCTATTAAAAAGATGGTTAATTGATGGCTTGTTATGTAAACAAAATGGTCAAAGCAATTACCTTTGTGGTTTTTGATTGACTGTTGATTTGATTTTAATTGCTTCACCATTTAGAATTTAAATGAATAGTATTCGTATCTGATTCGTATATTTAAAATTTGTGTAAAAGCCGTAAACAGTTTAAGAATCAAAGTTTGATTGTGTGAAATTTTTGATAAGAGAATGAGAGAGCTTTAAAATCCGACGATAATTAGCTTTTAATACGTTTCATATAAATAATTAAACTTTCCTATTTATGAGAAAACACTTAAACAGTAACTTTTATAAAAAAAGGTGATATGGGTGATGAAATTGAGTTAAGTTCGTTAATCTTAAAGCTTAACAATGATGGCTTAAGTGGTAGAGTCGTAATAATTATCTAAAGGTGATACCACAGATGATAAACTGTAAGTATATTGAAACAACAAACTAAAAAAATACAGCAATTGATTTCACATGTTGCCAATGAATGAACTAATTTTAATGGGTAAAATTACCCCTTTATCTCAGAGATTAGATATAAAAAGAGGGAATTATCGCTGCATTAGTCGTTATTTTACCTATCTATCAAACTATCTTTGGGTGGAGACCATTTCCATTAATCAATCACATAATTAACGACGGAAATAGCATACATATTTAAAAAAACATTTTTAGATTTTAAGATTTTATGTTTGATGGCCGATGATGATGCATACATTATAGGTAGAGGTACTCATTAAATACTTGTGTTATAAACATTTACTAATGGCGCCAGCAACGCTTTACTTGATTAGCATAGACAGTTTGATACTAATGAATGATAGATATGATAGTATGAATCAGAATGATACAGATACTTCTGTAGCTTAATAGGGTAGATGACTGATGTTTATATCGTTGAAACCAATAGCTTTGATGAAGAATTTAAGTAAATATAGTATGTTTATTGAAAAAATAATTTAAATCGATTAATAATGTTCTGATATATGAGCGTTAAAAGTTTTTGTTAGAGACAACTCTGTCCCTTTCGCACAAAACAAAAAATGACGTCACGCCTTACTTGTCAGAATAGAATTTATATGGCGTACAGAGAAGTGACGTCACGATTTGCTGTTTCGCCTCTCTGTCTAGCATGATATTAAAATGCTCATAAGTTGCTTATTTTTGATCAGATTTTCATTTTCTTTTCATTAATCAGCTATATTTATGGGCCACATTTTACTAGGACAATAAAAAAAACCCAGTTATCTAGCCTATTGGCAAGGCGCAGTTGGGACGAAAACCCAGAGATTGCTCGTATGCAGGTTCAAGGCCTGAGGTCATAAGTTTTGTTATTGTTTATGTTTATGCGTTATAAACATAGAAATACCCTAAGTGTGGAAACACTTCATATAAACATTCACTCATGCTTATCTCACAATAACTTTAATAATTAGGTAAGTAACTGTAATATAAAATTCAAACGGTTGTGACCTAACATTATATGTTTTTACAATACAATAGTTTATTGGTAACACCAAAGTTACACGTCAATTTAATTATTTACCAATAGTAAAATTACATTCGCTTCCAGCCAATGCCCACTGCCTTACTTATGTCGTCAGTCCATGGAATCTCAGGGCGTCATACTCCAAGTTCGTCGATACTAGAAGCGAAAAGCCGAAGAATGGGCTTATTTAAGTGGTGTGCATTAGGAGAGGCCTATGCAGCTGTGGATCAAGAGAGAATCATCTCTGCAATTCTCCATACAAATTTATTCCACTATTTCCTTCCTGGATAATGCCTCTGGCTAGAAAAATCATAAAAAAAATATATTAAAAAAAAAAACAACTGCCTTGAATCGAAATGATGATGATGATGAGAGCAATCATATTTGTTTAAATAAAATCTGGGTCTACTGTAAATATTATGTCTCTGTCATTTCCTATTATTCAGCAACGAATAGTGTTAATAATAATAATAATAGGCGGTTGGGTCAAGGGTCAGATACAAAAGGCAAGTGATTCTTGAAACGGCGCGTATTGTCAGTAGGTTCTTCACTCTGCAGCCCTAACCACCGGCAGCTTGAGCCCTGCCCCGCTGCCGGCGGCACTCTAGGTTTAGGTTTTTTTAAATTGTAAAAAACTAAGAATTAAGAACGAAAATAAATGAGTGTATAATAATAAAATTTATTTCAGAAAAATACGTAAATGTTACACAAAAATTTCAAATTAATTAATTAAATTATGAATAGGAATAGGAAGAACATAGAATAATAAAGAAACAGCTAAGACACCACACAGTTATTTTTCACAATGTCGCCACGGCAGCACGTGTGTCTTGTGCTAGTGTGTGTGTTGGCTTGGGTTAAAAAACCCTTTAAAATTCTTCATAGTGATTTTTGGAGGGTTATATTTTTTCTTAAGCGTGGGCAAATGTAGATTACGACAACTAATATTTAATTAGCCCAGTAATCTTTAAAAACTATTCTAATATTACATATTGTTGTTGTTGCTAGCCTAGTCTCACCGCTGTGCAAAGGCCTCCTTCGACTTTTTCAATTTTGGTGGTCATGAATTAGCTCCTGCCAGCTTTATCGAAGTCGTTAATTAGGTACATATTATTTTAATATTAATACGAATTATAATATTAATACAAAACATTTATTATTAACGCTTAGTGTTATTTTCCTAAATTAGAACAAATTAGGGTAAACTTTTATAAGAACCTACCTCATAATTTGGACTAGAACGGACGTGAAATAGACGGTTCGGAAATATACGAAGATCGATGTAAAATGCGGGGTAGAGAGAGTTAAAATAATATTTTCTATATATCAAACCTATAACATTAAAATAATAACTGCCTAAATATTATTAAAAAAACTAAGTTACATATTGTACTAAGGTGCTTCATATCGCACTAATTATAAATGCGTAGGTTTCACGCCAATACGGCCGAGCCGATTTCGATGAAACTATCCAGCCTATATTACCGAAATAAAATATTAACTACTTTTATCATCATCATCATCATCATCATCATCGCCGTTTTTCATGATCACGCGGACCATAGCTAGTCAGAAAATATATTGAACTCGCAACTAGTTAATTTTCCTAGTTTAACAGGAATTTTAATTGGGAAGCCTTTGAAGCCTAATGGCAAGGCTCGACTTGAAATCGTCAGGTCGCAGATTGATATCTCGGTCCCGGAGCTTTTTGGAGCCTTTTCGGTGAAGGCAAACGATGCTCCGAACATCGTTTGCTTGCAAATTCAATGGCGAATGTGAATCCACCAACCCGCAACTGGGCCAGCGCAGCAAGGAGGATATAGCCCAATCGACTTTCAAGGATAAGACTATGTCAAGCAGTGAACTATTAAAAACGGATTATGCTAAAAGAAAAACAGTTCATTTGTTTTTAAACAATCTTATCATTAAGAACTCTTATTTGAATTATGATAATATTTTATGTAGATATAAGCTGCATCGTAGATTAAGGTAATTAATAATTTAATTAATAATTATTCCGATTTTCCGATAATTTTTCTCTGCGTTCACGACAGAACTAGAAATAATTAATTCATCATCATCATCATCAGCCCGGAGACGTCCACTGCTGAACGAAGACCTCCCCCTTAGACCGCCACACTGTACGACAACCTGCCATATGCATCCACCGGTAATAATTAATTAACAACAAGATATTTATGCAGTAAAAAAAAATTTTACCGTCTCCAAATTATTTGATAATCGTAATATTATTTTAGTTCTGCACCGTTTTTCAATTGCGCAAAACAAAAAGTTCAGTATATTTTCATTAACTTCCGCAACTGGAAGTCAAGCGACGCACTTTACAACCAAAGGACCTTACATCACTCATGTCCTGCCAACCTAACAATAAAAAACAAGCACGTTCCGGCCAATTATGTCCACTATTGATTATGATATGAACCGATGCGACGTCGGCGACCACAAAGCACCGGAAGTCGTGTTAGGCCAGTTAGTCGAGTCAAGCCAGCGACTTGTGTGGCCTTTCATGTTAAAAGAAATAGATGAAATTCATCTAATCTCTAAACTTTATAGGCATCAATAAAGCCTTTATTATATTCTAACACGTTAGGAAACGCGAAAATACAAGTTTTCAAATTTTTTTCGAGTGTTAATAGTGAAACATTTCCTTTCCAGTTTCCTTTTTGATCTTGCTTTGATTTCTGTGAATTATTTTACGCGTTTTAATTCGTATTTGATGACAGCTGGCTTCAAACAAGCTTGACGGTTTTTTATTGGGTTGACAAGCGCGGGCTTGAGAGCTCGTTGTGAATGACAGGTTTGTTTAAGGAGTCTGTCCTAATTAAATGGATTTAATGTTGTTTCGGATTAATAGAGTTGTTGGCTTATAGAAGCAACTTTAAGATAACTAGCTGTACTGTTAAAAATTTCACGAGTAAATTTAGTTTGTTAGTAGGTAAATACATGATTATGTTTATTACCGGAATTTAATCGTACATAAAAGATATTTATTTTTTACCTCGACGTTTAGGCTGTTTTGTGTTCAATTGAATATTTACGGGATATTTTCCGTATTTATGTTTTTTGAAACGACAATTCAAATGTTCAAGGGCAAAATAAATAATACCAAGAATGAATGAAAAAAGGGTGGTTGTAAAAAAAAGTTCGAGAAAATCCTTATCAAGTAAACATACTTCTTTATTGTTTTTTTCGAACCATGTGAAGAGACTTTTCGTGGCACATTCACTTTGACACTTACTATAACAACTATATCTAATATTAACTTATCACTTTGACTAGAGAGTTTGCCACACAAATATATTTGTTACCTCTACTTTATCAACAAAATTATTTTGTTGTCTTTCAAAATAACCGGTAATTTACATTAAAAATAATAGGGGCAGGCCTTGGTATCCACACGGAATACACCAAATTTCCATATACCCTTATTTAAAAGTTTTTTGAGAAAACTTACAAGTACAAGCACTTAGCAATACAATACAAGTAGGTATAATTCAAAATTAAAGCAAGGTACGCTACTACTGTATCTCTTTCATTTAAACAACTTCCTTAGCAAGTGAAAACCCAGACAAGCAATTCTGGTAAAAGACGATTCTATTAGGTAGGTACTCTAGTTATTAGATGTTTGGTATAGACATGCCAATTTATGGGAAAGAGCAACTCAATGACAAAGTATTCTAGTTTTATAATGTTTAGGGTCATTGCTGTCAATTCTGATATATTATTCACTAAACTAAACTTAATTTAACAAGACTAAAACTGTTGGTATCTTTTTCTCACATATAAAAATGAAATGAGACGAAAAAAGTATTTGCGTCTCTTTCCATTTTCATTTTCCATTTGTTCCGATGATCAGTTTAGTTTAAAGAGTGGTGAAGCAGAATCGCACCTAACTGTTATGTTACTATTTGACGAAAAAATCACAAAGTTTGTTTGTCTGTTATTGTAAGCGTATATTTTTATGTTGTTTCCAGAAGGTAACTGTCAACAAGGCTTAATTTGCAAAAAAAACATATTACAATTCAAATCGATCTCATATTTTGCGCTATATACATTAAATAAATTGAACACTGACCTTAATACCTTAAGAACTCTTACTAAACTATTAACTGTTCATACGTCATTCATCGTTCATCATCTGACTTTCCAATCTGTGGCAATCTTTGAAACGTGATATTTTACTTATATCTCCAGTTTCTAATTTACACCTTATGTTTTATTATAATATAGCTTAGTATAGATTAATTGTAAAACTATTAAAATAATTATATTTCTTTACATTTCATTTGTATAATATACTTTATTTTCTGATGAACAAGGCTTAGTTTGAGTTGGATTTGTTACAAGGTAGGTATAATGTAGAGCGAAAAATTGACGTCAACATTAAAATCAAGAGTTAGCAGTATTTTAATTAGAATGCTGCTTATGAATATGGATTAGGTATTTGATGTCGATTAATTGATTTTATTACTGATTGGTTAATACTTCCTGACAAATAGTTTTCCGTTGGTCTTTTGCTTACAATAAAAACTGACTCGAAATCAGTAGCGGCCGCAAAACTAACTATCGGCTGATCAAATAAATTATTGAATCAAAGTTAGTAATGTTTTCTAAGGGATAACCTTAGCAGGGCTTTAGTTTTTCTGTGGGATCACCAAGATATTTTATTTTTATTTTATTTAATAAGGTACAGTTACAGACTAAAGGCTATCTTATATCAAGAAAATAATATAGTAAATAGAGCACTGTGAACCTAAAGTCCAATTAAAACCGTACACAACTTATACAAGAAAAAAAAACATTGATATTAACGGTAGTTGACTATAACTAAGGATACAAATGTAGGTTTTTATGTAACCAACTTGCTGACATTAAGTTTAAATGAGTAAAAGCCAGATGTAAACATGTCTCTGGGATTCTTTAAATCATTATATGTACGGCACATTCTAGCCAAAGGACTATTGAGTGACACATTGTTGTAGGCAGGAGGAATGCTGAATAACTGAACATTACGAACAGATCGGGTAGGTATTATAAAATTAACAGTCGATAACAACTCAGATAAACAGATAAACAGATAAACATATTTATTAATAATTATTAAATTACAAGTCAATATTAATAAAAGTCATTCCAATATTAATGAATTAGTAGTTCATAGTAATAAAAAATTCACAAATTTTTCTATGATAAAAATAAACAATTCATCAATAAAATTTATATAAATAAGTACCTACAATTTTGTGCTCATAAAAAACTCGTCAAGTGAATAAAAAGTCCTTTGAACGAGCCAGTTCTTTAGTTTTATTTTAAATACATTATCGCTGGTAGAACTAGTGATATCCTTCGGCAACCAGTTATATATTTTTGGCCCTATCACGTGAGTCAATTTCTCCGAGCGGACGAGCCTCGTGCGTACCGTGGCGAGACAGTTCACGTAGCGGAGGTTGAGCTTAAAGGCGTGGCTGTCCCCTCGCTTCTCAAACGAGTCCAGGTTCATCCTCACATAGACAGCTACCTGCATTATTACAAGCGAGGGTAGTGTCGGTATCCCGAGCGACTTAAAGAATGGTTTCGCTGATGTTCGGCGCGATACCTGCACTATTGCTCTTATCGCTCGTTTCTGCATACGGAAAGCGCGCAGCCTGTCGGCTGCGTGCCCCCACAGTTCGGCCCCATACTGCAGAACCGAGTGCACGGTCGCGAAATAACACGTTCGCACCACATCAGCAGAAACCACTCGAGACATACGGCTCAAGGCGTAACAGGCACTACCCAGCTTAGCGCACAGCTTGTCTATGTGTGATGCCCAAGTCAGACCCCGGTCAATTTCGAAGCCAAGAAACGCAGTAGAGTCGACCTGGCTTATCGGTTCTCCATTTATTAGCACTCGGAGCCTATCCAACTGCCTGCCCGATATGGAGAATTGGATAAAGTGCGTTTTTTTAAGGTTCAACACAAGGCCGTTCATTGTGAACCATTGCGACAACTCACTCGCGGTGTCATTCAGACGTTTTTGTAACTCGCCTGACGTTTCCGCTGTAATGATTGCGGCGACATCGTCCGCGTACATGAAAATTTCACCGGATGCGATGGAACTGGGCAAATCATTAAGGAGCAATGAGAAGAGAATATTGGACACCGATGATCCTTGGGCTACACCCATTGAAGTAGTCAGTGGGTCCGACCTCGTCTCACCGGCATCCCCGACGACCACCTGGGAGCGATTTTGCAGCAGGTCGGTCAATAATGCAATAGCGGGCCCGCATATACCGTAGTGGACGAGCTTAGCAGCGAGCA
The DNA here is from genome assembly GCA_905404285.2 of Erannis defoliaria. Lineage (NCBI taxonomy): Eukaryota > Metazoa > Arthropoda > Insecta > Lepidoptera > Geometridae > Erannis > Erannis defoliaria. Next base: position 10,931,248 of record FR990066.1, on the reverse strand, counting down.
CGCCGTGGTCTGCGACATCGAAAGCTTTCGATAAATCGCAGCATATAACGGCGACTTGCTGCCTCCTCTCGCTGGCTTCCAACACGCGCCTGACCACCTGTCGTGTCAGCGCTGTGGTAGATCGGCCCGCTCTGTACGCATACTGCCGCTCGGACAGCGCCCCGGTGGAGGTCAGGTAGTCTGTGAGTCGCGAGCTCAGTCCGTTTTCCAATATTTTGGATATCGCTGGGATAATGGACACGGGTCTGTATGCATCTAAATCTTCCCGTTTTCCTTTTCCCTTGAAAAGCGGCGATACCTTGCTCAGCTTCATCGCAACCGGATAAACCCCTGCACTAAATGTACCTACTCACTACTAAATGTACCATTAACAACCTTCTACAAGGTACATAAGTCTGTAATTGTTCTACGAGTTTCCAGACTCTTCATATTATATTTATTCATCCTGTCTTAGTATTCCTTATGCTTACGCCTAAGACCAAGACCAAGGTCTAATTAAACATCACGCAAATCAGGAGTCATTGACGTACGAATAAAATTGATAACCTTTCTTCCTTTGAGACTGTTAGGCATACTAAGAAGTTCGTAGTTTAAGAACAATCTAAGAACTACATTGTAAGAACAACGGACTTAGGTTTAACAGTGAACAATAGAAATAAAAAGACTTTGTAGATTTGACACATTTTTCAACACACACTCAAACACACTTTTATTTCACACAACAAATTTCTAAATAAATATTTTTTTAAATATAAAGAATAAGTAAGAATAAATATATTATAAGACATTTGACAAAATACAGGTAGAAATATATCGAACGATGTAGTTATTTGCTATTGGAATCTCTTAAAAATTACTTTATTAAAAAAGGGAGTCGGCTCTCTGGTCATCATCAGCCAGAAGACGTCACTGCTGGACGAGGGTCTCCCCCTTTAATAGGTAGGGGTTGCCGTAATCCCCACGGTCAGCAAGTGGCTTGGGGATAGCAGAATGCTCACCACCGTTAATCGAGAGGACGCTGCTGCCCACCCTACGGTGGTTCTGGATGCAGTTTTAGGACATACATAAATGTTTAACGTAATAATGTTTTTTTTTTCGTAAAATAATGTATGTATTTTTTGATCATCCGTCTTTTTTCTTCGAATTAATACGAGTATAATTCACTCATAAACTTTACGAAACAATGGATCTAAAGTTATTCCTGGCATAAAGCTATTACCAAAGGGTATTTCGGATCTAAATCATAATAATATCAAACTGGAGTTAATAGGGTGCGATAAAGGTAAAGGTTCCGTAGATTTGCGTACGCCGAGCAATATTCAATGCTTGTATAATTCTACGCTTTGATCACTCTCTGATACTGATAGGGTGAAGGATTAACAAACGTACAGACCGTTTATGGTTTGTGTGATCTTAATTGATTTGGATTCAAAGGCAGACTTTTATCCAGTTATTAATACATTTTTAATAAGCCTGGGAATAGCTACTCCGTCTTTTGCTTGGATTAACTATTCGGAAGGTACTTCGTGTTTATTAAGGCTTTTTATCACACTTGCTCGTAAAGTGGATCTTATTGCATCGGTTTTAGGCTCATAATCCAAGCTATTACGCACGGGTGCTTTTTACTTTACATTACGGCACATGGTGCTATAATAGATATAACCCGGTAAAGTCAAGTTTGTACGTGACTGCAATTAGACGTACGTATACGAAGCACTCTTAATATAGCCGGGTAATACTAACAGTTTTTTTGTAATACCAACAAAGAGTTCTTATGCCGCTGAAGTAAATGTCAACCTGCGCGCGCATTGCTGGTTTGGGTGCCATTTTCCGCAAATGTTTGTTGACGTTTTCTCTGTGTGGTTGATTATTATCTAAAAAAAATTTTTGTTTTTTCCTCGCAAGTGTAATGAAAACAGTCGTATGAAACTCTTGTGATATGTTTCAATACACTCTCGGCTTCCTTATCGCGCTCGCCTGCGGCTCGCGCGCATAATACCGCATCTAGTGTAATGACCAACATAGCACACTTGTATCATAATGTACTATTATGGGTCGTAATTATGTCAAAAATTGCTATAACTGTTTGTACTGTGTTTTGTTTATTGGTCGTAATTATATTTATATACTTACTTACCTACTTATTTTTTATATCTTGTCAACCTTACTTGGGTTGGGGCGTTATACAGGCAAGTTAAGCAGTTTAACACATTAGTTATGGGATAAAGTGTTTTACAATTTTATGAACGGTTACTTTGATAAATAGTCTAATTGTAGTCATGGATAATAGATACGGTTGTAAAAATTGTGAAACTACTTATTTGTTCTGTTTGCCTTGTTCTTAGGTATTGATATTGATCTTGGTTATTTAAATTTTACCATAAATATTTAACACTTAGTTTTAAATCTGCATTAAGTTTAGAAAGCTAAAAACCTCAATATTATTCACTGGGTCATTGTAAATTCACCACACTTTTTTAAATTCCATTCATTGTAAGTAAACTCGCCACAGTCATTAAAAGCTTTTTATACAGTTTCACAACAGAAAATCTATTTCAAAGTACCTAATGAGACCACTTATCCGTGTCCAGAACAAAAGATTTACGCTGCTTAGGTTACCAGACGCCATCTATTTAACACCTGAGCAATATAAAAATGAAATACGCAATGCTAACTATCGTCATTTGACTTTAATCAGCGTATCTTTTTTTTATACGGTCAAGTGACGAGACGAGTTGCCACTAACAGTAGCAGTGCCAGAATTTTGAACTTGATAATACAATCCTGCGCCGCACTGCACTGTGCTCGTCACTCTGAGATATCAAATTAAATCTCTTCATACCCAGTAATTTCTGTGGTAACATTGCCTTTCAAACCGAAACACAGTAATGCTTGCACACTACTGCTTGGCAGTTGAATAACTGGCAAAGGTGTGGTACTTCCCCAGGCGGACTCTGCAGTAAGTAGAACCCTACCAAAAAACAAGCGAGGTTTACTATTGGTGAGACCGGAAGTTTTATATGATGGTGGTTGACGATGGACTGATGATGATGATGAAGCGGTGCCTCGCTTAGCACTGCATGTGATCGGAGATTGCACTTGTACCATTTGATGGAACGTGAGCCTTTGTTTCACTCTGTATTAGGGCTGGCACCGATGTTAGGAATTCGAAAAAGGACAAAAAAGTAAGTAGGATATTATATGAAAAAAAATATACGAAAGTTATAATCAATAGATTAAAAAAACGTGAAAATGATGAGAAATGTCATTCACTCAAATAGTTTTTATAGCCCTATTGTATTCTTCCTTGCTGCGTTTTGTGTCTATAATAATAAGAATAAAACATGTATTATAGTACATTATGATACAAGTGTGCTATGTTGGTCATTACACTAGAGGCGGTATTATGCGCGCGAGCCGCAGGCGACCGCGATAAGGAAGCCGAGAGTGTATTGAAACATATCACAAGAGTTTCATACGACTGTTTTCGTCACACTTGCGAGGAAAAAACATATTTTTTTTGATAATAATCAACCACACAGCGAAAACGTCAACAAATATTTGCGGAAAATGGCGCCCAAATCAGTAATGCGCGCGCAGGTTGACATTTACTTCAGCGGCATAAGAACTCTTTGTTGGTATTACAAAAAAACTGTAAGTATTACCCGGCTATATTAAGAGTGCTTCGTATACATACGTCTACAATTGCAGTCACGTACAAACTTGACTTTACCGGGTTATACCTATTATAGCACCATGTGCCGTAACGTAAAGTAAAAAGCACGCGTGCGTAATAGCTTGGATTATAAGCCTAAAACCGATGCAATAAGATCCACTTTACGAGCAAGTGTGATGATAAATGTATTATTCTCTTATAATGACAATAATAAACACGAAACATCGACACGTTAGGAAGAAGATTAGAAGCCTCTGCTAATCAATGGTTTAAAAAACATGACGTTCGTTAATGTTGCGCTTTTTTTTATTGGGCGGAAGTTAAATGACGACAATGTTTTTAGTAAGGTTTTATAGTAAGTTATCAAAGTAGGAATTTAAAAATAAATGTCTTTCTAGCTTTATCTGCTGTGTATTTATAAACATACTTATACTCATACTTTTTATTCATATTAATGAGTTATATGTCGCATTTACAGATATAAATAAATAAATAAATACTTATTACATACACCGGTACATAAGTGTCAAAATAACCAAATAGAATACATTGAATTGAGTATTCCTAATATTAAATAATATAATTAATTAATTAATACAATATATGTCTAAATTTTGAAATAATTAATCTATTACACTACTGAACACTGAATTAAAGAAAGCCATTCGCCAACTTCATTACCCAAAGTGTTGTCAAATATATTAATATGACAAATCATGTTCTGAAACACAGTGAATTATAAGTAGGTAAAGGAGCTTATTTGATGATTGCAAAATATATTAATTATTAAGTGCCTGTTTGCATAAATTAATTTAAGGTGAATTTAGTTCTAGGTTAGAATTTTTCTAAGTCATATTCTAGAAAATAGTATGATGCGTTAATACTAAACGTGGCAGCCCTGATTCGTCGTTCCAATAAAAATCAATCAGCGTGCCTGATGAGAGTTGATCCTTTGCACTTGTGTGCGTGTTTACCTATGTGCGTGTGAAGAGGGAATCAAACAATATCATTCTGCGATACACCTTATTGCTTTTGATATAAAGTGGGAATTTGTTTAAAAATGTTATCCTTTGTTTTGGGATTTGATACATGGGGTGTTGTCTGGTGTTGTATGATACAATTTGTTGTTAATGGTTTGGCTGTTCTGTATTTTGATAGACTTTTGATGGGGTGGTATGGAACGTTACGAGTACTAACGTACTGTCTGTTTAGCTAATATTTTATGTCTCATGTCAGTCAATGATGTCTTTCTATTAGATTATATTTTTTATCAACAGAGCCTTGGAGGATCTAGCTCTCTCTCTCTATATAATCAAAGTCCAGAGCCCACTAGCGCTTGTCAAGTACTTGTAACACTAGCGGTCAGAAGGTTAATCTATCTCTATGCTCCTATTTCTTCTAATGCCAAAGTTCTGACTGCTTTGACACAGTTCGACAAATTGAACTCAAAACTTTTCACTTAGGCACTTATCTATCCAAGTGCACATCGTAAAGATATCTATTTATAGATAGGTATACCTATTGATAGAGGTAATATGATTATTGATAGACATTATTAGGTAGGTATGTGAATCACTTCTTCATGGCATGATACTCACTTAATTGCAACATATTTTTTATTGGTAAGTTGATACTTAAGTAGCGCAATTGATGACTAATTTCAGATAAACCGCAATACTGCATATACTATCGCATTACCTTTTAATTTCATTAAAATTGTGTTTGACATCATGTTTTGTAGTGAATAATATAAAAGTAGGTTATTCATAGACTTGAACTAGTCTTGAGCTGTAGGAAGTCTTTGGCTTCTCTAGTTTCTTCTAACATAATCTTTTTTTTTAGATATTAAAGTGATGAGACGAGTAAGACGTTCGTCTGGTGGTAAGCGTCACGTCTGCCACTAACAGTAGCAGTGCTAGAATTGTGAACTTGCGAACACAATCCTGCGCTGCACTGCACTGCGCTCGTCCCAATACAATACAATATAACTTTGTTGCACACCAGAAATATAGAACAACTTACAACTAATCAGGGTACGTCACCCTGAGATATTAGATGTTAAATCTCTTCATACCCAGAAATTTATCTGGTAACATTGGCCTTCAAACTGGAACATAGTAATGTTTGCACATTACTGCTTGGCGGTTGAATAACTGGCAAAGACGTGGTACTTCCCCAGGCGGACTCTGCAGTAGAGTCCTACCACTACAAAAAATCTAATCTATATCTACTGAAACTGACAGACTGTTTTAATGTTTAAGGACGTTAGGAACACATAAATAAAACTATTTAATTTTTAGTAATTTTTTATAATAACGTCATTTAGAAAAAAATAAAAAAGAATTCAATATTTTTTTTGGTCTATATGGTTGCGTTTGACTCCCATATCTCCTGATGTTAAGCGAAGATGCAGTCTACGATGGAGCGCATGCTTACAGAACCTAATTCACTCGCGAGTTGAAGACACACAGATTTTAACTATTGAGAAACAACCACTCGGGCGGCCCATTGCACTGGTTTCCAGTCCGCACAATGAAAGTGGAATCAACACGTAGAAAATAACGATATTTATGTATAATCTTTACTTTATAACAAAACAAAACCAAGAAATGAAAACCAAAGACGTCTTTCGCTGTAATTTATCATTGAATATTTATAAAAATAAAAAATACCTGGACGATATAAATGAAAAGTACTGATTTTATCTCACTATCACAATTTTAAACATTAACACCCAATTAGCCGATTAAACAGAATAAACATGTGGATAAAAACCATTTTCAGTGACTTTGATACTTATACTAAACGATTATTGCCATTCTAATCATTAAGAAGTTCACCATATTTATACTAAGACCCATTCTAAGCAATATCAAAGCACATACAATATTGTACAGTGTACAAGGCTACAAAACAACCTTAAATAGCTTTAATTTCCAATTTTGGACTGTGGATAATCGGTGAAATCGGCGGGTGAATAGTAATTCGCCTAATCATTTTATCTAAAGTAATACAGGGTTGCTAGTATCTAGAAATATTGACGATAGTGGAGTTTTTGCTAATAACCTATATTGACATGTAAATTGTAATTGATCTCTATGTTCTTTACTTGATTGATGACGTATAATCGTGTACTTATACTGTAAAATGTTAACTTCCGGTTTCCGGAAAGTGACAGTGTGCGTAAAGTATTAACCTATTAATTTCTACTATTTTTATCCAAGAAATAATTAAATCAGACTCTACTTTATTCAAAACCATCAACTTTTACTTCACACATCATGCATATTTTCCGCCCTGACTCTAGCATTAAACTATGTTTGTTAATTTGTTATACCTATATATTTAGCGTATTTATTTATTATCCTTATAAAGGCAATCGTACTTTAAGCGTTTCAAATTTTTTGACGACACAAAACTATAAAATATTGTTACACAATTTTGTATACTTTTTGATCCTTCAGTGGTCAAGCGGCCGCTGTCGAGCCAATGAGCCGATACGATGTGCCTTTGGCAAGCTTTTAAGTATGTCCGAAGCATTAATACGATTGCGATTCTGATTTCAACTCTATTTCAATCCCAATCTCATTCTAAACATCCATCTGCTTGTTACAGGAAACAACATCAAACGTTTCACATCAAACGCAATCCCAAGTGGACTATTAAACGCTAAATCAATCATAAAAATAAACATGTTATATGTTAAACTGCAGTAACACACATGAGCGAGAATAATAATAGAGATTCTAGAGATATGCAGACAGTGGTGTCGTACGCGACTGACTTGATAGAGGCAGATAGTAAACTTGAACATAATGCTAACGATTCTGGATACGACTGTGATCGACTCAGTCCTGACGAGAAAATCAATGTCGATGATGACGATAAAGAATTAATGATCGATCAGAACGAACCTCAAATTGAAGTTGAACTAAGTAATGACATCGAAGTCGAGAGTAAAGAATTTGAACAGCCATCATGGCATCCACACGTCTACGGAAAACCACCGAATAAACCAACGCCACACACGATAGAATATATACTAGGTTTGTCTGCAGGAGAAAAAAAGTCAGTCAGTCAGTTGATGAGTGTAAAGAGATTTGAGAAGAATACATATCAAGAGAAAAGTGTTCAGATTACCAATGAGAAGAAAGTGATAAGTGTTCATAAGAATAAGTTGCAGGAACAGTTACTGCAGAAGGTTAGGACTAGTGAGTGTGAGTTGGTGTACTTTAGAGGTGAAGAGCCTTTGAACTTGTCAGTGCCAAAGAAAGATGGAGCCGGGTGGAGCGCTGATGATGAAAAGAAAGGTAAGCTTATAAATAATCAATGAATGATGATTCTGGTAAATATTCATATTGCATCGGTCTTTAACAACCTACTGCCGGGCAACGCCCTACTTTTGAAGAGCGATTGGGCGATACTTTACCTCCTTCTTCATTTCACTTTCGCCCGGTGCGGGTTGGCGGGTTGGAGAATTAGGTAGTCATATTAATATTAGGAGACACGTAGTCTCGTCCTAAACTACAAAAAAAAAACTCGATTATAATTATAAACTCGTCTTGTTAGGGTTTCACTGGAATAATCATTTGTTGCAATACTATAAAATCGAGTCTACCATCTTGCAGCGTCTAATAGTACTTATATCGTAGTGTTGTCCCACGTTGATTTGTCGACGATCGTTTAGTCGATTCGCACAGATAAGGCAAATCGCCTAACATTACTTGCCTACATGCATTCTATCTATTCATCTCTATCAACTTAAAGTGTAATAAAATAATGAATGCAATAAAATAATAATCTTCAATGTATGTTTCGGGGATTGCTTATTCATTATCAAATTGACTATTGTGCGCTATCTATTGTTAAATGATAATTTTCAGGATATTTTCACTATCTACATAATAATTAGTTGATATGAACAAAATTTACTTGTTTGTGATAAGGTCTAAGGTGTGACCTGCAACAATAAACTTACTTCCACATGATTATTTATTTATGTATCATTTGTGAGGAAAATGTACTTACTTGCCTTAGGTACTTACAAGCAAAAGTTTTATCTAGAAACAAAAGGAAATATAATGAACAGGATTATATCTTTTGATGAATTAACTAATTAACATTTTTTATATAATCGCGCCATATTTTTATCGCGTACTTAAACTACTTAACTTAATAATCAGGTTGTTTTTCATCAAATTCTTTACTAAAGCCTAGATAACGGTAGGTACTCAGACATACTTAGCCCCATTGATAAGGCTGGTGGAAAAAACTTTTGTTATCTCGTCCGTTCATTAATTAACTGCATCGTACCATTTGTCAAGATTGCTAATTAATGTGTCACATCATCAGTCGGAAGATGTCCACTGCTGGACGAAGGCGTCCCCGTTATTGGGGAGGAATTGCATAATCCCCACGCTTGGCAGGCGGTTTAAGGATGGCAGAATGCTTACCACCGTTAACTGAGAAGACGCTGCTGCCCGTTCTCCGGTGGTTCTGGATGCAGTTGTAGGACATATCCATATGGTTCTTAAGCAGATTTCCCAAATAATATCAATTGCTTTTTCAATCAACGGTTGTTACATTTTTTCTTCATTATTACTATTCTTGCATTTATTAACCGCCTATTTCTCGCGATTTCGTCTGCTAGCATAAGGACCGAACTTAAAAGACCGATAATAATTACTATAAAAATACTATGGCTGTTCAGGGCTCCTTAATCAAAGCACAAAAATCACACATAAACGTAGTTAAATCCTAATTATAAGCTTCACTAAAATCATGAAAACGAGTGAAAAGTTTTAGCTTCGGGCTTCGAACTACTTTCGACACGTCGAGTTTTCGATTTAACAAGCCAGTCGAATTTCCTTCGCTCCAACGTTAATCGCAACCTTGTAGGACTCCCGAATAAAGTAATGACTTAAGCGCCTCGGTAATTACATCTATCTTTGTTTATCTCGTTCTCTATCTCGATACATGAAAGTTTCCTATGCGCATAATTTTAATTGTGGTACTGTAAGTATCTGTGATGCCTTTAGTGCTACAAGTTTCCGTAGGTGACGAAGATCACTTAGCATTCAGCGGTCTGATTACTTATTGCACTTAATTATTTGTCACCAATGATCACCGTCTATAATACCTCCAACACAAGTCGGAGACATTGTTATACTAAACATTGCTTACACTGTTTACTATAATTTAACAATTTATTTTCGGTAAACAATCACCTTCTTTTTTTTAAAATTATAATAACAAGTAAGTACAACTCAGTAATTAAAAATAGCAGTAGAACAGTAGTTTTACTTTTCTTCGCACCAATGATATTAAAAAGTCCAAGGTTAGATTGAGAACCGCTTTGACCCGCTTAAAGCATAATTCACTAAGATTATATATTAAAAAACCATGCTAGGCTACTCTAGCTGCGCTAGCTAACATAAGCATGTATCGAGCGACGTCAGTTTACCGCCATCATTGGCAATGATTGCCCGCAGCCGTCAATCCAGCCATCAAACAACCATCAATTAGCCACAATCACCACCACCCACGGTTTCCTAGTAACAACTGAATGTGAAAAACGTTTCGCTTTATAAGCAGTATCTCAATTCACTATGTTCTGGGTCTAACGGGTTAGCAATTACGGGGCTAATAAAACTCACCAACAAATGTAAAGACCACCAACGAAGTTTGTAATGCACTAATTTTGGTTTTTAATCACGACGAAAAAGAGAAGGTGTATTGAAGTATAGAATAAAAATTGATTTGTGTGTGCAAAAAACGAATGTCCTTTCTATCTCAAAAACAGTTTAATCGATTTAAATACTTTACTAAATTGTCTTCCCAAATACGGTTTTTCTGTAAAAGGTTTGTGATTCGTCGGCTATGGTTTTTAGATACGTATTATGGTGTTAAAATAACACATATTGTTATGTCGTGGGTTTTTTAATTTATAATTTTGATCAATTTTACTCGTGCTATAAAAATTTGGGTATCGTTGCATTAATATAATATAATAATAATAATAGGCATTGGTCATAGGCATGGATTATCTCTTACCATCACTGTCCGTCTCACTTTGCAAACTTAATTTCAAATTGCTAATCCACAGAAGTATCAAGAAATGCTTCCGGATTCCTTAAGGCAGCTTTCTATCTAAGCCACTGTAACACTTGACTGCTTCTCAACATCGTTCACACTTTCATTACTTAAGCTACTTTGCTAGCGACCCAGTGTCTTACCTAGAGTACTTAAAGTAGTAAAGTTGGGTTGGCTCGGGTAGGTGCTGACAGAGGAAAATTAGCAATAAACCCCAAGCGGGGCGTTACGTCAGTGCAGGACTTATAGCCTCCACATCGAACAAGAATAAAAACATAATTTTGACAAGTTACATCTCATCTTGGAGGAACTCTATCATCATAGTTATATGTACTTATACATAAATTTTGTCCCAAAGAAGGTTGAACGTACATAGATATTTTACACATACAGTAGTTAGTTTTTATATTTTAAGTATTAGTTGACAAAAATGGTTAGGTAAGTTTTGACAAAAGGCATGGACTCCGAAGTCTGTGATACTAAGTAACAAATTGAAAAAATAAAGATATTTCACTCAAGTTTCTTTACTGTCCATCTCCATGTAGTGCTGTCAAAACACTCCGCAAAGACTGTAAACCGACCGAGTTGTAAATCAGAGTCAATTAGACGAGGGCTATAGGCTTTAGCAGGGTAATCATTTACCGGTCCTCCGAGCCCTCTGCGCTTCGTCCGAATCTCTACGGACGGGAAATATAGTTTTTATTTGAAGTTGTTTTTTTTATAGATCATAATAGCTCCTTGGACGAAGCGATGGGATGCTCTTTAGGGTACTATTTGCTGAACTATCTGAATTCGTAACGTAAAATTACATTTTATTATTCTGTCCTCCATACATCACAGAGAATTATAAAAATAAATAATTACAATGTTTGGTTGATTAGCATATATTTTAAAGGTAACAGTTTGAGAATTATGACGCATAAGGCAGAGACTTCTGTATCTTCATTGGCAAAGCAGTTGGGACGGAAACCAAGAGATTGCTCAGATGCTGGTTCTGCTAGAGGTCTTAATTTTTGACACTGTCCATGTATTAAAACATACAATGTTTTTTTTAATGGAATCGTCCATAATTGCATCAGATATTTTTCCGCCTAGCAGTAGTTAGTAATCAAAACTGTGTTCGGATTTGAAGGATAGCACACTGAAGCTAGTTAAATTGCAGGGCTGATGAGGATCAATGGGACCACCAACAACAACAGCAGGTTTGCATATGGACTTTGATGTTTGAAGTCCTGGGTACAGTGCAATGGTCATAAGCAGGCGTTATCTCGTAACACCACGAGATCTTTTAGTTCATATCCTTACTTGTTACCATAGAAACATTTGACTATTAGTACAAGTCGGTCAATATCTGTGCACCTCTCTAGAATACGACACCACTCTTCCTTCGCCCTTCAGCTCCGCGCGCTCACTAGTTTATCAATTAAATCATTATACCAAAATGAGCTTATATACGGAATTAATTACCTACCTGTTACGTGATCGCTCAAAAAATTACATACACTAGGGATGATAAATCTAGGGCAAGTGGACATTTCGGAGTGTATGCTTCAGATCTGCATGATCTAATTTCCCCCCATTCTTCAGTCGGACGAACAGAAGCTCGAAATTGCGTGATCGTTTCGTTAATATTCCAAATACTCGAATAAAACGATTGTACTCCACTTTCTTTGTGCGCAAACCGCTAAGCATGTATGTAATAATAGTGTTTCCCGATAGATACAATCGGGTGGCTTCAAGTCGCCAGTTAATAGGTTTCTTCTGGGTCAGTGTGCTCCATCGTAAACGGCATAGCGTGATGGTGGTCAAACGTAAACCCATTATACCATAAAAAAAGCTTGCCTTAGGAAGTTTCCAATCCATTCAATCCCGTCCCGGACCCGTTTCGGCGTCTGTAAATAAATTCCAGTATCAATATTTTTTACAAGCACCAACACTTGAAGTTTAACGTCGTTCATTGCTTTTAGTGTTTGCGATTAATGTGGTTAACGGCTTGTACTCGATTTTTCCATTTTTTGTAGCGTTAGTAGTACCACCAGGGTTCTTAATTTATTGTACAAGATTACGTTGAACGGTATTCCTAAGCCGAAAGTTGGTTATTGTACTTAATAAGTTGTGAATAAATTTTACAAATCACTCATAGACTCATAATTGTGAATGAATATCAACCGGTCCTTAAATTTTGTGGGTGATCGAAATTTTATATGTAACAGCAGATTCAGATTCTTAATTTTCACAAACTTTTTGCCCTTAAAATTTCGCCTATTATCCTCAAACAATTTTACATGCGCCAGTAAGATGGCGTCGATATACAATATTATTTCTGAGCCCAGTGCTAATTTTGGAATGACCTTGAAAGTGTAAAAGGTTCCTTGCGATGGTTGCTGTAAAAAAATATGTTAAAAGTGTTATCTTGCAAACTGTGCCCAAAAAAGTAAATCATCGGGATAGTAAATTGATCAAATTTTTTTTGGATCAGAGATTTACTGATGTTGTCGCACAGCCTAAACCGCTGTTCGTACAGACTTGAAATTTGGAGTGTGTATTTGTCTTGATACGTTTTAAATTCAACCTCTAAAAAAATGGGTAAAAACTTTTGTCTCTCTTGACTTGACTTTTTTGAAACTCTTTGCTTTTGAATTTTCAAGACTAAAGTCTTGAAAATTTGTATTTTGGTAGTTTATTTGTAATAAAAAATCTGGTTCAAATATTTTTTGACAGGGATGAATTAAGAGGACGAACTATGGAAAGCTATCTGTTTTTGAAGTTATACTGAAAAAAATTGATAGTACATTTAAAAAAAACAATATTTATTTGACAGAGATGACGGGTGAAACTTCGTATGGAAAGTTCTATGTTTTAAAGTTATGGTGATGTTATTCCTATTAGGATTGAATTTTGAAAAATAAATGCTCGGGGTGATATCAAGTGGAGGAAAATAATTAGGAATCAACCCAGCGGTATGGAAGATACGAGTATTTAGAAGCGGAGCGAATTTCTTCCGTACGCGGACGAAGTCGCGGGCGACCTCTAGTTCTAAATAAAACGGACCCCATGGATGCATAAACCGGCATATGTATCCGGCATAAACCCTGTAATTCTTTAGACGGATCCTTGACGGATATGATACAAATCAACCTACTGATTCTGATTACTCACTTGCAGCTTAGTCATGATGAACTGAAATATTGCAGACGATTGATTTATTGTTCTTTGTAAGTAGGTTAATAATAATTATTAATTAATTTGTTTACAATTTCATTTTTACTGTGCTACAGTAAGTAAATTTGATTTCTGGTTTCTGTGACTGCACATTTTTTTTATTGACACACGACAAATATATAGACAAATTACACTTTTTGTAAATATATATATTGTGCTTTGTCTTAATTAGGTTGATAATTTTGGTAGCTCATCATCAGCCCGGAGACGTCCACTGCTGAACGAAGGCCTCCCCCTTAGACCGCCACACTGTATGACAACCTGCCATTAGCATCCACCGGTTGCTCGCGACTTTTACAATGTCATCGGTCCACCTAGTGGGAGGCCTTCCTACGCTGCGTCTTCCGGTTCGCGGTCGCCACTCAAGAACCTTTTTTCCCCATCGGTTGTCAGTTCTTCGAGCGATGTGGCCTGCCCATGCCACTTCAACTTGCAAACCTTGCGAGCTATGTCGGTAACTTTGGTTCTTATGGCGAATATCCTCGTTCCAGATTCTATCGCGCAAAGTAACTCCGAGCATAGCTCTCTCCATTGCCCGATGCGTGACTCTAAGTTTCTCCAACAGGCCAGCAGTTAAAGACCACGTTTCAGTTCCATATGTCATCACTGGCAACACACCCTGGTCGTATACCCTTGTCTTCAGACACTGCGGAATTGTGGACGAGAAGATATTACGCAATTTCCCGAACGCTGCCCATCCGAGTTGGATTCTTCGGGCGACCTCTTTGTCGAAGTTGGACCTACCTAACTGAACAATCTGTCCAAGGTAGTTGTATTGGTCAACAAGTTCGAGAGTATCGTTCTCAACGACAACCGGTACGGGCACAACATGGACATTGGACATGATCTTTGTCTTGTCCATGTTCATTTTAAGACCCACCTGTTGGGAAACATTACTGAGGTCACTGGGCATAGTATTGAGGTCCTACAGCGACTCTGCCATGATGACTATATATACGCCAAAGGATATTCGCCAAAGAACCAAAGTTACCGACATAGCTCGCAGGGTTTGCAAGTTGAAGTGGCATGGGAAGGCTACATCGCTCGAATAACTGACAACCGATAGGGAAGAAAGGTTCTTGAGTGGCGACCGCGACTTGAAAGATGCAGCGTAGGAAGGCCTCGCACTAAGTGGACCGACGACATTGCAAAAGTCGCGGGCAACCGGTGGATGCAAATGGCAGGTTGTCGTACAGTGTGGTGGTCTAAAGGGGAGGCCTTCGTTCAGCAGTGGATGTCTCCGGGCTGATGATGATGATGAAAAAGTTATTTACCTTTTTACTAATTTTAGGGTAAAATATATTGTTTTGCCATACGAAATTCATTTTCAGTAAATTATTAGGTTTCTCATCACTGATCTGCGGAGTCATAAGGCCAAGAAGAGCCTAAATTAATAAGTCATGGTTAGTTTCAATTCGCAGTAAGAAAGGTACCTAAGGGAAGCAAAATTTCTATGGAAAACGTTTAACCTTATGGGAGGGTTTTACAGACATATGAATTAATAAATTATTAATTTAGTAGAAAATAATAGTTTTCGGATATTCGAAAGCGAATCCAAGTTTTACGAGAATAATAATCGAATAGGTTTATTACCATATACACTACCTCATCCGTACTGTGAGTTGTCAAAATTATCAACTTATTTTAGACAAAGCATACCTAAACGTGACTTGTGAAAAAAGTTTGACAACACTGAAGGGTCTGTAAGTTCATTACTCATCATTATGAACAGTACAGTTCCTACTGAATTACTGTACCTACTGAACAACTGAAATCAGTTGTTCTACAGCATGGTCCAAACGGTGACGTCAACTCGAAAATTTTGTTTTCCACGTACCAAGGAGCTTCACGAAAATACCCCATGTATGTTCTACGATTTGTCATAGTTTTATACTTTTTAATTTTCTTAGCGATTTTCCGATAAGCGGCATAAAAAACTGGACAAAATGTATGGAGCAGCTGGTTATTTTTCCCATAGTTAAAGTTCTTCATAATGATGAGTGTATACATACCTAAGTGTAGCTAAAGCTGCACTCTACAGCTACACTCTACACCTCTAGGATAGAAATGTAGGTGCAAGATTTATGTAAGAGTCTACCTTGCCTTGCACTTTTACTAAATTTTTTGCTGGGTGTGTTTAATGTATACCTACTACGTACCTTAACATATAGATTTTTTTTTAATGACCAGTGACTTAAGACAAGAAGACATACCTACCTAAGTAGGTATATATCTATCTAAGTATAGGTACCTACTGATGCCGTGGTAGCCTAATCGGAAGCCGTGTTATTCCAATCGGGTGACCACTTGACGTGAAACCTTGAGGTTGCGGGTTCAAAGCCGGGCCCGCACTAATGAGCTCTTTTAAGTTTATGTATGAATTTAGATACCACTCTTAGGTGAAAGAAAAAATTCAATTGAGTGAGTGAGTGAGTTCGTATAGGCTGAGTGGCCAGTCCTAGTGTCCGAGTTCATGTGCCGCCCGAAGGCCTCTGACATGGCTGACGGTTGTTGTTATAGAAACTAGAACAAACAACCGGGACCAACAATTTAACGTGTCATCCGACCCACGGTAGCGCTCAGAATTAAATGCCACTCACGATCACCCATCCGAAGACTGACCGGACCGTCCGTTGCTTAATATCGGTGATCGTTTAGAATCACATAGACAAGCTACGCCACGAGCGCTACGCTCATGCTTGAATCCAGCAACCCGCAACTGGACCAGCTTAGTGGATATGTCCCCATCGCCCTGAGAGGGTAGACCAGCCAGCAGTGTACTATTAAAGTATTTAAATAAGTTCGTATAGGCGGAGTGGCCAGTCCTAGTGTCAGAGTTAATGTGCCGCTCGAAGGCCTCTGACATGGCTTGACGGTTGTTGTTATAGAAATATATAACCGGGACCAACAAGCTGACCCACGGTAGCGCTTAGATGTAAATGCTACTCACGATCACCCATATCCGAAGTCTGACCGGACCGTCCGTTGCTCGTTTAGAACTACCTAGTCAAGCTGAGCCACGAGCGCTTTATTTTTTATATCAATCGACTTCAAATCGAAAAACGCAATTTCGTTTACATGGATGACGTCTTTTTTCTAGTAAAAACCAAAATACTGACTCAATTTAGATGTAATTACTATGGGCCAATCTGAAAGTATATTATCATTACAATAAAAAAGAAAAATTTGCGATTTGGTTCTTAAAAGACGTAGTCATGAGGTAACAAACATTTTAAAAAAGTACAACCGAATAGAGAACCTCTTCCTTTTTTGAAGTCGGTTAAAAAGCTTATTCTGCTAAGTACCTAATAGTTGATACGTATACAGGCTTAGGTATGTCACACACATTCTGTCATGTCGCGTCGGTAGTGAATCGGCGCCTTAATTGCTGATCATTGTCGGGTTATTGCCCGTCATTAACTTTCAGCAGCCTGTTTGTCAATCGTTCCAGCTTATTCCGGACGTTCGAAGAAACGATTACCAGTAGTTTTGTTACTTATACACGTAGATACAGTATGGGCACTTCGTTATTTGCAGTAGTGTGAATGTATTGTGTGTCTTTGCAATTGTATTGGTGAGGTGTCGTAATTGCTACAGTTTTTTTTAACCAGCCTATCGATTTCTCCAAGTTATAAGTAGCAGTGCCAGAATTGTGAACTATTGAACAAAATCTTGCACCGCACTGCACTGCGCTCGTTACCCTGAGATATTAGATGTCAAATATCTTTATGCCCAGTAATTTCTCTGGTAACATTGCCCTTCAAACCGAAACACAGCAATGCTTGCACACTACTGGTACTGTTGGTTGAATAACTGACGAAGGTGTGGTACTTCCCAAGGTGGATTTTGCAAGAGTCATATCACTAAAAAAACCTTACTATGCGCCAATAGTAAATTTGGAAAAAAAACAGCACTTCCTTACATGCTGTTTTTTTTTGCGAATTCAGGATTGCCTTCTTTGTAAAAGTTGTTCATAATGGCCTCCTGTCAATATATATAGACGTACTCTTGTAGATGGGATGGAGAGGTAGAGCTTAGGCTCCTAATACCTGGCTGGCCTGTTGGACTAGGACATCTTTAGTGTACGCAATTTTTAGAACGACTAAAACATAGAGTAGAATGACCTTACTGTATGTTGTGTTTGTAAAGTCTTCTGTCCAATCTGGTCTCTCATTGCTTTTGCATCCATATCGTTGCGTTTTAATCGACCGTCAAACATGCATGCCATTGCTATTTTGAGTCTTAACTTAGAGCCGTTAAGTTTGCAATACTCAGATTCGATTTCAAATCACGCCGTCCATATTCGTCCATACAGCTGTGGCAGACTGCTATAATTTTAGTTAGGGTTGCCAAAGTATTTTTAGAAAATAATTTATATGGATTACAGATCTTAATGCGAGTTTAGCACTGACAGTTTTCGATTGGGATTTATTAAAGCTGTCACGTCAATCCAGGGCTGGATGAATTTAGGTTATGTTTGCTTAGAATTAGAAGCTTAATTTATCGTGTAATTTACCCGGCTTAAAACTCCAGACAGATTAGAATGTTTACAAATCTATGTAATCAACTTAGTTATTTAAGATTGTTAAAAATTTCATGGATAATAATGTCTAAATTGTGATAAATATATAATGTTGGGTAATATGTCATCATTATCCGTTTTAAAGATAGCACTTAGGTAATATAAGAATTCGATGTTATCATTAATTATTTAATTATGACTGACGTGTCGAAGATGTTAAATCACGATTGACGTGTGCAACATTGCAAGAAATGGTGTACAATTTAGGTGATTTTGTATTTAATCTACCCTACCCTAAATTTATTATTTTACTACCTACTTCAGATCAATCATAATTAGGGAATGACTTTAAGATAATGCAATTTAAGATTGCTTCATTTTTTCACTGTGTATTTGTGTCATAACAATAATACTCTATGCTACATACCGAATTAAAACTAAATTAATAAATCATTTCTTTCATTTACAAAAATACATGTTTTTTAAATATATTTTATAAAATCAATTGGTTTCTACACTATAGCAACGTCAGTGTTTTAATATGGCGTACACTTTTATATAATATGAAAGTGTACGTCCTTAATAAATTTGTTATTATTTTTATTAGTATATATACATAAAAGGCTCTGTCCTGACTGATTCAACGACTGACTGACAGTTGGTAGAGTCGTCTTGTCGGTAGAGTCGGTACAATCGGTAGAGTCGGTACAGTCGGTAGAGTCGGTAGAGTCGGTAGAGTCGGTAGAGTTTGCTCGGAATGATTTAAAGTGGAGAATTTTGGGGGCGGTCCGAATTTCTTCTGCACGCGGAAGAAGTCGCGGGGGACCTCTAGTATATATATACAATCTGTAACAAAACGGTTCAACAATACTGAAGGGTACGTATGGGCTCATAATTATGAACAACTTTTGCTAAGAGGCCAACCCCGAAAAAGAGAAAAAAAACAGCTGTTCCATACATTGTATCCAAGGTCAATTAATTTTTTGTATGGAACAGCTGATATTTTTTCCGCGATTTCCGGGTTGGCCCCATAGTAAAAGTTGTTCATAATGATGTGTACATACATACCCTTCAGTATTGTTGAACCTTTTTGTTACACGTTGCAAACATTTATAAAACTCAAAGAGCAACGTTAACATTTACTTATTAATATAATTCAAATAAAAAATATATATATAATGATATATTTTTTATTTCACCATACTTAATTTTCATATTAATTGTTTTTGAATAACTATGCAACAAACAATGATGTTATATTAATTATTTTGAATTAGGGGAACAAAATAAATGTTATAAAATAAACCATTTCTAATATTTCCGATACATCAGTAAATGTATACATTTACTTGGGGATGAGCAGATTGATTAACTAAAACTAAAGTGGCAGCCCTAATGAGAATTGTATTTGCGCCGCAATTCCTGCGCGGCGCGACGATGGATAATTTGTTGAACCCTGTCCCCGGTGTTTAGACTAGGATTAGGCATAAATCGGTTCTATATCGAGACTTCTGCACTCGCACTTGATCTTTGACTTTTTAACCCTTTTTATCAATTGGAGCATGCGTATAGACTGACTATTCGCAAGCTATATTTTCATCTAAATCAGCGTTCTTTGCTATAAATAAGTGGGTATTACACTAATTTTCGTTCCAACGTAGGGGCGTTCACAGCACGACAGCACATAGATTTACGAAGCAATAAAAAGAAAGACCAACTGATAACCCCGTCGCACCGTCTCGTCATGTCGTAGAAGTCAGTGTATATTTTGGGGCCCGCGATCCAGCTTCCATTCGGGATGCTCCTTCCACCGCGTGCTTCAAAACCAAGCTGAGAGCGTGGTTACAAGAGAATTTGTTTTATGACATTGAAGCTTATTTCAAAATAAGAGATTATTAACGTATGTTTATAATTTATTCATTTTATAAAGTGACAATTTTTTGTGACATTCTTAATGAAATTTAATGTGTAACTTTGGTGTTATCAATAAACGATTGTATTGTACCTATTGTTTTATAAATATGCAAGTTTGTCGATAAGTGTGTGTGTGTTTGTAACCTTTTCACGCTGAACGAATTTGGATGAAATGGTTTATAAATAAAGCATTATTAATACATTGATCATTATTATTTGAATGTGACATCATTATTGGCAAATATTTACAAATGTTTCTAATAAATAAATACTTCAAATAGTTATTTCTAAGAACAACTATTACAAACGTAAAGGCCAAAAAGTAGGTAGCTATATTTTAATGATATCATAGTGCTTACAGAAAAACGAAAGCCCTACTTCATAGGTTAGTCCTAGAACAAGAAGAGAGAAGAGTCCTAGAAGAGGTTATAGATGAGAAAGACGTATTATGTGCGAAAAAGTTTTTTTTTCTTTTATCTGTTAACTAGCTTCATTATATTATTCCATCGCACAGTTTCCAGAGTTTCTCCAGTATCCTAAAGTTTAGATAACCGTTCTTTTCTTCGTTATAAAAAGTAGTGACGCGAGATGATTCTTATAGAGCATTTGTAATTTTTTCTGTTGCCGAGTCTTTCATATTTATCTTAATAAAAAGCTAAAATGCATCTTTCTATCTCTTACATCTCTCTTTCTGTATTGTGGTGTTGTCTAAAACAGAAATCCCTCAACTTGTGTATAAATCCTCACATACGAAGAAAGAGTATCTGCGTATTATAGGTTTTTGGTATTCTACATGGGACGACGATTTTGTATAATCTCGGGTCAAACCTGCCGAGTAAGATGGCTTAGCAAGAAAGAGACCTACCTACATCGAGCACTGGGATAAAAAAGTTCCATGATGATGAAGATGATAATCTTTTTCAATCGACTTCAAAAAAGGAGGTTCTCAATTCGACAGTATGTATTTTGTTATAAAAATTATAATTTGTATGTATGTTACGCTATTACTCCGCCAGTTATGAACTGATTTTGATGATTCTTTTTTTGTTTTTTTCTTTAGAGGTGGTCCCTTCTACATTTTATCGAAAACGGTTCAGTAGTTTGGTTTTTAAATTAAAATGACTAGAAAATATGAAGATGTCATCCAGGTATTCGAAGTTGAAGTCGGTTGTATTTTTTTAAAAAGCGTATTATTACAGAAAAATATAGGCCATTTTGTTTTAATTTCCATGAGTTACCGATTAGCAATGGCCACAAATAGACCCATAGTTTGTTTAATGACGCCATTAAAATTTTATTTGCTTCTTTACAAGTTTATTGGTTGAATAATATTGTTAAGAATCTGGACTGTTTCTGCCTTTCTGGTTTTTAGGGCTTTTGCGTGACATTTATGGTAACGACCGAGATAGTTATTAATTTGAATCGCGTCTATAAAGTTAAATTTGTAGTTAAAGACGTCTTGGTGAATTAACTTTTTCAAGGGGACGTTTCTAAATATAAAATACATACAAATACCTGACTTATAAGTACATTAGGTAACACAAAAGCTACTACACAAAATAAGTTAACTGCTTATCTAGTACGACCTTATTAATAAGACCTAAAGAAATTGTTTTAATATATTTTTATTCGAAATAGGTTTATTGTTATTGTTTAGGCGTTGTTTTTTAACCGGGGGATGCAAATGGCAGGTTATCGTACATGCCACGGTTGACGTGGCTGTCGTGGTTGTGGTGGTTGTTGGCGGGGGAGATCTTTCTTCAGCAGTGGACATATCCTGGCTAATGATCATGATGATGATGATGAGGGAGATGGAGATGATGGCTGGCCAATCAAACTCAAAGGCCCATATAAACTCGTTCCTATACTGCGCACATTGCACCAGGCCTGGGGCCTTATTTTTGAATCGTGTGCAAAGTTGCGCATGCGAAAGGAGCCGACTTTCAAACAATATTGAACCTTATTCCAAACAGTATCGTTCGAAGGTCAGCTTCTTTCGCATGCGCTACGCTTGCGTACGATTCAAAAATAAGGCCCCTGGTTGTACTACTATCATTCATATTAGCTTTCAAACGCAAGAATAATAATAAGGGGTATTCCCGATTGAGCACTAATTTCTTGAGAACCCGTGATAGCACCTAGCATATTCTCCCAAAAAAGTTCTTACATCTCTCTCTTAAAAGTTCTTAACGATTTCGATAAAACATAGTATGAGAGATGAGATTTACCACTACATCCCAGTTCCCGAAGCGATGTTGAGAAGATTAAAGCGAGTATGTGGCAACCCCGGGGGATCATGCGGTTATTAAAAGAATCACTCACTTAGTGATTTAATAGCATTTATACGAATTTAGGAAATGATGTCATAAAAAATTCGCTTTTAAAAAAATACAACCGACTTCAACTTCGAATACCTGGATGACATCTTCATATTTTCTAGTAATTTTGATTTAAAAACCAATCTAAGAAACTGATTTCGATAAAATTTATATGGGACCGCATCTGAAGTAATACCTACCCAACAAAAAAAAACCATCAAAATCAGTTCATAATTGGCGGAGTAATCGCGTAACATACAACCAAAAAAAAGTCGAATTGAGAACCTCCTTTTTTGAAGTCGGTTGAAAAGTCCTGTGTGATAGGCACCACACATACACACAATGGTAAAAATCATGATATAAACAACCAGCTGCACAATAAAATAACACTGGCAGCTGGTACACCCTCTAGGTAATACACTAGGTACGCAGCCCCCTGTCTACCCCCGGCAGAGGGATCACACACGTTCTTCTCCTGTTGGGGACCTCCTCCCCCAACCCCCGCAACTCTCCCGCCTTAGGATGGTCTCCCAAAAGGATCTCGACGAAGCCATCAGCTTCGTCGCGAAAACTTTGTTGGACCACCTGAAGGCCAACCCCTCCGAAATGGAGGAATTCGTACGCGCTCCCCAGACATACGCTCAAAAGTCTCTCGCCCGTCCCAAGACTCCACGAGGGCAGGCAGCTTCTGCCTGCAAACTGACGCCGAATTTTTCGGCGCCAGGCCCCTCAGTTCCCAAGCCTCCACCTCCTCCGAAAGCCTCCGCCCGTGACGGGAGCCACTCTCGGCCTAGGGGTCGCGCTCCAGCAAGGAGCCGATCCCGGTCGCGAAGTCGCTCCCGCCACGGACGCCGCTCGTGCTCCCCTACCCCCCGTCCACTCCGTCCGTCCATTTCGGACAGCCCCGATTCTCCAGAAATGGACACTTCTACCCAGGACGACGGCTTCACAGTCGTCGCCTCCAAGAAGGGTAAAAAGCGTCCCGCTACCACTGCTTCCCTCCCTCCTCCCCCCAAGGCCCCTTGCCCCACTTCAGGGACTAAACCTACCTCCGACTCCGCCCAATCGGACTCTCCGCTCCGTTCGGAATCGGACGCTCCGATTGTCGACCCTGCTCCCCATCCTAAGACCGGTACCATAGTTGTCCGAGGAGAAAGACATCCGAGTTGTCGTAAAGGGCATCCCCAAGGAGATTCCCTTCCTGGCAATCCATAACGACCTCCTCACCCAAGACCTCCCTGTTCTTTCGGTCAGCCGGATGTACAACGGCAGGACCAAAGAACCCTATGACATGGTGCTGGTCACTCTTACGAATACCCAGGAAGGGAAGAAAATTTGGACTACCAAATCGATTCTCCATCTCTCCGGCCTCGACTTCTAAGTCCCACACAAAAAGTCCATTCCAGGACAGTGTCATCGTTGCCAGCTATACGGACACTCTGCCCGCTACTGCTACGCACCCTTCAGGTGCGTGAAGTGCGCGGGCGATCATAGCACCGCGGAGTGCCTTCGTAAGAAGGACGACCCTACTCTCCCCAGTTGTGTCCTCTGTGGCACTCAGGGCCATACCGCGAATTATCGCGGCTGTCCCAAGGCCCCTAAGGCCAAGAAACCCTTACCGTCTCGCTCAAAAGCAGCTGGCCCTAAGCCAAAACCTGCCCAACCCCGCCAGGTGTCAAAATTCGTTGACGCCCCTGTCCCACTGACTAATGCATGGTCAAATCCGCCCAGCACTCCTCAGGCGACTCAACCGCTCCCACCCGCCCCTGCGCCATCTCCCGCTCATGCCAAGACCCAGGCCCGCTCTGCCCTTCCGCCCAAGCCCTCCACCCCCAAACGATCCGCCCCTGGCTCCTCCAGCCCGAAAGCGGATCTACTCCTCCTCGCTGAAATTGCGATGTCGGTTAACCTCGACGAGGTTCGACATGTAGCCCAGAAGGTCCGGGAGAACCATAATCTCATCGACATCCTCGATGAGCATTATAGGCTCTTCGGTGCACTACAGCGCTTCGCCCCCAACGTCCTTAGGAACCAACATGTATAGTACACCTAAACGTGTTAGACCCCGCTCCCTTTCGTTGGCATGGTTTAATGCCAACGGCATCACCACCGAATCAAGGGACCAGCGTCCCTTGATTCGGCACTTCCTCTCAACCCACCAGGCCGATGTTATGCTAGTGAACGAGACCTTTCTAAAACCTAGCAAGAGGGATCCCAGGATCGCAAACTACTCGCTCGTTCGTAATGATAGGACTACCACCATAAAAGGCGGTACTCTCATCTATTACAAAAGGTCCCTTCACTGCATTCCCATCGACACCCCTTCTCTCTCAGCAATGGAAGCTTCCTGTTGCCGCCTTTCGATGACCGGTCATCAACCCATTACCCTAGTATCCTGCTACCTCTCCGGTAATAAGACTCTCCTCAGGAGTGACCTCGAGGCTCTTCTCTCTCTCGGAAGCGCAGTCATTCTGGCTGGCGACTTCAACAGCAAGCACATTTTATGGGGCTGCAACACGACCAATACGAAGGGTAACCTTCTGAACTCCCTCTCTGACGACCTCAACTTTGACATAGTTCCTCCCAGTACTCCGACCCACTTTCCCCTGAACTTGAACTACAGACCTGACGTACTCGACTTAGCGCTTCTAAAGGGCGTGACCCTCCAGTTACGCTCATTGGAAGTACTACACGAACTCGACTCTGACCACCGACCCGTCCTCATGCATTTAGGCCCCGATCCGACTGACAGACCTCCTCTGACTAAGACCGTGGTCAACTGGAAGCACTTAGGCGATGCCCTGAAAGCTTGTAGTTCCCCTGACTTGGACAGAATCCCTGACGACATTGTTACCCCTGACGACATCTCTACCTCCATTGACGCTCTCACTAGCCACCTCCGCACCACCGTTGGTGAGGCCTCAAAGCAGGTTCCAGCCGAGGGAGACCAACGCTGGGCCCTGCCTGAGGATGCGAGGGACCTACTGAGAGCGAAACACGCTGCCACTAGGGCATTCGATCGAGCTCGCACCGAGGATAACAGAGCCACTCTGCGGTATTACGAACGTGCCGTAAAAAACCGCATGAGTGAACTCCGTAATCAACGGTGGGATGACTTACTCTCGGGGATCGAGCCATCCCACCTGGCATTCTGGCGGCTGACTAGATCCCTGAAATCAGACTCTGTTACGACTATGCCCCCTCTCACCCGACCTGACCTCCCCCCCGCGTTTGACGACGAGGAAAAGGCCGAATGCCTGGCCGACAGCCTCGAAACGCAGTGCAGCCCCAGTTTAGAACATGTCGACCCTGCTCACCTCGATAAGGTGAACAGTGAAGTCGAATACAGATCCTCACTTCCCCCCTTTGATGAACTCGAGCCTGTCACAGCTTCCGAGGTTGAGTCGATTATTAAAGGCCTCCACACCAGGAAAGCTCCAGGTGCGGACGGCATCAGTAACAAAGTGCTCAAGCACTTCTCCATTACGCTAGTTCACCTTCTAGTTAGCATCTTCAATGCGGCCATCGCCAATTGCATTTTCCCCGACGCGTGGAAATCCGCCGACGTCATCGGCATCCACAAACCCGGCAAGAAGGCTTCCGAGCCCTCTAGCTACCGTCCCATTAGTCTCCTCAGTACCCTGGGCAAGGTCTACGAGCGCGTCCTTCTGAAGCGCATCTGGTCCTGTGTCAAAGACAACAACCTCCTCCCTGATGAACAGTTCGGCTTTAGAGCCAGACACTCTTGCGTCCAACAAGTACACCGCATCACGGAGTACGTCCTAGAAGGTTTCAACAAGAAACCCGGCCATGATTACACCCACAAGCCGTTCCCCCAAGGCACTGTAGCGGTGTTCCTCGACGTCGCGAAAGCTTTCGATAAAGTCTGGCACAACGGGCTGATATACAAGCTGTATCAGCTCGGGCTGCCAGACCGTCTTGTACTCATAATACAAGACTTTCTCAGGGCTCGAAGCTTTCGATACCGCGTCGAGGGACAACGCTCCTCCCCCTACGACATCGGCTCCGGAGTCCCTCAGGGCTCCGCTGTGGCCCCGATTCTCTTCTCGCTTTTCACCTGTGACATCCCCCGCACCCCCAAAGTGGAGCTTGCTCTCTTTGCCGATGACACCGCCCTCTACACCAGAGGGTGGAACAAGGTCATTCAGCTAGCCCACCTTCAACGAGCCCTCAATCTCCTCGGAGACTGGTTCAAGAAGTGGGCTATCACCGTTAACCCCGATAAAAGTGCAGCCGTGTACTTTCATCCGTTCAAAAGACCTCCTTCTAAGCATATCACGCTCAACGGCCAGCCCATCCCATGGGCTACCGAGACCAAGTATCTCGGTGTGACCCTTGATCGTCGACTCACGTTCTCTAAGCATATCCAGTTAGTTCGCAACCGAGCAGCCTTCTTCTTAGGCCGGCTCACTCCCCTTCTCAACGAGCGTAGTAAATTGTCCCTTAGAAATAAGGTTACAATTTACAAAACTTGTATTCGCCCCGTCATGACGTACGCCTCCGTGGCGTTCGCTCATGCCTCCAGCATAGATCTAGAGAAACTCCAAGTCATACAAAATAGATTCATCCGCAGAGCAGTCGGTGCTAGCTGGTTCATGCGAAACTCCGACCTGCACTGCGATCTCGAACTCCCCTCTATCCGTCAGTACATTAAGTACGCTTCGCGCCGCTATTTCGATGCGACCCCCCACCATCCCAATCCACTCATAGTCCAAGCCTCGAACTATACGACAGACACGACAGACCCACCCCCCTTCCGTAGACGCCCCAGACACGTCTTGGGCGACCCGGACGACCCCATAGCTGTCATCACCTCGGCGGCGCTGGGCTCGCCTGATCCGACCACTCCTAGCAACAAGAAGTATTCCGTCTTTGGTATAGGCGCCGGTTACCAAAGGCACACAAACACGCACCGACCTCGCCGGCGAGGTCGAGGACTCCCCAGATCTGTCAGAAGATCTGTTAGATTCTCTCCAAGTAGTCAACCAGATCAATCTACTAGGTCCCCAGGGCATACCCCTTCTGGGGTGCCAGGGCAAGTCTGACCCCACTCCCGGCGACGGCCAAGCCGAGGTTCGTACCGTCTGAGGTGCCCTTGAGCTAGTCGCCTTTAACCTAAACCTAGGCCGAGCGCCGTTTGCGCTTGCCTAAAGTCCGGTGACGCTGTAGAGGCCATCTGAGGCCAACAGCATAGTCATTCATTAAAAAAAAAAAAAAACAAAAAAAAAA
The DNA here is from genome assembly GCA_905404285.2 of Erannis defoliaria. Classification (NCBI taxonomy): domain Eukaryota; kingdom Metazoa; phylum Arthropoda; class Insecta; order Lepidoptera; family Geometridae; genus Erannis; species Erannis defoliaria. Next base: position 10,903,254 of record FR990066.1, on the reverse strand, counting down.
AAAAAAAAAAAAAAAAAAAAAAATGATATAAACAGGTAAATCATCAGGTATAAACAGGTATGTTGATATTGGTGTCGATTCTGTTGCACCGCTCACTAAACTAAAATAATCTGACAGGACTAAAATTATACACATCTCATTTCATTTCAATATGTTAGAAAAGGATGTCAACAGGTTTCGTCCTGTCAAATTAAGTTTAGTTTATTGAGTGATGCAACAGGATCGACACCATTGGCTATTTTCTTAAAAGATTTATTTAATAAACAAACGAGTGAAAATAGCTAGTATCAACGTACCTGTTCATATCTGCCAACCCAGTAGTTACGCCAGGATAAAACAAACAACTCAACGTTTGCAAATACTACCTATAGGCGTCATACTTTTGATTGCTAGTAGATTTATTCGTTAAACTCGAGTGTTAATAGTAAATAAAAAGTTATTTTTAAACTCTTAATGTTGTGTTTCATAGTTCCTGGCCATGGATACTAGTCCTTCAGCCGAATACATATTTCTTCATCGATCCTTCTTTTTGCAGTTTAATGAGTCGTAATCACAGTCCAAGTCACACACAGTAAGACTCACAGTCAAGTCCAATCATGCCCTAGTAAAGTCGTGGCAACTTTACTACAAGCTTCTTCGGAGTTTTGGAAACAACACGAAAAGACACGTTTCACTTCATCATATCACTTGCCCACACTCTTGCTCGTAAATCAGCACTTAATGAATAAAACGCCACCATTTTATGCATTAAAACTCGAAAAAACACAAGTTTTGGAAAATAATACAATGCAGCGACATGATTTTCTCGCATTCCCGCCAAAACTGAAACTCTTAATTAAGCATAGTCTTGCCAGGTTTTTGGTTTGGTTACTCCCGATGTATTTTCTAAAATACTTAATTTAATAACAAACAATTTTCATCGACTAAACAGATGGGTAACTAGATCGTTGGTCATCGGACATTAGACTATATGGGCCGCTCTTATTTTCATGCTGGGCACGCTGCCGACCGCTCTCCTACCATGGCTTGACATATAATTCTCTATCTATGGATATTCCAACAATTTTGTCTATATAGTATAGGTAAAATATACGAGATAGATTGTATGACTTATTTTATTGTGTTTCGGTCAATAAGTTTGATAAAAAGACAAGACAAGAAAGTGATAAAATAATAATAAGTACACAAACATTTAAAAAACAATATTCTACTGACTTTTAACAATTATGGAACCACTTCGAGAGTATGCCTAGATATAGAGAAAAATAATCAGGCCTATATACTCGTAGTCTGTAGTGTATAGAGTATGCCTTTTCAAACAAAATCTTACCGAATTTTCAAAATCGGTCCACAACTGACGGAGAAATCGTTGAACATACAAAAAAACTATACATACAGTCGAACACCCTCCTTTTGAAAAATAAAGAAACGAATACTTACCATTACTTTGAAAAGAATCATTAATAAGGGTCGGTTTTTTGAGCCGTAGTTTAGCCAACTAATAGTTAAAACCGGTAACAAATTGTTAAAATCCCAATAATTCGGTTTTTTGATTCATAGTTAGCATGACTAGTGGTCAAAAATGTAACTAATGGTTAGCTAGTTAACTATAGTCAGTTTAACAAACGGTTATGTCGATTTTGACCACGGATCAAAAAACCGCCCCTTATTTTTCACGGTGGATTATTGGGTGTTTGGCCTAAACTTACATTGCTATGTGACGATGTTTAAAAAAGCGTCTTACGATAAAGGTGTTAGTTTTTTATTCCGAAGCTTTTTGAAACACTTACGAATACCAAAATAGTCTCGGTATGAAACGTTTAACTCATTTTACAAGTCGCGTATCACTTACAATGCATAAATTGGTTGTAATTGGCCAATAAAACGATACTGAAATATCCAGCGACTGGTTTACTATTTATAAAGACAACGATTTTACACGCGGCTCTACTAGATTAAAAAGTATGATACAAAAGAGGTGTGACCAATAAACGATTTTCCAAAGATGATCTTAAAAAAAACTAGTTTCCTTCAACTCGATACATAACGCCAGCATAGCGCAGACTAAACGTGCCGGTCAAAATCAGTATACTATTTATTAATATGTGGCACATGAAATAAAATAAAAAACTTCATTGTCAAGTTCTTTGTCAGAGCCATCTACAATGAGCTTCTTGAGTTTTGGCGGGAACACGGAAAAATCATGTCGTTGCATTCTATTATTTTCTTCTTCTTTTTATACTTCCTGTCAGAAAATCACCCATTATGTAATTATGTACCTATATTATGTATAAACTTTTACTATGGGGCCAACAGAGAAATCGCAAAACAAATATCAACTGTTTCATACAAAAAGTTTATCAACCTTGAGCAAAATGTATGGAACAGCTGTTACTTTGCGTTTCAATGTTGGCCCGGTAGTAAAAGTTGTTTGTTTTGATGTACAGAATATTGCCCTTAAAAGTATGCTAACTGGCATACTTTTAAGGCAACGGCGTCCCACCTAAAACTCTTCCAAAACGTGTGCAGCAGTTTGATGCAATTCGGCTACGTTTGGCATTCGTTCGGGTCAGGACGAGCATTCACTTACTTTACATTTTTATAGTTATCCTCTTAAGCGCGTCACACACGTAGCTATAATATATATTAATATAAATCATAGCATGGCATATTACGATATATATTTTATATACAAATTTTCTACTGCCCGCACATGCAGCTATAATAATATATATTTATATTTCTGTATTGAAAATATATCGTAACACGCCATGCTATAATTTATACTAAAGTAGGTTATGCACTAAGGGAATAAAGCAGTGTCTTACGTCGCGGGCGGCATATTGAACCCTGAGCGTAACGAGGGAGTCTACAGTTATTTAGAGTCCTGAGTGAAGCGAGGGTTCAAGCTGCCCAAGACGAAGACAGGCTTGATTCCAGAGGAGCACACTCTACTTTTCACGCCTTCTGCGAGACAATAAAAAGCCAGGGCTCTATAAATTAAAATTCACTGACAATCACAGGACCAAACACCGTCTTTTGTTTCACATTCTTTGTAAACGCACATTTTTTTTGAGTTCGGCTTATGGTGGCCAATTCGATTTTAGAACAAACCTCTTTGCAATGCCATATGGACATTTTTTTACTTAGAGTTTTCACGAGTTTTTACACGCATTTGACGTTCAAAATTCAAATCACTTTATTCCTTAGGGAGTTTCATACAAATTTATATCCCTTAAGAGATAATGCTTTACTTTACGTTGAGGTTGCATGATATGTAATTGGACATTCTCGAACAGGTGGTGTGAAAATAAATATATTATAGCTACGTGTGTGACGGGCTTTAATGGGCTACTTCGAAAAAAGGATAGCGATATACACGATCGCGTGCAGTAAACAGCTCTAGTCAAAAATAAAATAAAATGCTAAAACTACGAAATCAATCAAAATTCGAGCAATCAAGTGTGTGATTGTTCGAATTTTAAGTGTGATTTACATTTCAAGCGTTGATAGATCCGGGACATTTTATTGTAAATAATTAAATTATAATATATATATGACTATGACATAAATATAACCAAAAAAACACATTGCGTTGTTTGAGTAGCTAACATGTGCTGCTTTTCGCATTGCAATATCCTTTGTTTTTTTAATCGATTATCGATTCTTTCTCGAAGTAAAACAGCTTACAAAATCAATGTACTCAATTGAACAGCGTTGAGACAAATATGTCACAATCACATTACGTTATTCAACTAGCGATATAAATAATCGATAATCGTGATTCCGACACCGATCGTGATGCTGTAATTGGTATTTTACAATCGATAATGGTGAGTGATCGATTTATAAGTAGGTTGTGCTCGCGCCAGAATTTATGACCGCGGTGTAAGTAGTACATCCTTTTGTACATTGCGTGTTTTAACGAAGTTAATATTTTTGAAAGCAAACAAATGTTTATTGGTGAAAGTCGCAAACAAGTAGACGATTTGCTTGATAGTAAAAAATACAAGTGCAGTACAAGTTTTTTTTTTACAGGATCACGTGAATGTATTAAAAACAGCATAATTATTAAATTCCATCATACCCAGTTAACACCCCGATCCTTGTTCTAGAGCCGTTTAAAAATAACTAATAAGAAACACATTGGCTTACACAACATCACTTAGAGATTAGAATTGTACATAAAATATCAAAAACAAACCAAATAACATTAGAGTTCAGTGTCAATGTAACGTAAGAGGGATAGGGTGGTCAGCTCGGAGCGGTCATAAAGTTTGGCACGAGCTATACCTAGTTTGTTTTTCTATTATGCAAGTGTGAATGCTTTCGTTGAAACGTTAATGGCTTAATTGTATTTATTATAATGAGCATGAAACTGTTTGAACCACAAATATGACATTCTACTTAAATATGCTGTAAAAGTCGGCATTGATTCAGTCTTAGACGTCTTAGTGTAGCTACTATATGCACAAACTAAGTTTAGATTTACATGTAGGTACATTAAAGCCTTATATTATATTATAGCCAAGTGATAATTTGTGTATGCATGCTTTAAAGCTTCTGATTTTGACACATAACTACGAAAGGTGTTTTTTTTAAATGAAAATTCAATTTTAGGTCCTTTTACACGCTTACCGCAGACAAATTGTGATTGTGGTAATTTTACAACTGCTTAAATAATGTACCATAATTACATACGCGCTGAGTCTTTGGACATCTCTGTAAAAGTATCTCTCTGGTTTAAGAAATTCCTTTAGTTAAGTTTGGGCTCGGAGTCGATTATTGTAATTATTACAGAAATATCCATATTATCTATTACATAAGAATAGTAGATTGTGTAGACACAAGGGGCTAAAATGACCCATTATATACGAGGTAGTTTTACTCCCGAGCTTTAGTGAGGCGTGACTTTGACGGCAACAGATTGAACATTATTTCTTTTCCTTTCTCTTCCATCTACAAATTTGGCTCTCCATTCTCAATAGATGATGACATTTTCACTGTTTTAAAATACGGTCACCCAACAGATTTAGCGCCAATGCCTTCTTTTTTAATTTCTTCTGTAGCCGCAACACAATTTGGCACGATTCTACCAAAGTCGCAGCAGGCTACCCAGAAATGGCATTGGGCCCGGACATGGCACGGGTTCCATTAAAAATTCATACTAAATACATTGAAATAAGGCACACACCGCTATGGCTATTATTTCGTTGATCCATCTGTTCTTTGGACGTCCTCTGCTCCTTTTGCCGATTGGTCCTTCCCACCTTGTTGATTGTAGTGTCCATCTTTTGTCTTTAAATCTTGCTAGGTGCCCTGCCCATCGCCACTTTAATGTTAATGCGTATAAACGTATAGTAACCTCGAAATAGTTAAATCCATCATTTGTATTTTACCATCGAATTACAAATTTAAAAGAAAATAAAAACAACAGATGGATTAAGAAACCCAAATCTAATCCATGTTTATTAATAAGACCTCAAGAATAACATTATTTTAGATATGTCGTCATAGCATCCAAAACAAATGATTCCGGCTACTGATAGTAAAGGTCAATAGCAAGACCGCAATCAGACATCAATTTAATCATATTCTGTCAGTAAGTGAACAGTTTCAGACATAAATATCGATAAAATCATTGAATCTCAAAATGAAAACCACTTTACTCCTATTTTTAATGATATCTTTCAAAATAATCGAATCAAAAATAATAATCGATATATCGACAGATTCAGTGGATTATTCTGGTATAGAAATCGAAACGGTTACCGAAGACGATATAAACAGTTTTTTTAATAACCCAACTTTAAAGGACGCAGTGAAAACTCATTACGGGATAAAGCCAACGAATGTATACTATACCAAACCTACACCATGGGGAGATCTTTACACAAGATTTAACTGGGAACCTGTGAAGAAAATCGTATCAGTGAAAAAAGCACAGGTGAAAAACGTTACCAGGAAGCCCCTTGTAATACTGAATCAAGATTTTGACAACACTTCAAATCATACAATCAAAGTGAATACAGGAATAAGCCATACAGTAGAAAATACAATTACTACATCGTGGTCGAAAAGTAAAGAGTTTACGTTCTCACAAGAAATAGAGTACGATATAAATGTGATATTCGCAAAACTATCAGGTAATACTGGAATTTCTTATACATCTACCTGGGGAAAGACTGAAGAAAAGTCAGAAGCTGTAACTATTGGTAGCACGAGTGCTGTTGAAACTGAACTGAAACCTGGTCAAAGTGTTACAGCTGAGTTATCAGTCACTGCTGGTTATATAGAAGTCGAAGTTGTCTATAAAATGTATTTAAGAGGAAATCTAGCAGTGAATATGAAGAAGAAATTGGAAGGGCATCATTTTTGGGGTCCGCAAATTCAAGACGTGATGAAATCTGCTGGTGTTGCCAATGAGAAGATGGTAGTGGAGACAATCAAGTTTGGGTTTCATATTGACGCTAAATTAAAAGTGAGTGACAAGTCTACCGGACTACCTTTGTGATGTGTTATGCCGGCTTGATATTTGACCGTAATTGACAAAAAGAAATAGCCTGTGTATAGAAAACGGTATAGAAGCTACTTCCCCTTTTCAGCAAAAATAGGCCATGTGAAGTGTATAGATAAGTATAATGGTTGTCATGGAAAAAAGTATAGCAGAAGTCACAGCTGCTGATGGGAATGGTGAATATTATATGAAAATTAAGATACAAGGTAGTCATGGTAGAGTACTTATTATCAACCCGCTACTAAATATTTATCTATGAGATGAGAACCCACACATGAACCATTACGTGAGAACACAACGCAAAAAATATCGTGAATGTTGACAATAAGGAGCATCATGCGGTGCTGGAAAGAGCGAGCGTTACGATGATAAACTTATCAAAATTTATTCATTTACTAGCTGACCCGGCCCGGCTACGCACGGGGGTAAATACTCATTTTTTACCGACTTAAAAAAAGGAGGTTATCAATTCAACACGTATGTGTGTAATATTACTGAAACTGCAATATATATGAAAGCAGGTTTCTTAATGTGGGACGAACTTTATCGGGGCGAAAATAACATAAATTAACAAGACTGTGATTTGACTGTCCTAAGACTGATTTGTTCGTATTTTAATAATCGCGTATTTTTTCCTTTGTAAAGATTTATCTCTTTTTGGTGTATAATATTAAAAAGCTATAAAATGAGGAAGCTCCTAAGAGCCGACAAATGCGTGCTTTGTCAAAGATCGCCTTTTGCATCTGAACCTTGACCCAATTAACTAGCAAAAGCCTCTTAAGGTATTGATTAAGGGTCTTTGTTGTGCTGTATTATTTTGTTTTGATTTTAATTGTTTTTTTTGGTGGGTATATCACAAGTCTCTGTACTATTCCAGCGAATAATGCTTTAAAGTCTTAGAAGACTTAGCTTTCTATCTAAAAGCACAATGTTTTTCCCATTCACCCAAGGCTTTCTCCTGAACACATTTTTTTCTATGGGAAAATTATGGGATTTCTAAATAATAACTTATGACCGATGTGTCGAAATTAATGAAAGTTATACTTGCCCGAAATATCCAAAGTTCTTTTAAACTATCACCAAACCATGATGTCCCTTCTCTTTTTCTCCTTTAAATCATAATGGTCAGGCTCTTGTCAATTGCATGGTCCACAGTTTACTAAATACTTGTATTCTTTTAAATCATTCGTCAAAACAATATCATCAATCAAATTTTATCAATTTCTATCTACTTATCAGTTTACCTAATATTTTTTTATCATATTTTACTTAAGCTTATGTTTAAGCTGTCTGTCGGTAATTTATTTTTATTAGTTTAATAAAATATTTTTTGCTTATTTATAAAAAGGATATCATCTAATACCTTAAGAATCTGTGTCCTGACTGATTCAATGACTGACAGACAACGCACATCCTAAGCCGCTGGGCGTACAGACTTGAAATTTGTGTATTTGTCTTGATGCTAAAAAAAATATTTAAATTACAACATTAAAATATTTTTTAGAAATTGTACCCCTTAGGCATAGATTAAGAATAATTAACACTTAATCTATGCCCTTAGGGGTTAAAACTTTCGTATGAAACTAACCTTTGTTTTTATTAAACTTTAGTCTTGAAAATTTGTATTTGGAAATTTGCATTTGAAATATAAAATGCAGTATTAATATTTTTTTCGACGATGAATTACAACAATGATTTTGACTTGATTTCGACAATGATTTAAAAATGAATCAATTCATTTTTGTCTACGACGCTATGGCAGATAATATTGGAGTTAGCCTGCGCTTAAAAGTAATAAAAAAAAAAACAGTCAGGTGTCTTTCCGCTGTCGCTTCCGCTCCCGTTCTGCTCACCACCACCACGCTACCTAAGACCACAATAGAGCTGACAGGCACAATTAAAGAATCACACGTCCGTTCCTGTATCAATTACAGATACTAGGAACTGTATCATGTCACCCACTACGTTCCCATTATACTTAATATCCATTAGCAAGGAGTTTAGACCAGGAACTAAAGTTGTAGATGACTCATTTTTTCCAAATGTATTATAGATTTTGCTTTGCTGGGGTTTTGTATTTTGATTGCTATCTCACTTGATATTAGGTGAAGATGCAGATGTTTCGGCTTACGATGGAACATGCTTACCTAGCACAAACCGATTGACTCGCGACTTGAAGACACATAGATCGAACAGACAGTCTTAGATAGTTACAATATGGGTATAATAGATAGTTACAATCTGGGTATAATAGATAGTTACAATCTGGGTATAATAGATAGTTACAATCTGGGTATAATCTGGGTATAAATGCCCAGATTGTAACTATCTGGAAACATGATCGGGCAGATATTTTAATGTTTAGCAGTTAGCACAATGTAAGTTTAATTCGGCTTTCATTCGGCCCTTTTTTTTTAAGGGTTTTGGGATATGTTATAAATTATAAGTTACATATGCAAGAATTGCAGAAAATTCTAGCTAGTCATAAATTTCATTTAAATACATAAGTCACGTTTGAATATTAGCCAAAATTGCTATTTATTCAAATTTGTAATTTTTGATGAGCGGTGGTAAAGACTTCACACGAAAAAGAGAGTTTACAATCTGCCCTACTCGGAAAATTCATATACTTACAGCTAGGCAAAAAAGTCTTGAAACGGGAACTTATTTTTCACTCCTAGCAATACTGTGGAAAACAAGTCAGTGTGGGAGTTTTGGCGGAAACGCGAGAAAATCATGTTGCTGCATTGTATTATTTTCCAAAACTTGTGTTTTTTCGAGTGTTAATGCATAAAAATGGTGGCGTTTAATCCATTAAGCGCTGATTTACGAGCAAGAGTGTGGGCAAGTGGTATAATGTAGTGAAACGTGTCCTTTCGTGTTGTTTCCAAAACTCCGCAGAAGCTTGTAGTAAAGCGGACTGTAACTACGACTCATTTACCTGGAGAAAAAAGGATCGACGAAGAAATATGTATTCGGCTGAAGGACTAGTATCCATGGCCAGGAACTATTAAAAACAACATTAGACTGTTTACTGGAGAATCGAAGGATCGATGAAGAAATATGTATTCGGCTGAAGGACTAGTATCCATGGCCAGAAAATATTAAAAACAACAAGTCAGTGTAAGAAATTCGTCCATTCATCTTCCTCAGACGTACTACAGGGTTGGTAGTATTTAGAACTATTTGCGATAGTGGCGCCCCTATTAATTTCAACTCTTTTTTGTCATGCTGTACTTATGTATAATATAATACTCCTCAGCCAGAAGACGTCCCGTGCTGGACGAAGGCCTCCCCCCTAATACGGAAGATTTGCCATAACCCCACGCTTGGAAGGCGACTTGGGGATCGTAGAATGTTCATCACCGTTAACGGAGAGGACGCTGCTGCCCGTCCTCCGGTGGTTCTGAATACGGTGTTCTGGATGGTGGTATAGTTGATATAGGGTTGGGGGGGTAAAAGCGTGGTGAATTTTGGGATCGGGACGAATTGCTTCCGTACGCGGAAGAAGTCGCGGGCGACCTCTAGCTATGAATAAACTACCCAAATATCAATTTCCATCACAATAACTTTAAAAACAAAGAACTTCCATAGAAAGTTTCATCCCCTACTTCAGCCCCCCTTAATTCAGCCATGACGCAAAATCCGTTGTTAGCTGACGTCTTCTACCTATAAACTACCTACCTGCCAAATTTCAGCTTCAGAGATCAAGTAGTTTTTGAGATTTCATGTTTAGTCAGTGAGTGAGTGATTTTCGCTTTTATATAATAAAATAATACTAAATATAGATAAGTAATGAGATGAACAATATACTCTCATGATGGTGAAAGATAACGTCTAGTCCATGACTATCGCAGCGGTACCCAGAACTTTAAGTAACAATACAAAGTCCAAGGTATCGCTGCGTGGTCACTCATTACTTTGAAATTTCGATAATGAGTCTTATTAGCCCTGTAAATTACGCTAAAGACAAACAGATTAACGTTCTACCGTAAAACCGTAAATAAAACACTCACAACGTACCTAAACGTAGCCGTGGGAACCGCCACGTAGACGTGAAACAACAGCTTTCACAACTCGGTTACACAAACACCTGACAAATAAATCTTTAATTGGGATGGCAAGGATGACCGGCGTAAACTTTATCCGGTTATTTTTAGCCGCTTATCTGGAAAAACAAGGCCACATTTATACATTTGATGTTTGAAATACCCAAGTGTGGAAACTATTCATATTTATATTTTTTGACTTATATGTCTGGAAGTTTGATTCTTTTAACACCGTTCGATGAAATCAATTTAATGCAGTTTGAATCGAAAGAACGATAGTTAAGAATTGATGACGATAAACTAAAAAGTTGATACACTTTTCATTAACTCAGCATAGCTAAACGTAAAACGATGATTCATATAAAAGTCTTTGTAAAAGACATAGTTCCAGCTGTTAAGAGTTGATGATGATAAACTAAAAAGTTGATACACTTTTCATAAACTCAGCACAGCTAAACTTGTAACGATGATTCATATAAAAGTCTTTGTAAGTCAGCTTTGTGTGTAAGCTTAATGTGCGATTTCAATATTTTTAGGTCGTTGAACATTGTTTTTATGATCCAAATATAAGTTAGATAAATCCGGCCTAAATAACCATCACACCTCTAGCCTACAAAGGCTGGACAGCTGAAAGGACGAGGGACACCTGTGGCGATTCACCAGATTTACGCCGGAAACTTTAAATTTTTAATGAGGAAGCTGTTAAATAGAGTTAACGAGTCAGCGGCGGCTTAGATGTTGCCATGTAGACAGAGTGATGTCACCTTCCATTCATCAGAATCCGTATTTCGAATCAGATGTGATGCGACGAGCTCAGAGCTTTAAATATTAGCCAGATGATGGTAAATTTTTATGTCTAGGCTAAAGATAGAGAAGTGCTGTGTCATATTCTGATTGTGCGATAATTATTATAATTGAGATAAAGATTATGTATTTCTGATGCAATGGTTTGATGTACTTACTGCTTTTCTTTGTTACGGATTTCAAACAACTCTTAGAGAAATCGTTTTTTTTAGTATTATATAATTCAAGATAGTTTACAAGAAAAACTCTGGCTCAATATACCATTGTTAATAACTTTACTGTCGTTACTCCGTGACTGTACTAATAATAAAATTGGACAGTGGGTTCAGTCGACCTACTCTAAATGTGACTAAGTTTAGTGCACCCACGGGTCCACTGGCGAGCGGGTCCAGCTGACCGAAGGCTCATATAGATGGAATTGTCGATTTTGGTAATATTAAATATAATATAATAGAAAAAAAAAACCTAGTTCAACTTCGAATACCTGGAAGAGATCTTCATATTTTCTAGTAATTTTGATTTTAAAACCAAAATACTAAACTGATTTCGATAAAATTTATACGGGACCACCTCTGAAGTATTACCTACCAAACAAAAAATAACATCAAAATCAGTTCATAATTGGCGGCGTAATCGCGTAACATACATACAAAAAAACATACAGACGAATTGAGAACCTCTTTTTTTGAAGTCGGTTGAAAATAAACCTTTGTCGACTAAGAATCGTATAGATTGTAGATGCAGAAGACGAGTACAGATTTTGCGTCTATAGGACTCAGTGAAAATTACAGAATATTCGTGGATTCTTGTCTCCTACACTAGGTTGCTATTGTTAGGAAAACCTATGATCTCATTGTGCACGTCGTATTTCAAGATCACAGTTTAATAAAAATCTAAAGTAAAAAGCGAAAGAAGCAATGATAGGAAAGGGATTAGAGAGAAGGCAGTTTACAGATAGCTACTTGCTCGTATTTTAACTATTGTAACGGAACGGAAGTGACGCTAGCCGTCTATCCACCAACACCAGCCAGCCAAGCCTACACTGTTTCCCCTCACGCACTGCCATGCTAGCCAAGCTTTTGGGGGAGGAAGTGTGTAAAGCCAGCCAGACAAATACCTAGTTTTTAGTTCATATTCGATATCCGAATAAACAAGTACTAGTCAATCTGAGTGTTTCTTGTTACTTGCAGTTTCCCTATAGTTCAAACTTATCCTCAAGTCAGATCACAGTGTATTACATATCCACACTATCCAATAAAGTGTCATCGCTCGACCAAGTTAACGCCACTATAAATAACCAGTAACCGCACTATAAACATACTATAAATATAAACCATCTATAAACTAGGAAGTGCTCTTTTGAAGTAAGCGCGTAATTTACAACAGAACGGGACCGCTGTCTACCACTGGGAATAGGTAGGAAGGTAACGGTGGCTTTCATTACTCGAGGTTAACAGCTAACATTGTAAGCTAACATCGTATAGTTCTGTGATTTACTAAAATAATAATTGGGCTCTACTCCCTGTTTTATGTTTATAACTTGTTTCTGTTATATTCGGATTTGGTATTTTAAGCCGTATGTGGTGCATTACATAATTTATAGGTATTCTAGGTTCTAAGTACTATAAGTGTAGTACTCGTATTATTATTATCTTTGATTCTAAGCAAACCAAGCCAAAAAAGCAAAGCAAGCCAATAACCATAAAAAAAATTAAGTACATACCTATGTGACGTCGTCGTTGACATGGTTCTATAAAAACAAAAAAATGCTGTCACGTGATAATAATATTCTTATGAATAACGTCAAAAATCATATCAGATGAGAAAATCAGCAAATCAGATCAGCATGACGCAAAATGTAATGTAGTATAGCGATCAGTATATTAGGGACGAAATAGTGTAATCTGACACTGCAGTCTACATTTTCTTTATTATACTTACGAGTGATTATAATATGTTCTAGCCTGGCAAAGTTTTCTATACAGTTACAAATCACCAGTTTATTTAAAGGTGTTATTTATTTTAAAAAACTTGTAAAACTATCTATTTTATTTTTATGTGTACACTAATTTACATAATTATATCCCCTTCGGCCGTTAAGGAAACTGAAGTTTGGAAACTGGTTTCCTGAAAGGATTTTTTTAACCTCCTACGTAACTGGTTTCCTGAAAGGTTTTTTTTAACCTCCTACGTAACTGGTTTCTTATAAGGCTTTTTTTATACTTCTATGTAACTGAATAACAACTATAATCTCTTTTGTATCGGTGTCAAGTTATTATCTATGTAAAAAAAATGAATAGAATTAAATTTAAAATAAAGAATTGAATTGAATCGAACAAATATTCGAGAAGAACGTATATGTGTGTAACAAGTGACATCAGTTGTTCAGTGACGGCTAGATATGACAAAAAGCACTCGTAACTTAATTTACAAGAAAAAGGCGGAGTAACTTATTCAGTTTAGCGCAAATTGTAAGTACAGAACTGTTGGAGTATCAGGATGCTCAGTAGTAAGCAAACGAACCAAGAATAAAGATAAAGATCATTTATTTGCATACAACATGTGCAAAAAGATGTTAAATATAGGTAAGTAACTAAGGAGCAGTAATACAGCTATGCAGGATGCAAATCGTTCTCATTTTAAATGGTTTGGCGTGACTAAATCATCCATCTGTATTTCGTCTATAGAGACTTGTGAGTTGGTTAATTTTGATAGACTATCAAGTCGGTCAAGTGAAGGCGGGTCGTGAAAGATGTCATTATGTTGATGTGTGGTTATAGTGAGGTGGCATAGTGGTGGTATAATAGTAGCTTGGTACGGGTGAGAATTGGCATTCGGCTTTCGGTTTTCAGAAAGATCTTTGTTTCGAAGTTTTTGATCTTCAAAGCCTTTTCAGAGATCACGCCCGAGGCAAAACCGAGATCTTGATGCTGGTACCATCAAAAACAATCCTTTGTATAAAACATACAAGCAGATATCTAAATACAATTCTACAATGAAAGCTTAGATAGTAAAACTTCCAAGCTTCCAAAAGTAGTAGTTTGGCGCGTTTGGTATAGAAGTGCAATATTTTTAGTGTCCAAAGAATAAAAAGAAAACATTACAGCATTTTTTTTAAGATGCTCTTAAAGAGTGGCACCTTTACAGTCTAGCTTAATTAGGCTAATACGTAATTTGTTCGTTCTTATTTTACGCTACTGGGTAGTCATATTACTAAGAATGTATCCAATAACATTGTCTCTATTAAGGGGATGTTTACTTTGATCGCGTGTTCTTTAGGGTCAGCACTAGCACTGAATTCACTAAAACTTATCGTTATTATAATTAATTTAATTTTACTTCACTAACTCTAACGGCTTTGTACTTTCAATTGTCTAACTATATACATGTAAAGGCGTGGTGAAGCAACTGGATGGCCTCGACATTCACGTGGTGGAAGCTAACTGTTTCTTGTGTAGATACTAAGCCGCATTAATAATGCCCCTCAGTACTCAGATCTGGAACCTTTGCATTATCAGTTCTAATTACAGTCACGTATACTTAATAGGTGTTTTATTTACCGGAAAAAAAAAGGGTGTTAATAGTAATGACATAGTTAGGTTGTTTTTTTAACCGACTTAAAAAAAGGAGGTGGGTCTATGTTCGACGGTATGTACGTAATTTTTTTTTAGAATTTTTTTTTCTCCGATTTCTCCGTTAATTGTGAATCGATATTTAAAATATTTTTTTGTATTTGAAAGGGTATACTGCCGAGGTGATCCCATATTAATTTGAATTCGGTTGTTTTTTTAAAGTTATTTGTTTTTGTTTTTCATTTTTCTTGTTAACATTGTCATAATATAAATTATTAAATAATAAATTAATTTATTAGTTCATATTTCTCACAGAAACGTATATAAACAGGAAGCTATATAAAATTAGTAAATCAAAAATATTGTCACTGCAGCTGCGAGAGATGTGCGTGCTTATCTCAAGTTGTTAGACGTTTCTAAGAGTGTTAAAATAATTGACAGCACGACACAATTACTTTCGTGTATCGCTTCAGTATCACACACACTATAAACATAAATAAAAACCTGAAGGTAAAAAAACACCCAGTATAAGTAAACATAGGTATAATTAGGTATCTATAACAAGTACCTTCAATTTATAATTCATTTATTAATCTGATTCGTAGGAAGGAGACAGATAGGGACTGGCTGATAAAATACACGTGTAAAAATCATTTGCAAAACATCACAAAACTCATTGATAAACTTAGCACACCTATACCACGCCTAATAATATAATGATACGACAATGAAATCTAAATTGCATTTTGTATCGATCCCATCAATCGATGACGGCATTTGGTGGCGCTAATAAACATAATTAAATATCGATCTTTTCAATCGAAACGGCGATTGATATCGAATAAAAAAGGAGGTTCTCAATTCGACTGTATGTTTTTATTTTTTGTTTGTATGTTACGCGATTACTCCCTCAATGATGTACCGATTTTGCTGTTATTTTTTTGTTTGGCAGGTCACACTTCAGATGTGGTCCCATATTCGTCCCAAATTTTATCGAAATCGGTTCAGTAGTTGGCTTTTAAATCAAAATTACTGGAACAAATCAAACTAACTGGAAAATATGAAGATGTCATCGAGGTAGTCAAAATACAAACTACAAAGACTACTTAGCCTAACACAACAAAAAACAAAAGGATTGTATCTAGACCGATGAAAGTCTAGAGACAATCCAAATGCTCAAACCCACTACCAGTCGGCAGCGTACCCAGCATGCTGGCGGCATTGCCACGCTGGATGGCAATGCTTATTATGCGTTGGGCCAAATAAACGCCAGCATTTTGATCACGCGTCGCGTCGAGCAGGCGCTCGGATATGTTTTTGAAAAGATGATGAGCTGCCGGTCCCCACAGACCCAATGACTCAACACCAAACGGCTCAAATATGTAACCTCTGCCGAGGTTAGCATAGTCAAAATTGAAGTCCGTTTTTTTTTAAAAGCGTATATTATGTAATAAATATTCATAATTACATCGACAGGTTGATGATTCCAGCGGCAATCGATCTTGTTTCAATGTGCTTATGAATCAGGTTACAGACTACAGAGAAGATATTATTATAATCCAAGATCCAAGGGCCAGACCCAGCTTATGTTTTGTACTAACAACGAACGGCCTTACTTAAAAAAACTTTTCAACCGTTAGTCACTGCTTAAGATGTTCTGCTATCTTCTCTCTGACGTGAAGTTGCACGTGCTAGAAAAGGCAAGAGAAGTTTAAGCAGTGACTGAGAGAATCGAGATTATTTTAGGTAAGGCTATAAATTTGTGGAATAGAGTCACTAGAGTAGTAAGTGTTAGTATGTTTTTTTTGAACGAGTGCATACCTGGTATCTTGGGCCGATGGCCAATTTACAAGTATAAAGTAAGAACCTAATGGTTCGTAAGAACATTAGGTACCTTCTCACTTCTCTAGTATAAATATTATTAATATAGTATAATAGTATACTATCAGTATTAATTATTATTTATTTATTTGTATTATTCATTATTATTTTATTAATCAATTATTTTTTGATGATTACTTATTATTCGAATTATTATTTTGATTTTAATTATTAATTATTATTTTGATTTTTAATTATTACTTTAAAGTGTTATTAATATTTTAATGATTAATTATTGTTTTAATTATTATTTGAATTATTAATTATGTTTTTAATTATTAATTATGATTTTAATTATCAAATATTATTTTAATTATTAATGATTAATTATTGTTTTTATTATTATTTTGGTTATTAATCATTAAGTTAATTATTAATTCATATTGTAATGATTAATTATTATTTGAATTATTAATTATGATTTTAATTATTAATTACAATTTTAATTATTAAATATTATTTTGATTATTAATTATTAAATTAATTATGATTTTAATGATTAATTATTGTTTTAGTTATTAATTATTAATTATGATTTTATTTATTAAATATTATTTTAGTTATTAATTATTATTTTAATGATTAATTATGGTTTTAATTATTAATTATTATTTTAATGATCAATTATTATTTTAATTATTAATTAATATTTTGATTCGTCGTCAGCCATAAAACGTTAATAGTTAAACCCTTAATAGAGGGGAATATTAATATTTCCAAAATAAATATATATATTTATTTATGGCTGAATATTTTGATTATTGATCATTATTTAGATTTTTAATTATCAATTATTATTTTAATTATTAATTAATATTTTGATTCGTCGTCAGCCATAAAACGTTAATAGTTAAACCCTTAATAGAGGGGAATATTAATATTTCCAAAATAAATATATATATTTATTTATGGCTGAATATTTTAATTATTGATCATTATTTAGATTTTTAATTATTAATTATTTATGTTAATTTTGTTTTTTTATTCATATGACATGTAACAACGAAGTTATAAATAACATAACGTATCTACTCTATAGCACGAATAGGTACGTATTGAATACCGAGTGTAAGGGATTCGCTCCCAAAAACGAAGACAGGTGATAGCAGCCACCTACTGGTAAGTTATACTGGATAAACGTCAACGTTATAGTTCAAGGAACGGAGGTCATTCGTTAACCTCTATCATCAGCTTGACTTTTGTATAGTGTGTTAAAAACACTACGACTAAAAAAAACCGTGTTTATGTCCTTAAAACTGGTGTTTTTAATTTTTGTGTAAAAAATACACAATGTGGTCGATTCTGGCGGTTTTAGTTGACAGTTCTAAACTAACTAAAGTATTGCTGTCACTTTTTCACTAAGCATGTTAGCTAAGGACAGCAATACTTTAGTTAGTTTAGAACTGTCAACTAAAATCGCCAGAATCGACCACAATACCTACTGAAATTTTAAAAACATTTGCGTTTTTAAATTATACCTCTCGTACGTATTACTAAATCACCAGTCTATACTATTAGGTACTTGTCTTCGTTTCCGAGAACGTTTCCTCTACACCCGGTATTAAAAAAACTTAGTTTATACGTATTTATGCTTTGTGCAATATTAATTATATCCAAAAATGTAACCACGAACAGAAATGAAACTACAACTGAGCCGCTCGTACACATTTGATACCTACTTTGATCCTCGTTCAAGGGACACTGACGAACAAAAGTGCATAAAAATGTCCATCGAAGGTTTATCATATAAGGCCTTATTATGTCTATGTTTGTTAGTTTGCGTGTCTCTGTATCGTGACTTTCTATGGACTAAACGGCAGATAAGATTAGAAAACTGAAAAATAATTATATGAGACTTAGTAAATATCATCTTGTTTTGGAAAAATGACGAAGATCGGAGTGGCGTGTCATGGGACGGGTATTCAGCACTAGACAATGAGAGGTTGATGATAATTTTGATAGTTAGTTATTCTCTACTTAGATAAATTTATTCGTTTCGGGCCACGAATGAGCCGAAAATTACCACTCGGTAATTGAAATCTATAACCAGTTAACACACGGGAAATATATTTGACAAAATAATACGCTTTAAAAAAAACTACTTTAATTTTGATGACATCTTAATATTTGTCAGTTGTTTTGATTTATTCTAGTAATATTGATTTATAAACCAAACTACTGAGCTCTGAAGTATCAACTACCAAACAGAAAAATAATCATCAAAATTAATCCATAATTGGCGGACTAATCGCGTAAAATAAACTGAACTGAACTGGGAACCTCTTTTTTTGAAGTCTTGTTGAAAAAAGGAGTGTAATGTTTTCAGGTTCATGTATGCGTGGAGTTTCTTTATTTCGTTATTATCGTTAGAATCCTTACATCATCCCGAGAGACACTTGAAAAACTTTTTTTGGCTGGGCAGATGTGTTTTTTATTTTTTTAATAAGATGTTGTTTGTTTTTGATTGTGGTGTGTGTGTGTGTTTATTTCATAATCACCCTCTTTATAGTACATAACTGGACATAGGCCTACCCTCGAAGGGCAATTGGTACATATCCACCACGCTGGCCCAGTTGCGGGTTGGTCGATGCACATGCGCCATAAAATATTAATTAAAATTCTCCGGACATAAGCAGGTTTTCTCACGATGTTTTTCTTTACCAGAAAGCCAGTGGAATTAAAAGCCATACGTGATGATCCATTCTACTCACAATTTCCACTCCAGCAGTATTTCGCTTTAAATTCTTTCTTCAAAGCTGTGGTAGTCTTTGTTATTATTCGAAGCATTTTTATAGTATGTGTTTACAATTCCGTAAATATTGCCCGTGATATCATATAAAGATCTATTTTAATAAAATATATAATGTTATCGATTTTTAGAACTCATAATTATACGTAATCGTAGTGTTAAGTTATTTAAAAGCTCTGTCTACCCGGCTGTCCCGCGTTGTACCGACAGACACCAGCAATCAATTCGGCGGGTTAGCGAGTCGTACCAATTAAAATAGTTGGCTCGTCCACCGCTGCATACAGCCGACCTAGCTATGTTATCGTCTGTGGACACATTTGTTGGGATATCTACAAAGTACAAGCTAGTTTTGATGTACCGAGAGAAGTGTGTTAATCACGTACAAGCGCACACTACGAAAAAAATATTTTTTCGATTATTATTATGAACCTCATTGAATGTGTAAGTAATGTGTTATTTATAATAAAGGGTTATTTAGACACATTTTTTTTTACACATTTTGGGTACTTTTAGAAATAGTATTTTCGGGATAAGTTTTAGTTACCTAAAACCCTACTTTAAAAAATAATACTTTCGTCGATTATGTGTAACCCTGTGTTAGGGTTTCAACATTTGCTCTATGAGTAATCTCAGAACCACCGGAGGAAAGACAGCAGCGTTCTCTTGGTTAATGGTGCTTAAAAATATGCGATCCCCAAGCTGCCTGCCAAGCGTGGAGAGTATGGCAATCACGCCCTAATTAATAATGGAGACGCCTTCATCTAGCAGTGGCTAGTAGGTAACCCGTAAATACTTTATTTGGGCTATATCCATCTTATTGGCCCAGTTGCGGGTTGGTGAATTCACATAAGCCATTGAATTTCTTCACCAGATGTGTGCATGTTTTCCTTCACCGGAAAGCCAGTGGCATGAAAACCCGTACGTAGGTAATCTAGAGCGCATTCGTACGGGCGCGGGATTTGTACCCGCGACCTCATACTTTCAAATAGAGCGGTCTCCCAAATAAGCTACCACGGTGATACCAGATTCTTTCGAATATAGCTCAAGGGATTCAGTTAGCCCGCATGGGTGACCGCTAGTGGTATTTTTACAACTGAGCACTGCCGTGGATATGTAATCGTCAGTTCCGGTTGTCTGTCCTATATCACTAGCTCGGTCTTTGAGTGCCTAATTCCGACAATAAGGCAACTCAGCCTTTCATACTTATTTCCTTATTGAATATTTACAATGTATTTTTTTTTGGTTTTTCTTTTATCTGTATTTCTAAGATTACAAATATAATAGGTACTTATCATTAATACCATTAATATTATTCAAAATGGCTGTCCAACGTCCAGTTAGTATAGTCAGTATAATCAAACCATTTGCCATAAAGTTTTTATTGACTACCGAAACTAATTGTGGATTCAAATGGTACACGGTCATAAAGCGCTCGCTAATGATGCTTAAATATCCTGTCAAAAGCATAAGTGAGGTATTGGTGCTAAGTTACCATCTCCACGAATTATATTGGTGCCAGGCTGTCAGCTTAGATTTCGGGAATGGAACAGATTGTGGCCTTATTAGGTAATACTTACTTTCCTCGCTAAACCGTTCTAAATAGCAAAAATGTTTATAGTAAGGAATGTAAATAATAAAGAGCATAACTGAAAATAGTACAATAAGATATACATGTTCATTACACTTGAGGCAGTATTATGATAAGGGAGCCGAGATTCTAATTATCAGTGCGCACGCGTTTCATACGACGTTTTTCATCACACTTGCGAGGAAAATCAAACTCTTTTTCACAATAATCAACCACACAGCGAAAACGTCAACAAATATTTGCGGAAAATGACGCGCAAGCCAGCGATCGCGCGCAGGTGATAAGGGGACCTTTTTTTCAGCAGCAAAAAACTCTTTGATGGTATTTTTTTCATAACAAAAAACGAACTGTAAGTATTACCTGGCTAAATTAAGAATCCTTCTTATACATACACCTGATACACCTAACTTGCAGTGAGGTAAAAACTTAACTTACCGGGCTATACCTATTATAACAGGACTGCTGTAATGTAAAGTAAAAAGTACGCGTGTGTAATAGCTTGGATTATGAGCCTAAAACCGATGTAATAAGATCCATTTTACGAGGGAGTATGATTAAAAGTATAATTATTATCGATTGCCCCAAACGTTGCGGTCATCAGAGCTGTAGGGCGTGGGTTCGATTCCCAACCAGGACAAATATTTATGTGACGAATATAGATGTTTGTTCTGTGTCTGGGTGTTGTATATATTATTAGATAAGTATTGTATAAGTTATCTGGTTTCCATAGTAGCTTTGCTTAGTTTGGGGCTAGTTAGTACGACAAAAACTATGAAATTTGAAATTTCCGCCACGAGTGAAACGATGAACCTTAAGTAGATGACTTTCTTTACGACACATTCAAAATTAGAGCTATCTTATGCAAAATAGCATTGCTTAGATTATCCGAACAAATATCTAACCTTAATTTTATTAGTCATTCAAATTATTATGCTAATAACGTTATTCACCGATATTAATTAATGTTAATTAAAATCTATTAGATTATGCGCCGTCCACATAAATCGTTATCCGTTCTTAAAACGATTCCAAACCACAAATACATTAATAGTTTTTTGTACATCCATCATAGAGCATAAATAAATGGCATGATCGATTTTGTGGGATAGGCTAGAGCTTGAATATGAATAGCAATGCAGCAATGATAAACAAACTATTCGTTGCGTAGGACGCCCTCAGACTAGATGGATTGACGATAAACGTAGGACAGCTGGCAGTGGTTCGAAGAATCGAAGATCGGGCTACGATGTGCCTTGGGAGAGGCCCATGTCCAGCAGTAGATTATGATAGTCTGATAATGACGATGATAATAGTAGATTAGTCGCCTAGGAAGCAAAAGTAAAAAATATCACAGATTTCATGTATACTGTCTCTCGAGGCGAAGACGAGGATGACAAACATGAGATCTGAAGCTTCTTTACTTGCTCCCGTGGTGTGTAATACGATTTTACGTGCCACTGCGGGGAGGAAGTGGCTCCTTTAGCCCAGGTCTGCGTTTATTTAGTCCAACACATAGCATAAGCATGGTGGTAATCAAGCATTACCACGTTCAACGGCAATGCTTATTGCTGTCTATACTCATGGTTTAGTTAGGCAAAAACGGCCGAACGGATGTGGATGTAATTTGGTACAGAGGTTAGCTCATACCTTGAAATAACACATTATGCTACGTTTTATGCCAGGAATCGCAAGTGAAACTGCGGGACGCTGCTAACAAATTAAATGATAAAATAAATTATGACCACGACATTAACTTTGCGTAGTTTCAACTCGAATCGCGTCAGAGATCAGCTATATAGGCAAATGCCAACAGAGGGTAACATAGCACTTAAATGCCTACACGATGCGAATTAACAATAAGCTATTAAGGCCCGTCGCTTGGACTGATTTATCGCCCAGGTTTTAATAGACGCCACTGATAAACTGTTTTATGCCGTATTTCGGTCCATTAACATAAGTAGATGGGTATTTACTTACCTGGGGAAAGAAATAGGACTTAGTGCCATAGTATAATACGAATGGTCATCATCATCATCAGCTCGGAGACGTCCACTGCTGAACAAAGGGCTCCCTCTTAGACCGCACACTTTACGACAATCTGCCTTTTGCACCGGTTGCCCGCGACTTTCACAATGTCGTCGGTCCACGTAGTGGAAGGCCTACCAACGCTGCGTCTTCCGTTTCGTGGTCGTCACTCAAAAACCTTTCTTCCCCATCGATTATTAGTTCTTCAAGCGATGTGGCGTGCCCATGGCCACTTCATTGCCAATGCTATTTTTTTATCATAGCTATACCCTAATAATAATTATAAGCAGCCAAAATAAGGGACGGTTACTTGGGACGGTAGAAATAAGCTGTAAGGAGGTCATTATTACTAATTATTGTAAGAAACATTTACCATGAGGCAAACCCTGAATACGCGAAAAAAACATCGTTTTCATAGAAAAAGTCATTCATCCTCAACAAAATGAAACAACTGGTTAATTTCATACGATATCAAGGTATCCTGTAAGTTTGAAAGAGTGATGAGTACGTACTCAGTAGTGGTGAGACTCTATTTGCAGTATCCGCCTGAGGAAGTACGACACCTTTGCCAGTTATTCACCGCCAAGCAATAATGTATAAGCATTAAGTTTTACTGTGTTCCAGCTTGAAGGAGAGCGTTACCAGAGAAATTCCTGAGCATATTTGACATCTGATATCTCAGGGGGAGTTTTTGGCGGGAACACGGAAAAATCATGTCGTTGCATTCTATTATTTTCTTAAACTTGTGTTTTTTCGCTATTTAATTATTAAAAATGGTGGTGTTTTATTCATTGAGTGTTGAATAACATGCACGAGTGTGGGCAAGTAATATAATGTGGCGAAATATGTCTTTTCGTGTTGTTTTCAAAACTCCGTAGAAGTTCATAGTAAAATCGCCACAACATTACTAGGGCATGACTTGGACTCGACTATGACTAATTTCGTGTGACTAACTGTGATTTCATGACATATTTGACTTGATTTTAATATTAAAACTTGAAAATTCATATACTTGACAGAATGCATACTGGCAGAATGCACAACGTGCGATGCCAATAACTTCATCTTATCTTCAGAAAAAAAATCAGGGTGACGCGCGTAGTGCAGTGCGGCGAAGGGTTTTGTTCTTATTTCTTGCACTGCTACTGTTATGGATAGGCGTGATGCTTACCACCAGGCGAACATCTCAAATATATATAAAAAATATATCTGCGTAACACTATAAAAAGTCATTTAATTGTCAGCCATTATTCACAAATAAATCTACGATTGAAATAAATTTTAATCCATCATTAAAAATAAGAATAAACGCAAATAGGTTTCAATTCAAACCCATAATTTGTCCATACTAAACTGAAAAACACACTTCAGTTCCCGCAGAGGCCGGCTACACACTCATCACATTTTACTACCAATCAATCGACTCTCATGCCATAATACTGATTGATCTCTAGAATCGAAACACGAAATACAAACATACGGAAACTTTTAGTATTACAGGTTTTGTGGGCCAATTTGTGAGAGTAAGCGTTCGAAGAACAATTTACGAGCTTTAAACTGATTGATTCCTTTTAGAAATTACAATTTGACTATGTGCACTTCTGAGTAGTAGTCTGAGTCTTCTCTAGAGTAGTAGTCCTATACCTAGATTATAGAGTTGCATTATTTCTAAAAGTGGATCTAAGCTTAACCTTAGAGTCTTTGAGTATATACCATTTGGAGATGACAATGGCGATAATAAACGTGCTTACAGAATTTTCTGCCACTTATTAGTGTGAGACGAGGTGGTAAACCTGCATGGCTGCTTACGCTAAATAAATTCCTGTTCGTATAAACGCACCCCAAAACACACTGACACACAATACACACAAAAGGTATATAAAATGCTCACTAACTGACCATACCTTTTGGCATAATGGTTCGCCTTGGCTTGCCACTTCCAAATGTAAATGCTCGATTGCGACTTGAAACTATACAGGCTGTTGTTGATTTCATGAGCAATATCTTAGGGGTTCATTAAAATCATCATAATGGACAACTAGTACCATGTAACTAACACTGAAAACGAGAAAAAAAATTGGTTGTTCCACTCAAAAAAAAAACAATAACGCACGACGAAATGTATGGAACTGATGTTTTTTTTCATGATTACCGCTTTGATTTCATAGTAAAAGTTGTTCATTATGATAAGCATAATGATCCCCTAAGATATCCAATACAATAACAACCTGTAATACTAATAGGAAGATGGGACATATAATTAATATTCACTTTATAGTTAACTTTTTACAAAATAGATCACGTAACTGTGAATTTTATGTGACCACACAATGTTATCTCAAACTTTACTAACTAGTGTTATATTTGTTAACATTGAAGGCATCAACGCCTATCGACGCATCATGCCAAACACCCAAAATACCAAAATCAACATATTTGTCGTTTATTGTTAGTGATATACTTACGTAAATTGCCAACCGAGTAAAATACCGAAAACGCATAAAGTCAAAATTAAAGCATTTGTCGTTTAGCGATATCAAAATACTATACTATGCAAAATTGCCAACGCGTATAATGCCAAAACGGAAAATTAACTTAAATTAAATTAAAAAAACTTAAAAGACTTGATGTTTTGAAATCGCTCTTAAATAATGCTATGTCTGTTGAAAACACCCTGCATAGCAATTCTCATTTGCTTCATTAATTTGTGGTACAGTCTGATTCTGATTTAGATCTTCTGCTCATTTCATTAAGAAATAACACCTGCTAAATGAGATATGGGTGAAACATTAAAAGCGCCATCTCGGTGATTTATTACCATATTAACTTCGATGAGAAGTTTAAATCCAGTGCAACTAACTTACCTGTTGAGTTAAAAGGGGAGCCACTATCGTATTTTCTCGTTAAACTGACATAATATGGCTAGTTCCATCTTTTGACCAACTCTATTGATTTATTTGTGTGAACGCAGTTAAGGTGTAAATTAGTCGCCATGATCATTATCCTCTACTTGTTGATGTAATTTTAGACTGGTTTGATTAATTGACGGTGCGGCCTCTATTTTGCACCACTTAGGGCATGGTAACAAAATTATTTGTAAGTAGAAAAAGTTCCTTATTAATATTTTGAACACTTAAAACTCTCCGCGAGAATCGCGTAGATAATATTCCACAGAGATCCAAAGGTGAATTCTATGTTAAGTTTAAGTAAACTTTATGTTACGGCTGCATTTAACAATGTACTGAGACATTTTTGTATGCAGCCGTAGAATTATCACAGTCACTAACCATTATACCATGGGATGCTCGCTCACTGAAGGGCAACATATTGAAGAAACCAGCATGTTTTATGTTTGGACAAGAAATTTTATAGAATAGCTCTTTCTTGATCGACCGAAACAATGGTCTCCGACTTTGGAAAATAAAAACAGAATTTGTTTCATAGAACGTCTGTTCAACGATATAATCAGTTGATTCGATTTTAGTCTAGTACACAAAGAATGTAGAATTTTTTTGTAGACTCGATTTGTACATCAAATAACACCGGAGTTCGTGCAAATTTGATTTTCAAGCTAGAATATAAGCTAAGCCTTTCAAAATGATTGCGATGTCGAGACGAATAACTATATACTTAAAATAATATTATATGTAAAGTGCACAGCATCAATAATAGTCACATCACATGATAAACTCAACCTTAATTCTCTTTCCAGACCCATCTAAGCTGATCAAACGCAAAAAGTCTACGGAAGACGTCCGATCCCCACTCGGTGGCGAGGGGTCCCTCACCAGCGAGGAAGGCGAAGACACTGGAGCCGGAAGACGGAAGAAGGCGAGGACAACCTTCACAGGGAGGCAGATCTTCGAGCTGGAGAAACTGTTTGAAGTAAAGAAGTATCTGTCGTCCGGGGAGAGAGCTGATATGGCCAAGCTGCTGAATGTTACTGAAACTCAGGTGAGACACATAGGTACTTAATTTTTTAACTCATCGTGAGGAACGTTGTTTATTAATGGCCGGGTATTCCACGTTTCAAGCACATTTTTTAATGAGATCAATCATTAGTCTAAAGCTGTATCAGATAGGGTCACATTTAACGGAGCAAAAATATGGCGGATGCAGATTCGTGCGTGTCAAACTTCGAGTTTTGAAGATTTTCTCAGATTACTTGAAAAGTATAGAAATTAATAACTTTTGCACCACAAAATGCTCTCCAAAATACTATTAACTTATAATACATATTTTTTTTTATGTGACTGTGTGCTGTAATTAGGACATAAAACTGAAAATGGTTTAAAAATAGACACTGTTTCAGTATTTTTTTCTATCGAGGAAAGTATAATCAATCGTGTTTTCAACCACAAAAATACTAAGACGGATGTTTTTCTGTAACATTTTGTATTTTTGGGCTTTAAATATAGTAATTTGACTAAATAACTTTGATTTTGCGAGGGGCAAATTTGGAAAATACAAACCATAGGTTTCTATCACTTAAAAAGTGAAAGAAACCTATGGTTCAGGGCTCTCTGAATGTCGATTTGAAGATAAAGCAGGTCTTTTTCATGAAGTCTTTTCCAAGCCGTGGTTGGACCGGAAACGTTATAGTTGAAGCTGGGACTGAAGACACATAATTTTGTCCTTTAGTAGTTGGATCAGTTGAGTTTTTATGGCCCGAAACATGGAACATAATTATTTTTTTAGCAATAGATATTTTTTCGACTTCCTACCCGACACGTGTCCAAAGTCATTAGAGTGACAACACTGGTGGCGCTAAATTAATTAATTCTCGAAAAGGCTATTAACCCAGTGAAATGTTAAGTGAGTCCGCTTAAGGGCGTGGTACGCTGTGGCATGTGGTTATGAAATATGTAGTGTCGGTGATTGAAATCCTGTTTTTTTAAATGTTAATGAGAGCAATGTTTCTAGCAGAATAAGTCTAATCACACTATCACACTATATTATATTTAAGAATATTATAAATGCGAAAGTTAGTCGGCGTGTGTGTGTGTGTGTGTGTGTGTGTTGTGTATGTTTGTTACTCCTACACGGATGAATAGTTTTGGATGTAATTTGGTAAATAGATAGCTTATATCTTGGAATAAAACATAGGCTACATTAATCATTAGAATCGCGGGGGAAACTGCGGGGCGCAGCTAGTGTCTCATAATGCCTCAGGATGACAAGCGCTGAGTGCAAGATTAGAAACTGTTAAAGTTCAAAACTTAGCACTAAATGGTTTTCACAGAGCGTAGCGCTTAGGTATGCAATGATAAGCAGACTCCTGAAAAGTCAATCAGACGGTGGCGGGAATACATTTAGTTCTGTGGAAACACCTGGTCAAGGTTGGCGTTAAACAAGGAAGGAAGCCGAGAGAGGTATAGAAAGACCCTGTAGTAGTCCGAATATGCTGCCGATGATGATGATGATGGTATAGCGCTTACAAGCTTGACGGTGTCCAATTAGATAGTTTAATTTAAAAAAACTGATATTTCTGTATATTACCACTATTAAGAAGACATGAGGATAATTATACATTAAGTAGTTATTTGGGATATTTAAACCATTTTTTTTTAGTAAAGACTCAATTTAAAATAGTAGATAATAATTATCTTAGCCGTAATATGGAGTACTTTGGAAACAACCCGTTCATGAAATTTGTAAGTTTGACACATTTACACACTTTACAACAACAATAAAAAAACAAATGAACAATATAAAACTTTAGCCGGACTTATTATTCAATTCTGAATTAAATTGACGTCAGCTAAACTATCTAAGTATCATCTATTGTAGTTATCTCAAATGAAACATTTTAAAACTGTCAATAATAAAATCACACCACACACCATTCACCATCGAAACCATTAACAAGTCGCAGTTTAATTACTGCCGCCATATGTGACAGCTCACGTGGTGGGGCTTGGTGAGGGGGAGGGGGCCTGCCCCACGCACCCTCAAGCCTGACTCTTGCCACTTTGGATGGTATAATTATCTCTTAGCGGTTAATGAGGTGGGTTAAGGTAAAGGAGATAAGTATCGAAAATGATGATATTAACTAAAATTCAATTTAGAATTTTACTAACTTTACTACTAGCAATTTAAAATCTGAGTTAATCAGATACACAGTATTAATCTATTACGCAAAACTTGTAACAGACTACTTCTATTCTTCGGTCACACCTAACAACTTTCATTACGGTATTATTCCAAATTTCTTCCATGTAAAAACTAAATTTTTATTAAATACTTTTTGGTGGACATTTCACACAGCGCCATCTAGCCGCAAACCACAGAAGAAATACCAAAATAAGCTATGCAAATAAGTAGCTATACGAGTACCAGATAGCTGATAGAATACTTAAACTTTTATGTAAATACATACTCACAATACATACAACACCCAACACAGAAAGAACATCTATGTTCGTCACAGAAAAGTTTGCCCTGTGTGGGAATCGAATCTATGCCCCATAGCTCTCAAGGCAGAGATACTACCAATTGAGTTTCTATACTACCTACTATCTACTAGCTCAATTGGTAGTATCTAGTAGTACTAGTCAATATTTGAATTAGAACTTAAAAATATGGAAATAACTTCACGTGATGGACGTAGGACATTTAGGAAGGAACGCATGGCCAGGGCGATGATGAACTTAATTTTTGAATCATACCCAAGAGTTTGCGTATACAAATATGATCGAACTTCAAACAATATCGTTCAAAAATCGGCCGTATACGAAAACCAAGCCAACGATTCAAAAATCTAGCCCCTGGGTGAAACTTGGAGCTAAATTTGCAACTAAATAGGTGCAAATATTTCTTAATCTAAAAATTACGTGTATAGATAATTGTTTATTTTTATACAATGTCGTGGCATAACAGCCGTAAGATTTATGCTGTAAAAAGTGTATTTTTAAATAAAACCAACCAACCACTATTTGTTTTATTACAATGATTATTTAATCGCTAACTCTTTCACCTTGTCACGTCCACAAAATGAAGAATCACCGGTCGACGTGTGCGTTACATTCGAAACCGTTTAATTTAGAGTTCGTGGAAGGAGCGATGGCCATTAAGTGATTTGTTCCGTTGTCGAGCTCACACGTCTCAGAGACGGGTTCACGATGTTACTCTTGTTTAAGCTGTGGCAGTGTCCCGCGTGACCCGTTGTCCTACGTAAGCAAAGGAAATCGACAAAACGCGACGCGACTGGGTGGCATTAATGCGACACAATGCGAGGCGATATAATGCTCCAATAACTACAAGCTGCAACTACTAGTGACATTATTATAATTAGTTTGAGTGACATAATAATGCTTTATTGCGCAAGTTGTATCATATCAAATTAATTATGATTTTTCAACCGACTACAAAAAAGGAGGTTCTCAATTCGACTAAGTACATGTTTTTTTTGTATGTATGTTACGCGATTTCTCCGCCAATTATGAACTGTTTTTTAAGTTTTTTTTGTTTGGGTTTCTTCAGAGGTGGTTCCATATACATTTTATCGAAATCGGTTCAGCAGTTTGGTTTTTAAATTATAATTACTAAAAACTATGAAGATGTCATCCAGGTATTCGAAGTTGAAGTCGAATGTATTTTTTTTTTCTAAAAAGCGTATTATTTCTTAATTAAATTCGCAATAATAAAATACTGGGTGGACATTTCAACACTGATTGATTTGATAGCGCAACACTTCGTGTCGCGTTGCATCTTACCTACGTATGTATATCTTCCTGTCATTTGCCTGGGACAGTAGCTTATTGTAAATTGTAATAATACCGAAGGTAGAGCAATTATGTGTGTCGCAGCGACGGGTAACTAATTAAACGTATAGTCGCAACCAAAATGACGAATTCGCCGTATTACTTAGTGGCTAGCCATGTTACAAAACTGAGTCGTTTTATATTACGGCGGATCAACGATAATACATCGTTTTATAAAATACCGCATAAGTAGGTCTGAAGTTGCCTGAGGAGCGGGTTGAAAGGAACACATTTCAGCCCTAGGGAGAATCACTTTCAACTGACAGTGACAGTTGACAAATGACAGACACTCAAATTATTTAAAAAACTAGTTCTATTTTCACATAAATTTGTATTGAACCATGTTCCTCCTTTTTTTTTCTGCTTGGAGGATTATGGTCCCGCACTTCTCGTGCATTTCCCAGTATCAGTTCATGTTTTTATATTTAGTTTCCTTGTATTAATAATAATATAATAATAATAATAAACTTTATTTGAGCATAACAAACATAGACATTTGAAGTTAGTAGGTAGGATTTACAGTTTAAACTAATGTTAGTGGGTAGATAAAATAACTTCGTTATACATAATGAACCCTGAGTCTCACACTAGGGGAGTCCTGTGTCGTGAGGCTCAGTGCCTTCCATTTACATTCGTAATGAAAAGCACAGTGTTTACCTCGGGGTTAAAGACTTACTTAGTCCCTCGAACTATTAGCGCCTGAGCGTAGCGAGGGCGCCAAACCCCGTCTCGGGACTATAGAAGTTACTTTCACCCCTAGGATAACAATGTACTATTTTTAAACAAACAGAAGAGTTGAGGATAAAGAATTTTCCGCGTAACGCAAAATCAATAAAAACAGAATGCAATCCACAAAGAGAAGAAATATGTAAATATAAAAAAGTTAATTATAAATTAGGTTATGTTACCTGGTAATGTAACAACCCAAATAGTAGACAATGCCGTCACATAAACTTAGTAAAAACAACACTTTTCGAAATTGAAACAAATATAGGTATTAAAATTTTTGTACTACACACAAAGTTCTATTAAATAGTTTTTTTTATGGTTTACTGACTGAAAATAATAAAGTAAACTAAATATCTTTTGCTTTACAATTTACAAGTAAATTATTGATGAATACTAACTGTTTTTCTTCATTTGGTCAAAATAGGGATTTAGATTTAAAAAATACGGCCATAATATATAAACGCAATATAATAATAAGCTTTTAAAAAAAAATACAACCAACTACAACTTCGAATTCCTGGATAACATCTTCATATTTTCTAGTAATTTTGATTTAAAAACCGATCTACTGAACCTATTTCGATAAAATTTCTATGGGACCACCTCTGCTACCAAACAAAAAAAGAATCATCAAAATCAATTCATAATTGGTGGAGTAATCGCGTAACATACATACAAAAAAAAACATACATTCGAATTGAGAACCGCCTTTTTTGAAGTCGGTTGATAATGAAGGGCGTAGTACTAACTATCGTCGTTACACTTTCCCCAATTTACTGATAGTAGGATATAAAGGGAGGTGATTATGCCCCCCCCCCCCCGTTTTAAGGGGGAAGCCTTCGTCCAGTAGTGGATATTTTCTGGCTGTTGATGAGAATAGACAGGTGATAAAAACACCATTATAAAATAAAAAAAAACACCATAACATAACAAGACCATTCCCAAAAGTATCTATTACTATTTTCATAGAATCACTGATGAATGTTTGTGAAAGGAGTTCCTTTGTATATATACGTGGGTAGAAAAAGGACGGTTTCGGAAGTCGTTACAAATGTTGTTTTTAGCTGGTAGTCCTTCTGCGAACCATGTTTGGTTCGCGATGTTTTGTTCCGGGACCAAGATTGAAAATTTTGTCATTAATAGACACGGCTATGATATTAAAATGCTAACTCATTCTAGTTTAATTCTTCGTACAGATTTTGTTCAAAATTTATTTGCATATATAAAATTATTGAATACTGAACATATTGTTTCGGAAATCGCTTTCTACCGAGCGTAACCTAACTGCAGAAAGTTACTTTACTAAGGAGCCGCAAAAATATCATTTATACCATTCTAAAAAGCTTGTGTGCATCAGCATAAAAATCATAAAAAGCATAAAAAGCAGTGAATAAAAAGCCTTTTAATCACCATTTCGGTGTTTGAATTTAGAACACAATATTAATATTGCACACCCCATCTTGTCATTAATGTTTTTTCGAATCCTTTCCATCCCAAGGTGGCCTGGAAGAGATCGCTTTTAGCGATAAGGCCGCCAATTGTTACACTAGTGCTAAGTTCATTTTTCTGTTGTGATTATCATGACTGTTTTTATTTTTTTTGATGTGTACAATAAAGAGTTTATCTATCTATCTATCTATCTAACACAACAATATATTCGACTTCCATCTCAATGCTATACAAATACAACCTCCTTGCGCAAAAATTTAATCTTTCTTTTTGTCGTAGTCATGGTATAAAGTATAGTATGCAACGAGAAGAGCTAAATCCTACAAAGGGCCAAGTCCACCATGCTAGTACCGTTGGATACCTTGGTATGGATTCACATACAGCGTGACAAAACTTTTTCTCCGGACGTTTGCAGCCCGCTTAGCACGCGAGCCGTGATAAACACCTATCCACTCTTTTTTCTCCTTGAAAATGAGACAGACTTATCCATGTTCTAGCTTTATCATATTCCCGCGCGGGGAAAGACCAAACTAGTCTTCGTGCGCGATCTCATTCCTTCATTGAAAATCAAGTGGTAGTGAAATCCGTACATGAATTTCAAAGATTTGTTTTATATTTTTTCGGTTCGAGAATCTCGAACTAGAATACACAACGGCAGTGTTGACCTACGACATTTGTTCATTTATTTAATAGCATAGTACTAAACAAAACGCGACGTTGTCTGCGTGATAAAAATTGTTTACACTATTTCAAAAAAGCTTTTTCTCCTCTTACCTTTCCTTTCTCCACACAACCTACTATTATATTACAAAAAAAAACAAAAAAGTACAGAAAATATCTGCTGGTTGCCTTACTAGACAAAGCCAGTGTCAAGGCACCCCGTGATCCTGATTACAATAATATAGACCACAGTTTTTTTGTAAATTATCAAACATCCTACTAAAACAACATAACTAATATGTAAGTGTTAATTCGTAATTCTATTCTACCAATACCAACATATATTATTTAAACTAAAATCTCAATATAAAGACGTTCTCCACATAACTCTTTGCAAAGTCCCAAACCCTAACCTACTCCACGCGAACCGCTCGCAAACATCAGGCCAAATATAAATATTATTTTATAACGACGTCACTAATTGACGGGCCACATCGTCCCAAAAGGCCCATCAACATGCCACTCAAAAGTGAGATTTATAGCTCTAGAAATAAAGCTGTTGTTTGTATACTCGCAACGGCTATTGATTTGTACTGTCCGCGGGGATTCATATACAGGCTGGTTTATTTCGGTTGGTTATTTTTGGTTAAATTTGCGAGACTGTCTGTATTCCTAAATGAATTAAGTGGAAGCATTTATGGTGTTACATTTGCTATTTAAATGTTACATTTAATAATGATTATTAAGTACCTACTACTTTACCTACGTATATTTGTAGTGTGAGTGTGACTACTTCGAACGTTACGTATTCGATCGCATTAACTTTAACTAAAAATATTGTATGAAACTTGAGACTTTGATTATTATCTAATCTATAACTATAAAAGGCTTTGTCCTGACTGACTGACTGACTGACTGACTGACTGACATATAGACAACGTACAGCCCAAACCGCTAAACGTAGAGACTTGAAATTTGGAGGGTATGTTTTTGGAGAGGTGTAAACGCCCACTAAGAAAGGATTTTTCGAAAATCAACCCCGAAGGGGGTTAAATGGGGTGTTAAAGTTTGTATGAAACTTTTTATTCTCTGGTTCGATTGATACAAAACTTGGTATACATATTCTTCTATAAAAATAAGAAGATACGGGTGTCACAGTTTTTTCAAAATCAGCTCCCGTTAGTATAAAAAAAAAAAACTAAGTTTTAGTGATAGTACGTTTGTTTCTCCTTAACTTTGTAACGGCTGTACATATTAAAATGAAATTTGGTATAGGGATGGGGATAGATGTGGGGATGGGGGTGGGGGTGGGGGTGGCGATGATACTGGGAACGGAGACGGGACGGAGATAGGCATGTTAATATTAAGATTACAATTGGTATCGGGATGGGGTGGGGATGGGGATGGGGTGGGGATGGGTGGAGATGGGTGGGGATTTGGTGGGGGCAGGTGGGGATGGGATGTGGATGTGGATGAGGCTGGGAACGGGGATGGGCGTGTCCATATTAAGATGAAAGTTGAAATCGCGATGGGGGTGGGGATGGGATGGGGTGAGGATGGGGTTTGGGATGGGGATGAGGGAGGGAACGGGGATGGGGACGGGGATGGGCGTGTTCATATTAAAATGACATTTGGTATCGGGATGGGGATGGGGATGGGGTGGGGATGGGGATGGGGTGGGGATTTGGTGGGGACAGGTGGGGAGGGGATGTGGATGTGGATGAGGCTGGGAACGGGGATGGGCGTGTCCATATTAATATGAAAGTTGAAATCGGGATGGGGGTGGGGATGGGATGGGGTGAGGATGGGGTTCGGGATGGGGATGAGGGAGGGAACGGGGATGGGCGTGTTCATATTAAAATGACATTTGGTATCGGGATGAGGATGGGGAAGGGGGCGCTTATAGGGATGAGGCTGGGAATGGGGACGGGGATGGGCGTATTTATTGGTAGGCTGAACAGATGGAGCTGCATTTTTGGATAGGTAGTTATAGCACATAAGGTTCGGAAACGGACATAGGCTATTTTTTTTAGGTCCACGCAGACGACTGTTTGACGGACATAATTATTATAGATACTGTACAGCCTAAGCTGCTAAATTAATTTTTAATATTAAATTAACTTACTTTTAAATGCCTAAACTAAATTTTGAGTGGTGTAAACTTACACTCAGCTCAAGTTTTAGTAGCTTCAGTGAGATCAAGCTCGACTCACATTCTTGGGGTCGCGGGTTCGAACCCGGGCGAGCCCGTTCCAATTAGTTCTTTGAAACTTACGCATGGATAATACCACTGGCTTTTCGGTGAAGGAAAACATCATGAGGAAACCTACATATTTCCGGAGAAGAAATGGCCGAGAAATCTTCTATCTATCTATCTTCTATAACTATAAAAGGCTTTGTCCTGACTGACTGACTGACTGACTGACTGACTGACATATAGACAACGTACAGCCCAAACCGCTAAACGTAGAGACTTGAAATTTGGAGGGTATGTTTTTGGAGAGGTGTAAACGCCCACTAAGAAAGGATTTTTCGAAAATCAACCCCGAAGGGGGTTAAATGGGGTGTTAAAGTTTGTATGAAACTTTTTATTCTCTGGTTCGATTGATACAAAACTTGGTATACATATTCTACTATAAAAATAAAAAGATACGGGTGTCACAGTTTTTTCAAAATCAGCTCCCGTTAGTATAAAAAAAAAACGAAGTTTTAGTGATAGTACGTTTGTTTCTCCTTAACTTTGAACGGCTGTACATATTCAAATGAAATTTGGTATAGGTATGGGGATAGATGTGGGGATGGGGGTGGGGGTGGGGGTGGCGATGATACTGGGAACGGAGACGGGACTGAGATAGGCATGTTCATATTAAGATTACAATTGGTATCGGGATGGGGATGGGGTGGGGATGGGGTGGGGATTTGGTGGGGACAGGTGGGGATGGGATGTGGATGTGGATGAGGCTGGGAACGGGGATGGGCGTGTCCATATTAAGATGAAAGTTGAAATCGGGATGGGGGTGGGGATGGGATGGGGTGAGGATGGGGTTCGGGATGGGGATGAGGGAGGGAACGGGGATGGGGACGGGGATGGGCGTGTTCATATTAAAATTACATTTGGTATAGGGATGGGGATGGGGAAGGGGCCGCTTATAGGGATGAGGCTGGGAATGGGGACGGGGATGGGCGTATTTATTGGTCGGCTGAACAGATGGAGCTGCATTTTTGGATAGGTAGTTATAGCATAAGGTTCGGAAACGGACATAGGCTATTTTTTTGTAGGTCCACGCAGACGACTGTTTGACGGACATAATTATTATAGATACTGTACAGCCTAAGCTGCTAAATAATTTTTTATATTAAATTTGATCATCCTCAAGCAAACTTAAAGACTTGCAAGCGGCTTGGAAAAAATGCAATAATATACGTATTTTAGTGATTCAATTGAGTTGGGCCCCGATTTAACCGAATTCCAGTATTCAACATTACTACGCGGGCAAAGCCGCGGGCAAATTAGCTTTTATAACTAATTATATTATATATTTTTAGCTAATTATTAGCTTTTGCCCGCGGCTTTGCCCGCGTAGTAATGTTGAATACTGGAATTCGGTTAAATCGGGGCCCAACTCAATTAAATCACTAAAATACGTATATTATTGCATTTTTTCCAAGCCGCTTGCAAGTCTTTAAGTTTGCTTGAGGATGATCAAATTTAATATAAAAAATTATTTAGCAGCTTAGGCTGTACAGTATCTATAATAATTATGTCCGTCAAACAGTCGTCTGCGTGGACCTACAAAAAAATAGCCTATGTCCGTTTCCGAACCTTATGCTATAACTACCTATCCAAAAATGCAGCTCCATCTGTTCAGCCGACCAATAAATACGCCCATCCCCGTCCCCATTCCCAGCCTCATCCCTATAAGCGGCCCCTTCCCCATCCCCATCCCTATACCAAATGTAATTTTAATATGAACACGCCCATCCCCGTCCCCATCCCCGTTCCCTCCCTCATCCCCATCCCGAACCCCATCCTCACCCCATCCCATCCCCACCCCCATCCCGATTTCAACTTTCATCTTAATATGGACACGCCCATCCCCGTTCCCAGCCTCATCCACATCCATATCCCATCCCCACCTGTCCCCACCAAATCCCCACCCCATCCCCACCCCATCCCCATCCCGATACCAATTGTAATCTTAATATGAACATGCCTATCTCAGTCCCGTCTCCGTTCCCAGTATCATCGCCACCCCCACCCCCACCCCCATCCCCACATCTATCCCCATACCTATACCAAATTTCATTTGAATATGTACAGCCGTTCAAAGTTAAGGAGAAACAAACGTACTATCACTAAAACTTCGTTTTTTTTTTATACTAACGGGAGCTGATTTTGAAAAAACTGTGACACCCGTATCTTTTTATTTTTATAGTAGAATATGTATACCAAGTTTTGTATCAATCGAACCAGAGAATAAAAAGTTTCATACAAACTTTAACACCCCATTTAACCCCCTTCGGGGTTGATTTTCGAAAAATCCTTTCTTAGTGGGCGTTTACACCTCTCCAAAAACATACCCTCCAAATTTCAAGTCTCTACGTTTAGCGGTTTGGGCTGTACGTTGTCTATATGTCAGTCAGTCAGTCAGTCAGTCAGTCAGGACAAAGCCTTTTATAGTTATAGATTAAAAAATAATTTAGCAGCTTAGGCTGTACAGTATCTATAATAATTATGTCCGTCAAACAGTCGTCTGCGTGGACCTACAAAAAAATAGCCTATGTCCGTTTCCGAACCTTATGCTATAACTACCTATCCAAAAATGCAGCTCCATCTGTTCAGCCGACCAATAAATACGCCCATCCCCGTCCCCATTCCCAGCCTCATCCCTATAAGCGGCCCCTTCCCCATCCCCATCCCGATACCAAATGTAATTTTAATATGAACACGCCCATCCCCGTCACCATCCCCGTTCCCTCCCTCATCCCCATCCCGAACCCCATCCTCACCACATCCCATCCCCACCCCCATCCCGATTTCAACTTTCATCTTAATATGGACACGCCCATCCCCGTTCCCAGCCTCATCCACATCCACATCCCATCCCCACCAAATCCCCACCCCATCCTTATCCCCACCCCACCCCCACCCCATCCCCATCCCCATCCCCATCCCGATACCAATTGTAATCTTAATATTAACATGCCTATCTCCGTCCCGTCTCCGTTCCCAGTATCATCGCCACCCCCACCCCCACCCCCATCCCCACATCTATCCCCATCCCTATACCAAATTTCATTTGAATATGTACAGCCGTTACAAAGTTAAGGAGAAACAAACGTACTATCACTAAAACTTCGTTTTTTTTTTATACTAACGGGAGCTGATTTTGAAAAAACTGTGACACCCGTATCTTCTTATTTTTATAGTAGAATATGTATACCAAGTTTTGTATCAATCGAACCAGAGAATAAAAAGTTTCATACAAACTTTAACACCCCATTTAACCCCCTTCGGGGTTGATTTTCGAAAAATCCTTTCTTAGTGGGCGTTTACACCTCTCCAAAAACATACCCTCCAAATTTCAAGTCTCTACGTTTAGCGGTTTGGGCTGTACGTTGTCTATATGTCAGTCAGTCAGTCAGTCAGTCAGTCAGTCAGGACAAAGCCTTTTATAGTTATATATATAAAATATATAAATATATATAGAAGATAGAATATGTATACCAAGTTTTGTATCAATCGAACCAGAGAATAAAAAGTTTCATACAAACTTTAACACCCCATTTAACCCCCTTCGGGGTTGATTTTCGAAAAATCCTTTCTTAGTGGGCGTTTACACCTCTCCAAAAACATACCCTCCAAATTTCAAGTCTCTACGTTTAGCGGTTTGGGCTGTACGTTGTCTATATGTCAGTCAGTCAGTCAGTCAGTCAGTCAGGACAAAGCCTTTTATAGTTATAGATTAAAAAATAATTTAGCAGCTTAGGCTGTACAGTATCTATAATAATTATGTCCGTCAAACAGTCGTCTGCGTGGACCTACAAAAAAATAGCCTATGTCCGTTTCCGAACCTTATGCTATAACTACCTATCCAAAAATGCAGCTCCATCTGTTCAGCCGACCAATAAATACGCCCATCCCCGTCCCCATTCCCAGCCTCATCCCTATAAGCGGCCCCTTCCCCATCCCCATCCCGATACCAAATGTAATTTTAATATGAACACGCCCATCCCCGTCACCATCCCCGTTCCCTCCCTCATCCCCATCCCGAACCCCATCCTCACCACATCCCATCCCCACCCCCATCCCGATTTCAACTTTCATCTTAATATGGACACGCCCATCCCCGTTCCCAGCCTCATCCACATCCACATCCCATCCCCACCAAATCCCCACCCCATCCTTATCCCCCCCCCACCCCCACCCCATCCCCATCCCCATCCCCATCCCGATACCAATTGTAATCTTAATATTAACATGCCTATCTCCGTCCCGTCTCCGTTCCCAGTATCATCGCCACCCCCACCCCCACCCCCATCCCCACATCTATCCCCATCCCTATACCAAATTTCATTTTAATATGTACAGCCGTTACAAAGTTAAGGAGAAACAAACGTACTATCACTAAAACTTCGTTTTTTTTTTATACTAACGGGAGCTGATTTTGAAAAAACTGTGACACCCGTATCTTCTTATTTTTATAGTAGAATATGTATACCAAGTTTTGTATCAATCGAACCAGAGAATAAAAAGTTTCATACAAACTTTAACACCCCATTTAACCCCCTTCGGGGTTGATTTTCGAAAAATCCTTTCTTAGTGGGCGTTTACACCTCTCCAAAAACATACCCTCCAAATTTCAAGTCTCTACGTTTAGCGGTTTGGGCTGTACGTTGTCTATATGTCAGTCAGTCAGTCAGTCAGTCAGTCAGTCAGGACAAAGCCTTTTATAGTTATATATAATAAATAATAATATAATAATATAATAATATAATAATATAATAATATAGAAGATAGAATATGTATACCAAGTTTTGTATCAATCGAACCAGAGAATAAAAAGTTTCATACAAACTTTAACACCCCATTTAACCCCCTTCGGGGTTGATTTTCGAAAAATCCTTTCTTAGTGGGCGTTTACACCTCTCCAAAAACATACCCTCCAAATTTCAAGTCTCTACGTTTAGCGGTTTGGGCTGTACGTTGTCTATATGTCAGTCAGTCAGTCAGTCAGTCAGTCAGGACAAAGCCTTTTATAGTTATAGATTAAAAAATAATTTAGCAGCTTAGGCTGTACAGTATCTATAATAATTATGTCCGTCAAACAGTCGTCTGCGTGGACCTACAAAAAAATAGCCTATGTCCGTTTCCGAACCTTATGCTATAACTACCTATCCAAAAATGCAGCTCCATCTGTTCAGCCGACCAATAAATACGCCCATCCCCGTCCCCATTCCCAGCCTCATCCCTATAAGCGGCCCCTTCCCCATCCCCATCCCGATACCAAATGTAATTTTAATATGAACACGCCCCTCCCCGTCACCATCCCCGTTCCCTCCCTCATCCCCATCCCGAACCCCATCCTCACCACATCCCATCCCCACCCCCATCCCGATTTCAACTTTCATCTTAATATGGACACGCCCATCCCCGTTCCCAGCCTCATCCACATCCACATCCCATCCCCACCAAATCCCCACCCCATCCTTATCCCCCCCCCCCCCCCACCCCATCCCCATCCCCATCCCCATCCCGATACCAATTGTAATCTTAATATTAACATGCCTATCTCCGTCCCGTCTCCGTTCCCAGTATCATCGCCACCCCCACCCCCACCCCCATCCCCACATCTATCCCCATCCCTATACCAAATTTCATTTGAATATGTACAGCCGTTACAAAGTTAAGGAGAAACAAACGTACTATCACTAAAACTTCGTTTTTTTTTTATACTAACGGGAGCTGATTTTGAAAAAACTGTGACACCCGTATCTTCTTATTTTTATAGTAGAATATGTATACCAAGTTTTGTATCAATCGAACCAGAGAATAAAAAGTTTCATACAAACTTTAACACCCCATTTAACCCCCTTCGGGGTTGATTTTCGAAAAATCCTTTCTTAGTGGGCGTTTACACCTCTCCAAAAACATACCCTCCAAATTTCAAGTCTCTACGTTTAGCGGTTTGGGCTGTACGTTGTCTATATGTCAGTCAGTCAGTCAGTCAGTCAGTCAGTCAGGACAAAGCCTTTTATAGTTATAGATAGATAGAAGATTAAAAAATAATTTAGCAGCTTAGGCTGTACAGTATCTATAATAATTATGTCCGTCAAACAGTCGTCTGCGTGGACCTACAAAAAAATAGCCTATGTCCGTTTCCGAACCTTATGCTATAACTACCTATCCAAAAATGCAGCTCCATCTGTTCAGCCGACCAATAAATACGCCCATCCCCGTCCCCATTCCCAGCCTCATCCCTATAAGCGGCCCCTTCCCCATCCCCATCCCGATACCAAATGTAATTTTAATATGAACACGCCCATCCCCGTCACCATCCCCGTTCCCTCCCTCATCCCCATCCCGAACCCCATCCTCACCACATCCCATCCCCACCCCCATCCCGATTTCAACTTTCATCTTAATATGGACACGCCCATCCCCGTTCCCAGCCTCATCCACATCCACATCCCATCCCCACCAAATCCCCCCCCCATCCTTATCCCCCCCCCCCCCCCACCCCATCCCCCTCCCCATCCCCATCCCGATACCAATTGTAATCTTAATATTAACATGCCTATCTCCGTCCCGTCTCCGTTCCCAGTATCATCGCCACCCCCACCCCCACCCCCATCCCCACATCTATCCCCATCCCTATACCAAATTTCATTTGAATATGTACAGCCGTTACAAAGTTAAGGAGAAACAAACGTACTATCACTAAAACTTCGTTTTTTTTTTATACTAACGGGAGCTGATTTTGAAAAAACTGTGACACCCGTATCTTCTTATTTTTATAGTAGAATATGTATACCAAGTTTTGTATCAATCGAACCAGAGAATAAAAAGTTTCATACAAACTTTAACACCCCATTTAACCCCCTTCGGGGTTGATTTTCGAAAAATCCTTTCTTAGTGGGCGTTTACACCTCTCCAAAAACATACCCTCCAAATTTCAAGTCTCTACGTTTAGCGGTTTGGGCTGTACGTTGTCTATATGTCAGTCAGTCAGTCAGTCAGTCAGTCAGTCAGGACAAAGCCTTTTATAGTTATAGATTATAGAGAGCTGATAAAAGCAAAGGTGGTAAATTATGTAAATTGGAAAAACTCGCACTCGCCACTGACATACAATTATATTATGTTGAGTAAGCGACCTAAAACGTGAGGATGTACCAAAGTTAGTTAATAAGCTCGCCTAGTCTAGTCTAGTGGTCAGCCTTAAGAGGTAATGGAGGTAATGAGACGCCCAAAGGCCTTTGGCATGGAATGCATGAAGGATGTACTGTGAGGATAATGCTGATTATTATTATAATTTGTTTTATTTTATGGATGACTTCTGCTGTAGGCCTCAGACGGCATTTACAGCGTCACCGGACTTCACAAGCCGGCTTCACCGTCACAAGCGCAAATGGCGCTAGACCTAGTTTAATTTATAGGCGACTAGCTCAAAGGAAACTGAGATGGTATGGACCTCGGCATTGCCGTCGCCGGGAGTGGGATCGGACTTGCCCTGGCATCCCAGAAGGTGTTTACCCTGGGGCACTATTAGGTCGATCTGGTTGGCTATTTGGAGATAATCTAACAGGCCAGGGGAGTCCTCGACCTCGCCGGCGAGGATTGGATTGGATCAGGGGATAATGATTATGTCTTTATGGGGAATTTATGTAAATTATGTCGAACGGTGAAATAAAGTGGAAAAACGTGACATGTTGTGCCAACTCCACCTAGTGGGATAATGT
Organism: Erannis defoliaria; assembly: GCA_905404285.2. NCBI lineage: Eukaryota > Metazoa > Arthropoda > Insecta > Lepidoptera > Geometridae > Erannis > Erannis defoliaria. The sequence continues at coordinate 10,859,508 of FR990066.1, read as the reverse complement.
CAAGAAGATGACGATTAATGAATAAATTTATACAAATAGATAGTGAAAAGTGTCAAAGAGTGAAAGTTAAGTGTGCGATATTTGATCATGTTTATTGGAATGATTGTGATCTAATCAAATCTGCTACGTATTACTATAAAAAAAAACGCACTAGTTTTATGTTAGTACCGATCACGTAGTCGAAATTTAAAGGCAGGCTCGTTGATGTCTTTTGTATTGATTATAATTACAATAAACTAGGTACTTATAAAAAATACATAACCCAATTTAAACGAAATTTTTTTTACGTATATTATGGGGACGTTATGAAGCCAATTTTTTTTATCTAAAATAACTAGTAGTTCGCAGTAAACTGAGACCTCGCGGCCCCTATATCTTCCAAAACCTTGACCAGTTTGGCTCTTATTCAAACTTAATATTAATTGTACTCGCTTATAAAATGTCACAAGTATCTGATCAAGGGTGTGAACCCGCATACAACCTCTTATAGATCTTCGCTTCGCTTCGGTTAATTATTAAATACATTAACAGTTTAAACGAAATAAACTATTACAGATTGTCAAAAATAAAATCTATATTACAAATAACCCCCTGTATAATGTCATTCTCACCATATGTCATTTGTTAAGCGCGGCGAGTTTTTTTGTAACCCCCCGCGCGTTGCCACTTAACCAATCCTCTAATGATGCCACAGAACGCGATATTGTACAGATGGAACAGTTTATTTTTGCCTAATGAGTTGCCCACTTGGGCACAATTCTGCTGGGAAATAATAGAGCTGCTGAAATAATAGTCTTGTGTTTTCATTAAATCGTGTCGTCTATTTGACACTAGTACTCGTAGTAGAGTGCTAGAGTTGTTAAATTGATTTAAATTTTTGATGGCATTTTAATTATTACAGAAAATATAAATGAATTAAATCTGTTAGCGTTCTATAAATAACCTGGACGGTTTAGCTCTTTCCATCTAGCTTTACTTAGTAAATCTATGTTAAATAATAATTGTTTTATCTGCATTTTTTCAACTCAAATCACGTTTTTGCTTTTTTTGTAACGTATTCTTTTGTGATGTCCTTGCTGCGGTGCTATTAAAGAGGTTAAATGTAGGTATGAAACTCGTAAACTGTATCCTCCAAGATCTCGTATGAATGTATAGGGTTGTAAATAACTACGCCATTAAGTCTCTTATTAAACATCTGTAGGTTTGAACCAGTTTGTACTATTTTATGTTATTATGTAATAGATTTTTAATAATAAGTACTAGGACATGCCCCGCGACCCCGTCCGCGTAAGAAGTGGGTAATGCTGGGTACTGCTGGGTACCACTTATTATTGACATCTTCATATTTTCTAGTAAGTGATTAAGTGATTTAAAAACCAAACTAGGTACGGAACCGATTTCGATAAAATTTATATGGAACCACCTTTGAAGTATTACCTACCGAACACAAAAAAATAATCATCAAAATCAGTTCATAATTGGCGTAGTAATTGCATTACATACATACAAAAAAAAAGACAGTCGAATTTAGAACCTCCTTTTTTGAATTCGGTTTGATAAACAAAATATCCGTCGTTTCATCCCCTCTTAATGTATCATTGTATTATTTTATAATTCAATAAAAAAAAAGATGTACCTAATATCCAAATACTAATTTTCAAAAACAAAACACAACTAAAAGCCGCCACAGACGACTAAGATGCTATTAGTTTCATGTTAAGATAAAATATAATATAATAATATGTTTAGCTTGCCATACAATTTTGAAATACATATTATTTTCGTCACTTGTTTGTTATTTGTTTTGTATGAGTAGCGATATTGAAATATGTTCTAATATAACATGAAATATTATAGCATCTTCACCGTCTGTGACGGCTTTAAAAAACAAAGGAGTTTCATACAAAAGTGTTCACACATTTTTACCCCTAATATGCACCAACACAAATAAATACACCCTCCAAATTTCAAGTCTAATTTATTTAGTTTATTATTTAATTATATTTAAATGATAATGATATTTAATTCTCTTTAAATGATAAGGAGCGTCCGCGACGACATGCAGCGGCAGTTACTCGTATAAGTTCATACACACAAAATTAATGTGAATATTTTTAGTAGCATGTAATTCGCTAAAATTGTATGCACATAAAATACACTTTCAAACTAAGTGGACTTACCGATTTAGTAGGCTGGGTTGTTTCTGCCAATATGTTCACACCTAGAACGAGGGAGATGACAATTAGTTGTTTGCTACACATTCAAAATAAATAAAGCGGTATAAGCTGTGCGTTGTCTGTAAGTCAGTCAGTCAGTCAAAACTTTGATTCATAAAGTATTAGATAAATAGAAGAATAGTAAGACCACAAAACTTATATTCGTGTATATATAAAAAAAAAGTTATATAATAGTTTAGCTTCTTGTTCTCTACTGCATATTTGAAATTGAATTCTTTGTCGACAATTCATTAAGTAGTTTACCACTACTTTACCGCGTAGTCTATGTTTAGATTGTATCTATTACTGGACGCAGTTTACATCGGAATTGGTGCATCATTTACACTCAGTGGGAGATCAAACGTTTTAATTTGAATGTATTTATTTATACCTATCGCTTTTGATGGATAATTAGAGATATTTGTTGTATTTCATGAGGATTTTGTGGGATGTTTTGCAATTGCTGAACTGAATTAAAATTAATGTAATTGAGAATCATCTGAGTTTTATAAACATTGAGTTAATTGGATTTTATTCTCTTCAAAACTACTTACTATCATTATTTTAATTAGTGTTAAATATGAAAGTTTCTTTAGAAGTATTAAGTATTTAATTATGTAGTACAGCATGCTGAGTTGGAGTACGCTGCCGACTGGTAGTGGGTTTGAGCATTTGGATTATCTCTATAGACTTTTATCGCTCTCGATGCAATTCTTTTATTAACCGACTTCAAAAAAGAGTTGTTGTTGTTTAATGTATGTTCACCGATTTCTCCGTCAATTGTGGACCGGTTTTAAAGAAAACTTAATTTTTGTAGGTGACACGTCAGGGGTGGTACATACTATGGTAGAGGATGAGAGGATGGTAAAGGTGGTGGGAGGTACATTTTATCGAAATTGGTTCAGCAGTTTGGTTTTTAAATCAACATTACTGGAATAATAGCGGGAAAATATGAAGATGTCATCCAGGTAGTCGAAATTGAAGTCGGTTGTTTTTTTTAATAGCGTATTATTTTTGTCTAGTAATAGGCTTAGTAGTTTAATATGTTTTTTTTTTAAACATTCATGTGCCGAGACGAACAAGACGGTCGCCTGGTGGTAAGCGTCACGCCTGCCACTAACAGTAGCAGTGCAAGAATTATGAACTTGCGAACACAATCCAGCGCCGCACTGTAATGCGCTCGTCACCCTGAGATATTAGATGTTAAATCTCATCATACCCAGTAATTTCTCTGGTAACATTGCCCTTCAAACCGGATCACAGTAATGCTTGCACACTACTGCTTGGCGGTTGAATAACTGACAAAGGTGTGGTACTTCCCCAGTCGGACTCTGCAGTGGAGTCCTACCACAACAAAAATGATGTTGTACTTAATAAAGATTTAGTAAGAAATATAGTTATTAAAAGTTGAGGGCAATATTATTTAGTAATACGATACATATTATATTTTGCTGTAATATTGCAGGCAACAATATATCGCCTCCATCGCCACCCATTGTAGATTTTATCTAGTCAGTTCATCACATGTATGATCTTCCACGCGGTTTTGTGCCTTCCACTTCGCCTAGAGCCACAAGATGTTTTAACTCTATGGAGTAACCCCACAATGTATGGTTTTGTCGTTCGTCGGTTATAGACTCGCATGACGTGTTGTGCTCTATCTCAAAGGACAACATAGAGGTTTCAAAAAAAGTGTATTTTAGCATTTCCGGGTTGGCAACACTTTAAAGCCCCCCGCGGAAAAAATATAGTTTGTTAACTGATTTCAGTTTAGTGTACTATTTCGGTAAGTCTTTGTAAATGGTATATTCTCAGAACCGCAGGAGAACTGGCAGCAGCGTCTCGGTAAAACGGTGGTGAGCATTCTGCGATCCCCAAGCCTGTCAAGCGTGGGGATTATGTCCGCCAGAAGACGTCCAGCAGAGGATGTCTTCTGGCTGACGATGAAATGGTGTAGTTTCTGACTAATGTGTGACTTCAATCTTCAATCCCTTATACATCATGAAGGTTATTTATTTTATATTATTAGGAAAACATACAGTGATAATAACTTAAGTAGACTTACAAAATTTGGAAAACTATACACCATTTACACGTTTTTCCACATATTAAAATCTATATCACTTATTACACGGTGAGCTAAGGATTTTGATTACCTAAAAAAATAACAATGAACTTTTTGTTTGTGTTATGTTTTCAAACAATACAATACAATACAAAATAATTTATTCAAAACAAAAAGACAGATACACATACATAAAAGGTTAGTAGGTATATATCTATATATCTGTAGGTATATCTATATATCTATAGGTATATCTATATACTTTATTTTATTTTATTTTATTTTATTTGGACAACCAACAGCCTTCTTACGGGGAAAAAAAAACATTATAATGAGCACATATAGGCCAATAAAGGTTATCACTAATAGACAGTGATGCTTACGCTAACATGCGACACACACACACAAAAGGAAAATAAAGTAGGTAAATGTAGTAGAAATAAATGCAATTAATATGCTAAGAAGAAACACAAAAGCACAATCACATATAAACTAAATAATACATACATCAATATTTATTTATGTATATGTATATATATATATATATATTATAATATTTAGTATATTATAATATATATGATGATAATTTATTCTTAGAATTGACAACCTGGTTAAAGAACCGGTTGATATCTGTAGGTTTATCTATCTATCTATAGGTTTTCCCATTTCTACTTGTACTTTGACTGGCACCAGTGTAAATATTTAACGGGCAATTAATCATTATTCGATTATACATTTTTAGACATCGTTATATTCAGTTTCGTTATGGTTATTCATATCATTTAGGATTTTTGAACGATACAAATACAAACCGGACTATATCCATCACTACGGTTTTTAGCTGGTAGCTTTATTTTGAAAAGTTACATTTCAATCCGTCAGTTTATTCCGTCAAGTTAATAATCCTACTGTAGTAGCGGCTAGTAAAGTAAAAATAAAAAGTACGGCTTTACGTTGTTACCTTACAGCCATATGAACAAAATGTTCCCAAATTACCATCACACTGCAGACAGCGGGACGGCTAGTAAATCATATTCTGACGGGAGGTTAATTAGGGCTGCCTCTATTAATGGTGTTTACTTTACCACTCGTTAAGCGATGTGATTATCGAGTAGGACGGAAACGAGTGTTTGTTTAAATCGATTTAAAAAATCTGTCAAGTGAGAGACACATTAGTTGTTTTTGTAGATATGTCCTAAAAGAAAAGTATAATATAATATCATGGTTATAGAGTATAAAGGCTCACGCCTGCCCATAACAGTTGCAGTGCCAGACTCGGAAGTTGCGAACAGTATCCTGTGCCGCACTGCAATGCGCTCGTCATCCTGCATGATATTAAATAGATGACATGCTCGTCATGCCCAGTAATTGCTCTGGTAACATGACCCTTCAAACCAGAATACAGGTAATACTTGCACACTTCTTCTTGGTTGTTAAATATCTATTATGCTAATAAAATGCGCAAGTTTCTTTGTAACATTTCGTTAACTATTCAAACCTAAAAATTAACATGTTCTGTCTTTTACGTTTCGCAAACAAAGTGATTTTGAAAAGTGATTTCAGCTATACTTGCGGTATACAACATACAAATCTACCCCTTGCATTGTAATATTAAAATAAGAACACACAGGGTTGCCAAGCTACAGTAATTGCCCAAACTCCCGCGAACGTTTAATTGAAATTTATATCAAAACCCACTTTATCACGCTGAATACAAGCTTGATATTTATTTGAAGAGCAATTACTCGAACGTTTGAACATTGAGGGAGTATGTTACGTATTTTAGCTGGTTTATTAAACATGAGGAATTTGTGTGGGTTCATGATATTTGTAGGTTAGAATGTAATAGACCGTGGAATATTGATGTTAAATTGGGATCGGGGTTAACGAAATCAGCGGGTAGGATAATTTATTTAATATTGTTTATGTAATGTTGTCTTATTGGTTTGTTTGGTTGAGACTTTGCCAAGCTGGTGTCTTAAATGATCAAACATGTTTTGTTTACATTTGTGTGCAGTTTTATGGTTTAAACAGATAATTTTAAACTACCTTATACGTAAGGTGTTTTGGAGGATATAACAATACTGAAAGGCTTTGAACTACCCATAAAATTCGAGCCAAAACATATAGTCTCCATTTCAAAACAGATCACGTGACAGTACATTTTTGGGGTAAACATTTTTATTCTCTTGTTTAGCAAGCTTGTACTGTAAAAGTTTGGATAATACTTTACTTAATAGTTGTTCACTTTGATTGGTAAATTGATACTAGCTCGTCCAAAAATTAAGTCGAAATATAAAAGCTACTATGTTATATTAAAACTTTCACTAATACATCGAATATTGTCTCATCTTAATAGCATTATAAAAATTCTACAAAAGCGATTTTAGAAAAAAAGTCGCCCATCTCCCATCAGGCTACTAATCGATGATGGTCAAGTCCATTAATATTGATGGATGCGGCAGTAATCGGCTTGTGACAGCCCTGACTTCAAACGCACCGCTTCGTTAGAGGGGGCAGCCCTGGCTTTTAAATTATGTTTTTGTTTTGTGAGTACAGTTTTAAGTAGCTATATTATTTTTTGATATTGGATTGGGTGGTGATTCCGTTGATGGAATCTTTGTAATAATCTTATCATGGGCTTAACTTTTACCTGAAGTTAGTATAAAACTACCAGCGGTCCAAAGTTTTCCTTGTTATCTTGCATAAATTTAATTTTTTGCACTGTTTTAAACCATCATGTTCCTTACAACATAATGACGAAAATAGCTCATTAATAGAACTGTATTGTATTCTTTGTCTAAGATTTTAATACATTTTTTAAAGACTTTCGTTTGACCCCTAACTCGCCCGATGTCAAGTGTAGATGCAATCTACGATAGAGCACGAAGCACCCAAAAACACCAAGATATTCGATTCCAAAAAATGTAGTCTGTGAAATCATAACAGAGTTGGATAAAAACGCACTAACTTTTCCATTTATAACATCAGTGTGACAGCAAAATTAATAAAAAGTTACGGAGTTTGATAAAACTGGGTGGGCGAAATAAAAGTATTTAGGAAAGTAGGTACGTAATCAGGAGTAAGGAATTCAATACCATGCCCACTAAAAATGTAGGCCTAAAGAAAACTTATATAAGTATTTCATTTTGTATAGAATAATAGATGACACGGCAAACTTTGTTTGACCTTTTGTTACAAAACCAAACTAGTATTGAGGAGAATAAAACAAAAATCAAAATAAAATTGCTCGAGCCATTTTCCAGTTTATGCGAGACTAACGGACGAGAATTTTGTTGATTTTTATACAATTAAAATATATGGAATAAGATTTTCAGGTTATGGATTACGTGACAAACACTGAAAACAATGTTGGAGACTATAAGTGTATACATAAGTAAAGTAATACTAATAATTAAATATATACGTAATATTAAGATTACAGTACCATAAAACGACAATAAACTTCAAATACAACGAAAACATTCCAAAAAGCAAAACGAGCAAAAAGGAAAGAGGCTCCATTCTGCTCGCTCAGGCTATTAACCAAACATAATTAATTTATATTATCATCTGCTCGCGTGGATTCACTTAAAACGAACCATGGCCGCAAAAAATAAGCCGGCGATGGACCTTCAAACAGTACAACAACTTCATACAAAATTACGGTACAGTAGATAAGTACTGCGATTCAATTTATGTGCCTCGGCATTTATTGCTATCTCTGTTCGTTCTCTTCTCGTTCTTTATCTCGAAACACCAAAATTGTCGAAGCGCACAATTTTATTGTACATACTACAATTACACTCAGTATAGACCTGCATATTTTTAACCGTAATAGGTTAATCAGTTACGGAATAATGCTTACTATGCTGGATACTCTGACAAAATTAAGCAATGAAAAATGGTAAGATGATCTGTTTGTTTTTGCTTTGTCGTAAAGGGGTAATAAATACATTGAAGCGTAAATTTATATGAAACTAAAGCTAATTCTAGCCCTAAAACTGCATCCAGAACCACCGGAGGATGGGCAGCAGCTTCCTCTCGGTTTACGATAGCACCACCTTAGTATTCTGTGATCCCCAAGCCGCATGCCCAGCGTAGGGATTATGGTAACCCCTCCCTATTAAGGGGGAGTCCTTCATCCTATAGTGGACGTCTTTAGGCTGATGATGATGCTGAAAGCACCACTGAATTAAAAAACTAACCAAGAGCGACACAAAATAAAAGAATTGATCAAATGAACTAATATTATGCGAAGAAGATAATATGAGCAAGCTTGATGCAATTATTTATTTGATTAACATGCACGATATTTTTTTACCTTCGGTCCGCGATTCTGTTTCGCATTGAGATTTTTATTTTTATTTTTTTATAACATGTAAGATTAGTTACTGTTCTTCAATTGTAATGCGACGAAGCTAACGTTTTAATATTGTGGAGCATCCTGTATCAGAGCCCGTAAATCCCCTTTGATTTAGCCTCTATTATTTTAGTGGTCGGATCTTCTTTATTGTTTTAACTATGTCTTCAACTCATGATTTGTTGTCCGACCATCTTAGATCACTTTGTAGTTCCTTTTTTATGAACGAAAATATTATTTTTGACTTTATTCGTATTATTTTTGAGTTGGTTCTTTTATTGGGTGAAAGCATTAGGGCTGTTTTATTTTGAAGTTTTATGGGTTTTAGGGATTTCAAAGTTTGCCATAATAGAGGGTTATGGTTATGGCTGTTACAGGTTGATAGTTTCTTTGTTCTTTGAATGAGTTGTTAGATTTTTGTATGAATTAATTCGTTGTTATGAAAGTTATTAAATTTGTTAACAGAGTTGATATGATCATCATTTTAACTGTTCATATTTGAGTGATCAATTTAAATCGACTATTTAATTAACTTCGAATCAACTGGTATTTCTATCGAGTGATTTGTATGTAAATTTTGGACATTTCACTAAATCATTTTGGATGTCATAATACATGAAATTATTTAAAAGAAAGCTTTAATTATAATAGTATTCTTAAACGTTAGTTTCTTATCTCATAAAGTCTTACTTTTTTTTGTCTTTCTAGATTATCATTTTATGACAGAACTAAAAATGTTACAGGCTGATTGTGTATTTTTTATACAAAAAAAAATATGGTTCGTGGTTAAATCAAACTTGTATCATATTTTTTTCTCTATGGTACCTCTTATAATTTCTCAAAATCAAAACTCCCTTAGCTGCAAACAATAAAGTTCTAAAAATAGCGACAATTCGTTCATTGAATCTTAAATTGACATCATTATACTGCAACCAGCGAAGGTTGGCCTTTGTCTGGCCTACATCACTTAAGACATTATTTGGACATTTTGCCACTAATTAGGTAGGTAATACTAAATGATTACTAGTATATTTTGATTATCTAGTAATATAGATTAATTGTGCGTATTTAGTATACTAAGTTAGTATTATTTATTTCTGAAACTTGTGTTAATCCGTTACCTTCAACTTTTAGCAATAAAAAGCGTTTTGACGCATAATGCCAAAATCAAAATATTCGGTGTTTTGAAATGGTGAATGAAACAATATTTACGCAAAATGCCAAATGCGCATTAGTAGGAAGTAGGATATGCCAGTGCCAAGCCAAGGCGGGTCGCTTATAACTGCTCTATGATAATACAATTTACGGGATATAGCGTGATCATGTTGTGAAGCGGGTTCCCGATATTTCGGTGTAATCACATGCACCATGTTCACGGGTAGTCTGGCGAAATGATCACGGTGAATGTCCCGTAAATGATCACGTAGACTGAAGAAATAATCACGGTGTATGTCCCTTAAATGATCTTAGAACTGTAATGAGCGACCGTGATAGTTTAAAATGCTAAGGAGCAGAATGTCCAATTTGCGAAATATCCAGCGGTCGCAAAATGTCAAGTCGCGCAATGTCCTTTAAAATATTATTAGTGTGATTATAACTTATAAGAAATGTATTTAGGAGCAACAAGCGATATGACCTATTTTATTCTCTGTACCAGAGCTCAACCTAAACTGGTCGCTTATTTAACCCGTAAACAATAGCGCCAAGTTGACAGTTTTATTCGAAACGCTTTATGACATCGCCCGACGGTTATTAAAGGACTATTCAACTCATTATAGCCTCTATAAAGTACATCATCCTGTTGTTGCTATCTCTTTTTGATTTATACGAGGATGTGTTTTGTTTCTCTGTCGTGTTTGCCGTGTATATGGATTGGTTTATGAAGGGTGTGTGAATTCGGATTGATGACGTAATAGTAGTTTATGATACTAGTAGTAGTAGTGGTTTTATACGAGTAGGTAAGCGTCTGGATCACTGTCACGTGATGTGGTATCCCACAACGATTACTTTTTTTTTCAAAATAGCCCAACATTCTTAAAATAAAATTAATACAATAATAGCTTGGCCTGGACTTATATAGGGTTAGTTCTAATCAGTTGGCATCCTTTTAAGGGCATATTCTGTACATCAAAACAAACAACTTTTACTATGGGGCCAACATTGAAATCGCAAAAAAAACAGCTGTTCCATACATTATGCCCAAGGTCGATGAACTTTTTGTATGGAACTGATAACTTTTTCGCGATTTCAATGTTGGCCCCATAGTAAAAGTTGTTTGTTTTGATTTATATATATATATATATATATATATATTATACGTTCTAGTGACGAGATGAACAAGACGTTCACCTGGTGGTAAGCGTCACGCTTGCCACTAACAGTAGTAGCAGTGCTAGAATTGTGAACTTGCGAACACAATCCTGCGCCGCCCTGCACTGCGCTTGTCACCCTGAGATATTAGATGTTAAATCTCTTCATACCAAGTAATTTCTCTGGTAAAATAAGTCCTTCAAACCGAAATACAGTAATACTTGCACAGATATACAAACAGACAAGACAGACATATAAACAGACAATAATGTTTTCATTCGTTTCCATAAATAGTGCCCTGTCTTAAAATAATTAAAAACGTACCTACATAAATATTGTTTTTCTGTTTAGAAAAATTGACCGAGATTAGTAATAAAAAATATATAGTAATGATTAGTTTTTTATAACCCTCGGTCTGTATGTCGCATTTGGTTTTTCGTTCTCGGCTAACACACCCGTGTGTTAAAATAAAAACGTCCCTAACCACATAATTGCCTCTGAAAGCATTTTACAAAAAAAGATCCACAAATCAAATAAAAGTCCAAAATAAAATGGAACGTTGTTTTTCAACCATTCATACCGTTTAAGTGCAGTCAGCACAAGGTTAGGGGCAGAGGGGGAAAAGCAAGATAAGTCACGCACAGGGGATGATGACTTGACTAATGTTGTAATTATTGCGACGAATTCACGAGGAGGGTGGGGTAAAAAGGGCGAGCTGACGGAGTGATTTAAAGTGAGTGAAAAATAAACCATTAGTATCGCGTTGTGTATTTGCCTAATTACTATACATTGTATTTTAGCTATGTGGACAGGTGTTTGATTATAATTATAACGGAGCAACGAGAAAGATGACCCTATTTTATCATCCATACCTAAATTGTAGATTTTAACGCGTATCACAGTCAAGGAATGGAAAACCCATTCGCTTTTGGAATTCCCTTCCGTCGTTGTCAGGCAATCGCAGTCACTGAATATTTTCAAACGTCATGTGAAGGAACACTATCTATCACAGTGTTAAGTTGTACTCTGCTGGAAGAGATTGAAGTGAGCTTTAATTTGTTAGGTACTTTATAAATATCTATATCTACATTCGTTATTGTATCATTTGTCATGTGTGTTTGCAATAAATTTGTACTGTTATTATTTATATTTTCATGTATCTATTTGTATTTTGTATCACGTACTTATTTATTTATTTATTTAAGTAGTACCTAAGTTGATATATATATATATATAAGTAAATGTATATATGTATATATAAATATGTAGATTATATTTATATTTTAATAATTTAAAAGTGTTTGTAGCATCTCCCGTCTTTATTTATGTGTATATTCTTCCTCCTGCCGCCAATTGTGGCACTAGCTCATAAGGTTCTTGTATCTTTATCTATTGTATTTTTTTGGTGTGCACAATAAAGAGTTTCTATCTATCTTAAGCCTAAAGCCTTGTTTCCTAACAAATAACATTAGGTATTTTCTAAGTCTGCGTGTTACATCTTCGAACACATCGCTAAACACAACGCCAACCAGCCAACATGCAATAAGCATCAGAATTACAGACACATAAAAACCAATCAGGGAAAGCCGCGTGGAAAAAAACTGTAAACACACTTTCAATTTGTAAGCAATACTTAATTGTATAATTATCTTTACTTTTAATAATTTTCCACCTGAGATAAATATAATTTTCTAAACGTAAGAAAGTAGACGTTTTCATTACAAATACATTTAATTTTGTTATACGGTATAATCTGCCACAATGGTTATTATAATTGTTCCACGTGGGATCACAGAATAATTGATAGTATCTAGTAGGCTGCGGGTATTATATATTAGGGTTGTCAGCACACTTACGCTAAACAAGAAAGTTCAAACGAAAACAATGAAGAACAATCCATACTTATTTCATGTAAGTAATTATTATTATACATGAATTACATGTTTATACAAATAATACTAACTAATTATTGTCGTAATTTTTATACGGTCTTTCGCTTTGTGTACGTTTGGTAGCTTCGATCAGACCGTTACAGATAGTTTTTTTTTTGCTTTTATTGCAGTAGATTACCTACTATCAGTTTATCCCGCTATGAGTGTTTTGTACTTTAGCTGTCAAAAATAGTAAATAAATATGTTTCAATGAGAGATAATAGGCTAGATGACTGGTTTTTTTAATTGTCCTATTAAAATGTGGCCCATAAAAATAGCTGATTAATGTAAAGAAAATGAAAATCTGATCAAAAATAAGCAACTTATAAGTATTTTAATATCATGCTAAACAGAGAGGCGAAACAGCAAATCGTGACGTCACTTCTCTGTACGCCATATAAATTATATTCTAACACGTAAGGCGTGACGTCATTTTTTGTTTTGTGGGAAAGGGACAGAGTTGTCTCTAACAACAACTTTAAACGCTCATATATCAGAACATTATTAACCGATTCAAATTGTTTTTTCAATAAACATACTATTTACTTAAATTCTTCATCAAAGCTATTGGTTTCAACGATATAAACATCAGTCATCTACCCTATTACACGGCATAATTATATTCAAAGTGCCGCATATCAAGTGATTAGGGCAAATCTGCTATTATACACTATCTAAGGTTATAAATTTGATTAGTCCTGTCTTTACGAATTTGATCAAAGAATGCAATCAATCAATCTACATTTTTGCGAATAAAAGACGGGTACAAATGTAATAATATTTTATCATAGATTACCTCTAACACAGAGAAGAACTAATAATGATCAGTCAGCTCGTGACCACGGCTATTGGAACATGGTCGAAACGTCGAGGTAAATTAAAATAAATTTATTTGTGCGCGATTAAGTCCCGGTGATAAACATAATTATAAGAACTAATAAATAAACAGAAAATAACTGAAATAGAAAACTGAAACTGAAATAGATAAACTGAAAGAAAAGGCTTGGTTCTGCCCCGCTGCCTGTAGCAACCTAGTTTTTAATAAAGTAAGTAAGTTCGTATAGGCTGAGTGGCCAGCCCTAGTGTCAGAGTTAATGTGCCGCCCGAAGGCCACTGACATGGCTCTAGTTTTTAATCATCTTATGCATCAAACACTAAAACTAATTTAAAACCTATTTTAGTTAAAAAGCGTTGTCTTATTTTTTTTAAACTCAATTCGTAATTCGAAGTAAACACTTTTTAACTACGAGTAAAATAAGTTTTAGTGTTTTAAGCATAAGACGGTAAGTTTTTTATACTTATTGTAACAACTAATAAATTAAGAATTAAAACTGAGACTTTCACGTGTGGCAGCCCTACAAGAAAGTGGGGTGAGTTGTAATTAACCTTTGTCAAGAATATGAGTATGACACTGTTTATGTGTGTTCCGTTCATGTGTGCGTAAGCATTGCTTTGTGAGTATAATAAATAATTGCCATTTTATATGTTTCATTCAAAAATATCGTTCATGTCTGGCAGCAAATGCTGTAAGCGTTAACGCTGCCCATAATAAATACTTAATTGTAAGCTAAGTCTGTGGACTATACTGTATAATTCAGAATATACTGTATAATTCAAAATGTGTCCTTAGAATAAAAAACAATTTGCGTTATTTATTGATTATAATTACTCTAACCAGTAGATGATGTAATAAAAATATATATCTTTAGTCTACTACCAATTTTATTGCAATAAACTACAATATTAATATTTTTATCGATTTAAATGCTTTTACCTGAAGAAAAATATCGTGATAACCTTCATACATCTAGACAAGAAATTCTAAGGAGTACCTATTATAGAAGCGTTTCTGTTTTATTTATATAATAGGGTAGATGACTGATATTTATATCGTTGAAACCAATAGCTTTGATGAAGAATTTAAGATAATATAGTATGTATATTGAAAAAAATTTTTAAATCGGTTAATAATGATCTGATTATTCTGACAACTCTGTCCCTTTCCCACAAAACAAAAAATTACGTCACGCCTTACTTGACAGAATAGAATTTATATGGCGTACTGAGTGACGTCACGATTTGCTGTTTCCCCCTCTCTGTCTAGCATGATATTAAAATGCTTATAAGTTACTTATTTTTGATCAGATTTTCATTTTGTTTTCATTAATCAGCTATATTTATGGGCCACATTTTAATAGGACAATAAAAAAAACCAGTCATCTAGCCTATTAAAACAAAAATGTGTGAAATCCACGTCAGTTTTCATAATTATAAAACCGCGTTTTAAGTTCTTCAAACAATAATTTTTCATACTTATTAAACTAAAAGGCTACTCTTACTTCGCCTCTAGTTTCAATGAGTGAAATCTATATCGAGTTGTCTGGAAGGCTTCAGAAACTAAAGATAGTTATTTCCGTAGCAATTCCGAGATATCGCATCCTTTCGGGTTCCGTACATTTATATCTGCTAGCGCACAGATCAATAGGGCTACGAATAGAAACGTGAATCATACCGCTCGAGCTAAGGGCGATATAGGGGTTACAATGTTTGCGTTCAAGGTGTAGACATTATATCGATTTGATGCTTTGAGGAGCTAGAAGCTTTTTATGCTTCACAGGTAACGGTGTTAAAAAGGAATCCGGTGAGTTATTCTCCATACAAACATATTCCCCTATTTTCTTCCTGGATAAAGCCTCTAGAGCAATTTTTTTTTATAAATTCTAAGGTTACTGTAGACATGTTTCTGTCATTTCCTTTTAATCAGTAACTAATTCCTAAAAAATAAATATAATCCTTTATCCTTCATAGTAATTTTTGGAGGGATATATTTTCTTTAGCAATTAGTTGCTGAAAAATGGAAACGACAGAGATATGTCTACAGTAGACTTTCTCAAGCTAATGGCATTTTCATACAATTTTATCTTTCCGCAGGCGTTAACGCTAACTGAAAGTGGAGTTGGTGAAGTTCTTGACTAGACCCTATGGGCTTTATAAAAAAAAAAAATTGCTCTAGGGGCATTATCCAATAGAGGATACGTTTGTATGGAGAATCGCTCACCAGATTCTCTCTTAAGTGACGGTGTGGTGGAAGATAATAAACATACACCTAGCCTGGAACGGGAACTGTTTCACAGGTGAGGCTACCGGAACACACAACAGCAGCGGCTTGTGCAGTGGAACCTAATTTAAACTTTATTTGTATTGGACAGTGTCTCGATTTTACACTGTAACGGTTAGCTCGTTGTCGTCATGTGGCCCACCGACTGCGCGCGCCTCAGCTCAACAGTGGAATATCGACACTATTGTGTATACTAATGAGTACAAATTCGCTTGCACTGAATAGTGAATATGGCATGATTTTAGTTATAGATTTTTGTATTTTGTGGTTCGTTTTCTATGGGGTGAATCTTGTACATAGGTAGTACTGTTATACTTTCTGTATTAATACTTCGCGGTTAAAAACAGAATTATGAAATACTCTCCGCTGATACGTGAAGCTAACGCTCACAGCTCAGCTAAATTAGCTTATCTTGCGGTGGGAACGGAGCTTTATACTATTCTCATAAACAGTGTAGTCTTTCGTGCGCCCGGTGCAAGCTTATATGTATTTATATTATATATGTATAACTGGACCTATGCATGACCCAAAACTTACTCCTCTTGGTCTGGTCATTTCACCGCACCGCTGGTACCGCCCTAGTTGCAGCACTCCTCATAAGATAGAGCTACTCTACTATATATAAATATATCCAAAACAAATAGTATCAAGAACCAGAGATAAAATCAGAATAATACATTACAAAAAAAAAAACGAGATCAAAAGTCACACATTCAAATCAAGATGTTCCAATAAAAAATAAAACTTTCCTCATACAATACAAGACCGAAATAATGTCAACGGCAAGTTTGTGCACAAGCAAACCATTTCGCGCCAATTATGCTTGTGTCAAACACAGCCGGGTAACATCCTACTTCTAAAATATATCTTAATTCTAGACAGATAGAGTTAACATTACATTGCTACGACACTGCATCGAGGCTTCAGTAAAATCTGTTTCCTTGTATTATTAACCTTTACTCCAACGCGTGAAAGTTCATTTTCGCTTCACAATCTTTGACGATAAACTACAGATGGTGACTAAAGTGATAATATATTGTATTTGAATCGGTTAGGGTCGGTATTTGCATGGATTGAGATCAAAGTAGTTTTCCCGTAGGATGAGGTATGCGACAATAATATGGATTTGAAACCAGTTAAGGAGAAGTCTGTCTGGATATTTTGTTGGTTTATTTGAGGATTATATCGTTTTTATTGGATTTCGTTGTAAATTACACTATAAACTGGACTGAAATCGTACCATAACATTACAGCGGCGTGTAGTGTAATGACGTGCTATATAATTAGGCGTGATGTAATGACGTGCTGTATAATTAGGCGTGATGTAATGACGTGCTGTATAATTCGGTGTGAACATATTAGAGAGCTGTAGAAAAGCCAATGACGAATGTTACTTTAATGCCGGTATTTTGTGTAATAATTACTAACCTATAAATACATAATTTTGAAAGTAAAAAGGGAAAGCTTACGAAGCACATTTGACTCTTTGCTGGTTATTCGACCACCAAGCAGTAACGTGAAAACAAGTACTGTGTTTCGGTTTGAAGGGCAATGTTATCAGATAAATTATTGGGCATGAAGAGATTTGATGCCTAGCACCTAGCATCTTAGGATGACGAGCGCAGGATTTTGTTCGCCAGTTCACAACCAAGTAAAAGACTCACTCGTCTCAATAAATAAAAACTACCTTAAAAGCTCTGCCTCACTTAACAAAATAACGACAACGATAATTAGTGATATGATGTTAAACTTCTTCGCAATGCAAAACTAAATGTGCAATATTCCTCGTCAGCCATAAGACGTCCACTGCTGGACGAAAGCCTCCCAATAGAGGGGTGTTGCCATAATCCTCACGCTTGGCAGGCGGCTTGGGAATGCGCAATATTAACTAACGGCAATTAACTATAAACGGCAATTTTACGTTAAGCAATAATTTATAACTTTGATCATCTACGGCCTTTCTTAAAAAAACTTTTCAACCGTTAGTCACTCCTTAAGATGCTCTGCCATCTTCTCTCTGACGTGAAGTGTAATATGCAAGAACAAGACAGAGAAGTTTAAGCAGTGACTAAGAGAATCGAGATTATTTTAGGTAAGGCTGTTAATGCCAACCTAACAGCTCTGACCTGTTTTAAGGCTCTAAGCTCAGAGCTTGCTCTTGCTTTTCAAGTAGAACAAGTGACATTCTGTCAAATTAAATTGAATCCGAAAATCGTTGCATCCCCTTAAGCAATTTATTTAGAGCACCGATTTGCCGCCAAACCTCCACCGATGGAGCAAGCGATTCGCTTTGCTCAACCGATAACTGCTAACGTGGCGTGGGGAATTGTAGAGACGTCTATGTTTCCACCTATTAACCCGTCACTCTAGTGACAACTAGAGGTCTGACTAATAACAGTTACACGTATCATAATCTAATGGTTTAAATGTTAATACAGGGTGTTAGTTTGAACGCCGTCATCCTTCTAGGATATCATTTTACTCATCAATATGAACAACTTTTACTATAGGGCCAACCCTGAAATCACGAAAAAAAAGCTGTTCCATACAAAAAGGTTCATCGATCTTGGACAAAATGTATGGAACAGCTGTTTTTTTTTCGTGATTTCAGTGTTGGCCCCATAGTAAAAGTTTTTCATAATGATGAGTACAATGATATCCTAGAAGGATAACGGTGTTCAAACTAACACCCGGTATTACTACTAGCTGGGCCCGCAGTTTCACCCGCGTGATGATGAAAAACAGTGTTGTTGATGATGATAAAAAGTAGCCTATATGTTATTCTAATAAATAAGCTAATTTCCTATTTTCATCGAAATCCGGTTACCCGTTTTGGCGTGAAGAGGTTACAAACATACACACATACCGTCAAACTTTCGCATTTATAATATTAGTTTGATTGACTACTACCATTATTGTTACTCAATATTAGTCAAATATTAGATACTAACTCGTTCCGATAACGCACGGCAAAGAGTTTTCTCAACCAAATAGTGTTTCTCTTCACTCACTGTTACGCGAGAACACTGGGAACAGAAACAGAGAGAACTGTTACTAGAACAGTCGTTATACTGATATTTTTGTCCGTTCCAATTCTGAGTATTGGAAATAGCCCCATACTGAGACCTTTACTGAGAAGAAAACCCATATTATCGTGCTCTTATTTCAGTGAGAACTTTCTATCAAACTTTTAAGCGTTTCAAAGAGAGTTTGCCCTTCATGCTCATTGATGGTATTTTTTTGTGAGTCACGGCCTTATGATTTTTTTATCGAACGGCACCTAAGTTTTAAACGACTGCGCTTAAAAAAATAAGATTTCATAAGATTACAATTTCTTGTTTTTCCTAATTTCCTTTGTTTGTGTGCTATGTTTTTTGTCGCAAATAAACTATTGTCTATTGTCTATTATTTACGTATGTAGAGTGAAAGTTAAGATAAATTAAGTCAAGCTCTTCAGTTCTCTTCGTGGTAGCCATTGGTGGTAGCCTAATAGGAAGACCACTAGAATTTGAATCGTGAGCTCTGGTTTCAAATCCCGAGCCCGTACCAATGAGCTCTTTGGAATTTACTTATGTACTGGCTGTTTGGTGAAGAAAAATATTGTGAGGAACCTGTATACGTCCGGAAGAAATTCAATGGCGTATGTGATTCCACCAACTCGCTACTGGGCCAAAGTGTGGATAATAACATGGCCAAATCACTCTTCATGAGCCTACGTCTCAGCAGTGCAGTCTTATTATGCTTTTCAATTAAACCCGTTCGAACTTGCTCAGCACAAAACATTTAGGGATGTTTTAAATTCAGTTGCTTGTTTCTTTTCAAAATTGGTGACGATTTCAGTCTTCATTCTGTTGATGTTGAAGCTCTCAGCGGTTTGATCTCTGGCGGCGCATCTCATTAATTGTTCGCTTCCCGTGTCTCGTGTTACAAAGTGCCGAAGAAACTCGGCCGCGCTTCATGTCGGGATTCACCGGATACAGTCGTCGGCGTTCGAAGAAACGTTTCTGAGCTAGATCCGCTAAGTTGAATTGAACAACAATTAATAAAAGCACTCGCCAAATAGATACTTTTTTAAGCTACAGTAAGTGCAGAAAGAAACGGTCGCGGCAAAGCCTTTTATAAAACATATACATTCTAATATAAATTAAACTCTTATGATTTTAAATAGCAGTAGTGTGCAAGTATTACTGTGTTCCGGCTTGAAGGGCAATGTTACCAGAGAAATTACTGGGTATGAAGTGATTTAACATTACATCCGATATCTCAGGGTGACGAGCGCAGTGCAGTGCAGCGCGGGATTGTATTCGTAAGTTCACAATTCTGGCACTGCTACCGTTAGTGGCAGGCGTGACGCTTACCACCAGGCGAACATCGTGCTCGTCTCGTCACTTGACCGTATAAAAAATATATATTATAATATGGGTAACATACTACTGAATAGACTGACGAACAACGCAAATTTTTCGGATATCCTTCGGGCATGGAAGGAACCCTAAAAACTTTTTTAGTTTCTAGCTTGATTGTATTAATGAAGCTAAAATCATGATTGTATTGGTCTGATATGAAGAAACATCTGACAAATACCTATTACAAAACCATTTTTCCAACACTTTTTCACAACAAAAGATCCTTTCTAAGAAGTTCTAAATCGTCCACTCAACCATAAAGAGTTGTTCACAGAATTTCGTTCAAGAATCCGATTTTTCACGATGAGTTCAGGGAATCGAGGTTTTCACAACAAATACGAGACAAATATTAAACAGAGTAGATTATAAACAGAGACAGAATACAGAGATGACAGTTTTATCTGTACATCTACTGTGTTTTAGCTAGGGGTGTCACTGTTAATGCTAGATAATTATGTGTTATGTGATAAAGATTCGAGATTTCGAACCCCTGATGCTCAGGATAGCAAAAAGAATAAATCGTATACGGAAATACTTTTAATCTACTTGTTACAGCTTTAAATAAAATATTAGACGTGTTTCCAAAAAAAATACAATAGTATAAGTAAAAAAACTTCAAAAATTAACTGGGTTCAGCCGTTAAAAATGGGTACAAAATAAGTACACACGAGTTTTCTAATTCATAATAAAATCATTATTATATACATTCTATAACGTTATCACCATCATTGCTGCTATATGCTATACTGTTACCGCACTACGATTCCTCTCCCTTAAATGGGAGGAGGGATTTCCTAAAACGTCATCATCAGCCAGAAGATCATTTGAAGATGATCATTTGCTATCTAAACCAAAATAATATTAATACAATTTGTGTAATCTATTGAAATTTAACCTATTTATTTGATACACAAATCAGAATACAGTCTTTACATTTGCATTGTATAGGTTACAAAGAATATATTATACAAAAACAATGGGATTAGGTACTCTTCTCTCTCCTTTTAAAGGCATGAGGCATTTTCCATTCGCAGGCGGCCTACTAGTATTTTTTTTCCATACTTCCTTGTATGAGCTAGCCCAAAATGTCTCACGCCTTTTAAGCTACTTCAATATATCAATGAATATTTAAGAAAAACTCGCATGTAGCAACCCTAGTTTATGTTGTCAGTTGGGCAATCTGTCGCGTTGTCAGACCGCTGAATAATGAGTTTACAGGAATTTCCCGATACGAGTTGCAGAGCTAGTGTTGCATAATTATATAAATAAAGTAGTAGATTGTGGTATGTTTTTATTGTGTTTTAGTTGCGATTGTTAATGACAGATTGCTTTTTCTTATTTTAATGTATATATTTAAATAGAAATGAGTTCAGCAACTAAGCAAAAAAATAAACAAGTATACATTACATTGTATAATAGCACTAAGCCACAAGTAACTTAAAAAAATAAATTCAACCGACTTCAAATTATAAATGGGACCACCTGGAGAGTTCAAACAAAAAAAGAGTTTTCAAAAATTGGCCACTATTGACGGTGAAATCGGTGTACATACTTAACAAAAATCATAATCATAATTATGTAATCGAACATAGAACCTCCTTTTTTAAGTCGGTTAATACTTAAGGAGCTCATTAAACTAAAATCGCCATACCTACATGTATGACAATATGATTAGCATATATTACATACATTTCGTTGAGTGTGAATTAAAATGTATGCTGATATTTTTTCGCAATTTCAGGGTTTTTTCTTTAAAATAACCATATGATGATTGTAATGAGCTCTTTTCGGTTTAGTATTAGAGGTACCGTTCTGGGTAAATTTGTATTTGTGTATTTTTTTGGCGTGGCTGCTAAACTAATATTAAAATAATATAATTTCTACAAAATTTGTCGCATATTGCTGAGTCTGAAGGAAGACTTAAAAAAATTGCATAAACCTACATAAATGAATTTGCAAGATACGTTATAATCATCTAATTATTAAAATGTTGACAAAGTATTCGTGGTGGTTTGCAGATAGGCAACGATAATTGCCTACTATTAGGCAAACCATTTACTTGTTTGCCACTTGCCACTGTGGCATGACTCTTTGCTGAAAAAGCGTATCTTCTTAATCTGTAAAAATATTTATTTACAAATACATTATAGATACATATGTACAAAACTTAAAGTAAATATTTAAACTATACAACTAAAACCTACTTATTTACAATAAAATATATATATATTATAAAACAGAAACAAAAAAAACCCTAGTACCTATAAAACAAAAAAATAATGGAAAATTCTATTCATAACTTGTGAAAATGAAAAAAAATACTTGAAAAAAGGTGTCTCTACCTAATCTGTAAAAAGAAACAAAAGTTAAACCACCGCTTTTTAAACACTTCTTATTACATTTCCTAATCCACATTTCGTAGTAGACGATTAAAATATTAATGTTATTAGCTCGCCGGTTGATTTACAAGCGATTTGTAGCTGATTTTATTTATTTTAACTTTGATGACGGGGAATGACAGACTACAAGACCGCCGTGCTATATTCATGAGAGTTTGTTGGAATATCTTTATAAACATGTTACTTTGTGATTTAGTGTGTTGTGGTATGTGTGATGGGCGGTGATTAGTTATGTAACAGTGGAAGTGTGTGCGAGAGTGATGTTTTTTTGTTGGTGTTTTTCGGTTGTGTAAAATAATAAATGATTATGATGTAAGTGATTTTATAAGATTTGGAAATTGACGAAATAAAATATTAACAAATCGATAGAACACGATGACTTAAATAAAAAAAATCTAATTCTAGTGTTGTGCTACTTACTCCTCTGGCGTAGCAACCCAAAGCACAGAATAAATAATAGTAACCATGGTGGTTGGCCTCCGAAACAAGAAACCACCATCTATGGCTTGTCCCGCGCTGTCCCTAGCTAGTAGTTAGTTAGCGGCTTGGAGCTCACCTAGGTCTGCTTGGTTTATTGAGTTCCATTATCCCCATTGAATGGAGACAGCGTCAATGGGGACAAAGGGAATAGACCCCTGCCCGCCTAGAACGCGAGCCGTGATAAAATTATATCCACTTTATATTCCCCGCGAAAAACTGACAGACGTATCTAGCTTTATCACGTTCCCGCGCGGGGAAATACCAATTAGTCCTCGGCGCGTGCTAGGCTGGGAGCTGGGAGATATCACTCTAGAGTTGTAGCTATTTCTATTAACGAATCAAAATTCACTTATTTGTTCAAGATCATAGTTTTATTCGCGGCGGATGATGAATCCATTACATATCGATAAAGCGTAACCACGTGATGACTATTTCTAGAATAGTCTTGTAGATTTCCGTATAATAAGTGTCCATTCTAAATTTTCGCGAGGTTCATATATATTCTAAAATTAATATGCAGCGTTTCTATACTTAAGGGATCGTATACGGATCGAAATAATTTGCCAGAGAAACAAAATATCATCTGTGGTAGTATGAGTAAGCTAAAGTATAGCAGTCGGTTCTGTATAGAATTAAATCTGTCGCAGAAATCTACTGTTGGGGTAGGCGCGTTCTAGAGTGCATGGAGACCACGAACCTGCAAATGTAGTTTAGGACGCCCTGAGACTCGATATAGTAACGAAGGCAGTGGGCAGTGACTGGAAGCGAGAAGCCGATGATCAGGCTAAGTGGAATGAATTAAATCTCCAGCAGTGGACTAAGTTCATTAATTTATTTTTATCGTTTTTTTTATTTTTTATTGTAATTTATTTTGTAACTGACATTCTGCTTTATTTAGTTTAAGTGGTGTTTCCGCGTTAATAACATACAATAAGGTAGGCAGAAGAAGACAATGATGATGAATAAATTCAAATTCACAGCAATTTGCTATTTTTCGAGCATGATTCAAATAAATCCGAATTAAGCGAACCTTGCGCCCAACCGCCCGGCCCTGCGGCCCGCGGCGAGATTTGTAACAAAAGCCCTCTTCATAAATATATCCTCTGCCAGTAGAATGGCCATTATTAAATTTGTGGATGGACGTTTTCTAATCTTGAAAATGTTTACCGAAAGGAACGATGAAATTTTATAACTATTGCTGATCTCTTATCTGATTTTTAGACTGACGTGTCGGTTTAGTATAACTTGTTGGACAGTCACAAAGTAAATTTCTTTCTTTCTTTTTTTACTTGAGTTGGCTTAGAAGGTACTACCGGAGTATCAGACATTCTGTCGTCCTAATAACTAAATTATCTAAAAATATTTATACAACTACACAATAAAAAGATTATTATGTTCCGGTTTCATCGGAAGCAAGGTTCAAGAGCTGTGGGTGGTTGCTACCACCACACTCGCCTCCGCTGGTGGCAATCGTGAAAAAATCCCAGTTGCCGCTAGAGGTGGCGATCGGGGAGTTTTCTATTCTCGATCGCCACTAATCCGGTCACTATCGAAGCATATTTTCAACTTGGAAGTAATGAGCATCAAGACGTCAAGATGTTCGCCTGGTGGTAAGCCGGCACGCCTGCCCATATAACAGTAGCAGTGCCAGAATTGTTAACATGCGAACAAAATGCTGCACCACACTGCACTGCGCTCGTCACTCTGAGATATTAGAAAATCTCTTCATAACCAGTTTCTCTGGTAACATTGCTCTTCAAACCGAAACACAGTAATGCTTTCACGCTACTGCTTGGCTTTGAATATTGTACTGGTACGACTCTCTTGCAGAGAGTCCGCCTGGGGAAGTACCACACCTTTGCCAGTTATTCAACCGCCAAGCAGTAGTGTGCAAGTATTACTGTGTTCCAGTTTGAAGGGCAATGTTAACAGATAAATTACTGATATCTCAGGGTGACAAGCGCAGTGCAGTGCGTCGCAGGATTGTATTCGCAAGTTCACATTTCTAGCACTGCTACTGTTAGTGGCAGACGTGACGCTTACCACCAGGCAAACATCGTGCTTGTCTCGTCACTTGATAGTATTAAAAAAAACTTGTAAAGGTGCGGTAATTCTCCAGGCGGACTCAGTAATAATAGTTTCATGAAAATATCTCCCATTTCCCGGAACACGTAGTCACCGTACACTCCCCCTAAATCCTAACGATGCAATTGATCTCTCTCCCCGGGCGATGCGCGATAGTCCACGTACAGCCTCGTTTATGCTACCATCTTCTACCGTTGCGTAGTGATGACGCCGTTTCGTGCGTACGACGCATTTTTGTACGAGTTCGGGATATTCTATTGTGATTGTAGGTAGGTACACCTGAACAATTTGAAAGTCGGTCCCTTACTAATGTACTTTTTTAACCTAGTAATACCATTCTGTATAACCTAACTGTACTTATATTTTATTTTGAATAATAAGTAAATCTTGTTAATAATAATAACAATCTTAATAATAAGAATCTTGTTAAGTATATTTTGTTAATCCATGTAACAGTGCGACTGGTAGGGAATTTTAAAATAAAAAGTTGTCCCATCGAGAAACAGTCTGGTAACTTTGTGACTGGTTGAGAAATTATAAATAAAAAAATCCCATCTAGTAATCCCATTATATTTATTATTATTTAATCTAAGAATTTGCGTTTTACCTATTTTACTTTTTTTCTTGCTGTTGCCAATCCATGCTGGAATAATATATAATTCAATATATGTTTTCCAGCATTATTTATATATCTGTTTTATTCCCATTTATTACTTTATTAGCTAGCCTTACACAATATTCTAGGAACCTTTCTGAATGTTCTTAATCACTTATTAGTTCACTAGCAGCTTCAGCATTTATTTTTATATTAAATCTTTGTTCCGTATCAAACTTGTCCACTGAATTTATAGGGCAATCAAATATGACATGAGGCACTGTCTCCAATGCATCAGGGTCGCAGATGCACGATGGGTTCTCTTTGCACTTAAATCGATTTAAGTACTCAGAGAACCCACCGTGCCCTGTCAGAACTTGGGCCAGCACTCCGGTGGGTTTAATCAGCTTCACGGTTCTAAAGGCTTTTGCAGCATCTGGGAAGAATATTTTGGTTGTGCCTGCTGTTTCGCCTGACCTGTATCTCCGGTCCCATTCGTCAATCGTCTCTAAACGAATTTGACGTTTTACGAATGAGACCGGACACAAGTCGTAGTCAGGCGCCTTTTTTAGTTTCTTGGCAGCCTCTTTTGTCAGTTCATCGGCCCTTTCATTTCCGAGAAGACCTGCGTTTGCTTTAATCCAGAACAAGGAAACATCTTTGCTCTGGTGCTGGCTTGGCTTTTAAGTTTTTTCCCGTTTCTACTGCCGGTGTTACCCGTTGAGAACAAACCTTAAATGAATTTTACTGGACATAAACCTTATACCATATTCGCCTTGGTCAGTTGTGTAGAACTCCGAAGAGCTAATTGGTCGGGCCGGAGATTTGAGCCCGCTACCTCACGATATCGAGTCTATCAATCTCCCACTAGACTTTTACTACTTCTTTATCGTCAGTTAAGTAAGAAAAAAAACAAAAACACACATAGATTCATCCGACACTTTAATGAATGTATCATGTAGGTATGTGTGTTTGTTTGATGTGTTCTTTTACACTTCAGCATTTTTAATATTAGTGTGCTTTCATACCTATATTATAGGGCGTAGTTTTATTGGCATTGCCAGTATCCCAATATTAAGTAATTGCTTCAAAAGAGAGTACAGAAAAATGTCAAATAACAACCCTCTATCAAGATTTATTACAAAGCAAGCACTTGAATCAATCACGTTTGCTATTCAAACTATGTCAACCTTTCGTTCAACATGATCCTTTTAGTCCTTTGTCATTTTTAAAATTGTCAAATATTCTTTAGGACAGCTTAATAAAAAGTGAAGACCTTTAAAGCGACAAGGTTCTAATTATAAGCATTTTATTACGTAGAAGATGCTACCTCACAATTTTTGTAAGTAGTAGCATTTTAAACTCAATTGTTCAGGACGTAAGGTTTGTTATACGAAAAGTGTATGTAGGAACAATTTCGTTGGCAAAAGGGACCGTCTCTCGTCCTGTTTTGTTAATTGGTCTCTTAATAATTATGGACCCCTAAAGTGATGTGTAAATTAAAGGGTTCCGTATATTGTCGGTATTGCAATTATTTTTTCACAATAATTATACTAATTCCTGTTAGGTATTATTTGAAGAAACATTTACAGATTAAATTGCAGATTACAGTCAAATCAGACTGTTTTTTCAGATATATAACTAGCCCGGCACTTCAGCTTGCTAATACCAACTCTATATTATGTCCATTATTATTATATTATCTTTCCCATTATGATGAGTTAATGACACCCTAAAATATTGCTCATGCATTGAATAACATTCTGTATAATATAATCTTCTTCCAATTAGATCTCACATTAAATTAGTGCCTGGTTTATAGTTACTTGTTGGAGTGGTAGGAGTTTACCAACCGTCTGTGTTTCGCTTGGTTTACGAGAGACATTATAAGGCATGAAGAGGTTTGACATTTAATAACTCAGGGTGCCGAGCGCAGTGCAGTCCGGCGTAGGATTTTGTTTGTAAATTCATAAGTCCGAGATTGCTAACGTTATGGGTAAGCGTCACGCTCACCAGGCGAATGTCTCGCTCGTCTCGTCAATTAAAATACGCTGTAGAGAGAGTCAGGCAGAGGTAGAGGTTTCGCTTTTCTGGGCTTACATATCTACATATTTATAGGCATGTGGATATAACCATAACATACCTACAATATTAATGCAATCTGTTGATGCTAATCTCATGTTGCTCCAAATTACCTGTCCGGTGTAGTAACTAATGACATGTGACGTCACGCCGTCGCATTGTGTCGCATCATGCAGATAAGCTCTTGGACTAACAGTCATATAGAAGCTGTACCTATACCTTTCAATTGTCTTCCAATTTCACACTAACACTTAAATACTTAAACGTAAGCGTCAATTCAGAAGACTTAATTTGACATAAATATATTTTACAAAAAATGTTACGATCTTACTGGTTTACGTGAATAATGAAGAAAATCTAATGTAAATAAAATTGTATATATGTTTTATTAAAAACGTGTAAGTAAAAACGTAAGTTTTTGTTATAACAAAACGTAAGCAAAAGACGTCCTTAGCAAAAAAAAATTGTTTATAGTAGGTCAAAATCCTCATTCTAAGTAAACAAATAAGTAAATCAATATTAGTAGACTTTTCACACAGTGCCATCTAGCCCCGAAATAAACAAAGCATGTAGTACTATTATAGATGGCGCTGTGTAAAAAGTGTCCACTCACTCACTCATCGGCCAGAAGACGTCCACTGCTGGACGAAGGCCTACCCCTTAAGAGGGAGAGGTTGCCATAATCCCTACGCTTGGCAGGCGGCTTGGGGATCTCAGAGTGTTACCACCGCTAACTAAGAGGGCGCTGCTGCCCGTCCTACGGTGGTTCTGGATGCAGTTTTAGGACATACCCAGGTCCCACCGATATTTAATTATTTATGGGAATCAGATAACTGACTGAATACTTAACTATGTTTTTTGTTTTAAATACTTACATACTTATAAACTAATAATACCTAATAAAACACAAAAATATAAAGAACAAATCTATGTTCGTCACATAAACATTTGTCCTAGGTGGAAATCGAATCTATTCCTACAACTCTGTAAGCACAGATACTACCAACTGATCTATCAGGTGGTCAGATGGAGTCAGTAAGTATTGTATTATTTATATGCAGATATCACGCGATATGTCAGGCATTTCAATCCTTTGTCTATAGGTACACGCATTGCTACAATATACAGCGCACGACAAACCGCATTTATGTGATAGTTGTGGTCAGGTTTGGTTTACATAACTAGGCATAACACATATTTTGGCTAGACATTCATTCTCATATCATATACACCCTTATACCTAAGGTCATTGGCTACACTATAGCTATGTGAGCTGTAAGGATGTGGGTTATATGACAGCCAACAGCAAGTCAGTCATAAAAAAGGTGGTGCTTTCTGGATGCAGTTTTAAGACAAACCCAGGACAGATGTTTGTTCTTTGTCTTTTGTGATGTTTGTTCTTTGACTTTTGTGATGTTTGGGTGTTTTAAGTTATAAATGTATCTATTATATGAGAATAGTATGTATAAGTGCAATAAAGTATGTTAGCCTTCTATCAGTTGTCTGTTTTTCATTGTACAAGCTTTGCTTAGTTTGGGGCTAGATAAGCTCTGTGAAATGTACAGTACCTACACCAATATTTTTTTATTTACTAAATTCAATTATTATTCTGTCCGCGACTTCGTCTGCGTGGACTTCAAAATTGGGTCCAGTAACAAATAAAAAAGAAGAAAAAAACTGCGATAAAAAATCACCTGTACATAATTATATTTTATCATTTACCTGAATATAAAGTAGCATATTTGTTATACAGGTTATAATGCGATTTCAGGGTTCGTCGAATAGTAAAAGGTGCTAATAATAACAATGTTATGCTTAACTCTCAATTTTTTTGGAACGTCTTTAGTAAACACTATAGGTACTTACCTAGTGTAAGATATAATGTGAATCAAGTTGCTTATTCTTTAACATAAAGCTCAGTTTACAATAATGGAGCGACAATGAGTTAGCACTCTGAGGTACAGTCGCCAACAATTAAGTGGAGCGCGCCCCTAATTGTCTCCGGACTTCACAAGTCGAGGACTGGCAAGTACAAAAGTGACATCATTTTAAAGATGTTTTATTACACAGTAGCGTGCCGCGGTTTCGAAACACGATTCCTGGGATAAAATGTAGCCTATGTGTTTTTCCATGGTAATAAGCTACCTCTATACCAAATTTCAACCAAATCCGTTCAGTTGTTTTTGTTTGATTGAATAAAAAACATCACTTACTTTCACATTTGTAATTTTAGTAGGATTACTGTGTACACGCTTTAGATTAAATCAATTTTTTTATGATTTTCTTCTCATTTTATCTAGATTAGAAAACCTAAAAGAAACCAGACTAAATTACCTAAGAATAGTGAACAGTCATAGCGAGGATCTACGCAGAAACATCTAATACGAATTTATTATTAATATGCCTTTACTGAGAGAAACTACGAGAAGGTATTTTCCTAAAACTTCTGAATATAAACACTCTAATATTGTGTTCCACGAAAACGAAAATAGATTTAAAATCCTTACCTATATTGGGAATTTTATTTTGTGGCATTGCTACTACTATTATACATTTCACTGCTGGACGAAAGCCTACAGTCGATGGGCGATTGGGCGATAATACACCATGCTATCTCGGCACAGGCAATTACTCAAATTCACCTGATGATGCTTGCCCTCAATCGGCTATCACGAGTTATAACTAACACAACTTAAACGACGTTTGTAGCATTACTTTATAAAAGAATTGAACTTCCTCTGGAATTTCATGCAACAGAATTTTATGCCGTAGGAGATTTTTGAATGGACGGCATTTCCCCCAAAAAGAGGGTAGTTTGCTGCGGCCCTTACCATCCGATTTTAATAATATTTGGCAGAAACTTTTGGTCGTCGTCAGCCATAAGACGTCCACTGCTGAACGAAGGCTCCCAATAGACGGGTGTTGCCATAATCCCCACGCTTGGTAGGCGGCTTGGGGATCGCAGGATGAATTTCACCACCGTTAACCAAGAGGACGCTGCTGCCCGTCCTTCGGTGGGTCTGGTTGCAGTTTAAAGGCATACCCAGGTCCAGAAACTGTTGGTACACAATTCTAAACAAGATTTCCAAATCTTAGTAAAATGGGTCAAGAGTTTTTCAAGATAATATAATTCATGAGGTCTAGTGTTCGCAAAACTATTAATCAATCTTTTATATTCAAAAAAACAAAAAAAGTACGATTTAC
Organism: Erannis defoliaria; assembly: GCA_905404285.2. Taxonomy (NCBI): domain Eukaryota; kingdom Metazoa; phylum Arthropoda; class Insecta; order Lepidoptera; family Geometridae; genus Erannis; species Erannis defoliaria. The sequence goes on along the minus strand of FR990066.1, from coordinate 10,828,254 downwards.
TAAAAGCACGATTAGTAAAAGCTACATAAACGAGTAAAATCATTAAAGGCAATGCAACTAATTAAAATAACTAAAATAAATATTTCTCGTACAATTAAAGGCTGGCTGTGTGTACTCGGCCGTACGCGATCAATTAAGGCGCGTGTCGCAGCATTTTTATGCAAATGTCCACAAGAGAGGTAGCTAGGGTTGTCAATTGAATGATATCAGTGTTTTTAATTGGCAATAATTAATTGGTGATAATATAATATTTATTACTAACAAGCTGCACCTGGGAGATTTGCAATCCTATTCCAAAGTTTTCCGGGGGTTAAAGTATTTTATGTCCGTATTTATGATTTAATCCTTTCATTCTGGGTAACTTTTAAGTATTTAAAATTAAAGTCCATACATCTATATTTAACATTATCACTTACATAGATTATATTCTACGTTCTTATATATAATCAGCTTATTACTTATTAGGTGTCCCCCGCGATTTTACACGTGATGAAAAAATGCATGAAAATGGCGATAATGACAAAATATAAATGGCGTTAATGACAAAATATATTTTATTCTATCAGAGTGAAAAAATAACACACAGATTCAAAAAAAGTAACCAACCGACAAAGAGGCAGAGTTCTTTTCGAGTTTATTGCTGTTCATTGTATTAATTTAAAACAATTCGTTGCATGTCAAATTCAATCCTTAAAAACAACAATAGGTTCTCCACTAAAAAGAAACCACTTATATTGATGGCCATTCATTTAAAATGCTACATAAAAACATGTACAGAAAATCTATAATAAATGAGCGGATGTCTGTCTAGCAGTTGTGGTTCATACCCATAATTGAAGAGGTACTTATCATGTGAATTGTATCCTACCCTACCCAATTTGTGTATAAATTGTATTGGTGTTTGCTTTGGGTTCATTAAATAAACTTACAATGATCTTCCATTTCACTTAGTGGCAGCCCTGCGTGCTCTGCCGGTGGTCCGCCCTAACCGAGAGTTCCGTAGGAAATCACGTCGCTTACGGATCGTTATCGCGAGAATGTGATACCATCGGCATACGCTGATTGCGACTTATGTGCGCAATTGTACTTCTCGTGATAGTACACTGTTTCACTGTCTTTTGTTCATAGGTCATCTTTCTTCTTCTTGGAGGATTTAGCTCTCTCTCTTCTTCTTTCTTTCTTCTTTTCTTTTTTCTTTTCTTTAATCCGGCTTTTGTATTTATCCATCATAACCAAAATTTGTAAGAGTGGAAAAGACTAAACATGTCGTAACTGTTCTGACGCTAATCCACGTTTATTAATAACCACCCACAGTTTGTATAGAAAAGAGAACTGTCATATGATTAGAAGGCGCTGCTATGCTAAATTAGGGTTTTCTGATAGCTGTCGGAACGTAGTTCTCCAGGCAAAGATAGATGGCGCAACGTAGTTCTACAGCCAAAGATAGATGGCACTGACGAGACATGATTATCTTTTTTTCGAATTTGTTTAATTAAAAAGGAAACACACTAATAATTACTAATCCGCACTTACTAATTTATACCTACTACAAAAAAAAAATACTAAATTAAATAAACACTGATTTTAAATTATTTTTTAAAGTCAGAAATTTGCCACCCTTATGCATTTGCAATGCATGTGACCGCTTCAAGTGGCTCCTGAAAAGTCTTATTTAGCCAAGAGCGCAGATGTACTTTGGGCGCTACATAAATCATCTCTTGTACATGGAAGCGGGCAATAAAGATTATAAATAGAAGCGAAAAGTGAAAACAGTGGAAAACTGCAACAAAATTCATGTTCCACAAATTAATCGAATTGAAACAAAACTGACTAACATTTACATTTCATCGCGTCTATTTTAACATAACCGATGTCAGGCGACCCCAATAACACATCGATAACTCCTACTGTCCTCAGCAAACACTAGTTCAGAACATTTTAACACTCCCTCGACACGCCTATTGAATAGTTGCCAAATTATCTCTCCAACCAATCAGCGTCCGGCTTTACATCTACACGAAACGCGTCGTCCAATCAGAAGTGAGATTAGGCTGCGCCTGGGCATATTTTCGTTTGCAATTCAATGAGGTGTCTAATTGCTTGTTTTGCTTGGCATTGCCGCTTTCCTGCCCATTGATGAAACGTATTTATATTTAATGAGGTTCAAATGCGTCTGATTTATGCCAGATCTCAGTTTAATTGGCGCAAGAGAGGATGATTTATTTGATAGAATTAGCGGCTCGCGCTGTAGAGTAGGTGACGTTTTTGGTTTTATTGATCTTATCCATTAATAATGAGTGTCATTGATGTCTGATATGCATTTTATGTTTAATTTAAATAATTAAATGCTAATCCTTTCTGGGCCTAATTGGTATATACCTAAGTATCTAATAACATACTTACTGAATGAATGTTTAGAAACAAACTAGTAAAGCTATGTCGGTGTTTTGTCGGCTACTTAATTATGTAATTCCCCTGCCCATTCTACTACCTATCGGATAGCCAGTAGATATACCAAAAAACCCAGACGAAACGGTTTGATTCCACTTTAATTGCACGAACTGCTAAAACACTGCTTACTAAGCAAAAAAGGTAATTTTGCACGCATCACTTTGCGACCCCCATACAACCGTTACCAACAATAATTAATACTTAATATCGAATTTCTCTTTTTTTTACCTTAATTTTTAAGTTTTTTACAAAGGATAATATAAAACATGTTTGTTATATTTATACGGGAATACTCACGTTTAATTAAATCGTATACTCCGACTATAGACTACTAGACTGCTGACTATGTGTCAACACCACGTCAGTTTCCATAATAAGACAATATAAACATAAAAATAATTATTATAAAACTAAAAAAAAACTAGGGTGCTGCCGTCAGCGGGCAGGGCTCAAGGTGGTTAGGGCTGCAAAGCGAGGAACCTCCTGACAATGTGTGCCGTGTCAAGGACCACTGCCTTTTGGATCTGACCCTTGACCGCATAGCGAGAGCCGCTTGAGGTATTTTGTTTTTTATTATTTGGTACTTAGATAAATAGATTTGAATGAGTAGTACTTATCTACTTAAAATACCAAGACGGTGTGGTGGTGCATCAAACGCCTAAGTAGTGGTGTCTAAGATATCTAACTAGGTAAGTAGGTATAGCGTATGGATTACTGCCAGGTATTCATATTGCCGTTCTATTTGCAGTAGAATGGAGATTGACCGTCCATTATGATTATACAATGTTTGAACTACTTATTGCTAGTTTATCTAAGTACCTAGTTGGCAGTCATTGGTTTCCGTGTAATACAGGGTGATGGGTAGTCGGGTGCAAAGCTTTAAGGCGACGATAGTATACACCATTTAGACCATTTTGAGACATGGTTGTCTAAGGCGAAGTGTGACATATATTTTTTTCCATTTTTTAAATATAATATTTAAAATAAAATAAAAAAGTATATTTACCTAGATTGTAACTCATCTCCGGTAATAAATGATTGTCAAATCCTCATCACATCAGAGTACCTATAGCTAGGCAAGTACCTATAAGCAGAGTCCATTAGTGCACAATTTATCCGAGTGGGCGCAAAGTGGCGTTTTATTTAATAGGGTTTAAATATACATTGGTCGGATGCCAGCACTCGACTCGGCTGCTGCCAAGATGCAAGGATACTAAGATAGTCATGGGATCGAAGATCCACAGTATCTAGATCAACCTAAACATAAGAATAGTCAATAACTAGACCAAAACTGCAAAATTCACGAAACTCAAATGAAGTTGGGCAGGACATGTTGCCAAATAGCGTGATGGCAGGCGGACAAAAAAAATAAGGGCCTAATGTTTGAATCGTACGGAAAGTTGCGCGCGCATACGCAACTCTTGAGTACGATTCAAAAATAAGGTCCCAGGTAAACAAAGCGTTGGACGTTGGACGTCCACCAGCTCGCTGGGTCGACGACATTCTAAAGATTGCGGGTCGAACCTGGATGAGATTGGCACAGGACGGGAATTAAGAAATCCTATAAAAAAAAGAGACCTATGCTATGCAGTCGGTGATTACGGGCTGAAAATGATGATGATGATGACCGAAACTGCGCTTGACTTTGTGTACAAATCATGCGCGCCATTAACGTGAAACAAAATAAATAAATAAGGAAATTCGCGATTTTAGAGTTGGTCTCAGTTCTGCATGATGATGAGTACCTACTATGAAATCCTAAAACATGTTTTGTCGTTTTATCGAAACATTCCGTATATAGAAAACTATTATCGTGTATTCTACAAACTCTCTTGTTTTCACAATATTTTATATCTGTGTAAATTCAGCCGTGCATCTCAACTGCTTCCGTAGAATCCGTAGGTAGAGCAGTAGGTAGAGCGGCAGAATCCCTCAGGCTTTGATGTCAGCTTGCAGTTCGCGTCTTGCAATATTTTATATATTTGTCTCTACATTTGATAGAAACTGATTTAGTTGCACGTTCTACGTTACTGTCATCTTTTTGAGATTCCTGGGCTTAGGCTGTGTCATTATTTAGATTGGGGATCATTGCTACCCAAAAGCACTTAGCTCTTCGAAGTTAAAAATTACCTACTTATCTATAGCAAAAAAAAACGATTTCTAAACCCAATATATTCCAAAACGTACCATCTATTTGAACCATTAACCTTTTGATCGCTCAATCGTTTCGGGAATCACTCGGCATATCAGACGGATAAGTATGAAAGTACCCATCCGTTTTCCCGACCGATAATCTGTTAATTGGGAATGGGTACCAATCGGGAATACCCGACGTTGAACTAATGGGCAGGATGAATGGGTAGATAAATTATACGAGGAATAATAGACATCAAACAAATACCTACTAAATACTGACTTGCTAAATGGGTTCGGTATCATCCTTGATACTTATACAGTTTTTTTTTCTACGTAGGTTGGGAATTATATAGTGAGAAAAAAACTATTATCACGAGTGTTAAATTGCTATACGTTTTCTATTCTTTATAAAAAAATGTGCTGATTAGCACTCTGTACATTAATGTACACATGTACAGTTTAGTGACATGGCTACATTGACCTAATATCTCGAGAGTCACAATCTCTAAGTGAAAACAGTCAAAAAACGTCCGACTGCCGTTGTACATACCTATACGTGCATTATATAGTTCACATTTGTTGTGCGCTTGAGCGCTTGTGTCTTATCGTACTTAGATCAAGTCGGTCAAAAACTCGGCGCACTGCATAGCGTGCGCTGAGTTTTTTTCGCATTTTTTTTGCACGATTGTGACTATAGATATTAGCTCAATGCATGGCTAGCAAATTTTTCTATAAGCGGTTAAGTTTGTGGTAGGTACCTACCTACTAAACAAATTTAATCACATAACCGTTTAAAAAAACAGTACTTATTACCGATATAAACCTAAACTATTCCTAGATATAGGTGATATACTTAGGTTGGCTATATTTTGACCACTATAATACGTGGGCAAAGTCGCGGGCCAAATCTAGTATCAAATACATTTATTAGTTGGAAGTAATATTACATTACATAACTTTATAACACTCCCTCAATTAACACTTCAACTTAACACAAATAAAGCAAGTGAAAGTTGCTTCAACTTTCCATAAGTTATTGGCTAAGTTTATAGCTAATTGATATTAAACGAAAAGGTCGGATCGTGACGAGCTAAGCTGAAAGTGAATGGGACACGAATAGCTTAGCTTGATTTATTTAAATAAGTTAATGGACAAGTAGCTGTCTCAGCGAGCGTATACTGTAGCGCTGTTAGTTATGATATGTTAAGTCAAAAATCTACTGTGATTTTTAATCTTTTCTAACGTGCTTACTATTTCACTTGATGCTTGCATAACATAACAACCTATAACAATCTTAGAAGTTAATTTTAACTTACTTCTAATTATTGTCGTTTCTATTTGAAACTTTGTAAGTATTGTGACGTAAGTTCCTCGAGTTTGGACCCTTTTTGTTTTTGTTTTAATAAGCTCTGAAATGTAAATGATATTTATTTTAATAATACTATTATTTGTTGACAATTGACATATTCTCGAACAAGGTTCTTGATATCATCATCATCATCAGTCCGGAGATGTCTGTCCACTGAACAAAGGCCTCCTTATAACACGTCATGCTGTACGACAACCTGCTATTTGTATTCACGGGCTGCCCGCGACTTTCACAATGTCGTCCGTCCACCCAACAGTGATAACATACTCGTAACTATTATAAATAAAAGATGGGTGTGCTTCATCGTGCGTTACTCAAAAATACCTTTAAAGTCGAAATAAAATCATCATCAATCTTTCAAAATATGCCAGCTTAACAAAACGCCCCTATTTCTTCCAAAATAATGTCTCATAAATATTTCCTTCAATAAATTAAGATCTGTAATCCGCTTGACCGCCACAAATCGTATTATCGTCTCAATCTGATACTCCTCTCTCACTGTGTGAGAGTGAATGAGAGGGAGAGAGGATTGATCGGAGGCTCGGTCCCAGATGAATAATTGTTAGATTACAAAGACTTACTCATCGGGATCGCGACTACGTTATAGGGCTAGCTAGTGATGTGGTAAAACTATCAAGCATATTATTACAGGATAAGCTGAAAGGAGTCAATTGTACTCTTCATTGTACAAACATGTTTGATTGAATAAATGTATGGAACAGCAGATTTTTTGCGAATTCAATGTGGCCCATTGTAAAAGTTGTAATATTTACAAAGAAGTATTCTTATAAGCCAGCATCACAGCCGTATTCTAGCAGCAATCTGGTTCCCAAGTAGATTAGGTACAAGTTTTGCTTAGTTAAGGCTAGGTGGCGCTATGTGCACCAATAATATATTTATTTATAGTCAAAGATAGATGCGTAAAGTAGCCACTCGCAACAATTTTTTTGGCTAATTTGTAGTTATTTTCCTTATTTTTTAAACGCAATTGCCACGACACCTACTTCTTCTGAGAGTGATCTTTACATTTTCATAAACATATTCAGGAACTAATGCAAAATAACATAATATTATGTTCTATTGTTCTAGCTATTCGATAATATCGAATAACGTTTTCGATATCGGTAAACGAAATCATTTCTCCTCACTACTTTTCTATCTATAGGCAATTATATTTAGTCGTATACACGTTCTTGTACTAACATATATCTTTTAATTTAATTGCCTTTCACTGAAGATGTGCCATTATAAGCGCAAATTAGATAGGTACTTAACCAACGAGAAAATACCTAACCTAATAGGTTAGCTAGCTAGGTTAGCGCTCACAGCGTAGGTATACCTATTAGTGCTTTATAGCTTGACTAGGTCTAGGATGAATAACTGGCAAAGATAAAAAATAAATAAATATATGGGGACATTTTACACACAGCGCCATCTAGCCCCATACTAAGCAAAGCTTGTATTATGGAATATATAATATCCAATATATATCCGTATATATCCCCAGGTGGACTCTGCAATGGACTTCTACCAATACAAAATAGTTCTACTATTTAAGATAAACCAACTCTTAAATACAATAGGTACCGATTGTTTTTTTATTTGGTATTGCTGTATTTTGAGCATTTTGAGACATATATATTCAGCCTTTTATTCTTCCATTGCAGGACACATGTCCTTTAAAAAATCATGAATTCACTAACCCACATATTATCATCATCAACCCGAAGACGTTCGCTGCTGAATGAAGGCCTCGCCCTCGGACCGCCACTCTCTACGACAACCAGCCATTTGCATCCATCGGTTGCCCGCGACTTTCACAGTGTCGTCAATCCACCTCATTGGGCTTAGCCACGCTGCGTCTTCCAGTTCGTGGTCACCACCCCAGAACCTTTCTTCCCGTCGGGTATCAGTTCTTCAAGCGATGTGTCCCGCCCTTTGCCACTTCAACTTGCAAACCATGAGAGCTATGTCGGCGACTTTGGTTCTTTGGCGAATATTCTCGTTCCGGATTTTATCGCGCAAAGTAACTTGGAGCATAGCTCTGTCTATGCTAATAGGTATGATACATCTATACTTAGTCCGGCTATCACCGATCATAGAGCGTGACCTCATTAGCTCACGTTAATTACACCAAACGTACGTCATACGATGCGATTTAGGAGATAGGTACGCATAGGAATCATGCATGCCTGTAGTTCGGTAGTAAAGGAGAATAGGGGTGGTTTGATTACTAGACACTACAACAAAATGGCTAATAATTATAATATTTATAATGTATGAACAGTAACATTTATAGAAAAAACGGCGCCGCCACTGGGTGTATGATACAATTTTTAAAGCGATTCTCGTGTCTGGTGATGTTTTGGCAGTAAGATTACATGTAGATTAGAGTGTGCGTTTGATTGATTTTGATTGTATCTAAAGTAAATCACTTACTCTTAGTCTCTTAGTGACAATTTAGACAGGATAAAAGAAACGCTTCCTTAACGAGTTTATAATTACGTAATTCACCTAGTTTTAGCATTTCAATACTTAATTTTATTTAAAGGTCAATTTCTTTAAAGTTTACTGTAAGATTAAAAATGAATTTACCAATTCAAATATTTGGTCACACCGATAAGGCTTTTAGTGAGTTTTGGTAGATGTGTCACTTCACACATTGAAGATATCAAGAACTGGTAATAGTATTTCACGTTTACTCCTCAACTATACAAAACACCCGTCATTCACATATATCACAGAGACAATACGCGCCGTGTAATTGGCCCGCCACTAATTCTCTAACACGTGACATTTAACTCGCGCTCTACTAACATTTGTGGCAATAAATTGTGGGTAGGTACACTGCAGTATACAACCTACTAATAGGTGTTTTAAGCTGGTGAAGCAATACTAAAGGGTATTGTTCAATCTATCACACTGAACAACTTTTACACATTAAGCAGCTAATATTGATAAAAAATGAGTCCCCATAGAAAATGGATCACTTGATTGGTTATTTTGTATTTATTCACTAGTAATAATATAATGCGCGTGCTCCTAGACTGTGCAAAATGCCTGCCGTAAGTACGTTGCAGTGCACAATGCGAGCTCCGTGTAATTAGCCCGCCACTAATCCCCTAACATGTGACATTTGACTCGAACTCTATACTATAGAACCTACCTACACATTTGTGATAACATGCAACGTAGACGAGGGTCCTTAAGTAAAATTTACCCTAACTAGAGTAGGTACATGGTAAAAGTGTCCAGTTACCATTTATAATGAAACGGTAACACTTCTCGTTAGCGGAAAGCTGATGTTGATTGTTTTACAAGCTTCTATTTATCTTGCATTGTTTGTATTTATATTATGTTTTTAAGGTCAAAATTTGCAATGAATTTTGAACCAGTTCTCGTGGCCCGAATAGGCTCAAATTTGGTATTCATGCATAAACCTGATGATAATGCAATATTATGGTGAGCTGGACCTGATGCTCCTACCAGGGCCACCTGCAGATAAAAGATAGATAGCTATCTATCTACTCTAGGAACTCTTTATTTTGTGCAAACCAAATAAAATAACAATAGAAACAAGAACGTTAAGAACTAGTGCCACAAGTGGCGGCCTTATCGCTAACAGCGATCTCTCCCAGGCAACCATGCCATAAAAGCTTGTTTAAAAACATATTTTTTTACTATTCATTTATTTTAGTTTGAATTGGTTTGGTTTGCTGTGGTCTTTGCTATAAGTATGTTATGTCAGTTGTTGTTTTATTTCTGGTGTTGTTTATTTTTTATGCTTTTAATTTTATTATGTTAAATGATTGAACTTATTTCATTACCCATCACTTATCATAAAAAAGTTTTGTCTCATCTCAAGTTTCAAAGCTTTCTTAACATTTACATTTTTGTAACTATAATATACTTTTTTTTTTTTTTTTTTTTTTTTTTTTTTTTTAGCCTTTTTAGTATTTTCCTATAAATTAATACACGATCAAAAAAAAAAAGCGAATCATAAATTCTTGTCAAATGAATATACTTATATATTTTTCTTATATGAAAGAGTGGCAAACAATCGGCGGCTTGCCTGATGGTAAGCATATCGCCTCTTATTGACACCTGCAATGTTGTCGATGCGTTGCCAACCTTATTGAATAATTGTATAATACGCTCTGTTTTCATCACTATCAATTTCTACCCCGTAATTAGGCTCATTCACGGAGAACACCCCTGTCTCTCCGTGAATGCAATATCCCAAACATGAACATAATTGTTATTGATTGCGTATTAGCGAGTGAGATCAACGTACGAGTTAGAATGAGAAAGGTACAGATTAGTGTTGCTAGGCGACAGAGAATTAAAGGAACGAGTCTCGAATTTCATAATAAACGGACCAAAGCATAGGGTTTCAGATGTTTGTTTTGTTTCGTTTGTACATAAAAAATAGGAATTAATTTAATCGAAGAAAACCTCTTGCAGACATTAGTAAAATATATATAGAATGTAAGACAGAACACATGTTATCAATAGTCACAGTTTGACCAAAAAATAAAATGCTAACGGGCGAGAGAAAGATAGATAAATTACGGCTATTTTTTTATTTTAATGTTACATTACTAATTATAAAAAATATTCAACGTAAGATTGATAATATCAAATAATTATAATCAAAAATTAAATTTAAATTATTTGACAAGAATTTATGATTCGCTTTTTATTGATGTTGTTTATTTTTGTATGATAATAAATAATAATACATGTATTGTATAATGAACTAAACTTAGATCAAAAATAGAATTGGTATAATAGGTAATAGGTAATTTACCTATAAAAGTAGGCACCTACTTAGGAGTGGATAACAGCAAAGTACCGTAAGTAGAGATACCAAGTCTGTTTTTAGGGACAATCTCTCAATCTTACGATGTTTTTAATCTGTGATAACTTTACCGAGACAATTGGCAATTGCCACGGTAAATTTACCGCGATTTGCACCATGTAGTTAGATTAATCACGGATGAAATCCAATTTATCTTTTTTTAAACCATATATCAGTTGGTATCCGTATGTCTGTTACTGTTAATGCAATGGTAGGTGGCAAGATACGGCAAATAGGGTAGAACACTGATGTTTATATCGTTAAAACAAAAAGCTTTGATGAAGAATTGAAGTAATAGGTATAATCATTTTTGTTTTATATATACGGGAATACTCACGTTTAATTAAATCGGATACTCCGACTATAGTTTCGATCACATCCGGTGACCTTTTTCAAAGAGTGAAAACAGAGCCCGACGCGCGTGCAGCTGCGTCCTGCTCAAACGTGAGTATTCCCGTATAAATAAAACAAAAATGTGTCAAAACCACGTCAGTTTTCATAGGTATAATCATTATATTTTTGTATACAGGGTGTTAGTTTGAACACCGTTATCCTTCTATGATATAATTGTACTCATCATTATGAACAACTTTTATTATGGGGCCAACCCTAAAATCCCGAAAATAAAACAACAGCTGTTCCATACAAAAATGTTCATCGATCTTGGACAAAACGTATGGAAAAGCTGTTTTTTTTTCGTGATTTCAGGGTTGGCCCCATAGTAAAAGTTGTTCATAATGGTGAGTACAATGATATCCTAGAAGAATAACGGTGTTCAAACTAACACCCGGTATATATAAGCGTTTAAAGTTTTTGGTAGAGAAAACTCTGTCCTTTTCCCACAAAACAAAAATGACGTCACGCCTCTGCGCGCCTTAACCCTTCAACTGGCAGTGGATGGATGCATAAAACCGGCAGGGGCATGATCAGATATTCATTTTGTTTTCATTAATCAGCTATATTTATGGGCCACATTTTAATAGGATAATAAAAAAAACAGTCATCTAGCCTATTGCCCATGCAACAATTTTATAAGCTAAGCCATCATAGTGTTTTCAGTATACACCGCCAAACAGTGAAATGCAATGCCTGAGTGGGTGTTTTACTTCACAACCCAGATGGCGTTTATTAGCACAAAAAGATAAATAATGTAGGTATGAAGAAAACAATTATTTTTTCGTAAAAAAATATATAAATTAGAAACTTTTCTTGTAAGATTTTTGCATTTTTGAGCCAGCACTATAATTATCCCTTGTCCCAAAAAACGACTGACGCAATGAAATCCATGACCACTCCTATCCGCTCCCTCCCTGGGGCATCGATCTGCCGTAATTAACTGTTTGTTAACCGATACACTCCCGGTTATATAGTGGCACACAGAATAGCGTGAAGCGATTGACAGTAAGATCACACACGCTAATCTGCGCTCCGAGATTTTATCCGCTATTCAACAAAAGTTTCCAGCCTGGACTGAATATTTTTTTCTGTACATCAACACCTACATCGAATTTAAGCATGGCGAAGCGTAGACATACAATACAAATGTCTTAGAAAACCCAACACATTTAGGCCCAACATCTTTGGTGGGCCTAGATGTGTTGGCTTTTCTATATGGCCAAACACAAAAACTAATCATTTGAAATTTTCGCCTGTACAAAGCACCTCGTCAGGACTAAAAAGAGAGACAAAAGAAGAATCCTTCTTCTGTTTTTATAAAAAAAAAAAAAAAAAAAAAAATTATTTATTGTCTATTAAATTAAATTATTTATTATGTATGTTTGTATGTTTTTTTTATGCAATGGAGTGACGACTCTTGCAAGAAGTTCACCTGGCGGTAAGCATCACGCCTGCTGCGGCACTGCTACTCTTGTGGGCACAAGAGTAGCAGTGCCAGAATTGTTAACTTGCGAACAAAATCCTGCGCCGCACTGCACTGTCCTCATCGCCCTGAGATATTAGATGTCAAATCTATTAATGCCCTGTAATTTTTCTGGCAGAATTGTCCTTCAAATCGAAACACAGTAATGCTTTGACACTACTGCGTGGCGGTTGAGTAATTAATAGACACTATTGGAATCTTAGCTACTGCAAGACTGATTGTTCTACGTACCTCTACGAGTACGGTATGATGTAGCACGCACACAGTAAACATGCTAATAGCTACAGGGAATTGCGCTGATATACTTACTCGTGAAATGTATTTAGTAATTGAGGAAGCTTGAGATGATCTCGAATCATTACATTAACTACATACTTATTGAGATTACTCCGTATTACCTGCTTTATGAACGCCTGAAAGACTTAAAATTGTTTTATGTCGCATTAAGCTAAGCTACTTACAAATGGCCAATTGGAAAACCAATACCAATTTTTTAGACAAGGCGATGAATAAACAGTATTAGGTTTATTTTCAGAACCTTATTAATGAAGCAGTAGACTGTCGTTAAAAACCTAAATTAAAATGACGTCAAAGTAAAAAAATATTCATTTATTAATTTTATATTTTTCGTTAATGATTTTATTGAGTTATCATTATAATCATCAGCCCAGAGACGTCCACTGCTGAACAAAGGCCTCCCCCTTAGACCGCCACACTGTACGACAACCTGCCATTTGCATCCACCGGTTGCCCGCGACTTTTACAATGTCGTCGGTCCACCTAGTGGGAGGCCTTCCTACGCTGCGTCTTCCGGTTCGCGGTCACCACTCAAGAACCTTTCTTCCCCATCGTCTGTATTCATTTTATTGAGTAAATGATTTAAATTATAAGATGTTGTAGGTACAAAAGAGTTATACATGTGCATTCTCTCCTAAACTAATAAATGAATCTATCCAGGCATAACGAAATAAATTTTTTCCTTTTTTAACTTCAGGTAAAAATATGGTTCCAGAACAGAAGAACGAAATGGAAGAAAAAAGACAACATAACCAATGCAGAAGTAGCAGAAATCAAGCAACAGAACAAACCCACAGAAGAAAAACCAGAACCCACCAAAGAAGACCCTCTTGCCTTAGACATGTCTAAGAAGAACTGTCATAAAATACTCAGTGAAAAACTCAAAAGCGCAAAAATAATAACTCAGGTACCACCAAAGCCCAGAAAAGTGGAAAAAGGAGTCATATTAGAAACGATATGCGATTCGAACGACATAGAAAGTCGAATTTCTATTACGAAAATTACTAATAAGTTGTCCAGTACAGATTTATCAGGAGACGTAGGAAAGATTTCGGTAAAAAGTTTTAATCCTGAAGATGTCAAAGAGTTGAAATACGACGCGCTAAGTAGAGACGTTGAAATGTAGCTTGGAAGTTAGGTTTAATTGTTTTTAATAAAGCCAGTTTTACAATTTAGTTAGGTATTTATAACTTGTAGAGACTTTTCATAAAAATTGACAGTTTTCCATATTTTTTAACCTTAACCACGTCTTAATATTATAATAATACTTATTTGGTTCAAAATAATAAGGTTAAAATTAAACTCTCTCCTTTTTCCGAGCAGATGATATCTCAATACAGTCCGTATTGAGTGTCCGTATGTGGGCTTAGTGTTATACAGCATACATACTGTGGAGGATTCAAATGAAAACACGGTGCGTATGGCAAAAACAGAGACGGAGGGCGCTTCCAAATTGCGATAATGTGTGTGAAAAGTAGTTTGTAGATTGTACGATGAAATTATGTAGAAAAACTAGCTCTCAGCTATGTCGGGCTGTCGTCAATGAAACCATTTACGATACTAAAAACGTATGACAATTTAGAACCACCCTCCAAATCTTAACTTTATTAAGAAAAATAATACCTGCGACTACCTACAAAATGTAGTTCCAATTTATGTCGCCTGGTGGCGTACTAGGTAAGAAAATGCACATAGGTAATTATAAAAATATTCGTGCGTCGCTAACAATATCCGCCCCTTAGTGCTGAACTGAGCTGACAAACAAAATTAAAAACAAAAATAAACAACATTTCAACAATAATAAAGGTTCAGATCAGCACTAACATTCCGCTGGTGAGAGTAAAGCAACGCGCGTGGCTGGCCGGCGCACTACACCGGTGCGCGTGCGCACGTCTACCACTCGGACGCGACCATCGTCACCACCATGGGTCCCACTCACTACTCCGTAGCGCCAGGAGCCACGATCTAAATTTGGTTCTATTAATAACACAAAGTCTCCATCTCGCAACGCTCTCTGCTCTTTGTTCCATTTGTGCCTTGGTAGTAAAGTAGGCAAATATTCTTTAACCCACCGGGCCCAAAACATATCGGTTAAACGTTGCGCGATGCGCCATTGTTTGCGAAGGCAAAAATCTTTATTTTCGTACCTGCCTAAAGTTGGACCGTTAGATGACGTGCCTATCAAAAAATGATTAGGCGTTAAAGCCTCGGGAAAATTGGGGTCACAAGACACGTAAGTTATAGGGCGACTATTTAATAACGCTTCCACTTCCGCGAATAAAGTAGCTAACGTCTCGGGGTGAGGAGCGCGCTCCTTAAGCACGACCTTAAGGGCCGTTTTCACGGACAAAATTAGACGTTCCCAGGCACCTCCCATTTCCGGAGCTCCAGGTGGAATGAACCTCCATTCAATACCACGCACTTGTCCATCTTCGCGGAGTTTACTCTCGTTGAGTTCGCTTACACTCCGCTTTAACTCATTATCCGCCCCTCTTAGGTTAGTTCCATTATCAGAGTAGATAATAACTGGAGTCGCTCGCCGGGCTATCATACGCCTCAGCGCCATGATCGCAGAGTCAGTAGTTAAATGTTCAGTTATTTCTAAATGTATTGCACGAATCGTCAAACATGTAAAAATAACTCCGTATCTCTTTTCTCTTCTACGACCTACTGTGACCTCCATTGGCCCGAAAAAATCAATTCCCGTAAAAGAGAAAGGTCTACGGTGGTGCTGCAAGCGTACAGCTGGAAGGTCTGCCATTCGCTGCGGCTGCGGAGCCGCGCGGCGGTATCGGCAGAACAAACAACGCGAAGCTACGGCGCGCACAGTCGGCCGCAGCTTTATAATCCAGTATTGCTGCCGTAATTCATTTACGACCAGTTCGTGCGCTCCGTGAAGCGCCTTTCTGTGGTAGTATTCTACCAACAGTCTGGTAATTTTGTGGTGACCATCAAGAATCGCAGGTCTCTTAGTTGATTGTTCAACATTTTGCACTTTATCAATTCGACCTTGAACACGCAAAATTCCATCAGAGTCGATATAAGGTGTCAAAGTTAACAAGCGACTAGTAGTCAACAAAGGCTTGTTTTGCTTGAGTTGCTCGATATCTTGAATAAACGAGTCTTGTTGACATTTCTTGAGCAGTAATTTTTCTGCTTCATTCAGTAGTTCAACATTAAGTTGAGCCTCAGTGCGTCGACATCGTTTTACAAACAATAAGACATGAGCGGTAGCGCGAACGAGTCTTATCCATGAAGAGAAACGCTCTTCGTTAGGTAAAGAATGTTCGATGACGTGTGACGTCATAACATTAATGCTCCTTGCCTCACAGTCTGCATCTTGAGATGTCTTGGTACTCTTGAGATCTTTAGGCCAAGTATTCTCTGGTTGCCGTAAAAACTCCGGTCCTTGAAACCAAATATGGTTATATACAAGTGGTGGCGACTCTTCTTTTGTAGCAATATCTGCTATATTAAGCTTGCTAGGTACGTATCGCCACTCTGACGTCATCGTTAACTCGTCAATCTCGCCAAGTCGGAATGCAACAAATGGTTTGTAGTTTCTAGGGTCACTACGGATCCATTGTAAGACCGTATGTGAGTCAGTCCAGAAATAGCGCTTATCAGGCTTCATGTCTTTATGTTCTCGCTGAAGAGTATCAGCGAGGCGTGAAGCAATAAGGCCACTTGACAGTTCGAGCCTCGGAATTGATACCGGGCGAAGTGGAGTCACTTTACTCTTCGCGGCTGCAAAACACACCAGTACGCTCCCATCACCACGTGTTAAACGCCAGTATATTACTGTGGCCATGGATTTAAGAGAAGCGTCGCAAAAAATATGCATTTCTCTGTTAATAATTATGTTTGCACCTTGAGTACCTGCTGTAATCGTAGCTGGGTAACATTGAGTCCACGTACCAGCATTTAAATACCAACGGGGTATTCGTAACAGTTCCAGCTGTTTGAGTTCGTCGAGCCATTTTACCCACTTAACGTGCTCGGCGGGCAAGATTTGAGTTAGCCAGTCAACACCGGACCTGTGTACGTCTTGAAAAACAATTTTACTTTTTATCAGAAACGGTGATAAAAAGCCATGGATGTCATAAACTGACATAATAATGCTTAACATCTTAGCTTTAGTAGGTGATACAATTCCGTCTAAGATATCTTTAGGTATTCGAGATAAATTAATCGCAAATCCGAATGAGTCATCAGCGGGGTGCCAGATCAAGCCTAACGTGCGCTCTGTTGTGTCGTTTACACCATCTTTAAATTGCAACGCTGTGTGCGCTAACGCATCCGTAGGTATAGAATCTAAAACCTGTTTGCTATTACTCGACCAACCTCTTATCTCGAATCCGCCCTTCTTGTGAATAGAAGTTATATCGTGTACTAATTTAATAGCATTATTTACGTCATAAGTTGAGTATAAACAATCGTCCATAAAATGATGGTTTATTATGACGTCAACAGCTTCAGAATTAATGTCGTCATATTTAAGCGCATTTTTATTTTTAATATACTGCGCTATGAAAGGTGAGCATGTTGCACCGAATATTAAACTTTGCATTGCACAAATTTTAATCGGGCTATCTTTCGATTCTTGCCACAAGAATCTAAGCACATGCTGATCTTTCGGGTTTATTTTAATTCGAAGAAACATATCACGAATGTCGCCAATTATAACTATAGGATTCTCGCGAAATCTAAGCATAATACCGAACAATGAATTATATAAGTCTGGGCCTGTCAACAAATAATCATTTAGGCTAGTTCCCTGAACTTTCGCAGCGGCGTCGTACACGAGACGCAATTTACCTACTTTATTAGGATTTTGAACACCAAAGTGGGGCAAGTACCATACGTGATCAGCTGACAGTTCCGTAACATCTAATTCGCGAGCGTAACCATTATCAAATAGCTTGGTTATTTCCTGCTTATATCTAACTGCATATGTGTTATCTTTAGAAAATCTTCGTAATAATAACTGCTGTCGAGAGTAGGCATTACGATAAGAGTCGGGCATCGTAAACTCGTCCTTTTTAAACGGTAATCCAACTTCCCATTGCGTACCTATCTGACAAGAAGTTTTATCTAATATTTCAATTGCCCTCACGTGATCCTTATTCTCACGACATAAGGTCGATATTCCTATCGAATCAAGGCTAAATGAGTTCTTAATTAGGTCATTAAGTTCACAAAATTTATGCATATCATCACTATCATCAGAGCGAGCGAGATGGAAAACATTAAGTTCACTTACCGAGGAGTGAGTACGACCTTTGTGGTAGCCGTGGATGGTCCATCCCAATCTGCAGCGTGACGCATACAAAGAGTTCTTATCTCCGTGAACAATCTCGAGCGGAGCAATAAGAAAATAATTATCTTCGCCTAATAATACACGGGGCACTACACGTTTTGCACAAATAAATTGCTTTAAGTGAGCTAAATGCGAACAATCAATTTTGTTTATGACTGACAAATTTTGAGCGCATAATTTTAGCTTATCACATTTACGTAAATTAATATCATAAAAAGAATTGTCCTGTCCAGATATCTGCACTTTCACTTTCGGTACTTCCGATTGATATACTTCTATAACGAACGCGTCAATAAACTTAATCGCACACGGATTTTCGGATTTTAAACCTAAGCTATTCGCTAATTCCGAATCTATCATAGATACCGCGGCGCCTTCATCTAAAAGCGCATATGTATTTACTACACCTTTAGGTCCGCGTAATTGTATGGCAATCACTTTCAACAGCGTGAAGTCATCCGTTGTCGCCGTCGTGGTAGAACTAGAAGAACGTTCGCCAACATCATTCCGTGCGACATGAGCTATCGATGTCTCGCCGTCGGCCGTAGGCAAAACTGGTTCCGGGCCGTCTTGGCTTATCGCATCAGCTGGGTGTGACGTCACAGTAGGCTTAGTCCAGTGCAATAATCGGTGATGCGCCATACCACAGTTATCTACGTCACACACAGGTGCAGGACACAAGTTACTATTGTGTTGTTTTGTACATAAACAGGAATAGCATAATCTGTGCTTTTTCACAAATCTCCATCTATCTCTTCGCATCGCACGTTTAAATATACGACACTCGGGCAATACGCGATTGCCTTTCTCACAAAAAATACATTTCTTTTCTTCGGTCACTGTAGCAGTGTAAACAGAGCGATTACGTAACTTATCGCTAGTACGATTTACTCCGGCGTCTACCGGCTTCTTAGTCGTACATTCTCTGGGCTGAATACATCCAACGATTGATAACATCTCAGCTTCCAGCTTCAAAAATGTAGCTAGCAGTTCCAGCTTCGATCTCCCGTCACGTAGACGACTGTAGGCGAAATCAGTCCATTTAGCCATCAGAGTGCTCGGCAATTTTAACACAACAGCTGCAGCGAGCTCGGGGCTTCGTAGGTAGTCGTCCTGATCTAATGCGCGTATTGCTGCTACGCAATTATTGACCTTCACAGCGAAAGACGTCAAGTCTTGTTGATAATTATTAGGTAACGGTGGTAACGTCTTCAACTGCACCGTTAGGCTCTGAATAATAATATCAGCTCGACCAAATCTCAATTCGAGAGCTTCTAATATAGCTGAAGGTGGAGTGTTACCAATCAGTAAGTCCGTGACAGCTTCCTTGGCCTCACCTCGTAATGCACGGCGAAGTCTCCACAGATTTTCTGAGTCACTGAACCTGCACACCATAGTTGAGTCATTGTATGCATTTTTAAAATGCAGCCACTCGAAACAATCACCACTAAAAACAGGCAGATCGCGCGGTGTGCCGAGCCGGCTGAGCAGGCGATCTTCGCGATCTGAAGGAGTCTGCTTGATCAGATCCTTCATCGTATGCGCGAGTTGAAGGATGCTGTCATCGTGGATCTTTGGAGGCTGAATAGGGGTACAGCTGTGTTCCAGCCATTTCTCCACGTCGTTACGTGTCCGTTTCGGTAACGAAGACACATTGTTTTTCGTGCCAAGATCTGCATCATCAGAAGCATCATCAGTGCTGACGTGGTTTGCACTTTCAGCGTCGGCTTTGGCAAGGTCAACTTGCAGCTTCTTGTCGATTAACTCCATTTGTATCTTGGCTTTAGCTTCGGCAGCTTCCAGCTCAAGCTGTTTCCGTCGTGCTACCGAAGACGCTTTAGATTTCTTCGTACAAACTGTTGTTACGGAGGCACACGTCGATTGCTGCACGGTACCGCTCGGCGATGACTTGCACGGCACTGGCGTGTCGACATATACACTTTGTTCCCGTGACGTTGTTGGAAAATTGCTGCCATGGGAAGTAGTATCTTCTTTCGCACTTTTCACAGGTGTACTATCCAATTTTGTTGCGGCCATTATCTTCTTACTCCGTCGCGTCATCATTTGCGATGACGGAGTTTCGGCTATTACGCGTCACTCATTCACTAATTCGTGCTCGAAGACCAAATTGTGGAGGATTCAAATGAAAACACGGTGCGTATGGCAAAAACAGAGACGGAGGGCGCTTCCAAATTGCGATAATGTGTGTGAAAAGTAGTTTGTAGATTGTACGATGAAATTATGTAGAAAAACTAGCTCTCAGCTATGTCGGGCTGTCGTCAATGAAACCATTTACGATACTAAAAACGTATGACAATTTAGAACCACCCTCCAAATCTTAACTTTATTAAGAAAAATAATACCTGCGACTACCTACAAAATGTAGTTCCAATTTATGTCGCCTGGTGGCGTACTAGGTAAGAAAATGCACATAGGTAATTATAAAAATATTCGTGCGTCGCTAACACATACTGAGTTTATTTTCTGGTCTGTATTATTTAATATAATACATCATAATAAGAAAGTACTATTTATGCTGATAATAAGCAAGCTGCGTTGCCAACCCAAAGACAAGTTCTTTCGTTTATTAGGTGGCTTTTTTAAACGCTCTATGTTGTACCTCTGCGCAGACTTTTAGAAGAAGGCCAATTAATAATAATAATATGTAAAGAAATATTATATTTAATTTTTCTATTGACACTTTATGACTTGCTACAAATCCCAAGCCTAATTTTTTATGCATATCTCTCAAGAACCCTTCATCCACATTCGTAACAAAAAATCTTAACTAAACAACGAAAAAATAAATTTTCTTCGCCGTTTCATAACTACTTATTAAACAGGATTTATTTTTCCATTTTCATAATTTTTAATAACTAGCTACGAAGAATTTATATTTTTTCTGAGTTCGTAACTAGTTCATAAAAAGGATTGCTTTTCCATTTTCATAATTTTTCGTAGGTTACTGTTTACGACAATACTGACCCCTTGACAGTCACCAACTATTTAATGCTCACTGTATTGTCGGTATATTTATTGACCTCTGTCATTTTCTTGTTTCTTGAGAACTGTAGGTAATCTAGCCGGCCAGCCAGGTGATTCAGTCAGGTTCCCATGGCTTGGTTTGGTTATATTTCTAACAAGGAAAACTAATTGTTTTCCACTGCAAATAAATACTACGTATATACGTGAGTATTCCCGTATAAATAAAACAAAAATATGTCAAAACCACGTCAGAAATCATAATAAAATAATTACTATTATATATTTTGTTTAAGTTTGTTTAGTTTGTAAAGCTGGCTTTTGGACTTTAAAATGTACATAAATTATGTTTGAGTTTGTGTGAAACCGTGTCTTGATAGATGTTATTACAGGACGAATAAGAAAAACAGATACGCGTTGTATTTTGTCCCTCTTTTAACGAATCGCTTTTTAGTATTTTTACATACTTAAATATTATTATTAATAATAAATTAGTCATGCTCATTGTGTTCTTTCTTTATAATAATTTTGAATCTGACGTGTTAAGTTAAACGTGCAATAGCCATAGAATAGTTTTAAATAGTAATAACTGCTTGACGGTATATTTTTTTTATGTTTTCAACAGTTTTTTTTTGTAACTAAAATATATATATAACGTGTAACAAAAAGATTCGACTATACTGAAGGGTGTAAGTACTCATAATTATGAAAAACTTTTACTATTGGGTCAACCCTAAAATCGCGAAAAAAAAACAGCTGTTCCATACATTTTGTCGAAGGTCAATGAACTTTTTGTATGGAACACCTTTTTTTTTCACGATTTCAGGGTTGGCCCATAGTAAAAGTTGTTCATAATGATGAGTTCATAGATATCCTTTCGTATTGTTGAACCTTTTTGTTACACAATGGATATTTAATCAAATAAAAAATGATCATTATTCTACTTGTAATAAAAATGTCAGTGTCTGTTCGATTATATCATGAATTTCTTACATTAAACATACGTATCAATGTATTGCTAAGTATTTCTGAATAATTACCTGTTCCTATACTATAATTGTTATGTTTTCCTATAGGTACTCATTTTTTAACGCTTACTCAAAAAGTACAATCTAGGCTGATTTATTGTTAATGAACAAACCAAGTTGAGTGTATACGAAAATTAGAATAAGTTTAGATTATATAATTGAATTAAAACATTTTTTGTTGTTTAATTGAAATAAAGTTCAAGAAATGCCCAAATCGTAATCATGGAAGTGCTAATCAGTAATCACTGCATTATCTACACTAAGGTTCAATTCACAACGAGAAACCATCTAGTTGCAACCTAGTAATAGCGCACTCTACTATACAAGTATTTTAAAGTCACAGCACAGCAGCTGTTCTGTTAGTTCAAAAGATTTTTACATCACGCTGTTTTTAAGGAATCTTACCCTTAGTTTTAATCCTTACCATGAATCAGGGAAGTGTAATACGAGTAACAAGGCTGAACATGAACAAATGACCACGTTCATCTTGATTATCGGGCCCTGAAAAAGGCTTAGTAATGAAAATAATCATAATTATTTGCTTATTTCAATCGACAAAATTTAAAGTTTATAGTCAGCGAAAGAATTTGAAATTTTTCTGAGTTTTATAATTGAAACTATCGTAATATTTGGAGTAGACTTGATTTCTACAGAAAATATTAATTTTAGGTCCAGTAAAAACCATAGTTGATCAATAAAATCAACATTATTTGTTATAATGCCAATGAGTACTTCCTAAATTACCTACGCTGTTTTTGTAATTAGCCGGGTGACATTATAAACGAAAGAAAAAATCTATATAGAAGTATAGCGTACTTTACCCACAGAAAAGCGAAAGCCCTACTCATTTATATCTTCAGTGACCTTACCCGTACTATGAGAAATGATAGAAAACGACCTTAATTTATTAAAGTAGTACGGCAGAAACCCATTGAGCTCGGTAGAATTCTGACGGTTGTGAAAGTGCGCCTATAGCATTAATAATCTCGGTATGAATTGAGCCTTAGTGTAAGTAGTATATTCTACTAGACAGTAAATTAATTTACTTACAGTATTAAATAAAGGTTATTTAAAATCGTTTCACCCGGTCTATATTATGTCATTGTTTACTAGTAAAATTGTATTTATACCTCTCTCGTCGATAAGTCGATATTACGTATAGTAAAAATGACAAAAACGTTTAGATAATAATGTACTTAGGTACGAAATTAACTATTTATAGATGAGGTAAACAAAATTATACATTTACTTTAGTGGTAGCTTGGATAAGAATAGTGAGTTCGTATGACAAATAAAATAAATAGTTTTACAATTTAATGACACTTTTTTTCTATTATGTTAAGTTACGTTGACAAACCATGCAATTACTCAAACATAGGCCTTACTAAATACTTCTGATACAAAAAAAAATTGAAAACTATTAAGTACCTACTACCTAAGTATCTAAAAACAAATATTTTTTAAACTAAACATAATAATTCAGCAAAAGTGAGATCATTCTTGGTGCGAACAATAAAGAATTAATTCAATAATTCAGACACAATAAAGAGTTAATCAATCAGTCAATCAACGAAATAAGTGAGGTATTTTTTTTTGGAGTTTCTCTTTTGAGTGCCATCTATACATTTATCTTTGAACTACTTTAAGAGGGTACCGTAGTTTATGCTGCCATCTATAACTATTTATCGGAACTGCTTGAACAAACAGAAATGTTGGGTTCGGACGTCTAGTCATCAACCTAACCGTACGCTACTAGAGATACGTAAGTACATAGTTCGTCTGTGTTATGACAGATGGCGCGTGAAGTAGCTCTTGCATGCTGAAACAAAAAAAAAACAGCGTATTTTCTTTTCTATAATTACAATAAAAACTTACATTTTATACCAGTTGTTTTAAAATTTTATCAAATATATTGTTTTTCAGTGACTAATTAATGTCATGATAGCTGTAAGTTTGACATTGCTCTTGAAAACAAATTCAAAAACTTTCTAGATTACAATAATAATTTAACTTGGTAACTTGAAACATTTTGATTGATTTCATAAATTATTATTTCATTTGCATTTAACTGTGACTAAAACAGATGTTTTGGGATTGATGACGACGAGTTGAAGGGCAATGTTAACTGTTTCATATTATTTACCAAAGTATATAGACATCGAAAAAATGTTGTAAGTATTCTTACGAAATTCGGTCAACTTCAGCCATTTAAGTACTTAGTTAACCCACTTCAGTGTTTTTTGTAGAGTAGAAATTAATACGGGCAAATAGTTCGAAATACTACCTATAAGTACCTAAATAGGATAAAGATCAAGATAAGGGTGAATTCGTCATTTTCCACAGTACAAACAGGAAGGAAAAAAGCAATGGTTTAAAGTTTTTTTTGCTAAGATTAAAAGACTATAATAATACACTGTTTTAAACTATCACGGTTGTTTACTAAAGTTCTATTATTATTAACGGGATATTTACCGTGATAACCGCCGAAATATCGGGAGCTCATTTCACAACATAATCACGGTAAATATCCCGTTAATAATAATATAACTTTAGTATAATAATAGATAAAGATAAGATAAAAATAACTTTTTTGCCAAAATAAAATTCAACACTTAAATTTTGATAACCTGGATTACACCTTTTCCCAGCTATTTTAATTCAAAAACTAAATCACTGAACCGATTTCGATGAAATCCATACCTATATTGGGTAGGTCATCATCAGCCCGGAGACGTCCACTGCTGAACGAAGGCCTCCCCCTTAGACCGCCACACTGTACGACAACCTGCCATTTGCATCCACCGGTTGCCCGCGACTTTTACAATGTCGTCGGTCCACCTATATATATATATATATAGTGGGAGGCCTTGCTACGCTGCGTCTTCCGGTTCGCGGTCGCCACTCAAGAACCTTTCTTCCCCATCGGTTATCAGTTCTTCGAGCGATGTGGCCTGCCCTGCGCCACTTCAACTTGCAAACCTTGCGAGCTACGTCGGTGACTTTGGATCTTTATTGTTTTTGGTTTAGTTCTTTGGTTGTTTGTATATTGGGTAGGTATTGTAACGTAATTTAATTTTGTTACTAATACACAGTGGGGGGTGTAACACACACCCACCATTGCATCAAATGGTAGTTAAGTAGGTACCTATTTGCATTTGACTATCTTTAGCAACCTACCTACCTAATATACCTAAGTACTTTTTTTTTGTCTGTAGACAACAACTAGAAGATGAAAGAGTGAACCAAGAACTAGATAACTCTTTATAAATTACTCATATCAGAAATGACATAATGTAGGTAGGTAAACCTACTTAAAAAATCAGTAAAAAAATTCGTGTAGGTATAATTTTATTTTCCAGAATTTGCAGCAAGACTTAGATGATGAGGGGAGAGATAGGGAAGAGGGTGACGCGTCGATTTGTCCAGAATAGTTTAACTTTAGTACATAGGTACTACAAAGGGCACTTACATGGTTTATCCTCGTGCTAAACTGGGCCCTGAATCACTGCCATTCTTACCGTTCAATAAAATAAAGCAAATGAAATAATTGGTAGTCATTATTTTTTCACACAGCGCCATATAGCTCCAACCTTTGCATTAGAATGTACCTAAAGCTTTTCAATAAATACGTATAGGAGTATTTTTGTTTCTTATTCACCTATCTTTAGTACGTCTCTGTCTTACCCTCAACTGAAAGACTGATCACCCAGATTACCGCCCGCCCTGGATTAGGCCCAATTTTAAATTGTTGATTACATCCCCCTCACACCCCCATTCATCCCCGTAGGGTGGACAGCGACGAAATGACAGCGCGTTAAATTTTTGTAAAATCTATCTTTTGGCTGTTGTAGAGTCAACAGAAATGCGAATATACGAAAACGGTGATTTACTTTGGACATCTTATTTTTTATTTGTGTAAATCTGTTTCGAATAAAAACTGTGTGGTTTTCAAGTACTAAAAACTTAGGAAGGATCAGACCGGAATAGATTTTTTTTTGCATGGATTCCACTTTTTCAATAAAATGTGTGATCAGGGGCCGTACCATGAACGCTTATTCCGGGACCGATAGGATCAGCAGCCGACGCTGCGCGACTGTGAATTTTGTCTCCCCGTAATAAGGTTCGCGGTCGCATAGTGTCGGCAATTAATGGTACGGCTCCAGGCTGGAATAAAAAAATATTATAAATAAAACTGATCCCATGTGGTATCTCTTCATGGGATCGGACCGGAATACACCGTTTCTAGGAGGTATATCAATACATAAAACTGTGGATTGTTTCCCTTGATGAGGAGTGAACACAAATTTGCTAAATTCGAGAAAAATACTGTGAGTTTCCATATTATTATGAAATGGATTACAAGATTGGTCATTTTGTGCGGAACTTAATTAAATTTTCCTCAAAATTAGAAAACTAGTGTTTTAAAAGTTGTCCTTAAGTATTGATTGAAAGATCAACCCTACAGTTTGTATAAAACATTAAGTTCTGGTACCTACTGGTATTTTTGAAGTTTGCGAGTGTCAGTTCAAATTAGTCTTAAATAAAATCACAGTCAGTAGTACAAAATCAGTTACAGTCAAGTCCAAGTCATGTCTTAGTAAAGTTGTGGTGATTTTACTAGAAGCTTTAACGGAGTTTTTAAAACAAGACGAAAATACTGTTTCACTACATTTTACCTGCACCTTCCCCACAACTCGTAAACGTAACTCGGCTCTTAATGAATAAAATATTTGTTCGTTGTCAACCATAAGACGTCCACTGCTGGACGAAGGCCTGCCCCTTAATAGAGGGGTGTTGCCATAATCCCCACGCTTGGCAGGCAGGGATCGCAGAACGGTCACCACCTTCAACTAAGAGGACGCTGCTGGCCGTCGTCCGGTGGTTCTGGTTGCAGTTTAAGGACATACCCAGGTCCAAAATATTTGTTAATTTGAGTTTATTTGTTTACATGTTTTTTCAGCGTTCTCGCCAAAGATGCGTCCATTTTAATGACAAATAAAAAGCATTTTGCGTCGTTTTATTTTTTTGCGACTAGTACCGGTGCTCATTCGTTCAGTTTATGTGATAATATTAAGGAAACAGCCGCTTCCAGAACGCGGGAAACACTTTTATTAGTTTACAATTTGAATCCCGGGCAATTTGTTTGTTTCAAGCAAAATTACGCCATATTTTAACGTAGAAAATTTTACTATATACGGCTAGAAAAGATAAATTACATATATTACGATTTCAGAGTTTCAGAAAAGTTTGTATTCTTTAGACACAGTGCAAATAGGCGGTCTCAACAAATTACGGATGTTAAGCAACGGACCGTCCGGTAAATATTCAGATGGGTGACCGCTTCTGGCCTGATTAGGCCGGTTCACACATATCAGTGAAGGCACAGTTCCGACACAGTACCGGCACAGTGCGTAATATTCTTTGATACATTCTTTATGAACGCATCCTGACACACTGACACTCACAAGTGGGGATGTGTTGGAACTGTGACTTCACTGATATGTGTGAATAGACCTTAAGCACTCATTGATGTGTGTTTATCTCAGGAGATTACTGGCCCCATTTTAGATTTTTCTTTCACAATAGAAGACATAGGTAGTTAGATAATATATAAAAACCCTGCTCTAAAAGTGCAACCAAAAAAAACACTAACTATTATAGGTAGTAAAGGCTTTGAATCCTAAATTCCTAGAACGTTTATGGTATTTATTAAATATTTTTTCGATACATCTGTTCGTTTGTGAGTCGAGGACGACAAATTGTCGCAAATTGATGCAGTTTCAATGGATGATCATATGTCATGAAGTGAGTCTGAATTGAATAGGAAAGGTGCAAGTTAGGGTACTGGACCGGAAGCTATTAATTTTATTGCGAACTAAACGTTTTGTATAGACTGTAGTTTGCACATTCATGTCAATTGATATTAGGAGTCATAAATGTTTCACACCTTGGTCAAAATGTGTAACAATATTTTGTTCCTCTTTGCTTACTATTCATATATACAATAAGTATGATAAAAAACGGAAAGCTGCGGATGATAACGATGCATCCTATTTTCAGCAATTCTTGGCATTTTCACTTAACATCAGGTGAACGGTCAACCGCAATCCTATACAAAAATAAAAAAAGCTTTATTCATAAAAATATAGGAATTTTAATTTAAAAATAAACATAAAAGAATAAGAAAATTTGCATGTGTAAAAATAAGACTAGTTTAAAGCATTTGAGTATACAGGGTTAGTTCTAATCAGTTAGCATCCTTTTAAGGGCATATTCTGTACATCAAAATAAAACAACTTTTACTATGGGGCCAACATTGAAAACGCGAACAAAAACCAGCTGTTCCATACATTTTGCCCAGTGTCTATAAACGTTTTGTATGGAACAGCTGATATTTTTTACGCGATTTCAATGTTGGCCCGATAATAAAAGTTGTTTGTTTTGATGTACTGAATATGCCCCTATGAGGATGCTAACTGGGGCCCTACCGTGAACCACTTATAGCGGGACCGAATAGGTTCAGCAGCCGACACTGCGCGACCGCGAACCTTATTGCGAGGCGATAAAATTCACAGTCGCGCAGCGTCGGCAGCTGAACCTATTCGGTCCCGCTATAAGCGGTTCACAGTACGGCCCATGATTAGAACTAACCGTGTATAGGTACTTATTAACAACACTGAACCGAAAAAAGTTGAATTTTTAATCAAAAAAGTCGCGAGCGTAAGTGTAAATAATAATTCACGTATAATTATTTTACTTTTCAGGGAACACAATAAATTATTGTACTGTCAATAATATACTCCGATAGTTTCACAATTTCGTGTTAATAAATATATGACATTGCCTTAAACATCTCTCAAAACGTTGTCTTATAGCCAATAGCCAATGGCCCAATAGCCTTATAAAAATAGAATCAACGTGCTCCACAAGGCATTATGTCCCGCAAACTGCTCGAAGCAAGATTTAGCGGTAAGGGCGCCCTCTGACCCTTGTTTACCTCGCTAATTGACCCTAGAGCTTGCCGTGAGGACCGCTTGGACCAGGGTGGTTGAATGTTGTTGTAGTAATTAGTGAGACATAGCCTGGAGTTTAGGCGGGTGCATTCCAGTAGATATTATGCAGGGATATTGATAGCTTGTGAATAACCTCTTAAAGACGTCTTTGATACATCAAGCATTGAGCTAATATCTATAGATTCACAAACGTGCAAAAAAATGTCCGCACCAAAACTCGGCGTACGCCATACAGTGCGCCGACTTTTTGAACGACTTGAACTATGATAAGACACAAAGCTCAAGCATACATTGAACACTAAACAAACGGCATATCGTCTAAATTCGAACAATTGTGAACTATATAATGCACGTTTAGGTATGTACATTGTACAACGGCACTCGGACGTTTTTTGACTGTTTTCACTTAGAGATTGTGTCTCTTTAGATATTAGCTCAATGATATTAAGTCAAACAACTTTGGTTCTACGATTTTTGATAATCCGATGTTTTTTTTATATACAAAAAAAGAACCTGGAGTTTTTTTCATCATCTTAGTTCTACGCAAACTATGGGCGGTCACACACAGTTCAAGCACCGCGCACCGCAGCACAGTAAATGTGCTACGTTAATAATATTTCATGTTAAACATCAAATCTACACAAAAAATGTAATTTTAGTCCCATGAAATTAGAACTATTGGATAGAAATCTGTCTGCATCACGTTTACCTGCTACTTAGCTTATGCTCTCGACACTGACTACTATAGAAAATAATATAAATTCTACACGCTTTTCCAAAATAAATATAGCTCAGTGACCATATGAACAACTCAGATTTTCCAAAGCCAATATCCAATAATCTTCCATTATAAATATCTCACAGCTTCCCAAACTGTCAGTTGTTTAGCCAAACCCGACTTTGTAAACCCCATTCAGAAATCACGTCTCTGTAAGCCGATTATTTGTAATTGATCGCCATTTGGTAGTTTTCACACAATTGACTCGTCTTTGCGTGTTTTTTGCATTTAAAAAAATGTTTGAAAACTAGCAATAATTACAAAATAAAGCTTGTTAAATTTATTCGCATTCAAGATTGTCATAACCCCGCCATATTAAGGCTGATGAGTGTGTGTACGTGACTTCAAGATTCAGAGTCTAGCTAGTTTTATAAGGTTTTGCGATCATTTTAGCGATTATCAAATTTGATTTATCATTTAACAGTTCATCAGAATCAACATCTCTGTATAATTCTGAGTAGGTACTGTAGTTATCAATTTAATTAATTCGGGTAGGTGCTGTAGAATGTAGAATACATTCTTAAATTTGTCCAAAGCCAAGAAAATAACGAACTCGAAGGCCATAAAAGCTCGTATTAATCCACGATGTTCATAAAAAGTTTCATCTACTACTACAATAGTACTAGTAATAGTATAGTACTACTAGACTACTGAAATAATGCCTTCGTATCTTCCCTGGACCAATATGACGCAATAATGTCTAATACTCATAAATAGAAACGGATACAAATAACACAATTTGTGTAAATTCCACCCAGAATGACATTTGGGACATAATACGTACGTGTGAGTGACAGCTTTTGATGACGTGCAATATGGCAGATATGCGCACGATTCAATTGATGTTATTGGATTATTCACAAATCCGCAATGTCACAAAAAATTGGATCCTATTTTTTTGTTTAATATTCTGATCAGTGAAATAAATCTATTCTTTCAAAAGCTTACATTTTGACTATAAGAATATATTTTTTTTAAACTTTAAACCTAGACCTGGCTGCGCCGGCCGCCGCCGGCAGCGGGGCGGGCAGGACCCAAGCTACCGGTGGTTAGGGCAGCAGATCGGGAAACTTCCTGACAATGTTTCAAAGTTTTTTGGATCTGGAGTCTTATTTTTGAATCATACGCAAAGTTGCGCATACGAGCGGAGAACGATATTGTTTGAAATAAGGTTCAATATCGTTCGAAAGTCGGCTCAACGGAAATTTACAGAGTTGCAGTTTAATTCAAAATATAGGTATATCTCATCGGCCGGCAGCTTTCGTGTACACAAAAGGCTATATACGCGAACGGAAAGTGTGAACGTTCTATAAAAACATTTATATCGAAAAAAAAAAAGAGATTTTTAATTTTTTTTTTTGAGAATTTATCATTTATATTATAGTGTACTGATTTGTCATAAAACTCTGCAGAATGTAGGTAGATACGCCGTAAACCGACACAGAAAACCATTTCCAAGCCTTTTTAGAGCTATCCCTAACGAATAGCACGTTCTAATACTCTGACCACCACTGACCATCATATCTATGCTGGGTACGCTGCCGACTGGTAGTGGGTTTGAGCATTTTGATTGTCTCTAGACTATCATCGGTCTGAATACCATCCTTTTGTTTTTTTTTGTAGCGGGCTAAGTAATCTTTGTAGTTTGTTGTAGTTAATAAAGGCATATGCCTAAAAAAACATATCTAATGTAATGTCATATCATTTTTGCTTTCCATTGTGTTTGGTGTTCTTAATTTATTGTTTTTCACCATTCTTAACCGACTTTAAAAAATAAGGATGTTTTGTGTTCGATTGTACGTATGTTCACCGATTTCATGTTCAATTTGTGGTGGACCGATTTAAAAAAATCTTTTTTTGTTTGAAATGGTATACTATACCTACTATACTTACTCCCGAGGAGGCCCCATAACAATTTGAGGTTGGTTTAATTTTTTTTTGTTGTTACCTGTTATCAGGTACCTACCTATAGGTATATATTGTGGTCAATTCTGAAGGTTTTAGTTGACATTACTAAACTAATTAAAGTATTGCTGTCCTTAGCTAACATGCTTAGTAAAAAAGTGACAGCAATATTTTAATTAGTTTATAACTGTCAACTTAAACCTTCAGAATTGACCACATTACCTACCTACCACAAAAAATATTTAAGTCCTTCATAATTCCTCGGTATAATAATACTACTTGACTGACTTAGTATTAAGTAGGTATATATCTGCCTTGAGAGCAGCTTTATGGCTTCGATTCCTACCCAGAACAGACTGTGTTTGCTCTGTGTCTAGGTGTTGTATGTGTACACATAATTATTGTATCAGTCATCTGGTTATCTTAGTACAAGCTTTGCTTAGTTTGTGGCTAGATGACATGACGCACCAGTATGTATTTATTTATTTACTATCTACCTACTACGCAGTCCCACCTGATTGATAAATGGATTTAACACAATAACTCAGTTACTCACTCATTAGTAACTTCTTTAATTTGAATAAGCCGAGCATAATTTCTTGCAGCGCAAGTCAGTTGCAATAAAATGTGATACTCCTACGCAATATTTTACTTAAACCATTTAAAAATAACTTCAAAAACAAAGTAAGTATTTAAGCCCAATATAATATCTCCATCCACGAAGCTAAGTCCGCAGTAAATAAAACAAAAAGCTTAGTTCAGAGTATCAAACGCTAATATATTATCGCGTGCTGATCTGCTTATCAGGGTAAGTTATGTGCAGCTTATGGCAATAAAAACTTATTAAATAAATATATTTGTTTACTTGAGCGACTTGGCTGTGGCGTGCAGGTTTGAGAATTGAGCTTACATGTTGCCACGTCTGGGAGAAAACAAGCACGTTTCATAAGTTGATATTTTTTTCGTGAATTTCCTGTCTTTATCTAGATGTTTATGTTATTTGAGCTTATTGTGTGAGTTCTATTCGTACCTATTCCGGTGGTACTATTGATACTGAGCTATCTTTCAAGTTGGACGACATTATTACATCATCGTTTTTTTTGTCTTCTTACAAAACTACTAAGCACGCTACCTATTTTGTATGCGGTTTTATTTTTCCTGAATGAAGGTGGTGTTCCGATAGTTGTTCCCTTTAATGGGAAGACCCTAAAACTATATATGAAATATATAAAATCAAATTAAATCAAATAATTGATTTGCAAAATGCAAGTACATTATAAGTATTATAATGATAATTAAGTTGAAAACTGTGCAACCTTTATTGTAAAATTACGTGTTCGTAAGTAGAGTCATGTAAGCACAATTTGAAGATTAAATGCCTTCAGAGTAATACCTGGCCACTAGGCACGAGGCAAGCGTCTCCGCGACTTAAGTCTACCTTTATATTGAAGCTTATATTTTTTTAATGCTAATAATATAATTGAAGAGAGCTATATTTAGTTTATGAACACAAATTATAGCTTCAGTTTTTATAGTGCTGTGTTTAATAACACTGTGAATTTAATTAATAGGTTATAGTAATTTTCTTACTGATTTTATATATTTGACGGCAAGCATATGTCCTAATGTTTAATTTATGACAAATAACAGGCTTAGTGCTGAATATAACTCAATACATTACACATAATGAAAAAATAAATTGTATTGGCTGATAAATCTCTGAGATATGAGCGTTTAAAGTTTTAGGTGGGGATAGAGAGGGGATGCTCTATCCCTTTCACGCAAAGCACGTGTTAGTATAGCATTTGTATGCCGCGCCTGAGGCTTCACGTCATAGCTCAGTATAGCGCGCTCTCTGTCTAGCTTGAAATTAAAATACTTAGAACTTATTTAGTATTGAATTATTTTTGTTTTCGCTGATAGGCTCTATTGATGATCAGCTTTTTTATGAGGTAATAAAAAAATTGTAGTCATCATGCCTATTGAAAAGAGGTCTAGTTGTCACGGTGTTAGGTATTAACGTATAGAGGTTCCCTAACTTATTACTTATATTGAAAGTGTAAATAGAATAAATAATTCTATACTTACCAACTTATTCATTTTGCGCTAGATATTATAAAAGTGTTGGTAAGAAATTGAGATTGAAACTGGGAAATTTCACCAATATTAAAAATGCGAAAGTTTTTTAAACTGAGTATGAGAGTGATGTTTTATCTACTTCACGGTAATTTAAGTGATGTTTATAACTTCTTAACGGTCTTGTGAGTGATGTTCATAACAACTCAACGAATTTGAGTTAAATTTGAAATAAACAAATTGCTTGTATCTAGGATTAGCACTTATACTACTTGTAATCCCGAAAAAATATGCGGTACCAGAACAATAGTGGGTAGAGTCGCGGGATGCTTCTGCTGTTTTGTTCTTATGATAAAACAATTATACCTACAATCCTTAGCGCAAATAAAACTTCAAATACCAGCATTTCTACAAAATCAGTCATTAGTTTTGTGTTGTCTTAGGACGAGTGTCATTATGACGGGAAGCTGTCACGTCAACTGTCATCGAGCTTCTGTTGATCTTCCGCTCGAACCCTGGTGCCAGAGTAGGGCTGGTGTGGCACTAAATGTGGTGCTAATTGCTTGTAGTGGGGTCTGGCAATTGCTTCTGGTTGGGGCATTGGCAACCCTATTTTAGCATACATTTTTACATTACGATCAAAATATCTGTGCACCTCCCTGGAATGCGACATCTCTCTTGCTTTGTCCTTCAGCTCCCCGCGCTCACTTACGGCCTTACCTAAAATAATCTCGATTCTCTTAGTCACTGCTTAAACTTCTCTGTCCTTTTCTAGCACGTGCAACTTCACGTCAGAGAGAAGATGGCAGAACATCTTAAGCAGTGACTAACGGTTGAAAAGTTTTTTTAAGTAAGGCCGTTAGTTTATAACTAACTAGAGATCCCCGCGACTTCGTCCGCGTATACGGAAGAAATTCGGCCCACTCCCAAAATTCACCTCTTTATATCATCCCGCGCAATTTGTTTTACGCTTTATTCATTCAATAATTATACAACAAACACAAAAAAAATATAAGAAAACTTTAATTCAATTATTAACAAAAAAACTTTAATTGGACTTTTCCCCTATACAATTTTATGAAACTAATAAATATTTTTGATTTTGGTCGAAAATTTTAAAATGGAGCAGACTTTAAGGCCAGGATAGGTTTCCCCGAAATTAACAAAGAAAACGAAAAGCTTAAATTTAAACTTTGCTTTAACTATTTTATAGTTATCTAATGCTTTTGTACATGTAGGTAGAGTTACTCTCAGATAGTCACATTGAACATAATAACAATTACGAGTGTAATCATTATACCTACTTTCTTTACAACTATTGAGACAAGAAAAAGTCAACCGTAACGATATACTCAATAAAGTTCATTTAAACATTTTCAAGGTGGTCATATTCAGATCTATTAATCCATCTTAAAGTTCCGTAACTAATGAGTCAGCCGACGTCAATAAACCGACGGACGAAGGCTCCGCTTCATAATAATAAAGCCGGGCCATAGCCGGGTGAACTCTTTTATTTTCATGCTTTTGGGGTTCAGGGGCTTTATGTAGGGACAAATTATTTATTTATTTATGTTCACCAACATCGTGTACATCAAAACATATTTTTAAAGTAAAAAAGAGAGTAAGTTAGCCAAATGTCACAATAATTATAGGTGAGGTGCATGCAATGACAGTATATTTTTAGTGAAAAAAAAAAATACAATTAACTAAAAGAATACATTCGCAATCTTTAATACCCCAAATGGAAACGATATCAATGAATGCACAAATTGATCAGACAAGATCTTTTTTTTTTTTTTTCAGGATAAGGTAGGTACGCAGAATGGAATAGCGTTTCGTGTTACCCTTAAAATTCTCCTAATTGCTACAGAACCCTACCTCCTTATGCTACTCTCTTGCCTCTCAATACCGGTAGCCGGCATTGGTCGTTTATCAGGCGAGTTATCGCCTCGCCTTTGTATCGAACCCGCACTCACTACCTGTTAGCCTGTTACTTGCAACCGACCGCCGGACGATGCTGGGATTAATGTTCGTCATGTGATAGAAGTCTGATGGTAATCTAGCTCATGAAGTTTGACTAGTTTATTTAGTTATTTATAAGTAGTTTAGCTACTTATAAATAATTACTCTATTGACTGCCTTATAGCTCAGTAGGTAGTATGTTTGCCTTCAGAGCTGTAGGGCGTGAGTTCGATTCCAGGACAAACATTTATGTGACGAACGTAGGTGTTTGTTCTGTGTCTGGGTGTTTTATGTATGTATTTCCAAAAAAAAAGGTATATAAGTATTCTATCAGCTATCTGGTTTTCCTTTGCTTAATTTAGTGTTAGATGGCGCTGTGAAAAATGTTCACCAATATTTGTTTTATTTACTAAGGAAGTGTAAGTATTCCAAGCTTCACCTAGGTGGTGAACCTAGGTGGAGCATAGATCCGTACCCAAACGAACGTATTGTTTGATAGTATAGTTAGTTATCTAATAAGGCGGTTTAACCATTCATTGACATAGTTTTCTTCTTGAGATCCGACCAGTTCATGGAACGCCTACCATATGGAATTTTACACTTTTACTACAATTCCTTATAGTTTTCAAATGAAAAAAAATACGGTTTAGTCAAATGTTTTGTTCAATGAAGTCATTTAATCAATATACCATTTGAATTATTTCAGTCAATAGAGAAAAAAAAACAAAAAAAAAAAATTTAAATATAAGTCACTTTGATTTGTATGTCACACTTAACTTACTGTATCCTTTAATTACCCGTCAACAATAAACCTTGGAAATCTTAGTCGACTCCATTGAAAACATCTCAGGAGTATCTACGTTTACTGGGCAGGATTCTAAGCTGCTGATCGTCAAACTCAACGTAAGTAATGCCAACTGATAAGGCTGCCTACATAAGCGTGCTTGTTATCAGGCCAGTTCTTGCCTAAAAATATCTTACTCTTTAACTTCACCTCGGTCCAATTCAACTATTTTCTAAACAGAAACCATCGATAAAATATCATCTAAACCATTTTCGTATATAAGTTTAACCAGTGTGATAAGCTCACAAAATTAAATTAAATTATATAACGATAGAAACTTGTAGAGAAAGCGTATCACTTAAAAGTCGCCAATATAGCTTTATGAATGGACACCCCCAACAATGGCACAAAACGTGCACAATTTACTACGGAACCGCTTTGTGACACCGGATACGGATCTCTATTGTAATTCATTTGAGTCAACTTTGCCTATTGACACTTACTATAATAGTACTTTGTCACTATCAAAGGTGTTTTAAAGAAGCTATTTTGCTTACAGTTTCTTAATTCTTTGAGTATCTAGCCATAAAAAGTAGAAGTAGGATAGTAGTAGTAGGAGGAGGAGGAGGAAGAAACTAAAAATAAAAGGTGTCCTTCTGTCCCGTAGTTTAAAAGGTTTTTTTTATAACCTGACCGAAGACACTTATTGGAGTCTGCAAAGTTTTATTTAACCACCAAATTATATCCAGTAGAGAGCGTGTTTCCCATATATATTTTTTTAAATTATTTATTAGCTCCACGGACTGCGGGTCCGTGCCGTTTGGTCAACTTTTTATAAACTTAACTTTACACTTAATAACTTAAAAGCTGAAGGCTTTACAAAAATAACCTAACTAAGTATTACTAATTATTTCTAGAATTGCGTGTATACTCCGAGCAGTCCAGCTCCCGTAAGCAGCACCCGTTCACGAGTTGACGCATGTGCCAGCCTTCGCTTTCCTCAACCATATTGGAGGGAAGAGGGCGACCCGACACACGACGCCGCCGCAAGAAGAAGCTTTTTAGTGAGCGTGAGTGCTCCGGGTATTCACGCAATACCTACAACAGTATGATTACTTACTTTATTAATTATACTATACTGTTTAACTCTAGTTTTTTCTTTTTGTCAATTAAAGCAATCACCAGTAGAGGCAGTCTTTGCTTGACTCTATCAGTGGTCACTTTAATATCGTCTGCTTACTTATTTTTCGTCGCCTCCTCCCGGCCCAGGGCCTCCATCACCGCCACGTTCCGATCTTTTATGGCCATCTGGAGGTTGTACTCTTTGATGGTCTTCGGTGACGTAGCCGACGCTCGCCGCACGAATCGACTGATAGCATCGTCTTCGATGTCGTCGGCGTAATAGATGAAGGTCCCGGTGTGCCGTGATATCGCAACGACCGCATGCGGGACGCTTTCGTGCAGATTCATTTTGGCCTTGGTCTTGATGGCGATTACCGACTCGTACGTTAGTGAGCTTCATGAATGGTAAGGGTTCGCGACCCAGTGCCTGTGCCATATCCATGGCTTATGAGGGTCAGTGAGATAGGTAAGTGTAAATGATGATGATGACGAAGCATTTCCTAAAATTATTTCTATTATTAGACACACTTCTACACTTCTACTAAACTTCTACTTTTCTTTAGCTAAGGTGGTTCAAGGTAGTAGAGCTCGCTTAGAATGTTATTATGAAACGGTACAATTTATTGTATTGCAAGGAAGCTTTGTTGTCACTTTACTGGTTGTGTTATATTATTACTATGGCACTTTTACGCCATTCACGTGATATCGATATCCATTCATGTTTTTTCGTTTCTGGCGGTAATCGGATCAATTTGGATTTTGCTTCGTGTTAGTGCGGATTTGTCGAAAATCGATTATTGCCAAAATCATTGTGTGGATATTACTTGAGTTTTATAAGAAACATCGTGTGAAATATACCCAAGATAAAATATATTTCCTATACAGAAAAGGATTGAATATGGATCGATTAAAGTCTAGAGACAATTCATATGCTCAAGCCAATATATAGGCAGAGCAGAGCATCCTACTTGCTGGCGGGATAATGCATTCTTAAGCATAATTATAATTTGACGATATTATTCAACATTCAAATGTTACTTGAGGCTTATTGAAGGAATGTTTAGGCTAGGGTATTATGTTGCCATAGAAACAAAGTAGCTTACTTCATTTTAGGTGCGTACTGAAAGCAACAAGATAGCGAAGTCTGAGCATTCGGATAAGGTAAAATTGAAATCAATAGTGGGATATCTAGCTAGGAATAGCTAGCAGTGACTTGAGTCAAAAAGACGAAGACCGGTTGAGTGGCGTTGTTTACGTGCATTATGGATTGTGATGATGATAACGAAATCGATCCAAACAAGTCAAACAAATAACACACACGGTCACTAATTTCACACAAAATTTACTTTATAACAAAAAATCACAATCTACTCACGCGACATTTAAGCTAGTCGCTTGGATAGAATAGACTCAAATCCATTCATATTTTTTTTCGTTCGTCCCTTCAGGGGGTATGAATAAAAGCAAACTTATTGGTAATGCATACCTTTACAATGCGTATTTCCGCTTCGATTATTCTATCGGATCTACGGTGGAGGCCGTTTATATATATTTTTTTAATTTGGTCAATGGACGTCAGCTGAAGTTGTAGCACGCGTGAAGATCGAGAACAGAAGAAGTCGATATTTACCGGGTATCTTTAAAATAAATTCGTTTATGGCCTTTATTCTTTTATGTTGGGTAACCTAGGCCAGTACTGTGACATCTTAAAACCATGTTTCTTAGATTCAGTCACCGAAGCTGTGCGACCGGTAAATGTCACGGTATGCCCAGTTCTAGTGTCAGAGTAAGTGTACTGTCAGAAAGCCCTGTCTGTTGTCTTGCTTAACTATTGTTTATTGAGATCCAGGCCGTGTCCTTTCAGGGCATGTTTAAATAGGTCTCGGACTATTATATAATAATATACGCGCTATGCAAATTTGAAAAATTAATGATAAATTCCAAAAAACCTCAAAGCATCAAAGCTTCATGACATCTACTTATAATCTTTTATCCCAAATAATATTATTTTTTCTACAAAAAAGCCAATTAACTCCAGTTGACAGCCGCGCATTAGTGTATCTCGTCAACAGAGTATCATTATACCAGCTATTTGGGGTAGACAGGGGCAAAAAAACTCTAAAATTGGACAAAAAAATCTCTCTGGCAGACAGCATGGCACCGCTCAAAGCACATGCGTCGCTTACGTCAAAAGTTAAGCGACGGTAAGCTGTTTTGAACTTTATTGTTTGCAATATTGAAAATTGACTTTTTCCGGATACTTATTTGCATTTTTATAGAGCAGTCAAGAGATTTATATTTTGGTATTTACAATCATCAAAGTAATTTGGTACCTACACTAAGTTAAATGACCTTGAAGAAATAAAACTTGATAAAAACTATTTCGGACTATTTTGTCCGTTAAATAACAGCGTACATGATTATTATCTATGATATGTTTATCTACGTTTTAATATTTATCAAGGAGAATAAATCATACTTGCGTGAGCATGCGTGCTTGTTATAACTATTGATTCCTAATTACAGAGGCAAACTAAAAAAAATACAATGTGTTCGTAAGGTTCAATTTAGATTGCACCCATATAGCGGCAACAACTGTCAAGGTATCCATTTAACTGACAGCTCTCGGAATGTCATTCAGTAATGGATCGGTGGAGGAAGGAAGTTGCAGGTAAAGATTTTGTAAAAAAAATACAAAAATTTACAAAAAATATGAATGGTCATACGCAAGGGCTGGCCTAGTGGGTTACTATTTGATGTTTTTATGGGATTTTATTACTTTTGGCCAGTTAATGAGGTGTTTTGGAAGTTGAAAAAAATGGTTTTATAGCAGTAAAGCATTTCCGAATGTTATTTATTGGTTGGAGAAAAAACTTTAACTTGTGCTTGACCACCGTTCCCCTAGAATTAAAAACAGCATAACTGCCACCACTGAAACAAAAAAAATTGCTCTACGTGACGTGTATTTTTCTCAAAAATATTCAAGTTAAATTGAAGCTATTAGAAAAATAATGGACCTGTAACTACATAAAATTAGACTGTAACATCACGTCAACAGCCTAAAGACGTCCACTGCTGGACGAAGGCCTCTCGCTTTATAGGGAGTGGTTGCCATAATCCCCACGCTATAAAGGCAGGCGGCTTGGGGAGCGCAGAATGGTCACCATCGTTAACTAAGAGGACGCTGCTGCCCGCCCTCCAGCGGTTCTGAATGCAGTTTTAGGGCATACCCAGGTCCCAGGTGACTGTAACAGCTCACTTGAAATATTAATGTGGATGTGGTAAAAATAAAATAAAAAGACAACTTAGACAGCTTCCATAACTGGCTCTCGAGCAAATGAATTCCAAAAAACCTCGTGACACGGGCTCAAGATTCTAGAGAGACAGCTTGTGGTCGTCCAGGTGAAAGATATTATATAAGTGGACAACGTCACCATCAAGGCCGGACCTGACCTGAATCTGATATAGCAATAGATGATGATGATAGGTGGTATATACCTACTTAGAACGAAAAGAAAAGTCAGCTGTTCCATTGAACAATTTTATCCACTGTCGACAAAATGTTTCAAACATCTGTTTTTTTCCCAAACCAAAGATTTTCACAATTATAAGTAGGTAGGTACTTTTAAAGATTTCCTTTTGGTTTAGACTTGTACCGTTTCGCGCACATGCTGCGTTTTTAATAAGCCCATGCTGGACATTGGCCTATCCTCGAAGGGCGATTGGGTCATATCCACCATGGTAGCCCAGTTGCGAGTCTTACCTTATAAATAGGTAATTTTGTGAAAGTTACTGTTTCATCATCAACCAGAAGAAGTCCACTGCTGAACAAATAGCTCTCCCTCAAGAATCTCCATTCGGAAGATATCAATTCACTGAATAAAGTTATGCAAAAATCGCACTCGGTGAAATAGTTGTGAAGTGAAATTACAAAGGTTCACCAAAAATATTGTCTCTAGACTTTCATCGGTCCTTTTGTTTTTTTTTTTGTGTAACAGGTTAAGTAGTCTGTTGTACTTATTAAAGACAACATAAAAAAAAAAGATTATAAGCCCAAAAATATCGTTTTGATATAGACTTGTTTTAGAAGATAGCTAAAATGGTAAAAAGTAGCTAATAAACTTTAGGATATGCCTAGTTTTATGAATGAAAACTTACTTGGATCTAAATTTTATTTATTAAGTTACTGTGTATTTTGTCCAAACATTAAATTACTCAAATGTTTTCCTTCTTCCCTCGTCTCCTATTACAATGACATATCAAATAACTACGTTACCATATGTGATACAATCTGTCTCTGTTTTTACAAGCTATTAAGTAACTTGTTGTTGAAGGAAAGTAGCTAATGGTGTTTGAAACATTGGTCAATCTAATATTAACAGCTAAGAATTTTTGTGAGCACCGAGTGCTATCCATCTATAAATTGTGCGCTTTGCGCATAACTTCATCCACCATCAAGTTTGCAAAGGGCTGAACAGACCTTTTTATACTTGAACTTTTAAACTATTAATTTTGTCAAGAAAATACATACGATATTTACTCCGACTTATTACAAAACATCTTTAACAAAATATTTTCTTTTACATCCTCATCAAAATAAACGAATCGATAAAAAATGAATGCTTCTACCTCATTTCATCATCTTTCTCACAACGCTAGAGGTAATCCTTTTTAGCTACCGTTTTATACCTCCATACAAATCTATACCTTACTTTTTAATACCTTGAACAAAAGTGTTTTTATAAACACTTTAGCCCTTATTCCCTGCGCTTTAAGACACACAAAAAAACCGTAGCTAAAAGTCTAACGTGCTACAATTTTAGATTATTGACAAAGATTACTTTTGATTCTTATATGGTAGTAAATAAAGGTGACGTTAACTCTATATTTAAGTTTGTAAATGCAGTTATTAATGAAGGATTTATTGAGCTTTAGTTATATTATTATGGTATTATTGTGCTTTGACCGGATGTGGTCTATAATGAGCTTGAGGTCTTCGGAGATGAACAACGTTGGTGATGATTCTTGACCTTTTAGAAGGTAGATTAGGCAGCTATTTAAAAATTTATAAAGGTATATAAGTACATCAAATGCCAATCGCCCTTTGAGGTTAGGCCTAAGTCCAGCAGTGGACTATGAAAAAGGCTGATTTCATAATTATGCAAGATACCTAAGTCCGAAGAATTTTCGCGAGTCGCGAGTGAATCGGTTTCTAGACAAGCGTGCTCTATCGTAGGCTGCATCTTTGTTTAACATCAGAAGTGATGGCAGTAAAACGCAAGCCTACAAATTAATTAAAAAAAAAACTCGGCCGCATGTGCAAGTGGGTCTGTTTTTACGGATGTGACTGAAACTATAGTTGGAGTATCCGACTTAATTAAACGTGAGTTAACTCATATAAATAAATAAAAATGTATGTAGGTACGATTGTACTTAAGTATTTGGTTGTAGTCATTAATAAAAGCAATAATAATTGTCGGATATGAAGGTATTAGGTAAGTAAGTCCCTATTGGCATTCTTTTTACCTCATCCATTGACAGATTATCGTCCAAAAAAAACAGAGTAAACTCCGAAATCCTAACAAAACAGTTCTCCAGCGACAGGTCTATTGCACCACTTCCTTTCTCATGGAACGCCATCAAATATTTTCCATTTATTTAATTTGTTTGTCTTCCTATCGAGACTATGTGCGGCGGTGGTTCGAAAGAATTTAAGAACGAAGTCTTTACCATGTGGTGATATAAGAAAGTAATGAGTACTTACTTAAAAATAGTGCCTACGATAGACTGTGATGAGTTTACACATATATTTTGTCAGTGGCGAATGTACTTTGGGGCGAATTTAGAAAGGGCCTGCGAAATAATCTTCTACGTACCTTTATCTTATACTTATCAATTTATACATGTCCCTTGATAAAATAATTTGAGCCAACAAAACTTACTTTTAAAATTTCTTAGTCTAGATAAAACATAAGTATTCTAGATTGTTTTTTCCCTTTTTTATTTGTGAGTCAACTTCACTATCGTTGACTCTATCAATCACGGAACATTCCAGAACATCTCGTGAAGATCCGTGGAATGATCCTTGGTCATCGGAGCCCGCTTTATGAGGTTCTTATAGCTTGTAAAATACGGCCTCTACCGCACAAAGCACGGGTTAATAGTGATGGGGACTAGGTTGCCGTAAATATTTTTTACGGATAAAATAGCAAATAATTATTAAGACTAAATATATAATAATTAAACACTAATAATGAATCACGCGACGCGTGATCAAAATGCTGGCGTTTATTTGGCTCAACGCATAAGCATTGCCATCCAGCGTGGCAATGCCGCCAGCATGCTGGGTACGCTGCCGACTGGTAGTGGGTTTGAGCATTTGGATTGTCTCTAGACTTTCATCGGTCTGGATACAATCCTTTTGTTTTTTGTTGTGTAGTAGGCTAAGTAGTCATTGTAGTTTGTTGTATAATGAATAAATACATGAATTATAATAT
This sequence comes from Erannis defoliaria, assembly GCA_905404285.2. Classification (NCBI taxonomy): domain Eukaryota; kingdom Metazoa; phylum Arthropoda; class Insecta; order Lepidoptera; family Geometridae; genus Erannis; species Erannis defoliaria. Next base: position 10,783,794 of record FR990066.1, on the reverse strand, counting down.
AATAATATATAATTAATTATATTTTATGTATCAATTCAAACAATTATATATATACATGTATTAATTATATCATTTAATAATTATTGGGTACTTTTGGCACGACGCATAAGCATCATTCAACCTGACAATGCCGTGAAAATTCTGTCTGCTATGTGCCTTTTGTTCTTGTGTAGTTAGTTAAATAGATCAGATTTTATTTCCTTTGTTTTAGTTATTGGTAGTTGTACAAAAAAACATTAGTAGGTCGCAACAAACTGTGTCCACCAGACTCTTTTGAAAATTCAACTTGATACTTAATTGTATTTGCACAAACTACTTGCTAAAAAAATATCATAAAGATCAGATCAACGGTTCACAAGTTAATGTCGAACAAATATACATACAAACGCCTACTTGTCTCCTTAGACTCAGAGACTTTCGCTTTGTTTGTTCAATTATAAAAGACATAGCCGAAACGCCAAAGCCCTATCTGACGAAAAATGGGGAACTTTAAACTTTACCTCAAAGTCAACGTTTAAAATCCAAACTTGATCATCCGTAATTCAAAAACCCGGAGCGTTCGCCCCATCCCTAGCATAGTTTATTACAAATATCACTAACAATCCGTCCGTCCGTCTGTCCGTACTCGTCATTAAATCGCCATCGGCCACAACCACATAAATTATTCCGGATTTATTCCTCTATTTATTTATTTATATGTTTTATTTATTTATTACCCGTCCCTACGAGTCTTTATAGATTTTTTGGAGTTAGTAATAAAGTGTTTTATATTTTCATATTAATTTTGTGAGATTAAAAAGCTATTAAGGGATTAAACGTGTGCTGTAAACGTATTAAATGAGGATGCTGGGAATTGGGGTTTGATGACCTAGGATCTTGATGGGCATTATTCTTTTTAGGGTCTTTGTGGTAAGTTTTGAATGAAGATAGAAAAGTGCAAAGCGTCCTCCAAACTATAATACATATCTAAGACGTATTGGAATACGGCTAGAAGTTAAATCGAAGAATTGGTAAATTCTAGCAGTGCAATGTTAAGGATAATCGGGCCATGTTATACTACGTTGGCTCGCTGCGGTTTGGCGGATCAACAATCGCAAGTAAGTTTCTTCTCTAACACATAATGCCGATTTCGTCATTATACTGAGCTACTGGTCACTCGACGTATCCCCGCGGCGGGACCAGATAGGGGGGCTAAACACGTACACACACATCAGCCGAAGACGTCCACTGCTAGACGAAGACATCCCCCTGAAAGGGAGAGGGGGGGGGGGGGTGTTGCCATAATTTCCATCCTGCCATTTTACCGACAGTCAATTTACAAATTTTTACTTGACAACCAACATTTTGCAAAAACATGAATCGTCGAATGATTATTTTACAAATACAAATTTTACAAATACTTAGTTAATGAATTAAAATTATAACCTCATAAATTACATTTCATAACGTATAATATAACAAACATTTCATTTAATATTCTGATTACTTAATAAATGTTTGACTTATATATTATTTATATCATAATCTTTATTGTATTAGTAAAATTGTATTAGTCTAATTAATCACTCCAGAAATTTTTACTACTCGTGCTACATTGAATGTATATTAAAGCTTGGTGATAGATCCGACTCGGATATAGTTTAGGTGAGAAGTGCGTCGTCTGATTCGGATCTGTCTCCCATTTCTAACTCAACCAACTCAAATCGGGGTGCTCTGATTCAGATCTGAAGGCTAAGGCGGAAGCGAAACGAAGCGGTGCTCCCGCCGAATCAGACCACCCAATTCTCACCTAACCTATATCCGAATCAGAGCACCCCGACTTCACCTAGTCTTGTGGTCCCTACCCCTAGAGTGTATATAAAAAGCGCGGGAGCCAGAAGCGACACTCAGAGGCGACCGCAAGAGTTTCTGGCGGGAGCCCATCCGGAGTCAAATTTGAGTTGGTTAGGGTTAAAATGGGTGACAGATCCGAATCAGAGCACCCCGATTCCACCTAGTCTTGTGGTCCCTAGCCCTAGAGTGTATATAAAAAGTGCGGGAGCCAGAAGTTCAAGGGAGGTCATGAGTGTGGCGAAGCGACACTCAGGGGCAACTGCAAGAGCTTCTGGCGGGAGCCCAACCGGAGTCAAATTTGAGTTAGTTAGGTTTGAAATCCCAATCCCAAGCCGCCTGCCAAGCGTAGGGATTATGGCAAACCCCCCCTTTTAAGCGGAGGTTTTCGTCCAGTAGTGGACGTCTTCTGGCTGTTGATGAGGTTTGAAATGAGTAACAGAGCCAACTCAGAGCATCCTGACTTGAGTTACATCAAAGTTGCATTAAGAAGTCAGTTGACAAAGTACATTCCTAAACATTTTTTCCATACTTAGCAAAAATTGTTTTTGAAGTGTTTGTTTATATAACAAAATATTTGTGAAACAAGATGTTTGTTGAATGAACAAAACAAAACAAAAAAAAACACAACACAAAAAAACAAAACGTTGGTTGTCAAGTCATATTTTGTGAAAAGGTTTTCGGTAAAACATTAGTGAACCGTAGAGACATACCCAGGTTCACACGTCAATTTAGGAGGGCTAACATGCATCAAATTTAAGCCCCCCAATGTATGGCCGAAAGTTAATAGTTTTCAATATATTCAGGTACAGATTCGATATTATAACAATTTTTACTTACTTTATCCTGCAAACCTTATTGTATTTTGATCTAGTAAATAAGTATCGTCTGACTGATCACGTAATCAACATGAAAGGAAACTACCTCGGTTGGCTAGCATCACCACTAAGTACTTTAATCAAATTAGACCTCCTGTATAATAATTTCCCGAAACATCTCGTCTCGTCCGTACTCGATATTAAACTGTATAATATAATTCTACGTATTTATTGCCTAAGGTTAATCTATCCACTTTCATCGATTTACTAATCTCGAAGGATGATTTTACACCATACGATTAAGACAAGGCGCGATTAGGTTACAGAAAACATTTTGAATATAAGCGCGGAAATAAAGATAATTGGAAGCGCGGAGGCGCGAGCTCGCGATCTGAAGCTGCCAATTTTTTGTGCAAAATTATTGTTATAGGTAACAATTTTATGAATATTTTTTGTATAACTAAATGAACACGTAACTCATATATTGCTCAATGTTTTAAAAAGTATGTCGGAAATAAAATAAATAAAGCTGTTTGTTTTTTTTATTCAAAGTAGTTTCTTTGAATTTTTTTCTCTCGAATGTAAAAATTAAATTCGTGTAGGTACCTCATTTTACTAAATGTTTTTTTTGGTAAACTTACCATATATCATATTTTTCCGTTCAGAAAATATTAGAATTCTAGTAATAAAATTCCAGAATTCGTTGTAGGCATTCTGTGAACTTGTTAGTCATTCAGAGGTTAACGTTGTGACCAAGAAAGAGTTAACAGTACTATTATAGACCACTTGATACTGCTTTACAATCTCTTGTAAAAATGTATGCTAGTACTGCGTAACTTATCATCACTTTCTCCCAGTTCATCATCATTATGAGCCAGAACAAATCCACTGCTGAAAAAAGCCCTTCCGTTCCCTTCCGTTTAGACCGCCACACTGTACGAAAAACCTGCCATTTGCATCCGCCCCCGAGTTTCACAATGTCATCGGTTCATTTAGTGCGAGGCCTACATACAGTACATGACAGTATAGTTAACAGCCATAAAACCGAACACAGCATTTAGAGATTATTTCAGTTTTCCAGAAAAGGCATCATTCGCACTTGAAGATAAAATATTAAACAGGAAAAAAACGTATCGTAACATGTAAAATGTCCTCAGAAATACCAACTTCGCATCCTAACTCATTTACATGTAATAAAAAGTAACATTTAACGTGACCCCATGATTGATGTCGGATCGTGTCGTGGCAGTTAAATAGTGTTATTTATTGCAGTTTAAACCGCTTTAATATCGGACGCTGATAAACTCCGGTGCTTAAAACATCGGATTGTGATCGACGAATTATGTCGGGTCGTAGAGTATAAAAACTTGATTGTTTAGGATTTGTTTTAGTTTTATGGCGTTTTAATTAATAGAGAATATAAAATAGGTAAGTTAAGTGTTATTTCATTTTAGTAACCCAGGTCTGGTTCAGCGGTCTTCGTCATTAGCCTAAAAGCTTTCGTACATATTATAATACTATTGATGGTGGCATGCCAATAACTGCGATCTCGAACTCCCCTCCATCCGTCAGTACATTAAGTACGCCTCGCGCCGCTATTTCACTGATAGTCCAAGCCTCCAACTATACGACAGACACGACAGACCCACCCCCCTTCCGTAGACGCCCCAGACACGTCTTGGGCGACCCCGAAGACCCCATCGCCGTCATCACCTCGGCGGCGCTGGGCTCGCCCGATCCGACCATTCCTAGCAACAGGAAGTATTCCGTTTTTGGTATAGGCGCCGGTTACCAGAGGCACACAAACACGCACCGACCTCGCCGGCGAGGTCGAGGACTCCCCAGATCTGTCAGAAGATCGGTTAGATTCTCTCCAAATAGTCAACCAGATCAACCTACTAGGGCCTCAGGGCATACCCCTTCTGGGGTGCCAGGGCAAGTCTGACCCCACTCCCGGCGACGGCCAAGCCGAGGTTAGTACCGTCTGAGGTGCCCTTGAGCTAGTCGCCTTTAACCTAAACCTAGGCCGAGCGCCGTTTGCGCTTGCCTAAAGTCCGGTGACGCTGTAGAGGCCACCTGAGGCCAATAGCATCAGTCATACAAAAAATTAAAAAAAAAAAAAAAAAGGCATGCCAATACGTACTTACCCGTCTGCCAAAAGGTATTTGGTTAGTGACCATTACTCTTGTGAGTTTGTTGTAGTGTGCGTTCATATGAACAGAAATTTGTTTTATTAGATAGATAGTTTACTTGAAAGTGAGCCATGCATGGTTACTCGTTACGCGCAAAAATGGCAGAATATGTGCATGTGTGTATGTTTGTTACCTTGTCATGCTTTTCAACATATAGGCTACTTTCAATCGTCAACACCATCGCCGTTTTTTATCATATCGCGGGTGAAACCACGGGGCGCAGCTAGTTATTTCATTACAAGAATGTTATTGAGTTACATTGAAAGAAAGGGCTTACCTACGTTTGTTATAACATGTAATTCACAACGACCATATAAAATAGTTTTAATTAATTAATAAAATAAATCCATGTTTCTGGGTGTACTTGAAATAATAGAACAGACAAAATAGATTAAGTATTCCGAAGCTACTCCATGTTTATAAATAAGACCCTCCGCGTTTACAAAAATACCTAATATGTATTCTAAAATAAAATTCATATCAATGAATTCAATATGTTTGCCGAAAACTATAAAAAAGAAACACACACATTGTCACTAAAAGCTTTATCAAAAAGTACACAAATCATTTTGATCCTTTTTTCTGCAATTAACTTAAAGTGTTTTTATTTTTACGAATTGGTATCACGGATTTTACTGATAACCTAAATAATGTGACGGTTTTTTTTAGATATTTGTTATTTGCAGATTATTATTGTAATTTTTTGTTTTCAATTAATTTGTAACAGATAATAATAAATATATATTATATCGCCGAGCAGTATCCCGCGATTTTACACAGAAACATCATAGTACTTACGAACAGAACAGATGACTCAATTCTATAGAAGACGCGTCTACCAGCGCAGGCCGTATGCCGTCTACGAGCCAAGCGCTACAGTGGAAAATCGGAACACTGTGATAAAGTACACATTTGTTTGCACTGAATATACAGGGTTAGTTCTTATCAGTTAGCATCCTTTTAAGGGCATATTCTGTACATCAAAACAAACAACTTTTACTATGGGGCCAACATTGAAATTGGGCAAAAAAGTTCATTGAACTTGGGCAAAATTTATGGAACAGCTGTTTATTTTGTGATTTCAATGATGACGGCCTGAAAATAAATTTGTAGTTTAGATAGTTCTCAAATTTTTTGGACAGAGCTTTAATTAGCAAGGCAAAGCATTGCTGTACAAACCAGTAAAATGCAGCGAATTCTCTTTGGTAATCCGAGTCTAATAAAAGTACTATGGGCTATTGGGGTCAGTCGAATCCAATCGGTTGCATGATGACAAGACTTAGTGTAAGTTCCCACCGCATCTAAATACGTAAAAACTTCAATAGAGCCTTATTAATAAAAGCGAAATATCTTCGGAATAGTCATCTTTAGTTATCCTGTAGTTCCATATTTGATAGAAAAGAAAAAACATCGTAGACCGTATCCACAGAAAAAATAAATAAATAAATACATATTGGGCGGACATTTATTACACACAGCGCCATCTAGCCCCATACTAAGCAAAGCTTGTATTATGGAAACCAGATAGCTGATAGAATACTTATATACATTTTATTTATTTTTGTAAATACATACTTATAATACATACTACACCCAAATAATAGTACTAATAGTACTTCGTACAGAAAGTTAACTCCGCAAAGGAATTGAAATAAATAAGGACTCTGTCTACTAGGCAATAAAGTAGTAATTCAACTCGCACAGCGCTGGATACCGCTCGCTATATTCACCTAGATATACTGCTCTCTTTCTATCACGTATGCTTAGTTACGTGCCGAGCCTAGCGTGCGGGCGGCCACTGACTTCTGCCTTGCATTGTCCACCCGGACGGAGCGCCCGCCGAACATACCTAAGCTGCGGAGTGCACCCGTCCGTATCTTCGTTTAACATCAGACGGGATGGCAGTCAAATTCATGAAAAAAAATAAAAACAGATTAATTAGTCCAAGGTGTTACTAGTATGTCCTAAAACTGCATCCAGAACCACCGGAGACTGGACAGCAGCGTCCTCTCAGTTAACGGTGGTAACCATTCTGCTAACCCCAAGCCGCCTACCAAGCGTGGGGATTACGGCAACACCTCCCTTTAAGGTAGAGGCCTTTGTCCTGCAGTGGACGTCTTCCGGCTGTTGATGTGATGTTTGTGATGTGTTAATAATAGCCATGGAGTAACATGCCTATAGTTGAGCAACGGAGTGGAGTTTAATCAATGAGATCATTTCCACCTGGACCTGGGTATGTCCTTAAACTGCAACCAGACCCACCGGAAGACGGGCAGCAGCGTCTTTTTGGTTAACGGTGGAAAGCATTCTGCGATCTCCAAGCCGCCTGCCAAGCGTGGGGATTATGGCAACATCCCTCTATTAAGGGGGAGGCCTTCGTCCAGCAGTGGACGTTTTATGGCTGATAACGAGCATGCCTATTATTAACACCCTTAGTTACTAACCTTATCGTGTAGTCTTTATCCTAATTAACTCTGTTTATGAAGCTCATGTACAATCTATCAACAGCAATATCTGTATTGCCGCGGATTGCTGCATATTGCCACTTATTGCCGAGTATTGCCAATTATTGCAGTCTATTGCCGGGTTAACTTTATTGCCAATTTTATCAAAATTGATTGCGGACGATGGCTGTAAAATATATGGATTCCTGATGATATTAAATGTAAGATGTGACTAAGGATGTTTGTTTGTTGCATTGGATTATTTTGTATCATTTACTAGCACAGTCAACTGAGAACTTGCAACCAAATATCTTCTATGCCGCTTGATACACTAGATCTTCTTGGTTAAAACTACTTACTCAGAAAATTTCATAAAGATCGGATAGACGGTTCACTAGTCGTCGTCAAACAAATAATCATACGAACATTTACATTCAAACACCGACTTAAATATGTCCCCTTAGACTATACATACAGAGACCATCGCTTCGCTGGGTTAATTATGCTTCAGCTATCTACGTACGTCAAAGATAGAACTACGTAGAAGAAAAGGCAATAAAGACTAATCTCATCGCGATGTGGGGTTTAACAAAACACGAATGGGTCAGTTTTTTTTTATACATTCAAGTGACGAGACGAACAAGACGTTCGCCTGAAATAAGTGAATTTTAATTATATTTAAAAAATTACGGTATTTAAAATTAACAATGCGCTAGAATAACATGATATTTAAACCCTCTTTAGTTACTCAGTAAAAGTCAAATAATAGCAACGAAAGAATAACTAATAACTAAGTAAGTAAGTTCGTATAGGCTGAGTGGCCAGCTAGTGTCAGACAGAGTTAATGTGCCGCCCGAAGGCCTCTGACATGGCTGACGGTTGTTGTTATAGAAACTAGAACAAACAACAGGTACCAACAATTTAACGTGTCATCCGACCCACGGTAGCGCTCAGAAATAAATGCATTAATGTTATTAACTAATAACTGAACCAAAATACCGGTCATGTACCATCATTTTGAACTTTTACTATGAGGTCAAACCTGAATTAGCGAAATAAATCAGCTGATCTATAGCTACTCGTAAATGTCATTCACCCTCGAATTCGTGAATTCAGGGTTGGCTCCATAATAAAAGTCGTTTACAATGATGAGTACAATTACCTTCTTTATTAATTAGGAAGTACTCCTTGCTTTATCAACAAAAATTTAATATTTAGTGCAAGATAATTTGTTTAACTTAGTTGTAATGAGAAAGGTGAATCTTTCCTCCAAGGTTGTATGTAATAAACAATAGTGAATAGATTTTCCACTGTAGAGATTGGCTCGCTGACGTCATGCACGCGGCCCCCGCCGGCTGTGATCTGCAGTGGAAAATCGAGACTATTCTATACACATAGCGTACAAATTAGCTTGCATTGAATATGACATGATTTTGATTAAAGTTGTAGATATTACTGTGGTTTAGCTATGTTTAAAAACGTGTTACTTGAGGGAGTGAGTTAACTGCACTATTATGTAATCTATGGTATAATGTAGCCATACCTACAAATAAATGTTAAAGAAGCAAGCACTGTTAATACAAGGGAATCCAGAAGCTGCCACTAGTCAGCCTATATTGCAGCCCAATAAATGCAAGGCGTTGGGATTTAATAGGTGCAATACAATGCCTATATTGTAATTAACAATTTGCGCCGACCCGAGAAATGCCTGAACCCTTTCTGATAATTCCAGCGCTTGATTGCGGCTGTAAACTTCGCGGTGTTTAATTGAATAGCCTAAATATAGACTGGTTAGGTAGCTACTAGCTAGTTATTTGTATGATATATGCATATTATAATAATGGATCTGGGACAATCTGCGTAAAACTAAAACTGCATCAAGAACCACCGGAGGACGGGCAGCAGCGTCCTTTCGGTTAAGGGTGGTGAGCATGCTGCGATCCCTAAGCCGCCTCTATTCAGAGAGAGGCCTTCATCTGTCGAGCTGTGGAGTCTTCTGGTACTGCGCTCGTCACCCTGAGATATTAGATGTCAAATCTCTTCACGCTCAGTAATTTCTCTGGTAACTCTCTCGTACTCTTCAGCCAGAAGACGTCCACTGCTGGACGAAGCTCCGCTTAAGGAGGCTTGGGGAACGCAGATTGCTCACCATCGTTAACCAAGAGGACGCTGCTGCCCATCCTCCGGTGGTTCTGGATGAAGTTTTAGGACATACCCAGGTCCCAGATTTTCTGGTGACAGTACCTTTCAAACGGAAACACAGTAATGCTATCATCGAGAATCATCGTTACAAAAATATAATTATAGATCGTACTAATTTATTTTAGAGCAACTGTTAATTTGATTGTGCCACAAATACAAACATTTATCGATGTCAAAACGATTCAAATAAATAATTAAGAATTACAGAACACACAAAACCTTCCATCACCATAAAGTTAAACAACAAAGACAAAAAAATTGCGATGTCAAACGACAGTTTCGAAATCAATCGGACACCACACGGGGCGAAATACATCAAAATCGGTTCAGTGATAAAAACTTACCGGCAGTATCTCATTTCGTCTGATTAGCGTCTTTATCCTCACTCATTTAATCGAGTGTGCATAAAATAAATATAACTATCATTTAACATTCTACAGTTGACCATAGGTAATGTGTGTGTAGTGTAGACAAGAGATGGGCGATTGTCTGCCTTTTGCAATTCTATTGCTATTCTAGTTCTTTGGTTTGCAAAGTCCATTTTTTAAATTATTATTAATGCTATAGAGTGATTACAAGAGCACGACGATCGCTTGGTGGTAAGCATCACGTCTGCCCATAACAGTAGCAGTGCCAGAATTGTGAACTTACAAACAAAATCCCGCGCCGCATTGCACTGCGTTCGTAAACCTGTGATATTAGATGTCAAATCTCTTCATGACCAAGTAATTTATCTGATAACATTGCCCTTCAAACCCAAATACAGTAATGCTTGCACACTCCTGCTGGCAAACAGCTGAACACTGGCTGGTTGAACAGCTGGCAAAAGCAATTTTTTTAGAGAAATGCTTATTTTAGAACAGCAGTTCCCTCAAATCCTCTTGAAGGAGGCTGGAAAGCGAAGGCCCTTCTGAAAAGCGAAGGCCCTTCTCTCTTCAGTGGGTTATAAGATTGAAACAAATCTCGGATCCATTATTTTTCCAAACAAACACTATACAGCCCTCTGTATTGAATTCATTGGCATTATCTTAGGGGTCATCGTAATGAAAACCTTAAACTACGAAATCAATGCGGAAATCGTGAAAAAACCAGCTGCTCCACACATTTTATCGAGCGTAATTGCATTTTTGTATGGCACAGCCGATTTTTATTAGCGTTCGTTGATGTCAAGATACAAGTTTTCCATTATGATGAATGAATGACCCCCTTAGATAATGCCAATAAATTAACTATAGAGCGTAAAATACTCAAGTGCCCATACTCTCTGTACGTGTTAACATGGAGTGTCGTACACTAAATGTTTTATAGACACAATAAAAGCGAGATCGGTTCATTCACTTGTGTACGGACATTATTGACTCGCCGTCGGATAATTAGGCTTCAGTCAGGTATCTTGGAGTGCCCAGTCTGACGCTGGATTGACTAAACTGGTTTACTCTTTTTGTAGTGAAATAATGAGATAGAAAGTAGTATGTTTAATGTTTTTTTTCTAGCTTACCTCGCTACGACAAAAAGTGTGGATAAGATTTTTCCAGATTTAACTAAGCCTAATTTCTATATTGGCTCTAGCATAGAAAGAGAGGATTACGTTTTAAACAAGGTTTCCATTTGCTATTGATGAAATACATAAACGATAAAAAAAACTGGGCCAGCGCAGCGCCCCAGCACGTCCTTATGAAGCCCGTCCTTAAATTTGCTGTTAGTAAATTCTTTTATATACTGGGATTTAGAACCGTGAGGTCATTGGTTGAGTTTAAGTTCGGATTTTAGTTCCACTGACTTTTCGGTGAACGAAAACATTGTGAAAAAGCTTGCATACGTCACCAACAAAATAAAACAACCAATAAAAATAAAAAACCATAAATAAATTAATTAATTCACCAACCTGCGACCGGGCCAGTGCAGCGTAGTGGATATATGGCCCGCTCGCTCTTCGAGGATATATCTAGATGTCTAGCAATGGACATTAACAGGCCGATTATGCAAAATCCTTTAACGCGTGGTAGAAATGTTTTGCTTTGTAACATAATTTCCAATTTAAGAAGCTGTGCAATTTTTTTATTTATTAATATGGAATCTGGGTAAGTCCTAAAACTGCAACCAGAATCACCTGAGGACGGGCAGCAGCGTCTTCTTACTAATGGTGGTTAACATTCTGCGATCCCCAAGCTGCCTGCCTAACGTGGGGATTATGGCGGATGCCATCGTCCAACAGTGGACGTCTTCTAGCTGATGATGATAAATATGAGATTACTCACGTTTAATTAAGTTACATACCTCGACTACACCTAGTTTTGGTCAAAATCCCGTCAGTTTTCATAGTAAAATTGTGTGCATATTTTACAGTAACCGTGTATACCCAATAAAGTTGATATACATACATCGTCAGGCAGAAGACGTCCACTGCTGAACAAAGGCTTACCCCTTAATAGGGGCTGCCATAATCCCCACGCTTGGCTGGTGGCTTGGTCTATAAAGTCCTGTACGAATAATACCATGAGTATAAAGTACCTACAGCACGTGAAGATGTTCACTTATCTTTATCACATCTCTAAACAACGCAGCTTGACCAAAACACAAGAAACTAACGCCACACAACTTAAACAACAGTTACTTGTCCATCACCCGATTTATCGTTAAGGAATTGATTTGTGTTCTTTGTCTCAATCCCAATCAATCCGAGTTTATTTGATGTCTTTATACCTATATATTTATAGAGGTATCCAAATGTTCCTGTACGTACTATTAATTTTACTTTATGGCTTTACTTCGGTGGTAAATCGAATTTTGGGCGCTCTTTCGGTACAAAGTTACTATAATAAATCTTGATCTGAGGCGACGTGATTTGGTGTAGTTTTTGATAGTTTGGTGTTATCTGATGAAATGTAACGACGCTGTCAAACATGACATAGCTAGGTTCTACGCTTTCACCAGTATGAAAGATGGGCTAGTAGGTACCAGAGAATTTCGTTGAGATGGCCAATTTCTAGACCAAATCTTCTCTATTGTGATCAGATTGATCTCCACCTATCGGATATTTTAAGATTTCTCCCAGATCGCCGGTTGAAGTTGACTTAGGTGGGTCAACTTGTATTAATTGCCCTCTACACCAATCGCGAAGTTAATCGAAGATGGGCGATCACAGAAAAGCGAAAGCCCTACTTTATAGGTAGAGCGGCTGTCAAAACAATATTTTACAGCAATTATGTGGAAAACCGCTGTCGCCAGTTTCACATTTATTTGTACAGAAACTACGACGAAAAAATGCCAATCATAGGTCGCGCATTTGAAGAAAAACGCTCGAAATGCTATTTTGCAACAGATTAAAATTGGTCTAATTAGGATGCAATGTGGTTTGGTTTCCTACGCGTCTATTTAAATTGTCTTTTTGAGTATTATCAGCTTAAAAACATGTATATTGGTAGCATTGTCATTAAGCGCATTGAGCCTGTCACATTTTCGCTCTATTCACTTCTGTCTTCAGTGTGGGCGATAGTGCAGAAAGACACTCTGGAGACTACCAAACGTTATCGGATTTTGCGCCCGAATCAAAAGACTTCGCGAGGTGTCCCAAGTCTCTCACTAAAATATAGGTAAGAGTACTTCAGTTTGTAGTTTAAACCCTTACGTAATTATAATACGCTAGAGAGTGCTCTTATTGCAACAACCACTGCCACTTGTCATGTTATTAGCGTGCCACGGCCACTGAGCTCTTCGCTTTTTTATACCATCAAGTGACGAGACGAGCACGACGTTCGCCTGGTGGTAAGCGTTACACCTGCCACTAACAGTAGCAGTGCCAACTTGAATTGTGAACTTGCGAATACAATTCTGCGCTGCACTGCACTGCGCTCGTCACCCTGAGATATTAGATGTTAAATATCTTCATACCCAGTAGTTTCTCTGAGTAGGGGTGTTTTAGACCTTGATGTGGGGACCACTTTACACTGGTGATAAATAATTATAACGCACTTTCTTTTAAGAGACCATAGCGGTGACACATTCACCGTTAAAAGCACTGTTTCTTCTAAGAGACCTCACCTGGAGACATAGTTAATGGCACCGTCTTTTCTTTACGCTCATTACCAAAGATTACGAAAGATGCGCCATCGCGTATGAAAACAACGTTCGAAAATGACCCCCGCGCCGTAATGTTTACGAGTTGCGCTGGAGTGCGATAGAAGATAGCACTATTATGAGAGCAAAAGGGATAGCGTGCGTCTCGCTTAGTGAGCGCAGACAGGCGAGACAGTCCTTAGGGCCGTCTTCACGAGGCCATTTTAGGGCGCGATATGACATATCTCCCTCCTTATATATATAATATCATTGCTCATTACCAACATATTCGAAAATCAAAAACACATGCGCAAATCAATAACTCAATGACTGTGAGTTTGTTGCTAAGTCCTAAATCAATTAAGTTAAAATCCGCGATGTTATTCTGATCACAATAAAGAAATAATTACCTGGTGGGTGCTGGGTGACACATGAGTATATAAATCATGACAGACGGACGGACACATAAATCTGTATAGACGTGAATCACTCACCGATCGATGTAAATGCGGTTGAATTATTTCACAATGATTTTAGGTGGTATTCTTGAACGAGAAATCGTAATGTGAAGATTCGATGTTGTTTCGATTGCAATTCTATAAACTATTAATCTAGTTGAGTATGGTTTCCTGGAAAAGATTGTTAACAACATTAAGGTTTCACCTGTAATAGGCTAGATGACTGATGTTGAAATCGTTGAAACCAATAGCTTTGAAAAAGAATTTAAGTAAATATAGTATGGTAATTTATTTAAATCGGTTAATAATGTTCTGATATATGAGCGTTTAAAGTTTTTGTTAGAGACAACTCTGTCCCTTTCCCACAAAACAAAAAATTACGTCACGCCTTACTTGTCAGAATAGAATTTATATGGCGACCTGACAAGTGACGTCACGATTTTCTGTTTCGTCTCTCTGTCTAGCATGATATTAAAATGCTTATAAGATGCTTATTTTTGATCAGATTTTAATTTTCTTTTCATTAATCAGCTGTATTTATGGGCCACATTTGAATAGGACAATAAAAAAACCAGTCATCTAGCCTATTTTAGACATGTCAGAGTTGATTAATTCATTCATTCACACATACATTAAGAGGGGTTGAGGGGTTGCCATTATTGTTATTACAAAAATGTTATGGTATATTTTTGGACCTGGGTATGTCCTCAAACTGCATCCAAAACCACCAGAGGACGGGCAGCAGCGTCATCTTGATCCCCATGCCGCTTGCCAAGCCTGGGATTATGGTAACCCCTCCCTATTAAGGGAGAGGCCTTCATCCAGCAGTGGACGTCTTCTGGCTGATGCGTGTATAATGTACGAAAGATCTTTGTTGTGGTATTACTTACAAAATCTTGAATTATTTTTGGAATTAAATTTTATGGTTTTATTGAAAGTTTGCTTGAGTTATTCAAAAATATCGGAAGGTTGACATTATCTTGCCCTTGATATTCAGAATAGCTTAATCAGCCGGTTAATACTCCAGTGCTGGACTTAGGCCTACGTCCAAAGAGTTATTGGGCCATATCCATCACGAGGGCTCGAAAATTCAAAAACTTGACACTGGCAGAATGCACAACGTGCGATGCCAATAACTAAGAAAAAAAAACCTGACAATAATAACGCGACTCTACCTTTAGAGCAATATCATCCCAACTTCGTCAGCATTCAGCGCCCTCTTTGCGCAAGTAGGTTATAGTTTGCGTCGACCTATTATCGGTAATCAATAAATGTACACATAAAATTACAATAAAAATTAGCGGATTCACATATGAATCCATTCTATTCTCATACTCCATTGAATTTCTTCTTCAGACGTATGCAAGTCTCCTCACGATGTTTTCCGTCACCGAAAAGCCATAGTATGACAATCCCTACGTAAACTTGAAAGAAGTCATTGTTACTCGGGATTTGAACACATGACTTGACTCTTTCAAGTCAAGTGCTCTACCAACTAATAGGCTACCTCGGCCTCAATATGATATAAGTCTGTCAATTAAGATACTTAGGTAATTCAGAATAAGTCTTCTTTCCTCTCACGTGTGGCCGCTGTGAGCTTAGCATTAGAGCCCTTCGAACATATTTATAGACAGGGAAACATACTGTTTGGCTAAATGAAGGAACTAAAAACTTTCTACGGATGGTTGTATATTTTCTTCGAAAAATACGACAGCAGCGCCTCATTTAACATCTACAAATGTATACGTAGGTCGATCTGCACAAGTTTAGTCGTCATGTAGACACAGAACAAACAATAGTTATATTTGTGTGGGTAATTTTTATTGTAATTTTATGTGTACATTTATTGATTACCGATATTAGGTCGACGCAAACTATAACCTACTTGCGCAAAGAGGGCGCTGAATGCTGACGAAGTTGGGATGATTTTGATCTAAAGGTAGAGTCGCGTTATTATTGTTAGTTTTATTTTCTTAGTTATTGGCATCGCACGTTGTGCATTCTGCCAGTGTCAAGTTTTTATATTCAAATCAAGTCAAATATATCATTAAATCACAGTCATTCACACGAAATTAGTCATAGTCTCATAATCGAGTCCAAGTCATGCCCTAGTAAAGTTGTAGCGACTTTAATATGAGCTTCTACGGAGTTTTGAAAACAACTAAAAAAGACATGTTTCTTCACCACATTATATCACTTGCCCACACTCGTGCATGTAATTCAACACTCAATGAATAAAACACCACCATTTTTATCCATATTTTTTTTTATTTAAGAAAATAATAAGAATCGTTGCACGACATGATATTTCTTTGTTCCCGCCAAAACTCCATTGTTAGGTTTTCTACAATGTGTTTTTTTCTGTGTTTTTAGGTATACTGTATTTACAACAAAAGCAATCTATCAACTACCTGGATCCAACAGTACAAGTTTTGCTTATAATGGGGCTAGGTGGCGCTGTATACGTTTTGTTATAAAATTCACAGGATGAGACCTCGAGTACTAATTTTAGAACTCAGTCCTTTGTTTACAGGTAGTAAATAGATTGATATTTCATTTTCTAGCCAGATAATTACGAACCTGAAGATAATATTTTACTTACATCATAATACCCAATTGGACCTGGGTATGTCCTTAAACTGCAACCAGACCCACCGGAGGACGGGCAGCAGCGTCCTCTTGGTTAACGGTGGTGAGCATTCTGCGATCCCCAAGCCGCCTGCCAAGCGTGGGGATTATGGCAACACCCCTCTATTAAGGGGGAAACCTTCGTCCAGCAGTGGACGTTTAATGACTGACGGCGATAATACCCACATCAGAGGATTTTCCTAGGATTCGTACCAAAAGTTTCGACTCCACATTTCTAATTTGTACAGCCAAGGATAGATATATAGTTGATAATAGAACAAGCTGCCGGTTTCTATGTTTTTTGAGAGATTTGAGCAAGATCTTTCCACGATCAGAGTGATTAGGAATCTTCTAAGTCTGCATGCTTCATCTTCGAGTTTCGACCACATCGTCGCTTACCAACTGGTGAGATGGTGGTCAAACGTGAACACCATATATCGCGATATTATACTTATCTAGTTATTTTTTTCTTTATGAGTTGTTTTTCTTATTTTGTTTGCCTTTGATACAAAGGCCTATACAGGTGTAACTAGACTTTTTAACAAAGCGACTGTCCATTCTCACCTCTTCTATGTTCTCTGTGGTATTAGAATGAGATCAAATACTCTATACTCTTTTTTTCTTTCAGTAGAATGAAAGAAAAAACCATACCTACCATCGGATTCGGTGATTCCAATGAAATGTATGAAGCCAGTACTTCTTCAGAGGGTGATTCAGTGACGGGTTATGTGTTGACGAATGCCTGAAAATATGTATTTACTAATAAATTAGTATTAACTATTTTCTAGAACTGGATAATTATTTTTAATTTATTTATCATACTTACATGTTGTTTCAGATAGTATTCAACTCATACCCAAAACACCCCGTACTAACCTACCGATAGGTTACATCGTGCTGGTTCAGAAAATAACAAAATAAATTTCATAAAAGTCACATAATTTTAGATTATGTCGAGTTAAATATGTTTGTTAAACAAAAATTATACTCTCGACATAAAAATTACAGTGTAATTTCGATAGCACATCTGACCAAGATTAACCAATACCAGATCGAAAAAAATTTCTTGCTTTGCAACCTTACTCGAATAACTCGAAATTTAATTTAACTCGAAAACTATGCGACTTTTACTGAACACTATTTCTAATTTTCTTAACCACCATGATGTCTTCCATCAGTTAGAATAAGGTTGTCCAATCACGCCACACCATGTATGCTGCTAAATAGTAAATTCACCAAGAACGTGTGACTGACCGCCATATTTATTTTAGTTTAGTTCAGATTTCCCCCGCAACGGTCGTTTTTGCGCCGACTTAGCAATTCTACCGTACCTTTGTTTCGAAATTAACTTTGACGATTCTATCCAGGTTTATGTTTTGATGTTCTCGTAAAAAGAGACGTAAACCGCCTTTTTAATCTAGCGGTAAAGGCTTGAACCACAGTTACAAACTTTGTTGGTAAAGGTGAGGACACACTGTTGTAATGCACGATGCTAAACTTATGCAACAATTACTTAGTGAATTCTGGGCGATAGAGAAATAGTATCGGGAAAACGTTTCTCTTCATCATCATCAGCCCGGAGACGTCTACTGCTTAACGAAGACCTCTCCACTGGACCGCCACACTGTGCGACAACCAACCATTTGCATCCACCGGTTGCTCGCAACTTTCGTCGATGCACCAAGTGGAAGACCACCACGTCGCCACTCAAGAAGCTTTCTTCCCCATCGGTCATCAGTTCTTCGAATGACGATCCCTTAAATTTGCAAATCCTGAGAGCTATGTCAGTGACTTTGACCTGTCTCTTACTAACTGTCAAGCAATCTTACTCGTCTTTGTAATTAAATATTTGAAAAATAAATTACAAGAAAGAAGAGAGAAGTAATCGCTATTATTGATACTTTCCCCACTTATGGCACTGAGTTCTTTGACTCCTTCTATTTAAATTTCTTGTTTTCA
Organism: Erannis defoliaria; assembly: GCA_905404285.2. Lineage (NCBI taxonomy): Eukaryota > Metazoa > Arthropoda > Insecta > Lepidoptera > Geometridae > Erannis > Erannis defoliaria. The sequence goes on along the minus strand of FR990066.1, from coordinate 10,765,207 downwards.
TTTAGATGACTTTACGTCTTTCTATCTAACCAAGAACTTTATACTAGGTGCTTAAAGATTGTTTCACAGAAAGATACTTCTCATACTTACCATGATTTTCAATAACAAAATAGAGATCAAATCATACAGACTATTAATTGAATCAACTTTTTTTGATTAGGTGTCATATTTGTAGGTAAAGTTTAGAAAATTCAAACATGAAATTAACATCCTAGGCGAATTTTCGAAATTCCTGCTAGTAACTTGATAAATATTTTTCCAGCTAACACGACACTATAAGATGCCTCAGTGTGTCGCATCGAGTAGTTTACAGTGTGCTCGTGCCTTAAACATCAATGCCATAATAAAGATGTATAAGACGCGATGCCTAAGTTTCGTTGTTCAACACTTTATGATATACGTTGGTCAATATTTTACTGACTTTATTGAGTGAGTGGGCGCTAATTAGTTGAAAATATCGACACAGACTTTTGCAGTCTCAACGATTAAAAAAAATGGGAATGGAAAAATTATCATCCACAGCCTTCCTTATTCCAATGTGTACGGGCCCGTGAATTAAGGCCACGACCCTCCCAGTCAGGCTATCAAGGCTTTACTTCACCAATGACACCAAAATGCTCATTCCATAGTTTATAGTTTGTTTTTAGTTACCTGACTAAATTTGTAAACAAACAATGGCGGATTTAAGGCCAATCATAGCCATTTGTTAGAAAACTATTGGTTCGAATTCGCCATTGTTGTTTACAAATTTAGTCAGGTAAGAATGAACGGAGTATAGCTTTAATTTAATTGAATGTTATTCATCCTTACTGAAAGTATTTCTATAGCTATAAGCACAAAATGATTTTGTTTTAGTTAATTTGGAATTCTATATAATTATAATATTTTGCAAGCATACGTTACATAGATTACCTCTGAACAAGTTTATTTTAGGTATGTTCACCACCAATGAGGACGCTGCTGGCCATCCTCCGGTGATCCTGAATACAGTTTTAGCCCATAGAGCTTTATGGACCCATGTCCATTTATTATTATATAAAATTTATAATTCCATCATTCAGTTATTAGTTATAAGGTACCAAAAGTCAAAATATACTATGAAATATTATAATTGTTATGTAGAGTCTATAATAATAAATATATTCTCTATTATCTACCTAATAGTATCTTACACACATATTTGTATCCAACGATGATTGTTTTCTGCAAATACATTTTACTTTACCTTACTCCAGTTCCAATTCTCTCCATCTGCCTTTCTCCACTCTATTAGCAGCAACACTCAATTCCCAGCACCGTAACAACAGTAACACATTGTAAATCAGCTGAATTAGCTCTTACCCCGTCGAAAACACGGCGCTCTACCGACAAAATTACGTAATTCACCCCCTGCTTTAAAATGGAGCCATAAATAAAAGGTAGACGCGGAACCTTATCGGAAAACCTCAGCGTCTGAAACTCGCAGTGTAGCTATGAGACAGTTACATAACTTGGTGAAATAAAAAAATTGGTTTACAATCGGCTTAGTCGATGTACTGTATTGCTTTTGTACTGTACAGAGCTATAAGCTTGCCCTGTATCAAGCCGAAAATACGTTTAGGTAATTCTAAACCATTTTTCTGTTAGCGTTTTCGAAAAAACTCAATAGTATTTGAGATTTATGGGCTCCAAGATTTCGTAAAAATCAATTGAGTCTTCTATATGAAATACTGTTATGTTTTTTGATACTACCTACTGCAAGAAACTGCTGGGAAAATACCTATCTTCAGAAACTGATTCGGTGATTTTATACCAGGTATAGGCCTAATGCGATTTACATCCGCTAGCTATTTCTCCAGAGATATGCAAATTTTCTAAGAGACACCCTTATAAAACCACAATCCAGAGATTGCTCGTATGGAAGTTCAAGTCCTGCCAGAGGTTATAATTTGTCTTACTGATTAACCTTTAAAACAACTAAAATACCCTTAAAAAATTCACTGAAAGAGTGCAAGTTTTTTACTTGAGCCAAAAAAATCGAAGGAAATTTAAAGATATAGGTATTTAGTAGCAGTGCTCTACTGATTTACGCTCCTCCAGGAACTGTGAGTGTTTTTTTTCTTGTAGCATAGTTGCTTTGTAATGCTTATGTAAATCTAAAGCGTATTATGCCATTAAACTCATCATAATGAACAATTTCTAAGTTTTTTGCTTCATACATTTTGTTGTGCGTTTTGGATGTTTTGTATGGAACAGCCGATTTTTAACACTTTTTCAGGCTTTGTTTTACAGTACAAATTGCCCATTATGATGAGTTCAATGACCCCTTAAGAGAATGCTTATGAATATAATAACATCCTGTCTATTATTATAATAGGACACCGTCACAAACTTTTGACTATTCAATATTATTATTGTTTATTTTGTTTTTATATTATAATGGAGTGACAAGACTGGTGAGACGTTCACTTTGTGGTAAGCATCACACCAGCCCATAACAGTAGCAATGCTAGAATTGTAAACTTGCGAACAAAATCCTGCGCGGCTGTGCGCTCGTCACCTTGAGATATTAGACGTCAGATCTCTTCATGCCCAGTATTTTCTCTGGTAACATTGCCCTTCAAACTAAAACACATTGATGCTTGCACACTGAACTGCTTGGCAGTTGAATACCTGGCAAAGGTGTGGTACTTCCCCAGGCGGACTCGGGAACAGAGTCATATCATTACAAACACTGATTAAAGTTTAAACCATGGTAAAAACCTTCGAGTGCCACATTTTATAAAGTCACATCTACTCGAACGCTAGGGCTGACCACTTAGTACTGACTTTGAACTGACTTATTAAACCTGATTATTACATTATTTTACTTATCATCTTCCTTCCCTCTTCGTCTTCACCTTCGCCTTTATAATACTCTGAACTCATTGGTTCCGGTGGCAATTTGCTTACAATGCTCTGTCTCATGTCTGCCAGTTTTGATGTTTTTTGTGTGTATAAAAAAATCTATAATAATAAGTAAAATAAATAAATTTTGGTACTGTGATATTGCACAGTGCATTGCACAGAAGTAGCCTCTCCAGCCCTCTCTGTCTTACATAAAACTGCTGCTTTACATTTATAACGACAATTCTCAATCTATAATCTAATATCAACTGTTTCTGACCAACTTAAGGTTGAATTTTCCGTGGAAATGTAATCTGGTTGTCATAGCAACGGGAGGTTCGCGTCGCGATTTTTGGTTCGGCACCTCCTTCGATTGGCAAGGCTTTGATCGCTTCAATGTCTGAAGTAGAACTCTTTTAAAAACTGGTAGCACTTTGAACCTTTTGCGGTCGAAATAAGGAAGCTTTTTTTAAAATTGGAATGAATTCGATAAAATGAGGGTAGGTAGGATATTGCGATGTATATTGGGGATGCTTTGCAATTGATTGGTGTATTGAAGTGTTGCAGGGAATCGATAGGTGTTTTATCCTTTTATGTTTTGTAAGAAGATTGGATTGTAGATTTCGTATTTTTTATCTGTACCTTAAAAAAAATACACAATACTTTCCAACAAGTTTACTCACATAAAAACTAGGTTACTGGTATTAAAATGAAACAATAATTGAGCACGAGAAAAGGCATGTGACATTTTGGCCTAGTTCATATAAGGAGTTGTACCACTAGGCCACCTGCGCGCAGGTAGGCCTAAGTCTATCTTCAAAGGGCGACTGGGCCATATCCGCCACGCTGGCCCAGTTGCGGGTTGGTGGATTCATATACACCGTTGCATTTCTTCTCCGGGCGTACGTAGGTTTCCTCACGATATTTTCCTTCTTGTTTGTTTTTACATACTTTAGGGTAGTACCTAAGTACTTCATTTTATTTTGACTATGAAGTGTAGAAGGTAGGAGTATTATCTCTATATAACGAAAAAGTCTCCGTCGAAATGCGTTAAATTAGGGTGGCGCTAAAATCATTTTTACATAATTAGTACATTTTTAAACTTCCGCTCCGTTATGTCGGTTTACTTTACACAACTTTTTTTTTAACGTTTTCTGTACACACATTTTGCCCATTATTGTTCTATTATTTTAAAATGTTTACTAATCAATTACTAACACGCATTATTTAAAGTTTCACAAAAAAGGTCATCTGCACATCCTCGGCACTACCACATATTTAGCTACGCTAGCGCCATTCTGGAGGGTTTTGGTACTGTTCATTGCTGCATGAAGCTGAACACTTTTTCAACTTGTCTCCCATAGTACTCCTTCTATTCTACACTCCATAGTTTTGACGAATCGAACATACTTACGTGAACGTATACGAGTACACGGTTCTCCCAAATAAGACAATAACCGAAAATACATTATGGCGAGGCATTTTGAGGCGAGCGTGGCATGCTGTGAAACCACTGGACAACGTTTAAACTTTGAGATAAATTTTAATTTAATAAATATAAGAGTTCAGTTAAAAACTAAAAAAAAAAAATGTAATTTTACTATAAAATAATTTGTTTCAGACTTTTATTTTAGCCTGTTTTCAGAAATTTATATGATCAAGTAAAGTACATCTTATCGTGTACAAAAATTATCACATTCTTTAGACAATATATTCAAGTATGTTGTATATTTTTTGTAAGACCGCTATTGTTTGTATATTATTACCTTGTATTGTTTTGGTTTGTTTCTGGTTATATTTGTTTGTTTAAGCGTTTGTCGTGTGGTATGCGTGGGGGACGTCACCAACGGTTCCAACGGAAGACCAGCGCTGGCTGTTCGCAGACAGCAATATGCTGAGTTGGAACCGGTTTGTGGCGAAAAACTATTTTGTACTGTTTAAATTTGTTATGAGCTTCTATTGTCTTGTCTTGTGTACAAAATGTGTTTTTTTTCTACAAATAAAATATTGTCTATTGTCTATTTAATAGTAAATACCTAAAGCATTTGATCTAGCAAACCAGTTTATTCTCCGCTTCGCCCGTTAATAGACGTAACAAAGATGTATGAAAGAGAGTAAGTAGTTTTTGTTTACGGTTTTCGTATGTTTTAGTTTTCATTAATTTATTTTCGAATATTCTCCTTATTCTTTTGTACCTACCTATTAATCGATAGTTTTGGTGTTAGGGCAACCAAATCCTAGAAATCATCAAAAAACCGGTTGAAACTTTGTAAAACTATAAAAGAAAAGGTAATAAATAAAATAAACAAGTTTGAATTTTATTAACTGTTTATTTCAACCACATTATGTAGAATTTCCACGCTCTTAGTTCTTGCTCTAGTATATGTAGTCATTTAAAATATGGCTTCCTCATATATTTATATGTAATTACATGTATGTGGTTTACAATAATGAAGCATAATAAAGACTATTATGACAGGTCCTTATTTAAAAACGCTACTAAAAATTAACCAACTTCATTTAACTTCTGCGAAATATTTAAATGAAGTACGCAATATTATCTATCGTCGTTTAACTTAAGCGACGTTTTTAAGTAAGGCCCTTAGCTTTGTGCAGTTACAAGCTTTTTTGTAATTTGTATCTTTCATGAAGCTCTTTCTCTATTTTACTTATTTTAAAGGATTTTATTACATAATTGTGTTAAATCATCTATTTTTAAAGATAAATATGCATTTATTTTAGTTTATTCAGATTTTAATTCACTTTATCATTGTTAAAAACTATATAACCTATAGATTTTAATAATAAAAAAGCTAAAGTCTTCTTGTCAAGTTGTTATTGTTTTTTAAACAAAGTTATTTAAAAACTGAGGTCAAGCCATGTGATAGACAGTGTGGTCACATCCGCCTTTTCATACCAAGTATTGCCCACACATGTTAGGAGCATTGGCATACTCGTAAAAGCTAACAACACTCGACACAAATGACCAAAAATGTTATGTCAAATGTTATGTTTATGTAATGATATAGTATTTTTTATATCACTGTTTGAAAGTAAGCTTTTTAGATTTATATTTTTAAAGGGAAAATTATAAAAAAACATCATCATCATCACTAGCCAAAAGACGAACGAAGACCTTCTCCTTAATAGGGAGGGGTTGCCATATTCCCCCCCGCTCGGTAGGGTTGGGGATCGCAGAATGCTCATCACCGTATTTTTACTGCATGTGTAAAAACTTTAAAACATAAATATTGTAAAACACTGTTTTAAACTATCACGGTTGTTTACTAAAGTTCTATTATTATTAACGGGATATTTACCGTGATTATGTTGGCGCTCATTTCACAACATAATCACGGTAAATATCCCGTTAATAATAATAGAATTTAATAAATATTGTAAACGCATATTTATCTTGACAATCAAAAAGGTGGCGTACGCGTGGTCACATTCTAAATAGATAATATTTTTATGGACTTAATTTATAATTAAAATAGTTAAATTCGTTTAAATATTTATTTACAAATGCTTAGCTTATAATTTACAATGTACAATATTGCCTTGCGCATTCAGCGACAACATTAAAATACTTTTGTGAATTTGTTAATTGTTATTTTTATATTTACAGTTATTTTTATTTTAAGTGATTTTGAAATCAGAACGTATGATATAATTCGAAATAGCATAGGTACTTACATTTTTATTTTTTACATAAAGAGCAAATAATTATAATTAAATAAATATTTCAAGTAAACTTTTGATCACAAAAACAGAACGACGAGGAGGAAAATACGAGTAGGTTTATGACAGTTATTAGGTACAATAAAAACATAATATAACATACAATATTTTTAGAGTTCCGTACTTATATCAAAAGGCAAAAGGAACCCTTATAAGACCATCGTATTTTCCGTCTGTCAAGACTGTTATTTTAACAAAAATTATCATTATATTTTTTTCTGTAAGCAGGTAGGTAACTAATTTTAAAATAATTGGCACCGGGAGTTAGCATTCACACAATATCCACTAATTATTTTTAATAAGGTATCATGTAAAATCTATTTAATAATAAATTACTTAATCACAGACTACTTATACATATTTACATCTTAGCTCTACAGTCAAATTAGAAATGATAGTACGCGAAGTTGATCGGTTGATCTGCTTGATCAACATTTGGATCAGCTTGATCAACATTTGGATCAGCATGACCAACATTATCCGTAGTGTGGCCATCTCTATCACTTTCATCCGATCTACTAGGATTTGGATTTGACACTTCTTGATCAAACTTCAAACTTCTTTGCCAGTTTGACAAGTCACATGGCACATCATCGTTGCTTTCTTTACAAAAAGTCCTCGGAACTAAATATTCTGGGTACACACTGTTAAAATAATAACCGCCTACTTCATAGCTGCGATCAACGGAAGTGTTTTCGGTTCTAGCGTAACTAAAATTTAACTTTTCGCTTTTATCTAACTTACATTCTTCAAAATCATCGCTTCTAGTGCTACCACTGTTTAAATCATTATTATCATCTGACTCCACATCGAGTTCTTTTGAGTCTTTAATTTCACTTTCACTGGCGCAGGCGTCGAAATGATCAAATTTCTGATCGAACTGTTGATCAAACTTTTGATCGTATTGTTCAAACTTTTGATCAATGTGATCAGTTTGGGGATCAAGTTTGTTCATTTCGCTGGCTGCGTGGGGGAAGGATCACTGGCGATGGTGAGGGAGTTGGTGGTGACTGATGTGCTGATGATGGAGATCCAGCCTTGGTCTTTTTGCATCGTCGTCGTCACTACAAGCGTCGTTGTCATGTTGTTCTTGGTCGTCACACTCGTCGCCTAATTCTTCCTGCTTGCGTTTCGCTGTCGCCATTTCGGCGGCGTGCTTTTTCCGCCACTTTGTTCTTCTGTTTTGGAACCATACCTGTGAAAAATAAATTTAAGGTTATATTTTACTGTGATAATGCTATATTTTATTGGTTGTTATATAGCTATGGATGCTTTAGCATCTGTATACCAAACCAAGACACATTCTAGGAGTCACTTGATCATCTGGAGAAATTACTGGGCATAAAGAGATAATTTGACATCTAATAGCTGGGTGTAGTATGTATTATAAGTATGTATTTACGAAAAAAATAATTGTATATAAGTATTCTATCAGCTATCTGGTTTCCATAATACAAGCTTTGCTTAGTATGGGGCTAGATGGCGCTGTGTGTAATAAATGTCCCCCCAATATTTATATTTATATGTCAGGGTGACAAGCGCAGTGCAGTGCGGCGTAGCATTTTGTACGCAAGTTCATAATCCTGGCAATGATGCAGGCGTGATGCTTAAGTACCACTAGGCGAACGTCTCGCCAGTCTTGTCACTCCATTACATTAATATATTAATTAAAACAAACAAACATTGTATATAACAATACATGAAAACATGCTAGGTTTGCTAGTCGTAATAATCATAAAAATAAGTCATTTCACATCCACCCAAAAGAATGTCGAAACCATGGAACGATTGTCGTTCACGGGCGTAGCTATAGCTTTCATAAAGGGGGGTCCGAGGGTCCAAAAATGTACAAAGATAGACTAGTTTTTGCGTTGGGTAAACAATGCAAGACGATTATAGCACGAATAGTGTCTGCCTTCAGAGCTGTAGGGCGTGGGTTCGATCCCCACCCAGGCCAGATGTTTGTTCTGTGTCTGGGTGTAGAATGTATTATAAGTATGTATTTACGAAAAAAGTAATATATAAGTATTCTATCAGTTATCTGATTTCCATAATACAAGCTTTGCTTAGTATGGGGCTAGATGGCGCTGTGGGTAAAAATGTCCCCCAATATTTATTTATTTATTACGATACATATATATATTAACTCCACTTGCTCAAAAAGTACGTCATTATAGCATACTAGCGAGCTAAAATAGCGTATCATGCTCTAAGGGCTACAGTAAAATTTTGCTCTAGGAGCTAAACAATATTTTTTTTGTCTGTTACACCAACGAGCCTCAGAAAAAGAAAAAAAAATTAAATCCTTTCCACGGTGCGTGATATTATTGCGGACGGAACGGACCAGCCCGCACCGACGTACCATGGGAAGAGTATCGCCCATGATCACATTTATATTTGTAGCCAAACCGTCAGAACAGTCTGTGATACGTCCATTAACATCTTAAAACAACATCTTTCCTTTGAAATCTGCAACGTACACCCGAAAATACGTTACTAAATTCCGTGCCAGCGTTTGCCGCCAGAAAGCCAAATATAAAGAGGAAACAAACAATTTCAGCGTCATGTGAACCTAATCTGCTCGGCAGACATAATAATGCCTCATTAAATACCGCCTTTTAAGTCGCAACGCAAACTTACATCTATCTTTCTCTCTCCCATATTAAAATCTCTCGTAAGAACAGGATGGAGATAGTAGCCATGTTCAACGGTAATTAAGGGTCGTTTTGCAAATTACACGGTACTTAACCAGCCATATAACGCACATTAATCACTGAGTCGGGTTCTTCGCTATCTCTGTCTATCTAAAGTTCATGACTAGCTCTGTCTCGTTCTTTGGAGAGGTTTGAAGGTAGACATGGTTTAATTAGGTCATAAATACATTTTCATTAGAACGGTCGATCGTAGAATGCGAAGTTATCTGCAGAGTTGGCAAATTCTAAGAACTAAAATGCTTGCCACGGGATTATTTTGGTTCTGTTTTGATTATGCGATGATGGCGCCTCCTTTTAGATCTATAGATAAGTTAGTGGCTTTGTAGGCTTTGTAGGACAGATGTCGAAGTTATTATGAAGGAATTTGGTCTTGTCGGGTGATCGTTATGATAATTTTGGGGTTTATTCGGCGATGTTAAAATAGATTGAGGTTTGAAATAGGCGGAAGTTTAACAAGTGTTTAGTGAAAAGAGACCGATTTGAAGAGTTATAAAAGTTAAGTTTATAATGAATCAAATCTGTGCGCCATATACATTATAGAGATCGAATAAATGAATCATATTAGGTATATTTTCTATTAGAACACGTGTGTGGCACAAGTCTAAATGTCGTAAGTCTTTGGTGACTTTTAATCAGTAAAACAATAAAATTGACAAGGTAATAAAGTGAAGGATGACCCTTGTTTTAAGAACAAAATATACCTACGCGAAGTCGATGGTATGTTATAGGTGTATTACAAAATCACTTATAATAATTAATTATTCTCTAAAATATATCCAAAGTTCTTCCAGTCAATATACAGCATGTTGTTGATCAACCTTGACGTCCAATTTTACGAGTTCCCAACTACAGGGTGTTCTCTTTTATCACACAACATATAAAAACTAAACTCGATACAGCGGGAGTCATAAAAAAATACCGAACAAAACAAGACTATAGTAATTCATTCCGATTATTATTGGACCATTTGTTTTTATTAGGGAAAACTTGATGGGCGGAAAAACGAAGATTATGTGTGTTATGTGTTTTACGTTTCGCTTACAGCCTTTCGGATTTTGGATGTAAATAGATACAATGTACAGGAAGTTTGGTTTGTTCTAGAATTTGGTTATACATATTTTTCAGGCGCTTTTGTCAGATATTGGTTTGTAGGAGATAAGTGTATAAATAGTAGGTGATTTATCATCTGTTACAGGGAAATTGCTGTGTAAAATTAATGTAGGTATTTAGTAGAGATTGTATATGTTGTGATTGTTGTTGTTGTTGTTTGTAATGTAGGTTGTAAAAGTCGCGGGCAACCGGTGGATGCAAATGGCAGGTTGTCGTACAGTGTGGCGGTATAAGGGGGAGGCCTTCGTTCAGCAGTGGACGTCTCCGGGCTGATGATGATGATTTTGTAGAGATGAAACTCTATTGTAGATTCCGCTGGGGAAATCCCATAACTTTGTCAGTTATTCAATCGCCAAGCAGTAGTGTGCAAGCATACTGTATTTTGGTTTGAAGGGCAATGTCACCAAAGAAATTACTGGGCGTGAAGAGATTTGACATCTAATATTAAAGGTGACGAGCGCAGTGCGGTGTGGCGCAGGATTTTGTTCATTATCATCAGCCAAAACAAGTCCAATGCTGGACGAAGGTCGGGAGCCCCCTCCCAAAGGTCCCCACCTTTACAGGAGCATGATTTAGTTCGTAAGTTCACAATTCTTGCACTGCTACTGGGGCAGGCGTGATGCTTACCACCACGCGAACGTCTCCCTCGTCTCGTTACTACATTGCATAAAGAAAGATAACACCTTCGTTGTTCTATTTTTATAAGTAAGGGTGAAGTCAAACTGTATTCTGTTTTTTTGTGATGATCTCGCATTTTTACACGTTTTCAACCCGCTATAAATATGAGGTCTTTTCCAGGATTGTATTAAAATCGCAATGTTATAGTTTATGCAAGTTTATGTATTGATGTGTTCAAAGTAGTTTCTTTTTTCATTTAGAACTTTGCAATGTTTATACAAGTACAAAAATGTATTTATCATAAACACATAACTCAGCTTTACTTGAGGAATCTACATTATATTATATAGATATTAAGCTCCCTAGGTTTCTAGGTTCTTGTAGACAAGGAGGTCCCAAAACATAAGCCCCTTGAAAATGTTTATACCAGACAGATGAAACTAAATCTGGTATTTTGATTTTAAATAATAATTCACATCACATTCTTAAATGACACAATATTTAGACCATACAAAGCTGTACAAGACTGGTTTAAAAGCATTAAAAGCAACATCAACATACGCTGTATTCAGGAGCAACCAAATAACTCCGCGCTATTCATTTCTATCGCCATCTACATTGTTACTTATAATATTATTTTCCATTCTTCCTTCATGCCCCGACTTACCCTAACTCCCTCGATTCAATTACTTAAGTGCTTCACAACAAACCGCGAGACATACGTCCGTCTCTCTTCAACGCGTACTATTGGAGCTTATTTCTGTCTCTGTCTTAAAGAGGGGCTCGGGGTAATTATGTGAATAACTATTATTTTTCACAAGAGAGCGGTGTAATGGGTTGATAGAGATTATCTGCTTTCGGTGGCGTTGGGCGGCCATGTTGCCTATAGGTAATTAAGTTGAATGAGTTGGTAACGTCTTTATTCAGTTTTATTGGATTGTTAGTGTTTGTTGGAGATTTACACATATGTAAGTGATTAAAGTAGGTAGAATGGCTGAGGGTGGAAGAGTGACACATAAAGCTGATGTTTATGAATGTCGTAGAGTGCAGTATGTTTTCTTTCTATTATCATTTTCATCATCATCAGCCTCAAGATGTGCACTGCAGGACGAAGGCCTTGATTTGGGAGTTGCCATAATCCTCACACTTGGCAGGTGGCTTGGGGCAGAATGCTCACCGCCGCCGTTAACCGAGACGATGCTGTTGTTCTGGGTGCAGTTTTAGAGTAATAGGGCATTTATTATATTTGTGCGTGGATACACTTTCCTTGATTTAATAGATGAAGGCTAGTGAAATTTACGTAATAACACACATATACACACATATTTTACACATATTTTTCTAATGAGACTTTTACGTGCAGTTTGTTTTACTGTCATAAAAACGAATAGTTTTAAATTTTTTGTACCGTAGCATAAGTTCGCATTTTACTTTACCACATTGGGAAGCATAACAAAAGTTATAAATAAGAAAACAGACCTTGTTCAGATAGTGACTTTCAGTAGCTTCTAGGCCTAGCCATGCCTATGTGGGCCTATGTGGGCTTTTGACCACATTTCACCTAATGTTAAGTGCCGGTGTTTTTTTTAATGTGTTCTGATCTTGGAACCTAATCTAGCAAGTTTTTTTTTTCTAGCGGTTTTTTTGATTGGATTACTCAAAATGGTATTACTACGCCGAATTCATCATGGTCATTTTATTTATCATTATGAATAACTTTAACTAAGAGGCCAACACTGAATTCGCAAAATAAAACATCTTTAAGTTCCATGTCATTTTGCTATGGAACATTAAACAAAGTTGTTCATAATGTGTATAATGAGTTCCTGTCGGCTTAGTTATACCGTTACGCGTATTAAGCCACCTTGTATAGGAAGATGTAACATAAATATTATATTCTGTTTATTACCCTTTGTTCTAAACTAATAAACTTTCCAACTTTCAGAGCCAATATCCCGAGCTGTCGATATGTAAAAATAAATCATAAGGTCTCTCCCACACGGTGGAGTTTAGACGCGCGCGTGACTCGAAAATAAACAACTTAAATTATATGTTTTCTGTGCCTGAAACATGATGTATGTTTGGCAACTACATGTCTGGCATGTGAGTTATTAGTTGAACTCGCTGTAGTTGGGATACAGGTGCTTTTTGATTTATAGTGTGACTTTTAATTGGTATAATGTGAACAATTACTCATTTCAAATTAAAACTTCTGAAAAAGCGAAAAGATAAGTTTTTCAAAGTAGAACACAATCTTTACTTATAATATTTACTATAAAAAAAAATATGATTTAGTTTTGACTCAAGTAAATTCATAGCCTTAGTTTTCAAGTTACTTTTAAGTAACTTTTACATTAAAATTGATCAATCCATTAAATTATGTTTTGGCACATTGGTAACAAATTATAGGTAGGTACTTTCAGTTTTTGTACATTTTAATTTTGTACAAAAACAGCCAAAAAAGAAAGCCAAAATGATCTTAAAAACAAACCCTTTTCCCACAAATCTTTCCCCATTCACCTACGAGCTGGGAGCGCAGATCGCTAAATCTGGCAACATCATTAGTGCGCGCTCGTTTGTCACGCGACTTATCGCGCGCCCTCGCCCGAGTTGATAGTCGCGGCGATTTGTTGCGCTAATGTCGCCCGTGTGTGCAGACCCTAATGACTGTCGAGTGACGCCGGATTTTTGCTAATTGGGGCATTTGTTTTGTAGATGTGAAATATCAATTGGCAAATATTATGATGAAAGTCACAAAGCTGACGGGTGTGTAGCGGGAACGCGAACAATCATTTTGCCGCATTGCATCATTTTCCAAAACATGATTTTGCTCGATTTTTAATGTGAAAAAATGGTGAAGTTTTATTCATTAAGTGCCGATTTATACATGCACGAGTGTGAACAAGTGATAGGCATGATGCGGTGAAACGTTTCGTGTCTTTTTCAAAACTGCAAAGAATTTTGTAGTAAAGTAGCCACTACTTTACCTAGGGCATGATTGGACTTGACCATAACTTATTGTGTGTGACTTTGCCTGTGACTAGACTAATTGATACACTAAAACACTAATTTGACTGGAATTTAGCCAAACATGAAATATTAAAATACTTGACACTGACAAATGCACAGTGGGTGGAAATGGGCTGAATTGATACATTAAGATAGCCAATAGTTGATAAAGACATATGGAATTATATTTATTTTAGTGCGTCTAGGTTTAGATTTTAACCGCGCAGCAAAATAAAAGTACAAAATCACAATTTTTTTGTTCAATTTAATTGCAGCCATTGACTTGTACAGCCATGAGCCTGAGCTGTCCTAATGGTGGGGAAAGGGCTCCCTACCATCTTTCCATTTGTCCCTGTACTACGTGCTAGTCATTCTGGTGTTTGTCTAGATCTTTCCGCCATCGCCGCGAGTCCATGCGCCATGGGTCTGCCGTGAGGTCGTATGCGTATTGGCTTCCACTGGGTGGTAATCTTGGCTCGTATGACTTAATGTTTCAAAAATATTATGTGATACCGAAATAGCGGTGGTAATAGAAATATTAATAAGCTGTGGACGCAATAAAATGTTTATTATTTACCAACTTCAAAAAAAGAGGATCTCAAGTCGACTGTATGTTTTTTGTATGTTTGTTACGCGATTACTTGATTTTGATGATATTTTTTGTTTGGTAGTTCATACTTCGTAGGTGCTCCCATATACATTTTATCGAAATCGGTTCAGTAGTTTGGTTTTAAATAAAAATTACATGTCATCCAGATAATCCAAATTAAAGTCTGTTTTTTTTAAGTATTTGTTAGTACCTTCATAGATTAAACACCATAGTATTACGTTGTATCTCACGGGAAAACACTCGATCAATAGGCAGCTCATTAAGGCCACGGCTGGTATTATCTAATAGCAAAATAATAATTATTAATAAGCTTCGCTTCAGTTGCTCGTTAGATAGACGCTGGTAGGATTATTGGTGCCTTTTTGTTCGGTAATGAATATAAAGGGGTTTGGTATAAGGGAAAAAAAAACGCTATTAACGCTGTTTAAGCCGTGGTAGGCCAGGCCGTGGGCGGGGACTGCTAGACTTGGAATCATTCAAATCCCGGCCCTACTAATGAGCTCTTTTGAGTTTATGCACAGATTTTCACATACCACTCACTTTTCGGAGTGGTATGTGAAGACAAACATCGTAAGGTGAAGAAACCTAAACGGATACTCCGACTATAGTTTCGATCACATTCGGTGACCTTTTTTAAAGAGCGAAAACAGAGCCCGACGCGCGTGCAGCTGCGTCCTGCTTGCTTATATATATATTTTTTTTTAATTTGTTTTATTATGAATAATATAGTTGATTATAATTGAGAATATAATGGATTACAATAAATTTATTTAAATGAATTTTATTTTGTAACATATAAATGAAAGTGGATTTAAATGTAATTTTATTTATAGATGACGATGTTTGCTTGAATTCAGGCAGGATCAAAGACATGCAAAACAATATGTAAAATGATTTTAATAGAATAAAAACTTTCCGCTCTCATCTTATAACTTAGACTTTATTAATAACATGACCACGTAACCAACTTTTATTGCATTACTTATTACATCTTAGCGTGTTTTCACAATGAAATATCAATTGAGTTAAGTACACTTGCTTTATAATGGCCGATGGAAACTTCTGTATTGGACCATGAAATGAGTCAGGATTAGAAAATAATTAATGTAGATAGGTACAGGCCGATTCAAACTTAATGGCGGCTGTGAACTAAGGCGCGAGACGCTGCGCAGTAGCAAAAATTAAGCGTGCGGTGTACGTACAATCGCAAAGTCTCGCTTGTAGTGCACTTCACATGCGCCATTAAGTTTAAATCAGTCTGTACTTATGTATATTGCCAAATTAATTTGTCAGTGATCTTTGCCTTAATTTTGTCTGATGAAATGGAGTGGGTGGACTGGTTTAGTTAATTCATTGGCTAAATTAAATGGATAGTTTGTATGTAAAATACCGACTAATGTAGAGTAAAAAATTTACATGACGCAATAGGGTAGATGACTGATGTTTAAATCGTTGAAACCAATAGCTTTGATGAAGAATTTAAGTAAATATAGTATGTTTATTGAAAAAATAATTTAAATCGGTTAATAATGTTCTGATATATGAGCGTTTGAAGTTTTTGTTAGAGACAAATCTGTCCCTTTCCCACAAAACAAATAATTACGCCTTTCTTGTCAGAATAGAATTTATATGGCTTACTGTGAGTGACGTCACGATTTGCTGTTTCGCCTCTCTGTCTAGCATGATATTAAAATGCTTATAAGTTGCTCATTTTTGATCAGTTTTTTTTTTCATTAATTAGCTATATTTATGGGCCACATTTAAAATGGACAATTAAAAAAACCCAGTTATCTAGCCTATTGTTTGAGAATCAAATACTGTAAACATATTTTATTAAAAACTGTTGTCAACTAAGTTTCTGCTCTTTGCCTTGGGATTAATAATTAACTACTATGCATTTTAGCTTTGCGTTCAATAAGATAAATAATACAATTGCACTTCTTTTTATGATCTCTGTCCCCCGCGGTTTCACCCGCGATTCTTGGGATATAAAGACGCCTATATTTTATTCCAAGGAGTAAGCTACATCTATACCAAATTTCATCTAAATCCGTTCAGCCGTTTCAGCGTGAAAGCGTAACAAACATCCATACATCCATACATACAAACTTTCGCGATTATAATATTAGTACGAGTAGGATTTTACGATCTTTGTTGCTTGACGAGTATTGTGTGTTGTCGCAACTGAGTGAGTGACACTGACACTGAGTGCTTGTCAGTTTCATCGCTATTAATACCTATGTCAAAGTAGTATTTTGTATAAATAAAAGAAATTTTACTAGGTGTAAATAATAAGATTGTTTCTATACGACGTTATTGTGGTCAATTTTGAAGGCTTTAGTTGACAGATCTAAGTTAATTAAAATATCGCTGTTCTTTTTTTATCAGACATGTTAGCTAAGGACAGCAATACTTTAGTTAGTTTAGTTCTCTCAACTTAAGCCTTCAAAATTGACCACATTGTTTTAATTAAATTATTTAAATTTAATTTCTTTGAAAATTCTGAGGCACTGAGCCGTCATGAGCACAAAACAATCAACACTTACCACGAGGTTCACTTTTATTACAGTAGGTTTGCATTCGACCCCCTTTCTGATGATAAACAATGATGTTGTCCAATGCGGCCAATATACACGTGTATCAGATTTATACCTGTTGAATTTATGTATGAGTACATATAACAGATTTCATAATACAGAGTTGAAAAACCGCAGTGTTCCCGCAATATATTTTTTAATCTTTGTTCACTGGACACCTATCGAAGAATTTGTGGCCGATGGGTAAATTGGAATTGTGTTTGATAGATCGCTCGCTCTCACTAATGGATGGAAAAAATAAACGTTACGCGCGCACCAATGTATGCAATCCAATCCATTGATATGCAAAACGGTTTTTTGAATTGTTTATTGTTTGTTAGATGGTTTATTGGTAACGGTTATTTGTGTGACCCCAAAGGTTGGATATAGCTATATCGCTATATCCAATCTTTAGGCTGCCTCACAAATGGACTGTGTCAAAATAATAAAATTAATAATCGTCAATTTGTATCCTTCATACAAAATGATAGAATCGATGAGTGATAGAATCGTTGTACAATGAACCGGTTCGCGGTCGCCACTCAAGAACTTTTCTTCCCCATCGGTTGTCAGTTCTTCGAGCGATGTGGCCTGCCCATTGCCACTTCAACTTGCAAACCTTGCGAGCTATGTCGGTAACTTTGGTTCTTTGGCGAATATCCTCGTTCCGGATTCTATCGCGCAAAGTAACGTCTAAGTCTAAGTAAGTCTCCATTGACCGTTGCGTGACTCTGAGTTTCTCCAAAAGGCCAGCAGTTAAAGACCACGGTGAAACAACAACAATCATAAATGCCATTTTGCAATAAGTGTTTGTTTTTTTATTTGAAGCTTATATTCGTGTTCTGTATTTTGTAGTTTGTATATATTTTTTTGTAGATAGAGTAGCAAACAAGCACATGACTTGTCAGATGGTAAGGTCACCACTGCCTGTGGACACCTCCAACATTAGAAATGTTTTCGATTTGTTGGCAACCCAGAAAGATGTTTGTTCTATTGTTATAAGTTGTACTCAAAAACCATTGATAGATATGATTTAAAATAAGATCATAGGTTACAAAGGCTGCAAAAATTGTAAAACACTTTCCCTTACTATAATTTTTACTTAGTATAAATTTGATTCAATTAGTATAATTTTCCTTTGTCCACTTCACTTCAACCACCAAAGACAAAAGGGCGAATCTAATAAACAAACAACATAAAAAATAAAAATAAACTTCATTAGCCGAGCCAGCAGGAGCCCCGTAAATCATAAAAGGATTAGTGGCTCCCCCCCAAGTCTACAAATTCGACGTTATTAAAAAAACTCATTTGCAAATTTGGATAGACAAAAAATATTAAAGCGATAAACTGAATTATCTCCCATTTCAATTCTCTCGCGGCCGATGAAGAAATATAACCCTTTAACTTTAAGTGGGGATAAAAAAAATATGTAGGCGGCCGTGTCGGCGGGGGGTGCTATCTACTCTGTATAGATAATTAAATGTTACATTAAAAAAGTTATTATTTTAAACTAATATTAACCTACATAACAAGTAAGTTCACACTTAATGTTTACCTATATCCATTTTACTGGGTCCTTACTGAAAAACTGTTTTCAAAGAGGCAAACTAGGCCAATGTGGGCATGTAGCAACCTAAATGTGTTGTTAATAGGGTTTTATGATTTTATACAGGGTTACGTGGATCGGTGTTATTACAAAAGCCGAATGGAAGCCAAAAGAATGGTTTTATGGAACAGGTTAATTTATCGAGAATTTAGGGTTGGTACTACAGTGAAAGTTCTTCTCTAACCTAACCTTACCAACCTAACGACGTAGTCATACCGTTACTCGTAACCCTGTATATATACTGTCGATTTAAATATCTGAGTCTATGCAATAAATAGAAATGGGTGCTTGGCGTACGGATATACAGTATCCTTAGCACAAAAACAATCAATAATACGTAGTACGTATTTGGTAGAATGGTACTTATAATACACATTTAAAAAAAAACAAACGACTTGAACTTCGAATACCTGGATGACATCTTTATATTTTTTAGTAATTTTGATTTAAAAACCAAACTACTGAACCGATTGCGAAATAAATTATATAGACCACCTCTGAAGTATTACCTACCATACAAAAAAATAATCATCAAAATCAGTTCATAATTGGCGGAATAATCACGTAACATACATACAAAAAAAACATACAGTCGAATTGAGAACCTCCTTTTTTGAAGTCGGTTGAAAATAGGTTTCGTTTCTTGGAGGATCTAATTCTCTCTCTCGTTTAAGCCAGCATAGACGCTGCCCCAGTTTTCATATTTTTCTATAGAATACGAAGTATTCTATTATAGAATGTATAGATCTCAGGTAAAAGTACAAATTAAATTTAAGAAAAATGTGATTTCTCTGCCCAGGTTACAATAAAAAGATTTCTAAAGAACTTTTTCGATACAAATCACAAGGGGCGTTACGTTACAAGTACAAATGCAGCCGAAACGACTCCGAAACTTTGCAAATTAAGAAAATGTAATTAGTACCACCCTCCGGGCCACCCTGGACATAATCACGGATTAGAACATCTATAAAAATATTCCTCTTAGGTTTTTATATTTACAAACTTTTGCTATTCCAGTTTGGTCGTGAATTTGGTGCAATCGCGCCAAAAATATAAGGTGCAGTGCAGGCACGTCGTTCACCGAGCGGAGGGCATCTTGTTAGTCCTTTTACTAGCTATCCAAACAAAAACTGGCTAATGCCAGCGGTCTAGCAAGGGTACAAAATGGATTTACGAAAGTGTTTATATAAAAATCACATAAACAATTCATTGCAATGAACACTTGTGGATAAATCATGTTTTATCCAAGATTGTTTTGTCGATAGCAATGTGTGGTATAAATTACAGAAAACGAAGTATAAAGTCCATCCCAGCACTAGTTAAAAAAGTACTTTATTCATCATTCTATAGATTTACAGAAATAAGAAAAGGACTACTAGGACTGTATAATATCGCAATATATATTGAGCTGTTTCTCTGAACAGTTTTTCTACTCAGCGCCTAGCCACCCTGGACATAATTAAGGCGAATGTTGTTGTAATTTTGACATTTAATTTTTTCCCTCACCTCCACCCCAATTAATTAATTTAGAAAAAGTACCTTTAAAATTTAATCTGTGCTTTTTGGTGACAGTATTTTTATTTTTTCTTTCATAATCTGTGCTTGTCAGTGACAGTATTTTTATTTTTCTTTTAAGTTAATGAAACGGCGAGATTTTTGATAGCACAGTCGCCAGGGCGTCGTTGAGGGTTGTTCTTTTAATTTTTAACTTTTGTGGCTGAGTAATTTATTCAGCCTACTTTTGTTATTATTTTACGTAGTTTGTTCTTCTCTTTGTTTTTAGTTAAGAAAGTTGAGAATATCATTCTAGATGGGGTGGTAGGTGGTATAGATGGTAGACTAAGATAGAAGTTGACAACGTATATTTTATAATCAAATTGTTCTAATTATTTGTTATAAATTCAGCTTCTAGCCTCCTCAGCTTATTTTTTTAAAATCCTTTTTGATCCTAAAGTTCATACCTTATTAAGAAACAAGACATACAGACATAAGAGTAGAACGTGTAAATGGTTCTTTTTACCGACTTCGAAAAAAGAGGATGTTCTCAATTCATTTTTTTTTTATGTTTGTTGTCTGTTGTATGTTTGTCAGAACTCTGTCATACTTTCCACTTATCGCCACCGGTAAATCTAAGAGTTTTTTCCCCTGCTAACCCTACCAGTAGAGATACTTTGGTAGAGATATTTAGGTGTGTACCAGGCCTAAAAAACGATTTGCTTATTTTATTTTATTAGAAGGGTGTACTTTCAGACTGGTACCATAGAAATTGTATCAACATCGGTTTAGTTGTTTCGTTTTATATCAAAATAACTGGCAAAAATATAATGTGGTAAATTTTGAAGGCTTTTAGTTGACAGATCAAAACTAATTAAAATATAGCTCTCTTTTTTATCTGACATGTTTACTAAGGACAGAAATACTTTAGTTAGTTTAGTTCTATCAACATAAACCTTCAAAATTTACCACATTATCCAAGTAAACGAAATTCCATAAGTTATTTTTTTGCATCCAACAGAACACAAAAAAATCACACTTTTCTTATCAATCTACCCATTAATCCGCACTTAATCCAAAAACCCCACAATAAATTTAGTTTATCTTTCATCTTGAAAGTTTAAACTAAGGGCGTGTGCATACCGTCCGGACGAGCGCAGGATCCCTTGCGATCCTCAATCCCGCGCGTTATCGTCGCTGTAATCCGGTCATCAAGCCGGCATTAGCCGTTGTTGTGAAAACGGTGATTTGTACTGTCATGGCAGGACTTGGGGTTAAACATGTGCTGATATGGGCTTTCTTCATGCGTTGCTGTTTTTTGGTTAAAAAAAGACGTGGATGTTTTTTTTGGTTAACTCTGTATTATTATAAATAGACCACAATTTTAATTACCAAACAATATGACGCTTTTGGTTATACAGTGTCAGATGCTTAGGATAATTAGTCCGTACTAATCTAACCCATATTTAAATCTTTATATTTTCTTGTTTCAAAGCGTGGTAAAGCTAAAAAAAATATTGTGATATACAATAAATAAATATATAAACTAAGTAAATATTTTACATAGCCCCATCTAGCCCTAAATTAAGCAAAGACTTTACTATAATCTTATTGATAAAGAATGAGTAATTTTCACTTCAAGTTGCATACGGCGTGATTATTGAAGGTAACTTCACTTTGGGCTTGTCACGGCCGGCATAATATTATTTATTATAGTAGGTAGGTATGTTGTAAGGGTAAACAATTTTTGCAACTACAAAATTATGTTTTTATTTGACAGCGCGATGTGATTGGTGCCGAGAAAAATCACGGTAGTTTTTCTGTACTACTTATGATGTATTAATGTATGTACAAATTGTAATGGATGAATAAATAAATAAATAAAAAACAATTAACGTTTCCACCAATACCGTCCGCACCAATAGTTTTGGGACCTGGGTATGTTCTTAAACTGCAACCAGACTCACCGGAGGACGGGCAGCAGCGTCCTCTCGGTTAACGGTGGTGACCATTCTGCGATCGCCAAGCCGCCTGCCAAGCGTGGGGATTATGGCAACACCCCTCTATAAAGGACTCTTCGTCCAGCAGTGGACGTTTTATGGCTGACGACGACCAATAGTTTTACTACAAATTTCACAAACAATACAAATATCTACACAATTTTAAATTAATTTCAATTATAGCTCTGTCTAAACACAAGTAAACACCGCCCACCGCAATTCCACACATCGCTCATTCATCCCCCTCCCCGCGTAATGATGTGAGCGATTTTATCGCGATCACCGGCTTAGATGTCATTTAAATTTAAATTAAGGTATTACGTCGCACTGAACGCAGGCGGCCGCGACCCGCCTTATCATGTAAACTCGCCTTTAGGGGTGCATTTTAAAACTACGTAACATGCTGCTTAAGTTTGCTATTTTAATGCAATTAAGTGTAATTTAAAGAGATTTAAGTGGTATTTAAGGTTTGTTTGTGACATTAAGTTACAGCTGCAGAGTTTAGATTTGTTTGAAATTTTAAAACAAACTTTAAAAACCACTGAACTTGATGAGAGCTAGAAAGTAACGCTTTTGTTTTTCTGTGATAAAGAATAGCGTGAATGTGAATAGTGTTGGTGCTTACTCAATTACTCTTTGTTGTTTAAAATGGACGTTATTGAAGAAAGGGGTCTTCAGTTAATTCACTAACCAGGACAAATAAATCTTAATGGTTTACTACAGTTATAAAATATTTAAATAAATTACCTATTCAAATATGAAAAATATTTTGTAAACATAAAAACAAAGCTTTGATAAAAAAAAATGGTTCGCACTTGACCTTGCCTCACCGAAGCACAGACAAGGTCTAAGGTGGAGCACGCTTACCCAGAAGATATACTTATCAATAATACAATTATGTATCACCTTCACTAGCTATCACTGGAATTTAAAATTAAACCGCGGAACAGGCACTCGGTGGTTCACAACAGCCCCAGTGCCACAGTTTATACACTAGATACCAGAACTACCCCATCGCTATCAGAATCCATATAAATCCGGCTGCATCCGCAGCAAATTGAATAAACCGATAAAAAACCGAAGTGTTTCGTATCGATGGGGCAGATCACGTGGGATATCGTAGCTCGTAGCGCCCTTGCTACACTCGTAGCGCCGTCGTAGCGTGTGTCGTAGCAGTTATTTGTTTCTAACCAAAATCTCCTTTTTGATTGGGAGTTATCGGTTTGATGGATTTCTATATTTAGATTTTTCATTCAAAAGAAGCTTTCGATGTATTTATTTATTGATATTATAATCTTTATCCAACGACGATTTTATTTATCACATCAGTAAGTATAAATAGTAGTAGTTAGTAGGTTCTAATTATGTACACGAATATTTTTCGTCCACTGATTTGAATTGGTTTTTTGTCGCGAAATTTTGCTGTGATTTTTTTCATGGTTTAACAAGCAATGTCTTAAAAAGCGACTACACTTTCAAATGTAGTTCCCTACATAAATTATTTACTCGTCATACAAAGCGGTAGCTATATCACTAGTTATATCATATATTACCATAAAAATAATAACAGAGCTAGGCGAGTCCACGTGGGCCGCTCGTAAACCTACCGCTGAGTCAGCACCCACACACGCAAACATTAGGTGGTCTGCTCTAATAATATGTTTTTGCGTAAGAAGATCTCTTTTTCTTAATAATTATTTCTAGCTCTACTCTGTAGTTTCACTTAAGTTAGGAATACTTCTACTCGTACCTATATTACCGAATTCAAAAATATAGGAAGGAAAATCCTCGACTATTCCAACTTTTGATAGATATACAGGGTTAGT
This sequence comes from Erannis defoliaria, assembly GCA_905404285.2. Taxonomy (NCBI): domain Eukaryota; kingdom Metazoa; phylum Arthropoda; class Insecta; order Lepidoptera; family Geometridae; genus Erannis; species Erannis defoliaria. Next base: position 10,741,038 of record FR990066.1, on the reverse strand, counting down.
TCTAATCAGTTAGCATCCTTTTAAGGGGATATTCTGTACATCAAAACAAACAAATTTTACAAAGGGGTACATTGGTATCGCGAAAAAATTATCATCTGTTCCTAACAAAAATTTCATCGACCTTGGGCAAAATGTATGGAACAGCTGTTTTTTTCGGGTTTTCAATGCTGGCTTCATAGTAAAAGTTGTTTGTTTTTATGTACAGAATAAGCCCTTAAAAAGATGCTAACTGATGAGAAATAACCCTGTATATTCTTTATTGTCATATACGTGATAAAATACCATTATAACTAGGTATACAAACGACTTCGCGTTATGTACGCGTCGGGGCGTTCAAATCGATTTAGCATACGAATGCAGTATTATTTGTAAAATAACCTAAAGTACATAACACAAAAACTATCGCTAGCTACGTAGTACGTAAACGATATAGTAATATAAGAAAATTGGGACATAAAAATGGAATTTCATTTTTCATAAGTTTTTCTCTGGTTCACGTATTTACTATGTAGGTATGATTCGATAGCTTCTGTGCTAGGGATACTGATTAAAGTGCTTCTAGAAGAATATAGAGCTATAAAACTATACTGGTTTGAAATAAATACTCCGGTCAGCAAAAATACTTTGAATTAGTAGATAGCTTTGAAGAGATCGCTCTGACGGTGAGGCCGCCTTTTGTAACACTATAGTTTAATCTATTTTAACCACTTGTAGTTTTTTTTTTGTGTAATCAATAAAGAGTTTAAAGATAAACTCTTTAAACTCTTTATTGTTATATTGTTATATCATCTACTTTACTCCTAATAAGAAACATGTTAGTTAAAGTAGTAGTAAACAAAGCATCCTCATTATGGCAAATTTATAATTGATCCCTTACCAACAAACAACACGATAAAAATCAAACTCGTCACAACGACAGCTCCGAAACCGATCCAATAACTCAACCGCCGTCCGGCACAAACCAGAAAAAACCGGATAAATCCGGCTCTGTCGTGTGTATCTCGGGTCCATTAATAACGCGCCTTATCCTGCCTAATCTCGCGCTCATTCCCGCGCTTTCTGCGGATTCTTTTTGCGCCAAAAAAACCGCCGCCATGTTGGATTTATTGCGTGCCAGGATTAAACGCTGATAAATAATAAAACACTCTGTATCGGCGGTTTTGATTTGTTTATCTCTGTAAAGTCAGTGTGAACAAATGATATGTGGGGCATGCAGGTACATCGTGGCATCATCATCATCAACATCAGCCAGAAGACATCCACTGCTGGATGAAGGCCTCTCCTTAACTTGCCATTATCCCACGCTGTGCAGGCGGCTTGGTGATCGCAGAATGCTCACCACCGTTAACCGAGAGGAAGCTGCTGCCCGTCCTCCGGTGGTTCTGGGTAAAAAACTTGAACATACCTTATTTCAAACAACTAGAATAGGACAGGTTACTCTCGCTCCGGTTCGTTCCTGGTGCAGAGGATGGCCATTGCCATTCAACGTGGGAACGCAGCGAGTGTGATGGGCACTTTTGCACCGGGGACGGTCAGGGGCGGGTTATTTGATTAATTCTTTTAAGGTTATTATTAAGTTTTGACTTTGTTTATATTCATTCTTTATAATAAAATATAATATATTCTTATTCCAGAAGAAATACTAGAATAATATTTATAAATAGAATTACCCTTTTTATGTGATTGGTTTTTTATGGTAAAGTTTTTATAACGTTTGCTTCTTACCATTGCAGCTGCAGCAGCATTGGTCAAACTTATTTATTTTGTAAACTTACTTAAACCTTGACGAAAAAAGCCGATATTAATAGCGACGCCACTATCGCAAATAGTTCTCAATACTATCCTGTATAGTACGTCTAAAAAGGCGATTGAACGAATTCGTGATTATCCACAGTTGATTCCAGTACCTTGTTTGCTGCATAAATACATATTATGCTAAAAACGCTCTAATTTAAATAGAGCTAAGCATCCTGTTCCCTAAGGACCTGGGTATGTCCTAAAACTAGATCCAGAACCACCGGAGGACGGGCAGTAGCGTCCTCTAGTGAATGGTGGTAACACTCTGCGATCCCCAAGCCGCCTGCCAAGCGTGGGGATTATGACAACCCCTCCCTATTAAGAGGGAGGCCTTCGTCCGGCAGTGGAACTCTTCTGGCTGATGAGAGTGAGAGTAAGCATCCTGTTTATCCCGTAAAAATACGGAAAAGACAGAAAAAAAAACTTCAGAACCCCAAAAACAGCTACTTTTACGTATACTTTATACTTAGTTGACTGTAAAGCTAGCAACAATATCTCTGTTAGGTCGCTCGCTGAGTCAGCGTAGATTTACGACAGAGGTACAGTTTATACTCCATTCTATACTGCGAATACTGACACGCGAGGTGGACACACCTGCATTTATGACTTTTATACTTTTAGTGTTAACTTTTATTGGATTTCTTTGATATTTATTGCGCTAGGTTATTTATTTGAGGTGAAACGTTACAAAACAATACCTACATATAAAAATCATAGTCTAATAGCATGGCATAATAAAAATAAAAATACAATAATTCCTTTTTATACAAAAAGGCAGTGTCTGAATTTTGTGAATTTTCAGTAATTTCGGGAGTCAAATTTTGTTAAAATTATTATGATTACTTGACTCTAGTTTTCTATTACTTACAACAGTAATAGAATCTATTACTTACAACAGTAATAGAAAAAGTCTTGTCGTCAGCCCCACAGAAAAAGGAACGAAGGAACGAAGGCCCTACCTCTTAGGTGTCAGCCCTGTGCTCGCACATGTCATGTTTTATTAAGATGCAAAATTATTTTATGTATTTTTGAATAATCTGTCGTTTAGCGATTGCAATATTAACGTTAAGACGTATTAAGAACAAGTTTTTACTAGGATATTTTCTTTAGCTTGTAATGTGAACTGAGGTACAGGCTGAATAAATATTACTAATGCGCATTTACTCTGGTCAACCTAAAACTTGTTCTAAATACTTCGGCATGTTAATTTCGTATGAAACGCTGAACGAATAAAATAAAATAAAATAAAATGGTGCACCTTAAAAACATGAAATGTTTTTCCAGAGAGAAACAATAAGACCAAAGCCTTAAAAGTTAAAATTTTGAGCATTGATCGAGTCTTCTGCCGAGGACTAGCGTTGTAAACGTGCGCGCCAACAAGCGGAAACAGCGCTTAATATTTGCATATAAACCGCTTCATGAAGCGCTGGCTGACTACTGACCCCACATTAAAACAGTCAGTATTACAAGTTTCATTTTAGTAGTAAAAAAATAAAATAAAAATAGGCGCTAAAATGTTGCAGTAGTTATGCAATCATTCATATTTTTCACTGATCGTGTTATGCATAGAAAAAATAAAAAAACCTATTTTTAGTTATAGAGTGTTTGTCAATTTCTTGCGAATCATAAATTGAGTTTGAAATAATAAACATTTAAAAAAAACCTACTTGAACATCGACTACCTGGATGACATCTTCGTATTATTCCAGTAATTTTGATTTAAAAACCCAACTACTGAACTGATTCTGTTCGTTTCTGTTCGATAAAATTTATATGGAACCTCTAACATATCACATACAGAACAAAAAAAAATTTTCTAAAGCGGTCTACAATTGACGGAGAAATCGGTGAACATACATAAAAAAATCCTCCTTCTTTTTTGAAGTCGGTTAATAAGAAACCAGCACTTTATAACTAAAATAGCTTAATTAATTGTTTTAGTGTTTTATGAATAAGACGGCGAATGGAAATGGAAGTAATTTTTTTTAAGCCTTAAATGAATTTCACAAAGTAATTGGAATTTAGTAATGTATGTAATAGGCTGAAATACGTAGTTCCGTTGACAGTAAAAAAATTGGAAGATATGTAACCGGCGGGAGGTGGATAAAGGTACAGTGGAACTCCTTAATATAGTAAGATCCCTCGAGTCTGGGCTCATTTGTATTGTTTGACAAGACCGCACTTTATCCCATGAAGAGTTTTTAATTAGTGTTATTTACAGACTATCACACTGTAATATCGATAATATATAAAAAAGCGGCAGTTTAGCGGTATGTGTGTGTGTATGTTTGCTTTTCTTGTCAAAACGGCTGAGCAGATTTGGATGAAAATATCAATGGAAGAATGGGATTGGAATGGAGATATCTTATTTCCCGGAAATCTATACCATATGCTACTTTTTTCATCACCATCATCACGCGGGTGAACCCGCAGGGCACAACTGGTTATTTTATATTTATCAATAATTACTTTACCCTTTAACTTCATAATTAGTGGAACAGCATGTCTTTAGTAGACCATATAATAATGTGAAATAATCCGATTTAGTTCGTAGCCCAAAAATTAAAATAAATTAAAATGGCACGTTAGTTACAATAATTCAATGCAGCTGTCAGCGAGCATTCTAAAACGAACGCGCTATTAAAACTCTTTATACTCAAGCAAGATCGAAATCCTTTGTACCGTATACTTAGTACATGTGCCCTAAATAGCGCGACATTAAGCGCTGCAGCGCTACATTGTAGCGCACTCAAGGGAAGTTTTCCAATAACAGCGTGATCGCCCCGAGGACAATGTCTGCCACATCATGTTACAGATATAACAGTTTTATCTATGATAGTATCGTTTTTATCAACACTAAGTTACGTAGTCATCCTTTTAACTTTTATATGTGGGATTGATACTTATGACTAAGGAAAACGAAAGAAAATGTATTGGAAAAATTTAATATACGTGCACGGTTCTTCTCTTGGTAGTCTAGATGGGAGAAGAACGTGTCTCACATTCGTGTGGTTGTGTATGCTTCCAAGACCACACTAATTAATTACTTCTTCGGAATTAATGACTAATTTAAAACAAAAACTGTCATGACTGGTTTTGCGGAAATAAATCGAAAATTCTTGTCTAGAAAAGTAATAGTGTATGTGAATCCTTTTATCAAACTACACAATAGCAAGATGTAAGTAATAGGAAATGTTACAGATATAAGAGAATCCACGAAAACGTCAAACAACATCTTCATATATTATGAAGCACTTATTCCATCGATAATATAGTTACAATTGTCGTCAGCCATAAAGCGTCCGCTGCTGGACGAAAGCCTCCCTCTTAATAGAGAGGTGTTGCCATAATCCCCACGCTTGGCAGGCGGCTTGGGGATCGCAGAATGGTCACCATCGTTAACTAAGAGGACGCTGCTGCCCGTCCTCCGGTGTGTCTGGTTGCAGTTTAAGGACATAACCCAGGTCCAAGTTCACGATCAAGTTACGATTATTTCTATGATATTATCTATTTAAAAAAACACTACGTTATGACATGTTGTAGGGCTCTATTTTTTAATCTTAATGCCGAGGGTTTGATTTCCACCCAAGACAAACATATATGTGCCGAACATAGATGTGTGAAATGTCCACCAAAATTTGTCTTTTTTTTCACATTGGCGCCAAAATCTTTCTTCTTCTCTTTTAATAAAAAGTAGTATCCACACACCAGCTAGAATTAAAATCTAGCCTAAAAGTTAGAGAGTCAGTCCGTAAAAACTATCCACATCCCAGTATTATATTGAAAACCCCTTCCATCCACGCGGCTCTCAATAAAATTCTCCATAACTATATCGCGAACATGAAATCCGATGCGCAATCATATCGATTCCACCCATTCAATACTGGCTAAATCGATTCATGAATATATATTACACATTCGATGTTACATAATATATAAAATATGTGTATTCTGATTACTGACGGCGTGGTCACTTATTTATGAGTTCTCATCGTCTGAAAAGAAATCAAGAGGAAACCGAGCATGAGAAGCTTGTTAGTACCTACCTACACTTATGTTTTTCGTATAATATATATACCTACTTATTTGCTTTAGGTACATTTCGTGGAGTTCTGGCATATCATATTCGTTTCGAAACAGGCCACAGAACACAACAAGAGAATCTAAGTCACTAGTACTGAATATATTCAGCTTAATTTGTTACCATACACAAAAAAAAGAATTGCCATTGAGTAAAACCCCCAATTTTTGGTCGATAGTTTTAAGTATTATAATAATAACTTTTAAATATCTACATTACTTTTAAGTATACATTAGTGTAGTTTTTACTAAAGTTGTGTTTCAAAAAGTGTTTCAATCTTTATGAGCGTAGTTAAGTCTCCTTATAACCAGCGACAGTGATAATGGAATGGAAAGGCCCAGCGATTGCAAATCGATCAAAATTAACAAGACAGCACAATCAAGCATACCTAGCTAAAAGTATGCATATTACATTTTCCGGAAAATAGAGATAGCGAATCTAATTACTGCATGACAAAAAAGAACACATGTACATGTATTCGAAGATTGTATTGTCGTATCGTACGGCTCGCATGTCGCAAAGGCAGAGTATGACTGAAGCGAGTGGAGAGCCGGCGCTCAACATATAGTCTTCAAAATCCATGCGCTTATTTCCCGTCCATTCATCTTATCATTGTCGCTGCTTATAACTCGTAGTTCGTAGCGAAGTGAGGCCTTGCGAACCCCACATCTTCAAAGCCGCTTCACTAATTTGACTCATATACGAACGATAATTGTATTTCCACGAATGAACTACTTATAAAATTTCATAAAGATGTATTCAATGGCTCGCGAGTTATCGTCGAACAAATATACATACAAACACCGACAGAGACCTTCGTTTCGCTTCGGCAATTAAATGAAGGTAGTTAGTACTGCGTGTATTACGCAGAAGTTAAACGGCGTTTGTTTACTTAAGCAATTTTTTAAGGCTCTTTTTAAGCAAACATTAAAATGTAATCATTATAACAAAGTCTTGAAGTCTTCGATTATCTAGCCGTGGTCAAATCATTTACCTCCTAAATTAAATTCAACTGGAAACAATGTACTAAACAAAAACAAGACACAAAATTGAATGACCAAATAAATCCTCAGACACACTTCTATCCCATAACAATAGTAGCTTAAACTACCTACTATCAAGTAGAGCCGATGTGCCGCCGATAACACAACGATAATGCCGCGATACGTATGCGGCAAGCACGATCTTTTATTATTATATCCACATATTGACTTTGCGTTGTCTATACCCCCCTTTGTACCTCCTAACTTCAGGGTGGGTGGGGTGGAGAAGATGTAGTCGCGAAACTATGTAGTTTGAAACTGTGAACAGTAGGGGTCCATGTTTGTTTGAGGAGTTGCATTGTACAGACATTAGCGAGATTCTAAAAACTGTATGCGTATGAAATGTGGTTGATATAAGATACCTGAATTACAATTTGTAGGTAATTTCCTAGATAAATGAACTACATGAGCACATGTACTTAGATATAAGGACCACATGCAGTCATGTACATAGTACCTTTGTGCGTGGGCTGCTTTTGCATAATGACGAGGCGCGGCAAACATCGCGAAGAAATCTGTGTACGTCCGGAGAAGAAATTCAATGGCGTAAGTGAATCCACTTACCCGCAAATTGACCAGCGTGGTCGATATGGCCCAATAGCCCATTAAGGTAAGGATAGGAACCAATTGCCCTTGAAGATTTATAATCACCCTATACTTAATCATTCATTACTAGACACAGGCCTCTGTCAAGCCACGTCACACAGCTCACATCTTTGGCTGCCCAGTTCCATCGAACTGTTAGCATAGTAGGGACACACACACACACACATCACACATCAACAGCCGGAAGACGTCCACTGCTGGACGAAGACCTCTCCCTTGTTGTTGTTTTTAATAGTTCCTGGGCATGGATACTAGTCCTTCAGCCGAATACATTTTTCTTCATCGATCCTTCTTTCTCCAGTTAAATGAGTCGTAGTCACAGTCCAAGTCACACACAGTAAGTTACAGTCAAGTCCAATCATACCCTAGTAAAGTCGTGGCAACTTTACTACAAGCTTCTTCGGAGTTTTGGAAACAACACGAAAAGACACGTTTCACTACATTATATCACTTGCCCACATTCTTGCTCGTAAATCAGCACTTAATTAATAAAACGCCACTATTTTTATACATTAACACTCGAAAATACACAAGTTTTAGAAAATAATACAATGCAGCGACATGATTTTCTCGCGTTCCCGCCAAAAACCAGGCCTCTACCTTAAAGGGAGGTGTTGCCATAATCCCCACGCTTGGCAGGTGGCTTGGAGATCGCAGAATATTTACTACCGTTAACTGAGAGGACGCTGCTGCCCGTCCTCCGGTGGTTCTGGATGCAGTTTTAGGACATACCCAGGTTAGTAGGGACACGACTCAAATTTTCGGACGATATAAATAATCGTAGAAATCAAATTGGATTTTGATGTTCATTCCCAAAGGCTGCTCAAACTTGCCTTACTCTTCGCTGTGGTGCGTAGCTCTCATACTGGTATTATAGCATAGTGGTGTAGTTGCAAACTAGACACATGTAGCGGTCCCAATCGATAGCGGATAATGTGAATAGAATTGGCTGCGTGCATGCGGCGCGCGAATTACGGATCGAGGCGCTTTTGATTTGATATTAATTGTCTTTTGTTGCCCATTTGCTCTGATGTGTTGCTTTTCCGGATTCATTATGCAATATCTCTTCTATATCTCCTTCAAAGCGTTTTTATAAAACAGCTTTGGATCAGGTGAAGGAGAAGTCACTAACTGTTATGTCGTTTCTTTTCGTAAATTCGTTAGTGTATTAGAAGACAAAAATAGTTAAGTTTGGCAAAAGGCACGGATCCTGCAGTCCGTAATGCTAAGCAATAAATAAAAAATCTTATATTGTAGGTACAAAATGTAGCAGAATTTTTGAATATAAGAAAGCTCGGAATTTCTCCACCGCCAAGACTGTAAAGAGCAGAAGCCCATGGCTTGTTGGGTGGCTAACGTTTCTACAAGTTGGGGATCATTTTTTCTAGGCAAACATGCTCCATCGTTGACTGTATCTCGCCTAAATTATGGCCAGATCACAGTAAAAAAAATACCGCTCATAATAATTGTATGTAATATGGATTCTGATGGTCTGAAATAAATGATTAATAATAATAATATAATAATAAACACAATAATGAAGAGAAGAGGGAGGAGTATGAGGGAAGGGAAGAATAAATAGGTCTCTTCTTGGGCAGTGTGTTCCACCTTAGACCTCATCTATACTTCGACGAACAAAGGTCAAACGCGAACCCATTCATCATAAACAAGTACTTTTTTCATCGCTATAGTTAAGTTCCGAGTAAAACACTCGTTTGTTCCCTTTTATCTGAGAATATCCCCCGTCCTCGTCCTGCAAGCCAATAAAAGGCGAATAGCGTGAACATATAACAGCGATATGAAGCGGCGGCGTCACGCGGACACAATCGATAGAACATTATTCATAAGACGGCAGGACCGGGCGCGGGTGGAGTTACGAACAACGAGAGGTGTAGAGACATCGCTGACATTGCCTCATCAAAAAAAACTTTTATACCATAAATGGCAAATAAGCTGTGGTTGCCAGATGGTGTGTAATCACCGTCGCTTGTGTATAATATTTATTTATACTTTATAACACTAGAACGTGATTCAAAACGTAGAATTATCTATTCAGCTGTACCTGTACCTAAAAGTGTCTATTCTCTGCATTATTTAGTTTTTTCATTAAAAAACTTTACTTTTACTTTACTTTTTACTTTTTTTTACTTTTTGTTTAAAAAACACAAAATTCTTACGCTTTCGTGCCTATACATCCTGGAGACAGCTTTGTTTGTAAAAACAAACCGAGAGCGATTCCCTACGCTGTCTGACACTGTAACTAGGCATCGACGCGACCAAGACAAACGGCGCGTCCATAAAGGAAAGACAGCCCTGATGCAAAACAACATAGTGTGCATGGGACCTCTTATCTACAATAAGATACCAAAATCTATAAGGGAACATAATACCAACCTATTCAGGAATAAATTGAAGATATTATTATTGGAAAAATGCTATTTATATATTATATTATACAATTAATGACTTTTTAAATGACAAATTTTAATAAGTATGGATTTTTTTGACATTTGGTATTTCACTATTAAGACATTGGTATTTTATTTTTATTTTGACTGATATATTTTGACATTATAATTTGTTTTTGTTAATTTTCAGTTCATTTTATACTTATTATTATAATTTAATTATTTTTTTCATAATTATTCTTATTTTTGACGAGCATAGTGCCATCTATTTGACATTTGTACGCCTAATCGGCACAACATGCTAGCTCTGTAAGACACTTTTATATTTGACATCTTTTGTGCACAAATTGTACTTATATGTACAAACCAACCATGTTGTATGCAAATAAATGATCTTTATCTTTATCTTTATCTTCATGAACTGATATTTTTCTTATATATTTTTTTTGGTTCTTGAGTGGCGACCGCGTACCGGAAGACGCAGCGTAGGAAGGCATCCCACTTGGTGGACCGACGACATTGTAAAAGTCGCGGGCAACCGGTGGATCCAAATGGCAGGTTGTCGTACAGTGTGGCGGTCTAAGGGGGAGGCCTTTGTTCAGCAGTGGACGTCTCCGGGCTGATGATGATGATGATGATATTTTTTATTGGACAGATCTTATGCTGAAATAAATAGTGCTACTTGGTACTGTTTAAAATACTTTTAAAATCGAACTGATCGGGAACTACAGAAGTAATTCTTAGACCACACCTGTCTTGATAATACTATTATGATTTTACTTTGAAATAATTTAAATGTACTTATGTCATTATTTCAAAACAAAAACGACGTCTGTTAATGATGTCGAACTATTTTTACAAAATTTATATTTCTTTCTTTTTAATTTCAGCGTGCACAATAAAGAGTGTTACTCTACCTACCTATTTTAATCATGTTCCACTTTAGATGCAAAATATATTTTTAGCAAACAAACATTTTATCTATAATCTCTACTCTACTCCATTATCGTTCCAAAGAACTCTTACCGGCAGGCGCGCCATGTCGCGTCTCGCCGCGACATCGCGATATTGTCCCGTCTCTCTCTATTCCCTCTACTATATACCGATTACTGGTTCAAAGATATTGTGTGTCTGAAAGCTTTTATAAATATCGAGTAAGAGTTCTGGTTATGCGGTTTGGTTTTGCCCTGAAAGTTGATGTGAAGATATACGTGGGACAGCTTGCAATGGTTGGAAGAGGAAATCTGAAGAATGGGCTGAATGGAATGCCTTTGGACTGGAAGAGACCTATGTCCAGAAGTGAAGATTTGTTTCCAACGTGGAACACATCTCACTTAGTGGGGATGTTGAGAATATTAATTCTTAACACTATGATATGCAGATCATTATCATGATGATGAGCTTTGGGGATGAAAATATTGAGAATCTCTACTGGCTACTAATATTACAAAAGCGAAAGTAGTGGTCTATTTCTTTCTTGTACAAGTATCTACGGAACAAATTACTATCACTACTATTATACTATTACTATTACTACAACGTATACGTGGTTTTAGCCATGGGTAAGCTTGTTTGTAAAACGTAAAAAATACTATTTCTCCAAGTAGGAAAGCAGTTGCATTCGCGGAGCGTTGTCAGTACTAACTAAAGATTGAATAAAGTATTTCAGAAGTATTCTTTTATGCGTATAACTACACGTTTTGATTTAAACAAAAAACGATTATAGGGAAAATATAAATATGAACTGGGTATACGCATAATGTATTTAGATATTTAATGAGATTATAATTAACAAAAAAAATTGATCATTTGGTACCTCATTAAAAAGATCATCATGAGACAGAATGAAAATGAGAGAGACAGAGAATCTCCAAAAATAGTGACGTGCTGGATAATTGCACTCTTGAGCTGGGGTTAGGTTCATGCCACTACAAAAATATTTATTGTCTTAATACAAAATCATGTAAAAAATTATAAATGCGTAGATTTTTTTTGTTAAGTTCGGAATCCAAAATTTTTGGGAATTTTAATAAAATCACTAGCACAACTACTAAACAACTAAATTTTTTTTTTTTTTAATATTCAGTTCTAAGTGATCAAATCACAATACTAATTAACATTCTCCAAAATTATCTTAATGACATCTCCATATAATTACTGATGATTAATCTAACGCTACTTAATAACGCAAGGCTGACCCCAATTCGTTTACTATCAAATCACAACAAACTATAATCGACCTAATATTCTACTACAGTAAGTCGAAAATCAATTATCATAGTCGATTGAATTAGTCGAAACTATAAAATCAATTAAAGCGACGTCTCTGAGCACCATGTCCAAACGGTACAATTAACCGGCCGCCAATAATACCTATTTATCTTAATACCATCTTGAATTAATATATCACTCTCGACTAGGCACAACACGGGCAATCTGTCCGTCGATCCGTCCGCCGATCCGTGACAAATGAAACCGTCACTCTCGCCAGAGAAATTAAATATCCTCCGATAATTATCTCGTGTAACACAAATCGATTCTTGTATTAACAGGGAAAGGGATTATATTGAATCGACAATCGGATTTTATTACGGCCTTCTGTGATTTCGTCACGTTTTCATATTAGAGCGTTTTAATTACCCATCTCTGATGCTACAAAATCTACCCTATCGCTCTCAATTTAAACATGAAATACGTTTGGGCTGATTGTGAAATATAAGCCTTTCTAGTTCTCGCCACCACATTAATGATACGATTCGGGTTTATTACTATATCCAACTCAATCCATAAGTCATAAGATTCAAATTCCCCTGGACACATAGTTAAATTTAAGGCGATGTTGACGTCGTGATGGTAATTATTGGGTCGACAGGCGGAATGCCGACGCCACCGCTCGGTAGCGGTTCTATAATGATATTAGTAACACCAATGAGCTTTTAAATCGGCCAGGAGCTGATAAGATACGGAATCTGTTAATGCGTGTAACGCGAGGCCATGAGAATTCGAGGAAGTAGTTTGATTCGATTTGTATTGTCGCCAAATTAGACAAAACGCTGCGTTGGTTTTGTCTAACATTTGAGGGATGTATACCATTAAGGACCTGGATATGTCCTTAAACTGCAACCAGACCCACCGGAGGACGGGCAGCAGCGTCCTCTTGGTTAACGGTGGTGAGCATTCTGCGATCCCGAAGCCGCCTGCCAAGCGTGGGGATTATGGCAGCACCCCTCTATAAAGGGGGAGGCCTTCGTCCAGCAGTGGACGTTTTGTGGCTGACGACGACGATACCATTAAGGCCCTATTACTAAGCTGGCACTACCTATTTTTCTACCCTACCTATGTAATCTGTAGGTATCTTTAAAACCGTAATAAGTAGCGGGTTTATATTTATACTGTCATTATAAAGCATGGTATTCTAGACACAATTGTGACGATTTTCTTAGGAAACATTTTTACCAATAAAAAGCTGGGATATGACTATGGAAAAGCCAGTCTTCCTTCCTATTATGGTATCTTACCCATTTATTTACCCTTTTAATAGTGACATTGGCTATCTCACCGCAGTGTTATTAAATAGCTTACCTATTAGGTAGTTTGACCGCTCACTACATAGCAAAAATCTGCAGGGTGGCCTCGGTAAAGAAGCTTGAATTATTCCGCGAAATTGTGCTACTATTTATTTGATACACTAAACCATAGATTAAGTATACTAAATATACTAAATCTATGACTAAACAGAATACAGTCTTTAAATTTGCATTGTGTAGGTTACAAATAATTTGTTCTAGTTTGCATTCCGTAATAAATGTGTACACAACATGAACAACATAGAAGCAGTAGGTACCAACATTTTTTTGTTCTGTGGCAATAAATTATTATTTGTCTGATTTTGATTAATTTGATTGATATAGCACAGGCCTTAGACGAATGATAGTTCTCTCACGGTTGCATTAGCTTATCTCTCCATCAGCAATCACGCGTCGATCGCGCCGTGTTTCATTACGCTGATGCGATTCGATCATGACACGCTCCTTCACGAGAATGTTAATTGACCGTACAGGACACTTGACATTTGGGGAAGGATTTCATAATTTATTAGCTCCAAAATACTGTGTACTCTATGTCGTTTGCACGTTTAACATTTCTTAAGATAAAAATCACAGAAAAATTATGTAATTAAGAAAAATCGTAATTACTAAAATTTATAAGAATAACATTATAAAGATTCGCCAAAAATAATTATCATTTTGACTCGAATAAGTTTTCGGCCTAAAATTTCGGGAAGATATTTTTTTTTCAGCTTTGTGTATTTTGGTTTTATTGAATAAAAAACCGACTCTTTTGAGTTGTAGCTAAGAAATCTCGCGAACTGACAACTTTCAAACAAAAAAATTACTCATTATCGATTCAACCGATTAGGAGTTACGATCTATGTCACAGACGCGTTGGGCTTTAAAAAGACAAACCTTTAAGATCTATTCAAATATATCAGTGAAGTCACAGTTCCGACACAGTACCGGCACAGTGCAAAATATTCTTTCATACATTATCTATAAACGAATAATGAATTAATACAGTAAAAAAAAATAGAAAGCGCTGCCCGATTGGATGCGTTTCGATAGTTACAATGGGATATCTTCCAGTCGCGAGTGAATCGGTTTCTTCTAGGTAAGCGTGCTCCATCACAGAATGCATCTTCTTCAGGCGAGATGGCAGCCAAACGCGAGTCTATTTAATCATTAAAAAAGTTGTTTTTCCATTTTTAAGCCCCCATCGTCATCAGGCAGAAGAGATCCACTGCAGGACGAAGGCCTCTCCCTTAATAGTTGCCGTAATTCCAACGGTTGGCAGGCGTCTTGGGGGTCGCAGAATGCTACCACCGTTAACCGAGAGGACGCTGCTGCCCGTCCTCCGGTGGTTCCGAATTCAGTTTTAGGACGTACCAAGCAGCCTTATTACTCATAAAAAGGTTCTATTTCAATCTTTAAGACCCTAATTACCCGTTTAATAACAAGATCAATTAATAAATGCCCCTTGTAATGGAGTAAGCGAAACAGCGTATTTATTGTTGAACCCTGCATCGCAAACTGCCGGCTTAGCCGCGGTTACATTAATTATAATATTAATTATTAGCTAACTCGTGTCGCTTACCCTTAGGGACGTGACCTGAATGTACGGTCCGCAAACGAAGATAAAATGTAATTATAATAATAAGCTCGCCGAAACTGAACAAGCGTCATTTAACTTCTGCTCAGAAAAAAACTGAAATGCCCAATATCGTCGTTTAACTTTAAGCACCGTTTTTAAGTAAGATCGTAAATAACTAAAAAGTATACATTTATGTGTTATTTCGCGAGATTTTGTGCGGTTAGTATCATCATCCTTTAACATCCCACTGTTGGGTGTGGGCCGACACTTGAAGGACAATAATTACTGGTCGAAAACCCACCTCACTGGCCCGGTGCGGGCTTTCGTATTCACATATATCTTTGAATTTTAAATTCTTCTCAGATATTTTTCTTCAACAAAAAACAAAAGGTATGGATAAAACCTATTGGTATGGATTGTTATCCATACCAATAGGTTTTAGTGTTAGTCGTATGGATTTTTAAAATCCGTACATTAATTCCAAAGAGCTCATTGCCTGGGCTCGAACCTGGGTACGATTTGTAAAGCCCCGGACTCGAGTAGATGACCTCACGATTTAGAGGTGAGTTTCACGTCCACTACTGGACGAAAGCCTCTCCCTTAATAGGGAGGGGTTGCCATAATCCCCACGCTTGGCAGGCGGCTTGGGGATCGCAGAGTGTTACCACCGTTAACTGAGGGGACGCTGCTGCCTATCCTCCGGTTGTTCTGGATGCAGTTTTAGGACATACCCAGGTCCAGGTCCAGGTACACAGAGGCGAGTTTACTCCCAATGAACTACCAAGGCTTCACGGTTTGTGATTTTAGTTCTTCTAAACTGCGCAATGGATTTTAGCAAAACGTTTTGTTTCAAAAACTAATCAAATAAAAACCATCGTAAAACGAACTTGTGCCAGTACCTATTTGTGGTAGTGTGGAACCCTCGGTGCGCGAGTCCAACTCGCTCTTGACCGCTTTTTAATAGATACGATTCTGATTCACGGATGTCTTGTCTCTAGAGTCTTGTCTTGTCGTAGCCTCCCTAATCCACCACGCTTTTCATTGTCAGACCACATACAAAGATTATGACCTTTTTATTTACTTATATAGGGTGCTATTGATCTTTAGGAGGTCATTAAACTCATCATAATGGACAACTTGTACCATGAAATTAACTCTAACATGACTCCAACAACAACGCGAAAAAAGTCGGCTGTCCCGTACAAAAAATGCACTACAAAATGTATGGAGCAGCTGATTTTTTTTCACAATTTCTGCGTTGATTTCGTAGTAAAAGTTGTTCATTACTATAAGTTCCATGGCCCTCTAAGACAATGCCTATGAATTCAATGTCATCCTGTAGAGTACACCACAGTGCACATCCGTGTTTTATACGTCATCATTGGCAACTTATTTCGCCCTCTGCAGGGCATAATCTTCTCTACGTAGGGCTACTTATTACTTTAAATTTAACAAATACTTTTCTTAAAAAGTGTATTTACCTCACTAACATTAATTGGCGCTGAAATATTTCATCAAATAAAATATCAATCAAACGAAAAATAATTGTATTCAAACCCAGAGCCCTTAAACCCATCAAATCGTCCGATTGTTTTGCGCGCCATACTTTAAACTCGCACATAAGCCCGAAGACGCAGCGACATCTGCCGACGTAATTGAGGGATTACTCACATAATTGAAACCGTGTGACCGAGACAGACAATCACATTTCAAATACGACTGAAAGAGACGACGTGCATCACTCAACGCCGTCTCAAAACGGGACGGTTAACAGCGTGTCTTCTTGTATATTGTATTATCTTACGTTTTATGCCCTATTAATCTTGCTCCGTTCGCTCCGCTTCAAATTTACACCTTAGTCGAAAGCGTTAAGGTTGTTTTTGAATTGTGAGAATGTTTGATACAGGGTGGTGCAATAAATAATTGTTTGCTCGCGTAAAACTGGAGTGTTCGCGTTTATTCGCCGTCAAAGTGGTGGGTGTCGTTTTGTTTGAAGACGTAAAGGTAATCTGGGATAACGAGCGCGTTCAGCTTTCCTCGTAAACAAGCCATCGTCGTGATGGATCAGTTGATTTAACGTTTGCAAACGAACTATTACTAAGACAGCGAGAATTATGAGTTGTTTTTGACTTTAGACGAATGGAGGCGTCGTAGACGCTCTACGAAAAGTCTACGGCGTAGGACGTAACAAATTTTCATAGCTTGAAAAGTCGTAAACAATTCAATGTTGCAGACAAGAGTTTATGACTTTGATACGTTTAATTATTGTTATCTTTAACAATACAGTTAACTTATTAGGTTACCTGTGGTTAAAATTTACGCTTGTCAGTAGAGAGAGCTAAATCCTCCAAGCTTGTAAGTAATAAAAAGAGGTAAAATAAAAATAAAACACTAAATTTATTGCCTTTTTTTTTTTGGCTAAGTCAGCGTTTGTATGTATATTTGTTCGACGATCACTAGCGAACCGTTGCATTTATTCGATCTCTATGAAATTTTGTAAGCAAGTAGTTCATTATCAGCCAGGAGACGTCCACTGCTGGACAAAGGCTTCCCCCTTAATAGGGAGGGGTTGCCATAATTCCCACGCTTGGCAGGCGGATTGGAGATCGCAGAGCACCACCACCACCGTTAACCGAGAAGACGCTGCTGCCCGTCCTCCGTTAGTACTGGATGCAGTTTTAGGACATACCCAGGTCCAGCGACAATGATAAAATGAATGGACGGGATATAGGCGCACGGATTTTGAAGACTATATGTTGAGCGCCGGCTCTCCTCTCGCGTCAGTTATACTCTGTCTTCGCGACATGCGAGCGGTACGATACGACAATACATAATTCTAATACATGTACATGTGTTCTCTTTTTGTCATGCTGTAGTTAGATTCGCAATCTCTATTTTCTGGCAAATGTAATATGCATACTTTTAGCTAGGTATGCTTGATTGTGTTGGCTTGTAAATTTTTAACGATTTGCAAACGCTGGGCCCGTCCATTCCATTATCACTGTCGCTGCCCAGGTCCAAGCAAGTAGTTCATTCAAATACAATAATCAAGTTCGAATATGCGCCAAATTGGTCAAGAAGCTTAGAAGTCACGAGGTCTCATCTCGCTGTGAACTGTACTTATAAGTTTCATTTTTTTGTCAAAGGAATGTATTAGGAATTATAGTTTGATATTCTTTTTCAATTATTATTGTAAGTACTTAATAAAGTACTTTGTCGGCTCTTCGGCCGACTTTACTAAAGAATTTAGATCGATTGATTGGATCGTAGGTCGATTTAATTATAGAACACAATAAGTAAATCCGGAAACGTCATACGCTTGACGAATATTAATTAAAAATTATACAGTTATCAACATAGAACGATAAGCAATAGTTATAAATGTAAGTAAGTACGTGTAAGATTATCGTATCATACAATGTGTCTCAACAGCAGAGTCCCACAATGTTAGGTTACACATACTTAACAGTAGGTACCACAATAACAAAATTAGTATAGAATAAGTTTCTAAAATATTGTGCTTAGCACAAACCAGACATTCCCAAGCAGTTGTGTAGGACAAGATAAATGTGGACCATAGATCGACGATATCGTCACTTTTACGAGTTCAACCTGAGGATCGACTATATAAATTTGCTAAATATACGTAGTACTTAAAACATAATACTATGTATGGTAAAAGTAGTCATTATTACCCAATGCGGCGCTGATCCAGTCATGTATATGTTTCTATCGTTTTTCTTAGTATCTTGCGAATGTCAATGCTAGAGTCTATGAATAAGATCAGCATATAACTGACGTATGCAAAGCAGGAGAAAGGCTTTAGCTGTAGGATAAAGAAGACACGAGACGATGCCGAAAACTTACAAACTACCAAGCCAATCCTCAAAACCATTTTCAATCAAATTATTTACATTCAATACCCGTCCGACGTCCACAGAATACTAAACAGATAGAAAGGCCGCGATACGTTCGCCTGAAAACAATAAACGTGGAAATCCTCAGAAATCCCGCAATAATAAGTCCGCGCGTGATTGATACAATCAAATCCCCTGTCGACACCGCCATTTGCATTTTTATGGTTCCCGCCCTCGCACCGCCGCCCGCCCTGTGCCCTACGCTGCGTGCTGAGCACTGCTAAGTGGGAGTTTGCCTATGCATTGTACACGTGGCTTGTTCTAAAATGGCATTATTTAGAAGACTGTTTTAGGTGCTTTTAGGATTTGATGATTATTTCGCAAGAAAGAAAAAAAAACTTGAATGTTAGGAATAATGTATGATATAGTTTCTCTTAAGAATAATTTATTTTGTGCGCCTACATCCCCATCTTTTTAACCGCGGGGATGACTGGTAGAAAATGCTTTAGCAATTAAGTCCTCCTTTTGTACATTCATGTATATATGTGTGCAATAAAGAATTAAATTACGAAAACTGACGTGGTTTTGACACATTTTTGTTTTATTTATACGGGAATACTCACGTTTAATTAAATCGGTTACTCCGACTATAGTTTCGATCACATTTGGTGACCTTGAGAGTGAAAACAGAGCCCGACGCGCGTGCAGCTGTGTCCTGCTTAGCACTCAAACGCAGCTGCAAGCGCGTCGGGCTCTGTTTTCACTCTTTGAAAAAGGTCACCGGATGTGATCAAAACTATAGTCGGAGTATCCAATTTAATTAAACGTGAGTATTCCCGTATAAATAACACAAAAAAGAATTAAATAATAACAATAATAGGAACGATTAGTGCGATTGAAACAACTGAACAGCTTGAACGATTGGAACGATTTCCATTAGTTCGTAATTGGAATTTGTCTTCTTTATCATCCGACTTCAAAATAGGAGGTTCTCAATTCGTCTGTATGTTTTTATTGTATGTATGTTACACGATTACTCCGCCAATTATAAATAGTTTTTTTTTTGTATGTGATTCTTTAGCGGTGGTATAAATTTAATCGAAATCGGTTCAGTAATTTGGTTTTTAAATCAAAATTACTGGAATAAATCAAAATATCTGGAAAATATGAAGATGTCACCCAGGTAGTCGAAATTGAAGGTGATTGTTTTTTTTAAAGAGCTTATTATTTTATTTATCGACACGCCTGAGCTAGCCAAGTCAAGCTTGGTTATTTGGTTTTGATAACAATATAAAAATGGTAAGTACCGTTGAGCGGATCTTATTTTTGCAACAGCTGACTGGTAAGTTTGCGCATACTAGTACTTTCTAGTGGCATCTGTATTCTGATAAACCAGCAGATTTAGGGGTTATTAGGTAAGTTACCAAGAGCACCTCTAAAATTCTACGTGCGAATGATAAGGGATTGTTTTTGTTTTTTAAATGTAACCAATAAATAAAAATAATATTTGTATAAAAGCTAGAAGTAAGCCGAATTGCTATTAAATACGAACAAATCATGAACATATTGACGACCGCGACGTATCGCGTTACGCGGTCATCTGTCAAACGGCAAATTGCACGTATTGCCAGCCCACAGCATAGGATTTGGTACACTTGGGACTCAGGGTTAGCAAAAACTACACACTAAAAATACAAAACAATAATAAATTAAGCGCACCTCTGTCATTGTTGGCAAAAAACGTTTTACTGTACAAATTTTAGCTTAACGAAATAACTAGTTTTACTAAGTTTTTAAAGCTTAAACAGGAAGAAAAATTATGACCTCCGGCAGGACTCGAACCTGCATACGAGCAGTCTCTATACTAAGAGACTATCTCTCTCTCTATACTCTAGTTTTACTAAGTACATTTTGTAATTTTTTTACCCTTAGCATCTATAGTAACAACTACTATAGCAGCTAGTATTTTTGGTATAATATAAATCCTATTTTAATCGACTCATGCCATGCTTTTAGGTAAATCTATAGGGCTTTTAAAAAAAACACTTTGTTACTGTTTTATTTAAGATCATCAAACAAAAATAGATCACGTCCATAAGATTCATTGAGGCAAGATCAACTATAAACAATATATATACACTTATATAAAAACTATGCTGTCTGCGAGACAAAGTTAAATGGAATATATTTTACATAAAAAGATAGATATGAAAGAAAATTATTAGTACCAATTTTTTCTGATAATTGTTACTGTCATCCCTAACCACACTATTTTGCGGTAAGGCTCCCTATACACTCGATGCATTGTGATGGTAATGTGCCACAGTTGCGCGCCACGCGGCGACCCGCCCACAACTAGCACAATACGGGCGCGGTCGGCTGCGGCCGCGAGTTAATCTCCTAATACTTGTGTTGATCAACGCGATACAATTGTAGGATTTATTGTAAATTGATTGATTATGTTTGGATTTGGAAGGGTGTACAATTTTTATTAGAAGAAATTTTTATATTACACACTTTTACTTCACTTTTTTGGCATGGATAACCGTAAATCAAAGTTTGTAATACAACATTTTTTGATATAAAAAAATAAATATGGGAGGTACTTTTTAGTTTTTTACTTTTAGATTATGGCTACTTAAACTTTTTGATTACGACATAAATGCATCGCTTTAATCTGTACGCCAAGGCAGCAAAAAACTTATTAAAAAAAAAAAAAAACATTATAAATAATTAATATCAGATATCGATAACTAAGCATGTTTTTGTTTTTATAGGCCGTACTTTTTGTCAGTCATAGACTGATGTGGGCTCGCTAGGGCTGGTCTAGTATTGCTGACATTGACGCTGTAAAGGTTAACAAATTATAGATTATATAGATAGTTTCAATTGTTAATTTAAAATAAGGAAAAATAATGCTAATTTTTGAACAGGTCTTTATTAAACTTTCAAATTGTTGTATTCAGTACAATCCTTATAATTAGAGCCACTTTTGACATTAGTAATTTTCGCACGTTTGTTAACTGCTTTTATGCGGTAGAACAACTAGATATTAAAAACGCTGTATATTTTGCTTTCAAGACACTTTTCAATCTTCAATATAAATAAATGTAGGTAAATACGTAATATTATCCAACATTAGCATCTCCTGAGTCACAATCTCAATGCCATAGCACAAGTGCGCCAGGTGACGAATACGACCGAATCACATTTCCAAGTGGACAAGAATAAATTCAATTACCAACAAAACAATATCCAAACAAAATCCATTTTCGCAGATTTGCATCGCGAATGTTTCCTATCAGAAGGGGCTTACATCGGAGGACACGCAGACGCGACGCGGCGCCACGCGAATTGCTCGTGTGGACGGGACGCTATTTTGATATTGACGTGATCTTTTGTTTTTAACCGAATTCGTAAAAGGAGGTTCTATGTTCGACGGTATGTATGTTAATGTTTATGTTTTTTATGTATGTTCAGGTTCACGGATTTCTCCGTCAATTGTAGACCGATTTTGAATTTTATTTTTTTATTTGATAGGGTATGTTATGTATACTCCCGAGGTGGTCCCATATTAATTTGAAGTTGTTGGTTTTTAAGTTACTTGTTGCTATTGCTATTCTTCTACATCTGTGGAGCATAACTAAAAACATAAACTTATTTAGGTGTTCATAAAATATCTTTAAAGATGATCAGAGGGTCCAGCATAAACATTTCAGAACATAACTAACATAAATATTGCAAGAGGTATGTAAAGAAGAACAGCGCATCCCTGTTGGGCGTAAAATGCAGACTGCGTGTTTGTACATTTTAATAACGTTTGCTCACTACGTCATTGTAGCAATTTTTTTGCTAGACCTTCTTTTATCAAAAGATGTTTGTATGAATGGCCACGGCCAGCCCTAGTGCCAGATTTAATGTCACTCGAGGGCCCCTGACATGGGCTGACAGTTGCTAATAAACAAAATATAGGACCAACAAATTAATGTGCCATCCAGCCCATAGTATACCGCTCAGTTCTAAAAGTTACTCACAGGCACCTATTCATTGACCCGAGCGTCCAGAAACAGTACATGCCAACTGATGACGTCATGAAAAACAAAAAGCAATCAGTGACATACTTCTAAATTCAACCAATGAGCATCTCACTTCAATACCTACCTTCCCTCCTCCTTAACCTCCCTTAGTAAGAACACAGAATAACCAACAGTTAGTACTTATAGAATAGCTGACAGTCGGTACCCCACACGGAGGAACACAGATTAAGCAATAATAGGTACAGAACCCTAATTGCTTTTGTTAACGACGTATTTCAGGGTACGGTAGTCGTCGCGACGATCGACCGGCATATTTATTGGTGATAAATTGTTGTGATGGTTAGCGCGGCCGTTGGTAAATATTTGTCGAATAGACAGATGTTTTCGGAACCGTATAAAATGTTCAAAGAATTTGTTGTTCGTTTTTTATTTAGACATACTTACAAACGAGATGCATATTTTTGCAACTATGCGGTTTTAAAGAGGATACTTTGTAGAAAAAACGTTTCTACAGGATACTCTGTAGAAAAAATATATATACACAAGCCACAAAAACATTCTGTACATAAACCAAAAGAAGAAAGAAGAAAGTCCAAATTTTAATCATATCGGTAATTCACTTGAATATGAAGCAATAGCTAAATGGCTCTAAGCGAACTCTAGGTGTTAATCCAGGGAAGGAAGGAAGATGAAGAGAAGGAAGATCCAAGGAAGCTGACTCAATTTCAAACATCTTACTGCGTGAAGAAATGACATACATGCACTCACTCGCTCAAAGACTTTTACCATTATATTACTATTGTGATTAACTCTAAAGTGTGACATTAGTTTTTGCGTCGAAGGTTTCTCTAATACATAATTATTATATTTATATGTACTAGCTCAAATTATCGCATGCCTTTAATTTAATTATTATTAACGTCAAACGCTTACGTTGGTTCCGGTGCCACATCTGAAATATCGCTCAATTACATATTGACCAACGGCGAATGACCTCATCAGTCTGAATAAAAACCTCACATTAACATAGTATATGCAAAATGCAGATGCTTCCATCGATTCAGAACTAATGAACGACGATTACCGCTCACTGCGACCTGTCATCGCGAATCGATTGATCACCTCACTATATAATTCCAATTCATACTCTATAACATCATCCACAGGGTCGATTTTAAATTTTACATCTCAAGAGTGACAATGGAATGTTATGACATATGTTCGAATATAGTTGGATTCCATTTTCAATTGTTTGCTCAAAGTTTTAAGGCTGGTATTTGAATAATACGTGTACCTATTGTAAGTAGAGTTAAATGATATCAGTGTCTGTCGGATAGATTTAGGCGGAATTTAGGCGGATATACGTCATCGAGTCGGCACCGATTTAAAATATATCGATGGGAAACTAGTGACATGTTTGACAAATGCGCTTGTTGACCTACTGACGGTATTTTACGTTTGGTATCATGTCAATGGAACGTGGTTTTCAAATATCTATTGAATGTCGTATGCATTGGCGCAATGATGGTAGCAATGATTTATAGATCTCTGTTTTAGTAGGTATTTATTATATATTATCCATCATAATTATGTATAAAACGCTTAAACGTATTTCTAACCTATTTTAGTTAAAAGTATTTTGTCTAATTTCTTTCAAATTACGACTTGAGTATGAAAAAAGAAGACAAAACACTTTTTAACATAAATGCATAAGACGTTTAATGTATAGATTTTATCCAAAAAAAAAACTCATTGTTTATTAAAGCAAGGTAAAAATAGGAAACAAATCGTTTATTCCATATCTTGTCTAAGTCTAAGATTTTTTCATATTTTTTTAGATCAATATATTTCGATATTTAATTCAAGCGGAACACTGCAATGATATGAAAAAGACATTGCAGCTATCAAAAGACAAAACTACGTTCACTTTTAATGAAGTACAAAAAAAATTGTTTTACAATTTTTCACACGAAACTCTAAAAGTCATATTTTTCATTTAGACTCTAGATAGCCTTGTTTGTAATGTGAAATTATTTTGTATCGATTTGATAGCCTCCAATAATTCAGTCAAAAAAACTTTCAACCGCTAAAAGTTTTAAAACTATGCGACTTTAATAGTGTTTAATATTGAGAGCTTTGGTTAATGACCCATAAAGCTATGCACAATTACTAATGCATGCAATTTAAAGTCCTACTCATACTGTCCCATAATATAATAATCCATCAAATATGAACATCATTAATTTCGTTTCAGTCAAAGCAATTTAAAATAAGGGCATGTAAATTGTTTTGATAAGTTTTCCGCGGTTTTGTTTTATTTAATTTTTGTTCTGCAGTTTAAGTTTATTTTTAGTACTAAAAATTTTTTTTTGAGATTTATAGTAATCCAGTCTCATTTATACCTTCAATGATACTACTACCCATACCACGGTGATGATGGAATCGATGTGCTAGATTTACAATATAGCGGGTCCTTACTTATTATTTATTTTATCTTATTCTACTGAGATCTCCAACAGAGGTTACATTTATTACATGCCAGAGGTTAAATGTATAGGTAGATAACCAGACATTGAGTGCACTATGCACCTCTAATCAAAAGAGATCGCATCATGCGTATTATAGTTAAGTTAGAAAAAGTAATACAAGTTTCGATAATAAAAAATATTAGGTATTATCACAAAAGAAAAAAAAGCTCGGATAATATTCAGTCCTTGTCGTCTCAACATGGGCACCTTTTTAATATTCAATCTTCCCTCCGGACCCCCATTTCACGGTCCACTAACCAAATTATATTTCAATTGCATTAAAATTTAAAGAAAAAAACGTTTTATTTTTATCAAAACACATTAAAATTAAATTATAGCGTCATCTATCAGAGTAATTTAATATGCCTTGCAACCCCCTGTGTTTCATCCCCTGTCGAACCGTTTGTAGGGTAGTTTGTCTTATCTCAACGTCATTTAGTGCTATTTTACTCAATGGAATATAATCGGGCATTATTAAGTGACGTGTCGTTTGCATAATATTTTGAGAGCTATCTGATTTTACGTTTACTGTGACTGAAATAATAGCAATTTTTATGCGAACCAGAGAGATGGTTGGATTTCACATAAATGTTTAGTCATTATATCGGCATGCTATGCATGTTATCTAAATGTTTTGACACAATCAGTAGACTATTAAAATATGATAAGAGTATTTAGGACTGTTCTGTGAAGAACTACAAATAAATTTATCATGCATATCGTGCGATGCGATATTTTTGTGGGGAAAAAGTGTTTGTGTATGTTGGAGTTTTAGATGCGTGGCTCAAGACAACTCCGGTCTATCTATTCCTTTGATAACCAAGAACTATATAAGTAATATTATTATATTATCTATTTTCGTTTTCGGAAGCGCTTTCCTTACGCCCGGTAATTAATCAAATAAAATCTATATTTGAGAAAAAAAAAACATTTTATTCAATTTCAGAATTTGAACCATGGAACCACACTAGGAGGATTCCTAAATCGTGGAACCCTCGTATGAACGATATTAAGGCATGGGTATAAAAGTATTACATTTTACAACAAAGTAAAACTAGCTTATGTTCTCGTATTTTCTATGGTGTCAAAAATGCTAACCAAAAAATTATTTTACCTAGCAAGATTGGTCTTGGACAATTAAAAATCATTATACTTTATTTATAAGATTGAAATACCACGATTTATCCTAGAGGGTCATCATCATCATCATCATCAGCCCGGAGACGCGAAGGCCTCCCCCTTAGTACGACAACCACACTGTACGACAACCTGCCATACGCATCCACCGGTTGCCCGCGACTTTCACAATGACGTCGGTTCACCTAGTGCGGCTGCGTCTTCCGGTACGTGGTCGCACTTCAAGAACCACAGAGGGTAGTTTTATTAATTCCTTTAACATATTATTTTTGTAATGTCTTTGCCTGAAAAAAGAGCATCGTTATGCCGAAGTCAAAAAATGTGTTACTTAGTTATTTAAACATAGTTAACATTTTACACAAATCATTCTTACTAATGTATGAAAATTAAGCAATTATATACTACATAATTTTTTTTATATATCTGCAGCCTCCAACTTCCATAAAGTTCCGATCTATACGATATGAAACTACCTATTTGTAAACGCCCAGATGGTTATGATTGTCATAAATCAGTTTCCCATAAATACTTGTAAGATTTAGCGCCATCTACTAATACCGGATTATGCCATCGAATTATAGATTCAATACTTTTATTAATATGATTAAAGTTCCGTTGTACAAAATTATTTTTTTAATGATTCTGCTGATGTTATTATGTGAAATATAATTATGCATATTTGGGATGTCTAATTAAATAGGGATTAATAAGTTATTAAGTCAATTTTGATACTTAACAATGATCGATTTTCGTTTAAGGTGTTGATGTTAATTTATTTTTCTCAAACATGATTGGATATCTTGGAGGATCTAGCTATCTGTCTCTTGTATATATAATCGTTACTAGCATAGTATGCACACAGTCACCGATTTCACCTGAGTCTATCTTTTTGTGTTCGCCCATCAATTGCTTTTTGTAATACTTCATTTCACTGATAGCTGATTTCTCTGTTGGTTAGCTTTTTGTAGATCATATTATCCAGCCACATCCTATTCTCTTGCTAATACAGGGTAGTTACCTTATTAATAAGACGAGGAAGAACTCCTAAACTTAGATAACACCTCCCCGCAGTGGTTTCGTGTGATAACTAATTTGCAGTACCTAATTTATTACTTGTTGACGTAAACCCAATAAAGTAAATAATAACAAGCCGATTATCTTCCATTGCGTAAATTACGCTTATTGAATAATACCATCCATTGAATAAGAGCTTATACCGTCCGGCAAAGTGCATTCTGCTTAATGAATAAGGCCGTCCAGTATCACAGATGAAGTAATACTTGGTGCATGATGCGATCGGCGTCACATGTGTAAACATGCGACTACCCTCCTAAAGTTAATCTTCTTTTGGATTAATTTTATCGAATGGCAAATGAGCTATGACACCAATTGAGGGGAATTGAAAGAGCCTGCTACTATTAACCATTCACTTTACTCAACTCTTATTTAAAAGAAATAGAGTTGATTTTTCTCCGAGTACATACTCGTGAAAGGTTGTGGGGTAATTGAGCCCCTCACGGCATTGGCTTTTGAGCCCAATTTGTGAATGAAAGCGTCCATTCGTTGTGTGATTCGTATTTATCGCTTTAAAGGATTATTGCGCTTTATACGAATGCTTCAAGGCTCAATAAATCTTTAGAAAAGCGCAAATTTGCTGAATATTTAAGATAGTTAGCCTTACTCTAAAAGGTAAGGCTAACTAACTATTTTAACTATGGCTAACTAATTATTTTTATGGCTAACTAATTATTCTAAGGCTTGGACCTCAAAAATGAAGTTAGTATTGCGGATATTATTTTCGTATTCATCACCATCATCATTAACAACCAGAAGACGTCCCCCTTAATAGGGAAGGTTTGCTTATCATTGCCTATTATGCCAAGTATTTTCTGCGAAACTCTTTTGACCAAAGAAAGATAGACAAAATGCAGATACACTGCTTATGGAATTTAAAAGAGTGGCACTTACAACTGGGCGCTACCGTTGGTCGGGGGAGTAGCTAAATTGTTGGTCTCGGTTGTTTGTTCTTTATTATATGTTTTTATAATAACCATGTCAGACGCCTTTGGGCGGGACATTCATTCTGACACTAGGTGGTCCACTCAACTTACTTAGGTTTTTTAAATTCAATCTTCATAAAAATTAGAACGTACCTAACATAATAAAATACATCGTTTACTAAAAAAAATATTTTCTATGGTTATTTACGGGATAGTCTGCCCAAGAACATGGTGCATACACCTGCGGCGAAATATCGAAACCTCACGTTTTCACAAGTTTTAAGAACATGATCACGGTAAATATCCAAAAATCATGATACAAAAAGAAACGGTAACGAACAAACGTGATAGTAAAAAAAAAAAACAGTATTTTTATACTCCAAAAATGTCCAAGAAGGAATTAACTTGGCTCATAGAAGATACTTCGATACTTTGTCAATCTTATCCATCAATCATTTATCTTCCATAAAGCGAGCATTATCTTAAAAACATGTCACTATGCATCCATAGCGCCATGTATCGCGGAGTCGCGCAACTGTTGCGAGACGTTGCTGCCATTAATCTCGTTATTTTCGCCTGATTTACTTCACAACTTTCACTATTGCTCGCTCCCATAAGTATCTATTTAGGGTGGATATAGAGTAGGACACAATAATAGAGAATATGCATGTGTTTTGATTATTATAAATAATAGGATAAGTGAGAGTTTAACTAAATCTAACTACATCGAAAAAATAATTAAAATAGGCTGGTAAAGCCCTGAAATATAAGCGTTCAAAGTATTTGGTAGGGAGTAATTTGTCCCTTTCTAGCAAAACACGTGCTAGTATAGAATGTGTTTCGAATCGTTGACTTTTACGTCGTTTAGTAGTATAGTGCTCTCCTTGTCTAACATGAAACTAAAATGTTTATAGCTTCGTTATTTGTGCACATATAATTTTATTTTATTTTCGATGTGGTGTTTTGTTGTGAGTCAGCTCTTTTGGGTGTCAATAAAAAAACACTCATATTCCCTATTGTGCGTAGGTCCCATTTTTGTTTCTTATAATACTAGAGTTCACGGACACTCTACTCTAAAAGGAGTCAATCAATTTAGTACCGTTTTTCCTTTGTTTTGCCTATCACTCCGTGCTTCCATAATACGAGTATAAGTCTCGGTTGTACATAACTCGTAGATACGTAACATGATTGTTATTGTAATACTATTATATTGTTTAATAACTATTCTTACTTTCAGATACGTTTATTGTTATAAAAACTATGTATTTGAAAGAAGTAAGTACGTTTTTATTATTTAGTAGAGCAAGAGAACTTTGTATGTCATTGTAGTAGGTAAGTGTCGGAATCATATTAAAAGTAATGAAAAGCTGTAGGTACTCACTGTGTTAAAGTGTGGGGTGCTTGTTTTGAGTGAGTGTGGGTGTTCGAATGTGCGGCGTTTTTGCATTCGACATCTCTAACCATTTTGCAAAATGTCTTGTACCAAAACTTTAACGACGTAAAGCCTAGCAAAACAACGTACAGCGAAATCGTTGACACACGCTTAGACATAAAGCTGACTTGAAACATCAAAAGTCGCCTAGTCTGCAGCCAGCCTAACCTAGCCCCTAAGCCGAATGTATCACTCAGTGTAACACAATTTGCACCCCTCACGTTACTGCAGTTTAACTAATGCCTAATGTAGGGGCGACTGTAGTGATGACTCCAGTACTGACGCATTTGTTTTATTTAATTAGGTTTTGTCTCTTAAATAAATACACACACAGTTATTAAAAAAATGAGATGTACTAAAAGATTATATTATTAGTGTCGGTTAGTTCTATAATAAAGGTACTATGAGTACCCTAAGCTATTCTGTACTAAATATCCTAAAAATAATTATTTTTAACTTAAAAAAAAAGATAATGATATTTTGGAGTGCTTTTAACATTATTGATTTTGATAAGTATCGAGTAATTTGAGAAAACTTCGCAAGGTTTGCAAGTTGAAGTGGCAATGGGCAGGCCACATCGCTCGAAGAACTGACAACTGATGGGGAAGAAAGGTTCTCGAGTGGCGACCGCGAACCGGAAGACGCAGCGTAGGCGCGGCCTCCCACTAGATGGACCGACGACATTCTAAAAGTCGCGGGCAACCGGTGGATGCAAATGGCAGGTTGTCGTACAGTGTGGCGGTCTAAGGGGGAGGCCTTCATTCAGCAGTAGACGTCTCCAAGCTGATGATGATGAATTTGACAAAAAAAATATTAGCACAATGGAAAACCTCATAAATCGAATTTTGATACGCACGAAACTGCGTAACTGCCATATTTTGCTCCGTAATAAGTAGCTAACCCTGATACAATTATAAACTAGATACCTAATAATGATTGACTGCAGTAACAAACGTGCTTGAACGGTCGGGTAACTTGGCCTTAACACCTTTTTAGGTCAAGAGGCAGGCAGATTATTATTACCTTAACTGAAATTAAGTACTGAAATTTTGAACAAAGCATGTATATTTTTGATTATTGTTATAATTTAATTTTATACAAAAACGTTTTATTATAAATTACATCTGTTTTCTCAAACAAAATCTAATAAGGTTTGAGTCAAAAGCGCTAAACAGCCGCGACCACAGCGTTGTTAGGGTAAACATCCCAGTTGAGCCCAGACAAAAGCCATCCCCTTACCAACCGTTTAACCGAAGGGTCACCATATTAACTACTAAATATTCTACAAAACACACACTAACTGTTACCTATTCTACAACACAATCCAATACTGACTACCGCCTATTCTACATTGCCAGCGTCTATCAAGTAGTAACTTTGTGTTATTCTATGAGAGGGTCGTTGTAGTGACTGTTTATTATTCTGTGTCGAGGGGACTTCATGTCACACCCTAATTGGTTTGATATAAAAGTACGCCTTTTTACGCCAATTTTATGTGTTTGTATTAATTGAAAGACGGGACGGACGGTAGTTATGATCTAAGTACAAAGTCTCTTTATGATTTGTCTATAACTTGAATTTTATGCGAGTTTGGAGCTTATTGTGTTGTACGATAAGTATAATAATCCAGTAATAGCTGTAATAAGTCGGTGGCACTTATTTAAATGCGATTTAAAATGATGTAGAAGAACTACATCTTCGTGTGAAAAAGTGGTCATACCTACGCGTTTTATTGAAGCATAAGTATAATAACTGCTTTGAATGCAGGTGATTTAACAACATTCTTATATCTTTCTAAATATTTATTGAATTATGGAATTTGATTATTCCTTGGTTTACTAGCAAATTTCTATTTTCCTCGCAATTTTTCACTCCTTGACATAGAGACCTATCTTCGCTAAGCGGAAGAGGCTATATCCACCGTAGGCGTTGGTTTTACCTTACCTATTTACGGTATTGAGTTTCTTATTTCTCCAGACCAGTTTGCATTTTTCCTCGCAATTTTTTTACCAAAAAGACAAATGGTATGTTAATCCATTTATAAATTCCAAATCACTCATTCGGAGCTCCTTGGAATCTCTGAACCCGGGACAGGAACCCACGACCTCACGAGCGATCTGCGACATCGCTGGACTACCACGACGGACAACCGTAGACCGTACCACAGACTACCGACGATAGACTCTACATTTACAATTTCCTTTGTGTGAAGAGAATAAGTAATAAGAACAGCCAGTTCTAAAATAACAACACCAAACACTGTCCACATGTCGCTAATCTGTCTAACTGTGCCTTAACCTGTGTCAAAGCTATACTATGGCCCATTCCATGGCACAGCGCGTTTGAAGTACCGCCGCGCACCATCTAAGTGATTGACTTTTCAATCTGTGTAATCGGATTACGTAGAACCGTTCGTTCTACCCTACCAGTCTGTTGTTAATTGTTGGAAGTGTTAAATGTGTTTAAAATGTAATTCATCTTTACTTTTGTTTAAAGCATAGAGATAAGTAAGGTGCCTAATAGTAAACTTGCTCAACAGCTAATACGCCACACATAAAAATAGTACTTTTGTTTAAAGTATAGAGGTAAGTATAGTACTTATTAATTACGTTTGCCTTATAAGTTTGTAGTGTGTTTGCTATGACAGCTAGGGCGTGGGTTCGATTCCCACCTAGGACAAACATTCTTGTGACGAACATAAGACGTTTATTTTTAGCAAGTCTGTATATTGTCTACAGGATTAATTTCAGAGAATATGCCACTGATCTGTACGATCTTAACTTTCCATCCCCTTTTTAGTCCATGATCTTATATTGTGGATTTTCCTTGGATATGTACCAAACTTTTTGACTCCATGTTTCAAATCCGTACAGCCAAGGAATGGAAAATGTTGCCGGCATCTTTGTTTCCAGAGAGATATATCTAACCTAGACCTTCAAGGTCAGAGTGAAAAGGTATCTTCTAAATCTGCATGCTGAAAGATGAACCTTAAAGATGACCACTATTGACAGGCAGTTGGTGGTAAAACGTGAACTGATATTTTTACCATTTTCTTTTTAAGCTCGGTTCTGCCCGCCTAGATCTACTAGCCGCTTTTAGACTCCTACAAGCCTACAAGCCCCAGTAGTCTAAAGATTCAGATGATTTCATGATACTAGAGACTTTTTCAGGTTTCTTACTAAGATCATTGGTAGACGTGTTAAAAAAAATGCTGCCGATAGCATCTGACACGGCTTGATTGTTGTTGTTATAAAAATATAGAATAAACAACCGGGACCAACAACCGCTTAGATGTGAATGCCACTCACGGTCACCCATCTAAAGATTGACCGGATCGTCCGTTACTTAACATCGGTGATCGTTTAAAACACCTAGGCAAGTTACGCCACGAGCGCTACATTCAATAGTACATACCTTTACTTGGCTCTCCGTCATCCCCAGCGCGTACGCCAGCTTGGCCCGCTCTGGGCCCGCCAGGTACTTGGTCTGCTCGAAGGTCTTCTCCAGCGCAAAGATCTGCTGCCCGCTGAATGTAGGCCTGGTGTGCTTCTTCTTGCCATCCTTGTCCATGCCGGACTGGGCCGCGCATGCACTTAGGGCATTGTTGCTCACTGGAATAAAAATGGTTACATTTTAGTATTTTGTATCTATCAATTGAAACGTAGAGATTCCAAGGATGACAAAAAAGAGGTGAAACGAAGACTTGGTTAAACCGAGTTTGCCGAGTTTCTATCGGGGCGCAGGGTTTGGTCCAGTTTTTACAGTATCCTAAACGTATTTGCGATTTGAGTTTTGACTGTCGGTACATGAACCACTGTTGTAGAGTTAATGTACTGACTAATAAGCAAACAATTAATGTTAAGTACCTACTAGCATTACTTTTTATTTTAAATAATGATTGATTTGCTTTTATGACTTTTAAGCGTTCGAAATAAATGCAATTTGAATTTAAGCGAATGGCGAGACTCAAGTGCAGATGGACAAGACCTGCTGGGACACTTGGTCAGAAAGAGAGGAATGGGAAAGGGGGTCGATGAAAACAGACGCAGAATGGTGCCTGGGAAACGAAAAACGTATCCCGGCAGACACTTCGCTGGTCGGAAGACATTGTTAAGGAAGCAGGAAAGCATTGGACGTAGTATCGTCCACTGTTTTCCTGCTTCTTGCAAAGGACAGAAAAAGCCGGCGCGCTGAAGAGAAGACCTATGCGCAGCAGTGGGTAGATATTTTTTTATGCAATTTCGTTAAGCGAAGATGCAGTCCACGATAAAGCTTGCTTGCCTAGAACAAAATCGATTAAAGTCTCTGCATACGTAACGTGTTTTTTCACGTGCCGTACAGAACGGGACGATTTCTTGACATCGTTGCTTTTAAAAATATAGTAACAAAAAAAACGGACCGTCCGGGGTTATCTCGTTACGTATGCAGCGACCTTAACTTATACCACGCAGATTGTGTATACCGAGAAAAACCCACTAAGGGAGCACTTCCACATATCAAAGTCCACTGATGGATATACTGGTCTCTGCCAGGGCACGACACTCAGCCCAATC
This sequence comes from Erannis defoliaria, assembly GCA_905404285.2. NCBI lineage: Eukaryota > Metazoa > Arthropoda > Insecta > Lepidoptera > Geometridae > Erannis > Erannis defoliaria. The sequence goes on along the minus strand of FR990066.1, from coordinate 10,706,411 downwards.
TTCGGCAGTTATCCTATGTAAATCGTCACTTTATCGAGTGTCAGGGTATCCTACGCTACACCATACACGTATTCTACTGCTTAGCGTTATTAGAAATAGAAGGCGCAAGTTTTTTTTTTTAATAACTTACATTAGGCTTACATTTGATTTGACTGCTATGTTGTCTGATACCTAAACGAAGACGCCGTCTACGATGGAACACGCTTGCCCAGAAGAAACGAGTTCACTCGCGACTTGAAGACACCCAGATTATAATTATCGGGAAACACCCACTCGATCCGCGCATTCCACTATGTTTAGCAGCTCGATTAAATAAAGTGGAATCAACCCGTTTCGTACGACTTTTTGGTATATATAAGATACTTTTCGACTTTTCGATTTAGGAGAACTCTTAATGTGCTTTGATAAGTTTTGAAATTCACAACATCCAAGCTTTATTAACTTTGCACTACGCATTATAGTAATGTAATGCATAAATATAACATTAGCTATAGGTGCCTTATTTATGGGCTTAATAACCATATTGCTTCCAAGTGAGTTATTTCGACTTATTATGTGCATGTTTTGAATTATTTACAGTACTGTCCGTTTGTTCGTAATAAATTGGCGAATGCTGAATAAATAAAGAATAAAATGAAATAGGGCCTGAGTTTAACTCTTTGCTGACCTTAATAAAATACACGTGTATTTTTGGGGGTCTTTTAGAAAAATAGGCCTGCCTGTAGGTGGACCGAGGAAAGTCGTGGGGAACTAGTGGAACAAATGGCAGGTTGTTGTACAGTGTGGTGGTTGTGTTGCTCTACACACTTACCTATATTTATTCAAGTAAGTAACTGAATTTAAATGATGAAATCTAGTTGTAAATTATTAAAAAAATTGGAAAACAATTTTTTCATGGCTTACTTGAAAACATTTTTTCGTGCATTTTTTTTAAATGAGTTTCGCAAAGTAGGTAGCTGCTGAATCATTCACTTATTAAAAATTTTAACTCGTCGTTGCCAAAATGTTTTTTTGTAATTAATATAAAACCAAGGCGCATGTTTGACTGCACTTGTAAGTGTAATTGAGGTATTTTGACATAAATAATTTTAAATGTTATTTGTTCATATTTAATCTTTATGTAATACAATGTAATTATGATAATATTGTATAACTGGACATCTACACATCTAGTCTATGGAATTACGAATAGGCACATTATTTTGTAGGTATCATACGTAGAGTAGAGGGACCTGGGTATGTCCTAAAACTGCATCCAGAACCACCGGAGGATGGGCAGCAGCGTCTTCTTAGTTAACGGTGGTAACACTCTGCGATCCCCAAGCCGCCTGCCAAGCGTGGGGATTATGGCAACCTCTCCCTATTAAGGGGGAGGCCTTCGTCCAGCAGTGGACGTCTTTTCGCTGATGAGTGAGTGAGTATACGTAGATTAACTACATTAATGGTTCGTTTACCTCGCATAACATTATAGTCATCTACTTTTTTAACAGAAATCAATGAGCGATATTTCAGTAGGTATTATTAGTTTTTAATACCGAACTACTGCAACTTCACATATATTTTATTAACAGTATGGAACATACTTCAAAAATTTTAGCAAATAAGTATTCTGACTAAAACCATAACATAAGCATGGTACAGTCGCCGACATAACGCTCTCAGGGGAGTTGGTAGGGGGCGTAAGGGGTGGAGTGCAGGAAAAATGAAAATAATGATAAAACAGCGACGGGGGAGCGTCAGAACATCGACTCGAAATGTTCTCGCAAACTCGATTTAACGTCTATACTATTGATTTGAATTGTCACAAAATATCTTATGATCTTTTATTGACTATACTATACAATGCCAAAAAAATGACATACATCAGAAGACGAAGAAGACTAAGAGACGAAGACGAAGAGACTGCTGGACGAAGGCTCACCCTTTAATGCTAGCGTGTGCAATGAGGTGAAAAACTAGATAATATTCTGTATTGAATAGCAGTTCCAGAGTTAGGTAAGCTATTGCGGTTGTTCATTACAGTTCTATAACATAATCACGGTATACTCCAAATAGTCATAGAAATGTAGTTTATTTTTATAACTTTAGTAACTGAGTTTCGGTTTGAAGGGCAATGAATGATACCAAATAAATTAATGGGAATGAAAGGTGCATGTAATAAGTAGTTAGGTAGTAGTAATAAGTGTAAGAACATGTAATATCTCAGGGTGACGAGCGCAGTGCAGGCAAATGTCTAGCTTGTCTCGTCACTTCATTGGACAAGAAAATGTAGATAAAATTCAGGTTTATTTTGGACAACTTATAATGACCTAATTCCAAGTCTATTATTTATATTGGACCTGGGTATGTCCTTAAACTGCAACCAGACTCACCGGAGGACGGGCAGCAGCGTCCTCTTGGTTAATGGTGGTGACGATTCTGCGATCCCCAAGCCGCCTGCCAAGCGTAGGGATTATGGCAACACCCCTCTATTAAGGGGGAGGCTTTCGTCCAGCAGTGGGCGTTTTATGGCTGATGACTTGACCTAAGGAATTCTTGACTTCGACTGGCTGCGATTATAGTCACTGTTGAGTCGATTATAGTAGGGATTATATTTTAAAATCGATAATATACATTGCCCAGTGCCTACCATAAATATTTATAAACTCATTAATTCTCTTTATATATATTTTTTTGTTGTCCCTATGACTTACAACATTCTGGGCGCTATTAGAAACTTCGATTAAATGTATGTTTGGTGCGTTAATTAATTTATTTCAATTTTTCATCACGTTCTTGTGACACTTTTCGATGTGACATTCCAACGGTACACGATCCACATAGACAGAGCATGTACAAGCAAATTGAAAATGCGTTTCATCGCCAAGCCCGAAGGGAGTGTGACGTCATATTCTAGGTACGCGTCATCGCCCGTCCATTGGTCTGTGTCGTACGTACTTACATACCTGTATTAGAGTTCAGTAACAAAACTAACAATCCTAGAAACCTTATCATTGCGTAGTTCGTTTTGTCATTCTGTCTGTAGGTCATGGGGCCTCATTTTTGAATAGTACGCAAAGTAGCGCATGCGAAAGTAGCCGACTTTTTAACGATATTGAACCTTATTCCAAACAATATCGTTCGAAGGTCGGCTCCTTTCGCATGCGCTACTTTGCGTACGATTCAAAAATGAGGCCCATGATCCTTTGATTCAGGGGTTTATTTGACAGACCAAGCTCTCGACCACATTATGTCGCCTTTCTATGTCCCTCTCTGGCCCGTTATCCATATCCAGTAGCATGTCTTTGACTTTGACTGCCTTATAGCTCAGTTGGTAGCAGCCTTCAGAGTTGTAAGGCGTGGGTTCGACCCCCATCCACGGCAAAGATTTATGTGACGAACATAGATGTTTGTTCTGTGTCTGGGTGTAGTATGTATCATAAGTATGTATTTACAAAAATTATGTAAGTATCATATCAGCTATCTGGTTTCCATATTACAAGCTTTGTTTAGTTTGAGGCTAGATGGCGCTGTGTGAAAAATGTCCACCGATATTTATTTATTCTATTTATAAACAGCTTTTTTGAATAGTCCACTTCTGAAAACAGACCTAACCTCGATTGGGTCATATTCGCCACGCTTGTCCCGTTGCGGGTTGATGGATTCACATACTTCATACGCCATTGAATTCCCAAAATTCTTCTCCGGTCGTATGCAGTTTAACTCACGGTGTTTTTCTTCCCCGAAAAACCAGTGGTATAAAAAATCGTACATAAACTTTAATAAATTCAATGGAACGGGCCCGGGATTTGGAACCATGACCTCACGGTTCCAAGTCAAACGAACCTCTCATTAGACTATCACTGCTTTTAAAAATTAAAGATTAGGGAGTGAGATAGGCCACGTTTATCCAAAAGGTTTTTTTCCAACCTTTATTATATAACCGTTATTTCTAGTGTTATTATCTGCTGTGAGTTTATTTTTTGTTGCCGATGTGAGTAAAACAGCAGGCTCTGCTATAGAATAATAGTGCATGCTCTACTATTGAAGAGTTATTCTATTTATTTTTTGCATATCTCCAGCAATTTGAGCAATAAATTCTATCACTAAAGCACTAAAGCTAATTCAATCCCGAATTCCACAAAATTATTCAGTAAACGGCTAAACGGCCAGTAATCACGCGTCACCCACCATTACTGAACTAATGTTACTGTATTAGCTGTGTGACCACTGCCTAACAATGACAGCATACCAAAATAGACCTTGTCTTATATAAACCTACAGTTCGTTTTAACTTTACATGCTAATGAATGTTGCGGTCGATCGAATGTAGACTTTGTTTCTGAAAAGACTGAGTCTTTTTCAGTTATTTATTTTCGTAATATGTTGTTCAACGGTTGGTTATAGAGATTTCTACCTTATTGTTTTCGGGGTTAAAAGGTTTTTTGCTTGTATGATGTTTACTTCAGTATGGTATACATTGACTGGTTTGTATTAGGTTAGGATGGCGGAATGAGATTGAGAGCAAGTGATGTAATGTGAAAACGTTTGTGAAAATAGATTTGTGTGTTGGTTGGAATTATATAAAGTAGCTAAGTTACAGTTATTAAATTGAAATAATTGTTATGTGTTAGCTCAACACATAACAATTATGCAATAACTTCTAAACCATAAGTTACATTTTAATAAGATTGGTGTCACATTTGCAAAATATTAGTTTTGTTACTAATTAAAATAAAAGAGAATGTAATTTAACTGGTGTTACTGACAATCATTGTTTTGCACTTAGCTCTCTACACCACCAAAGCGACGATATTGAACCAAATTAGAACAAATGAACCTTAAACCTTTTGGTCTCTATTGATAAAGGCCAGTTGAACTTTGAGAGATCAACTTTATCTAGTCACGAAGTCGACTTCGCTAACTCAAAAGCAGAGCTTCGAAATTGTCTCCCAATATTCTAGCTTTGTCATATTGCAGTCGCCACATGCATTATGCAAGCGGTAATATCGCGCATGGTCGAAACCGGGCCGGGTTTATGGGCTTAGGCAGAACGGTAGTACTAAGTCGAAAGAAGGTCATTTTACACGTAATTTTAACCGACTTTTTCGATAGGTCCAACTCAGAAAACGCGAAAAAAATACAATTCAGTCTGTAGGAAACTGTTAACTATCCAAGAGAAAATGAATAGAACAGTTGAACGTGACTCCAGAGTTGGTCCCATAGTAAAGTATAAGTAGCCACAGTCACATGATGAACACAATGGTCGTTTTCGAGCATCTCAATGGCATGTGTTAAAAAAATTGTACAAGAATAAAGTGTAAAACTTTAAGAACATAATTACCTAGAAAATACAACATAAGACCTCATAATGAAAGTATCTATCTTTAGAGAGGTCCTAGTGTAAGATGGTGCGAGATACAACATTATTATTATGCACGAAAATATCGTTATAAATGATCAGCCGAATTTTATGCCAACAATGGAAGCATTATTAACGCTTTACGAGAAAAACTTGAAAATAATTATCAATTGCCGCAAACATTTCGATAATTTACAAGCTGGTTATCCGATATAAGGACCAAAAAACTGTTTGAAAGTTGAAATTCTCGCATTTTGATTGGAATTATGAACCTGGCTATGTTTAGGTTATAGCATTAAGTACACTTTGTGTTTCTTTGTGTTTTATGTTTTCCCTGCTTTGCTGACAAGGACTATAGGGGGCTGGCTTTCTGGGACATTATAAGAACTCACATTGCACTGTCAATTTGTCTGTTTGTTACGTCTTCAGTTTCATGATCATAAATCTCAGGTCGAAGTTTACTACGGAGATAACTGAAACTCTGGAAAAGGTGACAGGCTACATTTAACCACCATTATCATCATTTTGTTTCATCACCACACGGGAAAAACCTTGGGACGCAGCAGTATGTAAAATATGCACCTCGTTTTTAACTAAACAGGAATTTTAAACACCTTTCAAACACATCTTAAATACGTACCCAATGTAACAAGCCGGGAAACCATTACTGAAGGCAACAGATCACAAAATACCCTTTTATCTACCCAAATTAAGTACCAACGGGCTCACATAGCCGCCTTATCTGAGCACATAGCGAGGGCCGACCACGTAGATTTGCATACAGTTAGAAAAGTTACGCGGTTTAAAAGAAACCCCTTAAATCCACTAAAGATCAAAGTTAAAAAAGGCACATGTGGCTGGTAAAGTGCAGAAGTAACATTTTGGCGATAGCACATGAATTATTTTTTCACAAACACTTACCTACGTAAGTTTATTGAAACCAAAAAGAGCCAACACAGTTTTTCCAAAAAGATTATTTGGATGAAAAATAACTCATTTAATACATTTAAAAAGAAACTTGCCGAACTTATTATCAAAGACAAAGTAGTTTAATAAAAAAAAAACAATTTATCTCATGTAAGTGATGTAATGTCTTATAATATAATAAATATCATTAAACCTAAATTAATAACGATTGGGATGAGTAAACTAAGTACCGGAAGTATAAATACGAAATATTATGTTTTAAGGTAAATTTAAAAAACAGTCTATAAGAAAACATAGGAAGAGAGAGAGAGAGAGAGAAACAGAAAGGTACAGAAAAAAAAACTTTCGATATCATAATGTTAGTCTGGATAATGATGTCACAAAGCAGCCTGCATAGTGAAGTTGCATCACTGAATCTTCTCTACATTACGTACCAGTGGGCGAACCACGCGTTAACGGGGCCCCTTTCGCTCCTCGTTAGCCCTACAAATTGAGACGCTTTGTCCCCCCACAGTTCCCCCGGCCCACTGGAACCGGGGCAGGGGGTGCGGTGAAGGAATGCACGGATTTGGAAGGGCTTCAGTTTTCATTGTTATTGTTTCGCGTCGAGCTTTGTCAACAAGTACGGTTTATGAGGGAAAAGGAGGTTGTGGTTTGGCTGCTTTCTACCCGTGTTTCTATGATGTTTTTATTATGAGATGTAGCTTTTACGAGTGATCACGTTCTTCGTAGAAATCTAGAATCATATATGTGTAATGTGAGTAAAGAATAGTAGATTATGCACTAAGGGAATATAGCAGTGTCTTACGTCGCGGGCAGCATATTGAACCCTGAGCGTATCGTTCTAGAGTTAATAGAGTTATATAGAGTCCTGAGTGAAGCGAGAGATTCAAGCTGCCCAAGTAAGACGAAAAGATGCTTTATTCCAGAGGAGCATACTCTACTTTTCACAACTTTTGCGAGACAATAAAAAGCCATGGCTCCATAAATTTAAATTCACTGTCAATCACAGGACCAAACACCGTCTTTTGTATCACACTCTCTGTAAACGCGCCTATTTTTTGGAGTTCTGCTTGTGGTGGCCAGTTCGGTTTTCGAACAAACCTCTTTACAATGCCATATGGGCATTTTTTTACTTAGAGTTTTCCACGAGTTTCCACACGAATTTTACGTTGCAAATTCAAATCACTTTATTAAGTACCCGTGACGTAAGATACTGCTTTATTCCCTTAGTGCATTATATTCTATTGTAAGTAGTAAGAAGTTCTTCTGAAGGTAAGAGATAGCACCTGTCCAGGCTGGTCACGGGCTGGCATTTCATCAACATCTGGAATTTGGAGTACCATCCAAGTCCAGGGCATCACTTCATTATGGTGCTCAATACTTTGAGATATTCAATAGTCAATTATTGGCTGTTATATCTAGAAGTGCTCATATTTACTCTCTGCTGCTTGGTGACAGTAGGTATGTCTGAAATGCGGTATTAAAAAGTGATGAAATCAAGCGTTACTTATCTTTTGTCAACCGACTACAAACAACTTCCTTGTTCTCAATTCGAATACATCTAAAAAAAAAATGTTTTTTTGTTTGGTTCATACTTCTTAGGTGGTAGTTGAAGGTGTTTTTTTTTAAAAGAATTTTATTGTTTTTTTCATTCGGTATAACTCCTTGCAAAAGGTAACCGGATGTGACCAAAGCTATTGTCGGAGCAAACGTGAGTAACTAGTATAAATAAAACAAAAATGTGTCACAACCAGCCTTATTACTACTTAGTTAACCTGTATCTGCCAAAAACCAACAAATATATACAAGAACTAAGTATAAACAACTGAGACATAAGGAAACACAATTACTATTCACATCATACGTGCAGAACACAATCACGACACGTAACTAATGCGTGCGTCTCTGAGACGCTGAAATCTTGGCTCTATCATCCACAAATAAACCCCCACAGAGCCCCCTAAACCCCCTCAGGAGGTGAAAAGGGGTCCGACCGCATGAAATTTGTTCAACAACTCAAGAACACGTGAAAACAGTGCGAACTTCTGTGTATTTTAATTGTTATACCTCATAAGGGACTAAAGAAGGTTTACGCGAACATACTGTCGTACTGTCAAACTTGTTTATTGTAGTGAGTTGATTAAACTTGTCTGTCAAAAGTGACAGGGGACAACTATTTCACACGGACTAATTTATGAGAGGCTTACATGAAATTTTCCTATGGATATCACAATAATATTATAATGCGAAAGTCGGTCACCAAGTGTGTTCGTGTCTTAGTATTGCATGTTTTAAAAAGTCGATGGATTTAAGTGAAATTTGAAGTGGAAACAACTTTCAGCTTGGATAATAAGTACATAAAATGTATCTCGAAAAACACGATTCTCGTTGGAAAGCGAGTGGACCAGGTTCACTACTAGTGTATTAGCTTTACACTTAATAATAAATTTTTTAGAAAATATATCTGTTGACTGGTGTTGATATGAATATTTTATGGTTGACAGGCTAGGTGTTTGACCACAGTTCACTTAAAGCTAAGTGCCGCTGCGATCGAAGATCGTAAGAACACCTAGCATTTATAATGGCATTATACTCGTAGATAAATTCTAAAATAATCTACAAAAAATCTATTAATCTTACAGGAAAGTAATACACAAGCTGAGATATGAGGAGATATAATAACTATATCATATCTCATCTTGTGTATTTGACCCATTTAAATTTTTAAAAGAGGAGTAAAAAACTAATTCCCTCAAGACATCTTGTAATAACATTCTTACGTCTGCAAGATATAATAACAGTACAGCACGCTTCTTGATGAAGCAGACGACACGTGTCGACGACACGCCCACCTGGCGAAGACAGATAACGATAAGAGCGGCTACAGACTAGCGACTTAATTTTCAGTGGCAACTGTTGACTACAACAGTACGTGCTACGCGATAATATTGAGGAAGTGTGTATCACGTGTTTGTGTGTAAAGTTTTTTTTTATCACCCCACAATATTATGATGCATTTACAATCTCTCTTTGATAACAAGAGAACAATTCAACATTTCATCTTGGAATATAACTCGATAACTTTATTTTAAATGTTTGTTTTTATTAGCTAATAATACTATCATTCAAATTAATATGTCAAGTAAATTAAAACTATTTTATTGTTTCTTTATTATTGAGATAATAAATGTACAACTATATATATTTATACATATGTATAAATCATGACATTACTTTTTTAAACTTTTAGCTACCACAAGTTTGATAAATATAGCTCGATAAAAAAAATGTCAACGATATTATATAAATTAAAAAGCCACCTAAAATGAGAACAAAATTAAATCTAGTTATGTCAATTGTTTTGTAAATAAAACTATTTATGAAAAATTAATTATAATATTAGTCTCGAAAAGTCGCAACTTAAATCGCAAGTCTGTAAGCCCCAAACTCCCCTTGGTACTACGTACGTACACGTCGTAGCAGATCGTCGTAGAGGCGTAGCATCGTAGCGACATATGTTTCCGATGTAGCGGCGGATCAAACGTTCGATATTACTCCGTTATCGTGCAGACACGGTGTAAATATGTTCATGTATGAACAGTGATTGTACGTATCTAGTTATTAAAATGTTTCTGTGTGTTTATAACGTATGGTTTTCATGTTAAAGAAAAGTTAATCCGATAAATGAGTAAATATAAACAATGAATAAATAGTTCGTTTTTTTTATATCAATGTGTGTTCTTTCTTATTTGTATGATTTGTTTTTACCTTCCATATTTTACTCCAGCTGAATGTATATGAATGTTTTTTTTAAATGTAAGTGCCTTGTATATTATCGATGTATGGATCTTCTATTTACTAGCGGTGCGTGAATGCGCATTCATTGTAAATAAGTATATTTAGATACGTGAGATTTCCAACACATTTTGGAGCTTAGAGGAAGTCTCTTATGTCGCATAAATGTTGTTCTTGCATACTATACAGCAATTATTTTTGAAAAGGAGAAAAAACAAGAACGTAAATTAACGTTAAGTATAAGTACAAATTCGTATAAGCAGCTAGATTATCAAACGCGGAGTAGCCTCGTAACAGTTAATCCCTCTACATCCGCCAAGTGATAAAGACGGAATAGACGGATGTAAACAAAAAATAAATAAAAACAAATAAGACCAATCGATATTGGAATAGTAATTCCGAAGCAAAGTATTTTTTTTTATTTGGGTGCGCCGGCAGACTTAAAGGGATAAGAAATGGTAGCGTGCAATTTTTCTTTATCAATATTGTTCTGTTTACTTTCTAACTTCAGTTAAAATAGGTGTTGCCTCCCTAAACCACATTTAAACCTCCTCCCATCGTTATTAAACTGCCCTCCCTGGTCAGTGTGGCGAGTTTTTGCCCATACTATCCGATATCACTTTAATATCATCGCTTTTTGCCCGACACACTGGCTACAATATGATAGTTTGTGATAGTTTGTACATTATAAACATATTTCCATACTCAGAGATTAGATTTAAAATGGTTGGTTGTATAAATGAATATCTTCTATTTCTATCATGCTTATAATTCAAATGCGTATGTCTGTTACTCTTTCTTCGGAGAGAAGTTTGGAACAAAAATATTTTAAAATCTTTATTAACACATATCCCAGATAAATAAATAATTTCCGTAGGATTGCGGATAAAACTGAAGCAATATTGTCTAAAGGTAATATTGTCTCAAGGGACCTGGGTATGTCCTAAAACTGCAACCAGAACCACCGGGGGACGGGCAGCAGCGTCCTCTCCGTTAACGGTGGTGAACATTCTGCGATCGCCAAGCCGCTTGCCAAGCTTGGGGATTATGGCAACACCTCCCTATTAAGAGGGAGTCCTTCGTCCATCAGTGGACGTTTTCTGGTTGATGGGTGAAACTACTCAAGTACGCCTATAGTATAAAAAAAGTAGTCGAAAATGACATATCTCCAAATCATGAAACCCAATAATATCTCAAAGCTCTATATTACATATCACTTGCCTGATCTATTTGGCTCACTGCCAGAGTCGTTAAACTTAATTCATTCAAATTATTTTTATACTTTCTCTTTGTATGTTTGAAGAGTTCATTCTTTAAGATAAAAGCTATAAAATAGAGTCAAGTATTTTTATTATAACATTTTACTTGAATTACTTAACTTTATTGATATACTATGATCTCTTGTAGGTATATTGGAGTTGGAGAGTATATAGAAAAGAAAGAAAAGAAAAGAAAAGAAAAATGATTTATTTTGTAACATCATTACTAATATAACTAAGTAAAGTTAATTACAAATAAAATAAAATTAAAATTTTAATTATTATTAAAATATACGCGATATAGAGTACTTATATCCTCAAAATAAATTACGGTCCTGTAGGATACCGGGTGAAACCGCGGGGCGCAGCTAGTTATAACATCGTATCGTGTCGGAGAAGACGAGATATTGTCCTAAAAATGGAATACTGGATAATGTACATAAGACAACCGGGTAGACCACCAGCTCGCTGTGTGAACGACAGCATCAAAACTCATTCACTGCTAGACGAAAGCCTCCCTTCCTTTAATAAGAAATGGAGGATAGGCCTTAATCCCCACTCTTGGCAGATGACTTGGGGGTCGCAGGATACACAGCACTATTAACCAAGAGCCCATCCTCCGATGGTTCGGGATGCAGTTTTAGGACATACTTAGGTCCAACGACAGGAATGCAGTGGACGAGACCGGCATAAGATACGAAAATATGACGTACTAAAGAGGAGACCTATTATATTTTTGGTTGTAACAAGTTATGAAACAAACAAGACACCCAAATGTTGATAACGCCTGCCCATGACTATTGCAGTGGTATTCAGAACGTTGAGTAACAAAACAAAATCCACAGCATTGGCACTCATTACTAATTCAGTAGTGGGGGGAAAAGATTACTGATTATGATTAACGTATTTACTTGTATATAATAATAAGTAAATAAAATAAAAATTCAGTAAAAAACAAAGATACGTATCATATTATTATTAAAATCCCAAAACCATTAGTGAGCATTTGCACGCGCTGTTCGGAAATTATTAATTAGTCCGGTCGGGATGGCGCTGCGGTCGCACTGGGCACGAATGAAGTGGGACACATTTTTTTAATTACACTCGCCCCTACTCCCGCGCCCCCACGCTGCCCAACGGTGCCCCCATACGGCGGCGGCTGCCCTGCGGCATATGTTACAGGGAATTAAAATTCCAGTTTTGGGATGCAGTTTTCAATTGGAATTTCGTTTGGACGCGCAGAGGAAACTTTACGACGGTTTTGCTCTGTTTTGCGCGCAGTAGATTGGTTCGGTGTTCGGTTACTTTATGGTTATTAGAAGTGCCAAAAAGCAGATGGCGTCGATTGAGTGTGCAGTTGAAATAGTGGTATTGTATTTATTTTATTTGTTAATTCACTCTATGTACGAGTATAAGCAACTTTGTTCAGGCACACATCAATCAATCGTTATGCACCAGTTTTAAAAAAAGATATAGAAAAAGTTTTGAGGGTTTTAGGGATGGCTTTTAGGCTGCAGGATATCAATCAAGAATATAGGTACCCGTATTCAGTTTCATATGCACTAGTTTGACTGCGTTAGACTTTATATCCACTGCTGTCTGTTGAGAATAATAATATTAAGGCATGGGCCATATTCCGCTGGCTCGATACGGGGTGACGAATTCACATAATGTGACATAATATCTTCTCAACACTCAGGCTCTTCCTCTCTCGTTTGAAACAACATGGGTTTTCTCGGACCATTGATTTTCCTAGCTTTCTATCGCAACCAATCCATCCCTTTTTTATTGTTTTATTTTTATTTTTATATGTTCTACTGAAAGTAAATCTATCCATCTAGCTAATCTATTATACACAATACAATTGAATTGCCTGTAGACCGATGAGTCTTCTAGACAATCCACATGCTCTAGCACACTACCAATCTGAATTTGATCATTAACTTACTGAAAAAACAATAATTTACCTTACACAAGCATCCACTGCCTATAGAGCTCACTACCAATCTGAAACTTGGTCACTATCTCACTAAAACAATTGATAATTGAACTAACACCAGAATCCATTGCCTATAGACCAGTGAGTCCCAAGGATTGCATGCACTGCACGAGTCTGTCTTCAAATCGCGAGTGAACCGGTTTCATCTACGCAAGCGTACTCCATCGTAGACTGCATCTTCGTTTAACATCAGACGAGATGGAAGTCATACCCACCCATCAGTAAGAAAACGTCCACTGCTGGACGAAGGCCTTCCCTTTAAAAGGGAGGTGTTGCCTTAATCCCCACGCTTGGCAGGCGGCTTGAGGATCGCAGAATGTTCACCGCCGTTAACGGAGAGGACGCTACTGCCCGTCCTCCGGTGGTTCTGGTTGCAGTTTTAGGACATACCCAGGTCAAATGCAAGCCTATATATAAATAATAAAAATATATATACTAAAGATAATCCAAATGCTCAAGACCACTACAAATCTAAAACTTGGTAACTATCTCACTAAGACAATAAAACCTCAGCTAACAACGGCGTCCAATGAAATACACAAAAACGTTTCAAATTTACCAACAATTAAGCTGCAGGCGGCGTAACCCCGCAATTATAGCTCGGTCGACATAAAACCTGAACAATCTCGTAGCCTAATGAAATTAAATTAAGAATAACATAATTTCGCCCTTCCCACCCCAGTTCCCCCATCCCCGTCCTAGCCAACCACCCGTTAGGGTTCCATACCTAAAAGGTGGAAAGGAACACTTATGATGAGACTAAGTATATCTGTCTGTTTGTATTGCGAGTGACATTCAAATTTCTCAGCAACAATTAGAGCTATTACCTAGAAAATTTAGAGTACCTAAAAACCTAAATAAATTTCGGAAACGCTCTCCTTTCAAGAACTTCATTAATATGGTACTTAATGAAATAAAGAGCTATTTAAGCTTAATATAATACAAACACATAGTTATTATTATAATATACTTGCACCAGCACATGGTTTCACTTGATAGGAACCGTTCATTTTCAGAAATAAATAAAATGTTAATTTCAGTACATTCAATCCAAAAATCACGGCGATTCTTTTTTTTGTATTTTTTATTTATTTATTTATCGAATCTTAAAAATCTATCATACAATATTTTTTCTATTGTCTAAAAACCTACTTTAGGTTTGTGTAGACAATAAATCCTCGACAATCGTATAAAAGGCATTTAAACATGTAAACAACTTACAAAATAATAATAAAAACATGATACCTACCTACAAATGCGCGCGAGCACTTAAAACAGCTACAGTAGGCAGGTTTGATTTCCTACTGCGTGGAATAGCAACAAAAAACCAACAACCGCACAGTTTATTGAATTCATAAAACTAGAAGAAGGTTGTACAAAATTACCTGACACTATAAGGTAGTTTTAATTCATTTATAATATATTATATAAGTAGATAATAATAATAATTTTGGTGTTACAAATATGTATGTCTGATTAGAACCTCAATCTAAAAATTTACATAATCTGGAAATTGGGGAAGTTATTAAACAATTATTAAATAATATTAAAAAAAAAAATACATTTTCGATTTTGCCTATGGTTGACTAAATTACAAATATCAAGAGTTCTGATCCCGCCCGCCTTAGTATTCGCCCTTGCCCTAGCGTTCCTCCCGGCGCGGCGCCCGCCCTGAGTTCCATCTTTGTTTTCGCGATGAGGTGATGGTTATAGTCGCGATGTATATGATGTTATGGTGTCATTGCTATCGTAGTTTCTTGTTTTGATTACGCTGTTGTTAAAATATGTTGTTTTTCTTAGATCGGTTTGGTGGACGCTGGCTTATATTGAGATTGGTGAGTTCCAAGGCATTGTTAGCTATATCGTTTTATTATAATAACAGTTATAAGACCGACTAGCAATTCTAACTAATGTTATAGACGCAATGTCCATATTTATTTGTCTCATATTTAATGTCTCTTTCACGCAATGAAATAATAAAGGATTAAGTAAGTACAGTGAATTTTTAATTGGATTAGGTATAGGATATCGAAAAGAGTTTTAAGGATACGTTTTTTTCTTTAAAAAAAATTGTTACTGCGAGGCCCTTCTATTTTTTAAAAATAAGAATTAGATCTATTTTTGATCACACCCTCGCCTTGTGGTAAGCGACGGTGTGGCCGAGGGTGTTAAACATCGATCTAGAAAAATGTATTCAATTTAGCCTTCAAGAAACTCAGACCCTAGATTCATAGTAAACTTTTTTTTAAATCAATATATATTTTATTTAAAATTCATTTAGGTAGGTACTTAAATTTACATTACAACACCGTCTAATTTTTGTTACATTTACAAACTTCATAGTAAACTGCCTCTGCTGACAATAAATAAAAAATCGGAAGATATTCTCAGATATCAGATAGATTAAAAAATAATGTTGACATTGCTGGAAATCACACGGCTCTGAATAAATGTTTGTTATACTTTATGACTTATACTAATATTGAAAGAATACAAAATAAACCAAATTTATAAAAGCGAGTCGTAATTACCACCGCGTATATGGTATAAATAGTAAAAACCACACACTATAATAACTAACATATAGTAATTGAAACGTGTATTAACAGAATTGGTGTCATCGATAACATATTCAAAATCTTCTATTAGATTAATATAATTTGACACGTGAAAAATATATTAATTATGCGGCTATACCACATTGCGCTCGGTCACGGATCACCTCAGATTTTAATAAAGGCCTATCACGAAGCTTATTAACTGATAGCTATAAGCTAATACAGGTACCGTTATCAATTGATAAGAAATTAAGTAATAACATGTTATAACAGTCATAAGCCGTTGGGAATGTCACGCTCTATCGGTCGTAATTATGGCGAATAAAAGCCGATGGAAGGGTATGATCGAGGTGATTGCGATAGATTGTTTACTTTTAATATTACATATAATAATATTGTAAAGATAAAATAGTTTGTGTAAGAATTAATGGCTAAAACCGAGCGCGTAGTTCGCACGCACGATTTAGCGTACAATAAGTACTACCCGATTACAACTACTGATACGTAATGGGGTAGATGACTGTGTACGGTTTATTAAAAGAACAGCTTAGTCAACAACAAATTTAATGAAATTAATATAATTATATTAACGAAGAAATAATCTAAATTAAACGCAAGATGTAAGCGAAGTTTTTGATTGATTTGTTATAGTGTTAGTATTTTTATATCTTAGGATGTAGGTTTGACGTCACATCTATTTTAAAGTCCGATGACGCTGTAGAGGCCGTCAGAGGCCAACAGCAAAAGTCATTCATAAAATAATAATAAATAAAAAGTCACATAAAGATTTTTCCTTAAAGGAATTATTTTTTGTCATCAGCTTTTATAAGACTATAAATATTGTTGAAACATTTTTACTTTATATTTTGGTCTTGTTTTGGTTATTATAGACACAATATTATTGGAATAAATTTACTACATACTTAGTATTTTTGACACGGACTGAAAAAAGGCAGAGCATATTACCGGTGAATCTAGAAGCACGAGCTTTTGCTTAGATTTTTTTTGTTTCTTAGTCAAGCACTAGGTATAAAAGTACGCAACGTCGAATACAAAATATCCGTTGTACTCGAGCTCTATATGTGACCCGTAGTTTCGCAAATATGTATCTTAATTAATTAGTTAATTGCAAAGTCACAAAAAAAACATACATTGCGTATTTTCACAATACTTTACAATAGCACAATAGTAACTGTGTAAGAAACACTAAAAGTCTTAAAAAATTGTGACACAAAACAGCCTGTCCTAAAAGTATTTCTGATACTCATATCTAAGTTGTATCTGTCGCAGCTGAATTATACAATTCGTCATAATATTACAAAACTGCAAGCCAACTTAGAAAACAGAGCCGTTGCACCGCCAATGTCGTTAATTTGAAAAAAACACTGCCAAAGCGGTGGTTAATAATCTGCTCAATTAAATTATGATTAACTGCTTAGTACGTGAAGAAAATACTTTTGTTAAGCTGTTATACAGTCCGTCTAAATGCTAATCCGCGGTGATGAAGACGGCTCAGTTTCCTAAAGTAGCTATTATAGAAAACTGAATTGTACCTAATACTGGCTAGATAACCATAATACGGCGCAGTATCTGAAGACAAGGGTCTTCAGCCAGTATGTGTTTCCAGTGATGACATATGGAATTGAGACGTGGCTTTTAAATGTTGGCCGTTTGGAAAAAACTCAGAGCCTCCCAATGGCTCTCTCCATTGTCCAATGGAGAGAGCCCATTGCTCGGAGCTATGCTCGGAGTTTCTTGCACGATGAAATCCAGAACGAGCATATTCGCCAAAGAACCAAAGTCACTGACATAGATCTCAGGGCTTGCAAGTTGAAGTGGCAATAGGCAGGCCACATCGAAGAACTGATAACCGATGGGGAAAGCGATAGGGGAGAAAGGTTCTGGGGTGCGACCACGAACCGGAAGACGCAGCGTAGTAGACCGACGACATTGTGAAAGTCGCGGGCAACCGGTGAATCCAAATGGCAGGTTGTCGTATAGTGTGGCAGTCCAAAGGGGAGGCCTTCCTTCAGCAGTGAACGTCTTCTGGCTGATGATGATGATATAATACGGCGGGTTCAACAATTCGTCTGCGATATCTAACCACTGATTCAGACTTACATCGTCAACCTAGTTAGTTATTATCATGCTCACCACGGTTCATGCCATCATGATACTTATGATAGTACCTAATTACTTTTATGGCCGCTATCACGATCGCTATACAGCCCTGTTACTGCTTAATTACACGATACGGTATCAGGTAAGTACGAGCGGCGGAATTACCCGGGTGTGACGTCATTGGTAGCATCGGCTTTAATTAAATGATGAATACAAGGACCCATCGTCAACGACTGAACAATTATAATGTACTGTTTCTTCTAGGCGGGTGTTCCCCTGCCCATTCTTCTATCGGATGGCCAGGACCGCGAAAAAGCATCACCGTTTCATGGTAGACCAAAAACTCGCACGAAACGGTTTGATTCCACTTTCTTTATTCGAACTGCTAAACAGTGAAATGCGCTGCCCGAGTGTATAATAACGATCGCAAAAATACCTACGGATATTATGCTGATTTTTATTATGTAGGCATGCGAAAATAAGTGTTATATCTTAGTCCTCATACAACTCAAAAACGTGTAAATTTGTTGTATGACAATACCACATCATATCATCGGCCAAAAGGTGTCCAATGCTAGACGAAGGCCTCTCCCTTAACAGGGGGGTTGCCAAAACCCTTATGCTTGGCAGCTGGCTTGGGGTTCGCAGGATGCTCACCACGAGAGGACGCTGCCCATCCTCCGGTGAATCTTCATGCAGTTTTAGGACATACCCAGGGAGTCACAGTACTATAATTATCTGCTAGAAACTATGAAGTATTTCGTTTTATATATACTAGAGTCGGTAACTCTGAATTCCTAAAGTTTTAATATCAGGTGATCTTTTTCAAGGAGTATTACAACAGTGGTGCGCGCACGGGCTCCCAAATAAAATATACACCGTTAGACAGAAATAGAATCATAACTTTGGTTTAACAAAAGAGATACACGATATTATGTTGATGCAAATGATGATAACGATGACAAAATTATATGCTAAATAAGTTTTGAAACGACGAAACTTGACACCAAGCAAGCTTAAAACAAAGAACAAACATCTAATATGCCTTAATGGTGTAGATTAGACAAATATTTTCTATCCTTGAAACCTATGTTAGTACTTCCGTGACCAAAGATTATGTGCAGTGTTTAAAAATTTGCCATGACTAGACTATAGACGAAGAGACAGACATCAAACTCTCACTTAAAATACTTCTATCTTTTTTCAATGCTGCGCAGCGCTATCTTGCTCGCGCAATTCACAAATTTTGAAGATATAACACCACTCAATATGAATTGGAAAAATTGTAGTCGTTGAAATTGCTGACAATAAGATAGCAAAGACTCAGCAAAAAACATCTAAACAAGTTTCAGTACCTAAAAAAGGGATTATAGGTTATGCCCAGTTTTAGATGCTTTTTTTACTCATAGAGATAAATACATATAATATCATTGCTTTTACTGATCTAAATTATTATAATTGTTATTATTATCTAATACATATTCAATTTCAAAGTGAACTATTATGATTGTATAATTTGACGTTTCTAAATGCATGTAATCATGTTTACAGAATAAAATGAATTTGAATTGAATTGATATGTATGAAAACGTGCTTGGATCCAAATACTGTTTTTTAAGAAACATTGTACAATTAATCTTATTGTCATTAATTACACCGACTGCAATTTGTCATAACAATATTCTATTTTATATATTCAAATATGTTGAAATGCGCGAGCGAGATAGCGGCGCGCAGCATTATTTCCCTTAAGGGGTTCCTATTAAGGTCCAATGTAGCTCTGCTACATTGATCTGCTAAATGATGGCATATTTTAATCATCATATTAATATTCATATTTTCTTATCATCATATATTTTAAATATATTTTTTACGTCGTGGATAGCAAATCAATTTGTATTGGGCCTTAATTAGCGAATATACACCGGTACAGTGGTTATAAATGGTCCATATTTTTGATTATAAAATAATTTTACTAATGAGATGATGATACTGAACTCAGTACAGTAGATTTATATTATCAACTAGCTTCGAACCGCGGCTTCACCCGCGATTCTTGGGATAAAATTTAGCCTATGTTTTATTCTAAGGTAAATATTTATATAGGAAGGTAGATAAGCCTCTTTAACAAGTTTCATCCAACTCCGTTTAGTCATATCAGCGTGAAGCAGTAACAAACATACACACAAACACAAACACACCGACAAACTTTCGCATTTATAATATTAATAGGATAGGATTTGTTTGTTGCTCAATATAGCTTAGTACTTATGTCTTGGCGGAAACTCAAGCAACAAAATGATAGACAAACCGCAAGAAATAGCTAGATGTCACTTCATGTTCTAGCCCATAATTTAACAATTTAAGATAAGTTAGTTAATTATTTAAGTTGCCAATATAAGAGCACCTTTAGATTTCTAATCTTACCTTATGTCTTGGCGGAAACTCAAGCAACAAAATGATAGACAAACCGCAGGAAATAGCTAGATGTCACTTCGTGTTCTAGCCCATAATTTAGCAATTTAAGATAAGTTAGTTAATTATTTAAGTTGCCAATATAAGAGCACCTTTAGATTTCTAATCTTACCTTATGTCTTGGCGGAAACTCAAGCAACAAAATGATAGACAAACCGCAGGAAATAGCTAGATGTCACTTCATGTTCTAGCCCATAATTTAGCAATTTAAGATAAGTTAGTTAATTATTTAAGTTGCCAATATAAGAGCACCTTTAGATTTCTAATCTTACCTTATGTCTTGGCGGAAACTCAAGCAACAAAATGATAGACAAACCGCAGGAAATAGCTAGATGTCACTTCATGTTCTAGCCCATAATTTAGCAATTTAAGATAAGTTAGTTAATTATTTAAGTTGCCAATATAAGAGCACCTTTAGATTTCTAATCTCATGTCATCAATCGACAGAATCTATATTTTATGGTATTAAAAAATGACTGGTAACCTGAATAGACATAATCAGTTTTTCATTATAATATGTGGGATTTCCTGCCAAAATAATAATCTTTATGACGGGTATCCTATCAATCATAATCTGTTACAAGATTCGAACAAAAACATAACCTATTAAATCAGATTTTGACCCCACAAAAAATGTTTACGGACGCTAAAATTATAGATCCTCGTAAAACTTGTAGGATTACGTTAAAGCAATAATTTGTTAATAACATATTCAGTTTCAGTTACAATTTTATTGATGTTGAACGATTTTAGTTAATAAAATGTATAAACAAGAGCAAAAAAAATTTTTTTTTGGTAATATTTTAATATCAAAATAATTTAATGAACGACAAAAATCGTTTATTGAGTATTTGTTCAGTTTTACTAAGCTCCGTGACAGCTAAAAGGATCTTGATGAAATTTGGTTTCTAGATATACCTGAACAGTGAACACCTTACATTAAAAATTACAGTTTCTTATATAAAATGATACTTACCACGAGGCGCAACTAGTTAATAATTACATGATATTGACTGAAATGTGAGAAAACAGTTTTAGTATTGTATAGTTATAGTGTATAGTATAAGACAAAACAAAACAAAATGTGTCTAAACCACGTCAGTTTTCATAATAAAATATTTAATAAACTATATAGTTCACTGAATTCAGTTCAAAGTTCTGTCTCTGAATTAAAACTATATAGTTTATTAAATATTTTATTATGAAAACTGACGTGGTTTAGACACATTTTGTTTTGTTTTGTCTTATATTTTTTTCATTTTGTTTGACGCGCAGGGGCCCACAGTGCAAAGCAGGACACAGCAGCCGCACGCGCGTCGGGCTCTGTTTTCACTCTTTGAAAAAGGTCACGGGATGTGATCAAAACTATAGTCGGAGTATCCGATTTAATAAAACGTGTATATTCCCGTATAAATAAAACATAATTTTTTTTGTTTAATATTTCTATTTTTAATACTAAACAAGTGCCTTTACGAATAAATACTTACGGCCTTACCACAAAACGCCCCTCAAACCTTAGTCACTGTTTAAGGTGCTCTGACAACTTCACGCTGATGTGAAATGTCACGTGCGAGAACAAGACAGAGAAGAATCACTTCATACAAAAATATTCAAAAAGACAGAGAAGTTTAAGCAGTGCCTAAGTTTAAACGGCGTTTTATATTAAAGCCGATTAAATCTAATTTACTACAACTCTCCATCTAATCTGAGTAATTGTTTGATAAAGCCTAAAGATGATCGCAGGCGATTCTCAAACTGCAAAAACCTACAAACTCATTTTCTTTTATTATTAGAATCAAGAATATTATTTTGTTCTGATTCACAATTTTACATTTATTTACAGTGTTCAGGCAAATTTCTAAATAGAATATATAAATTCATTGAAAAGAATGTACTTAACAGGTAAATTTTTTTTTCTATTCATCTTTTATCCGACAGTGTACGGACGAGAAATGTAAAATGCAAAATACTAGAGTATAATTAATTTTATTAGAGTAGAAAGTTTTCATATAAGTGTCTCGTCAATCATTTATCTAGGTATTATTTAGATCGCATTTCCGCTATTCTAATAATCACAGCTGCCTCGGAAGTAGGACTTTCGCTATTCTGATCTATTTGTCAACCTACTTCACAATCAATAAATAAAAAAATAAAAAAAGATTCAAACAAAAGCATGCATCACGCCAATGTAATTGTACTACATAACATAACAATATTATTTGATTGCCTCAACCCACAAGCAACAGAAGCAAGACATAAACAGCAAGAAAACCAACCCTTGCTACGTGTAACGCTTGTAACACCGTAACCGCGCCGTAAACGCTGCGTAACGTTGCGTTAACGCACCGCAAACGGGCGCGTAGGCTATAACTCTGCCGTCGGGTCCGTGTTGAGATTGCCGACGGAATTACAATCACAATATATCCGACGCCTATTCAACCTATTGTAGGCTTTTGGGGAAGGATGTCGTAAATTTTGAGAGTTCTATGTAAGTTCGAATGATTTGTCATTGTAAAACGGAAATGATTTTAGGTAGAACAGTGGTAACTGGTTTACCAAATTAATGCTTTATTTTGTATTTAGCTCAAAATAAATGATGTAAGTAGTTATGGTAAGTACAATAGTTATA
Organism: Erannis defoliaria; assembly: GCA_905404285.2. Taxonomy (NCBI): domain Eukaryota; kingdom Metazoa; phylum Arthropoda; class Insecta; order Lepidoptera; family Geometridae; genus Erannis; species Erannis defoliaria. Next base: position 10,683,304 of record FR990066.1, on the reverse strand, counting down.
CAATATTGATTATGACTTGGACGTTTTCTATTTAATAGAAATTGTTTAATTTTTTAGCAACCTTCTTATTTATATGACGTTGGATAAAAATAAGAATACCATAGACACGAAATAAAAATTATATACCTTACATAACTATATGATAATTACATTACATAAATATTAACTTTTTTTATTTATACATCAAACTAATTAAACAGTAACTAGGTACGGAGCGCGTTGAAGTCTTTTACAACAAGAAATTTATTGCTTAGAAAAAAAAGCAATAATGAAGTTAATTTTAATTTATTCGTGTTTTCGTTTGTTTTACAGTTTAGATTTTATATAAAGTTAATGAAAACTTATTTTTATAATTATTAAGTTGGCAATGCTATTATATACTTAGACGTAAAAAAAACCAGCCAAATAGTTTTGGGGTTTACATCTTAAAATATTGCTTTTAACATCTTAAACGTAAATTAGACAAAAACACACTCTGATTGCAATTCATTAAATGCCAAAAAATTCAATTACTTTCAAAACTTAAAACTATTTGCCTTCAAAAAAGAAATTTTATTAATATGTACCTATTTATGTACCTAAACGTAGCCTTAAATATTGTGATGTTTAAGATAAATAGTGTAATATGTTTAAGGTCAAGAATGCCGTTAACAGTGAGTAAGTGATAAATAATAAAGATACTTGAAATAATATGCTCAGCAAAACATAACCTCCAAACACGACCAATAAAAACAATAAACAAATGGAAATTACTCACTAGACTGCAGTCGGTCTCGCCACGCCATGGGATTGGAGACCAGGCCTTGGAAACCTGGCCAGTATAGCGGCTTGTGCTGCAAGTAATGCGCCATGCCTGCCGCTGCAGCAGCTAGAGACAATCTTGGCGTCAGCAAACCAGCGCCAACGTTGGAACCAACTACCGGCCTCGATAAAATATGGTCAATTCCATGGGGATTCGGCGCCGGAGGGGGCTGTTCTGCTAACGAGCTCAGTGCAGCGAGTGGCGCCCCAAACCCATGCTCTAGAGACCCTCGTGAGAGAGGCGGCGAACCACGCATCTCCGACATGTTTCTAATCATACAGTCAAATAACACTTCACTTTTAAGTCTCAAGTTTCAGTTACGGATCATCCGTAACTGTCAAAATCACACGGTCATCGCACGAGTGCTTATGATCGCGACCCGACACCAAATGAAAAGCTCCCAGCTTTTGCCGGGCGCAAACAAAAAAATGTGAATAGAGAACGCCCAGTCAATCTAAACCTTATATCGCGGTGCCGCCCCTGTTCGGACAGCACTTGAAACGTATACCTCTCTCGCTCCGGTGTGTATGTGAGTGAAAGAGAGAAGAGACATGTGGTGTTAACAAGAGAACGTAGATTTAACGAATCGCTATTTAATGGCGCTTCTTGTCTCTTTATAATTAAGTCGGGTGCAGTTTTTGCGGCGGTTCCCCCCTCGGCCCCTTACTCCGGCCCGTGGTTGCTAAAAACTATTGTGTGTCGAATAATAAGCCAATGGTACGGTTTATTTTATGATGCGTTTATACGGTGTAATGTAGAAGTGTAAATTATCCGTAACCGAAATTATCGGATACGTTCAATTAGTGCTAGGATTTTAAGATTATTTCTTTGTAGATTTTCTATGGGAACAGACATGTTTTTAGTGGAACCTGATTATATAGTGAGACTTTATTAATTTCAGTTTAGTTAGGGAGTATCTGTCGATTTTTCTAACCAAATCTTAAAATCATCCAATTTTAAGCTAACTGTCTTAAACGACTGGACCAGTTTTGACGAATAAACTGTCGGTAGATATTTTTTTTAATGCGTAATATCCCGATACACATAGTACATTACACTTTTTAGTTATTACGCTGTAAATAAAATTTATTGTTGCTTTTTAGTAAGCCATTTTTCATCTAGAAAACCCATGACTTGGTACTCCACGGCTAGTTTCATATAATTTGTCTAACATCTTATCTTATCAATATCTTAAAAAAATATTATAAAAAATACTTAGTTAGTAATTTTATTATCCCTACAGGTCCAAAATTTACCCAATCAACATTCAACGATACTCTTTGATTATCCGAGAGAGCTAGTTCCTCCGAGACGATACTCATCGTTTCAAAACTAAGTTACGTGACAAATACTCTTATAATTGACAGAATGGGACTCATACTTGATATTAAAAATAAACCACCCATAGATTTACAAAGCCTATAGAATCAGGATACAGCTGCAGTGGTGACTCTTTGGAACTACCCTAGGGGTAACTGCTCACATTTATTGTAAAATGGTGTTCTTTTATAAGTCTCATCCTATTTGTAGCTATTAAACTTGATTAATTGAGGGCATTTGCGAAATGATTTTACGCTTAAGTTAATTTGAGATGTATTTTAGGGATAAGAGAGCCGAATTGGGAACTGTATTAAATTGTGTGAACCGTTATAATTTATACTTACAGAAAAAAAGAGAAGAGTTTTAAAAGACGGTTCGTTTTAATATGGTAAGAGAGTATTTTTTGATGCGGAAAAATATATTACAGTTGCTAAGTGCCTACTTATTATACCTATCTATACCTAATTGTACTTTACTATGAAACTTTACGTGTTACTTAAGTACTTTGAAAAATCTAATTAACTTGTATTACTTTGTCTTTACTTTTTTAATTGTTTTTCTTCTCATAACACTCTTTAATTTTTTTTTAATTTATTTGGTATGTTTTTTACCCATTTTGCCAACTTATAAGAAATTTCAATTCTGTAGACCTCTATGATTCTTCTAAATTAATTAAACAATGGTTATTGTATGAACTGCGCTCACTATAAGAAAATAAAAATTAAAAATACAATAAAAAAATACTAAAAAAAATTGAAATTAAGTAAGTACTTATAAATATTATCAAATACCTACTTATTTATAACGATCCAAAATGTTTGATCCGTGACATCCGGCCAAAGTCATTAGCAACCCAAAGTCTAAATAACAAACCAACCACCTCAACATTTTATATTATAATAATAAATAATACAGCTTTTGATCCTAAATGTATAAGCAATAAGGTAAATTTAATCTTCCCCTCGATATGGCGGTATCATAAACGATTATAATAATAACATGTTATTATTAAAAATAAGTTTTAATGCTATTATGAGTATTTTAACAAAAGTGTTCGGATTTAGGCTTAAACTAATTAGAGGAATTATTAAGCCTATTTTTTGTGTTTCTTGTATTGACGTGTTTTTTTTTATTTCTAACTAGTAAATAAGTAGATAATTTATTGTGTTAAGTACATAATATGTAAATCCAAAATTCTTGCACTTTTTTTAATATAAAAATTATGAATACCTAGTAGATAGGAAATAAACATATTTCAAATTATATTGACCCATAATTTATTAAAGTCTAATAGTGTAAGTACGGAATGAGTACCTTATGTTGACCAAGTACTATACACAAATAGTGGAAGAATCGAAATAGTTTTTCGAAACAACAAAAAACTTACTTTTCATCACACTTGCTCGTAAAGTGGATCTTATTACATCGGTTTTAGGCTCATAATCCAAGATATTACATTACACACGCGTTCTTTTTACTTAAAGTTAAAGCACTAGTGTTATAATAGGTATAACCTGGTTAAGTTTGTACCTCAATGCAAGTTATCTGTATGTATACGAAACATTCTTAATTCACTTGGCTAATACAGTTCTTTTTTTTTGTTGTAATACCAACAAAGAGTTTTAAAGCAGATAAAGAAACTGTCACCTGTGCGCGTATGGCTGGCTTGCGCGTGATTTTCCGCAAATATTTTTTGACGTTTTCGCTGTGTGGTTTATATTATCAAATAGTTAAAAACAGTACAAGTTTGTTTTTTCCTCGCAAGTGTGATGAAAAACGTCGTACGGAACGCGTATGCATTAGTGTTTACACTCACGGCTCCCTTATCGCGCTCTCTTGCGGCTCGCGCGCATAATACCGCCTTGAATGTAATGACTGACATAGCACACTTGTATCATAATGTACTATTGCACACTAACGGCCTTAATTACGCAACGTTAGCGTTAAAACACTGCTCAAGTTAACAATAGTCATTTATCATCTTCTGCGCAATATAAATCTGAAGTGCGTAATAATACTTAACGTCATTTAATGCATTTTTAAAGTTAAAAGTAGGTAGATAAGTACTTAGTTAAATTCAGTTGGATCAAAATTAATATTTTTCTGGGTGTATCGAGTGCATAACTACTGCAGTACCTTCTTAAAATAACCGTAACAAAAAAATTGCCTACTTTTAGAATAAAAACTTAATCGCATGAAAAATCGTAGTAATTGTAAATATTTGTATTGTTCTAAAGATAAAAAAATTATTCTTATATTATTTTTAGGATCTAAATTCTATGTGCCTACCTACATAATTCCTTATTTAGCCACTCTGATTTTATCTACTCGTAAAAAAAACTCTACTCTACTTGCCAAATATCTGCAAAAATGTCTACACAAACAGTCTAAATAATCAATGTACCGTCAAATGCTTGTAATATTAGCACACAATGCGTTCAAGTCAAGCTATAACGCTTGTTTGTACGCACCGGATGTTGGTGTCAGCCGTGCTGACAGCGGAAAGCGACTATTGACCAGGCATGACATTTATTGGTGATGGTTTCATCCACAGAGATTTCTTCTTTTTTTAGCACTAGGCCTCTACTGCAGAGTACACCTGGGGAAGTACCACATGTTTGCCACTTATTCAACCGCCAAGCAGTAGTGTGCAAGCATTATTGTGATTCCGTTTGAAGGGCAAATTTCCAGAGAAATTACTGGGTATGATGAGATTTAACATCTAATATCTCAGGGTGATGAGCGCAGTACAGTGCGGCGCAGGATTGTATTCGCAAGTTCACAATTCTAGCACTGCTACTGTTAGAGGCAGGCGTGACGCTTGCCACCAGGTTAACGTCTCGCTATTCTCGTCAATCGAAAGAAAAAAAACTCAATAATAACTAACTTTTTACTACCTTATAGCACAGTAATTGATATTATGTCAGCTTTACGAGCTGTAGGGTGTGGGATCGATTTCCACCTGAAGACCCGATACCCAGACTGAAGACATTCTAGAAACAATCCAAATTCCCACAACCACTAACAGTTTTCAGTACACTCAACATGCTGGTGGTAATGCCACCACTTCAACGGTACTTAAAATAAAATAAAAACAGTAAGATAAATACATAAAAGTGTTAGCAAAATGAGTAAAATATATAATGACAAAACGCTCTCGCTTTTGCCTCCGCTGTCACTCGTGCCATACCTCGCTCCGCTTCCCCTCAGCCGGCCATTCATCCCGCCATCAAATTAGCCGACACCTTTGCTTTGTCGGGCTTTACCATACCTTTATTGTACACTAACTTATTGACGTTTGCCTTTTATATCGCTGATATACGAACCACAACCTTATGCCCAACGAATAAGGTACACAAAATTACCATAAAACTTTTATTTTATGAAGGTATTTATGGATTATAAATATTAAATATAAATTGGAGTTATAAACCGTTACCGATCATTCTGGATATGGGCTACATTCCCACTGTTGGGCTCCCGGCGCAGCTTTATGTGGGTGCTAAATAAATTGTAAATCAATTTGTTTAAGGGATTAAAAAGCTTTGGTATTTTTTAGAGTTATCATCCGAACAAAATATTTAAGAGCTATACGCGAACCAACAAGCTAAGTAATAAAATTAAAAAACCTCTAAGCTAAAGCTTCAACGCTTCCATTCTCGCACTTATATTGAACGAGCAAGTTATTTTCTCCATTACCAAGACATTTCAAACTAAGAACTAGAAAAAAATATCAAACAAACATTCCCCCAAATAAATTTTTGGCAACATTTTAACTATCTCCATATTCCCCCGAGCTCCATTGCTCTAACTTTCAAATTGCCATAAAAAATCAACCTACAGATATGAAGAATCGACTACTGTAATCTACGAATCAGACAAGGATGGTGCTATAGGAATGAGATGAACGGCAAATATTCGTTCGATCTGGTTGGTCAACTCGCGTTGATGCTCCGCCTTCTACAGTAGAGTTGAGCACATGTTTTTGTTGCGATCAGAAGAGTTTCGGCCACGACCGTGATCGGACGTGTCGGTGGGGAAATGAAACTTTCACATGTTTACGTTTTCAGATTATGTAGGAGTTATGCGCAAAATTGTTATTCAACTCTGTAGATGCTTTTGCAAATTTTACTTTTACTTCTATTCTATTCTATTCTATTCTAAACTAGCATGACAGTTTCTATAAGACAAAAGCTGCTTGCATTATAGTAATAGTATTTGGTAATAAGTAACTGCATCTCTCGATTTCTCAGCTTTTCCCGCATACTACAAGAAAAAGGTATCAAAAATGCTTTCTCACAAGCAACATTAAAAAAAAAATTCAACCGACTTCAAATTAGTATGGGACCACCGCGAGAGTATGCCATTTCAAATAAAATAAAATAAAAACAAAGTTGGTCCACAAATGACGGAGAAATCGGTGTACATACATAAAAAACATACATACAGTCGAACATAGAACCTCCTCCTACACACCTGCCTTGCAAAATTTTGTTAAGATTGGTCCAGCCATTTAGTTGTAAAAAGGTAACTACAAGAGAAACAAAGATTTTAGTTTTCTTTTTTATAATATTTGTAATAGTGGGTTAAATTTAGTTACTTACATGACAATTGCAATTGATTTTATATGTAGTATATGTACCTACAATAAACCTAATACTTACTTGTGAGCATAGGTAATAAAAAGTATAATTTTTCGGTGATCTGTATTTTTAGGGTAAACTATTATTATCTATGGACCTGGGTCTGTCCTAAAACTGCATCCAGTACCACCGGAGGGCGGGCAGCAGCGTCCTCTCAGTTAACGGTGGTGAACATTCTGCGATTCCCAAGCCGCCTGCCAAGCGTGGGGATTATAGCATCCCCTCCCTATTAAGGGGGAGGCCCTGGCTGATAATGATTATTATATATCTGCTATGTCATGTCAATAATACGACAAACAGGTCACGAGATCCGGATCAGAAGTATTTTTCAATTATTTTTCGGCGTACTGCTGGTTTTATTGTTTCATGCAACTCTACCATTGTATCGGCTGTTTACATCCTACTGTTCGGAAAATACCTTACTTCAAAGGGTGCTTTTCTTGGCGATAAGTCTACCACGCTACGATGCGCTGATTATAGTTGACCGATTTATGTACGCCATTGAATTTATTTCTAACATAGTAAGTAATTCAGGTATTTTAATGATATTTTTCTTCACTGAAAAGCCAATGGTATGAGATTTTAAATCTGTATGTAAATTACGAAGACCTTGTTTAGTCTAGGCTTGGATTCTGACTTGGAGGATTTAGTTCCGATTCGAACCTCTATGCAACAAAAAGACACAGTTTCCGTGTAATCCTATACTGATCTTTTTTTATGCAATGGAGTGAGAATGGAATTGTGCAAGACGAGTGAGACGTTCGCCTGGTGGTAAGCATGCCCATAACAGTAGCAGTGCAAGTATTATGAACTTACTAACAAAATCCTGCGCTGCACTGCGCTCTTTAACATGGTCAAATCCCTTCATGTCAAATCTTTCCATGCCTAGTAATTTATCCGGTAATGGTAACATTGCCCATCAATATTTGAAATACAGTAATGCTTGCACACTGCTGCTTGGCGGTTGAATAACTGGCACTGGTATGGTACTTCTCCAGGCGGCCTCTGCAATAGCAGTTCAAAATATTATAGGATCGTAGATCGCATAGTTTTTAATCACATATAGTTCGGTAAATCATCCAAACTGTTCTCCATTCTAAACAAACGCGAATTAAATCAAAAGTGCCCCTCGATCGGTGACCGAGGGTGGTAGCTTCTAATTCGATTTGTTTAGCGTTGGGTCCCTTACATGTTGGAAGGATTGTTTTCATTATAAGCTATACGATAACGATACGATATTATCGATAATATGTTTTGATCAAAATCTATAATCTTTATGAAGCTGAAAGAGGGTCATTGTACTCATCGTTGTGATAATTTTTTAATATGGGGTCAACCATGAAATCGCGGGTAAAACAGGTGTCTTAAGCAGCAGATTTTTGGCAAGCAGACTCTCGGCAAAATGTATGCAAATGCTGTATTTTTTTTGAAATTTCTAGGTTGGCTCCGTAGTAAAAGATGTTTATAAAGATGAATACAATTACCCCCTTTCGGTTTAGTACATCCCAAGCGTAGTATAGCCCTGTATGTATTTATTATAAATCATATTACATACTTGGTTACTAATATTAATAGTCAAAAGTAAGTCTGTATATATAAGTAAACATGGTGCTATTTAATCGGCTAGGGGGCGTTTGAGAAGGATGTTGTATACAAGATAACAAACAACTTATGTAGAAAGATTTTAATAAATTCACGAAAAAAAAAACAGCTGTTCCACACACTTTATCTCAAGATATGGATCATTTTGTACATTTTGTATAGAACAACTGGTTTTTTTTTCGTGAATTTTCAAAATTCTTCGAATAAATGTTGTTGTTATCTTGTATACAACATGCTCACGACCGCTTGGATTAAATAGCACCGTGTATATATAGGTACGTAAAACGCATTTTCGCCGTGATGGCGGTAAAACGCAACCCCGTTAAAATTTTAATGTTTGTCTGTCTGTGTGTCGATACCATTTCACGATGTTGGCATTGGCATTTCACGGCTTGATGAATTCTGGCATAAGGATCACTGAAACTCTAAAAAAGGAGAAACTGAAAAAAAAACGAAAATTCTGAAATTTTCATTACAACTGTTCATCGCGGGGTATAGCTAAGACACTGCTATAATAAAGCTAGTAAACAGCCTCCCCAGTGGAGTGTCTCCCTACAACATAGGGTACCGCATCCCTTCCCGGTGCCATTAAGCTCCATTGCCCATCGCCTCACTCGATTTGGTCGCAGTTTTGCAAACACTCTAATGAAAAGGATAACTTAATTATTGAAGCTCGCTTTCCTATTACAATCTAATGGAATTTAGTAATATAGCGTATCATTGTCTGATTCATCTATTTGATTCTGCTTCAATTTATTTTGTTAATCTATTTGATGGCATTATTAGTGCTTTTTGTTAACCTGACTACACTAATTACGCTTTTTGTTTAAAACCAATTTTATCTTCGATTACTTGGATGATCTTCATATTTTCTAGTAATTTTGATTTAAAAAACAAACTACTGAACCGATTTCAATTAAATTTATATGGGACCACCTCTAGAAGTACTACCTACCAAACAAAAAAATAATCATCAAAATCAAGTCCATAATTGCCGGAGAAATAGTGTAAAATACATATTTTTTAAAAATACATACAGTCGAATAGAGAACCTCCTTTTTTGAAGTTGGTTGAAAAGAAAAGAAGGTTAATTTGGCTCATATTCGAAGTTGATAATAGTATTTGCACGAAATACTTGCTAACAAAATTTCACTCTGTGTCAGTAAGACTATCAGGGTAAAAATGCTGTCTGCAGAACGATGGCATTTTAAAACGTCTACGTGGTGACAACTTCTTGGCTTAAAGTGATCGGATTAACGGTTCGCATTAACTATTAACGATTAATTATTAACGTCGAACAAAATATAAAACGTGTAATAAAAAGGCTCAACAATACGAAAGGGTATGTATATACTCATCATTATGAACAACTTTTACTATGGGACCTACCCTGAATTCGCGGGAAAAAAACAGCTGATCCATACAAAAAGTTCAATGGCCTTGGATAAAATGTATGGATGGCTGTTTTTTTTTTCGCGATTTCAGGGTTGGCCCCATAGTAAAACTTGTTCATAATGATGAGTATATACATACCCTTTCGTCTTGTTGAACCTTTTTGTTACACATTGTATACGTACAAATGCCGACTCGCTTCGCTTGGTCAAAAAACTTACATACAGTCGAACATATACATAGAACATCCTCTTTTTTGGAAGTCGTTCTCGTTCGAAGTTTTTTTTGTGTGCGATTAACTCCTGGTGATGCTCATAAATCACTCACTCTCACTAATTTTCTACGACTCGCGTTTCGCAATGATCGAAGCATCTCACTGTTCCCTAAAAACCTGCCTACGCTGGCAACCTGGCCTCTAAGTATGTCTACAAAACCTTACAAACTTTAAACCGTCACTAGTACCGAAGCTTGTATCGGATAATTTCATTAATATTTTGTAGTTGGCCGTTTGATTCGGCTAATTAGACCTGGTGGCGAGTTGTAACGCTATAAACAAGTCCGCACAGGTGCGCGAGCTTGTATTGGAAAACTTACCGATTGCTAGGGAAGGGAGTGTTCGGTGGAAAATACTAACGAATGAACTGGCTTTGTTTTTTTTTACTTCACATCCGCCACAAGACGCCCACTTCTGGACGAATGCCTCCTGTAATCCCCACGCTCAGCAGATGGCTTAGGGATCGCAGAATACTCACCATCGTTAACCGAGAGGACGCTGCTGTCCATCTCCGGTAGTTTTGGATGTAAATTTAGGACATACCCAGGTCCGATAAGTCCCAGTCGTTTAACTTCACTTATATTATAAATAAGTTATATCACAGATAATATTATATAATACTCTATACAGGGTTACTTGTAACTTGACGGGTCGATTCTAATAATTTATAATCTTTAGTATTATTGATAATAAATTATTTCGTTGTCGTGATCGTCAGCAATAAAACGTCCACTGCTGGACGAAAGCCTCCCCCTTAATAGAGGGGTGTTGCCATAATCCCCACGCTTGGCAGGCGGCTTGGGGATCGCAGAATGGTCACCACTGTTATCCAAGTATCCAAGAGGACGCTGCTGCCCGTCCTCTGGTGGTTTTGGATGAAGGTTTAGGACATACCCAGGTCCTATAAGTCCCAGGCCTGGAGCCTTATTTTTGAATCGTGCGCAAAGTTGCGCATGCGAAAGGAGCCGAGTTTCAAACGATATTGAACCTTATTCCAAACAGTATCGTTCGAAGGTCAGCTCCTTTCGCATGCGCTACGCTTGCGTACGATTCAAAAATAAGGCCCCAGGTCCTTTTAAATTCTCTTATAACTATGTAATATATCACAGATAATATATAATACTATACTATATAGTAAAAGGAGAAATAACATACACACAAAAACATTTATAATAATTAGGGTAATAATTAGGATAATAAATAATTTAGGAAGTTACTTTAACCTAATCTAATTATTTTAAGTCACATCTAATAGTATTCTTGAGGAATTTATGCCATATGTTTTTCTAACTGCGGCGTTTTATATCTTTTAAAAAGTTTAGCCCGCGATCTAGCAGGCCAATTTAGAATCTTTTAGTTCTATTTTTGATTAAAAAAAATATTAAAATCTGCATTTCTAATAAAATTACCCACATTATTCTATCGACAGCTTCCCATTTCTATTCAGTGCAGCAAACATTTATTTAATACTTTGTGATTGGCCGGCTCGATACACCTGAATTAAAAACCATAAATTGTCGCCCCCTTGAACTCACAAGTTAACATTAAAAAAGTTCCGAAAAAATTGTTTTTGTTTTTCCGAATATTTATTATAAATGATTGTTATTTGCCGTAGTTATGCTAATCGAATTTTGTTTGGTAAACTGCTGTGGACTTGTAGAAAGTTAACGTTATAAAAATAATTTTCTACGTGTTTATTGGGCATACTATGAGGCAACAGTGTTACTAAGTCTGTTTTATATGTTTCACAACTAGGTATACCTAAGAATTTTTAGTGGGAACGCGAAAAAATTCTGTCACCGTATCGTATTATTATCCTACAGGTACTTGTGTTTTGTCAAGCATTATTGATTAAAAAATCTTGAGCCTTTGTAATTTCATTATTGGCAATTTTACCGCAAGTGATTTATAAATCAGCCAGAAGATGTCCACTGCAGGACGAAGGCCTCCCCCTTGGTAGGGAGGGGCTGCCATAATCCCTACGCTGCAGTGCGCTGCAGTGGACGTCTTCTGGCTGATGATGATGATGATGATTTATAAATGCCTATATGCAAAGATTCTATATCTGAAATAAATATGAAAATGAGAAAACTATACCTACAAAAGCGCACGGCGACTAGAATAATCTTCAACTTATACGAAATTTTCTTGAAAAGTCCCCTTAGGATAAACAGTATAAAATGACGCACAATAGAAGCCCAATTACAATACATTTCAACTGTAAGCTCGTTAGCTAACTAGAAGTTTGACGAAACAACGCGCCAACTGGTGACTGCAGATCGCTAATTGACCGGACACGAGGCTAATGGGAAGATGGTCGGTGGACGCACCAAGGAAGATAAACAGGGGCTTTCTACAGTCTTAGCTGAAACTCGTATGATATAGTAACAGCACTCACATACATGAGACATTTGGGTAATATTCGATTAAAATATAACTGCTTTCGAAATGCAGCGACAGACAAGAAATCTAACTAAAAATATTAAAAAATACACTACTGCCCTGGCAAAAAACAAACTAAAAAGTTAAAAAAAAAGCATTTGATATATGTTTTGATTTCCTGTAACTAGGTTTTTTTTTCATATTTTGGCAACAGTGTCACTCAGAATGATGTAAGGATGTTAAGACGCTGACAATAGATGATGCGCGTTTGGTCTGTGTCTAATTACATAGGTAAAAAAGAGAAGCCAGCGTTTTATACAGTAATTATGTTGAAAAATAATTAATTGCAACAAAGTTATTAAGTAAGAAAAAAAACTCGTTCAATAAAAAGATAGATTAAAGTATTACTCGTAACCTTTACTCATTTTATTTATGTGTCTTCATATAAAAATACAATCAAAAATCGACATAGAAAATCATTTTTAGAGGTTACTTCATGATTTTTTACTATCGAGCAAATTATTTGCAAACGTGTTTTCGAAACAATAGCCATCTAGGAAATATGATCTAAATTAACATTCAATTTTTTCAGTGCTGTCGAATTTGCACATTTGGCTAAACATTAACCCGAATGAAGCCAATTTGGGTGTACTCGTCCTCTTAATGATACTCCTCGATACATCCGAATCCATTCAAGCATTTAGAAGTTACGGTGGAATAAAGGAACTCACACACATACAAACATGAACAATGAGTTCATGAAAACAAGAACAACTGGAGTATTGTCCTATTTTCAGATATTGTTGCCCTCGCTTTTTTACGGAACTGCCTTGAAAGATGGTAAAGATTACATAAATAACTAATTTAGCTTAGAAAATTATTACAGACACGACCAATTTCACTATTGGTCGTGAAAGCAATCTTTCTTACACCTCTTTTGAATGAAAATACATGGAAAATACCAACTGACGTATGTATGGCTTGGAGGATTTAGCTTCTCTCTCTCTCGTGATTAAGTATCACTGAAGTATGGTGTTCTCTTATGATTTCATTATACTTATATTGGGGAACACACTAACGATCAGATCTGATAATAAAACTACGTATATTCATCTTGTAAGCATGCAGAAATAATGTAAGTTACCCTGCGCCGCAGCGCCGATATGTTGTAAATTATAGTTCATTGGCGCAAAGATTGGCGCCTACTCTTATTCTTTCTTCTTCTTCTTCAGTCATAAGCAGAAACAATTTTACCTTTTTGGGAAGCTGGACCTCTCTCCATGTGAAAGCTACGCCTGTTTCTGACTCCAGCCCTGTTCCGAACCATCCGTCGGGTTAAGAACCGCGCGCATTAAGTATAGTGGCGCGGTCAGCGATTTACGGCGCAGGACAACACTACCCGTTCGCAAACCCAAGGATTGTTTTAATTGCTTACCCGATTTAGTTATTCATTATTGTTGTTATAATAACGGGAATTTGTTGATTAAATGACTTTGTTAATTATACTGAGCCGTTAACGTTAATATTGGGTTTGAGGCCGACTAGGCGGGATGGCTGCAGTTAGCTTATGGTTAGACTGCAATTATATTGTAGTGGTAGGACTCTGCAGAGTCCGCCTGAGGAAGTACCACACCTTTGCCAGTTATTCAACCGCCAAGCAGTAGTGTGCAAGCATAACTGAGTAACGATTTGAAGGGCAATGTTACCAGAAAATTACTGGGCATGAAGAGATTTAACATCTAATTAACGTTTAGTAGTATAGTAAGTGTAGTTTTGTTTGCACCATTAATGGTGCAAACGATACAAGTCAGTTGTATCTGCACCATTTATGGTGCAAGTCAATGGTGCATACGGTACGAGGTGCAAACGCTAGTTGCATCTGCACCACTGATGGTGCAAGGCAATGGTGCAAACGGTCTGTCGGGAGCGAAACCCCAATCAACAATTTTCCAAAAACAACTCTATATTTACAACCATCTATGTAAACAAGATATCCTAAGTATTTTCTTGACACCAAACCAAGTATATCCCACTTAGCATCTTCATTAGCCTTCCAACACCGTTTCTCAAAAGAAAACCGCCCATAAATCTGCTTGTTCAGCGCATTACTTCCTCATACAATATTGATACGATCCGTGCCAAAAATACTCTTATGGCCTTACATTGTTATACTTCTACAATCTACATTAGACACAGTGTAAAGCAGTAGTAAAGTGTAACAACAGCATCAGAACACAAGCACAGTGAAAATGTGTAGTGGTAGGACTCTATTGCAGAGTGCGCCTGGGTTATTACCACACGATTGCCAGTTATACCTACTCGTACAACCGTCAAGAAATAGTGTGCAAGCATTACTGTGTTTCGGGTTAAAAGGGCAATGTTACCAGATAAATTACTGGGCATGAATATATTTGACATCTAATATCTCAGGATGACGAGCGCAATGCAGTGCGGCGCAGGATTTTGTTCGCAACTTCACAGTTCTAGCACTGCCTACTTACCTGTTGTGGGACTTGTGGGCAGGCGTGATAGCCTCGCTTGTTTCGTTACACATGAAAATTAAAATTTAACGTGAAATTGACAACTTTGGATAGTGTTAAAAACATTTTAGTTTGGGTTTCCGATTTATTTAACTTGTTAATCTGTTAAAAACTTGATAATCTTAGAGGTCTCTATAGAAAGTTAAATTGCGACCATTTCGATTTCAAATGCATTTTGATCCTTCGAGCAAAACTTACAGTTGCAACCTTACTGTGACAATCTAGTATACTGTCTATTATTTATACGGTCTGATTCTGAGTGTAAATGGGGTAAATTAGAAGTATTCTAACAAGGAGGGACAGGAATGTGTGCGGAGTTAAAACGCGATCGGGTAGAGCTACGAACCTTGTAGAAATGGTACTGTACGGACGAGTAGCTATATAAATTTAGCTAGTATAATATCTAGCTCGCATTAATTGTGACATTTTCCCGTAATTTTCAAGGGATAAAGTCACATCTTACACATCTTTTGCTCGTCCTCGTGCCACAGTTTAGTACGAATAGAACTTTTTTTCAACGTGCCTCCCATCTCATTTTCTTCTTATAGGGTTATGCGTCGCACATTGTGCATTCCATTTGACGACGATTTGCCAGTTTTAGGATATTTCCTAGTTTCAAAATCTTTATGATATGATTTCGTTCAGTTCAATGGCTCTTAGTCAAAGTCTAAGTCACACAAAGTGAGTCGCAGTCAAATCGAAGTCATATTCTAGTGAAGTAGTAGTAAGTAAGTAGAAGTAAGCGACATTACTGAAAGCTTCTGCAAAAACAACACCAAACGAGTTTTGAAACATACGAAAAGACATGTTTCACAACATTATATCACTTGCCCACACTTAAAATACGAGTTTTTCAGCATATAGTGAATATAAGGCCACCATTTTCAAACGTGAACAATGTTCCACACTTTAAATAATAAAAGTTCTGGAAAATAACACAATGCAGTGTCATGGATTTTCTACGTTCCTGGCACAAATGTAGCTTATAAATTGGCAAAAAAAAGTTGAAATTAATAGGGGCGCCACCATCGCAAATAATTCTTAATACTGGTCACCTTAAAGTACGTCAGTTGTTAATTATACTGAGCCGTTAACGTTAATATTGGGTTTGAGGCCGACTAGGCGGGATGGCTGCAGTTAGCTTATGGTTAGACTGCAATTATATTGTAGTGGTAGGACTCTGCAGAGTCCGCCTGAGGAAGTACCACACCTTTGCCAGTTATTCAACCGCCAAGCAGTAGTGTGCAAGCATAACTGAGTAACGATTTGAAGGGCAATGTTACCAGAAAATTACTGGGCATGAAGAGATTTAACATCTAATTAACGTTTAGTAGTATAGTAAGTGTAGTTTTGTTTGCACCATTAATGGTGCAATGGGGGAATATAAGGCCACCATTTTCAAACGTGAACAATGTTCCACACTTTAAATAATAAAAGTTCTGGAAAATAACACAATGCAGTGTCATGGATTTTCTACGTTCCTGGCACAAATGTAGCTTATAAATTGGCAAAAAAAAGTTGAAATTAATAGGGGCGCCACCATCGCAAATAATTCTTAATACTGGTCACCTTAAAGTACGTCAGAGACTAGTCACAGCCAGCGATGAATTATTTTACCCACTGACAAGATTATCCACTTGCCAAGAGAGAAAAAAAAACCGTTTCAAGATTTTTTTGGCTTTATTGCTGTCCTTTCTATCTATTCTTTATGCAAGTACACGGTCGAAGTGGTGGCAAAGCGACAAATTGTGATTTAGTCCGTATTTCTAAGGCGTCTTTCCGGCGCGCTACTCTCTTAGTTTTTACTAACTATTATTTAATCTGTCCTTGTGGTCAGTAATTGGATAGTAATTTATAACACCATTTGAATTAGCTACTAGCTACGGTATATCTTGCTAGGTGTAGGTACTTTTTAGTTCTTTAGTGGGATTTGGGTATTTACTTCAGCTCTACTTGCCTAAATATTTGAGCGCTTTGTACGTTTTAGTCGTAGATTTAAGAAATTATAGTGTTTTTTTAGTTCTTCTGTAAGTTATCTAGTAGGGCTACCTTCTATTATATTGACTGGCATTTGTATCATATCGTGTAGCTCTTCCAGTTTCAAGAGTACCCGAATTAATTAATTGGGTGTAGTATGTATTATAAGTATATATTTACGAAAAAAATTGTATATAAGTATTCTATCAGCTATCTGGTTTCCATAATACAAGCTTTGCTTAGTATGGGGCTAGATGGCGCTGTGTGTAAAATGTCCCACAATATTTATTTAATTAAACAACGGACGGACGGACGGTTTGGACGGTGAGTCTTTGGATGGATGACTACGAGCGCTATTGCGTGGGTCGGATGACCTTAACCAGGGGCCTTACCGTGAACTGCTTATAGCGGGACCGAATAGGTTCACCTACCGACACTGCGCGACCGCGAACCTTATTGTGAAGCGATAAAATTCACAGTGGCGCAGCGTTGCCAGCTGAGCGTATTCGGTCCCGCTATAAGCAGTTCACGGTACGGCCCCAGGTCCCAATCAGGACGGACAAAACTTGTCCAAAGACTTATCGACTCGTCCGTTGCATAATTTTGGCCATATTCTTGACACGGCACGGCTCGCATTGTCATGGTCTACTAATTACTATTATCACTATCACTACATAGTATAAAACAAAGTCGCTTCCCGCTGTCTGTCTCTATGTATGCTTAGATCTTTTAAACTACGCAACCGATTTTGAAGCGGTTTTTTAATAGATACAGTGATTCAAGAGAAAGGTTTATATGTATAATACATGCATAATACAGTATTGAAACAGTGATAATTATAGAGATTTCTAATGTGATGTCGTAAATAAACACATTGTGTGTCCTTTACTTTTTACGAGAAATAATATGGCTTATTTACGAAGCGATTTTAAGCAATACAGCATAGCGATGAATATTGGTATTTGAAGATATATCTACATTATAATATTATAAATACGAAAGCTTAGTACAGGACGCCCTGAGAGACGATGGAGTGACGATATCTTAAGGTCAGGCTATCAAACTAATATTATAAGAGCGAAAATTTATCGGTGTGTATGTGTGTGTGTATGTTTGTTACCTCTTCGTGCCAAAATGGCTGAACGGATTTTAATGAAACTCGAAATTGAGACAGCTTATATCCCGGAATAACATAAAGGCAATTTTTTTATTATAATCTTGTTCGTTTTTTATCATAACGGGGGCACAGCTAATATTACATGCATATGTGACGAATTGATAACCTCCTTTTTTAGAAGTCGGTTTATAATAATCGGTATTTACCCCCGTGTGAAGCGGGGCGGGTCAGTTAGTCACAGACAAAAGAATATTAAACTAGTACTATTAAACACTTTTCATTACAGATTATTGTTGTATAGGTACTTAGAATAACTACCTACTTATTAGACCCATTAATCTTTAATCTTCCTTTTTATCTATTATTTTACGTTATTTTTTAACTCTGATTCTAAATTCATGATTTATATTATAGTCTTTTAATTTTAATTTTAAGATTTATGAACTTAACCATTATTAATTGACTGCTATTATTTTCATAATGCATTTTTAATTAGTTTTTTCCAAAGATTTATTTTCAAACTAGGTATAATCCGTTAAAAAAATTGGAAAACTACTTACGAAAATAGATTCATAAAACTAATTCATGCAACCCTTTGAAACTTATCAGAATTATCCTAAAAACGGGCATTTGCAAAATTGAAAACAGAACGCACTTTCATTAGTTCTTTTTAAAAAAGGAACCCTTATTACTTACTGGCTAGCAGTAAGTGGCCCTAAATCTTGAATTGGCCGATCGTTCATCGACGAGGAAAAAACATCTCATAGAGTTTTGGCGGGAAACCAAAAATGTTTCATAGTCGATTTTGTATCATTTTGCAATTTTTTTATTAATGCTAGATTATAAATCGGTTATACGGTTAGTGTGTGAAAACAATAAAGTTAAAAAATTACAATTTTCATTTACCTAGTCTCTAGATAAGTAGGAAATCAATGAGGAACTCATGTTCCAAGAAAGTCTTATATAATACGACTATTAGGTATCTACCACATAACAAGAACAAGTTTCATCACAATAACGACTTAGGTCTTACAATAAAATATATTTACACAAAACCAAATGAAGAACGAAAAATACCATGAGAGCTTAAGTAGAGCTATTGGTACTTTAAGTCATCACCTAAGTGTATACCTAATAATGCCTATTATATGCATAGGTTAAGTATCTTGTATAGTTAATGTATGCTGTAGGTAAGATGTGGTAGATACTTATGACCCTAAACAGTGTAAACAGTTTAGCCTGCCCACTTATAAATATATAAAAAAACAACGTGAAAAAACAGCTCATCTACAAATGGAACTCGAATAAGTCCCACTCCCAATTCTTCGATTCCAATTTCGAATTGAAACCGTTCCGATATTTATTGGATATTCCGATTAATCTTGCTGCGATCCGTTTTAAAAACGCGCTTATGAGTTTTAAAACTTAAAGGATCTTATACCTAGTCGATAAAGAAACAAAGATCAAAATCGTATACGTAGGTTTCGGAAAGAAGTAGTAAAAGTGGGAAATATTTATGAGCTTTCGAAGAAAATTCTTTGTGAATGTTTGCATTTATGAAAATATGCTCGAATCAAAAAGGGGCGCTAAGATTGTCTTACAGGATGTTTATAAAGGCATGCTTCTGACATAACGACAAAGCAAAATTCACGTCAATTTTGACGGTTCCGTACCCAAAGGGTATACAACAAACAAAACCCTATCACTAACTAACGCCTACTACGCGATCTGCACAGAGCTTAATGCTCATCTTTTATAAATCATATACCTAGTAAAGTATTATAATTCTAATCTGTGATGGCTGTACTTATTACCGTTTTAATAATAGGTACCTACTATAGATTTCTTCTGATAAGAAAGTCGCGGGTAACGAAACGTTACGCATTGTGAAGTGGTACTCTCGGAACGCGAATTCAGTGTGCTTTTGGCCGATTTTTTCTTCAGAGTCCCAAAAGTAGGTTTGAAGTTGAAAAAATCTGACCAACTATTTACAGTAGGCACACTTAGTTTCACTGATTCAACAATTTAGAAATAATCTTTATCGACCGATAACAGAAATGCAAATATAGCTACATGATAAGCGTTTTGTGAGTGTTTCTAGGCAGAGATAGTGACATGTGTATTGTGTAATATATTTTCATTCCATTAGTAAGCTGTTTCTAATTTTAGGAAAACTCGTCACTAGCCTCGGTGGCGCAGTAGGCAGCGCGTAAGTCTCATAATCTTAAGGTCGTGAGTTCGATCCTCACCCGGGGCATATCTTTTTTTGCAAATGTACCTATATTCCATTTTTAGTAACCGTAAGTAATCTTTATTTTCGTAGTTATTTCAGGACAGAACCTAATATACCTTTTATCTTTAGTTAGGAGGAAAATAAAATAAATATTGGTAAGTATAGGAAGAAGGTATGGCAAAATATAATTATATATAGCTCTACATTCCAAAATTTAAAAAATTGTGGCTAAAACTTGGGGAGGCCTACGCCAATTAGGCGACATCTATCTGAAATGACTTTTAAGTAATTATACTAAGAATAAATTAGGTAAATCACACGATTAAACCATGACATAAAATATGGACAACTACAAATCTTTTTAATATTCACGCAACAATTATAAGGGAAGAGTAAATCAACACAGTAGATGTACACAAAATTATACATTGATAAATAGATGTCTTAAAAATAAAGAAATATCAATGAGTGGTTAAATAATGTAATTTTGGGATATTTGAATAAAGGCTCTTTTTACTTTTACTTCATTACAAAATTATCCTGTTAACTTGAATTCATTTAATCAACACACATTGGTGAGTCATACAGGATCTTTGAATTAAACGCGTTTTTAGGAATTAATTCAAGATAAATATATTTTTTAAAAGTAAAATTTGTGTCCATCTCTATAGATCTCGAAATGTTTTTGCACTCCCTGTATGTAACAACAATCGTTTCCGATCACGGGGTGTAATCTCCACCCGGGGCTAATAACGCTCCCCCCTCCTCTCACCCCGGGGGTACTTACTGAGTGATTGTATTAACCTTGTTTTTGTAATCGGCTAATGCGCGAAATTAAATATCGAAGTCGTATTTTAAAAGAGAGATGGTTTTTTGAAAGTTTGATTTTATTTATCGATAAGTTTGTTGTCCGAAGGTAAAATAAAATGGTATAAAATATAAAGGTTTTTAGACAAACTAAAATTACTGTACTGTATTAATACTTAGTAAGTACTTAATAAAAATTTAAATAAAATAATAAAAATAAAAATATGATAAAAGATTGTAACATAAAAAAAATGATAGAAATGTAATAATGCTCAACGACATTGTCCGTAGAGCCCTTGTATCGGCGAACGTCCCCTGTGTACTTGAGCCTCCGGGTCTATGCAGGTCTGACGGTAAGAGGCCGGACGGGCTGACTTTGGTGCCATGGAAGAACGGCAAGTGCCTAGTATGGGACGCTACTTGCGTCAGCACTGTGGCCGCCAGCCACCTGAGTCGCACCGTCTACTCCCCGTCAGCCGCCGCGGAAGACGCCTGTAGAAAAAGAGGTTAAAGTACGCCTCCATGGAGCCGCTTTACCACTTCGTGCCTATAGCTGTGGAGACCATGGGTTGTTGGGGCATGGAGGCTAAGTCGTTTATTAGAGAAATAGGGCAAAGGCTCATAGATAGGACAGGTGACTCTCGCTCCGGTTCGTTACTGATGCAGAGGATGGCCATTGCCATTCAACGTGGCATCGCAGCGAGTGTGATGGCCACTTTTGCACCGGGAACGGTCAGGGGCGGTTTATTTGATTAGTTATTTTAAGGTTATTTATAAGTTTTGACATTGTTTATATTCATTAATAATAATTATATTCTTGACATTGTGAAATAATTGAATAAAGAGAATAAAGTAATAATGCTTGCACATTTTCTTTTTCTATAAATATAACTAATCAACCGCCCTGCCTTCGAATTGTATAGTACATTTATTATACCACAATAATCACACTATTATTACCACGTGGTAAAGAACGGTAATATATATTTTATTTATTTAGTGTAATAAACAAAACAGAATGTAATAACACTAGGCTAAAATTATATTTAATATTGCAGATATGTATCACATTCCAAAACTATGTATGTCTAGTCAAATTGAGAAATTAAATTGAAATTGAATTAAAAATTGAACCGGTGAATAAACTTAGTGCTAATTAATGTAATTAATCACTAAACTTTTGTTATACACAGCTAATGATGATGATGATTAAAAGTAACAGATTGTGTTATTCCGGGAAATAAGCTATCTTCATTCCGAGTTTCATTCGATTCTTTTTAAAATGTTTGTGACGTACATCGATCTTTGTTCTGTGTCTGGGTGTAGTATGTATTATAAGTACGTATTTACGAAAAAAAAATTGTATATAAGTATTCTATCAGCTATCTGGTTTCCATAATACAAGCTTTGCTTAGTATGGGGCTAGATGGCGCTGTGTGTAATAAATGTCCCACCAATTTTTATTTTTATTTTTCAGCCGTTTTGGCATGAAGGAAGGGTTACCAAACAAACACACACATGAAACACATACCGACAAACTTTGGCATTTATGATATCAGTGTGATAGTCAATCTGTAGGTTGGGATCCGCTCAGCAACAATATAAGCATTATAAGCTCAGCAGTCATAAATAAAATTATTATTTGCGGTCACCCATCCGAATCGTAAGTCTAGCTACGCTATGAGCGCTATTCCTATTTGGATAAAATATAAATAAATGCTTTTAATTTTCCCTTCAGCTACCTGAACAAATATTTATGAAACTTAATATCGTAACAGAAACAATCATAAATCCCGATCCCCAATATTTAATACACAGAAAATCATTCACATTGCCAGCGTTTAATATTAAAAAGCATTACTTTTCCAATGGCATTCTTATATGTTACTGCAAAAGCCTGAAATGGAGCAACGCTTAAAGTTTACCAGCTTCGTAAGCCCCGCAGCAGAAGTCAGCAAAACTCAGACGTTGGATGTATAGGTTCTTCTTTGAGATATATGTCGGGGCTATCGATTTACTTATTAGACTAGTTCATGAGAGAAGGTATGGTCAATTTGAACCAATGTATAGGGCTAGTTTCAATCAGTTAGCATCCTTTTAAGGGCATATTCTGGACATCAAAACAAACAACTTTTACTATGGGGCCAACATCGAAATCGCGAAAAAATTATCAGCTGTTCCATACAAAAAGTTCATGGACCTTGGGCAAAATGTATGTATCAGCTGTTGTTGTTTTTTTTTGCGATTTCAATGTTGGCCTCCCTGTAAAAGGTGTTTGTTTTGATGTACAGAATATGCCCTTAAAAGGATGCTAACTGATTAGAATTAACGTGTACCTATATGCCACCTGGAATGGGAAATGTCAAAAGCCTTTATCTGCTTGACGTCAGTTTCACGAATCGTGAAACTTGAAAAAATATCTACTGAAAAGCAAGCGCCATTGTTTTTAATGCAACCTGCTGTCCTATTTTGAACTTTCACCGTAACATACACATACATACACGATAAAAATTCCCGCCTTACGCATACAAAAATCTACTCTAAGCGTCACGAGATAAGGTTGAACATCAAAAGAGTTTGTTCGAAGGAGCTTGCCATCTTAAAGAGGTTCGATTCGTAGAGTTCTTTTAAGTAATAAGTGTGGATGATTTACGCGATGCCAAGCGCACTTGCTGCTCCTTAATTAGGCGGGAAAAAATCGGAGCACCTTCGCGACTCGAGACATAGTTGACGGCAATTAGTCATGCTTGCACTTATTAAAAATATACGAGTAAGATTCTGGCATAGTTATTTTTGGTATCTTTGACAGCCAGTACTTTGAACGTTTGTACACAGCTCACAACTGCTCTTAGGACTCAAAGAGTCTTATTAATAAACTTGAATTAGCTTCGGAAGTTAGTTCTTCTGTTGCCTTTTCTTTTCTTTCTATGTTATTTTATTGCAAAAAGACAAATTACGGATTAACTATGCCGAAGCTACTCGTTTATTAATTTGATCCAAAAATGGTGACTTCTTTACTCTAGCGATGACCTCGGGGGTTAGCGCATTCGGCTCGCACGCCACAGGTTCAAATCCCAAAAAATTATATAAGCTGCTGATAAAGGTAAACATCGTGAGGAAACCTCCACGTCGTTCTCCTTCTCCAGACGTACGTCTGGAGTACGTCAGGTTCAAGCTCAAGAGCAGTCCTGGTTGCAGGTGCGACCCTGATGTGCCAGAGACGTTCTGGCACGTGCTCATCTTTTCCAACGGCGTTTAGTACTGCGGCGCAGAGCTTGTTCCGAATCACGCCCAAGTCACCAACCCTTCCAACAGCAGTGTACCTGAGATCAGCTTCACAAGCTCAGGCAGTCCGGACGAGAGCCGACATAGGACTGGTCGATCCGCCCCGCTAGATCATGGCCAAGGAGCCACAGGGCCACGCGAGAAACGCCTTTCTCGAATTTCTAGCCACATTGAGAGTGACAAGACAAGTCAATCTTAGGAACTGCCAAAACATCCTGCAGTCCTTCAGGCTATGAAGCGAAGGTCTACTAAAAAACTAGAAATAATAATAATAAACATTTATTGATCAAAAACTTAAGATCACACACAACATATATAAAAGAAATTTAAAAAATAGTAATAATATGCCCAAAGTTTCGTCGTGCAATACTATTATTAGAAGTACTAAAAGAGGGTCTCAAGGAGGCCGAAGCAGCCATATATAATAACGTCACATCCCAGGTCATTAGAGGAACCATGAAAGGACAATATATGGCAGCTTACAGCGCAGGACGTAGTTTTGTGGGTCTGAACGAGACTGAGACGGGACGAACAGGCAGACCGAAATACGCGATATCTCGAATGACCCAATTGTAGTCACCGCCAAGTGCACCAAGATAATGCTGGACGACAAGATCCTCAAGATGGCTAAGACTATCGAAAGGAACTCAGATGTCGAGGCAAACTGGGTGGTACCAAAGAGACTAGAGAAGTAATCGGACTGTTGTAGGTATCGCGTGTATACCCAGAGCACTCACGCTCACTAAAAAGCTTCTTCTTGCGGCGGCGTCGTGTGTCGGGTCGCCCTCTTCCCTCCAATATGGTTGAGGAGAGCGATGGCTGGCACATGCGTCAACTCGTGAACGGGTGCTGCTTGCGGGAGCTGGACTGCTCGGAGTATACACGCAATTCTAGCAATAATTAGTAATACTTAGTTAGGTTCTTTTGGTATATTATTTTTGTAAAGCCTTCAGCTTTTAAGTTATTAAGTGTAAAATTTAGTTTATAATAAAATGTAAAAGTTGACTAAAGTCCGTGGAGCTAATAAATAATTATTAAAAAAAAAGCTGAACTCAATTTCCCATTAAGTACAATATCCAGACTGGAGACTTTAAGTCCATAGCTTACAGTCTAGGCAAACGTGAACGTATGAAATTGCCGTTTCGTATGGAATAAGTGAAAGTAATAATTATTTTTTTAAACTTTTTTATTTCTGTTATTCAAAGTAATCACCCATGCAATCGACGCATCTTTGCCAACAAATTGGCAGTTTATTGATGCCCTTTTTGTAAAAATCAGCTGGACGGGAGGCTGTTGCTCTTCAAAGGCATTTTGTACTGCCTCTCGGGAATTGAATTTTTTAGCCACTAAAAACTAAATTTTGGAAAAAGTAATAGTCGGTAGGTGCAAGATCTGGTGAGTATGGCGGATGAGGGAGAGCTTCCAACCCCAGCTCTTGCAGCTTGGAGACTGTCTGTTGTGCAGTATGGGGTCGCGCGTTGTCGTGAAGGAGCAGTGGGGACGAACGATTGACCAAAGCTGGTTGCCGATGTGCAAGCTTCTCCATCATTGTCTCCAGTTCTTCACAGTACACATCTGCAGTAATGCTCATGCCGTTTTGTAAAAAGCTGTGGTGAATCACACCGGCACTAGACCACCAAACAGTGACCATCACCTTTTTAGGGGTCATTTTTGGCATAGAGCAGAGTAATATAGGATTTTTGGTTTAGGCATTGTTCAAATGTAATGAAAATACAACGCTAATCAATAAAGAAAAGACTGAGTTTGTAAAAAGATTGTCATGTTTTTAAGACAAAATTAGTTTGAATTCAGAATACAAAGCCATTCCAAACTTTTTTTCTATTTGAAATGACCAGTACTGAAGAACGGCAATTTCATAGGTAAAGACCTATTATCAGGCAGGATGTGATGCAAAACTAACAAAAAAAAGCACGTTAAAAAACAAACAACAGACTTTTAAAAGATAAGTAATTACTTACCTCGAGATTAAAATGCTAACAAACATTTTTTTTATATCGGTCCATAATTGATGGAGAAATGGGTGACATACATTTAAAAAAACGTAATGTAGTGGTAGGACTCTATGAAGCCAGCTTATGTCCTTCTTGCCATATTATTTTAGATACATTCATGTTAGGAAAATCGCTAAATCGTTAAAACGGCACATTACCAGTTATATTAATCAGTATCATCATAAAACTTACAGAAAAGTACCTACTTACTTTAATTTGACATGTAAATCAGTGTTATGCAATAAATGAATATAAACTGCTACACCTACTCAGTTTTCAACAGGATTTTGTTCTCAAGTTCATAATTCTGGCACTGCTACTGTTATGCGTAGGCGAGGCGTATACCAGCAGGCGAACGTCACGCTCGTCTCGCCATTCCATTCCATAAAAAATACATACAGTCAAACATAGAACAGCTCCTCTTTTTTTGAAGTTGTTTAAAACAAATATTTTTAAAAAGTAAGTACAGATAACTCTTGTTTTTGATCACAAGATGCTTACATTTCTGTATTTTTAAACCAACCATGACAAATCGTTAGATATGCCAAAAATCTGTAAAAATAATGG
The DNA here is from genome assembly GCA_905404285.2 of Erannis defoliaria. Classification (NCBI taxonomy): domain Eukaryota; kingdom Metazoa; phylum Arthropoda; class Insecta; order Lepidoptera; family Geometridae; genus Erannis; species Erannis defoliaria. Next base: position 10,656,351 of record FR990066.1, on the reverse strand, counting down.
ACTTGCAATAGTTTTCTTTGAACTAAAGCATATAACCCCAGGGTGGTAAACAGTAGTCAATGTCCATGTTCATGCAATGTTTTCTAAGGTTCTCTTTTCTGGTTAAATTTGCTGCCGCGGGGCAACCCTGTGTGGTTGGAATCAAAACACAGGTACAAATATCAAACAATCCTATTTGTATGTTGACCACGTATTGAAAAGTATTAGGAATTTTTATTTATTAGTTGCAACTGCGATTTAAAAGATAATTTTCAATAAAATCGCTTAATAAAATAAGTATTAGTAAGTACATCTACTGTAGATCTTAAGAAAGCAAAGCAATTTTTAAGTAAATCAATATTATTATACAAGTGAATAAATAAATAAATAATAAAAGACCTCAAAAACGAGTGAGACATTCGCCTGGTGAGTGGTAAGATTTGTGAACTTGCGAAAAAATCCTGCGCCAAATTGCACTGCGCTCGTTGCCCTGAGACGTTAGATGTCAAATCTCTTCATTTCCCAGTAATTTCTCTGGTAACAATGCTCTCCGAACCGAAACACAGTATAATGGTTGCACACTACTGCTTGGCGTATGAAACGCCAAGCAGGCCAACTGGCAATATCGTGGACTTTCCTAAGCGGACTGTCGAAATCATTATAGCCTGGTCACACTCACCTCTACATCGAAACTGCCTCGTTCTAAATAAAAACATTGCTACCAAATCGCTTCTATTTCCCAGGCATCTGTACCTTAAACCAACTTATACCTATCAAACCACAAAATATACTTTCTACCTTATTCCGTAGCATTAAGGCTTCACAAAGAGAGTCCAGACTGTTAATATAACGTAGTAATATTATAGGAATGAGATTGCAAGCAGTCGTGTGTGTGGCAACATTAAGGCGAATAAAATTTAAATATGGCAGCACTCGTGGCCGCTATAAAAGAAACAAAACAATATAAAGACGAATAGAAATAATACAGAAATGGCTTCGGTGTTTGGAATCACCTGGCGACCGCGGATAATGTAATTTTATTTATTTTTATGCGTTGAAGTTATGGAAATCGACCATGATCATATCAGGAACCATTCTGGCAACCTTTTTGTAATAAGAAATATGCTTAGATATTATTAGCACGTTTTTTTTTGCAAGTTAAACTTTATTAATATTACGTCACTCGTATAGTATCGTAGAAGCCTACGACACGTAGATTTTGACGTAGCTCGTAGATTTTATAAAAAAATATCATATTAAAAATGGATCTGAAAATTGTGTTTTCGAACCTCGAATTTACATTTTCTAATAAAATGGACCAACTTAACTATGACCGTGAAGGTCATAGTTAAGTTGGTCTCTCGATCTCTCGATCTAGATAATAATTTACTTAGAAAATAATATCTCAACTAATTAACAGTGTGCACGCCACTGCTATGCCCACCTAGTTATAGCTATACGAAGCTACATGCGAGGCGAGGCGACGCAAGCGCCGCCACCGCCAGTTTGAAATAGGTCATCGCCCGTGCAACACGTAACAATTCAACTGTCAAAACGTCATACATTCTACACCCCGCCATTACCGGTACCGGTGACACCACCAAGCATTTACCTAATAACAAGAAGCAAAGCGACATTACAAGAATACGACGTCAGTACGGCCGAAACAGGCCCCAACAAACAGGTTTATTTAAACAACGGACATTAGGTATTCTAGGATATAATAGAGTACTATTATATCCTGATGAGTAGGTACATCATTATGAACAACATTTACCTACTACACTCATCACATCTTAAACGATAGAAAAAAAAAACTGTTCTATAGAAAAATGTCATTCACTTGCGACGAAATGTCTATAAATATAGTTGTGCAGTTTTAGTTGATCAGAAACCCACTGCTCAACTAGATGCAGTTGAGCAATTTAGTTGAGCAGTGTGGATAAAGCAGATTTTATAACATGATGCCCTATTGATCAATTAAGTTGAACAAAAAATAGTTGAACACATACATAATACAAACAATGTCCTATTGCTCAACTAGTTGAGCAATTTAGTTGAGCAGTGGGGAAGAAGCAGTAAGGAACAGCTGATTTGTTTTTCGCAATTTCAGAGGTGGTCCTATTGTAAAAGTTGTTCATAATGATGAGCATACTATTATACCCTAGAATATGTCAGTCGTTCAAATGAACAATCTCTCGTCCGTCCTCTATAAACAATCAATATAGAGGTAGCAAATTAAGACAGGGCAGATTTTACTGCAGTAGTTACTTACCTACCTAAATAGCTAATTACCTAATAGCAATTGACCTAGGTCATTAACAGCCGGAAGACGTCCACTGCTGGACGAAAGCCTCTGCCTTAAAGGGAGAGGAGGGGAGGTGTTACCTAAATAGGTAATTGTTTATAAATAAATTTCTGGCTTATCTTTTAATCCATCTTCAAAAGTCTTGTGTATTTTGCAAAGTAAATAAAATTGGCACACACATGGTGTAGCTGTGTATATAACATGTGAATATATATGTAGGTAGGTATTATTCAAATGTGTACCAATAACTGGCATTTACGGCCGCCAGTAAAACTACGATCGAACCAAACGAATAAATATCCGACCTCTGTAACTTATAACCCTGGACGCACTGATATAGGGAGTACAAGAAGTGGCAACATTTTTTTACAATGTACATAAGGACATACGTTCTGAAATAACATCATTTGTATTATAATACCATAATAATTATTTATTTAGTTAGGCTAACTAAAACAGTATTTTTTTTAGGCTTAACCATTTATTAACTACAACAAACTACAAAGACTACTTAGCCTACAACACAAACAAACCAAAAGGATTGTATCCAGACCGATGAAAGTCTAGAGACAATCCAAATGCTCAAACCCACTACCTAGCAGTCGGCAGCGTACCTAGCATGCTGGCGGCATTGCCACGCTAAATGGCAATGCTTAATGCGTTAATTGAATTGTAACGTAATATTTTTTTTATTTTGTATAATAAAGGGATATTACTCTCCGGAATTAATGATCCGATTTCAAAATCTGTAAGCTAGAGTTATCTTTAGTGGACTTACTAGCATACCAGAAGGTGAATAAAGTATAATTTAAAAAAGAGCGGACCTTGTTTTTCTGCTTTTTACTGAATAGCCAAATTTTTCTGGCGTGTGGGCGTTTGTATTTTCTGTGAAATGTTATATTAGCTTCCATAATAATATCCTAAGCTGCTTGACCGATTTTGGTGTTATTATTTATTTATTTATCCAGGAATGACCAACAGCTGTACATTATATGCAATAAAAAAGTAAATGTTAATTAAGCTTTGTAAATGCACAGCCAACCACATCATCCACAGATTACTAAATACATTGTTTTTTTTTTTATTAGCTTTGTTTTGACCGCCTCAGTGTTATAGGTTTTTTCTTCTTATTATATAATGCTGGCCTTCTTTGCACCTTCTAGTAATCACTACATCCCGGCCCAAGTTATAATAATACAAGCCATAACGGCGTTACGGGCGCCGTAACCGGTAACGGCGGCCGAGGTTAATCCACCACCTGTACTTAGTCGCTTTTATACTTCATATCTTAATATGTTGTGCAATATAGCGCCAATATACGGTACGGTATTGGAGAGTTCTTGAACAATCTTTGGGTCACAAAAAAGTCAATAAGTTGCATGCACTAGCCAGCCCTCGTTTTATGTAGTAAGGTATATACTTGCTTTGACATACGTTTGACCGCTATCTCGCCTAGAAGAACCCGATTCACTCGCGACTTGAAGATACCCAAATTGTATCCATCGTGAAAGACCTACTCGTAAAATACCGACATTCCAATGATCCTTGAACGAAAATAATTTTAAGTCACTCAAATACTCCGACATAAGTTAAATCAAGCCGTATCCTTTTTATTTTTAATGTTTTTATATCGTATTAGGTTTGCGCTTAATCAATCTTAATATAAAAAAAATTACATAAAATTTTATCACCAAATTCTTAAGAGAAGTTTATTTTTTCTAACTATAATCATAATTCTAATCTAATTTAATAAAGTTTCACATAGGTGTCAATCAATCGTAACTATGATGTACTACATCGTGATGTTATAAGATATGATAATTAGACAAATAAAATTTTTGTTATAAATTAATGCCTTATCCATTTTATATTATTTGTCCTGAGAATCAACAAACGAAATTACAGGCTATGAAACTGAACATCGGATAAGAAAACACGTCAGTGGGTGAATCATCGAATCCTCTTCCTCTGACATACTAAATGTCCACCAATATTTATTTATTTATTTATACTATGTTGCGTTAGTGGCGCCCCTATTAATTTCTACTCTTATAGCCACACACTATAGATGCGTTTCTAATACCGCAAGCTGAAATCGAACCGATCGAGCCGAACACACAAGCGCGAGGTTTTATGTCATAATCGCGGGTTCCGCACAATAAATTTTACAGCCCCCGCACCTGTCGAGGGAACTCTAAAACTGTATTCATGTGTGCTGTTTGCGTCCTGCTCCATTTTATGTGCGGAAAAGGATTATTGGTTTAGTTAAAAATGGTTATATTGCGAAACTTAGCGACTTTAAGATTTTTTTACACCAATTGTTTAAAAACTTGCTAAGGAGGAAAAAAATTGCGCAATTTTTTGGTGATATTTTGTTTTGAATTTAACGTCAAACACAAATCTCTTTATTAAAAAAAGGTACCTACTTGTTAATTAAAAAAGGTACTTGTTAATAAATGTAAAAAAATATTTAAATAATGTAGGTACCGAAATACTAAATACTTATAAGTATTAAGTTTAGTGTATTTTTTTTTCATTTGTGAATGGGCTTGCGTTTGACTTAATTACTTATAAAATTTGTGTTTTGTGTTTTTGTTATACAATTATGAGTACAATGAACTCCTTTCAGCATAGTAGTAGCTAGTTTATACTGTTCTACGAAACTCCATAGGTTTATGTAACTATCTCGTTGTATGTGAAACTACAATTTAATAGCCTATTTGTTTCGAGTAACAAACCCTTACGTATCACACAAGGCGGCAAAAACTTACTCCTAACTTAAACGCAACTTAGCATCTTGTAACGGACAACTTAACTACCGGAATTAAATGATTTAAGTGAGCAGTTAATTTATTGCAAACACTCATTATTTATCTATTTTGCAAGTGGTATTAGGAATAGGACAGTGGAACTTTAAGTTTTGATTAATTACTAAGTAAGACCTCATGCGCGTTAGTGATCATGTTAAGAATTAAGTCATTTGCTTAATTGTCGTTTAATTTTATTATTTTATGGTGACATTGATTGTTTTGTAGTGATACGAGCATGGTAGGACACTACTGCAGAGTCCGCCTGGGAAGTATATACCACACCTTTGCCAGTTATTCAACCTTCAAGCAGTAACGTGACATGTTCTACCATTACTTTGTTTCGGTTTGAAGGCAATGTTACCAGATACATTACTGGGCATGAAGTGATTTTGGCATCATATATCTCAGGGTGATGATTGCAGTGCAGTGCGGCGCAGGAAAATGCTGAATAAGCATGACCTTTACTTTAATCTAATCAAATAAGCGTAAAACTGACAATGCGCCATGCACCGATAACTACGCGTTAATATGGTAACATCGATCAGCGTAATCCTCGTAGCTAATGCAATTACAACATAGATGAGTTCAAGCCGCGTGCACGACGCGTGGCGACGCGTGGCGTGGCGTAGAGACACGTGGCATTATGTGTGGGCTTGTGTTGTGACGTGTGAACACTGCGTGGTAGGGTTAACATTCACGTTGTGCAATCGATGGTTAAATGAGTAACCACGAGTCAACATGTTGTTCTTTATCTATGGAAGGAGGGTGAATGAGTGCTTCTATTGTTACTAAGTATGGTTGTAATGATGATCACGACACAAACATACACCAGTGATAAACAAGGCATTATTAAAAAAACACGACTGCTCAGCTAATATAGTTTTTATTTTTCATAAAATGTATAGCCATTGTCACTTGGGATGATAGTTAGGAGTTTAACGATACCCCATACATCCAAATCTGTTCAGGCATTTAGAAGGTAAGGTGGAATAAAGAAACTCACATACAAACATACGTACAGATACACACATGAACCCTGAAAACATTAAGTACATACCTACACTCCTTTTTTGGACAGTCGTGTACAAAGATTATAGTTTAGTGGCAAAATCGAAGGTGGTAAGCCTTCCTTAGGATGAAACAATGGATAAAATCCAAATGCGTTTTAGTTGCTCTATTTTTCATGAATTTTGTTTCGAAAACGTAGGTACCATAATACTAAAGTGTTTAAAGTGGTTAAAAAATGCTATAGTTGTATTTTTAATTAGACGGGCTAAAATGACATTACTTGTGCTGCCAAGTTTTGACAATAAAAAATTAAAATATTTATTTAGTGCTGATTTATTTCAGCACATATTAATTATTATTTATTTTTTATAATTTTTATTCACAACTCAATCGGAAAGGTTTCCGTTCGTATTCACATTATCCTTCCCAGTCATATACAATTTAGGATGACAGAAACGGAGAATATGGATCCGAACGGAAAGCTTTCCGATTGTGAATACCCCTGCACGTCAGTGAATTTTAGTAATTCGTTAAGATCATAATATAGTCTATTCAATCTATAAGCTAATTACATAAATACAAACAAACAACTTTTTTGTACCATTTTACAGAATAACTTTTTAACACAATCCTGTTTTTTTGTATAGGCTTGCGTTACAAGTTGTATATTGTGTTACATTACAAGGCTATTCTGTATAATGGCATTGAATTCATTGGCATTATCTAAGGGGTCATTCAGCTGATCATAATGGACAACTTGTACGATGAAACCAACGCCACGAAAGAAAATCGGATGTCACATACAAAAAATGCTATTAGGCTCGACAAAATTTATTGAGCAGCTAATTTCTTTTGCACGATTTCCACGTTGATTTCGTTGTAAAAGTTGTTCATTACGATGACTGACAATTAATTCAATGTCACCCTGTATACTTGTGTGTTTCATATTCAACTAAGATTTCTACTGGCAGCACTTTAATATTCAGGTACAGGTAATCATTATTCGATAATACATTTTCAGACATTGTTATGCAGAATGTCGTTCTATCGATACATATCTCTTTTTTTTAAAGAGTTCAGTTCTTTTGAACTATGAAAATGGAACTATATCCATCGCTACGATTTTTAGCTGGCATCATTTTTTATAAAGTAACATTTCAATGTTAGTTTAGTCCGTCTAATAAAAAATCCTATACTATAATATTACTTAGAAAATTGGTACAGATCGTTAAAGAGCACAAAGGTAAAGTAGTTGTTTATCTTGTAAGCGGTAGGTAAGTCCACGCTGCTTTGCTGATCCTCCATTCGATTGATATTCAATTCGGGCCGGCAGGAAAGATCGCCCCGGGACACGGCGGCCAATTGAATTTGAAAACATCGTGCCACCCCCCACCGCCTGGTAGAGCACCATGCTTTAGGGAAAATCAAAATACGAAGGTACGTATGTAGAGTTTGCTCAGAAAGAGTGATGTCGTGGGTTTTTTTTTGCTCCTTAGAGAAGTATGGCATCATACTTTGTGCGTGTGCTACTTGTCTGTGTTAAAGGCTTAGGACATTTCCTATGGCCTAGTGGTACAAATTCCCATACTTCCTTGTATGAACTAGGCCAAAATGTCACATGCTTTTACCTATTTATTACCAACATTATTAATACAGAGACATAGCGCATCTATACAACGCGGTACAGTTTTTTTTAAAACACATGTACCTACTTTAGAATAGTGTATGAAGACTGGGACAACGGCCGTAAACGGAGTTTTTTTTCATTAACTTTCTGTTATTGATAACAAAGCTCTTTGTCCATTTTGCGCGTGTTGACTGGAAATATTTTCTAGTTTCGTTTTAGATGAAATAAAACTTAGTCGCAGTCGAAGTCACACAAAGTACCTACGTTACGTTAAGTCCATGGCTGAGTATCTTCTACAAAAAACTTGCCCACTTGCTCACATACATACGTTTATGCTACACTTTATGAAAAAGCGCTACAAAATGAATACTAAAACGGAAAATAATACTATGCGATGAAATACTATTAATCCGCCTTCTCGAGACAGTTGGGAACCAATTTTTATGTTGTGCAATGCTCAAGTACTTTTCAAACTGAGTCGCTGTCGACTAATAAAGGCTGGTCACCCCGCGACGGCCCTACGCCCAGCGCGCCCATTCTCCCAGCCATAGACAACAGTTTTATTGTTTTTATATTTATTTATCCGGCCGGTGTTTTTGCGTTATTCTGCCGTATTTCTGCCGTATCGCTTTTGGCGCGCTCCTTTATGACGTAGCAAAGGACGGACATCACGATGGAATTAACAAGATAAGACCCCACCAAAGTAAAAATATTACCTACCTACTAAAAATATCCTTTAATATTTCTTGCTGCTGTCTAAGCCTAAGTCATCATTATCAGCCCGGAGACGTCCACTACTGAACGAAGGCCTCCTCCTTAGACTGACACACTATACGACAACCTGCCATTTGCATGCACCGGTTGCCCGCGACTTTCACAATGTCAACAGTGAGTGACGACATTATGGAACTGAAATGTGGTCTTTACTGCTGGTCTTTTGGAGAAACTCAGAGTCACGCAACGGGAAATGGCGAGAGCTATGCTCGGAGTTACCTACTTTGCGCGTTAAAATGCGGAACGAGGATACTCGCTAAAGAACTAAAGTCATACCGACATAGCCCTCAGAGTTTGCAAGTAGAAGTGGCAATAGGGAGCCACATAGCTCGAAGAACCGATGGGGAAGAAAGTTTCTTGAGTGGCGACCACGTACCAGAAGACGCAGCGTAGGTAGGTCTCCCACTAGGTCACAGATCATTTAGGTGGACCTAAGCCTAAGTATATATCGCATATAGATACATTTGTAATATAGTGACTCGCACACTAGGACACGTAGGATACCAGTAGCCTCGCCACGTAGGTTAAATGACCTTTCTTACAGTAGAAGATTTAATGATAAAATTTAGTTTCCTTTTACATCCGGTTTTTTTTGCGTTGTCAAATAGTTTTTACATTTATCTACATAAGTAATAAGTAATTTTCAAAGATTTCTGGGCTAGGGGTAACAGATAATAATCAGCAGGTAATAATCCCCCATACTAGTAAAATTTCTCTGGTTATGAACAACTTTTACTATGGCATCAACCTGAAATCACAAAAAAAAATACAGCTGTGTTGTGTTGTCTATACATTTTGTCGGAAGTGAATGAACTTTTTGTACGGAACAGCTGTTTTTTATTGTGTCAATTTAGGGTTGAAGCCAAAGTAAAAGTTGTTCATAACGATGAGTACTTATATAATATCTACCTCTGTAAATATGGCGAAGATTCAAAACAACTGCTTGTAAAATTATGCCTTGCCGCAAACACCTATACAGAAGGCTTATCCTTACAAAACCAACGAAGTCAGGTGAAGCGAAGGTCCGACTATGATACGTCAGCGCGATTTAGAATAGCCTCCCTCTTTTATCGCATCTATATCTACCAACTTAGAGCAAACGCAACACACGCGGTAATCACCCCTGTCCCAATACCATTAAAGTTTAAGCGGACGTACGAATAAGATGGTGTCTTTATACGAATCAATTCAATAACATACGCGTTTGATGCCGTCGTTCCACAATATTACTCGAAATGAATGTCGACATTGTCTTACAATAGAATGTGACTAGGATAAGAATTGTATGAGAAAATAAATAAAATAAGGATTGAGAACATTTCAATTATACTCGTATTCATAATCAAACGGACTAAACTGACAGATTGAAATGTCACTTTTCAAAATAATGCTGCCTGCTGAAAACCGTAGTGATGATATTGTTAAGTTCATATCCATGAACCAAGAAAAAAACTTTTTTTCTAGGTTCATGTTCATTTAATTTATTTAATTTATTCATTTAATCAATTAAAACGGCACAACGCCAGAAAATTAAATATATATAAATATATATATTCATATCGTTCAAAAGAATTATTGAATATTTATTAAGTGCCGTTAAACATTTAAAGTGCTGCCAGTGGAAGTGCAGGTAGAAATGGGAAATCATATTGTGTTAAAAAGTTGTTCTGTAAATTGCACACGGAAATGTAAATTTATTTTCATGATTAACCTTGGATAGATTGAAATCGTACATAAGTATGGAACTACACCTTTTACAAAGACGTGTCCAAGACAAAAAATGTTTGTTCTGTGTCTGGATGTAGTAAGTATTATAAATAAGTATTAACAAAAAAAAAAATACTTATCATAACAGCTATCTGGTTGGCGTGGTTCCCATAGTAGGTACAAGCTTTGCTTAGTTTGGGGCTAGATGGCGCTGTGTGAAATTTCCACCGATATTTATTTATTATTTTTCGTTTTGTTCAATTATATCAAAGAAAATTTCCCAGGAACACCTAAATACATACATCAACAATGTCATTAGTGCTCAAAGCTCTTGTCTAGTCAGTTGCCGCGTGGTCCTACCCGACACAGCTGGTCACTAAAGTGTCACAAGTAGCCGTCTTTTTGCTCAATAAAGTTCGCTAATTAAGTTTTAGTTGTTTAGCTATACTCTGACGAGCTGGCAACTCCATGGCTCGTTTTTGCAAATCTTGCAATGATTGCGTTCGAGTCCGAGTCTCTTGAATCGATCTTGACTCAGTCAAAGACCCAGCTTACGCTTAGAATAGGTACCTACACAACATATTGTGTGATTTTTGTTCTCTAGTCTCTACCATTTTGTGACGGATAATCAGTATGTAGGTACATAATACATCATCATCAGCCCGGAAACGTCCACTGCTGAACAAAGGCCTCCCCCTTAGACCGCCACACTGTACGACAACCTGTCATTTGCATCCACCGGTTGCCCGCGACTTTTACAATGTCGTCGGATCACCTAGTGGGAGGCCTTCCTTCGTCGCTGCGTCTTCCGGTTCGCGGTCGCCACTCAAGAACCTTTCTTCCCCATCGGTTGTCAATTATTCGCGCGATGTGGCCTGCCCATTGCCACTTCAACTTGCAAACCTTGCGAGCTATGTCGGTAGCTTTGGTTCTTTGGCGAATATCCTCGTTCCGGGTTCTATCGCGCAAAGTAACTCCGAGCATAGCTCTCTCCATCTCCCGTTGCATGGCTCTAAGTTTCTCCAAAAGGCCAGCAGTTAAAGACCACGTTTCAGTTCCATATGTCATCACTGGCAGCACACACTTGTCGTATACTCTTAGACACTGCAGGATTTTGGACGAGAAGATATTACGCAATTTTCCCGAACGCTGCCCATCCCAGTTGGATTCTTCGGGCGACCTCTTTGTCGAAGTTGGACCTACCTAACTGAACAATCTGTCCAAGGCATAATACATATAGCTTGCAAAAAAAGGAAATTAAATTAATAGAGGCGCCGCTACCATTGTCGATATTAAATTCACAACAACTATTTAAATCTATTGTCTAACTATGTCTATTGTCTATTGACTAAACAAATTCGCGGGGCTATCATGTAACTTTTCGGGATCGCGATTCGGATACGAGTTGTCAAAAATAGACACTTGTCACTGTCACTGCCAAAACTCATTTGACCCTGCGCAGGATGAAACGCCAAAAGACCGACGGATTTGCTTAACTTAATAAAGGAAGTCAATTCATTCGTTCGATAACGATAGCGAGACAAATCTCTCCGTGATACTGTGAAGCTGTGACAGTGACAAGTGACATTTATGATAAATCGCGATCCGAATCGCGATCCCGAACAGTTACATGATCCTATAAACACACAGACACACTAAAACAAACCACTACAAACAATGATATTATATATATAAGGAAGGAAATATTTCGTATCGCGCCCTAAAATGGCCCCGTGAAGACGGCCCTAAGGACTCGCCTGTCTGCACTCACTAAGCGAGACGCGCGCTATCCCTTTTGCTCTCCCTTGTGCTATCTTCTTTTGCACTCCAGCGCAACTCGTAAACATGATGGCGCGCGGCATTTACAAACGTTTTTTTATTATACGATGGCGCATCCTTCGTTATCTTTGACTACAAAGGGTATTATGGCCACTGACCATACCTATACCGTTATCAAAGAGATATTTATGTCTTGAATTGCTACCTCCGTTGGTTTATAGTTAAAATATATTGCTAGCGCAAAAAAACGAATTCTCTGTTCGGATTATTCCGAACCAGCAGCCAGCGCGAGTACCGTTCTGTCGCTAAATTTGACGTGTCGGTATAGCAGATTTACTTAGACGAATTTGAGAATATACCGAATTTTATTGAAATATACCGATTTAAGTTTCAAATTTATACGATTTAAATATTAATATAACGATCGTCAAGAACGGTATATAACCGCGCTGCTGACCCGAAAACCTGACCCGGGAGCGCACATAGGTAATTAATAAACTAAGTCAACTATGAATATTATATTATGGAAGTTCATATTTTTTCTATGTTCTCAATAATACCTACTTGAGCTTTTGCATCACAGAGTAGAGTAACTATGAGTAAGGCCAAAAAATATGGAGGGTAAGGATAATAAAAAAATAAGTTAAAAAACATGTGTGCCGCTTGAATTAGAGTGGCGCTGGTGTAGTAGCAACATAGAGAGTATGGATAGAGAAATAAACAAAGAGAGAAAAACTTCTGCTTCGTTATGGCGGTTCTCTTTTCACAACTTATAACTTTTTTTTAACTTGACACAAATTTTTCCCCATTATTGCTTTAATATTTTCAAAAGTTTTCTGAATGCACTCGCCTGTCAAGTGTGGGGATTATGACAACCCCTCCCTATTAAGGGGGAAGCGTTCGTCCAGCAGTGGACGTCTTCTGGTTCTGGCTGATGTTGAAAAAGGTACTCGGCCATAGTGCTCGGCACTCTTCAGTCCGTCTACAAATACTACGCTAGCGCTATCCTGGAGGGTTTGGAACTGTTTTGGAAAAAAGATTTTTGGAGAATTTAGTAGACAGAATTAAACTAACTAAAGTATTGCTGCCCTTATCTAACATGCCTGGTAAAAAGTGACAGCGATATTTTAAATAGTGGCTGATTTCTGGGCTGGGTTGATACTTTCGTGAAATGGCATAATAAAGTGTCTAGAAGACTGACATACACGGCTGACAGTGGTGCACTTGGGCACGAATGCGAACCAAAAATGACTGTGATATTTTTATCTTACCTACTGTTGAATTTTATTTTTTATTGTTTATATATACCTACTTAATTTTATTTTTTTATAATTACTAACATTTTTTATTTTTCATATTGTATTGTTAACCTATAATTAAATAAATAATTGCAAATAAATATTATTGGTCTCCTAATTTATACCTGAAATAAAAACATTTTATTTATTTTTAATTATAATAAATAAAATAATAATGTAATAAAAATAATTATACTTGTTACTTATTAAAAGGATAGTAGGTACTCTCCTTCCGCACGGTTCCATTTATCTACCGAAAGCTTGGAGGATCAGCAGCGCGAGTACTGTTCTATGTCGCTAAATTTTACGTGTCGGTATAGCAGATTTACTTAGACGAATTTGAGAATAATATACCGAATGTCATTACGAACCGTCTCGAACGCAGGTTTGATGACTTCCAGCCTCCCGAACAAGCCGGTTTCCGTAAAGGCTTTGGTAGGTACCATAGACCACATCCACACGCTTCGCCAGATTATACAGAAGACTGAGGAGTATAATCGGCCGTTATGTCTAGCGTTTGTGGACTATGGAAAAGCCTTCGATTCAATCGAGACCTGGGCGGTATTGCAGTCCCTCCAGCGATGTCATATCGACTATAGGTATATCGAAGCGCTGAAGTGTTTGTATAGAAACGCCACAATGTCAATTCGGTTGCAGGACGAGAGCACGAAACCAATCCAATTGCAGAAAGGCGTGAGACAGGGAGACGTTATTTCTCCGAAACTGTTCACGAACGCATTGGAGGACGTTTTCAAGCTCTTGGACTGGAACGGATTCGGCATCAACATTAATGGCGAATACATCACTCACCTTCGCTTTGCCGATGATTATAGTCATCATGGCAGAGTCGCTGAAGGACGTCAATACTATGCTCAGCGACCTCAGTAATGTTTCCCAACAGGTGGGTCTTAAAATGAACATGGACAAGACAAAGATCATGTCCAATTTCCATGTTGTGCCCGTACCGGTTGTCGTTGGGAACGATACTCTCGAAGTTGTTGACCACTACAACTACCTTGGACAGATTGTTCACTTAGGTAGGTCCAACTTCGACAAAGAGTTCGCCCGAAGAATCCAACTCGGATGGGCAGCGTTCGGGAAATTGCGTAATATCTTCTCGTCCAAAATCTCTCAGTGTCTGAAGACAAAGGGTCTACGACCAGTGTGTGTTGCCAGTGATGACATGTGGAACTGAAACGTGGTCTTTAACTGCTGGCCTTTTGGAGAAACTCTGAGTCACGCAACGGGCAATGGAGAGAGCTATGCTTTGAGTTACTTTGCGCAATATAATCCGGAACGAGGATATTCGCCAAAGAACCAAAGTTACCGACATAGCTCGCAAGGTTTGCAAGTTGAAGTGGCAATGGGCAGGCCACATCGCTCGAAGAATTGACAACCGATGGGGAAGAAAGGTTCTTGAGTGGCGACCGCGAACCGGAAGACGCAGCGTAGGAAAGCCTATCCCACTAGGTGGACCGACGACATTGCAAAAGTCGCGGGCAACCGGTGGATGCAAATGGCAGGTTGTCGTACAGTGTGGTGGTCTAAGGGGGGAAGCGTTCGTTCAGCAGTGGACGTCTCCGGGCTGATGATGATGATACCGAATAATACCGATACCGATAAATGTCAAATAGAAAGATCGTCAAGAACCATTCAAGAACGGTACTCGCGCTACTGAGTAGTGAGTAGAACGTAGTGTTAAATTCTCTTTCACCCGAAGAAAAGAAAACCATTTTCAATACTACAAGTAGTGGCATCTGTGCAAACCCAAGCGAACTAATTCATGAATGATTCTTTCTAAAATGTCAAATTGCCGTCACTGTCAATGTCAAATTATGATAAGGTATTTTTTTTTTCTTAGTTGTTGGCATCGCACGTTGTGCATTCTGCCAGTTTATAAATTTACAAGTTTTTTATTAAAATCAAGTCAAATATGTCATGAAATCACAATTAGTCACACGAATTTAGTCATAGTCGAGTCCAATTCACACCCTAGTAAAGTTGTGGCGACTTTACTATGAGCTTCTACGGAGTTTTGAAAACAACACGAAAATACATGTTTCACCACATCATATCACTTGCCCACACTCGTGCATAAAATTCAACGCTCAATGAATAAAACACTACCATTTTTAATCATTAATTCGCGAAAAACACAAGTTTAAGAAAATAATAGAATGCAACGACATGATTTTTCCGTGTTCCCGCCAAAAACTCAAAAAAACATGGAATGGAATCTATAGAATATTGAATTAATTAGGAGTTTTGACACTGGCAGAATGCACAATTTGCGATGCCAATAACTAAGAAAAAAAACATGATTTTTTATTTTTTCACCCCTGCATTATAATCCAGGGTCTCCAGATTGGACGTTTTTCCCCATTTTAGGGGAAAATAAAAAGATTGGGAACTAATGGGGAAATTAACATTGCGGGATAAGTTTTGGGGGTCAGATTCATTCAGGTTCATAATAATGAGTACATTCATACCATTCAGTATTAACTAGACTTTTTTGTGACATATTGTATATTATGATAATTTGAGAGTTAAAGAAAAAACTATAACTACTTATAGTTAGGTAAATACAAACCAAAAATATTTGAGGAAAATTCTTGGAAATAGTACCTTCTTGGGTTTTTTTTTTATCTGGGGAAATTATCCTTGCTAGATCTGGAGACCCTGCTTAAATTCAATCCATAAAAGGAGTTTTGGCGGGAAACGCGAGAAAATCATGCCGCTGCATTGTATTATTTTCCAAAACTTTCGAATCTTACGGCCTTACTTAAAAAAACTTCTCAACCGTTAGTCACTGCTTAAGATGCTCTGCCATCTTCTCTCTGACGTGAAGTGTAACATGCAAGAACAAGACAGAGAAGTTTAAGCAGTGACTAGAGTATCGAGATTATTTTTGGTAAGGCTGTTAATGTATAAAAATGGTGGCGTTTTATTCATTAAGTGCTGAGCAAGAGTGTGGGCAAGTGATATAATGTAGTGACATGTCTTTTCGTGTTGTTTCCAAAACTCCGAAGCCATGTAATGTGGTAATCCATTTCTTTGTGTTTTTTTGGTCTCAAACTGACCTATTAATTGTGCTATGACCTTAGTTAAGGTGACCTAAGTCGTATTATACCAACAGTTGTTATTTTTTTTCACTCTGCACTTCAGAACACTAGCGATAAAATATTCTATTATTTGTCTGAGTGAGAGTGGTGTGGTGATTACCTATCCAATGTTAAGTGCAGCGAAAAACTGTAAAAGTAGAGCTTCAGCTTCAAACTAGGGTTTTTTTTCTTGATTATGGTCATGCTCCCTAATCCAAGGAATTTTTAATATTTGTTTAGGGAATTTTTGTGAGTATTTGAAATAAAAACTAGGGAAAAACCAAAATTGAAAGAGGAAACACTGATAATAATGATTAATTTAGCGGTGGGTCGGTATGGTATATTGCAGTACCGAAACGGGTATTGGTATTGAATGGCAATACCGTGTTCTGAAACTGTTTATTTTAATAACTAGGTATTGGCCGTTTCTTTAATAACGTAGTTTTTGAGTTTCTGCAGAGGTATTTGGTATCAGTTGTTATTAAAAAAACACTTTACAAAAATAACTGTGTTGCACAAGAAGGTACAAATACCGATTGGTTTTGGTAAATTTTTTGTTGATGTCTTTTTGATGATTTCGTTGCAACTTTTTATAATAATAATTTCTTTGCTCTAAATAATCTTCGTTTACTACCTACTAGTTAGTGGTTGGAGTCGCCTTTTTTTAATGTATAAAAATCCTTATGAATTAAAAAGATTACTGATTAAATTTGTTGGAAAGTGCACTGATTCAGTGAAAAAATGTGATATCTTGTACTTTTGAATGATATTCATATTCAATATATTCATATACCCTTGACTTTTTTCAATAAAACGCATTTTATGATTCAGTAATAAGTGTCATTTTTAGTTTTACTTTTGGCGCTCTAGTCGTGTTTTGGCCTTGGAGAGTACGATTACGTTCGGAATTTTACGGATAAACTCGGGCGCATCACATCGGCTGCGAAGCGACGATCGGTATTGTCCGTCACCCGTCGGTACTCGGCACGCGCAGGTATTGGTTCCCGCTCGTTACGATGACGTTGAGACGGTTCGCGTTATCGCCAATACCTAGTTTCTCACAAAACCCAGTTATCGAAATTCTGAGTACCCGGTATTGGGTATTGTATTGATAACTGGGTATTGAAACTGTTTATGGTTTGCACCGACCACCTCTAGATTAATTATTGAAAAGAGTTTTGGCGGGAACGCGAGAAAATCATGTCGCTGCATTGTATTATTTTCCTAAACTTGTGTTTTTTCGAGCGTTAATGCATAAAAATGGTGGCGTTTTATTCATTAAGTGCTGATTTACGAGCAAGAGTGTGGCCAAGTGATATAATCTAGTGAAACGTGTCTTTTCGTGTTGTTTCCAAAACTCCGAAGAAGCTTGTAGTAAAGTTGCCACGACTTTATTAGGGCATGATTTGACTTACTGTGTGTGACTTGGACTGTGACTACGACTCATTTAACTGCACAAAGAAGGATCGATTAAGAAATATGTATTCGGCTGA
The DNA here is from genome assembly GCA_905404285.2 of Erannis defoliaria. NCBI lineage: Eukaryota > Metazoa > Arthropoda > Insecta > Lepidoptera > Geometridae > Erannis > Erannis defoliaria. The sequence continues at coordinate 10,638,467 of FR990066.1, read as the reverse complement.
AGGACTAGTATCCATGGCCAGGAACTATTAAAAACAACAAACATTATTAATTATTAACCCGTTCATTCATTCTTTCATTCATAGAATCGCGAGGCGGGCGGCTGCTCGTAAATATCGTGTTTTATTTTAACAAATAACTAGTGTAAATACATAACAAAAATGAAAGGCGACCAGAAAGTCGATGTTCAGGCCCTCAAGGACATCGCTAACAAGCTAAGAATCGACAGTATCGTCGCTACTAATGCCTCAAAATCCGGGTGAGTGGCATAACCTCAACGCCGCATTTTGCCGCTTCAGTGAAGGTCTAATGAAGGACAAATTTCAGACAAATATCCACATTTGAACATCTAAGACCCGAATTCGTGGTCATAATTGGTCTAGTATATGATTTATTGATGTTTTGTTAAAACTTTCATCGGCTTTGTCGAATTTTTCGGTACCTGCGGGACCGGATGCTGGAGGTCACGCTGCAGGTCATATTTTGCATTATTGAACTGACTTGCATGAACTAGACTTTTATCCTTAGTCATAGGTTTAATTTTCCAAAATGTAAGTTGCTTAGTTCCATGACTCGTCCCATTTCCCACGTGACGCCAGTTGACGAAGGCCAACAACATTAACATTATGTCAGCATTATCACATCGGAATACTTCAATCACTACACGATACACACTCAAATCTGACCTTATCGGAAAAGCATAGAGGTGCTAATCGCTTGGCCCAAAGTGCTATCAAGATTTGCTGTAATGAATAATGCTGATTCATGCATTATTTATCATCATTCAGCTTGGAAAATTATCGCAAGTTGTTAGTTTTTTCACATTGCACCTTACCATGCAAATTTTCACCTGTTTAATTATTTTAAAAATCCCTTGTCATCATTTGTCTTGCAATCACATAAATGCATGACTGCTCCACTCCTAACAGTTAACACCGACTTTTGGGCATCGGCCCTCTCAAAAACTGCACCCTTATCATGGACAATCGCGATTCTGATTGCGATAGCATGCCATCCCGCTCGTACGAACTCACTCGCCCCATGCGCCCTCACGCTCGCAATCAGAATCACGAACGTCCATGATAAGGGTCCTAATTGAGCTTTTGACACAGAATAGGTATTGTAATCCAGCAGATTCACATACATTGAGTAGGTATTTAATTTCCCTGGATATATACAGGTTTCCCGATGATGTGTCATCTAAAAATCTGTACTTATTTCTTATTTGTTACTTAGCACTACGGACTGCAGGATCCATTTGTAAAAACTTAACAATTTTTAAAAACAAATAACTTACAAAGTAACTATCGACTTTACAATAGGAAATGTATCTTTATTTTTTTTTATTGAACCCATAATGTGGTGTGGTGTCTACTCATGAATTGGATACTACTACATCTATGCTAAGCTCCCACAATTTAATTGATTAGCTGATTTCACCATCCAAGCTCATAACTGACAAATATATGATATCAAATAATAGGTTTCAATTACCCACATCAACAGCCGGAAGACGTCCACTGCTGGACGAAGGCCTCTGCCTTAAACGGTTGCCATAATCCCCACGCTTGGCAGGCGGCTTGGGGATTGCAGAATGGTTACCATTGTTAACTGAGAGGACGCTGCTGCCCATCCTCTGGTGATTCTGGATGCAGTTAAGTCTGTCTTGGTCTTGTGACCTCATTACTGTTATCGTTTTTATCGTTATAATTTGAACTGTTATCGTTTTCTCTCAACATAGTAGGTGTTCTTTGCATGATACCTAGCATGCATTGATAACTTACAAAGTGTAGGTCAAAGAGACAGTTGTTTAACAAAATATACAGAGATAAAAAGTCAGTGGCTTATTTTTTTATCATTAGGTTTTTGCTTAAAACTATGAATTCATGAGAACTTTCAAACATATTACAGTTAACAGTTATAAATTCATTAATGTTTATAGGTATGAAAGCTTGTGACTGTACGATCTGAGCCCCTGACACAAAACTGAAATTGTTTTCAATTTCATCACATACCAATTTTTTATTTTATTTTGTGTACTTTTTTTAAATTACTGATCTAGGTATGCTTTTTTACTATTTATTCAATCAAAAGTAAGTATAATCTTGCACAAAATCTTAATTTCCACACATATGTACAACAGATGTATGTATGTGTGATAACTTTGTGCAAACAGAAAACCCAGTGTTTGTCGTACTCACACCAATGCATTGTTGGTTGTGGGCAGTAGCATTCACACATTTTACATAATCATCATCAAGGCTTGATAGTCCATTGGGAGGAAAAGTGCTTTGCAATTATGTGGTTGGATTGGTTCTGGGCCCACACCAAATAGTTATTTAGAATTGATGTACAGTCTGAATAAATGGATAAAAAAGGAAAAGATATACTTAACAGACAAAAACTGAATTTCAACACTGTTTCATATAGGCACATCAGCGTAATGCTGCTCGCCTATCATTAAATAAAGAAATAAATAAAAAAGATTTTTGAAATTCACTATTTACTAGTTGCGCCCCGCCGTATTACCCGCGATCGTTGGGATAAAAAGTAGCCTATATGTTTTATTCCAAGGTATAAGCTACCTATATGCCAAACATCCAAATCCGTTGAGCCCTTTTAGAGTGAAGGAGTAATACACACACAGCCACACACCGACAACCTTTCGCATTTATGATATTGGTAGGATTTTTAATTGGCTATCTGAAAGACATCATGTGGAAACCTGCATAAGATGAAGAAATTCTGGTGTTTGCTAATGTGTATGTTTTGGAATGAGGCCCAGTGTGGTGGGGTTGGGTGGGGTATTGCCCACTGAAGAGAGAAGTGAATAGAATGGATATGTGATGGGCCACGGTAACCGGCATTAAGTGCAAATGCGCTTGATGAAAATTCTACCAATAAACATGTTATTGAACAGAATACTAAAAAAGGCAATTTAAATAGTTGCGTAGTAAAACCAAACCACATTGCATCGTAATTAGATCAATTTTAATCTGTTGCAAAATGTCATTTAGATTGTTTTACTTCAAATGCGCAACCAATTATTGGCATTTTTTGTTGTAGTTTCTATACAAATAAGTGTGAAACTGGCGACAGCAGTTTTCCATACAATTGCTTTAGAACATTGTTTTGACAGCCGCTCTAACCTAAGAAGTACGGCTTTCGCTTTTCTGTGGGTATTGCCCAATCACCCTTCGTAGGTAGAACTTTGCTTAGCAGAAGGAGATTAAAAAGACATAATTATCACAGCTATGTAAGTGAGGAAGATTTTGTGTCAACTCCAGTGCTATGATAATGATAATGCGTCTCGCTCCACAGACACCCCACATCATGTGCGTCAATGGCGGAAATCATGTCGGTGCTATTCTTCCACACCATGAGGTACAAGATATCTGCTCCGAAAGATGCCTCCGCAGACCGATTCATACTCTCCAAGGTAAACTATAGCTACCATACCTTATTATTATTACACTAACACCGCTTCTTTGTTTCACACACTATATTATGGTAGCAGCATAAATTCCAGAAAAAATGCTTATTAGCCATTGGGCTGCATAAAGCAATAAATGCACAAAAATTCTGTTGCTCTTTTACAAGTTTGGACCAATGATATAAGAAGTCTAGTTCTTTTGGAAAGTCGCTTATTATCCTTTAAGAACCACTCTCAGGGTTTTGGCCTATAGCAACATTTCTCCAATAAGCAACTTGACCATTCAAGTTCATCGCCAATTCAAAATTGACAGATCCTATCAGCAGAATTTCAACTCATACAACAATAGCTCTTCTCGCTGCTGACTAAACAGTAATATTTCTGCTTGCTACAGAATCTGAATTGTACAGTTCAGTTTACAGTGGCTGCATTTGTAATAGCCTAGATGACTAATGTTTATATCGTTGAAACCAATATCTTTGATGAAGAATTTAAGTAAATATAGTATGCTTCTTGAAAAAATAATATTAATCGGTTAATAATGTTCTGATATATGAGCGTTTAAAGTTGTTAGAGACAACTCTGCCCCTTTCCCACAAAACAAAAAATGACGTCACGCCTTACTTGTCAGTATAGAATTTATATGGCGTAGAGAGAAGTGACGTCACGATTTGATGTTTCGCCTCTCTTTCTAGCATGATATTAAAATGCTTATAGGTTGCTTATCTTTGATCAGATTTTCATTTTCTTTTCATTAATCAGCTACATTTATGGGCCACATTTTAATAGGACAATAAAAAAACCAGTCATCTAGCCTATTGTTAACATTATCAGGGTCACGCAGCTCCCATCCTCTACGCCGCGTGGGCTGAAGCGGGTCTCTTCCCAGTGGATGATCTGAAGAACCTGCGCAAGTTGGACTCAGATCTGGAGGGCCACCCCACCCCGAGACTGAACTTCGTGGACGTGGGCACCGGCTCGCTGGGACAGGGCTTGGCTGTGGCGGCCGGTATGGCTTACGTCGGGAAGTACTTCGACCAGGCTCCTTACAGGTGAGAATGTAGTAAATGTAACAAGGTGTACTTACTGGATAATAATACGATTTATAAAAAAAATACAACCGAGTTCAATGTCAACTACCTGGATGACATCTTCATATTTTCCAGATATTTAGATTTAAAAACCATACTATTGGACCGATTTCGATAAAATTTATATGGGACCACCTCTGATGTATCACCTACCTACCTAAAACAAAAAAAGAATCATCAAAATCTATTCATAATTGGCGGAGTAATCGCGTAACATACATACAAAAAAAAACATACAGTCGAATTGAGAACCTCCTTTTTTGAAGTCGGTTGAAAATCTGTGAAAAGAATTGAGAACCTGGAAATGGCCAAGAAAGTCAAGATAACAAATCAATTAAATTAAGGGATCCACCTGGAAAAAACGCAATATAGTCTTTTGATCCTAACTAAATATACCACAACTTAGAATCAGAAGTTATCTTATTTTTTTACAATTTGTAACAAACTTTGAATGATTGTTTGTTATACCATAGTAATAAATTGTAGACTATGGCCTAAGCCAGAGGGATAATTTAGGTGTTCAATCATACCCCACAATCTTCATGTACTAGACTGATAAAAATAACTCAAAATTTTCAAGCTTGTGACTCGTGCATGAGTTAAAAATTTGACAGTACTAGCTAGTCCTGCCACATAATCTGTGTTAAGTAGCATATTATTACATCACAAAATCTTTATCCTGCTTAATAAATGCTTATCAATAGTTGGTTTGCACAGGGTATACTGCCTGGTGGGAGACGGCGAGGCAGCCGAAGGCAGCGTTTGGGAGTCTCTCCACTTCGCGTCTCACTACAAGCTAGACAACCTGGTCGTTATTCTGGACGTGAACCGCCTGGGACAGTCTGAGCCCACCTCGCTGCAGCATCAGGTTAGTGACCGAGTTATATGCAAGTCACAATGAGGCGGGAGCGCGACGCGACGGGACTTGCCGTACAGAAAGCGGGGATCGCGCCCGCTTTCATGTATGTCATATTGCATATAAACTGTAACATTGCCAAAAAAACCGTCCCGTACCGAGCCCTTTCCCGCGTCGGTGTGTCTCGATCTTTACTGGTATCTTGCCACTTTTACTGCAAGAATCTTAATATAATTTTTTATTAGCGTAGGTAGTAGTTTTTATAACAGTCGGTTATGTTACTTACAATTTTTTTTTTGTAGATAATAAGTATCATTTTACACAAATATATTTTCGTTAATATATTTTTAGTTTTTAGTGCACAATATAACACCGAAAATGCAATTATGCAATACATAATTAAACATACAAATATTTATACAATTATAAATGCAATGTATAATAATGTAATTTACATGAATTATTGTTTATTTACTTTGAAATATTGTGATTAATATTTTTGACTTGTAACGTTTTATTCATAATATGTGTACTGTACTTACTATCTAAAAAGCACAATATAAAAGCGACAGCACAGAGGTCTATTCTGTAGCATCGTAGACAAATTGTGCAATATTATGTTATGCACCAAGAGCGACTGATAACAATCTACTATTTCAGTAGCACAAATACTATGCCAACTGTACAAACAGAAGCTCCACAGTTTTCCCATTATGATACAAAAGTTGTATCAAACCGCACAATGTAATACTATTCAGTAGAAACACGTAACATTGTGTTTTTATGATTACTATGTGCAAAAGCAAATTGTTTGTCGTACTCACGCTACCACTGTTGGTTGACGTGGGCAGTAACATTCATACAAACCTAACGATAAACCGGTCAAGTGCGAGTCGGACTCGCGCAACGAGGATTCTGTACAGCCACGCAATATATCATGAAAACCAAACCAGAAATAATCAAATAATGATTTACGATAGCCTGCACATCTTGTCGAATTAAATCTTACAAATATGATGCGTGCACCTACTAATGTATCTTACAATTTCGTCAACTTGAAATTTGTAAGTCTGCGGAAGCTAAAGGATTCCGAGTCGCAGTTGCCCGATATTTAGGGTTCCGTTCTCAAAGGATGTCCAACGATTTCCCACTACGCCTATACCATCTACCAGGGCCGTATTATCACATGTTAAATCCATTATCTTTAGATTGAGCCGCCGACGCTGCACGACCACGAACCGTATTGCGGGGCGATAAAATTCACGGTCGCGCAGCCCAGCGTCGGCGACTGAACCCGACAAACCTGGTTTTTAGAGTTTATATAGTACGGCCCCTGGTCGAAATTCAGTACTCACTGACAGATTTATAATTAATCCAAATGCTCTTGCTAGAATTACACCCTGTAATGATAAATACCTACGCAATACCGGCATTAATAAGGCCACGTGTTGCATAACGTACGATGTCTTAATGACCTTATCTTATTTATTCTTATTACACTACTTGCTCGAGAGTTCGAGAGTAACTAAGGAATGTTATCAACAGTTAGCAACAGATGTACAACGCGTGAAGATCATGCATGGACTGTTAAAATCTTCTTGTAAAAAGTGCCAAACTATTAAATATTAAAAAAAAAACTCTTATTATCATCATAAGCCACAGTTTTACTTATCTCACTTATGCATTTAGGTAATGATGACTAAACTTTTAAAATTTTAAAATTAAAGTAGCTTCAACAGAACATGTTTTTTTTAAATACTTTCAAGTCACGAGACGAGCAAGACTTTCACCTGGTGGTAAGCGTCACGCCTGCCACTAACAGTAGCTAGCAGTGCCAGAATGACCAAACCAGACTGTGTCTGTGTGTGTGCCAGACTGTCTCACTAAATAGCTTTTTGTAATCTTTTTTTACTACCGTCTTGCCTGATGTTACGCGAATATGCCGTCTACGATGGAGCGCGCTTGCCCAGAAGAAACCGATTCTCTCGCGAAGAGTGTCATTCAAATTATTTTTGTTTGTCATACAAATTATTTTATCAAGCTAATACATACAAGTCTAGTTTTGGTACTGATTTTTGTACAAGGAAATCGAAGTACATACTGAATCAACTTAATCTACTACACAAAAACATACAAAATAATTATTTGAAGCCATGGTAGCCTTATGGAAATATTGCTAGACTCGTGTGGGTCCAAATACCAAAAAGTACCAATGATCTGTCTCTAGTTTATGTACGCATTTTTATACCACAGGCTTTAAGGTGAAGGAAGACATCGTCAGGAAACCTGCTAATGCCCTGAGAAGAAATTCAATTGTGTATGTGAATCCGCCAACTCGCGACTGGGCCAGTGTGGTGGATATGACCCAATTGCCCTAGTGTAATTAATAAAATGCAGTTTTATGTCGTACCCCTTTCATTTCACTATCTATAAAATGTAGCTTTGATCAGAGTGGGATCTTCTGACCTTATTTTTGCTCTTTATAGTTGGAGGTTTACGACGCTCGTCTGAAGGCCTTCGGGTTCAACTCGCTAGTCGTTGACGGACATGACGTCACTGAGCTGGTCAAGGCTTTCGACGAAGCCGCCTCGACTTCCGGCAAGCCTACCGCAATCGTAGCCAAGACTTTCAAGGGGAAGGGCTTCCCCGGCATCGAGGATTTGGAGAACTGGCACGGAAAGGCTCTGGGCGCCGAGGGAGAAAAAATTATCAAGGTACACTTTCTGAAGAAGTTCTAGTTAATATTAGAAACAAATTATTACTAATTATATTAATAATAATGTAATATTTTTTATTATTATTAATTGTATGATTTACATTTATTTATTTTTACACGCATTTGTTACACGTTGTATATATATACAAAAACACATACAAATATTATAAAAAAACCTAAACCTAGAGTGCCTATATTATATTATTTTTTCATTGTTTTTTATTTAATTATGATTATTTTAGTTGTTAACTAAATAAGTAACTTAAAAAAAAACAACCGAATTCAAATTAATATGGAACCACGTCCACTTCCCTTTAATTTTTTTTTTATCGGTTTTCAATTGATGGAGAAATCAGTGAACATACATTAAAAATACATACATACATTCGAACATAGAACTTCCTCCTTTTTTGAAGTCTGTTAAATATCATGACAATGAAAGTCACTCTGGAATGTAACAAAGCATTGAGCGCCATTGCAATAATACCATGGATTTGTTTCCTTACTCAAAGTTCTTGGTACCAATTATGTGTCATCCGTAACATACAGGCATTATATAATTAAAAATATTCTCTTTCATCGTAATACTTGGTACCATAAACCATGGCGATCATTAACAATGCCTATGGCTCAAGTCTCAACGCCAACTGAGTTTACCTTCATTATAGGTTTTGGTTTAAAGACATTTATTTATTCTCATACTGGCGACCCGCCCCGGCTTCGCACGGGTGCAATTTAGATATTAATAAGGATGTATAGATAAACCTTTAATTTTATATTAAACCATCAGGGAAAGAATATCTACATGATGGTGGAAACCGTTTCAAAATCCGTTGCGTGGTTTAGAAGGAGTTAGCGGATAAAGAGACATACAGTCGCGGAGAGCGTCTTCCTTTTTTCAACCGACTTCAAAAAAGGAGGTTCTCAATTCGACCGTATGTTTTTTTGTATGTATGTTACGCGATTACTCCGCCAATTATGAACTGATTTTGATGATTCTTTTTGTTTGGTAGGTAATATTTTAGAGGTGGTCCCATATACATTTTATTGAAATCGGTTCAGTAGTTTGGTTTTTAAATCGAAATTACTAGAAAAATATGAAGATGTCATCCAGGTATTCGAAGTTGAAGTCGTTTGTATTAAAAAAAAAAGCGTATTATCTATTCATACTATGCATTGATTTTAAAGATGTTACATCAATGAGAACTCTGCTAAATATTTCTTTGTATAGACATCACCAACAGAATATTACCCCGTCCACAGCACCTGGAGTCCCAGATCTCCAACCCGGCCGTCACGCTGAAGCCGCGCGCTCCGCTGGCGGAGGCGCCGCGAGTCCACCTGGAAGACATCACCCTGTCCTCGCCGCCCGCGTACAAGGCGGGAGAGACGGTCGCGACCAGGCTGGCTTACGGTACCGCGCTCAAGAAAATCGCCGATACTAACCAGCGGTGAGTGTAACAATCTAATAAAGGGCCGTCTATCAATCACGTCAAAACACGTTTCAATCAGGCTCGAAAGGGGTGGGGGGGGGGGGGGGGGGGGGTGGTTTGCGTTGCATAGTAAGATATCACGTGTATTTATTTTTTCGTCAAACGCGCGATTTCTAAACCGAAAAGCGGCGTATAGTGTGTGTGGAGGATACAAATGAAAACACGGTGCGTATGGCAAAAACAGAGACGGAGGGCGCTTCCAAATTGCGATAATGTATGTGAAAAGTACTTTGTAGATTGTATGATGAAATTATGTAGAAAAAACTAGCTCTCAGCTATGTCGGGCTGTCGTCAATGAAACCATTTACGATACTAAAAACGTATGACAATTTAGAACCACCCTCCAAATCTTAACTTTATTAAGAAAAATAATACCTGCGACTACCTACAAAATGTAGTTCCAATTTATGTCGCCTGGTGGCGTACTAGGTAAGAAAATGCACATAGGTAATTATAAAAATATTCGTGCGTCGCTAACAGTGTGTGATTTTTATCATGGTCCTTAATATTAGAATAAAATTTGATTATAGTTTATACCTGTGTACTTGTATTTAAGATTATATTAAAAGAATATAAGATTATTTGTAGGTACTAAAAATACACGTGATTTTGAGTGGCCCCCCACCCAAAGTGGTGGTGGTAGTCTTAAACCTCACCATGTATCACCAAGGGTGAGGGGGGGTTAAAAAATGCTAAAAAAAACATCAAATAAAGTGATTAATGGACGGCCCCTAAGACTACAAAATTTATTTTATGCAAATGATTGACAAATGAGCGAGAAGTTCACCTGGTGGTAAGCATCACGCCTGCCCATAACAGTAGCAGTGCCAGAATTGTGAACTTGCGAAAATCCTGTGCTCCACTCACTGCACTGTGCTCATTACCCTCACATTAACTCGTGACACTAGGGTTGGCCACTCAGCCTATACGAACTTACTTGCTTACTTATTACCCTGAGATATTAGATGTCAAATCTCCTCATGCCCCGAAATGTATCTGGTTTATCTAGTGGCCCAGGCCATTTTGATAGTCAGCAGTGGACCATCAAAAAGGCATATTACGCTTTATTTTGCAAAATATTTTTTGTGATATTATAATAGACCAGAGCACAGAGTATCAACGAAAGTACCACACTAACATAGTGTGTTGACTATAACGAAGTGCAAGATCATATTGTTTGTCGTACTCACGCTACCACTGTTGGTTGACGTGGGCAGTAACACTCATACAAACCTAATACGAGTAATTATGTAGCTTGTAATTTGCAATCAAAAAAATACAGGCCCATCAGATTTTTTATGATTGAAGTCTTGTATGGCTTGCTTGAGCCGTTCGTGCCTTACGCATATGTTCCTCGGGGAGCTTTTTAACCTGTAACTCGAGCCTCTTCAGTAAACATTTCAGAATCCTTAACTAAAAGTTGTCCATATACAATGTTGACTTCAAACAGGAGGTCCGCTTGCTTGTTTATTTCTTTAGAAAAAGAGTAAGGCCCAAGGGGGAACTGAAACATGCAGATTAAATGCACATTCTGAATGCGATTAAATCAACAGTAGATTATGCACTAAGGGAATAAAGCAGTGTCTTACGACGCGGGCGGCATATTGAGTCTAGAGCTAACTCCCGCGCGTAGCGTATGTAATTGGACATTGTTGAGCAGGTGGTGTGAAAATTATATTTTGTTTACAGTGTGATCGCCCTGGATGGTGACACTAAGAACTCTACCTTCAGTGACAAGCTGCGCAACGCCTACCCCGAAAGGTAAGCAACCAGACATTATCGTGGAGACCAGAAACATAAGAAAGAATTTGGTGAGCTATTGAGGCGAAAATAGTCTGAAAAACATCTGATCACCTCACCACACCACACACACCAGACATCTGATTGTCGAGAACTTGTTGTCTTGACAAACATGAAGTAGGTTTTTAGACAATAGATAAAATATTGTTTTAATATATTTTTAAGATTTGATAAGTAAAAAAACTAGGTCTATGTATCTAATATAGGAGATCAGTAGAGCTTGCTACAAATTTGGCTATATTTAGCGGTTGTGGTTATAGTTTTATTTTATATTTTACGTTGTGGTCTAAAACGCTAACAGCACATAAATCCTTAATTTGTTAGGTGTCCGATTTTATAAACATCATGGCGGATTCTAACCAATGATAGCTCTTCATTTAATCACTAATGGCTGTGATTGGTTGTAGATCCGCCATTTTTGTTTACAAAATGGACGCTTAAGAAAAAACAGAGCATGGAATGTTTCATTACCCTAGGTACATACATCGAAAATTTCACCATTCCTAGATGTATAGAATGGTTAATTTATCCCCAGATACATAGAATGTTTCATCGCGGAGCAGAATCTAGTGGGCGTGGCGACGGGGGCTGCGTGCCGCGACCGCGCTGTGGTATTCGCCTCTACCTTCGCTGCCTTCTTCACCAGGACATTCGATCAGGTCAGTTCATAACAAAATTACCTTCTCACAATGACGTTTCAGCAGAATTTCAAAAGAGTTTGTGTCAGTCAAAGCATTGTAATGCAAGTATTCGACGCAACATATGGTCAACTTTATAGGCTTTAGTTGACAGTTCTAAACTAATTAAAATATTGCTGTCACTTTTTTACTAGGCATGTTAGCTAAGGACAGCAATGCTTTAGTTAGCTTAGTTCTGTCAACTTAAACTTTCAAAATCGACCACAATATGTTCTTAAACAATATTTGACACAAAAGTTAAAAAAAATTGAAAAAATTCAGTCAAACTGGTAAAGAAATATGACATTCAAGTAAACGAAATTGGAACAGTTGAATAAAAAAAAAATTTTTTTAAAATGTTTTAAATTATACTTGTTCTATGAAACAGATCCGTATGGGCGCCATCAGTCAGTCCAACATCAACCTGGTGGGCTCTCATTGCGGTGTCTCCATCGGAGAGGACGGCCCCAGCCAAATGGGCCTAGAAGACTTGGCGCTCTTCCGCGCCGTGCCCACTGCTACCGTCTTCTACCCCTCGTGAGTATGACTTACCGTTTGACCGCCACGGCGTAATTGCATCGCCATGTCCTTCCTGTACGCCAAAATATCAAAAAACTTCAAACACTAAATAATAAATAAATAAAGATTGGTGGACATTTCACACAGCGCCATCTAGCTCCAAACGGCAAAGCTTGTACTATGGAACCCAGATAGCTGATAGAATAGGTACTTATAATTTATTTATTTTATAGTATAAAAAAAAACTTCACTTTTTTAAACTATTACAGTTTTATTATTTACGAGATATTTAACGTGATTAAGTTGTGAATCAAGTTCCCGATATTTCGGTGCAGTTGCATGCACCATGTTCACGGCAGGCTGAAGAATGCGGGTTGTCAAACAGTTCGAGAACATCGAGGGCATTCATAACGAACTACCCTCTCTTATATACTAGGGCTTCACCTGCGTGTAATGCCATTATTTAGCGCGCTATATGATACATTACGCAGATGGCCGGGTGTTAGCGCGCCAAAAGACTAGTAGCCCTATTAACGTCGTTAGACTTCAGGGGATATTCAAAGTAAAATGATAGTGTGGCCACCCATGTAGCGCATTGTTTAATGCATCATTTATTGCACGTTAATTATTCCGATTATCGGACGTAAAGCGTCACGCAGGTAAAGCCCCAGCATTACACTCGTTAGCAGCATTTTGCTAACAACTTTATATTTTGATTTTTCATTTACCGAGTGACGAGACGAGCAAGCCGTTCACCTGGTGGTAAGCGTCACGCCTGCCACTAACAGTAGCAGTGCTAGAGTTGTGAACTTGCGAACACAATCCTGCGCCGCACTGCACTGCGCTCGTCACCCTGAGATATCAGATGTTAAATCTCTTCATACCCAGTAATTTATCTGGTAACATTGCCCTTCAAACCGGAACACAGTAATGCCTGCACACTACTGCTTGGCGGTTTAATAACTGGCAAAGGTGTGGTACTTCCCCAGGCGGACTCTGCAATAGAGTCCTACCACTACAAAAACTGTAACATAATTTGCTTTTCGTTCTGATCTACTGTAACTGTATTCTTGTGTAATTGTTGTATGTTGTTGTGTTGTCAACCTTTTTGTTACACATTGTATATTACTTTGTAGCTTATGTTATCTGTGGTAGTATGATGTGGTTTGATCGTGTTCTCCCAGAGACGCGGTGTCGACGGAGCGCGCGGTGGAGCTCGCCGCCAACACGAAGGGCATCTGCTACATCCGCACCTCCCGCCCCAACACCGCCATCCTCTATCCCAGTGACGAGGTTTTCAAGGTAATACCACTTTTAATAAGGTTCTTCAATTATAAAGTCGCCTGGAAGTAATGGTTTTTAGCGATAAAACGCTATCGTCTAACATTTTTCTATTTATGAAGGTACAACGTACTATTATACCAATGAGAGCTTACCACGGCCATCTTTCTGTAACCTTCGCTAGATGGCGCTTTTCGCCACATTGTATACCCTTATTGAAATGGGCATCAATCAATGTCAAGTTATTTTTTACTAGCTGCATTTTAGGGCATGACTTGGACTTGACTGTGACTTAATGTGAGAATGTGACTGTGAATGAACTCATTTAAACTAGACATCAAAAACGCGAAAATATTGAAATACATATAATTTGTCTCTGGCAGAATGCACAGTGTTATGCCAAAAAAAATAAGAAGGTTAGGTAAGTATTAAAATTGTATTTATAAAACAAACATCAACAGAAATTTAGTTAGTGAACTTAAAACCTTTTATTAACACTACTAACTTCAATAAAAGGTAGACTTAGATTGTGCCGCCATCTATAGTCAGTTAAAAACTTTTTTGTTGGAACTCTGAAAATTAATGAACATGGCGTTACATTTCTTCCTGCACTTGATTGATACGGCGTAGTGTATTAAGATAGTACATTACATGGATATTAGTGCAAAATAAATCTGTTTGTCGTACTCACGCGACCGAAGTCGGTCGATGTGGGCAGTAGCATTCAAACATTTCTAAATCTTAAGTCGGTAAAATGTGCCATAACTCTTATTCCTAGTGTGCTAACATCCAGAATTGCCGCAGATTACAACAAAAACTGTTAACTGATCGTACCTTATACGACACGCCTAAAACAAGCATGGTTAAAGTAAAAAGAACAAGGATAGCAATAGAATCTGTGAATAGAATCGCCTTTTTCGGAACATCATTTGTCTCTCAGTTTTCACCTGGAACCTATAAGTGCTTAAGGTGGATGAAGCGTTGTCAACAGATGGCGCTTTATTTTATATTGAAAATGTTTTTATTTACGTCGTAGATAGCAATTCAATGAGATTTTCCAAACCATTTTTTTTTTATTGTTGTTTTCAACTCGATAGATGAAGCTGACTGTACGTGACAGTCAATAACAGCATAATATTTTGGATCTGTGACACATAAAACGAAATCCCTGACAATGACAGCCACGTCTGGTCAGCGCCCTCTAATGAACTTCTTATTTTTATAAAGTGCCGGAAAATCTCCCATTTGAATATTCCAATCACTTTTAGACTCCTTTGGTATAAAATGGACAAGAATTTCCGACACACAGAGACGCGGCATAGAGAAATGAAGACATTTAAAGACATAACTACTAAATTGCGTCCTGAGGCACTTTTTTATAAAATTTGTTATGCCAATAACGTTGTGCATGTTGCCAGAGTCAAGTATATGAATGTTCATGTTTATGTAGTATTTTAGTAGTATTATCAAGTCAAATATGTCATGAAGTCACAGTTAGTCACCCGAAATTAGTCAAAGTCGAGTCCAAGTCATGCCCTAGTAAAGTTGTGGCGACTTTACTATGAGCTTTTACGGAGTTTTGAAAACAACACCAAAAGTCATGTTTCACCACATTATATCACTTGCCCACACTCGTGCATGTAATTCAACACTCAATTAATAAAATGCCACCATTTTTAATCATTAATTCGCGAAAAAACACTAATTAAAGAAAATAATAGAATGCAGCGACATGATTTTTCCGTGTTCCGCCAAAACTCTCTGAAGCACTTTATTGACTAGTGATAACATGAGGTAAGTGATGTTTCAGGGCGATTCTGTTGCTATCCTTCTTTAATTTTATTTATGTGTCTGTACTGAATATTATTATTTTCTCAGGTGGGTCAAGCCAAGGTCATCCGTCAGTCCCCGAAGGACAAGGTCTTGCTGATCGGATCCGGCATCACGCTGCATGAAGCTATCGCCGCTGCTGATAAACTTAAGGAGGAAGGTCAGTGCTTAATGCTATCTGTACCAAATAAGTTTCACTTAACACTTAAACAAGGCGTCATTCAGTTTTTGATATAGATATATTCGTATAGATTTGTTTTTGATCTTCACTGCTATTTTTTCATGCCAGATGGCGCATCGTCGACATGGCAGTTGGAAGCTGTCTGTTCCATACATTTAGTAAACTATAATTCATAAAATTTTAGTTTTCTCGTAATATAACATAACATAACATAACCGGAATATAACAATAATTAACTGTAAAGATGACTAACCAGTGTTATCGCAAAAAGTAGAGAAAAAAAACTGTTGTAAACAAAGCGACAACGATTTGACAGCAGGCATCACACCGCTGGCGCCCTCTCCGCTGAGCTTTGCGTGTGGATCCCCATTACAATATATTTTTATTATTAACGTGAACGTTCCTTGTATTAGAGAATTAGAGAATATACGAGACAGAAGCTGAATTTATTTTCCAAGAAGTGACAACCTACAAACAATCCGGTTGCTATTTTACTTACATAAGTTTATGATCTAACACCTTGTTCCAGGCGTGGACGCCCGAGTTCTGGACCCGTTCACGATCAAGCCGCTCGACGAGGCCGCCGTGAGGCAGCACGCCGCGGCCGCGCACGGACGCGTGGTTGTCGTGGAGGACCACTACCAGGCTGGTGCGTGTTCCATTCTCATTTCACATAACCCAATGAATTTATAAAAGGCTGTCGATACTAGTACATATACAATGTGTAACAAAACTGAAGTGTATGTATGTACTCATCATTATGAACAACTTTTACTAAAGGGCCATCCCTGAAATCACGTAAAAAAAAAAACAAAAAACATTTCCAATAAATTCTATTGAATATACGTACTCATCATAAAGAAGTACACAAACATAAAAAAAAACTACTTGGACCACCTCGAAAGTATATACAAAAATTGACATCCTGTCTGCTATTTACTGAGAAACCGGTGACCAGCATAAAAAATCAGGAGGCGAACATAGAACCTCCTACTTTTTTGAAGTCTGTTAAAAAATATATCACTAGCTTTTCAGTGTTCATCTGGCATCTAGTTGTTCAACCTTTATCCAGTTAACCTCTATCCAGTGTTCCAACTGTATCCAGTTGTTCAACCTGTCGTCATCAGCCATAAAACGTCCACTGCTGGACGAAGGCCTCCCCCTTAATAGAGGGGTGTTGCCATAATCCCCACGCTCAACCTGTATCTTGTCTCAACTCCAGGCGGTATCGGCGAGGCGGTGCTCTCAGCGCTGGCCTTACAGCGCGACGTGATCGTGAAGCACGTGTACGTGACGGAGGTGCCTCGCTCCGGCCCGCCCGCGGCGCTGCTCGACAAGTACGGCATCTCCGCGCCGCACATCGTGACCGCGGCCAAAGCTCTACTCAAGGCCTAAGCTTTAACGGAAAGGAGGATGGTATCTACTGAAGATAAGTTGCTGTAAAACTCACTTCTACTAAGCAGGCACTGGTTCAGTGTTCCTAGCACTAAACGCTATCGAGAGTTACGTAGTACTGTAGGGTCCTGACTTGAAAACGCTGCTTATGTTAGCAAACATCATTTAATTCACTCATTTGTTAAAAAATGAGGTACGCACTATTAAATAACGTAAAGCGGCGTTTTAAAGTAAGGCCGGTAATGTGTAGTAATCAATAAATATAGCGAAAATACTAAGCTAATGACTCTCACCATCGAATTTTTCTAAGTAGTGAGTAGTGTAGTGATGACCTGTTTGTAATCATGGGCAGGAGTAATCTCTCTTACCATCAGGAGAGCCTCACGTTCGTGACACTCATTTTTTTAAGTGTGATAATTGTAGTAATATTAGCTTTCTTTAGTAGATACTATTCATAAAATGCTGTTATAAAGATGTATATTAATACTCTCTATAGCACGTTCTTGCACAAAATTGACTGAGACCATAGACAACCATCACATTTTAGATTAGAACATTCCTATTTTGATCCGGACATTCCCCTATGGTTTCAGTATTTTCTTCACATATTATTTAGTTCCTATGATTTCGCGGAAGAAGACAAAAATAATTAGAACAAAATGTACTATTAAACACATAGTTGTTTGTTAAATATTTTATGTTATAGATCTTTTTCTATTTTTTATGTACAATATCCGGTTGAACTGTTTAATTCAGTGCCTTGATAATTGTTTTAAGGCTGAAAGTGGTTTTGGATGGGTATTGAGGGATTAGATTGTAAGAGATATTTTATATGCCGCTATTGCGATTCTGAAACCGTACTAAAGTTACGGTATGCCTGACTATTGAAAAATTATGTTTATATCGGTCGATCGGACCACTAAGTATATTGTATATGTTTAAGGTGAAAGTTTCAGGGCTTCCTATATCGTTTGTTAAATCATACTCAAAATGTTTGGTTAAATATTTAATTGGTTCTTTACATTCCTGTTCATTGCATTTCTTTTTACATGTCCATCGGTACAAACCCAGTGTTTTGTGTATTAAAATCTTTTGAGTATAAAAAATTGTTTTAATAACATTACAAAACATGAATCATTATAGTATTAAACAATTTCTGTACAGTTAACAACAAAGTAATAATATACTAATGACTAGAACGTCTCATTTCTTTGCAATATGTACATTTTCCAATTGATTCTATTACTAAAGTTAGAGGTGTCACATGACTAGCTTTGTTAGTTAATTAAATGAACTTCATTTATGTAATCTCAAATTATAGATAGGACTTAATTTAAATTACAATACAAAATCAACTGCCAAAAAGATTTTAAAGATCACCCCAAACTAATGGTACATGATATAGTTTTCTCATTATGTGCTCTTGTACTTTTTGTCATACTCTATTTCACTCCAACAAAGTCAAGGTATGGTTTTTTCTCTTCAAGATAAGTTTTATTTATAATTATTTCCGGACGGAAGGCTAACATCAGTTAAATCTCACCACAATTTAAATGCATTATTTGACCGCCATTACTTCTTTCACATTAAAACGGTTGCTCTATAACTGCAATCAAGCGTAGTAGCGTTTATATGAAAGGCATAGTAGCCTAGTTAATTTAATTACTACACCCACAAAATCATTCTTAGACTATTTAAAAATAAGTTAAATAAACTAAACACTAAAACACGTACTTATAAAGTTCTTCATAGAAGAAAAGTTAATTATAGTTCTTGCTATTATTGAGCTAACGTAACGTCACATACTGTACGGTAATTTTGGAGATGTAACAATTCTGTTACACCACTTGGGACAACCCACACGTTCCACAACCACAAGACGTGGTCGCGCGCATATAATGTATTGAAAATTAATAGTAGAATTCACATGTACCACATTTTGCCGTCGTTATCGACCGCGTGGTTGATACCGACCACATCGCAATCGCCAGCTACACAGAGAAATAGCCGCCGGCCACATCGCAGATTCAACGTTGCGTTGACGCAACGACAGTGCGCGCTCTGAAAGCCAGAGTCGAACTGTGTCTGCACACGACGCAACCACATCGCAACTGCTAGCGACAACGCAACCACATCGACATTTTGTCGGTACCACAACGCAACTGCAAAAAGTAGCCACTGCGTCACCACATTTTGTCGTTGCGATGTGGTGTGGTTGTGGTACGTGTGAGTTGACCCTTAGGGTTCCCAATACGAATGGTATAACAGAGTCGTCATATTCGAGTATTCTTTGGTGTTGTTCGTGGACAGCTGTTAGGTCATCCCCATTCTCCAGCCGGAGCGCCCTCTGGCGGCGGCGGAGCCTTCGGAGTCTGCGGTGTTTCCGCGTTAGGCCTCTCTCCTAATTCCCCCGGAAGATAATCCTTCCAACTCCTAAACAGATACCTGGTAAACTTCCTTAGCTGCCTGAACTTGCAATACGTCGCTCCCTCAGCAGATTGTAACTGCTGAGTCTGGATTAAAAAACCCTTCTCTTTAAACGTTTGCTCCAGCTTTTCCCTCTGCAAGCTTTTTCTGGATTTCCTCTTTTTCTTGCTCAAATCTTCCTTGATGAGGGATTGACTGTCTTTCGGCTGAGACGTAGATGATGCGGCGGCGGCTTCCAATTGCCTTTGATTAGCATCTCTTTGCAGATACTCATACCCTTTGTTACCTTTGTTTCCTGTTCCGCTATAATATCTAAAATTGCCTCCAGAGTCAACAGAAAGCATTTTCTTCTCTTGTAGCGAAGGTTTTGAGCCGCCTGTGAACTTAAACTTGCAAATACTGACTTCGGTAGTTGGCGTTGTGGAGTTGTTAGTTCTGGTGGGCATAGGAGGAATGAAAATAGCAGACCTTTTCCTTTTGACGGGCCCTTGAACGGGGTTGGGAGAAGCCCTCTTCATTTTCTGCTCGGGGCTTTTCTTCGCCTCTTCGACTTGCTTGATCACTTTGGGGTCGAGCAGTTCCGAAATCTGTTTGAGCACTAGTTTGTTTTTGCTTTCGTCCAATGAGGAGTTTTCAGTCGAGATGCTTTCTGTTAAGCTATTTGGCGTAGATGGGCCTCGGTTTTGGTCGTCCGCGGGGAAAGGCAGTTGGCCTGCCGCTGCTAGCCTTTGGTAGTATAGCAATTGAGTCTGTAGGGCTAGCGGGTGCATGTATACTCCGGCGTTAGGCCAATATACGTAACCGGGGAATTTGCCTTCCCCGTCTGGGCTAGACGTGGATTGAGCAGGCTCAGACAAAGTAGGAGAAATAGTTCTCGACTGTCTCGAAAGATCGGGAGAGCTGCTTGCTGTGACTGGCAGAAAATTTGTATTCCTCTGAATCACAGATATGGCTCTGGGTTGTTCCGATTTGGGAGTATCAGGGCTCTCCGGTTCCTCAGTCTTAACTTCAGGTAGTGACGTGTAGATGTTTCCAAACTTCTTTTGGATCTGTATCTTTAAATCGTGTAGGTCTCTAATGCATAGATTTAAAGGTTCGTCGTCACTGTGTAATGGACCAGCGATTGTGGGCGGGGCTTCCGGCATCGGTTCGTCCGGACTGTTAAATTGAGGCGGAGATAGATTCTCCAACCTTCTCTTATTCTCTTGAGACAACTTCCTTTCCAATAAACTGGAGATAATCTTATTCTGCAAGTCCGTTTTCGGCGTGCTAACAGGCTGCTCTCTAAAACGTGGACACATCGACAACTGGTTGAGTCGGTCCTGAGTAGGCGGCGGTTGGCCCGGTACTACTGTACCGTAGTTCTCGTAGATGAGGTGGCAGATATCTGCCTTCTTCGGCTTGCGACCGCGACGAGGTTTGGAGTTATTGAGCGTCATTTCGCCCATGTATGGAAGATCGTCGTACGTGACGATCTTACTCGGTGCTATTGCGGGGCTTTTCTTTTTCTTGTCCTCCGGTTTAGTGGGTGGTTTCGACGCCATATTTAAAACGTTAGGTACTGTTACTGTGCCTGTCTCATTCTGTATGCCAGCAAGCCTCTGTGCCCAAATCTTGAAGGTCTCGTTTGTGATGTTATTGACGTCGAAGTTTTCTGTCATAGGTTTTTCTGGCTTGGGTTGTAGCGCTGGCTTTGGGTTTGTTTTCTGTAGGCTTTTCTCGTAGTGATCTAGGTATTCCTGTGGAAGCGCTTGGTGATGGAACTTGAGTTTCCATCGGTTCTTCTGACGAGTTCGAGGGTGTTTCTGTTTGGGCGGCTCCGACTTCTCAGCGTTGAGCCGCTCCTTGCTCGCTGACAGCAGTTGCTGGCGGAGGAGCTCTTTGTTTTCTGATCTGGAAAGAGAAATAAATCACTGTTTTACTGTCAAATCAAACACATCCAATACAATCTGTGTATGACATTAAGTAGTAGGTACACAATCGTAAGTAGTGCATTGCTGAGTTGCTTTAAGCAAGAGCACAAAGTACCTGTTCTACTAGGCTGCTATATAATTGATATATCGTGGTTCCGTTTCTAGGCCCGGACCAAAGATATACTTAAAAAAAACATACGATATGCTTTTTTGTGATGGAAAACTTCGGGAAGGAAACTACAAAATTTACGAAGAAGAAATTCAACAGCGTATTAGAATCCGCCAATTCGTATAGCGCTTGGGCAGTGGAGTGAATCGGTTTCTTCTAGGCAAGCGTGTTCCATCGTAGACTGCATCTTCGTTTATCATCAGACGAGATGACAGTCAAACGCAAGCCTATATCGTATGAAAAAAAAAAGGAATACTGCCCAATTACCCCTTGTGGTTAATCATAGTTAGGTACGACACAGCACACGCACGAGTTGTCATAATATATTCATCATCTCCAGCCATAAGACGTCCACTACTAGACGAAGGCCTCCCCCTTACTAGGGGTGATAATATATTATCCCGTGAAAAAAAGGCAGATGTACATCTGACAATGGAAGATAGACACCCAGGGCCTTACTTAAAAACGCCGCTCAAACTTAGTCGCTGCTTAAGATGCTGTGTCAACTTCTCACTGACGTGAAGTAGCACGTGCTAGAAAAGGACAGAGAAGTTTAAGCAGTGACTAAGGTTGAAAAGTTTTTTTAAGTAAGACTGCCATTCTCTAGCTTTGCCACGTTTACGCATACGGGAAAGAGAACCTCCGGTGCGTGCTAGAGACCTACATGAGTAGAATATTATAGGCTGATGCAGTAACCTATATAGGTAAGTAGCAATACCTGGTAGTGGTGGTGTGCGGGGCGAGCAGGGGGGGCGCGGGCGGCGGAGCGGGGCAGACGTCGCCGCACGCCGCGCGCCGCATCACTTCTGAAACAAGCACCAGACCTACGTTAGCGTTTATTGAAACCCTGAGGCCCTTACACAAGTGATGTCACAGTGTAACAGTGTTACTCGATGGGAAGAAAATTCCCAACGAGTCACACTGACGGATTTTGGTGTGACTCGTCGGGAACCCAGACCGCTTTATCTGCGGGCGCTTTATAATCAGGTTGACGAACGTCGCGTGGACGCAGCGAAATCGCCGCGATCTCGGGTGTGTAGGTACCTAAAGGTGTGGATAAACCTCAAACGAGATCATTAAGCATTCGTTGTTTTTTGTTATGTTTAAATGGATACGGCCAAACGTCGCATCATCGGTACCAACAGTTGCTCGCTCATTCTAGCGAATGTTTAAGCTTCTCTTTAATCTTCTAAAAAGTTTGCTGAATCATTAGAACCCTCTCGTTCTCAGGAATGTTTATTCCGTGTTAGCATTAGCCAAGATTTTGTTTCACGAAAATATAACGCATTCTATATCTTTTAGAAGGTAGAACAGGAAAATGATCACAACTTAGATTCAGATTCAGATCAAAGACATATCTCTATGTACTTTATTGTGGCTATCCATTACGTATATGTAGGTAAACGAACTCCGCGCTTGTAAATTAAATCATACGTGATGGTTTGTTTACGGCACGTCAGCATCGGAACAACGATCCGAGGCCAGATTCTGGCGCGCTCGGGATTGTCTCTCGTGATATTTCTAACGACAGAGATAGTGACCGAAATAATCTCGAGAGTACGAGAATAAGTACCCTGCGCCTGCGCCGCCGGAACGTCCAAACATATGCCTGACTCATGCCGTGTCGAGTGGACACCGCGTTGGAAGTCGTTCAGCGCAAGAAATAGGTATCTGGGCGAATGACATCAAGACATGTAACATATTTTTTTATAAGGCCCTAAAACTATTTAAAGGATCATATTATCTGTGTGAACTTAAAGCGCCAAAGATGACGGCATATTCGTATGTACGTTATATCGAAGACAGCCCTAAGGGAACCAGGACCAATATTTAGAAGTCTGTTCTGAATTCAGCTGTGGCACTTTATAAGCACTTTAGAGATGTAAGTACATACAACTTGTAACTGTCGTTTCGTATAAATATCCAACTACACAGGGTTACGTGTAACGGTATTACTAAGCCGAAAGAAGGTAATTGAGAACAACTTTTATTACGAGAAAAAGTCATTCACCCTCGAAGAAATGTATGGAACGGTTTTTTTTGGATTTGAGCCATTGAAATATAGTTGACTGCGACTGTTGAATGACCTCATTTCGGCTTATTAAAACCGCTAACCGTATATTATGTTAGTGCTAAACCCGTAAACGTAGAATATTAATGCTACGCTACACCCGTAAACATTATCGGCCTTACCTAAAATAATCTCGATTCTCTTAGTCACTGCTTAAACTTCTCTGTCCTTTTCTAGCACGTGCAACTTCACGTCAGAGAGAAGATGGCAGAGCACCTTAAGCAGTGACTAACGGTTGAAAAGTTTTTTTAAGTAAGGCCGTATAATGTTAGTGCTAAACATTGGATATATTTGACAGAATGTTGGTAAAAATAATGGCAAAAGAAGACTAGAAAATCTTTAAAAAAGGATCGTGAAACTGAACAGTCAGTCTACAACATGAGTATATCTAGGTACTAGGTAAGCATACTGCCATTCAACGTGGCAATGTCGCCAGCATGCTGGGTACACTACTGACTAGTAGTGGGTTTGAGCATTTGGATTGTCTCTAAACTTTCATCGGTCTGGATACAATCCTTTTGTTTTTGTGTTAAGTTAGGTTAAGTAGTTTAATTAGATATTTATGTAGTTTGCGATTCTACATACTGTAACCTCATCATAAGCCCGGAGACGTCCAATGCTGAAGGAAGGCCACACTGGCCTCACGGCCAACAAGGCCACACTGTGTGGGTAACTGCCATTTTCATACACCGGTTTCCCGCGACATCACGTCGGTCCACCTATAGGTAGGGCCTTCCTACGTTGCGTCTTCCGGTGCGTGGTCGCTACTCAAGTACCTTTCTTCCCCATCGGTTTTCAGTTCTTCGAACGATGTGCCTTGCCCATTGCCACTTCAACTTGCAAAACCTGAGAGCTCTGCTATGTTGGACTTTGGTTCTTTGGCGAATATCCTCGTTCCGGATTTTGTCGCGCAAAGTAATTCCGAGCATAGCCTGTAACCTATTTGTCAACAAATCTGTCTCATACCGAGGTTTTCTTTATAGTCGGGAACAAAACAGAATGGACAATGATAACTCCAAGTCTCGTGGCGTGAAACCCGAGCGCGGCCCGAAATACCCGCGACTCCGCGAAAGGCGCGTGCGCACCGATGAACGCACTATTTCGCAACACCTGATTCCCTCCAACTCTTGGGCTTGCTACGCATTATAATATCTCAAGTGCAGCTAAGATCTAACTCAGGATAAATATGAAACTTTCAAAGCGATTTGAACACTTCATTATGTTTAGGTATCATTTCATGTACAAAACAAATTATTACTCCCGGTGATAAGCATAACTACAGGTTAGATGTGTTTAACATCTTCGACCACACCGTCATTTATAATCAGGTGAGCTGTCAAACAACTGAACCAATAAAATATCTAGAAAGAGCCTACAAATATATTTTTATAGCCGTTCTTGACCTTTCTTTTAGTTGCGTTTAGTTTTTTTCAACTAGCGCCAAATCTCTAAGACTTAGTATAGTATTATATATTTCATACTATTATCTTGGCTTAGTATGAATTATTTTGTTCGCGTATGCTGTTAGGTATACCTATATCAATGAAATCCATCTATATTCTATTAACCTCGAAGTATGTAAGTAATATATACCTACACACATACATACTAACAGTGAGCACCGTTACCTATGTAAGTAACGTATACCTACTCATAAACTCGTTGGGAACCTACAAAGAAACTTCGTATAGGCTGAGTAGCCAGCCCTGGTTAATAGTTACCTACTTAAATTTTAAATTAAAGTGTCAGAGTTAATATGCCGCCAGAAGGCCTCTGACGTGGCTAGACGTCACATAAATATAAGACAACGGCAACTATTTAACGTCTCATCCAAATACATAAATCGTCCGTTGCTTACCTAACATTGGTGATCTTTCGAAACCAGTCTCAAAGTGCATAATATATTCAATTTAAGACCTCTGTACACTTAGTTGCAAATTAATAAATGTGAATATGAACCAGCTAGTCAAGCTAGACCACGAGCGCTAACTACATTATAAAAAAGAGTTCGAACAAGGTAACACTGTGACTGGATAAAAACTCCCATTGAGTAAACTGGTTGGGGAAAAAATATCTGTAATTTCCCGTTGGGGAAGGCTTCCTGCCTTCTGTCCACACCATATTTTCACATTTGCTGCAAAATATATGGGCTTAGATTTGATTTTGTGACTATTGAATTTGGTCGAATTCGCGATATTATCACTTTTAGCGCATTACGGAACGCAGCAATTATTTCACTTCTGCTTTCATCAGCGTTCGTGCATTGCGGATACTTTTAAACTAAGTATTATTCGATCTGTGTCTCGGATCAGATAGCTCGTGAAGACGTATCGCCTCATCCGATTGACTCCGAAGCACCCATTTATTGGAGTTGTGTATTGGCGACGATCCAATGAAAATATTGTCGACATTCTCATCACATCGGATATGTATTGATGGGTGGAGTGATCAGGAATTCGGGCTAATAGACTGCTACGTAATCTGTTACAAAATAGTAATAAGAATTACTTACTGTTAAATAAGTACCTACTAAGTATTCGTTCAGTATTTCATCTTCTTATGGTGTCTCTCGCCGTAGTAGCCTGAACGGGAGACCGCTAGCTTGATTTGAAATCCTGAGGTCGCGGGTTCAAATCTTGGGCCGATACGAATGAGCTCTTTGGAGTTTATTTGTATGTACGGATTTCCATACCACTGGCGTTTCGGTAAACAAAAACATCGTGGGGAAACCTGAATACGTCCGGAGAACAAATTATTTGACGTATGTGAATCCACCGACCCGCAACTGGGCCATTGAGGTGGATATGGCCCAATCTCCCTTGGACTATGTCCAGCACTCCCTATTAAGGGGGAATCCGTCGTCCTGCAGTGAACGTCTTCTGGCTGATGATGAAGATGGCCAGCTCTGGACTATGCAATCACCTAAGTAGAAAGGTACATATACTATACATACATTAGGCTGGTAAACTCGTAAATGTGCGTAATTGGATAAAACCCGGTCACGTGCCAATCGGACTCAAGGTCCCGGGGGTCCAGTTTTCTCAGAGGATCTTCACAACGCGTTAACTTTCTACTTTATTATATCGGTAAGTATAAATAGGATGTTATTGCACACCAACACAGTAAAGTGTGATTGACTTTTTGCCATTTAAGGCAAGTCGGATGAGTAGTCACATCTATAAATATATTATGATTTGTTTATGTGTTAGTAAGAAGTCGTACTTACTGGCTATTGTTTCAATTTTATGCGCAGGTGCAGAAATACTTAGTAAGTACTTAATACTTAATTATAAAAGGTAAATAGGTAAATTCGTTTAACCACAATGATACGTTTATGATTTTAAAGCTTAAACCAATACCATAAGTGTGGAAACAATTCATGAAAGAATATTTAAAATGACACGTTTAATGTAACATCTATATAATTCTGAAGTAATATTGGAATCATACCAATAAAGCTGACTAAATTCATAAACTCTAACATGTTTTGTCCCACAGATGGGAGAAGGTCTCTCTTAAGAGGGAATTTTTCCAGATTCCCTAGAATAAATTTGTATGGAGTATCATACTCCATACATATAGAGTATCATACTCTATACAAATGTATTCCCCTAGTTTCTTCCTGGATAATGCCTATAGAGCAATAATTGTTTTATAAAGTGTAGGTCTACCATTGAAGATGTCGAGCGATGATGATGATGATGATGTTGGTGATGTGTGTGTTTGGCTTTTCTGTGAGGTCTACTGCAGACATGTCTATGTCATTTCCATTTTTTAAACAACTAATTGAAAAAAAAATAACCTTTTAAAAACTTCATAGTGATATTTGGAGGGTTATATATTCAGGAAGAAAATAGGGAAATACTTTTGTATGGAGAATCGTAGACCGGATTCCCTCTTAAAGCCGTATTCACTATGTGAATTGGGTTGTTGCGTAAAATAATACTTATTGCGCGCCAAATCCAGTAGCTTTTATAATATAAGATCTAGGATTGCCAATGCAAAAAGAAATTATTGAATTTTATCTGCCAGTTGGGTACTTTTCACGTAAGGAACATATAGAAAACATGAAGAAACTAGTACCACGCTACGGTTTCACACGATACCTTACAAGAATTACATATTTTCCAAAGTAAATAGTAGATTGTTTACCAATATGCAATATGCTCCCATACAACAATTATATTTTATTTTATTTTATTTTACTCTATGAGAAAATAATACCCTAATACCATACCCTTTTTACTGAGGAAGATACACTCAGTTAAAATTAAAATAAGTAAAATCCGAATTTGAGCAAACAATTACGAACGAAGGCAGAATGTTTTTCGCGCTTTTTTGTTTTTTTTCACAAATGTTGTATTTTTTCGCGCGCCTTTTTTTAATATATACCTAGCCGTTTACTTGTTCATACAATGTCCGTGGTTGATCTATTTGGTGATTGGAACTTTTACTAACAATATCCACATTCCAAATTCAAATTACTTTTTGTCCCGAGAGCAAAAAATTACTCTTTTTTGCCCTGTTTGCGAGGAACAAAGAGTATCAATTTTGAAAAGATGTGATAAACACAAATAAGAACCAAGTTAAATTACGTAATTCATTTTTATTTTTTACGTAAATAGATCTTCGTAGTTTAATCAGTTGTTAGTTATCTAATTAGTTGTTTAATAAAAGTTAAGTTTCCCAATTTCACAGGGTCTTTGAGTCTTTGGTTAACTGGACCTCCTCCTCGCCTTGCCCTTGCCAATCAAGTGGACCCGCGGGTCCACACCCGCGGGTCCACTTGATTACGTAATTTTTTCTGTATTTTTATTGGTTCACTGGACCCTCATTCAAACTCTTAAAAAACTATTGTTTAAAGCTACCAGTAGTGAGCTACAGTCGAATATATCTAACTACCTCGTCTAATTAACCTACTATACCTAGTACCTACAAAAAATATACCTCCATTGCATTGCCTATATACCTCCCGATGAAAATCTAGAGACGATACCCAAATACTCAAGCTAAATGTCAGCAGCGTATAGCCAGTTAAGCCTACCTTGTTTAGTTATAAGAAGTAGTTTGGGACTAAGTCTAGAGAGCTACCTAATATGCATTTCTCTTATCCAATTTCATTCATAGCAGGGTTAAGTGGAAAAGCACCATATACTAGATCTCATTTGCAAAATAGACCCCAAAACTTACGCTTTAAAATGTTAAATTCTTATTCACTAGTGAGAAAAACTATACTTTTCACTATAAGAATAAAACTATGGAGAAATCTTGACATTACAGCATCATAACAATTAGAGGTAGTCACGATAACGCCTGTCTCGTTACGTTGAGTCGGCGCTTGGCACGCGCCCAGCGCTCTCCCGTCACAGATTGAGTAATAGTGGCACTCTCGCGTCCCTTGACGTCATCTCCCATGTGCTCAGACGCGTGCGCGTGAGCATCTGGGCTAATAGGTGATTAGCGGACGGTACGGGGGAGATTTAAATATGTGGGAGAAATCATTATTTAATCTTAGTGAAACTAAACATTTAGGTAGTTAAGTGAGTAATAGGCCAGACTTCATATTGGACCTAATATGCCGTTTAAAGGAGTCTGACATGGCTATACAGTTGCTCTGCTATTGGGACCGAAATGTAACGTGTCAGTGTAAATAATAAGTCTTATACTCGTACTTATATAAAACAGATTTTATTACCTCTTTTTTTTCAGATATAGAACCTAAGTCTAATTAGCAGGGGTCTTCCGTCCGGTCATCTACATTCAGGATGTCAGTGACGGAGAATTTGGATCCGAACGGAAACCTTTCCGATTGAGTTGTGAATACCCCGGCAGAATAGGTGGTCATTAAGTAGATACTAGGTAGTAGGTAATGTTTACATACTTGGGAAATTTGATAACATTGGAAAACACTAGGTTTTTAAGACAATTGGAAAGTTAGTAGCATCATTGTATGTCACTGATTACTCGTAGTTGTCACTAATAAAAATAAACGGCAAAAGCGGTCTAAATCAAGCTAGATTTAGAAAGGCCAGCTTTGAAACACGATCATAAAATATCTACATAAGACAGGAGGAAGCATCTGAAACTGTAAGGTTGTTTCAGTAGCTTTTTCAGTATTTATAAATAAAAAATCCAATTTGTCTGCATAGTTAGTGCGACATAGACAAATTGATGGACGCAAGCGTCGCATCTAACCTTGAGAGCTTTCCTGTTTACGAACTTTGAAAAATGGTTATTTTCATTCGGCAGATAGGTAATATTTTTGTTTTATTTATACGGGAATACTCACGTTTAATTAAATCAGATACTCCGACTGTAGTCTCGATCACATTCGGTGACCTTTTTCAAAGAGTGAAAACAGAGCCCGACGCGAGTGCAGCTGCGTTCTGCTTAGCACAAAGGTAAAAAAAAGGTCACCGGCTGTGATCGAAACTATAGTCGGAGTATCCGATTTAATTAAACGTGAGTATTCCCGTATAAATAAAACAAAAATGTGTCAAAACCACGTCAGTTTTCATAATATAAGATAGGCAATACCTTATAATTCATCCAGCGCCATTTACTCACGTCATAATACGGATATGCGTTTAGAAAAGAGACTTTGTTTCTGTGCACAAAAAACAAATGTTCCCATTTATCTATTACAGTGTAAAAAGTTTGGCATTTATCAGTGATGGTTCTTAGATAAGCGTTATGTTATTAACATAACACAAATTGTTGTGTCGTGATTTTTAACTTTTTTTTTTTGTATGATTGTTTTATAGGTAGGTAAGGCTTACAGAGGTAGGCTCTATCTAATAGGTATTAAATCATTGTAAAACATAATATGTACATGTACAATACCGCATAAAAATGTAGTAATAATACCTAGTCATTACCTATATATTTATCCAATCATATTACTCTTCTCTATGATCCAATCTTTTTGTCCTATGGTGGTTCTAGTTTCCTCGCCGCAGTCATATCTTTTTTATCGTGTTTAGGTTTGTATTTGACCACAAAAACAACACTCAGCGTCATCATGCTATGTTTATTTATATAATTTGCGTAAAAGTAGAGAATTCGTAAAGAAGGAAGCGAGAAAACAACCATAAACAAGAGATTTGCCAGAACCAATTAAACTTAATGCAATAAATAATGTCCATATCT
The DNA here is from genome assembly GCA_905404285.2 of Erannis defoliaria. Taxonomy (NCBI): domain Eukaryota; kingdom Metazoa; phylum Arthropoda; class Insecta; order Lepidoptera; family Geometridae; genus Erannis; species Erannis defoliaria. The sequence goes on along the minus strand of FR990066.1, from coordinate 10,607,468 downwards.
GCTAATCACCTTAATTCCTTATTGGCGGTGGACCAAATTAGACAGTTACTTAATAAGCAGCGAAAATGACGTAGATTGTTAGCAAATTAGGGATTTTAACGACCTATAATTTGTAAAAGGAGAATATTATATCGACAGCTTCCCAAAAATCCGCGTGTAGGCTTCAGGTAGGGTCACCTATTAATTTGAGATAAACGATCATCAGAAAGGGTATGTTAATAGCTACCATATTTGGTCTACTGTGAGCAGAATGTGCCAGAATGAATCATGCCAATAGCGTAGGAGATTTAACGCCATATTATAAGTATTTATTGCGCTTCTTTTACCGAAATAGAAGAGAATCCAAACAAACCTTAAAGGAATTTATTTTACATAACTGTTATGGTCTGTGGTTTATATTTGTTAAGATAATTTTGTATTCGTTTTATGAGTGTGCTAATGGGTTATGGGTGTAATAATTATTGTGTTTGTTAAATGGATTCCATCGAGGCGAAATGTCTTGGTACTTAAGATATGATTGGATAAAATGATTAAAGGGCCTGTTAAGCGAACAATAATGCTTGTTAGTAACTTTATTGAGAGCATTAATTAAGCCTACATCTGTAACTGCCTATTAAATTAGATAGAGACATTTCATAATAGTATGGCTAGACTAGTGGTCGCCAGTAGTTTCGTATGCGTAGTGTAATATGTCTTGTTCAGATCCCGCGTTTAATTAATAAAATCCCGCAGGAATTCCATACATATTTTCAGCCCCCATGAACCTCTTTTAGTTCGTCTCTATCTCAAAATAGTTATAATTTATAGTAAACGTTTTTGTCTTATACGGAACTCTCCTGCTCAATAGGCTAGATGACTGATGTTTAAATCGTTGAAACCAATAGCTTTGATGAAGAATTTAAGTAAATATGGTATGTTTATTGAAAACATTATTTAAATCGGTTAATAATGTTCTATTATATGAGCGTTTAAAGTTTTTGTTAGAGACAACTCTGTCCCTTTCCCACAAAACAAAAAATTACGTCACGCCTTACTTGTCAGAATAGAATTTATATGGCGTACTGAGAAGTGACGTCACGATTTGCTGTTTCGCCTCTCTGTCTAGCATGAGATTAAAATGCTTATAAGTTGCTTATTTTTGATCAGATTTTCATATTTTTTTCATTACTCAGCTATATTTATGGGCCACATTTTAACAGGACAATAAAAAAAAACCAGTCATCTAGCCTATTCCAAATTGTAGACAATACAGCGTCCGAGATTTCCTGATGAGTCAGTGAATGGTATTATTGGCTTATAGACAAGGTTACGCGGGTCGGTATTACTAATACGAATTTGGGGGTGAATGGTAGGGTCTCATTATGGTAAACAACCTTTACTATGGTACCAATCCAGAAATCGTGGAAGAAAATCAATCTGGTCCATGGAAAAGTGTAATTCACCCTCGACAAAATAAATGAAACAGTTGTTGACAGTTGTTCACAATGATGAGTACATACAATGGCCTCCTTTTGGCTTAGCAAAACCAATACGCGTACCCCTGTATAGCTAGAAAGACAAATAGCTAGGCATTGTTTTGAAATAAGCTACTTCGAGAGTTCTGTCAATGGGGCCATGTTTGCACGTCCCTAGTTAGTGGAGAACACGCAAATGATGCCCAAAATAGCGTCACCTCGATCTGCCCATAAATGTTAGTGATAACAGAAAGCGCCTCGATTGATGTTTACTCAGACAACGGTTTGTGAGTAATCACAAGAAGCTGTAGGATGGTGCAAACAAGAAGGATTGCGCGCGTGAAAGGGGTCTTGAGCAAGAAAGGTTTAGCAGCGAGAATGCATGATGCTGGGAATGACTATTATAGGTGGGTAGTAATTATGTCGTCTCAATAAGTATTTTGCATGCCGCTCTGGTAGTACACCCGAGAAAATAGAACTATACATATATAATATTTAATTAGCAATAAGAACTGCGGTGTAACTCTTCAATGGCAATACATCTTTTTGAATATTCGAAGGCATACATAAACCTACAAATATATAATATATTTTATTAGATATTAAATGAGCCAATCAACTCGGCAACATTTTTCTATTGGACACCGTCTGACCCTACCGCTAAAATTTTTGCAGCAGAGAGGTTACAGCGTCGACAAAGTAATTCCTTTTCTATAACTGCTGTTTAATCATAAAAAACAGGTTTTTTTAAAATTATGTGTAACCGTTCTAGGTCTGGGTGTTAGTTGCTGTGTGACCCATGTCTTTCCCTCCTCTGGGAATCCTAATAAATTCTATTAGTGTATCTAATATTTTTTTATTCAAAATGGATAGTTGGATAGTAATTTACAACATGAGAACCTATTTATGCGGTTATAAGAATAAATAGAATATCTTTTTACCACAACCAATGGGAAAACTATAAATTCTTCCTGTTAGATACTTTCCTATACTTACTAAGCTTTGGTTGGGATAACCCGATTTCATAATGACAACGATAATACATATTCGCGCACGATTGCGCGGCCGTCTCACCTCGGCCTTATGACGAATCGCCAAAGATTCTATCAAGGCGGCTGACAATTTGACACTTTCCTTGTACGGGCAATCGGGCAAGCTTTCTTGAGGTAGCAAACGTATTTATGAGATAAATAAACATGACACACATTGATTGTTTGAATTGCATAGAACTGGTGACAAGTTAGATAAATATGCCTAATCGTTTAATGGAATTGCGAGAAAAGATGGGTAAGTCGTTGTTCTTGATGTCTTAAATAAGTTACGGTTTTTTTATAATGAGGTAATATGGTGATGATAGACATCGTTTTCCCTAATGATGTTATATAGAAATCAGTACTTAGGTACCAATCTAGAATACTGGAAAATGCTGGAAATAAATACTGATTGAAATAAAAATAAGATACCTAGTAGTTTTTTTTCTATATAATGTAACAACAGAGACGTTTTAATCACGAAACATGAAAGACCATTTGTTTTTAAATTATAAATTAAGAAAGAAAATGCCGTACCTCATCTCACTCATGTACTTATATCTAAGGACAAGGTGGACTATACATATAGCAACGTACTGGGGTATCTATCACAGAAAAGCGAAAGCCCTATACTTCTTAGGTGTAGGTATCTATAATATAATAAGTAGATATTAAATTATAAAAATAAACTTTTTAATTTTATTACCCAAAATTAAATAAATACGTACACAAGTAAATTGCAAGATAAATTGCACTTTTAGACAAAGAAACCATAGTTCGTACTATAACTATAGAGCTGATAACACCTAGAGCCGGTGCGGTCTGCCGTTACCCAGATAGATAACAAACTCATTCATGTTACCAAACCAAACAACACTGATAAAATATCTCTAACGTTCAACATAATATTCTCACAGCACAATCAAACGCAAAATTGAATTAAATTTTCATCAATCAAACAGATTCATTGACTTTTCCGCCGAATTTTCCTTAGCCACAGCAGAGATGAAGGTAATAATTGTTTTGATTGCAGTTAATTAAAATAAATCGTAAAGTTAATACAAGAAAACTCAGTTGGCTCAAGCAGCGTTCATTGGAAATCGAAAGGGGAAGTAAACGAGAAGATAATCACCTCCACCTTCAGGCAGCATCTGTGACATCCAAATCCTTTAAATGGCGCACTGTTTACACAAAACTTTTCATTGATATTCAGTAGATCACTCGCGGACGGTCACTGACGGCACTGCACTAGCGCGGGCCCGCGGCTGCGCTCTGCACCCGTTATCAGCTGCGCGGAGGTCGCGAGAGTCGCGTCGCTCGCGCCGACCCGCTGCGCCCGCACCGCTCTAATCTAAATACAGACAACGCGGCCCCAACCAAAATCGCTCGTATCACTTTCGGTTTCCATACGGCCTAAATTTAGAGGCCGCTCGCAACAGAAATAAAAACGTTTTTTACGTGTTTTTAGACGGGAACAGAGGGCGTTTTTGCAGTTTCTCTGGTGGTGTGCCAGCGACGCGCGCGCTCGCGAAACCCGAGATTCGTGCCGTATTTGGCAGCTCGCGCGGTCGGACGGTTTTGGGTATTTAGTTTCGGGCTGGGAGCGCGCCGCGGCCAAGATGCGCGCGCTAATTTCAGCCGCTTCCGTTGAGCTGAGTGCGCGAGCTCCGAGGGATGCATTACCTGACCGACCGGCCACTCGCGTGCCATATACGGCACAACCCAATCGTACACGACGCCACCGCCGAAATAAACACTCGCCAATAAGCGTGATCATCAATGTCCCATATTTGAGTCACAGTTTTGTACTGAATAGGTAGGTATATATATATAAGTGGACGGAAAACAATGCTATTCGTGGAAGAGCATAATAATATAATTACGTAGGTACCATCGCTTCACTGGGACTGCGCTGGGACTGTTCTCACGTTGACGTATCTTACTAACTACATGTAGGTACAGCTTATTATTAAGATATCCTGTTCGCCGTTTCTAGTCTGATTATTTCGTTATGGCCGATTATTTACATCACATCTTCATCAAAACAACTTTTAGCCTCAGATTTCAGACAAAATTGTATTCCATTGCTCTATGTTTTTAGTCACAATACCTTATACCTAGGTACCTACTGTTGATTATCGAACTCAATTTCTGGGTTAAGTCACAAGTGTTAAGGTTTTTTCTAGGTAAGCGTGCTCCATCGTCGACTGCCTTGGAGGATCTAGGCTGGGTATATAATAAAAGTCGACTGCGTCTGAGACGGCAGTCAAACGCAAGCCTATATGCCAAAAAAATAAGTTATTTATGCTATTTTTATGTTGCTATTGATTAAGCAAACCTAGCAATTGGCTAAGAGCTTAATGGACTCTCAGACCGTCAGAAAGAATTCCGAACCAAAGAAAAACATAATGTTGCGCTTTATATTATTTGGATAATACGGAACGAATATTATCCGCGCAAAATCAGGACGCGAAGTTCTAGCTCGAACTTGGCAGATTTTTTAATTATCATCATCATCATCTGCGAGATGACATGCACTCTTGAACGAAGGGCCTCCCTTTGGACCGCTACACTGTACGAAAGCCAGCCATTTGCATCCACCGGTTGCCCGCGACTTTCACAATGTCGTCGGTCCACAGTCTGGCCTACCAACGCTGCGTCTTCCGGTTGGCGGTCGCCACTCCAGAACCTTTCTTCCCCATCGGTTATCAGCCGATATGGTCTGCCCATTGCCACTTCAACTTGTAAACCCTGAGGACTATGTCGGTGACTTTGGTTCTTTGGCGAATATCCTCGTTCCGGATTTTATCGCGCCAACTAACTACGAGCACTCTTTCCATTGCCCGTTGTGTGACTCTAAGTTTCTCCAAAAGGCCAGCAGTGAAAGACCACGTTTCAGTTCCATATATCATCTCTGGCAACACACACTAGTTGAAGACTCTTGTCTTCAGGCACTGCGGGATTTTGGACGAGATGGTACCACGCAATTTTCCGAACGCTGCCCAACCGAGTTGGATTCTTCGGGCGACCTCTATGTCGAAGATGGTCCATCTTCCTAACTGAACAATATGTCGAAGGTAGTTTTAGTGGTCAACAACTTCGAGAGTATCGTTCCCAGCGACTAGCGCTACGAGCACAACACGGACATTGGACATGATTTTTGTCTTGTCCATATTTATATTTTAAGTGGGAAACGCTACTGAAGTTGCTGAGCAGATTTTAGTCTAGTATTTATACAGTCATTAGCTACCTACCTAGCTCAAGTTTTATTTGCGATTATAAATTGTCATCGTATAGCGTGCTCTGGCGACTGGCAGTGCATCAATATTTTTAGCCGTGACCCACTGCGGTGAATGCATTTTCTCTTCCCTATCGAGTTACCTAGCTGTTTTGTCATTTTGCAATCATCTACATTTTATGTTGTTATCCGTATAGGCATTCATCTATCAGTCGGTATTTATTATCCAGATAACAACCTACGATTTGTGTATTCGTGCTTATATAGTAAACTTTGAATCTTACTAAACTTGTTGAATCGTAGTTTACCGTTATTGCTAAGAACAGAAGAAAATATGGATACAATTATAATTATGGTTTTCTCGCCTATTATTCGCGTTTTTCGAGTTTTACGGTGAGTTTCTCTGGTTTCTCAAAACAGTTCAACAGTAACTATTGGAAAGATAAAGAGACAACCTCAGTTTCACATTTATATCCCTACTTTTTTATGCCTAAGTAAACAGACGAGGTAATCTCTATGATGGAAACGTGAAGCTTGTCCACAGCAGTCCAAGGCCACCCAGAATTTTAATTCCAAAATGCTACAGGCAATGTAATGTTTTTTACAAATTAGCACACTCTCGAAATGTTTCATGTGAAATATAAACTGGGCATAAAACATATATTATGTCTATATGTCACTTAGATACTTAATCAGCTTATTTGTATTAGGTAGATATATGTTAAATTAATTGTATTGGGTTACTTCATGTACGTAGTGCTGGATTACTTTTTTACCATAATGTTTAAGGTACAAAAAAAATAAAAATAACAATCAAATAATTTATTTTAAAAAAAAACATTAAGGAAACGAGTATACCTCAGTTTATTTTCTGTGCAGAGCGAGTAGAGCACAAATTGCCTAAAAATACTAATTTATTTAGAGAATACCGCGCGGAGTCGCCGCATCTCGTAAAATACAATCTGCCAGATATTTATAAACGGTTTCTCGTAATGATGTGTTTTTTGTTTGATGTTACAACACAATTTTTCGGTTTGATTCAAGTGTATTGCTCTACATAATATTTTGAGGAAGAAAGTGCATTGCTCTACAATTTTAAAGAAGGGCGACGTTTTTAAACCGATAAATCGAGAAACGTTGTAAGTTGTCGTCTGACTGTGTATTGTGTATGGGCTTCATAAAAAATAAACAATAACCCATAAATAAAATATAGATACAGACAATAAACCAATGCAAAAAAATATGTAGAATTAAATTATTTTCTCTAAATACTAAGTACTACTACTACTATTCTACTCTATATGGGCACCAACTACAGCTGCGATTTTTTAGTGTTGTGCTTTAGTTTACATAAGATAATTATTTACAAATAGTAAGTGTATTTGTTGAAAATCACTCGAGTTCTTTTGAAAGTGATTAGATTTTCTCTTAATAAATCAAGTGTTGTTTTAATTTTTATTCATTTTAATATTTAGAAAATTGGGGAAGAACTTGATTATCGCTCGTAAATTACACCATACACAAATAATGCACTGCATTGCCTTTTTTGCCCCTCTACATTGTCGTTTTTGTACATATGAAAATACTCATAATTTTTGTCATAATTAACTTTGAATTTATGAAAATTCGTGAAACGCACGAATACAAGATCGTTCTTACGTTACGCATTCTAATCTTCTAATTTTACCGGTTTTATGTCCCCATCATCATCACGTCCTGGCGTCATGGCCCGGAGACGTCCACTGCTGAACGAAGGCCTCCACTTTAGACCGCCACAGTGTACGACAACTTGCCATTTGTATCCACCGGTTGACCGCGACTTTTACAATGTCGTCGATCCACCTAAGGGGACGCTGCGTCTTCCAGTTCGTGGTCGCCATTCAATAACCTTTCTCCCACATCGGTTATCAGTTCTTCGAGCGATGTGGCCTGCCCATTGCCACTTCAACTTGCAAACCCTGAGAGCTATGTCGGTATAGTTGTTTGATGTCCGACTGCGCATTATTGATTGTTTACGCACTTCAAACAATATAACTGTTAGTTTACGTAGCTGCTATGAGTTACTCATGCCTACAAATACAGTAGTAGATAAAAATGTAGGTACATATACCTACTAAATATTGCATAAAAAACATTCTAATACCTCCTGTAAAAAGTAAAAACTTCGAAGGTGGTAAAATAAAGCTGCCTTACAAAAATTGTTGCAATGTTTGTCGATTGTTTGTTATGGTTGCCTGGCCACGAGTTTGACACAACTCAGTTGCGAGGTTGCGGTCGAAGATGGTAAAATAGCCTAGACTGAGCAGTGACTATGAAATTAAGTTGCCGGAATACAGCACCGCATTCAAGTCGTGGTCAAACCCAAAAATCCGAGTTAAAGAAGATTCTATTTTTGCAATGTCTAAGCAGGGGTCAATTTGGTAGCCCTATACTGCTTCTAGAGTGCTATAAATCGTTTACTTCGTGTCAATCTTGCTTAGCGCAAGCGGCGTGTCGTCGCCCACATCGGCTGCGAGTCCCACACCACACTGTCGCACCTGGCGACTGGCCCCAATCTGTTTCTGTCGTAGGACGAGCTTCTACATTCACTATCTTTGTTGTCAGTCGCCAAGTACCTTTTTTGAAAGCTGCTTGGCAAAAAAGAGTAGAGATTAATAGGGGCGCCACTATCGCAAACAGTTCTGAATACTAGCAACCCTGTTGTAACTCTGAGAAAGATGATTGGACGAGCTAGCTTGCATAGGTATGCATAGCTTGACAAAAAGTTACTAGACGCTGGTTTTTCGCAATAAGGCCGCTAGTTGTTGTCTCTAATTTGCTTCAATTCTGGCGAGAGTTAGAACAATCTATAACTGTCCTGGCACGACTAGAAATTAGGATGACCGAGCGAGCAATAGCCAGTTGGCCTATAGAATACAACTGTTGAGGGGGAGGAGGAAGGGGAAAAAATCTGTGCGAACTATACCTACACACTAAAGTACTTACTTATAATAGAAAAACTACACAAAGTGGATATGCAGGGAAATAAACTCAAGAGTTTTGACAGGAAGCGAAAAATCTTGTCGCCGCATTGTTATTTTCGAAAACTTTCCTTATTTTCGAATATTAAGAAAAAAATTCCTTCATCTAAGGCCAACAAGTTCAAAATTCTGGCACTGCTACTTTTATGGGCAGGCATGATGCTTACCGCCAGGCGAACATATTCTCGCTCGTCTATCGAGACGTCCAATGCCAAAAAAAAGATAGGAATCCAAATTTGTTTTAGTTCTGTCTATCTGTTCCAATTTATTAGCACTTTTTCTAGCAGAGACATGAATAGGGCCTTTCGCTGACGTCCCCGCTTTAGACGACGAGCATCGCTGCTACGTCAGCCTAGTTATTTACAATCAGGCAATTTTCAACGAAACATTATTTGTCCTCTCACTGTTATGTGGGTGTGTCTGCTGCCTAATCGGCACCTCCGTAGGTTTCACTTAGTGTTTGCTTGGAGAAATCATATTTAATATTTGCTTTGAATTCTGATCTGCAGACGTGAGTCATTAATTTATTTGTGGAGTATCCATAATGCGTATCTACGCTTGATTGGTTATATCCCATCACTATTTCTGACATAAGGAAGCTCTGGGGCTAATGTTGTTGCTGTATATTCGTACCCACATATTACATTAGAAATGCCAAACTAAACGATATAGATCGTCAATTGTGTTTTGCACATTTACTTACCTACAAGTAAACTTACGTGCCTGCGGGGCTAAAGTGGCTACCTTAACTCGCTACGCGGAGCAAATGGAACCATTTCCTCCCCGCAGCGGCACGTAGATTCTTATACACACCACGGGCGGGAGCAAGTAAAGAAGCCTCAGATCTCATGTTTGTCACTCTCGGACTCGCCTCGTGAGACAATATACTTACATGAGATCTGAGACATTCTTTACTTTTGTTCCCTAGGTGAGTAATCTACTATTTTACATTCGATCGCATAATTTTTTTTTGTTATATAAAATGTATGCGACGCATATACCGCATCTATACCGCGCATATACCCTCTCTTTAACCGCAATGATGTTGCATGATGACTGGTAGCTTGCCACTTTTTTCCTAGTTTAATACTTTATCATTAAGTCATCTAGTTGGAAATAGGACGTTGTATACCTATGTGCCCAATAAAGCATACCTAAATAAAATGTAATACTTAGTTAGTTGTATATTACCTTTATTCCAGACTTCCACCGCTATGGAGATGGTATGGAGGAACGTAGTAGGTAGGTAATAAAAGGCATTACATAATTATAATAAAATAGGAATTTTTCGGTAAGTAAAACTCCTGTATATCGTGTACCTACTTTCGCTACATACTAACTTGTAATATGCCAGGATTACACGAGGCTTCGTAGCTAATGATTCATACTAATGCTTAGTAGATACTAATACCTTTCATGTAAACTTACTAATTAGTAAGTGACAGTGCAAGTGAATGAACCCGATCCTATTTACTAACCGACAATATCATATTAGTATTAACCGATTATTACTAGTGAGAGGTACGAAGCCCGTGTGCCTAGATTAGGCATCAATATAGTAATAGTAGTAATAGTAAAACCTACTAATAGTTTCCTTCCCGAATTCGTTTATCTGCTATAACAAGTCTGTTGTCATTAGTTCTTTGACGAAAATGCAAAGCATATCAATTTGAGTAGATTATAAAACAGCGTATTTATTTCAAAAAATATTCTTGTTTTCAACCGACTTCAGAAAAAGAGGTTCTCGATTCGACTGTATGTTTTTTTTTTATGTTGCGCGATTACTTCGTCAATTATGAATTGATTTTGATGGTTCTTTATTTGTTTGGGACGTGATACTTCAGTGGTGGTCCCATATAAATTTTATCGAAATCGGTTTAGTAGTTTTGTTTTTAAATCAAAATTACTGGAATAAATGAAAATAACTGGAAAATATGAAGATGTCATCCAGGTAGTCGAAATTGAAGTCGACAATTTTTTTTTATAGCTTATTATGTTACTGTTTGCATTATAGTGTCATAAAGCGAATTTTTAGACATACATAATAAGATATGCGACTTGTTCTTTGCTCTAACATTGGGTCGCGTGTACTTTTCTTGCTCTACCGCAAGATTAGCTCAGAACAATGGCAAATTGAATATGATACTCCACCAATTATAGACTTGTCTTATTGATCGGCTTGTCAAAAATCGCCTACACTCTGTCAAGCCGTATCTATATCCAAAAGTGTCACCACAAAACCAAATTATAAACTCTAACTCCAACCAACAAAGTTTCAAATTAAGATGCATTGTACTGTGTGTCATTGCCGATAATTTTTCGTCTTTATGACTAAGCGATAAGGTTTGAAATGGAAATGAGTTATAGAAGTGGCAGTCCAGGTCTTCGAACCCACACCCTCGTGGTGTAGTGGTGTAATGCGACGCGACAGGCGTCGACGCCGTATGCTCGAGTGATTGATGCTTGGATTGCTTGATACAGTTACCGAATCGGATTAGTACATAATTAAAAAAAAGGTGGGTAGAGTCAGTTTCGAGCGAAGCATAGGGTCTCCGATTCTAGGGGACTTGGCGTTTGTATTTATATGTTTGTGTGTTCAACAATTTCAAATGTGTGTGACACGAAACCTAGTTCATATAGGCTGAGAAGCCAGCACTAGTATCAGATGTAATATGCCGCCCGAAGGCTGTTGTTACAGAAGTATAGAACGAAAACTGCCACAACAATAATTTAACGTGTTATGCACGGTGGCTCGATTCGAACACGACGACCATCATGTTCGCCTGGTGGTAAGCGTCACGTCTATATACCCAAAACAGTGGCAGTGCCAGCAATTAGAACTAGCGAAAAGAAATCCTGCGCCGCGCACTGCACTGTGCTCGTCACCCTGAGATATTAGATATGAAATCTCTTCACACATCACATCACATCTTCAGCCGGAAGACGTCCACTGCTGGACGAAGGCCTCCCCCTTATCAGGGAGGGATTGCCATAATCCCCACGCTAAATCTCTTGCATTACTTCATCCACGCGAAATCTCTCCATGCCCAGTAACTTGTTACTAATTTAATTACTTACGTAGACTTATATAACCAAATGTATATTCTTACAAAATCATAATTATGTGTTTAAACATCTATACATAAATAATCAACTTATACTTAGCAAATAAACTAAACTTATCTTGGCAGTAAATAAAATCGAATCGTATCGGAACCGAATCAAAATATTTAAGACAATCGACGATTTAATAACATTCACATAATAGGTTCATAGCCCAGTAGGCCTATTGGCCAAATATGCCACTTGATGACGGCATATTTGGCCAGAATCCTCGTTTGGTCAAAGCTGGCCGCGTGGGATCGGCGTTTGGAGTAGTGCGGCGTGCACATCGCTAATGATGACATATGCGGCCTACGTTGACGACGTCTTACGGCCTACGGGACGTGATAATAGCTGCACGTGACTATAACACTACTTTGTGTTAAAATTATTTGGATCCAGACGCAGTTTTAGGACACCTGGGTATGTTCTAAAACTGCATCCAGAACCACCGACGGACGGGTAAAAATTTCAATTTAAAATCTAGGCGGCTTGGAGATAGCAGAATACTCACCACCGGGCCTCTGCTGCACGTCCTCCGGTGGTTCTGGATGCAGTTTTAGGACATATTCAGGTCTAGGTTAGATTATATTAGTCTGATGATCATTAATATTCTAATTGAGTCCTAAAGAGATTGAGAAAATAAAGTAGCTACCTATAAAATAACTGGTATAGGTAGGTGGATGCAGAAAATAGGTCCCACTACACTGCACCAGGGTACTTACATCAAAATCAGTGTTGAGATGCAAATACAAGTCCGTGTATTATTATTGTATTTATTTTATATATAGTCTGAGAACCAAAACAAAACCTACGTCCTCGTCATATGCAAATCGCGTGAATTCCCACAGTGTGTCATAAAGTTATTACCTACCTTTAAACTCCATTGGTTTACGCACTCGGCCGACGAAACCACCATATTTGAGTTCTGCACCAGGAACCAATAAATATAATACATTTTAGTACACGCCGAATGCGGCCCAGCGGCCTCGGCAATATTTCCTTATAATTCTGCTTGGGTGCGGCCGAGTGTTAGCGGGCAGCGGGTAGAGGAGCAAGAAGCGAAAATATAACGTACTTATATGTCTCAATTTATGACCAATCGCAAACCAGGGGAAAAACTAATTCAATTACGCTTATCTGAGTGAATTCTCGGCTCTTCATCACCATGAAGTCTTTTCATTTTGAAGCGACTTTATGCTTAACACAGTGATTAACAACGATGAAATTTAAGATAGTAATGTATGTAGGTCTAACCTAAAGGTAACCCGCAAACTCTAGTACTTAGAATCACAGATCATAATAGCCTGTTAATCTCTCTGACTAGAACTATTCTCTCTTTGACTAGAACTATTCTACACTACACCGGTATGTCTTTCTTTGCCTAATTTGGCGCATTTCATTTTTTCTAATTGGGCAATAAGTACGTATGGGCAATTGGGCATACTTGTTGAAGAAGACCAGATTATAGTTTTCAGCAATCAAACGCGACGGTAAAGGTATTCTAGCTCTTGGCGGTCCAATAGAAAGGTAATTTGCAAAGCGAAAAAGCCGATTGCTATGTAGAGATAGGTGCCTCAAGTTCGCTCTTGCTTTGCCCGCTACACCTCTGACCGCAGCCGTCCCTCACTTATTGTCCATACCCCGATACAATATACATTGTCTCCAGTTATGGTTTATAGCCGATCGCCATTCCAGCTGACGTACGCACCATCTTCGGCAGCGCCTCATTATCGCCCGAAACCACTCGAGACTTTGTTTCTAAAGAACTCTGCCATAGCTTATGTTTTACCACATTATTTACTGATTTGTAGAAGGTTTGCTTAAACTTTGTTGTGACAAAGGATGATCTTAGTTACAGGGATAGACTAACCAGGCTCAATAAACTTCAAGATTTGGCAGTCAAGTGTTTTTTGAAGGCGAATGTAACTAATCGTGTAAAGACACAACTTTCGGAATTCGGAATTGAGTTGTAAGTGAATTATTCGTATATTTTATATTAGTGTATAAAATGACTTTGTAAATAAATATATAAGAAACTAAGTTTGACAGTACCTTGCTAGAAAGGTAACTTACCTATACCTACTAAAGTTAAGCCTTTAGGTGTTAAGTAGTTAAGAGGTCATTTGCGATATGGCTTGCACTGGGTGGTAATCTTGTCCAAAGATCGTTCGACATGCGGCAGACATGTCCAGCCCAATCCCATTTCAAGAGGTCAAACTATATTCAGTAAAAATAAATTTCAGGGCTAAAGAAAGCTTGGTAATGGAAGCTTAGCTAAAACTATGAAGGTAAGTAAGCTTTATCAATGTTGCAAGTGTGGCAAGTTGTAAGTAGGTAGTACTATTTACAACGTAGAGACTGGGCCTTAAGAGATAGTTATACCTACCTATATAATTAGAACGTGAGTGTTCCCGTATAAAACAAAAATATATAATTATACCTTACTCAAAAAAAACTGTTAATTTAATAAACGTTAACCAATGTTGTTTTATCTGTTAATTTCTAGTGTATTTCCGCTGTATATATACAGAAATACACTAGAAATTAACAGATAAAAGAATATTGGTAACAATGGACTTCCGAAAAGTAACGACTCAATCACATATATTAATAAACGTTGTTTAACTTCTGGGTAAAAGGAAACTGAATTGCGCAATATTAACTAGCGTCCCATAACTTTCAGCGCCGTTTTATAGTAAGACCCTTCTTATAGTTAATATAGATAGGTAAAACGATCAAATGAACAATCACTTTAGCGAAAAATTCAAAACAAATGAAAGTTGTATAACTCCAAAGATGTTAGCTAAACACGGACTACGCAAAGAACCCGGAACGAGTTGAAAAAACCAAAGCAAACTCCAAATCACTCGCGTAAAACTGATAGAGATCAATTTTATTCTCTCCAAGTCTGGTCGTACCAAGCCATCTGTGTGGTCTAGCGATGAACAAAGAAAGATTGCCCATTAACGCTTCTCGAATCGAACACGAATAAGCTATCCAAGATCTATTGCCTTTGGTAAGTTGCCAGAACGTAGGTAGATCCGACATTAATTTAATCATAGAAAATCATTAGAAAATACTTCTACAATCAATTTGCAAGCCAATGATAAATAACGAAACGACCATCTACGGCCGTCGGCAACACTTTGTCGCTTAATTTCACTAATTAATCTGCTTTATTAATTAATCTTCCGCCCTTATAAAGTCTTCTAATGGAATCAACAAATTACTCGAATAAAAAATCTATTTTATTCAATTTGTCAAAATCAGCTCGAGGCTCAAATTACATGCTACGGTTACCATAATGTTCTGTTAGAGATTATAATACACTTATTATGGACAAATGCGTTGTTTTTATCGCATTTATTGTAATAATTATTGTGAGTGTGGGCAGCACCCACAACTAAATGAATCACGTAGCATGGCTGTGTTCTTCCCAGAAAGGACTGCTTACTTATGTCGGGCAAAAACAGTAGATGATGGATGGACGAGAGGATGCCAGTGCGGGTGTAAGTGATGTTTTATGTTGTCCTAATGTTCTGTAATTAGATGTCGTCGCTTATATTCATAGGCATCATCCTATCCCATTACTGTCAATATTTCAGAAAGAACCTGCCAATGTGGTCAACTTTGAAGGTTTAAGTTGACAGAACTAAACTTACTATAGTATTGCTGTCCTTAGCTAACATGTCTAATAAAAAAGTGACGGCGATATTTTAATTAGTTAAGATCTGTCAACTAAAGCCTTCAAAATTGACCACAATGTTTTGGTACACTCATCAGCCAGAAGACGTCCACTGCTGGACGAAGGCCTCCCCCTTAATAGGGAGGGGTTGTCATAATCCCCACGCTTGGCAGGCGGCTTGGGGATCGCAGTGTTACCACCGTTAACTAAGTGGACGCTGCTGCCCGTCCTCCGGTGGTTCTGGATGCAGTTTTAGGACATACCCAGGTCAATGTTTGGGTAACGTACCTATAATTTAATATAAATTTTCAGATAGGTATTTGGAATCAAAAATATTTATTGGTCACAAAATGACACCTAGAACTTCGCACCATAAATTTTTTTCCTAATCCACCCCCAGTATTGAGGTGAACAAAACACCCCTAATCGGTCGAACCATATTTATTCAAGTTGTAGCGATACGGAGATTGATTTTTATGTAAATAATAAATAATTTTAGATGTTTCAGGCAAGTCACTTTTTACAAAATATTCTAAGAATAAAGTTAATTTAAACGCATGTGACATTTTGGCCTAGTTCATACAAGGTAGTATGGAAATTTGTACCTAGGCCACTACCTGCATAAGGGTCCATTGTCCTAAGCCTTTACGCAAATACTTAGTTGTGATACTCCGTTTATTTCTTAGATAGGTACACAAAGGTTAACAATTTACTTATAATATTAAAGACGGTACGCGTACATACATAAAAATAAATCTTCCACGCTGAAACTGTAGATCTTGACTGCCTTATAGCTCAGTCGGTATAGTACATCTGCTTTGTGAGCTGGGTTCGACTCCCACCCAGGACAAACATTTATGTGACGAACACAGATATTTACTCGGTGTCTTTGCGTTATATGTATTATTATAAGTATGTATTTATTTAAAAAAAGTTCTTTCAGCTATTTGGTTCCAACTTTGCTTATCTTGGGCTAGGTGGCGCTTTGTTAAATATCTATAAAGAAAACTGAAAAATTGGGGATAAAATCACGCGTTGCAAATATTACAGATATAAGAACCCTTCATAACAATCTGAGGACTCTATCTCGATTACTTAGCGCTCTATCGACACCTTAGCCATAAAAAAATGCTATAAAACTTCAAGCTTGATTTAGTAAAAACCTCATAATCAAGTACAAATTCGAAAACACTTATTTGAAGGAAGTCCTTACATATCAATTCCAATTGAATTCTTAACGGTCTTACGACATATTCCGTAAAAGCCTCAATCTCAAGTTCTCTTCAGATTGGACTCGGGCGGGGCTTGTTATGATTTGCCGATTTTGGAGTGGCACTGTACACTACAGTGCAGGAGAACCTGAGCCTTCTCCCACGCGTGGATCGAGATTTTTTTCGCCTTACTTCAAGTGATACGTTGAAGAAATTTTTTTTCTTCGAAGTGATGAATTTATTGACTATGTACATAATTAATTTGTTTCTTCTATTTCTTTTTGGGTGAGTATCTGGTTTCCAACAATTTTACTTTTAGGTACTGGATCTATGAAAGTAGGTTTTTGTAGTGGTAATAGGACTCTACTGCAGAGCCGCCTGGAGAAGTACCACACCTTTGCCAGTTATTCTACCGCCAAGCAGTAGAGTGCAAGCATTACTGTGTTCCGGTTTGAAGGGCAATGTTACCAGAGAAATTACTGGGTATGAAGAGATTTAACATCTAAAATCTCAGGGTGACGAGCGCAGTACAGTGCGGCGCAGGATTGTGTTCGCAAGTTCACAATTCTGGCACTGCTACTGTTAGTGGCAGACGTGACGCTTACCACCAGGCGAAGGCCTTGCTCGTCTCGTCACTTGATTGAATTAATTTAAAAAAAGTTAATAATACAAACGGAAATATTAAAGTAAGACGAACTATTCATGTTATATCAACCCGTAGATAGAACTATGTATTTATATTTTCCTACTATAGACACTGAAAATAATCATTGTAGGTAGTAGGTGTACTATAGATTACTTGGTACTTGCATATGAAACGCTCATAGGTTTCACATTATCTGTTAAACCTAAATTATGCATTGCATCGGTCACGTCCACTGATGAGAAAATTAATTACTTAGTTCTCTGTTCACTGTTTGGTTCCCCTAAATTATAATTATAGCTGCAAGTAAGATTTTCGCTTTTCTGTAGCCACGTCAGATAATTCTGCGCTAACCCACAACAAGTAATACGACTCAGTACTCAGGACCAGCTGGTTGATATTCTATATAACATTTAGATAGCCTTACATTGTATCCAAGTAGCATACTTATTGACACAGAATAAACAATAGTTGCCAGTTAGGTGCGAAAACACTGATCTACAGAATTAGGCCAGCGCAAGCGCAGCGCTCCGCCCTACGCAAAGATCAGATAAGTGGTAACTTATGCAAATAGCAATACAATCCGACCGATTTATCTATAAAGTAAAATGAGAGAGCCACCGTCACATTTTCTGAGTAAAACAGACAAGATGCAAGACAATTATTAGTTCCCTCGTTTGACGAACTCTAGAGATAGGTTGGTTGGTTGGTTGGTTTAGTTGGTGAATTCCATCCTTTGTATTTACGTTTATTGGCCGCGTTTCTAATGATTGCTAGCACTCGGTTTTGTTTTTGCTGCCGAATGTTGCATTAGAATCGCGATCATTAGAGTCTTATTGGCAAGGCCAGATATTAAAATTAACATATAAATGTAAGAAGGTTAGATGGATGTACCTGTCTACGTACGTGTATACAAATAGTTTATTGATAACACCAAAGTTACACGTCAAATTTCATTAAGTATGTCACAATAAATAATCACTTAATTAAATGAAATAATAATTATAAAAATACGTTAATAATCTCTTATTTTAAAATAAGCTTCAATGTCATAAAACAAATTCTCTTGTAACCACGCTCTGAGCTTGGTTTTGAAGCACCCGGTGGAAGGAGCATCCCGAATGGAAGCTGGTATACGGTTGTAGATCGCGGGCCCCAAAATATACACTGACCTCTCCGACTTGACGAGACGGTGCAGTTGGGTATACCGGTTCGATTCTATGAAACGAAAGATTTTTACATTGACGTATTTTTTTATTACTTGCTGATTGATCGACTGCATGACTACATAGATATACCTAATGTGTTGTTTTAGCGTCAGGAAAGCAATAAACGGCATTGGCATGGGACCAGAAAAAATGGTGAGTGACGCTGCACTCCAGACACTAAAGAGCAGTTCATATATTAGGTATTTACCTATGAAATTGCCGTTTTGTATGGAATAAGTGAAAGTACTTATTTTTTAAAACTTTTTTATTTCTGTTATTCAAAGTAATCACCCATGCAATCGACGCATCTTTGCCAACGAATTGGCAGTTTATTGATGCCCTTCTTGTAAAAATCAGCTGGACTGGAGGCAACAAACTCTTCAAAGGCATTTTGTACTGCCACTCGGGAATTGAATTTTTTACCCACTAAAAAGTTGTCTAAATTTTGGAAAAAGTAATAGTCGGTAGGTGCAAGATCTGGTGAGTATGGTGGATAAGGGAGAGCTTCCAACCCCAGCTCTTGCAGCTTGGAGACTGTCTGTAGCAGCAGCGCGAGGCAGGTCTCGACGAGTACGTTGCGCTGGCGATCGTTAAGTTCGTGGGGCACCCATCTATCAAGTTTTTTTACCTTGCCTATTTGTCGCAAATGGATCAAAATTGTTTTGATGCTAACATCAAAAGCTGCTGCTAGCTCAGCTGTAGATTGAGTTTCGTCAGCTTCCACAATCGCCTTTAATTCATCATTGTTGACCAAAGTCTCCGGACGACCACGAGCTTCATTTTTCAAGTCAAAATTTCCAGAAAGAACCGAGAAAACCAATAACGGGTTGTGCGTTCGTTTGTACAGTTCTGTTCGTAAACGTTTTTGATGTTACGTGCCGTTTGTGTCGCGTTGGTGCCACGACTGAACTCATATTCCATAATTGTACGAATTTTTCAAGTATCCATTATGACGAAAATATTTCAAATGTAATGAAAATACAACGCTAATCAATAAACAAAAGACTGAGTTTGTAAAAATAATGTCATGTTTTTAAGACAAAATTAATTTTAATTCAGAATACAAAGCCATTCCAAACTTTTTTTCTATTTGAAATGACCAGTACTGAAGAACGGCAATTTCATAGGACCTATTATTATGTAGGTATAGGTATACTCTACTCAGCATTGGGTGAACATAAATATCTAAGACAAAACTGAGTAACTACAGACGTTGCGTCAAGAATAGGTACATAGCAAGACCAACTACTTACACACTTAGATACTTGACGAGATCCAAGCTTATGGTTTGCGATAAGACATTTATAGGCACAGATAAGTTGAACTACCTCGGCCACATTAGATATATCAGCTAAAGGTTTAGCTTATTTTAGGTAGATATAGGTAGGTGAACCTTGGCTGCACGATAACGGATACCCCAGGATACACCAGGGAGGACGATATTGAAATACGTTTACAAAACAGTCAAAACACCCTGCCTTGTAGTGCGGCTCTACATAAAAACTTGGTGTCCAGACTTCTTAATAGAAGCACAAAAATCCGGATCTACAAGACAGTAATTTGCCCAATACGTACGGATGTGAACACTGAACAGTGCCGCAACTAGGCCGGTGCCAGCTTGCCCATGCAAGCACAGGGCGCAGACCCGCAGAAATTAGCAGACCAGTAGTGGTAGGACCAGTGTAGTGGTACGACTCTACTGCAGAGTCCGCCTGGGGAAGTAACATACCTTTGCCCGTTATTCAACTGCCAAGCAGTAGTGTGCAAGTATTACTGTGTTACGGTTTGAATCATTGTGATTGTTTGATGTTACCAGATAAATTACTGGGTATGAAGAGATTTAACATCTAACATATCAGGGTGTCGAGCGCAGTGCAGTGCGGGGCAGGATTGTGTTCGCAAGTTCACAATTCTGGCACTGCTACTGTTAGTGGCAGGCGTGACGCTTACCATCAGGCGAAGTCTTGCTCTTCTCATCGGTATAAAAAAAAAGGGCCAAGCTTTGGGTCATGCGTGGGCGCAGTTATAGAAGCTATAGCAGTCGCACCGGGCGCATGAAAGGCTAGTTACGATACTGGATGTGAAGGTGGAAAAAGCTGTTGGTAACTGAACCACACTAAATAATAGTACTACATAACTGAACGCAACATTATAATTAGGATTAAAAAAATTGAATTTATATATTTTTTTCAGTGCTATCTCCTTTTAAGTGAGGTTTTTAAGTCAGTTAAACCTGTAGCTTATTAGGTGTTGTTAGCTTTTTGCGAGAAGTTAGGTTCGATTTCCGGCCTCGTAGATACCGGCTTTCGTTCGAGTACCATCTCGCCTGATGTTAAGCGAAGATACAGTCTACGGTGGAGCATGCTTGCCTAGAAGAAACCGATTCGGGAATCGGTTTCACATACTCGTAGTTCGAACAATGAAAATGGCGTCATACCGTTTTGTACCAGTTTTTTTGGTATATCAAATATCAACCATGAAACGATGTCGTATTTTATTATGAAAACTGACGTGGTTATGACACATTTTTTTTTAGTTTTTTTTTGAGCCTCTCAGGGCGCAGCTTCACGCGCGTTGGGCTCTGTTTTCACTCTTTGAAAAATATCACCGGATGTGATCGAAACTATAGTCGGAGTATCCGATTTAATTAAACGTGAGTATCCCGTATAAAAAAAAAACAAAAAAACGTATTTTTTGGTACATCAACCAAAAACGCTTTTTCGAGGTCCTGGGTCCTGGTCCTGGTCGTCAGATAGAAAAATGGTTAGGGAATAAGATCATGCAAATCCAAAGCACATTCTCCGAACTGAAAACAGAATTCTACGAAGTCTGTTTTTATATTATTACCACAAGTAATAAATAATACTAGGTATACTAGTAGTATTTCTACATTATGGTCATTGAGAATACATAACTAAGTAAATAATGAATAAACTATAGGTAATGTAGGTATACCTAAGTACTCTACTATACTAAGTATTTTATTGTATTTTTAGCAACAAAGTTGAATTGAATTCTAGCTCGCCTCGCTCTCGCGGCAGTAGAGAAAACGAGACAAAGTTCAATAAAAATGTTGTTAAGATTATGGTAGACCATCACAAATGCATAATCTCGCTTCGTTTACGCGGCACGTAGGTTTTAGATTGCAAAATATAGCGCGAAGGTCTGCCTAAACAGCCTTGTAGGATAACGATTGTCCTTTTGCGATCGGTTTAATACTTAGATTCATATAGGTATCCAGACTAGATAAGTACTAACAGTTACTAAACAATGTAGTGGTGGCTTTAACTATATAGGTACGTTATACCTACTGTAGCACTAGGTATTTCGTATAGTTTTAGGACCTTAGGACTCTATTGCAGAGTCCGCCTGCGGAGAAATAGTTTTCTCCAAACCTTTGCAAGCATTATTTCAAGTGCAAGCATATATTACTGTATTTCGGTTTGAAGTGCAATTACTGAGCGCAAAGAGATTTGACATCTAATATCTCAGGGTGACGAGCGCAGTGCAGTGCGGCGCAGGATAGTGTTCGCAAGTACACAATTCTAGCACTGCTACTGTTAGTAGCAGGCGTGACGCTTAAACACCAAACGTCTTGCTCGTCACGGTTATAGTTTTTTTTATGCAATGGAGTGTCATTGCATAAAAAAAACTATAACTGTGGGCTCAAATCCCAGCATTGAGCTTGAGCTGCTATTGAAAGAATAGAATAGAAGAATTGAAAGAATAGGAAGCCGTGGTAAGGTACTTTCTAGTCCTCGCCTGGCTAGCTACCACCTGCAATTTGAAAATCTGCCAAGCACCAAACAGTGTCTCCTGGCAGCCTCACTTGAGAGTCAGTTCCCATTCCAGGCAAAGCATGCCTACCATTTTCGACCGCGCCGTCGCTTAATATCAAGTAAGCTGATGTAAAATAATTGCCTACAACAAATAAAAAACTATCTGATATATTTTACTGCTACGGCATTACATAATTTTTTTGTATGTTTGTAACGAATAAACTCAAAAACTACTGGACCGATTTCAAAAATTCTTTACCTATTAGAATGCTACATTATCCTTGAGTAACATAGGCTATATTTTTTTTTTTTTTTTTTTAAATTGGGTTCCCTACTAAAACTTCAATAATGTAACCCAATGTGTATATTTTTTGCCATTAAAATGTCTTTCATCGCATGCGCTACGGAAACTATTGAAGATAGAACAAAAAAATGTTGTACAGTATTAAAGAACATGTCAATATCTAACTAAAACTTGTATTTATGTTACTATATCGACTTTTTACATCTTAAAAGTTGATAGAAATGCCGACCAAAATCAGACCGTAGAACCGATTTATGGGGGGTGCAAAGCCATCCATAGGAAATCTCAAACCACGCAGTGCAGCGGCCAACGCGGCGAGGGAGGGGGCACCGAAATGCGGGAGAGAGGCAGGCACATCTATAAAATAGGTAGGTACTTAAATACAGAAAACTAAAAAACAAAAATATAAGGTAAAGAAACCTAAGACAATAAAAATAGGTTTAAGGATAAAAATATAAAAAATGAATAATAAATACAATTAAATAACACTTTATTGACACCATGAATAGACATTACAAACATAATACACTACAGATAAGCACAACAGGTGGTCTTATCGCTAAAAGCGATCTTTTCCAGACAACCCTCCGATAAAAATAAAAAGTTAAAATGTGAAATAGGGACGGAAATGGGAAATAATTGTTTTTTTTAAACTACTTATGTCCTGCATAAAGATACATTTACTCTACGTTTAAAAAAATAATGTCTACCCGTATGCGTAGCCGGGACGGGCCGGTAGTCTCTTATAATTTGATAAACACGATTGGTTGATTTAGAAATGTAAAAAAAATTGGCAATGAGAGCGACTTTTGTGTATTTTATTTCCATACCTATAATAATTCAGTACCTACATAAAACACAAGATATTTTAGTTTGGCCAAACATGAGCCCGAAAACGATAAAGCTTGAAATTTCGTCATGTTCATCGCGTTATAAATATCATGGACCAAGGCTGAGAAAACACTATAGTAGTAGTACTCATGTACTACTGCTATAGTGTAAAACAAAGCTTTTTAATGATTTTTAAAAATCTGCATTATTAGTAGGTAGCGGTAGGTACTTATCATCTTAGAGGTTCTATAGGTAGGTACTAGGTAGGCACTTAAATCTATATTAGAAAATCTGGATGCATTTCAAGATGCAATGAATAAAAAATGATGATAAAAAATCTTTAGGTACTTATAAACATATAAAATTGCCAAAAAAATATGAAATTGCAAGTTTGTCATCTGTTTTTTCTATAGCGTAATCTACAAGGAAATATTCTGTCATTTTAGGGCCTCATTAATAATAGTGGAGTATCTCGGCTTAGTAAATCAAGTTTTTGTCGGTAGGTATCCAATCCCCTGAGTTACAAATTTAAAAGAAAAACACAAGACAGAATCTGTTCCAAATCCAATTATCTATTCTATTATTGTCTGTTTCAATTTACGAATACGAGTTAGTAACTCTTAAATAGTTGAACAGCTAAAAGAACCCTAAAGCGTCGTAAGCTTTGGTTTTTGGATAACTTACGTTTCTTTAAATCTTCCTTGGCCTTTTCCTGGTGTCCACACATTAGCGAAATCACTCACATAAAAACTTTCATAAGTACTTAACACAAAACTATTTTAACTAGGTAATAAACAACTCACAAAACAATCAATTAAGTATAAATACCACTACGAAGTCTGATCTGAACAGCTACAAACTACTTAGGTACTTTAAAATCAACACAACTTTAAGTCTTAAAAAATAGTGACGTTGACAATTTTTAAACCATGCAACACACTAAAAGCTGTTCACATCACTAAAATTTTCCCGAAAGTTTTCCCGCTAAAATTGATCAACTATTTTTAAATACCGGCGGCGGTGTGCGTACGGCTATGGCCGGCACCGATACTGCCTCCACGGAGGCTGCATGGCTTCAGATTTACAATCCGACCAACTTTTATATAAAGGCGCCACCATCAGATTTTCTAAGCAAAACTGAAAGCTCGGTAAACATTACTTTAGTTCGATTATTTGTCCTACTTAAAGGTAAGTTGGTCGATCTGTCTTGCTGTGGGTCACACCGCCCACAGTCGCAATGAGATCATAAAACTGCTACGTACATAATTTACACTCAACTTGCAACTAAATACAGCCTACTTTGTCTATCATCGATATGCAAACTAGAAATGTTGCGTGGGTTGGCTAAATGCAGGCATAAATAACCTATTGATGCCGATCTAGGAATTAATACGAAAATGTAATAGGTTTAGGTACTTACTAATGTAGGCATAGACATGATTGTAGGATACTTACTTAGAAGGTAAATTGTATGGCTCGTAAGTATACTTACGAAACGTACAATTTACCTTCGTTATAAATTTTGTATCTAAGTATAGTATAGAATAGAAATCTATTAATTTAAAGTGTATTTGGCATGTATAAAATATTTTTACTACGGCTTTTTGATGGCGAGATAATGTGTTTTAAACCAGCGATAATGATAAGATGAATGGATGGGAAATAAGCGAACGGATTTTGAAGACATGTTGAGCGCCGGCTCTCCACTAGCTTCAGTCATACTCTGCCTTTGCGACATGCGAGCCGTACGATACGACAATACAAACTTCTAATACATGTACATGTGTTCTCTTTTTGTCATGCAGTAATTAGATTCGCTATCCCTATTTCCGGTAAATGCAATATGCATACTTTTAGCTAGGTATGCTTGATTTTGTTGTCTTGTTAATTTTGATCGATTTGCAAGGGCTGGGCCCGTCCATTCTATTATCACCGTCGCTGTTTTAGAGTGGTCGCACATTGTTTCGGCACGGCACCCGACAGGCGCCGGATCGACCGAAACACACTGCGCACAATTAACTGGTGCGAGCGAAACGGGCGTCTCGAGATATTTCTTACGGTGTGCGGGACCTAGTACAAAATGTATGCACGAAGCGCCTTCGGGCGAAACCGGACGGTTTTTCTATCGGTTTTTCTCGTCGTATGCGCCCGGCCTTAAACCATTAACAAATTTCTTCTATTATCATTAACAAATTTTGTGATCGCACATTGTTTCGGCACGGCACCCGACAGGCGCCGGATCGACCGAAACACACTGCGCACAATTAACTGGTGCGAGCGAAACGGGCGTCTCGAGATATTTCTTACGGTGTGCGGGACCTAGTACAAAATGTATGCACGAAGCGCCTTCGGGCGAAACCGGACGGTTTTTCTATCGGTTTTTCTCGTCGTATGCGCCCGGCCTTAAACCATTAACAAATTTCTTCTATTATCATTAACAAATTTTAATTGAAATTAAGTACCGGTTATATGTTTTTCCCTCTGTATATTTTAGTAAGGAATATAAATATACTAGCTGACCCGCCCTGGCTTCGCACGGGGGTAAATACCTATTTCAAACCGAAAAAATAGAAGGTTCGTCCCCCATTTCCCTCCCTTAATCCGTTCTTAGCTGATGTCTCCTATATACCTATATAGACTACCCACCTGCCAAATTTCAGCTTCAGGGATCAAGTAGATTTCGAGATTTCGTGTTTAGTCAGTGAGTGAGTGAGTGATTTTCGCTTTTTTATATTATATAGACAGATTAGCGACATATTAATATTCCTTACTCTTTACCTTAGTAAAATAGGCGATATTACTACCTATAAAAAAATCTTTTAGTTAAATACTTTCCTAGAACGTTAATTGAATAAGTTAGTAGGATACAAAAAAAAACCGGAAATATCCACTCGACGAAATACTTTAACAACCTCAAATTTCCAGTAGATAGACATACTTATAGTAGGTTACTTTCATACTTCGTAGAAACCAAAACTATCTTTATAGATATATTTACCTACGTCCTCTATACAGGATTGTATAGTGTATACGACAACCAGACAAAATTTAGTTGCAAACAAAGACGAGAAGAACAAACAAAACGCCTTTTTGTTACGCCCCAAGCTTATGTAGGTATAGTAAAATTCTAAGTAAAACAACAAATTTTTGGTGTCCATTTTATTAGTTGATTTTTCAATTTGCAAAAAATATATAAATCCAAAAACAAAACGTGGGATAAAGATAAATACATTGGAAGCTGTTACAAAATAATCATAAATAGGTAGATAAGTACCATTTTTCTTTAACATGAAAAATAACAGAAGACTTATTTAAATAAGATTTTTAAAAAGCGCCATCTATTATTGAAAACCTTGCAACTTTAAGCTTCGAGCATAGGTTGCTTGTCGGTAGGCATATAGTCGAAAAGGACAGCTTTACGGTCGTATCCGCAGCGGAAAAGATTCCACGCGGCGTCTTCTGGAGCCAGGTCAGTGGACTGCTCGGAACAGTTCTCGAAGATCTACAGGATAATAAGCAATTTGGTGCTATAGTTCGAAATAAGTTCTATATTTTTAACTTTCTCCAATGTACATGACAAGGTGTGTGTCATAGGAATCGCGAGTTGCATTTCTAACTTGTTTCGTAACACATAGCTTTACACATACGCAGAAGTTCACACCACTAACTCGCTAACAATATCAAAACACACCCTAAACTAAACTAAAGGTTAGAGAGATAATAAATTGGGGAGGCATGTTCTATGGTTCGGTGTGTCCTACACCAATATCCATGAACATGATTAAGATGGTGTATTTTAACCGACTTCAATAAAGAAGGAGGTTCTCAATTTGGTTGTATTTTTTTATCTTTCTTACCTCAGAATTCCGTCATTTATATACCGATTTGTATTTATTTTTTATTTGATAGGATATACTTTCAGATTGGTCCCATAGAAATTTCATTAAAATCGGTTCTGTAGTTTGGTTTTTAAATCAAAATAACTAGAAAAAATATTTCACCTAAGTAAACTAAATTACGTATTTTGCTATCCTGTTAAGTACTTTCCAGTGGCGTTTACGGAGGTATTCTCGTAAATGTTTGAAATCGGATGTATTTTTTTTATATAGCTTGTTTATTTGAAACAATAGACAATGGTTTATTTGTGGCAAAAAATATAAACAAAATAACAATTACTTACATTGAACACGGAAAAGTAAAAAAGTTTTTTTTTCTCTTATGTCCTTTCAAAACTTCGTAATCATAATCGTAATCGTACTTATATCTACAGAATCGACAAAACTTACAAAAAACCTCACCTTGCTAGCGTTCTTCCCGTCGCTCCTCATCGCCAGCTTCCCGAGCACGGCAGACTTCAGCAGCTTGCCGTCTTTCCCCACCACCTTGAAATAAAAGCTTACATGAACATAGCTCAATAGTCTGCAGAGTCTACTTTACATATAATAGATCTACTCTCGAAGGACGATTGGGTCATATCCACCATGCTAGCCCAGTTGCAGGTTGGTTAATACACATACATTAATTTTTTGACTTGGACCTGGGTATATGTCCTAATACTGCATCCAGAACCACAGGAGGACGGGCAGCAGCGTCCTCTCGGTTAACGGTGGTGAGCATTTTGCGATCCCCAAGCTGCTTACCGAGCGTGGGAATTATGGCAACCCCTCCCTATTAACGAGGAGGCCTTCGTCCAACAGTGGACGCCTTCTGGCTGATGATGATGATGAAGTAACAAATTCATCACAATGAGGGCAAAACCGCGGGGCACTACTGTAGGTATATTTTATGGTCTTAAGGAATAGAGAGAAAGTCGGTGCGCCAGTCCAAGTCACACTTCATCATCATCAGCCAGACGGCTTCCACTGTTGGACGAAGGCTTCCCCCTTAATAGGGAGGGGTTGCCATAAATCCCATGCTTGGCGTGCGGCTTGGGGTTCGCAGAATGCTCACCCCCCTTCACTGAGAGGACGCTGCTGCCCGCCTACGGTGGTTCTGGATGCAGTTTTAGGACATACCTAGGTCCCACTTGGGTAGTTTTTAATATAAGTGTTATCTATGTATTATTACGAGATTATCGATATTATATCGATACCGTGGCTGAAGAGTATGAGTAGTAATGAGAGACTCCATTAAGTTTAAAATTCACTGTAATATCTATCATTTTCTACAATATTATTCGCTTAGCACAAGTTCACTTGAATCCGCCATCTTCACCGCGTCCCTCGTAGTGATGTCCCACGCGCGGAGATCACGCTAGTGCGGAGACAACTATTAATCAACTAGCTAACTGGCTAACGGTACCTTGCACTTGTACAGCACGCAGTAGACGTGCCTCCGTAGCGCGGCGTCGTCCGTCAGCTCACCATTGAGCAGTGCCTCCACCAGCCGGGGCTCCACTTGCGACTGCGCGAGACACGCGTCGGAGTGCGCGCGGAACATGGCCTTCTCGGCCTTACCTAACACCTGCACACAGAAATGTTTTTTTCTACCGACTTCAAAAATGGAGGAAGAAGGAGGATGGGAGGGGTAATTCGACTGTATGTTTTTTTAATGTATGTTACACGATTACTCCGCCAATTTTTGTTTAGTAGGTGATACTTCAAAGGTGGCCCCATATAAATTTTATCGAAATAGGTTCAGTAGTTTGGTTTTTAAATCAAAATTACTGGAATAAATCAAAATAAAATAAGTATGAAGATCCAGAGTAGTTGAAATTTAAGTTTTTTTTATTACCTGACCAGTCCTAAAACTGCATCCTGAACCACGGAAGGACGGACAGCAGCATCCTCACGGTTATCGGTGGTGAGCATTTGGCGATCCCCAAGCCGCCTGAGCGTGGGGATTATGGCAACCCCTCTCTATTATGGGGGAGGCCTTCATCCAGCAGCTGACGTCTTTTGGCTGATGATGATAGTGTGACGAGACGAGCGAGATGTTCGCCAGGAGGTAAGCACGCCTGCCCATAACAGTAGCTGTGTTAGAATTGCGCATCACTCTTCCACTTGCTTATTGACATCGATTTTTCCTAACCTAAGCCATGGTTTGCTACCCCCAGTGGTGCTTATATGCTCGAAGCTACAAGGGAATCTTCTCTTACCATCACGCAAGCTTCTTGTTTGTCTAATTGTATGATAACAAAATGGTTACGAAGTTAAGGAAACTTACCACACAGTTCTTGCATGCTGTTGCTACCTGAAAAGTTAAAGAGTATTTTAGTATGTAATATTTACACACTAAATAATGGATTAAGCCTTCAGCCTTCAGCTTTTAAGTTATTAAGTGTAAAATCTAGTTTATAAAAAAATGTTAAAGTTGACAAAAGGCACGGACCCACAGTCCGTGGAGCTAATAAAAAATATGGATTAAGAAAATCTATATATTAAGCTCTAATAATTTAACTTCCAGGCTAAATTATTTAAAAAAAACGTCAACACAAATCACAATATATGTAATAAACACAAAATGCCATGTTGCCTTATACACAAATTATCAACACAAGTTTTTGCACATAATATTTTGTAAAAAGTAAAAAGTGTAATGAGCGAATAACCAGACATTATTAGTAGGTACCATAATTATTATCTTTTATTAATTCGTCACTATAAAGGAGTTCGCGCATTATACAGACTCGACTGTGGGCGCGGTCCACTCCGACTCGACTCACGCAAAGCAAAAAGCATGCAAGCATGCGTAAAGCATGGAAATGTGAGCTTTACATCGTGTTCCTTACGATAAAGTTTTCGACATTTAATTGGAAGAAGTGTATACATACGCATGGTCTAGGCGTGGTCCACGCGTCGCAACGTACACTAATGGCCACATCCGACTCGATTGCCATGCGTTTACGCATCGGCCCCGCGTCGACAACGCGCTTAGGACCGACGGCCAGGCTGCTCGTTGCCGGCCCAAAAAATACTACTCCTCTGGATGAAATTTAAAAAAGGCTGGCAGGTCTCACAAAAACACTGATATCTCTATCTCATTCACCACTCGTTGACGAATTGTTAGGCTTGATGTTCGCTGGCGATTTGCCTAGTTGACGATGACGTTGAGGCTGAACCGAAAGTTGAAACTATTGAAACGATTTCGGTGGCCACAGCCGTTGTATTGGTGTAGCCTCTATGTGATGCGCGAACTCCTTTAATCATATCATTTGATAGCCTGATAGCTCAGTTGGTAGCATGTCTGCCTACTGAGCTGTAGGGTGTGGGTTCGATCCCCACCCAGGACAAAAATGTTTGTGACGTACATCGATGTTTGTTCTGTGTCTGGGTGTAGTATGTATTATAAGTATGTATTTACAAAAAAAATAAAAAAAATATTAGTATTCTATCAGCTATCTGGTTTCCATAATACAAGCTTTGCTTAGTATGGGGCTAGATGGCGCTGTGTGTAATAAATCTCCCCCCAATATTTATTTATTTTATTTATTTATTTATAAATTCTGCTCCGACGCGGTTTGGTGGCCTTAGGGATATTTAAGCAACGGACAGAAAGCAAGTGACCATCCACCATGAACGGAGTCCATGGTTGCCTGGAAGAGATCGTTGTTAGCGATAAGGCCGCCACTTGTGGCACTAGTTCTTAAGGTTCTTGTTTCTGTTGTTGTTTTATTTTTGGTATGCACAATAAAGTGTTTCTATCTATCTATCTTGTGACGAGACCAGCGAAGCTCATCATGCCTAGTAATTTCTCTAAGTATTGCCCTTCCAACCGAAACAGAGTAACGCTTGCACACTACTGCATGGCGATTGAATAACTGGCAAAAGTGTGGTAGTGCCTCAGGCGGACTCTGTAACAGGTGGATGCTACAAAAACATGAGGTTTTACGTAGGACGCGATGGTATACGGGGAAACTTCTCTTTGATTGAAGGTATAGTTAGAACGTTACCTGTAAAATCAGGGCCGAAGCCAGTAGCGTGAAAAGTCTAGTCGTCATATCCCGTTCTATGGCAGGCGCACCGACAGAGACAGCAGCAACGGAACCACCGACAGCAGCCGCAGCAACGGTTGCACTGCCACTCGCGCGCGCACCGGTGCGTCGCGTGATTTATGCGCGCCCGCATGTTTACACGCAGTCAACCTGCTACGTACGGTGGTGACGATGAAACTTCACGACAGAGGGATAGGTTTGACTTGTTTCTTAGTGAACAGCAGAAATGAATGTCATAAAAAGTCATACACGAAGCTGCATGGGGTCAAAAGCTAAATATGCTAGGTTGTCAAGAGATGGTGCTCAAGTTGCCTTCTTGAAGACCTTTTTGGGTACGAGGAAAATTCACTACGGAGGGATAGGTTTGACTTATGGCAGGTATCTTGTTTGTTGTGCAGATTTGCTGAAATGAAGAAAAGATAAGATAGACGTCCATACAATGAGTTTTTCTAAAATTTTAGTAAAATGTCAAGATTTTTTGGTACCTTCGAAGAAAATCCAGAGCCGAGCCTTGGCTATTAATTTTCTTCGTTGGTACCAAAAAATCTTGGGACAGTTTCGATTTATGATATTTTTTTGTAATGGTAAGATATTTATATAAGATACTACACCACACACACACACACACACACGCACATATATATATATTTTTATACTATTGAGTACCTAATTACTATAATAATATAGGTACTAAGTATATTCAGTAATTATTTTTAAAAAAAACACCAATAATATCATTTAAATCCACATATAAGTATAACCAAGTTTTCTAACATAAAAAAGGGATATCATAAAATCCAATTTAACGGTACGAACGTTTGTTAGAATTGATAGCGGCGCGCAATACAGGGTTAGTTCTAATCAGTTAGCATTATTTTAAGAGCTTATTCCGTACATCAAAACAAACAACTTTTACTATGGGGCCAACATTCAAATCAAAAAAAACTCGGCTGTTCCATACAAAAAGTTCATCGACCTTGGGCAAAATGTATGGAACAGCCGATTTTTTAGCGATTTGATTGTTGGCCCCATATTATCCGAAAATTGTCTTTAAACAAATCTCCCTCAATGCAACATGGTACGGGGTGGTATTATTATGGAACGAGACGTGAAACATCGTTGTTTTGTAAACGCGAACGTCGAACGGACGCTCTTTCACAACAATCCATCATACGACAAACACGCCGTTGCGCGGCATTCATAACAAATCATCAAAGTGCTATTAAAGTCTTCAGGTATAATTACTTGGTTAGCTAAGTATGAGTTCAGTAGATATTTTTCTTGCTTTACTATTAAATGTTTTTGATAATATCCTGGCTTAAGCAATAAAGAACGGCAGAGTGACCCAGATGTTTAGCTGCTACCACGGGCAGGTTTAGGTATGTCCTAAAACTGCATCCAGAACCACCGGAGGACGGGCAGCAGCGTCCTCTTGGTTAACGGTGGTAATACTCTGCGATCCCCAAGCCACCTGCCAAACGTGGGGATTATGGCAACCCCCTCCATAAAGAGGAGGCCTTCGTCCAGCACTAGACGTTTTCTGGCTGATATTGTAAGGGCAGGTTTCTGTTTGCTACCGCGCCCGCCACCATCTTATATGAGCTACTTATTACACTCGTTATTACGCTATTTGTTTACTGTGTGCTATTTTGGGTGTGAACAATAAAGAGTTAATCTATGTATCTATCACAATTGAGTCTTAGCGACGTTGTTTTTTTTTTTATTAGATTTTATATGTACATTAAAGTATTACACATTTAAAATATTAAAAAAATAAAAATAAAAAAAAACTTAACATGCGGTAATGTATGCGCCCTACTTGTTGTGAACACCACATTCTTAATAGTACTTACCTATATTATGGACCAAGGCGATAGAGCAGTGTCTTACTTCACGGACGGCATATGGGACCCTGAGCTTAAGTTGTGTAGAACCCGGAGTAAAGTGAGGGATTCAAACCACCCAAGATGAAGACAGGCTTTATCCTAGATGTGAATACTCTACTTTTCATGCCACTTTAGGTGTGGTCAAACACCTAGCATAAAAAAAGACGTGGCAGTGTGTAGAACCATATGGCAATGTGTGCAGGACTATATATAGCCACGACTTTAGCCTGAAGCATTTTTAGCCGCTACCTACATACCACAGGTAGCGTAATTATTGCAGAGCAAACTTGCGGACTAAGATATCATAGTAGATGTCATAGTTATTTATGATACTAGTGCGGTTAGTTGGTTTTTACTAACGAGTATACTAATGTAAGCTCGAGACGAAGTCAAGGGCTTACCATAGTCACGAATTTGTAAAAACCAATCCGCACGAGTGTCATACAAAATTTTACAACACATTTGCGAGAAAAACAGTAATAATTAAACAAACTTTATTATTTTGTTTATAAATATCAATCAGAAAGTCGCAACTAAATACTTGACACTGGCAAATGCACAAAGTGCAATGCCATAAGGAGGAAAGAAGAAGAAAAATCTTTGACGTTAATATGAAAATGGCGCGAATTTGCAAAAGGCACCACGTGCGCGTAGTGAAAATTAGAACTATATCTTTTGTTCATTTTCTCTTTAGTATTAAAGTGAAACAAATATATTGAGCAAAAGCGATTCCAAGGAGATTCGATCATTTAGCTTATTTATTCTCGTAATGTGAAACTCCTTAGTGGAATACTTATATATTTTTATGTAAATTAAAATAAATACCGTAAAGTTTACGCACGGCGCTATATATCTAGGCGTGCAGTAATAGTAGATTGTACCTTAAGGAAGCAAAATAATATTTTTACGGCGAGGGCGCTTTCTTGAATTCAGAGCGAAGTGAGGAATTCTAGAGTAGAATCCTGAACGTAGCGAGGGATTCAAAGTACGTCGCCCGAGCCAAAAATATATTTTGCGCCCGAGTGATACACTCTACTTTTCATCACCCACTATGAGAAAATAAAAGGCGCCTCATATTATATTCACTGTCACTTGAAGAACTCATTTTTCAAAACAAAAACATTAATTTCTAACCATCCGTGAAAATTTACGAAAAAATGGGCTGTAGTTCGGCAGTTTTTTATTAGTTTTTTTTTTATTCAGCTGGCGACGCGACTATGGGCCGTCGTACCAGCCAGTCTTTATTCAAACATTATTTGCGTTCGATTTCTTTGGCGCTGAACACTAAGATGTTCCTAATTCAAAAAGTGCGCGGCAAAGATAATTACGGCGCACTTATAAAGAAACTCATTACTGCCCGCTAAAAGTTTCTTATAGAAAACACCACCTTTGGGTGCACTTAAAGGCGAACCAAGTCGTCCTTTTCGAATAGATGGGATGAAAAATAGGTTTACCGCACGCCTAGTTCTATGGTGCGTAATGTTCAACTTTCGAACGTATACATACAGGTTTCGTAAATGCATTTTTCGAGCAAATGTGTTGTAAAATAATAATAAGTCTTCTTGTTTTTGTCTATTAGCATTGCTTGAATCCTACAGTATCAATCATCAGTATGAAATGTATATAATTCTAATTACTTACTTGTGATTAGATTACTAATGAATTCAGCACAAATTATGTTCTTATTTTGATTTCGATGACTTCATGGGTTTCTTAATAGAACTGTAAAATTAACATCGAGATAACGACATATGTACCAACTTAGGTTTTTTCAAGATGCTTAGATGCTTATTACTTACATGTTTTATGGGCATTTTGTTATGTAGGTACTTAGAGGTCGCCCGCGTCTGCACCCGCCATAAGAATTTTAAGAGTACTCAAGTCAAGATTTTGATTATATCTGATTTAAAGTTGTTAGTTTATTTCCTTGGACCTGGGTATGTCCTAAAACTATACGAGCAACCGGTGGACAGGCAGCAGCGTCCTCTCGGTTAACGGTGGCGAGCATTCTGCGATCCGCAAGCCTTTGTTTTTACTTATTTGAAAAAGCGCTTGTACCTACGTAAGAAGCATTGTCGGAGAGATTTGACTGGTTAATAATTTGATTGACTTATGTATCTATGTTTCGTCTTATAACTGCAGTAAATTGACCAGGTTAAGCCGGGGTCAGAGAAAGGTATAGGGGGGTTATCCCCCTCCCGTCATGGAGTAGGTACTTCCTCGGTCCCTGCCCAAGCCGCCTGCCAATCGTAGGGATTATGGTAACTCCCACCGCCCTATTAAGGAGGAGACCTTCGTTCAGCTTTGAACGTTTTTTAGCTGGTGTTTGTTTCTAGCGTAAATAAAGATTAGGTATAGACTGATTCAAACTTAATGGCGGCTGTGAAGTTAGGCGCGAGACGCTGCGCAGTAGCAAAAATGAGGCGTCGGTGTGCGTAAAATCGCAAAATCACGCTTGCAGTGCACTTCAAGCCGCCATTATGTTTGAATCGTACTATACCAGGGAGAGTGGAGGTCGAGGCGGTGCATGCAGACGGAAGAGGGCGGGCGCGGCACGTGGTGCGGGTCGGGGCACGCTCGCTGCAGCACGCACGGCGACAACCCTAGCGCCAGCGCCGCCGTCAGCGCTAGCTGCATCAGCATGCTGACACAAACAATTACAACGACACCTTTTAACGATAAAGATAAATAATATATTCCTTTCTGTCTCTTTTACTTCAGAATCATCTTAATAGGGTATAGATAACTAATGTTTATATCGTTGAAACCAATAGCTTTGATGAAGGATTTAAGTAAATATAAATATGTTTATTGGAAAAGTTATTTAAATCGGATATTAATGTTCTGATATATAAGCGTTTAAAGTTTTTGGTAGAGAAAACTGTCCCTTTCCCACAAAACAAAAAATGACATTTCGCCTCTGTGTGCCATACTTGTCATGTCAGAATAGAATTTATATGGCGTACAGAGAAGTAACGTCATAATCTCCTCTCTGTCTAGCATTGTATTAAAATGCTTATAAGTTGCTTATTTTTGATCAGATTTTCATTTTGTTTACATTAATCAGCTATATTTATGGGCCACATTTTAATAGGAC
The DNA here is from genome assembly GCA_905404285.2 of Erannis defoliaria. Taxonomy (NCBI): domain Eukaryota; kingdom Metazoa; phylum Arthropoda; class Insecta; order Lepidoptera; family Geometridae; genus Erannis; species Erannis defoliaria. The sequence goes on along the minus strand of FR990066.1, from coordinate 10,571,043 downwards.
AAATAAAAAATCCAGTCATCTAGCCTATTATAGTTTAATAGACCCGGGTTTCTCCCAAAGCACCCCACTCAACATGATCTTCGGGTTATTGATTTCAAGCCTCTAACAGTTGTATTGTATGGTCTATCGAATCTCAGGGCATGTTACGCTACGTTTGTCGCCGCGATTCGTGGTCTTCACAGTAGTCTACCCTACCCGGTCTTTGCATAGCTTGTAGAGCCGTTTTTGAACTTGTGGACCGCTCCAACTGTCCACGTTTCGGTATCTTAGGTCATAAGAGCTTTGCGGGATGGGCGACAAGACTCGATGGAGTTTCCCAATTGCGGCCCAGCCCAAGTGTGCATACTATTTTCTTTTCAAAATTGTTTTGATCTAGTTCGAGTGCAGGTTCGAACGCCTGCCCTAGGTAAACATACTTTTGAACTATTTCAATATACATAGCCAGTGGTAAGTTGGTATGACTTTTATATTTAGAAGTAGGTACTATACGGACCTAGTACAGGCCTAAATGGGTTCGCACCACGGCTTGTTACGTAGATTTGACTCCCTTCGCTCCCTCTTAGGTACCTATCTATACAGGGTTAGTTCTAATCAGTTAGCATCCTTTTAAGGGCATATTCTGTACATCAAAACAAACAACTTTTACTATGGAGATTTGCGATTACAGCAGCTGTTCCATACATTTTGCCCAAGACCGACGAACTTTTTGTATGGTGCAGCTGATAATTTTTTCGCGATTTAAATGTTAGCCCTATAGTAAAAGTTATTTATTTTGATGTACAGAACATGCCCTTAAAAGGATGCTAACTGATTAGGACTAACCCTGTATAATTTATCATTAAGTTATTGAAGGGCGACTAAAACTTCTTTATTTATTTGAAGGCTAGCATTTGACCACGCTGTCTCACCGTAAAGCGAAGAGGCAATCTACGCTAGAGAACGCTTGCCTATAAAAAACTTATTCACTTGAGACTGGAAGACACCCTTATCCTTTCATTATATACCTGTCATTGCCTGTCATCTATACTACTGGATGAAACTTACTTTGTTTACTTTTCGTATATATTGTTCTGAAATTGCTTGAACTCGTAGTAGTTGTTGATGCTGATCGGATTCGAGAACCACAACATGATTGATATCGAACATAAATTTATAAAAACATAAAACACGAACTTGTTGACTCCGTTGACATGCTGACGACCAATTGACAACTTGAGTGAAGTTTTGTATTTACAATACAAATCAAAAGGAAGACTGGCAGTTATAAAAATAATAAATAAAAAAGGATGGGGCAGGCTAGACTTGGAATCGCAAATTCAAATCTTGGGCCCGTACTAATGAGCTCGTTGGAGTTTATGTACGGATTTTCATACCACTGGGTTGTTTGGTGAAGGAAAACATCTTGCGGAAACCTGCTTAGGTAGGTACGTCTGGAGAAATTTGATGGCGTTTGTGAGTCCACCAACCCGCAATTGGGCCAGTGTGGCGGATATGGCACAATTGTCTTTCGCGGGTAGACATATGTCCAGTAAATGGACTACTAAGATTAACAGGCAGGTCATTCTAAAGCAGGTAGGCAAGGAATACTTAAGCTATATCCTATATCAAATCTTTTGCCAGTGGCGGCGTAGCATGGCCCGGGCCAGAGCTTTCCCGCCCACTTAGATGCTTATTCAATAAACTTAAAACTCACGTATGCGCGCAGGGCCCGATCTAGGGGGGGCGAAAAAATATCCAGAGCGGCAAAAATGAGAGGTAGCAAAATTGCAGGCGGCGCGGCGGCGACCCGGGCGATTGCAGGAGTCCTCAATTGTCTCTCTAGTAGAGAAAAATCCTAACAATTAATATGCATAACAGGTTTTTCTTTTATAAAAAATGCTGCTTTGGCGGCTGTAAATCTTTAGGCATAGCAAAGTAATAATATTATTTTAAAGTGCCGTCTTCTTGTCTTATAGTTTTATCGGGTCCTGCGTATGCGTGAGCGTATTTAGCGTTATATAGGCCTAAGGAGAGTATGTTATTATAAAATTCAGGGTTTTACAGGTTTGCGTTTGACCCAATCTCACCCTTCGCGTATTTAGACCTCATCTGATGTTAAGCGAAACTTGAATCTCGGTTTTAATAGTCCTAAAACAGTCAAGAGCGATACGCTTTTTCTGGAATACGCTTGCCTAGAAGAAACCATAAATCCGTAAGTATATAGATAGGTAGATATATATAGTTAGTATCTACTGCGCTTGACCTGTGCACAAACCACAGCAGTTACACGAAATTAAATATATAAGTATCTGGCGCGTCCGTTCCTATAGCTACGGCGCGGCCACGCCGCCGTAGACGTTCTCATTCAGATAGCATGATTTTTTCACGCGCCTTTTTAGTCATTATCGTCATCATCATCATCAGCCCGGAGACGTCCACTGCTAAACGAAGGCCTCCCCCTTAGACCGCCACACTGTACGACAACCTGCCATTTGCATCCACCGGTTGCCCGCGACTTTTACAATGCCGTCGGTCCACCTATATTCTTATGAGAGAGAGAGAGAGCTAGATCCTCCAAGTACTTATGCCAATTGGGATCCACACTGCGTTTTTTCCGCTAGGTAGCGCATCGTAGATGCGGCCATTAACTGTCAATCTCATACATCTATTTTCAGGCGTCAACAGCTGTAGTCTTAAAACAAGGCACAGTACCCAGTATTTTTCCTTGGACTGATTATTATCGACAACGCTCTTATCAAGAATCTATCTGCTCTTGGTGATGCTTATTTATAAGCAACGATTAACAAGAAAACTTGATTTTGCCACATTCGCACCGCCGCGCCGCCGCTGGCGCCATCTGCGTAAAGTTTTGCCTGTGGAACCTCATTCACTCGAGACTCACATTGTATCTATCGGGAGATACCCACTCGAACAGGGCATTCACAATGAAAGGTGAAAGGTGAAATGGATTATTGGAGTAGCGACCACTGAAGAGAGAAGTGAATAGAACGTTAATGTGACGGGCCGCGCTAGCCGGCATTAAGTGTAAATGCGCTTAATGACAATTCTACCAATAAACGTTATTAGAACTGAGAATATTCAAAAGACAATTTAAATACACGCGTAGGTAACCAAACCACATTGCATCGTAATTAGATCAATTTTAATCAGTTTCAAAATGGCATTTCGAGCGTTTTACTTCAAATGCGCGACCAATCTATTATCTGACTATACAATTATGTGTGAAACTGACGACAGCGGTTTTACATACAATTGCTTTACAACATTGTATTTGACAGCCGTTCTACCTAAGAAGTAGGCCTTTCGCTTTTCTATGGTAGCGACCATGAAACGATATCGCTTTTTAGCAAGGGATCACTCCAAGTCGCGCGCGACAGCATAGAAGATAACTGAGTTTATAGTTTGTAAGAGCTCATATTATTTTGCCTCATAATTTATAAAAGAGTACTTGTGCTTTAAATGATTCTATATGAAAATCCCTTGCACCACAACAGGCTTAAAAAAACAATTTTGAAATATAACTTTTCATTTAAGGTTATGAGAAAATTCTATACAATATGATTGATGATGTGTAAAATAAATAAAACTTCAAGATTCAGCCCTAAAATATATTTCTTTCAATAAATAATTTATCTAATTATCTAATTTATACCGGACAAAAATAAATTATACCAAAATTAAATATGCTAAATCAAAAAAAAAAAAGGTTTGGATTAAAGTTCTGTTAAAAGTTCTCTCAGAAATTCCTCGTAGATAAATATATCAGTTTATATAAGTCAATCAATACTTTATTATAAGTATGGCGGGTATTATTATATTATTAAATAAATGTAATAAAGGGCTTTTCTACTACCGCAGCAGGCTCCACGAACAAACTCCTCAAATAATTTAGCAATATAACAATTATTATGTACATTACTGTGGATGTTTCAATGGCCACAATGTGCAGTTTCAATGGCCACAATGTGCATGACTCAATGGCAACAGTGTGCATTATTCAGTTCGGTTAACGTACATGTATAAATGCCATAAATGCTCATGTTTCAATGGCAACGATGTTAATATTTCAATGTCTTTAATGTTATTTTTAAAGAGTCCGTATTACTGCAACAATTAGGGTCACTGTATCGTTTAACTTATATTTGTCTGGCTAACTATTTATTTGTCTGGGATATCATGGACAGAGCATAATGTTAAGGGGGCGACTAATGCCAAAAATAAGTAAAAGGTGTTTTTTTAAACACATAGTTTAATGTTAAAGAACGTAAATATTCTGATTAAAAAATACTACAGGTAGGGGAAAAACCTAAAGAAGCCGAGTAACCGAATAGAATTTTGGAAAATAATCTGATGTATTAAAAATATATATACAAATTACCGACAAAAAAAACTGTTTTAATTCAAATGCTCTAAATTATCAGCGACAGCACCACATTATTTTTACGAATTACATAGTCCGGCTAATGTTTTAGCACAGTAGTCGTTTATTTTTTTTATTTCATGCCTACATTTTGATTACTTAAATAAAATCCAACATAAATTGCTCAAAGCCATCATCATTATCAATTGTATCATGCGATTTTCGACTCTAAACCAATGCAAGACACGCGGGTGAATTTGTTATTTTTCTGGCATTAGTCGCACTCTTAAACAATGGTGGCGTCTCCGATATATCCGTATGTATCAGAGTTTGCTTAGATAGAAATAACTGAATTACTGACTTAAGTTTACTATGATCAATACACAATATTGACTTTGGTTACGTATAAGTACGTATACAATAATTATACATTGAAAATAAATCATTTTATTTTTAAAAGTAAATAAATCTATACAAGAAAATATAATATACATCACACAAGAGATTAAAACTAGTGGAGTTATGTAACGATCACATTTTTTACGTAAACTACGTTGAAGGCGAATCATAATACAAATTGCCTTTATCTTATTTTAGTCCTACCTCAAAGGGGATGTATGTACAGCTTGGCAAAAAAGTCTTGCCACGGAAACTTTTCTCTCCAACAATAATGTGGATAATCTCTAATTCATCAAATTTTTTTTCAGACGTACAACAGGGTTGCTTGTATTTAGAAGTATTTGCGATAGTGGCGCCCCTATTATTTTCAAACCGTGGTAGCCTAATCGGGAGACCGCTTGACTTGTAATCGTGAGGTCGCGGGTTCAAACTTAGACCCGTACCAATGAGCTCTTTGGAGTTTATGTACGGATCCTCATACCACTGGCTTATCGGTGAAGGAAAACATCGTGAGGAAACCGGCTTACGTCCGAAGAAGAATTTACATATTTAAATTAGAAATGTATGTCAATATTGTGAATCCACTAACCCGCAACTGGGCCAGCGTGGTGAATATCCGACCACTCCTAGCAACGGTCGAGTTAGGTAAATGGTAGGTAAGATCGGTTAGATTCTCTCCACATAGTCAACCAGATCAACCTACTAGAGCCCCAGGCCATACCCCTTCTGGGGTGCCAGGGCAAGTCTGACCCCACTCCCGGCGACGGCCAAGCCGAGGTTCGTACCGTCTGAGGTGCCGTTGAGCTAGTCGCCTATAACCTAAGACGCTGTAGAGGCCATCTGATCCCAAAACAGCATCAGTCATTCATTAAAATAAAAACTTGGTGAATATGGCCTTTTCGCCCTTCAGGGGTAAGCCTAAGCGCAGCAATGGACAATTAAAAAGGCTGATTAGGCTGACAGCTATTTTGCAAGCTATTAATTTCTACACTTTTTTGCCATGCTATACGTCACGTGTCACTTACATGGACGTCGGGCCTTAGCTACGTATTTGTCTGTTTGTGTGCTTGTGCCGCCTTCCGTTTCCGTATCCGCTGGTTGCAGTAGATCCTGAGTAGTACCGCTACGAACACTAGTACGATGCCCGCGGCTCCGCCCGGAGTCACCCGGTGCCCGTATACTAGGCACGATAGTAGGATTGACACAGCCTGGAAATAGGACAAAAATCATTAATAAATATATTTTTGGGTCCATGAAATTAATAATACGCATGAAAAAAAAAACGACTTAAATTTCGACTACTGGACATCTTCATATTTTCTAGTAATTTTGATTTGAAAACGAAACTACTGAACCGATTTCAATAAAAGTTATATGGGTTTGTTGTTTTTAATAGTTCCTGGCCATGGATACTAGTCCTTCAGCCGAATACATTTTTCTTCATCGATTCTTCTTTCTCCAGTTAAATGAGTCGTAGTCACAGTCCAAGTCACACACAGTAAGTCACAGACAAGTCCAATCATACCCTAGTAAAGTCGTGGCAACTTTACTACAACCTTCTTCGGAGTTTTGGAAACAACACGAAAAGACACGTTTCACTACATTATATCACTTGCTCACACTTTTGCTCGTAATCAGCACTTAATGAATAAAACGCCACCATTTTTATGCATTAACACTCGAAAAAACACAAGTTTTGGAAAATAATACAATGCAGCGACATGATTTTCTCGCGTTCCCGCCAAAACTCCAAAAGTTATATGGGTCCACCGCTGTGTTACCCTACCAAACAAAAAAAGAATCGTCAAAATCAATTAATAATTTTGGCGGAGTAATCGCGTAAAATACTTCCAAAAAAAACAGTCGAATTGTTGTTTTGAAGTCGGTTGAAAATAAAGGAACAACAAACAAATTACTCGAATAAATGCAATCGTTTGTGTGCATGTGTGTAGGTTGTAAGTGTGTGGGTGTAAGGTTGTACGTATGTAGAGATAATTATAAATGTGCGTGTATGAATATTTTTGGATTTGTATATTTGTGTATTTAACTGAGTAGCTGTTTAGATATCATGTGATCTGTAAAGCGATATATTCATCTAACAGCGCCCCGCGGTTTCACCGGCTTTCCTAAGAAGAATAGTAGCTATCTCCGTTCCAAATTGCACGCAAATTCGTTGAGCTGAGAAGCAGCATGAAGAAGTAACGCACACACAGACATACACTCACAAAATTTCGCATTTAATATTAGTATGAAGTGTTACATAATAATATAATAGAAATATTGAAAATCGTAAAAAACTAGGGTTGCATTGCATACAGAAAAAATCTGGCCTTCAGCAATAGGCTAGATGACTGGTATTTTTTTATTGTCCTATTAAAATGTGGCCCATAAATATAACTGATGAATGAAAAGAAAATGAAAATCTGATCAAAAATAAGCAACTTATAAGCATTTTAATATCATGCTAGACAGAGAGGCGAAACAGCAAATCGTGACGTCACTTCTCAGTACGCCATATAAATTATATTCTGACTAGTAAGACGTCATTTTTTGTTTTGTGGGAAAGGGACAGAGTTGGCTCTAACAAAAACTTTAATTGCTTATATATCAGAAGATCAATAACCGAATTAAATTATTTTTTCAATAAACATACTACATTTACTTAAATTCTTCATCAACGCTATTGGTTTCAACGATTTAAACATCAGTCATCTACCCTATTGTTTTAATTAGATAGTGTTTGGCGTGTGTGTTCTGATGTCAGAATGAAGCACGGTTACCTGTCGCAGCGTCATGATGATGGTGAACACGACGGCCCCGAAGCGCGCGATGGTGCGGTAGATGAGCAGCTGGCCCACCGCCGAGCTCGCGGACAGCACGCACACGTCCGCCAGGAACCCGCCGTGCTGCACACCGGGGACTCACTCACACACTGTACCGTGCACCATGAGTACATGGGGCCCCCATCCTCAGGGGGCCCCGAAGGACCGACAATTTCTCTCACATTTATTCTAAAATGTTTTTTTTCGGACCGTCACAGTGAGCATCCGGATCGAAAACAAAACTTACTTTTGTCTTAAAATGTAAGTCAAAATTACGTCGATTTTATGTAACTAAATTAAGACAAAATCAATTCAAACTTTAATTTTTTTCGTTTAGAAGTATATAATTTCCATAACATTTGACTTGATTTTAATTTAGTTAGGATCGATTTAGGACAATAAAGCAAGTAGAAAAATGTTAGTTTATATAATTCGCTTTCTTTGCTTTCAAAAGGGCCCCAAATTCTTGTGTGCCCAAGGGCCGCAGCATAGTTTAAGACGGCCATGCTCACACAACCACAATAAACCTATACCCAGAGTGATCACTGTCTCATGCGAAACATACAAAAGGCGCGGATCCGGCCCTCAAAAAAGGTTGTGGTTACTTACGGTCATAGGAGTATAATAAGACAACCCCCCCTCCCTGTTGTTGCTGTGACCAGACCCACTATTTTTCATGTGCTGGCCATTGTAGTAATATACAGCAACTATCACTCATGTCATCTCTTTTGACACATAGTATTGGATAGGTATAATATTTGCATCGCGAGTTTAAGTCGGGTTGTGGCCACGCCCACCTTGCCCACTGCGGTGGATCCGTGCCTGATATACAGCTGGTACAAGGCGTTCGTCTTTGTAATACACATCACCCAGAAGACGTCGACTGCTGGACGAAGACCTCCCCCTTAATAGGGAGGGGTTGTCATATTCTCACCCTTGGCAGGCGGCTTGGGGATCGCAGAATGCTACCTCCGTCAACAGAGGACGCCGCTGCCCGTCCTCCGGTGGTTCTTGATGTTGACTAGCTAGCGCCCTCAAAACGAAAATCTGCAGCTTCACTTCAGAGTGAATTATAATGTTTGCATACCTTTAACATGGCTATAGAGTGCGCGGTGGCGGCGCGGTGGAGCAGTGAAGCGGCGGCCAGCGTGCACGAGCACAGGTTCACTGCGCACAGCATCTGCAGCGGACGCACGCGGTACCGCGCGAACAGCGCCGCTTGCCAGGACGCGGTGAACGCGTCGCACGACATGTACAGAGCTAGCAGCACGCCGCCCGAGAGACCCATGAACGACCACGCTGCGGGACAATGATACAATCACTTATTGCGGTACAGTAATCGCCACGCAATTTGTCAAAAGGAATGCGCAGAAATAAAAAAAATATAACTTGTGTAACAGTGCGCATATACATTATACATACACGCGATGGGTTAGCTATATGTAGGTAAAGCAAGCAAGGACTCTCTCCTGCGACACCGGCGCACGCGCTTCTATTTTGATTGTTTTACCGTCCGAAGTATTATTATTATGTAAATTGCCATTATTAATTGTAATTATACCTATACTAACGTTAGCTACGAGTGTCTCATTTATATCCCGGACAGGATACACGGTCGCCGAGCAACCACAGGATCCCTCCTTTTTACACTTGACATTAAACTTGCCAAATATGCTGCACGGAAGTGTACACCACAGAAAAGCGATGGCCCTACCTCTTCTCTGTTCAGTGGTGTACACGTAGTACCTGCGTAGGCTCACCTTTACCTTGCCGATAATTTGAAAACTTGTTTGGCGGGTACTGTACACAGCGGTACAGTGAATAGCGCCGCTTTCCACGATGTGGTGTATTTCAGTTTTTTTAATTAGTTTTGTCAATCGCTGAAGGTCCGGAATACCACGCGCGACTGGCTCCCTCGCGCATTTTAAAAGATATAAAAGAATATGAATTTCTTTACGATTAAGGTTGAAACATTTAGCAAAAATATCCGGTGTTTTTTGGTCCCAGGATTTTTGTCCCATTACTTGATCCAAACAAGTATTAGTGTCTAAAAATGTGATTTAACGTTCCTCTCAGTTCTATGTACGAAAACTGGCTTGGATCAAAATTTTATTTTCATTGATCCTTTTTAATGGTATTCTGAGCAAACTCACCGATTGCGATTTTTCATAACTATAGTTATTTTATACAACGTGTAAGAAAAAGGTTCAACAATGCTGAAGGGTATGTATGTACTCATCATTATGAACAACTTTTACCATGGGGCCAATCCTGAAAACGATAAAAAATATACAATTTTATCCACGGTCAATGAACTTTTTGTATGGAACAGCTGATAATTTTTTCGCGATTTCAAAGTTGGCCCCATAGTAAAAGTTGTTCATAATGGTGAGTAGGTACATAGCATTCAGTACTGTTGAACCTATTTGTTACACGTTGATGTTCGTTCTATGTTCGTCACATAAATGTTTCTCCTGGGTGAGAAATGAGAATAACGATTAATCTAAAAGACTAAACAAATGAATGTCATACTTTCCGTCCCCTCGTGCGAGCCGAGCATGAAGGACGCCATCCCGACGGTGATGAGCGCCGCCGTCAGGTACTCATACAGCTCGTACTTGTTCCGCGACACCACGATACCCATCAGCATCACCGGTATCACCTTGCACGACTTAGACAGCACCTGCCAAACAAATCAAAACTCAATATAGCCAATATATACTTTACATCTTAGTTTTTCGATACTTATTGTCCAAACTATTATGTCATCATCTTCCTGCCCTTATCCCACTAGGTGGGGTCGGCACAGCATGTTTCATTTCTCTACTTCACTCTATCATTTGTCATATCTGCATTCACTCCCTTTACACGCACATCATCTTTTACACAGCTCATCCATTCCTTTTTAGGGCGCCCCCTTCCGATTTTACCGCTTACTATCATTTCCAAGGCTTTTTTAGTTATATGGCTCTCTTCTCTACTCATGACATGTCCATACCACGCTAGCCTTACACTCCTTAATTTGTCTCCTTCCCCTTACATACACATTTCTAATCTTGTCCATCCTTGCCACTCCACACATCCATCTCAGCATTCGCATCTCCGCTGCGTGCAATTTCCTTTCATTCTCCTCTTTGGTCGCCCAACACTCTGATCCATACAAAACGACAGGTCTTATGACTGTTTTGTAGATTTTCCCTTTTAGTGTAAGTTGCTTATGAAATAAATGAATTAAAATAATAAATAAAAAAGATTTTTTTTTAATTTGAAATAGGTTTGCGTTTGACCACAACCTGCCTGATGTTAAGCAACGGTGTGGTCTAAGATGGAGCACGCTTACCTGTTCCTGTTCCTGAACCTGTTCACTCTGGATTTGAAGACACCCAAGTTGTACTTTTTGGGAAACACGGAATTTGGCAGAGTTCCACAACCTCGCTGTGCGAATAAAAAATGTGGATTCGCCCTCCGCGACTAGTCTTCCGATGCGGTAGTTTAGTAGTGCATCATATTCGGTCCTCCACAGGGGCGCAACTGCTCCGACTCACAAATGGTGATGGAATATGGGAATGGTGTCACCGGACAACGCACCGGAACACGACAGAATCGTTTGGCGGCGCGACTTTGTCCAGTGTTACCACGCGGTAACTAACCACGGCTGAAGCCTACCACCAGTATTTTGCCACCCACTGACACCACCCGGGGACCTCGTGTGGGGTTTTAGAAAAGACGGGTGTCTCCCACGGACGAGGGTGGCTCAGTCCCTAAACGTAAAAGTAGAGTGTAACAATACTTAAGGTTGTTTTTCTACACATCACATCATCAGCCAGAAGATGTCCACTGCTGGAAGAAGGCCTCCGCCTTAACAGGGGGTCGCTTTATGGCACCAGACAAAATACTAAAAGAAGCAGAGAAATGATCAAAGGATTTTTCCATAGAAAGACATGTGATCGTGTTCGTGGGTCGTGGGGAGGTGTAAGGTTTACGGGAAACGCTAATTCAACACATTGTTCTGCCAACTAGCTGTAGTCAGGAAAAGTTTTTGAGGAGTGAGTTAACATGATCCTCACGTTGGGCAGGCGGCTTGGAGATCTCAGAATGCTCACCACTGTAAAGAATGCACCGCCCGCGCTCGACGGCTCGAACTCATCGGTGGGCGTGGCTAAAAAGCATGCTCTCTTCATCAAACAATGTGTGGGAAAGAGAGAAAGAAAGAGAAATGAGCGCGCAATTTTTTTCATGTCGACCTTTGGCAGCAGGATTGTGATGAATAAACTACTGACTAAAGTTATTTGACATTTTGATGGACTAAACTATGCCGCTTGATGCATTATTTTAGGGTTTTCGTACTCCTTATGTTATTTATTTACGTCCAAAGTGGCGATAAAAGTGAGCTAAATAGCTCAGCTATTTTGTTTTTTGTTGTAATAGCTGTTTGTTTTCCAAATAATAAATAAATAAAATACAATATTTTTCCTGGCTCATAACTTTCATGTTTATTAACATTTTACTTTCTTACCAATTTACAATCTTAGATATTGAAGAGACAAATCGATATAATCCTTAGTCTTGAACCTACAACATTACATAGTGGAGTAATATTACTTCCCCGTTTCTATGGAGAAGTTATCGGCTTATTTTGGTTTTATTTATACGGGAATACTCACGTTTAATTAAATCGGATACTCCGACTATAGTTTCGGTCACATCCGGTGACCTTTTTCAAAGAGTGAAAACAGAACAGAGTGGGGCGTTAAGCAGGACGCAGCTGAACGCGTGTCGGGCACTGTTTTCACTTTTTGAAAAAGGTCACCGGATGTGATCGAAATTATAGTCGGAGTATCCGATTAAATTAAACGTGAGTATTCCCGTATAAATAAAACAAAAGTGTGTCAAAACCACGTCAGTTTTCATAATAAGTGATCGGCTTGTTTACTCTTAAGCGAGAGGACGCTGCTGCCCTTCCTCCGTCCAGTTTAGCACTGCCAGCCACCTGAAAACTAATCATAACGTTCTCACCTGCGTAGGGAAGCTGACGTACACGAGCGCTTCATACTGACACCAGGCGCTGAGTATGTTGGTGAGCGCGCAGTACGAGAACTTGTAGAGCGGCGCGGCGACCAGCGGCCGGCCCGTGCAGCGGAGCCGCGCCGCCGCGATGACGAGCGCGGCCAGCCGGTTGATGAACACCAGGAACTGCGAGTCGTCGAACCGGACCACGGCACCGTCCGGCATCACGTAACTCTGTAAACAATAGATAGTAAGTAAGAGAGATATAGAGAGATGGAGAGAGCTATGCTCGGAGCTACTTTGCGCGATAGAATCCGGAACGAGGATATTCGCCAAAGAACCAAAGTTACCGACATAGCTCGCAAGGTTTGCAAGTTGAAGTGGCATGGGCAGGCCACATCGCTCGAAGAACTGACAACCGATGGGGAAGAAAGGTTCTTGAGTGGCGACCGCGAACCGGAAGACGCAGCGTAGGCGCGGCCTCCCACTATATTTATGTATATATAGGTGGACCGACAACATTGTAAAAGTCGCGGGCAACCGGTGGATGCAAATGGCAGGTTGTCGTACAGTGTGGCGGTCTAAGGGGGAGACCTTCGTTCAGCAGTGGACATCTCCGGGCTGAAGATGAAATTCGTATAGGCTGAGTCTGGCCATCCCTAGTGTCAGAGTTGATGTGCCGCCCGGAGGCCTCTGACATGGCTAACGGTTGTTATTATAGAAACTAGAACAAACAACCGGGACCAACAATAGGCTAGATGACTGTTTTTTTTATTGTCCTATTAAGATGTGGCCCATAAATATAGCAGTTTAATGAAAACAAAATGAAAATCTGATCAAAAATAAGCAACTTATAAGCATTTTAATACCATGCTAGACAGAGGCGGAACAGCAAATCGTGACGTCACTTCTCTGTACGTCATATAAATTCTATTGTAACAAGTAAGACGTGACGTAATTTTTTTGTTTTGTGGGAAGTTGTCTCTAACAAAAACTTTAAACGCTCATATATCAGAACATTACTAACCGATTTAATATATTTTTTCAATAATCATATACTATATTTACTTAAATTCTTCATCAAAGCTATTGGTTTCAACGATATAAACATCAGTCATCTACCCTATTTAACGTGTCGTCCGACCCACGGTTGCGCTCACAAATAAATGCCACTCACGGTCACCCATCCGAAGACTGACCGGACCGTCCGTTGCTTAACATCGGTGATCGTTTAGAATCACCTAGACAAGCTACGCCACGAGCGCTACGTACAATAAATAATTAGATTACCCTTCTTTTAAAACTAGTATCCTTTCTAGTAACTAAACCTTGGAGGTTCTCTCTCTCTCTCTCTCAACTAAACCAAGCTCGGAGCGTGGTTACAAGAGAATTTATAATTATTATTTCATTTTATTAAGTGTTAATTTTTTTGTGACATACTTAATGAAATTTGACGTGTAACTTTGGTCTTATCAATAAAATATTTGTATTTGTATCGTACAAAAAAATTATAGAACGTGTAACAAAAAGGTTCAACGATACTGAAGGGTATGTATGTACTCATCATTATGAACAACTTTATGGAGCCAACCTTGCAATCGCGAAAAAAAACAAGCTGTTCCATACAAAAAATTCATTGACCTTGAACAAAATGTATGGAACAGCTGTTTTTTTATCGCGCTTACAGGGTTGGCTCCATAGTAAAAGTTGTTCAGAATGATGAGTACATACATACCCTTCAGTATTGTTGAACCTGTTTGTTACCCGTTGTATGGTTCTTTCGTATCCGGTTACGAATGAAATCTATTTATTTGTCATTGCACAATGCACACTTACAACAAATAGTTATACAACTAAAGTTTCCGGTTTGGTTCTACCGTTCAACGGTACGCAACGTAACCCTGTACTACATGCCAACCTGCGTCATAATCTTCTCCTGCAGCAGCCCCCAGACGAGGTAGGCGCCCATGAGGCCGGTGAAGCAGAACATGAGCTCCAGCGCCTCGCGGCGCGGGTCGGGCGCCGGCGCCGGCAGCGGAGAGCCCGCCTCGCGCTTCGAACTCTCCGGCAGCCGTTCATGCGACCCGAAACACGCGTACAGCGCGCGGGATACCACGCTGCTGCTCGCTGGAAGTGGTATACACGCACATAATTATTGCATTTAAATGCGAAAGTGTGTACGAGTATGTGGAAGGGTGTGGGGGGGGGGGGGGGCGTGCGAGTGCATGAGTGTGTGAGAAAGGTGATGTGGGTATGTTTGTAAATTTTTCATGCTGTAACGACCTAAAGGATTAGAGTCAAAGGAATGCTTATATCGTGGTTTAAAAGGGCATGGAAGCGCGGAGCGCTAGCATTTTGTATTACCATATACTATAAATATCAACTGTGATATACAAACATTTCTAGTGTAATTCCGCTGTAAATATCGTATCGACGTGCCGAAGATGCCTCTTGTAGAGGTCAAACACATGTCGGCAAGTGAGTAATAGTATAGATTAAGGGGGTTCCGGATTCATAATAATCTTGTTACAGCTTCATAAATTATAATTATTATTTCAGGTTACAATTTATAATGACTTTCAGATTACATTAATATTTTGTTTCAGATTAAATTCATTATTTCGGTTCAGCTAAAATTAATTATTAGTTTCAGATTGATTATTCATTTCAGATTTAATAGCAATTCTTTGCAGATTACAGTATCACATTAGCTTTTTCGGCACTTTTTCCTATTGGTACTCGATACGATATTTACGATGCACTTCCGCAAAGTAACGCCCGAATCAATCTCATATAAATATATACTCGATATAATTAATTTAAAGATTTTTCAACATTATGTTATTAAAATGGTATGTATTCTGAAATAAATGCCTACCATAATTAGTGTATATATGGAATATATAATGATTCATAAATTTCAATACAAACAGTGTTTGTATGGAAACACTGTTTGTATTGAAATTTATGAATCATCGAAATACCTACCCAATCCCATATATATTTCGTATGTTAAACTTATTGTTATTATGCATAGAGCTCATATTTGTACGACAAATTAATTAGTTTACGGTAGATATATAAATAATAATTACCTACTTATTTTATTAATTCGTGAAACAGCTGGGCATACGTACGTACATTGTATACAAGTAATTTGTATACAACTTATGACTGTAGTAAACCTTATTAAGTAAAATTAACAACCGTGGCACGAAAAACTATTATTCAATCTTACACTAGCAGTGCCCCGCGTATTCACCCGCTACCCTTACAACGTCAAAAAATACCAAATACACACACAACCCATTTATAATATGCATTATCATCAACAGCCCGAAGACGTCTACAGCTGAACAATTAAAGGCCTTAGACCTCCACAATGTGTGACAAATTGCCATTTGCATCCACCGGCCGCTGGTTGCCAAATTTCACAAGGTCGTCGGTCCACACAGTGGGTAAGCCCGATGTTGCGCCTTTCGGTTGGTGGTCGCCACTCCAGAACCTTTATTCCCCGTCGGTTATCAGTTAGTCGAGCGATGTGGCCTGCTCATTGCCACTTCAACTTGCAAACCCTGAGAGCTTGGTTGATGACTTTGGGTCGTTAGCGAATATCCTCGTTCCGGATTCTATCGCGCAAAGATACTCCGAGCATAGCTCTCTCCATTGCTCCTCTAGTTGTGATTTATAATATTAAGAATGTATCATTATTGCAAATTACTGTGTGGACCGGGGTATGTCCTAAAACTGCATCCAGAACCAACAGAGGGCGAGCAGCAGCATCCTCTCGGTTAATGGTGGTGAGCATTCTGCGATCCCCAGTCCACCTGCCAAGCGTGGCGATTATGTGCCTGTGTGGCATCTTGGCAGCTGCATGGCTCCTTCCATCACAGGATGCGTATGACGCCAATACAATACTCACCTAAATTATCAAAATAATTCGTTTTTTCGAGGTACTTGTAGAGAATGAAGCCAGGAACCAACACAGTGCCATATCCGAACAAATTCAGGAGCAACCGGAAAATCCTGCAAATTACCAAATGTGCCAATTAGTTTTTATTATGCCACAGCTACGCTAATTAGGAGAATATAATAGGTTAGTTAAAATTATCTACAACTTGCTCCGCTTCGTGGTTATGCCAGTCTGGTGATGATGATAAGTAGCCTATGTGTTTTTTTTTCGGTTTCGAGTCAAGCCATCTCCATTTCCATACCACTAGACTGCCACACCTACATAATACAGCTGGGTACCTATAGACCAGCCTGCTTCATCTTAGACAACTGTTAATCAAGCAAGGGCGGATCCAGGGGGGGGGGGGGGGCGGCGGGGTCATGGGGGCCTGGGCTGGGTGTAGGTCGACTACTGATATTTTTTCCAGTTGCAATCGAATAGTAGCCTGTCCTAACTAGACCTCGACTCGACTATATTACCCCCCCTCACTTAAAAGCTGGATCCGCCCTTGTAATCCAATACCAAGATTAGGTATATGGTAAATATTGATTGCAAAATCTTTATTCAATCCTTACGTATTTACGACTGTAACTCGGTTGATGTAAGCTATCGAGAGATTTGTCCCACGTACTGATAAGGTAATGATAAGGCTCCGAGATTACGGTTTGGAAAATTAATATTGGGTACTTATTCATGTTTGGCTTATTTTTCGTCATTTAACTCTCTCAGTTCAGTGAGACTTGCAGGTTTGTCTGATCTTCCATATTCGATCACATCGTTGCTTACCAACAGGAGAGTTGCTTCTATTACTCTGTCTGTTCTTGGTGGCATGGAGGATAGTTGGTGGTAACTTATCATCATCATCATCATTCGCACTGTATTTGACTCACTGCAAGACAATAAACCTCGCACTTCTTTCGGTGATCCTAATCTCGTTTCGTTTCGAAGGGCGTTTTAGATCGTAATTTTATAATACTGGCGCGGTAAAGTTAGGCGGGTTTAGGTACATGCGCCATTGAATTTCCTCTGCTGACATGCAGGTTTTCTCAAACGCTTTCCTTAATAAAAAAAAACTTGTGGATTGAGTTTTTAAAATCAGTACGTCAATTCCGAAGAGGGTTCTGGAACGGACCTGGATTCACACCGACGAAGTCACGACTCGCGCCTCTTCTCCCAATTGGGTACCACCACAGATAACATAATAATAGTACTATGTTCAGATTATTCACTCCCATAGAAAACATGTCTATCACAATCATGATCAGCCCGGAGACGTCCACTGCTGAACCAAGGCTTCCCCCTTAGTCCGCCACACCGTACCACAACCTTCCAGTTGCATCCACCGGTTGCCCGCGGCTTCCACGATGTCGTCGGTACACCTAGTCTACCTAGGTCTACATATATACGTTGCGTCTTCTGGTTCGTGGTCGCCACTGAAGAAACTTTCTTCCACATCGGTCATAAGTTTTTCGATCTATGTGTATGCCTGCCCATTGCCACTTCAACTTGCAAACCCTGAAAGCTATGTCGTTCTTTGGCGAATATCCTCGTTTCGGATTTTATCGCGCAGAATAACTCCGAGCATAGCTCTCTCCATTTCCTCACGTAATTGCCGTCTAAATTGTACACTATTGGTATTTATTTATTTTATTTTCTTAGGAAAATTTACAGCTAGGTACATAATTAGTAAAGGATAAATAAGAATAGAAGGCCAGTTAAAAAAATTCACAGATAACAGGAAGAATAGAGAAGTAACACTGTAAAAAGACAGACTCGCACATAAATAAACAGCCTAAACAATAAATATACAACAGACAAAAAATAAACAATAATAAGAAGTTTGCTAAAGAACAAATTAATAAAAAAGAGAGTAAATTGGAACATACTTATATAAAATATTTTTATATGTACAACAGTGTTGATTTTCTACTGTAGTGCTCGAGTCTCGCATACAGCACTACAGTTGCAAATCGATCCACTGCCATCTACAAATACAGTACAAATTAGCTTGCACTGAATATGATATTGTTGTAGTCACAGGTATATAGACGCATTTTATAAGGTAGTGCACCTGTCCTGCTATCACAGCTTTATTGGTATGATCTGTAATTGATGAATGTTATAAACTGATAAATAGTTACCAGTAATATTCCTTGTTTGAGACTGAGCCAGCATTCTCATATGTATCCAGAAGCTCTTGATAGAGGCGGGAGAACAGCCATGTCAATGCTACACACACACAAAGCACACCGCTGAAAAAAGAAAACAACATATTAAACACTAGCACCCCACGGTTTCATCCATGTGAAACCAGCTAAGCTATCTCCATTGCTAGTTTCATCCAAATCTGATGTGTAGTTTTTAACTGCTGCCCTTTTGGAGAAACTCAGAGTCACGCAACGGGCAATGGAGAGAGCTATGCTTGGAGTTACTTTGCGCGATAGAATCCGGAACGAGGATATTCGCCAAAGAACCAAAGTTACCGACATAGCTCGCAAGGTTTGCAAGTTGAAGTGGCAATGGACAGGCCACATCGCTCGAAGAACTGACAACCGATGGGGAAGAAAGGTTCTTGAGTGGCGACCGCGAACCGGAAGACGCAGCGTAGGAAGGCCTCCCACTAGGTGGATCGACGACATTGTAAAAGTCGCGGGCACCCGGTGGATGCAAATGGCAGATTGTCGTACAGTGTGGCGGTCTAAGGTGGAGGCCTTCGTACAGCAGTGGACGTCTCCGAGCTGATGACGAAGTAACAAACATACACACACATACCAACAAAATTTCGCATTTTTACTATTAGTGTGACGTGTTCTCTTCTAAACCTGATATACACAACATACTAAAAAACAACAAGGAAAAAACTGATTTTTAGAAAAGCATTTTCACAGACCAACTCTACGTACCACATCCACATTGTTTACTATTAATATTGGCAGATAGGATAGACCAACAATGGAGATGGACAAATCAAATGTTGCATGACCAAAGAAATGAATGGATCAAGACAATAGGCTAGAATACGATATAGAAGTTTTTGAGGTCCCTTCGCCCAGTCCTCCTATGGTTGTGATCACAGAAAAGCGAAAGCCCTACTTCTTAGGTAGAACGGCTGTCAAAACAATGTTGTAAAGCAACTGTATGGAAAACAGCTGTCGCCAGTTTCACACATAATTGCATAGAAACTATGACAGAACAATGACAATCATTGGTCGCGCATTTGAAGTAAAAAGCTCGAAATAGGCTAGATGACTGGTTTTTTTTAATTGTCCTATTAAAATGTGGCCCATAAATATAGCTGATTAATGAAAAGAAAATGAAAATCTGATCAATAATAAGCAACTTATAAGCATTTTAATATCATGCTAGACAGAGAGGCGAAACAGCAAATCGTGATGTCACTTCGCAGTACGCCATATAAATTATATTCTGACAAGTAAGGCGTGACGTAATTTTTTGTTTTGTGGGAAAGGGACAGAGTTGTCTCTAACAAAAACTTTAAACGCTCATATATCAGAACATTATTAACAGATTTTAATATTTGTTTCAATAAACTACATTTACTTAAATTCTTCATCAAAGCTATTGGTTTCAACGATATAAACATCAGTCATCTACCCTATTATGAAATGATATCTCAGTAACGGCTTCAGGAACAGAGTTAATCCTTTGAAACGATGTTAAGACGATATCTGAACGATATCTGATTGTCTAATGGACATCTGAACAAACTCCATCGGCAGATGAGTTTGCAGCCTTGGAAAGACTACAAATGAAGGAGTATTGATGGCAGATGAATACTTTGGCTACAAGGTACGCTGATAAATGAAATTTTGTGAAATGTGTAGTCACTGGTAACTTTCACCACTTTCCCACAAATAAAACAAAAATAATGTAGGTATAGGGTTTGTTAAGGATAGGTCATACCAATTATAATTTTTATGATTTTACATACAACAAACTACAATATTCCCTGATTGCTTTCTAGTAGCAGTGCAGTGTATTAATTATGGTTTGAAGTTATAAACCACATTAAGAGGGCAATAAGTAGGGAGATTCATTTAGCGCACTACAAAGCCATGAAGCATTAATATCAGGAATTTCGATTAGGTATTGGCACGGTACTGTCGTATTGCCTATGTGCTTAAATAAAAATATTGCTTGGTAGACATATCATGTACTTTTATCTAATTACCTACATACCTACACTAACTCTTGGTAATTTAGAAAACAATTCAAGTTTGTAACAATTACGAGCTGTGACTGCAAAAAATAAAAGTATTAGCCTGGTCAAACAGTGGATATTTGTGGAGTCTGAAAACTAATAATAAAAGTTTAAACAAAAAGTAGGTATGGAAAAAATATTGCACAGTTATGCAAAATTATCTTGTGTTGTGACCTAAAACATGACAATCATAGCATTTGGTAGTTATATCTACATAGAACGTAGCGTTCTATAATTTCTACAGGCGCAAATAATTTACTACGATTAAATTATAGCTACGATACAAAAACATCTATGTAAATTATTTTATTAGTAATAAAATAATGATGAATACATACCCAGTTTTAAACTTGGACCGCATTTTATATTTCTGTAAACCAAAATTTCCACGTTATACTTGTTTAAAAATATAGCGTAATCTAAGCTATAAGCAAGTCATTAATCGAACCGGTCATTATCAATTATTATTTAGTAAAATTTAATTAATAAAATTGAAACTTTCACTGCTTTGCTTTCCGGGCTTTCCGGGCATGTCCGGGCAGTTTCATTCTGTTACTCAGGGGTGCTAGATCGAGTTTTTAAAATTTCCCAATATTCAAGTAATCTTTTCCCCATAATGAAATGTTTTGCAACTTTTATCCCCATTTTTTTTCAAACAGGAAATAAAACAAATTTAATGATATAATATAAAACATGTAACAAGAATTTTCAAAAACTGAAGGGGATGTATGTACTCGTCATTATGAACAACTTTTTCTATAGAGCCAACCTTGAAATCGTGAAAAAATCAGGTGTTCCATACATTCTGTCCAAGGTCTGAACTAATTTTTATTTTTTGGTATAGCTGTTTTTTTTTCGCGGTTTTAATGTTGGCCCTATAGTAAAAGTTGTTTGTTTTGATCTACAGAATATGCCTTTAAAAGGATGCGAACTGATTACAACTAACCCCGTATAATACATTAGCAAACAGAGCACACGTGAAATCGGCATTCTTTGACGAGAGAAAAATAACTCCAAAGTTTCCCTTACTTATTTTTCTTTCCACAAGGGTTTCATTTCCTCAAAAATTTCCCCAAAGAAAAAAAAACTTAGTACAAAGTACGTCTTAAATATCAACGGCCTTACCTAAAATAATCTCGATTCTCTTAGTCACTGCTTAAACTCCTCTGTCCTTTTCTAGCACGTGCAACTTCACGTCAGAGAGAAGATGGCAGAGCATCTTAAGCAGTGACTAACGGTTGAAAAGTTTTTTTAGGTAAGGCTGTAATATGTCAACTAAAATTAGACGGGTTACATTAATTACGAGTTTGATACCATATACAAAAGGATTACCACATTATTTATTTGTTTATTATTATTAATATGAACGCATTAGCAATTACACATACTATCAAATTATAATTAAATTTATTACCTATCTAGCTCATTAACTAGTTAATTATGTTCGTCTTTTCCCCAAAACTCCCTAAATCCCTGTCGCAATGAAATGTCTCTAACCTTACATAATATTAGTAAGTTTTCCCTAAAAAAGGGAGAAATCCCTAAAAGTGGAAGCACTGGCAGAGGCAGTAGGATGATGACATTGACACAATAAATGTCATTTCGACAATTTGTCACATGACTATGACAATGACGTCTAAATTTTTTTATTTTCTATTTTTTATTATTTGTTGGCATCGCACGTTGTGCATTCTGCCAGTGTCAAGTTTATGAATTTTCAAGTTTTTTTAAATAAAATCAAGTCAAATATGTCATGAAATCACAGTCAGTTACACGAAATTAGTCATAGTCGAGTCCAAGTCATGCCCTAGTAAAGTTGTGGCGACTTTACTATGAGCTTCTACCGAGTTTTGAAAACAACACGAAAAGACATGTTTCACCACATTATATCAGTTGCCCACACTCGTGCATGTAATTCAACACTCAATGAATATAACACCACCAATTTTAATCATTAATTCGCGAAAAAAACACAAGTTTAAGCAAATAATAGAATGCAACGACATGATTTTTCCGTGTTCCCGCCTAAACTCAAAATTTAGTTTTTATTTCTAATGTTCGCAATCGCACTTTGTGCTTTCTACCAGAGTTATGCACACACAATCAAATTCACACAAGTCACAATCGAGCCCATATTATACCCGGGTAAACTAAATCCAGTGCTGCCAACTGGTTATCAGGAATTAGGGCTAGATCAAATTCAAAAAAGGGCTAGATTTGCCCAAAAAAAATTAAAATGGGCTAAATAGCTAATTCATTACGAAAAGAACTTGATTCTTTAAAATAATTTATAATTATTATGTGTAGTTTAAAAATTTAATACAAAATTTCGAATATGTTATTGTTTATTGACATTTCAAAAATTTACAACCAGCTTGAAGAGTTAATCAACCAATCAGTCAATCAATAAAGAGTAAATCTATCTATCTATCTATCTTGTTTTTCAAAAATCTGAAAAAACTTGTTTATTTTAAGGGGCCATCCATAAAGTACGTCGCATGTAAAGGGGGGGAGGGGGTCGACGAAATGTGACATGGTGTGACAAGGGGGGGGGGTCCTAGTTTTGTAACATCACATTTCAAATTTAAGAAATTAAATCGCGAAATTTGAAATATTAAATTATTAAGCTAGACGTGCCAGATAAATTCTTTGTTTGGATGATATAAATGATGATGCCATATGGTTGGATGAAGAAGATGTAGACACCACAAATGTTGCTGACGTTAACAACTCCAATGAGAACGAACTGACTTCTATGCCAATTATAAATAATTTAAAGGAATGGATTCAGAGTCCATGGACTGAAGACAACTAAGTTCCTTTCTTTTTCTTCAATTAATAGTTTATTAATTTGTTATTTTTTCAATTATTTGATGTTGATTTCACAAAAAAAAAGTAATTTGAATAGAAATGAAACTGATTGTGGAACTGCTGTTATAATTTTTTTTTATTAGATGTAAAATTTGTGACGTCACACCAGGGAGGGGGGGGGGGTCTCACAAATGTGGCCACCTGTGACAAGGAGGGAGGGGTCTAACAATCATGAAATTCGTGTGACGTACTTTATGGATGGCCATCCATAAAGTATTTATGGATGGCCATCCAGTTTATATGTTGGCGTCTTCATCAGATGAGTCTTCGTTGAATTCGTTGCGTCCCTCATGAGGCTTTTTCAAAATAAATGTATAATTTTCTTTAGGTCAAATGAGGGCTAGATTTGGGGCTAGGGGCTAAATCATTATTTTTGGAGCTGAACATGTCGAATTAGGGCTAGATCTAGCACCGAAGGGGCTGAGTTGGCAACACTGACTAAATCCTTGGAGAAGTCAGCTTTAGATCACTGAATACACCACGCGATTTACATAAAGTAAAATTAATTGCCAGGTAGCCAGGTACCAATTTCATTTTACTACCATATAAGCGAAAACTAAATTAACGAAATAAATATTATCGATACATTTAACAGCTAAAAAACGTCCACTGCTAAACGAATGCCTCCCCCATAATAGGGAGGGGCTGCCATAATCCTCATGCTTGGCAGGCGCCTAAGGGATCACAGAATGCTCGTCACCGTTAATCGTAATCTTTGACATAGACCTTTAAACCTTGTCTCTATACGACCACTAGACCTTTTTATTTTATCTGACAGCTCGAGAGGTGATTTTGATTGACAGCGTCTATAAAGTCTAATGGATATGACTTCTTAATTACTTACTTTTATATTACTTACTTTATATTTATGAATATTTCTTCATACACCAGTTTACTTCAATAATTCTCATTCACAAATCATAAGCCCGAGTAAACTGTTTACTTATTATAATGCAATCCGATAATGTGGAGTGACACTGTGATGCTTTTGTTAGAATTTTTAGCAGCGATTTGCGCAGTTGCACTATGTGGACCTTGTTTTTTAGCATGTGCCAGGAGACTCATTGTGGGAGATGAATTATTGCAAAGCGGAGGCAATACTCTCCATGAAGCAGAGGTTTTGGGGTGTGATGAACCCAACTGCCCTTACTACAAGAAAAATATACGATATCTTATGGTTCCAGCAAGGCGAAGAATGTATACATCTCCCGTCCGAAAATGATCTGCTACGAGTTCATTCACCTACCAAATCTACACATAAATAAATTGTATTTATATTATTTTCAACTATATAGCATAGTTTTTCCCAATAAACTTCAAGATCTCTTTTTTTTAAATAACATTACGCTTACTTGAGTTTAGTACTTGTTCAAGGCATGTTTTGTAAGTATACAAAGGTTGGATAGGTAGTCGATGATCGATCTTGTCACCAGCGCGAGCGGCGGCGTGGCGGCGCGGCGGCAGCGGCCGCCTTAGCGCACTGGCGGTAAGGCTGGTGAACCGAGCATAATTTAAAAACGGATTAAAGTAAACGGGTTAGGTGTAGTATCACGCGGTTCGATAATCACCAGCACCCTTATCATGGACGTTCGTGATTCTGATTGCGAGCGTGCGCGAGTAGGAGGGCGCATGGCGCGAGTGGGTTGGTACGAGCAGGATGGCATGCTATCGCAATCGGAATCGCGAACGTCCATGATAAGGGTGCTGAACCGGGCGCTGATTGATTGATCAAAGCGCGAGTGGTCAGTCAAAAGGACATGTTCAGAAGCGGTTGAGGGCTTCTTACATAAATAGTGCGTATATCAATAGTAAGCTTATTTATTCATATTCTTAAATATATTTTATATATTTTTTTTATTATAGCCATAGAATAGAATATATTATATCATATATTTATAGAATGCAATTTAAAAAAATGTGTAAATTAATTAATTGTGCTACACTAAAACTTTGTTCAACGGTTTTTAGTTGACAGTGACATTGTCATCTGTTAAATATAACCTGCCTGAGTAGCACCACCTATTCGTTTATTTCGGAGCACCATCGGAAAGCTCCTTCATGTTAATTACTTTTCAAATCCATTATGATTATATTTTGAGAAAATAAAAAATTATGTTAACCAATTTAGTTTAACGATAAGATATCAAAATCGTTTTTGGAATTAACAATAACAGACTCATCGTAATTTAATCGATGCTTCGAATAATTAATTCTAATATCGCCCATCTCTGTGGTGCTCGATCGGGGCTGCCAAGCATCAGTTAGTGTAACCAGTGTTACAAAAAAATATATTATTTAAAAATGGCTATAAGAAAAAAATATTCTGTGCGTAATATTTACAACAAATATAGCACTGTACAATAATACAAGCCATGTTACTGTAATTTTCCCAACCCCACCTACACTCTAAAATAATGCTATCTCCTTTCACTATAAAACGTTACAAGAATGGTAGATTGTTTACCAAGGGAGAAAACAACTATTTTTAGGGCGAGATTGTTTCTTTGAATCCAGAGCGTAGCGATTTTAAGGTAGAATCCTGAGCGCAGCGAGGGATTCAAAGTACTCGAGCTTAAAAATAGTGTTGATTCCGAGGTGGACACTCTGCTTTTTATCACCCTCTATGAGAAAATAAGTAATTGCAACTTATGGACAAGAATAGTAAGTACCTACGTTTATTTCATTGTCACTACTCACTCTCACTTCTCAGTTAACAACTGAGGAAGATACACTGAGTTAAAATAAAACAATTTGAATCCGAATTTGAGTAAACAATTACGATGTCCGTGGTTGATCTCTTTGGTGATTCGAGCTTTTACTAATTACGCGCGCATTTTGACCGCACTAGCGGCTGGCGTGACTAATTTAACCAGAGAAATTTACTAGTTTAACCATACTCAAGTAGAAGTTAGATTAGTAGATAACTCAAAGTAAAAGTTTATTTATATTTAGGCAGTATTTATTACAGAAATATTTTAACATGTAGAATGGTGTTAAATGCACAATTACTTGAACTGATTTAAGACTATGAGTATTACAGAAATATTTATCATGTTCAGTTGTATTTTATTCCAATTCTTTGGGGTGTACACTAATTACTTCGCCATCGATAGAAATGTCAGGGTCACGTTTGCATTTGGGACGGGAACAACAAGTGGCATCAGTGAGGAATGAGCGACGCAGGTACATAGAGTTGCATGGCGAGTCATCTGTGGATTCCTGGGACACGATATCACAGGCATCACCGCAGGAAAATGATGATGGTAACACGTATTTATTCCTTTTCGCCTGAAAGAAAACAATATTAATTGGTAGAAAATAACGGTTATTTGGAGTTAGAAAAACCTACCATTGGAGAAGCATAATTTAGAAAGTGGCAGCTCCTATTCATTTATGCGCCAGAGATTTTTTTTTGTTATGCGCGGATGTTCATGTGACTGGAGAAAAAAGATCGATGAAAAAAATATATGTATGCGGCTGAAGTACTTGTACCCATGGCCAGGAATAACAAAATAAAATAATTTAAGGCGGATGACAGGTGAATAATGCTCCTGCCTGAGTCCTGCCTCGCCTGACCAGTTTTGGCGGGAACACGGAAAAATCGTGTCGTTGTATTCTATTATTTTCATAAACTTGTGTTTTTTCACGAATTAATGTTTAAAAATGGTGGTGTTTTATTCATTGAGTGTTGAATTACATGCACGAGTGTGGGCAACTGATATAATGTGGTGAAACATGTCTTTTCGTGTTGTTTTCAAAACTCCGTAGAAGTTCATAGTAAAGTCGCCACAACTTTACAAACCAACAACAACTTTAACAACTCAACTTTACTAGGGCATGACTTAGACTCGACTATGACTAATTTCGTGATGACTGACTGTGATTTCATGACATATTTGACTTGATTTTAATTAAAAAAAAACTTGAAAATTAATAAACTTGACACTGGCAGAATGCACAACGTGCGATGCCAATGCAAATGCCTGACTGCAAAATTGTATATATGTACCTATTCTCAATTTTTCATTGCCATCGTTATCAGCAGGCTAATCATGCGGGATTATCATGTAACTTTTCGGGATCGCGATTCGGATACGAGTTGTCAAAAATTGACACTTGTCACTGTCACTGCCAAAACTCATTTGACCCTGCAGGGCAGGACGAAACGCCAAGAGACCTACGGATTTTCTTAACTTAATTAAGGAAATCAATGCATTCGTTCCATAACGATAGCGAGAGAAATCCCTCCATGATACCGTGAAGCTGTGACAGTGACAAGTGTCAATTTTTGACAACTCGTATCTGAATCGCGATCCCGAACAGTTACATGATTAGCCTGCTGTTCGGGATCGCATTCGCGATCGCGAGGATCGATTTGTCATAAATGTCACTTGTCACTGTCACAGCTTCACAGTATCACGGAGGGATTTCTCTCGCTATCGTTATCGAACGAATGCATTGATTTCCTTAATTAAGTTAAGCAAATCCGTCAGTCTTTTGGCGTTTCATCCTGCCCTGCAGGGTCAAATTAGTTTTGGTAGTGACAGTGACAAGTGTCAATTTTTGACAACTCGTATCCGAATCGCGATCCCGAAAAGTTACGTTACTTACTCTATGCCGAAAAGTTACATGATAGCCCGCTGTTAAGGCGCTGTTAGAATTTATCATGGGAAATGCTTCTAAATAGGTTTTTAAAAATAACTTACAGCAATTTTCCTAGCGCTGTGCATCCTAATCAGTATAATGAGCGCTGTAAATAGCGCCCCTAAGCCGTGCAGGAAGTTCATACGCATGTTTGCTTCTTCACCTTACCCCCTTCTTTGTAATATGGTTGTATGTGGTTTGGTTTACATTTGAATGTGTAGTTATTTCATTATAAGTACTTTGATGTTGTACTTGCTAAGAAGATGCATTATTCAGTTCAGATTACTTACTAAAATACTTTGGTGGAATTTTGTAATTAAAACTGACAAAAGATAACATATAACATCATTGCAAAAGATAGACTTTTAAAGTTTGACAGATATTCAAAAAAGTTTCAAATAATGAAAGGAGAAGCGAGCATCGAAGATGAACTTCAATTTCGTTAGAATAAAAACAATAAGAAAAAGCGAAAAACCTCCAAAGTCTAATCAGTATTCAGTTCGGATAAAGCGGAACACTGCAAATGGTGCGCATTGATGTTAGACATTGTATCACGATTGTTACAAATTGTAAACAGTAACTCGCCATGTAATGCTCTAATCTGAACTGTTACATTACAGGCGAATGCTCCCAGAGAGGGACCGCTTTTAGATTTGATAATTTGATGAAATACCTACCTATTTATTGTCTAAAACTGTGTACAATATAATACGCTTTTAAAAAAATACAACCGACTTCAACTTCGAATACCAGCAGGGCTAGCATGCGCACCGCGAGAAAATTTTGTCGTGTCTATCGGCCTTACCTAAAATAATCTCGATTAGATCTCTTAGTCACTGCTTAAACTTCTCTGTCCTTTTCTAGCACGTGCAACTTCACGTCAGAGAGAAGATGGCAGTGCATCTTAAGCAGTGACTAACGGTTGAAAAGTTTTTTTAAGTAAGGCCGTTTATGTCGTGTGAAAACGAGACAAACTCATACAGATTCGTAGCCTTGTCCTGTTTTTAAGAATCGAGAAAATTTTCTCGCGGTGCGCATGCTAGCCCTGCAGAACGACTTCTTCATATTTTCTAGTAATTATAATTTAAAAATCAAACTACTGAACCGATGGATATATGGGACCACCTCTGAAGTATTACCTACCAAACAAAAAAAGAATCATCAAAATTCCATAATTGGCTGAGTAATCGCATAAAATACATACAAAAAAAACAGCCGAATTGAGAACCTCCTTTTTTAAAGTCGGTTGAAAATGATATTAAATGTTTCACGTACAATATGAGATAATTGTTTCGTAGTACCTAAGCAGCAACAACGATAAAATGATTGGACGGGAAATAAGCGCACAGATTTTGATTTATGTTGAGCGCCAGCTCTCCTCTCGCGTCAGTCAAACTCTATCTTTACGACATGCGAGCCGTACGATACGACAATACAAACTTCTAATACATGTAGGTACATGTGTTCTCTTTTTGTCATGCAGTAATTAGATTCGCTATTCTATTTTCTGGCAAAAGTAATATGCATACATTTAGCTAGGTATGCTTGATTGTGTTGACTTGTTAATTTTGAACAATTTGCAAGCGCTGGGCCCGTCCATTCCATTATCACTGTCGCTGGTAGTAAGTACAAGATCAGTTTTGTCTTCGCGGACATGGACATAATATTTAATTATGTTTTTTATACGATTACTTACCTACCTATTTTTTTGAGTTTTTTCTTTGTTTATCGGTGTTATTGTTTTTTTTATTGTAGGTACCTATTGTATTTGGTATTGAAACATTCACGTCGCTCAGTTAATTATTTTTTGCACTTCTTTGTTCAACTGCAGTGTATTCCTTTAATTCGCCATTGTGTATTCTCGTCCGGCGCCTTAAGTGGCGTGCGTTCGCGATCAGCATTCGCACAGTCGCATTATTGACGCAAACAACTCTATTGTTACTAGGTATATCAATAATACAGCAAAATGATCGCCATGCGTCGTGGCGCCACCACACAGTACAGTGGATAACTTGGATTATAGTTTTACAAGCGACTTGCCCCGACTTGTACTTATTTATACAATGTGTAACAAAAAGGTTCAACAATACAGAAGGGTACCTGAAATCGCGAAACAAAAATCAGCTGTTCCATACATTTTGTCCAAGCTCAATGAGCTTTTTGTATGGAACAGCTGGTTTTTCCGCAATTTCGTAGTTGGCCCCATAGTAAAAGTTGTTCATAATGATGAGTACATACATACCCTTCTGTATTGTTGAACCTTTTTGTTACACATTGTATTTTACTCTAGTATGGACTTACTAATGGAGCCGTGGTATCGTATGGGCGACACCTCGGAACTTCTAGACTCGGAATAGTGAGGTCGTGGGTTCAAATCCGGGCCGTACCAAAGAATCATAGCACTGGTTTTTCGGCGAAGGAAAAAATCGTGAGGTAACCTGTATTGGAAACCTACTTTCAGAAATGACTCATGGAGTTCTTTGGGCTCTAGAGATCTAGAGGTCAGCCAAGTTCTCAGCTAAGCTGGTATTCTGCAAAACGGAGACGTGTTACGCGTGTGTCATTGATTTTAAAAACATCTTTGATCACATTCAAGAGTCTTTACGAACTCTTCTAGCACTATCGTGAAGAGCTTGGGCTTTAGCGGATTGGTCATATTTTTCTTTATAACTTTTCTTTCTTAGGACCTTGTAAGAAGATAGATCTTGTAAGATGTGGGTCTTCAACCATAACCTAACCTGTTTTTTCCCCTCCGCCATTTTTTCATCAATTTAGGATATGAACATCTCAAAGTATGAACTTACATTACAAAAGAAAACTTGTCTAAATTTCACATCTTTGGCTTCAGTAGTGTGCAAAGTTTTGCAGTACCTATCGTTGACTTGCTACTTTTTTAAAGTTTTGCATCACATAACACTTATTTATGTGAGGTGTATGGATTGGGATTATTTATCTTAAATTACGCCATGAGACCTATGCACAAATTCCTCAACCATTTCCAGACAGCTGAGATATTTGCGTGGACAGGCGGATAGATAGTAGTAAAAAATGCTTAGTAATAACACGATACACGTGCTCATTATTTGTACTTGAATACAAAATTTAGGAATGAACAACTAAATACAAAATGTCATCCCCCGTTTCACCCTCTTAAGGCTTGAAATTAAAAATAACAACGATAAACGTTGCGTTAGTTTCCAACCTTAAGCCTAAATAATAAATATTGTTATTTTTACGTTGAATATGAAGGACTTTCCATACACACCTTCATCCCTTTTTTCACCCCTTCGGGGTTGGAATTATCAAAAAACGCTGACTAATTTATAAACTAATTTTAAATCGTCATTCTAAATATCAAAATTTTAAGATCGTAACTTCGAAATTGACGGACTTTCATATAAACTTTCTTCCCCTATTTTTCCCTCTTAGGGGTGAAATTTCCGAAAATCCTTTCTTAGTAAATATTTGCACTTCACTAAAAACACACCCTCCAAATTTCATGTCTCTAGGACCAGCGGTTTAGGCTGTGCGTTGATATCTCAGTCAGGACTTTGAATTTTATTACAGAGAAGGACGCACACTAAAACAAACTCACACACACACACAAAGGATATATGGTCACCGATCATATACCTTTTGCCAGAGTGCACTTTTGGCAGAAGGGTCTTGGCCTGGCACCTCCAATTGTACCTATAGGCTCGAAAGCTACATGGAATATTTCTTAATTCTTATATTTCTTTCGCACGTTCACTATCGCCTCAGTTACCTGCGACCTTGCGGATTCCATCACACTTATTACACGATTATTCTAGAACATAGGAAGGTTCCATAAACTAGTCTAAAAATAAAACCGGCCAAGAGGGAATCAGACTCGCGCATCGAGGGTTTTTTTATTATTATACTTATACTCTACTACTCTATTTTTGGTGGAATAAAATTCATTTCATTTCATTTCATTACCTATTTTATGCTGTTTAGCAACGCAGTCCCCGGGGCTCTGGGCCTATTTTGTCTAAATTTATGGATTTTTGAAAACGAATAAGTTATTATTATTATTATGAGTCTATTCCGTCCCGCTGATGAAAATGAAAAATGAACATTTTCATAAAAATGAAAATGCTGCTTGAGGGAGCAGTCCAGCTCCCTCAAGCAGCACCCATTCACGAGTCGACGCAATGTGCCAGCCATATCGCTCTCCTCAAAACCATATAGCGGAACCACAACTGCCACAAGAAGAAGCTTTTTAGTGAAAGTGTATAATAGTATAATAGCTCTGGGTATAATACGCAATGCTTATATCTTTCCTTATATATTTGTTATAAGTTCGTTCAATCAGAATATTATTTGGTTCTGTACAGAATCCTTGGTTCAAGATGTTAGACTTCGGACATATTCGCACTACATATTCGCGCAGATGCGTCAAATACATGATTAGATTGACGCTTCTGTGCATTTATTAATTTAAAATCTAAAATAAGAAAACAGATCTAAAATAAGATAACACGTTTCGTGAATAGAGCCTTTGGTTTTTTATATTATTATATTTTTTATTATTCGTTAGGTAATCCGCCATAGTGACACAAATTAACATTTCAACTAGCTAGGTACTTATTGCAGTTGACGAGATTACATCAGTCACGTCAGACGAACAGACGTACAATTAGGGCTGAATAAATAATAGGGTCATGGGTCAAACAGACGACTAGATAGACGACTTAAGCTTAGGGGTCCCGTTGGATACCCTACGGGTATGGAACCCTAAAAACAGTCGTCGCTTTCATTTCGCTCACTTAATACTCAGAAAATATCTACGAAGTATAATTATATTCTATGAATGACTGCAGAACACGATAGGAAGTTTTGCACTCTGATGAAGGTACATGATAAGAAAAATTCATAGGCAAATTAAAAACGATATACTCGTACCTAGATATCTTTCTCTCATCTACATGTTTTTTCTTTCCTTTATTTATGTGTGTGTATTATGTGTATATATCTATTATCTATGTATGTTTTTGTCGCAAATAAAGTAATGTCTCTAATGTCTACATAGATAAATAAACAGCAGGTACACATATTGTAAGTCGTAAGTATACATAAACAAGTACATATATATATAGACATCGCTTGCTACAGTTTCGTAGAGCTTCGTAGCTATTTCGTAGCGGATTAGAGTTATTACCGCGCCACAAAAGGTAGACGCGATGCTGCTGCTATCAATATTAAAAAAAACTTATTTCTTACATGTCATTTATGATTACGAGATGTGCGATTACACTCGCTAGAGGAACCGTATTTTTCGGGAAACAAAGTAGCTTGTAGCTTGGCAAAAACATTGTAGAAATTATTAAGGACGCAACTATCGCAAAGAGAGAGAGCTAGATCCTCCAAGATCGCAAATATTTATTAATACTTGCAACCCTTTGATTATATAGAGAGAGTGAGCTAGATTGTCAAGTAGCAACCTTTTAAATGCATTTTTCTGTGGATGGGTAATCAAATCAGTGGTTAAGGGCTTAAGACATTTCCCATACGCAAATGGCCTAGTGGTAAAAATTCCCCATACCTCCTTGTATGAACTACTTAGGCCAAAATGTCACATGCACTTCGTTAACTTCATATAAGTCATCTTCCTCGGTAGGTCAAAATGTTTCCGTTTAACTTTTTTGCCAAGCTATAGTCTATATTTTAAATACCTATACGTTTTCATAAGTCCCACTTTCCTTAAATTCATAGGCGTATCTAGGGCTATTTCCCAAGACCTGGTGATGGCCGATCAAGCCGAGTCAAACCCATTTTAATTAATAAATATGGCCAGCCTAAAATTTCAAATCGGCGACCCTACATCTTGGGGTGGCACTAGACCATTCTGGCGTCACATAAATGTTTGTCCTGGGTGGAAATCGATCCCACGCCTTAAAGCTCTTAAGGCAGACATTCTACCAACTGAGCTCACATCCATTTCTAAGGGTTATGTCACTATATCTACAGCATGTATCTTTAAAAGAGTTCGTAGTCATAGAGGAAAACCAAGTACATCAGTGGCAGCAAAAAGTATAAATAATGTGTGTCATAATTAAATACTTATGAGGCTATCAAATTAGTCACAGAACAACTGTAAATAAGTAGAGCTTGTTCCTCTTATTTATTTATTTATTTATTCAATTTACAACTATTATTACAGGATTTACCCAATTCAATAGTGCAAGTCAACAATTTAAGAATAATAAAACAATAATAATAATTAGAAATTAGTCAATATTTCACAAGTCAACATTTTAAGAATAATAACAATAATTATAATTACAGCTTATGTCTTATTACGTTGTATGATAGATATGTGATTGAAAACTATGAATTATTAGCTCCCTATTCTTATTAGTACTCGATACGATAGTACAGCGGAAATACACTAGAGATACAGTTTTCAACAGTTGGATTGTATGATAGAGTCAATCGTTACTAATACTACAAATTTAATGTAAAGGTATGTTTTATTTTGTTGGTTTGTTTTTTCGTTTTTCATGCAGTGTCAGAACAATATTATTGAAGGACGTGTTTTTTTGTTATTGATAGAATAAGGAATATAGAATAGAATAGAATTGTGGCAGGACCTCAGTGCATTTTAAAAACCTATCTCTATGTAAGTAATTATAAGTATAACAAAAAAGTTGTGAGAATTCTGGCTAGTCCGGTCCGCTATAAAGTTGCTGCTTGTAGGATAACGAAACTGTACATCATGTGCTGTGGCATTACATATATAGCCACAGAAGTAACGAGGGTCGGTACTGGATTGCATGAGGCAGCTTCATCTCCGACTATGCCACCGCAACAGCTTGACTGCTTTTCATCATCACCACTTCCTTCTAACCCACTGGAGCGGAGCTACTATGCCAGCAGCCCAGAGCTTCGCTCCCTAACTTCAAGGAGCTGGGTTGACTCGGGCAGGCGCTGGTGTGGGCGTGTATGGGGGTGTATGCACAATACAAAAAAAAAAGTTGTTTTAAATGTTCTTTTAATTTATTTATTTTTATTGAGTTTTTATAACTGCTTATGTTTAATTGTGTAATTACAATACTACTTAATGTTTTTATTGACTTATAGATGTAGGTACCTACTGCTTCTATGTTGTTCATGTTGTGTACACATTTATTAAGGAATGCAATCTAGAACAAATTATTTGTAACCTATACAATGCAAATGTAAAGACTGTATTCTGTTTTGTGTATCAGATAAATAAATAAATAAATTCACCCCAAGTGGCCTGTCAGTGCAGGACTTGTCGCCCCCATCTATAACTATAAAAGGCTTTGTCCTGACTGACTGACTGACTGACATATAGACAACGTACAGCCCAAACCGCTAAACGTAGAGACTTGAAATTTGGAGGGTATGTTTTTGAAGAGGTGTAAACGCCCACTAAGAAAGGATTTTTCGAAAATCATCCCCGAAGGGGGTTAAATGGGGTGTTAAAGTTTGTATGAAACTTTTTATTCTCTGGTTCGATTGATACAAAACTTGGTATACATATTCTACTATAAAAATAAGAAGATACGGGTGTCACAGTTTTTTCAAAATCAGCTCCCGTTAGTATAAAAAAAAAACTAAGTTTTAGTGATAGTACGTTTGTTTCTCCTTAACTTTGTAACGGCTGTACATATTACAATGAAATTTGGTATAGGGATGGGGATAGATGTGGGGATGGGGGTGGGGGTGGCGATGATACTGGGAACGGAGACGGGACGGAGATAGGCATGGTAATATTTAGATTACAATTGGTATCGGGATGGGGATGGGGATGGGGTGGGGATGGGGGTGGGGTGGGGGTGGGGGTGGGGTGGGGATGGGGGTGGGGTGGGGATGGGTGGGGATTTGGTGGGGATTTGGTGGGGACAGGTGGGGATGGGATGTGGATGAGGCTGGGAACGGGGATGGGCGTGTCCATATTAAGATGAAAGTTGAAATCGGGATGGGGATGAGGGAGGGAACGGGGATGGGGACGGGGATGGGCGTGTTCATATTAAAATGACATTTGGTATCGGGATGGGGATGGGGTGGGGATGGGGATGGGGTGGGGAAGAGAATGGGGTGGGGATGGGGTGAGGATTTGGTGGGGACAGGTGGGGATGGGATGTGGATGTGGATGAGGCTGGGAACGGGGATGGGGTTCGGGATGGGGATGAGGGAGGGAACGGGGATGGGGACGGGGATGGGCGTGTTCATATTAAAATGACATTTGGTATCGGAATGGGGATGGGGAAGGGGGCGCTTATAGGGATGAGGCTGGGAATGGGGACGGGGATGGGCGTATTTATTGGTCGGCTGAACAGATGGAGCTGCATTTTTGGATAGGTAGTTATAGCACATAAGGTTCGGAAACGGACATAGGCTATTTTTTTGTAGGTCCACGCAGACGACTGTTTGACGGACATCATTATTATAGATACTGTACAGCCTAAGCTGCTAAATTAATTTTTAATATTAAATTAACTTACTTTTAAATGCCTAAACTAAATTTTGAGTGGTGTAAACTTACACTCAGCTCAAGCTGTGGTAGCTTCAGTGAGATCAAGCTCGACTCACATTCTTGGGGTCGCGGGTTCAAACCCGGGCGAGCCCGTTCCAATTAGTTCTTTGAAACTTACGCATGGATAATACCACTGGCTATTCGGTGAAGGAAAACATCATGAGGAAACCTACATATTTCCGGAGAAGAAATACGATAGTGTATGTGAATCCGCCAACCTGCACTGGGCCAGCGTAGTGAATATGGCCCAATCAGGGTAGGCCGATATACCATTAGCGTTAAGGGCTGATGCAGAGAAACGCACACTCAGCAAGGATTTTGAAAAATTCGCAAGGGGTTCAATGTATCATTAAAATACCATTTTGCCGAAACCATTCATTTAAGGCTTTTAAGTTTTTTGACTTAAGAGATAAGATAAAATAAACATGTTTCAGAATTTTCAAACAATTTCAAAACTGGAAGGCCACGGGTCAATTTTTCATTTGAAAAAAAATGTTATAATTATAGATAAGCTAATAATAATAATAGCTAATCGAGTGTTTATGCGTAAGAAGATAAATGTTTTAAACACATGCACTTGATCCGGTGCACGCACCAAGCACAGCGCTTTCGAACCGTCCATCCCGCGTCGGCTCAGATACGTTAAAACCCGAGTATAATGACGCGCTGTACGTCGAGCGCGCCCCACTCCAACCCACACCGAGCCTACCTAAGCGATCAGTGCAGCACTGTATTTTATCGAAGTTTCGTAATTCTTGCGATATTTTGGTGATCTTTTTGCGTTCTTTGTTATCATACTTTTTCTGCTTAAGCTTATTTCATTTCATTTGTTATTTACATTTCGTATAATTATCGTTATTTGTTCCTTTAATTATTTAGATTGCTATTTAGTTTGTTATTCGTATTTTTTTTTAATTTTAGTTTACATTGTTTGTTATTAGGTTTTTTTATATTGTTACTGTTGATATTGTTATTTAGTTTGTTATTTAAAATGCTTAGTGAACTTCTCTTCATTCATGGAGCTAAGGTAAAACACTATGTTGTTCCCATCGTTGGTGATGGAGCGTGTCTTTTTCGTGCGCATTCTTTTTTAATGCACGGTACCCAAGAAAAGGCAATTGAGGTGCGAAAAAACATCGTTACTCATGTAGTAGCTAATTGGGAGGAGTTTGAAATCATGTCTCATGATTCAAACGGCGACAACTACACCGCTGCGACTGCATACTTTAATGACATGTCACGGCAGTCGAGTTGGGGCACTGCGTGTGAACTAGCCGGCGCAGGACAAATATATGAGTTTGAGTTTGAAGTTTATGAAAATGGCAAATTGTATGCAAAGTTTGGTACAGCAGGAATACCTATAAAGCGGCTACGATTTACGGGAAATCATTTTGATGCGTATCTGTTAGAAGACATAGATATAATTTCTAACGGTACTCCACGTGTTCCAGTAGTAGCGAAAAAAATTACTAAGCGACGTGTTGAGGTTCCTACATCTCCAAGTTGCATTCAAACAGAAGATATAAGTTCTGACGCAACTTCTACTTTGCCTTTGTACTTTGATTCTTTAGCTGTAGAGATGCCCAAAAATAATTACAAAACGTCTTCAACTCATACCGTCCAAACTTCTTCAGCCCGATATTTTTCTGAACTGAATTCACCAACATTTACGGCTCAGTCTGATAAATTAATTTCACCTACATTTACGGTACAGCCTACTCAGTTAACAAATGACAAATTAATTTCACCAACATTTACCATCCCAACTATTCCCAGTTCATCACATTCTAATTTACCGACCTGCAGTGATATATCTCCCACATATATTTTTAAAGAAGCCTCACAATCTTCAGAAGTTCCATGTCCATCCATCCATCTATTCTGTCATGTCCATCTGTCTGTCTGTTTAAAATTCAACAAGACGGCTTTGTTTTGAAGTAAGTATTGCAAACGCGACATGCCAAATTTGGACATCCTCAAGCAAACTTAAAGACTTGCAAGCGGCTTGGAAAAAATGCAATAATATACGTATTTTAGTGATTCAATTGAGTTGGGCCCCGATTTAACCGAATTCAAGTATTCAACATTACTACGCGGGCAAAGCCGCGGGTAAAAGCTAGTATTGAATAAGAATAAGAAGGTTTGCTTAGTTTGGGTACTAGTATAACATTAATCTGTGGTTTGGAGTAAGATGACGCTGTACCGTTACCGCTTTGCTCACCAATATACAGGGTTACTGGTAACTCGACGTATTCCCGATGGGACTAGATAGAGGGACTAACATGCATCAAATTTAATTTAAGCCCCCCAAGTATGGTAGTTTTCAAAATATTTAATATTAAACGTTTTTTGTTGTAAGTGTTTTTACAGAAACAATATGTTTTATTGCCGCTAATCGTAATAATTTAAAAGATAAAATAATAAATTAGACATGGTAATCACATTCTAAGTAGTTTTGCATACTTTATTACTTATTAAGTTATTTTCCCCTTTTTTTAGCCCCCCTATCTGAGCCCGCCGGGAATACGCCGAGTTATCAGTAACCATACAGTATGTATTTATTTATTTAAAACTAAAAGATTAAAAATGACTTATATGGTTTTATCCCGGGAAAAGGTTAGGTACCCATTAAGTATAATAATAAATGAGATTGGCACCGCTGCCACTGGTGCAAACCGCGAGGCGCATCAAATACGTTGTAAATAGGTAAAATCCGAGTAACAATAGTAGATTATGTACTAAGGGAATAAAGCAGTTTCTTACGTCGCGGGCGGCATATTGAACCCTGAGCGAAACGAGGGGGAGTCTAGAGTTAACTCCTGAGCGTAGCGAGGGAGTTAACTCCTGAGTGTTAGTTAGTGTGAGTTAGTTAGTCCTGAGTGAAGCGAGGAGTTCAAGCTGCCCACGACGAAGACAGGCTTTATTCCAGAGGAGCATACTCTACTTTTCACACCTTCTGCGAGACAATAAAAAGCCAGGGCTCCATAGATTAAAATTCACTGACAATCACAGAACCAAACACCTTCTTTTGTTTCACATTCTTTATAAAGTGTAAGCGCACCATTTTTTTGAGTTCTGTTTATG
The DNA here is from genome assembly GCA_905404285.2 of Erannis defoliaria. NCBI lineage: Eukaryota > Metazoa > Arthropoda > Insecta > Lepidoptera > Geometridae > Erannis > Erannis defoliaria. The sequence continues at coordinate 10,531,155 of FR990066.1, read as the reverse complement.
GTGGCCAGTTCGATTTTCGAACAAACCTCTTTACAATGCCATAATGGGCATATTTACTTAGAGTTTTCCACGAGTTTCCACAAGAATTTGACGTTCCAAATTCAAATCACTTTATTCCTTAGGGAGTTTCATACAACTGAGACAATGATTTACTTTACGTTGAGGTTTGCATGATATGTAATTGGACATTGTCGAGCAGGTGGTGTGAAAAGGTACTTACTTCCATTCCCTTATCTTTAACTACGGGGTCCGGGGCTATTATAGAACCGGTGATATCACTGTTATATTACCTATCACTCGCATTTACATTGACATAAAAGCGACGACGGGGGCAAAAACCATACCTATCTCATGCTGAGGAATAACCAAGCCGGTTTACTGACTTATTGCATAAAGCATCCTTTCATCCGAAACATACGATGGATAAAATTATAGAGTTGTTAATATTAGACTCGATTTTCGATATTCCTAATATTGTAGTTAGTCACTCTATAAAATTCAACTAATTAGTTTATAGCGAGGTATCAATCAACCGAATGTCTCTCTATCTCGAAAACTGATAGTTTGTTCAAATGCACGTCATGTTATAGTAAAAGTAAAACTAAAACTATATAACAACATTAGTAGATTGTTTACCAAGGGAGGAAACAACTATTTTTTAGGCGAGAGTGTTTCTTTGAATCCAGAGCGTAGCGAAGGATTCTAGAGTAGAATTCCGAGCGCAGCGAGGGATTCAAAGTACTCGAGCTTAAAAATAGTGTTGATCCCGAGTTGGACACTCTGCTTTTTATCACCCTCTATGAGAAAATAAGTAAGTGCAACTTATGAATAAGAATAGTACCTACGTTTATTTCATTCTCACTACTCACTCTCACTTCTCACTGTTTATTGAGGAAGACACAGTGAGTTAAAATAAAACAAAGTAAAATCCGAATTTGAGTAAACAATTACGAACAACGGCAGAATGCATTTCGCGGGTTTTTGTTTTTTTCACAAACTTATATATTTTTTTAAGCGCGCCTTCCTTTTTAAACAGCCTGTTACTTGTTCATACAATGTCCGTGGTTGATTTCTTTGGTGATTGGAACTTTTACTAACAATATCCACATTCCAAATTCAAATCACCGCCCGGAGGGATGAAAAGTTATTTTCCTCCGTAGTAATTTCTGCCCTGTTTGCAAGGAACAAAGTAAGTCTTTTTGAAATTCTCTCTTCTTCTTCTTTTCAAATTTCCCAAGGTTGATGAACTTTTTGTATGGAACGGCTGTTTTTTTTTCGCGATTTCAATGTTGGCCCATTAGTAAAAGTTGTTTGTTTTGATTTATTTGAATATGCCCTTAAAAGGATGCTAACTGATTAGAATTAACCCAGTATACTATACTTGCGCGGGTAATACTATAATCGGGTAATATTCTGACTCATACGCATTGGTCTACGTTCTGTGTACCTACGTCCGCCAAGCTTCGCCAAACTCCTTCATTGTATCAAACATTTATAATTCACCAGCCAAATAATTAGGGACATGCCTTCCCGAGGAATGCCAGTGTATTTTAGTCGTTAGTTTACATACGAACAATAGATGGACTGATTTGGCGTGCCCCGTCCACTGCTCGCTTCCTTTATTATGTGTATGGTGCGAAGCCAAATTTGGTAGCAATGGTGTTACTATACGATGTATTGTGGTTTGTTACTTTAATTGCTTGAAATAAGGTAGATCAGGTACATTTACCTTATTCCAAACAATAGGCTAGATGACTGGTTTTTTATTATTATCCTATTAAAATGTGGCCCATATATATAGCTAATGAATGAAAAGACAACGAAAATCTGATCAAAAATAAGCAACTTATAAGCATTTTAATATCATGCTAGACAGAGAGGCGAAACAGCAAATCGTGACGTCACTTCTCTGTACGCCATATAAATTATATTCTGACAAGTAAGGCGTGACGTCATTTTTTGTTTTGTGGGGAAGGGACAAAGTTGTCTTTAACAAAAACTTTAAACGCTCATATATCAGAACATTACTAACCGATTTAAATTATTTTTTCAATAAACATAATATATTTACTTAAATTCTTCATCAAAGCTATTGGTTTCAACGATATAAACATCAGTCATCTACCCTATTAAAATAATAAACGTAGAATTTGCTACTGTAGAAATTATTGTTGTTACTGCTGTTGTGGTTTGTCATATTAATTGATCAGCTGATCTAGTTTATTCAAAACAATTAATTTAACAAACCACAATCAGTAACAACCTAACAACAGTAATTTCTACAATAGCTAATTGAACGGTATACCTATATCTACTTATATAATTATGGTATAGGAGATCTGCTGCTCTACGTAATCTTTCTAAAAAAAACGTGACGTGAATTTTGCAGTAAGTACCTTTCCAATTTGTTAACCGACTTCAAAAAAGGTGGAAGTTCTCAATTCGATTATGTTTTTTAAAATGTTTGTTACCTCAGCGCTACGTCATTTATAAACCGACTAGCTTTTGCCCGCGGCTTTGCCCGCGTAGTAATGTTGAATACTGGAATTCGGTTAAATCGGGGCCCAACTCAATTGAATCACTAAAATACGTATATTATTGCATTTTTTCCAAGCCGCTTGCAAGTCTTTAAGTTTTCTTGAGGATGACCAAATTTGGCATGTCGCGTTTGCAATATTTACTTCAAAACAAAGCCGTCTTGTTGAATTTTAAACAGACAGACAGATGGACATGACAAACTTATAAGAATTCCTCGTAGTACTACGGAACCCTAAAAATGTCTGCTAATGACGCTATAGTTGCCGGGGCCTTTGACCCGAAAGATTACAATATTTCTTTGTAGACAACGTTTTTGATTTTTTTGTTGGAAGGTGCTAAAATAGCCAGACTTTCAGGGGAGCTAACTCGCGAGCAAGCCACATAGAACTGACCATGCGAAAAACAGTCCTGCCTTAAATCAATACCAGCGTATTTTAAAGTTTGACCCTGAACCTTATTGATGGTCATGGCAAAACAAACTATTAGAGGAAATTTAAGCCTTTTGGAGTCATAAGGTAAGTCACTGGGAATCATGGGAATACGCGGCACAAACACTGTTTCGCCATGGGCACACCCAGTCAAAATGATGGCCTCAACCAGATTACGATGCAGCATTTTTACTTGTAACCTGGTTCCATTACACAATTTGGGTGGTCTTAAATTCCGAAGGAGCATGACGGGTGTACCTTTCTTCAGGATAAGTCTCTGATATGGTAGCCCCGCTGGTCTTAATGAATTTAAAAACTCAACTGGATAGTTTACAGCATCATCATTATTGCATACCGTATCAACAGAGTCAATGAAATGAAATAAGCTTAAGCAGAAAAAGTATGATAACAAAGAACGTAAAAAGATTACCAAAATATCGCAAGAATTACGAAACTTCGATAAAATACAGTGCTGCACTGATCGCTTAGGTAGACTCGGTGTGGGTTGGAGTGGGGCGCGCTCGAGGTACAGCGCGTCATACTCGGGTTTTAACATATCTGAGCCGACGCAGGATGGACGTTTCGAAAGCGTTGTGCTTGGTGCGTGCGCCGGATCGAATACATGTGTTTAAAACATTTATCTTCTTACGCATAAACACTCGATTAGCTAATCTATAAATATAACATTTTTTTTCAAATCAAAAACTGACCCGTGGCCTTCCAGTTTTGAAATTGTTTGAAAATTCTGAAACATGTTTATGTTTATTTTATCTTATCTCTTAAGTCAAAAAACTTAACAGCCTTAAATGAATGGTTTCGGCAAAATGGTATTTTAATGATACATTGAACCCCTTGCGAATTTTTCAAAATCGTTGCTGAGTGTGCGTTTCTCTGCATCAGCCCTTAACACTATGGTATATCGGCCTACCCTGATTGGGCCATATTCACTACGCTGGCCCAGTGCAGGTTGGCGCATTCACATACACTATCGTATTTCTTCTCCTGAAATATGAAGGTTTCCTCATGTTGTTTTCCTTCACCGAAAAGCCAGTGGTATTATCCATGCGTAAGTTTCAAAGAACTAATTGGTACGGGCTCGCCCGGGTTCGAACCCGCGACCCCAAGAATATGAGTCGAGCTTGATCTCACTGAAGCTACCACAGCTTGAGCTGAGTGTAAGTTTACACCACTCAAAATTTAGTTTAGGCATTTAAAAGTAAGTTAATTTAATATTAAAAATTAATTTAGCAGCTTAGGCTGTACAGTATCTATAATAATTATGTCCGTCAAACAGTCGTCTGCGTGGACCTACAAAAAAATAGCCTATGTCCGTTTCCGAACCTTATGCTATAACTACCTATCCAAAAATGCAGCTCCATCTGTTCAGCCGACCAATAAATACGCCCATCCCCGTCCCCATTCCCAGCCTCATCCCTATAAGCGCCCCCTTCCCCATCCCCATCCCGATACCAAATGTCATTTTAATATGAACACGCCCATCCCCGTCCACATCCCCGTTCCCTCCCTCATCCCCATCCCGAACCCCATCCCATTCCCACCCCCATCCCGATTTCAACTTTCATCTTAATATGGACACGCCCATCCCCGTTCCCAGCCTCATCCACATCCACATCCCATCCCCACCTGTCCCCACCAAATCCCCACCCCATCCCCACCCCATCCCCACCCCATCCCCATCCCCATCCCGATACCAATTGTAATCTTAATATTAGCATGCCGATCTCCGTCCCGTCTCCGTTCCCAGTATCATCCCCACCCCCACCCCCCCATCCCCACATCTATCCCCATCCCTATACCAAATTTCATTTTAATATGTACAGCCGTTACAAAGTTAAGGAGAAACAAACGTACTATCACTAAAACTTAGTTTTTTTTTTTATACTAACGGGAGCTGATTTTGAAAAAACTGTGACACCCGTATCTTCTTATTTTTATAGTAGAATACGTATACCAAGTTTTGTATCAATCGAACCAGAGAATAAAAAGTTTCATACAAACTTTAACACCCCATTTAACCCCCTTCGGGGTTGATTTTCGAAAAATCCTTTCTTAGTGGGCGTTTACACCTCTCCAAAAACATACCCTCCAAATTTCAAGTCTCTACGTTTAGCGGTTTGGGCTGTACGTTGTCTATATGTCAGTCAGTCAGTCAGTCAGTCAGTCAGTCAGGACAAAGCCTTTTATAGTTATAGATTAGGAAAATTATTTTTATATTTGACAGAATATTTCAGATATACAGATATACTTTCAGATTGGACCCATAGAAATTTCATTACAAAAAAGATCTAAGTAGGTAATCTAAATTGTAGTAGGTTGTTGGTTTTTTAATGTAGGTACAAACTTGTTCTCTATTGACCAATTTTTACTAAGGCCGACACTGACTTCTGGAAAAAAAGAGACAATTGTGTTCAGAAACATCATCATCATTGAGAGCTTATTCAGCCCATGCTTCTCTCTCTATCGCCGTTCGTCCCTGTTTAGCTCTCCAATCTTGTAAAAGTGCTTCCACAGAACTTCTGCAGCAGACCCAACCCGCGTCCTGTGGTCGTCCCTCGTTGGACTGAAACATTCTGAACACATTATTTTTTATGGACTCAAAATATTGCAGACTCGCTTCAAAACAAATCATCGAAAATACAATTTTAATTTGTGCACAAGTATTTTATGCAATCGCCATTATTTAAATGATACTTACCTATAAATACTATATAATTATGCTCTCCCAAAATGATTCCTTATCTATCGTAGTTGACTAGTCGTAGTTGCACAGGGACAGAGTTGATAAGATACTCTATCATTAGGGACCTTTATCTACACAGTAATTATGTTATTGTCCTCTCATAAACTCTCATTAAATCTGACACTACGCATGGCCACTCAGCTTATACGAACTAAATAAATAAATATTGGCAGGTATTTCTTTTTGCAAGTTGAAGTGGCGATGGGCAGGCCACATCGCTCGAAGAACTGACAACCGATGGGGAAGAAAGGTTCTTGAGTGGACCGCGAAACGGAAGACGCAGCGTAGGAAGGCCTCCCAATAGGTGGACCGACGACATTGTAAAAGTCGCGGGCAACTGCAACTGGTGGATGCAAATGGCAGGTTGTCGTACAGTGTGGCGGTCTAAGGGAACCGCCTTCGTTCAGCAGTGGACGTCTCCGGGCTGATGGTGATTTCTGATGATGTTTTTTTGTAAATACTTAATACATAGGTACAACACCCAGACACGGAACAAACATCTATGTTCATCTCATAAAAAAGTTTGTGTTGGGTGGGAACCGAACCCAGGTCCCAGGAACCCAGGTCCTACAGCTCTGAAGGCAGGTATACTTAACTGATCTGTAAGGTAATCAAGAACTCACTTAATTTATTAGAGCTATTGATGAGCATCAGTAAGAATAGTTCCAGCGAAGCTGATGTGCGAAGACGGATCAGAAAGGCGAAGAGTGCCATGTCTCAGTTCGATAAAATATGAAAGAACAGAGGTATAAAGTTGAAAACAAAAATGAGAGTAGTCTGTTTGCTGGTCTTTTAAATTTTTCTTTATGGTGCTGAGAAATGGACTCTGAAAGAAGCGGATTATGGGCGCATTGATACGCTTGAGATGTGGTGCTGGAGGAGAATGCTCAGAATACTGTCGACAGCACATCGGACTAACGTATCTATACTACAGCAGCACATGGTCTCGACAAGACTCTCTAACATCTGTCTATAATATAACTAGTATTTTGGCCACATTTTCAGGAAACAAGACGGCAACCTGGAGATGGTGACAGGGAAAGATGACGGCAAAATATCGCGAGGGCGCAGCCCGATACGTTGGTCCCGTCAGATTTGTACCGATCTCGACGCCTCGGTATATAACGCCCTGCAAGTCGCTGAGGATAAAAAACGATGGCAAAACATCATAAGAGAGAGACTAATGGGTGGTGCTGGTCACGATCCTTAGATATGAGGAATGCGACATAAAGAGGAGGGATTGATGAATGACCTTTTTTATCAAAACGTAATTACAAGTAGTAGCTAATGAGACTATCGAGTAGTGAGCGCCAATACAGTAAAGTCTTTGTTTGTACCGCTACAATAGTCAAAGGCAAGCGTTGTTTCATAAGGACCATCTTTCATCTTTGAGTTCGCAGCACAGGCAAAATATCTGAGATTTGGTTCGCACTACGTAGTATGGAATGAAAGCTGGGCCCTCATTTTAAAATCTTTCCCATGAATCACAAAAAATACACTGACTTTTGAACGATAACTTCGAACGATTTATAAATGAGGCCCCTTGTCCTCACTCATCAGCCAGAAGACGTCCACTGCTGGACGAAGACCTCCCCCTTAATAGAGAGGGGTTGCCATAATCCCCACGCTTGGCAGGCGGCTTGGGGATCGCAGAGTGTTACCACCGTTAACTAAGAGGACGCTGCTGCCCGTCCTCCGGTGGTTCTGGATGCAGTTTTAGGACATCACCCAGGTCCCCCTTGTCCTCAAGTGGTTGAAAATATATAGTGGTACCTCAGTAATGATATTATACTTATAAAATTGCAGATGCCTATATCACAAGTTTTTCCTAACATAGGCATCTGAATGACAACTTATCCGGAGCCATAATTATAGCTTGTTCTTTTATTTTTAGATAGTTTGTGAAAATTGCATTACTCGTGTTAATAATTATTTTAATCTGGCAATCAATTCATTTGAATTTAAAAGTTTTCTTACGTTTTTCTTTACAGACACTTAGCTCTATAAGATTTGACCCACACTGCGACTTGGAATTTAGTATTTTCTACGAATTAAGTAAGTATTTGTCATAAGTTGTTGTAAGTTTTTGTGACTCTAAATCAGATGATTAAAAAAAAACTCTTAGGGTGTCAAGCGGAAAGTCAACATAATTATATCTATCTATAATTTTCTTCTATCTTGTTGTGTTACTCTGTTAGTCATGATTACGAGAGAGAAAACAACAGTCCACAGCCTTTTTTCCCTCCTTTCCTTTTACAATTCATCATAATCCAATAAATCATCAAATATATAAAAACACAGTTGAATTTTGTACCTAATGTAAGTATTATTGACTATCACCACAGTAGGAAGGATTCCAATTCAATCAGTTATTAGTTTGAATTTTAACCAGATACAACATAAGGCGCTTACTGATTTCAGATCTTTTTTTTTGTTTTTATTTATTAATTATTTGTAGCCATTTGTGTTTACGACATGGCTTAACAACGTACCTAACAGAATATTTACAATATGTTACTGTCCTAATCATAGCTTTAGTAGGTCTACAACACGACTAGGTAGGTACAATCGTTTATTATTCCTGCATTATTATATACATAAGTAAAAAGCGTTACGGTGCGTAAGTCGCGTCCAGTTTATACGGAATTCGCAAGCCGCTCGGGTGTGGCGCGCGTAGCCGGCTAAATATGAAACATTACGTGTAAATAAAAATTGCATGATTGTTTATAAAGAATAAGAATAAAAAACAAACTGACAGGTGACTGTGACCAACGGAGAAAGTTATGTTTTAACGATTTTCCGATGTGACAAAAGTTTTCGGTGAGTTAAAAAGTTTAGCATGCTCAAAGATAATACAATAATACACTAGTAAGCCTGCCACAGTTTATCGAATTTAATATTTGTAAAGAGGTTGACGGAGTTTAACATACAGCTACGAGTACATGTGTAATTTTTACTTAGCTAGGTATTAAAAGTTAAAGTAAAAAAAATATGTGAAAGGTTTGGTCCCAGCAGGAACTAAAGACGCGAATTTGAAAATTCTTAGATCTAAAAACAACATAAATTAACTAGAGCCTATGTAAAACACTATGTCAAATTATTTGCATGCTTTATTTAGTAATATTTAGTAAAAAAAACATCCAGAACAAGCATTTTTCCGCTGCTCTTCGACCATGGGGCTTTTAGTTTAGGGTTTGTATATTTTGTATAAGTTTCAATTTTATTTTAAGACTAAAACGGCACAATACGCCATTTATATTAATCAACCCCAATTCAATCAACGTCTTATAAATAAATAAAAAGTAAAAATATGTATTTATATTACGTAAATACACAATACAATACAATAGTAATAGTAAAATTTAAAACTGTACTTAATAATAACTTATAATCAAATAATTCGTAACGTACGTACTAGACATACAGAATTGTCTCACCTTGACTTCTATCTATGCTATAGACCTAAGTAAAGTAATAGCATGTACCTAATACTCAGTTACATCACTCTGTTTATTAACTTTATGAATGAACTGCGTAAACTTATTTAGGTAGGTAAGTAAGTACCTAAATGTTTAAGGAAAAACCGTACGCGTTCTCAAACAGACAGACGGACATCGAAGTGATCCTATAAGGGTTCCTTTTTTCCTTTTGACGTACGGTAAGTACCCTAAATAAGAACGATGAGGTCCGAGCGAAAATGTATAAACTAAAAAAAATTACAAAATTTAAGGATTTCCTTTTTTGGGAAATAATTCAACCGTCTTTAAAAAAGGAGGCTCTTAATTCGACTGTATGTTTTTGTATGTTACGCGAATACTCCGCTAATACAATTATGAACTGATTTTGATGATTCTTTTTTTGTGTGGTCATAATAATACTTCACAAGGTAGTTCCGTTTCAATTTTATCAAAATCGCTTCCGTAGTTTGGTTTTTAAATCAAAATTACTAGAAAATATGAAGATGACATCCAAGTATTCAAAGTTGAAGTCGGTTGTATTTTTCTTAGAAAGCGTATTAATATATTAAGTTTTTTGGGTATACTTATTATTGTGATATTTAAAGTCTTATAACAATAATGGTTTTGTAGCAAACCTGTCTGCGAGTTTGCCAGAGCTTGTGAAGTAAAGGCTCAGGACACTTCCTACACGCAGGAGGCCGGTGGCAAGGGGGTTGGGTAGTGGTACAAATTTCCTACACCTCTTCCTCCTTGTATGAACTAGGAAAAAAAACTACTTTCGAATTGAGAACCTTTAACCTCCATTTTTGAAGTTGGTTGAAAAAGAGAGAGAGTCTCAGAGACTCGCTTGGTAAAATATATGTACGAGTTTTCACATATGAGTTATATTTCGAAAATCGGTCATGAGTCCTCTCAGTAGTCTCAGTAGATCGTTTGTAATTTTTGGTGTGAGAAAATAAAGACTTGATTCATTAATATTCGTCGAAAATACATAGGTACATGCATATTGCATATATAGTAATATGTTTCCAAAATCGACCCCCAGCTATATAGTTTATTTACGTACGACGATGATATCACATGAACTTATATAAGTAAATATAGAATTAATGACAGTGAATCTTTGCCGCCTATGTATGAGTAAGCCAATAAGCGTAAAAACCAAGATGTTATCTAGAGTAGGTACGCCCCATTGTTATTGTTAATTAATGAGTAATTATGCCGGTTATGTCAGCGACGGTGATAATGGAATGGACGGGGCCAGCGCTTGCAAATCGATCAAAATTAACAAGACAACACAATCAAGCATACCTAGCTAAAAGTAGGTATGCATATTACATTTGCCGGAAAATAGAGATAGCGAATTTAATTAAGTACTACATGACAAAAAGCGAACACATGTACATGTATAAAAGTTTTTTTTATAGGCATAGGCCTTTATTAACTACAACAAACTACAAAGACTACTTAGCCTACTACACAACAAAAAACAAAAGGATTGTATCCAGACCGATGAAAGTCTAGAGACAATCCAAATGCTCAAACCCACTACCAGTCGGCAGCGTACCCAGCAAGAAGAAGTTAGAAGAAGTTTGTACTGTCGTATCGTACGGCTCGCATGTCACAAAGGCAGAGTATGAAAAAAGCGAGTGGAGAGCTGCGCTCAATATAATAGTCTTCAAAATCCGTGCACTTATTTCCCGTCCATTCATCTTATCATTGTCGCTGGTTTATGTAATAAAATTAAATAATATCATATAACGCACCTACTTTTACGGATAACTGTTTAATTTAAAAAAACAACAATATGTTAACAAAATTAATTTAGTATTCTAGGTATTATTTTATTTTGGTATCTAATTAGCCAGTGGCGGATTTATCAGCAGGCTGACTAGGCTGGAACCTAGGGCGGCAGATTTAAGGGGCGGCAAAATTAGACCAAAACGTTTAATTAAAATAATAACTAAGTACTTATTTCTTGTGCAATCTTAACTAAGTCGCTGGGTTGCAAAAATAATTTATGAACTGACACATCGATTCCCTGGTTACAATCATATCATAGAAATAACAGGAAAAGGGTGGTGTAATTAGGACAATTAGTGCAGAATTTCATTATGAAAAAAATTACATTAATATGATTGTGATAGTTCACCCTCATAACCCTCATGTATCGAATTGTAGAGGTCGGAGGGGCGGCAAAATTTGAATTGCCTGCTGGCGGCAAATGTGTAAATCCGTCACTGTAATTAGCTAAGTAAATCAGTCTTACACCACTGCCAGTTGAGTATATATAATGTGCTGTATAATAGTGCTTTAGATAGCATTAGGAACAAAGTAAAAATATACCTATTGAGCTGTTTGGTCCATCCATATAATTATCTGTAATCTGTTAAAACTTCTTCCTCGGGAGCTCTTTTCACGAAGCTGTGGGAACATTCGCACCAGAGATGTGCAAATAAAAACGGTGCACGAGGAAGAAATTACCAAGAGGGTCGCTTTATTTCTAACTTCGTGATCTTATTAGTTAATTTGTCATGTGACACTCCCTGGCAGGACCACTTTCATTTTACTAGTTAATAATTACATAATAAAAATGTATGAAAATTTTATATATTTTTGTAGTCTTATTTAAAAAAAAATTATATCGACAGTTTCCCAGAAAACATCGATTCAAAATGGTCCACACCACGACCACATTGTTTGGGGCTGAACTACTTATTTTTACTAGATAAAAAATATGCCATAAAATGTATAAAAAATGTATATTTTGTAGGCTTATTTAGTAAAATTGTATATCGCCAGTTTCCTAGAAAACATCAATTTAATATGGTCTTGCTGGAGAGCATGCTCTCTGGCAGGACCACATTGTCCCGGGCACAACCAGGTTTGTTTTATTGGAAACAAATTATATCAAAAAAATGTACTGCTTGGCTACCTCGCAAATCTCAGGTGGAATCGCACCCTAACGTGGGTCGATTCAAGAAATACTTATACAGAATATTTACCCTGAAGAGTAGGCAACGCATAATGCTTCGTGTTGCAGTTGACCGTAGGCGGCTGTGATCTCTTACCATTAGAAGGGTCGCTTGTTTGTTTACCCTTTTATGTACAAGTACTTTAAAAAAACCAACCTACTTCAATTTCGATTACCTGGATGACATCTCTTTTCCAGTTATTTTGATTAAAACACCGTTAATACTTATATGGGTGCTTTTGGGTACCTCTGAAGTATACCTACCATTTAAAAAAAACAAAATCAATTCAAAATTGGCGAAGTAATTGCGATTCATACAGTAGAATTGAGAACGTCCTTTTTTGAAGTCGGTTAAAAACGTAATATTTAATTTAATTTTATACCATTTTGGGAATTTAACAGCAAGTATTATAAAATATAGTTTAAACTTACTTATAAATTGGTGTGGAAGACCAACTACTATATCATGATATAAGTAAAAAATATATCATGGGTCATGGTTATGCTAACTCATTGAAACTTCTATTATAATATTCCTTATCATTCATTTTCATTTTTATTCTTTTGTCAGCTCCGGGATCAATATTAGTTAAAGGCAGGGAGCCTTTAACTAATATTGATACGCAGATACTTATCCGTCTATATTTATAGCATTAATCTATTAGCTACATACTAGAAAGTATCCCGCCCGCGCCGGTAGTTTTGTGCAGCTCAAATTAGTTTGTTATCGATACTCGATACTCCATCGCCTACGCTACACGTGTCGATCAAGCTACGAGTTCTCGATTACAACTCGAACTTACTGCAATGCAGGTTCATTATCATCAAGTCATCACAACCTTTGCCAGTTAGGTATATTTTCGATTTGGAGGGCTATGTTACCAGAGAAATTACTGGACATGAAGAGATTTGACATCTGATATCTCAGGGTGACGAGCGCAGTGCAGTGCGTGCAGGATTTTTGGACAGACAGGCGTGATGATTACTACCAGGCGAACGTCTCGCTCGCTCGTCACTACAGTGCCTATACGAACTTACTTTTCTTATATTATCATCAAAAACTCCATACAAAAAGCTGTTCACATTGCGATCACATATTGTATTTGATCGAAGTCTGGCACCTACAAATGTGTATATAAGTAACATTTATTAGACATCATCAGACAAAAACATGACGGTACAAATGCGATGGTAGGGGCTTGAAAATAGATAAGAAGCGATTATGAGGCTTTTCACCGCTAACGATATCGTTAGCTTTACACTGATTTATTGTTCAAGGGTAGGAAAGGCCAAGCGTCATCGATTGGATCTCTTCTAAATTGTAATAAAGAACACGGGTTCGAGTGCGCTCGTGCGAATGCGTGTTATGTAGGCTATCCACGCACCATCACGTCTCAAACTATAAAAGCAAAGATTGAACCAGCATCTTATATATAAAGTAGACAAGTATATAGTACTAGTTAAGATTTAGTTTTGTCTGTAAGGTATTTATTAGATTGGCCCGTGTTTTTAAGTAATTCCTGTTCCCTGAAATAAACGTTTATATTATTATAGTTAAATTTGTCACATAAATGTCCAAACAACTAGTAAAGTTAACTAGGAAGGTTCTCGAATTATTAAAATAAGTATATTAAAAGCATGGCCTATACTTACACATAAAAAAATGGTCGTTCCAGAAATCAGAAATCATCGAAACATGCGACTGACATCACAACATACATCTAAAGAAAACTTTCGATCGAAATAACGAAGAGCCTTCGACCTCCTAAAGCAGCAAAATGAGTTCAGAAGAAATTCTAAACGCGACTGCGCAGCTTCTTAACATCTCTAACATCTTCAACGATACAGACTTTAGTGACGTATTGAATTCTACTAATGTGACATCAGCACATATTCCGAAGATTGGAAAGTTGAGCATAGCGTTCAAAGTGATCTACGCGATCGGTATACTCGGCAACGCGGCTGCGATTGTGGCGCTACGAACGGGAGAGAGGAGAATCAAGAATAGAAAGCATCTGCTACTACTAACTTCGCTAGCTGTCAACGACCTCGTTGCTTTAGTAAGTTCAAATGGTTTAAAGCATGTACACACTTTGTCATCACAATCAGCCTATCATGATAGTAAGGCCTCTCTCAAGGGATGCCATGCCATGCGTAAATCTTATCACCAGGCGAGCGTCCCGCATGTATTTTAACTCCATAGCATAAAAAATGTCGTTGACGGCTTCCTGGTTATAGTGCTAATATTGTTTCTCCAGGTTGGCATGATGTGTGCGATGTTCGTGGGTGAACTCGTCCCAGACGTCCGCAACACGCAGCTGTTCTGTGCATCACGCGTCGTGCTGCGCGTATTTGGAGTCGGCAGCGTCTGCATCGCCGTCACCATGGCTCTGGAGCGGTACCTCGCGCTCACTCGACCCTTCCTCTATCAGAAGGTAAGCTCATTGTTAGGCCAGTATAGCTGCCTCCACTTGCGTGTCGGGGACGCCCCTTGCTACCGGCACGCCTGGGTTCTGTGGGACTATACCTGCCTCGCGTCCGGCTCTCGCTGCCGGTGGTGTAGTGCGTCACTTGCGATGGCTCCATCAATAATAAGAACTGCATGTGGCTATTTTGGGGCTACAGTTGGAGGAATTAACCTGACGGCGCGGCGTACCGTGATAGGTTGCTGTCTTTGTCCAGTCCTTGGAACCGAAGAAGAAGGAGCCATAATAATTATAAACCCAGAGGTAAGCCATGGTAGGCCAATGGCGGATACGCGCGTTCTGGTCAGGAGGTTGGGGATTCCATCCGGGCCCGTGACCAATGAGTTCTTCCGAATTTTTAATGGATTTTATAATTCTTACCACTTGCTTTTCGGTGACAGAAAGAAAACAACAAAATGGAATCCTGCATTAACAGTTATGTTCGGAGAAGGACTTCAATGACGTTTGTGAATCTGCCAACCCACAAATGGCCAGCATGGTGGAGAATCTCCCATCATCCTGGTAGACCTTCGCCCATCATCAGCCAGAAGACATCCCCAGCTGGATGAAAGCCTCCCACTAAATAGCGGGAGGGAAGTTTTCATAGTCACCACGCTTGGCAGACGGCTTGGGGATAGCAGAATGCTCACCACATGACGCTCGCTGCTGCCCGTTCTCCAGTTGTTCTGAATGCAGTTTAAAGACATACCCAGGTCCCAGGTCCCAGGGCTTACGATCCAGCAGTATGATATTGAAGGCTGATACAGGAAACTCATTATTGTAGTTATACTTTTATCATACAGTAAATATTGGGCGGACATTTTTTTTATAAATATTGGGTGGACATTTATTACACACAGCGCCATCTAGCCCCATACTAAGCAAAGCTTGTATTATGGAAACCAGATAGCTGATACAATACTTATATACATTTTTTTTTTCGTAAATACATACTACACCCAGACACAGAACAAACATCGATGTACGTCACAAACATTTTTGTCCTGGGTGGGGATCGAACCCACGCCCTGCAGCTCTGAAGGCAGACATGCTACCAACTGAGCTATCAGGCTGTCAACAGTATCTCAATTGACACTTTAGGACGCTCTTCTATGAACTTACCTACGTAAAAAGACAATGTAAATGCATCGGATGTTCTTCTAAACTACCGACAGCAATAAATTTAGATTTAGAAGAGGTCATCAGAATATCAGAAAACACATTCTAGATCAAAACGATACGCGACCTAGATTGAACAAGACATAAAACTGCCCAATATCTCTACATAGGTCTGATACGTACGTCATAGAAATACACCTTGAACACACAGACATTCAGTTAATGTATACAGGGTTAGGCACATAGAGTAAAGTAATACATCGGGTTAGGCATAACGCCATTACTAAGCCGAAAGGAGGACATTGTAAAATTGCGAACAACTTTTACTTTTATTCGACAAAATGTGTGAAACACGAAATCATTAAATAAATACATATCGGTGGATATTTTTCACACAGCGTCATCTAGCCCCAAACTAAGCAAAGCTTGTAATATGGAAACCAGATAGTTAAGAGAATACTCATATATTTTTTTTTTGTAAATACATAGGTACTTATAATACATACTACACCCAGACACAGAACAAACATCTATGCTCGTCACATAAATGTTTGCCCAGGGTGGGGATCGATCCCACGCCCTACAGTTCTGAAGGCAGACATACTGCCAACTGAGCTATAAGGCAGTCTACAGACACAGCAACAGCAGATTTTTTTCTTGCGTTTTTTTGGTTAGCCCAATTGTAAAAGTTGTTCAAATGAGTACAAAGACTTTCCTTCGGCTTAGTCTGATACCCTATATGTATAGAAAGTCTAGATACCTATTAAAAAAATACTTACGTCATCCTCACGTGCAAACAATTACGTGAAACAAAAATAGTCTATCGAAAGTAAGTAATTAGGTCTTTGTTAGATCCTTAAATATGTCCCATAGATTGAGAAACAAAGTAGATTCCCGAGGGCGAAAAACACGCTTTTACCGTTTTTATGGATATCCAATTTCCCACTCTCATAACAACAGATTGAGATAAACATTAATTATAACAACATTAGCGGGTTAAAGGGTGTTATTGTTGTCAATGATGTTATTGACACAAAGCAATCATTTAGCTAACGCCCAAACAATGAGTTATAATAAAAACATGTCATAAAACACACCCTGAAACTGAAGTCTAGTTAGGTACTACGTGGGATGTGACTTTGTTGTTCTAATATAACTCTACTATAACTTTTCTATTCTAAGCTGTAGCCTAATTGGGAGACCGCTCGACTGGAAATCCTAATGTCACGACCTCATATCTCGGGCACGTACCAATGAGCTGTTTGGAGTTTATGTACGGATTTTCATATCGGGGCTTTTCGATGATAGAAAATATTGTGATAAAAGGTTTTCAACAGCGTACTTGTATCCACCAACCCGCAACTGGGCCAGCGTGGTGTATATGGCCCCATCGCGCTTCAAAAACCTTCCTATGTCCAGTGCAGTGAACTGCTTATTTTAAAATAAGCTTTTGAAAAGCTTTTGTATTGCTTTTCAATTGGTATAGTTTTGTTCTACCTTGTAATTCGTTTTGTTTAATTCGAGCTGAAATAATTTCAGTACTCACCTGCACTATTTGGGTATTCCCGATTGAGCACCAATTTTTTCAGCACCTATGAAATGAGCACCTTGCATTTATTCTCAAAATAGGACCAATCAATATTTGCCTTTTTTTTGCCTGCGATATCTAGGTATCGAGAAATCACACAATAAGTAGCTCAATCTGTTTTGTATTCTGTTACAAAAAAACGTGGATATTTTCAGTCTTACTTAAAAAAACTTCTCACCCGTTAATCGCTGCTTAAGATGCTCTGCCATCTTCTCTCTGACGTGAAGTGTTACACTTCACGTCAGAGAACAAGATAGAGAAGTCTAAGAGAATCGAGATTATTTTAGGAAAGGCTGTTTATGTTATGTCAATTCCAATGTAAAGTTAGCTATTTAAAGTCTTCGACTGCTATAAGATTTAGCAGAAAACGGTAAAACATACGAAGAAAATATTTGGCGTCGTATTTTCGAATTGTTATTTCGAATAGGTGTTGTTTGGCCTCTGAAAATATTATCTTATCTTTATGACTTTTCATTTGATTATCTGCGCTTTGTAGACGACTTTGTATTTGAGATAAAAGGAAGAATATGTAAGTAGGTAGTATTAATATTAACATTAACATAATACAGGATGATCGATACCTAGCTCACAACCTCTTAAAAGCCATAACGCAAAAGTCTATACTAACAACTTATTTAATTATGTTTATAACCGGGACTTAATCGCGCACAAATAAATTTATTTTTATTTACCTCGACGCGACGTTTCGACCATGTTCCAATGGCCGTGGTCACGAGCTGACTGAAGAATGCGGGTCATCTTGGTGAAAAATGAGGGTGTTGTGGTGTCCTACCCTCATTTGGTCTTGTTAAAACGTAGGTTTGTTTCCACGGCACACTACACAACTTATTTGCTCAACTTTAACATCCCACTGCTGAGAATAGGTTCTCTACTCAACAAATACTCTTGAAGTTGGCGGATTCATCATCCATGGTGGTTTTTCGGTACTACTTATGATGTAATAATGTATGTAAAAATTGTAATGAATAAATAAAAATAAAAATCTAATATGCTATTAAATTTCTCAACTTTTCTCACGATGTATTTCTTTACTGAAAAGCCTCTGGTATGTATTTTTAAAATCTGAATCTAAATGGTACGAAGCTGTAATCGAAACCACGTTCGCACGAATACGAGATGTGTTAACATATTATCGGCCTTACCTAAAAAATAATCTTGATTCTCTTAGTCACTGCTTAAACTTCTCTGTCCTTTTCTAGCACGTGCAACTTCACGTCAGAGAGAAGATGGCAGAGCATCTTAAGCAGTGACTAACGGTTGAAAAGTTTTTTTAAGTAAGGCCGTAAGTTTCTATATAATTATGTAACACATTGAAACTGCTAAGGCTACTAAATGTATTTTTTTTACGTTGTGTAGTTTTGTCTCGCAGATCTTAAAAATCATACTTAGAGTAAAAAGTTGTTTTTCATGCTGTATAGAAGTTGATCTTAAAAGGTTATTAAGGTTAAGGTTTTTAAGGTTATATAGTTACCTAAGAAGTAGGGCTTTCGATTTTCTATGTATAGTTATCCTGTGACCACAGATAACATAATAGTATTGGCGCGTTACTATTATGTTATCGCGCATATGTATATACGCGTTGGCCGAGAGTATAGTCAATATTTTATCAAATAAATTAAAAACCTGTTTTCCGCAAAAAAAAAGGTTACTCATAATAAACACTGGGTTGACGCGGAAATTCACAATTTTAAGCACTTACTGCATGAGACTATACAATTAAAGAAATCATTTCCCACCAATGATTTACTCCGTATTAAGTGCGATGAACTCACAATTAAATATCACGCCTTATTGAAAGAAAAACGAGTCAGTCATTACTCTAGTATAGTCAGGGATAATCCACGACGCATGTGGAGTGTAATAAATTCAGAGTTGGGTCGTGGCACTCGCGAGAGAGTCGATTTCACTGACCTGGTGCGGGACGCGGACGGTCAAGCGTTTGGCACGAAGAAGGATCTGGTGGACGCGCTTAACTCGGGGTTCGTGACGGCGGCGAGTAGGTGTGGAGCACCCGCAGCTAACAGCGCAAGCGCTTTAGCTGCACTTGGGGACGAGGCATCCGCGAGCAACGTGTCTCTAAGGCTAGAACGTTCTCCCCAGTTGAAGTGGTTACTATAGCGACAAAACGTATCGCTCCTAAAAAGAGTACCGATCTCTATGGTCTGTCCGCGAGCATATTAAGAACCGGTATAGAACCAGTAGCTCCCGTTCTTAGTCACTTGTTTAACTCATGCCTGCGGGAAGGAATATACCCTACAGCACTCAAGAAAGTTAAAATATGCCCCTTGTACAAAGGGAAGGGTAAAAAATCAGAGATGAAGTCCTATCGGCCCATATCCCTCGTCCCTGCCGTCAGTAAAGTGTTTGAGGTCGGACTCAACAGGAGACTTCTTAATTTTATCGTGGATCGTGGCGTTTTGTCGGAACGCCAATACGCGTATCGGGCCGGCCGCGGGACCACAGACTTGGTGCGTGAGGTGGTGTGGCGAGTGTTGAGCGCGCGCGAGGCGGGATTGCAGGTTGCCGTTCTTTGTTGCGACCTATCGAGCGCGTTTGATACTGCCGATCACGATCTCGTTGCAAATAAGCTACGGTTTTACGGGATCCGCGGTCCGGCTCTGTCCGTGATGTCGTCCTTCATGTCTAAGCGAACGCAGGTCGTGGTGGGTGACAGAGGCCACGTAGTATCGTCTGAGATGGAGAACGGGATGGGCGTCCCACAGGGCTCCTGCTTATCTAACACCTCGTTCAGTCTCCTCCTCAACGACCTACCAGGTGCCATCAATGGCGCCGAGATTTACATGTACGCCGATGACGTCGCTGCGGTGATCACCGCGCCGACGCACAGTCAGCTGGAGTCGAAACTGAACAAGGTAGCAAACGAGCTCGAAAGCTGGTTCCGTTCTAACGGATTAGCTCTTAATAAGGACAAGACCTGCTTCCTTGCATTCAACCTCAATGGCCACTCGACAAAGACTTATTCGGTAGCAGTCGGCAATACCGCGCTCCAACAGGTACATAGTACGAAACTTCTGGGTTTCCACATCGACGGTGCGTTGACGTGGGAGACGCACATAGACGAGCTTTGCGGGAAACTGAGCCGCTCGTGCTTCGCGCTCCGGCGGCTTGCGAGCACCGCCACCCGCAGCGTGGTGCGCTCCTGCTACTTCGCGACCGTCCACAGTAACATCACGTACGGGTTGGAGCTGTGGGGCCGCGCTGCCGATCGGAATAGAGTCTTTGTCATGCAGAAACGAGCCATACGTGGTATATGTGGTGTCCAGAACGATGTCTCATGCGTAGAGCTATTTAGGGAACTTCAGATACTGCCCTTGCCATGTGAGTTTATTTACCAGATAGCCCTATTCACCCATGTTAACCTAGAAACGTTCCAACGTAGGGGCGTTCACAGCACGTTAGCTTTACGAAGCAATAAAAAGAAAGACCAACTGATAACCCCGACGCACCGTCTCGTCAAGTCGGAGAGGTCAGTGTATATTTTGGGGCCCGCGATCTACAACCGTATACCAGCTTCCATTCGGGATGCTCCTTCCACCGGGTGCTTCAAAACCAAGCTCAGAGCGTGGTTGCAAGAGAATTTGTTTTATGACATTGAAGCTTATTTTAAAATAAGAGATTATTAACATATTTTTTATAATTATTATTTCATTTTAAAGTGACATACTTAATGAAATTTGACGTGTAACTTTGGTGTTATCAATAAACGATTTGTATTTGTATTTGTATTAGTACTCTATAACTTCTTAACATCATCATGTTTCATGTTTAAATGCCTTTTATACGATTGTCGAGAACATATTGTCTAGACAAACCTGAAGTAGGTTTTTAGACAATAGAAAAAATATTGTGTGATAGATTTTTAAGATTCGATAAATAAATTTAAAAAAACTTACTCTAACCCTGTATACGTACCTTACGTAAGGCTCTGATCCGGATAATATAAGATGAACTCATTTCGTACCTACTAACGTATTTGAAGATTTTTCTCGATTTTCCTTTGTATTAACTTTCTGACCTCGTATTGAGATTCGCGACCCATGTCAGACTGACATGGCTTCTCCTGATTTAATATTTTGGTATCCATAACTATTTATAACGATCGATGTTTAATATGTTTTTTCTTTGTAACTGCGATGTAATCAATGAATAGAGCACTTATATAATTATTATTTTGTACTTTTATAATTGTATGTTTGTATGTGCGTATGTAGCATTTAAAAAATCTACAATACAAATAGTTTATTGATAACAACAAAGTTACAAGTCAAATTTCATTAAGTATATCACAAAAAAAAAACACTTAAAAGTGAAATAATAATTATAAAAATTCGTTAATAATCTCTTATTTTAAAATAAGCTTCAATGTCATAAAACAAATTCTCTTGTTTTTGAAACACCCGGTGGAAGGAACATCCTTATATAAGCTACACCCCCCGATGTTTAAATATCGTCACACATACACAATTAAAATGATTTCACTCTGAATCAAGGATGTGTGAGATGAGAAAAAAAGCCGATATGCGACCAGCAGGGCTAGCATGCGCACGGCGAGAAATTTTCGATTCTTAAAAACAGGACAAGGCTACGAATCTGTATAAGTCTGTCTCGTTTTCGCACGACATAAAGACACGACAACATTTTCTCGCGGTGCGCATGCTAGCCCTGCAGGTGGCCATGCATGCCATCTACTTCTATTACTTGGACTTGGGTATTTTTTTATTTTTTTTGCCTTTGTTCTGTGGCCACAGTGCCTTTGTGCATTGTGCCAATTCTCAAGGACTTGGACCTGGGTATGTTCTAAAACTAAACTGCAGCAAGAAGTGTGGATGCACCAAAAGTTTTTTTTTGTCTACAAATGTAGGTCCCTGGCATGCATAATTTTGTATATTTTTTTTACATTTATACGTCTTTAACACGTGCTAAATCAGTCGACCTTGACAATACTGAATAAAATATGAGTTTCTTCTAGATTCGGCGAAAACCTGCCTGATTGATAATCCAAATTATTATTCGCCTCTGACCAGAATAAAATATCTCGCTAACAAATCACAGGTAAAGATTTTGTTTGCTTGATGTCTACTGGGGATATTTTTTCTTGACACAGTGCTAGCCCCAAACAAAGCAAAGCTTGCACTATGGAAACCAAATAACTGATAGAATATAGTATAACCAGCCTATTTATTAATAGTCTACAGTAATGTACAGTGTAGTACAGTAGTGTCAGTAGTAATAGGCTGGACGTAGGACTACGATTAGGTAGGAAGGGCGATTGGGCTATGTCCACCACGCTAGCCCAGTAACTTTTTTTTTCCGGTTGGATTCACATATATGGATCATTGAACTTCTTCTTCAGACTTATGTAGACTTCCTCACGATGTTTTCCTTCGCCGAAAACCCAGTGATATGAAAATCCGTACATAAAGTCCTAAGAGCTCATTGGTGCGGGCTTGGGTTTGAACCCGCGGCGTCACGATTTCTAGTAGAGCGGCCAGGCTGCCACTAATAGATACTTAGAACAAAATTTTCGTCACACAAATGATTGAACTGGGTGGGAATGAAGCCCACGCCCTACCAGCTCTCTAAGCAGACATACTACCAACTGAGCTATGGGCACTTAATATTTTTATCAGAAGATCTCAAACTGAGAGATGACATAACTAAATTATATACTTAGGTATACTCTAAGGTTACGTAGTACCATAGCATGAACGTAAAATATACGATAATAAAGATATAAAAAAAACAGCAGACTTCAATATGGATTACATGATGACATCTTTTTCCAATTATTTAGATTTAAAAACTAAACTACAGAACCGATTTTGATGAAATTTCTTTGGGAACTTAAAAATATTCTGATGCCCTCCAAAGGGGAAATCAGGGGAGATTCCGTCACCATCTGAAAGTATATCTAAGAAATTACCAAATCGGCTTATAAAAGACGGAGTTCTGAAATACCAACCATTAAAAAACCATACTTACTACCGAATTGCGCACCTCCTCCTTTTTTGAAGTCGGTTAAAAAGGACTTTCTATTTACTACAGTTATATATTCACGAGAAATTTACCGTGATTATGTTGTGAAATAAGCTCCCGATATTTTGGCTCAGTTGCATGTAGCGTGTTCACCATGGAGGATAAGGAGTTGCGATGAGCGACTTGCGGCCGCAGATCCTATTTTGCGGACGGAGTGTGACGTCATACTTATTTGCTCAGTCTGCTAACGTCCGCTACGCGTAACGGTCATTCAAAGTTACATTAGACGTACGATTTTTAATGTTTTTACTCAGTAACAGTAAAAATTAAATAAGTTGCTGTTTCTTTATGTAAAAATTACCTAGGGAAAAAATCAGATAACGCATGATCGGCATCTAATTTCATTCGTAAGTAATTTTATTTCTATATTTAGTGATCCGATCTATAAAATTTTAAAATGTGACATCTTGATATTAAGAAATCATCAATCATCATCAGCGTGATATTAAGAAATTCAGTGTTAATTCAGCTAGGTTTTAGTTCACTAGTTCGATTATCAAAAAAAAAAACCTGAAAACCGCTAGATGGCAGTACAATTTGCCACTCCTCCCGCGAACTTACACCTCCCGCGCCGCTCACGCGTCTTTCTAAGGAAAAATCCTTTGATCTCTGCTTCTATTACTCTGTGGTGTTCTCGGACAGACAGTCTGCTCGTGAACATGGTTCTTGCAACAAATATTATTATAATACTTAGCCTAAATATTAACGGATGCTTGTCTATAACTGTACCTAATAACCGCGATAGTTTAAAACAGTATTTCCATTTACGTCCGCCTGTTTATGTATATAATATATATTTACGCTCATGATTGAATGTGTCATTTTCTTCAACGTACTCGTAGAAAGAACAACTGGTCTTTATACCATAACTAGAAAACATTACACATCCAAATAGGAATGGCGACTGTTAATGGGAGCGATAGTTATCTAGACAAAGCAATGGCATATTGTTAGCACTCAGACCACCTAGCTACGGCCTACGACGTCAAAATTAAATGGAGCTTTTAAAAGGATTTATAGCAGAGTGAAAATGTTACTACATTTATTTTCATCACACTTGCTCGTAAAGTGGATCTTATTACATCGGTTTTAGGCTCATAATCCAAGCTATTATACACGCGTGCTTTTTACTTTACATTACGGCACTTGTACTATAATAGGTATAACCCGGTAAAGTCAAGTTTGTACGTGACTGCAATTAGACGTACGTGTACGAAGCACTCTTAATATAGCCGGGTAATACTTTTACAGTTTTTTTGTAATACCATCAAAGAGTTCTTATGCCGCTGAAGTAAATGTCAACCTGCGCGCGCATTACTGATTTGGGCGCCATTTTCCGCAAATGTTTGTTGACGTTTTCGCTGTGTGGTTGATTATTATCAAAAAAAATGTTTTTTTCCTCGCAAGTGTGACGAAAACAGTCGTATGGAACTCTTGTGCTATTAGTCATTACGCTCTCGGCTTTCTTATCGCGCTCGCCTGCGGCTCGCGCGCATAATACCGCCTCTAGTGTAATGACCAACATAGCACACTCGTATCATAATGTACTATTATAGAACTTTGCAAAGAGCGATAAATATGTGGTCTAACGTTCTTTCATGCAAATTGAAGTAGTTTTGTGTTAAAATAAGAAATGTGAATGAATATTGTACTTTGTTTTATTTATACGGGAATACTCACGTTTAATTAAATCGGATACTCCGACTATAGTTTCGATCACATCCGGTGAGGTTTTTTTTTACCTTTTTCTTTGCAAAGCAGGACGCAGCCGCACGCGCTCTGGCTCTGTTTTCACTCTTTGTAAAAGGTCACCGGATGTGATCGAAACTATAGTCGGAGTATCCGATTGAATTAAACGTGAGTATTCCCGTATAAATAAAACAAAATGGTGTCAAAACCACGTCAGTTTTCATAAATAGAATAATAGAGAGAGAGCTAGATCCTCCAAGAGAATATTGGATTGATATTATTTTGTCATGCTCTTTGATTACATACCCAGCCGAGAGCTAGATCCTCCAAGGTCATGCTACCTACTTGAGAGTGGCAAGTTATGGTTATTTTCATAAATTAGAAGTCCATAGTTACCTGAAAATATGTGTTTGCGAATGCCTGCTAAATGAACTACCTGAATTTAAAAAAAACATAAGTAATTTAAAAAAGTACTTATAAAATAATCTTTTCTAATAGATAGTTTTGAGAACAAAACTAGAAAAACCATTTTCGTAGCTGGTGGTTACGAAAATGATTTTATAATTTTTTTATTTATATAAAATATTATAATTTGCGAATTAACAGCTCCCGCGATTTCACCTGGTAACCTACAGGACTCATATATAGTTCACTCAAATCCGTGTTACCGTTACACAGTTATTAAAGAAGTAACGAACATAATATTATCAAGGTAATCCGGAACGGTAATTAGTAAGTCAAAAGGAGGTTATTTGTACTAATCATTGTGAGAATCTGACTACGGGCCGAAGCCGGAATTTGCGAAAAACATCGGTTGTATCTTGTCGAGGGTGCGTGATATTTACCTATCTATGGAAAATCTGATTTATTTTCGCGAATTCAGAGTTGGCCCTGTAGTAAAGTTGTTCACAACGATGAGTACCTACAACATCCTTCTTTCGGCTTAGTAGTCCTGTTACACGTAACCCTGCAACACTAGGTGGTGCATACTAACTTATTATATACTTTAGCATTTATGATATTTTATTATTATAAGAATCTTATTTTGTAACCGGTTTTTAATGAAAAATAGTTTTGGTGGTAGAAGTACCAAAAGTAGGTAAATGGTAGGTATGTAATTTAGCAACGATTATTGTAATGTTTTTTTTTAGGATTTAGCTAAGGAATAGTACCTACTAATAATTTGTACCTAGGTACTTTCAAAGTTGTCCTGTGTCTAGAATCCTCGATGCAGTGTTAAGGACATAAAGAAAACCATCGCAAATATTTTCTACTAAGTTTAAATAATTCTGTAATTGCTAACAAGTAAATATTACAAAAAAAAAAAGAACCGCCTTTTAATTAATATGGGACCACCACAATAATTTTCAAAAATGGAGAAATCGGTGAACATACATTTAAAAAAACATACCGTTGAATATAGAACCTCCTTTTTTGAAGTCTAGAGTCGTTGTTGCAATGTCAAGGACATTTAAAGTTATCTCAACGAGGTCAGTACCATCGCAAATATTCTTCCACATCATAAACACATCGGCTTTTCCGAGTATCTTGAAGTATCTTCAGACTCTTCAGTGTTCTGCGATGAGTGAAATTACAGCCAGTTATTAGATCTGAAAACAGGAAAATGGAACGGGGATCGCTGTGTTAAGAGGGCATGCGATGGGCTAACCGAATTGTCGATTCATTAGAATGATGTATGCTGTATGAGACGACGTAAAATATATGAGTTACGTGTATCGGCATTACTAAGCCGAAAGTCATGAACATTTTCACTATGAGTCAACGTTGAAATCACAAAAAAAAACCGGCAATCCTTCCATACATTTCGTCGATAATAAATTATATTTTTCTATAGAATAGCTATTTTATGGTGATTTTAGGGTTAGCCCCATAGTAAAAGTTTTCATATATTGATGAGTACAATGACCTTGACCTCCTTGGGGCTGGGTTATAACGATACCGTTACCCTGTAAATACGTTACTATACCTACCTATTAATCTGGTTCTCTTACCTAAGTTGGGGGTTTAAAAGTGCTGAGAGTGTTTTAAGAGTCCTTTTAGAACATATCGAAATAATTTGTGGTCTGATCTTCATTACCAGATCGGTGATACGAAACCCTTGCCACCGGCTATACGTGCGTGGCATAAGTAGGAAATACCGAAGAGTTCTAATTGCGCGCCGGAAGCACCATACGTGAAATTATTCTACGCTCTGAATCACTGTTTACAAAGGTACAAACAAAGTATGGATTGATTGATTTGTTGTTTGCTGTCTTAGAGACCAACATTGCAATCATAATTCTTTGCACTACCTTTTTAAGGTTCCTTCTTGAATGTCTTGAAGGTTATCCAACGATGCTCTATTTCTGGGTCCATAACCATAGGACGGTCAGTTTTTTTTATGTGGGACTCTACGTTTGTTTTAACGCTTATTTCGCGTTTGACTACCAACTCGTCTATTGGTAAAGCGACGATGTGGTCAAAGATAAAGTACCTACGCAGAATTAGAAGTTACCTATACCGTTCTAATGACGGCCTACGCTATAAAGCTCCTGGATTGTTCCACTTTGGCATTTTGTGTCGAGGCTACGGACATGTCAATTTTTGGTTACAAAATGGGACATAACTTTCGTACTATTCCGCGGCCTCGACAGAACTTGTCTTCGAGATGATGATGTGTAGAAAATTAACACATGATTGCATCTTCCACATCCACTTCCACAGATTCACACAGACTAAGCCAGCATCTAGGTGAGGGTCGAGCAAATGGGCATCCGATAAGACTATTCTAAGCCTCTAGTCTATTTTTAAGCCTGTGTTTATTTCTGTTTGTCCTACCTACGGCCTTACTTAAAAAAACTTCTCATCCGTTAGTCACTGCTTAAGATGCTCTGCCATCTTCTCTCTGACGTGAAGTGTAACATGCAAGAAGACAGAGAAGTTTAAGCAGTGACTAAGAGAATCGAGATTATTTTAGGTAAGGCTGTTATCTTTTATATCTGGCTTACTTAATATTTCACAGAATATCTTACTACCTTTATATGTTGCAATGGCGGATTGCCTGACGTGTAGGATGATCCCTAATAAAGTAGCGGCTATGGTTATTAGGTTCTACGAGTACACAAACTACGCTCTGACTGTGTATTAGACAAAGAAAATCCAGACTCAAGAAAGAAATCTAAATCTAAAACAAGAGAATCCATCACTCAGCCTCAAACCGTTTCACCAATAAACTGTCTATAAATAATGTACATATTTCATTCATATAACAATCAGAACAAATTCAAAACAGTCGGTCATTGATCGGTCATCTGCTCCAAATAAAACGGGGAAAATGCATGTTTCGTGCGTAGTCGTTAATTCAAGGAGCATTTTCATTATACAATCTTGATACAATCTGTCGCAACATGTATACCAACGAAGTTTACTCAAATTAGGACTATTGCGTAAAAAGGGGCTATTATATATGTATACTAGCTTTTGCCCGCGGCTTTGCCCGCGTAGTAATGTTGAATACTGGAATTCGGTTAAATCGGGGCCCAACCATGTCGCGTTTGCAATACTTACTTCAAAACAAAGCCGTCTTGTTGAATTTTAAACAGACAGACAGATGGACATGACAAACTTATAAGAATTCCTCGTAGTACTACGGAACCCTAAAAATTTCTGCTAATGACGCTATAGTTGCCGGGGCCTTTGACCCGAAAGATTACAATATTTCTTTGTAGACAACGTTTTTGATTTTTTTGTTGGAAGGTGCTAAAATAGCCAGGCTTTCAGGGGAGCTAACTCGCGAGCAAGCCACATAGAACTGACCATGCGAAAAACAGTCCTGCCTTAAATCAATACCAGCGTATTTTAAAGTTTGACCCTGAGCCTTATTGATGGTCATGGCAAAACAAACTTTTAGAGGAAATTGAAGCCTTTTGGAGTCATAAGGTAAGTCACTGGGAATCATTGGAATACGCGGCACAAGCACTGTTTCGTCATGGGCACACCCAGTCAAAATGATGGCCTCAACCAGATTACGATGCAGCATTTTTACTTGTAACCTGGTTCCATTACACAATTTGGGTGGTCTTAAATTCCGAAGGAGCATGACGGGTGTACCTTTCTTCAGGATAAGCCTCTGATATGGTAGCCCCGCTGGTCTTAATGAATTTAAAAACTCAACTGGATAGTTTACAGCATCATCATTATTGCATACCGTATCAACAGAGTCAATGAAATGAAATAAGCTTAAGCAGAAAAAGTATGATAACAAAGAACGTAAAAAGATTACCAAAATATCGCAAGAATTACGAAACTTCGATAAAATACAGTGCTGCACTGATCGCTTAGGTAGACTCGGTGTGGGTTGGAGTGGGGCGCGCTCGAGGTACAGCGCGTCATACTCGGGTTTTAACGTATCTGAGCCGACGCGGGATGGACGTTTAGAAAGCGCTGTGCTTGGTGCGTGCACCGGATCATGTACATGTGTTTAAAATATTTATCTTCTTACGCATAAACACTCGATTAGCTAATCTATAAATATAACATTTTTTTTCAAATGAAAAACTGACCCGTGGCCTTCCAGTTTTGAAATTGTTTGAAAATTCTGAAACATGTTTATGTTTATTTTATCTTATCTCTTAAGTCAAAAAACTTAACAGCCTTAAATGAATGGTTTCGGCAAAATGGTATTTTAATGATACATTGAACCCCTTGCGAATTTTTCAAAATCGTTGCTGAGTGTGCGTTTCTCTGCATCAGCCCTTAACACTAATGGTATATCGGCCTACCCTGATTGGGCCATATTCACTACGCTGGCCCAGTGCAGGTTGGCGGATTCACATACACTATCGTATTTCTTCTCCTGAAATATGAAGGTTTCCTCATGATGTTTTCCTTCACCGAAAAGCCAGTGGTATTATCCATGCGTAAGTTTCAAAGAACTAATTGGAACGGGCTCGCCCGGGTTCGAACCCGCGACCCCAAGAATGTGAGTCGAGCTTGATCTCACTGAAGCTACCACAGCTTGAGCTGAGTGTAAGTTTACACCAGTCAAAATTTAGTTTAGGCATTTAAAAGTAAGTTAATTTAATATTAAAAATAAAGTAAAGTTGAAGTACGAACCCCCAAACCTGGTCATGTCTGGTGTACGTCTCGGCTTCGTAGAAGAAGTCAAGTTGCTTGGTCTGTTGATCGACCGAAGGCTCAATTTCAAAGCACACGTAAACGCCCAGTGTAAAAAGGTGGCCAATATTTACAAACAACTTGCGTGTGCAGCGAAAGTGACCTGGGGACTGAACGGCGAGATTACGAGAACCATTTACGTCGCAGTGGTGGAACCCATCATCATGTACGCTTCAAGCGTATGGGCGCAAGCGGCAGACCTCGAGGAAAACAAGTCACACTTGAACGCACTCCAAAGAGGTTTTGCCCAGAAAATCTGTAAGTCGTACCGTACTGTTTCCCTCAAGTCAGCACTCGCCCTATCAGGTCTACTCCCCCTGGACATTAGAATACAGGAAGCCGCCAGCCTGTACAGAGCGAAGAAAAACTTATCCCAAGAATACCTCCCACCGGAAGTGGAGCTCGAACAAAATGTCAGCTACTTGGACCAGCCACATCCGTCCACCCAGACATTTGTGGAGTTCGAGTTCCTAGAGAACGCTTCCAAAGAGCTAGTAGGGCCCCAAATCTACACTGACGGCAGTAAGATAGAGGGTCAAGTAGGTGCTGCTCTAACCTGGTGAGAGAATGGCAGAGAAGTTAAGTATTCGACCTTCAAGCTACACTCCGAATGCACGGTCTTCCAATCGGAACTTTATGCTATTTACCGGGCGACTCAAATGGTGAAAACGAGCCAGGACCCAGAAGTTAATGTCCTAAGTGACTCACGATCTTCACTCGATCTGCTAAGAAATCCCAAAACGAGCCACCCCCTGGTATAAAGTATTAAGGAAAACATTGGAACGATAACCGCAGAAGGGAGATCTCTTCGTCTTTTCTGGTTGAGAGCGCATGTGGGCACCGCTGGTAATGAGAGAGCTGATGAACTCGCAAAATCGGCGGCACTCACCGGCTCCCCCAGTGACTACGAAGGGATCCCCCTGTCCTACGTCAAAAGGAAAATCCGAGAGGAATCAGTCCGGAAGTGGCAGGACCGGTATGAAACATCGGATAAAGGAAAAGTCACACAGACGTTCCTCCCTGATATCGCAAACGCATATCGGGTGACGCGAGCCACGAAATTGACTCCTTTCCAGGTACAAGCCTTGACGGGACACGGAGGAATAGCAGAATACCTGTACAGGTTCAAGCTCAAGAGCAGTCCTGGCTGCGGGTGCGACCCTGATGTGCCCGAGACGGTCTGGCACGTGCTCATCGATTGCCCTAGATTCATGGCCGCACGACAGGACCTCGAAACACAGATAGATAGAAAGTTAGTGGTCTCGGATCTTCCCAACATCTTAGCAGATCCAGATAGCAGGCCACACTTCTTGTCTTTCGTAGAGAGGTCTTTCCGCATAGCAGCCAAGAGAAATTCCACCCTCCATGCACTACCCTCCCCTCTAGTAACACACACACAGTCCACTGAAGCCCCACAGAGAACGATCCCCAGCCGAGAAACTTCCTCAAAAAGCGTATCTATTAACCAGCTTTTGGAAAACGCAGAAAAAGGAGTGCCAGGAATTCGAATTCGCGGTGTGGCTCTCTTCATGGACAGCAACAGAGAAAGATTCGGAATAAGCTTTTGCCTTGCTCGGATCCAGAAACGCGTACGCTTGTCGCCGGGACTGGCATGTCTGCTTAACGGAAGCACCGCCAAAGTGACCATGAAGCGGAAATCGTACGACGCTATGCCAGTGTGTGAGGTAGACGGGCACCGATTCCGACTAGTGCGATCGAAAAACAAAACGATCGCACTATTTGAGTGGGATGCACAGACACCTTTTGCGCAAGCCAGCTCGTTGCTCGAGTATCTGAGCAGGAAAACAGACAGCACGCCCCGAGTGATAAGCGTGGATGCGATGATGGTTGAATACTCGAAAGCGGAAGTCGGAGACCGGCTGGGTTGCACCAATGCCTCTGAACACCATGAGGTTGTCGTGTATGAAGACAGAGGAGAAAATTTAAGTTTCCTAAAAGCTCCAACACACGACCCCACAAGTGCAACAGATAGCTGGGGACACCCCATTCCGAGTGCAAACATTCAATCTGGTTCAGAAAGAGCACAACAAAAAGCAGCCGCCGAAAAAGCCGCAGGCCATCCAAGTGGCAGCCGGGAAGGGGCAGGCCACATAGCGGCTTTTGCAACGGCGTTTAGTGCTGCGGCGCAGAGCTTGTTCCGAATCACGCACAAGTCACCACCTCCTCCAACAGCAGTGTCCCCGAGAGCAGCTTCACAAGCTCAGGCAGTCCGGACGAGAGCCGACATGGGACAGGTCGACCCGCCCCGCTACATCTCGGCCAAGGAGCCACAGGGCCACGCGAGAAACGCCTTTCTTGAATTTCTAGCCACATTGAGAGCGACAAGACAAGTCAATCTTAGGAACTGCCAAAACATCCTGCAGTCCTTCAGGCTAGGAAGCGAAAGTCTTCTAAAAGAGGGACTCGAGGAGGCCGAAGCAGCCATATATAATAACGTCACTTCCCAGGTCATCAGAGGAACCATGAAAGGACAATATATGGCAGCTTACAGCGCAGAAAGTGGTTTTGTGGCTCTGAACGAGACTGAGACGGGGCGAACAGGCAGACCGAAATACGCGATATCATCGAATGACCCAATTGTAGTCACCGCCAAGTGCACCAAGATAATGCTGGACGACAAGATCCTCGAGATGGCTAAGCCTATCGAAGGGAACTCAGATGTCGAGGCAAAATGGGAGAACTGGGTGGTACCAAAGATACAATGGGTCAACGGAGTTCCAGGATGTGGCAAGACAACATGGGTGATCAGACACTTCGATGTGGACCGGGACGCTATTATCACCACAACAACAGAGGCAGCAAAAGATCTGAGGGAAAAGCTATCGCACCGCATCGGAAACTTGGTGAAAACCAGGGTGCGGACCATGGCTTCTTCTCTTGTAAATGGTTTCGGAAGGGAGAGATTCAGTCGCCTTCTGGTAGACGAAGCTCTCATGAACCATTTTGGAGCCATAGTAATGGCCGTACGGTTGTCTGGTGCCAGCGAACTTGTCCTCATCGGAGACGTCAATCAGCTACCTTACATCGACAGAGAAAATCTCTTCGAAATGAGGTACCATCGCCCAAATTTGGTCACAAACATCAGCCAAGAGTTGCTTTGCACACATAGGAACCCAATGGACGTCGCGTATGCGCTGAGGGAAATATATTCCGGTATATATTCCTCGGCTACCCGTATTAGGTCTCTTGAGCAGAAAGGGTACAAAGGAGCGAAAATACCTAGCACCCTCCCCAACACCCTTTTTCTAGTGCACACGCAGGAAGAAAAGGAGACCCTCATAAGCCAGGGATATGGGACAGGCACTGGGTCGCGAACCCTTACCATTCATGAAGCTCAAGGACTAACGTACGAGTCGGTAATCGCCATCAAGACCAAGGCCAAAATGAAGCTGCACGAAAGCGTCCCGCACGCAGTTGTTGCGATATCACGGCACACCGGGACCTTCATTTATTACGCCGACGACATCGAAGACGATGCCATCAGTCGATTCGTGCGGCGAGCGTCGGCTGCATCACCGAAGACCATCAAGGAGTACAACCTCCAAATGGCCATAAAAGATCGGAACGTGGCGGTGATGGAGGCTCTAGGCCGGGAGGAGGCGACGAATCAGACGATATTAAAGTGACCACTGATAGAGTCAAGCAAAGACTGGATCTACTGGTGATTGCTTTAATTGACAAGAGGAAAAAAAGAAAAGAAATCTAGAGTAAAACAGTATAGTATAATTAATGAAGTAAGTAATCGTACTGTTGTAGGCATTGCGTGTATACCCGGAGCACTCACGCTCACTAAAAAGCTTCTTCTTGCGGCGGCGTCGTGTGTCGGGTTGCCCTCTTCCCTCCAATATGGTTGAGGAGAGCGATGGCTGGCACATGCGTCAACTCGTGAACGGGTGCTGCTTGCGGGAGCTGGACTGCTCGGAGTATACACGCAATTCTAGCAATAATTAGTAATACTTAGTTAGGTTCCTTTGGTATATTCTTTTTGTAAAGCCTTCAGCTTTTAAGTTATTAGGTGTAAAATTTAGTTAATAAAAAAATTTAAAAGTTTACAAAAGGCACGGACCCACAGTCCGTGGAGCTAATAAATAATTAAAAAAAAAAAAAAAAAAAATAATATTAAAAATTAATTTAGCAGCTTAGGCTGTACAGTATCTATAATAATTATGTCCGTCAAACAGTCGTCTGCGTGGACCTACAAAAAAATAGCCTATGTCCGTTTCCGAACCTTATGCTATAACTACCTATCCAAAAATGCAGCTCCATCTGTTCAGCCGACCAATAAATACGCCCATCCCCGTCCCCATTCCCAGCCTCATCCCTATAAGCGCCCCCTTCCCCATCCCCATCCCGATACCAAATGTCATTTTAATATGAACACGCCCCTCCCCGTCCACATCCCCGTTCCCTCTCTCATCCCCATCCCGAACCCCATCCCATCCCCACCCCCATCCCGATTTCAACTTTCATCTTAATATGGACACGGCCATCCCCGTTCCCAGCCTCATCCACATCCGCATCCCATCCCCACCTGTCCCCACCAAATCCCACCCATCCCCACCCCATCCCCATCCCATCCCCATCCCCACCCCACCCCATCCCCATCCCGATACCAATTGTAATCTTAATATTAACATGCCGATCTCCGTCCCGTCTCCGTCCCCAGTATCATCCCCACCCCCACCCCCATCCCCACATCTATCCCCATCCCTATACCAAATTTCATTTTAATATGTACAGCCGTTAGAAAGTTAAGGAGAAACAAACGTACTATCACTAAAACTTAGTTTTTTTTTTATACTAACGGGAGCTGATTTTGAAAAAACTGTGACACCCGTATCTTCTTATTTTTATAGTAGAATATGTATACCAAGTTTTGTATCAATCGAACCAGAGAATAAAAAGTTTCATACAAACTTTAACACCCCATTTAACCCCCTTCGGGGTTAATTTTCGAAAAATCCTTTCTTAGTGGGCGTTTACACCTCTCCAAAAACATACCCTCCAAATTTCAAGTCTCTACGTTTAGCGGTTTGGGCTGTACGTTGTCTATATGTCAGGCAGTCAGTCAGTCAGTCAGTCAGTCAGGACATAGCCTTTTATAGTTATAGATTGGTATTTGGGAACCCACCATATAGAATAGCATTTATCAGCGCACATTTTTTTTCTTTACTTTTCATTCGAAATATTTTCGTATACCTACCTAAGATAAAGATCATGAGAAGATCATGTCCAATGTCCATGTTGTGCCCGTACCGGTTGTCGTTGGGAACGATACTCTCGAAGTTGTTGACCACTATACTTGGACAGATAGTTCAGTTAGGTAGGTCCAACTTCGACACAGAGGTCGCACGAAGAATCTCGGATGGGCAGCATTCGGGATATTGCGTAATATCTTCTCGTCCAAAATTCCACAGCGTCTGAAGACAGGTTTCCAAGGGTTCCCAGGGGACCAGTGTGTGTTGCCAGTGATAACATATGGAACTGAAAAGTGGTCTTTAACAGCTGGCCTATTGGAGAAACTCAGAGTCGCGCAACGGGCAATGGAGAGAGGTTGAGTGGCGACTGGCGACCGCGAAACGAAAGACGCAGCGTAGGAAGGCCCCCACTAGGTGGACCGATGACATTGTAAAAGTCGCGGGCAACCGGTGGATGCAAATGGCAGGTTGTTGTACATTGTGGCGCTCTAAGGGAGAGGCCTTCGTTCAGTAGTGGACGTCTCCGGGCTGATGATGATAATGATGACCTAAGATACATCAAGATCCACGTTCGTTCCGATTTGATCTGGTTCCCACAACATGAAGTATTTGCGGAAAACGGCAATAATTTTGCAGCTGACACGCGACAACGTTTTAGCTAAGTATACCTACTGCGCAAAATGAGATAACCCTCGAATAAAAAACATGTAATGATCTTGCATGCGGAAATCATTTTGTAATCGTGATTCGTCTTGGAGGAGTCAGCTTTTTATGATTATAGACAATATTTACTTATTTGCGACAAAAAACATATGTACCTAGCACATAGAAATAAAGAAAAAGAACAAAATTATAAGTACAATCAGCTAATTGCTAGTTTCTTTGCCACAAAACTGCTCCAGCTCAGCATGATGCCGGTTGTAAACCGGCGCGGGCGCTGGTCTTCCGTTGGAGCCGGCAGGTGACGTCACGTACACATTATGCATACATACATACATTCACACACCCCGCCATACACACGCATATAAACTAGTATGTATACTGTATACCTTCGAGCATAATAAATATAGGTACTTGGAAGACGCGAACTCTATAGAGTTGGCATGGTAAAATCCTTAAACACACTAATATTATCATAAATGCTAATATTGCAGGTGTCCATACACGCGGCGGTGAGCTTACCATCAGGCAACCAATCTGGTAAAATATAAAGTTTATCGGTATGTGTGAATTCTGTGTTAATTTTGTTACTACTTTACGCCAAAACAGCTAAATGGATTTGGATGAAACTCTTACAATAATCATCGTCACCGTTTTTCATCATCACGCGGATGAAACCGCGGGCCGCAGCTCTCACATTTCGTTTATATTGTTTCAGCAAGTGACGTACTACGTGATCCGCACAGCGCTCCTCATCTCCTGGTTTTGGGCGGCGGCTCTGACGTGTGCGCCAGTGCTGGGTCTGGGTCGGTACCATGACCCAGAGCTTGGCTGCGTGCGCTATCGGAACGCAGTCACCACTACTGACTTCATCTACGCTGCGTTCTACGTCGCTTTTGGTAAGTAGACAAACCTCAGCCAAAACCTGGATTTCTTAAACCATATAGAAGTTGTAGTTCGCGAACCTAACCCTTTATTGGAATTAATATTCATTTTGATTACTACTAATTAAATAATTTTAATTACAACTAAGTGGACAGAGGTCTTTCCTTACAATTTCGGACTTATTGCCCTTTTCTGGCATTTTAATGAGACTCATCACCGTTTTAGAATAATTAGCGCTTACGCAGCAATGCTCTGGTCTTCTATGACCTCGGTACTCAAAGTTCTGGGTACCGCTGGCACTGCGTTGCGCTGAAATTACAGGGCTAACTAGCAACCTTCTATTGTTAAGAAGGGTAGAGTGCCTACACCTAATAAACGTTAATGCAGATGCCTTAGATTTGTTTTTACTCAAGTTCTGGTTACCCGGTTATCTGGTCATCAGGATCGCCTTTCATTCGTCTAATTGTCATACCATAAAAATGGTATTACTATAGGTAATCGTGTCATAATAAGTAATTACCATAACGTAGGTAAGTCCTAGAGTCGTGTAAGCCCGTGAAGTCGCTGGTAGCCCAATTGCATGGCAGAAGACGCATCGCAAATTCGTTGTGTTCGATCTTCTAACTAATCGTTTTTTTTAGAATCAACGTACGGATTTTAATAATCTTAACACAAAAATTTCGGGTAAAGACAAAAGATCGTCCAAAACCTTGGTCTTTATGTAGGAGAAAAAATTCAATAGCGCAGTATGGCCGGTGCAGTAAGTGAGTAGTCATCGAATGTCAATTATGTCCACTCAATAGCCTCTCATATGCTGTTGATCCATTAGATTGCCTTCAATCGATTGGCGTGGTGCCAAAGCTAGCGCCTTCAATCTTCAATGCAAAGCTCGTGACGCTATATTGCAGTAGGTAAATATTAGTTTTGACTACTAATTGCAACATCGCCACATCCACTGATCCTTTCTACAACTGTACGAAATCCTTCCTTATAAACCTAAACAAAATGAATTTGCTTTTTTTTCCTTTAATAGTTTAAAGTGCATAAGAAAACTACCAAATTTTAATTATCACGGCAGTTTTGTTCATTACTGTCCATTTTGTGACTATATTTACGGGATATTTACCGTGATTATGTTGTGAAATGAACTCACAATATTTCGGTTCACTTTCATATACCATGTTTATAGGTAGTTGAACACATAGAAGTGAAGATATGTAGCATCACTTAAAAGCTCTCAGTGTACCTAGAAGCGGTCGTTGCTCTAGCGGAGACTGTTCTACCGGTGCATTGGGACCTGTCGACTGACCTTCGTACATTGTACCTACTTACCTATCCAGATAGGAAGGTACTCGACTGGACTGGCTAGTAGATATCTAAGACTCACGGGAAGCTTTTACCTGTGTTTACTAAAGTGAAGTAATTAGGTATCTTCATTGTAAGATAAATATTCGTTTGTGGTTCTTATCAATATTTATGTGTTACATATTAAATTAACATTCAAAGATACCTACTGGTACTGACTAAAGTATTACATTTTTATATTAGTCTATAAGTATGTTTATCTATAAATAGTTTTTTTTAGATAATCAAAATCATCAACTCATCAACACATATCAAAAGAATAGAACAATTCTCCCCAGTTAGACTTGTTCTATCTTGACCCAATATCTCATTCACATAATCGCAATAACCTCCAGGTCCATCAACACATAAAAGTTTAGACTTACTCATATTATATATCTCCACTGGCACAGACCTGAAATGTATTTTGGACCCCGATTAAAGAGAATGTCATCGAACTCGGTCGCGGTCTAGGTTGCGCAGTTTCGTCTCTAGCTAAGCATCTTTCCTGCGATTTCTAGAACGACAGGTCAGCTGCCATTGGAAACTCTGATACGGTCCCTTTTCAACCGACTTCAAAAAGGAGGTTCTCAATTCGACTGAAGGTATTTTTTTTTTTGTGTGTATGTTACGCGATTACTCCACCAATTATGAACTGATTTTGATGATTCTTTTTTTGTTTGGTAGGCAATACTTTAGAGGTGGTCCCATATTCATTTTATCGAAATCGGTTCAGTAGTTTGACTTTAAAATCAATATTACTAGAAAATATGAAGATGTCATCCAGGTATTCGAAGTTGAAGTCGGTTGTATATTTTTTTAAAAATATTATTGTATTATTAACAGAGCGATTTTCCCCCGTTTGTAGTAGGTATGGTCCATCCAATGTCCGAATTTTTAGGTAGAAATACTTACCGTTTTTTTTCAGGTACATTGCTGTGCCTAGTGCTGGTATACTGCAACTTGGCAGTAATCCGTGCACTATACGCTATCAGCGCTCCCCGTGCGGGCGGCCCACCGGTCGTGCGCCGAGTCTCAAAGTCTTCCTGCCGCCAGCGCGCGAGAAGCCTCAACTCTGGCGCAAACCTTGCAGGGATGCATCATAACGCTGCGACGGCTGAAGAGGTCGCTTTCAGTCGACTAATGGCGACACTCTCCGTGCTGTTTATGTTCTGCTGGCTCCCACAGATGGTGAGTCTTTATAAAGATCTCTTCTTGAAATAGTGAGACTATAATTATCTCTTCTTCTTAATATTTTATGCCCAATGAAATGTGCTCTCTGAGGCTGTCAGCAATATTCACAATTGGCAATAGTTCCTTTATTTTATTTGGTGTTTAATAGTGGATGATTTCGTCATTTAGCATCATGAAGATACTATAGCTTCTCCAGCTGATAATGATGGGCTTGAAGGCTTTTGACGCGTTGGAAGAAGAAACATGTTTTGGTAGCGCAATATTCCAGGAAATGGATCGCTCATATAGTCATCGTTGAACAGCTATTCTTCAGCACTGAGCTCATGGCCAACTTCCATAGTGGAGAGGGGCCTAAAAAAGTAGGTACATAGTCGCTGAGATAAAGAAAGTAAGTTCGTATAGGCTGAGTGGCCAGCCCTAGTGTCAGAGTTAATGTGCCGCCCGGAGGTCTCTGACATGGCTGACGGTTGTTGTTATAGAAACTAGAACAAACAACCGGGACCAACAATTTAACGTGTCATCCGACTCGCGCTCAGAAATAAATGCCACTCACGGTCACCCATTCGAAGACTGACCGGACCGTCCGTTACTTAACATCGGTGATCGTTTAGAATCACCTAGACAAGCTACGCCACGAGCGCTACGCTGAGATATTAAATGTCCTAAGTAGGATTTCGAGGCAGCGACCAAAACAGCCATCAGAGAAGACACGACGCGCCACACAAAAATAACTCGGAACAAAACTATAAATTGCAGTATATTCACGTACATTTGAAATAATTATGGCCTCGCAAAACCCATCAATTTATTTTAGACAACCACCGTAGAGCACATTTCAATTTAATGTTAATTGAGTGTCACAAATTCAGCCAAAAATATCGCTGGAACAGGAACGCCATGTGTGGTAGAGACCTACTTAGCATTCCGCTGCGCAAATCCCGTTCGGTGGTCTATCTGCAAGAAAAATTTGCAATATTGACAAGAGAATGGGCTAGTCCTGACAGCGGCTATTAAATCGAACCATACCATTGTTGGAACTGTTTTTTTATTTGGTGGACTCAGTAACGCAACTGACATGCAAATCCCTGTCTTTGTCCATGATAAAAGTATGAAGGAGCTGGCTGGCTCCTCCAATATTGTAGAGTGAAAGAATTAATCCTGCCGGCTTAGTCTTCCCGAAGACGTCATTGCTGTCTAACATTCCTTTGAAGAACTTTTATCATTCTAATTTTGGTCTAATCCTTGGTTAACATATAGCTGATTGGCTTTCTTGGAAGGTTGATAGCACTGATGGATTAATATTGCTTATGTATCAAGATAGATAGCTATAGAAAAAAATGTTTACTGCAGTAAATAAGACCATGTTTGCTGAAGTGTTTTTTACCCTCGACAAAAAAGACATGAATTTTAATTAACTTTCAACTCGTTTTATTTACTGACGCTCCCTCCGTTTTTTCATTGCACCTCTGAAATTTAATACGAAGGCTTCGCTACGAGTTCAGTCTAGCGTTATACTACTGCATGTCACCTAAGTATACTAGAGGTCCCCCGCGACTTCGTCCGCGTGCGGAAGAAATACGGACCACCCCTAAAATTCTCCACTTTAAATCATTCCGAGCAAACTCTCTCAACTCTATCAACTTTACCGACTCTACCGATCGCGAACGCGAACACAGCCATGCGGTCAAATATGAATATAATTTAAGATGAACGTACGAGGGGCGTTCAATAAAAGTGAGAATGAGTATGTTGCCGGTAACTTATGTCTCCAGCCAGCCTATAAATAAAATAAAAAAGTTGCAATAATTGCATGCGTGCCAATAAAAAATAAAGAACGGTACAGTAGGTACAGGGGTCTAGACTCTAGACCCCCCCCAACCTACAGGTATATTATATACTTACGCACATGCTACTGGATCGTACTTCAAACATGCTGCTAGGACCTCCAAGAACAACAATAAGTGCAAGATAGGAGAATATAATTTTCTCCTCCTCTATACCTCTTTCTTCTCTACCTTTTTCTTGTTCATTAATCAAACTGCGCCGGCGGTGGCCTGCGCGAATATTGAAACCAACATGATATCCAGTCTAATATTTTTGTAAATATGGGTTGAATGCTGGGTCTGTCTGTCCTTTTGTCTTTAGACGCCTGAAATAGGTTAGGTCAGGCGTGGACTATACATAAGTAGTGTCATAAGTCATAGGTTAGGTAGCGCTACGTCTTCAGGACGGGCGTAAGTATCCGTTGCATAACGTTTATTTAATACCTTAGTGGTACACCGTGGTAATACCTTATGGAAACACTAAGGTACACACTGGTATTAAGGTAAAACATTAAGGTAATATAATATAATATAACCCCCAACCTGAGTCAGATTTTAGTATGATTAACACGACTAGTACTTACCTAATAAAATCACGTATCCAACATGACATTTCGTAACAGGAAAATTGTAAGATTTCGCAGTTTTCTGTAAATGGACAAGTACCAAAACAATTAACTAATCCAAAACAATAAGGCATCAGTATTCAATCGGAGTTCCCAATAAATCAAGAAGTATAGAATCGGCATCATCAGCTATTTATATTGTACATATCGATAGGTGGGTAATAATATCCGCCTTTAAAATGCGTTAGGAAAACAATGAAACACACTTTGTAAGTGTTCTGAGCTTTTATGTAGGTACTAGTTTATATGCGCTCTGTAATGTAAGCCAGAATTTTTGTTCTGATCTAACTACCTAATTAAAACTAACTGAAAAAATAAATAGAACTAATCGATATAAGAGACCATTAAAGTATAATTATTTTTAAAGGCAACAAACCTCAAAAGTTCAAACATTCTTTAATTTCTGCTACTGGCCGCGTTGCCCCGCTGGAATGCGAAGTAAATTTTTTACCCCAAATAGGCCAGCGTTTGGTTACTCGTAGATTTTTTAAGTCTCCCCGACAAAACCCTAAACCCAGCCCTCATCCCCAAGGCCCAAGAGTCTAAGAACATGAGAGATATTTTTTTCTGGTAGAGACCTCTCTACTCGGGCGACGGCGTAGGCCCTGCCTGCAATTTACTCAAAACCGCATTAATGCGACCCCAAGGTCTGGCCTTGCATGTTTAATGAAAAACCTACCTGTGTGTGTACTTTACCTAGTTCCCACAGATAAGACGTTTAAGGTCAAACACCAAGGTAACACAAAAGTACAATAAACATTGAGAGACTACCTGTACTCCCATTGCTTACCTACAGGCACGTGTTAAACTTGAACTCCTATGAACTGAATCCATCTTTACGATTGCCGAAGTATAACAATTTAATAGCACTGCATGGCGTCAGCTCATTTCGCATGCAGGAGATGTCAGAAGCGATCGCGGAATACTTCATTGTCTCATTAATGGCCTGTGATTCGCGATAACAATGATTCAATCAACTCGATTGGGCGTTCGGCCTGTGCTATTGTATGCCAATGTTTATCTTCAGCAAATCAAAAGCGGTATAAAGTGAATAATCTATTGGCGGGGAACAACAGCTCGTTATGAGCCATCGATTGTGTAATTATCGGGAAACAGTGATGTAGGTCACGTGGACATTAGGACAGCGTGCATTTCACTGCAGCTGGCAGTTGAATTATATTACAAGCTTTCAAGATTTTCCATCAACATTATAGGACCATTTGGTTTTGGCGTTCCAAATTTGCTGTTTTATTATATGCGATAGTTGTAAAATCGTAAAATTGTTGTATTCGTATATCGTGGCCCAGTTAGAAGAAGATGCGCCTCACATCCGTGATGTTATAGGTTCGATCACAAGCCTGAATTAATGGGTTATTACCAGCGGCTAAAATATAAAAATATAACAGTGACTATTGGTAAATAAATGAAAACATAGACTTGTTTAGGGAAAGCGCGGAAATGTTTTTAAAAACACATTAAAATAATTGAAATGTAATTATTTAATTAATAAGTGCGTTACATTTAGTAGCCGAATACAGAATGGCTTAAACTTACTCTACTAGTCTCGGAGAGCCAGACTTGCCATCTCAGCAAATAGCCAGGTGCGTCCGGGCGACCGTGCGTGGGCGCTTATCGAGAACGGTGGTTAAGTAGATACAA
Organism: Erannis defoliaria; assembly: GCA_905404285.2. NCBI lineage: Eukaryota > Metazoa > Arthropoda > Insecta > Lepidoptera > Geometridae > Erannis > Erannis defoliaria. The sequence continues at coordinate 10,487,472 of FR990066.1, read as the reverse complement.
ACAAAGGTTGACTGGCTTGTACTGGTGACATGACTCCTCCCTCCGTAAGTTCGAGATTATCCGAGGAATGAGGATGATCTCGAGTTTTCCCCATAAAAAGAGTAAATTTTTTCTTAATTCTACTTTTAAATGCTAGCAATAAAACACAGATTACTATAATTACGCAAAACACGAAATTTCCTATGCTAACACTTTTATAATCTAGAGCACTAAAATGCTTTTCACTATCACTAATTTCACTTCCACTTTTCTGCAATAAGTAATTCAGGAACTGAGTATCGGCAAGGTCGATTCCATTGAGGTTGATGGGTTTCCTCTGAATGTCTGACGAGCGAGTCAGTATTGTAGGTAGGTTGATAACTGGAAACTTCGGGTAAACTATGTCCTTTCCTTGGCTTTGGTATTTCTTAAGCTTCAAATCTTTTATCTTGACTTGACAGTTGTCGTCCATAGTTAGTACGTAAGTTCCGGAAATAGTTTCTTGTGTTATTTCATCTTCGCAGTATTTGGTGAGTGGTGTTTCCGTTTTCGCGTAAACAATCCAGCGGTTTGGCTGTATTAGGTCGGCTTTCACATCGCCAATGATGACAGGAACTGGGTGGCAGCTCGAAATATTTGTGGAAAACTTCATAAGCTCGGTGACGCAATCGTCTTCGATCAGCGGTGAAACGTCGTTCTCAAAGCACAGGAAGCGCGCTTCGTCAATTTCGGTACATGACCGGGAGAGCGGCTTCGCTTTCAACCCTTTCACAAGGATGTACGGGTATTTAGGAAGGATAAGTGAGGTAAGGCCATTGGTTTCATTGTGGATAGGCAAGGGAATCAATTTAAAATAGTTAAATACTTCATTCCTTATTAAGGGAATTTGCATAATTAGTTTTATCTGATTTTGTTTCATGTAGGCTTTTATTTCTATACATTGCTCTATTTTTACGATGTTCTCTAGAGTTACGGGATACACAAGTTTCTCTGTTTTCTCAATTTCCTTTAAAAGTAATATTAACTCATCCGTATCTATAATTGATTGGTGTAGTAGTTTAACTTTAGCAAAAGCAATAGCCGTTTCAATCTCATTTAGCCTTATGTAGAAGGTTTGGAAATTGTGTATAAATACATTATAGATATGCACAATTCGATTACTGGATTGGGCTACTTTAGACTCATTTAAACCCTGACTAATGTAATTAATGCTTTGCTCAATTTTAATAAAATTGCTTTTGGTAGAGTTAGCAATTTTTGTAAACGTACCCACCATTTCGGCAACGATTGTTAGTTTATTGGTTAAAAGGTTTTATTTGGTCTTTACTTCCTGAATAATTTTTTCATACATCACAGCGTCGTCGTTATCAAGATTGCCAGTTATTGCTTTAATGAATGAACCGAGAGGATTTATTAAGCCGCGCTTAGATCTTATTGATGGGGCCAGTTGCTTATACTTATCTATAGTTATGTTCATGGTATAGTCAACTTGTGTTCCTACTTCTAACAGGTCTGAGTCAAAAGCTTTGTTTTCGAAATAACTTGAAACTCGTTTTTTCAGATTTACATAACTATCTATATTTAATTCTAGTTCCTCGTATAATACTTTTAAGTCCAAAATCTTAATTACAGTCCATGTATCATGGCTGACGAAGGCTTGACCTTCCTTTTCAGGGAGTAGTCCTGGGTTCTTTTCAATCCGCTGCAGATGGAGGGCTCCGACGTGGGCCACCAGAAGGATTAACCTGCGGAGGGCGCTTGATGTCTTTAATGGGAACTTTGGTTATCCTATTATGCGTAATAACTGGTACAACGTTCCGCTCTATAGCTCCGGTGACTTGAGCTTTCTGATATCGTGGTTTGTCTTTGCCGCGCCTAACATTTACTCCTTTGATAAAGACTGTGTCGCCGATATCTATGTCAAACTCTTTCTCTCCGCCACGTTTCCTTATTTCGGTTTGTTTTTTGTCGATAATTTTGTCTGTTAGGTATTCGTACAAATATTTTGTCCGTCTTACGTGTTCTTTTACCAATTGTTGCGTGAATTGTTTATTGAAATCTAAGTGAAATGCGCTATTAGACTCAGTATGTCCAAAAACTACCTCAAACGGTGTAAGACCTGTAGTAGAATGGATGGTGTGGTTATATGACATTACTGCATAGCTCATGACAGTTGCAGCGTCCGTTGCCTTTTGTTCGTACTTAGCAATTCGATATATCTCTATAAGAGTCGAGTGAAATCGCTCTACTATTCCCATAGAGCTGGGATTATGGGGAGTACCGATATGAAGGTCAATCTTATAAAATGAAAGCATTTCCTTCATTAACGTGTTATTAAATTCGGTACCGGGATCCGAGCTAATTCTACTTGGGATTCCGTACAAGGAAAAGTATCTTATCAAAGCTCTAACTGCTTCCGGGGTAGACTTGGTGCTGATCTCAAATGCTTGGCCTAGTTTGCTAAAAGCGTCAACAATTGTAAGATAATATTTTCCGTCAATTGAGAAAGTATCAATAAATAGTTCTTGGAATGGCCTAATTTGGGTCTGCGTCAGCTGTAACTCCGGTTTTAATGGTTTACGATCATACTTCATTTTCTTACATAGTTCACACGCGTTTATAATACTACTCACTGTTTGATCCATGTTATTCCAGTAAAAGTTACGTCTTAAGTGTACTAGCGTTTCCTTAATTCCTCTATGACTGTTTTTTCCTGCATGGTACTTGAGTACGATATCGCGCTGTTCTTGCTCATCCTCTACATAAACTACTCTCTTGGTGCACTCGTAGAACTTCACTGTTCCTTTTTGGAAAAGGAATAGAGTGGCTTCCGAAAACTGTTTGCGGTGTAATGCGTCCTCGAAGTAAAAGAAATATTTAATCTTAGGTTTTATGTAGCTTTTCAGAAATCGTTTAACTAGTTCCGGATTGTTTAAGGGTAAGTGAACTTCTAACACTTTTTGTTTGTCTCTAGATAAGTCTTTAACCGATATGTCGTCTCTGTTCCAAATATATACTAGTATCTGGTTTGGCTTGGTGTCTATAGCTTCTTGTAATATAAGCATGCCGTCTGTATCGAGGTCTTGAGCTGAATGGACAGTACCTATAGTACTTACGTCATCACGTCCTTCTGATGCAGATGCAGTGCCGCTACTCAAGGATGGGTGAGAGTAAGGAGATCGTCTACCTTTACTTACAATGGAAATTGTACTTTCCTCCGAATCAGATGAAATTAGTACCGGGGACGGCGTGCGCTCGCGTGATGTAGAGACACGAGGAGCATCTTTTGAATCTTTACCTAGTCGTATAATTTCGTTAGTCAAATCCACGATATGGCGTTTAAGTTTTTGTTCTTTTTCGTCTAAATTTACCTTCATTGAGACGTCGTCACCTTCACCTAATGCGTTAATTCGAATTCGTGACAAAGCGTCGGCATTACAGTTTTGTTTTCCTTCTTTGTGTTTAATGTCGTAATCGAATTCCGAGAGTCGCAGTTTCCATCTTGTTAGCTTACTATTTGGTTCCGTGATTGATTTAGCCCAAATAAGCGGCCTATGGTCTGTGTAAATTATAAATTTCTTGCCGTACAAATATGGCCGAAAATGTTTTGTAGCCCAGACTATGGCTAGGAGTTCCTTTTCAATTGTACTATAACGTGTTTCGGCATCGTTTAAGGTGCGACTTGCGTAAGCTACTGGCTTGTCGCTACCAATAGGTCCTTGTGAAAGGACAGCGCCAATTGCGAAATTGGATGCATCTGTCGTAAGGACGAATGGTTTGCTAAAATCAGGGAACTGCAAGAGCGGTGCGTTTGTTAGAAGCTCTTTACACTTTTCAAATGCGTCTATATATTCCTGCTTGGTATAGTCGATTTTGTTTTTCTTTTTAAGACATGATGTTAGTGGCTGTGTTAGCTTAGCAAAGTCTTTGATGAATTTCCTGTAATACCCTACTAAACCAAGAAAACTCTTGATTTCCGTTGATGTCCGTGGTAATGGAAAATTCAATACGGCTTTTATCTTGTCGTCGTTGGGCATAAGACCGTTTTTGGTAATTGTATGGCCAAGATATAGAACCTCTTTCCTCAAAAACTCGCATTTGTCAAGAGTTACCTTGAGGTTAGTTTTCCGGAGTCGATCGAATACTCTACGGAGTTTTTCTACGTGTTCCTCTAAGCTAGAAGAAAATACTATAATATCGTCAAGGTAAACTAGGCAATGGATACCCTGAAGACCTCGTAGTACATTGTCCATGGCCCTTTGAAAAGTTGCCGGTGCTGTTTTTAAGCCAAACGGCATTCTTTTAAACTCGTAATGGCCTGATTGTGTGGTGAACGCTGTCTTTGCTCTATCCGCCTCGTTTACTTCAATTTAGTGGTACCCACTAGCAAGATCTATTGTGCTAAAATACTGGGATTTGCCTATTTTATCAAATAGATCAGTAATGTTAGGCAATGGGTACTTGTCGTCTACTGTGATTTCATTTAAGCGCCGATAATCTATTACCATTCTAAATTTTCTTTCTCCTGAGGCATCTAGTTTTTTCGGGACTAGGTGAACCGGTGCACTCCAAGGAGAGTGGGAGTCGCTTATTACGTTATCTGCCAAAAGTTTATCAACTTGTTTTTGTATTTCCTGGTTTACGACAGGCGGGTGTCTATATGGTCTTATATATATTGGGTCTTCGTTGGTAGTTCTGATATTGTGATTTACTTGATTCGTGAAGGATAGTGGTAGTCTATCACAATAGAATATGTCGCGATATTCATGACATAGTTTGGTAATACAGTCACGTTCTTCGCTATTTGTGTGGTCTAATCGTAGTTTTTTCAAGTTTTCATTAAGTACTTCGTCAATCATGCAGTCGTCTTTCATGAAGTTTACCTCACATTCCTCATTTTCAAACGGTATTACATGAAAAGGTTCTTTGAACGTGATTATAGCTTTTACTTCAGATGTATTCTGTATAATCGTTTCCGCGAAGTAGTTCTCACACTTGACAAGAGCAGTTGGCATGCGGACGCCTTCCTGGAATTGGAGATACTCTAGTATCGCTTCACCTTGCTGTAAATTGGTGGGAATTCTAACTCTGGTTTCGGTTCGTGGTGGTATATAGATCTCGTAAGGTGGGTTGTATATAATTGGGATACATGCGTTGTGTGTCAATAGCATTTGATTTCGCATGTCAATATTAGCTCCTAATTTGGACAGAAGGTCAGATCCTATCAAGCCGTCATATCGTTTGTCTACGTCATATATGTAAAACTTTTGACGCTGTGTGCTTTTGAAGGTTTTCAATAGTGGTATATATATAATCTCATCGTGCATACTCTGAGCGTGGGTACTAATTACTGTAAATGGCTCGTAGTATTTGAAGTCATTGAAAAATTCGTGGGCCTTGGCTGGGCTTATAAAAGATCTACTACTTCCGGTATCAATAAGAAATTTTGAATTGATCTCTGGGATTACCACGTGAGGTAATTTTAATATACTGTCGCAATAATTAAGGCTAATCACTTCACTGCATCCGTTGAGGCTATTTCCTGAAAATTTTCCAGTTGTGCCGGTGTGTCAGAGTGTTCCGGGAAGGTGTTTTCCGGATGTGTAGCGTTAATGTCGTCTACGCTTTCGGTATAGTTACATTCGTTAGTAGAGTACTCCACGTCGCCGTAAGTGTTATAGTAATCATAGTCGGTGTATTCCTGACAGTGTGTTGGGTCATCGAAAAACAACTCGTTTACGACCATGTTTTGTCGTACTGGTGCCGTACGCATCGTGACGTCAGATTCTTGGAGCCTGGGTGCTTGAACCTGCTGATGCTGCTGGGGTATGCCAAATCTGAGCTGGTTACCTGACTGGTGCTGGTTCGGGATGCCGAACTTGTAACCACCATTTTGGAATGGTGCACGTTGCATGGGAGCCTGACCAAAGTTGCGTTGAGGTAAATGTTGGGTCTGCCCAAAACGATAACCTTGCGTGGGTGGCATGAACCTCGCTGGTTGAATTGGATTCGGTCTAAAACCACCTTGATTGGGAATTCCGAATTTAAAGTTATTTTGCGGAAAGCCGAACTTGAAATTGTTATTTGGCGGTGAATTTAACACTGGTCTAAAGCCTTGTGTCGCTGCAGGCGTTGTAGTGGGTGGTTTCGGCGTGAGCTGTGAACTCTGAGAGTTTGGCAACTGTAATGTAGTCTGTTTCAGTAACTTATTTTTGGTATCATACTGAAATTTAAAGTTGACTTCCTCAGTTACAATGCTTAAGGCGTTTTCTAAACTACCGCAACCTTTTAAGCGTACTATTCTAATCATATCTTCCGGTAAGTTATATAGGAAAACATTCAAGGCTGTGTTGTTATATACTATCATTTTTGCGGCCTTGATTCCCTCATCGCTGAGTCTGTTGACTTTAGCGAAAAGAGAGCTTCTGACGTTTTGAATTCTGTGACAGAGCTGGATGTATGTTTCACCTTGTTTGAGTTTTATGGTCTCTAATTCAATTGCTATACACTCTTCTGAGCGCGGGTCGCCGAAATGCTGTGTAAGTATTTCTTTTAAGTTTTCATACGTTTTAATATCTGGGTGGTCACTAAGTAGAGTCGCAGCTCTACCACTAAGTCTACTAGACAAGGCATGGAAAAGGTACAAATTTTGACCCGGGTGACCTGGTAACCTGCTACCAGCTATCACATAGTCACACTTAGAAAGGAATAGGTTCAGTTGGTTTTCCTCTCCGTCATATTTCGGGATAATAGATAGAATTTCTTTAGGAATAGTTTTGAAATTTTCCATTTTTATAGAGTTTACTTAATTATTATTCTTATTACTACACTGATTTACCAATTTATGTGCAAATCAATTACGCCTAAATACTAGTGCAACTACTTCTACTTATACACTATACGAATTAATTACGCTCAACAGTTCTGCCTATTTTTGTGCAAACCAAAATCAGATAAACGCAATTAATAAGCTCGATAAGTTAGGATCGAGAAAAAGGTGGAAAAGACACGGGAATATGAAAAACAGGAAGTGAAAAGGTTTACTCACAAGCTGCTCGATCCCATGGCCTCCTGATGCTGCGTCGGCCGCTAGTTTCACACGCTTCCGTAGGAGTCGTATTTATTTGGTTCGCTTTTCTTTCACGTCCGCGTAAAGTCGGTTTTCATACGAGCTGCTACTTTTCGCGATACCGATTTGGGGGAAATCACGACCGTAGATACTCGCGAAACTCGTGAAAAATCCTACCGGCTGCGCCAGACTTGTTTAGGGAAAGCGCGGAAATGTTTTTAAAAACACATTAAAATAATTGAAATGTAATTATTTAATTAATAAGTGCGTTACATTTAGTAGCCGAATACAGAATGGCTTAAACTTACTCTACTAGTCTCGGAGAGCCAGACTTGCCATCTCAGCAAATAGCCAGGTGCGTCCGGGCGACCGTGCGTGGGCGCTTATCGAGAACGGTGGTTAAGTAGATACAAACAAAGGTTGACTGGCTTGTACTGGTGACATGACTACATAGTAAATAAATCTGTATACGGAGAAGGAAGAAGTTCAATGGCGTAATGAATCTGCCAAATTGAAACGGGCATGTGGTGGAGTCGCCCAATCACACGAGATTCCTAGACCTATGAACTATGCTCAGTAGTCTTGGAGAATATAGCTCCTCTCAGCAGTATAATGTTAAAGACTAATGCAGACCAGAAATTCTATGTGACTGGCTGTACCTAAGATTTAGCAATGCCAGAAAGTACCTGACTTTATCCCACAAACTTGCAAAAAATATTATCACGTCGCGGAATTAGCATATAAGATCCAAGCGATGTTCCCGTTCCTGCCAGAGCCAGCAATGATATTACAATCTGGGCGGCTAAAATGGTCGCGTTTAGCAATTCTGCAATCCAAGCAATTCCTATGATGATTCATTTTGCAAATTGTAAAACGGTCACTTATTCATACTACGATTCTGCAAATTATTCCATTACGGAATTCATTAGTTCGACAGTTTTCTATAGAAAGTCGTAAAAATGGTCGATGAAAGATGAATTGCATAAAGTCAACTAGCAGATTCGTTAGAAATTACTAGACAGCAACTTTTTAAAATTCATTTTTATTAGATGAACTGCTTTTAATAGGGGAATTGCTTAATGCGTCCATTTTAGATCCCCCTGCTCTAAACTGATTATTGTGTTCTATGGCATCCTCGATACATGGGATCTTATTGTGGTAATGGTAACTATGTAGTTAATGAGTGTGGTGGTTAATTATTATTTTTATATGACGTCTTCTTGCGTTCCAGGTAACATCAGCGCTGTTCCTGGCCCTCGGCCCAGAATACTGGCAGCGACTGAACCCTCTCGGGAACCTGTCCGACGCGCTGATGCTCCTTAACTACGTCTTGGACCCGGTGCTCTACGTCCTGATGCGACGACGATCGCGGCCTCGCGCACTCTGCCACTCGCTCGTTAGCTGCTTCAAGCGAGTACGTACTGATGCTAAATTACTGCTAACAATACTAGAGAAACTGCTGCCCGACTATACAATGTGTAACAAAAAAGTTCAACAATACGGAAGGGTATGTATATATGTACTCATCATAATGATCAACTTTTACTATGGGGTCAACACTGCAATCGCGAATTTAAAGCCCTTCTGTATTGTGGAACCTTTTTGTTACACATTGTATATACATACCTTGCTGAGTTGTCCGAAACAGCACGTTCTCTGCTACTCGCCTCTAAACTAATTCAAATAGGAACTTACGTACTGCCAACTATATTGGCGGCATTGCCATCCAGCGTGGCAATGCCGCCAGCATGCTGGGTACACTGCCGACTGGTAGTGGGTTTGAGCATTTGGATTGTCTCTAGACTTTCATCGGTCTGGATACAATCCTTTTGTTTTTTGTTGTATAGTAGGCTAAGTAGTCTTTGTAGTTTGTTGTAGTTAATAAAGGCTTATGCCTAAAAAAAACTATATTGTACCAACTAACTGATAGGCTGTTCATCTTACAATGTTGCGGCGCGCTGTTTGCAACTGCATACGCAATATGCCTAGTGCAGGTTAGCTGCTATACAGACTGCTGACTTAACTGACGAACTGCTGGTAAACTACTGCCGGCTATACTAGAAAAACTGCTGTTCTACTATTAGGTACCTACTAGAGACTATAGCTATAGGTATATCTTGCGATGCGCGGCCGCATACGCTCTTCCATTCCCTCGTTAGCTAACGCTTCAGCAGGACTTATTGCTGACTATACAGGGTTAGTTCTAATCAGTTAGCATCCTTTTAAGGGCATATTCTGTACATCAAAACAAACAACTTTTATTACTATGGGGACAACATTGAAATCGCGAAAAAAATATCAGCTGTTCCATACAAGAAGTTCATCGACCTTGGGCAAAATGTATGGAACACTGTATTTTTTTCGCGAGTTCTATGTTAGCCCCATAGTAAAAGTTGTTTGTACAGAATATAAAGTAATTAGAATATAAAATACAGCCCTTAAAAGGATGCTAACCGATTAGAACTAACCCTGTGCACTGAACATCTGACAGACTGATGCTCAACTACAAGTACTGCTGATTATACTAGACTAAATGCTGCTTGACTACGCTTTTATATTAGATTATTATATATAGTATCAACGACGATTTATACAAAGTCGTCGTTGATATTAAATATATCTACTCAACTGATTGCGGCGCCGCCGATCGCAACCACGCGCGCTTGCATGATCGATCTCTGGTCAGCTGCTTATACTAAACTACGTAGGTATTGCTAAATAACTAGGAAGTAGTAGTAGGAGTAGGCTATCGCTTTTATGTGGGTTTTACAATAGTAATTATAGAGTATAAACACCCAAAGCGTGAGCTACACTATCAGGTTACAAAACGTCTTTACCGAGTTGATCTTGTTGTTTTTTTACTGTGTAGATACAAGCTCCCAAAGTGTTCCCAAAACACGACTGCGATACATAGTCCCTAATCATAAAATCCCAATTCACGATACTCCTAAAGAACGCTTTACCTACCTAGTAAAGTAACTCTAACCCGCAACCACGTGAATTCACTGCATTTCAGAAACACGCTATAATATCTCTAATCTATCTCTATTATTTCTATTGTGTCCTAATATTAGTAACTATAACGATACTTTTTTACCTATAATGTCGCGGCGAAAATTACCTACTTCACCTTGATAACCACGGTTCACGCTTGCAAGCTTGCAACCTAACTGTCTACACATGCTCAACTGTTTGTTATTTTCATTACTAAACAGAACTTAGACGAAATGGGGCATGGCGATACAGTGCATAATGAAGACAGTCATGGGATACTATTTAACTTCGAAAAATGCGAGAAAAATGGAAAAACGCAGGATTCGGCTAGTTTTCTATAAGACAATTTATAGAAAAATCAAGTGGGAAATTGAGTGAAAGTATCGTGCTGTACATAGCAGCACGTCATGGTAAGTAGTTTAGGACAACACTGTTTTATTAGCGCCATGGCAATCTTGTTAACCTACTTATTTACTAACTTTTTAGTTAGCAGGCTCACGCCTGCCATGCGTGGGGATTATATGGCAACCCCTCCCACCAATTATGAGCCTTCGTCCTGTAGTGAACGGCTGATGATGATGAAGCTCGCGCATTGCGTTTACGATCACGAGCATAAGAATGTAGGTTAATAGCACATATTCGGCAATTTAACAAATTTTATCTGCAAGGGGTGCGCAAGGAAGTACTACTTATACTTAGGTACTTAAGTACTTATGTACACCTTCTACGTTATCAACTTTTAGCGTAAGTAGGTCTTGAAGTAATACTATTATGACAACGACGTGCAACGTCGACGTAAGAGTTTCCGTGATTTTGGCGGATCAGGTACAAAATATTGGTTACTCATAACTACAAAGCTACAAGCTTAGGCGCAGCCATGGAGAATTCTATTACTCTGTGGGCGCAGCACACACTAAACTGGCGATGGGCACAGGCATGGCACGGGCGCCTGCCTTACCGACTCATTCCAATTTCATTTCCCAGTATATTACTCTGCTCTATGAATTTCATACTAAACACATTAAAATAAAGCGCAGTTTAGGACTCACCGAGTTATTTTCATCGGGCGACCATCGGGTGCGCCCGATCGGACTCGGCGTGTCCTAAATTGGGCCTTATTTCAGTGTGTTTAGTATGAGATTAGGATGGGGCGGCAAGCCGCCCGTGCCATGCCTTCGCCCGACGCCAGGTCAGTGTGTCCTGCACCGTTACCCAGGTACCTTACCTCTATACCGTGGAACGGTCCGCTCAAAGAGACTGAAATCTCACTGAACGGTCTGCCGACTATGCACATGCACACTGATGACTTTTATCAAAATGTTTCCAATTTTTATTGTTTCAGGGGCATAAAACTTCGACAGAGTCTATGTCGATCAAGACATCGTGCTGCCCACAAGACACGTTCGTGGTAAGCGACAGTTCAGCTTCAGGCGCAGAGATGCGGCCGCTACGGGCGTTGCCCTCGCACCTACCCACCGGCACTCTACTCAAAATAGACGACTGAATCCCAAGTCCAAAGCACGTAAAAAAAGAATTACTTAATGACATGAAATATTTAAATTAAAACCAAATAATTGTAAATGTACCTATGAAAGTTATAAATATACTTATTATTACGTAGTATTTACTTACTCTATGATACTTATTACCAGCGACGGTGATAATGGAATGGACGGGCCCAGCGATTGCAGATCGATCAAAATTAACAAGACAACACAATCAAGCATACCTAGCTAAAAGAATGCATATTACATTTGCCGCAAAATTGCAAATAGAGACAGCGAATCTAATTACTGCATGACAAAAAGAGAACACATGCACATGTATTAGAAGTTTCTATTGTTGTATCGTACGGCTCGCATGTCGCAAAGGCAGAGTATGACTGAAGCGAGTGGACAGCCGGCGCTCAACTATAGTCTTCAAAATCCGTGCGCTTATTTCCCGTCCATTCATCTTATCATTGTCGCTGCTTATTACCTATAAATTATAGATGATGAGAAATTTTGTCGTGGCGCACGCAATGCAACTTGTTTACCGCCTTTTTTAAAAATTTGCGCTATAATTTCAAGCTTATATAATTAGACAAAATATGGCGCTTTTTTTTTTTTTTAGTTATTGGCATCGCACGTTGTGCATTCTGCCAGTGTGAAGTTTATAAATTTTCACATTTATTTGTTATCATCAAGTCAAATAAGTCATGAAGTCACAGTAAGTCACACGAAATTAGTCATAGTCGAGTCCAAGTCATACCCTAGTAAAGTTGTGGCGACTTTACCATGAGCTTCTACCGAGTTTTGAAAACAACACGAAAATACATGTTTCACCACATTGTATCACTTGCCCACACTCGTGCATGTAATTCAACACTCAATGAATAAAACACCACCATTTTTAATCAATAATTCGCAAAAAAACACTAGTTTAAGAAAATAATAGAATGCAACGACATGATTTTTCCGTGTTCCCGCCAAAACTCCAATATGGCGCTTGTCAGTTTGGTAAATCAAAGACTTTTTTTTCTCACCGATTGCAATAGTAGTGCGACTAATGCCAGAAAAAAACCAGATTTCACCCGCGCGTCTTGCATTAGTTTAGAGGCGAAAATGCACAATGCGCATGATACAATTGATGATTTTATTTAATTATTCAAAATGAAGGCATGAAATAAAAAAAAAAAAAAAACAACGGCTACTGTGCTAAAACATTAGTCTGGCTATGTAATTCGTAAAAAATAATGTGGTGCTGCCGCTGATAATTTAGAGCATTTGAATTAAAACAGTTTTTTTTGTCGGTAATTTGTTTTTTTTTTTTTAATACATCAGATTATCTTCCAAGATTCTATTCGGTTACTCGGCTTCTTTAGGTTTTTCCCCTACCTGTAGTATTTTTTTAATCTGAATATTTACTTTCTTTATCATTAAACTATGTGTTTAAAAAACACCTTTTACTTACTTTTGGCAGACCTCCTGAGACAGTCCACTTCCATTCAATATGTAAAAAATGTTCATGAAATGTTCATAATTCCTATTGATTTTTATTGTTTCGCCTTACATATCTAAGGTAATTTGTCTTTTTTAAGTAACTATTGGACCGGGGTGGACTGGGGTATTGCAAAAAGAACACCACTCTAGTCGCAGTTCATAAAGGCATGTGCCATTTTGGCCTAGTGCATCCAAGGAGGTTTGAGAAAGTACTAGGCCACATATGTATGGGAAATGTTATAACATAAGCCTTTACGAGTATATGTTTTTGTAATGTTTATTTATGTACTTACTTACTCTTAGTTGGTATATTATAATGATATCCTTTAAATAAGTTATTAAATGCAAAAGAATAGGTCGGTGCCTATCTTCATGTCATAAGTACCTAATATAAGTAAACGTTAGTAATAGTACCTGATAAAATACGTGATTAAATAAAGAAGTTATAGGATAGGAACCATAGTTATGCTTCAAGTAGATACTTAAATATTTTTAACCGACTTCAAAAACGGAGGAGGTTCTATGTTCGACTGTATGTATGTTCTTTTTAATGTACTTATGTTCATCGATTTCTCCGTCAACTGTAAACCGATTAAACATTTTTTTTTTCAAAGTGTATACAAAAGGGTTTTGAGGTGGTCCCATATTAATTTGAAATCGATTGTTTTTTTTTTTTTAAAGTAATTTGTTACAAAAAAAAAGTCATAATACTCACATTGACAATTTGTCGAAAGTAATGAACTTTTTGTATGGAAGCACTTTTTTTTTTGCGATATCTGGTTTGATACCATAGTAAAAATTGTTAATATATGTATCGATAAGTATGTATAACAACCTCTGTCAATATCGCGAGGATGCAAAACAACACCTTGTAGGTATAAGAAGCACCTATGAAGGAAAAGGCCTTCTCTCGTCCAAGTCACGGTCCAGTCTAAATACCTTAGGCGGCTCATTCTTTGCCTGCTGACGTGCTTCTATTATTACAAGGCTACAGAGAACAATACGCTAAAATATTGTAAGCCATGTTGACCAGATAATAATACGATTTATGTAAATAGTAGTAAAAAATATTGTATAATTCCAAGAATAATATTCCCTACAATATGTACCCAACTTATAAGTTATATGATAATTACCTACTTATTTTACACCAACCACACATAAAATATTATAATTTATGTAGCTATATTTTAAGAAATAAATATATATATTATAATGATAAATTTCACGAAGATTGGTTTATAAATATTAGTAATAAATAATATGAAAGCTCTAAAGCTGTGTGACAACTAGACGGACAGGCAGATGTACCAGAAAGTGTAGAAAAAATATGGGGGCGCTACTTTCTAATGCAAACTCTTCAAAATTACGTATAACTTGGCAACACTGAATAATATTTTGTATTGAAAACTTTTAGTTCCATTGTATTTAATTTCTACTCTTTCTGGTACAGCTATAGCAGGATGGATACAGTGGTTTCACAAGAGTTCCTGTTGCATGTAAAATCCTAAAAGCCAGTATATAACACAGTAATCTCATGTGATGTAATTTTCTTCTCGACCCCCCCCCCCCCCCCCCTAACTAACGGCGAAACGAAATGTTTAAGGAATGAAAGAATCCCTATTAAAATGTGTCATATTTTTTTTACATAATATACAATATAAGTGTAGTTTTTATTTTTATAATATTATACTAGAACATAGTTAATGGTTTGTTATTATAAAATGATAATTCCCTATCACAATGTTTTTTTTTTCGTTTTTAATTCTTCCTGTAGGTATTAGGTATACAAACAACACAAAATTTCAAATTACAAATGCTTTATTAGTTCAAAGTTTTGCTTATAAAGATACACCATGTACTTACTTCCATTAAAGTTTTATGAAAAGAAAAAACAAAGTTGAAACGGTTATTACTACCTATGCGTTTAAAATCTTGGAGGATCTAGCTCTCTCGTTTAAAATAGATCAAGATTTTTGACAAGATAGTGATTTTTATGCTAACGCTGGGAAGCTCGTAGGAAGGATTTCCCTCTTGGACCTGCCCCCTTTGCACGCGCCGAGGACTAATTGGTATTTCCCCGGGCGGGAACGTGATAAAGCTAGAATATGGATACGTATGTCCTGTTTTTCGCGGGGGAATAAGAGCGGATAGACTTTTATCACAGCTCGCGTGCTAGGCGGGCTGGGAAGCCTTGGAGGAAGGATTTATCTCTTTCCCGGGAAGCAATCACTGGTGAACGCAAGATGGCGCCAGTAACGACGTCAGTCAACCATGACGTCGAGACTGTTATAGTAGAGACGCGCTAACGTCAAATCGGAATGGGTTTTTCGCAGCGCCAACTAGAATTCGACGCATTTCGAAGGTGGTGATCGTATGAAAGTCAATTCGAATAATGATCAGACTGATAACGGCATTATCGGCTAAAGAGACTCGAGGCACAAAACAGATAGGTACCCATAGACGTACATAGTAGTGTAATATGTATTATAAGTATGTACTTACGGAAATAAGTATATAAGTATTCTATCAGCTATCTGGTTTCCATGATACAAGCTTAGTATGGGGCTAGATAGCGCTGTGTGTAATAAATGTCCCCCCAATAGTAGGGGCGGGTTGAACGACATTTTGAAATGTCGCTCTTTCGTCGGTGTCAAAGATACGCATTGACACCGATGCTGGCACAGTCTGCGACGCACGTCCGATGTGATTACTTGAGAGCAAAATGCCAAAATGTGTGGTGAAGGGCTGTACCAATTACATTTCAAAGTGCAGTAAACAAAAGGTGGCGTTTCTTATGACCAGTAAGTCAACATTTAAAGTTAAACTAAACTTGCTTTTACACAAAAACATTTATTTTTAGATAATTGGTAAGTCGTTTCTAGTTTCGTACAGTTTGCGCATCTTCTACCGCGCCTTACTGGCACTGCACGTAGTGACCGCGAAATCCGAGAGATGGCGTTGTCCTTTTGTCAAAGAGAAATTAGACTTACGATTTCTTAACTCAGGCGTATTTAGACATAGAAATCATTGTAGGTACCTCTTCTCATTCGTTGTAGGTAATCTTTTTTGTGCTCAAGGGCACTTTAAAACAAACAGACGAACTATTAATTGCAACTTTGTTTAAATTGTCTGTCAAATGCTTGGAGGATCTAGCTCTCAAATTACTGTTTAAACCTCTGAATCAGAAAACTATGGTATAGTATATAGGTAGAGAGTTTTGGCGGGAACACGGCAAAATCATGTCGTTTCGTTCTATTATTTTCTTAAAATAGTGTTTTTCGCGAATTAATGATTAAAAATAATGGTGTTTTATTAATTGAGTGTTGAATTGCATGCATGAGTGTGGGCAAGTGATATAATGTGTTGAAACATGTATTTTCGTGTTGTTTTCTAAACTCCGTAAAATCCCATAGTAAAATCGCTACAACTTTACAAGGGCATGACTTAGACTTGATAGTGACTAATTTCGTGTGACTAACTGTGATTTTATGGCATAAAATATATATTTGACTTGATACTTTACAAACTTGAAAATGCATAAATAATACTTGACACTGGCTGAATGCACAAAGTCGGAAGCCATAATCTAAGAAAAAAACCTGCGACCTGTTTGACAAATTAAATGACTTGACATTGACAGTTTATTGTCGTTCGGACTCGGGTCGGGAAATCGCTAAAGCCAATGTTGCCATGTAAGCTACTTCATAGCTACATCTGGCAACGGTTAACGTTACCATAGCCACTAATAAAAAATGTTGGTGGCAAAAAAAAACACAATTTTAGCAACATACTGCTTAACGTGACAAATTATAATAAACTCGCTGTCACAGACTTAGGAACAGACACCGCACACCGAACACGATTATCTAAGCTCAAAATATCATCTCAAAAGAGTGATCAAAAGTGTTGAAGGCGAGTAATCAAAATCCTTTAGAGCTGCTGAATACACTGACATCGCTTAATATTACCAACCGGCTACAAACAATTTGAAAAAACAAGCTGCGCTCCGCAGTTTTGCGTGATGATGAAAAACGGCGATGATGATGATGATGACAAAAAGTAACTTATCATCATCATCACCAGCCAGAAGACATCCACTGCTGAACGAAGGCCATCCCCTTAGTAACCTATAATAATATAATTATTCCGGGAAATAAGCTATCTCTATTCCGAGTTTCATACAAATCCATTTGCTGTTTTGGCGTGAATACGTAACAATCACACACACATACTGACAAACTTTCGCATTTATGATATTAGTGTGATGTCCTGGCTGAGTTCAAAAGAAACAGAACCAACAACGTCAAATTATAATTCTTTTGACTGTCCTGGTTCTCCTGGAACAAAGAACGGATACATTTTTTTTAAATAATGAAATTAAACATATTTATGTAGATGATTATTCTAATGTAAAAGTTATATACGCACTTAACTTTTTTTATTACTGGCTTTTTTATGGCCACTTTTAGCTACTTTCGTAAGTACGCAATTCAATTTTTTTATTTTCTATGGGTTTCCTATGTTTAAACCTGAAATAAAAGCAGTTTATTTTAATTTATTTGTCTTTTTTTTTATTCTGGCTACTTTTTAAAGATGCTTAGCCACTTCTTGTCTTACCGACTTGGCAGCACTGATCTAGAGCGTCGAGTATGCGTCGAGTCGAGAGTCGATGTCGGTCGATCTTGACTTGATATCCCAAATAGGGAATTTTGGAGTAAATTTGTGTAAAAATGTTTATATTATTCGTCTGATCCATTAGCCATTTTTACTATTAATTGTTGACTAGTTTTGCTTCCATCGTGTGACAATATTTATCTGCAAAACAATGTCCAAATGGTAAGTCATATTTCATTGGTGAATCACGAAATTACATTATCCATAGCTTGTTTCTTACTTCTACTTTTATCTAGCTGGTGTGCTTAGATTTTCCGGCCAGCATAAGCTTGAAATTTAATCTATCCTTAACCAGAAATAATTTAGATCATAGTCACAGATGTCTGTTTCCTATAGTCGTAGTACCTGAGTACTACACGGCTTTTTTCAAGCTGCCGGTAACTTTTTCCTGGGCCAGTAAAGCTGTCTCTTCACTGCAATTCGAAGGGAAGGTGACAACTTTTGTAGTCCTGCACTAACAGGATAAGGCTTGAGATTTATTGAGCCAACATCCCTTAACAATTTTTATGTACTCCTAGTCTTATAAATAAAGGACAAAATCTACCTAAAAACGTCTACAGTACCATCAACTGTGTTCATACAAAAAAATACATAGTTTGTAAGTAATAAATAAACCCACTTGATAATAATTACAATCTTCCCTGTAAGCATGCTCTCAAATTAACATCTAGTATAGCAGAGAGTAGAATCAAAGCTCTGCTGAATGTTGGGTGAATAAAAATGCTGGTTGTTTAAATTATAGGTAGGTAAGTACTTATTATCTCTTTTATATATTTTGTGTAAGTAAGTTAGTCAATTTCTCATTTCACTTTGATGAGTCTATATCAATTTTATTTTGAATGAAAAACTATTTTTGCATTATAATAATTTCCAGGTAGAAGAGTGTACTAGTGAGTACCATGTATTGTTATTCTGTGTTGTGTTATCTGTAGGCAGTCAGAGCGCAGTATCCACGAGATGCTGAAAGATACTCCACCCCTTCGAGAGTCCAGCGACTCCATCACATCTGGCACGGAGCCTAAGTTCCCCACTTCACGCTCCATGCCCTTCACGCCTACATATGGTGAGTCCATCAGCATAAGTGCCCATCTTTATACCTACTAAATTCCAAGACTTAAAAATTGTTCATTCTCACAAATATTATTTTCATACTTTTGACTTTGGTCACAGAATAATAACTAGTAACAGAAGCTTTACTTCGCAATGGTTTTCAAAGAAATATGACTCAATCTGATAAACAAAATGATTTAATTTAGCTCGCGGTCCAGTCGAGCACGTGTTCATTTACATACCTACCAATTTCTTTTTGAAGGAATATGGGCCTTAATTCACTATACTACGGTTCATAATAAGTTATACATGGTTATACGTATTGAAAGAGCCGCCGTGGCAGCCTACTAGATTGGCCCTTGCGCAATGGCCGCCGCCCGTAGGTATGTTTTTAATACCTACACGCGGAGTGACACAGGCCTGCTTTGGTTAAGGTATGCAATATACCAAATAATTACTTCAGGTGCTCCAGCATTTAAGTGATTTGTTATTTGAAATGTACATTCTGAGTTATTTCCAGATGTAGGATCAGTGGCCCTACAGTGAACCTCTTATAGTGGGACCGAATAGATTCAGCTGCCGACTCAGCTCAACCGCGAACCTTAATGCGAGGCGATAAAATTCACAGTCGCACAGCGTCGGCAGCTGAGCGTATTCGGTCCCGGAATAAGCATTCATGGTAGGGCCCCAGTTCTTTTATAGAGCTCTTTTTGGTTATGAGATGTATTACATTGTAATAATATTGTACTTAGAATTAATCTGCCGAAGAATTGTACTCAACAAACCAACCCTATGTTACAATAACGTTGTTCTGGTAAAGCTCTGTCAGTGTCTGCCAGAATACTGTATAAGCTTGTGACTAAAAATTAAAGATGTGGTTCTAACTGTAAACAATAAGCTTACAGTGCTAGAGTAATTGCTCTCCACTCAACATGGACAACAAAACACTAAGAGCTATTAAATTAGGCAAGTGTACAATAGATTCAACACCAATATTACTGTTAATTGCTCTCAATCAAAATGCTCTAGATTTCAACAGAGATAATTGATTGCTACTAGAATGTACTACATATGGAGTTAAATATGTCTATAGTAGTCATTGGTTACATTTATACAAACACTAGCTCTGCCTCACGGGTTGAACTGTAATTCCTGGAATTAAAAGTAGCCTTATGTTTTATTCCAAGGTATAATCTACCTCTATTTATATACCCAATTTAATTTAAATCAATGAACGAGTAGTACGGAGAAGTGAACGAGTAACAAACATACACACACACCAACAAACTTTCTCATGTATAATATTAGTGTGGTACTATCACACTTATCATCATCATCATCATCATCAGCCAGAAGACTTCCACTGCTGGACGAAGGTCTCCCCCTTAGTAGGGAGGGGTTGCCAAAATCATCACACTTGGCAGGCGGCTTGAGGATCGCAGAATGCTCACCACCGTTAACCGAGAGGATGCTGCTGCCAGTCCTCCGGTGGTTCTGGATGCAGTTTTAGGACATACCCAGGTCCCGCTAATACATAATTATAAATTCTAAAAAATAACTGTCCTTGTCTGTCTTTATGTTTGTTACCTTTTCTAGATAGAATGGCTTGACCGATTTGGCATAGAGATCACTGAATTGGAATAAGACATAATCATGTATTGCTGTCCTTAGCTAACAAGTCTGATAAAAAAGGGACAGCGATATTTTAATTAGTTTAGAACTGTCAGCTAAAGCCTTCGAAATTGACCACATTCTCATTTTTTAAGTTCTGCAATAAGCTCTATACAAAGAATGATGTTGCTTTTGGTTTGGTTTCCATAGCAATAATAATTTGTATTAGCTATATGTTATCATGTTTCGCCATCTAAGGTGCTTTGAGTATATTTTTCGAGTAGCCTACTTTGTTGCTTTTGTTGTGTAATACCAAAAAAAAAAGCTCAAAGATTGGTAACATTACTTGACATTTTACTGTGTAGTATTATTTTTTAACTAACAAAAATGTTGTTCTGTTAAGTGGTAGTGGTAGTGGTACCTACATAAATAAGAATTTTATGTAGGTATGGTTCAGCACCCTTATCATGGACGTTCGCGATTCCGATTGCGATAGCATGCCATCCTGCTCGTACCAAGCCACTCGCGCCATGCGCCCTCCTGCTCGCGCACGCTCGCAATCAGAATCGCGAACGTCCATGATAAGGGTACTGGGGGCTTACCGTGACCTCTTATAGCGAGACAGAATAGGGCCTAAACTGACTCGTGCGTCAAAATCGTACCGTGAGGTCGGTTTTAGCTATTCAGTTTAGGTTGCCGCCATCTTTTTCTGGTAAAACCTAAACATTATCGCAAATGCATCGGAAAGCTTGATATCGTTCATTCAATTCGTACCGTGAACTCTTATTTGACGTTATTATGATCAGAACAGTCTCGCTAAACTGACAATATTAACGATTCATTATAAGTTACTATTTCAAACCCAAATTTCGCCTGCTAACTAAGAAATTTTTAATTTATCGGTGTTATGCGTACCTAATAATAAATGCTGAAGAAAACGAAACGAAGGCCGAGGATTGCGAGTATTTGAGAGTCAGATTTGAGAGGTAGAAGCTTGTAATAGAACATCTACAAGGCAAAAGGCAAGGCCCATTGATAAAACTCAAAGACTTATAAAAAAATCCTGAATTTACGTCCTCTGAAGTCAAAGGAATGTAAGCTGTAAGGTAGGTAATTGTTTTCATTAATAATTTATAATAACATAGGTAATAAGTACGTTTTTATATAGAGAATACCTACTAAAGATACTTAACCTATAATCTTGGAATTAATCATTACATTTAATGTAAAACAAAGGTGCATTGCTGTCTTTATTTTATTAATTATACTTATATTAGGTATATACGTTCATAAACCTTGTAAAGTTATTACGTTCCATCTTCTTATGCATTTTGTCAAAAAAAAACACATTACAAGTACCAATAAAATTCATAATTATTTATTTGTTACAGCTCTGAAGGAGAATTTTACGGTGATTAAGTAATGGGATTTGTAAACGGGATGCACACATACAGGGAGGGGTACATTTATGTGTAGTCAAGACTTAAATAATACCCGAGCATAATGTTCGACAGAAATTTTATGCTGTAACGGCTACTTGTGAAATGGAACAGAACCTTTCAATGTGAAGATTGTGCAGCACACATTAGGTAGGTATTAATTTTATAATGTTTAGATTAGAAGTTTTAACAGGATACAGCGTAATATCTAAGAGATCAGAGAGATATTAATATCAAGTAAATTTGAATGTCAAGAGGACAGAAGAAAAAGATTCTTCTGGTACAAGTTCGGGTATGTAAGCAAACGAGTACCTATAAAGTCACTATAGTCAAGACCATTGGTCTATTTAATCAGGAGGCTCGGTTGCAGACCCTGGTGTACACCTCTGCTTTTTAGAAGTCATGTGTGTGGTATCCCACACTAACAGTGAAGGAAAACATTGTAAGGCAATCTGCATACTGCAGGCAGTACACATCAAAAATAATTGATATGGTGTGCGAAGTCTGCCAACCCACAATAGCCAGTATGGTGGAGAACAAACTAAACCATTCTCATCATGAGGAGGCTTGCGGCTAGCTGTGGGACTGTTATAATAAGAGCTGTCATTATATACCTAGCTATTAATAATTCTAATCAAAATTGTGTTATCTGTTAATATCTAGTCCGCTGTGTGGCTGTGTGTAATCATTCTAGTAAAACAAAACATTTATTTTTCAGGATATCAAACAGTTGGAGCAAAACTGCCAGAAACTAGCGAGCCGAAAGCAAATAAATAAGTTCAAGCATTTGTAGCACCCAAATATCTAGTGCCACATCTGTTTAAAGTTGGGACTAATATAAAATCAAGTCCTACTGTGTAAAATTACAAGAAATTTTGTGATTGAAGAAGAGCACTCTTGACTGTGATATTTCTCTGTTCTAATCATCGTTAATTACCAACAGTCGCTCACCATCAGTGCATTAATCATCTGCTGAGTAAATTTTATATGCTTAAACCATTTTTATGTATTAATTTTAAATTTTTAAAAATACTCTATGACATAATAATCATAGTATGTGCTTTAATTTATTTCCAAGATTCTATAGTAAAATAAAACCAATGAAATTGTGAAGATGGTTTTTATTTAAATAAAGATAGTTCTACAGTTTTCATACTATCTTACTAATAATATAAATTCAAAAGTGTGTCCGTTTCTGTGAGTATATGTTTGTTACTCGTTCACGCTGAAACGGCTTAACGGATGTGGATGATATTTGGTATAGAGGTAGCCTATATACCTTGGAATAAAACAGGTTACTTTTATCCTGGAAATCACAGGTAAAACCACAGGGCACAGCTAGTATTTATGAATATAATATACCTATTATAATACACGCACACAACACATACATTTACATTTTCCAAAAGTTTAATAATTTATCATTTAGTTCAGTAGCACACTTAATATACTACTTATTTTTGTCCTTAATCTGGGTGTCATAATCTACACAAAAACATTGTTTTATTTTTCAAGGTACATTTAAGCTGCATTTAGACTTAATATATTTCTGTAGGTTGTCCATTTATAATTTTTGTATGTCTTTGCATTAATAAGACACATGATTTCTATTATGCCATCTTCTAATATTCGAAGTGTTTTGATTTCTTCCAATAACATTCCACCGAAGTGCATGATAGTTCCCCACTTTGGCGATGAAGTCTTGATATTGTACAGAGATTATGGCATCATCTTCTTCGTCGACAAGGCAGTGATATAACTTAGCATGTACTTTGTGCTCTGAACATGTATTATTTAGCACTTTAAAGTACCTAGGTACATAATTTACTGTCAAGCTTAAGCTGCACATAGCTTAAGGTATCATTCGTATAAAACTGTCTCCATTAAAGGCTCGTGAGGACCTGAAATTAAGTTTCTTAATTAGCACTTGTTACTTCGTAAATCTAACCTCAAAATTAGTATCAAATAACTTGTAATAGGTATATGCTTTACACTTGTGTATACTTACATCGCAGTTTTAACATTCCGGAATTCCCATGGAGCTTTAAGTAATACGCTTCACAGTATAATACAGTCCATATCAATTGGAATTCCGATGCGGTCTTTGACAAAAATCTGCCAAGCTTTTATGCGCCAATATTGGGCAAAATGATGCTGTTGCTGTTTGCTTTGGAAAATCCTGATTCCATGACTAATAATTTATAATTGTTTTCGTAAATAAAGTAAAAGAAACTTTATGTTTTGTTTTCAACGAAATACGATAAATAAAATGTCATGTCAACAACAGAGGGAAAAAAATGCGTTCGAAAACTAAGTAATTGTTATTTACACCATTCACACTAACATATTGTTATATAAAACAAACTTATCAAGGCATATCAAGGGCAAATCATCAAAGCTTATGATATTTGTGACTATGTTTTACCGTGATTTAGTACATATTCAGTAACATTTCGCCTTAAAACACGTTATTTACATTTTTTATGAAAACCGGTACTTTCCGACAATGATAATGCACTTGAGTTATAGAACGCAACTAATGCACGAGACCCTAAATATACTTTTCTTCCTCCGTCTACGATACTTTTGTATAGCATTGTCCTTTTCTGTCTTAGCAGGACAGTACTCGATCCAGAGACAAGTTTTCTGAATTTTTGTTCACTCTATACGGAGTCTAGCGATTCAAATACGATCGTGTTAAAATGAGTTCATGGTACGAAAAGAAGCGAGTCAATTTCGGCACCTAAACTGAACTGCATCGCAAGTGGCTCGCTATTCAAAAGATCACGGTAAGCCCCCAGGTCTTTGTTGGTAACAAAGTTATATGACAGAGAATTTATGAGTCTAGTATACTTAAAATTTATATGGTGCACAGAAATGACATCATGTCTAGGTCTAGTGCACTCTTTGTCTAACGTCAAATAGTTAACATAGTAGTTCCCAGAGCTCTTGCGCTCACTAAAATGCTCCTTCTTGCGGCGGCGTCGTGTGTCGTAGAGGCCAGGTAATATGGTAGAGGATAGCGATGGCTGGCTCATATAATATTCGTCAACACATGAACACGCTGCTTGCAGGAACTGGACTGCTCGCAGTATAACATATACACGATTCTAGCAATAAGTAATACTTCTATACGTAATAATAATATAAATAACATCCCACATGACGAGAATCTCGTAAAGGCCGAGAAGGACAAACTCAGCAAGTACCTTGACTTGGCCTTCGAGGTAACCGCCATATTGGATGTTGACTCGACGATCACTGTCCCGATAGTCGTTTCGGCAAATGGTCTCATAGCGAAGAGCCTCGACCAATACCTCAAGAGGCTCTCGCTAGACGGTTGGGTCAAGGGTCAGATACAAAAGGCAGTGGTACTTGACACAGCATGCATTGTCAGAAGGTTCCTCACTCTGCAGCCCTAACCACCGGCAGCTTGAGCCCTGCCCCGCTGCCCGCGGCACTCTAGGTTTAGGTTTTTTATAATATTTGTTTTTAAATTTATATTGTAAAAAACTTAGATTTAAGAAAGAAAATAAATATGTGAATATTAATAATAGCCTTTATTTCGGATTTACAATAATTTTTGATTGGTTTATACTAGAGTTGATGAGGAAGTGGTTATGAGGAAGAGGAAGTGGAAGAGGAAGTGTCAAGCACAAAGTTAGAGGATGCGGATGAGGATGAGATTTTTTAAATATATTTTTTACGGAAGCGGTAACGATTGAGGAATTCCAAAAAATGCGGAACTTCCGCTTAATGAGGAAGCGGAAGCGGAATCCTCATCAACACTAGTTTATACACATGACTATTTGTATCCGTATGTCCTAATTTGACATAGGCCTCTTCCAGCTTCTTCCATTCATCTCTTGCTCTGGCTGTCCTCGACCATACATTTCCCGCGATAGTTTTTATGTCGTCTTCCCATAGTTTTATCTGTTTCCCGATCTTGCGCTTTCCATTCCTGGGGTGCCAGTTTATTATTAGCTTACTCCATTTTTCTGCTCCCCGTAGAATATGTCCTGTCCATCGCCATTTGTTTTCTATTTGTAATATTAAGCTATAATTAGCTTTCTGTTTTTATAAGTTCCAATAAATAAATACTTAGCTATGTAATTATAGAATAGGTTTATTGGTACATTCGTTTTGTAAACTTTAGCTTTTAAAGTAATAAGTGTTTAATATAGTTGACAAAATGCATGGACCCTGGAGTCCAAGAAGCAAAGTAACAATTATTAAAGATATTTTTTTTTAAACCGACTACACAAAAAGGAGGATTATGATTTTAGCAGTGTTTACTGCTCATATTTCGTAAAGTACTAATAATTATAACCAATCTTTGGAAATCCCACACTGTTCGTATGAGGGTTTAAAACATCACAGTAAATTTAATATGGCGATTTTAAATAACCCAAATAGGCATACTTATTTATTTTTTTATACTTCAGCCAGAAGTTTTGTTTTTGTTAGTTCATAACAAACCATGTTCTGTCCACAGCAGAGACAGCAAACGGTACGGGGGCTGGCACAAGCACCCTACTTCGTGCTGGCTCGTCCAAGCTGGAGTCCATCAAAAGTTGGGGTGTCTCTACATACAAGTGCACCAAGCAGATACTATACGAGAAGCTCGGAAAAAGCTCCCGGACTGTTGACACTGGTGAGACATCAGATTTTTTCCAATTATCCCAGACACCGAGTTAAATGTTTTCTCTCACTAACACTAGTCTTCAGTCCTATGGAATCTCATAGGAGTCCCACATGCTAGATGATATATTAAAAAAAAAAAAAAAAAGACCGAATTCAGATTGAAGTAATTCGCCAGAGCTGAACTGGCAGAAGCATATCTTTCACAAAAGTGATTACCGTTAGTGTAGACAGTATGTCATAGAGTGAAAACTGAAAACATAGTTCGGAAAACGTAGCCTAGGTCAGACACGAGAAGTTTCGTTTTCTTTAATTCTTATTGATAAAGAGTTAATTCATTGATTATTTATGTCTCAATGGGGAAAACATGTGTTCTAATATTATCATTGTAGGATCTGTATGCTTCTTTGTAGCTATGTAGGTGCTATACCATATTTTGCTAAGGGCTGGGTTTTTGATCCGTAGTTAAGCCAACTAATAGTTAAAAACGGTAACAAATTGTTAAAATCCCAATAATTCGGTTATTTGATTCATAGTTGACTTACATACAGAGTTTGACACTGGTCATGTTGACCAGTGGTCAAAAATTTAACTAATTGTTAGCTAGTTAACTATAGTCAGTTTAACAAATGGTTATGTTGATTTTGACCATGGATCAAAAAACCGGCCCTTAATTAATGAATCTTGAATCTCAATGAAAGGACTCTCTGTACACAAGATTATTGGTCAAAACACTTACTATGTTACTTATCATGCATCATGTTCCAGAGTTGGAGGCCCAAATCGAGTCACTTCGCGAGACTCAGCGCAAATACAACGGAGTCCTCCGACTAAGCGGAGCGCTGGCCGCGCAGCTCGGCGCAGCTCACCACACGCAGCGAGCCCTGGGCGAGGCATTCGCTGAACTGGCACAGAAGTCACCAGAACTGCGAGACCAGTTCCTTTACAATGCGGACACGCAGCGCTCGCTGGCGAGGAATGGGGAAACGTTGCTGGCAGCGCTGCACTTTTTTAATTCCTCGCTGCACACATTGACGAATAAGACTATTGAGGATACGCTGCTGACTATTCGACAGTATGAGGCGGCCAGGTGAGGTTTGAGGAATTACATAGTAATAACAATTTACACGACATTTGACGACATTGTAAAAGTCGCGGGCAACCGGTGAATGCAAATGGCAGGTTGTCGTACAGTGTGGCGGTCTAAGGGGGAGCCCTTCGTTCAGAAGTGGACGTCTCCGGGCTGATGATGATGATGAACAATTTACCTTAACAACCTTTGCTGCATACATTTGTTCTTTTTGTGATGGTACCACATGTTTCGCTAAATCACGAAAAAAACTCTAAATCGTGTATGTAACAGTTTTCTGTAGAATCAGATCCCATATTAGTGTCCCATGTCTTCCAAGCACTTAAACCAATTATTAAGCTCATTTTAAGCGAATTTGATAATCGTATCTGCACGAACTTAAACTACTACTTAACTTTAACTACTTACTTTCACTAAATTTCATAAAGATTGGATCAATTGCTCGCAAGTTATCATCGAAAATATATACAAATACAAACTGCTCCATTTAGACTGAGCAGGAACAATTTTCTATGTGGAACCACTAATACTATTTGATCATAACATTTCTCTTTATATATAGGTACGTAGGTATTACTAGTAACTATATATTTATCTTTTATACATTATATATTTTTCTCTTCAATACTATGTTAGTCGAGCATGTTTTGTTGTGTTCACCTGTAATCTAATTTATTCGATGTCACTATACGTGAAAACCTATAATTAGCTGCCTGTATTAAATTAGTCTATTTATAAGTTACAAAAGCTGTTGGTTTTCCAATAAATAAACAAATAGACTCTGAGACCTTTGGTTAATAAAGAGGTGAACTGTGTGTTTGTATGTTTGTTCAAGATAATCTTCGTAACTGTTGTGATTTACACACACCTAGCACCAATAGAAAGCTACACTATCCCTGACTGAGTGCTATAATTTATTGTAATACCAAATATTGTTATTATTATGAGCAACAGGAACGCGTAAACGCGTACATAATCAGCTTTTCTTTAAAATAGTCCACTGCTTACGTCAAACCTACTCTCGATAGGCGATTGTGCCATATCCACCTTGGTTGGATTGGTGGATTCACATAAGCCATTGATTTTCTTCACAGGACGAATGCAGGTATCCTCTTGATGTTTTCATCACCGAAAAGCAGTAGTATAAAAATCCGTATATAAACTAAAAAGCTCAGTATGGTACACTATCAGCCAGATGACGTCCAATGCTAGACGAAGGCCTCGAAGGGGTTGCCATAATCCCCACGCCTGGCAGACGGTTGGGGATCGCAGAATTCTCTCCACCATTAACCGCGAGCACGCTGCTGCCCGTCCTCCGATGGTTCTGGATGCAGTTTTAGGACGTATACACCACTATTTTTTATAAATATCTAAAGCTTTAAGGGGCATTGTACTCATCATTATGAACAACTTTTCCTATGGGACCAACCATGAAATCGCGGGGGAAAAAACAGCTGTTCCAAACAAAAAGTTCATTGACCTTGGACAAAATGTATGAAACACCTGCTGTTTTTCGTGATTTCAGGGGTGACCCCATAGGTAAAGCTGTTCATAATGATGAGTACAATGGCCCCTTAAAGTTTAAGACATACATAAAAAATAGTGGTGTGTACTGTATACCCAGATAGTCGGGTACAGCTAGATTTAAATATTTGAATAAGACCGGTGAATGTTTCCAGAGTGGAGTACGACGCTTACCGCAGCGAGCTGGAGGCGAGCGGGGGCGGGGGCGGCGCGGGCG
The DNA here is from genome assembly GCA_905404285.2 of Erannis defoliaria. Taxonomy (NCBI): domain Eukaryota; kingdom Metazoa; phylum Arthropoda; class Insecta; order Lepidoptera; family Geometridae; genus Erannis; species Erannis defoliaria. Next base: position 10,458,200 of record FR990066.1, on the reverse strand, counting down.
GAGCGCTGGCGGCCGACACGCAGCGCCTGTGGCAGGCCTACGAGCGGCTGCGGGACGACTCGGCAGTCAAGCTGCAGCTGCTGCATCAGAATCGGGTACGTATTGAAAGAAGCAAGTGAATCCTTAAGCCTGCTTCATAGCTCGGTTCGTAGTATGTTTGCCTTGAGAGCTGTAGGACGTGGATTTGATTCCCACCCAATAAAAGCATTTATGTGACGAACATACATGTTTGTTCTGTGTCTGGCTATTGTACGTACAGACTGATTCAAACTTAATGGCGGCTGTGAAGTGCAATGCAAGCGAGATTTTGCGATTGTACGCACACCGCACGCCAAATTTTTGCTACTGCGCAGGGTCTCACGCCTACGTTCACAGCCGTCATTAAGTTTGAATCAGCCTATACCTATTATAAGTATGCACTTACAAAAAAAGTATATAAGTATTCTATCAGCTATCTGTTTCCCTTAGTACGAGCTTTGCTTAGTTTGAGGCTAGATGGTGTTGTATGAAATGTCAAAAATAAATAAATAAGTAAGATAACTATTTTAACCGTAATACGCAAAAAGTAGGTTAAATAGATAATAAAAATAAAAATAATATGCTTTAGCATTAAGTCTTCCTTTTGTAAATTTATGCATTGGGTGCAATAAATAATTAAATTGTTATTTTAGCAGTCTATGTATGTATTGTCATGTGTTCTGTCGCATCTTCTAAACCACCGCATCATACATTTTGACAAATGCCGCAAATATCGCCGCTTCCTAGCTCTCAGCGTCTCGAAGGGTATATGGCGTCATAGTAAATTAAATATGCCGCCATATACTGCATTAAATTTTACTTTGACGTCATATAACCTATGAGACGAGACGATTTAGTAAGCTAAATTCCCAGCTAAAAAAATAAAGGCTCAAACGGCTCAATGAATACATTCGTAATATAGCTTATTATTAGAAGGGAGTCGAGAATGGCGCTGTCGCTGCCTATTCAGCTGGGGAGCAATTGACGTCAGACTCGTAGTAAAACAGACGTGCTTGCGTGAATTATACCAACTTCAAATTATAAAATTAAATAATTTTCTTAGTAAAGTTGTATTTATTTAAAAAAGTTTTGCTGATTAGTACTAATTCTGACCACCTTTTCCTTAACTTATTGATGTGTTTTTTTATTCCACAATTACAGATAAAAGTGATGAACAAGCAGTTACTGCTATTCCACAACGCCGTGTCGGCGTACTTTAGCGGTAACAACGTCGCGTTGGAGGCGGCCGTCCGACACTTCAACATACAGCCGGCGCGCGCGCCTCCCCCCGCGCCCCGCCCGCTGCCCCTCGGCCCCGAGCCGCCCCCTGCCCCCGCCCCCGCGCCCGTGCCCTCCGTGCCCCGCCTGGATACCACCCCGCAATGATAACTGTAAAATCATACTGTCGACGACGACGGAGTGTCACTTCAACCCAAGTATGAATGAATTTATTATCGACTAGCGGGCCAACCCGGCTTCGCTCTTGTAAATTATACATTCAAACCTTCTAGAAGACATTATCTAAATGATAGTGAAAACCGTAACAATCTGTTGCGTAGTTTAGAAAAGCTAAACTTACAAACAGACACGAGAAATGCGACTTCATTTTATACTATTTAGTGAATTAGTTAAATATCTACTCGACGCCTTAAGACTTGCACCCCTATTCACAACTCCATCAGAAAGGTTTCCGTTCGGATCCACACTATCTGTCTCACTCATCTACATTCAGGATGACAAAGACGGAGGTAGCGAAATTCGAATCTGAAGTTTCCGACGCCATTCTGAATAGGTGTGTTGGAAATACTCAAAACCATCAGGCAAAAGCTTGTATCTTACGGTACATTAAATAGGGTGGCTTTTGTCTTATCTCTTTTCGTTAGTAGTGTTCGTCTTCCCATTTATAGATGGTCCTCATTTTTGCCAGGGGATTTGTTTAGCGTGTAACACGTAACGTGCGACAAATTCCGAGCGAATTTCGCAGCAGTTTCGCAGTTGCCGCGTTACATGTACGTTATGTATTCATAGGGAAATAACCTCCGTCAGAAATCTAAATGTAGAAAGTTTTCGATTCGAAATCTACACTCCGTCTCTTTCATCGACACAGACGGAAACTGTGCTTTTCGAAGCGATAACTTTTCAATTGAGTCTGAAGAAAGAGGCTAATCTAATTTTACACTCTGTTCTATCTAACCCGCTGATTATAAAAAATATTCATGGTTGAAATATCAAGATCGTGACACTTTGATCGATGCGTTCTGCAATCGTGACCATAGATCTGTTATAATGTTTTCTCTTTCGTACACGGATAGCCATCGTTTTCTCCACCGCTAGTTGAATAAGTTTGTGTTGATTTGGTTGTACCATTTTTTAAACTGGACTCTCGAAAATTGTTGCCATCTTATTCTCTCATTGTCAACATAGTAGTTATAATCTTATAGCTACTGAGAATTATTTAATCTCGGGGCATATAATAAACACTGCGAGAGTGAGAAATAGGCCAAAACTTCACGTGAATTAGAAAGAGATGGAGTAAAGTCTGTCAGCAATTCTATGGCTGGTTATTAAAAATGGTCCAATAAAATCGACGCCACCAACGTACTATATTAAGGCACTACTCTACTTGTAAATAATTCAACTATAATAACTAGTTACGTGAGTAAATACGAGAGTATAGTGCAAGCGTGGTATTAATTACTAATCAACCGACAAATTTGACAGTTATAGTCGACAAAAGAGTCTCTGAGGGAACATGTCAAATGTATTTGGAATTAATAAAACTGATTATTTTGATGGCTAATGTCAAATTTGTCGATCGGTAAAAAAATACTTCCATTGTTGCACTGAATGTACTGTTCAACTATACTTTGTTACAATGTTAGGCAAAAAACTTTTTATCATTTGACATTATTTTTCTTCACAGACTATGCTATTATTATAATTATGTATGTTTGATCATTACGAATTGTATCTTAATTAATTTTATTTTCATCATTTAAAATGACTAATATGGTAATTAATGGCTATGACTAGCGAGAATCAGTAGGGAAAAAGTTTATGATGATATTATGTATAGAGAATTGATTGGATTGGATACAAAACTGTAAAGGGATAAAAATATGTTAATGTGGCCGGTATTTTGAGTTAAAGAAACCTGATTCGTTTTGGTCCGGTTTTCTCCAATGTTCGTTTTCCCCGAAAAAACATAAGTTTAATTGTGATGAATATTAAAGAATTATGTTAAAAATTATGACAGTTTGCTAGACAAATATGTCTAAACTAGCTGCGCCCCGCGGTTTTACCCGAGATGGTTGGGATAAAAAGTAGCCTATGTTTTATTCCAAGGAATAAGCTACCTTATCCATATTTCATCCAAATACGTTGAGCCGTTGCAGTGTGAAGGAGTAACAAACATACACACACCAACAAACATTCGCATTTATAATATTATATATAAGTACAATATGTTCTATGCTATCATCCCTTGTTGCAGTCAGTTATCAAACACTATTAGTTAAATGTGTAGCATAGTCTGAAAAGACATTCATTGACATTATATCATCGCCAACTATTAAAATAAAACTATCCAGTAAAGTGTGATATATGACCCTAGCTTATTTATTTATAAATTGTAAAACACTACACGCTTGACCAAAATTATAATCATATTTTAGTAAAATATACCTAGATTTATTTAATTTAGGCAAATAATTATGTTTCTGCCATACCCTCGCGTAGGCTGATTTTTTTGCTTGTGATAATTATTTTTAGGCGCTATGTGAGTTTTTGTGACGTCATTTATATAAGTTAGAAGAAAAACGCGCGCTTTTATACGTAACAGATGCAACCCTATTATATGGTTTTATCTAAGGAGGTTCTTACACGTAAGTATTAAATAAACTAAACTTTAAGTTACAATTTTCTAAATTTCTTCAGAGACATGGTATCATGGTATGGTAAAAAAGTGCTTTATATTACTTGGATAAACGATACATCTCTCTGGTAGATCGCCAATATTGTTAGAGATCTGTTATTTTAGTCCTATCTTATGGAGTAGGACTCCATAATGTACTTATTCCAAGACTAATTTATTTAGGACTATTTTTTATATGTATCATTCCACTATTATATTATTTGTTGCTTGGCTTGGTTGACAGAATGTTGTAAATAGGCTAGATGACTGATGTTTAAATCGTTGAAACCAATAGCTTTGACGAAGAATTTAAGTAAATATAGTATGGTAATTGAAAACATTATTTAAATCGGTTAATAATGTTCTGATATATGAGCGTTTAAAGTTTTTGTTAGAGACAACTCTGTACCTTTCCCACAAAACAAAAAATGACGTCACGCCTTACTTGTCAGAATATAATTTATATGGCGTCCTGACAAGTGACGTCACGATTTGCTGTTTCGCCTCTCTGTCTAGCATGATATTAAAATGCTTATAAGTTGCTTATTTTTGATCAGATTTTAATTTTCTTTTTATTAATCAGCTATATTTATGGGCCACATTTGAATAGGACAATTTAAAAAAAACCAGTCATCTAGCCTATTGTTCCTCATTGATAAAAATAATTATTGTCTAACAAAGATATTTTAAACTATTAATTTCAAGTACCCAGTATAAAAAGACAGTCACTGTCACTTGTACCTTGGAGCCTAAATACAAAACTAAGTTAGGCATTGTGGTTTGTTGGTATTATGGTACTTCTTAAATGTGTTATCTTTTATACAGGGTGTGGCGTACTAATGAATGGATAATCAGATCTTATACCTACAAATATGTGATATCATGCTGGTTCAGAAACAGAATTACTATTACCTCGTCATCAGCCATAAAACGCCTATTGCTGGACGAAGGCCTCCCCCTTAAAAGAGGGGTGTTGCCATAATCCTCACGCTTGGCAGGCGGCTTGGGGATCGCAGAATGCTTACCACCGTTAACCAAGAGGACGCTGCTGCCCGTCCGCCGGTGGTTCTGGTTGCAGTTTAAGGACATACCCAGAGGTCACATAAATGTTGAGTTAAATGAGTTCAATATATGTCTTAAACAAAAATTATACTTGCGACACGAATACTGCAATGTACATTCGAAATCACATCTGATCAAGAGTACTGAACAAAAAACAGATCCGAGAAAAATCCTTGTTTTTCAACCTTACTCTAATAACTCGAAAAGTCAAATAACTCAAAAACTACTTTTACGAAACACAATATTTGATTTTCTTTACCAACATTGTCCCCCATCTGTTGTTACAAGGTTATCTATTCATTAACGCATACTGGGTGATGTATAGGTACACTATTTCGTTGTGAATTTAATACTACAATTCAAAAATCATGATTTAAATATCTTTGTTGTTTAGCCTAATTTTAGCTCAAGAGTATCCTTCCATGTATGCCTATCAAGCTTCTGTGTTCAGGTTATGTATTATGATAGCAGTATATGTCTATGTATCACTGTTTTTGTATTAATGCTACATGCTAGGATTTGTATACACATACACAATATAAGGTTTTAAATAACCACACCCTGAGAATGAATAATAGGCAAAATGACTGGATTTCTTTTTATTGCTTCATTATTTTTAAATCTTTATTTACTAGTCAATTGAAATTATTTCTTTAATGTACATAATTATTTTATTATAAATTCCTGTCTGTCCATGCTCTTTCCCAATTATTCAGAAAATGGTCATCTACCGTATTCAATTCATAGAATCATATTAAATAGCCATGGAATATAATTTTAGCCCTGTCAATATAGTTAGAGTTATACAAGACAACATAATTTATCACCAATGTCTCATAAGTAAATAGTTTGTCAATAATTCATCATTACAATAATTAGCTACATTCGTTCTAGACATATTTATGTATTAATTTGTCAAATAAATTGGGCAGAAAAATTAAATATACAAATGCTAATAATGTGAATAACGAAGTGCTTCACTGTATCAAACTACTAATAAATAATAATTAGATTGGGGCTGTCTAACTTAGGCTCATACATGGATATGAAACATTTGGTACAGATAAAACATTATGCAGTAAATGGGTTGGCAAACTAAAGTATAATTGCAATGTTGAGCAGTAAATGGATGAACCCTTTGTACCTGAATTTCACCTTTCATATGCACACAAATATGTCAAGGCCTTATGTACCACAAATGCTTCAAAGAATTTGGTATGACCAACTAAATTCAGACACCAAGGAGGCTTGACCCCTCTACTGCGCATCATTACAAATGTACTACTTCTTTCATACCTATGGGCCATCATGGCTTGCCAGTTAAGTCATCTCTGATATAATTGGTTTGTGGCCAGTAGGTTATCTAATAGAAATATTCATTTTGCCATTGAAGTTTAAGAAAGCAGAAACTAAGTGAATCTGTATAAATCGGTAGCTGTCACAGAGTTATTTCCTGTAGTGCATTGTTGACTATGCTCTAAAGACAGTAAATGGGCTGCAAATCAACTAATATAGAAAAACTAATCAATCTAATGAGAAATTGGGATTTTATTCACTTTTGATAATTATCCTGTGATATAATGCGTCGGCGGCAGGTAGCAAACTGTCATTAGTTAAAATTGTGGCCCACATCAAACAAATAGTTGGGCAGTCTTGGTTTAGTTTTGATGGACATAGTCGTCGATTGGCACAGACAGCCTCTTCAGGAGTGGCTGCAATATAATTCTGTTATAAAGAAATGACAATATGTTGTGAAATTATGAGTAGATTTTTTTACTAGCTAGTCAAACATTTAGTAGAATCTTGACATATTTATTTGAATATTATTTTAGAGAAAATATTATACACTAAGGTATAAGTTAACAATGCGTTTATCATATTTTTTATGGAGTGTAATATAGATCACTTGCTATTTTGTCATTGTTTTATTTCTTATATTAATATTATATTATTTGAATTAATATAAGCATATATATAAATGCAATGCATTTATTGAAAAACAATACATTAAAATAACATCACAGTTTTTATATCTTAGAACTTGGTTCACCTTTCTTTCTTAGAAGTCCTGTCTGTGTGCTTCAGTCTAGAGGATACTCTGGACAGAGTCAAATACATTCGCAGAACATGGTAGACATGATCACTGTAACCATTACGCTTTTACAGTTTCTTTTTCTAGCTCTTCTTTGATTATCTCCTCAGACTCCGCTTTGAATTTTTCCTGTAAGTAATAAAGGTAAATATGAGCTACTATTTGTAAACCTGATGACTAAATAATTAAAAAGGTTTGAAAATATTTACCAAGTCGTAGATGACTTTCACAACTAGGGAACAGCTCGGACATGTAGCCACTTCCTCTCCAGCTACAAGTTCTTCCTAAAATAAAATACAAGTAAATAAGCTTTTTTTGAAATAGTATTAGCTATTTATTTACTTTTCACATGTAGGTACAGAGCTTATAACTACTCAAGTACAAAAGTAAGACTTAGTATTACTAAGTACACACCCTGTGAGGGCATCGTATTCAAATTATATATATTAATTCGTTGAAATACTATCATGTTTTTTTCTGCAAAACAACAAATTCTAACCTTGCTAATTTGAAATCGGTCTCCACACGGACAAGGGTAGAAATACATGTCCTCATCTTCATCGTATTCGAAGTCCTCAATTTCTATTTCGTCGTGGAAAATTGTCATTTTTACAAACTTGGTATTTCATCAATATTTGCAAAATTACTACTATTACTTCATACCATTGAGCATTTAACTAGCTTCATACTCTAAACTGCGGAGCATAGAGTAAAGTAATACATCCTGCGGAGTGACCATAGAGTAAAGTAATACATCGGGGAGTGACGATTTGCAAAATTAAAAAATTAAATTCCTCACCTTGCTCTTTTTTTTTCTTTATTGGCATCGCACGTTGTGCATGCTACCAGTGTCAAGTGTATGAATTTGCAAATTTCTTTTATAAAAATCTAGTCGAATATGTCATTAAATCACAGTCAGTCACACGAAACCAGTCAAAGTCAAGTCCAAGTCATGCCCTAGTAAAGTTGTGGCGACTTTAGTATGAGCTTCTACGGAGTTTTGAAAACAATACGAAAAGACCACACCACATTATATTACTTGCCCACACTTGTGCATGTTATTCAACACTCAATGAATAAAACACCATCAATTTTAATCATTAATTCGAATTAACGAAAAAACACAAGTTTCAAAAATAATAGAATGCAACGACATGATTTTTCCGTGTTCCCGCCAAACCAAAACCCTCGCACCGATTTAATCGTATGAGTGTAAAAAAGTCTACATAAGTAGCTTGTAGATAGTAAACATACCGCGACTCTACCAGCCTTACTTAAAAACGCTACTTAAACTTAGTCACTGCTTAAACTTCTCTATCTTGTTCTTGCACGTGACACTTCACGTCAGAGAGAAGTTGACAGAGCATCTTGGGCAGTGATTTACGGGTGAGAGGTTTTTTAAGTAACGGCCTTACTTAAAAAAACTTTTCAACCGTTAGTCACTGCTTAAGATGCTCTGCCATCTTCTCTCTGACGTGAAGTTGCACGTGCTAGAAAAGTACAGAGAAGTTTAAGCAGTGACTAAGTGAATCGAGATTATTTTAGGTAAAGCCGTAAGACTGTACTAATATAAGGTATGATTAGAATTAGACTCGACCGTGACTTATTGTGTGACTTTGACTGTGGCTCAGGCTCATGTGTTGGAATTCATCAAAAATTTGAAATATTAAAATTCTTCTCACTGGCAAGTGTAAAAAGGGCGACGCCATAATGCTCCCAGGCAGAGAGAAGAAAATATAACGTCATGACTGATGACATTAGTCACGGCCCACGGCCGTCACTCAACAGTCACCACGGAGTTTTGGCGGGAACACGGAAAAATCATGTCGTTGCATTCTATTTTTCTTAATCTAGTGTTTTTCCGCGAATTACGCCCTTACTTAAAAACGCTCAAACTTAGTCACTGCTTAAACTTCTGTCTTGTTCTTGCACGTGACACTTCACGTCAGAGAGAAGTTGACAGAGCATCTTAAGCAGTGATTAACGGTTGAGATTTTTTTTAAGTAAGACTGTTACAGCCTTACCTAAAATAATCCCGATTCTCTTAGTCACTGCTTAAACTTCTCTGTCCTTTTCTAGCACGTGCAACTTCACGTCAGAGAGAAGATGGCAGAGCATCTTAAGCAGTGACTAACGGTTAAGAAGTATTTTTAAGTAAGGCCGTTAATGAATAAGGGCCTTACTTAAAAACGCTGTGAACTGTGATTTCATGATATATATATTTGACTTGATTATGATGGCGAGTGCAGCTTGCAGCTCGCGTGTAGTTATTTTATATTAAAATAATATGCCATAATTAATGTGAGAAAAAACATTTTTTATTTCAAACAGGACTGACAGAATATCCATAGAAACCAATCAACAACTATAGACACAAACACCATACAGGATTGCTATCCATGAAGATCTAAATAACATCCCCACTCAATCCTATAAATTGTGTGCAAAAAACATGTTTCGGCCTGCCTACCCCCTTTGTTAACATATCTGCAGGCATCCTAACAGTTTCACAATATTTGATGCAAATCGACCCTTGCTCTGCTAACTCCCTAACAAAATGATACCGTACATTTATATGTTTAGAACGTTTCCCTATTACAGGAGAATACACCAATTTAGCAGCGCTTTGGCTGTCACTGTAAATTGTAACAGCTTCGCCTGTAAAACCAATCAGTTCACCATATAAACCATTCAATGATATCACTTCCTTTGAGACCTCACTAATGGAAATATATTCTGATTCTGCAGTGCTTAATGCCACACATCTCTGCTTAGCAGACTGCCAAGCCACCGCAGCACCACCAAAAACAAGAGCATAGCCGGAGAAAGACTTCCCATCAGGCCCGTTGCCCCAATCCGCATCTGCATAGGCAATTAAAGGACCATTACGTCTCTTGTAATGCAGCGATAGCTCCAATGTCCCCTTCAGATACCTAAGCACACGTTTCAGTGCTGCCATGTGAGTTGAGTCATTGCAGTTATTGAACTGGCTCAACATCGTTACTGCATACGATATATCTAGGTCTTGTACAGCATGCTAAATACATTAGCGACCCGATAATTTCTTGATACCGCGGGTTCGCTTCATTCTTCTCTCCTGGTTTAAGTCGTAAGTTGACTTCTACAGGTGTACTTACTGGTTTAGCATCTGCCATTTGATACTTTTCCGAGACCTTTTTAATATATGCCTTTTGCGACAGATATAACCCATCATTCTTCCACAGAATATGGATCCCCAAGCACTCTTTTGCCTGTCCCAAGTCCTTTATCTTAAAATAATCTCCAATCTGACGCTTTACAGTTTCCGCTTCCCCACTTTTGTCGGTAAATATATAAAAATCATCCACATAGAGGGCTATTACTGTAATACATTTCCCTTTGTTCTTTAAATACACACATGGGTCATATTTGCTTCGAACAAATCCCAAACGCAGTATATGGGCATGAATTTTTTGATTCCAGCATCTAGCAGCTTGTTTCAGACCATATATTGCCTTTTTCAGTCTACAAACCAAGCCTTCTTTCCCCTTCTGAATAAAAAAATCCGGCTGCTCCATATAAATCTCTTCCTCTAAATCTCCATTGAGAAAAGCTGTTGTCACGTCAATATGGTGAACGTTCAAATTTTTCTCAACTGCTAGTGCCAGCAGAAGACGAATCGATGACATTTTGACCACTGGTGCAAATGTTTCGAAATAATCTTCTCCGGGTTTTTGCGAGTACCCCTTAGCAACCAGTCTAGCTTTATGCCGCTGAACACTGCCATCAGCTCCAACTTTCAGTTTGAAAACCCACTTTGCTTTGACTACATTTCGATCCAATGGTCGGTTCACCAATTCCCATGTTCCATTAACAACAAGGGAATCGTACTCATCCTTCATCGCTTCTATCCACAGTTTTTTGTCTGACCGCTCCATGACATCTTGAACGGATACAGGATCAGGAGTTTCTGACACATGATAATTGTACACCATATCCTTGTCCCGCTTTGGAACCCTATCTCGTAATGGGTAACGTGTCGTACCTTGTATATCTTCCACCTCAGGTCTCACAGTCCTTGTTGAAGGTTGCACATTTTCCGTTGTTTGAATTTCTAGTTCACCCTCTGATTCAACGGTGTCAAAATAATCTGTGGGTGAGCTAGGTCTCTCTCCTTCAGATCTCGATTCAGCTTCCGGAATAGTTACTTCCAATCTCACTGGACCAGGAACCTCTGAGCTAGTAGTTCGTCCAGGAATGTTCTGTATTTGTACAGAGTCATTTCTCGAAACTGAAACTTCTTTCTTTTCAACCACGGGTACCTTTTCCATAAAGGTGGCATCACGCGCAATGACAATCCTCCTAGGATTTCCATTTAAATTTATAAAACGGTATGCCTTAGAATCACTAGCATATCCTGTCATTATCATCTCAACGGTTTTCGGATCAAACTTTCTGCGGCTATGATCCTTCACCAAAACCTGAGCTTTACATCCAAATATTTTTAGATTAGATAAATCCACTCTATCTCCCGTATACACCTCTTCAGGAACCTTATCCTTTAGTGCCATTGTTGGAGATCGGTTTTTCAGGTACGTGGCACATCTAACTGCTTCTCCCCAGAACTTCTTATCAAGTCCAGCATCGTGTATCATACACCTGGCCTTCTCTGTTATAGTACGTATTGTACGTTCAGCTACTCCGTTTTGTTGAGGCGTGTAAGGTACGGATTTCTGATGTTGAATTCCATGCTTTTTGAGGAAACTTTGAAGCTCTTCATTGATGTACTCTGAACCGTTATCGCTGCGTAATTTCTTAATCGTCTTTCCCGTATGGTTTTCCACCATAGCCTTAAACTCTTTGAAGATAGCAGGTACTTCACTTTTCGATTTCAATAAATACAGGAAGGTTTTCCTGCTAAAATCGTCTACAAAGATCAGGAAGTACTTGTTACTCCCCCATGATTCTACCTCCATAGGACCTGCTAAATCTGAATGAACAAGTTCAAGTATGTCATTTGCTCTCTTACCTTTCCTCTTCGGAAACTTTTTGACGCACTCTTTCCCCTTGCAGCATCCTTCACACGGTTCCGTGCCCACCTCCTTAAAAGTCAGCCCATCTGCCAAACTTTTTAGCCTCACCATCAGAGATCCACTCAGGTGACCTAGTCTTCTATGCCACACATCGTATGAAGTAGAAGTATCCTGAGGACACGTCAAAACCATCGCTGCATCTTGATTGAAAACATATAACCCTTGTTTCTGTGGTGCTGTCAATGTTGGATTACCAGATACAGATAAATTACAATTTTTCTTATAAACCCTACAACAAGCCTCATCGAAAACTACTGTGTAGCCCTTACTACACATTTTACCTACAGATAGCAAGTTTGAGGTTAAACCTGGAAGCATAAGAACTTCTTCAAACCTAACAGAACGCCCCATAACGTAAACATTCCCCTGTTCATTAGAAACTAATTTGTGATTATTCGCGGTAGTCACACACTTAGAACTAATGTCCTTTCTTTCTTCTAGAATGTGCACGTCAGACGTCATGTGAGATGTTGCCCCCGAATCGAAGATCCACTGCCCTTCGCCACCCATCGCAGACAAAGCGGCGATCAACCCCGATGTCTCCTTGCCCTTCTTATTCTCAGAAGTGTCTGTCTTCTTTTCAGGCTTTAGTTCCGGGCACTGCCACTTGAAATGCCCTTTCTTTTTACACTGATGGCATAGTCCTTGAAAACCCTTCTTGTTTTTCCGCACTACCATCACTGTGTCTGCCTCAGTCTCTGTTGTCATATGCTTGTCCTTCCGTAAGCTCTCCTTTAGCAGCACAGCCATCACAGTCTCCGTCGAGATCTTAATGCCAGAATGCTCCAATGTCATAACGAGGGGGTTAAAGTCTTCTGTCAGACCCGCCAACATAATGATTCCGACAAACTCATCATCTAAACCCGCCTTTATACTGATCAATGACTGACTTGTAGTCTGGATCTCATTTAGATACTCTTCTATATTTGTGAATGAAGACAACCTTACGTTGAATAGCCTGCGCAGTAAATATAAACGGCGCATCAGGCCACTGTCCGCGTATGCCCTCTGCAGCGCCTGCCAAGTTTCTCTTGCTGTATTGAGTGACATAATCATGGGAAATATATTATCCTTACACATGAGGCATATTTTGCTTCTAGCCTTGGCATCCTTCTTCTTCGCTTCAACTGTATTCGGCATAAAATCCTCATCTATGCAGTCCCATAAATCGAGGTCGGTCAACATCATCTTCATAGCGAAAGACCATGTGCCATAATTGGCTTGACCGCCAAGCTTCTCAATATTGTAACTTACGGTTTGCATTTTTACAACTTCCTGTGCGTTTTCTCAACAATAAACAGGTTTGGCTCTGGGCCCATAACCTGATGGCGAGTGCAGCTTGCAGCTCGCGTGTAGTTATTTTATATTAAAATAATATGCCATAATTAATGTGAGAAAAAACATTTTTTATTTCAAACAGGACTGACAGAATATCCATAGAAACCAATCAACAACTATAGACACAAACACCATACAGGATTGCTATCCATGAAGATCTAAATAACAGATTATACTATAAAAACTAGGAAATTCATAAACTTGACACTGGCAGAATGCACAACGTGCAATGCCAATAACTAAGAAAAAAACAAAAAAATAAAATAAAACAGTCAACACGTCATTAGGATTGGATTGGATGACACTTTATTTTTTCATTCATTCATTCATTTATTTCAATTTTGTGGGGGAGGATCATGATCGCGGTGGTCTTGCCGAAATTTCTAAAAAAAATATAAAAAGGTAGTGCAGTGTGAATTCGTGCTGTGTCGTCGATTTCTGCAAAGCAAATAGAGCCCCGAACACCAGAATCATGTTCAGTTGGTTGAAGAAGGAAGGCGAAAAGACCGAAAGCATCGAAAATGTCGTGGAAGGTCTCAAAAGGATTTACAAAACCAAGCTGCTCCCTCTGGAGCAGCACTATCAGTTCCATGATTTCCATTCACCGCAGCTGGAGGATCCCGACTTCGATGCGAAGCCGATGATCCTACTTGTCGGTCAATACTCCACCGGTAAAACCACCTTCATTAAGTACTTGCTCGAACGTGAATTCCCCGGCATCCGTATAGGACCTGAGCCTACCACAGATCGCTTCATTGCCGTCATGTTCGACGAGAAAGAAGGCGTCATTCCCGGAAACGCCCTTGTCGTAGACACGAAAAAGCAGTTCCGGCCTCTGAGCAAGTTCGGAAACGCGTTTTTAAATAGGTTCCAGTGCTCGACAGTTGCGTCTCCTGTGTTACGTGGTATCTCTATAGTAGACACGCCTGGCATCTTGTCAGGAGAGAAGCAGCGTGTAGACCGCGGTTATGACTTCACGGGAGTTCTGGAGTGGTTCGCAGAGCGTGTCGATCGTATTATTTTACTGTTCGACGCACACAAGCTCGATATTTCAGATGAGTTCCGGCGCAGTATTGAAGCGCTTCGCGGTCACGATGACAAAATCCGCATTGTGCTTAATAAGGCTGATATGATCGATCACCAGCAGCTTATGCGAGTCTATGGTGCACTTATGTGGTCACTTGGAAAAGTGCTGCAAACACCTGAAGTTGCCCGTGTCTACATTGGCTCTTTCTGGGACCAGCCGCTGAGATATGACGTAAACCGAAGACTTTTCGAAGATGAGGAGCAGGACTTGTTTAAAGACATGCAATCTCTACCCCGCAATGCAGCACTCCGAAAACTTAATGACCTAATCAAACGAGCGCGCCTCGCTAAAGTTCATGCATACATTGTCAGCGAACTAAGGAAAGAGATGCCCTCAATGTTTGGCAAAGATGGTAAGAAGAAGGAGTTGATTAAAAATTTAGGCCAGATATATGACAGGATTCAAAGGGAACAACAGATTTCTCCGGGAGACTTCCCTGATATCAAGAAAATGCAGGAAAACTTGGCTAATCATGATTTCACCAAATTCCACCCATTAAAACCCAAATTGCTGGAGGTTGTGGACCATATGCTAGCCACAGACATCGCCCGCCTAATGGATATGATCCCACAAGAAGATGTCAACATTGTCAACGAGCCACACATTAAAGGTTAGTTCTTTAATTATCTTCTGCTGCCCAGTTTTACCTGTGAGTTTCTAGTTTTCCCTCTTTTTCTTGGGAGATTAATCAACCTTGGGATAATAATTTTTAATTCAGATGTTCTATTGACATTGTAAGTTTTGGCTAAATCCGCCTTTTCATTGCAAACTTAGTCTTCAGCTGTTTATGTCTAGTGATTGAACCCACATAGTTAAGTAACGTTTGTGCTATTGCACTGCAAGGCCACAGAAAGCATACACATAAAATCGGGACTCAACATGAAGCCTGTACCATAATGCTTGGCGATATAGGGGTGGAACAAATATGACCCAAGACCGTGCTCCGTTATTTCAAAGATCTTGGTTGGTGTGGGCAGGCTGGTAGGGTGGGAATGCACAATACACCCCAAGCGGGACGTCAGTGCAAGACTTATCGCCCCCACATAGAATAAGATAATATTAAGATAACCTTTTCTGTTATTGAACTATTGGTGGCAAAGAATAATCGGTAATAATAATTTGGTTCTTTGTTTACTAATATATAATGATTGCTGGATGCAGTAAATTGACCAACAGTGACTAAGAATTCTGTTCTCATTATTGTCTTGTAAATTTTTCTAGTGTAAAGTACTACTGACAAATAAAAAGTAAATTTGAAACCAATAAAACATTAACTGGCAGAAGTTACAAATATATGTAGGTATTAAATATTTTCCATTATTTCTAAATGGCATAAATGCGAAACGGAATCACATCCAGAAAAATTTGCTAGCTCTTGCAATATACTGTAGCTGCTAGACCTATTTGGGAGAAAACAGGTTATGAATATCGATGGAAAGATTTACCTACTGCCCATTGAAATATGCATTTTATATTCGTTAAACTAAAAATTCTTTGACAGGCATGTAGAAGTTAAAAACATGGATAAAATATTTTCCATTATTCCTAAATGATAAGAATACCAGTTGGAATGATTTAACACATCCTTATCAGTCATATCTGTTACACAGTACTGTAACATTTTAGCATTAGCGGCTTATTTGGCATTGTTTGCTATACATTGACATTTATGATATCATCAAGTGTAAATTGCAAGTCTATAGTATAAGTAAGGAGTGCCATTGGCACTTATATGACAAGGCTATAGAATAATGACGCTGGCAGTGTAGGATCTTATCTCTATCGATTTTGACCTGAATAATCATTGTTATCATTTGTGATAACAGCATTCGGAATTCGCTTGTAACTATTAGCTGTAGTTAGGCTAGGACTATACCTCTAATTAGACAATTGAATTATGACTTCTGATTTCATTTCAAATAGTTTCTTTTTGGTTTTCAATACTGAATTATTATTGCCATCCATCCAGTTTGGTTGAAGACAATCTCACATACTTACTTACATAAAATAAACCCTAAAATAGGCACAGTACTCAGCTTGTTTTTCTGTGTGCAGAATACAGTATATAATATATAATAGCAGCCTTTTAACATCCCACTCCCAAGCCGCCTGCCAAGCATGGATTATGGCAACTCCTCCCTTTTAAGGGGGAGGCTTTCATCCAGCAGTGGGCGTCTTCCGGCTTTTCATGATGGTGAACATCCCACTGGGCATTGCATACTTTAGAAAGGTGCTTAGGCAATACTCCACCACTGTCACACTGGCCCAGTGCAGGTTGGCTGATTCATATATGCCATTGAATTTCTTCTCTGGACATAAGCATTTTTTCCTTTATGTACAAGCCACAGGGCTAATAAGACTCAGCATCAAATGTCTTGATCATTGTCAATGCAATGATGCACTGGGCTTTGTAAAGTACTCGGAATTCTGGGCTCGTAGCAGTATTTTTTCCGTTATTCTGGGTCCTGTTGCATTGGGCTGATGCTATCACATACCATAATTGTTACTGTTACTGTGAACTGTTAAGGTGTTACAACTGTTTTTAGTAAATAAATAAATAATATCAAGAGCCCCTAGGCCCCTTGCAAAGTTACATTAAGTTTGTTACCAAAAAATCCTTGTGTTTACACCATTGAGCTAATATCTATTGTAGGCAACCAAATAATTTTAAGTGTAATATCCGATTGTAATAATATTGCCAAGGTCGTGGGTCGCGCGGTGGCGAGTCGTCCGCGTTCGTGCGCTCTCGGCCATCGTCGGCCGGAGCGAGAAAGAGAGAGTTGCACGGCTCGTTCGACGCGCCACCGCCCGGCGCACCCGCCCTTTTTGAAGCAGTCGCCACGTGGCAATCGTCCCGAATTAACGTACTGTCACGGAAAGCCGATCGGCGGCTCATTTTCGCGTCCTTTTTAAATTGTGCTGTCGTTTGTGCTCGAACTGAACATTGTGATTACTAGGTATAAACTGTGTTAATAAATTCTGTCGTGTTCAAACTTTATATGAGTGTTTTCAATGGTAAACCCCCTCGGCGGAACCCCTACCCTGCGCCAAATACTACATTTCTTCGAGACGGATCTTTCTAAAGGTTCCACCGAGGCGAGGCAATGGATTCGAAGATCGGCTGTTTAACGAGGAGCAAGGCTCATGCTTCTGCTGGTGCTGTACAGGAGCGACCTGGTTCGGATATAACGTGTGTCACTGCCGCCACGCGGCGCAGTGAAGATGCTTCCACGTTGAAGTCGCATTCTAGCCGCGCAAGCCGCGAAGCCGCGCGCCTACGAGCCGAATACGAAGCTGAAAAGGAGATCGCGAAAGTTCGGGAACAACTTATAAAAAAGAAGTTGGCCTTAGACATGGCCGAAATTGAAGATGAGTTCGACGAGGACCGGGCACGGAGTGTCGTGAGTGATGCGGAGAAGGTGACGACATGGCTCAACACGAGAACAGCCATCGAGCATGTTGCAGAAAAACCGCCGGCGGGCGAGGCAACATGCTCCTCCAACCAACGGAATATTCCACTCATACCCGCTCCCCCCGCTCCCGCGGACCCCCCGCACATCGCGTCCGCTCCCTACGTGAATCGACGCGCGAACATCACGCCGCCGGCGCCCGCGCCGGCGCCGGTTATCGTCGCGCCGCCGGCGTCGGATATTCAGTACTTGGCTGACGCAATTATGAATATGTCCAGAGCAAAAAGCGATTTACCCGAGTTCGACGGTAGCCCGGTGGACTGGTTGTCATATAGGAAAGCTTACGAACACACCGCGGCAAATTACACGGCGTATCAGAACGCGATTAGATTACAGAAGTCGTTACGCGGACCCGCCAAGCGCGCTGTGGAAGATTTACTCCGCACCGGGTCCGCCCCGGAAGACGTCATCGACGCACTAGAAGAGGAGTTTGGCCACCCGAACCTCTTACTAGAAAGCGCTATTCAGAAAATACGAAGTTTACCTCGAGTGTCGGACAGCGGAGCTGAGTTGCGACAAACGACGTCGGTGGTGCGTAACTGTGTTTATATCTTAAAAAATATCAATGCAGATGGCTATATAAATAACCCACAAATAACACAAGAAATACTAGGAAAGTTATCCCCGGTACAGCGGTCGCAGTATGGCGAGTTTGTAATGAAGATGGACAATTCCCGACAAACGCAAGATCTACGCATATCGCCCAACTTAAATATCGTTCTAGAATTTCTCAGCCATCTGACAAGAGCATCGTCGTACTATTTACCCCTAAACACCACCGACCCGTCCCGTCGAGCTGTCGCCGTCAACGATAAGTATACGTCGCAACGTGATCGCCGAATCACACACCGTATACACACGAGTGCGGAATACACACAAGAAGAATCTTCGCAGTCATCGGGTGATCAGTGCATTATGTGTAATATGAAACATTCACTTCCAGAATGTCGTATTTTTAAAGAAAAATCGAACGATGAAAAATGGGACTTTGTTAAAAAACAAAAACTGTGTTTTAAGTGTTTATTAGTACAACATTCAAGATATCAGTGCCGCGCAAAAAGATGTTCAAAATGTCGTGCCCCTCACCATGATTCGCTACATTTTAATTCCGCCGGCGACACGAAGGCGAGAACGCCTTCCCGTGTGTTTTCGACGAGTTATAACACGGGCGGATCCCAGTCGCCCGCTCGCTCCGCGCTCGCTTGCGCGAGCGCCTCGACGCCGCCGCCGGCCGCCGCCCGCCCCGCGCTCGACAGCGCGCGCGCTGCGCCGGCCGCCGCCCGCCCCGCGCTCGCCCCTGCCGCGGCGCGGCACGGATGGCGCGCCGCGGAGGTGCCCCCGCCGCCGATGCAGACTGCCTCAGCCGTGAATTACGCGGAATCGGTAACGAACATATCCGGTGAGCGTTGCACAAAGTCACTTTTAAAAGTTTTACCTGTGATTGTTACTGTGAACAATGTTGATCGCGAGTGTTACGCGTTGCTCGACGATGGGGCGACAGTTTCTTTGATGGACAGTAGCTTAAGTTCTGATGCGTATGGTATAAAAATGCCTCTGAAAATAATTAGTGCGAGCGGTCATATTGTAACTGATAATAATTCTTGTAAGGTAACGGCGTTAATTACGGGCCCCAATGGCGTCCGTCATGAAATTGTTGTACGTACCATGCAAAATGTCAACCTGCCGCCCCAGAACGTGCCCGCTAGGGTTTTCGAGCAAAATGCGCATTTACGCGATTTAGACTACTGCGCTATGTCGTGGGCTAAACCACTATTATTGATAGGACAGGATAATTGGGAATTAATCGTGAACCAAGAGATACGGCGAGGTAAATCCGGACAACCCGTAGCGTCGCTTACTAAGTTAGGTTGGGTTGTACACGGGCCGTTGGGTATTCCTGAGTCCGCCCCTGACTCCGTGAATTTTATTTCGGAAAAATCGGATGACTTGTATGAGCTAGTAAGACAACAGTTTGAGCTTGAGTCCCTAGGTATTGTAGAAACGTCGCGAAAGAATATTGAACACGAGCGAGCGAACGAGATTTTAGAGAGGACTAGCCACCGCGTCGACGGTGGTTGGGAGGTAGGATTATTGTGGACGCGCGATGATGTAAATTTACCCGATAATTATGATTCTGCTCTAAAGCGTTTACGTACGATCGAAAATAAAATGGATAAAAATCCAGAGTTTGCAGCTGCGTATGAACGACAAATAGGTAGATTAGTGAACGAAAAGTATGCAGTGTTAGTGAATGAACCTTTGAACGTAAGACCGGTATGGTGGTTACCGCATTTCGGAGTAACCAACCCTAATAAACCAGGTAAGTTGCGATTAGTGTTTGATGCAGCTGCAAAATACCAAAATACCTGCCTGAACGATCACTTACTCACAGGGCCGGACTTGTTGAACTCGTTGTTAGGTGTGTTGTTCAAATTTCGTGTCGGTCCTATAGCGTACACAGCGGATATCGCCGACTGTTTCATGCGAATTAAAATAAGGAAAGAGGATCAGGGCGCGCAGCTCTTTCTATGGAGAGGCAGAGAGCGCAAGCGTGAACCCGATCAGTACGTCATGGACTCCATGATCTTCGGGGCCAAGTCCTCCCCGACTTCGGCCAATTTTATTTTACGGAAAAATGCCAGTGAATTCGGAGAGTCGCACCCGGATGCTGTAGCGGCGATTAATAACAAACATTACATGGACGACTACTTAGATAGTACGCAGACCGTAGAAGTGGCGCGTCAGCTGATACAGGACGTGTCGATGATTCATGCTGCGGGAGGTTTTGAAATACGGGGGTGGGTGACGAACTCACCTGAATTGCGTCGCGAAATTCCTGCTGCCGTGCCTGGTACAGTAAATTTCGATAAGTCACCGAGTAGCAGTGAGCGGACTCTAGGGATGATATGGGTACCTGAATCGGACGAGTTAGCTTTCGATTTGTCCTTTAAAAGGTTGTCACCTGAGATAGTTGAAGGTAGGGTTGTCCCAACCAAACGCGAATTTTTAAAATTTGTAATGAGCATATTTGACCCTCTAGGTCTTTTATCTGCGTACACTATAAAGTCGAAAATTCTACTTCAATCAATCTGGAGGTCAGGTATAGAGTGGGATCAACAGTTGAAGGAGAATGATTATAAGGAGTGGCAGAGATGGTTACAAGATATAAAACAGCTTCCGCGTCTGCGTGTCCCTCGTTGGTACGGATTAGTCCCCGTAGGTTTGGATCTACACGTGTTCGGGGACGCTAGTGAACTAGGATACGCAGCTGTGGCATATCTGGTCGGCAAGGACACATCCGGTAATCCCGCTGTAGCGATGGTCGCGGGTAAGGCTCGTGTCGCTCCGTTGAAAGTTGTCTCTGTGCCGCGACTCGAACTCCAAGCTGCCGTTTTAGCTTGTAGGCTGGCGAGTACTGTCGAAAAGGAATTAGGGTTGTCGATAGTTCGCAGGGTTTTGTGGTCCGACTCTAAAACCGTGTTGAAGTGGATACACTCCGATCCTCGCGACTTCCAGAAATTTGTGTCGCACAGGTTGGCTGAAATTGATCGGAAGTCCCGCACAAGTGAATGGCGTTGGTGTCCTACGTCCGAGAATCCAGCGGACGAGGCTACGAAGTCGTATTGGCCTACAAAGTGTAAGTTGTGGTTTACGGGGCCCTCCTTCTTATGCCTCCCTGAAGACCAGTGGCCACGTAACGAGTTTGAAGATGCAGTGAACGTGGACTCCGAGCGTATAGAAAAAGTTCACGTCGTAGAGCAACATGAGTCCCTGATCGAAGTTAGTCGGTTTTCTTCTTGGGTACGAGTGTTAAGGGCTACAGCGCGAGTGTTCGCTTTCATTGGTATGTGCCGTAAAAGACAAACGGAACCGCTGACCGGTCAGAGTATTCGTGACGCCGAGCTATTTCTGATACGGCAATCCCAGGCGGAGACTTACTCCAAGGAGCTGAAAACGCTGAAAACCGGGAGTATATTGTCCGCAAAATGTAATATCCGCGATTTGGACCCGTTCATACACGAAGAAGATGGATTGTTAAGAGTAAGGGGTCGGCTAAGTGCCGCAGCGGAATTGACGTTCAACGAAAAACATCCGATAATATTAGATGGTCACAATTATACAGCCCAGCTTATTGTGCTCGACTATCACAAGCGTATGTACCACGCGAACCTCGAAACTGTGATAAATTCTATTAGAGAAAGATTTTGGATAACGCAGCTCCGACGTACTGTAAAATCAGTTACAGCTGCTTGTCAATTGTGTCGCATACGCCGCGCACTGCCAGTTCCTCCCAAAATGGCCGACTTGCCACCCGCTAGGCTTAATAATACGAGAAGAGCGTTCGTGAATTGTGGTCTCGATTATTTCGGACCCATGGAGGTATCTATCGGTAGGCGCCATGAAAAACGGTGGGGCATAATTTTCACATGCCTAGCTACTAGGGCCGTGCACCTAGACTTAGCCGCTTCTCTCACCGCTGATTCAGCCATAATGGCAATCCGTCGTTTTGTCGCGCGTCGAGGAGAACCGTCAGCCATGTTTAGTGATAGAGGTACGAATTTTGTGAAGGCTGATGCGGAGCTAAGGGCGGCATTACGTGGGTTCGATCATGACAAGATTCTTGATTTTGTGACGACAAAGGGGATTACGTGGCATTTCAACAGTCCAGCTTCCCCCCACATGGGAGGTTGTTGGGAACGGCTCATTCGTTCGGTTAAGGTGGCGCTAAAGACTGTGTTAAAAGAACGTACACCACGTGAAGAAATTCTGCTTACGCTATTAGCAGAGATAGAGATGACGTTAAACAGTAGACCTCTCTGGTATGTCAATTCTGACCCAGACGAGCCAATTGCTTTGACTCCCAACCATCTGTTGCTAGGGACCGCGTCGGGCGCATCAACGTTGGGGTCGTTCGATCCTTCTGATTTGAATGGTAGGAAGGCGTGGAGAAAGGCGCAAACGCTAGCGGACATGTTCTGGCGACGGTGGCTAAAGGAATATATTCCTACCTTACAAAGACGCCAAAAATGGCAGAACGGAGCACGACCGATAAAAGAAGGAGACGTGGTACTTATTCTAGACAAAAATCAACCGCGTAACACATGGCCTAGGGGCATAGTTAGCGCCGTTCACCCTGGTCGCGACGGTCAAGTTAGAGTTGTTACTATTAAAACCTGTAAAGGTACGCTGACCAGACCTTCTGTCAAAGTAGCTGTGTTGCCTACTAACGAGATTGTTCTGGAACAAGGGGGTGGAATGTAGGCAACCAAATAATTTTAAGTGTAATATCCGATTGTAATAATATTGCCAAGGTCGTGGGTCGCGCGGTGGCGAGTCGTCCGCGTTCGTGCGCTCTCGGCCATCGTCGGCCGGAGCGAGAAAGAGAGAGTTGCACGGCTCGTTCGACGCGCCACCGCCCGGCGCACCCGCCCTTTTTGAAGCAGTCGCCACGTGGCAATCGTCCCGAATTAACGTACTGTCACGGAAAGCCGATCGGCGGCTCATTTTCGCGTCCTTTTTAAATTGTGCTGTCGTTTGTGCTCGAACTGAACATTGTGATTACTAGGTATAAACTGTGTTAATAAATTCTGTCGTGTTCAAACTTTATATGAGTGTTTTCAATGGTAAACCCCCTCGGCGGAACCCCTACCCTGCGCCAAATACTACATCTATAGAGTCGCAAACGTGCAATAAAAATGGCCGCGCCAAAACTCGGCGCAAGCTATGCAGTGCGCCGACTTTTTGAACGACTTGAACTACGATAAGACACAAGCGCTCAAGCATACATTGAACAAGTGACATAACGTCTACATTCGAACAATTGCGAACTATATAATGCACGCATAGGTATGTACAACGGCACTCGGACGTTTTCTGACTGTTTTCACTTAGAGATTGTGACTCTTTAGATATTAGCTCAATGGTTAACACCCATAATTTTCCAGTTTACCTATGGTTTCCGAAATAATGAGTATCTTATCTCAGTAGTAGTGGTTGTGATGCACATTTCGTCCTTGCCAAACTTTATCAAGATTAGGCTAGACGTGTAGTTGTTAAAGAAGACATGGAATATGTAACTTTCGCCAAGTGTTGTTGCAGCGCCACAGATAGCGTGTTTAGCGTCACCATTGTCGGGCGAAAGTGCCGAGACTGCCGACTGAGCGGTTTTTGCCGCCGGCAAGCTTGTATTGTACTTACTCCAGTTACACTATCATCGCCAGAGCCAACGCTACAATAATCTCGAAACAAATGTTAGCCGAATTCGCCGCACGTCTGATAAAGAAAGTTTGCCTGGCGTTAGCTAATTTTCGGCTGCTTCGTGCGTAGTCTACCATTTAGGTAGAGTACTACGCTGAGGGTTTACACTGCTTTATTGCTCTAGGTATAAGGCGACTTTCAACTTTCTCTATTCAGATTTTCTTGTATCGCGAAATTTATGCTTTTTAAATGCTTTATCTCAAATATACGTGCTTGTCAAATAAGGTCTATATAAGCTATGATGTCAATATCAGAATACCCGCAGCCCGCAGTAAATAGCGAAATCGCCTAGACGTGTTGATCTCAAAATATCATAAATGCTCTAGTAGCAAATCGCCAGGATCTTACAAAATAAAATAATTAAAAATACCCTAGTAATAAAATATCAAGATCTAAAAATACGTATTATATTAAGTGTTTTTCTTTTTCACAGTCACTATTTCGCACAGGTCATAAATTTTAAACATATTTTTAAAAGCACAAGTAAACCTCCGCTTAAATATGTTAACCTCCAGACTGGGATCAAAAAGATCACCTACAACTAACTACGTTTCTCATGCCTACCGTTTTCAACGTGAATTCTTGTCACCTTTACTCCCGACCTTTATTGTTTAGAGAAAAGCAGCACAATATGTTTTGCTAACCAGAATAAATAAATTTGAAAAATAGGTTTATCTGTCTACAAACTTGGCAATGAGGTGATACCCAAAACTTAACTGTGCTTTAGGAAAAAGAAACAATTTTTTTCGTGACTCCAACAATCGATCATTCGCCATATTTTTTACCCAGTAAGAGTATTTAGTGTATGTATGTGTAAAATGTTTTCTTATCTTTGCGATCGGAAAATACCGCCTCCTTTGCTTTTCATTGCCTTATTCATTTACACTTTCAGTGGTAACTATTTGAACAATCGTAGATTTGGAGCAAAGCGTGGGGATTATGGCAGCCCCTCCCTTTTAAGGGGGAGGCTTTCGTCCGGTAGTGGACGTGTTCCGGCTGTTTATGAGATTTGGAGCAGTTTTTTTTGCATTTCGTTTGGAGGCGATTTATCGAGGCTGCAACCTTTGGCCTTTCACTTTTGCTGATACCTGCTGTTACGATTTGTAGACTTGCAACCATTCTTATTACATAACGTAAAATTAATGATGTCATGAAGAGAAAAATCCATAAAGTTAAACAAAGTGGCAGACCAAAACATGGGATTGACAATGAGACTGAGGGTAAACATGTTGAAAAACCACTGTGGATTTGTGATTAATTTGGCCATTTTCCTTTTGAATCATCCTTAAACATGCGCTAATACGTTTGGAGTGAACGATCTTTCGCTATCCGCGGAAATGTTCATTATAGGTACATACTGTTATTTTATTAGATCAATTATGGATGCCTGTAATTTTCTACTTTGTATCCATACAAGTTACCCGTGCTTGCACAACATTTCCTGTTTTAAATAAGTGAAATTATCCATTCATTATTTTTTTGCACACGCACTTTGAACCGATTAAATGCGACATGGAACACTACATGTTATTACAAAATAAATAAAAACATTAAAATACATTACTGTATTATTTATCCCATTATAGTTCCCCTGATCTTTATGATATTACACAAACTGAGTACGTAAAAATGTCGTTCATATCGTTTTCCATAAGGCCTATCACGTGAATGCTAAGCAAACTAGTTAAATTGTCTAGAGATAAGTATTAGCTCATGTTGACGATATCGTCATCGCGGCAGATTCAACAGTCGCACATGAATCGCTGATAGCGAGCCGCGCCTTGGGCCGCTGCGACCTTGGAGTATTGTTGACACTAGGACGGTCACAGCTTTATTTGCATTCAAGCTATTGTAGAGATTGGAAGTCCATTTTCATGCTCTAGAAACTATCGCGGAGTTTGCCAGCGACCCGCGGTCTACTCTTCAGTCCAGACAGATATTTCTGCCCTTGTCATAAAATGAGGAATATTCAATCTACATTAGGTACTACTTTGATATCCAAGCACCCATGTATTTCTGATTACGATCTTCTTTAATGTGACGCTGTGGTACAGGAGCTTATAGGCACTGGAGTCTGTGTTCGGGGATCCCCGACACAGGGAATACCAGTAGAGAGCAACTCGAAAAAAAAGAGTAGGTATCAATGTTGACATATCAAAGTTGCAAGCCTATGCCTCTACCCTCATTATTACAAGAAACTCGCGTATCAGCCTTATCGTTTGGGTTATACACTGGCACTTAGATATCTTATCTCTAGATAATTTAATTAGAGTTTGTGTAACCGTTCGTTCATTGTACTAATTAGTCCCCTAAGTACTATGAAAAAGATCGTTTATCTAACGAGCGGTCTTGACTGCTATCTCATTCGTGACTAGTGTATCGGCTAAGGTGTGTAATACCATTGATTTCGTAACACGTCGCAAATATATATCGTTTATTACCTTTCACGTAAATTGAATTCAATTTGTTGTTTAATTTATATTTATTTATATTAAGAACACCAACTTGACGTACGTCATTGCATACTAACGGAGACAGGGCAGTCATATATTAGTTATATATTTCATAATAATATTATAATCTTTCTAACACCCTATCTTATTCATCGTTTCTACTATTGATTACCTTTGTTTCTGTCACGTTTTTCTCGAACTACTTGTACCATCATTACGATTTAATTATAAACTGTTGCGTTGTTAACTACATTATATCGTAATTTTGTTGTACTAGATCTGTATTAATTCTTAAGTTTATAATTTCTGGATGCTATAAACGTGTATGCATTATATACGTACCTAATATAAATAAAAATAACTTTCTCTTGCAGCGTTATAGTTCAGAGATCCCTCCATTTTTTCATGCCATTGTTTTAAGTCATGTCAAAATAAAATGAACAAATTTTATTTTAGCGGCATCGAATAACATTCTGAGAAAGAAGAATTCGTAGGGAATCTCTGATGCCCGCACCTGCATCTATAGTATAGATAGAGCACACTAAAAAGAGTTACCTCGGCAACTATTTACTAACAACTTACTCAAACACTGCTGTTCCATTTCTCGCAACACCATCGCTTAGTCATCACGTCGTTTCGCCGACCACCGTTACTTGATCAGCTATATCAGCAGTTACACACATTGCATCCAAATCAATTCTATATAACTTTGATTGTACTTGCTAGTTAATACTAGTTGTGCACGATGGATTTACTGCAGTAACGGAATACAGTCTACTCTTTTATAGTTTGTTTATTCGCGAGCTATAATTTTTTTTCTTTCTATATAACATGAATTATCCACAGCATAGTCGTAATCTAACAAATAGAATAGTCCATAATACTTATAACATCAGCCATCAATGCTATCACCAATTAATTCATCATTGCCATCAACACAGATGAGTTTTTTATTGATATACATAGCCATTTTTCAAGGCACGCTACTCATCCCGATCCCGACTTTCTCAGTCATTGCTTCATCATATCGGTGTCGGTTGGAAGTTCCCATTATAGGAAGCCTTTGTTTGTTGCATTTAAGGTCTCCATAAATAACTGGTACACTTTCGCATTTATAATATCGGTGTGATTGGTTAGTATTGTTATCTATAACGCATTGGTGTCGACTGATTTCTCTGTAATTATTGTGACTGCAGATACAGGGCCACTTGCAGATATTGTTACTCGATTTGTTTCTAGAATTATAATTAGATCATCGAGTAAGGATGATTCATTTTTTATAATGTATTTATCACTGTAACTGTATGTCCGAATTCCAATTCCTATTCATTTTCTGATTTCTTCGAGCAGTTGTAAGCGAATTCTAATTGATTGCCTGACACTGTCTCAATCTGGACCATGATGGTATTTTGTCAACACAAAACAAAGAGTTTATTCTCTCTTGTGCATCAAATAAATAAATAAAAATTTACTGTAATACATTAGCGTACGTCCGTAGTCCGTACGATTACTCTGCTTGTTCGCTTAGTAAAAACCTAGCTCAGTCAGCTCAGCTAACTGGTGTACTGGTGGCAGCTTCGTTTGAGATCCGTTTACCATTCTCAGTTATTTACCATCTTCGACCACACCGTCGCTTAACATCAGGTGATCTGTGATCAAACATCTAGCTTGACTAAAAAAATCTTCTAAAAATGGTTGCACATGATATACGACGTAAATACAGCAATACTAACATAACATTGCCTTCCTTCTTAGGCAGCTGGGTAAAAAAGATGCGTGAGTCGGCGACGGCGGCGCGGTGAAACTGTCGCACGCGCCGCTCGTTGCAATTTGATGACTAGTTGCGCTAATCCGGAAACGTAATTTAGGGCGAGCATAGTAACTAGCTGACTTGACTTGACCGCTTGTCTACCTTTGAACTCATCAGCTGTATTTGCGCCGTTGGTGTGGGTATATTATAGATTATTTAAAAGCCTAGCTTGTTTAAGCGATGTGGTTGATTAGAGTATATGGAAATTTGAATTTTGTCTACTCAACTTTTAGCAGTTATTATTACTCGATGGTAGATCTCCTTTGCATGTGGATGTCAAGGTTGGTACCACACAGTATCAGATAATCTGCTGGCAAGCAGTTGTGTGTAAACATAACTGTGTTCTGGTATGACAGGACTAATGTGTATCAAAGAAATGATCAATGCAGCGAACCGATGGAGTTTTGTTTTTGTTGCCCGAAGTTGTGTGTATCTCTATAATTGGTTATGGGCAGGCGTTATCTTTTACCATCAGGAGAGTGTCATTCGTCTCGTTACTTGTTACCGTACAAAAAGTTCAAACAAGTTTTGATTAAATGTACACTTTCCATGACCAATTATCTAGTCCATCATTATTCCTGTTCTGGTTCTGCCTCTGCTTTCCTAATATGATAATAATTTTCCAGCAAGCGCTCAAACAACATGTAACAAAAAGTTACGAGAATTTATAATGAACGTTACGAGTACAATGGCTCTGCATCGGCGGTTTATCAAGTTACGCCACCCTTATCACGAGTACGGCGCCCGTATCAAAGATATGAGGCTCGTAACAGTAGGTACTAACTACACACACACTTGAAGTGTATTTTCAGCACTGTTGCTTTTTTGAAGGAAACTTGGAAAATATAAGTTTCTTTAGACCCATATACCCCATACCGTACAAACCATTTTGAGCCGAGTTAAGACGGAACACGGTCTGGGATTCTCCATACAAATGTATTTCCCTATTTTCTTCCTGGATAATGCCTCAAAAATCACAAAGAAGGTAAAGGTTGCCTGGAAGAGATTGCTTTTAGCAATAAGGCCGCCACTTGTTCCAATATTTAAGTTTATTAAATTATTTCTGTGTAATTCTTGGTGTGAACAATAAAGAGTTAATCAATCAATCAATCAAAGAAGATATTTTGAATATATTTGCCACACATAAAAAAATATGTGTAAACTCGTCACAGTCAGCGACAATGATATGACGAATGGACGGGAAATAAGCGCACGGATTTTGAAGACTATATGTTGAGCGCCGGCTCTCCACTTGTGTCAGTCATAATCTGCCTTTGCGACATGCGAGCCGTACGATACGACAATACAAACTTCTAATACATGAACATGTGTTCTCTTTTTGTCATGCAGTAATTAGATTCGCTATCTCTATTTTCCGGCAAATGTAATATGCATACTTTTAGCTAGGTATGCTTGATTGTGTTGTCTTGTTAATTTTGAGCGATTTCCAAGCATTATCACCGTCGCTGGTCACAGTCCTATTTTTATATAGTTAATTTCCCACAATTATTTTCCACTATTGTAAACCATACTGCCACACTGGTATTTTTCGTACAGACCTAATAAGACCTACAGATAATTAAATAAAATTGCTTAAGAATGTCTCATTCTAGCTTGACTATAGACTCGCACGCAGCATCAAAAAGGCCTTAGTCTAGAATACTCGGCGTACAATGTCCAATTGTCAGAATGTCTGATTCGCTGAAAGTCTAATTATGAGTAAAATCGTCGAAGTTGTTAGAAATCACAAACATTTTGCTAAAATCATAAAAAAATATGCTGTTATGCATGTAGGAATGTGGCATACTTTTTGCATAAGCAATTGACAAAACGTATAATACCTATAGAACCTTATCCTAAAGTTACGAAAGTTTTATGCTTTTACATGGTTTGTTTTGTACCATTTACTATCGAAAACGCAATGATTTTTATAATGTTTGTGCTAGGTCGGCAACTTGATTGAATTCGTTTTTGAATGGGCAGTTCCTTTGACCTTTGTTCTTCAGATCTGAGCTAAATTTATTTTTATTTATTAATATTCTTAATTATTCATATCCTTAGACCAAACGTTCATTAATGTAAAATTATCACATCACATATCATCACATCAACAGCCGGAAGACGTCCACTGCTGGACGAAGGCCTGTCCCTTAAAGGGAGGTGTTGCCATAATCCCCACGCTTGGCAGGCGGCTTGGGGATCGCAGAATGGTTACCACCGTTAACTGAGAGGACGCTGCTGCCCGTTCTCCGGTGGTTCTGGATGCAGTTTTAGGACATACCCAGGTCCAAAAAATTAAATTAAGGTAAAATTATCACTGACGACTATTTGGGTAGTATTTGTAATTTTTCAATTCGTATATACTCTAAATACTATGTTCCGCCGTGTAGCAACAATTCAAAGGATATGTTACGCAGAGAAAATATTTATTATATCACTATCGGTAAGTGAGAATCGAGAGTCGATAATAGCTTGCGAATGTCAAGGCCCCAATCTCCTTCCGAGGAAAGCACGTTCGACGAATTTCTCAATTGGAATTACGAACGCCACTTTCTTTGTTACCGGGTACTCGTAAATATTCCATATCGAATGTCTTCCTGCGATAAAACACTTCACTAGCAAGGCTTCCCGATAAAATATATCAGGATTATCAATAAAGTTTAGAATGCGAGCAAAAGCAATAAAAGTTATCGGTATGAAATGAAACAACGAAGATATTGCACACGATCAATGAGTGTGAATCGAAGAGAACGTGAATGTCAAGGCCCCAATCTTGCGAGAAACGCATGTTTGACATGATTAACGAAAGCCACTTTTTTTACTACCAGGAACTTTAAAACATTTGATTTTTTAGTAGCAAGGCTTTGACTTGATACCATATAATATTAGGAACAAAGCACATAATCAATAAATTACTAAAAGAAAGTAGAGAATATGAATATGAATAGAGTTAACAGTGACAGAATATTCATAAAATTTGTGAAATCAAATAAGAACAAATGTATGTTGATAACTTAAATGTTTCTAAATCAAAGTTCGAGATTTATACGCATAAATAAAAATGCTAGTTCGACACAGTTATGATTTAATTATAAAATTACGACATACCCAGGGCAGCGTTCGGGTAATTGCGTAATATCTTCTCGTCCAAAATCCTCCGAATCGTCCTTCGATGGTTCTGGATGCAGTTATAGGACATACCCAGGTCCAGATCCATTAATATCTTATCAGTTGCCAAAAAACTTACTTTCATATTTTGAAGTACACCTAATATAATAAAAGGCTCTGTCCTGACTGACTGACTGACTGACAGACAACACAGCCCAAACCGCTGGGAAAATGGGAAGTTTGTATGAAAGTCCTTTGTTTTTGGACTTTTAGTCACGAAAATTTGGATTTGGGTAGGTCATTCAAAATAAAAAATGCTGTTTTCAATTTTTTTTCGACTGGGACGATTTAAGGGGGGGAAAGGGCGGGGGGATGTTGTATGGAAAGTTCTTTGTTTTTGA
This sequence comes from Erannis defoliaria, assembly GCA_905404285.2. Lineage (NCBI taxonomy): Eukaryota > Metazoa > Arthropoda > Insecta > Lepidoptera > Geometridae > Erannis > Erannis defoliaria. The sequence goes on along the minus strand of FR990066.1, from coordinate 10,426,118 downwards.
ATATATAGTGATGAAAATTTGTATATGGGTAGTTCATTCAAAGGGGTGGAAGTGGAGGGGAGGGGGGGTTGGGTTAGTTTAGGTTAGGTTATAGTGATGAAAATTGATATTATGGTAGTTCATTCAAAGGAAGGGAAGTGGGGGGGGCGGGGGGATTGGTAGAGTCGGTAGAGTTTGCTCGGAATGAATTAAAGTTGAGAATTTTGGGAGCGGTCCGTATTTCTTCCGCACGCGGACGAAGTCGCGGGGGACCTCTAGTCTATAATAATTGTTACTTTAGCTTGGGATATATTGGATTTTCCCTTCAAAAAGGCTAGTTTATACTTCTGAGATTTTCTTCTTCCCGTCTACCCAAGCTTTTTCAAGTTCTTGGAAGCCTAAGTCATGTGAAGTCAAGTCAAGTCATTAAGTCAATGGCACATTGGTACCAATACATGAATTATTTTGGATATAGCAGTTCCAACAGTTAACCCATTTTACACGTGCAACGATTGAAATACATGCTAGTTTAGGTAGGTATAAAAACAGGGGCGTTAATAAGACTTGTAAAGAACTTTCTCCGTCAGTCATAATTTGTAAAACATGAAGTAATTAAACCACAAAACGCTTAGCTTTCTTTGATATGAAACCAGAATGTGGGTCATATCTAGGCGTAGTGCTAACGGTTCGCATTGCTGGTTGATTAACGCCGGCGAGCGTGTTCCAGCCAGCCTTGAATTATTTGTCGTGTCTGTTGAATTCATCACCCAAAGTGTTTTTTTTTTCGATACTGAATTACGTATCCTTATCTTTTGATGTTTCATACAAAATCATTGTTGACCGAGCCAAGCGAAGGTCTCCGAGTCTACTGGGGCAGATCGGCTGTTGCATGTATGTTTGTATATTTATTGGTTCGATAACTTGCGAACCGTTGATCCGATCTTTATGACATTTTGTTAGCAAGTAGTTCGTGCCAATACAGTTATCAATTGCGAATATAAGCTAAATTGGTCAAAGGGTTTGGAAGATATGGGGTCGCGAGGTCTCAGTTCGCTGCGAACTACTACTATGTTAGATCACTGTTTTAAACTATCACGGTTGCGGTTGATAATATCAGGAGTTCATTTCACAACATCCTTTCTCTCTCTCTCTCTCTCTCTCTCACACACACACACACACACCCCCACACACACCCCCACACACACACACGCACACACACATATACACCCTCCTCCACACTCGTACCCCACACATTTAGTCATCTCACGTTGCGCCTAATATTAATATTTTTATTTTTCTTAACATCATTTGTATACCGCGAAAATAAAAATTATGTAACGATTCAAATAGAGGAACTTTTACCGCACCGTACTTGTCATATTGCTAATTATTTATGTAATCAAGTGTATCCGTAATGGACCCTGCGATACAGGTCTCTCCTAGTGCAGGGTCTACTAGTATCTTTTATAACCTGAAATAGTGATTAACAATGTTTTAAAAGCCTACAAATGATTTCTTAAAGGTTTTATGTAATATGTTTTGTCAATAAACAATTTTTTTTTTTTAATCAATCACGGTAAATATCCCGTTAATAATAATAGAACTTTAGTATGTTAGATGTTTTGTACAGAAATTGGCATCCTCAGTGGCACTCCGTTGGTTAATTGGAGTCCTCGGAAGTATAGGTTGTAGACTTGTACTGCTTGCTGCCACATACCAGCCGATGAGACATTGGCTCACAGTGGGCTCATAAACAATACAGAGTGTCGGTGCCCCGCATGTAACCCTCTTTGCCATGTTATCCAGACATTGGTCCACCTGGGATCTAAAATGTTAAATTCAAATATCGAAATCTATTATTAGGGGCCATCCATAAATTTCGTCTAAAAGTTTTTTTTTAATACTTTCCTCCTTGTCGCACGATGTCACACTTTGTTGACCTGACCCCCTCCCTCCCTCTTGACGTGTGAGGTAATTTATGGATGGCCCCTTAAGTCATAGCAAAATCTAAACGTGTTGACTTTAATATGCGTTGATTTCTGGTGATTCTGGTATTCATTTATGCTTCGTATTAGATATGAGCGCCGATGGCAAATTCCACGGCGGCGGCGTGTTCTAAAAATTTCCACGGCGGCGGCGGCGTCGCGGCGGCGTGGCCGTGCCTCTTGTATTTTTTTTTTCATGGATCGTTTTTTTTACAATAATAAACCGTCAAATGGTTATCAGACTGACGAAACGCGGGTTCCGTTCTACCACAATGAAACCTCAGAAATTTGCTAAATATAAGCCAGGTCAAAAGACTAAGTTAACATTGTTGTTGATTAAATTTTCGACGATTCATCGATATACGACACGGTCAATTTACTAACTGAAAATATAAGTTTGTAATCGTTAAAGTTTTGTTTAATGTTATTTAACAATATATTTTAGATTTTTCCCTGTACTTGCGCTGTAAAACTTTGCTTCTTGCGAAATTTCATGGTTCTAGGTCAACGGTCTAGGAAGTATTCTATGAATTTTGATTTACTTGCTAGTACGAACAATTTAGGCAAAAATGGCCGTAATTTGTTGTATTTTTTATGTTTTAAGGGACCGTTGCGGCCCGTACGGTAGGCGTAGGTACGTATTTGAAATTAAATTCAACTTGATATCTGCACAATTCTTGAGAAAAAGGGTCCTGACAGACAGACAGACGGACAACGAAATCATTTAAGGGTTCCTTTTTACTTTTTTACCTTTTTTTGTACCATAGGTACGGAACCCTAAAAATTAAGCAAAACTGTGTTGATGTAATCAACAAGCTTTATATATTTTAATAAAGGAACGGAGGATATAAAGAAAGCAAGTATTTGTTCGTAATTTTTGCACAAGCACGTTCACTCGGTAAAATACTTGACTCGATTAAGCAAGCGCGAACGCCAGCTACAGCTGCGTGGGGCGTGCGAATGGGAAAGCATATTGCGATATGTCGCGACGGCGCGCCGCGCGCTTTTCCGGCGGTGGCGCGCCGACACGAACTCACGACGACGGCGGCGCACCGGAGCGGCGCTTATATCTACTTCGGATTAAAATGTACATACGAATGTTTCAATACAAAAAATAATAAAACAATCAAGATCAAAGTAAGAATGTTTAGTTTCTATCGGTTTCGTAGCTGTTTTATTATACTTTAGGTCTTATTCGTGGTTTTCGATAGTTTCTATACATGGTTTTCAACTGTAGTAATGCACTCTGATATTCAGTTTCAGCTCCTTTCATGTGAACGGACTAAGTCTTATAATTTTTTCGAAAAAGACTTTCGTTTACAAATACAGATGTAAAAATCGGAGTTAGAAAGAGATAATGGTAATGACACACTTCCTGCCTAGGTAGGCACTGATTTTCTTGACTATTTTTACTGATTCTTTTGAGAATCAGCAAAAATACAAAAAAATATAAAAATCGTTGTCACATAAACTTTTGAAGTTTATTTTAAAATATCTTTGGCATAGACAGTTTCCTTTCCGCGTAGTATACATATTAGGTAATAGACACTACCTAGGTAAGAAAGCACAACAAAGCTGCCCTATATCGAATGACATGGCTCGGATGTCAAGGCTCGTCTCATGCTGCGCCCGCGCAGCCAACGAGAGCGGAACGGGTACTTTCCCATCCGCTGTATGTGCTCCTATGCACCACCGCATCGTGACTGCCTCTAGCTCAAAATGAATCCAATCCACTCTCTTGTCGAATCCATTTTAGTCCATTTGATTGTTATTGAGTGGAGCAAAAACCGTGGCCGGTTGCTTAGTTCAGTAAGTGAAGTAAATAACAGAAATAACAGAGTAACTAACGTTAGCAGAATATCCTGGTCAGATCGTGATTTATATTCTGTAATTTATCTTCTTACTGATATTATGACTAGACTAGATCGACTGATCCACTACTCAAACTATTTATCTACGTCTTCATCACTTCCAGAAATATATCATTGATCTTCATTAATTTGGTTGATATCCATTCTCACATTACGGCACAGTTGTTAGCTTTCTTTAAACATTGAACTTGTATCATTATCCGGTATGTGTCGAATGTTCGTTTTCATAAATTCCAAGTACTGGGCGCTATGTTTTGTGAGATGCATACTTTGGATTATTAAAACTTTGTTTTGGATATTAATCAAAACGCACTTGACTGCGTGGGCTACAATAATTAACAATGAGCGTACTGAATGGTTTGATGAGTTAGCCGGGGTGGTTGCCCTCGGCGTGGATTCGCAGATTACCGAGCACAGAGGTTCAATGAATGCGTCACGCTAGCGTTTCCATATACATTTTGATGGTGATAGTTAAGGTGTGCTAGTTCCTTTGTTCTACTTCTAGGGCATGTACTGTTTTGAATAGAAACTTTCAAAATGGTGACAATTTAAGAATTTTCAAACTCGTTACCGGATCTTTCCTTATTGAACCACCCAATCCATCATACTGCATCTACCACCGCGGTACCATCCTTGGTGCCGTAGGTACTTTGATAGCATAAAGTTCCGTTCTATGTTCCGAATTAATCTGATTGCGTTGTGAGTTGTATTATAAGGTTGCAAAATGTGAATTCCGCCAGATCACTGACCATACTGTTACGACATAGGAAGCGGCAATTAGTGATCTAGATCGGCATGCGATAGTCGCCGCCAGCGAGCGTCGCGTGCGCTTACCGCTGAATGGAAGTGTCGCGAATTGCACCCATCGATAGTCATGGCGCAAAAAACAACAGATAACTACATCATAAATAGGTCCCGTTTAAAATGGCTGGTCAAAGCCGAAATATAAAAGGATATACGACGACTGTGGTCTGTGTGCCCTTTGGTCAAGCAGGTTTCTCTACAAAGGTGAAGAGCTTTGACATCTTCCACATGAATATTATAACCCTATAAAAACTTGGATTTAAGGCGCCTTGTCGTTAAAACCAAAGCCTTCCTAGGAACCTGTAGTTATAATCTCGTTAGTCAGTTGTATTGTGCGCCAGAGTTTCATACCTAAATTCACCCCGTGGTCATTAACTGAATGTAGTTGCGATGGTGTATTCCCGTTGTCCCCATTGACGCTGTCCCCATACAACTGCACTCAAATTTATTCCTTTGCTTTTGACAGATACGTTGTCAAGATAAATGAATTTAGATGATGTAATTATATTTCTTCAACAACGTGTTTCTATTCGGCATAAAACTCAGATAATTATTTGATGATTTAGGTAACGTGCAATAGGTACATTTCAAGACAAAGAATAGAAAACTTTTTAATTTTAGAAAAGATCGCCTTGTTTTACATTTTTATCTTACTTTCATGATTTTGTCAATAGGTCCTTTCAGGCTCCTTTCATTAAAAGACTTCCCGTACCGTATGATGATTAATAATCCCTAGGCCAGTCGTCACCAACAAGAAATGCATTAGTCTAATAACAGTAGGTGTTCGTATAACAGTAACGGCTCTAGGTGCGTGATGCGACCCATACGTATCGATGAACCGCTCCACGTCCGCTGCTATAATTGTGGCAGTATTGTTCCAGCATCCGCTCGTGACATCATGTCTGACCAGCTCTGTGGACTCTGCAGCATCCATTGTACCGCCGCCCCACTTGCCGCTCAATGGCGGCTTTGTGTCCGCATCACGATGTCAACTTGCATCGGAATTGGATTGTTTGTTCTTTACCCATTGTTGTGTTGAGGGCGCTTGGTATCGCGATGTATTTTTAGGTTTGATATGAGTGTTTGGTTCTTGAACTCGGAGTATAAATGACAGATGGTCGGTATGATCATCGTTCGCAGTAGAGTGAATTACGTTTGAAGTTTTGCAGACACGTCTCGAAATACATGGGTAGCTTTAGAACTAGTGTAACAACGAGTTCATAGTTTCTAGGTAAGAAGAACTTACATGAGTAAGAAGAAGAAGCTCCTTACCTGCTCTGAGCTCCTAGCAAATGCGGCTATCTAAAAGATCCATTATAATAAAACGATATGTTGGGAATGCGCTTCGTTTCGTGTGTAATGTAAGCGGCAATAATGGCACGCCTTCATTGAGGCACGAAAACAAAACAATTGAAATCGATAGACGCACGTTCCGTCGATGGTTGATGTGTGTCACCATGTGCGCTGAATAGAAAATTATGTAGGTGTTGGTGTGTGGTACACATGCTCATTGCTTTCAAAACAGCCAGTTTTAATAGTTTCGCTTATTTTGGTGTACATACTTAATTGTAGACCTTATGCCATATCTTCATAGTCTACTTTAATTTCTAGTAATGAGTGCAAGCAACTCATTGCACTCAGCCTATACCAAACTTCTAAGATCATAAAAAGCGCTTTAAGGATCTTGCCCCTCACAGGTCGCGTAATGCATGGCATGATCTTGACCACTGTAGGCGGACCGTTAACTCTGTTATGTTTATATCCATAATTTATAGGTCAGTAATTGCAAACAAGAAGCAAAGTGCCATCGCTTTACCGCTTCCGCGTTGCTCTATGTTGACGTACTATTAAATAAGCAGTCTGTTCCAGGATACCTATATTATGTTTTATTTGTGATATGATAATGCTCAGTAGGAAAAAAGTATGTGAGTGTTAAATTTCACAACGCAGCTTGATGCTGCATTAGGTATTCTCCGGGCACACTCGTTACATAAGATCTAAGAAACCGCCAAGGCTGTAAATAGTGACTTATTATCATCCTGCGCGATTATAGCACTGATAGTTCTTAGAATAACGGTATAATATGCAAACTCTCGGTTCACAGTCGCAGGTCGTAGCTATGCGATGCTGTATTATATGGTAATCCTAATAGTCTGGCACTGTAGGGTAGGCGCGTGCATGAATGCACCTATTGTACTCTCTTCCTTGTCGTACTGAATCTACAATCCTGTTATTATTATTTATCGTTCAGTTATCTGTTATACCTTATAGGGAAACTGTTTATGAACGTGTATGTGATTAGTGTGGGTTTTGGAATGCAACTTGCATAGTAATCATAAATAGACATTCACTAATTATTTGCTTAGTTAATCTCTTCCACTCGTTGATGCTCTGTGGCTTAGTAGGTATTATTCCTCGTTTTTCTTCATCATGGTTAAAAGTGCATCACAATAATTTAATATCAAGCAAGTTGTCTTTGTGTATTGTTAAGCTACTATTATTTTTATTGTATCTTGTTGTTACTGTCTGTAACTTAGAAGTAACTTCACTCTGAGTGGCATTTAAAGTAATAAGGACATTATCTACATTTGCCATTGTATGACCCATTTTACGTCTTTTCACAATTAGCTGATTATGTTGTTCGTATTAAGTTAATTTTAATGAACTTCATGATATCCCAAAGAATCAGATTACCATGCTGGAGTGATGCATGCGAATGAAATGAATCACTAGTGCTTACTAGTGCTTGATTTCATAATACTTATAGTGATCTACTAGTAAATTATTAAATTAGTAGGATGTTAACCATTAAAATGTATTTCATGTTGATTGCCATGAGCCAGGATATATATTATATTGTATAACCTGACGGCCATTTTCTATAAATTTATTATTAAGACTTCCAGTACGTATATTATTAATTTGTTTTTCTGTCTCCATTTTAATGATTAACGTTCCATGAGCTTAGTCATAAAATATTGTATGTTTGACATTCGAACTCTAGCAAAGCATGGAGTGTCTGGCTGACCTTGCACAAATAATAAACAAGCGATTGTCCTTCGTGAGTTGGAAGGCCGCGATGCAATTTGTCACGTCTTGCCGTTGGTCAGTGGGCCATTATCGGCGACAATTGGCGGCGCGTGGGCTGGCGGATGAGCATCCTCCTTACGGCGAGGATACGGCTATCCGCCAGTCAACCTGCGCCCTCCCGGCACCTGTCGTGCAACGACTGAGGTGCAATGAAAGTGGTGGCTTCCTTTCGTCAAATGCAAGTAGACCCCTTTTGATGGCATCCTTTTCGACCCTTAACTATTGCGCTTGAAGGCTATCTTACAATTTAACAGTCATCTATAAGGTGTTGTTACCTTAATAATTCCTAATACGTACATGAATTGGTCGGTTGATGATATTTTGTACGTCATAAGTATATATTTGGTACGTGGATTATACATATTTTGATGACTCTAACGAAAAACTGCACACGGCAGACAAAAAAAACGTGTTGCGAGGTAAAAACGATATTAGCAGAACCGCAAATTTGTGGTTCAGGAAATCAAAGCGGCATAAATAAAAATAGATTGATGAGTCGCGTGCGCTGCGTCCGAGCTGTATGATGCTATGTTACGATTCGAGCCCGTCATGTGTCACGGCATGCGGCGACTTCCCGCACTTTCACTGCGCTTGCGCCTGTGTCGGCGCCGCCAATGTGCTATCGATCTAGATTGCAGCACAATTTGATATTACTTGAATTCGTAATTAACTACGAAGTTGTTTGTAATTTACTTTCGTAATATAGCATCGTGTTTTATCCCGCCTCTAATGTTGATTTCCTTTACGTGTGCTGTTTAATTACTGTTAGCATTTTTATCTGGATAGCTTTAAGTACTAAGTACTTTGCTATTTTATGGGTCTGGCTCAGGTTTTACTTCTTTGTAGTAGACACTGTGTTTATCCTTCTGTAAAAAAAACAATACGAGTTTCGTAATTAGAAAATAATTTTTGGTACGGACAATTAACGTTAGATACTTTATGAAACGGACCTGGGTATGTCCTTAAACTGCAACCACACCCACCGGGATTATGGCAACACCCCTCTATAAAGGGGGAGGCCTTTGTCCAGCAGTGGACATTTTATGGCTGACGACGACTTTATGAAATAACAAAGACCGTACTTGACACCTGGTCAAACGGGTCCATTTCACTATGGTCACCAGGGTGATATCACCTGGGTAATCATAAGCGACTCTTTAGTGTCCTTTGGCCATGAATTCACAAGTTAATCTCCTTCAAGTGACGACAAAAACTTGCTTAGAATTTCCATCATGTACCTGTCGCCTGCTAGACGGGCTTATCCCCGGTATTAGCTTGCCAAAGAGGACATGAGACCAGCCAGTTTACTTCTAATTTCAAACTTGCTAAAATATGCACTGGACCTACGATTTAATAAAATTATACTCTAAACTACTGCCTTCACATTTTTTTTTTTGCAAATATTATAGAATTAACATTTTGCTAGTAGAGCTACTTCCTTTATTCAAATGTTTTAAGTCAATAAGTTCGATATCTATTCGTTTTAACACAAGTTCTTCTACATTACATGTGTTTGTGTTGTCATTTTTGCTTGTTTTATATTTATCGGATCATTACGGACGTAAGCCTCCATCTCGAGTTACATCTAATTGGTTGTTCATCCGCGTACGTCGCGTTATTTGTCGTTATCACGCAAATTGCCGTACATATGGTTAACAGCTGGTTTTCTTTAAGTTTTATTTCTGAGTTTCTGATTTAGTCACATTTATTCATTCAATACCTTACCACAAGAAGCTAAGTAGAAACAATTGTACATTGCGCTTACATTTGCATTTATTAATATTAGTGTAATGTAGCTATGTCTATTGTCTATGTCTATGTCTATACGAAACTAACCATCAATCTATTATGTCTAGTTTATGCCGGAATATTCTTACTCTTCAGGAAAAACTTAATATAATCTATTCGATCTTCTATAATTTTTGTCTTCATCTGAACTCATTTGGTCCTCTTCCTATCCGTTAATTATTTGCCCCGTCTCGTACATTTTTAACCTTCTATTACTAGCTGGATAAACGTACGGTCTATCGATTTTCACTATAACTGCAGCTTGCGCTCTCCCAGAATATCATGACTATTCGCAGCCTTAATAATTAATGTATACTTAAACAGTTCTTTAAAAAAAAAATTGTGTGTTTCTTTGCTGCACGGACTATGGGATCCGTGCCTTTTGTAAATTTTAACAATTTTTGTAACTAGATTTTACACTTAATAACTTAAAAGCTAAAGCAAAGCAAGTAAGTTTAGATTTTCGAGCAGTCAACCTCTAACTGCTAACTGCTCTCTTTATAAACGACTCTAAAAAATAAGGAGGTCCTCATTTTGGTTGTGTGTTTTTGTTTTGTTTCTTAGAACCTCTGAAATTTATAACCGATTTGGAAAAAAAAAAAATTTATGTATATTCAGTGTCTATCGATCTAATATTTTGGGCACGACAGTCTTCGTCTTTGAATTTCATATTATTTATAGAATTATGTACAGTATGTAGATACATAATATTTGATTTGGCCTGGTTAAAAATCTTGTCATTCATTATAGCCACTATATACCTATATATGTATAACTCTACTCTGAATTCGCCGGCTTGTGAAATAATCTTTCGTAACACATCGTATATACTCAAGTCATTATTGGAATGGTATGACTAATATTAATGCAATACTCTGATGCATTATGTTTGCCAGCCGGTGACAGAAGTGCTCTCGTTATACGCGTCGCGTCGTTAACTGCACTTGTGTTACTTGTTTATTTAATGTTCCTCTGCGTCAATATTGCCTGTTAAGTTTAGTTTCTTCCAAGATGCAAGGGTAATACTTAATTCTTTTAACGACGAGGACAGCGCAATGGACTGACTTATGATACTTTTTGAAATTTGAAGCAAAGCCACATATCGAGTTATGAAACCATTCACTGGAAACCAGGACCTGGGTATGTCCTAAAACTGCATCCAGAACCAAAGCAGGACGGGTCGGTTAACGGTGGTAAGCTTTCTGCGCAAAACGCACAAACGCTAAACGCACAAACGCTCAATAAGTTATTCTGTTAAATCTATACTACTAAGTTATTAACGCTTAAACAAGAAGAAAAATTATGAGCTCCGACAGGACTTGAACCTGCATACGAGCAGTCTCTATGGGTTTCCGTCCCAACTGCTTTGCCAATTAAGCTATAGAATAAAAAATACCATCTTCATACCAAAATATTCTATACTACTAAGTTTTTAATTTACAGCCAATACTATTTTTATCTATTAGAGTTATGTATGGAAGCCAATGAAAGACGCATTAACGATTTCATAACATACTCGTTTATTAACTCGAATTAATAGCAGGAGAGGTGTGAGTGCTCTCTACTGTACCGGGTCGCAGGGACACCATAGGGCAACTACTAGCTTTATGAGCTCACGAAACCAAGGCCTTAAGAACAAAGGTCTCTTGTTAATAATTGTAAATAAAACATATGAAAGAGAGAGCATTACTTCATACAGGTCAAAGTGAGACAGATTGATTTTTGCTATATCCAACACGCCCCCTCAAAAATTAATCTCTTTCCTTAAAAACGTTTTCGAAAAACTATTTACAATTAAAATTACACTTCACACCTTCCCGCTCTGTCTGGGAGTACATTCATCATGGTCCAACATTCGTTGCACAGGATTAGGGAAAACCCAGAAAAACCTAATCAGACCAATCCAATTTAGTAGCATTTCATTTTAATCTTCTTAATTTAATTTCATAAACATCAATCAAACAGATCGTATTTACAATTTTACACATTTTACAAAACACCATGGACTTCATTACAATTTGTCATCAAACTTGGTCTTTCTAGTCTTTCTATGAAAATAGACAGTTGAACCGAAAACATTTAAATAGTTGCGGTTTTCTACTATGCCACAATCAAATGGTGTGTTAGCGCATCGCGCATTCAGTGCTTTAGTGGAACTCAACACAGCCTCACCCCAGAACGTTTCACCAGGTACAATGGCTCTAAATCGTTCTGTTCTGTTCGTATCATACATTCGGCAAATCCGTCAGAAACGGAGTAAATGACACTGTTAAGTGGTAGCTAATACCTTCTTACATACAAAAAAAAAATCTTTAATTTTATTTGATAAATACTCGCCACTGTTTTATTGCTATAGAGGTTGACAATTTTCAAACCGAAATAAGCTTCACACTTATCGAAACGCAGCAAAAACAAAACATCTTTACAGGGCTATTAAGTATGTTCATCCACAAAAATCACAAAATAGTTTTTGCCGTCAAGTGTTGAAAGAGTGATGGGACCGCACAGGCACTCAAGCTGTGCACATTTAAACAATTGTCGTTTTTATAACATTAAAGATTACGACCTACCAAATGTCAAACATGTCCGCCTTTCATCCATGCAAGCTTCACAAAGTATATCAGTTAATTTAATGTTTTCAATTCATTCTAAATTAGAAAACATACACTTGCTTTTTATTTGTAGGAAATTCGTCTTTTCAATAATAGTCTATGATGCCACAATTCATTATTATTATGAACGATCTTTAATTGTTACTGAGCTTCCAGCATTTAAAACATGCCTATCAAATATAAAGTTGATGCCAGTTAAATTGTTCAAAGACTCACCATTATTTGCTGTCTTACCCTCCTTGCCGTATATATATCTCCACACCATCGTTTTTACCAAAAACGATAGTCATACTCGTACCAGCTTGTTGCATCTTTTTGACTTTCATACTGTTCGCCTCCGACCATAAAAGCGAACCCGGAGATATCTGACGAATTAGGACCAGATGTATTGATGGTCTGCACAGTTCTATTATTCTCGGTACGCTGTTGAGCTTGTTGACCTCTTTTATTATAATAACAATCTCTTTTATAATGTCCTTTTCTTCCACAGTGGTGGCAGGTAACATTTTTGTTTTTATTAAATTTTCTCTTAAACTGCTGTTTCCTTAGCTGATTATTGTTATATTTATTGTGATTGTCAATTGGTTTCTGTACCTCTTTCGTCAACATTTGTGCCTGGAGCAATTTAGAGCTTGTTTCACGTCTTTCATTCATTATTTTAATTTCGACATCTTGTCTTGACAAATGTCAGTGTGATGTTATCCTCCGTCAGTGTTTCAATAGCAGTAATTACTCCATCGTAACTGCTCGGTAAAGTCATAAACAGGTGTGTGACTTTATCCACCTCTTCTAATTTGGCACCTGCAGCCAGCAACTCCGTGATCAAGTCATCAAATTTTTGAGAGTGTTTCATCAGTGGCTTGTCACTTGCCAGCTCTAAGTTCAGTAAGCGCCTTCGTAAAGCAAGTTGAGTGCGATGCTTATTATTTCGTAAATAGAGTCCAACTTCAAGAAAATTTGCTTTGCTGTGATATTTTCATCACTTGTCAACCGAACAACGAATCGGACAAATACTCAATTATAGTGTTTTTAGCCACACATAGTTCTTTGTAATACTCACTATCACTTTCTAGCTCCACAGTAGTATCACTGTCTATTATTTTTAAAACACCAAGTACACTTAGTAAATTTCGTATTGTAAGTTTCCAGACACTATATTTGTCCCCATCAAAACGTTTAATATTACGCTGTAATCTTTGACTCTCCATTATTTTAGTTTTAGCAAATAATGCTTGGAATACTACAAACACTTGTCACTGACAGAGTTCACAAAGTTTTTTATTTCACTTAAAGTGTTTTTTATATTTCATTTCACTGGGCCCATAACCTATTAGAGTTATGTATGGAAGCCAATGAAAGACGCATTAACGATTTCATAACATACTCGTTTATTAACTCGAATTAATAGCAGGAGAGGTGTGAGTGCTCTCTACTGTACCGGGTCGCAGGGACACCATAGGGCAACTACTAGCTTTATGAGCTCACGAAACCAAGGCCTTAAGAACAAAGGTCTCTTGTTAATAATTGTAAATAAAACATATGAAAGAGAGAGCATTACTTCATACAGGTCAAAGTGAGACAGATTGATTTTTGCTATATCCAACATTATCTTTAGTCAACTTTACTTTTGTAAAGAAAGTGTTTCATTTGTTGGAGACGGACACGAATCGAACATCACCTGGATGAAGTAAAGAGTAAAAGATAAGCTACTGAGGATTGTGAGCTCGCGGTTGACGTATAATTAATTCGATTTCCTGTTTCTACAAATTCGTGTACAGTTTTTTCGTCGCTATCTGAACATCTTAGTAGAAATTGGAATCTAGGTAATTTGCCTTTACATCCCAATGCTGGGTGTATCGGCAGGCGCAGCGTAGGCCTACCTTCGAAGGGCTCAACCACGTTGGTCCAGTGCGTGTTGGCGAGTTCACATAAGCCATTAGATTTCTTCTCCGGACTAAATCCGTACGTAAATTCCAAAGGCCCGTATCAAACTATACTTATGGCTTTTCGATAAAGGTAAACATCGTGAGGTAACAAAAACTTCTCGCAGATGGCTACCAGGGCTCTCGGTCACATCCTTCAATAAACCACTACTGTATCAAATATCTTGCAACAGACAGTTAATTACAAATCACAGAAATGATATAGACAGTGACGCAATAGTTGCACAACTTCAATCGAATCGCCGGTAGCGAGTCGTGGTGAAGTGATGGTGCATTCCGGTCTGTTGATCGCCACGCCACTTTTTGCAGACTCTACTATTTACCGAACCACTGACCTACATCGATCTACAATTGCAACCGCTAAGTTTTTAATCCTTGGTGTAAACAATACGACAGTTTTGTTCTTATTATGTGGTTCATGTTTTTTGAATCTCCCATAGTGGTATCACGGTCCACCGATTAGTTTGGTCATGGTTCTGTTGCTACTTTTTTGTGGTCATGAAAATGTAGTCTGTTTCCGTGGTGGTTAATTTCTGACCACCAATAATCTCTTATGTTTTTTTGGCTATTTTCTACCTTGACTCATTTTAATTTCTTAGTGCGCATATGATTAGTATCTCTTTTCCATTATAGTTATCCTAAGTCAAACATGTCTCGATGCACAGTGAATTGAACTCACTCATCGATAGTTAATGAACTTTCATCGCTGATGTTTTATACTTCTTATTTTTTTTAAATTCAGTGGCAGCTTATATTATACAGAGAAATAAAAATTTGATGAATGTGTCAAAGCCCTGTCAATAGAACTCACTTCTTGACAGTTGTTTCTTTCCTCGCTGATATTTTTGACTTCTCCCAAGTTTAATATACTGATTACTCCGATTTTTCGGCCATTGAATTTATCTTTACAACTCTGTTTCATCATGACCATCGTCATCAAAGCGTGGACCCCCAAAACAGAGGTAAATGGAACTATGGGACCTCGTACGCTCGAGCAGCTTCGGTTGAAATGAACAGCTGACCTTGCACTGATAGATTAAACAATAGCTAGTATACGGCATGTAATGGCCCCTACTCGGTCGCTGCGCGGGCGCAGGCATTTATCTTTGTTTTGTTGACTCGTTCAATGAAGTGCAAGGTGAGACGTACATACAGGGAGATAATCGCGACATTATGAATGCAATTAATGTTGTAATAAACTTATTACGAAAAATAACAGGTCACTAACTATAACATTGAGTTTCTCAGCATTTGCATAATAATGAAAACACCAAATTCTCAAAAAGCTTATCTTTATACAAATGCTTGACTTGATTTCAAAGAGATAGCAATTTGAAGACTTGATTAGCAGAATGATTAGAAGATTTGGGACCTGGGTATGTCCTTAAACTGCATCCAGACTCACCGGAGGACGGGCAGCAGCGTCCTCTTGGTTAATGGTGGTGACCATTCTGAGATCCCCAAGCCGCCTGCCAAGCGTGGGGATTATGGCAACACCCCTCTATAAAGAGGGAGGCCTTCGTCCAGCAGTGGACTTTTTATGGCTGACGACGGGCAATTTGAAGCGTTGTGTTTTACAGAAGTTGACTATATTTAACGTAAAAAAAATATTCTAATGAATTTGTTTTGTGGTACTGATACAAACGAAACATTTGCTGTAGCAGTCATTCATTACCTGAACACGCGTCGTTATAATGATTAATAGTGTGAGTAGGTACGTCCTACATACCAGCAGGCAGCAGTGTTGGTGGCGGATTCAGAAAACAAAATGATTATAGGTACCTTACAAACTAAAAACACACTTTGATCAGAAAGGATACCTTTGTGTAGTGAAGACAAGTGAAGAGGAAAGGAAATGAAGAAATTACTACTCACATTGATTGAAGCGATTAGTTCATATTTTAATATAGAGCTCGCATTTGCTATGCCATCTGACATGGCCCTGTGCTTAAATCTGGTAGAGGTTTCACCTGTGGTGGTGACGATTCTGTCGGCCCATCTTGCAATTGGACGTCCATAGATCCGCTTATTTTGCTTTGGGCTTAGGCCGTCACGTCACTACTCCACCTGTATTATAGTTGCGTCTTTAAGACTAGCATAGTGTCCAACATGATTGTATTATTAATTAAAACCTAATCTAGCAAAGGCGTGGCTTAAGGCGCGCTTCTATACGAATGTAGTTCATTTATTGTTTGTGTTCTACAACACGTTCCGTTCGACATTGGTAATATAATATTTATCCTAGTTTACGCTTCTACAGTAATAGCTGCCTTTGAACTTGTATATAGATTCTATAACAGTTACTGCACGTGGCTAACGGAAGCCTGTGTACTATTCTTGCTTCGTTCCTAAAGCGATTCTTGTCGTACACGTCCATTGTTCTAATGTTTTGTTACATTTTGAGAGGCGTTGTACAACTGAATAATTATTATGATTTGACTGACATTGAAATGTGTTCTAATTTCTATGACGATGTTTTTGGATAGGCAAGCCCATTAATTTTAGTTCGTCGCACATTTCGTGAAGTGTGTATAAGTAGAACATGAAGTATTTCGAGCTATAATATATAACTTCGAGAGCATGATGCCTAGACTACTAGTTGGGCGCCAGAATGTTCCACGAACGTTGCACGGATAGTAAAATCCTCACCGCCACTAACTTCTTATCTAAATGAGTGACAGCAGGCAATAGAGTAAGATGATTCTAGGTAGTTATTCTCTTTAGGTGGATGAATGACATCACGGTTTCAAATAAGTTTTTATAGAAATTGAATTTTACAGTATGTGTGACGCACGGCACTCGTTTCACGATCAGTATCACAATGTTCTGCCGCGAATAAAGTAGGTAGGTGAAGGTAGGTAGGCATCAAGATGATACCATACTCGTAGGTATGCCCTGTGTATTCACTGTATTGTACTGTAACTCATGGTTTTTCGTGTGTGAATTCCAGGAGGCGCGTTCGAAGGCGTAGAAGACAAGGTGTCTCCATTCGGGTACGGGCGCGGCGAGGGCGCGGACGCGGGCCACGGAGACCCCGACTGGATCTGCAGCAAGGAGAAGCCCAACACCGATCTTATCTTCCTCAGCCTCAACCCCGTCGATGGAAAAGTCACCGGCGCTGGTAACCATCACACAAACTCTTCACCACTAACCCAAACTCAACTAACTGCCACCCACGCCACGGGTCAGCCAATCACAACCGCGCTCGAAGCTCTGCTCGCGTCAGCGCGTAATTCTTCTCTCCTCGCGGAACTGTACATGTCAGCTCGAGACACAGATAACAATCGACTCGATACAATAGTTGACGCTATATCAACAGCCACGCAAAACACTAACCTCATTGCTCGGATTCTGGACCACGCGCGAGAATCACGCGAAAATCAAACCCCTGACAGAATGTCTTCGACCTTTTCTATACACAGCTTAGAAACTTTGCCCCTAGACGGGTCTCGCCGACGCCAATCTGACAGTTTAGATGATAACATCAGCTTCAAAGGTTTCGAATGTCTCCCAGATGATGGTGAGGAAAACGATAGACCTCGTTCCGAAACGGAATCCCATCAAAGTGATGATTCTTCTGAAAGTGACAGCTTAGAATCAGACGATGAAAGTATCGATGAAAAATCAGAAAGCTCTGACAATGTCAGTGTTGTCAATGATCAAAAGTGCGGCTTCTTTCGGACGTTATTTTATGGTATAAAACTGATCTTGCTCGTGCTTCTAAACATCATTACAACGTTGATCGCTCTCGAGTTCATTTTTATTTCGCTCGTCTTCGCGCTTACCGGAGACAGTAGTATACAATTCAGCGTAGACCGCTCTCCTGGAGGGTGGCTTGAACGAGCGCGAGAGTTTGCCTTTGGTCCAGATGAGCAAATAGTCACAATCAATTCCTTCGCTGAGATCTTTTACAGAGACAACTTTGTCAATATACTGAAGTATGTCATAAGACGATTACATCCCGCACCGCAGTGATTTGGTTTGTTTACTCTAAACTCGTTTTCCCTATTGTTTAATCTTGGAGAGGTTTTTTGTAGGTCTTTTGCTTTGCAAGGAAGCTTAGATCTTTAACTATAACGCAAAGGAAAACGATAGAACCAGCAAGCGAGTGCTACTAGCCCGATTTTCTTGTACCACTCTCTAAACCTATATTATGATGAATGGTGAGATTACAAGGAATCTATCTCTTTTCAATATAACTAGTGAGCAAAGGAAGGTAACAATTTCAAAGCTGTCAAAATTACTAGGTTAGCAGTTCAAGCTTAGTACAAGAGTACAATAGAATCGGAGCTATACTACCGTATTTGTTGAACAAAACTGAGACCGGTCCCGGTCATGCTCAGTTTTTATACATTTTTATTTATCCCAATGCCCCACCTGTTATTCTAGTCCCACTTATCTAAGTTAGCCAAACTGTAACCAGACGGGTACTCTACCAGTGATTTGTACGTAGGGTGCGCATTTATCTTCAAAGGTAATTGAGGGAGCCACCTTCTAAACAAAACTTGTCTACATCGTAGTTATGTCACAGACAGATGAAATACAATTTCTGTCAGTGTTACTGATGCACGAATAAGTACTTTGAAGAAGTTCGTTATTTTAGTTTTAGTTTCATCGTTTACCCAACTCAACAGAAAAGTTGGTAGCTCGGTAACCGCGGTGTCGAATGCAATTCGTCACTCGGTCGTATTGTTCTAGTCTTCAGTTGTGATTTCTCATGTTTAGCGGACCTTGTTCTCGCGCGTTCGATATTAACTCGGTTACTGTCGCTCTTGTTAGAAATGTTGTGAGATTGAGAGTAACCGAGATAATTTCGAGAGCGTGAGAATCGAGCCAAAAATATCTATTGTTGAACGATTACGAGATTTGTTATGATAGTTTTGTAACAGTTTGTGTAAGAGTAAACTAACGTACTCGTACTAACACATTGTTCTTCGTTTGAGTTTGCTTTTGTTTAATTAACTGCATGTCACAATTATAAAAGCGATAATTCAGCGCACTTATTTAGATACTTACTATTTTATTTCAAACCTATTGTTTCATTATATTATTTTACAATGTTAGATGATAAAACAGCATGTTAGATAAAGGTGTAACACCAATCGATTTATCATCGATCGATGTTAGAGTGGAATAGTCGATGTCGGTCGACAAATGCTACCACAGTAATCGATCGATGAATGGAACAGTCTAAGTCCATCAATGGCATCGAGTGACGATCGATCAATTGGTGTGAT
The DNA here is from genome assembly GCA_905404285.2 of Erannis defoliaria. Taxonomy (NCBI): domain Eukaryota; kingdom Metazoa; phylum Arthropoda; class Insecta; order Lepidoptera; family Geometridae; genus Erannis; species Erannis defoliaria. The sequence continues at coordinate 10,406,809 of FR990066.1, read as the reverse complement.
AACACTAAGCGTTTATTTTTATAGCAGAACTAAATATGTAAGGAAATGAAATGCTGAGCACTTTAATTAAGTGTGTGATAGATTTAATCGGTTACTCTAACGTTTACTTAGTTATTACTAGGCGGCCAAACGCTATACTTACTTATTACAAGCCGGCGTCTGCAGTTTCCATCAGCCGATGCAATCTAAGGAATGATTTAAATGGTTGCCGAGGGTTGCATCGATGTAGTTGCAAAATGTAGGGTAGAGCGCCCTAAATATGGCTAAAATGGGCGCACTTTATATAATTCAGACTGGTCTTAGATTGTGAGTTTAGACTAGCAAGAAATTGTATCTGAGTGCGACTCTCTCTGCAAGTTTAGTAAAGCATTTGCCTGATCTGCAAGCAGTCATGCAAAGCAAAGCAAGAAATGCGCAACTTGGGTTCGTCGCTGTAAAAAATCGATTAAATATACCGTTTCACCGATACCTTTCGTCGCCGGTAGGCTCTTGCAACAAATACCTGTTTTCATTTGCGACTGTATTTATTCGCTTTACGCTTCTTATTAAGCTTCTTCTTTAATAGGAGTATCGTATCACATATACCATCGTGTACGCATATTTCAGTATTGTAAAATTATATTCGCACGATCGAATTGAGTTTGGTGTACTTATAAATAGATCGCATATTTGTGCGAGTCTTTTCTTTTATTCTGTTTACCAACAGGTGAGTTGGTGGTCAAACACGGGCTTCATCATCATCAACCAGAAGAGGTCCACTGCTGGATGAAGGCCTCCCCCTTAATAGGGATAAGTTGCCATAATCCTCAAGCTTGGCAGGCGTCTTGGGCATCGCAGAATGCTCTCCACCATTAACCGAGAGGACACTGCTGCCCGTCCAACACGGGGTTATAAGTGATTAAAAAGACTAAGAAAGGACCGACTAAACTATAACACTCGTGGAAGTAATCTTGTCTCGATTAGTGTGATAGGTAACGCGGAAGTGATCTTCTGGAAGTTTTGTTGCTAGTCTAAACTCAAGTTTGTTTTTCCGTGTGGCGTGGCGTGTTGACGTGTGTATGTGTTGTCTCCAGCTGCCAAGACGGAGATGGTGAAGTCAAAGCTGCCGAACTCGGTCCTCGGAAAAATCTGGAAGCTCGCAGACATCGACAAGGACGGTTTCTTGGATGAAGATGAGTTCGCGCTGGCAATGCACCTGATACGAGTGAAGATCGATGGCCATGATCTTCCGGTTGAGCTGCCGCCGCATCTCGTGCCGCCATCAAAGAGGAACTAAGAGAAATTAGGACTGTAAAGTAACTCTGGCGAAGGTTCCTCGAAACCCATTATGTTGAGTATGATTGAGCAAAGTTTGGAGAGTTTAGACTAGCAACAGAACTTGCAGTTTGTATTCGTAATTTTGCAACTTGCAGCAAGTTTAGTTGTGCAAATCTTTTTCTAATAATAACTTGCTAGTCTAAACTCCGCTTTAAGATTGACGTACGGTGAAAAGATTTCCGATCAATGAGCGCAGTCTCAGAAAATAAATATTATTTCTATCATCCGTCATTCTCGAGACAAACATGCCTAATGAAAGTGACAGATAAGGAGGTAATGTCGATTTATCTAGAATTAGCCTGCAATTTTTTTGTGTCAGAAAGTGTTATTATTGTACCGTCGCCGGGCGCGGGGTGATTCTAGCTTGTTCGTGTAAATAATACGTGTGTTGCGATTCAGATTTTTATAGATTGCTATTAAAAATGTTGCTTTTGGCTATTTAAATTATTTATTCATGTTCAATGACGGTGATGTATGACATCCGCTGTAGATAAAAATATGTATTATAATATAACAGAGATTGATCCCCGCGCCTATGCTTTTTACCAACGGAATGACGAACGGTTGACATAAAGTTGGTTCGCTATCGGATGATCACTAATATAAATACTTGCGTTAATGCCAAGAGTGAACGAAAATCCAATTTTCATTAGCCTTATTAGTTTTCATTTTTATTAAAGTACCGTCGCAGTAATATAACAGAAATGAAATAAAAAAGACTATCTCATTAAAAAAAAATGAAATGTACTGTTGTTATCGGTGATTGTCTGATAGCGAACGGACTATATAACTTTAGTGTCGTGCGGTTTCGTCGTATACCAACACTTCTACAATATGAAGATCGAAACGACTGATGTAATATAATTGATTTCATATCTACTAACAAGTCGAAATAGTAGTAACTTATTTAAAGTTCACTAGAGGCTCTCCGATGCACGCCTATGAAAGGCTTTGTAGCTTTTTGTTCCAAATTTATTTATTATTATTTGTCCTTATCCTACATGAACCGTTTATTTTACTGAGATTAGTAGCATTCTCTTCTCCGACCCGCAATCTATCTATATCCATGCCAAAAATTCAAGGATCCAAGGAACAAAAAAAAAGCAACACATTCGCATTTATATTATTTATTCTGTCCGTTGTGTTAATCGCTTTTTGACAGCTCGTGCAAAATTGATGACATAACATTGTAAAGCGTCTAGCGAATTATATCTCTACAAATAAATTCGTTTGATCTAGCATTACCTCCTTAAAGGATATGTCTAACGTAGATGTAACCTTGTAAAGAGGTAATGCTAGATAAAACGTATTTATTTATTTTATACGGTATATAATTTGCTAGCTGCTTTACAAATGTCATCAACTTGTAAAAAAACGCGATTAACACAATGGACAGATGGAGGGTATCTTTAACTGCGGGCCTATGCTGAGAATTCTTATGATTATTATAAAGTATAAATATTTATTTAATGAGCGCAATGCGTCGCCGCTCACATTTTCGTAGTAAAAAATTGGACCTCCAATAAGATAGCGTTATAACTCGAAAAACCTAAAGTGTCTTAAGTAAATTCGTTTCTGTTTTACTCTTAGCAAATATCTCTTATGTCTCGCATTGTTATTGTTTCCGATAGACACTTGCAACAGTAATCAGCATTGCCATCCAACACTTTACTCTGTCCATTATGTTAATAGCTTTTTGAAGGCTCATTTAAAGTTGACGACATAACTTTGTAAAATGTCTAGCAAATTATATCTCATACAAATGAATACTTTTGATCTAGCAATACCTCGTTACAAGATTACGTCGACTGAATTTATTTGTATTTGTCGTCAACTTTGCATGAGCTGTAAAAAAACGTTTGACATAATGATACCACAAGTTATAAATGTTTCTTTCAATGTAAAAATTTCGTTTTCAAGTTGTTGCAATATTTACTTTTATTTCTTAATGTACAACTAAAAGACATAATAACAGAAGAATGATCATAGTGATGTATGTTCGATGATTTTTATATACGTTAGTCGTTTTAAACATAAAAATTTACTAGTTTAGGAAATTATTTATTTCATTTTAAGGTTGAATATAAATTATTACGGAATTGTAATACGTTTTATGATTTGTTTTATCTACCTACTTAATTATTTAGTACATCATTGTTTGGTGCCCCAAAGTTATGTTAGCTGTATTGTAATTCCATGGGCTTGGAACTACTTAGAAGGATAATGTTCAATTTTTACTGAATATTCGTTCTGATGAGTTGCAAGTCTACATTTTAAATAAATTATATTTCCCATAATATTATGTTGTTAATGTTCACTAAAGTTTATTACAAAGATGAATATTTTTTATTTTAAAGTATTTTGGCAAGTTTAATTATTTATTTCGTCTTTCTGAAATCTATGTTATACAAATTTAAATATTCTTTAACCAATCTTTAACTTTATTCGTTGTTCCTATTAGATTTGATTCAAAATCGCAATATTGTAATTTCAACTAACTTTTAAAATTTGTTCCATGTCAACCGACATTTGTATGTCTATCTATTCCTTTACTTATGCTACTTGTTTGCATTTATGTATGAAATTCGACGTCACGGTGCCTTCGCTTTTAATGTAAGGAATAAGCTTCATACGTACATCCAAAAATGCCTGCACGGTCGGTAGCCACGGCACTGCCGCGTCGTAGTTCGGTCTGGCATGGCCGCGCCACGGAATGCGTTATAGACTGCCTAATAGCAGTCTAGTGTAGATCGTAAAGCGCAGACCACACCGCAACCCAACTTATCTGAGCTTAGTTCGCGTTTCTACCATGACTGGTTCATATTTCGGTTCGCACCACGAACCACGAGCCGACTGAACATGTGGGCTAGTTTATCCTGACCATAGATTTGTATTGAAGTAGACTACAAAACCGTCATAAGCACGCGCGTACTTTTTGTCATACCTACTACGACGTCGCAAGATCAGTTATTATTTGACTTCCGATAAAATATCAGGTTTGATACAACGAGTTGGTTGTAAAGTATTGACTCAATACAGGTCTGTCATCTTGACGATCTCGAGTCAAGCAAGCTGTGTGAACTCTGTCGTTCTTTTTCACCTCCGCGCATCAGACTGTAGTAGGTGTTACGTCTATATTAGCGTCGCTCGCGGTGTGGCCTAATTTCACTCGCTAGCTTAGCTTATGTAGTCATAGGACTCTATTGCAGAGTCCACCTGGGGAAATACCTTTACCAGTTATTCAGCCAGAGAAATTACTGGGAATGAGGAGATTTGACATATCTAATATCTCAAGGTGACGAGCACAATGCAGTGCGGCGCAGGATTTTGAACGCAAGTTCACAATTCTAGCACTGCTATTGTTACTGTTACGAACGTCTCTCCGTTGCATTAAAATCCCTAATAATATTGGTTGCATAGGTAACGAGAGCTAACTACGCTAAATTAGTTCAGTGTGGTCTGCGCTTTAGTTGTCCGGTAACATGTAAATACAAAGTTTTATAACGGTAAATGTTTTGGATCGTGTTTTGCGTCTCATTGCGCGCGCGCAGTTACATCGCTGCTTTTGAACGAGTATTTAATTTTGTATGTTTGAAGCGCGCAATGCGGCGCTCCTTGGCGTTTTTACATTTTGCTACTACATTATGTGTACATAAAGATATGTAAATTGTTTATGGTAATCGTAAATTATACATAGTGTGTAATAAATAGATAAGAAAGCAGTTGTTTTTTTTTAACTTCTGAACAAACATTTGGTATGTATAAATATTAATTCGGCTAATTAGTTGCTAATTTATGTATGTATGGTATACCAGGTGGTTTGATTATAAAATTGGATATAGTAACGACCTGTTAAACAAATTTTACCCTGAACTTTGAACAACAAACAGGAAAGACTGCTTTTAGCGCCATTACTATAAAAAAATCGATGGCGAGTCCCACTAGACCTGTAATTTCGTTAGCTACTGCTCATGCCAGTACATTTCAAACAGTACGTACTGTTTGGTTAATACTCTGATAGGGCACGGTATATAATGTATACTTGTATATAGCTTGGCAAATGTAGAAATAATTGGGGCCCCACTATCGCAAATAGTTGTAAATACTAGTAACCTATTGGAGTAAGATGATTGGACTATCCACAGATCGGCCGCGTCTATCCCACTAGTCCTATGATAGATACACAACAGGAAAAAACTTAAAATTAACTTTATTTTACAAATTAGCCTATTTCAAACAAGTGGACGGAGCCTAAAGCACGACACGGATAAAGGAAAAATAAACTTTATACGGCGATGACGGTAATGGGAGTTCTGGAACCAAAAAATTGGTGTCACTTTTCCCATGGGATACTGGGTCAAAATAGTGTACCTAATGACATGACAACACGATGGGATTGGTGGGTCAGAGATATCGATGTCGCATGGGACTACTGGGTCAAAAGAGTGGCAGTTGTCCCATCATGGAACAACACGATGGTACTAGTGGGATAGACCCAAACTGCCAGGACAGAAAAGTTTCCAGTTCAAGACTGCTATAAAACCAATATACCTCTATTATAATTATTGTTCTGTGATACCTACAAAGAGAATGAAATGAATGAGATGAAGGGGGAGGCCTTCGTTCTCCGGGCTGATGATGATGATGATGATACCTACAATGACCTTCTTCACAGAAGGCGTTATGACAGCTATACAAGAAATGGGTATCTTTACCTACATCTCCATTGAAATCTAAGAAATTTTTAATCCAGTGCGGTAACCAGGGTGGTGCCAGCTGTGCCCAGGCACAGGGCGTAGACCCTGTAAGGGCATAGAAATTAGTCTAGTAATTTCCCACCACAAGTTTTGGATCATGTGTGGGCGCAGTTGTATAAATATATAAGCTCCCCCCGGGCGCATGAAAGGCTAGTTACGACACTGAATACGACAAACTTATGAAATTTAAAAAAAAACAACAAGTAGACAGAGTTGGATTTAAAAAAAATGCTTAAAAATTAAAGCTTATCACAGTATTCTCTGATCGAAATAAAAGCTTATGTAGATCATAAATGAAAGAACATTTCAAGTAAACTTTTTTATTAACAATACCATACCAATAAATTCAATCCTAGCTAGGAATATAATATTTTGTGGTTAAGAAAAAGGCAAACACCCATGGTTTGTCTCTTAGTTAACATTATTTTACAGCTCATAGTTTTTTACATTATAATTACTGAACACTACTATGTTCCATATCACTAGAATTTCGTAGAATTAAGTAAAACTATTTTACTGTTCTGTATTATCTAAACGCACATCATGCTAAATGCATTTTGTCAGCAATTAACTATGAAAACTGAATGATAATAGTAGTCTGATCACATTTGCTGGTTTTTTTTAACTCAAAATTGTAATCGGTTGTCAATGACTATAGTGAAAACATTCTCATGCAGGCTTTGTTTTATTTAGCAATCTTTTTTTGCACAGTTAGAGTATAATAGCTATCAGCCTGTATAATTTGAGTTCAAATAAGACAAAAGTAAGTATACAAATAATTTAAAAAACCATAAACATATAAGTCTGCATAGCTCATTCAAAAATGTCAATCTCATATCCACGACATGTGAAGAGAAGCAGGCTCTGTCACCATATTCCAAACCCATTAGAATCCGATTTGATTCAAAAACTACTCTCGCCATGTCAGTCTTCTGCATTAAGAATGACGGAGACAGATAGTGTAGTTTGAGAGTGGAAACCTTGCCGAATGGGTTTAGGAAATGGTAGCAGGACAAACAAAAGCATATCCAAGACACCTCTTACAATACAAATAAGCAGACAGTACCATTTCTTTGAATATACATATAGTCTATTTTATGCATAACATAATTAAAACTGGGCAATAAGGGCACACAGTTAAGGCAACAGTTACTGTGGTGGCTGGCCTGGTGGTGGTTGCGGGCCAGGTGGACGGACTTGGCGACGCAGATGCTCCACAAGCTCAGGGTTAGAGGCCTGCATGTGTTGAGCGAGTGCTTGTCCGGCCTCTAGCAGTGCATTCATGCCGCCCGCACCTGCCGCGCCTCCGTCTCCCGTCGTCGTTGTATTCATCAACCCCGAGATCAGATTCTGCATGTTAGGGTCCGAGAGCATCTCTGTAGCCATGTTAAGTAATGCAGGGTTTTGTAGTAGCCCACCGAGGTCCATGGGCATCCGCTCGCCGCGCGTCGTCAGCCGCTCATCTGCAAGGTGCAGGTTCTGTCGATACGACTCGTTGTCAGGCTCGAGTTGAGCAGCTCGAGCGAACGCGACGCGGGCCTCACGGTGTCGGTCGAGCGCTGTGAGCGCGAGCCCGAGCCGGCCGTGCGCCTTACCGTAATCGGGCTGCAGGCCGAGCGCCGCCGTGCAGTCAGCTACTGCAGCCTCGTGCTCGCCTAGTTTGAAGTGCGCGGCGGCCCGGTTGCAGAAGTACACCGAGTTAAGCGGGTCGATCTCCACCGCGCGCGTGTACCGATCAAGTGCTTCGCGGTATCTCTTAGCCTTCATGAGCTCGTTGCCCTCGTTTTTGAGTCGCTCGGCTTCGGCGGAGAGCGCAGGCGGAACGGCGGTTGTCGGCGCTGCCGTAGTAGCTGTCTGGCTCCCACTCCCACCGCGAGCACGCACCAGTTGCAGCAAGTCCACCGCTTGCGCCGAGTCTGCACGCTCAAGTTCGAAAGCAGTCTCAATGCATTGAGCGGCCACCTCCACGCTTTCGCGTGAATCTGCGTTCAGCGCGTCGCCATCCAATTGCTGTTTCAAGAAGTTGACTATACTCGCCGCCACAGTTTTCACTTCGTTCGCCATGGTCCTGTAGCACTAGAACCGGTGTATAAAATACGACGATTAAAGATTAACTTTGATGTTTTTTTAAGAGCTCTTCCTACTTTTTAATATTTTTTTACAAGGGTGACAAGAACAAGATCGCGACCGACAGTAAAATAAAATAGTTGACACTGACATTGGTAAATAAGTAATGTGTGATAGTGACAGTAGACTAAGCAAATTTTTTTTCTTAGTTATTGGCATCGTTGTGCATTCTGCCAGTGTCAGGTTTATGAATTTTCAAGTTTTAATAGCATAATTAAGTCAAATATGTCATGAAATCACAGAATAGAATAGAATATTTTTTATTGCCAAAACTGTGTACAAAAGATCTTATAAATTAAAACTAGTACTTAACATCAGTTTACCCATTGCGGGCGTGCAATATTTTTAGTAGGTACTTAGGTTTAATGTACCTACAGCTGCAAGTTTAGTGCATTTTTGTCTTAGAGATAAAAACAATTTTTAAATCTACCTAGGAACATAATTATTTTAAAACAAAGGCTAAAATTATGTTTTGCCTAAATAGCATAAAACATTTTTTATTATATTTACACCTTATCGGCCTTACTTAGAAAAACTTTTCAACCGTTAGTCACTGCTTAAGATGCTCTGCCATCTTCTCTCTGACGTAAAGTTGCACGTGCTAGAAAAGGACAGAGAAGTTTAAGCAGTGACTAAGAGAATTGAGATTATTTTAGGTAAGGCTGTTAATGATTAAAAATGGTGATGTTTTATTAATTGAGTGTTGAATTACATGCACGAGTGTGGGCAACTGATATATTGTTTTGAAACATGTCTTTTCGTGTTGTTTTCAAAACTCTAACTGTGTGTGTATTCCTCTTGCAGAATGCCATCTTCTTCATCTTCTCTCTGACGTGAAGTGTAACATGCAAGAACAAGACAGAGAAGTTTAAGCAGTGAGTAAGTTTTGAGCGGCATTTTTAAGTAAGGCCATAATTCGCGATAAAACACGTAAGTTTAAGAAAATAATAGAATACAACGACATGATTTTCTCGTGTTCCCGCCAAAACTCCAATTAAGTAGACAACTTTTGTTTTTTTTTTTAGCAACGCACTTTGTGCGTCCTACCAGTTTTGTTCTTCAGTTTTAGCAAAGCACTTTGTGCATTCTGCCAGATGTTTCCGTGTTCCCATATAAATAGGTATACTACTTAGACTGCGTTCACGCCAAAGTGATGGCTATAGCGAAATTATCATCCATTTTCAGAAGGTAGACTTTAAACTCTGTGTAGAAAGTAGAGTATAATTATTTCACTATTGTATTGTTTTCAGTATCTTGTCCATAATTCTTCAAGCCATGTGTAATATATTGTCCCAGGCCGAAGGCCCCACAAGAAATTATGAAAATTCCAGCAACACTGTGGAAACTACGTGAAAGGAAGAATAAAAAGCTTGTAATATTTTAATTTTTTTAATTTCAGTTTTAAAAGCATCTCGCGCCATTGCATTACAATCTTAGCCATCATTAGCTTTTTTTGTGTCCTTCCGTAAAAGAAACGGCTGATTTCATACCACTTGATCGCGTTCTAAATTCGCCGGTACTACAGCAGTTTTTTTTATGGTATTGAAATGACACGACGAGCTAGACGTTCGCCTAGTGGTTAGCGTCACGCCTGCCCATAACAGTAGCAATGCCAGAATTGTTCACTTGCGAACAAAACCCTGCGCCGCATTGCACTGCGCTCGTCATCCTGAGATATTAGATGTGAAATCTCTTTATGTCCAGTATGCATTCAGTTAGCCACATTCCGGTCGCGAGCGTACCGGTCACTGCATATAGCTATGAAAAAACGCAAGCGGGTGAAATTACTGAAAATAACATAAATTTACAATGTAAGAGATATCGAGACGTGGTGTTCTGGGACTTAATCTGTAAACAAGTTGCTATTTGTTATTAGAATAGCTAGCACACGCTTCTCTTTTTAAACCGACTTCAAAAAAGAGGGGGGGTTATAAATAAATATCGCCGGATATTTTTCACACAGCGCCATCTAGCCCCATACCACAGAATAAATAATAGTACTACGTAAAGAAAGTTCACTTCGCAAAGGAATTGAAATAAATAAGGACTCTATTTACTAGGCAATAAAGTAGCAATTCAACTCGTACAGCGCTGGATACCGCCCGCTATATTCACCTAGATATACCGCTCTCTTTCTATCACGTATGCTTAGTTACGTGCGACGAGGCTAGCGTGCGGGCGGCTGCTGACCTCAGACCTGCATTGTCCTCCATACCGAACATATCTAAACTGCGGAGTGACATCCCTGGAGTACCCCTGCCCATACTAAGCAAAGCTTGTAATAGGGAAACTAGATAGCTGTAGAATACTTTTTTTTTGTAAATACATACTCAAAATACATAGGTACTAAACCCACAGAACAAACATCTATATTCGTCACATACATTTTTGTCCCGGGTGGGGATCGAACCCACGCCCTACAGCTAGTAGTACTATTATTTATTCTGTGCTACAGCTCTGAAGGCAGACATGCTACCAGCTGAGCTACAGGGCAGTCAAAGATTCTATGTTAGAATGTATGTATTTATTTAATGTATCATAGCGATTTTTATTTTAAAGATTCTTTTTTTGCTTGAAAGAGGTTCTCGATTGAAGTCGGCATAATGGTGTACTTGTACAGCATACCACGTGCAAATCCCATTTCTCTGATCGAAGTGTGTGTCGCAAAATACGGCGTCGACATTAAGTTTAATAAATACTTTATACAAGATATTTTCTGTTATTGATAAATACGCGTTGTTTCGTAACGCCATCTCTATATGTCGGGCATGTTCCTGTGGTGGTGGTCAGGCGGCGTGTTGTCCAGCAGACAGACCCAGTCCTTCAGCCGCCGCGTGCGGCAGTACTGGTCGCGGGGCAGCGCACGCGCAGCCGCCGCTTCACCTGTGAATTGGTTTGATTAGCATTCACGTACACATTTTTACGTTGTCACATTTCTTATTCATGGCCACGGGAGGGTACAGTAGAAGGAGTACTGTTTTATGGGAGACAAGTTGAAAAAGTGTCCAGATTTATGCAGTATATAACCTTGCAATACACTCCAGAATGGCCCTAGCGCAGCTTTAGAGTATGGTATGAATATAGCAGTAATTGTAGACGGATTGAAGTGTGCCGAGTACCTTTTTTGTGAAACTTTAACTTTTGCGTTTCAGTGATATTTTTGAAATATTTTAAAAATAATAGGACAAAATATGTGTTGTGAAAAATTAAAAAGTTGCGAAAAGAAAACCGCCACAACGAAGCGGAAGTTTCTCTGCTGCTACACTAGCGCCACCTATATTACTAACCCGCGCCTGCACAAGCGCCCCCGCACCACGCGACGCTGTTCTCGTGCGCCGGCGCGGTGTGGAACTTGAACTCGGTGATGAACAGACGAGACTTGTAGGGCTCCTCCGTCAGCAGCTGCCGCAGCTCGCACGCGAGGCGGGGGCGGAGCCCCGGCAGCGCCGCGCAGCCGCCGGTCACTAGGATGTTCGCCGCTAGTCGGCGGCGAGCGTCCACTGGCGCCTGACAGATAACGTTGTATTAATTAAAGTCCAAATCACCACGCGCCGCTATCTCGCACGCGCATTTCAACAGTTTGTACATGTAAAATTACCACAATCTGCGCAAGAGATTGAAAGTTTGACGTGTCTGTCTCAGACAGACCACATATTATGATGCCACAGACAGTCTGTCGGTGGCATCATCATCATCAGCTTTCAAATGGCTGAACCGATTTTGATTATTATTTTATCTTATTTGTTTGAAGGGTGACTTAATTGAGTGTTCTTAGCTAAACGGCTGAACCGATTTTTTGACACCTTTGTCTGTTATTCAACCGCCAAGCAGTCGTGTGCAAGTATTACTATGTTTCGGTCTAAAGGGTAATGTTACCAGATAAATTACTGGACATGAAGATATTTGTCATGTAAGGATGACGAGCGCAGTGCAGAGCGGGCGCAAGTTTACAATTCTGGTTCTGTTACTGTATGCGTAGGCGTGATGCTTACCAGCAGGCGAAAGACTACTGTCTCTTCACTCTATTGCGTAAAAAAAGGTTGTTTTTAAAAAAAAACCTGTCACTGACCTCTATTATACAAGTACGCTTGGACTTCATATTGTCGATAGCAAATTGAAGCCATTTGATTTTTGACATTTTTGGCGCGGATAGCAGTGTCCATGTAGTATCCATGTAGTTGTCCAGCATCCATGGAACTAATACTTTATTGACACACATTGTCAATTTGAGTACCGGAGATGCTCGAAAGGGCGCTTCAAATCGGCACAAAAGAACTGTAATTTCCTAGACAATATTTAGTCCAGCGTACTTGTATAATAGAGGTCAGTCATTGACAGCCGTAAGACGTCTACTACTGGACGAAGGCCTCCCCCTTAATAGGGAGGGGTTGCCATAATCCCCACGCTTGGCAGGCGGCTTGGGGATTGCAGATTGTTACCACCGTTAACTAAGAGGACGCTGCTGCCCGTCCTCCGGTGGTTCTGTGTGTAGTTTTAGGACATACCCAGCAGGCTAATCATGTAACTGTTTGGGATCGCGATTAGTCATAAATGTCGCTGGTCAATGTCCCGCCAAAACTCATTTGACCCTGCAGGGCAGGACGAAACGCCAAAAGACCGACGGATTTGCTTAACTTAATTAAAGAAATCAATGCATTCGTTCGTTAAAGATAGCAAGAGAAATCCCTCCGTGATACCGTGAAGCTGTGACAGTGATAATTATGACAAATCGCGATCCCGAACAGTTACATGATTAGTCTGCCGGTCCACAATAGAGGTCGGTGTTACCTGTATAATACACTGCAGCACTAGATCAGGCAATGAAGAGAATTCCCCATCTCTTGCGAACATGACCTCAGCAGCTAGCTCCCGCGCCCGCCCCCCCACGGTCACCGCGCCCCCGCCCGCGCCCCCTGTAGGGTGCACGACGCTGGGACACGGCGCGGGCGGGGCGTCAGACTGCCACTGCAGCGCGCGCGCGCGGTTTATCACGAAACAAGTCTTCACTAGAATGGAAAATGACAACGCTGGCTAATAGGGAACATGGATGTGTTTTCTTTATGGAACATACATGTGTTTTCTTTATATTTATATTTAATTTAAAATTTATTATTCAATATAATAGGATAAATGGATAGTTTAACTGAATCTGATGCTTACGCCGAAAAAATAATTGTAATCGGCTGGTAAAGTTCTGAAAGCGTTCAAAGTATTTGGGAGGGAGTCATCTGTCCCTTTCTAGCAAAACACGTGCATAGTATATAGAATTTGTTTGGAATCGTGAACTTTGACGTCATAAACCGTAGTGCCCACCCTGTCTAACATGAAACTAAAATGTTTATAACTTCGTTATTTGTGCACTTATTAAAATGTTACTTTCGATGATTTTGTTTTAATGCCAGTCAGCTTTTTAGTGAGTCAATAAAAAACTCATGCAAGAATTGCAGGACAAGAATTTATGTGACTAACATAGATATTTGCTCTGTGTCTGGGTGTAGTATGTATTATAAGTATGTATTTACGAAAAAAAAGTATATAAGTATTCCATCAGCTATCTGGTTTCCATAATACAAGCTTTGCTTAGCATGGGGCTAGATGGCGCTGTGTGTAAAATGTCCCCCAATATTTATTTATTTATTTCATCCGAACATAATGAATATTATGGACTGTCAGTTTAGCTTAGCCGGCCATTCAACTCAAAGGCAAGGTCTCTACCTCCACACAAACTAGTACGTAAGCTGTACACAATGCGCCATCAAACCTGTCGCTATTTTATCTCGTGCAAATCTTCTTCTTCGTCGAGTCGATGATCCAAAAAAATATAATTATAAAAAACCTATTCTATACTAATTTCTCCCAGTATTTGGCCACTGCCATCCCGCAAAGAGTAGCCTTATTCAGGTCTTCCAAGGTGCAGGAACTCGGGCACCGAGGACACGACAGTAGGTGCAACATGGTCTGCGCAGGCGCTCCGCAGTCGCACTGAGCTCTCTCGGCGTCCAAGTTACTCCTGCAGCGGCCCACTTGGGTGCGGAGTCGATTTAAAGACTTCCACGTGGGCCACGGGAGGTCGCCGCCTACTGGGACTTCTTCCATCTCGTGCAAATGAGATAGACTTATGCATATTAAAAAAAATGTCACGTTTCTGGAGTGTGTTAAAGGGGTGTGTTCTCTCTTGGTGTTTTTACCTTTGATATCTTCGAGCAGGTTCTGCGAGAGGTTGAGCGGCACGCTGTGGTTCTCCTGCATGAGCCTGGCGAGCTCGTCGTGCAGGGCGGCCGCGCCCAGCGGCGCCGCCTGCAGCCCGCCCAGCACTACGCACCCGTGCACCACTGCATGGAACCCATAATATATGAAGATTTTGTAGTAGTAGGACTCTACTGCAGAGTCCGCCTGGGGAAGTACCACACCTTTGCCAGTTATTCAACCGCCAAGCAGTAGTGCGTAAGCATTACTATTTTCCAGTTTGAGGGGTAATGATATCAGAGAAATTACTGAGTATGAAGAGATTTAACATCTAATATCTCATGGTGACGAGCGCAGTGCAGTGCGGCGCAGGATTGTGTTCGCAAGTTCACAATCCTGGCACTGCTATTATTAGCGGCAGGCGTGACGCTTACTACCAGGCGAATGTCTTGTTCGTCCCGTCGCTTGAATGCATAAAAAAAGATGATACGATTATTTATTTATTTATTTAATTCTTTATTGCACACATATATACATTAATGTACAAAGGAAGGACTTATTTTCTACCAGTCATCCCCGCGGTTAAATAGATTATGTACAACGTAAAGAAGATTCAATCTCTTAAAAAACGAATCAGAAACAAATAGAGCCACAATATACAGGGTTACTGGTAACTCGAAGTATTCCCGGCGGTACCAGACAAGGGGGCTAACATGCATCAAATGTAAGCCCCCCAATGTATGGCCGAAAGTTCATAGTTTTCAAAATATTTAAAATAAAACAATTTTTTGAATATTTTTGTATGAAGTGATTCCACACTTATGGTATTTCTATGTTTTTAAAGCTTAAACAGGAAGAAAAATTATGACCTCCGGCAGGACTCGAACCTGCATACGAGCAGTCGCTATGGGTTTCCGTCCCAACTGCTTTGCCAATTAAGCTACAGAAGTCTCTGCCTGAGAAGCCAAATTTCCGAACCTGTTATAAGCTACCAACTAAGCGTTGGTGGCGCCATCTGTAAATTTTTGTAACACAAATATTCGGAAATTTGGCTTCTCAGGCAGAGACTTCTGTAGCTTAATTGGCAAAGCAGTTGGGACGGAAACCCATAGCGACTGCTCGTATGCAGGTTCGAGTCCTGCCGGAGGTCATAATTTTTCTTCCTGTTTAAGCTTTAAAAACATAGAAATACCATAAGTGTGGAATCACTTCATACAAAAATATTCAAAATAGTATAGCCAGTGCGACTTCTCTCGTCAGGCCTTGGAACCTGCAACGGTTTCGGCTTGGGTAAATATTTGTGTTACAAAAATTTACAGATGGCGCCACCAACGCTTAGTTGGTAGCTTATAACAGGTTCGGAAATTTGGCTTCTCAGGCAGAGACTTCTGTAGCTTAATTGGCAAAGCAGTTGGGACGGAAACCCATAGCGACTGCTCGTATGCAGGTTCGAGTCCTGCCGGAGGTCATAATTTTTCTTCCTGTTTAAGCTTTAAAAACATAAAACAATTTTTGTTTATAGAAAAAAATTTAAAACTTTATAATTCTCGGTTATTACATTCTAACCGTTTTATGCATAAAACACTAAAACCTATTTTAGTTAAGTAAGTAAGTTCGTATAGACTGAGTGGCCGGCCCTAGTGTCCGAGTTAATGTGCCGCCCGGAGGCCTCTGACATGGCTGACGGTTGTTGTTATAGAAACTAGAACAAACAACCAGGACCAACAATTGAACGTGTCATCCGACCCACGGTAGCGCTCAGAAATAAATACCACTCACGGTCACCCATCCGAAGACTGACCGGACCGTCCGTTGCTTAACATCGGTGATCGTTTAGAATCACCGAGACAAGCTACGCCACGAGCGCTACCTTTTTTAGTTAAAAAGTGTTTTGTCAATTTCTTTCGAATTGGGAATTAAGTTTGAAATAAAATGCTTTAAAAAAATTACAACCAACTTCAACTTCGAATATCTGGATGACATCTTCATATTTTCTAGTAATTTTGATTTAAAAACCAAACTACTGAACAGATTTCGCTTAAATTTATATGGGGCCACCTCTGAAGTATTACCTACTTACCAGACATAAAAATTCCCTTCGGCCACTTACGAAACCAAAATTCGAAACCAGTTCTTAAATAAGAATTATTTTTCTTCTTACGAAATTGGTTTCGGTAAAAGAATAATATTTCTTATCTCGAAATTCATTTCGATAAAATAATATGGTTTCGTCTTACGAAACTATCAAATCAAAATATACGTACTCGTACAATATATAGTCTGTTACCGGCAAATAGGCTTTTTTGATAGTAAAGTAAAGTCACAAAAAAAAACAAAGTATGACTTTGTTTTTTTTTTGTGAGATAGAATATAAAACTGACATTCATTGACTAAATTGACAATCGAATTGTGTAAATATAAATAGTAAATTGATTATTGAGTGTCATAATCCTGCTTATTTAACGTCATACTGGAAACAGTTAAAAAAAAGACATAATGTTCATTCGATAATGGTTATATAATTAGTTAAAATTGTTACAAAAAACACTTAATAATGCAACGAAAAAGGTGCAATAATTTCATCAAAATCATAAAGTTCATGATTGGCGGAGAAATCGCGTAAAATACATACAAAAAAACCATACAGTCGAATTGCAAACGTCCTTTTTTTAAGTCGGTTGAAAAGAAGCCAAGGGATTGGGGATCACAATATTCTCAGCACTGTTGTTAATAGAGAGGACGCTGTTGCCCTGTATGACAGGGCAACTACTTGTTTAATGCTTGTTTAATGGTAAAGATTATTAGGAAATTAATCATCAACATACCAGCAGCCACTTCCACTTCTTTGGCTCCGATGGACACGATCAGAGCGACGGGCGTCCCTAGTGTCAGCGCACACATGCGCGGACTGTCCGCCCACACCACACCTGATACCTGCACACACGCACACACACAATCAATACAGAAAAGTCAAACTCAAGGTAGGGCTAACATTTAGCGCCTTAACTTTTTAAATATTTTTTCATCATCCCTCATTTTGGCTTTTGGGAGCTCTGATTACAAAATATATTTATTTCGTCCGAGATGGCGTTTTTTTGGTCAAAAATATGTTGTTTTTTTTTTAGGTTTTTGAGGGCTCTGATTAAGAACATTCCGTTTATTATGAAATACAGGTTAGGGGATATAATTTATAATTTCATATACATAATAATAATAACTATAAATCAAAATCTATTGCCACATGTATGACGAAGCATCACTTGAGAAAGGCTCAATTGATTGGCTGATTTATTTTTCTTTGTGTTTATTAATTTACAGAAAAGTTGCCATCCATCAATAACATCCATTTCCTGACGATACAGTAATGTACTACTTCGTTTATGTAATGGGTTATAAATCCGTTTTGAAAAACTGATGATAGATGGAGCCACATAAAAGTTAAAACTCGCAAACGTTTCGATCGCGACTAACTATAACGGGTTTAGTGACTCATGTACTCGGCATGTATATGTCATTCATGAAACATTAAGATTTGTCTTGAAAGGGCGTATAACTGGCAAATAGTCCAGTTAGCGCCTATATTATATTGAATTATTATCAGTAGTCCTGTGTCGGTCAGTCATTTTCGGAGATATCGATCTTTCGTAATCGACGAGCCAAGTGACCGAGCAAAAAGATTCGATCAAAACGTCGGTCATCGGTCTCGAGAACCTACAAATAAAAATAAGGCTTAAGGCTATTAATATAGAGTTGAATTTAGCTATGCAATTTCACCGAGATTGATCGAAGAAAACGCACGGTGTTGTATCAATCGCCGGTCATTCATTCGGTCTCGGTCGGTCGCAGATCGGAAGATCGTTATGAATGGGAGTGCCGCGGATCTTGGGTTGGGCCGCGCGTCGTTCAATCCCGGTCTTTAACGATTGACGACCGGCACCCTTATCATGGACGTTCGTGATTCTGATTGCGAGCGTGCGCGAGCAGGAGGGCGCATGGCGCGAGTGGGTTGGTACGAGCAGGATGGCATGCTATCGCAATCGGAATCGCGAACGTCCATGATAAGGGTGCTGGTCGGTCACGCAGAAAGCGCGATTCGATCGTTTTGATTCGTTCAATCACGATCGACACAGGACTAATTATCAGGTTATTAGGGAAACTCAGTTCAGGGACCATGATCTCTTATTGCGGGACCGAATAGGTTCGGCTGTCGACGCGACGCGGCGCGACTGTGCAATACGGTCCGCGGTCGCGCAGCGTCAGCAGCTGTCAGCTGAGTAGTGATGGGTTCCTCACACATTTGGGTTTGGGTTTCTATTTATTTTTGATATTGTGTATTTTATTATTATTGTAAGAATGCACAGCGCACCGTGCGTGACGTCACCTGCCGGTCCTAACAGAAAACCAGCGCTGGTTGTTAGCAACCAGCATTACCCCGAGTTGGGATCGGTTTCGTGACAAAGAATATAGGTGCTCACTATTCATTTATTATTTAAATTTCTTTCTTTTGTATGTGTATCTATTTTTTTGTCTCGATATTTTTTTTTGTATTGTATTGTACATTTAGAAAGAGGGTGAGGGAGGATGCCTCGATGCCAAATGAGGGCCTCAAATGAGTTGAGGTACGTTGCACTTCAGAACACCGCAACGAACGGCTCGCTAATCAACCGACACTCCCTCACTGCGGCGTTGTCGCTCGGCTTGATTTGGTACCAAGCAAGGAAAGGAGTGCCTTATATTACACTTGCTAGGTGGCGCCAAGAAAAGGCTTTCTTTTCCGCTTATTTTATTATCAACAAAACAGTGTTGTTAGAGTATATGTCATATTACTATAACGATAGAGATCAAATCATTTTATAGAAGTGAGGTAGGCGAAATAAAACAATATTTTATGTTACGCGAGTGAACGACGCAGCGAACAGCAAAGCATTCGTGTCGCGATGAATGAAGTAAGGGATAGGAGTGAGGTCCTTCAATGATGTTGTACCTCATTTCGATATTTGAGGGCCTCAAATGAGGTACCTCACAAGTGAGGAACCCATCACTACAGCTGAGCCTATTCGGTCCCACATTAAGAGTTCATTGTATGGCCCATGAAGCTGAAATCTATCTATTCTATATCCTATAAAGTCTTAGGTAAAAATGAAATGATGTAACAAAACTTTCACTTGAGAATGGCTGGACTGATTTAGCAATTTTTTGGTTAAAATGCGAGTATTCGTCATACTCCAAGTTAGGTTTATATTTATAGTATAGAGAAAATTGCCATTATTACTTTTTTTATAGTTTATTTGGACGGAACAACGCCTTTCGGGTCAGCTAGTTTCTTTAATAATTTATTCAAAATAATCACTCACCTCGTAGTGTGTGAACAGCACTTTAGCAAGTGTTTCTCTGAAGAGTGTGGGAGTCAGCAACGATTCCACTACCACCACTTTACGCTCCTTCGGATTCACTAACACATGCCTGCAAAAGGAATACGAAAGAAGTACCACAGCTTTGCCAGTTATTCAACCGCCAAGCAGTAGTGTGCAAGCATTACTGTGTTTTGGTTTGAAGGACAATGTTACCAGAGACATGTTGTTGTTGTTTTGGTTTGTTGTGTGGGGATGGCAACCTCCCCCTATTACGGGGGAGGCCTTCGTCCAGCAGTGAATGCCTCTAAGCACTTGATGTGATGTGATGTGTATTATCAGAGAAATTACTGGAATGAAGAGATTTGACAGCTAACATCTCAGGGTGACAAGCGCTGTGTAGTGCGGCGCAGGATTTTGTTAGCAAGTTCACAATTCTGGCCCTTCTACTGGTATGGGCAGACATGATGATTACTAACAGATGAATGTTTGACTTGTATTGTCATTCCATTACATTAAAAAAAACTTGATCATCTTATACATGGGCATATGCCTCTCCGAGGGTACTCCACGCAGTCTGATATTCTGTTTCGTCTTTAGATTCTCCTAAAGCTTTATATGTTTATAAGGCTAAGTATCTGTTGCCTGACCTCTCTGATCACAGCTCACCTACGTTCAAGTGTTTTTGTAGTGGTAGGTCTCTTCTGCAGAGTTCGGTTGGGGAAGTACCACACCTTTGCCAGTTATTTAACTGCCAAGCAGTAGTGTGCGAGCATTATTGTGTTCCGGTTTGAAGGGCAATGTTACCAGAGAAATTACTGGGTATGAAGAGATTTAAAATCTGATATCTCAGGGTGATAAGCGCAGTGCAGTGCGGCGCAGGATTGTATTTACAATTCTGGCACTGCTACTGTCAGTGGCAGGCGTGACGCTTACGGACGTTTTGCTCGGCTTGTCACCTGATTGAATAAAATAATACATTGAGAGAGTGGTCAAAGGTACCTGAAGTATAGTTGATGTAAAATATGCACAAGGTTGTCATAGAGCTCTTCTGGCGTCTCGTAGTCGTGCACGCGTCGCAGCGCGCGGCGCTTTGTGCACCAGTACTCTGAGCGTACAATGCATCTTGGAGCAGCCTCTCCCGTGAACCCAAACCTGTAAAGCACATCATTACATAAAACATAGCAGTATGGTTTTCAGAATTTAGGCAGGATTATGTGCAAAATTGTGTTTTTAAAACATTGTGTTACTATAATGTATTTGAGGTTTTTTTAGCTAAATAAAATTATGTTGAAATTGAAAACTTTCTACTTGCTTGTTAGTGGGTATTATGGCCGGCAAACTTCAAAGCTTGGTATAAAAGGGTGTAGGGCGCAAAGTGCAACTTATTATGATCATTTACTAAGGAAAGGAAAGCTTCAGATACCTAGTCAATTTTGTATAGACTCACTCGATTAATGCGCCTAATAGGCCTACACTTCATTAATATTTTACTCATTTATCTAGGTATTCGTCTGGTTGGATACTAATGTTCGATAGACTCTGGGACTGATGGGACTTTTCCTATAATAGAACTTACTTGGTGTAATCAGTACCAAGATCAAGAACGACAGCTTGTTTTTCTTGGATAAGAGCAATACCTTCGTACAATGCCATGCTTATCAATTACTTAAATAGTATATTATATTAATATAATTAAAACCTGATATTATACTTTTATAGTGCCAACTAAGTTCATTTTAATTCAAATAAATAAATAACAAAAGTTTGCTTTTGCAATGTTTGCAATATCCAGAGAGAATGACGTCATTTGAATAGCCTTGCCAGCTCGATATTACGAAACGGTGCTATTTGGCACGTAAAGTGCTAGGTAGGCTAGTATACTATGATAAAAAAACTGTGGTTAGCAAAATAATTCAATAAACAAAAGATTTTACAACTACCAAATCCGTTACCTTTTGTTAAAACAATCTATAAAATATCCGGTATTGTTGCTAATGCAATTTACTGCTAGGTACTGTTACCTAAAATTGTGTGCTAATTAAATGAAAATTATGCTAGTTTTAGCATCAAAGCCGCTGAGTTGGCGGTACTACGAAATAAAATATTTTTTGACTTTGACAGATAATTTTGACAGATATTTGACAATCAGTTACTTAGTTTTAAAATTGTTCATGGCCATGGATCTAGTCCTTCAGCTGAATACATATTTCTTCAACGATCGTTCTTTCCCCGATTAAATGAGTCGTAGTCACAGTCCAAGCACACACGATCAAGTCAAACATGCCCTAATAAAGTCGGTGCAACTTTGCTACCTACCTATCTTCGGAGTTTTGAAAACAACACAATAAGACATGTTTCACCACACTATATTATCACTTGCCCACACTTATGCACGTCAATCGGCACTTCATGAATAAAACGCCACTATTTTTATGCATTAACAATCGAAAAAACACAGGTTTTGAAAAATAATAAAATGCGGCTACATGACTCTTTCGCGTTCCCGCCAAAAAATTGATTCAGTATCAGCCAACAGTCTTTAGTGCTGCCACAACAACAAAAAAACAGAGAACAAAGAACATTTAAGTAGTGCCTCCAGTGCAGAGGCTGGCTGTTAGAACGTCTACTGGTATTGGGAATTTTGGCGGGAACGCAATATAATATGTTCCTATTCTTGTGTAAATGTAAACTGTAAAAATAGGCACGTGGCTGTAATGAAGCATGATGTCTTTTCGTGTTATTTTCAAAA
Organism: Erannis defoliaria; assembly: GCA_905404285.2. Lineage (NCBI taxonomy): Eukaryota > Metazoa > Arthropoda > Insecta > Lepidoptera > Geometridae > Erannis > Erannis defoliaria. The sequence continues at coordinate 10,384,319 of FR990066.1, read as the reverse complement.
CTCCGAAGGACCTTGAAGTCTTGAAGTCAAATTATCACGATTTTACTATGGTATGATTGGAATAAGACCACATAATACATAATAATACCTACAATAGCAAAAGATTCATTCCGCACAATCATTTAAATAAGTACGACACAACAAAAGTGACGTGCGAGCGCTAATAACTACTTAAAGTTATATCTATAACCGAGAAGATTAGAAGTTGCCTCTCAGTCTAGCGCGTAATCTCTTCTGACACTTTCGTAGCTTCATACATATAGTGCGGGGTACACAGGGCCCTGTTAAAGAAAGCTACAAGTATGTACATACTAGTTCCTTGTACCAGTAACATTTTTGAAGCTTGATAGGTAAGCCTATATTAATTACAACAAACTACTAAGACTACTTAGCCTAGGTACCTACTCTACTACACAAAAAAATTACTAAAAGATTGTATCCAGACCGATAAAAGTCTAGAGGCAATACAAATGCTCAAACCCACTACCATGCAGTCGGCAGCGTACCCAGCACGCTGGCAGCATCGCCACGCTGAATGGCAATGCTTATGCGTTGGGCCAAATAAACTTGATAAGTGCTTGTACTTGTAGTTTGTATTGTACACTGGTTGTCTTTTAGCACTAGAAAACGCCGTACGTAGGTACTCAATATTTTTTTGCGGTGTTGCCAGTTTTTCACTACAAGACTTTTAGCTTTATAAAACGGGGCCCTGGCCTGCTCAGACTTACTGACTTTTTGACTAGCTATTTTCATATAAAGATTTATTGAATAAACAAATAAGTGAAAATAGCAACATACCGGTTTATACCTGCAACCCAGTAGTTATGCCAGGAAAAAATCAGACAACACAACGTTTGCTTACTCTACCTATAGGCTTCAAACTTACGAACGCTATTAAAAAAAAAAAAACATAATAATTTGAGATAATCGCCATGTGTGGCCATGTTGACTTTACGATCATTGTCCCGATAGTCGTTTCGGCAAATTAAATTTTTGGTCTTATAGTGAAGTCTCGAGAGGAGAAACCAATACCTCAAGAGGCTCTCGCTAGGCGGTTGGGTCAAGGGTCAGACAAAAGGCAGTGGTCCTTGACACAGCACGCATTGTCACAGAATAATAACTAGCATTGTTAAGAGAGGTTCCTCACTCTGCAGCCCTAACCACCGGCAGCTTGAGCCCTGCCCCGCTGCTAGCGGCACCCTAGTTTTTACGTTTTTTATAATTTGTATTTTTGTATTCTTATATTTATTGTAAAAAACTTAAATATATAAGAAATTAAATATATATGTGTATAATAATTTTAATATTACATTTATTCGTTAAACTCATGTGAGCAAATATTAAAATAAAAAGTATTTTTTTATTTTTTTTAAATCAAATCAAATTAATATCCAGGTTTATTTTAGCCAACAAATGTATTTTCCCGATGTATTTTCTAGGGTCCCCGCCGTTTCATATAAACGTATATACGTTTCATATAATTTTACTTGAACTAACAACGTTTCGCATAATAATCATTTTGTATGTGTTGGCCAGAAGCTCAAGGGATGTCCTGAGTGTGGCGAAGCGAAACTCAGGGGCAACCGCTAGAGCTTCTGGCTGGGAGCCCACACGGATTATCTTCCAGTGACAGAACCGAGACAGGCGACACACGCCAGTACGTTTAGCATGTTTAAAAAAATAATTAAACCCACATCCTCTCCCAATCTGTATTAAGTAAACTTATAAATATTTTGATACGTAACTAATAGGTATTAGTTAGATTTATTTAACAGATATTAATTTAAATAAATATTAGGTTAAGTATAATTTATCGAAAATATTATTCGGCCTAACAATATTATTAGAAGTAAACAATTATGTGAAATTAATTTACATAAAATGAATGATTATGCAAAATAATATTAGTTGAAATAAATACTTATGCGAACTGATTTTATATCAAGTGAAATTATAGGAAACGTTGTTATACGAAACAAGGGAGAACCTATTTTCTAACATATTAAACTAAATAACAAAAAAAATTCATCGTCTAAACAGATGGGTGAAGGCAATGATGTTATATGTTTCTTTACTCTATGGGTATTACGTAGTATTTACTTACTCTATGTCTATGGGTGAAGGTCGTTGTTAATCGGATCTTAGACTATTAAGGCACTGTAAAATATTTATTATACTTTAATCTTGCTAATCAGAGAAATTTACTTTCTTTGACTTTAATAAAGTAAAGTTGACATAAATCAATCAAAAAAGTCAAATTAATAAGTATCTTTTGCATCTCTTTTGTACTTTTTCTTTAATTTTGTAATAATATTAAAGTTTTCTGCTTCATAGAGCACAACCTAAATACGGGAGTAACCTCCTCTACCTACAATATCTAACAATATCCATTAGTGGATGCGTGCTACAAGATTTTCTAGTAAGATATGAGTTTGAGTCGTCCTGTGGCCAAAGCAGTACGTTCGGTGCTGCTTCCAAGTCTAGAGCGCGCGCGTGCCGTCCCCGCGTGCACGGCGCGCGCGCTTCTGCCGTCTTCGACCGCTGCGCCCGTGCCCGCTCCCGCTCCGAAGCCAGAGGCACAGCTCACGCCTGTTCCAGTCACCGCTTCGTCCGCGCGCCGATGTTGCGTCGGCTGTGTCGCTAAGCTATTAGATTCTTTCTTCAACAACTACAACTGACTTGGATGCTGCTTTAGGACTCTGAGGGTCCTTGGCATTTTCGAGTGAATTATTTTAGTCTGTGATCACGCAACAAAATAGTCTTTCGCCTGTTCTATTATGGCAACGTTGGTTTTTAGATGCATTAGGTTCTATCATCACTCAAAATCCAAGCGAGGCGATGGACTGCCTAGCATAATGTTATCGTAGTGACTTCGGCCAGGGTCAAAATGTTATGTACGTGAGATTTTCATAGGTTCATAAATATTTCGATGTCAAAGTTTCCGATGCTTACCGAAAATAAAGTAGTCGCGTTTATTTGTTACATTAATTTATTGTATTTTTCATAGGAATCACTTAAAAAGTACAAAATATTAACAAAATAAAACTGTTCCCCATTCGTTGACCTAAGTACAAAATCTAAATTACATATTAACAAACATTCATAAATATCTACTCGAAGCGAGAGCTACAGCAAAGGCATGAGAGCGAATGAAGTGAAAAGAGATGACAATAATTTAACTATTTATTTTACACAAATTCCGCTATAATACATATTTACAAACGTAGAAACGAACCGAGAATGTCACTGTATAAAAAGCTTGAGCAGGATCGGCGGCGGCATCGGAATCGTCGGCGCCGCCACCCGCGCTCTTGGCGCTCCGCTGGGGCCCCGGGGTCCCATGACTACGCGACCTCGAGGCCGCGGGGCCCGTTACCCCGCGACCTCGAAACCGGGGGTTTACGACCCCGTGACTCCGGTGTCCAGGGGCCTATAACCCCGTAACACCGGGGCCAAGAGGCCCGTGACCCCGTGCCCCCGAGGTCGCGACGCAATCTTACACTAATCTAGAAGGTATTGTCTATGCGCGCGCGCGTTAAATGATGGAGGTGATCAATCGCGCCTTGAAGTTGACTATCCGCTCGGAGGTCTGCGCAATGCGGAGGATCAAGTCCTGGATCAGGTTGGCGATGCCGCGGTTGGCGATGATGAACAGCCGCGTGATGGGGCCGGGGACGCCCTCCGTCAGGTTGTCTCCCTTAGCCGCGCTGCCGTCGTCTCCTTCTCCCGCGCCGGAGTCTCCGCTAGACGCGCCCGAAGATGAGCCCGCTACCAGCTGTAACACGATACTTCTGTCAGACTATCTATTCTACACGACTCACAGGTTCCCTGCGTTTTATTTAGTTCTAGCGAAAAGCCCTGGCTTCGCACAAAAAGAATGGACAATGGACATGGTATTATGCTGTACATTATAAACCTTCCGGAAGAAATTATCTAAAAGTGATAGTCAAACCCCTAAAAAAATTGTTGCGTCGTTTAATAAACTAAGCGCACAACTATTCTTGTTGTACAGTAGACTTCATTTTATTGCATTGAAAGATTATGGTTCCATAGATATACCTAATAGGAGATTTAAAACCTATTTTTAGTACCTAGTCCCATCATGAAACTAACGAATAGAAATATTGGGACACTGACACCATGCAATTTAAATGGCAGTCCATCATTTCAACTTAGACATACATAGCGATTGTACACCCAAAGAATCTGCTCACAGAGCTATGCAATAATTTCCAACAATAATTACAATGATCATTAGTTTCCACTTACAAAGTGAAAATTACATGTTTGGGACAGCGGTGGCAACTAAATACCTTCCTAAACATGAAATCATAGAAAAGTAAAAGGCTTAAGACGTTTTCTATACGCAGGTGGCCTAGTGGTACAAATTTCCCGTAATTACCTTCTTCGATAAACTAGGCTATAATGTCATACGCCTTTTAGGCATTTTAACCTTCAGGCTTCACGTATGAATAGTAAGAACCTACGAAAAAGTTGTAAAGAAAAGGTAACAATGTGCAATTCTATTTAAGAATTGCGTAAAAAAAATTTTTGTTTTAAATACTTTGTGATGAGACGAGCAAGACGTTCTTGGTGGTGAGCGTCACGCCTGCCAGTAGCAGTGCCAGAATTGTGAACTTGCGAACACAATCCTGTGCCGCACTGCACTGCGCTCGTTACCTTGAGATATTAGGTGTTAAATCTCTTCATACCCAGTAATTTCTCTGGTAACATTGCCCTTCAAACCGGAACACAGTAATGCTTGCACACTACTGCTTGGCGGTTGAATAACTGGCAAAGGTGTCTTACTTCCCCTGGCGGACTCTGCAGTGGAGTCCTACCACTACACTTTTTAGATTGATTGTTAGTATTAAAAGATTAATATCTAAAAGGAAGGAAATTTATAGAAAAAGAATTAAGAAAAGAGATAGGAACAAAACAAAAAGGAAAGTATTATAGATAAGGGAACAGGAAAGAAGGATAGGTGTGATTAGTATTGGACTACAATAACTACAAGTTCTATAGCAGATACGTTTATAAGCATGATCTAGTCCTATGATTTTTTTAAATTAGTTTTTCTATCTGTTTATTTCTAAAGTTTAAGGTCAAATCTACAGTTTCTACTTGCTAAACTACAGTTACGAAATTACTACAACTACAGACCGTTCTTTCAAGGTTCCAGACGAGGAATTTCATATCGAGGCCAATGGACTCCAGCTCAATCATTTTGTCGATTGGCTAATTAATTAAATCTCCATAAATAAAATAAGGAGATGTCATAGTGTCATACAATTTCGAGTATGCTTCAATCTGTCGACCTCAAAAATGTCTTGTCTCTTTGATCCAACGACCTCTGGAGCAGCTGCGGTCCAAGTCTTCGATTCCAAATGGCAAGTGTAAAATTTCAAGTCGTTAACCTACAATACCAAGTAGCAAGCTTACGATTTCAAGCGGTAAGCCTACAATTCCAGGTGTAAACCCTACGATTCCAAGTGGTAAGCCTACATTGCTTGTGTGTAGCGTTGTACATGTGGGGGTGTCGTGTGGTGTTGTGAGTGTACTTGTGGGTCATTGGGGTCCAGGCTGGCAGTGTGTGAGGCGGTCAAGCCCACGTTGAGGGAATCGGTGCCTGCAAACAGCCGGAATGCAGAGCCAGCCGCGCGCGCCATCGCTCCAGGTGCTTGCTGAAACATTCCGCCAACATTCGCACCGAAAACACGATCTTTTCCATGGCAACCTTCTTTTGTTCCTGCTGCAAACATGGTTCCGTCGCGCCGACGATGCTTCTGTCTTCAAGACTCCTTGTTGGCTTAGTCTTATTCTAATTTTAAGTCTTGGGGACATGTAGTAGGCGAGCATGAAGTAGTATTTTGTAGAAAAGAGGGTCCGGGGTTTGCCTCTATGAACTTAGTTAAATGTTTACCTACTTGTAGAAGTAACGACAACATAGAATAATGCTTAGACCATTTCACTAATTGCACGTGTACTAGTAGTGGAATTTCGCATACCTGTTGTGTCATACGTACCTACTTGTATTTATTATTTAGGTACTAGGCCATCATGTCCTTCGCTTGCTTCCTAATTTGTGCTTTCTAATACAAACCCACGGTTTCAGTTACCTAACCTTTGGTTAGCTTTTGAGTCCGAACCCGAAATCTATTTTTTTGTACATCTAGGTATCTATGCAATCTGTTTATAGATAATAATCATTTGATGAAACAGAGTTAAGATAAGAAATGTATGGACAGGTCATAGACATGAAGAAAAGAGTTGTAAATAAAAGAAAAATAAATAGAAAAGATTGAGCAAATTTTCAGGTCGTCAGGCGTCAGTCTCTTACCCGGACGATGTCAAAGAGGAAGTTGCCGGACCCGCCGCCGCCACCGCCGCCTGAGTTGCCGCCGAAGCTCAGGAATCTGGAACGAAGCAAACATGAAGCAACAATATTTCACGCAGTTTCATATTTATAGTCGTATTAAGACGATAGCCGGTTATATGACGAAAGCTAGTTTCGTCATAGATAGCCGCAGATAAAGTATCGGTGATGTCTGCACCATCATTGCTGCCGCATTACAGCGGCTTCGTAACACTAATTTATTCCACGCAAGTGTTGCATGATCTAACGCGTTTCAAATCGCCCGATGGAGGGGCTCTACTTGAAATGAAATTGAAACGTGCGAAATGAAAAGAATCGCAAAAAGATCACAATAGCGCTTTTGCTGTCAATCTATTGTTCGAGGTACCGTTCAGCGAATGCAAGAACATTATGCGCAATATCGTACGGTCTCAGGCTTATAGTTTTAATAATTAGTCTTACTCATAGTTATTTTTACTACTAACTGCTTTTTTCTTATCATTTTTGTCGCGTATACATATAGATCAAGTATTCGATCAGCTCACTTGTACAGGTTTATAAGAACGTATATACTACCAGATGCAATTTAGGCACTTTTAAAACCAACTAAACCATCCAAGCAACCCGCCTTATGAGATTCACCATCAAATGCCTTAAAGTAATGGGTGGCAAGCCAAAACAGAGACATGGTTGTTTCTCAAAGTTCTAGGAACTGCATGTATGGTATCCCGTATGGTCATCTTTTACCGTTACGAAAGCGTTTTGTTAGTCTCATTGCTTTTTATCATAAAAAAAGGTAATAGTGATTGTGAAGATGCTAAAACAGACCTCTTGTTCCGGTTCTCTTCTGAATCGTCCGCATCATCAAGCGAGATTTCGTCGATGGAGCTCCCGGCGGCAGCAGTCTGCTGGTCCTCACTAGCGGCAGCCTGTTGGTCCCCGGTTTGCTGATTTTCATTGAAAGCTACCCGTACTTCCGCTTGCTGCGACTCCGCGCCAGAAAGCAGCTGATTCTCCTCGACGATCGCGTTCTGAAACACAATGCACTATTAGCTGGGTGTAATTTTTAAGTTGGCGATGATGGTGACGTGACGTCATGAGGTGGGTGACGATGGGCGTGCGGTCTGCGCGCGCACTGCCGTCCTGTGGCAGGCTGGTGAGGTGCGCGACATGACGTCATACCGGTAGGAAGAACAGCGCGCGCTTGCGGCGCCTCCTGTCCTCTTCGTTCTTTACTTCGTTCTTGTCTTCGCTCTGTGTTTCGGTCTTCTCTTCGCTCTTGTCTTCGGACTGTATTTCGGTTTTCTCTTCGTTATTGTCTTCACTCTGAGTTTCTGTCTTGTCTTCGTTGTTTTCACCATTATCCTCATTAGTTTTAAGTTTTTCAGATTCAACAGCAGCCGGTGCGTTGGTGACAGGGACGTCAGACATGGTTGTGGTTGAAGGGGTGGCAGGAGCGGGCACTGCGGCAGCTGTTTTAGGCTCTGGCTCATCATCATCATCGTCATCATCATCATCATCATCAAGCTCGACAGTTCCGGATCCGCCGCCGGTGGCTCCCCCGCCGTTGTTGTTGCCTCCCAGGAAGGCGCGCAGGAACAACGGCCCGAACGTTTTCAGCACAAAACTGGTTATCTGCTGTACCTTCTGTTCGATAATCTAGAACACAAGCCCACCTACTACAGACTAATTCTACGCCTCAGGTATCTGGGTATAATGCTTCTCAATCTGCGTGAAAAAATATTGCAAGAAATTATAATGAAAAGCACAATTAGTAGACAACAAAGATTTCTAATCATTCTACATTCTGCTAAGTGCCGATTGTTAAAAAGCTGAAAGGTACCTCTCCAAATTAAGTAGACTGTTAACTGGGATTTATTCATGCAAGACGTCTACGAGATAATATTTCGATTTATCAAAGTGAAAATTATCACAAAATTTCAAAATTTTATCACAGTAGGTACAGAACAGCAAATCACCATAACTGCGTGGTTCAGCGTGGAAGCACCCTGATGAGAACCGTTGGTACGTCGCCCCGGTATAGTGCCGGGGCGAGTGCAACTGTGCGTATGGAGTGGGTTCCAACTTATTTGTAGATTTGCCCTCATCGAAACGGGCAAACTCTCGAGAGCATAGAGTTATAATTTACATATTTGGCCCATCTACAGATAAATTAGTCACTCAGCAACATAATTCTAACCTTTACTACAAGAGGCAGCGCTATGTCTCCAATATTCAATTCTTCTTCTTCGCTCTGTATATTTATAGGGTTCAACATAGGAAGCCATAACCACCGATGTGTCCTGCTGAATGCGTTTATCCAAATCAATCGGCTGTTCTGATTGTAGAGTCAGCCTGCGTAAGACGTCCGAAGCAGGATATTGCCTCGTTTTGGCACTGGCTTCAGACGTTACTTTGACGATCGGCTGTATGTAGTGTCCCGTATTGTGTACCTACTTACCGATGAGTATGTTTCACCTTCGTAAGACTAAAGAGATCAGCTGATGCAAAATTCTGCTCCGTTTTGCTGACCGCTGATTGACGTTACTGAAGACAAGTTTAAAGTGGCCCCTTGTGGTTGATCAATGTTTTTTACCTGCTTGAGACCTAGAGTATAGCTGATTCGAATACCTTTGCGTGCTGCTGGCGATACACTCGCTTCACTGATGACGATCACATCACAATGATGTTTTTGTAATATCTTAATGTGGCTGATGAGCGTGTTACTTGCGTAAGACTTATGGAACAGCTGGCGTAGAAATCTGCTCTGAGCTGTTCGTAGTGCCTCCATAAGACTGAATAGTGTGTTTTACCTGCGTGAGAGTAGGGAACAGCTGTCGCAGGATGCCGATGGTGCGCTTGTTGCGTTCGCTCAGCTCAGAGCCCGGCGCGCCAAGGTTCAGCGTCGTCAGCGTCTCCTGGAATTAACCAACCATCTATCTGTTACAATATTGAACCTTAACACAATGGTTTAGACATTGATTTACACAAACGGAGTAAGAGCCCCAGTTATCAATGTTAAATTTACTCGTTAGGGATAAAAAAAATGTATTTATGGTGAACAACCTATTTCCGCGTAATAAAATATTTTGATGTTTATTAATAAAATAAAATAGGTAACTGTACCTTTGAAAAAAATTGGCTACTGCCCTTTTGCTTGTGGCAGTTTTTCCATGAATAATGTGGGAGTGTATATGAAATCCTAATGAAAACCGTTTAGTAGAAATTAGGTAGATAGTGTATAAAGATTCGAGTCGAGTATAAAGTACCTTTGCTTCAAAGTAACCGGGTGAATAATGACAAAAGACAGATTAACTATTCTGATGCTATTCCGCGTTGCCTGCGAGCTTGTTTGATTCATTACCTTTATACGGAAACTGCTGAGGTAATAATGTTTATCTGCATCTAGATGGAGTGTGATCATCGAGCGTTGACACAGAGTTGCGTCACTTGGCCTCCACAGCCTCCTTGATCCGACCATTAACGATTTCTCTTTGTCTAAATTCACAAATTAGGGTCACTGCGCGCATATTCATAATTTGTAAAAACTGAGGTCGGGGGTCTAGATTAAAGGGTCACGTTGGGCTGTCACAATGACAATTGTAAATAAGGTAGGTGAGAAGGAGAGAGGGAGTGATTAGGTAATTATTGATGAGTCGAGTGATTAGTAATACGCAACGCAATGATAGGAGTCGGCTTGGTGACCTGTGACCCGAGGTATCGCGGGAACCGGACCTTATGCCGATATGCAGTTTCTGTCATCGATGATCTTGCGACTAAATACGTAGAGCCTTATTAATAAAGCAAAAGTAGCATCGGTAGTTCAGTCTTAATTTTGCCTTTGTACGAGATAAAAAAATAAAATAGAAAAAGGCTAAATACGGATTAACCATTCCGATAACTTCACATTTATTAATAACACGGCTATGCTGAATGAAGAAAGAGTGTTGGGATTTGAGTGCGCTGATAGCGTTTTTTAAGTGGCAACACATTGCAAAGTAATGTTAACAAAACAGCTGAGTTTGACATTTGCCAGAAAATAGGGTTGGGTTCTTATTTAAAAATGATTACGTTAGTTCACTTTTTGGGCAGGACAGCTCGCTTTCAGCACAGACTCTACCACTTTGGAGATAAAAAACTATCAAGTATGTATTAAGACACAACTGTGTCTACAAATGCAGTATCATATACTGACAAGTCAAAATGTTGTGCAGATAACTAATTCATTTACAAATTATTCATCATCTATTACTTATATAAGGGCTGGTCGTCAATAGCGACTTATAGTAAGTAGGAACTTGTGCTTGGACTTATAGTAAGTAGGAACATGTACTTACTGTAAGTCGCTATTGACTTACAAAAACAAACAACAAACAACTTGTAAGTATAGTTTTAAAACTATTGTTAAAATAATGCTTCTACTGCATAATTGATGGAGCAATGGCTCCGTTATGCATTTTAACGATTAACTTAATTTTTATCTTCGAAATTTACGTTTATGAAATCTTAAGTGCTTTTCAACAATTAAGTTTGAATTGTTTGGTGTAATTTTTTTATTGTTTTGATATCATTACTTATTATTAGAATTGGCAGCGCTTTACGATTTCATGCTTAGCCTATATGTTGATGCAGGGTTTATACAGAGTGTTAGTTTGAACACCGTTATCCTTCTAGGATATCATTGTACTCATCATTATGAACAACTTTTACTATGGGGCGAACCCTGAAATCACGAAAAGAAAAACAGCTGTTCCATACAAAAAGGTTCATCGATCTTGGACAAAATGTATGGAACAGCTGTTTATTTTTCGTGATTTCTTGGTTGGCCCTATAGTAAATGATGTTCATAACGATGAGTACAATGATATCCTAGAAGGATAATGGTGTTCAAACTAACACCCGGTATAAACCCTGCATCAACATATAGGCTAAGCATCAATTCAAAATTTCACTCAAATCAGGTGAGCCGTTATAGCGTGCAGAATGACCACTCACACACTCCCTTACGCATAATTTTGCATTAATAATACCACTGTGAAGTGTGATTCAAATATGGCACGACTGCCTACAATTGATTAAAAAAATATTTAAATACATACTGAATAAAAATAGATCTCTTGCCCCTTCCCTACTCTTGTTGTGAGTTTGCGGAGTCTTATTGAAACATCACATCAATAACTACAATTACGTAATTTTTAATTTACGCAAATGAGTTTGCAGTATGCGCGCGTATGCGCAGGTCCCGCGGGGTCGTGCAGCTACATACAAAATAAGAAATGTTACAGAGATGCAACTTTTTTAAAGGCACCGAGATTTTTGTAGAGCCCTTTAATTGCAGAGTCGACAAATCTATTACGCGAAAAACAAGTGGCTCAGGGTTCTCTTTAATCCTCCTCCTCAGTAATCCGTTGCTTCAAGCCCTATACTTAATTAACTAACTAATAGTAAGCAACATAGCTCAGGTAGAGTGGCGATACTTAAACCAATTGAAGCTTAGTTCACATTATCTTTAAAAATCGACTTCAAATCTATAGGCAAGTGAACAATTTGATTCACATTATCGGGGCTGGTTAAAGCTATCTGACCAAAAGTCAAAGTGTTGAGACCACTTCGAAAGAAATAAAATAACAAACAGAAACACCATAAATCAGGTCACAAATGTCGGAGTAATCGTCATTTTTTGTAAAGAAAAAACCTTTTCAATTCCGTCCTAATTACTTTTCGAATTCACTTTAAAATGAGACGCTGTTCATATATCAATTTTGTAGTATTTCTACCAGTTGTTATCTCGTCATTTCAAATGAGCTCACCGTTGATTTGAGCTTCACCTTCCAAACTCTAGCCCATATATTAAAGTGCCACTCGAAGGCTGTTGGGAGTTGTCTCTCTGCGTTGGTTCTCCTCGGTCGGTGGTCTCGTCATACGCACCACCGCGCATTGAGGACGCCAGAGCCTTATCTTCATAATGCTTATTAGCACCCGCCACTTAAACTGCTGGTTAGATACCTTGATTTTAACACTTAACCCTACCATCATGTTAAGCTGTATGATTACAGCACAATTCGACTTATACAAACAAAATGCGGACACAATTAGTCGACAGTTAGAAAATGTAACATCACAACTCTTTCATCAACTTTGTTTTGTTGTTTATTGAATGTTATTCATTACGTGGCACTTTTACTTTCGATGTTACTCAACGTGTAAAAGCTTATAGTTTAGATTGAGATATAGTTGTTATAGGTGATAAGAGGAATCTGCGCAAAGTTGAGTTATTGGCTAGCGCGACCATGCGAGACTGAGGCCGATAGCGCTATTTTGTGTTGAAGGTCAACCAGGATAGAATGTCTAAGAAGTCGACAGATAAATATAGACACGCCATAGCGGAGTAAGTGGTGGGGCTATACCTTACTATTACTGCTAAACTACAGATTGGGGTTGCCATAATCCCCAAGCTTGGCTGGTGGCTTGGGGATCGCCGAATGCTCACCACCGTTAACCGAGAGGACGCTCCTTCCCGGACGCTCCTCCGGTGGTTCTAGATGCAGTTTTAGGAGATAACTAGGTCTAGTTACATTACTCAACAAGGTTGTATTATTAGTTCATACGTATTAGATATTTCGTTACAAAAAGTATGGTAAATGTGAGGGGTTTACCTGAGCGTTGACAGCGGGTGCGATGATCTCAATGATCTCGGGCCGGGTGTCATCAGCGGGTGCCGCCTCGGGCGCAGGCTCTGGCGCGGGCGCTCCAGATACCACCACCAGCGCTGCTACAAGCACCCACACGCACGCTTCAGTCTTCATACTGATGCCTTAAACTTGGTCTTCTCTGATTCGTATCTCTACTTCTCGGATGGCTCGATCTCTCGTTGCAATGCTTGTCACCTGCAGAAATAAGGTATTGTTAGTTACATTGATCTTTATAGGGTCTTGAAGTGATTCCGGTTGATGCTTTGAAATACTTTAAGGCAGTTTTGACGGTTATCTGTTTGGAACATTGCTTGTTATAGGAAACCATACGATTGAAAGAAAAAATAATCTTGAGGTATTTCTCGTATCAAGCCGTAAATCTAGAGACCCGAAAAGCTTAATATTATCAAAAGCAATAAGGTAATAATACCGCACACATGATAGTAATTTGTGTTAGCAGTTCAGTATTGTCGTGATTGAAGGTATAATGGGTACTATTCGATAAAAAATATCTATAGAGTTGTCCAAATAACGGAATCTTTTGTGATTGGTCTTGAGTTTGAACGCTATTTCGGCTGAAGATGGAGTACGCTTGCTTAGAAGAAACTGATTCTCTCACGGCTTGATGTGTCTTTATCACATTCCCCATGGGAGCTCAAGCTACGATGGCTATTAATATAGATAGATAGAATTTTGGTCGCGATATATATACTCGTACTTGGTGGTGAATTGTAGTTATTACTCAATAGATGTAGTGTATAGGATGGGCTCGTGGAGGTGAGTGGAGAGTCATTGTTGCTGCACTGCATTAAATGTAACTCGCGATAGGTATGGGGGAGAGTGTACACTGTGCACTTGCAACACCAACCAGAGACAAGACACGAAAGTTGAAGGCAATTATTTTAGAACCTGTCCACCAAAGCTGAGCTAAGTTTGGCGTATTGTTTGTATGGATAGAACTGAACAAAAATAGCAAGGCATATTCAGAAGTCTTTTTTACAATAGTTTTTATCAGGCAATATTTTTAGCACCATGCTTAGCTTTGTCGAGAATATTGGGCCCAAAGGAAATTCACCGATACTTTATAGAAGTCAGCTGGATGTTCTGTGAATGAAGATATCATGAGAATTTAATAATAAAAAATAAAAAAACGTATGATGTATCTTGAAAATGTATAATAAGTATTTAGTGAGGGAGTAGTTGAATTACATAACATCTTCAAAGAAAGTTTCGTGTATGTTTTATTTCTTACGAACCAATAGATATATCTACCCAGCCAGGCCAGATTTGCAGTTAGGCTTTACTAAATGTTTGATGCTTGAATAAAGTAATATTTAAAAATATTAAAGTCTACATTTATTTATACAAATTCTACGTAAAATGTTACTTATGCAGCCAATTTTTTAATCGTAGCTACTTTATTAAAGTGAATGAATATTCCAATGCAAATTATCTACCAGCATTTATTACCCGAGTTAAGATTGACTAAGTTTAATGGCTATTCTAGGTATAACAGTTACTTCTAGTTAACTATGTAAGTACGTATTATTATGTGAGCGTCATTGCAATACATTGTACAGACTTATGAAGATATTATGCGACTAGAGCCGACCGCAGATTGTAATTTAAGTTTTACGATTCGCACCGGTCCAAATGGCAGTGGTAACAGATCGAATTATATGTCGGCTGAGAATGAACGGTGGACCATCAGAGTATTCGTAACTAACTTGCAATAAACGACCTCTTCATACATGTAATAGATATGAATGTTTTCGTATAGTTATGATAATCTTTATATAATTATAGTGCATATAGGGCGTTTTTTAAAAAATATTTTCAAGATTAAACAGGAAGTAAAATTACGTCCTCCGGCAGGATTCGAACCTGCACTCGAACGAGCAGTCTCTATGGGTTTCCGTTCCAACTGCTCTCCCAGTTAAGCTACAGAAGTCTCTGCCTTAGATGCCAAATTTCCCAACCAATATGTAACTAATAATTTGGTATCTTACCGATCGGTCATTGCACTTCTATATGAGGTTAATGAAATAAAATGTTATGTTTATATCTGCGGTTTATATACGATCAAAAAACAATCACTTTTACTTAAACCGATGAAGGTAAATAAACAATATTTTTTTTAACTTATAGAACCGTCAGGTAAAGTCGTGGTCCAAAGGTCGCGAACCACTTCGCACACATCATTACCGTAGCGATTATCATCAACTAGTTTACTGGAGTCACGACACGGATCCTCTTCAGAACAATACAATTACCTCGTGTCAAGCTAACAGCGTATACAATCTTATGTCACACCTATACTACATAATATATGAAATACTCTCCGCAATAATTTCTGAAGTTATAAAGTGCGTCCGGTCCTTAGCTGTCCTTGTGTTTTTCGTGTACTTTTTAAGAAGATTGGTTTATTGTTAAGTCTGTAAATGTACTGTTAATGTAAAATGTACTTGGAATAGGACTAACAACAACAAAAAAACAAGAAAAGAGAACGAGAAGAAAGTCATGTTATTCCTTTGTGTTATTCCTTTGGTGGTTCTGGATGCAGTTTCAGGACATACCCAGGTCAGGTTGGTATAAATATTCTATTAATAATAAAAAAGGAATCGTAAAATAGTTATTGAAACTGGGAAGCATTGCTAGTTATATCATACAAGTAGGTAAGTACACAATAAGCGGTATCAAGTTGGTAAGTAAGTACACTTGTAAGTAAGTAGCTTGCTTTAAAATGCACATTTGTATGAATAATATTTTGTCAGTTCGGTCTAATGAAGTTCGAAAGTACTTTGCTCATTAAATTGCATTTTGCTGTCCATTCGAGAGCCAATATTTGAATTGCAAATTAGACATGGAATTTCATAAGTTTCGGCTTGCCCAATGGTGAGTGGCAATAATATTCACTGGCATCGTATAGAGACCAAATAGAGACTTGTAGAGTAGAGTGAGTATTGGTTCGAGTTGACCAAAGATATATTAACAAAGTTATTCACAACTATTTATAAGCTAACTTGATTAAGTGTATTCACTATGGTAAGAGTGTCAGTGTGAGGTTTTAAATGTTTATAATGTACTTATATCTGTGATATACCTACTTGACTTGTTGTAAAATACGCACTTCTTTTACTTCAAAAAAGGATGTTCTCAATTTGACTGTATATATTTTTTTATATTGGTAGGTCATACTTCAGATGAGGTTTTCATATGGTTTTCAAATCAAAAAAATCGATTACCTGAATGACATCTGGAAAAAAGATGTTATTCAGGTAATCGAAATTGAAGTAAGTTGGTTTAAAAAAGTAGTTGTTGAAACTAAATAACATATTGCTATTACCTGTATTAGATCTTGTTTAATTAATAAAATTATGCTTAGAATCGTTGACGCAACGTTCAGGGTTTCAAGTATAAGTCAAAGAGTTGCGATAGTCAAGAAACCGCAATGACTGAAGTAAAAATGTTTGTTCACAATTGGCATTCTATACAATTCCAAATTGATTTACGAGAGAAATCATTAGCAAATCACTATATTGAATCGTATTTGGCGGAACAATAGCCACGACACCGAGGTTAGGCTAGCTATAGAAAGAAAGAATAGTAACTATTGGTTGGCTGAACGAGTGTGTTTGACCACGGATCAACTGATGTAAATTGATGATGTGAAAAACGGTGAAGTCTAGCCTGGATTTAAAACAAAGGATTTGGATCCAAAGTGAGACTGCCGGAAAATAGTGTTAGTAGTATGGGGATAGATTTACAATTTGAGGGGTAGATAGCTAATGTCATACGGAACAGAGTCCATTCAGAGAAGGTTGAATTTTAATTGTAATTTTAAAGGTCGTCACAGACGACGAAGATGCTATAATATTACATGTTAAGATTAAATATCGCACGCCATACATTTTTGAAATATATATTATCTTCGTCTCTTGTTCGTCATTTGTTTTGTATGAGCAGCGATATTAAAATATGTTCTTAGATAACATTAAATATTATAGCATCTTCATCGTGGTTGACGGCTTTTAATGTTATACTTAATTATTGTTCTCTTTTATATCAAGCATTTACGTATATATTTTTTGGCGATAAAGTTATTTTTATTTAATTTTTAATCTTTCAAGTATTGTCTTAGTGAACTTCGTGGACGCCTTAAAGGTTTGATAATAACTCAACTGATTTTTTTAATCTATATTGTGCCCATATTCTAGCAAATACCTAAACTTATTTGGATTTGGCTTGATTTTCATCGGTCTAGGTAACCTTAATATTTTTTATGCAATAGGTTAAATAAGTTAGGTAAGTATAGTTAGAGTGATACGTAGAGAATGATCCGTAGAGAATGATACGTAGGTAGATTGTATCTAGGTAGGCACATATTTTGTTTTTTATAGTTAATTAAGATACAACGCGATAAAAATGAAGTGTAAGTAATAATTTTTGGTTTTCATAACCAAGTTCCCAAAGTAATATATCTTTACATTTTATTTTGCAGCAAAGAATATAACAATAATTATTATGTAACGTAATTGTATTGTGTAAAATGTTTAGTAGTTTCTCAGGGAGTCTCGTGCAATAGATGTGTATCTAAGTAAGTACCAATGTAAGTTAGTGTAACAAAAAAATTTAGTACACATAAACAATTTAAGTACACGTGTCGTCGACATTACCGTCTCTAGCGAGCGCGGGAAAATCACAATTACTTATTCGTAATTGTTAACAGCTATTATAAGTAAGCAAATATATTAGTACCTAAGTACTAATTAAACGAGAATTGTAACTAAGTATTATTTATAATATTTTTTGTCAACGAGTAAACTATGTTTGATGTTTTTTTCAGTATAAGAGGACGAAAATACATAAAACAACAATGCGGAAGAGTATATCACTTTATTACTTCAAGAAATGAATGACTAAATTATCATAAAATCTGGCTTTATCTTCCATATATCTAAATACCTAAATATTTCATTGAAACTAGTTTTTGCGTCCAAATACTTAGGATACAAGTTTATTTGTTGCTCTTTATATTATTAAAATAGAAGCTGTTACGACATGAAATATACCTACAAATTAATAGCCTAGACACAATATTTTTGTACATAATAGGTACAAATAATTACTTATAATTATTTATTGAATATATATAAGTATATTTTATTTGTACTTGAGAGGGCATTAAAACGTTACAAAAAATAAACGTGACGTGTTCAATGTCGAACTGTAATCGCGTCTGTTGTCCGAATTAAGTTAACTAATGTTAAGCGGAAGGCATTTTTAAGCTCTTCTTTTCAGTCGTCTGGTGTAGTAAAGTTTAGGTATTGCAATCGCTTTGCTTATAAATATTTACACAACGAATATCGTTGATCTTGTGTTGTAGTTAAATATTTTATGTTTCTCTGTGGGTTTAGCTTTATCTGGGTAGGTACTATAATTTTTGATAAATATAATTGTATTTTAGATAAAAGGATTAAGCTAATGGCAAAATTGTTTATTTTGTGGGCAAGTGCCTTTAGAAATTATAATGAGATACATAATAAGATCTAACCACCGAACACACACGCACCACCATGTGCTTGAAGACTATTGCTGGCCTTCTTAATACTTGGCTTGGGGATCGCAGAATGCTCACCACCGTTAACCGAGAGAATATTACTGTCCGTCCTCCGGTATGTCTGGATACACTTTTAGGACCTACCCAGGTACACAAAAACAAAATAATTGTTTCAAGTACAAGAACATCGGAACATTTTCTCTGCTATGCAAATTAAAAGACCTATCTTCGACTCCAATGAGGCACTATTGCCAATGTGCGGAAAGTTATTATTAGCCGGAAGTCTGTCGAAATCTACTTCCAATATTTGGTAATCATATAGCTTTATAATTAAGTCGTCATACAAAATACACAAGCTACTAATGTGCAACAACAACCCGTTCTCTTGTAGAATTATCTCATTATTAAATCAGTTCAATGATTGCGAAGTTTTTTTAGTTGTTTTTTTTGTTTTATTAAAACTAATACTATTAAATTGCATTGCATTTTTTATTCTACAACCGTTCTTGCGGTAGGTTAGAATTTAATAAAATTGTATGTGCACATGCGCAGTTCATTCAGCTATTTTAGTACCATTTGAGATATCATTTTTGATTATTTCGGTCCGGTTATCTGAGCTAACATGGCAGTGGGCAGGTAAAATCTGCCGCAGGGTTAAAGTCCTTGGGGGTAGACGGTGGAAATCCCGAAACAAATGAGGCAGAGAACAAACTTGTATGATATGCATTTTAGTTCTGTGAGCGTGCATATGTGCGACTTAGTGGATTCACGGCATATGGATATTGGAATTATTTGGGGATGAAAATGGGATATAAAAATAATCTATAAGAAGAAGCATAAATATAGTAATATTTATACACAGTAGCGGACTGATAATGTTACTGACAGTATACTGTTAATATTATAATAGTGGACTGATAACGTTGCCTAGTGAACTGATGAAAATAATGATGAGTGGACTGATAATGTTACGGTAGTATACTGACAAAGTTATAATAGTGGACTAATAATATTACATTATTGGATAGATAAAGTCAAATTTTTAGTAGACTGATAGTGTTAAATTAGTGGACTGATAAAGTTACAATAGTGGGCTGATGATAGTAATGTAGTTATTACAAAATTTTCTTGAAAACTAGATCAAAGGCCATTACACGCATTAATAGCCAAACTTATACGAGGACAAGTATAATTAGCCACAACACTGATAATCGCGCGAAGATACCGGTTTCCTCGGAATGCTCTAGTTCCCGGCGTCGCTTCCCTTCGCTCCGCTTCGCAGGCGGGATAGTGCCGCTTCACCGCACATCCGCACGATTAGCGAACGTATGTATGTAATCATATAATTCAAAATTCGCTGACTGTATAAACAAGGTTTTAGCCCGATCGTAGCCAAGCCAAATTATCAAGTTCTTATATCTTCTTCTTCTTATATCGTATAGGTATAAAAGGTGTCCAAAAGTATTTGTTATGTTTGTCAATGCCGTTATGCACTAAACGTTTTACAATTTCAATAATTTCTCGACAAGCAAAGGATTGTTATTTTTTGTACTGTCACGATTTAGAAATTGTATCTCTTATAAAATTATAACCACTTTCGCGGTAAAAATATCGAATCCACGAAGACCTCGAGTCAAAATAAATATCGCTCGCGAAGTATGGTCCGTAAGTAAACGTAGGGTCACATACTGTCCGGAATATGAAATTGTGCATGACTTCCTTACACACATTCTTCCTTTGAAGCCCGGGCATGATACGCTACAGTATGCGAAATTATGTCTAATTGCTTCATACATAAAGTTATGTTGCTTGTCATATCATTAATTATGTTGCCTAATTGGGTGTTAACACGTGTTACAACATGAGATTGTACATTCGATCCCGGGTCAGTACAAATTGACTTATAAAACAATTTTACTGGTTTTTCGGAGACGAAATATGTGGTAATGGTAGTAATGGTATGGTGGTAATCCGCCAATTTGCAACGAGCTTACGTTGTGGAATAAGGCACTCTGATCTTTCGAGAGAAGTGGTAGCGCGAATTTAAAATCTAGTAAGCAATGGCTACTGATGAAATTTGAATTATACTAACGAATTATTGTTAGTTTGACATCGTCGTCAGCCATAAAACGTCCACTGCTGAACGAAGGCCTCCCCCTTTATAGAGGGGTGTTGCCATAATCCCCACGCTTGGCAGGCGGCTTGGGGATCGCAGAATGCTCACCACCGTTAACCAAGAGGACGCTGCTGCCCGTCCTCCGGTGGGTCTGGTTGCAGTTTAAGGACATACCCAGGTCCCAGGTGTAGTTTGACATAATATAATATAATACAGCCTATACCGCTCATCTTAAGGACAAGACGAACATGCCCGGCACGTCACATTGTCGCACAACTTCCTGACATACATCCTGCGGACTTTTCCCACGCGCGCGACACCGCACCTTGCTGCGGCCTCGACCTCGCGACCCTTGCTCCATGTCCTCCAGTAACACCGCGTTCTATGTGACATCACCTCGAATGTCGTAAATCATAGTCATTGACACACTTGTATCACTATTTTGAGCATAACCATAAAAATATAAATTTCATTGTTATTCTTACTTGAAAACTAAACAACCTGTCTAATGACACCTAAAATGTTTGAATAATATTGTATGTATTGTGAAGTAATTTTGTAAACTGACCAAAGTTCAAAGGTCTTTGGTTTTTATAATGATAATATTAACTGTTTGTATCGGACACTGATGTTTTGGTAAGAATCAGTTTTAATTTTGATTTCTTGACAGATAATTTGATGATATTATAAAAGAAATCCAGTCATTTGGGGACTAAAGCTGATTGTAAATTAGACCTGTCAGCAAATTTGATATTTTGGAATTAGGTTTAAACATCGATGTGTAATATCAGTGAGGTGGTGTGTTCAAACGTAAACATATTTTGAAGAAGAAGTCGAAACAAGTCTAATCCCAAAACTAACTCATAAATCGATTTGCTTATCCAATACCTATTCTTAAGTATTCAAATGGAAATGAACTGCGTTACCGACAAAGAGACATTTATTACACACAACGCCATCTAACCCCATACTAAGCAAAGCTTGTATTATGGAAACCAGATAACTGATAGAATACTTATATACAATTTTTTGATACGACATGATATAAGTAGAAATATTTTAGGTATGTACAGAATAATACACCATCAAATTAATGTCTAATGCTACCCTAAAGCTGCTAAATGCTGCTTTGCTTCGTGCTATAAATTTTTTTTTTGTCGTTACTAATCTATCAACGCTTCCTCGTCACTACATCCGCCATAAAAAACGCGTGTAATATAAATTCATGTGGTTATTGTGAGTATGACGTATCTACGGACGAAGATTTCTACGCAAATTATATTCCAATGATTTGAGTAAATACTTAAAGCAATAAAGTGGATTAATTTGTTTTTGCTGATGATGTTTGCTCATCACCCATTGTTACTGCAGCTTGATTCTCAACCAATCGATATTGTCTCTCTCCGTCATTGATAGGTCATAACAAAGACAGTAATATTTTACTGCCTTGTTGTGCACCAGAATAGTTCATATGCACTGGCTTCTTGTACTATTATAGTATCTTATCCATAGTATAGGTATATCATAAATCCTTCACTTATAAAAGGATCCAAGAATCATGCTCACATATACAAGTGTTTGCTAATTAAGTATTTCACTATGATACTTTCAATCACTAGCAATCTTACTATGACTTGCTATTTTAAACCCATGTAGTCTACACCTACAAGTGTGGTGATAAATGTGATGACGTTAAAGCTAGTAACTGCCCTGTCTCCGTTGGGTTTACTATGACGTACATCATGTCGGTGTTCTTAACAAATAAATAAATAAGCACAACAAACCTTTTTATCATGGTCATAGTCATATATAGAAGAAAATATGTACATAAATATAATTAAAAACTTTTGAGCATGAACTGCTTTATTGTATTTTTTTATAATAGTGTACAAATTACTTGGGTTTATTATAGACGAAAAAATAATAATTTTAAGATCAGTTTAATACAATTTTACTGCCCGTCAGTAAGTAATTAAATTGACTTTTAACAATAAAATACTGCATGACGCACTCTGAATAAAATGTAAAAACCAAGATATAAAACTTGATGCAATCATATGAAATACGGAAATAAGTAGTTTAACCGACAGCCAATGGTTAACGCATTCTCAAAAGAGACCAATTGTGCAGTTGAACCAGTCAGAACCGGGAGTGAAGCCAAAAGAACTGACCTCCGTACTCTGTACATTATACAACGTTTCTCTTCGATAGTCGACATTGACCACCCGTACGCCACTACGTGCTTTCATACATGTTTGTATTAGCTGCTAGTGTTCACGTACGTCATGGCCCGAGTACGTAATCTTGTATGCTTTTATTGAATAAGATTACTTATAAAAAAAAATGTTTATGTCATATGTAGATATGGTCCATAACATTATACTCGTAGAAAGGTAAATTGATACGGATTTCACAGAGTTAATCAGATGGATTTGGGTACGTCAAGATGAAGACGCTTGCGTACGTAGCAGTGAAATCTCACTGTAGTAGCACAAGGAGATTTCATTACGCCGTCTCTAGTCAAAACGGTCTAAAACTTGGAGGATCTATATTTTATTCCGGTGTACGTGTTTTCAGATAGATAAAAGCTAGATGTCTTCAAGTCGCGAGAGAATCGTTTTATATATATATATATATTTTATACAATCAATTGACGTGACAAGCAAGACGTTCGCCTGGTGGTAAGCGTCACGCATGCCACTAACAGTAGCAGTGCCAGAATTGTGAACTTGCGAACACAATCCTGCGCCGCACTGCACTGCGTTTGTCACCCTGAGATATTAGATGTTAAATCTCTTTAAGAAGAGATTTAACACTGGGTAACCCCAGTAATTTATCTGGTAACATTGCCCTTCAAACCGGAACACAGTAAAGCACACTACTGCTTGGCGGTTGAATAACTGGCAAAGGTGGTACTTCCCCAGGCAGACTCTGCAATAGAGTCCTACCACTACAGAACACTACGTTTCATCTGGGCAAGCGTGATCTATCGTAAATTGCGTCTATATTTAACATCGGGCATGATGGTGGTCTAACGCAAGCCGATTATACCATAAAAAACTAAAAGAACACTAGTCGAAAATCCAAACTATATTTTTTTTTTAATAAGTAGTGGCTTTCGTTTATGTCGACTAATCTGAAGTGACTTAAGCGCCAATGCAGTCTACGATGATGCACACTTGACTAAATTAAACCTAATTGACTAAAGAAAAACGTCACAGATTGAAAGAGTAAAACGTATAGCTGACCCTTTGCCCTTGACTGACCGGACCACGGTAACTATTTAGCCAGTGCGGTGTTGGCCGAAGGAATCGCATTCAGCATCGCTTCGGTGCTTCGGTTAGTAAAAAGACAATGGTTTCAGGTCGCGGAAAAAGACGCGGAAGTCTCTTTACGAATTACACATAACACGAGTATTGCGGTGTTGGTACATGCGGACAATGGACATCTGTTAAATAATACGCGATGTCGACACACGTTGCGTTACGTACCGACGAGACTTTAGGAACGATACAACATCCTAAAGCACCCAGAATCAACAGTCAAAGAATTTACGCAAAATACCGCGAAACACTTTTGTGATCGCTTGTTGCGTGTTAATAGTCTGCTTTAGGTTTCTGCCAGCTTGTTCGTACACAGCACGACTAGTGTCAGGTACTCGGAGATTTTGTAATAGTCGTGTCCCGGATTGATATCCGGCTCAGAACGTAAATAATCCTGTATAAATATGATTAAGCGATGACTCCAGTACTATTGTGAATAGGGCTCAAATTTTTGTTTTATTTATACGGGAATACTCATGTTTCATTAAATCGGATTCTCCGACTATAGTTTCGATCACATTCGGTGACCTTTTTCAATGAGTGAAACCAGAGCCCGACGCGCGTGCAGCTGCGTCCTGCTAAGGGCTCTAATTCCTGGATTTGTACAGAATTGTCAAAATTTCAGCTTCTGCCATAGATAGGTTTTAGTGGCGTGCCTTGGGAGAGGCGAGAAACTATATTATACTATGATAAGCTAGTTATGATGATGATGTCCGAATTCCAGACCTTCTGTCTGGAGCTCAAGCTTTTGTAACAATTTGTCGATGTTTTGAGATGAAAGCAAATTACAATAGTTAAGAATTTGCAAATTTCGAGATGGTAATTAAACTTGCAACTGTCGTACACAAGAATGGGACTTTAAACAAGCACCTCAACAAAATGAATCCAAGCAAGACTTCGTTCAGCAGTGGACGTCTCCGGGCTGATGATGATGATGATGATGCCATACAACATAAAAGAGGCAAGACAAATCGTCTTCCAGCTCAAATTTCAGAACCAGCCTAATACGAGATAGGCGCTCTCACCAAACAAAGTAACATGCAAAAATTACAACGAAATTGTCAATTGGCAGCAAACGATCCGAAATTATTCATGCCTCGCGATTTCACGACGACTAAATGCAGTGTGAAGCCTGCTTTATTACCCGATTACAACGGTTTGTACACTATAAACATTAATATAGCAATCATGTATCACATGGCTTGAATTGAATGAGTTTACAACGCATAATTTTTCTTTGAAAACATCGCTCTTTTAAACAGAAGCTTAAATTAAGTAGAAAGTATCATAGAAGAGATGGTATTTTAAAAGATGGTAGCAATCATTACATTTGACTTTAATATCATAATACTAAAATACTATCACTCTGTTGCTCTAAGAGTATGTTTGATAAAAGTACGTTCTTTACTTACAAAAAAGAAGGCGTTTCTATCAGTAAGTTAGCAACAATTCAAACTGGCAAAATTTGCTTTCACCTGTCCGGATATTTGGATGTTGTTACTTATGTACGAGTACAGGTTATATTTTTCAACGAATCTTGAAGAAAATTGGTAAGTATACAGGTTCTACAATGTAAAATAATTTATTTTATTTGGCGTTCCCATAGTTCTGCGTAGTTTGAGGCTAGATGGCGCT
This sequence comes from Erannis defoliaria, assembly GCA_905404285.2. NCBI lineage: Eukaryota > Metazoa > Arthropoda > Insecta > Lepidoptera > Geometridae > Erannis > Erannis defoliaria. The sequence continues at coordinate 10,358,638 of FR990066.1, read as the reverse complement.
GTGTGAAATGTCAACCGATATTTGTTTTCGACTATCAGTATTATATTATCTTTGCCACTGTTAAGCTACATAGTGTAGGAATATGGATATTGAGAAATATGGACGTATAGAGAAGGATATAATATGTTATGTAATTATTATCATTGACTAACAGATTGGGTGCGTGACGTCATAGTTGTTTTGAAATATTTTGCAGCAAATCACTTACAGATATGCCTAAGTGATTTGCGAGGGATAAAATTGAATTAATTAATTTTAATTATAATGAATGAGGATATATTTCATGTTATCTCACTATTTCTCGAGAAAATTAGAATTTAATTAATTTACTGAATTAATTATCCTTTAGTTAAATGATTCATAGGCAACCGAGTCAACTGCTGTATCTAAACCAATTTGTGTGGTAGTTGCCAAACAGTTTCGTCCGCTTGCGCAAAGACTGGTTTGGTTAGCGGTAGCCGATAGAGCCCACTAATATAATATCTAGATCGCATAAGGATTTGAAAATGACTCAGCCTTATATAAAACATGGGAAACACAGACAGAAGCGTAACATATGGATACTTAATATATTTTTTGGTTTGATTTCAATCACTTATATATTTTTCTAGTTGAATAGAGTGTATCCAGCGTGGCAGTGCCGCCAGCATGCTAGGTACGCTGCCGACTGGTAGTGGGTTTGAGCATTTGGATTGTCTCTAGACTTTCATCGGTCTGGATACAATCCTTTTGTTTTTTGTTTTGTAGTAGGCTAAGTAGTCTTTGTAGTTTGTTGTAGTTAATAAAGGCTTATGCCTAAAAAAAAAAGTATATTGAGTGTTCACTTTAAAGTATTTATAGCTTATAACAATATTAAAATGCACGCCACTCAGCCAAAGATTGTGCTGAGTGGCGGGCTGAAAGGCAGATTCCTATATCCAGTAAAGTTATGTGGTCTGATGATGATTATAAATAAAATCAAAACAAAAAATATGCCTTCCATTCCAATGTAGTTAACAAAGTACCATTCTATTTAATTGTAATTATAACAATCATGCCGAGTGTATTTAAATATTCGGATAAATAATTTATACAATATATTTCGATCTCAAAATATCTAACACAAAATAAGAATATATGCTTAAAATTTTGCCAGTAAAATTTTAATGAACAATTTTGACACAGATGTTGTGTTATCTTTACGGCTAAAGCATTAGCAATTATGTTGTTACTTAATTGGAACTTACTAAATAAACAATCGAGTCATCATACTGTTAAAAAGAACACTGCGTTCCAGTAGAAAGAAACGGGTAGTTAAAAAGGACTTGTGATTGAACAATAATAACATATTAACGGGATTGTTAAAGTTCGGCCGATTACGCATACTACCGTTTATTACGTGCTTATGAAACAACAAGGTTGCAAGTCGCAAAATGAGACATTAGACGAGCTTAGAGAATAATAAGGGCATTAGTGTACCAGTGTCACGCATGCGACGCACGCGTTCAAACCACAATGCGCGCGCGCTTGCAACACTTCCCCCCGCAGGCTGGCCTGCCCTGCCCCGTCCCGCTCCGGCCCTACAGTGACGCAAGCACACGCGACTAACGACTGTCATAGTTTGACATAAATGGGGTAACTTTCGTAGCACGCGTCTCTTAATCACAACACAGACTAAACAAGAAAATATATATTTGCGGTAACTGTACCTCGCTGTTTCCGTTGTTTGGTGATTAAAAGGCAGCCTATGCGCTTATGGAGAGAAATGTGGAATCACATCTATCTATTGGCTATCTATTTACAATTTAACTACCTAATTACACAAAAAAAGGATTGTATCTAGACCGACGAAAGTGTAGAGACAATTCAAATGCTCAATGAACCCGCTAGCAGTCAGCAGCATACCCATCATATTGGTGACATCGAATGGCTTTGTTAATGATAGCATTTTGATCTATTTGGCAAATTGGCTATTCCAAGTCAATACTATTCATGTATGGCCAAACTATTGGATCGTTTATAGGAACGTGAAGAGTAACAAAAAGACAGAGAGAGAGAGATAAAGTAAGGTACTTTCGAATTTTTTAAATTATTGGGATAAACTTATTTTCCATTCAATTGTGGTTTATTTTGGTATTTTAGTTTTTAAGTCTTTTCTTCAAGGGATAATTTGTAACGCTCACTGAATATTATGTATGCGTTTTGACGAATATTAGTAAAAGCAAGGTCGATTGCAATGTTGCTATAGTAATTCTAATTGCGTACGAATAATCGGTAGCTCTAGGAGGTTATGATACATTACAGTTCGATGTAAACGGAGCAAGTGGCATGTGAACGGTGCATTAAAATTTGGCATTGAACTAAACTGTCGAACTAGCCTCGAGAAATTCACAGATCAATGAAAGCGTTGCTAAGGAAGGAATACCTTACAAAATGCGAAAGTTAGTGTGTAAGTACGTAGGTATGTCTGTTAACTCTTAACTCTAATGGTTGAACATATTAGAATGTGGCATGGACTTGGGTATGTCCTTTAACTGCACCCAGAACCACCGGAGGACGGGCAGCAGCGACCTGTCGGTTAACGGTGGTGGCATTCTGCGATCCCTAAGCCGCCAGCCAAGCGTGGGGATAATGGCAACCCCTATCTGTTAAGGGGGAAGCCTTTGTCCGACAGTAGAGTCTTCTGGCTGATGATGTGATTGTGATATAACAGTTACTAACCACCGTAGTATATGAAAATACCGCTAGAACTGTAAGTTTTTCGGGGATGTAAAGTCTCTATCTGACTTTTGGTTATACCGAAGGATAAATCGTGAAATAACAGGGCTAATAAGAGTCACCATCTAGTCTCCAAGTAACGACCGTTTATGTATCGATCCAGAATTTGTATTGTTATTTGAAGTTCTGTGTATAGCTGTAATGGCCATGAGAAGATCTTATGTTTTTCCATCAAAAGAGCGTCTTATTCATCTTATTACATACAATGAAAAATAAAATAAAAACATACCATGAAATATTCAATATTAATTTGTCATTTTCAATATTAGAAAAGATATACATTTATCTGAATAAACGTATAGTAGCTTCTCTGGCATAGCGTGTAGATCTGTAGATGCTTCTAGTTCTTCACTGAATCACGAAACGCCAGAACAATATTCATGCATTTATAAATTTATGTGTTTCAACGGATTATTATAAAAGATATTGCATAATGAACACGTTCATGCTAACTTCCTTGAGAGGGCACTGGGAGGGGCAGGTTTGCACAACACCCTTTCACTACTCGTTGAGTCACAAGTCACAGGAAAATTCCCAAATGTGTGTGGACGCCCTTCAACTCCACGCTCGCGATTACGCCCACGAGCAATGAATGTGGGCTTTAACGTTTCAGCAGATGCTTGTACGGAGCATATTGGAATGCTTTTTTGCCTTTTTAAACTCAAATTAGGTCGCGTTTGGACACTCCTTAACTGATTTGCATTCAAGTGAAATAAAATGTAATAAGGTTTCTTTAAAATAAACTATAAAGTTCACTAGATTAGCGAACTTTTTGACATTAATAATATAATAAAAACTACATTGCAGTTGCCAAAGTTCTTACATATAACATGAAACACGTTTACCGAATTGACACATTTATCATAAAAACCTAACAAATTGATACGATTAAATTAATTTCCACAATCAAAAGCTTCGAAGGTCTGCGACGCGGAAACTGTTAAATCAGGAAATATTTTAAGCTCAGTTCAAATACTGGTTTATTAAAATTAAATAAATAGTGGCCAATAATTCAGTCATGTTACCGCAAATATAATTAGGCGTCGGTTTTTACATACTTGTGCAATGTGAGATGAAACATGATAGAGTGTGTGTAAATAGAGTTTGCCTTTCTAAAGTTGTAAGGAAGAGATCGTATCATCTGGCTCCGGATAGTTGTGTAACCGGGCATCGAAGCGGCCGCGACCAGAATCGTTGTCTAAGCTCCGAGGATAGCCATGACAATGTACGCAACCCCATGACCGGTCAAAGAGGTTGCGTGGCCTCGCAAGATCACACAACAGTATGTATGACTCAAACATGGATGATCTTTATCAAGATTCCAGGCGGCATTGAAAAGGTGGTGAACAGACAATTGCATGAAGTTCTGTTGCAAAAATAATTGTAAGTTAAAAATAAATTCAAATATAATTTAAAAAAGAAACATAATCAAAATTACAGTCCTAATAAGGCTCTAATAATAAATATAGAAGATAGAAGTGGAACGTCTCTAATGAACGGCAATGCTGTGATGCCCAGAAATTTGTGACTCAGTTCTGGATACTCCTGCAATAGTAACATGGCAACAGGCGTTATCTTTTACTAAATAAAACGTCTTCTTTGTTTCATTTTTGTAGAGACAAACCAAATCAATCAGTCAGTTATCGTCGCATGCTGGTTGATTGCCATATGTATGTGTAAAGTCGATGTTTATGTGTTTATTAACTCTCAAGTTATTTTTATTGGAGATACTCTTTATCTTTTATTGTCTGATACGGCAAATATCAGTTATTTTAATACAAACAAGATGCATTTTTGCTCATTTTGTGCGATATTTATTCCGTATTTCAGCGCGGAGTGAGAGGCGCGGCTGTGCGGCGCAAGGACGTGGCCGGTAAAAGTGAACTCGTTCACATTGGGTGGCAGTGACTGCACTACTTTAAGCAGCTTTGTAAGCATTATTACACTCTGCTTTTTTGAATGTCAAATTAACACCAATAAGACGCGCTCAATCGTATTGACGCCTGCCCATGATTATTATAGCCATACATTTTAGTAACAAAACAAAGTCCCAGACATCATGTGCATCGGCGCACATTACCTACTTCAAGACATGCAATGGTGCATATAAAAAATATCAGGTTTAATGAGACTCCTCACTGTATGTATCATATGTGGTATCGCTACCTCCAAACGATTATTTAAACGATAAAGATATTGATTGATAAAGACTACTCTGAAAGACGGATGTGCTAAAAGCTGCTCTTGACACTAAACAAGATAAAGTCGATAGATGTGGAAATTATGGAATAAAGATCTCTCTACATAATGTACGTATTAGCCTCAAGCAAAAACCGTTTATTTCTTCAAATGTCATGAACCAAATTTGAAGCTTTTAACGTGCGCCGCTGCAGATCTTCTCTAAACTCTAAAACGAAGGTTGCGTCTTCATAAAACGATACACCAATTTGTGATTAGCCAACAGTGTTCAGGCTTTCAACAGGTGATGTCTGTTTAATGATTGAAAAGGCTACTGTTGTTGCAATGGTAATGCTTGTGTGAGCTGTAAGCGGACGTGACACCATGTCATAAACTTTATCGAAATGTTTACCATTAGAATTACGAAATACAAATTGTGAACTTTTTGTAACTTTAATTAGTACTATGAAAATAATATGACTATTATGGACGAGGCTCGCGCAGGACTGGAAAGGATGGTGAAAGAGAGGAGACTGTACCGAGCAGTGGCTAGAAATGATGATAATATTTTTTGTTTTATTTATACGGGATTACTCTTTTATACGTAAACGTATTGTACGTAAAACTATTGTGAAAAAAACATTTTTATAAATGATATTTCATGTCTGTATTTACAACTAAAGAGAAAATAAGACGGTATGTGGATCCACTTTTAATTCAGATATGTTTTCGCAGTATATAATACATGCGAGATTATTACAGGACCTGCCAACTTACTCAAGTTTCGGATTAAAAAGACTACTGCATAATATGTGACGCAGCTGACAAAGAACATTCACTTGTCATTTAAGGTTGTCAACCTCTATGTATAGGTATGAACTTTAGAACCTTTTAGCTAATGTTTATATTAAGTGACGTCAGTAGAGGCGCTAATGGAGCGTGTTTGCGACTAAGTGGAGCCAGAAAACGGCGGATGTAGGAGGTTGCAGGTAATATAATCAGTCGACAAAGTACTAGCTATTTTTTAGGCTTATTGCTTCTAAGTTTGTGTCGTTAAATATTGACATTTGCATGTCGGCTATCATAAATATTACATTCATCATCAGCCAGAAAACGTGCACTGCTGAACGAAGGCCTCCTCTTTGAACCTCCACACTGCAAGACTACCAGCCATACATCCACTGGATCCCCGCGATTTTTACAATGTCGTCAGTCCTCCTAGTGGGAGGCCTACCTAAGATGCGGCTTTCGGTTCGTAGTTGCCACTCACACAGAACCTTTCTTTCCCATCGGTTTTCAGTTCTTCGAGCATTGTGACCTGACTATTACCAATTTAACTTGCAAATCCCGAGAGCTATGTCGGTTGTTTTGGTACTTACATTACAAATATTGAAATATTACATGCCGCATGCAAGGGTGCAGACCCCTACAATAAGCTTGAGCTGCTGGTGAAGGAGAACATCGTAAGGAAACCATAGCACGGTGACCTGATATTAGGTATCAGTGAGGTTGAAGATGGCAAACATTATAGTCCTGGAAATATACCTACCTACATATATATACACTTATCTGTATCGTACAACTTTTAACGAAATCGACTAGACTGGACTGAACCGCTACCCACAAGCTGGCAATTACATAGTTGCTTATCATCTAATTTGTGTTTTCCAGCAGCTTTAAGAGTCAGTTTAGTGTAGTTCCAGGGTTATAATTTTTTTCATCTTATCAGCGATATTTAACATCAGGTGAGCGGAGGAACAGCTAGTCGCACAACCAATAAAAGGAAAACATAATTATTTAGGCTGTGATTGCCTTTTCAAACAATAAAGCATTGTTTGAAAAGGTTTCTGATCATTTTTCTAAAGAAACTGCTAACGAGTTAATGAATAAAATTAAATATGCATAAGGAAGAATTTAGCGTACTATTCTCATAGTGTGTGCAATATTGCAGCTGAAACCATTGTTATACTGGCGTAAGAAGTGCTCCACTGGCACACGGGACCACCGCCTTACTGAGAACTTGACAAGTCGAGGGTTAACGCACTTAAAACACGTGTCTTCTACACTATTGTTTGGCAGTGGAACTAAAAATAATACAAATTCCATGCTAAAGTTCAATTATCTAAACCTAACAATTGTCTTGCGTGAACAGTTAAGTTTTAACAAACGTGTAAAACAAGTAATAAGCATAGTTTTTTACATAATGCGTCAACAGATCATAAAGATACTAAAATAATATAAACAATGTCCATTGTGTATTTTTTTCTCTAGATGACATTGTCTACATCTCTTCATGATACATGAGACATAAACGCGCGCGCATCACCGTAGCTCATCTACGCGCGTGCTACGCTGCTACGATTCATTACGCAACAATTTTGTGATTGGAAAAGGTTTTATTTTATATGGACTGATCATAATTTGGTTATTAAGTGAATGTTAATTGGAGTAGACTGAATATTCAGTCGCACTCAACACTGTGTCATATCTACCTGCAATAAAAAAAATACTAGCAACAAATTTTTTTTGGCCAACCAAAAACCAAGTTAATTAGCATGTATAATTGTATATATCGCGGGACGATATATATGCGCGGTATGTGGATTTTCATTTATTTTCGTATTAGGTAAGTTAACATTTGTTACCAAAATAAATAATTGTTTAATGTTCAATTATTTTTAATAATACAACACGCTAGACTTTGTACTAGTCAAATATGCGTCGGAAAATTAAAAATGTAGCGTCTACAGTTCTAGTTCTATTTTTAATTTGATTATTTTTCAATCGAACAATCATATTTTTGCAAAAGCGATAGATTAAAATTATCCAGTGTCTTCGTTGGTCTTTAATATTTATTTCATGTTGGTTATATTCACTTGGGGTCATATTTTATACCTTTATTTCGAATTCTGTCAGTGTAATTTTGAATTGTTAATGACACCAAATTATTTCCTTGGGTGTCGGATTGGCACACCCCACTAGAAAATAATCAAGAAAAACCACGACGCATTCCCACCGCTTACCGAAAAACGGTAAAATGGCGAATATACAGTTTTTTGTAGTGGTAAGACTCTACTGCAGAGTCTATTACTGGGTATGAAGAGATTTAACATCTAATATCTCAGGCTGACGAGCGCAGTGCGGTGTGTGCAGGATTGTGTTCGCAAGTTGACAATTCTGGCACTGGTACTGTTAGTGGCAGGCGTGACGTTTACCACCAGGCGATCGTCTTGCTTGTCTCGTCACTTGATTGTATAAAAAAGACAGTACTTAAAGGATTATGTTGTAATCGTGATTAAACAATATTACCATTAAATACGTTCATATTGCGTAGCAATTGTGCCCCAGGTGTCATGTCTGTGGTCACTTCGTGCCCCACGTGTCTGTGGTCACTGTGTGACCCTAATTCCCTCCATAACACTTCAGTGAGCCACACATATCATAATACCAGATCAAGCCGCTCACAAAATTACAATCCACCGTTTATAATAATGTTAGCTAATTTGCATGAGTTAGATGCCAGTTGGCCAAGATTTAGTACAAGGTAGTGCTAAAATGAACGAGGTCGTATTTTTTACTTTTTGATTGAGATAGCAGTTATTTTATAAAGGTTCTAGTTTAATTTTAAGCGCAAAACGCTTTGCTTTATGGTTACTTGAGCTAAAATATATTTATGTTTCAACCGACTTCCAAAAAAGTGGTTCTCAATTCGACAGCAATGGTTTTTTTTATCATTAAAAAACAATGATTACTCCGCCAATTATGAATTGATTTTGGTGATTAGGTTTTTGTTTGGTAGGTCATACTTCAGAGGTGGTTAGTATGATCTCACTTTGAAATGGTTATTTATAAATTTTATCGAAATCTGTTCAGCAGTTTGATTTTTAAATCAAAATAACTGGATAAAAATATGTCATCCAGGTAATCAAAATTGAAGTAGGCTGTTGTTTTTATTATTGAAACAGTTAATTTAAAAAAAAAACGTTACTTTATGGTAGCAAAAACTTATTTAGTTTAAATATAGATTCGACTTATAACTCGAAACCTAGAGGTTTGAGGTGCATTTTAGTATAGGTGGTAAGTCTGTTTTACAGAAAATATTGTCGATACCATCGCAGTAATTATTCCAATAATTAGTCTGTCACTCACTCTCACACTCACTCACTGTCACTGTCTGTCAGTAACGTCACAGAAAATATAGTAGTACTACGTACAGAAGATTTACTCCTATAGAAAACGCGTCTAAATTTACTACGTGCAGAAGATTTACTCCTATAGAAAACGCGTCTAAATTTACTACGTGCAGAAGATTTACTCCTATAGAAAACGCGTCTAAATTTACTACGTGCAGAAGATTTACTCCTATAGAAAACGCGTCTAAATTTACTACGTGCAGAAGATTTACTCCTATAGAAAACGCGTCTAAATTTACTACGTGCAGAAGATTTACTCCTATAGAAAACGCGTCTAAATTTACTACGTGCAGAAGATTTACTCCTATAGAAAACGCGTCTAAATTTACTACGTGCAGAAGATTTACTCCTATAGAAAACGCGTCTAAATTTACTACGTGCAGAAGATTTACTCCTATAGAAAACGCGTCTAAATTTACTACGTGCAGAAGATTTACTCCTATAGAAAACGCGTCTAAATTTACTACGTGCAGAAGATTTACTCCTATAGAAAACGCGTCTAAATTTACTACGTGCAGAAGATTTACTCCTATAGAAAACGCGTCTAAATTTACTACGTGCAGAAGATTTACTCCTATAGAAAACGCGTCTAAATTTACTACGTGCAGAAGATTTACTCCTATAGAAAACGCGTCTAAATTTACTACGTGCAGAAGATTTACTCCTATAGAAAACGCGTCTAAATTTACTACGTGCAGAAGATTTACTCCTATAGAAAACGCGTCTAAATTTACTACGTGCAGAAGTACCTATACATGGTTAATTCTGATCAGTTAGCATCCTTTTAAGGGCATATTCAGTACGGAAAAAAAAAAACAGCTGTTCCAAACATTTTGCCCAAGATCGATTAACTTTTTGTATTGAACAGCTGATATTGTTTTCGCAATTTCAATGTTGGCCCCATAGTAAAAGTTGTTTGTTTTGATGTACAGAATATGCCCTTAAAAGGATGCTAACTGATTAGAACTAACCCTGTATAGTATTATTGAGTTCTCTGTGGTTACGTTACATAAATATTATTGTGCTTCAGTTTGAAATATTATGTACTTACTGTAGTTACATGGCCAATTAGAGTCACACAGAGCACAATTTCCTGTGAAACTAAAGATTACGAATTTTATTGTTTACGTACAGTGATTATGGACACTTCAGGTGCCTGCGACCATTGTGCAGTGACTTTTAAATTAGGTCCCTTTCCGTCGTCTAAATAACTTTGTTACAAAAACACAAACGTCTCCGTTGACATCTTGTTTCATTATTCTCGTATCATACTGAATTAAGAACAATAGAGTGTCGCGAACTTAACCACACTGACCTTCCCGAACCGATGGGATTTTTTATGTAATAGACTTGCGTATGATCGCAGTTGTCTTGCCTGATTTTAAGTTAAAGTGCTGTCTAGATGCTTGGCCGAAAAGATCTATACCGTCATATGCATAAAACACTAAAAAGTATTTCAAACCTATTTTTGTTAAAAAGTGTTTGGTCTTCTTTTTTCAAACTCAAATCGTAATTCGAAAGAAATTTGACAAAATACTTTTTAACTAAAATAGGTTTGAAATATGTTTTAGCGTTTTATGCATATGACGGCTAGATTTCATTTATCGGGTATGCCTCTTTATTCGTTCGCAATAGAATCAAATCATTTCATAAAAAACATTGAAATATTAATCATGAAATGATGTTGGTTTTCACGCTCCTAAGTGTCCGATACTAGAATGAGCAGGAAGAACGTGATCACGCAGATCTTTGAAACGTGTCGGATATCCGCCATAAAAGAAGAGGGTACTGAAGAGAATGGGGGAGCGGGCACGCTCCTGTTGCTTCTGACGCAACATGCCCGTAATACGTCTGCCGCAATCAAAACATTTATTTTGCACGTCACGCACCGTAGTTCTAAAACATTCGAACGTTAAATTGACGCTGGTTTAAACACCCTATGTGTCGAAGTGTGTCTTATTTTGTTTACATAGTTTCATAATTATGGAACTAGTTTTTGACACACAAATTATGCGTTCAGTTTTAACATACATTATGCAAGATTTAAATTCGATCGGCGGAACTGGGTAAATATAACTATGATCTGCGTTGAACGAGTCCGTGGTTATGTCACACGTCCATAACAAACAGCGTGGTGTGTGTGTGTGTGGACGAGGTTTGCCTGTGTGCCGCCCCTTTCGCTCTCCGCGACCTCCTTCCGCTAGCGAAAGTGGCGCAAGTGGCCCCGCGCGCCGTGCACCGCCCCTGCCAGTTCCGTAAACAGATCTGGACTAAATAACATCAATGCAAGTCTTAAACTCTATCATCGACCTGCCGCGAGTCCGACTTCACCTATTTCTTTTCTTTTTGTTGGTCAAATTGACAATACACACACGTAATAAAGAAATCAGTGGGATAGCCCCAAGAGAATAAGACCAAGTTCAAGATGTAGGTATGTACGGTTGCGGTATTACTCTTACGAAGAATATGCGTCTCACACACGCGAAGTGAGAAAACCAAAATCCCAGCGTAAAACTGCAAACTCGGCAATAATTCTGCATCAATGATAATAGAATTCGTAGGTTTGCAACAACACCGATTCAACAATCGTATGATTCACTGCGTAAAAGTAAGTCATTCGGAGAGCGATTAAATAATGAGCGAACTAGTGGAGTCGATGATATAACGCCATACTTTTTGGCTTTATTGGCCCAATACAGAACTGTAAAATGTCGCTGCACCCATTAAACGAGTTGGTTGGAGCGATGACTGTGGTTGCGCAACGTCAAGCGTCGCGTTTTGGTCGCGCTTCATCGGGCGTCTTGACTTCAATGCCGTCCTCGCAGATTTTTTATCTATGTCGGCTCTTGCCCCTTTTCTTAAACTCAGCAAACAACGCGTCTGTCTGGCGAGAGTAAACTGAAGCAACTAACCATTAAACTACTCCATAACTTTAGTTACTAATTTAATGACCAAAATCTGGCCAAGGAAGGTCATTACCATCATCTTAATCAGCATATCGCAGTCCACTGCATCCACATAGGCATCTCCCAAGACACGCCACTCAGCTCAATCTTCAGTTTTCTGCTTCCAACCACTGCCAGCTATCTCTATATATATCGTTACTCCATCGAGTCTCAGGGCATCCTACGCTACGTTTTCCGATTCGTGGTCTTCACTCTAGAACACGTCTACCCCAGCGGTGGTCCTGCGACAGATGTGACTAGCCGATATAGCTCAGCGTATTAGTAAGCTGAAGTGGCAGTCCACTTCAGCTTACTAATACGCTGAGCTATATCGGTGACTTTAGTTACCTGGCGAATTACTTCTTTCCGGGTACGATCCCTTAGAGAAACGCTGAGCATAGCTCTTTCCTAATAATTATTAAATGTAAAATATTATAAAGTAACGCGCAATAGTTACTTATATAAAAAATACACCTGTTCTGCAATACTGATCACGAACTTTGAAACTACACCTTGACAGGAAACCTTGATATTTAAATATTATGTATCACTGTAAGCTAATTAACAAGTTAAGTTGTTCATGAGGTTGTGACAGTTATAAAAAAACAGATCCGATGTACTGAGAGCAGTAAAATTACCTACAAAATCATAAAAATAAACAAAACGAAACAACAGGGTCAAGGGGTCATTCGTATATTACCATGGCAGTATACGTATTACGTAAAGGCATACAAGTTGTCACAAAAGAGGTTTAAGTAGTTTAAAAGCGTGTTAAGTGCCAGTTAAGTTGGCCTGATACTTGACTGGGCACCTCTTTGGTAAGGACAGGTGGATTTAACTACAATAACTTTTAATACTGAGCATTAAAGGTGGTAATGCGGTAGCACTTCAGCTGCGCTGAGGACGGCTTGTGAACACAAGGTCACGATCCAAGGGTTCATATTTTTGTAATAAGGAAACGACCAACTAAATATCCATTGCCAATGCTCTTTAAAAATGTTTCGTAAGTATTTTTACTTAAGTTTGTGAATAGAGTAAATAATAAATATACATAATATCGATAGATTTCTGGATAAGTTTTATTGATTCAGCCCTATCGACCTCGATAAATGATTTTGTAAGCTTTGTATCGATTGAGTGCCATAAAGTGTGGTAATGATGTGCGATGTGTGTGTGAGCGCGGTAGTGTGCGTGCCGGAGGAAAGTAGAAGTGAATGATGTAACAGAACGAGCAATGCGGTGTAACTGCACTGCAAGCACGCAGCGTGCCGCAGCGGCAACGCAGGTCATTTGCATAGAACTTCTAATCATTAATTGAAAACAAGCTTTTATATTATATAATATTAGATTTTTTTTATACGTTCAAGTGACGAGACGAGCAAGACGATCGCCTGGTGGTAAGAGTCACACTTGGCACTAACAGTAGTAGTAGTAGTGCCAGAATTGTGAACTTGTGAACACAATCCTGCGCTCGTCACCCTGAGATATTAGATGTTAAATCTCTTCATACCCAGTAATTTCTCTGGTAACATTGCCTCTCAAACCGGAACACAGTAATGCTTGCACACTACTGCTTGGAGGTTGAATATCTGGCAAAGGTGTGGTACTTCCCCAGACGGACTCTGTAGTAGAGTCCTACCACTACAATTATAATTTAGTATTGTATTTAATTACTAAAAGCATTATAGAAAAAAATATTTTGACCCGATTAAAATAAAATTGGTAATAAATAACAACAAAGATTATGCTAATAATAAAATAAAATTGAAACTAGTTATTTATAGAAACCAATTCCTAAAATATAATATATTTAAAACCTAAACTCAACAGTCAAAAACTACAACTACTCTTAGTTGATATAAGTGACACTCGAAATAAGTTAGTAATAATCGAAGTAAGTTTAAAGACTCATATCGAGAATTACCTGAATCTACAGCTTGTGAATAATGTGATGGTAAGTAGAAAACTCGGACTCTGTTTTTACATCTTAATAATGGAAGGGTTATTGTTATTTACAATGTATTTAATGATTACGTGCTTATTGCTTGCCTCGAACAACTATACAATTGCAGTCTATTGTAAAGATTTGTTGTAGGTACTTGGAAATAGGTGCCGAGATTCCTAATAAGTTATTATCATATTTTTTTACGATTTGTCTTAAATTCACGTTCGTAGTAATAAAACACAAATCGATGAAAATATTCACAAAAAGATTTATTTTTGTCTGTAACAAGAGAAGAGACTGAAATATGCTACTTTTTGTCCCATAAAAATACGATTCCTACATAAACGTCTAAGTTCATAAAACTGCAGGTCAGTCACAGTCATAGTCATTGCCACATTTGCTAGCAGATAGGTTGTCTGGGAGAAAGCAGTCGTTATCGCCTTTGGATATTAAGGTAGTAGGTAAACAAGGCAGTAACTGTAACACCAAGTTTTTTTTAAATCATATTGCATGAATACGTTTTCGACTTTTTAAGACTTTGTTAACGTCCTTGGAAGAACTCAATGTGACCAGTTCTCGGAAATACCACGGGAATTCATTGATTGAATTGAATGTGGATTTGGTGGGAATTCAATGCACATTAGTTAGGTGAGACATGACTGTCATGCGGATAGTCATGCACACATATGGATTTCGGCATGTTATCCATGTTTGCGAGTTCATTGGTATGTATGTGCCATTCCAGGCTATGTTTGTGTGCGGCGGCATTGGCAAGGACGCATTACATCAGACGCGCTTCCGATGAGAAATGTCAATATGCGCTGATTACTTACCAACTTTTATTTAACGTTGTAACGGGCTCGGCGCAGAGTTTTTGGTTAGTTTAATGATAAACCCCATGCCAAAAATCGTGTAGTGCTTGTTTAAATGCTAATCTGTGAAATATAAAACTTATCTAGTTTACAAACGTAAGATATAATCGAAAACCTGATACGTAATTATCAAGCTGAACTACACTACATATTGAACATTTGACATTTGTGAATGAAGGGCTTTCGCATCGTTCTTTAAACATTCTGCCAGTATCAACTTTTATAAGTTGCAAGTTGCACTCCAATTCTTTTTAATGGTATAATGGGATTTCGTTTGACCACGATCACGATCACGCCTGATATTGTTGGATCACCAACATGAACAAGTCAAAGTCAAACAAAATTGATGACTGATCAAAATTGATGGCTCTCTCTTTCAAATTCGTAATTAGATGAAAACAAACCAAAGACGGATTAACTATTCGGAAGCGACTCCATAATACACGTTCATTAATACGAGTAAGGGGTAAAAGATCGCATGCTTGCCCTCTGACCGCTAGGTATAGTTATGTATGCACACATAACTCGCTAGCAACGTCATTACACCATGCGCACCTGCATAATTAATGCCGCAAACAATAAACAAGTTGACAGCCGCACGTGCATTGTAAGAGTGAAAAGGTCCAAGAATAAATTTTACGCGAATTAGAACCTGAAGAACCACTAGAGTAGCTTTCTAGAGTGGAGACTTCAGTTAGGCAAGTTAGTTAGGTGTTCGGTAGATGACATTCTTTTTATGGTTAACATCGATCGAAGCGACCTATTTTCACTAAGCACATAAATCACCTGATGTTAAAGATGATAAAGTTTGGAATGAGAACTGGCTTTCAAGTGAGATGCCGTTTGATTCTTGGCAAAAACAAACTGACTTATGGGTGGTAGCTGGCCAGGTACGTGCCCAGCAGTGGACTGTGATAGGTGGATTATGATCACGATATGAGAACTTGAGGAAAAGACTTTCTACTGACTCAAAAGTTCTTCGCTTTTTTTTTATCAGTCAAGTTACGAAACGAGCAAGACGTTCGCCGTGTAGAATTGTAGATTGCCAGATTGTATTAGACTATCGAATGTCTTTTCCGTATGCTCAGATCTTTTATTTCTTTTACTGAAACGATCCAATTGATAGATGATTTGACTACCACTCTTATAATTATAACTACTAATTATCGTACGTATAGTATGTATCATATCAACATAATACTGATAGATGTTATATAAATGGCGAATGACCTTGATAATTGAGTGTCGTCTGGACAGGACATATTATAAATGATGCTCGACTAAACATATTCATAAATAGATACAGATATCATAAAGTCACGAATCACTTTTCAAGAGATAAATATATTCGACACTTAAATGTTGAAATCTTAACAATATCTCGTATAGATGATGTTTCACTGTACAAATATCAACAGTAACCGAAATGATATGACATCATGATATCACTTACTTTTCAAGTAAATAATTGTTGAAGTAAACCAACGAAATGTGCAGCGACCTTTGACTCAGATATGTCACGGCGGCGGAGCGCGGGCGTCGGTGAAATGTCGACCGAACAATTACCCGAGGTCGATACCCTTGGACTCGATACCGATATTATTGAATTTTTCACGGATCGAATACGTACCAATTTACTTTAAAAATCATGATATTTAACTCGATTTTAATGAGTCATTACGGGTTGCCAAAAGTCACTCCCGCTATCTTACCGAAAGAGTTGTAAGGTTAAATGCGAGTGAAACTTTGAACTTTGGTTTGTGAATTCTGATTTAGATACAAATATTGATTAACGTTTTACTATTCATTTCCAAAATTAAATAATATAATCATGATAGTTTAATTGAATATGTGAAACTAAACTGGCTGAAATTATATGCTTGTGATTTAGTTTGACTAAATAGAGCAACTAATGGTGGTTACGATGACATAGAGTGACATTTTTCTAGAATGATGAATGAATATTAAAAAAACATTAAGAAAAGGTTAGAGTTACAGTCAAGTAGGTTTTTTTTAAAACTATCTGTGATCAATATTTACGGTTTTCACACAAAGCTGTATTCATGTTTTTACGAATATAAGTACGTATTTTTTGTTTTTTTTCTGTTTTAGACGTCATCGACTGAAAAATACGTCATAGCCATTCTAATCACTTTTCATTTTGACCATGTTGCAATAATCTCGAATAGACTGAAAGTCGACATATAACTTATTAAAATTGATTGTAAAACTATCGAGCCGAATGACTCTTACATAAAGTACAATACAATGTTTTATTTGACGTAATCTAGTCAGCAACGATAAAAAGTAAGTATACAATGCTGTTTGCAGAAAATATAATGAGATGCGTGATTTTCAACCAATAGATATTTTGTTTGTTTCATGTTATTCTCATTGAGATGAGATCAGGTCCATCTAGGCAGGCATGCTCCGTTGTAGCATCGCGTCTCCGCTTACCATCAAACATCACCTAGGGACGTTCTTTACAAGCTTACGGTCAAATGCAAGACTATCAATTAATAAAAAATAGTTTGACTAAAAGATAAATAATATCGATTGCATTAAAATTAACCCGGTGTTTTGTGAACACTATGTACGACGGTGATCCGAAGGAAATGCAATTAACATTATTTCTCTTTTCTCTTCCTCAGATAGTGTATTTTTTTTATACAGTCAAGTGACGAGACGAGCAAGACTTTCACCTGGTAGTAAGCATCACGCCTGCCACTAACAGTAGCAGTGCCAGAATTGTGAACTTGCGAACACAATCCTGCGCCGCACTGCACTGCCCTCGTCACCCTAAGATATCAGATGTGAAATCTCTTCATACCCAGTAATTCCTCTAGTAAAATAAAATTTCAAGCGTCATCACCGGACTATAAGGTTTTATATTAGACATTGCTTTTGCAAGTTAAGCACAGTAGTTAAAAAAAAACTGAGTAGAATAATACGGTGCCTTTAGCGATCGGTACCGCGTTGATGTCTTTTGTATGGACTCTACCGTACTTTCATTTAATTTGTAGTAAAGTGCAATAAAGAATGAGAATTAGTTAAAATGGTATAAACATGTTCAACCGACTTCAAAAAAGAAGGTTCTGAATTCGGATATATGCTTTTTTGTATTTTTTTTGTTTGTATGTTACGCGATTACTCCGCCAATTATGAATTGATTTTGATGGTTCTTTTTTTATTTGACTTCAGAGGTGGTCCCATATAAAATCAGTTCAGTGTTTTGGTTTTAAAATAAAAATTACTGGAATAAATCAAAATAACTGAAAAATATGAAGATGTCATCCAGTTAGTCGAAATTGAAGTCGATCGTAGTTTTTTTAAAAGCGTATTATATGATTTTTTGATAACAGGTTAGGTAAGCCAAGCTAAATCGTTTGGCTACAATTTCACCAGCAGCGGGGCAATTTCAAAACCAGCGAATCAATTTTAGCACAGATTTTGACTATTTCAGTCATATTTCACTCTTAGTGAGATTGACAGAAGAGAGACGAGAACAAATAAAAATATAGCAATAACAACCTCACTTTACTAAAAAAGGTGTCTTATAAGAGCACTTCACGACAATATAATCGAAGTCACGCGTTTAGTAGGTACGCTTAGAACATTTTAAATACCCTATAGCTGCTATCCAAACTCTTTCTAATTAATTATACTTAATCACAACATCTATTGTCATCAACTACCTTGTTGCTTAAAATACCAGCGTATGTGCCACGCAAACCACTTCAAAAAGAAAAGGTTACACATGCAAACACCTTATGTCATAGGAACATTCTCTGTAAAAACCGTAATAGTTTTAGAGTTCATAAACACTACTTACATGGGCTTTAAAAAAAAACCAAATAACACTTATTAGGGATCTTAGTGCATTACAAATCACTTTATAATAAAACAAAATATTTTAATTAAAACCGTATAAGTTTTAATTGCAAAACTTTATACACTATTTTATGAAGTGTAACAACACCGCAAGTATGCTCGTTAAATTAACAATTAGTTTTTGTTTCACAGTAACTAAAGGTGTTGCATTTTAAGGTTGTTTTTAATTAAGTGTGTGTTCATGTGCGCTTGTGTGTGTGAGACAAGTTTCGCAACAGGTCGCAGGTTACTCTTACGCAAGACACCTAGCGCACTAATTTAGGGAGAGGCTTAAGAGCCTGAAATTTGTTACCATGATATGATATATAAACTCTGTTGCTTTAAGGTTTTGAAATTGTAATCCATGAATTTCAATGAACTTCAATATAAAAATAAAACAACTCGTCTCAAAACTCAAATAGAATCCTGCTAAACTCTTCTCATTTTTTCTTTAAAATTATCTTTGGCTATAAATTCATACATTCTAATTTCATAACATCCATTATTATTATTATTTTCTCATTAATTTAGTTTGATATAAATTCAGAGAGAAATTATTTGAACAGGGATGTCACTGGCACTTGACACAGTCTTTGAAATTCGGGAGACTATGGCTCAACTATTTTTGTAAAATATTTTTACGTCCGAACCCAATTTTGTAGGTGTATTTGTTTATGCAAAGCCGATTGACTTCTTTACTGTACTGAACTTTTTAAACTTTAAACTCTTTGATCGATATTTTCCGAGAAAAAAAACTTGAAGCTTGAAATAAGTGGGATCGATAACCTTTAGAGAATTCCATATTCCATCCATATCTCGCGGCTACAAGGTATTAAAGAAGTTAACGAGTTACTCTAAATCAGGAAGCCTGACCCTGAATTAGGTAAGCATAATAAGAGAAATACAAGAAATACGGTCGGAAGCTGGTGTGACCAAGCCAACACTATAGGCTGGGCCCTGAATACTGTGCAATATAATAAGGGTTATTTTTTACCAGTGATGTGTTATCTGGTATGGCTTATTTTTTCCGTCGTCATTATATGACGATGAACTCGTTCAAATTACTACTACTACTACTAATTACGTAAGCACAAAGCGCTTTGAATCCACATTTTTTATTTGCACTACGAGGTAGTGGAACTCTCTGCCGAAGTCCGTGTTTCCCAAAAAGAACAACTTGGGTGTCTTCAAATCCAGAGTGAACAGGTTCCTTCTAGGTAAGCGTGCTCCATCTTAGACCACATCGTTGCTTAACATCAGGCAGGATGTGGTCAAACGCAAACCTATTAAAAAAACGATTTCGCTTACTAAATGAAATGAAGTAAACCTACATTTTTGAATACATTCAATTGTTGATGGTATAACGTACTATTTATGTAACTTAATTGTTGTTTACTGTGTTTCTCACGAATTCCAAAGGGTCAAATTAGCAATCACGCCAATTAAACATAATTCAAAGAGGCGAGAGCAATTAATGGAATATGAAACAGTTTTGTAAGCGAGACTGCGCGGGCGCGGGCGAGGGGTGTTGAAACCTCGATCGTCAGTTTTGAAACGAGGCTCGAGTTCTTTTCCTTGCATCCGGTGCTAAACCAGCGAGTTGATGATCAACTTCTATTTTATGTTATTAATGCACAGACAGTTTGAAAAAATTAAGACGCAACCAAGATAAAAATAATTAAAAACTGAAAATAAATTAAGAAGAGGCAAAAAAATTTAAAAATTAAAAAATAGATTTTTGTTTTTAGACGCTTATGAGATAAAACAAAAATACGGTAAAAAAACAATGGTAAGTCCCATTGTCAACAATAATATCTAAATCTAACAATATTAATAATATTACGGACACGATCACCGTAGACTAACAAGAACAAATGAGAAGGAAAATAATTCTTTCTTTTTGTCGTTTTCTTCGTAAAATAAGCGAGTAAGTAGTATGATGTGACTATTGAAACGGAGCGGAGTCCAAGAAAAGTCATTGTTATTATTAAAATTGCAAATTGATCTTGTATCAGATTATTGGGAGTTGAACTTGTGCCAGACGGTATGATATGAAAGAAGATTTGTTATACCCACCCGGCGCTAGTTAGGCCGCTTTCTTTGGACACAAACAAAGAAGATCCTTTCATGAACTCCCACGATTGTTCTTAGAAAGCAGAATTCTAGAGAAACTGAGCCTTTTGATGTTAGATAAAAATCACTTGGTGACATTAAAAACATGGACTGGGTGGAGCGACCTGTATCTGATTAACTCATCATAAGATCGCAAGAAGTTCCGTCTACTGACCTCCAACCTTTGTCATAAAGATAGATGGCAGAGAGATAAGAAGCTATTGATGATACTGATGATATTCCACCGTAATAGTGTTACTAAGCCGAAAAGTACTTGTACTCATCACGGTGAACAATTTTTTTTACGGGGCTAACCCTGAAATCGCGAAAAAATTCAGCTGCAAAGAACAGTGTCATTCACACTCTTTTACTTTTTTTATATTTACTTTTTGACTTCCTAGGACTTCTTTTCTTCTTAGTAATAACGTAACGCGTTACCCGGTATAATGAAAATGTTGGGTTACATCCAACAATGCCAAACCATGAAATGCAAGACCTGAGCGCCTAACATGCGCACCGCGAGAAAATTTTCTCGATTCTACAAAACAGGACAAGGCTACGAATCTGTATAAGTTTGTCTCGTTTTCGCACGACATAAAGACACGACAAAAATTTCTCGCGGTGCGCATGTTAGCCCTGCAGGGCATGTCCTAAAACTGCACCCAGAACCACCGGAGGATGCGCAGCAGCGTCCTCTTATTAACGGTGGTAAGCATTGTGCGTTTCCCAAGCCGCCTGCCAAGCGTGGGGATTATGGCAAACCGATCAAACCGAGATGACGCGATTTATTTACTCAGGAGATCCACTGCTCAGTCTAAGTCTCTTCTTCTTGAAAGAAGATTCTTGATGACGACGATGAAAATTTTTGGAAGGTTTTTGAACATCCAGACAAGATAGAAGCGGCTAATGGGAGGTTCGAAAGCGATATTAGTGAATGTGTGTCGCACGTAACGTAACGTCCATCAGTGTCAGAGCGGGCAGCAATCCAGGCTGTCGCAACACCGCGCGGCGAGCGGCGAGCGCTTTCCACTGCCAATGTCGCTACAATCTTATCATTCACTTCGCTATTAATTGCAGTTTTTATGAGAGTTGCATGGAGGGCCGCGGGGTGAGGGGTGGGGTGGAGATGAGGGGGGTGGACCGGCCTTGGCCTACGACCCACCGCAGACTACTCTGATTTCCAACAGCCGGAACTAAACACAGAGCGCAATATTTGTGAACAAATACGGCTCTACGATTTAAAGACTGCCAGGCTGTACGTCAAGGGAGGGCTAAGGTGGACACACTACAGGCCACACTTAAACACATTGCTTACGTTAACAAACATCATTTGGCTACTGCGTAAAACAAAAATGAAGTGCCCAAAAGTACTTAACGTCGTATAAAGTAAAGTCCCTAGCCTGGAGTGACATTGATTCCTATTACAAATGAATATTGAGTAAAACATGCGTTACTACAGTCAAATCAAACTAGGAAATATCAAATATCACATGAAACCTGTCTTTTGAAGGATGTTAAGTTCATCTAAAAATAAATGTTCATCATAAATTAATTATTTATGGAAATATTGACGAGCAAGCAGTGTTCGTTATGTACTGATGCTGTCGCATTACGTAATAAGTTGTTAATAATTTTAATATTGCATTGTGATTGGGGCGGGGAGGGGTGGGGTGGGATAACATGTTTACAAACATTATGTTGACCTTGTTACACCGGGATGCGAAATGCTAATGATGCGAACCGGGCCGATTCACTAAGGAAATATAAAGAACATCGTAACTAGGGTTTGCTGATAAAATTAAAATCCTAAAAAGTAACCAAAAACAGTTTAAAGTGACCTCATACACTTCAAAATGAAAATCACGCGGGTCATGACAAATTTTTCACTATAATTATTTGTTTTATGTAGAGCACGCTTTAACAATCGAAATTGGTTTCAATAGTGAGGAAACCGATATCGGGCGAGGTTACGTGGTGCAACCGGCGGTAGTGTGGGTGAGGGTGGTGTGTATCTGTGTGCGGTACGTTACCAGCCGGCGAGTGGACACTGACGGGAGCGAGAACACGCGACACGAGCAAGCAGGGCGGGCGCGCGCACACGAGTGGCGTTGCAACTTACCGGGCGCTTCTCACTGCCACCACTGCCTCCCTCCTCCATCAACTCAAGCGCATGGTTGGGTTTTCGTCGCGCCCAATTTTCAAGCGTGAGGATTGGCGCTGCTATATGATCGGCACCGTTTAAAAAGTTAACAAGAGCTAATTTTAGACTGGTTAAGTTTTTTTGTAAATATTGAGACAAACAAGACTCTCTCGTAAACGGCTGCCAACATACGTTGCATCGGTACTCAGAACTTAAAGTTTTTTTCTTTAACCAACAAGCAAGCAACTCTCATGGTAAGAGGTAAACACCATTCACTATATGCGTTGGTTGCAATCGTATGCTTTTCCGGGTAGCAATTTTTGTATTAAGAAAATTAATTCAAAAGAATCCTCAGGTAAAGCACGCTGAATTGCTAAAATCGATAACAATATGTGATAATATCTAACTGTAAGCTTTTTTCGGTCAAATCCTTGTATTAGCTAAAGAGAAGATACGTACTATCAACTGCTTAAATACCTCAATGTATTAGGGATAGAGCGATGAAAGTCTAGAGACAATCCAAATATCCAGTACCAACCATGCTAGCAAAATTATCCTGTACTTTGATTGTAAGTTGATGAAATGATCACATTACCTTGCGTGTGACAAATTAGCTCTGAAATACGATGCCATATGAATAAAAAAAAATACATAGATAAAATAATCCGCGATGATAATTATTCGATATCTAAAGATTAGATAAACCTTCAAACAAAACTCGCGTAGTTATAAATTATGAAACAATTGACCGCTTTAGGGGTGCAATGATCATAGTTTATTAATCGAAATCCCAAAATAAAGAAATCAGCGGCCAGCAGCGCCCGCCCTAGCCATCAAGCCGCCACCGGGGGCAAGGTTGAACTTCTTCAATCTTTATGAGTACGTGAAAAAATTGCAGAAGTTAGCTTCTGCAATTTTTTCACGTACTCGTGTTTATAAATGATTAATACCCAGTATATAATTATCTTTGATTTAAACTTGCAACACATTTAGTTATAAAATTTCAACTTTGTAAAGAGCACTAGATTTGAATTAAAATTTTATATAGGGCGTGGTTTAGTCACACTTCGATATTTTGAATATAAATGGTTCAAAATAACACGGAACTTACGTATAAAACGTAGTAACACTGTATTAATAGTAAAATCTTTGATAATTATACATTTTTAGATCCTTCAACGGTTATAACTAGACGGCTATTCAAATTCTTTAACTCTTAGGGTGGTTTCAGACGCTTCATATCTGTCTTTTGTTCAACATAATTATTTCACACGAAATGAAACATTTGAACACAAAATAATTCAGAATAGACAAATGCATTCATAAATGAACTAATCGAATGATGTTGGATTTCAGCCGCAATCGGAGTGAACAAAAAATGAAAAGGTCTTTGTTTGACGAATTAAACGAGAACAATAGTTAGCATACCTAGTTTAAAAAAACAAAAAAAATAAACAATTATCACAAAGTATACGGGTTTGGTCTAAACAAAATTATTAAGCTCGGGCGTCATGTCCTAGCTATTAAGGAGTACTATTGTTCACCTCATTGTTACATCATCTTATCAGATTGATGGTACCTCTAAATTATGTATTGTCATCGGAACTACTCAAAGCTCCAAAAGTTCAATGCGATACAATTAGAAGTTACGTTAAAATCGACTTTCAAGTTTACCAACAACTGAAGTTAGTAACATACAAGTGAAATAATATAAAAAGTAATATAACCGTGTTAGAATAGAAAGACTTTCTCTCAAAAAAAAAATACATTCATCCGTGTGAAACATTTGAATTTCCTTTGGGTACCTATCATCAAGATTATATAAATTATTCTTGTTGAATAAAAAAACGACTAAGGTTAGTTTTGTCCCCGACATATGTCAATTGGCCCAAAGTCATATGTCTAATTCATGGGCGGGCGCTTGAGTCGCAGGTGATAGGTGATAGGTAACGGGTGAAGGCGCATGTACTGCGACACTACGGGTTAATTGCAGACCTTTTGCACATTTTCGCAGTTGCTAGTGACATTTCCTTGACACCGCTGACACAGTTTTTCTTACCTTGAATATTTGTAAGCATGTATTTAGTTTTATTAATCGAATACTTTACTAATTGCAGCCAAGTACGAAAATTTTATAATTGAAAAGTAACATCTTCAACCAGAAGACGTCCACTGTTGGACGAAGGCCTCCCTCTTAATAGGGTGGCCATAATCTCCACGCTTGGCAGGTGGCTTGGGGTTTTTGAGTGCTCACCACACAAGCCGAGAGGACGCTACTGCCCGTGTTTCGGTGGTTCTGGATGTAGTTTTAGGACATACCCAGGTCCAGAAGGTCCAGGTGAAAAATAACGCTCTCATGGAAATTATTAAATATTGGGGGGGGGAGGGGGGAAATTTATTACACACAGCGCCATCTAGCCCCATACTAAGCAAAGCTTGTATTATAGAAACCAGATAGCTGATAGAATACTTACATACATATTTTTTTTGTAAATACATACTACACCCTACTACACTACTACACACTATTGGAACAAGTTTATTAATTTATTGACTTGAAGCATTTTAATTTGTATAATTATATCGACTTCGTATTGTAATAATTAAATAGTATGGCGTTTTAGTTTAATAATAAAAAAAATAAGAATTAGGTAATTAATTAAAAGTTTACATATGTTTTCATAGCGGAAAAATTCCGTAAACTAGATTTTTAACAAGTTTGAACCGACCAACTCTACCGACTCGACCGACTCTACCGACTCTACCGACTCTACCGACTCTACCGACTCTACCGACTCTACCGACTCTACCGACTCTACCGACTCTACCGACTCTACCGACTCTACCGACTCTACCGACTCTACCGACTCTACCGACTCTACCAACTCCCCCCTCCCCCCCAACTTCCCTTCCTTTGAATGAACTACCCAAATATCAATTTTCATCACTATAACTTCAAAAACAAAGAACTTTCCATACAACATTCAACATTCAACAATGTTTAAAACAGTATTTTTTATTTTAACTGAACTATCCAAATCCGAATTTTCGTGACTAAAAGTCTAAAAACAAAGGACTTTCAGACAAACTTGCCCCCCCCCCTTTCCCTCCCCTTTGAGCCCCTTTGAGAGTGGAATTAAAAAAAAACCTTTCTTAGTACAGCCCTCTAGCATCGAGACGAATACACCCTCCAAATTTCAAGTCTGTACGACCAGCGGTTAGGGCTGTGCGTTGTCTGTCACTCAGATAGAACCTTTTATTATATTAGATAATGTTTTTTTAAGAATGTTTGAATTATTGATATTATTGTGCTTAGGCTAATTTTCCTGATAGTTTCTCCGCATAGACAACAACGCAGCGTCGTTGGAACCGCGCTCTGCAGCGTTTTGCGTCCTGATCACGAGACCAGCCTTGGAACTATTCTATGTCTATTCGCCGCTTGCCCTCTTTTTGATTTGTGTACTATGATAGCCTGATTATGATGAAGGTAGACTTTTTACTACAAACATTTATGTGACTGGGTGATCGATGACATATGGAACTGAAACGTGGTCTTTAACTGCTGGCCTTTTGGAGAAACTTAGAGTCACGCAACAGGCAATGGAGAGAGCTATGCTCGGAGTTACTTTGCGCGATAGAATCCGGAACGAGGATATTCGCCAAAGAACCCAAGTTACCGACATAGCTCGCAAGGTTTGCAAGTTGAAGTGGCAATGGGCAGGCCACATCGCTCGAAGAACTGACAACCGATGGGGAAGAAAGGTTCTTGAGTGGCGACCGCGAACCGGAAGACGCAGCGTAGGAAGGCCTCCCACTAGGTGGACCGACGACATTGTAAAAGTCGCGGGCAACCGGTGGATGCTAATGGCAGGTTGTCGTACAGTGTGGCGGTCTAAGGGGGAGGTCTTCGTTCAGCAGTGGACGTCTCCGGGCTGATGTGATCGAAGTTGGTAAACATACTTCATGGTATAGCCTAGAATAAGAATTGACCTTCAAATGAACCGGAGCACACCGTTAAGACATTGGCGATAGATGTTAAATAGAACCACATTGGGAGGGTTGCGCGTAGCACTGCTAGTTGAAAATAACGGTAATTTAAATACGAGGTATAGCAAGTTAGAGTTAATTCCTTATAACGATGAATCGGTGTTGCGTCATTAGGATTATATCTGTTGCGACGAGTGCTTTCAAAACCTGCCTCCAGTACCAACCACAGCGTGGTTGTAACAGACAACCATCTCTAGAACAATAGGCTAGATGACTGTTTTTTTTATTGCTATATTAAAATGTGGCTCATAAATCACAAATAAATAATAATAGCTGATTAATGAAAATAAAATGAAAATCTGATCAAAAATAAGCAACTTATAAGCATTTTAATATAATGCTAAACAGAGAGGCGAAACAGAAAATCGTGACGTCACTTCTCTGTACGCCATATAAATTATATTCTGTCAAGTAAGGCGTCATTTTTTGTTTTGTGGGAAAGGGACAGAGTTGTCACGAACAAAAACTTTAAACGCTCATATATCAGAACATTATTAACCGATTTAAATTATATTTCCAATAAATATACTATATTTACTTACATTCTTCATCAAAGCTATTGGTTTCAACTATATAAACATCAGTCATCTACCCTATTATTTTACAAGGCAAGTACTACAACAGCATTGTGTGTGCCTGTGTCTAAATTAGTTTAGATCAAGAAGCTGACATCAATCGGAGTATGCGTTTATGTGCCTTGACTTGTACCACAGTGTGTGTGCATTTTGAGTTTACCTAGTGTGCATGAGTTTTGATATGCGCAAAGTACGTACAAGCACAAAATCACTCAATATAGCCACTTGACAGAAAGAAATAGGGCGTTTTACTTTATTAAAAAAATGTTCCTAATAGTGGAACGATATATGGGAATGAACGTTCCAGATTTAGCCACACTTATGTTTGCGTTTTGCGTTGAACGCAAATGTGTGGTTGCGTCTTGATTTGACTGCTCTGCATATTTAAGTTGATCTAATTTGATCACAAGAGTTCCCCACTGGCATCACTGCACCTCTGTGGCACGGTCGCGGCCGTAGACAGCTCTTGCTTCCGCAACTTGTGAAGGCAGTTCTTTAGCACAGTGAAGCTCACCTTTTAATAAATATCAACATATTAATAATACAGCTTTATAAAATGTCAAAATCTTGTAAAATCAAGTAAATACAATTCGAATAAAAGAAATTGAACTCGATTCACAAGGGAACAGACGTCATGTTACTGTAGGTAGATCGAAGGTAAAACAACATTCCTATTTAGAGAAGTACGTCTTTTACAGTACTGCAACAACTAATAAAACTATATATACTCGTATATCTAGAGATTGTTATAATGTTTGTTGCCTATAGATACTTTTAAAGGTCTCATACGTTTTGATTAAGTAGTTTGGTAGTTAGGTTTATTAAAAAAAAATATTGTGTTTTAGACGTAATAAACTATAATTCGTTAACAAAACATGGAAAATGAATATTTAATTATGTTCTATCAGCTATTTGGCTTATATGGTACATTTGTTTTGCTTAGTTTTCGGCTGTATGAAATGTCCACCAATATTTATAGTCTTTACCTATGAAATTGCCGTTTTGTATGGAATAAGTGAAAGTACTTATTTTTTTAAACTTTTTTATTTCTGTTATTCAAAGTAATCACCTATGCAATCGACGCATCTTTGCCAACGAATTAGCAGTTTATTGATGCCCTTCTTGTAAAAATTAGCTGGACGGGGAGGCAACAAACTCGTTTTCGTTCGTTTCGGTTTCGTACTCGCTCGTCGTACGTTGCGCTGGCGATCGTTAAGTTCGTGGGGCACCCATCTATCAAGTTTTTTTACCTTGTCTATTTGTCGCAAATGGATCAAAATTGTTTTGATGCTAACATCAATAGCTGCTGCTAGCTCAGCTGTAGATTGAGTTTCGTCAGCTTCCACAATAACCTTTAATTCATCATTGTTGACCAAAGTCTCCGGACGACCACGAGCTTCATTTGAATTTCATAATGAAAATACAACGCTAATCAATAAACAAAAGACTGAGTTTGTAAAAATAATGTCATGTTTTTAAGACAAAATTAATTTGATATCAGAATACAAAGCCATTCCAAACTTTTTTTCTATTTGAAATGACCAGTACTGAAGAACGGCAATTTCATAGGTAAAGACCTATTATTTATTTAGGTAAAAAAAAAACTGCTTAATATTAATTTGAAACTAATTCTAAACAAAGCAAACCCTAAAAAATAATATATACAAAACTTAATCTAAAAGCCACATGGTCAATGGAAGAATGGCCAGAATGCTGGCGGCATTGCCACGTTAGATGGATGCTAAGTTTTTGGTTAGAATATACGTCAGCATTCCGGTCACCTGACACCATTAATATTATTTGTGTAGTTTCGCATTTACTTGGTATCTAAATAAATATGATAATGATTATTACGGTCGAGCACCTTTGCAAAACTTCAAACTAAGGCGCAGTGTCCGACCGGAGCAAGATAATTAAGCAATTAAATACACACTCATTACCACGCTAATATGTGAAACCCAGATACGGGGTTAATTTTAACTAACGTAGAAGTTTTCGCAGCCTGCTTTTCTAAATCCACACCTAATAACTTTTTCAAAAACTCAAACTTCAAAACTTTCAACTTTCAAACTTTTCTTTTTTTTAACTTTTTTTTTTTTTTTTAAATATTGTCTATTGTCTATTGTCTATTGACAATAACTTTAGTTTTTACTTTAATAATTTGATTTAAATGGTAATAGTTAGACACGAAAGCGATTGTTATAGCACGTGGAGCATAGCTTATACACCGATTCGCACACTTCTAAAACACAATATTTTTTTATTTTAGACTTTATTACATTTGATTTTGAAAATGCATTAGCATCTGCTAAAAAAATCTACACTGACACAATGACTCAAAAAAATTACACAATTCAATTCACACAGTGAATGTTATTTATTACATTTTAAATTACAATAATTTACATAAAATATACTTTTTTTGAGAATCGTATTATATATTTAATGAACCCGCCTGCCAACAGTGGCAGTTTTAAAGGGATCAGCGGTGCCGTGCATCGAGTCCCTCAAGCTCAGGGGAGCCTCGTACCCTGACCAGTGCAAGCCAAACTTGTGATAATTTCTCCCACCTTTATAGATACAAATTTAACAGGTTGCAAGACAATTATAATCTCAGTTCAAAGGAATTCAAACTTATAGGGAATTACCCTGAATTCTTTCTGTTGTTTGTATTGTGTTGCCTACTTAACTTATTGAAAAGTTTACATTATTCCAATATTTTTTACTAAAAAAACTACTACATTAACTAAACACTACTTTATTTTTATTTTTTTTAATTATTTTTTTACTTTACTTGCGAAGGGTTTGCAATAATTAAAATTAAGTAAGTATACTGATCACCTTGCAGGGCTAACGCAACTCAAGTACCCTAGCCGGACGCTCCAGCTATTATTCAATTTAAGGTCGCATTTATAACGCATGAAATTACATCCGAAATTACGCTTCAATGTAACTTGTACATTTTCTATTAAATTAATTTTAACTTGACGCTGTAAAATTGCTGTGGGCCAATTTGAAGTGATGTGACGTAGAGCGACGACTGTGTTGTCACGAGGTCTCTTAAATCAAGAAATATGTCGTAGGTTCAAATCCCGGCCCCTAAGAATGAGCTCTTTTTAGTACATGTACGGATTTTTATACCACAGGCTTTTCGGTTAACATCGTGAAGAAATCTGAATACATCCAGGGAATCAATTTAACGCAGTATGTGAATCCACCAACCCGCAATTGGGCTAGTGTGGCCGTTCAAGGCTAGGCTAGTCCAGCAATGGACTATAAAAAGGCTGATTATGCTATATACATAGATCGAATATATACAAGTACATTTTCTAAGATAAATATAATGATACGAATATGGCACCCGACGTTGACAGCTGTGAATGAGGTCATTTCCATATCTCAGACAAGATGTCTGAGACGTATGTAAATTTCATATACGTAATGTGTGGGTTCGATCCCTACCCAGGCTTATAATTTTGTAGTGGTAGGACTCTACTGCAGAGTTTGCCTGGGGATGTACCACACCTTTGCCAGTTATTCAACCGCTAAGCAGTAGTGTGCAAGCATAACTGTGTGCCAGTTGGAAGGACAATG
The DNA here is from genome assembly GCA_905404285.2 of Erannis defoliaria. Taxonomy (NCBI): domain Eukaryota; kingdom Metazoa; phylum Arthropoda; class Insecta; order Lepidoptera; family Geometridae; genus Erannis; species Erannis defoliaria. Next base: position 10,327,410 of record FR990066.1, on the reverse strand, counting down.
TTACCAGAGAAATTACTGGCTAAGAAGAGATTTAACATCTAATATCTCAGGGTGACGAGCGCAGTGCAGTGCGCCGTAGGATTGTGTTCGCAAGTTCACAATTCTAGCACTGCTACTACTGATAGTGGCAGGCGTGACGATTACCATCAGGCGAACGTCTTGCACGTCTCGTCACTTATATGTATAAAAAAATATATGGGGCATACATTTATGTGACCAACATAGATGTTTGTTCTGTGTCTGGGTGTAGTATGTATTTACAAAAAAAATAAGAAAAAAGTATTTAAGTATTCTGTCAGCTATATATTTACAAGCATGCTTAGTTTGGGGCTAGATGCCGCTGTGTGAAAACAGTCCACCTATATTTATTTATTTTATTTATTCTATGACTGAGACTTATCTTATGACCAATATACAGAACATTTTAAAACTTAAGAAAAAAGCAGCTTTGTGCGGCTTTTTTCTTCTAAATCACTTCCTTAACAAATGATATGAGACTAACGTATCGTTATCAGTAAACAGCATCTTTATTTCTTGCCATTCTACTGTTTGGTTGTAAGTAGTAACCATTTCATTGACACTAAACATCATGGTGGAAAGACTAGCAAGCCAGTGCGAGAGATAGGCAGGGTTCAGGACACCATTCAGGGTACGCTGGATGTTCTAGCTATTTAAGGACTATAATTTAAAAGACACGCGGGGATGTTCATTGAAAACCTCTGGTAAAATGTTTTTTTTGTGTTTATTGATTATCGATTTCTCAGCAAGCGTGCTCAATTGTAGACTGCATCTTTTCTTACCCTACGGCGCGATGGCAGTGAAACGCTTAAATAATTTCATAAAAAAATATATATCTATTTACATCGTCTCAAAAAAAAGAACCGTTTCTAAACGACTTACCTAATCGTACACTGCTTAACAAATTGTAATATTAGAAAATATTTAAGCGCTAGACGAAAAAATCTTGAAATTATATAAAAAGTAAAGTTATATGCATAATCGGTGCTTAGCCAGTTATTTGAATTCAGAAGCGATGTCGCAAGCGTACGTTTGATTGACGGGCGATGTTGCGCGATTGTCGCGCGACGCAAATGAGTTCGGGCTTCTACAATAAACTGTTGGAATTACTAACTGTATTGCTCAAGCAAATTGCATATTCACCATTACTTACAGCCGTATATTAATAACTCATCATTTATGTAGAGGCTTCAACTGTATTGATAGTCAATAAATACAAAATTAATTGCACCACTATTGTGCGATTCAATAAGGATTATAAACTTTTTGGTCTAAAGCATTTCTATGGAGACATCTGGGTGTCAATCTGGGTGTATTTACGTCGTGAGTTAATCAGTATCTTCTCGGTATCAGCCCTGGATATGATATGAGATATGGTTGAAAATAAAAAACTTGCTCCACAAACCAGACGTGCATAAAAAACTGGCTCGAAGTAGATTTAGATAATACGCTTTTTTTTTAAATACAACAGGCCTCAACCACGAATACCTGAATGACATCTTCATATTTTCTAGTAAATTTAATTTAAAAACCAAACTATACTGAACCGATTTCAATAAAATTAAAATGGAACCACCTCTGAAGTATTACCTACCAAGCAAAAAAGAATCATAAAAATCAGTTCATAATTAGCGGAGTAATCGCGTAACATACATTCAAAAACATACAGTCGAATTGAGAACCTCCTTTTTTGAAGTCGGTTGAAAAGATACGTTCGTACTAAATTTTAAAATTTGATTTGCTACGTTAGGTGGAGCCACAAAACGAAAGGATAACAATTCTGTATTCGTATTTACAGGTGCAGTAAAATCTCTATAAAGTTTCGTAGTTCTGTCTCAATTTTTCCATGAGTGATCATCAAGAGGAAAATAAATAACCTGCGTAACTTACTTTACAGAGATTTTACTGTGGTTAGTAGATAAAATATAAAAAGATTTTGACTTGTAGATGTTATTATGTCCGAGGCATAACCTCTACAATCGCGAGCTGTCGCTGCGGGCGAATTGACTGGTAATTTAAATTAATAGATCTGTAAGTTACATTGCTTTTATTTTATTAGGATACTGTTTCAAAACATGTAATAAATTCAATTTTAAATTTAGATATAAGATAATGTAATTTGTAATATTTTTTGCAATTAAATAAATTATTATATAAAAAAATTAAGTCTAATTAATTACTTCTTTTACTCAAAATATTAATGAGTGTTATGAAGCGTGCACTATTAGATTTTCCAAACATTATTTTTTTCACTCTTCGGAGTAAAACCAATTAAAAAAAAGTAAGGAGTATGTAATCAACGTACTAAAAAACAAAAAAAAACAAGTAAGTTTTTTGCATAAGAAAATGTTTATCAAATAACTTTGAGGAAGAAATAAAAAATCATATTTCATCACAAGTAGTATTTACAACATTGACTTACGATAATCAATATAATACTTGCTACTGCTAGTGTAATGTAATAGTTGCTAGTAGTTTGATTGGTCACTGCTGTGTGATGTTAATGATAACAACGATATCTATTGTTTTTTTTTTAACACATTTTTATAGACATCTTAAACGAATCGGTAATGCTTTGAGTAGTACAAAAGAGTTCAACGCGCGCGTGTTACTATTTTGTTGCCATAATGTTGGTAATTCGCGTACGTTTGGCAATTATACTTTTCTAATGGTGTAACTATGCGACCACACTTGTAATTGCAGGTGTCGCGGTGGAAATGACTTCTGATGGCGGTAATGATCGTCATTAAGGCGTCCTGCGCGACACACGATGCGCTCATTAACTCCCGCCATTGCCGCCGGCCCGCTGCGTTGCGTTTCCGTATACCCACAACTTAGGACCAAATGAAGTAAAAATGAAAATTAAAACACGACTGTGTCTCTTTTTATTTTATATACTATCTATTTTTTTTAGGTTTTGGAATCCTAAATATTCAATTTCCTGTTACGTAATATAGTCTACAAACACTTACGAGTGCTAAAACAAACTCTTAAAATTCCAGTCTACAATAATCAAAACACTTTTTTTTGTTTTTGGATAAAAACTAGCTTTGGTTTATTTTAGTCATTTTGGAAGTTGCTGACCATTTACCTCAATAAGTCTTAAATGGCAATTAAACAGGAAAACAATCGACAGAATTGTCGTATTAATACAAGAAGAGATTGTTGTCGCACCACCTCTGGTAACAATCTGGCGCATTTCCTGCACCAGAATGGGTCAGTGGGCTGCAACGTTAAAATCGAGTCGTAAGATTATAGCACTTCTCAAGTAGGTAATGGTCTGAATGAAATAATAAAAAGGTATTCCTTCTAGGTGTGCGTGCTCCGTCCTAAATAACGTCATTACTCATACATACTTACACGTATGCTAACGTCTCATACACTCACTTTGTTCATTATATACATAATACATTTCTGAGATATCTCAGAAATGTATTATTATTATTTAACATACATAATACATTTCTGAGATATCTCAGAAATGTATTTTTATGTTTTTGAAAAAATTATCTGATAATAGTTCTATGGATTTAGTAGCAAATAAAAGCAACATAGATCATCAAATACCACGGGCAGCGTTCTTCACCAATAAATGTATCTTAAAAACACTTCACATATGAAACAAATTAAAATCAAATTAATTAATTAATTGATTTAATTAATTCAAATTATTGTTGAAATTTTGCAGTTGCAAATATTGTAGATCTTTGGGCTTATCTCCAGGAATGAAACTTTGATTGACCGGCTTGTTGTGAAAGGCCTAGTCGAAAAGCATAGACTTGGTCGATCACCAACTCGTTTTTTTCAGACTGGATATATCTATCGCAGGACCGATAATGAGTATACTTGACCACGGATCGTTGTAATATCATCGTTTAAAACTTTTTAATATTTTTAGACGATCGTTTAACGCTTTCTATCAATTTGCTTCGATATCATAAGATAATAGTGATAATAATTGCAATTCAAAAATTATTAGGTTCGTGCAAAAACTTATGTCCTAGACCCTAAATTAGCGGCGGCGGCGTGTCGGGTCGACTATATCGAATTGCGAAATTGTATCTAGACTAATGTAGGCTACGGCAGTGTTATATAATCTCAGCTGCGGAGACCAGGCCTAGATTAACATGGCGTGACGTCACACGGGCGGGTGCGAGGCAGGGTCAGGGGGCAGGGAGGGGCAGGGTCGCACCACTAATAGTTCGCTCCGTTACACTTCATTGCACAACATCTTCATCAGTCAGAAGACGTGCTGGACGAAAGGCTCCCCCTTAATAGGGGAGGGGTGGTTGCCATAACCCCCATGCTTGGCAGGTGGCGCGGAAAACGCAGAATGCTCACCATCGTCAACCGAGAGGACGCTGCTGCCCGTCCTTCAGTGGTTCTGGATGCAGTTTTATGACATATCAGGTCCAGGATATTACACAACGGAGAGTGGTTACGTATTTATATTTCCGAGCTCGCTCCTTAAAGCCAGGGCTGATTAATTCGTCTTTGTTATATATAGCGTATAGCGATATATATTCTTATAGCGATGATTCTTGACATTTATACATAAATTTAGAAATTGGAACAAGGATTTTGATCACGACATTTGATATTTTACCGAGATAATAAACATTTGTAACTTTCTGCAGAATTACGCATGTACTTTATGAATCACACGTTTTAGGGACAAACATGTAGTCTATGTATTCATACATGTTATTATTATTTTCACAATACGTTTTTGATTATTTTTTTCTGTCTGAAACAAATTGAAAACAAACAATCTTACGACCTTTTAAAAGAATAAACAACAAAGGAACTGATTATTATTTGGTTAAGACTGTTTTAGCCATGAAGAGTTTTATTAATAATTGTCGTTTAGTCTCGAAATAGTTATCCCATTATTTGTCTTTTCCAATCTTTCAAATTTCTAATTTGGTGATAATAGACAAAATATACTACTAATTAAATATAGTTTAATTTCAATGTCACTACAAACAGATACCCAAGGAGGAATTTTAAATTATACAAACAATGTTTTTGTCTTGATACAAATATAGGTTCACATTTTTACAACTAAAAGCCTTGATTGTTTTTTTTTCTGTCACTTTCGAACCTCTCTGATATATGATATTAGTTTGAATTATTTTTGTTTTTTAATTAATTATTTTACTCGTAGCTATAATACGATGAAATAATCAAAATTTATTGCGCCAGAATGATTTCGATTACAAAGTTGCTTCAAGTGAAAAAATGTCTTAGTTACACAACAAACCCCATCTGGCACTGGCACTCGTATGATCATAAAAGTAACTGGATCTTACTCATCTGCTATCAGAAAAATCTACACATTGCTAACTTGTGATATGAAGAAACTATAGAACCTTATTCGGAAATTTCATCATGATGGATTTTTAAAAATTATTCTTTCCGAATTTGTGAAAATTTATTGCTAAAAGTTACGTTACGGAGAATTATGAAATGGATGCGTTGGTAGTAAAATCTCTAAGCTACTCGTATTAAGCTACTATGCACCTGGGTATGTCCTAAAACTGCATCAAGAACCACCGGAGGACGGGCAGCAGCGTCCTCTCAGTTAACGGTGGTAACCATTCTGCGATTCCCAAGCCGCCTGCCAAGCGTGGGGGTTATGGCAACACCTCCCTTTAAGGGAGATGCCTTCGTCCAGCAGTGGACGTCTTCCGGCTGTTGATGTGATGTGATGTGACTCGTATTATCACAGAAACTCCTAAGAAAAGGCGGTTTGGTCCCTAGAAAAAGCAGTTGGTAATTTTTGCAAGATTGAAATTGATTTGGATTTTAATTGATTTAACATATTTTTATTGATCATCTATATATGAATACCAGCAGCGCCCCGCGGTTGTACCCGTGATTTCTGGGATAAAAATTTGCTTAGGTTTTATTCCAAGATATAAGCTAGCATTGAATCCAAACCCGTTTAGACGTTTCAGCGTGATGGAGTAACAAACATACACACACAACGACAAACGATCGCATTTATAATATAATATATTATTAGTGTGATGTGAAGTGATAATTTAACTGCCGTGCGTTAGTTGAGTTTTTTTTTTGTTTTTTCTCGTCTCAATACTGGGCGTTTTAGGTGGTACAAAGTTCACTGGTTTCTAGTAGAACATCATTATTCTGATGGCCCAACTGATATTGAGTGGAAGCCGATGTTAATTTTTTTGTAAATAGTATCAAAACTTTTCCTCTTAAGAGAACACGAGTCCTATGTTTTTACCACTGAATGCCAGTCAAATATATCATTGATTGCAGAATTACATTTTTCAATCATATCTATGCATTTGCGCCACTATATTAATGTATGCAATCGCATTGATAAACATCCAATTCAATTTAATTATTTCATACAATTTATAGGTCGCTAATGCAAAAAATATATTGCACACAGTAAATTGCTCAACGTTGTCATCCTTGTGTATGATTAGTGAAAATGTGACACATTGATTGTGACAGCGTCCGTTGTTTATGATCTCTTGAATGTTACACGTGTCGACACTTTGTGCTAAAGCCAGAACTGCGATTATGTAGCTGAAGTGGAGCTGCAGGACAAATATAGTGATGACAGGTGGAGTAAAGATTGTTAGAGGTAGCCTGGGCAAGAGAAACGGAACGTAGGTTATCCAGCTGCAAAAGCGGTTGAAGATATCGTCGCTGTCGCAGGTTGAACCTGGACCTAATTAACCGAGGCCGATGGCATAGTAAGAGAGATAGAGAGAGGCTTGATGATGATGAATTTTCTGCCTGTGATAACGATTCGAGCCAGGGAAGGCTGTAAATCATGATTAATGTTGTGCTCGTGATGAGGGTTCGGACTCGGTTGTAATTCGTCGCAAGCCTCTTCGTAAAAATAATTTACTTTCTTAGGTTTATCTGGATAAAGATCGGTGCTCCACTTTTATTAATCAAGATGCCTGAGCTTATTTATATTTATTGAAATAGATGAAATAGAGAAAAACAGAAGCGCAAGAATTGAAATTCCGAACCGAGATAGTTGCTAGTTGGTAGAGTTGCGGGGAGTTTCTAAAAAATATTGCTCGGGATGATTTAAGGTGGTGAATTATGGGTGCAGGCCGATTTTCTTCCGTACGCGGACGAAGCCGCGGGCAACTTCTAGTTCGTAATAATAAATGATGCATATAGTTTAATAGGTTGACAAAATGGTACATTGATGAAAATTCACTTTTTTGTGAAAAAATATTTTTCTATAACGCAATGCACCAGCTTTTAGCCCACAGGCCATAAACCTATCGTTTAGTACCTAAAGATGATTGGCCACACTTCATTCAAACCTGGTTTCGGATGGGGAATTCACATACGCCATTGACATTTTTCCCGGACATATGCGGGTTTCCTCACGATGTTTTCCTTCGACTTAAACGCAGTAGTACGTATGTAATTCCGGGTTTTCATTACAAAGAATTTATTAGTACAGGTTCAAGGATCAAGTACAAACTGAAAGTAAAAGTTTAACTCTGGTAACTGTATTAAGATAATTTACGTTGGGGAAAATCCCTGTTGAAACGTTTCTCTATAATGAACAGTGACACATAATACGGATACTGAAGGCGGGGAACTAGTTGCGTTGCATAATTATAGCCGATTTTATCATGTGTGGTAAGCCGCCGCGGTAGTGAATGTCTCTGAATCGTCCAAAAAGTATGACGAATGCATATTTTTTCCGCTTTTATACATAATTAGAGAAATCGCAAATATTCGTTTTACAAAATAAATCTAGTATTATGAATAAAAAAAGGTTGACAATCTATCACAAGACACGTATAACCTAGCATGTGTTACGGAAGTCTGACTGGCTTACAGTTTTATTTGCAGCGTATTTCACTAGGGAGACAGTTTTAGTTGCAGTGAATATCATTAGCTAGAACCAATTTTTAATTCCAGCATAATAATATATCATTAGTGAGTCAGTTTTCAATTTCAGTGTATATCATTCGAGATCAAGTTTAAATTCCAGCGAATATCACTGGACGCACGTTTTAGTTCCAGCTTATATCAGTAGACAGACAGTTTTGATTTCCAGCGTATATCACCAGAGAGCCAGTTTCTAATCCCAGCGTTTATCACTCGAGAGCGAATTTTAATTCCTGTGAATATCACTGGACGCAAGTTATAACTCCAGCGTATATCTGTAGATAGACAGTTTTTAATTCCAGCGTATATCACCAGAGAGCCAGTTTTTAATCCCAGCGTATATCACTCGAGAGCGAGTGGTGTAATATTGAATATAGAAGAGGTGGCGTTGATAAAAAAAAATTGGCTGAATATACAAAAAATCTTTTTATAAGAAGATTATTTGTATTAATTTATTTAGGCTAAATATAATTTGTTTTTTTTTTAAATTATATTTCCTTGAGGATTATGTTGACTATCTTCTAGAATAGCAGAAACGAATCGCACTCCTTTTGATTTTGCTGAAGGTGAAAGAGAGTTAGTTTAATTCCAGCGAATATCACTGGGCAAAATATATGGAACAGCTTCCATATATTTTGCCCAAGGCCGATGAACTTTTTGTATGGAACAACTGATATTTTTTTCGCGATTTGAATTTAGGCCCCATAGTAAAAGTTGTTTGTTTTGATGTACAGACTATGCCCTTAAAAGGATGCTTACTGATTAGAACTAACCCTGTATACAGATAACGTTAATGAGATGTAATATTCTTAGAATAAGGATGTAAGTAGTTACTTTTATCTTACTGCCTGTTTGTAGACGAGCGGTATCCGCTGTTATCACACCGTGCTTCTGTTGCAATGATCGGTTTCACATAATGGTTCCTGTGAGAGGGTTACGGAATCTACAGTCTTTATTTGACCATGATCTGTGTAAAAAAACGTCAAGTACGATTTGGACTCGCACACCGAGAGTTTATCACCACGTAAAGATTGAAAACAGGTACGTACCAGGAAATATTAAAGTGTATATTGGCTTTGCATAATCAGCCTTTTCACTGCTGGTTAAAAGGCTATCCTCGAAGGGCTATTGGATCATATCTGCCACGCTGGCGCAGTTGCGGCTTGGTGGATCCACAACAGTTGATTATTAAAATCTTACATCAGTTCTCATAATAAATCTGACTATTACTTACTAAACATAAACAAAAAAAATATATTCAAAGGCATTCCTTTTTCGGCTTGTAGACGTTATTAATACCTACATCTAACACGGGGGCGAAAAATACGTGGTCCGTAAACCTACCCCTTTATACGCTATACTGGGGTAAATGTGTGCCATCTACTTCGTTAAAGGCGATACCTGGGTAAATGATACTTCATGTGTGCCATCCACCCCGTTAAGCGCCGATACCGGGGCTACCGGGGTAGGTGAAACAGTTTTCCCATCTGCCCCCGTAACGGGGCAGGGGCACCGGGGTGGATGGGACCAAGTCGAATTTATTTTCCAGACGTGTGCAGGTTTCCTAACGATGTTAACTTCACCAAAAAGCCAGTGGCATCAAAATCCTTACATAAAACTCTAAAGAGCTCATTGGTATGGGCCCAGAATTTGACTCCATGACTTCACGATTCCAAGTCACGCGGTATTCCCATTATGTTAAAATCACATTTTCCATTATTGGCAATAGCACTGTTTGACTTATGGAAAATGGCTATTTTTAGTATTTGTTATTAGTCTTTATAGCTTGATAATCAATCATGACACTATGTATAAAATTATTACGATAGAGCAAAAAAATTTGACTATTTAAAATAATTGTAATTGAACTATTTGTCGGACCTCAATGATGGGACGCCGTCCGTCGCCGTCGTTGGGGAAATAATTACACTTTTTTGAGATACTTTTTTTTGCGTTTGACCGCTAACTCGTCTGATGTTAAGCGAAGATGCGTTTGGAAGTACGCTTGCTATTAGGCTGAAACCGAACTTTTTCAATGCATGTGTCTTCATAATTTCTAAAGTATTATTTCAGTTAAGATTGTTTGGTTGTCAACTCTATTGTTTCGGTTTTTTTTCAAACAACAAACAAGGATGCGACCGATACTTACCGATACGGTATTTTTCCTTACGGTAAAAGTCACCTAGAAACGGAAAGATATAAACGAATGATTGACATAATTTTTAGCTAACGCTTACTTGCGTCCAGTGTACTTGCGAGACTAAACTTTATTCGTTTATGAACTCTACTGCTTGCCCTATTACAGTTAGTTGTGTTGTATTGTGTCTGTTTTAGTTATGTTGTTAATCGCAGATAAAGTAAGCTGTGGTTGTTTGGCTGGAGACTTAAGCGGGATTTGATCCCACGTCCTCATTATATCAAGTCGAACGGCCTCCGCCTAGACTACCGTGACTTTCTAAAATTAATCCCGTATACATACTAATTATTATAAGTACTGTGAAATACTGATGTAATATGTAATCATCGAATATTATGTAAATATGAATTCTGTTTCTTCAGTAATAAAGACTTAAATTATGAATATTTTATATTAAGTGTTTCACACTTTGTGTATTTCTATATTTTTTATGCATAGACAGTTACAAAAATTATGACCTCTGGCAGGACCTCAACCTGCATACGAACAATCTTTGGGAATTCTATAAATGTGTCATCTGTAATTAATATAATCATAAAAAAACAAATAATAAAACTTAAATAATAAACCGAACTAAATTTAATTCAGAACGTATGTCACATTTTCTGTAATAAACAACGCACTTATAGAAAATAATTATTCTCAATGTACAAAATGATCATTTTAATTATCTTAAGAATTAATTTCACGATTTTGCTACAGAAGCCACAGAGATTGCTCAATGCTCGTGTGCAGGTTCATGTCCTGCCAGAGTCCATGAATTAAAATTTTAAATTATAAAATGAAATAACACGTCAATGTGCAAAGTACGGATGTATAATTGTATGTACTTAATTATGAAGGAATGTTATTTCTGAGTTTCTAGCAATAAAGATTTTCCTGTAAGTATTTAGGTAACTTTAAAATGCGAGTAGGCAAGGAACTTAAGTTTCACAACTGTGCACCAAGGTGAATAATTTCATGCGATGAACCTTTTGGGCCTTATGCTTAAAATACTCAAACTCACACCTATTTTAGTTATAAAGTGTTATGTATTTTTTCCGTTATTCGAAAGAAATTGACAAAACACGCTTTAACTATAATAGGTTTATTAATTGTTTTAGTGTTTTATGCATAACACAGTTTACAAGGTGCTTGAAAATGAGCGATATGGCATGTTTTTCCCAGAGCCTGAAATAACAAGATAAATATTTAAAAAAAAATGTTAGGCAAATTTATCAGCATCAAAAGAACTCCGTACAATCGTTTTAAAATGTGTATGGAAAACTAGGCACTTAATCTTCGATAAGGTTGACAGATTCAATTCGTCATCAGCCATAAAACGCCCACTGCTCGACGAAGTCCTCCCCCTTAATAGAGGAGTGTTGCCATAATCTCCACGCTTGGCAGGTGGCTTGGGGATCGCAGAATGCCCACCACCGTTAACCAAGAGGACGCTGCTGCCCGTTCTCCGATGGTTCTGGTTGCAGTTTAAAGACATACCCAGGTCCAGGAACAGATTCAATTCAATCTTCAGTAATTCTATTAATTCTCTAATATAATTCAACCTTTTTTTTAATTGTTTATTGGCTTGCGTTTGACTGTTATATCTATACTACTTATAGTAACAAGATTTACCTTACTTATACAACGTGGCAATGTGGCCAGTATGCTGGGTTATCTGCTCGCCAGTAGTTGGCTTGAGAAATTATAGAATTCATATCTCTAGCTATAGTTAACCTGCTTTTTTGTATGTTTACTAATAAAGATGATTTTGAACGCTTTACCTTTATATAATAGATTGAAAAAGACAGTTATGTTTTAGTAAGACTATGTTACCTTCAAATGTCTTGGGCTTCTCTTTTCTAAAACTTTGCTTTCGGTACCAACAGTGGAATTCTATGGAAAGAAACCCGAAGAAAGTCTTGACAACGGTGCCCTCGAATATGCCAAGTAGACTTCATTGCATCCGTCGTACTCGCTACGCTATCGTTAACGCTGAGTTGGGATTGGTTTTGAGACAAAAATCTAAAGATGTTCGTCTAATAGCTATAGGTAAACTTTTCGAACATTTTGTATGTGTATCGGGTTTTTGTCACGAATAAACGTTTTTATATTAGTATTTGGTCGTGTTTCTTATTGTTTGTTATTTCCTATTTTTATAGATTTCTTTTAATCTGTTCTTTGTAATACTGAAAGAATGTAAACTAAACCGATTAACCGAACAAAAGAGATTACACCGCCATGTCGATTAAAATATTTCGTATATTGCTGCAAACGTTCAGATAACATCTTAAGTGAACAAATTACATAGCTTGAGAACAACCGGTCTTTTTACTTTCAGTTTCTGTATTATGTGTTTCATTACGAGGGTACAATCAAACGTTCTCAATAAAATACTTAAATTTGGAGATCTGTAAGTGGTTTACAGAATGCTGTATTACGTCAAATAAGGCAAAATGTGTGTGATAAATTATATTTATATCTCTCACTGGAGACTGTGTGTCGTCACGGACACGGGTACGGATTCTGATACGACCAGAATAGTTAAGCGAGACATTCAGATGTTTCTTTTTTAGGCATAAGCCTTTATTAACTACAACAAACTACTAAGACTACTTAGCCTACTACACAACAAAAAACAAAAGGATTGTATCCAGACCGGTTAAAGTCTAGAGACAATCCAAATGCTCAAACCCACTACCAGTCAGCAGCGTACCCAGCATGCTGGCACATGGTAGATGATTACTTAGCGATATTATGTTATTAAATTAAGTAAGTAATAGTTAGATAGTTTAGTTGAAGTGGCAATGGGCAGGCCACATCGCTCGAAGAACTGACAACCGATGGGGAAGAAAGGTTCTTGAGTGACGACCGCGAACCGGAAGACCCAGCGTAGGAAGGCCTCCCTCCCACTAGGTGGACCGACGACATTGTAAAAGTCGCGGGCAACCGGTGGATGCAAATGGCAGGTTGTCGTACAGTGTGGCGGTCTAAGGAAGGGAGGCCTTCGTTCAGCAGTGGACGTCTCCGGGCTGATGATGATGAATAGTTAGTATAGATTGAATGACTGGCCCGTCAAACCAAGTCAGAGGGATATGAGAGGTCTGAAAGATGGTTGTTGTAATGGAAATATAAAACAAAGAACCGGGACTGACAATTTAACGTGACATCCGACCCATGGTAGCGCTCAGTTGAAAAGCCATATAAGTTATTATTTCGTGAGCAACATGGTACTAATTTGTTTACGCATTTATTACAATGTGTTATTATCCCTGCTACCATCTTGCCCGGTGTAAAGCGAAGATGCGATCTACAATGGAGTTCGCTCTTGGTTAGGAAACCAATTTACTTCACGACTGTATCAATCGTAAATTACCCTCGAAGGCAGTTCATTCAATTGTTTATTCTTTCGCACAATAAAAGTAGTACCTATTCAAATATTTTGCTCGAATTTTAGCCGTAGTACAAAATGCGAATGCTAAAATTATGCGAATTACACTCTGTGAAACGTATTCATTAAAACCAAATATGATTTTGAGATTTGTAATAATAATAATTTACAATATTAATTAATTTATAATATCTTATTAATTTGAATAAATTTAATTAATTAATTTGAATGTTCAAAGTTGGTTGTGAATTAAGACATACTGAAATTATTCGGAAAGCATTTTTATGAGGCATCATGTGGTGCTTCCTGGGTGGAAGACTTGAACGAATTCAATACAATTAGACTTTATTAACACCACATAGAAAGCACATTACAAATAAACAACAATGGGGAAAAGGCGGTCTTATCGCTAATAATAATACGCTTTTTTTTAATACAACCGACTTCAACTTCGATTACCTGGATGACATCTTCATATTTTCTAGTAATTTTGAATTAAAAATCAAAATAAAAAACTACTGAACAGATTTCGATAAATTTTCTAAAAAAATATCGATAATAATATTGGAAAACCTCTGAAATGTATCGTCAGCTATAAGACGTCCACTGCTGGACGAAGAGGGGATAGAGGGGTGTTGCCATAATCCCCACGCTTGGCAGGCGGCTTGGGGATCGCAGAATGCTCACCACCGTTAACCGAGAGGACGTGGCGTTGCTGCCCGTCCTCCGGTGGGTCTGGTTGTAGTCCAAGGGCATACCCAGGTCATACCTCTGAAATATTACCTACCAAACAAAAACTAATCATCAAAATCTGTTCATAATTGACGCAGTAATCGCGTAACAAACATACAAAAAAAAAACATACAGCCGCATTGAGAACCTTCTTTTTTGAAGTCGGTTGAAAAGGATCTCTTTCAGGCAACCCTCCAAGCCTCCAAGCCATCCAACTGACCGGTCAATCCAACAAAATTTGTTTAAATAATAATAGAAAATGAGACGAGACTTAAAAATTATAATTTAAAAAATCTGATTTCATCACTCACACTCATCAGCCAGAAGACGTCCACTGCTGGACGAAGGCCTCCCCCTTAATAGGGAGGGGATTAATTTCATCATCAGAATAATAATTATTAGAAACGCGAAAGTGACTGTCTAACTGGCTATCTGTGTTTCCTCTACACAACCACCATAGTTGCCCAATACTAATGGAGTTTGGTAAGGAGGGAAAGATATAACGTTGACGAAAACAGGATGTTTATTCCTTTGGAAAAAGTGGGCTAACAGGATAACGGGCCATAGGTTGCAGAGTTATTAATCAGTGTTGAACTGTAAGAGTTCACGTTAGATTAACAAATAACCTAATTAAGAATTGCAATAATGATTGGAAATAAACTCCATGTCTATGTGATTAGCAATAAGTCAGCAACCAATGTTCAGTGATGCCGTAACACTCAATATCGATATATCATAATATGACGCGGCATTTGTCTGCGATCAAAGATTACCAGGTCACCGTCACTCAATAGCTTTTGCGTCACCGGGAGATACATTTCACCCTGCTTACGCTGTACGGGGCTTGGTGGAACATTAAGCGGAAAAGAAGCCATTGTACTTAACATTGTGTACAAGTTTTATTATGAGACCGATTCTGCAATCGCTGCCATTTCTAGCGGCGAAAAATCTTCCGTTTTCTCTTGATGAAAGGTAATGTTATTGTTCACGTAGCTGAAAAATACTAATTTTAGTAAGTATCTTAAAAAAAAAAAACTACAGAAAGCGTGTAAAGAAAATTATCCATTTCATTGTGTTATTTCCGGTAAAGCGTTTTTACAAAGAAAAGCTAAAAAAACACAATCTAACTAAGCTACTGTACAAAAAAGAATTGACTATGAAAGAATATAGACCGTTGAAATACTGAAAAATGCTCTAGCCCACTACCAGAGTCTGCAACGTACCAAGCAAGGCGCAATCGGTTCGAAAAACTGCTGAATCTAAGTTTGGGAAATTATTAAGAGGATTGCATCGAGAGTTCTCTACAATTATACATAATAATAAAATAAACATGTAAATTGGTTTACAAATGTCGGATTAATCGGCGTACCTTCGTAATAGCAACCTTCACCATTTTCAAAGAATGTGGAAATGATTTTCCCCGAAATAGTGTTTCGTTTAGTACACATTGTCTAAGCCTTTGCTTTGCTTACGTTTTGAGAGTTTGTAGTAGTCCTAGAAATATTTTGCTATAAGAAGTTGGTACTAATAGTAAGCACCCAATTACAAAAAATAACTCATGCGTACTAAGAAACTGTACAAACTTACGTACGAATAACCAGCCCTAATGTCAAGATACAATATGGCACCTCAAGAAGACTTCTCTTATTGCTAGACGGTTATTGTTACAGAATAAATAATTTTTAGACAGTCATAATAACGTTGTTCTACCCAAACCATGTAATAGCGCTCAATTGCTATTGCAGTTTTCGATTGCGATCAAACCATCTTCTTGTATCCGTTGATATGTGTCTACCGTTTCATCAGTTTAATTTATTTTATTTTATTTTTAACAGCTAGGACGATCAACCTCTTGGTTACAAATATCATATAAATAAATAAATAGAAACATAATTATAGGCAATTATAAATTCTCGCGAATGTCAAAATATAAAAAAAATAAAAACTGAACAAAATTAATACAGATAGATGTTAAATAAGGAAAAACATTATACAATCTAGACTCAACAACAACATCCATTGCTCAAGAACTGCCTAGCATCGGCCAGACAGTTCTTACGCTCGTACAGGTCTAACTCTACCAACCAACCACAGTAAGGTAAATATGTAAAATAGTGGTGAGTGGTAGACTATAAAAAAAATATTAAGAACCACTGGATTAGTACGTAATAATGCGATATGTTAAAGTGCAAAGGTGGTGAATGTAGCAAGCGCTGAGAAAATGTAATTGACTGCCATTTGTTTTACACAGAATATCTTAGTTTCTGTCGAAAGCCTGCTACGGCCGTAGGATTAGTAAATTTACGTTTTACTGTGAGTAAACAGTATTACTCATATTTCATGCGACTGAAGCGCGTGTTTCCGTTGCGTGCAGCAATTTATCTGTAGTGTTGAACGGGGAGCTACTATCGTAAATCATAAACTGAACTGACAATCTAGATTTAGAGTAGTTTAGTTTTCTATTTACCCGTGTGTAGCTGTGACTTTGGTAAAATAGAGTGGGGGCGAGGTAAGAGCGCGGGAGGAAAGATTGAATGTTAGCACTTCATATAACCGCGCACGATATGTTACTTATGAGATATTGCTTATCATTTTAGAAGCAATTTAGAAAGGAAGTTTCCTTGTACTAATGCGAGTTTAAAAGCGCACGAACACCGGGGTGACGGCTGCGGGGGCGGCCTTGTCTCCTCTAATTTATATATTTAAATTTATATTTACTTCCACGGCGCTAATGTGTAATTTAATGCAAGTAATTACTTAGCCGAAGGATGTTCGAAGTTAGGCAACTTGCCTTCACTGCTACCACTTACTGACAGCTACGTTACTAAGTATAAACTATGTTCTAATTACACTACATTAGTTATGACCGCAAATTTACTCTTACAAATATTGAAACAGGTACAATTTTTTTTGGCACCAATAGTTTTATTATGCTCTGCCTGAATGTCCCACGGATGAGGTATATGTTTTTGCCAGGCTCCCCCTTTTCAGGCTTTTCTCAGTTTCGGTGATTCAGTATATGTCACGAGTGTTCATTTTATCACACCACCGTAACTTGGGTGACCCCAAACAAGAGACGTGATGTGGTTGTTGGGGTCGTTCAGATTATGAGGCCCAATTTGTTACGAGGCGATGTTTTGTTCTACCTCAAAAACACACCGACTGCTGATCTATAGTTAATAGAAGGATAAATTATATTCTGCAACGTAGTTAACGTAATGAATATAATTTATAGTTTATTAATATGAGCACAATAAACTTTAAGTGGATTATTTACGCAAAATATGTCAGAACGAGTTTTTCATACAAAAGACATCAACGCGCTCGCTCGATTTTTCTCAAATCTGCCTTGAATGTTAATGTTTGCTTTTTTGTCCTAGTATGAAAGCTAAACTTTTCCGACTAAGATGTAGATATAAGTAGAGATATACGGTATATATGATGTTAAAAAGTAAAGCAATAAATTTCCCAGTACAGGTTCTTTATAGTTTCAAATGTTTCATCTCTGTAGTGGTCAAACGGAAAATGTCCTATCACTGCAACATTAGAGGACATTGCCGAAATGTTTGACTAGGGGTTCCAGTCTTATCTTGTACTGTTCAATAACCTGAGTATAAATATCAACTTCCGCGACTTTCGATAGCGATAGACTTACATCTTATTTGGATTGCATAAAGATATTTCTTCAACGTTAGTAGTTAATTCCGCCTTTATCCAATAATTTACAGACATTTTGCCTTTATATACTTTTATAATGCACTCTTCTTACTATATTATAGATAGTCGTGAAAAATTTGCTTAAAGCCAGCAATAACTTATAAGTTTCTTATTTTTGTGGATTGAAGAGATATATTGGAGAGAGTTATTACGCGAAGCAAATTTTAGATATACCATGTTCTTAATAAATTATATAACTTAGGGCAATATTTTTTTAATGTAAATTAATACGCGACGATACGATCATTATCTTAAACACCCAAGCAGTTGTATGAAGAAGCATCTGAGGCAGCATGCGCGCCCTTCAGCAGCTCCCGCCCGTCATCCCCACCAGGCGACACCGGCGCTGGCGGCGCGGCGGCGAGTGTGCTGCGACGCCGCTCCACCGCAGTCCTCTCTTCCGCACCATGCAGGGCACACGCTCGCCCGTCGCCGCGCTCCTCGCCATCCTACTCCTTGTGCCGCTCGTGGCACCCGCCGCTCACCACCGGCTACGAAGGCAGCTCGCCGACGACGACGCGCTGCAGCCGCTCGATGTACGTACCACATACCTCACACTTGCATATACGGCGAAGCCACACGCGTTATCCTACTTTGCTTAACTACTTAAACTAATTTGTGGTGCAATGCACTACAAACAAACGAAAAACACTAGTTCACCAACGATAGCGTGGTTTCGCTCATATTCATATACAGCATACACTAACACAATACACACGGCGTATCACCGCAAACGCAGCCGCATAACGCACGCATGTAAAAATACAGCTCTCATGTTGTTCTTTACGAGTAATTAATTGCTTAAAAATAAGAGTCTACTTTTATTCTATTTTAAAAATCAATGGGGCAAAGAGCAAGTAATATTTGTTGACTTGTGAACTTGAGACAAAAGGTAAAATGAAAGGTAAATGATTTTAATATTTTTCGTAAGAGTATAGTGTCATTATATATAAATATTTACATATCGTTGCTGAGCATTAGGTGTACCCTCGAAAGGTGATTATTACAACATGTAGGCCCGATGCAAGTTAGTGGATTTACGAAAGGCTATTGAATTTTTTACTCGGACGTTCTGGGAGTTTCCTCACGATATTTTCATCACCGTCAAGCCAGTGCCAAATTTTTGAAAAGGTCATATATTTCATAACAAATTTTCTTTAGAAGATGTTAGTCATCATATTCATTTTTCTGTTTAAAGTTTTGGATGGTTTTTGTATCGAGTGTGGATGGAAAACTACTCCACGTATGTTGTGCAAGCACCCTCGTCTAATGGCTGCCAACGACGTCGCTTGGCCCCGATTCAAATGTCAAGTACAGAGTTAAAGATGTTATTAAAGCACTTAGTTAGATCGTCATGTCATCTTTTTGTTGGTAATTAATAGGCTTGAGTTTGACCACCATCTCCTCTGATGGTAAGAGAAACTGCATGCTCTACATTACTCTAGAAAGAACAAATTTAAACACAACTCGAAAGCACCCAGACAGATAATACCAACCGGGAAACAAACACTCGCGCAGCGCATTTGACTTTTTAGCAGTTCGTATAATAAAAGCACCCTTATCGAGAGAATTGCGTTTTCGAGCTTCTGGTTATCTGACAAAGCCATACAAATACCGATAGTGTATACATAATTGTAAGCAAGTTTATCGTAAATTACTAAGTCGGTATAGGTGAGCATGGGGTCAAACGATTATGCCGCCTGATGTTGCAGTTTTCTATTCCTCCTATCGGACCGGATTTACTCGCTGTTTTTCCCGAACTGCGACTTCGTCAACCAATATTTTTAGGACTTAACTTTGTTTTTTTAACAATTTGGCGTACCTATATTCAAGTTTGTTAATTGTGTTTAAAATTGGATCAACAGTTTGTCAGTTACTAACGAACAAATACACAAACAAACGCCGAATTGAATGACATTCCATGCTACTAGAAGAAAAATTTATGTAAAGCCGTTCATCAAATTTGGTCCAAATAATCCATAGGATAATACTGTTTTACTATATTTTTTTGCTGTTGGAATGTAATACAATGCATCATTAAATAATGTCACCGTAATGGTTATTGGCATAATTACGTAACGCAGACGATTTTTTAAAGGCATGCTGAGCTATTAGATAACGAGGCACTCGGCTACTTAGAGTCATCGTCAGTGTTCTGCTACTAGTAGCATGGTGCAAAAGTTATTGGTAAAGGAACACAAACGAATGAAGTCTCGCAATATTTAAGACTCAGAAAAAAAATACCGTAACATACCGCGTATTTATATGTATAAATAAAATAAAAAACAATTGCCGCAATGTCTGTGAGCTTATCCCTTGAAAACGGTTCGGCCGGTTTGACTTTTTTTTTGTTGTGTTAGTGATTACCAGAACAAAGTATGTACGTGTTGCACCTGCAAATTGCCCCCGCGCAAAGCCGGGACGGGCCGCTAGTAGTGTAAAAGGTCAGCAACGTATTCGTGGTTGCATAGGTAGTTTCCGTTATCCATAGTAGACGGATATTCCTGCCTATATCCCACTAGGTTAGATCAGCACGACACGTTTATTTTCTTCCGTAATTTTTATATGAAATCCACTCACACACTTATAATTTTTAGCACAACTTGTTAGGGACACCTTGGTACAGTTTAGTAGCATAATTTCTAAGACCTTTTTTGGTTACATATCTCCTCTCTTCTCATACCAATGTAGTTTTCCACTTTTTAACTTTGTTTACTCACCTGTGGCATCCGCCTACCTCCTATCCTATCCTACTATTCAGAGTTACACGTATCGGTATTACTAAGTAGAAAAATGGTCATTGTACTCATCATTGTGAACAATATTTACTATATCAATAATAGCAAAAAGAAATCAGCTGTTCATTTGCATTTTGTCAGGGGCGTATTAGAATTTACTCTGGAACACACGATTTTTTTGGAACGATTACCATAGTAAAAGTTGATTATGATGATGAGTATAATGGCCTCCATCAGGGTTAGTTACTGTTACGCATAACCTCGTAAAATGTTACAATTACGCAAAGCGGTTGTTTGTTTCTCATTCGTCAGCAAAAGAAGAACAAGACAAGAATAAAGTAATTTTTGGCATAGAGATTGGCTATGTTTCGGGAAGTGATGTAGGATAATGTCATCATTTTCTTCATCACCACTTCATCACTAGTAGGACATAGCTGCGGGTGCAGATTGTAATAATAAGATCAAATCGCGATAGCTGTTCAGTAACACGGTCACAATTTCCATACGACATTACCCGAGTAGCGTAACGTTATACAATCCAAACTACATTCACTATACTACCATAGTAGTACATTGTTTGCATTTCTTAAAAGATTCCTACCTACAGCAATATGAAGCCACGCATACACTATTATGACTGGATTACACGGGACTTCGTAGCTAAATGCTTCGTGCTAATGCTTAGTAGGTACTAATACCTTTCGTGCAAACCTAGTAATTTGATTAGTGCTTGGTACAAATACAAATAGTTTATTGATAACACCAAAGTTACAAGTCAATTTCATTTCAAGTATGTCAAAAAAAAAAAAACACTTACTAAAATTAAATATTAATTACAAAAATACGTAAATAATCTCTTATTTTAAAATAAGCTTCAATTTCATAAAACAAATTCTCTTGTAATCACGCTCTCAGCTTGGTTTTGAAGCACGCGGTGGAAGGAGCATCCTGAATAGAAGCTGGTATACGGTTGTATATCGCGGGCCCCAAAATGTACACTGACCTCTCCGACTTGACGACACGGTGCGACGGGGTTATCAGTTGGTAATGTTGGTATTAGTAAGTGACATTGCAAGAGCTTAGAATCCGATCCTATTAACTAAGCGACAAGTGTCATATTAATATAACCCGAAAAGTATTGCGTATGTGTGTAAAAATGCCTAAAAACAAACGTAAAGAAAACATGGATATTACAATGGTTCATACAAAGATTTTTGTAATAACTATGTTGGTATGTGGTGGGTCAAGGGCAGCACAGAGCGAAGCGTAGAGTTGCGCAAGCGGCGACGCACGGTCGCATCCACTGCGGGTCAAATGCACTGCGAAAGGCGCTCAACGCATGCAAACTTGATATTTTTACTATCTGCACCCTCTGCGTTACTCTCGAGGACGATCTTTGAGATTCTGTAAATTTTCCTGGTTAAATAGTATCACAAGTCACTTACGCTATTGTGCACTTTAAGTTTTTCTAAAGAAATACTTAGTTAGGATGAGGGATTATTGAAGACAGAAGAAGAAGGCCTATGGCTGAATGACCTGTCAATGATGAGGATGATTATGACGTCATATCCTTGCCCTCTTGAAGTTTCTGTATGCAAAAACATGTCGTTCTGTTTGGGCGTTTCCTGCGTGAAGTACAAAGAAACGATGTTAATTTTCATGCACCTATACTTATATTTAAATTATACTACTGGTTTCGCGAAGAAATTTGATTATAGCCAGAGAAGAAATTCAATGGCGTACATCACTTATGTACGCCAATGAATATGATTGAATATGAATACATTTTTAAAGGCTATTTAAAAGACCAAAGTTCGAGTAATAGTCATTTATTCAAGACTGGCTGATACCCGCTACGCCCGGTACGCGAAGAACTCGGCCTTCGGCCTCGCTACTATGACTCCAGAAAAACAAAATTTCATCCAAATCGGTCCAGCCGTTTACTCACAGCTTAAATCTTCCCTGGACTACGACACATATTGCAAAACCAAAATCAACTAAATTGGCCCGGCCGTTCTTGAGTTGTACCGAGACAAACGAACAGCAATTGATTTTTATATATATATAGAAGAAGATATATAGAGATTGTACACATGTACGATGAATTTGGTGTTTTTTTTGTGCGATTTGGTGATACATCGTGCGACTACAATCGACAATACTAAACATGACATCGACCACTATATTATGTACAATGACATAACATTGCTTAACATAATCCTTGTTTATTCACTATGATAAGCCAACATAATATGTACATTAAATACGAAGTACATTTACACTACACAATTTACACATGCCATATTGTAAAGAGCTAGAGTTGTAAATGATTTTTCTCTTTATATAAATATGTACTAACATTTAAAAACGTGTGAAATGGACGCCGTCTCCACGGAATTCTCCTTTAGCCTATTAAGAGGTTTGGCCATTTTGGTCTTTAAATGTTTTTTTAAGAATAGAATCGTAGAGATAATGTTAAACTCTCGGGCCTTTTATTACGGAAGCAGCAACAATACGTGGTACGTGGAGACGGCGCTTAAGTTATCTTTAAAATGTATTAATTTTGTATATTTGAAGCGGAGTAAAATTGTTCAATTTGTAATGCCCCATTTATAAGTACCTACCCATTATTCAGAAACATTGGCTCGTAAATGATTAAACCAGTAATATACTACACGGAACGAACGAAAAGGTAATAACATATGCGAAGCGTTATTATTACATTGCAGAATTTTGCTACAGAGATATGATATTAAATGATCTTACTGCAATTCATTTTATGACCACGAGAACCTGACATTAGTAAAAACTGAGTAACTCCAACGATATTTTACTCCGATTCTCCTTCCTCACAGCTCGACCTGCCTCTGACAGCGCGTGTGCCACGACAAGCATCATTTTTCATCACATATCATCTATTTACTTAATACCCATCAGCTCTTTGCTTTACACAAATACCTTTAACCACGCTTTATTCATTTAAATACTTATAACAATATTTGAATTTTCCTTTGTCCTTGAATACATTAAGTAATACATTTTTTATCATTAAGGTTCTTACAATAAAATTGGAAAAAATTATTGATCATTTTGATGTCAATCGATGTTGTTCGTTTCTGGATAATTTAGGGATTTAGGGCTTATCTAAACTTACTCTAAACTAGACAAAACTTAGTCTATAAAAACAGCTGTCTTTTACGTTTCAGTATATTAGATAAGGGCTGCTATATTTTAGTAAGTTTGGAGATCTGTCACCTAAAACCCTCAAAATTGGCTCAACAGTCTTACTATGAGTAGCTTTTTAACGATACGAACGACGATTGACGATTTTTTTTTGTTTATTGATTATTTTGTTTTTATCGTTCATCGATAGCTTAGGTTAGGTTTAGGCCATTCGTTCCTCTGCTATACTGCAACAGACTTTTTGATTGTCGTCTTTTAACTAAGTTAAAGTTATCGACTTACAGTGTATTGAAGTTTCAAAGTGTGTGTAAGTGTGTGTGTTAGAGTGTATGTTTTTATGTATTTAAATAGGCTTATGTTTGACTGCTATTTCGCCTGATATTTAAGCGAAGATGCAGTCTACGATGGTGCACACTTGCCTAGAAAAAATCATTTCATTCGCGACTGAACACACACAAATTGTACCTAATAGAAGTTAACCACTAGGGCGCATTGTTTATGGGCACTGTTTAGCTATTTCTGCAATGAAAGTGAAATAATTATGTGTGATCTAAAAGTCACGTTTTATCTATATTTATATTCACACATATTTTTTAATAATATAATTATAATTTATAATAATAATATTTTTAAAGCTTTGCTATTACTGGGCCAAATTTCATCCAAACCGGTCAAGCCATTTTTATGTGATTGAGTATCAAATTGATCAACATTTGACAAACAACTCAACTCAACTCAACAACTTCAACTTTGACATTTGTATAATATATAAGATAAGATTACAAACAATAAGAATTATTAATTACTATAATTAACAACAGTCAAACCATATCAGAGGTCTTATCTTATCAGAGGTCGGCTTGGAGATATTTAACTCTGACACTAAGGATAGCCTCTCAGCCTAATATGAGCATTGCAGCAGCAGTACAAGAAAAGAAAACAAAGTACAGGCATCGCTGCATTGACATTTATTTCTATGAGTCGTTTGACGGTAAAGTTTCATAAGCCCTGTAATTTCGCTAGCTACCGTAACCTACCCCTTATTATAACGTAGTGCGTATAGTATCGCATGTAAACCGCACTGTCTAGTACGTTGCTCTACCAAGGACGTAGCTCTCGATTCCAGCACCGAGGTGCCTATTTCATATTCCGTGCAGCGGTTTAGCAATACACCTTCAAACTACGTCAAACTAATATTAATATTCCTCTCGTCTCGCTTCTACTATTCCAAATGCACAAGCTTAGGCACTTTTCAACTGTTGTATAGTAAAGATCATTAGATAAACAATACTAGATTAGGATATGAGTTATAACTGCTGTTTTTATTTGTAGTTAATCAAATATATTTTATTAATTATTATGCCTTTTTTTAATCCAAAATTCAAATTCTTTTTATTCAAATTAAATAATTTATTATCATATAGTCATACTTTATTGGACTCTCTAAAATTATAGACAAAAAAGTGATCTTATTCTCTCTATCTCTAAGAACAACACTGTTAAACTGTTTTTTTTGGCAAAGGTATTGAATGCTTTTGAAGGCGTTCTTCATGATTTATGTGATGCATATTGTAATACTTTCATCCTGGAACATTTTTAAGATGAGCTGTTATGAGGTTGGTGGTCCAATAAAGCATTGCCATCCAGCGTGGCAATGCCGCCAGCATGCTGGGTACGCTGCCGACTGGTAGTGGTTTTGAGCATTTGGATTGTCTCTAGACTTTCAACGGTCTGGATTCAATCCTTTTGGTTTTTGTTGTGTAGTAGGCTAAGTAGTCATTGTAGTTTGTTGTAGTTAATAAACGCTTATACAAAAAAATAAAATAAAAATAAAGCGATACTATAAAATTTTCATTATTTTAATAAACATATTTTTCACGTCGTGAAAGCAATACAATTTGAAGTAGATGTCATGCTACCGGTACATTAATTGTCAATTGTCCATACTTTTTAAAGTACAACGAACTTATTCACAGTCAGTATAATAACCAGTAAAACAGTGCAGTTTCTCTTGAGTATTAAAACCCAGTCCAGAATTAAAACGTGTCGTATCTCTATAGATTACATAAGTACATTTTGCTTTACGCTTTGCCTGTGTCTTTATCGGACTGACCTGTAGGTGGCTCATTCAACCATTCTTCTTGAGCCTCACTGGTGGGCGGATTGCTTAGCTCTTAGAGCTGAGTGACACGCTCAGCGACTTAATCATGAAACAAAATTTTCTAAAAGTATTAACCGACACTCTGACATTCTGACACTAAGCATTCTGCGATTCCCAAGCCACCTGCTAAGCGTGGGGATAACGGTAAACCTCTCCCTAGGTGGAGGCCTTCATCCAGCAGTGGACGTCTTCTGGCTGATAATGATTAACCGACACATCGATTTGCTTTGGTGAACTACTGACCAGAGAGAACCAAGGAGAGAGAATATTAAAGATAGTGTGTCATGTAAATCTAAATAGGCCGACACGAGCCAAATTCGCACTTTGTACTGTACTGGTTGACAATAAATACAATGTTCGTTTTGATGCTTCTCTAGTTGCGTTTCCAATATTTAGTTCTATATCCCAGTTCTTAGACCGTGTTTTAGACGCCAAGTAAAAAGTTGCCAGTACAGTTTTGGCTTTAATTTACAAGAAATTAGAGGACGATAATGGCATCTTGCCAAATGAACCAAGGACCACTGGTTTACCATTCATGTACATCAAGATAATTAGTTTGACCTGTAGTTAAAGAGGTTAGAGTAGGCGCAAGCGTGTTTGACGACTGTTAGAACAAAATAGCCTATGAAATCTGATAGATGAAACGCGTCGTTGCGAAATAAATAACACCGAACATTTACCTCTCGTAAATATGTTTACACATAATGTTACAAGCTTTTTTCATAATTCATGATGACTTCATATTTTATTATATACGCAAGCAATTTTATGACGTCTCCTACAGGTATGCGAATATTACGGTACATAGAACTAATCTGATAATAGAACAGTAAAGTGGATGTGCTTGGGCATTATGGCATCAAATTAAGCAATATACCAGCACTGCTTCGTCCAGCAGTAGATGTCGTCTGGCTAATGATGTCAATAAGAACTTTTTGGTTAATATTTTAAAATGTAACTTTTTTTTTTTATTGAGTGGTACACTATTATTGTTTGTGCTAAGCAGGACGCATCTGCACGCGCGTCGGGCCCTGTTTTCACTCTTTGAAAAAGGTCACCGGGTGTGATCGAAACTATAGTCGGAGTATCCGATTTAATTAAACGTGAGTATTCCCGTATAAATAAAACAAAAATGAGTGGAACACATCACATCAGCTAATACAATCATTGAATATTTTATATGAAGTGTTTCCACACTTTTAGATATTTCTGTTTTTAATGCATAGACAGTAGACAGTAAGAAAAATTATGACCTCTGGATAGCCTCTGGTTGATAGCTTAAATAAACAGTATGAAAATTATGACGAGTAAGGCAGATACTTCTGTAGCTTAATTGGCCAAGCAGTTGGGACGAAAACCCAGAGATTGTTCGTATGCAGGTTCACGTCCTGCCAAAAGTCATAATTTTTCTTAATGCATTTCTCTATGCATTCAAAACATACTTCTTTCATTTTTACGAAATTGGCTGTCAGTAAAACAATACCCTCCGAGTGGGAGAGGATGGTTCGGTTACCGTTCCGTGTATGTGGCAACATTCTGCTGCAACTGAGCGTTCACGTATTTCAATAGTCTCGATCCAGCGTTCTATAATTATTGCAATATAATGGCAAGGCAGGGAAGTACATTACATAAGTTTTTACAAAAAGATTAGATTCGTTTACTACTAAATTAATATAAAACTAAGGGCAACTAAAGCAGAGTATGATTTTTATATTGTCTACCCTGATTTTTCACATTTCATGATTTATAGGCAGTGTATAAAGTTCTTCTGAGTATTGTTAAATTAATTGAAGAGCCCGTGAGTGAACAGAAGTGAAGCCCAATTTAGGATACTACCGCTAAAGGATATTAAACATTGCCATTGAACGGGACCAGTATTCTGAATACCTACTAGTATTGGGCTTGAGCATTTGGATTGTCTCTAGATATATCTTTCTCGGTCTGGATACAATTCTTTACTTTTGTGTATAAGTTGTGAAGTAGTTTAATTAGGTTGTTAAGTTTTATGTAATTATTTGTTGTTAAAGACTTATAAAATACTAAATAAAGTTTAGTTTTCCCGGCACGAAATACTAGTAGAAACTTATGAGCGCATGAGCGAGGATTGTAAATTTATTGTCGTTTTTTCAGTCTAAATGTTAAACCAACTGTTAAATAATAAAGTACTATCAAATAATCCCACGATCGCCCCTCGTTTGTCTTGAGTCGTATGGCGAAATTCAGTAAGCGTGTAATTAAACGAAGCCCATTGTCTATGCGATCTGAATGTGCGATTGGAGCACTTTTTGCACGATTCGGAAGTGATTTGTAAGAGTATGTGAATACTTTACATAGAATACGCGGTAACAATCGAAGCGTGCGGTGAGCTGCGCCTGCGCCGCGCCACTGTTGCGCAACACTGCAAGCGCTCTACCAAGCTGCACTCATTCACATGACTCTTAGAATATTCGATGCCTCGTAATCGGATTGTCTAGCCAATTTTATAATTAATCGGCTGTTCGCATAGCGTCTTGGAGGATTTAGCTCCTCTTTCTCCATAGCGCAGATCTCAGACTCTACTTTGACCAATATGTAGGAACGTTTATAAGTTGGCTGTCATTTGATGGGAGACCGCTAGACTTGCAATCGTGAGGTTGTGGTGTCTAATCCCAGGCCCGTACCAATGTGCTATTAGGAGTTTATGTACAAATTTTTTGATCTGAATCCACCCCGCAACTGGGCTTGCGTGGTGGATTTAGCCTCAACGCCCTTTGACGGTCGCATATTATGTCCAGCAGTGGACTATAAAAAAAGGGTTATTATCGATTATGCTGATGTTAATGCGTTCACACATTCTCGTTTACTTAGAAAAACAGTGGTCATGGTCATGATCAATCTAACTGATCTGACAAAGGATATCTAACTAAGGATATCTAAGGAGATCATGTTGAAGAATTAAAGATATTTATATTCCAGGGATTCATGTCAGAGCGGTTATTTTATTCCATCGCCTTTGTTAAATTTAAAAAAAAATTATGTCTTAGACAGATACTAAATACATATGAATATATAGAAGAAAAAAAACCCTATTTAGTGACAACAAAACTTGCAATGTGTGGTGTGACAACTAAGCCACAGCTGCAATGCCCTTAAGCAAGTTAATAACGTACTCAAATATAAATTACATGACATGAATGTAGAATGAAACTGCGGTGATCTAAGAACCCTCTCCGTGCCGCCGCAGTGCCACACCGATGTGCAGGCGGCACGCATCTGTGGCCGGGCGGCCTCGACCTGAGCTCGCGCCGCTCACTAAATAGTTCTATTATATGTATAAATTGGTACTTGGACAAAATTATTATATAATTGATGGCTAACCCGCAATGCATAATAGTTTGATTACCTAATTTTTATGTTGCGAAGTTTCAAATCGATGATCATCATCGGCCAGAAGACGTTCACTGCTGGCTCCTCTTGATATGAGGGGGGAATTGCTATAATCCCAACGCTTGGCATTCTGCGATGCCCGAGCCACCAGCTTGCGGATCGCAGAATGCTCACCACCTCCGGTGGATCTGGATGCAGTATTAGGGCATACCTAGTATTACCCAGGTCAAGGATCAAATCGAAGCTACGATCTTAATTACTATGCTATATGTAATTCCAAGGTAGCAGTTTATAATTTTACAAGTGAATTTAATAAAAGACAAGGTAATAAAAGTGAAACTTATGAAGCTTATAAATAAAAAGCGAATCTAATGAAAGAGAAGCTAATAAAAATGAGGCTAATAACATTAAGCATGATAATAAAAGCACACGTTTATATGGATCAACCTTCACATTCAAAGCTATAAATGTTGGTCAATAGATTTATAATTCTTAGCTAGAAATGTCCATATATTTATAACAATTTCTCAATCATGTCAATGCTACTGACCTCCGCTGCCTAATGCGAGGTTGTCGTGTAAAAGGAAGCTACTCCGACCTTCCTCCTCGAAACCTCATATTATTAGAAATAAAAACATTTTCATTTTCATTTTCATTTTCATTAGATTATTTTTCACCAGATGCTGTATTAAAAAGTCTAAGCCAAAAACAAATTTGCATACCAGGGACGAAGGCTAAATTAACGTAAAATGCAATGCCATCTTTAACTAGTTGCTGCTGATAAAAAGTTCTAATACATAGTATTTCTAAAAAAATATAATGATTATTATAAAAACAGTAGTTCACTTCTATTTTCTGATCTGCTGAGATGTATATTTATTGGTACTTACTTTTGTTTGATCTCCTTCAAATTCACATGAATTCCCGATGAACAACACGAATTATTCCGAATTATCCGTAGTTTAATTTTTAAAAGTAAAATTTAACCAGTTTTTTTTGTTGGTTTAAGTTTACTGTATTTTTATGTAAATAAAAACACCATAGGTTAAACAAGGCTATTATGCCATAGTTAGATAATATTCAAAATATTTTGGAGTGTTGTCAAAACTAGCATCTGTTTTAAAAGCTGAAGACATTTTCTCATACGCATAAATCCTAGTAATGAAACATTCTCATAATCGTACGTTCCTATTACGCCATTTTCTGTTCCTATTACGCCAAAATGTAGGTACTATAGTTTTAAATAATCACTGATTTGTTAACAAGGATCTGTGTTGGTCATACACGTCTAATCAATAGTAAAAAAACTAACTCATCGTCACCATGATTTTACATGATTATTTGTTTTGTCTTAGACAAAGTATGAAATCTTTCGAGCTGTATAATAAACACCCGAGGACAAATTAAATTACGAAACCAAAATATTAGTTAAAATGGAGTCACCTGTGATCAACTAGGTTTTTTTAAGTAACGGAATATCAAAGGACACTTTAAGATTCTTCCGTGGATTCCTTGACCACCCAGGTGCTAAAAGTGGATTAGAGCAAATTAATGATTGCTTTATTACGCTCGTGTAGTTTACGTTGCACTTGTGTTTCTTCATTATTATTTCTATATGCATGCGAAAAGACCGAAATTGACGAATCATATCACGAGTAATATCGAGAGCACGTGTTTCTTGTTGTGTACGAGCAGTGATATAATGTGTTACGTGTTTGTTTCTCTCACGATGGAACCGTGTCACCGGGTCCCGACGCGCTCCACGTCGCCGCGAGGCGCGACACCACGGCTGACAGCTTCGGTAGACAACTTGGCGAGCCAATGTTGAAACAATCTAAAATATCATCATTAACTTCCTAACATACAAACTGCACTCTAAGTATTCTTTACCAGAAAAAAAAGTTAGAAGGCAAAAGTTATAAGCATATAGAATGAATAAAACGACTCCTTACTTTGCAGTTTTCATAACACGTTGACTTAATCATGGTAAATGTCCCGTGAATAAAATCATAGAACTGGTAATGAACAACCGTGATAGTTTAAAACAATATTTTTTGGACTTAACATAAAACACTGTTTTAAATTAGGTACTTACTTAATCACTTTATAAAAATGTTACCTTGTGACCAGCATTTTTTACTTAATTATGGTAGCACGTTTAACAAAAAATATGGTTAGCGATTGTTTACCAGTTTACCCTATATTTTTAAAAATCAATAGGTAGAAGTTTGAAAACTAAGAACCAAAGTCACAGAACTAAGTTTAATAATATCCAAAAAAAACAACAATACAACACTTCATATACTTCCATAGAAACACGATCATTTGCTTTCCCCGATCGACTCTCCCTATCACAATAACGTACAACGTTTTGCTTTTCCCTCGCTTTTTCTAGACTAGATAGAGTAGAAAAAGATTGAAACATAGTGAAGAGCTCTCCTAAATGTTTGATTTCTCATTTGTTATTTAATATAATATTCCTGTATAGATGTATATAGCGTCTCACTGTATTACTTTTATTAAACTCACGATTATTATTACAATGCTACCAATGAGGTCACGCTCATTCGTATACTCATTTCTACTCACAATGCAAAAGAATGTTTGAGATGTTGTGATATGCAACCGGTAATATCTTGACAACATTTCCCGTTTTTGTTTCATAAGCCGCTTTCGGAGCGACTTGCTTATCTAAAGCGTGTGCCAATAAAGACTTTGAAGTAGCTGTTGAAACATTTCTCAACTTTGCGAATTAATAATGCCAACATGTGCAAAACACGTGTCGTTGGTGACGGCTTAAGATCACCACAACTGAATGTACCTTTGATATATAATTTACTACGGCGCTCACCTTAACTCATTATTTTATATATTCATAGATATTTATATATGTATCCAGTTTATGCCGCTATGCCACACAAACCATATTCGGCACGGAGTGAGGGTGCGTTTGTTTTCGGACTATTCTAATGGGTGGCGGTATACGGGAGCTTCCTAGAGTGGTGTGTGGGTGTGTGGGTGAGAGTGCAACGTGGCTGACGGCGCGTGTGTGTGTGTGCAGGACGCGAGCGGTGCGGAGACTGAACAAGCGCGAGAGAAGCGCAAGCTGGAGGGAGTCACACAGGCCAAGTTCGGCATCAAGAACGCGGTACTTGGCTTCGTCTTCGGGGTGAGTACTCTCTGAAACTGAGACTCGACTGGCGCGTCATCTCCAACTTTTCATAATCTCACACGCGCTCTCTCTTTTAGAAAATCAACTCGCTGATAGACGCAAAGACGCGGTACGTGGAGCAGCTGGACCGAAAGAACATTGAGCTCAACAAACAGTATGGTATAGAGGCTCCGTCGCAAGGCGGGCTCGCGTCGCTGACCGGCGTCATAGGGCAGGTTATCGGGCCCAAGCTGCAGCTTCTTGGCCCGAAGATCCAGGCAGTGTCTGGATTGCTGGGTGGCGCTTCGGGCGGCTCTGGATCCGGTGGATCAGGTGGGGGCGGACTTGGCTCCATCCTGTCACTGGTCACCTCGCTGTCGGGTTCTTCGTCGGGCGGCGGCGGCGGTGCCACTGTCGAAACTATCGACTCCTCTGAAGAGGATGAATCGTGATCCCCCACTCCTCGAATACACGCCTCGCACCGCATCCTGCCCAGTTTTTAGAGGATAAATTTATTAATGGCACATCAAAAATACTAAACGCAGATTTTCCCCATCATCACACTAATAAATTATAAATGATAAAAATGATACGGATAATAGAGTGTCAAATAGCAAAAATGGAAGTTAAAAATTGACGCTCCTGTTTCAGCATTTAGATTAGAATTTTATTTCTTTGATTTTATTTGAATTATAGGTGTTTTTTTTACTGAAACGGGAAAAAAATATTATGGTAAAAAAGAAAAAGAATGGAGAAAAAGATTATTTATACAGCAAGAGAGAGGCTTTCGTTACAAATTAAATCAATGTTTCATAACAACAGTTTTTTTACGTTTCAGTAAAAAAAATGCACCAGTAACCTTACTCAAATGTTATCTTGTTTTGTTTGTATTTAGTATTTTTGATGCGACCATTTATTATGCAAAGTGGCTTTCTGGTGAGCGGTTAAATAACATCCGTTCTTGAATAGTGTACAAATGCCTAGAACCTTGCCTTGCTGATCAAATCAGCGCGGCATATAGTTAGTAATTAAATGGAGCGGTGCGTTCCCTCCATTTCCCTCCAAGTGCCCTTGTCCTTCTTTTTCCTCTCCCACCTTAGTTCT
The DNA here is from genome assembly GCA_905404285.2 of Erannis defoliaria. Classification (NCBI taxonomy): domain Eukaryota; kingdom Metazoa; phylum Arthropoda; class Insecta; order Lepidoptera; family Geometridae; genus Erannis; species Erannis defoliaria. The sequence continues at coordinate 10,293,765 of FR990066.1, read as the reverse complement.
CTCCCTCCTCCCTTCCCATCCTTATCCCATAGGTCGCCTGTACAGTCCGCGATCCTTCCTAATCATACTCTCTAATCTATATGTATTTATATTGTAAATAGGTTTAGGTGAGCGCTGATGGTATTAAATACTTTTTCTTTAAATGGCGTTTTACTGCACAAGCATGTCGCACCTACTGTAGCATACCCACTGTACCCACAACTGTAGTGTTTTCACTGTAGATAGTGCCACAGAATAATAAAAGGAGTTCCACTTTTGTAACTTTCATTGTCTACATTTAGTCAGCGATAGTTAATGATGTAAAGATAAGTGATCCATAGAGAATGTTTGGTATAGTAGAGGCTCAGTCAGTATATAAATTTAATTTGCCTCATTAATTTAAGTCTTAACCCCGATGCACACGAAGGGGTGTTATGAGTTTAACGCGTGTTAACGTCTTTATCTATGTATCTCTGTGGAATTTTAGGTCCCATAGAGACGAATTGATTTCGTTTACAGTTTATTGTTTGACACTGTCATTTGAAAGATCTTTTAAACGAGAGTAGGGGGAAATATCCTAGTCGATGCGAGCAGAGTCCTTTCTTTGAATTGGCATATATGATATTATGCTCACAAAAGTTAAATTAAGTACTGTATTTTTTTAAATCAATTTTTGGCTAGTGGTTTTTTCAGTTCTGACTGAATTGAGATTTGACAGGTATATTCTGATAGTATGTTAGGTATCGGAGAGTTTATAGGTTCTAATGACATTACTTAATTGACTATACCTCTATAATTGAATAGTTTTGAGTGAAGGGGAACTTGGACACTGGCCTGTTACAAATTGAAAATTCAATGTAGGTATTCGTTGAGTTGGAGCGCATCACGATAGGTATCAAGACTGTGTTTTTATTAAAAAAAAGAAATGCTATTCAATTGTGACAATCATTTTATTATGTTTTTAACCCAAAGTGTGAAAACACTTCATACAAAATATTCAATTATTTTACAGTTTAGAACTTAGCATTTAATTGTTCCTAGCTGATTCTTTTCTAGTTAGTATCGTCTCAATTTTTTCTAGTCTTATCTAGTTTTTGCCTTTTGTGCTGTTTTTATTTCCTAGTCATATTATCTTCTAGCCTTTTTCTTCTCTAGTTTCTAGTCTAGTAGTAGTAGTTCTGTAGCATTTTTAGCTTTCAGATTTTAAAAGCTTTTTTCTAGTCTTTCTCTAATTCTCTTGTCTTCTCGTGTTCTGCTATTACATAGTTATCTAGTAACTTCTTTTTTAGTGTAATTCTTTCTCTTCTAGTTTATTCGTTTAGTATTCCAGATAGGATTCTCATTGTTGTAGTCTTCAAACTGTTTATAAATGGGTACTCGTCATGTACATACGACCTAGTACAAACTCAAATAGCATTTTTATTTCTTACTATCTTATTGTTTATTTCTTTCATAAAGGTCTTTATATTGTAGAGAAAAGAAGAGCAAGAACACTACAATATGGAAATGATAAATGCTATTAAAGTTTGTGGTAAATCAGAACGGAATTATATGAAACAATCAAGGTTGATTGAATGATTGATATCGCAATCTAGATCGGATTGGCCGCGTAATGTTCCTATATACACGCATGTATGTATATAAGTGTAAATACTGGTGTTTACGTGTTAATGTGCGTTCGAAGGTGAGTTCCTTTCATTTTGAGGTAATGTTGAGCAACCGAACTGGACGCGCTAGAGGTCAGAGCCGCAAGGAGCTACGTTCTGTTGGTGGTCATGCTGTGATACGTATAAAAACAAAATGAAAACTCGATATAAAAACTCGCCGGGTTTAGGGTAGGAAACAATTTTTGTGTTAACCGGATCGAACGCTACAGTTTCCTTTGTACTTGGTGAAGTAAATCTTTTCACTTTTGACAGCCCTAAAAAGTAGATCATCGGTATTATCCCAGAGTTTTTGATGCTTGTTAGGATCTGGCACTGACCTCTGCGTATTATCTGATAATTTCCAAAGTAGTTTGCATTGCTTAATATTTGAGAGTTTGATTGATTTACTTGTATTTTGGTATATGTATTTCATAACATATTTTTTTGTTTATTGGTTAATATGTTACATAATTATTAAGTTCATAAAATTATATTATAGTTATTTCATACATGTATTTTTTTCATTTTTATGGTATTTTTATGGTATTTCAGGTATGACATGAATTTTATTTAAATAGTGCATGTGTTAAATTAGGTCAGCGTAGCACTCGTAGTTCGTAGCTCGTAGCCCGTAGCCTCAAAACGTAGCGTCTTCGCACACTTAGCGGCAACTCATTATAATTACCACGCACTACTCACATCATTTTGACAGTTGTTAGTTTCATTATTAAGTTTCTGCATTTTTACCGTATTCATTGTAATAACAACATTCTTGGCTATTAAACAAAAACATTTTATTTTGTATCAATACAGACTAAACTTATTTGGTACACTATCCCATTTTTATTTAATTCTGTTATGTCTCTATTATATTTATTTTGTGTCTTCATGTCATAGGTACGTGTTGTAAGAAGTATGTTTTTACAAAAAAATATATATGTTATATAAGTATAATATATGTATTCTATCAGCTATCTGGTTCCCATAGTACAAGCTTTGCTTGGTTTGGGGCTAGATGGTCCTTTGTGAAATGTCCACCAATATTTACTTATTTTTTTGTTACATCCACGTCCGCAGTTCCCTTTTCTAAATGAATACGGTATTATGCGAGCTTGGTCACGTAGATATCTTGTCCTATATTTTATACATTTCATCCCGTTCATTTTCGCTATCACATATTATTGCAATGATAAAAAAATATTTGCCATATTAATAATTTAACTAAAGAAGTTTGTTACTTATACTCAAATGTTAAAATTATGCTTGTATTGAATTTTTTTGGAACAATAAATGTAATTCTATCACATTATTATATGTTATTTTATGCTTTCCATTTTTTTAGGCATAAGCCTTTATTAACTACAACAAACTACAAAGACTATTTAGCCTACTACACAAAAAAAACAAAAGTAAATTATCCAGACCATATTGTTGCTTTCCATAGTATCCAACTGCTAAAATTTATACATCCTTACTGTATAGTTTCTCATATGGGAAAAACCAAAAAATAACTTTACATAACGCAAGCAAGCAAGTGCGTTTCTTACTGGCATCAAAATTATTTTTGAATTTATTATTTAAATTTTATTTTTATTTATTATTTATAATAAATAAATAAAAAATTTGAATGTTTTTTTAGGATAATATTTGAACATTTCTATGTGTAGAATAATAGAAAAGTTAACAAACCTTTCTAAGGGGTAGGTAATCCCTTAACTATATATTTCGTACATTATATTTTTAAGCTTTCAATGAGTAGGTATTATGTTTATGAACATCACAATACGACTACTATTATACATGTCATCTCCGTATATACTACATACACACATACATGATGCTTAGAAGCAGATGCAGGCGGAAAGGCAATAGAAGAACCAAATCAATCACGAAAACATCATCAATTCTATACATCTAACATTTTCTGCGTAACAATTGTTTTTTGTTTTTGTTTTATTTATACGGGAATACTCACGTCTATAGTCGGAGTATCCAATTTAATTAAACGTGAGTATTCCCGTATAAATAAAACAAAAATGTGTCAAAACCACGTCAGTTTTCATAATAAAAATGCTTTTGTTTTCTCTTTTGTGATGTTTTCTCTTTTAAGTTTGGTAACGTTTAAATCAGTAATACTTATATCTCTGGTCACGTAGATATGTAATACTGTCTCTCCACCTATATCTCGCATCTAATCACATGTATCATCAGTCAAACATACAAACAATCATACAATCAAACGGTAAGGCACACGCGCGTTAAGAGGCCGGGCGAGCGACGAGGCACGCTGACCTCCGCCTAACCTCGCAGACTGGCACTTCGTCGAAGGCCCCGGTGACAGTGGCCCCGAGGGCCCCCGCTCGGTCCCCGGGGGCTACAGCGGTGCGCCCGTCGTGGTCACGGAGCAGTACTTTGCGACCCCCGCGCCAGGCTACCACACCGAAAGACGACATCCCCGAGTTCGACAGGAACAAAGTGAGCCTGGACTTCCCGGGGAGTTTGTTTGGGCCTTCCGTCTCCCTCCTCATCAGGACCACTAAGGTCATCGGAGATGTTATACAGGTATTTAATTATAATAATGTTTTTTTTCAGATAGAATCCATATTTTTTAGTAACAATTATTTCTTAGAACCTTACTATTTTCTTACTTATTTCCATTAATGCGTTCCGGTTTGAAGAATGCTGTAGCATATACATACACTAGCTGAGCAGCGCGATTTCACCGGCGTGGTGATGAAAAACGGTGATGATGGTGAAAAGTAGCTTATATGTTATTTCGGGAAATAAGCTGTCTCCGTTCTGAGTTTCATCCAAATTCGTGCAGCCGTTTTGGTGTGAAGAGGTAACAAACATATACACATATACCGACATACTTTCTTAAATTATAATATTAGTGTGACGACACACAGCCTGAGACTCATAATTGAGTATCTCAAAATAATGAATGCCTATACATTGATGCCCTGAACTATATTTTTAACTCAAAATTCTAGCTATGAGTCCAGTCATAGTTGTCCAGTCAGTAGTCTAGTCAATAACTGAAATGTGTTCGACTGTCCGATTGACAATTATAGACGATAGACAATACTTTATTTGTAACAAATAACATAGCACACAAGAAAAACAGAAAAGAAAATTAAGAACAAAATAATAAGCTTTTAAAAAAAATACAACCGACTTCAACTTAGAATACATGGATGACATCCTCATATTTTCTAGTAATTTTGTAAAATTTCATGTTTTAAAAACCAAACTACTGAACCGATTTCGATAAAATGTATATGGGACCACCTCTGAAGTATTTATTACCAACCAATCAAAAAAGAACCAGCAAAATCAGTTCGTACTTGGCGGAGTAATCGCGTAACATACACCCAAAAAAAAACATACAGTGGAATTGAGAACCTCCTTTTTTTAAGTCGGTTGATTATACCTAACTTCTTTGCCACAAAACGGCTCCAGCTCAGCATGATGTCGGACCAACCGGCGCTGGTCTTTAGTTGGAGCCGTTTGAAAATGGTTTCTACCGGATATTTTGGCAAGTGTTCACAAGAGTGTCACCTTAGTCCATCTTTTCCTTTTCACTACAGGACACGTAGACGAGCGCCATCTTTCTCATGAACATACCATAACTATATAAGTACTGTAAAGGATTAGCTTCATTTTCTTGATACACACTTTCCAATATTGGAACTAACTGCCTTCTTCCATGCTTGCTAAGGCAATCAGACTAATTTATAAATGCGATAGTTTGTTAGTATTTGTGTATGTTGGGTTATGTTTGGTACTTTTTCAGCCCAAAACTAATTTAGATAAAACTTGCAATGAAGGTAGCTTATTATCCGGTATAAAATCATCATTATTATCACTTTTTCATCATCACGCGGTTGAACCGCGGGGCGTAGCTAGTACAATATAAATAAAGATATATATAGGTTGGACAGGACCGTTAAATTGTAAGGTAGAGTGAATAGATTTTTCTTCTAGATCGACGTCTTCCATCCTCAACCACACTGTCACTCACTTACAGGCGATTTGGTGGCCAAACGTAGGTGGTAAACTATTTCCAATAATAATAAAAAATAACTGTGTTGCAGAACTCAGCGGTCCGCTACCAAAGCTTCCTGCGGCTGTTCCGACCGCTGTTCAGGGGCCAGTTTGAGATCAAGGGCCTCGATCCTCCCACGACCACCACTACCACCCGCGCTCCCGCCACCGCTGACAACGAGGTGCGTCGGCGGTAAACCGCTGCGGGTCGCGAATGCTGCCATATTATGTATCCATAGACAATAACTAGGTAGTACTCGCTCTTACGTTTTATTTGAGAAAGATCGGCTACGGCATTATAGCGCTAGATTTTTTCCCTACATGTGCAGTGATTTGTGCACAATTTTGTTACTACCTAGTAAATTATTGTCTATGCTTATGATACAACAGCGGTAGCTGGCAATCTACTGCCGACCATATTATAATCTTAGACTGGGTGCTTGGATAGATGACTGACGTAATATTCCAATGGATCGAACCACGCGGTCGTATCACGTGGCCACGTCCTACTCTATTTTTGATAAAAGATTTTGAAACCAAATAAGTATACATTGTGATCAATTTTGAAGGCTTTAGTTGACAGTTCTAAAGTAATTAAAATATTGCCATCACTTTTTTACTAGACATGTTAGCTAAGGACAGCAATACTACTACTTTACTTTACTTTTACTTTTTACTTTACTTTTTCTGTCAACTTAAACCTTCAAAATCGACCAGATTATGAAAACAAGCCTGAAAACGCTGATATATCTACTGACAGCGACAGTGATAATGGAATGGACGGGCCCAGCGCTTACAAATCGTTCAAAATTAACAACTCAACATAATCAAGCATACCTAGCTAAAAGTATGCATACTTATTACATTTGCCAGAAAATAGAGATAGCGAACCTAATTATTGCATGACAAAAAGAGAACACATGTACCTGTATTAAAAGTTTGTATTGTCGTATCGTACGGCTCGCACGTCGCAAAGACAGAGTATGTCTGACGCGAGAGGAGAGCCGGCGCTCAACATATAGTCTTCAAAATCCGTGCGCTTATTTCTCGTCCATTCATTTTATCATTGTCGCTGTCTACTGACAGATTTGCAAAGCCGACAGAGCTTGCTCTGGTTGCGTCGCATTGCCGTTTCTCGGCGTTCGCCCCCACGACGTAATAATATCTCCGGATAAAGTATAATGTGCTCTACTATTATAAATTATATTTGTCGTCCATCCGAATGCCCGATACATTAAATAAAAATGACGAAAAATAAAACCAAATTCAAAAACAATTACTTATAGTATTATGTTATATCAGTTAAGTATAATAAAACACAGTAATTATGATTTTTAATGGGGCCGAACAAAATTAGACTGAAATATGTAAGAAATCACTGAGAGAAGAGATGAAATGATGATAATGACTAATAAAGATATTTATGACATTAAGCTGGTTTTTCACTATGAGATATAATTATAATATATTATTATACTTATAGCTCGAGATATAAATTAATATCGCTCACCGTACTTTTAAATGGAACTGTTCACTGATATACTACCACGCTAAAGGCCAATCGCGAGATATAATATTATATTATATCCCATAGTTAAAAGCCAACTTTACAACCTCCCAATATGTAAAAATGGTGAGGTTATTTGTTCAACTTCCGAAATTGTGGTGTTATTAGTATCATTTGTAATGTAATAAAAGTTTAGTATTGTAATGTTTCCCCATGCAGTATATCTTGGACCTTGTTATGTCGTTCAAAGATCTGAATACCGCTGCACTGGTTCAGGCGTTACTCGTATCCTTACTATCAAAATTGACCCAAAACACGTTATCATAAAAAATTGCCACCAAGTAACGTAACGAGCTGTATCGATTATATAAACAAATCTGTATTTGTACATCAATTATTTTAATTTCACTCGTGTGATCTAGGTTAAGAATGATTGAAATTGGCATAGTTTATACATAATTATTTAATTGTAAGGATGCGTTTGTATTTTTGTTTTATTTATACGGGAATACTTACGTTTAATAAACCACAATTAGCTAATTACCAATTTAACAAAAATGTGTCAAAACGTTTGTACACTAGATTTAATCTAAATACTTAACATAATTAGTATTAGAGAAAATTAGCGAATAATCTGTTCCTTTCCTAACATGTCCTGTACTTTTGTCTTTATTCTGTGTTGAGTTCCCAATCCCATCACACTTCTGTGCTCTTAAATATCGTATTCACATCCTAATCCAATTCCGTTCTACGCAGCCCTATGCACCACAGACCCCACTATACTCTTCCGTTATAAAGGAACAGCTTTTGTAAATAAATGGTTTCAGTAGATAAATTGCTCAAACTTGTAGTGCATAATTAAATACTATACTTTTTATTCTGGTATTTTTATTTCAAAAGCGCCCTTATCGATATAACTTTAAGTTTTTTAATGCATAGACAGTAAGAAGTAAAAACAGTAAACAGTTTGAGAATTATGACAGGTCAGGCAGAGACTTCCGTAGCTTAATAGGCTAGATGACTGGTTTTTTTATTGTCCTATTAAAATGTGGCCCATAAATATAGCTGATTAATGAAAAAATTCATGAAAATCTGATCAAAAATAAGCAACTTATAAGCATTTTAATATCATGCTAGACAGAGATGAGATTATGACGTCACTTCTCTGTACGCCTTATAAATTGTGTGGAAACATTTCATTTACAATATTCAATAGATTTAAGTTTAATTCCTGTTGCATAATTACTGTCATGACTAACGATTACAATAACTATTACAATTCAATTGAAATTCCAAGTCAAATTTTCAAGTCGCGTTCTGATCGATTTCTTCTAGGCAAGCGTGCTCCATCGTAGACTGCATCATCAGGCGAGATGGCAGTTAAAAGCAAGCCTACAAAAAAAAAATGGATACTTTATTATGATACGTCCACATATCACAAACTTACCAAACACCGAAGATCGGGCTCTGAATGGCAGGTAACTTGAGTGAGGCCTACAATACCTACCAAGTCCAACAGTAGATTATCATATGCGGATTATGCTGAAGATAATGACCAAAAATGTGTGGCAGCCTCAGGGGGAGGCCTTCGTTCAGCAGTGGACGTCTCCGGGCTGATGATGATGATGAATAACAAATGTTAATATCGTGACCATCTTTTAATGGATGTCAGTTAGTAAGTGCCGAACGGTAAGTACGGTACCATCTATAGTGGCTATACGGTGAAACGTTCACTCACCAAATTGAATAAAGGCTATAAATAGGTGTTCACGTAACTACCAATTAATATAGTGAGTGAACTATACAACATAAATATTAAAGCAAAAGTCACCACTCACCGACTAAACACAAATCTCGAAAGTAATCTTTGAAGAAATTTGGCATGTAGGTAGTTTATAGGTAGGAGACGTCAGCTAAGAACAGATTTTGCGACAGGGCTGAATTAACGGGGAGAAACGTGGGATGAAACTTTATATGGAAAGTTCTTTGTTTTGTATAATTAAATTATACTGATGAAAATTGGTATTTGGGTAGTTAATTCAACATCAAATGTGAAGTTTTTAATATTTTTTGTTAAGGATGATTTAAGGGGGTGAAATGAGGGATGAAACTTTACAAGGAAAAGTCTTTGTTTTTGAAGTTATAAGGATGAAAATTGAGATATATCACACTAATAATATAAATACGAATGTTTATCGGTATTTAAGTGTGTGTCTCTGTGCTATTCGACAATCTTAGTTTTTAGTGGTTGACATGCCGACCGAGTTTCACCCACAAATCTCCAATGTTAATGGATTTCACCACACTTTCCTACTAGGCTTAACGAGGGCATGCGACATTGTTTCTGTCTCTGTCGTTCTTATGTCGATCAAAATGAGTATGATAGACACCAACAAGTTCTGGAATAGCCCAACGGATATTATTTTCTCTTAGATTAAACATCTACCAAACTGTGATCAAGGGCGGATCCAGCTTTAAGTCAGGGGGTCATTATAGTCAAGTCGAGGTCTAGTTAGGACAGGCTACAACAACAACAACAACGATGGCGACGTGGCTATTCGATAACAACTAGAAAAAACATTAGTAGTCGACTTACACCCAGCCCAGGGGGGTCATGATCCCCATGACCCCCCCCCCCCCGGATCCGCTCTTGACTGTGATAAAAGATAAGCTGATACAAGAAGAATACGCCTGCCCAAATAGAAACCGACACTGAAGTGATATTTTTTTTAAAACAACATCAGGCGCTTGGCTACAAGTTTTTAATTGTTAATTCGACATAATGCTTGCCTTTGGTCACACTGCGTGATTTTATTTTATTTTATTTTTTATACAATCGACTACGAGACGAGCGAGACGTTTGCATAGTGGTAAGTATCACGCCTGTCTATAATAATAAGTGCCAGAATTGGGAACTTGCGAACAAGTCAAACAAGAATCCTGCGCCGCACTGCACTGCGCTCATTATCCTGATATAAATCTCTTGATGCCCAGTAATACAATTTCTCTAGTAACATTACCCATCAAACTGAAACACAGTATCTGATGCTTGTACACTACTTGGCGGTTGGCGGTTGAATCTAGCAATAGTGCCGTACTGGTACTGCCCCACACTTACTGTGGACGTATTTGTGTTTGCTTGGATATAATAATGTTTAAATGCTATCTAGAATGGAATGCACTCAAAGGAAGAGAAGAGGAAGAAACTTGACAAACTTCCCTGAAATAACTTGTTTGCTCTAGATTTCAAATAATAGTACTTAGTATGATCTTTCGAACAGATGGAGTAGCTCGTCCTGTAGTTTTGTCACTTAGACTTTCAAAGATAAAGTAGATAATATTAATGCTATCAAAATAGATAAGTACCTACCTACATAGAGACATTTCAATATTTGTACAACAGAAATAAACTGGGTATAATTTGAAATTATGATTCAAACTAAAGAAGTGTTTTAGTAAATAGTATGTAATTATTTACTTTCTTGACCACAAGACAGTCGATAATCCTTGGAGGATTCAGCTTTTTTGCTAATACATTTTTTGACTTTGAGTACTGCTAGCGCCATCTGTAATCTTTGTTGTACATTAATAGCAGCACTTATTTAGATGTGGGCGAGTTCACATTTTAGTTCTAGCTATTGAAGTTAGATGGCGTATTTTTACCTTTTTGTTACATATAATTTGATTTTGATTTTGTTACATTAATGATTACAAATAAAAAGGGGTTTATCATGGTATCGAAGATATAATAATTATGTATGACGCCAACACATTTAAATAAACCTAAATTTAAAAAGTGAGTGAGTAAGAAGGTATATCAATCGCGGATCGCGTACTGCATGTTTTTCGATAGTTTCTAAGCTAGAAATATTTTTAGGGGAAGTACGTACAAAATGACATAATATGTATATGGGTAAAACGGCATACTAGCTGTATTTTATGTTCGTATTTATAGTTTTGTAAGTATATGTTATATTCAGTCAGACACATCTCCAAAGACTCTGTTTTGTGTTTCTCGTAATTTTTGTAAGATAAGGCCTGTCTGCCTGTCTATTTTGCTTTATTTGACTTGACCCGTCCTCTCAAATTATGATGGGTATACTATACCTTTTACATACCGTATTACCACACCAGTAAGTAAATAAACACATTACGTAATTACATTACAAAGGCATTCCCCGCATACCTATACTCAAAACCAAAGACCAAGGATAGTGATAGAATCGCCCTTTTCGAAATATCGTTCACCTAATTTTATCACTTCTTAATAATGCTTTAAAAGAAAGCTGCCCCAATAGTAGTTCGTCGTCAGTCTTCATTTCTGTATTCAGCGTCTCTGTCTATTTGTCAGCCCGTTTATTTGACCAAGCGAAGCGAAGGTTTCTGAGTCTAAGGGGACAAGACAAGTCCAGATTTTGTATGTAGGTATTTGTTCGAAGATAACTTGCGAACCGTTGATCTGATCTGTATAAAATGTTGTAAGCAAGTAGTTAGTGCCAACACAATTGTCAAGTTCAAATAAGAGCCAAATAGGTCTATCTACGATATGGGGTCTTGCGGTCTCAGTTCGGTGCCAACTACTACTTACCTAATTAAACTGAGTGACGGCATCATTCACCATCTGATGCATGCAGCCAATTTCGTATTGATAACATCCACTCTGTACATATTGTAGCTCATTGCTCAAAACTGATGATGACACCGGAGAGGCAAGCGGCTGTCACTCCGGAGGTCCCGACACGGGTCGCCGCTAAACATTCTAATTAGTGCCACTGTCTCAAGTGTTGTAATTTGTTAGGGCGGAGAACGACCGCCGAAGATCGAAAATGTGTTCTTTTGTTCTAAGAAAATATCAAAACTGTAATGAATCCAAATTGATATATACTCGTAATTACTATGTACTTAGGTACTTACTTATAGTTCACATATTTACTCATAATACTTATTATAGATCCTATACAATAGGTCCTATATTATAGTTCAGTTCAATTATAGGTCTTTTTAGGTCTTATAGACTAAACTACTATCAGCTAATTTCTTACGTATTTTATCTTCACTCTACTCGTATCCAGTCTCAAGGCGCTATAGGTACGCTGTTTAGCAAAATTAAGAAGGTAGGGTGATCACTTGAAAGGGCACGATAAAAAAAAATGTTCCCATGGGACTACTGGGTCAAAATTGTGTAATGGGACAACATGATGGGACTAGTGGGTCCGAAATATCGATGTCACTTGTCCCATGAGACTACTGGGTCAAACTAGTGGCAGTTGTCCCATCAGGTGCAGGACACACTGATATGGCGTCGGGCGAGGGCATGGCACGGGCGGCTTGCCGCCCCAACTTAATTTCATACTAAACACATTGAAATAAAATGCAATTTAGGACTCACTCGTAAGTGCCGTTTACAACTGAGACAGACAGATCAGGGTCAGATGACAGACGAATTTGTTTGTTATATATTTCTACAACAACAACTGTCAAACCTTATCAGACGCCTCCAGACCCCCTAGCACGCGCAGAGGACTAATTGGTCTTTCCCCGCGCGGGAACGTGATAAAGCTAGAATATGGATACATCCGCTCGTTTTCAAGGGGAAAAAAGAGCGGATATACGTTTATCACGGCTCTCGCGTGCTAGGCGGGCTGAAGGCTCATAAGCTCTCTTTCTCTTTTTACACTTCCCTGTTCAGACTAAGTCTTCCTAAATACCGCATAGTGCAATAGGCCTTTTTCGATATAACAAAAATGTATTTGAATATTTTTGATCGTGGCAGATTAAAATGATAAAGGTGACATACCAGGTAGTGAGTGAAGGCATAACTCCCACGGGATTCTTCCCCCACCGGCCACCGCAACTGTTTTTCATTCTAAACACGCGCCGCGAACGAAAGCTAAAGAATACAACCTATCTGCACATATTCAGCTATGCTATGTAAAACGTTACTTTGTCACAATGAATTGTATGCTGTTGACTTTAAGGCGCATAGCACACTGCCAAAGTCGAGATGGAGTCGAGGCGCAGTTGAGGTGGGGTGGGGTGCTGATAGAGTCAAGGCGGAGGCGCTTAGCATATCCTAGAGCCTATGCCTGAAAACGAAATGACAAAATGGCGGCGAAACACGCCAGCGGCATTTAGAGCGCCCACACTGCGCCACCGCCTCGACCCCGTAACTCTGACAGTTTGCGCTGACCAAATCGATTAAGATATAACCTACGATATACTCAATACTCAATACTCAATCATTTATTGCAACATATGTGGCTACATGCAGGTCTTAAGTAACATGTGTATATTACAGTAATACATATGACCCTTGTCAGGGTATGGCAACATTTGGTGCAGAACGCTCTATTTTACTAGTTGGTATTAGAATTGTGTCGTTGAAAAACTCGTCAAGGGTGCAATAGCGTTTCGCTTCTAACATATTTTTTATTTGTTTATTGAAACAGTCGTCGTTTTCTATTTCTTTGAGAGAGTTAGGCAGTTGATTGAAGATTTTTACGGCCATTGAGTTGGGGCTAGAACTGTGTATTGCAAGATTTGACTTTGGTTCAATGAGGTCATATTTGTATTGGGATCTCGAGTTAGGCTGTCGATCAATAACTTTTTTTATAAAATTCGGGGTATTTTCAAGAATCATAGTCCATAGACCATACCTTGGTAAACATGTGAAAACAAAAAGCCAATTTCCAATTCCACTCTTATTTTGAGACGTTTGAGAGTTGGTGGAAATACCATTGCAATCAATGTTTACCACGACAAAGTCCACCAGTATAATCAAGTTAACAGCTGGTAATCACGACTTAGTATTACTCTCACATTCAGATCATAGTGTCATCTGAGCCAGCGTGCGAACCGACGAGGCACTTTCCTCAAACGTGGAGATATTTACCACAATAGCTTGATGTTTATACGTGGTAAGTAACTATATTGCAGTCGAGCCAAGCTAAGGTACGCGCTTGACGGCGCGTAGGCACTATTGGGTGTAGGTACTTGAAGACGCCTAACCTACGCATAAAATTAAAAACAATTTCAATTAATTTAAATCAACTTACACATAAGAAGCACAGTACAATAATAACACAACTGAATCTGTTTGCTACATCTTCGATCACATCATAGCTATCCATCGGGTGAGATCGTGGCCAAACGCATGCTTTGCCTTTTTTTTTATTAAGGTTTAAACAACTAATGGGTATTCGAAAAATATTAATAATATGTATATATATATATATATATAGCTTTCGTGTCAGTTCACTATTACAATTGACTGAGTAGCAAATGCAAAAACAGCGGAAACAGCGCTGCATTCCTGCAACCCTAAAGGCGGTGTGTGATGATGAACGGGCACAAAAAAAGCATTCCCATGTCTCGTAGCCTGCCTTAGAAGATGAATGGCGATGGCGAGTGCTGACGTGGAAAACGAGCTATTGATTTATTGTAATGAGCTGCAGACATTGTATAGAATGTGTTGTATGCGCTAATGGGTTTAAAGGACATTACCTGCGTCTCGATTTTACTAACTATCCCCCATGTATATATCCGCTAAGTATCTATCAAGAAAATAACATTTTTGGGAATCATTGATGTAATTGTTGTTCAACATAAGCAACATCTACATCACATCATCAGCCGAAGCCGTCCAAAGCTGGACTAAGGCCAGCAGAGGACGTAAGAAGAAGAAATGTGGTAAGAAGTGGGGAAGGACATCTACATGCCAATGTGAAAACTTTATGTTTTTGTTATAATTCTTTTCCAAAACTTATCTATCTTTGTGAAGTTATGCCATATTTAAACATTTTCCAGCCAGGCGCGGATAGGCGGAGGAGGTAGGCAAATACTTTATTTTCGTAATTTAGTACCTAGATTACTTGACTTTATTCTGTTTTATGGTTTAGTGCCACCCTCCCTCTTCGCGCAAGTGATGTTAGTGTTCAAATTACACTAACCTAGCCAAGAAGTACAAAATTTTGCCAAAATTGTTCCATCCATTGACGGAATCTTGGATCTATGTATGCATATCAAATTGGTATTAAATGGGAGCACTCATCGACGTTGGCGCTGGTCAATTCAATGGTTGGGCTGGTCAAAGGTTGGCCTGTGGTCCTTCCCACTTGATTAACTTTAGATCGTTTATATTAGCTATGCTACTCAAAATAATGCTATTACATTTGAATAAACAACGGTCGATCAAAGTTAGTATGATTCATTTCCAAAGTTTCAGCTATCTTGGATCCAATTTCATTTAAACCAAGCTGTGCATCGTGCAAAATACGTAGAGTTTATTTGGAATTTAAAAATAGGAAAGATTAGAAGAGTAAACATTTATTTATGAAGTTCTGAACCATGCACTAGGGCCTATGTAATTTATTAATACGTCGTGTAGGATAGTCGTAGTGTTTAAGTCGTAGAATTATTTGGCTTAACAGCTCGTTCAGTCAAAGATAAGCCGTTGGTTCGTCTTATTGTACAATTTACGGTTGCAACCTGGATAAGATTAGCAATAGTTATACATTAAAAGTAAACTATATTTTAATCCAAGGGATAAGCTACCTCTATAACAAATATCATCCAAATCTGTTTAGCCGTTTCAGTGTGAAGGAGTAACACACACCGACAAACTTTCGCATTTATAATATTAGTAGGATAGTAGGACCTTTAATATAATTATGACTTCTTAGACATTCATCAAACAATAATAAAAAACATTTTTACCAGAGTATAAACAAAAAATAACTAAACTAACTCTATGATGCTTGTGCTAAATAAAAATAAGAAACGTCTATTAAGTGGTACTAATAGTAAAGAAGGCCATTGTCATGTCATTGTAAGGTCACTGGATATCCTGGTTCCAAAGCCAGATGTCCTATATTTTTAATTAGAGACAGGAAATGATAATCCATTTCTATGCGTAGAGAAAAGATACTCAAGAGTTGGCAAATACGAATATGAACGCGCCATAGAAACGTTCACTATGATTTTTTGTTTTTGTGATTATTTTACTAATTCAGATTTAGTATTTTCAATTTCATACTTTCGTCTAGCTGTGGACGTCTTCTGGCTGACCATGTACCATTTTTTTCTACTAAATAACTACTTAAGAAGAATAAACTCAAGTAAGCTTAATTAAATAAATTAAAACAGGACGTAAATCTAAAAATATTAAACTAAAACAATGTCCTCGACTTAAAAAATCTCTATCGGAAATGTCACATTATACTTCCTAAAATACCGATCGGAAAATCTACCCAAAGCAGAGCTTTGATACGCGTGTTTTCTAAGCACTTAGTGGTGAAATAAAGGGGTCTACTTATGTTGGGGGTGGTTAACTAGGGGTGTGAAAACGCAGGGGTGGCTAAATCGTCGCAAAGCGTAGAATGACGGATGTCTTTACAAGCTAGAGAAGTTGTCAGTACGTATTAGAGCTTACCTTTTGAGGGTTCTCAAACTTTTGACCTAAAAAAGCAAGTAGTCATTCATTGTTCGTGTACTTAACTAACTATTTTATAGTTGCGCCTGTGGAGTAGATCAAATAAGTATATGTTTCTAATAAGATCATGGAAGTTAAGCAACGTGTAATCTGGTCAGTCGCTAGTTGGAGGCCGAAAGTGGCATTTATAGCTGACCTGCTGCTACGTTTTAGTAGGACACATAAGATTGTCACTCCCGGTTCTTTGTCCTACAATACTCGTAGTAACCGTCAAACTATATCAGTAACCATGGCAAGTAATGGTGGAACTGACGCTATTGATTATAATAGAACATTATAGGTCGTGGTTGTTGCATTATTTAAAGATGTTTTTGATCTATATTTGTAAATACAAAATATATTATAAAAAACATACAAAAAATAATAACGAAAAATAATTTTAGATAATTTTTTAGTTGTGTTGAAATAAATACTGGCAAGTATAAGCCCACAAAGCACATGAAGTTTCTTCTTTTTATATATCTGTGTATAAACCACAGAACTCAAAGTTTGACTGTCACAGTCACTGTAGCGATAACATATCGTCCTCGCGAAAGATGAGTGTATCCTTGTTCCGGTATTTTACATTTTTAACGAAATTGAAACGTTAC
Organism: Erannis defoliaria; assembly: GCA_905404285.2. Classification (NCBI taxonomy): domain Eukaryota; kingdom Metazoa; phylum Arthropoda; class Insecta; order Lepidoptera; family Geometridae; genus Erannis; species Erannis defoliaria. The sequence continues at coordinate 10,276,506 of FR990066.1, read as the reverse complement.
CGACCGCGGTCGGAAAAAAACGTATCGCATGTCATGCTTGCACAGTATAAAGTAATCTTAGAGTATGGACTTTTCCTATTATGATTCGGGGAAAACAAAAGTCTCTCGTAGGGCAGTCGAAGTGGCAATGTCGTGTTTTAGCCCTTATATTTTACGCAAGTAAGGAGATGGGTTCATATTCCAACAATTAGCTTGAGAAAATAACGAGCAATATACATTATTGTAAAACAAAAAATATTATTCACTATAAACACAAAACACAATATTTACATATATATTCGTAGTTCATATTTTTTGTTTGATACTTTTATATTGACCCGCCTGAATTAAACTGAGATAGAGTTTATGGTAATAAATTTTATGATAAACAAAAGTTTACAAAACGCTTTTCTGGTGGTAAGTGATAGCACCAATACATGACCATCGCCAGCAGTGTCCAGAATTCAAGGCATCGCTTTATTGACGCTCCATACTTTGCGAAATTCGATTATTGGGCTCGATAAGTTCCTACTTCGATCAAAGAAAGATTAATGAGTTACTGTTTCAATCTGTAAGTTTATCTCTCCTCACAAAAAAACACCCTCGCATCACCGACAAAGAACCTAAAATAGCTGCCGAAAAACGTGTTTTTCATTTACGTGACGATTTTGTTATGACTGAAATTATTTATGAAACAGTATTTTTCTTGATCTGCTCTTTGGGGACAGATTTAGATATTGAAAGAGATACGATTTAGCGGTAAGGGAACATAATACTCTTATGGGCATGTATACCTAGTTAAATACTTGCTACGAGTATGAAACGCGACTTCACCCGCATGAATTTTGCGTATGGGACCGTATATATTTCCGAGATAAAAGTGGCCTACTTAGGTATGTTACTATTTGGCCTAATCAAGTAATTTGACCGCCACATAAATAGCGTGGCGAAAGGTATTTTTTTTAATTCCTTGATATTTGCTGTGAATAATCAATTTAGTGGGTAAATTGATCAAACCTATTCCTATAATCCTATATCCTATAATCCCTTCCTGTCAAGTTATATGTATAAGCAAGTAAAACACGTAGCTTTTAGATCTGTTGCTGCGTGGAAGGCGAACAAACATAAATCAATAGATAAATATTGGGTGCATCTTTTAACACAGCGCCAACTAGTTCCAAAAGCTAACAGCGTTCCATAGTACAAACAAAGGAAACCAGATATCTGATAGATTCCGTATTTTTTTTGTGTATTCATACTGATATTATACATATAATACCCAGACAAAGAAAAAAAAACTATGTTCGACACAAAAATGCTTGTCCTGGGTGGGAATCGAACCCATGCCCTACGGCACAAAATAAATAATAGTGCTTCGTACCCACAGCTCTGAAGGAAGACATAACTGAGCTATAAGGCAGACAAATCTATAACAATAAGTAATGGTAATATATTTGGATTATGAAACAGAAACGAAGAAAAATGAAACATTTTCGAAACTAGATATGAATTTTTAGTTACGAATGTGGATGAAGAAGATTCATCAGTTTAATAAAGGAAAATTAGTAAAGAAATATCGTAGCATGAGCTTGTAGGTACTCCATTAGCAGTTAGCAGTTTATCAAGCCTAAATCCATCAAGGGTAATAAGTGTCTAGTTTCATCTCTCAATGTGTTAGTCAACTGTAAGTTTTTAAAGAAACAGAAGAAAGAAAAAGTTTTGAAAGGGCTTACTCCTCCAATACTTTTATAAACTTTCTCTTTATTTTTTTCATTTGCTTATTTTATATTTTTTTATGATCCGTTACTAACCTAATATAAGGATGTAAAGCTCTACCTGCTTTTAATACAATATGATCACTAGAACTTATGTTGTGAGGCTTATTCATAAACGCGGAGTAGCCTCGGAAAAGTCAATCCGTCTTTAATAATTTCCTTTCTTTCAAAGTTGCAACTCGGTGTATAAAGATAAATAACCGGATTTACTAGTTCGAACTAAAATTCAAATCATATTTTAATCAATTCATCTCAATGAATCAATTATCAATTCAAATTATATTAAAAAAAAAAAAAAAAAAGTAATTAATAGTGTAGTGTTTATTAGTAATTCTTAGTTCGAAGCTAAGTCTCAAGTATAACTTTATTATTAATAATGAGGTATTATGTTTAATTTAGTCATGCTGTTAAATTTCAGACACTGACGATATTTAAAATAAATATTTTTATTATTAAAACTGACGCAGTATTGACACATTTTTGTTTTATTTATACAGGAATACTCATTTTTAATTAAGCCGGAATTAAACTAAATTTTAGCAAATATTTTTAGTTATTTTTTGCTGTAGTTTTTAACTTTAGAGACACGTTTTCGATTCTAGGTTCAATAGACGACCTAAAATGAGATGATTGAACTGCTCGTACAATTTAGGGTCAAATAATGTGGGACAGTTCATTAGATTGATTGGGCTGGCACATTTCAGGTTTCAGCAATTTGTCACAGAAGTCTTTGAACTTCTCTCACGACCTATTTTCTCAGAACGACGATTGGAAGTCTCTAAATAAATTAAATTAATAGTAATTACTAGTATTACTAGAAGAAGAATACACATTTATTAGTTTCTAGCTATTTATGTCATTCATTCTCACTGTTTTTTGGTTATTTTCGAGTTCGGTATTGAAGAAATTCGGTAATAAAAAGAGACAGGAAAATAACGTGTTAGTCTCAGATAACTGCAGGTGGCAGATATAGTTTCATAAACAGAAAAATAAGACTAATGTAAGTTAATGGAAAGTAATCGTGTTCCGAAAGCTTTGCTTTTGGACTTTGTTCTGTTCAGCCGCAATTTTTCTGTATTTCCGAATTCCGCAGAAGGAATGTGTCACAAAGTCCGTCCTCCTGATGCAAACTACTTCCATGCCACATTTCGTCAAGATGAAAAATCATTTAGTCGAACTCTATTTGTCTAAAATATTTATAGGTAGATAGATATGTCACGTACAGAGGGCCTATATTAAACAACATCTAACAAAAAGTTATGATAATACAGAAAGGTACTCATCATTATGAACAACTTATACAATAAAGCCGAACTATGAAATTGATTAAAGAACTGCTGTTCCATACATTAAACTAATTAAAAAGCAATAATATTTTTCTCAATTTCAGGGTAAACATTTCATAATGATGAGCACTTAGTGCATAAATAATTTTCAGTATTATCACACCTTTTTGGTTTAACATTCCTATATTTTTAAAGCAGCGCATTATTACAAAGGAAGATACAACTCAGTTAAAGCAAATAAACCACCGCCCTAAATAATCTGTAACACCCCTAATTCGGTCGTACCGACAGACGTTTCCGACAAGCCGTAGGTATGTGTCGATGGGGTGCGAAACTATCGTGAAGATGAATTGGCGCCGCGACCTGGGGGCGCTTTTTGTGATGACACTAATGATGGCTGTTCAAAATTGAAGGAAAAAGTATGAGTTCTAAAACGGCTTATGACATTTTGGCGTAGTGCGTACAGTGTTGCCAGTTACTCAAACGCTAAGGATAAGTAGTGCGCTTGCAACTGTATTTTGGTTTGAATCGAAAAGTTACCAGTGAAATTAATGGGCATGACAGATGCAAAATGAATGATGATGCAGATGAAATGTCATCTAATATCTCATTTTAGCGAGCGCAGTGCAGTGCGGCGCAAGATTTTGTTCGTACACAATTCTGGCACTCCAGGGCCCTGTTTTATAAAGCTACAAGTCTACACAACATGTAGTAAAATACTGGCAACACCGCACAAAATGCTCAACATTCATACGGCGTTTTCTAAAGCTACAACACAACCAGTGTACAAACTACAAGTACAAGCACTTGTATATAGGATAAAGACAAACCATCTACCTGTAACTGGTAACTTGTAGTTACAGAAGCTAGTACAATTATAAGCTTGTAAGTACTTGTAACTTTATAAAACAGGGCCCTGGCGAAATTCTCGCTCGTCGTTTTTTCTGCATTTTTGTAATTGCATTTTGTGCATTGTGCCAGTATCATGAAAACTGACGTGGTTTTGACACATTTTTGTTTTATTTATACGGGAATACTCACCTTTAATTAAATCGGCAGCTGCACGCGCGTCGGGCTCTGTTTTCACTCTTTGAAAAAGGTCACCGGATGTGATCGAAACTATAGTCGGAGTATCCGATTTAATTAAACGTGAGTATTCCCGTATAAATAAAACAAAAACAAAATACAAATAAAATCAAAATGTCATCAAGTTACACAACACAATAATACATAATACAATACATATTTTTTTAAGTTTTTATAATAAGCAAGTTAAAAAAAACACAAAAATAGTCCTAGTCAGGTCCAAGTCATGCCCTAGAAAGTTGTGGCGACTTACTTATAAGCTTTTGCAGAGTTATGAAAACAATACGAAAATGCATGTTTCTTCACATATTGTGGGTAATTTTTGTATTGTCGTACATGTACTCGTAATTCGACACTTAAACAATAAAACACCGCCGTTTTTAATAATTGATTCGAGGGAAACCAGTAGTTTAAGAATATTTTCTTAAACTAGGTACCTACCTAGTGTACCATACGCCTACTAAGACCATACGTGCTTAAGAAAAATACTACCGTATCGCAATAATAATCTCACTCTGAGATCAGGCGATCTAGTTTTTTTTTATTCTACTATGTATGGTGCACTATGAGATCCTTTATACACAGTGCATTTGCTGCACCGCATTATTGCAGCGGACGATAGCGCGGAGTATGGATTTCCCATTAGCAGTGGAAATGCTCAATTAATAATGATCGGCGTCAGTGCGGCGCCGCTTATAGCAGATCAATAGCGGAGTCTGCTTACCAACGCAAGCATTAATGGCTTTTGGAGAAGGCATATTGAGGGTAAGTTTTATTATCAAGTAGATAATATTATTGTGTAGTGGTAGGACTCTATTGCATAGTCCGCCTGGGGAAGTACCACACCTTTGCCAGTTATTCAACCACCAAGCAGTAGTGTGCAAGCATTAGTTAGGTAAGTACTGTGTTTCGGTATGAAAGGCAATGTTACCAGATAAATTACTGTGCATAAAGATTTGACATCTAACATTTCAGGGCTACGAGCACAGTGCAGTGTGGCGCAGGATTGTTCGCAAGCTCACAATTCAGGCACTGCTACTAAATGTTATTGTCAGGCGTGATGCTTACCAACAACAACAAAAACTTACAAAACAATTTTAATCGGTGCAGAAGCAATATGCAATGTACTTATTGACTTAGTAAAAAAAAACTTTGCTCCTTAATACCACATACTAGCTGAAATTTCAGGTGTAAGGTTCTATCGTCACTAGTCGTTATAATTAATAACAGTAAATCAATAACAGCTACGTATTGATAACGGGTATGAATTGATGTCCGATGTGGACGCAGCCAGTGATTTATGCGGATAATATATTGCTGATGCCAGATTGGATTGTATTGAAGCCACAGGAAGTAAAACAGCAAGCCAAGTGTTTAAAAAATATATTTTTATTGGAATGAACGCAACTATCACAAGCGACATTGCAACATTAAATATCATTAAAGACAATAGATCAATTTAACTACATAATGTGGTCGATTCTGACGGTTTTAGTTGACAGTTCTAAACTAATTAAAATATTGCTGTTACTTTTTTACTAGGCACGTTAGCTAAGGATAGCAATACTTTAGTTAGTTTAGAACTGTCAAGTAAAACCGTCTGAATCGACCACATTATGTAGTTAAATTGACCTACTGTTCGTGCTTGGATAATGAAACATAATTTTGTTTTGAGAGCTTGCAGTCAATTCTGCTAATGCACTGTTTAAATATCGATTATTGGATTGATTTAGAGACTAGCTGCTACCCGCAGTTTTACTTGCCAATTAATAGATTTTTCCGGAGTCCTACGTCTGTCCTCATAATGTAGTAAATTACCACCATGTCCATTTTTTAAGCGTTTTAGTCGTAGAAATATAGCAGAGTTTTTATTTAAAAAATGTTAAACAACAATTAGAAAAGCTATATTTCACCATAAGGTAATTTGATTAGTAAATACATATGTAGCTTATTGCTAGATACCAACCAACCAGCAAAGTTTAAAGCTAACAAATAAAAAATAACTGTAATAAATCGAACAAAATTGAACCTCTTTTTCAATCAAAACTATCTTTGCAAACTATAAATTTGATTTGTTCAAAAACCAATTCCACTTTTAAATTCCATTTATTTTACCTTTCTTACGGAGGTTGCGTTCGGAAACCCATTCGTTTCTGTCCACTATTCACAATTTCCACGAGCGCAAGTCACGCGAGCGCAAGACCGTGTTGCCAGCTGTTTTTTAAAATGTACCAGTGAGCTTTATGACTTGGTACTATGTTGAACGTGTTCGAAAACTACTTAATTTTTACGAGAAAAGCAAATCAAGAGCACCACTCTAGATTTTATGTAAAAATGTACACCATGCTATTTAACTTAATATGTTTTTCTTAGGTGTCATTATTCGAGAAGATAATGTCGATGAATAAAAGAAGGTTATAATAACTGTAGAGCGTAGTAGGTGTAGGTTGTTATCTTATTATATTATCAAACCTATTTCAAAAAGGCCATACAGACAAACTGATAATTATACTATATAAATAAACTTGTCTTATTATAAATCCTAAACAGATATATGGTTTAAAAGTGACGCTTAGGTATCAAAATTTCTTTTATTGAAATAGAAGAAAGATAGTTCGTAGTTCTTTATTAAATTATATAAAAGCCCTTGTCGCAAAATCTCAGCGCATGAGTGAAATTGTGTGACTTCAATCTAAATTTCCGTGAAACTCGGAAAATCTACAATGCTGGCATCACCAACCCGCAACGGCCGAGATATCGTCTGCAAACTTTGATTGTCATTTTATTTTATTGTACGGAACTTATGGAACATATAACGACGCTAAACAAACAAATAAACCGTACGACGAACCCCAAATAATGCTATGTAAATTCAAATTTGGAAAACTTTGTATCGCATACTGGCAGTTGAGTAATAAAAGTTTTTGAAAATCGATATAGTTTCACCGATCGCAGATTTAACTTTTTAGGAAGCGAAATTCAAATTGAGTTTTTAATTAAATCTGAGAATATACTGACAATGAATAGTTTTTCTGCTCTAATAATAGAAAGTACCTACTGTCTTGTACAATTTTCTTAGTTATATGAGTAGGAAACAATATAAGTCGATTGTTTCTAGATAGGTAACTTGACTTTACATTTATTTGCGTTTTTACTATGTAACCGAGTTCTTGTACTGAAGATCTTACAATATAATTGGAGTAGAAATTCTATAGTAGAAATTTGTTATCAATGGGGTTCCACAGGCAAAACTTCTCGCAGATGGCGCCAGCGGCGGTCCGGATGTGGCCAAATAAGTGTTCTTGTTAATCGTTGCTTATATCTATCTGCTCTTGATGAGGGCGTTGTCGATAATCTACTCCAAGAAAAAATACTGGGTACTGTGCCTTGTTTTAAGAATCTATGCAGCTGTTGACGGCCTGAAAATAGATTTGTAGGTTAGATAGTTGTTTACGGTTTATATTGCACAGAGCTTTAATTAGCGAAGCAAAAGATTGCTGTACTACCAGTATTTATGCAGATTCTTCCTGGTAGTCCGAGTCTTTAAAACGTTCTCTGCAAAATTAAATCAAAAAAACAACAAAATGTATGAGATTGAAAGTTGACAGTTGACTGCATCGACGATGCGCCACCAAGCGGAAAAAAATCGCTGTGTGGATCTTCATTGATGCGTAAAAAATATTTCAATGTCCTGATCGGGACGCATACGTCTTTGTCTATATTATATTTTTACTAAATTCGTGCTTTATAACAATAATTAGCTATTAGTTTTGGTTATTTGCTTACGAGAAAAGAATGAGTTATTTGTTTAGGACACGCTACTAGATAGGTACGCTACCTATAAAAATTTTTCTTCAATAAAATTATTTAATAAGATATAAAAAAAAATATAAATATCAGGTAATTTAATTTTTAAAGTTTTTTAAATATATAAATAAAATATATAAATATATATATATATATATATATATAAATATATTTATTTTTTATATATAAAATTAAAAGTCCTGACTGACTCACTGACTGATATATCAACGCACAGACTAAACCGCTGGTCCTAGAGACGTGAAATTTGGAGGATATATTTTTTGGAAAGTGTAGGTATCCACTAAGAAAGGATTTTTGGAAATTCCACCCCTAAGGGGGTAAAATAGGGGACTTGCTCGGGATGATTCAAAGTGGTGAATTTTGGGAGCGGGCCGAATTTCTTCCGTACGCGGACGAAGTCGCGGGCGACCTCTAGTACTATATAAATTTATAGTCATCTAAGTGTCAAGTGGTCAAGTCAAACTATTAAGGGGCAGGTCTTCGTCCAACAGTGGATGTCTTCTGGCTGATGAGGATGATGAGTGTTTGTTACGTCATTATGCATTTTTATAGTGGTGGTCTACTGCAAAGTCCGCCTGGGGAAGTTTCACACCTTTGCCAGTTATTCAATCGCCAAGCAGTATTGTGCAAGCATTACTGTTTTGGTTTGAAGAGCAATGTTACTGAAGAAATTACAGGGCTTGAAGAAATTTGGCATCTCATGGTGTCTCAGCGCAGTGCAGATTTTATTCGCAAGTTAACAATTCTAGAACTGCTTCTGTTATGCATTAAAAAACGTAGGTAAACATAGAACCAATGTAGGTCCCGGTTATGCAAAGTGATATCATCCCGTTGTATCCACGGCAATAGCTTAGCCTAGTCGAAATCCCAATTTGCCAGTGCGCGGGCGTTGGGTGGTAGCTTTCATAACCAAGCGCAATCAGAGAAAGCTTCCTGCTTACTATTCCACAGGATATCTATAAGCCAGTAAGTCAGTCATAATAATTGCAATGGAGTGAGGGGCGAGCGTTACGTTAGCCTGGTGATAAGCATCATGCCTGCCCATAACAGTCATCATCAGCCCGTATACGTCCACTGCTGAACGAAAGCCTCCTCCTTAGACCACCGCACAGTACAGCAATCTGCCATTTACACCCACCGGTTGCCCGCAACTTTCACAATGTCGTTGGTCCACCTATTGGGAGGCCTACTTACTTTGCGTCTTCGGGTACGTGGTCGACACTCAAGAACCTTTCTTCCCCATAGGTTATCAGTTCTTCGAGCGATTTGGCCTGCCCATTGCCACTTCAACTTCAAAACCCTGTGAGTTACATAACATATCAGTAGCAGTGCCAGAATTGTGAACTCGCGCAAACATAGTCCTGCGCCGCACTACAAGCACGTCACCCTGATGCGAAATCTCATCATGCCCAGTAATTAATGCCCGGCATTATATTCAGAGTTACGCGTAACGGTATTACTAAACCGAAAGGAGGTTCTCCTTATCATTGTAAGCTACATTTACTACGGGCCGATCTTTCGAAAAAAACAGCTGTTCCATTCATTTTGTCGAGGCTGAATGGACCTGGGTATATCCTAAAACTGCAACCAGTACCTACCACCGGAGGACGGGCAGCAGCGACCTCTTCGTTAAAGGTGGTGAACATTTTACGATCCCCAAGCCGCCTGCAAAGCGTGGGGATTAAGGCAACTAATGTTTTTAATGTTAAATGTGTTTTTGGAAGAATTTCTAAACAAGCACAATGTTAATTATGCTAATACTTAATTGAATAATACTTGATTTATATATATTATAAGAACTGCTTTCTGCTACACTGTGTTTAATTCGTGGGTGGATGCCTCATTGCGATACAAGAACGTGATATCATCAGATCAGGGTTGCATCAGCAGTCAACAGACCTAGATATTACTTAACACTTACATTGGAACGCGGAAACGTTAATAACTTAACTGGGTTGTGAATAAAAAACTACATCATTTTAAAATTAATTTAATACTGTACAGCTAAAAATACTTTATACCAATTTAAAATAGTATAGTCAATGCTCCCTTCAAAATAAAAGTAGAAAAAATCCATGTCCATTTATATTTCTACCCTACAAGCAGTCATACCTTTAAACTGTTTTTACACCATCTTTTCTGATAAAACTACTTCTACCTACTTTTGTCGATCATCAGCTCTTACAGCTTTTTAACATTTCCAACGTACATACATTTAACCCCATCTACAATACAATTTTATATTTAATAATAACAAAACTTTAAGGGGTCTCTGTATTCATCATTATAAACAACTTTTACTAAGGGACCAACACCGAAATCGCAAAAAAGTCATCCATTCAAAAAAATACCAAATGTATAGAAAAACTGATTTTATTGTCGCTATTTCAGTGTTCAGATTCAGATTCAGATTCAGAATTATTTATTGAATAACTGAAGACTGCCGCCGACTGCCAACTGCCGACTGCTGCTGACTGTCTGTTGACTGTTGGTCTCATAGTAAAAGTTATTCATAAAGTCGAGTACAAAGCTCCCTTTAAAGCTGGCGTCCATTAATGGCGGATTGAGCTGTATTCAACGCAAAAATACGCCTGCCTTTAGAAATGCAATGCGGAATTCATCTCCCTCTTAGACTATGATTTTTATCTGATTGATAAAATATCGTTTTTATCATGTCCCTGCGACATACATTTAACTACATCTGCCAGCCTAGCAGGGTTCAGGGTAAAGTCACAGAATAAATTATACATTAGTCCTTACAATCTTTAACTTACTTCCTAAATGTAGAATAGGCCTATATCTCTTTACTTCCCACTACCGGCTTCTCTCGTCTGACATCTTCCCGTCTTCTGTATTTCTTGGTCCTATTTACTCCCCCTGTTTTCCTTCTCAAAGAAATCTTCAGTGAGAGGCACATGTACCAACTGGTTATAAGTATAAGCGTCAAAGAACCGTTGAGTGACGTTCATGGCATATCCGATAGCATAGTCTAGGATCGGGTCTCCAAATTCCTTGGCAAACGTTTGGGCGTCTGCGTTTAGAACTTGCAGGACTTGCGCACCTGGAATTGGAAATAAAAAGTCAGGAAGGAATAGCGATTGGTATGGAGAGAGAGAGCTAGATCCTCCAAGTTGGTATGACAATGTTTACAAGTTCCACTAAATATTTATTTAAAAGTTTTTCAAAACACAAATGTCATAATAAAAAAATAAAAAAAACAATAATAAAAAAAATACTCAAATAACCCGCCCCTTACTGTTTCTGATTCCACGTTGCCCATATTACCACTAAATATCACAATATCACGGTAGCGCTCGTGGCGTAGCTTGTCTAGGTGATTCTAAACGGACGGTCCGGTCAGTCTTCGGATAGGTGACCGTGAGTGGAATTTATTTCTGACTACCGTGTGTCGGATAACAGGTAAAATTGTTGGTCCCGGTTCTTTGTTCTGGTTTCTATAACAACAACTGTCAGCTAGTCAGAGGTCTCCGGGCGGCACATTAACTCTGACACTAGGGCTGACCACTCAGCCTATACGAACTTACTTACTTTATCACAATACGCCTGGATAGCAGTGGCTATCTTTTGCACCAGAAACGAATATTCTATATAATGACGTGTTTACGAGTTCCAGTAAATTGTAAAGAAACGTTTTAAAGTTTTTACCGAGACAGGTAGGTAGGCGAAGTAGTGACCGTGACCAAAATTTCGCATTTATAATAACGATAATTTCGTATGCACCTTCATTACAGCCTACATTATTTAAAGATATATTTGATCATTATCCACGCATTTAATACGCATATTATGCACTTATTGACCTTGATACTGTTTTTATCTTGAAAATACAATCATCATCAGCCCGGAGACGTCCACTGCTGAAAGAAGGCCTCCCCCTTAGACCGCCACACTGTACAACAACCTGCCATTTGCATCCACCGGTTGCCCGCGACTTTTACAATGACGTCGGTCCACCTAGTAGCGCCTACGCTGCGTCTTCCGGTTCGTGGTTGCCACTGAAGAACCTTTCTTCCCCATCGGTTATCAGTAAAATAAATCGCAATAATGGATATCAATAACAATATGAGATACATTAAATGTGCTTCAGATTTGCATGATCTGATTCCCCGCTGCTCATTTAAGGTTTGTTAAAGTTGTAAGGTTACTATATTTTATAACTAGAGGTCCCCCACAACTTCATCCGCGTGCGGAAGAAATTCGGACCGCTCCTAAAATTCTCCACTATACATTATTCCGAGCAAACTCTACCAACTCAACCGACTCTACCGACTCTACTGACTCGACGACCAACTCTACCAACCCCCCCCCCCCCCCCCCCCCAACTTCCTGCCTTTGAATGAACTACCCAAATATCAATTTACACCACTATAGCTTCAAAAACAAACAACTTTCCATACAACATTCCACCCCCCCCCCGTTCCCCACCCTTAAATCATCCCTGACAAAAAAAATATAAAATTTTGAAAACACCCATTTTTTATTTTAAATGAGCTATCCAAATACAAATTTTCGTGCCTAAAAACAAAGGACTTTCATACAAACGTTTCCCCCCTTTGCAATTAGGGGTCGAATTTCGAAATATCCTTTCTTAATACACCCTTCCGCATCGACACGAATACACCCTCCAAATTTCAAGTCTGTACGCCCAGCGGCTTGGGCTGTGCGTTGTCTGTCAGGTATTATGTCAGGACAGAGATTCTTATAGTATTAGACTCAATGGTATTAGATAGTTAAGTACGTAGTACTATTAATTCTTCTGTGGTTAAGTCAATGTTTTAACCAGTAAATAGTTCTTTGATGTAATACTTTTTCTGATGTTCTAGATATTTGGCTAGAATAAAATGCCGCAATGCGTGAAATAAAATCGAAATTTACTGACCAGTATGACTTAGTTGGAATGGACTCAGAATTTTTCGTCATTTCAACCCAAGAATAATATTTAAATTAAAGTTTTTCAAAATTATGATTACAATGATCCCTTTTTAGCATAATCCTACATGTAACAAAACTCACTTATCCTTGGGTTTCCTCTAATGAGGTTGGTGAGATTCAGCTTGAGGTCAGTCCCGTAGTCAGCCTTGTACTTGTACGAGTTGATCTTGTAGTGGCCTTCTCCTGTGTCCTTCAGCACCACGCGCTCTGCCACGTCGAGACGGATGCGCTGGTTTACTGCAGAAATATAAAAGAAAAATATGAGTATAACATTAGGGGTATGATTTTTTTAGCACTCGTAACGTACCATGAATTAACACAACGTGGATAAGAACCGGCTCAAAAATTATCAAACTGGGGTCTTGTAAGAAAGTGAGTAGGTAATATGGTGAAGTATTTTCCTACAGCAAAATCGTCGTCATCAGCCCGGAATTATCCACCGCTGAACAAAGGCCTCCTCTTTAGACCGCCACACTGTACGACAACATGTTGCCCGCAACTTTCACTATATCGTCGTTTCACGTCATCGTCAGTCATCGCAATGGAATGCTGGGAGTTCTACCTACGCTGCGTCTTCCGGTTCGTGGCCTCCACTCAAGAACCTTTCTTCCCATCGGTTACCAGTTATTCGAGAGATGTGACCTACCCATGGCCATTTAAACTTGTAAATCCTGCGATCTGTGTTCGTGACTTTGGTTCTTTGGTGAATATCCTCGATCCGAATCTTATCGCGCAAAGTATCTCCGAGCATAGCTCTCTCCATTGCCCGTTGTGTGACTCTCAGTTTCTCCCAAAAGCCTACAGTTAAAGACCACGTCGCAGATCCATGTGTCATTACTGGCAACACACACGGCAACATAGCATACTCATATAGTTCGTTATGTTCAAGTTCCTGCTGAAAGAGTTTTAATGCAATTTGAAAATAGTATACCTTGTTAACAATTAGCTACTTCTTCATCCCGAGTAAATTAATAATTGTGGTTCATAAACGGGTGAAATTTAAGCAGGTGAATGGGAAAGTTGGACCTGTTTGGTACTCAAAGTTGCCGGTATACCACTACAATGGTCATGGGAAGATGTCTTATTACTTGTTAAGTTTACTAAATTTCGGTTTGACAAGCTCCATACATCATTGGCAAATAAAAATGCATTTAGCCTATCGAGCCTATCGTCGAAACAGCTTAATCACAGAGTAAAAGCAAACTTACAAAACTCATACTAAGTTTAAGACTGGCCCTTGAAATCTGTTGTACACATTTTTTAGTAGACAAAAAGTATCATAGCGTTTGAATTTGTATTTGAACGAAAATTTAAAAGAATAGAATTGTTTCAAAAACACAGAGCTGGTTGTCTGATACTTACTGATCTTGATCTTGGCACTTCCCTCAGTGTCCAGGTTGAAGAGAAGCAGCCGCCCCATAAGGCTGTAGATGCCTCGTACCGTGAAGTTGCAGTGCATGTCGAACGTAAACGTACGGATGTCACGGCGAGACCTGGGAACAAATATAAAATAAATTGGGGGGACATTTATTACACACAGCGCCATCTAGCCCCATACTAAGCAAAGCTTGTATTATGGAAACTAAATAGCTAATAGAATACTTATATACAATTTTTTTCGTAAATACATACTTATAATACATACTACACCCAGACACAGAACAAACATCAATGTACGTCACATACATTTTTGTCCTGGGTGGGGATCGAAACCACGCCCCACAGCTCTGAAGGCAGACATGCTACCAACTGAGCTATAAGGCTGTCAAAGGTTCATTAGAAAGCATAGTAGAGGCCATATTTATCATTTTGACCTACTAAAACTGCACCCAGAACCATAAGATGAAGGGGCAGCAACGTCCTCTTGGTTAATGGTGGTGAGCATTCTGTGATCACCAAGCCGCCTGCCAAGCGTGAAGATTATGACGACCCCTATTAAGGGGAAGGCCTTCATCCAGCTTTGGACATATCTGGTTGATGACGTGGTCATTTTGAGAAAGGATTGTCATATCACTGGCTTTTCAGTAAAGGAAACATCACGAGGAAACCTGCGGCGAAACGTCCGGAGAAATTCAATGGTGTGTGTGAATCCACCAACCTAACTGCGCCGGAGTGGTAGATATGGCCCAATCGCCCTTTGGGAGTAGACCTGCATTAAGCAATAGACCATAAAAAAGGCCGATCATGCGTATACAGGGGCTTAGGTATATTCTAGAAGAGTGATGGGTCATATTTTACCTTGGGACCTTTTCACTAAGGATATTTTCAATTTTTATTATTTTATTAAATATGCTTCCAAATTTTTACTTGAGGCATAATAAAATATGCAACTTTCAAGAAATATGTTAATTCCCTGTTCCGGGTTTAATAAAAAAATGTCAGTCATTAAAAAGTAGTAGGTATAATTATGTTGTACTTTGATAAATAAAGGCAGAATGAGCCAAAATAAAACAGGACTTGTAACCGACCAGCCTTGCCAAAACTACAGCGTTTAAATACATATTTTTGGTAAACATTTAACCGAGCCATGTACAAGAATTAAGAAAATAGCGAGAGCCAATGTAAAGCGTAGACTCGACGTCCTCCAATCACCGTTTCGTAAGAGGCCTATCTGGACAAGCTTTGCCTATAATAAACATCCATTTGTAGGTTGTTAGGATAAATGTGATTTATAAGTACGCTGGTCATTTTATTTTTATTAGTTGCCTGGTTGTTAAATCACAGTTCACCAGATTTTAAGCGATAAAGTAAGTAAGTTCGTATAGGCTGAGTGGCTAGCCGTAGTGTCAGAGTTTATGTGCCGCCCGAAGGCCTCTGACATGGCTGACGGTTGCTGTTATAGAAACTAGTCAAACAACTAGGACCAACAATTTAACGTGTCATCCGGCCCACGGTAGCGCTCAGAAATAAATACCACTCATGGTCACCCATCCGAAGACGTACCAGACCGTCCGTTGCTTAACATTGGTGATCGTTTAGAATCACCTAGACAAGCTATGCCACGAGCGCTACTAAGCGATGGTGGTACTATTTTTTATAGTGGCACACCTTTGCCAGCTATTCAATCGCCAAGCAGTAGTGTGCAAGCATTACCGTGTTTTTTAAGTTTGAAGGGAAATTTAATTATGAGAGAATTTACTGGGTTGAAGAGATTTAAAATCTTGTATCTCAGGGTGATGAGCGCAGTAGGTACAGTGTGGTGCAAGATTTTGTTTACATGTTCAAAATTCTGGCACAGCTACACTGTTATGGGCAGGCGTGATGCTTATTGCTTACCACCAGGTGAACGTATCGCCCAATCGTGAGATAGCTCAGTTGTAAATGAAACACTGTACTATTTCTTCCACCGGAATTGTTCGACATTGTTCTAATTCTAACCTCGCGGCATGGCACATACTCCAATACAAAAACGAACGATACCATAATCTAGGAATCATGCCGTCGATCTAATACATAATTTTTTCTACCTAAGCACTCCATTGCATTAAAAAAAAGGAAAATGGAAATGACTATTGAGTGAGGTTGCCGGAACACTACGTGCTTGACGACAGATTTCAATTTGAGGGCGTTAGCTAGCCAGTCGTCTACCAGCGTGCTAAGGCATGATTCTATGAGCTCAGGCGACAATAAGCACGAGCTCATCGGGATTTGAATCATCTATCCTTAGCTTATCTTTGACATCACACTAATATTATAACGAGAAAGTTCCTCGGGGTGTGCGGGTGTTTGTTTGTCTGTATGTTTGTTACCTCTTCACTCTATAACGGTTGAACGGATTTGGATGAAACTCGGAATGGAGATATCTTATTTTCCGGAGTAATTAAAGCTACTTTTTATCATTATCATCATCACAGTTTTTCATCATCACGCGGGTGCAACTGCGGGGCGCAGCTAGTATAAATAAATACTCACGACACTTTATTTGGGATACACGAACTAAGTCCGACAAGCTTCGCATTGTGGAAGGTCATCTTCAAGTTCCCGGGTAGCACTATGCTGATATTCCTGTCCAGGTATAGAGGATCCAGGGGAGGTATGCCAGCCTCCGGGATTCCCTTGACGATCCCGGGGATTGCGTCCAGGGTCGCTTTGGTGAAGCATTCATCGCTTAGCTCTGCACAGGGGTGGATGTAATCCGCTGTTGGAGAATTATAGTATTTTAAGCCCTTATTATAAACTAGAGGTCACCCGCGACTTCGTCCGCGTACGGAAGAAATTCGGCCCGCTATCAAAATTCACCACTTTTTCTTTTTTCGCCTAGTTAGATGAACTACCCAAATATCAATTTTCATTACTATAACTTCAAAAAACAAAGAACTTTCCATACAACCTTCCCTTACCCCCCCCTTAAATCGTCCCTGTAAAAAAATATTGAAAGCCGCATTTTTTATTTTAAATGAGCTATCCAAATTCAAATTCTCGTGAGTAATCCAAAGACAAATCCAAAAACAAAAGACTTTCATACAAACGTTTCCCCCCTTTTCCCTTAGGGATAAAATTTCGAAAAATCCTTTCTTAGTTCACCCCTACGCATCGAGACGAATACACCAGCGGTTAGGGCCAGCCAGCCGACCAGCGGTTTGGCCTGTGCGTTGTCTGTCAGTCAGTCATTGAATCAGTCAGGACAGATCCTTTTATTATAATATATATTAGATACTTACACAGAGCCAGATGTTCAAGGTAATTAAGTAAATGTAAATAGCCAGTTGTTCGCGTAATTAATATGGAAATTATAATCTAGAGTAGAAGCCCGATACCAATGTGGGCGATTAATACCTACTTCAAAAATGAGGTTCTGTTTCCGACCTATTCATATTCCTAACCTAACATGGTCGGATTACCTAACGGGATAATCGGCGATTTTTTTAAAACAAATAAATTTGGTTGTGTTAATTAAAGGCATGTGACATTTTGGACTAGTTCATACAAGGAGGTATTAAAATTTGTTCCACTAGGCCAATATGCTAGGCTATGTGTATGAAAAATGTCCTAAGCTTGTTTGTACCAACATACTATAACCATCCAAGGATGACATTTCTATGTGTTATTTTTTCACGATAGAGAAAACAATAAAAAAACATGAATATACATGTAGGCACGGTTACTAGCTTACAGCATCGCAGTCAACATCACTATATTTACAGCATAAAGCTAGGTAGTCAAGTTTTGGGAGCACTTTATTACAATTATTAAATAAAACTAATGTGTTGCCGATTTCGAGGGTACCAATAAATGAAATCAATCTTAATGCTAACTTACGTCTATTGGTTGGTTAGACCACCGGAGGCCCTTATTCAGCAGTCTGTATACACAGAACTGCATCGAATCTGCTGAGCAAGACGTCTCTACTTACATTAATGTCCAGAGCCGTCTCTGGGTTAATACAGAAGGGCGAGGAGGATGCATAACTAGGATTCATTAGGTAACATTTGTTTATAAAATTAATCATTTTATAAACTAGATATTTTGCCTTACTCTCCACTCAGAGTGGATAACACGGCAACATTTATATGAAACAATGTTTCATCATCTTTGTTTACACACTGTTTATAAGTGAAATTAAGGGGCAAACCTTGAAATCGCGAAAAATTATCAGCTGTTCCATACAAGTTCATCGACCTTGGGCAAAATGTATGGAACAGGTGTTTATTTTTTGCGATTTCACTGTTGTAAACAAATGTTGCCTAGTGAAAACCCGGCTTAGCAAACAACTTTAGTTGCGTGACTTATAAAATTTGCGAGATAAAATCTGCTGTTCTGAACATTTTGCCGCTAAGTATATAGTTACCATTTTGTATGGAACAGGTGATTTTTTTGTTGCAAATTTTAATATATGAATATACTTCGTAATAAAAACTTTTCCCGAAAGGCTTTACCTCTTTGATTAGCCATTCGTCCACAGTTTTTTTCTTTGTAGATTCACCTCTAATTTTGTTATTTGATATTAAGAAACCCGCCACGAATCAGTAAATACAGCATATTACAGCAAGGACAAGAAAGAAGACAGAGGGACTAGGTTTATAAAATAAAATAAAACTTATCGTAAGTAATTAGGTAGGTATAGGTAAGTACCCTGACACACCTATAGAGTAAAATAATAACTTGGTACAAACCGAGAATAAATTGCAAATTATTATTTCCTTTTCATAATAACTGATTCTTGATTCACTGCGTATATGATTTATCTGATTCAAAGTAATATCGTTACAACCATTAATCATAAGTTAAATGAATAGTGTCCTATAGAATAGATTTACTGCGTTTTGGTTGATATACAGGGTTAGTTCTAGTCAGTTAGCATCCTTTTAAGGGCATATTCTGTACATCAAAACAGCAACAAAGTTCTATTATTATTATTAACGGGATATTTACCGTGATTATGTTGTGAAATGAGCTCCTGCTGACGAGTAGACCATGGAACACCATGGACGATGGTGCATGCAACTGCGCCGAAATATCGGGAGCTCATTTCACAACATAATCACGGTAAATATCCCGTTAATAATAATATAACTTTTTGTAATAGATATATTAAATTTTTCATAGGAACATGTTAAACATATTATCCGGTTTTCCATCATGCACTTTATTAATGAAAACTGTTTTTGCATTAGAACACAATATAAATACGCATTGCTTGTTTGTTCCTCTTTCACGCAGCAACGCAGCTACGTTCTGCGTCTTCGACCACACCGTCACTTAACATCACGATGGTTGTGCTCAATACCATAATCCTTAAAAAAAAGTACGAGTCTGTCAAGCGTAAATCGTATCCAGGTAATTTTTGACATGGTTAGATTAGGGGCTGTGTTGTGATATACCGGGTGCAAGGGAACCATGAAAACTGACGCGTGGTCACAGAAGAAATAATACTGCGTAGTGGTTTTGATGCATTTTTGTTCTATTTATAAGGGAATACTCACTCTGTACTCGGGTGTGGGACGCAGGACGCACGGCCGCACGCGCTTCAAATTGTTTACACTCCTTGATAAAAGTCACCGGACGTGACCGAAACTATAGTCAGTGTATCCAATTTAATTAAATGTCAGTAATCCTGTATTAATAATCCAAAGATGTAAGTTGTAAGGGAACCGCTCCCGGAAGAGAGACAGGTGATAATATCATAATACTGGTGACTGTTAAGTAAAAGATCAGATTGATAAGCGTGCATGTAGAGAGTCCTATGCCATGGACTGTGATAGACTGATGATGGTCTACTTACGCAACGGCAGGAGCTGCCAGCTACCATACACCCCGAAGCACAGAATCAGGAGCACGCACACTCGATCCATCACACGTTCACACACACCAGTCTCTGTACCCACACTAACCAAGTTGCTCAAGCAGTGTTGCAACGAAACGACGACTGTGGCACGGAGCGTTGCAAGAATGAGTGCCGAAGAGTTTCAATACTGGTTAAGACTTCAAGGATTTAGGGAACGTTTTTGCTGCTGCGATTTTTAATTAGAATCCTTGATAAGTGATTTATAGTTATAATGGTGACAACTCTTTTTTTTTTGGTTCAATGAGTTTGGGTTTACCGCCATTACGCCTGATGTGTGGTCTACGCTAAATTATTATATATAATATATATATTTTTTATGTTAACAAGACGCTTTCGTCATGTAAGAGACAGTAGAGGGTGTTTCAACGCATAGATACTTATCGTGTACTCGTCGCAATTATGTGAATTTAATTATACAGGGCTAGTTCTAATCAGTTAGCATCCTTTTAAGGGCATATCCTGTACATCAAAATAAACAACTTTTACTATGGGGCCAACATTAAAATCGCGAAAAAAACAACTGTTCCATACATTTTGCCCAAGATCGATGAACGTTTTGTATGGAACAGCTGATATTGTTTTCGCGATGAGTTTGAGAAATGGACGAATCGACCTTCGAAGATAGATCTGTGTCCAGCAGCGGACTATTTAAAGGCTGATTATGATTTATACTTAGTTCTAACGACGCGACGGTCCTTTTGATCGAATTCAAATATTTTTCTTTTACATGCATTTAGAATAATGACCAAATAATTATCTCAACGTGACAATCTGTATTGATTTCTTATTTGTATATTTTAACGCGTAATGGTAAATGTTACACAGGTAAACAATTTATTTCCCGAAATTTTTTCGGACATGGGTATATCCTAAATCTGCATCCAAAACCACTGGAGGACGGGCAGCAGCGTTCTCTCGGTTAACGGTGGTGAACATTCTGCGATCCCCAAGCCGCCTGCCAAGCGTGGAGATTATAGCAACCACTCCCTATTCAGGAGGAGGCCTTTGTCGTTCTTCGGAGACGTCCCCTTCTGGACGATGGCCTCCTCCAGAAGACGTCTTCTGGCTGATGATGATGATGAAACATTTTATTTCAGCTTTCTTTTGTTCCTTTGCTCTACTACGCTAATATCTACTAACCAAACATTCATGAACTGAATCTGAACATACTTACTTACATACTTTGCACTAATCTCGCACTATTTTTTTTTAACTAAAATAATTATGTTAACATACAAATTATACCGTCTGTGTACTAAGTAGGTGTCACACGTCCCCTCCATAGCTAAGTGTGGTAACTGGTAACGAAACGTCTTTATGTTTGGCAAGCACGACCACTGCCATCGTCTATGAAGTATGCTGTATGATTGAGCAACCGTAACCGGCACACGGTTAACACACGCTTAAACAAACACTAATCATAGCCTTCTGGAAATATCAACCGATTAAAATAAGAAGGACAAATATATTATAGCATTTCGTAGTTCATGTATGACGCAGTAAGAAAAAATCACCCTTAAGTTTATTAGATATTGCATATTGACGATAATTACGTACCTATAGGCAAGTCTAGACTTCTAGTTTAGACTGCATAATTATTTAAGTAAACACCATAGACAGACTAGAGCATATTAAGCATAATCAGTCTTTTTAATTGTCCACTGCAGGACTTAGACCACCCTCGAAGGGCGAATTGGCTATTTCCACCACGCTGGCCTAGTTGCGGATTGGTGAATTCACATACACCATTTCGATTTGATTCGTGGGTTTGAACCCGCGACCTCGCGAGTAGAAGTCAAACAGTCTCCAGATTAGGCTACCTCAGATTAGCGTTATTATTAGCATATTTATCATACCAGATTTAGTATTATTATGACTAGGCTACCACGTATAAGCCGTGGTAGCAATTTTTTGTGTAGTTTAGCCAGGTTTGACCCGCGGTCTGGACAATAATCGTCCTTTAGGTTAAATAAAGCCGTCAAGTGCGACAGTATCTAACGAATATTCTATGAAAACAACCGGCTATATTATTACGATTTACGAGTTATACGTCGTTATAGATCAAAAACAGACAAACTAACATATAGACAAAACAGAGACGAATTGCTTAGTCATAGGGTACCGTTGAATACTCTTTGGGTAACGAACCCTAAAAAGGAGTTTCAATTTACGTTCGACAAGATGATCCAGTCTTCAATTTTTTTTATCGTTTATGTACCTACTCCGTCTTTTTCTGTAGTTACTATGAATATGGTAGGGTTACTTATTGATGCCAGCCCTCAGATAAAAGAAACCATGTTTCAGCCTTAGGGAGTATAATTTTCATGTACGCAGCACGTGCCACCACAAGGACGAATAAAACAGTTGCGATAAAAGAGTCGCGCGGGCTAATTTTCTCTGTGACGCTGCTTGAGAAATGACGATATATCTAAATCGAAAATTATGAATTTTCAGATTTTTCCCATAAGCAGTGTTATGTGACTTTGTTTCTCGCCAAATTTCGTGATTCTAGGTCAACGGGAAGTTCCCTATGAATTTTGATTTACTTGAGAGTCTAAAAAAAACAAAAATACTAGAAAAATGGATGTAATTTTTGATTGCGTTGACTTAGACGTTTGATTTTTCTGCAGCTATAAGGGACCTTGGATTTACGCATTCCATATTAATTTCAACTTGATACCTCCACTTGTTTCAGAGAAAAATGGCCTTGACAGACCGACAGACGGACAACGGAGTGATCCTATAAGGGTTCCTTTTTTTCCTTTTGAGGTACGGAACCCTAAAAATACTTACCATTACTTTCAAACAAGAGTCTTAATTCACAAAATAATCGCACGATTGCCTGCATCGATTTGCATTGCACTTGATCAGCTCCAAAATAACAATAGAGACCATTGGAGATCACTTCGCACGGTGGTCAACAAGCGTGGACAAGGGGACAAAGCCCAGGCCCGATTTACACAGCGTTGGGAATTAGTATTGTCGCCATAATGGGCCAATGCCAGCTTTGTTGGCGCCCACTGATGTGACAAATAAGTCTGGTCTTCACAAATAAGCTTTGATGTCTTTATTAGTTACTAAAAAGTGGCATTGTGATTTAAAATTGTTGTCGTATCTGTTAGCATAAGTATAATAAGCCTTTTTAATAGTCTACTGCTGGAAGCCTACCCTCGAAGGAGGATTGGGCCAAATCCTCAACTCTGGCTCAGTTCTGGCTCTGCGGGTTGGTGAATTCAAATACACCATCGAATTACTTCTCCGGACGTATGCACGATGTTTTCCTTCACCGATTAGCTAATGGTAATGGGTAAATGGTAATCCGTACAATATAACTACCTAATCTACTTTACCAACTAAACAAACACAATTTTAGTAGAACCGATGAATTTCAAGAGACTGTCTACACGTTCAAGGTTCAATACCACTAGTAGTAGACGGCGTACCGTGTTATAAAATAATAATCAATGGTAAATATTAATATACCTATATATGTCTATATATCTGCCTTCAGAGCTGTAGGGCGTGGGTTTGCACCCAGGACAAAAATGTATGTGGCGCACATCGATGTTTGTTCATTGTCTGGGTGTAGTATGTATTATAAGTATGTACTTACGAAAAAAATAGTATATAAGAACGAATATAAACAAAGTCAAAACTTAAAAATAACCTTAAAATAACTAATCAAATAACCCGCTCCTGACCGTTCCCGGTGCAAAAGTGCCCATCACACTCGCCGCGTTCCCACGTTGAATGGCAATGGCCATCCTCTACTCCAGGAAAGATATACAAGTATTCTATCAGCTATCTGGTTTCCATAATACAAGCTTTGCTTAGTATGGAGCTAGATGGCTCTGTGTGTAATAAATGTCCCCCCAATATATTTATTTTTATTTTAATATATATTTTTTATATTTTTTACCTATACACACTACACATATACTTCAACTGTTTTTTTTATAAAAAACAAAGTCGAGTTTGTTACACCAATTATAACTCGAGATCGGCTGGAACGATTATAAGATCTTTGATTTGTCTCCGTCAGGAATAGCTGAATAACTATTACTTATAGTAAACATAATTTATTCTAATCGAATATAAATTACATTCAAGTCTTCTGTGGCAAAATACAGCCTACCCAAAGTACCGAACCCAGACATGAAATAGGTACCTATTATTGTTTATGTACATATAAAAATATATGCGAATCAGCCGACCGACAAATGAAGCTTCCAATCACAATCAGATCAGCCTGATTGGATCAGTTAAGTAAGTATAATTGGATCAGTAGGTACTTTACTAACTGCTTAGCTATGAGTGGGTGGGACGCATGTCTGCTGTGAAATCGTCCGTGTAAACATTTTCTCACGCCTGTCTGTAGGCCAAATTTTTTGTCCTGTGCATTTGGATAAATCCGTGGAAGTCTAGTGATCTTTCGACCCGAAAACGTTAGGTCGTGGGTTTAAATCCCGAGCCCGTACTAATGAGTTTGATGGATTTTATGTTCGGATTTCCATACCACTAGTTTTGTTTGGTAAATAATAACATTGTGAGAAAACTCGCTTAGGTTTTTTTTCTTTATACTGTCAAGTGACGAGACGAGCAAGACTTTCACCTGATGGTAAGCGTCACGCCTGCCACTAACAGTAGAAAGAGTAGGTAGGTAGGTGGGAGAGTAGGTAATCCGGAGAAAAAATTCAATGGCGTATGTGAATGCACCAACCCGCAACTGGGCTAGCGTGGAAGTGTTGGCCCAATCCTCCTGTGAGTGTAGACCAGTGGACTTACAACAGGCTGATTAACCTGTAGGTACTGGGCGTTTGCATAGATATTAATTAAGTCATTAATAATACATTCAAGTACTGACATAATTTTAGGTTTGAATTGAATTTGGAGATGCAAAGCTCATTGCAAGAAAATGTATGGCTCATAGCTCACAGCGTTCTTTTTAATGACCCTGCGAAATATTCAAATGAGCCATTGGTCCCAGAATGATTCACAGCAATTCTCATGGGTCTGTCTGTCACACGCGAGTAGAATATGTAACTCAATTACGTCGAGGTCATTGCGGCCAGTTTTTAGCCAGTTGAGCGGACACTAGGGAAATTATTCCAATTAGCATTCGCTTTTTAACTAGACACTAGTGAACACAAGCACAACTGTCATGTGAACGCCAAGTGAGCACCAATCTCGCGTGAGATGTCTGTTTGGTATTTTGCAAATACCTTTAGAGCCACTAGCGCCACCCGAGTGACGCTGCAAGGGCAAGGAACTACATATGAGTGAGTTCCTCACTCATGAGTAGTTCGAGTTTTTGTATGGAATCGGTATTTTCAAGCAAAATAGGCGCTTACCTATACGATTGTCACCTCACTGACGAACTCGATTTGAATGCTGGTCTCTGTCTCTCTCTCTCTCGAGAGAGATAACCGTTGGGGTAAACGTTTCCCATTCCAACTACAGATCACGAAATATACGTTCTTATACGTACGAATATTACGTTCTGGGACTCGATGGAGTGACGATATAAATGAGACAGATGAGGCAGCAAAAAATCTAAGTTAAGCCAAGTAGCGTGCTTTGAGAGAGGTCTTTATCCAGCAGTGGATTATGTTCAGCTGGTTATAATAATATTTTTTCGCGTTCTCTGGGATTAAAAGTCTAAAAAAAAACAAAGTATAAAACTACAGATAGGATGATGACCGCGAAAATTGCTTTGAGATAAACTCTCAAGTGAGTATGTCAGGATACTCCATTAGGAGCTGGTTGGTATTCAACTTTAGGGTAGGTAGTAGGTACCTATTATAAAACGAGGAAATACATAGTACTTATTTTACCTTATCTTACTTGCCTCTTTTCTTATCTTAGGTATTAAAACGTTGTCATGGACATCTGGTAAAGGTGACTGTGTCACTTGGAGGAACTAGCTCTCTGGGTATATAATCAAAGCTGTGTCAAGTTTGCTAATAAAATACATCTACTGCAAACACATTTACAAGATTATAGTTTTGTAGATTGCAGTTTTACCCGCCATTTTCTAGTTGTTAATTCAGTTATATCATGGCGTTAGCTAAGTTACCTAAGTACCTAATGGACTACTGGATAATATATATGTGCTTTTTTCTATCTGAAATGTACCGTTTTTTTAAAATGAGTATACATGCTTTAGATAAAGAAATTTTTGACGTTGTGGAATGATAAGATGAACTAGCCGTTCGCCTGATGGCCGCATCACGTCTGCTCTTAACAGTAGCAGTGCCAGAATTGTGAACTTGCGAACAAAATCCTGCGCCGCACTGCAGTGCGCTCGACACCCTGAGATATTAGGTGTCATATCTCTTCAACCCCAGTATTTATCTATCTGGCCTGGTCTGTAAAAATATCAGGTCTGGTTAGTTACCAAACCAGATACTTTAATACCCTTTCTTTTTTTTATGAATGACTGATGGTGTTGGCCTCAGATAGCCTCTACAGCGTCACCGGACTTTAGGCAAGCGCAAATGGCGCTCGGCCTAGTTTAGGTTAAAGGCGACTAGCTCAAGGGCACCTCAGACGGTACGAACCTCGGCTTGGCCGTCGCCGGGAGTGGGGTCAGACTTGCCCTGGCAACCCAGAAGGGCTATGGCCTGGGGCCCTAGTAGGTTGATCTGGTTAACTATTTGGAGAGAATCTAACCGATCTTCTGACAGATCTGAGGAGTCCTCGACCTCGCCGGCGAGGTCGGTGCGTGTTTGTGTGCCTCTGGTAACCGGCGCCTATACCAAAAACGGAATACTTCCTTTTGCTAGGAGTGGTCGGATAGGGCGAGCCCAGCGCCGCCGAGCCGTCGAGGTGATCACGGCGATGGGGTCGTCCGGGTCGCCCAAGACGTGTCTGGGGCGTCTACGGAAGGTCTGTCTGTCGTATAGTTCGAGTCATGGACTATGAATGGATTGGGATGGTGAGGGGCCGCATCGAAATAGCGGCGCGAAGCGTACTTAATGTACTGACGGATGGAGGGGAGTTCGAGATCGCAGTGCAGGTCGGAGTTTCGCATGAATCAGCTAGCGCCGCCTGCTCTGCGGATGAATCTATATTGTATGACTTGGAGTTTCTCTAGATCTATGCTAGAGGCGTGAGCAAACGCCACGAAGGTGTACGTCATGACGGGGCGAATACAAGTTTTGTAGATTGTGACCTTATTTCTAAGGGCAGATTCCTACGCTCGTGAGTAGGGGAGTGAGCCGGCCTAAGAAGAAGGCTGCTCGGTTGCGAACTATCTGGATGAGAACGTGAGTCGACGATCAAGGGTCACACCAAGATACTTGGTCTCGGTAGCCCATGGGATGGGCTGGCCGTGAAGCGTGATATGCGTTGAAGGAGGTATTTTGGTCGGATGAAATTAATACCCTATGTGTGTGCAGTGAGCAGTGAGTTGCGTGTATATCGCCCACGTGAAAATTAGCAAAAACTATATTGGCAGCGTTAGTCTGCGCCAGGTATCAAAAGAATCGATAGACGTGTCCTATAGAAATTATAAATATTTATTGTCCAGTACTTATTAAAACAAAGGTTGTTTTGCATGGAAAAGTAAAGCGGTACTTTTGATCTTCTGACAATCTCAGTGAAGTAGACATTGTCAGCTTAAGATAAGTAGGTAGACAGCCTTATTCCATTTAGAACTTCCTAAACAAGCAAGTAGGTAGATAAATTGCTCCGTTATCCTATTTAATAACAGTTCCAGAAGTACAGTCGGCAGCGGAGATGCGCTAGCTAACAGTAAACTTTGGTCGTGCTGCAACGGCGGAGCTTTCGCATACTAATGCGGAGCGGTGTACGTTTCCACATTTACAAACGTAAGTAACTATTTATAGCACGTAAAGGATTTATCTTTCTGTATATTTAAGATCCATAAAGATAAACATATTAAATTAACATAACGTGATTTAATTTTTACCTCAATGTAGAGCACATATAGAGCACAGCCCCTGAAAATAAAGTTATAAGTGATGACATCAGTGCCTTTGCTATGATTAAAACCAATACACTTTTCAGTATGTTAATAACCATCGCTCTAATATTTATAGGATCCTTTTTTTATGGAATGGCTCTCCATTCCAACAACAACACAACAAGACAAGGCACACAACACGACACAAGACAAAACAACACAACAACACGAGCAACAACAACACACACACAAGAGAGTTTACAAGAACGTTCGCCTGGTGGTGAGAATCACGCGGCGCCTGCTCTGCGCTCGTCATGCTGCGGCTGACTGTGCTGAAATATCAAATCTCGTGCCCAGTAATTTCTCTGGTAACATTTAGTTTGGTGAACTGCTTAGCGGTTGAATAACTGGCAAAGTCAAAATAGCTGACAATATTTATATTTCTTTAAGTAGAATAAAAAATATAAAAATTGCTTATTTAAGTAATTAGACTGGAGGTCAAAGCACCTCTAAAATTTTATGAACAACGTTGAAAAGAAACTAGTTCTACAATATGTTATTACAAGCCAAAGTCTAATTAATAAACGTGAAATTGTCTCGGAATAGTTAATCCGTATCTCTTTTCTTTCAAGGTTATAATACGTTTGTTTAAGACAGAAGACAGATTAAATATTCCGAAGCTACTCCATGTTTATTTATAAGGCCCTTGCAGATTATTTTTCCTGTAAATAACTTAATCCATATAACAGTGGAAACAGGCTAAGCTCCAGACGAAGTTAGGATATAATACGGCAGCTAGAGAGCTAACCAAAATTACCTCACAGGCGAATAAACGCTAAAATATAGCCGCAATGCTTTAAAAAGTTTGCCAAGACACTCGGGCGAAGTTTGCGATGTTTATTTTAAGTTTTGTAGGAGTAGAGACGCTCACTTGAGTCATAAGTTGGATAACATAAGAACAAAGTTTGTAGAAATAATAGCTGTTAAGTGTTATTCAAGTATTTTTTATGTTAACTAGTAAGTGATAGTTTTTGGCCGTGACCACAAGCAGTATATATACTTACTCAAAACTTTGAGTAACTAAAGAAAGTTGTTTTTTATGGTATGAAGTAACGAGACGCTCCTGATAGTAATAGTAGATTATGCACTAAGGGAATAAAGCAGAGTCTTACGTCGCGGGCGGCATATTGAACCCTGAGCGTAACGAGGGAGTCTAGAGTTCACTTCCGAGCGTAGTGAGGGAGTTACATAGACCCCTGAGTTAAGCGAGAGGTTCAAGCTGCCCAAGACGAAGACAGGCTTTATTCCAGAGGTGCATCTCCTTTTCACACTTTCTGCAAGACAATAAAAAGCCAGGGTATCCAGGTATCCATAAATATTATTTAGTATTTACTTACTCTATGTCCATAAATTAAAATTCACTGACAATCACAAGACCAAACACTGTCTTTTGTTTCACATTCTATGTAAACGCACCCTTTTTTTGAGTTATGATTATGGTGGCCAGTTCTATTTTCGAACAAATCTATTTACAATGCCATATAGGCATTTTTTTACTTAAAGTTACCACGAGTTTCCACACGAATTTGACGTTCCAAATTCAAATCACTTTATTCCTTAGGGAGTTTCATACACCCATAAGAGGTAATGCTTTACTTTACGTTGAGGTTGCATGAAATTGGACATTGTCGAGCTAGTGGCGTGAAAAATATAATTCAGAGATAATAATGTCGTGAAATATGTATTTTCGTGTTGTTTTCATAGCTCCGAATAAGGTTGTAGTAAAGTTGCCACAACTTTACTAGGGCCTGAAAGGACTTGACTGTGTGTGACATACCATATTTGTGACTTTGACTGTGCCTAAGACTCATTTGACTAGAAATTCATCAAAAACTTGAAATGCACAAATGAACTGGCAAATGCACAAAGAATGAAATGAAAGATGAAAGAATGCGCTATGAACCTATTAGAAGGAAATACAGATAAAAATAACATTAAAGCTCGGAGGAAGAATTTCCCCTGCTTTAAAGCGACATAATTTGATAACATCGTTTAGATTCATTAAAAAAAAACACTATTTTGCATTTTAATCACTTTGCCCATTTCAAAAATAGTAAGCGAGATCCATACGCTAAAATAGCTTGTCTATGTTTGTCGTCGCGTCGCTGAAATGGCGCTCCATGTTTAAATTTAGCTTAAATTGCTGGCGCTAACTTTGGCGCCATATCTGGTTGTTTTTTCTTTGTAGTCAGTGCCAAGTCTGGAAAAATATAACTATAATACTAAAAGCCAAATATTTTCGATAAATGCTGTCAATATCATCTCAAACGCCAATTGGACCGATTTGACATTAAATGTTCGTCATCATGAACCAGAAGACATCCACTGCAGGACGAAAGCCTCCCCCTTAATAGCGAAGCTTGCCATAATCCCCACGCTTTGTGGGCGGCTTGGGGATCGCAAAATGCTCATTACCGTTAACCGAGAGGACGCTGCTGTCCGTCCTCCGATGGTTCTTGATTTAGAAGCTTGATTTTTTTACAGCTCCAAGTGGACTTGCGTATTTGATATTAATTTCAACTTGATACCTCCACGCGTTCCAGAGAAAAATAGTCTTGATAGACAGACAGACAGACAAACAGACGGACAACAAAGTGTTCCTTTTTTCCTTTTGAGGTACGGAATCCTAAAAATTATCACAGGGTTTTCGTATAAGGCGTCGTGAAGAAACCCAGAGAAGAAATTCAATATGATAATAATAAAGTAAGTAAGTTCGTATAGGCAGAGTGGCCAGCCCTAGTATCAGAGTTAATGTGCCGTTAATTAATTATACATTTTTTATAATAATAAATAGGGTACTTTAAAAAATACAACTGAGTTCAATTCCGACTACCTGGAAGACATCTCCATGTTTCTAGTTATTTAGATTTATTCCAGTAATTTTAATCTATAAACCAAACTACTGAACCGATTTCGATAAAATGTATATGGACCACCTCTGAAGTACTTATCACCTATCAAACTAAAAAAAGTTATTATCAATATCGATTCATAATTGGGGGATTAACCGCGAACCAAAAAAAAACTCTGTAGGTTTTTTCAAACTGAAAACCTCGTTTTTTGAAGTCGGTTGAAAACTCAAACTCTCACCTGGCTGGCAACGTGCAGTATCACCTAATCGTAGGCCTATGTCCAGAAGTGGATGGTTTTTTGAAGCACGCACGCCTACATGGATGCCTGATAAAATCAAAATCGTTAAATGTCATGATCATTGTTGTCCTCTGAAATACTCTAGTCTGTGGTCCTCATATTTATAGTGAAAGCACTGTCAGATCTGGTCAGATTTGCCTGCGGAAGCGGAAATCTGTCATTCAATATCGCTATCCCTAAAGCGATGTGTTAATTTTATTAGATGTTTGATTGTTGAGCCGATAACCTAATAGTGTCACTAAGTATATGTTACAGCCAATAATTAGTATAAATCACTAATTTAATTTAGTGTACATTAGTTTACAACACTGATCTTACTGTCATAAAAACATAGTCACGTTTAAATAATGTTTTGTTTTCTTAATTATATTGTACTAAAGGTTGCCCGCAACTTCGTCCGCGTACGGAAGAAATTCGGCTCGCTCCCAAAATTCACCACTTTTTTTTAACCCGCCCCTCGAGCAATTTTTTTAGCCCCACCCCCCACCCCCCCAAATCCCCCAACTCTACCAACTCTACCGACTCTATTTCCGACACTACCGTCTACCGACTCCCCCCAACCCCCCAAACCCCCTAAACCCCCCCAATTATATTATATTATATTATATTGAAAACAGCATTTTTTATTTTAAATTAACTATCCAAATCCAAATTTTCGTGACTAAAAGTACAAAAACAAAGGACTTTCATACAAACGTTTCCCACCTTCCCACCCCCGTAGGGGTCGAATTTCGAGAAATCCTTTCTTAGTACACCCCTGCGCGTCAAGACGAATACACCCTCCAAATTTAAAGTCTGTACGACCAGCGGTTTGGGCTGTGCGTTGTCTGTCAGTCAGCCAATCAGTCAGGACAGAGCCTTTATTTAAATTAATTGATTATTATATAATTTTTTGTAATTATGATTAGCCCTACATTGTTGCCTCCCTTGTATTAATGTTAGTTATTATAATAATACAAATTGTCTACGATCACGCATAATGCTAAACATTCGGTCTCAAAAGAACAAACACAACATTTACATTTAGTTATTAGTTCCTACAAGTTAATCTAGATGGCGCGCAGAGTACCGTTACGCGATTTAAACTTTACAATGTAATGTGGCATTGTCAAGTATTTTTTACATTACTTTTATTCATAATGTGTCGTCCTTATTTATTACAAGCCACCTGAAGAGATACTTTTCAAATAAAATAACTATTTATGTTGCAGAAAGTGCCTTAATTTTATTTAATGTACTGTTATGTGAGTTTGTCTGTGGTTTTACTTGCAAAAAGAGTTTATTTTTGGATCTATATTTTTCAACAAATATCAGCGACACTAATAACTAATCTGTATACGTTTTAAACATAGCTGTGCTTTTTGTGAATTAGACATACTCGTAGAAAAGATAATACACTATAGAGCCATAAGGAAGTCAAAATCTCTGAATGACATGACTGTAACACATTAATGTAATTCATCGTCATCAACCACTTTAGTCCATTAGACGTAGACCTCTAGCTCGTAATGCACACTACTCATCCGATTTTTCAAAACAAAACGTAGGGCGCCCTGTAGCTTGATGAAGTGATGATACAGTCGTATGGTAGTGATTGAGAAAAGCCGTCGATGTAAGTGATGAGTAAATATATTGTTTCACAAAATTTGTTAAAGTAGTGCAATATAAGACAGGAGTGAATATATCTAAAGTTATGACCCAAATTTGCTATATTATACTATTTATTTGTAGTGTATACCGTTCTAAAATCGTTTCGGACTAGTGGACAAACTACCAATTTTAACCTAACCTGAAACAGAAAAATAATTAAACCTGAAACAATGTTTTATTTAATTAATATAAAATATAAATTTAATATTATAATTATTAAGCTGAATCAATATAACATTAATCGGAAACAAAGTAATTTTGATTAACCTGTAAACTGAAAATTATTAATATACAAAAATAATACAAGCAATATGTAAAAATATAACACCCTTAGTCCTTAGAATTATTCAATACATAAATATTAGAGCAGAAGTTCACTATAAATAAATAGTATATAGCAATTGACAGCCTTGTAGCTCAGTTGGTAGCATGTCTGCCTTCAGAGCTGTGTAGGGCGTGGGTTCGATTCTCACCCAGGACCAAAATGTATGTGACCGTACATTGATGTTTGTTCTCTGTCTGGGTGAAGTATGTATTATAAGTATGTATTTCCAAAAAAAAAGTATTCTATCAGAAAGGTACCTGCACCCTTATCATGGACGTTCGTGATTCTGATTGCGAGCGTACGCGAGCAGGAGGGCGCATGGCGCGAGTGGGTTGGTACGAGCAGGATGGCATGCTATCGCAAGCGGAATCGCGAACGTCCAAGATAAGGGTGCTGGTTCCCATAATACAAACTTTGCTTAGTATGTGGCTAGATGGCGCTGTGTGCAATAAATGTCCCCCCAATATTTATTTATTTATGTCAAAATGGACTTCCGCAAAGTAAAGCCTGAATCAATATTATTACACATAATATTATATCTATCTACAGTTCTTTTAGAAATACTAGTGACTAGTTATTAAAATGTCACATTGTAGCTCTTGTGATTCTTCCCGTGGCGAAGTTTGACCATATTCGTAGCGCGCATCATAATCGCTTCAGGCATGTTCTTCGTTTTATTGTGCAAACAGACAAACAAACAGTTTCTCGTATTTAAACAAGTAAACAAAAAACCGACACAAATAGACAGTCATTCCTGTTCGCATAAACGTGAAGCAACAAAGTTGCCAGACGTTTAATCCAGACGTGTTGTTATTCGAAGTCATTTGTCCAATTTAATTTATGGAGGCTTCTGGGTTTCTAGAACATTATGACTTGAAAGCTATGAAATAACTTACGTTGGGTACTTAATGCTTATTATTTTTATAGCTTAAAATAGATACCCTGGGTACTTACTTAGTTTACTTACTTTACTTTGTATAATACTAAACAAATAAATAAAATAAATAAATATTGGGGGACGTTTTACAGACATCGCCATCTAGCCCCATACTAAGCAAAGCTTTTATTATGGAAACCAGATAGCTGATAGAATACTTATATACTATTTTTTTATAAACTTTAGGTATAGGCTAATTTAGATGATGATTTAGGTTACTATTAGACATTAACATTAACAAACAAAGCTATAAAAATCTATATAGTGTAACTATCCATTATTAGTTGGTAGTACGAGCTTAAGAGCGTAGACGTGGGTTTGATTGCTAGGATAAACATTTTTATTACAAACATAGAGGTTTTTCTGTCTGATTGTTGTACGTATTTAATAAAAGAAGTAAGTGTAACAGTTTTTTTTAAATTATTTTTAGCACCATCTAGCCCCATACTAAGCAAAGCTTGTATTATGGGAACCAGGTACCTTTCTGATAGACACACCCAGACACAGAACAAACATCTATGTTCGTCACATACATTTTTGTGCTGGTTGGGGATCGAACCCAGGCCCCACAGCTCTGAAGGCAGAAATGCTACCAACTGAGCTGTAAGGCAGTCAACAGTATTCTATTAGCTATCTTAACTAATAACCAAACTACTAATAACCAAACTAAGCAAAGCTTGTTACTTTTTTTTTTATGAATGACTGATGCTGTTGGCCTCAGACGGCCTCTACAGCGTCACCGGACTTTAGGCAAGCGCAAATGGCGCTCGGCCTAGGCTAATAAAGCTTGTTACAAGCTTTGGTTGTATTATGTAGTGTAGAGTATGTAGTGTCCACCTATATTTATTGAGTCTGAGAATTATGCTTTCTAGTATCCTTATGCTATCTTACCTTACAGGAGGTCTTCTCGTCATCCGTACCAAAACTCCCAGACCACGTGGTCCAGTGCCCCCCGGGCCGTGGGAACGGTACCACGTGGGACCCCCACACTCGGCAATCTGGACTACCACTGGTGTATTGACCTGTTTTATTTGATATGTTTTTGTGATTCGAGGACACCGGTGGGGCATGGTTTAGGTGCGGTGATCTTATATTTTTTTTTAATTTTTTTTTATACTGTCGAGTGACGAGACGAGCATGACTTTCGCCTGGTGGTAAGCGTCACGCCTGCCACTAACAGTAACAGTGCCAGAATTGTGAACTTGCGAACAAAATCCTGCGCCGCACTGCACTGCGCTCGTCACCCTGAGATATTGGATGTTAGATCTCTTCATACCCAGTAATTTCTCTGGTAACATTGCCCTTAAACCGGAACACAGTAATGCTTGCACACTACTGCTTGGCGGTTGAATAACTGGCAAAGGTGTGGTACTTCCCCAGGCGGACTTCGCAGTAGAGTCCTACCACTACAGCATGCTTATATGCTTTTAGTTACGTCTCCTCTAAACATCATCATAACATACAGCCTCACATGGTCCACTTCTGACATGGTCTCTTTCAAGCCACGCCGCTCGGCCCGATTCAGATTTCTATTTTTTTCCGCTCCTAACCATTGCCAGCTGTCCTACGCATGTCTTCTCTCTTTTCGAGTCTCAGTGTGTCCTACGCTATGTGCGTTATCAGCAATAAAATGTTGGCGGCTTGGGCATCGCAGAATGCTCACCACCGTTAATCGAGAGGACGCTGCTGCCCGTCCTCCGGTGGTTCTGGATGCAGTTTTAGGACATACCCCTATGCATAATCAGCAACTCCCAACGCTGTACGTAATCAATACTTATGTAGCAAGTTTATAGGTATCAATTATAGAACCATTATTTATCAACGTGTTTATCCGCTACCCACAGCAAGGATCGGCCGTCAGACATCCGTTCTTCAGGTTGTTTACATGCGGGGTAAACGGGCCACCAAGCGGTCAAGGTTGCCTATTTCAGCCGGGCCAATGCCCCCGTCCTATGGCAGTTACAACTACACTACAGGACAAGCTTTACAGCCGGTCTTGGGGATACGGTAGGCTTGAGAATATTTTATATAAAGTGTTTCTACACTTTATGGCGGGTATGGCAGAGACTCTTGTAGGGACGGAATCCCGGTAGATTGCTCTTATGCAGGTTCAAGTCTTGCCAGACGTCTTAATTTTTATACTATCTTACCAAGGTTTTTACTAAGGTGATTTAGGTAATGTAAACAGTAATGTAGATAATGTTCAAAATAATGAGCAACTGTTATTTCGTTTACGGCATGAATCTTCAAGTTCACTTTTTTATGAATGCAACCAGCACCTGTTTGTTAATGGTAAGCTGCTGATAACAATTTAGCGTTAGCAATTTCATAGCATTTTTTTTGCCCATCGCTGTGGATGATGGCAGACATCTGATGCCGCGTTTGAGTCCTATTTCGTACAAACACGGTTTTAATCAGAACAGAAGACGTTTGGCAGGGTACAGTGCTACAAGCAAACCTTCAACTGATTGACTGCTTGGATGAATCCCTCTGTCTAACAGGACCTGGAACCGAACATGATAATGACGATGAAAACATGATTAACACAGATTGTAGATATTATAGATAGAAAACAAAACATGACAACAACAGCTTTTGAATAAGTAAAAAATTACGACGATGCCAATAAAATGTAGTCTATCAACACCCTTTTCCACTTCCTGTTCTTTTACTGCATTTTTATTGATTTTTATTGTTCTCATAACTATGGCGATCTTAATAACTCCAAATATATAGGAAACGTGACACTTTAGGGTACCAAATCACTTTTTTTTTTATATTAGTTTCATATATATTTATATATAACACTTTTTTTTAACCCTTTCATAAATGTGGCTGGTTGTTTCATTGTAAAAATATAACAGACTGCCAGACAGAAGAGTTACCTCTATTCTATGTCATTCATTAAGATAGATCGTACATTCGAAGCGGTCTTAAAGATTGGCGCTAACACTCAACATGGCGGGCACACCATCGATGTGTTTTTGTCACGCGAATTTCGAACATGTGCGTTCGGCGTTTTGTTTTTGAAACACGGACGGTAATTAGATGGTGTTGCCACATGGGTGCTAAGAGATTCCAATAAAATGAGACTACCGTATTGAGCGTATTAAGTTTCGCTTACCATCGACCGCATTTCTAATGTTTTAGTCTTGTATTTTGGAGGAGTTAAGCTCTCTATATACAAATAGTGCAAGGATTTTTTAAAGCTATATTAATGCTGGATGTTTATTTATATTGTTTTACGCGTAATAAATATTTTTCTGTAAATCTAATACTACATGAATCTCTGTCTCTGTTATGACTTAATGACTGACTCACTGACAGACAACGCACAGTCTAAGCCGCTGGTCGTACAGATGAAATTTGGAGGGTATATTTGTCTTGATGCGTAGGGGTGTACTAAGGATTTTTGAAATTCACCCGCTAAGGTAAAAAAGGGGAAAAACTTTTGTATGAACCTTCTTTGTTTTTGAACTTATAGCCGTGACAATGTGTATTTGGGTAGTTCATTTGAAATAATAAAAGAACCCATAGATGATTTAAGGGATCGGGGATAAAATTTTGTATGAAAAGTTATTTGATCTTCAAGTTATACTGATGAAAATTTGTAAAATAATATCTGTATCAAAACCCACTTGATACCAATATTAATTAGAATTACATTAAAAAAGGACTTTCTTAATTATTGTATTTTACAACATATCTACATAAATCATTTAAACATAATAATACATTTTGTATTGATATTTTGAAAGGAAGTTTTCCATACATGGCAACCCTTATTTTTAATCTCACCAATAATAATTATATCATTTTTCGTGCAAGTTGGAACGCGTTTTTGGTTCAACGATAAACATCGAAACAAATTTCAATGAAAAGCTTAATTGAATCTAACGATTAGGTACCTAAGAAAAAGTCAACAACCTTATATTATAACGCTGCTTATTTTACAGCATTAATGTGAAAAACTTTCAAACAATGCCTCGTTACAGTTTTTTTGGAATTATTTTATAAAATTTAATTCATTATGAGCTATTGTTTGAAGTTAATTAAATGTATAATAACGCGAGTTTACACTGCTCTCTTTTTAAATGTAGTTTTTTATTCTAGATAATATCTACATGCACGATAATAAAAATATATGCGTATTGTACCCAATCTAAACATGCCTTTCCGTGATCATCGCTTCACTCTTAAATATCATTTAAAAAAAGATAAAGCTTAGCATAATTTGCCTTTACAACCGACTTCAAAAAAGGAGGTTCTCAGTTCGGCTGTATGTTTTTTTTGTATGTACGTTACGCGATTACTCCGCCAATTCTGAATTGATTTTGTTGTTTTTTTTTTGTTTGGTAGGTGATACTTCAGAAGTGGTTTCATATTAATTTTAGTAGTTTGGTTTAAAAGTCAAAACTACTGGAAAATATGATGATGAATATGATGATGTCATCCAGGTACATGTAGTAGAAATTGAAGTCGGTTTTTTTAACGCTTATTATTATTATTATTCCACTGCTGGACATAGACGAGACAAGAGGAAGGTTCACCTGATGGTGCATACGCATCACACCTGCCCATAGCAGTGTTAGAGTTGTAAACTTGCGACCAAAATCCTGCGCCGCACTGTATAATTATACCATGATATAATTGACTGCCTTATAGCTCAGTTGGTAGTATGTCTGCCTTCGGAGCTGTAGGGCGTGGGTTCGATGCCCACCCAGGACAAAAATGTATGTGACGTACATAGATGTTTGTTCTGTGTCTGGGTGTAGTATGTATTATAATTATGTATTTACGAAAAAAATATGTATATAAGTATTCTATCAGCTATCTGGTTTCCATAATACAAGCTTTGCTTAGTATGGGGCTAGATGGCTCTGTGTGTAAAATGTCCCCCAATATTTATTTATTTCATTATGGTCTAGTGCCGGGTTGATGGACGTCATTGAATTTCTTCTCCGGGCAAATGCATGTTTCCTCACGACGTGTTCCTTTTCCTCAAAGCCAGTGGTATGAGAGTCCGTACTTAAATTTGAAAGAACTCATGGTTACGGGCCCGGGATTTGAACCCGAGTGATTCCCAGTCTCTCATTTTAAGTCACCACGGCTCCATAAACAGCTCATAATTAAAAGATTGTCCTATCATATGAGACAAGTCGGATGGCTCTCTGGATTTGAAGTCACTATTTACGTGAGCCGCCTTCACTGAGTATATATAGAATATCTATGACTGGCGTATTGTAAAACTTGTCGCAATGATAATCCGGCCCACAGAGCATCGATTTAATATTTTCCAGACAAACATTGATCCGCATCGCACCTGATCCACATTTCGTAAAATGGCTAGCTGTTGTGTAATGTGGCCAATTCTACAATTCGACTGCGACATGAAAAAAAAAAAGTTATGAAAAAAGAATGATGAAAGTTACATGAAAATTTAGAAACGAAAGAGCAGGTACGATCACATGTCGCACCCAACATCTCTATCAGGGCCAGGCACCCTATCCAGCTTGATGACTATTATTTGAATCAGTTTATCTTTAATTTTATAACTACTTGGAGCCCAATTACAATGCCACCTACCTTGTTCAAAATTTGAATCTAAACCGTCCAGAGACCCACTCGAACGCACACCCTGGATGATTTAGATTTACATTTGAACCAGGTAGGTGGCACTACGCTGCGTCTTCCGATTCGCGGTCGCCACTCAAGAACCTTTCTTCCCCATCGGTTGTCAGTTCTTCGAACGATGTAGCCTGCCCATTGCCACTACAACTTGCAAACCTTGCGAGCTATGTCGGAACCAAACACCGCGACCGCGAACCGGAAGACGCAGCGTATAGAAAGGCCTCCCACTACCTGTACTACCTACTGTCGGTGGACCGACGACATTGTAAAAGTCGCGGGAAACTGGTGGATGCATATGGCAGGTTTTCGTTCAGTGTGGCGGTCTATGGGGGAGGCCTTCGTTCAGCAGTGGACGTCTCCGGGCTGATGAAGATGATGAGATGGCACTGCAATCGGGTTCCAGGGTTTTTGAATTTTCTGGGCAGGGCGAACTCTGCCAGGTCCGCTAATATAAATATTTAAAAAAAAGGTAGGTACATTTTATTCCTCTTGACTCGTTTTTAGTAAGAAAGCATTAACATGTATACGCGGAAACCGATATTTCAATTCCAAAAGCCACATCTGCCGTTGAAGCGAATCATATTAATCTCCGAAAAATATTGCCGTCCAGAAATAAAATCTCGTCATATTGTTAAGGGGGCTTGCGCAAAGCTGTTAAGGCGGCGACTTACATTGTTTGTCACGAAATAGAATGAATTAGCGAATTAACGAAATGGCATGTTTGGGCCAAATAAAATGTAGAGTTACGAAAGGTTAGAAGTTATGAACGACTACCAGACATTGTAGAAATGTAGAATGGCTCACTAATTAACTAAAACGTTTATAGAGCTGCAATTTATATTACGCAATATTAGTTATGCCTATAAACTTGGGTGTTGCGCTGTAGTACATGCTTATAAAAATAAAATACTTTAAAAATTATTTTATTTTATACAAAAAAGGACCTTATTTAAAATACTATACGCAAAATATTAAGAAATATAAAAAGCCTGCGAACTTGGTTTGCATATTGTGCAAGGGTTTTAATTTATGTATTTGAGTTTTAATTTTCCAACGTAGGTATATCTTGTTGATTTTCATTTATGTGTGTGTTCCCTTATAAAATTAAACAAAAATAATTATAAAGTTTTGTCGTTTTCAATGTTTAACTTATGCGCTGTTCATAAGAATACTTGCAGGTATGTTTCAAGTACTTATATACTCGTATGACTAACATCCTGTTACGCGACTCAAAAATAGCCGAAATAAATTTTGCTAGTATTCCAACAGTTTAACATGGAAAAGTATTATTATGACATTAACAATTATGCCAAAGTCAATATGTCAAAGTAAATTAGGAATTAAAACAATATGCGAAACAAAGGAACCCCGTCTCATTTACTATTATAACAAAAAAATAATGCGGTTCTACTCTAAATTGTCTTCACAACTTCACTTGGTTTAGCATGAGCTTACGTTCTGTGGTATAAACTAAAGCCACAGTCATGTCTATAGCTTCATAACTCTGCTAGCTGTCGATTCATTTGACAAAGACATTATTAACACCCAGTCGAAACATTCAAAACGCATAATGATCTGTCACCGCTGCGCACGAGTCGACACGCATAAAGTATACGTTCTATGGTAAGTAATCCGCACATTTTAACATACGTCACGTCTCTGGCGCCCCCTGTTGGAGATCCTTATTATATTGTACAAAGTTTTATTGATAGTAAAGTATTTATGGACTCGATTTAATGTTAAGTACCTACGTGTGCAGGGACAACGATGATGGAATGAGAGCTAGCTCCTCCAAATACGTGGAGTTCGAGACGTGACAAGGGCGAATGGAACTAAATGTAGAGCTTTTAGTAACTATAAAAAATCAAATAACATCAAACTACTGTGATACTATAAAAAACAACATATTGAAAACAGATTGTGTCCTGTATCAAGACCGATGAAATTCTAGAGACCATTCAAATGCTCAAACCCACTACCAGTCGGCAGCGTACCCAGCATGCTGGCGGCAATGCCACGTTGAACGGCAATTCTTATGCATAGGGTAAATGTAGAGAGCTAAAGTGTTAAAAATTGTTTCCTATTTACCTATAAATTTTACTAGTTTAATAATATAAGAAAGTTATAATGAAAATATTTCAAATACAGAAACACAATAAAGACGATGTACCGGTTCACAAAAATTAGCGGCTTTTTGGTAATGGAAAACATTGCGAACAACTTTTATTATGTTCCGAATAGAAATTCAATGCCATAAATGTAAATCTGCTAAACCACACCAGATCTACAGATTAAGGGTTCAAAACTTTTAGGGTAAGCACTACTAAGAAACGAACCAACGAGGAACGAGGATATTCGCCAAAGAACCAAAGTTACCGACATAGCTCGCAAGGTTTGCAAGTTGAAGTGGCAATGGGCAGGCCACATCGCTCGAAGAACTGACAACCGATGGGGAAGAAAGGTTCTGGAGTGGCGACCGCGAACCGGAAGACGCAGCGTAGGAAGGCCTCCCACTAGGTGGACCGACGACATTGTAAAAGTCGCGGGCAACCGGTGGATGCAAATGGCAGGTTGTCGTACAGTGTGGCGGTCTAAGGGGGAGGCCTTCGTTCAGCAGTGGACGTCTCCGGGCTGATGATGATGATGGCTACTAAGAATTGCAGCAGTGGGATGTTAAAGCCCGCTGTGTATGACGTATTTGTCATATTGGAAAAGTACATGTTTTTTATTCAAGCCAGCTCCGTAGACGTAGACGAGATAACAGTCAAACGCAAGCCTATAAATTCATTAAAAATGTTTTGAAAAACTATCCGATCCGACCACTCCTAGCAACAGGAATTATTCCGTTTTTGGTATAGGCGCTGGTTACCAGAGGCAAACAAACACGCACCGACCTCGCCGGCGAGACTCCCCAGATCTGTCAGAAGATCGGTTAGATTTTCTCCAAATAGTCAACCATATCAACCTACTAGGCCCCCAGGGCATACCCCTTCTGGGGTGCCAGGGCAAGTCTGACC
This sequence comes from Erannis defoliaria, assembly GCA_905404285.2. Lineage (NCBI taxonomy): Eukaryota > Metazoa > Arthropoda > Insecta > Lepidoptera > Geometridae > Erannis > Erannis defoliaria. The sequence continues at coordinate 10,233,617 of FR990066.1, read as the reverse complement.
CCACTCTCAGCGACGGCCAAGCCGAGGTTCGTACCGTCTGAGGTGCCCTTGAGCTAGTCGCCTTTAACCTAAACTAGGCCGAGCGCCATTTGCGCTTGCCTAAAGTCCGGTGACGCTGTAAAAGCCATGTAAGGCCAAAGGCATCAGCCATTCATAAAATAAAAAAAATTGAAAAACTAGAATAAGTACAAATAAAATACAAATCAATGTTATGTTAATAAGAGAAATTAAATTGATTCACACGAGTGATATTAAAACAAATTATAGGACCAATCTATTAGAAAATAATGATAAGAAACACTAAATCACAACGCTATCGACAATTTGTTCAAATAAAAAGCCAATATGTTTGAAACAAGAAAACTTGAAGGAAGTTACGGCATAATGAGCTGACCGTTTGATAAATCGCTTAATTTGTGTAATTTCAATAAGGTACGTAACTTTGTTTGAATAAAGCATTAATTACATTTGTCTAACTGTCAAGGAGTTGGTTTATTTGAAATAATGTTTATAGAAAACAGCTATTCAGGGTTATGTGAAACGATAGTACTAAGCCGAAAGAAGTTCATTGTACTTATCATTATTAATTACTTTTCGTATGGGAGCAACTATGAAATCGCGAAAAATTATAGCTGTTCTATACAAAATGACATTTAGTGCTAATTTGTTGTTACTCAAAGATATGATCATTTCCTCAGATCATCAGACAGGCACACACACACACACACACACACATCACACAGCATCACACACACACAGCACACAGCATCACACAGCATCTACCTAGTATTTTATAGTTTATGGTAACTTATAGCTCGGTTGGTAGTATGTCTTCCTTGAGGAATGTATGCCGTGGGTTCGATTACCATCTAGGCCACCTTTATGTGACGAACAAAAATGTTGTTCTGTGTCTGGGTTTTGTATGTATAATACGTATGTATTTACAAAAAGTTTATCAGTTATCTGATGACAAGCTTTGCTTACTTTGGGGCTAGATAGCGCTGTGTGAAAAAAAAAACTTAAAGTAATAGGGTAGATGACTGATGTTTATATCGTTGAAACCAATAGCTTTGATGAAGAATTTAAGTAAATTTAGTAAGCTAATTGAAAAAAAAAAATTATCGTTTAATAATGTTCTGATATATGAGCGTTTAAAGTTTTTTCTAGAGACAACTCTGTCCCTTTCCCACTAAACAAAAAATGACGTCACGCCTTACTTGTCAGAATAGAATTTACATGGCGTACAGAGAAGCGACGTCACGATTTGCTGTTTCGTCTCTCTGTCTAGCATGATATTAAAATGCTTATAAGTTGCTTATTTTTGATCAGACTTTCATTTTGTTTTAATTAATCAGCTATATTTATGGGCCACATTTTAATAAGACAATAAAAAAAAACTAGTCATCTAGCCTATTATAATACCTATTACCCATAAAACAATTTCTTCGAATGACGGAATGAGCGCAAATCGGTAGTCCGTATCAAAAGTATTATAAAATTCTGACTGACTAGTGTTCGCCACTCAGCCTGCCCATCAAACAATAGCTCTACTTATTACCTACTAAGTTCTACGTTGTTTAGTAGGGTATATATATTTCGAGATGTAATGTAAGGCTTGTGTCGCATCGGGACTCTGTCGATGGTATCGCGGCGATTCCACTGGATTCGGATCAGTGTGAATTGGCATGTATTATTGTTATGATTAACTAGTTTCAAATACATGCACATAGGAATTATATCTGTTTTAGAAATATCAAGTGCAGTCTTCATCGTTTTTGATGACGGTGACCCTCTCTCTCGTCTCTTTTCCTAGCGTGCATGCAAACAGCCCAGTGTAGCTCGCCAGGCCAAAATTTGTGTTAGATCATATTTTGTCGCAGGCATTAATGGACGTCTTCTGGCTGACGATGATTGCAATACTGGACCTCAGAATAGCAGGTAGTTCTAGTGAAAATCAGGTGAGCAGTAAGACTAAAATTTAGGCATTCTGAATAGATTTCTTAGTATATCAAACTGCTTCGGCTTCCGCCACACCGTCGTTTCTCTGGCAAATTGATGGCGAAACATTAATATTTTAGTTTTTAAAAACCATGCCTGGAATAATAAATTTTACAGATAATGATGATAGAACAATGCTGAAAACGAACAACCTGATGGCAAAATTTGCTAGCAATATAAAACAGAAACACTATGTTTACAAATTGAAAAAGAGATTTTCGCAACATGCCGCTAAACATTAGCAAGAAATCTACAAAAAGTTTCTCTACACGAGGCAAGCCCAAACGAGGTAGTGTGACAAAATGGACTCGCAAGCAAAGGTAGTGTGATAAAATGGACTCGCACGACAAACGATGGACGTCCAAAGCCGAAAATTAGGCAGTCTGGAAAGAGAGAAAGGAGGCATGAGCCATGTCAGGCTAAAAAAGTAAACTCATCCAGACCAATATTCCTAATGTCAGAGTTGCTAAGTCACCCGAAATAATCTAATCTGGCTCAAACCAGACAGACACAGATCCAGAATTATTATTTTTACAGATAAAATAAAATCCACGCACCAATTCTATGCATCACCTTTATAACGCTTCCCAGCAGCTGCGGATTTATTTCTTGAAATCATTTATAAGGTCTAGTGCGGTCTGGAGCGAGACTACATTATTCAGGGTTTGCTATACAGGCAAACAGTCACGAAACCGTGGATCTTTCTTTAAACTCTTCTACGCTTTGACTCATTTTATTATTCAATGTACTGTACAATAGCTGGACATCTATGGAAGTTACTTATTACGTGTTGTTACGTTGTTGTTACTTGTTACGTTGTACCGCTCGAGGCGTAGCTTGTCTAGGTGATTCTAAACGATCACTGAAGTTAAGCAACGGACGGTCCGGTCAGTCTTCGGATGGGTGACCGCGAGTGGCATTTATTTCTGAGTGCTACCGTGGGTCGGACGACACGTTCAATTGTTGGTCCCGTTTGTTTGTTCTAGTTTCTATAACAACAACCGTCAGCCATGTCAGAGGCCTTCGGAAGGCACATTAACTCTGACACTAGGGCTGGCCACTCAGCCTTTACGAGCTTACTTACTTGTTACGTAATTAATTTTATTGGCATTTTCATCGATGTCATCATCATCAGACGTTCACTGCTTGGGCGAAGTCGCTGCGATAGGGAGGGGTTGCCATCTTCATTGATGTATGTAGTTTAAATATGCCAAGCAAACCTTCGCCAAGTTCATAAGTTTAGTAAGCAGAAAGTACTTAATCAAGGACCGAAAGCTTTCGATATGTCTTGAACGCTTGCTCTGTATCTAGTTGGTTAAGGAAAAGGCAAACGAATTTTCATTTAAACAACAAAAAAAAACAGTTCTGACAAGCAACTATAATAGGCTAGATGACTGGTTTTTTGACGCTGATATGCATGCTACGGCAGCAAGCTTAATAATGCAAAATACCATTCAATTTCTTACTAATGCAAGAAGCTAAAATTTGAATTTTTCGTCTGTCTAAGTTTTTCATTATAACATTCTTAAATAAAAAAAATAACACTAAAAACTTAATGAGCGTATTAGGCGAACGTAAATGGAACGACAATATGAGAAAGTTAAATTAACCACGCTCCAAATATTTGTTTTTGAGTGTGAAAAATTGTTTTCTCGGCGGTAGTTTTTAAGGTTTAAGTAAAACTAATGTTTTATCATTAAATGTGAGTAATTTTGGGTGCAGATGGCGACACACGTGACTTCATTTTGTTGTTACTAATGCAAAAAAGTTCGTGAAACAAATTGGACTGGAGAGGTGTGGATTTTGTTAGAGACATGCTCCATAAGGGTTTTTAGAAGTCTATTAATACAAGTTTTTTGTAAGATTACGAACATGACATGCTTATAAGGGTGGTGGTCGGGTGGCACACCGGAAACAAAGTCGCAAAAAAACTCCAAATGCTACTCTTTAACTATAGTCTGGCCAATGAGAAAATGCGTTTGACAGCTACAATAACAATGTCAAAAATGCAATGAAAACATTTAATTATTTTGCTATAGGTAGTATAATTGGCTACCAACTACTACTACTACTATACTACTATACTTGGTACTATGTATAGGTATTTACTTATTATAATTGTAAAACTAGTAAGTAGCGAAAGTGTTTTTATTCAGCTTTAGACAAAGTTATTGTAGCACTCAAACGCATTCTTTCAGTGGCCGGACTTTAGTCTTTATACACTGATACTATTAGGGTCAAACGACACGTACCACAACCACACCACATCGCAGCGGCAAAATGTGGTGACGCTGTGGCTACGTGTGAATAGTGTCGCTGCAGCTATTGAATGATTTTATGAGTCCCATTTTTCAGACATAATAACAAGAAATTATTCATTATCTGACCGTATTATGCATAAAACACTAAAACAATTAATCAACAGATTTTGGTGAAATAGTGTTATGTCTTCTTTTATCAAACTCTATTCCTAATTCGAAAGAAATTGACATAACACTCTTTAACCAAAATAGGTTAGTTAATTATTTTTTGTGGTTTATGCTTCTAAGTATTTGATTTTTAGGTAATTATGAGATGAGATATATTATTGACTCAAACTTAAATTTACCGGAACTTCTCCATAACTTGTCAAACGGGGTTACTTGTTTCCAGTTCAATGTGAAAGCCATTACCAACCAGCGCCATATTTTGCATGTTCCGTCATTAATTGGACGTTACTGGCAATTACTAACTGGCACTGTCGACAGTTGGTGCTCGTAAACTCACGTAAACACGTGCCGTGCCGTAATTGGTGCTAACTTAAGTGACACGATGACATTGGTGACATTTGACACCGCATTTTGAATATGTGACATTTTGACATGCTATTTTATATTTTTGGTGTTAATACTACATTTATAGTACTCTAGTCGGATTATCGAAAAAAGGGCCTTTTTTGGGCCTAGGCCACTGACCTCTATTATACAAGTACGCTGGACTAAACATTGTCTAGGAAACGACAGTTTTAAATTCAAAATCGTCAAAACCCGACACCTGCGTTAGCCACCATCTTGATTTTATGGAGGAACTGCTATATCTCGGTGGTTTTCTACTTTTAGGTAAAAAAAAACATGGGATTGAATTGTTCATTACTCAGTTCTCGACATTTTGTTTCTTGCAAATTTATTCGATATTTTCCGAGTTAACAAAAAATGGGGGAAATGTATTTGAATTTACACTCCCAGTGACCAAATGCTGGTAAAATAACATTTTGACCTTTTGTAGTTTTTTCGGGGTTATATGCTAACCCGACTAGAGTGGAGTGGATTTAGCATCTTCCAGTTTTGTAGAATTTTCAGGGCGTGTCACTTCTTCGCTAAACACTGAGTTCAAAATGATAATGCAAAATATCTAGAGTCATCTCTACGTCACTCACAATCTAATTTTAAATAATTAACTATAGGAAAGACAACATTATTTTGAAAGTTAGCAAAGAAAGAAGTGAAGATGCTTGACTGTAATAACTTATTTATTTATACTTATACTTTGTCTTACCTACATTCAACACTTTTAATCTCGTCAAAACTGCAAAATCTGGTCAAATTTTATCAACAATTTATTTACCTCATTTCTGAACATACATCTATGGAATCCCAAGAGTTCCTCCCCATCAGTTAACAAAGTGTTGACAGCCTACATGTGTTCCTTCCCTGTCGTTTGATAGATGCCACACCTAATTACTTTCAAATTTTGATTTTACTTACAAATTTTAAACTCCAACGAAAAATTATTTTGAGATACTGTAGCTTGTAATTTGGATCCTTACGCTATAAGTAATACAGATCATTACAAGATGAACAGTGTGAAACAAATTTGTGTGTATAATTTGGGATGTTTTCAGCATGGTTGAAATCGTAGCTCTCTACTTTGTGCGTTTCAGTTCTTGTAAGTAATTACCCCTAGATTTATTATCTTCAGTTAAGTTAAAATTGTCAGTTATGTTAAAGTATTAGATGGGCAGCGCCATCTTTTTGGTGAACGGTGGTGAGCATTTTGTGATCCCCAAGCCGCCTGCCAAGCGTGGGGACTATGGCAATTGTTCCTTGCCCTTTAGCATCAGCTTGCTTGCTTGCTTAGCACTCTATTTACATAAAAAGTTACGCTAGCGACACGTTCAAAAACTTTATGGCATTGTTTACATATTCAGCATTAAGGCTATATCAATAATCAGGTAAGCACGCACCTCACGACGCGACATGAGCGCGGCGCGGGTCGTGTGCCGGCTGCGTGTGTCGCGTGCCTTATTGTTCTTCAATTAATGAGACAAACACGAACTATATGAAGCGCTGTGTAGAACCTTGCCGTAACAAAATTTGAACAGATATCTTCGAAAGCTATTCAATCAAAAAAAACCACTGACGGCACCTTTGATCACTACATTGCATCGCGACAATATATTTGCGAGCCGATGACGCTAAGGTCTTCTTAGTAGAATGTAGTCTCATTTGTTTGGTTCCTTTCTTTTGAATTTATTCCCAGTTTTGTACTTCTTAAAGCCAAAGTTGATTGTGTAACAATAATATGAAGGATGACACGTCACACGACGAGTGAGGAACAACCCGTATTTATTTATATATGTACTCATTAAGTACCACGTTTTATCGCAATACTTTGGTCGCGTGTGGCTTTGAACGAGTTTACAGATCCCTCACGACATAAAAGCTTCGTCCCATACTTAGTGATAAAACATTCACATACTTGTATTTATTTATAAGGCCAAAATAATATAACATCGTGAAGGCCATCATAATTATCTGTCTCGGCCAGTTCTACATGATGACCACAACCACAATGGCTAGAGCTAATAGCAACCCAGAAAAATAATTCTATGCTTGTTAAGTACCTGAAAATGTACATTATCCAAAAAAATATTGAAACTTTATCGAATGACAAGCATTGGGATTTAATAAAAGCTAAAAGAGATAATATAGACTCTAATATTTGAGACAAAAAAGAGCTCTTTTTTTTGGAATGTTAGTCTTTCTACGAAAGTAAAGTAATAATAATAATAATAATAAGCATAATGTATTTCATATAAGCTAAACATTTTCATTCGTCAAACTTGATGTGACAAAGTTCTTATAAATAAAATCATTTTTGTAACCAAGCTTTCTTAATGTCGTGACAAGACGAGTCTCGGGCCCTTTTACCGTCGCAAGTGGATTATCAATATGTTAATAGTGTTTAATTTAAATAAATTACGCTTTTGGCTGGTTGCGGCGTAAACTGTTTAATCTTGCAGAGGTTAAGAGTTCGGAGTTAGGAAATGTCATTAGACGCGTCGCATCAAAGTTCATTTTGGTTTTAGATAAATGTTCCGGTTTTATTATCTTCCAACCGCTTTTGTACGTGAATGTCCGTATTGTAGATAAATCGTAGTCCATACGAGATATTTCCATAGAGATCGTTCTCTTATAGGAAGCTAGATATAATGATGGTTACAAAACTCCTAAGAGTTTTAGAGATTACGTCCTACATCACTCTTAAATAAAATTTATTTTTTCGCGATTGTGTATAATCTTCTCTATTATACGAGCTTATCCATAAAAATGTATAGGTACTAGGGTACTAGATAGTTAATTAATAGCCAGCAAAGTGGCCTGGTGATGATAATCAGAAATAGTTTTCTGAACTTGAGTGAACTTTTATCCTGTTTGTAAAATTGTATAGTTCCAGTGTTTAAGTAAACATACAATCATGAACTATGAAAAGATTTTTTTTAAATTAAATCGGTACCTATTTTACCCTTTGATGTGAGCATTTTTGTGGAGTTAGTAGGTTTGAGTTAAAATTTGTAAATATCACACGGACAAATAAAACGAGCAACAGATTACCCGTTGAGACTACATTGTAAATGCTGTATACATTGTCATATACAACGTGTAACAAAAAGGTTCAACAAAACTGAAGGGGATGTATGTACTCATAATTATGAACAACTTTTACAATGGGGCCAACCGTGAAATCGCGAAAAAAACAGATGCTCCAAACCTTTTTGTTTGGAACAGCTGTTTTTTTTTCATGATTTCAGTGTTGGCCCCGTAGTAAAGGTTGTTGATAAATATGAGTACATACATACCCTTCAGTATTGTATGGTATTGTTGAACCTTTTTGTTACATATTGTATACTTATTTTTACCTAATGCCGCATCGCAATTTTTCGTGTTTCCAAAAATCGACAAGTGTTATACCCACTGAAGAGAGAAGTAATTCGCTTTTCTGTGGTTATACCTAAGCCAAAGTACATTTAAAATAGGTATTTTAACACTTGTCTATTTTTTATTGCCCTATTAAAATATTCTAGACATAACACAGACAGACATTACGTATTATAAGGCGGGGTAACGAACCGTGACCAGTGAAATAAAGGTTTAGTGAATTTAGTGGTCTCACGCGTGACACTATAACTCCATCTTGTAATTAAGCGAGTGTTGGCTAGTGTTGCAAAATGTTGGCTAAATAATTATGTAGCATGACGATATAAGTTAGTTAGTACCTAACTAAGAAAACTGATAGTAGCTGAAAACGAAAAGTTGAGCATGCGGGCCATGGGAGAGGCCCACGAGTAAGTATGTCCAGTCAACCATGATTGATGATGAATCTTCACCTGATCATCATCATAATTTTCAACCGGCTATCGCTCACTGGCTGTGCTTGTCCTGTGCCAATCTTATCCTGGTTCAATCCGACATATTTATAATATTGTCGACCCAGCGAGCAGGTGTCATCCAACGATTCTTCTTATAGTTTAAGATATTTATTTTATCAAAAAACACAAGTCCTAAATACTAACTAATAATATAAAAAACGGAAAGTAACTAATTTTTATACTATCTTTTACCTTTTTAACGAAAATATGGCAGAACTGATTATTTTTTGAGTTTATTTATTATCGAGTCCCCAAGCCGAGTAAAGTACTGGAGAAATAAAAAAACAATACAATCAACCCCCTAAAAACGACTAAGGTTTCCATTAGGTATTTAATTTATAGCAAGAAACCTCATCATCTCATTCATAGACTTTTAATCGATACTTCCAAATAATTTTATCGATATTAGAAGTCACACCTCTAGTCCTTTGAACCTGCCACTGAATCCTTGCTTTATAATTAGGCTTTCGTAGCGAGAAAAGGGGGAACTACTTCAAACCACACACACTAATATTATAAATGCGAAAGTTGTGTTGTATGGTTGTTACTTCTTCGTGTTGTGTAAGCTTAAAAGATTTGAGTGAACTACCTTTACGGAACAGCTGTTTTTTTTATAGCTAAGGTTATTGTTTGTTATACAGAAGTTGATCCTAAGAAATCGTTGAATAGTTACATATAAATCCACCTAATTCAAATAATATGCTAGTTATTCAACCGCCAAACAGAAGTGTGGGCTTGAAGGGCAAACTACCCTAAAAATTACTGGGCATGAAGAGATTTGACATTTAATATCTCTGGATGACGAGAGCGATGTTACACTGCTACTGTTAGGGGTAGGCGTGATGCTCACCACCAGGCGAACGTCTCGCATGTCAAGTTAATCCATTCCAGAAATAAAAAAGCTGTTTAACTAAATAAAATAATTGTTACTAAAGTTTAGTTTAACGTACCTAGCTATAAAAAAATATTACAAGTTTAAGCTTACTTTTCTCTTTCTATAACTGTCTGTTATAATGTCATTGATATCATCGTAAACGCATAGTAGGCCCCTAGCAACAAGATAGGTCATTAGTGTGTAACTAGCCTAATGCTCGCGCAGTGTGTAATGGCCTTTACGTGTCGTGTGGAGACCAATTAGGTCTCAGAAACAATGAGATTTAAAGCTGGGTTTCACTATGTCTGGTTAAGTTTTTAATTATCTTTCGTCTAGCAGCTAGACGCTCTAGCTATATAGTTAGTGCAGCCGAACTCAAAAAGTTATCAAATATTTATTACAAGTAAGTACAGGCATTTTTAAAAGTCGGGGTAGTGTATTGAGAGACTGCTCGACTCGGAATCGTGGGGTTGTAGGCTCAAATCCCGCGCCCGTACCAATGACCTCTTTGAAGTTTATGTACGGATTTTCATACCACTTTTTTACATTTTCATACGGCTTTTCGGTTTCGCTTAGTTACGAAACTTGCATACGGCCGGAGACAAACTTTAATGGCGTATGTGAATTTACCAACCCGCAACTAGGCCAGCGTGATAAATATGGCCCAATCACCCTTCGAGGGCAGGGCTCTATTCAGCAGAGGTCTATTAAATGTGTACCGTTAAGTACTTCTCCGGACGTATGCAGGTTTGCCCACGATGTGTTTTCCTTCACTGAAAAGCCATTGGTATTTAAATCCGTATATTAATTCCAAAAAGCTCATTGGTACGGGTCCGGGTTGGAACCCACGACCACACGCTTTAGAGTCGAGTAGTCTCCTACTAAACCACGGCCTCTTATAACCAGGTGATTTGACTATTATGAACTTATTAGTCCAGATCAATTCTGTGACCTTCGATTCCATCTGCATTGGAAAATAGTCAAATTCTCTTCAAAGCAACAAAAATACTCGTATGATACCCAAATACCGTAAAACTCTGACTTAGATTAACTTTTAATACGAAACTAGGCTATGTTGAAGTTGAGCTTTTGAGCAAAAAGTGTTTACTTAGCTTTATACTTTTCTCTTTAAGAAGAAGCTGAAAAAAAACCTTATAATATACAAGGTAACATTGAATTCATGGACATTATCTTAGAAGGTCATTCAACTCATCGTAATGAACATCTTTTACAACGAAACCAGCGCGTAAATCGCAAAAAAAATGTCAGCTGGCTCATACATTTTTTCGCTCGTGAAAGCAGTTTTTGTATGGGCAGCCGATTTTTTTCGCGTTTTCAGGGTTGGTTTCATGGGGCAAGGTGTTAAGTTAAATGACCCTCTGAAGATAATGCCCATGAATTCAATGACACTCTGTATAAGCCACAACCTCATAATTACCAGTCAAGCAATCTGCCAATTATATAAGCTACCAAGAAAAATAATAATAAAAGAAAACAATCCAAATAAAATCCAACGTAATAAAATATTTGCAGTTTCAAATCAATCAAAGCTGATGTCCACTTCCTGTCTTAACCAATACCCAAAAGCTGCAATAGCGACAATTGCGGTTTCAACAATTGCTACGCAAAATGTGCAACCGAAACATATTGCACGGTTAAAGTGAATTGCAGAGCCAAGGTAACTACGGAGGATACAAAGGTCTATGCAATTGAAACAGTACACCTTTCGGGCTTTGACCACAAGGCACCGTTGCACAAAGAATAGGTGTTATTGTTGTATTGAAGTGGGGTTGACCGTTCAAAATGCCGAATGTGTGTTTGAACTTACAGTGACACGATGAGTTCCGTATTTAAAAGCCTAGGACGATTGAGCTTAATTAGTGCGTCTTGTACTGTAAGTACCTAGCTTTCTGCTGCCTACAAGTAAATTATTTGCACATATACATCACGCTGCCTATGTCTCTAAGAAGATCTATGTAATCACCAAGGTAGCCTTTATATGTTAAGGACAATGGACATCAATTTTATTATGAAAACTGACGTGGTTTTGACACATTTTGCAAAGCAGGACGCAGCCGCAAGCGCGTTGGTTCTGTTTTCACTCTTTGAAAAAGGTCACCGGATGTGATCGAAACTGTAGTCGGAGTATCTGATTTAATTAAACGTGAGTAATTGCGTATAAATAAAATAAAACAATGGATATAAAATCCGCTGCCAAATAGATACATAGATAGTTTATATTTTGGTGTCTTTTGGCCTGTATACAGACAAATGTCGCTACCTTTTATAGTATTACGGCTATTAAATCCGACACTAGTTGTTTGTAGGAGATAGGAAATTCAAATTTAAGTAGGTAACTCATGGCAAAAAGTTTAGATATTTTTTTTACGAAAAATGTAACTGAAAAAACTTGGTTACTGTCCTTATCATGAATGGCCCCATTAAAAAGAATTAAGTAATTCCTCCTGTTATAATCTTCAATCACAATACCATTGGAGATGCCAAAACGATTGGATATCAAAACGATAATCTGCCTTTATCATTTTCTGCCACTTTTTGCGGCGAACGAATGTCAAATTTTAAGTAAACTTTCACATTATATTAATAAACCAAAATTCACGTTCGTATGAAAGCACTTTAAAAAACTCACAACACTGCAGAAAGATACGCCTTGCCATTTCCAAAGGTGTTTACTCGAAGACTCGAATATTGACTTTATTATCAAGTTGCCACTGCTACAACATAATTATAGCATCTATGACAATTAATATCAAATGCCATGCGTTCTAAACACATTCGAGGCTAGTCGCAACCGGAAGCACGACATATGCGCACGCGCAAAGGGTTGGCTCGTTTGACACCTCACCGACTATTGTCTGGATTGTCCAATTTGTAGAAAAAAAATTAAACGATCACCCGCCGGGTTGCATAGAAGAATATAGACGGGCGTGCCAGAGGTGTATTAAGAAGAGAGTTTTCTTTAGTAAGTATAACTTGTTGATGTAGCTACCCTGAGGTTAGATTTCACAGGCTGCTATTAATTAAATAGTAATTAATCCCTTTAGTCATTGTTACACCATAATGAATCAAATCAATACATATGCACCCGAACAAAACTTTTAAAATAAAAGTATTGGAGAAAAACGGCTGTACCAAAGTTTGTGAAATTTTAGAAACTGTAATTTGTTTTTTTAATTATTTATATGCTGGCGCTTGACTGCCTTCTCGTCTGATGTTAAACAAAGATGCAGTCTACGATAGAGCACGCTTGCCTAGAAGAAACAGATTCACTCGGACTTCGATGACCTCATTTTCGTATAAAAAAAGAATTTAATATGAAAATTAACAGGCATTCTCTACAAAATAGCAATAAAAGTTTTGAAAACGAAAGAAAAAAGAAAGGGCAGAAACTATTTTTAAATATGTATGAAAGTGATGGCTCTGGCCAAACCAGAACCTAAGAGCTATTTATTGATATGAAATGAAAATATGTTTCACAGACGTTGTTTAGCATTTAGTATGAACAATAGCTTTCTTCATCGGATGACCGTCCAGGATTAGAAGCACTGTTACCCAAGCTAGGAATTAATCTGTGTAACAATAATTTTTTTTTTTTTGTTTAACCTGTGGTGTCCCACTGCTGGGCAAAGGTCTTCCCCAATTTCTTCCAGCTGTCTCGATCTTGTGCCAGCGCCGTCCAATCTTTTTTAAACTTCCCGATACAATACCCTTACCAAAAGAGTAATGGTAAAATTTTACAGAAAATATTAGTATAAATGTTTCGTCAAAACCAAAAACTTCTCTCTCGGCTGTCCAGCATAGTCTACGTAATAATTTAATTAAAAACCGATAGATCGGTTGATACTTTAAGAAATCTTGTGCAATACTTCAACCTCTATCTGCGTACTTGACTAACGTTACCACGTTCTGAATTCACCTCTGTCTTGTCGTCGTGTAGCACGTGTTGCCACGACGTATGTTAATGTACACCCGCCGTACGCACGTGGCTTTACTACCGTCGTGCGTATTCGAAAATGCACGTTTCCGAAATATCGTGGAATTGTAAAAACTAGCTAAGTGCAAGCCAGACGCGCGCAACGAGTGCTCCGTAGTACGTATCACCAAAACTATGAAAGAGCATATAATTTTATATTACAGTTATTCAATTACCAAGCAGTGTGCAAACACTAGGTACTGCGGTCCGGTGTTAGGGGGAACGCTACCAGAGAAATTACGGGTCATGGCGAGATTTGACATCTTATATCTCAGGGAGACTAACGCAGTGTAATGCGGCGCTGGATTTTTTTCGCAATTTCATAATTCAGGCACTGCTACTGTTATAAGCAGGCAAGAACTGACATATAACAATACAATTTGGGTGTCTTTAAATCCAGTCCAGGTTCAACAGGTTCCTAAAAGGCGTGCTCTATCCTAGACCGCATCGATCCTTAACATCAGGCAGAATATGAAATGCAAACATATTTCCAACAAAAATAAATCATGTCCTGTAATTTCTCTGGTGATTATGATGATACTTACTTACTAGGATGACGCATCGACCCAAAATGGATCCTGGCCTCCGATACTCAGAGCCGCCATTCTTCCCTGTCTTGCACTATATCCTGCCACGGGACGGCCTGCATCTCGCGCAGATCCCTCTCCACCAGATGGAGAGGATCGTGCAGCTAAATCAGCCTTTCTTGGCCAACCAAACCCCGCCTTGGCGCCCCGGTGAATAGGCTAGATGACTGATGTTTAAATCGTTGAAACCAATAGCTTTGATGAAGAATTTAAGTAAATATAGTATGGTAATTGAAAAAATATTTAAGTTGGTTAATAATGTTCTGATATATGAGCGTTTAAAGTTTTTGTTTGAAACATCTCTGTGCCTTTCCCACAAAACAAAAAATGTCGTCATGCCTTACTTGTCAGAATATAATTTATATGGCGTCCTGACAAGTGACGTCACGATTTGCTGTTTCGCCTCTCTGTCTAGCATGATATTAAAATGCTTATAAGTTGCTTATTTTTGATCAGATTTTCATTTTCTTTTCATTAATCAGCTATATTTATGGGCCACATTTGAATAGGACAATTAAAAAAACCAGTCTTCTAGCCTATTCGCCGATATCGCTGGTGATTATGATGGTATTGATGATAAATACAGACGACGGGTTTTTTGTAAAAAAAATAATGGGAAATGTCCTAAGCTTTAAATGCAATATGTATTCGTTAGCTCAGTCCCAAAACAAAAATCCACCAAAAGTGAGTCAGGCTCGAAAACTCATACTTTAATCTTTGATAAATTATATGTCTAGATAGACTGATAGATCCTAAACGCGTCGAAAAAAATAGCGGTTAACTGTTAGCCTCTTAAGCACGCACACTATAACAACGCCAATGGTGCAACGCGAGTGTAAGACATGGCTGTCACGCACACTAGTATAATAATGTTGGCCTGTCATTTTGCGTTCATAAACACGAGACTCTATCTAGACATATTATTTATCAAAGCTTTTAATATTAAAACTCTATTATTCTTCCAAGAAAGGTTAAGCTATCATTTGGTGTTCACCCCTTTCGCTCATCCCTTGCTTCACGGTGCAACGACGGAATAAACAATTTGTCATAAAAAATAATGACCGTTGGTTATGGTCAGGTTACTTTGTGATTCTTTTTATTTTTTTTGTTTGGGGAGGGGTCATTTAACACAACTGTCATTTCTGTAATCTTTAGCAGCCTTATAGGAGCTAGCTTTGCTTGGTTAGTAAACTCATGTTTAAACCTGACTTTTCTTCTTTAAAAATAAGCATGCTTTGAAGCAAAGATGATGTAAATCATTATTAAAAAAGAGACGATATCATTTACAGCTGTCAACGTTAGATGGCGTTTTGGTGGTATAGCTTATGTTTGTTCTGTATACAAAAACTCATTCGTTGTAAGAATAATGTTGTTATGTTGCTATTAAAAAAAACCTCTTAAATTCTGTACCTACTATTCCTCGAAAAGTACCTACTGTTTTCAAATCCAGACTGAACAGGTTCCTTCTTTCTGGTAAGCATGCTTTCTTAAATCTCTCTCAATCAGGCAGAATGTAGTCAAACGACAACCTATTTAGAATAAACAAGACATCCGAGATTTTCCGCAACCATTAAAAAAGGGCGCTCATTGTAGATGGCGCTTACCTTGCGCTGACTAGACGTGTCTGCCATTGTCTAGTTTTTTATTTTATTTTATGTGCCACAGATCATATATATTATGCTGTATTTTACTGGCACCTTGTGTATGTCACCCTTGCTGGCACGTATAGTGAGCGTCATCTATCAAGTCTAAGAGTTTTTTTAAATGTATGGAAAATCTCTCATTCAAACGCCCTCCCAAAGACGACCTAACAAAAATAAAAAATAAAAAACAATTTTCTCATTTGAATAAGGCCCCATACTGTACAGCCGACGCAATTTTTCCAAAAAAAAGCCTATCGGGAGGATGTAAGGATTCTAACAATAGTTCCAAACATCCCCATACATACAAATCTATTTATGCATTTAGAAGTTATGGTGGAATAAAGAAACTCACGTAAATAAAAACCCTGAAAACGTTATACTCCTTTTTTGTCCAGTCGTGTAAAAAGCGCACCAAATTCTGATATTATTGTCCGTGACTAACGTTACATACTTAGTTATTTCAATGTTCAAATGTTAACAATATTTTAAGGCACCTAAAGCTGGGCAATTAAATATTATTTATCCTGACATTGTTACAGATGTCCTACGCTGGTGGCATTCAATGCAGCATGCGTGTGCTTGCGTATCGAGTGCGATTCCGCTGCGTTGCGTGGCGCTATCGATAATACTATAAATAATTTAGGGCGTGTATAGTTGTAAATGGGCTACGTTCTTAGCCATACTAACGGCTATAAAGACAATTTTTTGGGTTATACCTCCATAATGTTTGTATCGATCTTAGTGGTCTTTAACAAACAGACCTGCGGATTTACTGACTAACAAGAGAGAGAGAATATAACATTTCCGTATCTTTTCTCTTACTGGTACGTCAGATCCCTGTAGTGTTCGCAGTTTTATTTTAAAAAAAAATGGTATAACATGTAATGCTGTCTAACTACAAATCACACATTTAAAATTGTGTTTTGGTGTTTGGCTTGATTTTAATTCAAGTGAAAAACAAAACTGCACACAAACGACATACCTAGAAATCATTGATACAAACAGAATTTTACAGTAGGCTGTTATCGCTTAAGTGACGTAGTTCTACCCATTCTCGTTAGATGGCACTAGAAGTCACAATTTTGATAAATTGCGTTTGGAAAATTAACTAAGAAATCGTGTCCTTTGTTGCCACATGGAAAGCATAGCGTTAATCACTAAAATTACTTTATATAAATATAATTAATTTAGCTTTCATCCACTATATTTTCTTTTGCAATTATTATCGGCAAAAATCTTCTTTCACACACTGCATGTACCTTTTTTAAACATACGTTGTAAACCATGAGCAGGGTTTTAATTAGAGCTCGTAATTCGATGGTATCACAGTCTTTATGAAGCCTTTATGAAATTAAAACCTCCTTGGTGCCACCCTAAGTTTTAAGATTTTAAATAGCAGGGGGCGTGGCTTGTGCATCCGGTCGTTATCATTTCCGGTGGCGCCACTGTTTAATTATAAATATCATAGTTGATTGATAAGGTTTTTTTGTAGGTAGGTATGTTTATCTGTGTTTGAATAAAGAGGTCAAGTGCGAGTATGATTACTAAGAAGTAGGTTTATCACCGTAGAGTCACAGAAAGCTTTATCATTGTCACTTTGTCAGATTAGACATTAAACCTTAGTCACTTGATGCCAAGTATCGATGCGGTCATAAATGGTATACACTCCTAGTCTGGAATAAGATCTGGCTCTCAAATGAGGACATGGAGATTTTAGATTAAGGGAATAAAATTCGTTAGTCCGTGATCGCTATAAGGATTTTCAACTTGAGGACCTGACTGAGAATTGGCTGCATTGACTACTAATGACTACAGCAAAACCTTTTTTTTTCTAGACTATTTAGAAAGATGGCATTAAATTAAAACATACCAAATAACTTATGAAAATAGAAAAAATGCTACGCGGCCCTAGTACGCAGAATCATCTGAAAATTTCTAGTTTTATAGATATGAAAAATATTCTCTACCAAAAGCTCCTTGATCGGCTTAGTCACGAAATGTAACAGTTAGACAGAGGGTAATAATTTGATTTGGTACAACATGGTATTTTTGCAAATACAAAATGTAGATGTTAAAATAGATAACAACATTCAAAAAGGAAATGCATTCATCTTGCCGACGATCAATCAAAATTAAACTTTGTGACCTTTTAGCTATTATTTATTCTGTGCTTTTAGTAAGCGCGTATTTCATATAGTGGAAGTAATAAGGTTGTTTTTCAAAGGGGTTCTTATCCCCTATTAACGTACCCAGGTAGATGACAAATAAAATTGACATTGTTGATCTAGCTAGACTATGAAGCCTCTTGTTTGTCATGGCAATTAAAGGTTACTTCATGTCATTACATCATGTACCTAGTATGTACATCATTCGCATACAGTCGTCTCAACCTTGATTCGTTATCACGATTCCTAAACCCCATTCAGGTACTTAGTCCGTCTCTGCTTGTTATATTATTTCTACATTAATGTTACCTCGTTTGATTGTCTGCCGTCCTTTTTGTGAGATGACAGTGTGGAAAATTGGACCCAAATTAGCTTTAGATTAAGATGTTTCGAGATTTTTTTGTGGTTGTAGGCGGGTTTAAGTAGAACGAGCATTCAATTATAATAATGTGAAAACTACTGTGACAGTTCTAGTTGCATCTATCATCCTGCAGAACTGGGTAAGTATTTAATAGGGTTATTTTACTGGCATTACTGTACATGTACACTACTAAGTATATAAGTTGAAATTAGTCAGCTTCGTTGTAGTGTTAGCACTCTATTACAGACTATGTGTTCTATTCTGAGACAGACAGAGCAGTGCCACAATTTTATTGTGAAATTGCAAAGAAAATCCTGCGCCGCACTGCACGGCGCTCGTCACCCTGAGATATTAAATGTCGAATCTCTTTATGCCCAGTAATTTGTCTGGTAAAATTTCCGTTCAAACCGAAATACAGTAATACTTCAACACTGCTGCTTGGCGTTTGAACAACTGGCAAAGCGTGGTACTTCCCCCAGGCGTAATCTACAATAGAGTCCGAATACTACATAATTATACTCTTTGCTGGTTTACAACAGAATATCTGATACTACCGGTGGTTCTTACTTAGATAACGAAGGATATCTACCACCTAGTAAAATCTTCTTCCATAACGCTACAACGCTTTCACAAAATTACTACACTCATTCTGACTACATTTTAAGTATGTTTATATAAGCATAATAACAGCAAGTTTGTAGTGTTTGTGTGAAACTGGTTGGTTCCCAGAGTGTCGCCTAATCTCCATGTCGGCGCATCGCGTGTGTACTACATAATTACTTACTCGTGTTATTAATCACTTTATGAGCTTACGAAAGTCGAGAACGCGTTGAGGCAACACTGAATAGCGGTCTACGATAGAATTTCTTTCTATTTTTAGATAGGTATTAGGGTTAGCCCGAGAGAAATGATTTGATTTGACATTATTAGTGCTAAGCTGCTAGAATTAGAATTATTTATTGGCCTTATATAATAGTACATTATGATACGAGTGTGCTATGTTGGTCATTACACTAGAGGCGGTATTGTGAGCGCGAGCTGCAGGCGAGCGCGATAAGTAAGCATCGAGTGTAATGACTAACATAGCACAAGCGTTTCATACGACTGTTTTCATTACACTTGCGAGGAAAAATAAAAGTTTTTTTGGTAATAATCAACCACACAGCGAATACGTCAACAAACATTTGTGGAAAATGGCGCCCAAACCAGCAATGCGCACGCAGGTTGACATTTACTTCAGCGGCATAAGAACTCTTTGTTGGTATAAAAAAAAATCTGTAAGTATTACCCGGCTATATTAAGAGTGCTTCGTATACATACGTCTAATTGCAGTCACGTACAAACTTGACTTTACCGGGTTATACCTATTATAGCACTAGTGCCGTAATGTAAAGTAAAAAGCACGTGTGCGTAATAGCTTGGATTATGAGCCTAAAACCGATGTGATAAGATCCACTTTACGAGCAAGTGTGATGAAAACAAAATTGTTACACAAGGTACTTAGTTTGCCCGGGTGGGTTTTTCCTTAAAGATCCAATCTGAGTGTCTTCAGACTGTGAGTAAATATTCTTCTAGGCAAGCGCGATCAATCGTTAGACCACGTAGGTGAGATGGAAATCATACACAAGGCGTTTACTCATAAAACAATTAGGTGCGTAATAGATTGCTACTTTTCACTACGACTGCGAGAAAATAAAATATTAATAAATAAATTCCGCGATTTCAAGGTTGGCCCCATAGTAAAAGTTGTTCATAATGATGAGTACAATAAAATCCTAGAAGGATAACGGTGTTCAAACTAACAGCCTGTATAATACATAAATATATTTTTTTTTTAAACCCTTGTCCTTTAAAACAAAAACGCCGTCTAGATCGCCACCATGCGGTAGGGTTCCCAGGATGCTGGCTGTATTTCCCCGTTGATACTATACTAGTTATACAGACTATAATATTGTCACGAGATGATCTCATGACCATGCCATTGTCAGCAAGGATACAGAACCCGATTAGGTTACCCGTTCTTGAATTTTGCAAACCCCACTATCGCATTCCGAAAATACAACAGGTTTGGACGGCGGTTGATAAGGGAGCAGCCTGATAACTGCCGATAGCTGATAAACGTATCGGTCATCAAACACTGGCCACTGCTGCTGGTTGTAAAGTTGTTTTGGTTAAATTCGCGGAAAGAAGATTACTTACGTACTAAAAAAATTAAAAAAAAAGTTATGTGTACGGAGGTACCTACTTTTTTAGAAGTATACAGTATAATAGATATTATAAATGAAATACAATCATTTCTGATAGAGTTATGGTAAATTATGTAATACGGCTGGCAGAAGTAAAAAGGATCAGGATCAGGCTCAGTGGGAAGAGTATATGTCAAGTAATGGATGCAAGCTGATAATGATGTTGATTATGAATATTAAAGTGGTATCCATGGAATATATATGGTAGCGATGGATATAATGGAATGGACGGGCCCAGCGCTTGCAAATCGTTCAAAATTAACTAGTCAACACAATCAAGCATACCTAGCTAAAAGTATGCATATTACATTTGCCGGAAAATAGAGATAGCGAATCTAATTATTACATGACAAAAAGAGAGCACATGTATTTGTCTATTCCTCTCGAATCTCGAACAATCACGAGCATTGACGAAGGATTCCCAAAGTCTCTCTGTCTCGTAACATTACGATCGCCTCAATATGGCGATTGCCCTAACATATTTATTGAAATTAATTGCAGTTGTGACAAAATACAGTGATTAATGTGTATTTACTTACGGAATGTCATCCCCTGGCCATAACAATAGCAGTACCAGAATTGTGAACTTGCGAACAAAATCCAGCGCCGCACTGCACTGCGCTCGTCACCCTGAGATAATAGTAATGTACGTCAAATCTCTTTATGTCCAGTAATTTATCTGGTAACTGGTACTGTTGCCGAATTTCCCGTTTTTTGCCACTTTATCGACATTATCCTTTGCTGAAAGGTAGCATATGGCGCTATTCTTCATTACCACCTGTACTTTTTGAGCAAAGGAATTTAACAACAGAAATATTGAATGAAATTGAAAAAAACATAATTATGACAGTTAGTATTTAACAAAATTATCATGTGGTCGAGTGCTTCAACTTCAATTCAACAAATACTTCGCAATATTTCCCTACATGTTGGTTAAATTTTTACCATGTATGGCGATGGAGTCAACATTTGTTCCACCTGTACTGTATACAATAAGGATTTTAAATAGGTACTGGTACCTGGTTATATGCCACTTATGTCGATTTGTACATCACCAACCAGAAGATGTCCACTGCTGGACTTAGTCTTACCCTTGAAAGGCGAATGGGCCATATTTACCACGCTGGCCCAGCTGCGGGGTGGTGATTTCACATCATCATCATTATTATCAGCCCGGAGACGTCCACTGCTGAACGAAAGTCTCCCCCTTAGACCGCCATCTGTACGACAACCTGCCATTTGCATCCACCGGCTGCCCGCGACTTTTACAATGTCTTTGGTCCACCTAGTGGGGGAGGCCTTCCTGCGCTGTGTCTTCCGGTTCGCGGTCACCAATCAAGAACCTTTCTTCCACATCGGTTATCAGTTCGTCAAGCGATGTGACCTGCCCATTGCCACTTCAACTTGCAAATCCTGCGAGCTATGTCAGTGACCTTGGTTCTTTAGCAAATATCCTCGTTCCGGATTTTATCGCGCAAAGTAACTCCGAACATAGCTCTCTCCATTGCCCGTTGCGTGACTCTGAGTTTCTCCAATAGGCCAGCAGTTAAATACCACGTTTCAGTGCCATATGTCATCACTGGCAACACACACTGGTTAAAAATCCTTGTCTTCGGACACTGCGGTATTTTGGTGAATTCTCATATGCCTTTGAATTTCTTCTCAGGACCTATGCAGGTTTCCTCACGATGTTTTGTCACCAAAAAGCAAATGGTATGAGATCCGTTGTGCGGAATCCTCTGTAAACACACATCTACATCTACAACTCAGTCTCATAAGTCATAGTTTGTAAGTAGTTCTTAGAGCCAAAAGTAGACCCATCTACAAAAGTTCATCGATGTCAAATTCGAGTGCGTCCAAACATACGAGGATGATAAGCCACTGGCGCCTTCATTACATTGCCCTAATTCAGTATTTAAATACTTTCAACGCAAATAATCTCCATTTGCAATAGGAAGTGACGTTCGCGATAACTGTTGATAGCCGCTTCATTGAAAACTGGACTTGTGTTTGGATAAAAATTACAGTTTTTATGTATACTTATTTATTTTACAAAGTATTTACACTAACCAGTAATTTAAAAGTAGCCATCTTTAGTTAGTTTGTTCATTATAATATTTCATGATCATGCTATGATAACCTATTTAATTGTAAAAGCGGTTTTGATAACTGAAGAGATCGCCATTTCGCCTATCGCGTGATAGATTCGATCTGAGATGAATCGCGCTTGGTTATTTACTCGGGCAACGCATTCCACGGTTGTCTTATGGTAGTTCCAGTGTCCGTTCTCTAGTCCATCATCAGATCAGTTCATCCTCTCCTCTCTATAGATCAGCTCAATGGCACCATAATCATTGATGGGCAAGAGAACTAAGTTAACATCACATATCTTTTTAAAAGTTCGTTCGGACCAGTAGAAACAGTAATCATGATAAAATTGTATTCAAAATTGTGTACCGTAGAAACAAGAAATTAAAACAGTTGCCATGAAACTGACAAAATGAAGGAAAAAGATAAAATGCTAGCTTCAAAAGCCTCTAAGACAAAGATAAAGTTTTATTGTATTATGTTGTAAGTATTGTATTATGTATAAGTATATATTATATTATATTGTAAGACTTAAAAAATTGCGTAAAATTAGGCGTTGTGTTCGCAAAGACTAATATAGCTGGCGCATCTAAATTGGTACCTGAACAGTTCAAATAGACTCGTTCTATATTCGAAAAATTAAAAACAAACCTGTCAAATCGAGGGCCATAACAATGGCGGCGAAATTGAGATGTCTATGTCTACCATATTTGAGCAGCTGCAATTTTAACGATATTTGATTTGGGTAGATAATGTACCTTCCGGAACTGTGTTAGTTTAACATTCATTTGCACACGCAAACAAAAGAGCACCATTATATTAATTAAATTAGACAGGTGACAA
Organism: Erannis defoliaria; assembly: GCA_905404285.2. Classification (NCBI taxonomy): domain Eukaryota; kingdom Metazoa; phylum Arthropoda; class Insecta; order Lepidoptera; family Geometridae; genus Erannis; species Erannis defoliaria. The sequence goes on along the minus strand of FR990066.1, from coordinate 10,210,130 downwards.
TTATTCTTGTTATTAGCAAACTTTACACAAAAAACAAAACAATGGTTACGCAAGAACACTTTTTGCATTTAAAGATGAGTTCTTAAGGCATGTCTCTTTTTTATATATTTTGCTACGGTTAGCTATTTTTAGATGCGTAAAATATATGGGTTATTATAACACATCCTTTCAAGTATAATCGGCCCACAATAATTCATCGCACGTTTCTTATTCGTTACACATAATTATTTAATATTGGAAAAACCTAGAACTATAAATGTGACTCAATAAAAACAGTTAAGTAATAAATAGGGAAATTATTAAACTCTACAACATTAAAAAATTAAAACGCTACGCGCGCATTTTGTCTTTTGTTTTTTAATAAATGGCAAAGCGCGCTTTTAACATTTTACCTGCAATCAATCAAACTCGCATGTGTGGCAACTCAGCGGATGTGTTGCTTTATTCAATGTGATCGTCCAATGGAAAACAGGAGTAAAGTATTTTCTGCAGCGTAAAGCGCATTCGTCAAGTGCGCAGAGATGTGCGAAGGAGGGATGCATGAACTTATCGATATTTTCGTATTATCGACAATTATACGAAGATCGTTACTGTTATCTATTATTAGTATTTTAAAAGTTGTATACGTATGTATATATTTTTTTTATTAAAATTGACCGATTACCTATCGGTAATCGGCTACAAATAGCTTAAACCAGATATAGAAGCAAGAAATTAAAAGTGGCAATTTGAAGCAAGAAACGTAGATGATCACGGAAGCTAAATACGGAATGGGTTTCGGAAATCAGTTCCGAATCTTACAACTGCGAGGCCGAAGGCCACGAGAATTAACCAGTATTAAAATATATTTGTTCTTATTTTTATTTTTGAGATCAACCTAGGCTTAAATAAAGTGCAATTCCATCCCGTTGCGACAATTAAACTGGCAATTTTAGCGCACTTGCTCTTCTTTACAACAATTGCGGATTAACTTTACAATGTTTTTAATGAACATTTATAATATTAAAAAGAATATGAATAAGAATATATTTATTGCCAAAAACACGAGGAACAACACTCAAATAAAACACAACATTCGTTGTTTGGTTGTTTGTTTGCATATTTTTTAATGTAATAATCGCAGTTCTTGTTGTTCTTTATCCTATGTACAAGTAAGGAGTACCTTCTTCTGTGTATCGCCAGGTCACCGAACATAAAAAATAAATACGTTTTTATACCCCAATTTGCTAGATACATTGTTTAATAACATATAATTATTTTTACTGTTTACAGAAGCTGGAATACAAAAGCCCAGGATCCGGTCAATTAATAATAATATGCCGTGCCGAATGCCGATGCAATCCGAGGTTAACGACAATGTTCGACACTTACAAAGCAATGATGGGGCTCCTGAAAATAAATACTAGATTTTATCATAATAGAATTATAATCTATCGATATCGACAAGCTGTTATCGACACCCCGCATACCAGCACCCCCATCTCTACCCTGCATCTGTGTCAGATGTTCGGCAGGTGAGGCAAGCAGGTGTCCTGCGTACTAGAAGCGCAAACGCAGCTCTCCAAAAATCACTCGACTTGCGCTATAATATCACCAACAAATGTGGAACTCAGCGGAGGCGCCATCAATGTGTTTTCTGAACAAAACTAGTCATACGATTTTGTTACGTAGTTTGGCCGTATCTACACACAAAATGGTAATTTTATAAGTGACACACGCAAATTTCATTAGGCAAGCCATGAGTAAATTCAAATGAAATATGTTCTAGAATATAAAGCCTTCCCATACGCAGGGGGCCTAGTGGTACAAATTATCCATACTTCCTTGTATGAACTAGGCCACAATGTCACATGCCTTAACTACGGAGAATAAAGGATTGAAAGCAAGATATAAATGAAATAAATGCTTGCCTGCTTTCGAAAAACTTTAAATACGTAAAACTCGACTATCAACGAAAGTACCTAACATTTTATCTCAATTTTTATCTTTTCTGTAAGTACTAAATAATTTTCTTGTCTTTTCCAGTAAAATCATTACACACCTACTATTAAAAAAAAAGATAATGTGAAAGCTTTTTCGTTAAAAGTGGCGAACAAGTCTTTGCTTAACATTGCGTTAGCACGAGAGAGAGTGCTAAATCCTTCAAGGCTAGCACGTAATATTAAGCAACCAAAAACCAACATGGAAAGCCTAGTAGAAGTTTTCCATTTTAGGCTCTTCATTGAACCATTGCAGTCCAAATAACGCAAACAAAACGCTCTAGAAGAACAGGTGTAAAGATAACTCAATAGATTTGTGAACAGAGACTAAAACTTTATGGAAAACAAACATTAGTAATTTTAGCTTACCTTGATGCAGCTTTAACATGTGGTAATTAAAACAAATAGCTAATTGTCACTAGTTATAGTCCGTGAAATTTCTGAGAATTACATTACAAAGGTTCGGCAAAAATATAATTTTGATTTAAACAAGTTTTAGTGAGATTTTAGCTTTTGAAAATTTTTATAAATGAAAAAAACTTGCTTGGGTGTTGGGTTGACATTTGATTTATTTCTAAACCTTTGTAATGTTTTTCTCAGTATTTTCACCGACTGTGATTTTTTATAACTATATTCAGCGTTTTTGAAGTATATACTTAAAAATGTTGTAAAGCGCGAGCGAGTGTATTCAATAAAAAAAAAAACATATATTAAAAGCGCGAGTGAGATAGCGACGCGCAGAATTCTGAGCCAAAAATAACGGCTAGGTTATTATAACCGCAACGTAACGCTGGAAGCGGATACGCCGGATTATATATTTTTTCCTATTTATTTATTTATGCAAAGGCACCAGTTATTTATGCACAAGGCGATTCGCAATTTCGGTACTACCTAGTTTATTGTCTATTCTTATAAATAATAATCTCTTCTTATTAACAATTTAAGTGTGATATTGCAACAAAATTGACACCAATATTCATGTAAGCTTGTATTACCAAAGTGCGAAAAAAACTATTGGCACTTGCGGTGCGTTTTATTACGAAACATATCACATGCGAGAAAAAGTGTTACGAATTCTTAAGTTTTAACACCTGTCTGTACCTATTACCTATGTACTCTTATACAGAGTGTACAACAGTGTTATGTACTCTTAATTCATGAGCAATATCTTAGAGGGTCATTAAACTCATTATAATAAACAACTTTTACTATGTAATCAAAGCCGATATCGTCAAAATAAAGCCGTCAAGGTACGAGTCATCTTGCGACTCGGACAACGAGGGTTCCGTACCACCATATGTACTATGTAATGCATGATAGTAACGAATATTTTGTGAACATTTCAACCGGCTATCTATTGCGATTCATGAGCTTATAGGCCAGTAAAGATCGGAAAGACAGATGGACACAGTCAAACAGACACGGTAGGCGGCTTAATGTTAGGGTACAGTTGGTTCTCTTTGGGTACGAAACCCTAAAATAATTTCCACATTCGTTCAATATATGCCAAGTGCGAAATTTAAAAAAATATGTGGTGAGGTGTGGACATAATTTTCTTGTTGTTTTCAAAACTCCGTAAAAGCTCTTAACAAAGCCGCTACAACTTCACTATTTGATTTTTGGGCTCTTGGTTACTGATACTATCAAAAACTTTTAAAATGCCAATGGCAGAATGTACAAAGTGTGATGTTAGTGGAAACTCATTTCTCCATATTAAAGAGTAAAAGTTGAGTTGTACGCAGAAGAAGCCACCAAATTGGCCTAAAAAAGGGTATAATTAAGTTAAGTATCGTACAAAACTCCTTTCTCCTTATGGGTTTTGAATTGTATAGCCCTACAAATTTGTACTATTGGTACAAAATATTAGAACTAAAAAAACTCACAGGACCTATCTGAACTCCTTAAAATCTCATAGGAAAGTCGCCATAAACGAACACTAGGGGCTGTGACTATGCAGTGGGGCATGACTTGTACTTGACCGTGACTGTTTTTTTGTTTTTATTTTTGATATACTATCAAGAACTTGGAAAGTTATAATGCTTGTTAGACTGGAAGAATGCACAAAGTGCGATGCCAAAAATGAAGAAAAAAAAAAAATAGAAGGACACTGATACATACGAGAGAGAGAGAGCTAGATCCTCCAAGCATACTTGGGAAAAGATTTATACAATGTGAAACTCTTTTCTCTAAGAGTGATATTGGGGTAAGAAAAGGTTAAAAACTAAAGTTAAACTCCTTTCATCTAAAGAGTTAATTTTGAATTGTAGATTGGTAAAATGGAAGAACTAAAAGAATTCAACAGGACCTGTTAGTTTTGTTCAAAAATTACGATGGTGGCTCGCTCGCTCATCTGTAAAGGTAATATTATAAAAGTTATTCTGACTTTAAGCAGGAGCCGGCTGCCATAGATCGAATCAACCTTAAAACGGTGAACGGAACGTTTGCGTGTTTTAACACCTAGCTAGCGCCATTTAGTTTTTTTGGGAACTAAAGAAACAAACAAAATAACCATTTACGTTTTGGCTTGATAAATGACAATTTATCAACAAATTATCAATTTTCAGATTTTTCCCATAACTACTGTTATAAAACCTTGCTTCTTGCCAAATTTCATGAATCTAGGTCAACGGGAAGTTCCATATGAATTTTGATTTATTACACTCTAAAAAACTCGCAAAAATGGCCGTATATTTTTTTGTGTACAAGCTTGATTTTTTTACAGCTTCAAAGGACCGTGGACTTACGTATTTGATATTAGTTTCAACTTGATATCTCCACGCGTTCCAGAGAAAAAGGGTCTTAACAGACAGATAGACAGACAGACAGACAGATGGACTACGGAGTGATCCTTTTTTCCTTTTATGGTACGGAAACCTAAAAAAAAACAGCCGTTCCATACTTTCATACATTTCGTCCTGTGTTAATGAACTATTGAGTGGGACAGGCGATTTTTTTCTCGTTTTCAGTGCTAGATTCATAGTAGAACTTGTCCATTATGATGAAGCCTACAATAAGTATTACTCATGAATTCAATAACAACCTGTATGTAGGTCATCATTATCAATAAACCATTTTTTGCTTTCAGTCATTGGCTTCACGTATATAATAGTCAATCCATCAGATCTCAGGATGTCTTACGCTATAAGTATACGTTTGTCAGTTCGTGGTGTCCACCTAGAACATGGTACACGCATGACATGACGTACGTCGTACGTCTTTAACTAGTATAATTTTATTTTATCTAAGATCCACCTAAGCTAGGTCAAGAAATAAATATGATTGGCTAGATTGGGTTATCCTAGGCCTATATTTGTATAAAAAATCCCAGAAAAAATAAAGCTTCTAAAAAACCCATCCCCCTAAATCACCCCCACATTTGGCGAGAAAACCCCTAAGTTGGGACCACTGCTATTTTTGTGTTAGTGTGTGTCCAATTATCAAAGACATGTAAAGAGACAAAGAAGCTTAAAACAAAAGAAAGTGTCAAACAAGTTTTGCCACTAACCTTTCCACGCGACATTGGACGGACATAATTCACCCTAATCCTTGTTTGGTCGCGAAACGTGGCCTTGGCGTAACGGTACGGGGCAGATGTGGCGAAATGTCCACAGTTCGTCGTACTTGAATACACCTGAACTGTAGCAGCCTTTTCTTTTTCGTAATAAGAGGTAAACAAAAATAAGGGAGAAGTTTTGGCGGGAACACGGAAAAATCATGTCGTTGCATTCTATTATTTTCTTAAACTTGTGTTTTATCGCGAATTAATGATTAACAATGGTGGTGTTTTATTCATTGAGTGTTGAATTACATGCACGAATGCAAGTGATATAAAGTGGTGAAACATGTATTTTCGTGTTGTTTTCAAAACTTCGTAGAAGCTCATAGTAAAGTCGCCACACTTTACTAGGGCATGACTTGGACTCGATTATGACTAATTTTGAGTGACTGACTGTGATTTCATGACATATTCGACTTGATTTTAATTAAAAAAACTTGAAAATTCATAAACCTGACTGGCAGAATGCACAACGTGCGATGCCAATAACTAAGAAAAAAAGAATAAAAAAAATAAGGGAGATTGATTAAGAATTAAGTGAGATGACAGAATACTTAAAAAATAACATCACATCATATCATCATCACATCAACAGCCGGAAGACGTCCACTGCTGGACGAAGGCCTCTCCCTTAAAGGGAGGTGTTGCCATAATCCCCACGCTTGGCAGGCGGCTTGGGGATCGCAGAATGGTTAGGACCGTTAACTAAGAAGACGCTGCTGCCCGTCCTCCGGTGGTTCTGGATGCAGTTTTAGGACATACCCAGGTCCAAAAAAAAACAAAAATAAAAATAACAACCAACTTCAATTTCGAATACCTGACATCCAGATCCAGACACACACACAGACATTTTTCCAGATATTTTGATTTAAAAACCAAACTACTGATTTCGATAAAATTTATATGGGACTACCTCTGAAGACTTGAGCCCCAAGATACAGGCCTCGAGCCTAGTTTGGGGTTCACCGTTAATTACCTTGATAAAAAAATAACTGTATTTTTTACTATGTACCTAATTTAAGCAAATATGTACTACTCTATGTGGTTGGTAATAAAAACTATTCTATTCTATTCTATTCTAAGTAGTCTCTACTACTCTTTTTTTTTTGTTTGGTAGGTCACTACCAAACAAAAAAAAACAATATCATTTCATTATTGGCTGAGTAATCGCGAGACAAACATACAAAAAAAACATACAGTCGAAATAAGAATCTCCTTTTTGAATTCTGTTGAAAATAAGGCAGGTCATAAAAGAGATGATACAAGCATACAAAAACATACAGTCGAATTGAGAACCTACTATTTTGTAGTCTGCTAAAAATAAGGCAGTGCGTATAGGAGAGATGACACAATTTTAGGCCCAAACGTCTACAATTCAACCTGAAGATTAATGAGATATTTGACCAATTTATGACAAAGTTTGACTTAATTATTTCAAAATTTGGCAATTTTTGTTGGTAGGAGTCTATATCAGATTCCGCCTGGGGAAATACCAGTTTTTAGCGAGTTATTTAACCGCCACGCAGTAGTGTGCAACCATTGGCGTGTTTTGGTTTGATTACTGAGAGTCTTGTAACTCCATTGACAAAACAATTTAAAACCAAAACATTCTTCAAATATACCTAAATAGTTTCACAAAACGCCAATACCTTGTAAAGACAGTGAAGTTTATCCTTTTACCTTGAACTGTAGTTAACACTCCACATTGCGCACGCATCGTAATTGAAACAATGAAATAACAGTACAGTGCCACCTTGTTGCCGTTGTTTTTACCCGGTAAAATGTCACGGCCTTCGTCTCCTCATTTCCAAGATGTCTTTGTAGGATGTCACACTGTACTGTAGTAGTACAAAAAGAAAGAACGGAAAAGAAGGCATAGAAGCAGAAATAAATATGATAACATATTTAAAAAAAACAACTATGCACTGAAACGCCAGTCCACGAACTTAAAAAAATCTTTTAAACTACAAAATCATCGAAGCGTTTCCACTATATTGAAATAAACTACCTCGTAGCAAATTCAGACCTCGTGACCACCATATTTTCAGCCTCTTGACCAATTTGGCTCATATTTAAACTTAATAATCGTATTTGCACGAAATACTCGCTCACAAAACTTCATAAAGATCGAATCAATGGGTCGCAAGTTATTGTTAAACAAATATACATAGGTATAAACAAATGTCGACTTCTAAGACTCAGACACCTTCGCTTTGCTTGGTCAACTATAAGAACTGAAACCTCGTGACCTCCATTTCTTGCGAGCCCCTGACGAAGACGTACAAGATTTATTTACAAGTTAAAACAATGACACTGACGAGTAATTTTACAGATATCGTTCTACAGAACCATAGATTAAGTATATTTTAATCTATGACAGAACACAGTACAGCATTTAAAAAATTTAACATCTCTTAGTATTTGATACAACTCGGTGTGACGAACAGCCAAAGCTAAAGATCATTTACAAATTCGCATCGCAATGTACGCAGCAACCGTAGCTACTTACGGTTTTACAATTTAACATTGCATTTTTAAAACTATACTTTATATGCCAATATTTGCTCTGTGCCTTAAAATAAGCAACATTCAGGCATGATAATGGTCAAGAATATTGTCGACTTTGTTCAATATTACTTACTTGCGTTTTATAGACACCGTACTGACTAGTGATAATATTACAATTTGCATTTTTTTAATTCTAACAATACCAAGTATCTTTTCAATTGTCCAAATAACAAAATATAAAAAAGTACGAATAACAAAATGACATGTCTATAAACATAAACGCCAGTTTCGAATTCAGAACGCAGTTCCAAATTTGAATGTCTCGAGTACCAACGGGGGCGTGGGAAAAGGGCCTCCTGTTCGAACCTCTTTTTTCAAATCCTCATTGTAGATTACACCTGCTGGCCGTTCGCAGCTTTCGTTGAAAAAATCACCGCGTTCTTTTTTAGAACGGACCTATCGGTATTCATTTTATTTTTAAAGTAGTCGTGAGATACTGGCCACACTACGATTAAGTGGTAGAATCACGAAGCAGTAATTCGTTGTTTTTTTGGTCGGTGCATCACGACGAAGGGTTATTGATCATTATAGACATCATAACGCGATGCCCTGTTTTTTCATAACAAAGAACGTGGTACGATTATTCGTCAAATTAAATCGAATAATTTGCTTCTGATGAGTCTACGAAAAACGTAATCTATAAAAACAACCTACCGCGTGCATACAAAATTAGGCGTGTAATGGTCTAAAAACTCTGAATAAAACTCATACAGTTCAATTTGTCAAATTGACCTTAAAATTGTCACGTACTAGATACACTTGAAAAGAGCACAAAAACTAACGTTTTAAATGTTCTTCTATGAGTGACTTTCAACTTGTCCGCTTTTCAAAACAGGCTTAAAAAGAGTAAGCTGTGCTTCCGTAGGTCTTTTTGGTTGATTCGATGATTTGAATAATTAATTTTGGAATGACGTTTAAATAATCAATCATGGTAACACTCTAGGAATAGAACGAAGTTTTTAGCCTGTCTGAACTAGCCAGTCTTCATAAAACTTCGAATCGTCAACTCGGCCAGTTTCGATTAGGTGACTGTCGATGGCAGCATCAGAGGATCGTGTTTTGTACCACCAAGGATTTATATGGCATACATTTATTAAATATACAAGAAGTAACTTCGTAGTTTTTTTCACGGCAAGTACGCATTCCTCTCAATAAGTGAAGGTCGGTCAGAATATTAGGTGTCGAATATTTACAATGCCATATAGGGCTGGTATCCATCTGGTCATACAAGGTGAGCCCTCGCGTGCTCGGCCACCGGCTGTCATTCGCGGACGATCAAATTCCATTTTTTAAATTGGAATTTAATGTAAAGTAGCCATCATCGATACGATACCCTCCTTTTCGCTATCGATATTCGATACTAAACATTGTCACATCACTATTTTTATAGCTATAAGCTTTTGACATTAACTTATGGACATGTTTACAGTTCTCAATTGGTATTTCAACAACTTCGATCGGATTTTAAAATAATTTACCGGCTTGGAGTTTGACCATTGCTCACCCGATGTTAAGTGACGATGTGGTCGAAGATGTTAATGAGACTTGGTTCTCATTAAAGCTTTGCTATAAATAAATAAGGTCTACCTCTGAAGGGCGATTGGGTCATATCCACTACTGGCCCAATAGCGGGTTAGTGCCAATACGCCAATAAATTTCTTCTTCGGACTAAACAATGCAGATTTCCTCACAAAATTTTCCTTCGTCGAAAAGTCATTATTATGAAAAGCAACTTTAGTGTCTGATGATAAAATTCCAGAGCTGAGATGTATGAATTAAAAGCACTTCCCGCACATGTACATCAACCTGCATGCGCTCGCATCCTGCAAGCGTTTCCGTGTCCGCCGGAAGTGCGCGTTTCGGCGCGTTTTTGCGACTACCCGCGTTTTGTGCAACTTCCGGCGCTCAGGTACGAATGAGATTGAAGGTGCATATTGACCTTGGTATCAGATTTCTAAGGGGTGACATGGATTTGCAGGAAGTCTAGCTGATCTCAGTTTGTGATTTTTGAGATAAAATAGGGATTGACATCAAGAAGCGTAAGAGGCAGTTCTGAATAAAAAAAGATTGGAGGTTCAACAATGTCACGTTCTATTACTAGTAAGTTTTTTCAGTAAGTTTTTAATCTAATAAAAATTTACCTAAGATGATTGGTTGGTTGGACATTTTCGAAGAAACTTACTGGCGGTTTAAAAATTAGGTTTGAAGAACGAACAGGAGCAAAATAAACTGCAGAAAATTTGTTATTGAGTTTCATTTATCTTCTTCTATCACATGTCTATTGGTCATGTCGTGTAATTTTTTTGATAACGTTAATTTCGAAGGTATTGTTCGGTTCGCTTACACCAGACGAGTTGGTGACCAAATAGGCTAGTTTAAAATTGGAAACACACATTCACTGTTTCAAAGCCGTTCGTGACCTCACATGAATTGGCTTCAATGGAAGATCAGCGCTGTTTGTTAAACAGCACTAATCTGAGTTGATGCCATTTTTTGTGACATCGCCCCAGGATTGTTAATTCATTATAGTTATACTACCAATGTTACAAAATAAATGATATTTCTTTCTTTCTCATTTCTTTCGAAGGCATACGTAATTTTGGCCTAGTTCATATAAGGAGGTATGAGATATTTGTACCTCTGGATGCATAATAGGGAATAATAAATAATAATATATATTAGGTGGACATTTTACACAGCGCCATCTATCTAAACAAAGCTTGTACTATGGGAACCAAATAGCTGATAGAACACTTAGGTATACAACGTGTATCAAAAAGGTTCACCAATACGAAAGGATATCTATATACTCATCATTATGAAAAACTTTTACTATGGGGCCAACACTAAAATCGCAAAAAAAACAGCTGTTCCATACATTTTGTCCAAGGTCAAGAAACTTTTTGTATTTTTACAACTGCTTTTTTTCGCGATTTCAGGGTTGGCCCCATAGTAAAAGTTGTTTATAATGACATGCCCTTTCGTATTTTTGAACTTTGTTGTTACACATTGTATACTTTTTTAGTATACACAATTACACATACTTCTAATACATACAACTTACAATACCCAGACACAGAACAAACATCTACGTTCGTCACAAAAATGCTTGTCCTGGGTGAGAATCGAACCCACGCTCTACAGCTCTGAAGGCGGACATACTACCAGCTGAGGTATAAGGCAGTCAAAAAATATATTTATGACTAGCTGCGCCCCGCGGGTTCAACAGCGAAACCTGGAATAACAAGTAGCCTAAGTGTTATTCCAAAGTATAAGCTACCTCAACACCCACGTTTATTCAAATCCGTTCAGCCATTTCAGCGTGAAAGAGTAAAAAACATATTAAAGTACACATACCGACAAACTTTCGTATTATAATAATTATTAGTGTCATAAAAAAAATGATTGTTTTTCAAAACAAATAGAGCTGCGTTTTAAATTAGTCTATGCCTCCGACAACTCAATTGCACTTACCATTATCACTCGTCATTCAAACCATCTTGGATACAACCTACAATATAACGCTTACGCTACTCATGGAACTTTCTGGGCTTCATCTTAGATTATTTTCTTGAATGTCCCGCACACAATAAGGTGCAGGCAGATGGTAAATGCCTCGGCACTTGCACAGAACGATTTAGTTTTTCAAACACCATGTGCTTTGAATTAAATCTACCTTTTTCCATCATATTTGCATCTTAGTGACACATGTCGTTCGGACCCAAAAAATCGGGAGATTTAGAAAAAATCTGTACAAAAAAGGTTTGAGGAGCGACAGATGTACCAAAAGAAACGGAGCTAGCACGTGCCATCTGCCAAATCTAAGAAGCTCTACTCTACAAAGGAATAGGTTAAAAAATGTGAGGAGCACGCACACAAGCGCATCAGTGCCAAACTGCGATCGATCAAACACCGGCGCACGCGCCGCCGCAGCAGATGGTCCGCTATGATTGGTCGAAGAAGTTTGAATTTGGAACTTCCGCACAATAGGTTGATAAGACAGACTTACGGCCAGTATCTTTTGATTTTGATTTATTCGACATTTATAGAGATGTTTTGACAATCAGAGCAATATTTAATAGTCTATGAAGACCGATGACTAAATCGAATGATGGGAAAGTGTTACCGTTGTTTCCGATCTGATTTCTACTTTCATGTGATTAATCATCATTATTCTTGCAATTTGTAATATAAAGTAGATAATCGCTTCGATGAACGATTTGATTAAATGGATTATTCGATTAATAATCGATTATGCCGTGTGAAATGATTCTCCGATTTGTTCTGTCGATTTGCGTGACTACTAAAATGTCCTAGAGTTAATTGTTTTGGGCGTGATTTTTCGCAGTTAATTTTTATCATTATAATGGAATGATAAGCAATATTGAAAATTCGGTGGGAAAATATTGTTTGTGATAAACGTTTTTGCTATTTTTTGCGGTTTAAAGTCGACCTTAGACCCTAATTGAGCCTATTTGTGTCATCTTGTGGGAATCGAAACCTTTTGTTTTACCCATTATTAAATTAATCTAGGTGGATATAAAAAGGGTCGATTATCGATATAAGAGAAATAGGTGTTAGTTTTAGCGCATTTTAAGTTATAGTATGCAAGGTTTATGATGATGTTTAACAACTTCTTACAGACTGTACTAACTTTTGTTCTATGACTTTTAGCAGAATTCGATTCCTACACAAAAATGTAGGCATTTACAATGGGGATCCACAGTGCAATTTTTTCCGCTAGGTGGCGCATCTTCAATGCGACCTTAGTCAACTGTCAATCTCATACATTTTGTTGTTGTTTGTTTTGTTGTCGCAGAGAACATTATAAAGACTCGGATTACCAGGGAGACTGCATATACTGGTTTGTACATCAAACAACTTACAAATCTATTTTCAGGCCTTCAACGGCTGCATACATTCTTATAACAAGGCACAGTTCCCAAATTTTTTCCTTGGACTCGATTATCGACAACAACGCCTTCATCAAGAGCAGATAGACATAATCAAAGATTAACAAGAAAACTTGATTATGCCACATCTGGACCGCCGCGCCGCTGGCGCTATCTGCGAAAAGTTTTGCCTGTGGAACCTCATTGAGCGCTATCCAGCCATCCATCTAACCCTCTGTAGCTACTACGCCAGCGGCCCAGGGTTTCGTTCCTTCAAGGAGCTGGGTTGGCTCGGGTAGATGCTGACGACAAATACACAATACACCCCACGCCTATATGCGGGACTCAGTGCAGGATTTAAATTATCTATTTATTTAATAATATAAATAATAATAAAAATAACAGAGCGCTACCGTAGGTCGGATGAAAAATTCAATTGTTAGCGCCGGTTGTAGGTGTAACAGCAACCGTCAAGCAAGAGCAAAGACTATAAATCCTGGTGACTGATCGTCCGACTTGAGGTACTTGGGGGTGGGGTTGAAGTACGAGGGCCATACGAAAATGTGTAGTTTAAAAACGACTGATAGCCACTGCAAGACGTCAGAATTTCATTGAATTTTAAAACTCAGATTACGTCATCCAAGTGGTTAGCCAATCGCAAGCTTAAAACGTTACCTCGCCCCCTGCCCGAAACGGTGAGTCGTGTTTGTAGGAAAAATTATGTTCACGAGTCATCAACGGGCTATATGATCTGTGAGCAAGAGGGTCCATAGGCGATAAATTAAGTCTGACATTAGGGCTGCTAACTCAGTCTATACAAACTTACTTACTAAAAAGAGAATAGCTCGGGAGAAACAGAACTCAGCCTGCCCGCCTAGCACGCGAACCGTGATAAACGTATCCTCTCTTTTTTCCCCGTGAAAACGAGACAGATCTATCCATATTTTAGCACTACCACGTTCCCGCTCGAAGAAAGACCAATTAGTCCTCTGCGCGTGCTAGAGAGGCAGCGAAAATAAAGATACAAATATTGATTGACATGACACACATCTTCATTTAACCCCAAACTAAGCAAAGCTATGGGAACCAGAAAACTGACTGAACATGAAACTTACATTCTCTTATTTGTAAATACATACGTAACATGAAATATATACATACATAATACATCACAGAACAAACATCTATCTTTGTCACATAAATATTTGTTTTGGGTGAGATTCGAGCCCACACCCTACAGATCACATGGTAAGCGTACCAAACTGAGCTATGAGACAGTCAAAATTATAATAGGTAATTAATTGTATGTAAATGTTTTACCCAAATGATATAATAATAAAAAAAAACTGCCTGAACAGCCGTCAATCCCATCGCTTTTTCTAATCATCTGCATCCAAACTTCTGTATAATATCAATGATTCCCAAAGAAAAAACTTTAAAAATCAATAGGCGATATTTTCTTAGATTCCCATGGAAGGTTCCTACCTGGCTAAATAAGACAGCTGCATCAGTTAAATCGATCCTGTATTTTATCTCACTCTAACTTATAAAAAATACAATGTGTATCTCGTTTTAGATAAGTCGGTGCGAACTAGAGATGTTAAGAAAAACTCAAGGAATGGTTTCAAAGGCTGCTTGCGCTTATAGAGGCTTACATTATAAGGCCTTACTTCATACAAAGTTAAAAAAGTTCAATAACGACGAATACAAGTAGGCCTTGCAGATGCGTCCACATGAACTTTTAACAAAAGACTGAAAAAAAAGAACGCATTTTTAATTTTTAGTTTTTTTATTGTTTAATATACTTACCTCACTTGCTTACCTAGAGTCTTTCCTAGAGTCCCTTTTTGTCTATAATTTTTTTCTTCCTGGCAAATCTAGTAACGACTTCTATATAACTACAAGAACTTAAACATTAACCCTCTCATTAATAGTAGTGGAACAGACATAAAAAAAAGACTTAGTTTATTGTTTCCTACAAAGAGATAAGAAATAGCGCACAGGCAAAGCTTCTGGCACATTAGATGGCGGGGGTGTCCTATAATTACTACCTTTACTCTAGCGTAAAAATGTGGGAGAAATATTATTTTATTTTATTTATTTTGGCACACGAAACAGAATATAATCAACACATTTCAAAGCATAAATGATAATAGGTGCAGAGTTATAGCTCAGTTAGTAGCATGTCTGCCTTCAGAGCTGTAGGGCGTGGGTTCGCACATCGATGTTTGTTCTGTGTCTGGGTGTAGTAAGTATTTACGAAAAAAATATGTATATAATTATTCTATCAGCTATCTCGTTTCCATAATACAAGCTTTGCTTAGTATGGGGCTAGATGGCGCTGGTGTAATAAATGTCCCCCCAATATATAATATATATACATATATACTAGTTACGTACTATGGTACGTAAACGAAATTAAATCTAGAATATCGCCCCCGGACATGCAGGCGTATCGGGCGTAAATGGAAACTACTTTTTTTCTGTTCTAGCAAGAAAATAGTATGACAAACAACATTTTCCATTTTCGCACGACAAGGGCGCTGTTTTTATTATTATAAAATTTATGTACTACGTTATTATTGTAAATTTTTATGCCAGACCCTTACCTTTTGCGAATTTAATTATTTTAAGTACACAAATATTCGAAAAAAATAAGATAATTTGCTAGTCAAAGTTAATAAAACTACAAAAATATTTAACAACATCTTTAAAAAAATGTTTTATTATTTCCAAAATAAAAAGTGAAAGTCACAATTACTGGTTTAATAAATAGCTAACCAAATTAATGTGCTTTGTTTCAGTTTTTTTTTAAATGCGATATCTACGAACAGGTAATTATTTGACTTTGATTAATCTACAATAATAAATGACAAAATGTTGACCACTGTAAGGAATGAATTCATAATAAAGAGTAAACTAAATGGCATTCACATAATTTCGACGGCCATACATAACGTCCATCAAAGCAGGAATTTAAGTCTTCATTTCGAAATGGTCCAGAGAGTGATAGCTGAGACTAAAAAGAATGAGTGTAATTATGTGTGGTGTGGAAAGGGCTTGGACTAGTCGATTCCCGTGACTTCGTGAGACGTAGAAAGAAAAAATAACATGTTTTTAAATTATATTTAAACAACGGACACTATTGCTCAATGCACTCGCTTATTATGCAATGTTACCAGATAAATTACTGGGCATGAAGAGATTTGTCCATTTAATATCTCAGTGTGATGACTGCAGCAGCAGCTGTTGCTGCGGGCAGCAGCGTCCTCTCAGTTAACGGTGGTAACCATTCTTGGATCCCCAAGCCGCCTGCCAAGCGTGGGGATTATGGCAACACCTCCCTTTAAGGGAGAGGCTTTCGTCCAGTAGTGGACGTCTTCCGGCTGTTGATGGTGTGATGACTGCAGTGCAGTGCAGCGCAGGACTTTGTTCGCAAGTTCACAATTCAGGCACTGGTTCTGTTATGAGCAGGCGTGATGGTTACCGCCAGGCAAACGTCTCGCTTGTCACATCTCTATGTTGCATAAAGAAAAAGATATGCACGCATTGACAAAACTATTAAGACAAATTAAAAAAAAACTTATAATAACCTATTAGTTACCTACTTAGGTAGGTTCTAATCTATACTATACATTTTGAAGTTGTTTTTTCTTGTAAGTTCAGCTATAGTTCCGCGTAAATAGATTGCAATATATTTAGGTACAGTATTTTTACCGGAAATACTTTTTTAATAACCGGAAGACGGGCATCAGCAGCGTCCTCTAGGTTAACGGTGGTGAACATTCTGCGATCCTCAAGCCGCCTGCCAAGCGTGGGGACTATGGCAACAAACTAAGGCTTGTGTCTAGCAGTGGACAGATTATGGCTAATGTCGATGATTATTTTCTTGCTGGAACAAATTAATTGAGTAAGTACTTTGGGAACAACCCTTATAGACTGCCCCACCAACCCCTCATTTCAGTGACGGTCATGGGTCATGGCAGAAGGGACGGCGTCTTTTTTTAGTTCTATGCATAACAAGCTATGAGATGAAAAAATACTACCATAATGGAAGAGCATCATGAGCTATGAGAGACATCTTAGAGCAAGAGAGAAGCCTTAGCTAGAGTTTCTTTCTTCTGCCTTCATTCTTAGCTAGAGCTCATTTAATTATAAGCTCTACATCTCGTTGGTAAATCGATATCAAGCTCCTGTTTTCCACTTGATACCTTAGATACACATATCTTTCCTGTAATTCTTAGACATATTGGGCCTTACTTAAAAACACCAATCAAAGTTAAATAACGTCATTATTTACCAAATGTTTCTATTGCGTAGAAGTTATGTGACTTCTGATAACTTATGCAACGTTTTTAAGTAAAGCCCACTCACAACACTCACTACGAGTGTAACTTTTGTGTGAGTTAACACAACAGTTACACTCGTAGTATCACAGCATAAATATTACAGACAAACTCACCACCCCTCTATATACTTAAATACTTTAATTAATATGGTAATAAGTTGTAATCGATTGAGATGTATCTCCTGGGTATACCGGAACGTGGCGTGATAGAAAGCACTTCTTTACACTTCGTTTAGAAATAACGCTATATTTTTAACTACAAATACTTAACGCGCTCCGTTTCGAAGGCACGCGACGATTATATTGAGATTTTTGGAGATCCCTAACTTTTTTGATATATTTTTGCTTTGAAATTTACAGCCCGTAGTTGCTCTCAAGCTTAGATCAAAGAAACCTTGTAGACTTCGTTCTGAGTCCCTCCTACGCTGAAGTCGGTCGCGTACTATCGTCTATCAACATACGCACCGCTAAGGTGATCGTCACATTAATAGTGTTTTATTGAACCTAATGTATTTACGTTCGTAAAACTGACTTCAGCGACCAACCTCGTAAAAATAATTCAGGCCTTAGCTGTGGAATCCTTGTGGGAATCTTTGTTTCTCCGTTCTTGCAGTCGAGTGATTCATTTCTCTTCTTTTACGCCATTTACTCCGGTCCCGAGCTAATCTTAACCAAGTTTTTTTGTAAGCAAACCTGCTGCCTTTGGATATTCGCAACATTATGATAGCTCCGAAGAATTGTCGATTCGTAGATATTTTTATAGACATTGTTTGGAAAGACTCTCTCAGGAAGGGTTTTACATCTTCTGTATAATATTCAAGATGCAATTTTTACAATTTGCCGTGCTTTTAAACGTCCTAATTTTTTTTTAGGTTACGACGTAATCATTACTTTACGATGCAGGAATACTCCATTTTTATGAGTGCTCTCTTTTTGTATAACTAACTGATATAGCCTTGGAAATACTATTTTGATTTTTATTAAGTGCTTTGATTCATCATATAAATATTCACAGTTTTTTTTAAAGATTACTACGGAACTCCGAAATAGCAAATATCCCGCCATTGTCTTCGATTCGGCGCGCCATTTGGTGTGATAATTAATTTTTTCGACTGTTATTCGTAACGTTATTCCATTTGCAAATATCAATAACAACTAGCGATTCTAATAACAAAAACTAGAACATTTTATCAAATAGACCCACTAGCTATTGCATCTATCTTTTGAGTTTAAACTATCATTTGAGGGAAATCTCTAGCATTCGTCCAGCAGTGGATAACTTCTGGCTGATGTCTGTGAGTTAGTGTTAACTACTATATTAAACATTAGTTATTAGTTGCTAGTAGTTGACATATTTTTGATCAAAGTTAAATACAACCAGAAAAAACAAACGTTATAAAAAGCGCGCCTTACCTAACATTTGTTCAATTACGGGCCTGCACCTATTTTGGAATTTACGTAGGTTTTTCAGTGACAGATAATATCGTGCTTGAATATTGATACCATTCGAGCGTAGGCCTTTTTCAAATGTTGAAAACTGCATGTTGGAATGGAACTGATCCTAATTCTTCAGTTACAAAGAATGATCGCCACTGGATGCCAATCATATCTGTCTTCGACTGTCAATATCAATTCATTTACCTATTCTTCGTCATATTTTTCTTTAGTTATATTAAAAATCTGTTCGAAACAATCATTTACAATCCTAGAACCTTATCACAATAACTTTTCAACACTTTTCACGCTAACTGTACAAAGTTCGAAGTAATTTTATTGTGATATGATACCAAGTTGCACGAGTATAACTGTCCTTACTGATGAATGAATGTTATAGCTTCTTCAATATCAAAAGAAACCTTTTGCAAAGCTCAGGTAAGAAGTCCTTGGATATTTACGCACGTGTTCAAAGTCTACGTTCCCACGCTGTTTGCGCAAAAGAAATCTTTTCTTACATCGTTAAAAAAATTGCAAATTTGACCTGAACACGTGTGTGCCAAGTCTAAAGATCAGCTGATTTTGTCAACAGTTACGATCGAAGCAATTTGATCTGTAACTTTATGATTTTAAAGTTAATTTTTATGAGCCAGATGGCTGATACGAGTAAAATCTAAATGGTAGGTAAGAATTTCTTTTGCATCTACTCTCATGTAGATTTTACCTAAATTTTAAATACATTTTGCACGTGGGTATTCTTTTTATTATGTGAAAGATTTGGAAGGCTGTGTATTATTATTTAAGTTTAGGTGAAAAGCCGAAGATATAATGGAGTTTCTTTGGTTGATTTGATTCACATGACATCATCAACCAAGTGATGTCCACTGCTGGACGATCTTTTAAAACCACCTAGTCAAGCTACGTCACGAGCGCTACTTGCCTACGGTCATTGGTTAGGTATATTCTTCTTGTAATGTATTAAAAATCTGTACTAATAGGTACTAACAATATCCACATTCCAAATTCAAATCACTTTTCCTTCCTAGGGCAAAAAATTGCTATTTTTCTCCCTGTTTGCGAGGAACAAACTAGCTCTTTTTGAATAGATGTGATAAAAAATATATTATAATATAATCATAATCATTCTTGGCTGTACTTTGTATCATCCATATCCGTTATTTCTTCTATATTCCAACAAATAGTACCACTACCAGGTGACATCCTCCATTTGAAATTTCTAAAAGGAGAGACCAAGACTCCAAGAAGCTCAATGCAATCTTTGTGAGTAGTTCTCGAATACAATGGGACAAAGCAAGGACGATTTTAGTTCACTTTATTAAAATACCATTAAGTCAAATACCGATTTAACTCTTACAACAGTTTATAAAGCTATCTTCTTTATGCCTTAACCCTAAGGTTTATTATTGGATGGAATGTTAATTAAAAGTTACAGGAAATATTTGGTAAGCGTTTGACAGAGGTTGCAAAGCCATTGTGTGTCCTACACTCAATTTCTTGAAGTGATTTGCGTATAACGGCTAAGGAGATAGTGAATTTGCATTATAATAAAAATCAGTTATGAACATTGAGAACTGAAGACTGCACTACTGATGAAACATAGTGTTATTGGGCTCGTACATACATCAAATGATTCCGCTCGAAGCAAACTCGCGGGATCAGTTGACATAATACAAAATTTGAGTTGGTCTACTGCTCCCGTTGAACAATTTTGTAATCTATCTATATATATATAAAAAGGCTATGTCCTGACTGACTGACTGACTGACAGACAACGCAAAGTTCAAACCGCTGGTTGTACAGACTTGAAATTTGGAAAAAAGGAAAGGGGGGAAACTTTTGTATGAAAATCCTTTGTTTCTGGACTTTTAGTCACGAAAACTTGGATTTGGATAGTTCATTTAAAATAAGAAATGCTGTTTTCATATTTTTTTAGTGGGTTGATTTAAGGGGGGAAGGGGGGGGGGGAATGTTGTATGGAAAGTTCTTTGTTTTTGAAGTTATAGTGATGAAAATTGATATCTGGGTACTTAGTTCATTCAAGGGTTAGTTTTGGGTAAAAAAGTGGTGAATTTTGGGAGCGAGCCGAATTTCTTCCGTACGCGGACAATGTCGCGGGCTACAACAAGAAAAAAAAATGTTATAATAAGCTAGAAAACCAGATATTATATGCCTACATTTTTCCAAAGATAAAATAACTTTGTATAGAGACATTATTATAGTGAATTTTTAGATTCATATGAGTCGTAGTGCGGTATTTATTGTAAAAAAAACTCGGAAACAAATTTACGGGAATCAGAGTATTTTTTTGTATGGCGTAGAGATGAACTTCTGGTGGGACGAGTACGTCCTAAAACTGCATCCAGAACCACCGGAGGATGGGCAGCAGCATCCTCTCGGTTAACGGTGGTGAGCATTCTGTGATCCCTAAGCCGCCTGCCAAGCGTAGCAACCTACCAGTATTACGGGGAGGCCGTCGCCCTGCAGTTGACGTCTTTGGGCTGATGTTTACTATCCGTAAAGTGATATTTCAATATTCGGAACTAAGCATCAATCGGAATACCGAAAACCTAAATCAACTCTATACTCGTATTCATAAACAAACGGACTAAACTGACAGAATGAAACGTCACTTTTCAAAATAATGCTGCCTGCTAAAAAAACCGTAGTTATGGATATCGTTCAAAAGAATTGTTGAATAATAATTAATAGCTGTTAAAGATTTAAAAAGCCAGTGGAAGTGTAAGTAGAAAAGGAAAACATATTGTGTAAAAAAGTTGTTCTGTAAATTGCTACACGGAAATGTAACATTATTTTCATGATTTATAACCTTGGTTTTTTTTAAATCGTACATAAGTAAGGAACTACACCTTTTACAAAGACTAATATAAATATATCGAAGTAGTTTCATTTCATATTCATTTCATATGTTAATAAAAAGATTAAGTTTCTTAACATATGTTAGTAAACTTAATATTTTTTCCCAGCACTATTTAAATTTTGCCAAAAAGTTGCAACACTCGAAATGTCAGCTTAGTCCGTTTAATTAAGAATCCGAGTATAGGTCTTGACTTCTTATTTTCCTCCTAACAAACAAGAAATCAGAATGTTTCCTAAGACAATATTTCTACACGGCCTCTAATCATGACCATACAAAGCAGTAATACAACTTATCCCTCCATCCATACATTACATTATACAAGACATGTTTTACAATACTTTACATGCTTATGACATCATCTTTGATTAAAATCTAAAGGAATAAGTCTGATCTAACCGTTTATGGCGCTAACAGCACGAGAAAATGCAGTTCGTAATATATGTTTAATACATTTTCAAGCCATTTGTTTTTTCCAGCAATAATTAGTTATGTTTTAGTTCATAAAAGACTTACAAAAACAAACTGCGCCGCAGCGAGTTGCCGTTACCGTATGATTAATAATGTTTTAATCTTGTTTAAATTTATAGATGTAAATATTGGCTGTAAGTTGCCGTAGTTAGCGAAATAAAAAAAACAGATACATAAATAGTTGCATTACAATCCATAGTAATAGCATCTAATAACTTTAAATGAGCAATTCTTGTACCTACTTATTTCGCGTATCTCGGAAACGGCTCTAACAATTTGGATGAAATTTTGTAAATAGATTAGGTTTTTCTTTTTAAGTTTACCTATACCGGGTGTTAGTATGAACACCGTTATCCTTCTAGGATATCATTGTACTCATCATTATGAACAACTTTTACTATGAGGCCAACCCTGAAAACACGAAAAAAAAACAGCTGTTCCATACATTTTGTCCAAGATCGATGAACCTTTTTGTATGGAAGAGCTGTTTTTTTTTTCGTGATTTCAGGGTTGGCCCCATAGTAAAAGTTGTTCATAATGATGAGTATAATGACATCCAAGAAGGATAACGATGTTCAAACTAACATTCTGTATAGTATTGTACCAGCTACGCCCTGCGAATTCACCCTAGCGAAGCTCGGTCGCCCAGGTACTAATAAGTAATACTAGTAGGTACCTACGTATATACCTACTAGTATAGTCACATCACATCACTCTAATATTATGAATGCGAAATTTTGTAGGTTTGTGTGTTTGTATGTTAGTGACCTCTTCACGCCAAAACGCCTGAACGAATTTGGATGAATCTCGATATAGAAAATAAATAATTAATCTCACCGTCTAGCACAGACTTTAAAATACTTAGGTAGCAACTCCAAATAATCTTAATCTCATTCCCTAACAATAGGTAAGTAAAGTCCAATAAACTAAATCGATTTTTTCCACGGATCAACATCGATCAATATCTCTACCACAATGTGCTTTCAAGTCTCGACCACAACAGATGATTGTTGGTAGATCGTATCGTTTTCATGATCTTTATGGACTATTGTCATCGCAGGATGCGTCTTCAAAACGAAAAAAAACGATGTCTATGGGAGCTTGCGTAACGGTACACTTTTGTGTTCGAATTTTGAATTGCGCTAGTAACAATGAGTTCAAGTACGCAATGAAGCAGTTTATTAGGCCAGCATTATAATAAGTTTCAGCCCTTAATCGTCCTCTATGGAGGATAGGCATAAATTAAATCTCTAGTCTTTTTCTTGTAAACAATGTGTAACAAAGAGGTTCAATAATACGGAAGGGTATGTATGTACTCATCATTATGATGAGTACATACATGTTACAATGTTACACATTGTATATGTATATGCCACTGTTTCTGGTCTTGTGGCAATCTCATATTTAGACTAGGTAAGTACCTAAATAAGTTTATTGAAATAAATAAATTTATTATAATCGATGTAGCCGTAGCTTAATTGGGAGACCGCTTGACGTGTAATCGTGAGGTAGCGGGTTCAAGCCCAGGCCGCTACCAATGAGCTCTTTGGAGCTTTGGTGCTCTTTGGAAGTATAACATCGTGAGGCAACCTGCATACGTCCGGAGAAAAATGTCGTGTATGAATTCACCAACCCGTTATTGGGCCAGCGTGGTGAATATGACCCATTCGCCCTTGAGGGTAGGTCTAAGTCCAGTAGCGGACGATTAAAAAGGTTATGCTAATCGATACGATTACGGCAAATATATCTTAAATAAAGTTATTAGAACATGTTCAACTTATTCAAGATCAAAATATAAATAAAATGCTCAATATTTTGTATTCTGCCAACCTTTCCGTGAATAAGTAAAGAAATGTGTGCCAAAGCCAAATTAAAAATTAATCGCAAAGAAAAGGCGACGGCTGCAGTCTCCCAAAACATAGCGTTCTATATTTAAAAACATTCCAAAAAAGAAATGCACCAGATGCAAAGCAGGTACAACCAGCCAGCATCATGTTGCAAATTACATAAGCGCGCCAAATTAAGTGACGTCGTTTTTAAAAAGAAAACTTTTGGCGCTAAGACTTTTGAATTTGGCCGGGTAACGCCGAAATACAGCTTGCGTCGACAGATGCATGGCACCGGCACAAGGAAGCTTTATAAAGTAGCTCGTGCTAAGGGAAAAAAATATGCGGGCACAAGTTGGACGCTCTCTGCTTAGAAAAAATTGCGCACGTGATTTCTGCGAATGGTGTGGCATATTTTTAGATCGACACCGTATGGGACAGATGGTAGACCGACTTCTGGTGAATTTTAAAGATGCTGTTGATGACGTGATCTTTAATTTTTCGTTTGTTTATGTTTGGGGACAGAAAATATATTTTTTTGCAAGCATTTCTATGTAGCATACTTTAAATTACCTATTTAAATCTAATAACTATCTTTATGTTAACTTTGTCTTTAACATATATATTTTGCCTTGCAGCATGAAAAAATAAATTATCGATAATTACTCATTATACATTAAAAAAAAACTAAGATGGATTAAAGTCCGGTGACGCTGTAGAGGCCATCTGAGGCCAACAGCAGAAGCCATTCAAAAATAACCTAGAATGGATGGAGTACGCACTAGAAGAAGAAGTTCACTCTGGGCTTAAAGAAGCTCGCTTGCCATTTGACAGCTAATATCTTTGTTGCTTTTTTAGGCATAGAGACAATCTCCACAGCACCAGGAAACCGCCACTCATCACTATCAGCCATCATCAGCCCGTATTGCAACCCCCTGTTTACAAACACGGCAAGGACTTGACGTGTGTGGTCTGGTCACGACACGTGTCTCCGTTTCAATGGAGTCTTGTCCCGCTTCCGGGGTAGACTGCGGTTTTATAATATCAAGTTCTATTAATGTGATAAGGTTACGATGGTAATACGTTGTTTTCGATATGTAGGCTACCTTAACTATACCTAAAGCCGTGGTAGCCTAATCAGGTGACCGGTCGATTTGAAATCGTGATGTCGCGGGTATTTTTTTCTTAGTTATTGGCATCGCACGTTGTGCATTCTGCCAGTGTCAAGTTTATGAATTTTCATGTCTTTTAATTCAATTCAAGTTTAATATGTCTTGAATCACAGTCAGTCACACGAAATTAGTCATAGTCGAGTCCAAGTCATGCCCTAGTAAAGTTGTGGCGACTTTACTATGACCTTCTACGGAGTTTTGAAAACAACACGAAAAGACCACATTCACCACATTATATCACTTGCCCACACTCGTGCATGTAATTCAACACTCAATGAATAAAACACCACTATTTTTAATCATTAATTAGCGAAAAAACACAAGTTTAAGAAAATAATAGAATGCAGCTACATGATTTTTCCGTGTTCCCGCCAAAACTCCTTGCCGATAGTTTACTAGCATGAATAGTAAACAAACCTTCTTGAAAACGATTATATAACCTAATGACTTTCACCTCGATTATTTGAGACTTAAAAATACCTTACATCTTAAAAGTATGTCCTGGAGCGTAGATTAACTACTACCTAGTACGTAACCGAAGGGTATGAAGGCCTGAGAAAAGGTGCAAGCTTTTTCACAGACATTTTTGTATCATGCCTTTCATTAATTACTAACATGATGTTCAAGAAAATAAGTATTTATAATGGATATAAGTACTTGTATGGGACTAGTCGTAAAGCATTTTATGAGCGCAGCTTGGGGCAAATAGGTATAGGTAGCAATAAATTATTACTAGAACTAAGTCATGAGTAGAACATCACGTATGGTAAAAAGGTAACATCTGTTCATAGCCATTGCAGTGGTATCACAGTGGTGGACCCAGAACTTTGAGTAGGTACCAAACAACAAAGACCGCGGGCATCAGCATTAGTGCTCATTGTTTTGAAATATTCAATGGCGAGTTCCGTTCGCCGTGTAATTAGAGTTCACGGCTCAAAAGGATAAAAGGATTCATAGGATCTTTTCGTTGTCTGTATGGTCAACATCAGCAACAGCACGGCCACTGCTGGACGAAGGCCTCTCTCTTAATAGAGGGCCATAATCCCCACGCTTGGCAGGCGGCTTAGGGATGGCAGAATGCTCACCACCGTTAATCGAGAGGACGTTGCTGCCCGTCCTCTGGTGGTTCTGGATGCAGTTTTAATCATACCCAGTTTTAGGACATACCCTAGGTCCGTATGTTTGTCTGTTTGGAAATACCCTTTTCTCAGAAATACGTAGAGATATCAATTTGATATTATTATCAAACATCAAATAAAGTCTACGGTCTCTTAGAACTGCAAAAGAATCAAGCTTCTAAGAAAAAGCATTAACCTGTGTTGTGTTGTCCCACTGCTGGGCAAAGGTCTAATGGTGGTGTTTTATTCATTTTATTTAGTAGGGATAAGTGGACTAAAGAGTTCAAGCTTTCCACTTATCGCTACCGGTAGATGTAAGTGGTTTTGTTTCCACCTATCTCTACCGGTAGGAATACTAGCTACGTGTACCAGGCCAAAAATACGACCATTATTACCAGTTTTTTTTACAATGTACCTATTTCGTAGTAGTAGTTATATTAATTCATTCACATAGATCAGATAATAATTAGCTCTGGATGCAAGAAGTGGCTATTTTAAGCCGAATAGATCAAAATACAGTTTCATCCTCTTTCTGGTATCACAATGTAACTGATTAATTATCCTAGAATTCCGTAATACGTCTTTTTATTAATTAATGGCTGCAAATAACAAGCAACTTGTACCGTTATCGTTATGCAGGTGGCAGGAATTGCATTGTCAAGGAAAGTGGAGGGGTTATTTTTGACATAGGTATCTTGTTTGGTGAGTCTGGATCAAATTTGTATCCCAAGGATGAGAAGGATATCATGGAATGAAAAAGGTAGGAAGTTCCATACTGCGGAGATGTGTATATGATAAAGATGTGTAAAAGTATTATAATTAACAACATTTTGATCGAACATGTTTAGGAAAGTCTGATAGTACATACTGACTGTACTGTGTAGTTTTGACTGGAAAATAAAACTGAAAGTCTAGTGGTAGTAATGTGGTTAAAGCTAGCATGATATGGCAATTTTATGAAGAGAGGAAATCCATGCCACTAAGAGTATAAGTTTTAATATGTTGCTAGTTGTTAGGTACTTCTTTGCTAACCCATAAGGCAGACTACAGCCGTAAAGCCATATGTGGATGAAGGGATGGTGGCGTCTGTCTGCTCATAGTCATACGTTCATGGTGAATCAATACCCTTAACCTAAGCCCTAGTAAAGTAGTGGTATTAATACTAACAGTAATTTTAAGTATAGCTTAACAATAAATCTTCTGTACATCAAATACGTACACTGAAAAATGTTATTAAATAATATGCATAAGTTAATAAATGGCACGGATCCTACGGCCTGTGGAGAACTGGAAAAAAAATTAAAAAAAAATGGTAGCCTTACTGCAAGATTTTTAAAGTTTTGAAGACAACACGAAAAGATATGTTTCACCATATTATAGTAGTCGCACTACTATAGTAGTCACACACAATTATTGCGTGTCTCTAGATAATAATAATTTATATTGAGTGACAGGTATAGTACATTTTTTTTTCATTTAGCGAATTTTCTTACAATAAATAATAATATCGAATTTTCTTACAATAAATAATAATATCATTCAGTTGGTACTCACCGACCATATAAGTGTATTCTAGTTTTGCTACTGTATGCCATAAACTAGACAATACAAATACGTGCTTACTACATACTTATCGGTATTAAAACTTTTTAATCTCTAACTGATTTGGAAAGAAAACTATTTACAATATAACCAGCCAGTAGCTAAGTAATTAATTTTGGGCATCTGCAACGTCTTGACATCTGCCTGGCAACCCTTTTTACAAAAAAGGATTTTAGGAAAAAAAGGATTATTTCTTCGCTACCCCTTTTGCTACTAAGAGTTACTGAAGCTTGTATGATTTCACTTGGATAGGTACTTAAGTTTAAGTTTTTCGGTTGGTATGATTACAATTATTATATGTAATATTTCAGTTTTTATTGGCGATGCATCATGTTTTTTTATTCAATTCAAGTCTAATATGTCTTGAATCACAGTCAGTCACACGAAATTAGTCATAGTCGAGTCCAAGTCATGCCCTAGTAAAGTTGTGGCGACTTTACAATGACCTTCTACGGAGTTTTGAAAACAACACGAAAAGACCACATTCACCACATTATATCACTTGCCCACACTCGTGCATGTAATTCAACACTCAATGAATAAAACACCACCATTTTTAATCATTAATTCGCGAAAAAACACAAGTTTAAGAAAATAATAGAATGCAACGACATGATTTTTTCCTGTTCCCGCCAATAACCGAGGAACCGCATTGACAGTGGATGAAGGCAAAAAGACGAAGATCTATAAATTTTTTCGTGATTTGAAGGTTAGCCCCATATTAAAAGTTGATCATAATGATGAGTACATACATACCCTTTAGTATTGTTGAACCTTTTTGTTACACATTGTATAGCAGCGACATTACAGGGCTAATGGGATTTACCATCGAATATTTCAAAGTAGTGAGCTTGAGCATCGCCATTATAGCTGGGTAGCCTATACATAGGTAGTGGACTATGGGGCTACGATGACGATGATTCATGAATTTGCAAGTATACCGATTATTCACTCTATAAACAAGAGATGATTTGTAGTATCGATTAATAAACGGAAGTTCCCGTCGAAAATAACTCTTGCCGTCACGTTATCGGTATTTCCGGGTAAATGGATTTGACATTTCATAGGAACTTGGCACCGTGTGAGGTAGCATTGCAAATACATTTCAATAATTTTATAACATTTATTTTTATTAAAGACTACATGAAAGATGTAAATGGCATTTTATGAATTTCTTATGATTGAAATCGTAATTGCTTATTGCATTAGAAATTAAAATTCTAAACATGTATTTAGTTCATCTGTTACTTTTCCAGGATTAAACGGCTAAACGAAAGTTAAATAATAGGTTAGATATGAGATTATTAAATATTTTGAAATTCAAAATGCAGGAGTACTAGAAAATCACATGAAACATCAAGGGGCACATCCTGTGTGTGTTATTTTAATGTAAGATTTAAAATGATTCTAAGTTTGTTAAATAAAATCTAATACAAGTAAAATGATGCCCATTTTTCTTTCAGGAAAACTTTCGGCAATATATAACATATATTAAACAGCACTACGCTTTCGGAGTTGACATCACATTTTCGCTTTTTAAAATATCTTCGATGTTTCTATAATATTTAAATCTAAATAGGTACATATGTACATTATAGCTGTACCAGAAAGAGTAGAAATTAAATAAAAGGGAACTAAAAGTTTTCAATACAAAATATTATTCAGTGTTGCCAAGTTACTTATACGTCATTTTGAAAGAGTTTGCATAGAAAGTAGCGCCCCCATATTTTTTCTACTGTTTCTGGTACGGCTATACATAATTATGTTTCCATATGTAGGTACTTATCTAATTATACAATTCAGTACGATAACAGCGGGAATAACATTTTAAATTAACATTTTATACTGTTTTATTTCTGTTATGGAGCGTCTAACACATTTATTAATATTTTTATACAGTGTCATATATAGCTTTAAACTAACTTCAAGAATGAATATTAACGAGAATTATTTTCTTAATTTTCTAAGAAGCTTACATACTTGATAAATCCTTCATAATTTATTATTATCAGGCATTGAAAACTCATTAAATGTCCAAAACGTGGACGATATCTCGTTTTATATCCATTAATGTTTGAAAACCACCTGCCTTTCGCATTAGTCGTGTTATTTTTTTCTTTCTGGCAAGGTGTGCATTCAATTTGAATTTGGAACATTAGATTTTT
Source organism: Erannis defoliaria (assembly GCA_905404285.2). Taxonomy (NCBI): domain Eukaryota; kingdom Metazoa; phylum Arthropoda; class Insecta; order Lepidoptera; family Geometridae; genus Erannis; species Erannis defoliaria. The sequence continues at coordinate 10,180,103 of FR990066.1, read as the reverse complement.
GACATTGCGTTCCGATACTGTAATAAAAATAAAGAAGGCACGTGTTTATGGGTTCGAATGTTCGGGTACACAATTTGAATTTCAAATTTCGAGCAAGCCGCATATTGGGTGCAGCTTGCATTAATTAGGTCATATTTTAATGAAAGTATCACCGTGAGCGAAATAGCTTTTATTGGTTTCAAAGCTGCAAACTGCGGCTGTAAAGATTTGCAAAAAAATTAAACATTATGCAATATAAGTTCACTCTTAAAATTGAAAAGACAAATGTCAACTTCTTTTTGCTTTTCTGATGAATAAAATGTTGGCATGTGGCAAAAAGCCTGGAGCTAGATCTGGGTACCTATGTCCTCAAACTGCATCCAGAACTACCGGAGGACGGGCAGCAGCGTCCTCTCGGTTAATGGTGGTGAGCATTCTGTGCTGTGATCCCCGATCCGCCTGCTAAGCGTGGGTATCAACCTCTTTTTTAAGGGGAGGTATTCGTCCAGAAGCGGAAGTTTTCTGGCTGATGATGATGACGTTGCAAAAGAACCCTGGCCATAAATAAAACAACTTTTTTTTCAGGTTTACAACAGCATCTTTAGTTAACATCATGCGGGATGGCGATCAAGCACAAGCCTGTTATCGAATAAAAAAACCTTTGTATTTATTATTTTTAAACGATACGAGGAAGTTATTCAGTAGGTATTATTGAAAAATGTAGTCATGTTTTGCGGTATGCTTGTCGGGCGTCAATGTGGTATGGCAGGTGATCAGCATTGCAGCTGCCCGCTCGTCCAAGGTTACCTCGCCCCGCTGAACGGCACCCCTTGCACTAGTGCTGTGCTAAGTCAAGACACAAAAATCGAGACAAGCTTTCTTGTTCTGCAATAAACATTTTGACGCATTAATCACAGTCAGTATTATAAAACTAAAAATTATTATCTATACTTTTTCAAATAATATTATGGAGATTAGGTAAAATTAGTGGGTGTTTATGTTTGTTTGAGGTAATTTTCGGAACTACTGATCTGATTTACATAATAAATCTTACACCACATGCAATGTGGTCGATTCTGGCGGTTTTAGTTGACAGTTCTAAACTAACTAAAGTATTGCTGTCACTTTTTCACTAGGTATGTTAGCTAAGGACAGCAATACTTTAGTTAGTTTAGAACTGTCAACTAAAACCGCCAGAATCGACCACATTGAGTGGCTATATTTATGGCATAGGCTATATATTATTCTAATTCAAAATTATATATTATCAGGTATATAGGTAAGTACAGCCAGTAAACAATTTAACATTTATTTATAAGTACGGAAAAACTCCCTTTCGAGTAAAACAACAGTTTTAAAATCACGTAAGTTTTGTACGTAAAATAAATTGTTTTGTACTCTAAATGATAAAGTATTTATTGGTTTTTGCAACTAGTAGTAGGGTGAATGACTGCTAACACGTCTTTTTTAGTAGATACAATTTGAACTCTTGCATTTAATAAATTAATATTGAATACGTCGACGTTGTCCCATCCCTGGCGAGTCCGGTCGCGTCCACGTGTCGCGCACGCGCCACGCTTCGTTTCCATCTCGCGGCGCTCGTCACCTCGTGGCACAAACATTGTAGATATGGTTATGAAGACCACAAAACGATAACACTTTGGCTATCGAAATTCTCTGATGGCCGGTAGCGCGTCTAAGATCTGAGGTTCGGGCCACCCTGACAGGTGTTTGAGCTATAATTAATAATTTGAATATTTGCTCCGGTGGGTATTAAATTAAGCGTCCATGCTTTTGCTTTTTCTAATGTTTGACATTGACACCGCACTTTGTGCATTCTGTCAGTGTTAAAGTTTTTTTTATGAATGACCTGATGCTGTTGGCCTCGGATGGCCTCTACAGCGTCACCGGACTTTAAGTTATTAAAGTATAAGACAATTTTAATTTTTTAAAGAAATCCAGTAAAATATTTACCTATTGATAGTCACAGTCGAAGTAACATAAAAATGTGACGTACAAGTCCAAATCTCTCAAAGGCTCTTCTAAAGTAGTGCCAATTTAACTAGAGTTTCTACAAAGAACCAAACAATCATGAATCTTTTTCCCAATAATTTTACGTGCGCGTAGTGCGGTACTCAATGATATTAAAATCCAATATTTCGGTATTCATTCCACTTTAGTTGTGCCAACCACCAAACAATTAAATTCGCTGCCAGAGGGAGCTTATATATAGATTATCTCTAATGGCTGTCTTCTCCAAGCGAATGGATGTTTCCTGATAGAGACAATATGGGTCTCTTTAAATCGCGAGTTTATCGGCTTCTTTAAGGCAAGCGTACTCCGTCAATCATCGTAGGCCGCATCATTGCTTAACGTCACGCGAGAAGTCGGCCAAACGCAAGCTTATTACAAAAACTTGTCAGATACTCCTTGTGTTAAGCTCGGTGGTGTAGTAGAGGGCAGAGGGGAGGGTATTCCCATAAAGCACGTCGTTAGTGGAAGCACCCGGCATAACGCGATGTAGGAAGTCGACGTTTAGCTGGGCTTCGTCTGCGCCGTCGACCGGAGAGGACGTTCACTTCAGAAAACTCTAAGGCTGCGTTTTAGAACACACGGGCGGTGGAGCGTCTTCAACTATGCAGGGGCAATGGTAACTAGTAACCTCTTAGGATCTCCTTCTCTAGAGCATAAAAAACCTTTGATGCATGACTTTTAAAAAGTTAAATTTTACTCTATAAAATATACAGGGATATTGGTAAATTGCACGTAACCTCTTAAAGATGTCTTTGGTACATCAAGAGAAATAACGTTTGTTGTGCAACTTTTGCTAATTCAATTATTTTATTACCATACAAAAATAAAATAAAAACTACAGGTCTTAATCATTTAGTTCTACGCAAACTATAGGCAGCTACTGTTTAAGCACCGTGCCGCACCGTAGTACAGTAAACTTAATAGTACTACGTTAATAGTAAACTTGATAGTAAAATAAACAAAAATAATAATTTTCGTGAAACGTAGTAGACGTTTTGGCAAAAGTCGTAAAACAAAAGTTGTTTGTCTTGATGCACTATAGTCAGGTTTAGGAGGTTGTGCGCAAAAGTTACCAATTGCCAGAATTATGAACTTGTAAACAAAACCCTGTGCTGCACTGCAGTGCGCTCGTCACCCTGAGATAATAAATGGCCAGTAATTTGGTCAGTGATTTGACAGCCTTGTATAGCTATTAGTAATAGATTGTTAGCTAGATACAAATCACATTGTATGACAGCGATGGTAGCTCAGTGATTAGTGCGTTAGATACGCATATAGCAAGACGTAGGTAAAATATTGTGAGCGTGGAGGTAATTTTTTTCAATTAACATGGCAAACAAATACAGGAAAAAGATAATTTCATTAAGTAAATCAATACACACAAAAAAAATTACAAATAATACAATGTCATTCCAATTACAATAAATATGACAAAAACAAGATACATATAGGTAATAATTAAATGTCAGTGGTATTAAAAAAAAACAGTAAGAATATAAAGGTGCAAGTCAGTTCTAACTCTTTCTTTTCGGCACAGGTAAAAAAAAGTGCCTGTCGCAGCCATGCCGATTGAAAGAGCAGTCTAACCTGGCGGCAATCATCGCCAAGACGGTGTTGGGCTGGTCCGTACTTTGCGCACGGACGCGGCGCGGCGATATAGGGTGGGCTTTCGCTTTTCTCTATGGTAGTGTACTCGGTTGTCTTGTTTATAGCTACGAACCGCCTCCCTCACTCAAGTCGAAAATCTGTCGCCGAGTACCTACGTTGTTGAACATCACAAGGGTCCGTTTTTGTGGCAGGCCCACTGTCCGCTGCGGTTAAAAAAGCAGCCTTACGTAGTGCTCGTAGAAGATAAGTTGAGAATGTAGACAGAGAAAACAACTCTGGTTGGTTCCTCCGTCTACGGTTGAGAACTTTTCTTGAAGTGAGTCAACGTATCAATGTTTTAAGAAAGGTAAAGTACCTTATTTAAGTAGAGCACATGGTGACACGTGTATTTTGTTGTGAGAGTCTTTGATGAATCAAAATATCAGTGGCTTTCTAATCGAACATCAGAAAGCCAATGATACAGAGATCCTTTTTAATCTTTGATAATTAATATGTCTAGATAGAGTCTCGTACTGTTTATGAACGAAAAATGACAGACAAACATTATTATACTAGTGTGCGTGACAGCCATGTTTTACACTCGCGTTGCACCATTGTCGTTGTTATAGTGTGCGTGCATAAGAGGCTAACAGTTAACCGCAATTTTTTTCGACGCGTTTAGGATTCATCAGTCGATCTAGACATATAACTTATCAAAGTTTTTAATATGTTTAGCAGAAAAAAAACAGTCAACTTTTCGAGAAAATTATTAAAAATTTCGGAAAACAATTTTTCTCTAGAAATTGCCTCTACGCTATAGGCCTCCGTCATAAGGGCTTACTACTACACATTGATTCACAAAAAATAAAACTTTAACAAGTTTTCCTGTACAAAAATGAGCGAAATTAAAAGCTATGTTTTATGAACGAAAACTCGTTTGATTCAAAATTGTATTTCTACTGAACCTTATTATTTAATTTAATTATGTTTATTGAGGATAAAACTAATCTAGGTTCAATTACATTTACCTCACGAAATAATTATATTACAAAATGATTAAATAGAAAATACACGCAGACAATAAAAACAATAATATTAAATTATAAAATGGAATGGAAATAAATATAACAAAATTAGTCTTTGCTATGTTATCGCCAGCAATTTAAATGATTGTCGTTTGCAAACATCATTTAGGTTTCATATATATCCAGTAGGCAAGTAATTTATTATCTTTGAAATGTGCGAGTTATAAATACGTTTACCGGGCCTTAACGTAATAACAAACTAGTCGTTTTATAATTTTCTCATCGTTTTCTGGATATTATATTAAGACCAGTAGTCGGAGACAGCAACCCCAAGGGGAGCTGTCTCCAGCTGTACCTACGTGTAAAACAAATATTTGAAGAAACGGGATATACTCCGACTTAATGTCAACTCCTCAGCATTATCAGAGCTTACGTCCAAACTCGTTTGTTCAATAATAACTTAGATTCCTATCTTCATATAACATGTTCTATCCAACACCCCTTAATAACTCTTGACAGCTATAACAGTAACGGCTATGTTATATTAACGTCTATTTTAATATAAACCGCTTAATTAATGGAATGTAATTAACAGGGGGTGTCAAATTAAAGCTGATACGTCGATGAGTGAAGATCAGATGTTATGACATCACGCGGTACTGTTGAGTAGAAAAGTTTATAAATATCAAAAATCGGATCGTATAGCTTTCTTCGCGATATATGTAATTGTTGTAATTTCTGAACTTAACAGCTGTTCACATTTTGACCAAATTTATTTGTTTGATAACAGAGTGTACCTATACACTTTTCAATTTGACATGGAGTTAATGCCAGTAAATCAATCAATAATTTTTAATAATTGTAGTGGTAGGATTCTACTGCAGAGTTCGCCTGGGGAAGTACCACACCTTTGCCAACCACCACGCGGTAGTGTGTAAGCATTACTGTTTTCCGGTTTGAAGGGCACTGTTACCAGAGAAATTACTGGGTATGAAGAGATTTAACATCTAATATATCAGGGTGACGAGCGCAGTGCAGTGCGGCGCAGGATTGTATTCGCAAGTTCAAAATTCTGGCACTGATACTATTAGCGGTAGGTGTGACGCTTACCACCAGGCGAACGTCTTGCTAGTGTTTAGTACAGGTTTAATAATTATGAAAATAGATTGTCGTTCCTTTTTGCAAGTGCATAGGTTAAAAGTAAAACATTTCTGTTATTTATTACAATTGTAATAAATAAATATGTATTGGATGTCAGGTTATGTAAAATATCCTATCCCCTATTCCGATATATATCTCCCTCTATCAAGGGTGAGGCCTTCGTCCAGCAGTGGACGTCTTCTGGCTGATAGTGTGAAATACATAGTTGTTTTGAAACAAATTTCTCTAATTTGGATTAAAGAATCCTGGTAAATGTTCAGCTCATAGCGAGTAAAACCAAGAGCACATCATAGAGCAAATTTTTTTTTTAATGTCCAGAATTGTCATACACTTTTCTACTCGAATACCCAGCAGCACTGAATACCACCAAAATGAATAAAAAGATGAAACAAATAGATAACGTCAGGCATTGTGAAAACGCTCTTGTACGTAAACACCTTTATTTCTGAACAACAAAAGTTATAACAAGCAGATGGTGACGACTCTGTTTGTGCTGATAAGGGTTTTTATAGATGTAAGGCTGCTACAGACATGTGTGATCGCCTGATCGTAGATAGAGTATGCTATAAGTACTTAAAGATAATATTATTATATATACTGCAATCCATGCATGATATACGCATAAGCATAATCAGCCTTTTAAAATATTTTTGTTGGATTTAGACCTACCCTCGCAGGTTGGTGGATTCACATACGATATTTTCCTTCGCCGAAAAGCCATTGGTATGAAAATTCTGCTTAGAGGTCATTAGTACGGGCCCGGGTTTATTTGGACCCGTGATCTCACGATTTCAAGTCGAGCTGTCTTCTGACTATGCTACCATGGCTTGCCATACATAATATAATACAGTCTATGTATAAAACCCTTAGTAGGCTGGGTAGGGTACATTTCCCATTTCTTATGGGAGACCGCTAGAATCGGAAAGGTTGCGTCGTGAGCGATTCCAAGAAAGTTCGCAGTTTGAATTTTTCTTATCTTATAAACAGCATTTCATGAGTTTATAGAGCACTAAAAAAAGAGAAAAGAGAGAAGAGAGAGTAAAGATTAAAAAAAGAAGAGAATAAAGAGAGAGAGAGAGAGAGAGAGAGAGAAAAGAGAAAAAGAGAAAAAAATGAGAGAATTAAGAGGTAATCAATCACTCTCTAAAGTATAACAACAAATAATAAAAGCTGACCAAGTGCGAGTCGGGCTCTCTAACACAATAGTACTTAGAGATAAGTACTATTGTGTTAGAGAGTACAGATTTTCACAGACAGTACGGATTTTTTGTAGAACAAAAATAACAATTTCCTGAAAGAACCCTCGGTGCATGACTCCATCACGCACTTGACCAGTTTTATTTGACTTTGATTATGATGGCGTTATATACAAAAAGTTCTAAATGTGGGCAAGTATTATAATATGGTAAATCAAATTGTATCGTATCAATTTTAAAACTGCATAGAAGCTTCTCATAAAGTCACCACTACTTTACATTACATTATACTTGACCGTTACTTATTTTGTACGAATTTGTCTATGACTGCATCCAGAATCTCCATAATATTCGAATTATGAGAAACGAACATGTGCGATTTTAATAAACATCGTTCGAAATTTTGTATACAAACACAATACAAATAATAATAAATTAATAACAAATCGAAAACAACTGCAGAAATTATAATATAGACTAGTAGAACCACATTTTTAGACAGTAATGACAGTATGATAAGTATTTTATTGAGTTTTATTGTATAAAATAACGCCGAACATAAAAGGGGACGTACACTTAGGTAATAAAATATCTTTACACTTTATATGTATATCTAAAGGTCTGATATTTATTTATGATAGTTAATACCAGGTCGGACATAAAAGGCTAAAACATGTTTAGCTTAGGCAGACAAGAGTTTATTTTTATAAAACGTAATAAATAATAGAAGTTATGAAATAAAAATCAACTTATACAAAGCAACCTATATTGTTGCAAATTACGGCTTGCCTCAGTATCTCTACAACAGCCTTATAATTTATTTCAGGCTTGTCATTTGACTACAGCTCACTTGAGAATGTAAAAAGTTGGAGTGGTCGATTTTTTATGGCATATAAGTAGGCTTGCGTTTGACTGCCACCTCACCTGATGTTAAACGAAGATGCAGTCTGCGATGGAGAACGATAACCAGAAACGGATTGACTCTTACCGAATATGGTAAGAACTTAGCCTGGAATGGGAACTGGGGGGCTAAAATGGTCGCGTTTAGCAATTCTGTATATGATTCTATGATGATTCATTTCGCAAATCGTAAAACGGTAATTTATTTCAATACATATTATGATTTTGCAAATGATTCTATTACGGAATTCATTCGTTTGACAGTAGAATAGAAAGTATAGAAAGTCTTAAAGTGGTTGATGAAAGATGAATTGCATAAAGTCAACTAGCAGATTCGTTAGAAGTTACTCGAGAGCAACTTTTTACAATTCATTCTGCTAAGAATTCATAAGATGAACTGCTTTTAGGGGAATTGCTTAATGCGGCCATTTTAGACCCCCTGGTCCACATGTAAGGCTGCTTGATCACTAGAATATTTTTTCAGGCTAATATAAATATATTTTTATCGCAATGGAGGGGCGAGACTAGCAAGACTTTTGCATGGCAGTAAGCATCACGCCTGCCCATAGTAGTAGCAGTGCCAGAATTGTGAACGTGCCAACAAAATCCTGCGCCGCACTGCACTGCTCTCGACAATTAGATATATTATTAGATGTCAAAACTCTTCATGCTGCGTAATTTTTCTGGTAACATTACCCTTCAAAACGAAACATAGTAATGCTTGCTCACTACTGCTTGGCGGTGGAATAACTTGAAAATGTGTGGTACAAAATGTGATCAACCGTTGTGGTGTGAAGAATTAACAAACATCACACACATACATACCGACAAACTTTCGCATTTATAATATTAGTGTGTGATATTATGCGATAATGTACTTGTGTCATCATCAGCAACCCGGAGACGTCCACTGCTGAACGAAGGCCTCCCCTTAGACCGCCACACTGTACGACAACCTGCCATTTGCATCCACCGGTTGCCCGCGACTTTCACAATGTCGTCGGTCCACCTGGTGGGAGGCCTACCTACGCTGCGTCTTCCAGTACGTGGTCGCCACCCAAGAACCTTTCTTCCCCATCGGTTATCAGTTCTTCGAGCGATGTTAGCGTATGTTAGGGAAACTTCAAACTCTACCTACATTTATGTCAACCCATTGAAAACTCGAGTTACGAGAATATGACGTCACAGTTACGTCATAACGCGTTAGCCATATTGGAACGCAGTGTTTGGTAAACAAATCCAGACAATTGAACATTAGGATGTGGACAAATAAACACTATAAGAATGACGAGTATTTCAGATATGCTTTCTCGTGATCGAGTTGGTAAACATTTATATTTGCATGGAGGTGACTATTGTAAAAGAAATGATTGAATTTTGATCTGTAAGAGTGCTCTGAGTAAAGTAAAGGAAATGATGCACTAATATAAGAAAGAAGTATTTATTTATTTATAACTGAGCACGGATTTCGGTGTACGTGCCTTATGCCAAAACTAAACAGCATTTGTCAACTATACCCATTGAGCTAATATCTAAAGAGTCACAATCTCTAAGTGATAACAGTCAAAAAACGTCCAAGTGCCGTTGTACATACCTATACGTGCATTATATAGTTCACAATTGTTCGAATTTAGACGTTGTCGCTTGTAAAGTGTTCAATGTATGCTTGGGCGCTTGTGTGTTATCGTAGTTCAAGTCTTTCAAAAATTCACCGAGTTTTGGCGCGGACTTTTTTTTTGTACGTATGTGACTCTATAGATATTAGCTCAATAACTATACCACATAACAAACGAACGATGTTTTAAAAGGATATAAAACTATATTTACTTTTTTTATGAGACGAGCGAGACGTTCGTCTGGTGGTTAGCATCACGCCTGCCCATAAAATTAGCCATAACACTGTACCAGAATTTCTGAACGCGCGAACTAAATAAATCCTGCGCCGCACTGTACTACGCTCTTAAACCGTAATCTCATTAGATGTCAAATCTCTACATACCCAGTAATTTCTCAGGTAACATTGCCCTTCGAACCGAAACACAATTATGCTAAAAAAATATTATTTACATTAGTATATTAAATATATAATAATAATGATAAAAAAAGAAAGAGGGTAGTTCGTTATGAATGCCCTTGATATTTTGAACTTTAACAACCACCCGCAATCTTCAGTCTGCCCGTGAACATGGTGCATGCAACTGCGCCGAAATATTGGGACCTCATTTCACAATATAATCATGGTAAATATCCCGTAAATAATAATATAACTATAACTTAAGTGTTTTCTCGAACTAAAATGAGTGAAATACATTGTTTTAAATCTTGGATCATTCTCGTCCACCTTTTCCCGCAAAACAAAATCAAAACATAAAATCGCGACAGGTGGCGTTAGGGAGAGGGTGCGGACAGACGGACAGATGCGGGCCAGTTGTATCTACGGAAAGTTATGATATTTGTTAAAAAGAGTTACAGCGCGGTCTGTGGTGTGGTTATGGTGATGAGACTGTACTTATGAGCTAAGACTTAACTTTAATAGTATAAACAATAATACTTATTGTTTACGGCTGAACAATAGCCTTAAAATAAGAAGGTGTTTATTTATGAGCATTTCAGAGTAACTACTTAGTAACATTAATAATCTGGAAGTAAAAATGTGTGGATAAGGTATTTTTTAAATACGTCTATCATGGATGCGGTCTTTTTCTATGAAATATGTAGGTACGATATAGAAATAAATGTTCTGATATAGCGCTTAATATTAATTAGGTGCAGTGATGTAGTGCTAAATGACTTCAATAAGAAGTCGAAGAAGTGATTTCTGCAGTCGTCGTCAGCCATAAAACGTCCACTGCTGGACAAAGGCCTCTTCCTTTATAAAGGGGTGTTGCCATAATCCCCACGCTTGGCAGGCGGCTTGGGGATCGCAGAATGCTCACCACCGTTAACCAAGAGGACGCCGCTGCCCGTCCTCCGGTGGGTCTGGTTACAGTTTAAGGACATACCCAGGTCCAAGGATTTCTACTGTAGTTCGAGTGAACTATGAACGTCGTTCATTACATAAAATAACATCTGCACATTTCCATACCTATAGCTTGGATAAAATTAATAGCTGTGCTAAACTAGCGTAGCGACCCGAACAACAGAGGAAGGTTATTGGATGAATACACCCAGTGACATTTTTTTTTATTATTCATGGTATTGGATACATGCCCTTCAGCAGTAGGTACATTAACAGATTTTGATGGATTCCAGTCAAATGACTAATAGTCACAGTAAAGTTCACTACAAGCTTCTTTAGGGGTTTGTACACAATACGAAAAGCCATGTTAAAACCATATTGTACTACCTACTTTAAGTTGGCACTGAATTAATAAAATTCCACCATTATTAGAACACCCAAAAAATACAAGTTTAGGAAAATAATACAATGAATTAACAACAGTACTTGTTGCCTGCAGATAAAAAGAAATCTTTTTCAAGATTTTTGCCAAGTAATACCAACTAATAATTAATACTTATTATAGATATTAAACCTATTAAAAGCCAGATTGGGCAGATCTAATAATAAATGTGTTTGTTCGATCCATGACCTACACATGTCATAACGACCTAACTGAAGACTAAAACCTAACGTATAATTAGAGAACAGTGACAGATTGATATTATAAAAACAGTTGATCCTTGATTTTAATCTTGAATTATTTTGGTGTGGTATGTTTTGACTTAGATCCTATTTTTGGCAATGATTAGATATTACTTTATTTAAAAAAAACATATGCGAAAACGTGCTCTCTAATTTGTTTCTTTGTCCTTTACTTATTATATAGCAACACAGCGTATTGTCCTGATTTTTAGCGTGGATATCCTGTGAAATAATCTTTTTCATCGTTTTTAATAAACACGTTTATTCATTACAGTTTTAAGGACATTTGCTTACTGTAAGCCTTTATTAACTACAACAAACTACCAAGACTACTGAGCCTACTACACAACATAAAACAAAAGGATTGTATCCAGACCGATGAAAGTCCAGAAACAGCGCCGCTTGTGCTATTCCGCCAAATTTGCCGCCGCACCAGCCCTACTCTGTGTCTCAGGAAGATGTGACGGTGCCAAAGTATCAACGCAAGTTGCGTCCCATACAAGGGGCCGTCCCCCTTTCTTTTTACTTACCGTGATTATTTTGTGAATCAGGCTTCCGATATTACGGCGCAGTTCATGCTCTCAGGCTCTAAAAGTTATGGTTTATATAAAAAAAAAAACATGAATAATCTTTTTATAACACTTATACGTTCGCGTTTGATTATCGAGCCGTGATCGAAGATGAAGCAAGCATTAAGCATATGCCTTTACTCTGAATTTGAAACCATCTAAATCATAGGCAACTGAATAGTCTACCCTATGTAACTGTCACCTGTGAAGCCGACTGTCAGCTGACCCAGAGCGGGAAGTCAAACAACCCGAGCGGACGTCATACCTATATATCCCGAGTGGGAATGTTAAACACCCCGAACGGAACGTGAGCTACTTCAAACGGGACGTTAGACACCCCAATCGGGACGTTGGACACCCCAAATGGGACGTCAGATACCCCAAGCGGAGCATCAGTATCTACATGACTTATCACTACTAAAATTTACTCGCAAAAACACAGCGACGTGATCTGCCAATAAAATACTTCGTCTTTTTACATCCAGAAATATTAGGTACAAATGATTGTGCTCCAAACCTATAATTATGAATGATACGCTTTTATTTACTGCAGTTATAATTATGGAGTATAGAATTAAAAGACTTTATTTGTTTCTTTTTCGTAATCCAAAAGGGTTTAAATTAAATAAGACTATTTGCTATACATAACAAGTCTAGGAGTTCGTTCAAAGTTAAGATTCTTAAATGTGTATTTGTTATGGTAGGTAGTTTTGAATGGATGCTGCCGCAAGTGATAAAAAGACTGCTTTAAAAGAAAGAGGCGGTTGCAGTAGTTTGTTTTCGTTTTAAATTATGCCGAAGATGACAGGCGCTGGTTGGTGGTTTCTTCTCCGGACATAAACAGGACGTACGTATGTTCCGAAAAGTGAACGATATAAAAATCCATACATAAACTCCGAAGAACTCATTGACACGGATACGGGTTTGAACTCATTATCTTACGATTTCGAGTCAAGCGGTCCACTAAACTTCTACGGTTTTTCCACAGCACTGGCACATCTAGCTACAAAACGGTGATACTACTAGTAGAATAATCTTTCTGAGTAGATAGGTACACCCTTTTAATCAAGGTTTTTGTTTCAATTCGTGTTTTGGAGTCGTGGAAATTGTTTTCTTTTGTCTTACATGACGAGCGAGTCATTCGCCTGGTGGTAAGCGTTACGCCTACCTATAAAAGCAGCTGTGCCAGAATTGTGACCTTGCGAACAAAATTCTTCGCAGCACTGCACTGCGCTCGTCACCCTGAGATATTAGATGTGAAATCTCTTTATGCCCAGTAATTTCCCTGGTAACTTTGACCTTCCGAAACAGAGTAATGTTTTATGTTCCTAATAAAGATCAATTTAATTTCAATTTCAATGCTTGTACATTACTGCTTGGCGGTTAAATAACTGGCAACGGTGTGGTACTTCCTCAGGCGGACTCTGCAAAAGAGCCCTACCAATACAAACTGTTACTTATAACTTATAACCTTCGTTATATCTTTGAATATCATACATTTAAATCAATACTCTACGTCACCAGTCAACAGAATTCATGTATCTTGGGCAACAATATTTTCAGCTCTCCCCTTTATTGCTAGTTCTAAAAACTTTGAGATGTATTTTGCAGATGTTGGTATAATTTCAAGGGCAATTACGATCAAGTGTTTTTATCCGGAACGGCTACATAAGTACGAGCATCATTGATCCTATATCTGATGCACGATTCGATAGAAGATCGTGCGTTCTCGACTACAATAATAATTATGTTTATAAGGTATCTAAATACATTATTATGTTCATATGTGCTTACTTAGTTCCAACTTAGATAAGACAAGCTTGAAGATGAATAATATTCGTTATGTAGAAAAAATTACTATGAACTAGAAAGACAGGCATTTAATTTCAAAAATATTAATTAATAAGAATGCTGTATACATACGTGGATTAGCCTCGGAAAAGTTATTTAGCCTTTTGTCTTAATCCAGTTCAACGAGCAACAAATTTGGAAGAGAGGAAAAGAAAATACGGATTAACTGCTCCGAACCTAATCTACGTTTATTATAACTTTATTTGGTTCTTTTTAATAATAGGGCTATTTTTAATAATCTCGAATTAGGTTTTTTTACCAATACGGGTTAACTATGGCTATGTCAAAGCTACTCCACGTTTATTAATAACGACATAAAATTTTAGTTACATAATAATAATTACGTTCTGATTCTGCAAATGTTTAGCTCTGTTGTAGAATTTGTGTCACGCCGATTGATGCTCTATGTCTCTAAGTTACAGAATTATTTTATGTAATGATCACAATAGCTCTCCCCTTCAAACTATATTTCATGACTCGATAACAAGCCCCAAACTCGATTACGTCATGCATGCAAAGAATAGCTGGTGGTTCGTGATGCTAACAATAGTAGGACGAGTCTGGTAGAGATTTATGGTAGGGGACACCCAACGGTCGGAGTTCATACCGAATTTGGTATATTACCGAGATGATACCGACGTCTTAGTAGGGGTAAGACACCGTCTACTTTTTGAGGAATTTTCTTTTTCCTAAAAGACGTAGGAGTAGAGATATATTACAAAGTGGGTTTGCTTTAAGATACAGAGATCCGGCGTTTGATTATCGACCTGGTAGATGTTATATTATGTTTATTAGCGTCACTCGTAAATCTCTACTTAACTAAGTTACTAATAATATTATAAACCATTAATCAATTTAATCGAATCAGGAAGTCGATTTCAACTTGTTACATTTTTATTCTCGTATCAATTTGAAGCTTTGACATTAAGCGTTTCTGGGTGACAATACAATAGTTTGGTACTAAGAAGTATTTTATGCAAGTATTACTTCAAATCTCAAAGAGTCAGACTCTAATTAAATCCTTTTTACCGCATAATAATAACATTTTGGAAAATATACATCTCTTGATAACTGTACTACACATTTTGGACGTTTTACTAGTAAGTCGTTTTGCCACTCAAGACATTGTCACCATGTAGACGTTTTCACGTGCCGACGTTCTGCAAACATCGTCATTTACCCTGATAGTCCTTTCGATACGGAGCCCACTCACGATTATAATATTTGTGTAATATGATAGTCCTCTTAAGAGACCTTACTCACTACTCAAGCCGATACCATAAAAGTATTGTTGTATATAGTGTGTATATATAAGTATAAAGGTACCCAAAAATTGAATAATCTATCCAAACCACGTCAGTTTTCATAGTAGAATAATCAAGAAAACAGTTAAGAAAGCTGAGGTCTTATCCACAGTAGCCTTTCGTTCCTGAAAACTGAATATTCGCCACAAAGCAAAGCGGTAAAGTTCATCGCACCGGTTTTGTCCTCGGTTGACATTCTGCATTACACTCGTAGCTATGGATCCGATTAACCATCGATTTCACGTTACCGTTTGTTTTATTGCTTTGACAATGTCAATGCGGCTTACATTGGTCCAATCATAAAAGTAGTTTTATTTGTAGGTACTTGTCGACTTTCTATATAGTGTTTACTTATCTTATTTATGACACGAGGATGTGTAAATGGAATTCAAATGTGTTTGTTGGATTTTGTTATAGACTGAAGGTTGATTAACTTTGTACAATGTACCATCATGTCATATTCAGGCAAAATATTTTGTACTTAAACTGACTATATCTATAACTATCTATTTAGCTGTTTTTTTATAGGTTAAGTATTTTTCGAAGTGTCAATTACAAAGAAAAATACAAAAATCAAATCTTTTTTTCTCTTTATAATGGTGTAGATTATACCCATTAATACTTCCAAGATTTCCGAGATAAAGAATTACATATTTATAAGAAACCTGCACAAATCAACATCGTGAGAAACAATTCGCAATAATAAAAATGTCACAGTGGAATGTGTTCCTCAATATTATTTTTAAATTCTACCTTATACTAATCAGCAAAGGTACACTTTTCAATGAAGACATTGAATGGCAGAGTTGACTTAACTTTTTAAATTCAACTACAACGGCAATATCTTTTGAGTTCTTTTCTGACTGGCACTTCTCAGCACCTCTGTGATAAATTGATTAGAAATAATATGATCCTTAAATCAAAATCTTATAGTTTATTTTCAACTGGTGGCAGAGAAAAATAGTAATGTATTAAGTTATTATCGATAAGATATGCGCTAATTCAGTGGTCAGCGCTAACAATAGAAATTACAATTCCAGAATAATTATTTCATTAAATTTGATTAAAAATACAGCAAATCATGATTTTAATTCTATTAGACTTAGATAATAACTTACCCCCTTGTTTGAACATGGATTGTCCTCGGTGCGGCTAATCTGTCTATTGTCGTTTCCTTTTTTTCAAATTTGTATCTTGTTGTTTATTGACAAGAGACGGATGATATTCCGCTTTTATTAACAACTTATGTTTAGATTTTGTCTATAGTGTCTAAATATTAAGCTGAATAAATTATTATTATTATTTCATACAGCAATAGCAACGCGCTATAAAATTATAAAAAAAAAAAAAGATTATTTTAAAAAATAATAATAATAATTCATTATAAAAAGGATCCACTCCTTTTGAGCTGTGTAAAAGATGATATGCGTGTAAAGGGAGTGAATGCAGAGATGACAAATGATAGAGTGAAGTGGAGAAAGGAAACATGCTGTGCCGACCCCACCTAGTGGGATAAGGGCAGGAAGATGATGATGATGATGAATAGCAACGCGCCTCTATTTTACACTCCAACCTACAAGAACTAACAATATTTCGGGATTGCTGTAGAGTAGCGGAGCATTTCATTTACGTGGTGAACATAAATATTTGGAACCACGCTAATCAATGGAATGCGTTTCCCGAGTGGGTGTTTCCCGACAGATTCGTCTCAGGCGGGCGTGGTGAAGTATCGTACAACCGGCCTTCAAGGGTAGGTCTATGTCCAACAGTGGTATCTTAAAGTTTTTAAACTGATCCAGTACTTAACAGTAGTTATCGTCATGGCTTAGTCCACTTAGTTCAACTGGGTGAATTAACCCAGGTGAACAAAGTGGAAATTAAAGTCTCTTTATTTCACCTTGGACTTATTGCACCTAGGTGATATCACCTGGGTGATATGTTTCGACATTATTGGTGTCCTTTGTTCACCTTGGAATTAAAGCGCCCAGGTGAACAGAGGTGACTTTTTCTATTAATCTTGTGGAATTTAATCACCCACAGTCTCACATACAACATGTATTAAAACTTTCGAATCAAAGCCAACTTAACTTTAAAAAATTAAGAATAAACCATCGTCATCAGCTAGAGGACGTCTACTAGTGGCTGACTAAGGACGAAGACCTCCTTAATAATAAGGCTTGCTGTTATCCCCACGTTTGCCAGGCTGCTTGGGATCGCAGAATGCTCACCACCGTTAACCGAGAGGATGCTGATGCTGTCCGGTGGTTCTGTATGCAGTTTTAGAACATACCCAGGTCCATTTAATAACCACTTAACAGTACTTATACCTTAACAATACAGTAGTAATATAGTGTTTGTAGCATCTCCCGTCTTTATTCATGTGTATATTCTTCCTTATGGTTGCCTGGAAGAGATCGCTTTTAGCGATAAGGCCGCCAATTGTGGCACTAGCTCATAAGGTGTATCTTTCTCTATTGTATTTTTTTGGTGTGCACAATAAAGAGTTTCTATCTATCAATCTAATATGCAATAAAAAGTAGTTACATAAAACGTATATTTAGTTGAATTTCTTGTCAATATTTTCCAAGTTTTTTTTTAATACTTTCAAGTGACGAGACGAGTAAGACTTTCACCTGGTGGTAAGCGACACAAATTCCTGGGCCTGGTGGAAAGAAATTAATTTCAGATTTTTTGCAGCAGTCATTCTTCATCTATAGTTGAATAACGCATAGACTAGGTAATAATATATATATTTGACTAAGCTTAGGTACCCGGTATCTGTAGGTATTTTCTAATATTCCTTCTTCTTCTTTCTTCTCTACAATAAAGGTGCTAATACTCGACCATATAATCGTTTAAGAGTAAATCGCACCACCTGGCAAACATTATGCTAAACCGATTATAGTTTTAGTATCTACCTGATGATGCAAGGAATAAGCGTATCTAATATAGCAACATTCATGAAATGGCATGTCATTAGAGCCGACAATGTAGGTGGCAAGTGTTGCCAGCTACCACCTTGCTAGTTTGCAAGCTTGATTGTTTTATAATGTAGCCATAGTTATTGGCCGGGCGTAAAAGTATGATTAACATGATATTCTTGTAACATTGACGCTGTATAATTTTATTTATTAAAGTTATGCGCATCTTTAGCAGATAGTTTAAGTAAATGCTATAGAACGGTGGTATTAATCCGAAACGAAGTTGTTTGTACTCAGCTTTGTGAACAAGTTTAACTGTGAGAACAGTTCCGAGATCAATAAAAGTTAACCTGATTATTTTATTATTTTACACACTAGCAGTCCCCGATTACACCCGCGATTCCTGGGATAGAGTTGCCTATTATTCCAAAGTATGACCTATACCTACTCCATACCAAATCTTAAACCATTCAGTCATTTTTGGAGAAATATACTTCCATCCAAACATACATTTTGACAGTATAATATTAGTAGGAAGGAGGATATTAGGATTGTTTTCTTTTTATGCAATGGAGACGAGACACCCGAAGGAATGATTCACGCCTGCCCATTACAGTAGCAGTGCTAGAATTGTGAACTTGCGAACAAATTCCCTGCGCCGCACTACACTGCGCTCGTCACCCTGAGATAGTAGGTGTGAAATCTCTCCATGACAATAATTTATCTGGTAACATTGCCCTTCAAACCAAAACATTCTTATGCACACTTGTACTTCCCCAGGCGAACTCTGCAATAGAGACAATATGCAATACCTCTACAAAAACATAGAAATATAAAAATACCTATATATTCTATGGGTTTTTTTGTAATAACAAGTAAGTAAATGATGTAAAAACTTAGATATTAAAAAGAAAAATAAATACATTAACAGTTAATAGAACAAATAGTTACTATTTGGAGCAATAATTTTATTAGTCTCGTTCGGTCAACGACATAGCACTTACAAGATATCTATTACAATAGCGGACCCATTTCCTGCCAATGGCTTTTTTATTTCATCACAAGTAATAACCTCTTGATTTATTACCTATTTTGTCCTTGGATAGTCTAAATTGGTCAATTTAACAGCAAAATTGGCTAGAAACAGGCAAACCGTGTAATTTTAAATAGTTTTTGGCGGTTTCAAAAGCGGGGACTATTTGGAAGGTCGATTCTGGCCATTCATTCGTTCCGTTTGGGTTTTGATCTTGACCTAAGGTTAATAAGACTGTGGTAATAATTAGATATGTTTTACTTGCTTCCTGTGTTTGTTTGCTTTGTCACATAATTAAAAGAAAATGGTAGATCATTCTGACAAATATTATAAATCTTCTTTGTACGTCTTAAACAGTCGCCTTGATATTACATTTTCACGATCAAACTGCGCAGCTGATGTTAATGAAATTTGGTATAGAGATAGTTGAAACTCTCGAAAAGGACATTCATACAATTTGTCCAAGGTCGATGAACTCTTTGTACGGAACAGCAGATATTTTTTTTCGTGATTTGAGCGTTGGCCCCATAGTAAAAAAAGTAAAAAGTAAGTATGGATTTTAATTATCATTACTATTACTACTTACTTAAGACTTATTATTATTACTATTATAGTAAAAGTTGTTCATAATGATGAGTACATAGTTACCCTTCAGTATTGTTGAACCTGTTTGTTACATATTGTAGTTATATTTAATCATCATCATTCATTCCTTTACACTCTTCACTCACTCATTTCAATCACTCTTAACATCACCATGCGGCTGAAACCGCGAGATACAAGTGCCGCTAGTAGGTACATACTACATAGTTTTATTTTATTTTACATCAGCCTTAAGGCAGAAATAGAATAGGAACTCTACTTACCTTATTATTAACCGACAGAAACTTTTTTAACCCTTAATTGGGTACAGGAATTTATTACCATCCTAGTTTTTTTTACCACAGATTGTCACATGAAAGTGACAATAATTTGACTTTTCAAAAATTTTGCCAGTGCTCTATTAAGGTTAATAATTATAATAAAATGAAATAAATAAAATAACCTTTCAGGTTGCCTAAATTTAATGTTTTGAAGTTAATCTTCCGAGCTAACTGCTTCAACCGGTAGTTAATTTCATAACAACAACATTTTGTCGATTATGTAATCAAATGCAATCAATAAAAAAACTGTTAAATATGAGATATTATATAATTTGAGTTAAAACAAAAAACAAATTTCCAAAAAGCGTACAAATAGATTGCAGTAGTATATAACCAAATTCATTTTTATTAACAAAATTCGAAAAAAAGTTGTTCATACTCATATAGACTAGGACAAATTATTTTTTATTACCAAATGACTGCCGCAGGGAAAGCAGATGCAATATGATTAATAGACGAGCTTTTTAATGGATTTCCGAAAAATATTTCCGATATTTTTTACTGTTAAAAAAAATCAAAACATGTGGGATTTTGTCATGCTGTCACTGTTATATTTAGAAGAGGAACTGTTAGTTTTGATCCGTTAAAAAAGTTTTTTCCTACGGTAGAAATGCGTGCCATGCTAAGATAACAATTTGGACCCTGTAGAGATTTGTTATGTCATTATCAGTCAATTTCGTTCCAAGTACGACACACAAAAAAAACATTTATGGACCGATGAAAGACTTTTCAGTTTTGGAAATTGCAATTTTTTAAAATTTTACGTAGAATACTGTTTTATTTCTATCACGGTTGTTCACTATAAAACCTCGTTGTGTATCCCGTAAATAATAATAGAACTATAATTTTACGTAGGATCAAAAATACCTTGATAAATTACATAGAGATAGACAGTCACACTTGTCATAGTAATTAAGTATTTATTATAGGTTTTACGAAGTAACTGTATTGAATACTAACAGTACCCCGCCGTTTCAGCCGCTGTTCTACGGGAGCCGTTAATTTGCCTGGATAAAAAATTGCCTCCAAATGTCCTCCAAATCTGTTCAACCATTTCAGAGTGAAAAGGTAACTAACATGCACATACACCCACAAATTTTCGCATCAATAATATGTTAATATTATTATTAGTCAAGTGTGATACCATTGATTTGAATAGAACAAGCTCTTCGAACTAATACTATAAAGCGTTTTTTTTAAAGTTAATGAGTAATTTTATTACTTCTTCACGATGTAAAGGCTCAACAAATTCAATTGAAATTCGGAATAGAGATAACTATAATTTATTAACTTATGTACTACACTTTATTCCGAAAAATATACAGTTACTGTATAATAAACACATGAAATACCGGGGCACTGCTTAATGAGCCCAAAAAGGATCAAAACCATTATACAGTTCACCGCGTTACGATCCCAGATGTTCAGTTTCTAATGCCAGAGGCTTTCTTTCCACTTTTTAACATCAAAATATCACACGCTTTCGTAATTGCAAAAAACAGAATTTGACCCACTACCCGCATATTTTGGATGCACATTTTTGGCAGCATCTGTTCTTGGTGAAATCGTATCGCAGATGAAATAACACTGGGATCTTTTTTATACATAATACTTATTACTAGATAGGTATCATTGGTTATTTGGATATGTAGGTACATAATTTAATCCACCATTAAGATACCTGATTTAGTTATCTATGCTTTTGCTTCGAATGTGCTCAAGTTCTAATCTCCCAAGAAAAAATCACTGCAATACAATAAAAAAAGAGAAGAGAGAGAGAGTATTCAATAAACAGTTTATTGAATACACAAAAATCAAAGTCTTCAGGTAAAGGTCTCAAAAATCTTCATACTTACAGCTTTATCTCTTTTATCTGTTACTCATACTTCTCTATTTACATGTTTGTCTCTGTGTTCGTAATTTATATTAATCAAGAAAAGCAAATGGTATTTATTAAAAAAAAAACCATTCGCCTTGCCTGTTTTTTTTTCAGAAGTAATGTTAGCAGTGCTTCTGAAGAAAAGTAATGATCAAGAGCTAGAAAGAACAAACGAAGAGCAACAATTTTTCTAAATTGACCCGCCTAATAAATTAGAGTTTGTGCTTCCTTCAAATACAACTACAAATAGTTTATTGATAACACCAAAGTTACACGTCAAATTTCATTACGTAGATCATAATAAAAAAATAAAAATAAAAAAAATATGTTAGTAATCTCTTATTTCAAAATAAGCTTCAATGTCATAAAACAAATTCTCTTGCAACCACGCTCTGAGCTTGGTTTTGAAGCACCCGGTGGAAGGAGCTTCGTCTGTTATGTACGAGTACATCGATTTATGCGTACTACGTACTACTTGTATATGCTATTTTCACATGGCTAGATGTTATTACAACCTTACGAAAAATAAAAATAAAGGGTTGTACTAATTTGCATCGTAAGAACAG
The DNA here is from genome assembly GCA_905404285.2 of Erannis defoliaria. Lineage (NCBI taxonomy): Eukaryota > Metazoa > Arthropoda > Insecta > Lepidoptera > Geometridae > Erannis > Erannis defoliaria. The sequence goes on along the minus strand of FR990066.1, from coordinate 10,157,532 downwards.
AGTCTAATTAATTATTATAATATCCCAGAAATATATATATCACAGATTACAATAATGGTTTGATCTGCAAAGCGCAGTTTACTTACAAAGATTGTCTCTTAAACCATAGAGGTAGGAACTCTTAAACCTACTAACCCTCCCAGCATCACTATTAAGTTGCCAACAATTTTAATATAACTAAAGTACCGCCACCGGAAGCGTTTAATTCAAATGTAGTTTCATTCATAAGAAGAGAATAGTAAATCGACCAGTTGATCCTGATACCAACTCTTTCAAATACTCTCACCAAGTGAATAGAAACTTGCTCTATATAGAGTTCAAATAATACTGGTCAATAAGGTGAAGGTGGTGGACTGGTACATTGCTTGGAAATCATTGAAAAAGTACTTCCGATTCTTCCTTTTGATATCAAAAAAACGCTCTTTTTGTGCACATGTGTCGACAAACACGTGCCGTGAGCTGGTTGTGCTTTTTCTATTTCTTTGATTTAGTTTTTTTTTGGTATGTTGGTTTTGGGTGAGGAATAATATAGACATGCCCTGGCCATTCCTTATTAGTAATTTTTGAATAGATTAATAGACTAAAAAACACTTAAGTGGTCACCGCCCCCCGTGTTTTCAAATTAAAAACTTGGAAATTCACTTACAGGTCACCAATGGCAAGTTTGAAACATGCTGTGACATTTAAATTGCAAATACTACAAGTTATTAGCTAAGCTTTACAATGCACCTTTGTTAGACATTGGCATTTACTGAAAACATTCGAACATGAATACCTGAGCTTAAAATCGAATATGTTAATAGCGACCTTATTGAAAAGTTAAGTGCTTAGTTAAATGAAATAGTATGGATACAACAATAATGCTAATTACAATTCCTATCCTACTAATATTATAAATGCGGCAGTTTGTAAATGTAAATAAATGTTGTGTATGTCTGGGGGTGTGTGTGTATGTTTGTTACTCCTTTACTTTTGCTGTAACGGCTCAACGGATTTGGATGAAATTTGGTATAGAGACAGCTTATATCCTGGAATAAATTATTTTTATCCCATTAAGCGCGAGTGATACTGCGGGGCGCAGCTAGTTGTAGATAACTATTTACTAACTGTTTATTAAGAATATAATTGAACACAAAAACTTGTCAAAGGTGAAATTGTATCTAATAGTTATAAAAAAACTAGTAGGTGTGTAGAGTTATCCTTCCTAACAAATTTTGACGTGCAACTATACCTAGTCTTTTTTTTCTTTAGGCTTTCATGTACTTAATTATTTTTTAATGTGCAGTATATTATTTTTCAAAAACGAGGTTTTATTATGTTTTTAGTTGAATATTAGCAATGCTAACAGAAACCTATTGTAATTTTTGAAGATACGGCCTCATTTGTGTTTGTTTACCTTGTTATAGCACTACATTATCTTAACTAATTTAATCAAGACAGATTTATTAAGCGCTGGAATATCCACACTATTTCCTTCGAAATTCTACACCACTTGCTCCGATCACTCGCTGAATACCTACTTGCGACTGCATTGCCGTATTGGCGTTAGAAAAAACCGTATCCTCCAAGATGGCTGCACTTCCACTTTTTTTATTTCTTTTTTTTATTTGTCGGCAGCTGCGAGCGCACGTGCTGTGAGACATGTGTTGATAAATGATAAGAGGTGAACTAGTGACGTTTCGAGACGTTTGTCATTGGTTAGATTTAGATTTTTTTAATCAAGAAAAACGTGTTTGTTTCATTTTTACATACTGTACCAGGCTATGTAGGTTTATGTCGGTTTGTCTTAATGTATTTTGCGTACAGTGTAGAGGTCGGGTAATGGAAACGGATCGTTGATCGATCGGCGGCTAGATTGGTCGCCACCCCTTGTGGCACTAGTTTCTAAGGTTCTTGTTTCTACTGTTATTTTATTTATTTGTGGTGTGCACAAAAAAGAGTATATGTTTTTCTTACTAAGCTATCTGATAAAAACTCAAAATAAAGGACACTTCCCATACGTACTTACGTTGCACATGACTTAGCGGTTCAATACCAACTTGTGCCTACCTTAGATTGCCGAATGCACTATATTCTTCTTTAAAAAAAAGTTACCAAAGTTTAAAATAATGTATAGTTTAGAAACTATAAATATGTACTTTACTCACTGTATTTTTTCTCTTTCAGTCGTAACGTTCTTGTAAATATAAACAATACAGGTCTAGTTATAATCAGTTAGCATCCTTTTTAGGGCATATTCTGTACATCAAAACAAACTACTTTTACTATGGGGCCAACAGAGAAATCGCGAAAAAATGATCAGCTGTTCCATACAACAAGTTCATCGACCTTGGACAAAATGTATTGAACAGCTGTTTTTTTCCGCGGTTTCAATGTTGGCCCCATAGTAAAAGTTGTTTGTTTTGATGTACAGAATATGCTCTTAAAAGAATGCTAACTGATTAGAACTATCCCTGTATAAGCATTTCTATGTATAAGAAATGTATAAATAATTAATTTTATTAGTTTCTTTGACATAATACCTACCAATGATTTCTGTATAACCTTAAATAAAAATACTAAGCTTTTCAGCTTAAATAAAACGACTACCAAACAAAAAGCTAACATAATTAAACAAGCAGTTAATATAATAAATAATTATGACGCTACTACTACAAAATCTATCGGAAGCCAATAAACAGGCTTAGTTCCAAAATAAACAACAAATAAAACCAAATTTACAGAACAAGATATTCCATTGGAGCCGAATCAAATCAATAAAAGGCCGAGTCAACATTCCATCAGAGATCATTAGTCTAACAGCAAACACTGGTTTAATGCTATTGACAGATGGCGTATCTTCACGCCGAGACGGTGTTACTACGTTATGAAAACCTACCTAAAAGTAGGCAAATATTTTAGCCTTGATAGTCCTAAAACAAAACTTTAAAAAAAAAATTATTCTGTGTAATTTTGGTAATATAAAAAAGAGCATCGATACATATAAATATTTATATATATATATACATAAGATGCGTTCAGTTAGGTAGGTTTTTATGCCGTATGTTGTCTGGAGAAATGGAAGACTGCAGGGCGGGAAGGAATAACCTAAGTAAACCTACTATTAAAATGTTACTCTTAGCATTCGTAGATTACTTATTATTTTTGGTTCCAAATGTTTATTTTATTTTTTACTGTAAAATAATAATAAAAGAAATGTTCAAATTAAGATTTTCGGTGACTAACTTAACCAGCCTTTTTTAAGTCACTACTATGCAAAATTTCTTACTTTTCGTGTCTCTCATCATTCTACCATCCCATCAGCATACATTCAGCTCATCTTGCCACATCTTCGAACTTTTGTTTTAACGTCTTTGGTCTGAATGTGATATTTTGTTATCTGCACTATTTGCATTACTACACTTATCTATACTAATATTATACAAAGAGGTAACCTTATTTGTGAGTCAATGTGTTTGTTTGAGAGAGAAAAACTAAACACTTGACCTGATTTACATAAACCTACACGTATAGAAAGCTACACACTATTTATTCCGCAGTGCTATATTTTATTGTAAGTACCTAATTCCAATATTACGAGCCACAGCAACGTCAAGGTATAACTAGTTTTATACAACCATCCGAAATCCAATACGTCTCACAACCCTTTGCCACTGTAACATGAATACTATTCAGTACATTCGGACATACGGGGAATATTTCTTGGTAACTGGTATCACCACACCATTCTTGCAGGGCACAGGTCAGATGGAAGCGTGCATTAATCCGCGCGATTAACTGTACTCGGGCATGATTGCGCCCGCGCATGTGAGGTCGATACCAAAGACGGATTCAGGACGGAGCGTATGAAGGCCCCCCCCCCCCTACTCCTACTCTCCTAGGAACTTGTCATTGTAACTTAACAATGCATCACTTAGCACAAAAGGAGAATGCAGATAAGACATAATAGTTGTTATGGAAATCCTAAAACATCCTTAAGTTCGTATCACCTGAAATTAGTTACAAATTGAAAATAAAAAGGTTGTAATGCGAGTGTGAAATATCTTACGAGAACAAAGAATGTATCTACGACATAATGTTAGTTTTGTGTAAATACCAGGGCCTTTGGCCCTGAAAATATCCTATGTCCGTCCACGCTCAACAGTCATGAAATCTGAATTTGCCTTTGACATAATCCGCACGCTTGGCAGGCAGCATGGTGATCGCAGAATGCTCACCACGCTTCTGGATAATGCTGCCCATCCTCCAGTGGTTCTGAATGCAGTTTTAGTACATTCCCAGAACATTACTTGTTGGTGATGGTGATAAGCGTGATAAACGATGATAAGCTATGATGATGATGAACACTACATTAGTAATATAGTCCTAAGTTTTATGTAAATGTTCACCCAGTAAGCTTTCCCCCTGAAAGTTATCCCGAGTCCGTCCGCGCTCAACAGTCATGGAATCCGAATGTATGTCCAAAGATTTGCATGACGATAGATAAAGCTAACTAACATGCTTAGTGTTACTTTTTGAAAGCTATCTGTGGTTATGTGAATTAATAATATATTATAATGTACCTACATCACGATTTATTCCACTCAAAAGTAATGGGGAATCGTTTAAATGTAATCATTAAGTCTAGTCTGTGGAGAGTCATGACTAGTGCATCCGTGATCGTGTAACGATGACTTTTAACAGATTAACTATTTAGTACTAATTATAGCAGTACCCAGCTACGGTTGAGCACTAATTATAATAACTAACTTAACCGTAACTTTTTTCTCGTTTGTTTTCAAAATAGAGTCTTTATGTTTAGTTATAAATGAGAACAAACAAAAAAGAAAATGCGAAAAATCTAAAATTACAGTAAACACAAAAAAAACGGCTCCAAGGATTTTTGGGTCAACTTTTCAAATGAGCTCATGAACATCCCTACCACGCAGTTTGGCTATCACTCTGCCAAGCACCCTGTAATTGTTAATACAATAAAATATACCGTACTACTAGTACTCGGTCAGTACGTCGCATGTATGTTTGACCCGAGTGGAAATGGAAGTGGGAACTAAAGCGGGGGCCCTAAAGCTCTCAAAGCAGAAATACTACCAACTGAGCTATGAGGCAGTCAAAACCTTGTGTTAATTTTCATCTGGTAGCTTTAAATGTATTGTATGTATGAATGTATTTCGAAAGTGAAGATGGAAATATATTACATCGACGAGCTACTTTTATGTAGGTTTAGTAAAAGTAGCTCGTACATGGATGTTTGTTTGAGGGTTGTAATTCAATCAAGCAACCACAAGCAGGTTCTAGAGTGGGCACCACAAACTGGAAGACGCAGCGTAGGTAGGCCTTCCACTATGTGGACCGACGACATTGTAAAAGTCGCGGGCAACCGGTGGATGAAAACGGCAGGTTGTCGTACAGTGTGGCGGTCTAAGGGGGAGGCCTTCGTTCAGCAGTGAACTTCCCAGGGCTGATGATGACTATGATGATGACAACTCAATCAAGCAAAAACGGTTGAAAGAATTTGAATAAAATTTGTTACAAAGGTAGTTTATACCTTGGAATAACACAGGCTATATCCCAAGAATCGCGGGTGGAACCAAGGCGATAAGCCTTTTATATTAAAAATGTAAGAAGAAAACGAATATGAATAAGCAAATAAAACTTAAGATTCAAGCGAATATAATTTTGACCCCATCAACATTTTTTTCTACTTTTCACCACACAACAATAGCAGCAATTGTAACGAATTCAAGAGATTAAAACACACAGTAATGGTGGAAGAAAGTCTTAACGACCAGATTCACCTCTAGCTCAGTATTGCAAAAGAAAGTGAGTCCAAATTGAAGACCATATCGAATCGTAATCTTTGAATAACCTCTAAAATTCAAATGAATATCTTAACAATGAATCCGCTCGCGGTCTTTACTCGTGATTGTACAATCACTTTCTTCTATTTGCTTTCGTCACCATTTCGATTAACCGAGTGAAAAAGTTAAAACAAATAAGTTATTTATGATACCTAGTAGTGCGGTAAGTAGGTTTTTACAAACGAGTAGACAAATGTTCCACACGAGGCTTACCATAGTCACGAGTTTGTAAAAACCAATTCCAACGTGTGCCATACAACGTTTTACAACACATTTGCGAGAAAATAGATAACAGAAGTACAACAGATAATGAAACACACTTTATTATTTTGTTTATAAATATATATGTGATTGATTCAGGCGTTACTTTGCGGAAGTCCATTGTTACCAAAATTTGTTTTAATTTCTAGTGTTTTTCCGCTGTAATATCGTTTCGAGTACTTATAGGATGAAGGGACACACTAAAACCTACAACAACTATCAACCTTAATTGAAATTGAACCTAACCTGAAACAAAAAATTAATTAAACCTGAAACAAAATGTCAATTAAACCTGAAAGCAATTTATTAATAAATTCTGAAAACAAATAATGATTTTAAGCTGTTTCAATGTAATATTTTCCTGAAACAAAATAATGATGATCAACCTGTAAATTGAAAATAATTATTAACATACAAAAATAATATGATCAATAAATAATGAAACAAAAATAAAGGATCAAGGGATAAAGGATTAAGGGTGATATAATTATTTTTGTTTCATTATTTATTGATCATATTATTTTTGTATGTTAATAATTATTTTCAATTTACAGGTTGATCATCATTATTTTGTTTCAGGAAAATATTACATTGAAACAGCTTAAAACCATTATTTGTTTTCAGAATTTATTAATAAATTGCATTCAGGTTTAATTGACATTTTGTTTCAGGTTTAATTAATTTTTTGTTTCAGGTTAGGTTCAATTTCAATTAAGGTTGATAGTTGTTGTAGGTTTTAGTGTGTCCCTTCATCCTATAAGTACTCGAAACGATATTACAGCGGAAAAACACTAGAAATTAAAACAAATTTTGGTTTATAAATATAGTTTGGAAGGTCGCAAATAAATACTTGACACTGGCAAATGCACAAAGTGCGATGCCATAATCCTTCTAAAATCTTCTAAGAAGAAAAAAACATCGTTCTAAAGTTCGTCTTCGTTAAAACGTTTCTAATGAGTGTATTTTTGTGTTGTTTTCAAAACTCCGAAAAGGCTTGTAGTAAAGTTGCCAAGACTTTGCAAGGACATGGCTGTACTTGACTCTGACTTACTAAGTGTGTCTTTGACTATGGCTTAGACTCATTCGACTTGAAAATTATCAAACACTGGATCAAATAAATTGACAAATGCAGACAAGTGCGACGCCATAATTCTCCTAGGAGGAAAGATAAAATGGCGCGAATTAACAAATGGCGCTACGTGCGTGTGGTAAAAATTAGAACTACATCTTTCGTTTCATTTTCTATTTAGTAGGTATTAAAGTCAGACAAACGTATTAAGCAAAACCGCCTCTCTTGGAGGAGGTTCGATCATTCAGCTTATTTAATCTCGTAATGTGAAACTCTTTGGTGGAGTTCTTATATTATTATTATGGAAATTAAAAAATCCGTATAGTTTACGCACGGCGCTATACAAATAGGTAAAATAGGTAAGCTGAGAGTACCTACCTATTTTACCACACGCTCCGTTGTATGGTGCGTAATGTTCAATTTTCGAACGATGTATACAGGCTTCGTAAATGCATTTTTTGAGCAGATGTGTTGTAAAAATATAAAACCAACGAAAAAGTTAAGTAAGTTATAGGTTTTGTGTTAACACTATAGAAATAATAGGCTTAGAATCCGAATCGACTCAAGCAAAGTGAAGCAATTTCAAGTAGGCCTTAAAAGGCCGAGTACGGTGGTCAATCTATTTTTCCCAAGAAGAAAATAAGTAATTTATTTACTGGATTCTGTTCAATTTCCCATCTTGTGGCAATAACGTCGTTATTTGTAACATTTTTGGAACGCTTGTGTGCGTGTCAAAGCAAGTTTCTTCAGCTTCACTAGTGCAATTTTGAAAAACAATATCAGTCTTAGGTTAATACCATACTCTAACGTTAATACCATACTTAGGTTAATATCATACTTAGGTTAATACCGTACTCTAAGTTATTACATACCAACCATAACACTTGTTAAAGAACCATCACCGATGTAAAGCAAGAACCTTTTACTGAAAACCGTGTCTAAAATGGGAACATTAGTTTTTTGCACATACAACCTCTCACCCTAACTAAAAGCTTAGACCTACTCCTGACATGGATAAAATCTGAATGAAGATTCGAAATAGGTAGTTAAGTGCAGCGACGGTGATAATGGACGGGCCCAGGGCTTGCAAATTGATCAAAATTCCATACTTAAAAAAAACCTATATTCCATACTCTCTCAACGACCCGAACATGATATCTTCTTTGATAAGCTGGGCAGATTCAGTGCTATTCTCCTCGCTCATCTTAGTTACAACATGTAATGATTTGGACCTGTCTGTAAATTACGTGTTTAAATTAAATAAATAATTGATTTGAATTCAAAATTAACAAGGTAACACAATCAAGCATACCTAGCTAAAAGTATGCATATCGTACGGCTCGCATGTCGCTAAGGCAGAGTATGACTGAAGCGACTGGAGAGCCGGCGCTCAACACAAAGTGATCAAAATCCGTGCGCTTATTTACTGTCCATTCATCTTATCATTGTCACTGGTTAAGTTCATAATAAAACCTACTCAGGCAATAATTATGTGGTTGGTAATATGGTAATTATTTTTATTTTTTTTGTTGCTTTCAAGTGACGAGACGAGACGAGCGAGACGTTCGCCTGGTGGTAAGCGTCACGCCTGCCACTAACAGTAGCAGTGCTAGAATTGTGAACTTGCGAATACAATCCTGCGCCGCACCGCACTGCGCTCGTCACCCTGAGATACGAGTATTAGGTGTTAAATCTCAACATACCCAGTAATTTATCTGGTAACATTGCCCTTCAAACCAAAACACAATAATGCTTGCGCACTACTGTATGGCGTTTAAATAACTGGCAAAGGTGTGGTACTTCCCCAGGAGGACGCTGCAGTAGAGGACTATGGCCATCAGTTAAGTAAGTTCGTATAGGAGTGGCAAACCCTAGTGTCAGAGTTAAAGTAATGCCAGAAGACCAGGTGATCAACTCGACTTAGGCAAAATGAACAGAAAATATTTCATAACATGCTGTATTCAGCAAAAAACCACAAATCTTACAACTCTCGTCCAAAAACACAAGTGCTTTAAAAAACAACAACCGACTTCAATTTCGTTTACCTGGATGACATCTTTTTTTTTAACATATTGATTTAAAAAACATAATTATGTAAACAAATAAAGTTGCTTAAAACCAAAGTATTTTGAACTCATTTTCAATACCTCTGAAGTATGACCCACGGAACAAAATTGACGAAGTAATCGCGTAACAAACATACGAAATAAACATACAATCGAACTGAGAACCTCGTTTTTTGAAGAAGATTGATAATCGAGAAAAGTGTGACGTGACGGCCTCTGTAGGTCGAAACCCCCAGCAAGGAGATCAGCTGCAAGTTATTAACACCTACCTACTTTTTATCACAACGCGGATAAAACCACGGGCAACCAGCTCTCTCATAAGAGGCGGAAAAGTAAGTAGGTACCTCGTAAAACCTGCTACTCACGGCGTGATCGGATACCTGATCTAATGACTGACTATGGTGATCAGTTTAATCAACTCTGTCTGAATTATCGGTTAATCATACACAAACTTTAATTTATGATATTTATTATAATTTAAGAATGAAAGAGATGTCAGTACTATTTTTTACATTACATTAATTAAACATTAACATTTATTAACCTTTCTCGAATTGCGAATCAAAGTCTTGTATCGCAAAAACGGCATTGATTTTCAACTGTTTTTGTGCATGTTTCGAATGCATAGATTTTAATTGCCTGTCTACGTACAGGGGTCAGAGGTTCTACTCTTCACTTTCACCATCGTCCATTAGCCAACAGACAGCCGCATCTGTCTCACTCAAATTAACCATAAACAAGATTTTTTACTTTTTAAAACCACAGATCAAACAACCGTCGTTCCCTTTCTTGAATCTTCTTGAATTAACGATTTCCAATGACTAAGACTTTATTAAATGTCGTTTTACTTGTAAATAGGTACAATTAGTAGTAAATCTTTGTTGAAATGACATGTGAAACGGAACGTCACGTTCTATAATTGGTAAAACTTTGACAAAAACATTAACCCTTTCGGAATAAATCGAATCATAAGTGACATCACCGTCTGTCGCAAATGGTGGCACATGCCGCGCTCGAAATAACTTTTGGCCATATGCACATCAGAAAAAACAAAACAGCATGCAAACCTAATTCTGAAAAGTTCTAATTTTAAAAATGCGCTCCAAAAGTGCATAGACAAGGTACAAAAAAGAAAGAAAGGGGCAAAAGGAGGTTCCATTCTTCCCTCGTTTTTGAAGGGTTTATACTTTTTTTAAGTGGGGCTCAAGTTCTTTTTGGCCAGGTGCTTCGGAATCGGAGCGTCTTACCGGAAATCAGGGACGCATGTGTCTTTACAACCCGTTCGCAGCGGAAACAGCGTTGTACATCCCTCACCTACCCTCGTATTCCATTCTTATTTTAAAAATTAAAAAACCAACCCTTTGGTTATTTCATTACAATTATTATGGATGCCACATGTACGGAGTTACCAAGTTTACCAATAGGTGTTTAAAGATTATTTTTACATAATTATTCGACTCTGCATTAAAATGTATATGTGATAAAAGCACTTAGTTAAAAATAGATAGATTAAAAATAGCTTAATCTTACGTTTTCTTAACTATGTCATTAGCAAATTAAATAAAAGGACTTCAAAATACCGATTCATACGTACAAAATCCTATGAAAAATTGGGTACAGTTTCTTATGTTTAATTCATTATCTGCATAACGTGACAAATTCTATACGATGGTAGCCTCAGAGAAAAGATATAATAACTATTTGAAGTTTTTTCTGAGACTACCACTAGTGTAATAATAATATAGCACTATAGTTCCAATATAGAATCTGTGCAATTAGTCTTCGAATAAAAACTATGGCATCCGTAATTATGAACACGGGGAAACTAAGGTTTTATCATTTAATACCGGATCCTGGAAAAGCATGAGTTTTAAAAACAATTTATTCCAATCCTCCCATAACCTCTAAAATTAAATAAACGTAACCATATCGTTAGCTCACCTTGGCGTAACCCCATCACCTGTTCTCAATACATTAATATTCCACCAGCCCAAAACTCTGAGCACCATTTGGCAAATCTTCGGCAAACTTTTACTTCCTGCCATCATGGGGCGGACAGGGCGTATATAAGGGCTATAAAATCAGATCAACAGGTGGGCCAATAAAGAGGGGTCGCGAATTCAATATGCTGTTTGCAGGTTTTGGAGGTAGGGTAATGGTAGGGTAAGGTTAATAGATTCAGGGGCTATCGCGTTATTGTGTCGGTTTGAAGGTTAAATAAGTTGTATTTCTTCTAAGCGCAAAAAACGTGTTTTCGTTAGGTCCCCTTTAGTTATTCTGCTGTTGTTAGAAAATCTGCAATTACCTAGAACGGGTGTGGGTTCGATCGTCATTCGTCACATAAATTGTCCACCCAGAACAATTTATGTGACAAAGATAGATGATTGTGTCGTGTCTTGGTGTTTTAAATGTTTACATAGAGCAATGTATTGTAACCGTCTTATGCATACACACAAGTATCTACAAAAAATACTTATGTACTTACTATTTTTAAGCAGCGCTTAAAGTTAAATGACGTTGTTAATACTACGAACTTCTGTTTATGCTTAGTTAAGTGACGTTTGTTAGCTTTAGAGACCTTTATAAGTAAGGCCTTTAATTTTTGTGTTGCGCAAAAGTCATAATCACGTTTGTTAATTTAAACAGGCCCTTATTTAGGAAAGTTGTCTGCGGGAGATTGTTAGGTCATACTAATACCTTATCAATAACCATATAATCAATTTCTTGCCTTGTCTAAAAATTTTATGAAAAATATTCCATCCGAAGCCTGGCGCATTGTAGTGGTAGAATCTGCATCGCAGAGCAGTCTGCCTGGGGTATTACCATACCTTTGCCAGTGTTTCTACAGTCAATCAGTAGTGTAAAAAGCAATTATAAAAGCGTTACGTTCTAAAGAGTCATCTAATATCTCACGGCGACGAGCGCAGTGCAGTGCGGCGCAGGATTTTGCTTGTAAATTCACAATTCTGGCAGTCTTACTGTTTTGGGCAGGCGTGATGCTTACCACCAGGCAAACGTCTCGCTTGTCTAGTTATTTCATTGCGTATAAAAAATTCTTAACAATAACTCTTAATCCCCCCACTCTCTCTCCCTCTTATCTCTTAGTCTTTTGACTTTTACCTATTATATTGAATTTAATTTTGATTTCCCTTAGCATGGTGCATTCGAAGCGTATGATGCCACATTCTATTTACATTTTGAGTCATCGCTATGAATATTAGATTACATAAATGAAGATGTTACGAATTGCGCTAAGCCTACGAAATTGCGTAAATTCAGTAGGAAGTGAGGTGAAGCAGCAACTAGGCACGCCAAGGCGCACCTAATTTAATATTATGTAAATTTTATAGCAGACTAGTGCCTCGCAGACTCACGAGAAATCGTGTAAGCACTATATTTGGGGTAACAACATCTGAAGGCTTCACTCTTAACTAATCGGTAAATAATAATAAAAAATGCTATTTTGAGTATTGGCGTCACACTAAATGCGTTTTTATGAATTGGCGTTCAGGGTAACGCAAATTTTCAGAATAATAGATTTAAAATAGATTTTTATTTTTTCATTTTATTTTTGTCATTATTATCAGCCCGGAGACATCCACTGCTGAACTAAGACCTCCCCCTTAGACCGCCACAGTCGAAAACCTGCCATTTGCATCCACTGGTTGCCCGCGACTTTTACAACTATTATTAGATTTTCATTTATAGCCTTACAAATGAATGGGAAGATTTTAACGTGTACATTTAGTAAAATAATTTACGCATTTTTCAGCCATTAAGGAATTGGTGGAATAGAAATAATATTTTTCATCTATAAACTTGATCCTAGTTTCAAATGCAGTGTCAAGTTTGATACTGGTGTTATTTGCACCGCCTGCCAGGCGTGAGGATTATGGCAACACCCCTCTATTACGGGAGAGGCCTTCGTCCAGCAGTGGACGTTTTAAGGCTGATGACGTGACATGACGTTGTTTTCAAAAAAATATATTAATATAAAAAAGATGTAAAACAATATGACGTGATATATATACGGCCACACCGCCAGTTACCATCAGTATTGGTAGCCAAGCGAGGTCTACTTGCAAACGCAAACCTTCTTCTTCCACTTATGATGCATCTCCAACTAGTAAAGTTTGGCAGTCAGCTCTGTATATTTTCTTGCCCTTCGCAAGGCTAAATAGTTCGATGGCATTTGAAAACCCAGTCCATTCTCAGATGTTTCGCAGACACGACTTTCTTCTACGACTCGCTTTTCTTTTCCCGGAAACTTTTTCTATTACTATGAGTTACAACGGCTTGTATCTGTCATGCTTGAAGTTATATCCCAAACACAAACATAATTTTCTATAAAATAAACTCAAAGTATTAATTGGAACCACATGACCAAATTTAAACAAGATTTAAAATAAACAGGGTTGTCATCCCAACCCTTTGAGGTGTAAATCAAAACTACCGGTAAAACGAGAGTTGGGTTATTTAGTAATAAGTTATGATTAATGCCTCTTGGAACAAATCGTGTATAAATAGGTGGAAACGTGCTGTCATATGGTATTTATAGATTAAGTAGCAGCTGTGGTTAAGAATTCGGTAGAATTTAGGTATAATCATAATAAATAAAATAAAAATTTGTTGGCTACAATTATAGGGAAATCTATGTCTTGATATTGTACCTAAATTATCTTCCTACGTCAAACATGAGTTCAATCTAGGTAAACATGATCCATCTTAGACCCCATCTAATATCGGACAGGATGTGGTCAAACGCAAACCTGTTTTAAATTTAAAAGTAATCATTTTATCAGAATTCCATTTAATTTTATAATGATCCATCCCACTCCACCACATTATCAATGCATCTAATACAATCTTTTTAAAAAAAAATTATACGTTCAAGTGACGAGACGTGCAAGACATTCGCCTGGTGGTAAGCGTCACGCCTGCCACTAACAGTAGTAGCAGTGCCAGAATTGTGAACTTGCGAACACAATCCTGCGCTGCACTGTACTGCGCTCGTCACCATGAGATATTAGATGTTAAATCTCTTAATACTCAGTAATTTCTCTGGTAACATTGCCTTTTAAAGCAGAACACAGTATGCTTGCACACTATTGCTTGGCTTGCTTGGCTAATCTATCTTCTATATATCTTCAACAGCCGGAAGACGTCCACTGCTGGACGAAGGCCTCTCCCTTAAAGGGAGGTGTAGCCATAATCCCCTCGCTTGGCAGGCGGCTTGGGGATCACAGAATGGTTACCACCGTTAACTGAGAGGACGCTGCTGCCCGTGTGCGGTGGTTCTGGATGCAGTTTTAGGACATACCCAGGTCCATAATATGTAATCTATATGGCTAATCTACTTACGAGTAAGTTTTTTCTTGGTTTAATATTATGTGCTCTTACGTAATATGCACTTAGTCAGTGCCTTTTCAGTGCATTACTATCCTAGATGCATTGACATCACTGGCCTATTTGTCAATTTGTTTTTTCTTTATTTATACGATACGATGCAAGGCCTCTCCTAGTTATGACATAAAGATTATCTTCAGCTTTAGTATTCAGTTTTTTTTTCAGCGCCTTAAGCTGTCTCTCCACCTGACCACATCCTACAATATGCGTACTTCTAGATCTCAATCCCCAATCAGCTCCTGTATTTTAAAAGCTATGGTTTAGGGCTTAAGGTTCAAACAAAGTTTCATCGACATCCAGATGACTCCCGATCAAACACTATCCCTTATACCTACAGTTGACGGCGATCAATCTGAGGCAAGTGAGGTGAGTCAGGCCGTTGTTGACAACGCGTCATCTATCAAAACGATATGGTGGGACAACAAGATCGTGTTTACCCTACGCTCTCCCACGAACGGTGAGAAAGGATGTCGGGTGAAATGGTGAAATTTGAATGATAGGTAGAAATAGCGAGATAAGGATCTTATAAAGGTACAGTTCTATGATTATATTGTGAAACGAGCTCCCGATATTTTGGTGCAGTTGCATGCACCATGTTCACGGCATAGTTAAAACTGCGGGAGTTTTAGCGGGAACACGAAAAAGTCATGTCGTTGCATTCTATTATTTTCTTAAACTTGTGTTTTTTCGCGAATTAATGATTAAAAATGGTGGTGTTTTATTCATTGAGTGTTGAATTACATGCTCGAGTGTGGGAAAGTGATATAATGTGGTGGAACATGTATTTTCGTGTTGTTTTCAAAACTCCATAGAAGCTCATAGTAAAGTCGCCACAACTTTACTAGGGTATGACTTGGACTCGACTATGACTAATTTCGTGTGACTTACTGTGATTTAAATTATTTGACTTATTTGCCTTCATGATAACAAATAATTGTGAAAATTCATAAACTTGACACTGGCAGAATGTACAACGTACGATGCCAATAATTAAGAAAAAAATAAAAATTTAAAAACTGCGGGTTTAGTTGTCAAAAACTAAAAAAAATATCTTAATTTTTGGCATTGCACTTTGTGCATTCTGCTAGTGTCATTGAGTATATGCATTCTCTTGTTGGACAACAACAGCTGTTACGTATGTCAACATTTTTAGTCAAGATATAAATTATACCAAAAAAAATACATTTGATTTATTATGCCTTTATCATTGCGACTTGAAATCGTATAGGTAATTGTTTTCTTTTAGCATAAAGTTTAGTACTTATGTTTTTCGCTTCAAGTTGAAATTCAAAATATCAGTAAGCATATTTTGTGCAAAATAAATCTAACAAACCAGTATACCAACACCATACGACCGTCAGTTGTTATTTCACAGGTGGCTGACGAACGCAATCTGTGTAACCCTGACAGAGATAGCTGCACGTTAGAAAGAGACGTCTCTAGTCTTTCCGTTTCCGTTATTGTAAAAAATAAGAACATCTGCACCTTGACAGATTTGTGAAGAGCGATGGGAAGATTTGTACACACGTAACTTAAGTTTCGGCTCAATGAGGAAAAAGATACATGTTAATATAGGAAAATTCATATAGGACGAGTGTATAAACTTGGGCAATAATTTTAAGCGCCTAAAGGTCATTACAATGACTTATTTAATCATTGTAAAAATAACATTCAAAATATTAAACATAATACAAAACAATCAGATTCGACGACGCAGTGCAGCGATGACTGCTCAATGAGGTACGCACAATGCAAGTTTAAAACAAGTTCACAAACTTTTTTTTAAAACCGACTTCAAATAATTATGGAGGAATTATGGAAACGTAGGAGGCGGCTACGTGTAAAAAAATAATTTTCATATACTATAATTTGCGGGATAAATCGGTAAACGTATACATAAAAAACACAGTGGAAAATAGAACCTCCTCCTTTTTTAAAGTCTGATAACAAATATAGCTATTTAAGGAAAAATTTACAATATTGGCTATTAATTAGCCAATATTTATTTAATATGTTTGGTTATTATTTTATTTATATGAAAGTTGGTAATAAACCTTAAAAAGTAATAATATATTCAACAATACTTAGAATGTGATCATCATGACTAATTATGTTTATTTTTTGTAAAAATGTTAACGATTAGTGCTAAAAACAAAAATAATTTATCTTTAAATATCTCGAAAACTATTAACTTAAGGCCATACATTGGGGGGCTTAAATTTGATGCATGTTAGTCTGGTCCCGCCGGGACTACGTCGAGTTACCAGTAACCCTGAATATGTATGGACCCATAGGTGTCATTCCTTAGGTAGCATTCCTTTTAACTCCATAATCAGAATAACATTAAAAATAAGTTAGTTATATACCACCGAGTTAATTTAACGTTGATCTTATCTTTTGATTATTATAAAGTGCAGATCGACGCGCCTTTCAAAGTTTTATCAAATTAATGTTTCTAATAAGCACAAATTACAAGAGTCATTTAAAAACAGTTAATGCTAGAAATGTTTAATTAAAAACATAAGTCAGTAAGCTAACACTAAAGGTGTGTGTACGATAAGTGAATGCTCTATAAATAGCCGAGACGCATGGTGTACTTTATAGATACATCTATAAATCATGTGCGTACCTTTACTTGCTATCGGAAGGTCTTTATCCACTGAAACTCAGATAATCCATACATTAATTGTAATAAATGTTTTTTTAGGCATAATCCTTTATTTACTACAACTAACTACAAAGACTACTTAGCCTACTACACAACAAAAAACAAAAGGATTGTATCTAGACCGATGAAAGTCTAGAGACAATCCAAATGCTCAAACCCACTACCAGTCGGCAGCGTACCCAGCATGCTGGCGGCATTGCCACGCTGGATGGCAATGCTTATGCGTTGGGCCAAATAAACGCCAGCATTTTGATCACGCGTCGCGTCGACCAGGCACTCGGATATGTTTTTGAAAAGATGATGAGCTAGGTCCCCACGGACCCAATGTCTCAACACCAAACGGCTCAAATGTGTAATCTCTGCCGAGGTTAGCATATTTGCGCCGAAATTATTGTAATAAATTATCAGATAAACAAAACGCTCTCATCTCATCAACGTTGTCGCCCAATGCTTTAATTAATGCTGAAATTATGTACGTTTTACTTGGAGTAGGGTTTCATTTGTGCGCCCCCCCCCCCCCCCCCCGTGGGTACCCGCCTTGTCGGGGCGGGGGGGCTTAGTAGCCGTGGGAAGTGTCCCCACGGTGAAGCTAAGAGGTACCCGAGGTGGGGCCGCGAAAGCGGCCACAGTGGTGGGGGCTAGGCCACTGCACGAGCCTGAGGGATGGAGACAGGCCAGAGGGGCCAGAGCTCTCCATTCCCAAGGGCCACGGTAGTGGCTGGGCCCTTACTGAGGGTCCGGACCTGGTCCGGACATGAGGGCTCTCCGCGTGTCCCTCTGATCAGCAGAGGGCACAGTGGAGAGCGAGGAGGGACGGCCAGGTGGTGGCCTCATCAAGGGCTTTCCTTGAGGGGGCACCCACCGGGTGTGTTGTGGTGGGGCTGCGGGATGGGGACAGGCCAGAGGGGCCAGAGCTCCCCATCCCCAACGGCCGAAGTGGCAGGCGGCGGGGCCACTCACCTGACCCGCCGCATGGAGGCCAGGGCGTTCGGACGTAGGGCTGTCCGGCGCCCATCTCGCTGGCATGGCCTCCGAGGTGGATGCACGATGTGTCTGGGTGTTCGGACACATCGTCATCGGTGCGGGAGGAGCTTCAGCTCCCCGTGGTGGGCCCGAAAGGGCGGCGCCGTCGAGGTCGCGGATGAATGCGATAGCGTACCCGTGACCTCGACAATAGGCGCAGTGTGGGAACACCGTTGGGTTTTTAGTCGGTAGGGGTGCCATCGAGTCTCACTCTGGCATCGAGTCCGACATAACCCTCCTGCGCCCTGGCAGGGGGGTATGCGTAAGTGCATTTCCCAACGTAAAAAAAAAAAAAAAAAAAAAAAAGGGTTTCATTTGTGCGTTGGATTCATAAAGGAAAAAGAAGAATTATAAGAGAGTGTTGACTTCTACGATCGATTAACATAGTTTAGGAAACTCGGGGTACTCCCGTTTGAGCAAAAATATCTTGTGGTGTAATGACTCTACATACTTGTATACGTCCGGAGATGTTATTTATTTTATTATATAGGCTTGCGTTTGACTACCTTCTCGCCTGATATGAAGTTAAGTGAAGGTGCAGTCTACGCACGCTTGCCTAGAAGAAACCGATCAATGGTGTATGTATGAATCTACCAATCTTGTGAATTGCTTTATACTCGATAGGTACCTACAGAAGAAAATCTTATGGGCTTGCTATGCTTACTTACTGCTACGCAAGGAAGTACGTTAAAACTGAATGTTAATATTATTTTGCACAAAATTACCAGTGTAGATGGAACTGTCTGCACAGTGTACTTGTACAGGTATTAAAACATTAAAACTTTAGATTCGCGATTCTTGCTTCTAATCGGTTCTAATGTTCTGTCAGAGAGTAAATTATTATAATATATTATAATTATATATATATTATATATTATTATATATTATAATTATTATTAATATAATATAACCATTATTATAAATATTATTAATATAATATTATTTATTTGTTTATAAAACCCTTAAAATCTAAGTACAACTTAACTATACCTAGTGCGTTTCTACCACCGATTCAAAAAGCTACATCGAAACAGGGGTTATTCTGAATGAATAGTAATCGAAATTGAAGCGGTGCGTGAAACCGATTCATTTTGATTTGAATGTAACGCTGATTGGTTCGAATCGTGATTGATGTGTGGTCGCTGATCACTAATCATGAGCGCTCAGTGATCAGGACCTGTGATCACACTCCGTTGAGTTTATTAAATACGATATATTATTATAGTTCCTTAGGGTATTCAAAGTCTTTCTTTTGATTTCATTGAGAATGTTATTTGAAACCATTATCACTTAGAGTTATAAGAAAGAGTGTAAGCACATCTTTACTATAAGAGCTGCCATTATCCATTATAAGTAAACAACGTTTGTGGGTTATTCGATCGTCTTATAAATAAGAGGTTCTGAATTCGTTTCCTGGCTTTGAAATAAGTACTCGATTATTAATTTTCAATGTATTATTATTCTAATAATTATATTTATCAACGCACAAAACAATTTTAAATCTACACTCTACATGTTTAAACATGGCCGAAACGTCCAGAAAAATAAAAATAATTTACCTACTTATAGAAGAAAAAAATGGGCCGAATATGGAGCTGAAAAATGGGAAGAAATAAGACTTTTACTAAATTAAAATATATGTTGGGCCGAACAAGGCCTACAAAGTGAGACGAAAGAAGATTTTTAATGTGGGACAAACTTACTCGAGACGAAAATGGCATGAAACAAAAATAAATTGTTCTGTGCGCGATCAAACTCCATTAATAAATATAAGAATTACATAAAATGATGTTCAAAACGTGTTTTTTTATACATTTCTGGTAGGTACCTGTATAGTGAGTTCAGTCTTCACTTATTTGTACCTATATTTCTATAAAAAGTAACTCAAACCTTGAAAATCTAAGAACACACAAGTCTCACGTCTTCTTGTAAAATCCGGAATACTCCTGTACACTTCATCTATTTTTAAGCAACCCTTTTATAAGGGAATTAGTTCATTAAGAGCTTTTTATACACGTCTATTTGTATTAAGAGCCATATGTTGTGCTACATTGTTAGAGAATCGGTAACCCCTTTCAGGAAGTAGGAAAAAATGTAGTCACATGTTCGAAGTTCCTCCTTCTGGGCATTGTTTTTAAATAACTCTTTGGTTAAATGAGGCGGGAAATGTTTGGAGCTGTTGAGAATGGAAGTGGTTTATTTTTAGTTAAGTTTTTTTCTGTGACTATAGTTAGGTATAGGTACGTTTAGGCCTCCCACTAGGTGGACCGACGACATTGTAAAAGTCGCGGGCAACCTGTGGATGAAAATGGCTGGTTGTCGTACAGTGTGGCGGTCTAAGGCGGAGGCCTTCGTTCAGCAGTGGATGTCTCCGGGCTGATGATGATGACATTTAAGCCGTCTCCTAATACGGTCTGTTACCTTGACACTGTAGTCACATAATCGACGTAGCTAAGTGGGAAAAGTGTTGGGATCCCCAAGCCGCTTGCCAATCTTGAAGATTACGGCAATCCCTCCTTGATAAGGGCTCCCCCTTATCAGGGAAGGATTGCCGTAATCCCGTAAGGGGAGGCCTTCGTCCAGCAGTGAACGTCTTTCGGCTCATGATGAAGTGGGAAAAGACGCGCCTCGTAAGGTTGTGGGTTTAATCACTGGCTCTCCGTAAATAAAAACATCGTTATGAAACCTGCATAATGATATCCAGAGAAGAAAACCAATGGGGCTTTTGAATCCGGTGAATTAGAGTATAGTATCACCCAATCACTTTTCCAGAGAAGGTCTATTTCCAGCAGTGAGATGTTATAGGATCAGCGGCCGCTGAAGTGGGGGGCAGAGGGGGCCAAATGCCCCCTCCCCCCTAAAATCAAAATGCTGCGCCCCCTCCAAGTTCTTCCGCTGTTCTTGTATAGGATGCAGTGCCCATAACACATATACTATACAAAATCAAATCTACGGTCCAATACAGAAATTATTATCGTCGAGATTGTCCCAAATTGTGTGAAAGAATCTCAGTAAGATGATATCGGAAGGATGTTCTTATTTGTACAATGCCGATACCTGCAAGTAGGTGGTGGGTTCGGCACCTACCGGATGTACCGGAAATTGAATATTAGGTTCAGTTTCTATCGGATACGGATGTAGGTGGAGAGGAGGGACGCTGGGAGATGATTAGCAAGGATTCGCTTCCGAGTGTCTTGTTACCGTTTATACGGTGGAAGATTTTAAATTAAATTTCTGTGAGATCTTCAGAAAGCATCACCTGGAGTTTGTTGTTAAAAATACTTACATTTTATATTTGTGAATAATTTTTTTCAGATTCTGATTAAGATATTTTTTTCCATCCCGTACAAATGTTGAATAATGATGTGATGTGTGGTGTGTGTGTTGATGTTAATAATTTTTCGCATTATGTACATATGCCTATTGTAGTTCAAGCTAAAAAAGACTCACTTTTACTCATAGTAAAAGGTCTGCACATGATCAAAGATCGCCTATATATATAGTAAGATTCACAAGCTCATATACCTACACACACACACACCGACAGCAAAAATTCACAGAATTAAAATAACTTACACACACACACATGACACGATGTATATTATACTCAAAATATACATCAAAATACACAAGTAGCTCTGTCTATCTTCTCATCTATCTTTCTTGACTGTTTCATCATCAGCCAGAAGACGTCCACTGCTAAACGAAGGCCTGGGATCGGAGGATGTAGGCAGCAGCGTCCTCTCGGTTAAAGGTGGTGAGCATTCTACGATACCCAGGCCGCCTGCAAGTGTGCAAGCATTACCGTGTTCCGGTTTGAACGGAAATGTTACTAGAGAAATTACTGGGTATGAAAAGGTTTATCATCTAATATCTCAGAGTGACGAGCGCAGTGCAGTTCGGTGCAGAATTTTGTTGCAAACACACTTCTGGCACTGCCACTGTTAGTGGCAGGCGTGACGCTTACCACCAAGCAAACATCTTGCTCGTCTCTTCAATTGATTTTACAAAAAAAGGCCATAGTCCAGCAGTGGATTTTTATGGCTGTTGATGTGATGTGTCTTTTGACAAGGCAAGAAAGAACAACACAAGCAATCTCCACCAGTATAATGGAAAAGGAAATTTCAGGACGCAACTACTCACATTCATACTAATTGATACTTGTTTGTAAAAGACAATCAAACCATTACCAAATGAGTTCAATCCCCATTTCCCATGCAGCCAAAGGTGAACAACCACATAATTAGTTGCAATTAGAGCAAGATGAGGCTACTAACGAGATCGCACCAGAGCGAAGTTTACTCGAAGAGTCAACAGAACTGTTTGGATTGCATCTCAGTATAAGGTGCACAAGAATAGAATATGTGGTTATGGATAGATGGGTGATGCGTTTGGTACCGATCGAATGGTCAATGGTCAAAGGTTGGTTGCGATCAAACGGTGTATTCCCGTTGTCCCCATTGACGCTGTCCCCATTATGGGGACAGCGGGAAGTCATCAAGTTTTCCTTCCCGTTGTCCCCATTGACGCTTTTCCGTTATGGGGACAACGGGAAGGAAATTTAACGGAACGATTTTATCAAAGACGCTGTTTCCGTATTATTTGTTCCTGCCTATGTTTAGGCTTTGGTAACCGAAGAGTGTCGTGTAGGACCTATGGAACTAAATTAATGCCGTTTGCCAATCTATCTTACATTACATGACATTGTAACCTTTGAATCGTAATAGGATACAATTTTATGCAACTAAAATAACTGTTTTGCTACTAATTCCTCAGTGTTATGGTATCGTTGATGTTAAAATTCTCATAAAAGAGCATAACACAGTGTATACTCTTTAAATCCTACCTTTTCTTGAAAATGTTCAACTCTGTTGTTTAATACGAAGATAGGATAAAATATTCAAAAACTGCTCTAAGTTTATTAATGTTAAGCCATAAGAGTCCATTCTTTTCGTATTGCGCATCAGACAAAACAATTTAATTCCCAAATTGAGAAGATATATTCCGTACCTAATTAGAACTCGGAAAAGTATCGCATTTTCCCACAAATCTAAATATGAAAATATATACCTAGATTATAGAGTAGCTATGAAAACAGACATTTGTAATATGTCCGGTCTAACCTAATAATGGTGTTTGCTTAGAGAAAACCCCGCATGTAATTACCAACCAATGATAATAAATTAATATAAGGGTACTATCGAAGTTGCAATATCCCGGATGGTACCTATTTGAATGTTAAGTTATAGTTAGCATTAGTAGAATTTCTATTACTATTTCTTGGTATTACTTTCTAAATTATTAGCTCAAGATAGTCTATCAAATTACTTACTTTAGGATTCCAAACAATTTTATATTTTAGATTTTTTATTCTATGTGATGACGGTAGTTTTACGGTAAATAATAAAATAATAATAAAATGTTTAGTAAATAGCGTCTTTTAAACTAAGCTTCAAGCATAAATCCAAAGAATTCCAAGCATTAACTTACTAACTTAGCGTTATTGCTTAACTCCGCAATACGAGAAGCAACATAAAATGCTCCAATACTAAAGCCCTAATGCAGATATTCTGATTTGAATCTATTAACCAGTTCAAAGGCCAACCCAACATTTGAATTACAAAGATTTAAATACAAACAAATTCTAAAACCAGAAGAATGTATCAGAGATTCGGAATCCGTTGTCAACTCTCATTTGTCCAAATTTACCGCTAGCAAACACCAAAATATATTTATCAAGCTATTTAAATAAAAAGTGAATTTGTTAGTGAGCATAATGCGTCCCATTTGAAATAATTTACGTAAAGAAATATCAATTTTAACTGGAGATATGCGTGTTTTATGCTAAGTTGCTATAGCTAAGTTAATCTTTGGCCTGCAGTAGGTGCGTTACAGCTAAGTGATCGGTCGATAGACGCATGTTACAAGTCCAAGTTATGCGGAAGCGCACGCTCCTCTGCTAATCATGTTAGTTTTGTATTTGATCATTGGAATCGCATTCGATTTTGATTTTTGTTTGCTTTGTTCATCATCATCATCATCACAATCACCCTATCATAGTAGTCGACTGGTAAACGTAGGCTTATCCCAAGGCAAGCCACTCAGCCCGAACTTTCAACCACTGCCAGCTGTCTTATGTATAAATTGTCTTGATATATATCCTATTATCCTATTGTTTTTAGACATAAGTAGTTAAGTAATTTAGGTAGTTTGATTTTATATCACAATGTCGTCGGTCCACCTAGGGGAGGCCTTCCTACGCTGCGTCTTCCGGTACGTGGTCGCCATACAATAACTTTTCTTCCGCATCAGTTATCATCTATTCGAGCAAAGTGGCCTGACCATTGCCACTTCTACTTGCAAAATCTGCAAGCTATTTCGGTGACTTTGGTTCTTTGGCGAATATCCTAGTTCAGGATTTATATCGCGAAAAGTAACTCCGAGCGTACTCTCTCCATTGCCCGTTGCGTGACTCTGAGTTTCTCCAAAAGGCCAGCATTTAAAGACCACGTTTCAGTTCCATATGCAACTGGCAACACACACTGGTTGACGACACCAGGCAACCGGTGGATGCATGTGGCAGGTTGTCGTACAGTGTGGTGGTCTAAGGGAGAGGCCTTTGTTCAGCAGTGGACGTCTCCGGGCTGATGATGATGATGAGATTCCGTATACTATTTTGCTGTAGTTAACCTTTTCATCACCTATAGAAGTTCTAGATTTTTGTGCCCTTAGCGTTACGACTTCATTAGAAGTTCATCATTACCAATGTTTTTTGGTGCATCGCCGTGCACTGTACGCCAAGTCATCAAAAAACTTAGGTACCTAATGATAACTTGAGGTCACAAAAATCTAACTTCTATACCGGGTGTTAGTTTGAACGCCGTTACCTTCTAGGATATCATTGTACTCATCACTATGAACAACTTTTACTATGGAGCCAACCCTGAAATCACGAAAAAAAAACAGCTGTACCATAAAAAAAGGTTCATCGATCTTGGACAAAATGTATGGAACAGATGTTTTTTTTTCGTGATTTCACGGTTGGCCCCATAGTAAAAGTTGCTACCTACCTATTCCGTATTTGACGACAATACGTTCTTTCTTAATGCAAATGAGTTTCGACGACAGCATGTCTACGAAAACCTAATTTCCATAAATAAATTGTTATTAGTAAATCATAAAAGTGTCACCGTCTTATGAATGTTTATTTGCAGTTTTAGGCACATTGATAAATTACTGACCAGTTAACCACACCTACTACATGGTATGTCGCAAAATAGAAACAACGTGGCCGTTTTATGAACTTCTTTCTTATTGAACCTGGGTATGCCCTAAAACTGCATCCTGAACCACCGGAGGACGGGCAGCAGCGTCCTCTTGGTTAACTAACGGTGGTGAGTATTCTGTGATTCCCAAGCCGCCTACCAAGCATGGGGATTGTTTCAACTGTAAAGGGGGAGGCCTTTGTCCAGCAGTGGACGTCTTTTGGCTGACGATGATGATGAAGCTAGTTGACCAAAAAATTACATCCATCAGTCTTCCGATGGATGACCGTGAGAGGTATTTATATCTGAGCGCTACCGTGAGTCGGATGACACGTTAAATCTATAGTCCCGGTAGTTAGTTCTATTTTCTCTAACTAACAACAACCGTCAAGTCTTATATCAGAGGGCTTCGGACGGCATAGTTAACACTAGGACTTGCCGCTGTGTAGTCTAGTGGTAATTTTAGGTTATAGCTCGTAACTCCTTTGTCATCAAAGTGCCAAAGGTATTAGGGTCGACCTTTGGCACTTTAGAAGTGTTCATATTATTTTGTAAGCTGGCATTGGTTTAACTTAGCGACTAACGGCCGAAAACCGACACCAAAGCGTTTATTAGGCAACATTAGCTGACCAGAACATAGGCCAGAGCTCAGTTCCATAACCTGTGCAGAGAAAGTAGATATGATAATTGAACAACCGATGTGCGACCAGACTGGCTCTACGGACTATAGTTAACATCGTATGGATACGGCTCTGATATTAGCTGATCATTACCGCAGGATTAGTAGCCAAAAGTTACCAACAGATGCCGATTGTTGCACTTGTGACCATTGTGACAGACGTGTAGTAAAGTGAATTAGAATGAATACCAGTATTCGGCAATTGTAAATGGTAGCTTATAACGCCCTTTATAATACACAGTGTATAAAATTGACGCACTTAAACTGAGAGACGTCCTTCGGAGAGATCATGCGGAAATAAGTTGATATGAATAGAATATGATGAACCTTAATTTTTACTCCCCAAGTATAAGAATTGAGAGATTGAACAGGGTATTCGCCAAACCAAATATATTGAGAGAAATGAAGGAAAATAAGCTGCGGTGGCTCTTTTACGACGCGGAAATGAAATGGCCCCGACGGGTACTGCAGCTAGAGAAATTAAAGGCCAAATGTGACACAGTATCGAATATCTCTAAGTGATGATCGCCATTGTAGCGAGGCTATTGAATTTGTTTTGTTACTTAAAATTCTAGGCATCACTGCAATGATCATGGGCAGGTGTTATATCTTACCAATATGAGAGTATCAGTTTCATCTGATTATAAATAATTGTAAAAAACACATTTGCACTTAATTTTAATTTCTAGTTTTATACTCAGAGCAGCGCAATCGAGCGAGCGGAACAAATTCTCGTTCGTAACCAATCTTTCTTCCATTTTGGGTACATCCATATTAATCCACCGGTCCCATCTTCAAGCACGCGAGTCTACCGCGTTATCAATCATCTACTTTACTGTACCACCGCTCCGGGCGTATTTTATGCAACGCTGCCAACCTATCTAGATTCCATATTGAATTTACTTTAAATCAATGAATACTGGCTTTTAAAGATAGGTTTACTTTGAATGATGAATAAGTATTGCTTTTAAAAATAACTTACAGGTAAACTTTCTTTTGCGTGTGGTGTTTTTTTTATGTCGTTCATAAAGTTATGGCGTCATATTTGAAGCATTTGCATGGCTGTATATAAAACTACGAAGTTGTAATTTGAAAATCTTGGATCTATAGAAGATATAAGACCGGTATTTATGGCATACAAAAAGGGAGGCTACGTTCAGCAGGCGATTACCCACGGGCTGAAATAGATAATGAATATATAAATATTTGCATTGTTTAAAAGTCCCACCATACCAATCACAGTGAAAAAGGAAGTCACGGTCAACTCCAAGTCTTAGCACGGTAAAATTAAAGAGACATGGTAAATTTTGTATTGTGTAATGAGACTTCTATGGTGTTTTGAAAAAATAGTAAATACAATCTGTAGACATGATTGTTCGTAATAGGTTTCGAGATCAACATGAAATCATGTTGACCTCAAAACCCATTACGGTGTTTCTCTGATCAACGAAGATTCTGAATCTGCAAAATCTAGAGTCTAGAACTGATTGATTTGATTATTTATTTATTATAAGTCTTGATTTTGTAAGTTTAGAACTCATTCTCACGATTAGACGATACATAAAGCAATGTTTGAATGATAATTTTACTAAATTCGGTTTGGTAATAGCCTAGAGGCTAATTTCACTATAGCTAGAGTACCTATATAATTTACGACATCTGCCACCAATGATATTATAAAATATGTTCTAATAACTAAAACTAATAACTGGGAGTTACTTCTTAGGATAGTAAATATCCAGTAATTATTAAGACTAAAGCAAACTTAGAAACTACACACACATGTAAGTTTTTTGGACGAGTGTGTTTATTAACTATAAAAAAGACATACAAACTAACTACCTTAACTACACAAAAAGTCTAGACACAAACGTAACGTAGTTCTATTTGTTATTTAATAAAAATATCTTTTGCGGTCATTCTTCCTTAATTTTAACTTTGCTCAACGTTGCTTAACTTTGTAGTTTTAGTTTGTGTTGTTAGATGTACTTTAGGTTTAAGTACACGATTAGTTCTCATTTCAATCAGAGAGCGATTCAAAGGTTTTGCAAAAATTCTTCTTGCGAGAAGAAATTTCACAAGTTCATTGGGAACACATTGGTTTGCACTAAGTAGTACAGTTAATTAGAACTTTCATACCTTTACCGTGTGGGGCATTTATTTCTGAGCACTACCGTGAGTCGGATGACACAATAAATTGTTTGTTCTATGTTAAAACAACCGTCAAGCCATGTCAGAGGCCTTCGGGCGGCACATTAACTCTGACACTAGGGCTGCCCACTCAGCCTTTCAGAAGTTCCTTATCTCTACATATTTATGGACCACTTAAACCCCCAATCATACTCAATCAACTAATCTTCAAAATTAATTAGAAGATGCGCAAGCCTGTTAGCATTGCATGTTAGAGATTGCATCCTAAAGTCTAAAAGTCTATAACATTGCATAATTGGGTGGGTGAGTAGTCTGAGACTCCGTGAGAAGCGGTCTCAAATTATTAATGCAAAGTGTATGTAAGTGGGTCAGTCAAAACTAAAAGTAATTATTAATTAATATGATAGACAGAGTCCAGATGGTTTGTGGATCTTCATTTGTCACTTTCTTTTGAATTAGTGGTGTAAAGGTGTCAGAAATGTCACATTTATTTTTGAGAGTTATAGCATTTTTTTGCATTTTTTTTTGGTTTATAAAGTTGAATATTTGCCGCTTATTATTTTCTAAATATAATCCAGATTTATTAAAAAACCTGTATTTTTAATCATATTCGTAATTATATTTTTTTGGGTTTCTTATGTTCTTATATATACAGTTTACTTTTCTTTGCCTAATACCGAAATTCGACCAGCTATTATTAAATAACGAAAAGGGAAGAAATGGACAGACATGCATTGATTCGTTTTATTTTAAAATGTTATTAAAAAACGATTATTTTCACTCAATATCTCATCTCTCGTATTTATCCGCGCGCTACGTGAGCGTACCTAATTTTAGGTAGAATCGATAGAAAAATACATGACTCATATTCATCTGCAGCAAAAATAACGCACTTAGAAAGAGTAGTAAAGTTGTAGTGGTAGGACTCTACTGCAGAGTCCGCCTGGTGAAGTACCACACCTTTGCTAGTTATTCAACCGCCAAGCAGTAGTGTGCAATCATTACTGTGTTCCGGTTTGAAGGGCAATGTTACCAGAGAAATTACTGGGTATGAAGAGATTTAACATCTAATATCCCAGGGTGACGAGCGCAGTGCGGTGCGGCGCAGGATTGTGTTCACAAGTTCACAATTGGTTTTCTTACCATCAGGTGAAAGCCTTGCTCATCTCGTCACTTGACTGTATAAAAAAAAAGTTAAATGTTCGTCTTTTCATGTATAAATAACTTAATAATTCACAAAAAATAACTTATGTATCAGATCATTAAATTACCACACATTCCAAGCAAAATACATAAAATACCTAGATTTTATCTACATCAAATCATGTCCAATTAAACTTTATTACTCAATAACAGTATACGTAGTTTTTTGCATGTTTATAATAAAACAGGCCAAAAATATTTATACAATGTGTAACAAAAAGGTTCAACAATACTGAAGGGTATCCAGGTATATACTCATCTTTATGAACAACTTTTACTATGGGGCCAAACATCAAAACGCGGTAAAAAATCAGCTGTTCTATACAAAAAGTTCATTGACCTTGGACAAAATGTATGGAACATGGATGGGCGATTTCAGGTTTGGCCCCATAGTAAAAGTTGTTCATAAAGATGAGTACATACCTGCATACCCTTCAGTATTGTTGTACCTTTTTGTTACATATTGTACATATCGATGTATTTTTTTCATTTTATTATTTATCATTTCTTAGCGCGGCACTACTCTTTTGAATACGCGAACTTTGATAAACATGCAAAAATCGATCCAAAATCAATTTTGTGTAAACAACTGTAAATTCTTTAGTTAAAACCAGAGGATCGGTTGGTTAGGTTGGTTGGTTTTGATAATGTTTCCAAATTGTTGGCATTTTAAGTGTATCAGAAAAATCGCCAAAAACTAAAAGGACAAAACCAAAAAATAAATACTTGAAACAAAAGAACGATAACAATGATCTTGAGGCAAATATTATAGTACCTATGTCGAATTAAAAGGAGTATTTTAATTTTTTACCAGTGAGAAACTAACGAACCGATCTCTGCAGGCTAAATTATGATTATTTATATAATTAATTACATTACATTGAAGTTTATTGACATTAAAGTAACGGTTTTTGCCGGAAACGCGTTTTGGCCGGCAGTTTGCGATAGAGGAACTATAAAATATTAGTTGATTTGGAGTGATCTCATTATTTAATATGCACGATCGGAGGTAGAAAAACTGGGCGGTTAATGAGGGGCTGGTGTGTGGTCCAAGTTGAAATTAAACAATGGTTGCAAATGTTTTTTTGTTTTGCATAAAATTATAGAAAAAAAATCTGGAATTTGTCGAGTAACAGACATCTCGTCTATTTTTCGTATTCAGAAAATTTATGTTTTTTTTAACAAATGAAAGTGACTTACCTATGTATAGTAATCGCCACGCAAGTTGTCAAAAACTGGGGATGAGCAGATATAAAAAAATAATTACGTGTCATTAAACTTGCGAAATATACTGCATTGAGAGTACAACACAGAAAAGCGAAGGCCCTACCTCTTTTCTCTTCAGTGGTGTACACGACGTACCTGCGTAGGCTCACCTTTTCCATGCTGACAATTTTACAACTTGTTTACTATACATAACTTTTTTTTGAGGCAAAAGTACATAAATTATTCTCTTTATTTTTTCTGTAAATGCATTTTCCTGCATTTCACGTAAAATGGCCCATAAAACTTTTACAACAATCAAGTCCTAAAATATTTTATCTTTAGTGATCATGCTTTAGTGATAAAATATTTCATCTTCGTTCTCATTACTTTTATTTATAAGTACATCGACAATCAACCAACGCGCCAGCTGATGGTAAGTGTTCACCGTCGCCTATGGATACCAACAATAGCCGGAGTATTGTCAGTGCGTCGCCTATATACCTATAAAGACTGTATCCACCCAAGTTTGAGGTAATTCTGTTGGTGCCCACTAAGCCCCTTATGACTCTATCATTCAGCGATAAAAAGGACAAACAGACAAACAAAATATAAACAAAACAACTAACACATTTCTAAAATTGGCATGAAGCTTGCAAAGCGATATCATACCCTGCATCGTCGCTTAGTATCAGGCGAGATGGCGGTCAAATGCAAGCCTATAAGTCATAAAAAAAAACAGCCTGACCATAGATCGAACTAGATTATAACGTAGAATTTAGGTTTAAAATCCGTCACCGCTCATATCTTCACCCCAGCCTTCTTAAAATAGGGGTGAACTAAATAATGTTAGAATTACTATGTAGATACTTCACGCATTCAGCCATGCGTGGCAGCGGAAAGAATCCTTTATTCAAATCGCTTCAGCCATTGGTGTAGTCGGTCAAGGCTCTTAACCTTAAGGATTTACGATGTACTTTGAAAGAAATGTTCCTCATCGGATGTTCCTCACCATTAAGACAGTGGTCTTAATGGTGAGGAACATCCGCACGATTATGAAGCCAGTTTTTTTTAAGGAAGAAGGTGAAAAAGTCGTTAGGCCATCGCCGTCTAAGGACACTGACAACTAGTTGTAACACGAGAAGCAATGTGTGCGCGTTGCCAACTCTACAATGTAAAGATGCTGTTTTTTTCCACACCAGCCATTTCACGGGAAGCCCTCGCAAGAAAAAACATTCCTGATACAGATTATAAATACACAGATGGAACCAAAGAGGTTGGAACAAGTTGAAATTAATCGTATATATCTCAAATTCGAAATTTGAAAATTAGGTTATTTTTCCGGTTGAATCTTAATAAATTTTACTACTTGTGGGAATTTTGGCTTAAACTTGTGATACATATGTGATGATTATGTTCTAGTTCTGTTTTTTTTTTAGATTATCAGCATCAATTTTAAGGTACCTATAAACATTCTCATTTTCATGACTATAATGAAACCACACGATCATTTTTTACAAATTAAGAAAATGTGTGTAAGTATATCAAAGTATAACAAACAAAATACGACATAAATTAAAAGCAGTCACAATAAAATATCGGCGTCACGTCATCGCCTAAATGGCCAGCAGCTGCCACTAAAATACAATAATTAGAAAATAACTGTACGTATCGAAGCTCGATACATTTTTGTTTTTTTATCCTTCGTTTTTTTATTTATTTGTATTCTAATTAGGTCCAATCGCATTTGTTTTATTGAGCATATCGACGACGCTACTAAATGACTCATTTAGTTTTTTTGTGTACCTATGGCCAGTTACAAAATGTTGTAAAATGAGTTTGGTTTAAAAGTTAGAAGTATTTTTTCTTACAAACACAAACAAAAACAACAAACACAATAATACTTGTTTTATTGTAGCTTTACTCGTGCATTTACTTAAGGTATTTAAAAAAAAAGTAAGCCATTCTTTTGTGATCTCTCTGTGGTTGGCGCGTTTAGTTCGCAAGCAGTAACAATGAGCTTGAGCTACCGAAAAACCCATAGCATATAGATGTAGATTTCCAGAACTAGCCACTCAGATTGAAAATTTGTCGCCAAGCAACACTATGCTTCTGCATCATTATTTTACTAAACAGTTTTAAAATAGCTGGAAAGTGGATGAAAAATATCCAGATCAGGCTTGAAGTCACAAGTGAGTCGGTTTCTTCTAGTGTTCCATCGTTGACCTCTATTTTCCCTTAACATCAGGCGAGCTAGCAGGCAAACGCAAGTCTATATACAACAACATTTTCACAACTCAGGAAAGCTGGGGTCATACACCTAGCCTGTGAACCATAATAAAAAAACGTGGCTGTCTACTTCATACATATATACTTATAGGTATACATTCCATCTGCCAGTTGTCCAGATGGTTCCGAGTAGTTTTCTTATCTAATTCACACCAAGACAACCGAACTTAACCTAAAGCAGTGTCAATAAAAAAATATGTTTGCCGACTCATTACCAACTGCGCGCGCGCACCATAACGATAGGGTTGTGTATGCCCCTATTTCCAATTTATAATATTTTAAATCTCTAGCAACTTTTGCCTTAAAACACTCTTACTTATAGTCGAAATTACCGTAACCGAATAATAAATTACCTATCACGTTAAGGTTTTGGCGCGAAAACTTTGACACGAAATGGCGTGATTTGATTTTGACATTTACTTTTTAGTGTTATAAGGTTGGTATTACGTTAGAAGGTCAAGTTCTGGTTGACAGGTCATGGGGTATCTCAAGGGCTGACCGCATCAGTATTGTATAGAGTTTTATGGGCCTCCTTGGAGTTATTGTGGAAGGAAGTTCTATGTCGTTACGTTTTCGAACGTTATTTTATTGACGTCTGTCGTGTTTTAACGGATAACTTTAGGGGTAAGTTTAAGGGTGATGTGTAAAATGACACTTAATTTATTCTGTAGTTTTAAAATTCAGTAACTTGGAAACTCGGCAATACGACGCTGCTTTCTTCTGGCAATGAATTATTTTAGCAAAAAAACTGATCGTCGTTTATATGTATACAATTTTTCACTGCTAAGCATTTAGGCTTCTCTTTCTATACGTCATTTGTCTAAATTTGTAGCCAATAATGATTATAGTTTTCTGGAAAATTAAGTAGAGGATCTTAGTAGATTTTAGAAGATTAGTAAAGCATTATGTAGAAGATTAGTAGAAACTCAAGTAGAAGATTAGTACAGACTTAAGTAGAAGATTAGTAGAGACTTATCTAGAAGATTAGTAGAGACTCAAGGAGAAGGTTAGTAGAGACTTAAGTAGAAGATTAGTAGAGACTCAAGTAAAAGATTAGTAGAGACTTATGTAGAATAATAGTAGAGACTTATGTAGAAGATTAGTAGAAACTCAAGTAGAAGATTAGTAGAGACTCAAGTAGAAGATTAGTAGAGACTCAAGTAGAAGATTAGTACAGACTTATCTAGAAGATTAGTAGAGACTCAAGGAGAAGGTTAGTAGAGACTTAAGTAGAAGATTAGTAGAGACTCAAGTAAAAGATTAGTAGAGACTTATGTAGAATAATAGTAGAGACTTATGTAGAAGATTAGTAGAAACTCAAGTAGAAGATTAGTAGAGACTCAAGTAGAAGATTAGTAGAGACTTAAACAGAAGATTAGTAGAGACTTAAGTAGAAGATTAGTAGAAACTCAACTAGAAGATTAGTATAGACTTATCTAGTAGATTTGTAGAGACTCAAGTAGAAGATTAGTAGAGACTCAAGTAGAAGGTTAGTAGAGACTTAAGCAGAAGATTAGTAGAGACTTAAGTAGAAGATTAGTAGAAACTCAACTAGAAGATTAGTATAGACTTATCTAGTAGATTTGTAGAGACTCAAGTAGAAGATTAGTAGAGACTCAAGTAGAAGATTAGTAGAGACTCAAGTAGAAGATTAGTAGAGACTTATGTAGAAGATTAGTAGAGACTTAAGTAGAAGATTAGTAGAGACTTAAGTAGAAGATTAGTAGAGACTTAAGTAGAAGATTAGTAGAGACTTAAGTAGAAGATTAGTAGAGACTTATCTAGAAGATTAGTAGATACTCAAGTAGAAGATTAGTAGAGACTTAAGTAGAAGATTAGTAGACACTCAAGTATAAGATTAGTAGGGACTTAAGCAGAAGATTAGTAGAGACTTAAGTAGAAGATTAGATAGATTAGTAGAGACTTATCTAGAAGATTAGTAGAGACTCAAGTAGAAGATTAGATAGATTAGTAGAGACTTATCTAGAAGATTAGTAGAGACTCAAGTAGAAGATTAGTAGAGACTTATGTAGAAGATTAGTAGAGACTTAAGTAGAAGATTAGTAGACACTCAAGTATAACATTAGTAGGGACTTAAGCAGAAGATTAGTAGAGACTTAAGTAGAAGATTAGTAGAGACTTAAGCAGAAGATTAGTAGAGACTTAAGTAGAAGATTAGTAGAGACTCAAGTAGAAGGTTAGTAGAGACTTAAGCAGAAGATTAGTAGAGACTCAAGTAGAAGGTTAGTAGAGACTTAAGCAGACGATTAGTAGAGACTTAAGCAGAAGATTAGTAGAGACTTAAGTAGAAGATTAGTAGAGACTTAAGCAGAAGATTAGTAGAGACTTAAGTAGAAGATTAGTAGAAACTAAAGCAGAAGATTAGTTGAGACTCGAGTAGAAGATTGGTAGAGACAAATAACATCTTGCGATTTTACCCGCATGGTGATGTTAAAGGATGATGATGTTAACGGTTTAATGTAGGTAGGTAACTGAAAACTATCTTTTTACTGAAAACTTTTTAAAACTATTACAGTTATTCAACATAACCACAATAAAATTCCTCAAATATCCTGTTATAATATGTTTTTTTATAGAACCGTTTATCTTTTTACAGAGTTTTAGAGTTACGTTCATTCCAAATTAAATCGTATCAGGTCAATCAAGATCAGCGGTCTTGAAAATCATCAAACAAAACCTCCTTTAGATTCCTTTAATACGTCCTCGTCGCAAAACCCTGACGTCTATTCCCAATGAACTACCTAACTACCCAATTTTAGCTTACTAGATCATGTAGTTTGAAGTTTCGTGGTTATAGTCAGTGAATAGTATTCGATTTTACAATAAATAAATATTGTGGGACATTTTACACACAGCGCCATCTAGCCCCATACTAAGCAAAGCTTGTATTATGGAAACTAGATAGCTGATAGAATACTTATATACAATTTTGATGATGATGATGATGATGTGCAATTGTGCATGGTTTTTTTTACGCAAAATGTCACGTAGACCGATTTCCTAGATTAGTTTGAGTTCAGTTGTGCAAGTGCAAACACGAAACTCACGAATTTCGGCCAGTTTTGACACATGCGTGACTATCTATCATCATGTTTAGTCTTTCAATCTGAACCTCTGAATTTCGATTTAGTACAATTAGGTATAATATAGATATTTACTTGGCTTTGATAAGTGCTTTTATTGGTTCTTACGTCAACTGATTCCACCCCAAATTGATCCCGGGGGTTGTGTTGATTAATTTATAAATGTTACTGGAGGTCGCCCGCGACTTCGTCCGCGTACGGAAGAAATTCGGGCCGTTCCCAAAATTCACCACGTTTCACCCCCCCAACTCCCAAATTTCAAGTCTGTACGACCAGCGGTTTGGGCTGTGCGTTGTCTGTCAGTCAGTCAGTCAGTCAGTCAATCAGTCAGGACAGAGCCTTTTATATATATATAGATAGATAGATAATATTCCTCTTTTCATATGATCCCAGCTTTTAAATTGGGGGAAAACTAGTTGTATAATTTCATTCAAAAAAACTATGTACAGGCGTGTACAAAATTTAAGGACAAATGATAACTATAGTTGGTACAACATACATACAATGTAACCAACCAATCTAATCTTTAATTATGAGGTTTAAAAGTTTGTGAAACTACCATGAGCTTTTCTTGACTGACATAAAGCTTAGTTGGTAGCTCTGCTTTGCGAGCTGTAGGATTTGTGTTCGATTTTCACCTTGACGTTTGTGATGAACATAAATGTTTGTTCCGGGTGTTGTGAAAAACAATATGCATTTGTGTGAATAAAGTTATTTACAAAAAGAAGAGGGATGAAAGCAGAACAAATTTAAATAAATAGGTTTGTGAAGGGAAAGTACTCGTAGAGCTGAAAAAACAGGGTTGAACGATGAAGCACCCGAAATATCAGCCTCAATCTGGTCCATAGATTATAAAAGTTAAGCGACGGCATATTCGAAGATGGGGAACACACCTAGCCTGGAATGGGAACTAGCTCTCAATTGAGGCTACTGGAACACACACACAGACACAAGTCACAGGTCCTTGGTGACAAATTTCCAAGCGAGCACAGCTCTAAAGAATTAAATATTAGAACATCAATATACCTAGACACATCTGTAACATCTTTTTCAAAGAATAAATTTTATCGATAAAACAAGAATAAAATTACAGTAGAAAGTCAATTATTTTCTATGTTTACGATGCGAACTCTAGTTCACATAAAATACTTTCTATAAATAACACTAACATTTAATAGAGTACTTTGATATGGCAATAAATAAAAGCATCTTCAATCAATTAGACGAGAAATAGTCAGCAATTATAATATTAGCCAATATTAGAATGGATGTTCAAGCACCGTGGTCAACTTGTGAAGGTAGATTTCAGCACGATGCGACATTTTTACGGTAACTTTACCCTTTCGTGTTGGTAAGAAATTAAAATTTCAGCGGCATAAGTATTGACTAGATAGTATTGAAACTGCGAGTGACTTTGTGCACCAATCGCTCGCTTTTAATTACGCGCTATAGGAATATGAATGTTACGACCACAGAAAAGCGAATGCTTTACTTCTTAAGTAGAACGGCTGTCAAAACAATGTTGTAAAGCAATTGTATGGAAAACCGCTGTCGCCAGTTTCACACATAATTGTACAGAAACTACGACGAAAAAATGCCAATCATTGGTCGCACATTTGAAGTAAAACGCTCGAAATACTATTTTCTAAAATATTAAATTTGATCTAATTACGATGCAATGTGGTTTGATTTCCTATGCGTCTATTTTATTTGTTATTTTTGAGTAATCTCAGTTTAAAAATATGTATATGGTAGAATTGTCATTAAGCGCATTAACACTTAATGCCGGCTAGCGCGGCCCGTCACATTTCCGTTCTATTCACTTCTCTCTTCAGTGGTTACGACAGTATGGCTGCGCCTTATCTAGGCGACGAAGTTTTTTGTATTTATTTTCCAGCTAGCTGCGGCCCAGGTTGCCCGCTTGATTATGAAAAACGGTGATGATGGTGGTGATTAAAAGCAGACTATAATTATGTTATTTCAGGCAATAAGCTATCTCCATTCTGAGTTTCATCCAAATCCGTCCAGTCGTTTTGGCGTGATAAGGTAACAAACACACACACATTACCGACAAACTTTCTCATTTATAATATTAGTGTGGGTTTATTTTATTTTGCTACATTTAGAACATGGTTCCAAAGGAAATCGCTCGCTCGGAAAGGATCGCTCTTATGTTAATCTAAATGCGAATGACAGCTATGACTGTCAGGAATAGTATCGTAGATTCTGGAATGAATTCCGATAAAGTTTTAGCTGCCATGAAACGGACAATGGCAGCAGAGGCGGATTTACACAATTGCCGCCAGTAGGCTATTCCATATTTACCGCCCCTACCGACCTCTATAATTTGTGTCAGTGTATTATAATAGGTCTATGGTCAGTTCTTAGAATATTTTTATAATCCAACGATTTAGTTAAGATTGAACATAAATTCTTTTTGGGTATATTTCTGAGCGAATAAAAGCTAAATTATGTACAAATAATAACGCGGTGTAAAGTAATACACAATTATTATGTACATTCCGTAAAAGTTATTAAATAATATTTATTGCGCTTCATCTTCAACCAGAAGTCGTCCAGAGGCCTTCGTCCAGCAGTGCTGGACGAAAGCCTCCCCTTAATAGGGAGGGGTTGCCATAATCCCCACCATTGGCAGGCACCTTGGGGATCAATCCATACAATTACATAAATAAATAAGAATATTCAAATTTTTACTACACAAAAATAATATTGGCCCTAAATTTGCCGCCCCTAAAATGTGCCGCCCTAGGCTCCAGCCTACTCAGCCTGCTGGTAAATCCGCCACTGAATGGCAGAATTTAAAAGCAGACAATTGGTTTATTGCAGAAGCCAATAAACCAAGAGTCAAGTCAAGAACCCTAAGTGTCGTTATTTCCGAAGTCTACCTTTAAGAAGATAGTCAATTCCAGTCAGCGGTCATCTTCACTTTCGTTTACCTTGGGATTTGCATAGTATTTTGCCCGCGGGCTTGCGTGCTTAATCAGATATTTCATAATAGTTATAAAAAGTTGCAAACTACGTTTCCATATCAAAAACTACCTAAGCGTAAGATTACCTGATTTTGTGCAATTATACTAGTAATTTCTTTTAATTAAGTCGTGGTCATTGGAAGAAGACGCGTCTCGGGATCGTAAGGTCGTCAGTTCTATCCCGGGTTCGTGTCGATCAGTTCTTCGGATTTATGTATAGATTTAAAAATATGTACTACTAGCTTTTCGGTACAGGAAAACATCGTGAGAAAATTCTTATTTACGTGTATCACCGGTAACATCTTCAGGCATCAAGCTATCAGGCACCAGGCGCCATAGTTAACATCAGGCGGGACGGCAGGCAAACGCAAGCCAAAAATATATTTAATAAAAAACAGATTTTGGTTAGGTCATCCATTTAAAACCACACCTATACCCGATACCCGTAGTACACCTGTATCGCCTTCAATTTCTTTAAAAAAATTGTTTGATAAAAAATTACCTGAAACCGTTTTTATATTAAAAACGAAAATCACCATGACTTGTAAGAAAGAATAAAACCCAATGAAATTCCTCCAATTACTTCCCAAGGAATTTATCATTTTAACCCATCGCTAGTTATTATCCAACGATCCTCCGTAACCCATATAAAACTCATATAAAACCCTTGTAAATATAAATTACATGAATATTCATTTACCCTCCCTCGCATGAAGCTCATTACCTCGTAAATTCGTTTATTCAGCCCATCAATCAAGGAATTTTATCTTTTGCTTTGTTTTAAAGTTGTAATATAATTTATAGAAGTCACTGATGGTAAAGTTTAGTTAAAAGAAAAGCTTTAAAGGTTATAATTTAACTTTAAATGTTTTGTCCAGAATTATTAGCTAGAAACGTACTTAAGTAAGTTCGCATAGGCAAAGCTCTTGGTTATAATTTAACTTTAAATGTTTCGTCCAGATTATTAGGTAGAAAAGCAAGTACGTTCGTATAGCCTGAGTGAAAATCCCGATGTGATGTCGGAGATAAATAAACTCAAATCATTTATTTCAGATACTATAAGATCTACAAAACACGCTTAAAAACCTTATTACAATATTTTTATTTTATATGTGCTGCCTGAATGCCTCTGACTTGGCTGATTGTTGTTATAAAAATATTATAGTGAAAAACGAAGACATGTACTACTTACTACCTACTACTTACTTTTGTGTTTGGGTGCAGTTATCAACATTTTATTACTCACTATTGAACTGCTGCGGGTGATGATGATGGTGATAAAACACTGTTTTCAACTATCACGGTTGTTCATGACATAATCACGATAAATATTCCATAAATAATCATACAACAGTGATGGTGATGATGCTGATGGTGGTGGTGATGCCACTGCTGATGGTGATAATAATGATCATGGTGATAGTGTAGGTGATGCTGGTAGTGTTGCTGCTGTAAATGATGATGCTGATGGTGGTAGTAAAGCCACTGCTGGTGATAATAATAATGATGATGGTGATGGTGTAGGTGATGCTGGTAGTGTTGCTGCTGCTAATGATGATGCTGATGGTGGTGGTTATGCCACTGCTGATGGTGATAATAATGATGATGGTGATAGTGTAGATGATGCTGGTAGTGTTCCTGCTGCTAATGATTATGCGGCGGTGGGCGAAAGTCTCAACGCTAACTTTGTGGTACGATAAATATTCCATAAATAATCATACAACAGTGATGGTGATGATGCTGATGGTGGTGGTGATGCCACTGCTGATGGTGATAATAATGATCATGGTGATAGTGTAGGTGATGCTGGTAGTGTTGCTGCTGTAAATGATGATGCTGATAGTGGTAGTAAAGCTACTGCTGATGATAATAATAATGTTGATGGTGATGGTGTAGGTGATGCTGGTAGTGTTCCTGCTGCTAATGATTATGCGGCGGTGGGCGAAAGTCTCAACGCTAACTTTGTGGTATGATAATAAGATATAGTAATTATGAGGATCCCTATCCTGCATTCGTGGGACTTTGGAGAGTTTTATAGCGACTAGGTATTATCTTATCTACGGTAATATTAACAAGAATTAATGAGGCTATTAAGGTTAGCCGAGAAATAAAATACTTGCGTCCGCTGACAAAGCATGATTTAATGATGACTAATGAAAAATCAGCCAGAGACATCGTTCTAAATAGACAAAGAAAGTGCTGATTTGAGTCAAAATCTACAAGACTTAATGTTACTAGAAATACTTTGTGAATACTAAGAATTGTTTCTAATAAAGGCCTGCCACAGTATGAATAGTTTTCAAATCGCTTGAAGGTCTCAGTATCAATAGTTTTCAAATCACCTGTAGGCCCCAATATCAAAAGTTTTCAAATCGCTTGAAGGCCGCACTATCAATAGTTTGATTGCCTGAAGGTCCCAAGATCAATCGTATTCACATTTCCTGAAGGTTCCTGTATCATTGGTTTTCTGATCACCTGAAAACACCAGTATCTTTAGTTTTCAGATCACCCGAAGGTCTTAGTATCAATAGTTTTCATATCTTCCGAAAGCCCCAGAATCAATAGTTTTAAAATCTTCCGAAATTACCAATATCAATAGTTCTCAGACCGCCTGAAGACCGTATAAATAGTATCATTAGCTTTCAGGATGCCGTAAGGTTCCCGACTTAATCATAAAAACCGGCCTTTTCATAATTTATCATACTAAGGCTACTAGGTCAACTGGACCCACTCGGATCGGACCCGCACAGTGGTTTGTTTCTTGATCATTGTCTACACAAGAAATTATCAAGGTTGCCTTTTTTTTTTTTTTTAAATAGAATTGTGTGACTCGCACGTCCGTCGCCACGCCGGCCTTGTGTCACGAAGGCTCTGCTACAATCAATAGCAATACCAGAATTGTGAACTTGCGAATACAAACCTGCGCTGCACAGCACTGCTCTCGTCACCCTGAGATATTAGTTGTGAAATCTCTTTATTCCCAGTAATTTGTCTGGTAACTTGCCCTTCTAACCAAAAAACAGTAATGCTTGCACACTACTGCTTGGCGATTGAATAACTGGCAAAGGTGTGGTACTTCCCTAGTCAGACTATGCTATAGAGTCCTACCAATACAGCACTAAATGACCGTCTTGCACATGGCATGCCCTACGTTAGCAGTAGTTGCCTACCTTCTAGTTCAGTTACAAACATATTATGCAAAAGTCGAGTTATAGCACAAACGGGCTAGACCGTGACGTTGTGTAACGTGACATACGCCACAGGTGGAATGTAGTGCCCCTATTCTGGCGATCTCGACATTATCTTTAAAGTTTTTCGACGTCGATTACTAACAAGCGAGTAAGCAATAAAAAAAATACGAGTATGGCACCAGAATGTTGACAGCTGGGAACGACGCCGTCTTTTTTTGATACTCCGTTGATGTGAAAGAAATAGACTGTCTCATTATCCTTATCATTAAGTTTAAATATGACTGATAAATTTATTATTTAAACTTAATTATATGGATAAGGTAACCAGTATTATCGTTCGTATCGTTTTAGCGTTTTATGCATATGACGGTTAAGATTTAAATTATGCCTGCGGATGAGTGCAGTTCTGTGGAAATTTGCGGTTTTTTATTTCGGCCACCGTCTCTCTAGTTGACCGAAGTAACAAAGGTCTCAAAAGTCAGAGACGGTGATAATGGAATGGACGGGCCCAGCGCTAGCAAATCGTTCAATATTAACAAGATAACACAATTAAGCATACCTAGCTAAAAATATGCATATTACATTTGCCGGAAAATAGAGATAGCGAATCTAATTACTGCATGACAAAAAGAGAACACATGTACATGTATTAGAAGTTTGTATTGTCGTATCGTACGGCTCGCATGTCGCAATGGCAGAGTATGACTGAAGCGAGTGGAGAGCCGGCGCTCAACATATAGTCTTCAAAATCCGTGCGTTTATTTCCCGTCCATTCATCTTATCATTGTCGCTGTCAAAAGGTATTTTTATTTGTTTAACGAGATAACTTGCGAATCGTGATCTGTTCTTTATGAAATTTTGTAAGCAAGTGTTTGTGCGGATACCGTACAATTATTGAAAAGTTTGAAAATAAGCAAAATTGGCCAAGGGGCTTGGAAATTAAAGTCACGAGGTCTCTGTTCGCTGCGAACTACTAGTTAATAATAGTTGGTAATATTAGAGAAAGATTGATCGAGATAACTGACCAAGTGACTCGAGCGGGTTAGAATGTGGGCCCTGTATTCAGACGAACGAAATGCCAGCCCCATATTTACATACTAATTAAAGTTTCTAGACTATTAACTTCAGTAATAGACGATATGGGATCCTGTTGGTTGCGATAGGTAGTTTATGAGTTCAGATAACGGTCATTGTCTATTAGGCTTTGTTTTATAAGGTAGCGATGATAGCACAGTGGTTAGCGAGCTTATGGATCGTACGCCGAAGGGCGTGGATTAAAATCCCGATAACGAATTTGAGCTACCTCTCAAGGAGGAAACCGTGAGGAAATTATAGCTTTCTAGCACTGAACTGGCTAGTTACCCTCCTCAAATTGGAAACCTGCCGCTAAGCACATATCAGTGTTCCAGTAGCCTCGCTTGAGAGCCAGTTTCCATTCCATTTTCGACCAATTCCGTGACTTAACATCAGTTAAGTTGAGAATTCGGCATGTAAATTACACAAATAAAAAAATTAAAATACATAATTTTTGCTGATAGGTTCCATACACAGTTAACATCTGTAGTTCCATTAATTAACTTTTAAAGATCGGTCACTAATAATCGGCAAACGTAGCGTAGGTCGCCCTGAGACTCAATGGAGTGATGATATATGTAAGACAGGAAATGAAAACCCGAAGATCGGGCTCAGTAGCGTGCCTTAAGAGATGTCCAGCAGCGGGCTA
Source organism: Erannis defoliaria (assembly GCA_905404285.2). Lineage (NCBI taxonomy): Eukaryota > Metazoa > Arthropoda > Insecta > Lepidoptera > Geometridae > Erannis > Erannis defoliaria. The sequence goes on along the minus strand of FR990066.1, from coordinate 10,113,383 downwards.
TTACAAACTGATTACGATGATGATGAAGCACATGCAGTGTCACACCTTGATAGATAGATAGATAGATATATAGCTAGATAAATAAATATATAGATAGATATACTTGGAAAGAAATCACCGGATATGATTGAAACTATACTTAGTCGAGGTATCTGACTTAATTAAACGTGAGTAATCCCGCATAAATAACACAAAAAATAATGAAGCACGGAAGGATTTTGACATATTCTTATTACATAAGGGCAGGAGTTCAAGTGCAAGACGCGTGACGCGTCACGCTGGTGACGTCGACGCGTGCTTAACCTTATTCTATGCAAATATAAATACATAGACGTATGTAGACGCTATAATGAAATAATTTTTTTTTTTCAAATCTTATACTATTTCAATCCTAGGTACGTGTTCTAGCATAACGTCTGGCCATAGGGCGTTGTAGGATATTTAATATTTTTTGTAGTGGTAGGACTCAACTGCAGAGTCCGCCTGGGGAGTACCGCACTTTTGCCAGCTATTCAAACGCCAAGCTGTTTTTAGGTTTGAAGAGAGTCACCAGAGAAATACCCTCGAAGAATAATTGAGCTATATCCAATACGTTGACCCAGTTGCAGGTTGGTAGATTCACATTGGCCATTGAATTTGTTTTTCGGGCGTATGATGTTTCCTCACGATGTTTTGCTTCACCGAAAAACCAGTGTCTGAAAATCCATACATCAACTCCAAATAGCTCATTGGGCCGAGCCCAGGACTTGAACCCACAACCTCAAGATTTCAAGTCGCTCGGTTCCCAATGAGGCTACCACGGCGAAAAATTGCTACAGATTGCTGGACCCAGGCCTTCCTCGAAAGGCGATTAAACTTACTAACTTACACGTTTTTCGCTTATCAATCCCTACCCCCAATCCATGTCCTTGAAAGCGCAGTAAGTTTGTACAGAACTAGAAACAGTTCTCGAACGTTCAACAGGTAAGGAGGGTAGGCGCGGGCCGTGACGTTTCGTCACGCTCCGGCCGCCGACGCGTGCCGTGTGTAACTGTCTTTAATTGAGGGGTCGACGACGCTCTTGTTGAGCTTTGTACGTTTCTAGTTTAATAATTTTTCCACCGACATTTTAGGAACACAGCCTTCTGATTCAAACATGCCATGATAATGGCGGAAAATGAGCTGGTGAATGGCACCGCGCGCCGCAGCAAACTACTCCTTTTTAGGGGGAAATACCCATTACACTTGCCTATAAATCTATGAAATCTGGACCCTGAGAACCTGGGTAGCCGGATATGTCCTAAAACTGCATCCAGGACCACCGGAAGACGGGCAGCAGCGTCCTTTCGTTTAATGGTGATGAGCATTCTGCGATCCCCGAACCGCCTGACATGCGTGGTGACTATGGCAACCCCCTCAATACAGTGGGTGTCTTCTGGCTGAAGATGTGAGTACTATATTTTTTTCTGTGATTATATTAAAATTCATACCGCCGGCGTGTCGGTGACAGAAAACACCGAAATGAGGAAAACCACATGGCTGAAGAAGAAATTCGATGGCGTGTGTGGATCCGCTAATCTGCACCGGGCCAGTGTGGAGAATTGTCCAATCGCCCTTCGTCGTAAGATCATCTATGTCCAGCAGATGGTAAAGCTAGTACTTCTTTTAAATATCAAGATCGATAAGTAATTTTTTATCAATATGATGAATTCTTTAGTGCTTAACATTTGCAACAATGTATTATAATTGAGTGAGATCACATTGAGTTATAAAATTAGACTTGCAAGATGATAAATTACGTTACAAAACAGAACTCAACCTTTTCATAAAACTGGGTGGCCATTGCAGTTTTTATCAAAATATTTTGTATTTCATTTTTGAAATTGCTCAGAATTGGGCTTTAACGTATAGAAGATACAATTCAATGTTAAATATTATTTTAAAAATGTATTTTTGAAATATTTTGTCGCGCCCTCGAGATTGCAAAGATAAATCATTGTTGTCTCAATAAAAGTATATTTTTGAACCAGCCGGTGGTCAATTAAAAGGAAAATATCAAGCAATTATAAACCTTAGTGTTAGAGAAATAAATGTGCAATAATTTTATTGGTTAGGCAGTAGGGTAGCAACCCTTTCGTGTAGAAATAATTACTCAACACGTTACTTTGTTCGAAATTGTAATTGAACAACTGTTATGTTCGTTTTAAGTTTTATTGGGACTTGAAACGAACAAAATATTTTTCAAAAATAATATAAGTTTCTTAATTGGTGCGACGGAATTTAAAGGCTCAACAGATCTTGATAACATTTGTCAAGAAAGAACTCATTAAATTTTTGAAGAATATTCCGTAAGAAGAAAGCAGTAAAGAAATTGGATTTGGCTAGAATAAATAATCAAAATAATATTAAAATTGGAGAGGGCGCGGGATCCCGTTTGATTTTAGGGGGGTGGGGGCATTTGGCCCCTATACCTCTCCACTTCCGCGGCCGCTGTTTACAACAGTGCGCATATAGCAATACAGAAAACATAGCTATATGTATACAATAATTAACTACGTATACACATTATTTTATTCTTTTTTTAATTGTAATGTAGGTACCTAATTATTATATGGAATATTTATTTTTAACTTAATGTAATATACTTAAACTAACTTCAGTCTATAAACATCCTCTCTGGGCTGGCATCGACAACAACGCTAATGTGTGTGTGCTAGGTGTCCATAGGTGGCGGTGAACTTACCATCAGGCTAACAAAAAGTTTAATTGTCATTATTTCTATAAAAACAAATTCTATATCTATTAAGTATTAAAAAAAAAAAAAAAAAATATATATATAAATAAATTATCTATAAAATAAAAAGTATTCGAATAAGCAATATTTCTTCTCGTGTTATTTCCAAAACTCCAAAGCAGCCTCCATAATTTTACTGGAACATGATGTGGACTTTACCGTGACTAGTTTTGCTTGACTTCGAAGACTTAGACCTGTTTAAAAATACTTGAAAGCTTGAAAATTTTATCAAATATTACACTTAGGAAAACACACAATGTGTGACGCCATTATCCTCAAAGGAAAGAAAAAAGCAAGAGTATTTTAATTACACAACTACCGGTTTTAATTCAACACCTTGTTACCAAATTCACTAACAAAAGCTTTTCGTATGTTTCTATACCATTATACTATTATTCTTCCTTTGTCATAGAGTAGTGGTATATGTTTACAGAATCGACTATAGTATAAAGTAGAATTTATTTAGGTAGACAGAGACACATAACGTGAAGATAAACTATTTAAATATCAAGACCCATATCAAATTTGTGTTTGAACAGATTTTGATTTGGGTCTAGAGATTAGTATTTCAGTTTGCATTTATTTTCAAACTTAAAGCTGCGATCACCATTGGATATTGGATTAGATATTTTTAATTTATTTAATAAATAAAATAATTAAAACAAAATAGTTTTCGTTTATTTAGAATAGACTTTTTGTATGGCTCCCACTTTTTCAATAAAAATGTAGGATCAGACCGGAATAAAAAAATATTATTATTAAAACTGATCCCATGTGGTATCTCTTCTCGGTATCTGACCGTAATACACGGAAAAGTCATTCATTTAAGATAAAGAAAATTACTTCCTTTACACATTTCGTCAAGATTGGTACAACAGTTCAGTTTTGAAATGTTTACAAAAATGTGAAAAGATGAACAAATTGTTAGAGAGACGGTTAGAGTTAAAAAAAAAATATTTCCTACTTTAGTGCTAATTTGAGCTGTGGTCATACACCTAGTCTGTCAAGAATAAAACAATGTTAGCTGTCATTGAAGTGGCCATTTTAAACAGGGTTCTACTCTTATCTTCATTCCGAAGACTAAAGTAGAAAATGAAAGACCGTTAGTCTTCTAGAACTAATATAATTAACTGTAAACGCCAATAAATTTACCTGAGTAAAGTTTCCAAAGATTAAAAAAATGATAACCGCAAAGAGTTATCTCTTCTATACTAACGAAATCTTCACTCATGTGCTTTCGTAGGTCAAGCGCATACAAAAAGGAGTTTCATATGTCGTGGTGACCCACCGGAACGAGCGCGGTTGCCGCATCCATTACACCATGATACCTTGACCGCTATCACCGTCATAACGGATAAACACCATAGCTCTTCCATGGGTGGTTTAAGCACGTGTCATATCCACCATAAGCTGGCCTGAAAGAAGTACAAGAGTTTTATATAGAAACTTCAAAGATCACGGGCCAGCTGTAAGTGGTTTAAGCTTGGAGGATGCAGCATTCTTTTGTTAGATGTTAGATCGTCTTTTGTTACGTATTGTTTAAGGATCAATGACTTTTTAATTTAGAATCCTATAATCAAACTAGCTTGCTTTATACCCTTTTTTTAGTACCTAAGTATGCGTTTGACCACCAACACGTATTTTGGTAAGCGACGACGATATGGTCAAAGATGTTCAACTGTTCATTCCATGAAAAGATCTAGATTGGAAGCTGCTTTAAAAAAATATATACATTCAAAACATCGCAGTTAGTTATCCCGGAAAAACTTAAACCTATTTTACCTTATATTTTTTTATATTTTTTTTCTGCGCCGCACTGCACTGCACTCGTCTCCTGAGATATGACAAATATCTTCAAGCCCAGTAATTTCTCTTGTATCTTGCTATCCTATTTCATTGTTTCGGTAACTATCCACTCTGCAACCACCATACAACAGAATTCCAGTCACAGTTCAGCGCACGGTAATGTCAGGCGCGCATTGCAGTGTCGTACTTTACAATTTTCCACTCAATTTGACGTGTGTCAAGAATGACAGGCCCCAGTTGCTTTCTTTATAACTGTCTGTGCAGTTCCGCATTGGTAGAACGGATCTGAAATGTTGATCTGAAATTTTTAAATGATGCTCTAAGTCTAGAGGCATTATTAAGGAAGAAAATTGGGGAATACATTTGTATGTAGAATCGCAGACCAGATTCCACCTTGAATGGTAACAACCAGACGAACAAGACTCTTCTCTGATGGAAAGTGGTAACACCTACCCATGACCCATGCAACGATACCCAGAAGATAATGCAACGAAACAAAGTCCATGGCATCACTGAACTTATTACTTTGAGACATTCGATGGTCAGTCCCAAAATATCTCCGCTAGTTTAGCTACAATACCTTTCAAACTTTAACACATTCATATTACAGCTCTAAGTAGTAGTTAATTTTCTTGTAGTGGTAGGACTCTACAGCAGAGTCCGCCTGGGGAAGTACCGCACCTTTGCCAGTTATTCAATCGCCAAGCAGTAGTGTGCAAGCATTACTGTGTTTCGGTTTGAAGGGAAATGCTACCAGGAAAATTACTGGGTATGTAGAGATTTAACATCTAATATCTCAGGGTGACGAGCTCAGTGCAGTGCAGCGCAGGATTGTGTTCGCAAGTTCACAATTCTAGCACTGCTACTGTTAGTGGCAGGCGTGACCTTTCCACCAGGCAACATTTTGCTCGTCTCGTCACTTGATTGTATAAAAAAAAAGTTATAGTAAGTGATTGTGAAGTGTGATTGGCGACAGAAGATCTGATACTGCAAAAATGCAATGACATGTACGTACGGAAAATTCCTTCAGTCGGAGAATGGAGTTGCATCTTTCTTCAGTGAATGTAAAGATGGGCAGTAACGGGCGTCGCGCTCCGCTTGCGCGCGCGCAGCGCTTTCGTAAGCCGATCCTGAAGATAAGGCTTGCACCAGACCTCTGCAGAGAAACATGCGTAACTGTTAAATATTATTTTTTGAATCTCAAGATATAGGGCATTATTTAAAAGCGCTGCTTAAAGTTGAATGTCGTTTGTTAATAATGCGCACTTTAGTTTTGCATTGCGCAGAAGTTAAAGGACATTTGTTAACTTAAACAACGTTTTTAAGTAAGGCTCTAAGCTGGGACATTTTGAATTAGTGATAGTTTCACTACTAGGCTAGTCTGTATGGGAAATGTCTGTGCAATTCTTCTCTTTTCTGAGGAGAATCAATAAAATGTTGCATCTGATTTGTGTTATGTAATATCATCATAATGTTATATAATATGTATATTAATCCTACTAATCGTATCGTACTTCTTACTTATATTATAAATGCGAAAGTTTGTCGGTGTGCGTGTGAGGGTATGTGTGTTCATATTCGTTGCTCCTTCACGCTGTAACAGCTGAACGAATTTGGATGAAATTTGGTAAAGAGGTGGCTTATACTTTGGAATAAAATATAAGCTATTTTTTATCCCAACAATCTCACGTAAAACCACGGTGCGCAGCTAGTAATAGAATATGTTCTGGCATATTTTCTCGCCTTTGGAAAAAACCAGTTCGTCCGATAATATTACTTTTTTTGCTTATCTTACTATACTTTCAGTAGCTAAAAAAACAATGAATTAAATAAGGCCTACTTATGTTATAGCTACAATTTAAAACATTAAAAAAAATGCATTTATCATCCCAATCTTCGGCTTTTCGTTTCCAGCGACCTTATTCAGCCATGGAGTCTTCCAGGGAGTCTCAAGGCGTCCTACGATACATTTGTCTCTACGACTAGACCATTTTCACCCAATCGTCACTTATACGGTTTTCCACCAAGCGCCAACTCACACATTCACGTAAGCGTCACACATACAAAACAGTAACAAGTTAATTAAGCTGGTATGTGATTTACATGCACTGATGCCATTTCGCAAAGCGAATTCCGAGCTGCATTTTAACACTTGCGAGGTTTTCCATCTTGGGCGACAAATTGCATAATTAGATACAATTATGTAATAAAATTTATTTAACTCTTTAAAACTGATTCTTTTAAATTATTTGCTTAACTATAACAGTTTTACTAGAAAATAACTAAAGATGAAGAATATTAAGTAAATATTAAATGTAGAATCATCATCATCATCTTCCCCAGCCTTCCTCTTCCCAGTGCTGAACTCCGTACTATATACAATCTCGGCTGCCCAATCTAAGTGCTCACTTTCGTCTGTAATCCAAACTAAGTACAACCTAAAGTTGTTCAAGAACAACCTGAAGTTGTTCAACAAACAACCTGAAGTTGTCACAACCTGAAGTTGTTCAAGAACAACCTGTAGTTGTCAAAGAACAACCTGAATAAGTACTTCCTAAGTAAGCGTGCTTCATCTTCAATCATAAAAAAATGTAAATTGACCTCACCTCCATCACGTGAAATTTGTGGTCAAACGGATGCCTAGTCTGAAGTAAAAAACGCTAATCGTAATCGCACGAGACAGGGCGTGAGTTTAAATTCCAACCATGAGCTCTGATTGAAACAACGTGAGGAAACTACAGCGTACTGGTAATGAACTTTCTGCTACTTGCCTGTCTAGCACATTATCAGCCAGAAGACGTCCACTCCTGGATGAAGGCCTGCCCCTTTAATGGGAGGGGTTGCCGTAATCCCCACGCTTGGCAGGTGGCTTGGGGATTGCAGAATGCTCGCCACCGTTAACCGAGAGGACGCTGATGCCCGTCCTCCGGTGGTTCTGGATGCAGTTTTAGGTCCTATCTAGGTCCACTTGGCCGGTCTAGCAACCACCTCAAACTGAAAACCCCTTGCAGCCTCACGTGACAGTCTTTTGCAATTACCTTAGCCTTAGGGTAAGCTAGTCAAAAACCAAGTTTTCAAACAAAAAAATGCTTTGAAGACAAGCCACGGAACGAAACTAGTGGTTAATAGATTTTTTATCCAATTAATCGGTAAGCAGCTGTTACGATTATAAAAGAAGCAATTACTATTCTTTTTTATCGAATTAACTTGATGCTTGACCAAAATTCATGCATCTGCTTTCAACCCTTTGAAGGGTTGATAATGAACCAATTAACTGTTATATGCTAACAAAATGTTATAATAGACATGAATTAACGGAGCTTTGTCTACATTGAAACGTTTTATGGCTCCACATTATAAAAACTAGAAAAAAACAAACTATTTAAGTGCAAGTGATACATGAAATTATTTTTACTCAACATGAACTCTTGAAAATTGCGGGACTGAATAGGCTCAGCTGCCGATGCTGCGCGACCACAAACCGTATTGCAGGGCGATAAAATTCACAGTCACGCAGCGTTGGCAGCTGAGCCTATTCGGTCCTGCAATTAGTTCATGGTACGGCCCCTGGACGTATGTTATTGTTTCTTTGATGCATCCATCACGTCATATTTGAGATTATGAAAACGTCACAACGTATTTCAATTTTTTTTTTAATATCCAATCTTTATAAGAAGTGCGTGTGTGAGGTTACTAGGCTAGGTGCGTATAATAGGTTTTTTTTCTAAGATTAAAAATTATAATATATATTTTAAAATACAAATTCCCCTTCAATTACCTTTTAGCACTTATTCTGTATATTGTATAGCGTGGATTTGACCGTTTGATAAATATAATAATATAATGATAACCTTTTTAATAATTATAATTGATATCATGAACAAATATATTATATTGTAATTGTCTAGCCAAACATGATCCTGCCATGAAAAAAAACCCAATTGCAGTGCCTCCTACCGCATCCAAATGTGAATCTAAACCATTCAGAGAAACTCGAACGCCTTTGATTATATAGAGAGAGAGAGAGATCCTCCAAGTCGAACGCCGTTTCGAACACATGACAGTCATTTTGGTTAAAAATATATAAAGAAGAAAAATAGATTTATGCCATTTTCGTCCCGAGAAAGTTTGACCCACAATATGTTATAATTAAATAATCAAAGCAAAATATTTTGTTTGTAAAACAAAAGAACGAGAAAATAACTAAATCTATACGTAGCAATATTTTTTAGCTCCAAATCGTCCCTCGATTCTCGATCGACACCGGGGCGGAAGCGTGATCGGGAAACGGAACCACAGGTTCAATAATAGTAACTACATACAGAACCCTCTATTGTGACTTGCCACGTGCGTTACTCTTTCATCATCGCTAGGGGAAAGTGGACCAAAATGAAAGGGATGTGATGAAAGTAAGGGGTTACTAATGAGAATGTAATTATTAACTCTGACTATGTCTCTATATAGTACATTATAAGTAGCTACTCTACATTTTTGTAGTGGTAGGCTGGTAGGATTCTATTGCACCTGGGGAAGTACCTACCACACCTTAGCCAGTTATTCAACCTCCAATGTTACCAGAGAAGTTACTGGGCATGAAGAGATTTGGCATCTAATATCTCAGGATAAAAAAAGAATATGGCTTAAAATGCAAAGTGCCTGTTTTCACGATTCGAACGACAGACGAACTTGGCCGAAATATCTTCTCGTTTATTCCAAATGTAACATCGAGCGTGTTTCTATGGAATATCTAATATTTTTAGCGCTTTCTGGGTTGGTTATTTACTTATTTACTATTTATATATTTATTTATTTAATTACAGTTCATAATGACGAATACAATGATATCCTAGAACGTACCCAACTCCTCCAAGACATGGCAATACCCAGTTTAATAGGAATAGTAATCAATCGGGAATGGTCGATAGTTTTTACAGAGCCATCTATTGGTGTGGTTAAGATACATCTTGATTCAAATTGCTTTGTGCATAACATTAAATTGGACACCTCTTTATTGTACACCTTAGAGGTGTACAATAAAGATAACAGCATATTATTTAGCATAACATTAAATTGAAATTTAATAAAATGTTTGTTTAATACAATTAAATTGTATTTAACAAACATTTTAATACGCAGCAATGGAGCCGCATTACTTTTTTGTTCACATCGCGTTTGAGACGATAGGCTGCTGGGGCAGTGAGGCCAAAACTCTGGTCAGTGAGCTAGGGCGTAGATTAACCAGGGACTTCCACTCCGGCTCGTACCTGGTGCAAAGGTTAGCCATTGCAATCCAGCGTGCGAATGCAGCTAGCGCTATGGGCACCTTTGCACCAGGTACAGTTAGGGGTGGGTTATTTGATTGAGACTGACAATTATTTATATAATATGCTGACCCTGTTTTTACTTAAATAAACTTAAAATTATAAATCATTAAATTGTATCTTATATAATCTTAATCTTTCATCATCATCATCATCATCAGCCCGGAGACGTCCACTGCTGAACGAAGACCCCCTTAGACCGCCACACTGTACGACAACCTGCCATTTGCATCCACCGTTTGCCCGCGACTTTTACAATGTCGTCGGTCCACCTAGTGGGAGGCCTTCCTACGCTGCGTCTTCCGGTTCGCGGTCGCCACTCAAGAACCTTTCTTCCCCATCGGTTGTCAGTTCTTCGAGCGATGTGGCCTGCCCTGCGCCACTTCAACCTGCAAACCTTGCGAGCTATGTCGGTAACTTTGGTTCTCTATCTTAATCTTAAATTTCTTAATATTATTTTTATCTTGACCTATATAGAACCAAACCAACTATAAAGAAACTGTTGTTATGTAATGTGACTGTTAGAAACTAATTTAAAAGCAGCAGAAAAAAACCGAGACAAAAATTTGTTTAAAGAAAAGACTACAAATTCAGTCCACCGTGACTATCTCACATCTCTTTTAGTTTCTCTAAACAACTCCATTTAGCTCTGTACGCGTTAAAACACCCATAAATATTAGAACAAAACCAAGGTTCCACATTAAATTGCTATCAACCATCAATTCAATACCCGATACAGATCTTTACCGTCAAAATGTTTTGTAGAAACAACTTCTAATCTAACATCTTGCGTACAGACCAACCATATTTATTAATGCCGTTGGTAAAATAGTAGAACTAGTAATTTTCCACAAATAGCAGTTAGTTTTGTTAACAAAATGCGACGATGGCTCTGCTGTTTAACTCTGCGAATAAGTTAGGCACTTACTTAATACAGGAAATCGCCAATTGCTGACTCTGAACAATACAAATTCTCCGCTATAAATAGTCCATTTAACATACTTGTTTGCATCTTTGTCTAACTTTTGAATTTTACGGTGCGTTAGTGCGGGACTACCTGTATTACAATTTATTGCTTATAGATATATTTGTTTAGACATAGTTACTAGAGGGATTTTCTTTTCGAATACCTAACATGTGACGAAACTGACATTTTATTTTGTTATCGACATTCTTTGGTACATCTCTACGATTATGTAGGTTGCAAAATAGATGAAAGTATGGCAGCATAGAGATAAGATTGAGATCTAGGTATCTTCAAGTAGGCATGGAATTGCAAAACATGGCTACCTACCTACGAACGTATCCAAGATGAAAACTTTAACGGGACATTTAAACAAAAATATTTTTCACCATACCCTTTACTACGTCACTATGAAAGTGATGGTGATGGTCCAATACTTTTTTGAAACAACTTTTTTTTTATTCAACCGATTTTAATTTTGTTTTGGTATTTGATATATATACACATGAAGGCTTAAAAACAATCACATAATCGCGTTAGAAATTGGTTCGTTTGTTTGTAAAGTATGTACTTTTACTTTTCCGCATATCGTCGCTCCATCGAAGACTAAACAGTCATTAACTTCTAAGATATCTAAGTATAGTCAAATGATTCCATCGTCAATGCCACGCGTTCGCCTCAGGGTGTAGTTTAATAATACTTTACCACAGATTATAGGTAGTTAGTAAGGCAGGTTGCCTTAATTTGGTCCATTAGTCCCGGTAGGCCATTATTGCGATGCTGTAACGATGATGTTTATTCTTGACATGCAAGTGATATGTCAAGGTCGTCCAGCGGAATCACTAAGTGGGTGTTACAGTTTTTGTGCGCGTACAATTATGTTCTTTTTTTCTAAGTTATTGGCATCGCACGTTGTGCATTCTGCCAGTGTCAAGTTTAAGAATTTTCATCAAGTTTCAAGTTTTATATAGTATCCTCAAGTCAAACCTATCATGAAATCACAGTTAGTCACACGAAATTAGTCATAGTCGATTCTAAGTCATAAGTACCCTAGTAAAGTTGTGGTGACTTTACTGTGAGCTTCTACGGAGTTTCGAAAACAACATGTTTCACCACATTATATCACTTGCCCACACTCGTGCATGTAATTCAACACTCAATTAATAAAACACCACCATTTTTAATCATTAATTCGCGAAAAACACATGTTTATGAAATAATAGAATGCAACGACATGATTTTTCCGTGTTCCCGCCAAAAATCCAATTATTTTCTTGTAAATAAATGCTTTGTCATACTGAATAGTGTTTCTTAAAAACTCTTATTGCAGTAGTTTTTAATACTATACGACACTATACGTTCTTTACTTTTTTTTGATACACAGATGTGAAAAAAGCCCATGAATTTATTTCTTCATCGATTTTTCTTTCTCCAGTCAATTGAGTCTTAACCAAAGTCAAGGTTACACACAGTAAGTTACGGTCAAGTCCAATCATGCCCTACAGTTTTTTTTACTAGTAAAGTCGCAGCTATACTAAGCTTCTTCGGAGTTTTAAACACACGAAAAGACATTTTACACCAATTGCCAACACTCATGCGTGTAATTCGGCACTTAATGAATAAAAGGCCATGGATAATAAAACAAAGAGGCGACATGATTATGTCACGTCCCGCCTAAATGCAGAAAATGGATGAAGCCGCCTGGTGTTACAATTTTTCATATCATTCGTGAACCTTTTTGTTTTATTTATACGGGAATACTCACGTTTAATTAAACGTACGAATAGTCGTACGAGCGTCGAATAGTCGTACGTTTAATTAAACGTGAAAACGAAGCGTGTAATGATATGAAAAATTGTACACCAGGAGGCTTCATCAACAGTCATTAACTTTCAGACTATAGAGTCGGAGTATCCGATTTAATTAAACGTGAGTATTCCCGTATAAATAAATCAAAAATGTTTCAAAACCACGTCAGTTTTCATAATAAAATAATTCGTGAAGTTCCCAAAAGCATTTCACTGAAAACATTCAAAAGAAAACTACATAGTCAGAAACTAAACATAATTAAATTTCTGTTACGTAAATAAATAACGGATACATTATATTTCATTCAGTAATTACCCCAAAAGGTTAATATCATAAAACTTATTTACGCTCATTGGTTTACTATAATTACTTACTCAATTAAACTAGAATCGAAAATATCAGAGTCAATAATTTTTGCAATAATTTTATGATTATTATTATGCTCACAATGCAAAAGATTAAATATATTATTTACAACGAATCCTAAAAAATACTATAAAAGCGAAAGCGAGTAACTTTGTTTGTCTGTTTGTTGCATTTTCAGGAGTAAAGGAAATGGGGAAAATTTGTTTTTTTTGACAAGTAACTTTTCCCTTGGGAAATGTGGAAATTCTATTAAGTATAAGTGTTTTTTTTTATACGGGCGGCAACAATGTACAGCCTGTAATGTGGAGTCAATAATCAGTGTACATAACTTTTTTTATGGCTACTGCCCCATTTCGTTAGGAGCAACTTTACCAGGAACAGTAAAGGAGGATTCAATGAAAGAAGACCGAAAACAAGAATAATTCTAGTTGATAAAACACTGAACAGAAGAATGAAAAGCTATAAATGAATATAGTTGGATTTCTTAGAGAAATTAGCTTAGCCGTATTGATATCTAGCCACTGTCATAGACCCGGCCTAGTCGGGGAGAAAACACGCTTCTGATGGATTAAGGAAGTCAAAAGAGGGTCTAAAGTTTATTTGAAAGACTATATAGGCATACGAAGTCACGGGCAATAGCTAACATTTAATAATAATGATTTATACATGAACCTATAAAAATAGTTTTTTTCTAGGTTCATGGATTTATAGCTATTCTACTAATTATGAAGTAATTATGTAGGTACATAAAAGGACGGGGTTTTTTCCTCATTACATGAGATTACTGACTATTGACTAATTAATTAAATTCTTCAAATATCTTTACATGATTATACTCGTAAATCATTTGTTTTTAATTCCTGTCGCATATTTGTAAAGAAATACGTGGCATTTGCGGGTCTAAAATATTTATGCAGTGAATAACAACCATACTTATATAGATGTACTTCTATGTACCAGTACAAATAACAATATAATTCATAATTATAATAATGATTAAGTTTTCAAAACTCAATTAATTTTCTGAAGCCGTGGTAGCCTTGTGGGACACCTCTTGACTTGGAATCGTGAGGTAGTGGATTTAAATAATATTTAATCCCGTACCAATAAGCTATTTGGAGTTTATGTACAGATTTTCATACCACCGGCTTTTCGGTAAAGGAAATCATCGTGATGAAACCTGCATACATCTGGAAAAGAAATTTAAAAACCAGAAATTCGTCATTATTTAGTTACCTCTAGTAAAACTTCATTTAGATTAATGTCAATGTAAAAAAATGCTTAAGTGGTTTCTAGATCTTTGTGTAATAATTAAATATTAATTAATAATAATAATTGGTTACTTGATTTTAAAAAAAAAATATCCCCTTCGCAGGGTATCGTCTAATCGGCATATGCATAAAACGCTAAAACGTATTTCAAACCAATTTTTGTTAAAAAGTGTTTTGGCAAATTTCATTCGAATTACGATTTGAGTTTGAAAAAATAAGCCAAAACACGTTTTAACTAAAATTGGTTTGAAATACTTTTTAGCGTTTTATGCATAAGACGGTAAGTGTCTATCCCACTTGTCCCATTGTTTTAGGCCCTAGAACAACATCACACCAAGACATCTAGGGGGATAATTATCTGGACCAAGCCTGGTTCTGGTATTGTAGTTGTGCAGAGGTGGAGATGAAGCTTTTACTATCAGGAAGCTTGCGATTATTTTTCTATTGTTCGTAATTTTTTATGTCAGGACAGGGCTTGTATGGTATGGTAGGTATTCCACCCTCGGCTACACCGTCGGTTAGCACCAGGCGAGTTGGTTGACCAACTAACTGGCCTGGGGGTACCACGGTCATCTATCATAACAGCACATTGATCTATTTAGAATAAAATATTATGATCTATAGACAACAAGACAAGCAAGCTTATTAAGTAAATTGCAGCCATGCGAAGCCGTGGCGAGTCGCTTCTTAATAAATAAAAAAGATTGTTTCACAGCTTACATCTACGAAGATATTTTATCTAGAGACTGTCTTGATACATCTATACTCTATCTAAAGACTGTAAAGGGGAAATTCGAATACCATCAAATATTTGCAAGAATTCGTTGCCATAGTGTCTGAGAATGTATAAACCTAGTGCCCCAGAGCGCGAAACGATGCGTCATGGAGACATAGTCGGTAGGGCGGAATCGTGGGATCATTCTTTGCAACAATAGAGATGTGATAGAGTCGATGAAATGAAATGAAATGAAGTGGTTAGAAAATAAAACAAATACGATAAAAAATTATAAAAAGTCTCATCTGTGCTAACTGACAAATAGGTAGGAGTGCTAAAAGACAAATAGGTAGGACTTAGCTATTCGTCTGAATAATATAGTTTTTGTATAGAGTACAGGTTTTAAATATTAATAATGTCATGTCACTATATTTAGCTCGTAATGTGCAAAATACCTTCATTTAAGATCATCATCATCATCATTGACAGCTTATTCAGCCCACTGCCTTTTTAAAATAGTAATTATTTTTTCCGCAGTAGGTACATAAAAAAGACTACTTAACTACTTACATAAAAAAGGCTGCTTAACTACTTACTTGTATACGGTGTTTTTTTTGACATAGTTTATACACTCAATAGAAACGACATTTTCCAAGTTGCACAAATAAAAGTAAAAAGTAATAGGTAAGTATATCGCAAAAATTGTGATCTGACTTATCTGATTTCACTCCCAGTGAATAGTGCGTTTTATTTAATCGATGTTTTTTTTTGTATTTGGACTTAATCATGTCATGTACAATAAATCCAATCAGCGATTCATTTAATTTCTATCGCGGATGCGTCCGCATTTGACCACTAACACCTGTTAGAAAAAATCGGCTGCGATTTTCTGTTAAGACCTATAACTAGCGTAACAAAATTTTGTCAGCAGTTACAAATAACGTTTGAGAAATCATACATTATCGATAGATAAGTCGACTATAATTCCCATCCCTACAGCTGACAAGCGTGGAGTGATGCGACGTGATTTACCTTGTGCTTGCAGTCATTAAGGCACAGCCTTGGCCGCCTGAGTGGGCGAACATTGACTAATTTACCTCTACAATCTACAACTATATTATTTAATACTCAGGCCTTAATAGAATATTGCTATTGTATCTTGCTGTCAGGCAGTTTTTATTAAGAGTATACTCTTAGTGCTTCCTCTACCACTATCTACAAGTAGTTCAGCGAACATTAGACTTCGCGAACGCACAGCGCGGTATACAAACTTTTTTTGTAGTCAGTTATTTTTCTTGGATGTTTATAATTGTATCGTCCCCAAAAAGGCAGTTAAACTTTTTCCTTTTGTGAGGGGAAATACCAATCAAAAATCGTTGACGACATAAAATCTATAAAATTGTAGAAAGTGTATAAAATGTTTCGTCAAGATTATTTGAAAAAAAAACGACTTGTTTATGCGAGTACCAACATCCGTATATACATACATACATACATGCGGAAAGATGAAAGCTAATTTGCCGAAATTTTTTTTTCGAGTGTCGATTGTTATATTATATGTTATAATTTTTATAATGATATATGCTAATTTTAACATAATAATTTATTATTATTTGACATTTTATTATAAATTAACTTGAATATTTCATAACGACAATTTAATATTGTACATATGTTTTTTAGTCAACGTAATATATTTTAAGCCTGAAAAATATAAAGTAACATTAAAAAAAAAAAAATTAAGATACATTTCTTTGAATTTAAGGTAATATTAAAATCGTTTATCGATTATAATCTTTCTGATTACGAAATAAGTACAACATTGATGATCTATAAATCTTTTTAAACAATATACGTTATATAACAATCAGAACAATTTGTCCACATTCACACCGATTGCATAATCTGTCTTTCACCGCTGGTTACCATAAACTCAAGTTTATGATCGCCGGAACCGTTGACATAGAGGAAAGAGCGAATATGGAGCGAAACCGTGGGAGAGAGACAAACAATCAGCCGTCGATATCACTCGATGTAAGGATAAAAAGTGAGAATATGTACTACAAGTATGATTAATCTATTTAAATTTAAGTTTTATTTGCATTTTTATTTTGACATTTTTTATTTAATTTTACTCGAAAATATTATTTTGCATGCTGTCTTCACCTATAATTATTGTGACATTTGGCTTTATACGATTAGTTTTCAAATGTTTTAAAAATGTATTGATGAACACAGTGTTGGTGAACTTATATAAATAAATAAGATTACATTATTTTAAAGCAGTATTGTACAATATAATCTTTTAAATGAAAATAACAAGACTCCCTGTTAGCCAGATGGAAGTCCACTGCTGGACGAAAGCGTCCCCCTTAATAGGCCTCCCTATTAACTACTACATACTTATTATTGAAGGGTGGTAGAAACCCTTCGTTCCTAAGTTTTGAGTACGCTCTTCTGTACCACTTCTATCTTATCTACTGACATCATCAGAAATATTTCGCCAATTAAAAATTTATCATCGTTGTCAAATCGGAAGAACCCTCAAGGTACTAATAGTTATTCTGTGCCTTAAGTGTGGTTCAGGAAAGCGCTTTCTAAGTGGTGGGGTATAAAATCATGGAAATGTTTTCCCGATTGATACAATATAAGTTTTCAAATTTCGTCTTTAACGCTACAGAATAAAGTTTATTAAACGTTTTTGTCATAAAAGAGCTTTTGCAACTTCAATCAACCTAAGAGTATAAATAGAATAAGTATTTTTTATTCGTTTTAGCTTTAGGCTTTTAGGCTTCCAAAAATGCCTACATCTCATTCTAAATTGAACCCTTTTCCGTGAACCAAGGTTCTTATAATAAATATTATGATGTTCTATAGACATGCCTGATGACCCGAGATTGATTGTCTTGATAAAGCCGTTACATGTACAAACTAAGTTAAGATTTAGATGTATGTAACCAAACGGACCTGGGTATGTCCAAAACTACATCTAGAACCACCGGAGGAAGGGCAGCAGCGTCGTCTTGATTAACGGTATTAACGGTCTTGGTAACACTCTGCGATCCCCAAGCCGCCTGCCAAGCATGGGGATTATGGCAACCCCTCCCTATTAACGGGGGAGGCCTTCGTCCAGTAGTGGACGTCTTATGGCTGTCAATGAACCAAACGATAATAATATAGTATGTATTGACTGATTTAGGACACTATACGTCACGCAGAAAAACCTCATGACATTTTCGTTCACCGAAAAGCCAGTAGTATAAAAATTTGTACATAAACTCCATAGAGCTCATTGGCACGGGCTCGGAATTTGAGCTTGCGACTTCACAATTTCGAGTCAAGCGACACGCCTTCAAACAGTTTACACGCTTACCGCAGACTGTCGTGATTTTACGGCTGCATATAAATGCATACAGTCGACTCAACCGTGAATCTTTGGCCTTCTTTATAGAATATAAATAAAGGAAAAGAAAATATATAGAAAAGGAAAATGCTTATTCTTTTCACTCTTCAATGTTGGTGTTTCATACTCTACCTAGCTAAAGTTCAAAAAATATTTTCAATTTTCAGGAATCGAGAGCTCGTCAACCAATTTGCGTGGAGTACGCACGTGCCAAATGATCAGGTGCTCTAGATAGTTCGATGAGGGGACTTCTCGTTATCAGCTCTTGAGCACGCGTAGGGGAAGGTGAGTGGGAAAACTCCTGTCAAGTACCTACAAGCGAAGTTTTATGGGCTACGGTTTGCAGGTTTGTCTTTTTGCTTAGGTGTACAGAGTAATGCGAAGCAGTAGTAGGTACCTACTAAGCCAAAAATAGCCTATTATACTCATCATTGTAGCTAAAAAAAACTACTTTTACTATGTGACTGACTTTGAAAACGCAAAAGACGGTTTCGGTGCGCGGTTGCGTTTTCGGAGTTGAAATGAATGAGGAAATTCAAGTCCACTGTATTTCTTCTCAGGATTCTTTTTATAGGTTTCTTTTGTAGTGGTAGGACATTTGTATTTATTGTAATTTCTGGACTTAATAGCTGTTCACATTTCGACCAAATTTATTTGTTTGATACACAAAACAGAATGTACCTATACACTTTTCAATTTGACATGGAGTTAATGCCAGTAAATCAATCAATCATTTTTAATAATTGTAGTGGTAGGATTCTACTGCAGAGTCCGACTGGGGAAGTACCACACCTTTGTCAGTTATTCAACCGCCAAGCAGTAGTGTGCAAGCATTACTGTGTTCCGGTTTGAAGTGCAATGTTACCAGAGAAATTACTGGGTATGATGAGATTTAACATCTAATATCTCAGGGTGACGAGTGCAGTGCGGTGCAGGATTGTGTTCGCAAGTTCATAATTCTGACACTGCTACTGTTAGTGGCAGGCGTGACGCTTACCACCAGGCAAACGTCTTGTTCATCTCGTCACTTGAATGTATAAAAAAAAATGCGTTTGTTTGCCATCTCGCTGCAGCTGCAGTCTACGATGGAGCACGCTTGTCTAGAAGAAACTGATTCACTAGAAACCCGAAGTGTAGTCGGAAGACACGGATGCTCGGGCAGCGCATTCCACTGTTTAGCAGCTCGAATAATTATACTGGAATCAAACCGTTTCGTTCGTGTTTTTGGTAATGAACCATGAAACGGTGTCGCTTTTTCGGAGTCCTGGCTGTCCGATAGTAGAAGGGCAAGGAGAATAAGATCTTGCAAATCCGAGTACACTCTTCTCTATAGAATAGCTATACAGGTTGTTATTGAATTGAGGTTGAATTCATGAGCAATATCTTAGGGAGTCGAACATAATACACATAATGGACAAATTATACTATGAATCTACCAGTGAAAACGAGAAAAAAAAATCGCTCTCCCACACAAATAAATCAATAACGCACGTCGAAATGTATGGCGTAGCTAATTATTTTTCATGATTTCCGCTTTAATTTCATAGTAAAAGTTGTTCATTACGATAAGTTCAACGAACCCCTACGATATTGCTCATTAATTCAATAACATCTTGTAGAATATGCAAATTTTCTCACGATGTTTTACACTTAGTGCCCATAACTATTTTATAACTACACCTACTTTATTTAAAGAACGAATTATCCAAACTTCGCCTAAACGAATCTGCCACAAATAAACACCAACAGCGAACGGTAAACAAAGACATCCATCACAACAGAACGGCCGCAGCTTTGTCCAGATCGCATCTGACGGGTGACGTCTATCATAACAATAATTGCGATATAAATCACTCGTATTAAGCCCAAGGTAGCTGGGACTGTGAAAACTTATTGTGCGTGAAACATAACGGTTCCAAAACTTTCAGTGCATATTTAGTAATAAGTCGAGTTGACATTTTCATTATGTTAATTGATACTCATTACACATTACACTCAATCTCTATCCCCAACTCAATCCCCAAGCCGCCTGCCAAGCGTGGGGGTTATGGCAACACCCCTCTATAAAGGGGCCAGGGGCCCCACTATAAAAAGGCATTCGTCCAGCAGTGGACGTTTTATGGCTGACGACAACACATTACACTATATAATTTGTAAATCAAATGTATTTTGTAGTAAATACTATTAAATATTTTATGTAGATAAATGGAGAGACACAACACAACACAATTATTTTTCAAAAATTTTTTTTTTTATGAAATAAATAAATTTACATAAATACTAATTGTCATCTTTAAGGCCAGGATATTCCACGATTCAAGCACATTTGTTAATGCGATCGATCATTAGTCTAAATTTGTATCAGGTAGGGTCACATTTAGCGGAGCAAAAATATGGCGGTTACGCAGAATTGTGCATGTCAAGCCTGTCGATTTGTGAAGTTTTTCTCAGATTACTCAAAAGGATCGAAATTAAAAAAAAACAACCAAACAAAGTTCTCCAAAATACTATTATCTTTTAATATATGTTTTTTTTTAATGCGACTAATGACTATGTACTGTAATTAGGACATATAACCGAAAAAACTATAAAAATAGGCACTTTGTCGCAATTTTTTTTAATCGAGGTAAGTATAACTAATCGTGTTTTCAACCAAAGAAATAACTAAGACGGATGTTCGTCTGTAACACATAATATATTTTGACATTCATTACAACAATTTGACTAAATAACATAGATTTTTCGAGGGGCAGAATATAGAACCCTAAAGCAAATAACCCGCCCCTCACTACTTCTGGCGCAAAGGTACAATATAGGCAGCTTTACCTTGTTGAATGGCAATAGATGGTCATTTCTTGCTTTCCATTTCATGGTTATTTAGATAATTACTATGTTAGTATAATATTTGATATGTGATCATATAATACGTACATATCTTCTCGTCTAAAATCCCTCAGTGTATGAAGACAAGGGTCTACGACCAGTGTGTGTTGCCAGTGATGACATATGGAACTGAAACGTGGTCTTTAACTGCTGGCCTTTTGGAGAAACTCAGAGTTAAGCAACGGGCAATGGAGAGAGCTATGCTCGGAGTTACTTTGCGCGATAGAATCCGGAACGAGGATATTCGCTAAAGAACCAAAGTTAATGACATAGCTCGCAAGGTTTGCAAGTTGAAGTGGCAATAGGCAGGCCACATCGCTCGAAGAACTGACAACCGATGGGGAAGAAAGGTTCTTGAGTGGCGACCGCAAACCGGAAGACGCAGCGTAGGCGCGGCCTCCCACTAGGTGGACCGACGACATTGTAAAAGTCGCGCGCAACCGGTGGATACAATGGCAGGTTGTCGTACAGTGTGGTGGTCTAAGGGGGACACCTTCGTTCAGCAGTGGACGTCTCGGGGCTGATGATGAATACGTACATACCTAATACAAACTTATATATATCAGCCCGAAAACGTCCACTGCTGGACAACAACCTTACACCCAAACTTATAACCTAGCAGAAATTCCTGCACATTGTACTTGTATATAAGCCTACAGACCTACCCTCGACGGCTGATTGTGCCTTAATCTACTACGCTGACTCAGTATAAGTTGACGGATTCACATACCCCATGATTTTTTTTTCTCCCGTCATATGCAGTTTCTTTACGATGATTATCTTCTCCGAAAACCTGTGGTACATTATTATTTTTAATTCGTACTTAAATACGAAGAGCTCATTGGGCGGAATAGAATCCACGACCTCGCGGTTGTAAAGCGCGTCTTCTACAAACTGGGCTACGACGAAAAACTCACTGGTATACCTAGAAAAAATAGAACAATATTAGCAACTTTAAACATTGTTAAATTAACTTTGAGTACCACTGGCTACGAAGATAATTTGCATGTTAAAATGAAGCGCGAAATTAACCACGATTGTTTTAACTTTATCTTACATTCTACAAGGATAGACATCTGATAGCATCATGGTTAACAACAATGATGTAGTAAAATCTTGTTTATCCTTTATTATGTCATCATCCGCCAGAAGACGTTCACCGCTGGTCGAAGCCCTCCCCCTGTTGTTTTAATATTTCCTGGCCATGGATACTTAGTCCTTCAGCCGAATACATATTTCTTTATCGTTCCTTCTTTCTCCAGTTAAATGAGTCGTAGTCACAGTCCAAGTCACACACAGTAAGTCACGGTCAAGTCCAATCATGACCTAGTAAAGTCATGGCAACTTTACTATAAGCTTCCTCGGAGTTTTGGAAAAACAGCACAAAAAGACATTTTATCACAGACATTAGACATTAGATCATTATTATATCAAAAAGACATTGCCTACACTCATGCACTTAATGAATAAAACGCCACTATTTTTATGCATTAACACTCGAAAAAACACAAGTTTTGATAAATAATACAATGCGGCGACATGATTTTTTTCGCGTTCCCGCCAAAACTCAGCCCTCCCCCTTAAGAGGAGGGGTTGCCATAATCCCAATGCTTGGCAGGCGGCGGAGAGGTCGCTGCTGGCTGCTGCCCGTCCTCCGGTTTCTGCATGCAGGATGGAGAGCACACAAAGAAGCTATAAGTGAAGTGCAATTGCAATTTTTAAAAGACACAACAAAATTATTTGTAGTACTCAGAACATAAATTAAAAGAACAATGAGTAATCTAGTTTCAAAACAATATCTGATGTCTGTCAAAAACAACCTCTTATGTATATTAGACCGGAATCCTCAGGGTCGTTTTTAATTAGGATTTCGTAAAGATCTGTATAGTTGGTATGAAAATGTGAGTTACTTGTGAGACAATAAACTATTATTCAGTCACTTATGTACCTACAAATATCATGAACATGCGCTTTATCTCCATGCTTCGATCCGTTAGTTTTCGACAAGTCGAGTTTTCGAACTAACAATAGTACATTTTATACGCAACATCGTGTATCGCAGAAACGTTCTTCGCAACCACGTAGGGTTGGTTACCTTAGGTATGTTGGTTGTGTATAGTGCATACTCGTATTTATTTTTTTATTAGTTGATTTCGGGACTGGCAAAGAAGAGTTTGAATGTGATATAAATACAGCAGGAAATAAGCTACTAACTTCAATATTTAATGAAATAACAATATCACAAATTAAATTACTTTTAGATTTTCATAACAATTTTCATGCTATGAACGTATAAAGATCAAAACTGTACCTGTAAGTGAAAATACATAAACGTTGATTTGTAACTAGCAAAGGGTTCTGAAAGTTTATAGATGCTTGAAATGAATTGTTGCTTGACGTAAAGCTTTATACGTCTTCGATTTTTCCATAACTTTTGACAGACCTGTCTTACGCACAAGCATCTAAAAACTCGGTTGAAGGCTGTTGGTTTTTTGAACGAAGGAAGCAAAATCTACAGATTCTATTGAGAGTGAAGGTATTGGCGTAATATAAAACATTTTATCCTAGTAGTAAAGAGCGCAATTTATTTGATTTTTCCCCAACACACTCGAACCACAATTTGATGTTTGCTTAAGTTTTTTTTTCTTGCCGGTCTTGTCTGTTTATTCTTTCTTGCCTAGTAGGGATCGTACACAAATAGCCTAGCCTGAAAAAGAGCCTACATTAACAGTTCTACTAAGAGTTTACTATCACATTTAGATAAATGTTTGTCTAATGGATTAGGTATGTTTGTTTCACTATATCTTTTTTTTTATACAATCAAGTGACGAGACGAGCAAGGCGTTCGCCTGGCGGTAACACCAACCACTAACAGCAGCAGTGCCAGAATTGTAAGCTTGCGAACACAATTCTGCGCCGCACTGCACTGCGCTCGTCACCCTGAGACATTAGATGTTAAATCTCTTTATATCCAGTAATTTCTCTGGTAACATTTCCCTTCAAACCGGAACACAGTAATGGTTGCACACTACTGTTTGGTGGTTGAATAACTGGCAAAGGTGTGGTACTTCCCCAGGCGGACTCTGCAGTAGAGTCCTACCACTACAAAAATATCTTCATGAAAATGTACAAGGTAGTTAGTCTATACCTAGAAAAACTTATAATCACCGGGAAAATGAGAGGAAAGAGAACCAAGGGGCGCAACCCAACGAAATGGACCAACCAATATCGAATTTTCATCGCGCCTTCGACGAAGTCGTAAATATTTTTCCAACTTGTGTTTTAATGTTAGGGTGTTTGTCTTCGTTTAACATCAGACGAGATGGCAGTCAAACGCAGCCCTAAAAACAATAATGTTTCTATTGTTGTTTTATATTTGGTGTGCACAACAAAGTATTTATATCTATCTATCTATCTAATAATAATAAAACTACCTACCTAAGTCTAAGAAAACATACTTACAAATTATGGGAAACAATACAAAATCACTGTTTTCTATCACCAATTCCGCTGATTCTCAAAATTTTGAATATATAAGGTCATTCGAGCACTTGCATGCATAAAGAGGTAGATTATTCTGTCTGTGTGAAAATTCTTAGAAATTCGACCGATTCCGCGTTCTTCAACCTTTTGGATACCTTTAGTTATTCTGCGCTTTTGGCCTTTGGACGTGACGGAGATATAAATGACATTTCTCGTGTACAGACGTAGACATGACGTAGAAGATATAGGTGAAGATAGAATGGGCACTGTGTGTAATATATCTGAATATATCTGTTTGTATATATAATAATAATAAAAAAGTGAAAATGAAAGTAAGAAAGACGAAGGATGTAAGGAACAAATTCGTACTCAAAGATCGATAAATCATAGGGGCTGGATATTTGGCATATTTAAAGTGTTTACTACATTTTGTATAATTTTATATAATTGGCCTAGTTGTGAAACTTTTATGTACCGACTTATTGTTCTTACAACGCCAATTTGTCCTTTTAAGCTCTTAAGTCAACCACATAGTGCGGTATTAGTATTATATGCGAGTAGGTGGTCAAATATGGTAAAGTGATAAAAAGAGGCCACCCGAATGCCTCAGATTTTTTGCAGTACTATTAAAGTTCTAATATTTTACATAATAAATAAAATCTCACTTTCATCTTTTAAAGCATTCTTGGTAATCTCTTATTATTATAATATAGGCGATGTACCAAGAACAATAAGCAAATTATGTTATTTCTTTTTACGATAGGGGTTAATAGTCTACATACAAGTAGAAAAATAAAATTGACAAATCAGTCTACTAACTCAAAAACTCAATAAATGAATGTGGAATGTGCCGTAGACGTGATTTACTGTATAATGAACTTTCTTTCTCAGTCTTCCCGTGGAGCTGGTCCCGTGGAGCTGGTTCTTCAAAAGGCGTGTTTGACAGAGGCCTTTTAAAGGTCTTAAAGGTATAGCCCTGGTATTGACGGTATCCTTAAGCGACGGCGCTACTTGTCCTGTTGTTCGAATATAAAAAAAAAACATTCAATCAACTTGACTCACCGAAAACTTAATTAGATACCTATGACAGTTCTATGTCGCTCTAACTCTCTGGTAATGCCTAAAACAGCTAGTTTTGCGTAGATCAGCGTAGATGGTAATTGCCCGGACACTAGTTGCATACTAAACTATTGATAGCTCTGGTTACAGTCGTCTTAAAATGGAAATTAGACGATATTCGGTAAAATAATAAAATTGATGAAGGTTCATCAAATCAAAGTGTTAGTTACATTTTTTGCCTGGAATAAATTCCCCAGTCTTGCCTGGTACAACCAGATTATGTCAAATCTTTTAAATTATGAGTGAATCGGTTTTTTCAAGACATGCGTACTCTGACTTGGACGGCATTTTCAGCAGGCGCGATGAAATCATTAATTGATAATAATAAAAAAATACCAACGTGACGTGAACGCGAAAGAAACGCTTTCCTAGAAAAACCCGATTCACTTACATATTGACGACCCCCAAAATCGGGAGATTTGCATTTGCGACGCATTTTCGATTTAATGAAATTCGAAACAAAGATGTTTAATCCCTGGATTTACACAGGCTTAGTTGGATCCCGAAGTATAGCGTGGTTGCCCACGACTCGTGGGCCACGAGGCGCTGCTAGTTCATCGTAGATACTAGAAGTTTCTTATATGTAGATATACACTAAATCTTGTAAAAAGAACTTCACGTGCAAATGATTCATACGATTTTTATAGCACTCCTTTGTTCTTTTTTTTTAATTCCATTTTGAGGTCTTAGGTGTCGATATTTTGGCTTAAAATTAGTTACACACAGTAACAAAGATTTGATACAGTAATTATTACAAGCAAATTCTATTTTTATTAGCAATCTAAAACGTTAAAAATATTAAGAGATATCGCAGTTTAAACTTTATTACACTTATTTTAAGATAACCTAAAACTTTTGGGATGTAAATTCCGATTGCAAATGGAAACTTGGTATACTAGTTCTCAAATATTTTTATGGTACTTTTCGAGAAGATATTAGCTTTTTTTATCAAAAGGATGCGCTATTTAACATTTCCGCATACTACGATTTTATTTAAGAAGATGACGTGTTAGAATACATGTAGATCACCAAAAGTATTTTAATGAGACCGAATTTTTTTTTTGACATTTTACACTGCGCCATCTTGCTCAAACTAAGCAATGTTTGTACTGTGGGAACTAGATAGCTGATAGAATACATACCTTTTATCTGTATCTATAATACAATTTAAAATACCCCAGTCAAAGATTACGAAAGATGCGCTATCGCGTAATAATACAACGTTTGAAAAAGACTCCCGTGCCGTCACGTTTACGAGTTGTGCCGGAGTGCGAAAGAAGATAGCACTTTTATGAGAGCAAAAGGGATAGGGGCTGGTTTTAGGGCGCGATATGACATATACCCCTCCTTATATATATCATTGACCCCGATCGAAAATCTATCTTCGTCACATAAATGTTTGTCCTGGTTAGGAATCTATCTTATAGCTCTACAGTTGTCAGGACCCTACAGCTCAAAAAGCAGAAGTGCCAACTATCAACTAAGCTATAACTATAAGGCAATTAAAAAAGTGGATGGTGTAACACCAAGGCTGTGGAAAATTTAACTGTTTACCTAATGATGAAGAAGACAGGAAAGTTGGATCATGGGTAATTTTTGGTCTAATCCAATTACTAGGTAAGTAAAGTGGTTTTTATCTGGTAGTAATTAGATGTGGTAGTTATTAGTTATTTTTGGGACGGGCTTTAATAACTTTTGTAGGTTCTAAAAATGTAAACAAAAAAAGATTATAAAAATAACATTGCGCTACTCAAAAATAGCCACATTATGTAAATAATGCTACTGATAATGATGAATATAAATTGAAATGTATATTCATCGTTTTATTCATGAATGTGCTATTTTTAGAAATAACTTTTTCTTAAGTAAACACTTTCGTAATCGGACATGATGCAATCAAATTTATTTATTTTTAAATGTAAAATTGAAAGATGAGTTTCCCAATACTTTACCTGGGGCTCTATTCTGACGTGGTCGAGATTGCGTAATCAGACATTTTAAGAGTCCACTGCTGGATTTAGGCTTGCCCTCGATAGGCGATTGGGCCGCCACATTATTCACATACAAAACTGAAATTGAACTCTGGACATTCGTTCCCGTTCTCGGGCTGCTTCCTCAGGATATTTTCCTTCTCCGAAAAGTCTGGTCGCTCTGATGGTGGTATGAGGATCCAATCAAATACATATACTCCAAAGAGCACAATGATATGGGCCCGGGATTTGAATTCACGACCTAGCGATTTCAAAATGTCTCCCCTAGACTACCACGGCTCGACTATCGGCGGTCGAGACAATTTTCGTTAATTTCTACTGTTTTCTTGTTACTTCATAACAAGAAAACAAGTTATTTATAGGTAAGAAAACTTATTATGTTTCACATAAAAAATATACAAATCAATCTCTTCCGAGCAACCTTCTTATAAAATTAGAATATTAATATTATAAAATTAGAATATTAATAATATTATTCCATACATTTTGTCCAAGATTGATGAATCTTTTTGTATGGAACACCTGTTTTTTTTTTCGTGATTTCTGGGTTGGCCCTATAGTGATAGTTGTTCATAATGATGAGTACAATGATATCCTAGAAGGATAACGGTGTTCAAACTAATATCCTGTATATATACTTAATTAAATTGTTTCACTTTTCGAATTTGTAGTCATCTCGACCACAATAATCTCGGCCGCGTGGTCCAGTCGCCACCTGTACATTTCACAACTGGATTTCACTTTGGGATCCTTTTAGCTACTTCGCAGTACTTGTTTTAACACTAAGGGACTTGTATTGGATTTTGATTGCAGTAAAAGAAAATTCACAACGTCTTGGATCGACACCTCCAAAGAATGTATTTTTAGGTTATAAATGAATGAACAGTGAAACGATCGAATGAACACAAAACAGATACAAAAAATTAACATTATTCACACATTCGCTTGGACATACCGCCCACCAAGGACGAATAGTCCTTGAACTACTAAAATTAATAACACAAGTTTTCACAACCAAGAAAATTACTTTTTATAATAGCTTCTATACAATAGATAAGTTTTAACAACTTTTGTGGACTGTAAACACATAGTTAGATTTTTGAACTAAACTAACATTTATTTTTTATTTTTCCTCTTGTTTGACTAACGCCATCGTAATCTCTTATACTAAGAATATAACAAACATACTAAACTTTTGAAATCTAATCATTACAATTTATAGGTAAGGAACAAAGCTTGGAAATTGGACGCTGAATTAGAGAACCTTTGTATCGCAACGTCACAACCCGCGTAATTTTGTCCTTGCCGGGATGCAAATCTACCACTAAACCGTAAAGCCATTTGGTAGGAGGTAAGTTATCTTCTCTTACTAGCACAACATCACCTATCCTCACCTCGGGAGATTGGTTTTTCCATTTGTATCTCTGGAAGAAATATGTCAAATATTCTTGAGACCAACGTCTCCAAAATTGCTGCACCATTCTTTGTGTTACTTGCCAGCGACGTAAGCTACCTGGTTGCAATTGCTCATAATTATGATCAGGTGCAATTAACAAAGGTTCACCTATAAAAAAGTGACCGGGCGTCAGAGGTACAAGATCGTCTGGATCTGTACTGATCTGAGATAGCGGCCGTGAATTGAGGCAGGCCTCGATTTGGGCTAAGACGGTGCAGAGCTCTTCGTAAGTGAGGGTGGAATCACCGATCACTCGCTTTAGGTGATGCTTAGTGCTTTTTATCCCTGCCTCCCACAGTCCGCCGAAATTCGGACTTTGGGGAGGGATAAATCGCCATTCCGTTCCATTATTGGCCAGTGCAGTAGCTACTTCACTTGGAAATGAAGAAGTCTCACTGGTCAATAAGGTTTTTAGTTCTCTGGCAGCTCCAACGAAATTTGTCCCGTTGTCGCTCCAGAGTTGAACACAGCGCCCTCGTCGAGCCACGAAGCGTTTAAACGCTGATAAGAAGCCTTCCGACGTAAGGCTAGAGACTGCTTCCAGGTGTATCCCACGGGTAGCCATACACACAAAAAGGCATATATAGCCCTTATAAGACTTATTTCCCCGCCCTTT
Organism: Erannis defoliaria; assembly: GCA_905404285.2. Taxonomy (NCBI): domain Eukaryota; kingdom Metazoa; phylum Arthropoda; class Insecta; order Lepidoptera; family Geometridae; genus Erannis; species Erannis defoliaria. The sequence continues at coordinate 10,083,407 of FR990066.1, read as the reverse complement.
AGATACTCTTACGTTGACAGGTCCGGCATAATCGACGCCCGAATATAAAAATGGCTTATTCGGGGTTGCACGACAGGTTGGCAACTGACCCATCAACTGAGTTCGAGTTTTGGCAGCGTTTCGAATGCAAGGTACGCATTGGTGGATATGAAATCGTACTAAATTCTTCAATTTAGTCACCCAATACCTTGTCCGAATATAATTACAGGTTACCTGCTGTCCACCGTGCAACGTTTTTTCGTGCGCATCAGCTACCAGAAGTTTAGCAAGATGTGAGTCTCCGGCCAGAATGATGGGATGTTTGCTGCAATACGGTAAGTCAGAATTTTCGATTCTTCCTCCCACTCGTAACATTCCCTGTTCATCCATGAATGGGTTCAATGTAGATATTTTACTTTTCTTACTAACCTCTTTCTGTTTCAGGATGCTGGCGATGTCTTCGTGCAACGAGTGCTGCTGGTGCTGTTTAATACAACAGGTAAGTGCTTCTCTTATTTCAGGTGCAGTAAGATAAGGTAAGGGTCTTTCCGTTGCAGTAACAGGATGCCTTAACCGAAGAAACCTTCTGCAATACGCTACAACTCTGATGAGCTTTCTAAGCGAGGAAAACTTCGACCACAACGCCGCTTCGGGATTACTATCAATCGTTGAGGTATGTACCTTTAGCTCTTTAGCTTCTAGGTCTGTTTTTGTGCGTATTGACTGCGGTTTTGCGTAATCGATGTCTTCTTTTCGCAGCCATTCAGGACCATGCTTCCACAGAGCATGGTCAATAAGCTCCCAAGCTGGGATCCCGCGGGAAGCACAGTCTGCTGGATTCTCTCCAGATCGTACGTAACCAAATTGCGATGCGTCCAGTAAGCTTAGGATCTCGGAGGCCCGATTTGCAACAAACGTCTTCCACCTGCTTGGATGGTCACTTAGCCAAGCCAAGACGACGGTCGAGTCTGTCCATGCATGTAGGTGAGACTTAGGGACATTTAGAACCTCAGCTACTTCTCGCAGCAGCTTTGTGACTAGCAGTGCTCCACATAACTCCAATCGCGGGATCGACACCTGCTTGATTGGGGCCACTTTAGTTTTTGATGTTACTAGGTGAGTATTTATAGTACCATCCGCGGAGATGCAACGAATATAGACCGCTGCAGCATAAGCTGCATTAGAAGCATCTCCGAACCCATGTAACGACACTTGCTCGTCACCTTCAGATCTTTGCACCCATCGAGGTATGTGAAAGTTGAGTAGTTTGGCTAACTCCTCTCGATACAGTACCCATTCTTTCAAAAGATCCTCTGGCAAACGATCGTCCCAGTCAAGACCCGTGATCCATAATTTTTGGATAAAGATTTTGGCGCGAATAATACACGGCGATATCCATCCTAGAGGATCGTACAGACGACAGATTTCCGAAATTATTTCACGTTTAGTTGTAGGAATTAAAGCGTTCGATAAAATGACGCTATAGTCAAATTCGTCTGTCCGCCGATTCCAAGCCAGGCCCACAACTTTAGTCACATCGTCTTCCTTTAATTCTCGGTTCAATCCCGTGTTGTCGGTTCCAGTTTCCATTAAGCTAGTTTTGTTACTGGCCCACTTCTGCAACTCAAAACCGCCTTTCTCTAGCAAAGCGTTCATTTCTTCGTAGAGTTTAAGTGCTTCGGTTTCAGATTCACACCCCGTGAGAAGGTCATCCATGTAAAAGTCCCTAGGAACTCTACTAGCAGCTAGCGGAAAATTATGACCTTCATCCAGCGCGACTTGTTGCAGGGCCTTGACAGCTAAGTACGGCGCGCAAGACGTACCGAACGTAACCGTCAACAAGCGGTAATCTTTTATATCATCGTTGGCGCCTTCTCTCCAAACGATCCTCTGATAATCCACATGCTTCTCAGAAACTCTTACCATTCTATACATTTTTACAATGTCTGCTATGAGGCATATGGGATGTAGTCGCCAACGCATAATAGTATGTCGTAACTCCGGTTGTAAGGTTGGACCAACCATTAAAACGGAATTTAAAGAAACTCCATTTGCCGTTTTATCTGAAGCATTGAAAACCACTCTGGTTTTAGTTGTGCTTTTGTCCATTCTAACGACGGCATGATGCGGAAGCCAAACCTTTTCGTCATTTTGCCGCGAATCTTGGTTCACCTTTTCCATGTGACCTAGAGTAAGATATTCCTGCAGAACCTGGGAATAATCCCTTTTCAGTTCAGGGTTCTTTATAAGTCTCTTCTCTAGACCGAGCAGCCGTTTAACCGCTACCGCCTTCGTATCTCCAAAATTCTGTTCCTTATTTGGACGAAAAGGAAGCTCCACCACATAACGACCAGTTTCATCTCTTCGGGTCGTCGCCTTAAAATGGTCTTCGCAGGCTTGCTCTTCTGGAGTCAACCTCTTTTCAGTTACTGAACCGGGTTCAGACTCTAGCTCCCAAAACCTTTTAAGGAGCTCATTTTCATCTACCCTGATGTGTAAATTCAAGATAGCATTATGGCAATTTTGCTTATTGCCTCCGCGGCCGTCCACCTGGCCCGACAATACCCATCCAAGATATGTATCTTGAGCAATTGTACAACCCGCAGGACTTCGTAACAAGCCCTGTTTCAAGATAGCGCAATATACCTCAGAACCTAGTAAAACATCTATTTTATTAGGCGTATTATATTGTGGATCAGCCAATTGGACACGACCGAGTTCCGCCCACTTAGGCAGAACGAATTTTCTTTCAGGTAAAAGTGACGTCACAGTGTTGAGAACATGCGCTTTTACTTGAAGAGTGAAGTAAGGATCATAGAGAGACTGAATATTGACCATCACTATAGCCTTCGAAATTATATCGCTCTTAGTGCCTCCTAACCCTGATATAGAGCTTTTAGCTGCTATCTTCCTCAGCCTTAATAGCTGTACCGCTGCCTCCGAGATAAAAGACGCCTCTGAGCCTTGGTCTAGCAAGGCTCTCAGTAACAACTTAGACCCATCTTTGGACTCAGCTTTAATCAAAGCTGTAGCCAGTAACGTCTGGCTTTGCCCTGTCGCAAAGTGGTTTTTAATATTTGTGGTGTCTTTCGTCTCTGAGGTGGATGATTCGGGATGTTTCTCTACTTCATGTGCTGAAGCTGTAGCTGTAGCTTCAGGTTTCGGTTTACCATGAAGTAGGGTATGGTGTCTTCCGCTGCAAATTCGACATTTCGTTGTGACACGACACGATTTACCAAAGTGATTGCTTCCTAGGCAATTATAGCAAAGCTGAAGAGACTTAACTATTTCCTGACGATTAGGTACGTCTTCTTTGGCAAATTTACTACAAGAGTACAGTTTGTGACTATCGTTGCAATGAGGACAAGTGATATTGTAATTGCCTGTAGTGTGCAAGACTTTGGTAGTGTTATTTGTTTTAGGTTTACCTTTAAGAGGCTCAACATACTCAAGCGCACGGAAACGAGCTTCTAAGTAATCTTTGAACAAAGTTAAAGACGGTAATTCGTCCCCTGATTGAGTTACGTGCAACTCCCACTGCTTTCTTGTTTCAGGGTCCAACTTTTGGCTTACGACATAAATTATCATTATATCCCAAGAATCTACCTCAATGCCTAAATTCTTAAGTTCATGCATGCAATCTGACGTGGTGTCCAAAAGTTCTTTTAGTGCCTGAGCAGACTCCCCATTCATAGTACGTAGTCCGAACAAACGTTTCAGTATACAATTAGACATGAAACGCTTGTTGTCGTATCTATTCAGTAATAATTGCCAACATTTATTGTAATTAGAGCTAGTAATGGGAATATGCTTTATCAACTGCTCAGCTTCGCCTTTTAATTGAGTTTTGAGATAATGTAACTTTTGGACATCGTCAAGCGAAGTGTTGCTATGAATTAACGAAATAAATAAGTCTTTGAACGATAAAAATTCCGAATATTTCCCACTGAAGGTAGGTATTGTGATTTTTGGTAGTTTTCCCACTGAATTCGTCGAATGTCCGCTCATCTCCTTGCTGCTTGCTGATGTCTGCGTCATTGATGCTAGCTTTGCCTTTAACTCCCCTTTGTACGACAGATAGCCTTCAAAACACGCGTCAAACGTTCCATTTCTTACATAATTGCTTGTATCTAAATCCTTTACACTATAAGAGGCAATCAGGTTTTCATGTTTTTTGAGAAACTGAGAAATTAACAGCTCAAGGCCCTCTAATCTTGCAGCAATATATGCCGTATTCAATCTATCCTTCGGGGTCTTGCGGAAGTTAGCTCTGCTTTTATCAATCTGGTTACTTAAGTCTTCTAGCACTCTTATTTCACTCTCCATCTTTAATGACAATCAGTTCTCGAACGTTTTTCACTATTTTGAATTTTGTCAAAATAAAACGACAAAACAAAAACCCTGACAGTTTTATAATAGCATTTTCCAACTCGCTTGCACCTTTCGTAGTTGTCAAAATCACTAGGCCAAATGTCACTTGCCCTTATGGAGTCTTTCGACGTGTGGCGCCATCTATGATTTTGTCACCAGCAACTTCTTTCCCTCTCCAATTCAGTCGTTTAAAAAGTTGCCACCCTTGATGATCCCAATTGTATTTTCTTGTTTTTTATCCGACTCGATGGAACTTGTACATTTCACAACTGGATTTCACTTTGGGATCCTTTTAGCTACTTCGCAGTACTTGTTTTAACACTAAGGGACTTGTATTGGATTTTGATTGCAGTAAAAGAAAATTCACAACGTCTTGGATCGACACCTCCAAAGAATGTATTTTTAGGTTATAAATGAATGAACAGTGAAACGATCGAATGAACACAAAACAGATACAAAAAATTAACATTATTCACACATTCGCTTGGACACCACCTTTAATTTAATTTTAGACCAATCTTATATCGATTTCACCAGAATAAGTCTTGCGTAGGTTAAAATGTTTGTTATTTCGGATTCTCTTGAATGAATTGTTATTGTATTGGATAACGTGGAGAAACAAATCGGCTTCATTCCGAGTTCGATTTGAAGATACAAGGTCAGGGTCGCGACCTTTTTTGGTGTGTTGCAAAAGTTCTGCTTCCTGGTTATATATATGAAAAAAAAATCTAAGGAGGACGAGTTTTAAACCAATTCTGGCAATGTTGCTGTTAGTGGCAGGCGCGACGCTTACCACCATACGAACGTCTTGCTCGTCTCGTCACTCGATTGCATTAAAAAAAACTCAAATATAAAAGTATCTTCATCATCACTTTTTTTATCACAACCCGAGTGAAACTGCGTGGCGCAGCTAGTATTGTAGGTAGTATTTTCACACTTCTTAGGGGTTTAAGAATACCAAAGATGTAAAACTTTATAAATGCAATTTTGAACACTGCGAATTAAATAAAAGATTTCTAACCGTGTGAAACATTGCCTTATCCTAAAATATTAAAAAACAAAATATTTAATAAAAACATTCAAAGGTGCCTAAGCATAGGTACCTACGTTCTTCTATTATCCCATCTCATCTGATCATTGTTTATCTCCGAACCAAAACAACTCCAATCTTGATGATTCATTTACTTTAATGAAGTCAAAAGTCAACGCCTCCGGTGAAATAACCAAACGTAAAACAATCCAGATCAAACAAACGCTTTTAAACAAAAAAAAATAAACAATTTAAGATGCTACCGAAATCTTGCGTTGTTGAAACGATCATCGTCTGTCTGTAACTACATAATTATCTGTGTATTTCTCATAGGCTTGTTTTAGCAAAAAGTCTACGTAATCTAAGAAACTTTGCCAATTACACTCGGCGATGGACAAATAATTACGTTACAACGAATAGTGCCAATTTAATAAAAAAAACAATTGATCCTAAATATTTCCTGCTAACTAACAGAAATAAATTACTTTATTCCGTTTTTATTTCGGTCTTTCTAAGTCTTATAAGTGAAGATACTTTGTAAACAACTCAATATCTGTATAAGAAAGTCTAAAACAGTTATAACCTCTGGGGGTAATGCTTCATTCAAAACTATCAACAAAACGCATGCACAACTGGCACAATTAATATGTTCTCATCAGCCAAAAAAGAAAAATTTACCGCTACTTAACTTTAAACAACTCTCGAACAACGAGAGAGGACTTAAAATCCTTCACCGACGATTCCAAATTCGAATTTCAAATTGTGTTCTTGTGGCCAGCATCTCCTAGTAGCTGCGATTCTGAATTTGAATTCAATGCTCGGTGCATTTGAGTCCGTTTTGTGTGATGTCTCACCTGATGTATCTGTCTCATGCTACAAACAAAAATAATCCTTATAAATACGTAGTAACGTTCAATGTAGGTTGAAAAAAATAGAAGGTTTTAATAATAACCCGTTTGTAGGAGCCGTGGGAACGAAGTCGGATATGCGAGGTATAATCGACTGTCGGACGGAACAGCCTGCAATAGTCCAATTTTGCAGCCTTTTACTAAGATTATTTGCGGCCACTTTGAAAATTAGCTGTTTTGAAAATGGAACGTCTTCTTTTTTAATTGAGTTAGTATGTCTGATAAATAATGCGGACAGTATGTATCTATTCAATTATGAAATTAGAATTATAACTTTTTACTAATAAATTATAAATTATTGATCTCATTTGCAATAAAAGAATTTATGTGAAAACTTATACAAATATTAGTTAACGTTCAATTAGACATTTCAAACGTGTTCTACAAGTTATAGGTACCTGCCTAACATCTTCCTCACGCAATATCATTTTACTGACTCGTTTCACCACTACATGTGTTATGTAGGTGCATTTAGTTTCGTGTAAATTGTAAAAATATAATAGCATACGTAATCTCTGAAAATAACATGTAAACTTAGAAAAAGGTATTTATGTTATATAAGTATGATAAGTACGATTATCGTATTCTTTATCTTGTTTCATATCTACTTATATACTTAATATGTAGATAAGTTATTAGGAACTAAGTACCTTTAATGCTTTTCTTTGTTTCCTTTCTAAGTCTGAAATTATTATTTTTATTTGTAGTATGAGACAAGTAAGACACTCTCGTGATGGTAAGAGATATTAGGTAACACCTATCACCATTGCAGTGTTCTCAGAATTTTTATATTTTGTTGTGATTCTCCAATTTAACAATGCTCTGGATATTAAAGTGGTCTGCTATTTCATGTTTCACTCAAAATGGCTTAATTTTTGAAAATAAATTATAATTTAATTTATATCTGTGGACTATCCGAAGTTCCGAACTATCTGAGATCTCACTAACTGAGCTTTATACTATTTTCTTCTGCTTTTTGTTACATCTACGGAACTCTCTACCGAATTTTATTTTTCTCCACATATACAGACTTTCATCGGTATGGATACAATCTTTTTGTTTTTTGTTGTGTAGTAGACTAAGTAGTCTTTATAGTTTGTTGTAGTTCATTAATAATAAGTTAAATTAAGTTTAATTAATTATGTATTAATTTAATCTAATTAACTAATGTAATTGGCTTTTTGTAGCCGTTTTAGTTGTGAACAAAAAATTAATAAATTAAGTATAGTTTGTTGTTGATGAAAAGTAGCTAGCCTGTCGGTGTACTTCGGGTTTGCATGATCTAATTCCCTCCTGCCCATTCTACTATCGGACGGCCAGGAGCTAAAAAGTGACACCGTTTCATTGTTGATATACCAAAAATTATCAACCTCACTGGTAGGATCTAGGTATGTGCTTAAACTGCATACAGAACCACCGGAGGACGGGCAGAAGCGTCCTCTCGGTTAACGGTGATAAACATTCTGCGATCCCCGAACCGCCTGCCAAGCGTGGGGATTATGGCAACCCCTTCCTTATAAGGGGGCTTCGTACAGCAGTGGAAGTCTTCCAGCTGATAATGTAATAGTGTAGTATGTAATAATGTGTTTTTGTAGTGGTAGTACTCTACTGCAGAGTCCGCCTGAGGAAGTACCACACCTTTGCCAGTTATTCAATCGCCAAGCAGTAGTGCAGCAGTAGAGCATTACCACAGTAATCTTTGCACACTACTGCTTGAACCGAAACACATTCCGGTTTGAAGGGCAATGTTACCAGAGAAATTACTGGGTATGAAGAGATTTAACATCTAATATCTCAGGGTCACGAGCGCAGTGCAGTGCGGCGCAGGATTGTGTTTGCAAGTTCCCAATTCTAGCACTACTACTGTTAGCAAAAAATAAATAATAGTACTATGTACTGTTAGTGGCAGGCATGACGCTTACCATCAGGCAAACGTCTTGCTCGTCTCGTCACTTGATTGTATAAAAAAAAACTTTAACAAAACGGTTAACGGTTTGATTCCACTTTCATTGTGCGAACAGCTAACCAGTGGAACGCGCTGCCCGAGTGGGTGTTTCCTGATAGTTATATACAATCTGGGTGTCTTCAAGTCTCGAGTGACGTTTTCGTACCCTGTATCTTCGCCGAGATCACTGAAAATTTAAAGCCCTACTTCTTAGGGGCGAGATAGCAGTCAAAACACAAGCCAATTATAAAAAAAAAATGTTATAAAGGCTTTAGTAAGAAAAAAAAGTACCTAACTAAGTATGTTATTCATTTATTATACGACCTTACCTTAATTAAGACTGAATTTCCGGGTCTGTTTTACTCCCCTCATAAACTGAAATCTAGAAACGAATCTCAAAGACAGTGCAATAAAGTCCTGTGAAAATCTTTGTTTATAAACAATCGTTTTTATCTCGGTAATGAGCCAATAGAATACCTACTCATTGTAAGAGTTTTTATGCTTATTTTAACAATGCAAAGATACCATCTACGATCGATTGCGGAAGTTCAAAAAATTTTTTTAATAGCTTCAAGGTCTGACAAGAAAAAATCAATACATGGTTTGATCATCCACGATTGTACAAACTATTTACTACTTATTTTGATAAATAATAGATAAATTATCATCTTTATACAGGGTTTGATCTAATCAGTTAGCATCCTTTTAAGGGCATATTCTGTACATCAAAACAAACAACTTTTACTATGGGGCCAACATTGAAATCGCAAAAATACAGCTGTCCCATACATTTTGCCCAATGTCGATGAAGTTTTTGTATGGAACAGCTAATATTTTTTTCGCGATTTCAATGTTGGCTCTTAAGTAAAAGTTCTTTGTTTTGATGTACAGAATATGCCCTTAAAAGGATGCTAACTGGTTAGAACTAACCTTGTATACAAGACATACATAACTTAGTATTTTTGTCACATAATTTTTGTTTAGCATAAATCTCACAAAACCGTGATTATCAATTTATTCCAATTTCAATGAATGAAGCCAATAATCGGGTTGAGTGTATCCTTCCAATCAGAACACATTTATGTTTGCACACTACTGCTTGGTGGCCGAATTTCAATACTACGGTAGTAACTACCTTTGTAATAATATAATAATAAGTAATAAGCCTTGCCATTCAGAGCAACTTAGAGTTTTTTTCTATTACATAAACAATTAAATGATTTTTATATTAAAACTTATTCTAGTCTAGTTTTTTCTTGGTTATTTTCTGTAGATTCGTTTGCCTAACTACCTACTGTAACTTCTTGCAAAGATAACTTATCAAGTCAAATATTTTTGGACGAATTTTCCTGAGGATTTGCTTAGTTAAAATGTTAATGCTTAGAACATAGGAAGGTAGGTATTTAGTATAACACTGATTATTATACTTTATTGTTTCAAATTGTTTTTGTAAACTTTATTTTAAAAACGACAACATGTAACACATCAAATGATTTTTGGAGCGAATATAATTAAAGTTTCTTAGTTGTATGATCCCGTGGCAGTTTATATGTTGTAAGTAGTACTGGAATACAAAAAAAATATGTTTTTCTTAGTCTCCTAACTTCAGATGAGATGGGGTCGAACTCCTGTCTAAAAACGCCAAGACGACAACAAAGTAGTTTTCTAAAAACACTCTAAACAAAAACATTTACATTCCTACAGAGTAAGTGCGACAAAAAGTCACGTACGTCCGTACGCCGACGTCTCTATTAAATCTCACGTAGTGTCGTGTGTAAACAGGTGCTTAACTTGTGCTTACAGTGACCAAAGAAGCAACAGTAAGGGTACGCGAAACAAGCCACGACCATAAATGTGACAACAACAAAGTTACTGTCTATTGCAATAACCAAGTTATTGTTTATTGAAATTTCCAAGTTATTGTCTATTGCAATAACCAAGGTATTGTTTGTTGAAATTACCAAGTTCTTGCCTATTGCAGTTACCAAGTTATTGTCTATAGTCTTGGCAATAGCACAGTTATATAATCACAGCTTATGGTCAGACATTAGATCTAGACATCACGATAATACAATAACCATAATAACTAAGCTATTGTATATTCTTATACTGACTATAAGAATATACAATAACCTAGTTATTGTCTATACTTGGCATAAATATATACAATAATCTAAAAAAATTACAAATGCTGATTGCAATAAAACCATGAAATTAATCACAATTTTGCATTGAGCGATACTAGAGCTTACAATTACCTAACTTATTGAGTAATAATCGGTTGTATATGTAAATAAGAGTTTCAAAGAAAAAGTGCAAAGTTATAAGGTATTAATAGGTGGTAGTGGTCATTTGTGTGAGGACACACAAAAACTGACAAAATTAAACAGACCACAATTTTTCATTGGAGTGATTCACTTTATGGGTACTGTAAAGTATTGCTACAACTGCTTGTAGTGTAACACCATGTATGTATTGTATACTCTGCTCTTTCTCAAAGAAACTTGTTATGTAGCTAAGTAGATCGCATACTGCACTGTGTGTATGATTGATAGACATCCACAGCAAGACTCCATCGCTTTATTTCTTCATTTGACTCTACCAGCAACGGATTCTAAAACAAAGTTCACGCCCTGATAGTAACTATTATTCAAGCTGTACCCTTATTCTAGTGTGTAAAGTACTTGCGCAAGAAACTGAATAAATAAGCGCAGTAATTTTACATCACACTTTAATGTCAATTTTCGTATGTATGAGTAACAAAAACTAGAATAAGTTATACTAGCCAATGGGGAAACTTTTGGCGCCCAACGTAAAAATATCATATCGTGGACTTGTGTTTTAATTTATAATTATTATACTTAGTAAACTATTAAATTTTATTGTAATTCGACAAGTGATACTGACGTATTATACGTCAATCCAGTTTATACTGGCGTAGGTATGTATAACTAGGACGCGACCCTTCGATTTTTATGACTGACTTTTTTCATTTGGGAATATAATTATATTTACCTTGTAATTTTTTTAGTATTTACTACATTTTTTTTCTACTACTACTACTTTAGTTGTGTTAAGTGCATACAGAAACTACTACGTTTCGTAGTTGATACGCCAAAAGGTGGCGTTTCGTAGTTGATACGCCAAAAGGTGGCGTTTCGTAGTTGATACGCCAAAAGGTGGCGTTTCGTAGTTGATACGCCAAAAGGTGGCGTTTCGTAGTTTATACGCCAAAAGGTGGCGTTACGTGGTTGCATGGTACACCCGAAAAACAATTTGGTTCTATTCTCATTATTGGAACTGCTTAACAATGCAATGCGCTGACCGAGTGAGTGTTTCCTATAGTTACAATATCAAATGGGTGCCTTTAAGTCGCGAGTGGATCTGTTTCTTCTAGACAATCGTAGACATCGTAGACTCTTCGCTTAACATCACGCGAGATGGTAATCAAACGTAAGCCTACATAAAAACTACACTGACATATCCGTCCTAAAGTTTTCAGGTGAAAATGTGCAAAAAAAACACTATTTATTTAGTTCTAAAGTCCTTTCTAAAAACTTTCTATAGTTTTTATAAGGGCGTGATCGTCAAGCATGGGGTTTTTACAAGCCAGTACAATGCAAAGTTGTAAATTTCCACTTCGCTAGCGCCGCCTCATCAAACCAACTTGACGTATTGTTTATCAATAATTTCACATGTGTGCGTGTAACTCAACACTGCGACAATTTCACAGTCTGGTTCTATCAGCCCGTTATAGTAAGTGATCGTAGCTTAGACAACAGTTACTACGATTGAATTACTAGTGTTTTTGCAAGTTGTTTAGTCGAAGTGTCCATACCATACACGATGATTGGTCGTCACTCCGCTTCCCACGATGCTTATTATATATGCTTATTATAATAATTCTGCGCTTTGGAGAGAAAAATAATAATACAATTATGATTGACCGAGCTAAGCAAAGTACGTTAGTATACGGTTGGCATGGTAAGTAAGTGGCCAACCCTAGTGAGTTAATGTACCGCGGGCCTCTGACATGGCTATTGAATACAAAATAAACAACCGGGACCGACAATTTAGCGAGTCATCCGACCAACGGAATTACTCATATATTGTACCTAAATACCATTCTCGGTCACCCATCCGAAGACTGACTGAATCGTCTGTTGCTCTTATAAGAATACCTACTTATATTGTATACAATCTGTAACAAAAAGGTTTAACAATACTGAAGGATATGTATGTACTCATCATTATGAACAACTTTTACTATCGGGCCAACCTTGAAACCGCGTAAAAAAAACAGCTGTTCCATACAAAAAGTTCATTTTTAATTACTGTTTTTTTCCTCGATTTCGGAGTTGGCCCCATAGTAAAAGTTGTTCACAACCGCTGCATTTGGCATAATATCAAATGGAAAGGCAGACCAGAATAATCATCATTATACGCCTATCATAGTCCATTACTAAACATACGCCTCTCCTGTTAACCTACAAAGACATGGTCGATATTACAAACATTTTTTGCAAAAATTTTACAAACATTTTTGCTTTTGAACTTTCACGACCAAACAGGGTCATGATAAAAAAAATCAAGAGTAGCGTGGACTATGAGAATGATTACATGATACTCTAATACTGGAAAACTGTACAGCGTTATAATAACTAAGAATAACTTACTTTCTGACAGGTGAGCAAAACACTTTCCATTCATGTCCCAAAAACATCATAGAAAGTGATAATTACCATTACCATAATCACAGAACCAGTTCCTTTTTTGTCCTCTTTATATTACAGCAGTATATCATTATCCTAAACAAAGCACTTAGACCAAACCCATGTTTAACATTAATTTTGGATAAGTACTGTGACGTCTGTGACTGAGTAGATAGTACACTGTTTTAAACTATCAAGCTTGTTCTTTCAGTCTACTTGGTGATCAGTGGAAATGGTGCATGCAACTGCTCCGAAATATCGGGAGCTCGTTTTAAAAATAATCATGGTAAATAGCCTGTAACTGCTGGCCTTTTGGAGAAACTTAGATTCCCACAAAGGGCAATGGGGAGAGCTATGCTCGGAATTACTTTGCGCGATATAATCCGGAACGAAGATATTCGCCAAAGAACCAAAGTCACCGACATAGCTCGCAGGGTTTGCCAGTTAGCAATGGGCGGATCACATCACTCGAAGAACAGATAGATGGAAAAGAAAGATTTTGAGTGGTGACCACGTACTGGAAAACTTCCCACTAGATGGACCGAAGACATTGTGAAAGTCGTGGGCAACAGGTAGATGTAATGTGTGGCAGGTTGTCGTATATTGTGGCGATCTAAGAGGCCTTCGTTCAGCAGTGGACGTCTCCTGGCTGATGATGATGATGTCCTGAAACGAAGTGATCTTCAATTTGACACCACAAGGGTAATTCCACTGAAAATGCGGGTTGATCTCTTATTTTTAGACTGGAGGAAGAGAGTTCGTGATTTCAAATAATCTAAGTCAGATACTCCGAACCATCCCCATGTCAGTGGAGAGGTAGAAGTGTTACTTTTGGTATCAGCAGGTAATGGGCAGTGAGGCGAAGGCGAATGTCTGTCGTATTGAAGGTGGTGCTGAATACAAGTTTCGTCTTCACTTCGCTGTCGCTCCCTCCCCGCTACTCGCAACGCGGCCTAAACTCAACATCTCCTCATCAACATCTAGTTTGAACTTGTTGCGACCTCGGACCACAAACTAAAAACTGACAAAAAAATAAACACTCTGAACTTTATGTAGTTTATGTTTAAAACCAGTTCTCCAATGTTCTAGTCTCTTGTTAATTTAATTTGAACTAAGCAACGTGTTATTGTGTTATTGCCGAGGCCACACATTGGCTAAATTTGCCGAATAAAAAGGGACGCATCTATGTAGCCTGTATCTATGTAGCATGCGTCCCTTTTTATTCGGCAAAATAGCCAGAGATAACAGAGGATTTCGCACTTTATGCATTTGCCAGTGTGTTATTTTTGATTAATAAAAAATGTTTACTTTAAAAGAAACATTACATCAACATTAAATAAGCATAAGTCATTATAAGTTCAGAATCTCAAAGATTTAAATTTCATATTTAATAACGTACCTCTTAAAAAGGTGAAAGTAACCATCGAGTCAAAGATCAAATTAAAATTACCTATAAAATATTTTATAGCATGTACCTGTCTAGATTTTATAATCTGTCCTAATGTAGGTTCAAAAAACTTCGCAAATTGGTCTCGCGTCATTGCCTAAGCTCATAGTGAAGCGATTTCATACGAATTCTCAATTAAAGCAAGACTAGCCAAACACGGTCTGTTTGTCAACCAATATAATAATATTTGCGGGTCCAGTCTGTGCAGCCACCATGATCTTGTAATTTGTCGGACACCGTAAGGTTTGCAATTGATTCAGAGGTTACTGTGTGGAAGTTCATTTTGAACAATTTGGCTCATATTCAAACTTGATAATTGTATTTTCACGAACTAGTTTGCTTACAAAATTTCATAAAGATCGGATTTTCGGCTCGCAAGTTATCGTCGATCAAATATACATACAAACATACAAACCAAGACCTTCGCTGCTTCGGTCAATTACAAGCTGAACCTTTTTTCAAGTAAAATCTTTTTTTGCCCTAATGCCAAAAAGGAAACCTTTCTGCACTAGACCATATAATGCAGTTTTAGTCCGCTTACACCAAACATAAACAATAATTTTACGAGCATGAGAAATGAAAAATATATTGACATAGCAACTGAGTTTAACATGTGCTGAAGGGGGCGGGTTGATTTTTAAAAATCGTAACGTTAGTCCACTTTTTGGCGAGTCCTGTCCCTCTCCGAACAGGGTCAAACAGCAACACAAGCAGGGATATCAAATTCCCTTGACACTTGACAGATGTTAATCAATCAACCCCCGTCCCAGTTTCCCGAATTCATGGTAACACCAATTCTGTACATTAAGGTTCAACAAACGAGTGACTGGCCAGTGACATAAAAACGGCTGTGGATGACGTCACTTTATAGAGACATTTCCGCCGCGGGGTTAAACGCCAACTGTGCAATGGTGTCATGACCAAAATTGCTGCGAAAAACATCGTAACTGAGGATCGTTTACCAGGATATTATGTTTTTTTTTTTATACGTACTAATGAATTTTTCTTTTCTTTTTAGTTTTTTTTTTTTTTTTTTCTTTTTCACCGATCTATGGAATGATTGGCGTTTCTAAAAGGTTTCTTATCCAGAACGAAGTAATTCGCCAGAAAACCAAAGGCACCGATATAGCATGCTAAGACCAGGGAGCCGCTTTGGTAGCCTAATCAGGAGACCGCTTGGATTGAAATCGTGACGTCGCGGGTTCAAATCCCGGGCCCGTACCAATGAGCTCTTTGGAGTTTGTGCACGCATTGTCATACCACTAGCTTTTTGGTGAAAGAAAACATCATTACAGGTCGCGTCATGTAAAAAGAACGCTGGAAGAAAGTAGAGGGGATGTGTTTGCGCATGTGTACACTTGCGCACAAAAGTACTAGGCCTATTGTTTGAAATAATTATTAATTAGCCTTTTGCTCGCAGCTTCGCATATTGGTTATTGCTAGGTACATGGCAAAATATATTAGATATCGCCTAAATCGCCTACTGCGCAGCTTAACCGCCAGCATTCTGTTTACATGACGCGACCTATACCTACTAATATCTGCCAGGAGAATAATTTCAATGGCGCATAACAACCAACCCGCAACTGGGCCAGCGTGGTGGATATGGCCCGATCGCCCTTCGAGGGTAGGCCTAAGTAATCAGCGGACTTAAAAAGGCCGATTATGCTTTATGCATAATCTTGTCATCGTCAGCTATAAGACGTCCACTGCCGGACGAAGGCCTCCCAATAGAGGGGTGTTGCCATAATCCCCACGCTTGGCAGGCGGCTTGGGGATCGCAGAATGCTCATGACCGTTAACCGAGAGGACGCTGCTGCCCGTCCTCCGGTGGGTCTGGTTGCAGTTTCAGGACATACCCAGGTCCTAATCTTGTAGCATCATTTAAATTGTTCCGGGTAAGATAAAACTAATAAAGCTTACTAAGCATTTTTGCAACTCGTCTAGTCAAAATAACGGTACATCTACGCATGAGTTGCATAAACACAACATCATCTCCGAGCTAAATTAGTATTCTGATCAGGAAACTCAGTCTGTGGGAAAACCACTATTGCTAAGTAATAAAAGTAATTTGCCTGCAATTTACGAGATTCGAGTAACAGAGGATGTATACGTAATATGTTTCCATACCTATGCATACAAGATCATAGTGTCAAAAACAAATATTATATCTAAATATTAACACCCAAATGTTAAATGTTATAAAATGTAATCAAAAAGCATATTTTTTACAACACATTTGCTCAAAAAGTGCATTTACGAAGCCTGTATACATCGTTCGAAATTTAAACATTACGCACCATACACCGGAGCGTGCGGAAAACCCTTTACCGCCACTCCCTTGTATAGCGCCATGCGTAAACTTTACGGTATTTTTTTAATTTTCATTACAATAATTTAAGAACTCCACCAAAAAGTTTCACATTACGAGAATAAATAAGCTGAATGATCGAACCTCCTTGGAAGCGCTTTTGCTCAATACGTTTGTCTTACTTTAATAAATGTAACGAAATAAATTCTCACCACTACTTTATATTTTTTTCTAATTTTCACCACGCGCACTTAGCGCCATTTGTTAATTCGCGCCGTTTCATCTTACCTCCTAGGAGGATTATGGCGTCGCACTTTGTGCATTTGCCAGTGTCAAGTATTTATTTGTATCATAAGTTGTTCATAAATTTCATGTCGAATTTAAGTCACAGTAAAAGTGATGTCACACTTTACCTCCTAGGAGGATTATGGCGTCGCACTTTGTGCATTTGCCAGTGTCAAGTATTTATTTGTATCATAAGTTGTTCATAAATTTCATGTCGAATTTAAGTCACAGTAAAAGTGATGTCACACTTAGTAAAGTCGTGGCAACTTTACTACAAGCTTCTTTGGAGTTTTGGAAACAACACGAAAAGACACTCATATTAGAAACGTTTTAACGAAGACGAACTTTAGAACGAAGTCTTTTTTTCTTTTTTGCTCCTAGGAGGATTATGGCATCGCACTTTGAGCATTTGCCAGTGTCAACTAGGTATTTGGTTGCGACTTTCCTCCCTATGTAATAAAAACAAAATAATAAAGTTTGGCTCATTATCTGTTGTTCTTCTGTTATCTGTTTTCTCGCAAATGTGTTGTAAAACGTTGTATGGCACTCGTGCAGTATTGATTTTTACTAACTCGTGACTATGGTAAGCCCTCGACTTCGTCTCGGGCTAACATTCATCTACTCGTTTGTAAAAACCAACATACCGCACTAATATCATAAATAACCATTTATCCGGCATAATTTATATATTATTTGATATATAAAAAAACAGCTAACTCTTACGATTCAAATGAAACTAAAAACAATAAAGGCTTTTCGATACCTTTTAAAATAAAGATAGGACAGACAGATAGTCATCCTAAGCTTATAAGAATACTCGTAGTAATATTCTCGTTGGACTTAAGATACTGAACCCTAAAGCTGTCTAATTATATTGTACTCTAAATTATAAATTGCATTCCAATTGCCAGTTATAGCTTTTTCAGATATTTTTATGATACTTTAAGAGTCTTAACATCCGGTAATTTGTTGATTGATCTCTAAGTATTTAGCAAAGCTCATTTAAGATTATGTTAGAATGGTTTTTATAAATTTGGATTGAAACCGAGCGGTTTCTTTTATGAGTCATCGATAGGTATATAATAATATTTAATTACTTTATCAGTTGAGCAGACCAAGACCTCAGGGTTCACACAAAGAGTTGTAGCGCCGAGGAAGTCACATCACGTCATCAGCCAGAAGACCTCCACTGCTGGACGAAGGCTTCCCTCGAGTACACCCAAATTGGCTTCATTCGGGTTAATGTTTTGCCAAATTTATAAATTCGACAGCACTGAAAAAATTTAATGTTAATTTAGATCATTCAGATTTCCTATTTGGCTATTATTTCGAAAACACGGTTGCGAATAATTTTCTCGATAGAAATAAACCTAAAATTCCTTCTAAAAATGAATTTCTATGTGAATTTTTGTTTGTATTTTTGTATGAAGACACATGAATAAAATGAATAAAGGTTACGCGATATACTTTAATCTATCTTCCTATTGAACTCGTATTTTTTTCTTACGTAATAACTTTATTGCAATTAATTATTTTCCAAAAATTACTGTACGAAACGTGGCGCACCGCCGGCTTCTCTTTTTTGCCTATGTAATTAGATAGAGACCACAGACGCACGGAGAATCAGCTATTGTCAGCCTTTTAATGGCCTGTCCGTCTCATAATACTACTACACAAGAACTCACACTCTCACTGGTTGGTTGCCATAATCCCCACGCTTGCAAGGTGGAATAGCAGAATGCTAACCGAGAGGACGCTGCTGCCGGTCTTCCGGTGGTTCTTGATGCAGCTTTAGTATACCCAATATCCAGGCCATAGGCAGTAAGTAATAATTTTCTTAATTGTTTTAAAATTTGTTATAAATCAAAGATCACTCACTCGACCGCACGTGTTCGAGATTGTCGCGGTCGAGATGCCTACCAACTCTTTGTGTCGCACTAATATTATCTAGGCTAAAGTTTGTGTCTGTTTTTGTGTATGTTTGTTTCTTCTCCGCGTAGCAACAGATCATCGTAGAATGTGGAATGGAGATAGCTTTACCTATTATTGACACTAAAAATAACCATTTGTTTGGTATGTAACAAAACAACTGTACTATACTGAAACTAACCTTAGAGTATCTATAACCAGTAGCTATTATTATTACTCTAAGTGCAACACTAAAATTTTTATATAAATTCATCTGATTACCATCCACGTTAAAAAGCTTAAGAACTATCGAAGCGTGAAATTGCCGCAATAACGAAGTAAGTGCACGTTGCTTATAAAGATCATCTTTAGACCGCATATGCAGTAAAAACTATTCATACATTCGCCTTTATGCAGCTTCTTTGCAATGTCAGGTGTGCCAAGTGTTTTCGTGCTTTTAAGTACTCTACAAGACAAGAGTACATCTACAAAATTCAATAAAACAACTCAACACACGATTTTGAACCTTATTCTGTTATAACAATAATTATTTCCGTGTATTTGTAAACGCAAATCGACATTGTCGATATCCGAAACTTGATCATTCGAAAAATGGCATAAGAGCCAACTGTCTTTATAGACTTACGATGTTCTTCTTTTTTTGTAATGAAATTTTGTTTACGGCATCTGTCTCTTTAAGAAAATTCGCTATATGATCTTGAGACGCGTGCGCAGCTGCCGATGCAACATTTGGTACGTGCCAGTCGAAAAAAATATAGCATGTTGTCTATTAGAGTAAAAAATCTGTGGAAAGAAAAAGTTAGACTCATTTCTGTGTTTTACGGTTTTTATTTCTTTGGCGGCAGCTGCTCTTGATTTTTTAAATCTTTGCTTTTTGTACATATTTTAGAAAAAAATATTAAGACTCCTTAACATTATCATGGCAAGTCAGATTACGTTTCTAAAGTCTGTGCTAAACGGTAATTGTTCGGGTGACTTTCCCGAGGCGACCTTGGTTATTTTTACCATCTGCATGGTACAGTGTGGTCGATTTTAAAGATTTAAGTTGATAGAACTAAATTAATTAAAGTATTGCTGTTCTTAGCTAACATGCCTAGTAAAAAAGTGACAGCAAAATTTTAATTAGTTTAGAACTGTCAACTAAAACCTTCAAAATTGCCCACAGTATTTATTTTAAACAGCCTTTTAATAGTCCACTGCTGGACATAGGCCTAACCTCGGAGATAAATTGGGCCGTATCTACCACAATAGTCCAGTTGCAGGTTGGTGGATATACATACGCCATTGAATGACTTTTGACTTTTGATTTGCTGACGTATATGGGTAGGTTTTCTCACGGTGTTTTTTTAAAACCGAAAAGCCAGTAGCAAAAAAAAATAATAGGTACCTGACACACTCCAAAGCGCTCATTGGTACGGCCTCGGGATTTAAACTCGGGACCCACGATTTCAAGTAAAGCGGTCTCCCATTTAGCCTACCATGGCTTTTTTGTTATATATTCAGTGTTTAAAACTAGCAAATTTAGCAACACCGCTATATTCAAATTTCAAAATTATTTTATTGCCATAAAAAATCGGTACAGCGCAGCAGCGTACACATTTATAGCATAACAACATATATGTCGCTCGCACATCCCAAAATTTTTAAAGGGTAAACGGAACTTAGTCATGAAAAATCGGAATCGGTAAAATTGCCAAGAACATCATTAAAAAGCACTGTTTTAAACTATTGCGGTTGACGAAACCATCACGGTAAATATCCCGTAAATAATAATAGAATCATTAATAAGGTTTAGCAAAAATATACTTCGTCGTCAGCCATAAAACGTCCACTGCTGGATGAAGGCCTCCCCCTTTGTAGAGGGCCCCACGCTTGGCAGGCGGCTTGGGGATCGATAATATACTTATTTGGATACAAAAAAGTTTTCGTAGTATATATGGATTTTCAGGCTAAGTTTCTTGAATGAAATGGCTCATGTTAATACGCCCCAAACTAAATTCGCCACACTTTTCTAATGTAGTAATAGAACTCGGTAAATGGATGACATATTTTTTTAGTTATTTTGTTTTAGAAACCAAACAACTGATCTCTGAATCTGAAAGTGCATCCTTCCAAATTAAAATACATTTTTCCAATTAGATTTACAAATGACGGAGTTCTGAGGAAACAAACATTAAAAGATACAACCAAATTTAGAACCTCCTCTTTTTTGAAGTCGGTTAAAAAGGTTCTATGAATTCAATAATGAACTCCTCATCTCTAGAATAAGGTATGAAATTACTAAGGTCATACTTGGTAAGGCGGATAGAAATCTCAGCGTCTAGAACAGACTTAATTGAGATTCGTTCCGCTCATAGCAAAGAACTTTATTAAATTAGAATTTTTATCTTCCTAATTTTTTGCCTCATTTTTGCAATGGTTCATAGATTTTGCAGACAGACACTTAATACCTACGAAGTCTAAAGTGCAAAAAACGGTTTCATTGACCTCTAAGTATAATATTTCGAATAGGTATTGACTCGGTTCGATTCCCGGCGGAAGACGGAATGACCAAAACATTTTAAGAAATACATCTGTCTTACCTGGACATCTTTCACCAAACACATGCCTTCCTTAAGAAAAAAACATTCCCATAATGATACAAAGGTTACTCAAAAACTGTGTGAAACGCATCTGCTCTATGCCTTCAAGGCTTTTACCGCTCAGTCATCTTAAAATACTTGTCATACAAAACTAGATTTTATATCGCTCGTGAGTAACGTCGTAAATTAAATGTTCGTCGGATTGTTTTGGCAATATCTTCGGCAGCTTTCGGTTAGTTTCGGTTATCTTCGGGCGCGTGGCTTGTAGCTAATTTTAAGGTAATGGATGGTATTCATGCTCACATTATTTTGAGAGATTCTTTTGTTTTTTGACTTGAATTAAAAATCTCCTTATTTATATAGGTTAATAGCATGAAAGTAGCTTAGCTTATTTTAAAATAAGAGATTATCAACGTATTTAAAAAAAAAAATTCATTTTATTAAGTGATTATTTATTGTGACATACTTAATGAAATTTGATGTGTAACTTTAGTGTTATCAATCAACTATTTGTATTTGTATTTGTGGAGCATAACACTTTTGACCTATTTTGGGTTATGTGAAAAAACTCTAATGCAGTGGGTGAAACCGGCGGGTGGACGGGTCAAGTCAAGACCCAAAACTTTGCGTGTCACTAAAAAACAGTAAATTATTTCATGGCGGAAATAAAACATACATACGCATAAACTTATTATGCACGTGTAATGTAAACACATAGTGAGCGCAAACATTTCTAATTAATTTTTATTAGTATTAGACTGGCTAAGTATTATTTACATTAACAAATTTACAATAACAAATTATAATAACAAGCCTAACGAGCACCATATTTTTAGCTTGATAAAATGAAATCTGAAGCAATTCTATTATCCCTACCTAATATTTAGATTAGTATGAACAGAAGGCTACCAACATTTTGAGTTTTTTGCCTAATTAAATTGACACCTTTTCGGTCAAGTTACAAAACTCAAATCGGAGGCAATAAAGCCAAAATAACGGCAGCATAATGAAGGCTTCCGCCCGAACTCGTGGACGTAATAAATATACAAACGTTATAAAATAATATAACACATTAAATTTATTCATATTTGCGATAATATCGCTCTTCTCAGGACCGGTGGAACTTATATGAGAAATGTGTTTTTTTCTGTTTGTTTGTCGTTAGGAAATTGCAGAAGTATTTTGACCAACATTTTTCAAAAACTATGTCCAATGTTAACTGCACAATTAAACAGAAAAACTTTATAAACTTACTTTAAGAGGTACTTTTAAAAAAACAGCTGAACAATTTATATTGAACTAATTTGAGACCTTACTTTGTTCCGGGAGGAAAAGTACTACACAAGTTTAATTTTAAATGTCTGGTTTTCCGGTACTAAACTCAAATAATATTTAATGTAATCTTAATTTTAGGATAAAACGCAAATTCAAAAAGTCTTCAATTAAATGGTGGGAAAAGCTCTTAATCCTAATATCATCTTCAAAAGGTTTTTTTTTTACATTATATCAATATTTTCTTGATGTAATTACTGGTTATATTATTTATGTAGATGTTCTCAACTATATAATTATTAAGATCAGCGAGGTACAATTCATTTATGTGATGAGTCCAAGTTATTCGTTTTAAATTTATGAAAACTGTGGACTATTTAGAGTTTTTTTACAGAATTATTCATCATCATCATCATCATCCTGGAGACGTCCACTGCTGAACGAAGGCCTCCCCCTTAGACCGCCACACTGTACGACAACCTGCCTTTTGCATCCACCGGTTGCCCGCGACTTTTACTATGTCGTCGGTCCACCTAGTGGCAGGCCCAACGATACAATAGAAATATATTATCTATCGATGGATAGAAATATTAAATAAGTAAAAAATATAGGTATTATAATATGTACAGTAAGGTTTCTACTTAATTGCCTTTTTGAAAAATAATCAAGATTAAATGTTGATTTCAAATTTTTATTTCCCAAAGTAGGTATCTATCAATCTTATTAAATACCAAAAAGCTGCTAGACAGACATCAAAGCAAAGGTGTTTCGTTTTTTCTCAACAAACATCTTCAAGGTCTTTCCGTACATCTGCCTTCATAAGAAGCTTTGTATTTTTAAACCTTGCATCTGCATAAAATTGATAGCAAAAACTTGACCTACTTACCTTTAAAAGAACCTACTACTTTTTTAATTTTCGAATTTCGAACGTTACACAAACTGTTTTATTCTATGTGAAATGAATTATTTTATGTGAAAATGATCTCTATGCTTTTTGGATTTAGAAGTGGGAGTATTTTTCTTGCAGTAAAGGAGGTTGGTAGAGCAAAAAGGTGCCAATTTCCGTTCGTTTCTACATCCGTTTTTTAAAATCGGCGGTAAGTGATTAGTGTCGCATGTGCTTAGTTTTTTGCACTTTTTTGTTGTTTTGACGTGGTTTGTAAGTCATTTGTCATGTTTTATTGACATGCAGCTGTTTTTCAAATGAGAGTAAGATGTTTACTTTGAAAAAAATAAAATCTATATATCGTTATATTATAAATCGTTTATATTGCAATCAAAATCAATGAGTTTTTTTTTATTCTTTTGAAAGAGATAATACTACTGCTGAGGTGACAACTTATATATGTTGTGTACGTGAGTATCTTAAAGTTGGCAACACTTGTCCAAAATGCATGAAAAACAAGACAAGATATATTTTTTTAGGCTTGTGTTTCACGTTGGACCTGGGTATGTCCTTAAACTGAATCCAGAACCACCGGAGGACGGGCAGCAACGTCTTTTTGGTTAACGGTGGTGAGCATTCTGCGATCCCAAAGCAGTCCGCCAAGCGTGGGAATTATGGCAGCCCCTCCCTATTAAGGGGGAGGCATTCGTCTAGTAGTGGAAGTCTTGTAGCTGATGACGGTTACGTTTCACCGCTTACTGCCCTGAGTTGAAGCGTATATGCAGTCTACGATGGAGCACGCTGGTCCAGAAGAAAACGATTCACTCGCGACTTGAAGACACTCAGATTGTGTCTATCCGGAAAAACCCAATCGGGAAGCACCTACCACTTAGTAAAACTGGAAAAGTGGAAGTGGTAGCAGTACGCTCAGTAAAAGTGGAATTAGCCAGTATACTGTTTTTCTACCACGCAGATCTTTAAAACTCGTAATTCCACGTTTCAATTAAAACTGTAAGTAGGTTTTTAAATTGTAGATCAACTTTGAAATAAATGACCATTCACAAAAACCAACCTTAATGGGTAACCGGAACGACTAATTTGTTACAAGCTCCACAAAGTATAGTGGTGTACTTTCCAGTCTACGCAAACACTGCATTTTGTCGCGCTTTACACAAAAATTAAATTATTCAACTTACTCATTCAGATCAGAGGCCTCTATATTAAAAGAAGAAAATAAAATATTTTTTCCGAAGTAACATTGTAATGTAATACGTACCTACGTATAAGTTATAAAAAAACAACAACGTACTTCATTCATTAAAAGTCCAGGCCTTCATTCAGTAAGCACTTTTATCTTTAAAAATAAAAATAATTAAACAAACATAATCGACACAGTAGGAAACAACGAAACTCGATACAAAATGTAAACTCCATTCAATTCCACCTGTCGTAAACCTAACCGTCCGTTCATCTCAAAATTTTAAAAGCATTCGGTTTCCGTCATCTCATAAAACCTGCGCTTTCAAATCGCGGAAGTTGAGGTAACTGTACTCATCGATTTCCGATATAGATGCACATGTCGTATTTCCCACTACCATACAGCCCTTTCCCACAGATATAATACAGTTTTTGAATGTACCTTTACAAACCAGTGCTTCGAAAAAATTACGGACGGATAAATAGTTTCTGAACGCACCTTTCTGCAGTGTCAAAAAAGAGCGTCAATGCACCTTGAGATATGAACCCTTTGGAAGAGATGGCCGGTGGTGTATTGTGGTGTGAGTCATGAAATATTAGCGAATTTAAGCTCTGCTCTGTGGCTGAAATTCTATTTTTATTAGCTAAATTGCAGTATTTTGTACCAAAATCACAGCAAAGACATTTTGGCGGCAATGTATACCTCCTGAATGGACCTGGGTATGTCCTTAAACTGTAACCAGACCCACCGGAGGGCGGGCAGCAGCGTCCTCTTGGTTAACGGTGGTGACCATTCTGCGATCCCCAAGCCGACTGCCAGGCGTGGGGATTATGGCAACACCCTCTATAAAGGGGGAGGCCTTCATCCAGTAGTGGACGTTTTATGGCTGACGACGGTATCATTACCTGCTTGTGTTATGGCAGTGGCCAAATACTAGGAGAAAATAGTATAGTATTTTTTTTAAATAGTTTCCATAAATAATTATTCATCGACTCGACGTAGAAGTATCTAGGTATAATTTTCCAAAGCATGTGTTTTTTCAAGTAAAATGTATAAAAATGGTGGCGTGTGCCGAGTTATGCGAATGGGTGTGGGCAAGTGATGTTATAATGTGATGAAATATCGTCTATTTTGTATTGTTTTCAAAACTCCGAAGAGGCTTGTAGTAAGGTTGACTTGCCTTCTTGGGTTCTTGGGTTCTTTCTTTCTTGGGTTTATGGCTTTACTAGGGCATGACTAGACTTAATTAGACCGGGATTCATCAAACATTGGAAATATAGAAATACTTGACACTGGCAAATACACAAAGTGTGACGCCATAACCATCTAAGGAGGAAAGCAGGATCAAATCAAAACTCATCCGCTTATAACCCAGTCGATACGTAACAAGTCCAGACCACGACCAGCTGTTGAAACCCGTTAGGTGCTTTTGATAACGCTGATCAGTGATGCCACTCTGTATCATCCATTGCCAACTGTTACCATCTTAATTTATTTATTTACTATATTTAACCTGCTAACGGAGTTTCGGTGGGAACACGGAAAAATCATGTCGCTGCATTCTATTATTTTCCTAAGGTTGCCTGGAAGAGATTGCTTTTAGCAATAAGGCCGCCACTTGTTCCAATATTTAAGTTTATTAAATTATTTCTTTGTAATTCTTGGTGTGAACAATAAAGAGTTAATCAATCAATCAATCAACTAGTGTTTTGGCGAATTAATGATTAAAAATGGTGGTGTTTTATTCATTGAGTGTTGAATTTCATGCACGAGTGTGGGAAAGTGATATAATGTGGTGAAACGTGTCTTATTGTGTTGTTTTCAAAACTCCGTAAAAGCTCATAGTAAAGTCGCCACAACTTTACTAGGGCATGACTTTTTGTAGTGGTAGGACTCTACTGCGGAGTCCGTTTGGGGAAGTACCACACTTTTGCCAGTTATTCAACCGCCAAGCAGTAGTGTGCAAGCATTACTGTGGTCTGGTTTGAAGCGCAATGTTACCGGAGAAATTACTGGGTATGAAGAGATCTAACATCTAATATCTCAGGGTCACGAGCGCAGTGCAGTGCGGCGCAGGATTGTGTTCGCAAGTTACCAAGATAAGCTTTTGAAGCTTTTTGTTGCTTCAGTTCGGTTCGACCCAGTTTTCTTCGCAAAAAAGCAAGGTACCAAGATAAGCTATTGAAACTTTTTGTTAATTTAGTTCGGGTTGACCCAATGCATGGGATAAACAATGCAAGGTGGTAGTACGAAGACGATTCATATTAATATGATAAGACTTTTGTCGAATATCTAATGGCCGCCTTTATTCGGGTCACCGTATCTGTCATAAAATAACACCGATTTTTAGATTTTCGTCGGGTGCTAAGGGACCCGGACCCAAAAGGCTAATTATCAATCCCGGGGCTTAATCTACATTTATTAATAAAGCCCTTGATTATTATTTTTTATTCAGTGAATAGACGAGCTAGACGTTCGCATAGTAGTAAGCATCACGCCTACACACAACAGTAGCAGTGCCAGAATTATGAAGTTGCAAACAAAATCCTGCGCCACACTGCGCTCGTCACCCTGATATATTAGATATCAAATCTCTTCATACCCAGTAATTTATCTGGTAACATTGCCTTTCAAGCTGAAACACAATAATGGTTGCACACTACTGCTGGGCGGTTGAATAACTGGCAAAGGTGAGGTCTGCAATAGAGTCCTACCACTACAAAGAAAACGAAAACTTGTATAAGTAGGTAAATGGACTACGATTTCAATGAAATTCGATTAAATTGGTGTAAAATACGCAAGCAGTAAACATATCGGGACCGGGACCTAATTACAGTTTTACTGTGCTGTTGTGATTGGTCATTGTCTCTGGAACAGCTGGACTGAGATGCGCCAAGATGGACAAGCATAAGGAGGACATGACGTAAGATTTTAGTTTATTTTATTTTTATACAGTAAAACTCACTCGTGTTCCCAAAAATACTTTTTTGACAGTTCAATACAGTGCAAAAATTTACAGCTCTGTAAATTGGCAAGGGGACTTTATTTTACTATATTTACTATACTTTACTAGACGAGACTATAAGTATAATACAAACTAAACGTATTATATGAAAGTATATATATATATAGTAGTGTATATATATATAGATACAGTTAGGCTACCTAACTAACCTTAAGACATATGTTTAATATTTTGATTGTAGTTAAATTCAGTTTAACTTAGTGTACGTATACCCAAAACCTCCGGCCACTTAGAACCAACACCAGGTTGACACCAAAATCTCAACACCAAAATTTTCAAAACTCCTTTATTGGAAACAAATAAATAGAACAATGGTATGTATAAATATAACAAATAAGGATGCATGTCTTTTTGTGGATGGACTACTTATTTAAAAGGTATAGGGATTCGGACGTATCCTCTGTATGCTAACGTTTTAAAAACAAACTACATAGATCTTCAGACAGGCCATGTGTATCGTAACATATAAAACTATTTTTTATACTTTTTATACTGTACTTTTAACGTCTGCCGATTGTTTTTAGACACCTTTCAGTACATCTGTCGATGTACAGACGGTTTTCCATAGATATAAACCTGTTTTTTTTACTGAGATCTCTGGTTTGAATAGATTTTGAGCACTCAATGATGCTCAAAATCTTTCGTAAGATAACATTCCATAGACTCCTAGAGTACTGACGTTAAGCTAATTGAGATAATCTGACTATAATTTTGATCACATCCAATGACCTTTTTCAAGGAGTGAAAACAGAGCCTAGCCATGTCCGCCTTCGCAAACCTCTTCCCTGTTGCTTCGTGCTTAGTATCGTAATAATCGTGGGTTCGATCCCCATCCAGGGCAAACATTTATGTGACGAACATAAATGTTTGTTCTGTGTCAGGGTGTAGTATGTATATACAAAAAAATATGTATGTAAGTATTTTATCAGCTATCTAGTTACCATATTACAAGCTTTGCTTAGTTTGGGTCTAGGTGGCGCTGTGTGAAAAAATTACCACTGTTTTTTTTTATAATTTAATTATGTCAAAACCACGTAAGATTCGTTCCACATAAGGACCTAGGTATGTTCAATAACAGAGCAGGAGCAGTCCAGAACCACAGCAGGATGGGTAGGAGCGTCCTTTCGGCTAACGGTGGTGAGCATTCTGCGATCCCCAAGCCGCCTGCCAAGCGTGGCGATTATGGCAACCCCTCCCTATTTCGGAAATTCAAAATTTAAGTAGAGATTTTTTGTTCCGAATATTAGCTCGACCGAGAAACAAAGTTTTAAACTTGATTTAGAAGAAATATATACATAGGTACTTGGAATTTACAATTAGAAAATAACTAGGTTAGTATTTTAATAATGTTACCTACTTATTCTAGGAAAAAAAATACTGAATGTTATTAAAGGCCATAATTCTTACATTGCGAGGGCAACATAAGGCTAATAGGCTCTCTATATTTCCTCTTTCCAGTCTTTATGAAGCAATAAATATTGGGCCACTCTTATGGCAATATTGAAAAAAACTAGGTACCTCTATATACCTACTTTTTTATATGTCTGGTATTTTATGGTTAAATATTTATAAAAGATTAAAACTATAATATTAACCACAGTGCCAAAAGGTCCTAGAGTTAACGTAAACTAGAGTTATTAAGACATAAACATATTTTTATATAAGACATTTTCTTTTCAAAACAAATAGCGCCACATTAGATTGTGGGTCATAAAGTTGTTTTATAGCTTTTTTAACCAGCTAATAGAGAATTTTTGATAAATGTAATAATCCACATGTAACGTAGCTCCTAAGCACTAAAAATGTTGTAAAATCGCAATGCCATCCCAGATTATAATCTAAATTTATACGTACGTAGCTCTAAGCAATTATAAACCATAATTATTAAAAATAAACTCGGCTGGACTTTTATGGACAGTTATTCCAGTAGCAATTTGTTTTGATATTATGATGTATTGCGTTAGACTATTTTATAACTTGGTATACTAATAACATCTCTAATGTGACGAGAAAGGACACATATTTAAATGTGTTCTAATCTTGGAACGATACACTTTTAACGTTTTTTTTTAAATTAGTAAAGGCAACGGTCATTTGGTCATACAGCCAATCTAAATTGCTCATCAAAAGTCCAACTGAGTTTGAGAATGCATCGTCCTCGTCTTGATATCTAAACGGTTGGTAATTAAAGGAATTAAGAGTGGTTACGGTGGAAGGGGAAATTTAGGGTTCAGTCAATCTACACCTTTGCAGCGACAGGTGATATCTGAACGTTAATCTTTTTTGTTTTTTAATTAACTATTGAGGCGTCATGTGTCGCGGTGCATTGACAGTGTTTCTTTCGATTTTGATTCCTTATATCGATTTTATATTGAGAAGAAAAAGGTGTTTTTGTTACTTTTTTACAATATAACGAGACAAAAACCCAAATGAACCTCCTATGCCCTCCATCCTCTAGCATAAAATTTATCGAAATACACGAACTACACAGTTCCTTTAAAATTTTGTTTTACACTAAACTGTTTGTTTTGTACACTGTTTTATCTCGTAAATACACGTAATAACAAAAACAAAACACAAACACTTAACACGTATGTAAGGTACCTATTATTACACATCGTCAATAAAATAATAGTATATTATGATACTAGTGTGCTATGTTGGTCATTACACTAGAGGCGGTATTACGCGCGCGAGCCGCAGGCGAGCGCGATAAGGAAGCTGAGAGTGTATTGAAACATAGCACAAGAGTTTCATACGACTGTTTTCATCACACTTGCGAGGAAAAAACAAACTTTTTTGGTAATAATCAACCACACAGCGAAAACGTCAACAAACATTTGCGGAAAATGGCGCCCAAACCAGCAATGCGCGCGCAGGTTGACATTTATTTCAGCGGCATAAGAACTCGTTGTTGGTATTACAAAAAATAAATAAGTATTACCCGGCTATATTAAGAGTGCTTCGTATACATACGTCTAATTGCAGTCACGTACAAACTTGACTTTACCGGGTTATACCTATTATAGCACAAGTGCCGTAATGTGAAAGTAAAAAGCACGTGTGCGTAATAGCTTGGATTATGAGCCTAAAACCGATGCAATAAGATCCACTTTACGAGCACGTGTGATGAAAAAGAAATAAAACGACATAAAAATAATAAATAAAACTTAATCTTTATCCTGCTGTTGTTTTCTTTTACCAGTTTTCATAAATGAATTCTATCATAATTATTCGTTTTTTTATGTTGTTGCTAAGGCCACAATGGCCACGTTTTTTATTGGTAAGAGGTCAATACGACCACTGGCTACCTTTTGACAGGCTTTTGCTTTTCAGTGGTGTCCCGTGAAAATCCCGTGAAGAGTAGCTTGCATTTGCAATTACTTATCCTGAAATTGCAAATGCAAGCTACTCTTCACGGGATTTTGATAACATTATAGAGTATTTTTTTGTAAAAAAACAATACGTACGACGCTACCGAAAATAGTAGGTAGGTATATTAGATTGGGATTTCCAACCCCGAGCTGATGGTTTAGGCAAGCCTATTAGCCTAAAGAAAGCCAAGTCTTCTAAAGAAAAGCTATTCGATAATTTTTTAATCTTTATAATAATTGCATGCAACGGAATAAGGGAGTTGACGTGATCAGCACATCTAGCAATATAAATGAAATATATTCACCAATCACCATTTAAAAGATGAATTTTCATTCATTAATATCCTATCAATTAAAAGTTACAGTTCTCATTAGCCGGGGAATTAGAAAAAAATACACATGGAGTGTTATCGCTTATCGGATAACAACTGCTAAGTAAAAAAAAACTTGAAAAGTTAAACAGATGCTGACAGAATGAATGCCTGCGAATTACATGACCGATTAATATTAAATTTAAAAACAAATAAAAACAACGGCTTTTCGTGACACGTGCTTATTTTGCATATGTTGCGTAAGGAATATGCAAAAACAGAAACTGGTGTGTAATAAGGTTTTTACTGCCGTCTTTTCGTGATACTTTTATGTTATCGATTTTTGGATGGCATGTGATTGCCATTTTTCATTGCAGGTTTTGTTTCAAAGGGTTGTCGCACAGCCTAACACCCTAGTCGACAATTTATCCAAATACATTTTACATAAATAATTAATGAATATGATTAAGCACTTGAAAGATTTTAATGAATCAAAGATCCATTTGAGCTACGAGCGGAACTACGTACTTTGCATCCTGTAACCCTGGCTGTCATAGTACTGAGTAATTGCTTGGTGTTGACTTCTAAACCACGTGGAGAAGAATTGGCAAAATAGTATAGAACGCCCTTGATCTCAGTGGAGTGATGATATATTAAGGCAGGACTATCCAGTGTCTGGAAAAGAAGGCGAAATTTGGACCAAGTGGCGTGCTTTGACAGAGAATAAGGCAGGCTGATAAATGTCTTAATGACACCTAAAGTGACGATAAAACTACATAACTACTCGTAATATTTCAAAGAATACATATCCAAAGAAACATGATATTATATAAGTTAACAAGTCCCTGCACGTCCCGAGACTTCGGGTACGTCGACACTTTTTACTTTTACGTAAATAGGTCTCTCGCGGACAAAAAATCCTGTCATTAATATTGGCCATAAAGGGGGAAGTGGTCCAGTGGTCCTGTTGAGTAGAAATAAGCGAATTATAATAATTATATACATAGTCTACAAAATAAACAACAGACACAGCGTTAAATGAAATAAACATTTAATTGATTAACCAATAACATGACCTTTTTCTAAAGAAATTATCATAAAAATGTATGTTGACATTTCGTACAGGCGGACGTATAGAACAACTATAAACAGAGTTTTGGCGGGAACACGGAAAAATCATGTCGCTGCATTCTTTTATTATCTTTAACAAGTGTTTTTTCGCGAATTAATGATTAAAAATAGTGGTATTTTATTCATCGAGTGTTAAATTACGAACGAATCTATTTTGTATGACTTGGAGTTTTTCTAGATCTATGCTAGAGGCGTGAGCAAACGCCACGGAGGCGTACGTCATGACGGGGCGAATACACGTTTTGTAGATTGTGACCTTATTTCTAAGGGACAATTTACTACGCTCGTTGAGTAGGGGAGTGAGCCGGCTTAAGAAGAAGGCTGCTCGGTTGCGAATTATCTGGATATGCTTTGAGAACGTGAGTCAACCATCAAGGGTCACACCGAGATACTTGGTCTCGGTAGCCCATGGGACGGGCTGGCCGTGAAGCGTCGAAGGAGGTCTTTTGGTCAGATGAAAGTACTCGGCTGCACTTTTATCGGGGTTAACGGTGATAACCCACTTCATGAACCAGTCTCCGAGGAGGTCGAGGGCTCGTTGAAGATGGGCTAGCTGAATGCCCTTGTAATACTATCTACTATCTACTCTTTCACCGCTCTCTGGTGTAGAGGTCGGTGTCGTCAGCGAAGAGAGCAAGCTCCACTTTGGGAGTACGGGGGGTGTCGCAGGTGAATAGCGAGAAGAGGATCGGGGCCACTGCGGAACCCTGAGGGACTCCGGAGCCGATGTGGTGGGGGGAGGAGCGTTGTCCCTCGACGCGGTATCGAAAGCTTCGAGCCCTGAGAAAGTCTTGTGCTATGAGTACAAAACGGTTTGGCAGCCCGACCTGATATAGCTTGTATATCAGCCCGTTGTATCAGACTTTATTGAAAGCTTTCGCGACGTCGAGGAATACCGCTACAGTCCCTTGGAGGAACGGCTTGTGGGTGTAACCATGGCCAGGTTTCGTGTTGAAACCATCTAGGACGTACTCCGTGATGCGGTGTACTTGTTGAACGCAAGAGTGTCTGGCTCTAAAGCCGAACTGCTCATCAGGAAGGAGGTTGTTATCTTTGACAAAGGACCAGATGCGCTTCAGAAGGACGTGCTCGTAGATCTTCCCCAGGGTACTGAGGAGACTGATGGGACGGTAGCTAGAGGGCTCAGAAGCCTTCTTGTTGGGTTTGTGGATGCCGATGACACCGGCGGTTAATAAGTTTGTCTTATTATTTTTATTAAATAAGTAATTATTTTTACACGCAAAATAATTAACATTTTTACTTTAGATTTCAACAACTACAAGACGGTCACCAGTGCTAATTTACACTAAATAATAGCTCCAAAAAAGATTTTCATTTTTGTTTTATTCTCTAAGTGGGTATAGACCCTTGTGTACGCTATAATAGCGCTAAACAAACTTACAAACTCAAGAATTGAATTATTTTGTGCTTTATTTGTGTTTATTAGCGTCATTTGTTTATCTTAAAGTTTAACTGTCATTCTGTTTGTAGGTCATTCCGGTTATTCTTGAGATGAACATTATTTTCTTTAGAAGCATTTTATGATTCGTTTTGATTTGTGTAAGCAATAAGTGTGTAAGTTATTTATAGAAATTAAAATGTGATACAGTTAAGAGCCCCTGATAAATTTCTCGCGCTCCTAGTTTAGGTTATTGTCAGAGCATAGTGTGCGTGTGAGCGTTCGGACTATTGTCACGATCGTAGTGTGCGTTGTGATGCGGCGTAGCGCGAACATACAATCTTGGTCCGTAGCCGATAATCAGTACTCTGTTTATTATTACGTTACTTAACATTGTAAAAACTATGCTGCATAACATCTCTGATTTTTATATATTTATTGTAACTATGACTATGTGATGTTATGTTTACCCAATAAATAATATCTAAATAGTATTAGTATCACTGTACGATACACGTACAGTCTCGGGTGTATTTATTTTAAAGTGGACTGTATATGAGGTGCATAGAGACACAGGTGAGGAACAGAGTAACTACCCCTGCAAGCTTACGAAGGTATTTTGGAAACTCCACCAACCTTTAGTCCACGACCGCCCAAACAGCATCAGCATCCGTCGCGAACCAGGGAACAATCTAGCACGGCCAAACTGCTAGTGGTATAAAGTCCAAATCTTCATAAGCACACAGCACAACGTCACGGACACTGTGGTTCCAATGGAGTCTTCTATGGTAGGATGAACTCACGCGCGGCGAGAGATACGAGCGCGGCGTGCGTCTCATCCGAGTCGCTAAGAGCTTCTCCCATATGAACGGTAGTCGAATAATAATTGATGGAGCTAAAATTCCACCTACCCTCATTTGCTTGCTGGGATCGAACATACCGCCCACCGAATTCAACAAGATTGAATTCCCCACATAAATAGATGTAGGTAGGATAAAAAGGATATAACAATCCTCAAAAGAGAGTTAAAAAAAAAACTTAATAAACTTACGAAGTTTATTAGCAAGGTGAACCTATAATGTCAAGTGTGATATGTATAGGTAAAATATATAATAAATAATAAGAGGTACTTATGTTATAACTATAGCGATATAACTAAGAATAAACTTCTTACATAACTTAGAGTTAATTAATTTGCGTAAGGTAAAGGGCAAATTTTATTTACGGGTCGTTTAATTAGACCATTTTTAGTTCTAAGGGTGACAACACGCACGATTTTGTCAACGCCTTCGTGTGTCGCTTCAATTCGACCGAGTGGCCATTGTAAAGGTCGAGTTAAATTAGATTTAAGTAAGACTAAATCTCCAATCTTCGGATTGGGAGGTGAAGAAAACCACTTCGCTCTCTGCTGGAGAGAGTGAAGGTAATCATCAGACCATCGTCTCCAGAATGACTGTGAGACCTTCTGAATTAATTGCCAACGTGTCAATCTATTCAGAGGTGCATCCTCAAACTCATATTCTGGGACAGCTACTAGAGTCCGACCTATCAGGAAATGACCTGCCGTTAATACTTCAAACTCGTTAGGATTGTCTGATAACGAACACAAAGGTCGCGAGTTGAGCACGGCTTCAACTCTGCAAAATACGGTTGACAGTTCTTCAAACGTAAGAGCCTTATCACCTACAGCGCGGATAAGCAAGTGTTTACATTGTTTTATCCCGCTTTCCCAAATGCCACCCATAGATGCTGCATTTGGAGGATTCGTTCGCCACTCTATTTGACGAGCCGTTAATCCACTAAGAATTTCGTCACGATTACGATTGTCGTTCCAGAATTTTGCGACTTCTTTGAGGTGCTTAGCGGCAGCAATGAAGTTAGTGCCGCAGTCTGAATACAAGCATGTCGGGATTCCTCTTCGAGCCACGAAACGATCAAGCGCAGCTAAGAAAGAATCGCATGATAATTGTGAAACAACTTCGCAAAACACTGCCTTTGTCGAAAAACATAAAAAGAGACAAAGATATGCCTTATACACCTTCGCGTTACGACGTAAGCCTTCTTTTATTAAAAAAGGTCCGCCTAAATCGCAACCAACGTGGTTAAAAATGTTGTTAGGCATGAGCCTAGGCGCGGGTAACGTACCCATTTCCGGTTGTAACGCGGTAGGTCGGCATTTAAAACAAATTATACATTTCGATAGCACGGATCGAATTATACTACGAGCACTAACAAGCCAATAGTTTTTACATAATATGCCTTGTAACGTACGAGGCCCTACATGTAAATATTTGACATGGAAATAATTAATTAATAACTTGCTCGTATTACACTTTGGAAGCAACATCGGGTGCTTCGTATTATAGGGCAGGTCGGCTTGTACAAGGCGACCCCCCACCCTGAGGAAATTGTGAGAGTCCACGAAGGGCGATAACTTTCGTAACGAAGCCACAAATTTTTCTTTTTTTAGGGACATTATTTCTGAACCAAAATGATTCGTTTGTAGAACACGAACTATAGTGTCATGAGCTTTTTTAAGCTCAGAGGTCCTCAGAGGCCCTACAGACCGGTCTGAATGTTTGCATCGCAAGTTATTTATAAACCTATGACACCACGAAATTACGCGCTGTAATCTATTAAATGAAGAAAACTTCTCGAAAGTTTCTTCGAGGTGGTTACAGAAAACGTTTCTATCGTCAGATGAATTAAATGCAAACGTTGCACTATTAGATTTAAGTTCGGGAATCTTAAATTCCTTATTGACATAAAATGACTCGATAGGCCAGTTATCTCGATCGTCACCGAGCCACGCGGGGCCCTGCATCCACTCCGCGGCCACTTCCACGAGGCGAGAGGGCAGCACGCCGCGCGAGCACATGTCAGCTGACCCATTGTTATGAGTCCTCACGTGGAACCAGGAACTTGGCGGAACCACAGCTGTGATTCGACTAACACGGTTAGCCACAAAAGTTTTTAGCTTGTATGGTTGAGTCTGAATCCACGCTAAAACGTTTTTAGAATCGCTGAAGGCGGTAATAGAATAACTTATGCCCGTTAAGTTTTGTACGACAAAACTTACAAGTTTACTGAGCAGCACGGCTGCTTCAAGTTCGAGTCTAGGTATTGACAGGACAGGATTTAACGGCGCGACTTTCGACTTACTAACTAGCAGCCTGACCTTGACACTCCCTTCATTATCTACGCTGCGTAGGTATAAACAAGACGCGTAACCACGACTCGACGCATCACAGAACGCTATCAGTTGCACATCACTGAAGTTAGGTATTAAGACATGACGCTCAAAACGCAATTCGGACAAGAGCGGCAGTTCGACGATAAATCGATTCCACTGCGAGCACGGCTCGGGTGGTAATTGATCGTCCCAACCGATACCTAACTTCCAAAGATCTTGCATTATACATTTAGCGACAAACGTACAGGGTGAGATAAAACCTGCAGGATCGTAAATACTTGCGAGTAATTTTAAAACTGATCGTTTGGTTTGTTTCGTGTCAGTCATGTTGTAGTTAAAGGCGAAACTATCGCAGGCAGGTAGCCATGTCAAACCTAAAACCTTGAGAGATGACGATAACGTATCGTCCTGAAAGTTAATAGCTGAAACCTGATCCGACTGCATTCTACCTAGCAAGTCGGGACAGTTGCTAGCCCACTTTCTTAAGTCAAACCCGCCACTTTTAAGAAGTGATACTAAATCATCTTGCAATTTGCAAGCCTGTTCCTTTGACTGGCAAGACCATAAGAGGTCATCGACATAAAACCCTTGCGTGACAACCCTAGCGGCTTCAGATCGCGAGTTTTCAGCGCGAGATAGCTCATCTGCCGCCAGCTGATGCAACGTGCGAACAGCTACATACGGCGCACTACGGAGCCCGTAGGTATTCGTTTTAAGTTCGTAGGTACGCACCGGTTCCGTCGGAGATTCACGCCACAAAATATGTTGGTACTTTCTATCGGCAGGATCGATTAACACTGCTCGAAACATTTTCGACACGTCCGCGGTAATACATACATCGAACAATCGAAAATTCATAATTATCTTCAGTAAATCTTGAAGTAGTTTTCCGCCGGTCAAAAGTGCATCGTTCAATGAAATTCCGTCCTTAACCTGGGCCGATCCATCGAATACAACACGTAGGGGTGTGCTAAGCGAAGACGGACGTAAGACACAATGGTGCGGAATAAAATACGCTGAAGGTTCAG
Organism: Erannis defoliaria; assembly: GCA_905404285.2. Taxonomy (NCBI): domain Eukaryota; kingdom Metazoa; phylum Arthropoda; class Insecta; order Lepidoptera; family Geometridae; genus Erannis; species Erannis defoliaria. The sequence goes on along the minus strand of FR990066.1, from coordinate 10,045,091 downwards.
TACCTCGGTACAGCTCCATGTGTCCGAGGGATTCATATTCACGCATAAAATCTGCGTAGGCCTTATGAAGGTCTGGAGACCTAGCGAGGCGGCGCTCGACCTGATATAAACGCTTTAATGCCACGTCATAGGAATCACCGAGAGGTTCGTGGTCTGGGTTCAATAAAATCGGAGAAACGTAAGTACCGGTTTCATCGCGATAATGTTTTTCTACATATATTTTATCAGCTAATTCATCTAACGGATTGATCGGAACTTCGCACGGCAAAGCTTCCGTCTCCCAAAACCGTTTGAGAGTTTCATTTAAATTATCACTTTCGTAAGTGATCGAGGAGTGTAATGATGTCGCACACGGTACTACATCACTGTTGCTAGAGAAAGGCATCCCTAGTCTTCCGGCTATTACATAACCAAATATACTTCCTAACGCTACTGGTACATCACTATTTATTATGTATTTCTTCCCGTCATAAATGTAAGGAAACAAGTCACCGGATAAAATCATATCAATCGGCGCTTTCTGGAAAAAATACGGGTCGGCTAACTGCAGACTTTTATATTCATTAACCACCTTATCAGGAATAGGTACGGTTGGCAAATCCGAGGTAATCTTAGGTAATATCACGGCATCGATATTAAATATAGGTGTCGCGCTATTACGCGGCTGAATGGTACACGAAACCATTCCGTGATTTTTTACAAATTCGCCACCGAGTCCGAAAATATTATACGGACATTTATTTACTGACAGTCCCAGTCGTTGATAACAATCCACCGATATGAAACTTGTCTGCGCCCCAGAATCTATCATAATGCGGCAAGGTTGTAAATTATTAAATGCATCCAAACAATTCACGACAGCAGTACCTAATATAACGGCATAGTTAGTCGTCGACGTCACGTGGCATGTATTGTTGATAGCAGCGGGCTGGTCTACCTTGCACGGCAAGGCGGCCGGCACGGCTGGAAACGGATTTGATGCCGGTTTGTTATTGACGCTAACTTCTTCGTGTAATAAAACATGATGCGGTAAATGACAAATTAAACATTTAAAGTTACTCTTACACGAACTTGCAAAATGGTTTTGTTTCAAACAATTGTGGCACAACTTTAATTCCTTAGCACGGCTAACGCGTTGTCCGATTGACAGTTTACGAAACTGATCACACCGGTAAATCATATGATCTCCGCCACAATGAAAACACTTAACCTTAGAACTGGTCGAAGATGCATGCGAATAATTTCTCGAACTACTCTGTTTTACATCACTTTGCTGACGTTTATTTTGTTGTGCATGCGCAGTAGAATACGACGTAGAATGATCCAAAACTTTTATGTGATTCTGGACAAACAAGATAAGCTCATCAAAAGTAGGTATAGAATTTTGATCTAACTTTTGTTCGAAACTTTTCCGTGTATATGGGTCTAATGCCCGTAGTGCGATATGACACATTACGTAACTATTCAAGTCTTTAATGTTTAGCGCTTGAATCGCTTTAACTGAATGATCAAAGTTCTCAATAAACAGGTTCAGGTGAGTAGAAGACTCCTTTGTCAGCGGTGAAAAGTTTAACATCTTATCAATGTACCTACCGACTAATAACCTTTCGTCCTTGTATTTTTCAATTAAACTCTGCCAGACTAGATCATAATTGTTGGCGGTAATCGGAATACTTTTTACAATATTTAAGGCTGACCCTTTCACGCATGACAATAAATAGTGGAATTTTTCTATCTTCGGAATATGAGGTTGATCGTGAACCATAGAACAAAACGTCTCATAAAAGGTTGTAAAATTCTCCGGATTCGAATCAAACGTAAACAACTCAAGTTTAGGTAAACGAGGCCTGCACTCCACAGAGCGCGAAGTGTTATCACTCTTGTTACTATGCAGTTTAGGTTTATATTGATTTTCGCATAACTTCACACGGAAATATAAATCATCAAAACTTTTCAATTCATGACTTCTAAGAGTCGATTTTGGATCTAATTCTAGTTCCTTTTCGAATATCTCGAATATTAATTTTTCGAACGAACTGCGTAAATCATTGATTTCGGACACATGCATCAAAAATAACTGTACAGTTTCGGGATCGGATAAATCACGGGACATATCGTAAACTACTTGCATTTGTTGAAACATGCGTTGTTTGCGATGAATTAACACGGTTAATTCATTCGACATAGGTTCTTCAACAATGTCTTTCTTAGATGGCGGCGCCATTTTGTGAAATGACACACGAAGCGGTTAACAATACAAAATATGAGTATTTTAACGGAAATACGTTATATTTTACGCAATTACTGTACACAATACATAAATAAATACTTGTACGACAAGATTATATGTGTATAGTGTGTATATATATATGACTTTGAGCTGATTAGGCAACTTAGGTATATGACAAGCCACGTGTAGAACGTCTACAACGTGCATGAAATATATTGAAAAGTAGGGAAAATTGAGGTGAATTGGCACGGCCAATATTTAGGTACGTTAAGAACGCCTTAACAAAAGTAATTATGCACGGCGATAATTACGAGAGGTGATCTGACACGGTCAGAAATGTATATATAGTAACAGAACGTCTGCACTATAATACCTATGAGTTACGAACTCAAAGGTGAGGTAAATGACCAGAATTATAATTATTTCTGGGCATAAGATAGTCCTACTAGGATTGTAATCCGGTTAAATCCGGTACGAAGTGACCAAAAAGGATTGTACGATACACGTACAGTCTCGGGTGTATTTATTTTAAAGTGGACTGTATATGAGGTGCATAGAGACACAGGTGAGGAACAGAGTAACTACCCCTGCAAGCTTACGAAGGTATTTTGGAAACTCCACCAACCTTTAGTCCACGACCGCCCAAACAGCATCAGCATCCGTCGCGAACCAGGGAACAATCTAGCACGGCCAAACTGCTAGTGGTATAAAGTCCAAATCTTCATAAGCACACAGCACAACGTCACGGACACTGTGGTTCCAATGGAGTCTTCTATGGTAGGATGAACTCACGCGCGGCGAGAGATACGAGCGCGGCGTGCGTCTCATCCGAGTCGCTAAGAGCTTCTCCCATATGAACGGTAGTCGAATAATAATTGATGGAGCTAAAATTCCACCTACCCTCATTTGCTTGCTGGGATCGAACAATCACTAACTAGTGATCTGCGAAGTTTAGCAAGTTTACAATCTAGAACGAATTATAGGTACATTTCTTTAATTATTTACCTATTTATGCAAATACGGGGACGTGCGCGTGTGGGTTCACTTAATACAAGCACGGTATTAGAATATAATAGAAAAATCTTTATTCTTTAATAGCTATGTAGGTAAGGACGAAATTGGAAGGGACTCTTAATGCGTAAACATTTTACGTATCACTGGCGGGCAATGCATGAGTGGATGGACTTATACATCGGCTTAATGCTAGATTGGGCTTCACATTCGCCATTGAATTTCTCCTTCAGATATTATAGGCTAGCTATCCTCACGAGGTTGTTATTCGCCGAAAAGCTAGTAGTACGAGTTTTAGCTTTGGTAGCCCGAAGGTAAGACCGTTAGACTCGGAAACGTGAGGTCGTGGGTCAAATTCCAGGCTCATTGATTAGAATAGAATGAGCTCTTTGGAGTTTGTGTACGGATTTTAATACCACTGGCTTTTTCTGTGAAGTAAAACATCGTAAAGATAACATGCATATGTCCAGAGAAAATCTTCAATAGGGTATGTGAATCCATCAACCAGCAACTGGGCTAGCTTGGTGACTATGGCCCAATCGCTCTTTGAGGGACGGCCTATCTCTATTAGTGGATTATTAACAGGCTGGTTATGCTATGAGTTAAACAATTTTGGGATACAAATTATGTACTATAATATAAAAAAATATTCACAATACTGAAGGGTGTGTATGTAGTACCTACTCATCATTATTATCAACTTTTTATATGGGGCCAACCCAGAAATCGTGTGAACAATAATACGGTTTTTTTTAAATTAAAAATACAACCGACTTCAACTTCAAATACCTGGATGACATTTTCATATTTTCTAGTAATTTTGATTTAAAAATCAAACTACTGAACCGATTTCGATAAAATTGATATGGGACTACCTCTGAAGTATTACCTACCAAACAAAAAAAAACAAAATTAGTTCATAATTGGCGAAGTAATCGCGTAACATACATACAAAAAAAAAATGCAGTCGAATTGAGAACCTCCTTTTTTGAAGTCGGTTGAAAAGAAATTTTTTCTAAGGTCTATGAAGTTTTTGTTTGGAACGGTTTATTTTTTTCGTGATTTCAGGTCCTTATAGTAAAAAGTTGTTTATAAATTATGAGTACCAATTAGTATTTTTTGAAAAAGTTTTTTTTTGGGGCTGCTTTAGTCGCTATGCGATTATGCCAGCCCTTCAGTATTGTTGTTTTTTTTTTTCACATTGTATAATCGGATTAGTAAAATTTATGAAAAACACACACAACATAGCTACTATTTTTATATTTTACTATTTATACAGGCGAATCATCTTTTATATGGCACATTAAAAAAAAATTAGTGTCTTGGTTTTATTTTCACTTTTTTTATTATTTTTTTATTGTTTTCATTTTATACAACATGTGACGGTTTTTTTTATTTCTATTCAGAACTCGATTATTCTAATGAGTAAATTAAATATTCAATCTTTTTGTTTGAATAATGGGAAGCTCATTTCGTTTCATGGCTCACACCTCTCAGGTAAGGACTCAAGGAGGGCTAAGGCCCAGATGTTAGGGTTGTAAATCTCTGGGCCATTGTCTACGCCCTACGTTTAGCCATTGCCGGACACATGGCCCCCAGATGGTAGCTGTTCTTTGAAATGATAATGACGTTTTGTTTCCAAAGCTTATCTTAGGAGGTTACTTTCTCATTCTCTTTCAGACTAACTTTGTGCTCTGCTGGATATGGCCTTTACCATTACCAATGCACGCCACAGCCCAATCTCAGTCACTGTCCATTGCCTTACGTATATCGTCAATTCATCTCGGGGCGACTTATAATCCTTTTAATAATTTAACTGCATCCAGAACCACCGGAGGACGGGCAGCAGCGTCTTCTTGGTTAACGGTGGTGAACATTCTGCGATCCCCAAGCCGCCTGCCGAGCGTGGGGATTATGGTAACCCCTCCCTTTTAAGGGGGAGGCCATCGTCCAGGAATGGACACCTTCTGGCTGATGTGTGTGTGTGTTGCAATGATTATGAGACAGGCTGAATTCACTTTTTTTTTATAATTACGAGCAAGTAGTTTATTCCAATAAATTAAATGTTATAAGTCTGGGTTAGTGTTATAAAAGTAAAGTAAGTAAGTTAGTATAAGCTGAGTGGCCAGCCCTAGTGTCAGAGTTAATGTGCCGCCCGAAGGCCTCTGACATGACTGACGGTTGTGGTTATAGAAACTAGAACAAACAACCGGGACCAACAATTTAACGTATCATCCGACCCACGGTAGCGCTCAGAAATAAATGCCACTCACGGTCACCCATCCGAAGACTGACCGGACCGTTCGTTGCTTAACATCGGTGATCGTTTAGAATCACCTAGACAAGCTACGCCACGAGCGCTACTAATGTAATAATAATGTTATAAGGAGCGCATCTTATCAAATACAACAAATAAAAATTGTAATCATAATTATTAAATATTTCAAATGGCGTGGGCGCATCGAGTAAATCTCATCGTCTCCATAATTTACTATCTGGACTTCAATCACGCTTCAATTATTACGTAAAAGGGTAAATTGTTTAATTTATTCATCTAAGAACATAAAGAAGACATTACTTGGTAATCAACTTGATTGCGTTTTAGATTATATGCAAATACGTGATTTTGTGTTTGATTGGGAGAAAATATCCAGTTGTTTATATCTAAGGATGTTTTAAATGTGTATCGAGTTGATTATGTGCAGAAAGAAATTAATATACCGTCGTACAGGGTACGCTGGCGACTGATAGTCTTAGAAACATATACATTTTTTAAAAACAACCGACTTCAAATATACGGACCACCGAGAGCATAAAATAAAATTCAAAATCGGACCACAATTAAATTTGTATAAATTAACACGCAAGACTACATAAATATACATTTTTCACACATCGCCATCTAGCCTCAAACTAAGCAAAGCTTGTAGGTACAATGGAAACCAGACACCTGATAGAATACTTATATACTATTTTTGTTTTGTAAATACATACTTATAATACATACTTCACCCAGTCACAGAACAAAATTGACGGAGAATTCAGTGAACATACATTTTAAAAAACATATATACAGTCGAACATAGCCTCGTCTTTTTTTGGAGTCGGTTAAAAAGCAGCTGTTCAACATTCATTAGCATTCAACACATTCAACAGTTCAATATCACTTATAGAATGACATTTGAATAGTTTATTCAATGAGTTATTTTTTAAGCACGTAATTAATAAATCCAGTAATCCAGTGTGTATCGGATGTTATTTGAAAAACAATATACGTTTGATATTTATTGAAAACTCCGGCCGAGAATACCACAGATACCAACATTTAATTTCGGAATTATGAGACATGTGACTCCGACCCTTAATCCATACAATGACTTACGTTTTGTATTGGTAGGGCTCTATTGCAGTCCGCCTGGGGAAGTATATACCACACATATGCCAGTAATTCAACCGCCAATCATAAGTGCAAATATTACTGTGTTTCGGTTTGAAGGGCAATGTGACCAGATAAATTACTGGGCATAAAGAGATTTCTCATCTAATATCTCAGTGTGACGAGCGCAGTGCAGTGCGGCGCAGTATTTTGTTCACAAGTTCACAGTTCTCGCACTACTACTATTAAGGGTAGGCGTGACGCTTACCACCAGGCCAACGACTCGCTCTTCTCTTCACTCAATTAAAAAAAAACCGTTACACTGATCCTGTTCCCTTGATCAAAGCTTATACCAGTGCGTCATTGCTTAGAAAACTGGTATATCTACATCTACACGTAATCAAGTAAGAAGCATTTAAGCAGTAATTCATAATACACATCTTAGATTATCTTATATATAGAGTATGTTAATTGCATACCAGATTTAGTGATACCATAAAACAAACTCAGTGTAACCCGTTCTCTGTAACCAGTAATAGAATCTGTTGGAATGAGGCGGACTCTTTATGTTTGGACAAGTGTACTTAAATTATTATAGATTTTGATAATGTTTGCTTAGATATTTATTTTATCTTTAAAATTGTATTTATGGTTAAGTAAGGTACCCAATCTGTTATTTATATCTATGGTTTCTGTACAAAATAGAAACTGGCAGGCATATTGTAGTTAAGACGAAGCCAAAACTTAAATAGTTTTTAAGAAACTTTTTGTATCAGCAAACCGAGTCATAAAAGTATTTTACTTACAGTATTTGACACTGATTTTAATACTGCCTTAATCCAAGAACAAGCCACAATTCAGACAACGTATTCACTTATAAGCAGTAGCACAGGAACTATAAAAAAATATATTAGTAGAAACTGTAGAATACAGTAAATGTTAAAAATAAATAAAGATTTTACCGTCATTTGTGTACTACCTACAGGGTTAGTTTAAATCAGTTAGCATCCTTTTAAGGGCTTAAGCAGTACATCAAAACAAACAACTTTATTACTACGGGCCCCTTAGTAAAAGTTGTTTGTTTTAATGTACAGAATGGATGCTAACTGATTAGAATTAACCCTGTGTATTATGTTTCGACAGTTGCTGATTTTAAAATAAATATAAAAAATCAATTTCGTTTTTATTTTAATTATGTCTAGTGAAAAAAAAATACGGTAACTTCTAATGTAAACTCTTTGACTACCTATTTTGGAATATTATATGCTATTAGCACTGTAAAGTTTTTACTTTTCTGCACGTTTCCACTACTCAGCCAGTCTTTTCGTATCTGTAATACAGGGTACTATTTGGAATAATAAGTCTCTACGTCCCTTGAAACAATTTTTGTTACACAGTTTTTCTTTCTTTGTTAATTATTTTTTACTGTTAACGTACTAATGAGTAATCCTTCTAAATAGTCACGATACCTTTGCAAATAGTTCGAATAACATAGAAGCACTAGCATCATTAACATTGCGTGAATATCAATTACAACCGAAATGCTAGAAACCACTAATAAATTAAGTCTGGGTAACCATATTAATCTTAATTACAATTCCGAAACACGGCAGTGGCGACAATCTATTTTATTTACGAGTACGTTACGGTAAATGTTTTGTATTTAGTTCAGTTATGTTTCTAGAGATATTTTTTCTACATTGCAATAATGGTAAAGAAACGAGTAAAGCAATCAATATAGAATAGTTATAATATACGTAAAAAAAACAATTGCCTTACGTTAGTCTCGCAAAAATTCAAAAATGGCTTGACTGTTCCTTGTTTCTTGTTATAGTGGGGTAGTTAAGAAAAAAATTTGGTGGTCCGAAGTTCACTGGGTCATCTAGTAAGGTATAAAAAAAGTCTTGTATACATACACTAGAGGTCAAAGTTCGGGTTTGTCTCCACGGATCTCGGGATAGGATCACGGAGAGTTGTATCCACCGATACCGTGATCAGTTTCCCTCGCAAAAACAAATTAATATTTTACCCACTGATCACGGTATCCGTGGCTACAAGAAATTAAAAAACCTCAAATTTCCTGTGACCACTTAAGATGTAGGGTGATTTCAAAGCGACACTGTGGTTGATTCTGGCGGTTTTAGTTCACAGTTCTAAACTAACTAAAGTATTGCTGTCACTTTTTTACTAGACATGTTAGCTAAGGACAGCAATACTTTAGTTAGTTTAGAACTGTCAACTAAAACCGCCAGAACGACCACATTGTCCTTAGACAAATACTTAGTCACCGTATAACTTTTTATGTCATTTATTGTCGGCTATTGACCACATCCTGTCTGATGTTAGGCAATAATGTTGTCTAGGAAGGACGCTCACCTAGGAGAACCCTGATCAATATTGGCTCTACCAACCAAAATAATCTAAGGTTATCATAAAGCAGTTCAAAGTATTTAGCTTTTATTCGGGGCAGGCTAACCCGCGGCAAAAACATTAATGTACTCAATATCCTGGTATACTTAGCTCATTAAAATGTCCTTACAATTTAACAGCGATCCGCCGATGTTTGGTAAACAGTGCATAAATAAAGCAAACCAAAGCTAGGTCGGGTGAAGGTAGCTCGAGGAATTTGGTCCCTTCGCCCCTCGCTACGGAGAGCTACTCTGAATCTGAACTCACATATAAATAGCTACTCTGTTTTCTGTTGATATAACATGAATTGAAAAGACATCACACTGATAATGCCCGGCCATAGAAATGAAGCATATAAGTTTATCTTGGTTTTTTTTAGCGTTAGAGTGCCGAGACGAGATTGACATTCGCTTGGCGGCATCACGCCTGCCTATAAACTGCTATATTTTCTTGTGTGAGAATTGTATTGTAATTTACTCGTAAGTGTAAAATCCAACGACATCTTAAAAATCGCGGGCAACCGGTGGATGCATATGGCAGGTTGTCGTACAGTGTGGCGGTCTAAGGAGGCTTTCGTTCAGCAGTAGACGTCTCCGGGCTAATGATGAGCAAGTTTTATGTCAAATCACTTCATGCCCAGTAACATATATAGTAACATTGCCCTTCAAATTGAAACACAGTAACGCTTGCTTGTATTATTTCATTAAACCCTATACAATTTATTTATCATTTTCACTAAACATAAGTCAATGATAGCTAATCGGATTGCAAGACTCTACTGAAGATGGGCAGGGGCCGTACCGTGAATTGCTTATAGCGGGACCGAATAGGTTCAGCTGCCGACACTGCGCGACCGCGAACCTTATTGCGAGGGGATAAAATTCACAGTCGCGCAGCGTCGGCAGCTGAGCGTATTCGGTCCCGCTATAAGCAGTTCACGGTACGGCCCCAGGAGACTTGTCTTGGTCTGATAAAACAAACGGCGGTTCAAAGCATTATCGGAATGGTCGCTGCGAAACCGAAAACTGAAAACGACTACTGGGCAGACCATCAGATCGCTGGTTGTGCGACATTATTTAGGCGGCTGGAAAGCGATGCACGAGACTGGGACCGGATCAGAAAAGGTGGCACGCTGAAAAGAAGACCTATTTGGCTCCTGAAAAACCGTTTTTAACTAGTTTAGGAGCCTTTGGGTTCATGGCACACTATGTATTATATATTTAAGGCAAAAATAAACAATTTGGATTAACTTGGAGGATGTAGCTCCTCTCTCTCATTAACAGCAGCTACTATGACAATGCTAAAGGACAAAAATCGTCGAATCAACAATACGTACTGTAACTTTTACATCAGTTCATGAATATTGAGGCTCGTTTCACAGTAGCTTGCGACACAGGCCGCGTGGTATGTGATGATTCGAAAGCAAGATGTGCCTATTTCAGGTTTTGGTGGCCTTGTGCAACTTAGCCAACTTAGTTGTCCAGTGGCCACCTGAATTTCGATTTAACTGGCTGTGCGACCTTAAGATTGTTTGGTAGAGAGGGAACGATAAGCAGTTGTAATACCTACAATCGCATCATAACATTCTCTAAATTTCGTATTTATTATAAACTAATGGTGCCCCGCGGGTCCGCCCACTATCCTATACGTTATCCTACTATTGCTATGTTCTATTTAAATAAAAGCGAAAATCACTCACTCACTGACTAAACATGAAATATCGAAAACTACTTGATTTCTGAAGCTGACATCTAGCAGGTACCTGTTTATAGGTTGGAGACGTCAGCTATGAACGGATTTTGCGACAGGACTGAATTAAGGGGGTAACATGGGGGATGAAACTTTCTATGGAAGTTCTTTGTTTTTGAAGTTATATTGATGAACATTGGTGTTTGGGTAGTCCATTCAAAATAAAATTTGATGTTATTAATATTTCTTGACAGGGATAATTTAAGGGAGTGAAATGGGGGATGAAACTTTATAAGGCTAAACACGAAATCTTCAAAACGACTTAATCTCTGAAGCTGAAAATTGGCAGGTAGGTAGTTTATAGGTAGAAAACGTCAGCTAATATCGGGATTTGCGACAGGGCTGAATTAAGGGGGTGGACGGGGGATATAACTTTACATGGAAAGTTCTTTGTTTTTGAAGTTATAGTAATGAAAATTGGTATCTATTTGGTTAGTTCATACAAAATAAAATATGATATTTTTAATATTTTATGACAGGGATGATTTAAGGGGGTAAAGCGGGAGATGAAACTTTATTAAGCAAGGTCGTTATTTTTGAAGTTATAATGATAAACATTACTAAAAAAAACTACAACCAAACTGCAACCAGACCCACCGGAGGACGGGTAGCAGCGTCCTCTTGGTTAACGGTGGTGACCATTCTGCCATCCCCAAGCCGCCTGCCAAGCGTGGGGATTATGGCAACACCCCTCTATAAAGGCCTTTGTCCAGCAGTGGACGCTTTATGGCTGACGACGACGAATGATAAACATTGATACTTAGTTCATTCAAAATAAAAATAAAGTAATATTCAATACTTTTTGACTGGGCTGCCTTAAGGGGTGAAACGTGGGATGAAACTTTGTATGGAAAGTTACTTGGTTTTTATAAGCATTTTTTTATTATCATCTTCGCCGTTTTTCTTCATCACGCGGATGGAACCGTGCACAACTAATACGTACGTACGTTTCGAATTAATAACTTCCTTTTTTTGAAGTCAGTTTAAAATAGGTATTTACCCCCGTGCGAAGCCGGGACGGGTAAGCTAGTATTAATATTATAAACGCGAAATTTCGTATGTATGGACAGTTTTGTATGTTTTGTATGGATGGTTTTGTATTTTGTTTGTTACTCTTTCACGCTGAAACGGCTGAACGGATTTAGATGAAATTTGATATAGAAATAGATTATACCTTGTAATAAAACATAGGCTACTTTTATCCCAAGAATCGCGGGGGAAACCGCGGGGCGCAGCTAGTTTTTTATATATATTAGGCTTGCGTTTGCCTACTATCTCGTCTGATGTTATGCGAAAATGCAGTCTACGATGGAACACGCTTGCCTAGAAGAAACCGATTCACTCATGACTTGAAGATGCCCAATATATAAGATTTTTTTAACGGAATAAAAATTATCTTACGTCAGTGATCTAATTTATCTTTTACTCTATCTATGCCACAAATTATGGCCATCCGTTTCTTAGTTGCTGAGAACCAACAAACGAGTCTCAGCAGTTTTACCCGCATGGTAAAATGTAATTTTTACGATTATGAGAAGTATCTTTAGTCTGCAATCTGCATCCATGGCGAAAACATGTTCAGTTGCGTTTAAGAATAACAAACATACGAATAAAAACTATTTCGCATTTGTAGTATTAGTAGAGCTATAAAGGTATGGGATAAGGGATTTGTATGATAAGTGTTTACATCTTGACGACGATGTCTATGAAATTATCACACAACGTATCGCTGTCAATCGAGATAAATCATATCAGTACTTCCGATACGAAAAATAAGAAACGTCTCGATTTCCGGACAAGTCATCGGTACTCAAAGACGATACTCAATAGCCCAATACAAAAATAAGTCACCGGAACGAAATTCAGGTAAAACGAAAGTACTTACTTTAAACCTTGATGATCAATAATAAACCCACAAAAATACATGATAGGAGAGAAAGGTGCTGATATCAATAAATGGATAAGAAAACCGATGACTCACTTATCTTAGTCATATCCGTTTGCTGATGAAACTCTTTCAAGTATTTAAGTACATTACTCACCCAATTTTAGAAGGCGATGATGGCGATTTCATTTTACAGAATAATTATGAGGAACTAACATGGGATAATAATCTCTGATTATTCTACGCTGCTCACTATCTTCCTATCTTTATCCTTCGATACGAGTTCATTCATTTATTTATTTAGAAACACTGCTCTTGTCGGTGGAGTGACTTCCATCTTTCTTAATTATTCAATTCTTAATTTTTTAACGTTGTGTACACATTTTCAACTTGAGGGTTTCCTATCGTGTACTTGAAAGTACACGATAAGAAACCTCGTTCTTCTCTCGTTCACGCCCCTTTTCACTTTGCGGTCCTTTGCGTGCCTCATCCACGGCTTTCCGACATGGTTATCATCTGATCAACGGGCGGGTCTAATTTTTTTTTTTTTCTTAGTTTTTGGCTTCGCACGTTGTGCATTCAGCCAGTGTCAAGTAATGTTAATGTGTATTCGTACATTTGTCCAAATCTCGCCTAGCAAAATGTCATGCCCATCTCCACTCAAGTTTAGCGAACCATATACTAACGTCATTGACTTTAGTGCAACGTCGACGAGCGAAACAATATGGGCTAATGTAATTACTCAATTTAAATCCAAAGCTGCTAAGGAAATAACGTCTTCCACGGTAGCAACCCCGTATAGATTCAAAACAGAAGACGCTTCAGGACATTATTTTCCCTTGCACTCGTGCAGTTTGAGCGTGTCGTCGGAACCAGAAGTCGTGACCCTATCAACCAACGCCGATCGGCCTTAAAGGTCGCATATTATTAGGAAATCAAACAAACATATTAAGAGCCAACATGGATCTTATTCTTCTTTAATATAAGGTCGAAAGGACTAAGCTGCATTCTGTATTCAGCTTTAGAAGCAGCCTAGACTTTAGGTCTGCGAGCAGCTTATGGATGAAATTGTTTGGGGTAGAATTCAACGCTTAACGTAAGTAAATGTTTTCTTTCTGCGATGCAGGCTACATTTTAAAAATAATTGTGAAAAGATTATACTTGTCTACTTTTCTAAAAGTGCATCGTTATTTAACTTTAATTGTATATAGTTGGAGTGACGTGTGTATTCGCAATCCTCCCCCGTGATCCAAGCAGTACTTCCTTGCCAAAGTTGAAGGAAAGGTAACAAACAGAATAATGGTATCACAGAAAATATTTGTCCAAATAAATAAGGCATAATAGGCGCTCAAACAGACAAAAAATGCGACTTCATTTTATACTATTTACTTATTGTGTTTGTTACAAATAGCGAATAGTGCCTTGAGTCAAATCGAAACCCGATAACTATAGGATACGTAAAACAAAACAAAAGCGTTACACAGATGTTTGTCTTTAGCAAAAAATGTTATCTTCCTCACCTTGAGCTTGCCTTTCTTCTATTCAAATGTGATTATGTTTTCATCAACACGTGTTTTACGATAAATGATATTTAAGCAGATGTTTTAGTTTGGGACTGAGCAGGAACCTAACGGTAACTTTCAAATTGGGAATAAACAGGTGCGTACCGATCCAAACCTTTACCGCCTTCGAGATTTCCTTTAAAAAAGTATTTTTAAATAATGTAAAAATTTAATTTACGATTAAGTACCGATTTCGATAAAATTTATATGGGACTATCTTCTGAAGTATGACCTACCAAACAAAAAAATAATCATCAAAATCAGTTCATAATTAGCGGATACATTTTTACCACGTTTAAAACAAAAAACAATCTAACACATTACACTAACACATGCACTTCATCAGCCAGAAGACGTCCACTGCTGGAAGAAGGCCTCCCCCTAAATAGCTCCCTATTGCTTGCTTATATTGGGTTGCCATAATCCCCACGTTTGTCTGGCGGCTTGGGGATCGGCACATACACACATTTGCACATTATAGTAATTCTTGATTACATCCAGTAAGTAATTAAGAATTTTAGATATTTTTATTTCTATTACTATGTCCAGTAAAAATGTATTTTCGGTGTTTTTATTCTGGGATGGCTTTTACATTTTATAAATCAGGAGACATTAATTGAAATTAGTTAATAACGTATTTAAAATCATAATTAATACTTATTATTGTCATAGTTTAAATATTTTACATGGCGATGAAGATGACAAACAACTGTAACCTTCGTTTACCAGAGTTTAAGCCAAAAAATCGTAAAAAAGAAACGATCAGGCAAACAAATAGGTACTGTTATTTCGAGTTCAAAAGTCTGATACAGGATAAGCAGACAAACCTTCGCACAAATTTAGATGAGGTATATGCTAGAATCGTTGCATTCTTCCAAAGAATCATAAATACTGCTTCTACACCGAAAGTCAAGGATCATTGCAAACAACAGCATTTTAAGTTATCCAAAGACATGTTTATGCAAAGGCATTCCCTAACTGTAATAGTTCACCAGTATGAACCTACCAACTTGTATAGAAAAGTGGCGAAATAATAGAACCTAAAGTTTTCTACTAACGGATGTCAGTTATGTTCTAAAAATGCGAAGGTAGCTCCCCTATTCAAATCATCAGGTAAGTTGATCTTATGCATACAGCGTCACGTTTCCACGATCGCATAGAAGCTGAGATGCGCCCGCGCTGGTTATAGCGAAGCTTTTTGAAACAAACAGATAAGTAGTACGTTAGTGAATTGGAATTGATATTGAATGCCTGATAACTTCACAGAATTTATAGGTAGGGAGGCAATTAGGAAAGAGGTTCTTTTAAGAAAGAGGGTCTTAAATCTTTACAGTTTTCTTAAAACTAGACTCAAGTTTTGAACTTGGAACCGAAATTACCGTGATCATAGGAGGCTAAGCGGGACGGGAGAACTAAGTCGAAAGGACCTCATCTACTCATAATTGAGAACATATTTTACTATGAAAGTCAGAAATAATGAAAAAACTTCTTTCCCATCGTTCATAGCCCAGTAAGTATAGTGGTATAGTGGCAGTGTCTTTTGATAGTATTTACTTCTCTGTGTGGATGATTTTTAGATTAACAAGCATTAAAATAAATTAAATAAATAATTTCGCTATGTTAATAATATTGATTTTTAATTATTTTTTTTATAACACCAAAGTTACAAGTCATATTTCATTAAGTAGCTATGTCACTAAAAATAATAACTTAATAGTAATCTCTTAATTTAAAATAAGCATAATGCCATAAAACAAATTCTTTTGTCACCATTCTCAGTTTGGAAATATGGACTGAAAGAGATCTAAGAAAGATCCCTTTCCAATTTCACAATAAAGTGCTCAAAAATGCTATGAATCCTACTATGAATCTTATGCTATGAATCTTAGTAAACTAGACTCAGCATTCTAGCTTAAATAGACTTCTCTGCATACGTAACTTGATTAACTTGCCTTAAATTCTTAGATACAGTACGTATAATTCTAAAGTCTAAAGACTCATTACGTAAAATATCACTATATCATTATACCTATATCACTTACGTAAAATGCTAACTGTTATTGCGTAAAATTGATAATATGCCCACAGAATCACTTTTAACCTGAGTGAAATTCATTGATGCAGCCAATAACAGACTATGCTATTTTTAGAGTTGGCTAAATCGTGGAACTGAATATTTCTTCGGATGATAGTCAATTTTGCGTAGGAAAATCTATACTGGCGACTACATTCACCTCTACAGTTATGTAGGTTGTACTGTATGTGAAACTCGTGAGCGACCCGTGCTGAGTCACTCAGAGCGTCTCACGGGAAGCTGTGACTGTGACTCACCTTGTAAACACATCGGTACGAGAATGTCGTTCCTAATTTTTTTGAGACAGGTTGAATATTCTTCAGCAAATCTTGGTACCTACTGACTAGGATTTATCTGTGGCGTTCTAGTAATAAAAGAAAGATGATGAAAGAAAGTAAAAAAGAAAGACATATTATTCTTTGGTACGAAAACTCTTTAAATAAAAAGAGCGGCAAGCAATGATTTAGTTTTGTAGGTATTTCTTAAACGGATTTCGCAATACATTGCGTAATTGTACTTGTATCTCGTCATCTCATCGATGTGGCTCGCTTGACATTTAATTTTTGTTGCATGCAAGGCGCAGTCAGGAAGGAGCAAATTTTTGAGATTTTTTCCCACGGAATTTTGTCATATTGATAAATAAATACCAATGAGCTCTTTGGAGTTTATGTAGGTACCGATATTCAAACCACTGGCTTTTCGATGAAAGAAAACAACGCGAGGAAACCTGCACACGTCCGGAGTAGAACTTTAACCACAGAATAAATAATAGTATGATTTAACGGTGTATGTGAATTCATCAACCCGCAACTGGTGGATATGGCCCAATCGCGTTCTGGGGCCTTATTTTTGAATCGTGCGCAAAGTTGCGCATGTGAAAGGAGCCGAGTTTCAAACGATATTGAACCTTTTTCCAAACAGTATCGTTCGAAGGTCAGTTCCTTTCGCATGCGCTACGCTTGCGTACGATTCAAAAGTAAGGCCCCTGGTCAAACCAAAGAAAAAAACGAAATTAAAAACTTTTATAAAAACCTTATTGTAAGAATAGTACATTATGATACAAGTGTGCTATGTTGGTCATTACACTAGAGGCGGTATTACGATAAGGAAGCCGAGAGTGTATTGAAACATAGCACAAGAGTTTCATACGACTGTTTTCGTCACACATGCGAGGAAAAAAAATGTTTTTTGATAATAATCAACCACACAGCGAAAACGTCAACAAACATATGCGGAAAATGGCGCCCAAATCAGTAATGCGCGCGCAGGTTGACATTTACTTCAGCGGCATAAGAACTCTTTGTTGGTATTACAAACAAACTGTAAGTATTACCCGGCTATATTAAGAGTGCTTCGTATACGTACGTACAAACTTGACTTTACCTGGTTATACCTATTATAGCACCATGTGCCGTAATGTAAAGTAAAAAGCACGCGTGTGTAATAGCTTGGATTATGAGCCTAAAACCGATGCTATAAGATCCACTTTACGAGCAAGTGTGATGAAAAAGTTATAAGATATAAGTATACTTATTCGAAAAATATGTGTCCTAAAACATGAATGCGCAATAATTGGTAATTGTTCCTCGGTCCCACTGGAGGTCAACAAAAAAGAGAATATCAGAATAAAAACTTGTAATACAGGTCCGACAACGAGACTATAGCTAAAATTATAAACAGAGAAATACCCAAAGTGTGGAAACACTTCATATAAATATTCAGTATTTATACATTGTTTTATAACCACATATTGTCTGCATACTCAACCATAAACGTGAATGATCTTCCAGCCCTGAGTTCCCGAATGAAGTAAGTATTTTAGTCTATTAATTATTTATCTGACAAATCAGAATACATTATTACATTAATAAACATAGTGTAATCAAAATATTTCATGCTTAACCAAACCCATCCTAGCATACTAATCTGAATCACCAAGTCGTGAGATTTATAACAAGAATAATCAAGAATGATCATTGCGAGTAATTGCAATGACTCTGCTATGATTTTAACTTATTATGAGTCATTGATGGTACTTATGTTAGGTATAAGCTGAACTATGACCTATGGCGTCTGGATAATACAAAAATGAAGTCATTTGTGCGTGAACTCACGTTAGCACCAACAACTATTGTACGATGCGAACAATTGTGTCTGTAGAGTTTATTAAAGGAGCCACTGTCGTTTTTTCAGAATAAAATTAACAGACGCCCATAGAAAATATTAGTTTCACTAATTTGGCCACTTCTATAAAGAACTTGGTTGTTAAATGTAGCCGCAAAAATTATTGTCTTTTCTATCGTACAAAGACAGACCATGCTTAGTATAACAATTTGGATCATACCTCTATTAAGTAGTAAATGAATATAGTGTATAGTTAACTCAGTTTACATTACGTTATTAAGTTAGTTTGTAATAGTCTACTACTACAAACTAACTTCCAAGGGTGATAAATATAAATATACTAACTCTCCAAATCTGTAATAGAGTTCTAACTTTATTGCAGAGTCCGCCTGGGAAAATACACACTTTTGCCAGTTATTCGACCGCTAAGCAGTAGTGTGCAAGCATTACTGTTACGGTTTGAAGGGCAATGTCACCTGAGAAGTTACTGGGCACGAAGATATTTGACATTTAATATCTCAGGGTGACGAGCGCAGAGCGGCGCAAGATTTTGTTCGCAAGTTCACAACTCTAGCACTGCTACTGTTATGGGGACGGCCAGGCGAGATGCTTACCACTAGTCCACTTGCTAGTCTCGTCACTAAATTGCATAAAAAAATACCAGCAGCGTACCGCCAAAGCCTCAGATCCTCAACAGACTGCCATGCGTCATACGTAGCCATTTGTACAATTCGCCAACCTGTCGGTCGCCTGACATAGAAACCTCTCAACAAGCACGCTTTTCGCCGAAGATGCCGCATTCACTGCACTTAGATATTTAGGTAGGTGTAGGTAGGTAACTTCTACATTCCTGCGATATCTGCTGGTAATAAATGTGGATTGTGGTATTTGTTTGGAGGTGGTAATGGTAATCAAACTAATGCTATAAATGCGAAATATTGTAGGTACGTATGTGTTTGTGTGTATGTTTTTTTTCATGTTTTCCTCTTCACGCCAAAATGGCTTAACGGATTTGGATAAAACTAGGAGTGGAGATATCTTATTTCCCGGAATAACACATAGGCTACTTTTTAACCGACTTCAAAAAAGACGGAGGTTCTATGTTGTACTGTATGTATGTTTTTTTTTAATGTACACCGATTTCTCCGTCAATTGTGGACCTTTTTTTTTATTATTTATTTGAAAGGGTTTATAATCTCGAGGTGGCCCCATATTAATTTGAAGGCAGGGTTTTTTAACGTTACATGTTACTATCATCATCACTGTTTCATCAATATGCGGGTGAAACCGCGGGCCCCAGCTAGTATTATAATAATAATAATGGAAGTCGTGGTAGCGCATTGGGAGAAAACGTGTCTCGGAATCGCGAGGTTATGGTTCTATCCTGGGCTCGTACCAAGTCTTTGTCTTTTTTACTTTGGTTAAGGAAACAATCATGAGGAAGCCTGGATACATCCGGATAAGAAATTTTATGGCGTATGTGAAGCCACCAACCTGCAACTGGGCCACAGTGGTAAATGTGGCCCAATTGTCTTTAAAGGATAGGCCTATGTCCAGCAGTGGATTACTAAAAAGCTGATTGTGCTATACCTACCTATTAAAATATACTGAAAATACTTTTTGTTAAAAGATTTGTCCTGTTTTTTCTGCTAGGAGGCGCATCGTCGATGCGGCCATAGTCAGCTGTCTCATACATTTTGTTGATTTTTGTTTTGTTTTTGCAGATAACTTTGATTACCAGGGAGAATCTGCATATCCTAGTTTGTACAGCAACCCTTTGCCTTGCTAATTAAAGCTCTGTCCAACATAACATGTAAACAACTATCTAACTTACAAACCTATTTTCAGGCTCTCAACAGCTGCATAGTTTCTGCACAGTTTTCCTTAAACTGCATTATCGACAACGCCCTCATCAAGAGCAGATAGATATAAGCCACGATTAATAATAAAACTTGATTTTTCCACATCCGCTGCAAAGACCGCGTCAAAATTTTTCGCATTTGGCGCTAGCAAAAGTTTTGCCTGTGAAACGCCATTGCTCCTAAAATTTTCCACTGTAAGCTAATACCGTTGTAAATAATAGATCATGACGTCTTTTAGAAGTAAAAGACGTCACTTGTCAACACATACTGCTCTAATAAAAGACATAAACGCGTTTCACGTTTCACTACGAACACATTTAAGTAGCTTCATGTGACCGGTGCCGACTAACGAGTGAACATAACCATTATAGCATAGAATATATGGTTTTAGCTTAAGAAGGGTCAATCTGCCCCCAGCCTGAGTCTGCAGCCTGATAGCTCAGTTGGTAGCATGTCTGCATTCAGAGCTGCAGGGCGTGGGTTCGATCCCCACCCAGGACAAAAATGTTTATGACGTACATCGATGTTTGTTCTGTGTCTGGGTGTAGTATGTATCATAAGTATGTATTTACGAAAAAAAAATGTATATAAGTATTGTATCAGCAATCTGGTTTCCATAATACAAGCTTTGCTTAGTATGGGGCTAGATGGTGCTGTGTGTAATAAATGTCCGCCCAGTATTTATTTATTTATTTTTATTTTATCTCTTCTCCGGGTTTGTAACTTTCCGCCACATATGTTGTTCTCCTTTGCAGGTCGTCTAGGTACATATGACCGCAGTTGATCTTCGACCATTATTAAATGTCTTATAGTCTGCTCCAATTCATTCATGGCTTGGACTTGGTTCTGGTTCTTACTCAATGTTCTAGATACCGCTCCGATGAACATGGGCAGGTTTCGCTAGTCTTATTGATTGTACGTAACGTACAAGCTGAAACAAATGATCCCAAAATCGAGGTCTATTATACATTGAGGATTCCACTACACTATTGTCCTATTAAAATGTGGCCCATAAATATAGCTGATTAATGAAAACGAAATGAAAATCTGATCAAAAATAAGCAACTTATAAGCATTTTAATATCATGCTAGACAGAGAGACGAAACAGCAAATCGTGACGTCACTAGTCATGACGCCATATAAATTATATTCTGACAAGTAAGGCATGACGTTATTTTTTGTTTTGTGGGAAAGGGACATAGTTGTCTCTAACAAAAACTTTAAACGCTCATATATCAGAACATTATTAACCGATTTAAGTAATGTTTTCAATTACCATACTATATTTA
Source organism: Erannis defoliaria (assembly GCA_905404285.2). Lineage (NCBI taxonomy): Eukaryota > Metazoa > Arthropoda > Insecta > Lepidoptera > Geometridae > Erannis > Erannis defoliaria. Next base: position 10,023,519 of record FR990066.1, on the reverse strand, counting down.
CTTAAATTCTTCATCAAAGCTATTGGTTTCAATGATTTAAATATCAGTCATCTAGCCTATTGTACAACATATCACTCTCACCACTCTTCACCTCTCTCTCTCTATCACTCTTGGACTCAATCCCATAGAAAATGCGTATGCACCTCAATATATCTATGACTACAATCATATCATATACAGTGCAAGCTAATTTGTACGCGATGTGTATAGAACAGTGTCGATTTTCCACTGTAGTACTAAGCACACTAAGCACTGTAGCACTATCTAATCTAATCAACTATATGCTACTAGATTGGTCGGATTACCTTGATGGTACCAAATTGTATTATCATAGGAATTAATATTTGCATGTACATATATTAATTCCTATGCTAAGTAGCATTTAGTTTTAAATTTACTTGATTGATTTCCAATTTTAAAACGATATTTAGTACAAGTGGTCTATTTGTTTAAGATTGTCATAGATTTCATTACTCAGTAACAAGTGTTTTTTAATGTGATAGAGTGACGTGACGAGCAAGAAGTTCGCCTGGTGGTAAGCATCATGCCTGCCCATAGTGCCCATAACAGTAGCGCCAGAAAAACTATTGTGATCTTGGGTACGTGAGTATGTAAAAAATTTAATAAATTATTTCTTATTAAATCATATAATCTTAGAAGCCTTAAGAGCTAATAAAAAGCTCAAAAAAAAGCCTGAAAGCTTTCAAAACTAAACGTTTCGATAATAAAATTTTAAGATAACTAGTAAATAATAATGGTGTCGATTCGGTGATTTTAAAAAACTCTTATTTTACTCACTTTCAAATTGTAGTTTCGGTGCAAGGCGTCACAAAAGCTATCGGTATTTACGATGAACTTTATAACTGCTCTAATAGAACTCTAATTTTATTCGCCATGTTTTAGGTGCCATCTATTTAGAAATTTGACGTTTTAATTATTAGAAACAAACCTCTAAAATACGTCGACTGAATGGCTTTAACGTGTTTGTGACCTAAGTTGAGTAATTTAAACCTATCGTCTCAAAATTTTAGTTAGAGGTGTGTCTGAATAGCTTGGTGGCGTTTGACAGGCGTTTGGCGTTTTATTAAAATTAGAGAAATTATAAATACGAGTATGACGGTGTGCCGCCGAATCAACACCATTGTCTATATACTGTAATACGCTCTATCCACAGATGAGATGCCGCATCATTCTGTTTGTACAATGCCAGCAAGTGGATCTATTAATAGGTGTAGGTCGCAAGCTTTAAAGGTCAATAAATAGATAGACAGACAGACAGACTAATGATAGATCGGTACAACAGAATTTAAATTTGACTTTATCAACAATTAGATAATAATGTGCTCCTGTTTAAATGCAATTTCCAAATTTTTATTAAATCTTATCCACACTTAGCTGAGTAAAGAGCATTTTGATCCCGGAAAACCGGTGTCTCACGTCATCAGCCATAAAACGTCCACTGCTGGACGAAGAACCCCCTCCCCCTCCCCCTTAATAGAGGGAATAACCGGTAAACCGGTTTACCGCAAAATGCAACTAGTGGTCAGTAATATACATTTTGTAAATTTTGTTTTTGTTTGTTTGTTAATTTTGTTTTGTTTTGTTTATAATTTTGTTTTTTTTTTCTAATACTATTACTATTTTTTACTCAAAAAAAACATAAGTAGCCGCACAGTTATTTGTTCTCAAGTCGGAACTAAAATTATAATAATATTTAAATAACAAAGTTCTTAATTATTTAAATATATTATAGCAAAGATAAAGTTAAACCTTTCAATCGAACTGAACACCTAATCTACTTCACAAACTGCATAATAAGTCCAGAAGCTCAAGCTTACTACCGCGCAGCGTACCACTACCAGCATGCTTAATGGGATAATTTACATTAATATTAAGGATCCTATTCTGTAACACTTAAGTTTGTGAAAACTTTTTTTCTTTGTTTCATTTAATCTTCGAGGTCCTATTAAAATGTACATTAAATATTAATTATTCATCACTAGAAAAAGTTGTTGAGGTATTGACATAACTGCTGTAAAAGATTTCAACGCGCTCACAGTCCATTGATAATTTGATACTTGTCACCTTTATTTATTACATAAACAGTTGCGTATTTTTTACACGCCACGCTTTATTTCTGCACGTTTAGGATTTTGTAGTAAAATAACTTATTACTAGATAGAATAGGCTAATAGAGTGCGAATATTCTAACCTCAATAAAGGTTACATACATTTGTGCCGGTTGGCGTAGACACTTGGGTCGTGGAGGCCGGTGATTTGAATATCTTTTAGGAATTGTCGGGAAGAATTAAAAAATCTATACGTGACCAAAATTCTGGCCTACGAGTGTATTTGGGTTAGAAAATTAGCCTCGCAATACCTGGGCAACGCGGCCAGCACTTTGGGCACTTTACCCTAAATTGGAGATCGTTTGAACTATCTTTAGGTTTTTGCCTATATTTATAGATATTTGAACAGGTCTTTTAATGGTAATATAATTTTAACTTTGCTAAAAATGGAACTCAGCATTCTTAACCTTGATACCTAGTTTCCTACTCCCCGATAATCGACCTCCAAATTACTATTCATAATAGATACTTACTACCAAAGTCTAAAAAGTTTAATAAATATCGGTGGCCATTTTTCACACAGCTCCATCTAGCCCCAAACTAAGCAAAGCTTGTAATATGGAAACCAGAAAGCTGATAGAATGCTTATATACTTTTTTTTAGATACATTCTACACCCAGACACAGAACAAACATCTATGTTAGTCACATAAATGTTTGCCCTGGGTGGGGATCGAACCCACGCCCTACAGTTCTGAAGGCAGACATGCTACCAACTGAGCTATAAAGCAGTCAGTAAGTATGGATTTCCTCTTAATGTTTTCCCTAAAAAATAACAACTCATGCGTCTTCAGTCTTATGGATCCATGAATGAACTCCACACAGCACACCACACTTTTCCAATAAAAAATTATCTTAACACATTTCACCAAAAAACAATTAGGCCGCACATTATTAACACACATTATAAAATCTAAAGTAAGTCTAGCAGTCTATTTGCCTGTTTGTTTATTACCTCACTTCATCAGCTTGAAGACGTCCACTGCTGGACGAACGCCTCCCCTTAATAGGAAGAGGTTTATTACCTAATAACGACCAACTGAAACGATTTTGATGAAATGTTTTATAGATATAGCTGAAACCCTGATAAACATTATTGACTACTTTAAATTGCCATCATCGTCATTATTTTTGATAACCACGTGGGTAATATAAAAAAACGCGAGATGCAGCTAGTAGCTTCCATTAGTAGTTCTATTTTTAAAGGTATAGTTTTAGCATCACAAAGAAAACCTGTTCAATAAAGTTGGTAGACGGTTAGGAACCATATTTACTCCACATACCAGCGTAAAATTTACATACTAGTCTGATAAACACCTTTACTTTCAATTAGAATAGAAGCCCTAACGATACCTACTCGAAGCTTAAAGCGTAAACATAATGGCTTCTTAGGGTTCCGTACCCAAATATGTCCAACGGGACCCTATTACTGAGCCTATATTATAAAATTAATAATATAGGCTCAGTAATATGCCTCTCTCTGTATATCCATCTATCCGACGTTCACCCGCGTGATGATGAAAAACGGTGCTAGTTTATGATTCTATAAGTTATTAGATTATTTAGTAAATATATCAATTATGTTATTATTTATGGCCTGTATTTTCCAAACTGTAATCCGAATAGTCTGTGAAAATTGAAATCACCTAAGTACGCGATTTCACAGTTTTTCATAGAATTTTCACAGACTTCAGATTCAATCGCCTAAATACTGAAATGAAAATTTCATTAAATAACATTTTAACTAACTTTACGCTTAGTACTATTATTTATTCTGTGATTGCGATGTTCTGTGATACGTTTATGCATTACTAACTTTTACATAAACCATCTGTCATGACTAAACAACCGAAATTATACCTTAACCGCCTCCTATACATGGTTGAGAATGTAAGGTAGTGCGAATTAGAGCATAGGACAATATGTTGAGAGCCGATTCAAATCCTGAAGGTAATATATTAGCGGTAACAAAATCACCTGTTCTTATACACCTGTTCTTAAGAATCACATCTGACTCTAACAACCAAAGAAAACTCTACCCTAACATGACAAAAATAGAGTTTAAAATGTGAGGTGAACTGATTATTTTTTTATCCTCTGCCAATCAAGGTATATGGCCGAAAGTATCGAAGACGCGTACAAAAAAGTCGTGGTCAGTTTTGAAAACGGCAACAAATTATGTCTTGTAATTTTGAATGAACTTTTGCTACGTACTTCTTTATTTATTTTGCCATCGTATTCGACTTTGTAATTATTGCATTCCTATTTTAATCAATACATTTAAATTCAATTCACAGTTTTCCATTCGCTTCTATTCATTATACCTACTCTTAGTTTTAAATTTTACAGATTACATTATGTACAACAGGCGTCGTTAAATTCCTTAGTTAAATTACACATACTTAAAGATTTATTTACATAAATGTACACTATAGCTACACTATACAGGATAAGCAGAACGATATTACTCTAAGCCGTAAGGAGGTTATGTACTCATTATTGTGACCAACTTTCAGTATGGGGCCAACCCTGAAATGCAAAAAAAACAACTATAACTGTTCTATACATTGAAAGAAATGGTGAATGTAATTTTTTTATGTCTTTATAGGCTTGCGTTTGACTACCATCTCGTCTGATGTTAAACGAAGATGCAGTCTACGATGGAGCACGCTTGCCTAGAAGAAACCGATTCACTCGAGACTTGATGACACCCAGATTACAAATATCGGGAAACACACTTGAGCAACGCATTCCACTGTTTATCAGTTAGAACATTGAAGTGGAATCAAACTCAAAATCAAATTCGTACGAATTTTTGGTATATCAACCGTGAAACGGTGTCACTTTTTAGAGATCCTGGGGCCTTATTTTTGAATCTTACGCAAAGTTGCGCATGCGAGCGGAGCCGACTTTCAAACGATTTTGAATCTTAATGCAAACAATATAGTTCGAAGGTCGGCTCCGTACGATACAAAAATAAGGTGCCTGGCCGTCTGATAGAAGAATGGGCGGGGAGAATAAGATCACGCAAATCCAAAGCTCACACATTTTTCTATGTAATAGATTTATTGCGATTAAAGGTCAATCCCTTAGTAAAACTTGTTCATCAACTAACCTTTTTTTTTTTTTTTTTTTTAGGTTGGGAAATGCTCTTACTCATACCCTCCCGCCAGGGCGCAGGAGGGTTATGTCGGACTCGATGCCAGAGTGAGACTCGATGGCACCCCTACCGACTAAAAACCCAACGGTGTTCCCACACTGCGCTTATTGTCGAGGTCACGGGTACGCTCTCGCATTCATCCGCGACCTCGACGGCGCTGCCCTTTCGGGCCCACCACGGGGAGCCGAAGCTCCTCCCGCACCGATGACGATGTGTCCGAACACCTAGACACATCGTGCATCCACCTCGGAGGCCATGCCAGCGAGATGGGCGCCGGACGGCCCTACGTCCGAACGCCCTGGCCTCCATGCGGCGGGTCAGGTGAGTGGCCCCGCCGCCTGCCACTTCGGCCATTGGGGATGGGGAGCTTTGGCCCCTCTGGCCTGTCCCCATCCCGCAGCCCCACCACGACACACCCGGTGGGTGCCCCCTCAAGGGAAGCCCTTGATGAGGCCACCACCTGGCCGTCCCTCCTTGCTCCCAACTGTACCCTCTGCTGATCAGAGGGACACGCGGAGAGCCCTCATGTCCGGACCAAGTCCGGACAAGTCCGGACCCTCAGTAAGGGCCCAGCCACCATCGTGGCCCTTGGGAATGGAGAGCTCTGGCCCCTCTGGCCTGTCTCCATCCCTCAGGCTCATGCAGTGGCCTAGCCCCCACCACTGTGGCCGCTTTCGCGGCCCCACCTCGGGTACCTCTTCGCTTCACCGTGGTCCCCCCGCCCACGGCTACTAAGCCCCCCCGCCCCGACAAGGCGGGTAAACCTAACCTAACCTAACATAACCTTCTTTTGGCTTAGTAGCATGGAAGAATTAAGTAGTTAGTAGGTGCTACATCAATCAGCACCGTTCGTTTGATCGATTTCCACCCGTAATGACCTATGGAGCTGAATCGAGGATATTCACAGTCGCTCCACAAGCTCAAAAACGCTGAGGGAGCTATAGAAAGAGTTCCACTCGCTAGTAAGGCTAGTTGGTCGGCGTTTCACTGGGACCTTATCCGAAAAAAATAATAAAATAAGAAAAAATGAGATGAATTTTCAAATGAACGACAGAAGATAATGGATAAAGCCGCCACAACTTTACTAGGGCACGACTTGGACTCGACTTTGACTAATTTTGTGTGGCTTACTGTGATTTTCATGACATATTTGACTTGATAATACTACGTAAACTTGAATATTCATATTTAATACTTGACTCAGGCACAATGCACAGCGTACGACGCCAATAACAAAGAAAAAAATATATACCAATATCAATTTCAAAACGCGTAACAAATTAAAGAACAAAATATCACATTAATTCTCTAACATACCCAATGATTACCAAGACCTAGACCGTAATCATGTATTACCTGCCTATTAGGCACTCCTTTCGCTGCAATTTCCTCTCGACGCATCTCGACCCATATACGATCCAACCAAATTACCTGCGGAACTGGCCAAAAAAAGAACTAAAAGCTATATATGAATGGCCGTCAGCTTTTTACAGAAAATGGAATAGTGGCGCTTCCACAGTTGCACAGACATGTTTGTCGTAGTACGGCTTTCGCTAGCACATAGTTGATTTGAATCTATAACTGGATAATTTGGCCTGTTTGTTAAATACAAGTGATGATACTTGGAAAGTAAAGGATGTTGATGGGAATGTTTTTGACCTTCTGTAAAGGTTTAAATTTATTCTAATCCAGGTACTTACATGTGTTAATATACTTATATATACCACAAACGGTACAAATATTATGGGTACTTAGATAGAATGTACTTGTATATACATGTTTGTGCCGTTTGGGGTCGATACTTTAGGCCCCTGGGGGACGGCCGCCCACGGCGTGGCGCTACTGTGCCGACATTGAATTAACACACTTGTAGGGTTAATGATCAGTAACCATAAAAATAATGTATAAAAAACGCGAAAAAAAATCTGATGTTCCATACATTTTGTCCAACGGCGATGAAGTTTTTGTATTTATTTATTTATTATAAATTGATATATGGAACATCTGTTTTTTTTCGGCATATATTCTTCGTTTACATTATTTGGTCACTGATCATTAACCCTACACGTGTGTTAATTTAATGTCGGCACAGTAGCGCCACGCTGTATATGGACCTGGCCAAACGTGTGGTCGAGGTGTCATGTGACCGGAATGCTGGCGTATATTCTGGCCAAAAACTTAACATTGCCATCCAACGTGGCAATGCCGCCCACATGCTGGCCATTTTTCCATTGACGATAAGGCTTTTAGTTTATGTTTTGTAAATTATATTTTAGGTTTTGTCTTATTTAAGGTTGAAGGGTTAAACCTAGACTTCTTTTCAGTTTCATCAACATAGCTTTTCATCACCACGCGGAACGCAGCCATTTCGAATCTAAAATGGCTGCTTAGCTTGCCGTCACCAATGTCACATTATTATTTCATATAAATACATTTATACTAATACGTTTACTTAAAAAGCAATTAGAACGCACCATTGAATAAATCACAGCCTACAGCCGTTTCGAATCATTAACATCAAAATAAGTAATTCAATTGATTACACGATGAACACGATGACTCTCTATGATAATGATGCTTTGACACCCACATAATCACGATTCCATTTCTGTATTTGTAACAATATGTCATAACGAAATTTGTACTGGTTTAATTAATTGTTTGAAATAATAGACCAGTTTTAATTACTAGTTACGGGCTAGTAATTAATTAATTTTTCTTAAGTCATGTCTGATAAAGTTACGAAATATGAATATCGTTCACATTGTAGTTATGCTATTGGTACAAAGGTTGAAAATCTGCCATAACCCTAACCAATCAAGTCAATAATCAACCTATCTATAGTCAGACGCGGACGGGCTTTCGTGATTCACTTCTAGTAAATTCTCTGTATTTCTAGAATAATAGTTAAGTTGGTCTATGTTGTTTTAATAGTTCCTGGCCATGGATACTAGTCCTTCAGCCGCATACATTTTTCTTCATCGATCCTTCTTTCTCCAGTTAAATGAGTCGTAGTCACAGTCCAAGTCACACACAGTAAGTCACAGTCAAGTCCAATCATACCTTAGTAAAGTCGTGGCAACTTTACTACAAGCTTCTTCGGAGTTTTGGAAACAACACGAAAAGACACGTTTCACTACATTATATGACTTGCCCACACTCTTGTTCATAAATCAGCACTTAATGAATAAAACGCCACCATTTTTATGCATTACCACTCGAAAATACACAAGTTTTGGAAAATAATACAATACAGTGACATGATTTTCTCGCGTTCCCGCCAAAACTCTCTAAGTTGGTCTATGTTGTTGTTTTTAATAGTTCCTGGCCATGGATACTAGTCCTTCAGCCGAATACATTTTTCTTCATCGATCCTTCTTTCTCCAGTTAAATGAGCCGTAGTCACAGTCCAAGTCACACACAGTAAGTCACAGTCAAGTCCAATCATACCCTAATAAAGTCGTGGCAACTTTACTAGAAGCTTCTTCGGAGTTTTGGAAACAACACGAAAAGACACGTTTCACTACATTTTATCACTTGCCCACACTCTTGCTCGTAAATCAGCACTTAATGAATAAAACGCCACCATTTTTATGCATTAACACTCGAAAAAACACAAGTTTTGGAAAATAATACAATGCAGCGACATGATTTTCTCGCGTTCCCGCCAAAACTTTAATTTGAAGTCCTAAGTTGGTCTACACCACCCAGTGTTGCCAACTCAACACTATTGGTGCTAGGTCTAGCACTATTTTAGCACTGAATTTTTCGGCACGGAATCTGCAGTACCTACTTATCGAATTTTTATTTCGTTATCTTTTTTAATTTAGCACTATTAAAACAAAACTATCTGGCACTTTTTTTTAACTCATTTAGCACCCGTGGTATTGAGTTAGCAATTCAGCCACAACCAATTTTGCAGGAAGGTTGTAATTAACCAGTGTGTATTATTTACAATTCTTCGGACTTACTTGGTAAAATCTTAGGAGAACAGAATCTGACTATACATAGAGAAAGAAATAGAAAATATTGCCGAGAAGATTCATGTGCATACCGTTAGTTGTGTGTGTAAGTCTAGATCAAGCCTTTTTAGCTACTTATATCTAAAATGGCCTACAAAGTTATTTGATACCCCATCAATTTTGGTTTTAATTAATAGAACAGGTTATAATTTTAAGATTTACATAACTGTGTTTATGGAACTTTATTATGTTAAACCTACGCGTGCTATCTGAGCTAATTTAATATGTTAAAATGTGAAAGGTCATCTATGTGACCTTGCGGTGATTTGCCCGGAATACATTTACAAACGCCGATAGGCTTTGAAGCGACAGGTGTCAGGGATTGCATAACTACTATTCCACTGGTACTCTTTAACATGGGGCTTTAACTTGTTTGCCTATCGTCTCGGTCCTGAGAGTTTGGGTAATATCCAAGTTCGACCCGTGATAGAACAAAAGAAACACACAATGCAAAATTAAGTAAAAAAAAAATTGTGAAACCCTGTTCATTTCTTTTATTCAGAGGCGGATTTACACAATTGCCGCCAGTAGGCTATTCCATATTTACCGCCCCTGCCGACCTCTATAATTTGTGTCAGTGTATTATAATAGGTCTATGGTCAGTTCTTAGAATATTTTTATAATCCAACGATTTAGTTAAGATTGAACATAAATTCTTTTTGGGTATATTTCTGAACTAATAAAAGCTAAATTATGTACAAATAATAACGCGGTGTAAAGTAATACACAATTATTATGTACATTCCGTAAAAGTTATTAAATAATATTTATTGCGCTTCATCATCAACCAGAAGTCGTCCAGAGGCCTTCGTCCAGCACTGCTGGACGAAGGCCTCCCCTTAATAGGGAGGGGTTGCCATAATCCCCACCATTGGCAGGCACCTTGGGGATCAATCCATACAATTACATAAATAAATAAGAATATTCAAATTTTTACTACACAAAAATAATATTGGCCCCAAATTTGCCGCCCCTAAAATGTGCCGCCCTAGGCTCCAGCCTACTCAGCCTGCTGGTAAATCCGCCACTGATTTCGCAAAAAAGCGAGTGATTTATGCACTAGATCGCGGGCAGCAGATGTTTTTAACACAGTATCAATCATTACGTAAAATGAAGATAATCTAGATGTTAGCATGGGCGTATATAAGAGGGGTGAGGGGGGTTAGCGGGTCCGGACCCCCGCTCCGGCTCCTGATTTTTTTAAATATTTCCCCATATATTTTTAAGATGAAAAGTATAGTAGATATGGCAATCGTATATATTCATGGAAAGCTACTAGACAGAGACGGAGTTTTTTTTGTATGAATCTATAAAAATGCAATTAGTTACAGTAGATTATATTATTTTATTAAAAATATAATTTTATTTTCTCATTGCGTCTGAAGAATCTGAATTATTCGCAATAAAAAACTAAGATGTAATCTGGGTCATATTTTAAGTAACGACATCATAACTTTGAATTAATATAAAAAAGCAGTAATTAATGCATTGTAAAAAGTGTCAAAACGTATCTTGCACAGAGTAATAGAAAGTATCTTGCTTATTAAGCGCTCATAGCCTTTGTTTTCAAAACAAAAAATATAACGACACAAATTATAAACAATCTCACACGATACCAAGGGCCTATAAAAATAACAGCGGTTGTCAATTACGTATATATCGTTCAACCAATAAATACCTTTACTGGGGTTCCAATATATTCGACAAGAATGGAAAAACCACATTAAAACATGACTATTCCTTTTATAATGTTATAGAGAATTATAAATTATTGAAGACTATAAAAACAACTTGACAAGTACGGAGTAAAGTTGAATACAAAATATAAGTACAGAATTAATGAAGCCAACTTCTCCTTCTGATTTTTTGTAGTACTACTCTAGAGCCAATGGGTTTGTATTATTATCTTAACATTTTGTTTTGTGCAATAAATGTATTTGTATATTTTTTGCCGACTTCAAAAAAGGAGGTTCTCGACTGTATGTATTTTTTTTGTGAGTATGGTACGCGATTACTTCGCCAATTATGAACTGATTTTGATGATTATTTTTTTGATTGGTAGGTAATAATAATACTTCAGAGGTGGTCCCATACACTTTTTATCGAAATCGGTTCAGTAGTTTGGTTTTTAAGTCAAAATTACTAGAAAATATGAAGATGCCATCCAGGTATTTGAAGTTGAAGTCGGTTGTATTTTTTTATAAAAGCGTATTATTTAAACTTTACTATTCTTCATAATTATTATATTATTTCACATAATTACTACAATAATACTAGTTTTGGCGGTTTCTTAAGTATAAAATAAACAGAGTTTAAACAATATTTCTCTAAATTAGTAATAACATTTTAAGTTAGATACTATGAAGCATAATTAATTATATTGGTGTGTTCCATGACATTTCCGACACAGCAAAAATTCGAAGTTCGAATACGTTTTTATTTATTTTATACGGAACTCTCTTCACAAATTTGCTAGTTGAGCTCAACACCTCGGTTAACAATAAACTGGTCAGTTACATTTCAATCGTCATAGGTATATGTAGCACAAGTTCCAATTAGGCGTTTTATTATTAATAGTTAACACGCGTGTCTTTATGACTGTCTGTCTGGAGAGCACGCGAACTGAAGGAATTATGCCGTGACCAACATCTATCTGTGGCAATACACAGATTTTTATTTTTGTATCATGTTTAACAAAATATGTTTCCTTAATCCCTTATAAATAAAATGTATGTACATATAAGGTACCACGTAAGTAATTGGTAGTTTTTTTTTAAGTACTAGTGCAGTTTTTTTTGTATTTGAAATAGTACTAGCTCAATGTCACTTAATCAAAAAATAATTCTCTATCAAATTCTAAACAAAAATTTCGAATATGGGCAAAATCGGTTAAGAGTTTGTCAAGATATAAAGTCATGAGTTCGTGAGGTCACAGTTCGCGAAGTCTACTATTCACATGAACTATTTTTTAGTTTCAATATAAAAAAAACGCCTTAAAAACTCCCCCCGTGTGCTCTGATCTGAATCAAAGTCACAGTTCTTACGCCATCAAACCGTGATGATCGGTAACGACTGTCCAATTCGTCACAACTCTAAAATGTATTCCATATAACAACACGAACTCATAAACGCTATTATTATATCATATAAATGACTTATATACATCTAAAAGTCGGCCGAACGACTTTGTTGCATTCCTCGTTCCGGCCCTGCAATATATTACCCTAAATTGGATTTCGTCGTGAATGAGTTGATATATCTAAAGTATATATCTTCAGCTACTAATAAACTGATATCTTGAGCTACTTGCAATAATATAATTCATTTGCTGATGTTAATTTGATGCAAAATATTTAAGATAGGAGAAGTGGATTGACTAGAACAATTCATGAATTCACTATTCTGTTCATCTAAATCACTGACATATCTTGGTATTATTTATTTTGAAGATGTTTTTTCTTTTTGTATGAATAAACTTGTTTTGAACATGTGAATCCTGTATCTTTTTAATTATTGACAGGCTAATTGTTTGACCACAGCTCACCTGATATTAACCATGACTGTATTAGTATCGAGGTAACACGCAGCATGTCTGCCGATTCTGCAGGGTTCTTCTCACAACAGAATCACGGTAAAACCGTAAATTATCATAGAACTGTACTTTCTACATAGAATTTAGAAAGCCTTACTTTGCCTTAGCTATCTTATCTCAATATATTCTATAGGATTGTTAAATCAACGCCTATGTTGAATAAATCAAAAACACATAGATCACATAGAACCACTTAAAACTAAACCCTAAATATTTCAGACACACAGGTTGCAAAATTTTTATACTAAATTTTTGTCGTTTATTGTTTGTTGTTGTGTTAATGCTATTCTAATGATAGGGCTTCATCTGTGTGTATAGCCATTATTTAGAGCGGTAATTGATACAGTATACAGATATGGCTGGGCGTTAGCACACTAATAGGCTAGTGGCATTATTAATGTCGTTAGACGTTAGCCGATATTCAAAGTCAAATGATAGTGTGGCCACCCATGTAGCGCATTGTTTAATGGACCATTTGCACGTTAATTATTACGTTAACTGGACGTAAAGCGTCACGCAGGTGAAGCATAAGGATAAGTTAGTGACAAAAGATTTATCTGTTAAGACACGTACGTGTTATTTGAGCAGAAAATCAATATGAGATAATTTCAGAATTTGAACCCTGGATCCCACACTAGGAGGAGTCTTGGGTCGTGGGACCCAGTGCCTTCCTCAACTAAACAATGATGTACGTGTAGAACGATATCTAGGAACAGATCTTCTTAAGGAGAGCGAAGAAAAAACCATTATGCAACGACCGGGTCAAAACAGGCTGACGATGATGATGGTATCTATTTCTGAAATCTTACAAAGAACCACATACCATATTTGATCTTCACGAGTGCTTCACGATAAAAAATGCAAAAACATTATTTGTAAAACGGTGAGTGCTTCGGCATTTGGCAGGTGCAAGTTTTTCGTTCATAATAATCGTTTTGACAGTCTTCAAGGCAACAGTTCCCAGCACGAAGATAAGACAGCTTAAAAGCTCAACTTGATAATGATGTTTTGTGGAAAAAATATACATTGCTCTTCATTCTTGACTTACATAAACAAATGAAGAAAAATACAGTCTTGCAATTTTTTTCTTAAATGCCAGTGTTAAACAGATTTCACATCACACACACATCAACAGCCGGAAGGCGTCCACTGCTGGACGAAGACCTCTCCCTTAATAGGGAGGAAAATAGATTTAAAGCCCGTAAAGTTAAATGACATTTGTCAATTTTACACAAATGAAGAATAATACAGTGTTAAATATTTTCACTGGCACGTGTATACTATTAAAATTGAATTAGGATTGGTGTTCATAAAATTAAAAAACTATTTTTTCCCGCCTAAGTTTAATTGAATTATACATATTTTTTCAAATTACTTTTGCGTTCAGCCTTAAACCTTTCGAAGCTCGATCTTTTTTCTTATTCTTATTTCAAAATATAAAACCTTCGGGTCTAGGACGGGCCGCGTGTCCACTTTCGGGCCACTTTTCCTGCTATTAATTACTTTCCGCCGGGGCTAGAAAGCCGACCCGGGGTCAGACGACACAGAACTTACGTAGATGCGGTAGATAGTGACAAGTATGGTATAACGTTTCTCTTAATATATTAAGCTTTTAATTACATTACGTGTGGTGGTGATACTTAGGATAGCTGTTTATGATTACCATTAGGTACCCGTAAAAAGAAAATTAAAAAAAAATTACATATTAGTAAATCTTAGATTTTAAATAGAAATAAATGTAAAATAACCAACTTGTTGATTAATAACCTGATGACTAATAACTTCAGGTTATTATATAAATAGGTTTAAAAACTAAGTAAGAATTGTGAGTAAGTAATGTACATTGAAAGCCATTGACTTACTGTTTATTCTTTATACAAAGTCATCAAAATCAGAGTTTCATCATCATCATAATAAGCCCGGAGGCGTCCACTGCTGAATGAAGGCCTCCCCCTTAGACCGCCACATCGTAGGACAACTTGCCATTTGCATCCAGCTGTTGCCCGCGACTTTCACAATGTCGTCGGTCCACCTAGTGGGAGACCTTCCTATATACGCTGCGTCTTCCGGTTCGCGGTCGCCACTCAAGAACCTTTCTTCCCCATCGGTTATCAGTTCTTCGAACGATGTGGCCTGCCCTGCGCCACTTCAACTTGCAAACCCTGCGACCTAGAGTTACAGTTTACCCTCAATATTTTATCAGTGTAGTAAGACGATCTTAAAATACCTTTTAACTTAACAAGTAGGCAAGTGATAGTAAGTAAGTAAGTAATTTAAATGTATATACTAAAAATATTTTTTATGACTAAACTAACGTAGGTACCTATTTTTAAATTTAATTTTACACATCTCGTGCACTATTTTATTTTTTTAATTAGGTACTTAATTAAAATCAGATAAATCTCTGTCATAATTATTGAATGAAATTAACTACCGGGATAAACTCTACCTGTATCCATTATTTTAATAAATGTATCACATTATTCAAAAAAATCACAATTCTATATTACCCTTATCTTTGAAGTTAAGAGATGCAACCGTAAGAATAACCTGTATTTAAAACGAAAAGTCGGATAGAAATAGACTTTAGATTAGTAACTTTTAAGATTTATTTATGTTTGAAGATATTTCCTATCTTATTATGTAAAGAGCAGATTTGTTTATTTTATCAGAAGACGCTGTTAGTGATTTTTCTTGATAAATGTGCCAGAATCCAATTTGCTTGACGTCAAACTTTCTGATACGGGAGTCCCGTATGCTATGAGAATAACAAAATGAATTTTTCGCTTTAAGTCAAGCGCAAAATTGTGTCATAAGAGATGTGGAGAATTTTATTTCGAATTGGTTAGAAACAGCAGTAGTTGGGAGGGTAACATAAAAATGTGTTATTGCAGGTTCAAATCCTGCCGGTTGATCATTTAGTAGAGCCATAGACAAAAGCTAGGTAGACTGACGACATTGTAAAGGTCGCGGGCAACCGGTGGATGCAAATGGCAGGTTGTTGTACAGTGTGGCGGTCTAAGGGGGAGGCCTTCGTTCAGCAGTGGACGTCTCCGGGCTGATGATGATAGAGAACAGCCTCGCAGTTGACGGTGGTAAGTATTTTGCGATCCCCAAGCCCCAAGCGACTTAGTTGACATAATTGCCAACCCCTCCCTATCAAAGGGGAGACATTCGTTCAGCAGTGGACTTCGTCTTATTCCGTTTATTAGCTTCAGAATCGTTATCATTTCATCATCATCATCAGCCCGGAGACATCCACTGCTGAACGAAGGCCCTTAGACCGCCACACTGTACGACAACCTACCATTTGCATCCACCGGTTACCCGCGACTGTTACAATGTCGTCGGTCCACCTAGTGGGAGGCCTTCCTACGCTGCGTCTTCCGGTTCGCAGTCGCCACTCAGGAACCTTACTACATCCTGTTATCTTGTTCTTTATTTAATAATAACATGACCCAGTACCCTCGAAGGACGATTGGGCCATATTCACCACGTTTGCTCTGTTGCTGGTTGGCGTATACGCCATACGCTACGCGTATACGCGGTATACGCTAAGCGAAATTAGCTCCGGGCGAAGCCGAGATAGCGTTGGGATGTCGCTCTAAACACATGTGACATTTTGGCCTAATTCTAACAAGGAGGTATGGGAAATTTGCGACCACCTGTGTATAGGAAATGTCCTAAACCTTTAATTAAATAATAATTATTAGTTTCGATATTCTATAAAACAACGGAAACTTGTATTTATTTCTATATAATAATTTAAATTTATGAGCCATAAAATTTTATTTTACTGGATTTGCATAAATATTTATGCTATTTCTTATACGCCTGCAATAGTAGAGTTTTGGCGATAGAACAACTTTATTGTAAACTTGAATAAATGAATGACTTATGACTGTGACTCGTTTTTAATTACAATTATAAAATACGAGTATGACATATAAAATTTGAATTTTAAAGTTAAAGCTTTTTTAAGCGTTTTTTTTTGTAGCCTCGAGGCTACCGTATCAACGTTGAGTTGAATAAGGAAAATTTAAGATGTTGTTATATCTAAAAATGAGGAGATAATATATGCATGCCTTCGAGCTTAAACCATTGGAGGTGGCAAGCCAAGGCGTACCCCACTGCCAAAACGTATATACTCACTTACCATAAATTGCTTGTGCGTGTTGTGAGTTTATTACACGATTGCCAAAAAAAAGGAGTGTTATGTTTTCCGGGTTCATGTAATAAGATGTAAGTTTCTTTATTCTACCAAATCTTCTAAATGCCTGAACAGATTTGGATGTATGGGCTATCGTTAGAATCTGTACATCATTCCGAGTGACATAGCCTTTTTTTTGCAAAAAGGTAATATTGCGGCTGTATTTTCAAAAGTGTAATAAAAAAAAGACTAGTATTATTACAATATGGGTATCAAATTGAAGACCTTGATGAGCAAATTCTAAAAGCAAATAAATTGTATGGTACACTACGACGACGACGTTTTCTGGCCAATTACGTAGCGATAGAAATAAGTATTATACAGGTTGCCCGGTCTGGGGTTAGGCAAACTTGTTAGACAAACTTAACAGACGGGTACACTCATTTCTAACATCAAATTTGTTATGGGGCAAAAAAAAAAATTAAAAATTATGGGGCCCGCAGTTATACAGTTTTCTTTCTATAAGTAAGTAGTTTGCTATCAAATACGCACTACCTATATTTCTACTGTTTTAATTTCCAAAAAATCTCTAACTTTCTACATTAGTTTATTGTAAAATTCGACCACGACCCATTTTATATTATATAAGTATAGTACTTACTTAAGTTCAAGTCAAAATTAAGCCTTTAATAGCTTTTAATCAACAAGCTGTTTTTATGCAAATAAGTCGTAAATTATAATAAAGACGTCAATAATAACTACTTAACTAGTTAATAACAAAATGAGGACATGTAAAAGTCTTCATAACTTAGTTTATATAACTTAGCTAAGTTGGTTTACGTCTCATCACTGGTTGTATTAAACGTTATGATTTATAGACCAATGATGTAAATTTTTACTTATCTGTGATAGCTCAATTGCGTTAAAGTTATGCATAGATTACACGGGCTTCGTTCTTCTCGTTAGTACTAATCGGTTAATATTCATATGACACTTGTTGCTTATTAAATAGGATCGGAGTATATTCACATGCCCTGTCATTTACTAAGACTAAACACAAATTAGTACGTTTACGTTTACACGAAAGGTATGAATACTAAGCCCCATGTAAGACGCAGTTAAATTCGCCTTTCGAATTAGGAAATAAATGTGGGCTTTTCAATCGAATGTTTTTTTTGTTTTTATAGTTCCTGGCCATGGGGATACTAGTCCTTCAGCCGAATACATATTTCTTCATCGATCCTTCTTTCATCTTTCTCCAGTTAATGTAAATAAATGAGTCGTAGTCACAGTCCAAGTCACACGCAGTAAGTCATGGTCAAGTCCAATCATGCCCTAGTAAAGTCGTAGCAACTTTACTAGAAGCTTCTTCGGAGTTTTGGAAACAACACGAAAAGACACGTTTCACTACATTATATCAATTGCACACACTCTTGCTTTTAAATCAGCACTTAATGAATAAAACGCCACCATTTTTATGCATTAACACTCGAATAAACACAAATTTTGGAAAATAATACAATGCAGCGACATGATTTTCTCGCGTTCCCGCCAAAACTCCAATCGAATGTTTAAAATGGTTGTGTTTTATCTTGTTAGGAGTCCAACAGTTTTAAGGTAAATGTTACGAACATAGATGTTTGTTCTGATTCTGGGTGTAGTATGTATTTTATGTTTAGGTATGTATTTACAACAAAAAATATTTTATTATTATAAGTAGGTATTTTACCAACTATCTGGTGCCCATAGTACAAGCTTTGCTAGATGGCGCTCTGGAATAATCATTACAGCCAAAAATAACAAGAATCTAAGTTCTTAGAGACTGCTGATGATGATATGGCCGCCTATTAGAAATCTAGATCATGGAAATTAATTTTCGCAAAATAAACGATTTAATAATTTTCCCCTCGATAACTTATTAATTTGGTACTATAGGTACTTTTCTAATTATTTGATTAGTACTACGACCTTTATTTAGTATTGTGCATAAGTGTTAATTGACGTTTGTTAATTTAAGCAGCGTTTTTAAGTAAAACTCTTAAGAGGGAATCCGGTCTGCGATTCTCCATACAAAATGTATTTCCCTATATATATATATTTGTATGCAATTACTCGTAGTTGCTTAAAATATGGAAATGACAGAGACATGTCTAATGTCTATAGTAGACCTATACAAAAAAAATGCATTAGCTAAAGGCATTATCCAGAAACAAAATAAGGGAATACATATGTATGGAGAATCGCAGACCAGATTCCCTCTTAAGTAAGTATTTATATTTCTCTAGCTCTTACTACGTTGAACTCTATCCGCCGATATTGTCAGGTCGGATCATAAAGACTCCTCTATCGTAAATGAACCGCAATCAGTACGGACTTACGGACCGGTGTTCCCACTTGTGACCTGTCACTGACATACCCGACATGCTATTCTAAGCATAGCCAATACATGTTCCAAATTATTCAACTTAATTTTTTTATAAATTTATTATTATCAGTTTTTTTTCATGTATAATCTGTGTACCTATTTACTGCCTTGTACCACAGAAAATACTATCATCATCATCATCATCAGCCCGGAGACGTCCACTGCTGAACGAAGGCCTCCCCCTTAGACCGCCACACTGTACGACAACCTGCCACTTGCATCCACCGGTTGCCCGCGACTTTTACAATGTCGTCGGTCCACCTAGTGGGAGGCCTTCCTACGCTGCGTCTTCCGGTTCGCGGTCGCCACTCAAGAACCTTTCTTCCCCATCGGTTGTCAGTTCTTCGAGCGATGTTCAAAAAATACTATGTTGGGAGTGAATCTTTTGTTAAGAAGATTTACTCCTTCAGTAGATTAATTCATAGAAAACGCGACCAAACATAGTGGTACATAATTTATCTATAATATAAGTACAATTATGACATTTTTAAAATCAGCTAGTATTTACTCTGTTTGTATAGAACTAGACTAGATGGCGTTGTAAGAAATTTCCACCAATTAAATTTATTTATTATGCTCATTGTATTATTTATCTTTATTGTAAATTGCATCCAGTATAATCACTGCAGCATAGATTATAAATAGCAACATAATATGCTATCGTCAGCTAATGTTGCCACACTATTGACCCGAGTCACACCCAAGATTCTACGCATAGCGTACAAATTGTGATTATTTCTACGTAATTAGTAAGCAAACCTAGCAATGCAATTTGTTAGCAATTGGAATGTGATGGCATAAAGAGCGTAGGTTGGAGATTCTTGAATCGTTAAGAGGGAACACGGTCTGCGATTTTTCATACAAATTTATTATCCATAGATAATGCCTAGTCTAGATCAATTCTTTTTTTATAAAATCTAGGTCTGGTTGCAAATGGCAGCTTGTCCTTGCCTTACAGTGTGGCGGTCTAAGAGGGTGGCATTCGTTCAACAGTGGACGTCTCCGGGCTGATGATAAGTCTACTGTTGTACTAATGTTGCCTTATTTTTTTTTAATATATTTTTTTAATGTTCATAAGATGACGACGCTTAGTATTATTTCAAATACATTTTCATATCTCATTTTCATTACCATAAGTATAGACAATGACTAAATGGTACCGAAACTTCACGTGACCTTGTGCACAAATAACTTGCTTTTATGCGTTATCTGAGAAAAAATATACGGCCGCGCTGTAGTTTGGAAGCGGATACGCCGGATTCACTATTTATTTTCCAGTTTATTTTATTTCGCGAAAAAAAGTAAGTGACTTGTTCAGTTTGTTATTTTCTGTACTTATACCATTACAATCACGTTATTGTATTTATTACAATAGCTGTTTTTGTTTTATGAGCTATTGCTGGGTGAAGTCTCCTTGTGCAGAGCCGCCTTCTTTGATCGCGTGCTGGCCAGCAAGAATAGAAAAGAATTTGACAAGAGACCCAAGAGTTCAGTTATTCAAAATTCAAATGCTTTGATCATGTATCCAGGAGAGCTAGATCCTCCAAGTTCAAATGGTTCGAACATAATTTTGGTTTTTCAACCGACTTTAAAAAAGGAGATTCTCCTATTCGACAGTATGTTTTTTTTTGTTATGCGATTACTCCGCCAATTATTAAAAAAATTTGATGATCCTTTTTTTGTTTGGTAGTACGTCAGAGATGGTCCTATATAAATTATATCGAAATCAAATCAATCAAAATTACTAGAAAATATGAAGATGTCATCCAGGTATTCGAAGTATTATTATAGTTGAGAGTATTATTTTTGTTTAATTATAAACAATTATTTTACATATTTTGCAACCTAGTTTACCTACATCAAGTTTTATCGGGCTAACACTATCATTACTATTTTAATCTGTTTCTGAAAGATAATTAAACAGATCTTCTAAATAAGCAGACAATAGGCAGGTAGGTTACCTAGCCACTATAAGACAGGCAAAAACATGAAAAGGGTCAACTTGGCCTTAGATCCACATTTCGCGCCTCTGACGTCATTCATTCGCGCTAATGTGCCGCTAGTATCATTCCTTTAATTATGATCAGTCTGGTGTCGAATTTTCAATTAATTTTATAATCGATATGCTGCTAACTCGATTGTCGACGTGTTAATTTGATTTTGAATCGAATCAATGTAGAGTTTTCATATTTCTATTTGGTAGTATGGTAGTCTAACTTTTTGTGACTGTATAATTAGACTGCCCAAAAACTGAATTTCATGTTTTCAGGCTTCATGTACGTATCTATGTATGTGAGTTTCTTGATTTTATTTCGTAATCCTGAATACAGTATAATGCTTACTACTGGAAATCGCTTAATAAAATCTTTTTCTGTTGTTGTTAAAATGTATTGTAAACGCGATTGAAGGTATTATTAACCCGAAAAGAGTTTATTGTAGTCATCATAATAACCAACTTTATCTATGGGACCGACAAGAATCGCGGAAAAAGCAGCTTTTTTAGGCAAAATCTTCTTTGGACTTGTGATGTCTACCAAAATCTTCTTTGGACTTAGGGCTACCGTTTCGTATATTCCAAACATAGAAACCAATGCAATGAGGTTCCACAGGCAAAACTTTTCGTTGATGGCGCCAGCGGCGGTCCGGATGTGGCAAAATCGAGTTTTCTTGTTAATCTTTGTATATATCTATCTGATCTTGATGAGGGCGTTTTTGATAATCTAGTCCAAGGAAAAATACTGGGTGCTGTGTCTTGTTTCAAGAATCTATGCAGCTGTTGAAGGCCTGAAAATAGATTTGTAGGTTAGATAGTTGTTTACATTTTACGTTGGACAGAGCTTAAAGTAGCAAGGCGCTCGCTCTGTTAATCAATGTTCTCTGCGAAAACTAAACAAAATGTATGAGATTGACAATTGACTATGGCCGCGCGCCATACAAGAGGCGATAATAAATTAATACCACTGGTATTCGTTTTGCGGTATTAGAAGGGAATAGATCGGAAAACAACGCAGTGTGGGATCCCCATCGCCATTGTGAAAATATTGTAATAAATATTTTCTATACATACTCAAAATATGAAAAGACCCGATGAATCACCGCAAACTGAACAATATGGATAAAGGCACAGATTATAGGCAATTAAATCAGATTGCACTATTTTTGTGTAAAAAATAATTATAAGGTAAAATTTAATTATGGACACAGAAGTTTTCAATTTCAGTACAACCAATTTATGCAGCGTTGTGAAAGGGAGCCACTATCGTGTCTTTTGAAGTAAAATTGACAGCTACCAGTAAGACATTTTTAGTACGTTCCCTCAGCTGACTTTACTGATAGCATGGTGACCTCGTACCTATCAACGCGTTAAAGGTACTTATGGCCACACAGAAAATAACTATAGATGTGTCATTACAAAATGAGTCCACTAATTTCAGGTCTTACGTTTCTTCTGCATTTATACGATCATTTGGTTCGATTTACACCGTGTCGATTGTGGGAACCTCTCTATTTTAACACATATCGTAGGGTTCATGATAAAATGGCGTATGGTCAAATATCTATTTTTAGGTTTTCATGACACTCTATTTTTTTGTAAGTGTACATCACATCATGGGTTATTGAATTCATGAGCAATAGTTTAGGGGGTCATTCAACTCATTATATTGGACAACTTGTACGATGAAATTAACACTGAAAACGAGAAAAAAACCGGCAGTCCCACACAAAAAAAAAAAAAAATTCACGCGCAACGAAATGTATGGAGTTGCTGTTTTTTTTTCATGATTGCCGCTTTGATTGATTTGTTCAATGAACTCCTACGATGCTGCTCATGAATTCAATAACACCCTGTATAAGTTACTGGCAGTGTCACCATAATGGAAGACCGCTTGTAAGAGCGAATGATTTGTTCCCAAGGCTAGACTCTGTTTGTGAATGCTATAGAAACACGAGTCGAGCGAGACGTTTGCCTGGTGGTAAGCATCACGTCTGCCCGTAACGGTAACAGTTCCAGAATTGTGATTCCACATGCACTGCCCTCGTCACCTTGAGATATTAAATGTCAAATCATGGCGTATTTCTCTGTAAACATTGCCCTCCAAATAGAAACACAGTAATGCTGGCAGACTACTGCTTGGCGTTTGAATACCTGGCAAAGATATGGTACTTCCCCAGGCTGACTCTGCAATAATTTAAGTACTATTATTTATATAACTATATTTACTGTTGGTTCACTACGACTTTCCGAAACACATTTCTGTCTATACTTATATGCTACACCAGTGGCTCCCCACTTAAGTACGTACTTAAATATACGTTGAACAGAGTGTAACCGCATTAGACTCGAACAAAACATTGAATCCTGTTTATTCACGCCAATTTTCATATATTTTCGGATGAAACCAGAATAGCGCAATCGAGCAGTACTTAGATCGGGTTAGACGAAACTGGTCGGCTCTGGTAAAAGGAGGTTATTTATCAAACTACATATTATAGAAGGTCGTTAACTAGGTATAGGTAAGTAAGTAAAGCGATCGCCTGGTCGACGCGACGCTTGATCAAAATGCTGGTGTTTATTTGGCCCAACGCATAAGCATTGCCATTCAACGTGGCAATGCCGCCAGCATGTTGGGTACGCTGCTGACTGGTTGGAGCATTTATATTGTCTCTAGACTTTTATCGGTCTGGATACAATCCTTCTGTTTTTCGTGTAGTAGTCTTAGTAGTTGACCTGGGCATGTTGTTAAACTGCAATCCAGCACCACCGGAGGACGGGCAGCAGCGTCCTCTTAGTTAACGGTGGTAACACATTGCAATCCCCAAGCCGCCTGCCGAGCGTGGGGATTATGACAACTCCTCCGTATTAAGGGAGAGGCCTTCGTCCAGTAGTGGATGCCTTCTGGCTGATAATGAGTATGACGATGATGAGTCTTAGTAGTTTATTGTAGTAAGTAAGTTTGTATAGACCGAGTGGCCAGCCCTAGTTTCAGAGTAAATGTTCCACCTGAAGGCCGACAAGGCTTTACGCTCATTGTTATAGAAGTAAAGAACAAACAACCGGGACCAACAATTTAACGTATCATCCAAGAGATATAAATGGCATTCACGCTCACCCATCCGAAGACTGACTGGAGCGTCCGTTGCAATATCGGTGATGTATCTGGCTAAAACCTTAGAACCTTGGTTGCTGACGCTACTTTATGCAAAAATTTGACTTTTTACGAATTAACAATAGCTGTTACCTACCTATGACGAATTTACAGATTTTTTAATGACTGGCAAGTTAACTTTCAATGTATGGAACTTAAAAAAGTGTGGCGAATTAACTTTGGGGCGAGTTTCCAATGAGCCATCTAGTCAGTCAAACTTTAAATAAATTCACGCACAACTGGTTTTACTCTGATGTCAAAAGTTTTATAATGTGTTAATGTGTGTCTGACTGACCTTCATAATTTTATTCTTTTATTCATTAATTTTTTCTTTTGAATCTTTTATTTTTCTTAAATAATTAAGTAGTTTAAGTAGTTAGGTTAAACTCTTTCATAAGTAACTAAGTAAAAATTATATTTGAATTGAAGATAAAATTATTGAAATGCTCAGATCCTTTTTCGGCTAGGTGAAGTAAAATGGCAACAAAGAAACTTTTTGCTTTTTACGTTTTGTTTCGTTAAATTAAACGATATTACAACGAAATTTTCTTCATTTACTACTTTATGATAGACAAGAAAACATGTTTTGTTTCTTTTTGGAAATTCTGAATCAGCAATCTTATATATTATCTCCATTAATATGATAATGTGCAAGCGAGATAAGATAAATTCCCTTAGCGTAGCGTTAGGAACACTTAGTCGGGCCTTTTCGACTATATCTGTTCTGCGTAACCCACAAACACGATGTTTATGCAAGTGAATGCCTTGTTGCGTAAACTGGCGTGCATTCTTGACTCCGGCGATATGCGTAAGCGCAAGGCGATACTTTCGCGATGTAACGAAATCTTCACTGGATTATCGTAAAGTACCTACTTAGTAATGTAGATAATTGGTTTCGATTCGGTAGCACACCGTCTTACCTATAATTTATATAATTTTAATTTAGACCTGTCAAACGCCAGTTTGCTATTCCGACATGACATCTCAAACTAAAACATCTTAGTTAGAGAAGTTGTGTCTAAAATTTAAAACGAACCATCACCTAAAAAAACATGGCAAATAAAATAAGAGTTCTTTTAGAGCAATTCTAAATTAAGCTTAACGTAAATACCGAATAGCTTTTGTGACGACTTGCGCCTAAACTAAAATTTGAAAGTGAGCTAAAATAAGAGTTCTCTAAAATCACCGAATCGACACCAATGTAGATATAAATTTAGTAAACTCACTGTATTAAAAAAAAATAAAGACTGAAATGAGTTAGAAGGTTAGGGTGCATGTTAGCTGGGTACCTAAAACTACTTGTCTCTGAAACTCAGTAAGTTTACCTAATAAATAAAAAGTGCCATTAACCACTACAAAAAGTCACAGAGCTAAAATGTATCTTACTATACAAGCAAAAAGTAAAAACGATGGTTTCACCAAAATTATTTCTTGTGTTTATAGAAATAAATAAATAAAAGTTTTTCAGTTAGACCTCTTTTACCATAAGGTCTTCAATCAATCATTTAAAATTAATACCATACAAAATTATGTATGCGTGTTTGCAATGATTATAAAAATGTATCTTAAAAACTATTCATCCAAAAATATTGGCGTCCAATGTCTATGGATGGATGATCAGCCAAAAACGCTGGCTACTTAGGTTCAAAAGTAAAGTGCGTGCGTTTTTTTGTCAAATTGGAGGATAATGGCGTCGCACTTCAGGCATTTGCCTGTGGCAACTGCGGCAAATCGATACTTCCTTCCACCGAAGACTCAACGACATCTAGGGTCTATAGTTGTCTTTTACAGTTATACCCATTTTAGGAACATACCCATTTAACTTGAATATTTCATAAAATTAGGTAGATACGTGGTCTGATAGATTAAGCAGATAAAGTAAGTGTGGGAATCCACATTCAAGGTTTTGAGAATGTGAGAAAAATTATGTCCTTGTTACGAAATTGCAGGCAAAGCTAAGTGTTTATAATTAAAGATCCAAAAAGCAGTATAAACGGTGAAATTGCTGGGAATATTTAATTTAAAATACTATTAACAAAAACCAAAAATTACTATGAAGATATTTAAAGGGTTATAATTTTTTTTTGCAATTAGTTGCCTATAAATAGGGAATTACAGAGATACGTCTAGCCCTAGAGGCATTATCCAGGAAAATAGGGGAATACCTTTGTATGGAGAATCGCAGACCGGATTCCCTCTTAAAACACTTTCCAGCAGCTAAATACTAAATCATACCCCATTCATCTTCTACGAATCTATCCATGCGTCAACGTACGTCAAATTCGTTTACTTTTGAAAACATTTAAAATGAACTCTAAAACTAAACTCATAGGACTTTTTCGAATGTAAAGAAAAGTTTGTAAGAATGCAACATTGACGTCTAAATGTCAACGTCTATTGTACAACGCGACCAAGAATCTGTCCATGTGTTCGAATGAGGAACTAAAAAAAAACTATGAATGGTTGTCAGTTTGTTTATGGAAATGCGATGGTGCCTCTACCTTTCAAGTCTACAGATGATTTAATGTTATGTATTGTAATGAAATTGCCAAGGCACGTATTTCTTCTCACAGTGGATGGCTGTATTGTTTAATCAATCGAGTGATAGTAACAAAGTGGGGTTAGTTAATGCGTCCATTAGTTTATTTACGAAGTAGGTGTATTAGACTTGAACGATTGCTTTTCCTCTTGACAATTGCCTTATGCATTGCGTAGTTTTAGATTTAGACTCTACTACTGGGCCCATGGAGGATAACTGGGCCCTGTTTTATAAAGCTACAAGTACAAGCTTACAATAAAATTGTACTAGCTTGTACCAGTAACTACAAGTTACCAGTTACAGGTAGATGGTTTGTCTTTAACTTATATACAAGTCAAGTGCTTGTCTTGTACTAGTAGTTTGTACACTGGTTGTGTTGTAGCTTTAGATAACGCTGTACTCAATATTTTTTTGCGGAGTTGCCAGTTTTTCACTACAAGTACAAGACTTGTAGCTTTATAAAACAGGGCCCTAGCAGTAGGTACTAGAGATACAGGGCATATTTTATCATTTGTATTATATTGTATTGTAGTATTAGTTGAACTACTCAGTAGAACTATTGATTCAGAGGCTCAGTTATACTGGTAGAACCACTGAAGAGAGAAGTGAATAGAACGAAAATGTGACGGGCCGCGCTAGCCGGCATTAAGTCTATTTAGACTTAACGACAATTCTTCCAATACACATGTTTTTAAACTGAGAATATGTACTCAAAAAAGACAATTTAAATAGACGCGTAGGAAACCAAACCACATTACATCGCAATTAGATCGATTTTAATCTGTTGCAAAATGATTGGCATTTTTTCGTCGTAGCTTCTATGCAATTGTGTGTGAAACAGGCGACAGCGGTTTTCCATATTGCTTTACAACATTGTTTTGACAGCCGTTCTAGCTAAGAAGTAGGGTTTTCGCTTTTCTGTGGATGGAACTTACTAGAGATACAAAGTTGTACTAGTAGGTAAGATCCGGAGCGCTGTTTGACGAACTGTATTACTGACACTGGACAGATTCACTCCCAAATAAATTGCGTCTATAAATATAATGATTATAGATATAACTATAACCAAGGGCGGATCCAGAATTCATTTCTGGGAGGGGCACATGGGTTATAATATGCCATATGAACTTATCCTATGTTGTCTTTGGGATCGATTATTTTTCAATGACATACAAGAATAACTATAAAACATACTTTTTATAAAGATTAAATAAAGAGAAATAACATGTTTATCGTTGGTCCACCTAGTGGTTACTAGGTGGACCGACGACATTGTAAAGTCGCGGGCAACCGGTGGATGCAAATGGTAGGTTGTCGTACAGTGTGGCGGTCTAAGGGGGTGCCCTTCGTTCAGCAGTGGGCGTCTCCGGGCTGATGATGATGTGATAAACATGTTTATTATGCAATAAGAAACAAATATTATTAAAGTGGTATCTTCAAAATTTCCCAGTTCTTTGTTATATTTAAACCGTTTTTTTCACTTGCTCGTGTGCCCCATCCCTGTATCCGCCCTTGACTATAACAATATCATAGTAATTTAAATGCAAGATAATTTGATTATACTTTATTTGTGTCATTTTTCCTCTGTAGCGCTTGGCTCGTTAAGTTCCTCCTTTCAGCTTAGAACTATTCCGCGTAGCCCCGTAATAACATGTCAGTCAGAAATCAATCAACACCAGTAATTTCATATAAAAAATTGATAAGAACAGGAACTGAACATTTAAAGTCAATGCAAAACCAATCATATCGGTTATTGATTACAATCGATCGTACGTAGGATGAACAAAGCCTAACACGTTATCAGCGATGCTTTGTTATCAGTCACCCTGACCTAGAAGCCTTCCTTATCAGAACAATGAGTGATTCTGTCTGGCAGCGTGGGGGTTCCGTATAAAATCATTGTTTATTGTATTGCTAATCAACAGCTATTCTGGGGAAATATGATAACCCTGAGATAACTACCTACAATTTTGTTTATTGAACAAACACTAAAGTAACTTAAATAAGTAGAACTAGAGAATAGAAAAGAATCGTATCCGCCCATTAAACTTACTCCTTAATATATTAGACGTTCTGCCACACTGCCTTAACAGGGACTCTTTAAGGCGGGCTTCTAGCATTTTCGAACTTTTGTAAATGTGGGAAAAATCCTAAATGCGTGATATTGAACCAAAAAATATTTTATTAAAATTTATCATAATATATTTTAGCTTTTTGTCTTTTAGAAAACGCGATTTTGAATGTTTGGCTCGATAGAAAAAATAATCAAAATAGACACTAAATCGGCATTTCGATTAGATAGAACTAAGAAAATACATTATGAAACCACGCAAAACTTATACTAATATATAGAATATAGTATTATTTAGTTTTTTGATTTTTAAGATTACAGTATTTCTTTGTTATATTCTTAAAAACAAAGAAACACTTAATAAATTTTGTCATTCAAGCGCTCGCGCCTTCTCTCTCTCGCTGTGCCTATTGTTTACTCGCCTGCGCGTAACTCGCTACATCGGGGCTTAATTAATAGCTTAAATCTGACAACTAAAAGAATAACTAGGCTTAATAACAATAAACTGATTATAAAGATTAAACATGTGCTTAGTCTGGAATTGGAAGTGAAGTTTAATGATGTACTCGCGAAACATAACATATATAACACAAGAATACAGAATAAATAATAGTACTACGATAAGAATTAGACAACTAAAAATCACATGTTTTCGATAGCAAATACAAAGTCACTCTTTTCACGTCATAAAACCTGTGAAACGGCTTTAAATTTGATGTTTCCTCAGAGGCGAAGGTGGAAAACGCATAATTATGGCACAGTACTAGGTATTATTTCTTCTGTGATTATGGTCCGGAATGGGAAGTGAACAATGAACATACCGGAGAAGTGTAGGAACTCGAGTAACGTATAATAAAATAATAAATATGTGAAAACTAAAAATAGAACAGCACATGTTTAGGAAGAAACTAAAAATCCTCTTCTTTCAAGTTGACACCAAATAATACGCTTTTCAAAAAAATACAACCGACTTCAACTTCGAATACCTGGATGACATCTTCATATTTTCTAGCCATTTAGATTTAAAAACCTACTAAAAAAACTACTAAACCGATTTTGATAAAATCATCAAAATCAGTTCATAATTGGCGGAGTAATCGCGTAACATAAATACAAAAAAAAATACATACAGTCGAATTGAGAAGCTCCTTTTTTGAAGTGGGTTGAAAATAATGTTTTCTCTACCCAGCTACAAATTTACAGTTTAATTCAGAAGAGCAGATGGAAAACGTGTTTAGTCTGGAATGGGAAGTGAAGATGCCGGACAAGTATCCGTACCCAAGATACATGTTACCGAGTATGTCATGGCCTGAAGCCTGAAGGCACGCGGGCGTGGTCGGGCGTGCCGGCTCTTTGTTCAAAACCAGCCTAATGTTATTGTTTGGTTGCACGCGACGTTCAACAATTCATTTGGAGCATTCGTCTTTCGTTTATTTACATTTATCTGATGAGGTGTTTGCTTGCAGCTTCCGAATGACTTTATTTTGTATATTTATTTTTTTATTTTTTGTTTAGTTGTAAACAAAACGCTCGTCTCGTCACCACTGACGCTGTCCTGGATTTGTCAACAGGCCGAATAGGCGGCGGCCTAGGGGTGACAGCGTCCTAGACGAAAGGTGGCGGAAATAAAGTGGCCTACACTCATAAAAATAAAAAGCCGGCACTGGCTGGACGCGCGCCTCCACTCGAGTGGAATATCGACAGTCTCTAAAAAATTATACTATGTACAAATTAGCTTGCACTGAATATGACATGATTGTAGTTAAAGATATATTTTGTGGTTAACTATGTTAAGATGTATTTTCTATGGGAATGTAGTAATTAATGGTAAAATACATTAGAAAACCCACAGAAGTCTTATAAAAAAAGTAAATAAATCCGTGCCTAGCCTGAGTTGGCCAGCTCTAGTGTCAGAGTTAATGTGCCGGCCCAAAGCCTCTGACATGGCTTGACCGTTGTTTTTATAAAGATACAGCACAAACCGGGACCAACAATTTAACATGTCATCCGACCCACGGTAGCGCTCAGAAATAAATGCCACTCATGGTCACCGATCTGAAGGCTGACCGTACCGTCCGGTCAGTCTTCAGACATAATATTATACATACTTAAGAGAAAACCAGTTTTTTTTGTAAAGGAACCCAAAACCGTTTCTCGTGAGGCTATCCATTTTGTGTAGGTATACAGGTAAGTAGGTTAATCAGCTAGGTACCCTACCCTACCTCGTTGTCTAGACCGTCTAAACACTACTCATTTGTTAGCTAGCTCTTTTAGCCTAATTGGATTTCGGCTTTTAGGTTTCCAGTTTCCACACCCTATCGGGGTTTGGCTATTTCATCTATTTCGATACTTTTTAACCTAGTATAGTAAGGTATATTATTTTCACTTGAAATCGGTGGGGTATTCTCGACTGAGCACCAATTTTTTGAGCACCCATGAAATGAGCACCTAGCATATTCCCAAAACAGCCCCAATAAAAATTTTGGCTTGGTGCTGTTATGGGAACAAAAAAAATTATCCGATTTTATTCCCCTTTGAGCACCTACGGTACAACAGCTTCTAGTGATGGGACACTAACAAAACTTTGCAGTTGTTTTTTTCTTATTTATTGGTATCGCACGTTGTGCATTCTGCCAGTGTCAAGTTTGTGGATTAACAAGTTTTTTTAATTAAAATCAAGTCAAATATGTCATGAAATCATAGTTAGTCACACGAAATTGGTCATAGTCGAGCCCAAGTTATACCCTAGTAAAGTTGTGGCGACTTAACTATGAGCTTCTACGGAGTTTTGAAAACAACACGAAAAGACATGCTTCACCACATTATATCACTTGCCCACACTCATGCATGTACTCGAACACTCAATGAAAAACACCACTCGAAAACACCATCATTTATAATCATTAATTCGCGAAAAAAACACAAGTTTAAGAAAATTATAGAGAGCAGCGACATGTTTTCTTTTTGAAATATTATTATACAGGGTAACGCGCTCACCCCCCCCCCCCCCCCCCCTCCCCCGTTTGATTTAGGGGGCATTGAGCCCCCTCTGCCCTCCACCGCTGACCCGGGACATTATTTTCTATCACCTAGCTGAAGGCAAGGTAGGAACTGATCAGGTAGGTACGTACGAACCCAATAAACCTACCTGTTACGATCACGCCATTCAATCACGCCAGAAATAAATCAAGCCTATTTGAAAATGCTACCGTTTCTTAACCCTACGGCACGCGTGCCAAATCTCCAACCTACCAAAAATAATATTATAATTTCATTATAATTTCAAATCGTACCTCGCAGGCTCATGAATTTATAAATATAACTAAATTACTTGCCACTGGTCGGGCAGCTGTCTATAATTGGACAGATTTACGAAAATTTGCATTTTACAAACTTTGGGGCGGAAATGCATCGCAAATGTCGATACACCTTTTTTGCAGGAAGCTTACGATACGGTAAGTTGAGGAAATTACTAGTTACAAAAATAAATAGTAGGTAGGTCTAACCTACCTATTTACCTACTTAATCTTATACAGTTGATAGTGTGGCGATAGGTAATTAAAATTGTAGGTGGTTCCTATTCACTCTCTTATCATCATCATTGTCAGCTCGTTCAGCTCACTGCAGGGTCTAAGCCTCCTTTTTTTCGACAATCATCTCTGTTCTGTTACTTATACCTACCTTATAATAATTTATTACGTACCTACCTACTTAGTACGTAATTACTAACCTTTTGAAAATATTTACTGAATAATTTATAAGTAAGTACCTAACTTAAGTGTAGGTGTACCTGGATAGGTAAGTAAGTACTTAAATACATAGCTGGTTGTACTTTAATACGAATAAATAGCGACGATCTACAAAATAATTAAATGAAAAGAAACTGCATAGCGCGCTTGTTCTCCAAAGTTTTTATACAGGGGCACGTGTTCACGCATAGAACACTGGTGTTTTCCGTGTATTTTCTGGTTGGGTTGTCGCGGGGCGTCGGAGGGGGCCGGCGCGGAGTGTGGGGCGCCGCCGGGCGGCAGATGCGCCGTGCAACGCCATCTCTCGGCGGCGGTGGCGGGCGCGCGCGCCAGGTGCGCTGCCCGCACCGCGGCCGCCGCCCGCCCCCAGTCCGCCGTCACGCGCCGTCACGAATACACGTCGTCCCGGCCCGCATTTGCCGACACACGCGACGCGCGCGTTTCGAACGTAGTGCACGATCCCGCGACCGGTTCGCCGGAGCCGATGAGCGACTAGTGACATCTCGATACTTGTGCTTTGTGACTTGCAGTGAAAACGCTCAGTGGTTTGTGCAAGTGATGGATTACTGCGGATCCGCTGAGTGCTGACGACGTCGGGCTAGGTCCCGACGTATATGCCCCGGCGCCGCTCCCGGACGCGGCAGCATGCGCGCCCCAGCGGTGCTCATCGCCCTGCTAGGGTTTCTGCCCCAGGTACAAGCGCCGCCGACACCGACACCCAAAACCGCGAATCCCCGTTTGTTTACGTTTCGCACGTAATCCAATCGAAAACTCGTAGTTCGCGTTGGTTCTCACAAACAGCGATGCAGGCGCGGCGGCCCTGCATCGCTAGTCACTTTCCCACGAGCGGAGAGCTGCGGCCGCGGCCGGAGCCTAGCGATCGTCCTGGATAGTGCCAGTCGGGAGCGGCGAGACTGGCGAGGGCGAGGATCGTGACCGGCCGCGGTCGTCTCCACGCGCCTGTGTGTGTTCGATTCGTTTGCCAAGCAAACATAGGCACCTAGTTGTGAAGAAAGTTCAGGTTTTAATACCGGCGCGCGGGGTCAGCAGGGTCGCGAGCCTCTCCGCTTTAAAATTAGATGCATTCCGAGGCTTCGATGCGCTCTCTCAGCGGCGGATCTCTGCGATCCGCATGCACCGATGCGACAGGAATAACTCTTCCAGACGACTCAAGGCGCGATATTTCGGGCAGGGTTAGTAGTTCGGTCTAGTTTACACGAGAACCCTTAGTTTATCGCCTGTCGCTAATCGGCTTGTAATAGGCGTCGGGAGCCGTAAACCTACGGGTAAACAAACACCAGGCTAGAGATGAAAGTGGCATAAAGATGACATTAAAACTCAAAGCTGATCGGGGGTCATCGCCCCGCGACCCGGTCAAGGTTATTTTCCAAAGGGCTGTTTACGTGTGAACTTTTCACGTTGACGTGTTCTCACGAAACTCACATTTTATTAGTGGTAAAGTTTGGATTAAGTTAATTATTGGGCTCGTTAACGTCGAACGAATCAATCGATTAGAAGTATCAATCGGCCGCACAAGATGTTTATTTACGTAGGCATGTGCAGTAACATCTCGAGTCGAGGCTGCATGATTCACCCCTTACTCGATAGGTACACCTACTTTCCCAATCGAGTTGCAGGTTTCCTACGCGATGCAATTTCCTAACATTGTTAACGTAGGTAGTGAACATTCCTAGTTATTGCATGCTAGAGACGCTAGAGGTTTACCCAAATGTCAAACTGACTCGATAAAAAATCGATACTGCGAGTGAGTTTTGTTCTCCCGCATCGTTTACCGGCCGCGGTGGCAATTTACGAGGGCTAGTCCCTAATGCGTGTGCGCAATGACTGAAGGGTAGGTAGCAACCCAGTTATTTACTGTATTACTGTCGCGAATTTACCGTTATAACATAACTAACAAGACCTATTGTATTTTTTTTGTTTTTTTTTTTATCCTGGTTTTACTTTAACCATAAATCTAGGTAGGTATTCGATTTACAAAAAAAAATGCGGAATGCCGTCAAAATCTAGCCATGTCTGGGCGGTGGATGCTTGGATGATGATGCTCACAAATTTCATCATAAACGATTCAGCCTTTTCCTAGCCTTTGAAAAGTTTTAAATAGGTAGTTACCTACCTGACTGACAGACAGGTACCTACCTCTTCCTACGCATCTATAACTAACTTTCGGGTTGTTAAGTACCTACCTAGGTAGGTAACATACTTCCTTGAAAAGTTTTATCAAGATTTGTTCGGCCGGTTCGTCATCGAAAGACAGTTTTTTCTTTGCTGTTCTAAACCTAACCTAGGCTAATTGTTTTGACATGTGATGCAGGCTCATTTTAATTATAATTAAATATAATTTTAATACCTAGTCTTTGAAATAGGTAGGTAGTACCTAGGTAAGTATCTTTGCTATGTCTGGAATTGAACCTCGGATCCCGTCTCTCGTGAGATTTTCGTGCCTTTTTATCGATTTAATCGTTTTTGCTCCAGTCAGGTTTAATTAACCGTAGTGTGCACCGGCCCATTCGCGTAGGGTGTCTATTTATATAGTCTGCGAATGTGTGCGTTCAAGGCGCTATAATACATTATGAATGAAGTCTCCTGTCTCGTTGTTTCATAAAAAACGGTATTTTGTGCAGTGGAAAGACTGGTTTGTGTCGCCACAGGTCTGTCTACGTGATGAGCAGTGCATTGATGTACCTAATTGTTCCATCGTTCTACTGCATCCGTAGGTCTCTCATGTCCGGATACCAACCTACCTACTTGGTTTTAATTTTCTTTTTTATTTACCCCTCAATGTTGACAGTACTTACCAAAAATCGCCTGTTTATCTCCCGACAATTCCCCGTTCGAAATTCGAATCGCGTGATCGCCTCTTCAATCGGAAGCGGCGTCGGAAACACGTCTGCTCGAAAACCGCAACATTATAATTTCCAATTTCAAATAAATAATTCGATGAAGACTTCTTTGTTTCTTTTCATCCCTGAGAGGATAAAGCTCATTAAAAATGATTGTATCCTTATTCTCGCCGTATATGGACATTAAGGTTTTTTATTTATTTTTATTGGCTATAGACATTGTTGCCAGTTACTAGGTAGGTTAATTTATACCAGTCGCATACCTATCTAGGACATAGTATGTCATAGCTCGCATGGAACTTTACTTGTGCGTGTATGATTGCGTTATTTGTGATATAGGTAATAGGTATACCTATACCTAATCGATGTATATTTCGATTTTAGGTGTGTTCTGTCAGTGTATGTGTGCTAGTTGCACTACTTGCCTACCAGTCTGTGCAAGCACACTGGCTAGCATTCCGATATGCATTCATTTATCATGGTCTTAATGTTTAAAGTTACCTATTGCTAATATTATATTTATTAGATTTATTGCGCTCCTTCCTGTAAACTTAACTGTCGAAAATGTTTTATTTTGTAACAAGCTACACTCCCAATGAATTATCATAATGATAACTTTTACCAGGGAGTTTTGCGCACACAAACGACCTCTAAACACGTTGTTAAATGTCGCTCTGTATATAAAGGTAATAACATATTACTGTACGTATGTATTATAAAACCACAGCCTAAAGACAAAAGATTCAATTGATACCACAGATTGCCTTATCTTACCTCGTCAATCAAGCTCCACGATAATAAATTTACCCTACAATTACCAATTTATGTCGCCTGGCAACCCTCCCGTCAAACTCAAGCAGGTGCGACATTTTAATGGCGACTTTAAAAAAAACTTAAAGGTAGGTACACAAACATCTGCTTTTTCAGAATCCACTCGTGTGCACAAATTCTAAATGAAGCAAGATGATTAAAACTAAAGACCTTAAGGTAAATGTGTTAATGGACATTTTATGCCTTAAAGTTAGTTACAGTTTAAAATTAAATGTTATTTTCTCTAATAATAAAGTACTTAAACACTAATTTGTAGCAACATTAGCAGTGATTAATTTATTGACCCGGGACATGTTATTAGACCCGAACTTTGTCGTCGTAACACCATCATGTTTTCCCAGTTAAATGCGGCACAATTCACACTAAAGATAATAAAATGTACCTAGGTAGGTAGGTATATTCTGTGTGTTTGATATTCCACAAAATTATAAAGGAACGCTTTCCAGGCAATATATCATTTATAATACATATTTTACCACCAAAAAACCTTCAGTTGCAGAAATTTTATAAAAAGCGCTCTTTGTCATGCCAAAATGACATAAAAATTACATTCTTCCGACGAAATCAGACAATCGCACTATGACAGACAATACAGTCGGAAAGCTAGACAGTTAAAATAAGCAGTTTGCATGTCACCATTTGAAATTTTCTCAACTATCAAGACAAAATAGCGAAATTCAAAACACCTGCTGAGCTGTCCCCCAGTTTCCATACCCGTTTTAATCGTTCATGACATATTATGACCAACTTGTGTTTAAAGTTGTAAGATCGCATTTTTCGAACGAAACTGACGAATATTCGTGAAAATGTGTACGTCCAGAATTTGCTCAACTTCACATAATAAGTTGGTATCCCGAGCTCTAAGTAGTTCCTATAAGTATGTGAAACTCTAACTGTAGGTCTTTAAACTTTTATAATTTCGTTCATTGTCGAAAACGGTTTTGTTCTCTGAGAACCGACTCAATTATGTACAAAACTTAGAAATCAGTATAATCGTCCGGTTTTAACTGCTTAACTATGTGAAAAGCTTTGAATTTTGGTCTCATTGTACTGTTGAATAAGTTCCTAAATGAATCATTTTTGATAGCTATCGTAACGTCTATTTCGAAATCTAGCTGTCTACAAAGCATGCCTAAAGGATTTTTTTTATAGGGCCATACAGAAACGAAGGACGTAGAAAAAAGTGATTTGACCGTACGGAAAATGACATGCCGTGGAAATGTATTTTTTTCGTCTGGTTGTCTAGCCTCTTTGCTAGGGCCTTGATTCAATAATAGTTACTCCTTAATTTATGTACGTTAACAATTCTTGCACTGCGACTATTATGGGCAGGCGTGACGATTACCACCAGGCGACCGTCTCGCTCATATCGAAAACCAAAAAAAATACACCGTGAAGGAGATTAATTGAGATTTTCGCTAGCATAAAATTCAATGTAGCAGATTTATACCTCCTAGAACTAGAACTACTGCCGTTCTGGTACTTTTTAAATGTATACATGTAACATCATAGGAAATAATGTAAAAAGTTTTAATTTGCAAACTGTACCCAAATAAGTGCCTATGTACCTAAATGTGTTAAAAACATAGGAGGGATCAGACCGGGATAGTAAAATAAATAAACATATTTTTTTGTATTGATCCCACTTTTTCGACAAAATGTGGGATCAGACCGGCATAAAAACAAACTAAATAAAACGGATCCCACTTGGTATCTCTTCATGGGATCGGCAGCACACACCTTATTTTGTGAATTATTTACAAAATATGTAGGTCAAGTAGGTATGTTGCTTACTTTTGCAAACAATCGTATAAATAAATATAAAATTAATTCTAAATCAAATAAAGCTACATAATCTAGTCATATATACCTGTAACTGTATACATTGCATGTATACATATTTCATTGCGCGATTATTACGTGTACCATGTTTATCGGTAGTAAATTCAATCCCATCTATGACATCTTTGACAAATGACACATCCATTACTTACTCCGGCACAACACTAATGCCACCATTGTTACTTTATTTATCTCATTACTAACATAAACGGCCATTAAAGTCGATTTAGTTTTTCTTATCGTTCAATGCCGGATGTTTAATTGAATCCTGGTGATGTAAAAAACAAAATGGCGGGCAGGATCATTGATCAGATTGCGCAATGCTGCCAAACTGGATGCAAAGGGAAGTATGTTTTGTACATAAAAACAAGCGCGTTGGGTCTTCTTGTTACTAATTAGCTCGACATGATTCTTACCCCTGTCATGAAAAATAAGAATTAAAAGTTAAAGTTGTGCAGACAACATTACAAAAGCGAAGAGGGCGAGAACGTTTTCGAAATTTGAATAATCGGATGCAGTGTAATCCAGCCAGTAACCTTCTAATTTAAGATCCATTGTTTAGAGTTGCCAGTGTAAATTATTAAATTAAAAATTGGGTAAACGTGTCAGCAGTGCCATCACCGTACACTGTGTAGGTTGCACAATACCTACTTATCGTTACATAGTGCAGAGATGAGTCCTAAAATTTAAATTTATGTGGGTTGAAAGTTAAGGCCGTCAGTTGACAGATATGAATGCACAGTTTTATACGCGAATTATATAATTAGCAGACTGTGTGGGAGTAAATCAACTGATAAGTCGAATTCATCATTTATCTAACTCGGCTCTGTAATGCTTAGTTTATGTGGAATACTGTTCCATAACGTTGCATCCAATTACGATTTGCAACTAGCAACTATTATTTATTCTGTGTATGATTGCAGGCAAAATGAAAACCACGCCTACAACCATCTTAGAATTCTACTCTTCGGAGTAAATTAATTGAAATCGGACTTTGTTTTAGAGAGCTTTAAGCGCTCACCACAAGTCTTATTCGTTGCAAACAAAAATTCTGTTTCAAAGTTTCTACACGTAAACCCAATATTTACCCACATCTCATGGCATAGTTTGTATAACAGCTATAGCAGTCCGGTTAGTTTTTACTTACTCATAAATCGTTCCCAAATCAAGTAGATCGACCGTAAAAGGTATCTCGAAAGTATTTTAATAAGTTCCGTATTCAATCTCGCAGCGAGAGGTTCACACGTATAGTAATCCCAATAACAATTCAAGCAAGAAGATCTGGTTTATGATACGTAGTACACGACTCGGAACATAGCGCGCAGTACTTACTTGGTACTTACTCGCTACCATTGTCGGTACCCAGTACCCACACAAACGCACGAAAACTCAATTCGCTTGTGCAATGCTTAAATAACCGCAAAATACCTTATGCACTTTCCATATAGGTTCCAGGCAATCTGCGGGCCCATTACGCTCCACGCTCATGATTCTCCGTTAATTTCGAATTCCACTAGATGTAGGTATGTTTCTTTTGTGCCATTGCAGCTGCCTTTACACAAAGACGATCGCAACTTTTGTCGCCCGAATATCGGTGCGCTTTAAGACGTCGTTTATTTGCCACCAAAGACATTCTCTGGGACGGAACGCTCTTTGTGAAGGGACGAGTTCCCCTCGATACAATACTAACATTCAAGATTTTAAGCTAAGTTCTGTGAAGTCAGGTCAGAAAACCAATTAGCAACAGCGCTCATTCGTCAGCTGCTAAAGGCTCGAATATATTTTTTCATGTTTAATTTGAAGACCGTTCTATTTTTGATAAACGAACATCTTTACGGCATGTGTACGATACTGGCTGAAAATACTCAAATGGAAAAAATAAATCATGCACGATGATTCCAAACTTAAATTTGGAATTGCAAATGCAGGCAATGATATTATGCCGCTATTAAAAGACGCCGTTCACAGATTAAATATAAGTTTGTGTTTGGGTATTTATTTTAACACATTTCGCGTGTGTAACGGGAGAGATGAAAAACATTCCCCTGTGTTTCATTATTAGCGTTATTTTTAGACATACGCTCAACCTGCTGGTGCTGGAACAAGTGTTTACTGTTGCTTTACTTACAATGCTGTTCACATTATTACTCCTATCTACATCTCATAGGACGTAACTTATACGCAGAGTATGTAACAAATCATTTTGACAAAGCAATTCTCGTAAAATATGTCTAGGTCGTGATTCTTGATGATCGAGTAAAAAATATTAATGTTAGACGTAAGACTATAATATATTAACCGAAACTGTATTGCGAGATCGTCGATTAGGTATTCGAAATTCAAATCAATTTGGACGGTTTTGTTGATGCCTACGCCGCCAGCGCAATTAATGTTACGTGCCAGTGTTACTTTCCTTTCAACGTGGTTGAGAAAAAAAAACGAATTTTGATGTTCACGACTCGCACCGTCGTCGGATGCATTAAACGTGAAGTCGTATGTTAAATAAATTGAGCGCACGTGTAATTGATTACTGACATACATCGAAGATGAGCACAATCTCTTTCAAGATAACTCATATTTCAGAGTAGAAATATATCTGATTTAAGTACCACAGATTGACGTTGCTGTTATTGCCAGCGCCTGCAAGTGAATAATGCCTTGAAATAGGCCATGCCCAGTGGAATGGCAAACGTTGATGGCGGTGATGTCAGTGACGTCAATCTTGTCATTGCTATTGATTAGTATTAAAATGAAAGCTTAAAATACGTTTATTTATTAACTCCTCTGCCTTGGTACACACCGGAATCGTCTAATTAATCCCTGGTCGAATTCTCATCGCCCTTTAAAAGTCATTCAGAAACACATCAATCAGGCAGTCGTCGCGTCAAATCCGCCCGGAGATATAATAAAAGTTAGTTATTCGGTAGTCCGTTAAGTATTATTTAATTGTTAGTCTGTGGTCGCCTCAGGGCGAGCGACTTGTACCGCTCATATCCCGGGTTTTAACGTGTTTTTTATTTACCGTAATTTGCTTCTCCATTGACAAGTATTAACCCTATGTGACGTTCTTGAACTCAATGTAATGGCGTCATAAACAAAGCGCCATCTTAATTAAAAATGACAGCTGTCATTACCATAGACAAGTTTTTTTAATTGATTGTGTTCTAAAACAGTAAGCCACAATTCATCAAACTCCGTGCTACTATAACTCCTTTTTTAAACAATACACCGACAAAAAAGGGGATGTTTAGAGTGCTGCGTATCTTTTTTGGGCCATTTTTTTGGTTCCGTTCCTACCTGATCTAACCACGTGGACGTGTGAAGTAATATAGCTCGGTCTTTGTCTTTACCTTGGAAAGAGAAGGAGAGGTAGATTATTTTCGCGTTTGGATACATAATACGTGAGCCCATCCCTTGTGGCAGGAAGTTTAAAATCTAGTGTTTTTATCGCAGTTTAGTTAAACGGGGGTAAAGTTTGACATCCCGACAGACACACCGTCTGGTTACCACAAATAAGACGTAATGTGAATGGCTCATTGTTTCTCTTCTCCGAATCTGAAAATAAATGTGGGAAGTTAGATTAAAATTTATTTATTTGCTTTGCCTTAGTTGTGTTCCGTTTTATGTAGTAAATACTTGCAGTATTTGACTTAATTCTGTTTTAGACTTGCCTATGTCACAATTCAATAATTACACATTTATCAGTTAATAACTTTCTTTGCTAACATTCAAACCACGTCAGTTTAATGAATTGCCATACTAAAGTTTTATGAAACTAATATATCTTGTAGGCCACTAAATAATCAATTCATATCGAAAGTGCACAGGAAGCGTGTTTTTTTATTTTCTTTAGAGTTAAGCCGGCATTAAATATACATAGTATTATAATAGTCCCCGGTAATGATTTGCCAAGACACGGCCGCCATAACTTAATACCCACCACTTCCTTCCGATGCCCTATAACGTCGACACAAATTATATTTCTTCAAAACCTAAAGGAACAATGACACTCGCTAACCAAGTACACTAGAAATGTCCAGACAAAATTGGTAAAAAAATAAAAAAACATTTTGACGCAATGTTACGATTAAAGTTAAGTAAAAGTAAGGTTAAAAACATAATAAACTGCACTGAATACGAAGTAAGTAGGTACGAATGAACTTCTTTAACTAATGCATTTGCTCTTAAAACTTGTTGACCCCACGAGCCCCACATGCAAGCGCTCGACCAACTGCACATTCTTTCATTAATATACAAGGGTTGCACCCTGGAGGGCAACAAAAACTAGTTTTATTATTATTCATACAACGGAATTCAATTCGTTTCGTTGACGAGAGTATCTATCAACGTGGTTAGAAATACCACATTTTTTTGGTAGTATCGGTAGCCCTGGCAACATAGGATCGTTTAAAACAAGGCGGGGGGCGTCAATACTTGACAGTTCGATATTCAAAATAAGAATCGTTTATTACGTCGACAGATCGTACGAAATTCGATTTAGGTTAGGGGTGTCACCGCGCGCTCAACCCCATTTTTAAGCGACCTACAAAGTCTGTCCGGTAAAACCGTTAATGTCTCAGAGGGATCGATAGTTGGACAGTTGTGCAAATAGGTCTAGGGATTACATCTTGGGGGCGTCGAAAGCTGTATTGCCAGTTTTGTTTGCGCTGTCATGATATTGATATATTGGCTTAATCTATGTGCTCGGACATTTATTATCTGTCGCCTTAGCGATTAACCAAATATTTATGTTTTCTTTCTCTTTTCAGGTGCTGACGTCTGGTTCTTTCGAACTTAGGATAAAAAGTTTTACGAACTCGCTGGGTAGGTTAAGTAGTGGGCAGTGTTGTGATGGTTCCTTAAATAGTGACGCGCCGTGTTTGGCGCCGTGCAGAACTAAATTCCGTGTGTGCCTCAAGATATACCAAGCCAACATCGACACGACGTCGCCGTGTACTTTCGGCGACATCACCACGCCTGTACTAGGCGGCAACTCCTTGGATGTGCCTAACCTCAACGTCGAAGGATTCAGTAATCCCATCGTATTCCCGTTCGACTTCACGTGGCCGGTGAGTTTACACTTTACCTTGTCTACTTTCTCTCTAACTTCGGCATTCTTCTAACAGCACCACTTCATTAATTTTGTAGGCAACAATAAAATCAATACATCGTAAACGAAACATTAAGTAGCAACCCTACATCAATAAATCAAGCATCGATGTTACCAACATTCAAATTCCAATAATCCACCCGGCCATGCGGCCTGTGCGAGCATCTCATTCGCCATAAATAATAGTAAAAAAGAAATTAAGGTATTCCATATTCAAATTTGACAGAAGCGATGACGATAAGAATAGCCGATAGTTTAACGAGGGACCGCGTGGGACGATTACTGCGTTCAATGGTTCATTTTTAATTAATTATAAAGTTGCGATGAGTATGACCGGTCGTGTGTTATTAGGTATAGTTTAGAGCACAGCAGCCTTCGCTGGCTACATCTTCAAACGATTACAGCTGAGAGGCCAGACGGGGTCGTGATTCGATATTGTAATTGCCCTGTTATTTATTCGCGGGTCGCGTTTAGTTTAGAGTCTCCATCTCAAAGGATAACGGACGTCTTAATTGGACCTTAGTTACGGTTATTTTGCTGGCGTCGATTGTGTACACGGACAGTGTGGACACGAGGTTTCGAGTGCTATTTGTATTTTATTTAGCGGCCCGCTTCAAATGTCGTACCGTCTCGTAATGTTTGAGTAAACAATCGCTTCGAGCTTGCACAAGCCGGACCATCTGGAGAAAACGTGACATTTGGTAACCAGGTAGGCGGGAAATAGGAGCCATAGACAAAACCTTTTTTTTTGATAATTCGTCCGACAACAGCCAGCATCATTCCAAATGAATTGGCGCTAAATTGGTGTTTCCTGTTTAAATTCAGAGCTCTCTATTGGCAGACATGTGTTGACATGCGATCAATTGAGCGAAAGCGATGCGGAATGCCCGCGTCACTCGAATTTCGTTGACAGGTTGAGCTCTCTATCGGAACTGTCGGGTCCACGCCATATGCGGTTTATCCGTAGATGAACTCCGTATGTCGAAGATCCATTATATCCGGATCACTCAGGATGCGTCTTACGCATCGTCGCGCTTGCTTACCGGTTGCTTTATAGTTGGCTGCGTCGCATTTAAATACAC
The DNA here is from genome assembly GCA_905404285.2 of Erannis defoliaria. Lineage (NCBI taxonomy): Eukaryota > Metazoa > Arthropoda > Insecta > Lepidoptera > Geometridae > Erannis > Erannis defoliaria. The sequence goes on along the minus strand of FR990066.1, from coordinate 9,978,810 downwards.
AATCTTCCCTTCCCCTAGAAACTGAACCTTTTTTCTCGCAATGAGGTCATCGCCGCTTGCTTTACGAGCCATATCGTACGAATGAATACAAGTTACAACGTAATGTGGTACATAGACGTTCCGCACGCTGCCTCCGTGACTCGCCGGCACGGCGCGGCAGGTGAATGGGCACACTAAAGACGTTCGATTTTTGAAATTATTTTTCTTACAAATAATTAACTAGTTTGGACTCCAAAAAGTTCCGTTTTCAATATAGTTCGAACTCTCCAAAAGCCAAATCAAACGCATTCAATTTTTCCATTCCGATCTTTAGTTTCCATACTCAGCCAGCACAATAGTTTGAAACGCGACGATCGCGCTGTAACGTGAACTGCGTAATTTGAAACGTAACTGCATCCGAACTTTATCTGATCCTCGTGTAATAAATCCCGAACTAGAGATGTGACCCGTCCGATAATAGGTCATAAACGTATTAATATTACTGACAACATCGAAGTAAAATTACAAGTACATACAACCTACAACGAGTTAACGACGCACTTGGACGATTTATCATGTAGAAAGAAAGAGATGGCTCACTCCGAAACGGCCTCATTTGTATTCAGTCGTCGGGATTTCATTTATTTCACTCTTAAACAATTTGTGTTTTGTAAATCGCCGAGTTTATATTGTCGGCCCGTTAGCTCCGGATGTGACAAAGGCTGGCAGACCGGCTTATGAGTGTCATGACAGTCGCCGCACGTAGATGTATATATGTGTTTACAATGTAGGAGAAAAGGTCATGTACGCGCCCTTAATGGTAGGGTTGTGCATTGAGATATAACGTACTACTTACTAGAGATGACACAAAATAATGTCCTATTTTGTTGTGGTGATATCGCATACTACATCGCTTCGCTCTGTTATTTGCAATAGAGAGATCTTTCTTAGTACGCACCTGCAGAATATTTGCGAATAAAACACAACGCCCCCGTGTGACCCCATAGTCGATCCCGAGGTCGCCTCCGGTCTGGACACGATGCCGATGGAGCGACAAACTCAAAGACTAGTTATTAATCCTGTTGACTGCTCGTCCGACTTCCTCTCATACAATTTTTTTTAATTTAAAAACCACTTCTGCCACTGCGAGTACGTCAGAATCTCATTGTATTTCATAACCCAGACTGCGTCATCCCAGCCAAATGGCCAATAGCAAGCATAGAATGTTACCTAGCCCCCAGCCCGCAACGGTGAGTTTGTAGGAGAAATTATGTTTACAAGCCATCAACAGGCTATTTATGATCTGTGAACAAACTCGATAAGCTTAAAAAGTATTGGACTTTTTTTTGCGATCTGTACCTAAATAAGTACCTACGTGTAAAAACGTAGGTGGGATCCGATCCGACCGGAATAGTAAAATTATTAAATATTATTTTGTATGGATCCCACTTTTTCAAATAAAGTGTGGGGTCAGACCGGAATTTAAAAAAAACTCATCCCATGTGGTATCTCTTCTCGGGATCGGACCGGAATACACCGACTGCGCGGCTGCTTGCCCCACATAAATATAAATAAACAGGTTAACAAAAAAAAAACAGCACAACACATGATTATTTCTGTAAGTGACTGAGAATTTGTATCGATATAGTTGGCCACAGCACACCTAAAAGGTACATCATTTTAGCATGCAGTGCACAGATGCAGTGTCATCTCTAGTACGTTACTATTTTATGGCAATGGATGTGTACGACGGAATGGAAGTTTTCATTCACTGGATTGGGCAGTTACGTCGTTTTAGTGGGAAAAAAGACTACGCAATACCAGCACTACCTACTTTCAAAAAACAAATTAAAAAAGTGCTAATGTCAAAGTGTGCTTCCGCGCATGTTGGATAAGCTATAGTAACTTGGCCGTGAACTATAACTTTTTGTAGAATCACCATTGATCCGTGTGATCGAGGCCGTTGTTATTTTAGGATGGATTCTTCTTAAAATTCCTTAATCATAAGAGGTAGCAATAAAAAAATATTAATGCTGAAGGTAGTAAAGTAAGTATATTTTTAACTTATCAGCAATGTCAAAATCTGTCAGTTTAATTAATAACTTTCAAGTTTACTTCGAAAGAATAAAGTCCTATAACAACATAACAAAGAAATACCTATAATGCAGCTAGGCAAAGATTGAATGATAGTTTCTACAGGACTACAAAAAAAGATAATGGCGCTTGCGCATGAGACAGCGCGTCTGAATCTGTGCTAGACGGTGAGATTACCAAGACGACTTTGATCACACAGTTTCATAGTGATCAAGCTAGCAAATTTTGTAACGTCACGGTAAGTCACTAAGGTCACATTGACAAGAAAATAACTCTATATACTAATCTCGCAGTGTAGCACATGCTTTACTTCCACTAGGTAGGTATTCCATTAATTAAATATGTAATACTGTTCAAAAGGAAGTTATACCTACCTACGACTACCTATGGCAAATTAAATTTTGAGGGTTGATTCTATATTATAAGCGAATTTTTTGCTTTTTTATTTTGCGTGTCGTCAATATTGAGGGTTAATTTAATAGTGGGCATTACAGTTCCACTACCTATCCAAAACTTGGCTCCATCGAAAGATGAGCTCGCTGGCTCCAAATTATAGTAAATTGTCATATTGGATTATGTACTTTTATTTACTAAGTAGGAAAGCTGACTTGACATTTCTGTTATATTTATATTTGTATATATGCCATTTCACTCCCTGAAAAAGGTCACCAGATGTGATCGAAAATATAATCGGAGTAGGTAGGTATCCAGCTTAATTGGATGTGTGTAAAAAATACGGAAATTTTAAAATCTGTACGAAAGACAATATTAGAAATAGGTTAATAAAATCGACCTTAAAGTAATGTTGACATAGTTGAAAAAGGAGCCAATAAAGCGTGTTACAGAAACTTTACTGCAACAGACTTTCAAAAATCGATATGATCAGATAAATAGAATACCGAATAAATTATTTTATCGCCACAACATAAAAAAAAATCACGACAAAACCAACTCGATAATTTCAATTCAACATTTAGCTTAGCAATTCAAACGTATCAGTTTACATTTTAATACGATTTCTCCGGAAAGCGTCATTTCAATGTGAAATTAAAAACGAGCATTATACCGTGAGAGGATAGAAAGAGCACAGTTTAACTTAATTAAGATTAATTAATTCACAAAAGCAGTATAGTTATACTTTTTATACCATGCTTTAAGTGTTTATGTGGTCACCCAAGCGAGAACTAGTCTGGGAGATCTACAATTGAAATATAAATAGAGACGGGTAGTTTAAATCTAATAAAGGCATAAAAACTCAGGCCCTCTTTATCTCGGTTGTTTCACTTTTTTGCTGCGCGCTGTCTAGTAAAAAGTTAAATAAAAAGTGGACTTTTTGGTGCCATCAAGCTATGTCAATTTGTCACAAACATCATAAAAATAGTGGGTGTTCAGTCGGACAACGGAAAAGAATATTTCAGTCGTCCATTTCGTAAGATATTATCTTGCTACTCTTGATTGGGTTTATATATCAATATCATAGTTATTGTAGATTCTCGAAATATATTTATATCATGAATATGAATAGAAATACCTAAGTAATATTTTTTTTTTACTTTTTGTTAGGTACAACATCAAACTAATTATACCGTAATCACCGTGAGAAAATCTGTGTGTGAATGTGAATATACTAAATTATGTCCGACGAATAAAAAAACAAAAGCGTATGTGAATCCGCCAACCCGCACCGGCTATGCATAGTAAAATGTTACCCAATCACCCATTGAAGTAGACCTAATAATTTGTAAAGACAAGTTCGTGTAGAATATTTAAGGTAGAGTATAATAATTATATAATGTACTCTAAGTACCTACTTACCTATATTTAGAACTTTTCTAAGTATCTACCACTAAGAAAAGTTCCAAAACCCTATTCAGAATAATAATATAAAAGCTCAACTTGAATGTATTGTGTCGTTAAGTGAAGAAACTATTGTAACGTAGACTGAGCAACGGCTAAGCGTAACTAATGCTAGAGATTGTTACTTATTTTGCATGTTTCGTAAAACTTACACGCTCTAATAACGGACGTTCTGATGAAAGTATGGAATCTCTTAACACACAGCCGCATTCCCTTAAAAAATAGTTTCATAGAAATAGTTGTATTAATTGCGCTCAATTTTCAAAAATCGAACGTCACCTGTCATTCGCAGAAACTAACGTTGCAGTGACGTCAGCGTCGCTTCCAATTTCAAAACAATAGTAAGGTAACGCACAGAGGTTGTCTAATGCCGTTCAGGTGCTATTGTGTCGTGGGAACTCTCTTCTCTGTCACTTCTTGCGTCTAAATAGCGGATCACATTAGAAAGTAATTAAAACAGCCATAATTAAATTATTCAAAAAAATAATTTATTTTATGTAGAAACAACTGCACTGCATCAGTTTTAACATCTCACTTCTCCTACCTATCCTCGAAGGGCGATTGGACGAGACTCCACCAAGTAGTGGTTTGGTGGATTCACATACTCCATTGTTTTTTTTTCCAGAAGGCCATGTATATTTTTTTCAATTCTTACCTAACGACCATAAAAATTTAGAAAATCCCTTCTCCGCGTCCATTTTGGCTTATACTAGGTTATTTATTAGCCCTGTATTTTGTATATACGTGCAGTCAAGTTAACTACAAAAAATCATACATAATTATATTAAAATTTAAAATAACGACTCAAACACAACAAGACTGCCAACTCGTCCACATCTGTCTCATTAACACACCTTTTTTAAAATATATAAATCAGTAAGTATACTTAATACACATTTCTAAAAAAGTGTGCTTAAATAAAAATAGATATAAAACACAATTACACACACACTAAAAATGTATGTTGTATCTTGTCTTCAAATTCGTATAAGACAAATGCGCAATTGCTCACCCCTATTTAACATTTAATTTACCAAAAATAATTATTAACCAAATTTTCCTATTTCACCGCAAGCTAAGCCTTACTAAATTCACGAATTGCAAAATGTAAGAATTAACTTCACACCTCTACTAAAATAATCGATACTAATTCATGCAATCGTAATCGTTCTTTTAGTAATCGATTACGCCCTTGTTATTCCGCTCGCTTACATAAGTTCGGTTTCTTTCGAATTAACATGAATTATCCTTTACCACAGAATATAATTAATTATATTATTATTTTTAAGAAGTGAACACGACACAAAAAAATGCTTTTAGTCGAATGCGGTATAAGGTGTGGGACGATTTTTTTGGTCTGAGTTAGTAGTCTGAGTAAATAATCAATACGACATAATTATCATAACATGTGTAATGAAAAAAAAACCAGGCTACTAGTCTAACTAGACTAGGCTGCCTGTGCCATAGCAAAGAAAAACGTGGCTCGAATTACTTTGGTCTGTGTATAGTGTAAATAAATATAATGTATTTTATAGAACATTACAAGTGTAGTGTAATATTATTAGATAAAATACAGGCTACTAGTCTAAGTAGGATAGGCTACTAGTAGTACCACACTCAAATTCTATTATAAAACGTGTAACAAAAAGGTGTGACAATAGGTACTGAAGGATGTACCTAATAATTATTAATTTGTAGTCATCGTTGTGAACAACTTTTACTTAGGGGCCAACCCTGAATTCGAGAAAATATAATAAGCTGGTCCATACATTTTGTCCAAGGTCATGTATATATTTTATATAATGTAAACTTGCCCCGTCGCGGTTCTAGAAGATGACAAGACCGCCCCTAAAATTGATTTAACTCTAAACACGTCGATCGATTTATCTGCTTAATAATATCGATATTATTATTCGATACAGGAATTTTATACCTTAGACTGCTGCCGACTTCCGTCTACGAGGTTTTTTTTCAAGAGCTCTTAATAATTTCCTTTATGTCGATCCGGTCGACTCTTAAAATACTTACCCCGCATCCGCTTCTTTAAAGACTGGCGGGAATGTCTCGCCTGATCTTTAGTTCTCTCCACCAATTAAATATAAATAAAACCGAAAAAATACCAAGTAAAAGAAGGTCATATAATATTTGACCATGTATTGCATACGTATGGCTCTAATTTTATGGCAGACAACTAGTGGATGACATTTAAAAGAAAATATCATTTTCAAAATCTGCACGGAGCCGGTTGCCTAGAAACTCTAGTTTTTTTTTTTTAATACAGTCACGGGACCAGTTTGGTTTTTTGGCCAATGTTTTGCATAAAAAATCTGTTCTATCCAAATAAATTAATGTTATAATAAAAAAACAGGTTAAATATTAAAAACTTATGAGCTGTAACATCGTTTCATAAGTTTCAAATTTGAACAACCAGAGCGTGTATAATTACTAGTTGCATTGTTCGCATCCACTGCACAGGTATTCGGCAACATATCAATTAACCGGAGTATTCTGCGATCCTAAACAAACGTAATCGCAATTACTGGCCAATTCTAAAAACAACAACCTTTCGAAGCTGGTACTTCAATAATGATTAGTCATAGACAATTACAGATAAAGAAAATAAGCTCATCAGAGTGAACAGACAATAAAAGCTTGCCCGACTACGGGCTTGTTATAACAACGCTCCGGCCCGCGCTAAGAAAACACTCCATTCTCAAATGGACGCTCGTTTACGGTCACATTCTGACATTTAACTGCGTCTCTCTAACGTTTACTGCTGCTAATAAAATTGTTCAAAGAGCCCGATTTATAATGGTAGTCCAAAACTCATTTGCCCGCTGATATTTTTCCAACTACAAAGTTCGGATTAAATAAATGCCTAATTGAGTGGTGTCAATCAAAATTCAAATTAGTAATAGCGCTCTCGTCGCGTTCTGAAATTGAATCGATTTCGAGGCGCGTTCCATTTTTATCGAAGTTCTCACGCAGTGGTAGTGGTAGAGCGAGCCCTAAAATCTGCGAATGTTGAAATTCCACGCGTTCTTTTCTTTATTCATCACACGCGCCTTGATTCTAAGAACTATGAGTACCGGCTGCGAGCTGTGACTGAGCTCTCATCGTATCACAACGAATAAATCGCTATTATTTAGTATGGAAGAAGCGCCAGTACTTATCTACCCGTTCTTCGACGAATTTATAGTCGCGTCAAAGGCTGGGAACCACCAGCGACGCAAATCAGAGTAAAAAATGTTTGGAATACGTCAGAAAGCTTACAAATCTCGGATTGAAACTTCGAAAATAACGTTTTATTTTTCGCAATTTTTTAGGAACTTTACTGTGAGCTTTTGATATTTTATTTCCATTTGATTGCCGTGTTCGGAATATAAACACGCCTTGTTTTTGACGTGTAAATATTACTCATCGGTGTCACTGGCTGTCTAGTTTACTGCCGCCGCCGCCATACCGGTTCAAAGTGGATTAGAAAGAAATGAGGTAAAACTACAGCCTCCTTGCAAGTTAAAACCTGCAAGGAGGCTGTAGTCATTCTCGATTAAAGTCGGATGAGCTGATCTCGAGATTATTTGTTTTTAGTGCGGTTTCGGTTTCAACGCTCACCCTTCTCAGCCTTATCGGATCCATCGTAGGTTGGCTCTCTAAAATTTGTTAACTCGGCTTTTTATTTTTTAATTCTTATGCTTCATTCAAATCGTTCCGTTGTTTATGGGCGACATTTTCATTTTTGGAATTCTTGTGGACTCCGTCGGTCGATTCCCGAGCGGAGACGGATGCCGCCGATTCCATTTTCAAATTAAAGGTACCCAGGTTCGTTTTTCACTGTGACTGCGATTCAAAGTCCCGAATTCCACATCCGTACGGCTTTTTTCGCCATGATTGTAATTGAGGGCAATAAATTGTTTATGTCCGAGTTATTTCGTGTCTCATACACATCGGACAGGTCGTTAGCTGACAAAAAGCGGAGTTTCGTCTGTTTTAATGCTTCTAGAGTGCGTCCTGTAAACTAATCTCGACATTCGTTTTGAGTTACGACTGGTTGTTCAACTTTTTAATGTTTCCCGGTATTGCGGGCTGCGGTAATTAATCCTTTCATAAAACTCTAAACAGTCAGTTAATTTTTGAGTGTGGCCACCTCGGTGTTTACTTTCTCGGTTTAGCTGGCAGCAATGGAACTTTATTATAGCATCAATTTAATGGTTATTATTTATGATTGGCGTGTGAACGTGTTTAATTGGATGGGCATTATAATTTTCTTGTTGTATACTTACCTGCAAAGATACAACTTAACTGGCTAATCGCCGTCTTCCTCCGCAATCAAATTTATTGCAATTTCTCAACCTTCAAATATATTTTTTTTCTTTCTAAAATATAAATTCTCACATAAATAATTGACTTGTCAGTCGAGTCATTTCGTTGTGTAAAATGCTTGTAATATACAATCGAGATAAACTCATAAATCTGCACTCGTTGGAATACTTCCAGAACTCTTTACATTACATTAAATCGTAATAATTTATGAAAATGCACTTCGTTTTTTACCGACCGTACGTAAGCCAAACTTTTCGAAATAGTCTTTGCTGTCATTGTATTAAACATTCCATTTTTGAATGCAAACAAAGGATTTCTCTCGTTAAACAATTCGAATTTCGAACGTCATAGGTCACACGGACCGCGAGGTCGCATTGCTTTGAGAACGTCTCACTTTTGTCTATGCCCATGCTTGTGTACCACAGATAACACAGCTATGTTAGAAAAGACGCTCAAGCGATGTAACAAACTGTACTCTCGAGTTAAACTATACTCGACAGCGTAATAGACGTTCAGTAAGTTACGTGCATCTTTTACACGAAACTGTTTAACATTCTAACTGAATGCACGCGTGTTACTGTCGCTAATAAAATGTCGACCTCGTTTTTTTGTGAGAAATAATTTGTAAAGGAAGTGTCCTGTTCGCACGGTATTATATTATTATATTTAATTCGTTTGAATAGGAGCTTTTCGTGTATGACGCACCGGGTCATCGCTCCGACCAATCAACGTATCTCAAATAGAAGGAAATCAACTTAATTAATAGCAATAATAAAATGCACACGAGTGGAAACAAGTTTTGTCTAAGATTTGCATATCTTTTCAATTTGACGTATCGCTAAAGTTTGAAATCGAATACACATCGAGATGTGAACGAACAGTTCGATTCGATTCGAAACGCTCCTTTACGTGTCCTCATTATTAATCTCTATGACAACGTGTTAAGTTCTATTTTGACTTGTAAGTTATTCTCGCATCGCGGGGTGTAGTGAAACGTAGTTCACTAAATTAATCTTTATTACGATGTGATAAGTTTTTTTTTGGATTCTTATAGTCATTCGTAGGGTGTAAGAAAAATAACCTGTCTTAAGCCGTAGTTACACTGGCAAAGTGTGAAATATGAAATCACGACTCGCCCAGTGTTTGTGTTCCAAATATCTCTGTCGAAACGAACTCGAATACGAACTACGGTAATGACTTTTTCTGTTGCTTTTATATAAACTTTCGATAATATCCGTATCGATCGACCTTGTTCTATTTCCTATTTACCACCAACTCATCCGTAGCGTTGGGTAAATGAAGGAACTAATTTTTTTTATGTATGGCTGTTCCTTTTGTTCAGAAAATTGTATAGTGGCTCCCTCGCTCAACGAGATAAGCTCGCACTCGCACTCGACGACTCAGAATGTATTAACTAAACAAATTACATGGACTTTTAAAGACAACCATCGTTTTGCTTGGTTGTTGACGAAAGGTTACTAATCTGCTTTAACAATTGAACATCTGTTGCGATTTCTAGTTAAAGAGTCATTAACAACAATAGACTTCAACACGTGGCGAGGCCCAAAATCGGCCACCTGAACTTAAGGCCGAGCGTCTTTTGTTCCGGCCCTTAAAAACCCAAACACATGTTACAAGAGGTAGAAAAAGAAGAAAACCGCTGTCCGTTCCCACGTACTTACTTATCCTTTCGGTTCTCTAATTAATAACGAAATATCGGACTCAGATATGGAAGTAGCTTAGGACCCTCGTAAAACGATTATCAAACGATTCCCGGCCGACTCGTTTCGTTGAATCATTCGATTCCTTTTAATACAATTTTCACGCTATCGAATGAGAATCGAGATTTTGTTATGAAATAGTTTTGATTCGAGATGCAATTAGTTCATTGTCTGTTTAGATCTGGGTTGAGCGATTACGACCTGAAAAAAAACACTGACAAATTTAATTCAGAATTTCTTTCAATCGTCAAGTGTTAGCACTTCCTTGATTGGCCGGTCTTTTGCGCTAGTGTGCGGTTGACACGTTTGTATTTGCTACTGCACACGTACAAGCGTATGGCTTTTTATGGGCCGTCGAGAGTCAGTGTCGTGGGAACCGGCATATACTTACGACCGGCCCAGCTGACCGAAATGCGTTCTCCATACTCGATTAACAAATCGAAACATTCGACATTTGTACTCGATCAATGGATTCGAATCTACACAAATCATAAGTATTTTGGTAACCTTTTTCGTTCCCCATTTCGATACATGCCATATTTGTTGCCTTGCTACATTATACATCTGTTCGGGATTGGATTACATCATTGTCAGTTCGCATCATACCCACTAATTTCTTGACAAATTTCATCAAGATCCCTTCAGCCGTCTGATTTTGTAAATACTACAAACAACCAAACAATGGAATCATCTTCGCATTTGATAAATCTAACTGTATTGCGTTATTTTCCAGTTTCCCCTCCGCATTTTTTAAGGAAATGTGTCATGCTTCCATTGTGATTCACATTGCACACTACTGCCATTCCAAATTTCGTCAAGACCGCTTCAGCCGTTTGATCGTGAAAAGGTTACAAATACAAGCAGAAAGACAGACAGTTACTTTTGCATGCATAATATTATAATATAAAGTAAAGTGTATTTTTTTTGTTTGTTTTTGGCTTCGCACTTTGTGCATTTAGCCATTTGTCAAAGTATTATGCATTTTCAAGTTTAATTTTTCCGTGTTCCCGCTAAAACTCCAGTGTTTGTTTTGATAGATGCTATTGACAGATAGTGTTGGCCGATCGTCAGTTACTCGATAACGTCCATCGATAAAAAAATCGTCAAAACCACACATCGAAAGTCTAATTGTTGTCGACAAGGTATAGTTTTTCCTAACGTTGGCGTTGTGAAACTTGGATTTCTAGTATTGGTTTCCATCAGCGACAATAATCATTGTTCCATAGATACTTATCATGCAAATAAGTCATTGTTCTTGGATGCAAATTATTTTCATTCATTAATCGAGTGACATCTGTCAGGGAAAACTGTGAATCACTCCGTTATGATCAAATGAGGAGTTACTTAAGAGGTGACCCTTGATATCCGGCAGCTGCGTGGACACATGCTTGTAGATAATTATTATGTTTATACCTCTGGCCGTATTGAAACGTCTCTATGCTCAGACATTAAGGCTAAATGAGTTCCAAAATTAGCAGGTCGAGCGAGACTTTTAAAGATGACGATTAAAAGAAATATCGTGACGTATTATCGTAGACTTAACCTTTTCACAGCCTCGAACACCGGCCTATGGAAGTTCGAGGTTTTTGTGTCCTGTACCAAAGACTTCTATAGTTGTCGAAAACTAGTCCATAAAAAGATAACAAAATGCTTAGTTAGCAATATCTGATCTTAAAATTCCTTTTTTTAAGTAGTTTTTTCATGCCTAATGCCTTGGCTGTAAAAAGGTAATAAGAAATTGCTATGTACCTAATTTTAATTGAAATAAGAATGTTTTTTTTATCTTATCGAGAAGCACACTATAACAGTTCTTTCAAAGCCCGTGCGCTCAAAAAACAGGAAGCCTTTACTTCCTTTTCGAATGAAATCGTTCCCAAACACTAAAGCCGCAATTAATCGAAAACCGACAAATGAAAGAGCTCAAGAACATGCCATGCCTAAGCCACCTTACTCCACAACCGGTTCTTATGAGAGTTTCATAAGGCACCCACATTTTTGCAGCGGAAGACAGGCCTTTAACTTTGACCATAAAAGCTATTGATACTATTGATAAACTAACTCCAGGCGCCTAAACTGTCCTTATCTATCGTAATCGAATTTGGACTGCCGTTTCGCCTTAAGTAAACATCTACAAATGTCAATAGCTCCATATCAGATACGCGCGTTCCCTATTTTTTATGAAGCATATTACATGATCCTATATTGGACTTGTTAAGCGTTCTTGCCTCGTCTTGGGGACTTATTTTTAGATCTGGTAACAATTCGCGCCATCTGCCGGCGGGTTCACCTGTCTATCATGCTTAGCCAGTTAACATAATTATAAAGGAAATGTTTGGAATGTTCATTAAAAAGGTTAAATAATACTTGTGGCAAAATATTCTAGAACTGCCTAGCTAAAAGAAGTAAAAAAAAGTAAAGTGGTACTGGGTTAATAATGCTACTCTTGTAGAAGTTAATAACAAATATGAAAAATCGAACTTCATCAAGTTAACGTAATAGAATCATTTTAAATGTTCACCAAAAAGGTTGATTATATTTCTGGCAGAATCAGTCTAAGTTCTCTACGAAATAAAATAAAAAAGAACAGAATATAAGATTCGAACTCAAAAAAGTGTTTCATCTTTGAGTCATGTTTTTAAATATTGCCATAGCATCATTATGTTTGCCTACTTACATTAAAATGTATACCATGTAGCCAGTTAACATCAGTAGTAAGAACAACATCGTAGAAAAAAAACATGGTTATTTTTTTATAGAAACTCGGCTTTGCCATTTTGTGGCGTCTGATAAATCGGCTCATTACATCGTGATTTTACGGCAAGTCTTGATCGGGGTTCGCCTTTATGTAGGTTACCCTTGAGGAATGTTCCATTTAACCCTTCAATGTGAAGCCGCGGTGCTTAAATTATCTCTCTCTTCTTCTTGTAATATAAGTTTATCAGAGAAGGACGGCAACATTTTTAGTGTACGTATATCTCGTTTATTTTTGAAGAATGTCTCGTTTTTAGTGTAGCGATGTAGTCTTGTATGAATACTTCATTAACTTTATTGACTACAGTACAGACATCCCTTGCTTGTATATTTTTTAGTTTTACTATTTAGGTCGTCATCAGAATTATTTCATGTAAAACATGAAATAACTAACAAGCTTTCAACCTTTCTTCTTACTATGTAAAAAAATATTGGATGTTGATTTTAAACTATGTACTTTAATACTATCGTTTCGATTTGAAACTTTGCAAGTCATTAAGTAGGTAATCGAGGTTGTCATTACCTACGTAATCCAGATGACAATCCAAATATTTTGTGCCATCGGACTCTAATGATGCAAGGAGTATAGTGAAGCGTATCAATGGCCACTGTTAACGTAAAATAAAATTAATTAAATAAAATACGTAAACCTCGTTTTTTTTTTTTTTGGGTCTGCTCATGCAACAAAGAGGATATTGGAATCTCTATGGCTAATGCAAACCTCTAGTTGATGCTCATTTATTTTAACTCTTCCCTGTTATCTAAACTGTGTAATCATAAATATAAATAAGTTGATTCAATCGCCTGATTTGAAGAGTGTATTTAAAAGACGGATATTAATTGCATGTTTGTGTTTCAGGGTACCTTCTCGCTAATAGTAGAAGCGTGGCATGACACCAACGACACGTCGAGATCAGACGGTAAGCCTGCTCCATTTCTAATACAATTACGATAAAAATTATGTTAAGTCACCAGTAATGTTTAAGCTTGTATATTCCCATCACGTCGCCACGACTCGCTCACATTCAGGTTTCTCTGTAATTCTGGGTGTTTATCGTGCATTTAACGGACGGTATGTATATTTGAATGCTCATATTATCATATCGTGGAAGACAAAAATGTTCCCATGGTGAGTGCTATTGGTTTGCGCGGCACGCCCCGACGCGCGTGATTCTTGTGACAATGCGAGCGCTATTCTAATAAACTCAGCCTTCTGTAGGACGAAAATTTAGTAGAAATGTTCTAATGTATTCCGATGGCCGTTGACCGGCACATAGACGTCGCTCTCCACATAACTTATGGCCAAATCGGTCAATACCACATGTTAGATTGCGTTTTTCTAAACTTATGTCTACAATCTACAGATCTATTAAAAAATAATAATAAAAAGATAAAGAAAAAAATATTTAAGAAGAGAGAAACTCAGCCTAATATATTGTCAGGAGTCAGGAACTAAATTTTCTCGTGACGTCATAGTGGGGGTATGACAATTTAGACACGCTTGATTTTCATAATTTGAAATGGTTTTGTAGTCAACTTCAATATCGGCCTGTGATCAAATCGCTCAATACCCTTGCAATGATCGCGTTTCTCCGCTAAGACGGGAGTCATGTGTTTCAGTACTGTCAGATTATTATCATATTACCATCGATTTGGGTTCTATCCAACTGACGATATCACGAAAACTCATGCCCAATAAAGAATCGACAGTTTATGCCGTACATGCGACGTAGCGTGACCGAAAAAGATGGTCAAGAGCGAGACGGACAAGCGCAGCGAGAGTTCCGTATATTCACATAAAATATAGTATGTTGAACAACAAATCATCTCTTGAAGCTTGTTTCATATATTGATCGATAATGTCATATGAAATTGATTTAACTTTGCAAGTTAATTATATATTTTTGTTGGTTCTGTGTAGAATCGTTAGTGCAAGCCTGATGACTTTGCGTTGCTTAGCGTGCAAGGATGGGTTTATTGTTTGTTGTTATACTCGTACTATAGAGCTTACACTATAATAACATCAAGTTTTAAATTTCTATGTACAAATGTTTTATCGAAAGAGCACACCTAAGGTTTTTTAAACACATTTTTAACACGATTTTATGTGTTGGGGAATTAAACAAAATTAAAATTACAACCACTTGTAACTACTTTTCAAAATTCACAGCACATTTAAAATCAATGAGACTACGTAGCCTAGTGATAAATTCCCGTTGTGTATCCACGTATAGACAGACGTAATGCTTCGGGCACGGATCCCTAAAAACGATTCCGAATGAATTGTAACCGCCCGACTCATAAATACATCATCGTGATAATACGCTCGTGCATCGATACGTGCCTCCTTAGACACGAAAAAAACCTCGATCGTACTTCAAGACGCGCCCATTCTGTTCCCAAATCACAATAATGGCGGATGCAAAATTCCAATACCGCCCATTTCTTAATTAGATTCCCGTCCTGCACTCTGACCGACATAATTACACCTCCTAACCGAATAATAACAAAAAAGCCGGTGATTTACTTAGGAGATTCAGAGATACGAGCGAGGAGTGTCTACGGGCCGGTTTACCGAAAATCATTAGCGTCCGGAGTGGATAGAAGACGGGTATATTTTTAATACGGCGCGGGAGCGAGGGGCGGACCGAATACTACCGAGAAATGTTACCAACAGAAATCTAATCAACCATAATAACAGGTTAGGAGCACCGTTTGTGTTCACTCACCATCCACCGGTTAATGTTTATTAAATCTTATTCCGCTTTTTATCTAGCGTGAGCTGCAGGACGCTGCCTAGATGGAGTGACTATATACGTAAAACTTTTGTAATACTCAAAAAAATAGGGATCTGTAATCAATGTGGGGCACTTGGATCCACTACTCGAATTGTCTCTCTTGCAGTTAATTTATTACACATCTTATATTCAGGATAATGCAGCCTAAATATAGGCCGTTGAAGTCGTAAAGGCAGCTAGGACAGTAAGGCAGTTGCTGAAAGTAAAACGGCGAAGACCTGGCGTGGCGTTGGGAAAAACTCCTGCTTTGTACTATATGATAAGCTGGTAATGGTGATGAGCAGCTGCAGAAGAAAACGACCGTTGCGCAGATTCACTAATCGCTCATCTCGACCCCTGAAACCCTAAGATCTCCGAAGAATAGGACACACGACTAAAGAATGCAATATATCATAGACAAACACGCGTCGCATGACGATTGTTGCTCGACGGATAAAGCGATTCACTCGCTAAACAAATAACCGTACACAATGGCTCGGCGAATGCGATGTTGTCGCTTGTTCCTTCACCGAAATCTTTTGTTGAGCGCCCGAGGCGAGCACCTGGTCTCTAACGGGTCCGGGGATTGTTTACTCGATGCTAAAAAATGCACCTCCGAGGGAAGTTTTTACTCGATTGAAAGTTTACACTTCGTCTTTCGTCGTCGTGGAAAAAATCTCGGAAGACGTCCCGGAAGGCTCGATTTATGATGTAACAGGCGACCAGGAAGTCTCATCGACAGATGCTAGGCACATGTTTAAGGATAAGTGGACGCCGAGTCCTGTTTCCTCCTTTGTTTACAGGATTCGAATTTTTAAAAGAACAGAAGAACCGTGTGAATTGTATCGATAAAGAATCGAGCGATTACTCGTCTGGTTTGAAAGCCTGGGGCAACTCGGTCGGCTACCGCTCGCGAGATGCGATTATCGATACAGTTATGTTGTGACGGGCGCTTATCTCGTTACCCCGTGCATTATTAACTATTAGGCGAGTCATTGCGACGGTCGTTCCCAGTCTTTATTAGCAGCCATGTTAATTGGCTTTCTCAAAGGTTAAGTCCACGTCACCCGTCTCGCTTGATACTCGAGACGGCTTACGCAATCGACATTTTCTTTAAAATGTTGAGCAAAAGAATCATTATTTTAGGCAAAGGTCTCTTGGCCTAAAACTCTTCGAGCTATGACGTCTTTTATTTATGTGAAAGAGCCCTCGAGTTGTTTATCAATCGGTAGACGTCCGCAATCGAATTGAAATACTCGATAGAAGTGGACAGTTTAGTAAACAAGAGAGCGCAGACCGGTCCATTGAAGAGGCGCGGTGGTGTTCCCACCGCGACTGGGCTGTGACCGGACTGGCAGGTGTCCACGTCGTGTTAGTTTCTTCTTAATGATGCGGGCCCTTCTGCGGAACACTGTCACAGTTTCGCGTTACAGTTTCCAGTCCTAAACTAATTACAGTCAGACATACTCGGCAGAGTAGTTTATGTTTTAGCTTCGGAAACTGAGTAAGCGGCCGCGTGAGATTTGTATGAATCTACCGTGTTGTTTCAAATGGAATTCTCTACAGCTCGTAGTAGCATAATGAGGTGAGCCAGGCCGCATCCGGCGCATCGATCGCTCATCGCATGCTCGTCCCGTTTCCCAAAATCGCTGGTAAAGTCTCATCCAATAGTGCGCCACAAATTATCGGTTATTTCGCCTTTCTTTTGTTTTTCTTTATCATTCTTTATTCTCTTATTTGTATTGACCTCTACCGGCCGTAATTATATGTTATCCAGCGAAGCGGCGGAGCACGTACAGCCAGCTACATATTACAGAACCACTATAGAACCTTCTCTCAATAAAGCAGTACCTCGCTCTTCATTCTTTCTGGACAGGTTTGGTTTAAATCTATTGTGATACGGTACTTACGGGTTAAGATTCTGGGCAACAAACCCTGCTGCCTCGTCCTTCTTTAAATGTGTTATTTATTTGTGAATCGGTATTACATTAATAGATGCGATAGTGGTAGGTACACCCTCATTTAATATGGTTACAATCGGTTTGGGATGATGGCTGTAATTTGTTTGATTGTTTCTCAAGTTTCGGAGACTAAAGTCAGTTGAAGAACACTGCAATTTTCCAAACAATTACTCCTCTAACTTATTAGGTACTTTCGTTATTGTACTAAAAACTGGCCTAATAACTACTAGGCGCGTTTTAAAATATAATAAATAGATATCAAATTAATCGACCACGGTCCTTAAGATTTTTAAAGTGGCATGGCCCTATCATGAAGCAAGGACCAAGGAGAACGTAACTTTCATTGCTTGCCATACCTAACTCTAGCAGTAAATTACGTGGCATTTGCTTTCCCACACCTCTTTCTACTGCAGAGGATAATTCTTATTAACTGCTATAATATTTACTGAGAATTACCGCTATAATTTTCTTTAAAAAAAATAAGACTTCAAATCAGTTGCCTTCAGCCCAAAATTATTGAGTTTGTTTATAGGATAGGTTAATAAGGATTGAGATAGTTCCTAATCTTTTTACGCCAGCTGTTAATTTGCTTAATATTTTAACATGATTATTTCCACGTGTAATTCGTGGAAATAACTAATGGCCTTACTTAAGAGTGCGCCTAATGCCAGAAAAATACATATTTCACCCGCTCGTCTTGCATCAGTTTAGAGTCGAAAATCGCACGACACAATTGATGATGATGATGGCTTTGAGCAATTTAGGTGGGATTTAATTTAATTATTCAAAATATAGGCATGAAATTAATAAAGTAAACAGTTACTCTGCTAAAACATTAGTCTGGATATGTAATTCGTAAATATAATGTGGTGTTGTCGATGATTATTTAGAGCATTTGAATTAAAACTGTTATTTTTTTTGTTAGTAATTTGTAATTTTTTTATACACCAGATTATTTTTCAAAATTCTATTCGGTTAATCGGCTTTTTTAGGTTTTTTCCCTACCTGTAGTATTTTTATAATATGAATATGTAAGTTCTTAATCATTAAACTATGTGTTTAAAAATACACTTTTTTCTTTCTTCTGGCATTGGTCGCCCCTTTAAAAAACTTCTCAAACATTAGTCACCGCTTAAGATGCCCTGCCATCTTCTCTCTGACGTGAAGTTGCACGTGCTAGAAAACGACAGAGAAGTTTAAGCAGTGACTGAGAGAATCGAGATTATTTTAGGTAAGGCCGTAAATGTTTAAATTAAGATAGTTAAATGTTTAAATATACATAACATACCAAACCATGAAAAACATGTAAGTCCATTATCTAAATCTTACCGCGGTATGAAACGTCCAATAAAATGGATTCAAGAACGTGGGATTAATCTTGCACAAATATGGTTAAAACATAGACAACTAGTTAAACAGGAAGATGTAAATCGTGTATTTATACAATTTAACATGAGCTTTGGCGTACCACCCGATACATAGGCGTAGAATACTAAATACCAAATAAGCATCGAAATAAAGCCAAGTACGCATTACCGGTTCGTAGACTCAAGATGGTATCAGATCAATAAATCTGGAAGATACGTGTGGATACTGCCTAACGAAAACATGCTGTGCTTTACTGAACAATTCCTGCTAGCGGTTTAAATCAACCTATTCGATTTTATATCGAGTCGGAATTGCTGCATTTACGACTTATTTCGAATTTTTAATTCGGATACAAAAAAGTTCGCTGTGCGTATTTATTACATTTAATTCCATTATTTTTAATTTATTCGTATCACAAATCTAGCTTCTTTAAACCTTTAGAGGTTTTTGCTAATTCGACCACAGTGTTAGCATCAGGTAAAAAACCTAGTGTGTCAAAAAAAATGTGTTAAGTGATGCCAGCAATAAATACATTTCTAGTCTCGTTCTAAATCTACTAAGAACCTGTTTATCTACTCAACAGTAGAAATAGAATTCCATGAATCAGAAGGTAAAATGGAGCATCATCATTGACCCGAATTACACCAAATAAATTGGGATAACAAATATTTCTCCTCCCTAGAGGTCAATACCCACCTTGATCCATTATAAGAGTAAGAGAAATAATAAAAATAGACACGTTCTACTTCTAATTAAATTCTGATGAACCAAATCTAAGCTCTACAAATTATTCTACGAGCATTCCCTTGATTTGATTTCCTTAATCGAGATGGATTTCGACCTTAATGATCCGTGATGTCAGATCGTAGATAACATTCCTATTATTCGAGTCTGTAATAAAAATTGTTGTACCTCATTTCTATAAATAACATTACAAGGATTATCTAAAATATTTTTTTTTCGTGATAGGGTAATAACTACTAAGTTATGATCGGTAACCGCGAGTGACATTTACAACTGATGGACGTCAAAGCCGGGAGACATTTTAATTTGTAATAATTATGCGTGTCTGACAATAGGCCTGGCTAATGAGCCTTAATAAATAAATAGTATTTAGTTTTTTTGTATTCTAACTCGAAATAAAAGGAACGGTTACTGATACAAAATTAGTCCGCATTTTAAACCTTTTGATTTTGTTTCGTCTGGTCAAGATTACCGAGTTAGGAATGTTTCGATGCAACAAGAATAAAAACTGCTCGCCAAGATTAAAATATACTAAGAGTACTACCCACCCATACAGGGTTACACTCAACGGTATTACTAAGACGAATAGAGGTAATTGTTCTTATTATTGTGATCAACTTTTACTATAGGGCCAAGCCAGAGATCATGAGAAAAACGGGTAGGTATTCCATATAATCGATGTTTTTAATTATGTAGATTAAAGGACGTGACAGACTATTTTCATCATCACTATCGTATTTTTCGTCACCACACGGTGTTATAAGAAACAATATATACTAATAATACTAAAACCGCGTGAGCGTGACGCTATTAGTGTCTTATATTAATATTATTTATTTATTTCCATAATAGCAAAAAAAAAACTAATATCTTTTACGGACCTTTACGATCAATTTAAAGGCTTAAATAAAAATAAATTTTAACATATATTAATTATTATTATTTATTGATAACAAAAAAAAATATAAAATATTTCAAATTTTAAACTTCGTACAAGCTTATTGTCATTGTCAAGTTGGATAACTCGAATAAATCGAATCGGTATATCATCAGATAAAAAGGTTGCGACTAATTTTAATCGATTATAAATGCTAATTAAATGGCCGTGTTAACGATATTTTCGCTAAATTCGGAGGGTTCCACGTTATCTGATTGGGAATTAAGTTATTTAAAAATATTTGGAGTTCTTTTGAGTTTTACACGTAACATAAATACGATGAAACGAATTAGTATTTCAGTACAAGCTCGGACTAGAAGAATATTTAGTTAAGATTGTACATATACAGGGTTTCACGGAAAGGTATTAATTTTTAAGCCGAAAGGAGCTCATCATTGTGAACGACTTTTACAATGGGACCAATGCTGAATTCACGAAAAAATCTAGTGTTCCATCCAAACAAAAAGGTTGGAAAAGCAGTTTTTGTCGTCAATTCTTGGTTGACCCTATAGTGGTTGTTCATAATCACAGATCATATAGCATGTTGATGGCTCGTGTGTGAGCATAACTTCTCCTACAAACACGACTCACCGTTGCGGGCAGGGGGCGAGGTAAAGTTCTAGGCTTGCGATTGGCTAATCACTGGGATGACGCAATCTGAGTTATGAAATACAATGAGATTCTGACGTACTTGCAGTGGCTAGCAGTGTTTTTTAAACTACTAATTTTCGTATGAGGGGAAGTCGGGCGAGCAGTCAACAGGAGTTATAGTCTTTGTTCATAATAATGAGTGCAATGACGTAACGTTGATTATGATTATTGAATGATGTTGAATCTGTTTCACCGTACCCTCTACTAATTTTCGCAGCTTTAAAACTACTGTCATCCCTTTCCTGAGTATGGCATAGGTAAATCAATATTAGTGGTGTCAAATCAGTTATGAGGATGGCACACCAGATTATGAACGTCAGTCTTTGTAAAGTGAAGGAGAAAAACTTAAAATTATAGTTTACTTAATTTACTAAATAATAATATTTTATCTTTATGAAAGATTATATATTAATATTAATTTAATTATCAAATTATGTAAGGTTGCATGCCCAGACGTATAATCAGACGTATAATCTCATGTCCTGTACGAATAAGCTTGAACCAATTTAAGATGGCGAAGGTATTTTACGAGAGCTTTCGACGTTAAATGTTCTTAATTAAGATGATAATACGATTATTGGTTTATCACCGTGAGAAAAGGGTGGATTGAGAAGGATTGAGCTGCTAGCTGCCCGCATAGGATCGTGAGAGTTTTATTACACAACTGCCCAAAAAAAGATAATGTTTTCAGGGTGATATCTATCTATATGTGAATTTGTTTACATATGTACTCCACCATAACTTTTAAATGCCTGAACAGATTTGGATGTATCATTAGAATCCTTATATCATCCCGAGTGAATGACATTTTTTTTTAAAATAAATACGTGTTTATTCGGGGTAGACGTTTTTTTGCCTTATTTGTTTCAATTGTTACGTGTTTTCTGGTTTCGAGCCTTCTGGGCGAGCGTACTACATCGTAGATCGCATCTACGATTAACAAACTTAAAGCCTTACGTAAATACCTGTTTAAGTTAGGAAACGTCATTTAACTCCGGTAATAATAACTAACGCCATTTAACGTTATACGTTTTTAAGTAAGGCCCTTAGTTGTTGAACGCAAGTTTTTCAACTATCCAATTTTTTTTAACTTTATCAAACTAAACGTATTCCTTATCCATTTCAGACTCATTAATAGCCCGCATGACGAAGCAGAGCATAGCGGACGTCGGTGGTCCGTGGGTGGAAGAGGACCAGCGGTGGGGCGGCGCCGGCAGCCCGCACCTACGACTATCATACCGGGTGACCTGCTCGCAGCACTACTACGGCAACGGGTGCGAGGTGCTCTGCCGGCCCAGGGACGACCCCTTCGGCCACTACACCTGCTCCGCCACTGGAGAGATCGTGTGCAAGCCGGGCTGGACCGGGGATTACTGCTCTAAACGTAAGTACTATTGCCACTCTCGCTGCGAAATAATTATAAGGCTCGGAACACCAATAGTAAACCTAGGTTCGACCCTCGATTTTTATAATATCGTCTACCCAAGATCTGATGGAGAACAAATTGATTAACCCAGGTTTAACCCGCGATTTTTACTATATCGTCTACCCAACGTACTGATGGCAAAACCAACACTGACCCAGGTTTAACCCGCGATTGTTACTATATCGTCTACCCAACGTACTGATGGCAAAACCAACACTGACCCAGGTTTAACCCGCGATTGTTACTATATCGTCTACCCAACGTACTGATGGCAAAACCAACACTGACCCAGGTTTAACCCGCGATTGTTACTATAACCTTTACCCAACGAACTGATGGAAAAACTAATACTAACCCAGGTTCCTCTCGCGATTTTAACCATAACGTCTACCCAACGAACTCATGGTAAAACCCATAGTAACCCAGGTTCGAACCGCGTTTTTTTTCTATGACGTCTACCCAACGAAATATGCCGCTATCTGTCTCGCGCATTTATGAAGATTTAAAATCACTGATTATCGCTATGAAAAATCGCGCCCGGTATAGTTGTTATGAGAATACTAGCAAAAGTGCAACAAAAATAAAATTTATATAAAACCTAAAAATAGGATTTTCCAAATTTTATGAGTGAAAACCTGAATCAACATTAAATTTTGGCTGTACCTGTATAATGTTATTCAAAGCAATTACCTAACTTAACTTAACTTGAAACTTCCGTGATTTGAACACATAATTTCATGTTCATCACCGGGACTAACTTTACTTAACTTTGTTAATCTTTTCTACACTTTAATAATATTTTACGATTGTTGTACTATTCTAATTTTAGCAATAGATTTCCTGTAAAAACGCCTAAGCACGACTAAATACATTTGCGGTATTCCCAATATTAGCACGCAATTTTATAGCCCAATAACATTTTTGAAACATTTCACAGCATAGAAATTTTGAATCACTTCATTATGCGTTGAACTTGGTTCCAAATAATGTTCCAAATTCCCAAAATGATATATAGAGCACGCAATTCATTCATCCTCATTAAAATACGTATGTATGACAATTTAAGGAACATCCTCTCGCGGACGCAATTTGCGTGACCTCTTCTAAAACTCACGTAATCTAGTAATTGGATGACTGACACACCCCGCTTTTTTATTGTTCTTACCAAAGCGTCATCTCCGTTTGACTATTGTAGTATACATGATACGTTTCGAAAGTTTTGACTTTTAGATCTTCGCAAGGCAATTTTAACCTAAAACAATAGGGAATATGCATGTGTTTCAATTATTAAAAATAATAGGATAAATGGAGAGTTTAACTGAATCTGATGCTTACGTAGAAAAAATAATTGAAATTGGTTGGTAAAGTTCTGAAATATAAGCGTTCAAAGTATTTGGGAGGGAGGCATCTGTCTCTTGCTAGCAAAACACGTCCCTTTCTAGCAAAACGCGTGCATAGTGTAGAATTTGTTTAGAATCGTGAACTTTGACGTCATAAACCTAGTATAGTGCCCTCCCTGTCTAACATGAAACTAAAATGTTTATAACTTCGTTATTTGTGCACATATTAACATTTTACTTTCGATGATTTGTTTTGTTGACAGTCTGCTTTTTTGTGAGTCTATAAAAATACACATGCATATTCCCTATTAGGAAAAGGGGTCTTTTCAGTTACTTTACTATTGTAACATGCACGAAAGTTTTCCTAGCGCCTAGGGCCTAGGGCATATAAAGTGGTCGCAGTATTAACGAGTTCTTTTTAGAATGTAAGCATTTATTTGTATCTTTAAATGTTAACTATGTGAGGTCTCCTAAGTTTCTTATTTTCCTATATATGTTGAGGTTTAAAATAAAAAAAAATCTGACAGACCAAGAGTAAATTTTTAATTCTTATTCTTTCTTTTAAGTAAGACAATTTCAGAACCAGACTAGATAAAAATTAGACTGCTTTTTCTTCTGCCCAAAAATGTTTGTGACCCCTATCTATAGGGGTGTCACATTGACACACGACAAGGGTAAAAAATAGCAAAAAATACGAATAGTGCGTAGGTTATGGTGTCCTCATAAATAATACGGTCTTTTAGATTCTATACTTATTTTTTGCTGATCAAAACGTGTTCTTCATGAAAATATGCAAGTTGTAAACGTTTATTCATATCTTATAGAGCCCCGATTTTGGTTAAGACACGGTCAAATGAGACAACTAAAAATAATTCCACTGCTGGCCTTCAGTTTTATTCAGAAAACGCGAT
Source organism: Erannis defoliaria (assembly GCA_905404285.2). NCBI lineage: Eukaryota > Metazoa > Arthropoda > Insecta > Lepidoptera > Geometridae > Erannis > Erannis defoliaria. Next base: position 9,953,970 of record FR990066.1, on the reverse strand, counting down.
TGTGGCTCCCTGTTAAAAACACTGCAGATAAGTTTGACATATTGACGTTAATACAGTATATTTTTAATAAGTAATACGTTCGTGATTTGTTATCTTATATTTTAAACTAACAATACTTGTACTTTTTTTTTGTTACACTATCTTGGGAATAAGTCATTTTATTTATTAAGTTATTTTAAAGTGCCTTCATGATCATAAATCGTTCTTATAATTAGTCAAAAAAATATTTTTTACATTATTTTGTTTGTGTTCTAGTAAATTATTTAAAAAAAATACAAACATCTTTTAACTTCCTTTGCGAATTATTTGTCTGTGACTTTGATATTTTGTAATAAATATAGTTTTTGTCCAGCATTTCATAATTATTATCCTTTTAATAATAAATAAAATGTATAATAAAATAAATTATATTTAAGCGCAGTCGAAATATAAAAGTAATAGACTACTCTTCAATTACTGCAGATTTTCCATTACCTTAATAAACGAATAAATATTAAAAATATTATTAGGTTATTACCCCTCATTAACGAACTAAGTGTCATATTTTTCTTTCATTCATTTCTTTATCACAATAGAATACAAAATTATTTCCACAGTTCAGAGTTTAAGTGCCCATTCAAAAATTTCATTAAATGTAATTGCATACAATAATATCTATGGTAATGAAGTGTCAAGGAACTCATAAAAAACTTTACTATGAGAACTTATCTGATTACGATCATAACTTAGTTAATAATAGCTTAACCTCAGTTTGACATGGCTTAACCACCTCCTGTTATCTGGCAAATCAACAAGTTAATTAGAATCAGAGTCCTCTGTTTGTAATGTAAATTATACTCATCGTTTATAGATATATATTATATACCTATATATTATATACGGGACCTGGGTATGTCCTAAAACTGCATCCAGAACCACCGGAGGACGGGCAGCAGCGTCCTCTTAGTTAACGGTGGTAACACTGTAATAATAAATAATAATAATAATAATTTATTGTCACAGAAACAAAAATAGTATACAGTAGCACAATAATTTACAAAGGAGATATAAGACATTTTTTTTTAAATTCTAAAGCTACATTTACATTGTGAGCCCAGGATTTCCAAACTAAGCTACATGTAGCTTGTACATCAAAAAAAGACACAGCGTTCCCCGAGCCGCCTGCCAAGCGTGGGGATTATGGCAACCCCTCCCTATTAAGGGGGAGACTTTCGTCCATCAGTGGACGTGTTCCGGCTGTTGATGATGATGATATACGTAAAATGAGGATAGGGCTTCTTAGACATAACACCAATAGACGATACTTAAACGTATTATTTCTAGTTATAGAAAATACTTTCTATTTTATCAGCCCCGGCGTAAAGAGGATTATAAGTTTATCGTCCGTGGAATCTGCTCCTGAAAGGATATGAACCGATTTAGATTTATTTTTTTAGTCAAAAGGGGATTTAATCTAGAAAGTTCTTAGCTACAACCCAAGACAGTCGGTTGTTCTAAATTTTTAATTTAATATTATTTCACACACGAGTTTATGAGATGAACCGCAAATATGAGCTATAGGCTTAAATCAAATCTACTATAACCGTCGTAGGCATAAAACACTAAAACATATTTTAGTTAAAAAGTGTCTTGTCCATTACGTTGAAATAATTAATACGTTAGTGGTTAAATTAAAAGGGTTTTTTATTTATTTGGTTTGAAATACGTTTTTGTGTTTAATCCATAATACGGTATGTATACCTGTATTTTATCACCGGTATAGAAATATCCCAGTAACAAATTAGCGATGCTTTTGAAGATTTTTATGTATCACTACATATTTCTAATGTTATATTATTAATATTATAATCAGATGTTTCTAAGAGCATGCGTTAAATAAAAGAATTTCAAATTTCAAATTCATACCTGAGAATTAAGAAACATCGCGAGAGTTTAAAACTTCCAAGGGCCTTTGTAATAATTGAAATCCCTTTCAAATATGTAAAACTCGCATTCGTAAGGCGACGGAGCCATTAATATTACTTACGACCGTGTGACCGACAGACTCACCTATTTGCATTACCTGGCCGATGGTAAACAAAACAGTCAAGACTGCTTTCTAATCGATCATCGTCAACGTAATGTTGACTGACTGTGTTTACGTGTGTCCTTGCCTGCTGAAACATAGCTTCTTCAAGGTTCTACTTGTTTTAATGATCTGTCATTACTCATAACCCTTGGGCATAAAATACCATCATTTGTAGTTTCATGTCCGTATCCGGGATGTTTAGAATCTTTGAATCAAAGGTCACTTTCAACGTTTGAAGGCTTATTCTAGAACTTGCATGTTCCTATCACCTGTCACATACAAGTGAATAAGTGTTAGCTTGAAACACTTATTATAATAATACTTTTTTTTTAAACCGACTTTAATTTCGACTACTCGTATGACAGAATATCTTATGTTTTCCAGTTTACCCCAGTCGAGTTATTTTGATTTATAAACGAAACTACTGAACTAATTTCTGTTAAATTTATATGGGACCACCTCTGAAGTATGACCTACCAAACAACAACCCCCTTTTTTGAAGACTGTTTAAAATATAGCCTGAACTTTGTCGTCATTGATTTGTAATGTAGGTACTTAATTAATATGTAGGTACGTAATTAATTACAGACTAGGCGTATTTAATTCTTTATTAACACCGACCAAAACTGTAAAACCTAACGTGTGAATCTTTGTATGATAAAATAATCTTCGTACCCCGAATTTTAAAAGATATTCAATTGGATAAGACGATCATGAGCGTCTATAAAGATCTGACTATAAACGTTTTCCAAATGTTTGTAGTGGCGAAAGGAAATGAACGAGCATGATAGCAAATAGTTCGTGTAACCACGTAGAGAAATATTTTGTAGATCTTGCGCTCGATCTTGAACTTTGTTTCGTTTCTAGATTTCTAAAACGTCTCGATCGCTCAATCTCCGTCGATCATAAATTAGAAAGTGGAGCCAGAGACTGGAGTCTAACATCCTGCTACCTTTTTCTAATGCGTGTTTTTCCAATCCATCGGCGAGTCGTGACGTATGTTAAGCACATCGTCGACTGGAAACAAAGCGCCGACGGAGATGCATTGTCGAGCGGATGTCTCGCGCAATCTCGGCAGCGCAGCCCCACCTGCCGCGGCGTTCCCACACTCCGGCGCCGCAAAAAACAGACAGACAGAGACGACAACACCCGCTACGAGCATACCGCGCTCCCGCTCGCACCTGCCGCCCGCGCGTCAGCCTCCACGACGACCGAGAAATCACAATTTTCTGGAAAAAGTAAACAAACACAGGATCGGGAAACGTGTGAAAGTTATATAAACGACTCGAGCCCTACGAGATGCTATTACGAAAATGTAGAGAGCGCTGCGGTAATGGAAATACGAGACACGTTCGCCGCGCACGCACACTCGACTCACAGATGCCGAACCGGGTCAAAAACACCTTTAAACGAGAACCGAACCAATCGAAATAAACTCTGTACTTGACCGTGTCACGAAACTGTTCGCATCTGCTGAACGGTATCTCGCCTTCTGGGAAAGCTTAACGATCCCGAAAACTTATTCGCATGACTGGAAGGTATTATCCAGGCTCCTCGGGTAATGACGGGGTAAACATCGCGGGAGGATCCTTTACGGCCGCTTCATTCAGGCTAATTATCGACTACCGCCGTTCTCACGAATATTACTTACCTTGTCCGTTCGCGAATCCCACGCGTTCCTAATTTCCGTTTTGGATAGAGCAGATGACGTTGACGCCAAATGTTGCGGCGCACGTGTGAGCATCCCTGAAGCAGGTCGGCTTTCGTACTGCCTGGCCTCGAAGAGACCTTGGACCGCAGTGCGGCGTACGCCAGCCTTTCATTAGAAATCGATACCGTTCAATGTACATTGATAATAATTAATAGCCCTGCAGGAAGAACGTAAAGCATCCACCCGCGGCTCGAGCCACTTACGCCCTAAATTGCTTTTGGAGTGTAATTTTTACTACCGTTCTACCTTTCGGGCAGATAAGTTCGAGTGCGTGCTGAAGTGGATCAGCGAGAATTGAACCAGCACTCGACGTCTTTGATCTAACTACAGAGCCGACTGGCGAGCCGTGGCGCCGTCTACTAGTCTTTAGTTTATCCTTTATGTAATCCATAAAATGTTATTCTTGATTCATCGAAATGAACGCGAAGAGGTCATGAGAAACGATTGTCTCAGTTCTTAAACGTTTATTTTATACGCGAAAGTACGCGAGAAAGCCGGATTATGCTCTTTTCAATTTCCTGCGTCGGATAAAGAAACGACTAAATAAAATAGAATGGTGAGCGAGTTTGCCAATTTGTTTGAGTGCAGAGTTAAGCCGCTTTGCGAGGATTTGGAGCTAGTTTCGGGGGCTTTGTCGACGCCCGCCAACGTGTAATAGCGACTCTATTATAGAGTATAGGAACACGCCGGGAAGCTAATCGCCTCTATTTGTTCATGTGAGCTAGGATCGAGACGCGAGCGAGGCGCCGACCGGCTTCCTCGTCCGATATAGAACTAAGCCGGCTGCATTTGCATTCAGGAATGGAAGTTATTATCAAGATGGCGTCTAGTATTTTTCTAGCGAGTTAGGGGAATAGTAACGGTCGAGTGACGGTTATGCTCCCCGCGCTATCTGCCCCTTTGTATTCGCTCCGATAACTTGCCCATGCGCACCCGAGCGATACGACTCTGCGCCGCACTTCTTCAAAACGCTTTTTACCGAGCACCATACATTACCGTCTCGCGTCTCACTTCGTACATTCGCTTATAATTTTGCACAGCAATGCATTCTAACTTAGCCGGAAAGTGCGGTGTAGTTTCTCCGCTCACGAACGAAGATGCGCCAGGGTAAGGTTCGCAGTGTATTGAACGTAAATCTCGAAGTCAACGACGCGCACCTATTACAGCGGCAATACATCACGCCGAAGCTAAATATTCCAGCTCTAGAAGCCTTTATAAATAATACCCGGTCGTCGAAACGACTGAAGATCCGAGATTCCACTTGTAACTACGGCATTACCGACTCGATACTAAAAATGTTATTGAATGCAGGTATAAAGTTTAAAGGATGGTGTCATAGAGACGAGTCGAGATAAATCGACGCGGCTGCGACCTCGCCCTCGGGACGCTAACGAACCTCTCTCTTTGTACAGCCAGCTGCATGAATGCGAAGACGATTTACCACCTTGTCGCGTTGAAAAAGAGTCGTATTTCCACGGGCTTCGCATAAAACGAGACACCAGTTAAAACGGCAAGGTGCTTAGCCGTCCACATATTCGCGTCGGCTGCGACTTGCGAGCGCACGGCTCGCGCCGCACGGCATGTCCTTTGCAGCGAATCCGGGTTTAATGCGAGATGCGCCCTCCCTCGATCTCGGCCAGTGATTAATCGCCGCTTCCCTCTCGCAATTAAAGAAATCCATTTAGAATTCTTTTGTCTACGTCGCTAACGAACGTTTTGTGTTTGTTGCAGCGCGCTGCCTGCCCGGCTGCGACTCGGAGCACGGCCACTGCATCAAGCCGGACCAGTGCATGTGAGTAGCCACTTCGCACCTCTGCGCTAATCGCCTCTACGCTTTAACTATTCACCGGGCGCATTGTTCGCGGCCATTAGTCGCTCGTTATCACGTCGCTGACGTTCTTTTTTGTCTTTTCCAGCTGCCACTCGGGGTGGGTGGGCGAGCTGTGCGACCAGTGCGAGCGGCATCCGGGCTGCGTGCACGGCACCTGCAGCCGGCCCTGGGACTGCATCTGTGAAGAAGGCTGGGGCGGGCTGTTCTGTAACCAGGATCTCAATTACTGCACCAACCACCGGCCCTGTCGCAACGGCGGCACCTGCCACAACACCGGCCAGGGCTCCTACACGTGTGTCTGCCCCGACGAGTACACCGGCCCCGACTGCGACAAGTCGAAGCACTCGTGCTCTGTGCGGCCGTGCCTCAACGGCGGCGCGTGCGTCCCCGACGAAGGCGGGGAGCTGGCGTGCGCCTGCCCGGCGGGCTATGAAGGTGCGCGCTGCGAAACACGTCGACTCACCTGCGCCGACCGCCCCTGCCGGAACAACGGCGTCTGCGAACCACGCGGGGGCGGCTACGTCTGCGTATGTCCAGTTGGCTTCGGCGGAGCAGACTGCGCGGTAGAAGCGGACCCCTGCGCCGCGCATCCCTGCCGCAATGGTGCCACGTGCTCCCGCGCGGGCGACGGCTTCCGCTGCCAGTGCCGCGCCGGCTTCCGCGGCAACCGCTGCGAAATAGACATCGACGACTGCGCGGGCGTCATCTGCGAACACGGGGGCTCTTGTGTTGACTTAGTTGACGGCCAGCGCTGCCAGTGCGCGCCCGGATTTCTGGGCCCTCGCTGCGAGACACGCGTGGACCTCTGCCTCGCCAAGCCCTGTGCGAACGGCGGCGAATGCCTCATCCTCGATAACGATTACGAATGTCGATGCCGACCTGGATTCGCCGGAAAAGACTGCAGTATAGACATCGACGAGTGCGCTTCATCGCCGTGCCGGAACGGCGGTTCATGCAGAGATCGCGTCGACGGATACCAATGCACCTGCACCCAGGGATGGGGTGGGAGATCTTGCACGGTCTCTCTAACAGAATTAGCATCGAAACCAGCTGGTGGACACTTGAGACGAGTGGGCGAGGATACGGACGAGGAGAGTCTGTCGGCGGGAAAGTTGGCGTGGATAGTGGGAGTAGGCGCGACGGTGCCGGTGCTAGTGGTGGTAGCGTTGGGTGCGCTGGCATGCGTGAGACGGAGACGCGCGAGGGCGGCACTAGCGGCCGACGCAGAAGCGCGGGCCCAGAATGCCGCCAACGCGGGCGGCAACGTCGGCGGGCACGTGATCCGCAACACCTGGGGCAAGTGCGAGGCGGCGGCGCCCGAGTGCCAGAACGCGCACAACCAGGCGGCGGAGGAGTGCAAGCGGAAGACGCTGAACACAGAGTCAGCGCGCCTGCTCGCCGCGCTTGACCCGCGCCTGAGTCGCCTCTCGCATGACTCCGCGTACTGCGCTAATAGGTCAGTATCTCATACAGCTGTTTTATCGATCAGATATTTTATTGATAATAATGCTCATGCTTACGGACCTGGGTATGTCCTAAAACTACAAGAACCATCGGAAGACGGGCAGCAGCGTCCTGTTAATTAACGGTGGTGAGCATTCTGCGATCCTCAAGCCAAACGTGGGGATTATGGCAACACCTCCCTATTTAGGGGAAGGCCTTCGTCCAGCAGTGGACGTCTTCCTGCTGTTGATGATGATGATGATAACGTTTGACCACCAACTCGCCATATGTAAAGTACAACGCGGTCTACGATAGAGCATATTTGAAGATTAACGTTCTTGCACGTTTTGTTTTCAAAAAGGTTACTTCACCTACCTACACCTTTTTGCTGCTGAGTGCCGGGCAAAGTTCTTCTTTTAAGAATAGTTTTCCTACAACAAAAATCAGAAATAGTATTTTAACCTTCTTTTGATCCATTCTTCACAACCAATCCAGATAAGATGAGAGATCTTTTCAATAAATTAATAAATGATTTTTTGTTGCAGTGATACGTCACTAGTGAAGCGAGCGTTAGAAGGCGGGGGGGTGTACGTGTTAGACGACCACTGCCTGCCGCCGACGTTCGCGACGCAAGTGTGATGTCAGTGATATGAACTGAGTAACTTATTTATTCACAAGGACGCTTCCGCGAACCAGGCTGTGGAAATGTGTGGCCTAGTGTAAATATAGGATTAATGTAAAGTGACCCCTGTATTGTATAGACAGCTAGATGTAAGCGTTCGATGTATTTATTTGCGATATTGTCGGTCCGTTTGCCGTGTAAATATTGAGGGGCGACGGATCGCGGTTTTTGCCGCTCCGCAGTTGTGCGCTTCGCTCGGATTTTCTTAGTGTCTGACGTCGCTGATGATGGCATTTCGAACTACCCTCTTTTTGTTTCTCTTCTGTTTGACCGATTTCGCTCTCTGGTAGAGTCAAATTGTTCGCAAATCTAACAATCTACCTTTCTCATACTCTGCTCTTGTACATTTTTATGTCTCTTCTGTTTTTTTACGCTGTGAAATCGAATTGGAATCTTGTAAAATACTTCTTGTTTAAAACAAATTGCCTCTTTTTACAATATAGTCTGTTCATATTTACTGCAGACTTGGCGTAGCTTTTTCTGCTGTATGTCTTAACATTCAAATAGAGTAGAGCAGAAAAAAATGCAAAACAAAGTATGCCTCTGCAAAAATATGAACATATTAACCGAACAAATTCGCATTTCCATAAAATTTCCTGACCGACCTTTCTTTTTTTCAATCACCTATTATACGAAATGCCCTCGTCGAGCTATGTCTACTCTGTAAACGGGCGTGGACCGGGCGCACTAGGGGCGAGTGGACAGCGGTCCACTGATGCGATCTCTGTAGCTACCGGCGCGGGCGCCGCCGGTCCGCCGCGCGCGCCGACGCCAAAAGACGGTACTTCCGCTACAAGCAGTCACTCGAATCAATTGATAGACTTATAATATTAAAAATAGCTATATAAATTAACTGAAATACGAATTATCCTCATTACAATTGGAACTTCAATGTAAATCTAAAAAGATAAATAAATCTGAAAATTCTATTTCTGTATCTTATAACTATGATTTCATTCTAAAATGATAAATGAATACATTTATTGATTTAGAATATTTCTGACGAGATTAGAAATTCAGAAGTACATCTTCAGTATACGTAAAAAAAATGGCAACGTTCCCAAGAGAAGCAATACTTCTTTTAAAAAGGCAATAATATATTTTTAAAAACTATATGGATGATGTTGGTAAAATTTCAGATAAATCAGTTGTAAATCTGAAATATTAGCAAGTCTTCCATATGTCAATTGTGTCCCCGTCCTGAAATCTCTGTACCTGTGTGGTAGGTACTATGTTTTTTCATGTTAACAATATCAAAATCTTGTTTGATACTACCTTTACAATTGTCACGTTGCCATTTGCCTTTTTTCTTCGCGTTATTAGTGTGTAGCGTAAGCACCGTCTCCGCGACTCCTAACACCAACGCTATCCTTCTAGACTCGCACCAGAAGATACCAAACCGTGCGTAAATTAAGATTTTAGATTAATAAAAGCGCGAATCGTGCGCACATCAGTTTGATTATATTTTGTGATTGACTTATAACGTTGTCATTTGTTCCTATGAGTTTAGTATTTCCATAAAAAATCTTGTTCAGGTTTTCTTGAAAATCGACACAGATTTTTTTTCTTGTACCTTCCGTTCACGGGATAGTCGGTTAGCACAACGTTCCTGGTTAGGTAGAGGGTCTGTGCTGCCTCGGCGCTCCGCGCTGGGACAGCACAGACTACCCTCGTAACAAATGTTAACATCACGCACCTATTTAGTCCATAGGATAAATTCTGTACTTATAAGTAACAATTTTCGAAACCTAAGTCATTTTGTATAAAACGAGTAAGTTTTAGTTATTTAAGCATATCTCCATTATGTAAGAGTACTGTGACAATATTGAAGTGTCATTAGGCAACATAGGACATGACTTCAGGTTGTTTTAACTTATTTATTGCAATAGGTACAGCTCTCGAACGCTCAGATTCGCTTTGCCACGACACGCGTTTCGAGAAACACGGGCCGTGGCGACCGAATCAAGTAATGAAATAATTTATGTTAAATTGCTTTTTATTAACTTGTAGATAATGTTATTTGGTAAGTGATGTGCGATGATTCTTATGTTGCCTTTTGTACTCTAACGTAGATTAAAGAAGAATAATGGACAAAATTTACTATAGAACTATTAATAGACTGATGATAAATATTATGTAATGTTAGATATGACAAAATGTAAGCCGAAATTATGTCTAGACAATCACCCAGTCGATACTTATGTCTAGACAAACACCCAGTCGATACTTATGTCTAAACAAACACCCAGTCGATACTTATGTCTAGACAAACACCCAGTCGATACTATCATAGTTTTTGTACTTAATTGATTGCAATTAATTCAACTTTCATTTTTCTTTTTGACAATTTTAATTACGCGTAATAAAATATGATTTTCATTCCGAACAATAAAATGACAGTATTTTAATTAATTTATACAACCAGATAACTAATTATGTATGATTATTGTGAATTTATTTTTATTGAATCATTATTGTTTATTTTTTGGATAGGTTTACAATTGACTGATTCTAAATTGACTATTTGAATATCTAGTATTTTGGACACATAATGTATCTAAGAAATCATGAATGTATTTTAGAACTACGTGGGTATACTGAAAGATACATTTTCAAATCATTCCATGTCTTAGGTTAACTTTTATGAGTCTTTATTTTTAATTCTCTATTTTCTTATATTGTTTAATTTGCATGCGTATTCAACGATTATATTTTCATGATTGTCTATTAAGTCCTGGATGGACTGTTTTGTATTGTATTTTAGTTGCGGTGTTACCTTTTAGTATATTCACATAGTCTTTCAATTTCAAAAGAAAAATGAAAGCGTCGGTTCCATAAAAAACGAGTAACGAGTTATTCCATAGTTTTAATCCGTAATAAAAGTCATAATATTGTAATGATGTTGCGGTGAAATGCACCGAGTGTTGGAGTGAATGGATAAAATGTTAATAAACAATTGTTTACAAAAGATTAAAACTTGCATTTTATTTAGTACTTAGTTTATTTCCTGATTCCCATTTCTAACGACATTTCTTTATTTTCATAGTTCACTTTTGCAAAGAAATCACAAGTCGCAAGAGTTAACGTCACTGTCTATTTGATGGGTCCGGTACCGAAGACTTCAATAGGTAAATTGACTACATCAATAGGTTACTTGAAATAATACTTTAAAAAAACAATCGACTTCAATCTTAAAAACCAAACTGGGGGTCTAAAATAGCCGCATTAAGCAATTTCCCTCATCTTATGAATTCTTAGCAGAATGAATTGTAAAAAGTTGCTCTCGAGTAACTTCTAACGAATCTGCTAGTTGACTTTATGCTATTCATCTTTCATCGACCATTTTACGTCTTTCTATAGAAAACTGTCAATATAATGAATTCCGTAATAGAATCATTTGCAAAATATATTTTTTTATGCAATCGAGTGACGAGACGAGCAAGACTTTCGCCTGCTAGTATGAGTGACTGTTTTACGATTTCCGAAATAAATCGTCATAGGATCATATGCAGAATTGCTAAACGTGAGCATTTTAGCCCCCCTGAACTGATTTCGATATAATTTTTATGGGACCACCTCCGAAGTATGACCTACCAAACAAAAAAAGAATCATCAAAATCACTCCATACGAGTAATAGGCGTAGCAAAAGCGTAACAAAAAAAACAACATACAGTCGAATTGAGAACCTCCTTTTTTGAAGTCGGTTAATAAAAATAACAAAAAACATGGTTAAGTAGTTAATATGCGATTTTGAGTGGTCGCACATTGATTCGGCACGGCACCCGACAGGCGCTGGACCGACCGAAACAAACTGCGCAGAATTAACTGGTGCGAGTGGCGAGTGGAAGACGGGCGTCTCGAGAAATTTCTTACGGTGTGCGGGACTTAGTACAAAATGTATGCACCTTCGGGCAAAACCGGACGGTTTTTCTCGTCGTATGCGCCCGGCCTTAGGAAGCCTCGTTCTCTTTGGTGATTTGTTGGTAGGCAGAGACGGATTTACCCAAAGGTAGACTAGGCCCGCGGCTTGATCGACCAAATATTAGGGGCGGTCAAAAACTAAACAACAAACAACGTTGAGAAAAGAAGGCAAGAACACTAGTTCCCACTAGGGTCAGTAGGGCAATATTTAAATTAGTAGGGATAAGTGGACTCGGATTTTTTCACATCGCTACCGGTAGATCTAAGTGGAATTTATTTCCACTAGTTTCTACTAGTAGGGTTAGGTGTAGGTACCACCACGATCAAAATAATAAGAATGACCTACCTACTAGGCTAATCACACTAATAAGTACTATGAATGCGAAAATTTGTCGATGTATGTTTTTTACTTGTTCACGCCAAACGGCTGAACGGATTTGAATAAAACTAGAATGGAGATAGCTTTTTCCCGGAATAACATAGGCTAGTTTTTATCATCATCATCACGATGATGATGATGATGTGTTCACGGGTCAAACCGCGCGGCGCAGCTAGTACTTAGTACTATACTTGAGAGGTGAAATTAGATTAGGTATACTTAGGTAAGATACCTACGGCGACGCAACAGCACTGTACATCTCGTTACTAGCATAAAATGATTAGTTAGATGCCTACCTATAATTATAAACACTATATATGCACTATATAGGTATATACTTTATATAACTAATGACCTCAGGTGGTTTTCTTGTTAGGTTCCAGTGCAATTGTTCGGCACCTGTCTATTATAATTAACCTACTGCCTATTTTATAGTCCGTCCTGTACTGGACACAGGCCTAACTTCGAAGGGCGATTAGGTCTTTATCTACCATACTGGCCCACTTGCGGTTTGGTTGATTCACATGTGTATACGCCCTTGATGATCTCCGGACGTATGCAGGTTCCCTCACGATGTTTTACTTCACCGAAAGGTCTTAGTTGTATTAAAATACGTACATAAACTTGAAAGAACCTAATTATACAGACCGGGAATTCCAAACCACGATTCCCAGTCGAGCGACCGACGTTAGGACCTGGGTATGTCCTAAAACTGCATCCAGAACCACCGGAGGACGGGCAGCAGCGTCCTCTTGGTTAACGGTGGTAACATTCTGCGATCCCCAAGCCGCCTGCCAAGCGTGGGGATTATAACCCCTCCAAGGCCAGGGGGTAAGGAGGCCTTCGTCCAGCAGTGGACGTCTTCGGGCTGATGCAGTGAGACTGGTTTGATTTCGTTTAACTACCGACTTTTGGATTAAATAAGGTCTTCTATATAATTTTCTTTCCATAAACATGATTTTAAATCCGACTGAGCAACACACATGGCCTTACTTAAAATCGCTGCTATTAAGAAACTTCAAATGACATCTCCGCAATTAATACAAGGTATGAAGTTTAGTTTGATAATTGTAATAATTTGGACCTGGGTATGTCCTAAAACTGCATCCAGAACCACCGGAGGACGGGCAGCAGCGTCCTCTCAGTTAACGGTGGTAACCATTCTGCGATCCGCAAGCCGCCTGCCAAGCGTGGGGATTATGGCAACACCTCCCTTTAAGGGAGAGGCCTTCGTCCAGCAGTGGACGTCTTCCGGCTGTTGATGTGATGTGATGTGATGAAGTTTAGTGTGCAATACTAACCGACGCCGACGTGTCCGACCTCATTTAACTTTACGCGATTTAGGTAGGTACATACATATAGCTAATACTTTCATCTAGCTATTATAATTTTTATAATCGTTTCTAGATATTCCGGATTAAAATTTGTGGTTTAGTCATAGAATCTTTGGGTTTAGTTAATAGTTCTACTTTCATTACGTACTATCTATACCTAGTTGTTTTTGTACACGTGTACCTTACGTACCTACCCTTGTGTCAAAACCAGTTTTTATTCAGGACGCGCTCCCCTATCGTATCGTGACGAACATATTGGTATGATGCCGTTCAAGCCAGAATCTTCACTTCAAAATCGGTTTTGACAATTCCAAAAATTTGTAATTCTTCGTATCTTCCAAACCACTGAAGAGAGAAGTAACAGTAGGGCCTTCGCTTTTCTGTGTTCCTAACACAGAAAACATAATTAGTACTACGTTATCATCAGAACGATCCGATGTTCGGATTTTTCTTTTTTGTGTAGTTTCTCTCAACTAGAAAACTGAATCAATGAAAGACATTCAGTCTTAATTTTTCTGGATCTTACTTGGTACTTGGTGAGCGGGCCTTTTCCGCACTAGAAGCCCCTGATGGGCCCATGTTGCATGTTGCTCGCTGAAGCCGGCGCAGGCCTCCCGGAGCGTCCTCATCGAGGATCGTCGTACGTTGTTCTGCCACGCTGCTGCATTCAAGCAGCAAGTGCGCGGCAGTTTCTTCCGCCTCCATGCAACCACGACATAGAGGACTATCTATGTAACCCCAATATAGTGTAAAGGTGTTTGTTTAAAGAGCAGTGTCCGGTGACCACTCCGACTACTTGTCTGAGTTGAGCTGTACTGGCAACATGATATGGAAGCTTTTTTAACTTTCTTTTATAAATGGTATGCCCAATTAAGTTTCTTGTCCAGTGTGATGCCAAGGTATTTCACATTATCTTTGTTTCCCAAAGAATGTTGGCATTGTGTGGTCCCAAGTTCCTTTTGTTAGTGAACATTACTAATTCTGTTTTAACTGGGTTCACAGTTATCCGTATTCTTATTAGTATTTATTATTTATTCGTATTATTATTAGTCCGTAGTCTTTGCACCACTTCTCCACGATTTTTAAGGCGTTGCTCATAAGATTACAAGCATAGAGGTAGGAACTATCTATGATTACAAGACACGCTAGCAAAGTGTCCTGGTACCAAAGTTGCCAGGTCGTCGGCGTAGCCCACCGTGAAGAAGCGTTGAGTATTCTTCAACATTGATATCAGTTTGTTTACCACCATGTTCCATAAGAGTGGCGAGACAACTGCTCCTTGAGGGCAGCCTCCTGTCACGACCCCTCTGATCGTGCCACCTAGGTCGATTCTCACCGCCCTCAGGCGTAACATGTTGAGTATCCAGCCCTCCAGTGTAGAATTTACCTCATGCTCCCCGAGTGCTGCACTGATGCTGCTGAAAGCTCCCGCTATATCAATAAAAGTTCCTAGTCATAGAGCCCTGTTGTTGATACTGTTCTCTATGGTCTGCACAACTCGGTGGAAGGCCGATTCCATTGATTTGCCCGAGCTGTATGCATGCTGTAGTGGGTGTAGGGGTATTCTGTTAAGTACTTCATCTCTTATGTGTCGATCGCATAGTCTTTCCAATATTTTGAGTAGGAAAGATGTGAGGCTAATCGGTCTGTAAGCTTATGCCTGGTCGCTCTTGCCTGGCTTGGGGATAAATATTACTCTTACCTGTCTCCATCCTATGGGGATGTACCTGAAGGCAATGCAGGTCTTGAAGAGGAGTGTAAGCAATCCATTTAGGAGAGGTTCCCCCCACTGTAAGAGTCCAGGGAACCTTTTTCCAAGAGCGCTACCGGCATAGAGATAAATACATATAATATCATTGTCTACCGGTTAGCAAATGACGCGTGACGTGCGTCAACTAGTTTTATATAACAATGAAAGATGTTTGCCCATGGGCAAACTTCTGTCTTGAACCTTTGGCGAGCGGGGCAGGCCCAGTATTACCACTCCAGAGGGAGAGAGCTATACTCGGATTCTTAATTAAACGAACTAAACTGACATTTCGAGTGTTGCTAGTTTTTGGCATAATTTAAATAGTGCTGGGATAAAATATTAAGTTTATTCACATATTATGTTAACAAACTTAATGATTTCACACCAATTAAATACTTAGATATATTTATATTAATCTTTGTAAAAGGTGTAGTTCCTGATAATGTACGATTTCAACCTTTCCAAGGGTATAAATCATGAAAATAATGTTACATTTCCGTGTAGAAATTTACAGAACAACTTTTTAACGGAATATGTTTTCCCTTTTCTACCTGCACTTACACTGGCAGCACTTTAACAGTCTTACCTAAAATGTTGAACGGCACTTACGGCCTTACTTAAAAAAACTTTTCAACCGTTAGTCACTGCTTAAGATGCTCTGCCATCTTCTCTCAGACGTGAAGTTGCACGTGCTAGAAAAGGACAGAGAAGTTTAAGCAGTGACTAAGAGAATCGAGATTTTTAGGTAAGGCTGTTAATAATTATTCAATAATTCTTTTGCACAATATCCATCACTACGGTTTTTAGCAGGCAGCTAATATTTATTATTTTTAATTAATAAAGCTAATAAAGCTAAAAACTATTATTTTGAAAAGTGACATTTCAATCTGTCAGTTGAGTCCGTTTGATTATGAATACGAGTATAGATCCTCCAAGTCTCAAACCGGAAACCCTACAGTAATTTTATTGTCTACAAAAACGAAATCAAAGAATTTTGGACCTCTAACAACAGGGTAGTTGTTAGTAATCTAGAATCCTAGTGTTCCTATTCATATAAGGAACAAAAAATATAAGAAACAGGAACTTAAATCAAACAAAAGTATGCCTTATAATCTACATTTATTTGGTTAAAAGTTAAGAATTCACTATTTACAAATACCAATATTATTTATTCACTTATGTATTGAAGTCTCAAAACTTATTATATAGAAATTGCCTGCAAATGCAGGTCAATAGAATTCGTCAAACATATAAGTTAGATAACCTAGTGAGTTCATACTGTTAAATATAACCTAATGAACTGCGATTTATATGTAAATAACAAAACATCAGTCCCAATTTTTGTGAAATAATTTGCTTAGTAGAAATACTACCCTACCCATTAACAGTTTGCATATAATGCATTTTTACTAGAAAACAAACTCTAGATTTGAGAAGCAAAGTGCTAAAAGTAATATTACAGTGACTTCAAAATCTAATGGAAAGCTAGACAACATTCTCATAGTAACTGAACATTTTAATTGAATTTAACAAAATACTATCTCGGAAAACTTTAAAGAACAATTATCATTGTAAACTTATCAACGAAAATTCAGCTAAAACGCGCCGAACTAAGCTTAAGATTGAAGTCACGACCTTATATCTAGATTGTATCATATAATCTAGGGACCTAAAACTAGTCGCCGCTGCGAGGCGAACGATCGTTACTGGCTCGCTTGGCGTCCCCATTCTGGCGCGGGGACGCGGAGCGGGAGCGCGAGCGGGACCGGCCGCGGGACGCGGAGCGATCTCTCGAGCCGGAGCGGGACCGGGACCGGGAACGAGACTTGGTCGCCGGGCGGCGTTCTTCCTCACGCTTCGGTGACGCTTCCTTGCTGCGGGAGCGAGATCTTTCCCTGTTAAAACGAGTTTGTTATCAGGAAAAGTGTCAAGAAATTATTTGTTCGTCTTCTCTAAAGTGTTAAAGCCTTTGGCCACCACGGTAGCATTCCCGAGACCTGTTTGCCAAGCCACCTACCAATAAGTAAGTTAGTTTTGTGCCAACACAAAAATAATCATATTTCTATTTTTTTTTATGTGACGAGAGTAGCGCGAGGTTTGTCTGGTGGGAAAAGCATTAGGTTTACGTCATACTTTATACTGACGTAGTCGGCGTACAGGGCGCCAGGGGTCGGCGCTAAACTGTGGCAGTCATTGGTTGCAAAAGTTCACTATTATTATGCTACAATCCCGCAACCAATAGTGATGACTGGTGAGAAAATAAAGTTTAGTAGGGTGATGTAAAATGTCACAAAATCCTTATTTTTTCAACTCAATTCAGCATTAAGGCGTGACAAAAGCATGAGTAGTGCCAACAGAAGCTACAATTCAAACATTAAGTACTACAAGATGCAAAATAAAAACAGTAAGTAAAGTATTACAAGCTAAAATTAGTTACTGAGTAAAATACAAATTTTCTTAATCTTCTCACATCTTAATCACAGAACATCTTAATACACTTTCCAGTATAAAGATAAAGCTCACCTTGCGATGGCTGTATTGGCATCTCTTCGGTAGCAGGAAAACATGGATAGAGTTAATTATTATTGATAAAATGTGCAATCAATTTTGTCAACAGTTTGATGATTTTTGTTAAAAATGAATGCCAATGGGTTATGTGGGACACCAGACCTTGTCCAGAATGTCTGAAGATACTGCTTTGAAATAACATGAGGTTGTCATTCTTTGAATGTACATGTACACTAGTATAAACAAATAACATTTAGGCACGAAAAAAGGACAAATGCAAGACCAAAAACCCACATATGAGGTGTAACACATGATTTATTTATTTATTGAGATACGCCAACAGTGAACATATTAAACATATCTGGCAAATCCACATAATATAAACATGTTACGACCTAGGAAAATTTGTCACACCAGTGCAGCATCGCATGATGGGTTTTGTGGGCTTAAGATCCTCCATTTCTGCTAATACTGCAACGCATTTAAAACTAGTTTGTGACGAGTCTCATTGTGATCCTGACAACGTAACGACTATTGCATCTACCCCGAATAAAAAACTTTATAAAATTACCAATGGTTCAAATACCCTTCGGGCATCATTTTTAGAAAGTCCGATAGTCTAATTTTGAAGTGGCCCAATGGATATGGACCATCTTGACAAGTCATAAAACTGTATAAAACGAGTTGCACCATTTGTAGAAATCCTTACAAATGCAAATTACACAGAAAAACACAGAAGGATAACCTCGATCGCAACGCAATACCGTCAGACGGGTATTGATAGCACAGACTATACTCACTTAGATTCGGCCTTAGGCGAGCGGGACTTAGATCTGGACGCCGACCGTTTCCCGTTGCGGTCCACGGGGCTTCGGGACCTACGTTCTTCGGGGCTCCGGGACCTACGTGAGGCTGAGCGGCGGTCTGACCTGCGGGACTCTGAGCGGCGTTCGACGCGGCGCGGCGACCCCGACCGGGACTTGGACTTGGACTTGGAGCGACTGCGGTCCCTAAGCGACGACAATCGCCGACGACAAGCGGGTAACTTTAGTCACGACTTTACTACATTACGTGTCGGGCCGAGGATTTCTGACGCTTCAACATACTCTTCAGTTGAATATATGAGTGATTTTAGGTGTTTTCGTTCATATCGGTAAATGAAGAGCTGTTAGAGCCTACACACAACGATCGCATTCAGCCTTCAGGACATTACGTATAACTTTCCCCGCAGTGCCTTGTGATTGTTATAGCTTAATGGCGAGACAACATTATCGCTCACATACATCAAGTATGCACGGTCACACAGTACTCTACAGCAAAGTAGAGTGTGGCAGGAACGGTGTGAGGTACGGTGAAAGTTACAGCAATATATTATTACAGTTCAGTCTGAACAGTTCTAGAAGATTGTGCAAAGCTATAATTCGAAAAGTCAGAAATCCATGCTAGACAGAAAATCGTAATGCAACAGATAGAAAACTAAGGGTGATCTAGATAGCTATGACCACAGAACAGAAAAAAACATGAATGCCGTAATCGCCGAAAAATATAAACAAAGAAAAAAAAAATGATATAAAAAGTGATCAAAAATCGCGTGACATCCCGCTCGCGGCAAACTTACTCGCATCATGCGAGCGAGCGAGATGGCAAGTGATCTTACACATTAGATTCAACTTCTACAGGAAGATTGATGGATCTATCTTTATTCGGTTTACTATTCTACTACGGCGTTTATGTACAGGTAGTTAATTTCACGTCGTGCCCGTATCTTCTAGTCGCTTACAGTGCAATGTTCTACTACTTGTGATTAGCAAATTTAAAGTTTATAATTAGAACTCTCTTACTATACATAAAATTTTCAATCCATCTTCTGAAGATCTCTACCCAATAAATAAGTTATTAAAACCAGAGATGGGCGTTTTCAGTTCCAGAAGTTTTTTCATACATTTATATCTCTCAGTAGCACAAACATTTATGAGGATTTTAAATTGACGAATATCCTTACACATTTTTGACGGTTTTAAATTAATTAACATTCTCACAAAGTTTTCATCAAAGTAATTCGAAAAATATGCTAGAATTGATTTATATGTATGAAAACTTTCTAATATCAATTACCAGGTGCTTTTTGAACAAAGATTTATCATACTCAATTATTTAAATCTGTGTAATTAATAAAGTTTGGCGGTCTAAGGGAGAGGCCTTCGTTCAGCATTGAACATCTTCAGGTTGATGATGTGTCAACCTGGTGTTCATTTGAACATGTGTGTAATTTATAAAACCAGATATTTAACACAATTATGTACTGTTATGTATTTGTTATTTAAATCTTGGTTAATACACCCCAAGCGGGATGTCAGTGCAGGGCTTATCAACATTTAAATAAGAAAGAATAAGAATCATCAAAAATGTTTCTTTATGTGCGAGTTAGATATAGCAAACGCACAAATAGAGCTTTTTAATAATTCAACAAGACAATTACTTGTATGACCATGTAAACTGTCATGTCAGTACTCACGTTTGCATGTTTTGCTCAGCGCAAGTTTTTACACACCTAGCCAAAAACACTAGGTTAAATGTACCATTCACGTTAGAATAACAAGCCGATATTATCCCGAATGTGTTCCACTAAGAAATTGCATGCGAGCTTTTTATTATTAGGGGTAAAGTTTAGGAATCTATTATGCAAAATAAACAAAAAAAATGCAAATATCTATGTACTTTTTTACAGATTTGCTTACTTTGTTTGATTTTATCTATGTATCGGATGCAAAATCTGACTAAGTGATCATTGACAGATTAACTGAGTATTCTAATAGACACTAAATGCAGAGATATAAATATAAGAGGGGAATAGGCTGGATTAGAAGACAACTTCACTGAAAAAGTTCATTTTTAGCTTCACTGTCTTTAGCAATCTATGTATACCAAAAATATTTTACAATTTCAAGATGTCTATATTCCACCAACGTCTTACGTCGATTGGAAAGTTACATCGTTTCACGTCTTTAAATGATTCATTATAAATACAACATTTGCGCAAATAAGTACAATAACGTGATCAAGCTAAGCTTGATCGTCATTTGTGTTATCATAGACTATAAAACACCAAATATTAAATCGATAAACCAATCTATTGAATTCGTTTTGATTTTTCAGTTTGGCGGTATGTCTATAGGACCTAGTTTACTTACACTATGAGTTATCTTAGGATACAATTTTGTAAAAAAAAACCATACGACTCAACATTGTGAGTTTGTATATTGATAGAAATGCTTGAAGAGCTAGAGAGCTTGAAGACAGTGATCTAAAGAGTTACTTGGCTAACTTGATTGAAAGTCTCAAGTGTTTAGTTCTCAAGTTAGCCATCCTTTCAGTAAAGTTACAGTACTATCTCTATACTACTTACTTAGAACGAGATCTGGAGCGAGACTTGGCGGCAGGCGACTTGCTCTTTGGACGGGACTTTGACCGTGAGCGGCTGTGGAAATATTACAAACAAAAAATGATTAGTTTTGGAAAATAATAAATGGTTTTAGAGAATTTATATTAAAGGTTTGGTAGCCTCAGATAAAGTTTTAACATCAAGGTTTTCAGCCCCGAAAGATGGTAAATGTATAGTATCATCATGAAAAATAAATAATAAGTATGTTATTTCTATCCATAGCATTATTGGTATATATTTGTAATTAATTAGTTTATCTCTTGACTTGGTCGTATCCACCCCGGTGCCCATCCTGATACCGGGGCAGATAGAAAACATTGTTTCCGTATAGAAATATTGTAATATTGACCCCGGTGGCCCCTTCATCGGTGTATGGTGTGGATGGCACACATAAAATATAATATATAATATAATCATGTACCCTACTTTATTAGTAGTGGTATTGACATAGACATTACTATACAGGGTTAGTGCTAACTGATTAGATAAGTTAGCATCCTTTTAAGGGCATATTCTGTACATCAAAACTACCTACCTTTACTATGGGGCCAACATTGAAATAGCAAAACAAAAAACAGCTGTTCTATACATTTAACTTTTTGTATGGTTGTTGTTTTTTTGTTTAGCTGATATTTTTTTCGCATTTTCAATATTGGCCCCATAGTAAAAAGCTGCTTGTTTTGATGTACAGAATATGCCCTTAAAAGGATGGTAACTGATTAGAACAAAACCTGTATGTATACTACTACATGAAAAAAAATATGTTCACAAGATAATCAACAAAGGAAGTGCATACTTCTACAGTGGGTTCAAGATTGTTTTTCGTCACAAGAACCGGTTTGTGACGCAGCATAACGCTGGTTGCGCGCACCAGCGCTGGTCTTATGGACCGGCGGTGGTATTCTGTGTATAGTTTGTACCTGGAACGACGCCGATCGCGAGAGCGACTGCGGCTGCGGCTGCGGCTCGAGGAGGAGCGCGTGCGGCGGCGCGACGAGCGGCGGTCCTCCACCAGCTTGATACGACGTCCGTTCAGCTCAGTCCCGTCCAACTTCTCGATCGCGGCGCGCATGTCCGAGTGGGTCGCGAACTCTACCACACTGCAAGACGATCACAAAATAAGTGCATATACTGGTGAATTTAACAGAATTTTTAAGTGTATTATTGCCTCAGTTAAAAGTTTAGCATCAAGGTTTTCAGCCCCGAAAGATGGTAAATGTATAGTATCATCATGTAGACATGTTACGTACGCGATTAATCCCGGATGCGCACTACGTTACAGCTTGAGAGTGGACTTTGGAAAAGTTCTAGAATATACTAGCTCCTGTAATTAGTCTTCAGTCAAAGATACGATAGATGGAGTCTTACGACATTAAAAACGAATGACTCGTGTTGTCAGGTTGGTAGAAATAAGCCCATATTCTGAACCCAATCGATCGAATTTGTTTCGAAAACTACTCTCACTATTTCCGTCTTCTGCATTAAGAATGCCAGAGGCAAATAGTATTAGCTTCCCAGTGGAAACTTTTCTTATGTTAAATAATATGGTAGCACCGCAGCAGAACTGTTTGAGCAAGCTTAAAAAGATCTTGTTTAGAAAAATTCCCTTTTCTACGCAGTTTCTTGTTCTTAAGATACTTTTAAATCTTTTTTTGTTTGTTTTTATTCCTGCAGTGAAATAAACTTACCCCTCATTTCTATGCTGCTTGTGTGCGTCAGCGTAGGTAACTTCGCCGGCCTGACGCATATAATCCTTCAAGTCCTGCCAACCAATATCATATATTAGAGTGCAATCTCAGATATTTAATTCAACCCTTCCAAAAGTTTTGTTACGGCAATAGTTTCAATTATCAATGTTTTCAGCCCTTGGAGTATAAATATAAAAAAAAACTTTTGGAAAAGCTTATTTGACTTATTAAATCTATTGTCTCCAATATTTGAAATGTTTTAATAATATCTAATGAGAGAAAATGAAGATACGCCTTTTGCAGCTGTTAAGTATGCGGCCACCCATTGGTAATCATTGTTTAGAAAATTGTTTCCACGGACCCCGACTGCTTGTGATGTTGGTCCAGAAATACTGTGAATAGGTCCAAGGGTGGGATCCATGCATCATTCGCCAATTATGCTTCATTATGCCATCTCTATTGCTCTCGTCCTCTGTACACCCAGTCTCCAGAATCCATCTTAGTTGTTTCAGTTACATTCAGATCCTTCAATACTGTTTTCTTAGGGTTTCCTCTGCTGTCAACTTTACCGTTTTGTTTTTCCGAAACAGGAATCGGTAGCATTCCCGTCGTACGCCACGGCCTGGAAGATTCCCTCTTGTCCCAGGGTTGGCATCTTTAGTTCCCTACTTCTGTCATCATGACCATAATTCTGTCAACTCGTCCTGGAAGCTGTATAACCGGTATTCTGCTTCATCAATGCCACTTGTGTCCTTCGTATTTTGCCCGCTGCTATCCAGTCTAGTCAATTTCATATTTATCTCAGATTCAGGTCTAAATTAGATTGTGATATCCATTTTCCCAGTCTCTTCCAGCGTAGCTCCCGAGTGTAGTCCTGCCTCGCATCTGCTAGTGTATTTTCACAAACAATGATACCGCTAACGAGCCACCGCATACAAAAAAAGCCGCGCAAGCTTTCAAAATCAAAGAAAAGTGATCAATGCCCGCGGCATTACAGCGCCACGGACAAACTTAACAATGAAATGACTATATAAAATGGGATCTCGCACATAACGTGTATCCTGGCGTGCCCCGACTTTACCTTGGCCTCCGTGGAGTCCGGTCACGGGGGTGGTATGGCGGGCGGTAGGGCGGGCGTCACATCTCGGCGCCCACGCAGGAACCAAACCTCCTAACATCGCGATAGGCCACATCTCACACTGCGCTACATGGAGGACTCTGGGCACGATACGCCACCTTCTGTTGTTTTTAAAAATTATTTCTATAAGCTCGTAAGTTGCTGTTACAATGTATTCAAAATAAAACGTTAAAAATTTATTTAAAACAAATATTATGCAAATGGTAGACTGTTAAACTAGGATACAATATTGGCTACTGATCGATTATAAGAAATTAATGATTTTGATATATTTTTTGTTTGATTAGTAAAGCAAAGTGAAGATCCGTTCCACGTACGCAGGCTTTGGTTCCGTCCCATTGATTGTCAGCCTTGTCAACATATTTCAACTTCATCCAAGTCATGCCT
The DNA here is from genome assembly GCA_905404285.2 of Erannis defoliaria. Taxonomy (NCBI): domain Eukaryota; kingdom Metazoa; phylum Arthropoda; class Insecta; order Lepidoptera; family Geometridae; genus Erannis; species Erannis defoliaria. The sequence continues at coordinate 9,929,687 of FR990066.1, read as the reverse complement.
CGAGACTTATGGAAATGACATCTTGTCTTTTGAAAAGTTCCATCTTGTCCATGTCTTCGGGGTGGTGAGTTTTGCGTCTCCATCCAGTCCATTGCCATGTACCGTCCAGAGAAACCGTGACCTCATCGAGCGTAGACCTCAGTGGGAGTGTGGTAGCACGCCCAGCCCTCATGTAACCATGTGTCCTCGGCCCTGAGTGAGGGTGATGTGATGATGATGGGACTCGAATGCCGCCGGGGAGCGCTTACCTGCCAGCTAATGCGGCTTGACAGATTTTCCACGACTAGACGATACTCCGTGCGCGTCGGTGGGCCATATCTGTAATTTGTGTCAGAGCTGTAAGAAAAGAAACATTTCATTTAGAAATATTTCGTTTCATATCAGTTAAGTCAGATTAAGTACATAATTCAATAACTGAGTACATAAGTTTTTCACTATTGTGCCTTCTATTTTATATATTTACTATGAAGGTTAAGCAAAACGTTATTAATAATGGTGTTTTTTTTTAAAACTATACGGATCTAAGGTAGTCAATCAAAATGTAATCTAAAGATTAAGATTGGAATCTAAATGTTTACTGTTAAAAACAAAAACAGGAATCATGGTAATAGGGACATGTCACAGAATGAGATTTATGTGATCTCAAATGGATTTTGAAAATCAAAAATAAAACTATAATGCAATTGTGACAATTATAAAACAGTGACTTTGAAAAATTTGCAGAATTTCGTTACCTACTGAGAGGGCAATATACAAGTGTTATAAATTGGGAATTTCAAGCATACATCACATCGAACGATAGCATTTTAAATGTTTGTGCATGTGTGTGTGGTTCTGTATTCAGATAAAATATCATTTATCACATAAGTCATATTGGTGTATTATTTTTCTAGCAACTTTTATTGCTTCATATCTACGAGTTATCAAGTATTTTAAAATAAACACGATAACTTCAAGGTTACAACCACAATACTTACTGATAACTAAAATGTGAACAAATAAGCATTGAAGGGCAAACTAACTAGAGTGCAAAATAAATGTACAATACAGACAGAATATAAAATATGTGAACAAGCTTGATAGCTACCACTATATCACTTATACAAGGTAGTCTTTAAATGACGCGTGATGTGCAAATATTGTTATAAAAATTAATATAAAAAGGGGATGCCACCATTTTTTTTAAACAATGAAAAGGTAAAAAATATTATTTAAGCAACATGCGAAAAGCATTATCTGCGTTATTGAACAAGTGTGAATAATAGATCGGAACTGGACGAAACTGGTCGAAATGTGTAATCAGGAGAGTCAGTTTCACTATTAGTAATAACATACTAAATTAGTAAAATAAGGTAAACAGTGGCATGTGCAGGCAGAGGCAGCATAAGGTCAGAGATGACTTATGGTCAACTACTTCATAGAAGAAAAAAAACTTGACTAAGAAAAAAATATAACCCCACGTTAAAAGTTAGAGATTTAATTGATTGGTCACATCTGCAAGGGCTACACATACATTGTAGACTGCAGTGCACCGTAGAAAACACATTTTTCTATGTGACAAACGTCTTTTTATCACATAGAAAATAATCCCCAAAAACATACTCATGATAAGAGATATTGGAAGATATTGGGGTTTAGTGAAGGTATTGGTTTTTGCACTCATGATTAGAGATTATATGGGAGCTGTGCCCTAACTAGGGCTGTGCCCTAACTAGGGCTGTGCCAGTGGTGTCCATGCACAGGGCGCAGAAAACACCAGACGAGGACAATTTTTGGGTCATGCAAGGGCGCAGTTTTAAAAATATACATAAGTCTCGCACGGGGCGCATGAAAGGCTAGTTACGACACCATGGGAGACTTGTGAAGGTACTGTTCCAGACTCATGAAGATAAAAAGGGGTATGTAACACATCACGCGTCATATTTACAATACAGACGGTTCTCGGCGCGGCGGCGGGCGGCGCGGCGCGGGCGGCGGCTGATCGCGGCTGCGCCAGCGGTCCGAGCCGCGTGGCATGCCCCGCGCCCGCTCCACCGACACCCTACAACAGGAGACACTCACTCGTATCGCGAGCGGCCGCGGTCGCGGTCGGAGTGGCGCTCGCGTCGGTACCGGTCGGCGCTCCGGTCGATGCCGCGTGCCGGCTCCACCACCACCCTGCGGCATACCCGTCGGTTTTAGCACTGCCCCACGTCCCAATTTACTCTAACCTATTTCCTCTTCACATAGGCAGCTCACCAACTGATACGAATGACAGATAGGGAATGGCTTAGAAATTTTACAGGTGGTCCAATAAATTGTGAACTGGAGAATGTTTATATGAAATGTTTCCACACATCTGAAACCCAGTAGATTGCTTGTGTGCAGGTTCATGTCCTGCCAGATGTCTTAATATTCCATACTGTCTATGCATTAATTTAATATCTTACATTGAGAACTATTTATTGTTACTGGTTTTTATTGATACAAACCAAAGTATAAGTAATAACAAAGGTGTGATTAGTTCACCACTGTCTGCTTTTATTAATGATTAACAAAATGTAATGAATTGATCCATGCAACGCGTTCAGGAGGGGGGCGGATAGATCAAGTTATTAAAATTCAAGGAACAAGAAGAGTAATTGAATAATGTCCGAATTTGAATACAGGATATTATTATGGCAATGTTCTGGATGGACAGATGATACAACTATTTAATTTTGGGAGTAAATCAAGCAAGAGAAATAGATAATCTTAGATAGAATAAACTTCAGAAGAAAGTAGACCTAATGTGTGGGTGTGGGGTTTTAATCATCTGGCAAGCTGCCTAGAAATAACAACTTTGTAATTATTACAAAAAAATTACACATAAATTACATTACTTTCATTATTCGTGAGCAATGCCAAGCCAAACATCACTGTCAGGAGAAGATAAAGTTCAGTCTCATTCAAAACTTACAATTCATACAAACTCCACACAAACGTCTCATACAAACTAGGGATTTCTCCATACAATTCTCACACAAAATGTGGAGCCGGCTGACAACAGAAATTTCATTAGTAATTCAAAACTAAACAGCAAATTACATTTCACAATTAAAAAATTAAAAAACAGCTACTTAAACTTCATTGATTAACTATTTCGATTAGGTAGGTACTTTGGAAAAAATTGTCCTGTAAATTACTAATGGAGCACTATTTCCTTGCAAAATATCATCAAGATTGTTCCAGCAATTTAGGCATGAAAATGAACTATCGGAATTCGTGGCACAAATTATTCACCACACATGAAAACTACTAAGATTACACTTATATTTGGAATAAATGCATTGAATAACAGAATGCAGGATTTGTTATTATTGATTTTACAATTTAAATATGTTTTATTCTTACCTTTCTCCTAAGAGTTCTTTGCCATTTAATTCATAGACTGCATCATCTGCGTCTCGATAATCTTCAAATTCCTGTGAAACAATAAATAAGCTCAACCGTCGGAATGGAGACCAATCTTAATTTCACTAGACAAGTTATTGGTTAGTTAATATAGAACACAGAATAAAATATACCTGTCCATAGTGAGAACCAGGTATAAAAAAAATAAGTATAAAATCTTTCCAAAAATGTTAGTAATAATATTATTTTAGGTATGTACAATATGTAAGGTATTATTTTCTCAAGCGAATTTAATTACTTCCTCAAATTCCACGCTACAACATGATACAAAACATGAAATCAGAAATACTTACCACAAAACCATAGCCATTTTTGATGAGGATATCTCTGATTCTACCAAAGCCTTTGAAGAACTTCTCCAAATCCCTATCTCTGACACCAAAAGGCAGGCCACCCACATACACTCGTGAGCCGACCATCTTTCTGTGGGAGAAAAATGCAACTTTTATAAATACACAGTCTTTTCAACCTACTAGAATTATAATTATAGTTGACAAACAGCTTAGTAGGTATAGCACTGATGCAAGAAGTTGGTTAGGAAATTGTAATTACCTACATGCGGATATTATGGTGTTAAACTAGACCACACGTCAGTTGAGGTTATTTTGCAATACTGCCCGGATATTTTCTAATCTAGATGAAACTTATGTTTCGAACCAAGTAGATAGCTAGACTAAGATAGACGTACTAACGATCTATGAATTCTCTGAGCATCTGCCTGCCTACTCCAACTAAGTACGTACATGCTTATTGATTGACGCCAACGCTAAAGAAATATGCCTGGCGAATGGTACAAATGTTTAATCCACGAGCACGACACTGGCCCCTACCAAATGATGGAATAATAGGTATTGCGAAGTACTTACTAAACAGATCTGGTAAGGAGTAACAACTTTCAAAGGTTTTGATTTTTCTTTAAAATCACCACGCGCACAAGCTTCTTTCAACAATATGGCGGCAACGCATTTCAAGGCAATGGCGTACTCTTGTGGAAAATCTATAATTATAACTTACCACTCAAACACGATCCCTCGCTCTAAATTACAATTATTTTAACTGTCGATTCTTTTCTCACAAGGTCTAATATTTATTTTTTTGAATTATACAAAACGCAACACGTGTACAGCAAACCGATGAATTCACTTGAATAGAAAGAGAAAGCGAAAGCGGAGGAGCAGAGCAGGGGCGGAGGGAGAACAGGAAACAGTGTGACCATCGTCAAAGTAAAGAATCTGCCAAACTGCCCTACATTGGCAGAAAAACTGCTAGCTCAGTAAAAATAAAAATGCCTAATACAAATATATTTTGTCGGTATGCGTGTGTGTAAACTTGCTGCATGTACAACGGCTGAACGATTTGGATAAAACTTAGAATAGTGTTAGCTCATTTCCTGGAATATCATACAGGATACTTTTTATCATCATAATCACAATTTTTCATCATCACGCGGGTGAAACAGTGGAGCGCATCTAGTTATACATACGTAAGTAAGTCATCAAGAGACCCAAGTGATCAAAAAGCGTCTCCTCCCGTCTCCAGTTATCTCGCTCGCTCATCATCATATTTTATTATATTATTGAAGATTAATAAGATGAGATTTCATTTAGAATTACTAAAAAGTTAGAAAACTGTGTGTTCGTTGTGTATTATAACGGAATAAATAATTTTATTTCGTTAAATTATATGATATTAAAACGAGGGTTTTCTTTATTTGTTACGTTATAATAGACAAGAACGAAGTAAGTGCCTATTGTTAATTTTAGAATTTCTAAACTAGTGATTTTGTATCTTCAATAAAATGATAATGTTGTAGCGAGAGAAATTCAGACAGGATTACCCTTTAGATGAAAACTATGTCATTTAGTACATTTATTTATATTACGGTGAAAAAACAAAAAAGAATAAATAATAAGTCATAAAACCTCTTCAGAAACTGGCTTGGGATAGGAGTACCCAGTTCGGTTACACCTTGTATGGTCGGAAGTTATGTTGATAACACAATTTAGTTTTTATCATTTGTTTACTATTACGAGAAACTATTTTTTCTTCTTTAATAATAATTTGTTGAATATGGCCAGATTCTGTAATTTACATATAATATCAAAACAATATTCCCGCTTCGGTTGCGTAATATTGCCAAAACAGAAAAAATCTACTACAAATGGTTACACTCACCGGAAATTGGTGGTTAAGCTAGTGCAGCGATAAAACTTTCCGACTTTCTAGCTAGCACTGCCCATTACTCGACTCGAATTTCGAACAATCGATTAATTCCAGCGAAATGATATCAAGCAAGAGGAAAATCCTTCCTCCGAGATTAACGGCCTTACCTAAAATAATCTCGAGTTAAGCAGTGACTCGAGATTATTTTAGGTAAGGCCGTTAATCTCGGAGGACTTAACTTCTCTGTCCTTTTCTAGCACGTGCAACTTCACGTCAGAGAGAAGATGGCAGAGCATCTTAAGCAGTGACTAACGGTTGAAAAGTTTTTTAAGTAAGGCCGTAATTCGGTCGCTGATCATAAAAAAATAATTACCGGAAGTACCTTGTTGTTTTTAATATTTCCTGGCCATGGATACTAGTCCTTCAGCCGAATACAAATTTCCTCATCGATCCTTCTTTCTCCAGTTACATGAGTCGGAGTCCCCCCAGTCCAAGTCACACACAGTAAGCCACGGTCAAGTCCAATCATTCCCTAGTAAAGTCATGGCAACTTTACTATAAGCTTCTTCGGAGTTTTGGAAACCAAACAAAAAGACACGTTTCACTAAATTATATCACTTGCCCACACTCATGTACGTCAGACGGCACTTAAGGAATAAAACGCCACTATTTTTATAACACCCGAAAAAATACAAGTTTAGAAAAAGAATACAATGCGGTGACATGATTGTGGCGTCGTAGGTTGCGCGCACAACACTAGTGGAATCGACGGTGTACGCGCGACCCCATCACTAGTATGTCACGGCTCTATGACAGTGACAGCCCGCCAGAGCTCTTGCCCGGTAGACCCTACCATCCGTGGTTTTCCGGGAAGCTATGCCGGGAAGCTTGTTAATCGCTACAAAAGACAACCAGCATTTCATTACGGCATCGTAGAAGCTGTGTCTTAACTCTTAGCATAAGTAGAGTGATTTGTACATTACCAGCCACTGAAATATACGTCTGAGGTGAATCGTACAGACTGTGTTTTACTCCGCCTGCTGTCACCTCATCAACATTATATCAAGTGGATACTAGGCCTCCACCCGGCATCCTAGATCCTAAATGATTTTCGCCAAAAACTCCCCGGAAGTACGTTTCTGCAAGTACTATTGCATAGAATATTTTATCTACTATTTTTGAACCTCTAAATCTGCAGTGCAAGTACGATTCTCAGTCGATATTATATCGTCTTCATATCGAACTCGACTCCATCCAAAGTTATAACGACTATTCCGAGTACCGTTTAAAGCCTGGGAGGAAAGCACTCTACGCACCATCTTGCTTGCTGTACAGCCCGCCAAGGTCATGCACGATGCACGATGCAAAATGACAGTGAATAGTCTTGACGTACAGCAAATGAATGAATGAATGAATGAACGTCGCTTGCTGGACTTGCTGGACGCGTTTTGCATCCAGCGAGTGCCCCCACCACCGCGAACGAATATGACCTTGGCGGGCTGTACAGCAGAACGGTCGTGTATAATCTTGCTGTACAGCAGATTTTTTTTTCGCATCCTCGGGCAGGGCTCGGCGTTGATCTTCCTCGGCTGGGACCTATTTAGAGGCCTGACCGATCGATGGTGGTGCGGAGGTGGCTGGTGAGAGCGTCATTGGAGATGGAGATATCATCGGGGTCATAACTATGTCGTCAGGGATTCTGTCCAAGTCGGGGGAAATGCAAGCTATCAGGGCATCGCCTAAGTGTTTCCAGTTCACCACGGTCTTGGTCTGGGGAGGTGTCTGTCGGGTTGGGGCCGAGTCGCAAGAGGACGGGTCATTGGTCAGAGTCGAGTTCGTGCAGTACTTCCAACGAGCGTAACTGGAGGGTCACGCCCTTTAGAAGCGCTAAGTCGAGTACGTCAGGTCTGCAGTTCAAGTTCAGGGGAAAGTGGGTCGGCGTACTGGGAAGGAACTATGTCAAAGTTGAGGTTATCAGAGAGGGAGTTCAGAAGGTTACCCTTCGCATTGGTCGTATTGAGCCCCATATGATGTGCTTGCTGTTGAAGTCGCCAGCCACAATGACGGCGCTTCCGAGGGAGAGGAAAGACTCGAGGTCGCTCCTGAGGAGGGTCTTGGTACAGGAGAGGCAGCAAATTATGATATAGGTAAGATAAATGGTTTGATTACCGGTCATAGAAAAGCGCGGCAACAGGAAGCTTCCATTTCTAAAAGAGGAGGGGTGTCTATGGGAATTTGGGAATGCAGTGAAGAGACCTTTGATGGCGGTAGTCCTATCATTACGAACCAGCGAGTAGTTTGCGATCCTGGGATCCCTCTTGCTAGGTTTTAGAAAGGTCTCGTTCACGAGGATAACATCGAAATGGTAGCCAGAATAGGAAAAAGGTTACCTACTTTTTATCCTGGCTAGCATGGAGGCGCTTGGTGCTGTAGGTACGTTCTCGACATCAAGCGTCCTAATAAAAATGACGGCGAACGTACAAAAATTTATGGATTACGTTATTTTTTTCTGGGCGAATATCCATATTCTGCCTGTTTTTAAACATTTCCGAGCATTTCAGCATAAAAATATCGCGCCATAGTATTGGTATACTTACTACCTACTGTAATTTAAGATATGAAATAAATTAACTTCAAAAGTAAACCAGAGCGAAAGATATTTACGATCGAAAATTAGCTGTCCTGAAAAGTGAAATGACCCCCCCCTGACTTAAAAGCTGCATCCACCCTCGGGTGGGTTCGCTCTTTCTACAAATCACCGGCTGGATACTAGGCTGAATGTTGAAGGTAGATTAATTTACCAATTCTAAAGTTCAATAAAATAAAAAGGCAACATTTTAATTTCAATTATTTATTTCCATTCCAAAAGCCAACATGCCATTATGCAACCAAATACGTTAATTAACCATCTTTTAAAATACAGTTCCACCAACATAAGTTGCTCATGGTAGACAAATCGGAGCCATTTCCCAGACCACTGATAGTGGTGGTACTGTATAATAATTAACCTTTCAAAATTAATGAAAATTATTAGTTAAATGCACTGTCATAGTATGTCTGTTTTTCTTTAATCTTAATCTAAAAGTAAAACAAGAATTAAAAAGAAATATGACACACTAAGCGGCTTTTACTGCCCTAAAGAAAAATTATAATGCTTTCGAACACCTTCGCTGTGGTTTTTTCAAATTAAATTACTAATTTCCTTTGACTTTGACTGGCGTTGCACCATTGTAATGACTAATAATTGTTTAGCAAACCACAGAGAAGGTTAAGTAAAAATTGCAAATTATTCTAATTATAATTATAGCAACATAAGTCACACTACAATCATACTCTAGGCAGTTTTACGTTGTTGCATCTAAGATGTCAGACATACATACAAATCCTGAAAAAGGATATTCATATTTGGAAATGTTTTAATAACCCGTAAGTTATATGTCTTGTACATAAAGGACTCTTCAAGCTACGATGCAAATAATTTTGGTGTACCATTCCTCTTATTTTTTACTTTTTAAACGGTTTTATTTAACTTGTTTCGAGCCAAATTTTGTAATTGTTTTACCCCCTTCCTGTTGAGATATTGATCTGATATTTTGGTACACACTTTTATATCTGATGACTAAACCGTTTAACTGAAAAATTTAAGTTTTAATAACTCTTGTTCCGTATTCTGTCAGTACACGTTACAGCGTAGTTTGAAGGTTCATTTACTATGAAATTTGGAATACATAAATATAAAAGCCTTACTTAAAAACGTCGCTTAAGTTAACAGTGCGCATTACTAACTAACGCCATTTAAATTTAAGCGGCGTTTTTAAATATACATATTTTGATTGGGTAACAATTTTATTATGTCATAAAACGAAATATTGAATATTAATATAATATTGACTCTCTTTTATAATACCTAATAATTGAAATGTCATCAAACATATTCATAATACCGAAGAATTTATTATAATAATTATACAGATCTATAGAACAAAATATTATAAACATTTTATAATTTGTATTTTATAAACAAACTAGGTACGAAATTAAGTTTACACTTATTTACTTACCTATTTTATTTATATCATTATGAACGAATAAATCATATGAATTCCATTCTTGATAATAAATACCAACATAACAATCGATATAATTATTTAAATGATAAAGAATTTATATAAGAACAAAACAGGGGTTATAGAAGAATGTTTGCATTCAAAGATATTTAAAAAGCACAGATTCAACATCGAGATAGAACAGTAATCGAGCGCAGTGCAGTGCGGCGCAGGGTTTTGTTCGCAAGTTCACAATTCTAGCACTGCTACTGTTATGGGCAGGCGCGACGCTTACCACCACGCGAACGTCTAGTTCGTCTTGTCAGTCAATACCATAAAAAAAAGTAATAAAATGCAGTGCTTATCAAAAAGCTGGACAATCATCATTAATCAGTCGCTCAAATGAAACATTGACAAACTTGAAACCGTTTAAATTTCAGTGCACTTTTGCTGCATCACTTGAGGTCCAGTTCACCCAGTGCCCATTCCAGGTTAGGTGTGCTTATCATCTTCGACCGCATCGTAACTTAACATCAAGTTGTTAATAAACATCTAGCCTGTCATCGAAAAAAGTTTTGGTTATATTGAATCTATTGCTTTAACATCTTTAGAGTCAAATTTGACAGACCCACCTACATCGAATAACGTTGTCTTGAATGCAAAAACCTTGGCTAAAATGCAAAAATCTTAATAAAGTATGTGTGTACAGAACTCTCAAGAAAATAAAATCAACCGGTGTCCTGTCAGAAAATCACAAATCATAAATATACTGTTCTACCTGAAAAAGCTGAAGTAGTGGCTGAAGTTGCTAACACCCATAGATAAATCAGATGTTTAGTAACCACGTAAAAACAATGTTGAAACCTTGATTAAAATATTTTGTGATGAGGCCAAAAGGGTTTATTTATTTTCATGTTTTTCGTAACAAACAAACAACAAGTGGTATTAATTTATAGAACCGAATAATAATTAGACTGACAATAACGATGTTAAGAATAATATTTATTAATCATGTGAGTCTGTCGAATACGCAAATATAAAATTTCATACATTTATTAATGTTGAAGAAATTGGTAAATTAAATGAAATGAGAAGTGCAATTCAGTCTTCTATATTCTATATATAAATATTTGTAAATGATATTTACTCCAGTATATAAGGCAACAGATTTTTTATTTAATAAATACTTTTCTATTACCTAAAATAGCCTCAGTGAAAATATATTTATCACTAGTACATATATAAATACATACATAACATATAAATTACATACATTATAATAAAGGTTAGTTTCAAAAACTGTCAAATTGGTTATCAATTCGAGATTTGATTTGGATCGTATAGAATCAGCATTGAATAGATATATATCGTACTATTAATTACTAATTCTTTCACACTTAACGCATTCTCACCTATTTTAAGTAACTTATCAAATACTTGTACTAAAATAGGCATGCTTCTAGTCTACGCACAAACTAAATAATCGTTTGTCAAATCGTTAGTACATTAATACTAAAACATTAGACTAACTAATTTGAACTGCATCTGATACAGATGATGTTTTCTTGGAACTCTTTTTTTATTTGAACTTCTTCTTTATGAGCAATCAATTGTCTTCACTACAACCCAATTGTCATTTGTCTTAATATAGAACAGTAATTAAAATGTATCGTTACAATAAGTAACATTCCTAGGGCATAAAGTATGCATATTGTCATTACATACTTATTGTTATTACGCCTTCCACATCCGTAATTTTTTGGGTTTTTTCTGTCATAGGTACCTACATAAACGGTATGTTAGTAATGTCAATCAACACAACTCTACCGCCACACATACAAGTCATATCTTCAAACATTTCCGTCATTCTATGTTAGTATTGTAAAAACTATTGCCCAAGGCAAGTGTTTGTCGCTATCAATATATACGAAGTATATTAATTTTTTTTCTAATATTGTTTTCTTCGTCGCTACCGTGCCATAAAAACTGATAGCAACGCTACCCAACTCAAAAATAACTACGTTAAGTAGTACAAACATTAATCGACAAAATGTGCTAGGGAGACTCGACGAAAGCCTCGATGTGATCCATGTGAACCTCTATAATCCTCACTTGTGTTAGGAACACGTTTCGCGAGTTCAAACCGGAGGAGGTCCTCGAACGTAGCGAAGTTGCGGTGTCAGCGTTTGGGCGAGGGAGTTGAGGGCATCGCAGCACCGGGGTCTCTCGACCAGCCACGCGGCCAGGAGCAGAGCCACGAGGCACAGCTGTATGGGCAGCGACGAGCGCAGCACGCGCCACACCCACCCACCTCGCGGGCTGTAGTCCGGGTCGCCGGCCCCAGTTTTGTTACCAGCTACCGTCGCTATGGCATTCTCCCTGCTGGCATAAATTATTATTAACATTCTATTGTGTGTTTTCTTTACTTTCATATCTAAAGAGTCACAATCTTTAAGTGAAAACTGTCAAAAAACGTCCGAGTGCCGTTGTACATCCTTTTTATAGGTATGTACAACATTATATAGTTCACAATTGTTCGAATTTAGACGTTATGGCGTCCAAAATCCATAAGGATAAAAATTAAACCTAGTAGTGTTCTAATTCAATTAATTGATAGGTTGAATAAATTTGTTGATGGATTAAAAATTGAAAATAAATTAGGTACTTATAATTTTCAAATTAAATCATTTGTTATAGTGTTCAATTTATGTTTGTGCGCTTGTGTCTTATCGTAGTTCAAGTCGTTCAAAAAGTCGGCGCACTGTGTGGCGTGTGCCGAGTTTTGGCGCGGACATTATTTTGCACGTTTATGACTCTATTGTTACTAGCTCAATGTTTACAAGGGACAGTAAACAGACACAGCGTTTTATTTACTCTTATTTTTATTTTTTACTAAAGATAATTAAACTATTAAAACACTATTGACAGAAGTGGAGAGGCAAGCACCGCGGACCAACAAGTGCAAAAAAGAAGGAAATATATTTTTCCTTTTCTCTCGTTGGTTAGATGGCGATTTGCTGTGATCTAATCTGATCTAACAACCAAATACTGTACGGCCGATTTTGATACATTTATTATGCCTGTTTTTTTTTGTTGGAGGGTGAAAAGTTTGTTGTAAAAACTTACGTCACATCGTCTAGTTTCAAATCTGGAATGCTTTTCTCGACCAGAGCTTTGCAGGACTCTTGCAAGGTGCGAACTTCATTTTCCGTTTGTTCCATGCGCTGTAATAATAAATTTTTTATGTAAGTATTGATAACTCTATCTTATTCATATTTACTTATTTAATCTTTTATGTATCAGAAGAATTTTCATAGAAATACAGAAATAAGAATTGAATACCTTTCTACTGCTATATATAAAATCTTGATCTGAATCTCACCTGACACGATATTGATAAAAACACGACTTACGAGAATAATTGATTACCTTAGCAATAGCCCTGTGAGCCGGAGAGTTCGGAGCCAGCGCGGCCTGTAGGCGACGCGCTAGTTCTCTCAGAGCACTGAGACGTCTGGCGCGCCGTCCGGCGCCATCGCTGTCGCCGTCGGAGATACCGGAGTCGGAGAGAGAGTCGTTGGTCGAGCTACCCTGTAATAAGGAGTTTTTTTTAACACATTTGTAACTAGTGAGTCAGTGCCGTAAATAGGGCGGTGCCAGCGGTGCCCAGACGCCGGGCGCTGGTCCTGGAGGGGCGCATAAATGACCAGACCACATTGAGCTAATATCTAAAGAGTCACAATCTCTAAGTGAAAACAGTCAGAAAACGTCCGAGTGCAGTTGTACATACCTATACGTGCATTATATGGTTCACAATTGTTCGAATTTAGACGTTATATCGCTTGTATAGTGTTCAATGTAGGCTTGAGCGCTTGTATCTTATCGTAGTTCAAGTCGTTCAAAAAGTCGGCGCACTGCATAGCGAGCGCCGGGTTTTGGCGCTGCCATTTTTATTGCACGTTTGTGACTAGATATTAGCTCAATGCCAAACCAGGACCAAGTTTTGAATAATTTTATTTTCAAGGACGCAATTATAGAAGCTCGCACCGGGCGCATAAAAGGCTATTTACGGCACTGCTAGTGAGCTACGAGTACGTGATTAAATCTTGCAAACGAGCCTAAATCGCTGAAGCCAGGATTTGAAATTAGACTATAATGATGAAACCACTTTAAAAAGGACTTTTTACGCTTAAATGATAAAAAAACTGTGTGCTGAAGTTTACTATAGAGAATAGGTTGTTCTAATGCCAGGTTTTATAAATGTTCACGTTTAAAAAAAACACGTTTTAGCAGTTTATGAAAAAACCTCTAAGTAAGTATATAGGTATAGCGGGCTAGAGTATTGTTTTCAATGTGTAGGTACTTTTTGTTTTATTTATACGGGAATACTTACGTTTAATAACGTTTGTATTTACGTTTTTTGTTTAACAAAAATGTGTCAAAACCACGTCAGTTTTCATAAAAAAAGTGTAGGTACTTGTTTGTTTTTTTAAACGACTTTTTTTTGTCCTTACCTTCTTCTTCTCCACAAGCGAAGCAGCCAGCTGCTTGATCTGTGCGGCCACTTCCACAGTCTGGTCACCCACAGCGCCGCGGTCTCGCAGCGACTCCAGAGTAGCGAGATCCCCTCGAAGTGCACCTTGCAGCTCTCGCAGGGCGCTCTCCCACTCTGCCCACGCGCTCACTGCCTTTTCTAGGGAGAGGAGCTCGTTTGATGTCCTGAAAATCAAATCCACTAATGTTTAGCACAGACACGGACCTTAAAAGAGTATCTGAGTTTGGTAAGCTGCGTTAAATAACGTTGCCTATTATGATATTAATCTTGAAATAGATCGGTGTCGGTCGGATTAACCCTCGGTGCTCAATTTGCGTTTTTAATGTTCGTTCTTTACTATTTGTTACTAAAATCACCCTGCAGTTTCAACGACCCTTGTGGAATCGTATATATTTTTTTAGGATATAAAGTACCGTATCTGTTAATTAAGTTTTAAGTTACTCATTAAACAGGAGAGTTTCATTGGAACAAGCATACCTACTGACAAGTGCATCCAACAGAAAACCATCATCACGCTGTGATGTAATCAGCACCGCGAGCACCACCTTAAAACCTTTTGACATTTAAATCGGTAAAATTCGATAAAAATCGGTATTTTCTCAAATTTTTCAAAGAAATCAACTATACCGACACGTCAAATTAGTGACATGCAGAACGGTACTCGCGCTGGAGTTTCGTGACGAAATTATAGGTGCTCGCTCATTTTTGTATTACCCTATGTATGTTAAATGTATCTGTGTATCTATTTTGATGCGAATAACATATTATTATATTGTAGTGTAATGTATTTTTACCAATAATTTAATCGCGTTTTTTATGATTTCGGGACAATAGGTACCTCGAATGCTCCTCCTCCCAGGCAGCCAGCACGGCCTGTAAGTCACCCGCCAGGCCGGTCTCATCCGACTCCATATCGCCCAAGGTCCGGCGCACAGACACCGTCAGTTTGAGCATTGACACCTTGCATTCTAGCAGGCGAGAAAGGCGCTCCTGAAATTTGTACGATAAAACATTTAGGATATTAATAAACTCCAGGATTTTTTTACCCGACTGAAGAGGGATGCACAACCAAACGCGGGTAGTACACGGGTAGTTCGCGGGTAGTACACGGGTAGTGGGTATTGTGCGATTATAAGTATGAAATGCATCTTCTGTCTGCAGCCGGAACGGCTCGAGAGATGACCGATTTCGCAATGATGCACGAAGCTCAGCAGCTTGCATTTTTGTTATACAATAAAACACTTTTTTGAGGTTGTTTTGATGAAATGAGACTTCATATCTGTGAAAGGACTCGTACTTATCTATAGAACTCGTCTAGTACATTGAGAGACCAAGTCAAAGCCAACATAATCTTGTTAAATAGGTAAAAGCTGTGTTACAAAACAAACACCAAATATAGAATCACAAATAACTCATGGAATGACCCATGTGAAAAGATATTGCGTAAAAAGGAAACTGCGAAAACAAAGGTAACAAACATAAAGCTGCTTACAATAAGCCCGTTACTACAAATCGGTCTGTCATTCAAGCATGTTCAGACAATGCCCTCACATACGACCATGACATTTGCGGGCGAATGTAAACTGATACCTCCGCTGATATATGGTTGGACGTGAAGCCTTAATCCTCATCCTTGCGGATAGCAATTTCCGCTCTAATTGCTTTAAAATTGAGCAAACGTAATAAATAATTATATTCTTGGCTTTCAAATATGGTCTGATAAGTGATACAATCCAAATTGATCAATTTTGATTCAGCGAATTTGACTTAACAAGTATATTACTGTAATTGCTGTAAATCAATGTAAAAGCACAAAATATGTATTGCGTAATCTACTGTAATCCTTTCACTTAGCGTTTAAAACTACAGTGTACAATAAGATCTCTTTTAAAAGCATAGTAAACGTTTCTCTAGCAGAGTTTTTGTCTGAGTTGTTGTTTTTTTTTGTCCATTGATGCAAGTACAGAGACTCTATACCTAGGCCTCCTCCCAACAATATAGCTGCGCCGGGACTACGCAACATGGGCCCAGCATAATGTAATGGTCGGGCCCAGCGCTTGCAAATCGATCAAAATTAACAAGACAACACAATCAAGCATACCTAGCTAAAAGTATGCATATTATATTTGCCGGAAAATAAAGATAGCGAATCTAATTACAGCATTACAAAAAGACAACACATGTACATGTATTAGAAGTTTGTATTGTCGTATCGTACGGCTCGCATGTCGCAAAGGCAGAGTATGACTGAAGCGAGTGGAGAGCTAGCGCTCAACTTATAGTCTTCAAAATCCGTGCGCCTATTTCCCGTCCATTCATCTTATCGTTGTCGCTGCATGGGCCCACCAGAAGGTTCTAGTGCGGAAAAGGCCCGGTCACCAAGTAAGGCCTACTCCCAGTTCACGATATTCTTCCCACTTTGGAACGAAAATACATACTTACCTACCTAATGCAGTTTTTAATAAAAATGAAAATCTTACGAAAATCAATACTCCAAATACGAAATGACCTTCCCCTAAAGATCTGCCTGCCAAACTACAACATGGACGGCTTTTAAAGATAATTAAATTGTTAGACTCTCCAGCTAACAATAACAGTGTCTTTAGATATCATTGGCTACCTACCTTTTTACTAGTAAATAGCCTGGCGATAAGCATCTTTTTAACACTTTATCGTACAACACTACACTTTCTCACTGCAGAGCAAAGAATGAGGGCTCCTTCAATAAGCAGCTAAATTAAATAAAGCTACGGAATCTTTAACATACCTTCAGCTCCTCAATCCTCCTATGCAGTTGAGCTCTAGTGTGCGGCTGCGGGGCGCAGTCCCCTGGCTCACATATGTCATCCAGGTTCTCTCGAAGCGCCGCCAGCTCCCGTCGGAGACGTCTGGCTCCACCGCGACGGGTGGCCGCGACACGGAGCGCTGACCAACGCGCTGATACAGCTGTGGACAACGAAAATTACTGTAAGTTAGACCATCATGTGGATCATAGGTGTCATCGTTCCGAAAAAGTAAAAATGCCCTCTAAAAACGGATAAGTTGGAAATTGGAAATCACTCAATTAACAATTGCTCGAATCACAGCTCAAAGATAAATATGGTATATCCCATATGGACCTTATTGTCTACTAGTCTAGTGAACATAACACTACACATCAATTTGCGCCCACTTTAGGTGTCAATATGAAGCCGATTATCCAGCGACGGTGATAATGGAATGGACGGGCCCAGCGCTTGCAAATCGATCAAAAATAACAAGACAACACAATCAAGCATACCTAGTTAAAAGTATGCATATTACATTTGCCGGAAAATAGAGATAGCGAATCTAATTACTGCATGACAAAAAGAGAACACGTGTACATGTATTACAAGTTTGTATTGTGGTATCGTACGGCTCGCATATCGCAAAGGCAGAGTATGACTGAAGCGAGTGGAGAGCCGGCGCTCAACATATTATAGTCTTCAAAATCCGTGCGCTTATTTCCAATCCATTCATTTTAACATTGTCGCTGCGATTACCAGTGAATGCTGCTGGTTTCAAATTTCATTTCTGATCGATCATCGCACAAATCGTCGATCGATCGTCGCGCATTTTTATTAACAGGGTGTGTTTAGTAGTTCTGTGGATTATAGAAATGATAATGTTTATAGCTTTATTTTTTGGCTATTGTAGTGTAAAAGTTAGATCAAACCTAAGATCAATTAACCTAAAAGCAGTTATCAACGCTCTTCAATGTATGTACCTACACCTGATGAACCCTTTGCAATATCTTTACGATTATTCGTTCCACTAACACGATCAAAAATACATTTTGTTTACTACACAATGATGCGCCTGGCATCATTTGCGCTGCATCTGGGGCAGTGACTGTACCTAGCTAATATATATCTGTTAGTGGGTTAATGTATGCCACTCCTGGTGTAGGTACTGCCAGGTACAGAATTGATGTAACTGTATAACATAACATGATGTTACTCTAGAGAAAGTGTGCCTAGTATGACTGTGCATTTACAACTCAACGTAAAATGGAACGTTTTGCGAATGGGACGGTTGTAACACGGATTTACCATCATAAAGGGCGAATGGGACGTTTTGCGACTAATCGTTTGTAACATGGGTTTACCAACATAATAGGTAATGGGCATTAGGTGTAGGTATATGTTGCTATATTATTGGCAAACTATTTTAAATCCTATGCTAATTATTAGGTATTTAATCTAGGTCTATGTGGTCACACGCACACTTCCCTTTGCCAATTCCCATATCAAAGAATACAAAAAAGTATTCCAACAAATTTTTCAAGTCCCAAACATTCAAATCCAAGCAAGGTCTCCCATTAACTGACAATTTATTCTAAAACATACCAAAAAGCTGTTCTCGACCATTAACATAGTTCCCAACATAACTGAGATGTCCAATCTCCATGTATTTTGGGTAAAAGAAATGCTAGCCCGAGACAGAAATAACAAGGAAGCGAAGGGTATAACTGAAGATGACACGACCGAATTTAGATAAATGGTGTTAGATCTATAAGTAGGTGTTGTGATTTAAAATGGTACAATTTTTGAGAGGTTTAATGAACTGAAGTAAAAGGGCCATCGTGCTGGTTACAATTTAACAAAGCGATCTAAGCTAAGAAACTTTTAAACATTTAACAAACTGTTGTTGTAATTTTGTAGTTTGTCACAGGTTTGCATATAAACAGAGCTACCTAACTCCATTAATGTTTAAACATTCCAAAAAGGAATTATTTTAAATTTTGGGTCTTAAATAAATATAATAAAAAAATATTGTGATTACTCAGATATCCTCTAATATGCATGTTTTTTATTGCGTCATAAAAAAGCTGACTCGCAACAAAACAAATAACCGAAAATAAAATTTAAGCATGTGCACAAATAACGAAGTTATGAACGTTTTAGTTTCATGTTAGACAGAGAGAGCACTATAGTGGTAAATGACGTCAAAGTACACGATTCCAAACAAATTATATGTAATACTATCATCACACGTGTATTGCTAGGAAGGGACATAAGACTAATAATTGAAACACATGCATTTATTCCCTATTAAATCAGACTACTGGTAGAGATGGAACTTTCCTAAGGCACGTCTCTCGGACCGATCTGCGGCTTTTATGTCTAGTCACTGTAAACTAAAAGATTTTTTTAACTAGGCTTTTAGAAAAAGACCTAAAACATATAAGTTCCATTGTTCAAAGTACATATTTTTGTACGTAACGCTAGAATACAATAATAGTTTATGTGAGTCTTCCTTATTCGTACACTGCAATAACCTAATCGTAGAGAAACTTCGCAAGATTGCTAATTCTTGAGTGGCGGAAATATAAATTGCACTATTACATAACAACCATCAAAGGGATCCAGTTGTGGAGGAAGTAAAACGCATTTCTAGCATGGACGGCAATTTGCTCAGAAACACCGGATATTGTATATCGATAGTGAAGACATGTTTTATGGTGACTGCAGAAATTGAATAAGGCGCAGATAAGATAAAAGTAAAACAACCTTTTGCAGCTAAAGAAGACAAAGAAACTGTTACGGTTATAGAAGCAGATTAAGGAACTGTAAAGTTTAAACAAACAACTAAAAACTATTAAATATTAGGCCAAAATGTACTGATTGCTTATTCAGACTCTTTAGTAGAATAAGAACACACAAGTAGTAAAAAAATAGATTCAGGAAGATTCAGACTGTTTTTGTGGCTAAACTACTAAACCTATATAACACAAAAAAAAAGAATTGTATCCAGACCGAATATAATAAGCTAGCATAACTATAAAACTCGTTACTTAGGTACCATGCATAATATAAAATGTGTTTGACTATGATAAGGCAGAAGGAAAAGAAACCCTATAATAGTATGCAAGATTTCAAGCTAACAGAGCAAAATGTGTAGCACATTTCAACCTAAAATAATCTTACAGCTGAAGAACTTGGATTAGACAAACCTAAACTGGCTACCAAATAAGACGAACATGACAGACACCGGAAGGGAGATGCAAAATTATTCTTAGACGGCCCTAAAGAAGCAATATGTGGTACTAACGTCTGGCAGAAACTAAGCGTAAATCAAGAAATAATGACAAACCGTTTCGGTTTGCGCACGCGCATGATTAACCAGTAGGGTGCATATAAACAAGATTAACCAGTAGGGTGCGTATGCATATAACATAATAAAATTATTAGGTACAGTAAACATAATACATTTTTATGATTTCTATTATTATTATCTCTTTCCAAAATCATGAAATAGGTACAACTAAGTGCGCATCAAAATATTTGCATTAAATATTGCATATATATAGCAAGATTGCGGGTCTGATTTTGTAAATCAAATATATAGGCTTATCCTTATAATATATAGGATTATATTTTATTATTTGAATAAATATATAATACGACACATACACCACATCGTCGTGCATCGGCTACATAGATTTTTATATATTATCTAGTTAGTATATTTTCTTCTTTTTATTTATATTGCTCAAAATTGATAGATGTACGTATATCGATTTTATAGAATATAAAAATATAAAAAAACTAAAATAAGAGTACATCTAAAACAAATTATTTGAAAAATATTTCTGCAAACTGTCTGACTAACATAAAATCAACAAAACAAATCTCTTCCAATATTAGCTAACATTTCCAAGACGCACGCAGATTTTCAAACACCCCATGAACTTGATTTGGAGTATGTGTATATTGTACAAGATATATATCCCAATTCGGCGAAGTCAATGCACTTGGCGCATTTAGCGAATGTCTAGACATCTGGTCTGGCCTGGAGACGGATGAAAATAGCCGAGGTAACTCAATATTGACAGCGTTTCTAGGAGACTTTTTAAAATAATAATAAAAAAATCGCTAATCAGACTATTGAAAGATTATTATTTATTATTCGTAAAGACAGAGACTAAAATTGCAACCTTTGCTTGTAACGTATCGAGTTTTTGTAACGCGTTACAGTAGTCAGTACAGCGAGCCAAGCTGCTCGATGCGAGCGCATGTTTACAAACAAGCCAATGCTGTTTTGTTACAAATAGAGCGAGCTTTAGCCATGAGCTCAAAGCGAGCGTTCGTCGCGTCTTGTGTATCGCCGATTTGTAACAAGCTCGCCTCGAATTATACATTAGAAACAAACGATATAAGACAGTTTCCGCCTTGGTATGTTTTCTCATCAAAGCTCTTCCTCCTAACCTGTTTCAGTTTCTAAATAATTCCGATTGTCACCAATGCGTTGGTGGCAATCGGAATAAAGACGTTGCAACGTCTTTGAAATGAAATGAAATGCATTGGACATCAACAAACGTTACTTAATCAGATATTTAAACTGTAGTTTGTTCCTTAAGAGACAGTCCACGAGGAGAAATATTGTTACCCGCGCTAGGAATTAACCTGTGTTATGGCGTAACAATACCCTTTATGTCTACCCCTTCTTTATTTTTGATTTGACCTTTTTGTAATAATATTGTAGATGATAACAAAACATACGACGACATGTTTGAGAGCTGACACAAAACTGCCGGCAAGTCGTAAATGATACGGCAAAACAAAAGGCGTAGACAACTTGATATGGAACTTAATACAGGACGACAAATGATACGCAGATACGATACGGTGATCGGATCGGGCAAATTATACATATCTGGCTGGACCTACCTGAGATGACACTTGCTCATGATAAATGCAGCAGAAGCAGAACCCAGAGCCCAGATCCTAGAGTAACAAAACAAATGCTATAGCATCACTGCATTGGCTTTGGCGCTCAGTACTTTCGTCATTGAAGATTCCTTCTTCGTAGTATTTTTCCTGATAATTAACTTCTTTGAGTCTGACATTAAAATATCTACACTCATGCTACGTTCAAGCATCCTGGACGATGATGGTATGATGATGATGAAGAATGATAATGGCAAAACACTTGCTTGTGAAAAAGTTAAAGAAAATAAAATAAATTAATACTAATAATGAGAATCATCTAGAAGGTTGTCAGATTGATCTAGGTTATTTGACGTAAGCCAAGTTTTAATGACAACGTAACGCAAATGAAAACAACTGACCTGCTTAATCAAACAATTGTGCATTTTAATCTAGTACGTAAAAGTTGGCTATGGTAGCAGAAACTGCAAATTGTTCCTACGCATTTTGATGAACCATATGTAGATGTTACATACAAACAACTTAATTTACATACAAAGCGGTCGAACCAACTTAAAACAGTAGACTACTTTTCTGGAGAATGCCCCAGCAACGGAGTTTGACTTGGTCTTCCAGTCATATATAGCGTGAAAGGTTTTATTTTTTGGCCATTAACTTAAATTTATAATTGATTTCAAATTATAAACAATTTATTTACAGAAAATCTAAGCAAATCATTATGTTATGGTGCAGCTAAGGTGGGCAAAGTAAAAATCACATAAGAATCCTATTATTAAATATAATTATGAAAGTCAATTAGGTTATTGAGAGTCGTGAGAATATGCAAGAAATATAATATAAGTAGTTCACGTTTATTAACTCCAAATATATAACACTGCCAAAAACCCTATGATTATATACCCAGCCAGAGCTAGATCCTCCAAGCAAGAACCTGAGTAAAAATCTGTCTGAGATTCATCCTATTTAATTGAATTCGAATAAAGAACAACAATTTTGCGTTCCGTCATAATAAATAGAAGGCAATTTTCGGATCGAGGAGGTCGTCACTCAAATTCAACCGCCTATTACAGCTTCCTATCGTGGTGCGGTGCGAAATGGAACGCAAAGAGGGCTTGTTTTTTTTCATGACTAGAGGAATTCTTGGGAGGATCTATGAAAACATATTCGTTCGAAAGTAAAAAAATATGTAGCTCATTTTTAAGTTCTTACTTAAAAACTTAAATAAACAATACAGCATGTTTTAAGATGATTTGAGGAGGTAGGTCATTTATTAAATTGTTCATATTAATTACCAATATTTTCACTCATTATCCTATGAGTATAGTTTTTTTTCACTTTATGCTAAAAGAAAACAATTAACTAAACAAGTCTGCGGACACGATCGCTTGGAAAGCACCAAACGACTAAGCTTAGAAAATATAAAGACGATAAATGTATTTATTTTTAACTTATTTTAATAGGCTTGAACGGGCATATTATACATAACAATTTGAAAGAAATTCTAGAACAATCAAGATAATAAACTTGACGTTAATTAAAAGTTTTTGGCCATGGCCCATGGGTGCGTTAAAAATGTTAAACTTGACTTGACGTAGTAGACAAAATTTATGGAGCCGATAATAATTCAAGCAATTCATAATTATAAAGTTAGAAGCAAGTAAAATCGTCTATGTTACTAGTTAGGTGTCTGAATGAGTCACAAGTTTTATAATTGTGCGGTTTCAACGAAATTGTGCAAAATTCCGACTTAACTTACGATGTTACGACGCAGATTCAAAAGTCATTGCCCTGGATTCATCACTTTGTTAATTTTGACTAGTACATTGAACTGCATTGACGATCCAAAGTTAGCTTATGCCCATAGATAACATGATTTGGATGATTAATGAGGTATTTTGGGCGTAAATTTGTTTTGTCACATAATACCTGGATATGGAGGAATATATTCGTTGCAATCCATTACGGAACTGTCACGTTGCTTGGTCATGCGCAAGAGTCTACGAGGCGGCAAGGTCGACACTGCACTATTTACAATATTAAACAAACAATCACTTCACTAAATCAACACCTCACTGACGTCCTTATCCCAACGACGCAAGAACTACAATGGCAGAATAATATGCAATGAACACAATACCCCAAGCGCAATTGTTATTCTGCAAATGTCGGCTACCAGTTTTTCAAACTGCACCTATTGTAAACACAATAAGACGTCAATTGCAGTGAATATTTCAGCATACTCTTGCAAATAAGGAGTGATTGACGGAAAACTAACGGTAGATCAGGATGGTGGTGAAAATGGGGCAAAGGAATACGAGCCTTGTGGTTAAGGAGCTAAAGTATAGCAAAATGCAATAGGCGTGAGACGAATGCAAGGTGACCCCGATGTCGCAGCTATTGAGTTTCGTCTTAGATAGCGGAGATTCTAGACCAAAATAGATCACAGAATTACTGCATTAAACTACATAAAAAGTTCTCGAAACTCCAAACCAAAAAATGAAAAGTCATTTGACTATGTAAGTAGAAGAACAAGACGTCAACAAAATGGAAAACAACTCTTTAGTAGGTATTCAAAAGGCTGCCTTTGTTTTAGCTCTTTGCAAAGAATTATTTTGCCACTATTGTTTTATTCCGTAGTCTCACAAATTTTGTCCACAAGCCGATATCGTTTTGAATAGCAAACAGGTGAACTAATAATAACTGGATAACAGCCACACTTAAAAACAACTTCGAATAATGTACAGAATAAATCAATATATTCGAAGAAAATGAAGACTTGAATAATACACAAGTAAACGTGTTTCCAGTTCAAGCTTAACAAGTAACTGATATGGATTATAGGTTAATTTATTGATATAGAAGGCTATCAAGAGCATGTCGTGACCCCGGCGGCAACAAACGCTTGGTCTGTTCAAACTATGCCACTGACTTGAGCCAAGTGCCTCCGATAGACTCATCATAGTTTTTCTTGTTCGCATATATTTTTCCTATGATCGCCTTTGCATATGGAAATATGGAACTAAAATATCAGGTGGCGTTGGTCTCATAAAATTCTTGATACGAACTGTAACAGAATCAAAACTAGATTCAGCTTGCTCACTTATAGGGCTTTTTGAAATCCAATTCCCAATCAAATCGTTTGGAAAATCTACCGAACGGGTTTCGTTTTGTCTAGCTTCTCTTACCTTCTGTCGTTAATTCAGTTTCCGTCCAGAATATAGCGGGTCAGGCCACGGTCTGTCTAGTGTCAAAAAAGACTGTTGCTATAGTTATTATTGTCTAAACAGCACCAGCACCTAGCTATGTCAGATATTTATGAAGCTAGATCGTATTCTGAATTGGCTATTCATTGAGCGCCATACCTAAGTGCCTAGGTTATTGGTAGTGTGACCTTGCTAACAAAGGCTAGGTGAGCTACGATAAGGAATTTAAAGTCTATTTGCGGACTAGCACAAGTGTGGAAACTGCAATGTATACATTGTAAAAATGAATGTGACCTAGAGTTATCATTGTGAAATTGATGAAGATCAAGCATCTTACTACAAAATATGAAGCGTGTTTTTAAACGCTTATAGGCTTGCGTTATTTATAATACAACACAAGTCAGTCTTAATAGTTTAGTTTTATTTTAGTATATACATTATACACGTACGAACCTATGAGTTGTTATTCATAGGTTCATACGTGTACTCTTACTTATATTTTGTAAGAATAAGGAGCAAGTAGGTACTTGGCTTTATTATAATTCGTGTTGCATATGTGACCGTAGTACTCAATTCAGTTCAATTGACATCTATAATTGTCTCTAACTCAATCATAGGTATCTTTATTTTGATAATTTAGAATGGTTCCAGCCGATGGTCGGCGCGGTCGGCGCGCATCAACTCAGTTTTTCCATGAATTTAAGTTTAGAAATTTACTGAACTTCAGTGCCTGTGGCATGGCTGCAATCACAAGATCTAAACCAATTTAATTGACATATCTAATCCAATCTTAAGTATCTTTATTTTAATAAATGTATGACCAACTTTGACGACGGACTTAGAATCAAACGAGATAATTAATGAAATGAATACAAGTAAGTACCTACCTTGGTATATTTCGTATATTGTTATGAGAGTGGGACACGTTTGTGTGCAGTAAATATCTTTCTCCTTCCTACTCAATGTTAGGTGATAATGATGCCATCATCACAGATGGCTAGTATGTAGAAAGTGCAGTACAGTGATCAAAAGCGCCATCAAACATTGTGTAAGGTACCTACATTAGACTAGCGGCATCTTGTCATTTTCTAGTGTCCTTGATTTTCCCGGGGAAGGTATCCCTTCCTCCTTCTACCGTTTGTGGTATCCCCTGGTTGGTCAGATAGAACCTGTCATTTAGTCTGCGTTTAACTGCGTTTATTCAAAGTTTATAAGGTGATATTATAAACAGACAGACGGACAGAGAGAGTTAATTTTTGCATCTAAGTGTGATGTGATATGTCTTATCTTAACTCAAATCTACATCATATTAAAGTTAGAATATTATAACTGCGTATCTAATCCATGATACTGTACAACGAAAGATCACGGATAAATCATTAATAACCCCATGATTATGTCGTTCAATTTGTTTAAAATAGCTTCGCGTCCACTCTTGAACTCCAAATGGTCATCGACAGCATAATATTATACCGTCATTGGTAACCGAAAAACATAATCTAACCGGAACCTATTGCGTGAATAAAATAATTAGGAGTCACGTAACGTCGAAATTTTCTATAGATAACAATTCTTGATAGAAATTATAACGGTCCAAAGACAATAGATGTACTATCTACGATATCATTCATTTAAAGTTACATAACCAACCGTTATATACTATAATTTCTGGTGTAATTACGCTGTAAAACACAGCGGAAGCGGGGGGGTTTTACAGCGGAATTACACTAGAAATTATAGTATATAAAATTGGTGGTTAAGATGAACTTCCGCAAAGTGACGCTAAAGTGGCGATAATTGAAATTGGCGCTAAACCAAATCTCTAGGTGACAAAATACAATTTAAAAAAGTTAAACAGATAATGTAACTTCCGTTGCATTGGCAATGGTGTTAATTTTATACATCCCATTATAACAGGTTATTTTGGCTGTACATCTGTCATTTTTTGCCAAGACTTGCGCAACATTGCAGTTGCATCATAGCTCAGAATAATGATCGGTGTGTGAGTGAAAAAGCTGACTGTGTGACCTACTGGGAACTGCATGTTAATTTTGGAACCAACTCCTTTGTTTATAGGTATTAGATTTGAAAATATTGGGGTTGAGTTAGTGTTTACAAGCATCGCTCTTAGAGTTTTGACGTCAACGTAAAAAAAAATCGTCAGATGAAGTTATTTCTCAAAATCTGGTGTTTTCTAGTATTAATAAATGCGTTTGACTGTGATTTGTTTGACAATACAGACTTAGATAATAAATGATTCCATGATATTTTTTATTATTTTTTCTTTTTTAATATTTATAGGTTTGCATTGATACCAAATCCACAAGCCACAATCCTCTCAGCAGGAGAAGTTAGTAAATAAACAAGCATCACTAACTAAACTTTAATTTTAAACGTAGAAGGTGATGGATACCTACATAATACGATGTAACAGTTAATCTAAGATCTACAAGTGATTTATAAATGACATCAAATGATCGTGAATTATTATCTTGAATGAATTTAAGTAGAGTAACAATATTTTTGTGCCCAGCACACCGAAACATATTCCTGAATTGATAATATGCGTTAAAGAAGAAATGATCAGTTTAGATGAAACACCTATGAACACTATTTTTGAAGTCATTGACACTTTGTCATGTGCAGATACATACAAGACGTGTTTTAATATTCTTATATATACATAGGGATCTCTCTATTTCCCTAGGAGAAACTACAAATGCTATAAGTACTGAAATAGTGAAAACAGTGAGCTCGGAAGATGCGTAGGCCGAGCAAGTGGGCGAACAAGTTTGAGCCAGGTCAAGTACAATATTGTTTGCTGCTAATAGGCAGGCTGCGTTGGTTCAGATGTAGAGAACAGCTGTATAAGAGCAAGGATAATAATAGGTTGACACTTACTTACAATATTATCTCAGGACATCAATGTTTTGAATCAAAAAAGATGTTTCTTTTCTAGTGAAGATTTTGTAACTATAAATTTTTAGTTTTCCACTTTTAAAACTCGGAAACACTTTGTTTGAGTTACGTTTGCCTTTGAGAGATAAGTGGAAAACTTTGATTATATAGAGAGAGAGAACTAGTTCCTCCGAGGTGGAAAAGCATGGATGACAAGTTAGGCGCATTTTACAGCGAGTTAATTTTGTTGACATTTTCAGGTACCTACTGTAATCGTTTTTTTTGTTACTCTAGCTACATTCTACGATTAATTAATAGTCTGAATAACCAGAAAACTATTTTATCTAAAGTCAACAGTAATATAATTATTAAGTACTAGTTGCGTGCCGCGGTTTCGCCCGTGATTCTTGGAATACAACAAGGAGCTTAAGTGTTATTCCTAAAATATAAGCTGCCTCTATAGCTACCGAATTTCATCCAAATCCGTTCAGCCGTTTCAGCGTGAAGGAGTAACAAACATACACACGCACCGGCAAACTTTCGCATTTATAATATTCGTGTGACTATCGTGAATAGTTTGTCTGTATGTATAAAGTTATTTAAGAACGTAAGCAGAATAAAAAAATACCTAAGTTTATCCTTCACCTGTCATAATAACCAAAGAATTAAAGATCATTTGTAGTTATCTAGGCTGTATCTAGGTAAGTACTCAAAGAAGTATAATTTTACACAAGTATTGTATCTCAAATTCTAACGGCCTTACTTAAAAAAAAGTTAAAGTTAGTCACTGCTTAAGATGCTCTGCCATGTTCTCTCTGACGTGAAGTTACACGTACTAGAAAAGGACAGAGAAGTTTAAGCAGTGACTAAGAGAATCGAGATTATTTTAGGTAAGTAGGCTGTAAGTGCCATTACCTGAATTAAGTTATAATTAAAACTATTATTATTTTAGGGGGAGGCCTTCGTTCAGCAGTGGACGTCTCCGGGCTGATGATGATGATGATGATGATTATTATATTGCAACTTACCGATTTCTTCATTGTTACTATCGACAGCGTTCACGTTAGAAGAAACAGACACATTCATCTTGATTTCACTATCTCCGAAAACTGTCAACTCATCACTTTGTTTACTAACATTACGTAAACCCACTTAAAAACCACTTTAAAAACAATGTATCTTAGTATCATCCGTACATCATTTGATATCATCTAAGAACAATGATATAACTTTAATTCAGACAAAACAGATTATTATCGATTCGGAATGGAAAATCAAATTGAATTCTATAACGATGATCGATTTTATGATTGAATAATCATGTACACTTTTGTAGATGATCACCTAATTCGAAAGTGTGTATGCGCAGATTGTGAAAGGATGCCGTAAATCTATTTTATTAATTATATTAGGATTTATTTATTATTCGTAATCATAAGTTATGGCCTTCTATAAAACTAATAACCAATTAAAATTATTATAATTTACCGTTCTCAGGTTAGGTCTGAGATCAAATTATTCTTATAGATATTTTTATTTATTTATTTATTGATTAGTTCCATTGAACTAAAATTTTAGGCTTTTATCTACAGCATACTTAATGTTAGATGATGGTTAGATTATATTTGAAATAGAAATATTTATTATAATTATTAAAGACTTCTTAAAATCATAAAATGCCAGAGACGGCGTCTCAACATGACTAATCGATTTTGAAACACTATTGCAGTTTAATTAAATGAATAACGACGCATTACAAATCGATAGTCAGAAGAAAAATCGATAAACGCAATGCGATGAAAAACAATGCGCGGTGCGACCAAGTTATCTATGCAGTCGAAGATAAGAGACACTATCATATTTTATAAACAGCACTGACAAGTTCTGAAGAAAACTTCAAGTTCTATCTCTCTCTCAACTTTACTCATAAGTTAGTCAACGATAGAGATGTTACTAAAGACAAGAAAGAATTGAGAGTTAGCGGTACTGCTGAACCAGAATGTCCGGTCTAAGCCCCGTTAGTGTCTGACAGATATAATTAATAGATTAATCTCTATAATAGTTACAATAGAGATGATAATTGAAGTTACGGGTTTAAGTATTATTAATACGGAATTCGTGTCGAGAAAAATATAGCACGAATTCATCAAAAGTCGCACGCAAGCTTGGAGGATCTAGCTTTCTCTCTCCACGCAAGTCGGTACTGTTTTTCATCATGTGACATTTATTATTACTCGTAGATTGTTAGTTAGAATTAAAAGAAATGAGAAATTGTTACCCATCAAGTTTAATGTTTGTTCGCGTTTCTTACGAAATTTCTACAAAACATTACAAATTTTTCAAAAAGTAGGCGTGTGAAGCTAATAAAGTATAGTTAAAAAGTCAGAAGAAAAGAGATTTCAAATCTTATGCGAAATGTTTTATTGTCGGTCTGTTTTTAACTTTTTCATGTCTTAATGTTGACGCTGGTTATATTAAAATTTGTTAAAGGAGTAATGCATTTATAATAAAGAAGAATATGAAATATGTTTTGATATGTATATTGTATAGAAGACAACATTATAGAGTTATGTATCTAATAAAAGCAAACAATAAAACGAAGAAAATACTACTAATGCAAGAGATAAAATTAGCACTGATTGTAAAATACTTGGCTAAATCACAATCGACGAAAACTTTCCAACTCAATACCACTAGCCAATCGACGATATAAAAGTAAATATCAAACCTAAGGCGAGTTAGAGTGATTTCTAAGTAATTTGCAATGAAAACGCACTGCAATCTGTCAAGATTACCATCATATATTTGTGCATGGAAGTGAAACTGTTTACGTGACGACGCAAGTCAAGAAGTGCACTTTCCACCTGAACGCAACTAGAAATACCCAGTGATGGATTATGCATGAGCAGTGATGTCAATGTGGAGACTGCATATAGGACACTGAGTGGGTCTTATATTGATATTTCTGCAAAGAATCCTCACAAGGCCTGAGTTAAACAATGAACAGCTGAAATGAGAAAACATTTAGAACAACAGCATTCTGCTACTGCTGCTGGTGAGATTATTAATAAATTAACAGCGTTGGTGTAGAAGAGGATTCTGAGCTAGGGCAAAGCTGAACATAAATGAATATCATATATAATGATAGATTTCGGGACAGCACTCGAAAACGTGTAGACTCAAACCAAAAGTAGACTAAACCATGGTTACTATTTGTGTGATGTGTTTTAAGACGACGGATGTATTCCCAAAATACACGTTAACTTAGAATACAATAATTTTTTTGCAAAACCAAATCATTTAACAACTATTGGGGCATAATATAAGACAGCAAAGAACATAAATCCAATTACACAAAAATGTAATATCACTTGACTAATGAATGATGATAATGTTAATGAGTTTTGTACCATTGTACTGTCTAAAGAGGCTAACGACAAAAAAAATAAAGAAGCTTTTACAAAACAATTAGAACAGCTTGAAATCATAATGGGTTGTCTTTCGACCTTTGTAAATGTCGGAGCCATTATGTCTGAAGGAATAGGCAAGTATTCATACGTAGGCGTACCTAAAACTGTTATGATAAGGCAAGGAGTTAAAATGCTTTAAAAAAATAACAGACATTCTGATAATACTGCGATCTCGACATACATACTATTAAAACTAACGTTTTTTTGACACTAAGACTTTTGACTAAGTCCAATAAACTATACTAACAACTATAGTCTTAATCAAATGTCTGGCTTTACATGAGAAACCACGTAGAAATGGAACATATTTTATTGAATACGTTTTAAAATATGTACACCTTCTTACCTTTGACCTTAAGAACTAGGGCCAATGAGCTATTCAATATCTTTTGAATAAATCTCCTACTAAAGAATGATACACCAGCTGCGAGCACCTAAATGAATAAAAGATGAATAATTAGACACCAAACAAGGAGTGACTCTTTAAAGGAGTGGTACGGCTGATCTCATGCGTACAAAAACGTCTTAGTTACAGAACAAAGAGTTAGTTCCAAGAACTTAGATCTAGTATTTGCAAAGGTATAAGATAATAAATGTGTTTGTTCTGAGGAAGAATAATGTTTATCTTTAGACTGAAGAGGTGCAGTAGCTATGCACATTAAACACACATAGTAATACAATTTAAATGAAAGTAAAAGTTAAGAGATTTGAGCTAATCTATTGAAAATAATTTTGAACGAACAGAAACCGAATCAGACGAGAAACAGAACCTGATAATCAGGTAAACTGTGTTAATACATACAGGTAATAAAATTGACGATCTCAATAAATCAGATAACCATTTCACTAACAATAAAATAACTACATCACTGATCGTTGCATAATGAAAGTGCGTAAAGCTGACAAAACGGTTTATGGTAAAGCGAATAAAAATCTAAAACGAGGCAAACCGCAAGGCATATAATAAAAATCAACAGCAAGCTTTCACAGCGAGAAACCACGTCAATTTATGATCATAATACAACATAAAAACGAAATACGAAAAGTAGCTGAACATAATTCGTACTTAAAAAGAACCACGCGATCTTGGTAATGACGTAAGAGAGAAATAAAAGAATGAATGGGTATGTAATATTTTTTGGTGAAATCATGTGGGAAACTCACAAATTGCATCGCTATGCAAATCATGTGCAAACAAAAATTCATACCTACAAAGGTTAGATGCATTCAAAACTTGTTGGAAGTCGACTATTTATTCATTCAAAATGTCGGTGATACTAAGTTTTTTTATCAAGCGCTTTTCTGTTTGTGTCTGGATTATAATTATGCCTATTAAACTAACTTCTTTTAAATTTATATAATTTGATTTCTATTTTATTTCTGTTGTGTGTTGTGTGGGGTAGTGTCCCTGTGTGGTAGTGTGTGTTTCGTGCAGTGGTTGTAGCGTGTGGATTAGTCTGTTAT
This sequence comes from Erannis defoliaria, assembly GCA_905404285.2. NCBI lineage: Eukaryota > Metazoa > Arthropoda > Insecta > Lepidoptera > Geometridae > Erannis > Erannis defoliaria. The sequence continues at coordinate 9,896,762 of FR990066.1, read as the reverse complement.
ATTTCTGTGGTGCCTAAAAGTTCACGAAATAGTAGGGCAACATTTTTTGTTTGATGTTATTCGAACGGCGCCTTACATCAATCGATTCGTCTAGATAGGTTACCTCTACTGTATTCAATCGTTTCATGACCTAGATATAAATCTTATTCACCGATACGTTTCACTGGTTACAGTAGCACAATAATAGTGACAAAGAGAAAACTGTTGCGCAAGCGCATCTACTAAATTACGATAGAACATTATTGTAGTTGAATCAAATAAATCTTGGTCAGAACTAGATGATAGATTCGTAATCGAGCAATCGTATTGAAGCGTTCCTAAAAACGCGATGGACAAATGATAGCGGACAGAACGGTTTTAGAAAAACGATGTGACTAACTAAAGTATATAGGTAAGTGTTGCCTGGTTCGCCTTATACTCTTGAATTTGCAACCCTTTTTATTATAACTCTTTTTGGTTTTTTCCTAATAGGCTAGATGACTGGTTTTGTTTATTGTCCTATTAAAATGTGGCCCATAAATATAGCTGATTGATGAAAAAAAAATCTGATTAAAAATAAGCAACTTATAAGCATTTTAATATCATGCTAGACAGAGAGGCGAAACAGCAAATCGTGACGTCACTTCTCAGTATGCCATATAAATTCTATTCTGACAAGTAAGGCGTGACGTCATTTTTTGTTTTGTGGGAAAGGGACAGAGTTGGCTCTACCAAAAACTTTAAACGCTTATATATCAGAACATTGTTAACCGATTTAAATATTTTTTTCAATAAACATACTATATTTACTTAAATTCTTCATCAAAGCTATTGGTTTCAACGATTTAAACATCAGTCATCTACCCTATTAAGGTCTCACACATTGAGCTAATATCTTATTAGCTCAATAGTCTCACACGATTAAGATCGTATAAACGACACGCAAGTTGTCTTTGAACAGATAAATGTATATATGAATCAAAAGCCACGACTTCCGTCAAAAATTACTAAAAGGTTTTAGATTTTTTTTAAACACGACGATATGGGCGATACCTTGGTATCGGTATTGTCGACGTACTGAAATACTTAGGTCATATACGAATACTTTTGGTAAAATCAAATCTATGAATTAAACGTTCACTATTCGCATGGACAAACAATTATTATAACCTAACACCAACCAAACATAGTTAAAACTACAGGAAAGAAGGAACAGAAAAACTCTCCACAAAGTACTAGGATATATATAATACCATACCATACATATACCATACATATAATAATACAATACCTATTAAAAAGAAAAGCAAAAGATTTTCATAAATTACACAAGGAGGTCAAAACCCTAATCAGCCAAATATAAACCTCTTTTAATAACCTATGTAAACGTAAATACTTATTATCTAAACATATTACGCGCAAACCAGTTTTTTTGTGCTAATTGCATACTAAAATAGTGAAAGTTATTATCTAACAACACCTATGGCTTGTGTATATTTTATGTATACCTTACTTGTTTACTATAATAATAGATCAATATTTGCATATTATACATTGACAGATAAAATATTACGTATGTTTCATATCAGACGTTAATTACACGATTGTTGTAAGTACATTGATAAAGTTATTTTAAACGATATCTGGAATTTACAAATTATGAAATGTATATTTTGATAACGAAATTATTGTTGAAATAGTCTAGAATGTGACATGAGTTATGATAATCATTATTATATTTTGATAAAAAATATATGTTAGTATTAAATAAAATGTTAATAATAATGTATAATGATATAGTGGACTTTACGGGGGAAAAGGAGTAGATTATAAACGCGCAAATCACTAATTTATTTATGGTAAACCCGGAGTTCTATAAGATACCTAGTAGGTATTAAGTCAAGTGCTGGTCTTAAAACAAGAAAATGTTTATATAGGTACACATTTTCTGTTTTTTTCGTATGTTGTCGCATTACCGATAAACACGGAACACGATAAAATTGCACACAGCTGGCAAATGCTTACAAACAATCTCGAAGACCATCCCAAGGTTACTGCTGTACAAATACTTGCCAGAATTTTTAAAAATAAGTCGGAGTAATTACTGGATTACGCTTCGTGGCTTATGCTTCGTACTAATGTTTAGTAATAATACCTTTCTTGTAAACGTACTAATTAATGCTTATTATTAGTAAGTGACAGTTCAAAAGTATAGAACCAGAACCTATTTACTAACTGAAAGTGTCATAATAATATTAACAGATTAGTACTAATGAGAAGCACGAAGCCCGTGTAATCTATGCATAATAAATTGAAAATGCGACCAATGTGAATTCTATAGAATCAAAATTTGTTCACGGCTCTAAAAAACAAGCTATCGTCTAAAACATTACATTACATCGTGATGTAACAATGAAATGTTTTGACAGTTAAATCTCATTAACGATCTATTTAACCAACATCAGACTTGTCCATTCTCAATGTCAACAAAAGCAATTTACCGCATACGATAATTTAAAAAAAAAAGAACACCAATAATATACATATTGACATAAGCGAAAGTATAAATCACTAGAGCGTATCCAGTAAAGTTAAAAAAATAATGTAACAAAACAAAAAAATGCAGTTTGTTTCCCATTCCAAATGATGTCAACTTATAAGATGAAAAAAAAAACTAAGTTTAAAAAACATATTATTATAATCACTGTTTCAAAATCAGAACACTTCAAAGTCTACGTAAACATAACCCGCGAAATAATATAACGTTAGAGGACACGTCTACCTCAATCGAGGCCCGTGCCATGTACTGAGCCACCTTTGCTACAAAAATAATCTCAAGCGCTTGTAGCGAATCCACTGCAACTCGTATAAAAGTTATACTTGATACGATACGGAGCTGTTAAAGCGCTTTATGGTGACGGTTAGAGAGAGTGTGAGAGCATAAAGCAAAGGTGATATCACCTTTTATGCTAAATATTACTTAGGATCGATCAATTGTAAGTCTTATGTCGATTCACGGTAACCAAACGGCTGGAGTCATGGTAATAAATTAAGTAAGCCAATATGTTATATTACGACAAAAAGATTTTTATTTTTTTCTTTTGGGCATTTCTATTCGCATTACCAACTATCGTATAACAAATCAAAACTCAAATAAATTGTGAATTTTTAAAAATACTATAGTAGAAGTAAGTAACTACTAGTTTATTGGATTCAGTAAGCGATGTAGTTAATAATAAATAGAGCAATAATTACTTTTTTTATGTTTCACCGGCCTGGATTCTTTTCCTTTTGGCAGCAATAAGTACCTATACCAAGTGTTGCAAGATCCAGACTCAACAAGACTAGCTAAAGACGCAAACAGCTGCTGTAATTTGTTTTTTTTGTAAGTAGGTATTTAAATTACCACTAAAAGCAACAGCGGTAAAAAACTATAAAAGCAAAAAGTAAGCACTTTTAACAATGCACAGGCTACTAAAATCGTCTAGTTACATTTTTAAGTAATTTATGGAACAATAAAGCTAAAGCTAAAAGCAAATGACAAAAAACTATTTTCATCCTCTTTTGGATAGCTAAATACCCAACGATAGGTAGGCTGTCAACGATCATCCGTCATCCAGTAGCAAGGTTCTTAAGAAAAAGAAAATAAAATAACCTAAACATCCTAACTATAAAATTCACTATTTAATTTCGGGCGGCACATTCACTCTGACTCTGACTGGCCACTCAGCCTATACGAACTTATTTACTTACTTACTATAAAATTATACGACTCCATGTCAAAATGCAAATTTTTTAAATGGAACAAACAGCCAACAAGCTGAATCTAAGCTTGTTAATTTGTCTTGGAGGATTTAGCTCTGAAATTAGGAAAACATGTATGCTGAATTGCGAAAGATTCAATTTGGTATTCGGAATTTAAAATCCGGGATACTGGACAAAGAAATTAATCATACTTTGTAACAGAAATTATGTAAAGGAGTTTGTATAATTTGCAGCCGAAATAAGACCTCGAGACGAGAAAGGCAAGACAAACCCTGAATGACAAAAAGAACAAAATGCTTACGAAATGACTTTAATGCTACTTCTTGTTAAAGCCATTGTTATATTCAGTCTGAATGCAAACACTAAAAGGTAACGAAACCCAGACCAATGATAACAATTGCAACGTCAAAAAAAGTGTAACTTAAACACTTCGTCGTCGGCCATAAAACGTCCACTGCTGGACGAAGGCCTCTCCCTTTATAGAGGGGTGTTGCCATAATCCCCACGCTTGGCAGACGGCTTGGGATCGCAGAATGCTCACCACCGTTAACCAAGAGGACGCTTAAACGTAAACACTTATTGTTACATAAACTGTGTATCTCTAACGCAAAACTAAAAATATATAATCTCCAATCAAGATTTAAGTTAAGTTGGAAAAACTTTCAGAAACGTTAATTTAAAAAAAGGAGGTTTTTGTTAATTGCTCTTCATGAACAGTTTGCAGTGAAACCAAAACCTGTCCAGGCTTTTTAGGGATCGCGGTAAAAAATGGAGCCAAGCATGGGCTAACCAGATTTTATGAGTAAGAAGTAAATCAAGTCTATAGGTACTTACACAAAGTCTAATAATACATATGTTAAGATGAGTCATCGTAGGGAGTGCTCCATTCGTACAAACTGGTTAAGCGTTTGTTAGAGTAACCAACCAATGAAACTTGTACAAAAGCTTGATAAGAAATATCGATAATTTTACAAACATTAATTGGCAGATGAAAATCCAAAATCCCCATACTTACCTATTCTTGCAAGATCTAAAACTTAAGTAGGTACCTACGTTTTTGTAAAAACTCTTCGAACACTTTATGAGGTTGGTATCCAAAAATGTTAACATTATTGCAGTCTTTTAATTACAATTGTGTAATTTTTACAATTAGGTATATTCTACGTAGGATTACCTAACAAAACTGAATTGCATTATAACAATATTATATATTTTGCAACAGTTTAAGATCATTATTTATCCTACCTCAAACCATTTTACAGTTAAGGCGCCGAAGAGTGCACTAATGCCAGATAATTACAAATTGTTCTGACTGACGGACTGTCGATAATTCTCTCTAAGCACGGTATAATTATATAGAATGCACTGCGGACACGCAGTCAACGGCCTTTTTAAAAAGGCAACGCTGCGATGTCTGCCACATATTAAATAGTAAAGGGCAATGCAAAAAAATTCGATATTTTTATATCACACCTAAACGTTTACAGTTCAATTTCTCAAAAAAGAACAATATCAACACGCTAATTGACATCGGACGAGATAACGGCCAAACACAAATCTATAATGAATTAAAATGCATATTACCCTAGTTCTGACGGGCTAGCCGCTAGATAGATGGCGTATATACTTATAAGATCGTTGATAGCGTAGTAAAAGGACCTTCGAACTATTCTAGATCTAGATCGAGGATTAAACTAGACTGTAAAACCATTGATGTGCTCATATGATTGTACCTAGCTGTGATGACCTAAATACGCCTAGACGTGCAAAAATGTGCAGATACTTCAACAGCTGTTAAAATATTGAAAATGCAGTTCCTAAATTGCCAGTTTATAGTTAAATTAAAATCTAGGAAAGTATTACCAAAATGATAAAGCTTTTTTTTAAATATAACAGCGGAAAATTTAAATTGAGAAAAAATGAAAGCCGATAAGTACCAGCTTTTTGAACTTTTAAATGACGAACCAAAAGTATATCACAAAAGCTGTTCCAGTCTAGCTGAACATGTATTTTTTTTATTTTTTCTATTCTTGGCCATGGATACATGTCCTTCAGCCGAGCTGACCATGAGACAGTCAAGTACTGCCAGTGCAAATATTAGCTGTGCCAAATGACAATAGTTTTGGCGCCAATGCCAAAGAATGCATCCAGCAAATAGCAATGCCGCCATTTCGTTGCGTAAATTTTTCGATCTTGTTTAACCTTGTGACGTCATTTCAGTAAACAGATACTATTTGATTTGAGACGAGAAATATGGGAGGTAAGTATAATTATTATAACATTATCTTTTTTAGTTTGATTCAAATGTTTTTCTTTTTTTTTTAATTCTGTCTTATAGATACAGCATTTAAATAATAACCTATTAACTAAAATAATAATAATATCTTACCTTAGAGTTAGTTCGTTAGGTACTCTAAGTATCTAACAAGACTTGAAAAGTAGTCTTCAAAGAGTCCATGAAACTAAATTAAAATTGAATGAAAAATACTATTGGTTATTGTAAACACTCGGTTTAGGTATAGAGAAATTTACATACTTATATAGATAGGATTATTAAATGCCACCCAAGATTACATTATGGAGCTTGAAGATCCACATTTGCGCAATATCTACAAAAGGGCATCGTCCTGGGAAAAAACCAGATCCCGATAATAAACCGAGTCATGATCTAAAGCAACTGATCCAAAAGCAAACTTACTTTTACGCAACTTAGGCCCTCTGAATTCTTCAACGATGACCAACACTTTACCGGACACCACCATACTTATTAGATTACTGGTTTAATTTCACAAAATTACTCAATCTTCTTCGAGCTACTTGACGCATAGACAAGTGACTAGAAACTGACTTGAAATTTTCATAAATGCATCAAGTGGGATGATATTTGTTTTCCATTTTTACATCAATGATGTCACCCAATCGTGATGTTATGTCTAGATACCTAATAAAAACTGAAGATGTATTGACAGTTATCATTTACTTAGCGAATTTACACTTGCTTCCATATGCATGTATGCCATGTGGAAAATTATATCAATTTTGTTAGATCTTTTTGATGAGTACCTAGGTATAAATCTTTGCAACAAGTTATCACGGTGTTTGCTTTTGTAGACTTCAATTTTTTTTACAATCTTTGGGGAAAGCATTGATGACTGGCAATCTTTTTGCAGGCTACTTAACAAAGTATAATGTATGCCTAATTTATATGTTGACTTGACTTCTTGGGTTTATGGCTTCTGCGACTAGTGTCACAATTCTGCCAATGTCCAATTTATATGTTATTATAGGTCCCTCTAACTGTCCTAAATGACATCCATAATAATTTGGTTCAATGGGTAGGTTAGTAAATCACTGTGTATATTAATTACAACATTAAACTAGTAGTTAAATTCTCTTCCGAGTAAGTAGGTATAACCACAGATAACATAATACTAGTATAACTCAATATACTGCATAATCTCCATTTTATGCGCAAATGTTTGCTTCCAAATGTAGAATTTGAGGTTAGTTTTATCAAAACACAAACGTTTAATTATCTCTACCATTGTTACGAGGTGAATTGAAACGAAACAGTTATTATTAAGCATGTGTCATAAAACAATCGTTTCAAACAGGTAGAAAGCGTAGGAGAAATTAAATTGATGACACAAATGTTACCATTTGTAACATTGCAAAGGTCGCCAAAATAGAGAATTAAGTATTTTCGACATGATGTGTCTTTTAGTTTAATTGGATTAATGCGGTAGCGGCTCTCACAATCGACCTGACAGATAAGTTTCTAGTATTAAATTATATGATCCTACCTAGTATATTATATTATGGAAGACCTTGTGATACGCGCAAGTTTTGACATGTTTACGTCGAGTTGCCATCATTAGGTAGGTGGATGTTCTAATTGGTTTGTTTGACGTAATTATAGTATTAGCTACCTAATGTTGTGATAAAATTAAGGTAAATAAGTGGGTGGGTAAACTTACATTAGTATAATTTATGTTGATGGCCATTTTTATAATATTAGGTTAGGTGCACAAAACTCGTCATAGTTTCTTTTGGGATGATTGACTGAGGATGCTTATGCTAGGGCTCCACCTGCGTGACGCTTTACGTCAAGTTATCGAAATAATTAACGTGCATTATATGATGCACTAAACAACGCGCTACATGGGTGGCCACACATTTGACTTGGAATAACGGCTAACGACGTTAATAATGCCACTAGCCTATTAGCATGCTAATACCCAGCCATAGCTGCGTACTGTATGAAATACCGCGCTAAATAATGGCATTACACGTAGGTGAAGCCCTAGTATTATACATATCCCGTTCATTATCAGTGATCGCTGAAATCGACAATAATAGTATAATTATTATGCAGTCAAACTATTACGAATAAGAAATATATTATGTATAATTGTATAATACTACCTAATTCCACTGAATTAGTAGGTCACATTTCGATCACGACAGTTCTCTTTTTGAACAAATTATAGTACCCATGTTTTTTTTACAGACATTAATAAAAAGTACTTACCTACAAAAAAGTATGTTGTCGTAGTATAGGTTAGGTAGGAGTAAGCGAGATCGTTCCGCTTTCGTTGGCAGAAAGAGCCGGAGCAGAGACGAGCCGGTGACCGTCAGCCGTGTCGCCGCTTCCGGGAATTGTGACAGGGTTGCCCTACTCCGCATTAAATTACCCCACCCGAACCGGTATACTAGGTATAGGGATTATAACATAATTAAAAAAACTCAAACTATCGTTAAAGCCCTATTATCTCCTACAGAATGCATAACATTTTAACTACTATGTAAAAGTGGATGGTACTTATATGGATCTTGTTAAAATCTATGAATTATTTAAGAATTAGACCAAAAGCCCTTAGTTTCACCAAAATTTGAACAACACACGACGTCGTAACATAGAAGAAAAAAACAGCTGTTACTCTATACAATTACAGGTTCACTAAACCAAAATGTATGGAACCGCAATTTTTTTCGAAATTTTGGAATGGTTCCATCAGTTAAAGTTGTTCGCTTTGATGAGCACGACGAGTTCCATTCGGTTTAGTATACGGTATTCTCGTATTATGTCCGAACATTTTATCCACTAGTTATCGAATAACAATAAAACGATATGACATAACCATATAAAAGCTACCATTAACGGTTCAAAGTAACGGTGACAGCCCTTAATTAGATATGCAAGATCAACGGGAAAGCCTGACGGGTGTGTAGTTCTACCAACTCAATATTTATAGGTGTCGAAAGAAGGTACTAAATATATTCTAAGGACGGCTACCAAGTTTTATTTAGAAAATGCGGTGGTGGCTCCGTCAGCTCTATTGCCAATATGGTCGCACTCTACCATGTAATGACGTAGCTGTGTCATAAAATGACATCAAACAAAAGATAAATAGCCTAAGATTAGTACGCCCAACTTATCCACAGAATCGGATGAGAGCGCTGCCTTCGTATTGTATATACAATACTGACAGCCTTCCTTGATATAACATTTTTAGTTCCATGATTCTGCCACTTGCACGTGTAAGTTGTTTAACTGTAGAAACAGATGTAATAAAGACCATACGGTTGCAATAGCTTCTACTAAATATAGACCTTTCATATGCAGTTAATTGTAGCAATAATATTGCCTAAGTTTATGAAGATGCAGATCAAAGAAGGCGTTAATCTGATATTGAAATTAAACCATTTAAACCTACTTAGGTATTTATGGTAACATAATAATGATAAAATAACAACTTTATTTATAGCTTGCAAAAAAGTCTTGAAACCTAAACTCTTTTTTCTCTTCTGGTAGTGCTGTTTTGTTTTAGCCGTCTATGCGTCAGTGGTTGAATTCAATTACCTTCCTCGAACGTCCTACAGATTTGCTATTAGTATTTGGAACTATGTATATGCGATATTATAAATGTCTATCCCTAATTTCTACTCTTTTGTTGCCTAGACATAAAGAACTTGGCGCTGGCAAATTCACAATGTACCTACGCCATAATATCATATGAGGAAAAAAGAAAATAAATGTATGAATTTACGATTTGCTATTGCTTTCACAACCCAAAAGTAGATAATATATTTTATTGTAAAATTATTATTCTTGTAATTAAGTAAATACACGTAAAACAGTTAAAAACATAAATAACAACTTAATATTCAAGTCACCGTTTACTTGTCAAGTTACTTATCTACTCGTAATTATCTTAAAAACATTGAGATCGTTAATCGAAATTCGCGCGTTTTCTGACCCTTAATTTTAATTACGACTTTCACTGCTGGCTTGTAAAAAGAAAAAACATCGGCCGCAATTCAGCGAGTCTGGCTCTGGAACGCCAAATATAGGATGAAGGACCTGAATGCACTCAACTGCAAAGGCGATCGGAAACCGGTTGAAATTCGAACTCCAACAACCAAGACCTCAGACCGCTCGCATTTTTGTACGCAACAAGATATTTATGTGCATGCCAATGAAGCGTTCGTGAAACATGTGACACATGTGAAATAAGTACCTAATGGTTTACTTTTAGTACTAGTATAGTATTATATTATATTTACTTTTAGTAAGTTTTTTTGTTACTACTGACTACTATCAAAAACATTTATTTACTTTTTTTACAGAGGATTTGGCGTATCTCGTTGTACATTTCCCAGGTGTTATAAAAACTAGCCTACTTACAAGAAAATATTCGTAATAGTCGTAGTCAGCATGCAAAGTCACTGTCACGTCCGAGTTATGCTCCCGTAAAGCTCTAGAAGCCGTGTTTTTTTGTCAAAATGGGGACCTATCCTAAACCATTCAATAAATAAATAAAAAGTATCTAACCTCTAACGTCTTTCTGCAGCGTTGTCGATAGTCCCTCTGCCAAAGCAGCATCCAGCAAATTTATATTATCCCGGCAACGTGCGATCAACTCCGTCTGTGTGTGGAAAAAACAAATATTGTGGAAACGTTGCTAGACAAATGACAAAAAAAACAACATCACCATTTTGAAAAAAAATATCAAATACTACTAACTCACTCCTCAATCCTTTACATCTGCGGTTGAAAGCATAGCACGACACAACATTTAACATTACTCTAATTAAATTTAGTATCTTTCAGTTCAGTATATTTCTTAAACTAACATTCACAGTCCGAGATTATAAACAGTTTTTTGTTTGAAGATCAAATGTATAAAATCAAATGCCAAGCTTATTTAAAAACTCAGATGCCAAACATATTATTAAAAAGCCACGTATAATCACGCTAAGTCACGTAAAATGGTTCTTTCAGTAAAATATTTGCTATTCTAACCTAAAAATTGATCTACTAACAAAATATAATGCCTGAATGGTGTAGGGTGTTAATTGACTGAAACTCCATTATAATTTTCAAATTAACACATTTATTATTCTAAACAATTTATACAAAGATCGCTATAGTTTTACATTTTGTAAAAAAGATCAATTAACATCCTATCCCTATTCGTTTACAATATTTAAGTATTACGGCCTCTACACACCAAAGCCGCCGATCTGAGGGGCCAAACGCGCTAGGTTAGTGCCAGCTTCAGAACATACAAGCCGGTATAACTTTGCCGGGATGTTATGTGAGCCGCGGCATCTGCGGCACAACACGTCACTACTCTGCCGGCAACTATCGGCAACGACCGGAGCAAGCTATCAGCGTATTGGCCGCCAGCGCCGGGTAGGACACGCGGACACAACCCACCGGCATGATTATTTCAAAATAAGTCCGGCGGGTTTGGTGTGTAGACGTCTTTATGATAACAATGTACAACACTTGTGAGATATTTTGGAGTTCAGTCAAATTACATTACATGCAATACGAAATCTAATAGCTTATGTACATCTTATACATCCAAAATCTGAAAACTACCCTAACTTGATAAATCTATCTCACTCTTTGACAAGAAATCACGATTTAACTTAACTATGAATGTATCTGTAAATAAATATTTCTGAGCATGCCAAAAATTGGCCCCCAAATCCTGGACTGACAACGAAACCGTCAAATGTGACATCTGTCAATCTGACATTACATTTTATTTCAGTCATTTTATGCCACTGGTAACTTTGAATGATTCCTATGTGAAAGCGTTCAGTACCTTACCCCAAAAATAAATATGAGATTAAATTATGGTTAATTAATTATTCTAGCATATATCTATCTAGCACCAAGTTTTCCACCAAAACAAGAAGATGTTGAAACTAAAATGTAACAGGCAGTTAGTAAAAAAAAACACTCACACAGAGGAAATGTTAGTAGAAAGGACAAAAACTTGGGCAGGAAAAAACAAACCTGGATTTTGTACAAACTTGTGATATTGAAACTGTTTCACTTTAGCACCACTAGCGGAACATACATGTTAAAATAAAGCATAAGTAATAAGTACAAAAAAAAAGAGGTGAAACAGTTAAAATCTCATCTTCATAAGTCAGTACCAATATATTTCGCTGCGACAGTAAGATTGAGCGTAATTTTCTCCTAAATGCTTATTTGTACGTCTTTACAAATAAATAAGTTACCTTATATTTACAACAAATGGAATGTAAGTGCAAGAGATCCAAATTTATAATACTTTTATCGTTTCGTACACTCATAAGCCAAACATTTCTATATACTCACAAGAGTCACCCACACAATCTGACCATCGCCGCGACTCTAACTAGCATACTTACATAAATAACGATTAATATCACACAAGCCCAAGCCAAATGTCATTGGAGATGTATGTAAACTATGATGAGAACAGAAAAAGTGGCAACAGCGAGGCATAGCCGGGCGCGGAAGCGAGCATGCCTTCGTGCAACACAAGAACGAATGTCCTCGTCGTCAGAAAAACTATTTAAATCTGTATCGTATGTCCTTACATAGTCGAAAGCTCGGAGCAGGTCCGGGGAAGAGTCGTGACGCGCCATCAGCGCCTCCGCCGCTTCCAACTGCACGCTTGACCGCCGCACCAAAGACCGAACCTCTTCCGACTCCGAATCCGAGTCCCCATCCCAGTTCCTTCTACTATGTTTCTTCGGACTGGATGATTCATCTTCCGAATCAGCGCTTTCTGTCGACCTCCGTCTCAGCTCAGACAAAGCCACCTTCTGCAATTCCGATTCTCCATCCTGATTCCTCCTTCTATTTAAAGAATCCAGTATATCAGGCCGGTTGTTGACTTCTGTGTACTCCAGCGAACTGTTAACCTCATCGCTTGTCAAATTCGAGCTGTGACGTCTTCGGCTCAAAGCTTGCACGTTTAGAAGGTCGAACTCGGGCGAGCGTTTCTTAGTTTCGGACGGGCGTCGTCGTCTGCCATCGTTACTTTCGATGCTGGTGTTGTTTCTGGAACGCTCCAAACTGTCGAGGAGGGATTTTTTGCGTTCGGCGCTGGACATTGACTTTTTAGGTTTGCGTGAGGGGGTTTCGATGGGAGATGTTCTTGTGGGCCGTTTGTAGCGCGGGAGAGACCGTTCCCGGGACATATCTGAGGGGGGTCTGCGTCGTCTGGTGCCGCTGGGGCTATCGTTCTCTGGTTGGGCGGATAGACTGGAGCAGCAGTCGGACTGGGAGTCGAGGAAGGCGCGGTAGTCGTCTCCGAATTCGAGGAGGCGACGTGCGGCGTCTGAGTCGGGCGCTTCGGAGTAAGGTTCAGAGTTGTATTTCTCCTGTGGACAAAGAAGATTGTACGGTTAATATGGAAGTCATTGTGCTTTGCTTTTCTGAAATGAATCAATTTCTGTCTGTTATGTTGTTACCACATCTTAAAACACATTTTCGCTTAGAATAAGGCGAGGGCGCGTAAGCGTAAGCCTATTTTATTAAATAAAAAATAAAATAGGCTATTTTATAATAAAATAGGCTTACGCTTTAATTTAGAAACTATTACCCTCCAAAAATCACTATGAAGATTATTAAATGGTTATAGTTTTTTTTACAATTAGTTGCTGAAAAAAAGGAAATAACTGAGACATGTCTACAGTAGACCTAGGCTTAATAAAAAAAATGTTAGCTCTAGAGGCATCCAGGACGAAATCACCAACAGCCGGAAGACGTCCACTGCTGGACGAAGGGAGGTGTTGCCATAATCCCCACGCGTGGCAGGCGGCTTGGGGATCGCAGAATGGTTACCACCGTTAACCGAGAGGACGCTGCTGCCCGTCCTCCAGTGGTTCTGGATGCTGTTTTAGGACATACCCAGGTCGAAACGAACGGTCGAACATACCAGGACGAAATAGGGGAATACATTTATATGGCGAATTGTAGACCGGATTCCCTCTTAAGAAAGACTACGTTGGACTCCATGTACCTAAGACATCGTCACACCTAGAAAGTTTTCTTAACTTACAGAGAAGAAAACAAAAATGTGAACCAACCTGATAGAAGTCCCAAGCCTGCTCCGAGAAGGAGCTGTGCCCTTCAGTGCCTGCCGTCACACTCTTGTCCACATCGGAGTCCTTGTCCATACTCAGATCCCACAGCTGGTTCGGGTCGCCCAGACTTAGCGCCAGGAGGTTCTTCTCTCTGCGAGTGAAGGGAAAATACCAGATGAAGGAATAACGTGCTAGACGCAACACGTAATAGAGTAGATGTTAATGTAATAAGGTACTCGTACATAGCTGATATATTTATTGGTATATTTACGTGATAATGTAAAGAATAATAATCGATTGCCGCAGACATTGTGATCATTTACACCCGGTCTAGTTGTAAGGACAAAAATGCGTTTGTAATTTAAATTTCCCCTCCAGGGTCGGGCGCTCAGGCTTTGTAAAGTAAGTATCTAATTAAAATATAACAGACTAAAGTTTTTTCATCGATGCGAATGGTTGTAGGTGAGTAGTTAGTACTGTATTCTATTTAGCCTGTTGAATCTTACCATTATGCAAAATCCTCCAAGTTTCCATTTCGTTTATAATAGTCAAAACTTTATTTTTCTTTTCTCAGATAATTATGGCTTCGCGCATTATGCAGTATCCAGTGTCAAGTTAGCAAGTTATCTTATAAGTAAATATTATTTTTTCAATCCAAACTCTCACTCGATGCCACTCCAGTAAATAGACTACAAGAGATATAATACATTATATCACTTTCCTATAGCCTGCCATAATTACATATTAATACGAAAACAAGAAGAAAATGCTCAATAGATACTATTATGTAGCGGTCATGTGCTTTTCATGTACCCACCTTTCCAAGCTCTTAGCCAGTCGCGGCCTGACAGCGCCGCCTGCCGGCCCAAGTTTGAAGCTCGGTGCCACCGCCTCGACCTCACTCTGCTCCGGTATAGCACCGTCGCCCTCTCTCGTCGATATGTGTGTCTTTTCTATGCCCTTGCGCAGGTTCGCTAGCTGCTGTTTATCGTCGCTGTCGTTGCCTGATGTTGATGTGGTATCGAATCTGTTGAAGAGTTATAGTAATTATACATTGTACACATATGTTTAATTGTTTACAAACATTGGATCATTAATGTTTAGTTAAGTCAAGCTTGGCCTGCTCGGCTTGGGACCTGGGTTGGGTGTCTTAAAACTGCATCCACAACCACCGGAGGATAGGCAGCAGCATCCTCTCGGTTAACGGTGGTGAGCATTCTGCGGTTCCTAACCCACCTGCCAAGCGTGGGGAGTTGGGAATATAAATAAATAAATATTGCGTGGACATTTTACACAGCGCACTCTAGCCCCAAACTAAGCAAAGCTTGTACTATGGGATCCAATATGTCTTATGATTTAGTTTAGATATGATTGTGCTAATAGAAAACGTGTCAAATCGCACTATGGGAGTCATATGTATTATCTGTGCGTAGTGCCTTCTATTATGTTTGCAGTGCTACTATCTATATATTTATCATATATTTGTGGAGATACCTACCTACTCTTCCTGCCCGTAGCGGGATCGCTAGCCGTGCTTCTCTCGTGCTTATCCTCTATCTCGGGCGTCAGCCTTCCACAGAAAGACAGCGACTTGACCAATCGCTCCTGCCTCGAAGTGTCGTTGTTGTGCCTACGAATGCGCAGCTTGAGTCGCTTGCGCCGCAACCAGTACTGTTTATCATTCGCTTCGACGCACGACGTACAAGCCTCGGTCATTGTGTTGGTGCTTGAAATGTGGCCCTGGTGGAAAGAGAATAACACAAGGTAACGTAAATTTGCCACCTGTAAGTGTAACAAAGTGTGGTTGTTAATTGCATTGATTTCTGTTTTCGATCTACGAAAGAGCACGCATGCCTAGAAGAATTCAATTGAGTCAAGAACGGCGTTCCACAGATTTCCGCAGATGGCGCCAGGGCCGGTCCGGATGTGGCAAAATCAAGTTTTCATGTTAATCGTTGCTTATCTACCTGCTCTTGATTAGGGCGTTGTCGATAATCTAGTCGAAGGAAAAATACTGGGTACTGTGCTTTGTTTAAGAATCTATGCAGCTGTCGACGGCTTGAAAATAGATCTGTAGGTTAGATAGTTGTTTACATTTTATGTTGGACAGATAAATAATTAGTAAGGCAAAGTATTGCTGTACAAATCAATATATATGCAGATTCTCCCTGGTATTCCCAGCCTAATAAGAGTAAAACCATTATATTGTAGAAAAAAAAATGTATTAGAATGACAGTTGACTATGGCCGCGTCGACGATGCGCCACCTAGCGGAAAAAAACGCAGTGTGGATCCCTCGGAGGAAGGATTTCCCTCTGGGATCCCCATTGAAAGCTTCAAATTTTTTCAGCAACCATAGTTCATAGACGTTATCTTCACTTAGAATCAATAGTGATAGCGACCAATGCGAGTCCATAAACACGCAGTCCGAAAAACATTAAATCCCACCTCGACGAGAGAGCAAACAACGTTTTCTTATTTACTAAGCTTGTGCTCAACAATGCAATGCAAAATTATCCTTGCACTATCCCGAAAACAATAAACATAATATAGGTATAGGTTGTATAGGTAGGTATGTGCAAACAATAATTTATCTGCATTTAATTTACAAAAAAAGACACCTATTTATACTAACAACGTTGTCGCCAACAGTGCCGATGAGAATCAGCACGGCACGCAATACATTTTTTTGAGCCGTGTTGATTTTATCATTAGCGTTACTAGTACTGTTAGCGAATTTCGGACCGCGACCAAAGAAGCACAATTTAATTATATAGCATGGAGGTACTACCAATGGAGGTGGCAAGCCAAGGCATACCCCGTGCATACTGCATATCCCTCTGCCAAAAGGGATACGGTCAGTGAACATATTATTATACCCTTTGTATGTATTATGAGTTTGTTTATGTGTGCGTTCATACAAACACGAATTTGTTTCATTAGTGTGAAAGTTTGCTTGAATGTACCATGACCGTTTACCTCGACCCCGAAAAAAGTGGCAGAAAATTGCTTCTCCATTTGTAGTATCTCGTAACTCGTAATAGTAACTTTAATCTCACCTGTACAGTAGTAGAACTCCCTCTAAGCTTAGAATTAGAGTTCGATGGAGTGATGCTCTGTGGCGACGCTAACGTGTTCAAACCGGACTCTGATGTGGACATGTGCGACATAGCGGCAACGTCGCCCGCGGTCGGCGTGGCCGCGAGGGATGCGCCCGCGCTGAGCTGAGATATGCAGGATACGGACCAAGGGCGCGCGCTGTTGCCAGCTCGCTTCTTCCTTAACGTTACCTGGTTTGAACATCGAGCCTATGTTATGCACAAGGTATTAGCAATGATGATAGGTGCAACGCTGAGTGCTGATGATGTCATATTATGTAATCAGAGGCCAAGAATCATTATGAACATGAGCCTATGTTATACACAAGATATTAGCAAAGATGATAGGTGCATGCAACGTTGAGAGCTGATGATATCATATTATGTAATCAGAGGCCAAACACTATTTAGGGGACTGCGCCAGTATCACTGGCTTCATTTCGGCTTACATTTTTAAGTTCACTTCAAGTGCTTCTATTGCCAGTATTGGCAATAAACCAAAAATGTTTTTTCCATGTACGGGGTTTACGCCGGACGTTACTTTAAAGCGGAAAGGAGATCATTCTTAATTAGAAATGAAAAGTGATATAATGTTTCACTTAACATTGTGAAAAAAATACTTGTAATTTCGGGGTTATTTTTATTACGATGACGAGTGTGATGACATTTGACTTCCTTTCAGCTTAATACTACCGTACCACGTAACCCTGTGTTGGGAATAGAAGCGTCAAAGAAAGTGGCAATAGTAGCTATTCTAAGCTCAATAGCGTATACAAGATTAGGAGAAGTCTACGTACAGCAGTGGCCAATAGCAGACTGATGATGATGATAATTATTAGAAGCAATTGATGTATGAACGTGAAAAACGTCAACCGAGATGAAGCCAATGCACAGATAACGTGATTCAATTCTTAATAACACAATTTATTAAAGCCTTCATTCACATATATACACAGATACGGGTGATGCAGTTTTGTTTGTAGATAGATATCATTATGTGCAAAGACAATGCAAATTTATGTTATCTTTACAATGTGATAAGATTAGCCATTGACACAAGAACCACATGAATATAATTAGTAACAAACTGTAGACGAAAGTCGTCTTTAAGAATTTTTTGAGTTTACTTACAAGCGAGAATTGGTAAAAACAGCTACCGTATTCGAAACTCAATTATAAAGGTTTCCGCTCGGAAACTACACTAACTGTCTCTGTCATTCATAATACAGGAGACGGAGATGGTGAGAGTAATTTTTGAATCGATTCTAACTCGATTGGGTCTAGAATACTTCAAAGCTCCTATGATATACCTCCTCTGTATCTCTTTAGTTGATTGATTGATTAACTCTTTATTGTTCTCACCAAAAATTACACAGAAATAATTTAATAAACTTAAATATTGGGGTCTAAAATGGCATTCAAAGCAATTCCCCTAATAGCAGTTCATCTAATGAATTCTTAGCAGAATTAATTGTAAAAAGTTGCTCTCGAGCAACTTCTAACGAATCTCCAAGTTGACTTTATGCCATCTTTCATCGACCATTTTACGACTTTCTATAGAAAAATAAATTCCGTAATAGAATCATTTGCAAAATCATAGTATTAATTGGCGCTTAAGTGACCGGTTTACGATTTGCGAAATGAATCATCATAGGATCATATGCAGAATCGCTAAACGCGACCATTTTAGCCCCCCTGGTCTGATTCTCAATTCAATTTTAGTAATAGTAATTATATCAATGGGTAGCGAGTTAGGATCGCACGCCGAAGGGCGTGGGTTCAAATGCCAATCGACCACAGAAAAGCGAAGGCCCTACCTCTTAGTTCACTGCCACTGAGACTGCTTTGACAATTTTTTTCAAGATAAATCAAGAAAAATTAAGCAAGCAAAAGTTCGTATAAGACGAGTGGCCAGCCAGTGTCAGAGTTTATGTGCCTCCCGAAGGCGTCTGACATGCCTTGACGGAATTACCTGTTCCTTGACGGTAAAAGTAAAAGCTAAATGGTGAAACTTTCAAATACTTAGGTCAAACTGACAAAGACTATCTAAAATTGGTAACGGGTTGACAATTGGCAAATGCATAATGTGCAACGCCAAAAATGCATTCAAGACGAGAAAAATTATAATATTTACCTTAGCGTGATGGGTAGGAGTGACTGTGCAGGTTGATGTGCTCATATCCATTGAGGAGTGCAGGTTTCTTTCTTCAGATGTGAGGGACGTGTCCACTTCGCTTTCTGTCGTGTATTCCCCTGAGGCGTCGTAGCTTTCTGTACCCTGGAATGATGAAGCAACCATTAATATACCTATTCTAGGTTGCAAATATTTTCAATTCTGGATCCTTTGGATCTGGATCGTGGACTTTTGTAAATGATGATTCAGCGGTTAGCGCGTTCGGCTGGCACGCTGCAGGACGAACGGATACAAATCAAAACAATGAGCTTGAGACCGGTGAAGGAGAACTTGAGCTGCTAGTAAAGGAAAACTGCGTGAAAATACTATAACATGATAGCAGGGTACTTTCTAGTACATCTAGTACTCGGCTAGCTAGCAACCTATAACCTGCCGCCAAGCTGCACTTGATGTTGTATTCCGGCAACTCCACTCAAGAACCAGTTTCCATCCCAGGCTACGCGTGTTTTGTATCTTCGACCACACCTTCACTAATGCTAGGGCTTCAACTGCGTGTCATGCCATTATTTAGCGTGGTATATACAATACGCAGATATGGCCGGGTGTTAGCATGCTAATAGCCTAGTGGCATTATTAACGTCGTTAGACGTGAGTTGATATTCAAAGTCAAATGATAGTGTGGCCGCCCATGTAGCGCATTGTTTAATGCATCATTTATTGCACGTTAATTATTCCGATAACTGCACGTATAGCGTCACGCAGGTGAAGCCCTAGCATAATTGCATTCAGACTGAATATAATAGGTGAAGACCTAGCATTAGTGTAAAATGAGGTGTGCCAACAAAAAATCTTGAACCTATTTGCTTGTTTAACAAGGTCAGGTCGAGGGCAGACATCATAGGACCACATGGGCATATGGGTATGACATTCCCGGTAAAACAAAATGTCTACCATAACCTCGTGGTAATTGTATTTTTTGAAATCAAAAGTATAATTAAATCATCAATACACTTACTTGGTTATTATCATTATTTCCTTCCGAACTCTGGTTGAGCCACTCCTTAATTCTTGACATTTTATTCCTGCTAACGTTTTTGCCATCTTCCTCAAAAGCCAACGGTTTGAAGTTCCTTGTTCCTTTTTTCTTAGCCATATTATTATGTTGTTGTGCTTGCTTTTGTACCAATTCGTCTGCTTCATTGACCAGCCTTTCCAAATCTTTACATCTGGTATTTTCCACTTTCAGAAGATCAGGCGTTGACGAGCCAAGCTTTTGGGTCTTATTATCTATGGGTAGTTCGCATTGGATTTCAACCGATGACGTCATAATGTCTGTAGAGTCTTCATTGGCTATTTTTGGACCTCCAACGTAAGTCCATTCTTCTTCCGAAGATTCTTCTTGGCTTTTTTCGTCTGTCTCTATAACTTGCCTGTCGGAGTCTGTGTCGTGATGCTTAAAGTAGAATACTGCTAAGTGTTTTGATTTTCTGTCTGTTTGGTTGAATTTTGACGTGTTCACTGGTTTTTTTCTCTTTATAACTGTTGGTGGTGTTGCAAGTTCTTCAGTGGGAGTCGTATGTTGTCTTTCAAGTCCTGTAACAGATAGAAGAGCATTACCGGACGAAGCGTTGTTTATTTAATTCTGTTTGTTTGAAAAACAAGGAATGCACGTACATTCAATGCTATTGTTTTCGAACTAAAATCAGTCAGTGGACATTGCAAAAGGAAAACCGACTGATATCGTCAACTAGTCATTAATTAATTTAGTAATTTTAGGTATTTCACCTAAATTACTGATAAAGTATTACGTCAATATCGCTGCTAATAACTATATGATTCAATGTCGCTCAATTCAAAATACATAGTAGGTATGACGTAGAAAGATAAAGTGTTTTCATATACCTGTGCACTTAAATAATCTACATACATACGTAGATATACAAGCAAACATGATGCAATAAAGATAATCAGTGACAAGCCGTCTGCTCTTTACGTAGATACAAGGGTTATTTGGTACATTCCATGAACAAATGGGCGCGATGCTTAGAGTCGTACTTATGAAATCATTGGGTAATAATACCATCACGAAAATGCGCGTGTTGATGATAATATTTTTGTTATTGTTGAGTGAGTTATGATATGAGTTTGATACATGCAATATACCCATTTTAAGGCCTACCTCGTGAAAGGGGAAATCAAGCATTAACATCAGCTAAGGCTCGGCCACACGATGCATTGCTGCCAAAAAACACTCCTTTTCGCCAGACTAATCACAAACGGATCGAAACCAGCGCTATCTTCTACAGTATGTCTATACTCACCTTCAATTTGATCTGTTATAGGCACAGTCTGCTCCGTAGCTCTCACGATGAAATCATTGGTCGCGATTAACACTCGATTGTAAGAGGCTCGTTTCATCAGTGCAGATTGATACAATGTACAGTAGCCCAACACTCACCATCGATCTGGTCGGTCACAGGAACGGTCTGGTCCATAGCTCTGGCAGTAAAGTCGTCGGTCGCGCCCGGCACTAGCCTCTCGTCCGCCATGTTGTCAGAGCCTCGCCTCGTCAGTTCAGATTCACAATCGGAGCCGAAGCCGCGCCACTGGTACGTTACCGCATATTCTTGTTCTTCCTGGAATTGTAAATTAAGGTTCGTGTAAGCTGAGAGATCAGTCAAACTGGTTTTTCAGTGAGGCGACTGATTTAGTTCTAAATTGTGTGACTAAAGATTTTATATTTAGGGCGTATCGAAGAATAACTTATCAATTTTTAACGTCTTTTTCCATATCCTAAAATCAATTTAGTTATACAAAGCATGACCCAGCGGAAGTCAGAGCCTGGTATCTGCATATTTAGGAACAAAAGCTTCGTCTTCTTGACGAGGCGTCGCTTGCATAGCCGCGACTGCTTGACTACAAGCTCGTCCGTTTAAAGAGCATGCTCACCGCTGAAGCCAACATAGCGACTGTCCCCTGAAAGATCGTGATGTTTTTGGAGGTTGTGGGAGAGCGCTGCCTTTTAGGAGAGCCTCGCTAGCTCAGCCGCTGCTGCTGACTAGCTCGTCTGTTTCTAGAAGATGCTCACCTCTGATGCTGACTGGCGACTGTCTACCGAGAGGTCTCGACGACGATAGTGTCTGTGCTGGTTGGTGGGAGTGCGCTGCCTTCTTGGCGAGCCTCGCTTGCTTAGCCGCGGCTGCTTTAACACAGGCTCGTCGTCGCTATCGCTTGCAGCTTCCACGGACACTCCTCCCTGGAAATAAGCACAATGATAATTTAAGACATGCGGCGTAATTTGTTTAAATTATCAAAGCAAGCAAACAAGCTGCAAGCTGATGCAGAACTTAAAAACAAAATAAGATTGGTGAACAAATAAAAATCTCATTTAATTGCCTGGAATTTAAGGTAAGTTATTGAAACATATTCGGCCGCTAGATGTTCTCGAAAAGAAAATATTAAGAAAGAAAGTTTTATAAATTAAGTAGATTCGAGATTTTTTTAAAGAAACTGTATAATATAAAGAGTGGTCATGAGTCAAATGTTTTTTTTTTTTATCTTAAAGATTTTTGAAGTTATAGACGCCAAAACGACACAAAATAACAACAAACGACGCAACACGAACCTTTTTACGAGTACATCGATGGTAATGTGGATAAAGTTTATTCTTCACTTGAATACTAAAAGAAAGGGAAACAGTTCCAACCCTAACACAGCTAAACTTGACAGGAAATATATCCTTCTTCACTTGATGATAATAAGATAGAGGAAACATTGTCACTATTTATTTTAAAATTGCTAATGACTGGTAACTTGTAACTGCACTTAGTAACTGTCTAAGAGTACAAACTGCATTGAAGACTGTCACTATGTTTTCCAAACTAGCTAATGACAGGCAATGTTAACTGCACTTAGTAACTGGCTAAGAGAGCAAACTGCATTGAAGACTGTCACTATGTACTTCAAAACTGGCTTATGGCTGGTAACTTGAACTGCAATTAGTAACTGGCTGAGAGTACAAACTGCATTTAAGACATGGTAAAACTTCAACTGAATTTATCAACACAATTTCTCTAAATCTACAGAGGAAATGTTGTCAAAAACAAATTTATAAACTGGCTCGCAATTTAAACTGCACTTAGTAACTGGCTAAGGACACAAATTGCGCTAGAGTTCTGGCTAACTAGCCACGACACGACTTCACTGCATTTAGACACTGCCTGGTAATTTCAACTGTATTTGGCCACTTAAAACACCAAAGATAACACTGTATTTAAAAAACCACTTAAACAGCATTTTAAAAATGCCTAGAATAAGACCTGTATTCATTGGTTGAATTTAATTGTATCGATAAATTTGCTAAACTTTTTTTACAATTATTACTTTGCTATAAAACCGATGGAAACCGTTTCAATATCAGGAGTATAGTGAAAACAAGTTGCTTTATAAAGCGAGTTATATTTTGACGGATTAGATAGCGATAATTTCGATTTATCTTTTGCATCATCCATAAAAATCGCCATTTTCATTTTGTATTATAAATATCTAGTTATAACCGAATTTGGAGTTTCACACTGCCCCTAGGGAGCAAAAGTAAATAATGTCTCATATCTCATGTATATCGTGTCCCGAGACGAAGCCGAGAGTGACAAACATGAGATTAGAGTCTTACCACCCGTATATAATTGTTTGATGACCTCCATTAAATGGCTCTAAAAATCGACTGAAAGTATATTGATTGTAAGTATATTTATATTTATTTAAAGTATATTTGATACAGTTGTACCAGAAAGCCAGAAAGAGTAGAAATTAAATAAAATGGAACTAAAAGTTTTCAATACAAAATATTATTCAGTGTTCCCAAGTTATACGTCATTTTGAAAGAGTTCGCATAGAAAGTAGCGCACCATTTTTTTTCTATTCTTCTGGTACAGCTATAGCTGGTTACCTCCTAGTAAGCCACTAAGTAGTAAGTAGTAAGCCACTACCAATACCAAATACTATTTTAACAACAGGCAGGATGGGGTAAAACACAAACCTAATCTAATTTATTACGAGAAAAATTTGGTACCTAGGTAATTTTAGTAAGACCTACGTTCCTGTTAACATATCGCTATCGCTTACTATTTCCTGCTCTAAATACGATTTGACCAGCACTTTTCAAAGGATATAATAAAACTGCTTTAGGATTATCTCAACCCATTTAAATCTATAAATAACCGCATAAATATTTATAGTTCTCATCTATTCATAAATCAAAACTCATTCAGAAATTAATTTACGACCAATAAACGTCATTTTGAAATCCTTTTCTTTATTTATGGGTAGAGAAATCACATAAATTGGTTGAGAAATAAAATAGAACGGCAACTATTCCTAGCCTAAATAAATATAACTAGGTGGGTCAATACCACAAATCTTCATAACCACGTTACTTGCTAAGATGAATGGGGGAGCCACCATCGGGTTTTTCCAAACAAAACTGGTACCCCTCCCGTAGGAAATTGTAGTTCCATATTTTGGTCAACTCTATAGTTAAATTGGTAGTGGTGTAACCTACATGAATTAATAAAAAATAGTCCATGGTGTGACCCTTCGCACTAGTGGTGTAGTGTGTGGTCAAAATACCTACCATACTATGAGTATAATAGATAACTTTATCGTTAGGGCAGTTAGGTTCAATTTGCTGATGACTAGTTGCGTCTGTGGTTTTAAAAAAATCCGCATTTTAGGGAACAAAGTGTTAAATCAAGGCATCAAGGCAAAGTGCAACTCACTTTGCATTTAACCCCTTTGCATTTATTGTCTTGTGTTGTTTGAATGCAACTTATACCTCCTTATTCAAACAGACCCAAAAGTTGGGACCTTAATAAATAAAATTCCAAGTTTGTGGCTAACCCCTAATATTACTTGACGCTTACGCCAATTGAGTTTCGGACGGTATTAGGTACACGGTACACCCGTCACATTAGAGTCTTAAGTAGTATGGGGGTAAGTAGTAAGGGGTTAAGTAAAGGGGTAAGATTTAATCAATTCAATTGATTTCATTTTATTTTTATGTAGCTGTAAACCAATGTACTTTAAAATCAGTTAGACGAGGAAAGATTAGATTGCAGTTTTGTAAAGAACTACGAATAAAAACAAAACCCTATTTGAAACACCAAATGTTATCTACAAATTACTTAAAACAAACGATGGAACGATATCAATCAAAGCACTTCTATAGAGACCGTGGATGGTCTGAGAAAGAATAATCGTGTGAAAAGAGTACTTAATATAGATAAAACAAAGGAAAAAGAGTTGGGTAACATCACTGAACAGAGAAGTGAATAGAACGGAAATGTGACGGGCCGCGCTAGCCGGCATTAAGTTTAAATGAGCTTAATGACAATTCTACCAACATACATGTTTTTAAATTGAGAATCTCAAAAAGACAATTTAAATAGACGCGTAGTAAACCAAATCACATTGCATCATCGTAATCAGATCAATTTTAATCTGTTGTAAAATGGCATTTCGAGCGTTTTACTTCAAATGTGTGAGGCTTTTTTCGAAAAATCGTGAAATGAATGTGTGAATCTGGCGACAGCGGTTTTCCATACAATTGCTTTGCAACTTTACAACATTGTTTTGACAGCCGTTCTACCTAAGAAGTAGGGCATTCACTTTTCTGTGGGTACAGGGTAAACGTGTAACAAAAACTGATCGTCCTAAGTATATTTTAGGAAAAGTATAAGCAACCCTCGACAATAATTAATTCATATCTTTCTTTCTCTAACTTCAATATAAGTTTGCAGCATTGCTGCAGCCGTATTATGGAAAACAAGGAATCCGAAAATAACTGAAAGTAGTAGTTTCGAGGAACTCTATTATTAAGTACATAATTGTTATTTTTCTCTTTAAAAAAGCAAGGCAATTTGCTTTTCAACCGACTTCAAAAAAGGAGGTTCTCAATTCAACTATGTATTTTTTTTTGTGTGTTACGCGATTACTCCGCCATTTGTGAACCGATTCTTTTTGGTTTGGTAGGTAATACTTCAGAAGTGGTCCCATATACATTTTATCGAAATCGGTTCAGTAGATTGGTTTTTAAATCAAAATTACGAGAAAATATGAAAAAAATGAAATGGCGTATTATGGACCATTGTAATATAATCAAACATAAAATTCTTTACGTTAAAAAGATTAGACGTAAAAGCTAAAAGCAAAATGAATTACTAGAAACAATCAAATCAAGTAACCCATAACCATAACATTTTCATCCCGACCCCAGCCAAGTTAGGGTTAATTCTAAACCACAAAAGGCAAGGGTCCTTATACATTTGCCACTTGGTGTGTTTGCAAACAGCAACGGGTGGTTGATTACCCATTGTTGCACGAGGAATTGCATAAACGTAATAAATTTCAACTAGTTGACGTGGGAAAGAGAAAAGCTTATTCAATGCTGCATACGAATATTCCGGGTTTGAAGTTGACATACCTCGGAGTTGAATACGTCGTTTGAGTTAACGAAGATTTCTGTTAATGAATTGCAAGTTCTTACGACGTTTGTAATCACGTAAGAGCTGAATTCTTGATTTATTTATTGTATGAGATTTCGTGGTATGTAATCATAATTCTTACCTTCGGTGAAGGAAAGTATAATTGAAACTTGCTGAAGCCTTTTTTTTTATGTCGGGGGAATCTTCTAAAGATAGCTGGTTGTATTGGGGTACAAGCAGTGAAAATGATAAAATGAATGGACGGGAAATAAGCGAACAGATTTTGAATATGTTGAGTGCCGTCTCTCCACTCGCGTCAGTCATACTCTGTGTTTGCGACATGCGAGCCGTACGACACGACAATACAAACTTCTAATACATGTACATGTGTTCTTTTTTTGTCATGCAGTAATTAGATTCACTATTTCAATTTTCTGGCAAATGTAATATGTATAGTTTTAGCTGGGTATGCTTGATTGTGTTGACTTGTTAATTTTGAACGATTTGCTAGCGCTGGGGCCCATCCATTCCATTATCACTGTCGCTAGGGTGGCCCCTCAATGGCCTGCCTCTGCGTCTGACTAACATGAATGTGCCAAACTGAGCGAGCGTGGTGGTATATTTGCGAATCACATTGTCGATGGTATATTGGATTTAAAAGCTAATGCAACAGTGCAGTCCTACATACCGTCCCACTTGAGTTTTTCTGGGCCCCCAAGACAACGTCTACTCAAATAACCAGTTCATACGACAAACCAACCATCGTTTATATTATGGTGTTGATAAAAATGGAGATGATCGGTTGCTCTAATAGGGCACAAACATGGAAACGAAGAAAACCTATAGAAACCAGTTGCTACGGTTACAAGAAACTTTTTCAAAAAACAAATTCAACCGACTTCAATTTTATACGGGACCACCTAGGGAGTATATACAGTATATATATACCCTTTCAAATAAAAAAAGAAGTTTTAAAATCGGTCTACAATTGACAAAAAATATTGTGAAGGTATCAACAATCCAGTTGATCCTGAAATCTGATTCAGGAGAAACCTAAATAAATAAATGAAGAAACTTTGAAAAATAATAAGAAACTAATAAGTATGTAGCTGTATTCGTCTGCTATTGAAAATTGATTGGGACCGTGACATTCTAATTTAGTTCAGTGCTCATTTCGAATGGATGTGTGACATTTAGCAGCCTCAATAAGTTTATAGATGTAGAGGTCAACATTCGATTGAATATTTGGTCAATTGGCGATTGCAACCTGTATACTATATATGGCATTATCAACAACTTCTGAGGTCAGTAAATTTATTTGAAGATGTCCCTACTTCAGTTGAGGTTATAAACAATTCATCCTCAATGACAGCCGGTAAAACGAATGAAATAAAATAGCTTCATCTTACATTTAGTAAGACTTTTGAGAAGGAAATTTCCAGTCCAGTTGTCGTACTGGACTATTCAGTTAGATTATTAGTAACGGCCTTATAGTGTACTCGTAGATACATATGTAAGTATTTTCATGCCTTTCCACTTATCCTATTATTTTTAATAAATGAAACACATGCTTAAATACCCTATTATTAGGCCACAAAATTCGCATCACTTTGAAACTGCTGCTGCTGCTGCTTTGAAAACAGCTGTAATTAAATATATTATATACGAACTTCATCATAAAGCGCTGGTAGTTCAACAAGTAAAGATACGAACCTGGTTGTCAATCCTTGCGATGCACGCTTCCAAATGGCACTGCCACTCGATGGCCCTAAGGTAGAGGAGGTGCCAGCGTCTCTCGAGTGCCTTGGCAGCGTCACCGCCGCTGCATAGTCGCACCACCGAGCCTACGATCCGTCTGTGGCATTCCACGTCCTTCTGCAATACCTGGGGACAAAACACCTCTGTTAGTAATGACTCAAGGTATGCAACAACAGCTGTGTGAATGACTATAAACGAAGAGAGGTTTGAAAAATTCCTTTCAAGGTGAATATTTTCAAGTATAACGTGGAGAAAGGAATAGGATAAAAGAAATGTGGATGTGAAGGGTGAGATCCACATTTATATTCATTCGTTTCACAAAGGAGTGCTTCTACCGATAATTATAGCAAAATTAATTAGACGGATTCTATAAGAAGAGCATGAGAAAACCGAGAAAGAAAGAATCTGCAAAAATAAAACAATATCCTCCAAGGGGAAAATGTTATCAGTGGACTTTTAATTATTTTTCATTGTGTTCCTAAATATTGATCAAAAATACCAAATATTGCCCGGTGTACGTAGGAGTTTGATATTGTATTCAATGTATGAATTCAATTGCAGGCGGCAATAAAAGCTTGCGGCACTAATTGGAACTAAGAAGTAATTAAAAGAATCAAATCAGGTAAGTGTTAAGATGGATAAAGAATGATGAAATAGCAAAAGCTATGAGAACTTATAACAAGCACACTATCTTATCAAAACATTGAAGAACGCACGACGGGTTTATAAAAGAGCTCGTCTAAAGCGTTGCTATGAGATTGGAGATCAAGAATTCGATAAATGATAACTACATTGCACAAGACCATCAAACGCCGATAAAGGGAGAGGGAGTAACAAAAACGAAGGTATTGATAACAAAAACCAATTTGATTTTACACAATACGAGACTTTATGAAGGCGGCCGAGAGAAGTCCGACCAATCAATGGTAACAATGGATTGCAAGAACTTTTTTAGGAAGAGAAAAAGTATATTATAAAAAGCAACAAAGGGCAGAACGTGCTTCGGTAGTTGCGCACGCGCTCAGCTATGATAATGTAGGTACTTGTCATTTATTAGAATATATTAAAAATATCACTTTAATTTAATCACTACTTCTCGGAAATGCTAGATATACGTGAAGGCTGAGAAGCTTGTCTTACTTGTTATGTTTTAGGATCAACAAATGGGGTGGAAAAATGTACAGTAGTATTTTTATTGTGTTATTTTTTATTATTAATTGCAGTTACCGCTATATCCAAGGATTGGTCCAAGGTTGTTAAGAGTCGATGATAGTTTAGTTTAGAACTAGCAATATTGAGCAGTACGAGCATAAGCGTTAGCATAGTTAAAATTATTCCAACATTTTAAAACAAGGTAAAAATAATGAAAAATGTTTGATGGTCTAGCTTTGATAGGAATCACGTCTACGTGATAGATCGTGTAATACGTCATTCTTATTGTATGTAGCTGATAAACTACATATTTGAAGACTCATGGAGATTGTAAATCAAGATCTGAAAGAAAGTATTCAAAACACTCATCAGATGGAACGCGCCGGTTGTATTCGGGATGCATAATGAAAGCCGTTCGCACCTGCATACTTGATGATGCAATCAAGAAATCGTCATACATAAACAATGACGGATGAATGAATTATTAGGAAAAGATGTATTGAACTATGAAAAGGTAGAGTAATTTAAACATTTCACAAAAATTTACTAAAACATATCAATAACATATAACTAAATATCATAATTATTATACGAATCATTGCTAATTATTAAAAATAGTTTATCTTACTTTCGAACTGCTCTATTCTCACGTCATCGACACGTCATCGCATCAAATACCTAATGCAACATACGGCATAATATTGTTAGAAAATACTGTCACACCATACTGAGCAATATGGAGGATAATATTAGGTGAGTAGGCAAATATTTCATTATCTCATAATAATTAAAATGTAGCCGTTAAAGATAATAATATGCCAAGGAATTAAACCAGATTACTTCTCTAATTGTGCTGCTAATTCCGCTGAAAGGAACTTCATGTGAGGTAAAGCTCAAAAGGAGTTCTGATTTTGATCATGGTTCTCTGGCCTGAATATTTAAACTGGGGTTAAAATAGAATTCTAATGGGTCATAAATATAACACTCAACTAGTCTTTAATTATTGTAATTTTGAAATTCAAATTAAACTCTTCGAAAAACTACCAGTAACTACCAATAAAAGTAATTGCCTACTGGCGTGAATTGGGAAAGGTTGGTTAACAGTACGAGTGGAAATCAACGAGTTATAAAAGCTATTGAAATAATCTTTTTAAAGATTTTTGTTTAGGCTTCTGCTGCAACTATCACAGTTTTGTCAAGAAGATTGATACTCTAGAAATTATACTTTTTTAATTCCTTTATTAAGTGCTTCTCTAAAATTATACTTATAGCAAGTGCTAAGAGAATATAACATAACATGAATCAGCATTGTCAGCCTAAGATTCATAGGGAATCTCTAAAACTTATAGATTATCTGATTCTCTTCTTCTTTATCCCTGAGAGACAAGACGAGTTACTAGTAATGGGCAAAAGAAAATATGACAGATAAAATCTATGAAACGCATGATCAAGTACAAATTACCACGAAGCAGATGAACCCGATTACATTCCGAATTACAAAATCCAGTCAGTCAATATTTGATTGTACGATATATTTCGTGTGGGAAAACATCCGATAATTTGGGAATTCGAAAGTTCAAGCAATACTTTCCAGGGAAGAAAGAGTGTCCATGAATAAAATGTAGATAAATAGTCAAAACTTGTTACCGATGACATTTTTAGTGGGCAATATTAATTAAGAAACCACGGGAGAGAATAAACATAACATTCTTGAACAATTAAAAATAAAAATTAAAACAGTTTTAAAATGTTAAATTAGATACAAATGTCGATGATTCAAAGTCTATTGGTTTAAATTTTAATTCGGCCGTTATCGTAAATTTGAGATGTTTAAATTTGCGTTGGTGTTAATTGTTATTATTGTTTATTATGTCCACAATTTTACTCTTCAGAATATTAAGAATGGCAATAAAGTTTTATTTGAAAGCTTAGTTAACAAGTTATACATTTATTTTTATGTAGCCCATGATATAAATTTGTTTTTATGCAACTAAGGATAAGATGGAACAATAAACAATAACCCTAAACGAGTATAACGCATTGACCCGCTTTTTCTAACACGTAGAAATTCGCGTTTGACCTGGAGCTAGCCTTTTGGTGAGCTAATTGGTGGATTCATGCGCCGTCGCAATGTACTACACTCTTATACCCTTGGAGGATTTAGCTCTCCTTCAACCTGAGAATTCTGAGATATATATAAGAATTAAATTCTTGTATATTCTTATGTATATTGACTTTCCACTTGCTTCTTTCAGATATAAGTTAATGAGTTTGATTAGATGTCGACGCATTTGAATTCTTTATTGATTTTACAATGTGTTCTCGTAAGCCAACAAAAACAATCCATGTCTTTCATGATTTATTAACATGATCAATACCTTTCTTTGATTTTTTTTATTTGAACATGGGGAACATATTTTATAGCTCAAGACTACACTATATTATATAGCTAGATTATTTTTAGCTGACACAACTTAAGTGAAGCATTAGTCAACGAAGTAAATTTAGGGGCAATTAGGATAGCATTTATCATTGTCTACCTACGTACCTACGTCCTCAATACCAGCAATCACTAGAGACGCCAAATGCCAATAGGTCTTAAGTCAAGGCTGTTCAACAAATGCTAGACCCCGAAAGATGTCATTTAGTATTCTGTAAAGACTTGGTTTCGTGATATGTCAATTTGTGATTGTAATAGAAAGAAGGGCATTCAATAATTGATGCATATAAAATAACAGCTCTGTGCAATAATAATATCTGTGAACAGACAAAGTAAGTACCTACATAAAAGTTAAATAATTTATTTTAACGCATACTTATTAAGTCTGTAATGTTCCGATACTTCAGAGAAACAAATTGCTGAACTCCATTCGTTTATTACTCAGTTACTTATCAGGAAGTAGTTTTAAGACGATAATACTAAAATAATGAAGAAGCCATTGCTGTTTACCAAATATCATCCCATAAAAATAAAAGCTTTTGAATTTAACACGATTTATGGTAGTAACTCAGCGAGCTAGCTTTTCAATAAACTCGTAGAAATAAAATGGTTAAAAGCTGATAAGTACGAATGATGTTTAACTAGTATCAAATATAATTATTGTTGCTGAAGTAAATATCAATGATCCTATTTTTATTTTTAGAGAACATGGAGTCTTGTAACATTTCTGTGATTAAATTATATGAATTAATAGTAATATTTGAAAAAACACTTAACTTGAATGCTGATTATCTTTTCACATTTCATGACTAAAAGACTGAACAGAACTTGATGGAATTTGTCCAGATAATTTTTTGCAAGGCTAAAATGTTTATGACGAAATACTTCGGGTACGATATACTCCGCAAAAATATGACACAGAGCGCAATTTAAAAAAAAATCTGCGAACGAAACAACAAACCCTTATTATGAAATAGTTTTATTTCAGAATATATACAAAAAAAAAACAAATTCGACCGAGTTTGATTACGAATAATGTTACTTAAAGGCATATTATTTAATATTAGTTGAAAATATACTTGATTCCGGCTATATAGAGCAGATGTCTGAATCTGAATAATAAATGAAAAAATAACCATCTACTGTTCGATGAAATATCTTACAATAACATTGCGCAAGTTGGAAGCCGGTGGTTATGTCGGCACGAGGAGGAGTCACGATTCTATTACAAGTTTTTTGTTGAAGCTTCTCGTTGAATTTTATTTCGTTCTTATTTTTATTGGCACTGTAGCTAGCAGAACTAGCTAGGGCTGGTCAGCCTAAACAAAATAGTTTCATGTTGTGTGTGGAAGGGGTCTAAAGTTATCCAAAGTCACTTGACTTTATAATTAGGTATAATTTTTTAGTATCTCTTTAAATATGTAGACACTTCAATTTGATTTACTTGTCGTGATCTATTAGCCACAGTGCCTCTCTATACCCCTTTCGTCTTCTTTTTCAAGTGCGTCTACTACTTCTAGAGACTGGTCGTTAACTGAGCGAAGTTCTTTCTGACTTATGTGAAAGGGCACAGCTGTTTGACGTTGATTATGTTGTTGTTGGTAAATCCTTGATATAGCGCAACCAAATTCCTTCATTTATATTTTGTTCTTCTCTCTGTGCAGTGCTTCGTTTGTCACCTACTTTACAATTCATTATCATCTAGAGAAACTGGTGGAACATTAAACGTTATAACAGTTTTATTATTTTCATTAGCTTTGACATCATTCGATACATTTTTCAAAACCACCCAAAGCGAAAAATGCTGGTCTCTTACTAAATCAGGTTTTACAGCGCCATTCGTTCATGTCATAACTATCAAATATAAAAACTACTTTCAAGATAAACGTATTAATTAAAACGAATTAATTTATACATAATATATTCAACTATGTATTTAAAAAAAGTTATGAACTAAATGCACTTATTTATTATTCATAATTTTTTATTTTCTAGGTTAATGAATGTTGCGATTTCAATAACATGCATTTTTTTTTCATTGGCTATATTATCGTTATTTTGTCTAAGTTAATCAGTTAATTTGTTTAATATGTTAATTTGATATCAAGAACATAAGAATGTAAGTTTCAATAATTTATTCTTTGCATTTTCAGTATAATTTTATAATCATATTCTCTCACAATCATCATTATCATGTCTGTTGGCCATTGCTGCGCATAGACGCGTTTTCTTGTACGCCACTCATCCCCGTTCCTGACCTAGTCGTAGCCAATGTAATGAATCCACCTGCTATCGTTGTGCTAGTCAACATGTACACCATCATTTCATTTCAGTTTTGCAATGATAGTCCCAATGCCATGCTCACTTACATCAGTGCGGCATCGCCAATCTCAACATTTCTCACTCCATCTTATAATTCGGTGCCAAGCATGGTGTGCTCCATCTGTGCTCCTAATGTTCTAACACTTCCAATTAAGTCTTACCGCTCATAATCACGCCGCGGCGATAATTCCTGAACATTAATTGCAATGTCGCAATCTCAATGAAATGCTTTCAATACTACTTTGAAATTAAGACGTGTTTTATCTTTGACAGCCGGCACGGATTCTGTTCCTTTGTTGAATAAGACCATAATAAGTATATCAGTATTGTATTCGGTATTAAAGCTGGCGATTGTTTTTAGTTTAAGCCAGTAGTATATCCCTCTTAGTTTAAGCAGTTTACGACACCGCACCGGTATTTTCCTTAGTGAATATCATTCAAGTTCTGTCTTATGTCACACGTTTTAATATTTAAATTTCTTTCTTCGTTTCAAGGGAATACAATGATTTCTTTACAATGATTAAAGAAAGACCTTTCGCGAAAATTAAATTGTTAGGAAATTATAGCATAAAGGACACTTTCTAGAGTTTTCTTGGCACAAGTTTAGAATCTTTCTTGTGCTTACAAAACCTACACTATAGGATGTTGTCTTGCTAGAAAGTCAGTTTCTATATCCAACTAGGCGTGTTCACCATTTTATCTGGTCTTCATAACCAGGTGCTGTTTCAAACGCATTAGTAGGTATCTAAAATCTCAGTCACTGTTTCGCACTGTACCAGGTGGGTAATATCAAACTGGACAAGATAATTGTTGGGTTTCCGATGCTTTAACAGTTGTTAATTAAGAGAAGGGACTAACAAGGCGCTTGTAACGCTTTCTAAGTGCTGTTTGTTACGCGGAAGTTTTGTTTTGATAGGCATGACTTAATCAGAATTAAGTTGAGAAGTTGTATAGTTCAAAAAATTATAATGTGTTTTATGTAACTACTCCGATTTTAAGCTTCAGAGCTATTGAAGAAACGCATGAATGAGATTAATCCAAGACAATGAGAAATGGCACAAGGGAAACAGACTTTCACCGAGGCTGAACATGACGATGACTTCGCGATTAAACAAGCTCAAATCAAACACATGTTATATTTGGTTGAAAAGGAAAACTGCGTTAAAGCAAGAAATACTTTTTTTCAGAAATAGCAAATGAAACAGAAATATAATCTTATACTAAAAGTAAAGCAATAATAATAAATCGACCTCATCAATGACACAGCAGATTGTAGCTAATAATAGCTACTTACTATAAAATAAAAGACAGTAACAACACTAGACGATAACCGAAGGCAATCAACTTCCTGGCTTGGTAATATTGCATAACAATAATAACGTGTATCTACTGTCATAAGCATAACCCGTCAAGGTCCAGGCGTGGACGCATGCCGGTGGAGTCATCGTCCCGCCAAAGACGAATTTAGCCGAGCGCCGGACGGAAATAGCCGAATGTCCAGAAAAGCACGCGGTTGTCCGCCTTTCTGCAAATGCTGCGCGGTCAATGGTGCTGGAAGTCGTAAATCATACGAGATGGATGACGAGTCAAAGGGACAGGATGCACGACATTGTAGGTAAAGAACTTCGAGACGATATTCAGTAAACAAATCATTGTGGGTCGTTAAAACTTTACTTGCTCAAGTCTTTGTAACATAAGAACGTTTTATGTCCCGCTGAGATCTATAGTGTATTCTAAACATGTTTTTGTTGTTATAGAGCTAAAGTAGGGATAACGATTTATAACATACTCGTTTATTAACTCGAATTAATAGAAGGAGATGTGCGAGTCTGTGAGTGCTCTCTACTGTACCGGATCGCGGGCAAACCATAGGACACCCTGGACAACTACAAGCTTTATAAGCCTACGAAACCAAGATCGCATAAACAAAGGTCCCTTGTTAAGTTGTACTCGTAAATAAAACATACGAAAGAGGAAGCATTCATTCATACGTGTCAAAATAAGTCATGTATGAAGGATGATTTTTGTTATATCCAACAATAACAACAATGCAGCGCAAGTACCGTTCTATGTCGCTAAATTTGACGTGTCGGTATAGCAGATTTATTTAGACGAATTTGAGATTATACACATTTTTATCGAATTTTACCGATTTAAATGTATAATATAACGATCAAACTTTTAAACTTTCGCGATTTGAACACATAATTATGTTTATCACCGGGACTTAATCGCGCAGAAATATATATAATATTTATTTGTGGGGACTAAGTCTCGGTGATAATCATAATTAAATATAACGATCATAATTATATATAATATACTATACGAACTTACTTTTTACTTACGATCATCAAGAACGGTACCTCGCGCTGCTGGTTTTGCAATGTCTTTCATAAAAAACGGAAGCATTGAGGATGAATCAAGGAGACCGAAAGAAAAACATGTTAATAGACAAATTGCAGACAGTTTAAAATTAATGTTATATATATTAAAATTATAACTAACATACCTATGACTCTTCCTGTTCATAAAGTTGACAAATTGGTTTGGTAAGTCAATAGTAAGTACGTAGAAGTTGACACAGCCATAGCCAGCCAGTCAGTGATCAGCCAAAATTGTCTACCATAATGAGCTCTAAGCCAGTTAAGGCAAACAAGATGAACCAAATTACGACAAAAAACCCTATTGTGCGTAGCTAAATGTACGGCCAACGTAACCACCTCGTGAGAAATCAATTTCAAGGTCCACGGAACGAAAAATCACTGCGACGGAAGACTAAGAATTTAAATTCCATCTAAAGTACTGCCTACGCGTACACAAATTGAGGAAACATAAAGCTATTAAAGTGACGATACATACAGCTGTTGTGGAAATTGCAACATTACAAAAGTAGTACAACAGTGCAACAGTGGTAAAAGTGGTGCCGAAGGCAGGTAGTATACAAAATCTATCAAATTTTGAACATGATCAATGACCGTGTTAACAAACATTAAAGATGAGCACAAACTCTCCGTAATGGTTAGATTACACGGGATTCGTACTTTTCATTAGTACTAATCGGTTAATATTAATATGATACTTGTCGCTTAGTAAAATGACTCGGGTTCTATTAACTTGTACTGTCACTTAATAATTCTAAGCAATAATTGGTACGTTTTAACGAAAGGTTTTCGTATTAAGCATTAGCTACGAAGCTCCGTGTAATCGAGTCATAAGAGACGACGATATGACAGTGCTGATTGAGGTTATCAATTACTATAGAAATAATATTGTGGAAATACAAAATGATTATCACTTAAAGTAGAAAATGTATTCCATTGCGTAATAGGAAATTAATTTAAGCACTAAATACATATACATCATTATTATTACATATACATCATCTGTAAAATAAACAAATTCCTGAACACAGGTATCGAACAAATTAATTCCATGCAAGGTCCTGAACGACTTTCTGAGATCTAACAAATTAATAACAAAATTTTAATGACTTCTGAATCTATTAACACACTTCGATCGAAGGAAATAAAATTCTAATCAGCTCATAAACCATGAAGCTGTCAAGAGCCAACATAACCCAGAGCCAGACAACGCTACTTCCAGTATCATACCAAACTGGGGCGTAAACTGTGTAGATTACAGAATATCAAATAGTGTAAACTAGGTGCAAGTAATACCATCTGGTGTCCTGACCTGGCACCAATCCTCTGACCTGCTCAAGAATACATCATTTATATCGTCGCCTTTTATGCGGCTTCAACCGGATTAACAGTAAATTGAGAGTTCTATCAAGCAATAGAATATACTGGGAAATTGCGTTCTTGGGCCGGTTGTGTCCGTCCTTCCTTTTGCGGTGACATAACCCCATATTGTAACGGTGCTGTGGAGATTGATTTCTCTGGTCACTGATTTATCTAACCGCTGTGGCTCAAAGAACGGATAATGTTCGCAAGCAGTACTAGATAAAAAGTAGACAAGATAATTGCTCTTCGTTGTAATTTTTCTATAGGGAGGAAGAAAGTGTTAAGTAATTAATTGAAGTTTTATTAGGAAGCTGAGACTTCTTTTCCTTTGGAAACTTGCATGGTTAACAGAGTTTGGTTTTTTTAAAGATGCCGAAGTGGGAATATTTTGAATACAAGACGTTTAACGTAAAATTAAATAAAATGAGATGAGTAACAAATATCTTTTGTGGTAGGATGAGGAAGGAAACGTATTTTGGGTTGACGTATGAGTAAAGAAATAGGATATGACGTCATGGATTTAATACGGAACAACCCAATGAAAATATATTTTTTAGGTGTGTTCACGTACGTCGTACGCGATACTTTATTTATTATGTGGTACGGCGACATGACATTATACCGCCATTATACCGAAAGCCTATTCATATTTTTCGTTACGATGCGACGCCTTAGCATCGTATTTTGATTTGGCAAATTAATAAAAACTGTTATGTTTTTTTTTGATAAGATCTTTTTTAGTGTTGTTTTATTATAAGACAGCTAACCATCGAACGGAGCGTAAAACGCCCTGAAGTCCGATAGAGTGACGAAGTAAGGGAGTGGACAGTGATTGGAAGCAAAAATTGTAGATCGTGATGAGTGGTGTGCATTGGGAGAGGCCTGTGTCCACGTCTAGTAGTGGGCTGATGATGATGAGACGCTAGCGCATTACGTTCTAGAAACTCTTTGACAGTATTTTCAAAACATTTAACGATAGGCTAACTTAGCAATGTTGCAATCTCCACTTCAATGCATGTATCACCACCTCAATCGCTTTGTTTCCTTCAATTTATATCTAGAACTGCCTTGAAAGCATTCTTTCCACAACGGGGTTAACAACCTATGTAAGTAAGTAAGTAAGTTCGTATAGGCTGAGTGGCCAGCCCTAGTGTCAGAGTTAATGTGCCGCCCGAAGGCCTCTGACATGGCTGACGGTTGTTGTTATAGAAACTAGAACAAACAACCGGGACCAACAATTTAACGTGTCATCCGACCCACGGTAGCGCTCAGAAATAAATGTATATAACAACCTAAGATGTCATATTGCTAATTCCAAGATAAAAGCTTTTACGTAAGCATAAAGTCTAATCGGTAGACTCGACGTGGCGTGACTCGAAGTGGATATTATGGCAACGTATTAATGGGGAGGCCTTCGTCCAGCAGTGGACGTCTTCTGGGTGATGATGAAAGTCTAATCGGTATGCTTCCCCAATATGCCTACACTACTTTGATAACCAATAGATTCTTGTTACAATGACGGTCGCCCATCCCAGCTGGCAATCGCTTATAACTGTCTATACGCGAGTTTGTTTTTTTTTGCTAATAATTTTTATTTATATAAGGAAGGGAAGCGTATCCATTTATTACGATGTAAAAATCCCCTCGTTTTTTTAATGACAGGCTAGGTGTTTTACCGCAACTCAACTTGTGTTAAATGCAATGGGACGGCTCTCAAGTTATAATTTAAAGTCATTATAATCGGCAAAAAAATACGGAAAATCGGAGTTCGAAAAATGCGAATTCGGTTTTTTTTTCGGTGGAAAATTTAAGCATTGATTTATTATTATTTATTTTCTCTTCGGCCGTGTACGGAACCAGAGGTTCGTAACCTAACTGGTTGAAGAGAAATTCATCGTTATACGATACTGGTTACTAGGAAAAAAAAATGTTTTCTTTACACGAAACTGACATTTTATTTCGTAACTAGTGAACTCGTAGTAATGAACAAAAATATTTATCCATGGCTCACCCACGTGATCCACACTGCGATTTTTGTCCGAGAGGTGACGTATCGACGATGCGACCATAGTCAACTGTCAATCTCATACATTTAGTAATTTTTTTCTACAATTTAATGGTTAAAGAAGAATGCCCAGATTTTACCAGAATCACTCAAGAACTTTCAGTTTTTCACCAAACATTCTTGAGCCATAACAATACTTCTTAATTGTATAAACACATATCTGTTAAATATTCATATACAGAAATTTTAATTACAATTAGTATAGTGAACGACGTCGCGCGAGGTAAAGGCAGTAGCTCAGTTATCAATATTATTTTATATCTACAATACAAGAATAAGTGGAATATACCTTTATTCTTGTATACTTCCACTCGTAATAAATGTGAATAAAATTTGGCAACACAGTAGCTTAACAATCTACCTACTTACTTAATTTATATTGCATGACCAGGATCAGTATCAAAATTACTTACATTGTTGTATAAATATCCAATTAAATTACAATTTCTGAGTCCAATTTCAATGAAAGAGTGTATTCATAATCAGATAACATATTATATCATAGAACGGAAATTTCGAAACCTTGTTATAAGATAGGTTTGATGAGATAGCATTATTTATAATTACATTCTATTTACATAACTTAAAATAGAGGGTTGTTCCCAAAGTACTCTAAGAAAAGATCTCAAACTAAACTATTACACGAAAATAAAACATATTTTATAAATTATTTTTCATTCTACTCCAGATCCAGAGGAAATAAAAACTTCCTAACTAAATTTTATATATTTTTTTGGTTAACTAACATAATTATATTTTAAGCTAAATATACCCGATTATCATTATTTATTGAGATCGCTAGAAGTAGGCGTAAAGAAAGCCTATAAGGCCGTTCAAAAATTGCCGTAGCGGACGGTATTTCACGTCCACATGGCGGGGTATTGGTAAAGTTTTCAACTAGCAATAATCGCACCTCGGATTAACCTCATCGGTTACGATATTGCCTCTGGGCAAAGTTAACCTGAAGATCTACAAGAGACGGAGTACTATTTTTCAGTGCGACAAACGTCACCGCGAGCTAAGTCGACACCAGCGCCATCTGGTATTTTTTGGTGTTAATATCATTTATCTCGCATCAACGTGAGGTCGTAGTACTAACTTGTTTTCTGTAGTACGGCGGCGCGGCGGGGCGTTGTGTTGTGGTGTGATTCTTAGGGCAGCGAATGAGATTATAGTTACAAAAAAGCAGAAGATTTTATATTGTTGCTTTCATATTTAAATTCGTCAAAAGGTCGCAAAAACCCCAAGTTTATAACCCAGTAAATATCTGGTATTTTCTATTCCAATGCGGAGATATATAAAATTGTTACTCAGCCTTGGAATAATAAAAAAATTACCTATGAAAGTTGACGTGGTTTTGACAAATATTTGTTTCCAGAAGGTCACTGGATGTGATCGATCGAACCTATATTCGGAGTATCCGATTTGAGTATTCCCCTATACTTTGCTTAATGCTTAGTATGGGGCTAGATGGCGCTGTGTGAAAATGTCCCCCAATATTTATTTTATTTTATTTATTTATTTATTTATTCATTGAGACATAAATAATTAATCCGTCTTTTGTCTTTTCCTTTATTTCAAAGTAACTTGGTGGATAAAGATAAAAGACTGATTAACGATTTCGAGGTTCTCCAAGATTAATGTTAATAAAAGGGTTAAATGTTTTCACCCGACATTTTTGTTCAACTGCAGAAGTAAGTTTGTTGGTACTTATTTATTGTTAATGAAACGAAAAGCAAAATGGTGAGAAATTATTTCATCGTTGCAAGCTACAATTTAAGAGAAGCTTATACCTTACAAGGCCATAATTATGAAGTACTTTACAATTAAATTGATGTTATAAAACTTTTCAATTAGAATCTAACGGGTTGGTGTAATTATAGAAAATTTGCATATTAGTCATGATAATTAATAAGATAGTTTCTGTTAGTAATTTTATTATGTTACAATACAATACAATACAACTTTATTGCACACCAGAAATATAGAACAACTTGCAACTAATCAGGGTACATTATATGGCAGTACAAGGGGCGGCCTTATCACCTTAAGCGATTTCTTCCAGGCAACCTTTGGATGGACTGGACTAACGAAGGCAAATGCAATTTGGTCGGTGGTGTAAATAATATAAAAAATATAATAAATGAATATTGCAAATAAAAAAAAAAAAGTTAAAATACAATAAAATAGTGATACATAAATAATACAATATATACATAACATATATAAGTACCAATATAATATATACATGTATATACATGTTTTAAACGTACCAATTAATTTATGGAAAGATAGTGTTTATAGACAAGATTATTAAAAATAGGAAGAGGTTTAGCGTGTCTGACAGAAGAAGGGAGTGCATTCCACAGCAGGACAGCTTGAACAGTGAAGGACATGTTATGTAATGTTTTGATTATATTATTATTGTATCCTCATAAAATAGAAAATCAATATGTAATTGTTGTTGTTCCAAGCAACGATCCTAGAAACCATAGGTTCAATTTGGTATTGGTTCAATGGAACGCATTTGGAAGACCGTATTTCGACAAAGTCTACCTACTTTATATTGCGGTAAAAAAGGAAGGAGATGAAATCGCGTAGATCATAAGTACTAAAATTGAGACCTTATTATGATAAGGTATTTTAAAGTTCTCGGCTGGATACGACCCTCAAATTGAAAATCGGTTACCAAGCAACTAAGATTGTGGTGTTAGCCTTGGTTGAATTGAGTTGAAGTGGGAATGGGCAGGCCACATCGCTCGAAGAACTGATAAACGATGAGGAAGAAAGGTTTTTGAGTGGAGACCACGAACCGGAAGGCGCATCGTGGGTAAGTAGGCCTCCCACTAGCTAGGTGAATAGACGACATTGTTAAAGTATGGCGGCCTAAGGGCGAGGCGTTTGTTCGGCGTAGTCGTCTCCGGCATCTCCGGGATGTTGATGATGATAATGAGCATTGGTTGAGAGGCCAGGGGCCTTATTTTTGAATCGTGCGCAGAGTTGCGCATGCGAAAGGAGCCGACTTTCAAACGATATTGAACCTTATTCCAAACAGTATCGTTCGAAGGTGAGCTCCTTTCGAAAGCGCGATTCAACAATAAGGCCCCTGACCATCGGATACTATCTTCGAACACCCCTTCACATCAGATGAGCTGTAGCCAAACACCCAGCCTGACAACTATACAAAAAACAATTATTATTATAAGCACGACGGTTTAGGATTTTTTTTGAGGCGGGCAATTGATTTAAAATCTATAGTTACAAATATAGTTGATAGAACACATACTATTCAAACTCACATAGTTACATAAATCTGATGGAAGTAACGAAGCAACAGAATAGACAGCCGCGCAAATCGCAAACCGCCATGGGCTAAGAACGCCGGGACCAATCGGAGAAATATAACCTATGATCATGATCAGGTCATCAGATGATGTAACTGGCAACGTGGTAACAGGTGATGGTGAAAAGACGGTGATACCACTGGATATACTAAAACAGTGAGTCGGTGAATAACTTTTCCAAGGGTATTAGTGATAAATCGATAACAATACAACCGACTTCAACTTCGAATACCTAGATGCAGCTTCATATTTTCTAGTAATTTTGATTTAAAAACCAAACTATTTAACCGATTTCGATAAAATGTATATGTGACCACCTCTGAAGTATTATCTACCAAACAAAAAGAATTATTAAAATCAGTTCATAATTGGCGGAGTAATCGCGTAACATACATACAAAAGAAAAAAAAATTGAGTTTGAGTTGAGAACC
Organism: Erannis defoliaria; assembly: GCA_905404285.2. Lineage (NCBI taxonomy): Eukaryota > Metazoa > Arthropoda > Insecta > Lepidoptera > Geometridae > Erannis > Erannis defoliaria. Next base: position 9,852,668 of record FR990066.1, on the reverse strand, counting down.
AAACGCCTCCTTTTTTGAAGTCGGTTCATAAAAAGGAGTTTCGAGTTACTGATAGCGTATTTTATTTTAGAAATGCAGTTATCAGAGTTCACGTGGTGTAGGGCTAGAGTTATGAAGTAAAATGTGTTTTATGGAAGACTAGCTTTTGCCCGCGGCTTTGCCCGCGTAGTAATGTTGAATACTGGAATTCGGTTAAATCGGGGCCCAACTCAATTGAATCACTAAAATACGTATATTATTGCATTTTTTCCAAGCCGCTTGCAAGTCTTTAAGTTTTCTTGAGGATGACCAAATTTGGCATGTCGCGTTTGCAATACTTACTTCAAAACAAAGCCGTCTTGTTGAATTTTAAACAGACAGACAAACAAACATGACAAACTTATAAGAATTCCTCGTAGTACTACGGAACCCTAAAAATGTCTGCTAATGACGCTATAGTTGCCGGGGCCTTTGACCCGAAAGATTACAATATTTCTTTGTAGACAACGTTTTTGACTTTTTTGTTGGAAGGTGCTAAAATAGCCAGGCTTTCAGGGGAGCTAACTCGCGAGCAAGCCACATAGAACTGACCATGCGAAAAACAGTCCTGCCTTAAATCAATACCAGCGTATTTTAAAGTTTGACCCTGAGCCTTATTGATGGTCATGGCAAAACAAACTTTTAGAGGAAATTGAAGCCTTTTGGAGTCATAAGGTAAGTCACTGGGAATCATGGGAATACGCGGCACAAACACTGTTTCGCCATGGGCACACCCAGTCAAAATATTGGCCTCAACCAGATTACGATGCAGCATTTTTACTTGTAACCTGGTTCCATTACACAATTTGGGTGGTCTTAAATTCCGAAGGAGCATGACGGGTGTACTAGTGGTTTCTTCAGGATAAGCCTCTGATATGGTAGCCCCGCTGGTCTTAATGAATTTAAAAACTCAACTGGATAGTTTACAGCATCATCATTATTGCATACCGTATCAACAGAGTCAATGAAATGAAATAAGCTTAAGCAGAAAAAGTATGATAACAAAGAACGTAAAAAGATTACCAAAATATCGCAAGAATTACGAAACTTTGATAAAATACAGTGCTACACTGATCACTTAGGTAGACTCGGTGTGGGTTGGAGTGGGGCGCGCTCGAGGTACAGCGCGTCATACTCGGGTTTTAACGTATCTGAGCCGACGCGGGATGGACGTTTCGAAAGCGCTGTGCTTGGTGCGTGCACCGGATCAAGTACATGTGTTTAAAATATTTATCTTCTTACGCATAAACACTCGATTAGCTAATCTATAAAAATAACATTTTTTTTCAAATGGAAAACTGACCCGTGGCCTTCCAGTTTTGAAATTGTTTGAAAATTCTGAAACATGTTTATGTTTATTTTATCTTATCTCTTAAGTCAAAAAACTTAACAGCCTTAAATGAATGGTTTCGGCAAAATGGTATTTTAATGATACATTGAACCCCTTGCGAATTTTTCAAAATCGTTGCTGAGTGTGCGTTTCTCTGCATCAGCCCTTAACACTAATGGTATATCGGCCTACCCCGATTGGGCCATATTCACTACGCTGGCCCAGTGCAGGTTGGCGGATTCACATACACTATCGTATTTCTTCTCCTGAAATATGAAGGTTTCCTCATGATGTTTTCCTTCACCAAAAAGCCAGTGGTATTATCCATGCGTAAGTTTCAAAGAACTAATTGGAACGGGCTCGCCCGGGTTCGAACCCGCGACCCCAAGAATGTGAGTCGAGCTTGATCTCACTGAAGCTACCACAGCTTGAGCTGAGTGTAAGTTTACACCACTCAAAATTTAGTTTAGGCATTTAAAAGTAAGTTAATTTAATATTAAAAATTAATTTAGCAGCTTAGGCTGTACAGTATCTATAATAATTATGTCCGTCAAACAGCCGTCTGCGTGGACCTACAAAAAAATTGCCTATGTCCGTTTCCGAACCTTATGCTATAACTACCTATCCAAAAATGCAGCTCCATCTGTTCAGCCGACCAATAAATACGCCCGTCCCCGTCCCCATTCCCAGCCTCATCCCTATAAGCGCCCCCTTCCCCATCCCCATCCCCATACCAAATGTCATTTTAATATGAACACGCCCATCCCCGTCCACATCCCCGTTCCCTCTTTCATCCCCATCCCGAACCCCATCCCATCCCCACCCCCATCCCGATTTCAACTTTCATCTTAATATGGACACGGCCATCCCCGTTCCCAGCCTCATCCACATCCGCATCCCATCCCCACCTGTCCCCACCAAATCCCCACCCATCCACACCCCATCCCCATCCCATCCCCATCCCCACCCCATCCCCATCCCCATCCCGATACCAATTGTAATCTTAATATTAACATGCCGATCTCCGTCCCGTCTCCGTTCCCAGTATCATCCCCACCCCCACCCCCACCCCCATCCCTATACCAAATTTCATTTTAATATGTACAGCCGTTAAAAAGTTAAGGAGAAACAAACGTACTATCACTAAAACTTAGTTTTTTTTTTATACTAACGGGAGCTGATTTTGAAAAAACTGTGACACCCGTATCTTCTTATTTTTATAGTAGAATACGTATACCAAGTTTTGTATCAATCGAACCAGGGACTAAAAAGTTTCATACAAACTTTAATACCCCATTTAACCCCCTTCGGGGTTGATTTTAGAAAAATCCTTTCTTAGTGGGCGTTTACACCTCTCCAAAAACATACCCTCAAAATTTCAAGTCTCTACGTTTAGCGGTTTGGGCTGTACGTTGTCTATATGTCAGTCAGTCAGTCAGTCAGGACAAAGCCTTTTATAGTTATAGATATGAAACAAGCGTTTCAAAAACTCAAACGTTAGATAGATGCTGTTTGTCACGTGAGTACATTTATTGTAATCGACTAGGTACATATAATAAAGATTTACCTACTAATTTAATGCATTCCGTCGTTTACATCTTGGCATAGAAATGTATCACAGCTATGAGTTATAAAAACTAGAAAAAGCTAACATGGTTTGAAATTGCATGCATAACTTTTCAAATACATATATGTATAACTAACTATATCTTATGATTATGTTACCAAGTTTTATTTTATTTACATATGTACAAAACTTAAAATAAATATTTAAACTATATACTAAAAACTACTTATTTACAATAAAATATATACATAAATATATTTTAAAAAAACCCTCGTACCTATAAAACAAAAACGCCGTCTAGATCGCCACCATGCGGTAGGGTTCCCAGGATGCTGGCTGCATTTCCCCGTTGAATGGCAATACTTAGCCTCTGGGCAAAGTATGCGCCAGCTCTGAGGTCCCCCGAGACGAGGACCAATCTCTTGGCCAAATCTTTACATAAATTTTTAGTGTCGTATGACCACAGGCCCAAATTTTCCACAGCCAGCGCCACAAAGTCATAATGTTTATTTCCAGGATTTAGTCGTGTATTTTAAACAATAAATATTATCAAGTATTATTCAAATCATTCAAATCACGAAATCTAAAAGTGAGTAACTATATCTAGAACAGAATTAAAGGGTATATTACAAAGTACTTTGTAGGTCTGTTTTGACAGGTGCAATATTGCAAGCTAAAATAATGACGTGTCACATGATACAATAAACAAATCCAAAAAACTTATCCCAAATGATGATGAGCTCGAACATTTCGTAAGTCCTACAGTCCTAGTCCTAAGAAGGAATACGGTCCATAGGAAGACATTACAATATCTTAAACCTTTCCTCGAGACTTTTCCTTCAAAAGTTTTTTAGATGTTTACGAATACTTGCCAAATTGCAAATGACGTAAGCGATGAGCAGCAAGTGCCTGTAGATAAACAAAACGAACTGTGACTGAACACCGTGTAATCGCTGATCGTAATCTATGATGTAATCTCTACATCATTTGAATGAAAGAGCTTTATCTTCTTTGCATAAGAAGTTGGTAGTTAAATACACAAGGATAGAAGGAAGTGAATGAGAGGCAAAAGATAATATTGATGATGACTTTTTCGTATATTGTTTTGACGTTTTTTTTTTAATTCGCCTATTGTCTCAATTTCAGAACGTCTCATTTACAAAACGTCCCATTCGCCCATGCACACTACTTGCACATAATAAATAACGGTACTGTATAGTCAAGTATCCAAATCTTTTATAAAGTACTATTAAAACACCTTGTAAAATAACAATAGCAAAACACGAATGGTTTTTGGCTTCTTTTGGCATAAACATATTTAAATAGTTAACAAGAGACTAAGCACTGATCAAACAAACACCAATTCGACCACTAGACGGTAGCTTTCTGTTTAGTTTCCGAGTAGGTTTTTTAGATCTTACTTGCTTTCGAAATAAGACGAAACTAACAAGAAAAACAAAGAAACAAACAAGATCAAAAGGAAGCTAAAATGCAAAGGCTAAGGAAAAGTAAGTAGGTTCTGAGATAGTAGCATAACTGATGAAAATGTTTAATATTTCACACACACAAGTTAAAGCTTACATAGACATAATTTATTATTGAGCAACACCAGACACTACAAGTTGAAGTTAATTTACATAAATGTAAATTATGCCGATGATTCACAATACTTCACTATGAATGAACCCTTCAAAGCTCTTGCAGATCCTTATGTGGAATGATCAATACTCCGAAGCGTTCAAGAGAATACTAGACATGAAAATGATTGTATTATTCATTATGGCCTTTTCAGGAGCCGTTTAACCTCGGTAAGATGGTCAATTGGACATGTAGTTACAAAAATTCTTAATTTTTTTGTGTGTTGTTATCAACGACCAATGGGTCTTGACTCTTGACTGTAACCTGGTCTGTGCGCTACGTGATTTGCTAAAAGCATTAAATCCGTTTGTAACAAATGAAAGTACAGGAGTTTATAGGGTGAAAAAGACAAACGGAAACATAATTTGGTAGTTTTTACATTCAAGAAGATAAACGAGATTTCAACGTTGTTTTTTTTAGTGTGTTTTATGTTGTCAACGTGGTGTATGTCTAATAGTAGCATGGCTGATGGCAATGATGATGAAAATAATAAAACATAAAACGCTTAAACAAAATATGAAATAGTTACTCAACTTTACTTATAGAAATAACAGTAAAGTTATTGATGAAGCCAGTCCTTTTGCATAGCGCACAGCTGCGCTCGCGCCGACGTATCGCGCACGTGTTTCACAATGCTGATTTAATACGGGCTGTATTGTAGGTTGTAGGGTGCGATTACGGTGCAATTTGCTGCGTAAGGTACCTACTATCCGAGTTGCATTACTGTCGAAGTGCAGATCGCTGGATCTGCTATTATAGCGGATCCCAGCGACTTCCACACAATTTTGGTGCGAATAAATGAATATCAAAGCGTAAAAATGTTTAAATGAAGTAAAAAAGTAGCCAAGGGGTCTTTTAGAACTTTAAGTCATAACAAATAGTTGTAAATTCCAAAAATCGAAGAGAAACTACGTAATGTAGGTCTTTAATCACAAAATAATTTCAGCAATTAAGTAAATCTTACTAGTATAATAATAATTACAATTAATATAAAATTCTTAGAGACATCAATTTTGTTATTATATATTGGCTAATATATAACGTGTGACTAAAAGGTGTGACGATACTGAAGTATGCATGTATTGGTACTCGTCAACAACTTTTACTATGAGGGCAACACGGAAATCTAGAAAAAATCTGCTGTTCCACAGAAAAAGTTCATTGACCTTGGACAAAATGTATGGAAAACCTGATTATTTTCTCGATTTCTGAGTTGGCCCTATGGTAAAGGTTGTCCATAATTGTGTGTAAATAGTACATACATAATTATATATCCTTCAGTATCGTCACACCTTTTTGTTACACGTTGTATACGAACATACTTTAGTAAACCCTTAAATCTAATCTTGCATAAACATGTCAGGTAGATACCATAATTACTATGAAATAAGACAAAATCGCCTTCATTTCTATTTGGCCGTGCCCAAGAACTGTATCCATGTCGGTAATTTAGTCGATTACAAATTGCAAAGCGCATATAGGGGTCTGGCCATTAGTTTGTATTACTGTGATTTGCTAGCAAGGCATTGTGTGATTGCTTTACAAACTTACATTTCACTTTTGCAGTGTTCTTTTTTTTACTTATTATCTATGGATACGCCGATGACTTCACATGTAATGCAAAATTCACTATGAGAGATATGAATTGAATTGAATCGCTCGGATTCATTCTTTCGGAGTTCTCCGTGTCCCAAATTTCTTCAATAACAGTTGATTAGTATTCAAGTAAGGTAATTATGTTAAGGTTATTTTCTTCAGTTTATAAAAACAGTGCTTCAACCAGTATGTTTACGCTAGTTCGCATTTCTGGTTGCTAAGATGGTATGTTATGCGAACAACTTTGAACAGTACCTATACCTGCTTTACAAACATACAGTTTCACTTTATTAGTACATAGCTCTCTCTAGAGAAAGGAATCATCAGCGTAAGCATAAGCATGAGATTATTGACATCGTCTTTGTCTGAGAATCGTTATGTCATTGTTTACGTAATGCCTTTGATTTTAAAGTTTTGAGCAAAATTAATGCTCTGAGACACAATACGGAGGTGAAGTAGTATTCATTTTGCTAATTCAAAACCATTAGCGCAAAAGACAACTAGACAAAAACCTATCGTGATGATGAATTTTTATTCAGTTTTGATTCGTCACTGTCTGTGTGTGATACACCTTGCATTGTGAAAAAACCATACAATTTCAACACAATAAAAATACCACTTCTAGAGAATAAAATAAATTTTATTCTCTCTAATACCTTATCTATTTGTATTAATGATAAGCTTGAATTATTTCCCAAGCCGCCTGCCAAGCGTGGGGACTATGGGAACTCCTCCCTATTAAGGGGGAGACCTTCGTCCAGCGGTGGACGTAGGTAATCTGGCTGATAATGTTGAATTATTTTATGTGATAGCTAGTCTTGATAAATATAGGAATAAAACACTTAAGCCCTTTGAAATGCACAAAGAGAAACGAGATCAGACCAATGCATTTCAACACCCTTCCCTTGCGAGAGTTTTTGAAATATCCCGACACAATGCCTCACAGGTTTACACGAACGCAGTGTATTGAGACATAGTAATTCCAAAGTATTGTGTAGTTACTTTACTAGGTAACCTACAATGGGCACTAGGTGGATATCTGATAACGTTTATGGCTACAGGCTTCGCTTATAATAAATTACGCATAGCTTATTGTGCACGGTTGTCCTATATTCCGTGCTTGATCTTTATAAGAATCAGCTTACAATGATTGTATTAGCTAAAATAGGACAAGAAGGTATAATTAAATTAAATTAAATAGGTGGAATTAAATCAGTCGATGATATCATGAAATTTGAATGGGTGCGATAGATTATTAACAATAAGTGTTGCCCAGAAAACAGTGATGTTAAGAAGATTCATATTCAAAGTAAACAATTGAAAAAAAGAGGCAATTTAAAGAGAAAGAGTTATAGTGCTATCCAAAAAATAACTGTGCTGTACAATTTTAACAGAAAACTTACAAATAAACTGTTTGAATCTTACTCCATATTCCTTGTGAAAATTGTATTTTGAAGAACTCTCATTTACCTGTAACAATAAACATAAAGCATAAATAACAACGTCAAAGAAAATGCCGGACTAATTATTTATTTTAGATATAATAATAAATTAACATGTATATTATATGACTGACCATTTCAATACGTCAAAGTATACACAGGAATTATTTACTTAGTATGACCTCTGCGCAACGGTTCAAGAACCCTAGTCCAATACTTCAAAATTCAAGTATGGGTGTAATTGAATGATTTCAATACCATAGCCGAGCTAAAACTGTTTGGTTCTTTAATAAACAGTTCTTTTCTAAATGAAACAGAAATGTACGCTTGACATTGTATTGTTCTCGAACTCTTGCGCAAGTATTGGAATGTTAATTTCAAACAATGCGGTATGAAAAGCCCTGAATAGAGCTTTGTGTAGAAATGATGTTGTTACTGTTCAGTTGATTTATATGTAAACAGTTGCACAAATGTATAAACTTTCGAGTGTATTGAACTTGAAGTAGCTAAGTGCGGCTTTCTCAACATTTCAACAAGCTTTTATGCCTAAATAATAGAGAATTTGTAGATTTAGTTACTAAACTAACAAGACTATTGACACTCATGCATAGTTTATGATGTAAAATGAATAATACCTGTCTGATCTTTCGTATACGTAACACACAATTCAAGAAGATCAATCATCCATCAACAATAAACCTAATCAATTTGAAGAACCTAATAAAGGCGGGTCTGCTGACTAGCAAATGACAGTGATCATCAAGGAATAAACCAAGTCTGCGTTGAAATGCAAAACGCGGTAACCGCTAAGATGTTATACAACTTGTAATTATGTGTATTGCGGTTGGAAACATCGCATCGGTAAATTGCAAAATTGATGGGCGAAAAATTGCCTGAGTGCCATAGAAACGTGAGGAGCCACGGAGTCCAATAAAAAAGTAACGTTACAGAGATTGCACACCTATGTTTCGATCTAATGATAATTCTGATATTTTGTTTGAAGATATAGAGCAAAGTACTAAGCTACTACTGGACACTATTATGGTTAAGAAATGTGTGTAGTCCACAGAAAAGCGAAGCCCCTACTACTTATCTCTACAGTGGTGTAATCGCTAGATAGTAGATATTCATAAAAGTACAAAGTTTTGTTTCCAACCTTCGTTAGGCAAAGGAAATGGCAATTGGCTTATGACTGACAGCAGAACAAACGAACAAAGAGTTGAAATACAGTAATTATAGTGGTGAGGTCTGAGTAATACTCGGACTGGATTGAAAACAGTCTATTGAGATCATACGGACCTTGAAAGTTGGCCAAGAAGCTAATACCATTTGTGTTATTACTTACTGTTATTACACATTCGTCATTATATCTAATGTCGATAATTGTGCAATACAAAGCACAAAATCTTGGAAGATCTAGCTCTCTCTCTCTCTCTCTATATATATAATCAAACCACAAAATACTAATTTAATAACAACAATAAGCAAAGTTTTTGAAAGGTTATTTCATAGAGTAATATAATATACGGGGGTATTTATACACCATGCAAAGATAACTGCAATAATCTCAAACTACAGTAAAATGCATTTTGCTATAGACTAAAAATTGTACGTAATTACTAAGACATTTGAATGAAATATGATAGACTAACTTTTAATTTAACAACAATGAAATCGATTATATAACAGTGAATATAAAATTTGTTGATTAGAGTTACATACGAGTGCAACCGTTAGTTTTGGACAATCAAGTTTTTAATGCAAACGTAGTACGTAAAGACAATAACAATCCACCCACATAATTCCGCAATGAGGCGTCTAAAATCCAGACCATTACACTGGGTTGTTCACCTCGAACGAAAATAAAATTAGATTCAATCAACGACTACCCACATTTATTACTAATGCGTTTACTATTTCGACAAGTCGCGTAGTGGCATCCCACGTCCCTCGTGTGGGGTTACTCATTCATCGTTTCGAACTGATTGGATGCAATGCGTATATTTATGTGTTTGGTGTTAAAGCTTTCGTTATTGCCGTTGTTGGCCAATACTTGGTTATTGAAACGAGCATCCCGAATGTTAATGGAAGATTGCAACATCAAATTGAGATGTTGGTCGGTGACTCAGGTTAACTGCAGTCATTATTCAAATCTGCTATTTTGTAGCCCTGGAAAACCTTTATAATTTCGTCATGTCTGTCCACTTATCTGTCATCATTATCACTCTAAACCAATCAACTTTGATCCACGGGGATGCTACATTACTCCAATGAACTTTATAAATGGTAGCATAGTGGCCACTGCTCTACATTTTTCATCTATGTTTATAAACTACCATAATTTATTTTATAGTATTTTTATACAATATATTTAGAACACATGAGAATCTAGCTTATCTTATCTTAGTAATAACTAAGCCCTAAAACTGAAGTGTTATTAATTGTGCAAACTCTGAGCTATGCTACAACAACCAGTCTAGTGCGGATCTAGCTCACGCTAAGGAATCTGGGTTGAGTCAAATAATACACATTTGTGGTAAATAAAAAACACAAAATATATTAAATGGTGGTACAGAATCTTGGGTGCGAGATCTACAATTTCAAGAACTCTTAAGAGAAAATATAAAATATCAAAACATTGATATCGACTTGACATTTTGTAATGTAATGTTAGACTTTACACTGCGATCCTCACTAGGACAGCTTATAAGTTATCCTATAAGCAGTGCTATAGGCGCGCATGTTAGATTAAAAATAACGTCACAACGAAAGTGATACCGATGCGTCACGTCGCATTAGCATCACAAATGGCTGCCTCAAACTTGTTCTCGATGCTTGAGAATGAATTTCTCGCTTCATTAATATTTATTTTGATCTCAACAGACACTTCAATATTAGTAGAAACTAGCGCCTTGAGCTAAGCTAACATCAACTTGAAAATGTTTTTGTAGTTTTACACTTTTGTCATGTTATGTTTAATTTGTGTTATCATCATCACGCTTTATTACAACCGTTACTCCGTTACTAACTGTACATTTAGATGTTCAGCAGGTTGGAAGTGCTTACACTCTTAATAAGAAGCTGCGGACGGCTCTGCTTAATTTATTACTGTCGGTAATAGGAAGGAGGAGTGATGCTATCGCTATTAATAGTAGGTTAAAAAAATACGATGCTCGAGTATTTTTCAGAATTGCCATTACGGCCATAGAAGTAAATTGATTTTCATAACTCATTAACGCAACTTAGTAATATTTGATGTTCAATATCCTATATTTTTTTACAGTCTCCATTTCAAAAAAATATGTTTTTCCTATTATGTATTACAAAACTTCACAAAAGCCATTTGAACTAGATTTTCTATTCTAGCACAGTAGTTGTTATCATCATTAAACTGACCCCTTCTATCATTTTGATTGTACACATCATTTTTCATTCTCTTAATTCTGCTTGGGAAGTAGACCTATATTCCTAAGGAAATACTGCGTTAGTACCAGACACTAATGCTTTAGATCTCGTTGGGCCATTCTAGAGATTTAGTGGCTTCCTACTGTTGCCGAGTGGGCGGTAGATTCTAAATTATGAAAGCAGTTACAGCTAAGATGACAAATTGAGTAATTTCGTATGTTTTACCGTCTACCTAATACATTGATCAACCAGTACTACCTGAGCCTTAGGTCATTTATGCTTTAGCTAAAAGTAGATTAGTGGATGAATATTTATGTATTTATTTTTTTACCTGTAGAGTCTACATGTAAAAAAAAGTCTGCAGTGTAGACGTCAATCCAATATTGGTTTGTGTCATTGTGAATTTTGACATCACAAGTTTACATCGTGACAAGTTTAGAGATGGAGATAGTTACCTCCAGATATTATGTTGTATGATCGACATACTAAAAGGCCATAAACATAACATAATGTACATTAAACAAAATCAGTATACAGAAATCCTAATTAAAAACCGAAAATTCTTATATAATTGTTTGGTTTAGTTTTTATTTAAAGATCTTTATATTTAAGTTTTTAAGTGCAATGGAATCATCATGGCATCGTCGAGTTAACACATATTTGATGTAGGAAATAATAAACCGACCTTGTAAAGTCACAGCTATTCAGTACCATTTACGGTTCGATGACTCTTTTCTGTTTTATAGAAAAATATTACCGAGTGTTCGTGGCACTTGGATACGTTTTGAAAATGAAATATTCCTATAATTTTTTATGCAATAGAGTGACGAGACGAGCTGAGAGATTCGCCTGGTGGTAAGCATCATGCCTGCCCATAACAGTAGCAGTACCAGACATGTGAACTTAAACAAAATTCTGCGCCGCACTGCACTGCGTTCGTCACTATGAGTCTGAGATATTAGATGTCTGTCGAATTTAATTAGACTTCGTAATAATTTAAGGATAAATATAACAATTAATAAGCATCAAGTCACAAATAATTCAGTTCAGGTCAAATAAAAATCAATAAAAATTTACAATAATTATTAGTCAATTGCAAGTCGATTATTGTTCATTTTAACCTAAATAAATAACCCACTCCTAATTATACCCAGTGCAAAGGTGCCTGTAGCGCTGCGCGCTGGATACATAACGCTATCCTATCCTACTAATATAACAAATTTCAAAATTTGTGTGGATGTTTAGATGTTTGTATATTTGTAACTCAATCATGCAAAAACGGCAGAAAGGTTTTGGATTAAATTTGTATACCTTAGAACTAGATTAGAAACTAGAACTCAGGAATCCCAGGAATTGCGAGTAAAACCGCGAGATACTGCTTAGTCTATGATACACATGATGTAGTTATAGCGGGTTTGTTTTCACGGATCACGGAGTTTTGTATCCACGGATACCGTGATCCGTTTCCCTCGCAAAAACAAATTAATATTTTACCCGCTTATCACGGTATCCGTGGCTACATAGCTGACAGAGTGTGAGTACTTGTAATTATGTCTTATGATAGTCTGGTTTTAGCTGCATAATGTACTCTTAATCAGAAGCAATTACAGTTTCTTTGTTTTAAAACAATAAAAGATTAAAATATAACAAAATATGGTACCATTTATAACTAAGGAAGCGTTTTTTATCCTAAACAAGAAATGAGAATCATGAAGAATGAGATCACCAACGTCTGCCAATCTGAGTCATCATTCTTTAATCTATTAATTTGTAACAACAGTCATATGCTTTTTCAGATGTCTAACCATAATGCCATTGACCTATTTAATAAAAAAATTGGTACGAGAGTTCTCACATAAATAAAACAAGGTAATATTTTTAATGACAAAATTTAAAACTCATAGATTAAGGGAATATAATCCTTAGTCGGTGTTAAAATTACCAAATGTGGAACACAGTTGAAAAAGCTTTCTGTACCAGTAGGTCTAATTAATTAATGACTAAAATATAAGTAATACAATTCTTAAAGTAGAAAAGCGGAAGGTGATTCTCTTAGTAGCGACACGATCACTTTTCCGTGTGCTCTGGTAATGATACGGCTGTGATAAACAGATCAAGCCCGTAATAAACAATATCAGAATAATCAACAACATTCTAGAGAAATGAAAATTAGACTAAGATAAATCAGCTGCGGGAGAAACACGACTCGATTAACGTTTTATCGATCGCATTAGATTTGCTTTAATCGTTAAAGCAGAAGCAGGGAGCAAATAATTTGAACATAGCAATGAGGCAATTGGGAGCAAAGCTCTGTGGACAAATTAACCTACATGCAGTGCTGCGGTTAGCTTGTATGAAATGGTGATAGGAGGTACAACTTAAATTATGGTTACTCTTATTGCCATACTTCACAAGATCACAAGTAATAAACTTGCTATTGACACAAGCTCGCTATCCTCACTATTTAAAAGTAAAGAAAATTCTCAAGTCTTCCGGTCTCAGGTCTCAGGTCTTCAGTCTCAGGTAAAAAACGTACGGTTGACTAACTTATATCAATAAAAAATATGAAGCAGTCGCATTCATTCATTAAATTCATAGTAGAAAATCATTGATTATTAAAATTGGAAAAGTCATGTTGAACTGAAGATATTTTTAACGTGCCTTATAATTTAATTTAGTTGTATTTGTTGAACCAACTAGGCAGTTTTACAAGTTGAAGTATTAAAATAAATAAAGTTGTGTAGTTATCTTGTAACATTTTACAAACTAACGGTATTGCCAGCTACGTGCTCTAGTAAAAATATTAGGTTGATTAATATTGTATTTACAACCGGTTTACTCCAATCACGGCTCATCAAAAAATAAACTATTTATGCAGTTAAATTATTACAGTATATCAAATAATAACTGCATATTTCAAAGAACCAATAGTATCGTGATTAAGATTTATTGGTTGATACCATACATTTGAAATTAAGATCACGTTGATGCAAAGAAAACCAAACTGAAGAGAGTTTTATTAATATTGCTATCAGTATGCATGATTAAATCATGTTGTATGTATTCTAACAAAATATAATCGGTATTTCAGAAGTTGTCAAAATTCATCTTCTTTTCTGAGTTGATTATAGCTTATAATAACAAATTGCCCATCAACTCAACAAGCTCTAATTTTCACATGACAACTTGTAGGCCACATCGAATTTGTAGGCCATATATTTTGTTGCCACATTAATCATGATCAATTACTCTGAAACAGCACGAGTTAATATGAGATCATGTCCATATTAAATTACTATATCGACGGATAGGAATTTTAAAGTATCAAATATACAATGAGTTTTGGTTTACAGGCACGTGTTTAGTTAATTAGACAATAAACACGTTCTCTTATTTCAAAAAGATTGTTAATGATATCAAATCAATGCGTAAAATTATTGTTTCAATGTATAATATATAGCTAACTTATTATGATTGTACATTGTCGACGTATTGATATAAATATTTTTGCGGGGAACCATACCATATTGAAGAACAAACACGTAGATCCAAAAACAGGAACAATTTTACCCTATTTCGAAGCTGTCATATTTTGTAATCTTCTAATAACTCCGTCCAATTCGAGAGCCGGCGATAACAAAACCGTGATAACGTCAGCAACCACAGATAATATATCGATCGGTGGTCCAATAAACCCTGGTTACGAAGTGGTCCTGTCGACTATATCTGGGACGTCTGAATTAGGGACGATGCGACATTACGATTTATCAACTGGTAACTAGATATGAGCTACTGTAAGTGTTAGTAATTTGTCGAGATACGTCGTGGGTTTTCTATTAGGTTAAGCTGTTCATTTTAACAAGAAACAATATGGGTGACTCCAAATATATAATAAATAGGTTAATTCTTAGTAAGGGTGCTCAGAATCCGCGGATTATTTGCAGTGTGCTAGGTCCACTATCATCTTTTTCGTTATGTCTATCTACATTTCCATAATGGAAGCCTGAGTACTGATATCTCCACATGTATCTGTCGCTGCAAACACCCGGTATAACCTAGTATTTTTAAGGAAAATTTGGATGGCAAAATCAAGATTTTTAGTAGCCTTTAGCGACTTTTGACCTGAGAAGTATTGATGCATGTCTTATATGATTATGACTGCCTCCGACACAATTATTAACTTTCTTTTCACTCGTACCTTATCGTGACCTTTACCAACCTTTCTGGAAACTGACAGCGATTGCATAAAATCGATATATTGATATCAATCGATAAGAAACGATATGACGCCGCTAATCTTTAATACTCTTAATCTATCAAAGATCCACGTCATTTATACCCTGAAGGTGGTTACAGAATTAAACAAATAGAGCCTCTATTCCCAATGTTTAAGATTCATAACTAACGATCAAGAACTATAACTTTCACGAGACATTGTTTGGTTCATATAGGCCATAATGACCATAACTTGTAATGACACCTATGCATTGACTGGACTGGAAGTCATTAGTCAAAAGCACCGCCACATAGAGCTATTGAATCAACAGTGAATGTTAGCCTGACAGATCATGGATATTCTGGTTTAAGAAGTTCTGCATGATTTGAATTGGGTAAAATTTTCATTTCACGAGGGTACTTCTAATCTTTAAGTTTTACAGCTGAATTCCTTGTAGTATATTTAGACATGTGCCACCATAGGTTTTTCAATTAATTATTATACAGAATAAAGACGTTTGTTTATAGTTTGTTTATTACCTCGATTCGTTTTTATAATATTCAGTATATCGTTAATCACTTTGTCACATATAAGTTGATGTCTGAGAGTGACACCGACTGATTTAAACACGATACATAATGAACATTAAAACTGTAGAACATGTAATTCCAAAAAGTAACATTTATCCATCAAAGGTGATAAAACATATCACATAACAAGTCTATTAGTGAAAAGCAAGGCTTTGGCCTTGCTTTTCACCAGGTTAAGATTTAAAAGAAATCAAACCGAAGGGCGAGAGCGAATATTTTAAAGGCATAACTGCGTGTTATTATGGCCTTAATATGGAGATCACGATTGAAATGCAATCTACACACGAAAGCAAGAACCATTTTAAAATACAATGAGAAAGTTGCTGTCTACGCATTTATGCTGTGTTGAGTTGCTAAAACGATTATTATACAGTACGATTGCTCTAAATGTGTCTAATATTATTATCATAGAAAATACATAAAAATATCTTGGTAAGGATCTCATACGGCAAAATTATTAAATTATAACACTCCCGACATAGAGACGAATCTAAAAACTATTATATTAAAATTGATACACTTACATCTTGACTCGATAATGTAATGTAAATGTAAATTTTTAAGGTTTTAGTTGATTGATCTAAACTAATTAAAATATCGTTGTCCCTTTTTTATCAGACATGTTAGCTAAGGACAGCAATACTTTAGCTAGTTTAGTTCTGCCAACTTAAACCTTCAAAATCGACCACAGCCTCCTTTTTAATAAAAGCGATTATCGTCATTACCGTTTCTGTTAAAATTGGTCGTCTCTAAAATTGTACGTAATACGTACCTATCCAGTCCGATTCACATTCATAACAATTTATTGCATTGTTCACTTTCTCGAGTAAACCTCGACCAAACCGTCCTCACAATAAAAAAATTACGATATTTGTTTGTTGCCCAATAGGCATACATAACTAAATAAAGCAAAACATTACTTTGATTGACACTATATTGCCCGGAATCAACAACAGTAACGGCTCGTACACGCCAACTCTGTAAAGTGAAAGCAGAGATTTACGAGAACGTAGCAAAATTTAACTATAACATGCAGGAAAGACAATTGAAAAACCGAGTCATTTTCTTAGTGTGTACTAAAAAAGACATTGAAAATAAAAATATAACTAAAACAGAAGAACTTAAAAGAAAACAACCGACTTTAATTTCGATTACCTGGATGACATATTTTTTCAATTATTTTGATTTAAAAACCAAACTACTGAGTCGATTTCGGTAAAATGTATATATAGTTGGTAATTCAGAGGTACCACTGAAGCACCTCTGAATTATGACCTACCACACAAAAAAAAACATCAAAATCAATTCATAATTGGCCGAGTTTGATTAAGTAGAGAGCGAGCTAGATCCTCCAAGGCGCAGTAATAACATTACAAATAAAAACATCAAAACGTTCACCCGAATTGAGGACCTCCTTTTCTTAAGTCGGTTGAAAATGTAGTCTTTGGTAATCCGGAGTTAAATACCAAGCAACACTAAAGACAGCTAAATTCGTCAAGGCGATAGAGCTACAAGTTGTAACATACAAACAGAAAAAGTGGACTGGAATACATTGCCCTAAGGGTTTAGAACCATATTGACTAATAGGTACGTATTATAACCAGAGATAGTTACCGTCATAAAAGATATCCATAGTTCTTGTTTTTGTATAGAGAATAAAGCAATGACATAAGCAAGACATAAGTAAGTTAATCATAGCGTTCGTGACAGTTATATTTAAATGGGGCATTGTGTAGATTTAAATGTCAAAGAAATTGATTTTATTATGGCTGTAATGCTTTGATGAGAGCTAGATCCTCCAAGCTGTAATGTAATGAATATGACAATTGATTTTAAGATCAAAATTTAGAATTAAGTTCGTTGCAAGAATCAAATGTCCCCATTTATGTATCATGTTTGTCCGGAAACAATTATTGAATTGCAGTTGAGCTTCGATTGTGATAGACAATTATCCAAAGGTACTACTACTATTGCTAAATTGCTTAGAACGTTCTTAATAGCTTCGTGATCTAGGAACTTTCCTTCCGTTGAGAATAGGAAGATATTGCAGTTTTAAGTGATTGTAGATTATAGATTAGCCAGATTTGCATACACATGGATCCTTGGAAAACAGACTCAATAGATGTCATCTTAAGTGAATGTTAACCGGAAGTTACGATTGACTAGAATAAACATTTCGTGTTAAGCGACAGAAATGTAGAATAGAATATTTATTCAAACCTCGATTTCTGACTATCACACACTACTGCTTCACTGAAAACAACTTTTTGTTTAAATAAGAAATTCTTTAGCACATTTTCTTGAATACCGGTTATAAAAATACAATATACACTTCTGCTAAGGTTAGGTGGAATCATAGATTTATTATGTACTATTGTAATAATAAATCTATGGGTTGACCATACCAAAATACCAATGCATGCCACTCCCTTATAAGATTCGGTGCAATTTGCTCATTAGCAAAATTAGTGATATTAACACTGAGCATTGCAATTAAAGGGTAAAGTGTTACACGCAATTACTGTCAATTTTCACCTTGCAACTGTACTATTAAACTACAGTTAACATGCGATTTTTGTTCGTTTAGATGTCATTGAGTCCAAGGATATAGTTTTGATTTAGGTATGATTTTCAGTTTCTTTCAAGCATAATTAATGAGTATTTATTCATAGCTTACAAAAAACAAAGATAACAAAAAGACAATAAAAATAAAGATAAAAACCAAAAAGATATCAATATTTACGTATCGAATATTTGTTGTGATATTTTTGTGGTAAAACCTAACGAGTAAAATTGCAGAATACGCCGTATTACATAAAGGCCAGCCATTTTAAAAAACAGCACCGTTTTATAAAGCGGCGTATTAACGTTTAGCCAAATTGTATTATGGCTGAAAGTAAGGCCGCCGCATTGTATGCGTGCTTCGCGTTCTATGACACGGCTAGCCATAATGTAATTGAGCAGGTTATGATCCGCCGCTTTGGCAATCGTTTGTTCAAATTTTGGAAACTCGCAGCGCTTTGGCGCTTTGGTAACCTAAATGCCACTTATTTATTTGGTTCAAGCATTTTTTTTGCCTGCTACTGACTTACCAAGTACTTATTAAAGCATACAATTATATTTTTTACTAAATACCATATTATTTTGTTAATATGGTAAGTATTTTGCATTGTATGCAACTTTAATATAATACGGCAAAGCATAGACCGCCGTATTGTAGAACGTATCTCAATGACAATCCGCCGTAATACAAAACGGCTCGGTTTTGTAAAATGGCTAGCCATTATGTAATACGGAGAATTCTACAATTCGGCTGCGACATATATACCCTTGGCTACGTTAATACACTACTACTATATATTTGCGTGTATCCAACAATCTGCTTCTTCTTAATCCCACAACTGTACTATTATAGATATTATTAATTGAGTATTATAGCATGTAAGACAAGTTCTGTAACGTTAGTTTACAATTTCATTAGAAGAGAGTAATTCGTTAGCAGGTTCAGTTATTATAACTGAACTGAACTGTCTTGATGCTCAGTTACAAGAAATTCGATGTTATCAGCCCAGCCGCTTATGGCATCTAAAGATCACCCGATACAACTCGCAGTAGCTTCATTTAAATGTGGTAACACCGGATCTTTGACATTCAAGTTGACACCTACTTTGTAATTAGCTTTAAGAGCAACAGAATTAGTGAGACAAAACCAGAATTAGATCATTCTCGATTTTATCGCGATTACGAGAAGTTATGAAACATGTAATTTAGATTACCTGTTATGGACTCTTGCAAGATACGACTTTAAAAATCTTGAGTAGTGTGGTGTGATAAACGTTTACATTGTCAATATTATGAGAGATTGGACTAAACACCTGGGACCTGGGTATGTCCTTAAATTGCATCCAGAACCACTGGAGGACGATCAGCAGAGTCCTCTCGGTTAACGGTGGTGAGCATTCTGCGATCCCCAAGCCGCCTGTCAAGCATGGGAATTATGGCAAGCCCTCCCTATTAAGGGGGAGGCCTTCGTTCAGCAGTGGACGTCTTCTAGCTGCTGAGTGGACTAAAACAATTTTAACAAAGTATTTTATTAAATTCTTGGACACAATTTTAACAGCGAATGAGATATTTTTTTGAATTCGAAATCTTAGATCTTACTATCATATCGTAACGATGTATTAGATTTGACTTGCTGGACCTATGAGTCCAAATGCAAAATTTCTTTACTAGGTGGACTGACGTGATTTGATACATTTCCACAATGCACATTTCACTTTATTTTAGTTTCTTTGTTTGTTTCTACTTGACGTAGTTATACCATGATGATACATCAACGGAACGACGTGATTTTTAAAAGATATATGTAGGCGAGAGAGTAACAAAGATTAAAACATTTTTATGGAAGACGTTTGCCCTTCATACAACAAAAAAGTTTGTTTTCTGTTTAAGGTGCCTGTACCAGGTGCAGAAATAAAGCATTTGTGCTTTACCAACCGTATCTTATTTAGTCTTTCCTGCTTGTTCATATAAATTACGTTCAACCAGAGTAAAGTTATTACACAGGCGGCGCGTGCGCGCCCAGGCTCATAATAAGAACGAGCGTCGGACTGTCTATTCGTCGTCAGTCGGTCACGACTCTCGTATATTTCTGCTTAGGAAGCGGAAATTTAGCTGAGGTTATTATGTTTTAGTATATAAATGATGGCCGGTAAAAAATATAATGGCTTGGGTGCGAAGTAAATCGATGTGGAACACGAATTATAGTTGATGAAAAAACTGTAGGCGATTGACGAAAACTTGATTTAGAGAGGATAATAAAACGATCTTAGTCCAAGAATTTTTAACAAATTGTTATTAAAGTTATGGAAAAACATGTCTTTAATTGACAGAATTTCATTAAAATTAACTTCATAAATAATCCAAAAGAATACATCAATCTTATAACCTTGTTTCAATACGTTAGACGAAGAAATGGCTAATCTGATCAGGATAAAATTTAACAAGAAAGTAGTTAGTAGTATGTAATAATAGTGAAATCTATAAATTTATGTAGCATGTAACTCGAGGGAAATAATTATCATATTCTGATTATAACCTTACAGCCAGTCATCGAAGCAGCATCTAAAGACGATATTTTATAGATCAACCAATTTTGACATTTAGATTTAAAACATTTTAAAATGTTTTTGGCGGGAAAAATGTTAAAAATATACTTACTGCTATTTAGAATCGAATGAAACCTATACAAGGACGACAACCCAAATTAGTTGAAGGATTAAAAACCGTAAATACTTCCACTACTGGTCGTCATCAGCTACAGCATTCCTTATCGCAATGTGGGCCTTCTTTAGGTCCCCCTTTCCTTCTTTCTCTTGCTATGCTACCTTACCTATAGGTCTTTCTCTGGCTATGCTATCTGTTTCGGATCCTTGCTATCCTGGACCTGGTTCCCACCGTTTTGGTGAAAGATACTGATGACCCATCTAACAATAGGCTATATGACTGGTTTTTTTTATTGTCCTATTAAAATTTGGTCCATAAATATAGCTGATTAAAAAAAGAAAATGAAAATCTGATCAAAAATAAGCAACTTATAAGCATTTTAATATCATGCTAGACAGAGAGGCAAAACAGCAAATCGTGACGTCACTTCTCTGTACGCCATATAAATTTTATTCTGACAAGTAAGGCGTGACGTCATTTTTTGTTTTGTGGGAAAGAGACAGAGTTGTCTCGAACAAAAACTTTAAATGCTCATATATCAGAACATTATTAACCGATTTAAATATATATTTTTTATAAACATACTATATTTACTTAAATTCTTCATCAAAGCTATTGGTTTCAACGATATAAACATCAGTCATCTACCCTATTTGCTGGTCAGATAAATATTTCAAATTCAATGGTAAAAGTTCAGGGCTCGATAGATTTATGGAAGTTATATGGCCCTGTATCTTATCTTAACATTAACATATGGAGGTAATAAGATAATAAATTTGTGTGAATGATGGAAACCCTCTCATCATGTATGGAAATTAGGAATATATCAGCATATTTAGAAAATTTTATTTAAAGTTCGGCTTATCTTAATTATTTTTTAAGTTTCTTTTACACGACCTTCACTAAGAAGAAGCTTATAATTCAGATCTTATTTCAATAATTTATAAGCCGGTAAATTTTAATGAGCCAAATATGTTATCTATTGTTTTGTCAGTCCCGATAGAGAGCTGACTCCTCCTGTTACAGGTTATGGAAGGTCCATATTATTTGCCCTATAACAGCTACGTCAGTGGCCACTTAGTCTTACTTAAAAAAAATTCAACTGTTAGTCACTGCTTAAGATGCTCTGCCATCTTCTCTCTGACGTGAAGTGTAACATGCAAGAACAAGACAGAGAAGTTTAAGCAGTGACTAAGAGAATCGAGATTATTTTAGGTAAGGCTGCTAGTCTTTATAATCATTTATTACCACTATACATAGTATAGTGTAAATCATAGGTTTCCAGCAGGGCTAGGATGCGCACCACGAGATAATTTTGTCGTGTCTTTATGTCGTTCGAAAACGAGACAGACTTGTACAGAGTCGTAGCTTTGTCCTGTTTTTAAGAATCGAGAAAAATTTCTCGCGGTGCGCATCCTAGCCCTGCTGGTGATGTTTTATACTACTAGTATTACTTTTATCTTAAGCTACTCAGCCATGACGTCATTATTAGCATCATCATTTTCAGTCCATGCCTTGCTAAGCATAGACTTCTCTTCTTGTAACTACGCCAGTCACCCGATTTGTGCCAATCTTGGCCACAATTTTTAGCTAGTCAAATCTTCGTCCGTTATTTTGTACACTATACATGTAAAACACCTTCAAATAACAGAGAAATAAACTAAAACAACGCACTTCCTACTTTCATACACATTAATATGCAAAACGCTGTGTTTTACTAGCCCTTACGTTATAATCGCCATGGATAATTTGCCGAGCCGCCACTTTGAGCGTACATACGCACAAAATAAATTATAAAATAATTAAGCGACAGAGACACAACTTAGAAAAAAAAAGCAAATCACATCATTTATTTTATAATAGTTGATGAGCTCTTTAACACAGCTACTGTGGACATAACTCTAGATCCTGGCGGTTTAATTTAATCTACCTGCTGATAGGACCAGTAGTGAGGGTATTCTATGCATATCCTGCAAGCTACTAGTAAATGACTGCACCAGAGTAGATATATTTTAACGCAGACATTTCTTTATTAAATATTCAATTGTGGAGAAAATAACAAAATATCGAGTGAGAAGAATTGGCTATAGTTCTGTAGTCTTACAACTCGATATAATGAATATTTATCCAACTCATTTGCGTGTTCACTAATCTTGCATTGCAGAATAGATTGGCTGGTCTTTCCACTCAAGATTAGATAGTACAATAATTTAATCGTCCCATGGGTATGTATTTTGTTAGTTATTTTGTCTAAGCAGATCTAAAAATACAATACACTACAAAAACCGCCATTATGTAAGGCAGGATACTTTCAAAAAGTAGCTAGCTTTGCTAGCTCAGTAAAACTGAAAAGTATGAGACTCTGCGCTCTCTAATCTGTGCTTGTCTGTTTTGTACTAGCATCACAGTTAGTCATTATGACTTCGTGGTAGAGATATCATTGAGTGGGCTGACTCAGTCTTCGACCGGAAAATGAATGGTTCGGGTAACGAAGGAATCCTTGAAGAACTGTAGGACTTGGTAGGTAATACACCCACCCACCACTCCTTCCTGCACCCCTATTCACAACTCCATCGGAAAGGTTTCCGTTCGGATCCACACTATCCGTCCCACTCATCGACATTCAGGATGACAAAGACGGAGCAAGCGTAATTCGAATCTGAAGTTTCCGACGCCATTCTGAATGGGGTGCTGGAGTAAGATAACTCTTTATTAATCACAAATAGTATAAATAAATAAAAATATAGCGGTTCTAACATCTACCATTCTGCCCTCAATTTGGTTTCGTCAGCAAGATGTCAAATTCGAATTTTCTAAAGTCGCTCCTTCATCGGGCACATTCGCTTGTAATGTAACGGTTCAGATCCGAGCATTACATCAGTGAGTGAGGAGAACCGATCATTACAGTGCGCAACCTGTAACGATTCAATTTGTAACATTACAGTTGTGAGTAGGAGCACATGTGATACATTCTGTAACATCAATGCAGGAGAATGCTCACCAATCAGTGAGGTGGTATTGTAAAGGTCAAAATCGAATGTCGTATTGTTAAATAACGGGCGAATGCTTCCTGTGAGAGAGCGCCTAAATGTACCACCATCCATGTTTAGTACTCCTTCAAATTCCCAAATAAATCAATGAACCAATAAAAAAGAGAAATAACATTTACCCTCGTCTATTTTGACTGGCTGTGAGCGCCTCCCCTCGACTCTACCACTCTCTACCATAAACACACCAGATGGAAATTCAATACTTTGGCTCCACTTGGTTAGAGTATTTGTACCCGACTGCCCGAAAAGGAGGGTTATGTCTGGATTTGTGTTTGTAAGTTGGTAAGTTTGTTTATGTGTATGTTTGCATCACAGAAAAGCGAAGGCCCTACTTCACTTCTCTCTTCAGTGGTTTGCATCGTCTACAGTGTGGATTAAATGGCTGCACCGATTTTTATGTACGGGTTGTTACTAGTTTCGCTTTTTTCAATAGCTTGAAAATTAAACTGTTACATGTTGACAACACTTAGTTTTATCGCTATTCTAAACTTCCTAATGCGATAGCTTATTTTTTTTACAAACCACTTTTTCAATACAACTGTTGCTTTAATTAAAATAAACGTGTGATAAAAGTAGCCTTCGTTGGTCTTTTGTCTAGAGTATTAAATTTAAAAGACAGAAAAAGACAAAAGACAGATTAACTATTCTGAAGATACTCCACGTATATTATATTGGGGTTAAAAATCAAGACAACTATATCTTAACACCTACTCATACATTTTTCACTTCACAAGTTCACTAAAGGATATGCTTGTCGGTGTTTTTTACACAGTTTAAACAGCACTATCCAAACATTCAATCAGCGCCATATAACCCGGCGATGAGAGCGCATCCGCCCCTCGAGCGTATCTAATGTACACTTTAAAGACGCAGTGTGACAGATACAGGTACTCAAGGTCCAACATTTTCATGACAAAAAGTATATATATCGCAGAGTTTTCTAATGGAATTGAATGACGCGACTACCTCGATACTCGGTCGCCTGGTGGTAAGCAACACGCCTACCCATAGCAGTGGCAAATTCTGCAACGCACTGCGCTCGAGAGTAGAGTGAGAGAGAGAGAGAGAGAGAGAGAGAGAAAGAGAGAGATATTAAATCTCTTCAAGCTTAGTAATTTCTCTGATAACTTTGCCCTCCAAACCGACACACAGTAATGCCTGCACACTACTGCTTGGCGGTTGTATGACTGGCAAACATGTGATACTTCCCCAGGCGAACTCTGCACTAAAGTCACTACAAAAGAGTTTCACGATTATCTCTTTCTCTTGCCGTATGTGTGAGTGTGAAATTCTGCTCGTGATTTAATTCATCATACTGGATGTTTCATACAGATGTAGTAATACTTGGGTGTAAATCACCTATCTATAAATTATATTTTCTTTCTTTTTAAACGAGGATAACTTGTAGAACTTTTTTTAGTCCCCATACAAAACGATCTTAGGCAATTGCCCATTTTCTAGGAGACTATTTTTGTCTAATTTAGCTAACTACTGTTCTAAAAACAGAAGAAGGGTCTTCAACCAGTGTGTGTTGCCAGTGAGGACATATGGAACTGAAACGTGGTCTTTAACTGCTGGCCTTTCGGAGAAACTCACACAACGGGCAATGGAGAGAGCTATGCTGTGCTATGCCGGAACGTGGATATTCGCCAAAGAAAAAAAAGTCACCGACATAGCTCGCAGGGTTTGCAAGTTGAAGTGGCAATGGGCAGGCCACATCGCTCGACAAATTGATAACCGATGGGGAAGAAAGGTTCTTGAGTGGCGATGGCGACCGCGAACCGGAAGACGCAGCGTAGGAAGGCCTCCCACTAGGTGGAACGACGACATTGTAAAAGAAGTCATTGAAAGTCGCGGGCAACCGTTGGATGCAAATGGCAGATTGTCGTACAGTGTGGCGGTCTAAGGGGGAGGCCTTAGTTCAGCACTGGACGTCTCCGGGCTGATAATGATGATGATGTTCTAAAAACTGTTCATGTTCATGTTGAATGAAGATTCTTAAGTATTGATGATACGCCCACCCTGTGTTGGTAAGCTACTTCAATAGATAGATATAGAAGCTTGAAGATACCATAATTCTAATTATGTAGTGTGTAAAGATAGAACACAAATCATTGCACGCGCGACTTATTTCGAACTAGAGGTCACCCGCGACTTCGTCCGCGTACGGAATAAAATCGGCTCGCTCCCACAATTCACCACTTTTTTCCAAATTACAAGAAAATTTCGTTCGCGTTCGTCTTTTCTCCCTAATATTTTTGTAACCCTCATGATTCGTGTAAGTCTTTTCAAAATCAAGTCTTTAAGAAATTTGTGATAAGGACCATTATAGGTTTGTATATATAGTCAGAAAATTCTTGATTATGGCTTACACATATTTTGTACATCTGAAAAAGTTAAAATAGCCATTTTGTAGTCATTACACTGCTTTATTTACGCTGTGGCACCAGGGACGGAAGGGGTGCATAATAAATTATTATTTTTTCCTCTAATAGACTAGGATTGTGTTTATTACATTAAAAGTTTATAGGCAATCAAAGATAACTACAACAAACTTATGTAAAGATTTGAATATAAAAAAAAAATGCAGTAAAAAAACCGACAATAAGAGATAAAATAAAATCAGCTACACGATCTTGGAGGTAACCTAAAAAGTGTGTCAATAGATCAAGATAAATCGAGAGATCTTGACGAGCCGCGAATAATATTGCCTTTCATTGTTTCTAGTCATATCTTAAAAGGATCAAAATTACCGAATCTAAAAGCTATGATATAACATCCGACGAGAGAGCTCATAATCCGGCACTAAGTAATTAAAAACTAAGTCAATATTACGAAATAAATAAAGAAACCGGCACAAAGTGTTGACGTACTTAATATTATTCATATGAGAGATTAAGATAGTGTTAAAAAGCTTCCATATCAAAAGAGATGTGTTACTGCTTTAGTTAAAGGGTTAGTTAGTAAATTAAATGGCATAAGATGTACAATTTATACAATCTTTTTGGAAAATAAGAAGTAGAGTAAAGAAAGTAAACAACAGTTAAGTTTACGCGCCACCAATAAAATACGCGTTCAAACGAGCTACCGACAGAAGTACCAAGAAGACAAATTAGTTTAATCTCGATCAACAACTATCGTCAAGTAAAAGGTGGCTATTAGCACGGATACGGGTAAAACCGTCAATTTAAAACTCAAATTACAGGCCATTCAACTATCAATATACGAGCATCTGTCAAATTACATCGATCTTCTTAATGGTACAGAGCAGATGGACAAACAATACCCTAAAGCGGCAGCAGTGGACCCACCCTCCCATATTGACCTTCGATAAAGCGGAAGTAAGTACTTACTAGCCCACATTAACAACAACGGTACTCGTAAAATCAATAAACAAAATAAATTCAATTACAGCTTCAATAAACAAAGCCATAAAATATTAAAAGTGAGTTCAATTAAATAATTGAGGTTATAAAACAAACAGACTACCCAAAAGCCACAGATTGTAAAAAGACAGGGAAAGCAGAAAAATCAATTTGTAATTAGTTGTAAAAGTTAAACGATAGAGGTATAACCGAGATAGACTAGGTCGTTCTAAAGTGACTAATGTTGATTTAACAGAGCGTGTCACTCAATGCGAAGTTTTGAATGCAGAGTTTGTGAAAACGAACAAATTGCGACAACAATGAAAAAGTGAAAGATTTGATGCGTCATTTAAAGTTGAAAGTTTTGGGAGTGAAGCAAAGTGAAGTACTAACTAATTAAGATTGATTGGAGAATTTGCGTAATACGGAAATATTTACAAAAAATACACTTGATAATCAAGCAAGTAACTATCTAAGAGCATGGTTAAAGTCTTTACAATTTATGTAGTATGTATGTATTGTTCGTCGTTCTTATAAGTATTTAAATACTCTACATCTGAACGAATTCATAAAAATATTGATGCCTGAGGTGCTTATCGTTAGATATGTTATTATTTGTCTGGAGTGCCAACGCTGTATTTTCAAATAGACTTTTCTTTATTTATATTTTAATAACACATTTGTTGTACATATCAATTTTATTAGCTAAAATAACTCACTTTAAATAATCTGTAAGTAGATCAAAATCAACGGATCAGTTATTTTTCAGGTCTCACAAACGATTTTTTCCATTTGTATGTTAACAAAGACTTTATCAAGGAGATCTCTGCATTATTTACAGTACAATTGCCATACAGTGCAGCTGTATAAATTCAAGCCAAGGCTGGGCAGCTCGTGAAACTCAATGCAACTGTGGAAAAATTATATGCCTATATAAATTTGTTTGAAAAGATTTAAATTGTTCTTAAATGAGACCATCAATATTTCAGTTGGACTTACTAAAGTTTTTACTAGTTTTCATCTTCACCCTTTCGGGATATTTTAAACTAATAATCGTTTTCATGATTTACCGTATTTACAATTATACACGTTGATATTTCCGTATTTTTGCCCGGGGTTTGTCAGGAATTATTTTATAATATAAATAAGCATTGTCCGTAAGAGGTTATGAGTAATATTTGCAAAACATTAAAAAGTTCTAACTCCTCCAAGATTAAAAGTAACATATATTTCTAAATAATGCTACTTTTAATGTTTTAATCATTTAGTGCTTTTATACAAATATACATATTATATATTAAATTTAATTTATTTATTTAAAATTATATACATATAGCAATAGCAATATGCAATTGTAGGTTTAAGAAAGTTATCAAGTAAACACCTACAGAAAATCCCGTGAGATTACATTTTAGAGCTCATTAGCACATTCAACACCATGTTACCACATATTACAACATAAAAGAGCTACAAAGTTCACAGAGAAGTTTCTCAATAGATTAGCCCTGATTCAGCCTAATCCACGTTTTGTCTGCATTCGTGACCCGGTGAGCGACATAATAGAACACATTTATTTCTAACAAACGATTATGCAAGAAAGGGCCATCTCTAACAAGGAGGTCTTTGTTAATTCATTAGAACGTAATCTTGATTGCGATAGAGAATATACGAGTCATGGGATGATGTATTAGTAAGTATAGCATATAAAAATAAAACTAACGAAACTTTAAAATGGTTTCAAAATTTTGTATCTGGGGTGAGGAGATCCGGAAATTCCGAAACATTCTAAATTAAATTGCAATTAAGGCCGAGTATCATAAATTTGTTATTCTGATTATGTTATAATTATTCCATTGAAATTAAATTAGCTGAAGTAATGTGAAAGTACAGCACTAAAACACAACATATATAATAAGTTCCTTCCAATAATGATTTTGAAAATCGAAAAGATGCAACAGGAGCGCAGGATCATTATAAGGGGCCAAATAAAATAGACCTTTTCTCAAATGAAAAGGGGATATTAGTAATTAATCATTTACCGGACGTTTTCATTACTGCAGACTAATGATTCGCAGCTCCATTTAATGTGTAAGTACTTTATCTAATATGTTTATTTTTTAATACACGAGATAGTTGATTTTTTTTGATCCACTCCCCTTGTTTTAGCAAATCATCATGATCACACAGATAAAGGACTGTCTGACTTGATGTTTATTTCTGTAATGCAAATCTGTAATCAAACAAATTGGGATCCATGATACATTATAAAATCTGTATTGTATCGTATATCCCAATTTATTTATTTATCTGTATTTTTAGTTAGCTCTATCTATATTGGACGAAACTAATTTGGAGAAAATTGTATATACTGTTTTAAATCTATACTACAATGTTTGAATTTCCAAACTGCAGTATTCATGCAGTTAAGAAATATTTTATCAAGAACTAAGAAGAAATAAGAGACGTAGCTATAAACACTATCTAGAGTACCAGCAGTTTCCATTTGATATTCTATTTGACTTGATGCAAAGGGTGTAATTTACCACATCCAGCCGTATTCCACGGAATGATAGATGACATACCTGCAACAAACAATGTACTTATTAGAGCGAATACTACAATGCACAAATTATATTGTACAGAACCGTTATAAGGTCACAAGTTCGAGCCAAACAATACAAAACATTCGATGCTCAAGAGATAAGTACTAACTGTACACAATTGTATGATTCCGGATTTTAGATCAGGGAAACGCGTAGAAAAATAAACTTTAAAACTAACACCTAAGATTTATATTTGGATAAACGATAGATATAGCTTATAAGGCAATATAAAAACGATTTAATCACACACCGCAAGGCAAAATTCTTGTTTGGAGCTGGTTGAGTTTCGCGAGATATCATCATTGTTCTGGGAATTTAGGCGCAAAAAGTTGCAGAATTAGATACGCTCAGACTGAATGGCG
This sequence comes from Erannis defoliaria, assembly GCA_905404285.2. NCBI lineage: Eukaryota > Metazoa > Arthropoda > Insecta > Lepidoptera > Geometridae > Erannis > Erannis defoliaria. Next base: position 9,822,260 of record FR990066.1, on the reverse strand, counting down.
ATTGGATTCAGTTCGGTTTTTTATGATACCAAATAAATTAGCTAAACTAAACCGTGGCGTGTTTGGGACATTAAGTCTAGTTTATAAATATATATAGATTGGATGAAGTATCCAATCCAATATTTAAAGTATCAAGCTCAAGGTGAAGGCATGTTCTTTTTACTCGTAGATCTGTATTAATCACACTAATATTATAAATTCGAAAGTTTGTCGGTGTGTATATTTGTTACCCTTTCACGCTGAAACGGTTGAACGCATTTAGATAAAATTCGGTACAGATGTAGCTTATACTTTGGAAGAAAAGATAGGCTACATTTTATTCCAGGAACCGCGAGTGAAACCGCGTGGCGCAGCTAGAAGATATTATTTGTGACTACAATTTTTTAAACTCACACGTTTTAGTAGGCTGAGATACTAAATAAACTGAATCGTCTAGAACTTTATCTTTTATCCTTTTGATTGCGTCAAAGCACAGAAGTTTTTAGTTTCGTTTCGTCAACCAAGAATAGAATATTATTTTATTGCCAAACGGTGTAAAAGAGGCTTGGTAGAGTCAGCCCATAATCTGAAACTTTATGTTGAAAACGATCTTGTCAATTAGGTCGAGTGGCCTAGCTTCGCGCTAAAGTTGCCTTTTGCTTAGCTAAATCAATTAATTTATGGTACAAAGATCGATTACCAAAATAGATAAGAGATCAACAAAAACAACGCACACCTGTGTTTGCACTAGACGAAATTAAGCCAATATTAATAAAATAAATGGCCTTTTTTACACCGCTTCTGGCATCTACGGTCGTTGACATAGCCTTGGCAATGTTGCCAGTGTAAAAAAACAAAATGGGATCGCACGATATATTACGTCACCTTTAGTTTTTGGACCACAATTTAGCTATTGTCCACGAGTCATTTAGCACAGCACATCGTTTGGCTTGGAATTGTTTTGTAAATTATTAGTATTTTTTGAACATCAAAAAATTTCCTTTACGTACAAAAAATCTTGGCCGTATATCCTTGATTAGCATTTAGTTACATAGTGTGCACGCTTAAATTTTTTGTTGTGTAAAATAATCTGCCCTGGACAGGCTTCGCGCAAAATCCATTGGCATTTTGACAAAGACCTCAAGTTTAAAGAAACCTAGTTATATTTTGTTACACGCCCGTATAAAGTTTAACCAGTTCAGTAGTCATATCGGCTTTCATGAACATGACTGTTGCAAAATTTATTCAAAGTTGATCGCGGTCGTACTTTCACGATTTATTTAGAGCTTCATTAATATAGCGGTATGTGTGTATGTGAATATCTAACGATGTAGTTTTAGTTTTATTGCTAAACACAAAAAGTGCATCAATATTTAGACTCGAGAGTCGAGAACACGAGCGTTGGTTTTGTAGTAAGTAATATTTTCAAACTAAAAACATGGTGATTACTGATTAGCCAATATCTTTAGCATATTTTATTAGTAAATAAATCTGCTGTACTATACTTGAATACGTGGGTACGAGAGTATTCCCGTATATTATACAGGGCTAGTTCTAATCAGTTAGCATCTTTTTAAGGGTATATTCTGTACATCAAAACAAACAACTTTTACTATGGGGCCAACATAGAAATCGCGGAAAAAAAAGTTCATCGACCTTGGGCAAAATGTATGGAAAAGTTTTTTTTTTCGATTTCGATGTTGGGCCCATTAGTAAAAGTTGTTTGTTTTGATGTACAGAATATGCCGTTATAACTGATTAGAACTAACCCTGTATATAACAGAAATGTACTATACTTTATTGCCGTAAGTAAATTAAGAACTGATTTTTTATCGCAAATTTTAAAACAAACAACTACCGTCCATCGTCGAGCGGACAACATCATTTCAATTTCGTTCGTACATTTAATCTAATTTTTAGTGGTAATCCTTGTGTTTTCGTTTAAAATTCGTGCTAAAAGTTCGATAAGACTTAGCATCAATACAGTGCAGTGATTATATTAAACTGAATTGAGTGATTTGAAGCAATATAAACGAGAACAAATTTTATCTCGATCAACAAGCATCAAGACGGCGGCTCTCAGCGCAAACGCGTAAGCACCGCTTTTTGCATGGCGCTTTTGACCTTTTGGACGCGACCAACGTAGAAAATTACGACTTACACTTGAGCTGTGTCTTCGTTGGATTTGCAAGCTAATTGAGTTCTACTTATAACTGACGGATCGCTGTTTACTTCAACACAATGAATGTGCAAAAATGCGCCGGTTGTCCTAACATATTAAAAGGAGTGGCTCTTTTGCAATGTTCTCGCTGTGCTGATAAGTACCACTATAGCTGCATGAACTTCAGTAAGCAAGATTACATGGGATTCTCGAAGGATTTCAAGGAATCGTGGGTGTGCCTTTCCTGCAAATGCAAACAACCGAAGTTAGGGGACAACACAAACACCCCGGTTCGTTCGACAGCTACAGCGGTCGTGACGCAAGTACAATGTTCGGGCCCGCCGGCACCGGCGGCGGCGTCCACGGCGGCTGCTGCCACGGCCTTTGAGTACGACAACGTCACCCTGCGCACGCGACCACGCAGCTCCTGCACCTGCACCTGCATTTCTGCCGAAAGTATCCGCGAGATACTTAGAGAGGAGCTCGATAGGAAGTTTAATTCTGAGCTGAGCGCTATTCAGTTGAAACTTACAAGCTTCGAGGAGAATCTTGCCGCTATTAGCACTCTAAACGACATACTCAGCCAAGAAAACAAGTCACAGAAGGTTTATTTATCGGAGCTGCAGATAGAGAACGAGAAACTTCGCACCAGCACCAACGACGTGTCTCACCGCTTGCACCAGCTAGAACAGCTATCGCGTTCTAATAACCTAGAAGTGCAGTGTGTACCTGAGAATAAGAATGAAAATATTTTGAACACTATCGAACAACTGAGTAAAATAATTAAGTGCCCAGTTGCGGATCCTGATATTCAGTACTGCTCACGAATTGCCAAGCTGAACACCCAGAGCCCCCGACCTAGGTCTATTTTGATCAAGTTTAGCAGCAGACGCCTGCGTGACAACTTTTTGGCGTCAGTGATTAAATATAACCGTTACAATCCCCAAGATAAGCTCAACACTAGCCACCTCGGCATCGGGGGCAATAAGAAGAGTCCCATCTTCGTGGCTGAACACCTCACGCCAGAAGTCAAGTCGTTGCATGCCGCAGCACGTAACGCGGCTAAACAACTTAACTACAAGTTTGTCTGGGTTAGGGACGGTAAAATCTTTCTTAGAAAAACTGAAACATCGGGTTACGTTCAAGTTCGTAACGAAGAAGTGTTAAAGTGTTTGACCTAGTAGGTAACCGATTGATCGGCATAACTGTAGGTAGGTAACTATTGCTATTACTATTCTAATCTTATACTATACTTAATCAATTAACTTCTTAATATTTTGATAATTGAATTATATAATTAATAATAATAATTACAAAAAAAAAAAAAAAAAAAAAAATTTCACTACTGATTTTGATGTTGTTAGTTTATTATCAAAATGTACGTGGATTAAGAACCAAAACTCTAGACTTATATAACAAGGTTGTTTGCAACAACTACGATGTAATAGTGTTAACGGAGACATGGTGCAGGAATGGCGTTTTCGATTCTGAATTATTTGACAGTAGATATGTAGTATATAGACGCGATGGAGAGACTAGCAAGATTCATAATAAAAGCGATGGGGGAGGGGTAGCCGTGGCTGTATCTAAGCGCTACAACTCCAGGCGACTCCAGGACTTAGAATCTAACTGTGAGGATGTGTGGATTCAGATCGAATGCCTTAATGACAAGGGCCAGAAGGTATGTTTGCATTTGTGCTCAGTTTATCTTCGCTCACCCCTTAGGCAAGATGCTCTTGAAGATTTTGTGAGTAATTCTGATAAAATCTTGGAACAACATAATTTAGAAAACGTCATATTTGTCGGAGACTTCAACATGTCATGCATAGACTGGAACCGTTCTAATAATACACAGCCTCTTAATTGCAAACCCAGTAAAACCATGTTACCTAATATGCTCCTCGATTTCTGTTCGTTGCATAAACTACAACAGTTTAATCACACTCTAAATAAGAATGGTAAAATTTTGGATCTCGTCCTCAGTAACTACAGGAACATTACTAACTTACATGTGACCAACGATCCTCTTTCAAAGGTTGATCTTTACCACCCACCGTTAGTTTTTACCTTATCTTATTACGACGTAAAAAATCGTAATAATAATCTTACCCCGAATAACAATCACCGTTTTTGTTATTATAAAGCGGACTACGAGAATGTGATATGGGATTTGAATAGCGTTAACTGGGATGAGGAATTTGATACTTGTGCGTCGGTTGATGACATGATTTTGATATTTTATAGGCATCTTCGCATAGTTATTGAGAAACATGTGCCAAAGCGTTTGCCAAAAAGTAATAAGTACCCTGTATGGTTTTCTCGTGACCTGATTAATATTCTCAAGGAAAAGCTCAAGTATAGACGTAAGCTTAAAAAATTCAATAATAATCCATTGGATAGAATATCTTACGAGCTGGTCAAAAAACGCGCTCAGCACCTCATGACCACTTGCTACAAAGAATACATTGCACGCCTCGAATCCAGCTTGCGAACTAATCCCAAACTGTTTTGGTCTTTTATTAAAAGCAAAAGAAATAGCCTAACTCATTTCCCCGCACTGATGACTCTGGGTGATAAGGGCGCCTCGACTGGTAAAGATATTTGCAATCTCTTTGCGCATAACTTTTCTTCGGTGTATAACAAAAACCCTGCCCCTGTAGTACATCCCGGTGTTCCTCCTGGCATATTTACTCTTGACACATCGTTATCCAATAACCACTTAACACTAATCCAATTTGACGATGATCACATATTTAAAGCGTTAAAAAGACTTGATTCAAGCAAAGGCGCTGGCTCTGATGGCCTCCCTGCAATATTTGTTTCTAGATGTGCTCCAGCTCTAGCACATCCCCTGCGACTTATCTACAACAGGTCGTTAAAAGATGGTGTCTTCCCTCATGATTGGAAAATAGCATTGGTTGTTCCTTTGCATAAGGACGGTCCGAAGGAACAAATAAAAAATTACAGGCCTATTTCTATTCTCCCCGTGTTTGCAAAACTCTTTGAGCAACTACTTCACCCTTCTTTGTCATGGCACTTTAAAAATCTTATTAGTCCATACCAGCATGGTTTCATGAAGTCCAGATCTACCGCAACAAATTTGTTATCTTTTATCAATGCTGTTTCTCAAGAAGTTGACAAGCGCTCAGCTGTGGATGCTATATACACCGATTTCAGCAAAGCGTTCGATCGCGTGAACCACCAAATCCTCCTCCAGAAACTCTCTGCATATGGAATCGCGGATCCATTGCTGAGTTGGTGCGCATCCTACCTTTCAGCCCGGCAGGCCATGGTTGTGGCTTCTGGCTTCTCTTCTGACCGTTTTTCAGCGCTGTCTGGCGTGCCCCAAGGGTCCCATCTGGGTCCCCTATTTTTCAACGTATTTATTAACGACATCAGAGATTGTTTTCTCCATTGCAATCATTGCTTATATGCGGACGACTTAAAATTATATAAAAGTGTAAATTCTTTATCTGATGTCACACTTATACAAGAAGATCTTGACCGTCTTGTCGCATGGTGCTGCTGCAACGGTATGGATATCAACATATCCAAATGTTATTCAATTCATTTCTCCAGGTCAAAGAAAGCTAGATCACTTTACAACTATAACATAAATAACGTTAATCTAAAAGAACTGGACAGCATTAGGGACCTTGGTGTGGAGATTGATAGAGAATTAAGGTTTCACGTTCATATTGATAAAATTTGCTCAAGTGCGTTTAAATCTCTCGGATTTGTATTGCGTAACAGCAGGGATTTTAAGAACCCTAAGACAAAAATCTTACTTTACAATTCTTACGTCCGGAGTAGCCTGGAGTATTGCAGTGTTACTTGGAATCCTTTTTATGAAGTGTATAATAAGAAACTTGAAAGTGTACAGAAACGCTTTATGTGGCACCTTGCTTTTTCCTGCAATATTGCCAAGACTGTTCGTAGTTATCCAGCAAGACTAAAACATTTCCACATGGACTCCCTTGCGGATCGAAGACGCTTGCTCGACTTAATGTTCCTATATAAACTTGCGAATGGAGCGCTTGATGTCCCTGAACTGCTATCTCTTGTCAAATTCTCTGCGCCAACGACGTGCACCAGGGCTTCGAGATTCAATGTTTTGAAAAATTTTAAGTACTATACCAACCTTGGCATGAATGCACCTCTTAACAGATTAATCACCGAATTTAATAGCTTCAATAAGATGTATTCATTGGACCTTTTCAGTAGTAGTATTAGTAGTTTTAAGCGGGCTATCAGCAACATTAGTTAATTAAATTGTATTTTTCTTTTTGTCAATATAATTATAGTAGGTTAAATGTACTTGTCTTATATAATATAACTTAAGATTAATTTATAGATACCGCTCGTGTCATTATTGCATGTTGTCGGTGCCTATAATTGTATCAGCATCTAGTTTCTTTTTACTTTCATGTGTTATTGATAATGTGTTGATGTATGGTATGTTGGTACCCAATAAATAAATAAATAAATAAATAAATAAATAAATAAACATAACAGAACTAAAGTACGTTAATTTTAGAGAAATGGTTTAATCCTTTCTGTTTAGTTTGACGATTTAAGGCTGCGCTCATCTATATTTCAAGCACATTTTTTTACTGCGATCAATAATTAATCTAAAGCTGAATGAGATAGGGCCACATTTAGCGGAGCAAAAATATGGCAGTTACGCAGCTTCGAGCATGTCAAGATTCGATTGTAGTTTTTTTATTTTTTATTTATTACAAGCATAATATAAAAAAAAAAACAAAGCTACAAATCGTGACAAACTATATTATTTACAAGTGAGTAAATTTTCGTGCTAAATTTGGTAAAATTGAATTATTTAAACTGTTGCAATGTGCAAAAATAGAGGTGTTTTGTAAATTTTTTTCTTCTTATCTAATTTTTTTAGTAAAATTCCAAAAGCGCTACATCACTTCTCACATCTTATAGATACAAATATATTTTTTGGGAAAACACAAACTCATACAAGCTCATACAACGCCAAAAAACTGCTATGACTGCACGTAATTTTTTCGAACAAAACGAAACGTTTTTTTATCGAACGTTTTTTTTTTTTTTTTTTTTTAAGTTATAAAGAATGAATCAATCAATTAAACGACAAAATTATTTTTATATGCTGGCTACCAATACATCATACATCATTCATCTTCTATTATTATAAATCTTAACGAAAAGGGAGATATTTTTACTGAAGTCAGTCAAGAATTGCTGACGATCAACCAATCATTCCACAGACCATATCTGTACTTATAGCACAGAATATATTATACTACTACGTACTTATAATCTATTGATATCTTATTAAAATAAACCAACTTTGAAAATTACAACCCACAAAAGCTTTACTTACATATGTAATTAACAACATTTTCCCTTTCCACACTAACAAAGGTTCATAAAACTTATATTTCTTACGAGATTCTCACTTGGCATAATAACATTTACAAAGGCAGCTGCAAAAACTCGTCATATGCGTTCAGTACGTTTACGAAGACAAGAGTGCTTGTGTGCCAATAACTTTCTCCGTAAACGCATTTCCATATGATTGGAGATCGATCGTTGCATGGTTAATCGAAACTGTCTCTGTGAACTTATGGCCCTATTAGTCGCGATGTTGTCAGTATTAGTTTCCTTTGTCTGTTTGTTGCTTAGTTTACAGGAAGTTTACATCCTTCCTCATCAAGTTAACGTATTATTTTAACCTATCTTGGTAAAGAAAATACAAAAAAACACGATTTTTAATATACAGGGTTAGTTCTAATCAGTAAGCATCATTTTAAGGGCCACCCTTTTATATTCTGGTCTGTACATCAAAACAAACAACTTTTACAATGGGGCCAACATAGAAATCAGCTGGTCCATACAAAAAGTTCAGCGATCTTGGGCATAGTGTATGGAACAGCTGTTTTATTTTTGCCGTGTTCAATTTTGGCCCTAAAGTAAAAGTTGTTTGTTTTAATGTACAGAATATGCCCTTTAAAGGATGCTAAATGATTAGAACTAACCCTGTATAAAGATGGGAAGAAGAAAGAAAAAAAACGTTTATTCGGCAAAACACAAATAGATATATGAGAAAAAGACAAAAAATGCCGAATGTCATCTCGGCATTGGTGTTCTATTTACCGAGCAATTTTTATGGTAAATTGTATGTTTTCTGATTTCTATTTCTAGCTTTCTAGCTTATCTTTGAGCGACAACTTTGTTCTGTTCACAGCGCAGGCACAGTAAAAACCTCATGTCCCAGTAAAGTTTCCCATGTCTGGTTGTGATTAGTAATAGTCCGGTTTTTAATTCCTGATATTTTTTGTAAACAAATGAGTTAAAAATAAAAATAGCAAACCAGTCAGGTTAATTATAAGCTAAAAATAAAATATATTCAACTTCTAAAAAAGAAATTTTTTGATAACTTTTTATATTGTAGCAATGTATTTTTGCTATTTACATTGTAGTTTGATTTTGATTTTTGTTACATGGTAGCATTGCTGGGATTGCTAACGGTATGGTGACCATAATTTTACAAGTCGTATTTGTGTGTCATAATTTGGATTCGAGCAACTTTTTTGCTTTTTGCAGTTAGTTCAAAAAAATCGATCAAACGGTTGTCAAGATACAAGATCGCAAGGTACTTGACTACGAGTAGTTTATTAAAATGGCTCAAAAATATTTTGATCTGTGACTTTTAATAAAAAGAAAAAACTTTTATTTTTCGCGTAATAAATATAACGATATTATTATTAATTACGCAAAAACTTTGCAATAAGCAAAGCAAATCGACGTTTCATAAACGATTGTGACACGTTGAGTTACCTAGTTCAAAATACAAAGATAAGTGACAAATAGTTTAATTGATTCCGACATTAATCTGTCTAGCCGTCACCACATCAACACGTTTCCTGCCAAACCCGACGTTTTATTCACGCGCACAATTTACTATTGTGTAATATAAAAAGAAATTACGTATTGAACAAGTGAGAATTTATGTAACAACCTCTTACTAGTGATATACATATGTATGGAAGTAATTTAAGTGCACGTGTTTCGAAATTACTTTAAAAACCTGGTCATAGAGAGTGTACAAAATGCCTATATGGGCCCTTGAAGCAAACGACTCACGAATTCACGATTGCACTTTTCGTCTTACATCATTACTTTTTTTATAGATCCAGCTTACTTGAAGCTGTAGTCAGCTCTATAAAACGGCTCAGCCAACGGCTATATCAGCTCTGTTAAGGCGCTATTCGTTCACAGGGGAAAAAATACGTAAGCGCTAAGCACCCGCACCCGCTTTGATTGGCTCATTGTCTGTGTCTGGGTGTTGTATGTAGTTTTATATTTACAAAAAACAAGTATTTTAGTATTCTATCAGCTACCTGGTTCCCATCCCATAACACAAGCTTAGCTTAGTTTGGGGCTAGATGGCGCTGTGTAAAAAATGTCCACTTAATATTTATTTAATTATTTTTCTTGTTAACTTGCCCCAAAGATGCGCGGTGGCACGAGACGCGAGCAAAGGTTCTGTAGCTGTGCGCTGTGTTTTTGTTTAAATAAACTATTATAAAAACATAATTCATGTGCCAAAAAAAAATTCTTAAAATTAAACTTAAGTTAATGTGAATATTTTTTATTGATTCAAGATTTAACCAGTACGATACTAATTGTGTAATGCACAAAACACTGAAATGTATTTTTGATCTAGTTTAGTTAAAAAGTGTTTTGTCTTCTTTTTTCAAACTCAATTCGTAATTCGAAAGAAATTGTCTAAAACACTTTTTAACTTAAATACCTAGGTTTCAGTGTTTTATGCATAACACGGTTAGTATCGTATTGGTTAAGTATTGAATCGATATCGATAGTCGAGTGAAATAGTCTAATACGAGTATTGAAATATTTTTTACAACACATTTGCTCAAAAAGTGCATTTACGAAGCCTGTATATACATCGTTCGGAAGTTAAACATTACCATAATAATAATTTAAGAGCTCCACCAAAGAGTTTCACATTACGTGAATAAATAAGCTGAATGATCGAACCTCCTTGGAAGCGCTTTTGCTCAATTCGTTTGTCTTACTTTAAAATTAAACAGAAAATGTAACGAATTAAATTCTCACAACAATTTTTTTTTTCTAATTTTCACCACGCGCACTTAGCGCCATTTGTTAATTCGCGCCATTACATCTTACCTCCTAGGAGGATTATGGCGTCGCACTTTGTGCATTTGCCAGTATCAAGTATTTATTTGTATCAAGTTTTTGATAATTTTCAAGTCGAATGAGTGTGACTTAGACAGTCAAAGTGATGTCACACTTAGTAAGTCATGCCCTAGTTAACACTTAGTAAGTCGTGGCAACTTTACTATAAGCTTCTTTGGAGTTTTGGAAACAACACGAAAAGACACTCATATTAGAAACGTTTTAACGAAGACGAACTTTAGAACGAAGTCTTTTTTCTTCTTTCCTCCTAGGAGGATTATGGCATCGCACTTTGAGCATTTGCCAGTATCAAGTAGGTATTTGGTTGCGACTTTCCGTACGAAATAATTAAGTTTGGCTCATTATCTGTTGTTCTTCTGTTATCTGTTTTCTCGCAAATGTGTTGTAAAACGTTGTATGTCATAAATAACTATTTACAAATAAATTGTTGTTTGAGTATTTTTTCCACTTGGTAACTATAAGAATTCTAATGATAAGTGTACAATTCCAGAACTCGTTACAGGCATTCCGTGAACATGTCTGGCCTTGCAGATAGACTAAAACATAGTCAACAAGCTACAGGCTGTAGTCAAGCCATTACTTGAGCGTTCGCTATAATGGTTGACGAAATAATTATTCAGTTTATACCGACGCAACGTTTAGTTGGACGACGACGCCGACAGTATTAGAGTCGTGCACCGAGGTTTGCTTAATAATTGCGTTTATCATATGATTCAGTATTCATTTGTTTTGTTCTACGGATTCGGAACAAAACAAATGTATACTGCGAGGAATGAGGAATGCGAGAGCCCAAAGCTCTAAAAAGTTACTCTAAAGGTTAGTCAGTTTACTTCGCTTAGGATTGGCCCATAGTCCATAGTCAAAGATGTTCACAATGATGAGTACAATAACCTTCTTTCAGCTTAATATGGATACGTTTCGCGTCATCATCATCAGCTCGGAGACGTCCACTGTTGAGCGAAGGCCTCCCCCTTAGACCACCACACTGTTCGACTTTTACTTTTACGTTTCGCGTATCCCTTGTATAACTTAATTTTATTTAATAACTTAAACAGTTGTCTAATAGCACATGGGATCTAATCAAGTTGCTACAGTTTACACTAATTTAGCTAATTTACCGTCCAACAAATTACCATATCGTGTTGTAGGCAATATTAAAATAATTTTGGCTTGTCGGTTAATATGTATAATCAATGAAAAGTGTTCACTTTCTCCTTCGAAATGAGCCTTGTTCATTTTGTATATTGTATGATGGTTGTACGACTGTAATTTCAGAGTAATGGATTTGATTGTGCAACTGTGAACATGATCGAGCCAGCTTGATGTGTGTTGCGATACAGTTTGACCAGAAGGAGCATTAAGCGATGTTGTTTCATGGTTGATACTCCAGAAACTCGAACAATGCGATTTGATTCCACTTTTATGCGAGTAAATAGCGAAATGCGCTGCCTGTGTCAGTCACACATTTCCCGATGAATGCAATATGGGAGTATTAAACTTGCAAGTGAATTGTTTTTTTTTGGTACTTGTGCAGACGAAATTAATTCAAATTTCCTTGGAGAATATAGCACTGGGGATGCCAGTAGCGGTAATATGTCCGTTTCTTTTCGTGGGAGACGAGGTAAACATGGCACTCTTTCAAGTAAACTTTCAGACTAATAAAACAAATTCCCTTTTGTATGAACGCACACTAAAACAAACTCGCATAACAACCAAAGGTTTTTTAGAGGGCTTTTTACCAGACGGGATTTGCCACTTCCAATGGTACATGCTTGAAGACTTTCTTTTTAAACAAATATTGTAAAATAAATTACATCGAGAGGCGATATGCCGGTTATCTGTCCACAGGAATTTCATCCCTGTGGCTCTCTCAGATATGAAGTAAGCAACTAGTACCTTCAAATTATGATGGTTAACCTGTACTATGCGGAGAAGCTTAGTGATTTGTATGCAGGTGTTAAATTAGGTCTGATAAGTGGTTGTTTTTCTCACGCAAGAGGTTTAGTTTTTATCGAAGAGGCAGGTTAGGAGTTTTACTGTTGAGCAATTCTCTGCACCCAAAACTTAACGCATCAGTTTGTATATCAATATTGTTTATTATTCGATTCATCTTTGGACGAGATCTTGTTCTTCATATAGCTTGGCAAGTTTTGAGTTTTTTTTTATTTCCTGGTAATGCTGTGGAAAACATTCATCTATTCATCTTCTTCAGACATACTACCCCCCTAGCCGAGGACTAATTGGTCTTTCCTCCCGCAGGAACGTGATACATTGTAACGTGGGTATGTTTGTCACGTTTTCGAGGGGGAAAAAGAGTGCAAGGCGGGCTGGATTGCTGGTATGAAAAACTATTTGCAACAGTGGCGACCTTATATCATCATCATCGTCATCAGCCTGATCCGTTTAAATGTAGGTCCCGGTTGTTTGATCTATATTTATATAACAACAACCGTCTAGCCTTGTCAGTGGCCTTCAGACGACACATTAACTCCGATACTAGGGCTGGCCACTCGGCCTATAGGAACTTAGTTACTTTTATCAGCATACATCGACACACTGCTTATTAGGCTTGCATTGGCTCTCCATTGTGCTTGTTCAGTGTCTCGGGCTAATCTCATCTACGTGACCCGTAATAGATCTGTTGTTTGTAGTCTTATAAAGAAGGTCGTTTACAGCTAAAGCCATAACCGTCTGATGAGTCCTGGTCAAGGGAACGCTTCAGATAACTGCGAACTACAACATACCTAATGATTAAGATCTTGAAAATTGTTGTTATTAAAACATCAGACGTGCAAGTTCGGTCACGTCTGACGTAGCACAGTAATATTCAAACCGTTGCTCAACAATTAAAACCATGTAATGACGTAATCTGTTAACGCTAATTCATTGCAAACTTCCCTCGCTACATGGATTAGTATCATCTCAACGGCCATCAAAATGCGAGGTTTTTTTTACAATTTCTACAAAAGCAAGTAGTATCAAAACGATGCATAGAACTAGCTTGAACAGTGACTTCGTTACCCTAATATTTTCGCAAGTCCAGGATCGATTTTTCTAATTATACTTTCAACATTTGATAAGCTCATCGATACACAAGCTACCGTCGAATGAGCATTGAGATTTAAAAATAGGCAATCGTAATCTTTTTGGCAGGTCATATCTTTTAAGAGCCGATAACCGATGAGGTAGATTTTTTTCTAGAGAGGAGACCACTTATCGGCAAACGTAGCATAGAACACCCCGAGCCTTGATGGAGTGGCGTTACACGTAAGGCTGTCGGCAATGGCTGAAAACGTTCTTATAGCCTAAGATCGGAATAAGTAGCGTACTTCAGGCGAAGCCTATGTCCAGCAGTGGAGTAAGGTAGGCTGATAATGATGACGAATCTTTTTGGAACAGATCCGTACTTGACCGTTAACTCACCTAATGGCATATATCATGACCACCTTTAGCACCATCTAGTGATAGTGTATGTAGGTAAGAATAGTGCACGTCGATCTAAGAGAAAATAAGGAATATGCTCAAGCCTATTATGTATGTTTAGATATTGTAGTCTAACTACAGAACTACAGAGTATTAACGAAACAAGGTAAGTAGTGTCGTTCGTGGAGATATCGCCTTAATCACGGATGAAATAATGATGAAGTAATTACTCTTCAGTCACTAAGCACAAATGCGGAAGGTGTGAAGTGATCTTGAAAACTATACAAAGGCTTCAAAAGGTTAAAGACTTTTGTGAAGCAGTCAATGAAATAATGTGTGAAGCACGACTTCAGGATTTGAAAGGTTTAGGAAGATTTAAGGTCACTTAGTAGGAAGATTAGCGTTCTACTAGACCTAGTGTGGCTAACTATATTCAAGAGGGAAATATGACACTTGGTTTAAACGATATGTTACAGCGCCTTAATTAAGAGACAGTTTCCATTTCATGTTAGGAAAATTTTTTGTTCAAAACTGTTAAAACAAAAGAGCCACCAGGCGAACATCTCGGTCATCTTGTCACTCCATTAATTGTTTTAAATAAGATCACATTAAGCAAATCTGAAAATCGCAATCCTTCAGCGTATAATACTTACAAGATATAGAAAAGTCTCCCTACGAAGGTCTAACGAAGAGATTTAAAAAAACGGAGCCCAAATTGTGAAAGGTTATTTTTATTATTTTTAAATGTATGGTATCTACTATATGGGCTCGTGTTTTTTAAGAAATTCCTTTTGCTGAAATAAATGATTACATTATTAATAATTACAATACGGGCCTTTAAAAAAAGGCGTCTAAAAACATCTCTCCTCTTTGAGTGTTAGTGTTGGGGCCTGCTTCGGCCGTACTCACGTTGTATTCTTGTAATTTGGGTTTGCTTCTTGTTATTAGGTAAATGGTTGGTGGTGTCGCGCGACCGGTACCGGTAATGGCGGTGTGCAGAATGTATGACGTATTGACAGTTGAATTGTTACGTGTTGCACGCGCGATGACCTATTTCGAACTGGCGGTGGCGGCGCTTGCGTCGCCTCGCCTCGCATGTAGCTTCGTATAGCTTGTCTATAGCTATAACTAGGTGTGCATAGCAGTGGCGTGCACATCTTCCGCGGCGTTGAAAGCGAAGCCTGCTTTCAACACCTACTCTCGTTTCTTCTTTGGTTGTTTATGTAGAGGTGGTCTCAACTTGAGGAGTTGAGACTGGTTCTAAACCTGGATCAACAGGTAGTAGACACATTCTATGGACCGATCTTCTTATCGTTCCTCTTGTAGTTATAATATCTGCTACTCGGCAGACTCCGTCTTGTCCCATGATACAATTGGTTACTCGTCCCATGCGCCAATGAAGCGGCATGAGGTTATCTTCTTTTAGCACGACCAGATCTCCCACTTTTATATTTGGACAATCTTTCCTCCATTTCGTTCGATTTTGGACTTCTGAGAGATATTCTTTATGCCATCTTTCCCAAAAATGTTGTCGTATTTGTTCAATGCGTTGGTAGCGAGTGGGTCTCGTGGTCGTTATCGGTTGAGATGGCACCGAAATTAGCGGTCTGCCAATTAAGAAGTGCCCTGGAGTTAAAGGATTCAGATCGTTGGGATCCGACGACAGAGGACATAATGGACGGGAATTAAGGATTGCTTCTATTTGTGCGAAAAGTGTGGTCAGTTCCTCAAACGTTAAGGAAGCATTACCAGCTACACGTTTTAGTAAGTTTTTTGCACTTTTCACACCGCTTTCGAATATGCCACCGAAATGGGCCGAATATGGAGGCTGGAAAACGAATCTAATGCCCTCGTTTGCAGCGTAGTCAGACACTGCTTGGCGACTGGATTGTATAATACGACCTAACTCATTGTTTGCACCTACAAATGTCCTGCCATTGTCACAATAAATCACATAGGGTTTTCCCCGGCGGGACACGAACCTACGCAGACATGAAATGAAGGCTTCAGTAGTAAGATTGCTAAGTACATCTAAGTAAATTGCCTTAACAGCCAAACAGACAATGACGCAGAGGTAGGCCTTAGTGACACGGTTACCACGGCCTATTTTTGAGGAGATCGTATAAGGTCCTGCGAAATCAATTCCACACGCTGCAAAACAGAAGTCCTCACTAACCCGTACACTCGGTAAGTTACCCATTATAGGCTGTATAGTCTTACCTCGGAACCGAGTGCAGATCACACAGTGTTTTGTAACTGACCGAGCTAGGTTCCTACCACCTAGTGGCCAGAATCGTTCACGGAACGTTGACAACAATAGCTGTGGACCCGCATGGAATAAGCGATGATGTTCATGCATCATTAGTAATTTAGTAAAATGATGCTTGGCATCTAGTATTATTGGATGTTTTTTGTCATAGACGCATTGTGAATGTTCTAATCTACCTCCCACTCTTATCAATTGGTTCTCATCGAGAAATGGGTTAAGAGGTAGCATCCTACTTTTATGATGTTTGCTAAGGTTAATGTCCGAACTTTCTTTAGGAAACGATTCTCGTTGACTACACCTTAATAGAAATGTTAATGACTTATTGAGTTCGTCCGAGGTTAAGGGTCCGGTTAATTTAACATTATTTTCTTTGCAATTATTTATAAACCGTAATACATATGCATATGCTCTGTTTAGTCTTAAATAGTTTGAATAGTTTTCAAATGAAATAACTGACAGGTCAGCTGTTTCACCGGTCGTAAATAAGGATTTGACCTCTGGCAAGTTATTAAACGACGAATTATTATTGGGTTGAAGAGGCCACTCCACAGCATCCGTTCTTAGAAACGAGGGGCCCTCCCACCACATTGACGTTGACAATAGGTGCTGAGGATCAATACCTCTAGAGCATATATCCGCAGGATTCAATTCGCCTGGGACATGTCTTATTTCGAAATCTTGGGTAAGTTCATTGATTTTATTAACTCTGTTTCGAACAAATATTGGCAGAGCTTTACTTTGCGTTTTTAACCACCCAAGTACTACGGTGGAATCTGTCCATAAATATTTGTGAGTCACATTACACGGTAAGGACTCTAAGACTTTAGAACTCAATTGCGCGCCTAATAGTGCCGCGCATAGCTCTAGACGTGGTATTGTTAAGCCTTTAATAGGCGCTACTCTGGTTTTAGCACACAACAGTTTAACCGTGACATTGTTCTTATCCATGTAAGAACGCACATACCCACATGTCCCATAGGCTTCCTGAGAAGCATCAACGAAGAAATGCAACTCAATTACAGCGGTGTCTGGATTAATATCGTCAGACATTACAAAGCGCGGCAATGAGACATTCGATATGTGATGTAGATTGTTCGTAAAGGTGTGCCATCGGTTTACAAAAGTTTGTGGCACTTCAGTATCCCAGTCCAAACCTGCTTCCCATAACTTCTGAAGCAGTATTTTACATTTAATAATGCAGCAAGAGAGTAATCCCAATGGATCAAATAGTTTGCAAGTGGTTGAGATAATAATGCGTTTAGTTACCTTTGAAGCTTGCAAACCACTTGACTGATCTGTCCCTTGCTGACTTCCTATTTGGCCTGAGAACCTGATGCAATCTGTATCAGGTGACCACCTTAAACCTAGTACTGTAGGGCCAGTCTCAAATTTGAGACTGTCAGGCGATCCTGCCATATTTGGTCCATGTCCAGTTTCACATAAGATTTCAGGACAGTTTGAACGAAATTTCCTTAGTGGAAAACCTGCTGAATTCAGGATTGCAGTCACATTTGTTAAAATATTGGTTAAACCTAATTTTGTGTAACTACCAGTATTTAAATCGTCCATATAAAAATGGAATTTAATAACATTGGCTATAGCTTGGTCTTGACATTCAAGTGCTAGTTGAAGAAGGCACCTCGTAGCCACAAACGGAGCTGAGGCGGTGCCATAGGTAACGGTATTGAGTTGATAGATCTTTATAGGCTCATACGAGTGATCTCTCCACAAGATAAGTTGCAGATGGCGCTGAGATTCGTCTAATGCAATGCATCTATACATTTTCTCTACGTCTGCAGTAAGTATGTATTTATAGGCGCGGAACCGAATCAAAATTGAAAACAAGTCACTTTGTATAACGGGACCTATTGCTTGTATATCATTGAGTGATTTGGTTGAGCTTGTTTTCGCTGAGGCATCAAAGACTACTCTCAATTTAGTGCTCTCACTTTGTTCCCGAATCACACAGTGATGTGGTAGGTAGCAACCAAATCGTGGCTTTTCGATTTCATTTAAATGACCTAACATGCCATATTCTTTTAAGAATTTGCTGTACTGAACCTTTATAGAAGGATTCTTGTTTAGTCTGTGTTCTAATGAGAAAAAACGTTTCATTGCCATAGGAAACGAATCGCCGAGAGCTTGTTCGGGCTCCTCTAATAGTGGCATCTTCACAGAAAATTTACCGTCTGGTAGGCGTCGAGTATTTTTCACAAAGTGAGTTTCACAGAATGTTTCTTCCGATGAATATGTACTAGAATCTGAGGGCAATTCTTCGACCTCCCAGAATCTTTGAATCGAGTTGTGTATATCTTGTAGTGACACTGATAGTTCGCTCTGGACAAAGTTACAATGAACCTTGTTGCCACAACTACCACCAATAGGACCGGCTACAATCCATCCGAATACACTTTCTTGTAAAATTGGTTTATTAGGACCCAAACTAATTTTATTTGAACCGACGATATCAAAGAAATGATCAGCGCCCAGCAGAATGTCGATTTCTGATGGCTTATAAAAACTTGGGTCAGACAGCACAATATTTTCTGGTAAACCTAAAGTTGTGGTGTCAACGTGAACACTAGGTAAGTTACCAGTAATTTTTGGAATGATGAAACAATTGATTGATCTCATGAATGAGTTGACTCGAGACTTGATATTGAATCTGCAACGTTCATTAATCGGACATGCTACACCGTTGATGCCTGTCAGGTTCAATGGATCCATATTCTCACAAGGTAAGCTAAGTTTATCTTTGAACTTCTTAGTTACCAGCGAAATCTGCGAACCGGAATCGAGAAGGGCTTTAGCAAGGTACTTAGTATTATTTCTAATGTTTACTACTTCTATAGTTGCAGTGCACAGTAGTACCTGGTTTGATGCTGCAGCTGATAAGGTAACAGGAGCATGAACTGTCTCATAGTTTTCGTTGCGGGGTGGAGTAGCTATAGGTACTCTATGGCATAATATTGAATTATGTTTCTGTTTGCAGTTACGGCAACTTCCCTTCAAGCTACATGCAGAATTAGGGTGACTACGAAGGCAGTTAGTACACAACCGGTGTTTAGAGACTTCTTGGCGCCTCTCATCAACGTTCAAGGCTTTAAATTTATCACATTGGTATACATAGTGGTCAAGTTTGCAGATCGGACAGGATTTACTAATGGACTCCTGCGTGAAAGTTGCAAATGAATTTGTAGCGTTATAGTCTTTACTATAGTTATAGTGAGTGTGAGTAGGTTTATTATTATAGCTAGGTTTATTATTATTATAGCTAGTTTTATTATTATTATAGCTAGGTTTATTATTGTAGGTTGTTTTATTTTCAAGTGTGTGTCCACAATTAGCGGTTTCTAGAACATTAGATCTATTTTCTAAAAATGTTTTAAATTCTTTTAAGGTAGGTAGTGTCGGTAGCTGACCTTTGTGCTCTTCCCACTTACTACTAGTTTTGGGATCTAGTTTTGCCGAGACCAGAAATATAACTAAAGGATCCCACCCATCGGTAGGTACTTCTAGTGTGTTAAGAGCATTTAGATTTTTAGAAACTTGGTCACTTAGATACCTAATAGCCTTAAAAGACTCCTTTTGTATATTGCTTAGTTGTACCAGAGCGTTCAAATGATGATGAATCAAGATATTTTTGTTATTGTACCTGTCTTGCAAGGTCTGCCAGGCAAGATCGTAGCTCACCGCGGAAAACTCAATTGACTTTATTGTGACACTGGCTCCCGAAGTTAAAGCATTTCTCAAGTAGTGAAATTTGCTAATTGGTGCAATAGAGTTGTTCTCATGTATCAGAGTTTTAAATGTATCTCTAAATTCTAACCACCTTGAATTAGTCCCATCGAACGTTGGGAGATTGATAACCGGCAGTTTTATTGGGTTAGAACTATTGTAATGACAACAACTGGATTTCACAGAACCTTCGTACTCATTAGCAGGTTTATCTTTAGCTGAAAATGAATCTATTAGTTCTTGACCAAGAGCAATTAGTGTATAGAAATCACTCTCAGTATTATCGCGATCAAGGATTTGATCATCTAAATTTTGCGACAATGCCTCAATCTCTGTTTGACAACGGTCAAAACTTGACATCATTTCTTGAATTTGAGCTAACCTCAATGTTATTTCTCGAATATCTAAGCTGGATATAGTGGTTACATTTTGATATTTTTGTAAATAATTCTTGAAAACAGTTAGACGACCTTTGTATCCAGCACGTTTTCTTACGAGCGTCTTTAGGCATTCTGTAACATCAGTCCTATTTGACGCGTCAACATTTAAATATGGTATTGGACTTTTCGACCTAGGTTTTGTTTCGCTTTCAGCCATTGTGAATAAACAAAATACGTAAACAATGAGCCAGGCAAGTAAATAGAAAAGTGTTACTTGGATTAGATAGCAAACAATCCAGCCAACAGCCTGAATCCCGCCGTCGCCGAACAGGACGCGTCGGTCGCAGCACGGAACTCTAGGAGGCCTGGGATGCGCGCGAGCATGCACTAGATTCGTTTCCCACACAATTCACTCGCCTTCGGGTGGCCACTGCACGATTTAGCACTGGAATTTTATGATAGACTTCGTTATTTTACAGGTTAGACACAAGCCAGCATAACAACAATCGTATTGTTTACACTATTTTATCGCGTATTGTATTGTACCGAATTACTGATAAAGTAGATTTCGTAAAATTGCAAAGAACGTATTGCAAACCGACTGAATGTGAATTTATTGTGAATTTTGTGAATAAATATTTATTGTACAATATACCTCACATCTTTATCAATCAACGTTAAACACAGTTAAACAAAACAAACTTGACGTTTGAACGTTTGATTGGGGCGGTTGGCAATAAGTCCGAATTACTAGATTGAAAGTTATGGAAACAAAATGGTTGCTAAAAGTTCGAAGCTGGTAACGGTCCGAAATACAAATGGAACATATAAAGTACCGTAAAGCAAATGCAATGAAAGTAAATGCTCTATAGATTTGAATCAACGTTCGGAAAATTACACAATAAAATAAAATGAGGGTCGTTCGAAAAACGATGTGATCGGCGACGCGATTTAACTCGAGCGCTTATACAAAATGGAAGATCGACGTGTTTTACGGCAAAATTCGAAATAACTTCCAAAACGGATTCGGGTTTCGATGATTTCAAATGATATTTTAGTGTGTAATTATAAATTACAGGTGCATATTGTCATAGGTTTGACCGTATAGCAATGTTTAATGGGTAAATTAAGTAGTTTAATGGAAGGCAACTGATCGGAATTGGAATAACGATTGTGAAATCTGCAAGTAGTAATGAAAAAGTAATTAGGCAAGAACAGTACGCATCGGCTAGATACTGCTTTCCCCAACGGTTGGCTACTTTGACCCTACTACTAAACACAATAAATAGAAAACGGAAAATAGGCAAAGAGTATAAGGGATAATGGAACGGGCTTACTCCTTTCGTTGACGCTTTGTTTCACCTGACCGCGCGGCGAAAGTTTCGGTTTTTGATGCGGGTTGCAGGTCCTGTCACGGTGATGTTGGGGCCTGCTTCGGCCGTACTCACGTTGTATTCTTGTAATTTGGGTTTGCTTCTTGTTATTAGGTAAATGGTTGGTGGTGTCGCGCGACCGGTACCGGTAATGGCGGTGTGCAGAATGTATGACGTATTGACAGTTGAATTGTTACGTGTTGCACGCGCGATGACCTATTTCGAACTGGCGGTGGCGGCGCTTGCGTCGCCTCGCCTCGCATGTAGCTTCGTATAGCTTGTCTATAGCTATAACTAGGTGTGCATAGCAGTGGCGTGCACAGTTAGTAACACATGTTTTCAGGAGTAATGTTACAGACGATCCATTACCACCAACGGACCTTGACGTTGGCATCTAACACGCAGACGGCTCTTTCTATAGGGAAAAACCTGTCAAACTTACCTGACAGTGAACCAAGGATAAATAAAAACCAAATTTGTATAAGAAATTGTAAAACCTAATTGATGAATTCAACTTTAAACCACATCCCTTTATCGCACAAAATGAACTCTATTACCAAGGTCCTTCAAAGATCTACTTTCGCAGGTGCAAACACACCTTGAGGGGCTCGAGCCTGTTTTTGTAAAAAGGACTAAAAAGGTACGTCAGCTGCGTGATTTCAGTTTTTGTGTAGCAGAGAACTATGCATTTATTTGGTCTCGATTTTTACACCTAAGTCAACATTTGTATCATTATAGCTGCGGCCGTTCTCGTGAACCGCAGTGTGGTGAATACCACTAACAAATTTCATCAACATTGGGTCAGCTGTTTATGCTATTCTGAGAACCACTGCACCAACAATATTTTTTCAAAGATAAAACAAATTTATTGTAAACTAAGCAATAATTTAAGAAAACGAAACTGCTAAACGAAGTGAATTTAGTAAAAAGGAATCAAATAAAAAAGAAAATACGTAGTAGGTATTACGTAAAAAAGATATTAAAAAAATATTAAAAAAACTACAACTGCGTGAAAATGAAGAGGATATCAAACAGTTCCGTTTCACCTTGTGACATTCTTAATACCGTGAAAGTCGGAAACAATCATGACCGTCCCATTGTCCCACTGATTTTAGATTAATATCAACAAAAAGCTGGCTTTCTAATCTTTTGTTTGTCGAAATATCATATTATTTGTGATATATTTATACCAATTTACTAATATCAAATTTCGTACGCTTTCAGATTTTATCAGTTCTATAAATATCCTTTCTATCATTTGTTTGTACTTTTGATCTTGATGGTTCTTTTCATATATTTATGGAAATTTACACATTAAAACTTATGAAAACATCATGTCTTTAAAAAATGTGTAATTGGAATATTAAAAATAGGTATTAAATCCAATCTCGTCTCGTATCTAACTTCATAGTTTTCTGCTTAAATACCTACTACATTAACAAATGAAGATGTAGATTTTGCTAAACATTAAATATACAACTTGAGGTATTTACAAAATAAGTAATAACTATTTTAAACTAATCTACTTCTTTAGTCTCTTTACTCTTAAAAAAAGCTAGCTATTTTGATTTTATTGAACCTAAGGTCATATTACGTTACTTTATAAGAAATGTGTGTTAAATAATACTCGTGATAATGTAATTATAATCATAAATCATAAAAGAATAGGTATAATTATATTCCAATTATTCTCTTTTGTATTATTATGACTTTGATTAGCTAATTGGAGATATAGTAAATCTAAGTTTACCCTAAGGCACTACCGGAGAGGTGAAGTGCGTTCACCTGTATAAAAAGTTACTATAGACCAAAACACCATGTAACTATTTAGCCAAGAGAGCAAGGCAATCGAGTGTTTTTTTTTCTAATATCGGCTTGTGTTTGACTAGCATCTCGTCATCTATCTCGACCAGAGGTTTTAAATCGCTAATGATTGGGTAGAACCACGAAATTACCATTTACAAGCTGCGGCTATACGTTGCGATTTTTTTCACATAATTATGCAAAATGACATAATTGATAAAAATTTCATATAAAATCTATAAGCCGATTACATAAATATACTTAAGTCAAAATTAAACATCGTAAAGATTAACGTTAATAAAAAATTAAACAACATTATTTTTATTGATGTTACGCAAAACCATGAGAAGTAATCAAAAGTTATGTATGAAAGACATGAGAGTTGATGAGAGTATTGAGAATGTATTTTAAGGATTTCAAGTTTTACATGCAATTGTAAAATTGAGGTAATAAACGGTAATAAAAACAACATAAAAAAACGTCAAAAGAAATAAAATGAAACTATATCAAGAAGCAGACACCCTTATGTCATCAAATAAATACCCAGCTCCGCGGAATGGTTTGGATTTTTACACAACAAAGCGACGTTAAACGTTATGAATGATTACATGATAAAGCACAAAATGCAAAGCAAATGTTAAACGTGAAGGATTAACATTCAATCAATTATATTTAACAGTAAAGTACTGTCAATGTAACTGACTTCAAAGAGAAAGTGACAGCGGTGGTACGAACCCAATATTTTTCACTCTCTGCCTTTAATGAGACAGCTCAAATGATATTTTAATAAAGGTTAACGGTTAAGTATGGTATAAGAAAACAATTATGAGCATTGCGTGTATACTTTTGTTTTGATGCTAATGGCGATACTTTTGTTGTGCGTGAATAACGCAACCCTTGTTAGAAGTGTCTAATTTGACAGCTAGTGATGTCAGACCTTTTAAAAGTATACAAAATAGTAGATTATGCACTAAGAGAATAAAGCAGTGTCATACGGGCGGCATATTGAACCTGAGCGTAACGAGGGACCTCGCTACGCTCGGGAGTTATATAGAGTCCTAAGTGAAGCGAGGGGTTCAAGCTGCCCAAGACGTAGACAGGCTTGATTCCAGAGGAGCATAGTCAACTTTTTACACCTTCTACGAGACAAAAAAAAACCAGGGCAAATTCACTGACAAACACCTTCTTTTGTTTGACATACTTTGTAAACGCACCTTTTTTTTGTGTTCTGTTTATGGTGGCCAGTTTGATTTTCGAACAAACCTTATGACCATTTTTTTACTTAGAGTTTTCCACGAGTTTCCACACGAATTTGACGTTTCAAATTCAAATCACTTTATTCCTTAGGGAGTTTCATACAACTTTATATCCCTTAAGAGATAATGGTTTACTTTACGATGAGGTTGCATGATATGTAATTGGGCTTTGTCGAGCAGGTGGTGTGAAAAGGTATTTGGCGCCTTACACAGAATGAGAAAGAACAAGAGAAAGAGACTGTTATTCGCTAGCAAATTATCATACCCAATTGCTCATCCTAAATAAACGTCATGAAAAATTTTGTATGATATGAGATATATATGTATATGAGTAATAAACGAAGGTCATCATCGTCATCATCAGCCCGGAGACGTCCACTGCTGAACGAAGGCCTCCCGACTGCCACACTGTACGACAACCTGCCATTTGCATCCACCGGTTGCCCGAAACTTTACAATAAGCGAAGGTATCGTTGTCAAAAATAGTAAAAATATGGAATTGGATCTACAACCAAAACCCAAATATTGTATTTTTATGATTGATGTTGCAGAATAATGCCAGCAATGTTTCAGGTTTTTCATAACACCACTAACAGCTCCAAATTTAATATATCTTATTACAATCCTTAACACAACTTACTTACAATCTTACAATCCTACCGACCGTGATAGATCACCGATTGCAATATCACCTGCGAACATGCCGATCCGCCACTCATTGCATAAGGGTTATAAAACTTTTACACGCAGAATGTATGCAAGATATCAACAATCCATCATCATCAAACATGGTTTTTAGCTTTTACCAGCGATCAAGGGTCAGAAATGACTGTCGATTTAAAATCGTAAGAAATAGGACAAGATAATCAATCAGACTTTACAAGTTTAATTATGGAAATCCATGTAAGTACAAGATTTTTTAAATTGTAATTGAATAGTTGGAAAATTAATGTTTTGTTTTGTGCTATTTAAAACTTTAAAAATAACAGGTCAAACATCACGACCCATGAGTAACATGTCCATTTAATTGCGAAAAGATAATAAATTGTAGGTACATGTCTTACGTAATATCTTCCAAATACTATTCAAAAACATGCATAGGCTATTATTAAATCTAAGCAGATTACGTCAAATTTGCCCCTCGCCCAAACGTGCCCATTAGGCTAGCTGCGTTCCCCTGCTGTATTGCAAGGGAAATCTGTTGCATTGCATATGATATTCCCCGGACCGTGAATCTCGTTTCCAATCCCGCAGACGCCGTCCTAGATATAGGTGCATAGGTACATTAATATTTATAGTATAATCTATTTGATATACTTAGGGATTATGTTAAGCTATTGGTGTTTACGACATAACCACAAAATAGCGGCCACATATATCCAACTCGATAAAATTTCTGTTAACAAACCGTTAACTGTCATATAATTTTGACATTCCATAATCAGCATTTTTATAATTTTAGAAGACAACATTATCAAAATCATCGTAGATCATAACAGCATATGTTTAACATGACATTATACATACATCAAAGTTTCGATTTCAAGCAGGTGTTAGCCTCTTGCCATAATCCATCAATGGCGGTAGACGGTCACTTTCACCATCACAACGGAAGCACAAGGGTTACTCTATGGAACAGCTTTTCACTGCCAGTAATCAAGGATGTACTGCAATGTTCAGGGATAATTGCAAGGTTGAACTTATAAGTGGTAAAGTGGTAGCTAATGGTGTAAGTATAGAAAGAAGAAAGCGAAGCTTAATGTGAACAGGAATTAAAATTTTGTAACGATGGAATCGACATTATTGTACAGAGTTAATTTGAATATAACATTTCTTAACATCAGGCATAGTGATCGAATGCTTCTTTCGAATAATAAAAAAGGTACTTATGTATTGCATAAAGTTGTATTAGTTCATTGGCAGGCGGCATGGCGCTCTCAGAACGCACACCACTGTTAACCAAGAAGACGCTGCTGCCCGTCCTCAGGTGGTTCTGGATGCAATTTATGTGGGGATTATGGCAGGGGAGGCCTTCGTCTAGCAGTGGGCGTTTTTTGGCTGATGAGTGTATTAGTTCATTGACATAAATGTTACATGGTCAAAGTAAACCTGTCAGGTATAAAGGTTTAATTAATCTATTAAAATTGCTAAGTTAATCGAAATAGTTACATTCCCGTGTAAATACTAAAACAAAAATAGTTATAAAACTAAGAAGAATTAATGTTTGTAACAATTCCGGAAACCAAACTGAAGCCAAATATAAATAAATAGTATAAAGACACATGTACAACACACGATACACGAACCCTCAAGGAGAGAAAGATATTTTAGATAACGTCGTACCAGAATTCATGACAACGCCAACAAATTCGAAAATCATTGAAACCGTCTAATTCGTTCTAATTCATTAAAAAACCTCTCTGAAGCCAATGACCACAGTAAAAATAAAAAGCTGGAACGGTTCCAGCGACCTTGGGCCCCTTTAAAATAAAGAATGCTCGTCTCACGCGCAGCAATAATTTATAGAATGCCCTACTTTTATCTATGAAGATTGCCGAGTCGATTGTCCGTTGCTTTGTGTATTGGTATTTGGTAAACCTAATCTTTGATGCAATCCTTTGATGGTTAACTCATATTTCAGATATCTACGTGGGTTTTAAGTGAATGTTTACAATCAAACAAATAGCTTTTTTGATTGCAAGAACTATTGTGGGCAGATTTAATATCTCCCAATTACGGTTTTAGCCCACTTCTTTATTTACAAAAAAGATTATTTGATAACGTAACAGATAAGAATTATAAAAGTGATTATTCTACTGCTACCGGGACTGTAATTTCACTTCAAATAAACAAGGTTAGTGAACTTTCTGTTATCGCGCGAAGTCAAACCAAAAACACACATAAATGTGGATATTAAGGCTCATAATTTATATTATAACTGCATAGTAGTTAACAAGGAAGGCACTGAATGTCACGACACAGAACTCCCCTAGTGTGAGATTCAGGGCTACCTCACGGAGTGTGTACCTACTATTTTCAAATTATAAAAAATAAAGTTATATTTTTAGAAATGTTAGTACTTAACTTCATAAGCCTTGTAATCTCAGTCTCAAATAAACATTATTATTACATATTATTATATATTAAGGCTCATAATATTACACATAACTTTACACGACCTAGCCCTGTTGAAGTTTTTACAAGATTTTGAAACTGAAATAGAAATTAAAATATTGATAATATACAATCAAAATAATCACTGCAGCAATAATGCATAAAAATTACCAAAAACTAACTAGAGATAGTTTATTCAATGCCAAATAGGCTTATACATATACTTTAAAACGGCCTCTTATTTCAGAAAACTTGCTCAAAATGCCGACAACGTTGTTCCATGAGCAAGGCTTTTAAAATTGTAACTGAAAATAACGGTCATATCATATTCGACACATGTTACAAAAACACTAAAATTGGGTCAAGCTATGGATCGTATGAGGGATTTAAAAAAAACCGCGGACGCAATACTAACAATCTTTAAATAACGTAAGTGACTCAGACGAAGCAAATCGTATTTGAAACTTTTAAATCAAAGCCAAACAAGCCAAATAGACGAGCTCCGGAGGCTTTAATGGATGCAATAATCTCAGTCTGGGTGGACCTTAAAAAAGGATAATGAACTTTAGACTCCAAATAATGGTTATTTACAAAATCTAAAGAATCACGTTATAAGTGATAGAAGTGTAGATTCAGATTCAGATATTTATTGCTTCCATAGTGTACACAGATACACAGTTTAAAATCTCATACGAGGCAAAGTGACAAAGTAATTAGCCTGTCTGCTGTCTCTTATTTAAAATTGGCTACACTATTAAAAGCAAATTGTAAATGTCAGATTCGTTAAATACCTAACGAGAGAAATCTTTTTAGAATTAACTATCAATTGCTGAGTATTAAGGAATTAATCTACAATTCAGGAAGCGGCAGCAGTTGCAGTAATTATTGTATATTCGTTCTATTACACGATCTTTATTTTTAACAATATCTTACAATCAAAAATTCAATCCAAGGTCAAGGTTTTCTTCCAGATAATACACAACATAATAAAATAGACAAAGTGTTGCTATTGCTCCGTGATATTTATTTGTGGCATTTTAATGGTCCAATGCCAAGAGATGGTAAGCAAGCAAGTTAACATGCACATCATTTATGAATCAACAAGAATACTTATATCTTCACCAAATTCACACAGTAACACTACAAAACATAATCTCCGGAATATTTTGTTATAAATCACATTATGCCTGCCATTGAATTGAAACTTGTATAAATTAAAACTCTACATGGAGACCACTTCTTTCCATAATTAACTCAATTATATCTTCCACGACGTGATTTAAATCAACATTACTAATGTAAATTACCTTAATTTCTACTAAAATAATCTCACACATGAAGCCATAACGTAAAGATCGAGAATTAATAATTATGAGATAGGAAAGGTCATTTCTCACAAAACAACACACCTCAATCCTACGCCAGAGATTGATAGCATCAGATAACATAGTGCTATTCATCTTAACATGCGACCTGCAATATTAAGCCTTGGGGTTTTATAATAAGGGCTATAATCAAATAGAAGTGATGTATGAAGCCTACTAGTAAGAACCTATTCTAATGTGGAACGCAATAATTTAGCTTATGTCGAACAGACAGTTATGGTGTAGGACGATGCCTGCTTTACGTCGGATTTACACTTACGTGAGATATAGGCATTACGGACAATCTGCACACTATCTATCGTACTGTAAGTTAATAGATTTATAGAAACAGGAATTATTCCGAAAAGTTAAGGAACTTTTGATAATAACAAAGTTTTGACATATTCTAAGATAAAGTTTACTGCATTCTGAATAGGAAAGCTCCAAATGGGATTTTAATGCTATTTATATATTTTTTTCATTGCGATCAAACAACGGATATCTAAAAATCTTCCTTTTTTTAATATATATCTATTAAACAAAAGGAACTCTTAGCGTAATCCAGTAAGTCGTAGATGACCCTTAAGATAGCACGTTTCCGTTCTCATTTGTGTAAAATGTAGAGAGAAATTATAATTATTACTTGTGTGACCATTAAAGTCGGGCTTTTGTAACAGATAGTTTGATGATCGTGTCAGATAAGAAGATATGAGGTGCTTCATTATAATAAATACAATTGCAATTAAGTTACAACAAGATAATTTAATAGTAAGAATTGATGGCGATAGAAACAGAAACAAAATGTAAATGTGTATCTTTGAGAAGAGTTGCAAGAAGCCAGTCAGCTATGAAAGTATAAACATGTGTTATGTGGCTTGGCTTCAATTAGCCAGCCACAAGTCCAAGGAAGTTCAATTTTTTTAAGGCGGAAGAGAAATAATTAAATCTAGGAATATTCTCATCGGAATGGTAATCGAACGTTCAAAGTCATAATTCAAAATCAAATCAGCCGGACCAGTTACAAATCAAAATGGTAATAAGCGAAAACTTTCCACCGATACTTATCAATTACTATCATTAGGCACATTAATATTTCATAAATTGGCATAACTCCGTCGGCCTCTAATTGCGGGTTGACAAGCAAATTGTAAGAGATGAGATGTCTAGTGCCTACTTCCACTTACTTTCCTTAGCGTATAGCTTTAGGCAAATCTTGATATGCATCGGTATGTATTATCATGGCTGGTAGTGGCAATTCATTAGAGCTGTCATGCCACTGTGTAATTATTTAATTTGTTCGTGTAATGTTTAGTAATGCTTGCCATTGGGGTTTTGTTTATTTATGTTTTTGTTACAGCCATTGTTCATAAGAAAGTTGTCGCCAAAATTAAATGTTGATTTCATTTTTTTAGGATGACTTGTGTTGTGATTAATCACACTTTATGTTTTTTCGGTACGGAAATTAATTGCATTATTTGAGAAATGATATATAATTAGTTAAATATTTTTTACATGAAATAATTTTTGCCAGCATTTTGGGCACATTACCCGAATTTAGAGACCGTTTAAACTATGGTTTGCTACCTATAGATACTTTAAACGGTATCTTATATCGATCTTTTTAAATTTAGTTAATTTTAATTAGGTAGTTTAACTTTTTATAAAATGATACCTCGTTGTTATTATTAAATAATTATGTTTAGAAGTTTTGATGATTTCCTGTCAACTTGCCAATTTTAGAGTTAGATATGAGAGATTACAAAATTATATACCTAACACAAATTTCGCAATAATAATTAATTTTATGAAACTTACATCTTCATTCAAATAAATAACATAAATGCAATGATCAGGAGAATCTATTTCTACGTAATTTGTAATGTCGATAAAATCGCAAACGTCTAGGTACTTTCTTTTCAATATCTCATGCATAATAAATTCATCAATAACAAAATCATCATAGTTAATTTACGGCCATCAATTGTCAAATGGGTAGAAAGTGAATGTCATTTGTTCGTATGTCGATTCAACTGTGATGTGTGGCAAGTATATAAAATAAAAAAATAAAACAGGATGTGCTTGTAGTACAACATGGGAGAAATAAACGGTACCTCATAATTTAATAATAAACAATCGTAAGGGGTCTAAAATATTTTACAACTGGAAATATACAGAGATGTGAAAACGTACTTTTGAAGATTTAGCCACAATTTTTGAATTTTGTCTCATTTTACATAGACAAAAGTAGTCTATTTCCGTCCTAGTGCCTTGTCCGCGTTAGTGCGT
Organism: Erannis defoliaria; assembly: GCA_905404285.2. Classification (NCBI taxonomy): domain Eukaryota; kingdom Metazoa; phylum Arthropoda; class Insecta; order Lepidoptera; family Geometridae; genus Erannis; species Erannis defoliaria. Next base: position 9,790,882 of record FR990066.1, on the reverse strand, counting down.
ATCCTATTACCTCGGCACTACCTCTTAGTAGTGAAAAGCTTACAACCAAAAGGAGACAACTAAGATTCTATTTAGATAGATCTACTAGTATAGTATTATATTATCTATGATAGATCTAAGCGTATATTTGTATTTCAATCCGTATTATTTGAAGCCCTGGTAGCCTAATCGGGAGACCATACGTCATGTAATCGTGAGATCGCGGGGTCAAGCCCAGGTCCGCGTACCAATGAGCTCTTTGGAGTTTATGTACGGATTTTCATACCATTGACTTTTCGGTGAAGAAATCATCGTGAGTAAACCGAACACGTCTGGGGAAGAATTCAATGGCACATGTGAATCCATCAACCCACAACTGGCCCAGCGTGGTGAATATGGCCTAATCGCCCAAGTCCAGCAGTGGACTATGAAAAAGCCTGATTATGCTAGTTGTATTTGAGCGATATATCATAAGATTGAAAATTTTATACTAAATTCGTCATTTTAAAAATCAATTTTAATGCCTTTAACTGTGAGCTTAAAGCATATTGACAATAATTGAAATCAGCATAATAAATGATTGTGTATAAATGTAGCATTTAAAATACTTGTGCTTCTGGAACCAACCTGCACTGGGCCTGCATAGTCAATCACCCGATTGACTATGCAGGCCCAGTGCAGATTGGCAGAAAAAAAAATAGCGAAACAATTTTTCATTATCACTATTAGGGTTTATTTTACTGCTAAGACTATCCCATTTCTCTCAGAAACTTTTCCCATCTAATTCATTAAAACCGAGCTTCTCTAGGTGTGACTGAGCCATTAGTGACACACAGTTATTTAAACACTGCTGACTGGTAGCTAGGAGGCGATTCATTATCATTGTAATTGGACACGAGGCAGGAATAAATAGCTTCAATTCTGGTTCCTATCACACGTAAGCTCACGACAACGTAAATGAGACTGTAGAGACTAACAACATAAGGCGTATAGTTGTATAATGGTGTGAGGAAGTGAAATTTATCTTCGCTTCGATCTGTCTCAGCACTTCAGTGAGTAATTGTTTCGGATAAAGAATAACGTCAACAGTACGATTCCGAGAAACGTTAAGATGGATACTTTGTCGAATATGATCAGATATTATGTAATCATGTAAGCTCTTATTTATTTATGAGTTGCGCACTATACAAAACACAGTAATCGCAGCAGTACCAGACAGTAATTTGTTCCTACCATTTTTACAAGGTAATAAGAATTACTTACGTACTTACGTACTGTACGTTAAATATTAACAGGACCATAGAAGTTCTAGTAATTGATCAGAATCGTCATCAACCCGTGTGAAATAGTTGCAGAACTTACCTGTGAACAAACAAACAAATTCATGTAAACAATATAAATCACACCTAGGCCAAGCGAAAGAAAACCCTGGTTGATATAGCTCAGAAAATTTTGAAGTTTTTGATACATCGCAACGCGAATACATAGAAAATAAGGAAGAGACGAATCATTATATTGACTGACTAAGTATTCAAATAATTCAAAATGTTTACATATCAAGTAACAAATACAGTTCTTAAATTAACAGCCATATTCAACAGCATAGAACGCCGCACCCTAAAATTAGTAAAACCGTTAAAAATGACTCCTAGTTTGGTGCATGGTGTACGTGTGGTGTAATAATATTCCTAGAGCCAGATGTGGCGCCTCCCACGGCTTTATAGTTCTTTATACTTGTGTCAATAGATCGAACAGCTTATTCATATCTGGATTAACTTATAGCTTAAGTGTGGCTTTTAGTCATATATTTTTTATTTATTTTTTGTTTAACCTGTGTTGTCCCACTGCTGGGCAAAGGTATCCCCCAATTTCTTCCATATATAAGGTATGTGGATAATCTTATACCTATAGTTATATGTGACACGATGCTGGATCAGAAAATATATAACACATAGTAAAAAAAAAATAAGAAAAAAAACCGATTTCAAGGTTGTACTTAACCTAAAAAGTAGAAAATAATATTTTAATTATTTCAAAGCAAACAGCATTAAAGGAAAATCGACGAAATTATTTATACTTATAATATACATATTCACAATTTATAATCAGGTATTTTTGGAGTCGGTGCCAGCCAAAAAGGACAGTTTTATCCTGAATTGCAACTAAATTCGAATTGGAAACATCAGACTTTCTTACATGCCTAGTTTGCTTTCTAATCCTTTAAAAATTCACTCATATTAACTGCACCTTATTTATTCTGATTTTAACATGTTTATAATGACAAGAAAAAAGTTTATGGAGCTGTACACAAAAGAACACGTTAAGGCGTGTTAGGCAACAAAAATGTTAACCAAATGAATCTCGTAAAAACGATTTCGATTTCGATAACTTTACATTTAGAAAAGGAGAAAATATGCAGAAAACAAGCTGCAGAAATAAGGCCAGTAAACGACACTATCTAGATTACACTACTGATATTTTGCTATCAGATAAAAGTGATAAGGAAGGAAGGAAGAACACAATATTTTTATAGCACGCTCGTCCTATAGCAATGTTATAGATTTACTATCAAAATGAACTTTAGATGTTATAATACTTTTACATTTTATTCAAACACTTTACTATCCTACATTAACTTTGATGACTTGTAGTTAAGTCAGATAGAGTATACCAACAACAGAATAAACCACAAGATTAAAGCAGCTGTAGTATTCGACCGGAAATCATTAATGATCTTGAACAAAGTGCAACAAGTGATGACATGGAATGACGTCAACATCCTATTACAAGATGAAAATCATTCAGTACAGTACCTGCTGAATGATGAATTATGCAACAGTCAAATTCACTTTAAGATAATGTAAATAATACAACACAACAACCGTCGTCGTCAGCCATAAGACGTCCACTACAGGACGAAGGCTGGGAGGCCTCCCTCCCTATTAAGGGGGAGGACTTCGTCTAGCAGTGGACATCTTCTGGCTGAAGACGACGACGACGAAGATAATTGACAAATGGTATCTCTGCATAGGATTCCTCGTCATAGTAAAAATACAAATGTAAGAAAAGTGTTCCACAATAAGTAACAAAGACGTAATATAATTATGTAACACGGCAAGTAAAATAAAGATAATTTAACTCTTAGCGTTAATAACAAACTACAAATTTCTGAAACTGATCAATAAATCAAACCTAATAAGCAATCAGCTGTTAAAGCAACTGCGTCATTAACTAAGAAACCCATACTTAAATTACTGAAGGCCAAGTTTAAATATAATCTCTATAATTGACTTATACCTCCGGGGCCTTGTTAGGCCTAAAGTTGTAAATTCCTGTTTATTTTAAACAGGGCACTGATTGTTAAATGTAAAACTTGCGAGCCAATTGCAAAAGCGGTTTAGAAAATAAACATACAATTTTATTAGACGGGACTCCCGTGTAGTTCGTTACATTAGAGTCATAAAAGACTTTGTTTACTGTTTAGAAGTTGTATAAAATGTCGGGTAGAGAATAAAAATAAGTAGTTGCACATCGAACTAACCGAGACTATAAAAAATGTTAAAGAGACAAGACACAAGAATTAGACAAGTGCGAGTTGAACTCGAACACTGAAAGGCTCTAGGGCTGTAGGTATAAGTCCCCTACAATTGTTGTCTTTAATCGCTATTTGTCGGGGCATACCCTATTATAGCACATGCTGGTGAAAATTTCAATCTGCTGCCACCTAGGCGGTGTCAAAGATACAGCCTTAGACCTTTCCTACAAATAATACAGACCAGTAAAAGTAGGACAGATTTAAGGCGTTGACAAAAAGCTCAATTTAACAACCTTTAGCAATTGACTCCTTAAAAATAATAATTAATAAATAAATAAATAAATATTGGGAGACATTTTATACACAGCGCCATCTAGCCCCATACTAAGCAAAGCTTGTATTATGGAATCCAGATAGCTGATAGAATACTTATACAATACATACTACACCCAGACACAGAACAAACATCTATATTCGATACATACATTTTTGTCCTGGGTGGGGATAGAACCCACGCCCTACAGCTCTGAAGGCAGACATGCTACCAACTGAGCTATAAGGCTGTCAAATTAAAGAATAATATAATAAATAAAAGAATAACCAACAATCTTATAACAACTCACAAATCTATGTTATAGTCAATGTGCACACAAGTTATTGGTTATCAGGTAGAGTAAAAAATACCTACGCACGTAGAGTAAAACTCTCACGTGATTGGCAACTGACGCCTGCGCTGTATCACGTATGCACTTTACGTTAGCAAGCTAAACGCTCACAGAAAAAAAACACTCAAAATAAATCCTTTGTAAAACTATTGGTATCAGTTGGAATCACACACTGAATTGCTGATATTAATGAGCATTTCATATTTTATCAAAGAATCTCAGGAAACAAAAAGAAAAGTCATAAATAACGAATGATTCCAACTAAACCTTCAAGAAAGACATAATTTTGTGTTTTCACCAATGCAATAGTGAATTTTTGGTAAGAAATGATTACCAAGCGTGAGATTAAACAGACTTTGAAGAGACAAAGAGTATTCAAGACAATGCGTGCAGGCTTTGTTTCATAGTATTGTTTGAATTATACTAAATTTATTTCGGTTATATCTAAATAAAGGCAGGAAACAGACGATGGCCAGACGGCAGCGGAGTTGCGAATTATGTTCATTAACATCTAAACAGGTTTTGTCGTTTTAGGAGAATTTAGTGAGGCAGGTTGAGAATATGTTTGAATTTTGTTCGATGTTCAAGTGAATGGGGAAGCTGAGCTGTGAGTGCTGTGACCTGAAACTGCAGTAAGTGAGACACAAGAAGAAAATTAAATTGGTTAAATAAATTATTAAAGTTTAAAAAGACATGGTCTAACAAAGGATCCCTTCATCTATGGAATACAAGATGAGGCTAATTTAATAAGTAAGCGTCAATGACAACTCAAGGTTGTAACTAACAAAACCTAAGTAAATTAGAAGCAAGTGACAGTGTTGAAATCAACTGAACGATGACTAAGATACTTAAAATAAAGTCTGTAATACCCTGTTGGTGTGGAAAACAGGTCAGTTATTGTGGCATTTGTAGTACTGTGTAAAACTTTAGTGCAGACACGTTTAGATATTGAAGTTCAGATTAAATTATGACTTTAGCTGAATTTAAAACCGGAATTAAGTAAATTACATAGTTTGTTGAAGTCACACATGAACCTCAATTTACTTATCCTTTTTAACTTAAAATTTGTACTGTCACACATTGTTTCTACACGATACAAATATTATAGGCTAAGTGTGATCCAACGTTACGTTTCCGTATAAATGAAATGAAATTTGAGTGATTCCCATCGCCGCTTCCAAAGGAAACACTAATGGAGGTATAGTTTCCTTTCCAGGAACCAGTGTATGGTAAACAATGTCTATTTTGGAATTTTCAAGCTCGAACTGGAGAAACGAAGCCGACTTGCATTGAGAAAAGATCTTTTCGTTTGAAATTATAATTTGTAGTCTTTCGGGCGGGTGTTTATGAAAAAAAAACAGTATTATTTTATTTCTATCTCTATTAATAAAATATCTTACATGATGATGTATGAAGTTCCAAGCTATACAACAAAATAACAAAAAAAAAACAGTACCTAGAAACGAGTAGAAAAATACAAAATAATGTCTGTTGCACCGCTCACTAAACTAATAATAATAATAATCTGTTTATTTGGAACAATAACATAAATAAACACAAACAATGAAGATTGATGAAACTAAACTTAATTTGACAGGACGAAACCTGTCGACATCCTTTTCTAACATATTGAAATGAAATGAGACGCGTATAATTTTAGTCCTGTCAGATTAGTTTAGTTTAGTGAGCGGTGCAACAGAATCGACACCATTCTTATGTTTAGTTTAATGGTGGATACTTTCAGGTTTGACTTGAAGCAACATTTGACTAATCCATCAATCGTTTAGCAGTACCTATTAACCGAAGTAACGGACTTGAGTAATGAACGAATCCCATTCAAATGCTTATATTATTTCTCTTAGAACAAAGAACCCTCTGGAGCTTTCTAAATTACTTTAAACGGCACTATGCAGTTTTATGTTCCTCATTGTTTTATATTCAAATCTCAACTTTACGACTTCAACATTACGGTCTAAATCTTTATCTGTTGGAATGATTAAATCATTAGCCAGTTTATGTTACAGTCCTTTCTCGTTACAAGGTTAAAAAGGTCAAGGTGAATGACCTAGGGTGTTTTTTCTCGATGACATTAAGTGACTTTATCGTTATAGGACACGCGAGCAGCAGTCCTAGGCTAAGCATTTATTCAATTAATTATGATTGGAACATAATTTTTCGCTTGACGACTCGTGGTAATTGCGCGGCTGCTTTTTATTAGAGCCACCAACTTGTTACACGGGGCTTCTAATAAGCGTAATGATCTTGAAAAGGAGTTTTGTTGACATAAGTTAACCAATGGCATTGAAAAAAAAACATTGATTTTATCTGTCCAAGATTAACAAATTTAATAAATGTCCGGTTTTTTCAAATAATAATGCAAAGCCAACAAAACCTAACATGTACAATAATAAAAACACACGACTGCCCCAAAACGAGCAAAAATGTAAAAGAACTAAGGTATTTTTTTCACTTTTGAAAATGACGCCGTACAGCCAATTATTTTTATTTTTAGCCTGTGTTACCCGGAATGATGTAAGAACGATACTCCATACATCTAAATCTGTTCAGGCATTTAGAAGTTATACGGGATCAAAAAAACTCACCAACATACAGTCATGAACTAAAATTACACTCGTTTATTTGGGCAGTCGTTCATAAATAAATATGATAAGTAAACTTTTTACAGCACGGAACCGTGAAATATTTACGACATCAATAACCTCCAAATTAGGTCATAATTAGAGGTTCTATTAGAAAAATGGGGGGGTTGACTACGTATTATCTGTGGTAGGGTCGTTGACCGCCCTGTCCTATATAAGGGCTGATCGCCCCCCCTGGAATCACGCCGCGATAATTTGTTACATCGTTATTGGTGGAGGGTTTCCTGTTATTTGTTTTGGGATTTCTTTCTAGGGGTTTATGGATGATTGGTTACAGGTTCAGTTTGTTGAATACATTATAAGGATTGATGGTTACTTCTATTCGAATGGTTATTAAGATACGTACGTGTAGTTTTTTTTAAATGTTTAATTGACATTCATACTCTTTATTGAATTATTATGACATAAATTGACATTTATTTTCATTACTGACATGTATACATTATAATGCTATGTGTTATAATTATTTAATCATACCAACGGACATGAATCAACATGTGAGTGGTACAATACTGTACCTACAATATAATTAAGATTCATTTTAAATGAATATTTATATTTATTTTTGACTTGTAACAGATGTTGCCAATAAAATGATTATGATTATTTAGGTGTAGTTTCTGATATTTAAAAAAAAAACCCGTTTTATTACGAGTTTTAGACGAATTCTGGAATTACTTTCTTTGACATGTGCCAAGTTATAATAGTACATTATGATACGAGTGTGCTATGTTGGTCATTACACTAGAGGCGGTATTATGCGCGCGAGCCGTAGGCGAGCGCGATAAGGAAGCCGAGAGCGTAATGACTAATAGCACAAGAGTTCAATACGACTGTTTTCATCACACTTCCGAGGAAAAAGCAAACTTTTTTTGATAATAATCAACCACACAGCGAAAACGTCAACAAACATTTGCGGAAAATGGCGCCCAAACCAGCAATGCGCGCGCAGGTTGACATTTACTTCAGCGGCATAAGAACTCTTTGTTGGTATTACAAAAAAAACTGTAAGTATTACCCGGGTATATTAAGAGTGCTTCGTATAGATACGTCTAATTGCAGTCATGTACAAACTTGACTTTACCGGGTTATACCCATTATAGCACAAGTGGCGTAATGTAAAGTAAAAAGTACGCGTGCGTAATAGCTTGGATTATGAGCCTAAAACCGATGCAATAAGATCCACTTTACGAGCAAGTGTGATGAAAAATAAATTAAGTATCATCATAAACGCGACGCATTATTTCAGTCATTATATTTTGATACTGGATAGTCAGATGATAGGACTTCTTCCATGTCTCCAAAAAACCCAACAGCAGTAAGACAGATACGAGTAATTTCATTTAAGTACGTATAGTTATTATCCTGTTCACAGAATTTAATGAATTTCTAGCAGCCTTTGAGCTTAGAGAACAATGAATAAAAATAAATATCAAGGGGAAAAGATAACACAGATTCCTAAAGAACTCAAAGTCTTAATGCTTAAAGTACTCATGTAGGAAAACAGTGTTTTATAAAGCGTCAGTGGTACGGAAAACGGGCGTATGGATAGTGGAGGTACACAGAACACAGCGCTTATCACAATCTGTTACGTATTTCCCCACGGTCTTGCGTACAAATAGCACCATAACACTCACGTCGCGTGACTCGGGGGTGGACCACTCCCGCTCAATAAAACATTACAGTCTACAACGCCATTCGATTGTACATGTTCGTAACATGACCCGTATGGAAATAGGTGTCATTGACTGGGGAAGGATGTTTAGTTCACGTTGGAGGTGCAAATCTTGAAAGGACTTTCTATCTGCTAAGGACAGTCTACGAAAACTTACTTCTAATATAAGTATATAGTTATATAAATTACATCTTCAACAGTCAAGTGCTGGATTTGTTGCATTGCAGCAACGTGAGGGATTGATATGTACATAGGAAGATATCTCACATAGACACCAGTTTAAAAAACATTGGGCGTACTGTTCTACAAGTGCTGTTTAAATTGTTATCTAGGTCACTTCTCTGCATCAAGAATCAGGAATTGAGAAAGCGTCTTCTAATCCAAATCAAACACAGCTCGTTGAAAGCTTTAATACCTACGTACATTCTGTCATTATAATATTTGTATCTTCATCCAAAACGTATCTAATGGTTAAAATGATGCAAAAAAACATTTTGAAAACGTCCGTAAACGCCCGCCATATTGCACCGCAGGTCATCGACCCTCGAGTGACGTTAATGGGAAGACAGATGGCAAGAAGAGAGACGGTTCAATTCTCTGACCTTGGACTGTACATGATAACGAGATAAACACTAGCGACAACATGTAATACGGGTACTTTCATGATGACAAACGAGGTGCCTTCCCAAATGATAGAGATTTTAAGATAAGATTGATGATGAACACTGATAATAGCGGTTTAACAGAAATAAAAGAGCAACTTAGCCAAAATACTCTAATCTTGGAAATATTGCTATTAATGGCGGTGAAATGATAACCTGGAGAAGTCAAGTATCAAGGAAAGTCAAGTTAAGGCTAAAAACTTCAATATTGCACTGACTCAAGCACCTCAGCCCGCGTGTTTCATGAATCGCTATATACTTATTTGACCGAAACTCGAGAAAGATGGAGCAGCATCATTAAAACATTCCGCAAAGAAAGTCACAAATCTCAAAGACTACGACTTGAAAGTGATTTTTGGTAGAGGTGAACATTAATATGGTAATGAAAGACATTAATGACAGAACGTTTTGATAACAAATAACAATTTGATAATAGTTTTGATAATGAAATTAATAACCAGGAGGGTGTCACTCCGCAGTTTAGGTATGTTCGACTGGCGCTCCGTCCGGGTGGACAATGCAAGGCAGAAGTCAGCCGCCGCCCGCACGCTGCCTCGTCGCACGTAACGTAACTAAGCATACGTGATAGAAAGAGAGCGGTGTATCTAGGTGAATATAGCGAGCGGTATCCAGCGCTGTGCGAATTGAATTGCTACTTTATTGCCTAGTAGATAGAGTCCTTATTTATTTCAATTCCTTTGCGGAGTTAACTTTCTGTACGTAGGTATTATTTATTCTGTGACAATACCAGATAAATGAACCTGGTCTGCATTAAAATATATTTTAGAAACATTCTATGCAACGGTAGATTGCCTTCTTTCAAATAACATCCAAACGTCATAAACCACGACGAAATAGGGCAAAACAATAATACTTCTTATGCCTGAACCAGGTCAAATATTTATGAAGCATTCGTTGTTTATCGAGTTGTTAGAGCGCACGCGACTTTCGTTTGCGACATTTAGCGTTGTTGCACGCTCAGAGATCATGATTTTAAAAAAAAAACACCAAGTTGGCAATAACATTATCAGCAGCATTGTTAGATTTTCGTTATTCAACTTTATTTCTATGGCTCTCATTCTATCCCCGCTTCATATTTTTTTAATAGTTTTTTCAATTTATTATTGGGAAAAGAAGTACGTACATTGCAGTTTTTTTCCATTTTATCGCAATCGATACTTAACGGCCCATAGGAGATCAAATGCATAATATAAACATCTATCGACAATACTAATATTTATAATACATTCAATTTTAAATAAATACAAGACAAAGTTAAGGCCTGTTTATTCCAAAGTTGCCCCTTGCAAAATTAATGTTATTTAGTCAAATTACTATATTTAAAGCCAAAAAATACATGTTATATGTTACAGACTAACCTTGGACCTGGTATGTCTTAAACTGCAACCAGCCCCACCGGAAGACGGGCAGCAGCGTCCTTTTGGTTAACGGTGGTGAGCATTCTGCGATCCCCAAGCCGCCTGCCAAGCGTGGGGGTTATAGCACTATTAAGGGGGAGGCCTTCTTCCAGCAGTGGACGTTTTATGGCTGATGACGTGACGTGACGTTACAGACTAACATGCGTCTTAGTAACTTCTACGGTTGAAAACACGATAAATTATACTTTCCGCGATGGAAAAAAACCCGAAAAAGTGCCAATTTATTAAAACTTTTTTCAGTTATATGTCCTAATTACAGCACATAGTCACATTAAAAATCCAATAAAGTGTATGATTGCATTAACTTTTCCTTCGTCTATTTATTAGTTTTGCACCTATTCTTTTTACTATATTAACCACGTTTCTTCTATCTTTAAATTTAATTGTCAGTCTAGGAATAAGTATATTAATGTAATACTGTCTGTAAGAATACTTCCGTCAACAGCATCCGTCCGCTCGACTGTAAGGTTCGTTGTGCCTTATTCTTTAGATCAAAATGGATTTTTATTATTAAAATAATAAATAATAAAAACATTTAATTCAGGAATACACCCAACAACTTATTATTATTATTATGCTTCCAACAAATGCAGTTAAAATAATTATCATTTCCTGCAAAACCAGTTACAGCCACAATTTCTCTAGCTGTTCCTGTCATTATCATGATTCTAGTTTAAATAATGTTAAACCCATCATGTTTATTGGTTATCGATATCTTTCAAAATATCCCGCCATTTTTAAGGAGATCGTGCGCACGAATTTCGCAGATGGCAACATCACCACTTGACCCCATTACATCATACTAGTAATCGAAAGCCATAACACGATTTTGATCATGTTTTACAAAGCTCATCGAAGGAAACTAGCATTACATGCGATGTTAATCAAATAATAATAAACATAGATAAGTTACACATAATTCACAAAAACTAAATGAGTTTTGAAACGTACAACGTGTATATAATTTGTGTCATCTTTATACCATTAGAAAGAGATATCGTCAAGAAAAATATATAAACTTTAAGAGATTTAAAGCTATGGATGTTTCGTGTAGACCGAACATCATCAATTTGTATAGGTATTCATGAACTTAATCTAAATAAAGTTCATGAAAATTGTACACAAGTTACCGATAGACTCCTTATATTCAACAATATTGACCCAGCCAACAATCATCCAAAACGTTCCTGTTGCTATATGATGATTGTTAAATTGATAAAACAAAATTAAACGTAGCTTATATATTAATAGATTCTTAATTGAATCTGTAACATTACCTTGTCGTCACTAACGAAGAAGAGAATTAACTTCAAAGAATAAATCAAAGATGTCACCGTACCCAACATGTTGCTTCTCAAAAAACACTAGAAACAATGTCACAGTTCCGTATTTAGTAACCAATGGTAAATTACACAATCTCTTGAAACGCTGCTTCAAAAATCAACCATAAGATAAAGAAGTAGGATTAAATATAGAGCATCCTAAAGTTGTCTTTAATAAGGAACGAGAGGAAGTCATGGGAGGGTCTGGCATACAACACGTGTCCACTGGTTTCCGCTGTTTACGCGTCTTGCTCGTTTGGAAAGACTAAGGAAAGACAGAATGCAAATCACACAGGTGCTAAACATAGCGTATGCTAAATCCAAATGCCATTAATTATGCACAGAACGATATGTTTCTAAATGCCACCAAACTCGACAAATATAGAGCACAAGATCCAAGCTTAATTTTATTGATGTGATTACTAATGCTCTCGCCGTTGTCAAAATTGCCACAGATACCTTGAATATGGATATGGAAAAAGTAGTCAAATCTAAAAAACTACCCAAACAAAAAAAAAACAAATTAAAACGTATTATAAACAAACAAAACACAAATAACCACAATGTAAATTTATATTAATAATTTAAGGCTGAAATAATAATAATAAAATAAAATTCTTTTAGTTATACTGTTGTAAGTATCTCCGCAAAACATTTTAGCAAATTTTGTTTTTACTTTCCTATCTGCCTCATTATATGCTGTGTTTAGTTTTAATTTTGGTTTGTAGATGTTTGTGTGTAAGACTGCACACGATGGCTAGGTCTTTCTTTGATGGTAATGACTCGTACAGTTAGGTTTACAGTATAATGAATCGCGCCGGTGAATGTTACTCTGTTCCTCTTTGAGGTGTAGGCAACAAGTATAGAAATTTACTTTGAATATAACATCGAAGAATGAACGAATGAACAATGGCACAGATCTTAAGATAGATAAGTTTGTAGCTATAAAATATGCGAAATGAATCAATTTTCCGTGGATATGCGGTATTCATAACGGTCATAGACTCATAGTCATAAAATTATAATTGAAAAATTTTCAACTAATATCGACTACCAGGGTAACTGTCAGATTAGGTCGGATCACTAGCTCGCAGGACGACAAAAGCAAAGTGCAAAGGCCACAGAAAAGCAGTGGATAAGGCATGCACATTGCACAAGAGCGGAAATGGCGCGTTAAAGAGGAGACCCACACTCAGCAGTAGGTGATAAATGGTTAATAATGATGACATTTCGTCATTCCTGAACATTGTTGCACAGACAATGCCTTGCCTGTCAAGGTAAGCGGAGCGTTGGTCGGCCAGCTGATTCAAGATGGGTCGACGATATAGTCATCATCGTAGGTCGAACCTGGACCAGATTGAGACCACAAGGCTGAGGCAGATGGAATAGCAAAAGATTGGCATCCTGCAGGGGGCTAGGTTTTGGATGATGATAATGATTGCGCTCACTATAAAGAAAGCATTTCACTCTACATTCACCCAACTGCAGAACTAAAGTGAAGAATACAAGTTTCAAATTCACTGTTTCCTTTTTCAGAACTTGCCCGTCCACATGTCTGCGCGTACGCCTCATATGGAAAGCTAAATCACTGCCAGGGCTGTCAATGCCGGTTTTTGTGTATTAGACCGTGCCTAAGAAGTTGTAGATTACGTTGAACTGCTATCTCGTCATGAAAGCTGGCACGAGTAAAATTAACTGGTTAATTAGAAGCTGTGAAATATGTGTGTATCACTAAAGGTAACCGTACACATGCTGGAGCGACCTCTTACAATAATGATAACTTTTTCATGAACTTTGGAATAGATTTTTACAACCATAGCAGGTAAGAATTAAAATCTTTGCGAAATCTGGTAATAACATTGGAAATACTACTACTTCTAGTTGAACTATTACATTAAAAACAAAAACTGGTAACATAGCAGGGTGTGAAAATTAGACAACGCTGGTAAATTTTCTCTCTTTTGGGGTAGATCTTTTTCTAAAATTATGAGATGATAACAAACAGGTAGACTTTGCCGCTGAAAGTGTGTGTGGGTGGATACACCTCTAGTTGCGCTACTGGTCCCACTGTTCCACTGGGCGCAACTAGAGGTGTTCTTAAAAGTGTTAAAAGACGTTTGTCAGCCCGGAGAGGTTTCTTCTAAGATATATTCTTCTTAAATAGCTTCGAGTTGGGACTCGGGGAAAAGATCTTCAGGTAACAACACTTACGGCATCTTGCAGGTTCGCGGATACAGGGAAAATTCAGTGCAGATTCGCAAGACACGAGATACGGTTACCAAATACACCCTTCTAAAATACAAATACATTTTCTTATACCCTAAGATAGATACACCACACTTGGAGTTTTAAGTCGGCAAACCAGATACTAAAACAATATGATCTAAACAGGTATGCATATCGGTATTACTAAGCCGAAAAGCATTGTAACTATAGTTGTGAACAACTGTTAGGTACTACGGGCCAATAGTGAATTAGCGAAAAAAATATTAATATTTTTTGTGGTACAGTTTTTACGTGTATTCAAGGTTGGCCTTTGGCAAATAATAGTGGCCCCTTAGCAATAATACATTCAAGACCTTTTCGAAATCTGAGTGATCTTCTAGGTACGCGTGCTTCAAATTAAACACCTTCATCGGCCACCAACAGGCGTGTGGTCAAACCAAACACAGACTTGGGGTTTGATTTTTGAATCATACGCCTCTTGCGTATTTTCTTTCTTCTTGCGTATACGAATGTGATCGAATTTCAAACAATTCGCACGCGGAAACCACGCTGACGATTCAAAAATCGAGCGCTTGGTCGAGACCTGTACGTCTACCCTCCACTTTACTCGTCTCCACTTTGGTGGAAGCGCACCCTTATACGTGTTAATTTAAACCTGCCATTCGACTTGTCTTGATTTAGTATGGAGTCAAATTTATCGATTCTCGATACAGTAGCAGCCCTGAATTTTATACAGTCTGTAAGTATACAAACAATAGTAACGAGAGCATGCGTGCAGCCGTGCAGGGCATTCCCACGCCCCCACACCCCCACCCACCGCCGCCGTCCCACCCGTGGGAGAGATGCTACGGCTCTGTTTGTTTATATCTGAATGGTGGTCCAATTGTCTGAGAGCTGGAATCTGTGGAACAGGTCGAGATATTTGGAATAATAGGATCACATTTATTTTCTAGTAAAATGTTCATATAATGTGGTTATGTGTATCATTACTTTCTAAGTGTTTATTGAAATACTAACGTTGCCTTGAGATTCCTCCGTAGTGGTGAAATATAATGTTGATGATGACTATATATGGCCGAAATGTAGTCTCGATTTCAAGAGTTTCAGCTATCTCTATACCAAATTGAGTTTAATAGTGTAAAGGTAACTGACAGACGGATAGATTAGGATAAGCAACAATAACAAAAGTAATCTTAGAGCTGAATAAGATAGTAATTTTAAGATAAGATAAGAAGAACCTTATTGTCGACATTATGACTATGTTATTGTTGAGAAGCACGACATTTCAGCAATAATATTATACCTTTAATAATCATATTTATAAATTAATTAATTAACAGGTTATATTGAGCGTATAAGGGGAGCGTACAAGTTTTATTTGGATACGGTTTAAAAATGTTTGCGCACAGACCGGAGACTCAAAATTCAATGTATCTTTAAAGCAATGACAAACAAGAAACCAAATTTATAAAAAATATATACACGACTGCCTGCCAAAAAAAAAATACCCAGTGTCAGTCGGGAAAATGTAAGGATTCTAACAAGACCACATACATCTAAATCTGGTTAGGCATTAAAAAGTTATGGTGGAATAAAAAAACTCGCATACTTACATGATACATGAACCCTGAAAACATTACACTTCTTTTTTTGGGCAGCCGCGTAAAAAAGCTAGCTTTGAGAAGCAAACACTGATACCTAGTGACATTCAAATGAGTCTAGGAAAGATTTTTAGAAACAACCTGAAACATTTATCTTTTTGCCCGTAACTTCGGCCGCAATACGTACAAAAAACTACATACGAGTAGCGTACTAGATGAAACATTTGGCGTGGTAATGGTAATGTGCAATGTGCATCATGACTAAGGATCCCCAGCAAAATGCTGAATTTCTGATAAATTACAGATGAAACCCTCTCGGTTTATGCAGCTAGTAGTGGATAAGTGTAGACTCTAGCGTAAATTGAAACTTCGATGCAGAATTTCATAGTAATTGAAGCTTTCTCTCATAAAGACAATAGTCACTAAGCTGACACAGAATTATATCTGCATTAACCCACCGTAGACAGTCTGTGACAATGAGCATAATAGAAATTGTGATCATCGCGATTACCCCTAATGTGTGGAAACGGCGTTACGGAATGAATAGTTTGTAGACCATAAAATTTTATGGGAACTGCAATGGAAACATCCATTCATACTCCCATCAAGGACGTGAGTAATTCGCATCATAAACATAATTCCTATATCAGTAAAAAGTAAGGCAGCTTCGATTATATTAGTACGCCGAAAACATGCAAGATGCGCTTCATGACATGCTAACCTCGCCAGTGGTTACATATTTGAGTCGTTTTGTGTTGAGCATTTAATTCGAGTCCGTACGGACCAGGAACTCATTTTTTTTTCAAAAATATATCCATTACCTTGTCGACGCGATGGATGATCAAATGGGGACGTTTATTTGGTCCAATGGCAATGATTTGGCCATTCAATGTGGCAATGCCGCTAGCAATGCTGGGTAAGCTGCTAGCTGGTGGTGTAAGATTGGATCTTAACTTTCATCGGTCTGTCTCTGTCTATACAATCTTTTGTTTTTGTGTAGTAGGTGAAGTATAAGTAGTTTAGGTAGTAAAATTATAATTTTTAGGAATTTGCCACAAAAAAGAATTTCTGAGTAGATAATCTACGATTGAATCTCTTTCTTCTCAGGTATTTTTAATGCGCTCTTAAAAGCGTCTTTTAATTTAATTACAATCTAGCTTAATTCCGCTAATAAGTAATTAACTTAGTCCATTAGGTGACTCGAAATGACAGAGCCAAAACAAGAATGTTTTCCAACGCAGCCGATTATTTCGATTTATTAGAAATGTTCTCATAAATAAATTATAATTGTAGCCGTAAAGCTTTCTTTATTAACCTACCTGTATTTTTGCACATTTGGACTTGTTTCAGTTTATCACCGTATTTGCTTACCTGCAACAAACACATAAAATGGTTAGCTTATTAACGATGAAGAGCAATAAAATAATGCACAGCGAAAAAGAATGAATTGCAATCCAAGATAAGATAGCGGGCATCATACGATTTCAAAATATACATATAGATGAACACGTAGGCAAACTATTTTTAAGAAAAACATCAAATGTGTAATTTTGACTTGTTATTTATCTTATAACAAAGATCGTATTACAAAGGATACGTCTGACTGACGCTTTAAATTTAAGAATACGCTTATTAAGTTACAAGGCGAGTCAAAATATGAGAAGCAAGAGAAATTTAACGAGATTCTCATACTTACATATACATATTATATCATTAGAGGGCTTTTTAAAGGACACGTGTTTTATATTTAAACATGGATTAAGTATAATAGCAATTGTTAGCTTATGTAGGTACTCCTTAGATGCAGTTCCCATAGAAACAATATATATGCCCCCATACAACTTCGTTGGTTATTTTGTATGGGTTGGGTGACGGTCTCATATTTTTTCGAATTTAGCAAGCCAGTGATGTCTTAGGGCTTTAGTTCAGCATTGGACGTCTCCGGGCTGATGATGGGTTCTAAAATTTGTTAACTTTGATGTTCAACGTCGTTAGGCATTGATATTCATAAGTATAAAATACTGTTTTAAACTGTCACGGTTGTTCATTACATTTCTATTTACGTGATATTAACCGTGATTATGTTGTGAACACCAGCAACACCAACGTAATCACGGTAAATATCCCGTAAATAAGGATCTTAAGGATAGCTATAATGTAAAGGAATGAGAAATTAGGCGTGAGCTTTATTGGATTATGCGCAAATAGCATTCAAAGTATTGCCATATTGAGATTTGCGTACTTGTAGAGAGGCAATTAGAAACACTAACCAAGGATACATTGTAGGCGAATCCCTTACGAAATAGGTAATTTACAAAGGCCTATGATTCATACTGGTACTAGCATGCTATGTACCACGCACAGATGACACTGCACTTTGAGATGACCTCCCAAGTTCATACTGGCAATATATTGCAATAATATACGATATTTGATGTGATCACACAGCGACCGTGTAGCTTATATGATCGAATAAAGTGCGATGAAACCGCCCCAATTTTTTTATTCATGAATATATATTTTTTATTCTTTACGTTAAACATTTTTTTTTTAGTAATTTTATTAGTAACAAGGCTAAAAACTACTTAAAATATGAACTAAAATATAAAAGGATTAAGTATTTGGAAGTAATTTTTTTTGGCAGGCTCTTTACGGTGGCTTCTACTTTCTCGCTCATTGAACATATAAAATCGCAGAATGTTCGTTTCTTAATAATATAATTTATTTAGACTTAACGAATCCACATGTGACCAAAATGCTGGCCTCTATTTCGGCCACAAAATTAGCCTCGCAATCCAGCGGGGCAACGTGGCCAGCATTATGGCCACATTACCCGAAAATAGAGACTGTTTTAACTAACTTGTTTAAGTTTGCTACTTTAAACGGCCTCTTTTTTTTAATTTTAGTGTAGTTTTAATTAGGTAGTTTAAATGATTATAATTATACTTCGTTGTTATTTTGTTGGACCTGGGTATGTCCTAAAACTGCATCCAGAACCACCGGAGGACGGGCAGCAGCGTCCTCTCAGTTAACGGTGGTAAGCATTCTGCGATCCCCAAGCCGCCTGCCAAGCGTGGGGATTATGGCAACATCTCCCTTTAAGGGAGAGGCCTTCGTCCAGCAGTGGACGTCTTCCGGCTGTTGATGTTGATGTTGTATGATGTTAGTTCATTTAGTATGTTATGTGAAGGTTAAAAAAATATGTTACATTTACATCTAACTATTATACTCGTAATGTAACGAATCTTTATATTCGCTATAAAACTTTTGAGTTAAACACTGTATTAAACTAACAAATAACGATAACACAAAATCAAAAGAGTACCTATATTTTTTTTCGCTTTCGCGAAATGAGCGAGTACATAGTTTATCAACATAATTATTTGAGGAATCATAAACTAGGCATCAAGCATCTTATACCGATTTCCAAAGCCGGATATCTCAGATGTCTAATTTAATATTACAGCTATGGAACAGTACTCGAACCATCTCGAAGATTCTCTGAACGACTTGAAACCTAATCGTATGCGTAGTTTGCGCTCGTATATTTGAAAGTGAGATTTAGACTTTCCAATTTCTTAGGAGACTAATTAGCTAGTGCTTTGCAAATTTTGAGCGATAAACTAACTTGTATGAGAAATTACTAGCTTGTTCAAAAATTTGTTTTATAATTACGAGTCACTTTTAAAGTTCTGTAGCAAACAATGTATCCGTTATGGTTTCGTCGGTATGGTTCCGGCCTATAATGATAAATATTTAGTTCTTACATTCTGAACCCCACTTTTATGACACGAATTTACTCTTATCGTATATTTACTGCCGAGTATTCTTTCATATCAACTTCCTGAGATT
The DNA here is from genome assembly GCA_905404285.2 of Erannis defoliaria. Taxonomy (NCBI): domain Eukaryota; kingdom Metazoa; phylum Arthropoda; class Insecta; order Lepidoptera; family Geometridae; genus Erannis; species Erannis defoliaria. The sequence goes on along the minus strand of FR990066.1, from coordinate 9,771,266 downwards.
TCCTCACGAGGGTCCAAGTAAGCATATTTTTGGCAATCGGGTTTCATTGTGATGTAGACCTTTTATTATAGCCTGCTAGTCATCAACCCTTGGAACTCTATTGTTTATACAGTAACTGCTACAGTATCATAATTTTGAAACTTAAAGTCAATATTTTTCCAATAGTCACCTCATTTAACTTCACCATTCACATTAAACAATACACATCATGTTTCAAATCTTGAGTGCATCCCACGCGACTGGCATTCATTATAACGATCCATTGAAACTGATTACTGAAGCCTTCTAATTAGGCATTTAACATAGAACTAAGATCTCACTTATTCAAAGTCTATCCGATAAACTTAATTATCTAAGTTATCTACATGTCACATGGACATGAGAAACGCTTGTCAAAAGATTAATTAATGAATTTACAAGTTCCTGATCATTAGCTTCGTTTTGATGTAACAGGTTGATGTCTGTCTGGGGTGTAATTATTGGAACAATCACTAGGAAATGTTAATTTATAGTTCTGATTGAAATTGTATTTCAGAATTGATAATTGTTAGATATACACATTTTGCGTAACTTTCATTCAGGTTTACATCTCCGAACCTGAGTTACCCAGTAATAGTAACTACTCTTAAATGCATATTGCAGGGTATCAAAATAAATAACACAAAAAATATGGTCAGATGACAATACTCCGAAAGGGCACCCAAACATACAAACTAGAAATGTCAATGATTTGTTTACAATCAATAACATAACTATCATTACTAAAGCGGAATAATAGCAATACGCAGATTACTTAACGTAAAAAAATGTTAATTCTCGTAAAAGTCAATACTACATAACTAAAAATCTAAATAAACGAAAAATATATGAACATGAATGAATAATGTTCACACTAACGGAAGCGATCAACAGTTCCTGAAGTTGTAAGTTTTAACTAATTCGAGTATACAATCGCCCATCAAACAAGGGCCGCCCCAGGGGTGGTCAGTCCAGAAACATTTATGGTCAGCCTATCAGAGGAAGCCATCTCGAGAAACAGCAAGTACTGCCAGACGAATGGTTCGATTTGTCTCTCAGGGCACATTGTGCCCAATAGCAATAAATTTAACAGTGTTTTGCTGCGGTTTCTAATAGATTGTACGACACCTTGGATTACCGTTTACTATAAATGTTCCATCTTAAAGTGTCTCGTTTGAATCTCATCTGCGTAAATTAAAACCTTCTGTTTATGAAATTGATGCTAACATTTAGTGAAAATGCGTTTTAAGTGAAATTACGTACAATGCAACATTTTCTATACAGTTATGTTTCTCGAAGCCTAACCGAAACCTTAACGGCTATCAAAAGATTACACGATGCAATTCAATCACACAATGGAGATCAATCAGACGTATGGCGATTGTATTGTAATGACACGAATACAGAACTCATATGGGATTGCGAGAGTCACGTTCGATATTTACTACAATCATGGTCAAACTTTTGGTTCTCTTTGCGCAACACTAAAACTTTAGGCGAGAAATTTTGTTTTTTTTGTCCCGCTAATTGTTAGTTTAGAATCCTAAAGTGGACTAACCCGATATGGGAAGGTTTACAGCTAGATGGGCCGATGACATAATGAATGAGATTATCGTGGGAATCAAATTTATAAGACACAGGTCCCACCACATTAAGGAATTGTTTTTTAATCTATCAAGGTTTACTACTTTGTTGGAGTTTATGACGAGCTGACCAAGATTTAATGATTTGAGCCGACTATAACTAAATACTTGACTCTAAAACACTTACTAACGGCGAAATACGATAGCATCGCCTGCGTTACGCGTAACGGCGTCCACAAATGGTCATGCTGTACATCTATAACTGGCAATTTCATCGTGAATTTCTAAGTATTTTCACTTGAATTACTAACAAAATAATGACTATGCTACGCTGCCCCAACACTTTATCGTGGCTCTCTCTAAGCTTGGCTTTTATTAAATCTACTGCTATGTTATTGTAGTCCGCTCAAGGCGACTAGAAAAGACCCGTAATCGGAAGAGATAGCTCACAGATATACTACGACAGTACGTCACGAATGCCTTAGAAGTATTATCTAATTTGCATATAAATAACTACTTGTACCTACATTGTGGGACACAATATAGCGAAGAAAATAAAATTGAAGCAGATGACGTGGAATGTAAAGAAAGTAAGTAATAGGAAAGTAAACACAAAGGTGACAAACAATTTGTACGAACAGGAAGCGCGAGCGATTGAACCTGTTCTAAAAGCAGAGGAAACTATTAAGTTGTCACAAGCTGCCCTATTAACCGTTACATCGACAGGATGGATTTATGTAAACACGCTTCGATACGGAGACGACACGGCAAATAAAAATAGATAAGGATAAACGTAAATGATGATCTTTTACTTAAAGGACCACTGATCAATGATCATGGAACCGTAGACCGTATAAAACTTAAAAGACCATATAAAATGACACATTTTTCAGGATCAAAGAGATATTTTAATATTTTGTGAGAGACTGTCAGACGTAAAATAATTGAAGCTGTCCACGTAGAAGGTATACTACGAATAAGAGAAAGGGATAATAGTAGGAGGTCTTCATCGACACGACAAGGTATTGTAAACCAAAAATATTACGCCCACTCTTTTAAAGCAATAATAGTCCAGAGATGTAGAACATAACAATTTGTAGAACAATAGATCCATTGTAAAATATGGGAGAAGGTATTAAGAACAATTAGAAAGCCCTTCGTACACACTGTATTTCTAATGAGATTTTTCCGTGATGTGTAGTGTTTACACGCCAAACAGTGTCAGTTTACAAATTATCTCGTACCGCTATTTTGAGTATTGACCTAGAGTTGCAGTTGACTTTCGTAAGAGAATTGTAAATGCAGTTGTCTAATGTAATATATGACAAAAGTGTTTTCTTGCCCATTATTATAATTGAACCCATCATTTATGTTTTAAGCATTAATTAGTACCCGCAGTGTTTTAAAACAGGTTGAAGAAGTGTAAGTAAGATTTATCTCAATCTCTTTAGCATTTTTATAAATTACAAAGCCAACATTCTACTTTCCAGGTCTAAATCTACTCTACTTTCAAAAGCATTTAGATTAGTAATAATAGTGAAATTTAGTAAGTACGCCATAACAATTAACCGATAATACGAGTACATGTTTCCTTCTTTAACTTTAATATCTTTCTTAATTCCCATCAAGGTGTTACTAAATTATAGTCTCTAATCGGCACTTAGCAATTGCAGTACAGTTTTGTTGGCCCAAAAGCCTTAATTACAGCTAACCGAGTTAAAGTCACGCAATCTTTGGCCAAGGTGAGACAGAAGGCTGTGTGAACTGACGATTTATTTGAGAACAATCTTTGTTCAGTCAACACTGCATTGACTATGCAAAACATTTCACCTGAATCAATATATCTGTGTTACCGAAAAGTAAATCTCATGTCGATGGTCTTTGCATTTCTTATTGGCAGACTAAAAAGCATTGACAGCACAGATACGATATAAATATATTTATGACAATGACATCATCATCAATGTTGTCTGATTGATGACTGCTGAGGAGATATAACAAATATAAATAAATAGATATAAGTACCTATAATATATAATATCCTCTTGTACGTGTCATGCTTCAATATCGTGCCAGTCTTATACAGTTTTTCAATAATCTCAAAAAAATTGGGGATTGCAATGTGTATTTCCTCATATTTCTAGCCACAATTTTAGTTTGCTTGCTCTTCAGAATTCTACTTTAGTCTAATAGCAATGAAGTCGACATTATTTTAAAACACGACATGAATCACGTCCCAGATCTTAGCCGGGTTATTCACTGTTTTGTAAATAGAATACAGTGGCTCTCTAAATATTAGATGTTGCCACGTAATGATGAACTTTACGAAGTGTGAGACTATGTCAGTAAGAGGGTCATTGGTAAGAACAGCTATTCCGAGATTAATTTATTGAGATTCTCAGACAAGACTGGGAAAACTCACATGTTGTACCTAAAAATTATTAAGCAGTTTTATCTCTACTTCTCACTGAAAATTGCACTATTCTCACAAGAATCATACTTGCATATTTTGCGATAAGAAAATCGAATTGAGTACTCGTATATCCGAACTCTTTACACTATCCCCGACACAAACAATTTTTTTTTTCTTTTTGGACACCTGCATCCAATACAGAAAATTTCGGACAATTGGAAAGACCCACTCTTTCAGGTTTCAACGAATCCGTGGTATATTCATGGGAACAGGGAACCGCATCAGATCGGTTAACGACCTGTGAAAGCTGGATGTGGAAGCGAAGTAGTATTGACACACGCCACACGAACAATGAACGGAATGTGGATTCCTGAGATGATTGAACTCGTTAATTGAAGAAAATGAATTTGAATTAAGTTGTAAAGAAACTTAGTACTATATTTTCACGATGAAGAATGCCGTTTTTTTGTATATACCTAGAATTAAGTAATTATCTTACTTATGATAAGCTTAGAAGACTTATGGGAAGGGCCTCCCACTAGGTGGACCGACAATTGTAAAAGTCGCGGGCAACCGGTGGATGCAAATGGCAGGTTGTCAATACGATAACTTTTTGACTTCCTATTTTTTCACAAATTTTGAAGAAGTCTACATTCTTATACGTATAAGCCTACGATTTATTCCCGAAGTAATTTATCTTCTAATAGAAAAACCAAACAAGAAATGAGTTATCTAGTTCAATCTATAGTCTAACCATAACAACATTAAATATAATGAAGAGCAGTCATGACAACACTGTATCAATTGATATAGTTTCTTAGCGAAGGGTTAGTTGGCTTCGCAGTTTCGCACTCATAAAAATACCATTCACAAAACCTGCGTGACATTCCTACTTCCCTACCATCAATCTATTCATCTCTACGCACGAGACAACAATAAATCGTGGACAAAGCCTACACGATGTCCACAAAAACTGACCTAGTCTGAATAGCAACTGACTGCAACGTAACGGTATCTAGATTACATTTCGACCGATGCGATGCCACTTTCGTCTATTGTACGCTTTTTAGTTCGCAAATTGTCCACAACTAGCTGGTACTATCGGGGTACGTATGAGTACGTATGAGTACTTACGGTCAACGATGTTTTGTTCGTACTGACTGAATGGCTGTAGCTCTGGTTCCAGAGTTTTAAGCCAGTCGAAGGCTAATATCGTGTCTTAAACACGTATACGCAATTAGTTTAATGAAACAAACAAAATTACAGACAATAGGGACATGGACATGGAGACTGTCCTTTGCTTAGTAAAACTGATCTGTTGAGATATACCAGACAAGCAATGATACGTGCACAAGCATACAGAATACATGAATTTATAAACAAACTCAGCATCAAAGCTAATTTGCGTAGTTTAACATTGTTCCTTAATTGAAAGAAAAATGTAATACGTAATCATCATCCGATGGCGTACAAAGTAAATCGAGAAGCGGAACAAAATTAACAATAGCTATCATGTCCTCCTTAACGAGCTACCTATCGATTAGTTGTTGCCCAAGCGCAATTGTCCAAACAGTCCGAATTAAAACGACAATGACTGTTCGAAATTCGAATAGAAAAACAAAACTCAATTAAAATGGCGGGAAGTGGGGCGTGAAGAGAGCGTTGCAACAGGCCGGATCCGCAGCCGAAACCGACGCCGGCGCATGACACGAACGTTCCCGAAATTCAATTCTTTTGATCTAAGTCATAATTAATAGACAATTCCGTGAAACACCTTTATTTGGGAAAAATATAACAGAATTTTTAAGCCAGAACTAGACCAAGAAAATGAAACAGACTTGACACTGAAAATAAACATAAAAACTGAGGATTGAACTGAAAACAACATGGCTTTGAGACACACGGCCTAGTATTGAATTTTAGAGTTGTTGTTCTTGTTGTTAATGATAACAAATATAAAAATATGTACTTACTCTTAAACAAAACTGATCACCAAAATTCAATTTTTTCCGTATAAACAAAATATAAAAACGTGCAACATATAAAATCCAAATAACATAAACCAAAAATGTTTAAGTATATTTATTTGTCCTATTTCAGGTTGAGAGCTTCTCATGAGCTACCATAAAACATCGATCAATTAAATCTGCCGAGCAATAAATAAAAACTAAATATAAGGTCAATAGGCCAGTGAGTCTACTAGACTTGTTTCAATACCATTATATTAATACCGATACTACCATACCGTGTGTTTACATTAGTTGTGCTAGATATATCAATCAAGGCAATCATTCGAATAGCCCTTAAGAATAATCGTTTAATCGTCATTGCAATTGTAATTTTCGAACTCGAAACTATGTGTTACATAGTTACTTTTACATGAAGTATGCAAAGAGAAAGCTATCCAAAAGATAAATGACCAATCAGTCAGAAAGTTTTAGGCCAAATAAGGGCATCCCTTTGTACTACAAAAAATATGACAAATAGCTTTAGAGAAAGTAAGTCAATGTATAGTTACGAGTTAAAACCTTTTGTAGAATGGGGTGACAAAAAATTAGTGTGGAAGAAAGTTAGGAGTAACACACACACACGCACACTCACACTCATACTTAACTAAGGAAATAGAGTGCTATAGGTAAGAGTTGTAATAAAAGATGAAATGACAAGTTGACTAGATTTATATAGCAATGGTTTCAAATTAGTTATGCTGAATTTCTTTTAAAAGAGACACCTTATTAACAAGCCAAATATGTATATGACACTAGGAACATTTAATAAAGCCGTCAAGACGAGTACTTGCGACTCGGATAACGAGGGTTCCGGTTCCGTACCACTACAAATACAAAGGAAATCCGCGACAGTATCAACGAATATTCTAAAAAAACCGGCTACCTATTACGATTTACGAGATTCACGTCGTTATAGATCAAAAACAGACTGACTAACATACATAAATATAGACAAACAGATACGGATTACTTAGTCTTATGTTGAACACCCATTGGGTAAGGACCCCTAAAAAGGAGTTTCAATTTACGCTCGATAAAATGTTCCATTTTTATTTTTTTTGTATCTTTGACGTACTCCTTTTTCGTTAGTTACTATAAATGTGTTAGGGTCAGGGACCCCATGTTTCAGCCGTAGGGAGTAAAATTTTTATGTATGCAGCACGTGCCACAAGGACGAATGAAACAGATGCGATAAAAGAGTCGCGCGAGCAAATTTTCTTTGTGGCGCCATATAGTTCAGTTATGGGGAATTAAAGAATGGAAGCCAACCGAACGGAATAATCATTCAAGTTTTGGCTAGAGAAATGACGATATATCTACAAATTATCAATTTAATTTTTCCCATTACCAGTGTTATATGACCTTGCTTCTTACCAAATTTCGTGATTCTAGGTCAACGGGAAGTACCCTATCAATTTTGATTTACTTCCTAGTCTAAAAAACACTAGAGAAATGGCTGTAATTTGCGATTGCGTTGCCTTGGAACCTTGATTTTTTTACAGCTCTAAGGGACCTTGGACTTACACATTCGATATTCATTTCAATTAGATACCTCCACTCGTTTCAGAGAAAAAGGGCCTTGACAGACAGACAGACAGACAGACGGACGACGGAGTGATCCTATAAGGGTTCCTTTTTTCCTTTTGATGTACGGAACCCTAAAAATGAACTTACGGAGACTCATATATAATTATGTATGTGTACTTATGAACACCATAGAAACGCCTATGCATATAGACAGGCATTTTCTTAAGATCTACCTAGCTCAATACTTAAGATGGGAACACGGTCTGCGATTCTCCATACATAGTATTCCCCTATTTTCTTCCTGGATAAAGCCTCTAAAAAATTGCTGTAGAGGCATTATATCCAGAAAGAAAATAGGGGAATACATTTTTACGGAGAATCGCAGGCCGTCTTCCCTCTGAAATGTCTATTATAAATGTAGTATGGTACAAACGTTATTTTTATAATTATAAAAAAGTTTATTCTGCTTTTACTTACCTAGTTTTTTGTATCATCATACGAAACGTAGAATGCAGTAGACTTCATAGTCATCTCAGGAACGGTAGTCGCGATCCAATATAATTCATAAATAGTAATATTTCAACAATATTGGTCAATTTCTTCTTTGTATTTCATTTCTAATAAGAGCACTTGGTAAGACACTTTGTTGGTTTTCGTTCGTTCGTCTAAAAACATGAAATGTCCTTTTGGTATAAAATACTATACACACAACCAGCGACAATGATAAGATAAATGGACGGGAAATAAGCGCACGGATTTTGAAGACTATATTATAGGCGCCAGCTCTTCACTCACATGTCTTTGCGACATGCGAGCCGTACGATACAATAATTCAAACAAATCAAAATTATGCCTTTGTGTGCATTCCCCAAGTGTAAGAACACTACCAAAACACACAATAATAGTTTGGGCATCACATGCCACAAGTAAGTACACGGTAATCACTGTAATTTGTCACTACTGCAATTAATTTCAATAAAATATGCTAAGTAAATCGCCATTTTGAGGCGATCGTAATGTTACGAGACAGAGAGACTTCGAGAATCCTTCGTCGATGCTCGTGAATGTTCGAGATTCGAGAGCAATAGACAAATACATGTGTTCTCTTTTTGTCATGCAGTAATTAGGTTTGCTATCTCTAGTTTAGGAAAATGTAATATGCATACCTATATCTAGGTATGCGACTTGTTAATTTTGAACGATATGCAAGTGCTAGGCCCGTCCATTCCATTATCATTGTCGCTGCACACAACAATATTAAAATTAAGGTCCATCGTGTTCACGTCATGCATGCCACACAACAATAAAATGTAAGTTTTAATATAATGTTAATATTTTATAACAATACAAGCATTCCAATGTCGTAAAACAGTTTTATCGAAATAACATTACGGGCCTTGTCCTTAGCGGTCAAAAAGTCAGCATGCGGGTACTATTAAACTAGCAGTTTATACAAAAACAGGTCTTTTACAGATCCCACAAAGTTTAAAATGGACAGACACGGAAATGTTCCATAGTATCTAACTATGACTTGTAGAGCTCGTTATTTGATAAACTTAAAATTTACTAACTATTATAGACATAAAGTATCAGAAGCTGTTTTACGATAGAAACCAGTAAGCATGTGTGTCACGGCAAAAGTAAAGTATTAACTAGATTTAAAAGATCTAGAAAGAGCAAGAGAAACTAAAAATTAAAAGAAACTTTAGCAAAAAATACTAGTATAGTATTATGAGTATATTATACCTTTGTTAAAAATACTACAAATTGCTCGTAAAATTTGCGGTGCTGCGGGCTAGTAACGACTTGTAACTCTCCAACTCATTGGAAATTGAGATTAAATTGATTATTAAAAAAAACACATAATAGGTAAGTACTGAAAGGTTTGTCAACGATCACATACTATCACTATAGTCCGAGTATCTGATTTAATTAAACGTGAGTATTCCCGTATAAATAAAACAAAAATGGACTCGTATTGTTTAAGTGAAACAGAAAAAAATACGCAATTTGGTTTTTGTCGAGAAAAAGAGTTTCTTTATCAAAACAGAGTTAGAATACGAGTCATAGACTTTTTTACTATATTACTATAGGCTTTTTTATATTATTATTTTCATTTGGCTATTAAAGACGCGTGATGGTAAGTGGATTTCTTGGTCATGGGTATGCCTTAAAACTGCATCCAGAACCACCTAAGCACGAGCAGCAGCATCTTATCGGTTAACGGTGGTGATCATTCTGCGATCCCTACTTACGCCTACCGAGCGTGTGGATTATGGCAAACCCCCGCTAATGAAGAAGACACCTTCGTCCAACGGTGGACGTCTTCTGGCTGTTGAAAATGGTAAGCGGAAATGTAGATAAACATGTAACATATGGAATTAATACAAATCTTTTAACTTTAGACAGAATGCGAATAATGTTATAATTATTTCGTTAATTATAGCTTCAGTTTTCTCATTGTTCATGTGCTACTGTATAGAAGCGCTTGCTAAAGTGATATTTTCAAGTGAAGACCCGGTTCTAATAACAGTAAATTGACTGTACGAAGTTAATAAGTTACGTAGTACAGAAACACTTATAGGCGATTTCCAACATCAGGTGATTCATAAAGGTATTATTCAATTTCTCGAATACTTAGATGTCAATGAGGCGTGGTTCTTTCCTAATTATTACCAACTACAATTCCATTTTCATGTTGGTAAACAAGATTACATAAATCATTCGTAGTCTAGGTGTCTCGTAGGTTTGTTCAACTATAATTTTCTATTTCTTTCATGAAAGTCATAAATTGGGGGACGTTTGGACGATTGCCATTCTTACGCAACAGACGGTACTCACAATTTCAATAATGATTCACAGGAAGTGTCGGGTAAGAAACATAATAAAATACAAAAACTATCCATTGCTAAAGGTGACTTGGGCAATTTCAAACCAGATTGCGAGTTTACGTCGGATAGAAAAAAAGCAATGAAGTCACGTCTAAAAGTGAAGCCAAGCGCAACAAGTGGCGAGGAAACGTTCGTGATTCTAAAAGATTTAACGAGTTCGCAATATACGACGGCGTGAGATTTGGTAGACAGGTTAACTGTTTAAAATCAGTAGTGTCTTAATAAGATGTAATTTGAAAACCGAAGCCATAGTAAATTAGAAGCGTCTGTGAGATCAGCACACATCGATGACAAGATGTTAGTGTTATGCTACACTCATTGCATTTAATTGGTGCCGTATAACTGGTGACAGTTATTTAGTGTTTATACAACCATGATTCAGCTCAGAACATCTTAGTCAGATATCTTATAAACATAGATTGTGACAGACATTTGAAAGCATGCAAACAATGATATAAATATAATCAGTTCTTTGTTTATGTGCAAGCGGTTTACAAAATGATACTAAGGTATTTATAAGACAAGGAGGTTAGTCACCAAGCGGTCTGAGCAAATGTCAATTCATGACCGACTATTTAGGTGAGCAATATAGTCTCAGGATCGGATCGGAGCAACCTCGAAACAAGAAAGTTACCGACTGAAGTCAAGGTGAATCGTCCGGCAAACCGACGGATTAGGTAAATGCAGGCTAATAAAGATATCAATACACATGCAGAAACTGTTTCGATAAACAAAGAAACAATTGATATGCTTCGAATTGATATAAGGAATTTGCTGATAAGGACAAACAATGAGAACGCTACGTGTGAAATTAAAGATAATGCGAGTTAGTTTGATAAATAACCTTTTATAGCTACGTGAATATCTAAATACACTACATTTTTTTTCCAAGAAAGGCACCCGCATACATAAGTCAGGATCACCGCAGCCAAACCAAACCACACTGCAAACTGGTTTCGATGCACTATTATTATTAAAAGGCTCGTGCCAATCCCGGAGAAACGTGCTCTGACACAATACAGTTAACAAAGAAATGCACAAATTAAAAACCGTAATATAATTACAGCAAACTTTTATACCAAAAGGACACAAACGCTGTGAAATTAAAAATCCACAAGCAGTTATATTTCATAGGGTTTCAGTTCTTTGGAATGGTCATTCCATGCATTCACTGGCACATCCATTAATAATAAGGCACTTTTATAGTTATTAAGGTTTAAAACAGTTTAGTATTAGTAAGTTATAGATTGTTGGCGTGGAGCGGCACGGACTGTGTGCGGACGTCCGCGCGCGGTACCGGCGACTCGCAAACTGCTCGTTTGGTTCCGTCTCGGGCTAAACAGCCGCCACGCGGAGGGCGCCCTACCTCTCTATCTCCCTCACCTCGGAAAAACTTGAAATAACAGAAAGAGACGGACGCTATTGAATCGTTTTTCAACGTCTTATCGCAGGATAAACTTAGCGTGAATAGTTTCTGAACGAATGTAAGCCTAGCAAGAGTGGGGCCGATTAAGTTTTTGTGTATTTGGCAGGACTTTTTTCTCGATCACCTCTAACGAACATCTATTTTTGTTATCGTCGAGCGCTGGAGCGTAGTGAAAGAGTGGCGCGAGAAGCAACACAAATTTGTTTGAAAAGGAAGCGGTGGTGATGACTGACCGGGACTTCTCGGAAGTCAAGTTATAATTAACGCGAGCACGAAGACAGATATAATAATAGGCTTTTGAGCTCAAGGCCAATGATGACCACACTACTAGTAACGAGATTCTATTTATCCCGCTCTAAAAAGTTAATATATATTTTTACGAGTTGACTTTTTACATCTGAAAATAAGTATTGCGGTCGACGGCAGACGGCAGTACGAACATTACATGTAATCCTCGTGTTGATATTCGCGCTACTCTCTTAGTTTTTTTTTTGCGAATACAGAAAGGCGACTCCAAGACTTCACTACAGTTCTGCACACGTGCACGCCTGTACGCGAACGTGAACGTTCTAATCTAACTAAAGGAATATACGAGATGTGGTTGGCCCCAGCAGGGCTAACATGCGTTACATGCGCACCGCGAGAAAATTTTGTCGTGTCTTTATGTCGTGCGAAAACGAGACACACATACAGATTCGTAGCCTTGTCCTGTTTTTAAGAATCGAGAATTTTTTCTCGCGGTGCGCATGTTAGTTCTACAGGAATGCCATAATTCTTGAAAATATTTAGCCCAGTGCACTAAACCTTTGACTGAAAGACACAGTAAAAACGAAAACTTGATTATCTAAGGTACAAATGAAGTTGAGAAGTTCTAACACTTAACAACATAGCACGTCATACTTCAAATAATAAAATTACACAGAAAAAGTTTCAATGTGCAATGTCCTACTTCCGCCAAAGGTATTACCGCAGACTTATAACATGGAAAACGATTTAAAAAGGAAGGGATAAAAAATATTTTCCACCAGCAAAATTCAAATTCAAAATTCAAAATTTATTTATTGCAGGTTAAGGTACCCATAATTATGCACGTATGATTAAAAAGTTAAAATACACATTATTATAAAAATACAAGAAATTGGCCAAATAAAATCATCAAATTTTATACAAGTTTTTATACAAGTCATTAGTCACATCCATAAAAATTCAATAATGTCAAAATTTAAAAGATAAAATTGAACAAAATTAATATAGTTATTTAAATTTTAGTAAATGTCACAGTAAGTTGAAATTTAAAATGAAATGTCAAGTACAATCTAGTATTTTCTCTCCGGCACTGGTACTGGTACATGGTACTCGCAGCAATGCCGGAGGTAAGTACAGTCAAATCTGGCCGCAATCATTTCCACCACACCACCACCACCACCACCAGCACACACCATTTGTTTCTTTGCAAAACTTTTTCATATTCATATTACGATTGACCATTTTCATATTAAGATGTTGATATTATTATAGCCAGGTACATAAAGAATATGTTTTCCAGGTATTAAGAGACACTTAAAATTTAAGTGCATTTTAAACCCCATAAAAAAGTTGTTTAGCATTTATTAGGCACTATTACAGACGTCGCGTCGTGCCGCGTATATAAAGAGGCATTCACGAATCGTCTAAAGTAGTCGCTTACGTACTCTGTGACCAACCGTTCTAAAGATGTGGCCAAATAAGGGAACTATTTTTTTTTACAACCAGCTATTACTTTAGTTAGGAAAACGCGATAGTGGCTCCACCAACATTGAGCTTATAAGTTATTTGTAGTAGCGACCTCATTTGACGGCGTTTATCTAAAAGATGATCTATCTATCAATCAGAATTTCAGATACCTATTGAGAAATGTAACAACAGGACGTTTTGATATGTGTTAGGTACTTAGATTAAAAATACGGCGATAAGTTTTTTTTTCTTTACAGCAATGTATTGCGACTGTCTCAACGTTGCACTCTTCATGGTGGATATTTCCGCATAAAGGTTTTCGATTCCACATTTTTTTTCTCAGTTGTAAAAAGAGAGAGAGAGCGAGAGAGAGAGAGAGAGAGAGAGAGAGAGAGAGTTGAGTTGAGTCTCCTGGACCTGGGTATGCCCTAAAACTGCAGCCAGAACCACCGGAGGACGGACAGCAGCGTCCTCTCGGTTAATGATGGTGGAAATTCTGAGATCCCCAAGCCACCTGCCAAGCGTGGGGATTATGGCAAACTTTAAGCCGCTTAACCGCAAATATTAAGGAGGAGGTTGACGGCCAGCAGTGGACGTCTTTTGGCTGTTGTTGTTGTTGAGAAAGCCTCTGGCGCAGTCTGCATTCCTCACAAATCATAATTTGAGTGTCTTCAAATTCAGCCTAATGAGAACATCATTGCTAAATATGAGGCAGAGTATGGTAAAATACAAGACTTTGAGGAACAATCAAAATTCACCATCAAACCAAGTCATAATGTAAATTCAGAAGTTAAATAATATCTAATAACAAGGCAATTAAAATAAAATCTTATCATTTAAAAACCGTTAAATAAGTAGAGTGACAAACGAAAGGTTTAGATCGATAAACAAAATGAAATAATATCTACGGTTACCGTGTTAAAGTTACGCAACTTTAGCGAGTTTATTCTCAGGCAGTAGATACTAGTTTCAAACACCTCACCTACATTGAGATAGACATAGGAATGACAGAGTCAGATAAATAATATCGACTGCTTCAGAAATAGCTCCCAGACCGGACGATAAACATCGATAAATATTACGCTTACATTAGTTTTGTCAGTTCCTGTCATCGGAAAGACATTATAGACATTAAAAATAAAGAAATCGATTTCATTGAATCGAATGCAGCAAATCGAAACGCATTTGATTCGATCGGAAGAAAAATAAATTGAAGGAAGTGACACAGACTGATTCAATAATTAAAATGATGAAATCGTTTAGGTTGGTCTAGATTGTTTTATTAATGTGTTTCAGAATAAGAGGTCTGAAAAGCATTCTGCAGTTAGTCTAAAATTACTATATTAAACCGAATATTCCTGGACCGACTTCAGTTCGCGACAGAAAACGAGTCCAAACAAATCAAATCTTCGCTACCGAAAAACTTACCAAAAGGATTATGATGTAGTTGACCACGTACTGGAAAACATAGCCTAGGACACCCTGATAATGATAGTGAATTAAAAAAAACATTCAAATGCAATAAAGCCACAAACCAAAACACACACCACACACACATCCAGTCACGAGCAAAATTTACTTGAAATCTTAATATATTGGTAGGTAATTGAGTTCAGAAGATCCCTCGATATTATTTGAATCAGACTTCTCACAATAAAGTAACAAAGGCCCAAAATGGACCCAGCTTTCTCATAAAGAGAGCAAAATTTAAAAAAGCAAATGATTGATGCTTCACTTATCTAGATCGCCATCAATGCAAAGGCTTTTTACGAAAAGTGCCACCGCACTTTCACTTCGGCCCTTTGCTTTGTAAGCATTCGCGTGGATAATTATTTCAATAGCGAACGAATCTAATATAATATGGAGTCCATTTGCTACGGAATTCATTACTTATGATTTTCTTTTTCAGGCAAACCCATTTATTAATTCATACAAAATATACATACGAGTATAATTAACTTATGAAAGCCTAGATAAATTCATAGAATTCAACCCATATCCCTTTACCAGTCAGCAACGTAACTAGCAAACTGGCGCCATTGCCATATTGAATGGCAATGATTTGGACCAATTAAATACCAACTTTTTGAACACACATTTTGGTCGATTCTGGCGGTTTTAGTTGACAGTTCTAAACTAACTAAAGTATTGCTGTCCTTAGCTAACATGCCTAGTAAAGAAGTGACAGCAATACTTTAGTTAGTTTAGAACTGTCAACTAATACCGCCTGAATCGACCACAGTGTATTATTATTCTTTTAACATTTTCAGTGTTCATCTAATATGTAGCTTACTGTTCTTTCTTTAAGGTACAAATATTATTTTTTGGTAGGACTGTATCTCCTACTTTGTCAACTTAATGTTAATTTTTCTTAAAAGGTCTAAGGACAAAGTTATACTTGCAAACAATAGGTTAGTCACGTATTCTGAGTATCAAAAGCTCTAAAAGCTTTTGTTTTCTTACGAAATACTTAAAGAGTGATAATAAGATTGTGGAAAGATTATACTGGAGTAGATAAAGATACAGAGGATCGTTTTACTCAAAAATCAGAAAATCTAAAAAGTATGAAATGTGGATTTGCTCGATCCTAGACTACTTTCCATTATTGTTTAACATCAGGCAAGTACCTAAGTGGCATAACGTAAATGTATTTTCAATTAAAAAAATCTAAATGACCTTCGGTTTTAAACAGACTAAGATGAAGGTGAATGAAAGATGGCTTGACAACCGACTAGCACGACAATCACTAGGCCACAAAAGCCCAAGATCGGTAGTCTGAAAGGAGGGAAGAGAGGTCTTTATCAGATTTTTGCCATATTCGTCCCGAGTTTTCGGCCCACGACATTAAAAAGTATTTTGTTCGTCCCGCATGATTATCTTTACCTTTGTTCGCCCCGCATATCAAAATTATTGTTTGTACTGTTAGCTATAAAATTATAATTAATGAATGACTTTGAAAAAAATATTAAATATTTGAAGAATAAAATGAAAAATAATGTGTTCTATAACACCATAATAGTAGGTAGGTAGGTATCTAAATCTATTTATAAACATATATAGAGATTTAGAGACACCATATAAATGCCTATCATTTTAAAAACATAACTTAGAAAGTCAAGTGAAGAAACTTGTCACTTCAACTGTACTGAAATAATCATAATTTACCTAAAGAAAAAAACTTAGGTCGAATGTGCTGAAAAGTGGGACGAAATGATAATTATTACATTAAAATAAATGTTGCGCCGAACGGCATACACGGGACGAAACTAGATTTTTTAATGTGTGACGAACTATCTTGGGCCGAATATAGCATAAATCATTTATCCAACAGTGGGACATCAGACATGCCAGGCTGAAAATACTAAGAAATTTAAAAAAAACGAGAAAATCATTAGTTAACAATCTTTTTATTTGCTCGTATTTCAGAAAGTTAAAAAATACGCAACAAGTTATTACGCAAAAAGAAAGTCAAAGCCTGAAACTAAGTTACCTAATGAAGACAACGCAACGCCTATACCCTTTTTCCTTGGCGTTATAAATAACATGGATACTGAAGGAAGTATTTTAGATACTATCACACCCATTGTTTATGAATTATGTCATGTAAAATAGGTAATAAACTGTGGTATCGGTAGAAAATTGTTTATTAATACAGTATAATAACAGTATGTAGTCGTATCTTTGTTAATTTAATACGAATCTACAAACTCGTTTAAAGCTGTATTTTTCTCGCTCGCATAACACTAAAAGACGTCATAGACGACGAAGATGCTATAATAATAGTCATGATGGCTCGCCATACTCGTCGTCAGCCATAAGACGTCCTCTGCTGGACAAAGGCCTCCATCCTAATAGAGGGGTGTTGCCATAATCCCCACGCTTGGCAGGCGGCTTTGGGATCGCAGAATGCTCACCACCGTTAGCCAAGAGGACGCTGCTGCCCGTCCTCCGGTGGGTCTGGTTGCAGTTTAAGAACATACCCAGGTCCGCTCGCCATACAATTTTGAAATATATATTAAATTCGTCACTTGTTCGTCATTTGTCTTGTATGAGAAGCTTTATTGAAATATGTTCTAAGATAACATGAAATATTCATTAAAAAAATCAGCTGTTGCATACAAAAAGTTCAATGACCTTGGACAAAATGTATGGAACAGCAGATATTTTTTCACGATTTCAGGGTTGGCCCCATAGTGAAAGTTATTTTTTAAAGATGAGTACATACATACCCTTCCGTATTGTTGAACCATTTTGTTACACATTGTACATCCTCGAAGGGCAATACCACACTACACTAACCCGGTGCGGCTTAGCTGTTTCACTTATCCCATCGAATTTCTTATTCAAGCATTACGCAGGTTTCTTCACAATGTGATGTTTTTTTACCAAAAAGTCTCTTAAACCCTGGTTTCCTTAGTACAAGGTTTGCTTAGTTGGAGGCTAGATGGCGCTGTGTAAAATATCTACCAATCTTAATTTATTTCATTCATCACCTTCGTAGTGATGAACAGTCATTTACTTTCCATTTTTGCTCTTATCCTCTTAGCTCATAGTTGCTATTTCAGTAGCTAAAATATGCCACTACTTTTGTATTGCATCTATGGCGTGTACATCGTCTGTTTCTTTGATCAATGGCTGCAAAACTTAAATCTTTCAAAATAGTGAAACCAAGCGTTTAGACGAGCAATTTCTATTTTCTACACATCAAATCCATAATTCCGCGTCCAATTCGCTCCACGGAAACTCACTCGCACAAGGAAGCGGTAATCATTGTACAGATGTAAAAGATAAATATTATTGCCACTGTAGGAAGCGTTTGCTCATTCCGCTTTGATAAATTGAACTGTCAGGAAAAATGAACTTTCGTTATTGATCGAGAGATTAACATCGTTAGCATCGTGCAAATACTAAAGTAAGTTCGTTGTAGGACGTGGCCGCACGCGTCGGGCTCAGTTTCCACTTCTTGAAAATGTTTACCACATTACACACATCAAAGCCGGAAGACCTCCACTGCTGGACGAAGGCGTCTCTCTCTCTTTTTTTTTTTATTAATATTTCCTGGCCATGGATACTAGTCCTTCAGCCGAATACATATTTCTTCATCGATTCTTCTTTCTGCAGTTAAATGAGTCGTAGTCACAGTCCAAGTCACACACAATAAGTCACAGTCAAGTCCAATCATGCCCTAGTAAAGTCGTGGCAACTTTACTACAAGCTTCTTCGGAGTTTTGGAAACAACACGAAAAGACACGTTTCACTACATTATATCACTTGCCCACACTTTTGCTCGTAAATCAGCACTTAATGAATAAAACGCCACCATTTTTATGCATTAACACTCGAAAAAACACAAGTTTTAGAAAATAATACAATGCAGCGACATGATTTTCTCGCGTTCCCGCCAAAACTCTCGGCGTCTATCTTAATAGGGAGGGGTTGCCATAATCCCCACGCTTGGCAGGCGGCTTGGGGTGGCTTGGGGGAAAACGGTTACTGGATGTGATCAAAACTATAGTCGGAGTATCTTATATCCATATAATTAAACCAAAAATGTGACAAGACCACGTCAGTTTTTTTTATTAAAATTCGTATAGGGTTAGTGGAGTTAATGTACCGCCCAAGGCGTCTGACATGGCTTCACAATTGTCGATTTAAAGGACAAACAACCGGGACCAACAATGTGTCATGCGACTCATGCGACCCACGGTAGCGCTTAGTTGTAAATGCGCAATGTCGGTCACCCATCCAAAGACTGACCGGATGGTCCGTATGGTAATCTTTTGTGGGAACACTGTCCTTAGTCAAGTTAAAAATCCTCCTCGAAGACAGCGCCGGCGGAAGGGTAGTAAACAAAAGATGTGTGGTTTCTTCACATTTTGATTACCTAACTATTGTGATATAGTCAGAGTATCCGATTTAATTTAACTGAGTATTCCCGTATAAATATAAAAAAATATATTGTGTTATCCAAGGGTGTAGTATGTATTATAAAAATGTATTTAAAATTATATAAGTATTCTATCAGCTATCTTGTTTCCATATTACAAGTTCTGCTTAGTTTGGCGCTAGATGGCGCTGTGTGAAAAAGTCCACCCGATATTTATTTATTTATTATTTATTAAGAACTGTATTGACCACATAGCGTTAATATACGGGGTTTCGCATGACGGTATTACTAAGGTGAAAGGAGGTCGTTGTA
Organism: Erannis defoliaria; assembly: GCA_905404285.2. NCBI lineage: Eukaryota > Metazoa > Arthropoda > Insecta > Lepidoptera > Geometridae > Erannis > Erannis defoliaria. The sequence continues at coordinate 9,751,487 of FR990066.1, read as the reverse complement.
CTTGTATTGTGATAAACTTTTACTGTAGGACCAAGGACCTCTAGGATGGAATTCGCGAAAAAGAATTAGCGTTTCATAGAAAAATTACATAATTATCTTCATTTGTGTTTTGTCAACAAAATGTATGGAACAGCTGATATTTTTTTGTGAGTTCGGGGTAAGCCCCATTGTTAAAGTTGTTGAAAATAATGAGTAAGTAGGTACAATCAATCTGTCGCTCATCAAACACCCCTTATACTATACATCACAAAGCTAAACTGAATAAGAAAAATCGAGACAAAAACCTGTTATTTAGGCCATCGGTCAAAGTACCTACTTTAAACTAGAAAACGTAAAACGCACTTATCTGTAGACAATTGACCCATAACTCACGCCGTCGTTTCCGTGAAGTGCGCAAGCGCATCTGCAGTGTTGCCAGTAACACCCACACCCACCCACGTGGTAAAATTAACGACCATATTATAAGTGTAAGTTGATCTTATCGAAGAGTTTTTTGAATGAAACGATAGAAATAAATAGTGAAGCCACGGAAATACTCGTAGCTATGAAAAATAAGTGGGAGTTAGTAATTTTCTTTTTCTTTTTTTATTCATGATAAGTCCTAGGTTTACAAGTTGGTAGGTAGGTTGGTACAAGTTGAGCTCTTACAGCTAGAACTTGCCATTATATGCTAGGCTTATGAATACAAAAATGTCAGTAGCTATACAGAATAAAATAATTTCTGAGACTTTTTTAATAATTTCAAAATAAATGTATTTGGATACTGTTTCGTTATTGTCGCAGTGTTCCTGTGATCATCGCTGTTTTAAAGAGATTAATACTACCCTGGGCTAAAGCATGTATACATAAATTTATGTATACATACATTTATGTATACATACTTAAATTAGGTATGTATATATGCTTTACTGTATATAATAACTTTATACCTCAGCTTCTCTTGGGCCCATATTAAATTAACCATAGAATAAAGCCGGCTCAATTAGATCAGATATCGTCACCGTCACGGGTAGAATCTGGGCCAGATTAGCGTAGGGCCGAGTCAGAAAGCATAGCAAGAGGACTTACCCCGTGGGGTTCCTTAATTACACACGCATACTTAAGGCCTGTTTAGACCTTAGCGGTATTCGCTACCGCTGTGGGTATAGAGAGAAATACCCCGCGGATTCCATTCGGGTATTTGTATGAAGTTTGCGGCCAGAGCGAAATCTGCAACGGTATTTTTTTTCGATTGTATTCGCTACCACAGGTGGTTGCGAATAACGCTTTGGTCTGAACAGGCCTTAAGGGTTAAATTAGAGGTGCTGATGGTACTGTAGAAGGGGAGAATCTGCGACCATCTAAGCCCTTCTAACGCCGATAACATCTTTGCCGGTCGCTTACAATATGAGTCGTATTGTACACAAGTAACTTTTTAAAAAAAACTACCGACTTCAAATTAATATGAGACCACCTCGGGAGTATACCCTTTCAAATAAAAAAAAATTTTTCAATATCGGTCCATTTTTACGGAGATATCAGTGAACATACATTAAAAAAAAATTAAAATAGATACATACCGTCCAACATAGAACCTCCTCCTTTTTTGAAGTCGGTTAAACATGGACCTGGGTAAGCCTAAAAACTGCATCCAGAACTACCGGAGGACGGGCAGCAGCGTCCTCTCGGTTAACGGTGAGCATTTTGCGATCCGGCGCAGACCGCCCGCCAAGCGTGGGGATTATGACAACCCCTCCTTCCTTAAGGGGGTGGCCTTCGTCCAGGATTAGACTTCTTCTAGCGGATGATGATGATGATTTTACAACCGTCAAGCCATGCCAGTGGCCTTCCAGCGGCACATTAAAGAACAGGGCTGGCCTATATGAACTTACTTTTTTTAAATTATGGAAACTGATGTGATTTGGACACACTGTCGTAAAAAATGCGTATGAAATTTAACAAATTCGTATAGGCAGTTAAATATTCAAATGTTCAAAATCAATTCATAAATCACAATACGGACGTTTTCTATGGTAGTATCAAAATGAATCAAGAGCTATAGTGTTCGAGCAAGCCTCGAGGGCATTTTCTCGCAATTCCGTGAATATCGTGTGAAATCGATCGTAGCTTATGGTCTCGGAAGATTGTATGTTATGTTTTCTTTATAGATAAATCAATATTAAAGGTTTGTATTAGCACAGCATACGGTGTTATAGTCTTGGAGGTGTACTATCCAAAAGAGGGTCATTTTTCACACTGACATCGCGAAAAGAATCAGCTGTTCCATACATGTTTGTCGTGTTAATAAACTATTTCTACGAAACAGCAGATATTTTTCGGGATTTCAAGGTTGTAACCACTGACTTAAGGCCAGGTTATTCTACGTTTCATTTTATTTTTTACTGCGATCGATCATTAGTCTAAAGCTGTATCAGATAGGGTCAGATTTTACTCACTCACTCATCAGCCAGAAGACGTCCACTGCTGGGCGAAGGCCCTCTTCACATTTAACTCATTTCACAGGTCAAATTTAACGGAGCATAACTACGGCGGTGCAATCGTTACGGCGATCGATTCGTGCGTGTCAAGCTTAGATTGTCGAGGTTTTTCTAAGATTACTCGAAATGTATCTAAAGGCATGTGACATTTTGACCTATTTAATACAAGGAGGTATGGGAAATATGTATCACTAATCCACCTGCTGGACCTGGGTATGTCCTAAAACTGCACCCAGAACCACTGGAGGACGGGCAGCAGCGTCCTCTCGGTTAACGGTGGTAACACTCTGCGATCCCCAAGCCGCCTGCCAAGCGTGGGTATTATGGCAACCCCTCCCTTTTAAGGGGGAGGCTTTCGTCCAGTAGTGGACGTGTTCCGGCTGTTGATGAATCCACCTGCGTAAGGGAAATATCCTAAGCCTTTATTAATTTTTCAACTGTAGAAAGTTTCCCAAAATATTATAATCTTGTAATTTTTTTACTATTGAGGTAACCAGGATATCATAAATGAAAAAAAACATTCTTCGGGTTTTTTCGATAGAGGAAAGTATAATTTGTCGTATAATCAACAGTAGAAGTTACTTAAACGTATATTTGCCTGTAACACTTTTTTTGCCTTTAAATATAGCAATTTCAAATATAACATTGATTTTTCTAATGCTAACTTTGGAATGTCCTGGCCTTAAAGTTCCTTTTAGATAATTAAACGCTGAACCAACTAGAACTAAGTAACGTAACCACTGATCAGCTCCAAGGCGCGAATCGCAACAAGGCATTGTGTGAAGTGACCCATGCAGAACAGTGGGTATCCCGGTCGACAAGACCTGATGCAATCTGACAGGTGCTCGGCACATTCCATCTTATTTCAGCTCTATTTGGAAAGATAATGGGACGTGTAATTTGGCTGAGTTAGGAATGGATTATTTATTAGTTTATTGTGGGTTGCGGCAGCCAAAGAAGCTGGATCTATGGGTTCGATTGGTTTAGTCATGCACAGAAATGTGTTACTTAAACGTCTCTTTTCGACTAGTTAGGTATCTGATAAGGTGGTGATGGTAACTTATTAGTAATAGTATTTTTATTTGGAGTAGCTGTTAACGCCATTTCGTATGAGCATACATTTTCAGCTTGTAATTAGTACTGCTGAGTATAGGTCTCTACTGTATGCCATTATTCATCCCGGATTTGGCCAATCTTGACCATTTGATTAATGGCCAGCGAAAGAATGAAGAAACTGGACGAAACGTTTAAGCAGCTGTGGGATAAAAACAGTTTGAGTAAAATAAAACATTAAGCAGCTAATGTCACCGGGCAACGAGCGCACAGATGCAAAGTCCTAAACACTGGACATCAGAATTGGCACTCCTTGTACTTACTCGCCCGAACTCAGTTACAGATTTACCTAGTACAGATTTACTATAAAACAGCTGTCAGCTACAATGATACAGCACCGAACAGGAAGATATCCATCAGACGTAGGCACATTTCAAAACATGCCCAACCTAACCCAACCAACCTCGCATTGAGCATTAATAAACAAAATCGAAGCCAGGTGCCCAAAGCTACTGACAGCTACAATTTACCGGTATCTACAGTTAGGGAGTGTGTGCATCGAATTGGATCAGAGTGGTCGTGTTCGTCCGATCGGATCGGAGCAAAGTGTCGCGCGTCACGGTGACGAGTACGCGGCGGGTTGTGAACGCAGGTGCGGTCGAAGTTAGGAGCGATAGGGGAAAGATAATATACGACCCGCCTGCGGAGCAACATGCTTTGGGGGGAGTAAAGTAGAACGTTGTCACAGAATAGATAACAGTAAATTACGTCATGCTAATGCCTGTATTTTAGAGCAACCGATTCAATGTCGTTATTAGTATGTCAAATTATATGAACCCGGTGGCAGGTGATAAGAATAGTATCGCAGGTTCTGAAATAACCTCACAGCCAAATTCTGAAGTGCCTTTTCATTTGAAACTGACGAATGTATGGGTTTATAGAAAGACAGCGGCGACCAGCGACTATAATAAGATGAATGGACGGGAAATAAACGCACGGATTTTGAAGACTATATGTTGAGCGCTGGCTCTCTACTCGCTTCAGTCATATTCTGCCTTTGCGACATGCGAACCGTACGATACGACAATTCAAACTTCTAATACATGTACATGTGTTCTGCCCATCCATTCCATTATCACCGTCATCGCTGGCGGCGACGGACGTATCAGCAAGAGAACTGTCGCGGCCAAAAAGTAAATAAATAAATATTGGTGGAAATTACACACCGCGACATCTAGCCCCAAAATAAGCAAAGCTTGTACTATGGGAAACAGAAAACTGATAGAATACTTATACTTTTTTTTCTATACATACTTATAGGTAAGTGAATTAACGTTACGTTTTTAAATAGCAACCGGGGTGGGTCCTTCTAGCAAACGTTTAATTCATTTATGCCAAAATTACTTAGCTATGAACTTACTACCTAAACAAAAAAGTAAACACAGTAATGTCCTTAAATAAGCAAATAAGTCAAGTGAACACTATTACAATAATAACTTTAATGAAAATTCCATTTCCATTAAGTATCCAATTCGATTCAATTATAATCTTAATGGATTGACGGAATATAATTAAAATAATATAAATTAAAATAAAGGGGAATAATGTAATGTAAGTGTAAGAATAACTAACCAAATCTTGAACTTGCTAATCTCCTATTTCTTGCACCATCCGTAATTGCAGCTATTAGGGATTATGTGTCAGGTTAAAAGCAAGCGGATGAACGCTTATACATTAGTAATCCTGGATTACCACCGACTCCGTAACTCAATAATTATGGCTTGCTTTACTAACACCATTTTGCGAGTGCATCGACTTCGAGGATGCTACTTTGTAAAATGTGTTCCAGAAAATGTACAGCTCAAGATGGGTATAGAAGACTGGGTCAGCGTGTTGTCCTTTATAGTACCAGTGAGACAAATTAGTCCCAGTTCTACTTCCAATACGACTGATGGTAGAACTGAAAACAAAGGATGTTCTGAAGTCCTAAGAGTAATAACTCGTTTTTTTTGTTTATTTTGTAATAAATTCTCCTTACTAAGATGTGTTTAGGATAGAGCATGCATATCTAGGAAGATCATACGTCTACGTCTACCTACTCAGCATTTGAGGATTCACGTTGTGTAATTTTCGCGGAATACGAATTCTAGTACAGCCGCAGCCCGCTTTGTGCATGATAAAATAATCCATGATAGTAAGGGTAGAACTTGGAGGATTCAGCTTTTCTCTCTCAGGAATAAAGACCTAACAGAGTAAGGATAAACTACGTAAATAAAGAGTAGGTACTTAGGTGAAATATGTTACTGAAGATCAAACCCGTATGAACATGTTGTATTGAATTCTTGTCAAACAATCATAAACATCACAGAGAAACTCCGTCACAATCACAAACATCCATATAGTTTTATGTTTTTCCATCTGTTTAACAAATGTTATGATATAAAAAAATATACTTAAAAACCTTTGTTTTTGTACCTTGAAATCAATCCGAGATAAAATGAAAAAAATATAATAACGATACTTCCGCTTATTTGCACATCGTAGTGAATATCCTAATGAATTAATTACGACATTTTCTAGTTTGTTGCTGTTAATATTTTCTAGGCGGTACAAAATCTCAAAGCTCTAACTCTAGCTAAAGGGAAGTTTTATGTTTCGCACTAGCCATTCTAGTCAAATGCGGCCAATGCTAGCCCAATATAAACTTAGCCTGTAATCATCCTATTCTATTGGCTAGATGACTTGACAGTTATATTGCTCAATTTTCCCATCAGTTGGTCTGTGGTCATACGCCTATCTGGTCAACCGTAAAAGCCCATTCTCAAGCGTCGTTTAGTCTCCGTTATGCACACACTCGGCTGAGACTTGTGTTAAGTAATCGAGTGCTATTTAGATAAAAGAGGGGACGTCTTACCTCATCGAGTACCAAACAATGTACTTGAGACCAATATAAGGAAGAAGGAGAGCAACAAATGCATTCCTTTCACCAGATTTCTGGTCTAAGGGCTTGGTTTCCCGAGGTTACCGGGAAACAACCCTTCCAGGAAAATCTCAGCAAAAATAGTGTTAGTTAAGTTTTTATTTTTATAAGTATCGTATCGTAAAGTCGGTAAGATATTTACAAAATGGGCCTGTATTTTTTTAGTAATTCCTGTAGCCAGAAATAAAGGAAATAAATAAAAATGTTACCTTGGAGGATCTAAGAAAAAATCGAAGGACGTTACAGCTAAAAAGTTGTGCAATAATTTTAGGGTTGCCAGTGTAAAACACAAAAACCTAAGTAAAATTTTAGCACTTTGATTGAAGGACATTAGGGCTAAAAACTTATAACAACAAGTACACAAACTTTTCCAGTTATTGAAACGCCAAGCAGTAGAGTGCGAGCATTAAGTTTCGGTTGAAGGGCATGTTACAAGAGAAATTACAATACAAAACATCTTTTTAAAACTGTGCATGAAGAGATTTGATATCTAATAATATGTCAGTGTGACGAGCGCAATGCAGTGCGGCGCAGGATTTTGTTCGTGAGTTCACAATTATAGCACTGCTACTGATATGGGCAGGCGTGATGTTTACCACCAGGCGAACGCCTCGCTCGTCACTTCAAACAACAACTGACTTAAAACAATTTTGGGACTACCTCGAGATTACATACAGTGTTATAAGTACATTGTAATTACACAATATAAATAAGTCTCAATCAATTTCAGCAAAAAACTCCCTTACCAAACTTCACGGTCTCGCAACAAATTTACGTAAATATTTCCAACATTTAACCTAAAACGTTTGTTACAAGAGCTTTGTACGGTTTATCTATGTGTTACGATCGATTTGCTTGTTATCTGCGGTAGAACAGTGAATCGCGTGCTGGATAAATATACAAGGTTAACTTGCACCACTCGATTATGTATTGCAAAAAGTTGAGAGGAAATCTGGTCAGCGATCTCCATACAAACGTATTCACCTATTTTCTTCCTGTATAATGCCTCTAGAGCAATCATTTTATTTTTATAAAATCTAGGTCTACTTTATAAACTTAGACTAGACAATTACACATGTCTCTGTCATTTCCTTTTTACAGTAACTAATTGTTAATGAAATATAACCCTCGAAAACTCACTAAAAAGATTTTTAAACGGTTTAAGGGTTTATTTTTTTATAATTAGTGTAAATCAGTCTTACTTACCTTTTGGCTAAGTTTGTGTAATTAACGCGAAACTCGTCAAGAAACTTACCTGTAACAATAAAAAATAAATCAAATTACTTGCTAAATTGAACATTATCACTCAAAGTATTAATTGTTCGAACGGGTTGGTTAAATTTAATAGAAACCGTTGGTACAATGGGTTCCTCGGAATTTCCGTACGGATTATAAATTTAGAAATGTCTTCAAAACATCGTGCTTAAACTTGAGTGTCCGAAGAGATTTAATGGCACACCTGAACCCGCCAACCCCCACCGGGCAGCGTGTTGGCACCTAACACAAAAAAAAAAAAAAAAAAACACCCTTCGAGCGTAGTGCAGCAGTGGGATGTTAAAAGCCCAGGCAGTACTTATTGTTTTTTCATTTCTAGGTACATAGCGAAACAAAAATGTAATTTCTTGGAAAGTTTAACGAAATAAGGAATTTCTCTAAAACGCAGAAATGTAATACTACCTACGTAGGTACAGAAGATTCACTCCCGTAGAGACTTCGTCAACTCTTACTGGAGCCACACAATGGTGTCGATTCTTACGGTTTTAGTTGACAGTTCTAAATTAACTAAAGTATTGCTGTCCTTAGCAAACATGCCTAGTAAAAAAGTGACAGCAATATTTTAATTAGTTTAGAACTGTCAACTAAAACCGTCAGAATCGACCACAATATACCTATAACTACAATCATATAAAGTGCACCCTGATTTTTACTATATTTGTATAACAGTGCATCGATATTCCATTGTACCGCTTGGCTCGTTGACGTCACGCTGCCGCCAACATATGAGGCGCGGAAATGGGTGGTGTACTCTCATACCTAAGCTTCACAGTGCGCCAGGCCTGCTCGAACCGAATTTCGCCGTCGGTGTTTTTGTTTCACTATTCTTTTTTATGCAATGGAGTGACGACACGAGCGAGACGTTCGCCTGGTGGTAAGCATCGTGCCTGCCCATAACAGTAGCAGTGCCAGAATTATGAACTTGCAAAAATAATCCTGCGCCGCACTGTACTGCGTTCGTCACGCTGAGATTATAAGATGTCAAATTTCTTCACATCCAGTAATGTCTCTGGTATCAATGCCTCTCAAACCGAAACAGTAATGTTCGCACACTACGTGATTGAATAACCGGCAAAGGTGTGGTGCTTCCCCAGGCGGAATCTGCAATAGAGTCCTACCACTACCTATCACTTCCTACAACTTCAAATTATTTGCCATCGAAGATCTTAGAATAATATAAATCACTTTCCATTTCCATAAGATGACATAACACTAATACAAGATCACTCGGAAACCTCAGGTGGGACCATTACTCAGAACGGTCTTTGAAATATTAACACGGGCATTATTTATCGAGGTGGTTCGATTCTCGTGTGCCTAGTTATATTAACCTATGGAAACATTGCCGTGCTTGTGGCGCAAGTAAACTTAAAAAGAAAGAAGTTACTCACAAAGTACTTATTCCAGGTTACCTGGTATAGGAAGGCAGGGAAAGGAGTTCAACGTACTTACCATTGTGCACAACTTTTACAATAGGATCAACACTAAAATCGCAAAAAAACAGCTGCTCGATACATTTTGTCAAATAAATTGGGAATTTGGGTAAATGACATTATTTTATGCTTCTCTCTATACTACTCGTGCATAATGAAATGTACGAGCAAGAGAAAGCGGACAAAGAGACCCAAGCTTTATGGATCTTATTACATGTGGATTAGCTTCGATTCCTATTTTCCTTTCTTTCAAATTTGAAACTCGGTTAATAAAGACAAAAGACGGAGTAACTTTCTATTATTTCATTTGTTTACTCATTTCATTGTTTGTTTTTAATAGTTCTTGGCCATGGATACTAGTCCTTCAGCCGAATACATTTTTCTTCATCGATCCTTCTTTCTGCAGTTAAATGAGTCGTAGTCACATACAGTAAGTCACAGTCAAGTCCAATCATGCCCTAGTAAAGTCGTGGCAACTTTACTACAAGCTTCTTCGGAGTTTTGGAAACAACACGAAAAGACACGTTTCACTACATTATATCACTTGCCAGCACTCTTGCTCGTAAATCAGCACTTAATGAATAAAACGCCACCATTTTTATGCATTAACACTCGAAAAAACACACATTTTGGAAAATAATACAATGCAGCGACATGAACTCATCGCGTTCACGCCAAAAAAAAAACAAAAAAAAATATACCTTTACTCATTTGGTCAGGGTAATGTTGCCCGTGTGTAGACTAACTCAAAAAATAACAAAAATTGGTAATTCTTATTTTCAAGTGCCTACCAAAAATTTGTTTGAATATTTCGCATTTCGACTTTGAAAGCCTAGAGCTAAACTCACCATGTTAGGTACCCATTTTTTGCATTTCGTCGAAAGCTTAGGCTCTTGCAAAGTTTTAAAATAACCAGAAGCATTGAGATCGTGTTTGTATTTTTTTTTAATTTAAATCTAATATTAACCTAAACTTAATCTAATCTTTAAAATTTCAGATTATCTTTGTTCGGAAGCAAATTTATTACTTCCAGAGCACATTTATTTTATTTTATTAATGTACAGTACGATATTTTTTTATGTACGAATACCTTCGATAACGGTAATAACTACAAAGAAATCACATCGAAAAAGCCACCGAAAAAAAAGTATGCCTCTCAGGCGGCAAATAGTTAAGAAAAAAAAAACTTCTAAACTATGACAAATCGTACAACATACATAGGGTATTCTCGTGAAGCCCTTGGCAGGAGGAATACAACATTTTCAGGTTGACGCCACCGTTTGGACCATTCTGTATATATAATTATCGTCTTCGTGCTTACCACCTTGCACCTTTGTAAATTTTTGTACATTCGGACCCCCAAATGTGAAAGCTATAGCTACGCCCGTGTTTCCTGTAATAAGGTCTAACTATAGTTTTCTAACACTAGAAACAATACTGAAGTTCGAGTATTACAGGCTTTTCTTATTACAATACATATAAATACTTAGCTCTGTCCGTAAACATAAATCGTGAATGATTTGCTGTCGAAAGCGGTATTTTCATCAAAATAGCACATAATGCATTCAACACTTTCGACAGAACATTTATGAAGCACTAATAACAGGTATTTAGCAAAATGTTTAGTGTTGGTTTTAGTCGACCATATCGTAAACCAAGATTAAAGTAGGAAGAAGAAAGTTTTACAACGATAACTTGAAACACAAAAAGCAGAAAAAGTGCACAACTTAATAATTACTTAAATCAAGGAAAGATAAAAAAAACTATTTTTTGTAACATCTGTAAGATAATATAAGGTAGGTACACCATATACATACCATAAACGTTTACCATCTGACCAGATTCTCTCTACAGCGCGCAGCGGCCTACAAGTTTTGGACGAAGGCACCCAGTCGTCCCTGATTACATATCTCGAACCCTATCAGAGAACCTCCTATACGATAATAAAATTCAAATGATCCCTCAGGAGAATATTTTTTGAAATTGGAAGGTAGAACCTAAGAGAACAAATTGTAGATAAACATGTCGTTGTCAAATAGCTTCCTGACCTTTTAAAATATTAGCATTCTCACAATACCAGATATATAATCATATATCAAGTCGTCAGTCGTCACGTTTCATTACCCAATGGCAGTCAGTTGCTAGTGCATTTTGCAGGTTTTCATGATTACGTGAGGTTCAGTAAGGTCATTCATAATACGATGGTGAAATGCCTAGGAAGTGTCTGGTTACAATATGGTAGACGTGTTTGTGCGAAATATCCAACCTATTTGAATCCTACCGAACCCATTATGTGGAATAAATTTCCTATATGACCTATCAGAGATCAATAATTATAATATGCAGTTCTTAAAATAACATTAAAAACATTTTTTAGGCCTTTTTGGTAAAGATGTTATTTTACAAAACGTTTAGACGCACATTGATAAACACACATTATGAGATTACTTGGAGAATCTAGCTTTGTCGTATTTAATCAAAGTGAGATTATGACCAATAATGATTACAAAATATAAATTATCGGGATTTTTTCACGGTGCATTTCTTCACCATAAAGTCAGTGGTGAATGTGTGAATTTTTCAATACATACATAAACTCCGAAGAACTTTTTGGTACCGGTCTGAGATCAAATTCTACAACCTCAGAAATGTAAGGCACAACTTCACGCAACTGGCCTATCTACGACTTCACAAAAAATATCAATGACCTTATAGTACGTTTAGCCTCCTCCCGCATATACCCCAATATATCAAATAGCTACTGTTTCATGTAGGTACTCATAACACCCTATATTTTTCCTCACGGTAATTAAGTCACGGTGTATATATTTCGCTTTGATTTAGAACGCTGATCAATGTGATAAAGGCGTAACTGCCAACAAATTGACAAACTTCCACATAACCTTACGCCGCGCCTTACAAAGAAAATCGCTACCGAAGTCGATAACATCAATACATCGGTAACGACAGTTACAACCAGTACCGTCTTTACCATAAGCGAAGATGGGGCCCGTGCCCAGGGCCCCCATCTTCAGTGGGCCCCGAAAGATCGACAATTTCTCTCACATTTATTCTCAATACATTTTTGTCGGGCACAGTAACCGGGGAGCACCCGGGTCGAAAATAAATAAATGAATATCAGTGGACATTTTCCACACAGCGCCATCTAGCCCCAAACTTAAAAAAATATTTTTGTCTTAAAATTTAAGTCAACAATATATCGATTTTATTTAACTCAATTAAGACAAAATCAAGTCAAACTTTGCCTTATTTCTTTTACAAGTATAAAATTTCCATAACAATTGACTTGATTTTGACTTATTTGGCTTAGTTAGGATCGATTTAAGACAAAAAGCTAGCAGTAAAATGTTGGTATAAGTCACTTTCTTTAAGTTCCAAAAGGACCCGAATTCTTGCGTGCCCAAGGGCCCCAGCATAGTTAAGACGGCCTTGGTTACAACACAATAAAGATGATATAACATCCACAACCGCCTATAGAAACAGCTACCGCAAAATCCCTACACTTGCAAGACCCTCAGAACTTATCAAAGTTCGCCGTGTCAGGTGAAACCACAGCGGGACCATAAAGCTAACACCCGGTGGTAAATCATAGTCGAGGGGCAACTTTCCCTGAGCGTGAACAAGTGAACATATGCATTGTTGCTCATACGACTCGTTTACTTGATCGGAACGAAAGTGTTGAGGATTTAAGGGGATATCTACACTTAACATTACGTAAACAGTTGCGTCTGTAGTTTTAATCAAATCTACACAATTCTTCCGATATTTGTGATTGTGCAGAGCCTTTTTTTTAAGATACAGGAACTAACCAGGTCCTCCTGATGTTATGAGGTCACCTCCTCCTAATGATCAACTGTGGCACCAGAAGCATTGCCATTGCGTTGCCCGTTAGCAAGCCTTTTTTTTGTTTGCTGACGATGAGAAAAAAATATAAATACGACTGACTACTTTGTTAAGGGTTTGTTTTTGTAAAAAAACAGTTTCAGACTTTTAATTATGTGTGGTGTGATTCAACTTTTACCAATGTGCTTATGGCTGTTATGATTTTGACCAAAACATCTTTTAAGTTATGAGAATCGGGTTACGTAATATTTGTACGTTTTAAAAATAAAACAGACTCTTTCTTTTTATCATCTTATATCAAAGATTGTCATAAACTGGTTCCACGGACGTTATCTATCATCCTTAAAGTTTCTGATGATTATCACAACTAGTTTAGTAAAGAAAGTTTCAGCGATTTTGATCAAACAGGAGCACTGTTCGCTCATAGAAACTTGTAGAGGTAGCTTCTGTGCTCAGTCAGAAATGTCAGAAAATGTAGCTCTGGTAAAGTACAAGCTGTGAAGTCCGATCTAGTGTCAGTTAAGCCTGCCCAAAGGTCGATATCATAGTCTAATCTAACAAATCTATATGATTGACTGAAAACGCGAAGTTCCCGGTACCTTGGCGTGCCATTGTACTTTGGAATTTACGTATGGTTTTTCAAAATCATATTCATACCCAATGATTTCCAAACTACAAAGACTACTTAGCCTACTACACAACAAAAAACAAAAGGATTGCATCTAGACCGATGAAAGTCTAGAGACAATCCAAATGCTCAAACCAAACCAGTCGGCAGCGTACCCAGCATGCTGGCGGCATTGCCACGCTGAATGGCAATGCTTATGCGTTGGGCAAAATAAATTGCAGCATTTTGATTACGCGTCGCGTCGACCAGGCGCTCGGATATGTTTTTGAAAAGATGATGAAAATAGAAAATAAAATGGTATGTTAATTTCACTAGCTTTTCAGTGTAGAAAACATAGTTAGCTATGATTTCGATGACGAAATTCAATGAATTCCACCAACCCGCACCGGTCCTGTGTGAAGCAATATAGCACCATCATCTTCGTGGGTTTTGAACAAATACCATTATCAGGACATACATCCTGTTTTAGAAATAAACAAGCATTACTCCAGAAAATTCCCACAACTCCATAAAACAAGCTAAGAGAATATTGGTCATAAATCTGCTAATTCTATTTATCTACAAGGAAACATTGTAAGTGTCTGTTGAACAGTTCCTAATCTTAGGCAAGAAAGTGAAAAGTTCAGCGGTGTTAGCTTATAGCCATCTATAGGTATAATTTTGTAGCCGCCAGCTGCCCCCCGTGGTAGTTATAATGCCGATATCGGTTGGATAACTTCATATTTATGTGGTAAACGTGGAAATTTGAAATAACAGAATTAATAGCTAGCAACGCATATTGTAATGGAAAATAATATTTGTATTTTATTAGTCATATAAAAAGCAAGTCTTAGGCTGTGAGGCCAGCCTTACGCCACAGGTGATAAGCTACTCGAAGACTCGAAGGCCTCTGACACTATTGTTTCTTATCTCGAATGTTTGGCGGCAGCTATTATAGAACACCGGGTAGTGGATGGCGGTGCTGGACCATCCCACATCCACATCACTAGTAGGTATTTTCAGACAAATACAATCTTCAAGCTACGAGTGTATCAGAAGCGAGTACTGAGGTTTGATAGGTACTAGTTACTAAAAATTATATTGTGAAAGTATTTGTGAAATAAATTAAAATAAAGCATCGTTTTCTTCTCATGCGTGCATATCTCTTTGTTAACACCAGGCGAGTTGCCTAACATCTACATTAAATTTTCAAATTCAAATAGGGTTAAACAAAAACCTATTAAAAACGAGACTGTATGTAGAGATGGTTTATTCACCAACTTGACACGAGGGACTGAATTTGATGCAAAAAATACAGCTCAGAACAGCTGATAATAAATGTATAAGATAAAGCCACAATAATAAACTTTGTAGGACGCACCTCATCTCATCCCAGAAGAATCAAAAATGTGCAATCTCTGAATGAAATGAAACAGTCTGAAACGATTTCTCACAATATTTTCGGCATAATGGCTTGTTGTACGAACTGAAGATATTAATCAGAAATGTGATACATAAACAAGTCTTCAAACGTGAAATTTACAACATTTTCACGTAAACCACGTAACCGTATATGAGAAAGCTCACAGCTGTATTATACAAGTAAACTGATATCATCAAAGTTGTATTTTATGAAGACGTGAAAGAAATAAAAACAAGATAACGGTCATAAAATTTCATCTATAAGATATCAACGTTTACTAGTCGACGAAGAGTGAAGTAGTAGTTTTACTAATAAAGTTAAGTCTATAAATAACATTTACAAGATTTCATGAATCATAAATGTAAAATATACTAATAAGTATGAAGATAAAATTAACTCAACCACTCAATCGGAGGTAAATGGTTAAAAGGTTTACAACATAAAATGTGAATAGTTCCCAATCATGCTAAAAAGCAAAGCTTTTAATTGGAAAATATAATGATGTAATAATCTACATGATGTAGAGTCTGTCGTACATTACTCTGGGAACGCTCGGGGAGATTTTAGCCTTTATGCTTTCCTCGTTGTCCATCACTGCATGTTTCGTCAGCATCAAACGGCATACTCCAAATTTTGCATCTCTGTAAATCCCAGTGCAATTTACAATTCCTACTATCGTTAAAATGAATGTCTTTATTTCTGAAATACTTCGATATTAGTCTTCAACTTAAATATATCTTCTCTCGGGTGGTTTTACTTAATTCAGCTATTTAAAAAAAAATGCTATATTGTGACTCTTAATAATTGAGAAAGCCTGTTGGGAAATACCTTTCCTAGCTCTTTCCAATGTTGTAAAGTGTATGTTGTCCATTTAGAGCTTTTTTCCAGTAGGGTCCAGCTGTGATTCTATATGAACCAGTGTTTCCTAAAATCAACTCTTTCGCTAGATAAACAAGGAGAAAGGGAACAAGCGCACAAATAAATCAAAACTATAGTAGAAGCTTCAGCGGCGAACACACGGCAATGAGACGATCGTGCGACAGATATGCCCGCGACACGGTGTTGTCGTCACGAATCCAACACTTCGTGCGGTGAAACCCGCTTTTGACTGTTATACGAACAATATAAGTACGTATACAATATTTGTGTGAGCACATCTTAAAATTGCCTTGAGCCATATTACCTATACTGTTAGGCCATGTAAGCTCAGCTGAAAATTGGCTTTAGTCTTGTTAATGTTCATGCTGTACAGCATGGAATTTAAACTGCATATACCTATTTATTGTACCATGGAATTTAAACTTCAAATACTCGTTATTATTTGTACGTGTATTATATTTAGTTAGACATTACCCTGCATGACTTTTTACTGCAACAGAATTTTTTTAATGCAACGTGTTCCTTTCGGAACAGAAGCATACCTACTTGTCTTATGTGTTTTTGTTTTATAGAACTCGATGTGGAATCTATAGCTAATTCATGCAAATTTTGGCCATAGGCCATAGGATTCCACGATCAATGAAACAGTTAAGTATGTGGAATAGGTGTGGTATCGTAATCGCCAATATTCGTTGCGGGATGAATGTTAATGCGGTATTTCCGTTTTGTTTGAACAACTCATCCGTAAACGAGAGATGTTTACTTGTTAGGAGACGCTTCAGATTTTAGATAAACTATAATATGTGTTAAGTTTCCAGTAGTATAAAAGCTTTCTATTTCTAAACCTTTCCTGGTTCCATTGTCTATAGAATTTTCCGCAAATGTCTCCGCGAAAGGGTCATAAAGCCCTCGTGTTCTTCAGTACCACGCTTTAGACTCAAGTCATCGGTACTTGAAAGTGTACTTAAATCATAATTCATAACCTGGCAACATTGTAGCAAAACACGTTTTTGAATTTATAACTTTGGTTATGGTCTTCGGGTTTGCCCTCCATTCGATTTTTAGCACATCTTTTTCGTTGAATTTATGACGAAGTTACTTACGGTCTTCTATTTTAGCTGCGTTACGTATTTTCGGCTCATTTTTTTAAATATAAAATTTTGCGTTATGTTGTGTGGTTGTTTGTCTTTCTCTCGACGTTGTGCTGTGGTCTGGTTGTCTTACAAGTGGTTGTCTTGTCTGGGTTGTGGTTGCGTGGTTGCACTGAATCGGTAAGCAATTAGAGATCTACCACCAATTATATAAGTTCGGCTTAGATACTTGGTAGTACGAACTAATAGAAAATCGAGTTACTTCTACAAAACAGGTAGAAACAGCGCCATTTACTCGCTGAGCTTTATTCCTAACTGGTTCTATTATCTGCTTATGAAACGCCCATTTCTCATGCAATTAAGATAAGTGTAATGCCCATTGCGAGAACTTGTAAATTAAAAATAACGATCTCGGAGTCACGTCGAGACAGGTTGGTGATAATATTTGCATAGATATGGGAAGCTTTACAATGAAGGGTGGTCAAGATAATCTTTATAGTTTAGTATACTAGTAACTAGCGCTCATGGTGTAGCTTGACTAGGTGTTCCCCAAAGATACTAGAGCTAAGCAACGGACGATCCGGACAGTTTTCGGATGGGTGACCATCAAGGGCATTTACAAATGAGCGCTGCAGTGGGTTTTCTACCTACGTTTCGCCGGTCGCTTGTTCTACAACAACCGTTAAGCCATGTCGAGGGCCTTCGTACAGCTGATTAACTCTGACACTAGGGCAGGCCACTAAGTCTCTATAGGTTTACTTTTTACTACGAGTAACTTTCAAAGGTATTTAATTCATTCGTTTTAATATTACCACAATGGTCTAAATATATATAATATAATATAAATAATGGCATATTGAGCATTTGATGAGCAAGATAACTGGGTTTCAAATGTTAAGATGGATCTACTATGTGAATGTTAAACTTGGTTAAATCATGGATCATGAATTTGTTTGTTGTTACCTTTCAACCATGTTTCGGCTGAACGGGTTTTATGTAATAAGGCAAAGTCGTACTGTGTGCCACAGCACAGGATTTAATATCCCCCCGGACAAAATTTGGATACTGTAAAATTACGGGTAAAACCGCAAGATTACACTAGTTTCTATGAAAACGAAAACAAATCCCCCTGTACTTACGCCTCAATAAATTATTATGTTTTTGTTTGTCTCTTGTGTTTGTCTTTATTGTGCATGTGACTATTGTATTATCGTTATAGTGCCCATTGTTTACTGAATAAATAATTTGTATTGCTTTCTTTTGAAAAATAAATCTACCGGTTGTTATTATTTCCTTTATTTACTTAAAATTTATTAGCAGCCATTGGCCCAACCTTTACCCGTCGCATTCTTCTTACCCTCAAACCAAAGGAGTCCTTTGGTTTGAGGGTAAGAAAAATCAAAGCGAGTCGACACCATGTTTCTTTCTACACTTCACTCTATCGTTTGACAAATCTACATTCACTCCGGCAAACACTTCGTCGTCGTCTTCATCATCAGCTATAAAACGTCCACTGCTGGAAGACGGCCTCCCCCTTAAAAGAGGGGTGTTGCCATAAACCCCACGCTTGGCAGGCAGGTTGGGGATCGCAAAATGCTCACCACCGTTAACCAAAAAGACGCTGCTGCCCGTCCTCCGGCGGGTCTGGTTGCAGTTTTAGGACATACCCAGGCCCCAGGTACCCAGTTCATCCACACCTTATAGGACGCTTCGTTGTGGTTTTACCGCTTACCATCATTTTTATGACCCTCCTAGATATAAGACCATCCTCGCTTCTCATAACATATCCATAACGCTAGCCTTCCAGTCTTTCAGCCTTTGGTTCTACTCTCAGACTTCCTCTAACTCCATTTTGTCCATCACAATATGGTATAAATATCACAGAAATCCGTTGAGCCGTTACAGCGTGAAGAAGCAACAAACAAACCTCAATCACAAACTGTCTTGCTTTTTCTTCTTTCTTTTTCTTCATATAGAAAATAATTGCCGTGCGAAAATGGCTCGTTTGATTTTTGAACTTTTTTTTGCTGTGTAGACTTAATACTGGGGTGGTTTAGAAAAAAATTAAGGTGGTACGAAGTTCAACAGGTCTTCTAGTTTATGATATTAATCTGAGTTCAAAACAAAATGGAATACCTACATGATACAACTCAGGTGGATCGACAACCATCTAACTGTAGGTACCTATATTGTTCTTAAGACAATCGTTATGAAGATCAGCAGTTTACACAAACGAGATACTAATCATAAAAGACGTACTTATGACAGTAATGCTAACAAAACACCAAGGGTGAAAGCCGTGAAGCAGAGGTCAAGTAATGCTGAGCAGCAATCCTAATGGTTAGGTGACGACATTTATACAAATAGCATACTATCCTATCAGATTATACAGTAAAAGTAGTTAGGTAACTAGTAAGATTCTATAGAAATGTATAAGAAGCAGTAGAAAGGCACAGAAAAAAAACATGTTATGTTTAGTCTAAACTTTATTCCGGTCTCCGCGTAATAACTTGTAAGTAGCATTGGAGAAAGTCAAATATTTATCAAAGTGTAAAAGATATAGTACAAATACAAATTGGTGTATAGTTCACGACATTTATATAAATAGCACTAACTCAAAGCTTCTATAGAAACATGCGAGGAATAATGAGGAACAAGTTAAAAAAAATTTGTAAAACACGTCACAGCAATATCTGATAAGTAAACACCATTCTAAAAAATAAAAGCCATCGTCTTTAAATCGCAAACCATTTTACAGGAAACAGTATCTAAATCGGTCAAACCGTTTCGCAGTTAAATAAACCTTAGTTTTTTTTTCACACACAACAAAAAAGGAAAATGATTAGGTGGTGAAAAATACATCGAGCACTAAACCTTTTTTTGAAACGGCCTCAAACCAGGTATTGGCACATGTATGAAGCTGTCTACCTAAGGTTAATGTTTATTTCCTCGAAAGCTTTTGTAATAAGAAAAACCCGTACCTACATCGGTTCATAAAAATGTCGAACTAAAAATAAATTTAAAAACAAAATACGAATCGAATAGAGACCGTTTCTCCGATATTGCAGTCGATTAAAAAGTAAAGATGGAGAAAGGCATAAGGTTTAAATATAATCATGAAAATAATTATAACAAAAATAAATGGATAGATAATAGCAATTTTTGAACGCAACTGACGATAGCTGAAATTCTATCAAAAAATACTGATGTCGGAGTCTGTATTCACTGTAACGTACAATATGGGTGTTAGCAAATCTGGAGAAAACAGATTCCCTTTGAAGTAAGTGTGCTCCATCCTAGACCCTCCGTTGCTTTACATTAGACAAGGTGTGGTAAAAACTAAAACCTGTTCTGAATTAAAATAAGAAATTTGTTGCAATAACCATTAAGGCCATCATTAGATCTACCTACATGTATATGTTGCAGTCAAAACTCTTAACCAGACAAAAGTACTTTTGACTGGCAGAATCAGTCAGTCAGAACATGTTGGACATAGGTAATTTTGGCTTAAATAACAGTCAAAAGTAGTGCAAACACACACAAAGTAGTCACAGGGAATGCACACTACTATTTCAAGCCCGACTACTACATAGAACACGGTAGGTTCGTTAGGTTGACAGAGACAAATTTGTAGTCAAAATCACTACCGACCGATACAATTTTCAGATAAAACTACTTTTGACCAACCTGTTCAGTCAAACGTACTTTTCACTGGTTAAGAGTTTCGACTCCAACATATAATCTTTATAATACTGCAATGATAAAATTGAGTATAAAACCCAATATAAAAGTGTATGATCTACGTAATATTTACGGTAACAAGACACGCGCGGTCGCAATTTTTGCGTCACATCAAAACATGCAATTATAACGGGACCCATCATTTGTCGGCAGCGAACTTGGGCAGCGAAGCATTGTAGGGACATAATGCACGTCGTAGCTGGACTATGAAATGAGGCATTTTTATAAAGAGCAACATTAGTATGTTTATAATGAAAAACTCTACGAAAGAGTTCAACTACTAAAAGGCACAGGGAAAAGTACGAGTATAACACGCTTCTCTTGTCAAACGTCAGCACTTTTTTCTGATTTAGTAGGATCAGTGTCTATATTGGCCACTTGCTTGTTCTGTAAACATGACGAACATTTCAACCCACTTCAAAAAGGAGATTCTAAATTCGACTGTGTTTTTTTTTGTATTTTTTTTTGGAGGTTGTCACGTTTTAATTATAAAATCAGTTCAGTAGTTTGGTTTTAAAATCAAAATAACTGTAAAAAGATGTCATCCAGGATAACCTGGATAAAATGGAAATTGAAGTTGGTGTTTTAGTAGGTACTTGTTTGATTAATGTTCGCAAGTTCACAGTTCTGGCACTACTATTGTTATGGGCAGGCGTGAATCTCATCACCAGACAAATGTACCGCCCGGCTCGTCAATACATTCCATAAAAAAAACTATTACTGAATTTGCTCTAACAGTTCCATGGAAAAATGTTATTCACCCTCGACAAAATGTGTGGAACAACAATTTTTTTCGCGAATTCAGGATTGGCCTCATAGTAGATGTTATTCACAATAATTAGTGAAATATCCTCCTTTCGGCTTAGTATTACCGTTCCGAACGACCATGTACGACAAAAATAATAATATCATAGTTTTATTTATACGGGAATAATCACGTTTAACAAAATGTCAAAACCACGTCAGTTTACATAATATACACGTCAGTTTACATAATATAATTTCATCTTGCTGTCATGTACTAATTTTGAATAGCCATAGGTCAAAAACAAGCTATGTGACAAACATATTTCATATTTCGCTATGGTAATAAATGAAAAGCTATAAACACCATGGTAAATTGTAGGACCCAATTACACGGCCTGAGCATTGGTGTCAATGAGACAGCCAATAACCATTTTAATAATGGGATTTGTATGGAACGGAAATGAAGCAAAATTAAAAGACGATAAGGTACAGTTAGAATATAACGCTGACAGACTAACCTATGACTGGCAGGGATAGAGAATCGGCACATGGCATGTATCGAGAAACGTGTGAGAAATACTGTTGAGAATACCTACCCATTACCAATATTAGAAAACTAATCAGGACACATCAAAAATACTAGTTTTAAATAAGGAAATAATATAAGTGTGCGATGTGCTAAATAAAACTATGATAATAATTAAGATAAAACTGTAATGTCGATACATAAAATAGGTGTTAGTACAAAATATACCTAAAAAATTAACGATAATCAAAAATAGTTCGGTCTTAGTATAACACACTAGTTTCCAATATACCTGACATTGTATTTTGATTACATGTTACAGAAAAGCAGCGGTTTGAGGTGCAGGCTTAAGGTTGTCAGCAGACGTCTCCGGACTGATAATGATGATTACGGAAAAGTGAAACCCGTACTTTTCGATATTAAGTTAATTGGTAATAAGTTACTTTTAATAGGAACAATTTTGTAACCGACAGCAATAACATGCAAAACACTTATTAACAGACAGTTTATTAATAGTGGTTGCAGGGACGTAGCAAAAGTCTCTTTCAATGCCTTAGATTACAACAAAGAACCAACATCCAACACAGCTCAGAAACTTTCAACCTTTGTTATTAAACCTTGTAGTAACCTTGAAGCGGATAAGCCTACATAGAACATTAAACACGAGGCTACATGCAAACGCCTGTACTTTGCCGGAACCTCCTGTCATTCTGTTAAAACTAATAAGTCGTAAAAGTAAATTAATGCAGCTGTGACAGGAAACGTTCACAATAGAGCAGCGGATATTGAATCTAAAAGGGTCCGACCTTGCCCTATGATTGATAATTGGATATGATAACGGTTAATTCTGAAACGTATAAAACAATTTCTGTGTTTATATGTATATTTTACGAGATATAATCGTCCTCCTTGATGTTTCAATCAATGGCAAACCTTGCTAGCTCCTGTAGTAAGCGCGCCGGTACGGTGGCTGGCGAAAAAAATATATGAAATCTGATAGACAGCTAAATGAACTATCACAATATTATACAATAAGATTTCACGTAATTAATTTTGATAGGGAAATTAAATTTGTTTAGTCACTTTGATTTTAGCAAATCTTACGAAACTCATGCAACGGCGTTTGGAACGCTTTCTTTTTATACCTTTAAAAACATGCTTAACCTTGATTGTAGTTCGAAGACACGGTTGAGGATATGGCGAAGGCAAAGCGATCAGCCGGGGTATTCACAACTCAATCGGAAAGGTTTCAGTCCGGATCCACATTATACGTCCCAATAGTTTACATTCAGGATGACAGAGGCGGAGAATGTGGATCCGAATGAATATCCCTGCAGAAAGGAAGACGGAACGGAAAGGGAAATTCTTTTGGAGGAGAGAGTGCAAAAAAGCGATGAAATAATCTACGAGTATATAGGGGTCAAGCACTAATATGAATAACCTTGAAAATAAATATTTTAACGTTACACAATTCCACGAAATAAAGTGTTGATAATCGAAGTAAAAGATGCTAAACGTCGGCGTAAATAACGGATCGTCATGAACGTTCGTAGAAATGTTGCCTTACCTAATCTATAAATTATGATAATTTAAGTATTAATCCAGTCGTTATTTGGTATTGGTTTCATAAGGATGAATCCCGATTTAAATCTAGGTGTCTTCAAGTCAATACGTATACGCAGTGAATACGTTTTTTCTAGCACAGATTAATTATCTTCATCGTAGATCGAATAGATCGATATCTATTTACGGCTAAAAGAAAACCGTTATGACTACTTGGATCAAGAAATCACACCGATTTTATTACAAAAATGTCTATACCTATGGTCTATGACTACGAACGACTCGAATTTCAACCATTACGGACTACCAATTTTTCTGGCTAGTTATCGGTACACAAGAGTGTGCCCGACATGGCAAATACAAGGAATACTATAGTAATGGGAAGCTGTCAGAAGCTTTATTATTTTCACCATCAACTCTTTTTCACCCATTGCTGAGTATACATAGATGTCCTATGCAATGCGCGCCTTTTGCGGTTCTGTGCCAGCCTCGTCCTTTGCTTTTCCTGCCGCCAGACAAGCGAAATGGTGGTCTGCCATTCGCATTCCGTACCGCTACCATTCAGATTTTATTTCATTTTGATTATTTATAATAAACTTTTAACAACCAGTCATATTTGCAGATCGGAACACAAAGGGCCATACCACAGATTCTGATTATGATAAAGACAACATGATTAGTTTCGTGTTTTGCCTATCAGATACATTATAAATTGCGAAGTCAAGGGCCGATTGCCAAACATGATGATTGCATAAAAAAACCTATGACAATACAGAAAATGAATTTGTTGAACATTAATGTTAATTAGAAAATATGGAATCATTTTTAGCAGTTGTATGAATTGCGGGTCGACAATGAATTCTGAAAACGTGATGAGGACTGGCAAATTATAATTATAGGCGGGAAATTCGTACTAGCTGCTGCCAAACTATATGTTCACTATTTTGTTTTGTTACTGGTTGTCCCTGACCTTTTGTATAATGAACGTTTTCACATTTTGGACGTTTTACTTAGTAAGTAGTTTTCCACTCAAGACGTAATCACCATGTAGACGTTTTAACATGCTGACGTTCTGCAAACACCGTCATTTACTCTGATAGTCCTTCTGATACGGAGCCAACTAGACGAATTAATCTTGCCATCACCTTACTTATACTATACAATATTACCAGTAACATATAAAAGAGATACACCATTTGTTGGAATGGGGAGGTTTTCTGACAAGCAATTAAAAATAAATAGTTCATAAAAATCCGTCTGATGGCGATGACGAGACATGGTTCTGAAAAGTATCACTACCTATTCTGTGGTTCTGAAGATTTTGAATGAATGAAGCATGATCAAAAGATGAAAAAATAAAAAAAAGCTTATTTCATTTACGTCAGTTCTGTCATGCTTTTTTGTGGTTATTGTTGTTGTGGCTAACAAAGTACTTGCCCATGGTATTTTCTATGCTTTTGTTCTTCAATGAAGAAATTAAATGAAGAAGCAATGAAGGTACTCTTTCGAAGAACTGCTCTTTCATTAAACAAATGCGAAAAAAATTTTCCATTCATGTCTCGTCAGCGTCATCTATCTTTGGCTGTAGAACTACGTTCCGTCAGCTGTCAGAAAACCTTCTATTCTATTTTCAGGTTTGGTCCCATAGTAAGAGTTGTTTATAAAGATGAGTACAAAGTAAGGGTACTAAGTGACCACCCAGTATAATCCACACATCTTGTGTTTCAATGAGAGTTAGAACTTGTCGGAACTTTCGCAGTGTATACTGTTCCTTTAATTACATAATGGTTTTGATTTACGGGCCAATATTGATCGCGATATCTTAGACATCGCGACGCCGCTTAGAATGCTGAATAGAACTGCAAGATTTATTACTGGTACAGATAAAGCAGCTTTATTAGATTATTCCAAGAGGGTATACTAGCCCGAAAGAGTATTCAGAGTACTCGTCACTGTGACCAGCAGGCTAATCATGTAACTGTTCGGGATCGCGATTCGGATCGCGATTTGTTATAATTGTCACTTGTCACTGTCACAGCTTCACGGTATCACGGAGGGATTTCGCTCGCTATCGTTAAGAAACGAATGCATTGATTTCCTAATTAAGTTAAGCAAATCCGTCTCTCTAAAAAAATCTCTTTTGGCGTTTCGTCCTGCCCTACAGGGTCAAATCAGCTTTGGCGGGACAGTGACAAGTGACATTTATGACAAATCGCGATCCCGAATAGTTACATGATTAGCCAGCAGCTTTCATTATATTAGAAAAAGGTTTCCGTAAGAAATATGCCAAAAAAGTCAAAGTACTTATGACGAAATGAACGGTAGCTGTTTTCATCGCTGGCTCACAATGAAAACAATAGGCCTCTTTCTAGTTATCTTGCCGTTTCTGAATAACCCTGTAGATCGGCTTGCGCTGGGTTAACATTAATAGAAGTTTCTGTAATTAATGCTGATAATGAGATGAAGTGTTGAAGGAAATGGGAATGAGGTAGTAAACACTATTCCGGTGTTTTAATATGAATAAAAGGTAAACGTGGATGACTGTCGGTTTTTTCTTCTCGTCGGGTTACAAATTATGGAGGTTATATCCAAGCAAGACTAATAAAAGTATAGATAATAGGCTTCGATCAAATATCCACTGTGGTATTCGAGTGGATATTTGATCGAAGATAATAGGCATAGAGCTGGAATACACGATACTTAGGTGTTCAATTTAGTCACATTTAAAATTATAAGAAAAAAATAATGAAAAGAAAATGTCAATTAAAATATAAAATTAATTCAATAAATAAATAATAAGAAGATAATAGTTTTGTTTTTAATTGATTTATATGTCGAAATTACTGCACAACATAAAAGCTTTTTTAGACCACTGAAAGGCAATACGAGTACGAGTTTTTTTGCTATCAAGCTATCTGGGCAGTTGGGAGAAAATGTCTCTTACAATATGTATAGAAAAGTTGAATTCATTGTATCTTTGGATTTTCGCTAAAAGAAAACATCATGAGAAAACTAGCATTGTATGTCCGGACAAAAAATCAAGTGCATATGTGTCTCCGTCAACCCGTATCTTGGAGAGTGGATGGATTATGGGCCGATAACCCTTTGATAAAAAGAACGATCTTCCCCAGATAGTCTAATATATAAGAGATTAATCGTGCAATACGGAGAGTGTCGAATTAAACCACAGAAAGCAGCAGATAGATTAGCAACTAGCTTTTGCGATAAAATAAACTTTACAGTTCAGAATTACGCGGGTAGCAAGTTTCAAAATACATTATTTCACGTTAACAAATCGATGACAAAATCTTATCGATTAATCTCGCATGGAAAGATTTATGGTCTCATTAGTGTTCTAAAATAATATATGTTCCGATCTAATTTAGGAATCGGTAAACTAATATCGATTAAAGATTCAGATCAATTTCGATTCTCGAAAATGGAGAACCTTGTTGCGTTGTTTTAAGAGAGAAAATTGAAATGTGCATGGGTCAATTTGGCGTCAAACATGCGATTCAAATTTATTGCTGAATTATTCAAGGCACGCTTAATCGATATGCGATTCGATGCTCAAATCGATTTACTAGCAGACTAGCTAGTAAACTGCAATGAACAAAGGTGAAATTGTACTTGAATGATATTGAAACTTTCAAAGGTTTATGTGGTGGGGTGAACTCTAGAAAACGCCGCCTTGGGAACTATATTATACATTTGCCATTTATTCAACTGCCGAACGGTAGTATTACAATTTTACGGATTATAGGGCAATGTTGTGGACCAGGGGCCTTATTTTTGAATCGTAGGCAAGCGTTGCGCATGTGAAAGGAGCCGACATTCGAACGATACTGTTTGGAATAAGGTTCAATAACGTTTAAAAGTCGGCTCCTTTCGCATGCGCAACTTTGCGCATTATTCAA
Organism: Erannis defoliaria; assembly: GCA_905404285.2. Taxonomy (NCBI): domain Eukaryota; kingdom Metazoa; phylum Arthropoda; class Insecta; order Lepidoptera; family Geometridae; genus Erannis; species Erannis defoliaria. The sequence goes on along the minus strand of FR990066.1, from coordinate 9,723,911 downwards.
AAATAAGGCCCCTGGGTATGACCTAAAACTACATTCAGAACCACCGGAGGACGGGCAGCAGCGTCCTCTTAGTTAACAGTGGTAACACTCTGCGATCCTCAAGCCCCTGCCAAGCGCGGGGATTATGGCAACCCGTCCCTATTTAGGGTGAGGCCTTAGTCCAGGAGTGGAAGTCTTCTGGCTGATGAGTGAGGGCAATGTTTCCAGTGAATTTACAGAACAACAACCACAAACATTTATATCGCCAACACATCAAATCAAGATTGTCAAGGGATATAATTCCGGTTAGTTCTTAAATTGGGTAACAATGCTTTTAAAAGAAGGCTTTCGCTTTTCTGTTACATTCATATTTACACCCAAACGGTAATCCTAGGAAAAAGCTTATATTTGTACTTGTTTTAAACAACATTCCTACGTGAAACAAAGTATATTTTCATCAATTTTATCAGGCGTCAGCAATTTGCTCGTTGTTACAACTTTGTGTAAAAATAGTTTTACATTCTCATTAGCATATATGTTATTTTATTTTAGCTAATTACATCTAATGTAGTTGCGTTTGCATCGGATGCGCGTTTTTTCATATTTGTTAAGTATACAAAATATTCCATAACCATACACACAAGCATATACGTACGTCTCTTCTCAGTTACAAGACTTTTGGCAGTTTATTCGTGAAGTGATTCGAAACAGCAGCGCGGGTACCATTCTATATCGCTAAGTTTGACGTGTCGGTATAGCCGATTTACTTAGACGAATTTGAGAATATACCGATTTTTATCGAATTTTACAGTCAATGTCAAACAAACAATTTAAATGTCAAATATAACGATCGTCTAGAACGGTACTCGCGCTGCAGGCCAGAGAGACAGACAGAGTTAGCGTTTTACGTGATAAGAAAACTATCAAACAAAGCTCTCGAGCTTAAGCCCTAATTAGCTCTGATAGAGAAAATTGTCGTAACCTTAATAAATAGCCTGAAAGTGTAATGTTGTGAAAGTGTAATTAATTTACAAAAGTGAAGCGATAAGGCTTGAGTTTCATTAGGACAGCAGTAAGCTTATAGAAGGAAGACAATACGCCCACGTTATGCCTTGTCTCGTATCTAGGAGATCTACCAAAATCCCCAATATATTATTTATGTGATGTCAGGTAGCTAATAAAGCTGTCATAAAGACCGGAATAAAATAAAACTGTTCCTATGTGATCCTCTTCATGAGATTAGACCGACACATAATACACATCTTATGATACATCTTAAAATCACTTAGTCACAATCTTATGACTTTCGACTGGAAACTACAATCTCACAACAATAAGAAATTCATTGACATAAACTAAAAAATTTGCGATTTAATGCGACTTATAAAGGATTCAGACGATAACACCAAACACGCACGATCATGCAAGTCATAATTAGACTTGGATGAGTTGTATCAAAATCGAAGTAATTACTTTGATGATAATAGGAAGCGTGATTCAGGAAATGATATTTATAAGTGGATGATTAAGGTAAACGTGACGAGATTAGAATGTAACAAATTTACATGTCACAGTCTACATAATCCTAAAGGAAGCAGGGATCAGAAGAGGAAACATTTTTGGCCTCCTTGCGCGGCATAAATGCCGAACACATTTATGAAAAACGTCATAGAGAACAACAGAGAGCATCATAGATAGAAGCAAAGCGAGGATTCGGAAGACCTAGGAGACTTTTTGTAGATCAAGTAAAGGAGAGGGCCAAAGTCATGTCGTACAATGAAGCCAAGGAACCGGCAGTAGATAGAGAAAGATGGAAATGACTCCACCAACATGAGCCTAAATAAATGATGACGAGTTACATAACGTCATAAAACAGCTAAGTTAGTTTCTTGTAAATATTTTCAAGGTAGTGGAAAGCGAAATATCAATGTTGTAAGATAGTGTGATACAAAAATCTTATATGGTGCTCGATGTAAGGCGCCACTAATGCTTAGATTAGCGGGTAACAAAAGACAATTCAGAACTCACAGCGAGCAAGAAGGCGAATAAACTTAGATCAGTGGCTAGTAATGAGTAATAATAGTGGCGTTTTGCGCGTTTTGCGCTGTGACTTTTACCCTGGTCTTTTGCGCAAGTTCGAATCCTTCCGAGATTTTCAATTATCTTCTATTACTTAAAGCTGACCAAAGACGCTATGGCAAAATAACTTAGGCTGGTTACATAATCAAAGCAAAATAAGGTTGCTTGAAATCATGATTTACTTGAAATAGCTCGTTTTAGCGTTAACACTCAGTTGCGACTCTAGTTTCTATGAATTTTTTCAACCAAATTATAAATTCCGAATAAAGGCCGAACTCGGCCAAATTATAAATTCCGGGTAACTTTGATGTAGCCTAAGTTTACCATATTACAAAGAATTCGGGCAAACTTGATTGCAAAACACACGAAATTGTGATGCTTTATTTTCTTCTGTCTCATGGTCAGAATAGAAGTTTTAGGTCGTGACGCAGAACGTAAAGTGTTGATCACTTTCCCATAATGGGATATTTAGTGAAATACAAAAAAGTTATCTTGCAAATCATACGTTAAAAAGACATCTCTTCTATAGCATCACGTATGGCAAATAGTTTTATACAATAGCCAGTTGCAAAAGGCACTCGATCGTAAATAACAAACAAACAGAAGGTATCGGCACTTAATTACGTTAATTTATAGTTAATACTTGAGCAGTTAATGAGCGTTTTCCCTTTAAGATAAACAGTAGAAGCGGAATATCTCATACCTTTGACCTCAGTTCAGTGAGCCAATAAATTCATTAATGGTAAGAATGCTGAGGTAAATAGAGAAACTGAGCCAATAAAAATCGTTCGGAGAATAATCGTTTAAAAGCTGAAAGAAAATAGGTATAGTCAATGATATTATATGATCTTTGGGTATAGCCAAATTACTACACAAGTTTTATAAGGACATAGTAATAATTAAAGGTCCCTTTAAATTACAGAACGAATGCTTACTACCTATTATCTCCTAATAATAAGGGCAATACAGTTATAATCAGCCAGAAGACGTCCACTAATGGTCGAAGGCCACCTTAACTAATATGCTTGATTGGTTATGCCATAATCCCCACAGATCTCAGAATGCTCACCACCGTTAACCGAGATAACGCTGCTGCCTGTCCTCTGGTAGTTCTGGATGCAGTTTTAGGGTCAATACAATAGAGATGGAATTCTTTTTTAAATCAAAATTCTCCTGGATACTGCGCCTCGTCTACATCACGGCTAAGCACTAGATTAAATAAGTAAACTCAGCACAGAAAAAAAAGTAAGTAGAATCCGTTTACGCCCAACATGCTTCTTAGTTTTCAAACATTTACCCGTCGAATACGTGTTAAGTATTTTGCGATTGTTTCAGTGCTAGGGGCACAGATATCGTGTCAATTGCACATTTATATAGAATACGGAATTTTGTGTGAAAGTTGAAATTGCTAGCAAGAAATTGATCTCGCACGCGTGATGGTAGCTCTGACCTTTCACCTCGATGTGATGGGATGATACCACGACCAATATGCGACGACCTCCATGAAAACGATATCAATTTGGATAGAAAGCTAAACGGTGATGTGGATTAATCACACTGATATTATAATTGCGAAAGTTTGTCAGTGGGTGTGTGTTTATGTTACCTCTTCACGCCAAGACGGCTGAACGGATTTTGATGAAACTCAGAATGGAGATAGCTTATTTTCCGGAATAACATATTATATACGCTGCCTCTTATCATCTTCGTGATGATGCGATAACGCGAGGCGCAGCTATATATTTGCTCAATACCTATTTGTGGCACGTTCTTTCGTGGTACTTAACCTAAAACAGGCCGGGCGCTCTGTGAAGTTAGGGTCACACGTACCACCACCACACCACATAGCAACGACAAAATGTGGTGTCGCAGTGGCTACGTGTGAATAGTGTCGCTGCAGCTTTTTGCAGTTGCGTTGTGGTAACGACCAAATGTCGATGTGGTTGCGTTGTCATTAGCAGTTGCGATGTGGTTGCGTCGTGTGCAGACACAGTTTGTGGTTTTCATGGAGCGCGCACTGTCGTTGCGTCGACGCAACGTTGTATCTGCGATGTGGCCGGCGGCTATTTCACTGTGTAGCTAGCTGGTGATTGCGTTCTGGTTGCGATGTGGTCGGTATCAACCACGGGGTCGATAACGACGGCAAAATGTGGTACGTGTAAATTCTACTATTAATTTTCAATACAAAATAGACCCGACCACGGGTTGTGGTTGTGGTACGCGTGGGTTGATTTTTAAGCTATACGACCTACGAGGCCACCCACGACCGCACCTCAGCGGCTATAAGCGCTCCGGCTCTATAAGCGCTCCGGCTGCCAACGAGCAAAGCGTACAGTGGAGTCAGTGATGGAAGCACTGTTATACAGGCTGTTCATTTGAACGACATATTCTAGGATATAATAGTACTCATAATTAAGAACAACTTTAACCTCCTATACCATAAAAAAAAAATCTGCTGTTCGATATATTTCGTAGACATTGTAGACACGTATGACTTTTTCCATCGAACAGCAGTTTTTAACGATTTCAGAGGTTATCCCATAGTAAAAGTTGTTCATATTGATGAGTTGTTCATAGTGATAGTATATAACCTCGCTTTCAGTGATTTCCTGTTGATAACTAACATCCTCGACAAACGGTTTCTTGAAGGAGTTTCAAATCGGTGGTTGCTTTGCTTGGCATTTTTTATTATTCTTATAGACTGGCTGTGAAACTTAAAAAGCCACTAAGTAAGTAAGTTCGTATAGGCTGAGTGGCCAGCCCTAGTGTCAGAGTTAATGTGCCGCCCGAAGGCCTCTTACATGGCTGACGGTTGTTGTTATAGAAACTACAACAAACAACCGGGACCAACAATTTAACGTGTCATCCGATCCACGGTAGAGCTCAGAAATAAATGCCACTCACGGTCACCCATCCGAAGACTGACCGGACCGTCAAAAAGCCACTGAATGGCTATGACTACTTAGTCCTATGCTGTTTCATTAATATGCAGACCTAAATCCACAGATCATATATAACCTGTTGATGGCGAGGTAACGTTCTATGCTTGCGATTGGCCAATCACTGGGATGACCCAACCTAAGTTATGAAATTCTGACGTACTCGTAGTGGCTAGCAGTGGTTTTTAAACTACAAATTTTCGTATGAGGGAAGTCGGACGATCAGTCAACAGGGTTTATAGTCTTTGCCTAAACCCTCTGACATCATAAGTTGAACACCCAGGAAGAAGGGTTTTCGCTTTTCTGTTACTTGAACTTACTTTTTGATTCGGAGCCACATGAAACTAACCATTTTACCTATAGGACACTTAATCTCCTTGCACATTTATCAATGGTCAATGCGTGAGCTCACTTTCCATTGCTTTCTAAATCCTTAGCCGATAACACGCTACCACTGCCGGCATCACCCCCATTATACAACTACAATGTAGGCTAGAAAACGTTCCAATATCAATGCAAGCTAGATACACAGAAGCCTTAAGTAAATTGAGTTAAAATTTAAATATTTCGCTCACCCTTGACACAATGTGTAGAACAGCAAATTTTGGCGATTTCAGAATTGGTCCCACCGTGAAAGTTGTTCACCTATGAGAACAACTTATTACCTACTCATATACAGGGTTAGTTCTAATCAGTTAGCATCCTTTTAAGGGCATATTCTGTACATCAAAACAAACAACTTTTACTATAGGGCCAACATTGAAATCCCGAAAAATAATCAGCTGTTCCATACAAAAAGTTCATCGACCTTGGGCAAAATGTATGGAACAGCTGTTTTTTTCCCAATTTCAGGGTTGGCCCCATAAAAAAAGTTACTCATATTTTATGAATGAGAAAGAGAGAGAGAGATAGAGAGAGAGAGAGTTGAAACCTCGAAGTGATGAGTACATATTATATACCCTACAGTGTCATCACACCTTTTTATTACTTTTACTATCAATCTCATAGAAAACAGGTAAACACATACTGTAATTTGCTTTCAATCATAAATAATATTCAGTGCAAGCTAATTTGTACTTTAACATTGCAGCAAGGACGAGCGATATAACATCGCTCGCCCAACGCGTTTTTGTAGTGGTAGGACTCTACTGCAGAGTCCGGCTGGGGAAGCACCACACCTTTGCCAGTTATTCAAGCGCCAAGCAGTAGTAGTGTGCAACCATTACTGTGTTCCGGTTTGAAGGGCAATGTTACCAGATAAATTACTGGATATGAAGAGATTTAACATCTAATATCTCAGGGTGACGAGCTCAGGTGCAGGGCGGCGCAGGATTGTCTTCGCAAGTTTACAATTCTGGCACTGCTACTGTTAGTGGCAGGCGTGACGCTTACCACCGGCGAACGTCTTGCTGATCTCGTCACTTGATGGAATTTAAAAAAAAACACTCGCTCGTGAATCGTTGAACGCTCGACGCACGGCTGACGGCGGCCAGGGGGCGTAAGCAGAACGCAAGTTTTTTTTGTAGATGCAAACTTGTACCTAAGCTTCACAGAGCCCCAGGTCTGGTTATAAAGTTGATGCAAAATAAAAATGTAGAAGTGAGGGAGTATCGATAACTATCGACAGATGCTTTACTTCTTCACCCCTATTCAGAATGGCGTCGGAAACTTCCGATTCGAATTTCGCTTCCTCTATCTTTGTCATCCTGAATGTAGATGAGTGGGACGGATAGTGTGGATCCGAACGGAAACCTTTCCGTTGGAGTTGTGAATAAGGGTGCTTGACTGCTTTTCATCGTCATAAAATTCACTGTCCACCAGTGGCGATATCATAAACCCACATCGTCTGAATCTAGGAAAGCGTTTGCTTTCTTTAGCGTTGCGTGGTTTTGCACATGCCACCAATTTACAACAAAACGTAATTATGAATGATTGAGGTAGACATGATGAGATTGGAAGATAACAAATTAAAGTGTCACAGTTACATATTGTTATAAAACAGAAAATAAACTGACTTGCAGTTTAAAGAAAAATATTGTCAAGACAATGGAAACCGGAATATCTATAATCAAGATAGTGTATTAAAATAACATATTATGGTGCTCGATACATGTGCTTACAATATAATTATGGTGGTCCGTGGCGATGCAATGTAAGCCGATAAAATTTATCAGAACTGATGCCGCGAGTGATGCCTTTAGTAAGTACTACGCTAGGAAGAATGCGCCAAGCGCCAAATATCACGCTGCCTAATTTAATTCGATCTCGCCGTCATCGCAACCACATGTATTGTAGCGTACTTAAACATTACAGTGTAGTAAGGTTTCAGAGTTGACGCAAAAAAGTTTACGGAAACGGAATTTCACGGAACATTTTCACGGAATATCGATAGATACAAAAAAATACAGATGGCGCCATCAACGCTTTAGTTGATTAGCATAATAATGTGGTCAATTTTGAAGGATTTAGTTGACAAATCTAAACGAATTAAAATATCGCTGTCCCTTTTTTATCAGACATGTTAGCTAAGGACAGCAATACTTTAGTTAGTTTAGTTCTGTCAACTTAAACCTTCAAAATCGACCACAATATCGTATAGTCTCTCTGCGTAGTTGGCAACATGGTTGCAAGAAAGTTCTTTAAGGCGGCGCCTGACGTGAAACTTACTTTATTCCGATCCTTCTGTCAATCGTTTTACACGTGTCAACTCTGGACTAAATACACCCAGAAGGCGCACAGCGCGTTACGTGTGGCCTACAATAACATTTTCCGGCACCTGATGGGCCTGAAATGGTATTGTAGTGCCTCCGAGATGTACACGGAGTCGCGAGTGGACTCGTTTAACGCAATACAGCACAAACGAATTGCATCGTTTATGTCCAGAGTTGACACGTGTAAGAACACGATAATAAAAAGCTTTGCTGACAGATTGACCCTGACTGCAACTTACCAACGTTGGGTGGCTATTGCCACCTAAATAGTTATTTTTTAAATTAAAAATTAAGTATTTGACTTTTTTTATTTTATCATGTGTTTGTCAAATAAAAAAATTATTATTATTATTATTATATATAGTTTGAGAATTACGACGGGTAAGCCAGAGACTCTGTAGCTTCATTGGCAAAGCACGGAACGGAACCGGGACCGAAACCCAAAGATTGCTCGTATGCAGGTTCAAGTCCTGCGAGAGGACATAATTTTTCTTACTGTCTATGCATTATAACATATCGATAGATATTTCATACTAAAGACACTTTTCAAACGTTAAAGGAGAAAAAGGCAATTTAAAATTGTAATTCTAAATGAAATAAGTTTATTGGTAAACAACATCCTCTATTATAATAGCACGCTGTCCTGATTACACAAGTGTCGTAAACACTTTGTAATAGGCATTCAGTTTATCTGATACGCGTATGAAGTTTATCTTCATTCATATATATTGGAAAACTGATTTATTTTTCTATAGTAGTTATTGCACTGCAGCACACCTTAATAATATATAAATAAACTCATGAAAATGTTGAATTTAATTTCAAGTACAGTGTTCAGACAATATGCAGCTGTTATTATTGGTAAGGTTTTTTTATATTTACTTTATTAAAAAAACTATTTGTTTTTCCTGAATCAAATCCAAAAATACGTGTTCAGCAAATAAACACATTACAAACAAAATGTTTTTTTTTTAAATGTTTTAGTACCTCAAAATGGGATTACATTATGTTATGCCCAGTTTTATGAATGAAAAATTGCTTAAATCTGGCGGGAAAAAATAATTTCGACTTGGTGGGGGAACTCCTCCCGTCCACCCGTTCTTGCCGGAGAAACGCGGCATTCTTTAACGATTTTTTAAATTTGGTAATATATGCCAGCCTAAAACAAAATAAATTAAAATTAGGTACTAAGGTATTTTAAAAAAGCGTTTTACTTACACTACTGACCTCATCTAGGAGGGGGACACTAAGAACCTAACCAACTCAAATTTGCCTCCGGTTGTGAATAAAAAGGAAAGGGATACAAAGGGACGGACGTATGCAGGTTGCATACGTCCGTTTTTATTCCGCAGAAATAGGCGAAGTGACGAGCTACTATTAGCTTCCTTGATCTTCTGGCTCCCGTACTTTTTATAAGCGCTATGGGGAAAGGACACGGAAAGGATTACAAGACTAAGTAGAGTCGGGGTGCTCCGTGTCGGATCTAACCTACCGAACCTAACCTACTAAAGTCGGGGACCCTATACCGGACTCCCGATCCCGCCAGAAGCTTTTGTAGAAAAAAATTTAAAACAGTATTTTATATGAACTATCCAAATCCAAATTTTCGTGACTAAAAGTCCAAAAACAAAAGACTTTCATACAAACTCCCCCAACTGGGGGTCGAATTTCGAAAAATCCTTTCTTAGTACATCCCTCCGCATCGAGACGAATACACCCTCCAAATTTCAAGTCTGTACGACCAGCGGTTTGGGCTGTGCGTTGTCAGTCAGTCAGTCAGGACAGAGCCTTTTATTATATTAGATAAATAGGACTGTTGTCTTACCGAAGAGTTGGAAGTCATCATAATTTTTTATTTGCAGCTAACCTAACGATTGTACACCTGGGCCTACACATAGTTTGGGGATCGCCTATACTGATCAAACTAAGGCAAGCCGACCAAACAATACTGAACAATCCGCCTTCTGTAGAACAAGAGGCATGGATTGTGTCTATCAATCTACTGTCTGGCGCTGCATGTGAGTTTTCTTTCCATTTATTTCGAAAATTAATATGAGTTGTTATTAAAGAAACTCGAATAGGGCCCCACTAGAGCTGGCAATGTCATTCTTTTCTCTCGCTTCTATTAATCTCAAAGTCTAAAATATTACATACATAAAAAAAAGACATGAAACTTATACGGAAAAATAATCGTTTAAAATACTTTCTTACAAATCAAGACACTTTGTACTCAATAAAATTGTAAAGGCTAATATTTACACAAGTGGTGTCTCTCTATCTATGATTGATAATTACAGTTAAACTACTAGTTACCGAATAGAAGGGATGACTGGATAGTATTATGTATAGCGTCCTGGTCAAGGCTGGGTTTTCTTTAAATTGGGTATAGATCTAGGATTGGTATAGCACTATTTATTTTGGTACTTGCCCAGGCGTACCCTGCAATAGAGTCCTATCATTACAATCACTACAGTTGCCTGTTATTCAACTGCCAAGCAGTAGTGTGCAAGCATTACTGTGTTTCTTTTTTAGGCCAACGTTAACAGTCTCGTCACTCCATTCCATTATTTATTTAATAAAATTTATATTAAAAAATTAAGAAAGCAGAGAGTTCCATTCTTAGGAAGTATGAAACAAGAATGACATCATGTTTATTCCAGACATTATACTTGAAGTATAATGTAATATATACATTATACACCGTGAAACCGTGTCTGTATTGTAAAAATAAAAAAAACGCGTTTCAAAACTATGTTTTTTTAAGAATAGCTTTAAAAAAATCTGCCTACCCTGTATAAAAACTCTGTGCACGCCACTGTATACTTGTATTCTAGGATTTAACTGATATACGAGAATTTGCCGACGCGTCCTCCGACGCAAACTAAACAAAGTTTTTTTTGTGACTTTTCGGGATTTCACGACAACTGTTGGCACTATAATATAGACCTCTATTTTCAAAATCCACAGCACTTTTATTCACCGGGACGTTAGTAAGCCTCCTCGGAAGAAAGCGTCTGATCCTCCTCATGGCTGTTCCGAGACTGGTGATGTGTTTCCTCTGCCTGTTCGCGACCGAGGTGTGGATGATTCTCCTGGGGAGAGCGGTCGGCGGTGTTGCTGATATGATGTGTCTCAGTGCTGTGTCTACTTACGCTGCTGAAGTAGCTGGGGTAAGGTTTTTTTAATACAAATAGTTTATTGATAACACCAAAGCCACAAGTCAAATTTCATTAAGTATGTCACAAAAAAAAACACTTACTAAAATGAAATAATAATTATAGAAATAAGTTAATTAATAATCTCTTATTTTAAAATAAGCTTCAATGTCATAAAACAAATTCTCATGTAACCGCGCTCTGAGCTTGGTTTTGAAGCACTCGTTGGAAGGAGCATCCCGAATGGAAACTGGTATACGGTTGTAGATCGCGGGCCCCAAAATATACACTGACCTCTCCGACTTGACGAGACGGTGCGACGGGGTGATCAGTTGGTCTTTCTTTTTATTGCTTCGCAAATCTAACGTGCTGTGAATGCCCCTACGTTGGAACGTTACTAGGTTTACATGGGTGAAAAGGGTTATCTGGTAAATAAACTCACACGGCAAGGGCAGTATCTGCAGTTCCCTAAATAGCTCTACGCATGAGACGTCGTTCTGAACCCCACATATGGCATGTATGGCTCGTTTTTGCATGGTAAAGACTCCGTTCCGATCGGCAGCGCGGCCCCACAGTTCCAACCCGTACGTGATGTTTCTGTGGACGGTCGCGTAGTAGCAGGAGCGCACCACGTACCACGTTATACTATGGAGTGACGAGCGAGACGCTCGCCTGGTGGTAAGCATTACGCCTTCCCATGACAGTAAAAGTGGCAGAATTGTGAACTTGCGAACAAAATCCTGCGCCGCACTGCACTGCGCTCGTCACCCTGTGGTATTAGATGTCAATTCTCTTCATTCCCAGTATTTTTTCTGCGAAACATTGCCCTTCAAACCGAAACACAGTAAAGTTTGTACAGTACTGCTTGGCTGTTGAATCACTGGCACGTGGCAAAGGTGCTGGCAGAAAAGTTGATTCAGAAAAGTTAAACAACTTTAGTGGTGCGCGGCATATGACAGGCAGTGTTTGCGTTATCTCTTTATAAAAAACTGTTATGTTAAGTTTATTATGTTATGTTAATGTTGTAATATTTTTTTTATCTTGCTTCCTTTGCTGGACACCCAGAATTGTGGGTAACGAAACAAAGTTCAAAGCATCAACCATTGACGATTATCACTATGAACGTGCAAATATTTTTTAATCCTTTTAACTGGAATACAGTAAAGTTTGCACGCTATAGCTTGGCGGCGGAATATTCGATAATAATCATAATAAATAATCCTTTCCTGAGCAGTCACGTAGATAAAAATCTAATCTATTTCTAGTCTAGACGGATAACTTCAGTAATTTTATTAAATAATGATCAAATTAATGGGACTGATGAGTTTGTGACAAACGATTAGACTTATAGCAATAAGTAGCAATGTAGCAATCGAATAATTTTGCAACTTCCAACTTTGAAAGTCGTAGAATCATCATGGAAACCACATTTAAGACATGGTAGCGTACCCCGTCCTGGCCCGCATCAAAGTTGCATCATCAGGCAGGGTGTAGTCATACGCAAAACCTATTCCAAATAAAAAACAAAAAAAAAATAACTTCGTCAAGTTCCACATCAGGCAGGATGCCAAATAAATCCCGAATAAAAACATCGTCTTCAATTGGTGTCCATAAAAAGGTTTGGACCTTCATTTGGTATGGGCCTGTTCTCTTCCAACCAAGAGAATACGACGTTGTATTATTGATATTTATTAATCTCAAAATAATTAGATACAACAATTAAATTACTGAGATTACACAATTAGTAGTACTTACACAAGATGTAAAATCAGTTACAATAATATACGATTAAAATTAAGAAAAAACAACGAGATTATAACATTTTTTTTTTTATAAATAGATTAATTTTGCTTAAATAACTGGTTTCAACTAACGCTTAGCCGATAAGCCAGTACAATAAAATGCGCGCTAGAATGGTCTGTAGAAATCTGCGAGTTGATTGAATTGGGAAGATAAGTTTTTATTTTAAATTTATGTGTTTATTTTAAAACGAGCAGCTTTAGTAATCTTTCAACCGACTTCAAAAAAGGAGGTTCTCAATTCGACTGTATATACATTATATTTTTTTTAAAGCGTATTATTTAAAGTGATCGATGATTTAGCTTATTTTCAACCGACTTCTAAAAAGGAGATTCTCAATACGACTGTATGTTTTTGTAATTTTTTATGTATGTTACGCGAATGCTTCGCCAATTATTTTATCGAAATCGGTTTAGTATGGTTTTTACATCAAAATTACTAGAAATTATGAAGATGTCTTCCAGGTAATCGAAGTTGAAGTCGATTGTAGTTTTTTATTAAAGCGTTTTTATGTCTTTCGGTAATTTATTACATAAATGTAATGGTTATTTACTTTAATTGTTCATTTTCAGAAAGAAATCAGAGGAGCATCCGGAACAGTGACTCAGATATTGTCAGCCACTGGCATGATGATCATGTTTGCCGTGGGACCCTACGTGTCGTATCTGGCCGTCAATATAATGATGACCTCCATAGTGGTTGTCACTTATATACCGATATTCTTCATACCGGAGAGTCCCTACTTCCTTTATTCCAGAGGTAACTAACTGTAATACAAAGGGAGGGTTTCGTATTTAAGAACTGTCCAAGGGACTCTATTACTAAGACTGCTTCCGAGCATCGTATGTCTATAATATTTTTTTATGCTATAGCAAAGACATAGCATTTAATAAAGTGTGGAGTGATAAGCATCACGCCTTCTCATAGCAGCACCAGAATTATGAACTTGACTGCGCTCGTCACCCTGAGATATAAGACGTTAAATCACTTCACGCCCACTAAATTTATCATAGAATCTCTCGGAAAATTTCATGCGAAAAGTTTTACGGTAAATCTGATATTATCATTTCTATGGTGGTATGATTCTCGGGGCGCAAAACGATCTCGCACACGAAGTAACGGCGTTAAAATGAGTGCAGAAACGCGATGATGATGACTTTAAACTTTTACAGTCGCGGGATTAGATCCCGCGACTTCAATACCGAGGCTTGACACGTCTACCACTGTAGCGACTGGGTGACCAACGTGACGTCAAACCAAACCGACCAAAATCACGTCAGCTTATTTATCAAGCAATATTTTATCTTTGCAGGACGCACACAAGATGCTCTTAAAGCTCTAAGAATGCTTCGAGGAAGCAATGAAGCCGCTCATGAAGAGTTAAAAGAATACGCGACAGCAAAAGAAGAAGATTCTGTCGACGCGCGATCAGTTTTAAAAGACAAAATTGTGATTAAAACATTTGTTCTCGTAATGTTCCTAAGTATCGGCTTAAATCTTATCGGCTACAATGCAGTTAATTTCTATTTGCAATCTATATTTGAATCAGCGCAGACAAATATTAGTTCAGAAATTTCATCCCTGATCGTTGGAGTGATCCAGCTATTGGCCTGCTTATGTACGTTCTTCCTGACCGATAGATTTGGAAGGAAACCCATATTGTGCATCTCACTGATTGGATTGGGAATTGGCATGGTATGTTATTGGATAGTATTATCGCCTAATACTTTATACGAATTTGAAAGTTTTGGTGTGTTTAATGAATTTCAGTTACCTACATCAAATTCAAAAAAAAACTAAAAAATATCAAACTACCAAACAACTACTAAATATCATACTATTTAAATATCAACTGCTGTTACGCGACGAAAAGGTTTAAGGCGCTTAGCCTCAAATAATCCAAACAATGATATTATATATATTATAAAAGGAGGGAGATATATCATATCGCGCCCTCAAATGGCCCGTGAAAACAGCCCCAGGACTGTCTGCGCTCATTAAGCGAGACGCGCGCTATCCCTTTTGCTCTCATAAAAGTGCCATCTCCTTTCGCACTCCGGCGCAACTCGTAAACATGAGGCCACGGGAGTTATTTTCAAACATTGTTTTATTACGCAATAGCGCATCTTTCGTAATCTTTGAATCCAAAGGAAGATTGTTTGCGCTGTCTATCCTGATGTTTACCAACGATGTCATTTTCAGATGTAGCGCGTTTGCCTAAAGAAACCGATTTACGTGTGATTTGAAAACACCCAGATTGATGTTCTTAAGTGAGGCTGCCATTGATCAGTGTGGTCAATGTCAGCGGTTAAGATGGTTGGCGACAGTTTTTCGTCGCATAGCTAGCAGTTTTTCGTCGCATAGCCAGAGCCAGACGAGAAATAAAATGCATGCTATATATCGTGTAGTGGTTTTCTCACGAGGTTTTCGTTCAAGGCCAGTTGGGATTTGTAGCATTGTTGTCCGAGGCGGGTAGATGTTTGCAACCGGCAACACTGTCAAAATGTATCAAGTGCAATGCCAACGCAGTTTTTTAGAATTGCAATGAAACAATTGTCTTGTAGAGTACCAACTGTGTCAACTGATTGCTGTAGATACTACTCTGGCTCCAAAAAGATAGTCTCAGACCGTCATTTTACTTCATATCATATTATGCACCATAATAATTTCAAAATTAATTCATGACTACTAAACGGTATTCACATTTGTATCTTGATTTAAGGTTGGACTTGGAACGTTCTTCGTACTATTCGAAAATGGATATGACATTATTGGATTTTTGAACTTCTTGCCATTGCTGTCGGTCATATTAGTCATATACGGATTTAACGCAGGTAATTATAACACAACTTTTAACCCCTTATGTAAGGAATTAACCTCGTGTTTCACGCATAATATCTTTGGTAAGAAAACCAAAGTTTTTGCCATTGCTCAGCGAAGAACATAAAAATGATAGTAATAATCTTCCCAATGGTAGAGACCATAAATAAATTAACTAAATATTGGTATACAACCACCACCATGAATCGACTAACTCAAATGAACAATTGACGGCAATTTTTCTGTGACCTGAACTTGGATGCGTTAAGATGGCTCTCTCCAGTGTGCTAATGTGAATGACGATTATGATAATGACTTTAAATAATAAATACTTTTTCTTAGGTATGGGATCTTTATTCTGGATCGTCGTGGCTGAACTTTTTGAAGGCCCTATACGTCCATACGGCGTATCTTTCGGGATCCTTATAGCCAGTTCAAGCTCGTTCGGATTGGCGTTCTCCTTCCCAATCCTGTTGAACACCATTGGACCTGCCGTTTTGTACTATATTTTCGCGGCATTCTGCATAATAGTATGTTTGGCTATATACTTTTTAGTTCCCGAAACAAAAGGGAAAACCTTTGCTGAGATTCAAAGAGCTTTAGGTCGGAAAGACATAGAAAAACTTGACATTGATGTGAGTAAGTTTTAAAGGTACATTTTTAATATCAGTGATCCCCCCATCACTGGTATTTACGCGAAAGTGGCACCGGGCCTGTTCTTATGTCATCTTAACACGACGAATTGGTGAAATGGCAAGAATGAAGAAGAAGATAATAAATATAAGACAGAAAGTTTTTTAAAGTGGCCGCCGGCAACGATATTAAAAAAAAAACCTGAACCTATTTAGCGGCAAACGCGGCGCGGCAAAACACGCGTCGTAGATCAATGGCTACCAAATGCGACAGAATCTAAGCTATAAATATGGATTTTATGTGCTGTTATTAAGTAGTGTAACTACCATCACCACCATTACCATCGAAACTAGGGTTAAACCCTATTTTACCCGATGTAGTAAAACTGAAGATACCCGTCGGAACCGTCTGGCAGAATTAGGTCATTATGTTTATTTTATTTTTGTATGTTATTGTTCTATCGTCATAAGTACAATAGGCTAGATGACTGGGTTTATTTATTGTGCTATTCAAATGTGGCCCATAAATATAGCTGATTAATGAAAATAAAATTAAAATCTGATCAAAAATAAGCAACTTATAAGCATTTTAATATCATGCTAGACAGAGAGGCGAAACAGCAAATCGTGACGTCACTTGTCAGGACGCCATATAAATTCTATTCTGACAAGTAAGGCGTGACGTCATTTTTTGTTTTGTGGGTTTTGTGGGAAAGGGGCAGAGTTGTCTCAAACTCACAAACGTTGTCTCACAAAAACTTTAAACGCTCATATATCAGAACATTATTAACCGATTTAAATAAGGTTTTCAATTACCATACTATATTTACTTAAATTCTTCATCAAAGCTATTGGTTTCAACGATTTAAACATCAGTCATCTAGCCTATTCTACTATGAAAACTGACGTGATTTTAATACTGTATGATCACCGGATGTTACCCAAACTATAAACAGACTATCCGACTTAATTAAACGTGATCCCGTATAAATAAAAGAAAAAACGATAAGTACAAAGTAGAGATAGTATTGCTAGAACTTGGCATTTCAGATGTATGAATGTGATGTGACATTGTTTGTCGACAAAATTTTATGTAGTTGGTAATGATTGTAATCTCATAGAGCACGAGTTACATGTAGGATAGATCATAAATTTAGTTATATTTGACGTGTAACTTTGGTGTTATCAATAAATTATTTGTATTTGTATTTGTATTTATTTGTATTTATATTAAATATTATATTCGTCGTTAAAAATATCTAACTGTACAAATACAATAAACTATTAATGTAATGTATGTGTTTTAATTGTATTTTGTTAGTTTCCTTCTTTATCAAATAGATAATCCTCAACATATAATAGAAAGATAATATCGACAGATAATAATTATAATAAAAAATATTGAATTATTGATGGACAAGATATAGATAATTTCGTCGAAGATTTAATTTCTTTATTCTTAACAAATTCATTGAAGTCATTGTTCACTAAAAACATTGCCGTGCGTTCGGAGCAGTAATATTCGCACACTATCGGTTTGCGACTCTAGATTTGCGATTCCAGGCTTACGTTGGAAATTGCAAGGTCACAGTTCGGAGCTACCCACTAGTTTTATAAGCTTGCGTCGGTCGCGACGTCAATGTGGGGCGAGTAGGTTATAGTTATGTCAACTACGTGAACAGCCCCCTACCATGTTTGTAGAGTGGTTGACTCGCGTATCGCTCGCTATAGGCTAAAATGCCATTTCGAATTTCAGTCAACTCACCATTTGGTGAGATATTTAAAGGGCGAGTTGACGCCCAAACCGTACAGAAGACTCATCATCATCATCATCATCATCAGCCCGGAGACGTCCACTGCTGAACGAAGGCCTCCCCCTAGACCGCCACACTGTACGACAACCTGCCATTTGCATCCACCGGTTGCCCGCGACGACTCATCATCATCATCATCATCATCAGCCCGGAGACGTCCACTGCTGAACGAAGGCCTCCCCCTAGACCGCCACACTGTACGACAACCTGCCATTTGCATCCACCGGTTGCCCGCGACTTTTACAATGCCTTCGGTCCACCTAGTGGGAGGCCTTCCAACGCTGCGTCTTCCGGTTCGCGGTCGCCACTCAAGAACCTTTCTTCCCCATCGGTTGTCAGTTCTTCGAGCGATGTGCAGCTGCCCTGCGCCACTTCAACTTGCAAACCTCGCGAGCTATGTCGGTAACTTTGGTTCTTTCTTGCAAACCTCGCGAGCTATGTCGGTAACTTTGGTTCTTTACACACACGTTATTTTCTGAAGACTCAACGAAAACGAAAACTTGTATATCCTTTCATAAATTATATCCAGTGCAAGCCAATTTGTACTTCATAAGCATAATTGCACAAGCTATATTCCTTTCAACCGCTTGGCTCAATGTCGTCAAAGGTGTTATTAATCTTTACATAAAGATAAAATCTTTTTACTAATTACATAAAGTATTGTAAGCATCGCGCAATTGCAGTATGCATTAAGTTTATCTGATATGAGCATACGAGTATGGAGTTTATCTTGATTTATAAAAATTGGATAACAGATTTAATTTTTCTTATACTTGTTACTTGTTAGTCTACTGAATAACACTGGACGTTATTCGTCTTAATAAAATAAAATACTATCATAGTCATATGTATTATTATTTATACTATGAAAAGTTAATTTTTATTTTATTATTATAATGTTCAATTTAATTTCAAGTCCAGTGTTGATACAATATGCCGCTGTTGTTATAGGTAAGTTTAAAAAAAAATGATTTCAAGTTTGACATTATTAAATAATAATTTGTATTGTTAGTGTATAATAAATATGTCAGTCATTTTGTCAAGTGTATTATTTTCGGTTAGGAGCCTAATTTTGGCGTAGTAAACTTTTATATTCCGGGTGTTTGATTAAACAACTGACAATACATCACTTCATTGTCTAGCTGATTTGTCTTTAAAGTTATAGTTATCTTAATGATAATATCGTCGTCAGCCATAAAACGACCACTGCTGGACGAAGGCCGCCTTTATAGAGAGGTTTTGCCATAATCCCCACGCTTGGCAGGCGGCTTGGGGATCGCAGAATGGTCACCACCGTTAACCAAGAGGACGCTGCTGCCCGTCCTCCAGTGGGTCTGGTTGCAGTTTAAGGACATACCCAGGTCCATGATAATATAATTGATAAGTAAATGTAAATTGATTATATCCTAGAATGTATGTATGCTGTTATGTCTGCCCACACAGCCATTATAACTTTCTTAAACTAAAATAGTTTCTTTTTATCTTTAGCTAATCTATCGATTGTACAACTTGGTCTGCACATGGTTTGGGGATCTCCTATCCTGATTAAACTAAGGCAAGCCAATCAAACTATACTTAACAATCCGCCTTCTGTAGAGCAAGAGGCATGGATTGTGTCTATCAATCAACTAACCGGAGTAATATGTGAGTAATATATTAGATAAATTACTCGCAATAATTTAAATCAAAAGTGCACAAAGAAAAACTGTGATTTAGTAGAGGTTATATCTATATTTCTTTCTAGAGTAGTGCATTCTAGAGGTTATATCTTCTGGCCTTCGTTCAGCAGTGGACGTCTCCGGGCTGATGTTGATGATGATATCTATACTCAGTGTAGTATAGTTTTTTTTTACTTGCGCAAAAATCAGGGACAACACAGCGGGTTTCGTCTTATAAATGAGCACTACAAATGGGTTTTGGAAAATTCAGCTTAATCTTTTGACCGCCATGCATTGCCGTGCTCTGTACGCCAAGACACCAAAAAACGACCTATACTCTGTTCGCTGAGAATGTCTAATATAGGGCGCTCTCTCGCACAATTTGAATGTAAGTGAAAAGGACGGTACGCTATGCCGGTAATAAATGTTCGTTATCTGCAAACAATGACGTGCATTTGGACGATTTCCCATATTAGACATTCTCAGCGAACAGAGTATAGTAAAAAACTTTTTTCATCACACTTGCTCGTAAAGTAGATCTTATTACATCGCTTTTAGGCTCATAATCCAAGCTATTACACACGCGTGCTTTTTAATTTACATTACGGCACTTGTACTATAATAGGTATAACCCGGTAAAGTCAAGTTTGTACGTGACTGCAATTAGACGTACGTATATGAAGCTTTCTTAATATAGCCGCGTAATACTTACAGTTTTTTTGTAATACCAACAAAGAGTTCTTATGCCGCTGAAGTAAATGTCAACCTGCGCGCGCATTACTGATTTGGGCGCCATTTTCCGCAAATGTTTGTTGACGTTTTCGCTGTGTGGTTGATTATTATCAAAAAAATATTGTTTTTTCCTCGCAAGTGTGACGAAAACAGTCGTATGGAACTCTTGTGCTTATTAGTCATTACGCTCTCGGCTTCCTTATAGCGCTCGCCTGCGGCTCGCGCGCATAATACCGCCTCTAGTGTAATGACCAACATAGCACACTCGTATCATAATGTACTATTATAGGATATATTTTTTAGACGTTGATGGGGCCCACTAGCGCTTGTCAAGTATTAATGACATTGGCATTCAATAAGTGTTAATTCACATAATCTAAGCTTAATCCAATGTTAATCTTATTTTATACACTGACAGACAGTCAAACAGTGTTAAAAAAGTAACAAATAAAAGTAGTGGTAGTGGTAGTGGGCTTGAAGATAAAGATATTCTTTAGACTCTAGAAAGATAGTATTTAGATCCTTGAGAATAGTCTATTTTTAGAGTCTGTAAAGTCTGTAAGTCTCGATAACTAACTTCTCTCACTTATAGTAACCTCAGTTTGATGCATTAGTTAGTGGATTACGTACTTGGTGTGTTTTTGTTGATATAATACTTGTTCTCCAATTCATAGCACTTTTATTCACCGGGACGTTAGTAAGCCTTTTCGGAAGGAAACGTCTGATCCTCATTATGGCTGTTCCGAGGCTGGTGATGTGTTTCCTCTGCCTGTTCGCGACCGAAGTGTGGATGATTCTGTTGGGGAGAGCCATCGGCGGTGTTGCTGATACGTGCCTCAGTGCTGTGTCAACTTACGCTGTTGAAGTAGCTGGGGTAAGTTAATAAGGTTAAGAGGGAATCCGGTCTGCGATTCTCCATACTAATGTATTCCCCTATTTTCTTCCTGGGTAATGCCTCTAGAGCAATCTACATAGTGATTTTTGGAAGGTCATATTTTCTTTAGCAATTATTTGCTGAAAAATTGAAATGACAGAAACATGTCCACAATACACCTAGACATTATTAAAAAAAGATAGCTCTAGAGGTATTATCCAGGAATAAAATAGGGGACATGTGTGTGGAGAATCGTTGACCAAATCCCGTCTAACCAACTGTATGATCTGTAACTGCGAGGTGACACCAAATTGGGTTTTCGGCTCCGATATTAAAAAAGACCACCGCGGCGTTGCATGTTCTCGGGCCACTCAGATCGACGATGTTCGCAATTCCATCTCCAGCCTCTAGCCAAACCAGACAAACGAACGCAATATAAGAAAAACTAAACAAAAAGAAACAATCATTTCTTCTGTAAATTAGTACCTATTCTACTAGACTTAATTATAATGGACCTGATGACTTTGTGATTAAGGGATGACAGACTGCAATCAAATAATTAACATTCCGATAACCTTGACTAAAACTCGCAGAATCTTCACTGAAACAGACACATTCGATCGACAACAACCGATCGATTCGATTGTGTCGATTTATCGACACAATTTTGTATCGAACATAACACGAACACGATGTGGTTGTTAAGGTAGATTTTTGAAAAAACAGTCTTTCCTTGTGCCGTTAGTTACAGGAGTTAGTCACCTTTGATGAAAATCATTAAAGAAATTGTAGCTGAGTTTTCCATCATATTAATTGTTCATATTAATCATTTCGATCCAACAATCTAGCAAAAAACTGGCCGCTGAACAGTTACATTACTTCGTTTCTCGTTGCATTGTCAAATGTTTGTGTGGTGTTTATGCACACACTGCCGAAATTGCTAAAAACGGAAGTCTTTACTCCCCGAAAAATACAATATGAATAACTGAAAATACTCATATTGTATTTTTATACTCATTAAGTATATTCAAGTATATTCGAGTATATATTCAAACCCAGAGTAAGTAGGTTTCTAGCACAACCTGATTTTTGATCGCAAGGCAGGGCGTTTCAAATGAATATTGATAAGTTGCGAAGCAAAGAGTCCAGAAATGCAGATTCGCCATCCTTTATTTCCATGTTATTGACTGACTGATTTGAATTCTCGTCCAAGACTATACGATTTGGTAAGAAATAATTGTCAAATTCTTAGTTACTTCCTTTTAACGTTCCGTTTCAGAAAGAAATCAGAGGAGCATCCGGAACAGTGACTCAGATATTGTCAGCCACTGGCATGATGATCATGTTTGCCGTGGGACCCTACGTGTCGTATCTGGCCGTCAATATAATGATGACCTCCATAGTGGTTGTCACTTATATACCGATATTCTTCATACCGGAAAGTCCCTACTTCCTATATTCAAAAGGTAAGATCAAATCAAAGTATTTCGCACTTCAATGATATCCAACGGGACCCTATTACTAAAACTGCGTATGAGCGTCGTATGTCTAAATTCATAGAAAATCTAGCAAAACTACAATCGAAGAGTTTTTTGGTAAACCCACAGCCATGGGTAAACCCAATTTATTTTATATGGTGCCACGAAACTCTTGGACGCGTGAGGTCGCTCTTTGACCGACTAGCGCTTAGCCAATTATTTTAAAACTATCCTCAAGGTTATCATCGCCATCATCAGCCCGGAGCCCCCCCCCCCCCCCCCCCCGCTGAACGAAGGCTTCCCCCTTAGACCCAACACTGTACTAAAACCTGCCATTTGCATCCATTGATTGTCCGCGACTTTTACAATGCCATCGGTCCACCTCGTGGGAGGCCTAACTACGCTGCGTCTTCCGGTTCGTGGTCGCCACTCAAGTACCTTTCTTCCCCGTCGCGAGCCTATAAACATATAAATAATAAATATCGGTTTCTTCAAAGTTATATGGGCAGGCGCGTAAAAGAGTCCCCAAACTAGGTGAAAATGGCAATGAAGACTAACAAGGACCAATTTATGTAGAATGTTTTACTTATAACCATTAGGAAACGCTCCAACATCCTGATAAGGTCTGGATCCCGGAGTTTTTACACATCGTCAACCATTCTAGCAACTGGATGACAATGTCAGCTTGTTAATGAAACAATATTTTATCTTTGCAGGACGCACACAAGATGCTCTTAAAGCTCTGACATTGCTTCGTGGAAGCGAAGAAGCCGCTCGTGAAGAAATAAAAGAATACGCGACAGCAACAGATGGTGATTCTGGCGACGCGCTGTCACTATTAAAAGATAAAATCGCGATTAAAACTTTAATTCTCGTGGCCTTA
Source organism: Erannis defoliaria (assembly GCA_905404285.2). Lineage (NCBI taxonomy): Eukaryota > Metazoa > Arthropoda > Insecta > Lepidoptera > Geometridae > Erannis > Erannis defoliaria. The sequence goes on along the minus strand of FR990066.1, from coordinate 9,700,357 downwards.
TTAAGCATCGGATTTAATTTTATCGGCTACAACGCTGTAAATATCTATTTGCAAACTATACTTGAATCAGCACAGACAAGTATTGGTTCAGAAATTTCATCCCTGATCGTTGGAGTGATCCAGCTATTGGCCTGCTTATGCACTTTCTTCCTGACTGATAGATTTGGAAGAAAGCCTATATTGTGCATTTCACTGATTGGACTGGGAATTGGCATGGTATGTTATTGGACAATACTTGCGTGTTAATATCCTAGTTAGTCATATTTCTAAACGAATTTCAAGTATTAATGTAGTGATATAAGTAACCATTTGCAAGCGTCATAACATTACTTTGACATTGAAATTTTAAATTCATTATTATTATTTAATTTGAAGCTAGCATTTTGTTTAATTTGAAGCTAGCTTGGGAACCGGATAAGTGATACTATACCTACTTATACGCAGAACAAACATCTACAATTTACATCTCGATTGACCTTGGTATTTTGGTTTAAGGTTGGCCTTGGAACGTTCTTCGCACTATTTGAAAATGGACATGATATTGTTGGATTTTTGAACTTCCTACCACTGCTGTCGGTCATATTAGTCATTTATGGATTTAATGCAGGTAATTATCTCACAAATATTAACACTAAATAAGAAGAATATTGGGTGAGGGCACTTTTGCTGTGACCGTGGGTGTGATGTGAACTGACGATAATGAAGATAACCTAAAAGAGTTTATTTTTGTAAATCACACTAATATTATAAATGAGAAAGTTTGTCGGTGCGTGTGTATGTTTGTTACCTTTTCTCGCAAAAAAAAAGGCTGAAACTGATTTGGATGAAATTTGGAATGGAGATAGATTTTCCGGAATATATGCTACTTTTTTTCATCATCATCACAGTTTTTTTCTTCATCACGCGGGTGGAACCGCTGAGCGCAGTTAGTAATAAAAACATTGTTTAAGGCATGGGGTCTCTACTCTGGATCGTGGTGGCAGAACTTTTTGAAGGCCCTGGACGTCCATACGGCGTATCTTTCGGGATCCTAGTTACAGGTACAAGCGCCTTTGCTTTGACGTTCTCTTTCCCAATCCTGTTGAACTCCATTGGACCTGCCGCCTTGTACAATATTTTCGCAGGATTCTGCGTAATCTTATGTTTGGTTATATACTTTTTAGTTCCCGAAACAAAGGGGAAAACTTTTGCTGAGATTCAAAGAGCTTTAGGTCGGAAAGATATTGCAAAGGTTGACATATATACGAGTAAGTTTTAAAGGTTTATCACACTGGATTTTTTTATTCGTTAACGCGAAATAGATACTGCTCCTGCACTTACAAGTAAGTGTGTATGTCATCTTTTCATGACAATTTGGTGTAACCTAAGGAAACACTAGACAATAGACTGAATGAACTCAATGTAATAGCGTTATATACGTATATAACGCGTTTAATAAGTCAATCATTTATAATTTCATATTTTAATAATGTATTACATTTAACTATGAAATTAATAATAAAGTATTGTATTTTTACAAGTACAATGTCTTATTGGACTGGATAGGTATATCTTCATCCAGTACCACCGGTGAGCCGCCTGCCTAGCGTAGGGATTATGTCAACCCTTCCCTATTAAGGAGGAGATGTTCGTCCAGCGTGCACTGGATGTTGATGATGATAAGAATGTCTTATTCGTCGATAAAAAAACACCTAACTGTACAAATATGTGGTTTAATAAAATGATTTTGTAGGCTTCCTTCTACAGATTGAAGTAGTCCTCGTCATACGATGAAAAGATTAATTAGTATTATCATTCATTGAAAACATTGCCCTGCGTTCGGAACAGTAATATTCTCACACTACTGCTTGGCGTTTGAATAACTGGCTAGACTTAGGAATTACTCCAGTCGGACTTTGCAAGAATTCTCAACAGTACAAAAAGCAGATATTGTAGTGAGAAATTAGTTACGCATCAGTATAAAGTATCAAGACCGCTTTCTCCGTCTATCAAAATCAAGATGTTCATCTTTACGCGTGCTCTTCACGCGTGACGTCACAAAGTAACAGATCAAGACGATAGGCAGAAAATAAATTTAACAAGCCAGTTACAAAATATAAAATCACGTTAAGATTTATTGGCTCAAATTGCGACCAAATTTGCATCATGCCAAAACCTATTTTCACAAGTATACAAATGCATAACAAGCGCACACAAGAGACTGATAACAAAACACGCTGTATTTTGCTATTTAAGCCTTGTTTTCACGGTGCCTTTTCGAGCGGAGATTGGGGATCTACACTATATTTCATCGCAGGTTACGAGTCAAATATACTATTCAGCCTTGGAAGATTTAGCTCTCTCTCTCTCTACTTAATCAAAGTATTAATTTAAATGAAGTATTCATTTATTGTAAGTACGAACCTGAAAGAGAAAAAAAAAAGACCAAGCTAAAACAAAATAAAAGATGTAAAAAAAACACCCAGGCCACAACATTACTAACTTAGATTGGCAAAAGGGAAATCCTTCCTCCGAGTAGATGGTTCTTAGATTCATGTTTATAGTTTTTTTTTTACAAAAAGCAGTATTTACCACCAATTTGTCTTTTCAACAGACTTTAAAAAAGAAGGTTCTCAATTCGACGTTGTTTTTTTTTGTATGTATTTTACGCGATTACTCCGCCAATTATGAACTGATTTTGATGATTTGTTTTTTTGATTGGTAGGTAATAAATACTTCAGAGGTGGTCCCAATGTCCCATATAGATTTTATCGAAATCGGTGCAGTAGTTTGGTTTTTGAATCAAAATTCACATCGGTCAAACCGTTTCTGAGTAAAATATTAGTTTTTAGCACACACAACCTCTCGCTGTATAAACGCATACAACTAACGAATACACTCGTTTCCGATGGTTACTATGGAACCATCGTGGGTAAAAAGAAATCGAGCTGTTAGGAATAACGAACGAAAACTGTCTGCGAGAGGCTAATAAAAACTATTCCTATGAGTATATAGTTTCTACTACGCGAGATCGAAGGCAATATTCTTAAGGACTTGGCACATTTTGACCAAGTAGATAAGTTTGTGAAAGTTTCGCCTCTAGGCCAGGCGCGTATGCGAAATGACCTAAGCTTTTAAATAATTCAAGCGTTTCCGAATCCGCCTGCGGCAGCGAAAGCAGCTCCCGATGTAAGCCGATTGAACCTTGTGATAAATTCATTAATCAAATACTATGCATTCAGCCGTTTTCCTATTCAGAATAAAGCTCGTTCATACTGTGCGCAGTAGCTTGCGCAAGTTTTTTTTTGTTTTTTTATGAAAGTTTTTTAACAGTTTAGCGTAATCACACTACTATGTCAATCACACATGTGTCACATGTCACACACTGTCACAGTGTGTCACAGTGTGTCAAAGTCACAAATCACTCAACTAGCGGTTTGCGAGCGTCTTCAAAGCAGAGCGGGCACGCAGCAAATACATCGCGAACACGCTGCGGCTGCACAGCGTAGACGTCGCGGAGACGTGGCGATTACGCAACGTTTTCGTCGCCTGTTCGCGACAAGTTCACGACGTACAATACACTCAGGAAACACTTCGTTTGGCTTTGTTACTTCGAAGACGCAGAAAACGAAAGCATTCAAGCACGAAAGGGTTCTGTACGAGAATGTACAAAATGCCGTTCGCGGCGAGCTCGTTGCGCAACCGCGACGTATTCGTTGCGCATGCGCGGCGTGTTCTGCTGACGTACTCGCGGCGCGCCCGCTCCACTTTGAAAACGCTCGCAAACCACTAGTGTGTTAGCAGCTTTAATGTTCATTTGATGACTTGGTATAGAAAAGACCACGATTACTTGTTTACTCTAGATTTGTAGTAACCTGAATTATACTGGGAATCGTATTGTGTAAATATGATTTTTGCTAGCTATGTCAGTGATCATATTTTGGTCGTTAGTCTAGGTAAGGCTAGTTATATTTTTATGAACTACTTCCTACAAGGTTGTGAAAGTATAATTACCATAGATCGTTTTTGTTTTCGTTAATGTTTTGTCTAAATGAATATAAACAAAAAAAACATCCTGAAAAGTGCTTATTTAGAGAAATGCACTAACTGAGAAATGCTTTTTTGAACCTTGTGCACATTATTCAAAATGTACATTTTGGACCGTTATACACGACTGACAGAAGCTAACGGTAGCATATACTCGTAGAGTACCTAACTTAATTGTGTCAATATTTTCCGCTTATTTAGCATGCATAGGTAAAGATAACTACTCATTGTTTGACAAGTACCGTAACTAAAGAAAACAACCTTCTTCAAACAGTCATGGGACCACTTCAAGAGGAAACCCTTTCAATCAAAGAAAATTACGGAAAAATCAGTGAACCGTGATACATAAAAAAATACATCCGAATATACAATAAACCTTTTTGAAGTCAGCTGAAAATGGCATACATTGTGGAAATCGTAAACCAGTGCAACAACTCGCATATCTTTTTTATTATAATTGTAGGCGCGTTCCTTCTTATTCCAGCGCACACTGAAAATTCAGGTAATTTCTCGTCCAGTATTATGTAGACTGAACTCTTCCAGTGTAATTTTGTAGACCCGAGCTTACCTGCTAAAAATGTGGTACGTCACAACCTTAACCTTATAACTACAGGAAACTGGCGTAAGCTACTTCAAATCATGTATAACTAGCTTTACGAGTAACAGATGATTTGGATAAGAGCGTAGCGACAAATATGATTGGACAGGAGCTAACTGGTATCGAGATATAATTGAAGTAGGTACTTACCTACAAGTACTGTTCAATCATGCAGATATGGTTAATTGATGCGATTATTTTGATACCATTATTTCAGGCGTCTCTAATATTGTTTCGCAATAAGATCGTATCGAAAATGTCGAGGGAAATCGAAGAGAGTGTAAAAATAGTAGAAATTATTTTAAAAAATACAAGTAAGTATATTCATAAAGGCTTAGGACATTTCTCATACGCAGATGGCCTATATAGTGGTAAAAATGTCCGATACTTCCTTGTAAGAACTAGGCCTACATGTCACATGCCTTTACCTTTTTTTTTAATAGTTCCTGGCCATGGATACTAGTCCTTAAGCCGAATACATATTTCTTCATCGATCCTTCTTTCTGCAGTTAAATGAGTCGTAGTCACAGTCCAAGTCACACACAATAAGTCACAGTCAAGTCAAATCATGCTAGTTAAACATGCTATTAAAGTCGTGGCAACTTTACTACAAGCTTCTTCGGAGTTTTGGAAACAACACGAAAAGACTCGTTTCACTACATTATATCACTCGCTCGTAAATCAGCACTTAATGAATAAAACGCCACCAATTTTATGCATTAACACTAGAAAAAACACAAGTTTTGGAAAATAATACAATGCAGCGACATGATTTTCTCGCGTTAAAAAAAACTGCCTTTACCTTCAACTGTCAGTGTGGCCTCTATAAAAATATACCTAACGTTAAGAAAATTGAAGTTGAAGTACTTGTTAACGACAAAAATTTGAGTTGGGTGACGAGCTGAAAAATTTGTTCGCCTGGTAGTGGGCGCTACGCTTGTCCATTGTAAACACTGAAGAGAGAATTGAATAGAACGGAAATGTGACGGGCCGCGCTAGCCGGCATTAAGTGCAAATGCGCTTAACGACAATTCTACCAATATAAATTTTTTGTAAACTGTGAATGAATACTCTAATGAATCATGACTCAAATGAATACTTAAATAGACGCGTAGGAAACCAAACCACATTGCATCGTAATTAGATAAATTTTAATCTGTTGCAAAATGGCATTTCGAGCGTTTTACTTTAAATGCGCGACCAATGATTGGCATTTTTTCGTCGTAGTTTCTATACAAATAAGTGTGAAACTGGCGACAGCGGTATTCCATGCAATTGCTTTGCAACATTGTTTTGACAGCCGTTCTACCTAAGAAGTAGGGCTTTCGGTTTTCGGTGATTCTAAAGAGAGAATGTCTATAGACGAGTAAACTACGCGTAACGGTAGACTACGCGTAAAGTTACTAAGCCGAAGGGGGCTTATTGTACCACCGAAACAACGCTTTGAACAACTTTTAGAACGGAATCAACTAAATAAACAATTGTTCCATAAAAAATTACAAATGTATGTACTACTCAATTTTTTTATAATGATGAGTACAATTTTATTACTTCCTTCTGAGTTAGTACTGTATTTTTAATGACAATAAATACGTACGTGACCCAAAAAGTACAGGTACCGAAATTAATGGCGATATTTTTGACACAAAGACAACCCTATTGCTATAGAAAGCGGCAGTAAAATAGACGAGCTGCCACGGAGCAATAATTCAAGAAAAATAAGCTTCCCGATCGTTTATAAGAGAGACAATTATCGGTAAAGACCTAGTAACCAATCGCTTATAAGAGAGACAATTATCGGTAAAGACCTAGTAACCAATCGCTTATAAGAGACACAATTATCGGTAAAGACCTAGTAACCAATCGCTTATATGAGGCACAATTACCGGTAAAGACATAGTAACCAACAGTTACGTTTGAGTACTGTTAATCATTGATCGTAATTTTATGGTTAAAACAGTTATATAGTTATATGGTATACAGGTGCGCGTATTGGTATTACTAAGACACAAGAAAGTCTTTATGCATCATTGTAAACAACTTTTACTGTGGCGCCAACATTGTAATCGCGGAAAAATCCATATAAAACCGTCGATGAAATGTATGGAACCCGCGATTTATCCGCGATTTCTGGCTTGGCCCCTTACTAAAACAATGATGAGCACAATGACGTGTGCGCATGTATTTTCTCACAAGATGTTACCAACTCTATAACTATTAACTCGCGAAAACACATTTGAACAATTCTAAATAGACCGTCAAAAATGAAAGTTTTCTCAAAGATACCGATATTTCCTATATTTTTCCGAGACGTCCTATATTTTTTTCTTCTTATAAGTGGCGGACATTGTATTAATAATTATAAATAGGTATAATATAATTTATGAGAAGTACGATTAATACCGTCTGCATTATACCAGGTTGGTACCAGGTAAATAGAACTAGTACATAGTATCCTTTTCTGTGATAGAACCATAGATTATCAAGTAGGTATTACTCTGAGGATAAAACTGAACACAGCGCTATCCAGTAACGCCATACAGTATGTTCTACGTGACATTCGAAAAATGTGAGTACTTCTAGTACTAAATAATAGTACTAGATGGCGTCAGTAAGTATGGGGGTATGGGGTGGGTTTGAGTTTGATATTCTCCAAGAAACTCCACACTTCCACAGACTGATCTTCAACTGTAGGGTACTATCCCAAAATTCCCTACGCCTTCGTGGCTGCCACCGCGGCCTCTACCGCAGGCTGCGATAATGTAGGGCAGGTTTATTCAGCGGTAAAAGCAAATTATAAGCAAGGAATTCGTACCTTGTGCTCTCTGAGCTTGGTGAGTAGCTCGTGGTAGGAGGCCGCGCGCGCGGCCGCGAGCGACGGCGGCGGCAGTCGACCCTCCATGCAGTGCAGCCATCGCCGCAAGCAGCGCAGCTCATGACTCGTATCTGAATATTATGAACGTAATTATATGATAAGGACCTGGGTATGTCCTAAAACTGCATCGAAAACCACTGGAGGACGGGAAGCACTATTCTCCCGGTTAACATTGGTGAGCATTCTGCGATCCCCAAGCCACCTGCCAAGAGTGGGGATTATGGCCACCATATCGAGGAGGAGGTCTTCGTCGAACAGTGGACGCCTTCTGGCTGATGGTGTGACCCAGTAGCGAGAGACAGAACAGGACAGAATAGAGTGGCGTCTCTTAGTGTCAGAGACCAAGACCTCCTAATAGGTCACTGCGTCATTTTAGTGATTTAATACACAGTAAAAATAATATGAAATGAAACATTGACAAACACAAAGATCTCGTATGTAATTTTAAAAAGGTCATCGTTTCTTTTCAAATTGTCACTTACTAGCACCATCTAGCGAATTTTGCGAGTACTTTATCCACTGTCCATTTGAATATAATATGTATGTAGTATGGCACATCTTAACTAGATGGCGCTGTTACAAATGTTCATGTTTCGTTTCGCTTAGAAACTTGTAAAAATATTGTGACTGGCTTCTTTTGTAGCATCTTATTGCTAGAACTAAATAAGCAGGAGATGTGATAATAATACTAACCAACAGTATCTGTACTTTCCCCGTCGCGATGTTGTAGTTCCGGACTCAGCAGCAAGCGTACTCCTTCCCATTTCACGTTGAGATGTTCTATCCGCCATGTGACCTGGAGATGGCATAATTTTTCTGTAAGTTTGTGTATTGCGATACCTAAAACTTTCGTTTCTGTTGACTTGTAGCTAAGAACATTCTCGAGAACAAATTAATAGTAGTGTTATAATTATAACTTTATTGCAGAGTCCGCCTGGGGAAGTACCACACCTTTTCAGTTATTCAACCGCTAAGCAGTAGTGTGCAAGCATTACAGTGTTTCGATTTAAAAGGCAATGTTACCAGAGAAATTACTAGGCATGAAGAGATTTGACATGTAATTTCTCAGGGTGAGCGCAGGGTGTTCACAAGTTCACAATTCTGGTACTGCTACTTTTATGGCCAGGCGTCGTGCAGGCGAACATAGGCAACGTAAATTACCACCATTACACGCCTAGCTCCTATCAACCATAGAGAAACTTACATCAGCACTGGCTTCGGGAATCCGGTCGAGGATGGCGTTCCCTTGCTCTATGAACATGGCGCGTCGCGGCTCCACAGACAGTAGCTCGGTCATGCGGGTCTGAAAACACATTTCAATTACTTAGTAGGTAATTTTCAATATATAATATAAATTTTATAAAATATAAGAGGGAAAAACTGCTGCACTGTGAAGTTTAGTTTAACTTTACCGTGGCCAGCCGTGCCCGCGCCTCAAAAGCTATTGGCGAGCCGGCGTCCGCGTGACATCAACGAACCAAGCGGTGTAGCGGAATATAGACGGATTCTTATCCAAATAAAGTAAAAAATAAGTTTGCACTGAATTTGACTTATGATTGTAGTTATAGTAGGCTAGTTTCTATTACTTAGATAAAATCATGGTTAGTATTATAAAGTAATAGTCAGTTTCCGCCTGATGATTATACGTAGGGCGTTCATTATAAAGTGAGAATGAGGAAGCAACTCTTTGGAACCGAAAAAAGTTAATACTGGCTGGTAAAGCTGGAATATTGATAAGATTTAAAAAAGGCAATAATTTGAATACCTTTTGTTTAAAAAAAATGGAAGTCAAACAAGTCAACAAACTGCAAACAAAATGCCGAGATCGTTGTTTTAGCAGATCGTCGTTTCACGGTACGTTTTATAGCCGAGGAAACAAAGATTTCGACTGCTAGTGTGCATAGCATTTTACACGAACGCTTGGGGATGAACAAGTATCCGCGCGCTGGGTCCCCAGAATGCTTACCGATGCACAAAAACAAACCAGGCTGAACATTTCTCGAGCTTCATTGGTAATGTTACAACAAGATCATGACCGTTTTTTGTCTCGATTCATAACAATGGATGAAACATGGCTTCATTACGATCCTGAAACAAAATTACAATCTATGACTTGGAAAAGACCATCATCTCCAACTCCTAGGAAATTTAAGTAGAGTCGTTCCGCCGGAAAGATCATGGGCTCTCTTTTCTGGGATAGTATAGGGGTGGTCATGATAGAATATCTCGAACATGGCGCTACTGTATTGGGTTCTTTGTATGCAGAACAAATAAAAAAAATTGCGTAACGAAATACGCGAGAAGCGGCGAGGCAAACTAGCAAAATTTGTTTTGTTCCATCAAGATAATGCCCCGGCTCACAAGTCCGCCGTTGCTATGGCTACAATTCGTGGTGCTGGCTTCGAAATATTTGAGCATCCTCCATATTCACCCGACCTCGCCCCTAGTGATTTCTATCTATTTCCAAGGTTGAAGGAGTATCTGAGAAGACAGAGGTTCTAAATTGATGAAGCCGTAGTCGCTGCAGTGCAGGAGGTTTTAGGTGCTCAGGATAAAGAGTTTTTTAAGATAGGAGTTTTAAGCTTAGAAAAAAAACCAAGTGTATTACGCTTAAAGGCGCCTATATCAAAAAATTAAATAACATTTAATAAAAGCTACCGGCAACATACTCATTCTCACTTTTTATTGAACGCCCCTCGTACATAGCTACCGAGACCAGCTGTAGTTACCTGATTATAGCTATAGTTAGACTCCGACTACAATAATAACAGATACCTAACTGTAGTTGCTTAGAGTATAATTCTCCGACTATAGACTCGGACTCCTGACTTTAGTTAAATCGGACTATATACTACGATTTATGCTTCTCTATTAATCAATTCTGGTTTTTTGGGAATTTTCCGATGGGGAACAACGGTTCTTGAGTGGCGACCGCGAACCGTCCTACGCAGCGTAGGCGCGGCCTCCCACTAGGTGGACCGACGACATTGTAAAAGTCGCGGGCAACCGGTGGATGCAAATGGCAGGTTGTCGTACAGTGTGGCGGTCTAAGGGGGAGGCCCTCGTTCAGCAGTGGACGTCTCCGAGCTGATGATGATGATAAATCAATTCTTGCCATCCGCAATATATTATTTTATGGTAATTTTTTTCTGACGTGGTTTGACAGATTTTTCTTTTTATTTATGCGGTATTACTCTCGTTTAATTAGGACAAATACCAAGTTTATAGTTTATCTTACTACAAAGAAAGAATCCAACTACAAATGCTGCGACTATAGACTGGAGGACTATTAGATACTCCGACTCTAACTATACATAGCTAACTATATACGTATACTCGTTTGTTGCCCGTGGTACTACCAGTATTACTAACAGAAGTACCATGGGTAAAAAAATCAAGAACTATCAAGCGATATCGACGGGTTTTTTTACCCTTGTTACTCTTAGTCGACATTTCATAGTTAGACACCTGTCACTTAGTCACCTGTCACTTTGACATCCGATTTTTCTCCGAGTCTGACTAAAGATAGCTGGCTATAAATACTATGATTATAGTTCCTCTATAAATCAACTATGTATTACCATCCGCAGTTTCCTGCTGGACACGTTTTCTGGACTAGAATAGATTTCCTCCTGCACATGGGTGAGCCACTGGCAGAGCTCGTCGAACTCCGCGATCAGCTGGCTCAGCGACCACTGCCGGTTGAACCCCGACGTGGGGTTCAGGAGCCGCGGCCCGTAGTGCAACGCTGACGAGTTATTTAACAATAACTCGCCGTTTGCTTCCTGGAACACGCAACAAAATTAGAATATTTTGACGTCAAGGAGAAACTACCTATTCTACCTTGCATCTACCTGCCAACTTGTAAATCTAAGGCTTTATTTATTATTTAGAGTCTAAATCTAAATTTTAGAGGCTTGCGTTTGACTGCCATCACGTCTGATGTTAAACGAAGATGCAGTCTACGATTGAGCACGCTTGCCTAGAAGGAACCGATTGACTCGTCACTTAGAGACCCAGATTATAATTATCGGGAAACACTGGAATGCGCATTTTTAGCAGTTCGAATAAAGAAATTTGAATCAAACCGTTTTGTAAGACTACTTATGAATAAATAAATAAATAACAAAACAGAAGTATGTTTCGTTTTCAAAACTCCACATAAGCCCCACAATGTCTATGCTACTTCCGTTTCAGCTGTGACTGTTACTTGTTTGATATGTTGACTTCGCACAGGGCCCTTACTTACTACTTGACATATGAAAACCATGATTGTAATGTTCAGCCGGCGACGCTGCGCGACTGTGAATTTTATCACGCTGCAATACGGTTCGTGGTTTGACGGCTATAGGTGAAAGAACGGAATGAGGTGCTTTAACAATTTCGTACGAGTAACTCTCATTTCGATATTTGAGGGTCTCAAACGAGGAAACTTACGAGAGAGGAGCCCATCAGTGCGCCGTAATCCTCTTCCGAGGAAAGGACAAGGTGGAGTACCGTAACGTTAATCATACTTTAATGCATCGATCGGCTCACCTTACAAGTGTCGATGATCTGGTTGTCCATGATGTAGTCGTAGTGGTGCTGCAGAAGCGGCCACAGGTCATCGCCAGCGCTGCCGCCGCTCGCCGCGGAGCCCCACGAGCGGCGCCATAGCTCACGACATGGCTCTTTCCTGGAATACACGGGAAAAAACGTTAAAACATGTTCCGTGCACGGCACGCGGCCTAAAGGTCCTAGAGGTGACTCTTTTTTGTTAATCGAATTTATTTAGCTTACCCTGTTATAGCACAGAATAAATAATAGTACTACGTACAGAAAGTTAACTCTGCAAAGGAATTGAAATAAATAAGGACTCTATCTAAGTACTAGGCAATAAAGTAGCAATACAACTCGCACAGCGCTGGATACCACTCGCTATATTCACCTAGATATTCTTTATATCACGTATGCTTAGTTACGTGCGACGAGGCTAGCGTGCGGGCGGCTACTGACTCTGCATTGCATTGTCCACCCGGGCGGAGCGCCGGCCGAACATACCTAAACTTCGGAGTGATACCCCCCTGGTTATAACTGTTTTTTTTTGTTGGGTCATATGTAATTGAAATTTTACCCTCTCCCTGTTGACAGATTGATCTGATATTTGAAAGGTGTGTCCTTTAGTTCTGATGACAAAACCATTAAGTGTTAACTAAGTAACTTTATTTAAGTGTTACCATTTTATTTTATTTTTATACAATGGAGTGATGAGAGTGACATGCGGATACAGCCGATAGCTTGCACGTGAATGGTCTAGTCTATCATCTCGTTCTAACTTATGCTTATTATAAGGTCTCTCTTTTCACTGCCTATTATATCTATATATCTTATTATATCTTCTACGGTAGTACATAATAAATATATACAACGTGTAACAAAAAGGTTCAACAATACTGAAGAGTATGTATGTACTCATCATTATAAACAACATTTACTATGGGGTCAACCCTGAAATTGCGAAAAAATAATCAGCTGTTCCATACATTTTGTCCAAGGTCAATGAACTTTTTGTATGGAACAGCTGTTTTTTTTCGTGATTTTAGGTTTAACCTCATAGTAAGAGTTGTTCATAATAATAAGTACATACATACTCTTCAGTATTGTTGAACCTTTTTGTTACACGTTGTATATAGAGCATAATATTGAAGATGTTAAGGAGATAAATTTATGTTTAAATACCATTGAGCTAATATCTATAGAGTCACAAACGTGCAAGAAAAATGTCCGCGCCAAAACTCGGCACACGCTATGCAGTGCGCCGACTTTTTGAACGACTTGAACTACGATAAGACACAAGCGCTCAAGCATACATTGAACACTATACAAGCGACATAACGTCTAAATTAGAACAATTGTGAACTATATAATGCACAACGGCACTCGGATGTTATTTGATTGTTTTCAATTAGAGATGGTGACTCTTTAGATATTAGCTCAATATTAAATACTTATAAAATATGTACGTAGTACTATTATGTTTTATGTGTTTATAGGTTAATTACTCACCGTTTCTTCGTGAGGCTATGGTAGGGCCGCTCGAGTTGCTCGCAGTTGCCACCAGGTGGCGCCTGCGCGCTCCTTAGTGAGGACAGCGAGAAACTGCTTTTCATGGCAGAGTGCTCGAAGCCTGAAAATTTCGAAAGAATCACGTTTTAGCTGATATTACCTACTTATATACTATTCACCATAAAACACTGTTTTAATAGAAAAAGATTTAGAAAGAGGGTAGTTCGTTATGAATGCCCTTAATGTTTTTTTGAACTCTTTTGGCAACCACCCGCATTCTTCAGTCTACTCGTGAACATGGTGCATGCAACTGCGCCGAAATGTCGGGAGCTCATTTCACAACATAATCACGGTAAATATCCCGTTAATAATAATAGAACTTTAGATTCACCATAAAATCTGTAAATGTGTGCCTAAGGATGCGTTTCCACTGATGCAGAGACTTCATGCATAGGTATACCAGTGAAGGAGGCAAGCCATTTCGCGTCTGCGAAAAGGTAGGTAACCCTTGTTTTATTAGTGTGAACTTTTACTGAAAAGTGTGTCAGGGGTGAACCCGTGAAAATTACAGAAAATTGTGTATTCAAACTTAATGGCGGCTGTGAAGTGCGCTGCAAGCGAGACTTTGCGATTGCACGCACACCGCACGCCTAATTTTTGCTACTGCGCAGCGTCTCGCGCCTAAGTTCACATCGGCCATTATGTTTGAACCAGCCTGTAGATTATTGGAGATGGTTTCCCAACCTGGGGTCCGCGGACCCCTAGAGATCCGTAGACCTATCCCAAGGGCCCGCACACAAAATAAAAATTATAAATGGCGCTAGCCAGCGATTGATAGAAACATGCAATGTAAACAAAGCCTCGCGGCACACGACGTTGTGTAATACATCGTTTGCTTGCGGAAATAATGACGCTTGCTTATAAAAAAGTAAGAGAGCTATATTTTTGTTTAATTTATAGTGGTTAGTGGATCACAGTAAGGTGGCGCTAAAGGTCTGCACTAGAAAAAGGTTGGGAAACCCATATAATATTATCATGCGGAGACAAGTGAAGCGGGGAGGAGACGTGCAGGAATCAACCGATTACATCATTATAATTTGGTTTTTTTTAGGGTAAGCCCGACGACGAGACACGCATGTCATTGCATTTTTATGATTGGTTGATTAATGCGCGCCACCTCTCTGTTCTCCTAGTCTCCACCTTAATGGAAAGGCCTTTCCATTAGGCTCCATTAGGAGTTTTCGGACTGAAGAAGTCACAGTTAACCCTAACTGTGAGTTCCTAACTCTTCACTTCTTGTATCAGTCTGAAAACTTCTTATCGCTTGTTTATTTATAATAAATATTTGTGGACATTTCACTAACGCCCTCTAGCCCCAAACTAAGCAAAGCTTATATTATTGTATCCAGATGCTTAATATGCTTTTTTTTTTAATACATACAACACCCAGACAGAACAAATATAAATATTTTTCTTGACTGGGAATCGAACCCACGCCCTACAGCTCTCAAGGCAGACGTACTACCAACTGAGCTATAAGGCAGTCAAAGAATGAACATTTATAAGCTTAGCAGTGGGACGTTAACGGTTGATGCTGTCGCAAGAGATAGGTTAAAGATGAATAAAGAAAATATAATTAAAGAATTTAAAAAACAAGGACTCCTACTCTCTCATCTAGAGTACTCTATATACTATAGGCTATAGAAAACAATATAGGTATTTATTTGATTACAATATTAATACTCACTTGTAGACATATTGATAGTTATCTCAGGACTTCTAAATAAATCGATTTAATATTAAATCAACATTAGCGTGCCCTCAAGTCGTTTGTACTATCCAGATCTTTCTTCTTTATCTTTGTACTTCAATATTTCCTTTGACGTTTCTCCTTTATAGTTATTTTCTTCTTCCCCTTTAGTACTCTCTCTTTTAAATGAAATATTTCCTTTAATTCATATAATATCTTCTCGGTCTCATAAAATATATTCTTGAATTCGCAAGAATATTATATTGAGTACGTTAGCAGTTTTTCTTTTTGTTAAAGATTATTTTTGCAACAGTTTTTTTCGGATTTCTTTCCTTTCTTATTTTAAGTTTTATAACAAAGTGCTATTGAGACTAGATTCGTTAATATAAATAAGTAAATAATAAATTAGAGTAATCATGTTATCCTGTTGGATTCATGAGTTCGTAGGTTTGTTTTGGCTGTTGTGTCGGTGGTCACATTTTGGTTGTTTGTCTCGTCTGCCCCGTGCTCATAGATCTTTGCCGGCCAGTCCTGGAAAAGATGAAAATGAGAGAATTAATTTAATTAATTTTATGATCTAAAGTTACCTACATAGCTCAGTTTATTAGTAAACATAAGTGGTAGTGGACTGGCTTTGTCAGTGTGTATGTTTTTGACTCCTACACGCTGAAAAGGCTGAACGGATATGGATGAAATTCTGTACTGAGGTAGCTTATACATTGGAATACAAATAATACATCGGCTACTTTTTATTCCAGGATTCGCAGGTGAAACCGCGGGACGCAGCTAGTACCTTCCATAAAGTTCCATATAAT
This sequence comes from Erannis defoliaria, assembly GCA_905404285.2. Classification (NCBI taxonomy): domain Eukaryota; kingdom Metazoa; phylum Arthropoda; class Insecta; order Lepidoptera; family Geometridae; genus Erannis; species Erannis defoliaria. The sequence continues at coordinate 9,684,248 of FR990066.1, read as the reverse complement.
GAGGATAGAGACATGACATTATGATATGAGGATAGAGGACAGAGAGCGATGAGCCACATTACTAGAGAATATAATACTTTAAAAAATATATACAACCGACTTCAACTTCGAATACCTCGATGACACCTTCATTTTCTAGTAATTTTGATTTAAAAACCAAACTACAGAACCGATTTCGATAAAATTTATATGGACCACCTCTAAAGAAACAAAAACTAAATCAGTTCATAATTGGCGGAGTAATCGCGTAACATACATAAAAAATTAAAATACAACATACATTCGAATTGAAAACCTCCTTTTTGAAGTCGATTGAAAATTACAATAACGAGCAACCTATTTTTAAAAAGCCACAAGCAACATTCTGTTGTGAGCCTCAAGTAAATAATAGGCTCTTACGTATACGGGCAGGTTGTGATGTCTCACAATAGAAGGTCAGGCAAAGGGGTCAGACAGCCCCTGTCATGGTGTTTTAAGACACCAGTTTTGTTAGAAAGCGGTTGTTTGCTCTATTATTTAACTAGTTGTTTTGAGAACAGTAGATATCGTGAACTATAGATACTTCGCTTCGCTCGCTCAGTCAATTATCCCAGGCATCGTTAATCTCATACTTTTAAAGAAGGAAGTACCTACATAAAAACAAAGAGGCCCGAAACATTTGCTGAGCAGCCCTTTTTTTCTATTCACATCTTGGCCTGAGTATGTCCTGAAATTGCATCCAGAATAGAACCACCGGAGGTCGGGCAGCAGCGTCCTCTCGGTTAACGGTGGTGAGCATTCTGCAATCCCCAAGCCGCCTGCCAAGCGTGGGGATTAAGGCAACCTCTCTCTATTAAAGGGGAAGCCTTCGTCTAACAGTGGAAGTCTTCTGGCTGATGATGATGATTCACATCTAGTCAAAGATTCACACTTATCCAAGAAGACTCGAAATTTTGGTTTAATGTTATAGTTCATTAATTAAGATTAATGGATGAAGATACACAACGATGGGTGTATTATTCTCCTAATTTCACAATTTGCTCAAACACAGAATGAGTAATAACTATGTATTCTCAAATTACAACAGACAAGTAAAAGTAAACAGATGTCAGATATAAGATAAATGAGTTGCCTATGTTTAAAGCTCAGTGAAAACAAATACGCTATTAATCAAAATCACACCGTGTGAATTTTGTTGAAACAATGCAATAACTAAACTAATTTAAAACTTTCACCAAGATTAGGAAAATTAAATGCTAAGATTGGTATAACAATTCCTGTGAGGTATGTTGTACTAAAACAAACTTTCGATGCTTACTCTAAGAGCCAAGGTGCATTTAATTATGATTTTTTACCTGAGATGCGATGGACCTGGGTATGTCCTTAAACTGCAACCAGACCCACCGGAGGACTGGCAGCAGCGTCCTCTTAGCTAACGGTGGTGAGCATTCTGCGATCCCCAAGCCGCCTGCCAAGCGTGGGGATTATGGCAATTTTATTAAGAGGGAGGCCTTCATCCAGCAGTGGACGTTTTATGGCTGACGACGACCTGAATAAATCCCTACTAACTTAAGGTGTCTCTACGTATTTACAACATTATAAAATTTAAAACCAAAAACTACTTAAATTTAATGCTTACTTAACCTTACTTAACATATACCACTAATATAACATATACATCTATAACTATAAAAGGCTTTGTCCTGACTGACTGACTGACTGACTGACTGACTGACATATAGACAACGTACAGCCCAAACCGCTAAACGTAGAGACTTGAAATTTGGAGGGTATGTTTTTGGAGAGGTGTAAACGCCCACTAAGAAAGGATTTTTCGAAAATCAACCCCGAAAGGGGTTAAATGGGGTGTTAAAGTTTGTATGAAACTTTTTATTCTCTGGTTCGATTGAAACAAAACTTGGTATACATATTCTACTATAAAAATAAGAAGATACGGGTGTCACAGTTTTTTCAAAATCAGCTCCCGTTAGTATTAAAAAAAAACTAAGTTTTAGTGATAGTACGTTTGTTTCTCCTTAACTTTGTAACGGCTGTACATATTAAAATGAAATTTGGTATAGGGATGGGGATAGATGTGGGGATGGGTGTGGGGGTGGGGGTGGCGATGATACTGGGAACGGAGACGGGACGGAGATAGGCATGTTAATATTAAGATTACAATTGGTATCGGGATGGGGATGGGGATAGGGTGGGGATGGGGATGGGTGGGATGGGGTGGGGATTTGGTGGGGACAGGTGGGGATGGGATGTGGATGTGGATGAGGCTGGGAACGGGGATGGGCGTGTCCATATTAAGATGAAAGTTGAAATCGGGATGGGGGTGGGGATGGGATGGGGTGAGGATGAAGTTCGGGATGGGGATGAGGGAGGGAACAGGGATGGAGACGGGGATGGGCGTGTTCATATTAAAATGACATTTGGTATCGGGATGGGGATGGGGAAGGGGGCGCTTATAGGGATGAGGCTGGGAATGGGGACGGGGATGGGCGTATTTATTGGTCGGCTGAACAGATGGAGCTGCATTTTTGGATAGGTAGTTATAGCATAAGGTTCGGAAACGGACATAGGCTATTTTTTGTAGGTCCACGCAGACGACTGTTTGACGGACATAATTATTATAGATACTGTACAGTCTAAGCTGCTAAATTATTTTTTAATGTTATATTAACTTACTTTTAAATGCCTAAACTAAATTTTGAGTGGTGTAAACTTACACTCAGCTCAAGCTGTGGTAGCTTCAGTGAGATCAAGCTCGACTCACATTCTTGGGGTCGCGGGTGCGAACCCGGGCGAGCCCGTTCCAATTAGTTCTTTGAAACTTACGCATGGATAATACCACTGGCTTTTCGGTGAAGGAAAACATCATGAGGAAACCTACATATTTCCGGAGAAGAAATACGATAGTGTATGTGAATCCGCCAACCTGCACTGGGCCAGCGTAGTGAATATGGCCCAATCAGGGTAGGCCAATATACCATTAGTGTTAAGGGCTGATGCAGAGAAACGCACACTCAGCAAGGATTTTGAAAAATTCGCAAGGGGTTAAATGTATCATTAAAATACCATTTTGCCGAAACCATTCATTTAAGGCTGTTAAGTTTTTTGACTTAAGAGATAAGATGAAATAAACATAAACATGTTTCAGAATTTTCAAACAATTTCAAAACTGGAAGGCCACGGGTCAGTTTTTCATTTTAAATAAATTGTTATATTTATAGATTAGCTAATCGAGTGTTTATGCGTAAGAAGATAAATGTTTTAAACACATGTACTTGATCCGGTGCACGCACCAAGCACAGCGCTTTCGAAACGTCCATCCCGCGTCGGCTCCGATACGTTAAAACCCGAGTATAATGACGCGCTGTACCTCGAGCGCGCCCCACTCCAACCCACACCGAGTCTACCTAAGCGATCAGTGCAGCACTGTATTTTATCGAAGTTTCGTAATTCTTGCGATATTTTGGTGATCTTTTTGCGTTCTTTGTTATCATACTTTTTCTGCTTAAGCTTATTTCATTTCATTTGTTATTTAGATTTCGTATAATTATCGTTATTTGTTCCTTTAATTGTTTAGATTGCTATTTAGTTTGTTATTCGTATTTTTTTAAAATTTTAGTTAACATCACCAGATGAGTTAGGTAGAGTAGTGTTTTCCGTTGAGGAGCTGATAGATCAAATTTATCCAGACATAATGCATTTACAGAATAAGTCTACGGATTGGTTTTGAGAGCGAGCAACTTTAACTCCAAAAAATTACCAAGCGGCTTACATAAATGACATGTTGCTGAAATCAATCGACGGGGAAGAAATGGTTTACGACTCTGTTGATACGGTATGCAATAATGATGATGCTGTAAACTATCCAGTTGAGTTTTTAAATTCATTAAGACCAGCGGGGCTACCATATCATAGGCTTATCCTGAAGAAAGGTACACCCGTCATGCTCCTTCGGAATTGAAGACCACCCAAATTGTGTAATGGAACCAGGTTACAAGTAAAAATGCTGCATCGTAATCTGGTTGAGGCCATCATTTTGACTGGGTGTGCCCATGGCGAAACAGTGTTTGTGCCGCGTATTCCCATGATTCCCAGTGCCAGGCTTCAATTTCCCCTAAAAGTTTGTTTTGCCATGACCATCAATAAGGCTCAGGGTCAAACTTTAAAATACGCTGGTATTGATTTAAGGCAAGACTGTTTTTCGCATGGTCAGTTCTATGTGGCTTGCTCGCGAGTTAGCTCCCCTAAAAGCCTGGCTATTTTAGCACCTTCCAACAAAAAAGTCAAAAACGTTGTCTACAAAGAAATATTGTAATCTTTCGGGTCAAAGGCCCCGGCAACTATAGCGTCATTAGCAGACATTTTTAGGGTTCCGTAGTACTACGAGGAATTCTTATAAGTTTGCCATGTCCATCTGTCTGTCTGTTTAAAATTCAACAAGACGGCTTTGTTTTGAAGTAAGTATTGCAAACGCGACATGCCAAATTTGGTCATCCTCAAGCAAACTTAAAGACTTGCAAGTGGCTTGGAAAAAATGCAATAATATACGTATTTTAGTGATTCAATTGAGTTGGGCCCCGATTTAACCGAATTCCAGTATTCAACATTACTACGCGGGCAAAGCCGCGGGCAAAAGCTAGTAATGTTATAAAAATTACGGAAATACAAACTTTAAAAACCTTAATTGTAGATTCTCTATTGTTTATTGTCAATAATTGGTGGATTTCTTAGAGACTTTTTAGAGTCCCAAAAAGCTGGCTACGTTGGCCTTACGTGGGCACTAAATTTTAGGCTATCCTTACGGCCCGGTTGTAGCGAGGTACGTCCAGGCGAGTAAACGATAGGCACTAAACGGTAGGCGCGAGCGAGAGAGAGGAGAAGGCACGAGCGCTTGAATTGCTAAATTTTGTAGGGTTTTCTTTGTTTTTAAAACTATAACAAAGAAATACTGTAATGTTAAAAATCAAAAAACTAAATAATACTATATGCTATCTATTAGTATAAATTTTGCGTGGTTTCATAATGTATTTTCTTAGTTCTAGCTAATCGAAATGCCGATTTAGTGTCTACTTAGATTTTTTTTCTATCGATCCAAACATTAAAAATCGCGTTTTCTAAAACAAAAAGCTAAAATATATGAATACATGAAATAAATATACATTACATACAATAGGCATTTAGGATTTTACCCATATTTAAAAAAAAGTTCAAAATTGCTATAAGCCCGCTTTAAGGCTACCAAAATTTTTATATCTCTTTGTTCCGAAAGGGGCTAAAGGGGAAAGGAAAGTAGGCCAATATACCATTAGTGTTAAGGGCTGATGCAGAGAAACGCACACTCAGCAAGGATTTTGAAAAATTCGCAAGGGGTTAAATGTATCATTAAAATACCATTTTGCCGAAACCATTCATTTAAGGCTGTTAAGTTTTTTGACTTAAGAGATAAGATGAAATAAACATAAACATGTTTCAGAATTTTCAAACAATTTCAAAACTGGAAGGCCACGGGTCAGTTTTTCATTTTAAATAAATTGTTATATTTATAGATTAGCTAATCGAGTGTTTATGCGTAAGAAGATAAATGTTTTAAACACATGTACTTGATCCGGTGCACGCACCAAGCACAGCGCTTTCGAAACGTCCATCCCGCGTCGGCTCCGATACGTTAAAACCCGAGTATAATGACGCGCTGTACCTCGAGCGCGCCCCACTCCAACCCACACCGAGTCTACCTAAGCGATCAGTGCAGCACTGTATTTTATCGAAGTTTCGTAATTCTTGCGATATTTTGGTGATCTTTTTGCGTTCTTTGTTATCATACTTTTTCTGCTTAAGCTTATTTCATTTCATTTGTTATTTAGATTTCGTATAATTATCGTTATTTGTTCCTTTAATTGTTTAGATTGCTATTTAGTTTGTTATTCGTATTTTTTTAAAATTTTAGTTAACATCACCAGATGAGTTAGGTAGAGTAGTGTTTTCCGTTGAGGAGCTGATAGATCAAATTTATCCAGACATAATGCATTTACAGAATAAGTCTACGGATTGGTTTTGAGAGCGAGCAACTTTAACTCCAAAAAATTACCAAGCGGCTTACATAAATGACATGTTGCTGAAATCAATCGACGGGGAAGAAATGGTTTACGACTCTGTTGATACGGTATGCAATAATGATGATGCTGTAAACTATCCAGTTGAGTTTTTAAATTCATTAAGACCAGCGGGGCTACCATATCATAGGCTTATCCTGAAGAAAGGTACACCCGTCATGCTCCTTCGGAATTGAAGACCACCCAAATTGTGTAATGGAACCAGGTTACAAGTAAAAATGCTGCATCGTAATCTGGTTGAGGCCATCATTTTGACTGGGTGTGCCCATGGCGAAACAGTGTTTGTGCCGCGTATTCCCATGATTCCCAGTGCCAGGCTTCAATTTCCCCTAAAAGTTTGTTTTGCCATGACCATCAATAAGGCTCAGGGTCAAACTTTAAAATACGCTGGTATTGATTTAAGGCAAGACTGTTTTTCGCATGGTCAGTTCTATGTGGCTTGCTCGCGAGTTAGCTCCCCTAAAAGCCTGGCTATTTTAGCACCTTCCAACAAAAAAGTCAAAAACGTTGTCTACAAAGAAATATTGTAATCTTTCGGGTCAAAGGCCCCGGCAACTATAGCGTCATTAGCAGACATTTTTAGGGTTCCGTAGTACTACGAGGAATTCTTATAAGTTTGCCATGTCCATCTGTCTGTCTGTTTAAAATTCAACAAGACGGCTTTGTTTTGAAGTAAGTATTGCAAACGCGACATGCCAAATTTGGTCATCCTCAAGCAAACTTAAAGACTTGCAAGTGGCTTGGAAAAAATGCAATAATATACGTATTTTAGTGATTCAATTGAGTTGGGCCCCGATTTAACCGAATTCCAGTATTCAACATTACTACGCGGGCAAAGCCGCGGGCAAAAGCTAGTAATGTTATAAAAATTACGGAAATACAAACTTTAAAAACCTTAATTGTAGATTCTCTATTGTTTATTGTCAATAATTGGTGGATTTCTTAGAGACTTTTTAGAGTCCCAAAAAGCTGGCTACGTTGGCCTTACGTGGGCACTAAATTTTAGGCTATCCTTACGGCCCGGTTGTAGCGAGGTACGTCCAGGCGAGTAAACGATAGGCACTAAACGGTAGGCGCGAGCGAGAGAGAGGAGAAGGCACGAGCGCTTGAATTGCTAAATTTTGTAGGGTTTTCTTTGTTTTTAAAACTATAACAAAGAAATACTGTAATGTTAAAAATCAAAAAACTAAATAATACTATATGCTATCTATTAGTATAAATTTTGCGTGGTTTCATAATGTATTTTCTTAGTTCTAGCTAATCGAAATGCCGATTTAGTGTCTACTTAGATTTTTTTTCTATCGATCCAAACATTAAAAATCGCGTTTTCTAAAACAAAAAGCTAAAATATATGAATACATGAAATAAATATACATTACATACAATAGGCATTTAGGATTTTACCCATATTTAAAAAAAAGTTCAAAATTGCTATAAGCCCGCTTTAAGGCTACCAAAATTTTTATATCTCTTTGTTCCGAAAGGGGCTATCTATAGCCGCCTTAGATCGCATTGTCGTCCGTGAATCTTCGGCTTCAATTCTACACCGTCAATCCGTTGAGTGTAAATAAAATAATGTTTTCGCGGTTTCAGGATTGATTGCATTATATTACAAAAATCTAATTCATAATGATGCATTCCTTTCGGCTTAGTATCACCATTCCGCGAACCTTGTGTAAACTAGCCGATGCGAATTTTTTCCCTATTTATACCTATGTGATTAACGATAAATATAAAAAATAAGTGATTTGCAAATTGTAAATTGAGTCTACAGTAGACATCAATCAAACTGACCCAGAAAGAAGTACGCAATCTACACACGGCTTGACCGGACAGCGGATCTTACTTTTTCCATTCATTAATCAATTCGGTTTACTCCCAAATGCCTTCACGGTTTGCTAACTTGTTCTTAACGTAGTTGTTTTTAGACACACAAAATACATTTGTCTAAACAACTCTACTCAATCGTTACACAAATACCATAACCACAATACCACACAACTGCTGTTGCATCAACTTTCCCATATCCCAATTATTCCGTATTATGCTAGGCAATTAGGCAAAAGCCAACCTTCAGAGGATGATTAGACTATTCTCCATCAGGCAAGGCCCGATGCGGGTTGATGACTTGACGGATTCACATACGCCATTGAAATAACCATAACTAACGAATTACATGGACTGGACAAACTAACTAATAACCAAGGATGCTGGCAGCATTGTCATTTAATGTAGCAATGCTAAGAGCATCCAGCATAACGCAGGAACCGTGATGGTTGAAAACAATGCTTTAGTGTTCAGTGTCTGTATTTTCTGATAAATATCAAAATAACATCAGCAGGATGTGTTCAAACACCTAAGAGTAGGGCCTTCGCTTTTCTGTGGGTCAACCCCATTCGGCTACCATATTTAGAAATGAAAATAAAACCGTCACTCTAAGGCTCTTCAGACATTATGATATGCTACCGGTATCCTACATTACTTAGTGTGCGACTCAGTATATTTTGATATACTAGTCTGCGATGCTCGAGTAGAATACTTGTCGCCTATGAGTATCTTGCCACTACAATGGGGCCTTACATTTTGCGGTTACGCTTACACTCACTTAAAGTGCAAAAAATAATCTCGTAACAAAAGTTATATTTAAAAAAAACGTAATTTTTTGTAGTCGCCAAATTAAAAGCGCGTGTGTAGTCTTCGACAAGTTGCTTTCCCATCGCGTTCACAACAATATGACGTGATTGTACCGAGATAGCTTTAAGTAAGTATAGCATTCATTATGCTTACTCAAGTTCCCATTAAATGATATTAAGCAGTATTTGATTGCATTGTGTTTATTACCTTGGCGTCATCGTAGCCCTTTGGACGAAACGCGGAATTGTCTTGTCTTGAGTTAGTTAAATGGTCGTGGGTTCATCCGATGCCCATATCAATCAGTTAATTGACCATTTATGTTCGGATTGCAAATAAATCATAGGTACCACTGGCTTCTCTTTATAGGAAAAACATGGTGAGAAAATCTACATAATTATGTCTGTAAGATCGTAAATAAATTCAACGGCGTATGTGAAACTGTGAAGCCGCACCGGACCAGCAGCGTGTTGGAGTATCGCCCTATCGCCTTTCGAGGGTAGCGCAGTTGAATGTTAGATGTTGCTAGGAAAAAAACATAACAAAATCATATATGTATAATAAATAGGTACCAGTTTTTTTTATTAAAAACGTTTTTTGATAATAAATTAAGCCGACATTATTTGAGGGTTTAGCTCCTCTCTCTCGCCGACATTACACATGAAAATTAAAAAAGAAAGAAAAAAGGTTTTTTGCAATGGAGTGAAAACGAGCGAGACGTTCGCCTATTGGTAATTTCGTAAGCATCACGCCTGCCTAAACAGCAGCAGTAAGAATTATCATGCGAACAAAATCCTGCGCCTCACTGCAATGCGCGTGTCACCCTAAGATATTCGATGTCAAATATCTTGATCTTCTCTTGATGCCCAGTAATTGGAAAGGTGAAATAAGATTTTGTGATGAACATTTTTAATGGCCGATGTAGTGCAAAGGTACATTATAGGCAGCGACAATGATAAAATGAATGGACGGGAAATAAGCACATGGATTTTGAAAACTATCAGCCTTACTACTAAACGCCGTTTAAACTTAGTCACTGCTTAAGGGGGCGACTAATGCCAAAAGTAAGTATAAGGTGTATTTTTAAACACATAGTTTAATGATAAATAACGTAAATATTCAGATAAAAAAATACTACAGGTAGGGGAAAAACCTAAAAAGCCGAGTAACCGAATAGAATTTTGGAAAATAATCTGGTTTATTTTAATAAAAACATACAAAATACCAACAAAAAAAACTGTTTTAATTAAAATGCTCTAAATTATCAGCGACAGCACCACATTATTTTTTACGAATTACATAGCCAAACTAATGTTTTAGCACAGTAGCCGTTCTTTTTTTTTTATTTCATGCCTACATTTTGAATAATTAAATAAACCTCCACCTAAATTGCTCAAAGCCATCATCATCATCAATTGTATCATGCGATTTTCGACTCTAAACTAATGCAAGACGCGCGGGTGAAATCTGATATTTTTCTGGCATTAGTCGCACTCTTAAACTTCTCTGTCTTGTTCTCGCACGTGACTTTTCACGACAGCGAGAAGTTGTCAGAGCATCTTAAACAGTGACTAAGGTTTGAGCGGCGTTTTGTAGTAAGGCCGTATAATGTTGAGTGCCGGGTCTCCTCTCGCGTCAGTCATATTCTGTCTTTGCGACATGCGAGCCGTACGATACGACAATACAAACTTCTAATACAAACATGTACAATGGTACATGTGTTCTCTTTTTGTCATGCAGTAATTAGATTTGCTATCTCTATTTTCTGGCAAATGTAATATGCATACTTTTAGCTAGGTATGCTTGATTGTGTTAACTTATTAATTTTGAACGATTTGCAAGCGCTGGGCCCGTCCATTCCAATAACACCGTCGCTGATTATAGGTATGTTTTGATTGCTACCAGTCAACATAATACGCCCCAATACCCAAACTGTAACGTTACTGTCTCCTGTCTAGTTGTCAAGATCGGTTGCCAGAGATTATCATAATGAGCTACTTGTTACAAAAAGAATGTTTTACTAAAATACAATGGTAAACTAATCAGAGAAAGTATAATAACGTGAGATAATACGTCCGCTATTGAATAATTAAAAGTGAAAATTGTGTTAGGTAAGTAATGAACTAATCATTTTGTAATCAACGGGAAATAGTGGCTTAACAATGTTGGAAAAGCTGATAACAATCTGGAGCTTAAAATTGCCTTCTTGTGTTTTTGAAATATAATGAATTAAATATAGATTTTGCATACATGCGAAATCTGCGGGAGAAGAATTAGAGGCAAGATAACCAGCCAGATAGTCAGATGACGTTGAAGCATGTGAGAGTGGTATAAACGAAAGAAAGCCTATTGAAAATATAGGCCCCCGTTTTATAGGATATATACTTAAGTCCGTGTTTGACCGCTAAAAGAGAACCTTTTGCAATCGCCAAATTGACGATGTGATAGAAAATGAGGCGTCATCTCTTCAGCACAACCATGTTTTAAGAATTTATAGACTAAGTGTGACCGCAGTTTCACCCACGTGATGATGAAAAACGCTGTAGATGAATATGATGCATTTTTGTTTTATTTATACGGGAATCGTCGTCGTCAGCTATAAGACGTCCACTGCTGGACGAAAGCCTCCCCTAGAAGGGTGTTGTCATAATCCCCACGCTTGGCAAGCGGCTTGGGGATCGCAGAATGGTCGCCACCGTTAACCAAGAGGACGCTGCTGCCCGTCCTCCGGTGGGTCTGGTTGCAGTTTAAGGACATACCCAGGTCCTATACGGGAATACTCACGTTTAATTAAATCGGATACTCCGACTATAGTTTCGATCACATCCGGTGACCTTAAAGCCTGGTGACAAAAATGTGTCAAGACCACGTTTACATATTATGAATATGATGATAAAAAGTATGTATGGGGATATTCCGGGAAATAAGCTATCTCCTTTCCGAGAGTCGTCCAAAACCGTTTAGTCGTTTTGGTGTAAAGAGGTAACAAACTTATACTAACGACACATACCGACAAACTTTCGCATTTGTAATATTAGTGTTATATAAATGGTGTTTATGATACCTTAACAAATTCTTTGTTTATTTACTGTAAGTACTTATTGTGTTAAAATCCAATAGACAAGAAACGGGGATCACCACAAACACTGACACAACAACTAGCAAGAACTTAAAACATGGAATCGCATCATCGTTACTTGCTCAGCCCTTGATTCTTGAACTTGACCTTGTATCGAATCAAACTAGAGCTATATCGATTTTAATCGAAATCATTCATATTGGCACCTATTATCAAAATCTAAAATTGACATAGTCACTGTCATAGTTTGACATACTGTCAAAATACTGTGTCGTGTGAAATTTCGAGAATCCCTTAATAACCTAAGCCCAAAATCGATGAGAAAATTCTTAGAATAAGGGAATTAATAGTTGTTAAGAAAAGAGGTAAATCGTACCATTAGAATGTTTTAATCATCTATTACATAAAAGGTGCTCTTATATAAAGAAAATATAGTGGGGCTAAAATAACCCCATTTCTGTCGGTAATAATAACCGTCTGTGCGAAGGCTGATAACCCTGAAGAAGCTCATTTTTTATTATCTTGTTCCTTCCTAACCAAGAACTTGAACTACGCGTATCGAATCGAAACTCGATCGAAAATAATCGATGTCGAGTAGAATCGAGTGGCCTCACGCACAGGCCACAATGGTGCAATTATCTCGAATCGAAAGGATCCATGACAGGATGCTATGAGTACTGTTTCATATACAGGCTGAGACATTTTTAAAGATAACCAAAATAACGAATTACTAACCTAACCAAACCTAGATGCGGTTCATGGTCTTATCTACAGTTTTTTTTTTCTCTTTTAGCCAGGGTGGTAAATAAATAGATGAAAAGGTCAGGTTCTTTCTAGGTAGGCGTGCTCCATCCTGGACCACATCGTTGCTTAACATCATGCAGGATGTGGTCAAACGCATAACCTATTTGAAATAAAAAATATATAGGAAACATACACGTCGAAGTTAGTCAAAACATACAATAGTTGTAAGTTCTGTTAATACTTCGTATTCTTTTAATTATTTTTCACTTTTTTTTTGATGGTCGGTTCGTATATTCTTGAAATAGACATATCAGGCAGAGGGGCAGCGACCTATAGACCTAAGAGAGTCCTATAGATAGACTTCTGATGAAATCCAAAAAACCTACGAAACCAACAGTTTTTTTATTAATTACAGAAGTTACTCGTTGGTTTTAATTGCAATCAAATTTTTAAGTAGCACTTAAAAATATTTATTCTTAGTAAAAGTGTTTTGAACTTGTTTAGCCGTTTTACGAGAACATTATGCAAATATTTATTGGAGTCAAGTTTGAGCGAAGCTGAGTGGATGCTAAACATGACCTTTACCTCTTTTCTTGTTTAATCACTTTCACTAATCTGAAATCTCAAATTGGCTAAAGGCGTAGAAATTAATATTTATTTATTGCTCTTATACAAACATAACTTGAGAGTTGATAAATATTAGTATTGTTATCTCAAACATCACAATAAAATTTCGATCTCAGGCCATAAATGTTTTTAAATCAATTAAGATGGGCGTTTAGATAACAAAAACTATGTCAAACGCCACAACTGGTAGTTAAGACGTATGCACAGATTTATGGGTGTACAAATAATTTACGTTTATCTTATCGGTTATAATAAATGCAGGTTTATTGCGACATTATGTTTAAGTGTATTTCGTCCGTGTTTTGTTTTCGTTTATTGCACTAAATCATTGAGTAGATTGGTCAAATCGTTGGAGCCAAAGTTACTTCAACCAAAGAAAAATTTAGTTATTTAAACCCAGCTCAGCTTGAAATCATTTTGAGGAACCTGTAAATACCCAGAGATGAAATTGAATGGCAAAAGGCAATCCACCAACCCGCAACTTAGCCGGCGTGGTGGATAAGATATGGTCCAATCACCCTTCGAGGGTAGGCTTAAATCAAGCAACGGGCAAAAGGCTGATCATGCTAGCTACAAATAGTTTCAGTAGATTCTTGCTAATACCTAATACTCAGTATAACATTAGGATTAAGAGGATAAAGAATGGGATTGTACCATGTTTACAATATTAAAAGAGGTGAATGCATTTTTCAGGTAATAAAAAAAATGTGGTATAATAAAATAAAACTATTTATATGGTTTTGGCTGGAATGCGAAAAAAACATGTCGGTTGCATTGTATTATTTTCCAAAACTTGTGATTTTTCGAGTGTTAATGCATATAAATGGTGGCGTTTTATTCATTTAGTGCTGATTTACGCGCACGAGTGTGGGCAAGTGATATAATGTACTGAAACATACCTTTTCGTGTTGTTTCCAAAACTCCGAAGAAGGTTGTAGTAAAGTTGCCACGACTTTACTAGGGCATGACTGGACTTGACTGAGACTTTGACTGTGTCTAAGACTCATTCGACTTGAAAATCATCTAAAACTTGATATAGGTAATATAAATAGAAACTTGACACTGGAAAATGCACAGAGTGCGACACCATAATCCTCTTAGGAGGAAAGAAGAAAAAAAAATACAATTTATACTCGTACCTAAAAACGAATTTTACCTCACGGGTATATTTGTATAGATATGCTTCTCCTTAAACAATTACAAATAGCTGGAATTAAATTATACACCTAAAATGTTTCATATAACACATAACTTTACATCAACTTTTAACAGAACATTCTGTATTCATAGACAATCAACGACCCAGAGAGTAACACTTGCGCAGCAAGACGAATCCTGTCCAGGGACGATACAAAAAGTCCAGGTTTTTTACCGAATGGAATGTGATGACACGCCCAGATTGTAATGAGGTTTAGGGAGGTCTAGAGTATATCGATTTACGATGGATACAGTTTTTTGAAATATGTACGGTACGTGGCAGTTTATAGTAAAACTTTGCATTTTAATATTTTAAGAAATATTTTTTTTATGGAACACGCTGCTTTTTGCAACAATGTATTTAGCGGTTACCACAGCAAAAGGCAGAAGTAATAAGTAAAGTACGTATGTCCTAAGTACCATATATTGATTTTAGCAAAATTGTTTTTGATTAATTGTATCAGGCTAAATTCATACTCCAGTGAGTTTTCTTTAAATTTCTCTGGAGTTAAAATCTCCAAATGGTTTTCCGAGCATTTTATGGACAGCGAACTGCATTATTGTATAAGATAATAGGTAATAATTAATTTATTTGCAAAAAAAGAATCAGAATATTATCTAACACATAAATACAACATTAAGTAACACAAACTCACTAGGCAGTTCCTGTGTTTTGGGCTAAACAGATTGTTTGTGCGCCGAGTTTTACACATTAAGAGACCTCTATAATATGCTTATAGCACAACTTTTATCTACGTAACTAATAACCTATTAAAACTAAAGTTACAAACCAAAAATGGGACGTTGTTTTTTTACTTTTTTATGATTTCATGGTGTGCCCCTTTGTAAAAGTTTTTAACAAAGATAAGTACAATTACCTTCTTTCCGCTGCGGAAACGGAAGTAGATTCTGCGTAATCTTGTGTAGATTGGTTAACATTATCCATAGGAAACTATAAAGGCTACTTATACTACTTAGAAGACTACTACACAATAAACAACAGGATTGTATCCAGACCGATGATACTTAGTATAGAGAGAATCCAAATGCTCAAACCCACTACCAGTCGGCAGCGTACCCTGCCTGCTGGCGGCATTGCCACGTTGAATGGCAATGCTTTTATGCGTTGAGCTAAATAAACGGCAGCATTTTGATTACGAGTCGCGTCGGCCAGGCCCTCGGTTTTTTTTTCTCTATCCATAGGAGAGAATGAGACAAAACCAAGGTTAGAGACAGATGGGAATAATCCAAATCATTATGTTACAGTTTAATCTGCTATGCGATTCCATTACTCAAAGTCAATCCATTTCAGTGCGATAACATCTCATTTTCACTTTCAATATGCAGTTCGACGTCTCAAAATAGTTACAGAACGTGACGAGCCTTATGTCATTTTAGAAATATTACCTGCATACATTTATCAACGTCATCGGTTAATTCGTTTTCACTTTCGATTAAGTTTGTGTTCTCGATCTTAGTTTATGGGACCTGAGATTTGACTTGACGAAAAACGCCGTAGTCCATTGGGAGAAGCCTAATCGGGAGAGCATTCGATTGGTCACGGTCACGGGTTCAAATCCAAGCACCGTACCAATGAGCTCTTTGGAGTTTACGTATGGTTTACGTTTTTCATACCAGTGGCTTTTCGGTGAAGGAAACCTGCATAATCCCAAGAAGAAACTCAATGGCTTATGTGAATCCACCAACCCGTAACTGGCCCAATAGCCCGTCGAGGGAACGCCGAAATCCAGTGGACTATTTGTCGTTTCCCATAAGACTACACTGCTGGGCGAAGGGGGAAGGGGGATTAAGGGGGACCTTAATAGAGGGGTGTTGCCTTAATCCCCACGCTTGACAGGCGGCTTGGGGATCATAGTATGCTCACCACCGTTAACCAATAGGACGCTGCTGCCCGTCCTCCGATGGGTCTGGTTGCAGTTTAAAGACATACATACCCACCCAGGTCCACCGGTGGACTATTAAATGCTTCTCATAATGCTACCTCGACGTACCAATGCACGTTGACACCACAACACCACAATCAGCCTCATCAAAATCCACTGCTGGAAATAGTTTTCAAGGCAGCCGCAGGAGGCAGCAGCTCGATCTTCAGCATTTCACATAGTCTAATGAACTCTACTCCCTATATTTTATCCCGTTTTTTCTTGGTCATGGGTATGCCTTAAAACTGCATCCAGAACCACCGAAAGACGGGCAGCAGCGTCCTCTCGGTTAACGGTGGTGAGCATTTTGCGATCCCCAAGCCGCCTGCCAAGTGTGGGGATTATGGCAACACCTCCCTATTAAATGGGAGGCTATCATCTAACAGTGGAAGTCTTCTGGCTGATGATGATGATGATTCAGATCTAGTCAAAGATTAACACGTATCCAAGAAGATTCAAAAATAGTTCATCAATTAAGAACCAGAGAAATTACTGGGTATGAAGAGATTTAACATCTAATAACTCAGGGTGACGAGCGCAGTGCAGTGCGGCGCAGGATTGTGTTCGCATGTTCACAATTCTGGCACTGCTACTGTTAGTGGCAGGCATGACGCTTGCCAACAGGCGAACGATTTGCTCGTCTCGACACTTGAAAGTACTAAAAAAAAGAAGATTTATGGATGAAGATACAAAACGATGAGTGTATTATTATGGGTACACTTCTGGCTGATGATGATTATATCATTTTCTCCCGGACACTTATATTTAATTATTTTTTAATTGCTCTGTACCAGCATCTATCTTAAAGCGTTTACATCAAAACTAACCGTAAAACGAGGTGATTATCCCTCGGTCGTAACTCCATTCCCTGACAACCACGCGTTTGTATTATATGAACCTTGTGTTCTCTAGGATAATTGGTAGTGAACGGTATAAAAATTTAAAAAGGTAATAAAAAATATATTGAGTTGAGCAATGCTTTTAAAATAAATTAAATTAAATAATCATTTATTTCAAGTATCATAGACTCATATTATAAATCATCAATTTAGCAGTCACATTAATAAGTACCATACACACAATTGAAATTGAAATTAAATTTGCAATTAATTTTGAAATTGAAATTAAATTTGAAATAAAAAATTGAATTTGGAATTAAAATTGAGTTTGAAATGAAAATTGAATTTGAAATTAAAATTATGAACTACTATTACTATAATTATTTAAGGTTCTTCTTAGGATAGATCGGGAAACCAAGGGCAAGTTTTTAACAGGAGGTACTAGAATCAGTAGAGTTCCTAGACCTTTCGATCTCCTGATTCAGAGTGTAGCGGTCTCCCATCATACTACCATGGCTATTAGCAAGATTATAAATACATTACTGGGCATGAAGAGATTTGTTATATAATATCTCAGAGAAACGAGCGTAGTGCAGTGCGGCGCAGGATTTTGTTCCCAAGTTCACAATTCTAGCACTGCTACTGTAATGGGTAGGCGTGAGGACCACCAGACTCGTCTCGTCACTCCTAAATAAAAATATACTAAACATTTTAATATAATGTGTATATGGGTGGTGTTGTGTGTGTGTGCGTGTGTGTGTGTGCGCGCGTGTGTGTGTGTGTGTGTGTGTGTGTGTGTGTGTGTGTGTGTGTGTGTGTGTGTAGTGTGTATAATGTATAAAAATTATATACTTATACTTATTAACTCAGAAAGGGTGAATAAACAGAAAAATCGTTGTGTGTGCCGCGAGATACCTAAATAATCGTACGCAACCGAGATAAAAACCGCTTTCATAATCACTTTTCATTTCTTTCACATGCCAATAAAGAAACGAAAGTGTCAAAGAAAATGTTTGAATACCACTGAGCATTATTTAAAGGGCGCCGCTAAAAATTATGATAAAAATATGTAAGTAAACAAGCAAATATGAAATGTATTCTAAATGTATAAGATCGATGTTAAACTAAAGAAGTTGGCGCGTGACTTGGTGTGTTTACCATCATTTCGGCGTCTACGGCAGAAATTCTATTAGCTATGACAAGGGTCATGAATGAATGAAAGAAATGAGAAAGCAATATTTTGTAGTCGATCACGATATCCATCGATTTCAATGGTTTTACTAATGCAAATGGATGGTGTAGAGGATTTATTGTCAAACTTGGGTGCCTTTAATATGTTTGAGGTGAAATTTTTACACAATGCCCATTTTCTTCGATGTTGTCTGTCCAAGAAACAAGTTGATAAGTTTCAAAATCAGATACATAAAATGTCTTCTCAAACAAATGTTTTAGATACTGAAACCTAAAGCATTCGCTTAGTTTAGCAGGGTCTCGCGGTTTCACACACTAGCAGGAGCCATTGTTTTTTTTCTTTTATTAATAAAATGTTGCGACCGAAATTTACAACGAAGTTACGTGTAACAAACCTATAAGCTCGGAAGTTCCAATATTAGCCATGACAAGGATTAAGGACCAGAACTACTAAAATCTATAACTTCCGAAATTGGTTATAAGCGAAGCTTACACGTATTGTGTGTTAAGTCACTTATTTGTAAGCTACTAACGGCCTTACCTAAAATAATCTCGTTTCTCTTAGTCACTGCTTAAACTTCTGTCCTTTTCTAGCACGTGCAACTTCACGTCAGAGAGAAGATGGCAGAGCATCTTAAGCAGTGACTAACGATTGAAAAGTTTTTTTAGGTAAGGCCGTATGTACGTAAGCGGAGCAACGAACAAAAGTTTGTATGATATGCATGCATAACTTGATACAAGTACCAAAGTTTAGCAACACTGAACATGTTCGTGTCAACCAAAACACCAATAAGTTCCGGAAACTTATTCACAAAAGGGCGGCAACCCCAAGCGCAGGGTTGAAATATAACAGCAGTTTTACTACGTTTAGCGTACGATAAGCACGCAACGGCATTCAAATTAGGCGAACAACATACCTAAAGAATGTAGTGGTGGAGCTAATATCGTATTTTTTGGACAAAAATGGAGGAAAGACTGAGGAGAATTTTTAGTTTACTTTTTGACCAACTCTGTAGATATTTATCGCACCGTACAGCGAGTATTTAATGTTATTGGTTTCGTAAGTCTTATTAGAGTTTGAGAATTGAGCAGTTTGAATATCTGAAAGAAAAACTTACACGCCCGTTATATTGTAGTAATAACACCAGCTGCAATGTTATGCATAATTTTCCATTTGTGCCGCATTTTCTGGAGAGAAAATATATCCATGTGATGCTTGTATGTGTCAAGCCATTCAGAGCGGTTCAAACGTTATGTCGTGAATGGATGATTAAATTAAAGACTCATCAACTGACTTCTTGGGTATATGGCTTGCGAAATACTCACCTAGATATCTACTCACATAGCTATTGAATCTTCTTCATAATTATATATCTATTGCAAGATGTGTGGATATAACGTCATGAATTTTTACAAAAAAATAATTATAGCCTTAGTACTTAGGTAAGTCATTTACCGACTTGGTCCCATCCACCCCGGTGCCCTGCGGTGACCCCGGGGTAAATGATACTTGATGTGTGCCATCCACCCCGTTAAGCACCGCTACCGGGGTCGATGAAACATTTTTCCTGTCTGTCTCACTAACGGGGCAGGGGTGGATGGAATCAAGTCCATTTCCCATACGCAAGGCGGTCTAGTTGTACAAATTTCCCATGTCTCCTTGTATGAACTAGGCCAAAACATTACACGCCTTTCAAAAAATAGATTGCCAGTTCCAAAATCGAAGTCTTCACACAATCATTGTCTTAAGACAATTCAAAACGATTCGTATTGGCAAACGTATTTTCATCGAAATGGACTACCGCCGCCAACTTGCGTACACCTGTCGAATGCAAACCAACCATATTTTGTGCCTTGGATCACAAATCGGTTCTTTATGGTAATCGAGTTCTACGACCGGAACGGAAGGTTTAGCGATTGCTAGCGAGAATTATGCTAAGTGATTATAATATCTGAACGATACTGCTACCAATGATACCATTGGTAATCATGATTCTTAAGACTCTTTTATTGACTTAACAATGACTTTTTTGAGACAATATAATCAGCTTATAGACATTCGATCACATCGTGAATCGCGCACGCATGGGTTAAAGAAATAGACAAAAATTGCGCGCCTTGCATGTTATTCGAAAATGTTGAGTTTTGGCGGGAACGCGGAAAAATCATGTCGCTGCATTATAATATTTTCCAAAACTTGTGTATTTATTTGCGCGTGCTCATGTTAAAAACCTGAAAACCCTTAAACCTTAAAACCTGGACCTAGTATGTCCTAAAACTGCACCCAGAACCGCCGGAGGACGGGCAGCATCGTCCACTTAGTTAACGGTGGTAAGCATTCTGTGATCCCCGAGCCGACTGCCAAGCGTGGGGATTATGGCAACCCCTCCCTATTAAGGGAGAGGTCTTCGTCCAGCATTGGACGTCATCCGACTGTTGATATGATGTTAAAAAATATGGTGATGTTTGATTTAATTTACGTGATCGAGTGTGGGCAATTGATATAACGTGGTGAATGTCTTCCCCATGTGTCCCAAGAAGCATACAGTAAAGTTGCCACGACTTTACTAGGGTAGGTATGATTGGACTTGGTCGTGACTTACTGTGTGGGACTTTAACTGTGACTAAGATTAATTTCACTGAAATTTATCGAAAACTAATACTTAAAAAAATTAAGTAAGTTTATTTTTAACTAACACTTGACACTAGCAAATGCACAAAATGCTACGCCATCCACTCAAGAGGGAAGAAAAATTACTCGCTTTGCATAGGTAGCATTTAAAGCGAATTAGATATTTACTCCTTAATCGCTTTTTCAATAATATAGCACCACCTAACAATTACTTAAACATAACGGTTAAGTCAACAATTTTAGTTCAATTGAGTCATGAACATGTGTGCCTGTGCACGCGTGATAAATTGTTCTTAAATACAAATTGAAACAATGTCAACAATAGTCGACTTACACTATTGTTTTGTAACACTATTCACAATTCGTTAAAATTATTAGGTAACAGTTATGAACGACGATTAATCGTGTACAGAAAACATTATTCTTACATTACGCCATAGAATACACATATATTACGCTTACATGCAGATAGTCGATTAATTATGTATTAAAGTGAATTAAGTAAGATGATGATTTATTATCTAAAATAACACTAGTAGTTCTGCGAACAGTAGACCTCGCCAACTGAGTCCAGCCGTATCAAAGATATACGGCGGTAGCTGATACTAACCAGCGACGGTGATAATGGAATGGACGGGCCCAGCGCTTGCAATTCGATCAAAATTAACAAGACAACACAATCAAGTATGCATATTACAATTACCGGAAAATAAAGATAGCGAATCTAATTACTGCATGACAAAAAGAGATTTCTAACACATGTACATGTATTAGAAGTGTGTATTGTCGTATCGTACGGCTCGCATGTCGCAAAGGCAGAGTATGACTGAAGCGAGTGGAGAGCCGGCGCTCAACATATAGTCTTCAAAATCCGTCCGCTTATTTCCCGTCCACTCGTCCTATCTTACTCGTATCATTGTCGCTGGTACTAACATACAAACATCCGGACAGATGAAAGCACATTTTGCAAGTAGTTGCAAAGACTTCTCTCGCTCCGTTCGCTCAGTCAATTAGAAAGGTTCAATCTATTACTATAAATAAGGGGGGGTTAACCCAGCTGTATATGGAAGAATCGAGTATTTGGGAGCGGGATTTTTTGTTCGTCTAGTTATTGATAGTGATTTTTAGGACGAGTTGAGATAATTGTCAAAAGAGGATGAGTTGACCATGGATCAGTAATGAAAACCCCTTTAGTCGTTCTTGTATGCAACTAATAAAAAATAGGTAGAGACGGGTTGAATCAAGTAGTTAAATTCCAGACTAAAGAATACAAAAGCTTAACACAATACACATTTGGCATTATGATTTTATTACCTATAGCTACTAAGACCTATTAGTCATAGTGTTTCATATTCTGTTCGTTGTTTCATTATGTATTCTAATCGGGTATTTGTCGCAGTGGTAGTCTGTCAATTTTTACACACCTAACGGTTGATGCGGGGTGACGAACGGAAAATGCTTTAAATATTTACCCAATATGTTTTACTTTAAGATAATTGATTTGAATAATACCACGATTTTACTAGGACATGCAGTCATGTCCTTGACTTGACCGTGACTTAACTACTATGTGTGATTTTAGATTGTGACTAAAACTAATTTGATTTAACTAGAATTCGCCAAAAACGGAATAGTTAAAATACTTGCCACTGGGCAATGCACAAAGTACGACGCCATAATCTTCGCGGGAGGAAATAAAAAATACTGCCCAAATATTTATAGTGACAAAGGACTGTAAAGAGTTTTGGCGGGAACGCGGAAAAATCATGTCGTTGCATTCTATTATTTTCTTAAACTTGTGTATTTTCGCGAATTAATGATTTAAAATGGTGGTGTTTTATTCATTGAGTGTTGAATTACATGCACGAGTGTGGGCAAGTGATATAATGTGGTGAAACATGTCTTTTTGTGTTGTTTTCAAAACTCCGTAGAAGCTCATAGTAAAGTCGCCACAACTTTACTAGGGCATGACTTGGACTTGACTATGACTAATTTCGTGTAACTGACTGTGATATCATGACATATTTGACTTGCTTTTCATATAAATACTTGAAAAAAACATAAACTTGACACTGGCAGAATGCACAAAGCGCGATGCCAAGAACTAAGAAAAAAAAAAAGAAAAAAAAGGACTGTAAATAGTTTTGGGGGAGTTTTGGCGGGAACACGGAAAAATCATGTCGTTGCATTCTATTATTTTCTTAAACAAGTGTTTTTTCGCGAATTATGGCCTTACCTAGAATAATCTCGATTCTCTTAGTCACTGCTTAAACTTCTCTGTCCTTTTCTAGCACGTGCAACTTCACGTCAGAGAGAAGATGGCAGAGCATCTTAGGCAGTGACTAACGGTTGAAAAGTTTTTTTAAGTAAAGCCGTTAATGATTAAAAATGGTGGTGTTTTATTCATTGAGTGTTGAATTACATGCACGAGTGTGGGCAAGTGATATAATGTGGTGAAATATGTCTTTTCGTGTTGTTTTCAAAACTTCGTAGAAGCTCATAGTAAAGTCGCCACAACTTTACTAGGGCATGACTTGGCCTCGACTATGACTGGTTTCGTGTGACTGACTGTGAACTAATGACATATTTGACTTGATTTTAATAAAAGAAACTTGAAAATTCATTAACTTGACACTGGCAGAATGCACAACGTGCGATGCCAACAACTAAGAAAGAGAAAAAATATAGTTTTGGCGGGAACACGGAAAATTAATGTCGCTGCATTCTATTATTTTCTACAACTAGTGTTTTTTCGCGGATTAATGATTAAAAATGGTGGCGTTTTATTCATCGAGTGTTGAATTACATGCACGAGTTGGGCAAGTGGTATAATGTGGCGAAACATGTATTTTCGTGTTGTTTTCAAAACTCCGTAAACGCCCATAGTAAAGTCGCCACAACTTTACTAAGGGCATGACTTAGACTCGACTGTGACTTTCTTGTGAATGACTGTGATTTGATGACATATTATATTTAACTAGATTTATTCAACTTTATAAACTTGCAAATGCATAATACTTGACACTGGCTGAATGCACAAAGTGCGAAGCCAAAAAAATACAAAATAATAATAATAAAGAAAGTACTATAAACGTAATACTTTCATATAGTACCCTTTTTTGTAAAATTCATAAATGCATCCGCTGCTTACATAGCAGATACTAAATAAATCAAATGTGATAAAGTTCTGTGAGTTACCATATTTTTGCAATGTAAACATTTACCTAACAGTAATTTGCAATATGGTCGATGAATCATCGCTGAACACCGTGTCGTAACTGAGAACGATATCGTCAACAGCTAAGAGCATGTTGCTAATGCAGAAATTTCATTGAAATGATGGCTTATTCAGTTATGTATTACATACTTTTGTCGTTACATTTATAACACTAACTAATATTTGCGGGCTTTGTCCCGCCTTTATCGAAGCTACTCGGACTATTTAACCATCATAAGGGAAGAATTTTCAAATATTCTTACTCTGAGCTCTACGTCCTATAACTCCATTTTCAAATTTCATGTATAGACCTAGACCTTTGATGAGATAGATTCTTCGAGATCTAGATCTTTACTGTAATATTTACCTACTTATCAGTCAGCTAACGTCCGCCTTGTGCTACAGTCATTCAGACTTACATCAAAAGTCTGTTATGTAGTCCCAATAATGGCACTATAATGATGGCAATTTTATAAAACGTTAACGGTCAAAAACTACGCCACGAAGTACATTTTAGCGCAGGACTCTAACTTGGTCAACTCAATCTATAAAGGATGCACGAATTACCTATAGTCCTATACAGTGCTTATAACGTATCCTTCCAATGTCCCTGTTTGATGGTAGCTTCATACTACATATCTTAAGTATGTGTCATCACAAATTCTTGGAAGGAACATGTCAAGAACATCGAAGAATAATCTCCAAACCGGTCTGTTATAAACGGTTTAATACAAAAAGATTTTATCACGATTTATAGGCGTTAAGACATTCTTATCTTGGAATCGAGTAAAATAATTTTAACTTATGAACGTAATTCAAATGTAACAATGATTCAAGGTTGCGATCTCGTAATACCGAATCTAGAGAGTGAATAAGCCGCTTTATATTTATTTAGCTTTTAGCTTCACAAGCCTACGCGTGGTGTGGGTCAAACTTAACATCGAAAAGGAGCCAATCTATTAATAGTTGAATTAAAAGAGCGAATGCAGAGAAGTAGATAGACCACCAGCGAGACGAACAGATGATTATAATTGCTGAGTAGAGCAACAGTCTATTTTTAAAGTTGACTCAAAACGCGCAAAAAGTGGCCTAATTACAACTGGCCGAGGATAATTACAAAAGAAATGTACACAGATTACGAGAACGCAATAATATAATTCGTTTTGTTTATAATTTATAAAGAAAATTGAAACTAGTCAATCAGAGAGACAAGTTGTGGCAACTTAAGGAAACAAGCGAAAATAGACAACTCTTAACTGTGTGACACATTACGACGCACATACTATGATCATGGTATCGGATGTCAACGCGTCAAGAGTTCAGAAACAAAAGACATTTGATACCCCCGCGTCGGCGCACAATCGCCGGGTGGAAACATTAAATTCTATTTGAAAAGAGTATTTAGACCGAGTAGCGGTAACTGCATAAATGCATGTACATTAACACTGTCTTTGTTTTCAAATTTCTCATTGCTTGCATTTAAATTAAAGGTTTGAATATTTGGAGTTTGAATACCATAATATTTTGCTTCGTTGGTTAAACACTTGTAGGAGTCAGCCCTCTGTCTTTTACCAGGAGCATTTGTTTTTAATGTGCATTTAAGTAGATTATAATGCTAGGGCTTCACCTGCGTGACGCTTTACGTCCAGTAATCGGAATAATTAACATGCAATAAATGATGCATTAAACAATGCGCTACATGTGCGGCCACACTATCATTTGACTTTGAATATCGCCTAACTTCTAACGACGCTAATTAATAATGCCACTAGCCTATTAACGCGCTAACAACCGGCCATATCTGCGTACTGTATCAAATACCGCACTAAATAATGGCATTACACGCAGGTGAAGCCCTAGCATAAGAGAAAAAAATATCAAAAAAGTTTATTATTTCAGACTTTTAGACAAGTGTATAACAATCCGGGAAGTGTGTTATGGGCAGTTGGGTAAAGAATTAATAAAACAATTTAAAAAACCTGCTTAGTGTCGTGCCATTGAATTTAATTTTAGTAATTAAACCTGATTAATATCTTTGTTTCTTTATCGCAGATTAACAAACGTATGCGGAACCATCAAAAAGTGAATTGGTAAACACAAATTTAATTTTAGACCATTTATATCACTTTTTGTTACAAGCTTCATTTTGGTGCGTAGTTCATACTTCTTAATGTTTTGATCTAGTTTCATCTGTTACCTGCAATTTTTTAATAAACATAAAATATTGGAAATGTCAAATTTATAGTGAAGAAGCGAACGATATTGATGTGTTTCAGAATTGTAGCAAGTGAAAAATTTTACAACACACCCTGTCGGAAAAAGCCCCATTAGATGTTTTCGTATAAAAATTTTAGGCTAATTATGTTTATGTTTAAAGTACTGAATTAAGTAGGGTTGTCGTTTTTTCTGAGACATAAATTCATCATGATTTAGGCCAAAGTATCTAGAACTATATTTCGAGGCTAAACCTAACAACATTTACCGGTACATTCCGGAACTCATACCTTGTCGGTAGGCATTGTCTAGAAATTAATCGATTCAGTAGCATGCCGTTGCCGAGTGGTAAGGAATGCATTAAAAATTCACCTATAGTGCCGCGAAACGGGACATTACAAGTTCGCCGTTTTGTAATCCCACGGAAAAAAATGCGCATTCAAACCGTTACAAATGCATAAGTAAAGAAACGAGAAATTTCGTTTCAAAATTAATCAAGAGGAATATCAACATCACAATCAGTCTGTCATATGATAGTCCACTGATGATTAAAGGCATGTTCCAAAGCTCGCACAACCACAGCACCAACAGCCACAGCACATCTTATTTTTTTTCCAATCACTGCAATCTGACTTTTGTATATAGTCACTCCATCGCAGGCATCATACGCTGCATTTGCCGAGTTGTGGTCTCCACTTCAGAAGACGTCTACCCCTGTGGTTATTGGTTCTGTGACAGATATGGCCAGTCCACTGCCAGTTTGCTAAATCTTTGCGTCTGACGAATAACTTCGTAATCACAACCGGAAGGATGTGATAGAAAATAATAATATAAGAAACATTTGTCGATAGTGGTCATTGGTAATTCTAGCTGGTAGAGGATTTCCAAACAAAATTGCGTGAACACAGCATCAAAACCAATAATTGTTAGATTACAGTAACTATACTGCACAATGGCTGATAAAAAAGGTATAAAGCGGAAGGTGTGAAGCGGAAGTACGAAAACAATGCCAAAGATGCGATGCGTTCGACATACTCGATCCAATTTCTCAATGTCATTCTCAATTCTATGCAGTTCCGAGAAACTCGGATTAAAATTAGGTATTTGTGGCGGAGAATGCACGAGGAGAAAGCAATAATATGCTTTCAACTTATTCCGATGGGAGGCTTATGAGGAAAACGTGATTCGTAAAATGAGACATCAGATAGCTATGGATTCGGTGATAGAACAATGATTGTCAAATCAAGATCCGCGCACGGGGCAGGGGCAACGAGGTGGATGGGACCAAGTCATATCAAGAAATGAATTTACATAATGATGTGCTCGTAGTACTCGTATAAGGTAATTAAATGAATAGCCGAGACTTGATCGCGTACAAAACGATTTATATTTATTTACCTACCTCTACGTTTTTATTTATGCTATGGAGTGCGCCTGGTGGTAAGGTTCACGCCTGCCCATAACAGTAGCAGTGCCAGAATTGTGAAGTTGCGAAAAAAATCCTGCGCCGCACTGCACTGTGCTCGTCACCCAGATATAGTAGATGGACGTAATCGCACACTCATAAGTCGCACATTGCCTTTTTAAAGGTAGCCAACTTGCAAAGTATCTTTTCGGTATTTACTTCCCACACTCGTTAAAAAGGCTGTTCCTATCTATCGCACTTCATATCAAGTGTTGCCAAGTTAGCACATTTGGTACTAGATCTAGTTTTTCTTTCTTGAGCCAATGACTTTTGCTATGAAGCACTAAGCAACAAATCTACTACTTAACAGCATTAAATATATTAACAAAACCCAGCGGAAATGGTATTAACAAAACGAATTTTTGTTGATTGTATTTAGTGCATTTTAGATCTTTTGTTTTTCGATTTCTAACTATTATAAAAAACAACAGTTATAGAAATCTAGCATTTTATATAACATGTAGCACCAAGCCTGTTATCGAGATGGCAACCCTGATCATATCAAACATTGTCTCTTGAGTCATGCCCTCAATTTCTCTGTACACTGTTTTAATTACTTAAACTGGTATCTTTATGAACTAGATTTTATTAAGATACGCAATATCACAATGTGCTATCGCTATTTTAGCAATCTTGTGACGTATATTTTGCTTCATCTCCGATCTTTTCTTTCTCAATATCGGTATCGTATTATAACGAGACACATTTGAAGTATCAGTTTAATTAAACAGTAAATTGGATCACATCTAGATCTCGATTGCGATTCTGTTACCTAATTTCATAGTTTACTTCTGAGACCGTCAAGGCCATCGATCACATAACTGCTCAGGTAGAATTTCAGCTTTAAATATCTTCTTATAATTATAAACAGGTATATTAGTTTTAAGTAATTACTTTTCTTCTTCTTTCTTAGGTGTGTCCTACTTTTTGTCTCCTGCAGAAATGTCAACTATCTATACCTTGGACACCGAGGCACGGAAAAGGAATCTTGAGTGCTTGTCACCGTAATTCAGTTATTTACAATTTATTTATAATCAAGTGAACCTATTTCAGCATTAAGATTTTTTAGCCGTGCTTCATTAACTAAAATAAAATACATTATGCAATATAACTACCTAATGTACTAATACTACTTCACAAAAACAAAAGAAATGTATGAGACTGATGAAAGTCTTAGACAATCCAAATCAACCCCATTACCAGTCAGTAGCGTAGCCAACATGCTGTCGCCATTGACCATCCTTATGCAAAATAAGTTTAAGGTGCTATTCATTTATTATGTACGACGATTTGGGAGGAAAGGTTCCAAACGTGGTATTTTTAGAGTCGGTAGTTTCCTTATAAGTCTCCTATGAGAGGTACACAAAAGAGGCCATTCATTGTCTAGCACTTAAGGGAATAGAATAGCATACGCTCAGAGAAACTATGCACCTAATATCGAGACTGGTTTGCATCATTATCTTATATTTACGGTGTTGTCTAATCTCGTTGACGTTTTGATCCGTCTCGATATTACCTCATCGGCGCTTGCGCATCGAAGGTCGTTCTTGCACAGTAAGCAACGTTCTTTTGTCTATCGTTTGCTTGTGAGTTTGTACAAATGTTGTTTAAATAAGTTATCAAATTTGCCGTATTAAAGATTTCAATGACTAAGTCATAATTGAATTGAACAAAGATTGAAGAAGAAGATTGAAGTCATCAAAAGATAGTAGAGTAAGGAGAATATGCTTCTATCAGATAGATTATCAGACTCTACAAAAAGCAATTAGAGATACTGATATTAACATCAGTTTAAATCATCAGCATCATATTGATAGTTTGGGATATCCTAAATATTCAGTAGTCAGCCAGTATTATATTACGTATAATGGGACTCAATTTTGTACCCCAAAATTGAGTCCCATTATATCCTACGCAGTCTGCTAATTCTATACTAAATACTAATACAAAGTCTATGCCATATTTCTGTCAGACCTAACTTTAAAGGAACTTTTGCGTTTGAACCATAATAGGGTAAGTAATAGGAACCGAGCTAGGGTGTGATTGCGGGTGTAAAAATTTAAGAGGGTTTTACAAGATTTTAAAATGCAATCGCTGCACTTCTCTGTTGGAACAAAATGCTTAACGTTAACTTACGAAGGCTTCCTCGTACATAGATTACAACGATGAGTGGCATTTACCTGCAACAAAAGAAGACATTAAGAAATCATAAAACGACAACACATTATAAATTGCATAATAATAAGTAGCAAATTAAATTGCTTAAGTAGTGTCATAAAAATTAAATAATCATCAAATGCAACGTTTTGATTGATCAGTCGTCGGATCCATCTATGGTGGCATTTGGTTACTTCCGGTTTGCTTTCTAAATGGACATCTATAAAACTATACGGTCATTCATCACAGATTCATTATCTCTAACGACCTCTGGTATAAATAAAAGTTTTATTATTTGTGTCAGTAATGACTTGATGAAGTTAATCGATTGCGTTTGTTGGGTAAAGAGTATATTATTACATTGCAACTGATTGTGGTAGAATTAAGTATAGTCTGTCGGTGTTTTATCGGATATATTTCGGAGAGTGTACTTCCGATTTGCATAATATTATTCCCCACTACCCATTCTTCTATCGAACGTCCAGGACCTCTAAAAAGCGACACCGTTTCATTTCACCGTTTAATTCCACTTTCATTGTTCGAACAGTTAAACAGTGGAATGCGCTGGCTGAGTGGGTGTTTCCCGATATTTACAATCTGGGTGTCGTGTCACGAGTGAATAGGTTTCTTCTAAGCAAGCGTGCTCTATCGCATCTTCACTTAATATCAGGATAGTAGTCAAACACAAGCCTCACACACACATACATCAGCCGAAGACGTCCACTGCTGAACGTAGGCCTGCCATAATCCCCACGCTCGGCTGGCGGCTTGAGGATCGCAAAACGCATACCTCCGTTAATCGAATGGACGCTGCTGATCTGCTGGTCCTCCGGTGGTTCTGGATGCAGTTTTAAGACATACCCAGGTCCAACACAAGTCTAATAAACTAACAAAAAATAAAGGAATCATTGTGTGAATCGTGTCGTGATCCCCGAGGCAAATTAGCTCGATCGGATCAATCGTACTCAAGTAATCGTTCAATGCAAACATACATTCATTCGAGTACAAGATTCGATCAGAGACCATTTCGCACCTTTCGCCTAAGCCGAAAACTCCGACTAATCGCGCCAGTGCACCACTTTGCATTTGGTTCAGCCACGTTTGGGTCGTGATGAATAGTCACTTTACATTTTTAACCTTAACCTTTTAGGTCAAAGTTGCTATTTGTTTGTATCGCTAAAATACGTCACTATGCTCGCAATGCAACAAGGCCGTGCGATATTCTCTGTTTCATTGGTCGAAAGTAGAGCGACTAATATATTCATAACAATTACACGTAACATAATTTAATGACATAAATGTTATTACATGTTATTCGCAACGACCATATAAGGTGAGTTACTCCGTATAAGTCAAATGTAAGTTACTGACTCGTTTGCGGTTACGTTCACTACTACGCGAGAACAGAGAACTGGAACACAGAGAGAACAGTCCAGAACAGTAGTTTTGCTGTAATTTGACTGTTCCGTGTAACAGTTTAGATATCTGGTTATCCGTAACGTAAAGCGATCATAAGGAATATTGAAAATCGACCCTAATATAAAACTCTAATCGACGTCCATGAGGTTCCTATGTGTGAAATGCAGATATTCAACGGAATGGACGTCGCGTAAGCGCTAAAGGAATTATACTCCAGTATATATTCCTCGACTCCCCGAATTAGGTCTACAAGGCAAAAACGATACAAGGTAGCTAAAATACCCAGCAACCTCCCCAACACCCTTTTACTAGTGCACACGCAAAAAGAAAAGGTGACCCTCATATGCCAGGGCTATGGGAGAGGCACCCTTACCATTCACGCAGCTCAGGGACTAACGTACGAGTCGGTAATCGCTATCGAGACCGAGGCCAAAATGAAGATACACAAAAGCTTCCCGCACGCGGTCGTTGCGGTATCGCGGGACACCGGGACCTCAATCTACTACGCCGACGACAACGAAGTCGACGCCATCAGTCGATTCGTGTGGCGAGTGTCGGCTACGTCACCGAAGACCATCAAAGAGTACAACCTGGAGATGACCATAAAGAATCGAAACATGGCTGTGACGGAGGCCCTGGGCCAGGAGTAGGCGAGAAAATATAACTACAAATAGTTTATTGATAACACCAAAGTTACACGTCAAATTTCATTAAGTATGTCATAATAAATAATCACTTAATAAAAAGAAATACCACCACGTCTGGAATACCCCGTCTAAAAGACGGACTCTACTAATGATTGTTTTCATAGAAAATATATATATATATATATATATACGTATAGAGTAAGTATACGGAAAATAGAGTATAGTAAGTAATCGGACCTGTCATTGCTATAAGTATTTCGTGTTAACCCAGAGCACTCATTCGCACTAAAATGCATGCGCTCTCTTCACTCAAATATGCTTGAGGAGCGATGGCTGGCACATGCGTCAACTCGTGAACGGGTGCTGGTTGCGGGAGCTGGACTGCCCGGAGTATATAAGAAATTCTAGCAGTAAGTAAGAAAACTATGTACTTAATAGGAGTTTTTAGTATACTCTTTTCCTTTACTTAGATTTAAGATATTAAGATAAATTTAGTTGACAATAATGTAAAGTTTTGACAAAAGGCACAGACCCCGGAGTTGGAGCTGAGCCAACAATAAAAAAAACCTATAATCTAAAGGTAAAAGCATCTGTTCTCCTAGACTTGAAGAATAAAGAAATACAGTTCCTATAGCGGGTCGCGTTCAACTGCATGCAAGCCACACCTCTTCCTCGTGTGATTCATGTTCCGCTACCTTGACGCCTGGTGATCTTTAAACATGCAAAGGTGATGCAGGATACAATCAGTTAATAAATTGAAAAATATTGAATCGTTAAAAAAAAGGAATATTAACTAGGTATAAATCACCGTTTTAAACCTTTGCAGCTTATTTCTGTAAGGAAATATTTAAAATTTTCGGACTGTCTCATCGGTCAAGTCTAGAAAATCCTGGTATAAGTTCCCATAGGCAGTCTAATATCAGTATTGATCCGCCTAAAGGCTAAAGAAAGATAGAACGTTAGAATTCGAGATGCCATGTTACATGTGGGAATTAACAACATTGATAACAATATTTAAACTAGCATAAAACGCCTAATAAAGTCAGTCAATTAAAACTGCATAAAAATTTTATTACCTTATAAAAAAGGAAATTTTATCGCAAACGGAAGTCCGAACCGTTCCAAAATGCAAATTTTACGTACATATTAAATTTTTATGAAAAAAACAACTATGCTTCCTTACGAATTAGTACGATTTTTAATGTTATTTTACATAATCTTGACCACGTGCGATATCTACATGAACCGTTTATGTGT
Organism: Erannis defoliaria; assembly: GCA_905404285.2. Classification (NCBI taxonomy): domain Eukaryota; kingdom Metazoa; phylum Arthropoda; class Insecta; order Lepidoptera; family Geometridae; genus Erannis; species Erannis defoliaria. The sequence continues at coordinate 9,650,882 of FR990066.1, read as the reverse complement.
TGCAAATTTGACTGCGCGGTTATGTAAACAAAATAAAGTATTCGAAGCAAAGACGCCTTAAATTCGGCTCTCTACATGCGGAAACAAAAGAAACTGGTCAAATGCAAGTTGGAATAGAACCCTTAATATCCTTGAATCAAGGGTTCCTTCACCACACTAATTTGTGTGGTGGTTTGTCAAAAATGTGTTATAATTAGTTCAGGGGCCGTACCATGAACTCTAAAATCCATGATAGCAAGGTTCAGCCGCCGATGCTGCGCGTCTGTGAATTTTATTGCCCCGCAATACGGTTCGCGATCGCGCAGAGTCGGCGGCTGACTCTAATGAGAATGGATTTAATATCATGTCATAGTACGGCCCTGCCGGAATCCTCTGAAACGTAAATGTAAGTGGTATTATGGTATACTTATGTGTAGTTTCATAGTGTAGCATAAGCATAGCATAGTCAGCCTGTTTATTTTATAGTCCACTGCTGGACGTGAGCCTATCCTCCAAGAGTGATTGGGCAATATCCTCCACCACGGCCCAGTTGCGGGTTGGTGCATTCACATACGCCATTAAATTTCTTCTCCGGACTTATGCATGAGGTTTTCTGATGTTTGATTTTCTTCACCGAAAGTGGTATGAATATTCATACATAAACTCCAAAGAGCTCATTGTGTGCACAGATATAACTTGAACGTATAGTACGTAAGTATGCAATGAAACCTTACAAATAGTTCTGAGAATCAACCCTTCTGGTTTGTTAGGTAATATGATTAAAGTAACATGAAGCCTACATTAACAGCAACTTAAATAAATGGACCAAAATCTTCAGGTATTTTGGGACTATCACATAAAAAATGTAGTTAACAGAATACATCAAACAAAATAACAGCCCAAACCAAAAAAAAACTCTCGTATAAAAACAAAATATAAATTGGTGATGCAATAATGAACCTCGATAAAATTAATAAATTTAAAGTGAAAGCAGTCGATATAAATAGCCAGGATAAATTTGAAACTTAAATGCATATCCGAGATGAGATAATCACTGTTTCATGTGTTATGCGTACCTACCAGTTCTACGTTGTAAACCAAAGTAGAATTAAGATCAATTGTTTAATACAACAAAATACAAATAATTAACTACTTAAGCTACTGAACCTACTACATAAACTCTAGAGACAATCCACAAACGAATTAATGCACAAACCCACTACCAGCCGGCAGCGTACCTACTAGCATGCGGCCACGTTGAATGGCAATCCGCGTTGTGACAATTTCGGAAAATTGTATGATTAAAAAACTATCGTCACATGATCCCTTAGTTTTGTTAATTCTTAGGAACTGATTCAGGAAATAACAGATATTTTAGTTGAATTCACTACCAATAGAACGGGCAACAGCTAACTAACAAATTGCAAAACAATTGCTCTTCAACTCGCGGCTAGTCGAGAGAAATTTGTAAAAACTACTCAAACAGTCTTCATAATTATGCGAAAAACATTCCCTATGGTCCAAGCAATCCATTGAGGTCCTATTCTCAAACTTCGCGACACGAAAATCTAACCACTTCACTAAAACACTAACATTTCTTTCCCAATAAATTACGAACCAATTATCGCCATTCCAATAAAACCTGCAATTCCTATAAACTTGCAGCAACAAGGCTGCATTCTCGATGAACCTGCGGCGAATAAGTGAAAGCTCCGTTATCACCTGCTATACGGTGGTGTACAAATGTCCTAGGGCCCCGATCTTAGCGCAATCAAATGAATTTAGCTGGTTACACCTTTTCCTCGTGCTGTTAGATTTGTTTACATACACAGTTAATTGAATTATTGTCATGCAATTTTAGAACGCAGCAGAGTTCATGTATGTTTTTTGTATATGCAAGTTGTCCATAGGGGACGGTGACGTCACGACAGCCCGTCAGGCGTCTATTCTAGATGGTAAATCGTCTCTTCGAGTTGCTCTAAAAGTACAAATACAAAATCTCAAATATTTGGGTACAAAATCTGAAATTCAGCATGCAGTGTCATAGAAGAAGCTGAAGTGCAGCGAAACCCCGATGCACATCATGGAGCTCACTTCTACCGTTTACTATTATCATACAGATGTCGAAAAGCTGTTAAATTATGGGCTCGTAATTAACATCTGGTGAGCGAGTATTATCTTCCGGGGGTGTTCCCGAGGAAAGCCAACAGCCCGCTCACGCCACAGGCCTGCCGGAGCGTCCTCGGTGACCCAAGGATCGTTTGACCTACCACTGTCATCCGACCAAATTCTACCGTCCGCTGTATACCACCGTCGTACTAAAGACGTTACAACAACACTTGTCAACCGGCAATATTTTATCAAGTCTTCCTACCCGACCCGACCTATAACATTAAAACGTAACCATTTAATAGTGCTCTCGCTGCCATTCTAGTTTTGCGTGGTTTTGCAAGCCCCAGCACGGGAACAGCGTGAACTTTACGTCAGCCGTGGTGTAAGTAAAGCAGGTGACAGGTTACAAACGGACAAGCTTTATTGTTTCTAATGAATACTGTTTTAGCAATATTTTGCTGATATCTTACGGCACGAACTGACTCTAAACTCGCCTTGTCTTCTGTAAGTTATTTAGTCGTCTCTTGCTATGACGAAAGCGTCTCGATAGTTACAGTTCAATGCCACTCAAAAGTTTGAACTTAGACAATGCAAAATGATGGGCCAAATAACTGCGATGTCGTGTCGCCTTGCTCGATATGGGATGTGGAGATGGTCCAGTACAGTACAAGGAGAGCAAAATACAAGACTCAGTACAAAGCGGCAACAACACCAAAAAACAAGAAACCGTGTCAGCATGCTAGTTTATGCCGCCAGCAGGCCAGTTTATGTGAAGTTATTAATTGCCTTATTACATGACAAATGTCAAGTTTTAAAAGAAGTCAAATAGCCAAAGAATAATACAGTCAAAAATAAGAAGAGCCTGACTACTATGGCTAATAATTATGATGAAGAGCCTGGCTATTGGCCAAGACGATTTGCTTGTATGCGGCAAACAGTCCAAGTAAATAAAGCCTTGCCCTACAAGCTGCCACGTTGAATAAGTAATATCTATGGTTTCAAACACACCAACGCCACTTGTTGTCCTCGGCAGCCACGATCGATACAGTACGATACGTAAATAAATCTGGTGCATTTCCTTCTAGTCTAGAATCTGTAAGTAGTTTTTTTTAATGCAATTTTTTGAAGATATGAGGGGAACGTTCGCCTGGTGGTAAGCATCACGCCTGCCCATAACAATAGTAATGCCAGAATTGTGAACTGGCGAATACAATCCAACGGCGCACTGCACTGCGCTCGTCACCCTGAGATTTATTTATTTATTATTAGCCGTGATTGTCCCTTTGCCCTGCAGTCCCCTTCCCTTTTCCACTTCTCATGGACCTGGAATTTTTTGGACCAGTCGCTACAGGATATTAGATATAAAATCTCTTCATGCCTAGTAATGTTTGTGGTAACATTGCCCTTCAAACCGAAACAGAGTAAAGCTTGCACACTACTGCTTGGCAGATGATTAATTGGCAAAAGCGTGGTAAATTTCTCGGTTCTTGTAATGCATCGGGATTTTTGGGCCTTATTGGGGCAATAGGAAAAGAGCCTGGACCTGGATATGTCCTTAAACTGCAACCAGAACCACCGGAGTACAGCAGCAGCGTCCTCTTATATGGCGTCCGTTAACGGTGGTGAGCATTTTGCAATCCCCAAGCCGCCTGCCAAGCATGGGGATTATGGCAACCCCCTCTATTAAGAGGCCTTCATCCAGCAGTGGGCGTTTTATGGCTGATGACGAGTCATCAGCCATAAAACGCCCCAAAAGAGCACCAAAATACAAATGTTATCGTTAGCATACAATTTATTTGAAGAAATTAAATCAAATAACCCGTCCGTCAATGTTTTAGGGTCAAAGCTGGTTGGTGTTTCCACTATACTGGCAGCATTACCAAGTTGAATGGCAATGGCCTTTGCACCGGAAAACTATCCACTAAAGATAAAATAATACTATACTAGCTACTACTATGATCAAAAATACAGTGCATTGCAGTTCAGTGGTATGAGGTAAAGCGTGACTCAGTTAGCTCGTCATGTCGTCGGCTTTAGGCGTCTTGGCTCGTCTTATCCAGTCAGTTGCATATTAGTATATTGTACTAATAGTTCGAGGGACTAAATAAGTCTAACCCCGAGGTAAACACTGTGCTTTTCATTACGAATACAAGGAAACTAAAAATAAAATGACACTGGGAAATGCACGAGAAGTGCGGGACCATAATCATCTGAGAAAAAAAAAATTGGATAGTTCAATATAAATTTATGTGAAAATAGAACTAGTTTTTTTTAATAATCTGAGTGTCTGTCATTTGTCAACTGTCACTGTCAGTTGAAAGTGATTCTCCCTAGGACTGAAATGTATTACTTTCAACCCGCTCTTCAGGCAACTTCCAACCTACTTTCAGAGTATGAGCAATGAAAAAAAACATAATACAACCTAATGAAGACCTTAACTAGTTGTGACCACTACATTAACTTTATTAGCTGTATTTGCTGTACAGTAGTATCATGGCTTGAATTTTAATGTTTTAAGACTTAGTTCATAGTATAGCATTATCAGCCATTTAATAGTGTAAGGTAAGCGTGCTCCTAGACCACATCGTTGCTTAACATCAAGCAGGATGTGGTCAAACGCAAACCTATTTCAAATTAAATAATACACTTCTTTTAAAGAAAACAACCGACTTCAACTTCGAATACCTGTATGACAACTTCATATTTTCTAGTAATTTTGATTTAAAAACCAAACTACTGGACCAAATTCGATAAAATGTATATGGGACAACCTACCAAACAAAAAAAAACATCAAAATAATTTCATAATTTGCGGAGCAACCGCGTAACATACATAAATAATAAAAACAGTCGAATTAAGAAATTAATTTTAAACTACGTACAGTCGAATCAAGAACATACTTTTGTGAAGTCGCTTGAAAAAAAAGCTGCTGGGCTTACGTTGCTGCTGCTGGCCTACCGTCGAAAGGTTTGGGCCATTGCCTCCACACTGTCCCATTTGCAGGTTGATGAATTTCCATACGGCACTGAGTTTCTTCTCCGGACATAAGCAGGTTGCCTCAAGATATTTTCACCGAAAAGCCAGTGGAATGAAAAACCCGTACATAAACTCCAAAGAGCGCATTGGTACGTGTCTGCGATTTGAACCATGATTTTATCCCTCACGCTTTCAAGTCGAGCAGTCTCTTAACGATTGCTAAGGCTTAAACACACTCAACACAGTATAACGAAAACCAACAAACCAGCAAATATTCATAAATCAAAACAATAAAAATTACAAAATCCAGTCAACAAGGAAAGTGAAAAGCTCTGTACCGAACAGTATAAGTGGGCAGATGAACCCACGAGAACTTGCGATACAGGGAAATTATGTAACGCGTACCAACATAATAAACATTTTATAATGTCCATAATAACTGGGAAAATGGACATCAAACATTTTCGTTTCGCATTAAGCCTACGCTTCTGTTTTGATGATGGAGTTGGGAATTATGGACTTACGTGAATTTATATCTTTATGCTAATGATAGAGTTAAGCTCTTTTATGGTGAGAGATTATTTTCTAAGCCAGTGGAATCCGAACTACGATTTGTCAGAAATGAATTAATTTATTAAATTGCACTTGCTATCCCTTTATGACGAGTAGCGAATGCTTCGTCATCAGGAAATTGTCAGTGAAATTGGAACAATTAGCTTGGAATCATAACAATCATAACGTTAATTTGTCAGTCCCGGTAGTTTGTTTTGTGATACATTTTGACTCTAGTGCCGGAGTTTTGGCGGGAATGCGAAAAAATCATTTCGCTGCATTGTATTATTTTCCAAAACTTGTGTTTTTTCGAGTGTTTATGCATAAAAATGGTGGCGTTTTATTCATTAAGTGATGATTTACGCGCACGAGTGTGGGCAAGTGATATAATGAAGTGAAACGTGTCTTTTCGTGTTGTTTCCAAAACTCCGAAGAAGCTTGTAGTAAAGTTCCCACAACTTTACTAGGGTATGACTTGGACTCGACTATGCCTAAATTCGTGTGACTACCTGTGATCCCTCATGACATATTTGACTTGATGATTACTATAAAAACTTGAAAATTCATTAACTTGACACTGGCAGAATGCACAAAGTGCGATGCCAATAATAAATAGAAAAAAAACACCAGTGCTGACCACTCAGCATTTACCATACTTAGAATCTGAATATCTTTACTTCCTTACTGCTTTAAAATTGTTTTTTTTTTTTTTTTTTTTTTTTTTTTTTTTTTTCATAAGTTTAACATAATAGTTAGGACAATTAGTATCGAAAAACTAAGATGTTTGTATCGATACTTAGCTTCACTACACGCACTGACACGATAGCGCAAACTTAAATCATTTTCAAATCTATACTTAAGTATGATAATTTATAAATAACTATACTACACCTAAACCTTTACAAACCTGTAATATAATTAATAATTTGACGAGCAAGCATCTATTCATCCTGGTAACATAATCAATACACATAAACATAAATAAATATTATGATTTGTGATAGAGTGTCACCTACCTAACTACCTCACATGCAATGTGCAGTGCACGCTGCGTGTTAAAAATGTAAAGTGAGTTTTATATTGTATACTTATGCAAGAAAGCAGGAATAGATGAGAACGAGGCAAGTTGTCGGATAGAGATATTTAATATTATTATAATAGAGGACCAGGGAGAACGACAAGGATATTAAAACACGGAAATTGCACAGTTCTTAAAGGATTCTCCACGCGGGAAAGCAAGCGATAAGTAAAACATACTCTCTCTCCTAGCTAGAGGAGCTCTGCACCTAGTATCTTAAGATACTCTCTCTCCTAGCTAGAGGAGCTCTGCACCTAGTATCTTAAGATACTCTCTCTCCTAGCTAGAGGAGCTCTGCACCTAGTATCTTAAGATACTCTCTCTCCTAGCTAGAGGAGCTCTGCACCTAGTATCTTAAGATACTCCTCTCTCCTAGCTAGAGGAGCTCTGCACCTAGTATCTTAAGATACTCTCTCTCCTAGCTAGAGGAGCTCTGCACCTAGTATCTTAAGATACTCTCTCTCCTAGCTAGAGGAGCTCTGCACCTAGTATCTTAAGATACTCCTCTCTCCTAGCTAGAGGAGCTCTGCACCTAGTATCTTAAGATACTCCTCTCTCCTAGCTAGAGGAGCTCTGCACCTAGTATCTTAAGATACTCCTCTCTCCTAGCTAGAGGAGCTCTGCACCTAGTATCTTAAGATACTCCTCTCTCCTAGCTAGAGGAGCTCTGCACCTAGTATCTTAAGATACTCTCTCTCCTAGCTAGAGGAGCTCTGCACCTAGTATCTTAAGATACTCTCTCTCCTAGCTAGAGGAGCTCTGCACCTAGTATCTTAAGATACTCCTCTCTCCTAGCTAGAGGAGCTCTGCACCTAGTATCTTAAGATACTCCTCTCTCCTAGCTAGAGGAGCTCTGCACCTAGTATCTTAAGATACTCCTCTCTCCTAGCTAGAGGAGCTCTGCACCTAGTATCTTAAGATACTCCTCTCTCCTAGCTAGAGGAGCTCTGCACCTAGTATCTTAAGATACTCCTCTCTCCTAGCTAGAGGAGCTCTGCACCTAGTATCTTATACTTATCGCTATCTAATCGGATGTTTTCGACAGAAGCTGTCAAGAAATACCATCTGGTCTCCACCTGATTCCATTATTAATCCAGCCATCAGAAGGAAGATAATAGGTTTACGTTACCCTTCAAACAACTCAATAAGTTAAACAATTAATTTGAACTGCGTATTTTCTATATGGAGTAAGGAAGCCATAAATGTACAGTAAAAGTTGTTAAAAAGCTTATTATGCGGTACTGATAGTAAAACCTACGCAAAGCAGTCAAAAGATAATAAACCAAAAGAAAGTCGTGAGAAACGACATGTATGAACAAATAAATCGATTTAACTGACGAAAATATAATAATCAAAATACCGGGTGTTAGTTTGAACACCGTTATCCTTCTAGGATATCACTGTACTCGTCATTATGAACAACTTTTACTATGGGGCCAACCCTGAAATCACGAAAAAAACATCAGTTCCAGACATTTTGTCCAAGATCGATGAACCTTTTTGTATGGAATAGCTGATTTCCGGGTTGGCCTCATAGTAAAAGTTGTTCATAATTATGAGTACCATTGTACTCATCAAACATCACCACTGACTCATCATCTCATCATTTTTGATCATCATTGTCTAGAAGGATAACGGTGTTCAAACTAACACCCATCACTAACTAAATCATTCGCACCTGAATAGTGAAAAAAAAAAGATGAAGAAGAAAATTGAAGCGAGAAACGAAAGGGTATCGAACGATAAGACTTAATTTTTCCTTGCCATTGTACCATAGGTTGTGGAAATATACATAGTGCCTAGAAATAATTCATATTACTATGATAAGCCCGGCAGCGACAATTTGAAGGAATATTGTATAGGACGCGAAACTACTATATATTCCTCGCGACTGAGAGTTTTACACATAACTTTAACGCTATCATCTCTGTGTATAGGCTTTTATGCTAAAGGCTAAAGATTGCAGACTATGTTATATTTAAAAAGCATTAAATTAAAAATGTATGAACCCCCATTACCCTATTCTCTTTTATTATAATTCTTTTATAATTATTATCTGTGTAAACTAAAGTACTACTAATAAATAGAACACTTTTTATTATCTATGTCTGTAGAGAGAGGTGGCCGAATAAGGGAACTATTTTATTAACAAGAATAGAGCTCAATATTGTCCATAAAAGTTTATGTTCTACTCGCAATTTTCAACATACATTTCAGCTCGCCTTAAGATATGCGCTGTTAAATTTCTTTATATACGTAGAAAAGCATTGTCGCAATGCTCAATTTCGGAAAGGTTCAGAAAATACAATCACATTTCCTAAACTAATATCTACAAATGTTTTATAAAAAAAGTTGAACAAAAGTTGGTCGAAATGTACGAACATAGCTAAACCATAAACCCAATATTTCAGACACAAGGGACTTACCGACACACTTCATAACAAAGTCTACAATAACATCGTTATCCACTTTCTTTCCCAACCAAACTCAGCGACCGCAGGTCAAACAGACTAAGGTCCACGTTGGTTTCTAACGATACAGTTTTCTTTCTCAGTATTATGAGTAATATTTGTGGAACAAACACTGGGTGTGACCGATACCTTACTAGAAGCTTAGAGCATGACCTTTTTAGGTGCTAAGATTGATTAGAGCCCATGTGATAAGTTGATAGAGATTATATAAGCTGATTTTATAGGAATATAGTAATTTTCCTCCATCAATTCCAATTAAATGTCATCAAGGTGAGAAGTTCGCAAGAAAACGAAACGCCTGAAGAACTTTGCAGAACCAGAAGAATGGTTATTTTGTAGAACCGGAATCAAAATCAGAATTATATTCATTTATCAGTAAAATTTCGATTAACTTCAAAAATGCAAGCAATACAATTAAACATAAGGACAACCTGATGTCGTCCAACCTTTAATAAGCGACGAATCCTAACCATATATAACAGAAGTTCAGCCACATGCGTATATAAAACTGATAAACTTTGAAGTGACTACTATGTCTATGAAGTAGTAAGTCTAGTATGAAAGGTAATCTAAAAATCCTTACATCTTTGCAACTCCTGACCGATTTTGTCTATATTTAAAATAGACTTTTGTTTAATCTTAATTTCTTGACTTAAACTTTGTGATAATTGCATCACCTGTATTGAATTGAAATCATAGCCAACCAAACAGAAGCGCTGATTTGTTCCAGCAGACTCTAAACCTTTGCTTCTAATTAGGAATAAGCTATTACAGTATCTTCCATGCCTTGGGCCAACACATCGTTATCAGTTATCACCGATTTTGGTCACTCAGGAACCGGATCGAACTCGTTTACTGGCATTAGCGTTGCCTTACCAGTTTCAAATTTATGGGTTCTGCACCCGCGAACTGGTTTTATGTATCAGGACGATATAATTGTGACACTTGGCTGATTAAAAGCTAAAAGATTAAAGTTGACAATATTTAGTTCAGGGTACATCAACGAAAAAATATTAAACGCAGGATAACTTGACACATAATTAATAATGCACATGTGTCAGAAAAACAGTAAATTCCTGAATGCTGACTGACAAGCCCTGATGCCAGAACTAATATTCCTCATGAAAGCCTTTGACACGTCTTGACATTGCTATAATATCCTAAGGGATGGGACGCGCAGTTAAGACCAGTGATCCAAAAATCTTGAAATTACTATCAGTCAAGCAGTTAGGAGAAACAGTTAATTTAAATATATAATTAGGTATACATTCGATTAAGTAAACTTACAACGCAAACTCAGAAAATTTAACAGAAAATATAACTTTGCGCATGTACCTTTATAATCAGTCTGATTACAAAATAACGATGTTATTGTTAACAGGTTGGTTAATTTTAACGGGCCGTTAATGAAGATGATGAAAACAAAGGAGAAACGCCCAACGTTGTTAATAATGCCGATAAAGCTCCTAATTAAGGGCCAAGAACAAGTTGCAAAATTGAACTTTGTTTTCTGACAAGTGGTGTGATGATTGTGAGCTGGGAAACAAATATTAGGGTTGCATTATCTTGCAAAATTGCAAAGTAAACTAGTTTTTTTTAATCGAGTATGAGCCAAATACGTCAAGTAGATCACAAGACATCTCTCTATTCCTTCTTCTAATTATATTATTTCTTTAAGATTCCCTCCTTATTAAGGGAGAGGCCTTCGTTCTGCAGTGGACGTCTTCCGGCTGATGAAGATTATTTTATTCTTGTACCTTCAACGAGTAAATCGAACGAGTAAAAAGTAAATCAAAGCATTCTCAGAAATTCCAATGAATATGAGATCCACGAACTCTGAACTTAGCTCTATAAATACTCCGCCACAAAAACAAGAACTAAACAAACCGTTTCTAATCGAGTCCAATCTAGAGTCGATGCCACAAACGTTCGTGAGAACGTTAAATTTACAAACACGTTGCCACACTACTCTACTAGGTAGATAAGGATATAGGTTACTATTATAGCTAGATCTAGTTCACACAGGGTTCAAAATACGATTGTTGATAATTGAGGAAATATCTTAAAAGGACAATACAACACATCTTTACTGGACTCCGGAAGCTAAAGTTTTAAACCCTAATAAAAAATTTGGCTGATGGCTGATACTAGTGAAAACCTAAAGAGCGGTGTGCCCACGAATTCGGAAGACGCTTTGCCTAATATTAGACTGATAATGATGACGAGAACCTCAAAAGATACAGGCCAAATCTACTTAAAAAGTTCTTGTCTCACTATGTCAACTCTTTACCCAGGTAAAACGAAATTAATAACTTTGACAAACATTTATTAGTTAAATCACAGCTGAGCGATGTATCATCATCATTAATTGCTGGGAAAGAATGCAGACGATGTAACAAAGGCACTCACAACCAAAGTACATTACGCACTATAGTGCCCAGTATTAAAACGTAAGGCGAGTAAACAATGATTAAGGTTAGTCTTAAACAAACAATAAAATAGTATAAGTAAAGTATACCAAATTCCAATAAATCTTATCGAGGCCAGTGAGTGAGATCAGCGTTTATGAATAAAAACAAGACTTTGAAATACGATATGTCGAAAAATCTAGATAATGATGTATAAGTAAAACGTAGACTGAAAAATATCAGTAAAATCATAAGGTGTGCAACACTTCAATAAAAAAAAACCATCACAGAAGTACCAGTCAGAAGAAATATCAAAAATATCCGACGGTGCATCTTTTGTGATCGCAAACTATGAAAGAAACCGCATCATTAGAGTCAAACATCAGGACTGTCATCAAAAAAGTTTTTGTTTTTGTCTTCCAGGCCATGGTCGTCACGCGGTAGGAGCTGTCTTCCTAATTTTTCTCATCCAACTTTGCTCTGTCATCGGCTTATTTATCAGTTAATTTATGTTCTTTGACACTGAAGGTCTCTGAACTACACCGTCGGAAGCCTAACTTCTTTTATTACAGTTTTCCACTAAAATAACCAATCTTTTAATCTCAAAGCTTTATTGATAACATAATTAATTAACAGTCACTGTAATTAATAATTCATTAACCACTAAAACCGATCACCGAAGAATGTTATTAATCAAACTTTCAAGTTTCTTAGTTTGCATTGTCTATTGAATGTCAAGAACCGAATTTGAAATTAGCGAGTACCACACAATAGTACACTTTGTCTGAAATCAGAACCGACGTGGCAAAATGAATTAAATTAAATAAAAACGAATCGCAACCCAGTGATAGATCACTTATTAAATCCAAAAGTAAACTGTACAAAAAGTAACTAGTACCGACTGCTTTTAAACCCCTATCTTCCAACATAACCATCACTTGGCTTTTATAATTAGTACAATGTTACGATCATTAACGAACGTAGTCAGTCCACTTACGCTACTTTTTCATTAACGGTGTTCAATAGGTAATCAGTCTAATTTTCTTTATTCATATCAAAGAGAAAAATATTCTATGCTAATATTTCTAACTTCTCTTTAAAGCATTCTGTTTAACGCAACAATGTGGTTTTATTTTTGCGAGATCTAACCACCGAATATTCCTCGCTTCGGAGCTGATTCTGATTCGCGACAAAGATGTGCTACTTACGCCAATCTACATGATTCTTGATTGCATTCTAAACTATGTTTAGATTGTCTTACTTCTTATCTAAATCGGCGGAATTTGGGTTAGCTAGTTTTTGTAACATAATAACTAAATGGAGATAAGGTTAATCTTGAATTATAAGAGGCAATTTTGACTAAGTAAGACTAGGCTTCAGCTTCCGATGCTCTACTATTTTTACGTCAATTTCCTTCATTTTCAGGCGTAGTTAGACCACTATTGGGACTGTTGTAAGACATAAATATTTTCTATCTTTTTCATTTGAAGTCATCATTGTTTGGAGAGTATGATCTTCTTGATCAACATTTTCTCCTTTCACAGTACTTTCTTAATAAAAGAATCTTCCAAAGAATTATAGATTTTTATTTGAGTTCCGTAAAAATCAAAAGTAAAAGTATAGTAAAAAGAAACGAATTACTCTTTTTGATTTTAAAGAAAAAGCCACTCACACGCACGTTTTGGAACTTCATTGCAATACCGATCCAGTTTGCGATGAATATTTTTTTTGCCGTTTTCCGAAAGCAGCTCGTTTCCGGCTAATAAGGCAGCATTACTATGGTGTTATAAGTATGTTCGTTGAATTTAAACGTCGTCGCTCGCTCGTTTACGTAAGAGAAAACTGTTTTAAATGACTTTTATACCTACAAGTGCTTTTAACTGCCATTTGAACCGGTTAAAACAATTATCATATCTAAAGCGATTAAACGATATAGGTAATAAATAAAAAACGAAAGTTACGGTTCAAAAACCCTTATTGAATAATGGTGGGTACATAAAGTTCTAATAACGTTCGTAAACTATCGTTTTATCTTTGTTTCCTAGCTGTAATAAAATAGTCTCTATGAGATTAGCTATTAGGTCAATTTTGGAACGGTTGTCGCGTATTGGAACAACAATAAGGTTTTGCCAAAGTAGGAGTATCAAGCTGTGAACAATGTCTTCGCGAAAATTATTCAGAACGAATAACTTTCGCTGTTGAATACCGGTGGAGATGGCCGCACTTGATTACAGATGAAGGCACCGGATAGTAAAGCTATGGCCACACCTATTACAGTGTACGTACCAATCTACCAACCTACTATTCCTAAGAATAGAATGTTCGATAGCACCAACAAACATCTGCCTATCCTAGAAAAGTCCATAGCTTTGGATATTCCTCCCTCTATATCTCCTTTGGATTTATTTTATCACTAGCTGGGTTTCATGGTTTGGCACCAGTGACGAAATATGGTAAATATTATTAAATTAAATAACAGTAATTTTCCAACATTTTTTTATTGTTTATACTATGATACAATGTCCGGGATATCAGCTCTATATTTTGACCTTTTATAGACATTTTTGATTTCTAACAATTGCACAATTTGAAGACCCAAATCACAGAGGTCCGAGCTCAACGTTGCATCCTGGCAAGACCTGCATGAGATGGAGGGACAACATGGTAGGAGAACAAGGCAGCCAAAATAGAAATTCCGACAAAAGGACCTTTGATCAGTATTGAGTTGGGATTCCTGTCTTACAATGAATTGAATTTTAACATTAAATTCTTTCATTAGACTCTTAATCGTCTGTAATTGTGTTATAGGATTTTTTCATTCGCAGATGTAAAAAGGATAAAAAACATAAAAGGTACTTAAGGATACTTATTTTTTTGGATTGAAGGTACTTTTCTACCTTAAACATTAAAGAGAAAGGTGTAACTATCAACCTATACTCGCTCCTATTGTTTCGCTCGGTGGCGACTTGACCTCAGCTTGACCATAAATAGACTCTAAACTTGTTCTCGCATGAATGGCCGCTAGTTTTTTCTCGTGTGGCCGTGGTTGAGGCTTTCATTCAAACGAACAGCTGTGGACGACTCGAAGTATCGTTATGGTGCGACCAAGTTATAAGATGAGCTCAATGAGGGAGCCACCTGTATAATTTCTAAACAAAACTTGGTAGCTTTCTGTAATAAGGTTTGGTTCATTTATTTGGTCAACTTTAGATGGGTTAGTCTGGCTTTGCATGTATTTTGAATCGCATGTGAGGTTAGGTTAGGACTGTTTGCTTAGTTGATGTATGTAATTTTGTAGATGTTAATTTTCTATTAAGTTTCGTTTTAAATATTGTAATTAGCAGAGCGAAACTTCCGCCTGCTTGAAAAGTGAAATTGATTGATTTCGTCTAGATTTTAGACTTGACGAAATCATGACTTCTCCCTCCCTTCTCCCTCTTTGTTTTCGGCTGAAAATCTTTGTGTTTTCCTAGGCAAAACCATACTTTGCTTGGTTAGCACCTTAAAGTGTTTTTACAGCACTCTCGATATTATGCTAGACATAATATCAAGAGTGCTATAAAAACACTCACACTCAGTCGCTTGTAGCACTCTAGTACATTTTGTTCATAGAGCGAGACACTTAAATATTTGGTTAATGTGGCCAGACTACTCGCTAGGTTCTAGCTAGCCTGTAGATTTAAGCAAGCATATTTATTTTATAGGCACTCTCTTGTACTCACTGTACCTTGTCAAGTTGTTACAGATTCAATTCAACTATTTTATTATCATCTATGTAATCCAAAACTAAATTCGACCTGAACTGTGACATCACGATTGTGTGGACTGTGACTCACCATCACATGCAATTTCTCAAATATTCGGCTCACTGCAGGGTGCAGGGTATAAGCTTGCTTCCTCTTTCACCAATCTTCTCTGTTTAGCGCCTATCTACCATCCATCATTCTGTCTTCCACAGAGCTTTCGGGTGTCATCTCGAAACCATTGGACAGGTGTTTACTTCATAACTAGGTTTTACTTTATTAAAACGCGAGTCAAGAACTTTCAGTGTCAGGTGATTTGTACTCAACAAAGTAGAATTATCATCTTTGATCGTGATGTCATTGACTCATTGTGCAGAAACGGTACACTCTACACAAGTATAGTACCTGTTAGCTTTGACAATGACGGGAGAAAATTGCATTGTTTTAACATTCCGTTAAGATCCGTTGAGAAAAGCGGGTTATCTTTCTTCAGTAATAATTTTACATTTACTGGGGATTAAGTAGGGAATTAGTTTTCAATGAGGACAGAAATCAGAATTGATGTAGTAAGGTCTGCAGATTATGTAGGTAATTCTGTTATTAAGTTTAGGTTGCACGTTATCATCATCACCAGCTCGGGTTTATTCCTTTTGCGCCTTACTTTAGTTATTTTATTTAGCTTAAAAGTCTTGTGTTAAATGATCGTGTATCGTTTAACTTAATTAATAATGTATTTTTTTGGTTACTTATTATTGTGCTTCCCATTGTTATTTAACTTTTTTATTTATTTGTTTTTTCATTTGCCGGTTTGAATGATTTACTCATAGCTATAGATATAAAAAGGGTTAGTTTCGCTATGCACTCGTCCTGCTTTGCTATACCTAAAAGTGCCAGTATGCGCGAGCAGCATTTATGCAATCTTACTAAGTTCCTACGTAATTTTAGTTATTTTTTATTATTATCAGCTTGACCTGTCCCGCTTCTGGGCTATTGCCTCCCTTAATAAATTAATAAAATATTCTGAAGCCGTATTCACGGGTTTAGTGTTTGCTGACATTGAATTATGTAGTGTTACCAACGTAATGCGTAGTAAGCTTGTATTTGATATCATTAAGTTCTTATATTACTAGCACAGCACGCATTTCTGTGTTTTTTCTATTATGCTATAATAGTTTGTTATTGTTCTATGTAACATTGTAGCTAGTTCTTGATTTCATCAAGACTTACCTATTGTTCTTTAACGATAAGTTATTTTATCGCATTATTAATAGGTACTAAGTAGTAATACTCATTACGTTTCCATTTGCTTTGTTAAGTATATTTGCTTAATTATGGTGTTTACTTCCTTTCCAACTACAAGCTTGATCGGTCAGTGGTCGAGACGAAATTATGATGTAATTCCTTTTGGTCTACATTTTTGGACCACCTCAATACTCAATATGTATAAAGAATTCTAGACTTTAAGCACTTGAACTTAAGCTCTGTGTCGACATTATTCTTACAAGCTATTACGAGAACGAAGTTACACTTAAGTAAATAATGATACTTTAATCATTTTAATATTAATGTTATTCATCAAGCAAAATATTGGGTTGTAGTTCAATTACTTACCTATTATATGTAGAAATAATGAAACGAATACAATTTCTATGTTTTTAAAGCTTAAACAGGAAGAAAAATTAAACATAACAAAAAACAAAACAATACAAAACAAAACAATACAATAAACAACGAATACAAATACAACACGAATACAATTTGTTTTTGCGGAGGTAGTTTCTGGGAATGGGACGTTTTACGAGTGTGTGACATTTTGTGAATGGGCCATTTTGCGGCCAAGTCTTTTTAAATTCTTCCATAAAAGCGTCGAACTTTTTTATAACTCACTCAAAACTCTTGGTTATTTTTAACCGACTTCAAAAAATGAGAAGGTTCTATGTTCGACGGTATGTATGTTTTTGATAGCATTTTTAGCAAATATTTTATTAGCCTTGCAAGCGGCAAAAGATAACGATTTGACTATTAAATATAACAGTCAAATCTTAATAAAGAAATAAACATTTTAATATTAATAATTAAATTACTAAAATTTCATTTAATTTTAGTATTTTAATTAATGTTATTTGAGTAGAATTCCTGTTTAGTCTAGTTAGGAGAATAATATAAAAAAGCGATACCATTTTCGAGATAAGTTTTGCTGTTTCATAATGAACATTGCATCATGCTTCACAAAATGTGTCATTTTTATCCTAAAAACCAATTCTGATCAAACCAAAACATATTTCAAAATGTCATGGACAAAATCGATCGGTTTCGGGAAGATTTTTATCATTTACATAATAATCTGTTTGATATTTCAAGTTCGTGTAATCTTATCTCGAGAGGAGAAAAACTCTCTCTGGTGTGGTGACTTTTATCTCAGACGTTTATCATTTGTCACTTTTATCAGTATTGTCTCTATTAAGGTTGTGATTGTAGTGAATGTTGGGAATGATAAAGATTTATTTGGTGTTAAATTTCACTTTATATTGGCTGATGACTGGGTAGCGCTATTATGCCTTAACTTAAAGGCCTCTGTAATGGCCTTGGAGGAGTTAGTGGACAAGGCTAATATGTCATACGCTCCCTACGACAGCTCTGGTGTATTTGGTATTGTATAGACGGAATTACAATGAAAGGCAAACAAGCAGACTGACCGCCTGATGGTACAAGGTACCACTGCCGTCACCGGATACGTTCTATTCCACAAAAAAGGTTTAGATAAAGAAGTGTTAAAAGGACAATCGTTTAAATTTATAGCTAAAATTCTCTCGCTGTTGCAGCTTGGCAGAAAGGCAAAATATTCTACACGGAAGAAAGGCGCCACAAAATATTTAAGTAAAATTTATGACAATAACATCATCAAGGAAATATATCTCGGAAAAGATAAAGTCAAGGTAGAGGAAGTAAGACTTTCGTGTTTAATAAGTTATTTTGCATTTGTTCGCTTCAAACTTTTAATTTCTTACAAAACCGAAATAGAAGACGTGATAAAGGGATTACAATCCCAGCAGTAGTATTAGCAAGGCTAAGTAATGGTGGAGCTATAAGTAGAATTATTAGATAAAATGTTAAGAAATAGCAAATTGTAAATCAAACAAACCTTCACAATAATCAACATGAAGCAAGCATATTCTTAGCATTTAAAGGGAGAGTTATAAACTTGCAACACCATTCCCTATTTGCAATACTTGCAATAGGTTAGTTAGATTTAAAAAGTAGTTATTAACATAGAAACATTTCCAGCCAAACACGCTTTGGAACACGTCAATTAAATTAGATATTAAGTTGTAAACTAGATGTTTCAATTAAATTATTAATAAGTACTCTTTTCCCTATTTCCCGTAAAATTTCCCATGCTTTCCCTTAAGACTGGTTTTTAATTGCGAGATGGCAATTCAGATTTTAAATAGCAAGAATGCCGCTCGCACTCATTATGGCATCCGATGACAAGTAACTAATCGAAGTAGTCAGATACTGGTATTACATCTCTAGAACAAGTCAATGAACGAGAATTCTTGAAGGTTAGTGGAAGAACAGTATTTATGACTTTATGGCTACAAACATTAACATTTTCAGCTCTAATCGCCCACTGCTGAACATAAATGCTTTACTTTTTGTACGTCACTTCTTTTTGGTACCGGAGTAAAATCGATATTTTACCATACGCGTGAATTTTTAGACAAAAATTAAACCAGCCAAACTATATCTTGACGAAAATATTTTTTATTCAAACGATCCAAAAAAAAATGTCCCTGAGCCCTTACCACAAACTATAAAATCGCAGTGACACATATAAATATAATAAAGACATCACGATTCTATCCTAGAAATAGAAAACATGTAACCAAAACACTATCTGAAGACACCAGTGAGTCAGTGAGCATCCAGCCAATGCAGAATACATCCATAAATCTATGTGTAGATAAACAAACGAACAGACCCACGCTTCCTAGAAGCACCTGACTCGACAAACCAGTTCGGATGACCACACAAATCTTCAATTAGGACGGGGACCGCTAGATGCAGAAACGAACGTAACAAGAAACTATACAGGGTTAGTTCTAATCAGTTACCATCCTTTTAAGGAGATATTCTGTACATCAAAACGAACAATTTTTACTATCGGGCCAACATTTAAATCGCGAAAAAAAAACAGCTTTTCCATACATTTTGCCCAAGGTCGATGAACATTTTGTATGGAACAGCTGATATTTTTTTCGCGGTTTTAATGTTGTCCCCATAGTAAAAGTTCTTTGTTTTGATGTACAGAATATGCCCTTAAAAGGATGCTAACTGATTAGAACTAACCCTGTATAAACTTTTAGTATGTAGGTAGTGTTTACTAGTACTAGGAATTTAGTAGATACTCGTAGGTAGAGTTTACTAATTGGTTCGATTTAGCCTAAAGCCAACCAATTTTTCTATAGCTTTTAGTGTTAGTTTTTAACTCTGAACATAATTACATACAGAAGTAAAGCCGTCATAGCATAATGATTATACCATTGTTCTGTTGTACAACAAACAATTGAGATCTAAAGTGTTGCCCATCAAGTAATCAGAACAGAAGATTTAGTATAAGTGCGGTATTTCTGACCGACCGAGCGTAGCGAGCCGTCTTTGCAACGAAATTTAAGAATTTAAACTTAACTTCACTCTCTCATTCATGCAAAGAGTTACCGAAAGAGGTTCATAGAAATGTGAGATCTAGTTCAATATTGTAACATATAGAAAACTAGTTAGTACCTTAGTCGTTTCCGGAAAATATCAAACGATAACACTTTAAACGAACATAAAATTGACAAAATATAAATCGTCGAGAGCGGTAAACGTTTTATTCGATTCGACACGCAGCGCAGTCTGTATTTATCGCGAACAAAATTGTTTGATATCACGAAACGTATATTATTTTGTTGTGTTTGTTTTAAATTGAGTGCTCGACGAAATCACCGACAAATGTGCATCTATAAATTGATTGTCAATAGGGATGGGGTGCGTCTGTTTTAAATAAAAATCGATAAATATTAAAAAACATCCCCGTTTTTTCTCATCCGCAGTAATGGATATGTTTTAACCGAAGTAATGTAGTCTGGAAGTAGTAGTTTTTATAAAGCACCTGCGTCTGTCGATATCATTACCAAGCTTTGTCAAAACTTTTGGGAGTGTGATCACGATGTTTCACAAACCTGGCAGAAGGATAGACCGAGAAACAGATTTTCATGTTATACGCTTGCTGATAAAAAATTCAAAGGTTTATCATTACAACGTGCGTCTGGTAAAAAAATGAGGAAATTAATTCATCAGATAGTAATTGTATCGATAATTTTCTTATAATGACATCTCTATCTGTTAATACAAGTTAATAGACATTAATTAGTGATTTCACACGGACGGATTAACCGGTACTTTACTGTGTCAACGGACAGATGCAAGTATGCCAACGAGTTAGTGCAATTAAGATATCTTGATGAGATGACTCACGTTAAAGATTTAATCCGATACAGGTTATTTATAGCAGGAAAGATATTTATACAAATACCCAACCCTAGATAATGTGGTATTGACAAATGTTTGTCTTATTTTATATATATTTTATATATTAAACAGGACAGTGCGAAGCAGGACGTATGCGGCCGCACGCGTTTCGAGCTCTGATTTCACTCCTTGAAGAGGGTCACCGGTATAAATAAAACAACAAAAAAAAATAAAGTTAAGCCATAAAAAAGTCATAAGTATTAATTTTATTTATTTCCAGCACAAACGTAGAATATTGTGTAAGTACGTTAGATCGAATTATATTCTTACTACTTCAGCAAATAGCTTACTCAACGGCGTACACCAAAATGCCACTTACCTATGCTACGATTAATTAATGTTAAATAAATGTTTATTAGCGGAACACTGTACTTTCATCCATCCATCAGCTTATAAATCTGGCACTGACAACGATTAAAATAGAAGTAAGTCTTCTAAAGCAGACCAAAAAAGATATATTTTTTTGTTCTCAATAATTGGCCACTGGAACATGGATCATTGAACTTTGCTAAGCACTCAATTAAGTAAAAATTACCTAACACATCCAAAGTTAAGCCAATTAGACCTAACAACAAACGCACACCGACGCTTATAGGTAACGTTGACACGTTAGCGCAAACCAACAAGTAATCAAAACATTACAACACTCCCTGACTCCCAAGTCGGCCGCAGCAATAACTTATAGAGAGTGAGGCCAGTGAGCCACCATCGCATTTCACGAAAAACACTGACCACTACCTGTCTACTACATCTAGTTCCTTGATTTTTCCACCTCCAGTTAAAGTTGTCGTACAGTACCGTTTCTCGTAAACGCCTGGCAATTAAAGTTGTGATTTTTGACAAGATACTAGTTGTCAATAGTAATATTAGAGACGTTAATAGGGCGGGGACATAAAACCAGTACGGTGTATGTTCGTCATACATGACGGATTTTTCGTGCGCTGATTCTAAGAGGCTTCTTCTGTGTCAAAAATAAAACTGTCCTTACACGCACCGTTACGCATATTTAATGAGTCTTCGATTAGATGGACTATCCTAGGATACCATTGTGTGTGCTTGTCAACTTGTACTATGGAATCAAACCTGAAAAAAAAACAGGTATTCTTTATACAAATGTCATTCACCTTCGACGAAATAGCAGATATTTATTTCGTGAGATTAGGGTCCCACAGTTAACAGTTTATGATAATGAGTACAATTCTGTACAATAATATTCAAGAATAATGTCTGTCATCATAATCCAGAAAACGTCCACAGCTGTATGAAGGTCTCCCCCTTAATAACGACAGTCGTCTATCTAACCTTAATCCTAACAAAATCTTTATCCTTCTACAAAAACTAAATCTTTACGTATATTATTATTTTATGTCCTTACTTTGTAAGGCTATTCACGGGTATATTTAGGCAAAAACCCAGTCTGGGTTTTCGGCACTGAAGGTAAGGTGCGGCGGACTATATTTGCCTAAAGCCACGTCCGTCGTTCTGGCGCACCGAGCCGTAAGAGTTGTTTGCGAGAGTCCCGAAATAAGAAATAAAAATATGATCTCGGGAGTATGCACAAATGGTGCATCCTGCCTGATGTTGATTTCAAATGTCAAATTTGTCGATAGATGTTTGTTGTGTATGTTTTTAATTGTGTTTGTAGATAGGAGCGATACTAGCTTTATTTCTGGTTATAATAAGTCTGTTGTCAGTTATGGTCTTGACACCAAAAACCAGTACAAAATAGTTAAGTTTAGACTTGCTGACGAACGTGAGAAAACAGCTAGTTAGGACTGTTTACCAGAATGGAATAATTAGGTAAAGCAACGTTAGATTAAAGGCAAACATTTGCACCTCGGTTAAAAGGCTAACGGCGGTTAACGAAATATAAACAAAACTAGACTTTATGACTCAATTACGGTTAGTAATGATGCTTCGAACTTTAAAGGATAGTTTAAAATAGAAGTAGTTAAAGATACTTTCTTAGAAAGATTCTGAGCCTCTTATCAGCGTCGAATCTTTATTGATTGTTAAATGTACTGATTGATCATATAACTTGATATTTTTAATGACACATGATTCTCTACGCTTTAGAGGCTGGTGTGGCCAGAGAGCTTAGAGTTTAGTCTCCACTACTGTGCTGCAGAGGTGAGATCGGCTTTAAATAAGTTGCGCAAAATTTTATTTTAAGTTTAATAAAAAAGTATACGTAAAAGTTATGAGACATGGCCATACGTAGTACTATTATTTATTCTGGGACATGGCCATAGATCGTAAACCAGGCCTTCACAAAGAAGTTTTCAGCAGTGATGTATGACGTGTCACATCCCGAAGCATTACATCAGTCGACACTGGGCCTAAGTGTGAAATTCTAAATTGGGATTTCAAAAGATTGAACCAAACACTGAGCAGTACCGGCAATATAAGCAACGCAGATGCAGATCACCAGCCTGATAGTCAGGTTATATTACCAAGCATGTCGGAAGACAATGGACGAGACTCGCACAGGACAGAAAAGGATGGCATGAACGAGTGGAGGCCTACTACCCAGCAGCGGGTGGTAACGTGCTGGTTATATAGCAAAAGTTACACGCTAAAGGTTATTCGACACCATTGTCATACTAATTTGATTACAGCAGTAATCTCTTAGCTTTTGAATTTCATATTTTATTTAGTAAGTACACGTACATTACGCAATAGCAATATGAATAAGGACTTCCTTGATGGAGTATTAAAAGAGGGAAAGCTCATTATCTATATAAAGAGCGGATATGGTCTATTTGTCTGTAACGGTATTTTCGAGTATGTAATCCTCTCAAACTGCCTTCCAGAGTTCTGTGGAAACAATCTTAGGCATTTCTTTCTCTGTATCTCTTCTATAAAAAAAACAGTAAATTTAAGTGTATATATATTAATATTCGCTCAGCGAGCTATGGAAAGAGCTATGCTCGGTGTTTCTCTGAGGGATCGTATCCGGAACGAAGTAATTCGCCAGAGAACTAAGGTTACCGACATAGCTCAGCGTATTAGTAAACTGAAATGGCAGTGGGCTGGTCATATCTGTCGCAGAACCGATAACCGCTGGGGTAGACGTGTTCTAGAGTGGAGGCCACGTATCGGCAAACGTAGGGTAGGACGTCCTGAGACTCGATGGAGTGACGATATACGTAGGACAGCTGGCAGTGGTTGGAGGCGGATAGCTGAAGATCGGGCTGAGTGGCGTGCCTTGGGAGAGGCCTATGTCCAGCAGTGGACTATGACAGGCTGATTATGATGATGATGATGATATATTAAAGAATTCTACAAATTAATATACAAACTTACTATGATATCGATCTAATTTAAAAAAAACTCATTAATACTCAATCAAAATGTGTCTATACCAACAGATTTGCAACCTTTCTCTCTAAGATATAAAAAAACCGGCCTTGATCAAAAAAAAAATTCTAATTCTTTTCAGTCAACTTATAATAATAATGATAATGAATCTCAACAATCGTGCATAATATAGACATTTCATTAATGTTTATCAACGATTATAATGGTAACAATAAACAAAAAACGATAACAACAGAAATTGAAAAACAAGAATACCTACGTACGTACTCGTAGGTATTTTAGGTAACTGCTGACTTCTAAGACAATTCGATAAATCTAGCTTAATATTCTTAAAAATAGCATTTTTTTTCGGTCTTGACTGTTTTAGTCTGATTCTATCTTTTAGACTTCACATGGATTCTAACGATACTACTTTCATCAAAATCGGTTAAGACGTTCAAGAGATAGAAGCACATAATTATAAAAAACTTGAAAAATATAAATAACACTCCATACGGGGCAGTCTCGTACAAAATCGCGTTTAAAGGATACATAAATTTAAATAATACTAGAGGTCGCCCGCGGCTTCGTCCGCGTACGGAAAAAAATCGGCCCGCTCCCAAAATTCACCCCTTTAAATCATCCCGAGCCATTTTTAGCCCCCAAACTCTCCTAACTCTACTAACTCCCCCCAACCCCCCAAATAGTACGGAACAATTGTAAAATATTTGGGTAAACAAAACAAAGCAATCATCTAAAGGCGACTAGACCAAGTTAACGGTAAAACAACTATAAAACTAGAAACAGACGTAAAAAAGAAAACACGGTAATGTTAACATTACATTACAGTGCTCGTGTGTTACGTAAATGAGACAATGAAGCAGATGTTAAGATAGCTACACACCTGCATGCGATGGCGAGTAATTAAAGGGAAAAGATAATTGCTACTATTTTCAAACAAGTTGAACCCAAGTTGGGTTTATGTCGCAAAATAATAACGTATAAACTGTGTTATATTAAGGTGTGTAACTAAAATAATCAAGAATATTGAATTTATTCGTACAAATATGGTTTTCCACTTACACAATAAGCTATAATAAACTGGGTTTTCAATTTAAATGCCAAATATCCTGTTTGTGTTGTTAATTTCGAACATAGGTATTGAAACTATAATAACAGCTGAAATGGTAAATCAAAACAAAAACTTGTATCAAAAGCTGAATTATGTACAATATGAGTCAACGATTCTTCGTAAACGAAGCCACAGGTAAAAGTCAAAACAAGAAGAAATTTCCAACTATCCTCTTGTGTATAGTCATTAAACACAAATCTAGGTCTGCTTTCTAACATGATACGTCTAGGTGTTTAGTATTGGCAGATTGAGACACAGCTTGTAAACAAGTTGCAAGTGTTATTGACATGGCTTGTCCGTAAATATCTTGAAGAATTTCTTAGGATGTTCAAAGAACAAAATGAAGATGTACGCTTAATTCTAAAGGTCCGCATCAA
The DNA here is from genome assembly GCA_905404285.2 of Erannis defoliaria. Lineage (NCBI taxonomy): Eukaryota > Metazoa > Arthropoda > Insecta > Lepidoptera > Geometridae > Erannis > Erannis defoliaria. The sequence goes on along the minus strand of FR990066.1, from coordinate 9,625,179 downwards.
GCATACGTCCAAAAAATTTCTAAAAGGTCTGTTTTCAAATGTCATAGAGTTAATTTGCAGTCATTAACTCACACATGATACATAATACATAGCGACGATAATTCAGCTGAGCCTACATTAATCATGAATGAAAGTGAACTTAGTTCGCTCTTACCAATTGACCCCCAAGGGCTTTAGATTGATTTAATCGGCGAGATTAAACAGAAAGAAACACAATTTTATATAATGACTAAGTTGTTCTGCTAATGAATGAAAGGCGGGTTGAATAGCCAGAAAGTTTTATGGAGTTGTGACTTGTGATAGACAAGTAAGAAATCAAGCTCCGGTCGGTCATTGTCAAGGTATCGTTACCAAACGCTTTCCCTTTAATTTTACCTTTGATTTTACGGTCTAAATGTTTATAATTAGAGAAGTATCTATTTTTAAGAAATTTGTAGAAATTATTTTAGTGTTTTTTTTGTGTGTTGCTGTTAATACAATAAAGCAAAAGACTATAAAAAAAAACAAATATGTCAATGATAGAGATATTTGTTAGTAAAGTCAATAGCAACATAAGTATCTGAATTCGTTAAATTTATTCACAGAAGAGGGGTCAACGCCACAAAGCCCTAAATAAAGCCAACAGTGATATAACACTGGCTACAAAATCTCTCACGCTCCTATACTTTATTGTTATCCACGCAAACCACTGTAACTAATTGTACATAATTACGAACGATTTAATCATCATCGGCGCCTAGAAACCGGGCAAGACGACATCAACTCTAATCTGTTAAATAATCGAGTTGTAGTTAATAATTTTCGCATCGATATTCCTGACTGCGAACAAATACGATACAAAGACAATATTGAATTCATTTTGATAACAATTTACTACCCTGTGGCAGATTAGAACTCGATTTTAATAAACTGGTACAGCTTATAATAACTTAAGTAATAGTAACAAGTTAGTTACAAGATTAAAGCAACTGTAGAACCAAACAATTTATTGTAAACATTTGCATTTGTAGTTAGAAGTTCATCTGGCTATTTAAAATACAGCAGCTAAGTGTAACAAGCTTCCTTATAAGACTGACGGGAGCGATGATTCATTCTCGTAGATGATTTAATGAATCTATGAGCTGCAATGCTTCGAACGGATATCCGTTGAATTTATAACTATGGGAGAAGTAATTTCTATGCAACGCTATAATATAATCTCAATACAAAATATTATATTAGCCAAAGGTTACTTCAAATATTTCATTAGGTTAACTTTTTAAATAAACCAGACGAAGTAAAATAATGAACAGAATATTTGTATTACAATTATTCTGTTCTTTGTTTTACTTCAAATACAAGCAAACCCCCATTTTAAAAATTGCGAGTATAAAAACTAAAGCTGCAACTACACGGTGGCGCACACGCACCGGAAAAGGGTGCGACTGTTGAACTTTAGTTTCGGCCGGTGTCGCGAACAGACGCAGTGCATTCGCATCGATGACACTACAGAGAGCGGACGTGCGTGACTTGAGCACAGGATGTAGAGGACAAGAGGCAGCAATAAAGCTAAAACGCAAGAAGGATGATACTTGCAATAAACCTCAAATACAAAACCAAATTTGAGAACAAAGAACCCAGATAGATTTTATCATAAAAGAATAAGTAGCACGTATTATTTATGCATGACAGTTAGCACTGCGTAGCAATTTGCATAGTCAACTGCCAAAACGCGATATAAATTCAAAGTCACTAAGTTAATTACATCAAAACGATGGTAAAAAATCACAGAAATGAGGGAAGTAGATCTAGTAGAGGCATCCTCTGTTGCGCAATGACCGAAGCAATTAGTATGAAAATCTTTGGTCTCGCTCTGGGGAATATTACGATTGTGTTGAGTAACTGGATTCCGTTCTCTAATAGTTTTTGTCTCGAGATTAGTTGCCGTTTAAATTCATCACAGGCTCTATTATGAAGACAGTCATAGATGCCCCACTGCAAAGTTTAAATTTAACAAGCGCATTTATCATTCTTGCCTATGTTATTATCGGTCACTATCTGACTGATCACTGAATTATTTTCAAAGCATATTTTTTTCATTATGATTGGATTTCTTACTCGTTTTAAATATGTCTAAAATAATGCTATACTATCACTAAACCTAATCCAACTGCTCGGCCAACCTTAAAATGTATTTTAAGAACTACAGTGATTTTTGACAATTATTTTTTTGTTTTACATTACAAAAACCTAAATTTGTAGAACATTACATGAAATTGACGCACGCATTTTACATTTACACGCTCTTTGGGGTAGGCCTAAGTCCAGCAGTGGGCTGTTAAAAAGGCTGATTATAATGATACATGAAATTAATAAGACTCATGGCTTGTGATCCGATTACATGATGAGATTTTTATAGCTATTCTAAATCCTCCAGATTCCCGAAACTACTAATCAAAAGCAAGTTTTCGATACTAAGTATTTGCCAAGCGCTACATAAAACTATGTTCATCGATTTGTAAATGAAGAACCCCTAGAATCATAATGAAAGTAAGTGTCAAACAATTAGGGTGTCCAAGATATATGGCAGGGTGTGACTTTTATGATGGGGACGATATTTTAGCTAGTCCGCAAGGGCGACAAATGAGAACAATTGATATTAAATTACAATGATGTTTGGTTGACTATATTTATCCTTAGGACATAGAAGTTGGTCTTTTACAGAGAGACTTAAGCCCATGCATATCCATTTTTCAAGCACATATTTTATTACTGCGATGAACATTATTCTAAAGCTGAATGAGATAGGGCCACATTTAGCGGAGCAAAAATATGGCAGTTACGCAGATTCATGCATTTCGTGCGTGTCAAGATTCGATTTTTGAGGTTTCAAACTCATTTGTTATTTATTACAAGCATAATATAAATATATTTTCAAAACTAGGAGCGGTTCGTGACTAACTATATTATTTACAAGTAAATTTTCGAGCTAAATTTGTAAAAATGTAATGATTAATATTGTTGTTATGTGTTAAAATAGAGGTGTTTTGTAATTATTTTTTTCTTATCAATTTTTATTAGAAAGATTACAAAAGCGTTAGTTCACTTTTCACATCTTATAGATACAATTTTTTTTTTGGGAAAACACAAACACATAAAAACCGTCAAAAAACTGCTAGGACTGCACGTGATATTCGTTTTTGTTAGTTCTTCACGCAGTAACAGATCAACGAACGACGTGATTTTTTGCTTAGAGATAAAAGTATTTTTCACTATTAATTATTCCAGATAGTTTTTGAAAAGTCCACGCGAGCATAACAAAACGGCGTAGATGGAATTCAATATGTGGTGAAATATTTTCCCAAACTGAAGTGACAGATATTTATCATCTCTTATTTCTTATGTTTATTTTATTGTGGTTATATATAATTTTTATGACATATTTATTGGGTTAAATTTGGCCATTTCCGCACATTAACCAGCTTTGGCTCGGGAAAAAAGTTAAATGAACCTTATAATGTAATAAATAATGCGGTGCTTTAGCCTAAATATCAGTGACACAGTTGTTTTCAATTGATGGTTATTATTAATTTTATGGGCATTAATGTATTACAACTCAATATATCTAAAACTATTATAACTGAGTAAAACCAGCAGCCATTAGGTTAGTTTTCGTGTTTAAAAAGCATTTGTTATAAGCTCTATTTAAAAAAATCATGTGCAGTCATAGCAGTTTTTTGACGGTTATTATGAGTTCGTGTTGTCCCAAAAAATATATTTGTATCTATAAGAACGGCGATCTAGACGGCGTTTTTGTTTTATAGGTACTAGGGGTTTTTTTTTTTTAATTTTGTTTTTTAAAAATATATTTATTCTATATATATTTTATTGTAAATAAGTAGTTTTTAGTATATAGTTTAAATATTTATTTTAAGATTTGTACATATGTAAATATCGTTAAATATTGATTACATAGGAAGATAGATTAAAGTATTACTCTATAAGCTGTCAGAAGTGAAATAACGCTTTTATAATCTTTCTAAAAAAAATTGATAAGGAAATAGTACATTATGATACGAGTGTGCTATGTTGGTCATTACACTAGAGGCGATATTATGCGCGCGAGCCGCAGGCGAGCGCGATAAGGAAGCCGAGAGCGTAATGACTAATAGCACAAGAGTTCCATACGACTGTTTTCGTCACACTTGCGAGGAAAAAACAATTTTTTTTTGATAATAATCAACCACACAGCGAAAACATCAACAAACATTTGCGGAAAATGGCGCCCAAACCAGCAATGCGCGCGCAGGTTGACATTTACTTCAGCGGCATAAGAACTCTTTGTTGGTAAGTATTACAAAAAAACTGTAAGTATTACCCGGCTATATTAAGAGTCCATCGTATACATACGTCTAATTGCAGTCACGTACAAACTTGACTTTACCGGGTTATACCTATTATAGTACAAGTGCCGTAATGTAAAGTAAAAAGCACGCGTGTGTAATAAATAGCTTGGATTATGATCCTAAAACCGATGCAATAAGATCCACTTTACGAGCAAGTGTGATGAAAAATATTTTACATAACACCTCTATTTTTACACATTACAACAGTTTTAATCAAATTTAGTACGAAAATGTACTCACTTGTAAATAATGTAGTGTCACGACACATAGCTCTTAGTTTTGAAAAAATACTCATATCAATCATTATTCTAAAGCTGAATGAGATAGGGCCACATTTAGCGGAGCAAAAATATGGCAGTTACGCAGATTAGTGCGTGTCAAGATTCGGTTTTTGCCCATTTTATATTTATTACAAGCATGTTTCAGTGCTTAATTTGGCTTGCGCTTGCTTGCAGTTGCTTTTCTTTTATTCTTAACTTTCTGAACCTTCTTTGACAGGATTATACCGGTGAAAAGTTTCTTGAATCAGTCATCATAATATTAACTACCACTTTGCTGAGCTACATCATGATTGATCTATTTAAGAGTAAGTATGTAACTTACTGAAAAAAAACCGGATTACTTTCGCATTTATAACGCTAGTGTTATGTGAGATGTGACATATTAAGAAGGAAGTGGTTTGACATTTTAATTGTAAATTAATACAAGCAAATGACCTTACAATTATTATCATGTTAACGAAGGTTTTTAAGGTTTCCGTGTCCGTAATTCTGAAGATGGAAACACATTCTGAAGATGGAAACACACATTCTGAAGATGGAAACACACATTCTGAAGATGGAAACACACATTCTGAAGATGGAAACACACATTCTGAAGATGGAAACACACATTCTGAAGATGGAAACACACATTCTGAAGATGGAAACACACATTCTGAAGATGGAAACTTATATATAAGTTACACATAATATTTCTTAAATAAGACTGAAGGAATTGGAATGTTCAATTCAGGTTTTTTATGGTCGAGTGAGGTTTAACCACATTTACCACAATGCACTTGATGTTAAGTGACTGTGTGGTCGAAGGTGATGTGATACATATATTTTTTTTGTTATTTAATGTAATATTAATCATTGTATAGTGTCGAATTATTTGATTATATTCCCGTATGAGGGTAAACCTATTTAATAAAAATAGGTTTATAACGCCATTAGATGATTTGCGACAATTTTCAACAGAAACCAACAAAAATTTGACCAAGTTTAGCAATATAATATAATTTGAATAAGTAAAGATATAATCAAAGAAAGAAAGAGCATACGACGTTGTTGATACAAAATAAAAGGCAACTGATAACATGCTGCAACGAGTCGGGTATGGATCAAAAGCGATCGTGACCGACGCTCTAACTGTAGAATACGTAATGCATTATGATACGGTACGCCTTACAATCAGCGATTTTTATAAGAAAGCAGGTGTTGAAAAGGAACGAAGAAATATAACCAACAATGTTTTCCAAGCAAACACTGAATGATTTAGATCTATGTTTGGATACAATTTAAATGCAATATTTCAGAGCCTTGACAGATAAAGTACTCAGCAAAGATACGTCGAAGAAAGTGAATTCGCTGTGAGTTATACTACCATTAGGTAAAGCAATAAATATATCATTAAATCAACAATTGAAACTCACGATTCTCGATATTTTACTTAGTTCGTGACGAAAAGGTCACGGTGGGTGTACAAATGGTTACCGATGTGACTGGTTAAGCTTGGAAATTCAATCTAAACCTAGGTCAAACTCTCTAGGGCACTATTGCACTGTTTTAAGCCATAAATTCTAAAGCAGCGACAATGCGGTTTACAGTCTAGTGGTGTAGAACAAAAGGCGATTTGTACTCGTAGAGATAAGCTACGCTTGAATATTCAGAATAGGTTTAAGTGACCTAGACTTAACCTATCAGAACTTTCTCCGTTTAATTTATTTTGGCGATGTTTCATAAGCGGATACCGATCAGTCGGTACGAAAACTTTGTTCGTCTTACTCAAAAAAAAAGTGAACGGAGTTCTCAAGTTCCAGATTTTTCGCACACAATGGTGAGCCCACTTGTTCGCACTGATTTGCAATTAATAAACTCGACCCACTATCGATTGAAATTGTCGATTCACTCTGCCACTTCCATTAATTAATTTTAAATCGCAAGCTTTACGGTCTCGAGTTTTACCGTGATGAATATGCGTGCCAGTTAGTTAATAATGTTATTAATGTCACTTTCTTCAACATCGTTGGATTCAATGTTAGTGTTGCAACTTGAGTTTTCGTTTGTACGCGAGAACGAGTGGCGACGATTACGCCTTGTGTAACCTTTTACGGAATTCCACGGCACGAGTTGTCATTGAATTAATTACGTTCAAAGGATACGTGTCGAATTGTCGTGTGCTTTAACTTCTGCTCGTGGAAATATGATTTCATAGCACCTTGTTTTCTAGAACTAATGCAGACGCGTTATCACTTAGGATATTAACTTTTAATGGTCTGTTGGATGCTATTCCGATTCTAATAGAAGTGAATGACTTACCATAAATCAAGTGGACAGGGGGAAAGCACAGCGCATCAATACTGCTGTAGTCACATAAAACTCGATCACAAAACAACTTTTTGTCTCGCGTTCAATGAAACGTAACACAAGTCTTGAACCATACGTCGATATTAGCACTTTTCACTACACATACGCTCGTTTCCACAACACTGAAAGCACTGCTGACTCCGTAGCACTTAGAGCACACGTTCCTTCACAGTTATCTGTTAAGATTTCAACGTAACAGGGTGGAGGCAATAGCACGTCCGAATCGCAATGCGAAATTTGACGATCGCAAATGTCCACAGTTCAAAAGCGACAGTCAATCCGACTTTACCGGTCGGAACTGTTCCAAATTCGTTTCGAAAAACGTCGAGGGGTTGTATAAACACGAGTGAGCTGCGCAGGCAGCGCCAGCAAACTGAGGCGGCGTCGCGCGCCGCGGCTCGCCGACTCCGGTGGACTTCAAACTTTTACCCAACCAAGTCGAGACAGCCGCTAACTTAACACGGAGCCTTAATAGAAGTTCACTTTTAATTTAGAAGGCTTGCAAAGTTGCAAATAAACTTGCAGGTTACATACATGGCAAGACACCTGGACATGGACAAGGCTCTCAAGATATGACATTAACGTATACACGCAATGATTACGCAGCGAACGTGGACGCTGTGATATGAATACAACTGTGACGACTAAAGATAACCAAATTAACACACCGAAGCCCGATAAAATGTATGATCAATCTATATTACGACAGGTTCTAAAATATAATCAATGATCGTGGTTCGTAACAAGAGACCATGCTATAAAACTGTTCACAGAAAGATTCTTGCCATAAACTATCACGTTAGATGATCTTGCACACCGTAAATGTAGATTTGACCCAAATGTTGACGTGAGTCGGATACGATAACTTGAAGCTCCCAAAAAAGAACGGCGGCATACTCCGCTACGTGTTATATGCATATATATGATATATTTTAGAGCAATTAGCATCGCATTTCAGACAATTCAAAAATATTGAGCGGCGTGGCGGCGTTTCAAAATATATGGATTTTCCGGAATCTTTCCTCGGTAATACTATCATACTAACTTATAGATAATATCAGAAAGTTATTCAAAAATAAATATGGATAAACGTGGAGGATAGATAGCACATTTCAAATTATATGTGGTCGACCCAAACAAGCCAAGAATTCAAAGGAAACGAGAAAGATAACTATCTATTAAAACATAGAAAGAAGCCCATGTCATTTCTTGGGTGATAATTAAAGTTATATTGAAAGGAAAAACTATTATATTCTCTAGAACCTTAAAATGCTAAATCAAATCTAAAACTCAGTAGCAATGCCATTATGTAGTGCAATGTAATCATAAGTATAGTGAAGCGTATCATACGTGTAGTTAAATGCAAAACAGTTATGAGATAAAATCTTAAGCGTATAGCCCATGCGACCAATAAAAATAACAAAATGTTTAGGATAGAAACTATCTTCTAGAAAAGTTTAGTAAATACATTTAAAAAAACATATTTTCAAGCATTCATAGGATGACAGTAAACCGAATAAATTGTAACTCAAATATACACAAAATAAACAAGAGAGAAATATACCGCACAAAAATCCAGTAAAAATACATAGCTGAAAACGTGAAAAATCCTATACAAATAAGTTAAATAAACCATTGCAAAGACAAGAGCAGTATAAACTAGAATCAAAAGCAAACATATTATGTGAGTAAATATTTGAAAAGGTTTAAACACGGGCATTTAGATGGTCCATTTGATTTAATACCGCACTAGGAGGTCAACTAATGGGTCGACATAAAAGTAGATGAAGTTCTTAATTACGTATTAGATTTTAGATAATTTACTGACGAGAACTGTATAAGTATTTTCAGTGTGTTTTTTTTTACGATTAAGTAGATTATACAATAAAAATACTGTTTTGGAGTTTTTGTTTTTTATTAGATGGCTTGTTAAAATATAATCTTGCCATTAAAAATACTATAATTGTTTTATGTTAAATATTAGTTGACAAAAAAAACAGTTTTGACAAAAGGCACGGACCCCGGAGTCGGTTATGCTCAGCTACAAATAAAATTTAAACTATGAGTAGGTAATTGGAAAATTACATGAAATCAGTAATCATTTGTGAAAACATTGTTAACACTTCTGTCGTTACTTAGACCAGAGAGTCAACAAACAACTAAGAGATGAATAGAATAACAACTTTAATTAAAGTGTATGCAGATTATAATGCTCGAGGCTTCTTGAACAGTGCAGTTGACCGCTCTCTGTTTACAACCATGGGAATTGCTTGTACATATGATACAACTAGTTTTTCTAGACACTAATTACTGAAGCAAAGCTATAACATACTCGTAGCTACAGGCTGTGGTCTAATGAATGCATAACCTTATAACAACAAATGGGAGACATCATGGTGGTTAAGAAAATCAAAATATTTGTTCCGTAAATGTCGCACAGGTAGGTAGTTTTCAAAATACATAAGTCGTTTCCAGTTATACGAGTAAGGTTCCAAATCAAGGAATTTTCTCGATCTATTTTGTGGCTAGAAGAAGTCTTGGTCAGATGTGCTATCGAATATATTTAAATAGTTTCAACTCGAAAATTTTGTAACTTTTATATAATTAATATTGTTATTTTCTGAACCAGCACAGTTGGATAAATATGTACCTACAGATAGGTGACACTATCTGAATATATAAGGTTATTTATTTATTATATTATTAATTATTTTACATTACGCCACATCCTGTATGAAGTTTTGAAGAAGAAACTGGTAAAACCTGTAACGTAATTAATAGTGACATTAGATACATTAATCAAGCTAAAGTTTTAGACAAAACAAGACATATGAATTACCGAGTTTACAAGAAAACCGAAACAAAAGACTGATGACAAAAGTCACTGAGATCAAAAGCAATTTAAGCATAGAGACATCATTTAGAACAACGAAACATCATCAGAAAAACAGATCCCTGTAAAAAAAGCACCTTGCGTCAGTTAATAGAATTGAAAGTGAAACACTTTACACCGAGTTGAGTTATAGTAAAAAATAAAATTTTATGAAAATACTTATCCTCATAGATTTGTCAATAAATGTACAAAAATATCTGAACCAAAACACAGAATAGAAAAGAAAAGTCACAGTATAGTAAAGTCAATTCTCTTACAGAATAGTAGTCTAAGGTCTAAGTAACTATTATATTACGTTATCTGTAAAGGTAAATGAAGATGGCAAGTTAAATTAGGCTTTGTTATTATGACTGCAAACGATTAAATTTGATTTTTAGCTGTTTATATATCTATATGAAATAAACTGAACCGTTATTGACAAATTTTAATGGAGAGGTTAGCTCGACTTTGGTTGACAAGATATATGATATAGAATGATACATACAAAATAAGTATCGAAAACAAGGACACGTAATCATTAATTATACAAGAGACCCAAACCACCCAAGACTAAATATCGATGAGTTGTTAAATAAGGGCCTTACTTAAAAACATAGCTTTAAGTTAAATGGCACTAGTTAATAATGTTAGTAATTAATAATTAATTCAAAGGAGGTCTATTTAATCTATGTTTACTAACAAACCATAGATTACAGTTCCATCCTGTGAAGGTGCGCCCACGCATCAGCTGAGGTCAAGGTTACCCATCGCTAGTAATTTATTACTGTAATAATATTACGTTACTGATTTATAAGACGATTTGGTACGACATTGTAATTCTATTGATTAATAGATTATTTTCCCTACAGCATAGAGAGTAGTAAATTATATGGCACGTATAGCAGAATAGGCTGACCGCAACACAAATAATGGACATGGGTATGTCCCAAATAATGTCCAAATTATGGACTTGGGTATTGCCTTAAACAGCATCCAGAACCATCGGAGAATATAAGAAAATATTAAGAATTAATTTTAATATCATTAAAAATATATAATGACAAATAGTTAATTAAGACTTATTTAAAAAATATTATTAATTATAACAATAATATGTAAATGAATATTCGCTTAAGTTCATCTATTCATTTTAAGCTTATAAAATGCGTTCTGGATGAAGATAGAAGAGCTTAATTTTTTAAGTTCTGCAGTTTAGCTTTTTTTTTCTTTATTTCATACTTCTAAAAACTTTACCATATTTACTAAATCAATTAATGAGTAATATAGTGTCGTAGTAATCAATCAAATTAAGAAATCTTCTAGACTAACACAAATCAAGAGTTCAACAAGACATGAAGCCGCAGCTTCCTCGTAAGTAAAGGTAGACCTCAATTTACTCCTTCACTTACAAAAGAGAGACTGCCGTGTTATTATCACGCCGGCAACTAAGTGGGATGACTGAGCGGTAAATAACAGTACGATTTAACGTATACGGTGATCAGCTTTCTTCCTAGTACCCTATAAACCATTGACGAGTCTTACAGCCAAAGGGTTACCAATTAATAACAAGTACTTATTATTACTAAAGACAAAACTAGAATGCAAAATGTAGCCTGTGGTATTTCGGAGTTAAGGCCGGGTATTCCACGTTTCAAGCACATTTTTTAATGAGATCAATCATTAGTCTAAAGCTCTATCAGGTAGGGTCAAAAATATGGCGGTTACGCAGATTCGTGCGTGTCAAACTTCGATTTATGAAGATTTTCTCAGATTACTTGAAAAGTATATAAATTAATAACTTTTGAACCACAGAATGCTCTCCAAAATACTATTAACTCATAATACATGTTTTTTAAATGTGATTATGTGCTGTAATTAGGACATAAAACTGAAAATGGTTTAAAAATAGACACTGTTTCGGTATTTATTTCTATCGAGGAAAGTATTATCAATCGTGTTTTCAACCACAAAAGTTACTATGACGGATGTTCTTCTGTAACATTTTGTATATTTGGGCTTTAAATATAGTAATTTGACTAAATAAATTAGATTTTGCGAGGGGCAAATTTGGTAAATACAAGCCTTAACGACAAATCTTACGATACGAGTAACATGCGCATTTGGTCAATTTGGTCAGTCAAGATTCATAGGAATAGGCACAGGTATAGGCGGGGGGGGAAGAATGTGTAAGTGGAGAATTTTGGGAGCGGTCCGTATTTCTTCCGCACGCGGACGAAGTCGCGGGCGACCTCTAGTGTTAATAATAAAGTTTATGACCAAAATGCTGTTTTATAAAACACAAAAGGAAAAGAGGTCACGATATTTACGAATAATGCATATAATGTAGAAAGATTTACAAGCCATAAAACATTGACAACAATAAAGCGATAAAGTGGATTACATTAAAAATCGAGTATAAAATAGAAACTAATAATCTAAATTTGCCAGTTAAATTTATATAACGTTTGTTCCAGTAGACGGATTTGCTTCTTAATAAGGAAAAAGATGAACAGCTGATTTCAAAAACATAATATAGCTGCATTAGTATTACTTAGGTAATTCTATTGTTTTATAAAATGTATTGAAAATAATTGAACCGTGACTCAATTACTGTAATAGTTCATTGTTTGATTACTTGTAACGGTGCCGATGTCGATAGAGACCCATTAATTCTCAGTAGGTTAGGTAGTTAAAGTTCGACTGAACCCATGCTTGTATGAGGATGCCTATGACAATTGCTACCCTGAACTCACTTCTAGTCATATTTTTTTTTTCTATTGGAAGTAATATTGATTTTCAATTCAGTATTATATTCGGTATTTTTTTCAGTATTGTTGAATACTATTTGGCTGTTAGATAACTCTTAAAGGGCGTGATTAATTTGATTTGACAAATAACGAAGAACATAAACAAAATATTGCAACTTATATTTTAATTCTTCACGCCAATGATTGATAAATAATTAAACAGTAGCGGCTTTACCTCTAAAAGTGATATCTTCTAGGCAAACTCAGATTGCAAGGGAAACGGATCACGGTATCGTTGGATACAACACTCCGTGGTCCGTGGCTAATTCAGTACGATCCCGGTATCCGTGGAGACATACCCGTAAAGAGTAGTTCACAACTATCAGTCAGATCACAATTATATGCGGTTACGTAGTATTGCAAACTTTCTTTGCCACAACCACCACAGCGTTATTTATGTGCTCCATACCATCAATGACTCATACAACTGAACAAAGAGAGCTGTAATCCAGGCCACCATCATTCACACGGCTGTCCTAATTCACCATCGACCGAAAGAAATTCACTAAAATTGGTAACATCTTGATTCTTGTACTTTTGCATTCGGTACAAATTCTTTGATTCGCTCGAATTGACCGATCTTTATCGTTGGTTTTTACTTTCACGAGATTTTTATGGGCGTCACATCCGGATGTAATTGCAATATCCCTGGAGTTATAGATTTGTAATTACATAATGAACTTGTAAAATAAGAAACTTTAAAAAACTTTAGTTATTTGCGGTACCAGCATAATAATAATCGGCAGGAAAATAGCGTAAAAGATTCTGAGGTTGGACAGAGTGACGATATAATTCGTTAAGGGCATTTGGATGATCACGGAAAGTGGCCTGTCTTACCCCTGTCACTTACATTCGCACGAATACGCGAACCCACAAGTGTAGGGCGACATACGCAAATGATTATGCCTCACATGCGTGCAAACATTTGTACGCATGCATTAGGAAAGACTTAAGTCGAAACAGCAGATACGAATGTCAAAGTAATAGATGCCAATAAACTGCCCCGGACTGGAATGGTCATGCTTAATCAGCCTTTTAATAGGCCACAGCTGGACATAGACCTACCCTCAAAGGGCGAATGGGCCATATCCGCCTCAAATTGCCAAATGTACCATTGAGTTTCTTCTTTGTACATATGTAGGTTTTTTCGCTATGTTTTCCTTCACCAAAAAGCCAGTGGCATGTAAATCCGTGTTTAAACTCCAAAAAACTCATCGGTACGGACCCCGGGATTTGTGCTCACGACTTTACTATTCCAAGTTAGCGGACTACCAATTAGGCTACTACGGTTTGGAATTACGATGTTCTCATGCGAATCTTTTTCTTACTTGTTACGATAAAAAATGAGGATCTGCATTCACAACTACAAAGTATCCAGCATCATTACTCATTACAAAAACTAAATGTCTGTGTTCAGCTAGCATTCCACCATTAAGCACCATCTGCTGACATTTAACATTTTTACACGCCATGTGTGTTATTGAGCAGAATCAGCAGGTGAATTCTAAGGGCAGCTGATCACCATGCTTGTTGACTAGGGTTGTTATTTACCAAGGTGTTATTAAGGAAAGGGTAAAACATTATTTTTATTGATGGCTTTGGTATGGTGTTGTTTGGTATGGTTATTTATATCACATCTATTCAAAAATAGCTACTTTGTTCCTCGGAAACGAGCTCTTTTTGTGCTACGTTGTTAAAAGTGGTTTACATTTGGAACGTGGATATAGTTAGTAAAAGTTCCAATCACCAAAGAGATCAACCACGGACATTGTATGAACAAGTAACAGGCTAAAATAAACTAAGGCGCGCGAAATAATTCGAAAAATTAAAAAACGCGCGAAATTCATTTGCATTCTGCCTTCGTTAGTAATTGTTTACTCAAATTCGGATTTTACTTAGTTTTGTTTTAACTGAGTGTTTCTTCCTGAATAAAAACTGAGAAGTGAGTTGAGTAGTGAGAATGAAATAAACGTAGGTACTATTCTTCCTCGGGATCAAAACTATTTTAAGCTCGAGTATTTTGAATCTACTCTAGAATCCTTCGCTACGCTCTAGACTTAATGAAACACTCTCGCCTTAAAAATAGTTGTTTGCTCCCTTGGTAAACAATCTACTATTTTCGGGCCAAAAATGAGGCCCGGGACAGGGAACCATGGCACAAGGGAGAGGATGCCCATACCGAGTGAATCGATACAGGCTGATGATAATAATGAATTAATTTTTTATTTACAATGTTTTACATGATCCAACTTTAAACTAAGGCATTATATGATATTTTATATAGTACATACAATTATAACATGAAATAGAAAGTATCGTCAGTACGTAAAAATGTGCTAATCTTTTAAAATTAATTTGATCTGAATAGAGTATTATGAGTATTAGAGTAGCAATGAATAAATTGTAGTACTACGTATCTATACGCAACAGAGAATGGCCTATTAGATAGTATTAGAATTTAAATTTTATTAAATGAACTCTAAACTTCAGCAAACTGCCTAAAATGCTACCGTCCTGCCCCATTGAATACTGTAGTTTGAACTTTCTATTCGAAATAAAGGCTAGCGTTTTATTTTAGGTATGTGAAGACTGTAAGGTGTGCAATTAATGGATAGGTCTGCGTCAGGAATACATTAATTACCTTTCCCTACCTACAAGTTTATGCTTATATGCGAAAATAGTTTTTACGCCAAATAATTGCCATCGATGTTTTTGTCACGTGCCCTTTTAATAGCATCTACTAGCGACAGGTTGAAATGGCTTGCATTCTTCAGACAGATGCTAATTTACCGTTTATTAGTTACATCCACATTATGAATAAGGCCATCTCGATCTTCTGCTTTGCTCAAGAGCATGCTACTAAAATAACTGTTAAGTATATTTTACTGATTTAAAAACTAAGAGATTAGACTTTTAGATAAATTTAATAGATGCGCCAAAACGGCGTTATCTTAACAGTGCTTGATGAGAGAGGGTGTTCAGCTGTTTTTGCGTGTGTATGTATTTGTTCCTACTTTGTAGCTGCTGACGGATCTGTTGTTTCAGTTTCGTCGATAGACTATCAGCCCGATGGGTTAATGATATCAGACCCATCGCAGATCACTATATAGATAGACAGACACTACATCATTGTCAGCCAGGAGACGTTCACTGCTGGACGAAGGCCTCTCCCTTAATAGGGAGGGGTTTCCATAATCCCTACGCTTGGCAGGCGGCTTAGGGTTCGCAGAATGTTCACCACCGTTAACCGAGAGGACGCTGCTGCCCATCCTCCGGTGATACTGGATGCAGTTTTTGAACATACCTAGGACAGACACTACAGCATAGAAGTAATTGACCCAAGACAAGAAACAAAGTAGAAGGGAGAGCAGACCTATATACAGCAGGAGGCAATACTAGCTGAATAAAATTTGCTATTGCGAAAATCAAATTCGCTGATCTATTAATATCATCGTCAAAGAAAGATGATAGAAAGCATAAAGATCAGAACCTCTTCTGATCTTTAAAAATGGTTTACAAAACATTTGCTCGAAAAATGCATTTACGAAGCCTGTATACATCGTTCGAAAGTTGAACATTACGCACCATACAACTAGGCGTGCGTTAATATAGCTAGGCGTGCGGTAAACCTATTTTACCGCACGCCTAGTTGTATAGCGCCGTTAGTAAATTTTACGATATTTTTTTAATTTCCTTATAATATATAAGAATTCCACTAAGGAGTTTCACATTACGAGAATAAATAAGCTAAATGATCGAACCTCCTTCGAAACGCTTTTGCTCAATACGTTTGTTTCAGTTTAATACTAAAGAGAAAATGAATCGATAGATATAGTTCTAATTTCACCACGTGCACGTCGCGCCATTTACAAATTGCGCCATTTTCATATTAGAAACATCAAAGATTTTTCTTCTTCTTTCCCCCTTATGGCGTTGCACTTTGTGCATTTTGCCAGTGTCAAGTATTCAGTTGAGACTTTCTGACTGATATTTATAAACAAAATAATAAAGTTTGTTTAATTATTACTGTTTTCTCGCAAATGTGTTGTAAAATTGTGTATGACACTCGTGCGGATTGGTTTTTACAAACTCGTGACTATGGTAAACCCTCGACAGCATCTCGGGCTTAAATTCGTCTACTCGTTTGTAAAAATCAACTTACCGCACTAGTATCATAAATAACTATTCCCACCTTGTGCGACATGACA
The DNA here is from genome assembly GCA_905404285.2 of Erannis defoliaria. Classification (NCBI taxonomy): domain Eukaryota; kingdom Metazoa; phylum Arthropoda; class Insecta; order Lepidoptera; family Geometridae; genus Erannis; species Erannis defoliaria. Next base: position 9,608,277 of record FR990066.1, on the reverse strand, counting down.
CATTTAGGACAAACACCATAGAGGGAAGATAGAAGCAAAGCTCGAGAAGAACGATAAGAAGTTTTGTGAATCAATTAAAGGAGAGGACCAAAGTCATATCGTACGAGGAGGTCAAGGAACTGGCAGAAGATAGAGAAAGATGGAAGTTAATCCACCGTCAAAAGCTTAAATATTATGATGTTAATATTATATGTGACTGAATTTAACTGACGACAAAGACCTACATTTCTCATGAATATTCACGTATCCAAAGGCATCTAGTTTATATACAGACCGGTTTCAAAAATTCTACCAGTTCCAGAGGATGTTTTACGATAAAACGTCTATAAGAATATAACTATGTATATGTGGCCTGACGGCAAGGCTATCAAGTCAAGACTAGGTTTTTATAGAAACAGCCATTTGTGATGACTCGATGAGACATTTTATGTTATACTGTAATCGTTGGGCATATACCATTAGCGGTGACAAGCCTTGCCTTGCCGTACTCCTCATAAAGACACTTATCGTTATGGCCTTTCTAAAAAGGGCTATAAACAAATACATCTGGCCTCATAACCCAGTAACTACTGTCACATCATAATTCAAACTGATCAACACAATCCTTTCCTACACATCCCAGTTAACTGCATTTCAGAGTTACCAGTAATTATTTTTCTTCCTAACTTCTTGTTAATTTTGATTTGTATTTTGTTAAGCAAGCTTGCTCCATCATAGATCGCATCTTTGCTTAACTTAGTCGAGTGCGGTTAAAAGCAACCCTATAGCCAAATAAAAAATCTATTAACATCTCCATCGTCATCATTTTCAGTCCCGACTAACCAAGTTGGACCTGCAACATCGGACGTCTCCGGGCTGATGATGAAGGTAAATAAATAATTAACCGCCTGAGCGAAGCGGGTCTTTGCAACAACTGGCTTCATTTGTTTTCATGTGTGTCACCGGATGTTTGAATGTTGGTTCGACGTACAGGTCATATTTTTCAACTAATGTTGACGAAACAGGTACTGGAACAGGTTCTAAAATTTCATAGATTTTTTATGTTGTCGACGGTTTTTTTCGGATGTATATTTCCCCCAAAATGAGGAGACATTTGCTGCGGCGCTATTTACCGGACAATTTTGATAATATTCGGCAGAACTATTCGGTACTCAATTCTAAACAAGAATTTCCAATATGAAGCAAAATCGATCCAGATGGGTTGTGTGTGAGGTCTCAGTTCGCGAAATCTACCAATAATTGGTAGCTAGTAGGACAAGGGAGGCCTTCGTCCAGCAGTGGATGTCTTCTGGCTGACGAGAGGAGAAGTAACTTGTCCGATCAATTTACCACAAGGCCACGTGCTTATGGGAAATGCCAGAAACTTGATCTCACAAATAAATCATCAGTTTGTGCAATCATCATTATTGACAAATAAACCAATTTACAGCTTTTTTTTAAAATGATTATTTTACGGAATATATCAATGAGGCGAATCTGGCAACCCAGCTATATGATATATTCAGTTTATTAACTGCACTCGAAGCTTGCTTTGAAAGAAGAGATTAGATTACACCCACCATCAAGGAATGGGGTTCTCGAAACATCACATGCTAGTTTTTGATCGTCCTACTTTAGAATGTTGCATTGCGACATAGAAAATCCCTTTTACTTCATATCACATTTCAACGCTCCCAGTTTTTAACTACATCAAACAAATGAAATATGTATGTAAGTTTGTGATTCTGTATCTTAGAAGGAGAGCATGTTTTCGGAGAAAAACTTATCATTTACAATGAAATGTATCAGTATCGTGTAAAGAAATAAACTTATTTCCTAGTAAACGGAATCGTATAACGAAGATATTTTCTTCTGCCGTAACTGGTTACGAACCTCCGGTTTCGTACGCGGCCGAAGGGGTAATTTTATTCAATTCACACAAATGACGATTCATTTGTCGTTCAGAGAAAACATGATAGATAGATAGGTTACACTAGTGTAACAATGGCGGCCTTATTGCTAAACCTGATCTCTTCCAGGGACCTTAGGATGGAGAAAAATTACGAACACTTATTATTTCTCTGAGGTTCTTACGTTTGTTTTTGCGACCCACTATTTATCACAGGGGTTTCATTCATTGAAAACATTTTTTTTTTCCGGAGTAGGTTTTCACACGTCATTTCTCTTCACCGAAAAGCCAGTAGTGGTATAAAAATCCGTAGAACTCTAAAGAGGTTATCGGTAAGGGTCCGGGATTTGAACTCGCGACCTTACGATTTCTAATATTTCTTACGAAGTCGAGTGGTCTTTTAATTGGGTTACCACGGCTTTTAGTTTAGGTCGATGCTGGCAAAAAATGTTAGTCAGCACGTAAAATCGCCTTACCCTTTACCGCCGTCAACTCTCTCACTACCTGAACAAACGGTTTCACAATCGTAAAATGTGTCGCAAAGCGAGCCGGATCGGGTTTATTACTTCATTGTTTGTCGTCTGATTACAAAGCCTTACTTACATATTGTTTCAATTCACTGCAAATGTTACTGTTGATATATTGGAAGTTAGACACGCGACACTATAAGAATTGACTAGGATTTTATTACAAGTAATCCAGCTGAATAGAATATTCAGGTTTTGCAAACTGAAACCGATATGATCGAAACACATTTACACTCGTGATTTTCAAAGACTGTATTGCTAATTAACGACTATTAAAAAAAACATTTGGCTGACACTCACTTCCCTATTAAGGGAAGGTCTTTATCCTGCACTGTGGACGTCTTTTGGCTTCAGATAATAATGATTTGGTTGACACGAAAAATAATGCAATGCAATGAAATAGAAAACAATCTATGAATTAATAATATAAATGCATTAAAGTTAGTTTGAAAGTAAATTTTAGTTTAGCCACATCAAATAACCGCGATTGACGTTTGAATATCTAGTATACTAGCGTGTTATGCCAAGAGGGAAATCCTTCCTCAGAAGTGTTATGAGTGCTTAGTGCTGTGCTACTACAAATACTGCTACTACAAATACTCGTAAGCAGTTTCCGACACGGTAGAGTAAAATGTTATCTGACTCAACACATGTGCTTGCAAGGTTGTGGTTTCAATTAATTAAGTACCTATACCTACGTTATTATAGGGTTAATTGCTATCGATTCTGTTATGTTATCAACGTAGCAGACTCTAAATAATTAATTACAAGCCCAAGGTACAAAATAATATTGGGGAATTTAATGGTCGAAAATTCAGGGCTACATCTGGAAAGAGATACTAAAGGTTGGATTATTCAAAGTTCTGTCACAAGTTTCTGTCATCTGCTTTTGACGTGACTAAGAACGAACATCGCGATTATGTGTCGGGAAAAGACATTTAAAGAATTTGTATATAAAATGTTTATAATTTTTATGATCGATGAAATGGTAGTGTATCACCCAACCAGAATACTTTTGTACATTATGAAATGCACTATGAAAATACCTGGAGCCACATTAGAACTACCATCTGTAACTTTATATAAAAAAAAACAACACATCCAATGTGTGAATTAGATACAGTCGAAGGTAAATCTGGTCTCAAGCGTGACTAATCTCGTCTCAGATATAAATATAATAACCGTTTTATTAATTCAACGTGGCACACTCATTACACTAGTATGCTAATCCAAACATATCGGATACAATGTTATTGGGGGCAGCATATCGCACATGACAAGTTTGACATCTTATGGCGTATGCTTGCATGATGTATTGATGACATAAGAGACAGGTAGGCCCTGAAGGTTACTTGAATTCTGACACGCAGCATGAATGGGGTATGCATCGTATTGAATGATATGACAAGCGGTGAATTAGGCAATATGGACCAGCAGGGCGACTCATTGTGAGAAAGTTGAAGTCAAAAGACTTTGAATCGATAATGTGGATGAAATCTTAGCAACTCTAAGTCTCACTCTAGAGGCGATGTTTAAAATGCGTGGACGACATTGCATTGCAAAGATTGACGAAGACCCGCTTAACTTAGAAGCATTTTGCAAAATTATAACTGGTACCAATCCTGCACGATTGCAATGCAAGCAAAACAATACAATACTAAAAGGTGGACGCCAGAGCAGTCAAACCATCTCCAAGTGGATCCTGTAACAGAAGCTTCCAGAGGAAACCTGTGGAAAATTGAGTCGAGGAAGATCTGAGAAAAATTTAACGGTGAACAATTCTGTGAAGGAAGGAGAAACAAAGCAAGATAGCAAATTATACACTGGTCAAGATGATAAAGAATTGTAAAGCTGAAGGCAGTAAGATGAAGGTAACAAAGTTTCAATTCGCATGGCGTTTAACGCGTTGATTTTATGTGTTTAGTAGGTCTTATTGGTAGATAAACTAAAGATGCATGTTTTCTTTACATTGCTGTAACAATAGAAAAGTAAAAAGAACTTCTGCTCTATTAAAGCTTGAGAATCAAATAAACCCTAGTAAAATAACTATATCAGTACGTAGCCCCTTAATACTCTTATTATCATAGTCTAACATCCTGCAGGGCTAGCATGCGCACCGCGAGAAAATTTTCACGATTCTTAAAAACAGGACAAGGCTACGAATCTGTATAAGTTTGTCTCGTTTCCGCACGACATAAAGACACGACAAAGTTTTCTCGCGGTGCGCATGCTAGCCCTGCTGGTATATACAGTTGTTCGCATATTGAAAACCTTAGAAAGTGGTTACATAAAAGTACTAGAATTCGCGTACACAATATGTTTCAAGAGATTAGTTCCACAACCTTTTACCATAACGTTACGTTTCTAAAGTTCCCCTAGATACCATAGATACCTCGTAAAATTAGCCGCGGTGTAAGAACTCACGGCAAGCACGTTTTTGCAGTTTTTTTGGAATAACTCGTGCTAAGCGATATTCTTTTGTGATTCAATTAAGTACATGAGATTGCATAAGGCCTTTGTGATCACCCATCACAAAGGCCTTATGTTGGGCGAAGCGAACTAAGGTATGCGTCAAAATACGTAAAGTTTTATTTGCTTTTCTACGTAAAATGTAGTGAAGAAATAAGTGTGTGATGACACTAAGAGTTTTCCATACAAGAGTTAAAAGTATTTTTTTAATTCTTCTGCAATTCTTTAAGAACTTAGAGATCTATTTAGACTAAATTATAACCGGTCAAATGCCAAGCCAAGCCAAGCTGATGGTACATCAAACGATATATCATCCCAGAAAATCACGGGAATTAAGCCTTCTTTACCATTTTCACCTCCCACTCAGCATTAGTAGGTGATAACTGTTGGTTCTCCTCTTAAGAGTGCCGTCTTTACCGATCCGGTGCTAATCTCTTGTTGCTTTCTAAATATATTCTTATCTACAAGTTAATTACCTCATACTTTATTAGGAGCTCCAAAACCCACATCCAAATTCGGAACTGATATACCTTGTTACATAGTAAAGAAAGTAAGACAACTTTGAAAGTACATAATACGTTATTAATCAAGAGACTAGAAATCGAAAGTTGTCCCGGAGCTACAAAGGATGAGCGCGTTAACTACAAAAGTAAGGCATTTGACAGCATTAGCGGATAATAAGATACATTATCGGTGAAAGAACAGTTTAATGTGGGCAGGTGAAAAGTAGAGGTCGCTGCCCTGATGCCAAAGGTGGACGCCTGATAAGGTGGAGGGAATTCCTTGTATTAGGTTAACGACACTGGAGATTTGGAGTCGATGAGTTGATCTTTAGAGTTCCGTAACCGTAGCGCAAATGCGATTGTATTACTAAACCAACAACGGCGCCAAAAGATTTCTTTGGGATACATAAATTTATTTATTAAGAACAACGTCTGTCTTGTCTTCGTTCGTGTGCAATGATGTACATCATCGTCATTGCACACCAACGAAGACAGGCAGTTACTATCTAAGCGTCATCACAATTATAGGTGTAGACTACATGGGTTTAAACTAGCAAGTCATAGTAAGATTGCTAGTGATCAACAACACATACACTACACACATCTGACATCGTTTAGTTTGACAGATAACGTTTTCTTTTTGTTTTTACATTTTTGATCTCTTCCGCCAAAATATACAATGTGTAACAAAAAGGTTCAACAATACTAAAGGGTATGTATGTACCCATCGTTATGAACAACTTTTACTATGGGGCCAACCTTGAAATCGCGGAAATAAATCAGCTGTTCCATACAAAAATTTCATTGACCTTGGATAAAATGTATAGGATAGTTGTTTTTTTTTCGCGAGTTTGTGATTAGCCCCATACTAAAAGTTGTTCATAATGATGAGTACATACGCACCCTTCAGTATTGTTGAACCTTTTTGTTACACATTGTATAACCAAGTTTCTGCAAAACATGGTGTTAGTCCTCTAACGTACTTTAGGGTTGCTAGTTTAGAACTACTTGCGATAGTGGCGCCTCTATTAACTTTATTTGCTAAGTCAATTAGTTATTACTCTGGGTCGTAAGTATAATTAAGTACAACTTTATGCAATAACACTGGCATTGGTGGCAGCCCTTTTAAATTTCAACTCTTTTTATGTCCATACTGCGGTAGTGAAAATCTCTTGTCTCTAGTCCATCGGAATATTTTAACTTTTATGATTGCACTACTTGAAGATTTTACAACCGATTGCCAGCAGGCGATAGTTATTCTACTTACTCTCGATTTTATAGGTTTGTCTACTTGACATGGTTTGGGGCAACTTAGAAATCGACGACTATAAAACAGCGAAACCATTAAACGAGTAGTTCTGCGAACAGAAGACCTCGCGAGCATAGACTTCAAAGTCAGGTGGAGCTAATCGGCCGGTAAATGACCCCGCAGAAAAGTTCCCTTTTTAGGGGAAATTCACCTCCAAGCTAAAATAGCCGAAGACAAAAAATCTATGAAATTGTTTATTATACAATGTGTAACAAAAAGGTTCAACAAAACGAAAGGGTATGTATATACTTATCATTATGAACAACTTATCCACACCTCTACATCTACACAAACTAGACTGATTTCAGACCTTTTTGAACAAAAAAAATGCACAAACTAAGCCTACAAAATTTCGTAAAGATCGGATTAATTGTTCGCAAATTATTATCGAACAAATATACATACAATTTTATTATGAAAACTGACGTGGTTTTGACACATTTTTGTTTTATTTATACGGGAATACTCACGTTTAATTAAATCGGATACTCCGACTATAGTTTCGATCACATCCGGTGACCTTTTTCAAAGAGTGAAAACAGAGCCCGACGCCCGTGCAGCTGCGTCCTGCTTAGCTTTTTGCTTGTGCTAAGCAGGACGCAGCTGCACGCGCGTCGGGCTCTGTTTTCACTCTTTGAAAAAGGTCACCGGATGTGATCGAAACTATAGTCGGAGTATCCGATTTAATTAAACGTGAGTATTCCCGTATAAATAAAACAAAAATATACATACAAGATATTTTAAAAACCTTTTTCGTTACACAAAACGAATTTTGCCAAACTTATACTCATATATCAACAGTTACGAGTATGTGCATGTCCACTCTTATATGAATAAAACGTTATTGAATTAGTTTTATCATCAAATTTTAAATTTTTGATATTACAAAGCATAAAACATTTTTAACGCATATTTTACGTCGATGATTCCATAAGATTGCAATACTAATAAAGTGTGCAAATGTATATATTTATTTAAGATAATATTTGGCGACATTGCAGCTACATTGGTACCCAGTTGAACATTTTAGGATATTTAGTAGTTAGTAAGTAGTTAGTTCTAGTTAGGTAAGTATTACATAATTAACAATGGACCAGTGGACCTATAATACGTAATTAGTTTACAAATTATTGATTATGATGAGGTTACTCGCTGCATGTTTACCTAATCGCATGTAGCTTACGCCTGTATAAAATTTCAGGCAGATAATAAGATAATAATATGACAGGTGGACTAAAAACGTTGACGAAGTGGCGGCCACTTCCTGGTAAACGAAGAGTCTGATGCCTAACAGCCTTATAGCTCAGTTGGTAGCATGCCTGCCTTCAGAGCTGTAGGGCGTGGGTTCGATCCCCACCCAGGGCAAACATTTATGTGAAGAACATAGATGTTTGTTCTGTGTCTGGGTGTAGTATGTTTTATAGTGTTATAGTTATAGTTTTTAGTGTAGTATTATAAGTATGTATTTACGAAAAAAATATGTATATAAGTATTCTATCAGCTATCTGGTTTCCATAATACAAGCTTTGCTTAGTAGGGGCTAGATGACGCACGCGTAAAATGTCACCCAACATAAAAAAAAATAAAAAAATACAGGGCCTCATTTTTGAATCGTACGCAAGCGTAACGCATGCGAAAGGAGCCGACCTTCGAACGATATTGTTTGGAATAAGGTTCAATATCGTTTAAAAGTCAGCTCCTTTACGTACGATTCAAAAATGAGGCCCCAGGAGTCGTTGAGTCGACGAAATTGTAAAATGGGGGAGGGAACCAAGATAGAATTTGCTCAGAACCAGTACATGTGGCGTACATGAACAGAGGCTAATTTCCGAGCACAGACTAGACTTGATGACAATTTATACTTTGTACGTTTATTAGCAAGGGCAAACAGAAACAGCTGAATACAAAAAAAAGCTCCCTCGGTCAGGTCAGGAATAAATATTATCCCTGACCTCCAAAGACTTGATATCTAAAACTGGTATTGCATTTTACAGGGAGATCTTAATCTAAATGTTATGAATTTCTTGTCTCCATCTATGTATAAGCATTTCTAAACTAGGCGTGATTTATAACATAAATCCGTTAGAATAGAGATAAATATATCAAAAGTTCTGTAGGTAACAGTTCAAAGTGATTTATGGTCTATGTGATAGTTAAGCTTTAGATAACTCTAAATACAAACTACATGTATCAAATTTAATAGTAAATCACTTTTATTCTTACGATTTTTTTAAATGGTTCCTCATAGATACGAACTATGTATATACACATAATAAATCCGTCATATTATCTGTCTACTTAATGCATATGTAATAAATAAATCTGTCAATAGTTTTATGTTCTATTTCAAACCCAATCCTTCAAATGAAATATCCCTTTTAGATGCATTATTTCACGCCTGGATGTAAAAATAAATCATTCACAGAGTAAAGTAATAAACTGCGTTTTAATAAGCTATAACAAAAAATATCATAGGAAGTCGATAAACCTTCACAGAATACAAAACTAAGGACATAATAAAAGGGATAATAGCAAAATAGTTGAAAAACTTTGAAGACTATAATAAACATAACTTCACAACAAAACATCAGTTGACTTAATTTTTAGTACCAAAACCGTTTCAAATCTCCATACGTCTAAAGATTCGGGTCAAAGTATTCAAGTTGATCACGGGAAGCTGTAAAGAAATGTGTTTATTGTAATATACATAATCGTAACTATCCCATAAAGGAGAATTAATACAGAAATAGAATCAATTAAAGAATGCGGAAGATATAAACCAGAACAGGAGTTTGGCGTGAAGTTTGAAGTTATATAACGCACGATGCGTCTCATGATGGCGCCTCTTTATAGTCGTCGAGAAGAGGCATAAATCTATTAGCACTTTTAAACCAGCTCCTGTTTTTTAGAATTCTGTGATGCGCAATAACCAAGCTTGGATTTTAATACAACTGGATGAATTCCATGCGTGCGTGTTAGATTTGTTTGTAGTAGGATAAGCGGACAACCAAATGTGTGTATCGTGAGCGAATCGGTGTCTTCTTGGCAAGCGTGCTCCTGGGGCCTTATTTTTAAATAGTACGCAAAGTTGCGCATACGAGCGGAGCCGACTTTCAAACGATATTGAACCTTATTCCAAACAATATCGTTCGAAGGTCTGCTCCGCTCGCATGCGCAACTCTTGCGTACGATTCTAACATAAGGCCCCTGCTCTGCTCCATCGTATAGTGCATCTTCGCTTGGCAGGCAACCGCAAGCCTATTAGCCATAAAAAATAAGTTCTAAACTGGGCTATAGGTTTGGTTACTTAGCCTAAAGATAGGGTCATTGTAATTATTACCAACCACTTTTATCACCTGAGACCTGGGTATGTCCTGAAACTGCAACCAGACCCACTGGAGGACGGGCAGCAGCGTCCTCTTGGTTAACGGTGGTGAGCATTCTGCGTTCCCCAACCCGCCTGCCAAGCGTGGGGATTATGGCAACACCCCTCTATAGGGAGGCCTTCGTCCAGCAGTGGACGTCTTATAGCTGAGGACGACGACTTTTATCAACCACTATTACAATTGTGCTAACCTGCTAACTCTGAAATCGCGAGACCAAAAGCTACCATCCCAGCCGAACTTATTTTATTAAGCCGCCCAACGGATGCTGATTTCCGCCATGTTTCCGCCTCCTAAAATATAATTCCGGAATCATTAAAATTATATTAGGTTGCATAAATGTATCGGATAAACATTGACATGTTTATTTTCTGTCGTAATCGTAATAGAAAATGTTTGTGTTCCTAATTTCTACGCATTCAAATATGACACTGTCTCTTAATTTCAACAATTTCCATATTGCCAATTTAATAAAAAACAATAAATGATGTATATTATGGTACAAGCGCTTTTATAACAAAATATATTCAGAGGATTCATATACTATAATATCATATACTATAACATATACTATAACATTTTTGCAGGAGAAACAATGAAAAACACAGTTTTAGTTTGGATCATTGTTCCCTTGTTTCTTTGATGGAAAGCTTGGATATTCTCTACCTGCTTACAAATATTGCAGCAGTAGGTACCTACTCTTTAAATATTGCCCAATAATCCTCCGATCACTAAGAAAAAAGAAAACCAGGTCTCTCAAACGCTAAGAAAACACACACATCACAAATCACCAGCCAAAAGACGTCCACTACTGGAAGAAGGCCTCTCCCTTAATAGGGGGGTTGTCATAATCCCCACTCTTGGCGCGAGGGAAACCGGAAGAATAAAAAAGAGACCTAATAAGAAAAAAGCTGACCACCTCTTATTGGTATTTGCCATAGATCTAGTAAAAAAGGGGAGATGAGGGACGCGCGGTTTGACGTGGACCGCACAAATTAGTTCCACAGACCTAATTGACCTTAGTCACAATCAAACAGGCGCTCGGTTTAGGTTTAATTATAGTACTGTCATCAGCCATAAAACGTCCACTGCTGGACGAAGGCCTCCCCCTTAATAGAGGGGTGTTGTCATAATCCCCACGCTTGGCAGGCGGCTTGGGGATCGCAGAGATCTTCAGAGATCGCTCACCACCGTTAACCAAGAGGACGCTGCTGCCCGTCCTCCGGTGGGTCTGGTTGCAGTTTAAACATACCCAGGTCCCAATTATAGTAGATCTATCTAAATAAGCAGAAACAATACCTTCCTGTGTTTTCAAAAGACGCACAAATTGTCAAAAAACCAATTCCACGGAAATATTTCTCACTCGGTAAGACATTAAAACTAAAATTTTCTTTAAAATTCTTCCGATTAATTTATGTAGTTGTTTTAATCCAATTATGTTTGCTTGACATTAGAGCGTACCTCATCTCTCTTTCTTTTACTAGATCTATGGTATTTTTAGTTACGTCAGTAATCTTTCCTATCTATTCGTAGCTTATATTGGTCTTCGAAAATATGCCATTAAAGAAATGAAGTTGTATTACTCATGTGTATTGAATGATTGACGTTTGCATGTAGTAGATATAATAAATTAGCTTCGCCTATCCCTTTGAGGGGTCAAACTGTGAAATTCGATTAACCTATTACAATCATGATATAATCATTCCTTTTGTTTGTATAATTTATTAATACGACTTGATGTTTAGACGTAAATACACTATCGTTACGAAAGATGCGTTAATTACGAGACTGGGCAATGAAACTTGTCATTGCGAAGATTGCCAACACCTTGGGCAAATGCGTCGATCGTGCAGAATTATAACAATTTCTATCACTATATTTCCTTATAATTTCTGATCATATTGAAAACGAAGAAGAATTACAGCAGAGCAGATACTTACACCCTATTTTCACGATTTCTCTAATTGTGAAAATTGCTTAATTTAGCCTAATGAATAATATTTTAAATTGTATTGTGAAAGGTCAAGATAAAATTTGTATTAATTATAGTGCCAAGAAAAAATATAATTAAAACTGATAATTGTTATTAAAATAACCATTCATATTCTCGTGAAAGATGAATGCGAACAGACTGCATTAACTAAAATTATCGCCGAAACTTAATCAATCATTGCGTGAGATTTTAAAACCGCCGACGTTTCCTTCGAATTTATCTTCACCAATTAGCGGTTGGGTCAGTGGCTTCCGCGTCCAAAGCCAAATCTGTCAAAAAAGTAAAATAGAAAAAACATGGTTTTAAAAAGTTTGTGGGTTTGCGCCACCTTTCCGCCTTTTCGACGAGTGTTAAAAAAACATCATTAAGAATTTTGTTGACTTATTTAATAGCGTGGTTTCTTTGATTGCAGCCATTGCACCACATAGTAACTTGATGCGGCACTTTTTATTGGGCCTCAGTAATTATGGTGTTTTTGAATTAAATAGGGCAATAGAAATACCATCTAAATTGTGCGTATTATGTCATTAATTATGATTTCGAAAATGCGAGTTATTTTTTGATGTAATATGTTTGTAATTTAATATGACAGGTACCTAGTCCATATTTTACTTTAATTTGTACAATAAAAGTATATTATGTTTCATTCATTTATTTTACATCTGCCCAAAAAAGGCAAGGCAGTCACGATTGTTTCTTTTTTTAGTTTTGGTAATAAAGAAACTCACACGCATAGATTAACCCTGAAAACATTACATTCCTTTTTTTGGGCAATCGTGTAAAAAACATTAGACACATAGTTCGGGCGAGCTAGGTACAGACATTCATAAAAGTGTCATGAAAAGTTATTGAATTGAAATTAAATAAAAGGAAAGTAAGCTGTGAACCAAACTGAATTCTTAACATGCCATGAATCTGGCACTTACTTGGACATTCTTCCAGAAATAACCGAGACGAAAGGCAAGTAAGGCGCTAACGACGCGTCAGATTGACGAACCAAAGGAAATAGGTCTGGCAACAAAAATCATCAATTCCAGTCAAAGAAACTGAAAAAATAGACTAATTTGGACAAAGTAAAATTAAGGCTTGATGAATCTATGAAACTAACGCGTGGATTGAACGGTATAATCACAAAAGCTGTCAAAGTTCAATAGATTGATTGAGAATGCACGGGTATTGTAAATGTTAAGCAAAATGCTCTCTACCAAAATAAATATATTCGGAATAGCTTTGATTTTGACTACACCCTGTCGTATGTTAAGCAATAGTGCGGTCTAGGATAGAATATTCAAATAATAATTAACACAAGTGCTAAATGGGCAGAGTGAGTTAATTAGACCACTAATGTCTAAACCTCCTATGATTATTAAAGTAATTTTTAGTATTATTCGTTCGCACGCTCAGCCGTTGGTTAATATAGGCTGAAGTAGATAGATACGCGAAAGACGTTCTACATCATTTCAATGCGTACTTTGACAGCGATCGCAATTCTATTGCTTATTCTTTTACGAATGCTACACGCTGATACATTGTAAATAGATTTGCATTACAGATTAGCTTTGATACCTACCACTTTCGAATAACCACGATCATTTTCATTTTTGACAGGTACACAACACGAAAGTGTCAGTTTGCTCAAGTAAATATGACAGCTTCTGTTTTACCATCTCCATTATTTATTTTATCTACCGGAAAAGGCATTATTTGAGTCTCTATCTGCATAGTAATAGAGATAAGAATTGTAAATTACTTTTTATACTAATAGTCTTTATGGTTTGGTTTTGAGCACTGATTCGCGGTGATATGCGATATCAACACGATGAGAACATGAATGTGAAATTGCTATGTCGATTAACATAATAGGAACGTGTTTAAACAAACATTTAATCTTATGTTGCGTAATGAAGATATTATTATCACTACAAAGCAGAGCGATGATGGGTTAGTTAATGTAAATCGCAATTTGAATGGTTGAGGCATGTTAAGACTCGCGTCGTCTTAAGACCTAAAGGAACACGGCTGATGTGCGTGATTTTATATAATTACTCCAGCTCCGAGTGAATAGGCTCCTTCGAAGTCTGCGAGCTTTATCTCCTAATACTTCGTCGCTAACCAACAGGCGAGTAGGTGACCAACACGCGATTAAAAAAAATCGCGCGTCCATTGCTATGCATTATTTTTGTTCGTACGAAACCACGGTCAAACATATTGACGTGGAGTAGATGTCATAAACCTAACTAAGATTCGCGGGATCAAGTTTCTTTAATCTCTAGTTTTTTTTTTTTCTCGATTCAAAATCGACGATGACGAATAATTATGTAAATGAAATTAAAGATCCTATATACTAAGTTTCGTTATCCAAACAGACAAATGAAAGCAAATATTGCCAATTGTTGCAAGGAAGAAGGCTTCGCTCATTCGGTCAATTAAAAAGATTTTCGTAGTTTTACCACGCTGGCGGAGTCCACAACGTCCACTGAATACTAGATTTACATCATTTAGCAACCGCCAATGAGGACACGTTGTGCAAACGTTTCCCTTCTCCAAATATCTATTTCTAGAATCTAAACGATATCTCATTATGCAAGTATCCTTATTGAGCAAAATTCGTTTAACATCAGATAATTTAGAGCAATCGACATGTCTCTATCGCCGTCACTCCCATGTCCCTCAGAATAAGAGTGAAAGGTGACAGAAATAATATGTATTGTGTGATAATAGCTCGCAGCTCCTACGTCTTAAGGCGGTTGTGTTTCATTACAGCTATAGTAAAGTTATGCAGCGAATGATCGCTCTGATCGTTTTGCTTATGCGTGCTCCTTTTGCCAATGCGTTCATCTATCATCATAATCATTTTACAATCAATCGACTCATCGAACTGGTTAGTGGGTGCCCAACGCTTCGCGTACCGGTTCGCGGCCACCATTCCTTCAAGGTTTTTTAGCATAGAACACAGAACTGGATTAGCCAAACTCCGTTTCAGTTTCGTTCAGTTCACCCATGACTTATAATGTAACATACGAAGGAATTCGCGAAAACACCATCTGTCGAGTGGAGCACGCGGCGTTCACATCGAGGAACTCGGCTCACTGCACTGATTGCTATGTAATGCTCGGTCTGTAACGCGCATTACAACGAAATGTTACAAATTAGTCGCACCTTTACATTCTACAGTAAACGTGTACAAAGGAAAGCCCCAACGTCCTAACTATTATAGAAAGCTTTTCCCTTAAACGTCGAAGATACGTTCATCATAAATACATGTGCATAAAGGGTTAAGCGTAACGGTAGAACTACGCCGGAAGGAGGTCATTGTACTCATCATTGAACTCTTACTATGGCGCTAACCCTGGCATCGTAGTGGTAGGACTCTATTGCAGAGTCCGCCGGGGGAAGTACCACACTTTTGCCAGTTATTCAACCGCCAAGCAATAGTGTGCAAGCGTTAGCCAATGGCGATGTTACCAGAGAAATTAGTGGGCATGAAGAGATTTGACATCTAACATCTCAGGGTGACGAGGGCAGTGCGGCGCAGGATTTATAATTCATAATTCTGGCACTGCTACTGTTATGGACAGGCTAACGCCTCGATAATCTCGTCACTCCATGCATAAAAAAACAATGATATGGGTGTCTTCAAATCCAGAGTAACAGGTTCCTTCTAGGTAAGCGTGCTCAATCCTAGACCGCCATCAGGCAGGATGTAGACAAACGCAAACCTATCGAATAAAAAAACACCTACGAAGTTTCTCCTTACCATGTAAGTGATGAGTCAAGCACGACTTAGATAAGCTCATATGGTATAGCCATGGGTCACAGTCTCGGGCTTACCAAGTTTTATTTTAACTATGCTGTCAAATTTCGAGATTAAATCACGAGTTACTTTCAAAAAAAACGAAAGTATTCCTAACGCCCTCCTTGTGTTCTATGACTTCTATGAGTTATGTAAATAAGATCTAAATCATGAATTTGAAATGTTAATCTTACAACCACATGCCTTACATGCCTTGTATGCCACAGTTTTTTTATGACACATTTTTTGACACGTTTGGACCTGGGTATGTCATAAAACGGCATCCAGAACCTCCAGAGGACGGGCAGCATCGTCCTCTCAGTAAAAGGTGGTGAGTATTCTTCCCAAACCGTGTGCCGAGCGTGGGGATTATGGTAACCTCCCACATAAAGGGCGGGAGGCGTTTGTCCAGCAGTGAACAGCTTCTGGCTGGTGAGTACTCTCGTATAATTAATAAGTCAGAAGCTCAGACTATAATTTCGATCATATCCAGTGACCTTTTACAAGGAGTGAAAACAGAGCCCGACTCTCGTGCGGCCACGTCCTGCTTCGCACCACATAATTTTTCCCGGTATATTATTTTAATTAAGTGAATACTAATGTATCTACTTACACATCTATCCATGTTTGAAACGCATTAACATCATTCGTAATATTGTATTTGTATGTACATAGGCGGCTCTTACTTTAAAAAAAAAGGTCAACTGTAACTTATCTTGAACGTTATTTAAAACCAGTAGCAGTAAACACTGAACAGAAAACATTAAATTAAAAATATCAGCACGTTTATATAACTCAAGTCTAGACTAGATCTAGCCTATAATCAAGACGTTATCTCAATGCAATTCATAACAGCTGTCACCACAGTTGCAGATTACAAATATTCTACCAATATGAACTTTATAGTTACAACCAGGGATGTAGTATGAGTCCGATCTACGGTAACCTCAAGTAACCTCGAAAAAAATCTATGACGATAACGCAAGGAGCGGAGGAAGAATTTACCTTTTTCTCAAAATTGCTCTGATAACGCTCAGTTGTAAATGTCACTCACGGTCATCTGTCTAAAGACAGATCGGATCAACCGTTGCTTAAATAATACGCTTTTAAAAAAAAATACAACCGACATCAATTTCGACTACCTGGATGACATCTTTATATTTTCCAGATATTTTGATTTATTTCAGTCATTTTGAGTTTAAAACCAAACTACTGAACCTATTTCGATAAAATTTATATGGGACCACCTCTGAAGTATCACCTACCAAACAAAAAAAACATCAAAATCTATTCACAATTGGCAGAGTAATCGCGTAACATACATACAAAAAAAAGTGCAGTCAAATTGAGAACCTCTTTTTTTGAAGTCGGTTGAAAAGAGGTTCTTATTTACGTGTAAGTCAGAAAGATCAATTTTAATAACTAACCTAATATGCCTTCCTACATCATAGACTGCCTTGGAGGATGTTGGTGATTGCCCTTGGCCAGATGATTTTTACTTATTGTGAAACGCTAGTGAAGATGCTGGGGGCTGAACAATTGATGATACAGTGTCAAATTATTCACTCCTACATACATACTTTAAATATTAGGCAATCAAAGCTTAGAACAAGTTAAACATGACCATGTACAAAGGGTTTTTGGACCACTATGACTTGACTGATAATGTACCTATATATCTATGCTAACTGCATCCAGTGGTGTCAAGTAAGATCTAGCTACTTTTCCATGCCGTCAGAAACAATTTCAAAAATATTGCTGGAAAAAGTAGCAAAATTTTTTAGCTACTTTTTCCAGCAACTTTTCAACATAAGTATCAACTTTATTTGAACATACTGAAAAGTCGTGTTTTGTCAGTATCCCCAATTGAACCTGTAACTGACGATATTTACGGCCTTACTTAAAAAAACTTTTCTACCGTTAGTGACTGCTTAAGATGCTCTGCCATCTTCTCTCTGACGTGAAATTGCACGTGCTAGAAAAGGACAGAGAAGTTTAAGCAGTGACTAAGAGATTCGAGATTATTTTAGGTAAGGCTGTTAGTTTTTAACTTTGGCAACTTCTAGCTACGTTTTAGGGTAAGTGTAATGATCAGGCTACTTTTTGCAAAACATCTAACTACATAGATGATGGTACAGTTGGCAGCACTGACTGCATCCCTCCACCCTTGTCACCCAGAAAAGACGTACTTTAGTGATTTGTACGTATGTTCTATCTCCGGGCTATCTATATCTAGCAGTATCAATGGCTACTTCGGAATTCGATTATTATGTCCACCACCCGCGTGTCCACCACTGGTGGACAGCGACACAAGTTTGAAAAAGTTGTTCTCCTGTCCACCACTGGTGGACAGCGACACAAGTTTGAAAAAGTTGTTCTCCTGTACATCACTGGTGAACAGCGACACAAGTTTGAAAAGGTTGTTGTCCTGTCCACTACTGGTGGACAGCGGCACAACTTTTTAAATGATCCCGTTGTCCACCAGTGGTGGAGAGTGACACATTTTTTTTTAAGTAGGGCCGTTGTCCCCCTTGTACCCTGATACTGCTTGTTAATATTATACCCACTGATGACATTACCACCTCACTGCAAAAACGTACGGATTTATGAAATCCTACTACAACTTTTCATTGAAAGAAGAAATCGTAAAGTCACATAGTAGATACGAGTATGTCCGGAAAATAATAAGTGAATGCTATCCGTCAACTCACACTTTAGTTTGCTAGGTGAAATATGGCGTATGTCTCCATGAGGGTAGACTAGTGGTAGTGGAATGGCAATAAACGCTGATGCAAAATCTTTAATCTGCATCAGCCTTTATCGCCTTCAACTTATGAATTACCAAGTTATATCACAATCAGTCGATAACCAGTTACCGTATTTTTTTTAAAAGTTGTAGTTTGTTTATGTATTGTAAATGACGTTGGTTAGTTTAAACCATAATTCCTAAAGACCAAGCTTGTGCTGTCTTCGAACGTAAGCTCGTCTCTACATAAGCGTTTATCAAAATACCAGTTAATCACCGTTTTGCTGTCCAATTGGTCATTTAGCAGTGCAAGTCGAGAAAGTGCCCGCAGTTAGGACTAATAAGTCTTAAAGCATGTCTTAGGACAATAAACGTGGGTCGTTCGAAAGTGAATATTTGATTATTATGCGACTATGCTCCAGCACTTCCTATGCTTTTATCTCTAATCTGCATTTCTCGTGCCTTTTATGGATACTCTTACTTTACATATTGAGACGAACGGTTGGGTGGCTGCGGCTTGTTTTGACAATGCTTGAATGTTATTACATAGACAATCTTCTTTGAATTGAATTAACATTCTAGTTTTTACCACACAAGTCCGTCTTCAATATTAACTAATCATTATGATAAATAAATAAATATTGTTGGCCATTTCACATAACGCCATCTAATCCCAAACTAAGCAAAGCTTGTAAGTACTATGTGTCCCAATACATAATTTTTTTTTGTAAATGCGTACGAGTAAACAAAAAAAGAATGAAAAAAATTACGAATACACGACAATTACGTTTTTTAAAATGATTTGATTTACGTGTAATACATTCTACACCCAGACATAGAAACATCTATGTTTGTCACAAAAATGTTTGTCCTTGGTTGGGATTAGAACCCACGCCCTACAGCTCTGAAGGCAGACACACTACGAACTGGGCTATATGGCAGTCAATGATTGGCAGATTGTTACACTGCAGAGCATTAGCCTCCTACGTCTTTCGCCAATCTTCCCTGTCTAGGGCCAACGCCAATCATGTTCAGACCCTTTTTTTAAATATATTTATAGGCTTGGGTTTAACTGCCATCTCGTCGATTCTTCCACAGAACTTCTGGATGTCCTTTGGACTGGCATTCCACGACTGTGCTACCCATCAATCACAACACCAATCTGCGAAAGACATCTCTACCTGCCATCACAGTATCTGGCCTAGAATCCAGCCCAGTGCCAGTTAAATTTAACTATACAGCAGGATAATCATGTAACGGTTCGGGATCGCGATTCGGATCGCGATTTGTCATAATTGTCACTTGTCACTGTCACGGTATCATGGAGGGATTTCTCTCGCTATCGTTAACGAACAAAAGCAGTGATTTCCTAATTATGTAAAGTAAATCCTTCGATCTTTTGGCGTTTCGTCCTGCCCCTGCAGGGTCAAATGAGTTTTGGCGTGACAGTGACAAGTGACAATTATGACAAATCGCGATCCCGAACAGTTACATGATTAGCCTGCGGGATCCGGGATCATTTTGCACAAAAATTCTGGTACTCTGAATTCGCACAGCAGAAATCTAATTTCTAGATTCAAATTTCACTTCACTGTTAGCCGAACATGAACTGTTGTTTGATAGTTGTTCTAACAACGAAGCATAGCTTCTGTTTCAGCAATAAGTTAAGTTCTGTCATATCGTCAATAACCCCCTTGAAAGGTACATTACTTACCAAGCGAATGGGCACAAATAACGCATTTGCGTTTTCCTGTCTGACGTCTAGAATATCTAGCAGTACATGCTCGGAAGCAAATCGGATTGTTCGAAACTGTCAATACTCGAAAGGTGGTGATTTAGTAGCTATATCTTTTAGCGTTCCACGCAGTTACGGAGGGCCCTATTGAATTATAGTATCAAAATGCTACGTAATGTTATAGGGAGTATTCCTTGCTATACCATATGACATATTATCACATTGTTCATTTTGCAGGCTATCATCAATGATGTGAAAATCGCTATCACTGACGCAATATTTCCGTTTGTTGCCCGTGGTCGAACCGCGTAGTTCTACTAGTAGGACCAAGGGTGTTTTTTTTCCGTTGGTCCTATTGGTAGGACCACAGGCAAGTCGTATTTCCGTAGTCCAACCGCTTGGTTTCACTAGTAGGACCACGAGTATTTTTTTCCACGGTAGTCCGGTAGAATCACGGGCAATTCATACTTCTGGTTTTCTGGACTAGTTGAACAATAGGTAATTCGTTTTAATGAATAATATATATATATATTTTTAGTGTTTAATTGAATGATGGGTAAGTCTCCGAGTCTACATGAACGAAGAGGCATTTGCATGTATACTATGGTTTTTTTTTAAATTGTTTGGTGATATTCATGATGATGATGATAATGATGTTCTTATATTAATTTGTTCGATGTACATTAATTTGTATTTCGAACCCACGCGATTGAGTGTTCGTAGAACCACGGGCAACAGAAATTGCCCGTGGTCCTACTAGTAGGACCCACGCGGTTGAACCACGGGCTGGTAGAACCACGGCAACAGAAATTGCCCGTGATCCTACGTGTAGGACCCACGCAGTTGAACCACGGCAACATAAATTGCCCGTGGTCCTACTGGTAGAGCTACGCGGTTGGACCACGGGCAACAAAGGGTCAACAATCAACATGTTCTGAAAGAAATTACAGCGTATAAGTAAGAAGTGCTCAAAATATACTAAACATAAATAAGCTTTAGGTGTGCTTATTTATTTGATTTGTACGTTTATGTATATTTGATTTACATATTTTAAGATATTTACAGCTAAATGTCTTTCTTATAGCTAGCGCAGCAGGTAAGTGCAGTGAACTTCAACGACACCGCAGTTTTGATGTTTTTAGAAAATCTAGCATTTTTTTTCTAGCTAACAAGTTATTAGTCAACAAGTTGGAAGAAACCCAAGTTCCAAGTACTCTGTAAGCAAAGGACAGTAAATTTCATATTGAAGTTAAAGACAGTTTATCATACAATAGCTTAGTTCCACTTAAATTATAGGTATTATATTAGACATGTAAGTATAGTTCTTACCCACCGGCTTTCTCTAGTGAAATTCGAATCAAAACATGGCCCTGTATTATGTAAATCTATATTTATGGTATGCTAAACGATAACATATACAATTTATGCGACTTAACACCGATTACCGTATCTTAAGCTCAATAGATGGCATCTTGGAGTGAATGCAACTGCGGTTTGTGATGTGAGCTTCTAAGTACGTTATTTTGATGATTTGGTAATTCGTGTGAGGAAACACTAAAGATACAGTTTCTCTTTTTCATTCTAAGAGACAGTTTATACTAGAACTTGCATCTCAAAGGATAAAAACTTTTTCGAATATTGGATGAAGGCGTTATACAAAAAAGCCCCTTTATAGAGTGATCTAATTACAAAATTACCACGGCGTTTGCAACAAACTTCAACACATTCCATCCACACTTATAGGCAATTTAATTTAATACTCCACTTAGCCCGTCTGCTCGGAGCACTTCAAGCTGGGTTTGATCCCAGACTTGCCTGGAATGCGGCTCGATCTAGGCTTTAAGCTCATTTACATAATATTGTAACTAGGTTTATGCTTGGTACTTGGACTTACATTATAGTGTCAATGATTTATTTTGTTTCTTAACTACAGCAAACTAACCTAACTACTTATCCTACTACACAAAAACAAAAAGATTGTATTCAGAATTTCAGACCGATGAAAGTCTAGAGACAATCCAAATGCTCAAACCTCTTCCGCGCCATTCGGAGGCGTTCCCTGCATGCTGGCGGCATTGCTTATGCGTTGGGTCAAGATCGCGCATCGCATCTACTAAGCATGAAATAAAACATTAATTTCCATCAATCAATCATTGAATTCCTTCTATCATCACGTAGTATAAATAGGGAAACATAGTTTTTTTTCCTTTTTAAGTCTGCGCCAGAATGAGTGAAGCCGATAATTTAGTGTTGCCCGTCAAAGCTAATTTAATTAAACCAATTACTTATCTATCTATATATATATATAAAAGCGAAAATTACTCACTCACTGACTAAACACGAAATTTCAAAAACTACTTGATGTTTGAAGCTGAAATTTGACAGCTAGGTATATAGGTAGGAGACGTCAGCTAAGAACGGATTTTGCGACAGGGCTGAATTAAGGGGGAAATGGGGGATGAAACTTTCTATGGAAGTTCTTTGTTTTTGAAGTTACAGTAATAAAAATTGGTATTTGGGTTGTCCATTCAAAATAAAATATGATGCTTTTATGTACCTACATATAAAAGTAGTACACTAATAAGAAAATCTTACATGAACATACAATTTTTTTTGCATGTTTTCTTGTTAACCAATTAATTTGAAACATCTCATGTCTACTCCTGCTGATATTCTGATACATGCGCAACATTATTGGAGTTACAAATCTGCATAGAATGGTTGCCAGAAACTAGACGCAGACAGAACAAAACCCATTTAAATTTTTTCATCACACTTGCTCGTAAAGTAGATCTTATTACATCACTTTTAGGCTCATAATCCAAGCTATTATTACACACGCGTGCTTTTTACTTTACATTACGGCACTTGTACTATAATAGGTATAACCCGGTAAAGTCAAGTTTGTACGTGACTGCAATTAGACGTACGTATACGAAGCACTCTTAATATAGCCGGGTAATTACAGTTTTTTTGTAATACCAACAAAGAGTTCTTATGCCGCTGAAGTAAATATCAACCTGCGCGCGCATTACTGATTTGGGCGCCATTTTCCGCTAATGTTTGTTGACGTTTTCGCTGTGTGGTTGATTATTATCAAAACAAAATTGTTTTTTCCTCGCAAGTGTGACGAAAACAGTCGTATGGAACTCTTGTGCTATTAGTCATTACGTGTGCGATAAGGAAGCCGAGAGTGTAATGACCAACATAGCACACTCGTATCATAATGTACTATTAGAGTATTAGGCTAATTGTGATGATGTTATTAGGATATATACACGTGAAAATGAAACCGTATTTTCCATGGAGTCATAAATCACTTGATCTAAACATTACACTTCATTTTCAATAAATCGTATAACACTCCATATTAATTGAATTCAAAACTTATTGCAGTGAAACAAATTAATAGATTTAATTATTAGAAGCATTTGAGACCTCACTACAACGTTCAATTTAATAGGAATGTGTCCAATCGTTAATTAACATCTTGTAATGGTACTAGGTATAATTTATCACCAGTACTACCAACCTACTTATATCCGGTACCGACTAAATATGATTATAATACTTTTTTTAAAACAACATCCGACTTCGGGTTTGACTACCTGGATGACATCTTTTTTCCATTTATTGTTTTAAAATAACCAAACTACTGAACCTATTTCGATAAAAAAATATCAGGGAAGTATGAAATACCAAACAACAAAAAAATCTAAATTTTTAATTGGCGGAGTAATCGCGAAATATATTATATACAAAAATAAACATAGTCGTATTGAGAATCTCCTTTTTTTTAAGTCGGTTGAAAATGGGATTCTTCAAAATGATGCCGGTGACCAAGTTTATGCAAATTGTTATCTCTATTGACCCTTATGGTAATCATACTATATCAGAAAGGATACTGGTATATATTTTCGTCATCAAATACTTTCTGGGCAAGTTATTTCCGACAAAAAATCTTTAGAAAAATTGTAATTCGGAGATCCGATGTTCCCTGATACCTATTTATAAAATTATTCTGTCGTTTTGGGTATCTATTCAGAGCTAAATGACTGTTTTGATATTTTTAGGAATAAAATTAGTGAAGGAGACTGATTTTCTCGAATTACCTTCTATTAAAAAGTATATAAGTATTCTATCAACTATCTGGTTTCCATATTACAAGCTTTGCTTAGTTTGGGGCTAGATGGCCCTGTGTGAAAAATGTCCAACGATATTTATTTATTTATTATAAGTTCTACGTGAGATTCACGAAAAAGTAGAAAAACTGAAATATTAAGGCAGAAAATTAGGAATCCAGATACTTTCAAGACATTACTCCTCAGGTTTCTTCTAGGTAAGCAGGTCTAGATCTTCTCAAGCAGGAGGCGGTGCTCCGTAGATTACATCGTTTCTTTACCTCACGCAGGTTTTGGTCAAACGCAAAAATATTGTGAATTAAAACCAAACAAAATAAAAATAAAACTATATACATCTGAAAAAAGATATAACAAAATATACGAGTAGTGTAGTCGTTATCAACCGACTTCAAAAAAGGAGGTTCTCAACTCGACTGTATGTTTTTTTTTGCATGTATGTTACGCGATTAATCCGCCAATTATGAACTGATTTTGATGATTCTTTTTTTTTGTTTGGTAGGTAATACTTCAGAGGTGGTCCCATATAAATTTTATCGAAATCGGTTCGGTAGTTTGGTTTTTAAATCAAAACTACTAGAAAACATGAAGATGTCATCCAGGTATTCGAAGTTGAAGTCGGTTGTATTTTATTTTTAAAAAAGCGTATTATATATATTTCGTTTATTTATTATTTTTTGATAGCTGTATTTCATTTTAATAGCAATTTGTCGAAACAGTCGCATTTCTAACCTTTACTTTCTGCATCGCTGCACTAATAACTTCGAGAGCATTCTCATCCAATATCACGGTGTAACCATTACTGCTTTCAATTTTCAAGTCCATGGTCTGATCTATGGGAAAAAGGAGTTACAATCCAATCAACTTTTCTGTAGAAGCGTCCAAACGAAAGAACTAGGAATTACCATCAAGAGTCAGCCACTTTTACTCAGAAAAAAAAATGGTGGCTCCCTCACTCAACTCCATAGATAAGTCAGTTGCTGTAATCTACTTTTTGTGGGCGGTATCATCACTGATTTCCGTCCACCCTTTTTGTACTATGTGTGGTTTAGCTTGACTGACGACCTATCAAGTTTTTGTTCATCGTGTAATTTTATATTTCAGTAAATTATGAGAATATTCTTTAGGATAATCAAAATTCCAAAAAGTGAAATACCTGATGTATAATTGCAAGCGTTGTTGATTATAGTTCGTTTCATATCATCACTATTCTCTTTAACTTATATTATGTGTGTATAGACTGTGTTTAGAAATGTGGCTATGCATTTATCTATTCATGTTTATTAATCGCCAAATCACCAGTTCATGTTACTTCTTCTTCTGCATTTAACATCTGGTATATCAGCATTAAGTTTAGCTGGCCACTTATAGTTATCACCACTTAATATATAATACTGGTCCTAAGGCTTACTATGCCATTATTCAGGGCCCGTGAGTGTCCTAGTGTAGATACTTTCACGTGCCTCCAAGCTAATATAGTACAAGTACCACTAGACCAAAACCAAACGTCTTTAACGACAGGGCACAAGGGGTCTCCCTCATTGATTATCCATCTGGCGCACTGATTTTACGCCAACCGTGTGCAGTCACTAAATCTATTTATCATTCGAATGCATTTTTCACAACTTATAATTTGAAATGAATGTCGGTCATATTTTTGTGCGAAAACTCATTCGAGCGATTCGATAATTAAACCCCTGTTACCCGTATCGTATGTATCCCACGTTTCTTGATCAGCTATTAAGTACCTAACTTACGGACTAGCTAGTGTCGTATCAGGTTCAGTTTCCCGTATGCATGAAGCCCAATGACGTGTATAATGCTGGATAGATCTGAGCACGCTTCTTAGAACTCCTTCATTACATAAATAGCTTGTTCAGTAACTATCTATGAGCTGACGTACACCATTTCATGTGATTTATTTCTTACTTCTGTGTTCGATCATTGACGGGTTTGCTAAAGCTAGAAATCTGAAATTAGATACGATTGATACATACCACGGCGAATTATCGTCTGACCAACGAGGTAGAAAGACAAAGCATTTTCCTCTCTTTTACTCTCGCTAGTATTGGTGGTTGGGTTCGTTCAAGCATCTATCAAATATGTAACTATAGAATTAACATTTCTACATACTTCTGAAACTAAAGTAGTACTTATCGTATCAGCTTCATAATTAGAATAGCCCTAAAATACGAATTCACCGTAATTATATAAATTATCTTACCTAAGACCTTGGTATGTCCTAAAGCTGCATCCAGAATCACTGGAGGACGGACAGCAGCGTCCTCTCAGTTAACGGCGGTGTGCATTCTGCGATTCCCAAGCCGCCTGCCAAGCGAGGGGATTATGGCATCCCTTCCCTATTAAGGACCCTTCGTCCAGCAGTGGACGTCATCTTGCTGTTGATGATGATGATATAAATTATCAAATTGCTTTTTAAAACTTCAATTAAATGAAAAGGACGTTTACCGAATGACTCTATAAAATAATCTCTATCAATGACCTTACGTTCCCGGCGAATACAAATAGCGCTCAGTTGGCTTTCAAGTAAGAATTGAGGAATTAAACAATCTAATGGTAATTAATTAATCGCGGAGACAAAACCAGTGGCCTTGCAAGTCTAAATATAGAGAGTTCGTTGCTCTAGGGCTAAAATAATTCCTGTGTGATGAGTTGTATCTAAATGCTTCTGTAAATCTTGCGACAGTCGGAGTCACAAAGACAATGTCGGAAACGGATGTTTTAGCGTCCTTAGCTTAGTGAGTTATTTCTGTAACAGCACATAAATAATTTTAAAGTAGATCTGCGTAAGCTAAGCTTTGGCTAAGTTGTTTGTGACTCTTATATGTTTTGTATCTATCGATTGAATTATGAAAGTTTAGACACTGAAAGAAGATAAACTCTACCTATCAAATGCTAGTACCTCGCGTTTGGTTTAGGCACAACGCGATGAAGGCACACTGCGTTATAGGTAGCACAGCGAGCAAACGGAGCAAAGCCTACTCAATGTTTTGTTTTCTAAGCGAATAAGGCATCGGCCTCGGTCAAAATCATCATCATTCATTTCATTTCATTTCAAAAGCTAGTCCGAGATTTACCTAAGTCAGTTTATATGCTAGAATATCATCAGATATGTGTAATCATGTAGATTTTATAATAACGCACATTGTAAAACATTATTGTAACTTCGAATCACTTACAAATATTTTCATCAAGTTTTTCAGTTGAATATAATTGAAAAAATTATAAATATATACTACACTATACTTTTATCTGTAATTTTGTCTTATTGAATCAAATTGTACGTAAAACGTATTACAAAGAAACAAAACAAGTCGAATAATTCTTCAAAATCAGGACAAAGGTACAGTTCCCAAACCAAAACAAGACCATCTCTCACTAACGGTAAAATTCCCTAAAGTACAAAACGTTGTACAGCTGTCTCTTAACGAACACCTATTTTGAACGTCAGCTGAACAAAAACAACAATGCCACACCGAAATCTTAACAAAGCGCAATTATGCTCACTACCGGCCTAAACAAGAACGTATAAATATGAATGCAATGCTTCCTAAGCACTCGTAGGTGCCTGATTATGATGTAACATTTAAAGCGGATCAGGCCAGCGATGATGTAGGTGGTAGATATGGTATTCTGATGTCTTTATTTCGCGTAATGAAATGGGGAGATGATATCACGAATATAACTGACCGTATCTATATTGATCGCTTGCGTTTCTGTAATTTTACAGTTTTGTAGCCGCATTAGCATTTTTTAGCAATACAATATCTTTTAAAATAACAGAATTATTTTCAACCTAGTTTTCTAATTTGTTATTGTGGCTATGGGGGAAACATTCTAAAGATATATATCTAGCTGAATTGGGCTAGAGCTAGTTTGTGTAGTGTTACACCTACTAAATCCTTAAAACCACCGTAGTGGCCCGCTTCTGTGAAGGAAAGACGGTAAGAGGATCTTCATAACAAAATGTGGTAACTAACGGTAAAATGCAGAAGATGCACTTAGGAGATAACGCGTGCTTATGACCATTCAAGCGTTGCTCAGAAGTTTGAGTCTGAGCGCTTATTGCTTTGGGAATACGACGGTCAGTTTCATTAGATCTGTAATTTTGATACCTACGATGTCCTATCTGTCCAAGTCTTCTTGGTTCTCACATAGTACAGAGCGCATGACACACCAGTTCACATGACATACGCGTGGGCATCGATGCAGACTGCAACTGAAGTAGGCGCTGACAATTGTTGTCAGGCGAAGTCATTGACATACATGCTCTGGTGTGCTTTGAGAATTAGGATAACTACCGTTAGGAACCAATCCATTGTGTACTGCGATCTAGAAATGGCACTGCACTTCAAGTCGGAGCATGTGCGATCTATCCAAGGCTAGAGTTCGTCTATCCAATACTCAACAGTATTTCTTACTGTTCATTAGAGCAAAAAGAGCTTATTGTATTTATCAATATAAATAATTTTGCAATGGGGTCAGGTTACCAAAAATAAGCAATTCCTAGGATATACAGACTCATCGGAAATTACATCAGCTCCATTGTATCTTATTGTGGTATTGAATAAAAGAAAACATGCAATTCAATGGAGAGTTCGCAAATTTGCACCGCATTAGCGTGGTGACGTTTCACTCAATCACCCTTCATAGGTAGACCTGTGCCCGACCTTAAGAAGTTAAGTCGTTCACGGAATTAATAGAGTCATATGTACGCCATTCAATTCCTTCTTAGGAATACAGGTATCTTCACAATGATTTCTTTCACCGTACAGTTAGCTTACAATGATTACATTGTTAATTATACCTATACCAAAAGCTAGTAGCTTATCGGAATATGGCGATTAGCACCATTCTTTGAACTTCGGTACAAAGTTTCATATAATATCCAATAACTTCATCTCCGCAATTCAGTTTTCATGACACAAAAGCATCAATCTAGCTTGTTACAGCTGCAGCGATGAAAATATCTAGCTCACTGCAAGTAAGTAGTGCTTTATGTAAAGGGCAAGGCGGTATTTTCAGCTCATTACGTCAGCATTGCTTACAGTTTGAGTGAGTCATGGTGTAGTTATGGTATCTGATGCAGAGTTTATTAGTCCTTCTTGTTATTCATAGCCTAAGGTTTATTCGATAGTTTGTCGTTAGGTTTATTTGACGTTATATAAATCATTGTCTGTCTAAGACGTTGTTTTATTTTTTATTTGATGTTATGTAAATCATAAATCAAGTAAGTACTGCTACCTTACCGGGTCACCGGTGTGGTGAACGGCTAGCTCGAGGGGTAGTGGGTTCTGTGTGCGCTCTGCGGGCCTGCCTCTGGCGGGTGAGATGGGGTTAGACCCACCTATCCGTGATAACTAATTCTAACAAGTGCGCCACCAGCACGATAATTCTGGGAAATGAGACAAGGAGTTAGCGTCCAAATCTTATGTATTGTAAGATATATTCTTCAATTTCTTATCATTGTACATCAATGACGGTTCTGTTAGTTATAGGTACATTCTTTAAGATATTTCTATTATGTTAGTACATTTGTTAAACAATGTAAAAATAAGTACTTAGGTACTAGGTTAAGTATAGATAAGTTAAACCTTCAATATTGTAGTTCTAAGTTTTAAAGTTACACCAAGGGATAGAGACAGAAGGGCCAGTTCTGCTCGTTGAAGTTAAATTTACAATTCTTGATCACATAATTTCTAGTTAAAGTCGAAAAACATTCTAGATTCTTTCTTCGTTGTAGACACTTTACTGACGTGAGAAAATTAAGAGAAAATTGACATACCAAATGCGCGTAGCATTAATATTGATTAATTGAGCTTCACCAAAACAAATTTCTGCTTCTAAATTCTTCTAACTGTTATTACGACGTATCGACGTCGAAATCAAAATGGTAGACTACGAGTCATTTCGCAGACATGGACGCTTTACAAGCACAAACACTAAACCAAGAAAAAAGAGCGGCGGAATCAATCCACCGCTTTGGATCTCAAGGAATTGTAGGCTGCCATGCTATCATTCTCTGCACGACAATCATCCCCAGTACTGTGGAAATCAGTGAAAATGATAATCCTCGCTTCAATCTCCAGCGGGCAACGAATCAGGTTGAAAACCAAGTAAAATAACTTACTATTCTGCGGTGTGGTATTTAATTCACAGGAGCGGATTATTCGCCCGCTTACGCCATCAAAAACCAAAGCTAAAAAGGATGTTGCCAGGACTTGCCGGCGTAAAAACAAACAAAACTTTTCTTTCTGAATCGATAAATCAATAAAGGGCTGTTTACACGCTGTCCGCGTTGGCAACGTGTGGAAAGACACTAATGAATTCTGTTCTCAATGAAAAAAATACAGGAATCTACGAAATGTCAATGTCAACGTCTCAAACGTCATACTGTCAAGCGAGATGTAAACAAAATCATAAAACAATGTTAATTTGGAAGCATATATTGATTCTAAAACGAAAGTTTTATAAAAAGATTTGTAAAACATTGTGATATCCCATACAAAATGATAAGCCACATCATATCTAACAAGTTCTTATGTTCCACCGGCGTTCTTCAGTGAGGAAGGACTCCTGAAGATAAGAAGCAAATGACAACAAAAATGTTTCTAGATTCTCTTACTTCTTTGCCTGAAGAACCCCTTCGACTGATGGGAGAAAACCCACTGGATACGTCTGAGCGTCGAAGAACACAAAACAAAGGTTTGCAACAAAAAACACGATAAGGTTTTTGCAATGCAACAGTACCTTGACTTGGCCTTCGAGATAACCGCCATGTGGGATATTGACTCGACGATCATTGTCCCGATAGTCGTTTCGGCAAACGGTCTCATAGCGAAGAGCCTCGACCAATACCTCAAGAGTCTCTCCGCTAGACGGTTGGGTCAAGGGTCAGATACAAAAGGCAGTGGTACTTGACACGGCACGCATTGTCAGGAGGTTCCTCACTCTGCAGCCCTAACCACCGGCAGCTTGAGCCCTGCCCCGCTGCCGGCGGCACTCTAGGTTTAAGTTTTTTATAATATATTTGTTTTTAAATTTATATTGCAAAAAACTTAGATTTAAGAAAGAAAATAAATATGTGAATAATAAGAATATGATATAGGCTTGCGTTTGACTGCCATCTCGTCTGATGATAAACGAAGATGCAGTCTATGATGGAGCGCGCTTGCCTAGAAGAAACCGATTCACTCGATTACTATTGTTTGTATAATCCTACTTATAATATTATAAAATGTTTGTATTTATGGATGTATGGATGTTTGTTACTCTTTCACGCAAAAACTACTGAAGGGATTTAGATAAAATTTAGTATAGAGATTAGTGGTAGCTTATACCGTGGAATAAAACATAGGCTACTTTTTACCCCAACAATCGCGGGTAAAACCGCCGGGCTCAGCTAGACAATATATATAAATCAATAAAAGGATTTGAATAATATCTTGTTCTTAGATATTATGTAGGTTATTTTTAAGCAATGGAGTGACGAGATTAGCATGTCGTTCGCCTGGTGGTAGGCATCACGAAGCTGCAGATGCGGGGTTTTTAATTTTCAATTATGTAATAGTGATGGTGATGGAATCCATACCTTAGTAATATTGAACTTGACGGCTCAACCACAGATTGAAAGTAAAAAACTAAATAATTATTCCAACAATCTCAAACCCGCCGTGCGTTAAATAACTGCTGGAAAATAATAGCTATCTCGCTTGTAAAGTTGAATGAGGGAGTTGGAGAGTTCCCGTCGAGTTATTTTAGTTCCATCATTAACGCGTTGCGAAGATTTGATAGCACTGTGCTGACGCCGTCGCTTACCCACTGAACCGTAGAAGCCGTCTGCACTCTTCAGACGCGGCTCAGTGGATTGGAGTAACATTTGACAGTAGAAAGCTATGTTTGGATGAAGTTGATAATTTCTTTTAACGTAACTTAGATATTGTGTAATGAGAGAAATGACATGGAAAATCATTGTACAAATGTATTATTATACATTATATTATATATATTATAATGTATATTATATATTATAATGTATATTATATATTATAATGTATATTATATATTGTAATGTATGTATTACTTAATACGTAAGCCAAGCAGTAGTGTGCAGGCATTATGGTGTTTCGGTTTGAAGGGCAATGTTACCAGAAAAATTACTGGGCATGAAGAGATTTGACATCTAAGCGACGACGACGAGCACAGTGCAGTGCGGCGTAGGATTTTCTTCGCATGTTCACAATTCTTGCACTGCTACTGTTATGGGCACGCGTGATGCTTACCACCAGGGGAACGTCTCGCTTGTCTCGTCAGTCCATGGCATAATAACTACTTTGGTCCAAACTGTAACCTTGCAACATCTGTCTTTTTTCACAAAACAAATTTTATGTCAATTTTATTTTATTTTATGAAGGTAAATATTGACTTACAAATACACTGTATAGAAATAAGACATACCTAGAAATGTTTTCCATATTGTGCGCAATCACTTTTGTAAGGTTCGTCCTTTTGAACCCCAATCCCGTTTGAACCCGGGCTTTTATATACCTGAAACAAATTAGATAATACATTAATAATATTTGAATCATTCGAAAACGTCTTAAGGCTCGTTGGAGGGATGTTATACGTAACGCAATTGAAGCGAAATCTCGAAGATCGTGATATGTGAGTGTTTTAGTAATTTGGTTAGAGGATGTCCTCTGTCAAGCAGTGGGCTAAGATCTCTAGGCTAATAATGATGATGATACATGAACTTCACAACAGAACCACATATTAAATAATAGTTTTTAACACTCTACCCTGCTTCTGGTAACATCATGTCTTGCCCAACTTCACTTCAGTTTTGTGATTATCTTTCCAATGCGCCTTAGTGCAACGTCGAATTACATCACAGTTCACAACAATCTAAATAACAACTCTCTGTTACGTTTTTACGAGCCATGGCACCTCTCTTTTTAGTCGGGGCTAATAACATTTAATATCGATTAGAGAATCTGACATTGTCAGCCGGTACCACGCATACAAAATGCATCGCAAAATGTGCAAAGTATCAAAGTATTACTGACACTGCAGATATCCAATAGGTACTCGTTAATGTAAGTGCAAAAGTAAAAAAAACATAAAATAGTTGTTCCGAAACCTGTTTATTTACAACAACCATATTCCAAAGTTTTTACAGCCGTTCACTTAAGGTCTTTAGTTCCCCGTTCCAAAGCGTGTAAAGTTGGCTCCGAGCCAGCTGCGGTTATTTCAGTACCTCCTTTTATGTGTTTTATTAATTTCCCGCTAAGTTATTTCTCTAACTAATCTACTAGAAATAAACACGAGAGCATTCCTTATGAACTATCGACTACATGGACGTTTTGACTAGAGTAATTGGAAAGCTTACCAGCTTTAGGAGAGACGGAAGCAGTTATGTAGTTTATTAAAATTACATGCAGGATTTCAAAGCTTTCTTATGGTGATCATTTAGGTGTGGATTGTTTTTGGCTGAGATTAGTTTCTTTTTGAACTCCGGGGTCGGAGATATGTCATGGTGAAATTAGTGTCCCAAAAGAAAAATGATTAGGAACTTGACTTCTTTAGTCATGTGTTTTAACAGTAACATATTATACGACGGATTGTAGCAAATGTTATTATGTTTAACTGGGATGAAACATATTAAAAACTAGAGGTCGCCCGCGACTTCGTCCGCGTACAGAAGAAATTCGGCCCGCTCCCAAAATTCACCACTTTAAATCATCCCGAGCAATTTTTACGCCTACCCAACTACCCACTTTGAATGAATTACCCAAATATACATTTTAATCACTATAACTTCAAAAAAAAAGAACTTTCCATACAATATTCCACCCCCTTCAAGGGGGGGTGAACCCCCACCCCCCCTTGAATCGTATTTTTTTGAAAATTGCATTTTTTATTTTAAATGAACTTTCCAAATTTTCGTGACTAAAAGTACAAAAACAAAGGAAGTTCATACAAACTTCATACGACCCCCTTAGGGGTCGAATTTCGAAAAATCCTTTCTTAGTACACCCCTCCGCGTCGACACGAATACACCCTCCAAATTTCAGCCTTTACGACCAGCGGTTTGGGCTGTGCGTTGTCTGTCAGTCAGTCAGTCAGTCACCAATCATTCAGTCAGTCAGGACAGAACCTTTTATATATATAGATAGATAATGGATGTTGTGTCTAACACATCATTCATTAAAAAGTATCCTTTTACCTAGACATAGATACATTTTTTAAATACCGTCTATAATGTCTGTGTCATAATGATGTCTATGAGAATATTTCAGTACTAAATCCTTGGAGGATACAGCTCACAACCACGTGCTTACGAGAAGTATTTAAAACCTTTAGCTATACTTGTCGTCCACGTACACAAATTAATAAAATAGTTATTACGGTTATCTACTTTTGGTACGGACCTAACTCAAACTTAGTCAAATTGCATTATTTCAATAATTTATTTTTAACTATGGCGAAACTCGCGGTCATAAATAACATTAAAAACTTAAAGAAGAGTAAAAAACCATTTAAAGTTTCCACTTTTAGATATAGGTAGTGTGAAACAAAAAGACGCTCAAAACAAATGGACAGTTAGATAAATAAACAATATTATAAAAAAGAAATAAACTAACGTAAATAATACGCTTTAAAAAAAACAACAGACTTCATTTTCGACTACCTGGATGATTTCCAGTTATTATGATTAGAAAGCCAAACTACTGAACCGATTTCGATAAAAAAAATGGGACCTTCTCTGAAGTATCACCTACCAAACAAAAAAAAAACATCAAAATCAATTCATAATTAGCGAAGTAATCGCGTAGGTAACATAAATACAAAAAAAAACGCAGTCGATTTGAGAACCTCCTTTTTTTAAACTATAAAGAGCATAAGCAATTATGCAATTCACACGTTCAATATTGTCAGTTATCAGTGACTTGCTTAAGCATTTCCCTCTGGTAATTTCTTAATACATTTATTTACTACACTACTTAATAGTAGTTTAGTATCAGTTCTGTTGCGGCTCATTTCCGCTATCGACACAATCGCATTGATTGGAACCTCCATTAGATTTTGTGATGCCGAGTCAGGAGAAACTATTTGAATAGCCTCAAACAGGAAGAGTCTACACCTGGTGACAAGCTTTTAACTGTGTTGAAATAATATCCCATATATTTATGGCATAAACATTTTATATCTAGACAGAAAGATATTTATGTCATCAGGACAATAACATTGTCATCTGTACTTTGATCATATACCCAGCCAGAGAGAGCTAGTTCCTCCGAGCATCTGTAACAGTTTTTTTGTGTAGAGTAATGGGTAGCAGTGCCATGCGATAGATTTTTTTTGAGATATTATCGTAATAGCATCTCAGAAGAGACAAACTAAAAGTTTTAACACATCGAGCTTTGACGACAGCAGGCATGACTGCCTACAGACTTGAAAAGGTTAGCTATTAGCTATCGTACAACAAACCTGAGAAAATTTAAAATATAGTGAGAGGGGTTTGAATTTAGTGTTCCGTACTAATAAATAACACTAAAAGGTTCGCCGCGGCTTTCAACCTGTAGAACGCAATAGTGAAAAACTTCTGCAACGATAGAAAATATGCTACAATACAGGCATCATAGCTCGCGGCGGAGGCTCAAATATACTGCAAAACATGACATTAGAAACTTTTTCCAGCTTTCGAACAATCATCGTCACCATTTCGGTTGCTCACAGTTTACCACCCATCTTGCCATTACCATCATTACCCGTGGTCCTGCGACCGCTTCAAGCTTTCAGTTGTAAACGGTCGTTTATCTTCATTGGAAAAACGGTATTGGCCTGTTCAGTATCTTATCTTTCGTTTATTTGGTTAGAAATAGACGATTCTCGAATACTGATGAGTTACAGCTATTTCAATCGTTATTTAAAGGTAGCCGTGCATTTGTTTGTTAAGTTCGCTTTAGACGGATACTGGAGATAGATCGGATTTTGTTTTAGTTTCTCTTTACTGCTTACAATTAAAATTCCTTTGATAAAATATGTCTATCTAGACTAGACTGATGGATCCTAAACGCGTCGAAAAAATAGCGGTTAACTGTTAGCCTCTTATGCACGCACACTATAACAACGACAATGGTGCAACGCGAGTGTAAGACATGGCTATCACGCACACTAGTATAATAATGTTGGCCTGTTATTTTTCGTTCATAAACAGTACCGAGACTCTATCTAGACATATTATTTATCAAAGTCAAATTCCTTAAAGTTGAAATAGGACATAAAATAGTTAAAATATTATGTTTTAAATATTGATGTCTAACTCGAAGTAAAATATCCAACCAATTTACACCGTTTTTATATTCTTATAAATAAAAATCTATTTTACCTTATTTCAACCCAGGGTTGGATTTTGTACTATAATTACTATAGTATTTAAGGTACTACAATTTTCGTAAGTATAACAAGTTTCATCAAGATTACTTGAAAAATAGCTTCAAACTGTACCTACGCGAGTACCAACGTCCGGACTCCGGACAGTAGAAAGCACATTTTGCTTGTTTTTGCAAAGACTTGCAAAGTGTCAAAAACGATATCTCAAAAACTGCTTGTATAAGGATTTAGTACCATTATCAATGGATTTTGCGCTAAGTATTTCTTCATGATGATCGTGATCATTGATCAGCCCAAACTTGGGCTAACCCTTGAAGGGCGATCGGGCCATATCCACCACGCTGGCCCATACTTAAAATAGCTTAATTGTTTATGACAACCTGAAAATACAGCGAACTAGAGGAAGAATTACCAGAACAATAATTGTTAAGAGCTGTTACTCTGGCATCTAGTTATTCTATTGTCCCGCTGAAGTTCGCCAGTGATACTTGGCATATTTGCTGAGCCCTCGAGCAATCGGTCAGTGTGAAATCTCGCAAATCGGCCAGAGAATGGTCACGATGACTCCTAAGGTTGAGCGCTGTTATAATTTGAATAGTATCAGCTTTCTATGGGCCTTTGTTTCACTAAGACCACGTATCTACTACTTACGTTTATTATATTGTTAGAAAATATTTACTCGGTGACCCCTCACCGGGTTAAATACGTTAAATATTTTCTTATTTTTTTAGTTTATAATATATATACCCAAATTTTATAGAGCCACCGCTCTTCTTTACAATAATTAAATTCCTATAACCAATAACTACTGCGTTACACCACAGAAAACTTAATAGTACGATTACACTATACGCCCATGTACCCTATTGGATTTAAATGTATTACCTTATTATTGTTCAAAATCTAGCTGTAGCTGTAGATGTAGCTGTAGCTGTATACAATTATATACATTGAAGGTATGGTCGCAACTAACCCTTATTTCATTTATCTCAAAATACCATACCAGTCACTTACGGCAATTGTCACTAAATACGGTCAATTAGCTCGACCGGACCATTCAGTAAAGGGTTCAATTTCACATAACTGTACTGTTATTGACCATAACCTTTAGTAAAGGCTTTGAGTCTGGCACGGGTACTGTGTTGTTTCCACACTTAATTCCAAGTGTTGTGAGACAGGTTGCTCGAGTGAGGCTACGAAGTTACCGCAGATTACGGCAGAATTCTAATTGCCGTACTTTTTACAAGTTTGCTACAGTAAAATCGAAAAGCCATATTTAGCATAATTGGTAATCATAATCATAATTTATTAATAACATGTTGTTACATATGGTATGATGAAACTTTGTTATGAAATCAATTATATTATACACATAAGCAATAAGATTATTTTCTGTACCTTGACACGAGATCTAACTTCATTTTGAGACAATAATTTTAGTAAGTATTTTTTTCTCTTCTAGCATTGCCGTAACGGCTACCCATATATTACGGCAATTACTATTTTGTACACTCTCTTTACAAAATGGTTATTGCCGTAACAAAGTGGCGATTGCCGTATCAAGCAACACCACAACACTAGCCGCTGTACGAGACCATAACAAACCTTTACGATACAAGCTAAGGATACTTTAGGTCTTTATCTAGAATGCTAGAGATTAAGATGGGACTGGCTTTTAGATCTTAATTACGATTAGAGCATAAGTTTAGCGGTTCGAAAGTTATTTATGGCGTATTATAAATTCGTGAGAACATCAAGAGCGTTTACATTTGAGGTATCCGTAGAATTACTATATACCTGCTCCCGCAATTTTAAGAGCCACAGAAACGCGTAACCGGGTATAGCTAGTACCTATTCTATAAATGGTTGTCTGGGAGAAATCTCAGCGATAAGACCATACTTTGCTCCTCTCTCTAATAAGTTGTTTTTATAAAAAATAAAGGTCTGAGCATTTGGATTGTCTCTTAGGACTTTTTTTAAAAATTAGAATGGTTGCTATAATCCCCACGCTTGACAGGCGGCCTAGGGATCGCAGAATGTTCACCACCACCGTTAATCTATGGACGCTGCTGCCAGCCCTCCGGTCCTGCTGTTTTATACTATAAAACTGTAATATTAATCTGTTAAGTAGGTAGGTAAGTATATAATTGAGGTTAAACACTTATAGAGTATTTTAAATAACTTAAGTTTCTTCTTTAGGTCAGTCTGTATATCGATTTCCATATCAAATCGATAGCCCTCGATACTCGATAGTAAAAAGAAATGTGTCACGGGGCCATGCCCTTTGAATTCAATTTACCGGATAGTGTACTATAACGGACCTTTCAAACTACGCTACGCTTATAACATAGGTCTAGACAACAAGCTACTAGGGTAGCCTAACGTTGCCAGTGGGTACCAGTCCCCTTCCCCTATTCACCTTCTCTGTTTAAGGACTAGTCGTAACGACACGCAGGAAAAAAATATGTTTTATTTCAAAGTGTGTTTGGTTGATCTCTACATAGACTTTTTTATTTCTGCACGTATTTTATATGTGTAATTTTAAGGCTTAGATAGATCAAATAGGATAATAAAATTGTACTCCGCAGTTTCTATTTTCCAAAACAAACTATTTTAAGGTAGTTTGGTCTAGGTTGGCTATCGGAACGTGAGTTAGACCCGCTCGACCAATTTTTCGTGTTTCATGGACATATTGTCCATGAAACATGTAGTAGTGTTTCGGAATTATTGAAATAATATAATAATAATAATGGTTTATTTAGCGCAAATCAGTGATACAATTACAAAATGAACCCAAAGGCTCCTAAACTAGTAAAAACGGTGTTTTAGGAACCGATGGCTTCTCCCAGTTATAGTGTAAGATAACATTGACAGAACTAAAGTAAATAAAATTAACTAGTGGTAATTTTGAATTTAGACATTCGCAACATGAAATAATTTCCAAAAAAAAATACATTAATAGGCATTTATACAATTAGAAAAAAATACAAAATTATGTGGGTATATAACAATATTTTAGGAATAACATAACATAAGCTTTTAAACAGTTTATAGTTTGTGGATAAAATGGGATGTTGTCTTTGTGGATGTCAAAGGGGATCAAAGAAAAACATTTAAATAAAATAAGTTCCGTCAAACAAAACTTAGCGGGACGGTAGAATTGTCGCGTATATCGCTTATACACATTTTAGGGAACGTTACTGCACACACACTGCTATTTCACCGAAATATTTAATAGCTTAGTCTGAAAGCTCCATAACGGTACAGCACCAATTTTTAAGATGCGTGTCCCACAGAAGTCGTATAACCATAAATTACAAACTTGATACATCAATAGCATGAAAAATTAATATCCAATATTTCACATTCAGGCGCGATTCCCATAAACCAAAGGGCGTTTAACCGTTAAAATAACTGTTAACCGATGTCGTAGGTAAACAGTAAATTCGAGATTTGTGTTACTTCAGATTCTATAATAAATATTTTGTTAAGAATGCAAGTTAATAATTAGCATAAGCTAACTGTCCGACTGAATGCATAATGCAGTAGGTTTACTACCTGTACTTATAATTTTAACGTAAGTGCATTCAAAACCGGTAGGCAGGTTCAATTTCTGAGCACATTAGTAGAGTCGTGCGGTTTTACTTCTATCTATTTCTGTCCGACTTTTTTTTTCGAGATCAGTATTAATTTAGGCATCGGCCATCGCCTGGTCGTAAGTACCACGCCTGCCCATAACAGCAGCAATGCCAAAAATGTGATTTAGCGAACAAAATCCTGTGCCGCACCGCACTGCGCGCGCTCGTCATCCTGATATATTAGATGTTAAATCTCTTCATGCCCAGTAATCTGGTAACATTTCCCTTCAAACTGAAAGACAGTAATGGTTGGATATTCCGCGATTTTCTAGTTCCCCTCATTTTCCATCACTGGCCCGTTTCCATCTACAAGAGATGATTTATGGTAGCGTCCAAAGTAAATTTTGCCTGTGGCTAAATACGGCTATTCAAGAGCCATAAACGCGGTTACATTATCTGCAGATGTTTTGGAAGATAAGTATTTTTTTTATAATATAAGATTCCTTCCTCCTGAGGAAGATCTCTACTCGATCTTACTGGTTTAGCGTAAGAACGTGAATAATAATCGTGAAAATGTTAGAGACAGAGAGACAAAGTTACTGAAGTAGCATATTAGTGCATAGTGTCATGTCATGTCCCGTTAACATTGTCATCTACCTACGTTAACCAACGGTGTAGTTACGTTAGTTTTACGGTAGTTACGCGAGCCATGCACAATCGGG
Source organism: Erannis defoliaria (assembly GCA_905404285.2). Classification (NCBI taxonomy): domain Eukaryota; kingdom Metazoa; phylum Arthropoda; class Insecta; order Lepidoptera; family Geometridae; genus Erannis; species Erannis defoliaria. The sequence continues at coordinate 9,567,075 of FR990066.1, read as the reverse complement.
AACGCTGGTGATTGTGAGCTGAATGGGAGGTTACATCAACTTGTGGAGCGAGACGAATGGGCCGATGCATGAATGAAGAATGTAGGTGTACGTGCCGTCAATTATCGTGGTGTCTTTATTAGGTTTTTTACATTTTGGCATCACTCTCTGCCCATTCTGCCAATGCCAAGTTTTTATACGTTTTAGCCTTGGAGGATCTAGCTCTCTTTCTCCTTTTATCGCAAGAACTTGGAGGATTTAGCTCAAAAAGTAAGATCAATTCATCAAATAAGTCAAACGTAATCGAAGTAAATAAATATACCACTTGCTTTTTGGTGATAGAAAAAATCGTAAGCAATCATTTACCTATACGTCCGGAGAAGACATTCAATGGCGTATGTGAATCCACGAAACTGTAATTAGGCTAGTGTGGCGAGTAGTAGGCTCTTCGAGGTAGGTCTAGCAGTTGACTATTAAAAGAACTGAGCGGAAATTTTATGGCGAAATCCTTCGAGGGTAGGTAGGGGTACCTAGTTTTTTTTAAATTTAGTTATGTTAGCCCTTGAGACGTTAGAGCATTAATAACAATAAATAGAATTGAAGCTAAAGACAATGTACCAACATAGAGGTAGAAAGTAGGTGAAGTGAAGACCTCACGAGCCATAAACTTCATACGTTGATCGGATAGCTTCGTCGACAAAATGGCAATTATAAGCGAAATAGAATACCCCGGTAACACCAATACTGGGAAAGCTAGACAATAAAATTAAAGAGCTTTTCAAATTGGTTTTAAATGGGAAAATTATTTTGACATCATCGTTGACTATCGATGATTGATGAGTTAAAATCTAACGGGATATTTCTTTGGCCTATGGTGCTAAAGAAATATCCCGTAGACCTTGGATGTCTGCATAACATTATGTTAAACCCAATTCCTACCTTTAATTTAGTTTTAAGTGAAGTTACCCGCGGCGCCACAAGTATTTTTAAATTGTATTATCTAAAGGCTTGCGTGTGACTGCCATCTCAGTGTAACTTTGAAAGAGTATAACTTGGAAACGTGACGCTGGAGGTGATTTTGTCTTATATAAATCTTGTTCCTGGACCTTGGACCTGGGTATGTCCTAAATCTGCATCCAGAACCACCTGAGGACGGGCAGCATCGTCCTCTTAGTTAACGGTGGAAAACATTCTGCGATCCCCAAGCCGCCTGCCAAGCATGGGGATTATGGCAACCCCTCCCTATTAAAGGGGAGGCTTTCGTCCAGCAGTGGACGTCTTCCGGCTGTTAATGAAATCTTGTTCGTATTACTTGGAGGATCTAACTCTCTCTCTATATAATCAGTCGTATTAGTATCTGCTATCGATTCATATAGGTTTTATGCGTGGCTGCTATTTTGAAGAAAACCCAAGCTGGCGGATAGTAGGTATGCCAAAATGTTCAAATCCATTTACAAACCAGTCCAAAATAGAACGAACACTTTCAGATTTCAGTGAACTACTTGTGGAACAAATGAATGTTTTATTTATCCAACTGTCCAATATGTTTAGCCAACATCTAAAGAGGGCAACTTCAAATGGAACCATTGTTTTAAGGCTGAAAACGAAACTACAGCGCGTATAGTTCATTTTGTAGCCAAGTAATAGAGCCACTATCGTATTTTCTGATTAAAATTAATTTCCTTCCTCATAAAATGTTAGTTCTCGTATTTGGCCAACTCTACAGATAAGTTTGTCAATTCACAGCTGTGCTTACAGTCGGTAGGTAGTGGGGTTTGCCATTTTGCGCGTATTTTCTCTTTTCTTCGTGCCTATTCTAAATTGTATTGTTACACTTATTTGTTTTGTTAAATTCTGCGGAGGATAATCAACTTTGTTCCAAATATTTGGTTGCGCAGGTACTTATGTAGTTAATAATCCGTGGGTAATAACCAAGGATCTCAATTATTTTATTTCTTGCGTTACGACGCCGACGTAAACATGTAGTTTTGTTAGGTATTTTCTCTTTGGTTCCGACGGCTAAAACATGAATGTGGACATTCCCGTTAAACGGTTTTTTATTTTTATTTACCTATTTCCTTCTTTTTCTACGTTTTTGGCATCGCACTTTATACATTTCCAGCAGAAAATGATTACCTTACCTTTGTGATTCTGCCAGAATCAAATATTTAAGTTTTAGTGATACCAATCTGAGAGCTATGCTCGGAGTTACTTTGCGCGATAAAATCCGGAACTTGACGGTGACTTTGGTTCTTTGGATATTCGCCAAAGAACCGAAGTCACCGACATAGCTCTTAGGGTTTGCAAGTTATAGTGGCAATGAGCAGGCCACATCGCTCGACGAACTGATAACCGATGGGGAAGAAAGGTTAAGCCCGAGACGTCTACTGCTGCCCTTAGACCGTCATACTGTACGACAACCAACATAATCTATGCAAACTAACATAATCTAAGTATACTACTTATAATCTTAAATGCAGGACCGGGCTTCTTGCTCACTTTACCTCTCCTAACAACATAACAAACCAACTATCGTATTAAACAAACAAAACAAATCTAACATCCTTTCGACCACACATTGTCCCCAAAACAACGCATTATAATCACGCTGGCTCGTATAGGGGACAGGACCCTTCAGATCTTGGACACTGATAACTTTATAGGTGGGTGTGGCGGCAGATTAAAGCCACAAAACTGTTGCTCATTAAGGCCTACACACACACGCTTCTTCTACAATCTTGTGTCTAGTTGGTGACAAACCCTAAACTGCGACCTGAGATCAACTGGACCTGGGTACCTATGTCCTTAAACTGCAACCAGACCCACCGGAGGACGGGTAGCAGCGTCCTCTTGGTTAACAGTGATGAGCATTCTGCGATCCCCAAGCGGCCTGCCAAGCGTGGAGATTATGGCAACACCCCTCTATTGGGGTATTGCGAGGCCTTTGTCCAGCAGTGGATGTGTTATGGCTGACGACGAACGAACCTCAATTGCAATCCAGATAGCTATTTAGTTAGATACCTTGGTAAAGTTCTACGGTAATCAAAATAAATTAAATGAGCAGATTCAAAAAACAATACGGAACACTTAGGTTAAAGGAATAATGTTTAGAATGTGAATCCTGAATCCATTGATCTGTACATGAGTAACATGCTCATGTACAGATCCTTGACCGAAGCCTGGATCTCACTTCCACACATTATGAGGAGACGCTATATCGTGAGATTCAAATTGAAAACCAAAATTGCATTTGCGTTTTTTTTTTCATTTTTGAAATTCGGTTAGGTTTTTGTGCCCAAACTCATTTCACCATACTCATTCGAAGTAGGTATTCCAAAATTAAACTCTTGATTCCCTAAAGTTTCGATAAACCTTTTTTCGTGATATCGTAATAGTACATTATGATACAAGTGTGCTCTGTTGGTCATTACACTAGAGGTGGTATTATGCGCGCGAGCCGCAGGCGAGCGCGATAAGGAAGCCGAGAGTGTATTGAAACATAGCACAAGAGTTTCAATACGACTGTTTTCATCACACTTGCGAGGAAAAAACATACTTTTTTTGATAATAATCACCCACACAGAGAAATCGTCAACAAACATTTGCGGAAAATGGCGCCCAAACCAGCAATATTGATAGCAGCAGGTTGATATTTACTTCAGCGGCATAAGAACTCTTTGTTGGTATTACAAAAAAACTGTAAGTATTACCCGGCTATATTAAGAGTGCTTCGTATACATTACGTCTAATTGCAGTCACGTACAAACTTGACTTTACCGGGTTATACCTTGTAGGGATATGCTTCCCTACGGGTACCTATTGACTTACTATTTTATAGGTAATTCCTGTGTTTAGCTTCCTAATAGCTGAACATGCTTGAATAACACACTTTTATGTATTACTTTTCTTTATTTGGATAATGTTTCTCACATCTCGTTTTTGAGGCATGATGTTCGTCTTAGATTAGGCCCTTGTAGAAAGTTAGGTGCCTTCTTTTACCTTGTATGTTTAGGGCAAGTTGTTATAATTTTCCTTCTTTCGTGTTCACACGATTTCTCCTGCTAGGAACCAATGTTTTCCTGGTTTGTCGGCATACGGGCGTTCTTTGGGTCCGCATGCTGAATCTTTCATGCTCTTCTGGTGCCGGGATCGACGTTTTCGGATTAATTTTGGAAATAATAAATTTTCCTGGTACCTCTTCGATCTGCATGAAACTTACATCGATTGGAGAGCGAATTTTTGTGGTTCATCTGGTGTAGTTAGATTGTGAAATAACTTATTGGTTTTACTTGAATATTGGTTTAAAATTAGGTAAACAAAGCGCTGTCAATCTTGACAGTTGTCAAATTTGACCGTCTGTAGTCTCCATGTAGTTTCGTGAAAAGAGGTTTGCCTGGAAATCTCGACTACATGGAGTATTTTTGGGTAAGGTCTTTTATATTATTAATAGGACCTCTCCGCTCTGTGAACAAAATTTCAGGCAGCAGAGAATTTTAGAAATGGCTCTAGAATACTTTCAAAATCCGTATATAAGGGAGACTTCCATCCCTGGTGCGGGATTCTGTTTTTGGATTCTGATTCTACAACTACTACTGAGATCAATGATACTTATGCCCTAAGGGTTTTTGTGATTAAATTTAACCCAGTCTTAATTTTGGACGAGTTGGTCCGATTTGATCTCTTACTGGGCAAACCTTAGGCCCTTCATTGTTCCTTTTTCTTTTCTCATCACAAATTATTTCAGATTCCCTAGACGGTTGCCAGCTCCAGTTCTTGGGGAACTCTGCCCCAAGACCCGTATTCCTGCTTCGGGGAGCTGAAACTCCGAGCAACCCTGGTGTCCTATGTCGTGACTCTGCCTCAAGACCCGTATTCCTGCTTCGGGGAGCTGAAACTCCGAGCAACCCTGGTGTCCTATGTCGTGCCTACTTCTGGTTGCGAGAACTACAAGCAAATCTGGTGTCCCATGGTTGTGTCTGCATCTGGTACAGAAGCTCTCCAGTGAACGTGTCGGCTTCTGGAAGCTTCAAGCAATCTCCACTGCGGAAGTCTTCATGGTGGCTAGATTTCTCTAATAAAATATTCTTCTTTTGACTTTCGATATTAGGGATCCGTAAGGTTACCACTTCCATATAGGAAATTATCAGTATAGGCAAATTCTTTAAAACACTAGGTAGGACATCTATTTTACAACAAGAGAGGGATTAAAATTCTTATAACCTATACTTTCTTTTATTTTAAAACTGCACTTCATTACAGTTTTTGGCGCCCAACGTGGGGCCAAAAACTGTAATGGTATTTTAGGTATCGATTTCTGGAAAGTCTTTGACTTGTTTCCGGAATCAGTTCCCCAATTTTGCAATACGATTTCTAAATCTTGTGACCCCGTCGTCGAATCTAAAGTTCTGGATTATGATCAACTTGAAAGTGATCAGAGGCTGATTTCTGACAATCTCATTAAACGTTTTAATGACATATCATTTGAGAGTCGCGGTGAACTTGGTCGTACTAACTTGATTTGCCATAATATCGATACAGGCGAAATTCCTCCTATTAAACAGAGAGGTTACAGGCTTTCTCCTGTAAAACAGGAAGCCCTTATTAACGAGGTAGATAAGATGCTGGAATGGGGGGTTATTGAGGAGTGTGAGAGTCCTTGGCTGTCCCCAGTTTTGATTACTCCTAAAAAGAACGGAGAATGGCGTTTTTGTGTCGATAGCAGAAAACTGAATTCAGTAACTCGTCGCGATGCTTATAGCTTGCCATTGATTAATGGAATACTTGATCAACTTAGGAATGCTCATTTTCTTTCTAGTATTGATATTGCTAAGGCTTTTTGGGAAATTCCACTAAACATTTCTGATAGATGCAAAACAGCTTTTCACGTTCCGGGAAGGGGAATGTTCCAATTTGTTGTAATGCCTTTTGGGTTGACGAATGCTCCAGCAACTCAACAAAGATTAATGGACTTGTTGTTTACTCCAGCACCTGAATTTGAAAATAAGGTTTTCTGTTATTTGGATGATATTATTATCATAAGTGAGTCTTTTAATGAGCATATTTTGCTTCTGAACAAGGTTCTTGACAAGTTAACAGCTGCTAATTTGACTATAAACTTTGATAAGAGTCAATTCTTTAGAAAAGAGCTGAAATATTTGGGCTATATTGTTGACAAGAGTGGTTTACGTGCTGATCCTGATAAGGTTCAGGCTATTATTGATTATCCAATTCCATCTTGTGCTAAGGAGGTTAGAAGATTCATTGGTACTTGCAGTTGGTTTCGTAGGTTTATATCTAACTTTAGTTCAATAGCAGCTCCTTTGAACAAATTAACAAGTTCTGGTAAGAAAGCACCAAGGTTTTTGTGGAATAGTGCAGCGGATTTTGCATTCACGAAACTTAAAAAAGTTTTATCTTCCGCGCCGGTTTTGGCCTGCCCCAATTTCAGTCGTTCTTTCTCAGTACATTGCGATGCTTCTAATTTTGGCATTGGTGCTATGCTTACTCAGGATAATGATGGTGGTGAGTCTGTCATTGCATATATGAGTAAATCTCTTAATAAGCATGAGCAGAATTATTCAACGACAGAAAGAGAAACTCTGGCTGTAATTACAGCATTAGAGCATTGGCGTTGTTACTTGGATAACGGTAAAGAATTTATGGTTTATACAGATCATGCTGCCTTGAAATGGTTTCTGAATTTGTCTAATCCTTCTGGTAGGTTGGCTCGGTGGTCAATTCGTTTGTCTTGCTTTAATTTCGTTTTGAAGCACAAAAAGGGTAAAGATAATGTAGTTCCTGATCTACTTTCTAGATCAAAAGCAGTAACTCCTAAGTCGGATATGTTACAAGCTAATCCTATTGCTGAAGTTAACAATCGATATGTAGAATTGTTTTCTGCTTGCCAGAATAATCCTGACTCTGTTCCGGATTATAAGATCGTGAATAATAAATTGTTTCGTTACATGAAATCAAAGGATTCTATTGTTGATGATTTCGTTTGGAAAGAGATTCCTACTTCTGATGTGAGGGAAAGTTTAATTGCGGAATTCCATGGTTCGTCTGTGTCTCCTCACACGGGAATTTATAAAACGTATAAAAACTTGTCTCTACGCTATTTTTGGTCTGGGATGTTCAAAGATGTTGCTAAATTCATTAATAAATGTGAAACGTGTTTATCATATAAACATTCTAATCATGCACCTTATGGTCCTATGGGTAAGCCCAAGATTTGTTCAAGGCCTTTTCAATGCATTTCTCTTGATCTTATGGGCCCTCTTCCTATGACTCGACAACGTAACCAGTTCATTTTAGTTGTGAATTGCTGTTTTACGAAGTATTGCTTAATTTTCCCTCTCAAGCGGGCTATTGCCGCAAATATAATTAAAATCTTAGAGAATGAAGTATTTCTGGTTCACGGTATTCCTCAGACAGTTATAATGGATAATGGCTCCCAGTTTCAGAGCCGGGAATTTCATTCATTGCTAGATAAATATAAAATACCTTTTAGGTCATTTACGCCTCATTATTGTCCTCAAGTTAATCCTACTGAAAGATACAACAAGACAATTGTTACGAGCCTAGCTTCATTAGTGGGGGAAGATCACAGATCTTGGGATTTACATCTTCAAAAAATACAATCCGTCATGAATAACTCTATAAATGTGGTTACGGGATTCACTCCGTCTTTTCTGGTTTATGGTCGTGAGATCATTACATGTGGATCGTTGTACACACAGGTGGATAACATTGATGAAATATGTTTTCTACCAAGGGATATTTACGCGGGTAATTTAGGACTTATGTCATCAATTTACGACAAGGTTCAAGTTGCTATTTATAATGCTCATATGAAGAATGCTTCTCGTTATGACACTAGGCATCCGTTCAAGGAATTTAATGTCGGTGATATAGTTTGGAGGAAAAACTATGTTCTTAGTAATGCGGGGAACTATTTTAGCGCTAAATTAGCGCCTAAATTTATAAAATGTAAAGTTTTGGAGAAATTATCGCCTCTGGTGTATGTCTTAGAAGACAACAAGGGTGGCAGAGGTAAATGGCATGTCAAAGACTTTAAGTTGTAATATAATTAGTTAATTAGTTGTAAATAATGAAGGATGAATTTCTTTTCTTATTAATGTTAATTTAATTATACCTTAAGACTTAGATTTAGTGGTAGATATTAATTGTATTATTATTGTTAATATTAGGATAGGTGTTAGGTTTTATTATTCCTGCTTATCTGCTTGTCTTCTTGTCTTGAATACTTACTTACTTGTAATCTTATCTTATCTTACAAATTGTCATGGATATCGACTATTGGATTATGCAAAATGGTTTTAGCATGATTGGGGGTTAAAGTTTTAACTTTATAGCCTTCCTGTTGGGGTACCGTATGAGTGTGGAAGTATGAAAGATATAGTAAATATATATTAATATTTTTAAATTATAGGAATGATAGGTTTTTCATGGAAGAATGCCTGCATTGTGCTATTAACATGTCATATCGATTGTTCGTTTCCAAAACTTGTTTGCATGAACTAAAAACATGCTTTTGACTATTCTAACTAGTGATTCAATTGGTTCTTTGATTATCTTAGTAACTTAATTTAGGATTTTCTCTTCGGTTTTCTCGCTTTATCGTTGCGTGCCTAACTTCTCAAAAACGGTTTAAAAAAAAAAAAAAAAAATTAAAATACTTAGATATTTTAATATTTTTTTTTTTTACCGGGGTTTTTGGGGAAATGTAGGGATATGCTTCCCTACGGGTACCTATTGACTTACTATTTTATAGGTAATTCCTGTGTTTAGCTTCCTAATAGCTGAACATGCTTGAATAACACACTTTTATGTATTACTTTTCTTTATTTGGATAATGTTTCTCACATCTCGTTTTTGAGGCATGATGTTCGTCTTAGATTAGGCCCTTGTAGAAAGTTAGGTGCCTTCTTTTACCTTGTATGTTTAGGGCAAGTTGTTATAATTTTCCTTCTTTCGTGTTCACACGATTTCTCCTGCTAGGAACCAATGTTTTCCTGGTTTGTCGGCATACGGGCGTTCTTTGGGTCCGCATGCTGAATCTTTCATGCTCTTCTGGTGCCGGGATCGACGTTTTCGGATTAATTTTGGAAATAATAAATTTTCCTGGTACCTCTTCGATCTGCATGAAACTTACATCGATTGGAGAGCGAATTTTTGTGGTTCATCTGGTGTAGTTAGATTGTGAAATAACTTATTGGTTTTACTTGAATATTGGTTTAAAATTAGGTAAACAAAGCGCTGTCAATCTTGACAGTTGTCAAATTTGACCGTCTGTAGTCTCCATGTAGTTTCGTGAAAAGAGGTTTGCCTGGAAATCTCGACTACATGGAGTATTTTTGGGTAAGGTCTTTTATATTATTAATAGGACCTCTCCGCTCTGTGAACAAAATTTCAGGCAGCAGAGAATTTTAGAAATGGCTCTAGAATACTTTCAAAATCCGTATATAAGGGAGACTTCCATCCCTGGTGCGGGATTCTGTTTTTGGATTCTGATTCTACAACTACTACTGAGATCAATGATACTTATGCCCTAAGGGTTTTTGTGATTAAATTTAACCCAGTCTTAATTTTGGACGAGTTGGTCCGATTTGATCTCTTACTGGGCAAACCTTAGGCCCTTCATTGTTCCTTTTTCTTTTCTCATCACAAATTATTTCAGATTCCCTAGACGGTTGCCAGCTCCAGTTCTTGGGGAACTCTGCCCCAAGACCCGTATTCCTGCTTCGGGGAGCTGAAACTCCGAGCAACCCTGGTGTCCTATGTCGTGACTCTGCCTCAAGACCCGTATTCCTGCTTCGGGGAGCTGAAACTCCGAGCAACCCTGGTGTCCTATGTCGTGCCTACTTCTGGTTGCGAGAACTACAAGCAAATCTGGTGTCCCATGGTTGTGTCTGCATCTGGTACAGAAGCTCTCCAGTGAACGTGTCGGCTTCTGGAAGCTTCAAGCAATCTCCACTGCGGAAGTCTTCATGGTGGCTAGATTTCTCTAATAAAATATTCTTCTTTTGACTTTCGATATTAGGGATCCGTAAGGTTACCACTTCCATATAGGAAATTATCAGTATAGGCAAATTCTTTAAAACACTAGGTAGGACATCTATTTTACAACAAGAGAGGGATTAAAATTCTTATAACCTATACTTTCTTTTATTTTAAAACTGCACTTCATTACAACCTATTATAGCACAAGTGCCGTAATGTAAAGTAAAAAGCACGTGTGCGTAATAGCTTGGATTATGATCCTAAAACCGATGCAATAAGATCCACTTTACGAGCAAGTGTGATGAAAATGTATTTTAAGCTTTCATAACTCTAGAGACGATAGCACTGGATTATGACAGTTTTTTTTTTACTTCCAATTTGGCAAGCTTTTAAACCTACTAATTTCTATTGATAGTCTCTCGATCGTCTTATAGGCACAACATCACAAAGTTAACATTATTTTTACAAACCAAGGAATCCTTACTTTATAGTAATTTTAACTTTACGCCGTAACAATAAGCTACCATTGTAATCAACGTTTCGTGCGTGCATTTCCTATTTAATTGTAAACGAAGCCAATGCCCTTAACCTATCTGCCTAATGATGAACTCGAAACACAAAGAATGCATTAAATTCTTCAAACTAACCTAATTATCCTTCATTTTTTATCAAGTCACGATTTCTATGAGCTTGGGAACAAGAATAAGTAATTTTGGAGTTCCGTACTCCGTTATCGAAGATGAAACACAGATTCTTTGTCGTTCGGCTGTCAAATGCATACCTAATACCTAACCTATAGTCTTGTTGTTCATTCGTATTAAATAATTTATACGCGATTCATCATGTGGGCCTCGTCGTCCAATCTTGGACATCTTGGATCTTGGTCCTTCTCCGCCACCCCCAGTCTTGTGCCATTCGTTGTACGGTATTAAAAGGAAATAAAACATGTGTCAGAACCACATCAGTTTTCATAATAAACTGATCTTCTTAAGATTCAAGTCAACATAAGATTATGAATACTATGCAGCTTTTTTTTTTACAGCGCAGGCACTTTTTTTATGGCGTAGGTTGTAAACAAGCGGACGGGTTGCCTGATTAACTATTTACGAGTAGATTAGTGTTTTTTTTTTAAATGATCGTTGAATGAGCATTAAATATTATAAAGCTAGTTATAAAGTAGCAATTAAGAATACCTGCAATTGAGTTTTTTTTGTAGGTACTGAACACCACAATTCGAGTTACCTACTTAATATGCACCTGGCCTAGTATTTTTATAGCAACGCATGCTAATGACATGTAATGATTAGATTACCTGACCCTTCGAGATTCCTCGAAGTCCTCGCCTTTCGTTGGGTTTAAATTTTTCAAAATCTTATTGATAGAATCTATAATAGTTCTTAGGAACAAGAAATACTGTTTAATGCTAACGGTTAATTATATTATATACCTATGTATTCACTACATTATTTCATTATCCTAGTACCGTTTAAAAGTAGACTACGGACAGCTACTAAATGAAATAAGTAATAATAGAATATGCCACTGGCGGTCACCTGGGACCTGGTATGACCTAAAACTGCATTGAGAACCACCGGAGGACGGGCAGCTCAACGTCCTCTCGGTTAACGGTGGTGAGCATTCTGCGATCCCTAAGCCGCATGCAAATCGTGGGAATTATGGCAACACCCCTCCCTCAAGGAGGAGACCTTCGTCCAGCAGTAGAGGTCTTCTGGTGATAATGATGCCAGTCACGGCCGCCCATCTTAATACTGATCGGATCAACTTTTACCTTCGGTCTTTTACGAACACCTTGTCGAACTGTCACGTCAGGCTGCGTCACTAATAACTTTAAAAAAAAAGAAATTAATAGGGCCGCGAAGGCCGCCACTAACGCAAATCTCGGAGGAATCATTTCTCTCTTGGACAAATAGTTCTATATAGTAGCAACCCTATAGTACGACCGCGGAGAATGATTGGATGAAATTCACCCGCTGAAGTATTTTCTATTATTATTCCTGGCCATGGATACAGGACCTTCAGTCGCAAAACATATTTCTTCATTTCGTAATTAACCATAATATTGCCAGGATACCAGGAGACAATAATTTTTTTCTTATCAAAACATTTTGTCAATTTATACTAGCTTGTCTTCTGAGTAACTTAGAACCTGTACGTAAATAAAACGATGGCTTCAAAAAAATTAACAGCGGAACTAAAATAGCTCAATCACAAATCACAATATATACTTTGCCAATTCTTGATTTATTCAAAACTAACGACTACACTTTCCCCGATGGACGTGACCGGTTGCTTTCTTCTGTCAATCTCCATGGCTTAGTATCGTTAAAGTTAATTGGTACAATATTGGCACTTCTGGCCACTGCTTGTAGTGTCTAGAATCTCTAGAAATATAGTAAAACTATTTTCCATTTGGATGTGGCAGCGAGATCTGGGTATGTCCTAAAACTGCATCCAGAACCGCCGCAGGCCGAGCAGGAAGTTCCTCTCGGTTAACGGTGGCGATTATTCTGCGATCCCCAAGCCGGCTGCCAATTGTGGGGATTATGTATGGTATATAAAATCCAGACCTGGGTATGTCTTAAAACTGCAACCAGAACCACCGGAGGCAGCAGCGTCCTCTCGATTAACGGTGGTGAGAATTCTGCGATCCCCAAGGCGCCTGCCAAGGGTGGGACTTATGGCAACACCTCCCTCCCTCGCTAATAAAGGGGAGGCCATCGTCAATCGTCCTACAGTGGACGTCTCCTGGCTAACGAGTATTCAAAATCCACCAAGGTCGGATTTGTATACTAAACAGCTGATTAGCAGCATAGCGCACGTTGCGCAAGATATTTGCAACGTCTAAAGATGTTGGTTAATGTGTTGTATTTAGAATAGGGTAGATGACTGATGTTTAAATCGTTGAAACCAATAGCTTCGATGAAAAATTTAAGTAAATATAGTTTGTTTATTGAAAAAATAATTTAAATCGGTTATTTATGTTCTGATATATAAGCGTTTAAAGTTTTTGGTAGAGACAACTCTGTCCCTTTCCCACAAAACAAAAAATGACGTCACGCCTTACTTGTCAGAATATAATTTATATGGCGTACAGAGAAGTGACGTCACGATTTGCGGTTTCGCCTCTCTGTCTAGCATGATATTAAAATGCTTATAAGTTGCTTATTTTTGATCAGATTTTCATTAATCAGCTATATTTATGGGCCACATTTTAATAGGACAATAAAAAAAAACCAGTCATCTAGCCTATTTAGATTGTTTCTCTTTGCATCCAATTTTAACATCTGGTAGCTCTCCACTACTAACTGGAGGTTGGCTGTCAGCTTTCCTCTGGCAGTGCTTGTTAAGTCCACTGAGTTCCGCAACCAAAGCTTCTTATTGTTAATTTTATGTCTGATTCACACAAAGCAATTCAATACACTTCACAGATGAAATTATTAGGTTTTTCAACCAAATTCAATATCAGATCCATATAAGATCATAGCTTAGATTACAACGTGGGAGTCCACAAACCTCTCACAAGTCTGCACCCAAAGTAAATGTCAAAATGTTTACAATACAGCTAGCAACCTAAACATTTGTCCATTAAAATACTACTAGTCCTATAATTTGTAAAGTTTACGAAGTATTATTTTTAAACAGTCGTAATTTATCTGTAAACAGCTGAGGACTCCCGTGGAGCCACGTCGAGCTCGAGTGATCAAAGACTCTAACGTCCAATTTATGTAGAGCTCTTAGTGTTGGTACTTCAGAACTATACAACTTCGGAACTATAAAGCCTTTGTTACTTTAAACGATCTCCATTTAATTTTAATTTACCTAGTTTAAATTGGGTTATAAGTATCTAGTTCTTATAATTTTTAGGGATTAAATGCTTTACTTTTTCGATTAAAAGTAAAGGCACTAACTAATTCTAAAACACTAACATCCGCAATTACTGGTGCAATCATTAGGCATTAAACTTTAAATTAAAAAGATCAAGAAGGGTCTTATGAGAGTGGCCGATTATTGCAGACTCATCGTGAGAACTATGGTTCCAATTGAACGACTCTACGAAATTGGTAATGGTATTTAAAGAATTGCACTTATATAGTGAGTGAGTTCTGATACTCGTACTATACGAGTATATAGTAAGTACAGGTAAATGCGGTAAAACAAGTGGTCAAGACGCGCATTAGCGCTCAGGCTAAGTAAAGCATCACTTGCATACGGCATACATTATGAAAAAAAACATGCTCCAAATTTCACGTCTCTATGACCTATGGAGAGAGCTGTGCTCGAAGTTAATTTGCGCGATGAAATCCGGAACGAGGATATTCGCCAAAGAACCAAGGTCACCGCCATAGCTCTCAGGGTTTGCAAGTTGAAGTGGCAATGGGCAGGCCACATCGCTCGACGAAATGATAACCGATGGGGAAGAAAGGTTCTTGAGTAGCGACCGCGAACCGGAAGATGCATCGTAGGAAGACCTCCCACTAGGTGGACCGACGACATTGTAAAAGTCGCGGGCAACCGGTGGATGCAAATGGCAGGTTGTCGTACAGTGTGACGGTCTAAGGGGGAGGCCTTCGTTCAGCAGTTGACGTCTCCGGGCTGATGATGACCAACGGAGACACAAAACTTGGAGCGTTGGTGGGTGTGCCATTAAACATTTTATTGTTGAAACAAATGCAGCGATGACCTAGACTTTGTTTTGTCATGGACAGGTTATGTCTTTTATAATTATCACAAGAGCTTCTTGTTCCATCTCTTTGTAATAATATTTGAAAAAAACAGCTGCACGATGGCGAAGGGTTGTGATAATGGAATGGACTGGACCAGTGCTTGCAAATCGATCAAAATTAACGAGACAACACAATAAAGCACACCTAGCTAAAAGTATGCATATTACATATGCCGGAAAATAGAGATAGCGAATCAGCGGGGCATGTATCATGTAACTTTTCGGGATCGCGATTCGGATACGAGTTGTTAAAAAAAGACACTTGTCACTGTCACTGCCAAAACTCATTTGACCCTGCAGGGCAGGATGAAACGCCAAAAGACCGACGGATTTGCTTAACTTAATTAAGGAAATCAATGAATTCGTTCGATAACGATACCGAGAGAAATTTCTCCGTGATACTGTGAAGCTGTGACAGTGACAAGTGACATTTATGACAAATCGCGATCCCGAACAGTTACATGATTAGCCTGCTGATTACTGGATGACAAAAAGAGAACACATGTACATGTAAGTATTAGAAGTTTGTATTGTCGTATCGTACGGCTCGCATGTCGCAAAGGCAGAGTATGACTGAAGCGAGTGCAGAGCCAGCGCTCAACATATAGTCGTCAAAATCCGTGCGCTTATTTCCCGTCCATACATTTTATTATTGTCGCTGATTGTAATGCTATCTTGCGAAGGTTTTTCGCTTATCACCAAAAAATGGTCCACAATACCACTAAGTGTAGGTAGGTACGCAAATCTTTGACAGTACTGCTCTTCTAATTGCTAATGGCAATGGTTGTCAGTTTCCATTAGACCCTGAGACGAATCAGTGAAAGCGAGTGACGATGACCACCGACAGGGACTTTCCAGTTTTCTACCGAATTTTACAAATAATCTGCCCAACAGCTCGGCTAAGCGTCACTAGCCCGAGTAGGGTTACAATACAATTTATTTTTAATGAGTTTAAGCTTTTTTAGGTCCTGAGTGGTCCCGAGGAGATTTCATGGTTTTTTTTTGTTGAATCATCACCTCTTGATAGTAAAACACTTTTGGTTGCGTTTAACGACTAAACGGTTAAGGCGACCTTAATTAATATTTAAAAAGAAAACTTATCCGATATTTACGTTTTATCAGCCACACAATTCAAAACTACCGCGAAATTGGAGACAAAAGCGCGAGAAGCTGTAACCTAAATTAGGTATAATATGTGTTTAAAATACTTATCTAAATACCTAGGTCAAGGAGGTATAATATAGTCAAAATCACTTTTTATAATCAAAAAGCAACATGACGAACATCGTTACATCACAAATACTATCGATTCGAGATTTGGCCTTGGTGTAAAAGCGTAAATAGAACTAAGTTAATACTAACTTACACTTACTAAGTTAATAGTACATTGATAAGAACTGAATGGCAGATGAATGGCACTACCAATCAATTACGTTGCGATTGAAAACTGCAAATAAGATGAAGTGTTTGCTTTCGATTGTAAATCATAATCTTGAAGAGCTGCAGCTACGAGTACTTGTATAATAATTGCAATATGGGTACTTATGCGGGCGGTAGCTGCTACAACTTCATAGCACGCTAACGGATTATGGTATAAAATGATATAAAATACTTACGTAAGTGATAATATTATAATAACGGACTTCTTTTTTTGGGCAGTCGTGTAAAAATGTACCTAGTCGTGTAGTCGTGACCTAGTCACAGATCAAAAATAAAATGAATTTATCATTTTAATGTGGTTTTTTTTCAACTATAAATACATACATATACAGTCTTCTCAGTCACTGTCACTGTTTAAACTTCTCTGTCCTTTTCTAGCACGTGCAACTTCACGTCAGTGAGAAGTTGACAAAGCATCTTAAGCAGCGACTAAGTTTGAGCGGCGTTTTAAAGTAAGGCCCTTAGTATTATATAATATTTAAGATCTGTGACTAGGTCACGACTACACGACTAGGTACATGTTTACACGACTGCCCAAAAAAGGAGTGTAATGTTTTCAGGGTTCATGTATGTGACTTCCATATCACCATAACTTCTGAATGCCGAACTTTAGATCTATGGGGTATTGTTAGAATCTTTATATCATCCCGAGTGACACCAGGGGGGTGTCACTCCGCAGTTTAGGTATGTTCGGCCGGCTCTCCGCTCCGAGAGGGTAATGCAAGGCTGAGGTCAGTGGCCACCCGCACGCTAGCCTCGTCGCACATAACTAAGCATACGTGATAGAAAGAGAGTGGTATATCTAGGTGAATACAGCGAGCGGTATCCAGCGCTGTGCGAGTTGAATAGCTACTTTATTGCCTAGTAGATAGAGTCCTTATTTATTTCAATTCCTTTGCGGAGTGAACTTTCTGTAGGTAGTACTATTATTTATTCTGTGGTAACACTGTATATAAATGAATAATTTTGAATTTTGATTTTGAATGGTGGATGTTAGGCGCAATTTTCATAAGTAAAGTAAAATCTTTTTTGTTTTAATTTTATTAGTTCAGTACCTCTGTAATAAGTTTATTTTTATTTTTACTTTTTACATCAAGTAAATTATGGTGCTTTCCTGCGATACAAGCTTTCGCTTAGTGCAGGGGCCGCTGCTACTTTGAATTGTACCTAGATACTTAATTAAATTTAAATTCTAATGTCCTAAATGTTGTGCATGTTCATTATAGTATTATTAAGTATTGGTATTTTTTTTTATACTTTGGTTCCTACCTATTAAAGGTATGTTTGGTATTTAATTTCTTCCTCTTTTACGCTGTTACGCATTTGTTAGTTAGGTACGCAAAACGTCGGTAACGGAAGAACAATATCTAAACAAACAAGCAGGCATTGTAGCACATGTGATAACTACGCCCTAGGAAAGGTCCGCCCTTTAAAGGAACGTAGAAAGCAGGGAAGTCGTGACTCAAAGATCTTTGGTCAGATGAAGCCAACAACAGTAAGGATTGTACGACAACGGCAATATCCGTACCGTTAACCGTACCTATATTTACCACCGTGCACTGGCAAGGCAACTCATAAAATCAATTATTATACATAAATACACCACCTACACCTCCCTTTAAGGGAGAGGCCTTCGTCCAGCAGTCTTCCGGCTGTTGATATGTGTGTGTGTGTGATACATAAGTATAAGTAGTAAGTAGTAAAAGTAGCCAAAAAAAATATAATGTAAAAGTAGTGTGTAGTGTAGTATAAGTAGATATAGCCATCCTTGTTCTTTGCATAACGTATGATGGAAGGTGAGCAAAACGCGTCACTGAAAAGTATTTGTGTGTTACTTTTTCACGTCAAAACGGCCGAGTGGATTTGGTTGAAATTCGGAATGAAGATAGCTTATTTCGCGGCATAACATATAGGCTACTTTTTATCATCATCACCTTTTTCATCACAACGCGGGTGAAATCACGAGGCGCTAGCGCTTCTAATTCATCACCCATCTTCAGTAGCTCACACAATCTGTGTCAATAGTCGAGTAATCGTTTTTTTTTGTACATTGCTAATGTGGCAGGCACATGCATCTTATTTCGAATATCGCTTTAATCTTATGCCATAACCTAAAGAAGTACCCACACGAAATTAGCGGTGTTCTGTATAGAGCTCCCTTACTGACTAACATATTGTATAGCATAGCGAAACTTACATCAAAATGAAATTGTATGCAAAACGATATTATCTAGGATGGACAGCTTGGGAAATAGGTTGCTCTGTGATATCTAGCTTTTGGATAACGAGGGCTATCTACCAAAGGTTGAGCACACAGAGATGATATTCTATAGAAAGATCCACGGACTCAGCGCTTGTCTCAACCATAATAATATGCAATTTGTGTATGCAGCCGTACCTAAAACCAACATCGCAATTTTTCTACCATCTTTGGTAGGCGCCTACCTAATGTGTGTTAAAATAAATGGCTCAAATAAAGTGCATTACAAACAAAGTACATACCATATCATTAATATATAAGAAAGCTTATATAAATATATTAAATATTAAATGTTAGTAGGTATACGTAGGTATACTAACTATTTACTTGTTTAATGTCTGTAATCATAAAATGAATGTAATGGAAGAGCGGGACTTTCTGGTACAAGTATTTTATACTTACTAGAAGGTTAAACCTACTTTTTGAAGCGTAATCTTGGCTACAGAAATAAAAACATTTTCATTTTTTTAATTTTTCATCCTGGACCTAGTTATGTGCTAAAACTAAAACTGCATACAAAACCACCGGAGGACGGGCAGCAGCGTCCTCTCCGTTAACGGGACGATCGATGGCAAAGATTACGAAGGATGTGCCATCGCGTAATAAAATAACGTTTGAAAATGACCCCCGCGGCGTCATGTTTACGGGTTGCGCTGGAGTGCGAAAGAAGATAGCACTTTTATGAGAGCAAAAGGGATAGCGCGCGTCTCGCTTAGTGAGCGCAGACAGGCGAGACAGTCCTTAGGACCGTCTTCACGGGCCCATTTTAGGGCGCGATATGACATATCTCCCTCCTTATATACAATGTGTAACAAAAAGATTCAACAATACTGAATGGTATGTATGTACTCGTCATTATGAACAACTTTTACTATGGGGCCAACCCTGAAATCGCGCAAAAAAAATCTGCTATTCCATACATTTTGTCCAAGGTCAATGAGCTTTTTGTATGGAACAGCTGGTTTTTTTTTGCGCTATTTCATGTTTGGCCTCATAGTAAAAGTTGTTCATAATGACGAGTACAAACATACCCTTCAGTATTGTTGAACCTTTTTGTTACATATTGTAAATAATATCATTGATCGATGGTGAGCAATATGCGATCCCCAAGCCGCCTGCCAAGCGTGGGGACTATGGCAACCCCTCCCTATTAAGTGGGAGGCCTTCGAAAAAGTTCATTGTCCTTGGACAAAATGTATGGAACAGCTTTTTTTTTTTCGCGTTTTCAGGGTTGGCCCCATAGTAAAAGTTGTTCATAATGATGAGTACATACATACCCGTCAGTATTGTTTGAACCTTTTTGTTACACATTGTATAAATATGCTCTGATTATGTAGAATATCATCTATGTACAATAGGTTGCAAGATTTTGAGATGCACTACATGAAGACCCGACCACCGACCACACTAAGTATTCTTTGTTGCACCGCTGCCGGCAGCGCGCAGCGCGCAGCATGAAAAGATTCTACTATACGATAGATATACTAGAATCTTTTCGTGTATACTGTACAATATATACCTTATGTTATGAGGAGTAGTTTGCAAAGTAGGTACTGAAGCATTTCTAATGACTTCGATGCGTCGACCCACGACGATACAAGAAATCGTATGGCACCCCGACATAAGTTCCAGATGCGCTGTATTTTTATATTTTAGTCGCCGCTAGCGCCTCTGCAGTGCGCCAAAGTAACTGCGTGCCAAAGTGCGCAGTGTGATAAAGCCCAAAGTGAAGAACATGCCAGATTGTAAGATAGGTCAAGTTAGTTGGTACTTAGTATAACGGTCTGAATAAGGGAGACATGGTCTGATGTTGCCTCATGTAACGGACCGACCGGGGGGGGGCAAGGGAAAAATAAGCTTGCAGGCATCACGAAGTAAAAGAAAACGCGGGTTAAGAACTAGTTAAAGACTTTAAAAGGTTTTAAATTAATTGTTATCTACGTTTTAGATTTTGTCATGGGCAATTCGAAAACACAAAATGATCGTAGTTTTAGATAGGTAGTGTTTTTTACCCGTTTGTAGTGCCTAAATAAAATTCCTATTTCATAAATAAATAACAACTACTAACACTATGGTGACTCGATTAATTATTTCGCATCCCAAAAGGCGCTAACTTCGCGCGAATGACATCTCTACAAGAGACACGACAAAGATGACGGATAAGTGTGAAATAGTAGTTTTGGCGGCAACACGAATTTAGTGTTATTTTCAAAACTCCGTAGAAGCTCATAGTAAAGTCGCCACAACATTACTAGGGCATGACTTTGACTAATTTCGTGTGACTAACTGTGATTTATGACATATTTGACTTGATTTTTTATATAAAAACTTGAAAATTCATAAAGTTGACGCTGGCAGAATGCACAACGTGCGATGCCAATAAATAAGAAAAAAAAAATGTGAATTGTGAAATAGTTCCATTAAAATAATTTAATAATAATAAAAGAAGCCTATCAGTAATTACTTTCCGAGTTTACTACAAATCAGGAGAAAATTGCATCTAACAATACAATTCAAAAAAACACACTCAATACAGTAAATAAGTTCGTATAGGCTGAACTGCCAGCCCTAGTGTCAGAGTTAGTGTGCCGCCCGAATGCCTCTGACATGGCTGACGGTTGTTGTTATAGAAACTAGAACAAACAACCGAAACTGAATTAAGGCAGTACTTAACATAATTAACAAAATAGAGACGTACCTATCCTCGAAAATTAACTAGTGTACCTACATTATACTTATTCTATAATATCCAAGCATAAAATTTAATTGAATGCTCTATAACCAAGAAACGTCTAAAAGGTCAATGAAACCATACCCCTAATGAAAGCTACCCCTAAAGATTATAATCCCTAAAGTCGTAATATTTACGGCAATGAAACATGCGAAGGGCTCACACGTGCGTCCGATTATCGAAATCATAACAAAGAGGTAAGTACATCCCTAGAAATACTACTACAACATTTTGTGATAATTAAAGATAAACAAAATACGAAAACGAAATAAGTTTCAGAGTCATTTGAAGAAGTGCGAGAACGTAAGCAAGTATAGTAATTTATTTAGGTACGCTAACATTACATCAACTTTGAAAAATGTTGCAAGCAAGCAACATTACTTGACCTTACTTTGACCTTGGTATGTCCTAAAACTGCATCCAGAACCACCGGAGGACGGGCAGCAGCGTCCTCTTGGTTAACGGTGGTAAGCACTCTGCGATTCCCAAGACGCCTGCCAAGCGTGGGGATTATGGCAAACCCTCCCTATTAAAGGGGATGCTTTCGTCCAGCAGTGGACGTATTCCGGCTGTTGATGATGATGAAGCAACATTACTGCATTTCGGTTTGAAATTCAATTTTACCAGAGATATTACTGGGCATCAAGAGATTTGACATCTAATAATCTCAGGCTGACGACCGCAGTGCAGTGCGGCGCAGAATTTTGTTCGCAAGTTCACATTTCTGCCACTGCTGTTATCAGCGACTGTTACAGCATAGCTGCAACTGTGTATACATGAGACGATCGAGAAGTTTGCCTGGTGGTAAGTATCACGCCTGCCGATAACAATAGCAGGGCCAGAATTGTGAACATCCGAACAAAATCCTGCACGGCACTGCACTGACCATGCACCCTGAGATATTAGTGTTGAGTTATTAGATGTCAAATCTCTTCATGCCCAGTAATTTCTCTGGTAACATTGCCCTAGTAACGCTTACACTCTACTGCTTAGCGGTTGAATAACTGGCAAAGCCCATGGCCACCTTCCGGCTTCATCATCAGTACAGCTCCGTGTCATAATAATATTGCATCCGATTTACATTATAAATGCATACAATATTTTAGGTCAATGGATTCCGGAAAGTGGGTCAAATTTAACTACAGACACTACTCCGGATCACGTGAAACTAAATCTTTAAAAAACTTGTAAGACCGCTTGTAAAAAGGCAGGTGCAATTACAATGTACTCCGCAACGGCTAAGCCATTTTCTATGTATCTTTACTAAGCGAAGTGAGATTAAAGTTAATAATAGTTTACAACCTCCTCATATTCTTTGTGCTTAGTGAGTTCACAAAGGTAGGAAGTAGGAACTTATTCATATCTTGCTAATAACCAAATTAACCTCTACCACAGACTTTACAGCTTTACACAATTACAGTGCAAGAGTGCAACCAATTTAAGATGAGTGAGGGAACTGCTACTGCATGGTGCAATCTGATGGCCAACCGTAGAAATGTTTCGTTAGTTCAACTTCCGCATCATTTGGCCACCTCTACAAACTTACCTACCTGAGTAAGTTAAGTAAAAGACCAACTAGCAACCCTTAATCACTAATTATATTGCCTGTCATTGATTTGGTATCAAATAATGGTTTATTTCCCTTTTACCATTCCGTATTGTCTAAGAACTAATTAGTCAATTTGCCTTGTTTAATCGATTAATTTCCTCGCCTTAAAATGACACCATTTTCAGAGGGACATCTCTACGACCCACGCAAGGAAGATGTCGGATTCTACAGGGCTAGTTCTAATCAGTTAGGGAATATTCTGTACATCAAAAGAAACAACTTTTACTATGGGGCCAACATAGAAATCGCGAAAAATTTATCACCTGTTCCATACAAAAAGTTCATCGACCTTGGGCAAAATGTACGGAACAGCTGTTTTTTGCGATTTCGATGTTGGCCCCGTAGTAAAAGTTGTTTGTTTTGATGTACAGAATATGCCGTTAAAAAGATGCTAAATTATTAGAACCCTGTATAGTTAAGTGTAAACTTTCTAATGGAAATCGGAATATGATTGAATAGAATATTATCAAACTAGAACCAACAGATGTCTGTCAATAATAATCTCGGTGTTTTTTCCCAAAATAACATGTAACACTAGGTAAATGAAAACTGACGTGGATTTGACACATTTTTATTTTATATATACGGGAATACTTTTTAAAAAAGGTCACCGGATGTGATCGAAACTATAGTCGGAGTATCCGATTTAATTAAACGTGAGTATTCCCGTATAAATAAAACAAAAACTAGGTAAATGTTAAGAAGATTTTCAACCATAGTTTTTTTTACTCTGTGATGTTTTCTTTTTCCGAAGCAGCATCTTATCGTCCAGCATGACATTGCGTGCTGCCCTTTAAGCATGAGTCAACACTTCGATCGAGCCTTGATCGGTCTTTTGTTTGCGGACAGCCTTTGTTGCAATTAGCTGTTTTGTTGTTTGCGTGTACCTACATGGGGCTTGAGATTTGTTATTGTTCTATAACATGGACACGAGTATAGTCAGCGGACCATAATTCTGTCAAAGAATCTTCTAATTTTGAGGCCCGCAGAGCCTACCCCTTACTAAGAGGCCCTTAGGACAAAAATTGTTAACAGTCATATCGGTAACAGATACCTATCTGTTACCGATATGACTGTTAACACTGTTATCACTGGGTTGTTTGTTTGATTTGATTAGGTAATCAAATCAGTATGTACAGTAATTTCAGCGTAAGTGTTATAGTTTCCGTAGTGTAGCGGTTATCACGTGTGCTTCACACGCACAAGGCCCCCGGTTCGATCCCGGGCGGAAACAGTATTTTTTGCACTTATGCTTGTTACTTACCTTTCCTTCGTTTTACAGACTTCGATCTGTAGCAACCTTAGTAGTCGAGTTTTTTTTGGCGGGAACACGGAAAAATCATGTCATTGCATTCTATTATTTTCTTAAACTTGTGTTTTTTCGCGAATT
The DNA here is from genome assembly GCA_905404285.2 of Erannis defoliaria. Taxonomy (NCBI): domain Eukaryota; kingdom Metazoa; phylum Arthropoda; class Insecta; order Lepidoptera; family Geometridae; genus Erannis; species Erannis defoliaria. The sequence goes on along the minus strand of FR990066.1, from coordinate 9,542,899 downwards.
AATGATTAAAAATGGTGGTGTTTTATTCATTGAGTGTTGAATTACATGCACGAGTGTGGGCAAGTGATATAATGTGGTGAAACATGTCTTTTCGTGTTGTTTTCAAAACTCCGTAGAAGCTCATAGTAAAGTCACCACAACTTTACTGGGGTATGACTTGGACTCGACTAGGACTAATTTCATGTGACTTACTGTGATTTCATGACTTATATGACTTGATGATAACAAATAAATGTAAAAATTCATAAACTTGACACTGGCAGAATGCACAACGTGCGATGCCAAAAACTAAGGAAAAAAAAAAAAACCTTAGTAGTCCGTTTCTAGGCTCCCAAAAACCCGAAAAGAGCGCGCGCAAATTGCTTTTGTTCAGTTTAGTAAAATGGGAAAAAGCGTAAATCTTGATAATGACACGGAAGAACTCTGACAATGTAAAGTTGAGATCGTTAGAAAAGGAGTAATTAAACTTAGAAAGTGGTACAGTAAGTTACGAGCACTACATCGGATAATTTCTAAATGGGCTGTAAAGGAAGGTCGGTGACCTCTTGATATTGAGCGATACTGGATCTTGTATAAGGTAACCTAAATACCTTACTTACTTTACTGCTATCTGATAGTGGGTACAACGTCGGTTATTTTTGTTACATAAGGAACAGCACTAATAAATGGTGAATGCGGGAATCAAATTTGGAATGGTTAGGTGTAGTCTTCATTTCATTTACGACTCAAGATTACTTTAGAATAGCAAAATATCATAATCAGAATGGAAATTCGGACCTTGGTTATGCTCCATCGTGGTTCCCTCGGTTCTTTTCATTTCCACGATCATAAGACCCAATGAAATTCCACAGATTAAGTATCTCAGGCTCAGGATAATGTGTATCAGTGATAACGTTCCTACTCGAATTGTTTGTAGATAAAATAGCTGCCTCCCGCGATTCTACCTGCTTCTCACGCATTTCCTGGGAAAGTATCCTAGTGTAAGGTTCCGTACCAAAATGATAAAAACGAAGCCTTAATTACAGTGAATCTATGGTGTATTTCCGTCTAAATGCTAAAACTGTTATGGGCATGATGCTTATCAATAGATATGCGGGCATGACCACCGTGCCCACTACGGTGGATTCGCGCCTGGGTGAGATGGGCAAGATGCCTATGTTAGGTTTATTATATATTGGCAAATTTCCATGAATCTTTTCTATATTGTCGGAAAATATTAGTAATTCGACTGGCAAAACTATGGTCGCAAAGAGACATCCAAGTAGTGGCTCAATTCATTTTGATTACGGCTTGCAAGGCAAACGGACGGAGTTGTGAGTAATCGGTACAGACGGCAACGAATGTACCGAGCAACAACCTGTGAAAAGAGGCGCGAAAAGGGGGTAAGAGGACAAACGTGGTGGAATGAGCTGATTGACTGTGGAAATATTTGAAGATAGAAATAAAACATTGAGGTAATTGTACAGTTTTGGTTATTATTATGAAACTCCCCGATTAGGTACCTGTAAGTTCATGGTTAGGTTAAATACTAGCTGTGAGCTTACACCTATCATCTCTATTGGCGGATAGGCTAATGAGGTTCCTCAGGCAAAACTTTTCGCAGATGGCGCTAGGGGCGGTCCGGGTGTGGCAAAATCTAGTTTTCTTGTTAATCGTTCCTTATAACCTATCTGCTCTTGATGAGAGTGTTGTCGATAATCTAATCCAAGGAAAAATACTGGGTACTGTGCCTTGTTTTAAGAATATATGGCAGCTGTTGACGGCCTGAAAATAGATTTGTTGGATAGTTGTTTACATTTCATGTTGGACACAGCTTTAATTAGCAAGGCAAAGGATTGCTGTACAAACCAGTATAAATGCAGATTCTCCCTGGTATTTCGAGTCTTTATAGTATTCTTTGCAAGAACAAAACACAATACAACAAAATGTATCAGATTGACAGTTGACAATGGCCGCATTGGCGATGCGCCACCTAGCGGAAAGAAACGCAGTGTGGATTCCCATTGATTTATGCATTACCTAATAAGATTGAAATAATTATATGGAATAAATATGTACAAGACAAGCATAAACTAAGATCGAGTTTACTGGCTAGCGTGATGATGTGCAGTGCAACAATGGACACCCATGAACCTAGAAAAAAACTTTTTTATAGGTTCATGTGGACACCTATAACCAACAGTCGGAGTTTTTGGCGGGAACACGGAAAAATCATGTCGTTGCATTCTATTATTTTCTTAAACTTGTGTTTTTTCGCGAATTAATGATTAAAAATGGTGGTGTTTTATTCATTGAGTGTTGAATTACATGCACGAGTGTGGGCAAGTGATATAATGTGGTGAAACATGTATTTTTGTGTTGTTTTCAAAACTCCGTAGAAGCTCATAGTAAAGTCGCCACAACTTTACTAGGGCATGACTTGGACTCGACTATGACTAATTTCGTGTGACTGACTGTGATATCATGAGACATTTGACTTGATTTTCATATAAATACTTGAAAAAATCATAAACTTGACACTGGCAGAATGCACAACGTACGATGCCAAGAACTAAGAAAAAAAAAAAAAAACAACAGTCGACTAAAAGTGGCCTATTGATAAAGGTGTTATCCCTTCATGGTGTTCTCTCAGATGCTTGTTTCTTTAGCTTTAAGAATTATATTGCACAACACCTTTAAATTTATGAACTCTTCAATTTTCAATCAGGTGGTGTGCACAGGCGCATCACTTTACGACGCCATATTGTTTTTATTGACATCTTCCGGTGTCGTAAGCACGTGTTACATCAAAATAAGTGACAAACAGACAAGCGCTCCTATTTCTGGGAAGGTTTATGATAAAGCCGCAAGTGTGGGTGTTGGTTTAATTTTTATCTTTTTCTGTGACGCCCTTTTTATCTGCTCGAGATATACAATGTGTAACAAAAAGGTTCAACAATACGGAAGGGTATGTATTTACTCATCATTATGAAGAACTTTTACTATGGGGCTGACCCATCGCGAAAAGAAAATCAGCTGTTACATACATTTTGTCCAAGGTCAATGAACTTTTTGTATGGAGCAGCTGATTTTATTTTCCGGATTTCAGGGTTGGCCCCATAGTAAAAGTTGTTTATAATGATAAGTACATACATGCCCTTTCGTATTGTTGAACCTTTTTGTTACATATTGTATTAGTTTTCCTCAAAGGTGTTCAAACAGTTTTCCCGCTCAAAACTTTTATGCGCCTTCCTGCAGCTCCTGTAACATTCTAGTTTTCGAAAATGTCCTAGGAAAGTAAGAAAAATAAATATTATTGAAACTGGCAGGATCACTGAAGAGAGATTTCGCTTTTCTGTGGGCAGAATGCACAGAATGCGATCCAAGGGAAAAAAACCTTTATTATTTCCTTCTAAAACATGCGTTGCGCGTGAGATTTTTTAGGTAATAATAATAATAATAAGTTTATTTTGCAGAATCACAGGGTTGAGAACTATGCTAGGTTATCAATGTTCACCGCTTAATACCGCATTTTTTTTTCTTGTCAAGTTGCAAATATTTATTTCGATTTTATTGTTTAAACCGCGAATATAGTGTCGAATTCGTGTTTAATTGAGTGAATACACCACTTCCTACGCAGTGCAGTGTTTAAATCAGTTAGGCATCAGTGATAACTCGTGATTTCTTATTATCATTCAACGATAAGCAAAAGATTGCAAGTAGCGGGCAAGAACGCGTAAACAACGCATTTTGCATGGCGTTTACGACTTTTTGGTAGCGACCTGTGTAGCGTTACGTTACCTGCGGTGCGCTGTACATTGCCGCTTTCACTGCTCATACAGATTGCCTGTTGTTATTATAGGCAACAATGAATACTACAAAATGCGCCGGGTGCAATAGCTTGTTGAATGGTTTACCTTTCTTAAAATGCAGCCGGTGCTCCGATAAATATCACTGCAGTTGTGTAAATTTCAAGAAACAGATTTCCAACGAGTTCTCCAAGGAGTTTAAGGATTCGTGGATATGCCCATTATGCCGTTGCAAGGAGCCTAAGCATGGGGACAACACAAATACTCCGATTCGGTCCGCAACTAATTCAACGCTAAAATTTACTATGGACGCAGCGCCGCCCGCGCCGTCGGCCGTAGCAGCCTCCGAGTACGATAATGTTACATTGCGCACAAGACCGCGCAGCTCTTGCAACTGTTCCTGTATTTCGGTTGACAGTATTCGGGATATTTTGAGGGAAGAGTTAGATAGAAAGTTTAATGCACAGTTCAGTGAGCTACAGCTAAAACTAGCCAATTTAGAAAAGTCTCTCACTACACATCACGCGCAACATGACCGGCTTTGCCGTGAAAACGAGTCACAAAAAACTTTGATTTTGGACATGAAAAAAGTTGACAACGAGCTACGTACTACCACCGACGATTTGACACGCCGCGTATGCTTGCTTGAATTACGCTCATGCACAAACAACATAGTTAGTAAACCACAGCCTGAGCCGTCGGAGCTACCAGCACCTATTTCAAGCGACGAGGACTCCGCTAGTCAACGACAATCCCGTCAACGGCGTCGCAAGGTCAGAAACAACATAGTTATCTACTCGCCTAATAGCAACAGGGAAATGACACCAAATTCATTTAATGTCTTGTCTAAATCGGTAGGAGACCCATATTTGGACTTGGAGCAGGTTCCTACTCAAACGCTTCCTAGCTTAAAAACGGCTACTAAGGCGGGTACATCCGCTCCACCGACCAACGTTAGCCAGTGGGTTGAGGTCCGTCATAAAACGAAACGTCACTCTTTATCGCTGCGCTGCCTCGCCGGGCCTACCGTGACGTCACTCAGAGCAGTCGAGCCACGCAAATTCATACACCTGTGGAATATGCTTTCCAGTGCAGACGAGATTAAGCAGTACTTAAATGAACTCTGCCCGCTGAAAGCATTTACAGTCGAGGAATTAAAGACGAAGAACAATTACAAATCCTTCAAAATAGGCGTCCCGGAGGACTGTTTCGAAAGATGTTTTTCGGTTGATATCTGGCCAGATAACGCACGCGTGAAAAAATGGGTGAACTATGCAAAACGCGCTCCTGTAAGCCAGCAGTTTCAGCGTGAGGTCGGTGGACAGCGTGCCGGGAAATAAGACCAGTACTGAACTCAGTATTCTTTATCAAAATGTTCGTGGGCTTAAAACTAAGCTACTTGACCTTAACAAGAATTTATTGTTATGTGAAAGCATGTTGTTCGCAGCCTCAGAAACCTTTCTAGATGGCTCAGTTGAAGACTCTGAGGTAGTACCAGATGGCTGGTCACTTTTGCGTCGGGATCGGAACACCCCCTGCGGCGGTGTCATGCTCGCCGCAAGATCTGGTGTAGTTCTAAAACGTAGACGTGAGTTGGAAACCGAGAACGGGGAGGACTTGTGGGCATCGTTCTCCCACCGCGGCGTTACTGTTTATATATGTGTCGTATACATAAAACCGAGTGCAACTGATGATAAGTATATGAGTTGGTTTTGTAAGGTTGAATCTATTATTAGTAATTTGAACGGCAAACTTTTAATTACCGGCGATTTGAATTTGAATAGCGCATCGGCCAATATAAATAATTATTATGAGTATTTTTTGGAATTTTGTAACATGACTGATTATAATGTAATTTTTAATTCACATGGTAGCAAGCTTGATGTTGTTTTAACACGGGAATGCGATGAGTCACGGGTGAGAGTGGTCGAGGCAGCGACCGGCGGCCTAGTGAAGATCGATTTATACCACCCTCCGCTAGAGATAGCGTTTACCTTTAAGACTCGTAGGGATACTAACATAAGATTGCCTCCGAGTAACGTTGACGTATCACGGGACTGGAACTTTAAGAAAGTTGATATATCCTACCTGAACTGTGTACTGAGCGAAACCTCATGGGCAAGTGTTTACGAATGTTTGGATGCGCAACTTGCAACTGATAGGTTCTACGATATTCTATATACTGTTTTCGATCAATGTGTGCCTAAGAAAAAGCGTGCAAAGTCAACCTCTGCCAGATACCCTGTGTGGTTCACCTTCGATATCATTAATGATATTCGCAAGAAAAACTCGCTGCATAGGGTATGGAAGCGTAGTAAATGCGCGGATGACTACAAATTCTTTGCAGACCTACGAGTTGATCTTAGGCACCGTATAGATGAAGCTTATGAGCGTTATACCGAGTCTATTGAAACCAATCTTAAGAAGTGTCCGAAACATTTCTGGCAACATGTATCAAGTTTGAAATCGAAAGGTGGTTTCGATCCCTCTGTCACATATAAGGGAGGTAATTGGGAGGGAGTCTCAGCGGCTGAGGCATTTGCCAATTATTTTTCAAGTGTCTTTCTCAAAGATACCCCACAGTTGGACGCAAATCAATGCGCTGACAACCCTGCCGAGTGTGGCTCGGTTAGTATCCCGTACATATCTCCTAAAGAGGTGGAGCAAGGCTTAAATAAGATTAAAGGTAGTAGCTCTCCTGGGCCAGACCATCTACCTGCCACTGTCTTAAAATCTTCCAAAAAATATGTAACTTTTCCTCTCTGCCACATTTTTAATTTATCTCTAGAAAGTGGTGTTTATCCACACCAATGGAAGTTGTCCAGGGTTACACCAATACCTAAGACAAACAATAAGACCGTAGTGGATGAACACCGCCCCATTGCGATTTTGTGCTCCCCGGCCAAAATATTTGAATATATACTTCAAGAAATTTATAGGCAAGTCGCTCAGTATTTATGTGATGAACAGCATGGATTCCGACCGGGTCGATCTGTTAATACGAATCTTCTCAGCCTCGTAGACTACGTTTCGAGTGGCATGGATCGTGGCTTGGAAGTGGACGTGTTGTATTTTGACTTTCGCAAAGCCTTTGACAAAATTGACAATGATATTTTGTTGCAGAAGCTCTGTAATATTGGATTCTCTCCTCGACTACTAAATTTTTTCGCTGACTATTTGCGGGACCGCCGACAATTTGTTAAGTTTGGTACCTATGTTTCCAAGTCCTATCTCACCCCTTCCGGTGTGAGTCAAGGATCCGTTCTGGGACCATTGCTGTTTCTTATCATGATCAACGATTTGATAAAGGAAGTTAAGACCGCAAAATGTTTATTATATGCCGATGACCTAAAACTCGCACTTAAAATCAAGACTAAGGCTGACTGTAATTGCTTGCAAAACGATATTGATGCCATTTATCGATGGAGTGTGCGTAACAAAATGCTTTTTAACTCCGATAAATGCTACGTTATGTCCTTTGGTCGAAAGCGGGAACCTGCTTGTCATGCGTACTTTATTGGCAGTGATGCCATGAAGCGAGTAACGGCAGTCAAAGATTTAGGTGTAACTTTTGATCGTGCTCTCTCATTCAATGACCACGTATCTATAACAGCAAAGGAATCCTACAGGCGTCTTGGATTCGTATTGCGAAATGCGAAAGATTTTCGTGATCCCCATGTGCTTCGGATTTTGTTTACCGCCTTAGTTAGAAGTAAATTAGAATCGAGTGCTTGTGTTTGGAGCCCGCATTGCAAGACACATATTTTGTCCCTTGAGAAGGTTCAGAAAGCCTTTTTGAGGAATATTTATAAGAAATCGTATGGTTACTACCCTTTACTATATCCTACCGATTTCTTACTTGGTAATTTAGGTTTCAACTCACTCCAGGTTAGACGCTCTATTGATCAGCTTAGGACTGGCTGCAAGATACTGAGAGGTGCCATAGAATCTCCCTTCTTGCACAACCGCATGTGCTCTCTGAACATACCCGACAATTATGTCCGTCATAGGCCCAGTCATAGACCCTCTTTTTTTTCCACTGGCTTTAGCCGAACGAGCTCGCGAGCCTTTAGCCCTTTATGCCGTATAACTTGTGCTCTCAACGCATTCCTTAAGAAATACCCAGAATGTGACATTTTTTGTGACAAGTGGCATGCCATTCTGAAATTTATTTTATGTTATTGCGAACAACACACAATTTGATTATTATTATTTTTGACTTATATAAATTTATTAATTAACTAATAATATTATTTTAAATTAATTGTAAGTGACGTATTACTATTGACGTTTATATAATTTATTTTATTCTTCATAATTTGACTAACATATATTTTATAATTAATGAAATGATTGTATGTTTGTGTTTTTTATCATGTAACAATAAGTGTAACTGGCGCTAGCCGTTCTTGTTGCTCAATAAATAAATAAATAAATAAATACATAGGTTTATGCAAATTATAATAATATTTAGTCTGTTGTAGTATTCACTATACTCAGTCTTAACATAGTTTGTCTGAGCTGTACCATTGGGCCCCAAACTAGGCTAGGCCTGTATCTTGGTGGCCCAGTTCTCCGGTTATAAACACTAGTGTTGAGCGCGACTAACAAAATTTTCTGGTGCGTACAATTAGGACTAACACGAGGAGGTTATACACAAATTGGCAACTCGGGTAGGATGGGGAGATGTAGATGTGTGCAAAGTGTATAAGTGGTGTGGTGTGTGGGTGTGTGTGTGAAGCATAAGGTACAGTTGGATTTTATTAAAGTTTTTCATGCACTTCCCATGCTGCGTGATGGCTAAACGGACTTGGGCAAAATCATAATATGAGTGCACAACATACCGTTCCGTAATGATTGTGGATGAAGCCACGCGATAATATCACCGTATAATTGTACACTTTCCTAAGACCCGGATACTGTAGGAGTTTAAAAGGTTCTTGAGATGGAATCTGCGAAGAGGGGGGTATTTATGGCTTGACATGATTCTGCACGACATGTCTTGGGATAGACCCTAAAAGTTCTGATCGTAGACTTTGACCAAGGCTTCCGTTTCTTCGTATGTTTTTGCCATCAACCAGTTCTTACTTTTGACTCGGGCTTTCCTGTGAGAGTAATCTTTTAAGTCGCATAATTTACAGACAGCATTGTATACAAAGATATGAATGTAGGGTGGCAACCGAGAAGCAAAAACTGTCTTGACATTAGGCAGTGCTACCATCGCTGGACGAGCTGAGCGTGTTTGTTTCCTTACGGGCAGTTCTGGATTCAGGTGAGTTGCTGCTATTGCTTTGGTTATAAAGAGTTGCCTCACGCTGAGGATCCCCACCTCTTGAAGCAGTTGCTGAGTAGGGTAGCGACGGGGCAACCCAAGCATTACCTTCAAAACTGCCCGTTGGGCTCGCTCAAGGTCTATTATGAAAGATTTTGCTGCGCCTCCCCAAACCCCTATGCAGTATTGGAACAGCGATTGACACAGCGACATGTAGACGACTTTCCTGACCTCAATATTTGCTGCCAGTCTAAGCGTCTTCATTAGGAATATGAGTTTGTGTGCTCTTTTTGAGGTAGTGGTTATATGTGGCTCAAATGTGACGTTCTGGTCCATGATGACACCAAGGTATTTAGTTGAGGTCACTCTACCAATGCGCTGACAGGGGCAGCTAAAATTATCGTTAAAAGAGGCTCTGAGCACAGGACAGCCGATATCATGGAGTTTAATGTGATCAAATTTAGGTTCAGTAGCACGGGTAATGTGGAAAGCAACAAAATTGGTCTTCTTAACATTCAGCGTGAGCAGATTTTGGTCAAACCACTGAGATATCAGAGACGCGTCTCTTTCTGCTACGGTGGCTACGTCGTCCCAGCTCTTTCCATGGAATATTGCCACCGTATCATCTGCGTAACAGATTAGTTCAGCGTTTGGTATTTTTAGCTTGAGGATATTGTCCATGTAAATAGTAAAAAGGGTAGGCGAGAGAATGCTGCCCTGTGGGACTCCGAAGCAGATATCCTGCTCCTTACTTAAGTGGTTGCCTATTTTGAGGCGCTGTCGTCTTTTATTAAGATAGCTGGAGAACCACATGAGAGCACTACCTCGGACGCCAAGGCAATCTAGCTTCTCTAGCAGCATGGGAATTGAAACCGTGTCAAACGCCTTGGCGAGGTCGAGGAATACTCCCATGCATCTGTTCCCCTTATCCATATTCTTTGCCAAAGTAGATGTTAGAAGTTCAACGGCGCCCTCTGTACACCTCCCACGCCTAAAACCAAATTGGCGATCCGACAGCAAACTATATTTTTCTATATAGTCAACCAGGCGTTTATTAACGATTTTTTCCAAAATCTTCGATAGTATAGGGAGTAATGAAATTTGCCGATAGTTGTCTACTCTATCTTTAGCCCCGCTTTTATAGATGGGGCATACGACTGCTATCTTCCAGCACTCGGGAAATACTCCTGATTCCAAGCTGAGATTGCAGATATGCGTTACTGGAGCGACAATGGCAAATCTAATTTGCTTGAGCAGAGATGACGTCACTTCTCTGTTTATTAATCTTTTCACACCACTGCTCGACAATGTCCAATTATATATCATGCAACCTCAACGTAAGGTAAAGCATTATCTCTTAAGGGATATAACTTTATATCCCTTATGAAACTCCCTAAGGAATAAAGTGATTTAAATTTGGAACGTCAAATTCGTGTGGAAACTCGTGGAAAACTCAAAAAACAAATTTTATTGTAAAGAGGTTTGTTCGAAAATCGATCTGGCCACCATAAGCAGAACTCAAAAATTGCGTTTAGAAATGTTAAGTGAAACAAAAGACGGTGTTGGAGTTTTGCCGGGAAAACGGAAAAATCATGTCGTTGCTTTCTATTATTTTCTTAAAGTTATGTTTTTTCGCGTATTAATGATTAAAAATGGTGGTGTCTTATTCATTGAATGTTGAATTACACGCACGATCATGGGCAAGTGATATAATGTGGTGTAACATATCTTTTCGTGGTGTTTTCAAAACTAACTGACTAAGAAGAAGACGGTGTTTGGTCCTGTGATTGTCAGTGAATTTTAATTTATGGAGCCCTGGCTTTTTATTGTCTCGCAGAAGGTGTGAAAAGTAGAGTATGCTCCTCTGGAATAAAGCCTGTCTTCGTCATGGGCAGCTTAAACCCCTCGCTTCACTCAGGACTCACTCCCTCGCTACGCTCGGAACTCGTTACGCTGAGGGTTCAATAGGCCGCCCGCGACGTAAGACACTGCTTTATTCACTTAGTGCATAATCTACTATTAATCTATGGCCTTTTTTATAGTAAGACAGGAGACGTTTTGCCTGATGGTTGGTATTTTAAGCTTCCTTCCTTCAGTAGACACTTGCATTTTTGACGATGTTAATGTTTTAGACGCGCTTTTTTACCCTAGCAGGAAAAATATTTTTTTTGGGTCGATCTCCGTAGAAATGTTTAGAAGCTGTTGCGAATGTCAGCCCGTCTTCATTGATTGAACTCTGTAATCCTCATTAACAAACATGGGAGCACCTAGCTAGCTCGAAATAGTTAAACGGTCTTAATTTTGTCTTTATACACCGAATTACTTTGAAATAAATTAAAATACGATACGGATTTACTATTCTGAGGCTAATCCACATTTACTGACCGAAGCGAAGCGAAGCGAAGATCCTCGAACCTAAGGTGGAAAGTCGGCGTTTGTATGTTAATTTGTTCGAAGATAACTTGCGAACCGTTGCTCCAATCTTTATGAAATTTTGTAAGCAAGTTGCCGTTGAAACACAATTATCAGGTTCGATTATTAGCTAAATTAGTCAAGGAGTTTGGAAGTTATGGGGTCAGGAAGTCGCAGTTCGCGGCGATTTACTAGTTGATAAACCCCTGAGTCGCCTCGAGTTTACTTCTCAATCCTATCAGGTTAAACCCAATGCTCCACGATAGATGTGTATGTAAGCCAATCTAATTCTATTACCCAGGCTTGTTTGTTTGTATTCGTACCGTAATTGACGAGTTTACTAGGGATTGGATTATCGGTCGTCGACCCTTGAACTGTAATACACGTGGGCGGTGCAATGTTACACCGAAATAGTAACAGGCTGACCTTAATCCTCGGTTAGCTATCAATCAATGGTAATAAGTAAGTATCCATGTGAGTCAAGTACCTATACAGGTAGGTACCTCTTACGATGCTGACAATAGCTGACCCTCCGGGCGTCTGTGGTCTCTGTCTAATTACGTAGGTAAAAAAGAGAAGCAGGTCACGTTTCATACAGTAATTTTGTTGGAAAATAATTAATTGCAATAAAGTTATTATGTAGAAAAAAAACTAGTTCAATAGGAATATAGATTAAAGTTGGATTAAAGTATTACTCGTAACCTTTACTCATTTTATTCATGTATCTTCATACAAAAATACAATCAAAATTTTACAAGGAAATTCATTCATAGATGTTATTTCACAATTTTTTTCTATCGTGAAAATTATTCGCAAACGTATTTTCGAAACAATAGCCATATAGGAAATATGATCTAGATTAATCATCATCACCATCTCTATCTAACCCACTGAAGCAGAGCTACTATGCCAGCGGCCCAGACCCTTGCTCTGTAACTTCAAGGAGCAAGGAGGTTGCCTCGGGTAGATGCTGGCGGGGGAAATGCACAATACACTCTAAGCGGTACGTCAGTGCAGGACTCATCGAATAAGAAAAAGAGATAAATTAATTCCTATTTATTAATTTCTCTTGACATGTAATTATAATTAATATTACTGTATTAGCATAACAACGTAAATAAATTATAATGTCATGGTGATTGGTACCACATATAACCTATTAACTATGATTTGTTAATGAAGATTTATTTATTTGTCCTGTAACAGATGTTGCCAATAAATTGATTATGATATACTTTGGCAATTTGAAGCAATAAAGGTGACTTGATCAAGTGTTCTTAACTAGAACTCAAGACAGCTGGAATTTATAATATAATATTTTTATAATATAATTTTCCCGGAGGAATTTTCCCATAATAGATTGAAGTTGGTTGTTTTTCTTTTAAAAGATACTTGTTATAAAAAAATATATAAAGCGCCAGAACTATAAAACTAAGCAAGCAAGCAACCAATTAATGTATATTTCCCCAGCGACAGTGATAATGGAATGGACGGGCCCAGCGCTTTCAAATCGTTCAAAATTAACAAGTCAACACAATCAAGCATACCTAGCTAAAAGTATGCATATTACATTTGCCAGAAAATAGAGATAGCGAATCTAATTACTGCATGACAAAAGGAGAATACATGTACATGTACGAGGGCTACACTAAAAGTATCGGGAATGGAATATTTCCACTGTTTCTGTCATATTAAAATCTTTTTAATTGAAAACTCCTTGGTTTTAAAAATCGAATACCATTTATTTATTTAAAAAAATATTCTCGGTCTTGTCACAAGGTTTTGTCAAACTTGTTTAGTCGTTGAGAAAATGGAATTGACTCGAGAAAATTCAAGAGCGATGATTTATTATGACTTTCGAAGTGGTTTAACACAAAAACAGTGTGTTGACCGGATGATTTCTGCATTTGGTGATAAAGCCCCATCCAAAACCACAATTTATCGCTGGTTTACTGAATTTCAACGTGGACGTGTCAAGCTCAGTGATGATCCCCGTCAAGGTTGTCCAAAAACTGCAGTCACCCAAGAAAACGTTGATGCTGTGCGTAAGCTGATTGAGGAAGATCGACATGTGACATACCGCGAAATTCAGGCAACTTTAGACATTGGCATGAGTCAAATACAAATAATCTTGCATGAAAAATTAGGTGTAAAAAAGTTGTTTTCCCGATGGATACCGCATTCGCTCTGTGAAGAGCAAAAAGCGGCTCGCGTTACTTGGTGCGTCAGAACTCTCGAAAGATTCCACGCAGGATCCTCAAATGCTGTATACAACATCGTATCAGGTGACGAATCCTGGATATACGCGTACGAACCCGAAACAAAAAACCAGTCACGAGTTTGGGTGTTCGAAAATGAGTTAAAGCCAACAAAAATTGTTCGTTCACGGAGTGTTGCAAAAAAAATGGTGGCCACGTTTGTCTCCAAAACCGGCCATGTTACGACTATTCCTCTTGAGGGACAAAGAACGGTTAATGCAGAATGGTATGCTAGCATTTGTTTGCCACAGGTCGTTTCTGAACTCCGTAAAGAGAACTGCAACCGCCGCATCATCCTCCATCACGACAATGCGAGTTCTCACACCGCGCACAGAACAAAAGAGTTTTTAGAGCAAGAAAACATAGAATTATTGGACCATCCGCCGTACAGCCCCGACCTAAGCCTTAATGATTTCTATACTTTCCCTAAAATAAAGAATAAATTGCGTGGACAGAGATTTTCATCACCTGAAGAAGCTGTGGACGCCTACAAAACGGCCATTTTGGAGACCCCAACTTCCGAATGGAATGGTTGCTTCAATGATTGGTTCCATCGTATGGAAAAATGTGTCAAATTTCGCGGAGAATACTTCGAAAAGCAATAAATATATTTTTAAATAGTAATGTTGTGTCACTTCCTTGATTCCCGAAATTTTCAGTGCCGCCCTCGTATTAGAAGTTTGTATTGTCGTATCGTACGGCTCACATGTCACAATTACAGAGTATGACTGACGCGAGAGGAGAGCTGGCGCTCAACATATAGTCATCAAAATCCGTGCGCTTATTTCCCGTCCATTCATTTTATCGTTGTCGCTGTATTTCCCTATTAAAGATTTTTTTCATCTTTTCACACAAGCTATGAAGGCTAATTTTCATTTGGCATGGATATAGAATAGATTCAAGATTAGTAACATAGGTTTCATTATATCCTGGAAAATTCATATGTAACAATTACAACTTTGAAACAAAAAAATAATTTTTTTCTTGGACTTCCAGACAAACAAAACAGTACCTAATATAAAGTCACTAAGGATTATTGTTTATTTCATAAAGGACATGGTCCAAATCCCATAGAAAAAAAACACAGCCCGGCGCAAACGTTTTGTATCTCAGATTTGTAGCCTATTAATAATAAGTCATCATCATCACCCATATGATAATTGTGTTTTGTATTCGCCATATTTTTACTCTAAAATCATAGAAACAAATCTTTTGCGCCTGGCCCTGTATATAATTTGGGCCATGATTAGACATTTTCTTGACACTGGAAAGGCGGTTTACGGGGTCCAGGATAGGCAGGGAGAGGACTGGATCTTGGATAACTGGGTCTCAATCTCTGCAAAGCAATTTAAAAGGTAATTATGTTCAGTTTTACTTTAATATTGGAGAAAAAAAAGGTTGCTTACCATCAGGCAGGGTGTAGTAAAACACAAACTTATTCTAACAAAAACAAAAAAATATATAATTTATTGATTTAAACTACATCTTACATTTTCCATTTACAGGGTATTTCGTAAAAGTTGTAACATATGTCGTAAGTTGTTTGTAGCTATATTTCTTTATACTTAGTTAGTCCCTATATTGATAACTATGCCCTGCTGTTTCACCCGCGATTGTTGTTATAAAAAGTAGCCTATATGTTTTTCTGATGTATATACGCTATGTAAAGTTAAGACTCCAAGTGAGAAGGTCCTTACTCAACTTTCGTTAGTTATTCTGAACACCTTCAGCTCACCAGCAAAGTGCAAAGCACAGGGTTTCAGTTTTAAAGTAGTGTGTTATCAAAAACATACAAATTAATGACCAGTTCGCCATTATGTAAGATAAGGTGGCGCAGATCTCCGATATCTATCCCTGAATTTGTAGGTAAAAATACCTACCAATCTGAATAGGTAGGTACATAGCAAGGATTTTTATAAGGTACCATATCTATAATTCCTTGGCCGAGCACCGTGCCTACCAGGTACCTACCAGGTAATCGTGACGCATAGCGTGAACATAAAATCGATTCATTGAAGGTTGCACTTGCACTTCAATCCACAATGCACTATTGCATTTTATAAGAAACGAAGGAACTTCGTAACAGAATACCGTACTCTTTGTAACGGTTTCGGCAATTTACTGATAATTGTTTCGCTACTTTCTGTCTAACTTAGGTTCGTATGTTTGTATGTTCGCAAAAAGCAGTGCTAGAATAAATATAATTTTTACTTACCGGGTAACAGGTGGAATCCGACAATCAGCTTACCGCTAGGAAGTCACAACTACCACTGAAATAAACTAGCACAAACACTGTTTTCATACAATTTATTCTTAGTTTTCACTGTATTCATGTGTAAAGTTCGTATCTTTGTTAACCAAAGCTATCAGAATTTAACTTAACAAAAGTCATTTGAAATCAAACCAAAACAGAAAATAACTAATGTTGCCATGTCGGTAAGACGAGAAGTGGCTAAAGCTAAACATTTTTTAAAAGTTGCCAGAATGCTTAGAATTTCATACTTACGAAAGTGGCTAAAAGTGACTAAAAAAATAACCTTAAAAGTACGTATTCACGCCAAAACGGCTAAACGGATTTGGATGAAACTCGGAATAGAGATAGCTTATTTTCCGGAATATTATTATTATAGTTTACTAAGTGAGGTAAGGCCTTCGTTGAGCAGTGCACATCTTCTGGCGGTTAATGATGATGATGATTAGTTACTTTTTTGTCATCATCATCATCATTGCCATTTTTCATCACCACGCGGGTAAAACAGCGGGGCGCAGCTAGTTTTTTCTAATTGTTTGTAGTCGGCTAGTAATATAAGCGATGTCAATGTATTCAGCAGCTTTAAAGGATTTGATTCCTGGCCTTTTAAACATTTGATCACTCATTGAGATGAGACGATATTTCGAGCTTATATAAGCGTGTTCGGTGTGTGGTGTCTATTCCTTAGTCTGTGACAGCGAGTTTATTGTAACTTGTCATGTTAAACAGAAAATTGCTAAATTGTGGCAAAACTTTTTAGCCACCAGTATTTTTTAATTCTGGCTAAGGTAACGTTAAAAGTTGCCAGATCTAGCCAAGAAGTGGCTAACTTGGCAGCACTGAAAACATAGCAAAAGCAGAGCAAGTTAGCAAGACAGTGCTGCCGATTTTGATTTCGTAAAGAGAGCTAAGGAGAAGTAAATTAAATTAGTAAATTAGCTAAAAGGAGCTTAATTTTTCTTGATAATTTTATTTTACTATTCACAACAGGTTTGCAGCTTAAAAATGCTTTTACGTATTATATATTACAAGAAAACATTCTTCATCGCGATTATTCGCAGCTACAAGTTCAATATGATTTTGTTTTGTTATTATTAACCTCTCAACCAATCTATAAAAAGCGTCTCAGAGAGTCATTAATATTCTCGAAATCTGTATTTCTTAACGCTAAATAAATATTAAATAATAAATCTAATAGTCTCTTTAATACGGTACAAATTCTTATAAGATTAAAAACATCACTATAACACAACACTTAACAGAGAGTTTTGGCGGGAACACGGAAAAACATGTCGTTGCATTCTATTATTTCCTTATAATTGTGTTTTCGCGAATTAATAATAAAAAATGGTGGTGTTTTATTCATTGAGTATTGAATTACATGCACGAGTGTGGGCAAGTGATATAATGTGGTGAAACATGTCTTTTCATGTTGTTTTCAAAACTCTATAGAAGCTTATAGTAAATTCGTCACAACTTTACTAGGGCATGAATTATTGGACTCGTTTCGTTCGAGTCGTTTCGGACTCGCTATGACTAATTTCGTGTGACTATCTGTGATTTTATGACATATTTGACTTGATTTGAATAAATAAACGGATATTCATAAAGTTGACTTGACACTTTTAAAAAAACCTGTCAAACACGTTAAAGCCAACATGGTCTTAAAACGGCTAAATGCAAGTCAGCAGAGCAGTCAATGTTGAAATTGAGCTAAATTTAGCTCTACAAGAGCTAAACCGGCAACACTGAGCAAGAGCAAAGGACTTGATCCAGTGCCAATAAATTAAAAAAAAAAAAAATAACTGGGGCCGAGTGGGGGGGCCGTTGAGCATTTAACTAGAAGTGGGGCCTGCTACACGCTCGCTAAGTATCGCGATATTCATTGCGATATACACCTATAAAAAGGTTTTTAATAAAAAAAAAAAAACAAGGCTTTTTTTATAGGTTCATGAATGCGATATTAATTCATCATTGCTACTTAATCGATAAAAGTCGCGTCGACTTGTACGCTTGATACTAGATACAAATCGTGGACGTGGACTACCTACTGGATTTCTGGATTTCAAGAAATTCAATGATCTATATCACGATCCGTCAATACACTAAAATATTACACAGTCGATATTAAGAGTGCGACTAATGCCAGAAAAATAACAGATTTCACCCGCGCGTCTTGCATTAGTTTAGAGTCGAAAATCGCATGATACAATTGATGATGATGATGGCTTTGAGCAATTTAGGTGGGGTTTTATTAAATTATTCAAAATGTAAGCATGAAATAAAAAAAATAAACGGCTTTTGTGCTAAAACATTAGTTTGGCTATGTAATTCGTAAAAAATAATGTGGTGCCGTCGCTGATAATTTAGAGAATATGGATTAAAACAGTTTTTTTGTTGGTAATTTGTTTTTTGTTGTTTTTAATAAACCAGATTATTTTCCAAAATTCTATTCGGTTACTCGGCTTCTGTAGGTTTTCCCCCTACCTGTAGTATTTTTTTAATCTGAGTATTTACGTTCTTTATTATTAAACTATGTGTTTAAAAATACACATTTTACTTACTTTTGGCATTAGTCGTCCCCTTAAATATCATCATCTTGGATCAAAATCACAGACATATTCTATGGCTTGTTTAGTAAATAGGTACATGGCTCTGTGATCGAAATTCTTATATCGCGGTACATAGGGTAGTTTCGCCGGTTCGCGGGCCACTCCCCGTTTGAAACCATTTTCACAATTGTCCAAAATAACAGCGTCTTAAGAACTTCTTAATTTCAAACAAAAGCGCCATTCGATTCTTCGAACTTCCGTAAACGTATCATCGAAGCTCTAAGTGGAAGCTATAGATAATAGCTTCCTCGGAAAATAAGCGCACGGATTTTGAAGACTATAATATGTTGAGCGCCGGCTCTCCTCTCGCGTCAGTCATACCCTGTCTTTGCGACACGCGAGCCGTACGATACAATACAAACTTCTAATACATGTACATTATGTGTTCTCTTTTTGTCATGCAGTAATTAGATTTGCTATCTCTATTTTCCGGCAAATGTAAATATGCATACTTTTTGCTATGTTTCCTTGATTGTGTTGAATTGATAATTTTGAAGGATTTGCCAGCGCTAGGGCCCGTCCATTCCATTATCACTGTCGCTGGCAAAATCAAGTTTTCTTGATAATCGTTGCTAATTGCTTATTATATTTATAATATCTATCTGCTCTTGATGAGGGCGTTGTCGATAAACTAGTCCAAGGAAAAATACTGGATACTGTGCCTTGTTTTAAGAATCTATGCAGCTGTTGACGGTCTGAAAAAATAGATTTGTAGGTTAGCAAGGGCGGATCCAGGGGGGGGGTAATAACCCGCCCCCCCTGGGATGGGTGTAGGTCGACTACTGATAGCTTTTCTAGTTGTAATGGAATTGGATTTGCTACTGATTGCTAACTAGACCTCGGGGGACCCCCCCCCCCCCCTACTTAAAAGCTGGATCCGCCCTTGTAAGTTAGTTTTATTATGAAAACTGACGTGGTTTTGACACATTTTTGTTTTATTTATACGGGAATACTCACGTTTAATTAAATCGGATACTCCGACTATAGTTTCGATCACATCCGGTGACCTTTTTCAAAGAGTGAAAACAGAGCCCGACGCGCATGCAGCTGCGTCCTGCTTAGCACTGCGGGCCGCTGCGCGTCGCGCGCGTGATGACAGCGGTTGCTCTGCGGGCGAGGGGGTGGGGGCGGGTAGAGTGTCGTGCATGGAGGATAGGGAGTTGTGATGAGGAACTTGCGGCCGTACCTGTGGATTTTGTAGACGGATTGTGTGACGTCACACTTGTTTGGTCAGTCTGCTAGCGCTCGCCTCGCGTAACAGTCATTCGGGCTTACAAAACACGTACGACTTTTAGTGTTTTTACTTAGTAAAAGTGAATATAAAATGAGTTGCTGTGTTTCTTCATGTAAAAACTATCGCGGCAAACATTCTGATGACATGAATGGCGTCTCATTTCATTCGTAAGTTTGAGCTCAAGTTTCTATTACTCTGTGGTGTCGTGCGTCTATAGTCGGAGTATCCGATTTAATTAAACGTGGGTATTCCCGTATAAATAAAACAAAAATGGTTAGATAGTTGTTTTCATTTTATGTTGGACATAGTTCCTACCTCTATGGTTGGACAGATCTTTAAGCAATGCAAAAGATTGCAGTCTAACTCCCTGGTAATCCAAGTCTAATAAGAGTTACAATTAAATTGTAGAAACAAAACAACAAAATGTATCAGATTGACAGTTGACTAGGGCCGCATTACAACAGTATGGATCCCCATTGATGGCACAGAGAAATCGGTGAATTTATATATATTTTTAAAACATACATACCTACCGTTGAACATAGAACCTCTTCCTTTTTTGTAGTCGCTTAAAAAGTGTCTTTATTTCATCTTTACATATAGATGCAGTGAATAACAGTTCCGAAACCCTTCAGAATGACGCTAGCGTAGCTAAGTGTATGGTATATACAGGGTTAGTTCTAATCAGTTAGCATCCTTTTGAGGGCATATTCTGTACATCAAAACAAACAACTTTTACTATGGGGGCAACACTGAAATTGAAAAAAATATCAGCTGTTCCATACAAAAAGTTCATCGACCTTGTAAAAATGACAAAACGTATGGAACAGGTTTTTTTTGCGTATTTAATGTTGGCCCCATAGTAAAAGTTGTTTGTTTTGATGTACAGAATATGCCCTTAAAAGGATGCTAACTGATTAGAACTAACCCTGTATATACCTATGGATTAGTAGTAACCTCGTAGTACCGAGTGTGTGAGCGACTTGAGCGAGTACATAGTACAATAATGATAATAGGTGCCTATTTAGTAACAAAATTAATTTAAATGATGCGTCTTAGTGATTTTATAGAAAACTTTTTTAAAACAATAGAACAATAAATGGGCAATATTCGTTTTGTAATAAGTAAAAAAAGAAGTACTTAGGAGTTAAGTTTAAAGTTGCAAAAAGAAAACCGGCATAACAAGGAAGTTTTGTATTCGGAAGTTCACAATTCTGACACTGCTGCTGTTATGGGCAGGCTTGACGCTTACCACCAGGCAAACGTCTCGCACGTCTCGTCATTCGATTGCATAAAAACACTTTTCGAAGTAATTTCTAGATCGAAGGAATACGTATTTCTCCAGTCTCTATTCTCCCTATACGACGACGAGTACCGTGTACGATTGTACTCAAGTGACGTATAAGGCTGGTTAAAACTTAATGGCCGGCTGTGAACTTAGGCGCGAGACGCTGCGCAGTAGCAGAAATTAGGCGTGCGGTGTGCGTACAATCGGAAAGTCTCACTTGAAGCGCACTTCACAGCCGCCATTAAGTTTGAATCAGTCTTGTACATACCTACGTCGTTTTCCATTTCCGGATTTAAAAATACTGCGCGAATTTAGGACGGGAATTTGTATGCGTTCTGCGGCCTTGAGCGAAATCTGCAACGGTAACTTGTTCGCTACAACAGTCGGTACCAGCGGTAACGGTAACAGCGAATAACGATTAGGTCTGAACAGACCTTAATATATAATCAAGAGGGTGACTGTGGCCCAGGGCCGGATTTAGAGGTGTGATCACATAAATGTTTCTTCTGGGTGGGAATCAAACCCACGCCTTACAGCTCTCAAAGCAGACATATTATTGAGTCCATTAGCCATACATAGTTACATTAAAATAAAACTACAGTTTTATTATATTATGTACCACTATAAAGCTATATTCACACTAAACTTAAACTAAACAATCAACCAAGCTGCGGTTTGGGCGCCATAAACGTGCGTTTCCTGGACATCTTCTTCCGCGACATCTGTAGCTGTTGAAGCTGTTGGTTCACCTCGCCCCAAATACCGGTTTGCTCTTCAATCGGGATGGTTTTTCTGAAAAATATACATGAAAGTTATTTGTATCGATGGTTTATCTTTTGATGATTATGATTTTGATTTAAAAACCAAACAACTAAACCTTAAGATAAAATCAATATGGGACCACCTCTGAAGTATCACCTACCAAACAAGAAAATAATCATTAAAATCAATTCATAATTGGCGGAGTAATCGCGTAACATACAGAGGAATTGAGAACTTCCTTTTTTGAAGTAGGTTGAAAATAAAAATTGTCAAATGACATTGTGATGACATACTTTTTTCATGTCACTGCTTCAACTTCTAGCGTACAAAATTATGCGAACCACTTTTTTAACACTTTTACCACTTTTTTGAACCACTTTTTAGATATTGACACCTTTTTATACGTAACAGTACATTTAAACTTATTTAAATAATCTTACCTGTACTGCTTCATCAAGTCATATTTCTCCCAGGGGGTAGCCCTCAACTCCCGCCGCACTCTGTCCTTTTCCTTCAAATGCTCCTCAATATTGGAGACGCCTTTCAGCTCTTGTCTCTCCCAGCGTTCCAGCCATGGCCTGGCTTTGAGTTTCACCTGAAAGTATAGGAAAAGTTTGTTGAGTCAAACCAACTCAATGGGGATCCACACTGCCATTTTATCCCGCTAGGTGGCGCATAATCGATCTGTCCATAGTCAACTGTCAATCTCATATATTTTGTTGTATTTTTCGAACATTTTAATGATTTTACGCTTATTAGATTCCAATATGCCATTGTGTTCTGTACCAGCATGTTTCAATCTTAGTAAAAAAAAACACTTTGAAAAAGAGGTAGGAAAATGTTTTATGAAGAAAAAACATTGTGGCGAAGGTTACCTTCTACTGGTAGATAGACATGATAGATAGGTTACCTTCTACTGGCAGGTAGACTGTGCAGAGAACATAAAGACACGGTTTACCGGGGTGTTCAATTTCGACTACCTCGATGACATCATCATATTTTACCAGTTATTATTCCAGTAATTTTGATTTAAAAACCTAACTACTGAACTGATTTCCATAAAATTTGTATGGGACCACCTCTGACGAGTGACCTAATAAGCAAAAAATGAATTTTCTAAATCGCTCCACAATTGAAAGAAAAATCGGTGAAAATACATTTAAAAAAAACATACATACAGACGAACATAGAACCACCTCCTTTTTAGAAGTCGTTTGATTAGGATGTAGGCTTTAGTTTTGTGATAAAAAAAATGGGTTACCTGAACAAGGTTGACGGGAACCTCAGCACCCTCTGGCAATATCTCCGGGTCCATATCTAGGGGGAAAGTGCTGTACTCCGGTAGAGCATCTCTAAGGTAGAACAGCTTATCGTCGAGACGCTTCTCCAGGCGGAGCACCTGTATCTTCTGTATGGTTGGGTCATAGAGCTCGTACCTGATCTATAATTGAAATAAAAAAGTATATCAGTGTGACAAACCCAGAATGTGGTTTTAGTTTACCAGCCGGTCTGGCATGCAGACCATGACAAAATCTTCTCTATTCTTACTGGCGCGAAAATACAGGACAAGCTACAACTCTGTATAGGTTTGTCTCATTTTTGCATGACAAAAATTTATGAGGCGCATGCTTTGTTACTTGTGATGTAACATTTAACACCTGTAGGGCTAACAGGTGTTAAATGTTACATCACAAGTACACTTTATTGACACCATTAAAACATGTGCAGCTAGTGTTAACATTAACAAAAGATTTAAGCATTACTTTATGTCGTGAAATAGTATTGGGTACTGTAGAATAAATAGGTGTTCATCACCTACATGTGTGTATTACCTAATGTCAGATATAAAAACAGTTACCTCAATACCCTGATGATCGACTACATTTCTAAGGGTAAACTCTGCTCGCAAGCCACACCCTTTCCTCTCGATGCAGATGCCCACGAACTTGTTAGTATTGCCCTGAGCGTGTGGATCTGCTATTGTCACTGCTAGAATTGAACCTGTAATTTAAGACAATTATTATGTGGTATTACCATTGCAATTAACTTTTTGTTTACTCTCTATGACGGAGCACAGTTAGAAGTTAGCGATTCACTCATGGCTTTAAGACAACTACATAATAGGGTAGATGACTGATGTTTATTTATATCTTTGAAACCAATAGCTTTGATGAAGAATTTAAGTAAATATAGTATGTTTATTGAAAAAATAATTTAAATCGGATTCTGATATTTAACTTAACTTAGATATTCTGCGTTTAAAGTTTATGTTAGAGACACCCTTTCCCACAAAACAAAAAATGACGTCACGCCTTACTTGTCAGAATATAATTTATATGGCATACTGACAAGTGACGTCAGGATTTGCTGTTTCGCCTCTCTGTCTAGCATAATATTAAAATGCTTATAAGTTGCTTATTTTTGATCAGATTTTCATATTTTTTTCATTTATCAGCTATATTTATGGGCCACATCAAACAGATAGGACAAATAAACAAATAGGACAATAAAAAAATACCAGTCATCTAGCCTATTATATTTTAACTATCGGGAATTACCCATTTGTCTAGTTAATGAAGTATAACTATAACTTCCTCAATATGGGGACCTATAAAAAAACTGAATGATTATGATGTTATTTCCCATGCTCTTATATTAGTAATAACATAAACTCTAACATGAGAAATAACATAATTTATGCTGCTGCCTGTAAAATAAAATTAAATAGTAATAATAATAATAATAATAGTTTATTGTTCATAAAAATTTACATTTTAGACATACCGAAAGAAAACAACAAAAAAGAAGACAACAAAAGAAAAACAAATAACATTCGGCGTACCCTGGATCCCACACTAGGGTGACCTGTGTCGTGGGCTCCAGGCTCTTCCATTCAGAGAAACATTTCAAAATTTATAGTAGTAATATAATAAAATTAAAAGTAAGTTATATACCTAGATCACTATAAGAAGGATAACTAGGGTTATATTTAATCTAAGACTAAACCTATGATATCAAAGAAGATACATAGTATGAGACCTACGAGACCGAGACCATAAAACTAAAAAGATACACAAAAAAAATAAAATTTTAAAACTATACTTGCTACGTATACTCCCTGTGCGGCAACACAGTACCCACAGTAAGTATACGTCAATTTTTGAACTACCTCCTAAATTTGCTATGCAGCTATTTTCTCACTTAGAGCACGGATGAGTTTATGCGTGAGTGAGCCACTGACCGGAATTTTAATTTGATTGAATCGAGTCAACATTATTAGGTTGGTAGGTAGCTGTTATTCAACGATGCTTGTGCGAACTATGTAAAGTGTGTGTGTGTGCGTGTGTGTGTGTGTATGAATGTGGGTGCGTGAGTGTGTGACCTTGTGATTTGGTGGAGCAGAAGGAGGGGGGGGGGGGGGGATATAGTATAAAATGTAGACGTGTGCATGTGGAATTAATGTATGTTTGCATTTATATTAAATATTATTGATATATAATTGTAGATAGATAGTTACAATATGTAGTATTTAATGTATGTATTCATTTATATATATATATATATATATGTAACGGATTAGGATAGGTACGTATAAAGCTTATGAGATAAACATATTTTTTAAGTTAATTAGTTTAAGTGTAGGTTATTTTCTCATACAGTAGGTATATAATAGAAGCAAAATCTATTGTATGAAGATATGTGTATGTCTTAGAGTTTTGTTAAAGGTATATTAAAGATAATTATATAATAATATAAGAATAAAAATAAGATAGTGGTTTCTAATGAAACCAATTATAATGCAAAACTTCAAATTTAATTTGTATGTCACCGATTTGGCTTTCTCCATCTACATGACATGATTTAAGTAGCATCCGAAGTACACCTGCAATCTGATGTGGATTCCTTATAAGGCCGAGTATGTCTAGACCCTGGCCTAAGGCCGCCATATGAGAGTGGTCAAGCCCAGAACATCAAACAACATTGAAATGAAATTACTCAAGAAAGCTGGCATAAAAGGCATACGGCGGCCTCTTCTGTCTGCCGTTGTGATCAATTCAGCTTATTAGAGTCACAGTCTGTAACATTTCTAGCCCTTCATAAACATAGGTAATCTAAGATAGTTTTTTTTTTTTTTTTTTTAAATCTTCTTTTATTTAGGGACATGGAGTCATTTTTGACTATGTCAGTCCCATAGTATACACACAAAAAAGAAATTATACAATACAGACTCTGTCTTTGATAAGTCCATAGGCAGACCGACAGAGCATCCTAGCAGCGCTAGATGTTGGCGCCGCTAAGATGCTCTGGATCAACCCCACATCTAGGTTATTTAGCTCATAAGTTTCAAACAACTTTTCTCTCATAGATGCGCTCTGGACACATTCCATAAGGAAATGGTAAACATCTTCCACAGCTGCGCCACATGCGTCGCAACTAGAATTATCTATTAGCCTCATAAGGAATTTAAAGTTATTCAACGGCATGTGTCCTGCTCGCAACCTATGAGCTATCACAATATATTCTCGAGTCAGTCTCACATTGGCCCACCATGGTATATGAGGGGGTTCACTTTGCATTGTTCGGTACCATATACCTTTTTCTAGTGAAACTTGATCAAAATATTCTTTCCATTGTAATTTAATGCAATTTTTATATCTGATTAGAATTTCAGTGTATTCAGGGTTCAGATGTACTTCAGTACCGTTTGATACTGCTTCTTTAGCTAATTCATCTGCCTCCTCATTACCACGTAAGCCAACATGTGAAGGAACCCATTGCAACCCCAGCATCACCCCCTCCGCCACCAGCGCTAGGATTTTATTTAATATAGTGTAGGCTATCGATGAACTTCTGTGTCCAGAAGCACATTGAGCCAAATGTTGCAAGGCGCTTCTGCTGTCACATAGAATTACTGCCTTTTGAAGTCCTGCGCTGGCGACATAAGACAGCGCCTCCGAGATAGCAAAGAGCTCCACAAACATAATTGAATGATTAGCTTCATTTAGTTTGAAACCCTCCCTCACATTGCGACTGGGATCATAATAAGCTGCACCGCGACCTTTTTCCGTTTGGGACCCATCAGTGTAAATTTTATGCCAACCGTAGTATTTATTTCCTAGCATATGTAGTGCATTATACTGGAGAATTTTATTATCATAACTCTTTTTAGGTTCAATTATGTTATCTATTTTAGTCTGAATAAAATTCATATCTATATTTGAAACCCAAGTATCCAAGGAAAACATAAGTAAAGGATTACTCTTGTTCATCCTTTCTTTTTTTGTCTCCTCATAGACGGATAAAAGTAAAGGCCACTTCTTTAATTTTGATAAGTTTAAATTGAGAAATGCGTCTAATCTATCTACAGTAATATTTGAAGCCCAGGACTGTGATCTAAGACAGTATCGCGTAGCTAGGTATTTACGTCGCAAATAGAGTGGTGGTACGCACAACTCGTGTTCCATTACGTGGACTGGAGTGGTTTTTATAAATCCCCCCACTACACGTAATGCAGCATTTTGCACTCTATCCAATCTCAATAGGTTAGTTTTAGATGCGTTATCGTAGATAAAACTAGAGTAATCTATCCTGCTTCTTATTAAAGAGATGTAAATTCTCCGGAGATGTTTGGGATGGACTCCCCAAGATGACCCTCCTAAAACTTTTAGAATATTAAGTAGTTTCATAGATTTTTCACGGATTTCACTTATATGTTTTCTCCAAATCAAAGATCTATCCAGCCAAACCCCTAGGTATCTGACGCAATCTACTACTGTAATAAGGTTATTATCAACACAAACAGATATTTGTTGTCTTCGTCTACTTCTACTGAATAGGCATAACTGAGTTTTTGTCGGAGACATTTTCAAACCTATTTCATCTAAACATGATGAAACCCAAGCAATACAATCCTGCATGTCTACTAGGCTTCTCTGTAAATCTTTGTCCTGTACATAAATAACGAAGTCGTCAGCATATTGTAATACATACATTGCATCAATAGATTGACTAATTATTGTTGTAATTATATTAAATAATATTGGAGACATCGGGTCACCTTGGGCTAGGCCTTTAGCTGTCCATCTCGATATAGTATTGTTTTCACTCTCATCTTTTATAGTTAAACATCTCATCCTCAGAAACTCAAATATGTAGTTACATATTTTAGCCCCCATCCCAAATTCGTCTAACTTCGTAACCAGTTGGTTTACAAGAACATTGTTGTATGCGCTATCAATGTCTAGAAAACATGCGAGGGTGGGTACCTGCTTGACAAAGCCAGCCTGTATATGTAGTACCAATCTTGCTATACAATCCACACTAGATTGGCATCTACGAAAGCCCGATGTAGTACAGCTTAGTATCTTGTTTTTTTCAATAAACCATTCTAGTCTTTTAGTCAACATTAAGTGAAAAATTTTACACATGCAAGATATCAACGAAATCGGTCTAAGCTTGGGTGCAGAGTTATTATCTGTAGTATTTGGCTTGGGGATTGGTATAACTTTAATTTGACGCCATTGATCTGGTATTGATGCATGTAAAAATATTAGGTTGTAAATTTTGAGGAGTAAAGTTTTACCTATCAATGGAAGGTGATAAATCATACTATAAGTGATAGCATCCTCCCCTGGTGCAGTATCCTTTTTCTTTATACAGTTGGTAAGTTCCTGCAGAGAAAACGCGCTCTCTAATTGCGGGTTTTCTGAACTAAAGGTTGGTAAAGGTGGTTCTACAAAATCTGGCGCTAAGGATCTCAGCATCGCCTCTTTTCTGTCATCTGGCACATGAATTCTGGTTCTCTTTACCCCTTTAATCCATCTCATTTTTTGCCACATTAGAGAAGCGCTTGTGGTTTCATCTATTTCTCCGCAGAAACCCATCCAACTATTCAGTTTCGCCTGTCTTATACATCTTTGCGCATCAGCTATGCATTTATTAAGAATATCAAAATTATTTGGCGTTGAATTTGATCTAAAAACTTTAAGTGCTAAGCGACGTTTAGCGACAGCCTGAGAAACGGTTGGGTTCCAGTAAGGTTTTGATTTGAATGACGATGTTGGGTTCGTATTACATTTTACATATGGTATACTGCTGTCCACTGCATAATTTAGTTTTTCTATAAAAAAGTTGTACATAGACTGGACATTTCTTTCATTCAACATAGTTAAATTCTGTTCTGAAAAACATTTTTGGCATGTATTACGATATAGTTTCCAGTCAGCGAGTTTGTAATTGCGGCGTTTTATGTATAATGGGTCAAGTGAATGTTCCAAGCAAAACTTTATGAATATGTGATCACTGCCTAGACACTCATTCGTAACAACCCACTTAAAGAATACGGCAATGTCTGTTGATACAAATGTAACGTCCGGTGACGATTTTTGTAATGCTCCATTCACTAGTTTCATATATGTATATTCGCCACTGTTTAAACTAATAAAATTATGACCTAAACTAGCTTCATATAACTTTTCACCTCTAGACCCACTAGAAGTCACACTGTTAGACCAATTTGAATGGTGAGCATTAAAATCACCTGCTACAATAGATTTTTCACTAAATTTTGAGAACACTTCTTCCCAGTCACATTGCGAGGTATAGACAGAAGATGGACAGTAAACAGAAGCTACATACTTAACATATTTGCAATTTAAAACTTTTATACAAACTATTTCAATACCAGAATTACTTAAGATAACAGGATACAACTGTGTTTTTATGGACTTGTGAACTATAATGGCTACACCACCATATGCCTCATTTCTGTCCAACCTATATACATTATAACCATTTATTTTCAACTCTCGGTCTTCAGTTAACCAAGTTTCACTAATCAAACATATATGAATCTTATCCTGATTTAATAATAACTCTAAATCTGTTTTCTTATGATTAAGACTTCGGGCATTCCACTGCCCAATACATAATTGAGTCGTAGATTTCTCGAAGCCTGATGAAACGCGGTTTGTTATAAATGATGTACTATCCATTATGGAAGATATTTATTAGTTTTCTAACAACATCTCCACTGTTTACTGCTCTTAGGAAAAATACCTTTGCTTCTTCTATCAAGTATTTAAAAAATAATGTCATTTTATCTTCAAAGGTAGCATCAGCAAGTAGAATATTCTTCAATTTTTCTACTACTATTGCAAAGTTAAACGTTTCACTGTTTCTTTCTCTTTCTCTTCGTTCGCTTCTTCCTTCTTTTAGTTCTGCCTGCTTCGTTATTTGTTTCGTTGAATCAACTCTATTTTGCTTCTTAGTTTTGGTTACTTCAGAATAGAGAGGTTTGTCACATTCTTTCTTCTGCTTTTTTACTTTCTTCTTGTTCATATTTTGAACTTTGCTGTAGTTTGTATCAACACTCCTGACATCCCATGAGTCAGAACTCTCATCATTAAATGTCTCCTTATAAGAGAAGCCGTCATTAAGTGTCATACTTTCCGTCAGTAGGTGATCAGTTGATAGGGGTGCTACTTTGTTCTGCCTTTTTAAAACTTCGACATTATCTCCAGCATTCAAATACTCCCTAAGAGCAACTTTGTATGTGCAATTGAATTTACACATAATTTGTCTTATCCGTTTTTCCTTTATGAATCTTGGACAGTTTCTGTTAAAGGCTACGTGTTCCCCTCTACAGTTAGTGCATCTATAGTCAGTTGTATCACAATTTTCATGCTCGCCGCTGCATTTCGGACAAACTTTCTTTTTAGATGGACAAAATCTGGCTATATGGCCATAATGCCAACACGACGAACATTGTGAAACTGGAAATGTGTACGGCTCCACTTTAAACCGACTGCCAGTTCCATACACATATTGAGGCAGAACAGCACCTTTGAAACAAAACTGCACAGTCTCACTGTCACTCCATTCTTTCTTTGCGTTTGAGCGTTTTAATCTCCTTATAGAAATAATTTCAGTTTCACATTCAAAAAATTCTGTCAGCTCTCGTTCTGTGACGTCTAGTTCTATATATTTAACGACTCCGTATGATATGCTTACTTCATTGGTACAGCGGCATCTATAACCTAGCTCTTTAAACACTTCACTTTTAACAAGCTTGTCTGCTTCTTCTTTATTTTCAAGTTTTATCAGCAATTTATATGGTGTTTTATATTTAATCTTTGTAACGTTTATTATATTTTCAGTTTTGAGTAACTTAGCCAAACAAATCTGCTTAGGTAACACTTCGTTAGCCGTTACACAAACTTCCACACACTCCATGTTTCCCGAAACTATATTATCCATACTCTTATGTGTATTTTTCTTTCTTTTGGCGTATTTCTTCTTTTCTACCAGAGTGAAATCGTCAATATGTTTATCGTCACTCGCTTGTTCATCGCTCTCTTTTCTCGCCCTCTTTTCTGGTCTTACTTTGTTTGTATTAGATACACTAATATCCAAGTACGTATTTGACGCATGTGCTAATTGCATTGTTTTTCCACTAAGTGTAAGTTCTTCTTCACTCATATCACACTCTCTAAAGTCAACATCACTTCTACTGCTTAATGCACTAGTGGATCGAGGTCTAGAGACCTCGTCCATATTTGTCGTAAATGGTAGGGTAGATCACAAAAATATTGCACCAGTAAAAGCCTTATCACAAATACGTGCGCTCACTGTCGAGTGACGCACGCGACTGTGCTAAGATAGTTACGAAGCACCACTGCTACTATTTACATAAACTTTAATTATACCTTGTCTGATTATTTTAAAGGTCACTATTGCATACATACCAACATAGAATTCCGGGATATCAATTTGACTCCGTCTCTTCAACATATCAGCTCTCTCTAGTTTCTCACGTAGACTATTCCTCCATTTGGGGTTAGGGTCAGGGAGAAATTCAGGGTAGGCATGCCTATACTCCAATAGGTGGTTAGTTTTCGGTCTGCGCCTTGAAGACTTAACCTCTTCCTTAGCAGGGACTTCTTGAAGATTTTCAGTTTTTTCTGGCAATATAGACAACGCACGGCAGTCTAAAAATATAGGATATAATATTAAATATAGGATATTAGTTAGGTTAATGGGAAAATATAGTAAATTTGTGAAATAATAAATATTGTTATAACCTCTTCGTAGGATCCATTTCGTCGCAACAAATATTTCGCTAGTGGATTTTCTTAACGCTAACGCCATTTGAAATTAGGTTATGTTAGGGTGGTTGAGATTATTCCAAGTTTACTCCGGAAAAAGAAAAACAAACATTATTTTTATTTCTACAATAGTCAGCAATAGTATATTTTTCTTTTTATTGGTTTTCCATAGTAAATTTGGGTGTCTATAATATGTCTATAATGTACAACATGATATTTTCCGACACGATAATGTACGGCATAATAATGCACAGCATGATAATTGGTGTACATGTACAATGTACATCGGCCTTACTTAAAAACGCCGCTCAAACTTAGACACTGCTTAAACTTCTCTGTCTTGTTCTTGCACGTGACACTTCACGTCAGAGAGAAGATGGCAGAGCATCTTAAGCAGTGATTAACGGGTGATAAGTTTTTTTAAGTAAGGCCGCGAATATATCATGCTGTACAATCCATGTCGTACAATACTGGTCGTCCATTATCGACAGGCTAATCATGTAACTGTTCGGGATCGCGATTTGTCATAAATGTCACTTGTCACTGTCACAGCTTCACGGTATCACGGAGGGATTTCTTTCGCTATCGTTATCGAACGAATGCATTGATTTCCTTAATTAAGTTAAGCGAATCCGTCGGTCTTTTGGCGTTTCATCCTGCCCTGCAGGGTCAAATTAGTTTTAGCAGTGACAGTGACAAGTGTCAATTTTTGAAAAGTTACATGATAGGCCGCGGCTCGTGTCTATAAAGTACGGCCCTATATTGTACAGCCACTAATCCGAATACATTTCTCGAGTTGACATAAAAAAAAAACCTGAACCTAACTGCATTACAAATAAGGAATTCGTGTACTTGTAGATAAAAAATCAGTCTGTACAAAATCGGGTGTGCATTATTGAGCCGAGCCGTTAATGTGCGGCATGATATAGCACAGCATGATATTCGATGTACATGTACACCAATTATCATGCTGTGCATTATTATGCTGTACAATATCATGACGTACATTATCTGTGTCGTACATTATTGCCTCCCGTAAATTTCTCTGGGCTTTCCATTCCATACAAAGAGAAAGTAAAATAGTTTTGTTCCCCTTTGTTCTTTGGCCACGGCCACAAATCATATAGTTTTATGTCCAAGGACCACGGCAGGTTTGTGCATTGTGCCAGTTCTCAAGTTTTATAAGATAAAGCAGCGTGAGCACCGTTCTTGACGATCGTTATATTTGACATTTAAATCGGTATAATTTGATAAAATTCGGTATATTCTCATATTCGTCTGTGCATTCTTCCAGTGTCAAGTAGGTATTTACATTTTTAACAGCCTTACCTAAAATAATCTCGATTCTCTTAGTCACTGCTTCTTCTTAGTCTTTAAACTTCTCTGTCTTGTTCTTGCATGTTACACTCCACGTCAGAGAAGATAGCAGAGCATCTTAAGCAGTGACTAACGGTTGAGAAGTTTTTTTAAGTAAGGCCGTAAGTTTAGAAAGTATGATCAAGTCAAATATTTATGTCATAAAATCACAAATAGTCATACAAAATTAGTCATAGTCGATTCTAAGTCATGCTTAGACCTTTGGTTAGAAGGTCTAAGAAGCCATGCCATAAAATAGTGGCAACCATACTATAGGCTTCTACGGAGTTTTGAAAACAACATAAAGAGACATGTTTCACCACATTATATCATTTGCCCACATTCATACATGCAATTCAACACTCAATGAATACAACACCTCCATTTTTAATCATTAATTAGCGAAAACACACTAGCTTAAGAAAATAATAGAATGCAGCGACATGATTTTTCCGTGTTCCCGCCAAAACTAGAACTTATTATCCTACTCTTTGGATAACGTGGCGAGTTGGTGACGTTGGCACTTGGTTTGGTATTGTCTTGTCACAAAAAGTCACAAACAGAGAAATTTACTATCGCCGCGTTCCGAATTGAGTCAAAATCGCTGTTGGCGCTGTGAGCGCGATAAAGCCCCATTCCGAATTGGCGTTAACGCGTGTACGATATCAGTCTCGACGTCATGGGTGACGTCATTACATTACATATCGCGCTCACAGCGCCAACAGCGATTTTGACTCAATTCGGAACGCGGCGATTGCTTCCCGGCGTTAGCACTGTGAGCGCTGCCAAATCTGACGTATAGCTCGTACAAATAGAGGTGGATCGGTATGGTATTTTGCAGTACCGAAGCGGATATCGGTATTGAATGGAAATACCGTGTTCTGAAACTGTTTATTTGAATTACTAGGTATTGGTCGTTGCTTTAATAACGTAGTATTTGAGTTTCTGTTGAGGTTTTTACTTTCAGATGTTATTAAAATAACTGTGTTGCACAAGAAGGTACAAATATCGATTGGTTTTAGTATTTTTTTTTGATGATGCTGTCTGAACTTTTTATATTATTAATTTATTTGCTTTAAACTATCTTTGCTTACTACTAGTGGATGGAGTCTCCTTTTTTATAGTATAAAAATGCTTATAAATTAAAAAGATTACTGATTAAATTTGTTGGATAGTATTATAAGTACATACAAAACTATACATTTTATGTAAACAAAATAATTTTATTAAAATTAAATTAAATTAACTTTTCTTAAAACTTAAATTCCAGACTGGTTAAAAGTTAGTTGTAATTAGTAAAAATACGAAAGACTTTCTATCACGCTCGTTCGAAAAACTCCCAGAAAGTGCACTGATTCAGTGAATATAGTGTGATATAATCTTACCTATACTTTTGAATGAAATTCAAAATCAACCTTGACCCTTGACTTTTTCAAAAAACGCATTTAATGTTTCAGTAATAGTTTTACTTTTGGCGCTTTAGTTGCCTCTCGGCCTTGGAGAGTACGATTACGTTCGGAATATTACGGATAAACTCGGGCGCATCACGTCGGCTGCGATGCGACGCGACGATCGGCATCGTCCGTTGCTCGTCGGTACTCGGCATGCGCAGGTATTGGTTCCCGCTCGTTACGACGACGTGGAGGCGGTTCGCGTTTTCAGAAGAGAAATTATGTAGGTCGTGATTAATGATGAGACTGCTGATAACCAAATCCAGTTATATTTATGTGCAGACTTCGAAAGAGGTTAGTTTATTAGTTTCCCATGTTCAGCCATTCCGAGATGAAATCACGCTGATAGCGCTGTCAGTCCAATAATCAAAACGGAACGACATTTATCGCTCACAGCGCCAACAGCGAATTTGACTCAATTCGGAACGCGGCGTAGGTCACAAAGAAAAGAAAATAACGTCAAAAGTCAAGTAGTCAAGTCAATTCAACAACCAAATCGATTGATTGGTTTATTGCCATTTTTCCGTTTTTTCGATATTCATTGAAATAGTATGTCTTCAATGATGCAGAAGTGCAACGATGATAACATTCCCTTAGCAGATGACGACCCACAAGTGATAATTAACGACGAGCTCGACAACAATCGTCTGGACCATGGACGTTCAATGGATTCCTTACCAAGTTCATACACAGGCGGTTCTTCAAGCCCAGGATTAAACGGACCTCCTAGCTTCGAGCCAGACTCTGGTATCGACGAGCAAGAAGAAAAAGCCCGCCTCATATCACAGGTCCTAGAACTACAGAACACTTTAGATGGTGAGACATTGATTATATTTTTTTCTTTGTTAAATTAGCTAACTGTGAAAGGAAGCGTTGACAATAGCTATTCAAACTTGTAAACGAGGTTAAATTCCTTTGAATTCTGAGAGTACCAATGCCTACTTGTAAAGAGCTTGTAACTCTCTCTTCTTTGTTGTAACTAAAACATGAAAATAGGAACCTGGGTATGTCAAGATCTCCTAGGATTAATAATGATGAATGTAAACAATAAATAGCTGTACTGATCTTGAATCAAATTTGGCTCTAAGGTTTGAGTAGGTAGAAACATTGCAAGAAAAATTATAATATAATAAAATACTGTGCCCTGCGATTTCTGGAATAAAAAGTAGCCTATGTTTTATTCCAAGGTATACCATAGGTACTCTACCATTGTTGGTTTGATTTTTATCAATTTAAAGGTTGTCTCTAAAAGGTTGCTGTTACTAGTTTAAGATGTTTTTAATTAATATTTGTATTTTCGGTGTTAACAATCGTCAGTCATTTTTGTGTGGTAAAAGTTGCACTTTAATGGCTTTACTTAAAACGCTACTTAAAGTTAAATAACGTTGTTTAGTACACACTTACGAGATCGCAGTCAAATGCAAGCCTATAAAGTTATTAAAAAAAACCAATGAAAACACTTAATTTTTGTGTTGCACAAAAGTGTTGCACACTTTGTTAACTCAAGCAATATTTTTAAAGAAAGCCCTAAGCAAATAGATTTGTTTTACCAACAATAAATTTTTGATTTTCCAGATCTCTCACAAAGGGTAGACTCTGTAAAGGAGGAGAATCTGAAACTGCGCTCTGAAAACCAAGTTCTTGGTCAATACATAGAGAATCTCATGTCAGCGTCCTCTGTATTTCAATCAACCACACCGAGCATCCACAAGAAATAAACATAAAGAAGCGCCTAACTTGCCTGAACAGCATTTTATAATTATTTAAATTATTAGCTTTGACAATTTTGAGTCGGATACTAACAGATACAGATACACCGTCAAATACCATCTTCAACCACACAGTCACATAACATCAAGTGAGCTAACGCCAGACACAGCCTGTCTAGAATAAAAGAAAACTTCTTTGAACAGAAAAACCCATGATTGATGTCTCATTTTAAAAGTTATTTACATGGCGACAGTCAGTGAACGAGTGGTGATTTCTACATAGAAATCAATGAACAATGAACATTCATTGCTGGGTTAATGGCGAACGCAACAACTCGCGCGGGTACACGTCTGGAGCGGGTGTCCGCTCCAGACGTCAAGCACGTGAGCCCGCCTTATGCAGCGCCGCTAGTAAAATTACGGTTGCATGCGGTGCGTATATAGTACAGCTACCTTCTGACGTGTGTACCTCGCTGGGCGAAAACCAGTCGCCAGTTAGCTCTGTGCAAATATTATTTGTTAGTATAATCACGTGATACACCCACGCTATTTTTAGGTGATAATGATTATTATTATTACTACATTTTACTGTATAAAAAAATCCTAACCCATCCAGTGCAAGTGGGTGAACACAATAAAGCAAGACAAAGTTTAACCAAACTGCTTGTACGAATACCTATATGCTATTTGCATTCAATGTTAATTTCATTAATAAATTATGCAGGTGACATTTTAAATTATTAATAAAAAATACTATTAGGTTTCACAAATCATACATATAACTTATTTATGCTTAATTAAGTGAAGGCTTAGCTTTGAAAGCATTTTAAAATTGTAACGTTTACACAAGCACTTAGTATTAAATATTACTTCAGTATCATTTATAGGATAAAAATAATTACAAAAGTTATGTCTCAGTAATACGTCAACAACAAAAAAAAATTTCAAGGCCATGAGTTAATTTTAGCACAAAGCTGAGTTTTATGTACAATGGAATTGTTTAAAAATTGTTATGTATTGCAACATTTTTTTTAAGAGAAACGTAAATAAAGATTACTCAGTTTTTGTTTTAATAGAATTTTTTTCTTGGTCTGAGGTTTTATCAAGATTTTATTGTAACTATGAAAACCTGAAATAGAAGAGACCTAAAATATTGTAATTATTCTTATTCTTGAAGTTATTTTTGACACAGATTAGTTTTAAGGATTTTAATATGTAGCAATTTTCGCAACATTACTGTTAATAATTTTATTGATAAGGTTTTTCATTAATAGATGAACTTGATGTTTTCAATGCTAAATTAAATTGTACATTCCGGACCAATTTAACAATACATAGGGATACCAGCACAGTGATTGCTCATTTAGGGAATTGATTTAAGATAAAACTGAAATAAATCAGTTTTGAATATTTTTGTATGAAGTGATTCCACACTTATGGTATTTCTATGTTCTATGTTTCAGGTTCGAGTCCTGCCGGAGGTCATAATTTTTCTTCCTGTTTAAGCTTTAAAAACATAAATCAGTTTTATAATAAATATTGGTGTAGTGATCACTAAAATTGTTAATATCTATATTAAAAATGTCCTCGTAGACATGCAAGGAGAAAGTTTGACACTAAATTATCTAAAGGCTGTATCATTATATTTTTCGTTAAATTGGTAATTACTGTCTTGTAGCACTTAGCTGCAGATGTTCTCGAATAAATTTAAGTAGGTATTTAATTCTGTACAATTTTTTCTATTATTATATTTTCAGTTTCACTATAGCTAAATATTTGTTTTATTATAAATTCCACTATAGGTATATACCTACATACACATACACACATTCTATGATACCTATATGCAGTTATAGGTTACTGATTTTAGATTAACGAAACCTATAAAAAACGTAGACGTGCTTGCTTTTTAGAGCCTCACACAGGGCCGTAGCCAGGGGGGGGGGGGGGCTTGAGAGGCAATGCCCTACCTTAAAATACCAATGCCCATCAGCTAATAATAATCAAAGTACTGTGAAACGCCCTACCTGTAACAACAGCTGCCCTACCTTAAAATCGGGTCTAACTACGGCCCTGGCCTCACATCAACTTGTACAGCTGTCCAAGCTTTAGTCGGGTCTTCATTATTATTGTCTCATTCTTAAATACTTATTTGAAGATAAACTTGTGTTTTTTCTTGAATTATATAACAGCACATCTTATTTAATAATTAATTTTAAATATTTGAAGATGTATAAAAAATACCTACCTTATAGCTCAGTTGGTAGCATGTCTGCCATCAGAGCTGTAGGGTATGGTTTCCATCCCCACCCAGATGATGTGACGAACATAGATGTTTGTTCTGTGTCTGGGTATTAGTACTTATGTATAAATAAATGTATTTACAAAACAAAAGTATTCTATCAGCCAGCGGCCGCGGAAGTGGGAAAGGGGGCCAAATGCCCCCCTAAAATCAAAAATCAACACTCTAATTTTAATACCTGGTAAAGGTATCTTTGGGGCAACATTGGCTTAGGGTGTTGAGAAGTGTGCTGCACTTTCACTAAACACTACTCACGGCATTATGCCCTTTATCACTTCCTCCCTGGAGCTTAACAGTCTCACTTAAAAAACTTCTCAACCGTTAATCACGGCTTAAGATGCTCTGTCAACTTCTCTCTGACGTGAAGTGTACGTGCAAGAACAAGACAGAGCAGTTTAAGCAGTGACTAGTGCGCGGTGTTTTTAAGTAAGGCCGTAGGTTCTTAACTCTTGCGGTTTCCACCCCCTCACAGCCGGTTACGACAAGCCGGAGGTCTGGAGTCTCATTTAGCCCCAAGGAATCAGGATACGCGGTGTCGCCACTCACCGACGACGGCTTGCCCCCAAAGCCGCCCCTGCGTGGGGGGGGGGGGGGGGGGGGTCCAGACCCCTTCCGACCGGCACCGAAATGCCTTCGCCAAACCACCGCCACCATTTTATACATACCTACTTACGCATAGCGCTACCTATATTGTATATCTACCGGTATTGTCTCTGGTCCAGACCGATGAGATCGACGGAGAGGCTACGGCCTTGGGTCGGCCGACAGTGTCTACCTGTCTACTACCTACTTCCTAAGGGCGTGTGCGATTTACCAGCTCAATCACTCAAATGGTCGGGAATCGACCATGTGACCTTGGTGGGTCAGCCGACCTAATTTACTGTTTTTTTTTCTCTCCTCGTAAGAGCAAAATGCTAGTTAAATGCTCAATGGTAAGAGGACTTTACTGTTTCCTGGTTTCCTGTGTGGAACAAGCTTTAGGGCCATAGGGTTAATGTTACCTGCAAATAAATATTGATTACCCCGGTTATTGCACTAAGTTTTAAACGGAAGACGAAATTCCCAAATATTATTTAATTTAAACCAAGTGCGTAGGTAAGGCATAGGTACCTTGTAGTCTACGTACGAAATCATAGTTAGTATTATTGCTCATCAGACAACAGTAAAATAAAGATAGGCCGTTATCAACTCATGAACGCAAGTTATTTCAGCTTACCAGACACCACATTGTTTTATTACAAGATAACACGGGGGAAGTCTTAGACATCTAGGTATAATTTTGCATTATTAGCTAAATGACGTCATTGGCACAGACCGGTAAAATAAAAATGATTGGCAGGGCTTCATTAGTGTAGGAGCCCTGGTAAGAGTTAGTACACTAAACACAGCTCATTAATATTTTACTAGGTAAAACTCATGAATATCAACTCCTAGTTGTAAACATTCGCCAATGGTTAAAAGTATGAAATCATAAAAAAAAACTATGAAATCGCTTTGTCCGCTGAAGGATCATCCTACAAACACATATTAAAACCACAACAAGTTCCAAATTGTTTACGTACCTACTCATGTTAATAAATTTCGCAGTAGGTCGTGCACTAAATGTCTGATCGCTTAGCTAAGATAGGCTCATGCAGTGTGCATGCGATAGTAAGGCGATTTCACGTAACCCAACTCAGCTGTCGCGTGGGAATCGCGTGACAACAGCGTGCCGTGACGTGTCGTCGGCGTGGCGATGCTGTGATCTACGTATGATGACTGACATCATCATTCTACTAGGTATTTTTCCTGTGACAAAATATGGTGAAATACTTGGTTAGGGATTAACATAGTTAATACTTGGTTGGTATTAACTATGTTAACCCCTAGTGCAGCGGCGGATTATCCGTAAGGGGCGCGCGCATGCTAAAATAATTTAAATCACCCACAAGATCGACCCAAGATGTGCTTAATAAGCATGCCCTGAAAAGATACGGTCTAAAACTCAATTACCTGTATAAGTCGCTATCTCTCTTTGTGGATAGGCCTTAATAGTGGGCCAGACTCTAGAGGGGCGCTGATCAGGTGCTTGTCTCGAGCGCTGTCGACATTTAATCCGCCCCTGCCCTAGTGGATTAATAGACCACTCCTCCTACTCTACTATAAGAATCGAATAAATAATAAAATTGGTGGGCATTTCATACAGTGCCTTTAGCCCCATATATAAGCAAAGCTTGTAGATACTATGGGAACCAAATAAGTGATACATTTACATTTTTTATTTGTTACCACCACCAACAGTTTTTTTTTAATGAAGAACTGATGCTGTTGGCACCAACTTGATTGTTGACAGTGTTGATTTCATCACATTTTTCGTGATATATTTAGAGTACCTAGGTACCTAATTTACTTGTATAGGTGCCTAACTAATCATGTTTTTAATTTTTATCAAAAAGACCTGCACGCAGAGGTATTCACAACTCAATCGGTTGTTTCCGTTCGGATTCACAT
This sequence comes from Erannis defoliaria, assembly GCA_905404285.2. Lineage (NCBI taxonomy): Eukaryota > Metazoa > Arthropoda > Insecta > Lepidoptera > Geometridae > Erannis > Erannis defoliaria. Next base: position 9,501,608 of record FR990066.1, on the reverse strand, counting down.
TATCCGTCACAGTCATCTACATTCAGGATGACAGAGACGGAGAATGTGGATCCGGACGGAAACTTATACACCTTAACTGGAAATTTTCAAACGAAGAATGAATAGGTAGGTAGGTATATCATCTGGGCAAGCGTGCTCCTTTCCTTATACTGTATCTACGCTTCCGTAATGCATGGTAAAATAAACATTCTACTTAAAAAAAAAAACCTTATAGCCTGTACATACAGGGCCTTACTTAAAAACGGTACCGCTTACCGCATCACTATGTGCTCGGCGACTGCGATGACGCGACGCTGCGCGACTCGCTCAATCCTAGCCAACCGAGCAACCGAGCTAATGTGACTCGTACCTACCGTCATAACAGTTTATAATAGTTATTTTGTGAATGTCATCCCCAACAAATTTCACCTTAACTTTCATTGTGACCTAATATCTTATAACGTAAAGTTAGGAGTGCAAAAAAAAAAATAACAAAAAAAACTGTTAGGTATATAAGTGCTAATCACACATTAATCATTTATATAACTAAAAGCAAGTTCTTAAAAACAAGCCTGGCACATAAGGTTTGCCTAAATCTAATAATGATTGTAACAAAATTAAATTTTAAGTACAATTATTTAACCCATGTTTAAAAAAGTGCTTATTACTAATAAGCTAAGCTAAATAGCTAGCTAAGCTTATTAGTAAACTAATTAGTTTTTAAAAGACAAAAATGTAGGTGAATGTAGTCTGTTATTGTCATATTAACTACTAGAGGTCCCCCGCGACTTCGTCCGCGTGCGGAAGAAATACGCACCCTTATCATGGACGTTCGCGATTCCGATTGCGATAGCATGCCATCCTGCTCGTACCAACCCACCCGCGCCATGTGCCCTCCTGCTCGCGCACGCTCGCAATCAGAATTCTTCTTCTTCTTTTCAATCAGAATAACGAACGTCCATGATAAGGGTGACGGACCGCTCCCAAAATTCTCCACTTTAATCATTCCGAGCAAACTCTACCAACGCCCCTCCCCCCACCCCCCCTCTCAACTTCTCCCCTTTGAATGAACTACCCAAATATCAATTTTCATCACTATAACTTCAAAAACAAAGAAATTTCCATACAACATTCCACACCCCTTCCCCTCGCCCCCTTAAATCGTAAATAGCATTTTTTATTTTTAATGAACTCCAAATCCAAATGTACGTGACTAAAAGTCCAAAAACAAAGGACTGTCATACAAAACCATTCTTAGTACACCCCTCCGCATCGAGACGAATACACTCTCCAAATTTCAAGTCTGTACGACCAGCGGTTTGGGCCTTGCGTTGTCTGTCAGTCAGTCAGGACAGCTTTATTATATTAGATATTGTTGCGTGCAAATTTAATAGACTGTGTCTAGTTTGTATGGTTGAGTCTTAGACCTTCTAACCAAGAGTGTATTCTATGGTAAATAAAGAACTTTTTAAAACAAACAGTCATCTAGCCTATACATATTATAGCACGGTTGGCAACCCTATCTACCAGGGTCGTAGCGAGCCAGCGTGATGAGATGAGAACAAGCAGCAGCAGCAGCACGCAAAAACTTTTGTACCTTACCTATCCTACCTATTTTACGGGAAGTAATAAAAACGCATGGTAATACCCATTTACGGTCTCTTTCTCGCTTGTGTGTAACAGCGCCAAGTTATTATTCTGTGACAGCGCTATGCGCTATGTGCGATAGCCCTGTTACACACAAGCGAGAAAAGCAGACAGTTTAGTTGAGAGTTTTGGCGGGAACGCGAAAAAAACATGTCACCGCATAGTATAATTTTTTCAAAATTTGTGTTTTTACCTCGGAGGAACTAGCTCTCTCTCTCGTTTTTACGGGTGTCAATGCATAAAAATGGTGGCGTTTTATTCATTACGTGCCGGACTGACGTGCATGAGTGTGGGCAAGTGATATAGGGCCTTACTTAAAAACGCCGCTCCAATTCAGTCGCTGCTTAAGATGCTTTGTCAACTTCTCACTGACGTGAAGTTGCACGTGCTAGAAAAGGACAGAGAAGTGTAAGCAGTGACTAAGGTTAAACATTTTTTTAGTAAGACTGATAATGTGGTGAAACGTGTCTTTTTGTGTTGTTTCCAAAACTCCGATGAAGCTTGTAGTAAAGTTGCCACGACTTTACTAGGGCATGATTGGACTTGACCGTGACTTACTGTGTGTGACTTGGACTGTGATTACGACTCATTCAACTGGAGAAAGAAGGATCGATGAAGTAACATGTATTCGGCTGAAAGACTAGTATCCATGGCCAAGAAATATTAAAAACAACAAAAGACAGTTTAGTTAAAAAAAAAAGTTAGTCGTCATTTGACAGCTGTTTGGTGCAGACGTTTAATTTTGTTGTGAAATTAAAAATTGCAAAATGCCGAAGAAACTAAAAGTTGTTGTGAAATCGTTGTATTCCCATGAGATTCGCAAAGATGTGAGCTTAGAGAACCTGAAGTCGTTAAAACTGGAAGATGCCTGGCCATTCATCAGAGAGGAAATCGAGATTGAAATAGGCAGCAGCCAGTTCGTTTGCATCCCTCACATAACTGAAGCTGATCTGTACAAAGCTACATCGCTTTTCGTCCAGAATGATAAAGAAACAAATGGGAAAAAATTCACGCCACTCGGCGAGCTTATTAAAAATGTTGATAGAGAGAAATCGTCCCCAGAATACGTTAAATGGTTGGAGCAGAATGACTTTCAAGACACCAGGTTCAAATTCCCCCACGAAAGTGTAAAAGTAAGTGTATTTCTGTATCCAAGACAGCCTTTATAACTTGCACATGGTAGTTTCATGTTCTTTTCTCCAGATGTACGTATGCCAGTGTATAATCCATTTAAATTTGACCTTGACCTGCCCCTGTCTGGAAAACGACTGCAAAGGATTCTAGGTACTGCAGATAAAAGTTAAATTTAATTTATAAAATAAAACCAATTATTTTTGACATTATCATCTAATGCTGCATGTATCAATTTTCTAGTAAATTTTTATTATCATGTAGTTTCAATAACTAGTGGTTACTACATAAGAAACCCTAATTATTATTTTCAATTAATTACATCTGTACAATATTCTAAGTGGTCTATCATACAACTCACATGACTCAATACGTCTTGTTCAATAGTATTGGCCACCTCATTTATTGGCATTGTTTCATGAATTTATCTATTAGTTTATTTAATCCATGATACAGGGCATTATTTAGCATTGTAATAATACTATCTATAATAGTATGCAAGTTTATTGTGATGAGTGATGCAGCTAATGCCTACTAGGATTTTCCAGCTTGAGTTGTATATTTTTTGAGGACAACTTGGCACTGAACTTTTTATTTAAACATTAGGACTAACATCATTAAACTTCGTGAAATAACTATAGAATGGTCATAGGGTACTTTCTAGTCTTCCTGATCAGACGGTCAAAGTACCAAAATGTCCAACAGTGCAAAAAGTCTAAAGAGCATTAAGCCTAATTAGCAAAATATCCATGTAGCAAAACGTCCAACTATCAGGTGGTTTGTATAGCAGAACATCTATTTAGCAAAATGACAGATACTCAAAATGTCTGGTCAGGTATTCAGGCACAAATTCAACACTTCATTAAATACATCGGGAGGGAAACGGATACGGCATTATAATAGAATAGAATAGAATCATTTATTGACATATTCAGATGTATACTAAAACTATATACAGTCATGCTTATAATATAATCATTAGTATCGCTTAGAATATGTCTCGTCATTTCACAAAAAGTGTTTTGCTGTAAATGAGCAATTATTGCATAACACTAAAGTTACGAGTATACTAAAATAAAATAAAAATAGGTATGTATATAATTTAGGTCTGAGGTATATAATCTAGGTCATTGTAGTCATTTAGCAAGTATTCTTTTATGCTATATAACATTCTCTAGCAGAAGCTTCTTAACATTATTTATAAAAAGTGCACTGTCTTCTGGCCTGATTTTCTATCCTTTATTTCGTCGATTGAGAAAATGTCTATATTATTTCTAGTGTATTTATGAATTTCAAATATGTAATATGAAACTGATGTCATTATTTTTAAATCTCTAAAGTGAACTCTGCAACTCTCTTTAAATTACGCATTAACTAGTACCCTTATCGCTCGCTTTTGTATTTTTAATACGTGTTCGAAATCAGTCGAGCATCCCTAGAAGAGAATGCCGTATGATAGAATTGAGTGAACATAAGAAGTAGATTTCCTTAAGTTTCTCTGGCGATGTAATGTGTTTCAATTGTATAAATTATGTAGGTACCTATACATACATACTTGTACATAATTATAGACTCTTTGGTCTATTTACTGGTAGCTTTTCATATATTTTTAAGAGGCTACTACAAAGGCTACTGCTACTAGCTTTTTAACTCGGTTCTTTTTTTCCATCAAATATTTTTTTTATTTACAAATGACGATTTCTTTCTATCATGAGTTCAAAAATGTTCAATAACGATTTTCTAAATAGGTGTTCTGCTTTACAGACCGTTTGACGTTTTGCTACATGGATATTTTGCTAATTAGGCTTACTGCTCATTACACTTTTGGCACTTTTGGACATTTTGGTATTTAGACGAAAATCAATTTTTTTTTTTCTTATCAGGAGCCCTTTCTAGTACTCGGAAAGCTAGACTCGCAAGTTTAAATAGCCAAGTGTCTAATAGTGTGTTTTGGCAGCCTCATTTGGGAGCCAGTTTCCATATATTACAAGGTACTCTGTAGGGCCAGTTCCCTAGCCTGTAAACCATAAAAAAAAACAATTTCCGAAAATATTTCATCATACCATGACATTATAAACTACCTTAAGGTATGATGAAATATTATCGGATACAGATAAAAAGAGTTTACCAACATGAGTGTAGTCTTATCATTATCACTTACTGGTAATTGTTTACTATTGATTAGAAATGGTTCATAGATGCTAGAAGCTGCTGTGAAGATGATTCATCCCACTCACTCTATCCTTGTTTACTATTAGTTTGTTGACTAATTGAGAATGTGCAGCGATCCTTTGCAGATTGTTAGGATGTTAGGCATGCTAAACACGTCAAGGGTCGATTCAGATTAGTATTAGATTCGTAAGGGTCAAGTCATTCAAATTCAAAATTGTTTATTATCTACAGTTCTATTATTACGGGATATTTGCTGTGATAATGTATATTAATGTATACCGTATATTTCGGCGCAGTTGCGTGCACCATGTTCACAGGCAGACTCACATAGAACATAGAACGGGTCATAGAAATGTAGTGATTAGTTTAAAACACTGTGCTTGTTTAAAGTACTTTTACAAATGTTGAAGCGCTAATCTCCCAATATTCATCAACGTCAGCAGGAAGACGTCCACTATTGGACGAAGGCCTTCCCCTTAATAGGTAGGGGTTGTATAATTCCCACGCTTGGCAGGCGGCTTGGGGATTGCAGAATGCTCACCACCGTTAACTAAGAAGACGCTGCTGCCCGTCCTCTGGCGGTTCTGGATGCAGTTTTAGGACATACCCAGGTCTATCTCCCAATATTAGTACATGCAAATTATAGGCTATCAGAAGATAGCCATTACAAAGCTAAAAATGCATAGTTAGTGACTGTTCATCACAACACAACCCGAATGACTGCGAAACATGCCAGAATTGCAAGCAACCTGCTGTACCAGCGTGGTTAGGCAGACGTAAGACACTGTCAGGCTGATGGTGTGCTGGTAGCTTTCTGTTCTTTTGAGTGAACTTATTGATTTTCTGGACTTAGGCTCGAAGGGGAAATGGGTCATATTTATTAGTTAATTGAAATGTAATTACTGTAATAATTTATTTTGTGTGCCTACATCCCCATCTCTTTAACCGCGGGGATGACTGGTAGAAAATGCTTTAGCATTAAGTCCTCCTTTTGTACATTGTTATATTTATATGTGCATTAAAGAATTAAATAAATATAAATATGAATACTCTAGTATAAATCTCGTCTATCAACCACAGGAAATGTGTACGTGACTAACTGCATCCAACACTGCATGTTCGCCATGCACATTATTTAGGTCGCGTGTCATAACATCGATGTATTAATAAAGGTTTATTCCAAGTCATGGCCTTAGACTGGGAATTGGAATACATGTTTATAAATATCACCATATCACACAGAAATCTATTACTGAGAGTTAAGTTAAGAGGATGAGTACACCCAAATTGGCTTCATTCGGGTTAATGTTTTGCCAAATGTATAAATTCGGCAGTCGGCAGCACACAAAAAAAATGTTTAATCTAAGTAGGTCATATTTCCTAGTTGGCTATTGTTTCGAAAACACGATAGAATAGAAAATAATCGTAAAATAACCTCTAAAAATGAATGTCTAAGTCTATTTTTCTTTGTATTTTTGTATGAAGACACATAAGCAAATTAGTAAACGTTACGAGTAATACTTTAATCTATCTTCCTATTGAACTAGTTTTTTTCTTGATATCTTTATTGCAATTAATTATATTCCAACAAAATTACTGTACGAAACGTGGCGCAAGCGCGCCGGCTTCTCTTTTTTACCTATGTAATTAGACAGAGACCACAGACGCGCGGAGGATCAGCTATTGTCAGCGTCTTAAGGTGCTTTAAACAGGACAAACTGGAGGCCTATTCAATTACAATTAAGCATTAAGGATGCCTAATATAAATTGAACGAAGTATGTCTCATTCATCGTAATCTTGACAGAGCGAGACGAAATTCAAACATTAGTTCACAGTAAAGTTTGCATGTGAAAGTTTTTAAATTTATTACTACATAGATAGAGATGGAGAAAAATAAAAGAATGAATTTGTCACTGATGGAGTAGTCGTGATTGGGGTTATTCATCAACTGGACTTGAGGGGTTGGACCCGCGTGTGTCCAGTTGGTGAAACTAAAAATAAGTATCACTTGTTATTTCGTCATGTGGTCACACTAGAATTTTCACGCGTGTCCAGATAGTGAATCTTAACATAAACAACTTTTGTTTCGAGTTGGTGAATAACCCGGTGAATGGATGGCTGACCACTTATTGCTCAATAAATCAATTTACTAATTGTCAAAAAACATAATAACCCTATTTTTTCTGATTCGCTAAAACTAAGTAATCACTTGTACATGTTAGGAGTGCCATTGGAACCCTGTGTAACAAGCAGTCATACTATGAGCGTGAGATACTTTTTCTAGTATTTTCTAACATAAGTTCTAATTTCCAGATCACACTGCAAGATGAGTCAACCAAGAACAAAGTGAGAGTGATCATGGTGAACTTCAACAACACCACAGTCCCTATGGACAAAGCTCTTGTGGGGAACATCTACTTAGACATGAGCAACAAAGGTAGTGCTCTAGTCACATTGTCTTGTTAATTTATAACCTAGTATACCTACCATTAAGGTTTCTGCGAAATACAACAAACTGTACCAAGATTGGTAACCGTAGCGGCACTTTCAATATAATAATGAATGGAACTGTAGCTAGCGAAATTACAGGGCTAATGAGACTCGCCACTGAATTTCTTCTAGTCTAGTTTTTACTAGAGGTATGCCATCCAAGCCTGGAAAAAATACAACAAAATCACGTGCAGTCATAGCAGGTTTTTGCCGGTTATTATGAGCTAATGGTTTCCGAAAAATATATATTTGTATCTATAAGATGTGAGAAAGTGATGTAACGATTTTGTAATCTTTCTATAAATTTTCGATAAGAAGATTTTTTTTTTAATAAAACACCTCTATTTTTACACATTACAACAGCTTTATTTATGCAAATTCTGGGTACAGCTGCAATAGCCATGAGCAGGCGTTATCTGTGACCACCACGAGAGCCGAGCGTCTTGTTCGTTTCAATAACTGTTGCCATAAAAAACATACCGACACCATACTGCGAATACTGTCCTTTCCTATTTGTAGTTTGTAGTTATTCTACTTTTGCTGATAATTATGCTTTCTCCAACGCTGTAGTGAAATGCCTAACCTATCAAACATATAATAATAATCGTACTAAATCGTTAACAGTAATCGTTAAACGTTAAAAGTAACGTAATCGTTAATAGTAATCGTACTGTTGTGGGCATTGCGTGTATACCCGGAGCACTCACGCTCACTAATAAGCTTCTTCTTGCGGCGGCGTCGTGTGTCGGGTCGCCCTCTTCCCTCCAATATGGTTGAGGAGAGCGATGGCTGGCACATGCGTCAACTCGTGAACGGGTGCTGCTTGCGGGAGCTGGACTGCTCAGAGTATACACGCAATTCTAGCAATAATTAGTAATACTTAGGTTCCTTTGGTATATTCTTTTTGTAAAGCCTTCAGCTTTTAAGTTATTAAGTGTAAAATTTAGTTTATAAACAAATGCAAAAGTTGACAAATGGCACGGACTCGCAGTCCGTGGAGCTAATAAATAATTTAAAAAAAAAATGTATTTGACGTCATTGTCAATATTATGTGTATATTTGTTCAGTTTCTAAAATCAATTCTTTCTCTCAGATCTGAAAGGCAAGAAGTCCGTCTACATGATAACGAGCGTCCTTATGGCGAAGACAATAGAGTTCAGAGTGACGCGCGAGACTTCTTCGAGAATCTTCCATCTCGGGAACGCATCTCCGCTGGTCTTTCAACTTGAGGAGTTCTTGGTGGGAGAGGACGGGAAGCTTACAGCTAGGGTGAGTAGCAAAATAACTTTTATGGCTATAATGTTAGGGATGAAGTGATGTATGTGATTGATTCAGGCGTTACTTTGCGGAAGTCCATTGTTACCAAAATTTGTTTTAATTTCTAGTGTTTTTCCGCTGTAATATCGTTTCGAGTACTTATAGGATGAAGGGACACACTAAAACCTACTGTAACTATCAACCTTAATTGAAATTGAACCTAACCTGAAACAAAAAATTAATTAAACCTGAAACAAAATGTCAATTAAACCTGAAAGCAATTTATTAATAAATTCTGAAAACAAATAATTATTTTAAGCTGTTTCAATGTAATATTTTCCTGAAACAAAATAATGATGATCAACCTGTAAATTGATAATAATTATTAACATACAAAAATAATATGATCAATAAGTAATAAAACAAAAATAATTATATCACCCTTAATCCTTTAGAAGTACTCGGTTGTCGACACGTGTTTCACCTCTGCACGAGGCATCCTCAGGACGTGTTGACTCCTCAAACGACACCACGTCCCTCAAACGTTTCCCAGCCAAGCGCTTGAGGAGTCAACACGTCCTGAGGATGCCTCGTGCAGAGGTGAAACACGTGTCGACAACCGAGTACTTCTAAAGGATTAAGGGTGATATAATTATTTTTGTTTTATTACTCATTGATCATATTATTTTTGTATGTTAATAATTATTATCAATTTACAGGTTGATCATCATTATTTTGTTTCAGGAAAATATTACATTGAAACAGCTTAAAATCATTATTTGTTTTCAGAATTTATTAATAAATTGCTTTCAGGTGTAATTGACATTTTGTTTCAGGTTTAATTATTTTTTTGTTTCAGGTTAGGTTCAATTTCAATTAAGGTTGATAGTTACAGTAAGTTTTAGTGTGTCCCTTCATCCTATAAGTACTCGAAACGATATTACAGCGGAAAAACACTAGAAATTAAAACAAATTTTTGATGAAGTGATGCTTGATGTGGTCGATGAGAAGCTTACATAATATGCAGTAAGTTTTTTTACTACAGGATAGTATTATTTTATTATTGTCTACATAATCTTCTTCCTGCCGATAAAGGAACCGATGGGTTGAAGGTTCTTGAGTGGAGACCACGAACCGGAAAACGCAGCGTAGGCCTCCCACTAGGTAGACATTGAGAAAGTCGCGGGCAACTGCTGGATGCAAACGGCAGGTTGTACAGTGTGGCGGTCTAAGGCGGCCTTTGTTCAGCAGTGGCCGTCTCCGGCCCGGGCTGGTGATGATGATGAATTTTCTTCCTAAACACATAGCAAAAGCAGTCGATAAGGTTCATATTTCTGGTGGGGTACATTGGTATCTAAGTAAGTGGTAAGTTTGAAATAAGAAGACAAAACACTTTAAAGGTTTAAAATACTTTTTAGTGTTTTATGCATAAGACGATTAATTTTCATCTAAACAATAAAAATAAATAGATAAGCTTTTTCCAAGGTATTTGTAGGTAGGCATGAAGAAGATTCTGTATTTGACCCAATTTGCGAGTACTGTTACAAGCTCATTTAGCCCATGATTGCATGAATAAATCAAGCAACAAAACCAGAGTTACTTGTTCAGAGAGTTCAGAGACCAGAGTAAATTTACACAGATATAAATTTACATGTAAAGGAAATCTTTTTTTGCACTTTCCTCCTACTATTCTTTTAGGTCGTTGTTCCAAGAATATGATACAGTATTTCCAATCTAAAAATACTTTAATTCCATTCCACTGCCTCAAAACGCGCGTACATTTTGTGCTTTTTATGAGACGTTTATTTTGTGATCCTTTTGATGTTAGGTTAATTAAAGCATAAGTACTACATGATCCCGTGAACGCTTTTTCAGAAATAACGTTTTTGGTTAATCTACAAGGAAAATAATAATCCAAAATCGATTCCTGGCTGGCAACTGGTAGTGTAAATAGAATAAAAAAACTCATCATCTATCGCAACTACACTCGCGTGCAGCTAAATCTACTCAGCAAAAATTTTTTTTTCTTAAAAATGGAAAAAATATTACTGAAGTAATGTACATAAAATTATATATTATTTAAAAAAGTTATGTTTAAGCTTTAAAATGATGCCATTGTTTTCAAAAAATATACGACGTTATGTATGTTACTTACCCTTTTTGAAAAAAAATACATTTTCTTCAAGGTGGAGGGATTTAGCTGCACGCGAGTGTACTTGCTAAGAAACAAGAAAAAAATATTCCTTTTCATCACACTTGCTCGTAAAGTGGATCTTATTGCATCGGTTTTAGGCTCTTAATCCAAGCTATTACGCACACGTGCTTTTTACTTTACATTACGGCACATAGTGCTATAATAGGTATAACCCGGTAAAGTCAAGTTTGTACGTGACTGCGATTAGACGTATGTATATGAATTACTCTTAATATAGCCGGGTACTTACAGTTTTTTTGTAATACCAACAAAGAGTTCTTATGCCGCTGAAGTAAATGTCAACCTGCGCCCGCATTGCTGATTTGGGCGCCATTTTTCGCAAATGCTTGTTGACGTTTTCGCTGTGTGGTTTATTATTATCAAAAAAATATAGTTTTTTCCTCCCAAGTGTGATAAAAACAGTCGTATGAAACTCTTGTGCTATGTTTCAATACACTCTCGGCTTCCTTATCGCGCTCGCCTACGGCTAGCGCGCATAATAGGGTAGATGACTGATATTTAAATCGTTGAAACCAATAGCTTCGGTGAAGAATTTAAGTAAATATAGTATGTTTATTGAAATCATAATTTAAATCGGTTAATAATGTTCTGAAATATGAGCGTTTAAAGTTTTCGTTGGAGACAACTCTGTCCCTTTCCCACAAAACAAAAAATGACGTCACGCCTTACTTGTCAGAATAGAATTTATATGGCGTCCAGAGAAGTGACGTCATGATTTGCTGTTTCGCCTCTCTGTCTAGCATGATATTAAAATGCTTATAAGTTGCTTATTTTTGATCAGATTTTCATTTTCTTTTCATTAATCAGCTATATTTATGGGCCACATTTTAATAGGACAATAAAAATAAAACAGTCATCTAGCCTATGCCGCCTCTAGTGTAATGACCAACATAGCACACTTGTATCATAATGTACTATTACGGCTGGTTTTGAAACTTAGTTGCTAGCTCGACCAAATAGCTTATCTCACTAGATGGAATCTACGCAGCACGTTTTCTTTCTCTACATTCCTAAATTACTCAGTCATCTCTACATTCCCTCACTCTCCTCACACGCTAATAATATTACTGGCAGTACCCCGCGGTTTCACCTGTAATACCTGGGATAAAAAGTAGCCCATGTGTTAATCAACGATAAGTTACCTATATACTAATTTTCATTCAAATCTGTTTAGCCGTTTTTGCGTAATTAACAAACATACAAACTTTCACATTTATAATATTAGTGGGATCATCTGTCACAGTTCCTTCATACCTTTTCAGAATGCTCTTTTAAGGTTTTGACCTTAGTATTTCTAAGGCATTTTAGAAAGACGAAGAATTAATAATACTAATTGATAATAATACATAAGCGACGAGTGCTAGGTACGAGCTAGGTAGTATAGTCGATGAAAATTCTAGCGAGTCTCGCGACGCGACGTCTACAATAATGTGTTTAGAGCAACTTCGATAATTAAGCTAACAGGAGCTAACTCTATTTGTTACTTGCTCTTGTTACGTGTGTTTAGTTAGCGCTATTGTTTCTCCTAGTTTATATATGTACATTCTGTTAAAATAAATAAAATTTACATAATTTAGGACGAAGGTTATAATAACGTAAACATGTATGTCGGATTGTTTGTTTTGTAGGAAGTTATTTAGTATTTCTATTGTTACATTTTAACACTAGTAGTGTCTCGCAGGGGTTTATGGCAACCCCTCCCTATTTAGGGGGAGGCCTTCGTCCAGCAGTGGACGTCTTCGGCTGATGATGTGAGTGTCTTGTGACTTCCAGTTTAATTGCAATTTCCGTCATGAAATTAGATATATGACCACCATCATGATGGGAACTGAGAACTTTATGGTATTTTGATAAACATAGGGTTCCATTTCTGGATCATTCGATTTAGTTTTTGCTCTAGTTATCGTTCGATAGTCGATATTATTCTTGTCGGATAAGAATAATATCTCAGTCTCACAGCTTCCTGCGTTAAATTTACTGTTTCTCAAGAACATGTCTTCTATTGGTTCTGCGTCAGAATGATTAACGCACTCCCACTTAAAGTTAAAAAGAAATGTTTTTTTATTCTAGAAAAAAAAAATGTGTCATACAAAAGGACCTATTGTTAAAAAAAAATCACATGAAACACGTTGTACCATCATTTAAAACATAATAATAGCATAGTGTTAACAGACTAGACGTCCGTACGACCTTCGATGAATCAGCTTGGTTTCAACGTCATAATAAATGGAAATCGGCTTTTCCTTATTTGATAGTAAATCTCGGAAACCTTGTAGATGTAGGTATTATTTTGCATACTGATTTTGAGTTGGTTAGTCGTTTGATCAAATGCCAAAATTATTGATGTATTGATTTTGAAGCTGGGGAAAACTTCAAAAATCGCTTCACGTTAATTTATAAATGCGAAGTGTTTGTTTGTTTCTCTTTTTGAATGGATATAGTTTAAGCGTCGTCATATACTGTCTATCATATTCCACTATTGGACATAAACAAGCTCAGGCCGATTTATGACTATGGGCGACCAACCGCTGCCAGCTGTCCTATATGTATATTGTCACTCCATCGAGTCTCAGGGCGACTTACGCTACGTTTGCCGATATAGTTTACGGACTCGAAAAATGTTTATTATTTCCTTTGCTGGACGAGGGCTACCCCGTTGATGATGTGTTTGACATAATCCCGACTCTTGGCAGTATTTGGCAATATTTTCTTTGCAGTGGCATTTAAATATGTGTCTTGTGTAGTTTTACAAAGTTTTTTGCACATTATATTCCATGAATCTTAGGTTTTTTTTCTTCCTAAAATATATTATTTACACGATGGTGAAAAACCAGAGTTCTTTCTCCATGTGAGGAACCCTCATTGCATAAGTCCGACACGCGCTTGGCTGGAAATTGGTTAAAGTTATTGAATCGATTTTACTAAGTCCTAATCGCACATAACCTAGATTTGTCGTAGATAAGCCACGACTATTGGACGCCGCCATAATGTTTCAGTATAAATATTTTGTGATAACTTTCCTTCTTATTGCCATTTAACTGCAGTATGTGTAGATTCAGTGTATACCTGTCATGTTCAGATGTGAGAGATATTGTCGGTCTTGGGAGCCCTGCGCATGGGCCCCGTGTGCTAGACAGACGGTACTGATAGTTCAGTTCCGTCTTTACCATAAGGGCACACCCTTCAAATTTCGTTACTTACGAATAGATAATGGCGGTAAATTACGTTTATTTTTTGTTTTATAATGATCAAGCAATCATAGTTTTAAAACTGAACTCTATGCTCAGCTCTGATGTCTCGTGCATGAGTAGAAATACTGGCTGGTGTTATGAATACAGTCATTGTCTTAAACATCTCTCAGGGCTATCAGACAAACAACAATAGCGATGTTTCCCGTTATTCTATTTTTTTTTTCCTTTGTCAGATAGCTACTACCCACCCACTGAACAAACATCTCTGTTCATTTCAAAAAGAATCTGAGCCGGATTTTCGAACATGACGTAATATAGCATGCTTGCTCTTTGCTCCGGTGCCACCCTCCACTGTGCTTGACGCTAAAAGAAACTGTTTGTGCGTTGTTAAACCGAAACACCGTATCTCGAGTTGCAGTGTTTTGGATTTACACGACAGAGATGTAAACTGACACTTTTTTACAATCACAAATAATGCTGCGAGGGATCCCTCGCAGACATCGCAGCTCATACAGCTATAAAGCGATAACGGTACGGTACTTTTAGCAATCTAATCTATTGAATAGTGATAAATCTGTTGCGATTTTATGCTCACTGGATGCCACACCCTCTACGATTTAATTTTATAATTTATATAAGTACTGTATGCGTTTCGGTAATTATTATGGTTTAGTCGCAAAACGTCCCAAAACAACTTCATTTCCCCTTGAGTGGGTCCCATCCAACATATTAATTTCCAGATTTTGAAGTATCATTTCTCAAGAGATTACAACTCTCCCTTCGAAATTATATTATAATAACTCACGTCCTTGAACTTGGTAATATTTTGGCAAGTTTCCTGAGACAGTGACGGAATGATCTAAAAATGCTCTTCATAGACAGATATTTACACCGTAGCGATATTGCCAAGATCAGTGCCAATACAAGAAATATACGATGAGTTTTATTACATACACTTATACGTATCATTTTCGCTTTAATTACGTGATGCCATTTTTTTTAACGAGAAGTGCTGAAACTAGTATTTTCATCTCTGCTAAAATAATAGGTGTCGTTTGTGTTCAAAAGCTCCGTTCGCAGTAATAGTTATTTATGATACTAGTGCGGTAAGTTGGTTTTTACAAACGAGTAGACGAATGTAAGCCCGAGACGAAGTCGAGGGCTTACCATAGTCACTAGTTAGTAAAAATCAATTCCGCACGTGTGCCATACAACGTTTTACAACACATTAGCGAGAAAACAGATAACAGAAGTACTTAGAACAGATAATGAGGCAAACTTTATTATATCGGACGGAAATACGCAACTAAATACATACTGCGGTAAAATAGGTACTCTCAGCTAAGTACCTATTTTACCGCACGCTCCGTTGTATGGTGCGTAATGTTCAACTTTCGAACGACGACGTATACAGGCTTCGTAAATGCATTTTTCGAGCAAATGTGTTGTAATAGTACATTATGATACAAGTGTGCTATGTTGGTCGTAACACTAGAGGCGGTATTATGCGCGCGAGCCGCAGGCGAGCGCGATAAGGAAGCCGAGAGCGTAATGACTAATAGCACAAGAGTTCCATACGACTGTTTTCGTCACACTTGCGAGGAAAAAACAATTTTTTTTTGATAATAATCAACCACACAGCGAAAACGTCAACAAACATTTGCGGACAGTAATGCGCAGCGGCATTAGAACTCTTTGTTGGTATTACAAAAAAACTGTAAGTATTACCCGGCTATATTAAGAGTGCTTCGTATACATACGTCTAATTGCAGTGAAGTACAAACTTGACTTTACCGGGTTATACCTATTATAGCACAAGTGCCGTAATGTAAAGTAAAAAGCACGCGTGCGTAATAGCTTGGATTATGAGCCTAAAACCGATGTAATAAGATCCACTTTACGAGCAAGTGTGATGAAAAAAAAATGTTATTACACGACTGCCCAAAAAAGGAGTGTAATGTTTTCAGAGTTCATGTATGCGAGTTTCTTTATTCCACCATAACAGATTTTTAGTTTTAAAAAAAAAAATTACATTCCTTTTTTTTAGTATCACTAGCAACATTTTTTTTGGTAGAGCAGTAGCTCGAGCACGAATAAAAAGCGCCTTCGTATCGTAAAGGTATCGAGTCCTCGATACGATAACAGAGTAAGACGGTAGATGGCAGTACGAAGCACAGTCCGTCGACTATCGTGAGCTCGATACGATTACGTTAGTGACGTCATTCTAACGTAAAGTCTTGTGAAGAAAATGAACGTCTTGCCGAGTGAATGATATGTTCACAAACTCTACGAAATTGCAAATATTTTGTTACTTTTAACTTAACGGTTGATATAGTGGGACTGAAATCAAAATATAAAAGACAAATAAAGTAAAATTCAAAAATAAGCCATGGGAGGTTATTAAATGTAACTTTATATGTCGAAATAAAATAATTATGATTGCAATACAAACATTTTTTTAAGGTTTCTGAATGAAACCACTTGTCATTTGATTGACAATTGACATAACGACTTCGATGCCAAGATCAAGTTTGTTTACGAATGCATAAGAAATAAAATTATTGTCTCGCGTTTCATTATTACATACTATTATTAAAGAAAATAAAACAATGCGAACCAGTTATTTGCAATACGTGACGCTAGTGGTGTTCATGGAAGCGTAAGTTTTAAAAGTAACTAAGTAATTTAAATTGCATAATTATTTATGTATCAGTTACGTGATGTACAAAAGAAATTTGGTTTTTTTATGTTTAAACTTGGTTTTAAGGTATTAATGTTATTTTTAAAACCATGTTATTACGTACCTTCATATCTTAAGTTTATAAATAAATGAGTGAATATCCGCCATAGTAAAGTCTCTTTAATAGAAAACAAGTTTCAAATTTTAATCGCAGATATCAGTCATAGCTTTACCTATGTTATTTGGTCAACAATAGACTATACACCTGGGTATGGTATGTCTTAAAACTGCATCCAAAACTACGGAGGACGGGTAGCAGCGTCTTCTTGGCTAACAGTGGTGAGCACTCTGCGATTCCCAAGCCGCCTGCCAAGCGTGGGGATTATGGCAACCTCTCTCTATTAGGGGGAGGCATTCGTCCAGCAGTGGCCGTCATCTCGCTAATAGTGTAGTGTATTGCAGTCAAATCAAACCTATTTAATACAACCAATGTCAGATTTAATTTATATTGGAATATTTTTTAGACTGGAATACTCCGGGTATAAGCAGTCAACCAACTGTGACTCTTCCATCACTGCCAACTCAAGCTCAGCCCCCATCTCCTCCAGTCGCACCAGAGGAAGAGGAGTGGAGGCCACCACCACAAAAAAAATGCAAGAAGGATGAAAGTGTAGCGAAGCTATTTATTGAAGCTGAGCAGCATGCAAGGGAGTATGCTAGCGAGCGTGATAAGGTATACGAGGAGTTTGAAAGAGAGCGGTTGCGATTAAAGAGTGAGGAATTGAGAGTGAGGGAATACGAGATACAAAAAAGAGTGAGACAGAGGGATGTAGAGCTACAATTGCAGGCTGGATGGCTAGTGTTTATGAAAGAAGCTATGGAAGTTTTGGTTAAGTATGTGGAAAAAAAGTAAAAGTAAGAAGAGGGATGAAAGTGTAGCGAAACTGTTTATAGAAGTTGAGCAGCATGATTGAGAGTGAGAGAATATGAGATAAGTACAAGAAAGAGTGAGACAGAGGAATGGAAATGTATGAGTATATGAATGAAGCTATGGAAGTTTTTGTGAGGTGTGTGACCTATGTGGAATAAAAGACAGTTTTTTTAATGATTAAGAGATGTTTATTTAATTATGTTAAATAATTAAAAACTCAAATTATGGATGAAGTCTATTAATCCTATTCACCAACATATTTCGTATTGCTCTTCCCCTAATTAAATCATCTCCTGCTGTCTCTTCAAATATATTATGTTCAGACAAAAATGGAGAGTCATACTGTGGCATGTTTTGGTTTGTGGTTCTGGCTCAGGAACATTGAAACTGATGGCTAGATTGTGCAGCACACTGCAAGCTGTTTTTATTTTTGCATATTCATCAGGTGCATAATGTAGGATGCGATCTTTGCACAAACAACGCCATGGATTTTTCAAACGCCAAATTTTCCAAAAGTGTTTTCAATTGTAAGAGCAAAATAAAACATAAAACTGCGTCGGTATATTGGCGGTCTTTGCATTTTAACTTTGATTATTCTTCCTCGAGAGATAAGAAAATCACTTGATATTATATAAAAAATATGATAAAAGGGCAATGAAATATGTTTCGAATCTTTTCTCAGCGACAAATTTTAAGTGAATAAATATTCGACTGTGCTCGATAGCCAGCATTCGAAATTTACATTACCGGACGTCAAAACAAAGTTCGTGCTCTCAAGTTAACTCAATTTGGTGTAGAAGTCGCAAGTTTCGTTTACGTGACGATACGTTTGCGATACGAAATCTTCCGTGCTGCCAAAATTAGTTACTTTTACGCACGATAGAGGCGCTGTACAAATCTCATACATTTTTTTCTCGATAACGGTACGAATACTTTTTCGCAAGTATTTGTGCTTGAGCTACAGTCGTGTTTTTTGTTTTTTTAATTAGATGTCATTGTTAGACCTTCATTACTCGATGGGACTAGTGGGATAGACCCTAACAATAGATATTGGGATCAAGTGGGGGTCAACTGCTTAATTAATAAATTACCTACTTTGCATTATTTTATTCTATATTATATTTTATATAAAATTTCCTAATTGAACTTAGTTATTTATTCCGGTGGATGCAAATGGCAGGTTGTCGTACAGTGTGGCGGTCTAAGGGGGAGGCCTTCGTTCAGCAGTGGACGTCTCCGGGCTGATGATGATGATGATGATGATGATTTATTTCTGTATTCGTATGAAAATTCACAAACAAAAGGAAAATGATAACAATATATATATATATATATATATTGTGCTTATATGCTATTTATCTACTTGTTTTATAACAAAGATGCATAGGTATACCATAGAAGTACCTAAACAACAGCAAAATATTGGTGATACGATAGTAAACACATTTAAAGTATCAATACGATAAATTATATATCAAAAGCATTTGATAGTGTTATTGGTGCCTTAAAATGGCCACGTGTGGTCCTTTTATCAGTGGTTTGTTAAATAAATATACGTTTTGTTTATACTCGTAAACGCGACTGACATTGTCTAATCACTTTCTTGTTTACACGATTTACTTGGCTGAACCTTGATACTCTGACACTATGTACCTTTGCAACTTATATAAATTGATCTTGAACTTGGGTACGTCCTAAAACTGCATCCAGAACCACCAGAAGACGGGGACAGCGTCCTCTCGGATAGAGGTGGTGAACATTCTGCGATCTTGGCAGGCGAAGCGTGGACATATGGTAGAGATTATGGCAACCCCTCCCTAATAGGGGAGACCTTGTTCCAGCAGTGGACATTTTCTGGCTGTTGATGATGGTATTTCTTGATAAGCTAAAAACTAATGTGAATCATTAAGACGAACGTATTATAATGAATATGCGAAATTTTATCTGAATAAATAGCTGGTATTAAATTATTGAAGTAATCCAAGTTGTGATCCTTTAATAAAATGAAGAAAATTAATAATCACAAGGAATTCATCAAAGAATAATAAAACAAAACTTGTTTAATAAAAATAATACTTAATCCTTTATATACTTGAAATTCAAATCTAATAATATAATTTCGTTGAAATAACGTCATCCGCTTTGTTTTTTTGCTCTATATCTTATTGATAAAAATTGGCAGCTAAAATGTCTTGATAATAAAATTATCAATTGATCGCCTGCCAAAGACAAACAATATCCATTTTAGTTGAACCACGAAATATTTTGATAACAATATTATGTACTATAAGTAATCGTGACACTTGTTTTTATAAATCTACAAAAAGAAGCAGGTTCCACCGAGATTTGAACTCGGATCGCTGGATTCAAAGTCCAGAGTGCTAACCATTACACCATGGAACCACGAGAAGGGAAGTCGAAATTCTGTGTCGTTCTCTATACACTTCGATATGAGATTTACGATCGCATCTGAATAAATACACGTATTAAGTGTTTGGGGGTCAATGGTCAAGAAACTGGTTTTCGAGTTGAATATACGCGTGGATACTATTTTATCTATCGAAATATTGGTGTGTGGTGTCTGTCTTACTGCGCCTTTTTTGTTGCGAGATAGGTAGAGTACACAATCATGAGTTTTTACTGCGAGGGAAGGCATCGTTCTTTCGGTCGTGCTGCTCCTACCTACTCTAATTCTTTCTTGCTGTCACTATAGTTGTTTCAGTTGCCTAAATTATCACATCGCATGGTCACACATTATGCAAATGTGTCTCATAGGTACCGCAGGGTTTCCGGGTTACCATGTTGTGATTAGATAGTTAGCTAGTTTAGCTAGTTGTTTGCAAAATGATTTTTAAATTGAAAACCCTAGCATCATCATTAACCTGAAGATGTCTACTGCTGCACGCTGGCCTCCTCCTTAATAGGGAGAGCTGGCACAATCCCCACGCATGGCAGGAGGCTTGAGGATCGCAGAATACTAATTACCGTTAACCAATAGCTACTGCCCCTCCCCCTCCGCTGCTCCTCGTCTCGTCGTGGTGGTTCTGGATGCAGTTTTAGGATATATACCCAGGTTAGGTAGGTATACTACCAACTTAGCAAAAGTAAAAAATATACAATTTGTTACAAAAAGGTTCAACAATACGAAAGGGTGTGTATGTACTCATCATTATGAACAACTTTTACTATGGAGCCAACTAAATCGCGAAAAAATATCAGCTGTGCCATACAAAAAGTTCATTGACCTTGGACAAAATGTATGGATCAGCTGATTTATTTTTCACGATATCAGGGTTGACCCCATAGTGAAAGTTGCTCATAATGATGAGTACATACATACCCTTCCGTATTGTTGAACCTTTTTGTTACACATTGTATAATAAATATTGGTACAAAGTCATCTAGACCCAAACCTGCCCAAACTAAAAAAAGCTTGCACTCTACTTATAGTTTTTTTTCGACAATAAACAGACGCCTAATTTCGTCACTCAAATGTTTTTCTGGATGGGAATCTCGCATAATCCTGCTGCATCATGTTTGCGTCTTGTTATTTATGTATAGTACTGGAGCTCTTACTCATTTAAAAATCACCTTAGGACAATCTGGTCAGTCTTGTAATGTGCTTTAAAAGCGCTGCCGTGGGTGACACGCTGAATCGCCAGGTTTTTTGTTCTATAACGTCACCCTTACAGCCATAATTATCTTACGCCTCACTGTTTCTTTTAACATTAGGCGAGATGGCAGTCAAAGGCAAGCCAAAAATAATAATTTACAAAAGGCCTGATTAATGGGTTGGCCTCAGCCAAAGTCAGTCCTTTATTGGTAAATATATTTTCGCATAATAATAGCAATAAATAATTATGTTTATCACCGGGAATTAATCGCGCACCAAACAAATTTATTTTTATTTACCTCGACGTTTCGGCACAGAATAAATAATAGTACTACGTAGTTGCGGCCATGTTTCAATGGCCACGAGCTGTGTTCAAATCGCGAAAGGTTAAAAGTTTCATTGATATCAATTTAAAAAAACTCTATACTACGTATACAAAATCTATAACATGCACAAACAAAATTCCTACACCTCGATGTGTAAAGTTTCACCTATACGACAGTACAGTTACAACAAAAATATTTTTCTAATTTCAGAACCCAGTCACGATCAAGTCGAAGCTGACTCATTGGCAGAAGGTGGATCCTTCTGATCATCTCTACATCCCGGATCGGAAGGAAGAATGCGAGGCTTAGGTCCACCCTTGTGCGAAATTGGATCGAAGTTTGGGGCTCCATACTTCATCAAGCAAACCCATGTACCTACTTAAGTACTTAATACATGGTATTACCAGTTTGATAAAACTGGTTGGTATGATGGATAATTAGGTAAAAATATATAGAAATGAAAGTAATACCGTATACAAGGTTGCACATTCAGTTTGACAGTTCAGTCCTTGATCGGGGTCAGGCAGAAATGACAGGAGACTGATGGACAATGTATAAGTCGTGCTTGATGGTAATCATGATCAAACAGGTCTAATGGGTGATTCCAACTTTAAAAGTAACCGTCTTAATCTAACAGATACTAGAGAAAGCGTAGATGTCAAAAAGCAAAATATAGGTATAGGTAGCTCACAAATTATTTGAGTAGATTCATAGCAGCATCGCAAAAATAGGTTCAATTAAGTAGTCTGATAAATAGTAGAATTTGCAAAAAAAACATAAGCTTATAGTACATTTCCAATATGCATATGGCCTGGTGGTGAAATTTAATTTGCTTGTACATGTTCTTACTAGACAACTAGGCCAAAATCTGTTAATATTTACATCAGCGCGCAGCGTAGTAAGAGTTATATTATAGTTCTATCAAAGCTGTTCTACATTTTCTCCAAAATATTTTCATGACTCTCTTATTTCTTAGTGTGCTTAGATGTAAATGCGTGTAATATGCAGTACTAATTCACACACACACTTACACATACACACACGCATCACCCAGAAGCCGTCCACTGCTGGACGAAGGCATCCGCTTAATAGGGAGGGGTTGCCATAATCCCCACGCTTGGCTGTCGTCTTGGGGTTCTTGTGGGGTAATTCAACAGTAAAATATAGTTGTGTTATTAGTAGAGGCGTCAGGTTGGCCGGCCTGCCTTCAAGCTTTTTCTCCATTACATTAAAAACTGTAGTCTTAAGATGAATAGTTACTTGCTGACCTATTTTTATTCTTAGGTACTGGCTATTTTTATTCCGGACATAATCATAATAAAGGTATGCACCTATTTATATCCCTTATCAGGTAAACAACTGATATGATTATCAGATGTTTTGAACATCCGAGACCATGATAACCATGGCACATTGTTTTATTGTGACGAAAATTAAACTTGGCATAGCCATGACTTTCTTTAGGTAGGATAAATTATATAAAACCTATTTTGTGTATCTCTTTCTTGAGTTTAATGTTAGGTAATATTTTGTCTATCTCTTTCTTGAGTTTAATGTTAGGTAATATTTTATTAACCGCCATTGTAGGTCAAACGGCATTTTCTTTAATCAGCCGCCTTGAAAATTTTATGTTCCACATAGATAACAAACTCATGTGTAGTTCTTGCAATTCACGAAGTTGAATAGACTCTACTTTTAGTTGCGAGCGTTACATTTACACAGTATTTTTTATGCTAGCCATACACCTGTTTTCGCTCTCAGGCACATACTTTGACACGTTATTACCACTCCGTCGCCATAATACATAATAGCAAGATATATTCTCATAATAGCACATTCGCGACATAAGATATTCGTAAAATATGATATTCCCAAAACATGATAAACGCAAGAAAACCATATTCCAAGTATATTCAGGCAAATATCCACATGTAAAGCCTGCTCGACTTCGTGAATTGCAAGAACTATTTATTTATTTGTTTTTTATTTTTTTATTTTTTATTTTGAGAAGTGGATGAATACGTACGCAAAGTAAAAGTAATAATAAAGGGTAAAAGTATTAACTCAAAAGAAACCTACTTTAATCATCAATGTCGACAACTTTTACCGTGGTATCAACTCAGAAATCGTGAGAAATAAACCGGAGAAATACTGCTCACTACCACCCATACATTCGATTTTCCGCGGATACTTACCGCGTACCAAATGTTTTAATTCAGCATTCCTAATACGTACGGCCTGGGAATGGAACCGAGATATAATCTCATCTTCGACCACATCCTCGCTTACCAACAAGCGACTTGTGGTCAAACGCTCACTTATACGCGATGAAAAAAGCTAAGCGTTCCATTTTGATGGTTGAGTGCAAATAATATTTTTGTACGAAACAGATGTCTTTTATCGCGATTTCCAAGTTGGCCCCTTAGATATTCATAATGATGAGTCCGATAAGCTCCTTTCGATTTATAGGTACTACTGTTCGCATGTTCACTTCCATAACGTAACACTAAAGATTAACATAATGAAGATTGTTATTTACTTATGTACCTAATAATACTTAACGTTTTAAAAAAATAAGTAAATGACTACAAAGCGAAGTTCTATCAATATTGTTTAAGCAAGCTTCCTGCAGAGATATACAGTCTTACTTAAAAAAACTTTTCAACCTTAGTCACTGCTTAAACTTCTGTCCTTTTCTAGCACGTGCAACTTCACGTCAGTTAGAAATTGACAAAGCATCTTAAGCAGCGACTAAGTTTGAGCGGCGTTTTTAAGTAAGCATAATGATCAAGCCAGAGGCATATATAGGATTAACATAGATATTTGGCTATCCATAAGATAATTTGTTTTCGTGTTAGTGCTAAGATTTTCCAGTATCACTTTTCAGTATAGATTTTCTTCATCAGTATTTAAATGTTACCAGAGCAATATGTAGCAGAATTGTTCAGAAATGATTCTCACAAAAAATAATGTCATTACTACATTCCAAATGTGATTGCTATATAATCTTGCAAATAATACTACATTTTGTTGCCTCAATTATAAGTAGGTACTGTGATTTTCCTTTGACCAGTATTTTGAACTGTTAGGTATTTTAAATTATTATTACCTGTAATATTTGTGACTTATTGTGATTTAGAAATTGTGATTTTTAATTTATTTAAGTATAAACTGTATGATTTCATCTATCACAATTTGTATTCGTGTTGGTTACGAAATAAATGGTGTGTGTACAAAATCAATATTTTATTTTAGTGTTATTTAATTTATGATCACAGAAATAAAATAAACAAATAGGTCACTCATGCTCACGCACTGATGGTTCGCAACAAAACTTGGCACAAAAAAGAGTAGAAATAGGGGCGCCGCTATCGCAAAAACTTCGAAATACTATAACATATGTTGGTCTGAGGATAATGACTGGATGAATTTTTCCCACTATAGCATGGCAACGTCGTGCGTGATAGACGTTGGCGGGGACGAGGTACTCTGGATGTTAGCGGGGGCGGGTTGTATCTCGGGGTAGGGCAACTCGCGCACCGCGCGTCAGAACCGGTACCATAGTATATTTTCTATGCGGCAGTCGGCGCCGCGCTCTCGACGCTGTATAAGTATGTATACGGGGATACTGTAAACGGGTTGTCAACTCCATAATATTCAAATCTAAAGGATACACACCAGATTTTCTATCTGACAATCTCTCTAAAGATAAATAAGCTTCTTAAGCCAAACATTTAATTAGTGTTTGGAAACGTTCGGGAAAGATTGTTTGTCGTAAATTGATGACTTCTCTGAATGGAAGTGACTACAAAGACGGAAAAGACGAAATCGACCCAGAATATGAATGTGACATAGAAACTAAACTGAATAAAACAGGATGAAAGAGAATGAGAGAGAAAATCTGGTGTTTTCTGGCAACCATAACTATACTTTGCTAACCACAGTGAATTATTCATGTCACATTTAAATATATATTTTTGTAAATCTTTGAAAACAATTACAATAAGGACCTGAAAAGAAAAGTGTATGATTGATTACTTGTCATAAATGGACCAATTTAAAATTGCCTGATCTCAATACAGGACAACTTTTTAGTGTTAAATTTATTTATTACGACTAATAAGATTTTTAGTTCCAAAATATTACATTTTTAGTCATATACAGGTCTGCATCTCGCAGGACTGGCTTGAAGCCTAACCACAGGTCCATTAGTATTTTTTTACGGTCTTCCTTATAAGTGCCATTCGCTGTCTGTGTGCCTCAGTGACCGGAGCCCGTTTGTATGGACGAAGCTCATCATTTCCAAAACCTGGGATCCACATGTTCCATTGGCGTTCTGAAACCATGTTCAAAATAACTATAAATAACATCATTGTGTCAATAATTTAAAGCAGTCAGTGAAGAACATCAGAGACCTAAAAAGTAAAAAAAAAACCAAGAAACAAAAGAATTTTGTTGTGTTGGGGAAACAAAGTTATTACAAGAGTTGGGTAAATCTTCTTCCAATCATCATCAGCCTGGAGACGTCCACTGCTGAACGAAGGCCTCCCCCTTAGACCGCCACACTGTACGACAACCTGCCATTTGCATCCACCGGTTGCCTGCGACTTTTACGACAACCTGCCATTTGCATCCACCGGTTGCCTGTGACTTTTACAATGTCGTCAGTCCACCTAGTGGGAGGCCTTCCTACGCTGCGAATTCTTCCAATATAACAAACCAAAACTAAGCTTTTTTATTTCGCCACCAACTTGGCTGATGGTGCAAAAGATGCAGCCGCAGACCAAGCATCCATCTAAAAGAAATACTCGCCCCAGTGTTAAAAATTGATGGATCGTAGTTCTCAAGAAACAATTTCTCACCTAAATGAAGTTGCACATCTTTCAACTCAACATTAGAAGCATGTCTATGTTTAGCTAATGCACATGCCGAATTCAGTGCAGTGTCAATGAAGTCATCTGCAAGTTGCATCAGCATTTCTTCCACTTCCTCGTCCAGCTGGACTGTGGGGTCAACCTCACGGACTAACTCTTGTAACCGAGGCCGGCAGAGGGGCTGCAATGTTTAAATCTGTATTGAATTTCCAAATGGCTGATGTGAATAAGATATTTCGCTTCGGTTAAATACATGATCTTACAATAGAAAGTTAAGTACACAAAATATTCGTGGGTGAATAAAACGATCACAACAGATATGTATATATAGTGCATCAATATGATTTAACTTTCATTACACTAATCCAGTATTAGTGTCAAAACTTACTTGTGAATTCTGATCCCCGCCTCCTCCGCTTCCTTTTGAATTCTGAGATTGAGTACCCATAGGGCTGTGTTGTGACGGGGAGCCCTGAATCGAGCCTGACTGTAACTGGGGACTTTGTAATGGGTTATTTACATACTGGATCGTCGGCATGTTATGTGCTTGGCCGATCGAGTTGTTAGACATCTACCGGTTAAAGCCAAGCAATAAAGATTTTTAGGGATATTATTTGGTAGAAACGGGTACACAAAAATATTTCTCCAATGAAAATTAATTGAATTTTGTTTGTTTGGTACTTGACATTGGCATTGGCATATCAATCAATCATCATGTCATGTCAACAACGTATTTATTTATTTTCTCCTAAGAAAATAATAGCGAAGCACTTTGTGCATTTGCCAGTATAAAGTGGTTTATTACATCAAGTTTTTCCTATCTCAAAAGGGCCGTATAATTCAGTACTGGCCTACTGGTATGGTACTGGGCTTTTTAAGTTCCTGCACCCCTATTCACAACTCCATCAGAAAGGTTTCCGTTCGGATTCACACTATCCGTCCCACTCATCTACATTCTCAGAGAAATTAGTAAAATTTCTTTGCGAGGACTAAAGTTATTTGCCTTGATCTTAGTTGGTCTCGGTTCAGTGAGATGACACCAAGCCAACATTTCACATGGTCTCGCTCGGTCTAAGCGGTTAGTGACAGACCAAATCCAGTATGGCTTTACGGCTTTAGCCTGCCCGAAAGGAAAAATAACATTAAAAAAATTGATTTCTGTGCACAGCTGTCAGTGTCACCCTGTTACTCAGTTAACGCAACTGCTATTCATACTCATGCTGCGTTCCGTAATGCGCTAAAAGCGATAATATCGCGAATCCGACCAAATGTAATAGTCACAAAATACAAGGGCTTTGATTTGATTGAGTAATACTTCTGACTTTGGTCGGATTCGCAATATTATCACTTTTAGCGCATTACGGAACGCAGCATCAGTCTAGAGTCAAAAATGACAGTGACAGCTGACAGTGACATTGACATATCTGTAATTTTTGACAGTAAATTGCTAATATATTTTCTCTCTGTGCTTACATTAAAAATAAAATATGTTTTGACCATGAATAGCTAGCTTTGTATGTCAACTTTAAAATTTACGAAATATGTACCTTGCGGTTTTTGTTTTTACTGGCAATTCTAAGGATTTCGGATGTAAGTGTGCTGTCAGGTCTTTGTGCATGTGTGCAAGTAAATTTTGAATGTGTTGTTGTTTTTGTCTTTGTGTTAGTAGTGCGTGGACGTCATCGGGGTTTGTTTTGGCTATTTCCACTCAGTACCATCTTACGTCGTGCTGTGAATGCATCCATATTACACTAATAATAAAGCTTACTGTGCCGTGCGCAAGTGAATAAAGGTGTGGTTTTGTCTTAATGTTTCCATGTGTTCTATGATTACAAGGCAATGTACACAGATATTATTACGTTCCCAACTACGAAGGAAAACAGATAACCGGATATTTTTTTATGAAAATTAATGTTAAAATCTTTCACGTACCTATGTACCTACGTTAATAAATTGCAGTATTTTTTAGTACATTATATGATTTATTTTGTTGTATTTTTTTCTTTTTATAAATTCCATACATATTATTGCCAAGACGCCAAGTGCGTGTCATAGTATGACGTTTAGGATTCCGTAGCAAACACATTAGGGAGCACAGAAAAATAACAACAAGATAGGGATAAGGAGGCAGAAAAAAAAGCCATATTAATATTAGAGGTACTTACGGGTTCCCTGACCATCCTATCACAGCTGTGACTTGAAGGGGTAATCCAGGGAACGGAAATCTTTCCGATGGTGATGTGAATACCCCTGTTGAATATTGTGAACCGTATTGTAACAGGCAGATTGAAGCTTACGAATTAATATTTAAATAATAAAGTTTTATGTAGGTATGATATATTTTTTAATAATGTAGGCAATTGGGCATTTAACATAGGATTTGGTACCTCCATGGATTGTAGGCATCGTTTTTTAGGGTCCCCCGCACCGTAACTAAGTCTACGTGGGTCATCTATATAAATATATATATATATATATATGTGTATATACTTATAAGTATATATATTTTTAAATCGGACGATCGAACGGACAGACTATATATATAATATATATAATGGATACGTGATCCGCTTACCAAAATAAAATGATCTAAATTATGATAAAATGTATTATTATTTTTTTTGTAAAATTATTTAAGTGTAAGTGTATAATTAATTATACAAGGATTAAAAATATTTATACTTATAAGTAATAACTATATTGTTAATAAAAAAAAAAAAAACATTTTATCATAGTTTAGATCATTTTATTTTGATAAGCGGGTCACGTATCCATTATCATGGCTGATACCTAAAAAAATATAAATATAAGGGTAGCTGTATATTTAAGTCCATTGCACGTGTCAAGACTTAATTCTAGAGGGGTAGGGGGGTGGCATATCCACGACGGACCTAGACAATAATTACATGAATAATTAAAGATATTTTATCTATTGTTGGTTGCTCCGAGGTCCGTGCTTTACAAAAGGAATGTACAATATACCTACTGAGGATTTTTATTCTACTTATATCTAGCTCTTCGTCTATACTCTGAGCAGACCAAGTTAAGGATGATTTTATGATAGGTACCTACTTCTGCTGTTTATTACACGGCGCTTGATAAGAATGCATCAATATTGCGCGACCGAAGTGAGTCAAAAGACGAATTAGAGCGGATTTCACGTCGTTTGTAAATAATAGGTAAACCATAAGTCAACACACACGTGAGCGTAGCGAGCGCGAAGCTGTTATGATTTTTTGTCATGAACAAATTACTCCTTTCAAGTTCAATGATGAAAATTGATATTTAGATACATAGTTCATTCATAATAAAAAAGTATGTTTAAATTTTTTTTATAGAAATGATTTTTGGGGTGAAACAGGGGATGGATATGACACTAATATTATAAATACCTACGAAAGTTTATCTGTGTGTAGGTATGTTTGTTTCTTCTTCATGCCAGATGTCTGTACGGATTTTAATGAAACTTGGATTGGAGATAAGTAACTCATATGCCGGGACATAACGGGGATAACATTATAACAACATTATAGCATTTTTTTAATACCTACTCATCTTCGCCATTTTTCATCATTACGCTGTGGAACCGCGTGGCACAGCTATTACACAGCGACAATGATAAGATGAATGGACGGGAAATAAGCGCACGGATTTTGAAGACGATAATTATGTTGAGCGCCGGCTCTCCACTCGCTTCAGTCATACTCTGACTTTGCGACATGCGAGCTGTACGATACGACAATACAAACTTCTAATACATGTACATGTCCTCTTTTCGTCATGCAGTAATTAGATTCGACATCTCTATTTTCCGACAAATGTTTTACCTATGCATACTTTTAGCTAGGTACCTATGCTTGATTGTGTTGTCTTGGTAATTATGATCGATTTGCAAGCGCTGGGCCCGTCCATTCCATTATCCCGTCGCTGATATTAGGTACATACAAACGTGTCGGTTTATTTACCGCCGTGTGAAACCGGGGCGGATCAGCTAGTAAGATAGGTATAGTAGGTAGTAGGTAGCTTAGTAGACACTTCGGGTGCGAAACCCTAAAAAAGCGTAATTTTATTTTATTATGTACTTTTCTCTATGAGGTTAGGTACTATACCTACATAATAAATTTAAATAACATACCTACTATAGAGGTAGGAACTCTACCTATGATACCTACCTACCTACCTTTACAGAAGTCTAGTCAATACCTACTACATATCCCTATTCCAATATATACCTAATCAAAGCCTATTCCTTAACTTTTGAAATAAGTACCTACCTATTCGAATAAGTATTTCAAAATTCTACCTACTCATATCTCCCTCCTATAATATCATTGGGTGAAGGGCTGTACGAATTACATTTCAAAGTGCAGTAAACAAAAGGTGGTGTTTCTTATGACCCATAAGTCAACATTTAAACATAGCAAAACAAAACGCCATCAAAATCACAAGGCACGAAAAAGACCAGTCGAAATCAACTTGCTGAAGTCCCTTTTACAGCATACAGCAGCTCTGCGCCGCATTAGAGCGACCAGAGCGAAGAAGTTGTGGCAGCAGCACGCAAAGGGTGTATAATAGCAAATCATACTTACGAATGAGAAAATCTTAACTGTAGAAAAGAAGTTCAAAGAAGCTTCTGAGAAGGTGCCATCATCAGGGAAAGAGGCCATCATCCGGCCACAGTCATAGTTGTATGGTGGGGTGTTGTTAGACAAGGTGGTCACAAAGCACCACGATGATCATATGGAGACTGTTGCTACCGAGCCAAACTTTATTTTACCAAAAGCTTTGAATATTCCAACTGGACCATTCCACACAAAGCGAGAACCATGGAATGTTGGTTAAAGGACAATTGACCCAATTTTATGGCCTTACATTAACATTAGCCCTCCGATAGTGTCAACCTCCACCTATTGAACTACAGACTATGGGAAGATTTAGATGTGAAAGCCTGCTTTGAAGATTTAGATATTGTGGCAGCAGTGGCTTCAATACCTGTGAAAATAAAGCATGCGGCAATAGACCAGTGGCCAGATCAATCGAAGAAGTGTGTCAAAGCACTAGCACTAATAATTTGTGTTGTATCTAATTATATCAATATGGAATGTATTTTCGTTCTTTCTCTTTCTTCCAAATTTTTATAAGCGGTTCCATTGGCAGGACATTGAAGAACGGTCACACCTTAGAGTACCTACCCCATTTGTAATTATAGCTTTGCACAACCACCTCTAAGAAGAATATGGTGCGTTTGGGAACCAAACAAATCAGCCTTTATTATCTTGTTTTGGGGCCCGGAGCAAAACTGCTTGAACTGAATCGGTCCCTGCCCGTGGTCCACTTACACTGTTCACCTGGCTGTACCAGGGGCATTTTTTCTTTCCGTGGTCCACCTCAAGATAACTAGGTGTACCAGGGTCTTTTATTTCTTCTCATGGTCCACCTTAGTTCACCTGGCAGTACCAGGGGTAATATTTTCTTCCCATGGATCACTTGTATTATGGATATACAGGCTGTGCCTAAATACTAAATTTTACATTTAGCTTCGGTCACTTTTAATTACTTTCTTTAGGTCAAAGATAATATAATAATATACTAAGTACTTTAGGTAGAATTTAGTTACTATGTAGTAGACTAGTACAGGAAGATCACAGAACAAAAGATATGTTATATAATTTATGTCTTATTTTACATCAAATAACAAACAATGTTGAATGATCGAGTTGGATGGGTCCATGCCATACACCACAACTAGTGCCGTAAATAGGGCGTGACAGCAGTGCCCAGGCACAGGGCACTGGTCCTGAGGGGGCGCAAAAATTACCAGAGTAGGAACAAGTTTTGAATATTTTTCTTTTCAAGGTTGCAATTATAGGCTGCTCGCACTGGGCACATGAAAGGCTATTTACAGCACTGACCACAACACAGTTTGTTCTTAAAAGTAACCTAGCTGAACATGTCTTGCACTTGGCAATTTCTTATTCAATAATTGGTAATTGGTGGTATCAGTAAGCCAGTTCATAGTAGGTAATTTATATAAATAAAAACAAGTTTTATTAATAATATGATTTTATTATTATTCATGTAAGAGACATAACTAAAACTATGAGTAACTGTCAGTCCAGGTAGGTAACAGAAGTTTTTAATATAAAAACGTTTTAAATGCTTATGTAAGTCATTACATTATTCAGTGAGATACATCAGCTTTGTCGGCAGTTGTGAACCTCCCTAGGTATCAGAATTGTTGTTTGTTTTCTCCTTTACCTGGGCTGAGCACCGGCATCATAAATAAAACAATAAAGAAGCATTTATGCGGTGGAGGTACACAAATAAGCAAATATTTTACTCCTGATCTCCTTGATCTCCTTTACTCATGATGATGGAGGACTCCATAGGTTATAATTTCTCCGGAACATTTCTATGATAGCCTGCGATTTTCCGATCCACTCATAAGCCACATATTGAATCAGCAACACCATCATCCTAAAATTCAACTCAATAAATCTACAAAATTATAGAAAATCAAACAAAAGCAAAACAAATTAAGGCAAGGACGAGACAAATGCTGCGTTCCGTAATGCGCTAAAAGCGATAATATCGCGAATCCGACCAAAGTCAGAAGTATTACTCAACCAAATCAAAGCCCTTATATTTTGTGATTATTAAATTTGGTCGGATTCGCGATATTATCACTTTTAGCGCATTACGGAACGCAGCAAAAGGATCGACACAGTGTTGCCTTCTCGGCTACTATAAAATATGCTAAGCTGGTAGTCATTTAAAAAAACACAATTGCTTAGGCTAAGCTGAACTACTATAAAATGTGCTAAGCTGCTTAGGATATTTTGATTAGCTGATAGGCGCCAGGCCGAGCAGTGTAGACAAGGGCACTCACCATCATCATCATCTTCGTCCTATATCGTAATGAATCGGTTTTTTTTAATGTCACACCCAAGTGGGTATATACAATTTAAAACAGAGTTTGATATTGATATTATTTTAGTAGGGTTAGTATGAGATATCTATTAAAAATTTGTTAGTATTTTATTAGTTAGTATATTATAGTAGTTAGTAGTATAGTAGTTAGTAGTTATAGTTGTTTTTATTTTATTTGTTATTATAATGTATCTGTATAAAAACCGCCTATAGCGCTAAAATCCTCCTCCAGCTGTTTACATTCTTGCCTGTTTCTGGCAGTTCTAGTCCAAAGTTTTCCCGCGATTTGTATGATGTCTTTATTCCATCTATGGATTGGTCTGCCTCTCTTGCGTTTTTTATCTCTAGGGGTTAGTTGATATCTGTGCCCATCTATTTCCGTCTAGCCTGTGTATGTGGCCAGCCCACTTCCATTTTAGTTTTAAAATTTCTTTCATGACATCTTTGCCTTTTGTTTTCTTTCTAATGTGTGCGATTTAAACTCGGTATTTTAGTTTCACGTTTATGTAACTCCTCTCTATTCCTCTCTGAAATATTCTCAGCTTTTCTATTTGTTTTTTGGTCAAAGTTCAAGTTATCTTATACGACTTTATAATGTTTTTCGACTATATCTTAATCGTGGTAATGGCAATTTGGATGGAGATAGCTTATTTCTCGGAACTACAAATTTTACAAGTTATTTTGTATCGTCATCATCATCATTATCATCACGCGGGTGAAACTACGGAGAGCAGCTAGTATTGTAACAATTATATATTGAACGCAGACATTTTATAAATATGTAATTAACTTACAT
Organism: Erannis defoliaria; assembly: GCA_905404285.2. Lineage (NCBI taxonomy): Eukaryota > Metazoa > Arthropoda > Insecta > Lepidoptera > Geometridae > Erannis > Erannis defoliaria. The sequence goes on along the minus strand of FR990066.1, from coordinate 9,467,375 downwards.
AAGTCAAATTCAATGCAATTTACAATTTTAATATTAAAATAAGGTACCGGACTTGAACATTGTAAAAACTTCTTAAAATTAAATTAAATCAAATCTATTTAGATGTATAATTTAACGGAGATTGTTTGTAGTATCTTATAACAGTTTATCTTATCTCGTATCAGTATCTTATCCAGATTCGTCCATACAAATAAAGATAGCTAATTTTAGCAAATAAAATTCTGAACTGGCAATCCTGTTGGTTAAGTCCAGTCGACTCAGACTTCCGATTATGACTTTGACTACTGACAGTGACATTGACATCTATGTTTTTTTCACATTTTTCCTCCTAGGAGAATTATGGCGTTGCACTTTGTCCATTTACCAGTGTCAAGTATTTTTAAATAACAAGTTCTTGATGATTTTCAAGCAAGTCAAGTTAGTCACAGCCAAGTCCAGGCATGCCCTAGTAAAGTCGTAGAAACTTTACTACAAGCTTCTTCGGAGGTTTGGAAACAACACGAAAAGACAGGTTTCACTACATTATATCACTTGCCTACACTCTTGCGCGTAAATCACAGCATAATTAATAAAACACCACCATGAATATGCAACACAAGGTTAGGAAAATAATACAACGTAGCGACATGGTTTTTTCGCGGTCCTGCCAAAACTCTCATCTATCTTATTAAAGGAACCTATTCACGCTCATCATCTCATCAGAATTTTCAGTCCTCACAATGGCAATACTGAACCTTAGAGAATGAATGATTTTATTATCTGTGGTGCTGAATGAACAAAGAATGAACGATTGAACGAATGATTGAACGAACGTTACTGCCTGAAAATAGGATCGGCCCTCAGTTAAGTTAAGTCAGTTCAATTTAGTTCCTTTCCTAGTAAAATTATTCTTTGTTCATCAGGCCTTCATCCTCGCCTCAGTTCAATTCATGGTTATTTTTTTGGAAATAATTGAATGAAAATAAAGGTTTCAACGCCGAAATAACATTAGAACTGCTTGAACTATTCAGCATCATGAAAACCGCCCTGTTAAACCTGTGTAAAATACTGATTTTTGTTATCGTATTGATGAGTGTGATATCTCATGTTGTGATAGGCAGTTTCACCTCCAAGAAATTACAAATTGGAGTGAAAAAGAGGCCTGCCGAGTGTCCCTTTAAGAGCCAAAAGGGTGACTTGCTTCATATGCACTATACGGTAAAGTTTTTTACACATGTACATATTATAATAAAATAAGATGTAAGTTTCCACTAAAACGTGTCTTGGTACTGTTCTAGCACAAAAGGTTTTTGAGATTCACGTTACTAATTGGTACTACAGTACCCAGACACAGAAAATATATAATTATAACAACCAGCCAGACAGAACAATAATCTATGTTCTCCACATTTTTTTTTTAAAATAATACAACAACAAACTACAAAGACTACTTAGCCTACTACACAACAAAAAACAAGGATTGTATCCAGACCAATGAAAGTCTAGAGACAACCCAAATGCTCAAACCCACTACCAGTCGGCAGCGTACCCAGCATGCTGGCGGCATTGCCACGCTGGATGGCAATGCTTATGCGTTGAGCCAAATAAACGCCAGCATTTTGATCACACGTTGCGTCGACCAGGCGCTCGGATATGTTTTTGAAAAGACGATGAGCTCCCGGTCCCCACGGACCCAATGTCTCAACACCAAACGGCTCAAATATGTAACCTCTGCCGAGGTTAGCATATTTGCGCCGCTTGTGCTGCTCCGCCGAATTTGCCGCTGCACCTGCACTCTGTGTCTCAGGAAAATGTGACGGTGCCAAAGTATCAACGCAAGTTGCGTCCCATACAAGGGGCCGTCCCAACTTCCAAGGCACAAGTGTCATACCGTCAGGTTTTTTGCCATAGTCACGCGCTAGGCCGCTCGTTTCGAGCACGGCTGCAACATTGGCGGTGGATAAAGCCCGGCGTATGATATCAATCAGGCTAGCCTGAATGATATCAGTATGATATCATTCAGGCTAGCTATGATATCATATGCTTCACCTGCGTGTAATGCCATTATTTAGCGCGGTATTTGATACATTACGTAGATATGGCCGGGTGTTAGTACGCTAATGGGCTAGTGGCATTATTAATGTCGTTAGACGTTAGGCGATATTCAAAGTCAAATGATAGTGTGGCCGCCCATGTAGCCCATTGTTTAATGCATCATTTATTGCATGTTAATTATTCCAATAACGACGTAAAGCGTCACGCAGGTGTATCCCTAGCATTACTGTAAATGTTTTACCACCAGCTGTTAATAAAATATCTTTTTACAGGGTACACTAGATGACGGCACTGAGTTTGATAGCTCTATTCCTAGAGGCAATCCATTAACCTTTACATTGGGATCGGGTCAAGTTATCAAAGGCTGGGATCAAGGTCTTATGGGAATGTGCGAAGGAGAACAGAGAAAACTAGTCATTCCCCCAGAATTAGCTTATGGAGAAGCTGGAGCACCACCAAAGATACCAAAGTCTGCCACTCTAACGTTCCATGTTGATTTAGTGAAGATTGAAAGAAAAGATGAATTATAATGTAACTGTAGTACCTAAGCATTGTGCATAAATCTTAGTTTTTTCGAAGCTTTTGATCATCCCATGCTTTTTTTTTTAAATAAAACTGCTTTTGGACATTAGATATTGTGTTATTTTACTTCCAAAATCGACTTTTGAGGCGAACCTAACTTTTATACACCTTGTAGCATGTGTACGGCTTTAGACGCCATAGATAAAAGTATTTCGTCAGTTTAAGAAGCGGCACGGCCTCGTGTCCCAGCAGTACAAAAAATAGCGGCTGCGTAGCCGCTTTGAAGGAACTACGCCGACGAATATTTCAGAGTGAGTCCCATCCACCCCGGTACCAGGGCAGATGGTACCAGGGGCAACTAATATTAATTAGATGTAATATTTAAAACCCATAAAATTCAAAATCCTAACAAGTAATCCTACAGTAAATGAACATAACAGCTAGTCATCCTAAAATCAACCTAAAATTTTAAGGTCGCATCTTTTCTACTCCTACAAATAATTCCTAAAATGATAACATCATTGCTATCTTAATATAACCAGGCATCTCTCACCGATTTTTAATATAGGTAGGTGTACATACAGTGTTTTGCACGTGAGGATTTCTGGGTTGTAATAAACAACATACCTAACATGAAGGCTAAGGCGGGAAAGAATGGCTTTCCAATGTGTGTAATTAGGGTAAGTATGGAAAACATGTTTAGGAATGTACTTTATCGACTGAATTCTTGTTGTTACTTTGATGCAACTCAAGTCAGGATGCTCTGAGACGGATCTGATACTAATTTGGAAACCTAACCAACTCAAATTTGACTCTGGGTGGCTCCCAGAAGCTCTTGCGGTCACCCCTGAGTGTCGATCCGCCACACTCGGCGTTCGCTTCGCTGCGGACCTTCCCTGCGCTTCTGGCTCCCGCGCTTTTTATATACACTAGGGGTAGGGACCACAAGACTAGGCGGAGTCGGGGTGCTCTGATTCGGATCTGTCACCCATTTCAAACCTCATCAACACAAAAATAACAATTAAAACAACGAAATTCGATGATGAAATTTGGTATAATGTTAGCTTACGAATCATTCTTAGGACCATTAAGTGTATGAACAAAGAAATTAGTAACATCACTATTTATGACAACAAATCTTAGGATGTATAACCATTATGACTCATTACTATTAGAATTAGGATAGACAAATACAAGGACAAAAAATAATTATGCCGGAAAGGAGAAAAAAAAACTTGACACTCGCAGATGCACAAAGTGAGCCGAGAAAAGAAGAAAAAAATACTGTCACTGGGCATTTTCACTTTCGGTTGCAAAGACAAAAATCTAGCTGTCCCATGACTTTGATCAACTGTTGTTGTAAAACTATTAAACCTGTGCACTAATTATCAGATATTTCTGATAATTTGTATAATTTTCTAACTGTTCAGTAACAATTAATCGTTTCTGATCTTAAAATCAATTAATAAATGCAGCTTTTCGTGTTAAAGATTGGCTTTTTTTTAATGTCCCACCCATATTTTTAAAGTTTCAGCGCGAGATTCAAAATATTCTCGATTTTATAGGCTAAGTTGGCAGCATTTTTTTGGAGGATTATACGCTTAAAAATTCAATTCTGAACCTTAAACATCATAAAATAGGCTATAAAATAGAATAAATTACTTAAATACGTTGTCCCACGAAATAGCATGAAGTGGAATTCCTTAATAACGTCACGGGCTATTTTTACAACTTCTTCTATGATTTCTACCAAAACATTGTTGTTTTATAATAATGGCAACATTTATATGATCTAGTCAAGCCGCCATTTTGTTCTAGCGCGTTCAGTGTCAAAAATATGTGGTGAAGAGTGCTTGTGTTTCGTCGGGGTCAAAATCTACATTCCACGCATTTACGCAGTTCTTCAAAGTAAGTAGTGCTTAATGCATTGTAATACAATATTTTATTACGATGTTGCACTATACAGCATGCAAAACTGTGCAGGCTGACTGTCTATTTGCATGTTTTAAATATTTAAATCATTTTCAAAATAATGTGGACTAGTTCGTCACATCCACAACGTCACGTCACTTATATGCGGATAACAAAAAGTGACGTATTGGAATTGTAAGGCATAGTTCACATTTACATGGATTTCGTATTAAATAATTAATTTGATTAATTATATGACACATAAATTATGTTCTGGACAGGGACATAAATATTGAGGGATTTCTTAGTGATCTCAATGTAAACACACAGTATATTTATTCTTCATAATAGTATAGTGAAACATATCACTGGAATGTGTTACTTTTTGACATTGCGTATGTGTGTGTGTGTGTGTGTGTGTGTGTGTGTGTGTGTGTGTATGTATGTGTGTGTGTGTATGTATGTCTATGTATGTATGTGTGTGTGTGTGTGTGTATGTATGTGTATATGTGTGTATGTTTGTATGTATGTGGACTAGAAAATTCTTTTTCACGGGCTACAGCCTAAACGACTTGTTGGATCTTAACATGTGGGGTATCCTTAGATTTGTCTCAGCAGCGCGAGTGACACTGGCTATACCAAAATTTCAAAAATCCAAAATAGCGGATTAAAAACGCAAAAAACACAACTTTGACATAAAAAAGAATTCGGGTTTTTTTCTTTTTAATGAATTCAGCTTGTTTGATTTTCTTTTTTACGTATACATAATATATATTTTTGTTTTAGGACACTATGGCTCTCACGCCAGCAGAACGGGCGAAACGGTACCGAGAAAAAGTAAAACAAAATAAGGAAAAATATGAAGCGCATTAATATAAGTGCCTTATGGAAATCTCATTTTGTTATTTTTATACTAGATTTAAGAAATAAGTGATTAAGCTCATGATAGAAGATTCAGACTGATTAGCTAAGTAGCTTACATGTCTTTGATAATGTGATGTATCCAAAGGAAACCTAATATTGTTAATTTGTGTAGATGTATAACATAATTTTAGGTAAGACTGTTTTAGTATAGAAGACTGTTTAAGCTCGTCACAGACGACATTAGTTTCCCACAAAGAAGCATTAAATTATTGATAATTTATCATGTTAGTCGTCATCTCATTTGTTAGTGAGACTCCGATACCTATACATTTTGACCACTATGTAGAACGTGCCTTACCTTTCCACTAACGTAACATAAGATTCCATTAACGCCACTGTCCCAATATTTTAGGGAGTGAAAATTTAACGTAATTGCTTGAGTATTCCAGGTACTTTAAATGTTTCTATTCGATCTGGATTTGCTTTTAATTCTTTATATTTAAAAATTGTAATTGCTTGTGTAAAGTTTGCCGTATAAATAGCGTACAGAAAAACAAGAAGTGGTTTGAATCGAAAAGTGACGTTATGGAACAATTGCACGTAATATTTTTGTTCCTAAAATGGTTTTCTTTCATTTGATTATTATTTTAAAATAATGTTTAAGTTTGCATTCTTTTATAATAAATTCTTTGCCTACTTTAAACTAGCCTTATCAATTTACAGCCTAAAACATTTCGTGACGTAACGGAGCAGTGGGTTTCATACTTTCCACAAAAAAAAACAGTTTTGTTCAATACTTTAAAATATTTATGCCGACATATATATATATAATGAATCCTACATATATCTTCTACGTTACTATCTATATTTAAGACATAATAAACGATTTTTTATTTCGTCACTTCCATATACGTCACGCTGCAACCGAAAGTGAAAATGCCCCACTACGATAAAAAGTCAAAATAAATAAAGTCCGAAATAGGCCACTAGTGTTAGCGACGCGCAGTGCTATAGAAAATAGAACACCGTGTCAGTAATATATTTTTTGCGCTCTATTGGTTTTGACTTGACTTCTTGGTTTATGGCTTCTGCGGCTATTGAAGTATTGTCACAATTCTGATGAATTCTTCGAATTTTCGTTTCATAGCAGCTTCGTAAACTATCGGAATACGTGAAATGAAAATTGGTCTTTGTAAGCGTTATTACTGTCACAGGCGTGATAGGCATATTCCGGTCTAAAATTTAAAATGTGTTTGCTAGCGTTGCGTTTGTTGGTTTGGTTTTGCTTTTGGTGTCCTTCTTCAGTGCTCCACAAAAATTAAAATCAACTCAACTCTACACAATTTTTCCTTTGTTTTAAAGAGTTGCTGTGCATGTATGGTTAAAAGTTGCGGTCTGTTATTGTAATCATGGTGAAGATTTTGTTCCTCCACCCAGACTTGGGTATAGGCGGAGCAGAACGCTTAGTTCTCGACGCCGCATTGGCCTTCAAGAAGAAAGGACATGAAGTTTCCTTCTACACTAACCACCACGACCCGGCGCACTGTTTCGCTGAAACTAGAGACGGTACGTTTCCTGTGACTGTCGTTGGAGACTGGATACCCCGCTCTATCTTTGGCAGATTCAAGGCAGTGTGTGCGTATGTCCGCATGGTGTATGCGGCTGTCTATATGGCTTGGTACATCATTCCCGCTGAAGAACCGACGCTCATATTTACCGACTTGATTTCCTTGTGCATTCCATTCTTAAAACTTGCTCGAGGACCATTCAGAATTGTCTTCTACTGCCACCATCCAGATAAACTCTTGTCCAGTGAAGGTGGTTGTCTAAAAAAGCTTTACAGAGCACCTCTGAACTGGCTGGAAGAGTTAACTACTGCTCGTGCAGATAAAGTTCTTGTCAACAGCAAATATACTGCTAGAGTTTATCAGGAAGCATTCCAAAAAATCAGAGATGTGCCTGATATCTGCTACCCATCAATCAATGCAGAGTTTTTCAAGTCAACAGTGCCTAAACCTCTCAAAGAAGTAGTCCCTGTTGGTACTGACAAGTTTATTTTCTTGTCAATAAATAGGTATGAGCGAAAAAAGAATTTGTCTTTGGCATTAAAAGCTTTAGAGCATTTGAAACACACTGTGAGCGAGGCTGACTGGAACAGAGTCCATTTGATAATGGCTGGAGGCTTTGATCCTATAAACTTGGAAAACATGGAACATTTCATGGAGCTGACAGACTTAGCTGCTGAACTGGACATAGAAGATAAAGTAACATTTATGAAATCACCAACAGATGTTGAAAAAGTAACACTTCTGTACAATTGCAAAGCACTTGTGTATACTCCGTCGAATGAGCACTTTGGTATTGTGCCATTAGAAGCTATGTATTTCAGAAAGCCTGTGATAGCTGTCAATAGTGGTGGACCGACAGAGACTGTTGTGAATGAAGTAACCGGGTTCCTGTGTCAGCCAAATAGCCAATCTTTTGCCAGTGCCATGAGTAAACTTATGCAAAACCCTGATCTTTGTGAGAGGTTAGGAGATGCTGGTTTGAAGAGATTTGAAACAAAATTCTCTTTTGATGCATTTACTGAACAGTTGGACGGTATCTTAAGAAGAGAGAGGCAAATTGTTTCTGAAGCCAGAGCCATAGAAATTGAACAGAAAAAAAGTAAATAACATAATGCCAGCACTCCGACAATATTTGATATGGTCTGAGTGTTTTACCAAAGAGCAGCATTTTGTGATTGCCCTCTTGTTATACATACATCATTATATGTAGTTTAATGTCAGTCCTAAAGGTAACTAAAAAAAGATTCAAATATAAATAATCAACCAGTCACTAGAATGTCATAGCCCGAGTATAATAATGTAGTCTACACACAGCAAAACACTCAGTTGCTGCTGACCATTTTATGATTGCCTGCACTGTGTGCTATTATGCTATGCCATTAAGAGACTTGTTTTGTGACTATGTATGTCTGTGCTCTATGTGAATTGGTTTGGAACTAGTTTATGTTAAGATTTCTGATAAGAAACAGAATATAAGTCTTTTCTTCGCAAAAAAATTACAATTATGGGGTAAGGCTAAAAGGACAAATTTATTAATAAGAGGGATGCCATAAGTCATAATCTTTTGTACAATAAGCTTTCTCTTCTAAATTATCTAATAGAGGAGGAATAACAAAGGTGTCTCTTTATCTTGATTTACAAAGCTGTGCTCTTTCTTCTACAATCACTTATGGTGCATGATATGTTCTTCTTGTGTTCTATTTTCTCTATTTATTAGAGCCTGGAAATTGGTACTATTCATTCAAACAAGTAGAAAAAATGTATCAAACGAACTGGTAGAAAAAAGAAGAGTTTTTTGTATCTTCAATATTAGATTGGTAGTGTCTGAGTAATGCTATTTGTAAGTTTGCGTAATGACCCGATCTCGGGAACATCATTAGCTCTTATCAGTAGTGGTTATCTAAGTGCATACACAACAGAGGTTAAGATTAACTGGCCAATCCCGAGCAGAATATAGCACTGTTGCACTTTGTAGAATGGGCTAATTTATAATGGTACGCCTATTTTAAAATTAATCTGTTGTGTTAATCTGATGTGTATTGGAGCTTTTGGCATTTGTATTTAGATCCTAGCTAATAACAGATTAATATAGCATTTTTCTCATAATGGTCACATTTCATCGTGGGTAGTGTTACTAGAACACATTAAAAACAATATTTGTTCTAAGATTTAAGTTTTCATTGTGCATTTTATGTTCGTTCATGTCTATTTGTAATTATGTAACTACATGTAAATAAGAGGTAGAAGTTACTTGTTGAGATAGAGACTAAAATGGCTAGATGTTTAGTCTTTGGTGGCCTGCAAGGTCCAATTCACACCAAGAAGAGCCAAAAGAGCATGCCCTTGAAGGACCAGAAGGAAACCATGGAAGAGGCATTACTTAACTAATGTTAACACTCCAACTTGAAAATAAGGTTTAAACTTAAAGCTCTCCAGTGATACAATATCATGACATAAGAACCTAGAAAATGTAATGCAAGCCTTCTAAAAAAAATGGAACTCTGCATTTCTGTATTGGTGTGACTTGAGCCTGATGAGGATTTAATTAAACTAAATTATAAGCCAAAAATGTATGAGACTTATGTTTAACGAGAATATTTATATGAAAATCTAGTTTGTGACATGTATGTTTATTGTGAAAATATATTATTATGCATCAATTAACTACCTCTTTCATTTATCTCTAGGTAATGATTAAAAACACAGATAAACATGGAAAAACAATTTATTGATAAATAACTCTACTGATATCACCACAATATATATCTATATTACTATTAATAGTAATGAGTGCCAATGCATCATCATTGCATTGCGTTACTGATGCCCTAGACCAGAGACCTTATTTTTGAATGGTACGCAAAGTTGCGCATGTGAGCGAAACCGATTTTTGAACGATATAGAACCTTATTTCAATCAATATCGTTCGAAGGTCGGGTAAAGACCCCTGGGCTTTACCAAACTAAGGTCACTTGGTCTGTCACTGACTGTTTACACAGAGGGCCATAGTTTTATATACCAGCTGGACCACTGTTTACACGGACTTGAAACTAAATGATCAGCAACACACCAACTCGGACCAAGTTGACCATGTTTAATGAATGCCCGTGAAGCAAAGTTTACTGGACAATCTCAGTACCACGCAAATGGTTATGTGCAGGTGTTATCTCTTATAATCACGAGAGCGCATTGTTGGTGCTATAATTGTTAAATAAAACCTTTTTTGCTTTACACTGTGATATTTATACTAAATAATATTCATATAACCTAATCTGTTAGTCGTTAATATTTAATAATATATATCACATGTAGGTACCCGTGAAGTACCCTAACCCTGCACTTGCAATTTATATTAGATTATTAGGGGAAGCAAAATCAATAAAAATACGGATGTTTAAAAGCACCTAAAAAAAGTACTACATCTTGTTTTTGAAAATTACATATGTAGTAAGTTGAACTAGTAATAGATTTACAGTCAATGAAAACCCTGCAGGTTTTCTTGTTTTCTGATATAATCATTCAGGCTTTTTCTTCGTCCGTATAAAAAGTGGAGTCTTACTACGAAATCTGTTATAGTTTTGATTATGACGTACCTTTCTAAATATATGAGATTACTCACATTTACCTATAAGCAGACACAATACTATTTGATAACTATGGTTTCGATCGCATCCGGAGACTTTTTTAAGGAGTGAAAATTGCCTGTCGGGCGTCCTGCTGTAGTGGGTATGGGTAACTTCACTGGGTGCTAGCTCACATCGTCGTTACCCCAGGCGATAAGGTACCTAATCAAATGCAAACTTAGCCACCATAAAAAGTAGCATTTTAAAGAAATAAATGATTTTTATTTTAAAGTGCATGGCGCACCTAGCACTGTACAAATCTAATACTACAATATTTATCACTCGATAATGGTCTTATCCATAGTGTCATACACTTTTTCCATCTTCTCTTGTGGTAGAGGATCCATGACTTCCACTAGGATGTCGTATTGTTGATCGAGACCCATGTAGCTATCACTCATTACATACAGAGTGTAGATTACTCGACCTGAAAATAATGATTACATCTTATTACGGCTCCGTCGCAGAATGTCCCTTTCCTAAAATGTCTACTGCACACAAAACGTCCCTTTCGGCCCTTTTCTCCGGCAGTAGTAAAGGGGAGCCCCAACAGGTCATTGGGAGCCCCTGCGATCCTTTCACCTCCCCTGATGTACTTATTGACTATACAAAATGAGAATATCACCCTTGAATTACTTTTTAATTTACCCCATTGTTTTATTTTCCAATACTTAAGCTATACGAGTGTTAATGTATAAAAATGATTGTGTTTTATTCATTGAGTGCCGGAGGTTTATTATCTAATCTCGTCCTGTACTATAGAAAGTAAAGGCATGTGACATTGTGGCCTAGTTCATACAAGGAAGTATGGGAAATTTGTACCACTAGGCCACCTGCGTATGGGAAATGTTCTAAGCCTTTATAACACGACTTTAAACAATAAATATCGGTGGATATTTTTCACACAGCGCCATCTAGCCCCAAACTAAGCAAAACTTGTACGATGGAAACCAGATAGCTGATAGAATACATTATAATAATCTGACAGCATAGACCTCTATTATACAAGTACGCTGGACTAAATATTGTCTAGGAAATTACAGTTTTTTTTGTTTGAAGCGCCCTTTCGAGCATCTCCGGTACTAAAAGTGACATAATAGTATTACGAAATATTAGTTCCATGGATGCTCATACTGCCACAGAATAAATAATAGTACTACGTACAGAAAGTTAAATCCGCAAAGGAATTGAAATAAATAAGGACTCTATCTACTAGGCAATAAAGTAGCAAATCAACTCGTACAGCGCTGGATACCGCTCTCTTTCTATCACGTATGCTTAGTTACGTGCGACGAGGCTAGCGTGCGGGCGGCTACTAACTTCTGCCTTGCATTGTCCACCCGGACGGAGCGCCGGCCGAACATACCTAAACTGTGGAGTGACCCCCCCTGATACTGCTATCCGCTGGCTAACCGCGCCAAAATGGCGAAAATCAAATGGCTTAAATTTGCTATCGACAATATGTACCAGTGTACTCAGTCCAGTGTGCCCAGTGTACTTGTATGATAGAGGTCAATGTGTGACAGTAAATTTCAATATAGAGTACGGTGTCTATGGAGTGTATCGACAAAAACAAAACCTCTTTTATTGACGTCGATTAAAATAAGGTGTTGTATCTCACCAGTATGCGAGGGTGTGTAAAAGGTGATCTGCGTGGTGCCTCTGGGAGGGAGCCGCTTGAGCGCGTGCAGCTCTACGTTGTCGACCGTGCCGAGCGTCACGAACCAGCCCTCGTTCTTGCCGCGCGGGAACCGCGGGCACAGCACCGTGTGGGGGCTCCCGCCGCGACGGCTCATCTCCAACACCATCGTGTATTCCTGGGATTACGACAAATACACTATATTTAATATTATTGCTAAACTAAAAATACCTAAGTACTATTCATGGATGTTATTTATTTTTTGTATATGCGGCGATGAATGTCAAATATTTTGGTACTCGATTAATAAGGTTATCCTTGGAGGATCTAGATGTTATCACGTGTCAATTTTTCTTTGTTGATGATAAAAATATTAAACCTAACCTAATTACGTAAGATGGTTTTGGCAATTTTTTGCCCGCTCTTCCCCCTCGGTGAGACGTGGTGAGACGTCGTGAGATCTGGCTCGACGTAATTATCTTACGTGATTTGCCGAGATCCCCCCTCTCCCCCACGTGAGATTGGGCGAGATTCGGTTCGACCCCCTCCTCCTCTAAACGCCTCACGTAATGGATGCCCCCTAACGTGTTAATAACTTATTTTGCAAAAAAAATAGCTTTGTCCATTATATCACACTAAAATATACATGCGAAAGTTTGTCAGTATGTGAGTGTGTATGCTTGTTACCTCTTCACGCCAAAAGGGCTGAACGGATTTGGATGACACTCTGAATGGAGATAGCTTATTACTCGGAATAACATAATACTTTAGCCTTACACCTTTTATCGTCCTTTACCTTTCATAAAGTATACGTATTAGGGTATAAATATTTAGATGATTCACCATCCCACATTGGTGATGATTTGCCATTTTCGTCCCACATTAAAAAATCTGTTTTCGTCTCACTTTGTATGCTGTGTTCGGCCCAACATTATATTAATTATCATTCTATGCTCGAGTAGTCCTCGATAGGAAAACAGGATTGTAGTCGTAGGACCTTTTACAGTTGACAGTCTGTAGTGGTAGGACTCTGTTGCAGAGTCCGCTTTGGGAAGTATCACGCCCTTGCCAGTTATTCAAACGCCAAGCGACATATCAGTATATCTGTGTATCTCAGGGTGACGAGCGCAGTGCAGTGCGGCGCAGAATTTCGTTCGCAAGTTCACAATTCTGGTCCTGCTACTGTTATGGGAAGGCGTGATGCTTACCACCAGGCGAACCTAACACACGTCTCGACACTATTGCATACAAAAAAGATCATGCAATCTGAAGAGAGTTTTAGCACAAACCTGATCTGCGTGAAGAGGTATCCATTGTTCTTTGGCTGGCGGTTGTTTCACTCGCTTCTCTTGCTCGTGGTCGCTGTCGAACCACAGCCCGCGGATCTGCAGCTTTATGTCTAGCGTCGGTAGGTCGCAAATTGCCTGAATAAACGTAACAATATATTTCATATGACATTTAACACATTAAAAAATACAAATTAAAGGGGGTTTCCAGTCAAAAGACACATTGTTTTAGGTTTTTTTTTGTTGTTGTTGCTCTTTTGTTATAAACAGTAATACATAGAGGAGTATTATTTTTTATTCTTCTTCATTGTTGTTTTTTGTTTGCTATAGGTTTTCGTTAAGAGTGCGCCTAATGCCAGAAAAATATCAGATTTCACCCGCACGTCTTGCATTAGTTTAGAGTCGAAAATCGCATGATATAATTGATGATGATAGTGACTGAGCAATTTAGATGGGATTTTATTTAATTATTCAAAATAGGCATGAAATAAAAAAAAAACCGGTTACTCTGCTAAAACATTAGTCTGGCTATGTAATTCGTAAAAAATAATGTGGTGTTGTCGCTGATAATTTAGAGCATTTGAATTAAAAAAGTTTTTTTTTAAAAATAATTTGTAATTTTCTTTTAAATAATCCTGATTATTTTCCAAAATTCTATTCGATTACTCGGCTTCTATAGGGTTTTCCCCTACCTGTAGTATTTACGTTCTTAATAATTAAACGATGTGTTTTTAAAAATACACCTTTTACTTACTTTAGGCATTGGCCCTTAAGTCGCACTCTGCCTCATATTAAACTAGTTATGAAAGAAAACATTGTGAGTAAACCTGCTTATATTCAATGGCGTATGTGAATCCACCAACCGCAACTGGGCCAGAGCGGTCGATATGGCCCAATTGTCCTTCGAGGATAGGCCTAAATCCAGGAGTGGACTATTAAAAAGGCTTATTATAATTTATAGTTATATATATTTTTTGTAAAAACTCTAGCTAATGCAACTGTGGGTAGTTGGCTGTTAATTTTTTTAATTCCTGCTGACACATTTTGTACTAAATGGGAGATGACGAGAATACTCTGGTCGCCGAAATGCAGTGTACCACTAGTTCGGAAACCAGTGGCTTCATAAGTACTATTGTACCACTTTGTGTCATGATGGTATAGGTAGGCTATTGTAGTCTTCGTTTTGTGTATTTTGAAGATTTCGTTGACAGAACTAAACTAGCTAAAGTATTACTGTCCTTAGCTAACATGTCTGATAAAAAAGGGACATCAACATTTTAATTAGTTTAGCCCTGTCAACTAAAACCTTCAAACTTGACCACAATGTGTGGCAGTTAGGGTTGCCACCTTCAACAAATATTTGTTACTCTTTAATATATTAACGGCATCATTACAATTAAAAAATAAAAATAAAACTTTATTTCGGACAAATTATCCATAAGTACAGTGTCAATTAATCCCTAAATTTTTAAAAGCAGTCCGGTGTATTATAACACGTAAAAAATAGAAGTCCATTTAAAAAAATCTTCACAGGTAAAAAAAGATAAAGAAAAAAGATAAAGGTAGATAAAGTATTTTCACGTACTTTACTGCCCTCATAAAGTATAAAGTACAATACTTTATTATAAAGTACGGGTGGCAACCCTAGTGGCAGTTGATGTGACTTACTCTATGTATTTGTTCAATCTGGTTCTCTTCAAACTCCTTCCTCAGATACTTGGCCAGGATTTCGTAGTTCCTCATGCAAGTAACCTTCAGTCCGTTTAGCGTGGTGCAAGGTTTCTTTGTGTCCTTAAAAAAAACGATGAAATATTTATTGCAATTTTTTGAGATTTTTATTTCTATATGTCTTTTTTGTTTTATTATTGTATTAAAAGAGGCGTTCAAGCGAGTGTAGCAATATTTGGCCACGAGCGCAAATGAACTTCGGACGCTACACGAATCATCTGAATCATGACTGTCTTATAATTCAGTTGATAGGGCTTCAGAGCTGTCGGGTGTGGGTTCGTTTCCCACCCTGAGCAAACATTTATGTGACGAACATAGATGTTTGTTCTGTCTGAGTATTGTAAGTATTTAGAAGACGTAGAGATGTTGCGAGTCGACGTGCGGCAGCGCGGCGAGGGGCGAGTCGCTCGGCCAGCGCGCCTGTGTGACGAGTGTGTACCTTGGCCATGTGCGAGAAGACGTAGAGATGTTGCGAGTCGACGTGCGGCAGCGCGGCGAGGGGCGAGTCGCTCGGCCAGCGCGCCTGTGTGACGAGTGTGTGCCTTGGCCATGTGCGAGAAGACGTAGAGATGTTGCGAGTCGACGTGCGGCAGCGCGGCGAGGGGCGAGTCGCTCGGCCAGCGCGCCTGTGTGACGAGTGTGTACCTTGGCCATGTGCGAGAAGACGTAGAGATGTTGCGAGTCGACGTGCGGCAGCGCGGCGAGGGGCGAGTCGCTCGGCCAGCGCGCCTGTGTGACGAGTGTGTACCTTGGCCATGTGCGAGAAGACGTAGAGATGTTGCGAGTCGACGTGCGGCAGCGCGGCGAGGGGCGAGTCGCTCGGCCAGCGCGCCTGTGTGACGAGTGTGTACCTTGGCCATGTGCGAGAAGACGTAGAGATGTTGCGAGTCGACGTGCGGCAGCGCGGCGAGGGGCGAGTCGCTCGGCCAGCGCGCCTGTGTGACGAGTGTGTACCTTGGCCTTGTGCGAGAAGACGTAGAGATGTTGCGAGTCGACGTGCGGCAGCGCGGCGAGGGGCGAGTCGCTCGGCCAGCGCGCCTGTGTGACGAGTGTGTACCTTGGCCATGTGCGAGAAGACGTAGAGATGTTGCGAGTCGACGTGCGGCAGCGCGGCGAGGGGCGAGTCGCTCGGCCAGCGCGCCTGTGTGACGAGTGTGTACCTTGGCCATGTGCAAGAAGACGTAGAGATGTTGCGAGTCGACGTGCGGCAGCGCGGCGAGGGGCGAGTTGCTCGGCCAGCGCGCCTGTGTGACGAGTGTGTACCTTGGCCATGTGCGAGAAGACGTAGAGATGTTGCGAGTCGACGTGCGGCAGCGCGGCGAGGGGCGAGTCGCTCGGCCAGCGCGCCTGTGTGACGAGTGTGTACCTTGGCCATGTGCGAGAAGACGTAGAGATGTTGCGAGTCGACGTGCGGCAGCGCGGCGAGGGGCGAGTCGCTCGGCCAGCGCGCCTGTGTGACGAGTGTGTACCTTGGCCATGTGCGAGAAGACGTAGAGATGTTGCGAGTCGACGTGCGGCAGCGCGGCGAGGGGCGAGTCGCTCGGCCAGCGCGCCTGTGTGACGAGTGTGTACCTTGGCCATGTGCGAGAAGACGTAGAGATGTTGCGAGTCGACGTGCGGCAGCGCGGCGAGGGGCGAGTCGCTCGGCCAGCGCGCCTGTGTGACGAGTGTGTACCTTGGCCATGTGCGAGAAGACGTAGAGATGTTGCGAGTCGACGTGCGGCAGCGCGGCGAGGGGCGAGTCGCTCGGCCAGCGCGCCTGTGTGACGAGTGTGTACCTTGGCCATGTGCGAGAAGACGTAGAGATGTTGCGAGTCGACGTGCGGCAGCGCGGCGAGGGGCGAGTCGCTCGGCCAGCGCGCCTGTGTGACGAGTGTGTACCTTGGCCATGTGCGAGAAGACGTAGAGATGTTGCGAGTCGACGTGCGGCAGCGCGGCGAGGGGCGAGTCGCTCGGCCAGCGCGCCTGTGTGACGAGTGTGTACCTTGGCCATGTGCGAGAAGACGTAGAGATGTTGCGAGTCGACGTGCGGCAGCGCGGCGAGGGGCGAGTCGCTCGGCCAGCGCGCCTGTGTGACGAGTGTGTACCTTGGCCATGTGCGAGAAGACGTAGAGATGTTGCGAGTCGACGTGCGGCAGCGCGGCGAGGGGCGAGTCGCTCGGCCAGCGCGCCTGTGTGACGAGTGTGTACCTTGGCCATGTGCGAGAAGACGTAGAGATGTTGCGAGTCGACGTGCGGCAGCGCGGCGAGGGGCGAGTCGCTCGGCCAGCGCGCCTGTGTGACGAGTGTGTACCTTGGCCATGTGCGAGAAGACGTAGAGATGTTGCGAGTCGACGTGCGGCAGCGCGGCGAGGGGCGAGTCGCTCGGCCAGCGCGCCTGTGTGACGAGTGTGTACCTTGGCCATGTGCGAGAAGACGTAGAGATGTTGCGAGTCGACGTGCGGCAGCGCGGCGAGGGGCGAGTCGCTCGGCCAGCGCGCCTGTGTGACGAGTGTGTACCTTGGCAATGTGCGAGAAGACGTAGAGATGTTGCGAGTCGACGTGCGGCAGCGCGGCGAGGGGCGAGTCGCTCGGCCAGCGCGCCTGTGTGACGAGTGTGTACCTTGGCCATGTGCGAGAAGACGTAGAGATGTTGCGAGTCGACGTGCGGCAGCGCGGCGAGGGGCGAGTCGCTCGGCCAGCGCGCCTGTGTGACGAGTGTGTACCTTGGCCATGTGCGAGAAGACGTAGAGATGTTGCGAGTCGACGTGCGGCAGCGCGGCGAGGGGCGAGTCGCTCGGCCAGCGCGCCTGTGTGACGAGTGTGTACCTTGGCCATGTGCGAGAAGACGTAGAGATGTTGCGAGTCGACGTGCGGCAGCGCGGCGAGGGGCGAGTCGCTCGGCCAGCGCGCCTGTGTGACGAGTGTGTACCTTGGCCATGTGCGAGAAGACGTAGAGATGTTGCGGGTCGACGTGCGGCAGCGCGGCGAGGGGCGAGTCGCTCGGCCAGCGCGCCTGTGTGACGAGTGTGTACCTTGGCCATGTGCGAGAAGACGTAGAGATGTTGCGAGTCGACGTGCGGCAGCGCGGCGAGGGGCGAGTCGCTCGGCCAGCGCGCCTGTGTGACGAGTGTGTACCTTGGCCATGTGCGAGAAGACGTAGAGATGTTGCGAGTCGACGTGCGGCAGCGCGGCGAGGGGCGAGTCGCTCGGCCAGCGCGCCTGTATGACGCACTGCATCAGCGTCTGGCAACACAGACAGACGGACAGCCAGCCGTTCTCTGCTGACACGTCGATCATAGCCTGCCAACAATAAAATGTACATTTTTGTTTTATTTATATATAATATAATTATCTATATATTTAAACCCTAATGCATATACTTTATGTGATAAATTAGCTTCGGCCCGCGGTTCCACCCGCGATGATGTGATGACGATGATAAAAAGTTGCCTATTTGTTATTCCGGAAATAAACTATCTCCGAGTTTTATACAAATTCGTTTAACCGTTTTGGCGTATAGAGGTAACAAAAACAAATATTTAATCAAACCGGTGCCAAGGGTTCCATATTTGACGAGAAGTGTCACTTGGCTTCTTCACTATCCACTATTCTATTCTATTCACTATTCTTCAGTTTAGCCAAAGCGGCATCTCTCGTCAAATCATGCAATCTGTAGCGGCTTCGGGTATATATAAATATTTGTGTTATACGAAATTTACACTTGGCGCCATCAAAGCCTTACTTGATTAGCTTATACAGTTTGAGAACTATGGCGGGTATTGCTGAGACTTCTGTAGCTTAATTGGCAAAGCGATCGGGACGGAAACCCGGCAGGTATGCAGGTTCAAGTCCTGCCAACCGTTAAAAAATTCATTCAAGCAATAAAACATTAAAATTAATAAGTTAAGGCCTATTCTGAACTAAGCGTTATTCGCTACCGCTGTGGGTAGAGAGAAAAACCGCGCGGAATTCGGTCGGGTATTTGTATGAAGTTCCACGGCCAGAGCGTCTGCAACCGTCTACCACAGGCGGTAGCGAATAACGCCTAGGTCTGAACAGGCCTTTATCTTGCATATTCTAACCTGTATAATCCTAATAGTCTGATCGAGTACAGACTTGGTGTCGGTCAGGTAGTCCGTGTTGGGCAGCGCCAGCCGAGTCATGTGCGCTTGCAGCAGTAGGAACGCTTTCACGTTGGACGAGTCTAGAGACAGCGCGTCCACGGGCAAGCGACATTGCTGCGACAGTTCACTGGAATAACAAACAAACCTCTATAGTCGGATTTTAATTAAATAGACTGAAATAACATTACGAGAGCTGCCACCTTTTGAAAATATTTAAACAGTGCTCATCATCATCAACAGCCAAAAGATGTCCACTGCTGGACGAAAGACTTCCCCTTAATAAGGAGGGGTTGCCATAATCCCCACGCTTGGCAGGCGGCTTGGGGATCGCAGAATGCTCACCACCGTTAACAGGACGCTGCTGCCCGTCCTCCGGCGGTTCTGGATGCAGTTTTAGGACATATCCAGGTCCAGGTAAACCGTGCTATGAAAAGAAAATTAAAAAAAAAACAAGCTATTCGAGATCACCTTGAGAATAATATACTTTTTAAACAAAAAAAGATACTGAGTAATTAGCGAACTTACATAAAACATAACACATACGAGAATACACAGACATAACAGACTCTATATAAATAGAAAAATTAAAGAGGTAGAATAATCAGTTTTTGGTAAGAGAGAAGGAAATAGACATGTTATTTATTCTCATCTTTGTAGTTGTGAAATGTATGTTTCCTCTGTTTGTATAGTATATACATTTTAGCTCTGTGCGAAAATAGAACCTTTTTCTTTTTTGACATTAGTTAAAAAGGAGCCCCACGCGCGTTTCAGATCCTGTTACATGACGACTGTTTATCTCACTTGCTCTGAGCCAGAATACTTCCACCGCTGTTCGAAGGCTTCTCCCTTAACATAGGGTGGTTGCATGCGAGACACTGTTAACCGAGAGGACGCCGCAGCCGGCCTCCGGTAGTCTAGATGCACTTTTAGGACACCAGGGTATGCCAGCAGAGCTAGGACGCGCACCGCGAGCAAATGTCGTCGTGCGAAAACGAAACAGACTTATACAGAGTCGTAACCTTGTCCTGTTTTTAAGAATGTAGATATTTTTCTCGCCTTGCGTTTCCTAGCCTTGCTGGTTATCTCACTCACCCATTCAGTATATCCTCGTTGTGTCTCACCGGCAGCGTGGCATACTCCTCGCTGTCAGCCAGCACTCTCAGCAGTTCGTCCACGTTCATGTTGTTGTGTAGGTGGGAACTGAAGTGGGCCATAGTTTTGTGTGACAGGTAGTAGTAGGAAGCGATGCGGCCCATCCATGTGCTGTGGACTGTACGCTGGTCCTGGGGAACAGATAACGCATGAAATCCATCTATACTAAAATCTCTAGTGTATTTCCGCTGTAATAATACTTTTATCCTACCAAATACTAAAAGAAAAAAGGGGACAAACTAACAATTTCCCATTTCCAGCAATTATTAACGTAATAACCTAATCTGTAATAGGCATGATGACTACTATTTTTTTATTACGTCATAAAAAGCTGATCATCAATAGAGCCTATCAACAAAAACAAAATTTAAAATAATTCAAAAATAAATAAGTTCTAAGTATTTTAATTTCAAGCTAGACTGAGAGCGCGCTATACTGAGCTATGACGTCAAGCCTCAGGCGCGGCATACAAATGCTATACTAACACGTGCTTTGCGAGAAAGGGATAGAGCATCCCCTCTCTATCCCCACCTAAAACTTTAAATGCTCATATCTCAGAGATTTATCAGCCAATACAATTTATTTTTTCAGTATGTGTAATGTATTTAGTTATATTCATCACTAAGCCTGTTATTTGTCATAAATTAAACATTGGCCTAATGTTATTAAATATGATAATTAAAAAAATACTTTTCCAAGATGAATATTGTATATTATATAACACACACACACATCAGCTACAAGACATCTACTTCTGGAAGAAGGCCTCAGCCTTAATAGGGAGCGGTAGCCATAATCCTCACGCCTGGCAGGCGGCGGTATTGCCATCGTACTATAACGACTGGGTTAAAATGAATTTCTGCAAAGTAACGCCGGAATCAATCACATAACTTAATAAGTTCTCTAAGCGTTTAACTAAAACTCTAAAGTTTACAGACTGATTCAAAATTAATGGCGGCTGTGAAGTGCGCTGCAAGCGAGACTTTGCGATTGTACGCACACCGCACGCCTAATTTTTGCTACTGCGCAGCGTCTCGCGCCTAAGTTTACAGCCGCCATTAAGTTTGAATCAGCCTGTACCATCAGATACCAAGATTACAAGTGAAAAAGAGTTATTTTACCTCTTCAATCTCGATACAGTTAGCGTTAGCCAGCGAGTCTAAGGACGTTTGCACCAGACTGGATAGGAAGTAGTTGACGTCTTGTGGCTCCACGCTCTCCAGCTTGTAGTAGGAAGGGTTCTTGAGCAGCCGCCGGAAGAAATACGTCCAAGTCATGTAGTCCAGGATGTCTTGTTTGGTTTGGACCGTGCCTGGAACGAGATACATTTTAGCAATCTGCAAGATGTCTGGCATATATTTCCGCATCATAGAGAAAGGAAAAATGAAGATGTCATTCTGGTATTCGAAATTGAAGTCGGTTGTTGTTTTTTTTAAGTGTATTATATGTTATTGTAGAACTTCTTGTTATTATATCCATTCACGATTGCGGGTATAAGTGGTATGAGAGAGGGCCCTATGTCCAGCAGTGGACTAAGATAGGCTGATTATTATTATATCCATTGAAGTTTAATTCATTCATAACATAAAATACAATGTACTCTAAAATGTAGGTTCAATAGCTCTGCATATATATATGCGTACCTCTACGCCTTAACAGTAATATATTTATCTTGTAAACCTAAGTTTTTCCCTTATTAAACGTCTCTAAGTACTTACACAAATACTTAGTCAAAGTAGCCATGGATTTTTATATTGTAAGAAAAGGCAGGAAAAGGAAATCATACCTGCAACGATTTCAGCGTTCAAATGGTCCGGCAATACTCCCAGTAAACTTGATTCTACTGGGAACGGTTCATACAAGAACTTCTTGTAGAAATTCTTCTTCTGATCGTGGACCAACACGACTGCGACACCTTCGTTGTCGTACTGAAAATTATATTGCAATCAATACTAAATCTTCGAGTCCATCATTCATCAAAAATATGAAAAATAGGATCCAAATATTTTTCTGCGAACATTATCTGGCTCGAAGGACCATAATCAAATTTGACTGCTACACGAATTTCGACTTTAACTAACAATTTTTACGGATAATATCACCTGCAAAACCTTCATAATATCGACGTACCTCTTCTGCTTTCAGATATAATGATTGTTTATTAAGACGGTCAAATAGGATGGAGAGCTGCTATTAATGCTACATGAAATGTATCTTAAACAGGCAAAAAAAAAATGTTTGCCTTACCTGCGGTCGCCCGGCCCGACCCATCATTTGCAATACGTCAGTAATGGGCATGTCGACGTATCTCTTCTGTTTGCCGTCGAAATACTCAGTTCCTTTGATGACGACCAAATGAGCGGGGAAATTCACGCCCCAAGCTAAAGTTGCCGTGCATATCAGAACCTGAAGAATATAAGTAGTAAATATTTCAACCGAATTCAAAAAAGGAGGTTCTCAATTCGAATGGATGTTTTTTTTGTTTGTATTTTACACGATTTCTCCGCCAATTATGAACTGATTTTGACCATTCTTTTTTGTTCGGTAGCTAATACTTCAGAGGTGATCCCATATAAATTTTATCGAAATCGGTTCAGTAGTTTGGTTTTTGAATCAAAATTACTAGAAAATATGAAGATGTCATCCAGGTATTCGAAGTTGAAGTCGTTTGTATTTTTTTTAAAAGCCTATTATAATGGTAACAAGTTATGAGATGAACAACGCGCTGTCTTCAGGATACGAGATAACACCTTCCTATTATCAATGCAGGGGTAGCTCTCAGAACATTGACTTGACGCGATTAAAGCGCCATGCGTACACGGTGAACATTCCCTACGTACCAACAAAGCGTTTCGATTCCACATGTTTTGTTCGTAAAGGTTGAGGAACTCTGCCGGAGTCTGTGTTCCCCGTAACGTACAATTTGGGTATCTTTTATTCTAATCTAGAGTAAATAGGTAAGCGTGATCTATCCTAGTGCTGGATATGTCATAAACTGCACCCGGAACCGGAAAACGGGTTGAGGCGTCCTCTCGGTTAACGGTGGTGAGCATACTGCGATCCCCAAGTCGCCTGCCAAGCGTAGGGATTATGGCTACTACACAATTAAGAGGCATTAGTCCAACAGTAGACGTCTTCTGGCTCATGATGTGATGCTCCGTCGTAGGCCGCACCATTGCTTAACATCAGAAAGGGCGTGGGCAAACACAAAACTATTTAAAAAAAACTAGGACATACTGAACTTCGCTCATTTGTCGGTGAGTTTCAATAGCCCTGTAATTTCTCAAGCTTTCAAACCCCAACTCAGTAATATTTACTTGACGTAGTATTGCTTTGTTGCAGAAGAGACCTACGACCTATGTTGGTATCTACAATTTTCAAATTAATCACTTCGCAGTAATGATATCTCTTTCTTACTTGTATCTTCTGGTTAATGAAGAGCTCTTCGACAGTATTCCTGTCTCGCTCGTGCAAGCCCGCGTGGTGTATGCCGATGCCGAAAGCGAGGGTCAATTTCAGGTTGGATTCTCGAATGTTCGACAGAATCTGTTCCATTTCAGACTCTTGCATGTGAAGCCATTGTTTGGGGTTGTCTTCCGCTGCTAGGTAGGCGATTAGGTCGAGAGCTGTCAATCTGAGAAGGGATTACGAGTAAAAGCATTATTATATTAAGCAATTATATAAGCACGGCCTAAAACCGTCTCTAAGCTTCAAAATAGAGCTGTATCAGGGTAGATTTTGGACCTGGGCATGTCCTAAGACTGCATCCAGAAACGCCGGATGACAGGCAGCAGCGTCCTCTTAGTTAACGGTGGTGAGCATTCTGCTATCCCCGAGCCGCCTGCCAAGCGTGGGGATTATGGCAACTCCTCCCTATTAAGGGAGAGACTTTCGTCCAGCAGTGGATGTCTTCCGACTGTTGATGAGGGTCGATTTTAAATATTCCTTATACTAAATATATCGCTTTACGGATAACACGATATCTAAACTGCTACTAGGAAATAACAGTTTAGTGACGAACGAATATCGTATTCGTTATAGTGGGTGTAGTGAATCGCTGTTTGGTCGTAAGAGCCGCTTGCCGAAGACGTGATCGCAAACAAGTTTTATGTAAGATGATTATTTGTTTATTATTTGACTAATATCAAGTAACTTAATACAGTAGCTACGAGTAACCTAATATGATATTATCATCAGCAGAAGACATCCAGTGGTAGACGAGGCCTCCCCCTTAATAAGGAGGGATAATCATAATGTCCACGCTTGGCAGGAGGCTTGGATATTGCAGAATGCTGACCGCCGTTAACCAAGATGAGGCTGCCGCTAAATATGATCAAAATGCTCATGTATTAGGTTACCTGTAGCTGCTACGTATGTATTATAGTGGGACCGTTTAAATGAGACTACACCCGCGCGGTGCAGGGGCGCAGGGGTAGAGGTCAAGGGAGGAGCGGACGGAGCAAGGTCCTTAAGTACCTACTGCTACGCTTAACTGAAACATCCTGAATTCTTTTCTACACCTACCTTGTTTGCCGTCTGCTGGAAACGAAGACCAGTGTGGGTGCGCAAGGCGAGTGCGTTCGAATTGCTGCAAATGTTGGCTTATTCATAGACATCATTCGTGGGCAGTAGTGACGACCCGGGTGTCCAGATATATGCACCTGGAATAAGATATCGGTTATGGGTGGCTGCATGACAGATGTCCTCTTCAGTGATCGTTTTTTTACCCCACTATGTATAAAGGGGATTATGATTTTGTAAATTTTTGTATATATATTTATTTGATCCGTATCCGTATATCTCTTAAATTTCTTATCGTATTTAGATAAATGAGGTGTCCGTCTACGTCTGTTAGTGTTCCTTGTGTCATAGACAATATAAAGTCACAATGAATACAAAACGGCGGATTTTAGGACTAAATTAACTACTACACAATTATATTTTTAAGGCTTAAATTCTAACGTCAAAAAGTTTTTAAGCGGTTTTTTTAAGTCGTGTTTAGTGTCAAAAGTAAGGGTGTGAAAAACATGTTACAAAAATCTATAACGTGGAGGGGGAAATTAGGAGTGGATTAAAGAAGCAATCAGGTTTTAGTAAAATCGATCATTACCTCTAATGGCACGGGTCGAACTGAAGGCCTGAAGTTGAATAGGCCCATCTCTCCGATGTTCAACCAATTAGCCAAGTCTTTGGCATTGGCGAGAGCAGTCGATAGGCCGATGATGCGGAGCCTTCTTGACGTATGTGATTCGATGAAGTTTGTCCTGTAAGGTAAATTGAACTTTAAAAATAATACAATGAGTTAATTTTCATTTCTTTAAATTCCTAAAATATGCTTGAGTTTGACCGCCACTACGACAGATGTTAAAGTGCATGATTATAAAGAAGAAACCTATTCGATAGCATCTTAAAACTTAGACAGTCTCATGTTCTTTTGTATGTAATAAATATTTTTTATGAAAATCTAATAAATATATTACAAAATTGACCTTTACTATATGTGTAATACCTATATTACTTCAAAGAACGACACTCAAACCTGACCCACGATCTTCGCCAAGTATACGCGTCATCTTATAGCTACTAATCTACTGCAAACTATTAATTTCGTCCAATTTCAACATAAATTCAACATTAACGTGGAAGACATAACGACGTTAATATGAATATTACCTCGAAACGATGACTTCCAAAACAGGTCCTCGATCTTCACCCAGTAAATGTATTTCGTCGATGACTATCAAAGCGACATCCCTGACATAATTCCGAGTTTGCCACGACCGACTGATTCCGTCCCATTTTTCGGGTGTCGTCACTATGACGTGGGAGTTTTTGATTGCTCGAATGTCGGGGCTGACGTCACCTAGAACAATTGAATTGGAGAATCAATTTAGTGAGAAAGCGAGATGTGATACGGACTGTCTGTAGTCTGTATCTACGTTATGAAAGAATTTAAACGTGTGTGTATTCAACCCGCAACTGAGCTGGCGTGGTGGATAGCCCAATCGCCCTTCGAGTGTGGGCCTATGTCCAGCAGTGGAATATTAACGGCTGATTATACTATTAAAATACCAACAGAAAAGACTAACTTCACAAAAAAAAAATACGTTTACAAACATAGAGAATCGTATAGCGATGACGATAAACTATATACATTGAAAGTTATGTTGTCACGTTCACGCACTTAGGCTAAACCCTCTATTGATTTTGTTTTTTTAGTGCTAGACTGGAATCCATCAGTTTGTAAATCAGTGGTTTTGATGATGTTTCGTACCTGTCAATTCAACAACTTTCTTCCCCAATTTCTCTTCGAGTCGCACTTTCCAATCTTTTATTCGCTCTTTGACCAAAGCTTTGAGGGGTGCTATGTAAACCACCTGAAACGTAAATAAACCATACGTGAAGCAAACAGTATAACATTTAATTTTCCATCACCATATAAAGGCTTAGGACATTTACCATAAGCAGGTGGCCTAGTGGTACAAATTCCCCATACTGCCTTGTATGAACTAGGCCACAATGTCACATGCCTTTATTGTTAATCTAAATTCGGTGATCTTTGAGTACCAACTATTCAAGCTACGCTACGAGCGCTACATATGGAGGTACATACGTAGCGCTCGTAGCCATATACCCATATGGAGGTAGAATCTGATTCAAACTCAATGGCGGCTGTGAAGTTAGGCGCGAGACGCTGCGCAGTAGCAAAAAAGAGGCGTGCGGTGTGCGTACAATCGCAAAATCTCGCTTGCAGCGCACTTTACAGCCGCCA
Source organism: Erannis defoliaria (assembly GCA_905404285.2). NCBI lineage: Eukaryota > Metazoa > Arthropoda > Insecta > Lepidoptera > Geometridae > Erannis > Erannis defoliaria. The sequence continues at coordinate 9,440,170 of FR990066.1, read as the reverse complement.
TTAAGTTTGAATCAACCTGTATAAGGGATACTTACCTTACATCCAGGGTATTGATTGAACACCCTGAACATGGCCACCTCAGCGACTATTGTCTTCCCCGAGCCGGTTGGCGCGCCCAACAGCACATTGCTGTCAGTGTGGTACAAGCAGTGGAATATTTGGGTCTGTATCGGGTTGAAGTGGCTGAAGTTGTAGAGCATCTCGAATGAGGGGTTGTTCAGGGCTGTCACCGGTAAGGGTTGAAGTTCGAGCAGATCTGAAATGAAGAGTATAACTCTAATAATATTGAGATACTCAATAATCGTCATGGCCTAAGTATCTCTCATATATGTATATAAAAAAAACATATGTATGTTAAAATATGTTTATGTTTATTAGTATTACATTGTAGGTATGTTTATGATCCGTAGGAATTTCTTCTTTACACACTTCGTCTTTTCGTGTTCATAATTTTTGTCTATCATAAGGTTGCCTGGAAGAGATCGCTTTTAGCATGGGTTTCTTCAAGACGCAAGAATTCTTCTATTTAAGAGTTTTCTTAGACCGAATCCTTGCTTTACATAAAGTTGAGATGGAAGCAATGGACACATTCAAATTGAAAAAAAAAAATACATGGCGTGTAAAATTTCTTTAACACGATACGAACGAGTGCAGTGGCGGATGGTAAGCAACACGTCTGCTCACGGCAGCTACAGACTTACCTGTATGAGGCGGATGCGTTTCCGGTAAGATCAAATGTTGGAACGTGAGCGGTAAAACGCTTTCCGAGCCGATCCACCTTTCCGACGTCGCCCTGATGTAGTACTGCGGCGGCAACGGTTCCGATATTGGGATCGTGATTATCAGCTCTTGAGGCTCGTTTGTGATCACCTGGGAACAATGATATCACAATATAGGTTGCCTGGAAGAGATTGCTTTTAGCAATAAGGCCGCCACTTGTTACACTAGTTAAGTTTATGTAATTCTTGGTGAACAATAAAGAGTTTATCAATCAATAAATCTAGATTGACCTTAGGCTTAACAAAGACTCTTGAACGCCTAAGGCCTGTAACGATGCGCAAACATAACACCAAGAAGGCAAAGTGGTCCTTCATGTCACACCTGAAGCCCTCCTTCGAGGTAAGGAACTGAACGCCAGTCAGTAAGAGAATCAGAGACCTCCGACCAAATATAGGGAACAGCTGATTTTTTCGCGATTTCAACGTTGGTCATTGTCAAAGTTATTCACAATGATGAGTATACTGGCCTCCTTTCGGCTTAGTAATACCGATACGTGTACCCCTGTATAGTAGCAGATTCCGTCGGGCTGAATACTAATCGCTGTTATAATAAACTTAAAACCCATCTTGGGATAACATCATTGTCTGAACCAAGTCACTAAACACAAGGCACAGTCACTAACACCATTTATTACCTTATAGACAATTTTAGGCACAAAAAAAAACCTTAAAAAGTACACAAACATTTTGTTAAAAAAACAGCCGACTTCAAACAACAACGTTGAGCACCATTTCAAACAAAAAATAATTTTAACATACATAAATATAATAATACATTTGAACATAAAATCTCCTTTTTTGTCGTCGGTTAAAAGCTCACCTGTTTCTTAGTGATGAGAAAGTATTCATGGTAATACATGATGTCCGTGTCTGGGTCCTCCACCCATACCCAGAACGCTTCTGGCGCTTTGCCGTGGTATTTGTCATTCCATCTGAAATATGACAAAGCTTGTCTTCAACTAACGGCAAATATAGACTGAGTGGTTCTTATAAAAGAGTTCCGGCTTCCTATATAGAGGGCATCACAACCATATCTATGGTCCAGTTTTAAGATGTTCAATTTTGTAAACAACATTCGCGAATTTGAACCAATAAGAGCTCTTTGTTTTTATCACTAATGGCTGTGATAGGTTCTTAATCCGCCATTATTGTTTAAAATTCGTTTTAGTTTTTTTAAGCTTTTACCAAAACAAAACCGCGCGGCGTCACAATCTCGACTGTTGTCATCACCATGCATTAGGCGCCCTCTTATGGCATAGCCAGAAGACGTCCACTGCCGGACGAAGGGAGAGGAGGGGGTTTCCACAATCCCCACGCTTGGCAGGTGGCTTGGGGATCGCAGAATGCTCACCACGAGAGGACGTTTCCGCCCCTCATCTAACGACGAAACTCAATACATAAACTGCAAAGAGCTCATTGGTATGGGCTTGGGTTTGAAGCCCGAATGTCCACGAACGGGTAGTGATGTGCCGCTCTTTTACTTACTTGAAGTTAGGTGTAATCGTAAGTCTTATCCGTAGGACGGTTCTAGTGATGGGGTGTAAGCTCGCCTCCATTTCGAGTAGCGGAAACTCGTCAGCGCATTTCTTCATATGCCGCGCGTTCTTCGGATTGCGTATTAGGTCACCTGTGATTGCGAAAGGACTAAAATTAGATCATTCATATCTAAAATTTGGTTTGAAAAACGCTGACTATTTCAAATAAGATTCTTACACATTTACAGCCTTACCTAAAATAACCTCGATTCTCTTAGTCACTGCTTAAACTTCTCTGTCTTGGTCTTGCATGTTACACTTCACGTCAGAGAGAAGATGGCAGAGAATCTTAAGCAGTGACTAACGGTTGAAAATATTTTTTAAGTAAGACTGTTATTACGTAAGTATCACATTTGATTTTTGTTACTCATAAATGTAACTTATAAAAAATATGTGATTCTTCTTCATCGTGTCGATGGTTACATATAACAGTATAGACTATAGATATTAGATTTCTTCAGACCGGCGACAGATACAACGCGACATCAATTTTTGGTGATATTGAGATAATTGATGTTCAAAAAGCTTTTCGCATATAAACTGTATCTCAGCCATAGTGCTCAAAATTTACGTCATAATATATTGTATTTTATTTTCCAACATTTGTATTATTACCGTCATATGCATAAAACGCTAAAACGTGTTTCAAACTCAAATTGTAATTAGAAAGAAATATTATAAAACATTTTTTTACAAAAATAGGTTTGAAATACTTTTTAACGTTTTATCCATATGAAGGTTAGTATGTTTAATAGATGAATATTGCTAATGAAGTATTTAATTTCGTGACCGAGAGACCGACCATTGACCGTGGCATGCGCGAACCAAATCTGTCTGTTAATAATATTACCTAGCTCCTTCCAATCCATGTCGCGAATCTGATCAGGCTTCAACATCGGATATTCGATATGTTTCAGGGTGTCAATATTGAAGCAATTGAACTGCCTCATGTCGCTGTAGAAGTCCCACTGTTGCAGTTCCAGCATCTTCGCCATTTTCAAGTACATCGCCGCCATGTACGCGTTGTTTTTACGGAGGGTGATCTCAAAGAGCGCGCGCACTATGCGGACCGCGTTCTGTGAAGTTGAAATTGGTTTTGTTACGGCGAGACTTTCAGACTTATCAAACAATCTAAAAAATGTTTATTAAAGATAAAATAATACGCTTTTAAAAAATAAAATACAACCGACTTCTACTTCGAATACCTGGATGACATCTTCATATTTTCTAGTAATTTTGATTTAAAAAGCAAAATACTGAACCGATTTCGATAAAAAAAATATGGGACCACCTCTGAAGTATTACCTACCAAACAAAAAAAGAATCATCAAAATCAGTTCATAATAGGCGGAGTAAACGCGTAACATACATACAAAAATAAAGTTTATTAACATTAATATTTTAAAGAAGCTTAGGAAAATAAAACGATTCTATTAGTGGTTTCTGTTGGTAGTCCCCAATATAGCTCCCAGGGTTTGCAAGTTGAAGTGGCAATGGGCAGGCCACATCGCTCGTAGAACTGATATCCAATGGGGAAGAAAGGTTCTCCAGTGGAAATGAAGAACCGGAACACGCAGAGTAGGTAGGCCTTCCACTAGGTAAGTAAGTTAAGTTCGTATAGGCTGAGTGGCCAGCCCTAGTGTCAGAGTCAATGTGCCGCCCGAAAGCCTCTGACACTAGGTGGACCGACGACATTGTGAAACTCGCGGGCTATTGCAAATAGCATGTTGTCGTGCAATGTGGCGGTCTAAGGCAGAGGCCTTTGTTCAGAAGCGTCTCTAGGCCGATGACGATATTTAAATTATATTCAACTTTATCTTGCTGTGTCGATTAATGCCGACCCGTTTAAGTGTATAGCACGCCTTAGCTACCTCACACATCTCTAGTGGAAATGCACCCTTATGTTATCCTACCTTAGCATTTAGACCACACAAAATCGTATCTAGCAAGATATACACCTTATTACCTGACTAATATAGTTCAAATCGGACTGCAACGAGGATGCATTAACCCTCCCTCGCGATAGGTAAGTCTGCAGCAGTATGTTGATCTTCCAGTTGATGTCCTCGGGTGGGTCTTCTATCCGAAGCTCGCAGAATTCGTCTTTTAGACTCCACAGCTCTGTTAGTTCTTCTTTGCGGATCTGATGAAAGAACATTTTAAAACATTTTTAATAACTCGACTTGTAGCTATGTTAACAAATCTTAGAAGTGGATTTAATCTACTTTCTTTTATCGACGTAATTATCCAAAGAGAAAGAAAACGTTGACGTTGAATCTAATGATTTGAAAGTTTGTAAACATATTATGCAGTCTGGGTAATAATACATAGGTACTAAAGTCTGTTTCATTATACTTTTCGAAAACGTATTTAAACAATCTGGGTAGGTGTCTATAATTTTCCATATAACATATTTCTTCCTCTATCCTTTTCTTAAATATAATTACTGATTGTACACATGTAAATGGGTTAAAAATGTTAATTACCTATAGTATAAAACAGTTTAATTAATATAATCAATATTTAATTTTTTTTTATTATTAGACCTAATTATAAAAAGGCAGAAAAACATTGTTTTTTGTCATATGGTAATGACTTCTTTAACCCCGTAACTAACTTTACCTTCAACTGCTGGAAGTCCGAGCATCTAGTGAGCATTTCCAGCACATACCCCGGTGTCATAGATTTGCGCACCATGGTGTTGAATACCTCCATGGTTTCACAGGTTATGTAGTAGTGACTGGCGGTTCGGCCCAGATCTGTCAAGATATAACACATCACAGAAAGATCGGTAGTTGTGTGTAGATTGGTCTGCTTCTTACTGATTAGTGTTCTAATCAGTGCAAGGGTAATTTTGATGCTAGGCTGGTTAAGATTCTGGCTTCTTCCTTATTCGGCTAGTGTGACAGGAGCGCAGAATGCTGTTTGCATTGTTATTCTACCTATAAGTAAGTAACCCAGGTTCGATCTAACGGGAAACATCCACTCAAGCAGTGTATTCCACTGTTTAGCATTTCAAAGAGTGTGGAATCAAAGCACTTCGTTCGGGTTTTTTAATGCAACAACGGAGTGACGAGACGAGCGAGAAGTTCGCCTGGTGGTCATGCTTGTCCATAACAGTAGCAGTGCCCTGAGATATTCGATTTCAAATCTCATCTTGCCAATTAATTTCCGTTGTTGTTTTGTTGGAATATTAAAATATTAATCACGAAACGATCGAAGATCCGAATACGACCTTCTGGCCTTCTAATAGCTAGCTGGCCTAGTTCTTATTAGTGTTGTTGGCATCTTTGGCGCTGTTGGTTTATTTCGTACCGCGCCCTAGATGAAGACTTGTAAAGCCTGCAATACATGTTTGCCGAGCGTTGCCGAGTGAAGGCCAATACCAACGCCATCGCTCGGTATCGCTCGCCTAGTTGGCCAAGCGCCAACGTGTACAGAACTCATTAGATAGATCACCTGTAACGTTGAGATCGCCAGTGCGTTCATTGTATCGTATCATCTGCGTTTTGTCAAGTTGCATGGCAGCTGCCGTGATTAGCTCTCTACGTTTAGTTTCCAACATCGGCTCCTCTTGGACGTCACTGTATGATAGACCATACACCTATAACATTTACATACATTCAATTCGGTTTCGAGGGACATAATACGGTGCTGTACGGTAGTACTAAGACGACAAGTGTTCATTATACTTGTAATTTAGACCAACTTTTGCAATGGGACCAACCCCGAAAACGCAAAAAAAATATTACCCGTATCATAGGAAAATGACATTCTCGACAACACGTAATTTTTTGCGGAGATTTCAAGGTTGGGTGTAAAATTTGTCTACTATGGCCTCCTTTCAACTTAGTACAATCATTTCGCATAACCCATGATTATTATTATCAGCCAGAAGGCGCCAACAGCTAGACGAAGGCCTCCCCATTAGTAGGAAAGGCTTCCGTAATCCCTACGCTTGGCAGGCGGTTTGAGGATCGCAGAATGCTCACCATCGTTAACCAAGATCTGCTGCCCTCTAGTGGTTCTGGATTCAGTTTTAGGACATACCCAGGTCCAGTATACATGATAAATTTATTGACTGATCGTTCCTATACCCTCCTCATGCCAAACATAAACTTTAACGCAATCAGTCCATGCGTGAGTTCCATGCATGCACTTACTTCGATTCGTGCACCAATCACACGTCAGAGCGTGAATGAACGATATTGGACTATGGGAACCAGATAGCTGATAGAATACATATAAGCGTATACTTTAAGCGTGACTTACTAGACTCTTCGTCAAGTTACATAAGAACAAACATTTGTACCTGCGGATTTATTCTCATTCTGACGAAGAGATACGTGTAGCTCAGCCATTCTACCGCTTCGTCTATATTTGTTACTGTTCCTAAAGCGACCTGCAAACACAAATGATACAATCAAAACTACTAGAATATATTAGATGAAAGAAATTCGCCTTATCTGTCGGCTTGCTCAATTAAAATTTTTTGATCGCTGGAACCAATTAAAATGCCAGTAAAGACGGTTCCAAAGTCTTTATTGCTGTTGTTTTTATATTCTGTATATTGTGACCCTATAACTGCGTGTAATATGTCAAAACGGTTGAATGCATTTGGATGATTCATCATCACGCGGGTGAGACCGCGGGGCTCAGCCAGTGACTTTATACGAATAATTACCTCAGCGTTCAAATTATCCGCCAGCAGATTAATGAAGTTGCTCTCAATGGGGAACTGGTTAGTCATAGACTTGAGATAGTGCGTGAGTTTGTCGTGGGACGTGATGATGATTCCAGTCCCGGACGTGTCGAACTGAGGCCGACCGGCGCGGCCGAATATCTGTAGCACGTCCAGGATGGATAGGTCCACGAATGTGCCGTGCGCTTGGTCGTAGATTTCGGTACCCTGAAAAAACAAGTATTTTTATTAGGTAAAAAGCTTACGTTTCACCGCCATCACGGCGGTCTACGTTGGGGCACGCCTACGTAAAGAAACCGATACACTTGCGACTTGAACACACTTAGATAGTTGTCTTTCAGTGACTTTAACAAGATCGTATCAACTTCGCTTGTAACTATGTAAAATAAACCCACCCATAAGACTCCAGTAGTCTGATTTGATTTGTCTTGTCGGGTCCCGTACATTACTGATTACATTAACTGGTTATTATTGTGTATTTTTTAATACTCCTGTGGTTACATTTTTCTAGTTTGTAAGTTGCTTCTTAAATAAAGTTTTTTCTATTCTATTCCATTCTTACCCTTATAACAACGGCGTGAGCCGGTAGGTTGACTCCCCAGGCTAGCGTTGAAGTACAAACCAAAACCTTTATAAAACCTTCGGCGAAGTACTTTTCAACCATGTTTCTGTGAAATAACACACAAACATATTAAATAACACAATGAGACACCATTACATGCCTCAACCTGCCTCTGGACCTGGGTATGTCGGTAGGGCAGCAGCGTCCTTTCAGTTAACGGTAGTGAGTATTTTGCAATCCCAAGCCGCCTGCCAAGCGTGGGCAATTATGCCCCCCCCCCCCCCTAAGGGGGATGCCATCTTCCAGCAGTGGACGTCGTCGTCTGGCTGTTGATGTACTGATGAGATGCTTCAACACGCCTTATGTAATATATTTAATAATATAATTAGGTAATTTACTGGGAATGAAGAGATTTAACATCTACGGCCTTACTTAAAAAAACTTCTCAACCGTTAGTCACCGCTTAAGATGCCCTGCCATCTTCACTCTGACGTGAAGTTGCACGTGCTAGAAAAGGACAGAGAAGTTTAAGCAGTGACTAAGAGAATCGAGATTATTTTAGGTAAGGCCGCTAATATCTCAGGGTGACGAGCGCAGTGCAGTGCTGCGCAAGATTGTGTTCGCAAGTTTACAATTCTGGCACTGCTACTGTTAGTGGCAGGAGTGACGCTTACCACCAGGCCAACTTGCTCGTCTCGTCACTTGATTGTATAAAAAAAAGAGAAGATGCGGTCTACGATGGAGCACACTTTCCCAGAAAATACCGATCCACTCACGATTTGAAAACACCCTGATTACAAGTTTATTAAGGTGTATGATAGTAGAATGGGCAGAAGGGAACTAAAAGGGCAGATCTGAAAGACTCTCTCCGAAATGTAACACAAGCAACAACCATAATACAAGCTTTGCTTAGTATGGGGCTAGATGGCGCTGTGTGAATAAAGTCCACCGATATTTATTTATTTATTTATTTATCCGATAATAAAACCGATAGACTAGAACTTTGCGTCGATGTTCAAGGCTTTGGAGATTAGCCTGAACTAGGGAATCGTTGCAAATGAGCTTAGCGTGATTTTCGATAGACTCCAATTCAACGCCTGTAGCGGATGTTCTGCTGATGATATAATAGACGATATTCAGCAGTCAAGCTGTTGTGTCTGTTATATTTCTGCTTAAAAACCGTAAGGCAAACCCACCTGTCACTCCTCAGCATACCAGCATGATGGCACGCGAATCCACATGCAAAAATCTCCGCTAGTACTCTGTTAGGGCTACTTCCTATAGCTTTCTTCGCCTTTAAGAAAGCGCCAGAGTCTTCCGGCTCAAAGTGTTTCAAATGTCCCTTTTTCTGCGCCAACTCTTTGAGGACCATAGCGGTCTGGTGGGTAGCGTTGCGGGCGTGGACGAACACCATAACTTGGTGGCCTTTCTGGACCATGTCAGTGGTTTTGTCGTAGCATATTTCGTTCATTTGTTGTATCTGAAATAAGGTTTTTGGACTGAAGCAAATGGTATTTAACAAAGTTTGTATAGGCTGTCCAGCCAGTTCTATTATCAGAGTTAATATGCAGCCCGTAGAGCAAAGGAAAGAGCAAAGGCTATAAAACAGGTTATATACCTTTGAAAAGGCTTAACGGATGGTGTTATATTTAGAGGAGTTATTCAATGTATAGACTGATGGTAACTAGACCCTTTTCACGCTAAATATACACGTTGCACAGCGCATGCTCGCGCAAGTTTTGTAATGATTAAATGTGGAAATAATGAAATTAAGTAGAATATGAGATTTCTCGTGTATAACAATGGCAATGCAATGGCTGGAGTAGGCTGTCATAGGTGGATTAGAAAGAACCGGTTATAGTGTACCCTGCCTACTGTAGCTGTTTTGTGTGCTCGCGCGCATTCGTAGGTAGGTATCATGTTTTTATTATTATTTCGTAAGTTGTTTACATGTTTAAATGCCTTTTATACGATTGTCGAGGATTTATTGTATAGACAAACCTAAAGTAGGTTTTTAGACAATAGAAAAAATATTGTTTGATAGATTTTAAGATTCGAAAAATAAATTAAAAAAAAAAAAAAAACTAAATTCAATATGACATATATTTGTTTTTCTATGGTCTAGTCTAGGGTTTGAGCTTCCTCTATAACTTCTTTTTCTTCTCATATAATATACCGTCGATGGGGGTTCAATGGAAACAGACACGGGCAAAAACGTGATTACCGTTAAAAAATAAACCTTACCTGTCTCAAATGTGCTCCGCCGCCGCTTCCAGTATCTTTGACTCCGATAAACTGCTGCTCTAACGGCACAGGTCGGAAGCGCGAGTCGAAGAAAAATAGGCCAATGTTTGGATTTACTCTCAGGAACCTAGAAAAACATACTTTAAATGCAATGCGACGTTATAGCACACATGAAAAAACACTCTCGCTCTTTTGTACTGTGCGTGCTACGATGTGATTTTCTTCGTTTCTCTCATGATGATTTTTTAAATCCCAAATTAAAAGAAAACCATGACAGAAACGAAGAAAAGAACAAATATTATAGAAGACGGAGTTTTTTATATGAAGTTTGTCTATGTAGATAAAATTTATTATAAGCCTACTACGCTGTTTTAAGCTTTAAAAGACGCTGTTCCAATAGTGCTAAAGTTGATTTTTACCTAGCATCGAGAAGATACTCGTGGGCAGTGTAACAAACACACACAAGACAAACTTGAGACTTTACAATCAAGCGACATGTAACTCTATAAATGTGTGAACAAGGTTGATTATTACCTGGCAACGTCAAGATAGTTAGGGAGCGTGGCAGAGAGACCGACAATCCTGATCATGTTCTGTGTTGATTCGATTTGTCGTAGTGTGCGCGCTACGATCGCCTCTACTATGGGACCTCTGTCGCCGTGGAGTAAGTGGACCTCGTCTATGATGATCAGCTTCACTATTGACGCTAGCTCGGTGTCGGCTGTAATCAAACTTAGTAGTAGTGCAATGTGTTAATATTTACAAACCGTAGTAGGCTAATGGGCTGCCACCCTCTTCGCAATACATTTGCAAACGACGGTACGGGGTCGTGGTCCAACTACTCTGTTCAACCAGTTGGACTACGGGACGTCACTAGGGGTAGTGGTCCAACTAAGATCTCTAATAAATAAATAAAACACGACTGCCCTGCCAAAAAATTATAGCCAGTGTCACTCGGGATGATGTAAGGATTCTGAAAAACCCCACAATACATCTTATATAAACTTTGAAAACATTATATTACCTTTTTTTGGGCAGTCGTGTAAAAATATGACCGCAGCTGTCGCTCCAGAATACGCTTATGTCGCCACGAGCGTAGATATACTTAGGACGCTACATAAATCATCTCTTGTAGATGGAAACACGCCAATAGTGTTGAGTCTAATGCGAAGAATAGCCACGGTAGTTTAATAGGAAGACAACTAGACTTGGAATCGTGGTGTTCGTGGGTTCAAAACCTGGACCGATGAGCTCTTTGAAGTTTACTTACGTAGTTTCATACCACGGGCTTTGCGGTGATGAAAGCATCGTGAAAAAAAAATCCTTTACGTTTTTTAAGTTTAAGAGAAAGGTTCTAAGTGCTTACTAGCTCCTTTTCTAGTGACGACGTCCCATTTCTCCGGCGTAGTGACGATCATCTGGGTTTGTTGCACTTCAGTCTTTGTTAGTTTCATGTCACCCGTCAACTCTTTCACCACGACGCCGAGGTTCTTCAGTCTTCTACCGAAACTGGCTGTCATCTCTGAGGCTAGAGCTTTCATTGGCGCTATGTAGATTATCTGTAAGGTTTATGTAATAGACAGTACTAGGTGGTACTGAAACTACACGTGACTTTGGGTAGAGATCATTCGCTCTTACGCGCTTATTAAATAAGAACTTTACGGCAATATGGCCGTAGCGTAGTAGAACCGTACGTAGAAGGTAACGCAGTAGCGGATTCGCCGGGTTTCTCTATTTATTTGTTTTATTTCGCGCAAGGCACAAATCACTCTGAATTGTTACCAGAATGTCAGCATAGTTTGAAATTGGACCTGGGTACGTCCTAAAACTGCACCCAGAACCACCGGAGGCTGGGCAGCCATCCTCTTGGTGGTGGTGAGCATTCTGCAATCTCTAAGCCGCCTGTCAACCGCGCGGAATATGGCAACCACAAGGGAAGGCCTTCGTTTAGCAGCGCGCCTCTTCTGGCTGATGTGTGTATTCGTCATCAGCCATAAAACGTCCACTGCTGGACGAAGGCCTCCCCTTAATAGAGGGGTGTTGCCATAATCCCCACGCTTGGCAGGCGGCTCGGGGATCGCAGAATAACCAAGAGGACGTTGCTGCCCGTCCTACGGTGGGTCTGGTTGCAGTTTACGGACATACCCAGGTCCAGGACGTGTGTATTAGAAACTGTCAATTTCTATCTGTTACGAGTAACGTTTCAGTAGGTTTTATATTTAAGGTAGGTGTTAAAGTTTCAGCAGATTTTACATTTACGTCGTCGCGACCTTTGATAATAACAAGTAACTTACAAAAAAACAACCGAACTCAAATTAATATGGGACTACCTCGGGAGTATACCCTTACAAATAAAAAAAAATTTTTTCACAATCGATCCACAATTGACGGAGAAATCGGTGAACTTAGTTTTTTTTTTAAAAACATACGTACCGTCGAACATAGAACCTCATCCTTTTTTGAAGTCGGTTTACAAATAATAATAATCGCTTACCTTGAACTTGTTCTTCATGATAACGTTGTTTTCAATGTGTTGTTTAATCTGGTGCACGACGGTTAGCAGCGCTATGTTAGTCTTCCCCGCACCCGTGGGCGCGCAAATAAGCAGGTTCTCATTAGTGTTGTATGCAGTTTGGAACACCACTGATTGGATACGGTTCAACTCTTTTATGTTCTCGAACGCCATTTGACCAACCTGAAAAAAAAATTTTTTTTATCACTCTTGTTCGTAAAGTGGATTGCATCGGTTTTAGGCTCATAATCCAAGCTAATGAAACTTTTAAACTTTCGCGATTTGAACACATAATTATGTTTATAGCCGGGACTTAATCGCGCACAAACTAAGCGAACCATAGCAGAGAGAATAAAAGAACATATCGCGGCTGTCAAAAATCGCCAGACACAGAAGTCTGCCATCGCTGAGCACCTGCTCGAAGCGTGATCCGGTCACTGGATTGAACTCCACGATCCGAAAGTCCTCTCCACTGAACGACATTATTATCCAAGGATGGTTCGTGAAGCGGTTGAAATAAAAAAACATCGTAATTTCAATCGGGAAGATGGATTTAGATTGTCGTCGTCGTGGAATCCCGTTATAGGCAAGTTTTCATATCGCGGTAGGGTTTCTGAGAAATCTGCTGATACCGTCAGTGTAGTGTGCCGTGGAAACAAACCTACGTTTTAACAAGACCAAATGAGGGTAGGACACCACAACACCCTCATTTTTCACCAAGATGACCCGCATTCTTCAGTCAGCTCGTGACCACGGCCATTGGAACATGGTCGAAACGTCGAGGTAAATAAAAATAAATTTATTTGTGCGCGATTAAGTCCCGGCTATAAACATAATTATAATCCAAGCTATTACGCACGCGTGCTTTTTACTTTACATTACGGCACATAGTGCTATAATAGGTATAACTCGGTAAAGTCAAGTTGTTGTTGTACGTGACTGCAATTAGACGTACGTATACGAAGCACTCTTAATATAGCCGGGTAATACTTACAGTTTTTTTTGTAATACCAACAAAGAGTTCTTATGCCGCTGAAGTAAATGTCAACCTGCGCGCGCATTGCTGATTTGGGCGCCATTTTCCGCAAATGTTTGTTGACGTATTCGCTGTGTGGTTGATTATTATCAAAAAAATATTGTTTTTTCCTCGCTAGTGTGATGAAAACAGTCGTATGAAACTCTTGTGCTATGTTTCAATACACTCTCGGCTTCCTTATCGCACTCGCCTGCGACTCGCGCGCATAATACCGCCTCTAGTGTAATGACCAATATAGCAAACCTTTATCATAATGTAATACGTCAGAGTATTGATTAACTTACTTCTATTCTTAATCACAGCTCCACAGCTGAGCATCTTTAAGAATTGCTTGGCATACTGGCTTACAAGAAAAGAGGCATATCTAAAGTGCAACACATTTCGGAAGCAGTGTTTTAAAACAGAACTATCCCCCTAGTATGGTATGTATGGCTTAATCGGGATACCGCTCGACTTGTAATAGTGGGGTCGCGAGTTCAAGCCCAGGCCCGTGACCAAGGCGCTCTTCGGAGTTGATGTACGGATTTTCATATCACTGGCTTTTCGGTGAAGGAAAACATCGTGAGGAAACCTGCATATGTCCTGAGAAGAAATTCAATGGCAAATGTGAATCCACCAACTCGCAACTGGGCCAGCGTGGTGGACAAAGTCTTTAAAAAGGCTGATTATGATTAGGTTTACTCTTGTAACATCTACACGACACGCAGCGCAAGCTATCATCATGCTGTTGGGCTCATGTCCTGCATTAGTCTGCCTTATAGCTTAGTTCAGTGCGAAGGTTGGGAAGAGCTAGCACAACAGAGACGAGATTGGCGAAGCGACTGTTACCAACTTTGAAGAGGATCGATTACAATAGGTAGCCTTGTGACTAAAACCCGTTCGAAGGCTTCCTATACCTAAACCCTGGGGCGTAGCTATAGCTTTCACATGGGGGGAGAGGGCGTAAGATGGTAGCATGAAGACGATATATCTATAGTTGTAAACACCCCCTTATATTCGCCCATACCTAAACATATGATGCTCATGGTAAACTGCACTTACTTAGGACTTTTAAAACTAAAATTGTTTCGCCAGCCACCGGCGTCCTCACCACAGGAGCTGGCAAGGTTCGACATTGACAGAAACGTTAAGGAGGACGATATGATAACTTCATGGGTTTTTATCCTGTTTAGCACAGCATTCAAGGACGCACGAAAGGATGGCGCTATTATGCCATGCTTTTCTCGTACCATATAAATATAGCAAGAAGTGGTTATGAATGGTAGGAGGCTCTTTTGAGCGGAGTGGCATTGCGGCAGTACTTTGTGTGAGCAAAACACACTGCTCTGTAAGGTCTTCAAGGGATTAAAAAAAAATGTCATTAATAAGTCAGGATTTAGAATTGTATACATATAGGTTTTTTTTAATGTATAAGTAATGAATCCAATATCACCTATTACGTTTCTACTAACCTCATCCAAATCCGATATAGGAACTCGTTTATTGCCGACCTCTAAAGGCGCAGGTTCGCTCTTGGGCAGGATCACTTCTTCATACTCCTTCGTGTCTTTTCTCTGCACGTTGTCTGGCAGAACCAGTTTCATGCCAGACACAAAACCTGAAAGAGACTCTCGGTAGAGTGATCTACTTCTCCAATAATGTCACTTACAGTTCTACCACAGAAGAAATACAATACAATCAAAGGCAAAGTCCGTACAAACTCGTATATAAGCTGTGCACTGACAGCCGGCCTGGATAAATGATTATTTACGGGATGTGTGAAACAGCGTTCTACAGTCTGTCCGTGAACATGGTGCACACAATAGGGTAGATGACTGATGTTTATATAGTTGAAACAAATAGCTTTGATGAAGAATTTAAGTAAATATAGTATGTTTAACGAAAAAATAATTAAAATCGGTTAATAATGTTCAGATATATGAGCGTTTAAAGTTTTCGTTAGAGACAACTCTGTCCCTTTCCCACAAAACAAAAAATGACGTCACGCCTTACTTGTCAGTATAGAATTTATATGGCGTACTGAGATGTGACGTCACGATTTGCTGTTTCGCCTCTCTGTCTAGCATGATATTAAAATGCTTATAACTTGCTTATTTTTGATCAGATTTTCATTTTCTTTTCATTAATCAGCTCATCATCATCATCATATTTATGTGCCACATTTTAATAGGACAATAAAAAAAAACCAGTCATCTAGCCTATTGCGTCGAAATATCGGGAGCTAGTTTCACAGTTAGTGTTTTACGTCAATCTCAACACCATCAGTTCACTGCTAGACATAGGTCTCATATGTACATGTACAATACAGTCAGCATCAAATATATTATTAGTGTTCTTTGTAGTGTTAAGGTATTCTGTGGTGTCTGTCGTGTATCGCGACCGATCGCAGCCGCGCGCGGCTGATATCAGCCGCTTCAGTCATAGACCGCGCGCGGCTGTCGCAGACCTCGGAAGCGGCGACGCCATACATTTTCCATACGAGAATTGCCGCATCGGTCGCATGCGTCATCCGCGCGCGTTTAGCAGCGTGCGGCTGCGATCTAGCGTTCGTTCATTTTGAGTTTCACTCAACACACGTAAAATTTTCAATGTGTAATACAGTTAATTATTATGAGCTTTACTAATGGGGATCCATACAGCATTTTTTTCTGCTAAGTGGCGCATTATCGATACGGCCATAGTCAACTGCCAATCTCATACATTTTGTTGTTTTCTGTTTTGTTTTTGCAGAGAATATTTTAAAGACTCGGATTACCAGGGAGAATCTGCATATAAGTACTGGTTTATATAGCAATCCTTTGTCTTGCTAATTAAAGCTCTGTCCAACATAAAATGAAAACAACTATCTAATCTACAAATCTATAATCAGGTCGTCAACAGCTGCATAGATTCTTAAACGATTAACAAGAAAACTTGATTTTGCCACATCCGGACCGCCGCTGGCGCCATCTACGAAAAGTTTTGCCTGTGGAACTTCGTTGAATACTCGCGTCTAAATTCTCATTTCATTGGTTGGTTGGTGGTTGTTGGTGATATTATTTAAAACTTTTAATGCCATACCTGCAGCATTTTTAGCGTTCAGTGAAGAGTCATATACATTAGGATATTGCACTTTCGTCTGGAAATAGGAGATCTTCTGGAGTATTGGGTCTATGTTTTGAGCAGATCTTGTAGCGGAGAATGGTACAACAGGCTTAGAAAGTTCTGCTAGCCTGAAATAGATTAAAATGATGATTGACAAATAATGATCAGCAAGCCTGCCAGTACATTCAGAGCAGGATTTGAATGGAAATGTGTAGACTTGTAATTACTGGGTATGTAGAGACTTGACATCTAATATCTCAGGGTGACGAGCGGAGTGCAGTGCGACGCAGGATTCTGTTCGCAATTGTTTCGCATTCTGGCACTGCTACTGTTTTGGGCAGGCGTGATACTTAGAACCGGGCGAATGTCTCGCTTATCTCGTTACACTATTGCATTAAAAAAACTTATAATGGAAATATGTAGGTACAGGGGACTGGAAATTTATATTTATATCCTGAAAAAGAGTACATTTCGTTTTGGACAGAGTAATAGTTAGCATTTTTCGCTGCCCGAGTGGTGTGTCCCGATAATTCTAATCTGGGTGTCTTCAAGTCGCGAGTGAACCGGTTTCTAGGCAAGCGTGCTCCATCGTAGATTGCATCTTCGTTTAACACCAGACGAGATGGCAGCCAAACGCAAGCCTATAAATTAATTAAAAAAGTACCTTCTAGCTCTCATCTGCGCGACATTAATCTCAGGTCCGTTATCTTCTTCTTCGATCTTCTTAGAGTTCTTAGCCTTCTTCTCTTCTTTCCTCACCAGTTTGGCTAGCATCTTCTCCTGTTCTGATAGAACTGATACTTGGCACAGGTATTGGGGCATTTTATTCTCTGGTAATAGTGACGATGCAACTGAAATTATTACGTTTTTTATCTAATTGCGCGACGAGTCTATACTATCTTCAACAAGCAGGTGAGTAGAAAGGATTACAATAACAGAGCTGCAAAAAAGCAAGGATGCCACATCAGGGATATGAGGTAACTGGACCTCAACCCTGACCTGACCAACACACCCAGTCACTTCTGCTCATAGCTCAACCGATCGCAGAAAGAAAAAGAAATAGCAAAAAATAGTTGAGTAGTGGTGAAACACCTAGCTGTTCAACCATAAAAACAGTTTAAAGAACTTTCTCTTATAGACGGCTGTGGCGTGGACGGCGCTCTCCAGCTGACTTGAGTCCATAGTTCCCATTCTAGACTAGGTGTGGTTACCATCTTCAACAGTATCAGATAAGTTGTGGTCAACTAGCCTATCAACTATCAAAAAAGCCCCTTGGTCAGTAGTACCATTGATTAGCACCATTGATGGTACTATTGAAGTAAGGGTGTACAAAGTGTCAATTTATACCATACTTAAGGTACTAAGGATACAAAGTTATGTCACTTGTACAATAAATGTGTTTTATGTAAATTAAGTATGTATTGAAAAAAAAAAGTTTGCTATTTGGGGCCTTATTTTTGAAACGTGCGCAAAAGTTGCGCATGCAAAGGAGACATCTTTCAAACGATATTGAACCTTATTCCAAACAGTATCGTTCGAAGGTCAGCTCCTTTCGTATGCGTTACGCTTACGTACGATTCAAAAATAAGGCCCCTGGTACATAGTACAAGTTTTGCTTAGTTTGGGGCTAGATGGCGCTGTGTAAAATGTCCACGTAATATTTATTTCTTTAATGGTACTACTGACACATACGGAAAAAGTTTAAGCACTCACTCTCTGCTATAGACGGCTGTGGATGCTGTGGTGGAGGTGCCCTTAAGCTATCTATTATTTCTTGTCTATGCACCAACATCTCCTGAATAAATTCGAACTTGTCAAATCCGAGTAGATCAAATAAATCATTCTGTAGTTCATCATTGCTTCTAGGCGAGTTTAGGAATGTTATTATTGACTGTAAGATGTCAGCGCTGGATATGCCAGATGAGTTCTCGTAGAGGTCTTTCACTTTTGTTTCTAGCCAGGTTTTGCTGAACTGAAAATGTGATTGTGATATTTAGAACATTATGAAGCAATCCATGTTTTTAAAACTTAAACAGTAAGAAAAATGGCTCCGTATCGAAAGGACTATCAGGGTAAATGACGATGTTTGCAGAACGTCGGCACGTGAAAACGTCATGGTGACAATGTCTTGAGTGGCAAAACAACTTACTAGTAAAACGTCCATTATACAAAAGGTCAGGGACAACCAGTAACAAAACAAAATAGTGAACATATCTTTACTAACTAAAATAAGAAACCAAAAAAAAAAAAACACTTCAAACAATGACATAGAAACAAAAAAAAACACTATTTTAACCAAGAAAGATATAAAATACGTTTTTAAAGAATAACATCTAATTCCTGTTCCTCGTATCGTTATGAACGTTTACTAATATCTTTGATGGGTCTTCTCTTTTCTTTGTTTTAGTCCTTACAAATTAGTCTCCAAAGAGAATCTGTTTTATAAGAGAAAGTCGTTGTAAAAATACAAATGCTGTGATCTCTTGATTGTTTAGTTTTCTCTCTTGTATTTTTTGTGGAAATTATATTCTTTTTTTCCGTGCTCGCCCATAAAAATTCTAATTAAATCTTTTTTACTGCATAAAAATTACATTTTGGAAAATAGACATCTCTTGATAACTGTACTTCACATTTTGGACGTTTTACTAGTAAGTTGTTTTGCCACTCAAGACATTGTCACCATGTAGACGTTTTCACGTGCCGACATTCTGCAAACATCGTCATTTACCTTGATAGTCTTTCGATACAATTTGTATTACAGTAAATGCCACAATAAACCAACACTGTCTACTTAGACTCTTCTAACATTTGCTTCAATAACTACACAAAATATACTCTTGCTCTATATTGTTTGTAGTGGACACAATTTGCAACCTTACATCTACAACTTTAAGTTAGGTTATTCAACAACATACCTTAGATTCCAGTATTGTTTTAGCAGAAGGAATATTAACATTGTTCGCTTGTACATTATATTTCATAGAGAAGTCAGTGACAAATGCACTGGAAGTGGCTGGCTTAGCCCGGAGGTTGGCTAGCGGCTTCCTAGTCGGCTTGTATGGTATAAAGTGGCATTGAATGTGGTCACCCCATAACTTGACATTCTCTTTGTTAGAATCATTGGTCTCTTTGCGAATGTAGTCTTTTGTGTCTTCTGTTAATTCGTTTGAGACATTTGAGACTATCTGAAAATAACAGTTGCAGGAATAAGAAACAAACTTTTTACAGCTTTTGATAGACATCTTTTGTACATGGTATTTAGCAATGTCAGTTCTATGAATTTTAACAAAACTTGGTACACTCATTAAAAAAATGTTTGTACTTTACAAACTTAACATCATTTGAATGTGTTAGTTTACAGTTAGTGATCAGAAGTAAGTTATATTACATTTTAGTAGCGGTTGGACTCTACTGGTGGTGTCCGCCTGGGGAAGTACCACACCTTTGCCAGTTATTCAACTGCCAATCAGTAGTGTGCAAGCATTACTATGCTCCGTTTTGAAGGTTACCAGAGAAATTAGTGGGTATGAAGAGATTTAACATCTAATATCGCACGGTGACGAGCGCAGTGCAGTGCGGTGCAGGATTGTGTTTGCAAATTCACAATTCTGGCACTGCTACTGTTAGTGGCAGGGGTGACGCTTACCACCAGTCGAATGTCTTGCTGATCTTGTCATTTGATAGAATTAAAAAAAAACATTTTAATTTACTTTTTGTGTTTTGGTGTATACTGTAAGCACAGAGAGCAATTGATACAAGTAAATAAATAAATACATTTACAAACATGAACCTTGTTGTTTGAAGTTTCTATGAATTTTGTATTCGTATTTCAGATAATTTATTGCTAAGACTGTAAGGCACACCAAAAGGCTTTGAAATTACTGCTTAATACAAGAAGGTGCTACCAACCTCACAAATCTTATTAGCCGTTGACGACTGTACTGTCCCAAATATCTGTCGTAACTGAGACAGGTGTTTCAGCATAACAATATCAACATCTAAGAACATCCGCAGACACAGAACAGCTGCATCTTCAATGACGTCATCGGATTGCTCTCCTGTGAGGACCTGACACAACTCCTTGAGTTGCCCAAGGAGTTTGATTATGTCAGCAGAGTTGGACTCATTTTGTTTAATGTAGAGTTGTATATCTGCAAATGACTTGAATCTGAAAATAATACTTTTAATTAGTGTCTCTTGGAGTTAAATGGTGAGTCTTTGCATTTGGGACACCAATTTTTTAATAATCTACTTGTCCTAATCAGAAATAATTGTTAACTAATATTAATGTGCTATGTCTTCTATGCCCTGACAACTTGTTTGGTGGCTACTGTACATTGCAGAAATTGTGTAATATTATAGGGAGAAATAATAATCTATCATGTTGCAACATCATTCATGTGTTTCTATTTTTGCTTGTGTTGGTGGTTTGCCTACTAGGGGATTCCCCTAAATCAAGTCAAGCCAGTTAGTTCAATAATTTAATGCTAAAGCGTATATAAATGTATGGACTGAATTAATCTTACCTTTGCAATTTCCTGCTTTTTAAGTTTAGCTTAGCAGAACCTGGTGGTGGCTTTAAACATCGTGGTTTATCGAGCTGCGTGTGAGCCCTCAGGGCTCGAGTAATACGAGGCAGCTCGATCATTGTAAACACACTTCGGCACTAGCTACTTTTAGTTCTGAAACGAATGGAGTGAATGGTATTGTTGTATACAACTTGGAATCAGCGACGGTGTTGGAAAGAGAATATTTGTTTTTCTGAACTTTTAAATTTGTTTCTTTTTATAAAGAATAAAGCAGTAATATAGATAAGACTGGCATAACGAGCTAACTTTTTTGGTATTGCTGGGTGTTTTAATTGGCCCGGTATCTGTGTGTCTGTGTCGTGTTTACCAATATTGTCCAACAATTCGACAGGTTTATGTACATATTTTTTCTTATTTATATTCACAGACAGGCTGACTTACTACTTACCAATTTATTAAATGTGTGAAATAGTTATTATTACTCGTTAAGTTCGTGCGCGTAAATATTTTAATATAAAATAAATCTGAAAAACTAAATTCACAAAAATGAACTGACTACCACTACGAATCAACCGTCAACGTCAACGTAACAGTTGACATTGAGAGAAGAGTATTTGTAGATCTTGACACAGTTGACAGAGTTTTGGCGGGAACACGGAAAAATCATGTCGTTGCATTCTATTATTTTCTTAAACTTGTGTATTTTCGCGAATTAATGATTAAAAATGGTGGTGTTTTATTCATTGAGTGTTGAATTACATGCACGAGTGTGGGCAAGTGATATAATGTGGTGAAACATGTCTTTTTGTGTTGTTTTCAAAACTCCGTAGAAGCTCATAGTAAAGTCGCCACAACTTTACTAGGGCATGACTTGGACTCGACTATGACTAATTTCGTGTGACTGACTGTGATATCATTACATATTTGACTTGATTTACACATAAATATTTGAAAAAATCATAAACTTGACACTGGCAGAATGCACAACGTGCGATGCCAAGAACTAAGAAAAAAAAAAAAAGACACAGTTGACAGCGATATTTACATAAATTGTTTTTTTTATACTCCTTTAGGCTTACCTATAGTCTCACGACCACACTACCATTTTATCTTATTAATTAATAAATACTAACAGTCAGGCTATAAAACTGTTAAAACACTTCCTACACGCATGTGGTGGGTGATGAGTAATAAATCCCCATTATTCTTGTCAAAAACCAAACTATGCCAAAAAGTTTTTTTTATTTTATTACGGTATATCTAGCGGCACGTATCTTTAGCGCTGAGCGAGCGGTGACTCTCTTTCTCGCATAGGGTAAGGGTGGGGTGAGTGAAAGAGAGGTACCCCTCGCTCAGCGCTAAAGATACGTGCCGCTAGCAGTAATGATAGGGCTTCACCTGCGTATAGCTGATATGGCCGGGTATTAGCACGCGGGGCTAGTGGCATTATTAGCGTCGTTAGACGTTAACCGATATTCAAAGTCAAATGATAGTGTGGCCGCCCATGTAGCGAAAGGTATAATGCATCACATAATGCACGTTAATTATTTCGATAACTAGACGTAAAGCGTCACGCAGGTGAAGCCCTAGCATAAGACAGAGTAGTTGGGTTTAACAATAGCATTATATCAAGCCGTTTATAGCACACACAAAAAAAATATGTTTATGTTTTGTTTGTTTTGTTTTGATTTTGATCATATTAATAAATAGTTGCGCAAAGCGCGTTTTCATGGTATTTTGGTAAATTAATTAATTAAATATTATCAAAATGAGCACGAAAAAACATCCAATAAATAACTACAAAAGGTTTCTCCTAAATCGTTCTACCTCAAACACAGCATTCGTTGAATTTATTGAAAATATGCTCGCTGCCGAAGACGTAACTGCTAACTACTGTTTTCATAAAGTTATGGTGAGTAAAATTCGATTTTTAACTCATATTGAATTTTTTGATCTATCATAAAATAGAGAAAAAACTTACATTCAGATTTTCATTCAGGTGAAAAAATATAACCTTATCATCTATTTTATAAATCACTTACAGGTACACAATTGGAACTATCCAAACGAAACGTTAATTGATACATTAACTGAGTATTTCTCCGCCTGGTTCGTACCAGTTGATGTGACAAGGCAGCGGGACATTACAACGTTCTACACAAGTAACCTAAACCTGATACTTCGCTTAACTCGCCTAGACTTCATGTTCCCGTTTGACAAGAACATGTTTAACATAGACGTGTTGTTTAACGACAAAACATCCGTGGATTTCTTTGATAATTTCATCACCATTGATGATGTTATCTCGAGCGTAGTGTCTGGAAGGCTTAGTGACAAACAACAGTTGGATTTATCTAATTTCTGCAGTGATCAAGGTAATTATTTAATTATAATATGTGAAAAGCATATAAGCCGATATCATCACAGTTGAAGCATTATTGTTTTGTCTGTTTAGATCTCCAATCAAATTGTTTGTCTTCAGTCGAACAACAGCCTAATAAATAAATAAATATCAGTGGAACTAGATACTACTAGAATACTTATATATGTACACTTTTTTTTAGTAAATCTTAATTTTTTATACATGTATATATACCACCCAGACACAGAATAAACATCTATGTTTGTCACATATACCTATGTTGTCCTGGGTGGGAATTTAACCCATGCCCTACAGCTCTCAAAGCAGATATACTACTAACTGAGCTATAAGGCTGTAAACTGCTGAACTGATGAGATGTGATGGAGCTTTAGATAGGATGCAGACTACTGTCGGCGGATCTTCTTTTTCATTGATCAAAGGTTAAGAATATCTATTCCTCTCTTATCCATCTAACATATAGCAAAGGATTCTATATGTTAGATGTTTGAAGTTTGATGGTTATTAACGTCAATGGTTAGAAAATATTTGACTTCACATTTAAAGTTTAAACTGTTGGCTCAATCTTAGTTGTCCCAGATGTCTGTATACTAAATAGGTAGAAGCTAGAGCACATACCCACCCCCCCATTAGCCAGAAAACGTCAACTGCTGGACAAAAGCCTCCCCTTTAATAGGGAGGGGTTGCCATAATCCCCACGCTTGGCAGGCGGCTTGGGGTTCGACATATGGGAGAGCACATACAGGCTAGATGACTGGTTTTTTTTATTGTCCTATTAAAATGTGGCCCATAAATATAGCTGATTAAAGAAAAGAAAATGAAAATCTGATCAAAAATAAGCAACTTATAAGCATTTTAATATCATGCTAGACAGAGAGAAGAAACAGCAAATCGTGACGTCACTTCTCTGTACGCCATATAAATTATATTCTGACAAGTAAGGCGTGACGTCATTTTTTGTTTTGTGGGAAAGGGACAGAGTTGTCTCTAACAAAAACTTTAAACACTCATATATCAGAACATTATTACCCGATTTAAATTATTTTTTCAATGAACATATTATATTTATGTTTTATTTATACCGGAATACTCACGTTTAATTAAATCAGATACTCCGACTATAGTTTTGATCACATCCGGTGACCTTTTTGAGCAGGACGCAGCTGCACGCGCGTCGGGCTCTGTTTTCACTCTTTGAAAAAGGTCACCGGATGTGATCGAAACTATAGTCGGAGTATCCGATTTAATTAAACGTGAGTATTCCCGTATAAATAAAACAAAAATGTGTCAAAACCACGGTAGTTTTCATAATAAAAAATATTATATTTACTTAAATTCTTCATCAAAGCTATTGGTTTCAACGATATAAACACCAGTCATCTACCCTATTACATTTTATTAACAACTATGAATCACATACACCTATTTTCACAGACCAATAAAGATATTGTATCATTTTTGTTATACATTAATATTGTGATTTTGCAGAATTTAAGGACAAAAAGATATTTTTCTACAAAATGTCCCTATTGGCAAACTTCAAAATACTTATGCTGCGAATAGGGAGAGACACAAAATCATTGAATTTAAGTTACAACCAGCTAACGTGAGTATAGATTTTCGCCAATGATATTATAATATAAGGAGGATTTTCTCTAATACACCTAATGTAGCTTTGCTTTAATTTTGATGTAAATTCATTAAAAATCCTTATCATAAATCTTACCTCTAATAGTGGTTACCAACATGCAGCAACCATTTATCGTACATCGTATTTCCGTCTTACTAGTTACTACTAATGTAAAACTGTTTGCTGGTCTGTTTGATTGTATCATGCAGCATCAGAACAACCAATTGTAGTTTTGCCATAGATATACATAGATTCAAGGTCTTATTAATAAACTCTTGAATAGCTGCTTTCTTTTGTTTATTCCTTCTTTTCAAATTTTTGAGTACCTATATAACTTAGACTTTTTTTTGAAGTAATGATATTTTATAAGCGTTTTTTTTTCCAGGCAGCCACCACTGGATATAATGAATTTCTTCATAAAAGGGGACTTGACTGAAATCAACCTCAGCAACAATAAGGTAAAATATAATTTATATTTTGACTACCATAGCTCAGTTGGTAGCATGTCCGCCTTCAGAGCTGTAGGGCGTGGGTTCGATCCCCACCCAGGGCAAACATTTACGTGACGAACATTGATGTTTGTTCTGTGTCTGGGTGTAGTATGTATTACAAGTATGTATTTACAAAAAAAAAGTATTTAAGTGTACTATCAGCTATCTGGTTTCCATATTACAAGTTTTGCTTAGTTTGGAGCTAGATGGCGATGTGTGTAAAATGTCGACCGATATTTATTTATTATTATTAGTGTAGAAAACTGCACTTCCTCTAAGAATTAAGACTAAAAAAAAAAACAACCGACTTCAACTTCGAATACCTGGATGACATCTTCATATTTTCTAGTAATTTTGATTTAATAACCAAACTACTGAACCGATTTCGATAAAATTTATATGGGACCACCTCTGAAGTACATCCAAAACAAAAAAAGAATCATCAACATCAGTTCATAATTGGCGAAGTAATCGCGTACCTAACATACATATACAAAAAAAAACTACAGTCGAATTGAGAACCTCCTTTTTTGAAGTCGGTTGAAAATAAGAAATCAAGAAGCATGTAATTCAGCTCTGAAATGTCATAGTAATCACTTTACCTATGTATATAGATATTAAATATCGGTGGACTGTTTTTTCACACAGCGTCATCTAGCCCCAAACTAAGCAAAGCTTGTGATATGGAAACTAGATAGCTGATAGAATACTTATATACTTTTTTGTAAATATATACATATAATACATACTAATAAAAAAATAATTCGTCACATCAAAGTTTGCCCTGGGTGGGGTTCGAACCCACGCCCTACTGCTATGGAGGCAGACATGCTACCAATTCAGCTATAAGCTATAAGGCAGTCTGTATAAAATTAGGTACCTGTAATATATTATGTATACAACTCTAAGTTCTACTATGGTGCACAGTATTTTTTGCTGTGTACTTTATTTTGATCTATAAATATATATTGTAGACAGTGATGAGTGTTGTATTTAAAAAAAAGATAATTTATTTCAAATCATTCCCTTTCTCGAAAACTAGTGTTATTATATAATTAACCATGAATGTGATGTTTTCAATAAATTATTTGTATTTGCATCGAATTCGGCACAAGAAGACATGGCTTATGACTGATTGCTTTTATTTTATGTATTTTCACAGATCAGCTCAATATCCGACCTAGTGAGAGTAAGCAGCAAGATTGAAAAGCTCTGGGTGGAGGGTAATCCCCTGTGTGAAGACCACGAGCCTTCAATGTATGTCAAGCACATCACTATAAAGTTTCCAAGGCTCACTGAACTGGTATGAATCGAACTGGGACTCGATTTTTTAATCGTTCGCTTGGTTTACGCATACGTACGCATAAAGCCAACTCACGAACGATATTAATAATAATCATTCATCAAGTATCATAGACTCATATTTATAATTAATTATTAAGCAGTAGCAGTAAGTTTGAAATTCGATCATATATTCGTATACGCAAATTCTTGCGTATGGTTCAAAAATCAAGCCCCAGGTATAGATAAATCAGCATCGAAAAAGGTCGGAACTTGTTTTGGATATATAAATAAAATAAATTAAACTTTTATTGCTTCATTTACATTGTTGTGGTATTTATTTTTAGTATGGACTTCTTCTAATTACGCATAGCTGGAACGAGTACTAGCTAGGTATTATTTTCTATACTTAGCCATGGTAGCCTAATCGGGAGACCGCTTGATTTGAAATCACGATTTCGCAGTCGCGGTTTTAAACTCAGCGCCAATAAGCTCTTTGGAGTTTATGTGCATAAATCTGGCTTTTGGGTAAAAGAAAACATCGTGAGGAAACCTGCATATGTCCGAAGTAGTACATAGTACAATGGCGTATGTGACTCCACCAACTGCAACTTGGCCAGCTCTGTGGACATGGACCAATCCTAAGTCCAGCAGTCATCATCATTATCAGCCCGGAGACGTCCACTGCTGAACGAAGGCCTCCTCCTTAGACCGCCACACTGTACGACAACCTGCCATTTGCATCCACCGGTTGCCCGCGACTTTTACAATGTCGTCGGTCCACCTAGTGGGAGGCCGCGCCTACGCTGCCTCTTCCGGTTTGCGGTCGCCACTCAAGAACCTTTCTTCCCCATCGGTTGTCAGTTCTTCGAGCGATGTGGCCTGCCCATTGCCACTTCAACTAGCAAACCTTGCGAGCCATGTCGGTAACTTTGGTTCTTTGGCGAATATCCTCGTTCCGGATTCTATCGCGCAAAGTAACTCCGAGCATAGCTCTCTCCATTGCCCGTTGCGTGACTCTAAGTTTCTCCAAAAGGCCAGCAGTTAAAGACCATGATACGTTTCAGTTCCATATGTCATCACTGGCAACACACACCAGTCCAGCAGCGGACTATTAAAAAGACTGTTTGTGCTTTCGTTTCAGGATGGCATAAAACTGAACGAGTTCGGCGTTGGATTCCCTTTCAGTCGCAATTACATGTGCAACCCGACCAAGTATCTAAAGATGGTTGTGGAGAAGTTCCTAACACTATACTTCTCCCACTACGATACAGTCCCTAGGAAGCAAAACCTAGAAGGGTTCTACGATGACAGATGCACCTTAAGTATCACTACTGGGTTCACAGGTAAATACTACAATCGTTATTTACAATATCCTACTTGTCTGTGTGTGTCTGTGTATGATTTTACTCCTTCACGCTGAAACGGCTGAACGAATTTGGATGAAATTTGGTATAGAGGTAGCTCATAATACTGGAATAAAATATAGGCTAATTTTTATCTCATTAATCGCGGGTGAAATCGCGGGGCGCAGCTAATAATATTATAAATTCGAAAGATTGTCTGTTTGTATGAGCGCGCGTTTGTGTTCGCGCAAAAAAGGAGGTTCTCAATTCGAATGTATGTTATTTCCTTTTTTCTTTTTGTATGTATGTTACGCGATTACTTCGCACATTATGAACTGATTTTGATGATTCTTTTTTGTTTGGTAGGTAATACTTCAGAGGTGGTCCCATATACATTTTATCGAAATCGGTTCAGTAGTAAGGTTTTGAAATTAAAATTACTAGAAAATATGAAGATGTCATCCCGGTTTTCGAAGTTGAAGTCGGTTGTATTTTTTTTTAAAAAGCGTATTATTTCATAGGTGTTCTTCATTCTGCGCAAAGGATACTTAAGAAAAATTCGCGTTTGTTGTTTACAAATAGGACGCCTAAGAAAAAACAGACCTTATATTATAAGTGATAAGATTAGTGCGATAAATAATACTGAATTTTGATTTATTTTTTGTCTTAATAAGGGATCGTTTTAAGTATGTATAGCCTTATTCATGTAATAAATACCTTTTTTGAATATTTTTGTATGAAGTGCCACTTATGGTATTTCTATGTTTTTAAAGCTTAAACGGGAAGAAAAATTATGACCTCCGGCAGGACTCGAACCTGCATACGAGCAGTCTCTATGGGTTTCCGTCCCAACTGCTTTGCCAATTAAGCTACAGAAGTCTCTGCCTTAGATGCCAAAGAGAGAGTATGAGTCCTGCCGGTGGTCATAATTTTTCTTCCTGTTTAAGCTTTAAAAACATAGTAATAAATACCTAGTTTAAATTATTATTATTCTGTTTCCACAGAGGACGAAAAGTTATCGATACCATCGCTGCACGCGTCGATCGGCAAAAACATACTAACACGGTACATGTTAAACTATACGGCTGCGAGTTTCTTACATAAAACCAAAAATGCTGCACTGAACGTGATTGGAAACCTGCCTAAGACTCAGCACGATCCTACGACGTTTACAGTGGATATGATTAGGCATGACGTAAGTAGTGCATCATCATCATCATCATCAGCTCGGAGACATCCACTGCTGAACGAAGGCCTTCCCCTTAGACCGCCACACTGTACGACAACCTGCCATATGCATCAATCGGTTGTCCGCGACTTTTACGATGTCACAAAGTAGTGCATCATCATCAGCCCGGAGACGTCCACTGCTGTGAACGAAGGCCTTCCCCTTAGACACGACAACCTGCCATTTGCATCCACCGGTTGCCCGCGACTTTTACAATGTCGTCGGTCCACCTAGTGGGAGGCCTTCCTACGCTGCGTCTTCCGGTTCGCGGTCGCCACTCAAGAACCTTTCTTCCCCATCGGTTGTCAGTTCTTCGAGCGATGTGGCCTGCCCATTGCCACTTCAACTTGCAAACCTTGCGAGCTATGGCGGGAAGTTTGGTTCTTTGGCGAATATCCTCATTCCGGATTCTATCGCGCAAAGTAACTCCGAGCATAGCTCTCTCCATTGCCCGTTGCGTGACTCGTGAGTTTCTCCAAAAGGCCAGCAGTTAAAGACCACGTTTCAGTTCCATATGTCATCACTGGCAAGACACACTGGTCGTAGACCCTTGACTTCAGACAAGTAGTGCATAATAAAAACATAAATTTAAATTCTTCTTCTGAGTCATTTACACTCTTGGCTGAGTGGGTGGGTCATCAGTTCCGGTGGTGGCTTGCCTAACAATCCGCCGCCGTTCCTCGCGTATTGACCGCCTTCCTCGTGCATTTACGGGACCGTAAAGTGCAGCTTTTTTTTTATCGTTCCAACATAACAGGAATCTGCCACGCGTCCTTGTCCCCTCGATTTTTCCCTGCACCACAAGGCGTTCAACACATCATCGCGTCGCGAAACGTGTCCAAAGAAAGTGAGAATGCGAGCTTGAACTATAGAGACGCTGCTCGATGCCAAGCTAATTAAAATTAGAGAATATTTGTATGAAGCGTTTCCACTCTTGGGTACGTTACTAATAAATGACAGTAATTTCTGCCAGAGGTCTTAATTTTTCATACTGTTTATGGATTCATCATCATCAGCCCGGAGACGTCCACTGCTGAACGAAGGCCTCCCCCTTAGACCGCCACACTGTACGACAACCTGCCATTTGCATCCACCGGTTGCCCGCGACTTTTACAATGTCGTCGGTCCACCTAGTGGGAGGCCGTGCCTACGCTGCGTAGGACGGTTCGCGGTCGCCACTCAAGAACCTTTCTTCCCCATCGGTTGTCAGTTCTTCGAGCGATGTGGCCTGCTCATTGCCAGTTCAACTTGCAAACCCTGAGAGCTATGGCGGGAACTTTGGTTCTTTGGCGAATATCCTCGTCCGGATTCTATCGCGTAAAGTAACTCCGAGCAACTCCGAGTAACTCTCTCCATTGCCCGTTGCGTGACGTTTATGGATTAATAACATAGAAATACCCAAAGTGTGGAAACACTTCGTATAAATATTCTATAATGCTTTTTATTTTGCAGAAGAATTGTATGATACTCATCGTAGACGGCGTATTCAAGGATGTAGAAACACAGTCCGGGCCGACCGTGTTCCGCTTCCGTCGCACCTTTGTATTCAAGATCTTTAAACTGAACCCTACCACTATGGGGTACAAAATATGTAATGAAATGCTCCATATAGCCTTACCAACGTCACAACAGCTCGAGAACTCTTTCAAGGTAAACTCCGCTTCATTACTAATTCAAATTCAGAGTATTTATTTTGCAGAGACATGGGTTGCGTACATATGGTTATGATGATATGTAACCCTGAAAATATTATCAAATAACATAGTAAATGCTTTTATAAATAGCATTTACGGGAAGGCCCCAAGATCCGGGTACTTAACTGTTTCGTCAAAGGCTTATTTCGAACTAGCTAGATTTTAGCTGTCTCATGCGCCACGCCATCGGAAAATCAATCCTCAAAACTAATTTATATTCTATTTTCAAAAACGAAAATATCAAGCGATTCTTCTCTAAAAATTCCTATCGTAGAAGAAATTTTCAAGACCTTTACATGTAGATCTATTTATGATTACAGCTTCCCATACGAAACATGAACACGTTTGAGCTTATAAACCCAGCAGACGAGGAGACTGAAACCCTTGTAAAGATATTCTGCCAATTATCTCAGCTGAAGAAGGAAGAAGCCGAGATGTGAGTAGTTTGTGTGTTGTTTTCAGTCCTTGATAAAGATTACAATTACATTAACTTTGGCTTCAGATTAATGACACAAACACCGCGTCCCGATAAGCAGTCAATAATCAGTCAATTTTTGTTTTATTCATACGGGAATACTCACGTTTAATTAAATCGGATACTCCGACTAAAGTTTCGATCACATACGGTGACCAGTCAATTTGTTTGGTTTTTTCCTTTTTATTAACAGACCCTTCAACGATATCAAAAACAACATTTTGTGCTATTTTCATACTGAAATAGGCAAAACTTGCGATCTCATGTTATGTCTTAAAGACACTTGTAGCTCAGTCCAGTCCACTTCTAGATGTTGTGTAGCCATTTCCGTCTGGGACGTCCTCACGGACGTCTTCGTATTCCCAATCGAATCGGATTCGATTCGAAAACGATTCTTACCATCTTAGTCTTCTGCGTTAAGAATGACGGATGCAGATAGTGTAGTTTCCCTTCCAATTGGATTTAGAGCACGGTAGCTTGGCTCCTCTTGTCAATTAATGGGCTAATTTTCTTCTCTTTTTCAACTATACAGGGGTTTAAGCTTGGGGTGAACTAAACTAAAAGGGGTCATTGTACTCATCGCGAACAACTTTTAACAATGAAGACAACATTGAGATCGCGAAAAAAAACAGCTGTTCCTTAGAAAAACGTTCACTGACCCTTGACAAAATGTATGGAACAGCTGTTTTTTTTTCTTGATTGCAGATTTGGCCCCATAGTAAAAACTGTTATGTCTTAGTACACCCCAATTCAAGAGTATAAAACCCGTCACAGACAAGGAAGATGCTATGATATATCGCTAGCCATACAGTTTTGAAATATTTTATCATTATTTATTTGTGCCCCTCGCTGTAGAAACCATTGGCTGTTGGGGCAAGGAGGCCAAGAATTGAATAGGGGAAATAGGACGGCGATTAAGACATTAAGACATATAATAGTACATTATGATACGAGTGTGCTATGTTGGTCATTACACTAGAGGCGGTATTATGCGCGCGAGCCGCAGGCGAGCGCGATAAGAAAGCCGAGAGCGTAATGACTAATAGCACAAGAGTTCCATACTACTGTTTTCGTCACACTTGCGAGGAAAAAAACATTTTTTTTGATAATAATCAACCACACAGCGAAAACGTCAACAAACATTTGCGGAAAATGGCGCCCAAATCAGTAATGCGCGCGCAGGTTCACATTTACTTCAGCGGCATAAGAACTCTTTGATGGTATTACAAAAAAACTGTAAGTATTACCCGACTATATTAAGAGTGCTTCGTACACGTACGTCTAATTGCAGTCACGTACAAACTTGACTTTACCGGGTTATACCTATTATAGTACAAGTGCCGTAATGTAAAGTAAATAGCACGCGTGTATAATAGCTTGGATTATGAGCCTAAAACCGATGTAATAAGATCCACTTTACGAGCAAGTGTGATGAAATAGTACATTATGATACAAGTGTGCTATGTTGGGCATTACACTAGAGGCGGTATTATGCGCGCGAGCCGCAGGCGAGCGCGATAAGAAAGCC
Source organism: Erannis defoliaria (assembly GCA_905404285.2). Taxonomy (NCBI): domain Eukaryota; kingdom Metazoa; phylum Arthropoda; class Insecta; order Lepidoptera; family Geometridae; genus Erannis; species Erannis defoliaria. The sequence goes on along the minus strand of FR990066.1, from coordinate 9,407,134 downwards.
GAGAGCGTAATGACTAATAGCACAAGAGTTCCATACGACTGTTTTCATCACACTTGCGAGGAAAAAACAAACTTTTTTTGATAATAATCAACCACACAGCGAAAACGTCAACAAACATTTGCGGGAAATGGCGCCCAAACCAGCAATGCGCGCTCAGGTTGACATTTACTTCAGCGGCATAAGAACTCTTTGTTGGTATTACAAAAAACTGTAAGTATTACCCGGCTATATTAAGAGTGCTTCGTATATATACGTGTCTAATTGCAGTCACGTACAAACTTGACTTTACCGGGTTATACCTATTATAGCACAAGTGCCGTAATGTAACGTAAAAAGCACGTGTGCGTAATAGCTTGGATTATGAGCCTAAAACCGATGTAATAAGATCCACTTTACGAGCAAGTGTGATGAAATAATAATTATGAAATATATATTATTATCTTCGTCACTTGTTCGTCATTTGTTTTGTATGAGTAGCGATATTGAAATATGTTCTAAAATAACATGAAATATTATAGCATCTTCATCGTGTGTGACGTCTTTAATCCCGTATAAATAAATCGGATATTAAAGCTGTTTTAATTTTGATACAGACGGCTGAGAATAAACAAGTGGGACTTGAAAAAGACGATCAGCCAGTTCGTGTCAGACGTCTCTAACAACTTGATCAAACATGACGTTTACGTGGAAGAAGATGATTTCTCCGACGCCTCCTCTCTTATCGACGATGAAATGGTAGACTGATAGAATTAAATAAGAAATTGAGTTAATTCCGGCTAGTGGTGGTGAAAAAGATGGAAAGTATTTATTAATTATAAAGTCTCTAATACGTTTAAAATAAATGCAGGTAAGTTAATCTTATCCAAGACTGTTTTTATCTCTTCTTTGTACATGGTGTAAAGAAACCCTTGTTTAATCCTTAGATCATAATATTTAGACGTTATACATATTAAGATTTAGCAGGCCTGGCGTATTGTATAAGTGTAAGCTTATACCTACGACTAAGCGCGTGTCGGCCATTCCCGCGGCTTCATCAACATCACATCATCAGCCTATCATACTCCACTGCTAGACATAGGCCTCTCCCAAGGCAAGACAGTCGGCTTGATTTTCAGCTATCCGCTTCCAACCACTATCACTGTCCTACGTTTTTTTTAATACAATCAAGTGACGAGACGAGCAAGACGTTCGACTGGTGGTAAGCGCCACACCTGCCACTAACAGTAGCAGTGCCAGAATTGTGAACTTGCGAACACAATCCTGCGCCGTACTGCACTGCGCTCGTCACCCTGATATCATCAACAGCCGGAAGACGTCCACTGCTGAACGAAGGCGTCCCCCTTAATAGGGAGGTGTTGCTATAATCCCCACGCTTGGCAGGCGGCTTGGGGATCGCAGAATGTTCACCACCTAACCATAACATAACCTGTCCCTGATATATTAGATGTTAAATCACTTCATACCCAGTAATTGCTCTGGTAACATTGCCCTTCAAACCGGAACACAGTAATGCTTGCACACTACCACTTGGCGGTTGAATAACTGGCAAAGGTGTGGTCGGACTCTGCAGTAGAGTCCTACCACTACAAAAATAGGTACGTATAAATAGTTACTCCATCGAATTTCAGGGCGTCCTACACTACGTTTTCCGATTCGGGGTAGGCATGTTCTAGAGTGGAGGCCCACTCTCTAGAACACGCCTACCCCAGCGGCCCAGCGGTTTTCGGTTCTGCGATAGATAAATGACCAGAGGGTCGAGCCAAGAACCACTTTCTGTTAGCGTTAACGCCTGCGGAAAGATAAAACTGTATGAAAATTGCATTAGCAGTCACGTGACATTTCTCAAGCTAATGTCATTTTCATACAGTTTTATCTTTCCGCAGGCGTTAACGCTAACAGAAAGTGGTTCTTGGCTCGAACCTCTGGTCATTTATCTATCGCAGAACCGAAAACCGCTGGGCCGCTGGGGTAGGCGTGTTCTAGAGAGTGGGCCTCCACTCTAGAACATGCCTACCCCCTGCCCACTGCCACTTCAGCTTACTAATACTCTGAGCTATGTCGGTAACCTTGGACGCCAATATTTTTAATTGATAGTTTTAAGTGTGTTTTTGGATAGTTTATACAGCACAACAAAAATAACAATTTGGTATTAAAGTTGCTTTATTTCAGTGAAGCAATAATTACAATAAATACATACATACATGCGTAGGTAAGTAGTATATATAATTTGTCTTAAAACTCGGTGATTACAGTGATATAAGGTATTCCGTCCTTCTAAACGATATTCATGCTGTTTCTAGTTAATGTTACATCTAAAGTTATATATTATTTAGAACTAGGTGGAATTTAAACGGAAATCAATTTATAACACAAGCAGCTAAACATTTTAGGCATAATTACAGTTAATTTTTAAGGCCCATGTTCACCATTTATCATGATTATTCGTATTAGTTATATAACCGTCTGTAATTAGAAGTCTTGAATAAAACAGGTGGTTAAATTCATTCGCCTAATTAAATTTTGTGAACTTGGGCCTAAATTGTTCTAATCCTTCAACTCAAACTTTAAAAGAAAGTTGCGGATGATTAGTTTAAGTACTGATTGCGGTTTAAATAGTTTTTGGAAGATACATTATTGCTTACATTAAATTGGTTACAATTTTTGGTATGATTGATTAATATGCAACCATTTATGACTAGATAAAAGTAACTTACAATATTATGGAAAAAGGAAATATACGTTTTTTTTTATTTGTTGAAGGGTGAGATCCTTGCGGTTAGTTTTGCTACGCCTTGTATAATACAAAATTGAGGATTCTATTTCTTCCCGCGAATTTGAGTCAGAATAGTTCTAACATAACCAAGAAAGTCTAGTTCCAACGAATCTTAGACTAGACTAGGACTGTCAGTTCACGTCATCAGCCAGAAGACGTCCACTGCTGGACGAAGGCCTCCCCCTTAATAAGAGGGGTTGCCATAATTCCCACGCTTGGCAGGCGGCCTAGGGATCGCAGAATACTCACCACCGTTAACCAAGAAGCCGCTGCTGCCCGTGGTTCGGATGCAGTTTTAGGACATACCCAGGACTGTCAGTTATTGAAATTAAAATGCTATCAGAATCATTACTTTAAAATAATTTGAATCTTTAATGCTAGTGACGTAATGGCAATGCTTCTGGTGTTGCAGTTATCAGTGGCGGTGACCACTTACCATACCATCAGGAGGCCCACCCGCTTGTCTGTTTACCCTTCTATCCAAAGATTACGAAAGATGCGCCATCGCGTAATAAAATAACGTTTGAAAATGACCCTCGTGCCGTCATTTTTACGCTTTGCGCCGGAGTGCGTAAGAAGATAGCACTTTTATGAGAGCAAAAGGGATAGCGCGCGTCCGCGCTTAGTGAGTGCAGACAGGCGAGACATTCCTTGGGGCCGTTTTCACGGGGCCATTTGAGGGCGCGATATGACATATCTCCCTCCTTATACATATACATAATATCATTGCTTCTATCATTAAAAAATTATAAAAAAACTAAAAATGTTATGTTAGAAGTGAAATCAATATTTGAAATCATAGCGACTTACATTAAGTACATCTATATTTAACTAATATTTACTTCTGGTGTATTTTGAATCATCATACCTTACAGTGAATCGTTGGGATTTAGTTTTTGACACAAGATTAGGAATTAAAACAAAAGTACATAGCTTACATTAATAAAACTAAACTACCAACAAAAAAAAACGCAAGTTTTCATGCATTCACTCACTTTGGATGACTTAAACTTTTAAAAGTAAATTCGTAAAGGCTGGGTCGCTCACTCACCTTCACTGCTTCACTGCACAGTTCGCGTTTGTTGGTGAAGTGCTTTTCCAAGTTTTCTCGTATAATTTTGTTGAAATTCTGATACATTATTATTGTTACGTTACGTTATTGTTATTATTTTTTGTTGATAGTAATTGTTATTTTTATTGATAGTAATTAATTAATCAATTGGCAAGGCGCAATAACTTTTTATTTTTTGGCCTTTTTACTTTGTTTCATTCGTTCAAAATCTTCAGAACCACAGACAAGATAGTGAAAGGCCATGTTTCTTCATTGCCATCGAACGGATTTTTATGAACAGTTTTTTTTTCTTAATTGGCTGTCAGAAAATCGCCCATTGCTTTCTAACAAAACACAAAATGTATGAAAACGAGAGCCTAAAAAAAAAGAAAAAAAAGAGAAAAAAATTACATTTTTTCCATAATAAAGAGCAGACTAAAAAGAGCGCGCGTCTTATTTTTAACTAAACTTAAGAAGGAATCCGGTGAGCTATTCTCCAAACAAACGTATTCCCCTATTTTCTTCCTGGATAATGCCTCTAACTCGTCTAAATGTCGTTAGACGTGTCTCTGTCATTTTCTTTTTTGCAGCAACTAATTGCTAAAAAGAATATAACACTTCAAATATCTTCATAGACATTTTTGGGGGGTTATATTTTCTTTAGCAATTAGTTGCTGAAAAAAGGCAATAACAGAGACATGTCTACAGTAGAACTAGGCTTTATAAATAAAACGATAGAGGCACTATCCAGGAAGAAATTAGGGGAATACGTTTGTATGGAGAATCGTATACCGAATTCCCTTAAGCACTTGTCAAATACGCTCCTGCACTGATAAGAGCTGTTCATGACCATTGCATCGGTGCCCTGAACTTTGACTAGCTACAGGGCTACTAAGTACGGGTCGTACTATGACATTTTAAATCCATTCTTTAAGTTCAGCCGCCGACGCTGCGGGACCACGAACCCTATTGCGGGGTGATAAAACTCATAGTCGCGCAGCGTCGGCGGGTGAACTTCGTGGTTTTTAGAGTACATGGTACAAACCCAGGGCAGCTCTGCTCTCATCAAAGTAATGAGCTATACTTTGATGCATTTATTTCTGTTGTAAATTAGTAAATTATAAAAAATTGTGGTTTCACAAGTTACGATAATTAACTTCATCATCTATCATCATTCAAAAGCTTAATCTTGCCTCAAAAACTAAGTTAACACTTTTAGTTCATCAACATATTTACCTCTCTGTCTTGTTCGTCCACTAAGGTACAGGCCAACTTTTTTTTTCAAACATGGTATTAATTACCACATCTCTTATGTATTGAGTTTCCAATGCTCATTGGTTTGTCTTTTATTCCAATTAATCAACAGACGATTTTACAAATGTCGTAAAATAGAACCTTTTATATTCAGGCTGCTTTTTGTACATAGACTAGAGACTTTACACTAAAGCTTAAATGTCACTTACGACTTTTTATAACAGTCTCAGTTGATATTAGTTAACACGTTGACGGCCATCCCATTTTACTTAACATTGCTGTATGCTTTGCTTTCTTGTAAACATGTGGATAAACTAGAAGTGCCTGTACCTTAAACTAGATAACCTATACCTACGCTTCCTAGACTTTCAACAATAACGAACGTGCTTCTTACTCTATAAAAAATCGTTCTACTCACATGCAATTATTGATTGCGTGTCAGGAATGCGATTTCTTATCACATACAGAACCATAAAACGCTTTTACTAATGATGGAATACGTTACTGGCCAGTTTTATAATATTCGGAACGAGCACTCTTATAACAAACTGCTATTTCGAAACACCTACATTTCTATTATAAATGTACAATTTCTATATACGAAGCTGTTTATACATATTGTTAAGTAATAAGTACCCACACGTAAAACATTGCGTTAATAATTAGCTATACAATATTATTAAGTGTTCAAAACATTGGCCAGCTACTTATGAGTACCGACACTGATTTTAAGTCGCGTCGGGGGTAGTTGCTAAAGTCCAAGAAATTACTATACAGAGCTACCAAAATTTTTTTTCTGTTGGTCAAATGGAAGAACTAAAACAATTCAACATGCAGATGTCAATTTTGTTAAAAAATTACGATGATAACTCCCTTGCTTATGTGCACGGATAAATTGGTTTACTTTAACTTTACTTACAGCTTGGCAAGAAAGAGTAGATATTAATAACGGCGCCACTATCGGAAATAGCTATAATAGCAACCCCATAGAACGGCAAAGGATTATGATTGGCTGAATTCGGCTACTTACGTGATTATAGACAGTATTGTCAGCAAAGAAAAAAAACTTTGGAAATACTTTTTGCCAAGCTGTACTTAATAAGTGATGTTTTTTTTCACGTAGCCGCACAAAACTAATGATAGTATATAACTGTGTTCTCCAGAACCTACTTTTCAGACGGTGGAGCCACGCGTTTTACCGCCTATAATATGTCCTAAGGAAGCCTTTTCACTAAGGCGGAGATGAGCTAAGCGGATAAGACACGTGCAAAAATCGACCAATTACATAAATTACATTTTAACTCAACCGATGTGAAAGGTCGATTCATATTATGAACGTATTCACTCCCTTCAATTTCTTCAGCCTTAGTGGAAACACACCTTAAAAATTGTTTTACCCATTCGCTGCCACATAAATCCGTGTCGGTGCATATAAGATCTTGTATAAAAAGGAAACAGCACGGTAACCCTTACCTAGGTATTTAAATCTATCCATTTTGAAACAAACGTTTTAAGAACAAATCTTTGTTACACATAGAGATCACGGTTTAACAGTAGAGAAAGTAGGTGATTTTGTAAAACATTATTAAGTCTGAGAGTTTGAAAACATACTGGTGTATAGTAAGAATATTTTATCTCAAAAGATCCAGTTAGCGTTATTATGTTTGTAAAGTATATAAGCACTAAGCTTTACAAATATAAGATAGGTGTATAGTAATAATCTTTTCTAATATTGTGGATAGTAACAAAATAAAATTGATAACAACTTCTACTTATAACTAATAACATTAATCGGTATGATATATAAAATAAGTAGATACGTGTCTACGTGACTTTGGAAATTTGGTCCGTTTCAAAAATCAACAATGTTCCGGTGTACATATTCCAAAAAAGATTTATAATAAGCCTTATCTATAACGTTAGCAAACAGGTTAAATTTCGTGATATTTTTGTAACAAAATAAGATCATCTAAAAATACACTATTATCAGGCTATTTATAATTTGCAGAGCCGTTAATATAAAAGAAATCTTCTTAGTCTCGTGGCTTCGAATGCTACAAGTATGTTTGATAAGAATATACTTACAGAGGCAGATATATCAGATATTTGACGTGATATTATCCATAGGACATTTATGTATAGTAATAACAACACTAATTTCTAAAGAAAAACGTGTTACAAATGCTTTATTATAGAGGGTTTTTCTGAAGCCGGTGATGATCGAATGCGGTTAATTTTTGACGGATGTGCCTGAAACGTAAAAAAAATATGTTAGGTAAACCACTTAACTCGAATAGTGCTTTCGGGGCAAGAATCGTATCTATCTGTTGAATACGCGTACAGATGGATAAGCGTGTGTCAAACATTGTTATACGGTTGTTGGTTTCCCGTGAGTCGCGTCGTGACCGTGACCGGCCGTAGTTTCAATACGTACGCGTTCGCAAGTACGGACTCCGCGTTCCAGTGAATTCTTACTCGACTACGGATTTTGTTACGGAGCTAAACTCACGATAACACAACGATCCCAAGATGAATCGCTCGTTTTACCCAATACATTGGCAAGCTAGGTAAACAAATGTCGTACCTATGACGTAAGTATTAGTTAAATTAATATAAATGATTATTTTTACTTTCATCTCTGATTATAATTGTTTTATCGTGTTTGTCTACTATATGTAATTATAATTATACGGATACATCTATACAAATACAAGTGATAATTTTACCTCAGCTTCAAATCCTTGAGTCAAAGATGTTTACAGACCTATAACACACCAACGACATGTATTACTTACATACATATAAATATATACATATTTTATACAGGTATTTACGTAGATTATAGATATCATATAATTTAATATCAGAGTCTTCTACTTTGGAATTATAAACACAACATAAATATTAGAAATATAAATGAAATGATATATACGTTTGTCATAATCAGAACTGAATAATTATTATTTGAATTCTGAATTTGCGATTCCACTGAGACCGACTTCTTTGAAATGTAGGTAATAGTTTCTTCCATATACAACGTGTAACAGAAAGGTTCAACAATACTGAAGGGTATGTATGTACTCATCATTATGAACAACTTTTACAATGGGGCCAACCATGAAATCGCGAAAAAAAACAGCTGTTCCATACAAAAGTTCATTGACCTTGGACAAAATGTATGGAACAGCTGATTTTTTTTCGTAGTTCAGGGTGAGCCCCATTGTAAAAATTGTTCATAATGATGAGTACATACATACCCTTCAGTATTGTTGAACCTTTTTGTTACATGTTGTATAGTAGAAATGAATTTGCATGTTTTTACGATTAGTTGTCTTACTACAATTTTGCTTTTGAAAATGCAGGTTTGTTATTTTATTTATTCTGTTTTCCTAGAGTTTTTGAGAAGCATTACTACCATTTGTAAGCATTGTCTATTACATTGGTTATATGACCACAACGAGAAAGCTTTTACCTTACATTTAAGCGGTCAGTCTTATCTCATATAATGCTTTCAAAGTCTGATTTAGTATAGGCGCGACGTTATATAATTATAAAGCATAACTGAACTTAGGTCCGGTATCCACCAAAGGTGAGATGAACGGAGCAGGGCGTGATGTTTTTTGACCAATAGAAGAGCACAAGAGACTGCCGTGACGTCGCGTGACGTCATCTCAACTTTGAACAATCTTATTGGTCAACCTTGCATTACGTAGCTATAATAGTTAGGAAAAGACGCGCCTCAGATTTGTAAGGTTGTGGCTTGTACAATAGGTCTTTCGGAACCTAACGATTTAAAAATCATACTGTTGGACTGGTGAATCAATAAATCGTATGGAAACCGACCCATGTCCGGAGAAGAAATCCAATAAAGTATGTGAAGCCGCGTTTGGCGTACGTGGTGGAAATGGGGCCAAATCACCCATTCAAGGGGATATGCGCCACAAAGAGATGCCAAAAGCTTAAATACGGTATATTTATCAACATCGCGTCCCGCTCAGCCCAGCCTTTAGGAATACTGGGGTTTAGGGTTAGGTCTGGGACAAGCATTGCATTCTTGGAGTTAAGTTTAAAGTAAATTGAGTATCAAGCATTTAACAATTGCTAAGTAGTCCTGTAATCAAATTCATTAGTCAAGAACAGAACAATCCCAGACAAGAACACCTTAACCTTTTGACCGCTACGGCGTAAATACAGCGCAGTGTCCTGAACGCCAAGCTACTAAAGCTACTTACGAAAACGAACAAGGATTCCAAATTCAGATATCGGTAACTAACCATGTTTTTTGTTGACCATTTATTTTCAAGTATATGACGTCTTTACCTACTTGGCGTACAGGGTGCACTATAGCATAGTATAGACAGACGACTGTGGCGGTCATGGGGTTAATATTGCAAAGAAGCTGCATCGTACTTGTATAAGTCGGCTCATATTAGTGACTTGTTGATATAAATTATGTACTTAAATAAGTGTGCTTGTGTATTTGTGTAGACACTTAAATAAAAATAAAATTATGAAGTCAATTCTGTTGCTGAGGTTTCGACTAGGTACATCCACTGTCCCCACTTATATATCTATAAACATCGAATGCTACCTACTAGTATAGTGGTAATATTATTTCTGTATTTATTGACTTTATTTGATACGAGTATAACAAAAAAAATGATGACTGATTCCGTTGTTTCCATTAGCTTTTTGGTACAACGGCCAATAGGCTAGATGACTGTTTTTTTTATTGTCCTATTAAAATGTGGCCTATAAATATAGCTGGTTAATGAAAAGAAAATGAAAATCTGATCAAAAATAAGCAACTTATAAGCATTTTAATATCATGCTAGACAGAGAGGCGAAACAGCAAATCATGACGTCACTTCTCAGTACGCCATATAAATTCTATTCTGACAAGTAAGGCGTGACGTCATTTTTTGTTTTGTGGGAAAGTGACAGAGTTGTTTCTAACAAAAACTTTAAACGCTCATATATCAGAACATTATTAACTTATTGAAATTATTTTTTCAATTAACATACTCTATTTACTTAAATTCTTCATCAAAGCTGTTGGTTTCAACGATATAAACATCAGTCATCTACCCTATTGAAGAGTTATCTACTTTAATTCAGAAAATAATTACTATCTTTAAAAGAAAAAAGATACTAGTATTTATGGGATGTTGCTTAGAACCACCTTATATATTAGGAATTAGAATATTAGGCGGGATTGACGGAACGGGAAAAATAATGTAAATAGTAGAATGTACCATTTTACGGTAGGTACTGGAACATTAATGGAGGTATTGAAATGTACTGTTTGACGTACCTACCCCGATAAACAATGGAGATAGTAGAATGTGCATTTGTCGGAATCTGTGGTCGAAATCCAAATAATGATTGGTTGTTTCTTTATTAGAACCAATAACGGATATAGTGGAATGTATAATAATATAACATAACACCAAGAATAATGAAATAATCGAGATAGTGAAAATAATTCGAAGAATAATGGAGAAAGTGGAATATACCATTTGACGGAATAATAATATAATTTAACCCCAAGAATAATGAAATAATCGAGATAGTAGCATGTATATTACAAAATAATACTAAGAATAATGGCGAAAGTGGTATATACCATTTGACGGAACCCTAAGAGTAATGGAGAAAGTGGAATATACTATTTGACGGAACCCGAAAAATAATACTTAATACGAGTTTGTACATGTTACACACATGTAAAGAAACCCGTAAAATAAGTCACTGATATGAGTGGCGATTTATGTAACGAACTAGAAGACTCCAAGTTGCATGAAATCGTAGAGATAGACACGAAGTGACAATAACAGACAAAAGCACGTACAACAATAACTGAACGAGACGCCCACTTACCAAGATAGGCACAATACCGTAATGTAATCAAAATAAAATAATAACAGACGTTATTATACTATATTAATAAGATTACAATAACTGCTAAATCAATCGTCGATTACCGAAACTTGTTCACACAAAGTTGGCTGAAAATGTGGAAAACGTGATATTAGTCTAAGAACTGAATGAAACGGAACAAGAGTAACATGTATACATTAATAATACTTACCGATGATGAGGGCCAAAATGATGATGCCGATAACAGCTGCGATTATCATCATCTGGAAAATAATATGATTCGTTTTAAAGTAATGTTGCCGGAAGACCAGCATTGGCTATTCGCATCCAGCATTACGCCGAGTTGGAACCGGTTGGAACCGAAAAACTATTTTGTACCCTGCGATGAAATATAGGGGAGATTCCCGATCGCCACTCGAAAATGGCACCGTCGAAACAAGGCATAAATAGCGTAATATGCCTTATTTTACTCTCAGTCGCGTGTGACCGCGCCAATCGTGTGACGTGCTACGATGCCGAATGTTTTACAACGATATTACAGAGTGTTAAGCTTCATTATTAAAATTCATCAATATGGAAACATGGTATGGTTTGATTTTCATATAGACTGTGCATCTATAGTATATTTGATTTAAGTTTGTACCCATGTATTTCCTTTGTTGATTGTCGTGAGCAAACGAAAGATTTTTTCCGCAAATCTTATCATGTCTAAGTCTATGGTAAAAAGTAAAAGGTGATGGGAAGGGAAACAAGTATTAGACGATGAAATTTTTGAATAGGATATAGAATGCCTATGTTTGAAGGATGCAAGTTCGTTTTTTTTAGTACTGACTAGGTCTTCTTACAAAGAAATTTTGCTAGCGTAATAGCAATAGCATGAACATATAAGTTTGCAATAAATACACGTAAGATCATATTCGTCAAATCTTCAGTTTGATTTTTCACCATCTGATACTATAAGAATCTCTGTCCTGTCATTTAAAGTGGTGAATATGGGGAAGAAAAATTAGTAATTAACCCATCGGTATGGAAGAAACGAGTATTTTGGAGCGGGGCGATATTTTTCCGTACGCGGACGAAGTCGTGGGGGACCTCTAGTTTATAATAAGTCCACAAGTTTGTCAAATGTTTATCAATGCTGATAGTTAAATTAGGTACTCATTTGATTATTTTAAGTTCATAATTTTAATTTCATATTCTATTTTCATTTCAAACTCAATTTTAATTCCAAATTCAATTTTTAATTTCAAATTTAATTTCAATTTCAAAATTAATTGCAAATTTAATTTCAATTCAATTGTGTGTATGGTACTTATTAATGTGACTGCTAAATTGATGATTTATAATATAAGTCTATGATACTTGAAATAAATGATTATTTAATTTTAATTTAATTTAATTAGCATTACTAAAGGATAGTATAAACATTTTAGAAATTGAACATGAATTCATGTTTAACAAAAACGCTTTTTCAATCAATGGGACATGTAGATAAAACGTCGATCGCAAATGATAATAAATAATTATACATATACGGTACCTTTAGATTCTGCAGCCAAAATTTGCTTTTCAGTTTTCCAGCTTGCTGTTCGAACTGTGATGCACCCTGTTGTAATGCATCTGGAAAAATACATCAGAAATTATATAAATACATACTACTACTAGCTGCGCCCTGCGGTGATGATGAAAAGATGAAAAACGGCGATGATGATGATGATAAAAAGTAGCCTTTACTATATTTTATCGAGAAATAGGCTACTTATCTTCATTCCCAGTTTCATCCAAATCCGATCAACCGTTTTGGCGTGAAGAGGGAACAGCCCACACACATAGCGAGAAACTTTCGCATTCTTAAAATTTTAGTGTGAATTGTGATACAATCTGGGTGTCTTCAAGTCGCGAGTGAATTCGTTTCGGAGACTGTGACAAATGCAAGCCATACATAGAAAAATATAATGTTAGATATCGGATTGTATCAGTGGATGTTCCTAATAATACATAAGTCATTTTCAATTATTTGTCACCTGCTCTATCATCGAGTTCTGAAAGCTTTTGATCTCGCTCCAACACTTTTTCTACATTGGTCTTCATGATGTCTACAACCTGTAATCAGAGAATTAATACGTTTGCGGCTTTACTAAAAAAACGCCGTTTAAAGTTAAAGACGTGTACGGCGCATTTAATTTTTATATTGTGCTGAATTCAAATACCGTTTCTTAACTTAAGTAACGTTTTTAAGTAAGGCCATTATTTCTTCATCTTGCTTATTATAGTTATCTTAGCTTACTCTATGGTCCCAGCCAGTGCAATCCTTTAAAGGTACCCTGCAATTTTTTCTAATCGTATTCAAGTCACTAGCGGTGGACTGCAATGCCTAAACAATAGCCTATATGGTATTAAGCCATTGTGAAAATAAATAAAAATAATATTCTTGAAATAAGATAAGCCGTGTTAGCCTAGTTGGGAGATCACTCGACTTAAAAGCTTCAGGTCACGGGTTCAAATCCCAGGTACCCTGCTCTTTGGAATTTATGTACTGATGCATACTAGGCACTGGGCTTTTCGGTGTAGGAAAACATCGTAAGCACACTTGCACACGTTCGGAAAATAAATTTAAAGGCTTATGTAAATCCACTGACCCGCAACTTGGCCAGTGTGGTGGATATGACACAATCGCTCTTCTAGGGAAGGCCTAAGTCCAGCCACGGACTATTAAAAATGGTGTTTATGTGAATTACGACGCGAAATTTAATAAGATGTATGAGAATATTTTCGCCCACAAAGCTTTTGTCGCCTTAACGAACATTATTATTTGAATCGGAGCACAAAATAAAAGTTACATACATACCTATGTAATATTCACCATAGAGTAAGTAAATACTACGTGATATTCACTAAAATAACACAACTAAGCATAAACAATGATTAACCAAGGTTTTATTGAATTAGCTTTTTCATATTCAGACTAATAAAAGCAATTATACTGTAGAGTCATAACTTCCAATTTCTGTCAAACTAACGAAGACCCAACCTTATTACAAGAGGTCGTCCCTGAAAATGAGTCACCCAGTTTCCCAGAGGCATTCGAGAGGCATTCATACCGACCATGACGTCATACATGACGCCCCATAACCATTCCAAAATAATAGGTTGGACAGAACTGCATAGCTTTCCCGAAATTGGGTTATTTTGTACTCATACCTAAGTATAATTATGCTACTTTTAGTTTGGGGCTATTGCTTTTGGCACTAACCCACCTTATAACATATAGTCAAACGCAAACCTATTACGAATAGAAAATACATCTTAGGGGGATCAACTTAAGAGGAATGCCGAAAAGTTTCAATATAAAAAAGTCTTTGACACTGGAAAAACGTATTAGGTATTTTGTAATTTCAGAGGTAGGTCCTCTCCTATTATAAAAGTAGCTGACAAAGATTTTTTATTGAAAAATATGCTTGCGGTTTGACCTCCTTCTTGCCTGGTGTCAAGTGGCGCTGCGGTCGACGATGGAGCACGCTAGACTAAGAAGTAACCGAGTTACTCACTTGAAGACACTCGTGATTGTGTCTACTGAGAAACATACTCAGGCAGCAAATTCATTCTGACAGCGATGAGTAATGCAATGGCTGTTTTTCAGTTAAGCTTATAGCCGTTCTGTCTAACCCTACCACGTTCTTAACCACGGATATCATATTCGTATAGTAATAAGTACCATACTTATATGGAATATGGCTAGATAGATATAATCTGATTATAGAGAATACGAGGATGTCACACTGGGATTAGAACTTTTTCGCCTTGAATTGAAGAATTTAGTTTATTATTTAAAACTTTGCAAATGTTAGATTTTAGGTAGACTAGATTACTATGATCGATTATATAGATATATAGATAGAAACTTTAAATTGAGCACACCAAAAAAATACAATAGAAAAAGATACAAGAACCTTATGAGCTAGTGCCACAATTCGCGGCCTTATCGCTAAAAGCGATCTCTTCCAGGCAACCATAAGGAAGAATATACACATGAATAAAGGCGGGAGATGCTACGAACACTTTTAAATTATTAAAATAGTATAAATTATATTCGATATCATAGTTACGACGATTGTTACTCTCTTCATTTCCAGTGCTTTTGTGCTAAGTAGAATGATATCTCCATCATGAAAATCGATTCCTATTTTTAAGTAGGTAGTTCACAGGCGTTTTGGGCGACCTTTAGAGAGCGTTTAATTTAACATTGTTTTGCTTCTTTGAGAACAAACGATGAGACAAACAAGCTCTCTCGATCGCAGCTAATAAATAACGCCTGCCTGATTTCCCATACTTTGTATGTAGTGGTAGGACTCTACTCCAGAGTCCGCCTGGGGAAGTACCACACCTTTGCCAGTTATTCAATCGCCAAGCAGTAGTGTGCAAGCATTACTGTGTTCCGGGTTGAAGGGCAATGTTACTAGAGAAATTACTGGGTATGAAGAGATTTAACATCTAATATCTCAGGGTGACGAGCGCAGTGCAGTGCGGCGCAGGATTGTGTTCGCAAGTTCACAATTCTGGCAATGCTACTGTTAGTGGCAGGCGTGATACTTACCACCAGGCGAATGTCTTGCTCGTCACTTGATTGCAACTAAAAAAAACCCGTTGGAGAAAACCAGAACTGTGAGTTACGCATAGTTCTGCAGCTACGTTTATGTATGTTTGTTCGATTACAAAGTCTAGGCATCGCTGCATTGGCTATGAGACATTTAATGGTGAGTCTCATTAATTAACCATGTGATTTAATTCACTAGCTACATTATCCTTCAAACTACTGTCCTCCAGTAATATTTACAAACTTCTGCTTGGGGGCAGAATATCTGATAAGCCGACACATACCAAATGCCCACCACCTAGAAAATTCAATCCTACGTCCACACAATCTAAATGTTCATACTTTGTGTGCGTACCTCGTCAACTTGCGCTTGCGTCTGCTGCAAGCGTCGCTGCGCTGCGACCTGCTGCGGCGTCTTCGGGCCTCCCACCGGCATGTCGCCATTGTCTCCACCCGGCGCAAGGCCTCCTTCGGTCGCCCTGTCGAAATAATGTTCTAAGGTGAGTTGGTGCAAAATAATTTTTTGATCATTAAGTTAGTAAAAATACACAAGCTAATTTAATATTGTCACTTAGTAAGATAAAAAATAAAAATAATATTGGGGGACATTTTTACACACAGCACCATCTAGGCCCATACTAAGCAAATCTTGTATTATGGAAACCAGATAGCTGATAGAATACTTTTTTTCTTATTTATTGGCATCGCACGTTGTGCATTCTGCCAGTTTCAGGATTATAAATTTTCAAGTTTTAATAGTATTATAAAGTCCCCAAGCCGCCAGCCAAGCGTGGGGATTATGGCAACACCCCTCTATAAAGGGGGAGGCCTTCGTCCAGCAGTGGACGTTTTATGGCTGACGACGATAAAGTCAAATATGTCATCAAATCACATTTAGTCACACGAATTTTGTCATAGTCGAGTCCAAGTCATGCCCTAGTAAAGTTGTGGCGACTTTTCTATGAGTTTTGAAAACAACACGAAAATACATGTTTCTCCACATTATATCACTTTCCCACACTCGTGCATGTAATTCAACACTCAAAGAATAAAACACCGTGTTCCTGCCAAAACTCCGATAGAATACTTATAAGTGTACTATTTTTTTCGTAAATACATACCTACTTTTAATACATACTACACCCAGCCAGACACAGAACAAACATCTATGTTCGTCACATACATTTTAATAATGTATGAGACTCGTTAAAACTAAGCAAGTGAGCACAATATCGAAGGGCCATAGGGCCAAGGGCTATAACTATTAGTAGTAGTCTATGAGACGTTCCACTTCTAATCTCCTGGTTCCATCATGTAAACCGACAGGGGATGTAGTACTCGGTGGCAGAATCACTCATTTTTTTGAGTAAAGAGCATCAACTGAAAGTGATCTTGCCGGAGAGTATACTCTCCGGCTAAAGCTGAACTATATTGACATAAATTGTCCTGGGTAGAAGAACCTACGTTTATTTTACAAGGTAAACGTTATCGGCATTACTTAAAATAATTTCGATTCTGCTTAAACTTCTCTGTCCTTTTCTAGCACGTGCAACTTCACGTCAGAGAGAAGATGGCAGAGCATCTTAAGCAGTGACTAACGGTTGAAAAGTTTTTTAAGTAAGGCCGTAAAAGGGTAAAAAGTAGATGTTAGGGCCATTGTACGTACTTATCCTTGTGAACAAAGTTTACTATACAATTCCCTGAAATCACGAAAAAGTCGGCTGTTTCAAAGCAAAAGTACACAAGACACAACCAAAGAGAATTTAACACTACGTTCTGGACACAACAACAAGACCAGATTAGAGAGACAGAGCTAGATCCTCCAAGCAAGATTAACACATTGATTGATTTTGTTTGAGTGACAAGATTATATGGAACAGCCGATTTATTTTCCTTTCAAGATTGGCAGTTGAGTAAAGGTTATTCATAATGACGAATACAATGACCCTTTCCGGCTTAGTACACCCGAGAGAGCTAGATCCACCAAGGTACATCCCAAGCCTAAAATCCAGTAGATACTGTGTGGGTTGCGCCCTTGACGATGGGTTGTAGTTATTGGGTCTTAATGTCATAAGTTAACGTGATATCAATGACAACTGTTTTTATTACTGCCATGAAATCAATTATTCATCCTAACTATCAATAACTGTTTGCAAATTTACTTAATTTTGTTTGCTTTCGCGGTTAATTTAAAACAAGCAACGTCTATGTCGAAAATATTGCAATTCTATTGCTAAAGGAAACCACAGAAACTGCGACGCCGTAGGTAATATGAACCTGACCCAGGTAGAAACGCTGTTGAAATACTTGGAAACTTGTACAAAAGTTTTCAATGAATCAACGGTTTCCCTGAAGTTCCCTGCCGTGGAGTAATAAAGGTTGCGAAACTTGAGCTCTGTTTTAATTTTTCATAGGTAAAAATAGATGGAAAGCAAATTCCCATCTCGTGGTAGATAGATCTTTATAAGTTTAATAACTTACCTACATACTTTTGTTTTAGCCTTTCATCCACTTCCTAATTATGTTTTACACATGCCGTTAAATAAAACCTATAAAAAGTGATTATGCTAACTTGGTATAAGTAAGTCTTTATAATAGCTACCTACTACTACTACGAAGCTTTTATAGAGATAACAAATAGATCAGAAGGTACTTATACTTACATGAGGTACATAGCTATACCTATTGCTCCTAGAAGTAGGGACCTAATTAATAGTACATTATGATACGAGTGTGCTATGTTGGTCATTACACTAGAGGCGGTATTATGCGCGCGAGCCGCAGGCGAGCGCGATAAGGAAGCCGAGAGCGTAATGACTAATAGCACAAGAGTTCCATACGACTGTTTTCGTCACACTTGCGAGGAAAAAGCATATTTTTTTTGATAATAATCAACCACACAGCGATAACGTCAACAAACATTTGCGGAAAATGGCGCCCAAAGCAGTAATGCGCGCGCAGGTTGACATTTACTTCAGCGGCATAAGAACTCTTTGTTGGTATTACAAAAAAACTGTAAGTATTACCCGGCTATATTAAAAGTGCTTCGTATCCGTAGGTCTAATTGCAGTCACGTACAAACTTGACTTTACCGGGTTATACCTATTATAGTACAAGTGCCGTAATGTAAAGTAAAAAGCACGGGTGTGTAATAGCTTGGATTATGAGCCTAAAAGCGATGTAATAAGATCTATTTTACGAGCAAGTGTGATGAAAAAAGTATTATGTAATCTATGATAAAACAGTACAGAAACATAGCAGATGTTATCTACACGAAAAAAATAATATTTAGCTTAAATACCTACTAAAGGAAAACTATAACTATAGGCCTTCGTCCAGCAGTGGGTGTTTTATGGCTGACGATGAAAGGAAAACTATAGTGTCTTTACAAATAACCTGCCCACCTAGCACACATGCCGTGGTAAACGTCTATCCACTCCCTTCGAAACGAGACAGACGTATCCATATTGTAGCTTTATCACGTTCCCGCGCGGGGAATGACCAATTAGTGCTACTGGGCCTGTAACCTATCCATTTCCCTTCATCCACATTCATAACTTTCATTCTTGACTAACGAGTGTAAATCTAACAAGTCTACGAAACAAACGGGTAAACGCTTTTCAGACCTTGCTAACTTCATAGCTTTCTTAAATCTATTGTTTGCGATCCGCCTGCTTCGTTACAGTAATATTTCACTTAAAGAAAGAACCTATTTACTAGAAGACCCCATATTATATTTTTCGGTTTTCGGGGATCACAAACTACGACAGAGAGTTCCACAACCTCGCTGAAAAAGAAAACACAACAATCGAAGAAAACCGTTCGTAAATTCCAAAGAACTTTTTGGTACGGGTCCGTACCTACTACCTCATGAATGTAAGGTGCATATATTCTTCCAACTATCACAATTGTTTGAAACTTGAAACCTAAATAAGTAAAAAAAAACTCAGAAACTTCTTTTGCAAGTTCTAGTTACGAAGCAGTCCAATGCAAATTCGCCACAAAGCGTGGGCTGCTAAATACCAACTTCGTCTGAACCCTGGCATTTTATTAACATTTAGCAGACGCAGAGGTAGAATGTTCAACATCTAATTATGTTTCATTATTTTTATAAACTGAGCCGCAACTGTTTAATCATTGCTCCCACACTCTCGCTAGCGTGGCAAAAGCGGGTACACACCTAGATTGATTACTTAAAATATTATTTTATTTACAATATCTCGTATAGATATTCGCGTCTATGTTGTACATGTACGACATAGACGAATTAACTCTTATAAGAGTTTAATTTTTATTTTGTTCATGTTTTTTATATAATACAACTGTTTGCTGTTCTTTAGTAAATAAATAAACTCATCTTAAAACCATTCACTATAGGTTCAGGCGCCGACGCTGCGCGACCGCGAACCATATCGTGGGGCGATAAAAGTAAGTTCGTATAGGCTGAGTGGCTAGCCCTAGTTAAGAGTGAATGTGCCGCTCGAAGGCCTGTGACATGGCTTGACGGTTGTAGTACGGTACAAACAACCGGGACCAACAGTCTCACGTGTCATCCGACCCACGGTAGCGCTCAGATATAAATGCCACTTACGGTCACCCATCCGAACATCGGTGATCTTTCTAAACCACCTAGACAAGCTACGCCACGCGCGCTACAATTCACAGTCACGCAGCGTCGTCGGCGGCTGAACCCAACAATCATGGTTTTAAGATGTCACGGTACGGGTCCTGTATTTAAATACGTCCCGTATTGAACTACAAAAAATATCTCAAAGAGTATGAAAACCGAGCGTGTAAAATTATTCGTACCTACTATGACGTCACGATAACATTTTACGACCTTACCTAAAATAATTTCGATTCTCTTAGTCACTGCTTAAAATTCTCTGTCCTTTTCCAGCACGTGCAACTTCACGTCAGAGAGACTTTTTTTAAGTAAGGCCGTTAGTATTCAACTCCTGACAAAATATAGAATGGAGTTTTGGGGGAACACGGAAAAATCATGTCGTTGCATTCTATTATTTTCTTAAACTTGTGTTTATTCACGAATTATTGATTAAAAATAGTGGTGTTTTATTCATTGAGTGCTGAATTACATGCACGAGTGTGGGCAAGTGATATAATGTGGTAAAACATGTATTTTCATGTTGTTTTCAAAACTCCGTATAAGCTCATAGTAAAGTCACCACAACTTTACTAGGGCATGACTTGGACTCGACTATGATTAATTTCGTGCGTGACTAACTGTGACATGATGACATATTTGACTTGATTTTAATTTAATACTTGAAAATTCATAAACTTGACACTGGCAGAATGCACAACGAGCGATGCCAAAAACTAAGAAAAAAAATATATAGCATTGAGACACGGAAGGTGACACGTAAGGTAGAGCAACTTAAGGCATCTACTTAATACAGGTACGTCCCCTACACATATAGCCGAAAGGAAGAGGAGCAGGACTATAGAGCCAACCCTGAAATCGCGAATAAATCTACTGTTCCATACATTCACATAATAGAGAGTATCTATAGGTAAATATCGTCGTCAGCCATAAGACGTCCACTGCTGGACGATGGCCTCCCAAAAGTGGAGGTGTTGCCATAATCCCCACGCTTGGCAGGCGGCTTGGGGATCGCAGAATGCTCACCACCGTTAGCCAAGAGGACGCTGCT
This sequence comes from Erannis defoliaria, assembly GCA_905404285.2. Lineage (NCBI taxonomy): Eukaryota > Metazoa > Arthropoda > Insecta > Lepidoptera > Geometridae > Erannis > Erannis defoliaria. Next base: position 9,385,907 of record FR990066.1, on the reverse strand, counting down.
GCCCGTCCTCCGGTGGGTCTGGTTGCAGTTTAAGGACATACCCAGGTCCATATAGGTAGGTCGAATATAAACATGAACAAAATCGGTCGACAGGTTGTAAGGTAGTAAAGTCTCAATTCGCGAGGTCAACTTTTCGCAGAACTACTAATATAACATGGTCAGCTGATGTATATTTATGGGAATGGTGAACCCAAGTCTATGAATGAAAGAAAAGGAAAACACGGCACTGGCGGTTTGCCAACTGTGCTAAAACATTCAAGAACTGTCTAGACGAAGTACTAAAAGGATTATACAAGTAGGATTCACAATACACCCCCGCATGTTATTTGAAATTCTACTGCACGTCACACCATACCGTTGTTTTGGTGGTGAAGAGAGCTGCAAAACTATGATTAACAATAACACCAGTTAAATTATATTCTGTTCTATTCTTATTCCATTCTGTTTAGCAGTGGTTTCCCGGTAATTATAATCTGGGTGTCTTCAAGTCGCAAGTGAATCGGTTTCTTCTAGGCAACCGTGCTCCATTGTAGACTGCACATCAGACGAGTTGGCAGTCAAACGGAAGCCTATTACCTAATAATAATGTAAAAAAACTTTTTTTTTCTAAATCATATTTAATTTAGAAGTTCTAAATCAGTGATTTTATAAATTGATAATATACGTTTTAGTGTATAAAAGTTTTTTTAGTGTATTTTGTTTTTTTATTTTAATTATTAAACAAGATTCATATTTTGATAATGCGACACCAACCTTATTAAAATGTAACTTACGGTTTGGAAGTTATTGTAATTATTTTTTTCATCACACTTGCTCGTAAAGTGTATCTTATTGCATCGGTTTTAGGCTCATAATCCAAGCTATTACGCACGCGTGCTTTTTTCTTTACATTACGGCATTTGGTGCTATAATAGGTATAACCCGGTAAAGTCAAGTTTGTACGTGACTGCAATTAGACGTACGTATACGAAGCACTCTTAATATAGCCGGGTAATAGTTACAGTTTTTTTGTAATACCAACAAAGAGTTCTTATGCCGCTGAAGTAAATGTCAACCTGCGCGCGCATTACTGATTTGGGCGCCATTTTCCGCAAATGTTTGTTGACGTTTTCGCTGTGTGGTTGATTATTATCAAAAAATATATTGTTTTTTCCTCGCAAGTGTGACGAAAACAGTCGTATGAAACTCTTGTGCTATGTTTCAATACACTCTCGGCTTCCTTATCAGGACCTTAGCATAATACCGCCTCTAGTGTAATGACCAACATAGCACACTCGTATCATAATGTACTATTGTATAACCGCATAACCGCTCTACTTCATTCCTCTGTATCTCGAAACTTGTAATGAGTGGGTTGACTCTCTTCACCACCAAAGCGACGATACTTATACAGGGTTGATTATACAGTTGATTGTGCTTATGCTATTGAAGGTGGACCGACGACATTGTAAAATTCGCGGGCAACCGGTGGATGCAAATGGCAGGTTGTCGTACAGTGTGGTGGTAAGGGGGAGGCCTTAGTTCAGCAGTGGACGTCTCCGGGCTGATGATGATGATTATGAGTAGGGACTGCAGGATGAAAAAAGACCTCAGTACCCATCAAATAGGTGATCAATGGTCATTGGCACCAAGCCGAAAAACCAAATTGGAGCAGCTAACGTGTTTGTCATAATTTAACGATTGATAGTTTTGTTAGTACCTACTAGTAATCATGATAGGTTCTTTACTCAATCTCTTTTGAACCGAGCTCTCGGGATCAGTTGACACAATGCATATTTTGGATTGGTTTACTGGTCACATTTTTTAGTCTAAGTTTTAGTATCCTGACCATAAGAAATCCTGGCGTTACACAATCTGTAGCACAATGATTATACATACATCTTCGTGCTGCACATTATCATATTTGTGGAATGGCTTGTGGCACTGACACCCATTTTTACTATTTTTGTCGGATGTTAAAGAGCTAGCAAGCTTTGCTTAGTACCTAAGGAGGTAGATGTAAAATGCTCACCATTTTTTATTTTTTTTAACTTTGGTTAAGGCCAAGCGGTTATACAATGTAAGGGTCTAAGGGTATGTATGTACTCATCATTATGTACAACTTTTACTATGGGGCCAACCTAGATCCTAGATCCTCTACATACCTCATACTCGTCAGTATTGTTGAATCTTTCAGTTGCACGTTGTATACACCCATGGGTGGAGGCCTTTGCCTCTCAGTGGGATCCAACAGTCTAAATACCACTGAACTGAAATAGAACGGAAATGTGACGGGCCGCGCTAGCCGAATTTAAGTGCAAATGCGCTTATGTGTTTTTTTTAATACTACCAATTGACGAGACGAGCAAGACGTTCTCCTGTTGGTAAGCGTCACGCCTGCCACTAACAGTAGTAGTGTAGTAAACTTCCGAACACAATCCTGCGCCGCACTGCACTGCGCTCGTCACTCTGAGATATTAGATGTTAAATGTCATACCCAGTAATTTCTCTAGTAACATTGCCCTTCAACCCGGAACACAGTAATGCTTGCACACTACTGCTTGGCGATTTAATAACTGGCAAAGGTGTGGTACTTCCCCAGGCGGACTCTGGAGTAGGGGCCTACCACTACAAAATCTATCAATATACTTACATGTTTTTAGAACGAGAATACTAAAAAAGACAATTTAAATAGACGCGTAGGAAACCAAACCACATTGCATCGTAATTAAATAAATTTTAATATGTTACAAAATGGCATTTCGAGCGTTTTACTTCAAATCCGCGACCAATGATTGGCATTTATAAGTCGTATTTTCCATACGATTATGTGTGAAACTGGCGACAGCGGTTTTCCGTACAATCGCTTTACAACATTGTTTTGACAGCCGTTCTACCTGAGAAGTAGGGCTTTCGCTTTTCTGTGCTAAATACAATCATCATCAGCTTGATAATACTCCACTGCTGGCTCAGGCCAACCCTCGGAGGCGATTTGGGCCGTATCTACCACGCTGGCCCAGTTGCCGGTTGCGGGTACACAATGCCGCTAATTTCTTAGGTTACACTCTATAGCGGTCACAGTTTAATAAACTCATTCGGACCCCAGTGAATTGCGAATAAAATTTTAGTATTCAATTGTTTGAAACTGTAGTAACATCGATTTCATCAGCCCGCATTACTCCGCACCGTGGCTTGAAAGTTTAATGGATTTGAAGGAGCCTGATTGTTAACCTCGTAGATGACAACGGTAGCTATACATATAGGTATTTGGCTGGAATCTTGTTACAAAGGCGAATTTAAATTCTTTAGTTTTCGAAAGAAAATAAAATGGAAGATGAACACAAGCTCTTAACATTATTTATGCCATAAATGGCAAACGAGCTATTGAGTTGCATGATGGTAAGCATTCATCTTGGTAGCCTAACTGGGAATTGTTGTGGGAAACCATTTGACTTCAAATCGTGCGAGGTTGCGTGTTCGGATCCCGGAGCTGTATCACCATCTACCAATGAGGTCTTCGGAGTTTATGTACGGATCATGCTTTGCTTTTGGGTGAAGAAATACATCGAGCGGAACTCTGCAAAGGTCCGAAGAAATTTAATGGCGTACCTATGTGGTTCCCAACCTGCAACTGGGCAGGCGTGGTGGAAATTGCTTTATGCATAGAAAATGTCATGCAACCTCGACAAAAAGTATGGAACAGCAGATCTTTCCCATAATAAAAATTGTTCACCGTTCACATGGTCCTTCTTAGTACTTATTAATACTTTTCCGGTACCCTTTATATGATGAATAAATGTGTATGATTGAAAGACTAGCGTATGAAATGTATTATAAATAAAATAAATAAATAAATATTGGGGGGACATTTATTACACACTGCGCCATCTAGCCCCATACTAAGCAAAGCTTGTATTATGGAAACCAGATAGCTGATAGAATCCTCATATACATATTTTTTTCGTAAATACATACTTATAATACATACTACACCCAGACACAGAACAAATATCGATGTACGTCACAAACATTTTTGTCCTGGGTGGGTCATTATATATCTTATAATAATTATACAACTTTACCTATATGTAAACACATTGTGGTCGATTCTGACGGTGTCAGTTCTAAACTAATTAAAGTATTGCTGCCACTTTTTTACTAGGCGTGTTAGCTAAGGACAGCAATACTTTAGTTAGTTTAGTTCTGTCAACTTAACCTTTAGAATTGACCACATTATATATGTACCTAGTTATGTAGCAATACTGATATTTCTGTTGTTTGTTTGTTGAATTTCATTGTCTAATAACAGTAATGACGTAGTAAATATAAGACAAGTATATAACATTATGAATGTTACGAGTTCATCAATGAAAAATGCAAATATTGTTTTACAGGATTGAAAAACTGCATGGTAAATCCTATCTAAGGCCTAAGCATAGGACATTTTGGACTACTGGGTTAATGTATGTACCTGAGTGGTGAATAACCCCTCAGCCTAACGTACCTTCTTATAAATGGGAAGTTTATATGTCCTAAGCATAAAACTAAACAAAATCACTTTACTAAATCTCTACGCGAGTAAATAACTACAAATTACAATTATAACATTTTCGACATATAATTTAAGTAGGTACCTCAGTATATAGCAATAGTTCCTAAGCTAGAAACCTCTATTAAATAGTAGGTAGGTTCGATGGTAAAAGCCATGTTGAATTCATTCATAAATCAGGATGAGGCCCTTTACTCTATGTCGAATCAAATACCTAGACAGGCTTTTTAGGAAAATCATTCCTCAAAAAACTGCATAAAAGAAAAGATATGCCACACTATATATACACTACTGTTCTTAAAAATACTACTTACATGTTTCTTTCTTCCTAGCTTAGTTTCCTTCCAATAAAACCTCTTGATAGAGGTTTGATCGATCGTACAGTCTCAGGCAGTCAACAGATGATATGACCAGTCAGATCTCAAATCCCTTCCAAGAAATATAACGCTTCACTGTCCAACACAAAATGAATGTAATTTATGAATGGAAAACTCTCACTGGATTCCCCTAGTATTTTAGCGTCTATTTTTAGCCACACTCTAAAGCCTATTGGTTCCACTGATGAAATGATAAACACAGATTAATTTATCCCGGACTTGTGTAAAGTAAAGACGAAATTGTAGTGTGAAATGAGGATTTGCAGAAATTATGGACAGAAGTGGAAAACCTTCCTCGACAGAGTTTCCCGATTTGTATGGGAGAGGGCGCGACTATAAGCGGTATTAGGCACGTATTGTCTAAAAATATCAATCGAAATTATCTCTCAAAAATGGCCTTTATATCGAGTCTGTTAAGTTGAGAATTGCGTTTGCGATAAAATGGCGTATTTGAGTGTGCGGGGGTGATACGTGAGGGTGTGTGCGTGGTCGTATCAGCGCATGCGTATTGTAACAGTTGGACGCCAACAAAAATCAATTCGAGTCGGTACGTGGGTGTTACGTAATGGCCGAGACATGTTTGCCACGGCGACTCTACTCGCCCTAATTGGTATTAATCTTGTTAATATTGTTGCTGTCATTGCTCAAGCCCTGTTAAAAAATGAGGGATCATATTCGAAACCCGCAGAGTACCTATAAGAGTACCTAAGGATATCCTTTTGTTCTCTAGCCACAAGCGCGAAAGGCGTAGGTGGAAGCCTTACAAGAACAGAAAAGGGGTATTCGTTTAAATTAGACGTCGTCGACGTCGTTTTCCTTCTTGCGGCTTTACAGCTTGGACTGTTTCGCTCTGAATTCTCTTTTATTTTATTGTGAGAGATAGGATGAGAATGAAATATTAAATGAGCATTGACCTCTTTAAGTACCTAATCGGTATTATTTTAAGGTATGAGACGTTCTCGTTCCATTGAAAGAAGTAGGTATGAATGATCTACGTAAAATGTTTTTGACCCCTGAATTCTTAATTTAATGATAGGTACATGCCCTATATAATGAAAACTGGCGTAGTTTTGACACATTTATGTTTTATTTATACGGGAATACTCACGTTTAATCAAATCGGATACTCCGACTATAGTTTCGATCACATCCGGTGACCTTTTCCAAAGAGTGAAAACAGAGCCCGACGCGCGTGCAGCTGCGTCCTGCTTTGCACCCTGGTGTCCGGATGTGATCGAAACTATAGTCGGAATATCCCATTTAATTAAACGTGAGTATTCCCGAATAAATAAAACATAAATGACCTATATTATTTTATCTAATTTAAACAATTACAGTATTATACTATTCAATGATTAATAACTGTTTGTAAAATAATTATAACTAAATGGAGACTATAAAAAATTTATTACATACTTCCTGTGTTTTAAATACCTGCTTTTGATCAAAGACAATGCTATAATTTATTATGGCAACAAAAGATACTTAGGATCACGCGATATTCAATGTACTTATTAGTTGTATATACAGGTTCATTGATGGTGACTAGCAATCTAGTTTTTTTCCATATAATTTTCTATTAAGACAAGAATAGATAAATTAATAGAAAAGGTTTAGGAATGTAGGTAATCTCTATATCTCTTTACTGCTCACACCAAACCTCCATTTTTAACCGAATATGTACGAAGACAAGCAGTAAAGTCATTAGTTATTTATTTTAAGTAGGTACGTAGGTACGTATTATACTTAGTTGACAAAATTATTAAGAACAATGGTGCTAAGTAACTAGTTTTCGCTATATTAAAAATTCCGATATGAATGGGAAGCTCATTTATAAATAATACTTATTCTTAAATACATTTTTTTTTTCACTCGTACACAAAACATATTAAAAACGTACTTACATCTTCTTTTTAATAATATAGTAATAATTATTTACATTTCATTAATTTAGCATGATAATTAAATATTTAACATAATTAATATTTACGTTTCAATCTTTAAATAATAAAAAATATTGAAAAAAAATTACGTTTCAATCTTTAAATAATAAAAAATATTGAAAATAACATTTCATTATTTTATAAATTTAATAATTAATTTTTACGTTTCATCATGATTGATTTTACTCTTAGATTGTAGATTAGTACATAGTATATAGACAGAAGAGCAACATTTATCGCGGTTGGAAAATGGATAGAAGCCAACTAGTGTTTAACCAGATGTTGCATCTGCACGGACAGAAGCCAAAACTGATAGGACAGGTGGCAACGAGAGTGTTACAAGATACTAACTTGAAGTTAAAGTTACTTTACAACGTACCTAATAGGTACTAACTATTTTTTGTGGTTACCTTTTATCTCGTTCTTTTTCGGCCCCATATGGGGACAACAGTAATATTATACCTACGTAGGTAACTATACATTATTTTTGTTTCATATTAGTCTCACTGATGTCACGCCTACCTGTTTGATTTTTCAATAAAAAACCGGTAGTACAATAATAAGTGGTTATTTAATATAAGGTTTAATAATACAGGTAGGTGAGCACACAAAATTTGTAAGGGTGTGGGTGTACGACCGATCCAACTTTGCCACTTTAGGTTACTCCCCTGGATCCAATTGCCGATGGTCGAAGATGGCCTTTGTCCTGGGGATTTGTCACATCTAGTCTTCCGAAGAGATTTTCGTCCTGGGGTGTAGACGTGGTAAGGTACTAATTACCGGAGGCATAGAAGACCCCTAAAGCGGGGTCAAATCCGGTACTAGAAGTAGTTATTTAGGTGGTGAGACGTCACCACACTATTATGGTATAGTTAAGACCAAACAAACGTATTATTTTATTAAATCATAGATCGCGCAGCCGTTTGGAATGTAGAAAATTGAGACGAGTGACGTGAACCGTCCACTGATCTAACCAAGCTGCGACTCACGAGCGGCGGCGGCCGCTTGTCGGCCTGCTCCAGCGCATCTTACCTCTCGCTCCCGTCTATTGTTCTAGCGCTATCGTACAACCGTTAGGAAAACTGCATTGTAGATTTACATATTAGAAATGTTTCGTTCAATGACAAGTCGCGCGATCGAACTTTAATTTTAGTAGCGAATAAGTATTAATTTAACATTCATTAGTACCATAAATAAATAGTCAATATTTATAATACTAACGGTATTACTAAAATAATTGCTATGGTAGATATAAGTATTTAAATACGGTTATTTTTAAGATTATTAGGGTTCCGTATTCGTAAGCGTTAACAAGACAAGATGAAGTCATGTAACGTTCCGTTACATCACCCACCTTCCCCACTTAAGGATTTTATCCTGACTGTATCTTAAATGTTACAACATGTTGATAAAATCCGCATTTATTACTGTCTACCTACCAATATAAAAGTATAGCTAACAGCTTAATTTATGAATATATATACTAAAGATAATTAAGCTCTGTTTTGACTTACTATCTTTAAATCTTTAATGTGCCAAGTGCCTAGATCCTTCCCTGACATATTTTCCAAAACATATACAAGTGGTGAAAGCTTTTGTGTCACGCGACATTTAATAAATTTAGGAGCCAGCTTTTTGCTGAAATATTTATCTTTATCGCTTAATACAAACGCGCGCTTAAATACAATATCTCCAACCTCAAACTCAAATGCCTTCCGTCGCAAATTGTAGTGCGAAGAATTTTTGACGTGCGCGTGATATAATGATCTCTGCACTTGATCAAATATAGAACTTAAGCAACCGAGGTTTTCTGCATATACCTCTCGTGGTAGAAACAAAACCTCACTACCTAAATCTGTGTCTGTGTAATGAGTGCCACAAAGCACTAGTTCCCTCCCGTAGACGAGAAATGAAGGAGTGAACCCAGTGGCTTCGTTAACAGAATTATTGACGGCGAATTGTACTTTTGGGATAAATACGTCCCAAGTTCGGTGATCGTCATTAACGAACGTGGAAAGACAAATTATAATCGTTTTATTATAACGTTCAACTGTATTTATTTGCGGAGTATATTTCGGAGTGAAAAAAATATTTGGAATTTTGTATGTATCAAATAATGCTTTTGTGTGCCCACTTATAAATTGGCTACCATTATCCATAAAAATCGTTTGTGGGACCCCATGAACTAAGAAAACTTGTTCTTCAAGGATCTTGACAACAATTTCAGAAGTGGCTCTTATGATAGGGAAAATTTGACAAAACTTTGAAAAGCAGCACGTCACTACTAGAATGTAGCTATTCTGCTTACGAGTAACTGGTAGAGGACCCATTGAATCTATGAATATCATCTGGTAAGGACGAGAACATTGTTTAGGACGTCCCATTTCTCCAAGCGTGGCATGATTTTGTGTTTTATACGAAAGACAAGTGGAGCAAGAACCAATGAACTTTGTTATCTCACTGTGCATATTAGGCCAGTAATACCTGAGCGCAATACGCTTATATGTCTTAAAAATTCCCATATGACCTGCAGTAGGTTCATTATGGTTTTCAGCGATAATTTTGTTGTGAAACTCCATGGGAACCACTTCTTTCCATGAAAATTCATTTGTGAGTTGATATTTATTTTTACTAAGGCGATAGAGAGTATTATTTTTTATTAGAAAATTTGGATAGTTCTCTGGTTTCTCTATACAGCCTTTGTAATTAGTTTTATACCAGTTGTCACTAGTAGACGCGACAGAATTAGCAGTAGTAATAGAAGAGACAGGGAATGCTCTAGACAACGCATCTGGGATTACGTTGTCTACCCCGCGGCGGTGTTTTAAATTAAAGTTGAAAGACGACAACCGTACTCCCCAGCGAGCAAGCCTGCCTGTCGGATTATCTAAAGTAAGAAACCATTTCAAGGCACTGTGGTCTGTATAAACTGTGAATGTTTTTCCGTTCTCTAAATAGCAACGCCAGTGTTCCAGGGCTACGAGAACAGCCAATGTTTCACGTTCAGTAATGCTATAGTTCTTTTCTGACCCTGATAGAGATCTGCTCATGTACGCTACGGGATGTTCTAGACCATCGATAGATTGCGTGAGCATAGCGCCAACACCAAAGTTACTGGCATCGGTGTGTACTTCAAAAGGGAGATCGTAATCAGGGCAGGAAAGAATAGGTGCAGAAACTAAACATTCTTTGAGTTTTTTGAATGCTGAGTCTGCTTCCTCGGTCCACTGAAATGGGGGTGCTGGTTTTTTGTGGGAAGTTAACTTATTGAGCGGCCCCGCAATTGTGCTAAAATTCGGAACGAATCTTCGGTACCAAGTTGCCGTGCCAAGGAAGCGTTTCATATCCCTGCGACACGCAGGGGTTGGATAGTTTAAAATAGCCGTAACTTTGTCAGGATCTGTCCGTAAGCCATTCGCATCGACCACATAGCCTAAATATTTAAGTTGACTTCTGAAAAATTCACATTTTTCTAGATTAACGGTTAGATTTGCTTGGCGAAGTTTGTCTAAGACCCGACGGAGTAGGGTCACGTGATCTTCAAACGTACTACTTATTAATATTATATCATCCAAATAAGCAAAAGCCTTGTGATCCATGTTACCAAACAACATATCAACCAACCGTTGTTGCGTAGAAGGTGCATTGGTCAACCCAAATGGTGTGGTTTTAAACCGAAGTGTTCCTCGTCCCGGTACGTAAAAAGCCGTCTTATCTCTATCTTCTGGGGCTATGGGAACTTTCCAAAATGCCTTAGATAAATCGATACTACTAAGGTAGTGTGCATCACGCAAGTTATCAAGTATCTCGCTTATGTAAGGCAAGTTATAAGCGTCACGTTTAGTAACGGAGTTAAGCTTTCTGCTGTCTAAACAAAAACGGGGCTGGCCGTTTTTCTTATTGACTAATAATACTGGTGATTGCCACGCACTTTCACAAGGCTCAACCACATCGAGTTGGAGCATCTCGTCTACTTGCTCGACTAATATTTTCTGCTTTACCGGTGAAAGTCTATAATAACGTTGTCTCACAGGAGGAGAATCTCCAGTGTCAATGTGGTGAGTAATTAATTTAGTACGACCTAATCCCTTTCGCTCAAAAGATATTTCTTTGAATTGCTCAATTATATCGTCGGCAAGGGTTTTTTGTGAGTCGTCAAAATTCTCATACGAGTTTATACTAGTAGTTAGACTAGTTCCATTTAATTCAGCTAGTGGAGCGCTGGATAAATGTAAAGAGCCCAAGTATTTCGGACATATTTTGAATGCGCGCCAGAAATCAATCCCTAGGATGAGCGATGATTGTATTTCTGGGACTACGTGGGTCTTGACAATGTGAAAGTGGTTTTCAAAGTGAACTGGCATATTAATATAACCTATACTTTTCAATTTTTGGCCGCCAGCTGCCACGATCGATATTTTATCGTCTGTACATAACTGGAGGCCACGATTAACTAAAGCCATATGACTATTGTTACCTATAATAGTAACCGCCGACCCTGAATCTAGAAGGCCTGAAGCTGTCAAATCACTGATTTTAATATTGACGTAAGGTCTTGTATCGTTTGTAGGTTTCGTATGCAGAATTGAAGCAACCTTGTATCCATTAAAAAACAAACGAACCGTCTTTAACCAATTACTCCATTCATCTTTGTTCGTACGGCCTTTATTTGATGAACTGGTGAGTTTGCTACAATTCTGCATTATTAGTTTTTTGGGGCCTCATTGCCAGTACATTTCGGGCAATCAGGTTTCCTAACTCCTTTATTACCACATTTAAAACACACAATTTCGGTATTAGAACAATCTCTCAAACTGTGTGTATTGTCACGGCATCTGGGACAGTAGGGCAATTTTCTCTTTGTATCAGTTTCGGATTGTTCAATACTGTGTAAATATTTCTCATTAACGTTAGTATTAACTTTTAAGTTAGAATATGTTTGTTTGTTGCTGTTGTTAGTGTAACTATTAATATTTGGTTTGTAATCAATGTTTGGTTTTGTTTTAGTAATAGATTTAAAAGCAAATTCTGGTGCCACTGTATCAGAAGTTGCCGCCGACGGTTCTCGGAAATGGATGAGTCGGGACTGAACGTTTTCATAATTTATGCACATGGATCTCACTTGATCAATGTCTTTTATTTCTGTTGCGGAAGCTAAAGTGCTTGCATAACAAGGGCGTATATTGTGTAGTACTATTTCGAGTCTGTTCTCTTCCGACAGGGGTCTGGAAAGTCGTGCACACATGCCTGACAGAATAGATAGGTAAATCGTGATATTTTCCGTTTCCCCCTGATTCCTAGAACGAATCTCAGACAGTAAACGGTAATCATAATCTGGTTTGTCAAAAACTTGTTTTAAGAGTACGACGAGTTCATCCCAGGATGATATCTGGTCTTTAACACTTCTAAACCAATGTTGTGCGTTATCCGTGAATATTTCTGGAGCAAACGAAATAAGTTTCATGTCGGAAATGTTACGTGCTTCGCTAAACTCGCTAACACGTTGTATAAACGATCGAACGCACGACTTACCATCGAACTTCAGCCTGCTTAGCTCAGAGGTGATGCTCTTGTCACAGGTAACAGAGACATTGATTGGAGCCTGACTGCTAGACGCTGAGCTAGAGATGCCCACCATAAGAGAATCGACTGCTTTCTTATTTAATGTAAGAAATTTTTCGTAACATTCTTTATAGAGTTTACTACACAAAGAGTGTTGTTCTTTTACGTCGTCAACCACAATTCTGTTGATTCTATGATAAAGGTGATGAAACATATTCTCGAAGCGAATTAATGTGCTTTTGTCAGCAGGGCCTGAATCGAGGCCAGTTTTTATTTTAAGCAGTAAATCCAAAACTGCTTCAAGGTCCTCTAATGGCTCGAGATGAGAACATAGTATTTCCTCAGATGGAAACAATTGACTTAATTTGTTGATCTGTTTCCTAAGATCGGCTACAGTATTACCTGGTGTCTCACCTCTAACAGCGACTTCGTACTCCAGTTCGGTTTTTTGCAGTGAAAAATATTTTATTGGAAATGCCATATTGAACCGTAAAGTAAATTTTAAATAGCACACTTGAGTAAATAAAGACTCCGTCCTGTTACAAAATCAGTTTAAAATGAACCTAACAAAACGTTCTTTTTTTTATTTTTATTTGTAATAGGTACAATTCTAATAGACAAAATACTAAATATAGATAATAAATTTGAACATGAGTGTACTTCAATTTAACAACTTTACATTTGCAATAATTATTCCTAAAGTTCAAATTTATTATATTAACAAAAACAAAAAATAACAAAAAAAACTAATGACACTTTTGTGATCGGTTGTACTTTTCCTACAAACCAACAGTATAGTTATAACAATTTGGTATAATTAGTAACACAAATGTGAAAGAGACAAGTAGGTACATAACATGGACAGCACAACAAATATTCACAACATTTACGACAAGAACGTATTTTTTTTTTAATTATTATTTTTACAAATAAAGCACACACACACGTACAATCTGCAACGACTTACTAAAGAGGCAAAATCAGATAAAACCACGTAAAGGGCGCCAGTGTCACGCCTACCTGTTTGATTTTTCAATAAAAAACCGGTAGTACAATAATAAGTGGTTATTTAATATAAGGTTTAATAATACAGGTAGGTGAGCACACAAAATTTGTAAGGGTGTGGGTGTACGACCGATACAACTTTGCCACTTTAGGTTACTCCCCTGGATCCAATTGCCGATGGTCGAAGATGGCCTTTGTCCTGGGGATTTGTCACATCTAGTCTTCCGAAGAGATTTTCGTCCTGGGGTGTAGACGTGGTAAGGTACTAATTACCGGAGGCATAGAAGACCCCTAAAGCGGGGTCAAATCCGGTACTAGAAGTAGTTATTTAGGTGGTGAGACGTCACCACACTATTATGGTATAGTTAAGACCAAACAAACGTATTATTTTATTAAATCATAGATCGCGCAGCCGTTTGGAATGTAGAAAATTGAGACGAGTGACGTGAACCGTCCACTGATCTAACCAAGCTGCGACTCACGAGCGGCGGCGGCCGCTTGTCGGCCTGCTCCAGCGCATCTTACCTCTCGCTCCCGTCTATTGTTCTAGCGCTATCGTACAACCGTTAGGAAAACTGCATTGTAGATTTACATATTAGAAATGTTTCGTTCAATGACAAGTCGCGCGATCGAACTTTAATTTTAGTAGCGAATAAGTATTAATTTAACATTCATTAGTACCATAAATAAATAGTCAATATTTATAATACTAACGGTATTACTAAAATAATTGCTATGGTAGATATAAGTATTTAAATACGGTTATTTTTAAGATTATTAGGGTTCCGTATTCGTAAGCGTTAACAAGACAAGATGAAGTCATGTAACGTTCCGTTACACTGAATAGTCCCATGATTAGACTACGACTAGACTGCTACGACTTCTGACTGACGTCTAACTTTTTTATGGCAACGTAATTTGTCGAGAGTGCAAAAACAGCCGGTCACCTGTTAGATAAATCCAGGATAAATCAAAGTCAAAGGCTCTGGATGAACTAAAACATTTTTGTGTAATAAACCTTATTAGTTTAACTGTCAAGTTTTTTTTTTCACTGTTTTAATAAAAATGGTTTTATACTATCACATCCAGAGAAATTTACAGTAAGAGGTAAATTCTTCCTCCAAGCTCCAAGATCACAGCTGTTCATTTCGGCGCGCTTGTCTCTCCGTGAAGACGGTGCATGCTTCATCATCAGCCCGGAGACGTCCACTGTTGAACGAAGGCCTCTCCCCCTTAGACCCCACACTGTACGACAATCTACCATTTGCACCTACCGGTTGCCCGCGATTTCACAATGTTGTCGGTCCACCTAAATAATGAGAAGGCCGACCTACTACGCTGCATCTTCTGGTTCGTGGTCACCACTGAAGAACCTTTCTTCCCCATCGGTTATCAGTTCTTCGAGCGATGTGGCCTAACACTTCAACTTGCAAACGGACTTGCAAGGCGAATATCATCGTGCCTGATTTAATCGCGAAATGTAACTCCGTGCATTGCTTTCTCCATTGCTCGTTGTGTGACTCTATGGTGCAAGTATCTGCGCTGAAATATCGGGAGCTGGTTTCACAACACAACCACGGTAAATATCCTGTACATAACCAAAGAACGTAATGGCTAGCGGTGATAGAATAAAACACTGTTTTACTTGACAAGTTTTTAACAAAACGCATAGGTAACTAATTAAAAAACAAAACACGCTCGTAAATCAAGTTTAACTAAGCCAAGATGTTTTTAAATGGTTCAACTGAAGTTGCATCACACGGTACAGTCACGAGCTCCGAACCTGCTCACCTCGCGCCGACATTGACTCCACATGACCGCTGCACCGCTGCGTCACTTCCGCTCCAGCTTCCGGTTCTCGAGACGTGAAGGTACTGTTATTTATTCTGTGAAGTGAGTTATGAGAGTTTTGCATTGATGTTTAAGTTTAATTTATCTACTTGTACATTATAATTGAACGGAATACACCGAAATAACGAAATCTTTGTCGATAAAAATCAACGAATGTTATGTAATTTTGTAGTGGTATAACTCTATTGCAGAGTCCGCCTGGGAAAGTACCACGCTTTTGCCAGATATTCAATCACCAAGCAGTAGTGTGCAAGTTTTATTGTTTAAAGCTTATTTATTGCTTTGGTAACATTTCCCTTCAAACCGATTTCGGTTTGAAGGGAAATGTTACCAAAGAAATTATAAGTATAGGTATTACTGGGCATGAAGAGGTTTGACATCTGATATCTCAGGGTGACGAGCGCACTGCTGGCACTGGTACAGTTATGGGCAGGAGTGATGCTTACCACCAGGCGAACGCGTCTCGTTACTTCATTGTACCTACAACAAAATCCTGCGTCGCACTGCACTACCTATGATATTAGAAGTCAAATCTCTTCATGTCCAGTAATTTCTTTGGTATAACATTGGCCTTCAAATAGAAAACAGTATGTATAATGCTTGTTTTTGTTGTAGTAGGTACCTAATGCTTGTTGTTGTTGGTATCAACTCTGATCCGCGTTAATAATCTAATGCATACAAACATGTATTTTGAACTCTTAGACCTTTTTTTCTTCTTTGCATGCCACAAAATGTATTAATAGGGGAAAAGAAGAAAAGCCCAATTTTTTCGCGATTACTCAAACTTCCCATAGTGTTGTTAATAATGATGAAATAGTGACCTTACGACTCTGCGTAACCTTCTAATAAACTAATACCACTGGTATTAGAAGGGAATATCTACAAAGGAACCATGCTGGTTGTCTAAGACACTTTTCATCACACTTGCTCGTAAAGTGGATCTAATTACATCGGTTTTAGGCTCATAATCCAAGCTATTACGCATGCGTGCTTTTTACTTTACATTACGGCACTAGTGCTATAATAGGTATATCCCGGTAAAGTCAAGTTTGTACGTGACTGCAATTAGACGTATGTATACGAAGCACTCTTAATATAGCCGGGTAATACTTACAGTTTTTTGTAATACCAACAAAGAGTTCTTATGCCGCTGAAGTAAATGTCAAGCTGCGCGCGCATTGCTGGTTTGAGCGCCATTTTCCGCAAATGTTTGTTGACGTTTTCGCTGTGTGTTTGATTATTATCAAAAAAAAATGTGTTTTCCTTGCAAGTGTGATGGTAACAGTCGTATAAAACTCTTGTGCTATGTGAGTCATTACAGTCTTGGCTTCCTTATCGCGCTCGCCTGCGGCTCGCGCGCAAATTATCCCCTCTAGTATAATGATCAACATAGCACACTTGTATCATAATGTACTATTATTATTAGAAACAAGACAGCACCTATAGCACTAAGATTAATAAAAAAATATTAAATTAAATATTATGATATATTATCATGGATACGATACTGGAGCGTATAAAAATGCATAATGCATATTAACTAAGTTCAGGCAAGCGGAACGAAACTGATTGGCCTTAGTTGCTCAGTATTTTATTGATAACGTAAAACGCGTGATAAAATGAAATCCTATTTTCATGTGTGAAGTTATAAAACAAGATTTTACAATGCAGATTTGAATATATTTTTTAGCTTGCAGTGGATTTATACATTTTATATCATAGGTAGGTAATCTATTAATCGGATTTATGAGTAAGAATGATTAATCCTACTCTACTTCCGAATTAATATTATAAATGTCAAAGTTTGTTTGTTTAGATGTTTGTTTTGTTATTAAGGCATGGTTCTTTTTTCCGAAAAAAAGTACGCCTAAGAAAGTAAAAGTAAGCTCTTTGACCGAACCAATATATACGAAAGAAAGAAAAAAAAAAAAACGTCCGAGCTAGTGACATTAACTATAATAAAAAGCGTTAGTGTAATACAGTACAAGGGCTAACACGAAAGAACACGCGATCAAAGTCTGAGGCTACAGCAGACAGCGATTTGCGATGAGACAGGAAGAGCGAAACTAGATATACATGGTATGGCTACATTATAAGCGAACATTTCTAATGAATTCGCTTCAATTTCGCTGATAATCAATGTAGCCGATGCCGTGATTCTAATATTGTTCCTATCACGTAAACAAATAAACAATCGCTTGCGTATCGCAGGTCGCGCCGCTGCCTACTATAATAGCCTCAGCCAAAGTGACTTCAGTGTTGCCAACCCGACTGTAGTAAAAATCATAACTTGTGAATCGTTTGAGAAATTGTTCACTCCTATTACAGTGGCTACAAATCATGTTGACGCTAAAGAAAATGATATTAGTGCTGCAGCCGTAAAAACTTTAATAAATATATTCTACGATAAACAACAGCATATCTGTAAATACTACATCTGCTACGAACGAACCGCCCTATATTACGTATATAAATTACACCTAGGAATGACGGTGAAAATTAAGTAAACAATTTTTTCTATAAATCAGATATCGAGAGCAGTGTTGTAAATGAAACAAGTTCAATAAACAAGACCATCTAAACAACATCTACAAAAGATGATAGCAATTCTGTGTCGTTAGTGAGAGTAGACTATAGCATAACTAGATCAGATTCTAATTATACATATACATCTGAAGTGTCTACGATCATTATTAATCTTCATAATCAATTCGTAACTATAATAAATAAAGTATACTTTTCAGTGAAGTATATACCTACTTATTGAATTTTTGTTATTGATGGCCAATATTATGCACAATTATGATCCATAAAAACGTTTCCTCCTGATAGTGTAACCATAATAGTTGAGAAATGTAAGAATTATGACGACGCCGCTGCTGTTTACTAGCCTGATAAGTAAGTAGGTAAAAACATTTGCACAAATGCACCTATTTATTACATTTGAAACAGAATTGTCGCATTCGCACTTTTGTAATTTTATTGTTTCAGTTATTCTGAAACTTAATGCATCGATTGAACATTTCATTCCGGTGAGAAATCATTTTCATTAGTTCCTGCCAGATTTTTTGTTTTTCTTCATCGTTTACTTTTTTGTGCAATTGAGTTAAGAGACGAGCGTGACGTTCGCTTGGTGGTAAGCATCAAGCCTGCCCAAAACAGTGCCAGTGCCAGAATTGTGAACTTGCGCACAAAATCCTATGCACTGCGGTTGTCAATTTAGATATTAGATGTCAAATCTGTTCAACTCAATTCTCTCTAAATTATCTAGTAACATTGCCCTTTAAACTAAAACACAGTAATGCTTGCATACTAATGCGGCGGTTGAATACCTGGGAAAAGTGTGGAACTTCCGCAAGTGGACTTTGCAACGGAGTCTTACCACTACAAAAATAACTATCTGTTTCAGCCTCCCAGTGAGTGTATATTGGCAGATATATGCAATCACACTTGGATTCCAGAATGCGGAAAGGAAAACAGTCAATCGGATCTGCAAACTTTTATGGACGAGTGCCACAGACATGAGTACAATTGTGATAACAAAAAAGGTCTAGAATTTGGAACGGAAAAAAATTTAATCAACAAAATTTACTACATCTCTGTTAAACACACTTTTATCTTTCAGATTATTGGAAAACTGATATGAAAGAATGTGCGGTGAAGACAACTACCGCAGTTACTTCAACAACCACTTCCCCTATAACCAGTAATACAGTTTCTACCTCTGCTACTATTGTGTCTACGACAACTATAACAGAAACGACGACAACGAATACTACAGAACCAACAACCACAACTACTACAAAACCAACAACTACAACTACAATAGAAACAACAAGCAATACTACAGAACCATCAACTACGACTGCTGCAGAATCAACAATCACAACTACTACAAAACCAACCACTACGACTACAGCAGAAACAACTACAATTACTACAAAGCCAACAACAACGACTACTACTGAACCAACTAAAACAACCACATCAACTGCTTCAACTATAACTGCTCCCTCTAACCATAACTGTTCCAGACCTCGTCCGACAGAAATAAAAAATTTTTCATCTTCAACAACCAGTACTACCCGAACAACAACAAAAACAACAACACCAACACCGGCAACATCAATAACAACTGTAACAACACAAACCACGGAATCTACTACGTCAATCACAACAGCATCAACAACGAAACCAGCAGAAACAACCGAACCTGCCACTAATACGACAAATTTTACCATCTATATTGAAACAACAATACCTATCAGTATAACATCAATCAATACTACAGAAGAAATAAAAGATAATACCACAACATCAGATATTAATGAAAATACTGTTCCACAAAATTCAGTAACACCGAACTTCGTTACAAGTACAAAGGGATGTCCATTGAAAGGTTGTGATATTATCCCTTCTACATGGGACACTACTGCTAAAGGCGAAGTTAGGGATTTCTTCCAAATTATAAGAGATAAATATGGTGTCAATAACGTTAAACTGTTGAGGGCAACCACGCATTGGCCAAGAAGAATTGGATGGACGAAAGGTTACAAGAATTATTTTATTTTTGGAAGACACGTTGACAGCAAATAAATGAAACAAGTTAAAATTCATCTATTATTCTATTCTATGGAACAGGTGATTATTTTTCCCGAACTCATGGTCGACCCAAATGGTAAATGTTGTTCAAAATGATGAGTACAATGAGCTCCTTTCGGGTAACTAATACCGTTACGCGTAACCTTGTAAGTAAGTACTCGTGCTTAAATATCAGAATCAGTTCCAGAACATTAAGTCAATGCGTTACAAAGTATTTGACCTAGATCAAGGCTAAACGCCAAAGGTCTTGGCAGGTCAGTAACCTGCATCTTTATGGCTTTGGCCAGATTGCAAAAGGTTGCGAGCTTAATTATAAAAGTAACAAAAATAATTTCAGTTCCAGTTAAAGAGCTGGACTATGTAAAACACAAACTCCCAAATCATAAATTCCTGTTGTTAGGTACGAAAACGTGCATGTACCTATCCAAATTATATTCATGCTAAATCTTTGTAATGCTATTTTTCAGAACTATCTTACTTAGTAATTTTATAAATTAAAAAAATATAACAGGACGTGCGGAGAACCGACGCTCGGTATTATATAATGAAATGAAATATATTATCCAAAACTGTGTACAATATCATGTTAATTGTTTCGTAGTACCTAGTTACCTACTATGAACTGAACAGTTTTGTCATCGCGGACGTAGGTACTAGGTACATATTAAGAAGTGCAGAATTGTGATGTGAGGTGAAGTGTTACTTTAATTGTATACTAAAGCTAAGCATAACTAATGTAGAGACAACGTGATCTGAGAACAACTACAAAAGACCGTTACTTTTGAAGCTACCAGACCTTGAATTATCGTTTAAATACGGGCAATGGTTTGATGTTTTAAGGTAAAAAAAATGCTCGGGATGATTGAAAGTGGTGAATTTTGGGAGCGGGCCGAATTACTTCCGTACGGGAGGCCTCTACCTATGTATGTATGTGAGTTTCATTATTCCACTGTAGTGTAACTTCTAAAAGCCTAGACAGATTTGGATGTATCAATATTGTGATAGACATTGTCATACACCTTTTTTCATGTAGGTTTGTCCTCACTAGTTTGTCTACATTTTTGGTACCGTGCTTAAAATGGAATTCCAGCCCTGTAGTCTTTAACCGTTGACCCATTTAGTACAGGTTACATTTGGTTTTATTGTGACACTCATTTGTATAAAAATATACATCCATGCACACAGTAATCCCTTACTAACATTTGATAAAAATCCGCTAATCCCTTACTAAAGTAATTGGAAGTACGCTAGTCCATTAGATGTAGATACCAATAATGTCAAGGTACATTACATTTAAGATTCAAACGATAGAGTAACCAGGCGAGTAAACGATCACAAATTACTCACGGATGATGCAACGGTGTCGATCGATTCTGCTGTACAATGCAACCAGCTTAATTTATTTCTACGTGGCTAGCGTAAGCAAGGAAAAAACATTTAGCGCTTTACAACTACTACGCGTGCAGATGAAAAGAGATGGTGTTATTGTGCCTAAATAAAATAAAAATGCCTCGCAACATACCCATGAAATCAATCAAAATTATGTATTGCAAGATACTCGACATTATAGATAGATAGATAGATTAATTCTTTATTGCTCACACCAAAGAAACATACATACAAAGGATTAAATAAATTAAATACTAGTGCACAAATGGCGGCCTTATCGCTAAAAGCGATCTCTTCCAGGCAACCTTAGGATGGAGAAAAATTATGAACACGAAAAGACGGGGTGTGCTGTAAAGAAGAAATTCCTACAAATCAGAAACATACTTACAATCGAATACTAATACTTAATATTATAATACTTACCTAATTATTAGTAACAACAAATTGAATGCTCAGTAGGATTATGTTGTGAAAAATATATGTAAAACAAGATTTCTTCGATGACTTTATCTATCATAGAGTAAGTAACGTAATATTATCTATCGTGAAAATATCATTTCATATTTTTTTCTAATTCAGGAATACTAGACCATAGAGTCAATCTAAATGTTGTAACCATAAAGCGCTTCTTCAATGAGGAACATTTATTATAATAGTAAAAGTAACTTATAAGGTATTATTAAGGTTAGTATAACTTATTTAATATTTTATCATACATAAAATAGTAAGAACATAAGTTTGTTTTATAGGGACTAGGGTTTTTTATTTATATATTTTATTGTAAATAAGTAGTCTTTAGTATATAGTTTAAATATTTATTATAACTATAAAAAGATCATAAGACCATAACAGGAGATTGATTTTTTATTCGAAAGATTTTCGCATACGAATAAGTTTTTTTTTAAATTTGTTGTTATTTTTTGTGATGCTTATCATGCAGATAATTTTAACGCCAGATTAGTTAAGAAATCACTAATCAAAATTTAACGTGTGTCTGTTAGTGCGCTGGATTTTATTACGGGGTTCACTATCATTTAGCGAATTTATGCTGGAAAGTTTATTGTGTATAATACGTGTACATTGCACCCGGGTGACACAACAAGTCGCTAAAATAGTACATTTAAATCCACGCCAGTTGTATAATTCAGGTGCAACAACGAATCGGTTCTGAGAGCTGTGATTTGCAACTGCAAAGGTAATAGTGCCCTTCGCAATTTTCTGCCTGATTTTGTAATAATGGAAGTGTTCTGCTTAGTAGGTACCTCCTTCTTTGTATTGTTGTGAGCTTTGCGTAAGGCTGAAATTGTTTTGTAAGTATTATTCATTTTATCAGGTTACTACAAGATTTAAGGAGCTAGCCTTTTATGTAAACACAAATAGATCTACGTTTGGCCAATAACTCGCATGGTGGTGGCGATGATGTGGCCGAAGGTAGAACACGTCGATAAAGATGAAATATATTCAATCTGTCCTTGAAAATAACCAGATTTAGTTCTCAGGAGATAGCCCGGCAGTAAGTTTCATTTTAGTGAAGTACAAATCAATAAAGTGGAGCCAAACCGATGCGTACTGATTTTTGGAATCTCCACGAGAACGTACACTACCTTCTATTCTACTTGTCCTGCAGTGAAAGAGAGAAAGTGGAATAAAGTCTTGAAGCTCTTACGCACACTCACCGAAATGTGACTGGCAGAAAATCGATAGATTTTTTGGCTACTATAATTTGCTATGTACATACAGCCTCATAACACGTCGGCTTATTACGACTCTAAAGCTTCCAGTTGGTACTTGACCGCTCCGTCAAAGAGTACAGTAGGACAGTAGGTACTACACACTGGACTAGACTACTGACTGCCTGAGACAGGTGAAGCAGGTGCCCAGGTGTGAAGTACCGCCTGACTCTATTGAGGATGTCAAGATTATTGCTAGCCAGCTTAAGTTTAGAATTAAGAAGGTAGGCCCCAAAATTTAACGTTGGAATCACAGCATTTAAGTGCAAGTAGCTCTAAACAGTCTGCCAGTGTTACAGAAACATCAAGGAAAGTAGTAGACAAAGAGAACTGACTATTTTTGGAGGAGAAAGACAGGCTTTGCTTCTTTGTTCGGCGTTGGAACTTGACGAGATTCTAGTTACTCCAGCCAGAAACATATATTTTAAGCGTAATCAGCATTTTAATTGTTATCTACTGGACATAGACTTTACCCTCGAAGGGCCTTACATAGGGTCCTACATTGGGTATAAAATTGGGTCATACAGACCACGCTGGCCCAGTTGCGTGTTGGTTTATTCATATATACCATTTTATTTACCTGTGATATTTCTTCTCAGGACGTATGCAGGTTTCCTCGCAATTTTTTCGTTCACCTTGAAGGTTTGACCATGAACACACGTTTTTTTTAAATTCGCTTGACTGTGTGGTGTGATAACCGTAACCACTCATAATGAAGATAACATTGTATTTATGGAACCAGCTGTAGATATGACTTTTTCAATTCGATAACCGACTTTATTTTAACAAATATATTTTGTAATTTCAAACTGATTAAGTAATTGTAGGTAGTTAAATTGTGTCATGTCCTACAATAAAAGTACACAAAGGATATACGTAGGTATTTTAATAAGCCAAAGCACGCCAAAGTGATGTCGTTACTCAAAGCTTTCGCAACATTACATTGAGAGCAGAATTTTAAACAAGCGTGTCATTGCTTTCGACACAAAATTGTTTACTTATTATTTAGCTCACGGTAGTTCGTTTGTCAAACAATACATTACTAGAGTCTGTTGGTGGAACCAAGAGTCTTCGGTCAGTCCACCAAAATCACCTGAGTTATTATTTAGGTACCGTAGATTATTATGAACTACTTTAGGACGTATATAATATACTCTACTCTGACATATACCTGGTTATGTCGTTTTCTTTAAGCGTCTAAGAAATTAAATTAAGAAATCATATTTTGTAGTGATAGGTAAGACTCTTTTTGTAGTGGTAGGTTGTAGGTGGGTCTTAAAATGAACATGGACAAGACGAAAATCACGTGCAATGTCCATGTTTTACCCGTGGCGGTAGTAGTTGGGAACGATACTCTCCAAGTTATTGAACACTATAACTAGGTAGTAGGTATACTGACCTTGGACAGATTGTTGGGTTAGGTAGGTCCAACTTCGACAAAGAGATCGTCCGAAGAATCCAACTCGTATGGGCAGCGTTTGGAAAACTGCTTTAATATTTATTATTATTGCTTTTATTGTACACATTTTTTTTTGTTTAATATCTTCTCGGCAAAACTCCAGTCGATTTGATCCTACTTCTGATTTGTCATATAGATTAGATTTTTTTTATTTTCCGGTGACTATACATTAATTTGGTACCATCGGTATCTATGATACCTACATTATTTTGGGTCGTTCCTGACTCATTCTTGGTCAACTCATTTTACTACACTTTTACTATTGGACGGCCAGAAGCCCTAATAAGCGATATTCCAAAACGAACCGGTTTGATGCCACTTTCATTGGAGGAATCGCTGAATAGTGGAATACGCATCACGAGTGGTTGTTTCCGGGTGTCTTCAAGTAGCGAGTGAATCGGTTTCTTCTGGTCAAGCATGCTCTATCATAGACCTTATCTATATGGACGTGTGATGGTAGTCAAACGCAAGCCCCTTATGCTATAAACAGCTCTCTCTTTGAGCTAATATACATCATAGACAATTTATCAAGTTGATATACATGTTTTATAAGTAAGTATATAATCTAAGATTGTGATAGTAGCTTTCGTCTTTAATTAGGAAGCGGTATTGTTAATAAATTCTGACCTTGAACTAGATTCCCCAGTCTATGTGAATGCACTTATCACATGACTGTGACGTGACCGTAGGTAAATAATGAAGTAATTAGTCTATACAATGTTTATTAGTCGCTCGGTATGCAAGCAAGGACGTCCGACTGACTTAAATAATGGACATTAGTATGACGTGCAATTCGGAGAGTGGACGTTATCGTTGTACCTAATATTTTTATGCATTTTGTTAGTTTTTTTATACTTTTCTATTTATGGCGATGCTAGTTTTTAAGAGAATATACAGGGTTAGTTTTAATCAGTTAGCATTCTTTTAAGGGCATATTCTGTACATCAAGACAAACAACTATTACTATGGGGCCAACATTAAAATCGCGAAAAAAAAATCTGCTGTGGCATACAATAAAGTTCATCGACCTTCGGCAATATGTATACTTACACATATTATAATTTTTTGCCTATGTTGGCTCGATAGTAAAAGTTGTTCGTTTTGATGTACAGAATATGCCCTTAAAATAACTGATTAGGACTATCCCTGGATAAATATTGAATATACAGACATCAACTTCAAACTACGTAGCATAATCGGTCTTTTTAAGAGTCCACTGCTGGACATAAACTTAGATCAAAGGACAATCAGACCATATTTACCACGCTGCGCTGGTCCAGTTGCAGGTTGCTGGATTCACGAATGCCAATAAATGTCTTCTCAGCACGTATGCAGGTTTGATCACGATGTTTCCTTCACCGAAAAGCCAGTGATATGAAAATCCGTACATTAACTCCAAAGAGTTCTTCGGTACGGGCCTGGGATTTGACCCCGCGACCTCACGAATTCAAGTTGGTCGGTCTGTAAGCTACCACGGCTTTTTAATACTCGTAATGTATTCGCGCGAAACAACTTTTGAAAATAGATGTCCTGATTTTCGAAGTCAACTGTACTTAATAGGTCTCTCGGAGGAAGGATTTCCCTCTTTGACTAACATTTCGCTGATAGGTCTAATATATTTTTGTTTTATTCATACGGGAATACTCACGTAAATACGGAACGGAAATAGTCGGAGTATCCGATTTAATTAAACGTGAGTATTCCCGTATGAATAAAACAAAAATGTGTCAAAACCACGTCAGTTTTCATAATAAAAAGGTCTAATATAGTTTTTGTTCTACAATACAAGTTTAGTAAACATGTAATGAAATCTTCTGAAACTCTACAATCTGCGATCAATCTTATATTGGCAAGCCATGGTAGTCTAGTGGTGGGTCTCGTCTTAGAATCGTGAGGTCATGGGTTAAATGTAACAATCAGTTGTTAACTGATTTTTATACCACTGGTTTTTCGATAAAGGAAAACATCGTGAGGTAACCTGCATACGAGAGGAGAAGAAATTCAATGGCGAATGTGAATGCACGAACCCGATGGGGCCAGCGGGGTGGAAGGGGATTGTGGACCAATTGCGTTTCGATGGTGGTCCTATGTTTAGCAGTAGACTATTATCATCATCATTTCGTTCAAGGCTGATAATTTTTATTTTTTATTTATATATTATTTTTATTATATTTTACAAAAGGTCGCCCGCGACTTCGTCCGTGTACGGAAGAAATTCGGTCCGCTCCCAAAATTCACAACTTTAAATCGTCCTGAGCAATTTTTTTATCCCCCCAACTCTACCAATACTACCGACTCTACCGACTCTACCCACTATACCGACTATACCGACTCTACCGACTCTACCGACTGTACCGACTGTACCGACTCTATCAACTCTACCGACTCTACCAACTATAAAAACTCTACCAACTTTACCAACTCCAAGTCAAGTCAGTCATTATGTCAGGACAGAGATTCTTATAGTATTAGATAGATATAAATTAGACGGACTATTAAAAGGTAGACTGTTTAAAGGTTGACTATGTATGTGTGTATTTGTACATCTTGGTAATAAATAGCAATAAAATACTCTTCGTACATATAACAGCATCATTACTTAAAAGATATTTCCTATTAACTACGCATCAAAGTGCCAGTTTAACATCAAATAGATTCGGAATGGTATTTAGCCTCCCCCTTTACCCGCGGCTTTGCTAATATCCGCTTCTGACGTCGCTTCCGTTCCCGGATAATGAGCAATAACCGCTCTGTCGATACCGTAACAGGTTTCGCCAAAACTTCCGCAAAATTTACGTCGTTTACTTTGAGTTTTATTAGACTGGTTGTCTTATTATTGTGGGCCTGAGGCTAGCTTGAGGTAAAACTTTTAGATCTTTAAAATAGTAATAGAGTAATAAGAAGAATTAAGCGCTATTGTGGTGGTAAGACTATCCCTTATCATTACATAAACGTATACTCGGAATTTTGAGCACATTTTTGTTTAGATTTTGATGTTCATGCATCTCTTTGTGTACCTACCTATACGATCCTTGGTAATTATTTGACCAGAGAAGAGACGTGCTAGTAGTGGCCGCGGAAGTGGGGGCAGAGGGGGCCAATCCCCCCCCCCCCCCCTAAATCAAACGGGGGGTGCTGCGCCCCCTCCAATTTTAATACCTGGCAAAGAAAGTTTCTCTGTTTGCCTCACCCGTCATGGAGTACTTCTGCGGTCCCTGCGTACTAGGTATCTTTATATTTAGATAAGTAAAGGTTAGCCGGTATTCGACAGGTAGTGTTATGGATATTTTTATAATAAATAATACCTAATTGGAATATTTTTTTTAGTCTGGGTAATATTCGTTTATCATTATAAGTAAAGAAAGCGTTGTCATGCGTTGCGATGTCATGTAATTTTTAGTGCAGATGATAATATAATTTGTACAACGGTATAATTTTCATAGCACTTATAAAAAAATATACTGACTAGGTACTGCCTTCTTAATTAAAACAAATCACCGAGCAATAAGAATGGCCTATTTTGAAAAGTTTTAGAGACTATTTAACCTTACGGACCTACGTACCTATGTCCTAAAACTGCATCCAGAAGATAGAAAGCTGAATCCTCCAAGATCTACAACCAGGGATTAAGTAAGATCCAGGACCAACGGAGGCCGAGTAGTGGCCTCCTCTCGGTGAATGGTGGTGAGCATTCTGCGATCCCCATTCCTCCTGCCAAACATGGGGATAATGCAATCCCTCCCTATTAAGGGGGAGGCCTCCGTCCAATAGTGGACGTCTTCTGGCTGATGATGATGATGATTTAACCTTATACAAAAATAAAAGGATTAGTAATTCGTCGTTTCTTTAGACGCAGGATAGTTATAGCTTAAAAGGATAAACTATTGAATAAATTAATGCTTTCTCTGGCAATCTTTGGTATCAATTCTGCAGACGGAAGCTAGTTCCGGAGCGGAAATCAAACCCACGAATGCGGTCTATACACGACAAGGCAAACCACAACATTAAATGGTAGTGACAACTTGTTGATCTTAATCCCTTATAGTTTTTCATACGACCTAGAATGTACATGGGAGGTATGAAAGATAATTGGATTTTGAGTATAGTCGTAGGAATAGAAATTATTTTTGTCCTCTCAAATAATAAATGTACAAAGTGTGCGGGTAGGACCTCCATACTTGGCTATTTACTTATTTTATTTATTTATTTAGGGTCACCAACACTGTGTACCTATACAAATATATAAAAAAATACAAATATAATAAATACTTAAATGCCACAGCATAGGTAAAGAGGCAACATATTAAAAATAATTTGAGAAAAATTCAACACAAACGTTATACTCTACGAACCAAAAATAATTTAAAAAAAAGTGAATTGTCAGCAGACAGTCTATCCGGTTGACGAAATGAAATTTTTTTTTTTCAGATGTAGCAATAGTACGAACCTAAATAACTCTTAAACCAACCCCCTCTCCTCTTCCTTTGTAAATTCAACTTCATTCAATTCGTCAACATTTTTTTGCCCCATATAAAATGACCAGACACGTCATCTTTTTATGTTCGTTTCTCTCTCACTCATTTCTATAATCAAAGCAAATTGTTCTAACTGCGGGTAGATAAACATAGGTATATGCCAGAACAAACATTTTCTTACTAAAATATTTTTTCTGAGAGTATCATTATTTTTTTCCACTGTAAATAGGAAAATTAGCCTCGCAATCCAGCGGGGCAACGTGGCCAGCATTTTGGGCACATTACCCGAAATTAAAGACCGTTTAAACTATCTATAGGTCATTTGCAATTTGTTTTTAATTTTAGTTGAATTTTAATTAGGTAGTTTAACTGTTTTAAATTTATACTTCGTTGTTAGTTCAATAAATAATTAAGTATTAAACAGGTTAAAATGTAAGAGATACGCACTCAACAGACAAAATTGTCTTTTTCGGGTGCTAAAATAACAATAAAATACTATTATTAGTAAAGTGTCGATATTGCTCCCAGGGATTAAAAAAAAATATAGGCTTGCAAATGACTGCCGTCTCGTCTGATGCAGTCCTGATGCGTCTTGCAGGGTTTGCAAGTTGAAGTGGCAATGGGCAGGCTACATCGCTCGAAGAACTGATAACCGAAGGGGAAGAAAGGTTCTTGAGTGGCGTCCGCGTACCGGAAGACGCAGCGTAGGTAGGCCACCGGGTGGACCAACGACATTGTAAAAGTCGTGAGCAACCGGTACATGCAAATGGCAGGTTGTCATACAGGGTGGCGGTCTAAGGGGGTGGCCTTCGTTTAGCAGTGGCCGTCTCCGGGCTGAAGAGATATTCCAATAAGACCGACTCTTGCGACTATCTACAACACAGAAAAGCGAAAGCCCTAGTTTCTCGGTATCTGCAATGTATTCTTCTTGTATAAATGTGTATGTAGTTATACGCCACTTTTTGCGTCAATGAACCATTTTAATTACCGCTACCGATTTACAGGTAAACACGAAACATGGTACAAACAGCAAACGCAATAAAAGTTCGCAAAACTAATTGCTCATAATGACATCAGGAAGTTTAGCAGCATTCCCATCCAAAGATCAGAGGTCCCGGAAGAAACAGAAGGTTGCTTGCCCAAGCTTCTCGTATATATAACTCGGTGACGGGTCGCCCGCGCAGTCTATTGAAGCGATCAAGCGTACGCGCAGATTAACTTACGTACAGTTGACCGTGAATCTAACGTAAGTGTTGTGTTATAATGACGGAAGCAGGATCTATTAGTGGTTAAGCTATTTATTTGAATAGCTTTGTCGTGTGGTATAGTTTCTGTTGTGGTTTATTTGTTTGTGAAGATTTAACAGTTTTGGATATTTTTGGTATGTATGGATTTATTTGGGGTTTGCAGTTTGCACTGATATCAGAAGTGAAGATAATACGGGCTATTGTAATAAGGTTTTTACACAACAAAGTTATTCGGACCACAGCGTAAATCACTCAAGTGGGTCTTTCTGTGCGCGATATGAATTGCCCAAGTAGGTAATTTAAACTCTATCAAAGAATAAAAAATATGTACTTAAGTAGTGTTTTTAACACGTTTTTTAATCTTCTGTTGGTATTTAACGCGGGCTAAAGGAGAGGAAATCATATTTTATCTTTTCCCGTCTTATCGTTCAGGTGGCGCTATACAAAACCAAAATCTTTGTTTTTTTTTCATTTTATAAAGATTAACTTGTTTTTTTTAAGATGGATTTTACTGAATATTTTGATAGAAAATAGAACACATTATATTTCTTTATTAAAGAGTTCATAAAGCTCATTGTAACTTGCCCCAAAGTTATTTCGCCACACTTTTTTTTAAATTCCATAAATTGAAAGTTGCCACAGTCATCAAAAATATCTGTAAATTCGTCATAGGTAGGTAAAAGCTATTGTTAATTCGTCACAAGTCTAAATTTCGCAGAATTTAGCATCAGCAAATAAGGTTAGAGCCAGATGACAAAAAAAAAAAAATTGACAGAAAATTACGAACTACAATGTGTGTGTTACCTTTTCAAGCTAAAACGGCTGAACGGATTGTGGTTATTTGCTTGTCTATTATTTTGTATTACAACCAGTCAGTAATACTTGTCTTGTGGACTAGAAACATCTCTACCTAATATTAAAAATAGTTATTACTGTAGGTGTGTCTTTTATTGCAGTTTTCAAGTATTTTTGTATTAAGTTGAACTTTAAAGGTCGTTTAAGTATGTAGGTAATAATTTATCGGTATTAATATACTAAGAAGCGGATTTTTTCAAGTTAGCTAATCATTAATAGCATTGATCTAGAAAATAATTTAGAAGATACCTACTAAACACATTATTATTAACCTATCAGTGATCAGTATCAGTGCTATAGTGCAGTGATACTAAGTATCTAAAAGTAAATAGATTTGACATTATCAAGTTACCAACTTAATTCGGTCAATGTTTGGTTTAATATATAGAACAATAGGTTTATCTCTAGACTGCAAAGAGTAGGTTAAGTAACTCGATATTGTTAAGACTACTAGTTCCGACTTACTTTATTTCGTTAAGTAGTTACTATGTAGTGTAGGGACCGTTTCTAGATTGTCTTGCTTTTGATTATCTAGATATATATATGCTTTTGACTACTTTTTTATAATTAGGAGATAGATAAGTAAGATTTGCCTAAAAAGAGCTTAAAACAAGACACCAAAATAGAAAAAATAAAACACGACTGGGCAGTCGTTGGTCGTCGCAGGACAATAATTAAAGCCAGTGTGTAGTGATGATATAAGAATTCTAACGATACCCCATATGGGCCTACATCCAAATATGTTCAGGCATTTAGAAGTTATGGTGGATGGAGGTGCCCACAAACATGAACCCTGAAGACATTACTCTCCTTTTTTGGGCTGTCGCGTAATAAAGATAAAGTTTTAAGATTACATTTTAAACTAGCTTATTCGTAAGCTTTTTTAAAATAGGTATTATAATTGGAAAAAACTCTTAATCGTACACACCAAAAGAAGTGCTTACATGATCATCACAACAGAAAAATTACGCTTTTTTATTGTAAGTAAGCTTTAAGCTCATAGAAACTTAGTAAATCATACGAATAATAAAATATCGTAAAGCTGTATGTCCGCGTAGCCATAAAAAAACGAAAAGGATGATGCAGGCAGATCGCCATTCGCAAGTCCAATGGTATATGCTCGAAGAGCGCGCCTGGCGCTCAAGGTCACGTTCGCAACTTATGACCGATAGAATGCACAGTATAACTATATAATGCTAATTATACTAATCTCCCACTAATACTGTAAATGTCAAAGTTTGTATTATGGATGTTCGTTACTAAATCACTCATAAATGGCTGAACGGATTTGGATGACATTTGGTATAGAGGCAGCATATACCTTGGCACGCATAGGCTACTTTTTATCCCAGGAATCGTGGGCAATTTCAGGGTGCTAGTGTATTCTTATGCCATAAAAACTAAACAAAACGAATCAAAACGTAACATTTTCTTATTTTTCCTAATTTATTTTGTTTGTGTGTTGTATTTTTTGTCGCAAATAAACGATTGTCTATTGTCTATTACTTTGAGGCTCAAGTAACAGCGTGCATTGAGATAGTCTTACCTTCCAGAACAAGATGCGCTGCTTCCTCATCGCCGCTTCTCTCCTGGCCGTGTGCCAGGCCAGGCCCGGGCTGGTCTTCACGCAGCCCTTCGCTCCCATCGGCATTCAGTACGCCAACACGGTATCAGCGGTGCATCCACACCCTTCCGTCGAGCTCAACGCTGCTAGCGAAGCTTTATTACCCAGGTACAGTTACTTTGTTTTTTTAAATTGCAATGGAGTGACGAGACGAGCGAGACGATACCTGGTGGCAACAATTTTAAGCTGCCATTGTTTAACTTAAGAGGGAATCCGGTCTGCGATTCTCCATAAAAATATGTTCCCTTATTTTCTTCCTGGACAATGCCTCTAGAGCAGGGTTCGGCAACATATTGAGGCGAATAACAGCCAAAAGTCGCAATTTACAAAAAAATACAGTTTTAAAGAGCCACTGAAAATGTCCGTGTCTATATTACAGTACCTATTTGTTACTAGAACAATAATATCAACAATCTTTTTTTTTAAATCTTGGTCTACTGTAGGCATGTCTCTGTCATTTCTTTGTTTTCAGCAACTATTTGTAAAAAAAATATAACCCTTTTAAAATCTTCATAGTGATTTTTGGAGGTTTATATTTTCTTTCCCCCTTTATTCGTTTGCAATATGGTTCAAAACAGGAACCTGATACTTAGGCACAGGGTTGTTCACGGATCCACTTCAACATGCTTTCTTTACTAAAATAATCGTAGCAAGGGACTCGTAGGTAACTATTCTCTACATAAGCGAGTCTCATTTGAATTTTGCAATCTAAGCCTGTGTCTTAAACAGTATAATATAACTAATGTTGCATTGAATCCGTTTTGGTAAACAGTGCCCAAATCCAACGTCAAGGATTTCTCGTCTTTGGCGTTTATTGTTTGTAAAATACACTGATTATCTTGTATTTCTTAAATAAAGGTTTTGTACGTGCATTGACGTATCTACTGATATCCCAGACAATTAAGCTGCCTCTCAATGCATGCAGCAAAAAAGATTGTGTCTGAATCTTTGAAACTCTGGCATTTTTTCATTATTATGATTGAGGAAATGTGTGTGTTGTTGGTTCCTCTTTCATGGAGCAAAGGAAAGGCACCCTTATCATGGACGTTCGCGATTCCGATTGCGATAGCATGCCATCCTGCTCGTACCAACCCACTCGCGCCATGCGCCCTCCTGCTCGCGCACGCTCGCAATCAGAATCACGAACGTCCATGATAAGGGTGCAGCTTTGGCATCGTTGTCAGCTATCTCAGGCACGGATATGTACCTATACGTTTTTTAAATACAAAATTATGTTAAAAAAACATTTGAGTGACGAGACAAGCTGTTCGTTTGCCTGGTGGTAAAAGCATCTCTAAGGCATAACAGTAGTATACAAATTTTTACATAAACCCCAAAGAGCTTATTTAGTAGGGACCGGGATTTATCTCAAGACCTTAAGATAAGTTGTGGTAGTCAAGAGGGAGATTGCTCGACTCAAAATCCTGGTCGAATCAGGTCCTGGTTTCAATCCCGGGCACTAATGAGCTGCACTGTATGTGGTAAAACGTAGGCCTCTTTTAAAGAACGCCACATTAGACGATCATCTGTTTTACGCATCGACTTGCTTCCAGCTGCCTTCCGCAGGTCGCCGCTCTACCAGGCCGCAGGGCGCCCTACTCTACGTTTGCCAGTACGCTATCTCTGCCCAAGAACTCGTTTACCCCAGCGGTTATGGGTCCTTCTACAGACATGGCCAGCCCATCGCTACTTCAGCATGCTAATTATTTGTTCTAGTGGTCCACAAATTTAATAAATATTATTTAGTAAATTATGATATATCTAGTACAATTGTCGTCTTTATCATTGACATCTTCTCCGTGGTTTTGGTTATTATTTACTAACATGGCAATATTTTGAGGAATAAATGTCTCATGGGCGGCCACGTCATCGAGCCATCGAGACTAGAGGACACATCATTGGTCTCAATAGTTGACAAGGTTAACTAACCATTGCTATTGTCCACAGGGAACTACAAAAATCCAGGGACTTCTATGACAACCCAGCTATCGCAGAAGGACTAGCCAAGGAGTCTTGGTTCACGAACAAAGAAATGCAAGTTGTAGAGAGAGAAGCGGAGAAGATCCCAAGGGAGAGCATCTATCATATCGTGAAAAATGCCGGGTTTTTGGACCGTCACTAAGTCATTGCACTACGTAAAATAGAGGCAACACAAGTCAAGTGTTTGCCGCTGATGATTCTAGAACAATCAATATGATAAGTAGTATCTGTCCTATTCACTCCATATTTATATCAATAAGAGAAAATGCGGCTCAAAACTGTAGTTGTGAAAATCAGTATAATCATGGAAAACTCACTAAATCTGAGATCGATTCATCACAGCTCTATTTTTTTCGCGAAAACTTCGAAACTTAAATGTAAATATACTATCTATGGTTACATATTTTAAAGTCGTAAAATTTTGTTATATATTTACTCTTACATTGATAAATAATCAATGCAAGTTCATTTTTATAATCTCAATACTTGTATAAATAGCTACTTGTTTAAAATATAAATGAGTAATAATAATTAAGTAAATTAAGTTAATTTTAAATTGCTTTCATCTTTTTGGCTTATATTAGAAATTGCGAACGATTTTTTAGATAAAAAAATAAGTTTAAAATCATTTTAAAATAGTCTGCCCTTTTTAGAGTTAATTATTCTAGCTAGTTTTTGGTAAAGCTCTTTTCATTTTATAAATCATTGTGTGAATGTATTCGTTTTATCTTAGCATTTATTTACGCGTAAAATTATAATTAAGTTATTTGTTAAGTTTATGTCGTCACCTGAACTAAAACTTTATGTTTATCTTAATATTAAGGAGTAACTACGTAATAATATGTTTATCTTATATAATATTTTAAGAGTTTTATAATAGTATTTTAGTTGTAAAGATGTAAATCAAAGATATGAAAGGTCTTTTCCAATCTGTGTTTAAGATTTATTTTTTTAGAAGTGATAAACCGGTTTAGTACTTAAGAACTATTAAGTAGGTTAAGTAGTATTTTTTTTAATTGAAAAAGAAAAACTGTGATCTCGAACAATAAGTACAATAAGTAAGTTATTGTTTCGCTTATATTTATTTGAATAAAAAACTAATTGTTGATATATTTGGAGTTTTACACGAGATTTTGCTTGTCGCAGTTGAGGCCACCGTAAGCTGGCTTTTTGAAGCTTCTCCCCCTTTTGCATGTGACCCAACATTCATGGACTGGTTTCTGCTCGAAATCTATAAAAAATATAGTTATGTACTGATGATAGATATTTAGGGCCTTACTTAACGTAGTAGTAGCGGATTAGTTAATCTCATTTTTGTCTTTATCCACCGAGCTACTTTGAAAGTAAATATAGAAGAACAGAGATAGGAGAAGAGAGAAAGAAAACATAAAAGACAGACGTACTCCAAGGCCAATCTATGTTTTTTAATAAAATCGTAAGCGATGAAAATGTTGTTGTCATAATGAGGCTTAATAGGCTAGATGACTGGTAATTTTTAAATGGCGTATTCAAATGTGGCCCATAAATATAGCTGATTAATGAAAAGAAAATTAAAATCTGATCAAAAATAAGCAACTTATAAGCATTTTAATATCATGCTAGACAGAGAGGCGAAACAGCAAATCGTGACGTCACTTGTCAGGACGTCATATAAATTCTATTCTGACAAGTAAGGCGTGATGTCATTTTTTGTTTTGTGGGAAAGGGACAGAGTTGTCTCTAACAAAAACTTTAAACGCTCATATATCAGAACATTATTAACCGATTTAAATAATGTATTCAATTACCATACTATATTTACTTAAATTCTTCATCAAAGCTATTGGTTTCAACGATTTAAACATCAGTCATCTAGCCTATTGACATTCTAATTTTGCCAGAAGTCTACAAATAAATAGTATGAATAAATCTCATTTTGCGTGACAGTTTGTGCGCTTAGTTTTTCTAGTATATTTTTATCTGTGGTTCTTCTAAACTACGCATCGACAAACTCAGAAAACAAAGGACGATAAAGTTTGAGCTAAACAATCCGTTAATTACTTATAACATTTAGCCAGCATTAAAATAAATTAATACCTTTAACAAACACAACGTTTATCAAACCACAATTTGAGTGGAAATTGAATAGCTTTCCAAGAAGCGTAGGCGAAAGCCTTCCCTATTTCGCGAAATTTTAGAAAATCCACAGAATTCTCGCAAAAGCGATGAGCTCAATATCCCTTGGAATTGAATGTCTCAGCGGTATTCTATGGCGCCGAGTTGCTGAATAGGCCAGTAATATAGGTACGAAAAATAAGGTATCGTGATATCACAGTCTCGTATTTAAGGGCGCACGCTAAAATTCGCGTGTGTGCTCGCGTGCTTGTCTGTATGGGGGCGCGTGCGACGGGATTTCACCACTCACATTATATGAGAGGACAAGCCCTTTAGTGCATGAACCAAAAATTTTGAATTTAGAAACTTTGAACGAAACCTTGAAATTGACAAACTTACCTTGTCCCAGACTTGAAATACATTTATTGACAAGCCGCCTTGTTTGGGTTACGAAATTTTTCAACCGACTTCAAAAAAGGAGGTTCTCAATTCGACTGTATGTTTTTTATTTATTTTCTGTGTTACGCGATTACTCCGCCAATTATGAACCGATTTTGATGATTCTTTTTTTTTTGGTAGGTAATACTTCAGGGGTGGTCCTATATACATTTTATTGGAATCGGTTCAGTAGTTTGGTTTTTAAATCAAAATGACTAGAAAATATGAAGATGTCATCCAGGTATTCGAAGTTGAAGTCGGTTGTTTTTTTTTTAAAAAGCGTATTATTCTATTTTATTTATTTGTCTGATCGACCTTAAATTGACGCCATTTTAGAGAGTAGGTAGTTGCCTGTTTAGCGTAAAATTAAACCGTGACGGAAAAACCAATAAAGTGTCAAATGATAAGTATTTTATATTACCTAATTTTGATCTGAAAAGTTACTATATTCTAGCAATTAAATTGGTAAATCTTCTCCGAGTATTCTTGTGTTTTTAACATTCAGAAGTAAATTTATTGCGCTCTTTTTTATTCAATCAGTGTTGGCTTGCGAAGTTCGTCACACTCAGTGGCGCCGAGCGCAAGGTTGGTCTGAACTCAAGGGTGGCTACAATTTCACGAGAATAGCTAGACAATCGTCTATGAATCGCTGGGGTGGGAAGCATTATTAGTTCTGAGAATCGTGATTTGCTGTTTTCCATATAAGTGTAGCTTTCTTGGAAATTAGATGTTATTCACTAATCAGATTTCTGTATGTACCTATATTGATGGAAATTTCGGTATAATCAAAAACTTAGTCTATACTTTGGAACCGCTTTTTTGCCATCATTTAGATTTCATTCTATACGTGTGAAAACGGGTAAAAGCTTTTCAAAGAAATACAGCTCCTCAGTCATGTACGTAGATCGCTCGCACCAAACTATACTTAGTGGCTTTAGTCTTCTCTGATAGAGGTTACCAGGTCATCGAAAAAAGATGTCAGTCCTAAAAGTACTTTTCCTAAAATAGAATATTAGGAAAAATACTCCAAGTAACTATTCGCGGGTCTACACTACGCTTTTTTATCGGATAGAATGCTTTCTCTCAGATGCTGACACACGGGGGCTTTTAGTTAGTATTAGTACTAATGACAAGCATAAGCCGTCGCCGAACTCCGAAAAGTACGAGTACAATATGCGTAAACGGGTGCATTCTAGGTAATCTATCCTACACTGTATTGTTGCTTAACACCAGGCAGAGAGAGAGGGCCTGATGTTATGCAACGATAAAAAAAATAAAAAAAACATATTGACAGATGTCACACAGCGGCATCAAACCCCAAAGTATATGGGCAGCGACGGTGATAATGGAATGGACGGGCCTAGCGTTTGCAAATAGTTCAAAATAAACAAGTCAACACAATCAAGCATACCTAGCTAAAGGTATGCATATTACATTTGCCAGAAAATAGAGATAGCGAATATAATTACTGCATGACAAAAAGAGAACACGTGTATTAGTCTATTGCTCTCGAATCTCGAACAACCACGAGCATCGAAGGATTTCCAAAGTCTCTCTGTCTCGCAACATTACGATCGCCTCAAAATGGCGATTAAACTTACATATTTATTGAAATTAATTGCAGTTGGGACAAAATACAGTGAATTGTGATTATTAGTAGTGTTCTTACACTTGGGGAATTTACACGAAGGCATAATTTGGATTTATTTGTATTGTTGTATCGTACGGCTCGCATGTCGCAAAGACAGAGTATGTCTGACGCGAGTGGAGAGCTGGCGCTCAACATGTAGTCTTTAAAATCCTTGCGCTATTTCCCGTCCATTCATTTTATCATTGTTGCTGACTATGGGAACCATACAACACATAATACACACAACTGCCAGACACAGAACAAACATTA
This sequence comes from Erannis defoliaria, assembly GCA_905404285.2. Lineage (NCBI taxonomy): Eukaryota > Metazoa > Arthropoda > Insecta > Lepidoptera > Geometridae > Erannis > Erannis defoliaria. The sequence goes on along the minus strand of FR990066.1, from coordinate 9,346,848 downwards.
ATGTTCGACACATATATGAATGTTCTACGTGGGGATCGAACCCACGCCCTGGAACTCTCAAAGTAGACATAGGTACTGAGCCATAAGGCAAAGTAAGTAAATAAATAGTAAGTACCTTTTTTACTGTCGCAGTTGAATTCATGCATATCGCAGGCGTCAATAAAGGTCCTCATCTCCCCGCAAGAGTCGACGCCGCACACCGGCACTTGATCATGTTTGCATATGTCGGCTATATTGCATTCCTCTGCAAGCTGGAGAGGAATCAGAAAATTCACATCAAAGACTCCCTTATTCAGGATAAACATATTACGTTGGCTATGGTTAAAAGACTAAGCGTTTGACCTGCTTATTTAATGTAAGTCTATGAAAGAAAAAAAATGGACCTGGGTATGTCCTTAAACTGCAACCAGACCCACCGGAAGACGGGCAGCAGCGTCTTTTTGGTTAACGGTAGTGAGGATTCTGCGATCCCCAAGCCGCCTGCCAAGCGTGGGGATTATGGCAACACCAAGGGGTTTTAAGAGGGAGGCCTTCGTCCAGTAGTGGACGTTTTATGCTGATGACGAAAGTAAAAAAAAAGTTTGTAAGCTCGTATAAGCTGAGTGGACAGCCCTAGTCTCAGAGTTAATGTGCCATTCAAAAGTCTCTGCCAGACAAACAACTAATTTAACGTGTCATGCGTCCCACGAATGCGCTCAAATGTAAATGCCAGTTACGGTCACCCATCCGAAGACTGAGCGGATCGTCAGTTGCTTAACATCGGTGACCTCTTTGAACCACCTGGACAAGCTATGTTACGAGCGCTATTTGTGCAACTAAGAATACATAGTAGAACTAACTGATTATGATAATATTCTAAGAAAATATAGGTCCACCGGGGAAAAAAATCCTACAAGTAGAACCACGCGGTTGGACTAGGGAAACACGACTTTCCCGTGGCTCTACTAATACGACCACCGAAAAAGAACACCCTACGCGTGGCCCTACTAGTAAAACTACGCGCTTGGACCATAGGCTACAAACACAGAAAGAGGCAATTTAAACTGTCCAAAACCATGGGCTGTCCAGTCGATAGAAAATAAAGCCGTCAAGTACGAGTACTTGCGACTCGCATAACGAGGGTTCCGTACCACCACAAGTACAAAGGAAATCCGCGACAGTATCTAACGGATATTCTATGAAAATAACCGGCTATCTATTATGATTTACGAGATATACATCGTTATAGATGACAGACAGACACACGGACAACGAACTGATCCTATAAGGGTTAGTTTTTCCTTTTGAGGTACGGAAAAAACAGCTCATTCGAGATTAATCACAAATTTTTAGATTAGTGATTAATCCCGAATGAGCTGTTTTTTTAAGGAAAGTGTATTCTATCGTCTACGAGACGGCAGCCAGGCGCAAGCGTAACAATGCGTCTTTTCAGCGGGTAGATGAAAATTATCCCGATTTCTGTGACTAGACTATAAAATTACTATTTTCTACAGTAAAATTAAAATTAAAATTAATTAATTAAAAAAAAGTAAAATTACTAATAGAACATGATGTGAATAATGCTGAATCACGTTGCTAGTTTAGTCACCCAATTTATACTTAGTATGGAAACCTACGTAATTTTCCTGACCTTTCACGACAGCGTCATAACGTGTTGAGTATTTTATTATGAAAACTGACGTGGTTTTGACACATTTTTGTTTTATTCATACGGGAATACTCACGTTTAATTAAATCGGATACTCCGACTATAGTTTCGATCACATCCGGTGACCTTTTTCAAAGAGTGAAAACAGTGTGCTAAGCAGGACGCAGCTGCACGCGCGTCGGGCTCTGTTTTCACTCTTTGAAAAAGGTCACCGGATGTGATCGAAACTATAGTCGGAGTATCCGATTTAATTAAACGTGAGTATTCCCGTATGAATAAAACAAAAATGTGTTGAGTATTCAAATAACCAGAAGGCCGAATTTGACGAAAACAAACTTAATAGAACATTCCACCTCACCTACTTTTATCATTGATCAAATAATAGTACCTTAGCTCCATCCACGTGGGAGTGACATTTATCCAATACAGTCGTGAACATCAGCAATAACGCTTGTTTCAACATTATTCAAAAATAACTAGCTTACATAGCTTAGTTTCTACTGCAGCGTCGATCAATATTTCATGCGTTTCGAAACCTAACAGTCAAACCATTTTGCAATTTAGAAAATATCGTTTGGTTTTACGAGGTAATATAACCGTCTATGACACAAAAAGTGGAGAAATAATACAACTTAGTAAAATATTAGATTTGTAGAGAACATTTGCCCGTTTATACTTTATTCAAATTCAGAAAAAATTCAATCCATGAACTTATGCAGCATCAAGAACATAACGCTCTCCATCTGGTTATAATGTTGGTAGATCGATATAAACTATGTTAATCTCTTTGTACGGGTTTTACTACTGGCTTTTTGGTGAAGGAAAAGATCGTGCCACTAAAACATACGCCCGGAGACAATACATGTAATGGCGTTCCTCGAACCCAGAAGAACTGTGCCACAAGATTGCTCGTTTTGTATCTTTTTGCGCTAGTTAGAATGAAAAGGGACAAAAACGATAATTTTAGCGCGAATTCAATAGTCCAGAACTGGCCCAGCGTAGTGGATATGACCCAATTGCCCTTCGAGGTTTACACCTATGTCTAGTCTAGCAATATACTACTAAAAGCTGATTATACTAGTTCGATTATACAATTATGCAAAGAGACTTGTTTGCAGAAATGAAGCCTAACTCTGATTTAGATAGGTAGGGATGAACTTTCTTCTTTGGCACATTTTAATTAAGTATACAAAAACGTCGCTAGGTATCGATTTTATAAACTAACCGTCATATGCATAAAACGCTAAAACGTTTTCAAACCAATTTTTGTTAAAGTATTTTGTCAAATTTCTTTCGAATTACGATTTCAGGTTGAAAAAAGAAGACAAAACACTTTTTAACTAAAATAGGTGTGAAATACTTTTTAACGTTTTATGCATATGACGGTTAGATTATTATAACTTAAAAGATCTGTCTGTATTGTAGATTTAAATTTTAACAAAATGTAGTAGGTTTGTAATCTTTTATTACAGTTTACAATCAATTACCTAGGTTTATTATTAATGTTACAATCGGTTCTGTACTCTGGTTTCTTGAATGATCTTCCTCTCTTGCACGTCACCCAGCATTCGTGGATGGGCCTTTGTTTAAAATCTGTAAAATAAACACATTTTATTTTCAATTAAAAACAGTGGAATATAAAAATCCCTTTTTCACCTGACTTAAAAAAAGTAGTTTAAAAATAAATTATGTTACTCGATTACTCCGCCAATTATGAATTGATTTTGATGATATTTTTTTTGTTTGGTAGGTGAAGTTTAGGTAGGTGATCTCGTATAATTATATCAAAATCGGTTCAGTAGTTTGGTTTTTAAATCAAAATTACTGGAATAAATCAATATCTGGAAAATATGAAGATGTCATCTAGGTAGTCGAAGTTAAAGTCGGTTGTATTTAAAAAAAAGTATTATTGCATTTGGCCGCTAGCTCGCTTGATGTTGCAAAACGAATCTCAATTGCTCTGTTGGCGGCTGTGAAATAGAGGCAATCAGGATCGACCTGATTTCGAAGGAAACTTTTTTCAGTAGGCTGTAAAGTAGAGTCAGTGGGTCTCTACTTTACCTGCCAATCTATTTTGAACTACGTCGAGTTATTTGAGATGATTTTATTGGCAGCAGTAGGAATACCGACCACCTGCCAGACCTACTGGACCAGTACGGGTTGGCGAATTTACATTTCTTCTCCGGACAAATGCAGGTTTCCTCGCGAAGTATTTTCTTTACGTCTGGTAATAGGTACTTAAATTCGATCATCATTAGCCAAAAGACGTCCACTGCTGAACAAAGTCTCCCCCTCCTGGTGGGGATATCATTGCAATAATAAGATCGCAGAATGGTCACCATCGTTAACTGAGAAGAGCTGTTGCCCGTCCTCCGGTAGTTCTGAATGCAGTTTTAGGATATAAATTGAATATACCTTTCTTGCTATCGCAGTTGAACTCATGCATGTCGCAGGTGTCGATAAAAGTCCTCATCTCGCCACAAGAATCGATGGCGCACATCGGGACTTTGTCGTGGACGCACAGGTCGGCTACTTTACACTCTTCTTCATTCTACAAAACAAACTATTCATTCAAGTAACAAACTTATTTTACACCTGTACCCTTCTTTTTTTAGGGTTACGTAACCAAGTTGTATCCATATTCATCATCAGTGAAAAGACGTCCACTACTGAACAAAGACCTTCCTTAGACCGCCACTACTACGACAATGCTTCCACCGGTTGCCCGCGACTTTTACAATCTCGTTGTGTGGAAAGCCTGCCTACGCTACGTATTATGATTCTTGGTGGAAAGTATATCCAATATCCTCTATTACTAAGCCCACGTTGCTTTCTGTCTGTCCGTTTGTTCGTCGGTCCGACACATCATGACCAATTACTTTCGAACCGTAATAGGTAGTCAGTTGAAATTTTCGATAGTTAGATTTTAAGTATTTTGTTTGTTGTAGTTAATAAAGGTCACTTATAGTGTATAAAAACTGACCTTGAAGTATAAATCGTGCTTTGACTACGAATGGAACGAAAATATAAACGCAATTTTATGATAAATGTAATACTATAAACTTTCGTATAGTAGACGTAGAGGAACCCTCAGTGCATGAGTTCAACTCGAACTTGGCTCATATTACTTACCTTCATGGATTCACTATGACAGTTCACATAGGCTATATACGGAAGCATAACTGAAAAAAGTATAATTACGATTAAGTACACTTCTAGATTATTCAAATAACAATTAATAAAACGTTATTATAACATAATATTCACCTAATATTATAAGCATCATGCGTCATAATAAAAATATTTATATGTTATACGTTTTTCTAGTTTTGACATGTAGTCATATGAAAATAATGTACAACGAAGGAAAATATTTATTTTACGACCACAATAAAATGTTAGGTCCATCGAAATGGTATTGGTCGAATTTTATTTTATAACTTCATCATCATCATCATCAGCCCGGAGACGTCCACTGCTGAACGAAGGCCTCCCCCTTAGGCCGCCACACTGTACGACAACCTGCCATTTACATCCACCGGTTGCCCGCGACTTTTACAATGTTGTTTTACAATGTTTTATGACTTAATTTCGTATAAATCTTAAGAAGGAAAACCTCTACTTTTACGATAAAATAATATGTCCAACAATTACAAGTTACCCTTTTAGATACATTATAGATGAAAACAAATATTTATTATCTCCTACTATGGCCGCATCAAATCTGCAGGAATGGGGATCCAAACTGCGTTTTTTTCCGCTTGGTCGCGCATCGTTGCGACGCAGAGAACATTTTAAAGACTTGGATTAACAGGGAGAATCATAATACCTACTTTTTTGTACAGCAATCCTTTGCCTTGCTAATTATAGCTCTGCCCATCATAAAATGTAACCTACAAATGTATTTTCAGGCCGTCAACAGCTGCATAGATTCTTAAAACAAGGAAAAATACCAAGTATTTTTGACTAGATTATCGACAACGCCCTCATCAAGAACAGATAGATATAAGCAACGTTTAACAAGAAAACTAGATTTTGCCACATCCGGACCGCCGCTGGCGCCATCTGCGAAAAGTTTTGCTTGTGGAACCGCATTGGACGCGCCTAATTTCCTATTTAATTACTTTGCTTAATCTATCTATTTATTTGTAATTCCTTCACACGATCAAGCGCAATTTCGGTAATTTATGGTGTCGATTCTGTTGCACCGCTCACTAAACTAAACTTAATTTGACAGGACGAAATCTGTTGACATCCTTTTCTAACATAATGAAATGAAATGATACGCGTATAATTTTAGTCCTGTCAGATTAGTTTAGTTTAGTTTAGTGAGCGGTGCAACAGAATCGACACCAATACCTAGTCATTGTCTTTAACTTTGGAAGAGGCCTATGTCCAGCAGTGGACTCTGATAGGCTGATTATGATGGTGAAAGGTATTGTTCAGAATTCAAACAAGCTATGGGAAAGTATAACTTTATTTTTGTGTAATATTTTTCCTTCTATAATAGCATTTGCCGTGTTTCAAATGACAAGCCACTCTAATTCGTCCGACGTCCCGTGAGAGGCTTATCGGACCCTAATCGAATCATTCTGCTTAATAACTATAAATCACATCAGTTGTACACGAAGCGGTTTTGATACTTGATTTTGACTTTATTTTGCTGCATGACAAAAAATATTAAAGTCATTACATTTTATTTGCCAATCGTACGCAGAGTTAGGCCCAGGGGTCTTATTTTTGAATCGTACGCTAGAGTTGCGCATGCGAGCGGAGCCGAACGATATTGAACCTTATTTCAAACAACATCGTTCGAAGGTCGGTTCCACGATATCGTCGACCCATCTTGCCTAGACGAACAACGGCCCGCTTGCGTTGCCTGGGCCATAGATCTGTCGCAAACTCACGATTATTTATTCTTTATTATTTATTTATTATTATTATTATTCCACCTATCATCACTACGCCTAGCAACGTGTTCTATCCAGTTGTACTCCAGCTTCAAAACAGCTGTGTACCGCGTCTCGTACCTTTGATCTAACCTACAACATCATCACATCTTCGATGTGTATGCTGTCGGTTTTAAATAGGAATACATTCGTTACAATAAAAACGTATGTTTCCCATAACTACCTCAATAAAACGCAGAACATTATGTTACTTAATTCTAATTATACTTGTGTTTTGACGAAGCGTTTCATAATTTTTAGAATAAAATCATTTTTTTCGTTTATGTCGTCAAAATTATTATCAATATCTCCAATATTAAGCTCAAAGCGTTAGAAAATTGGTTCGAAGCCCTGAAATATATTTTTGACGGAATGCTAATAAAAAAATATTAAATGACCGGCTATTAAATATTTCAGGAGCTATGATTCGGAATACTTTTTATAAAAAGTTTAGAATTGGAGAAAATAGAAGAGAAATATTTTCATAAGCAGCCATTTTTCTAAAACAGATTTTACACCCACAATGGATTCTAAAAGGTCAAACGATTGCTGAAAGTTACTAATATGGACGTATTTATTCACATTTTACTTATACATTCCATAAAATAAGATAACCTGATTAATCCAAGTTCATCAATGTAGTATATGAAAAAATGATTCGTAGCGGAGTACTTATCTGTTTTTTTAAATAGTTATTAAGCATTATACAGCGCAGAATAAGGTAGGTATAGGATTTTTACTTTTAAGATGTTGTTATAAGTTACTAACTTTTCATAGTAAAATAGTAATGTAATGGTCCCTCTATAATATATAAAACATTAGCAAAATCTTTTCACTAAAATATAATCAAAAAGCTTGACATGATCATAATCAGCCAAACGACGTCCACTGCTGAACGAAGGGCTCTTAATATGGTGTTGCCATAATCACCATGGCTTAGGGATCGCAGACTGCGTACCACATTTAACCTATAAACGCTGCGCCTATCCTCCGGTAGTTCTGGATGCAATAATAAAATATAAATTAATATAATAGAAAAAAGAAAAAAGATTTCTAGGTTAAAACGCTAAATAAATGATATTCCGCACAATTATTAAAAAAAAAATTTTATTAACTAATATTTGATACCTTATTTCTCGTGACGAGAGCGTTTATTTAAAACTTTGTACCATGAATGGTATTTTGATGTTTTAGTGCGATGTATTTGGTGTGCAATTATGAGGCAATGCAGCAAGCCTTGTAATTAAAGTTTGATTACTTACATCTTCTGACATTTTCCATTACCATAAAAGCACTCAGCCCACTATGGTGTAACAAGTACTTAGATATCCATTAAGATTTATATTATGGAGTAATTTTAAAAAGAACAAGGTTGTAACTATGATTGTTAAAAGAGTGTAATGTCTCTACCTAATCCATACAAATAAATAAATATTGGTGCACATTTCACACAGCACCATCTAGCCCCAAACTAAGCAAAGCTTGTAATAAGGGAACCAGAAACCTGATACAATACTTATATAATTATTTTGTAAATACAAGTTCGTCTCATGAATTCTGGTTTCATTTGAGTTCTGGTTGGGCTCTTACCCACGCTCTACCTACAGCTCTCAAGGCTCCCAACTGAGCAATAGGGCAGTCTTGACTGTGGTTGTTCGTACCGTGCATATGACTCTTGTATGTAACGGTACGTTCGTAATAACAATGGTCTCAATGAAAATAGCTGAGAAAATGGCCGCTATACATTCGATGAACGTGCCGCTGAACAAGGAACAAACCTTTTTATGGAAAAACACTTAAACTTAAAAGAAGAGAGGTTCTCGGGGACTTATCAGCCTCTCGGCTTAGTTTTGGCCACGCTTCATCGTATTTAATAACCTTAGAAGATTTTATCAATGAATTTGTAACTCTAATAAGTTGTGGGAGCCTAATCTTGACCGCTTGACTTCAAATCGTGCGGTCGCCAGAAAGTATCAAAACCGTGCAGTCGTAGAGATGAATTATTGCCGCTATAAGTGCAATGACGTGGCATTCCGCCCTATTTGCAATAAAGGACATCATGGAATACATGGCTATCGGTATTATTACTTTTATAACAAAATATTTTTAATTTAACTTTGGCTCAAAATAGACTAAAATGTTTAGTAGGTCTTTATGGATACGTAGTCTAAGCTTATCTAAGTAGATGAAATGAAATGAAATTTATTAGACATCAACAAACGTTACATAATCAGATATGTTAAACAGTATGGTTTGTTCCTTAAGAGACAGTCCATGAGGAGAAACATTGTTACCCACGCTAGGAATAAACCTGTGTTATGGCGTAACAATACCCTCCGCCGGATAATGCACTGGTCAAGTTCTTAGAGACCAATGGTAATACAAGTCTAATTCATAATAAGTTAATTTGGAAAAGTAAATCTTAATAGTATTAAATTATTAAAAATATAGGAAATTAATAGGGAGGAAGGGGGAAAGTGTGTGTGTTTGTGTGTGTGTGTGTGTGTGTTTGTGTGTGTGTGTGTGTCTTATTCCTTCTTGCCATTTCTAAGAACCATGAAATAAATATCTTACTAACGGTATAAAACTTTAACTTTTTTATAATTCAACCTAATTTCTATTAATGTCATTCCAGGTTTAGCAATTCTGCAGATCTCTGCACCTTCGTGTCAAATGCCAATAAAGCCCTTAGATGACATTTTGGTCCCTGTATCAGACCCATGGGTAAGATCATCACAAATTGTAGAAGGACCTTATAAATTAACGTTGAAGAACGTTGATTAACCTCACAGTAGTTACTTAATGTACCTGCCGTCTTAGGTCTTTGCTATTCTTTTAAATGTTTAACTCAATGTACAAAAGACAACAACAGAAACGTTAATCCGTGTTTGAAACAATCAAACACGGATTAACTATTCCTAAGCTTCTCTGCGATTATTAATAAGGCCCAAACGGTACAAATATAGTTTAAGCAATTTAAGTCATCATCTTATCATCTTGTCTGGCCAGACTTTTTCCATTTCAATGTAGTTGTTTCCCATTTTCGACTACAACAGCTATTTATATTAGGTGAGCTGTGGACAAACACTTAGCCTTTCGATTACGAAAACCCATTCCTTTATTGTTGGCACAGGTTGAAAGTATATCAATCTGTGTTTAGTTAATTCTCGCTTTGAAATCCTGTCTTCTCCCAAAGCCTAACTTGCTTCCAGAACGAACAACCACAGTCAAGAATTGGCAGATTACAGGCGTATATGCAGCTCAAAATAATGGAGCAAAATCAAACTTTGGGACGTCTACTGCAGTTGAGTCAAACGAACGAAGTTTTAATGAAAAAGTTGATAAAACAGTGTCGTCCTTTTCTAGAAAGGCTAAAAACGCCTGACAAATTAGAAAATTTTCTTCCGAATCGTCGAAGCAATACTAATTATGGTTTTACTGATAAAGAAGAAGACAATACTAACAATCGGGATAAAAATAGTAATAACGAAAAAGGTACTCGTGACAAAACTCTTGATAAAGAGGAAGACATGCCGATTGTATCAATAGTGAAGTTTGGAAGAAGAATGCCAACATTAGGGAAACTATTTTTAGACGTAATATCAAACGAGTTTTCCCAACAACTTGAACCTATTTCAGAAGTGCTATTTTCAACGGACGTAAGTGCTACGTGATTCCCTAAAGTAAAAAATATCCCTAAAACTAGTTTTCCAATTTTAAACCTAGAATTAAAAGAAATAGAGTTAAACATGTTATGTGATAGCACGTTTTATAGGGGTAAAAGCATTTCCTTACCTCTTTGACTACTTTCTTCCTTATAGTTGTCAATAAAACACGTCCTATAAATGTTTTGCATTAAGGTTTATTTATTTTAGTATTGGTTGTAGAGTTACGGGGTTTTAATAAAACCAGTCTCCAATTAAGTCTTAAGTTTACGGAACTTTGTATTTTTTATTAATTACTTAGGTAACAAACTTTTTTGTTTTTCTTATTTTCATTTACTTTATTTTTGGAAAAATGATTAGAGTCTGTGATAGAATGTTATGTAGGAATAAAGATTAATTTTATCAGTTTTTAGTAAGATAAGTACCTACTTGTATCGATAAATAATATATAAATAAATATATAATTAAATTATTCTTGACCTGAAAAAAAAACTATATTAAATAGCAAAATTCCAAGTAAGTTAAGAATGCCGAAGAAATAACTACGACGATGGCGATGATTTCATAGGAAAATGTCATTTGCCCTCAACAAAATTTATGGAAAAGCTGTATTTTTCGCAAATTCAGCTTTTGTTAATAACATCTTTTACTATGGGGCCAACCCCGAAATCACGAAAAAAAACCAGCTGTTCCATACATTTTGTCCAAGATTGATGAACCTTTTTATATGGAACAGCTGTTTTTTTTTCGTGAGTTCAGGGTTGGCCACATAGTTGAAACAAAAGTTGTTCATAATGATGAGTACAATGATATCCTAGAAAGATAACGGTGTTCAAACTAACAACCTTTATAGAGTGTTTATTCGGTATACAATAAACCAGAGCAATAAACAGTTATTACGTGACATATTATATTTTTTAATTCTCTATTTCTTTTTAATTTGAGTTTGACATAACGTTCTGTGTCATATTCACATTTTTTGTAAAATTGACTTGCCCAATGTAACCAAAATGTTATAAGGCCAATAAATTATTCTATTCTATTAATGTAAGCCCAAAATCCACCAATATGACGTGACTCTTAATGTAACAAGATTTCATTGTGCGAACCTTCGTCACGTATTTGTCTATATAGATTTGCTAGATCACGTGTCACGTCACTTAGTTGGGTTTCGGTTCTTAGGTAGAGCTAGTCTTATTATTTTTATCCAAATCCAGGTCCCAGTTCTTTAGGATCCGGACAAACGCCTTCCTCTTCCTTCACGTGTCTGTAAACTATTATAAAGCACTGTTTTAAACTATCACGCTTTTTCATTATAGTTGTGGTGGTAGGACTCTACTGCAGTGTCCGCTCGGGGAAGCACCACACCTTTGTCAGTTATTCAACTTCTAAGCAGTAATGTGCAAGCATTACTGTGTTTCGGTTTGAAGGGCAAAGTTACCAGAGAAATTACAGGGCATGAAGAGATTTACATCTAATATCTCAGGACGACGAGCGCAGTGCAAAGTGGCGCAGGATTTTGTTTGCAAGTTCACAATTCTGGCACTGCTTTTGTTACGGGCAGGCGTGACGCTTACCGCCAGGCGAAAGTGTCGCTCGTCTCGTCACAACAATGTAGCTCCTAAACGGATGAATCGATTTTGATTTAGTTTTTTCTTGTTTAAAGGCAACTTGATCAGAGTGTAGGTACTTTGCTACAACACAAGACTGACGAGGGTTTTTATTATTTTATTAAATGTTGTGTAATAAAATCTATATTAAGTTTTTCATGCCATAAGTGGCAAATAAGGAGACGGGTTGCCTGAAGTAAAGAAGGAGGAAGTGGGTATTTAGCCATAAAACAGTTAATGGAGATACTGACAAAGGACCGGAAGAGATGGGGGCTGAAGAGGAACATATACTCAGCAGCTCAGCAGCGGCTTATACTCAGCAGCGGGTAGGCAAATAGTTGACGATGACGGTGAATTAAATTTAGCTATTTTGAATATTTTTGTATGAAGTGTTTCCACACTTATGGTATTTCTATGTTTATTATAAAGCTTAAACAGGAAGAAAAATTATGACCTAACATCCAACCCAACCCAACGCTTTAGTTGGTAGCTTGAAACAGGTTGGGAAATTTAGCATCTAAGCAGAGACTTCTGTAGCTTAATTGGTAAAGCAGTTGGGACGGAAACCCATAGAGACTGCTCGTATGCAGGTTCGAGTCCTGCCGGAGGACAAATTTTTTCATCCTGGTTAAGATTAAAAAAAAACATAAATTTAGCTAGCTTTGAAATTTACCCATGTTGTATTCGCACGAGTATTCATACAAATCGCAGAGGTCCAGGAAGGTTCTCGCCTCGTTGACCGACTTTCCACACACGATTACAGTGTCGTGGAAACAGGAGTATGCATGTTCACAGTTCTTTTTCAGTTCCGTCTGAAAAAACGGTCAAAGTATATTATAGAAAACATGAATGGATTCGATTTGTTTTTATTTGTATGGGCATAGCAAGCCGTGGTAGCCTTATTCATATGAACGCACACTAAAACAAACTCACAACAATACCAAAAGTTGTATGGTCGGTGACTGCGTTTTAATAGGACTTGGCTTGCAACTTCCAATAGTATTTTCTATTTGCTCGAAACGAGATTGCAACTAGAAGCCTATACAAACTTTCTTACTTTAACATTTTAAAGTACTGTCTTAGCTTTTAAGTTAAACTTAAGCCTTTACATTTAAAACCTTCACTGTTAAAATTGGAATGAAATTGTTTTTCTTGCATTTATCTACTTTTTTAATTGTCACGGGCCAAAATTGCTATTCCGGCTGAACTTACCAAATGTTTTCTGTCTACCGTGATATGACAACTCACAAGTCCTGCAAACATGACTAAAATAGCAAATTTCTGCTCTGTCCACATCACTTCTATTCTCAGCTAATATAGATTTTCTAGTGGATTTCAAGCATTGTTGTGCAGGCGGTTCAAGTACGAGGTGAAAGCCGGTTACACATATTCTGGTTAACATAAATTCTGGTTAATTTTCTTCAGGATCATATTGTTTAATCTCAAAAAAGACGTGCCTGATTAAGTAACGTAGAGTAGGCGGAATAGTCTTTTGTCTTCATCATTCCTTCGGATTTCTACCTCGGTGGATAAAGACAAAACATCAAGTTTAGAATTCCGAGGATATTCCATATTTAACAATGTATGGGGATAGTGTATACTTTGCATGGTAAAGTATAATCAAGAACACAATGTAGCCTCATATTGACCGGACACAATAAATAGCATAGTCTACGAAGTACTTATACGCTAACAAAATGTATTTTATATGTTTTTGAACTAAAAATAAAAACAGTTAACATATAAAATGGTTTTCAAGCCACTTGCTCGACGACAGTGTCGATTCTGTTGCACCGCTCACTAAACTAAACTTAATTTGACAGGAAGAAACCTGTTGACATCCTTTTCTAACATATTGAAATGAAATGAGACGCGTATAATTTTAGTCCTGTCAGATTAATTTAGTTTAGTGAGCGGTGCAACAGAATCGACACCAACGTCCAATTATAAATTACGCACACGCAACGTAAAGCAAATCATTATATCCCAAGAGTTATACAGTAATATGATGAGTCCCTCGTCACGCTAATGAATTTTTACTACCGTAATCGTAATAAGTTATTAAAAAACTTCATGTAAACTAATAAAAATTTTGTACACTAATTGAAATATAAATCAATCATTTTAAATAGGATTAGACAAAAGCGTCATTAACTGACTGTCACCGACATTCAAAAGCGAAACTTCACTAACCGTCGGTTAACACAGCGATAGTGAACTCGGCCTTAATTTAATAGGTCCTGGTAAAGTATTGTTCTCAAACTGAATCGCAGGATGTTGTCGACAGATGAGAGCTTTCTGAATTCAGAGTTTCAGCCAGAATTTGATGCTATATTCTAGATAATAGTTGTTCATTAGAATTAGTATCATTATGCAAAAGCGTTGAGGTAAGTGCAGTACTTCGATTAAAGTTATGCGCTTAAAGTTTTATATGTCTTTGTCCATGTCGTTGTTGTAATTGCCAAAGCGCATAACTTACGTACTTCATCAACAACCAGAACACGTCCACTGCTAGACGAAGGCTTCCCCCTTAATAGGGAGGGTACTTACGTACTGCTTATAAATATTGAGTAGATATTTAACAAGACAAGAAAGCCGTACATAATCAGAGCGCTGTAGAGGTGTTATATTAGGGTCGATTTTCAATATTATATTGCCGCATTGTCCCTTAGGGAATATCCGCCTCTGCTTGTATCATACAGGGTTACGCATAACAGTATTACTAAGTCGAAAGAAGGTCATTGTACCATCATGGTGAACAATTTCTACTATGGGTTCAACCCTTAAAATGAAAAAAAGCAGTTGTGGTGAAAGACATTATTCTATGGAAAGCAATTTTTTCGCGATTTTAGGGTTGGCCCGTAGTAAAAGTTGTTAACAATTTTATTAATGTCGTCCTATTGCAAGAGCGATTGCAGAGCTACCACAAAGGTGGGGAAGTACCACCAGTAAAGTGCCTTTGGCAGTTATTCAAACACCAAGAGTAGTTTGCAAGCATAACTGTATTTCGATTTGAAGGGCAATGTTATCAGAGAAATTACTGGGCATGATGAGATTTGACACTGGAATCTCAGGGTGACGAGCGCAGTGCAGTGCGGCGCAGGATTTTGTTCGCAAGTTAATTCACAACTCTGGTACTGCTAATATTATGGGCAGGTGTGATGCTTACCATCAGGCAAACGTCTCTGTCGTCTCGTCAGTCCATTGCATAAAAAATAAGGACCTGGTACTATTTGACCATATTATTTGTGATTCTGATATTTTTCCGTGGATCTGCAAGGATTTAGGTAAATAAAAAAGTTTTTTTATTAGTGAATGTTAATGAGCACACAGTTACATAAGTAAAAATACTGAATGTTAATATTAAATATAATAAAATGATTAGCGAATAAACTAACTGAAATACCACACTTCAATGTTTTTATTAATGACTAGCTGATACCCGCTACTTCGTACGCGTAGAGCTTGGCCTTCGGCCTCGCTGCCATGACCCGCTCCAGGAGCACAAAATTTCGTCCAACTCGGTCCAGCCGTTTACTCACCGTTTAAACCTTCCCTGAACTATCACAAATATTTTAAGATCAAAATTAACCAAATCGGTAAGCCATTCTCGAGTTTTAGCGAGACAAACGAACAGCAATTGATTTTTATATAGGTAATATAGATTTTATCTTTGAAGCAAATGATTTTGTATGCTTTGGGTTTTCTATGGTGCCCCTTTCGGCTTAGTTCTAAAGTCCGTGTAAACCTGTATAAAGGACCCATGACTTATATATAATTATAGGAATACAGGTTAACAGTAGATATATTATTTGAGATTCTGATATTTTCCTGTGGTTCTGCTACGATTTAGGTAAATAAAAAGTATTTTTATTATTAAATGTTTATAAGCACACAGTTACAAAACTAAACTTACTTAATATTAATTAATATGAAATACAATCAAATTATTAGCGAATAAACTAACTGAAATTACACACAAATGTTTTTATTTTGTAAATATGGTTTTGATTGCTCGATCTATATCTTTTAGGGTTTTCTATGGTGCCCAGTTTCTTTTATCGATGATTAGGTTAATTGATAATTTAAAAGATACAAGTTTGGCTATGATATGCGTGTGTATTGCTAGTCATCGTAGTAAGTGCTTGTAGGCCGGCGTGAGACCGTGAGGATCGATTTGTCTTCAGGACAGGCTGTTTGTTTGTAGTCTGTAATAGAAGAAAATACATTTAGCATCTAAGAACACATGAATAAAAGTTTATTTAAGAGACGTTTCGGTCAAGGGACAGATCCAAAAGTCTGTGATCCTTGACACGGCACGCATTGTTAGGAGGTTTCTCACTCTACCTACAGCTGTAAATACCCGGTAGCTTGAACCCTGACCCACTGCCAGTGGAACAGTAGTTTTTTTTAGCATATCAACACTTTTTATATTCCTATGTTTTTAATGCAAACATTGAAATACCCAAAGTGTGGAAACCAAGTTTCTGTGACATGCATAAGTACGTTTTATTATATATAATAAAGGATGATGAAAACTAAAAAATCAAGAACGAAAATAAATACGTAAAGCTAATAGAGTAATACGTAATAGAGTCCAGAATCCAAATCTGTTGACTAGCTAATTACATAGTTGAACAAAAATAGAAACAAACTGCTACAAAACTACCCTTGCAAAGTTTCGTATTCGAATGTGATGAGATTTGTAGTTCAAATATTCAAGAACGTTGCCAGCGATTCGCCTACACGTGAAGCTTTAGAATCAATGATGTCAGTGCGTTGGCGTTAGCTTATTGGCAGTGCAATGCCAGACAGTTGTATACTTACCTAAGTTAGCATTTACTATTATTTTGTTGCTTAACACGGCGGGCTATTCCGAGGTTTATATCAAAACTTTAATATCAGATGTATTCCTTTTGTAAAGCCTTTAGCTTTTAACTTATTAAATGTAAAATTTAGTTGACAAACATAGTAAAAATTGGAAATAATGCAACCAATTTAAAAAAAACTTCAAGTTAGCATATATTCTCAATCAAACTTATTAATGTTATGCTACGTTTGTTGTTAAATGATAAAATGTTAAGTAAAAAAAATACGACTTTAAACAATGGGAGGATGTCTGACAGCTATCGGAACGTAGTTCTACAGCCAAATAATAGATGGCGATGACGAGTTATGATTCTCTTTTTTTCCGCATTTCTTTAATGAAAAAGCAAACACACTACTAATTACTAGTCCGGACTTACCAATTTGTGTAGTGGAAGAACAAAAGCCTAGTAAATACCACGCGCAAGTACTTTGTTAGACAAACAAAACCAGCAAAAAAGCATGACAGAACTGATGTAAATGAAATAAGCTTCTTTTTTACCTTTTGACCTTGATTCATTCTTTCAATATCTTCAGAACCTCAGACTAGGTAGTGATACTATTCAGAATAATGTCTCGTCAACTCCATCTAATGGATTTTTATGAACATTTTTTTTAATGCCTATTAGAAAACCGCTCATTATAGTATAGGTATCATCATCAATTTCGTTTACATTAATGGCATATTTTTTCCAGTAATTTTGATTAAAAAACCATACTACTGAATCGATTTTGATAAAATTTCTATTAGCCAAATCTGATATATAATATAATCTGTATATCCAAATAAAAAAAGAATTTTCCATATCGGTTTATAAATGACGGAGTTATGAGATAACAAACATAAAAAATACAACCGAATTAAGAATTAACCTTCTCCTTTTTGAAGTCGTTTACAAATAACACTAGTTTCTTATAAGTAGGTACGTGATCATAATAATTGTGATTGTGTCATACTTCTTCTCCTAATGCAGTTGTAGTCGAACATGTCGCAGAGGTCCCGGAAGCCCATGACGTCACCGGCGTGGCTCACGCCGCAGATCGGGATGCGGTCATGGTTACACACCTTGGCCATGCTGCACCATTTCGGGCCCATCTGGGACAAGACGGACACAAAGTGGGCTCAATTTAAAAAAAAGCATTCTGCCTTCGTTTCTATAACGTCTTCGGGCATAAATAACGGCATGCCGATATATCGCTCGAAGAACTGACAACCGATGGGGAAGAAAGGTTCTTGAGTGGCGACCGCGAACCGGAAGACGCAGCGTAGGAAGGCCTCCCACTAGGTGGACCGACAACATTGTAAAAGTCGCGGGCAACCGGTGGATGCAAATGTCAGGTTGTCGTACAGTGTGGACGTCTCCGGGCTGATGATGATGATGATATATCGCTCAAACTATTTGAAGATGTAAAATCACGGTTTTTTTTATTCAGAGTAACGGTGCGGTCTAGGCAGGAGCACGCTTATCTAAGGAGCCAAAGCCGAGGAGGAGCTAAGGAGCCTATTTACTCTAGATTCTACCCATATTGCCCTCCGGCTTATAATGTACCACACGCAAAATGTACAAACCAGCAAAATGTACATTATGGTAATTTATGTACAATGCGTAGAATGTACAATCGGAAAATAAATTAATTAAAGCCAAAGTTACGTTACGGGAAATACAGACTCCGGCAGAGAATTCCACAACCTCATCATCATCATTATCAGTCAGGAGACGTCCACAACCTCACTGAACGTATAAATAATAAGATTATTTGTGATCTGTAAACTTTCTGAGAATTACATTACAATCGTGGCGTAGCTTGACTAGATGGTTCTTAGCGATCGATGTTAAGCAACGGACGATCCGGTCAGTCTCTTCGGATGGGTGACCGTGAGTGGCATTTACCTCTGAGCGCTACCGTGGGTCGGATGACACGGTAAATTGTTGGTCCCGGTTGTTTGTTCTATATCGTCAAGCCATGTTAGAGGCCTTCGGCGGCACATTAACTCTGACACTAGGGCTGGCCACTCAGCCTATACGAACTTATTTACCAGAATGTTGTAGCCAGAAGATGTCCATTACTGGACGAAGGGCCACACTTGGCAGGCAGCTTGGGGATCCCAAAATGCTCACCACTGGTGGTTCTGGATCACAGTAAAGCGAAAGTCCTACTTCCTACCTAGGAACCGTTCTGCCTAGAACGGCTGTCAAAACAATGTTGTAAAGCAATTGTATGGAAAACAGCTATCGCCAGTTTCACACAAAATTGCATAGAAACTACGATGAAAAAATGCCAATCATTGCGTATTTGAAGTAAAACACTCGAAATGCCATTTTGCAACAGATTAAAATTAATATAATTACGTTGCAATGTGGTTTGGTTTCCTACGCGTCTATTTAAATTATCTTTTTTGAGTATTCTCAGTTTAAAAACATGTATATTGGAAGAATTGTCATTAAGTCTATTTAGACTTAAGCTAGTCTATTTAGACTAGCGCGGCCCGTCACATTTCCGTTCTATTCATTTCTCTCTTCAGTGTTCTGGATGCAGTTTTAGGATATTTACGGAGGCCCAGAAACCAGAATATCACTATGATCTACTGCAAGGTTTCTAAAAAATATATTTGCAGGTGTAGTAGATAATGAAGACTGGATTAGATTTTCATAATAAAATGTGAAGCAAATAAGAAAGTAAAGTAAGACCTCATTACTTTTTTTACCTTCCTCCCCATCGCGATGTCCTCATTGTCCCTCTCTCTTGGAGGGCCATGAGAGGTCACCGCTATCACAAAACATATTAACAGGATCACTGCAATAAAAAATAAATACGAAAGCTTTACAAAAATTTACAGTAGCGAGGATTGAACTTGCTATGAGTTGTGATCAGAGTTTTATTTATTACAAGAAATAGATGAGCAAGACGCCTGATGGTTTGATCATATCATACCTCTTGAAGAGAATATATGCCTTACGCCTTTTATATTTTATTTAAGCTTACAACAGTCGAGACGAACTAAAGTCAAAATTGTAGGTATGTTTTTAAACTAAAAACATACCAGTCAACTCTTCACATAGAGTCATTTAGATTATCAAGAAACGTTTATATGATTATTTACGGGATATTTACCATTATTATGTTGTGAATATGTTGTGCTCCCGACAATTCCCGATTGACTCCCGACAATTCCCGACAATTCCCGAGTCAAGAACGTATGCAAAAACAGTAAGTCTCGATTTTTGGGTCAAGTAATATAAGGTTTAGATTATTTTAGATTACTTACCTGCAACGATTATATTCGTCATAGTTTCCAATAAACCAGTGCCTCTGACAAGCTCCACAGGAATGACTGCTTCAGTTAATTGTGTACAAAACCTACGTCTATTGTCTAAGTCTAGGAATATCCGTGTAAACTTCCCGTTAGCTAGTAATATTGGCTTAGGACGCTGTTTTGTAAACATTTCATAGTAGCGGAGGCACGTGACGACACTTTTGTTTTGATACCGACATGAATTCTGGAAAATGAAATTGCTATTATTTACTCGTTATAATTAAAACAATTTGGCGTAAACTGGCTTTCTCTAAGGGATCAACGATAAAAAAAGATAAATATTCATTTACCCGCTATTTTTATTCGTTTCATCGTGTCCGGAATGAAGTAATTCGCCCACAGAGTAATAGAAGAGAATTAAAGTCTCTGACTTGCTCAGCGCAGCGGTATTAACAAACTGAAGTGATAGTGAGCTGATCATAATTATCGCATATAGGCATTGGAGTTGACGTGTTCTAGAGTGGAGCCGGCTTACGTAACGTAGGATGCCCAGATGGGATGGGATGGGTGTTATCTCTCAACTCAGTGAAGTGGCGAGCTAGCAGTGGCTGGAAGCGGAAAACCGAAGATCGGGTTGAGTGGTGTGCTTAAGGAGAGGCCTAGCATGCCTAGCAGGGAACTATTATAGGCTGATTAATATAATGAGAGTGATGATGATGATGAACCACCTTTGCTGCACTTGTGCGTGGAATGTTGATCAATACAGTAGTACCTACAAGCTTACCAGTTTTATACTCGCAGTTGAATTCAAGCATGTCGCAGCTGTCGTAAAACCACCGGACCTCTCTGTAGTTGAGGTTCAAACCACATCTTCTCTGGCCTGTGTGGGGACATACGTAAGCATCTAAGCATGTTGGCTGAAAAAAATAGCAATTTACAGCCGATCGCAAGAGGTTTTCATCTACAGATTTTCTTGTCTGTCAACATCACAGCATGGTCAACATCAAAAAAATATACACTATCAAGTGACGAGACGAGAAAGACGTTCGCCTGGTGGTAAGCGTCACGCCTGCCACTAACAGTAGCAGTACTAGAATTGGGAACTTGCGAACACAATCCTGCGCTGCACTGCAAGGCGCTCGTGCTCGCTGCGATGCCTGAGATTTTAGATGTTAAATCTCATACCCAGTTCATACCCAGTAATTTATCTGGTAACATTGCCCTTCAAACCGTAAGTAAGTAGCCAGTAAGTCCGTGGTTTAACCACATACTCTGTCTGAAGAGACCAATTTGGAGACACTCAAACTTGCCCATCTCACTCAAAATGCCGACTCGCCGAAAAAAAACCATTGAGTAATTTTGATATAATCCTTACTTTTCTATGCGCTTCGCCTGTGAATAATATCGTCAGAAATATTGAGACAAAATAGGAAAATGCTAATGTATTCCGATACATTTCTGATATTCACAGTTTATTTTACGAAAAGCGTTTTTATTAGATTTCAATAATGTTTATATGAATACAGATTACGGCGTAGGTGGAATTTGAAACCAAACTAAAGGTCTATTTACACAAAGGCAAGCTTTATGTAGGTTAAGTCTACTAGTAAAAGAGATGACTATGTCTGCCGCTTGCAGCTGAAACCAGAACTTAGAGTAAAAAACGTCAATTCCATTAAATTCACTCGGGATTAATTCAGGATTTGATGCACGCTTAATTTTACGTGTTCATGAACTCAGGCTATTGCGGCCCCTCTGGGTATAGCGGCTTAGGTGAGTCTTTGGGCCTCATTAGCCATGTGAACCATAAATTGAGTACCGCACAAACAAACAAATGATAGGTCATAATAACAAAAAGGGCAAGGGGTTTTACATTAAGAGGGAAGACTAGCTGCGAGGAATTCGAAAAATAGGTATTTGCAGAAACTATTACCGTCGCGCTGCGCCCGATCAACATTTTAAGAAAGAGTATGTCTAAGTCTGTCTGTCCTCATTTTATGTTAAAAACTTTGAAATATGTCTAGTAATCCTCTGATCACGGCAGTAATAAACGGGGCGTTTTTCGCGACTTTTGGAGGGTCATATTTTTATTAGTGATTAGTTAACGAAAAAAAGGAAAACGAAGGGACATGCCTATAGCTGACCTAGATTTTAGTTAAAAAATTCATTGCTCTAGAGCCATTATCCAGGAAGGAAATAGGGTAATACGTTTGTATAGAGAATCGCAGATCAGATTCCCTCTTAATTTATATTTTTTAGATTCATGTATTAGAAGAAACTAAATGACTAAATAAGAAAACAAATAACTGAAATCACCCATTTAATACTGAAAAAGAAGCGTTACTGTGAATAGACCTTATTGTTTTACTTATAAGTACTCTGCATTTCAAATGTTGTAATTTTTTGTTTCTACATTTTATGCGCTAGTTCTCAAAATGAAATCCATCTTATCGCTTTGTAAGTTATTTTAGCACTTTCTACTGAAATAAATTAAATTTTAAACAAAAAGTATAAAATATATAAATAAAATTAAAATTAATAGGCTGATATTTGACTCACAAACTTAAGTCATTGAATTTATTTTCTTGACATATGATGTTTTCCTTCACGAAAAAGCTTGGAGGAGTTAGGTTTCTATCAGAAAAGACAATGCTTACGAGTTTAGTTTTTAAGCATTACTTACATTAAATTACCAATAGTCTAAAATAGGTGCTTATTTCAAAGAGTTCACAAACTTTCCTCTTAATTAAACTTAGAAGTTGTTACTTTTCAGGTTCACTTTTGAGTCTTATTTGTTTTTGTGAGTCCATGGACCGGCGTCGCAGCAAGGTAAGAAATCTGTTCGATTAGTTATTAAATATCTACCAATAACCAGTCGAGCACAGAGATGGTACCTTCTATGGGGGTTTTAATTTTTTCCATAACGTCAACTTAATGTGTACCCTTACCTAGCTATATTTTCCAAAAATATCATTTTAACAATGGCCTTTTTTTTTTGTTTTCCTATATCAGTAGCAGTGCCGAGAGAGAGATCCTCCAAGCAGTGCCAGAACTGTAAATTTGCCAACAAAATTCTGCGCCGCCCTGCACTGCGCTCGTCACTCTGAGAAAATAGATGTCTAATCCCTTCATGCCCAGTAATTTATCTGGAAACATTGCCGTTCAAACCAAACCGTAACGCTTGCACACTATTGATTGGCGGTTGAATAACTGGCACATATGGTACACTACAGAAATTTATGTTTTTTTTACATTTGCGTGCTACCGTAGGTCAGATGAGTCTTATTAGAAGTTACATTGTCATATTGCATATCAACAACATTCAAGCCTTGTCGGAGGCATTCAGGCGGGTCTTTAACTCTGATACTAGGGTTAGCCACTCAGCCTATGTGAACGTGAGAAATGTAATTGTTTTAGATGTGCTATAACGCAATGACTTGTATTCACACTGGGAGAGAAAAGTGCGGTGTGGACGGTAGGGGGAACTACCGAAGATTCTATGACTCTTGTGACATGTTGGAATTCAACTGCCTCAAGGGTAAAGGTATGTGATCTGGGTATTACATCACATTTCACACTGAAACTAAGCTTAACTAGGTTAATCTAAAATAAAAGATTTCTCTTTTTTGCAGATCACGTTAAGACATCAAAAGAAAATTGTGACAGTTTACCACCAATTGATGATGGACCGGAAAATGCAAATAATGTTGCTAATAATAAAGGGAATAATGAGGGAATTCAAGGAACTATTACTTTAAATGAAAATGGCGAGCAGAAAGGAAAAGTTGTAATAAATGATAACAAAATCTCAAAACATTCGCCAAACTATAGTACTAAAACTACAGTAGGTGAAATAGAATTAAATGAAGAAAATACGGGGATCGAAGGAGAAATTGTGATGAATGATAATGGTTCTGTTGCGGGTAAAGTAATAGTAAGCGAGGACATCGTGAAAAATATTGGACTATCGCCAAATAACGTTAAAAATATAGTAGGTGAGATAGAATTAAACCAAGAAAATACGAACATCCAGGGAGAAATTGAGATGAATGATAATGGTTCAGTTGAAAGTAAAGTATTAGTAGGTGAAGACATCGTGGAAAATATCGGACAATCCGCAAATAACGATAAAACTATAGTAGGTGAGACAGAATTAAATCAAGAAAATACGGGGAATGAGGGAAAAATTGTGATGAATGATAACGGTTCAGTTGAAGATAAAGTAATAGTAAGTGAAGATGTTGTTGAAAATATCGGACAACAACCTGAGCTGAACGTAGGTGATCCTGCTACAGGAAATCAACAAACATCGAACCGAGATGACACAGGGATTGAAGGAGACGTTCATATAGATGACGAAGGTAAAGTTGAAGGAGAGGGAAAACTAAACGAAGATGCGATAGGAAACGTTGCAGGAAATAATGGTGAAGTAGTAAGTGATCCAGCTGCCATAAATGAAAGTGAAACCAGCATTGAAGGAAAAGTTGAGGTAGACGAAGCAGAAAATATAGAAGGAGAAATCCAAATAATTGACGAAGACGAATAAAAAGTAAGTAAGCATTTGAAGACGTCACAGCCGTAGCATTAAACCAAGAAAATAAATTACCTGATACAATTCCAAATAATCAAGCAAAGGTAAGAATGATTGAAATAAAGAAAACTTTGTATTAAACGGAAACATAGAAGAAAAAGAAGAACCGTCACAGAAGACTTTAAATACATAAATATAAAATAAGCATAGAAAAACTTGATCGATTCATCGCGGGAATTGAATAAATGTTATTAGTAGATTGAGAAAAGTATTTTTTGTACATAGAATAATGTTATATGTTTATCGGAGTAATTATTAAAAAAAATACAGTTTTTTGAATAAAACAAATGTTTTGTTGATATTTATCGTAATTTAAACTTAAGGGTTAGTGAGTGAGCTAGTGAGCATAAGGAGAAAGTATGATAAATAGCTGTTCAAGCCCATGGTTAGAATTAGAACCCACGGGGCGTGTGAAGTTTAAGAACTCACCCCTGAGCTACCATCGCTATAATGTGAGAGAAGTACATACACCTTATTCAGTAGAAAGTAACTCCAGTTTACATTACACATTGTTAATATTCATGGACGATAAATATTGTAAAACAGGCATTTAATCGAATAGGTAATTCATTATTCGTACTATCGATAATAAATAATGAAGTGGTGTAAAAGTGAGATATGGACTTACTGGGCCCATTTAATTCAGAATGTTTCATAGCTGTGGTTTATTGGGTAAGACAGAAATTATTTATTGATTAATAGTACATTATGATACGAGTGTGCTATGTTGGTCATTACATTAGAGGCGGTATTATGCGCGCGAGCCGCAGGCGAGCGCGATAAGGAAGCCGAGAGCGTAATGACTAATAGCACAAGAGTTCCATACGACTGTTTTCGTCACACTTGCGAGGAAAAAACTTTTTTTTTTGATAATAATCAACCACACAGCGAAAACATCAACAAACATTTGCGGAAAATGGCGCCCAAACCAGCAATGCGCGCGCAGGTTGACATTTACTTCAGCGGCATAAGAACTCTTTGTTGGTATTACAAAAAAACTGTAAGTATTACCCGGCTATATTAAGAGTCCTTCGTATACATACGTCTAATTGAAGTCACGTACAAACTTGACTTTACCGGGTTATACCTATTATAGTACAAGTGCCGTAATGTAAAGTAAAAAGCACGCGTGTGTAATAGCTTAGATTATGAGCCTAAAACCGATGCAATAAGATCCACTTTACGAGCAAGTGTGATGAAAACAATTATGTATGTTATGATGACTGTGTTATGATACGAGCTTACGGAGATTACGACAAAATCGATGTCATTGTCTTTAATAGTGATGATCTCTATCCCCCTGTGGTTCTAGATGCAGTCTCATTTTAGATGGTTCTAGGTCCATGACTTGATGTGATATGATTGATTGATTAACTCTTTATTGTTCACACCAAGAATTACACAGAAAAAATTAAATAAACTTAAATATTGGAACAACTGGCGGCCCTATTGCTAAAAGCAATCTCTTCCAGGCAACCTTTGATATTATATATAATCTTAACATGAAATCTGCACCATTGATGGTGCAGATTTCGTACAAAAGTCAATGGTGCATATGGTACGAGGTGCAAACGCTAGTTGCATTTGCACCATTAATGGGGCAAACAAAACTGATTCGGTCCATCTGCGCCATTGATGGTGCAAGTCAACAGTGCATACGGTACGTCGGGAAACAAGCTATACATATAAATATACCAAGACAAGACCCTATAATAATGTCAACATACCTATACAGCGTGTTTTCATTCCAGCACTGATCCTTGTGTCAATCACCGCTAAATCGCAACATTACAAATCTCATCAACTAACATCAGTTGATGTTCACCACCGTGAAACGGTGAGAAAACATTTCCTTATCCTTTTTTGATACCAGTATATAATAATAACCTAAATATTCCCTTAAAATTTCCATCTTAAGTGGTAGACGTTGTGATTTATATATAGAAAATAAATATGGAAATATAGTATTTTCCATCGAAATGGAGAAAGGCAGAGTGGAGCGGAGGCGGCAACATGTGAGATAGACTAATCAGAAAAATTACATTTTTAATTTAACCAGCGCGAACGTGATTGGTCGTTTTCCGTCTCCTCTTCGCTCTGTTCGTCTCGGTTTAGCTATAATGCACCTTTTAAACGCTCTTTTTTTTTTGTATACTTTCAAGCGACTAGACGAGCAAGACCTGGTATGACCTAAAACGGCACCCAGAACCACCGGAGGACGGGCAGCAGCGTCCTCTTAGTTAACGGTGGTAACACTCTGCGATCCCCAAGCCGCCTGCCAAGCGTGGGGATTATGGCAACACCCTTCTATTAAGGGAGGGGCTTTCGTCCAGCAGTGGACGTCTAACATGCTGATGAAGAAGACGAGCAAGACGTTCGCCTGGTGGTAAGTGTCACGCCTGCCACTAACAGTAGCAGTGCTAGAATTGTGAACTTGCGAACACAATCCTGCATCGCACTGCACTGCGCTCGTCACCCTGAGATATTAGATGTTAAATCTCTTCATACCCAGTAATTTATCTGGTAACATTGCCCTTCAAACAGTGGAACATAGTAGTGCTTGCACATTACTGCTTGGCGATTTAATAACTGGCAAAGGTGAGGTACTTCCCCAGGCGGACTCTGCAGTAGAGTCCTACCACTACAAAAAATCATCTTAAAGATTAAAAAATATCTAGGTAATTTGTTTGTCTCGCTTCCACGCGTGGCAGTTTTAGTCAAAGAGAAGCTAAGAGATATTATTTCGTCAATTTAACTTATTGAGTGTATTATATAAATGAGATGAATTTTATAGTTTTAAATAGTTTCTGTCACAAGAATTTTCAAAGTACCAATGTCAGAAGAGCGAGAACTGCATAAAAGGAACTGATGAAGTTTGCGGTGGAGTAGATGACAATAATGAATATATATATATGTTATTTGAAAATATGTGCGAAATGTACAGTACTAACTGTTATACGGGGACAAGTAAGTTAACCCTTTGATCGCCAAATTTTTGTATCCTTATCTTACGTCCCGCACCAAGCCTGTAGGCATGGTTTCTCATAGTCTCTTATGAATGTAGTTGTACTTTCAAACTAACGTGAAACTACGTGTGTGGGATCTGAAACCTGGCGTATCAGAAATGAAGTAAAGTAATTCGCCAGAAAACTAAAGACATCGTTGTCAGCCATAAAACGTCCACCGCTGGACCCTTAATAGAGGGGTGCTGCCATAATCCCCACGCTTGGCAGGCGGCTTGGGGATCGCAGTATGGTCACCACCGTTAACCAAGAGGACGCTGCTGCCTGTCCGCCGGTGGGTCAGGTTGCAGTTTAAGGACATACCCAGATCCATTAAAGACATAGTTTAGCCTATTAGTAAACTGAAGTGGCAGAGGTCTGGCCATATCTGTTGCTGAACTGATAACCGTTGGGGTAGACATGTTTATGAGTGGAGACCAATAATCTGATGGATTGATGATATGCATGGAATAGGTGGTAGTGATTGGAACCGGAGAGCCGAAGTTCGGACCTAGTGGCATGCCTTGGGAGAGGCAGCGGGTAAGACCGGCAGTAGACTTTGCGATAGGCTGATTTTAATTATGATGATTATGATGTCAAATTGATGGTTTTTTATGGTGGCGCTATTTTGAATTATTATGTTGGGCCAACAAGCAAACACACATATAACAAGCGAATTCTATTACAACCTACATAAGATGAATTTAGTTTGAACAGGGATTAAGTAGAGAGAGAAGCAAAATCCTCCAAGAGTTTGAAGGGGGTTTAACTTTGAAGCTAATTATCGAATTAGCTTCAAAAAAACTCTCTGTACCTGTTTGATAAGTAGAGTTATCAGCAGCTTGTTTCAGAGTACCTACCCGCTGAAATGGATGCATGCGCGTTATTTAGTTATGAACTGAATTTTATAACGTATGTGACTACAACCCAAATCCCAATCTATATTACAAACGAACTGCAAGATGGGCGCAATGAAGATAATGAGTATCTTAGTTTATTATAAGTTACCGATATGTTTTATAAAACGATATTTTATTATAAGCGCTTAAAATTACGCAACGCTTTCTTACTCGCATATTTTAAGTTTCAACTTATTCAAAAATTCAAAACGAGTGAAGATAGTTTTGAAAAAATAAAATATTTTTTTAACAATTCAAAATAGCTGTCAAAATATACACAACTACTTTATTCTATTAGGCAATGATGTGATGATGTGAGTGATGGCTTAGTGTGTTTAGGTCTGAAAACTTCTCTTTCTTCTTCGGATAGTTTTTTAGACAAGATCAGTGTGAAAGTGTTTTACTCTGTACAGTATAACGTGCCCACTCTATAGGCTTTCAATGTACAAGTAGTGCCATCTATGCTATAAGTCTTGAATTAGAATCGTACCGTACTGCCGAGCGAAGTGGTTTTCATCAAAGTCAAGGAAATCTTACATGACGGTTCTACGAGTATACTACGCCTACGGTACGTACCGCCTACATGATATTAATGTCAGTAGTACAAGAAAGTCTGTTTAGATGGCGCTGCTAGTTTGAAATTATTACTCTGTTTCAAAAATATTATAAGTTTCAAAAATATTCTACTTCATTTTATAATTCAACTAGAGGTCGCCCGCGACTTCGTCCGCGTATGGAAGAAATTCGGCCCGTTCCCAAAATTCCCCACTTCAAATCATCCCGAGCATTTTTTTACGCCCCCTCCAACTCCCTCAACTACCCCAACTCTCCCAACTCCCCCAACTCTCTCGACTCTCTCGACACTAACGACTCTACCAACTCTACCAGCTGACCCCCCCAACTTCCCCCCTTTGAATGAACTACCCAAATATCAATTTTCATCATCAAAGAACTTTCCATACAAGATTCCACCTCCTTCCCCCTTAAATCGTCCCACTCTTTTTTTTGTTGAAAATAGCCTTTTTATTTTAAATCATCATCATCATCATCAGCCCGGAGACGGCCACTGCTGAACGAAGGCCTCCCCCTTAGACCGCCACACTGTACGACAATTTTTCAATTTTATTTTAAATGAACTAACCTAATCCAAATTTTCGTGACTAAAAGTAAAAAAACAAAAGACTTTCATACAAACATTTCTCCCCCTTTTCCTCCCCCTATGGGTCGAATTTCGAAAAATCCTTTCTTAGTACACCCCTACGCATCGAGACGTAAACATCCTCCAAATTTCAAGTCTTACGACCAGCGGTTTGGGCTGTGCGTTGTCTGCCAGTCAGTCAGTCAATCAGTCAGTCAGTTAGTCAATCAGACTGGACAGAGCCTTTTATATATATAGAAGATAGATAAACACAGAAAAATCACCTATAACTCGATGTTCGTCACATAAATGTTTGTTCTGTCCTGTCCCTAATTCTTCTCTTGTAATACTGGGACTATTACTAATAAAAATAATTAATTAATAAAAAAAAATACTACTTCTGGACTTCCTATATTATGTACAAACATGAAATTAAAGAGTGGAAAATAATATTTTACAACACATTTGCTCGTAAAATGCATTTACGAAGCCTGTATACATCGCATCGTTTGGAAAGTTGAACATTACGCACCATACAACGGAGTGTGCGGTAAAATAGGTACTCTCAGCTAAGTACCAATTTTACTGCACACTCCCTTGTATAGCGCCGTGCGTAAACATTACGGTATTTTTTAAATTTCCATAATAATAATTTAAGAACTTCACATTACCACCAAAGAGTTTCACATTACGAGAATAAATAAGCTGAATGATCGAACCTCCTTGGAAGCGCTTTTGGTCAATACGTTTGTCTTACTTTAATACTAAACAGAAAAAGTGACGAAAGAAATTCTCACCACTAATTACTTTTTTTTTCTTATTTTCCTCACGCTCACCACGTCATCTCATCACGCCATTTGTTAATTTGCGCCATTTCATCTTTCCTCCTAGGAGGATTATGGCGTAGCACTTTGTGCATTTGCCAGTGTCAAGTATATATTTATATCAAGTTTTTGATAATTTTCAAGTCGAATGAGTCTAAGTCACAGTCAAATTGATGTCACACTTAGTAAATCACAGTCAAGTCCAGTCATGCCCTAGTAATGTCATGGCAACTTTACTATAAGCTTCTTCAGAGGTTTGGAAAGAACACGAAAAGACATTCATATCGAAGACGAACTTTAGAACTTTCTTCTTTTCTCCTAGGACGATTGTGGCATCGCACTTTGAGCATTTGCCAGTGTCAAGTAGGAATTTAGTTGCGACTTTCCGTCCGATATAATAAAAACAAAATAATAAAGTTTGGCTCATTATCTGTTGTAAGTACTTCTGTTATCTGTTTTCTCGCAAATGTGTTGTAAAATGTTGTATGGCACTCGTGCGGTATTGGTTTTTACAAACTCGTGCCTATGGTAAGACATGTAAATAATGGATTTACCAATAAACACTTATAAATAGTACACTTAATAATTAGTAATAATAATAACTATGACTATGACTATATTCGTCTACTCGTTTGTAAAAACCAACTTACCGCACTAGTATCATAAATAACTATTAATTTAGCAAAAGAGTATAATTTCGTCGATTTTCCTTTATTCTTTGCTCTTTTGCTTTGAAGTAATTAAAATATTATTTTCTACTCTTAAGTTTCAAGTTTGTACATAATATAGGTATAGTCTAGAATAGAGAAGAACATAATATAGAAGTCTGTTTTTTAATTTTTAGTGGGTAGCAAGTGTGTTTTGTTTACGCAACGCTCCCAAGAGTTTGTTGTGGATATAAACAACTTGTGTCAAGCTCTAACCTTGTTAATGTCAAACAATATACTCTATAGAGATATAAGACCCCATTTTGAGATTATTGTCGACGTTTCTGAAATTATGCGTTTGCAAGATGGGGCGAGCAAAAATCATAACGTCATCTATGTACCTATATATTTTTAGTTTTTGTAGATTTTTCAAAAGTGCTGAATCAATTTCGATAAAATTTATATGGGACCACCTCTAAAGTATAATCTACCAAACAAAGAAATAATCATTAAAATCGGTGCATAATTGAGGGATTAATCGCGTAACACACATACAAAAAAAAACATGCAGTCGAATTGAGAACCTCCTCTTTTATTGAAGTCTGTTAAAAATGGCGACTCGACCACGCTATGTGTTGCGATCGAGATGACTACCAACTCGATTCTTACAATCTTTTCACGTCTCAGATATTATTTAACAGATTCCTTGTCACATCTAGAAAGGCAACAAATTCGCGAGTGGCTCACTCAATGCCATTTTAAGTCAAATTTCACGTTATGTATTTAGAGATTCAGATTAGATATCAAACCCACGCGTCTCACCTGTTCCCACGATCTCATTGCTAAAAGTAGAGCTTACACTGACAAGAACTTGACGCAATTTCTTGCTACAAGTAAATTTAAAACCCTCAGACGTAAGCTTGGTGAACCATGTGATACGAAAGTTCTTATTATAGTCTATTACTTCTTTTATATGGTAAGTATTTAAGAAATCAGACGAACGAGACGCTTTCTTAATGGTAAAAGATAGAGCCTGCCCATAACCGTTGCACCATTTCCAAAAACTTTGAGTACCTACTTTGTATTTTTTTTGTTAAGATAGGCACTACTATATGCTCTAACTCATGAATCCCCCACCACAAAGTCTTCCGACTCCGTCTACTATCTTGTACTATCTTCCGAATCTCGACCTGGCGCAGAGAAAATATGTAATTCTATTGCTAAAGGTAATGATGATACATTAAATTGCATATTATTACCATGGCGCATTTTTACTAGTCAGCTTAGCAAACGTCACTCTATTTCGAGCCAAGCAAAAAGTTTTTCTGCGTGAAACTGGATGAGGATGACAATAACAATGTATATAGACAGTTGAACCGTGCTAAAAGCGTCCTTATATAGTAGCCTTGAAGGCAAGTCCGTCTTAAACTATGCCGGGGCCCTTGGGCACACACAAATTTGGGGCCCTTTTGGAAAGTAAAGAAAGCGAATTATACAAAAAAAAATCTACTGGATTTTTTTTCTTAAATTTATCCTAGCTAAGCCAATTTGTCTTGAAAGTTTTGAAAGTTTTTATTAGTTTCATAAACTTTAGTTACCTGGTATTAATAATAATAATAATCTTAATTTGGTTAAATAAAACTTACATCATATTCACATAAATTTTAAGACAAAAGTAAGTTTTATTTTCGACCCGGATGTTCATTGTTACTGGGCCCGACAAAATTATATTGAGAATAAATATGAGAAAAATTTCGGTCCTTCGGGGCCCCCTTAGGATGGGGGCCCTGGGTACGGGCCCCGTATGGTAAAGACGGTACTGCTTGACGGAGTTAGCTCTGGGTGGTTAAGTTGAGGACTTCTCTTAGTTCTAACTACCTTAGCGTAAAATTTTTTTTTTTTTGCAGTTGCTAGTCCATGTTCTAAGAGAAATATTGAAGTGATCTGTTTTCATTGAGCGTTTTATAATTGCTATTGCAGCTGTCAGAATTCTTCTTAGCGCAGCTGGGGTGTAGAGTATAGTAACTATTGTTTCTTTAACTTATCTAGATCTGTAAAAACGCTGGTTAGTTAGAAATTTTATGGGCTTTTGTGTTAGAGCAATAAGGAACTTAGTTTATTACTTTACTTATATAACTACTTAGAAACTTAGGTTTTAATTTGGTAATTTTAGGAATGTATGTGTGCAACATAAAATAACTGATCTCAAGAAAAGGATATAAAAAACATAGTAGATTTTTTAAATTAAACATTTATTCCGTCTTTAGCCAGAAGACGTCCACTACTGGACAAAAGCCTCTTCCTTAATAGCGGGTGTGGGGTGCCATAACGCCCACGCTTGGCAGGCAGCTTGGGGATTGCAGAATGCTCACCACTGTAAACGCATTTCTTATTCCTCTTGTTAAATACGAGTAGGTACTCATACAAATTTTTTTTCTCATTTTTTTTTCTCCTTTTTTTTTTGTCTCTACTCATTTTTTTGCTAATTAGCTGTTAGTAAACATTTGCTTTATGTCAATACGACGGTATTGTTAGTCTATAGTACCAGAAATCAAATAATATTATACTAGAGGTATATACTATAAGTACCTACTAAGATTATGATTTAGGTAGTCGCAGCATCAAGATGGTCGAATTTTGATTATTTCAATTGCTTACTCTCCGTTGGTCTGTAATTGGCACCGTTCCAACCAACTGTTTTGAGAAAATACCGTTACCGAATTTACATCCCTTTGTCTTTCATCGATAAGGAAAAGAAGAAAAAAACGATTTGAATTCAGCCGCGTGCTCGGCACGTGTAAAGAGCGTGCGTCAAAACGATTAGAATTAGAAAGGGTTAAATCGATTATTATTACAGTCTAATTAGAAATTCAGGGTGTAAGCCACTGTCGTGTATAAGCGGCGCACACGTGGCAAATGACATGAAAATCGTGCGTGTGTATGAATATGAGTGATGGGAAATATCGATATTGATATCGATAAACGAATCCAATGGATTAAATGTTCTTACCTCTACCTACTGTTGAGCTCTACTGTGCTTTTGGCGCTATTATGTAGAGTAGGTGTGACAATTAAAAACATTTTTTTCTCTTCACTTCTTTCGTTAGGCAAAACAGGTGTCAACTTCAAATTATAAATTTGCAAAAAAGTCTTGACACGAAAACTGTCCAGCTGTTATGATGATTATGATGATGATAATTAGGATTTTTTTCAAGAATTGTCAGAAATATTACAAAATACTAACAGTTAACAAATAATACCTCAATGAAACTAACTCTACCGATGTATTAAGTAACAGCATAGCCAACACCGAGCAACAGTTGCCCGTAATGCGACATGACGCTTGTATTATAAATGCGAAAGTTTGTCTGTATTTATGTTTGTTCCTCCTTCACGCTGAAACGGCTGACGGATTTGGATGAAATTCGGTAAGATGTAAAAATTAAATTGGAATAAAACAAAAAAGTAAGTAAGTTCGTATAGGCTGAGTGGCCAGCCCTAGTTAATCAGAGTTAATGTGCAGCCCGAAGGCCTCTGACATGGCTGACGATTGTTGTTATAGAAACTAGAACAACCAACCGGGACCATCAATTTAACGTGTCATCCGACCCACGGTAGCGCTCAGAAATAAATGCCACTCACGATCACCCATCCGAAGACTGACCGGACCGTCCGTTGCTTAACATCGGTGATCGATTAGAATCACCTCGACAAGCTACGCCACGAGCGCTAAGTACTGAACATAAGGTTACTTTTTTATTCTAGGAATCGCGGTTAAACCCGCGGGGTGCTGCTAGTTATAGATATACTTAGTAATTTAAATATAAACATCGATTATGATGATATTTTAAACAATTTTTTACCGATGTTTTAGCTACCCATCACTTCAATTGATACTAAGTCGTGCTACCCTGTCGATTGTTTTCAATATCCAGCCATTTCGATTAACACGAATAATGGAATCGCTGTCGCTTTGACGGTAGATCACTTAGTATTCAATATTAACAGTAAGTGGTGACCGTCTCTGCATTTTTGCGCCTAATTATAATAATTATGATATTTATTTTGCTTGGATACGCTTGTGTCTTGTGTCTTTTGTTTACTTTTCGGTATCAAGTGATAACACTGCACGACTACGTAAGTTTTTATAAACTGAGTGGTCAGCCATAATCAGACGTTTTCTGACATAGCCTTTGGTTGTTGTCAACAATCAATCAAAACAATCGGGACCGATAACCTGTCATCTGACCCAGCCAAGATAGTGCTCACATGTAAATGCTACTTACGGTCACTTGTCCGAGGACTGACTTAACTTTGGGGATCTTTTGGTAACGCCCTGTCAAGCAATACCACGGACGTAGTTGCCTGTTAATTTATTTTGTTGTTACTTTTTATGACTAAGGAAATTGCCAACTGTTGACCACTGTTGAGCTCACCGTGGTTCAATCCAAAAAAGTTTGAAAATTTTAAATTTGGTTAGACGCCACATAACACTTGGTGCACGAGCAAATTCTAACTATGAGGTCGAGCTTCCAATGAAAATCACGAAAATTGGTTTTAGGGAAAAAACAGTTTTTCGTGATTCCTGCATTTCGTGTTCTTGATAATATTTCTTTTAAAAGTTTAAGTTTCAAAGTTTCTTTTAAAGTTCTTAATAATTAATTTAGGACATTTTCTAGCGCTCAGCCGGCTGCTACGAGAGCGTGATTTTAAGTTCGCGGAATGGCAGGGTTGGAGAGGGGTGAACGGGCTCTTCTTGAGCATATCGTGTTGAGTGACTCATTATTAGTATAAATATGATTTTTTATCATAATTAGGTCATTAGTCTTTGAATAATCGTCAACCAAGCAACTGAATCGGGAAGAGAGTGTAAAATATGGAGAAACGAACATCGCGCCTTTTTTAAGTTCCTTACCAAGCAAGCAAAATCTATTCAGACCACACTGGATGGGGTGTCATCTGTTTCCAGAGACTCTTGTCCTGGAAAAACCATGTTTTACAAGTGGCACAGTCTGGCAAGGCAGGGAATACCTTGAAGACGATCACAGCCGGGGCGGTCTATTGAAGTGACCACTCGTAATCCTAAGTAAGATATATGTTTCCAAGCATCTAGCGGTGATTTGGCAGCTTTAAAGGGTCTCTATTCCAGGGTAGATAATAATATTACGAGTCAGTTTTCTTCTCTCCCTTTTTCCTGAGAACCACATTTAGGCATTTTAGCGAGGTTTCTTCTAAATCGAAGTTCTCCATCGTCAACTTAAAAGTCGCTTGCCACCCATCGAAACCAAATGTAATTGTTTTTCCTCCAATTTTTTTTACGAAAGATTATATAGGTAGTTAGCATTACATCTCTTAGCATTACATCTCTTTTTGTGTGTCCGGTCGGGTATTGTCACAGAGTATAAATGATGTATGTGAATGAAATTTTGCGGAAACACTGACAGGAAAAGCAAAGTCCTGTCAACTATTTAGCATATTTATAGCTTTTTTCCCATAAAGAAATATTGCCTATGCGGAAAAAAATTATGCAGCGTTAGTTTTATCGTGAATCCATTGACGGTTAATCTCTAAGGTGGTGCATAATATCAATGAACGGTGGACGTATTTTAGGTGGCACTTGTAGGGGCCAGTGCAGAATGATACGATCACTAAAGAATCAATAATAATTATGTTAACAAGTAATTTTTAACACTTTTTTATGTTAACAAGTAATGAGACAAACAAGATTCTCTCCTGATGGTAAGAGGTCCATGAGCATTGATAATGAGCATGATACATGATGCAGTAGTGGTATTGGTGAAGGTCATGGTCATTGCATTGATTCTTAGATAGTAATTTATCCTTTGTTTATTTCTTAAATTTTGAAATAGGAGTAAATAGAATATAGCATTTATAAATGCCATATTCTTCCAAGGAGTATAATCACAGTAATATAGACCTGACTTATCATACAGCCACTCATAACCCACCACATAATTTATACACATAACTCGCCACATAGACTAACCACATACCACACAAACACTCAAAGTTAATCCTAGTAAACTGTACACGCAGACAATCATCTTAGGAAACCTCGCAACCGAGCTCCAAGAAACAAGCCTCATGTTTAGTTTGGAACTTACCATTTAATTTCCATCATGTCTTTCTTAGAATATCCATAGGGTGTGTAACTAAACCAACTCTACCAACTCCCCCAAAACCCTCCCACTCCCCCACCCCAAACGTCCCCCCTTTGAATGAACTACTCAAATATCAATTTTCATCACTATAACTTCAAAAACAAAGAACTTTCATACAAACGTATCCCCTTTCCCCAACCCCAATCAGGGGTCGAATTTCGAAAAATCCTTTCTAAGTACACCCCTACGCATCGAGATGAATACACACTCCAAATTTCAAGTCTGTACGACCAGTGGTTTGGGCTGTGCGTTGTCTGTCAGTCAGTCAAGACAGAGCCTTTTATATATATATAGATATATAAATATAATATATAGATGCAAAACTTCTTATTGTGTATAAACTTTACTTTACTTTAATATTCTAAACACGAAAGTTTGTCGGTAAGCGTGTTTGTGTGTATGGGACTCGTATGTTTGTTACCTCTTCACCCCGAAACAGCTGTAAAGATTTGGATGAAACTCGGAATGGAGATAGCTCACGTCCCGGAATAACATATCAGCTACTTTTTATGATCATCATTACTGTTTTTTATCATCACGTGGGTGAAACCGCGGGGTATAGCTAGTAAAGAATAGTTTGTTAACTTTACCTTGGAGGAGTATGTTTTATGGTTTTTGTATATACAGGGTTTGCATTGTATGAGAAATATATAAAAAAACGAGAGCAAGATAATCTTACTTATTGTTTTTTTTTCATTCAGATTGTTTTGTTAGGCTTACATAATTATTTATTATATTTATTTATCAAAAAGTGATTAAAACCTACCTTTTAATGGATTTTGATTCTTATTTGATATTATTATAGCCATTTAGGTATCCAGTTAGCAAAATAGCCTTACCCCCTCTAAATGCTCCTAAGTTCGTCCACATCTAGGCGCATTGCATGAAATAATCTAGCCGCGTTGTTATTTTCCTTTTTAAACGGAATCCAGGATGTGTATTAGCATGAATATTTATCGCGTATATCGTAAGTACGTTTTTGCCGTAAACCGCATTTTAATGCATTTTTATCTGACACTTTTGTAAGTGCGCGTTCGGCCTTTGGATGTTACATTGATGTTTATGTGAATGTAATGGCTCGAAGATTGTTTTAATGGGCTTAGTGAAAACGATAAGATATGAGAGGTAGTTAAATGAAGTGATAACTTTGAAATCGGTCAAGATTTTCTCAAGAACATTATACTTACCTAATAAATTCACAGCATTTCACAGTATTTAAAACTAATAACTTCATTACAGTTTCATGACAATTTACGGGATATGTATAAGTAAGTTTGGGCTGAGTGGGCAGAGTCAGAGTGAATATGCCACCGAAAGGCCTCTGACATTGCTTGACGGTTAGAACAAGCAACCGGGAGCAACAATTTGACGTGTCATCTGACCCGTGGTAGCGCTCACAAGTAAATGACACTCAAGGTCACCTGTGCGAAGACTGACCGGATCTCCTTTGCTTAGTATTGGTGATCTTTTAGAAATACCTAGTCAAGCTACGCCTCGAGCGCTACAGGATAATTACGTGATATGCTGTGAAAAGAGTTTCCGATATTTCGGATTAGCATACACCATGTTTACGGGCAGTCTATCCATAAAATCACAGGGCTAATGGGACTCACGACCAAAACGTCTCAAAGTAATGAGTCCCAATGCAGTGATGGTCAAGACGACTGACCAAGAATAAATCTGCCTTAGTAGTTAGTCAATAGTTCGTTGAACTATTCTGAAGCCGTGGTAAATAAAGTAGGTATGTTATTTAATGAAAATCAACAGGAATTTTCCCATATTTTACCAAAATCATTAACAACGTAGAATTGGATTTGTTGGTCGGCATGGAGGATATTTATAAGATCGAAGCAAAAAGCTCACGAAATTATGCTATGCATACCTTTTAGGTGACGTCATACCGTTGTACGGTAATGATTCGATTAGAAAATCTGCCACCGTCCTGTGTAATAAATACGTCAAACTCTAACGTGGGACCCAATAACTTTATTTTTTTACTGGTTTACGTCCAAAGACTTTATTTTCAAACAGCTAAGGTGAAGACACCTAAGATTTAGTGTTTTTTTGTCTTTTTCGGTGCATGCGGGTGCATAAAAGTTGAGATGTCAAATTGATTTTCTGACATTTGTATTTACGTCGTACACAAGTGTTGGAGGTGTTTACGGGCAAAGCAGAATTTGAGTAGTTCCAGCTACTTGTAAATAAAAATAATCAAAGTTATTTTATCCAAGACATAGACATTAATAACAGCGATTAAGTTCTTATAAATATTGCGAAGAAACCTCAGTATGACGTTAGGGCATTTTTTAGTACTCGCCTAGCTAGCTAATAGCTTCAGTAGCCTCATTTGAGAGTGAGTTTCCACTCTAGTCTAGGAGTGTAAACCACCTTTGACCACAAGGTCACTGTTGTAAAAACAATGAAGTACAGGTAGTCTAATACCGTTCTATGTCTATTTACGGGTTTTTTTCGAGATTCTGATATTGCGGGGCAGTTGCATGCTCCATGATAATCACGATAAATATCCCGTAAACAATCGTAGAACTGTATAAAATGAACAACCGTTGTAGTATAAAAGTTCTATTAGGCTAGAAAGTGTTAGACTTTTAGGTTTATTAGCTAAACTAACCTAAAGTTCTATTATTATTAATCGGATATTTACCGTGATTATGTTGTGAAATGAGCTTCCGATATTTCGGCGCAGTTGCATGCACCATGTTCACGAGTAGACTGAAATATCAGGAGCTCATTTCACAACATAATCACGGTAAATATCCCGTTAATAATAATAGAACTTTAGTAAACAACCGTGATAGTTTAAAACAGTGTTCTAAACTAACGTTTTCACTACATGAAGCTTTTACTTACTCTGGGAATGACAACATAATTAAGGGTAGTTGGCAGTTACGGCTGGAAGATGAACCAAAGATCGGGGTAAGCGGCGTACCTATGAAGATGCGTATGTCCAGCATTAGACTATATATACTTAATAGCTGATTATGATGATAAAAGCTTTCCACTGGCACATCTAAACGCACCTACCAGCTTCAAATCGCCCATTCCCACGGCGGATGTGATCGGAAATACTTATCGGAGTATAATTTATTAATTTGTTTCGCACTAACGAGCTTCTAATGCGAACCGAAACGGCTTTGGAATGGTGATGCGTTTCGCAACGGCTCCTGACTTGTCTATTGGTCTAGGGTGGTTTTCTAGAAAACTTACTGTACTGTTTTACAGTTACAGTGCATATTGACTTTTCTCTGATTTGGTTTAATGAAGTGCAACCAAATCTTTTGATTAATAATATAATATTATTAGAGCTCTAAACAGTAAGAAAAATTATGGCCTCTGGCAGGACTATCTGGCTGCTGCTCTGGAGCTGGCTCTGGGAGTCCTGCTGCCAGAGGTCATATTTTTTTTTACTGTTTAAAGCTTTAAAAAACCATAGAAAAGCTCAAACTGTGGAAACACTTCATACAAAATATTCAATAATATAATTAAGTATGAAACACGGACAGAGACCCTGGGTATGTCCTAAAACTGCATCTAGAACCAGCGGAGGATGGGCAGCAGCGTCCTCTCGGTTAATAAGCGGTGGTGAGCATTCTGCGCTCCCCAAACCGCCTGCCAAGCGTGGGGATTATGGCAAACTCCCCTTATTAAAGGGGAGGCCTTTGTCCAGCAGTGAACGTTAATTCATATTTAGCAAAGTTGAATATCTACTACAAGACAATAAGGACTAACTATATTTTCCAGACAATTAGGTATTGACTAAAACATAACACATACAACCTAATTAAATTATCCCATTCCCAACCTATTATGCTTGTAATGTAACGAAAGTCTAGACACAATTTAAATGCTACTCAATTTAATCAGTCGGCAGAGTCGTCTCCAGCATGGTGGTGGCATTGCCACGTTTACTAGTAAAGTAAACATAAATTATAATGTTCTCTTCAGTAGTACGTCAATAAAACGCCATCCACACTTGAGTTTTACAAACGGTAAGTAATTATAGATTCTATAAATGAACATGTCACCTACATCTTCATGATCGCAGGACGCAAAAAGGAAATATTATGCGGTACATTAATTGAAAGGCTTTATCAATGAGAACGATCAGTAGTGTTCATGAAGTTCAATTTTTTTCCTGGCTATGTTTCTTATAAATGATAGTGAGGGTATAGCCTTCTTGCTATCTATCATTCAGTTTACTCTATATTTGACATCATCGCTACATAGATACCTAGTTATCACTTACTTATTTACTCATTTGCACTACTACTGTATCTATGCCCTACAGCTTTCCCCCGGATCTGTCTCTGGATCTTCTGTCGGAGATAGAAACTCAGTAAATAGGTTGCCTGTAAGAGATCGCTTTTAGTAATAAGGCCGCCAACTGTTTCACTAGTTCTAAGTTCATTTTTCTGTTGAGATCATCATTACTGTTATTATTGCTTTTGGTGTGTACAATAAAGAGTTTATCTATCTATCTATCTATTTATCTACATATAGTGGAATTCGCTGTCTGTGTTTTTTCTGATAGATACAATCTGGGTGTCTTCAATGTGCGAGTGATTCAGTTTCTTCAGAGTAAGCGTGGTCATCGCCGACTGCGTCTTCAGATATCTTTGCTAAACATCAGACATGCGTAGTAGTCAAACGCAAGCCTTAAATAACTGTAGCTAAAGTTGTCTTCTGGTTATAAAAAACACGAACTAAGCGCTTTGATTCCTACTTATTATTACTTACTTAAAATACGCCTATTCTCCGGACATATGCATGTTTTCTCACGATGTTTTTCCTTTAATGAAAAGCTAGTAATATATAAATAAAGTGTTTACAGCAAACTTTCCCGAAACCCATAACTTTATATGTACGACCCCACTCTACAACCCATGTGCCTGTGCAATTCAGGGTAAGAAAGGATAGAGGATCACGTATACCCTAGACATCAATAATTCATCGTATTGCAAGCAACCAGGCGAGAGTGTAATAACAATTGATTTAAAGTTTTACTTGAGCTTTTGCGTTGTAAAGCATAGGATTCAAGCGGGATCAAGCTCTTGGAACATGAATTAAATGCGTAATAATTAAATATGTGTTTATGAGTATCAAGGTGTGAAATTTTGGTAGCCTTTTGTGAAAAGACGCAACATAATAATAATAATAAAATGTATTTCATAAAAATCCATAATTATTACATAAGAAAAAAAATTTTTTTTATTTTATTTCATAGTTATTATCAAATTAATTAATTAAACATAGAATCGTGAGGTCGTGAGTTCGATTCCACGCCCGTACCTATAATTTATTTGGGATTTACGTACGAATTGTCAAAACTCATACCACTTTTCGTATATAGAAGGAACACATTGTGCGGAAACTTGCATGTCCAGAGAAGAAATTCAATTGCGTATGAGAATAGGCCAACCTCCACCAGGCCAGAGCGTGGTGAAGTGTCATTAATTACTTTTCGAGAAAAGGGCTATTCTCAGCTGTGAGACATTAAAGGTTGATATGATCCCTAGTAGGTATGTAAAATAAGTATTTATTTGAGTAACATTACAATTTTTTGGGTGAGTGCTCTGCAGTTTGCTTATGTACGCAAGGTTTCAAATTGTTAACGGTTTTTTTTTTTTAAATTGTTATATTTAAAGGAACTGAGCGAGTGTAATATTTACCACCAGCTAAACAACTAGGTCACTTATTGTACAATAGCAGTTAATCGGATTTTCAATAGTTTAAATGCATGCCTGGAATTTATATAAAATGCCGTGTCTGTTACCTTTCGATCTCATGCGCTTGCACCACAACATATCAAGCTTAGCTTTTGCCTGATTGACAGCTAGAGAGCTACCAGTATATCTTGACCTTCCTTTCCCTCTTCGAACATACCTCACAGGAAACCTTCCAGAGAGAAGCGGTGAGAGCACAAAGCTCTTCCTAGAATGGCAGACTGTAAGCGCGTTACATCTATTAAGAGGTTCGATAGTTGTTTCCTAATGTATCTGGCACGCATTAGACATTTAAATATGGTTCTTGAAACTTATGCAATCCGATGTATATATGCAATTGTATTTACGGTGATCGGTTAATGGGTGCCATTAAAATTGTACACGTTATGTGGTTTTAGACTCACGATCAAGCGTGTCAGTTATCTGTTGCAAAATCTTTACACAAAACTACTATAAAAAAAAACATTAGTAACTTAAAAAAAATAAGAATTAAAAGAAAACCAAGAAACAAGAATGAAAATGGGGCGAAATGGTTCCAATAAAGGATGGTACGGCAGTGTTTGCTTCGCGCTCAACTTGGCGGGGGCACTGCTGTGCCCCCCGATTTCAACAACAAAAAGAAACAATACAAGAAAGTTACAAGAAAGTCGCTCATAGTCATTAAATTAGCATCATGTTTCACAGCAGTTTTAGTAACAGCGAGTAATATTTATTTTTTCTTTATTGATGTCAGGAATTAAACGAATGAATGAAAGTAATTAATTAAATAATTTGATGTTAGGAAGAGTCATCAATATTTTTAAATTTTTCATATAATTATTATATAGCTTTTGAATTAGAGTTATT
This sequence comes from Erannis defoliaria, assembly GCA_905404285.2. NCBI lineage: Eukaryota > Metazoa > Arthropoda > Insecta > Lepidoptera > Geometridae > Erannis > Erannis defoliaria. The sequence continues at coordinate 9,302,984 of FR990066.1, read as the reverse complement.
AAAAATAATGTTTAAATCAGGTACCTTAAAAACTGCAGTAAATCTAATGACTTGTCAAATTGAACTTCTTCTTCAAACCTTAATTTTTTCTTAATTTTTTTCATCTGTTTTATTTTCTTTCGTTTTTAAGCTTCTATTGTTAAAGTAGAGCAAAGATGGTGTTTACCTCGGATTGGTTACTACTTTAAAAAACTACAAAAAGTTAAGTTAATTATCATTTAATAGATTCATGTATTCTTTGATAAAGGTACTCATCAATTATTTGCTATACTCATCTATTTTTTGCATCTGCATCTATACTTAGCTACTTTCTATTCTTTGCTTAACTTTTCCTGGGAAAAACCTTCCCTACAGAACTTCCTTAGAAACAGTTATTATGGTATTTCTGTATTTATTTTAGCTTTTGTACGAGTTGTCGCGTAGCGCATTCACGCGCGAAAGAGTGTGCGTCTACTATTCGCCTTATTAGCAGTCATCAGCGTAATTTAAGGATTGAAATGGATACGAGTGTGTTGCTTTAGTTTGCATGTTTTCATCGTGCTTTTGTATACAATACCTTCGTTTTATTGCTTCATACTGTTACGTAAGACGTTGCCTGAAAGCTAAACTAGGGGCGACCATGGAAGTTTCCTTTGAAATAAGATTTTTAAACTGGAAAATTATTGTATGTATTTAAATGCTGTATGTATTAAAGTGGGCTGTATTCTGTATGTCATGTGGTAGGGCTTAATTTTTTTATAGCGATGTAAATAAGTATTAAATATAAGGCCATTTTCCCTAAGAATGAGGCCTAATACTGGTAACATTTTCACACTCATAGTTGTAGCTACAAGGCCAAAATATCCTGTTTGTTTTTTAACAAAAAAATGATCTAGTGTAGTTTTAGTTGTTTATTCAATTAAGGCGATTTTTTAATTTAGGCGAGCACTACCTTTTTGTACATTGAGGTAAATATGAACAACAAGGAAAAAAACAACTAGTTGTACATCTTAATGATTTATTTATGAACTCTTCATAATTTACGTTAATAAAATAAACTTAAATGTCCGATATGTACAGATATTATAAGTATACAATTATCATAGTTATATACAAATAACATTTTATTACATATACCTATTCCTTTGGAATGCAATGCATTTATTTGGACGGAACCATTTTCCATTGCTTAACTTAACCTCACTTAGGTACAACTAAGTTCTTACTTAATGCTTATGAGTAAAATACTGTAAATTCTTATAATTTGAGCTACGAAGACTATAACTGGAGTTATAGACTAAGTAATTAAAATGTGTAAATGCACATATGTAGGAAAAATTGTCACAACTTTAATAGTTAAAATTATCTAAATAGATATTTTGCTGAATAAAAAACACTAATACGTGAATAATTGACACCCACCCCCTTTGCAGGTATAAAAATAACTTTAGTGAATTCGTTTTTGTAACCAAGAAGACTTTATAAATCTTTCAATTTGAATAATTAACGCCCTTTGCAGGTAACGAAAAAACTTTATTAAATTCGTTTCCGTAACCATGGAGACTTTATAAATTTTTCAATCAGTCAATATTCTTTGAAATCCTCTAATCATTATTGTTAACGATATCTTCGAACTAGCTAATATAGCTTGTTTTATACTTAAAATTGCAGATTTAATCTTATCATGCTGTCAGTTTTTAGTGTGAAACAAAAAAAAAAAAACAAAAACGAAACAAAAATAATAAGGCTTTTCAAAAAAATACAACCGACTTCAACTTCGAACACCTGGATGACATCTTTATATTTTCTAGTAATTTTGATATAAAAACTAAACTACTGAACCGATATTAATAAAATTTATACGAAACTACCTCTAAAGTATTACTTACCAAACAAAAAAATAATAATCAAAATCAGTTCATAATTGGCGGAGTAATCGCGTAACATACATACAAAAACAAACATGCATTCGAATTGAGAACCTCCTTTTTTGAAGTCGGTTGAAAATAACATCATTGCTGTTTGATCATTTAGTAGGTACCTATATAGATAGAAAAGCCAGCCGTCTCAGGATTGCCGTATTAAGTATAGTTAAAGATATATAAATCAAATGATGAAACATGACTCTAGTTAAACGAAGAATCAAACCCTGTTTCGGGTTAGCATAGCAATCAGTGCAACCACGTACTGTACTGAATAATAATCTATCTTAAGGTCAGAGTTCATATTACTTGGCCTACTCTAACTAAACAATACCGATTCATGTGTCGTTTAGCTTTATTTTATTTTAATTAACAACTAAAACCTATGGGATATATAACTAAGTAACGCAAGCTCTTTCCCCGGGGGGTATCGGCACCATGTGATTATACGTGAACCTTTGGGCATATTCCTGCATCTTCAGCGCAGAGTCGGACCAGGGTGGACTGGGATTCCAACGTTCCATGCCCTCGTCTTCCAACGTCAGCGGCGGAGGAGCTAGCCGCATGCGTTTCGCATTTGGGTATTCTATACCTGGAGAGTGAAGAAAGTGTAAGTTGATGACGTGCAGATCAAAGTTTTCACGCTGTGACACATTAAAAGGTAAGTAAGTTCGTATAGGCTGAACGGCCAGCCTTAAAGTCAGAGATAAAGTGCCGTCCGAAAGGATTTGCCATGGCTTGACGGTTGTTGTTATGGAGAAATAGCACAAACAAGCTGGCCCTACAATTTGAAGTGTCATCCGATCTACGATAGTGCTCAGATGAAATGCTATTCACGATCACTCATCCGAAGACTGACCGGATTGTCCGTTGCTTAACATGGGTGATCGTTTAGAAACTTCTTGAAAAGCTACATCACTAAGCGCATTTCAATAAGCACTTAGATATATAGTGATGACATTCTGTTTCTCAAAGTTCTGGGTCGAAGTCCCATGAACTTTGCAGCAGTACCCAGATTATCTCTTACCATCACGAGAGTTTTGTATTTGTATTAGGACTTGCAAAACGAATAAGTTTAGTAATAAACACGGAGGCAAAATCTTATCTTATTGTAAACACCATTATTGTAGTGGGAAACAATATGGATTAGTTCTGAATTTGAATCACCAGGAGATATGAAAGAAAATTATTACATGCAAATCGACTTTAGGTGAGCTGTAGCCAAGAATTGTGGGACCTGTGTATGTCCTAAAACTGCATCTAGAACACCGGAGCACGGGCAGTAGCGTCCTCTCGGTTAACGGTGGCGAGTATTCTGCGATGCCCCCTGCCAACCGTGGGGATTATGGCAATTGCGGAGGCCTTCGTCCAGCAGTTGACGTCTTCTGGCTGACGATGGTAGCTGTGGCCAAACGTCTAACCTATCAAGCATAACAGTAGCCTATCAAAATAAGTATGGGTATAAGTCCTATCGGCTATCTGTCTCTGGTGCGCTTAGTTTGAGGCTAGATGGCGCTGTGTGAAAATGTCCACCAATATTTTTTATTTTGATGTACCTTCAAGCGTTCCACTGGCACAGGGCTCCGGCATGGTGTAGCTGACTCTAGGGTATTGCTCGTAGTACTCTCGCTTGCCATGATGAGGGTACATGTACATACTGCTGTTCACCACGATCTCGGGAGGCGGGTCGTAGTGGTGGGGAGATCTGTAAGTAAATATTATTTAATTAGGGACTTATTGATAGCGTGATTTCGGCATAATTATTAGTATTTTGTCCTTATCTTCTGAGTTACAAATTGGATGGAAATATATATTTTGGGCCGAACACGGCATACCAAGCGGGACGAAAGCAGGTTTTATAAATGTGGGACGAACTTTCTTGGGAATAAAATGGCATAAATCAAACGAAAAGACAATAGGAAAATGACAAGCCTACTATACCGAAGCTACTACAGGTTTTTTATAAGGCCATTAAAGATTTAATTTAATGAAAAACTAGCTGGACTCCACAGATTTAACGAGGTACCAAGTTTCTTCCTAATTTTTTATATTCTTAGGACTTTGTGATTCACAGTACTGTCATGTGTTGAGTGTTTTTAAGACCGGTTTCGGTCGCTTATTCGTAAAATATGTACTAGGTGACAGAGCCTATTTTCGCATATATAATTTTGAAATATTACCCACCTTTCTTCACTAATCGTTGACTGAGGAGAATGTGTCGAGTAATCCACTGGACCTCTATCACTATAGACCCGTTCACAACCATACTCGTCAACTTTCTGCACATACGGAGCCACATGATAACCATTATAATCTGGCTCCTGGCTTTCAACATAGTATTCTTGGTAAGGGTCCTGGTAGCACGGGTCTCGGCGGAAGAACTTTTGGCATCGCGGGTCAAGGATCCCGCAAGGTTGGTTTTGGTAGCCGTAGTATTGGTAAAGCCAGGAGTTAGCCAGCATTATTGATGCTTCTTCTTCGCTGTTGGTAAAAAAATCAAATTTAATAATGTGGGTACTGTTTTACTGCAGTGGCACGCAACGGACAGAAATGAGACGCCGAAGCTAGCATAGGTGTAAGGACCTGCGAAACGAGTCATGAAGACGTTGTGCTGTTGATCTGGCGACCGGAATGCGCCAGCATTGATTATAATATACTAGTAAGTATAAGTAACTAGTATATTGATTATAATATACTAGTAAGTAGTAAGTATGTACTGTCTGATGGTCATATAAGCTGGCGCCTATAAGACCATCGCTTTATAGCGAGGCAAAGTTGTTAATTCAAACATTCAAACCACTTTCCACGAAGTTTCTAGTTCTATTCTTATTACTGAATAGACATTCTGTTCAACCACCACCGTGAACACCTGGTGGATAGAAGAAATTGAGGTCTATGATAGAGAACGCTTGCTAGGAGAAACCAATCCGATCGAGACTTGAAGAGACGGATTGTATCTATTGGAAAATACCCTCTCAGCGCATTCTTCAATTTAACGCTTCTCTAGATGAAAGTAGAACCAAACTGTTTCGTTCAATTTTCAACAATGAATCGCTGATACTCTTCGAGTTTCCAGTACAATGACGAGACTATGAAGATGCAGATAAAATTTTAGTTACTTTTCGATCATGAATTTTTACATATGTAAATAAAAAGTACGTTTAGTGTACCTAAGAACTTGATTGGTGGCTACGATGAACTGCCGTGGAGTGTCGGCGGCGTCTTTGACTTGCAGTACGACATGCACCCAGATGAACTGGCCGCTTCTCTGCTGCAGACGTACCAGGAGTATGCAGCATTTGTCTTGCTCGGACTGCGTAACTGTTAAAAAATAATCATTTATTTATACCAATGCTATCCATACATTACCTCTATAAAAGAAGAAAAGCAAACTAAAACCCTAGTGTAACAGCAAACTAGAATGACAGTGGGTGGTCATATCTGTCACAGATCCAGATCAAGGCGTCGTCAGATTAAGAAAAAACACTTATGCAAAATTTAACGATACTTACCTAATCTATGTTTGCTTTGTGCTTCCCGTAAGCTATCCCAGTGTATTAGTTGATACCAAGATGCGTCCTGCAGTTCGGATTTCTTCCATCCTAAATACCATTCTCCACTGTAACAAGCAACAGTTGCAAATTAGGAAAATAATACACTGACAGACAGATAACAGACACAAGAGCCTGCTGAGTGCTTTAGTATAAGAGGGCTTTTTAACGGAAACATTTCAACAGGCAGTTTTTTCATGTCTAAAAATGCATATTTTTTCTTTTATACAACATAAAACTGTTAATAAAGGTGAATAGACAGACAGTCAGGCGACGTAGGCTTAGTAATAGACTTCCGTTGGACCTCTTTTTGGTACTGAAACCCTAAGCAAATCGTATAAAGTTTAAATTGTTTTTTGGTGAGTGTATATTTATTATTATATTATATAATAATAATATAATAACTAGCCTGTTTTGTCCCATTGCTGGGCAAAGGCCTCTCTTCCCTCTTTCCATTTTTCTCTATTTAGTGCTATGGTGGGCTGCCATGCTAAAGTGGGACTGGGCTGGACACGTCTGCCGAATGCCAGAAGAGCTATGGGCGAAATCCACCACTGGCTGGGTCCCGGCGGTTAAACGACCACAAGGCCGGCCTAGAAGGAGGTGGAAAGACGAACTCGATGCCCATAAAAAGGTTTTGTAAAAAGTCAAAGAATGAAAGTTGTTAGATATTATATTATAGAAGCTGCCTGTGAGATGGTTTGCGTTACCTCTGACACATTTCCGATTTGGCTTTTTTTGGCCGGTACTAGAAAGTGCCTTCCATTTCTATTTGTACCTTAAGGAAAATAAATAGTTTAACCATAATTTATTTTATTTAAGAATGGGGACGCGTTTGATATTTTCTCACAGAAGCGTAGATAAGGTGGAGTTTGCTTGCGCAGAAGACGCCTATTCACTCGTTTAAATATCCCCAGATTGTAAGATCTTGGAAATATTGCTGCAGATAGAGTTCCAAACTTCAAAGAAAGTTGCAATCCATTTTAGGTTTACATGGACGGTTGCCCTGAAAACACCTATTTTCTTTTCGTTTGAATATTCCCAAATGGCATAGGCTTGGAAATGATGCTGCAAGTAGAGAGTTCCAACTCGCTTCGAGCGTTCCTATTCAAGATAACAAGGAGGAATATCGTAATCCTTCCTTACTTAGCGTCTATGTGCAAGATCTTCATGTCCATAGCGTGTACAGTGGTGAAAACGTTAGTGGCTCCGTGCACGACGCACTCCCTGGTCTCTGGCATGGCGAGCGGCGTGCACACAGCCAGGAACACTGGCTCGTTGCGGCTGCACAGCGGGAGGTACGACACGTAGTGGCCGCGGATTAGAACTACCTGGAAGATGGAAAACAAGAAAATCTTAGACGTTTTTAACGGTAGTCGTGGTATATGTGGTAGCCAAATTGGGAGACCGCTCGAATTGAAATCGCTAGGTCGCAGGTTCAAACCCAGGCCATTTCAAATGAGCTCGTTGCAATGAAAAGAAAAGTTTTTTTAAGAAGTGCGTCAACAATAAAGGTGTCTCTGAATTGCTTAACTTGAAATCTACTAGCCTCATTTTCTACTTCAAACCAGGGCGAGTACCCTAATATTAGTAACAAAAGAGAATAAGGTAAAGACATTAATATAAACTACTTTACTTCATCCCGCTAAGGAACCATCGATGATAGATTTGAACACTCTACGTCGATACTGGCATCAATCGATGATCATTTGATTGGTGTCGTAAAGAGAGTTTAGATGTAACTTACTTTTTGGTCCCCGAATCTCATCTGCCTCCTCGCATTTCTTGAAACGTTCATTCTGCAGAAGAAATGCCTAGTCTTTGGTATGTTTTCAGTCTCTCCATTGGCACCTCTGTTTAATTCTACTTGGACAGTCTGGTGGTCTTGTTTGTCTATTATGTCGTAGACGCTGTCTCCGTGTATTAATAAGTCTTCCTGAAAACAAAAAATAATTTTATATTCTGTGAACACTCTACCAAAAGACTAGGTACTTATTTTGAGCTTATTAAAACCTGGTTACATCATCAGCCTTAAGACTTCCTCTGCTGAACAAAGGTCTTCCCCTTAGACCGCCACACTGTACGACAACCTGCCATATGCATCCACCGGTCGCCCGCGACTTTCACAATGTCGTCGGTCCAACGGGAGGCCTTCCTACGCTGCGTCTTCCGGTTCGCGGTCGCCACTCAGGAACCTTTTTTCCCCATCGTTTATCAGTTCTTCGAGTGATATGGCCTGCCCATTGCCACTTCAACTTGCAAACCCTGCGAGTTATGTCGGTGAGTTAGCCAGTGGAAAACCTGGCTACATATCCTAAATATTAATAGAACATTTCTCAAACGGTTTAGTGGTGAAAAAATCCCATACCTCCTTGTATCAACTAGGCCAAAATGTCACGTCATGCCTTTAAGTAATAACCAATAAAATGATGTAAGTAAATCTGAATTTAATTTTGGTGACGTTTAATCATCATCACCAGCCTATCTATAATGGTTAATTATGGAATTACTCCACTGCTGGACAAATATCTCTCCTAGTGCACGTCGATCCGGACTTAGTCTAGTCGTTTCCAGTCCTCCTTACGTATATGATCAGTCCATCGAGTGTTAGGGCGTCCTAGCCTGGGGGATTAAAAATATAGCATAGCATAAAACTACGAAATCACGATTAAAGCTGTGAACACTACTTAGCTACATAGTACGTATAAATATCATGATTTACCATTGAATGTCCTAAATATTCTGCAGCATTTTCTGATATATACAAGAGTTTTCCATTCTGTGTCATCATCATCATAAAACCGTTCATTGCCTGAAAACAATATAAATGTCAATACATAGCCTCTTTAATGTACCTGTTATCGTCAGACAAATTGTACACATCACACACATCACATCAACAGCCGGAAGACGTCCACTGCTGGACGAAGGCCTCTCCCTTAAAGGGAGGTGTTGCCATAATCCCCACGCTTGGCAGGCGGCTTGGGGATCGAAGAATGGTTACCACCGTTAACTGAGAGGACGCTGCTGCCCGTCCTCCGGTGGTTCTGGATGCAGTTTTAGGACATACCAGACAAATGCTAATAATAAAATTAATAATAATAAAACTTTGCACTTTCCTATTTTCATGAATGTTTTAAATAGGTTTTTGATTAACCACACCATGTCCTTTAATTTTTTTTGTCGTTGTCTTTTTGTGTCATTTCCTTAATTTATTTTGTTTGTATGTATGTTTTGTAACATATAAAGTAATGTCTATGTCTGAAGTTTTGTCAGATATAGTGTATATTTTCAGTTAAAAATGCAATACTGATTTATATAATTAATAATATGCTTTAAAAAAAAACCGACTTCAACTTCGAATACCTGGATGACATCTTAATATTTTCTAGTAATTTTGATTTAAAAACCAAACAACTGAACCGGCTTTGAATAAAATTTTAATGAGACCACCTCTGAAGTATTACCAACGAAACAAAAAAAATAATCATCAAAATCAGTTCATAACTAGCGGAGTAATCGCGTAACATACATACAAAACATACAGTCGAATTGAGAACCTCCTTTTCTGAAGTCGGTTGAAAATAAACAATGATAGGCGCGTCATCGGTAATCTCTCATAATCATCATCTCTCTAATATCTCTCAATCATTGAATTTATTATCAAGTGAGTTTTCATCAAAAGCTAGTCCATAATATCACAAATAAGTATTATACTGCAAGTAAACCTCACTCAAGGCTCGAAATTTTGCCCAATCATAGGGTTTACTTTTTCAGTTCCGAGTTTCGCATTTCCAATATTGCCGTGCATATGACGCTACGTGAATTCGAATTTTTCGAAGCAGACCAATTCCCCGCAAACAAACCACCTTTGATCTAAGCGAAATCATTTCTGATACATTATGGTCATATACTAAGATGGTAAATAGGTACCTAAATAGCGTGTTTCCTGTGTCTGTCTGTTCGTCTGTATTTCCCAGACGGTTGTCTCAGGGATAATAAAAGCTACCAGCCTGAAATTTGGCACGGTGATTGTTAGTTTTTGTTTGGTGCCTTGGAGGATCTAGTTCTCTGGATATATAATAAAAGTTTGGTGCCCTAAGTTTAATTAGGCTCCGTAACAGAGCCTTTTCAAAATGCCTTGCAAGTAAAATGCATATAAACTTGAAAAAAACCATGTTTACCTTCGAAAATCCGATATTGGGTGTAGGAGTCGCCTGTTCTTGATACTGATAGCTGAAATCGTGACTCTTGAACACTAAAACGGAAAGAAAGACGGAGTTATGGGTGAAGTTATAGCAACAACAGATAAGATAGCGAGCTAAATGCGTTTTAAACTTCTTAATATGCCTTCTCGTGACTTAGGTGAGCTGACAAAAAGTTCGGGGACGAGAAAAGAGAGCGCAAGATTTTAAGATAAGGGTGTTTCGGACGTGATGAGCTTACAGTAGATGTGGAGCATGAGAAACCTCGGAGGAAAACACGGAAATGGAGATGAGACTTATGTACAGTAATTTAAGTAGTTGATAGGCCATGAGAGGCATATAACTGTACCATTGGTAGGAGTAGTTTTGTATTGATTAAGGTTGAAAATGCTTTGCAATACAATATACATAATTATTATTTTGCAATGGAGTGATGAGACAACCAAGATGTTCGCCTGGTGGTAAGCATCACACCTGCCCATATAGCAGTAAGCAGTGCCAGATTTATGAACTTTCGAACAAAATCCTGCGCCGCACTGCACTGCGCTTGTTCCCCTGAGATGATACGAGTAGATGTCAAATCTCTTGATGCTCAGTAATTTCTCTGAGTTTTCGGATAAATGTATAGCAAAGGCATGTAAATATAGTAGTCTATGGAGTGACGGCCAGCTAGTCGAGTTCACCGTACTTGTACCGTTCCTTGCAGCCTTTCCTACAAACGTAGTTTAAGTTAACAAACGTGATTTCTGCGCAATACAAAACTGAACTTCTCAATACTAACTAACCCGTTATTTATCTTTAAGCGGTATTTTTTAGAAAGGTTCTGAGTTAGCATCGCTAGATCGCTCTAATTGTACCAACCTTGTTGAAAATAGTTCATTTTCCTGACATATACGCAAACTAGAGCCATGAGCTGCAGCTGAGAGAGTCTCTGTCTGGTGGACGGAGGGAGAGGTAAGAGGTCTCGGAGGTTTGAGATTTCGGCGTTGATGAGGTCCCGGCGCATCTTGCTCGCGCCTTTCGTTGATTTCGTTGGCTCGAATCTGACAAAAGAATGAACACGTTTAAAATGAGCCTGAGCACTCACTATAGGTACCTACTATATAGTGAGTGCTCAGGCACAATTTAAATAGTACCGCGTAACTGTATTACTAAGCCAGAAGGAGTCTTTGCAATCATCATTGTGGACAACTTTTACAATAGCGCCGAACCTGATTTCCCGAAAATTTTACATTTTTAGTTGTGCTTGATGTTTTACATTATTAGGCTCATTTGTGACAAACTAATAAAGATAGATAAGAGAAGTTCACTCATAATTAAAATCGTGGCATCGGATTTTTTTTGAGTTTTCCTTTCTTTCATTGTAAACTTGTGAATAAAAACAAAAGACTGATTAAATAAATACATTTTCATGGACAATATACACAGCGCTAGCTCCAAACTAAGCTAGTGTTATGGAACCAGATACCTTATAGAATACCTACTATAATTCATACTACACCCAGACACTGAACAAACAATCATATTCGTCATTTGGATCAACCATTCCAGAGCTACTCCACGTTTATAAAAAAAAAACCCATATTAAAAATAGCAGCGTTAAATCATTGAAACAATTGAGTAATTATTTATCAACAGTCAACTTCAAAGGAAAACCAACTGAATAAATTAGCCATAATTTCTTCCAATCCTATCTATTTAAACGTAAGAAGTTCCTACTTCTCTACTATAAACAAACGTTTTCTAGGAGATAGACAATGCGCGGATACAGTGTTCCGGACTCCGTCAGTTGCGACTTTCTGTATCATTTACATAATTATATAACATTTGTTTATATCAACTTACAATTATACAACATTTACTTTGCGGAAATTTTTATAAATTTATGATTACTGAGTACAAAAACTTGAAGAAGGAGCTATTATAATAATATCTAATTTAGTTACTTTCCCGTAAGTTTACAAAAATTGTATAATATGTGTTCTGATTATACTAAATATTTATTTTATACCCCGTAGTCCCAGTAGTACGTATGATACTATCTGATACTGATGATGAAGATAATATTATTTTATTCTTTGGATGTTTATATTTCAATATCATGTAATTATTTTAGTTACAAGTTTAGTGTAAATAACTAAGAGAAGAATGATTAGATAAAGTTCATTATTAGTTGATTCGTTCATAAGCTTTGCTTAGTATGGGGCTAGATGGCGTTGTGTGTAAAATGTCCACCAATTTATTTATTTTTTATTATGAAAACTGACGTGGTTTTGACACATTTTTGTTTTATTTATACGGGAATACTCACGTTTAATTAAATCGGATACTCCGACTATAGTTTCGATCACATCCGGTGACCTTTTTCAAAGAGTGAAAACAGAGCCCAACGCACGTGCAGCTGCGTCCCGTATAAATAAAATAAAAATGTGTCAAAACCACGTCAGTTTTCATAATAAAAGAGGTATTGGTTTGTACCACTAAATTAAGCCAATAAAAGAAATTAAAAATATTTATTTATTTTTGTTTTATTTTATATTAATATACATTTTTTTTAGCTAACGTCTAACCTCTTATTGGGCTTTTTTTATCTACATATTTGTATAAGAAATTAGAATTGCAAATAAATCAAGTCAGATCAAATCAAAGCTAAAAATCCAAGAGTCAAATCTTGTGAATGAATGATGTCGTCGTAAGCCACAGCTGGATGAAGGCCTCCCAGTAGAGGGGTGTTGCCATAATCCCCACGCTTGGCAGGCGGCTCGGGGATCGCAGAATGCTCACCACCGTTAACCAAGAGGGCGCTATGGTCTGGTTGCAGTTTAAGGACATACCCAGGTCCCATGAATTCAGGAATTAATGATGGTCTAAAATAAAATGGTTGCTTTGAGTAAATATACCTACTGTACGTACCTACCTCCTTGTTGTTGAATTGAGATGCAAGAATTAAAAACCTCGTTGCATGAAAATCCTATAAATTTGATTTGTTTTTTCTAGAAATGGAAAAATTTAATAAATATTTATTGACAACTTACTTACCTAACAATCACAGTATCTAATGTTTGCTTTACTAGGCAAAGCCTGTATCAAGCCAACCTGTATTACTGATTACAGTAAACACAATAAACCTCAGTAGCAAGATAGTTTTTATATGTTTTTCTATTCATAAATAATTTAACTAACAGTCATTTGGTATCCATAGCTAAAAAAACATTATAGCATTTTTTGAACCTTTTAAGGAAATGTAATGTGTTGTTAACCTAGATTCGAAATACTTAAAAAGTATTATACTTAAGTATTTTAACTTTCTCAAAATATCTTCCATGCCATAATTATGATAGTGATTTGAGGCATTTTACTATGATTACTTTTTAATGTTTAATATTACAGAACCTTACTTAGATACTGAAACAATAATAAAATCACCAAAGCGCTGAGCAAAGCTTGTTTTAAAGATTGGAAATGGTATTCGATACACACGGCGGCTGGCAATAACGTCGTTGTCAGGGAAGATAGTACTGCCTGTTCTGTGCGTCTTTAGTGCAGTCTTAAGAATGAAAAGTTGACGCAGATTTTTAACACCAGCTCTTCATACACAAAATGTCAAAATCATATCGAATCGATTTTATTATTACTCAGAGAATATGTTGCTTATTTTACTAATTTTTTGTTCCATAAATACGGTAATATTACTTAAAAATGACACAAAACATTTCTCCTAAAAGCCTCAATTTTCTCAACCAATCAATAACCGTAAAATGCCACAAAACAAACAACCGTTCAATACGATTCAATCAAATTAATAACAGTGCGACAGGCCGCAATCATCTCTCCTGTTCCCACAATAATGTTTAACGATCGACAAAAAATCTAATCATCGCCGGAACAAAAAAGGGTATAATGCAGGGAGGCTCAATATATTCTTAAGTTGGGCCGGATGCGACCCCCAAAGTTACACGTAGTCGTCCGGGCCGCTGAATAACGCGTGGCTGTCAGTTATTACATGTCCCATTGACATGTCATGTCATGTTGATTGTCATGTGTTATTAGTTATCCCTTGAATTATTTGGTACTTATTTTATATTCATTTATCTTACTCATATTACTTAAAAACAAAAGGTTACAGTGTAAATGATACTACATGAAATATTGAATGTTCCTCTCCCTAGCAGTTATATCGCAGAAGACACAGAGAGTGGCCAATTTGTTATTAAATAATTTAAAAAATCTAGTCCTTATTGTCTTATAAACTTGTATGCCTATCATAAATCTTCAGTTTTAATTTTCAAAAACAACGGAGTCTGTTTTAGTAAAAACATTTATATAGTAATACTTCTAAAAACCAAAAACAAAATATTGTGAAATTTAAGCAATATGAACAGTTAAACAACGATATAGCAATTCTTTCACAATCAACAAAAAAGTAAAGTCGTCCCATAGAGAATGAATGAAGAAAGTACACTGGCTCTAATTTAGAAGTTGAGCAGCCCTGCAACAAAAGCTCGGAAGGACTGCCCGGGAGATGAAAGGGCCGCGCGTGCGTGCCTGTTCGGCTGCGCATACGCATGTTAACATGCAAAGGGAGACGGAAAGACACTTCCTTCTGCTTTTTATGTATTGACAGCTATTAGAAATGTGATACGGACTTAAACGGCCGAGGCAGCGGTTTGATTTAAAGTGGTTTGTAATGTGATCGATTAATCGAGCTTCTTATAATGTTATTGATAGAGTACGGATAAATTAATAAGTATGGAAAATTGTTTAGTTCTAAATACCTATAACTAAAAAAAAAAAGCAAACCTCAATGTTAGGGTGACTTACCCTGATGCCACTAGATTTCAAATTACCCTTACTTTTACATAATTTCCATAACTAAGTATATATTATTTGACTTGATTTTTAATCATAATTTACCTAGTTAGGTAAAAGTTAGCTTAAAAGTAAGGTAGTAAGGTTAACAATTAACATTAACTAACTAACAACTACTCTGACTCTAGGGCTGGCCACTCAGCCTATACGAGCTTACTTACTTACCTAACTAGGTTTATTTTTTAATATTTAAAAACCGCTTATCATAATAACGATATTTAATAAAAGTACTATCTTACTATATATTAATAAAATTATACTCGTAAATGTCAAAGTTTGTGTTTTAAAGTTTGAGTGTATACTTGTTACTCAATCGATATCGAATACGATTTGGATGAAATTTGGTTTATAGGTAACACCATACCTTAGAATAACCTAGAGGCAACTTATATTCCAGGAATCGCGGGTGAACCGGGCACTACTAGTTTATCAATCATCATCATCAGCCCGGAGACGTCCACTGCTGAACGAAGGCTCTTAGACCGCCATATGTACAACAACCTGCCATTTGCATCCCCCGGTTACCAGTTGGGTTAGTTTATCAATAAGTATACTTAATCAGGCAAATTCCGATGTTTTTTTACCAGCATTCAATCGAGAATGCGTCGGAATGATAGGTAATGGTGACTCTGGGTTGCCTGCCACAAAAACCCGACATTCCGTACATATACAAGACGTGGAAATTTCACGGTGATTCCACGTTTTCGACCGTTAAAATTCTTCCGTACCTACGTTGGGTAAATGCGCTTTGCAACGAGGTGAATGCGTTGATGTAACACAATTTTAATCGGTATTTGTTTTTGTTTTATTTATACGGGATAACCTTCTTTTAATTAAGACGAATACTCCGACTATAATTTTACAATGAACCATGACTCGGACTATAGTTTCAAACTGGTGATTTTTTTCAAAGAGTGAAAACAGAGCCAATGAGAACAATGGCGAAAGGGAGTAGCAGCAGTGGGCCGAGGTGGGATGACCTGAAGCTGGTAAATGGTAATGGTAATGCAAAGCTGGTAATGCTGGCGTAGCTGCAATGGAACTGGTGGAATGCACTTCCAGAGCCAGTGTTTCCCGATATGTACTTTCTGGGTGTCTTCAAGCCGCGAGTGAAACTGTTTTATTCTGGGAAAGCATGCTCCATCGTAGACCGCATCATCCCCGTGATGGTGGTCAAACGCAAAACCATCATCATCATAAGCCCGGAGACGTCCACTACTGAACGAAGGCCTCCCCCTTAGACCGCCACACTGTACGACAACCTGCCATTTGCATCCACCGGTTGCTCGCGACTTTTACAATGTCGTCGGTCCACCTATTGGGAGGCCTTCCAACGCTGCGTCTTCCGGTTCGCGGTCGCCGCTCAAGAACTTTACTTCCCCATCGGTTGTCAGTTCTTCGAGCGATGTGGCCTGCCCATTGCCACTTCAACATGAAAACCTTACGAGCTATGTCGGTAACTTTGGTTCTTTGGCATATATCCTCGTTCCGGATTCTATCGCGCAAAGTAACTCCGAGCATAGCTCTCTCCATTGCCATATATATAATAATATTAAAAAACGGGGACAGAAGAGGAATATTAACATAACTGCGTTAGAAAATTGCAAAAGGAGGGGGTGGGATGCTATTTAGAAACCGTAACGCCACTACTTTTGGTCACGAAAGTTTTTGTTTCTGCATAGGCTATTTTGTTTATTTTATTTTGATTTGATAAGTCAACCACTGATACTACTGATACGTAGGCATGGTTACAAATGACTTAAGAATATACTTATACAGTGTGAATTTAAATTCATTAGCAATATCTCAGGGGCCATGAAACATATTGCATAACTTTTAATGAATAACTTTTACTACGAATACGAAATCAAAGCAGAAATTATGAAAAAATGGTGCTAGACCCGTGTCTCCTGAAGTCCTGATTGTCCCCCTCGGGGAGACATCAGGACTTTTCAGTCTAGTCCAGGGGAAATATGCTCCATACATTTTGCGGTGCGTAATTGCATTCTTTTTTTTTTTTCGCGTTTTCAGGGTTTGTTTTTTTTAAATTCATTTTTGTTACTATTTATAGGCTTGAGTTTGACTACCATCTCGTCTGATGTTAAACGAAGATGCAGCCTACGTTGGACTACGTTGGTTGTTTCATGGTACAAATTGTAAATTTTGGTGAGTTTCATCACCCCGATGATGTTGCCAATGAATTCAATATCACTTTGTATATAAATAAACAGAATCATATAGCCAATCAAATCAGTCATCCGGAATAGCAACAAAATTTATTTGTAAAAGAAAGGTAAACAAATAGTATCTGTAAATCTGTAACACTATATCATATAATTATAGTATTACAGATAGTATAGGCAATCGTGTACCACACTTAACTCCACCTTTATTTATTGTCGCATACGACATAGTTATTAGTTGGTGAAGTTTTCCTCTACTCGAGCTCTGGTCTTGGTTTACTGAGCTAGCCCCGAGACCCTCACGGAAAGGGTGGTGTAGTTCCCCCGCTGACAAAAACTGAATCTTGCTTACTATTGTGATTGTGTATTTCTGGATTATGTGGGTCTCTATGTTTGAAGCTAGTTTTTCGGAGTAAGTACTTAATGATTTATGTACTGTAAGAGCCAAAAAAAGGTGAAAAATTATAGGTACATTAAGAATTCAAACTAAAAATTAACGAAAGAATACCATACTACGTTGCGAGACTATCATAGGAAATAAGAGTTTTATTTTATTTTATAATATTGACTGCTACTCAAAACCTCCTTTTTGCGTAGTAATCACAAAAAGATAAACGTGTAATTACCAGAACCAGGTGAAATTGTAATGTAGCTAATCTATTATGACGTGTAGTTTTAAACAAAGACTGTTATATTCCCTACAAGGAAGCATTTAAAATCGTGACTCCAGTAAAACTAAATATAAATAGCTTCGTAACTTCAAATTCTAACTTCAGTACGTATTTCTGTACAAGGTTACTTACCTACATAGTTACATAACTTGTGTCAACGTTTTTACTATCTAAGGTAATAATTTTCACGCTTTTATGACAATGTAACAGAGTCTAAATTCAGTAAAGATTTGCTTCAATCTGCGCACTTGTAACTACGTGTAAAATAATTATCACTTGAAGTGTACGGGATTGATCACGAATTTCAGAATTTTGAAACGCGATTTTCATAATATTTGAAATGTTTTTATATCGGTAAATGTTCATGCGCTAAGTATGTTGAAGGTATTGTGCAGTTTTGAAGCTGAATTATTTGAATATTCACTTTTTTTTCACCTGCATTTTTATTTATTTGGTGCAGTCCGCAATAAAATAGTTTTTGCAATTTATTTCGTTACATTTGGACATAACATGGATGTTAATTATGTAATTTTGCAATTGACATAATTAACAAATGTAATTTTTATGTAATTTTTTAGCCAACAGTATAATAAAATGTAATATAACTGTATCCAGAACCACTGGAGGACGGGCAGCAGCGTCCTCTCGGTTATTGGTGCTGAGCATTTTGCAGTCCTTGCGGTTTGGGATTATGGCAACCCCTCCTTGTTAAGGGACAGGTCTTCATCCAACAGTGAATGCTGAATAATTTTTAAACGCATCTAAAGTCATTTTTATAACTCAAGGAGTTTTCATTTCCTTTTTAAAGGAATATAATTTATAGAAGTTAGGAGTCAGAAAAGATAGAGTAGATTGTAGAAATATTCTCTCTGCGTCAAAATTTTGCAATTAATTGATATCAGTGATAAAACAAATTATAAAAGATATTTTAAAAATAAGTGATCTAAGATAATTCAGTTCATTTTCATCGGCCAACATTATTTAAATAATTTAGCATTACACTCAACAAATTAATATAATAATCTATTACCGTAATAGTTCTTTTTTGTTTCCCGTAGATATATATATTAGTTTGTCGACCTCATAACTTCAGTTGGATAAGAGCAGAAAGACGATGAGGTACTTACCACTAAATTACTATGGCTTATCCATTTATATTCTGAATTTTGCTATAAAATTACTAAGTCATCATCATCATCTGCCAGAAGACGCACTACTGGACGAAGGGGATCGCCATAATCTCCACGCTAGGCAGGCGGCTTGGGGATCGCAGAATGCTCACCACCGTTAACCGAGAGGACGATGTTGCGCCGAAAATTTAAAGAACTTGTATTTCAATAGTATTTACAATTTTTACCATTTTAATAAAACTTATTAAATATTATTCGTTAATTAAATGCGGCAATAATACAAAACGTAAGTATTCGTTTAGAAATTTTAAAGTTTAGCGGATTAAGACGGCGCTGACGGCATTTCAGTCAAAAATTACTGTTTTTCTAAATTATTTCCATATTTTGTACAAAGGCTACAAACTTATCTGAATGCAGCACAAACTTGTTTTGACAGCCTATTGGTTAGTATAATTCATAAATTAAAAGTAAAATTTATTATAAGAAGAAGATGATCAAGTTCAAATCAAATTAGAAAAAAAACCACAAAAGGACTTAAAACATTAAACGACAAGCATATTTTTTTTAATAACTTATTTCCACCAGTAAAAAAAAACACGGGAATCGGTGTAGGCGTTTTGGAGAAAATGCAGATATTAGACATTAATATAGACACGATTAAACTATATACTCGCATTCAATAATAGAGTGAATAACAAGCAGGCGCGCGCACTTGATGGTAAGTGGCCATTGCCGCCTATAGACGCCTTCAAATACTTACAATATTAAATACAATAAATACATCATTTCGTTGTAAATACATTTTTATCATAAGTATTTACTTACTAAAAGTGCAAATAAAAACAGATGACGCTCAGAATTGCAATTGAGCGCCATCTTGACTGTGACGATATTAACACTATTTATACCAAAATAAAATCGATAAATTATACTCTCTCAACAACATATTTAAAAAAAACTCACCTCAAAAACATTTTGGCCAGATGAAAAATAAACTCAAGCAAGATGATAATTTATCACTAAACTTGAACACAAATTATCAATCCATTGTAAAAATAAATATAAGTAAACAGACACGACCACACAGCTAGAATGTTCAGGGTCTAATGATAACTCTATAAAAGAAACAACCCTTCAACATTTAACTTCACAAAATTAATGTCATATAGTAACCATAAAAAGAACCATAAAGAGCACGTGTCTAACATTATTTAACACCTATACAACCTCACACAAAGTCGAAGAAAAAAAAAACTGATTCCAAATTCGAATCTAATGACACCGCGTCAATTTATGCGTGAGCTTTTTATTAGAATGAGATTAAGGCTCGATCCTGAAGCTCGATACTTCCGTGCGCGAGCGCATCGGAACAACGACTATAAAAAGCTACTAAGCCTCTCTTTCCCGCGAGCCTTATTTTCTTTTTTGTTCGGTAAACACGCGCCAGCGACGGTTCGAATCCTTCGCGTGGTGGGGGAATGTACCAATTTCGAAAAAGTATTATTTTAGTGTCATTTTGAAAACAGAACTATCGAATAATTAAGAAAAAACAAATTGAAAAAAAGACTTAATTTTCAGAGGCAAAGAAGTGCGTCAGAACGAGACGGCTGTATTTTCTCATGATCTTTTCTTATGAAGGCTTTTGTGCAGTGCGCGAAAGAAACGGAAGGAGGCTGTACTTGCTCACGTTGCTTTAAATTAATGAGTTCGAAAGAGATGTACAGCGTAATTACGATCTGCTCGAGTAAACGAGACGAAAGTATGATGATTGGAGGCAATGACAGTTATTGATATTGTCGTAATAGGCGCTGATTTGCGCCGAGTACCGTTTTGGCATATAGGCGGGCTTGCGTTTGCGCAGGTCAGCGTTAATTAGGTTTTAATGACGTGCAGTTAAGTTTAGTTTAATTTACTCTCCAGGTATAGGTTTATAGACCAGTATAAAGTGATATTTTCTTGACAGCAGGTGTAATGCATGCAGGTATATACGCTATCTACTTGGTAGAGAGTGAATCTATAATTAAGTCTTGTTTTTTTAATGGTGGATACTATTTATTGATGGTATATCCATTTTTTAAACAGTAGGCACTGGCATTTATGCGTACCAGTTTATCTAGAGCCCAGGAATGCAGTAATAGTGTAGGTAAATAGTTGATGATTGAAGGCGTCAATAATGTTGTTTTTGCTTTAGATGCGTACATACATAATTATGTTGGACTTATTGTCTTATCTGATTAACTAAGGTCTTACAAACGTGATTATAGCTTACTCGACTCTACTTCCTTAACGAAAAAAATATCTTTTCACACCCTGGTCAAGATTACATGTCATAGACCGGCCTACACTGAATCCGCAAAAAAAGTCTGTTTGATAGAAATATGCCATTCATTTTCGACAAAATGTATGGAACAGCTGAATCATTTCAGGGTTACTCTTATAGTAAAAATTTGTTCTAAATGATGAGTACAATGACCTTTTCTCTTTTAGTAATTTTTTATTTTTTTATTTTTTAATTAGTAATTGCGTAGCCCTATATAACTTTATCTCTAGCATACTTTTGTGATCCTAGGTTATGGAAAGTATAAGGAATAAGGGATGTAATTATAAATTCCTCAGTAAATAATAAATGATACGAAAATTTGGTTATAATTAACTTCTGAAAATGTACGCATGAACAAAAATCTATATTTTCAATAGTCCTATGTATGTTATCAGGTTTGGCCAACATTTTCCCGCTTGTATGGAACTACTTGCTAACCATGTTCTTCTTATTTTTGTGATAAATAAAGAGTTTCTATTATCGGTCAGTCTTGTTCTTCTTCGGCTTTTTTATCCTTAAATTCCTTCTTGACTAGCAGTGCCTTGAGCCCGGTTCCCACATTAGGCAGATGTGCAGATTGCGCAGATTACTGTAGTTATCTGCGTAACTCGGTGGCGGCCGCGGGGCACGCAACTCATCTTAAACTTAAATCTCTATGGGGAGATTTATTTGGAAGGTTTAGTCACTTCGGGCGGTTGAGAGATGCGCTGCATTCGAGACGAAACTTGACACTATTAAAAAAGCGAAAGTCTTTGTTTGTTAATTCCTCCTTCACGCCGCAATAGAAGAACGTATCGATGTCATTTTTGGTATGAATCAGATGCAGATTTATAGATATATACCTACACATCTTGGAAAAATACTAGTTAATAAAGCCATGCTACATACTTAAATATTTTAGGCATTTGTTCGAAGAGTGACATAGCCTAATTTTTATTAACTATGTAGTGCTTTAATCTATAACAAAAAAAGAGTAGCAATGATTATAAATTGTTTCGAATCCTTGCAACGCAATAATCAGACAAGCTTTTCTGTAACAGCCTCAAGTCTAAGTAACGGTAGAGTCCAAGATTGGTACCTGATTATAAAGCAAGCCCACAAACACCTGATTCCGCCACATCCACATCCTTCCGACAGGCTCAAAGCGCGCCGCCTCGCACCACCTGAGCGACAATATTTTGATCAGGCGGCAGATCAATCGCCGCAGCCGGCGAGCGGCAAGCGCAGCGGCGCAGATTAGGGAACAGTTAGTATTGCGGCTTGGATCAGACTACTTTTACCTTATATATTACACTTTGACCAACAGCAAAGTTGAAGCGATATTTTGACGATATCAGCATGACTATAACATAGAAAAGATCACAACCTTTACTTAGGAGCTTAGTGTGTGTATGAGTAAAAAATAAGCGAAGGGAAAGGTTTAGAACCCTGAGCGAAAACGTGTGCAAAAAAAAAGTTTCGTTCACGGTGAAATAGATTACTTTATGGCCATTTCACACAGTGCATCTAGTTCCAAATTAAAGTATATGGGAACCAGGTAGCTCAGCGAGTAATTTTTTCCGCGTTTTTAGGGTTGGCACCATACTAAAATTTGTTTATTATAATTAATTCCCATGATTACTGCAGCGCTCCCCAAAATTATGATTAAGAACCAAGTCTAGGGTATTACTGCTTTGACACTTATTACTTTGAGACACTTGATGGTGATAGTATTAAGCTGTTGGATGGTAGGTAGTAAGTCTGTCATTTCGTTAGACACAGTACTTTTCAAACCGGAACACAGTAATTTTTGTACATACTACGGAAGCTTGGCAGCAGAAATATAAAATATAAAAAATTATAATATAAAAATATTTAATATTGTGCTGGCAAATTTTAGGTATATAAAATTCTCACACTGTAGCGTGTTTTCAACAATATTGCCAGGAGAGAAAAAAGTTTCCGTATCAAGACTATGCTAAGCTATACCTAGATAGACCTGGGTATGACTTACAACTGCATCCAGCTGTTGCTGTGGTGAGCATTATGTGATCCCCAAGCCTCCTGCCAAGCGTGGGGATCGTGGCATCCCAGTTTCCCTATTAATTAAGGGGCACACATTCGTCCAGCAGTGGACCTCTTCTGGCTGTAATGATACCTAGATGACCTCCTTGCAAAGAGGATCTACTTCCTAGTAAAATTGTAAGTATCAGAGCTTTGCCTAGTAAGTTTATAATTCTATAGATATTAATAGAACAGTTTGACAAGGCGGCGCATCAATCGCTGCATCAAGCTGCGACCTCATTAGTGCGCGACTCACGTGCTGCCTAAACGGCGGCGCGTGCGCACCCCTCACAGTACACAGAGTGATATCAATTGGAGACAAAGGGTTATACAAATTTTACAAGTAGTACATAGCTCTACATTTCAGTAACAATTGAAAAAAAGGATTTCTATAGACTTCACGCTATTTTTTTTAGTAATTGAAGAATATTCAAGTAAAATGGAAGAATATTTATTTATTTATTTCTTGGAAAACAAACAGCTATCACAAACTTATTTGCTAGGACACAGAATAATATAAACAAATAAGCCAAAAAAGTTTTCACTAATAGCAACATTGGATACAATCCAGTTGAATAGTAATTAAGTATTAGGTATATAAAATATAATTTACAACGAATCAAGTATATAGATAATCAATTTTAGTTTGCTAGAAGAGTAATATAATGTAAAACACAGAAGTTAAATTAAAAACAAAAGACATTGAAACAATAACGAAAGATACCATAAAACACAAAAATATACCATATCAAATATGCATATAGACAATTAAAATTAATACATAAATTTACAATTTAATATGGCGCATTCGCTCTTCGAGGGAAGGATGATGTAGATCGCCAAGATGTGGAATGTTAAAGCTGATGTAGAGAACGATTAAATTAATGTCCATTTGATTTAAAATAAAATAAAATTGTTTTAGTTTTTAGTTTGAAATACTAAAATTATTGTCATAATTAATTCCAATTATCCCTGCCAATGTTTGTTATGTTATTTTATTTTATTATCATCCGCTCGCATCAGCTTACTGCTAAGCATATACAGGAATTTTCTTACAGGCATCTCACGCAGCTTAAAGCTTAAATTTTCGCTTATCATTAATTAAATAAGCAATTAGCGCCAATACACAATAGTTATACTGCCGATTGTCAATAAAGAGTAGGCGCAGTTTAATTAACATTCAAATTGTCAGTTGAATTACCAATTGACAATAAAATTGGCAGTGATAATTCTCCGTTGATAATTAGTATTGCGAGAAGTATTGCAGTAGCAGTGACCAATTGAGAATTAGCGGACAGTGTACAGGCTGCGGAGAATCATGATGTTGATATTTGCGACGCTACTTCAAAGATGGTTAGAGAATTAAGCTGAGAATAAAAAGCACGCACACTAGCTCAGGGACCTGGGTATGACCTAAAACTGCATCCAGAACCACCGCAAAACGGGCAGCAGCGTCCTCTCAGTTAACGGTGGTGTGAAATCTGCGATCTCCAAGCCGCCTGCCAAGCGTAGGGATTGTGGCAACCCCTCCCTATTTAGAGGAGGCCTTCGTCCAGCAGTGGACGTCTTCGGCTGGTGATGTGAGACAATGTCCTACTGACAATTGGCAGTGATAGTGTTCAATTGTCATATGACAGTGATTGTTATTTTAATTAGGTTTCAAGTAATCAGTCAAAGTTCAACCACCCTGTACAGTCTTGCGGCAGCATGACGACGTAGTTACCAGTAACAGCAGGGAGGTCCAGCAAAGGGACCGGCGTGACGTCCAGACCACGTAGTACCTACTACTGCCTAATCTATAACCCCGCGTACTAACTACTGAATAAACTATGATTGTAAGTACCACTGTCGGATAAGGTATGATCCCACGTCTTACACACTAGCGACCAAACTGTGGTCCCACGTAGCACCAACTGTTAAGTAACCTATGCCACCCTAATGTAAACAATAGACAAAGGCACCGGCAGTTATTAGGATGATTATCATCAGCTGGATTGGACAGTCGCCGACGTAATGCTTTCGAACCTTGATATTTTTGTATGGTTGGAAAGGCTTGGTGTTAGACTACAGCTTACGAATCAAAATCAGATCTAGAAATGTATATTGGCCATAAATAACTATGAATATTACAGGCAAGTATTTTTATTTTAATTTCTTTTAATGGCTTCATTTAGTGGTACAAACCCATAACCTCTTTTATTATGAAAACTGACGTGGTTTTGACTCATTTTTGTTTTATTTATACCGGACGCAGCTGCACGCGCGTCGGGCTCGGTTTTCACTCTTTGAAAAAGGTCACCGGATGTGACCGAAACTATAGTCAGAGTACCCGACTTAATTAAACGTGAGTATTCCCGTATAAATAAAACAAAAATAACCCATACCTCCTTGTATGAACTAGGACAAAATGTCATAATTATGCCTTTAAACAAGCTAACGATATAAAGGAATTCGAGTTCTAGAGCTAGAGGATAGAATTAGAGATAGAGTTAGCTGGAGCATTACCCAAGATTGGATGATGAAGATGTGTTCTACTTAAGCCTTAAACTGCACAGGTTAGTAGCTGCGAATGGTTTTCAACTGGTAAAGTAGCACAGAATAAATAATAGTACAAATGGCTTAGCTAGCCATCCAAGTACTCAAAAGTACCTAATAAACAACATCAGCATATTTACATTCCGCTCAGTTTTCTAGAACAAGAAAATGCAAAATCGGTAGATTTGCCTTCTAAAATAGGTATTATAATTCTTACTTTTTCCAAATAAAAATCCTTAAATTTTAAAGAAAACGGTAGAAAATCTGGTACATCTGGTCCATTTTGGTATATTAGTAGGACCGGCACAAAATCGGTAGAAATACCGAAAAATTGGTAGGTTCGAGACCACTGCCCGCCCACTGCAGCTGCAGTAAAAGGCCTCGGATTTGGCATTGGGCCGTTTTCCACCGCGCTGGCGCGGCACGGGTAGGCTAATTCAACACAAGGATCTTTATTCTTGACATTTTAGTTTTTTTTTATTGGTCACGATCTTTTCTTTCACTGGCTCATGCTCACCACCGGGATTATAAACCAAGCGCATAAACATGTTAGTTCTAAATGTTCTAAAAATATTTTCATGGAAACGTCAAACGTATTGCAGAATTGTATATTAGCATTGAGTTTGATAAGCAGTCGAATCTAGATTCTGTCTTAACTAGAAATAAAGCTAATTTTATGTTTTAACACCTCATGCATGTGTATACTTTTCATGTTATCTACCAGTGACGTTTGAGCTGTGAAATTGTAGTGAACTTGATTATCATCCATAACTATTTTAAAGTGTACATTTTGGGATATATATTTTTTTTTACTTTTTTAACAAACAAACATCTTTAGTAAATAAAAATTGTGCTAGGGATCCTTGACAGCTTGCTCGCATATTCCATGTTGTTTTAGGTAAATATTATTGTGAAATCTGTTTAGCGTATCTTCTAATATTAACATTGGGTACGAAGTATTTGGGAAAAGGTTAAATTTGATATTTTTTGGATTGTCCAGTATAAAAGCACTATTATGTTAAACGTTGATCGCAACGAACACATATTTAAATCATAAGTTTTGTTATAAATGCTTCATGATATGCGACAAACGCGCAGATTGCTTGCTTGCTGGTAACCAAACAGCAACCCTTGGATATCTGTATTATCTAATATTTATTACCTACAAATACGTTAGCAACATTTTAGGACCACTAACACGCCTTTCACCTGTAAGATATAACAAAAAAATTATCACTGAATACTTGCATAGTTTTGTTATGAAGTGTTTTGAAATGACTGTACTTTCTGTACCAGGAATCTCTTTTGACGGTAAAGGCCAGGGGTGCTCTCATTCCGCCATCGTTTTGGGCTAAATACGTCGTAGAGATACTATCGAGACGTGCTGGGTCTGATGTTATCGTCTCGAGTTTTTGGTCAGTGACGACTTGATAGACAATCGCTTGTCAGCAGTAGGTATTCAATTTTACTTTTTTCTTAAAAAAAAAGTATTATTCACGTATACATTGTTATTCTTAATTAAAGTTTTAGTTATAGTCATTACAGCTGTTCCATACATTTTGGCCAAAGTCGATGAACTTTTGTATGGAACAGCTGATATTGTTTTCGCGATTTCTATGTTGGCCCCATAGTAAAAGTTGTTTGTTTTGATGTACAGAATTAAAAGGGCTAACTAACTGCTAACTGTAGCAAACTGTTGTAGTGGTAGGACTCTACTGCAGAGTCCGCCTGGGGAAGTACCACACCTTTGCCAGTTATTCAACCGCCAAACAGTAGTGTGCAAGCATTACTGTGTTCCGATTTGAAGGGCAATGTTACCAGAGAAATTACTGGGTATGAAGACATTTAACATCTAATATCTAAGGGTGACGAGCGTAGTGCAGTGCGGCTCAGGATTGTGTTCGTAAGTTCACAATTCTAGCACTGCTACTGTTAGTGGCAGGTGTGACGCTTACCACCAGGCAAACGCCTTGCTCGTCACGTCACCTGATTGTATAAAAAAAACTGATTAGGACTAACCCTGTATAGGGTGACATTGAATGCATGGGCCTTATCTTAGAGGTTAATTCAACTCATCACAATGAACAACTTTTACAACGTAACAACGCGTAAATCGCGAAAAAAGTCAGCTACTTCATAAATTTTTCGTTCGTAAAAGCATTCTTTGTATGGGACAGCCGAATATTTTATGCGTTTTCTGGGTTTCATAGGTTGAATGACCCTCTAAGATTGCCCATGGATTCAATGTCACCCTGTAAAAAAATATTATCCATTCCTGAATTACACTCGACAACTACCCCAACGATTTTTGGAGTGGAGAGCACGAACTGGCGTAGGCCGCCGTGCCCTGAATTGACGAAGTGACAATATAAGTAGTAGTAGACAATGACTGGAAGCGAAAAGTACAGGTAATGTTACTTAAACTCAAGACAACAAGATTAGAACTCTATCAATATCTGTTAGTTAGGTAAAGTCACGTAACTAACTGGTTTAGAAATTATTGAATCTATCTGTATTTTCTTACTGTATCTGAAAAATACTTAATTACCCTATTCAACGCCCCTTTGACAACTATATGGTTTAAGAGAAGAAGAGTGACAGAACCCGACCGAACTGATCCAGAAACGGAGTTCGAGGAAAAATGCAGAACAAAACGATCAACATTTTTCATTGATTTTTAAATAAATAAGGGGAGATGAGGACAGTCTAATATCATGACAATATAATATGGAGAAAATTTAACACAAGCAAATAACGTGCACACAGCCACACTTCCATTGTATGGTATGTATGATACGTTTTAATTAAGGGACAAGGACAGGAAGACAAGTAGGCAGTAGAATCACATGAGATAGCTTTAAATACCTATAACTATCACGACTTCTTGCTCCTGTTGTGACTGAGACTCCATCACGGGTGCTGTTTCTCCCGTTTTTTTATTCGTCATCAGCCATAAAACGCCCACTGCTGGACAAAGGCCTCCCCCTTAATAGAAGGGTGTTGCCATAATCCCCACGCTTGGCAGGCGGCTTGGGGATCGCAGAATGCTCTCCACCGTTAGCCAAGAGGACGCTGCTGCCCATCCTCCGGTGGCTCCAGTTGCAGTTTAAGGACATACCCAGGTCCCGTTTTTTATTAGTTCAATTATATTTTCTATCAATATTTTTTTCAATCATTTTTTGTGTCGAACACACATGTTTCTTCTGTGTCTGAGAGTTATATGTATTATCATAAGTATATTATTGACGAAAAAAGTTAGTATTCTATCAGCTATCTGGTTCCCAAAATACAAGCTTTGGTCAATTTGAGGCTAGATGGCGTTGTGTGAAATGTCCACCCATATTTTATTTATTTATCTATTTTCCAACGTTGCATACCTACATGATAATGTAAAGAAAATTCATTAAGCCTAAGTGTAATTAATATGTAATTAAAGTTAAAGGAACCTTGTGCCCAAAACACAAAGTTTTCATTAAAAACTAAATCAATCAACCCCATATGAGCCAACCCCATAATTTCGTTATTAAAAATTACATTAAACCCATTTTCACTAAAGTGTTAAGGACTGGGCACAATGTTAATTTTTTTCGTTCCTAAACCTTTTCTAAGGGTCTAAACTCGCTAATCTTTGTATTGAAAACTATGTGAAATAATACTTATCTATATAGTAATTGGCAAGTTAACTTATAACTTTTGAACAGCTTTTATGAAAAACGTTTGACGTGTAACTTAAATTATCTTTGGTGTTATCAATAAACAATTATATCGTATTGTGTTGAAAAGTGCAATCATAATCTGAAAAAATGCATCGGCAGATTATCGCCCAATAATATATAATATATATCGCGGCAGGTATCGCACAATCGCTTTTCAAGAGTTGGTAAAGGCTGCCGTCAGATAAAAAAATATTGTTATAAAACATTCCTGTGAAGTGATTGTGAAGCTTTTTAAAATTATAATGTTGCTGCATTGCAATCAGGATAATCCTTTCCAGTTTCGACCTTTATTCCTGCTCCAACCGATATTTTTATAGCACATAATCTTTAATCCTCAGCCAGCAAACCAGAGTTTTCTGGCGATGCCTTTTTAAAGATAGGGCTGAGCGTTGAACATTTTGGAACCAATTTTTATTTGTTCTTACGAAATTGAAAGATTATAAAGCTGAACTTTGGGATTACAAGCTATTAGGGCATTATCGGCCAGAATTGAGGGGTTGAGTTAGGATATGCCAAATTAAACTTTACCGTTTAGATGAATCATTCCTGATTTCGATTATATAAGTATATCTCTAATTTTGCTATTAGGATTTCGTTGAACTTCGTGTTGAATGTTTATGGGAACGGTTGAAGATTGCTACTCTATGGGTATTTGTTAATTAGGAAATGGCATGTTTCGCGGCTGGCGCTTCTTTTTAAGCGTATATAATTCAAATGAGGATAGGAACTTTTATGCTAGGGATACTCATATGTATTTTCAGCTAGGTTTATTTAAAGTCCTATAGGTAGGTACAGGGTGACATTGAATTCATTGGCATTAATTTATGGGGTCATTAAACTCATCGTAATGAACAACTTTTACTACGAAACAAACACGGAAATGTAAAAAGAATCAGCTGCTTCTTTTGTCGTGCGTAGTTGCAGTTTTTGTAGTAACAGCTAATTTTTTGTTCACGTTGTCAGGGTTGGTTTCATGGTGCAGGTTGTTCAATAAGATAAGTAAAATTACCCCCTTAGATAATGCGATTGAATTCAACGCCAACCTGTATAAATAAGGTATTATAGTCTAAGTAGACGGACCATTGTCATCTAGCGGTAGGATGAGGTGTCAACTTCGATGAAATAGCGGAGTATAGCGCCCGCCATAGGTGCAATGCAAAAATTGTGGTTGATTTTAAATGCAAGCAAATACTAACTCTATGGTTGGTAGGTAAGTTAGTAAATGATCCAAACAACATCCAATGTGGCCGATCCATGTGCAAATTACTGCATCGGTGTATTTTGGCGGCATTAGGTAGAATAAGGTCAAGCACATGATGCGAAACCCTCTGTTTCATTGATCGAAGTTGGACGATATTGTAAGAGTCGCGGGTCAAACCAGGACACGATTGACGTGTGACGGATGATCTTCAGCTTTGTCTTCTACTCTTATTCCTCATTGGGATAAAAAGCCAAAAAAAACATTATTATCCGGATAATGATAATTATGAAAGTGGTTTAGCATAATTGGCCTGTTAATAAACCACTAATGGACATAGGCTTACCTTTGAAAGGCGATTAGGTGTTATCCATCACGGTGTTTGCGGATTGGTGGATTCGCATACGACATTGAATTTCTTCTCCAGATGCATGCTGAAACCAGCCCCCCCTCAACCCAGCAACAAACCCAGGAAACCCTCACGATGTTTAGTCACCGAAAAGCCAGTATAGTATGTTAATCTGTTTATAAACTCCAAAGGGCTCAATGGTATGAGCCTGAGATTTGAACCCGATTTTAACGACCTTAGGATTCAAATTTAAGCGGTCTTCTCATTTGGCTACCAGGGCTATATTTAGCCGTGCTAAATAACCGAGATATAATATAAAGCTATGTATAAATAAACAACTAACACCTAATAAATTCTAAAATCTCAGGGTGACGAGCGCAGTGCAGTGCGGTGCAAGATTGTGTTCGCAAGTTCACAATTCTGGCACTGCTACTGTTAGTGGCATGCATGACGCTTACTATCAGCTGAAAGTCTTGCTCGTCTCGTCACTTAACTGTATAAAAAAATATATATTCAAATTAAAATTGTAAATAATTATTTGCGAAGACATAGGTTATATGGAGATATTCTTTAAACTAGTACAATATTGAGATCGCCATGCTCTAGCACCATGGCATGCAAAATATTAAGTAAGTATGTAAGTATGTGTGTGTGTGTTAAGTGTGTGTGTGTATGTGTGTATGTGTATGTATGTGTATGTGTGTCATTAATAATTCATTATTGTTTACATTTGTCAATTAAATTTAAAATATTGTCAAAACAATTAATTAAATATTATTCATTATATATATATATATATATATTACCTAAATTTACAATTTGTCATTTAAAAACTTATTTATTGATATAATCACATATATTATTGATATAATTACATATAATTTACAGATAGATAAAGTCAAAAAAATTACAAATCTATAGGCTGATTCTAAGTATAAATATATATATATATATACTTAGAATCAGCCTAATTTTATTTTAGTTAAACTTTTTGTTTTAATTTTAGGTAATATATATATATATATAGTATATTACTAGGGCAGGCCACTCAGCCTATGCGACCTTACTTACTTTTAGTATAAAAATCTAAATGGATTCCTAAATCAGCTGTGAAATTTTTATCCAAATGTATGTGATAATGTCTAGTATAGCAGCCCTACATGTAAGGTCGAAGGGCGTGGTGGTCAGATGGCCAGATAGCCGGCCGCCCTGTTTACCTGACTCGCTTGTAAACCTGCGACGAGACTGCAAGTGTGATTTACTTCAAAACAGGCTCTGCAAGTAAAGCTACAGGCGATCCCCAAGCCGCCTGCCAAGCGTGGGGATTATGGCATTCCAGAAAAAAGACGATGGCCTTCGTTCAGTACTGGACGTCTTCTGGACGTTTTTACTATCGTAGCTGTAAGTCCAAAAACAAGTTCCATTTCGGCAATGTTTTAGTCCTAAGTAGATATTGTACATTTTTATAATGACTGAAACCTGAAGACATAATCTGAATCAGAAATAATAGCACATGCAAAATTTCTTTTAAAAATATTAAGTCTAGTCAAACAGTTAACGATATAATTATACCTTTCAGGATTCAAACAAAATGCTCGGAAATCCGCAAAGTCCGCAGCCTCTGTACAAAATAGAATAGCAAACAACTTTTCAAATAAAAAAATACATTTTTCGAGCACCAGCTTTGTAGGGAACATAATTAATAATGTTTATTCACCGACTAATTAAATCGTAAATAGTTGTTTGGTATGCTATACAGAACCTAGTCTATATTTCTTTTGGTAAATATAATTTGTAATTAATATTGATTTATGGCATATTATTGCTTACTTACTTGAACCTCATATATTAACATAAAGAAAAAGAATAAATTCCCCATAGTCTACTTCAACTGTCAAACGAGATGCTCCACGAAGAATCAATCTCAAAACTGGATTTCAGCCAGTCCTTGACCGGCCGAGACCTTCCAATTCCACCTGTTCTGACCTCTAGGGCCGGATCACGGCAACCGGAGACCCCTCTCCCTCCCTCACCCTGCTTGTGATTTAAGGGTGCCATTTAGTTGTGCACCAAAAATTTCACTTTTAGTAATAATATCTGAACAAAATGACTACCTGATTACAAAAAAAATACAACGTAAAACATTTATATAATATTAGCTGCACCCCGCGATTTTCGGGATAACAAGTTGCAAATATTTTAGTCCAATGTATATGCTACCTCTATACTGAATTTCATACAAACCCGCTCAGCCGTATTGGAGTGAGGTAACAAAGAACCATAATTGCAAACACATACCGACAAACTTTCGCATTTTTACTATTACATAGTGTGATGTGATATAATATCTGTGTATGTAACAGACACTCAAATAGTTCTTGACAAAAATTACCCATTGCTCTCCTAAAGCGGAAAACTTATTTCAAAACTTCATTATTTTTGCTGAAATAAATTATACCCAATAAGATAAACATAATTTGATTCCTTTCCATTACTAATATTTAATGGAAATATTAGAACATTAATTAGAATTAAATCGATAGAAATAACTTTTTCTAATCTGAACTGATTGATCTCCTTATCTTTATAAGTAGTGCAGTGTTTATTCGATTTTGATAAACAAAGATGATTAGTTAGAGAACACGCTTTGAGCTTTTAGCCTAAGCCTTCTAACCTATATCACGAATATGTGTAATCAGAAGTTCTCCTGGGCAGATCCACACTTTTGTCAGTCATATTTAGTCTAGCTATAACATTATTCTGTTGCGCATTGAGGGTAATTTTTTCAGAAAAACATAAAGAGATCTCTTCCTGACGAGTGCAGTGCATTGCCAATTTGCCATGTAAAGGTTGTACTGATGGAGTTAAAAATGTTAAGATGCAATTAACTTTATTAGTCTTCAATAACCTATTATATTAGATTATTAAAGGTCAGCGCGTCTCAACTGTCCACTGTCCAACTCTCAGAAAAGGTGCAAAAAGGTGCCAGGTTCGTCTTTACTTAACCTACTTGCGTTAAGCAACATTACTTTAACAAATTAATTTTGATGCGCGTTAAGCATTTTGATGTGCGATTAAATATTTCAAATGATTTAATGCTCCACTCGCTAATTATGGCTTGTTCAAATTGTAGCTTTCTCACGGAGGTACCGGGGCCGGTTATACAGAATACGGTTAGGATGTTTTAATTACAGGCTTCATGATTGATAGTTGTGATTAGGCGGTGTTTATGTTTGACTTTTATCGATATGGCTTAATATGTGTGTATTTTTGTATTAAACGAGCAACTTAATTTTCGTTATGATAACACCTTAGGTTACAAGTAGGTAAGTGCTATTTGTAGTTTAACTGCAACCAGACCCACCGGAGGACGGACAGCAGCGTCCTCTTGGTTAACGGTGGTGAGCAATCTGCGATCCTCAAGCCGCCTGCCAAGCGTGGGAATTATGGTAACGCCCCTCTATTAAGGGGGAGGCTTTCGTTCAGGAGTGAACACCTTATGGCTGACAATGAAGTGCTATTTTAAAACTAGTCTAGTAGTTTACTTACGTACGTATTTTACATATCAGCGAACGAAATGAATTCTCGTCTGAAAAGATTTGTGATGCTCACTTTGGTTTTATTTTTACACGTGTCTTTATTCCTTTTTTGTATTCACAGCTTTTATTTGCTTTAAATAAAGGTATTTGGGCATTAGCAAATAAACGTTAAATGAAATGTACACAAAATAAGGTTTCTGTAACATTCATGACGATTTGATTTAAGATCAATAAATTCCACCCTATGTTTAACCAGAGATTAATCAGCGATTAACATTTTGTTACTGTATCAAGATGGCTACAGTCTGGTACGTTACTGCATTCGCTATACGTATTCTGTCTTACAACCTGTTACTCGGTCAACCTCTTGAACTTACCTCTCTGTCGGACCTTCACCAAACTCGCAATCAGTCGTCTCGCTTACACAATGTAGGGTCAGGTTGGAGCATATTACGGTAATGATACTTAAACACACATTTAAGTTAACATTCTTTTTGCGTAAAAAGTAATGCGTCTGCGCCGCAGAAATAGTCAATAAGATATTTAATAATGATAGTGATGTGCTGGGCTATTAGTGTGATTTATTTTCCCATTCTGGGGTCTTTGAATACGGGACAGCCTTCTGTGTCTTCGATGTGATTGTATACTGAAAATGAATTTTAAAAATGCAGATAAATGTATATAGGTAAAACACGATGATGAATGATTTTCGCTGTCAAGGTCGTTTATGTTACACCTATCTTCATGGAAAAACATACTTAATCGCGACTCTATGGTTTGAGCTTAAAAAATAGTAGAGGCCTAACCTGGGCAGTTTTTTTTAAATGGTCTAACACGAGCGATACGTTCGCCTGGTGCTGGCGGGCTGGTGGTTCGACGTGCTAAGTAAAAGATATATAATTATTTATATACAGCTAACACTATGAACCTTCTCTTAGCCTAGTCAGGTAGGTAATAGTTATATTTATAACAATCACTCTTGAAAATGATTAAAGTTTTATCCTCAAAATGTTCGTAGAGTTAGTCCATAATAGCTGACTCTCTCTAAGCTAAGACTAAAAACAATTCTCTTATTTTCAACTGATGCCTCTGCAACAGATTTGCAGTCAGTTATGCAAATTTTCTCTTATGATCAGGCTAAAGTCTTATAATAAAATTAGGGAACTGAATAATTTATCTGAGCAGACTTACTCATATTGGTATCACAGGCGAATTCCAGCAAGTCACATAAGTCTAGAAATGTTCGCTTCTCGTCTCCCATCAATCCACAAATAGGTATGGTATCGTGAAGACATGTTTCAGCCAACATGCAAAAGTACTCGACTTTGTTCTGAAAGCAAAGACATAAAGACTCGTTAAAACATGCCTATGCCTCGGTCAGGCAAAGTCAAACAGGAACCCATTCGACATAAAAAAATACTGTCTGTCCGTACGTCTACTGTTCACGATCGAACAGCTTAGATGATCTAGATAAATAAAAATAAGAAAATAAACTGAAACTCAGGAAAAACTCAAAGGCTACATTGTGTTGATTCTCACAATTAAGATCGCGAGACCCACAAGAAGTGAATAAAATAAAATTAATCTAACTTACTGACGGTGTCGACGCGTAGCTTGGAAGATGACAGTGAACGTAATATGGATAAAGCAGTGCGAGTAATGCTGTAACAAATATTTTATTTTTTTATAATAAAACTAGCTGATACCCGCTACTTCGTACACGTAGAGCTCGGCCTTTGGCCTCGCTACTATGACCCACTCCAGGAATACAATATTTCATCCAAAACGGTCCAGCTGTTTACTCACCGTTTAATTCTTCCCCGGACTACGACAAACATTTCAAAACCAAAACCAGCTAAATCGGCCCAGCCGTTCTCGGGGTTTAGCGAGACAAACGAATAGGAATTGATTTATATATATATATAGATACTAGCTGACCCGCCCCGGCTTCGCACGGGGGTAAATACCTATTTTAAACTGACTTCAAAAAAGGAGGTTATCAAGTCGAAACATATGTATGTAATATTAGCTGTGCCCGCAGTTCCACCCACGTGATGATTAAAAACGACGTAAGTTGATCCAATTTAATTATGCTAGCCGCGTTGGGTTTATAAGTCGCGAGTGAATTTGTTTCGTGTAGGCAAGCGCGCTCCGATCGCATGTTTAAAAAATAAAACTGTCTTCAAAAAAAAGGTAGATGATTAAACTTATTCGTGAAAGCTTACCAACTAGTTTCCACATGTTGAAGTGCGCAAAGAACTAATGAATGACTATTTAGGGAACCAACAGTTAATATAATAATAGTAA
This sequence comes from Erannis defoliaria, assembly GCA_905404285.2. Taxonomy (NCBI): domain Eukaryota; kingdom Metazoa; phylum Arthropoda; class Insecta; order Lepidoptera; family Geometridae; genus Erannis; species Erannis defoliaria. The sequence continues at coordinate 9,266,467 of FR990066.1, read as the reverse complement.
GAAATATTTTAACTGTGGAGGTAATAACGGATTATTTAGTTTTTGGTATTAGGACTAAGTACATCCGGAGGTTTGTTTGCATAATACAGCACAAAGACAGGGCTGGCACTCATAGGTTCTAAATGTCTTAAAAGACTTTATGCTCAAATCTTTTTATAGATCAATTAAATAAATATTGGGTCGTTTTTTTTTATTTTTTATACAGCGCTATCTAGCCCAAACTAAGTAAAGCTTGTACTGTGGGAACTATGGCTGATAGAATACTTAAATTACCATTTTTTTTTTGTAAATACATACTGATAACAAATATTTTATTTTATTTTATTTTATAAGCACACAATACAAATTACAATCATTAATAAATATGATAACAGCATTAAGAGTTATGACCTGGATCGCAATTCAAAATATGTGTACACAACAAAAACCGTATTTAGCTTCTTAAGTTTAATACAACACCCCAGACTAAAAACACACATTTCGTCCCAAAAATGCTTTCCCAGTACTCCGACCCACTTTCCCCTGAACTTGAACTACAGACCTGACGTACTCGACTTAGCGCTTCTAAAGGGCGTGACCCTCCAGTTACGCTCATTGGAAGTACTACACGAACTCGACTCTGACCACCGACCCGTCCTCATGCATTTAGGCCCCGATCCGACTGACAGACCTCCTCTGACTAAGACCGTGGTCAACTGGAAGCACTTAGGCGATGCCCTGAAAGCTTGTAGTTCCCCTGACTTGGACAGAATCCCTGACGACATTGTTACCCCTGACGACATCTCTACCTCCATTGACGCTCTCACTAGCCACCTCCGCACCACCGTTGGTGAGGCCTCAAAGCAGGTTCCAGCCGAGGGAGACCAACGCTGGGCCCTGCCTGAGGACGCGAGGGACCTACTGAGAGCGAAACACGCTGCCACTAGGGCATTCGATCGAGCTCGCACCGAGGATAACAGAGCCACTCTGCGGTATTACGAACGTGCCGTAAAAAACCGCATGAGTGAACTCCGTAATCAACGGTGGGATGACTTACTCTCGGGGATCGAGCCATCCCACCTGGCATTCTGGCGGCTGACTAGATCCCTGAAATCAGACTCTGTTACGACTATGCCCCCTCTCACCCGACCTGACCTCCCCCCCGCGTTTGACGACGAGGAAAAGGCCGAATGCCTGGCCGACAGCCTCGAAACGCAGTGCAGCCCCAGTTTAGAACATGTCGACCCTGCTCACCTCGATAAGGTGAACAGTGAAGTCGAATACAGATCCTCACTTCCCCCCTTTGATGAACTCGAGCCTGTCACAGCTTCCGAGGTTGAGTCGATTATTAAAGGCCTCCACACCAGGAAAGCTCCAGGTGCGGACGGCATCAGTAACAAAGTGCTCAAGCACTTCTCCATTACGCTAGTTCACCTTCTAGTTAGCATCTTCAATGCGGCCATCGCCAATTGCATTTTCCCCGACGCGTGGAAATCCGCCGACGTCATCGGCATCCACAAACCCGGCAAGAAGGCTTCCGAGCCCTCTAGCTACCGTCCCATTAGTCTCCTCAGTACCCTGGGCAAGGTCTACGAGCGCGTCCTTCTGAAGCGCATCTGGTCCTGTGTCAAAGACAACAACCTCCTCCCTGATGAACAGTTCGGCTTTAGAGCCAGACACTCTTGCGTCCAACAAGTACACCGCATCACGGAGTACGTCCTAGAAGGTTTCAACAAGAAACCCGGCCATGGTTACACCCACAAGCCGTTCCCCCAAGGGACTGTAGCGGTGTTCCTCGACGTCGCGAAAGCTTTCGATAAAGTCTGGCACAACGGGCTGATATACAAGCTGTATCAGCTCGGGCTGCCAGACCGTCTTGTACTCATAATACAAGACTTTCTCAGGGCTCGAAGCTTTCGATACCGCGTCGAGGGACAACGCTCCTCCCCCCACGACATCGGCTCCGGAGTCCCTCAGGGCTCCGCTGTGGCCCCGATTCTCTTCTCGCTTTTCACCTGTGACATCCCCCACACCCCCAAAGTGGAGCTTGCTCTCTTTGCCGATGACACCGCCCTCTACACCAGAGGGTGGAACAAGGTCATTCAGCTAGCCCACCTTCAACGAGCCCTCAATCTCCTCGGAGACTGGTTCAAGAAGTGGGCTATCACCGTTAACCCCGATAAAAGTGCAGCCGTGTACTTTCATCCGTTCAAAAGACCTCCTTCTAAGCATATCACGCTCAACGGCCAGCCCATCCCATGGGCTACCGAGACCAAGTATCTCGGTGTGACCCTTGATCGTCGACTCACGTTCTCTAAACATATCCAGTTAGTTCGCAACCGAGCAGCCTTCTTCTTAGGCCGGCTCACTCCCCTTCTCAACGAGCGTAGTAAATTGTCCCTTAGAAATAAGGTTACAATTTACAAAACTTGTATTCGCCCCGTCATGACGTACGCCTCCGTGGCGTTCGCTCATGCCTCCAGCATAGATCTAGAGAAACTCCAAGTCATACAAAATAGATTCATCCGCAGAGCAGTCGGTGCTAGCTGGTTCATGCGAAACTCCGACCTGCACTGCGATCTCGAACTCCCCTCCATCCGTCAGTACATTAAGTACGCTTCGCGCCGCTATTTCGATGCGACCCCCCACCATCCCAATCCACTCATAGTCCAAGCCTCGAACTATACGACAGACACGACAGACCCACCCCCCTTCCGTAGACGCCCCAGACACGTCTTGGGCGACCCGGACGACCCCATAGCCGTCATCACCTCGGCGGCGCTGGGCTCGCCTGATCCGACCACTCCTAACAACAAGAAGTATTCCGTCTTTGGTATAGGCGCCGGTTACCAAAGGCACACAAACACGCACCGACCTCGCCGGCGAGGTCGAGGACTCCCCAGATCTGTCAGAAGATCTGTTAGATTCTCTCCAAGTAGTCAACCAGATCAATCTACTAGGGCCCCAGGGCATACCCCTTCTGGGGTGCCAGGGCAAGTCTGACCCCACTCCCGGCGACGGCCAAGCCGAGGTTCGTACCGTCTGCGGTGCCCTTGAGCTAGTCGCCTTTAACCTAAACCTAGGCCGAGCGCCATTTGCGCTTGCCTAAAGTCCGGTGACGCTGTAGAGGCCACCTGAGGCCAACAGCAAAGTCATTCATAAAAAAAAAAAAATAAAAAAAAAAAAAAAAATAAAAAAAAACAAAAAAATGCTTGTCCTGGTTACATTCTTTCTTGCTAAAAACAACTTGGAAACAATGTATATGTCGGGGTGTGAGCCCCAGCAATGTTTTTAAAAAGCGTGACGTCGGCACTGCCGACGTCACCACCTTCGTTATGAGCACTCATCAATGGCCAATTGTCATTGAATAATCTTGGTAGAAGATGACTTTCAAATTTGTTCCTTGCTTCTCGAGTGCCGACGACCGACTGAGACGCGTACCGCTTGTTCGTCGATATTTATTCACGAAGCTCCCTTGAGGCGTCCGCTCGCTACGAGCGCTGGCGACGAAGTGAGCTGCGCGCCTTACTTTTTTTTTTTTTTTTTTTTTTTTTTTTTTTTTTTTTTTTTTATGAATGACTATGCTGTTGGCCTCAGGTGGCCTCTACAGCGTCACCGGACTTTAGGCAAGCGCAAACGGCGCTCGGCCTAGGTTTAGGTTAAAGGCGACTAGCTCAAGGGCACCGCAGACGGTACGAACCTCGGCTTGGCCGTCGCCGGGAGTGGGGTCAGACTTGCCCTGGCACCCCAGAAGGGGTATGCCCTGGGGCCCTAGTAGATTGATCTGGTTGACTACTTGGAGAGAATCTAACAGATCTTCTGACAGATCTGGGGAGTCCTCGACCTCGCCGGCGAGGTCGGTGCGTGTTTGTGTGCCTTTGGTAACCGGCGCCTATACCAAAGACGGAATACTTCTTATTGCTAGGAGTGGTCGGATCAGGCGAGCCCAGCGCCGCCGAGGTGATGACGGCTATGGGGTCGTCCGGGTCGCCCAAGACGTGTCTGGGGCGTCTACGGAAGGGGGATGGGTCTGTCGTATAGTTCGAGGCTTGGACTATGAGTGGATTGGGATGGTGGGGGGTCGCATCGAAATAGCGGCGCGAAGCGTACTTAATGTACTGACGGATGGAGGGGAGTTCGAGATCGCAGTGCAGGTCGGAGTTTCGCATGAACCAGCTAGCACCGACTGCTCTGCGGATGAATCTATTTTGTATGACTTGGAGTTTCTCTAGATCTATGCTGGAGGCATGAGCGAACGCCACGGAGGCGTACGTCATGACGGGGCGAATACAAGTTTTGTAAATTGTAACCTTATTTCTAAGGGACAATTTACTACGCTCGTTGAGAAGGGGAGTGAGCCGGCCTAAGAAGAAGGCTGCTCGGTTGCGAACTAACTGGATATGCTTAGAGAACGTGAGTCGACGATCAAGGGTCACACCGAGATACTTGGTCTCGGTAGCCCATGGGATGGGCTGGCCGTTGAGCGTGATATGCTTAGAAGGAGGTCTTTTGAAAGGATGAAAGTACACGGCTGCACTTTTATCGGGGTTGACGGTGATAGCCCACTTCTTGAACCAGTCTCCGAGGAGAGTGAGGGCTCGTTGAAGGTGGGCTAGCTGAATGACCTTGTTCCACCCTCTGGTGTAGAGGGCGGTGTCATCGGCAAAGAGAGCAAGCTCCACTTTGGGGGTGCGGGGGATGTCACAGGTGAAAAGCGAGAAGAGAATCGGGGCCACAGCGGAGCCCTGAGGGACTCCGGAGCCGATGTCGTGGGGGGAGGAGCGTTGTCCCTCGACGCGGTATCGAAAGCTTCGAGCCCTGAGAAAGTCTTGTATTATGAGTACAAGACGGTCTGGCAGCCCGAGCTGATACAGCTTGTATATCAGCCCGTTGTGCCAGACTTTATCGAAAGCTTTCGCGACGTCGAGGAACACCGCTACAGTCCCTTGGGGGAACGGCTTGTGGGTATAACCATGGCCGGGGAGCTGCGCGCCGTTCGGCCGCCCGTATTTATACTCAACTCGAAACAAGTCGTGTTAGTCAATAGTTGTTTACGTAGATGTTTAATTTTTATTTCTAGTAATGAAGTAAATCTTTTAACTTATTAATTTTAAAGCTTTTAATAATTTTAATTAGAATAAATTAAACATGTAAATATTTGATTAATATTATTTTTTATTAGTTTATTAATAAATGAATTAAATTAACTCCGATGTAAACATAGAAATCGATAGAAAAATAGAAAATAGCGTAAGCTCATGTCCTTGCGCCGACACGGCCATTCTGACAGGCGGTGCGTGCTCTGCACCAGCCTGGATCGTCGTAGTCTGTAAGAATATCATAGTTAGTTATGAGTCCGTAACTCTGCTATTATTTTGCGTGGATGAAACTGCTATGTCAGCGGTTTGATAATAGTTTGTAACAGATTTTTAACAGAATCTGAAAATATATCTCGATGGGTCTCGTTGTTTTCTTATGCTTAGTACTTATCAGTCTCGAAAGAACTCTGTAGAATTCTTTGCTAGTTTCGGCGTATCTCGGCGGGTCTCGGCGGGTCTCGGAGGGTCTCGGCGGGTCTCGGCGGGTCTCGGAGGGTCTCGGAGGGTCTCGGCGGGTCTCGGAGGGTCTCGGAGGGTCTCGGCGGGTCTCGGCGGATCTTGGAGGGTCTCGGCGGGTCTGTGGCTGTAGACAGTAACTAACAATGTAAACATTCTTACATGGTTATTCAGATGATGTCTCTTCATTGGCTTGTTGGGCGTGAAGAGGCCCAGCTCGTGAAGTGGATGGCACGGGTTCAGTTGGTGCCGTATCATTGTCTTGATCTGCTGGTGGTTCCCCTTCCGCCGACACGGTTATTTGATCTCCAGGACGTGGAGCTCGGCGAAGTTGATCATGAGCTACTTTTCGAGGTCGCCCTGTTCCGACAACTCTTTTGACTAGATATCGGTCGTTATCTAGTATTCTGCATACTTCATAGGGTTCGCTAAATTTGAGATCAAGCGATGTTTGATTTCGTGGGTTGTTTTTTATCAATACGTAGTCACCTCGCTGGAAATGACGGATCTTGGCTTTTCGCATGTTGAAACGCCGTCTGTCATATTCTGCAGTATCTGTCATCTTCCGTTGAACATGTTGCGTTAGCGCCTCCATGTCGATGGTTTGGTTGTCGATATTCACCAATTTTAGTAATTCTGGTGGAACACAGTGTCTCCGTTGCGTGATCAGGGTGAGTGGAGCAACTCCTGTAACACGGTGAGGTGTGCAATTCATTGCCAATTGCAGTTCATCCAAAGTAGTATGCCATATCTCAGCGTCATAGTTTTTGATGATAACTAGAGCATTTTTGAGTGTTGCCATAGCGCGTTCGACTTGCCCGTTCGCTCGGCTGACTCCTGGTGATATAGCGTGAATTTCAATTCCTTGACGGTCACAATAAGTTTTGAATTCTCCTAAGAATTCTCTTCCTCCGTCAACTATGATTTGGACTGGTGTTCCAAAAAGATGTACAGTACGCTTTAAAGCGGCCAGCGTACTATGCGGGCTTTTGTCCGTTGCGTGGTATAACAGCAAGTACTTTGTGAAGGAGTCGATAGTCACAACGACGTACTGTTGTTCACTCTGGGTTCCTAATTTTCCTGTAATATCCATGTGGATAACCTGAAATGCCGCAGTTGGTTTGTGTATCGGGTGCATTTGTACTTGCACTGCACCTGATGTTCCTTTTGATGTTCGGCACATGACGCAATTGTCCACAAATTTGCGTACCGAAGAACTTATTCCATCGAACCAATAAGTTTCTCTGATTTTCTGCAGCGTTTTCTCCCATCCTGGATGCTTCAGCGCAGTATGAAAAGAGTTGATGATGCTCCATTGGAATGATTGGGGTACTACTGTGCAAAGTCTCTGTCCAAACAATTGGTCATCAACTGTCTTCTGCAAGATGTCATCTTCCAATAAGTAACCTTCAACTGGGTTATCATCTTTCAGCGAGTCCATTAGGGGTCGTAATTTTTCATCTCGTCGTTGCTCGACCTTAAGCCAATCGAGGTCTCTAGTAAAGGTGTTGGCTGCTAAGTCGCTGGGGTTTCTGCTGAAAAAGTCTGCGTGTTGAAGGCGTTCTCCTTTGCGGTACTCCACCTCGAACTCATAATTTTGTAGAAACGCCCACCAGCGATGAATTCTTGGCAGCAGATCCTTCTTATGTTTGGACGCTTTTAATGCGTTGCAGTCTGTAATCACTGTAAACTTGCGTCCATATAGATACTGCCGAAAATGTTTTATAGCACGTACCACTGCTAGAGTCTCCAATTCGTAGGAGTGATATCGGCTTTCAGCATCTGTGGTCCTCATACTCATGAAAGCTACTGCATGTTGTCGTCCATTGAGTACTTGCACGAGTACTGCGCCAAATCCAAGACTGCTTGCATCAGTATACAGCAGTATGGGTGCTTCTTCTTGGAACAACATCAGCACTGGAGCGGATGTAAGGCACTGTATTACCTTACTTCGAGCTTCCTCGTGTCGTTGGTTCCATTCCCATCTTGCTCCTTGTTTGGTAAGTTCATACAATGGCACCATTATGCGGGAAAAATCAGGAATATATTTTCTGAAATATCCAGCCAGTCCGTTAAACTGTCTCACTTGCTTGACTGTTTTCGGTACTGGTGCCCTAATCAAAGCATCGACTTTTCTTGGGCTGGGTCGCACTTCTCCATTTGAAACTACGTTGCCTAGATATTCAATCGATCGCTTGAAGAAACTGCACTTGTCCGCATTTATAGAAAAACCAGCTTCTTGTAGTGCTGCTAGAATACGTTCGATTTTTGACAGGCCTTCAGCAAAGTTTGAGCATTTGCTTAACACATCGTCAACGTATACTTGCGCAGCTGTTCCTAGAAGTGGAAACAGTGCTCTGTTGATGCATCGTTGATAGACTGAGCAGGCGTTACTTAATCCAAAGGGCATGGTCAGATATTCATATAATCCGTCAGGCGTAACGAATGCAGTCTTCTCAATTGATGATTCAGTGATAGGTATCTGATGAAATCCTGCAGCCATGTCGAGACTCGTAAAATAGTACCCATCTGCTAGCTGATCAATTTGGTCAGCTATTATTGGCAGAGGATAATGATCACGTACTGTGTTTGCATTGAGTTCTCGGAAATCAACACAGAGTCTATCCTCGCCGTTCTTCTTTTTCACCAGTATTATTGGGCTTGAGTATGGAGAGTTACTCTCGCGTACAATGTTATTTTCCAGCAACTCACTGATGATGGTGCGTACTTTTTCTCGTTCAACTGGACTAAGGCGGTAAGGTCTTCGTTCCACGTACTTATCAGGATTCTTCAGCCTGATTTCTAACTCTCCAGTATTGACCCGTGTTTTAGGAAATCCTCTAATAAATAAATGCTCGTACTTATTCAGGAGTCTTCGTAGCTGTTCGATCTCACCGTCATTAGTCAGATCACAGTCTAAAGACTCGAAAATCGGGTTGTTCGTAGCAAGATGATGTATAGCTGGTTGATGAATCAGCTTGGTACCATTCGATGTGATGATCATGCTGAGGTTTGTACTATTGATCAGGTTCATACCAACCAAAATATCCGTAGATATTTCACAGTCCGGTAAAACGTGAAATTCAAGTTCAACGCTAATGGCATCTATGACGCAAACTGTTATGAGTTTGTTCATAGACAATACTGGAAAATTCCCAATACCCCTGAGGTACGTAATGGCAGGTCTTCTTTTTCCAGGAATTGATGCAGCAGCAGATTCTCGCATGAGAGAACATTCGGCACCACTATCAAAAACAGCCTGTATTGTTTTCCCGCCAACTTGCACAGTAATTGGGGCAAGTTTGGTTCCTGCCACACAGTTAACGCTTGATGTTAATGCCCGCTGTTTTTTGTAGCATACTTCTTCAGTGTGTCCGGGCCTTTTGCAGAATGCACATATGGAACCACTTGTTGGTTTGAAGCCCTTGCTAGGTTCTGGTGCAAGTGGTGATTGTGACAAACCGCCAGACTCCGGTTTTTGTCCAAGACCCTTGTTAGGTTCATACCTAGGCCCAGAGTACTTAAATCTGCAGTTGTCACTTGAATAATTCTGCTTCTTACAGATGCGACAAGCGGGTTGCTGTCTCGTGTCGTCTGAATATCGCAGTTTCTTGGTAGATGTTAAAGCAGCGGTATCAGGGTGAGGGCGTTTCCTCCTGATTGTTGCTGCAACTGAGATGAGTTCGGGAACGGAAGTTGCTTTAGCATTCAGCAACTCAATGCGTAGACGTTCGTCGTTGACACATCCGATAACTGCCTCCACCGCGTGGCCATTATCCAGCTTGTCTTTTGTTACTCGTTTCCAAAGAACCCAGGAACGAGACAGAAATTCTGCAATAGAGTGCTTTGAAGAGTCATAAACATGCTCCCGAAACTGCAAGATATCGCGGGAGTATCTGTTTTCTGGTTCGTATGTTGTAATCAGGACCTCACGTAACTCGGCCCATGTTGATGTAGAAACCATCCAGTCATCAACCCACATCTTGGCTCGACCCTTCAGGAGGCTGCACACTTTCATTCGTATATCGAAATCTGCGAGCTTATAGGTTGAAATGGCTGCATCTATGTGTTGGCACCATTCACGTACACCCACGTTAGTATCTGGATCAAACGAAGGTAGGAACACATCTTTGATGTATATCCTCGGTGGAGCGGGTGGAGCGTGCAAACGCTCCGTCATTCTGCCCATCATCTCCATCATTTGCATGTAGAACTGAGGCGAAGGTCCAACCCCATCTACAGCTGGGTTAAACGACGTATGCCTAGTATAAAGCATAGGGTCGGTTGGTGCGTCCAGCATCGTTTGTTGTGGTGTATGTAGCGTGTTCATAGAAACATTAGGATTACTGACAGGTGCGGCACCTGATAGCACCATTTGATCAGCAGGTGTAGCGCTGAAAGTTTCAGCACCGGCTAGCGCACCTGGCGACACCTGTTGATCGATATGTGTATCGCACATCGAAACATTAGGATGTCCATGACCAGCAGTTGTTGTGCCGAATGGCACCTGCTGGCTTGTGTATGCGTTCGTCGAAACATTAGGATGTTCAGGTGTCTGAGCAGACGAGGCGTGTGGGATCGGATTTTGAACCGATTCCACTTCTGATGTCGGGGTGTGAGCCCCAGCAATGTTTTTAAAAAGCCACGTCACCACCTTCGTTATGAGCACTCATCAATGGCCAATTGTCATTGAATAATCTTGGTAGAAGATGACTTTCAAATTTGTTCCTTGCTTCTCGAGTGCCGACGACCGACTGAGACGCGTACCGCTTGTTCGTCGATATTTATTCACGAAGCTCCCTTGAGGCGTCCGCTCGCTACGAGCGCTGGCGACGAAGTGAGCTGCGCGCCGTTCGGCCGCCCGTATTTATACTCAACTCGAAACAAGTCGTGTTAGTCAATAGTTGTTTACGTAGATGTTTAATTTTTATTTCTAGTAATGAAGTAAATCTTTTAACTTATTAATTTTAAAGCTTTTAATAATTTTAATTAGAATAAATTAAACATGTAAATATTTGATTAATATTATTTTTTATTAGTTTATTAATAAATGAATTAAATTAACTCCGATGTAAACATAGAAATCGATAGAAAAATAGAAAATAGCGTAAGCTCATGTCCTTGCGCCGACATATACATTTTTAAATAAATTAATTGTTCGAAATATTTCAAAAAATCTGAGATAGTATTGGGCTTTTTTTCCATATTAAAAAACTTGCGTGCTATTTAATCTAACATAATATACATGCCTTACCGATTGCTTACCGTAACATTACGAATTCATGTTATATTTACCGTATATAAACCTACTGTAGGAAATTACCGAGGTCACCTTGATAAGGGTTAGCTGACCCTTATCAATGAAATTGTGAAATCTCATACGTACGTAATATCACAGTGTAAAACTTTTTTAGAACGTCAGTTTCAAGAATTAGGTATATCAGCTTTAGTAGGTACTACCTACCTATTAAAAATATTGCACGCCAGTAATGGGTAAACTGTTGTTACGTACTAATTTTAGTTCATAAGACCTTTTGTATACAGTTTTGGCAATAAATATTATTCTATTTTATTCTAGCAATTTGTTTGACTAGCTCTACTCGGCCACGCGTTGCCGTTTTAAATTGGATCAATAGCTTAAGCAACCAAAGATTACCCTGGATATACAAACAACGTCATTAATTTTAGCTCTTTATAATAATAGTGTAAATTGCGATTGTTCAGATATAGGTTGAGGACCTCTGCCAGCCTGATCTAGTTAGCTTTCAACAAAGCGTGTGTTATGCCACAGTTTCCTTACCCACGCCATAGTTTTGGTAAGCAGAAGTAAACTATGTTAGTTTAGAATAACTAGATCATTGTCGAGAGTCACGGCAAACGCTTGTCTTGTGATGACGCTTATAAAAGTTTTAACTAGTAAGTTCCTATTTTAACATAATATTTTAAAACATTCCCCTTGCATTTGTATCAGCAAACATTTGGTAAGCTATTTTTGTTTATTGCTGACAAAAATCAGTGCTGATGATCTATCGATAGATGAACTTGGAAATCTGTCAGGATATTGATAGTATTATCGATAGTTTCGATAGTTTAATTGGGGTAAATATTTCTATTGATATGCAATATCGATAGAGCACAACAACCGTCAGCCATGCCAGAGGCCTTCGGGCGGCACATTAACTCTGAAACTAGGGCTGGCCACTCAGCCTATACGAACTTGCTTACTTAGAGCATAATATACCTCGGTTGACGTGTCATTAATAGTATCAAGACCATTTATGTCCCTGGCTAGTTTTCTATCAATACTAACGGTAGATAGTCGGCCTATCGATAGTCAACACTAATATAACTGTCAAACGAATGTCAATGAAACTAAAATGGAGTATCCCGTATACTTAAGTTACTTACTCTATGCCGTATACTTTATAAGTAAAAAATAAATGTAAGTACGTAACTAATATAACATTTATTTTTAATGAGCGTGTGGCTGTGTTTTTTTAAAATACTTTCTAGTGACGAGACGAGTAAGACGTTCGCCTGGTGGTAAGCGTTACTCCTGCCACTAACAGAACAGTGCCAGAATTGTGAACTTGCGAACACAATCCTGCGCCACACTGCACTGCCACTCGTTACCCTGAGATATTAAATGTTAAATCTCTTCATACCCAGTAATTTCTCTTTTTTGTTGTTTCAGGTCTTTTAGTTCTTAGTTTAGCTGTGAAAGTATGGGCTCACGTAGAAATAGAAGCAGAAGATTATTTCTTCCCCTTAGAACCGGTAAGACTGTTGAAACGATATACATTATTAAGTATATTCCTAACCGTATGTAGGTAACTAACATGATTTTAGTTCTTAGTCCATTCTAATAGCACCTTTAGCGATTTATGTACCTTTTTTTATATGTTTTTTATTGATTTATAGGCTTGCGTTTGATTGCCATCTCGTCTGATGATAAACGAAGATGCAGTCCACGATGGAGCACGCTTGCCTAGAAGAAACCGATTCACCTCCGCGTATTTCTTAGCTCATGTTTTAATTGGATGTACGTCTTCTATCAGAATACTATCAGTATTCTTTCAGTTTTATCGTGCCCATAGTACGATGTCAGTTTGGGCTTAGATGGCTCTGTTCACGTCCACCAAAATGTATTAATTTATTATTGTAGGTGATAAACTTCTGCAAGATGTCGGACCAGTGCCAGCACGACTTCGTGCCGATCTGCGGGCAGGACTCGCTCGGAATCACACGCATTTTCAGCGACAACTGTGACCTATACGAGTATAACTGCGATGAGAAAAAACGTGAGATACCTGCATCACACACACATTATCAGCCAGAAGATGTCCACTGCTGGCTTAAGGCCTCCTCGTCAATAGACAGGGTTGCCATAATCCCCACGCTTGGCAGGCGACGACGTAGGAATCGCAGAATACTCACCACCGATAACCGAGAAGACACTGCTGCTCGTTAGAAAACTGTATATTAAAAATAAAATAATTTATCGAGTGCTCTGAAAACCTTATAGTCACTGAAACAGTAAACACACACATACAATTTTTAAACTTATAGAGACTGAAACAGAACACACATTCACACAATCTTAAACCTATAATAGTGACTGAATGCGCGAATGAGTGAATGCACACACACTACCTTATAGCTTTAATTATCTATAAGTAGCAGCGTGCCGCGGTTTCACTCGCTATAACTCAGTACGTTTTGTAGTGAAGTTTTTAGAATGTCACACCAAAGGGCGTCAAACAAAGGGTTCATTCCACAACAATGAGCTTGAAGTACAGAGGATAAAACATCATAAGGAAACTGTCATGGGTAGCTTTCTTGTACTCGAATGCAAGCTACCACTCTCTAGTTGAAAATTGAACATGATCTTTGTCTTGTTAATGTTCATTTTGTTGTTCCCACCTGTTGGGAAACGTTACTGACGTCGCTGAGCATAGTATTGAGGTCCTTCAGCGACTCTGCCATGATGACTATATCATCGGCAAAGCGAAGGTGATTGATGTATTCGCCATTAATGTTGATGCCGAATCCGTTCCAGTCCAAGAGCTTGAAAACGTCCTCCAATCCGGTTGGCGTTGGGAACGATACTCTCGAAGTTGTTGACCACTACAACTACTTTGGACAGATTGTTCAGTTAGGTAGGTCCAACTTCGAGAAAGAGGTCGCCCGAAGAATCCAACTCGGATGAGCAGCGTTCGGGAACTTGAGTAATATCTTCTCGTCCAAAATCCCGCAGTGTCTGAAGACAAGGGTATTTAATCAGTGTGTGTTACCAGTGATGACATATGGAACTGAAACGTGGTCTTTAACTGCTGGCCTTTTTGGAGAAACTCAGAGACACGCAACGGGCAATGGAGAGAGCTATGCTCGGAGTTAAATTGCGCGATATAATCCTGAATGAGGATATTTGCCAAAGAACCAAAGTCACCGACATAGCTCGCAGGGTTTGCAAGTTGAAGTGGCAATAGGCAGGCCACATCGCTCGAAGAACTGACAAGCGATGGGAAAGAAAGGTTCTTGAGTGGCGACCGCGAACCGGAAGACGCAGCGTAGGAAAGCCTCCCACTAGGTGGACCGACGACATTGTAAAAGTCGCGGGCAACCGGTGGATACAAATGGCAGGTTGTCGTGCAGTGTAGCGGTCTAAGAGGTCTTCGTTCTGCAGTGGACGTCTCCGGGCTGATGATGATGATGAACTTACGGTGTATCCAGGCAGCCTCACTTGAGATTTCATAGATTTTATTAACCACACCAAGTTGGAATACGAGTAAATTCATTTTGTTAAAACAGTAACTTCTAATGTTATTTCGCTAATATGTCGCTTATTTAACTTTACAGAGTACCGTCATGTCAAAATGGATGTATGTAAATACGAAGCAGCGGCTGCACAGCAATTGGGAAGATAACAGGCTAATATATAAACTTTTACAGTACGTATTATTTCATCTGTGTATAGAATAATTATTATTACTTTTGCCTTTCATTGATTCTTTATCTTTTGACGTCTCGTTTTACTAAGCAATGATATGGTCTTGGACAAAACACGTATAACTAGAAGGCATCTATTTTTATTCTATATAGTTTTGAAGGCACCCATATTGTACTTTTTGGGAAACCCATACTATGGTAGAGAGTTCTCAAATCACCCTTCCCAAACTCTGTGAATTAAAAAGTGTGGATCCAAACACTTTGCCTGTACGTGGGGAATGTCTACGATGTGCGGATGGCACTTTGGTCGCGTTTGTCTGGCCATCAGATAATAGAAAGGTAAGGAAAAGAAGAAGCTGGTAGAACGAAGTGGTGCAATTCGATTAAGCTGAACGCAAAGTTACGCCTGAATTAATCATATTCTTATCAGCCTTTGGACCTTGAAGCTTTGGACCTGGGTATGTCCTAAAACTGCATCCAGAACCGCCGGAGGACGGGCAGCAGCGTCCTCGTAGTTAACGGTGGTAATGCGATCCCCAAGCCGCCTGCCAAGCGTGGGGATTATGGCAACCCCTCCCTGTTAAGGGAGAGGCCTTCGTCCAGTAGTGGACGCCTTCGGGCTGATGAGTGAGTATCAGCCTTTCGATTGAATCTATTGCCTTGATTGAGGAGTGAGAGGATACGTCACGTATCCAGATCGAACGACAGGCTCGCTTTAAGCTGAACAGTGTTTATAACAAAATCTCCACGTGCCTATAACAAAGCATAACGCAAGTATTTGTCGAACCAATTCCGAGAATATGTAACATGGCTGTGACGTCAAACAGACCGAGTGATATGTTTGCGTTGGTGTGCGCAAGCGCAGAGCGCTATGTTGGCTTCTGTTTGATATTTGTGTCGGTGGTTAGTGGCCGGCCTGGTTTGAGGATGGCACTTTGACCTCAGGACCGAAGTTAACTGGACTTAGTGGGTTTCAGTAGATAAAATATACATAAATATGCATAATCAGTCCCCTGGCTAGGCCTATATAAACTCGAGGGTGATTGGGCTACATCCATCACGCTGGCCCAGTTGCGGGTTGGTGGATTTACATAGGCTATTAATATTTTTCGGGTTTTCGTAGGTAGGTTGCCTCACGATTTTTACAATCATCAAAAAGCTATTGGTATGAACTCCAATAGCTCATTGGTACGGACCCGTGATTTGAAACCTCGACCTCACCGTTCCGAGTCTAGCTGTCTTCTCATTAGAGTACAACGGCTGAGCTTAGGAAGTGAAAAAATTACCAAATAGGTAATTTTATTACCAGACATAAGCTGCTTATGAATGTTATATGATATATGAATGCTATACCTCAACCTAACCGGACGTCTTAAGATGATTTACTAGAAGACTGCAAACATTGTATGAGACATTTCACCTGTATAAGTTCACAGTGGCCCACAAATAAACCCATAGAGTTTTTGTAAATGTCTCCGACCACCACCAACCGATAACCAGCGCAGATCTTTTTAAAAACGCTTTAGAGAAATTACTGGGCAGGAAGAGTTTTGACATTTTATATCTCAGGGCTACGAGTGCAGTGCAGTGCAGCGCAGGATTTTGTTCGCAAGTTCACAATTCTGGTACTACTACTGTTATTGGTAGGCGTGGTGCTTACCACTAGGCAAACGTCCCGCTAGTATCGTAACTACATAGCATAAAAAAAAAATTACACGGGTTGTAATCTGAGACCGTTATTTATTTACTCGCAATATTTGTACCCAGAGCAGCCTGTCGGCAAATCAGCTACCTTCCAGCTCATCTGAACAAGTTGTTATGAACAATGAGCACTCAACGCAGCGGGCGCGTATCGCACTAATTGAGTATTGTTGGCGGAGTCGTAGAGTAGTTTTATCAATATGAGACGCAAGCCACCTTGCGGGGATGTAGTAATAAAGATTTCAGTTTTAAGGCGTGCTTGGCGCTTATTTGCAGCTTTTCATACAGACGTAGTAAACTTTTTTTGGTAACAAGATACTGACGCAACTTATAATGTCTGCCCGTGAATATTGCAGCGCACAGCGATATCCAGAAACAAAAACAAAGTCTAGGGTGTCATCGCTTTGGCGCTTAGCTATTCAGTTGTGGTAGTCCGTTGGTATAGAACACGCGCTTCGGGATGGCGTAGTAGGTTCAGAGCCCCGTACCAATGTGTTCTTTAGAAATTTAAGTTTTACGAATTGTAAAAAAAATGCATGCCACATGTGTTTCGGAGAAGAAAAGCACCACAAAAAAACCTGCCTGTGTTCGAAGGAGAAATTCAATAGCGTGTACGAATCCGCCAATCCGAAGCGGGCTAGCGCAGCGTGGTGGAGTAGTGCCCGTTGCAAAGTTGCTCATTACGCTGGCTACATTGACGTGCTAGAAAAAAATGGCTAACCTTTACATCAGGTACGAGCCGGAGTAGGAGTCACCAACCTTGTTAAACCAAACCGTTAGACGATAGAGAAACTTAACTTACAAGCCGCCAGTCAAACTTGGGAATGATGGCACCCCACGCACAATATTAATGGGGAGGCCTTCTCTCAGCAGTCGACGTCTTCTGCCTGATGATGATGACGATGAAACTCAACTTTGTCCAATATTAACGCATTTTATAGAGAAAATATGGGTCCTAGCTTGGTATAGCCGCCTGCCAAGAGTGGGGATTATGGCAAACCCCCATATCTAATGGTCAGGCTATCGTCCAGCAGTGGACATCCTCTGGCTGATGATAGGGAAATATTCTATGTCCATTCTTGTAACGCATACAGTCATTAAATAGGTACAGCTTTTAATTCGTAAAATATCATTGCGTAAAATAAAAAGGTTATAAACATACAACAGGTATTTCAGCAGGTTTTTCTTCCTGTTTAAGCTTTAAAAACATACAACAGGTATTTTCTCATTTATCTAGTTTGATTAAATAGATATATTTGAAGTATATGATACTAAATATCTTGATTCTACCTACCGCACCGGTTGCTTTACAATACCTACTTAGACTCTATCAATAAATAATTCTATTAACACATTGGTCTTAAATTTTAACATTTAAGAACGTTAAACCTTTTGTTTTTAATTTCAGCGTTGTTTTTACTTCGTTTACTTACTTGAAAAGTGTTAAAATAAACAACCTTCGGCAAAAAAAATTTTTTTTTTCGATGTGTTATTAACTTATTATTACTAGTATTATTGACACAATTTATTATTAATTTATGACGAACCTCCTAAAATACCTCTATTTAATATGTATTTAATAGGCATCTTATTGTTAAATGAAGTCGTCTTCCTCTCTTCTACTATTGCTGCGCCCGACAGGGTCCATATGAAACTTCTTTTTGACAATATCTGTGTACACTATGGAAGCAATAAATATCTGAATCTGAATCTGAATCTGAAACAACAACATTACAATGATGTTCGTTTACAGGACTTTTTAAACTTGGAGGATCTAGCTCTCTCATATAATCAAAGTCTTTGAATCATAAATTAGGATCAACCACATGTTCTGTCTCTTCAAATATTTAATTTTGTAACCTTTTTAAGAATAAAATGTTAAATAAAAAATTTAAAGTAAAAAAAAAAAAAAACTTTAACTAATTGGGAAGGATATTTTCTTGTATTTACTCCCAAATCTCGGGCACAGTAAGTTTACACTTATGTAGCGGATTTTCCTGCACACTAAAAAAAAGAAGCTCATTGTAGATGGCGCTGACCAGTTGTTGTAACCTTTTTTGTTTAATGTGCACCAGATCAAAAATATTATGCTGTTTTTAACTGGCAAGTATTGTCAGCGCCATCTATGGAGTTGATGAGAACTACTTTCAACAATATATATTTTTGGAAAATCTCTCATTAAGAATAGATCATTAAATAAGTAGCTTATTTACTAAAAAAACTCTTATATTCGAATATATATTTGAATTTAAGATTTTTAGTAAGAAAAATACTTTAAAAAAATCGTTCGACTTCAACTTCGTTAATTGGATGACATGTTTTCCATTTATTTCGATTTAAAAACCAAACTATAATTTTGATGAAATTTCTATGGCACCAATCTGTAAGAATATCCTTTCAAATAAAAAAAGTTATTTTTAAATTAGTTTATAAATGACGAGTTCTGAGGTAACCAAGGTAAAAAAGAACACAACTGAATTGAGAACCTCCTCTTTTTTGAAGTCGGCTAAAATGGCAGGTACATATGTTGAATATTTTCAAGATTCTAGGCTCTAGGCAATATCACTAACATTAAATAGCTGTTATCATTATCACTAGCATTAATACAACACAATCTTATCACACTACACTGAAAGTCAGTCTTAATGTTCTATTACAAATGAATAGCAACAAATACGAGCTATTTAAAGATATGAACGAATTAATTACGACTAAGTTCTTCGATACGATTCGTGCAACATACTTAATTGCGTACAGTAATGAAGTTTCAGCGAATATCCTACTAATATTATAAATGCGAAAGTATGTGTGTGTGAATGTTTGTTACCACGTACCTCCGTAATTACTAAACCGATTTTAATGAAATTTTAAATGAGGTTACTTTGAGTTCTGGAATAAGACATAGCGTAGCCTAATTTTCGAAAATCAACCCCTAAACAAAAAAACAAACAACAGGGGGTTAAACAGGGTGGTAAAATTTCTATGGATGTTTTTTATTCTTTGGTTTGATTCACTCAAAACTCGGCACAAATAAACTTAAAAATAAATAATTAAACACGTATTTTCTACCCCTGTGCAAGGGAGTTCTAAAGTGACCACTCACGTTATGGTTTTAGGCCAAATTCTAATATCGTATATACCAGGTATATAGCCCACGCGGGCGAAGCCGCGGGCAACAGCTAGTAAATAATAAATAGCCTGATGGTTATTTATTGACTATTTATTGATGACTGTCAGCTCACGTCATCAGCTAGAAGAAGACCACTACTGGACGAAGTCCGCCAATAGGGAGGGGTTGCCATAATCCTCACGCTTGGCAGGCGGCTTGGAGAAAAAAACTAATAAATCGAATAAATAACCAATTATATTTAAAAAAAAACAATATTTTCTCCCCGATATTCTTGAAACAGAAAAATCTAAAACTACATCTAAATCGATTCAGCCTTTTGTGAGCTAATCACGGACCGATACAAAGTCAAACTCATTATACCCCATCATATGTTTTTGGTCGGAGGTTAAAAAATAAGAACAATTACACTGTCCCACCCACCCACTGTCTGTCTGTCACTGTCTGTTGCGCTCGCGGTTTCTCCCATGTAATGATGAAAAACGGTGATGATGATGGTGATAAAAAGTAGCCTATATGTTATTCCAGGAAATAAACTACAGGACCAGGAACTGGATCTCCATTCCGAGATCTATCAAAATCCGTTCAGCCGTTTGGCGTGAAGAAATAACAAACATACACACACACATACCGACAAAGTTTCGCATTTATAATATTAGTGTGATTTTACTAGTATTTATAGCATTATTTTAATAAACAGTTTTGCAGCGAAGAAAATAATCTGTCCTTTTCTAGGAAACCAGTTGCTACTATTGCATTTGTTTGGAATCGTGGTATCTGACGTCATTTTACATGATAGTGCGCTCTCTGTCTAGCATGAAACTAAAATGTTTCTAACTTCTTTATTGTGCAGATTTAGAAATTTTGGTTTTCGATAATTTATTTTGTTGCGAGGAACCTTTTTTTTTCGTTATTTTGCTCGCGAGGTTCGCTTAATGTTCGCAGTTATAATAATCGTTTTTGCACTAACTGTAGTACTGATAGCATTTTACTTTGTGGTAAGGCTATTGTGTTTGTCTTGAGGCAGAAGATCGTTCGTTTGCGGTGTCGATTTTATGGGAGGTCTGTAGGGTTCGATATTTAACTATACGGAATCTAAGTTTCCATAGATCGAGGCTAAAGATATTAGATAGGTAGGTCACTGGAAAGGTCGAATAATTTGTGTGTATTCTATGAGCTTAGTCATTACTGTGTTTTGGTTTGAAGGGCAATGTTACCAGAGAAATTACTGGGCCTGTAGAGACTTGCCATCTAATATCTCAGAGTGCCGAGCGCAGTGAATTCACAATTCTGGCACTGCTACTGTTATGGGAAAGCGTGATGGTTTCCACCAGGCGAACGTCTCGTCACACACTACACCCGATTATCGTTAAACAAGTTTTTGTTACAATCACAGAAAAGCGAAAGCTACTTCTTAGTTCTCTCTTTCAGTGGTCGCAATAGTAAATAAATAAATATTGGTTGACATTTCACACAGAGCCACCTAGCCTCTAAACTAAGCAAAGCTTGTGATATGGAAACCAGATATCTGATACAATACTTAATTTTTTTTTAAATATATACTACACCCAGAAACAGAACAAACATCTATGTTCATCACATAAATTGTTGTTGTAAAGGGAGGGGATCGAACCCACGCCTTACAGCTCTGAAGGCAGGCATGCTACCAAAAAAACTATAAAGCAGTCAATAGTTCAGCTGCTTTTTTTAAAGTTATGATTGTAGAGCTTCTACGTACTATCAAGTATACCTAGTCTAGTTCTTTCGAGCTTCTACAGCTTATTGATACAGTTTTGTGAACGCAGGCTTGATACCAACTGAGCTATAAGGCAGTCAATAGTTCAGCTGTTTTTTTTTAAATAGTCATGATTGTAGAGCCGCTACGTACTATCAAGTATGCCTAGTCTGGTTCTTTCAAGCTTATTGATACAGTTTCGTGGTCCAGTTTGTTTGGCCAGATGCCGACGCGCACCAGCCGGCCAGTTAACATCTACGTGATAATGCCGCTTTAGGAAACGCCGAATACTTGTTCAAACTTCATTGGTGACAACATCTACTATTAACTAACGTGTAATCTTTGACCATATACGACAAAGTACCTTAGAAACTGCTACCTCATCTGCGGACAGACCTAACCTCGGACATGGTTCACTATTTCCTAATCTGCGGTAAAAGAAGAACTATTTGTAAAGTAGACGGTGGATAGGAATTCTGATACAGTTTTCAACAATCAACAACAATCAACATCACAATGTTAGAAGCTACGTCAAATACGAGCAATTACATATTTTCTACTAGCATTTTTTGAATGAAAATAAAAGATTTACTTCCTTTTTTTTTCTTTTATTGGTAGGACTTTCATTGATAGATAGATAGATTGTATAGAAGATAGAGAAATTACTGGACATAAAGAGATTTCACTTATAATATCTCAGGGTGGCGAGCGTAGTGCAGCGTGACGCAGGATTTTGTTCGCAAGTTCATTATTCTGGCACTGCTACTGTTATGAACAGGCGCGACGCTTACTACCAGGTGATCGTCTCGCTCGTCACATCACTCAAGTCCATAAACAAAAAAAACTACATCTCTACACTATAAATTCATCTTCGTCGGAACTTTGTGTAGTTCGATGTTATTGTTATTATTGTTTGGTATACAGTATAATGGAATGAATTAAATATTAGTACCTACATATTTGGTTAACGGTGGTGAGCATTCTGCGATCCCCAAGCCACACGCCAAGCGTGAGGATTATGGCAACACCCCTCTATTGGGAGGCCTTCGTCCAGCAGTGGACTTTTTATGGCTGACGACGACGACCTACATATAATAATTTACTACTTATAATGATTTTAAATATACTACTTCCTACAATCCTACTCCTACTAATATTATAACTCCTAGTTTGTTACTCCTTCACGCTGAAGCGGCTTAACGGATTTGGATGAAGTTTGGTATAGAGTTATACCTTAGAATAAAACATAGGCACTATTTACCCCAAGAATCGCGGGGGAAACCGCGTGGGCAAACATATATAGGCCCTAAAACAGGCTGCAATTTGTGATCCAGAACTCTACCATAACAACCCTGTGAAGCTGATTTTTATACTCACAGATTCTTTGGTTCCAAAATTCTACCATCTTAGGTTTATCGTAGCAGCTGTTTTATAGCAAAGGCTACACAGTAAATTAAAATTATGTGCGACAAACTTTATGAAAAGTAAATCTAGACCCAGCCAAAGGCACACAAAATATCTGAAACAAGTTTCATCAGCGGTACGAGTCACAAGTCTGAAGCTAAAATTGTTTTTTTTTATTTGTGATAGCTTTGAAAGCCGCGAAGAGCTGGATATAACAAATATTAGGAATTAAGGAAGGAATTATTTTATAGGAAAGGTAAGCAATTTAAAGAACAAACCGGTGGCAGAAACGAAATAATTATCTGAGGGCTAAAGAAAACTAATCAGCAATGCCGTACAAAAATATCAGTTTCACCCACAAAATATATGGAACAGCTGATTTATTTGTCGCAATTTCAGATTAAAGGCCCATAGTGAAAGTTGTTCTCAATGATGATAATCTACATATTAAGCTTCTTTCAGCTCATCATTATCAGCCAGAAGACGTCCACTACTGAACGAAGGCCTCTCTTTTAATAGACCTTAGTTGCAAATACCTAAATAAATATGAAAATATGAAAAAATAGGGAGCCCAACACCCACACTTGGAAGGCGGTTTGGGGGTGGCAGAGTGTTACCACCGTTAACTAAGAGGATGCTGCTGCCCAGTGCTTTCAGCTCAGTACTACCTTTTTTTAAAGATAGTCTTGCGTTCGACCACCCGATGAGGTGACGGGAAGACGAATAAATATTTTCAAAATATTGTGATATTTGTTTTTTTGTTTAAAATGGTATTTTATTCATTATGACAAGCGTGGACAAGTGACAAATATTATGGGGTGAAAATTATATTTGTGAGTAGTTTAAAAATAAAAGCTTCTAGTAAAGTCGCCGGGCATGACTTGGACTCGACTGTGACAGATTTTGTTACTGCCTGTAAATTTATGAAAAACTTGACAAGAATAGCCTGATATTTCTCAAAAACCTATATGGTGTATACTAAGTACCTACAAAATATTGAAAATTGTTGTTGTGGTTAGATAGTCACTTCAACACGGTATCATCTCAAACCTCAACCCTCGAACTGAACTCGGCGCTAGCGTCTTACACCATAACAAACCTAGCAAACAGTCCGTCATCTTGTTAAACTAAAAAGTTAACAAGGATCGGGTAGCACTTAGCCAAGGCCTGCTAATTCGGTGGACAAAGCTAGGGTGTGTTTACTGCGCCTAGTTGCTGCCTAAGTGAAATAATTGTGGGTAGAATGCTGGGCAGGTGCCTTGGAAGCCTCGGAAATGTTTGAAGACCTTTACAAACATGTTTTTGGTTGTGATGGAATTTATGGAGTTTGGAGGCTAGTTTAGGAAATTGTGGTGAGGTGAAGGTTTTAGTTTTAGAGCAGACGAAGTTGATTAATTTATTTCATTATGGTACCCACAATATTTAAATCATATTTGATTTATAAAATTAAATAAATAAATATATACCGGTGGACATTAATCTCACACAGCGCCATCTAGCCCCAAACTAAGCAAAGCTTGTAATATGGAAACTATAATACTTATATACTACTTATATACTTTTTGTTTTTGAAAATAAATACTTATAATACATAAAAATGCAATTGTGATAAATACATTTCCCATCATCAAGTTGTGGAGTATTATTTCTATTCGTCCGGAAAAATTAAAACATACTTAGATTTGAAATTTTACAATATGTTTTTATCTCAATTTAAAATTACCAACTAGAAAAACAACGATTACAAAGGGGTTCTAGAATAAATTGCGCTATATATCATAGCCAAATTTCTATCGTGATCAAAAAAGCTCATAACCTATCTTAATTAGGAGAAATCAAATCCATTAATATTTTTTTGCAAAATCTGCTTCTCTCTATATCCATAATAATCCAACTCTATCTTCTTGATTTCCTTAAGAGTCGTTCATCTCAGCCTGGTTACTTTGCAAATCCACGTAGGGTCCTCGTTAATCCTTAAGTCTGAGCAATTAAAAGCTCGGATAAAATAAATAATTGCATTAGAAATAAATAAACGTATTAGAGAGTTGAGTAACGATGCCTCGCGGTACGCTAATAAAATAAATGAAGACTGAGAAGTACTTTATGTCGTTAGGCAATAGGAAAACTTTCATAACTGTAATATTACATGTTTTAAGATTATTAAAATATAAGTAAAAATAATTTAGTAGATTCGATAGGAAAAATGTACAGCTTTCGATTGTTTCGTTTTGAAGTATGTAGAATGATGTTAACTAAAAACGATATTTAAGTAAAAACGTGATAAATATTTTATTTATTTGAAGTAACTTCAAAAACAAATAACAATAATTTACACTGGCCATATAAAAACGATACGTATTGCAAAGTTTGATTTAGGCGATGTTTTCGTTGGACGTTTTTAAAACTGATGACATTAACGTCATTTCTACTAAGTGCATAAATTTTTTTGCAAATTCATTCTCGAAATACGTTTAATAGGGTATAATAAAAGGTCAAAATTCATGAAATTTAATAGATAAATTAAACAAAAAATGTTTAAAGAAAAAATACAATACCTATTTTATTTCGACAAAGTATAAGTATATCTTATCAATGAAAATGCGTGAAAAATGACGTGGAGCACTCCATAAAAATTATAAAAATTAACAATTTCTATATGCCTCCTTTTAATTTTCTCCCGCCGAAGTCTGGCCGGGCCGACGTAGAGGCAATTGATTAGTCGGCGGTCTTTGTGTGCCCGCGCCGACGCTCCGAACAATTTGCTCGCGGCCCGACCGCCCTAATTTTAATGGCCTTATAAAATTTATATTTAATGTATTTATCATATGGTAGAGTTGTGTGGACATGGTCTAAATTTGAAAGTAATTAAAATAAACTTGTTTTGTAGCAGTTTTTTTGTGTGTAGTTTGTAGTGTACATCTACGTTTCATCATCATCCAGAAGACTTCCACTACTGGACGAAAGCCTCTCTCTGAATTAGGGCGGGGGGGGGGGGGGGGGGGGGGGATCCCCTAGAGGTGGGATTGTGGGAAGGGATCGCAGGATACTCACCACCGATAACCGAGAGGACGATGCTGCTATTCTTCCGGTGGTTCTGGTGCCCGAATAATTTTCACCAAAAGTAAAATAAATATATTATTATATTATAGAACGAACTAGAATATCATGTATTTTCATTAAAAATAACGTTCAATTAGTTTATAATGACGTTTTATTATGCAAAAAAATATAATTATTATAATAATTCTTTCATTATTGAAATTTATTGTATAAAAATTTGATTCGAAAGTGAGCAGTCTAATGAATGAATAATTCCTTTTTCATCAATAGATTTTTATGTAGGCCTTTATGAATTACAACAAAATTTGCCAACTACCACACATTAACTATCTTAACGACTTAACGTACTACACAAAAGCAAAAAGATTCTATCCAGGCCTATGAAAGTTTATTTATTTTAATGAATGTAAATACATACTTCTTACAAAATATCAATCAACATGTATAAGTATAAAACTATGTTAAACAAATAACTATAAAGTCATATAACACATTTTCTAAAAAACATTACGTAATTTGAATACTTAGATGACGTACGAGGGTAGACAAAGTCTTTTTGAAACTCTCCTTGGAATATCCACACTATAATTTCTATCATATTTATAGGAGGAACATTGTTTTATTGTTCATTCACATGTAGAACAAGCATTAAGCGACTCTCGTATTTACAAGCCACTATAGGTGGCTTCGGAAAGGTTAAGCGATCACTTAACATTTAATATGTTGATATGTTAAAATTCACTTTGATTGTGGGAAGGTTATTAATCTAACAGGCTTGCGTCAGTCATGATGGATCATGAAGATTGCATGTGATAACCTGAAAAACGTTACCTTTACGTTAGTGCTCAATCCAGGCTAGGTGCGTTTACAATCTTCGACCACACAGTCCATTAAAAAACAAAAGTGGAAAACAAAAATTATGAAAAAATTATACAGTGTGTTACGTATGATATAATCTTATTCTCGAAAGATTAAATGTTTTTTTAATGGAATTGAGTCACTAGACAAGCGAGATGGTCGCCTGGTGGTAAGTATCACGCCTGCCCATAATAGTAGCAGTGCCACAATTGTGAACTTGCGAACAAATTCCTGCGCTCGTCACCCTGAAATATTAGATGTGAAATTTCTTTAGGCCCGGTAATTTATCTGGTAACATTGCCCTCAAACCGAAACACAGTAATGCTTGCACACTACTGCTTGGCGGTTGAATACGGATATTGTTTTTTTTAACGTTATTCAGTGATTTAATATATTCAAAAATGTAGAAATGTGCAAGCAACACAGCGGCGCGCAATCGGTGGGCATTCGGTGGTCATTTTTCACCAGCGTCATCTAGCCCCAAACTAAGCAAAGCCAACCAAATACCAACCAATACCAAACCAACCCAAACCATCCAAACCACCAACACCAATACCAACCAACCAAACAACCAACTAATACCAACCAATACCAATATTCCAATATTCTGGACCTAAAGACGTGGTAATGGTGCTGCTACGTTTTCTATCTGTTCTACTCTTAAATCTGGGATTGATTCGCTACATTCATAGTTTTCCTTAAAGATATACAATAGGGTTACGCTGCCACTATAGTACCAAAAGTAATCGTGATATCCGTTGCTATTCTTATATCTGGGATAGATTCGCTACATTTATGGTTTGGAACATGCTGATACTATAGTACTCAAATTAATCGTGTTATCAGTTGCTACTTTTACATCTGTGATAGATTTGCTACATTCATGGTTTCCATTGAGACGTGCGCTTCTGCCCGGACCTACCTCACGAGTGGCAATCGATGTCAACGCAGCGCCGCGCATGCGCCAAGCGTGAGGGCGAGTACAGACGGTCGGAAAAGCTAATTGTTATTTTTTTAGAAAGAAAAAGTAAACACATAATTAATACTTTTGTTAACGGACAATCAAGTGGACCATTCTCCTGAAGTGAACCGTCATCTGTGGAATATTTCAACGTTATTGTGATGTCGTCGACGCGTTGCTACCCTGATTACTTTCTTAAAAACGGGTTATAATGATGAATATTTTTATTACTAAACGTTTGTTGAATTAAATTATAAGTTATTTTAATAATTCACATGATACTAATAGCTGTAACGAGTATAATGTAAACTGTTAACAAAGCCACGTCCATGGCAATAATATACCATCACCACAGTGTTAATCAGAATATAAAAAAGAATTGACGACAAACTATTTACGTAATTAAGTAGCTAAGTAAGTTATAATATAAGTGTAATAAGTCATAATGTCATATAAAGTCATGATATAAGTCATAATGTAAAGTCATCATAATACATAAAGTCAGTCTACGGACCAAAGACGTATGTTTACGACGGACGTTTTATATTATAGTTTATATTAATGAATTTATAATTAAGCCATGTATAAAAAAATATCATAATTTTTGTTTAATGACTATTTAATTACTTTTAAAAACTAAAAAATGGGACAGTATGTTTTATGGGACATAAAAATTTATCTTTAAAAATTTATCATCAACACGAAAATATCAAAAAGCTCTGCGCGAGCTTTTGGCTAACCGTTGTGCGCGCGGTGATACTGCGGGCTCACCAGTCTTACTTTGCCGCAGGAGGAACCGCCTGAAAGTTCCAAAGCTTCATTTTCACCAGCCCTTCATATCCCATACTAATTCAATTACACTAGCAACAATCCAATTGAAGTGGTTACTCTGTGATTGAACCAGCTTTCGACGCAAAAATGTGAGTAATGCTATGAAGATTTCTATTACTATCATATTTGGCAGACCTTTAAATTTTATAGGCATTTGAAATTTTGCCTGAATAGATGTTTTGGTTTTTTTTTTTAAATTGTTACATTCAAATTGTGTATTGTTAATTTTATCAATATATATTATTTCAAAGAGGTTATATCTTATTCATATTTAATCTTAATTAATTGATAATTAATTGAGTTTAAATATGTAAAAAAACATGTATTTTGAAACCTCAACAGACGATCGGCATTAATGTATCATTGTATCGTTTTGCGAAGTATGAATTATGAACACACATAGATAAAATATAAATTTAAAATAATAAAAAATATAAATAAAAAAATATAATACTAAAATATCCTCTTATCTCTCTTGTTTTTTTGTAAGAACTTTTCAAGTAAAATTTGTTCGGTGTAAAAAAATATTTACAGTCAGGTAATTGTTTTTTTTGACATAGGCAAGAAATACGCTTACCATCATGCAAGCAATTTATTTATCTCGGTACTGTAAGTCGCATATAAAAATATCGCGCCTTTTATAAAATCCTGTAATTTTGTTAAGCCCCAGGTGAATTCCAAAACATGATTTGAAACTTGTCAATGTACAACTACATTTTTATAATAAAACTAGCGGTTTAGGCTATGCGTTGATAGCTCAGTCAGGATTTTGAATTTTATATATACAGATTTATTAAAATTTGTAGTTTTAGATTAATTTCACATGGTATACGAAATTATGTGTTAGATTTGCCGCACGCACTAAATACCTAAAGCATTCTGGTTCATTGCATTTTTTGCAAATAATTAACACTATTAATAAAACACTGTTTTAAAAAATTATCACGGTTGTTTACTAAAGTTCTATTATTATTAACGGGATAAATTAAAATCCGAAAATCGCCGAAATATCGGGAGCTCATTTCACAACATAATCACGGTAAATATCCCGTTAATAATAATAGAACTTTACTATTAATAAAGTCGTATCGTACTTTTTAGATTCCTATACTATGTTGCCTTCTTAGGCATTTTACTTTTTAAGTAACTCGATCATAATCGTTTTGAAAACCATGTTCAATCGATAAATGTATTTTATTCAGAAAATACGCAAATCACCTTTTCACTTATTATATACCGCATAGCTGTGGCCTATATTTTGACGACGCTGGCAAAACGCCACGTTTCTTATCGATTTCCATCTACTGCTATGGCATTGTCATATTATACCCTAGAATTATGCCATTATAAAATCATTATAAACACGATGGATAGTGGCTCATGTCATGCAAGTGCCTGTTCGCATGGCCACATAGATCGATAGGTTAAGGTTTTTATGAAGGTTTATTTGTTGGACTAGTTTAATTTCTTAGTAATTGGTATTTAAGTTGCATTTATGAGTTTAATTTAATAACGCGTATTTAGATTATAAAACTAGCAATATCTGTGGTTATGAAGTGGTATCCATTGTGATTTGGCAAATTTACAAACATTGTTGATACTCTTTTCCGGGCTTGCGCAGGTTTTCTCCCTAAGATGATGATGATGATGATAAAAGTAAGCAATGTTACCAGAGAAATTACTGGCAATGAAGAGATTTGACATTTTATATCTCAGGGTGATGAGCGATGTACAGTGCGGCGCGAAAATTTTTGACCAACCTGTTTAGTCAAAAGTCAAAAAGATTTTGCTAGTTAAAAGGACTTTTGAATGGTTAGTTTAGACCGCAAAATAAATAGACCACGATATCATATTTTTCCGTTATAGATTGAGTTATTTAAGCTGTAGCAAGTACTTGGTCTTTTTATGATCGAAGGTGGTCAGGAGTAGCATCAATAAGGTTCAATACTGTTTTTTGTCTACCATATTTTATTGTTTTGATCAACGATTCAATTACAGCCTTATGATAGTTCTTTTAGTTACATTCTGTACTCCAAATATGCACTTGCTTGCAAAGGAAATGTGACCTTACTTAGGGCGTTCATTATAAAGTGAGATTGAGGTAGAAATACTTTGGAACCGAAATATTAAATACTGGCTGGTAAAGCTGGAATATTAATAAGATTAAAAAAAAAGAAATAATTTGAATATCTTTTGTTTTTAATAAATGGAAGTCTTTTGTTTGTAGTCTGTCGTAGCGTGTTGTCGAAATAAGTATCTGTGCATGAAAAATTTCAGTACGGATCGAACGAATAAGACTTGCAGGATACTTTAGGAGCAAATGCACTACCTTATTCTACAGTTGCTCGTTGGTGTGCCAAATTTAAACGTGGATGAACATCCACCAAAGATAAGGCCCCATAACGGTAGTGACCGAAGAAATGGTAAAAAAAGTCGAGAACATTGTTTTAGCAGATCGTCGTCGTTTCACGATACGTTTTATAGCCGACTAGAGGTCGCCCGCGACTTCGTTCACGTACGGAAGTAATTCAGCCCGCTCCCAAGATTCACCACTTTGATTCATCTCGAGCAATCCCCCCCCACTCCCCCCAACTCCCCCCTCCCACCAACTCCCCGCCCCCACCTTGATGAACTAACCAAGTATACATTTTCATCACTGGAACTTCAAAAACAATGAACTTTCCATACAACATTCCACCCCATTTCCCGCCCTTAAATCATTCCTGTCAAAAAAATATTTGAAAACAGTATTTTTTATTTTAAATGAACTATCCAAATCCACATTTTCGTGACTAAAAGTCCAAAAACAAAGGGCTTTCATACAAACTCCCCCCCCCCCCCCCCCCTTGGGGGGTCGAATTTCGAAAAATCCTTTCTATGTACACCCCTCCGCATCGAGACGAATACAGCCTCCAAATTTCAAGTCTGTACGACCAGCGGTTTGGGCTGTGCGTTGTCTGTCAGTCAGTCAGTCAGTCAGGACAGAGCTTTTTATTATATTAGATAGATAGATGAAACAAAGATTTCGACTGCTAGTGTACATAGCATTTTACACGAACGCTTGGGGATGAAACAAGTATCCGCGCGCTGGGCCCCCAGAATGCTTACCGATGCACAAAAACAAACCAGGCTGAACATTTCTCGAGCTTCATGGAAATGTTACAACAAGATCCTAATCCATTGTCGTTTTTTGTCAATCGAGACAAAAAACGACAATGGATGAAACATGGCTTCACCATTACGATCCTGAAACAAAATTACAATCTATGACTTGGAAAAGACCATCATCTCCAACTCCTAAGAAATTTAAGGCGAGTCGTTCCGCCGGATAGATCATGGGCTCTCTTTTCTGGGATAGTAAAGAGGTGGTCATGATAGAATATCTCGACCATGGAGCTACTGTAACGGGCTCTTTGTATGCAGAACAAATAAAAAATTGCGTAACGAAATACGCGAGAAACGGCGAGGCAAACTAGCAAAAATTGTTTTGTTCCATCGCTCACCCCGGCTCACAAGTTCGCCGTTGCTATGGCTACAATTCGTGATGCTGGCTTCGAAATACTTGAGCATCCTCCATATTCACCTGACCTTACCCCTAGTGATTTCTATCTATTTCCGAGGTTGAAGGAGTCTGTGAGAGGACAGAGTTTCGAAAATGATAAAGCAGTAGTCGCTACAGTACAGGAGTTTTTAGGTGCTCAGGATGAAAAGTTTTTTAAGATAGTTAAGCTTAGAAAAAAGATATTCTAGATATAAGTGTATTACGCTAAAAGGCGACTATATCGAAAAATAAAATAACATTTAATAAAAGTTACCGGCAACATACTCATTCTCACTTTTTATTGAACGCCCCTTGTATTATAATGCTTCTCCTATTTACTTATTTAGCCAGACTGAACGGAGTGCAATATGCCAGGGAAAATATTCTATGTTATCACTAACTGCCTACCTTATGTGCATATTTTATCTCACGTACCTAGTAATCGGTAAATACTAAGTGGCTGACACTGAAATTATATGGACGAAGCTGGTACATTATCTTGCCTTATTATTTTTTATTTCTTTGTTTTGGGGTCTTTTAGATTAAGGGGTGTGTTAAGTTATAGTTCGTCTTCATGGAATTTAATTTTTGCAGCAAGTAAATAACCCCGCTGTTTCGTGTAATATTTACATTGCACAGGTGTGTAGCATTTAGAGCTGTTAATAAGAAGAAGATTAAGTTAAGATTTATCCTGCAAATAATGCAGGATAAAATAATTTATTGAAGCGTCACCATTAAAATGTTTGCCTCATCATTCTTTGGCTATCAATTTAGTTTGTGTTTTGAAAGTGTTTCCATCGTTTTCAGGGCTGAACCAGGCGGTGCTCCAGGAGGGCTGGCGCCTGCGGAACCTGAGACCGGGCCTGATGGTGAGATCATTGGAGGTCCTCGCACGCCGCAGCAGATTGCTGCTCAAAGGCGGCTTCAGCAGACACAAGCTCAAGTTGATGAGGTACTTATAATATATAAATATCAACACCAAAACATCATAGTGCTGATTATGATTTTATCGTAAGGGCGTCGTTATCGTCTTAAGCTAATATTAACATTTAACACGACAAAGATTTTTGATTGTTTTTCATTCGGGACTATCCCCTAAAGATCTACTTATACTACAATCCTATTGAAAGCATTTAATTTTAATTTATATGTTTCAATGCTAAAGATTGAAATGCTTTTTTAGGTCGTGGATATAATGAAAGCCAACGTTGAGAAGGTGTTAGTGAGGGACGAAAAGTTATCAGAACTAGATGACAGAGCAGGTAAAGCTATGCATTTTATTATTCATTAGTATGATATTCATGTAATTTTACAACAAACAATAAATTAAATAATTGTTTCTTATCAGATGCTCTACAGCAAGGTGCGTCACAGTTTGAGCAGCAAGCAAAAAGTTTGAAGAACAAGTTTTGGTTACAAAATTTAAAGGTAATTCGAAAATTGATATAAACATTTGACAAATGAGGTTACGTTTAAAACACCCTTCGGTCAAGTAAAATTATGAACTGCAAAAGAAAAAACTGGGCCACGATTCAGCAATTAACCAAACCCGAACCACTTCAGATGCGTTTCCGCTACTCTTCCTCTCTGAAACCAGCCGACAAACGGGCGTGGTCCGGCCAAGCATACTTAAAGTTTTATTAACGTGCGATGTCTATGTCGATGAGCAGTTTGTCTATATGGTTTCGATGAACTTTAGGTATGCTTGGCCAGGCCAAGATCGTTAGTCAGCCGCTGTCAGACAGGAAAAGTAGCGGAAACGCATGGGAAGCGGTTCGGCTTTGGTTAGCTGAATTGGCCTGCTGATAGTGCCAACGGGAATGAATAAGACATACATAGTAAATAGTTAGATAATAAGCGGTGGTGACGACGAGATAAAAATATTTTGAACAATATGCCATTTTAATTAAGTATATACTCGAAATAATGATTTGGTGCAATACATAGGCTGTTATTGATGTAAATACTGATCCTAATAAACCTACTATACCTGTTTCAGATGATGATAATAATGGGTGTGATCGGGATCGTGATAATAGGCCTACTGTTTGGTAAGTCGCAATACTCATTACTTCTGTCAGTTGATGTTGTCAAGTGACGCTTTAAGCAACTACTAAATTAGCAACGATCCGAGTAAATTAAATAAAACATATCAAAATAATTTTACAAAATTCTCATTGGCTGTTTAGTTGCATTTGTAAAGTCTGGTATCTATGTTATTACCGTGCGATATGTTTAGCAGTGTACCTGTTCGTCTACCTTTAGACACGCTGACCTTCTGCTGGATGTTGTTGATTCTTCTGAAATTCTTAAACTATCTGCTTCGATCTGTTTAGAGATTTGTATACGTGTAGAATCTGTTCTAGCTAATCTAAATGTTTTAAACAGCGTGGTTTGAGCGTGGATACAATCAGTGAATATAGGTACATTTATTGATGTAGTTTTGATATTGCGAACCTTTACTTAGGAATTATAATGAAGTCAAGTAATCTATAAAACAAATTTTTAATCTCATCTTTGTTACCTATAACAATGAAACTTATGATAGGTATATTAAAGACTGAATCATCTATAAGAATGGAACCTCTATTTATATTAGTTTCTAAAGTCACAGCGTTTTATCCTCGCTTGACTACAACTTCCTTCAATTAAACTTACCAAAGTAGCGTAGACTAGACGCTTCGGGGCATATTTGTGCTTGGCTGTTTGCAGGTGATAACATCAAACAAATGTTTAATTAGTTCGGTACCGAGGAACGTCCGCTCCGGCCGTACCATCGTTGCCGGCTGTAGCCAACAACACTTTGCCTTCTGGTTCTAAACGCTGTAAGTCAACTGTCTCTTTGACTCTTCTGCTTTGAATGCTGCAAGTGCATACAATTTTAATTTAAGTCACGCAGCAGAATTAGCCCTAGAATTCAAACAGAATTGCAATTTTCTTTTATGCTTCTTGGTGTGTGATTTCTGGCTTATTATGATGCTATAGCTTTAGAATATTATGACTTTTGGTATACTTATTCAATTTTAAAATTTACAAAGTTTTTTTACTGCGGGCGTTTTTGTTGTCATACGGGTTATGCTCACGCTCCCGGCATTGGCGCTCTTTCAAATGACACTCAAATTCGAGCTTCTGAGAGACTATTCCTTATGACTCTATAACACGTAACGCGGTAGAATTTCATGAACTGCGTCAAGTAGGTACGAGTGGAATGCCATAGATATAATGCCATAATATCACCAGCCTGAGGACGTCCAAAGCTATACGAAGGCCCCCCCTTAGACCGCCACACTGTACCACAACCAGCCATTTGCATAATACACCAGTTGTCCACCAGTCAATACACCACTTTCACAATGTCATCGGTCCACCTAGTGAGATGCACCTATGCTGCGTCTTCCGGTATTATGCCATATAGCATCACGCCAAGTTCTGCGCGTGTTTGACTCAGTTCACCGAGCTACGTGTTCATAGTATATAAAATAATTCATTAAAAAAAAAAAGTTTTACTGGAACGGAACGCACACGGAACGTCTGAAGTGTGTAATTAAACCGCAGAACACAAAAACGCACAAACAATGGTAATACATTTATACATATCACGTATATATCGCTATTCTATCGCTATTAAGTGTAACTGATTTTTATGGCGTATTGGTAAGTATATTTATATAATTATACACCTTACAGATTAATACGTACGTACCCAATTTTTTATCAGTCACCGAGTGCATAAGTATTTCAAAATAGTAGAATGATTCCTATTTTTTCTAAAAATAAATCTATACAAGGAAGTGCCTTATATATGACAGTGTTTAAGTAATATATTTTTTCTGATATTATTCCTTGAAATTATTATTGCTTGCCTTTTAAAATAAAAAAACATACCCACTTATGTAGATGTACTCATCCTTTTACGTACTTTAATTTGGATACATTTCAATTGACATCATTTTTGCACACTTTTCTACTTACACAAAATCATTATATGTACGTAACACTTTTCACATTTTTAAAACATAGTATTTTCATAATGCTAATTCAGAGTCGCACATTACTCACTATTTAAAAAACACCAAAAGGAAAACGACTTAAATGTGTTTATTTTACTTATGTGTTTATTTGGTTTTTCTTTTCAGGAAAATATATGTAACTCTCCAAACACCAACAGCAAAGGTAAAATTTACAACTAGTTATAATCTATGAAAATTTATAAAAAATATTTACTTAAATAAAACTATGGTAAAAACTAGCAGGTCTTAACAAGAAACGAAAATTAGCTTTTGGTTGTGTCAAATGTATTGGAATTATACAGTTTCAAAAGAAAACATAGAAATAATGTAATAATACAATTTAGAATCATAATAAATGTTATAAAATATGCTCTCATAACTTTACGATTTTCCATTATGGTGTTTTTCAATGTCATATTTTTACGAATTGCGTGTAGGTATAAAAATGTTCAACAATTGAAAAGTCACTACTCAGTAAATTTAACGTAATCGGCCTAAAGCTTAGAAATATATTTTGTTATTTTAATTCTATTTTATTGTAATAGTTTACAAAACAAGAAAAAAAAAATATTTAAAATAAGTAAGTACAATTCATTTGCGTGCCTTACGTTGGCTTATTGCATTATTTTACTATTACAAAATTATATAGAGTTATTTTAACATAGACAATACTTTTCAATCATTGCCCCAAATGATGGTTTAAGTGTCGATTTTTAAAACTCTTTGTGATCATAATAAATTTTGTAAAAAGAGTTTACTTTAAGCTTTAAATAGGTCATATTGTAAGATCTAATCTTACTTAGGACAAGTTTTGTACAATTATGTACCGTCTGATGCTCAGATGTAAGAACTAAAAAGGCAGAATGATTTTAACTCTAGTCTTACTTATGAAAATTTCTCATGCTCTGCCTAAAATAATCGAATTTGTGAAAAACTAAATAAACTTAGTGAAGAAAATATATAATTGCTGCCACCATAGCAACCAAATAAGCTTGTGGAATTGAGTGATATAAAAATAAAGTCAATTCTATCGTTTAGCTAGAAATGTTTCAAATTATTATTATATTAATTATTAGGTACCTTGTGTTAGCCCCAAAAAGTGTGATGATAATAAAATCGACAGACTTCTTCAAAATTCTGCTATGGCCAATCTTAATAGAATTCAATTCATGAGTGCCTAGTGCATAGATCACGTTAAGAGATACACGTTCGTTAACGATATATATTGTCATTGATAATAATTATATTCCTTACGTCGTCGTAGATAGTAATTCAATTTGAAGTAGATCTTAAAACTGATATTAACTATTTACAATCACCGCACCTGTACATATTATGCGCCATTTAAGTTCTACTTCAAATTGGATTTTATCTAGCCCTATATCTTGGTAAACGCCTCGTTAAACGTACACCCTTAACTATGATTTGTATAAAGTTAAAAAAAACAGCACCATCTAGTGTCAAGACATGGCGCTGACCTTTTTTATACAAATCTAAATTAAATCGAATCAACAAATACAATTGATGTATTTGCACTATTATATGGCACAATACTACAAATGCCTGTATAATAAAAAAAAGTTCAGATCCTATTGTGATTGGTCATTTCCTATTTATATGTATAGATATCTAATAATTATATTTGTAGATATGTAAGATTTTTTCTTGAAACAATAATAATATTATCTATTTAAGTATTTATGTCTATAAATAGGATGTATATTAAAATTACACTTTAAATTCAACGAATAGTTATACTAAAGTAGAAATACTCTTATTTTATCAATCATGTGATTTTTGGTTTGTACTTCAAATTTAACTTTTTTTATATGAATAGATACCGGATAGCAGTCATTTATAAACTACTTGTAAAAGTCTACTGTAAATTAAAATACATGATACCAATATATTTGGTTTTTTTTCACACTATCGTGATGGTAAGAGGTCCCCCAGCCCATGACCACTGCAACGCCTAAAACCAAGTCCTAGGCGCAACGCATTGGCGCTCGTTATTTTGAGGTATACCTATATAGTGTAGTCAGTAACCTAGTCACACCCTGGACACACCAAAACACAACGGTAGTGTTTCGTGAAATCATAGAGCTAATGGGGCTAATGACTACAGAAAAAGAGACACCCTGCCGAAACACAACAGTGTTTCAGTTTGCAGGGTGTTTGTTATGCTCACAATGTTATCTATCTCTGAAAAGTCTATAAGATAGAAAAGCCTGAAGATACAAAACATTTTAGTATAAAATTACGTATCGAAAAACATATGAAAAATAAAGCTTTTCAAACCGAATCAAATCATCCAACAAATCCTTCACTTTTACCCGTAAAATGTCAAATGTAACCTTTCAAACCGAAACACAGTAATGCTTGCACACTACTGCTTGGCGCTTGAACAACGGGCAAAGGTGCGCTACTTTCCCAGGCGGACTCTGCAATGGAGTCCTACCAATACCAAGACCGAGGCTCAAAACTGCTTGCCCTGTCCACAATCAGCTGTTCCATACAAAAAGTTAATTGACCTTGGCCAAAATGTAACAGCTGATATTTTTTTCGCGATTTCAGGGTAGGCCCCATAGGAAAGTTGTTTATAATGATGAGTACATACATACTCCTCAGTATTGTTGAACCTTTTTGTTACACATTGTATATTGATTGATAAGGAACATTCGTAACATACGGTGACATATGGAACTGAAACGTGGTGTTTGACTGCCAGCCTTTTGGAGAAACTTGGAATTATACACCGGGTAATGGAGAGAGCTAAGCACGAAGTTACTTTCCGCATTAAAATCCGGAACGAGGATATTCGCCAAAGAACCAAAGTCACCGACATAGCTCTCAGGGTTTGCCAGTTGAAGGGGCAATGGGCAAGCCACATCGCTTGAAGAACTGATAACATCGGGAAGAAAGGTTCTTGAATGGCAACCACGAACCGGAAGACGTAGCGTAGGTAGGCTCGCACTAGTTGAACCGACGACATTTTTAATCAGAAGTATACAGAAGTACACTGTCAGCCAGATGAAGTCCACTGCTAGGCGAAGGCTCCTTTTAATAAAGTATGACTATTGAGTAACCCAAATTATTTATAATCATACCACTAAGACTAAGGAGGCACAGAAGACCTTATAACACAAGGTAAGAAACACATAGGTAACAAATAAGCTGCCATAAAGTCTAGGAAGACCGAACTCCTTTCCCTGGGCACTAAACTATCAGCTTTGTTCTCTTTGTATTGACCGCTTAAAACGAGGACCGAGTAACTTGAAGGTACTAAATAATTCGCCAGAGGTTTAGGTCAGATTTAAATAATAATAATATTAGTTCTCGAGAATGGTCGTGCTATGTGTGCACGTGTAAATATGAAATTATAATAATGAGAGTAGGTAATCATTCAGTTATTTTAAGTAGGTTTTCAGTTATGCAGTAGTCTAGCTGCTGTAAATGTTCTGTAACAAGTTTGTTGCAGGCGTTACGGTTTAAATTGATTAAGGGTGTATGATGGCAGAATCGGTTGTACGTATAGTGTGGGCCCTTGTGCTACAAAGGACTTGCCTGCGTATCTAGAGCGGGACGAGGGGGTGTTTAATACAAGATCCTTTCTTCTTTTTTGTGTAGTTTTATCTATTATTCTATTATTAATAATAATGAATGGTATGAATGACTGTGCAGGTCTTTTACCTGCAATGAAAGATTTTTTTTACCCTCTCTGTATAAAACGTTGCATTACGAAGCCTCAATGCTTGTTTATTTTGACCAATGTAATTTACCGAAATGATATTTGTTTAATGCAGAATTAAACGAAATTCGATCCTTAATCATTCTGCTTAAGAAAACATGTTTTTAGTAAAGGGAGAGTAAACAAACACATGTCGGAACTAGGATCAGATAAGATAAGACTACTGAGATAATCATTTTAGTAGTCATTATATTTTTAAAGTTTTCATACAAGTACAGTTATTTTGTATTAAGAGTTTTTGTATCTAATAATTAACTATTAAGATTAATTCTAACTCAAATTATTAACCAAAGATTAGCCATTAATTGAAGAGTTTTAACAAATTTTATTCAAACTCTTTTGGTTAGTACCATGTTTATCTTCTGATAGATAATGTATGCTATAACCGGTATAAGTGTACGCTTTGACTCAAGCTGTTTTCGGTCCTCATTTAACAGCTTCAACTGCTTATAAAGTGATGCAAAAATGGAGTGCGAACACGATATTTTGTTGAGCCGACACTCAATTAGCCCAGCTGTGGGAACTGTCTGGGAAAACAAAGGGTGTTCGGTTACATACGATATCACTGTTCTTGAATTGCGTTGGAGTTACTGTTGGATTGAATTTGTCGTTTAAATAAATGAAATAAATACATAAATATCTTTCTGTTTTACTTATACGGGAATACTTACGTTTAATTAAATCGGATACTCCGACTATAGTTTCGATCACATCCGGTGACCTTTTTCAAAGAGTGAAAACAGAGCCCGTCGCGCGTGCAGCTGCTTCCTGCTTAGCACACACGCACTTAGCACGTGAGTATTCCCGTATAAATAAAACAAAAATGTGTCAAAACCACGTCAGTTTTTACATAAATATCGGTAGACATTATTCACACAGCGCCATCTAGCCCCAAACTAAGCAAAGCTTGTATGTAATATGGAAACTAGATAGCTGATAGAATACTTATATACAATTGTTTAGTTTAGTTTTGTGTAAAGATAATAAAGTAACTTTACGAGTATATTATGTTTACAATTACTTAGTTTTTGAATAGGTACTAGGTACAAGTACAGATAATATATAATTAGTGCAAGTACCATTTGAAACTAATATTGTAATACGAGTACTTATTAATTCTAGCTCATTGGTACGGGCCTGGAGTTGAGCCCGCGACCTCACGATTACAAGTCAAGCGGTCTCCCGATTAGGCTACCACGACATACATTAACACTCAATAAAAATATAGATACAATGCGGCGACATGAATAGTTATATGACGTAACAGTCCAATAGAACAAAGTTACCATATTTTTTCGCATTCCCGTCAATACTCTCCACTCCCCGTGTATGAATTCACAAATTTATTTAGAATCGAGTTCTTTTCTCATAGTAACTCTCCAGCATACCGGCCATAGATAAAGAGTTCGCTTGCAGATATTGAATTTAGTGAGCACTCTGAGCATTATTTAATTGGGTGTCAGGCGTGAAGCGTATCACTGAGGTGTTGACTTTGAACGAGAGTTTGAGTTTGTTAAGCTCAAATACGCGTGTTGCTTTTCTTCCAAGATGGAATTGATACTGGCCAGTTTTAACTTTTAAACCTAATGTTAAAACTTTGAATTTACTTGTACTACAAATGTGTCTTTTACTGTCAAGCTAGATTGCAATGGTGGACCGACGACATTGTAAAAGTCGCGAGCAACCAGTGGATGCATATGGCAGGTTGCGTACAGTGTGGCGGTCTAGGGACGAAGCCTTCGTTCAGCAGTGGAAGTCTCCGGGCTGCTGATGATATTGCAATATAGGAAACTAATCCTGTTAATAGAAATTGCAAATAATCACAATACATCACCGTCATCACAATCATAAAGAAAAAGCTAAAGCTGGTGGAAGGAAGCAGTAAAGTACTAAAATCCTACGCGGCACTGCACTGCGCTCGTCACCCTGAGATATTAAATGTTAAATCTCTTTATGCCCAATACCTAATTAATAAATGACTTCTTATTTAATATTATCAAGTGACGGGACGAGCAAGATGTTCGCCTGGTGGTAAGCGTCACGCCTGCATGATGACCAACCATTAGTAAATTCCTAAGATAAAATCCAAGATGGTAGTATGGTTGAAAAGCTCAAAGGTAAGTGCTTACAGGGTCAACAAGGTTACCGCACTATAAATAGGGTTATATTTACAGCAAAAATAGAACCTCTATGCGGTTCACGGAATGGGAAAATAAACAACATGGCTGCTCAAACACTTGACAGACCTATTACTGCGAAGTATCATTTCAGACGATAATGCTTAACATTTCTGCACCTTGTTTTGTTAGGAGCAAAGAAAAGAAAAATAAATGGAAGAATGGAAACGATGCGCGTTGCCATTACTTTTTTTAAATGTATTCTTTTTGATTTACTCTCTCTCAACCTATATCTACTCTTTCGAACTTTGGCGTGAAAATTGTCGCAGTACTGCCGCACATTGATCCACTAGCCGCGACCAATAAACGAGGTCACTAGTGGCTCATTCAAGCCTTTGGACCCGGGCACCAAACTCAGCCACCTTGTGGCTGACTGGTGGCCTGTAGTCCCCGCCTCAGCCACGGCTTTTGGCTAGATTTCGTTAATTCTGACAATTATATCCCCAGGAGCCGAACGCATTTGCATCAATATCGAAATACGGTGTTGAATCCGTCGATATCGTGTAAACCGTTCGGTGCGGTGCTTGTAACAGGACTGGACACGGGCGGGGAGCCAACAGCGTTGGGGCAACAGGGCATGATGTCGCCATTTTTCACAGTATGAGTAGCCTAAAGTAGCAGAATTTCAGCATTTACCAAAAGGCCGTATAAACAGGCTATTTTAGCCTGCCTAAACGCCAAAACGATGCAGCATATTTTTATTGTATGAGCATATTTATTTGTAACCATAAATAAAATAACGAATAAATGGCTCGTCCTGAGTAGCCTAAATGGCAAAACATCGCCTACGTTGGGCATACTGGCGGGGAGATGCCTGCGACTGTGGACGAGTGACAAAACGCGGCCACAAATAGGGAACGCTGGCCACTCTTGGCACTAGTGGCTTGGACGCGGCCACTCGAAAGCTCAGTTTGCACCGGAGCCATACAAAATGTATGAAAATTTCGGTTAGATTTCTCGTAGCAGGTTCAAGTCCTTCCAGGAGTAATCACTTTTCATTCTGTCTATGCATTAATAACACTGAAGAGAGAAGTGAATAGAACGGAAATGTGACGGGCCGCGCTAGCCGGCAAATGCGGTTGATGACAATTCTACCAATAAACATGTTTTTAAATAGAGAATACTCAAAAAGAC
The DNA here is from genome assembly GCA_905404285.2 of Erannis defoliaria. Classification (NCBI taxonomy): domain Eukaryota; kingdom Metazoa; phylum Arthropoda; class Insecta; order Lepidoptera; family Geometridae; genus Erannis; species Erannis defoliaria. The sequence continues at coordinate 9,223,697 of FR990066.1, read as the reverse complement.
AATTTAAATAGACGCGTAGGAACCAAACCACATTGTTTCTTAATTAAATCAATTTTAATCTGTTGCAAAATAGCATTTCGAGCGTTTTACTTCAAATGCGCGATCAATGATTGGCATTTTTCGTCGTAAGTACTTAGTTTCTATAAAAATATGTGTGAAACTGGCGACAGCGGTTTACCGTACTTAATTGCTTTACAACATTGTTTTGACAGCCGTTCTACCTAAGAAGTAGGGCTTTTGCTTTCCTGTGATTAATAACATAGAAATACTTACCCAAGTGTGGAAAAACTTCACATAAAATATTCGCTACTAAATAGATGTAGCAAAAATCCTTTAATCTAAAGTAACTAGCAGGCAAACCAGAAAATATTCTAGCATAATATTAGTAAAATTTGTGGCGGAAACATAAAACCCGTTCATCATCCTAATAATCTACATCAGGGACGGCACATCGTAAAATCTCTTTACCCATTTCACGAGTGAATTCCTTTAGGTACTGTTACCACGAGCGATATCATTGATATAATAAATGTTGGTATAGTAGTACCGGTTTGAAAGGCAATGTTACCATGCCGAGAAATTAATGGGCGTGAAGAGATTTGACGTCATCTAATATCTCAGAGTGACGAGCGCAGTGCAGTGTGGCGCGGGATATTATTCGTAAGTTCAAAATGTTGCCATTGTTTCTGTTATTTTACTTACTACCACGCGAACATCTCGCTAGTCTAAAAAATATAGTCGCAGGAATATGAAAAAATCGGAGATTTGATGTTGATCTAATTGAATAGCTCTTAAAACATTTGGTTTAAGATTGCTTGATGAAGATGACGATGTAATTGATTGGCTTCCAAATGATTAAAACCTTTGGAAAAAGGTGCCTGCTACGCTGAACTAAGGAAGGACTATCAAACGACAGTACTATAATCCACAGATTATTGAATATTAAAACTTAAGTTTTATCGTTTCAGTTGATACAGGACGTGATGGGGTAGCCATCGTCGCATTTTCAAAACGAAACGAGTAGCTAACAGCTGATTTTGAACGTTATTTTAATGTATCACCACAAACAACAGCTTGTAGAGATGTTGCCTTACCCGCTTCACGGAGTTCGCTTTATTAAAGAGCGAGCCGCACACCTCGTTACGGGCCGCACACCTCTTTGCGGGCCGTAATCACGTCAATTGGCCGCACCTACGGGCCGCACAACGACCGCTCGGGATGAGAGCCGTGAAAATATAATAACCTAACAGCAGGTTATTGTTTGTGATGGCTCTTAACTAAACGGAATATATATTTCAGCGAGAAAATTCAAGAACCTGCGACTATTTTACCCTTATTATTATATAATAAATAAATAAATATCGGTGGTAATTTTTCACACAGCGCCATCTAGTTCCAATCCAAGCAAAACTTGTACAATGGAAACCAGATAGCTGATAGAATACTTATATATATATTTTTTATCCTTACTCATTATATATTCTCACCCAAACACAGAACAAACATTTATGTTCGTCACCTATTTTTTTGTCCTGGGTGGGTCCTAGGTGGTCCCTACAACTCTGAAGGCAGACATGCTATCAACTGAGCTATAAGGCAGTCATAAGTATATTAAGATTGACGTTAGACTGTGATTTCACGCTAGACTCGGAATCTTGAGGTCGTGGGTTGAAATCCCGGGCTCGTATATATGAGCTGTTTAGAGTTAATGTACAGGTTTTCATACCACTGGCTTTTCGGTGAAGGAAAACATCACGAAGACCTGCAAACGTCCGGAGGATAAATTAAAAGTTTATTTTTTATTTTTTTTATGAATGACCTATGTTGTTGGCCTCATATGGCCTCTACAGCGTCACCGGACTTTGGGCAAGCGCAAACGGCGCTCGGCCTAGGTTTAGGTTAAAGGCGACTAGCTCAAGGGCACCTCAGACGGTACGAACCTCGGCTTGGCCGTCGCCGGGAGTGGGGTCAGACTTGCCCTGGCACCCCAGAAGGGGTATGCCCTGGGGCCCTAGTAGGTTGATCTGGTTGACTATTTGGAGAGAATCTAACCGATCTTCTGACAGATCTGGGGAGTCCTCGACCTCGCCGGCGAGGTCGGTGCGTGTTTGTGTGCCTCTGGTAACCGGCGCCTATACCAAAAACGTTATACTTCCTGTTGCTAGGAATGGTCGGATCGGGCGAGCCCAGCGCCGCCGAGGTGATGACGGCGATGGGGTCGTCTGGGTCGCCCAAGACGTGTCTGGGGCGTCTACGGAAGGGGGGTGGGTCTGTCGTGTCTGTCGTATAGTTGGAAGCTTGGACTATGAGTGGATTGGGATGGTGAGGGGCCGCATCGAAATAGCGGCGCGAGGCGTACTTAATGTACTGACGGATGGAGGGGAGTTCGAGATCGCAGTGCAGGTCGGAGTTTCGCATGAACCAGCTAGCTCCGACTGCTCTGCGGATGAATCTATTTTGTATGACTTGGAGTTTCTCTAGATCTATGCTAGAGGCGTGAGCAAACGCCACGGAGGCGTATGTCATGACGGGGCGAATACAAGTTTTGTAGATTGTAACCTTATTTCTAAGGGACAATTTACTACGCTCGTTGAGAAGGGGAGTGAGCCGGCCTAAGAAGAAGGCTGCTCGATTGCGAACTATCTGAATATGCTTTGAGAACGTGAGTCGACGATCAAGGGTCACACCAAGATACTTGGTCTCGGTAGCCCATGGGATGGGCTGCGCGTGTAGCGTGATATGCTTCGAGGGAGGTCTTTTGGACGGATGAAAGTACACGGCTGCACTTTTATTGGGGTTAACGGTGATAGCCCACTTCTTGAACCAGTCTCCGAGGAGATTGAGGGCTCGTTGAAGGTGGGCTAGCTGAATGACCTTGTTCCACCCTGTGGTGTAGAGGGCGGTGTCGTCTGCGAAGAGAGCAAGCTCCACTTTAGGAGTGCGGGGGATGTCACAGGTGAAAAGCGAGAAGAGGATCGGGGCCACTGCGGAGCCCTGAGGGACTCCGGAGCCGATGTCGTGGGGGAAATTAAAAGACGTTTTGTAAATCTACTAATCCGCAACGAATCCCGATCCGCAAGCGTAAGGCTTATGGCAACCCCTCCCTATTAAGGGGGTGGCCTTCGTCCAGTAATGTACGTGTCCAGGCTCACCCACCCCCACCCATCAGTCAGAAAACGTCCACTGCTGGACGAAGGCCTCCCCTTTAATAGGGAGGTGTTGCCATAATCCTTTGTTGTCGCTTGGCAGGCGGCTTGGGGATCGCAGAATTTGAACGAGTTGACGCATGTGCCAGCCATCGCTCTCCTCGCCATATTGGAGGGAAGAGGGCGACCCGACACACGACGCCGCCGCAAGAAGAAGCTTTTTAGTGAGTGTGAGTGCTCTGGGTATACACGCAATACCTACAACAGTCCGATTACTTACTCTATTAATTATACTGTACTCATTTACAAGAATTTACTTTGCAACTAAGTTTTCAAATTTCCAAAAAACGTACTCGAAAAACGCTTTAATAATTATAAATTCAATACACGAAGAAAAAAAACCGATTTATTTTCGAATTTATGCCGTCAAATGTCGCGGAGTAAAACATTCTTACCAACTCTTATACATTTTTAACAAAGACTGGTTTCAAACATCTATTTTAGAGGTAAACTTATACGAACCGACTGCTTATTCCAAATAGCCTTCCAATTGCGTAGTTTATAAGGAATCTCAGCTTATAAATCTACAATCATGGTTCAATCATCTGGCAGATCGCCGACAGGAGAGGCAATCGCGAATGTTATTGTAATAGCATTGTTATTGCATTTTATATTGTTTAGTGGTGAGCAGCTGAGGTTAGGTTATTTAAGTTCTATTCTAGATATGAGTAGGTATAAGAAATTTCACATATGGAAATATAAACTATACCAGAAATATAGAACAACTTACAACTAAACAGTGTACATACATTACATGGCTGCCCCTTGTACTCCCGAATAGGCGGCTACAAGGCTACAGGGGCTAATCGTCGACATTATCATTATCAGCCCGGGGTCGTCCACTGCTGAACGAAGGCCTCCCCCTTAGACCAACACACTGTACGACAACCTGCCATATGTATCCACTTAGTGGAAGGTCTTCCTACGCTGCGTCTTCTGGTACCGGTACTTCCGGGCGGCCCAATGGTCAGACACAAAGATCTTAATATAGTTTTTTAGAATTATACTAGCCTGCTTTGTCTGCCAATATAATTCTAGCTTATCAACCGACTTCAAAAAAGGATGTTCTCAATTCGACTAAGTATTTTTTTGTATGTATATATGTTACGTGATTACTCCGCCAATTATGAACTGAATTCGATGTTTTTTTTTTTTTTTTAATTATTTTTTTTTTGTTTGCTAGGTAATATTTCAGAGCTGGTCCCATATATTTTTTATCGATTTCGGTTCAGTAGTTCAGTTTTTAATTCAAAATTACTAGAAAATATGAAGATGTCATCCAGGTATTCGAAGTTGAAGTCGGTTGTATTTTTTTTAAGAAGCGTATTATTTTGTAACTGTGCCTTATTCAGGGTTAGCGCTGGTGGGTACCAGCGCTCGTGGCTTAGCTTGACTAGGTGTTTCTAAACGATCACCGATGTTAGCAACGGACGATCTGTTGGATATAGCAAAAATCAATCTGTCTCACTTTGACCTGTATGAAGTAATGCTCTCTCTTTCATATGTTTTATTTACAATTATTAACAAGAAACCTTTGTTCTTAAGGCCTTGGTTTCGTGAGCTTATAAAGCTAGTAGTTGCCCTATGGTGTCCCTGCCACCCGGTACAGTAGAGAGCACTCACACCTCTCCTGCTATTAATTCGAGTTAATAAACGAGTATGTTATGAAATCGTTAATGCGTCTTTCATTGGCTTCCATACATAACTCTAATAGGTTATGGGCCCAGTGAAATGAAATATAAAAAACACTTTAAGTGCAATAAAAACTTTGTGAACTCTGTCAGTGATAAGTGTTTGTAGTATTCCAAGCATTATTTGCTAAAACTAAAACAATGGAGAGCCAAAAGGTTAAAGCGTAATATTAAACGTTTTGATGGTGACAAATATAGTGTCTGGAAACTTAGAATACAAAATTTACTAAGTGAACTTGGTGTTTTAAAAATAATAGACAGTGATACTCCTGTGGAACTAGAAAGTGATAGTGAGTATTAAAAAGAACTATGTGTGGCTAAAAACACTAAATAATAACACTATAATTGAGTATTTGTCCGATTCGTTGCTCGGACTCGCAAGTGATGAAAAAATCACAACTAAGCTAATTTTCTTGAAGTTGGACTCTATTTACGAAAGAAAAAGCATCGCCACTCAACTTGCGTTACGAAAGCGCTTACTGAACTTAAAGCTGGCAAGTGATAAGCCACTGATGAAACACTTTCAAGAATTCAATGACTTGATCATGGAGTTGCTGGCTGCAGGTGCAAAATTAGAAGAGGTGGTTAAAGTCACACACCTGTTTATGACTTTACCGAGCAGTTACAATGGAGTAATTACTGCTATTGAAACACTGACGGAGGATAATATCACACTGACATTTGTCAAGACAAGATAGCTTGACCAGGAAATTAAAATAATGAATGAAAGACGTGAAACAAGCTCTAAAGTGCTCCAGGCACAAATGTTGACGAAAGAGGTACAGAAACCAATTGACAATCACAATAAATATAACAATAATCAGCTAAGGAAACAGCAGTTTAAGAGAAAATTTAATAAAAACAAAAATGTTACCTGCCACCACTGTGGAAGAAAAATACATTATAAAAGAGATTGTTATTATAATAAAAGAGGTCAACAAGCGGCGTACCGAGAATAATAGAACTGTGCAGACCATCAATACATCTGGTCGTAATTCGTCGGATATCTCCGGGTTCGCTTTTATGGTTGGAGGCGAACAGTATGAAAGTCAAAAAGATGCAACAAGCTGGTACGAGTATGACTATCGTTTTTGGTAAAAACGATGGTGTGGAGATATATATACGGCAAGGAGGGTAAGACAGCAAATAATGGTGAGTCTTTGAACAATTTAACTGGCATCAACTTTATGTTTGATAGGCATGTTTTAAATGCTGGAAGGTAATTAACAATTAAAGATCGTTCATAATAATAATGAATTGTGGCATGAAAGACCATTATTGAAAAGTCGAATTTCCTACAAATAAAAAGCAAGTGTATGTTTTCTAATTTAGAATGAATTGAAAATATTAAATTAACTGATAAACTTTGTGAAGCTTGCATGGATGAAGGGCGGACATGTTTGACATTTGGTAGGTCGTAATCTTTAAAGTTATAAAAACGACCATTGTTTAAATGTGCACAGCGCGTATGCCTGTGCGGTCCCATCACTCTTTCAACACTTGACGGCAAAAACTATTTTGTGATTTTTGTGGATGAACATACTTAATAGCCCTGTAAAGATGTTTTGTTCTTGCTGCGTTTCGATAAGTGTGAAGCTTATTTCGGTTTGAAAATTGTCAACCTCTATAGCAAAAAAAACGGTGGCGAGTATTTATCAAATAAAATTAAAGATTTTTATTTTGTATGTAAGAAGGTATTAGCTACCACTTAACAGTGTCATTTACTCCGTTTCTGAAGGATTTGCCGAATGTATGATACGAACAGAACAGAACGATTTAGTGCCATAGTACCTGGTGAAACGTTCTGGGGTGAGGCTGTGTTGAGTTACACTAAAGCACTGAATACGCGATGCGCTAACACACCATTTGATTGTGGCATGGTAGAAAGCCGCAACTATTTAAAGGTTTTCGGTCCAACTGTCTATTTTCATAGAAAGACTAGAAAGACCAAGTTTGATGACAAATCATTAAAAGCTATGTTGGTCGTGTATGAACCGAATGGTTAAGGTGTGAGATATGGTAAGAGAAAAGTTTGTGATAGTCAGAGATGTGATCTATTTCTTATAAAGTAGACCGTCAAAGTCTATGGGAATTTCAAGTGAAAATTCTGGTCACTCTGACACAAAAAAAACGGACACTCAAAGTTCGTGCAAATCTGATATATTGAAATCAGATCACTGCATGTCTGATTTGGTAAAATCAGATGGTTCACAAACACGCGTAATACCTGCACAATTAGGTCCACCGCCTAATAAATCTGTAGTTGAAACCGATTAGTGCACAGAAATTTAAAATAAGTTGACTCTACCTAAAAATGAGCAACCTTCTTGTGAAAAACAAGTTAGAAGGAGTGAGAGGAATAAAAACTATTTGCCCTCTGAATCTGAATCTGTATCTGTATTTCTTGTTCCTGTATAATTGGGTATCTTATGATGAACATGATGATATTTACTCTTTGTTGTGTGCCACTAGCTTACTTTGTACAACACCTGTCTTTTGATGAAATTAAATCCAGGGATGATAAGCTTTTATGAACTGGATACCTATTTGATTTATACAAAAACTTTTTGTTAAAAATATTGTTGACTGTAAAGAACCTAACCATTTACTTACAGTCTGTGTATGTCTGTATTCACTGTGAAAAATGATGAGTTTGGAAAACCTGTAAAATATAAAGCGCATAGTATAGTTGCTCGCGATTTCAGTCAGGAATATAATTTAACTGACAATAATTAAACTTTTGCCTTAGTAGCTAGAAGATCAAGTTTCAGATGTATATTAGATTTTTGCAAATCAATTCAATTTGCTTGTCCATTATATCGCCTTTAATACGACGTTTTTGAATGGCAAACTATCGGAAGAATTACATGATACATGAACATTTCTGAAGAAATCTCATATGAAGGCAATTTAGTTTGCAAATTAAAAAAAAAGGTAAGAATGTATGGATTAAAACATTCCGCGCATTCCGCATTTCTGTTGGTTTCAAATGTTTGAACAAACTTTGATGGAAAAGGGCTTTCGATACTCATCAGCTGATCGCTGCATTTATACTCTAGATGCAGGAAACATTTGTAAATTGTAAAAACATTTTTATGTTGTGCTGTGTATCAATGATGTCATTATTGTAATTGCAGATAATTATTATACCTTGAATAGTTTCAAAACTACTTGATGACCAATATATAATGGTAGATTTAAGAGACATACGATGTTTCGTCGGTATATGAGCTGTACATAGTCAGTATTAGAAAAGTTTAACCTGAGTTAGTCTGAGTAATAATTCTGTCAGTCCTATAGCAAATAAAATTGATGAACTTTAAACTCAGATGAAACTACAAAGGCCCCTTGTATGAATCTGTTGGGATGCTTAGTATATATAATACGTACTCTGTTCTCGTGGAGACCTGAGCTTTTCTATAAACATCCTTAGTCGGTTTGCTAACAAAAGCGACCAAACATTATAGTCATGTTTAAAAAGGGTGTTACGTTACCTGAAAGGGACGATAGAATTAAAGCTGATCTATACCCGGGTTGAGTCGATTGATTGTAACGCAAATGATATGAGCGGTTACGTGGACTCATATTGGGGTAGTGATGACTACAATGAAAAATTACCACGGGTTATTTGTTTCAACTGTTTGAACAATGCACAATATGCTGGCAAACAAAGCGATAAACAACGGCGGCTTCGTCTTGAGAAGCTGATTACATGGTTTTGTTTGAGTCTGTAAAAGAAGCTTTGTGGTTAAAGTCATGAGTGACCAGTATTAAAGTTGAGTTATTCAATTTATCAGGATAATTTGGGATGTATAAGCATTGGTAATAATTCGACAAATCACAAAGGATTAAATTATAAAATATATTTTTCAAGGGAACAGGTGAAAAATAATTCTACTAAAACATTTATACTACCTACTGGCCCTACTGGTGATCAGTTGGCTGATATAATTAATCCTAACGAAGTAGTTGCCGACTGTGTGTTTTTCGACATTGAAAGAAAAACTTACTCAAATTAAGTAAATGTTGTTAATTGTAATGAAGTCCATGATGTTTTGTAAAATGTGTAAAATTGTAAATACGATCTGTTTGATTGATGTTTATGAAATTAAATTAAGTAGATTAAAATGAAATGCTACTAAATTGGATTGGTCTGATTAGGTTTTTCTGGGTTTTCCCTAATCCTGTGCAACAAATGTTGGACCATGATGAATGTACTCCCAGACAGAGCGGGAAGGTGTGAAGTGTCATTTTAATTGTAAATAGTTTTTCGAAAACGTTTTTAAGGAAAGAGATTAATTTTTGAGGGGGCGTGTTGGATATAGCAAAAATCAATCTGTCTCACTTTGACCTGTATGAAGTAATGCTCTCTCTTTCATATGTTTTATTTACAATTATTAACAAGAAACCTTTGTTCTTAAGGCCTTGGTTTCGTGAGCTTATAAAGCTAGTAGTTGCCCTATGGTGTCCCTGCCACCCGGTACAGTAGAGAGCACTCACACCTCTCCTGCTATTAATTCGAGTTAATAAACGAGTATGTTATGAAATCGTTAATGCGTCTTTCATTGGCTTCCATACATAACTCTAATACGATCCGGTCAGTCTTCGGATGGGTGACCGTGAGTGGCATTTACAGCTACTGTGGGTCGGATGGGTAGAATTGTAGGTCCCGGTTGTTTGTTCTTTACTTGTATAATAACATCCGTCAAGCCATGTGACAGGCCGTCGGGCCCACATTAACCCAGGCACTAGGGCTGGCCTCACTCACAGCCTATACAAATTTACTTACTTATCTTAATGAAATACGTTGTTTGAGTACCTAAATGTAGAAGAAGTGGAGGAAATATAAAGGACCTCTTCTTTCGCATAGACTACCATGAATTTTCATACACAACCAAAAAGATTATCTACAATAATCTACGTAGCTATAAATAGAATGAAAAAACTACACAAAATCAGACAGATTCACTCGTAATATTAAAAAAACCTTCTAAGTGTACGAGCAAAAGAGGGTATTCAGTTAACGCAAGTACAGACAGAAATAGCCATCCATAGAATTTCAATCTGCATGCAAATCGTTTGTATTAATTAATACGATAATGATCACTTAATTGGCAACCGGAGATTTCACCATTGTTTATTTTACTACCAAATTAATAAAGGGCTTAAGTGTGAACCAATGTAGGGTTATCTATCTCTTGTAGCTAATTATCTTTTACATGCAATAGGTGTGAGCAAGCTCCCTTAAAAGCGATTTGCGTAACTGTAGTCTGCTGAATTTAAAGGCATGTTTTCACTGAGCAAGTAGCTCTCGCTGTATGACTAGATGTTCCTAAACGATCTCAAAAGATTAACACAAAGGACGATCTGGTCAGTTTTCGGATGGGTGACCGCAAGTGAAGTTTATAAATGTGTCCTACCGTTAATCCAATGACGCGTTATTTTGTCAGTCCCCGTTGTTTGCCAAATTAAATTAATAAGCCAGATCAGAGAAAAAAACCGGTAATCAGTCTATACCTACGAACTAACCAAGGATTATTTAAGGTAGAGGATGTGATATAAGATCACTTGGTCTGCGGCGCTTTATGCAACAAATATATTGGCTTCAACATAATCTTTACTTTCTGTTTTTGACAACTAACGTACCCGCTTGGAAATATATTATATACTTAAGCAGCCGGCGAGCAGCGAAGCACTCCTATGCAGATTCGGGTGCAAATACCCCTAGTGCAAATATAACCAGGGGCATATGGCATGGCCACGTACTATTTAGGGATGCATAGATAATTATTCTTGGAACTTATATAATTACAAAAACAAAGAACTTTCCATGTAACATTCCACCCAACCCCCATTTCCCCCCTTTAAAACGTCCCTGACAAAAAATATTGCAAACAGTTTTTTTTTAAATGAACTATCCAAATCCAAATTTTCGTGACTAAAAGTCCAAAAACAAAGGATTTTCATACACACGTTTCCCCCCCTCCTTAGGGTTCGAATTTCAAAAAATCCATTCTTAGTACACCCCTACGCATCGAGACGAATACACCCCCCAAATCTCAAGTCTGTAGGGCCAGCGGTATAGGCTGTGCGTTGATATATCAGTCAGTGAGTCAGTCAGGACTTTGAATTTTATATATATAGATAGATACATACCAAGCTCTCCGATGCCTTTTTGAGACTTTGACGAAAATAACAAATAACATATTCTTCTTTTATTGATACAACTGGGAAATTACTGGGTACGAAGAGATTTGACATCTATTCTAAAGCTGGCTTCCGACGGTGCGTGATACTGCCGATTATCACACACGGCCGACGACCACGGACAGCCACGCACCGCACACAAAGCTCTGTGTGCGCCAACGGTGCGTGTCAGTCTGTGTGTGTCTTGAGATTCGAGCCATTTTGTCATTCCAAAATGCAGAAAAATTCAAAAACCTTTGAAGTTACCGACTCGCCGCGGATCGCACCAGACGTGACTGCGCTACCACGGACGATACTCTTCCCATGGTGTGTCAGTGCGTGCTGGTCAGCGTCCGTCCGCAGTACCACGCACCGTCGTCAGCTTAATATATCAGCGTGGGCTTAGAGTCACGCAACGGGCAATGGAGAGAGCTATGCTCGGGTTACTTTGCGCGATAGAATCCGGAACGAGGATATTCGCCAAAGAACCAAAGTTACCGACATAGCTCGCAAGGTTTGCAAGTTGAAGTGGCAATGGGCTGGCCACATTGCTCGAAGAACTGACAACCGATGGGGAAGAAAGGTTCTTGAGTGGCGACCGCGAACCGGAAGACGCAGCGTAGGAAGGCCTCCCACTAGGTGGACCGACGTCATTGTTAAAGTCGCGGGCAACCGGTGGATGCAAATGGCAGGTTGTCGCACAGTGTGGCGGTCTAACGGGGAGGCCTTCGTTCAGCAGTGGACGTCTCCGGGCTGATGATGATGATGATGACGAGCGTAGTGCAAAGTGGCGTAGGATTTTGATCGCAAGTTCAGAATTGTGCCAAGGATATTGGCTTGTCACTCTGTTGCATAAAAAATCCGTAGATTTTTAAATAATTTTCCTCATCATTATTTGCCCTACTTGTCTTGTAGCAACTTCGTTCATCCCATTTTCACGTAACATCAAGTTCAATAATCCGCGTATAAAATCAATTCAGTATTTACTATAACGGCGCAACTATTAGAGCTAAGTGCCTCTGTTTTCAAGCTAGAACACTTCACAGGTTAAGTGGTCCCGTACAATAAAATTTTATGGTTCAAACGTAGGCCTGTTAAACGACAATTGTTATGACTGAAACTACGAGTATGTGGGGATCGTTTTCAAGAATTGTAATAGACCATATATTCGCAACTGCGATAAGTAATTTCTAGTAGTAATTATATTATTGTCAAATTTTTTTTAAACTGCTGTTCTGTAAAAAATTGTCATTGACTCTCAACGAAATGTTTGGAACATCTGAATTTTGATCTCGAATTTATTTTTCCAAGGTTTCAGGGTTGGTCAACGTAAAAGTGGTTTCCAAATTATAAATATTATGTCCTATTTTCAGCTTAGTAGCTACCTACTAAAGTTTCGGGTGATATATTAGTATTGCCCAAAATATGGAAAAGACTTTATTAATCTGTACCTACTTTCGGTTTCCTAATATAAAGCAACAAAATTGCAGTAAAAGGACGTAAATTCGTGCCGAGGCACCAAAATTGTATACCACCACCATATTAAAGCTCAATGTTTTAAACTTTAAACTAAAAGCTTTTGTAAAATGTGAATCTCGCTATGTGACTCTCTTAATAAAATTTTATAACAGCCGCATCTTGTGAAATGTGAGTGTTCTTTTTATTCCACAAAACAACTTCATCGCCTTAATTAAGTTGGTATTTGAGATGAAACAATATCATTGGCAGCGTCTTTTTCTTGGCGTAAATCGGACTGTATTCTGTTTCATTACTTTAATAGTGTGTGCTGAGAATGTAGGGGCTGTCAACATTTTTTCACCGACTATATTTTAGTTCTTTAAAATCTTTATAGGAAGTAAACAAATACATGTTTTTCTGAATTCTTCATCTTTTCGATTCGATATTGCGTTGTGATAATACCAAATGTTATGAAATTAGGTTTAGAAATATTTTTCGTTATTACCACACACAGTCATACTTTTCCTAGTGCGTGTAGCAGTGTGTATTAATAATATAAGGTACTAAGCACTAATCCTCTCTTTTTCGCTAGGCGCCAATCATATCCAGGATTGATCCGTGATTATAAAAACATTATTAAAGCATGTTGTTGATGCTTTGGCGTATTTTTCAATGGCTTTTTTCACATTGAAAAATACTATGCCTTAAGATGGTTGCCGGGCGGACAAGTGAGTTCTTGGAATAATTTATAATTGTCCTTGATTATACTAATAATTCCAAGAAAAAAAATGGTTTCTAATATTTCATCATGTTCCTCCATGTTAAATTACTATTTGTGTACCAAAGTATGTTTTTTTAAATTATTAAATGTATTGGAATAAATAAACAAACAAAATAAATGATGGCGGACATAAATGGTAATGAAAAGGTAATATCTCGCCACAATTGTAAAATAGTGCGAGGAACCTAAATCTAAGTAACAAATAGGCACTATTCCTCTTCCTCGGACGATTAATCAATAAATTATTTTGTCCGAACAGAAGTCCAAAATGTTGCTGACCCCTGGACTCCCAGTTTGAGCTGCATTTGCACATTCGATACCATCGTCATTGTGACATAAAATTGTCCAGGTTCCCGCTCGATGTAGCTGCCTTCATATCTAAGTTACTGAAGTACTGTTGGGGCCAACAAGCTTTGCAAATTCTGCAAAGTTAATATTATGGTGGCCTGAGTATATTATGTTAGATAGTAGTATATTAGTACTATGATAGTCCTGCGATCAAACAAACAGTGGGTTTTGCACCAGCCGCTCAACTGCGGCTCACTCTTCGGTGCAGCAGTTTTCATACAATTCGGCGACTTTCAGCTGTCGTAAAGCCATTTGTCCACCGACGCCGTCACCGGACCGTCGCGTCACCGAGAACGAGATTATTTTGGGCCGAGTTAAATGACGTGACGGCGTCGTGTGTCCACCGCGCAATTTCAGTTAAAACAAAAACCGGGCGAACGGTGTGTGGACAAGAACAAACGTGTTTTGTATTGCCGGCACATCGACCCGTCATAAAACCGTACCGAGATCTAGCGGTCATGACCAACTCCTCGTTACTTCGGTGGTTGGATGATGGCGCTCGGGTGATGGACGTCCGGTGGACACGCGGCTATAGTAATCTATGTATCACTGCGTCGGCGACGTCATTTTGTTCTCGTTGACGTATCGGATAAGATACTCCCTGCTGTTGTAGAATTATACAATTTGGCAAGAAGCAAGGTGTCAAAGACCGAAAAAAGGGAAAATCTGAAAATAAATTAGTAGTTCAATCAAATAAAATTATATTTCATCATCATCAGAAGACGTCCACTGTTGGATGAAGTCCTCCCCTTGATAAAGGGGGGTTGGCATAATATCCACGCTAGGCAGGTGGCTTGGGGGTCGCAGAATACTCGCACCACCGCTAACCGAGAAAACGCTGCTACCCGTCCTCGGTGGGCCTGGATGCAGTTTTGTGATGAGTTGGATGGTATATTATTTAATAATACAAAATAAAAAAACATTGAAATGTTTGTCCCTAACAAACTTGGTCAAACTTCACGTCTTGTTCTCTCGAGAGTACATCCTAGTTATAAGCTTCGCTAGGTCACGTTTCAGAGACAAAGCCTACTGGGTTATGTCTTAATTTAGAATCCATCTAGTAAGCATTCTCGTAGATCAAGACTGTTATGTTGGTATTTGAAAGTCTACAAATGAAGTTTGAGCTTATATAGCCTTTGGCGTTGTCTTGGGTATTTGCATAAAATTAACTGAGATTTACTGTGTTTGTATCAGCTACTACTAAGTAATTCCGAATCATGTGGATATCTAACAAATAATGCTTTGGATTTTGATTTCTTTATTTAGTCATGTGTATTTGCTCGGGTGGTGGATTATTGCCAAATCCACCTTTGCCCAGCAGTGAGATGTTACATGATGCACTTATCTAAGGTACGTGATAAGTACCTACGATCACAAACAAAAGTTTCTTCGTCTCTGTCTTTCTTTGATAAATTGTCCAGAAAATTACTTTTTCCTTTCATATATTTTCCATAAAATTAGTTCGTCTCTGTCTTCCTTCGTTACATTATCACAACTAAGCAAGAGCACAGTTCTTGATATTAGGCATGACGGTTCCTTTTCTCAAAAGCGCGGGAAGTTGGCAAATTTGCAAGTAAAACAGTGGTCGAATAAATCAAGATGTTTAACCAAAAATTATCTCATTATCGTCGTCATCATGATCAGCCTTTATTGTCTTCTGCTGGACATAGGCTTCTCGCAAGGCACTTCACCTTGTACTCAGCCCAATCTTTTACTTTCCGCTTCCAACCACTGCAAGTTGTCCTGCTCCATATAGTATCGGAGTTGTATTGCGCGATAAAATCCGGAACGAAAATATTCGCAAAAGAACCAAGGTCACCGACATAACTTGCAGGCTTTGCAAGTTGAAGTGGCAATGGGCATGCTACAACGCTCGAAGAACTGATAACCGATAGGGAAGAAAGTTTCTTGAGTGGCGACCATGAACCGGAAGACGCAGCTTAGGTAGGCCTCCCACTAGGTGGACCGACAAACATTGTAAAAGTCGCGGGCAACAGGTGGATGCAAATGGCAGGTCGTCGTACAGTGTGGCGGTCTAAGGGCGAAGCCTTCGTTCAACAGTGGACGTCTCCGGGCTGATGATGATGATCTGGTATCAAGACCCCTAGTATCAAGACCTCTAGTATCACACTATGTTTGCCAATTCGTAGTCTCCACCCTAGAACACGTCTAACTTAGCGGTTATCGGTTCTACGACAGATTTCAAATTGTCTCATTTAATACTAATGTCCACTGTTCACGATATTTCCAGCTTGCTCCTGTCAAGTATTCAAGTTAACGCTAGCATACTCTACAACTAAGTAATAAGGAGAATTCTGTGTCTACCACCTACTCATTATCTAATGAACATAATGTTTCAAGCTAAAAGCACGGGCTAAGATACCAAAGTGTTGAAACTGTTAATTAACTTGAATTGTGTTTAAGTGCAGTGACTCGATTTATGAGTGCTTAATAGCGAAATTAAATGTTTGCTTAGTTGTTTTAGATTATCACATTACTATTTTAAATGTGAAAGCTTGTCTGTGTGTATGTTTGTTACTCCTTCACTTCACGCTGAAACGGATGAACGGATTTGGATGAAATTCAGTACAGAGGTAGCTTATACCTTGGAATAAAACTTAGGCTAATTTTTATTCCAGGAATCGTGGGTGAAACCACGGGGCGCAGCTAGTAGCAGGCAGACATAATAATTAGCTACATTAAAATATATTAGTAGAATAATAGGCATGATGACTACAATTTTTTTATTACCTCATAAAAAAGCGGATCATCAATAGAGCCTATCAACGAAAACAAAATTTTAAATAATTGAAAAATAAATAAGTTCTCAGTATTTTAATTTCAAGCTAGACAGAGAGCGCGCTATACTGAGCTATGACGTCAAGCCTCAGGCGCGGCATACAAATGCTATACTAACACGTGCTTTGCGAGAAAGGGATAGAGCATCCCCTCTCTATCCCCACCTAAAACTTTAAACGCTCATATCTCAGAGATTTATCAGCCAAAACAATTATTTTTTTCAGTATGTGTAATATATTTAGTTATATTCATCACTAAGCCTGTCATTTGTCATAAATTAAACATTAGGCCACACGCCTATTGGGTTTTCATTGTTTTACCAACCAATTATTAACTAACTCGTGTGTTTTTGTTTGACAAACACCAATAAAATCTAATTCCATTCTACTTCAGCAACGAGAGAGCTCTAAGAATATTTAAGCCTATACCATTGGAGATGGCAAGCCAAGGCGTAAGCGTTAACCAATAAGTATAATTTATAGTCAGTGACAATATAGCTACCTATCTAGCTTTTCTGTGTTGTGAGTTTGTATTGCGTTCATACGAACAAGAATTTGTTTTATTAGTGTGAAAGCTTACTTAAAAGTGTGCCATGCGTGTTTACCTCGTTCCCCGCAAATAGAGTAGAAGAAAATATTTTAGGCAGATTATGACCATTGGCATCTCCAATGGTCGAAGCTAAGAATAGATAAGTAGATAGATAGATAGCGTAGATTAACAGTTTATTGTTCACAACAAAAATAACACACAATAATAAGCTTTAAAACAAATATATACAACCGACTTCAACTTCGAATACCTGGATGACATCTTCATCATTATCAGCCAGGGAGACGTCCACTGCTGGACGAATCCTCCCCCTTAATAGGCAGGGGTTTGCCATTTTGATATGTTCATATTTTCTAGTAATTTTGATTTAAAAACCAAACTACAGAACCGATTTCGGTAAAAATTATATGGGACCACCTCTAAAGTATTACCTACGAAACAAAAAAGAATCATCAAAATCAGTTCATAATTGGCGGAGTAATTGCGTAACATAGATAGAAAAAAAAATTACATCCAGTCGAATTGAGAACCTCCTTTTTTGAAGTCGGTTGAAATTAAATAGCGTAACTACTAGTGTAACAAGTGGCAGCCTTATTACTAAAAGCAATCTCTTCCAGGCAAGTTTAGGATGGAGAGGACATAGGTTTTTTGTAAAAGACGGGGTGTGTAGTAACAGAAAAATATGTGAATAGAAAATAATATACAATAATACATAGTCATGTAAGACACTACAAAAAAAATTGGCTTAGCCACCCAGGGAATATGGCTTGATGATTTCTTGTAGAGGGCTTAGGCCGAAAACTCAACGTATCATCCTAACTTTGTTTGCAGTCAGTTGTAATTGTCACCCGTCCAAAAACTAAAGGGACCGTCCATTCTGGAACGCTAAAAAAAAAAATATGACGGAGGAGGGTCCTTTCGCCATCATCATCAGCACTCATCGTTGATCCTCTTAGCAGTGGGCGTCGTTGGTGGGTAGTGTCGGATGAGAATAAAACATGCTCGATCAATAAAATTATAATCTTCACAGGCACAGTACAGTAATCAGGTAGGCACAAATAAGTTGTAGGTTGTATCACAGAACGCGCGATGGTTCAGTGTCCACCGCACGCGCCACTTGCCAATGGGAAAGTGAAGTCACCAATCGACGGCACGCACGTCACCGACTCCATCGAGTGCCACCAGGTGGCGCTGGCGTTCCGGATACGACACGATTGCGACATATATAAAAATAATAATATAAAATATATATAACCACTACTAAAACTACAAACAAAAATAATTAGATAAAAACAATCTTGGTTGAACAAAGACAAAAAGATACAGTGAAACGTATTTAAGTTTAATGTTGTTATTAAGACACTCAAGACTCCAATCTAACTTTATAGGCATCAAACAAAAACTCACCAGCTCTGACCATTTAGACTAAATAAGCTTGTATGAAAACGTAAACAAACACGTTTCGCATAATGTCTAGCGTGTTACCTTAATAACTACAATTTGATCAAAGGGTCCACAGATAATCGTAAAACCAGGGCATAGTTCAGTGACTAAACTTATTTATATGCTTTAGAATTCTAGATTCAAGTCTGTGGTGCTAGAACAGTTGTCGGAGTGGTATGAATTTGTACACTGCAGTTACTTTATAGGTAGTTAGACTACTACACTACAGACTAGAGGTCCCTCGCGACTTCGTCCGCGTACGGAAGAAAGTCGGCTCGCTCTCAAAATTCACCGCATTAAATCACACCGAGCATTTTTTTTTACAGAACCAAATAAACTACCCAAATATAAATTTTCATCACTATAACTTCAAAAACAAAGAACGTTCCAAACAACTTAATTAGGGGTCGAATTTCTAAAAATCCTTTCTTACTAAACCCCTACGCATCAAGACAAATACACCCTACAAATTTAAAGTCTGTACGACCAGCGGTTGGGGCTGTGCGTTGTCAGTCAGTCAGTCAGTCAATCAATCAATCAATCAATCAATATGTCAGGACAGAGCCTTTTATATAGATTAATGAATTTGGCGATTGGGTATTTTGCTTCCTTGGCTATGGACAATTTAAGGAAATTGTTCAGAACGCTGTTTAAATTTAAATTACGTTTTACTGCTCACTTCATTTTTGTATTGCGCAGCAAGTAAACGGCATTTGTTATCTTAAGCATGTGCTCCATCCTTAGTCACACTATCAGGTGAGGTGAAGCTCGACAGGACATGTAGCTATGCGAAGCGATGACAGGTAGACTGGGTATATTTTTTCTGTTTAATAAGTAGTTATAAGCTTTTTGTACTTTCTGAGTTATAATTTAGTCTATCGTTTATGCACTAAATTTGAAAGAGCAATTAAACGTCAAAATCTGAATCAAAGCAGCGAAAATGCGTAGAATATTCGAGTGTTCTATGTTCGAGTAATGTATAATTAGAGGGGCGATAATGGAACCGACCCAAAATTACTGGGTGACTGCAAGACTTGTAACTCCTAGACAATAATGTAACTGATTAATGGAACCAGGTGTTGGGTAATTAACAGCTGTTGTATTTAGGCTTGTTTCCTATGAGCCAGTCAAATAGGCTAGACGACTGGTTTTTTTTTATTGTCCTATTAAAATGTGGCCCATAAATATAGCCGATTAATGAAAACAAAATGTAAATCTGATCCAAAATAAGCAATTTATAAGCATTTTAATATCATGCTAGACAGAGAGAAGAAACAGCAAATCGTGACGTCACTTCTCAGTACGCCATATAAATTCTATTCTGACAAGTAAGGCGTGACGTAATTTTTTGTTTTGTGGGAAAGGGACAGAGTTGTCTCTAACAAAAACTTTAAACGCTCATATATCAGAACATTATTAACCGATTTAAATTGTTTTTTCAATAAACATACTATATTTACTTAAATTTTTCATTCAAGCTATTGGTTTCAACGATATAAACATCAGTCATCTACCCTATTGATTGCAACTGCTTCTGAGTGCCAAGTGTAAGTTTTTAAATTGTGCTATGTACAACAATGTTTTTAACTATCACAGTGTTGTTCATTAGCTTGTATTTTTTTTGTTTGTTAAAGTAGGTATCTTATTGCAGAGTTCGCCTGGGCAAGCACCTACCATACCTTTGCCAGTTATTCAACCGCCAAGCAGTAGTATGCTAGCATTACTGTGTTTCAGTTTAAAGAGAAATGTTACCAGAGAAATTACTGGACATGAAGAGATTTGACATGTGGTGACGAGCGCAGTGCGGAGTGCGCAGGATTTTGTTCGCAAGTTCACAATTCTGGCACTGCTACTATTATGGACAGGCGTAATGCCACCATAACGAACGTCTCGCTCATTTGGTCTGCGCTTAAATATCGAGAGCTCGATTCACAACATAATAAATTTAATGTACCGAGTTTAAGTAGGTATCCAGTTGAAGATGATTTTAGCCAGCTTTATCCGCATGAAAAAAGTTGCATGTTTTAATATCAGTCAATTATAATTTTAGTGTGCTAAAATTTAATGTAGTGAGATTTATTAAGCTTATATTGTTGCAGTTGATCGTTAAAAGTTTTCAACATTCTTATCAAAGTGAATGTAGTGAGAGAAGTGTATGACCACAAATTGTTGAATCAACAATGAGAAGATTCAACAATTTGTTTGTAAGTCCAACTTCTTTACATAATATTACGTAGTTTTGCTTTGAGTGGACGTTAAAGCTTTAAACCAATCTTTGTGCCTACAATTTGCGGTAGATTGAACGATATATCTCAAGAAATCTTATCTCGTGTAACAATTAAACTGACAATGGTAGCGCGTAGAGTAATTGCTAATCGTAAATAATAGTCAAATTTCTGAATCATAACGAGTGTAACTATTTTAGTTAGTGTATTTGTTTTGTTTTCTTTTGATCGCCGTCACGCCTATGTAAGTGATAATGGAGAATGCTTACCCGGAAGAAACGGTGCCGATTCACTCGCGACTTGAAGACACCCAGATTTGCATCTTTCGGGAAACACCCACTCTGGAAGTGCATTCCAATGCTTAGCTGTTCGCATAATGCAAGTGGAATCAAGTCGTTTCGTTCGTGTTTTAGGAACATCAAACAAGAAATGAACACACAGTCAATGAACACAGCCTATATTTTACTGTTATGGCCTCACTTAGAAACGACGCTAATTACGTTAGTTAACTTTAACAGCGATTACAAATTTAATTATATATATACCTAATAAAATAACTCTAGTTACTTTACCTACTTTTTGAATGTATTCTATCATAACTTCATTTTCCAGAGATTGCCCACAATACAGTTTAAATACTTTTCTCAAAACTCAAGATATTATAGATAAATGTGGGTAGTTTGCTGCACTTTTTTTTTCATTTAATTCCTGCTGACTCAATGTATTTTGCACTAAAAATGGGAGAAGACTCTGGTCTCCAAAATACAGTGTAACACTAGTTCGGGAACCAGTGGCTTCATATTTATTTATGTACCTACCACTTTGTGTCAATAAATAAATAGATTGAAATTGATTGATTGATTGAGTTATATCCATACCGTAAGATAGTTGTACACAAGTGGTTCATAATTAAAGCGACATAATTAGGTACAAGGTATAACACGGTAATCAATTTCTATGAATAAATAAAATAAATTATGGTTATTATTAATGTTGCTTAATTAAAGTTAATTACTGGATAACATTGCTTGTTTTGATGGTGAAGTTATAGTATCTAAAAAAAATACTAATTTTTAATACCTAGGTCTAATACCCATCTAATAAAAAGGATTAGGTGACTATCTAACAAAAATAATTATGTCGCGTCTGAGGATCCTGGTTGATATCATAATTTTGAGACTTTAATACTCTACTTCCTTGAGTACTCTTTGTTGCCCGAGTATGTACACCACAAACGAACTACACAAGGCCTCTCCCTGCGCGTTTGCTGTTACTAAATACTGGGATAAATCGGTCTTCTTCCCAATACCAAGGAATAACGACTCGACGAAGAAGAAGAAGACTCTCTAACACTCATCAAACTATTAGGCATCTATCTCTACATCAGTCAATTTTATCCTCATTAGCTATGCTAATATAAAAATGCTAATACTGACAGAAACACTATTCGAAAAAATCCGCCAACAATAAAGAAAAAATAACATTGATACGTTTTTTTAATTTTAAGCTGTTTATCTACTTGAATTATAGAGCCAGGGTTACAAGTTTTCTCGCTGCTAAGTTTTTTTAAACACATAAATAAAAGGCTAACTAAGACGTTGCGACAATCCATTTTATGGTGTAGTCGGCAACAGTTTATTGTGTTGAGATTTACTTGTAGATTTGTTGTAAAATACCTTTGTTTTATAAAATCGTCAGAAAATACAAAATTGTTTACCCTTTTTTGTAATATTTTTCGTTGAGTATTTATCTTACTCTTATGCTATTTTGCGTAAAAAGATGTACATTGTACTTACACAATATGTAGAAGGAATTAGGCTTATAATGAGTTAGTTGATTTAAATGAAATCCCTATAAATTTGCTTTGTGTGATATAAAAAAGTAGTATATTATATTTATTTTAGTACCCATAATGGAAATAACAGAAAAAAACCATACAGGCTCTCTAGGGTACTCTACTAAACACTGCAGTATTAAAACGCATAAACAAAATGGTGCAGTCTTCATCGATGGCAAAACTTCTTGAAAGTTATAGTCTTATTTATATTACAAACTGTCTGTTGTTGCTTGTATGCAGAAACATATTTGTTATTACTTGTACAAATTATGACACGGCCGCACAAAGGCAAAAGAAATTAGCAAACCATTTAAGGTCACCCTTTTAGCTTCGAAACATCAATTATAACACCTGTTTTACTTTATATTTATCGCGGTGTTTTGTTACTCATTACAGGTAAGGTAGATTTTTCTACATAAAAAAAAATGCTTCAATTAATGTCATCGATGCGTAATAGAGATATTAGACTCAATCTTTTATGTCGATGAGTGCATTACGCATAACTCATCAAGACTGATAATTATGCTAAGCTCAAGTTAAATTAAGCTTGCTATGTAAGTATGATCTATTACAATGAATATTTTTTTAGTGTGCCAAACGTGAAAGATCACGTAGCACTAAAGTCGAAGACGTTGCTACACGGATTGCCAAGCTGAAATAGTCATGGGTAGGCGAGATTCCATCAGGTGGACCAAGGCAGTTACTGGATGTAATCCGAAAGAGCAAAGACATAGGTAGAGGCAGGTCACCAGCCCGTTGGTCAGGTGATAAATTGTCATGCGTTTTGGAAAGCAGTGGATGAGACTCACACAGGATTTGAAAAGATGGCACGAACGAGGCGAAGTCTATATCCAGCAATGGGTGGACACGGCTAAATAGATAAAAAACAACTATATTCTACAACAAACAAATATATTCTATAACATTCTACATAGAAATGTCAAGCGTCAAGCACAATAAGGCGCCCATTCAAATGAAAATATACACTAACTCTCGACTAATCATGCTATAATTGTCTATGAATATCCAGACACCAGATTTTGTTATATTAAAATAATGAAATCTACCATCCCGACTGGCACCTGCCATCTTTTTGTTTTCGTTAAAGCTCTCTCGAATATTGGGTGTTTATGCTGTTATAATTTATTACCTGCGGCGGTGTTTTTATGCTCTTAAGCAAGTTTTATGTATTAAGGCGTGTGCACATGAAGTCGGATTTTAAATACTTTAAGTTCACAATCAAGTGCAATGCACAGCAAGAGATGCTTGTATGCATGAAACGAAATGTGAATCTGCCTTAGGTATGAGTTTGAAGTTAAACAGATTTTAATTAATTATCATAAATAAATTTTACACAGGAAAACCTAAGCAACTACTTTTGCACAGCATAAGAAACAACTTTTGACTATGATTTTGAAAAAACAAAGAACCGTAATTAATACAGAAAAAAATCTGCTGTTATACCTACTTTGCTGAGAGGAATGAGCATTTTCTATAGAACAGCTTTTTTGCTATCGCAGATTTTTAAGTCACGACTCAAATGATTTTTTATTCTTATATATATATAAGAATATATATATATCTATATATATATCTTATATATATATATAGCGATACTAATGAAAATGTATAATTTAACATACCTATATGATTTGTAAGAAAACTCCCACTATCTACTTCACAGCATCGTTATTTCAGTTGTCTTCATTACATACAACGTCTTGATTTTTAAATAATTTCTTTATTTCAGATTTAGTGTGTACGGTCCGTAAAACTCTTAAAGGTTTAAAGTTAAAGGCACGTGGTCGATTTATGAAGGAACGTTTCAATCTGGGCGATCTTCGTCGTGGTCGTGCTTTTATTGCTACAATTTGCTATTTGTTTATGTCTGCGGCTAATAATAATTTCACGGAGGATTTTGCGTTGAGAAATTTTTGGAGGGGACCGTAATGGGGATTGATGATCAATTATGAAAGGAATCATAAAGGAATATTCTTATTTCACTCTAAGGTTTTGTACAAAATCCCGCAGTGTCTGAAGACAAGGGTATACGACCAGTGTGTGTTGCCAGTGATGACATATGGAACTGAAACGTGGTCTTTAACTGCTGGCCTTTTGGAGAAACTTGTCAAGCAACGGGCAATGGAGAGAGCTATGCTCGGAGTTACTTTGCGCGATAGAATCCGGAACGAGGATATTCGCCAAAGAACCAAAGTTACCGAAATAGCTCGCAAGGTTTGCAAGTTGAAGTGGCAATGGGCAGGCCACATCGCTCGAAGAACTGACAACCGATGGGGAAGAAAGGTTCTTGAGTGGCGACCGCGAACCGGAAGATGCAGCGTAGGAAGGCCGCCCATTAGGTGGACCGACGACATTCTAAAAGTCGCGGGCAACCGGTGGATGCAAATGGCAGGTTGTCGTACAGTGTGGCGGTCTAAGGGGGAGGCCTTCGTTCAGCAGTGGACGTCTCCGGGCTGATGATGACTCTGAGGTTTTGAGGTTGGTGTTATTTGTTGAGTTTTTGCACATCTACAAAGATGTTGACTTAAGATTTATCCACTACAATAAAGCGTAACGCGGAACGATATTGCTAAGGCAAAAATAAGTAATTGTACCTATCTTTAAGAACAACGTTTACTGTGAGGAAAACCAAAACATGGTTCACAAAAAAAATATGCAGTTGAATACATTTTGCTGGGGGTGAATTAAATTTTTCTAATGCTTCTAGGCTTTACCTGCGTGTAATGCCATTATTTAGCACGGCATTTGACACAGTACGCAGATATGGCCAGGTGTTATCACGCTAATAGGGTAGTGGCATTACTAACGTAGTGAGACGTTAGGCGATATTCAAAGTCAAATGATGTGTGGCCGCCCATGTATCGCATTTATTGCACGATACGATTACTGGACGTAAAGCGTCACGCAGATGAAGCCTTAGCATAAGGAACAGTAGATTTTTCGCGAATTCAGGTTTGGCGCCGCATTGGTTGGCGTTGCAGACAATTGAAAAAAATCATTAATTGTTTGAATCCACTAACCCGCAATTGTATATGGCTCAACCGCCCTACAGCCCTTCTATGGTAGGCCTATGTCTAGTAGTGGAGTATTAACAGGCTGACTATACTATGCTAACTATAAAGAACTTGCCCGTATAATTCTAGCAGTGATTCCGGTTTTCGGTAATAACGGAAACGTAAACAACGTAAACGTAATTAAAAATTCAATGTAATTAACAAGGAAAAGTTTATTGTTCATTAAAGAAGCATAATAGGGTTTTCCAGATACTAAAATTGGTCCCTACGTGGAAAACAGCGCTTGTTTTTCTTGATACAGGAAAATATATCATAGTCATTGATGAATAATTATGACGTTTGGTTTTCCTATGTGATTTAGAAGTACCTATGCTTATTTCTACGCGTAAAAATTATATTGTAGGAAAATAATCACAAATTGATTGTACTTGACTGTAATAACTTTACAGACGTAAATAAATAATAATAAAAAACATTTATTCTTTCATAAAATTATCTATATTAAGTCTATGTAATTAAAAATAAGAAATGGACATGTAATTTATTAACACTAATTAAGTACCTACTTTATGTTTAGATTACGTCGTTATATTTCGGATAAAATACAGCACACACTAATTAAAAAAATAAAGTTAATAAGTGTTATTATTTATTATTATTAAATAATAAATAATTATTATTATTTTCAGCCTGTATTGTCCCACTGCTGGGCAAAGGCCTCCCTTCCCTCTTTCCAGACTGCTCGGTCTTCAGCTTTGGTGGCCCAGTGCTTGTCGTGCGAATTCAACTCGTCACGCCACCTTCGTCTTAATAAGTGTTAACTAACTGAAAAACCAAAAGATATCGTCACTAAATTCTCTTCTTGATATATTATAGATGCTCAGAAGCCAGAAAGACAATAAATTTGAAAATAAAAGGACGATTTTAGTAGAGTAGCAGACTGGCCAAGTCAACTTACTCGTAACCAAAATCTTCGGGTCAACTCATATTTAAGATCAAATATCGAGAACATAATATTTTCTACTCGTTTGAGTTAAAAACGGAGTACTAAATAAACCCAAAAGTACGTACGTCTGCAATCAAACCAAACGCAGTAAGTATAGTCCGTAACACGATGAGCCAAATTGTTTTGCTTAACCGACACAGAGCTGTCGTATGTGCGTAATAGCCTCCTATTTTATATAATTTTACGGTACTCATTTTACCGTAAAAGTTACAGTGGATCTTATTTCATGATGCCTCGTTGAAGAGATATGAGACAATTTTGTAGACATTACTTACTTTGTATTGCTGCTTATAAACAATTTAATGATTCAATCGTTTAAGGTCCAGAATGCTGCGCGCCGCTATCTCGCTCGCGCGTTTCATCATTATTGAATGAATAAATAATATAGTTATGAAAAATTGCAGTCGGTGAAATTACTGAGATCATCATTACAAGGGTTTAGAAATAAATAAAATTTCGTTCAAATCCAGTTTTCATACATAACTGGTTTAAATTAAATTGATATTTTTACTAAATGGCTGAACCTTTGTAATGTTATTCTTAGCAATTTCGCCGACTGCGGTTTTTCATGAATACGACATATTAACTGATTTATCGTATAGACACCTCAGAGCCTCAGATCTTTGTCACTCTCGGCTTCGCCTTGGGAGACAATATACATGAGATCTGAGACATTCTTTTCTTTTGCTCCCTAGGTGAGTAATCTACTATTAAGTAGTAGATATTAAAACGCAGTTGTGGAGCAGGAGGGTAGTAATAAAAACAAAAACATATCTTACAAAATGACGATTATATTAAATTAAGCTTAAATTGTACTTAAGTATAAAATATAACATTAGGCTCAGTGAATGGAATGAAAGAGAATCCATTTTTCACTAAGAAATATGCATGTGGTAAAATTTTTAGACTCCTTTTCATCTTCTCAGTTCGAAACTTGGTCTTTTGATAAACGATTTAAGTAGACTGTTCAGCAGAAGACTGTTTTTTACAACTGCCTGTAACACAACACATATAATGACCAGGAATCAGTAATTATTCATCTCGACAGCCTACGATAAACCGATATCAGCCGCAGAAATCAATTGTTTTGTTTTAATAACGTTTTCTTGTAAGATATTAATGAGTATTCATGAGTTTGGAGTATGGTACAATGGATTAGTATCCGATACAAACTGAATACTGTTTTTTTATATGTGCAAAAGCGCTTACATAATTTTAACTCGTCTATTTTACGGAGATGCCACATGGAAATTGAGCCAATATGCCTGACTATGCAAGAAATTTTTAGACGTTGCAGTAACTCAAACATGACGGATTATGTTTGAGTTACTGCAACGTCATAATATTTGCACTGTATTTTAGTTAACTAACTTTGTTAAAACATAATTATGAAAGTACTATTTTATACATAAAGCACCTAGTCGTTGATTAGCCGTTTCTATTCCAGAATAGAGTCGCTCGCGTTACTTTATTATAGCTCAAGTCCTGCGTTGATAGATCATTCGTGTATTCAATTGATTTATTATCGAGAAGCCTTTGGAATAGCTAATTTATTATCATTTGTTTGTAGTCGACAAAATTCAAATCGTGCTAATAGGCACTAAGCAATGACGTCACGGATTGCCTGTAACGTGCTTTACTGGTAAAGCGTATCTTAGTCGAAGATCTTGGATTTAATTATAAAATTGTTAGAACTTTAATTGAACGAGAATTGTCGCGAGTGGTTGTTACTAATGACGTTATAATATACGCACAAGGTTATTCGGAATGTTACAGTGATAGCTAAAAACAGTTCTTTGTTTCTCATCATTGTTAATAAAGTAAATAAATATTGGTAGACATTTGACACAGCGCCATCTAGTCCCAAACTAAGCAAAGCTTGTACTATGGGAATCAGAAAGCTGTAGAATACTAATATACTTTTTAGTAAATACATAATTATAGTTCGTCACATAGGTACATGTTAGTAATTAATTAATTGTGTTTTTTTTATGAGGCACTTAAATTGCTGCAAGATAGTTCTCTACAATTTGTTGATTGTGAATTCCGTTTTTCTAATCACTGATGTTGACAATTCACAAATGACTATGTCTGTATCTGTCTCTGTTTGTCTCTTTGTTACCTCTTCACGACCAAACCAGCTTAGCTGAGCTAGTCTTGATTGAAAGTCCTGACTGACTCACTGACTGATATATGAACGCACAGCCTAAACCGCTGGTTGTACAGACTTGAAATTTGGGGGGTGTATGTGTCTTGATGCGTAGGGGTGTACTAAGAAAGTATTGTTGTTGAGTTGGCGCTGTGTGTAATAAATGTCCCCCCAATATTATTTTTTATTCTACCTCTAAGGGGGTAAATATTGGTAAAAACTTTTGTATTAAACTCCTTTGTTTTTGAACTTTTGGTTGTGAAAATTTGTATTTGGATCATCATCATCAACCTGGAGACGTCCACTGCTGAACGTAGGCCTCCCCCTATTTGGATAGTTCACTTGAAATAAAAAAATCTGTTTCAATATTGTTTGACAGGGATGACGAAAGAGTGTGAAATGGGGGATGAAATTTTGTATGGGAAGTTTTTTGTTTTTAAAGTTATAGTGATAAAAATTGGTATTTGGATAGACTTTTTATAACATATTTTTATTGCTACAGGGTTGATCTAAAGTGTTGCTTATGGGGAGGAAAAAAATTAGTAATGATAATGAGTTAACCCAGCGCAGATTACGAGTATTTGGGAGCGGGCGAATTTCTTCCGCACACGGACAAAGTCGCGGGCGACCTCTAGGTCCTCATAAAATTAGACGGATCTTAGAAATAAATCAGTGATAGAATTATAATATTTATACATAAATATTCTATATTAATAATTATAAAAAATACACGTCAAGTACCTATTGTATATAATATATTATTTTAATAATATTATTGTTATCTACAAAATAATTAATTAATAGAATATGAT
This sequence comes from Erannis defoliaria, assembly GCA_905404285.2. Classification (NCBI taxonomy): domain Eukaryota; kingdom Metazoa; phylum Arthropoda; class Insecta; order Lepidoptera; family Geometridae; genus Erannis; species Erannis defoliaria. Next base: position 9,194,172 of record FR990066.1, on the reverse strand, counting down.
TCCGGGCATATTTTTATACTAAACAAAATCGTCATAGGTATGTATAAAAAGCTTGTTTAAGTCATGCATTTACTTAATTTTGTCTTGAATGACCTAAAGCTCGGAGCATCAGTGACCGTTTGTGGAAATCTGTTGTAAACATCCGGTCCCATTACGTGAAGAATTTTAGCAGATTTTACTAATGATCGTGGCACGGTGGCAAGTTTATACACTAAAAAATATGTGTATAATATAATACTGTTGTTTAACGAAAAAGATTGCATCAGCGAGTCAGTTCAAATATTATTTTCCCGTAATCAGCACGGCTGCTTGAGGGCTAGCATAATTTACTTTGTATTTATTATCCGAGTTCGAACAATAGATTAGATTAGGTGCGTATCGCACATATCCCTTTAGGGCCTGGCTTGCATTCCGAAGTAGGTATTGTTAATGCACTAGTATAGTTACAGTAAGGGTATTTATACGCCATTGATTTTTTTCTCCAGACGTATTTGGGTATCCTAACGATGTTTTCCATTACCAAAAAGCCAGTGGTATGAAAATGCGTACATGAAGAGCTTATTGGTAGGGGCGCGGGATTTGAACTCACGACTTCACGGTTCCGAGCTTAACAGTCTCCCGTTATGCTTTTTGGTGACGAGAAAACCTCTGAAGGATATTTGACATTTGACTGCAGATGGGCTATGTAAATCGTATACCCAATAAAACTCTTTCTTTAATTAGCCCTACTGCATGGTCTACCTAAATAATAGACTTAGTTTTCATTACATAGTACAAAAAAAATGGTGAAGCCACAGATATGACAAGATATATACATAGATAGGTACTATATCACTTTATCTCTAGGTGGAACGGTCAGAAATCGTCAACAGAAGTGTAATTTTTTTGAAACCCAAGCGGAAACGTTACCTAGCTTCAGTCCGTGGTGATTGAATAGATTTAACAGTCGTTTTCTTAACAAATTACAAAAAATCGCGTGAAACGTATAGGTAATCTGCCATACTGTTTTTATGTATAAGGATGCTTCAGCATTGCATTGATATAAATTACTGATCTCCGTGCTTTATTGGGACTGTATTAAATTTAAAATGAGAGTGCTGTTATTAATTCCCAAACATTGCGTATGCGCATTGCGCTCATATAAGCAAAATTTCTTCCCGTTGTCCTCATAACGGAGAATGCTTCAATGGGGACAACGAGAATAAACCAGCAGTATCTTTCTTATCTTCATAAGTAATACGAGGAGTATTCTCAGAATAAAAATTCCGTCTTTTGTCCTTTTTTCAAATTTGTTTCTTGTTGAATAAAGATAAAATACGGATTAACAATTCTGTGGTTAATCAATGTGTGGTATTAATAAGGCCCTATGTATGTTGCGGTCTCACCAGAGACATAACAGAGAGATGATCGAACAGAGGCTCGATAGATATTTAAGTAATATGATTAAGCCTAATATTAATAAGCTTGGTAATAAGTTTATTACCAAGCATAACATAGCAAAGCATAAGCTTATTAATAAGCTTATTACCACGCATATGAATAAGCTTATTAATAAGCTTGGTATGGTCTGTACTAAGCTTATTAATGATAAGCTTAATAATAACGGCCGTGAGCATTCTGCGATCCCAAAGCCGCCTGCCAAGCGTTGGGATTATGACATTATGACTTGTCTTATCATTATCACCAGTGCTGCAACAAAGATGAAATCACTAGCAAATACTGGCCGACTCCCCGTAGACCACCAAAGCGGGCACGGTAGCTAGAGGTCACAGGTTTGATCCCCGTTCGGCTCTCATAAATAATCTACAACAATCCGGATCATTTTCCTCTTTGTTTTAGTATTTATTGAATGCACTCGCTACCATTGTTCAGTACTTTGTCTTTTTACATTGTCCTGCATGTAGAATGTAATAAAGTTATTAATTTATGGTTGTATGTTAAGGAAATAGGGGTAACAACAAGTAACTTTGAGAAATGTTAAAAACTTTACTTTATACATGTAACTTGTAATTAACGAATTTGGTTGTAGAGGTAGTAGTCCGCCTGGGGAAGTACCACACCTTTGCCATCAGTTATTCAACCGCCAAGTAAAGCAAGTAGTGTGCAAGCATTACTGTGTTTTGGTTTGAAGGACAATGGCGTGAGAAATTACTGGGCACGAAGAGATTTGACTTCTAATATCTCAGGGCCAGTGCGGTGCAGGATTTTGTTCGCAATCTACTGTTATGGGCAGGCGTGATGTTTACCATCACGCGAATGTCTTGCTCGAATCATGTCGTCACTCCATTGCGTATTATTTTTATCAATTTAGTTGTCAGTGTAAAGGAAGCCCCATTTTACAAAAAAAAACAGTAGTAACCTAAACCGAGACCGGTCGACTTGTAAACGTATATCTGCCTATTTATTCTAAATAAATATATGCTGTCATTAGGGTAATACGATTACTTGCCTATTTGCAAGCGACGATGTGGTCAGCCATCATGACCTAGGGCAGGCGCTAGCTATGTATAAAATCAAAAACATAACAGAACCACATACAGAAGTTTGGGACCTGGGTATGTCCTAAGACTGCATCTACATTTACCAGAGGACGGGCTGCAACGCGTGGTGAGCATTCTGCGATCCCCATAGTGCCTGCCAAGCGTGTGGATTATAGCAACCCCTGCTTTTGTACAGCAGTGGTCGTCTTCAGGCCGACGATGTGACAGAAATTTGGATAACTTCCAAAGTACTTATTCTCATACTATTCCAAATAAATTTTATTAAAATTAAATCTGGATTAATTAATAAAATTAACCCAGATAACGCATCTAATCGTAGATATAGCAACAAACAATCATGTCATATTCATTGCAAGCTAATTTGGAATTACTTGTATTTGATAGTGTGTCGATATTGCACTGTATCGCTTAGTTCGTTGACATCACACCTGCTCCCGTCGGCTGCACCCGCGTCTCGGCACTAAGTTATTGATTTACTGATTATTTTAATATTTAACGTCCATACATTAATTCGATAGGACTCATCGGGCCCGGGGTTTGAACTCATACCACGACTTTTAATCTAGCTGTTTCTCATTAGGCTACAGCAGCACTATAAGGATTATACCGATGAAAAACGTTGAGTGAAAATATTTGTAAGTCAAAACCGACTAATAGTCATTGCAAAAACTTAAGCAAACATGCCACTTGGCATTGCGCTCTTCAGCAAAAGTTCATTTCACTTTTTTCCGCATTGAAATCCTTTACGGCTTACACTTATTCTTGATTTTATTGACATGTGAAAACCAACATACATTTACACCTCCATAATTTATAATTTCACGAACCTTCTAAGAGAGTTAGTAAAAATCCGGATGGAGCTTCATTTCTCAGACTGCAAATTAAAATTGGTCCGTTGACCACTTTAACTTTTCTGCTGGGTTGGTTAGCTTTGAGTTATAGTTCAAGGTGATAAGGTTTTTGTTTTATTTTCGATATGTCTTGTTTGTGTGGTAGAGTGGGTTTGCGATATTTTACGCGTATGGAGTGACGAAGTGACAGGCGGTGAGGCGGCGTCCTGTGTCGCGTCCAATCAATTTGTTGTTCCACAATACGTAATACATCGTCGCCAACCGAACTCGCTCACACCGGGGCGGTGATTATTCTGTGAAAACAAGGAGTTTTAAGTGGAGCGGGTATGTTTTAACCTTCTGACCGTTAATGTCACCGCAATACATTGACTAACGCTAGCGGGCCTAGTACACGAACGGCATCTATCAATCTGGTCGTCTTTAAAAACGTTATAAAACAGGTGTTCCATAGCAAACAATTATAGACGGACAACAGCTGAATACTGTACTGGCCTAGAAAAACAAGTTCCGGAATTTCAAATAAGTATAGATCGACGGACCAACATCATCATAAGCTAACCTTAATCCACTTCAGCAGTGTCCTAATGCTCGCCACTTAGACCGATGTTCCATTTTTCGCTTTAAGTCACTGGCTCTACGCATGTCTGTCATTGGTCATTACTTGACATTTAATTTCGTTTGTGTTTGTCTGTTGCAGGGTAGTTGCTAAGATTTCCTGGAAGAGATCGCTCATAAAGATAAGGCTGCCAGTTGTGCTATTATTAAGTCGTGTTTTGTATAATTTTTAGCGTGAAGAATAAAGAGTTATATTATTTTATTATTCCATCGAATTAGGGGCGTCTTACAATACGCGTCCTACTCGAAGGATCACATTATCAAAATAACGTTGCGTGCCCAGAATAGTGCTCTCCTTCGCTTATTTCTGTGTCTCCCTCCGGGTGTCTCATACAAGATGCATGGTGCGCGGGAGTCGGCGGCTCGTTTTTGCACAGTTCATGAATTGGCGCGCCACTCATTAGCCTGTAACGAGGCCGCCCAGTTCAACTCCCGGCTGAGGAGTTTAGACTACGTATGGTGTAATTTGATAGGAGTACCGATATGGTTCGAATAGCATAATCAGCCTATTCAATAGTCCATTGCTAGACTTAGGCTTACCCTCGAAGGGGATGGGGTCATGTCCATCATGGATTCACATACGTCGTTGAATTTCTTCTCTGGACGTATGCAGGTTTCCTCACAATGTTTTCAAAAAAACAAAAACAAATATGAGAGTTTTTTTTGTTTGTGTTTTTTTTTGAGTTTGAGTTTTTTTTGTTTTAAAAGCCAGTAGTATCAAAATCCGTTCATATACTCCAAAGAGCTAATGGGTTAGGTTTGGGTTTGAACCCGCGATATCAGCATTTCAAGTTGAGCGGTGTACCGATTAGGCTAACACTGTGGTACTATTAGTATTATATTATCTGTGACTGCGGTAAACAAAAATTTCAAGGAACCAACAAGGAACAATATTAATTAGTGAATTATCAAAACATCTTACGTCAAGACGATTCGTATTTTCATGTTTGTTTCGTAGTAACGAATAGAGAGACAGAGCTAGATCCTCCAAGTAACGAATACTTATTTGGTATTCGCCAGAAAACTAAAGTCACCAATATAGCTCAACGTATTTGTTTTTTTATACTTTGAAGTGACAAGAAAATCGAGACTTTCGGGTGGTAAGCATCACGTCTGCATAACAGCAGTGCGGGAATTCTGAAATTGAGAACAAAGTCCTTTGTCGCAATGGAATGCGTACTCTGAGATAATAGATGTAAAATATCTTCATGTCCAGTAATTTCTGTGGTAACATGGCCCTTCAAACCGAAATACAGTAATGCTTGCACACTACAGCTTGGCGATTGAATAACTGGCAAAGTAGTGGTACTTTCCCAGGCGGACACTGCAATAGAGTCCTACCACCTACAAATACGATGTTTTCCTACACTGAAAATCAGTGCAAGGTTTTACGGTTAAAATCTATTTATCATTGATTGAAAGGTGCGGTATTCCCCAGGTGGACTCTGGTAATAGAGTCCTACCACTACAAGTAATTCGTAAGCTGAAATGAGAGTAGGCTGGTCAGATCATATCTGTGGCAGAACCGAAAAACTTATTAGACTACTCCACCTACCTACGTAAAAAGTAAAAGTTGGAGACAAAAACTTCTTACGCTGATATCAAAATGTAAAAATTATACGCAACAATTCATACATGATGCGTAATCAACAACTATAATGTTTTTAACATAATGATTTTCCTATTTGTGGAATTACCATATTATCTTTGTAAGTGTCCATTTTGTCTCGCCCGTATACAAAACGTGATATTACATAAACTACTACTTAACTTATATTATCTTTGCTTATACGCATCATAAATTATTATATGAATTTACAGTATAGTACTTTATGGAAAGATTCCCACCAAGCAGTTTACCAGTACAACCAACGTACCGTGGATATGACCATACGAAGAACTAATATGTTCAACGGTTCCTTTGGTTTTTGTTCAGGAAAAGTGATAGTGGCTCCCCCAACCAACTATACAAATAAGTTGGCAAATCTGTGCTAAACTTTCAATAGACATGTTCTTTGGGGTTAACAGTGTTAGTCGCGCCCTTCCATACTTAGACACAGAATAGATAAGAGTAGATAGATTTAGTGCGCAGCACCATGGTCCCTATTCATGGTCCTAAGATTTTAGAACTACACACGGCAACGTAAATTAGATAGTTAGGGTACTATTTATTAAATAAAAAGGATTAAAATCACGCATGGATTGTAGGGAAACGTTATTTAAAGCGATATCTACACTACATTATTCTAGTAGTTCTTCACGAACTGAGACCTCGCTACCCCCATATCTTCCAAGTCTTTTGACCATGACCAATTTGCCTGATATTTGAACTTGATTATTGTATTTGCAACGTTTCGCAAGTTATTATGGTCGAGGAAATTTTAATGTACATACAAAAATAAACGCCGACTTGTCCCCTTATGGCCGGGATACACGAGGCTAGTTTATCAAGCCAGGATAGCAAGATAGTGATTGAAAGCTAGCAAGCTAGCAGGGTTGGCTTCGAATGAAGCTCAATGAAAATGAAGCTAGTTCTGTTTACACGTAGCCAAAATTGCTAGCTTGCTAGCTTACGATCACTATCTTGCTATCCTGATATGAAAAACTAGCCTCGTCTATCCCAGGCACAGTCTCAGAGGCCTTTGCTTCAGTTGGTCCACAATTGAAGTTTGCAAGTCAAGGATTACCTTGGCGTCTACCAAAAGATTTATTAAAAATTGCAGACATTTATCAAAGCTAATATTGAAGCTGAACTAGCTTACAGTGGACCTGGGGAAGTCATAAAAATGCATTCAGAACTACTGGAAGACGGGCAGCGGTGGTGAGGAGACTGCGATCCCCAAGCCGCATGCCAACGATGGCGGTTATGGCAAACCCTCCCTTACCGTTTACCTTGGACGTCTTCTGCCTGTGGATGATGATGATAGCGTAGCTAAGTTATCCTTGGTTCGATAAAAACTTTGCCCGTGTGTTCCTAACGCCCATCCTCTCCAAGCCGTCAGACTGTAGGTGGTTTTCGTCCTCTTAATACCAGTGATTTAATCTTATCAACTCGTTGCGGATACTTGTGCATGGTTACAGGTTAATGAAATAACAATGTCATGGTGTTATGGGCCATGATTGTTATTGTAAAGCTGTTATTAAATCTTAAGCTTGTTGAATTTAGGACTCTATGTTATGTTTAACCTGTCTCATGTGATCACAGTCAAAAATTGTGTTGACAGTTTAAATAGAATGGCCGATGGTAAACATAACTATCACCAACAGATCTGAAACATTAATTTAGAGTGAGTGTTGTCGATAATTGGTCATCTCGAACGCATGTTTCACTCTATTAAAAAAAAAGCAATGTTAAAATTATCCTTAAAGCTTTTTAGAGGAATAACATTTTACACCTTCAAGCGCACTGAAGAAATTAACACCTAAATTGTATGGTGCAGATTTCTAGATTGATAAAATATGAAGGCAAAAATTCTACAAATTGCATTAGTTTTATGATTTGCAAAAGATTCAAAAACTGAATGATAATGTAAGCTAGAAAGGTTAGGGTATAATCAAGTTCGTGTGGACTAAGTGGCCGGCTCCAAATGCCTCTGACAGTTATTACACAAAAAAGAACAAACAATCGCGACCAACAATTTAACGTGTAATCCGACCCGCGCTAGCGCTCACCATGTTAATGCAATAGGCTAGACGACTGGGTTTTTTTTATTGTCTTATTAAAATGTGGCCCATAAATATAGCTGATTAATGAAAAGAAAACGAAAATCCGATGAAAAATAAGCAACTTATAAGCATTTTAAATCATGCTAGACAGAGAGGCGAAACAGCAAATCGTGACGTCACTTCTCAGTACGCCATATAAATTATATTCTGACAAGTAAGGCGTGACGTAATTTTTTGTTTTGTGGGAAAGGGACAGAGTTGTCTCTAACAAAAACTTTAAACGCTCATATATCAGAACATTATTAACCGATTTAAATTATTTTTTCAATAAACATATTATATTTACTTAAATTCTTCATCAAAGCTATTGGTTTCAACGATATAAACATCAGTCATCTAGCCTATTCCCGATCACCCATCCAAAGACCGGATTGCTCGTTGCTTTATATCGGTGATCTTCTAGACCTCAAGCTATCGAGCTACGTTAAGCTACGATCGCTACATACGGGTAAATAAAACTCCTTATTGCCCTTTAAGAATAGCATTATTTAGCCCCATTTCTTCTATGCTGCGTCTATCTGAGCCGCCGTAAATCCGTTCCCGGCACGAAGCTACAAATTACGCTCAATATCGTATTGGCCAGTGATATGGGTATCGGTTGCTATGGCAACGGTGGGAAACGGAGGTCATTGCAACTGCTGACCCCTGTCCTTTGCAGGTTGCAGTTACTTATATGCCATTAAGTTACTGCTAGCTTTTCTTGTTTTTTACTGCTATCTTAGGGCTTACGCTATTGTTTAAGACTGTGAAACAGTCTTGAACAATAGCGTTTCGGAAAAAGTAGCATAAATTTTCAATGGAAAATGCGACATCGTTTCATGCTTATGTACCAAAATTTTCGAACAAAATGAGATTCATCTTATAATGTCTCATCAAAATACGCATCAATGCGGTAATGTACCACAACCTAAGCCTGTTATGTACGTGAGCTTATTTAATTATCTTTAGGAAACCTGCTTTCTTTCTTAAGCAGAAGAAATTCAATTGTGCATATGAAACCACCAACCCGCAACTAAGCCTGTGGTGTGGATATGACCCAATCGCTCTTCAAGGGTAGGCCTATGTCTAGCAGATAACTATTAAAAGGCTATAAGGCAAGAAAAATTACCAAACAGAGCCAAGAGTAGCTACCGAAATTCCATTCATGCTCTCGCGTACCCAAATAAATCGATGCAACGCAACCATTACGTGGTCACCAGAAAACCAATAAAACATGAACTCTACAGTCTGAAGTTCTCTAGAGAAAGGCTTTAAGGCACAGAGCTCAGTTTAAGTCGGTGATTAGGCATAGAAAAAGGACGGCCAATTGTAAAAGGGTAAAATAGGCGATTGGACCGTTACTGCTATGTGAGAATTCTTCGAATACTTTTTATTACCAGCTTTTGTAATTTGAAACTGCGGTAGAGCTGCAATCTGTTACTTTATGAAATACTAGAGGTCCCCCGCGACTTCGTCCGCGTACGGAAGAAATTCGCCCCGCTCCCAAAAACTCGTATTACTAATTATTTTCATCCCTATATTCACCACTTTAATACACAATCGCATTTTTTTTAATAACAATCCAAATCAAAAAAAAACATGACTAAAAGTTCAAAAACAAAGGAGTTTCATACAAAAGTTTCCCTCCTTTTTTATCCCCTTAGGGGTCGAATTTCGAAAAATCTTTGCTTAGTACACCCCTACGCATCAAGACAAATACACCCTCCAAATTTCAAGTCTGTACTACCAGCGGTTTAGGCTGTGCGTTGTCTTTCAGTCGTTGAGTCAGCACAGAGATTCATATAGTATTAGATTTGAAGAAGCCACGAATCGGCAAACCTAGCGTAGGACGTCCTGAGACTCGATGGAGTGAAGGTATATTTACTTACGTTAAAAAGTTGGCATTGGCTGGAAGCTAAAAGTATAGGATCAGGGTGAGAGGCGCGCCTTGGGAGAGATCAATGTCCCGCAGTTGACGATGAGAGGCTTGTTATGATTACAATGATCTAAATTAGATCTAGCCTTAAGAAATATAGGGCTTTAATTCGTATTCTTACTTCCTTATTCTTATTTTTATATTAATATTTTAGTCCAGAGTGTCTTTACTTAAAAGACGTTAAGCAAGTGTGTTTAAATTGGTTTGCATGTGCATGTGGTTTGAACTCATCTTTTCCTTAGAAATAAAAGGCTATTAGAATGTATACACAGTTTTTTTTCTAATTTGCCAAAAAAGATAACATTGGAAACTTATTTCTGGCGAGTGGCAGAAATAATGTACCAATATTTTCTTGATATTTTAAATGTTTGATTTTTAACGATGAGACTGTTGATCGGATAAGTAACAAGATACTGTAAACATTTTTTTAATTTGAGGTTAAAACTACTTTAACATTTTCTTATATGTGTAGCAAAATTCATAATTATATTAAGTTCCAATACATTCTTGTAGGGTTCTCTCTTTATATTTGTTTTTTACTGTAAAAGGCGTTCCAGGAGGAAACAGAAAGTGAGATAGTGTGCGTAACGCAAGATTCCTGCGTACGCGCCGCTATGCCATTCGGTGAGCTATAGTGATGAGAACTAGTCGATGAAGAAACACACTTTGTTACACTACATTTATATGCCAATGATTTTTTAAAGCCGGAATAATGATTTCGTTCATGTAATCGACAGGAACGAAATCATTATTCTTTTTTTTTGTCATTATTTTTCAGGTAAATGGTCGATAAACCATCATATTACTATTATGAAATTACAAAGAATATACAAATGCTATCTTCTTCTTTCATAATAATTATGTGACCATGTTCGATGTGCTTCTTTAGTGATAATAGATAGGTACACATTTTGCATATAAGTTTTTAACGATGTTTAGTATAACTATTAGTATAGTATTGTATTATATTATATGTGGTGTAACATAATATTTTTTTAAATCAATATACATAATTATACTAAAATATATTTTCATAGTTTCCTTGAAAGCATACATTTTGTTTACCAGATCATTAATTTATGATTGATGCAGGATTCACTGCTTATAGCAAACGGATCAATGGCGTGGCGACATGGCACAGACAATCAACAAGACGTAAAAAATATCACAATATAAAAGATAGAAAAAAAAACTGAAAGTGTCGAAATTTCGATGCATAGTCAATAATGAAAATTGGTGCTTTTTGTATCAACTACATCCCTAATACACGCGTATGTTTTATTGGAGCGCGTGCAGCGCGTCGAATGCCTTTGTGCGGATGAACAATCGGGCGCGTAATGCACTCGTACACCAGATTACTTTATGGGATTTTGAATTGTATGTAATAACAAGCTAATAAAAATTAATGTACTATTTTCACAAATCTATGCACCTCGTTACGTGATAATTGTTCGAAATAAATCTATCCTTGTCTATCCCATTTTCATCTCGTCCTCTATCTCGAAACACGAACATTGCCAAAGCGCATAATGTTGGTCGTAATAACGTAAACTGACCATAAAAACTGACTACTGTTTCCTTATTCGAAGATAAAAAAAAAAAAAATTAACGAGCAGCGCCCATGAATAGTAATAACTTATAATCTGATCTTTTCCAAGGTTACGATAATTAAAATAGGTTTTTAGACAATTCATATTGTTTTAATACATTTTAAGAGTTATTGAGTAAATAAAAATTAATGAATAAATCACCATAGAGATGAAAATTGGTACAAATGTTGGCAGAACCAAGATATCCAGAAAATCAAAAAAGCCTCCTGGGACCGTTAAAATTTCCAGGATGAGTCGGGACACCCGGGATGAACACCAACCGAAAGGTCTTGAGGTAAATCTTTCATTTATAATCCCAACAATTATCTGTTCTATGGGAGTTATTGTAACATAAACCCAGGGACCGCGGAAGTACTCCATGACGAGGGGGGGGGGGATACAACCTTCTTTACCAGGTATTAAAATTGGACGGGGAGCAGCCCCCCATTTAATTTTAAGGGGGCATTTGGCCCCCTCTGCAATATAAATAAAAAATATCAATACATAATATCAATCAATTTAAAACCTTTTTACGAGATTTTATTTATTTTCACCTGTCCCGGTGTCTGTACGTATGTAATCGAATCTTGCAATTAAAATTTGATCAACTTTCCGGTTTCCGATTAAGCTGAAATTTAATTTTCATTGGCTTTAGCCTCACTAAAGTAATAAACTTTTTGAAAACACAAATAATTAATTATTACGCAATGCATCTGAAAGACATATTGACTCGAACCAACTTTAAGTACTGATTAAGGGAAAGACATCCCAAGTAACATTCTTAAAATTACCCCAATTAAACCATCATCAAAGTAAAAAGTTCCCTCAAAAGCACTCCGTGAAATTAATTCAGCCGTGTTAGAAAGAAACACATTTCTGGTGGTAGGTGGAGTGTGACCGCGCGCCTGGGATTCCAAGCGTACCGATAATGGTTGGCGGTCTAAAGTAGCGTTCCAGAGATGGTTAGAACTGTTAAGATTTGATTAGATGAAGTATGGCTATAAGAACTGAGTTTTTTTTTATTAATTGGCAGGCCAGGTGGTTTGTTCCCAATGAGTAACACTCTCAGCTCAACTGTCACACTGTTACCTGACTGTCACTCGATGGGACAACTTTTAATTGGTAAGTTGTTTTTTTTAAATAATGGCTAAAGATGGTAAACACAAGTAGTCTAGAATAAAAACTAGGTCTCAATTGAGGCTTCCGAAACATCCCTCAGTTTTTAGCTTGAGGTTAGGTTAAGTATCTAGAAGGTACGCTATCTTTGCTTTGGTTTCTTTACGACGTTTTTCATCACCGGCAGCTCAAGGTCATTGTTGGAATTTGAACCCACGTCTATCAGCGTGGAAACCGAACGCGTCGTTATTAATCCAACTACAACTATGTGTGCGCTTTTATAACTGTACTTATCAATTCTATAATGCACCATTTAAGGTGTATTGCAGCTTTATGCAGTGATTATCACTGGATGCGAGTGGGCCTAATTAGAATACTATATCGTTTCAATTCATTGATGTATACTGGACGAGCCAGCCCAGCGTATCACTTTTTTTAAAAATGGAATACAGTGATGAGACGAGCTAGACGGTCACCTGGTGGTAAGCTTCACGCCTGCCCATAACTATAAATCATTATAGTATTGTAAACATAGTCAAAATTGTGAACTTGCGAATACAATCCTGCGCCGCAACGCACTTGACACCCTGAGATATTAGATGTCAAATCTTTTTATGCCCAGTAATTTATCTGGTAACATTGCCCTTCAAACCGAACCACAGTAATGCTTGCACACTTCTGCTTGGCGGTTGAATAACTGACAAATGTGTGGTACTTCCGCAGGCGGACTCTGCAAGAGAGTCCTACCACTACCTATACAATAGCTTGACTTCAAGCTCATTATATCCACATGATTGGTTGAGGTATAATGTTACTTTAAAAGAACATTGGGTTAAAATTATGTTTCAAACCGCGCAACCAGATAGTCAATGTTTACATTACTTGCTAAAGGTACGAGTAGAATTCCGTGCATAGCAGCTGATCTTCTTGGCGAAAACGTATGGCGCTGCTTTCGAAGAGTCGACCCGACCTTGGTGGAGTCGGCTTTCTTCTGCGACAGACAAGCGAAGACTGACACGACTTTCTTTTCATAGTGTTAATAATATCGCATTGGGCACGGCCGCGATACACGGAAGTAAATACATTTAAATAAATACTAAGTAATAATAAGACATTGCACACAACGCCATCTAGCCCCATGCAAACTAAGCAAAGCTGGTAGTATGGGAAATAAATACGTGGGAGAATACATATTTTTTTGTAAGTACACACTTATGATATATAATACAACATCCAGACACAAAACAAACTTCTATGTTTATAACACAAATGTTTGTCCCGGGTGGGAATCAAACCTACGCCCTAAAGCTCTCAAAGCAAACATACTACTAACAGAGCTATAATACAGTCAAGTACGGTGGCGCGATACAGTGGTTCAGAATGGTTTTTTTTTTTTTTAATGATAATTATTTAGTAAAAACGGGAAAAGAAACGTACAAAGTATATTCTAGTGTACACGAAGAAGTCTGATTTTAAAGTGGTCTTAGAATAATTCCTGACTAAAATGTATGTCGCCAATGGACGCGAGCAGTCACGTCAGATGCGATTTTTTTGTGAGTGCAATTTGCTACTACACATTGACCCTGCATTTCTGAAATGGGTTTTAAAAGAGTACATTATTAGTCCCTTGGTTGCAAATACGATAAACCACTTTTCTCACGTTTCCCAAAAAAAAAAATGAGTAAACCTACCACAAAGTTGTAGGGCATCTTTGCTATTATTAAAGTCACTTTGTTGAAAGCAAAACTTAAATGTATGATCCAAAGTTACTTGATGCACAGCCATGCCATGTTTTTAAGATAATTAATTAAAATAATTACATTTTCTGAAATTATCCCACAAAATCTGAGTCTTCAGTCAGCTGGACCCACTCGCCAGTGAACCCGCGGGTCCACTCAATCTCTTTATCGCCATAATTATCGTCTTTTAAGTTTATCGTCATAGTAATAGTATTTTTTTTTAAATTCAACTTTTTTATCTTCTTATTCTTGTCAATTTTTTTTTCTCTAAATATAGTAAAAAAAGTTATCCGTTAAATAATTAAAATCGTTCGTTCTCCACACAACAGGGTTAAATTTCGTAAAAAGTACCCCCTGCTGACTAAAATGCGAAATTTCCAAAGACATAGAAAAAAAAAAATACAATTATAGCCTTACAATCTATAAATAATATTAAGTCCAATTTGCTTCGCACAAAAGAGTTGCATTTGTATAAAAACTGAAAATTCGTAAAAACCTGTAAACAACTTTACAGACTAATAAACATAACTATTTTTTGTCATCTGGCAAAGTCTATTAACAGAATTGGTCAAATATGAATAGGTACTAGAGTATTTTCTCAGGTGTTCTGCAGAAAATGCGATTGTGGCGACCTCTCTCTATTTTAGTTATAGTTTGTCACATTTTAGGTACTATTATACGCTGTTTTTATATTACTGCAAATTGCTCCCATTAACCGGAACTTGGGTCAACGACACATTATTTTAAAGTTGATCTATATGTCACAAAAAACCTCAACAATTCACTTCAAAAAAACAATCCATTCACCTATCCTACTCGCTACGTTTTGGTAACGAGAAAGCTACGCGTTAGAAAGAGACACATGTAGTTTGTGAGCGTCGTTTGGTTATGGGCAGAGTTTCGCAGTGATCCATGACGGCTGTTGTGTTTGAAGCTGAAGCGACAAAGCTGCGCGGTGAGAAAAATATTTTCGTCTCGCTCTTTCATTTTTTCACGAATGTTGACAGTAATGACGCAAGTCTTGTAAAATTATCAAGGTTGTTTATTATCAAGGATCTTGTTTCCACATGGTGAAAATTTTACATGAGCTTATTTTTTTGTGTTATTTACATATTACTGGTACAAAATTGTTACTGAAGAACCCTAAAACATATGTGATTGAATCAGCCGTTATTTTGCGGAATTTTATCTTAATTCAACTATTGAATACTGTCGGCCTTACTTAAAAACGCCACTCACACTTAGTCACTGCTTAAAGTTCTCTGTCTTGTTCTTGCACGTGACACTTCACGTCAGAGAGAAGTTGACAGAGCATCTTAAGCAGTGATTAAGTTTGATCAGCGTTTTTACGTAAGGCCGTGTATCTCTAGTGTATTCCCGCTGTACTATCGTATCGAGTACTAATAGGGATAGGGGCTAATAAGCCATAGTTTCAATTAACGTAATAATCTAATCTGATTAATAAAAAGTTATTAAGACTGAAACAAATAATCAATTTAATCTGAAAGAAACCATTTATTTAATCTGAAATCAAATAATTATTTAAATCTGTAACAAATTATTAATTTTGGTTTAAACAATTAAGTACAGCGGAAATACACTATAGATACAGTATTCAACAGTTAGAAACCAATAAAAAATCATTTTTTTGATTGTCAATGTTAGTTCTACAATGAATTTGTTTGTAAAGAATAATTTTGAAACAAGGTATTGATCATTCTTCTGTATTGCTACAATTTGGGTTATATTAGGCACTTGATTGACACGGTCACGCGTTGATGTCTTTTGTACTACGAACGTGGTGACATAAAAATACACTGCGAAAATCTTATTTTTTTTTACTTGGGCTACTAATTTACATATTATTATTATATATTATTATTAAATAGCTTCTGGCCTGGATTATCTCATTGGCTCCAATTGATTCTGAAAAATAATAGAGTTACGGTAGGATAGTAGGTATAAGTAAAACTGCAGGGTGCTACTAGATTAGAATAAACTTATACTTAATTATTGTTCTTACACATTTTTAAAACTCATTGCTAAATACAAACCAGCAAGAATTTAATTACGAAAAATACAATTTGTTTTTTTTCACAGTTATTGGTCGACAATGTAAGATTGTGTTTTACTTTAAAAATCGTGTCGAACTTGGATTACATTCGTGGGAAACATTTATTCGTGTATCCAAGTGGTTTCACTTTCAACCAGTCAATCTTCATACTCGAACACAAAAAGCCACACGATCAACGCCTAGTAAAGCGAACGCACATTTATAGAAATAATCCCACTTGAATAATAAACCGACCTCTCTGTAACGCCTGTCAAAATCAAAAAAGGCGCTTAGAAGTCATCAACATCAGTCATAGATTCTAAACCGTTACGCCGTCAACAGACCGATCTACATATCGCGAGTCCTTGCCGTGAGAAAATGTTTTAGAATCGACAGATCTATAACATCCTATAGCGAGCTGGAGGCTGTAAGCGAAGGTTTCGTAGGTCGAAAAGCGCGCGAACGCAGTGTGGCGTTGATGCCCGCGCGCATAGCACGCTCACACGAAACGCGCGTGCGCCGACACGCGACCTGTCAAAACCGCGTTGACAGTTCCGAATTCAAATTCGGCCCGCCCATTGGTAACTCCCGATTTTTTCCAAAATGGAACAGATGAACTGTCGAATCATAGAGTCAGACACTTATTTGAGGTGTTGACAGATTCGATTTCAGTCGGTATTTGTTAGTGACATTTAACAGTGGTATTGTAAAGGTACCCGAATGTTTGCTGAGTGTTCCGATTTCAGTGCTAAACATTTCTCTAGGTCTGCTTAATTTCCTTATAGTGGTTACAAGGGCGTGAATTTTGACTCGTTACAAGTGTGAACTGTAGAGGTGTGAACTATTGGATTTGTCCAAAAATAGTAGTGCGTTTGCACGTTATTTTTGTACGTTTTTGTTAGGCACGTGGATAGTTTTAGCAGGATTGTTTTGGTAATTTCAACTGGTAAGTTGTATTTACTATGATATTATTTTGTTTATTGATTAATTTATTTGAGTATCGATATATTTATACAGATTTGTTGATTTTGTCTTAATAGGAAATTTTCCGCCCTGTATTTGTTTCTTGCTCTTTAACTTATCTCTCCATTATGACATACTGATAGCTTTTACAACTTTGCGTTTTACGTTCGAATATAGGTTTTATTATGCATAGGGTGTTTTTTTTTAAGTTGGCTGGCGTTAGACCGCCTTGCTTGATGTTAAATAAAAGATGCAGTCTACGATGGAGCACGATTGCCTAGAAAAAAACGATTCACTCGCGACTTGAAGACAGTCAGTTAAAGTCAAAGGAATCATTTCTACAAGAAATAAAATATTTTAGATCTGGTGGCTTATTTGCTTAAGGAAAATAAACTCTCTGAAGGCTGCGACTTTAATCGCGAGTGAATCTGTTTCTTCTAGGCAAGCGTGCTTCATCGTAGGCGTGCATTTTTGCTTACTATCAAGCGTGATAGTAGTCAAACCCATTACATAAAAAAAATACTTTTGATATTTAAACGTAATACGATGCCGAGCATGATTTTTCTACTCTTTGCAATTATAGAGTCAATTCGCCTTCCACCGATAGATCAGTCCAGTCATACAATATCAACACTGCCAACCAAATTTTGCAACATTTAATAATGAATTTTCATGTGAATCGCCTAATGAAGAGTGACCGAAAAATCAATTAAACCTACTCCGCACTGAAAGAGTGGCACACACGTACTTTGCACGCCAAATAAAAGTTCGTATACGAACAAAAAATAAATGTAAAGTTATTAATAGCTTATCTGTAGGAGAAGATTTGGCGAGAGCGCGAAAAAAATATTTTGCCGCATTTTATTAGTAGCCAATACTTTTTTTTAGTGTCAGTGTATAAAAATGGTGGCGCTTTATTAATTAAATACCGATTTACGTGAATAAGTGTGGGTAAGTGATATAAAACGATTAAACATGTCTTTTCATGTTGTCTTTAAAACTCCGAAAAGGTTTGCAGTAAAAAACTTGTAGTAAACATGGCCTGCCGAGCGAGGGGATTATGGCAACCCCTTCCTATTAAGGGGGAGGCCTTCGTCCAGCAGTGGACGTCTTCTCGCTGATGAGTGAGTGTAAACATGGCCTTACTGCTTTAGCCTGCCTGATAGAATATAAAAAAGTACAGCTGTACAAAGTGTCCGCTCAAAACATTCCAACTCTAAATGTATTTGCGGTTAAACCGACAACAAGTACTGAAAAAAACATTCAGATAAAATTTTGCCTTCCGTTTGATAGTTTAAATTCAACTATCGATTAACCTTCATAAAAAAACTATCAAATTCTAACAAAGCCGAAGACAAATCCAGAGCAGTTTAAAGAGTTTTGAGTTTTCTGATTTGTGCCTTAACTACCTACAGTTGACAATTGGTTATACTTAAGGTTGAAACAGTCGCATCACCACTTCACTAACACATAATTCAACTTTTTTCCTCCATTAACGATGATAATAGATAATGTGGCCGCCTAATTGACACAAAAAAACATAAGCACAGATTAGAAACGTAGGTATAGATGTGGAACTCTATCTGTGTACTCTAGTACAGACAGTATCGAAAAACAGCTACACACACACAGCACAGCACAGCTACACACACAGCAACAGCAGCAGCAGCTATGTACAGCTACTTATTTTACTATTTTATTTTAGCTACTCCTCAAGATTTTTTAAATACTTTAATAAAAAGTGGCTGTTGTGTTTAACTTGCATGTCTTATGTGATTGCCCAAAGCATCAACGTTACAAATATTTTGGAAAATGGGGTGTTGATGTATTGGTAAAGATTTAGAGATGGCCGCTGGGTTGATGTCGTTATCATTGACATTAAATGGTCCTATTATGACATCTCTTTTTAGTTAGGCATACTTATTGTATAACAGCTTTCATGGTGTGCTCTATTTTTCTATATATTTTATTAAGATCAGATCAGCCATTGATTACTAAAATGTAACAAGCGACACTACAGAGATACTACAACAACTTTTGTGTTTACAAGTTAGGTATTCTGCATAGGATGAATTAGTTTGAATTTATGTATACCAAGCATACAAATGATTTTATGTCTTTCTTTGCGCTTATACGGACTTACTTAAAAAAACTTTTCAACCGTTAGTCACTGCTTAAGATGCTCTGCCATCTTCTCTCTGACGTGAAGTTGCACGTGCTAGAAAAGGACAGAGAAGTTTAAGCAGTGACTAAGAGAATCGAGATTATTTTAGGTAAGGCTGATAATGCATAGTCTCTTTTACTTT
This sequence comes from Erannis defoliaria, assembly GCA_905404285.2. NCBI lineage: Eukaryota > Metazoa > Arthropoda > Insecta > Lepidoptera > Geometridae > Erannis > Erannis defoliaria. Next base: position 9,174,798 of record FR990066.1, on the reverse strand, counting down.
ATTGTTCTCTTTCATTATGTCCGTATTCCCGTAGAATCAACAATGTATGTATAACTTGTTAATATTAATACGACTAAGTAGTACATTCAATGTGTAAAGTTACAATGTTATTGCGTAAATGTCGTGCATTTGTATTTTTTATCTTTTATCTTCGTTTAATGAACGATGATCTATAAAATAATTATTATAACATCTAAATTTTACATATTTTTTTCCAGATTCCATATTAATATAATCAAATTTTACTTTTGAATCAAAGTAAATTGCGTTTTTAGTGGTGCTAAGTACACCGTATGCCGTATGCCACTCTGATAGCTATGGTGATATTCCTAGATTTTAGTAATATCTCTTCTATTCATTTATATTCTTAACTCAAGCCTAAGTACTAGCACAATACTAGAATTAAGTATAGATATTCTATTATTCGGTTTTTGCTTGTTTAATAGGTCAAATAAATGACGCATCGGGTTTTTTGTTGCAGATTTCGGTTACGTAAATTTGTTATTGTTAGTCGCCGACTCCCTTTTCAGAACTTATATAATTTTTTATTTTTTCCAGAATAATAGTTTGTAATATTTAATAATCTAATCCGATATTTTGATAATTCATAAAATTTAAATTTATATCTAAATCATGTCAAACTATAGCCCCTCACCCAAACGTGCCCATTAGACTAGATTAATTTCTTATTAATAGTTTTTTTTTTAAATTCTGCACTGTTATTAATTTGACAGCAACCATGCCAAGTGTTTAAAAAAAGCTTAAGAGTGAAAACTTTTTTTGATACTATTAGCGCATCCCCGTTATAAAGTAAAAAAAATTACATATCAAAAACTTTCTGTCAGAAAAATTATGTAGGTATCCTCTATTAATCTTTTCAGTGTCTGCAATGAAAAATTAGATCTACAATTCATTATTAAAAATTGTAAATGCACACTAACCACCCAGACACTTGAACTCAAAATTAATCAATCAATCCTACTATTAATCTTAAATTTACAAGTTATGTAAAACTAGCATAAAATCTGTGTTTAAATCACTGTAACATTTGGGAAGTCAGATTAGTTTATAGCTAAGTTGGTAGGTACATAATTATAACTAAGGGTAAGTCTACATTTGGCAACTATTATCGCTGAGATGAGCGACTTTTATTTAGTAAGCGCTGGTAATGATCACCAACAATGTTGCCGCATAAGATATTTTCACAATAGAAATATTGTATTGTCACTAATGACTTTCATCACTTTTACTTTCATCTATTTTGAGACATAGTCAATAGACCCCTACTATAATATTGGAATCACTTAACACACAGAACGACAAGTACTTGAACGAGTAGGTGGATGATTGTCTTTACTTGTGTAGTAAATATTTAGGTACAAGGAGTACCTTGACAGTATGAAAAAAAGCCACACTAGAGTAATTTGAAAATGTAGGGATGTCACATTAGTTTATTTTAACTGAAAATATATTGCACCATACGAAATCCATGGATGATTTATATGAGAAACAGTAATTGTGAAAATGACGAAAACTATAACAAAAAATTCGTTTCAGAAAAAAAAATGCTCACAAAATCTACAGGATCCACTTACCTTATATTCCGGAAATGCAAAAAAGTGAAGCATAACTTGCGTCTAATAATCAATCAAATTGCTCTGCAACTATCGCTCAGCATTGCGAGTACGTCTGCGATAGTTGCCAAGCGACCGGTCGCTCTAAGATATGGACCGAAGAAATTTAATTGCGTTTCTCGGACAGGGGTCAGGGGTCCATCCGATATTTATTCGGAACCGTTCCGATCGCCGGACTTGACTAGTTTTTTAATTGGAACGGACGGTTTACGTTAAATGCTTAGACCGTGGATGGATTATGTAGTTGGTGGAAGAGCCTTCAATTATTGATAGATTTTGGAAGACGATTAGGAATTGCACTTTTATGAAAATTAAAAAATGTGTCAGGGGTTTACAGGTCGTTATCAGGGGTTACGAAAATCGAGCTTCTTAGTCTTTGGGCAATTTCATATTTAAATAATATTTAAAAAAAGTCAAATCCTGCACCAAGAATTAGACTAAAACTCTATCACTATATCCACTCAGCTTGCACTAAAATAAGGCTTGATTCATACCAAACTGAGTCCGTCTCAGCCTGGTGTTTTCTATAGAAAATCGTCTGAACTCTTCTCCTTCTCGTATTCATTCACCAAGCTCTCAATTGGTGCTCAAACGGGAACACCCCTATTTTATTACTAAAATAGTGAATGTTGATATAATATGTGAAAAATCCTGCATTAACAGCAAAGAACAAATATAGTTAACGTTTGTAAAAAGTTGGACTTAATCTAAACCACTTTGAATAATGTTCGAGCTGTCACAAATCGGTATGTGTTACAAAAACCACTTGCTTCGACTGTAACCTCTAGATAAGAACATGACCTTTGCCAAAATACAATGTCCCTGTCACTTCCAGTTAAAATCAACCATTGAGTCACATCTCGCTCCAAATCCGACGTTGGGCTAGCGAGCACCTTTTTTCTAGCCCTGTCAGTGCAGTCATGCTACATTTCTCGCAATTTGACATTTCAACTCGGAACAATAACCTTGGGACGTCAAAATAGCGTAAAAGTGGTTCCACTCGGTCTGTACTTTTTGATTTTGATAAATGCCAGTCATAAATAATGAACAAATGCTTTTTATAGTTGAATGGGTGACGAAAGATCTACAAAATGTATGAGTATGATATTGAATAGAGACGCCGTGTCTAACTAGACTTGTGACACGTGAAGGACAAAAGCTACACTTAAAGCTATAAAAGAATACAATACGAATGGCCTATAAGTACTAATAAGATTAAAATACTAAGATGTTCCTTACATACAATGTATTATAAATAAAATAAAATAAAATAAAAAAATAAAATATCCATCAATAAAAACAAAAATTTTATTTTTTTATTACTTTAATGCAGTTTGTGAACCTAGGTGGAATAGCAAACCTAAAAGCATAATCAGTCTTTTTTAAACAATCTACTGTTGGACATAGACCTACCCTCAAAGGACCAATAGCCATATCCACCAAGCTGACCCAGTTGCGGGTTGGCGGATTCACATCCGTCATTGAATTTCTTTTACGGACGTACGAGTAATCAGGTGTCTTCACGATGTTTTCTTCCACCGAAAAGTCAGTAGTGTGAAATTTCGTACATAAACTCCAAAAAGCTCATTGATACTGGCCTGGGTTTTGAATCTACAACCTTACGATTTCGAATCTAGCGAACTCCCCATTAGGCTACATCATTGAACAGCAATTGCATGCCGATCTTTATAAAAATAATAATTAAGTATAACACATCTGAACGACATTGGCACAACATTGGGAGATTTCACAAAAAAAGCTTATTAGCTTAAGTAGCCTGAAACTGGTGATAATGAACAATAAAAACAATAAAATTGAGTTTAAGATATGCTCAAAATAGAGTTTTCGAATTATAAATAATTTTACTTGGAAGAACCAGCATTCTTCTAGACTGGTACTTAAATACAGCCAAAGCACTAATACGTAGCCGAATCCCCTATTAAAGCGATAATAGTTCAAGACAAGTTCCAATCGATATGTTATTACAAATTAAGTGCAATTACTTAATAACTATATTTTCGTATGATTACTTGATCATTATAAGACATTTTTTAAACAGCCTTCTGCGGCAAAATACTTAACATCAAAAATGCAGCCACCTCAGACACACTCTTTAACATAAAAATATTAAGATGGAAACACAGATGTTTTACGAAACAATGCCGAATACCTCAAGATGAAGCCCGTCGAATATTTGCAAGCAAATATTTAAATTTCAATTCGAACGTCGCATATCAATGGGGAGCCATAAGCCACCGGGTTTTACTTTTTTTGTACACAGTCGCACCGAGACAATAAAGAAAAAGCCATAGGGGGAAAAAGAAAAAAGTAAATACGAAAACAGCATCTAGATTCAAGAGCTTGGCTGATTCGAACTTGGAAACAAAAGAAGTCGGCTCCCGCCTGACCGCGATCTTTGGGTACGCGAGCGCATCTTGTTTTCTTTTATTTATTTTTATTTAGTTGCATCCATGTGATTTCTTTTCTCTTATGCATCACAATGAGTCGTTCTATCGGACGTCAGTAGCTATTTTTTAAAATAATTACCATGCGTTTCGTTTACGTTTTTGTACGCACTGCTAAGATCTCAGAATTTGCTGCCGGAGTCTGTGTTCTCCAAAAAGCATGTAATAAGACAGTATATTTTTAAATAATAATAATAAATAATTTATTCATGATCACCAATTTAGTCGTATGTTATCTTATTTAAGTATATACTAGGTATATTATAATTTTAATACGCGTAGTTTTCTTTTTTTTTTATTTAAGTTTCCATTTACATTTCACTGAAAATGTTAACACAATATCGCAAAAATAAGAACACTAAAGAAAATAAAATAATGAATTTGATATGAATTCAGAAATGTAATGAAAAACGGCGTTTAAAGTTAAATGACGGAGTTAATATTGCACATAGTTTTGTATAGCGCTTACTTTAAATGAATTTGAATGAAGTGTTTTTAAGTAAGTTTTAGAATAGGTAACCAATAATAAGTAAGTTAGGTTACGAAGCTATATAGCTATAGCCAATATCTCTATCATGATAAATTTCATCAAATCATGTTTGTAAAATTACCTATTCGTAAAATTTAATAATGACTCAGTCTTCAAAGCTGCATTCGTACACAATTTACATGAATTTACTAGAACCTCGGAATCTATCAGAGGTATATTTTATCCAAAATTAATTGGTGATATATATTTTTTTATTGGTAAAATAATTACCCCACTTTACCGTTACCTTATTAATTAAAATTAGCCTCAGAAAGCGTGTAATCTTCGTTATAAAAAAGGTAACAGGTTAAGTTAACATCGTTTTATGAGCAGTACCTATAATTATGTGTATATTTAATGCCAATGATCTTGTACTCTTAATCAACGGTTAGGTCATCGACGAGTATATTTATTTTGTATGGGAAAATATCGTACGAACAGGATTTGATTCCCATCTAGGATGTTTACTCATCTGTGACTAATAAAATTGAAAGGTTCTTGTTCTTAGTAATCGAAATACGTAATGGAGACTTATAATACGTAATTGAGGCTCATTTTATTTTTATCAAGCATTGTATAGGCTATACCTATTAGTATTTCAAATAATGACGTTATTTAAACGTTTTTTTAATTAATATTTAATTTTAATTTTGATAAAATATATATATATATATATATCCAAACGATATTTTAAATACACCAAATTTTAAACAATTGAATGATATTTAAAATTAAATCACGCAAACACGGCTGAATGGATTTGGATGAAATTTGGTAGAGTAGCTTATGCTTTGGAATAAACCATGGCTACTTTTTATTCAAGGAATCGCGGGTGAAACTGCGGGGAGCTGCTAGTTTGACTATATTTATAATACATTTCATCTACTGATTTGTTAGATACTTGTAAAATATTCTTACCAACTTTTTTCGTGTTAAATTAATATTCGCTATACCAAAGGCGCGTACGAAACTACGAACCTCCAATATTTATCTTACAATTTGAACACATGCACAAGCATGCTTCCCGAATTCCTTATTGAGTACGATATCCCTACATACTTACATGACATATTTTGGGACATATCTAATACTATAAGAATCTCTGTCCTAACTCTAACCTAACCTAACCTAAACCAAGGAGATTTGAAGAAACGCTTACGCTTCCTGATTTAGAGGCCTAAACCGCTGGTTGTACAGACTTAAAATTTGGAAGGTGTATTTGTCTTGATGAGTAGGGGTGTACTAAGACAGAGTTTTTCGAAATTCAACCCCTGAAGGGGTAAAAATGGGTAAAAACTTTTGTATGAAACACTTTTGTTTTTGAACTTATTTTGTTTAATTTTAAATTTGTATTTGGGTAGTTATATCTAGTCAGAGGTTATTAAAAAAAACAATTAGCTATTGCACATAAACAACACACGCTCTTGATAATATGTATGGAACAGCTGATATTTTTCACTATTCCGGGTTGGCCCATAGTAAAATTTGTTCATACTGATGAGTGCAATGACCCGCTTTTGTCCTTACACCCCAGGCCATACCCTGTATAGATCGTATAAAAACAATGACTCGTGCCCAATCACTGCCACCCACCGTGATAAGGTACTGGTCAAATTAACACCACCATTTAGCGTTCACTTACTCGGGTGCAGGTGGTCTTTGTTTGGACGCACCTCATTTGTTTTGGGTGTCTTTTTGAGGTGTTTTAAAAGGTATTTAACTTTAAAAGGTTTGTTTGCTAAAACGATTGATTTAATAAGTATTTAAGAAGTAGGTAGATAATGTTTTTCGTAAATGTACCTATTCTACCTATCTTGTTAATAAAAGTGGATTAAGCTCGTTGTACTTAATCCTGTTTTGTCAGTTCCATTATTTTAAATATATAACTGTGGATAAAGATAAAAGATGGAGTGTTCGAAGTTACTACACGTTGTGTTTTGTCGAGTCAAGTAAGAGCTACTTAGAGCTACTTTGTAGGGAACGGTACTATCATTCAAATAACGGTGTCTATATAGGATATATTTAGATGGATATCGTATCAAAAACTAATGTTCTAGGTGTTTGTTTGCCACCCTTTAAAACTACTAGACAGTAATGCACTATTTTGTTAAGGCTACGGAAATATGAAAAAAATAATATTTAAGCCACTGACAATATCTCACTATATATGCCTATATTTCTTATACGAGACATTTTATTCCATTTCTTATCATCATCATCAACATCCTACTTTAGTCGATTGTTGAACACACACCTCTCCCAATGCACGCCAATTAGCCTCATCTCTGATTTCTCGCTTTCAATGAATTACTTACGTGTAATTATTATCATTCTATCGAATGTAAGGATATTGTACTCTACTTTTGCTGTTTTGTGGTAGTAGTACATTTTATAAATAAGGTACCTAGATAATATTTCCTACATACCTACTTACACCCTTCTTGCTCACCAAAAGCTTTCGAAAAGTTAAAGAGACATTAATTTATAAACTGCTACACAAGCATTAAAATCTCTTTGTCTCCGACACGTTCTAGTTATGCCGTAGCTTATCAGAACGAGCCGATTTGTATGGACCTCATCTGAGATGCGCCGCATCATTCAACGACCTTCTGTGGACATAGAGATGCGAAGACTGTGGAGGTTCTATACAACTACAGTCGAAAAAAGTGCTGTTTGAAATAAAACTATAATTTGTAGAGTTGCATTCTGCATTCGTGCCAAATATTAGGTCGCACATTAAATAACACTTAATATTATATAATTTAATTCACGTGAACTTATTGGAAGTTTATGAATATCTTGTCACAGTCATGTGAAAACTGTTCATTTCCACATAACTTCGAATCATAAATACACTGTCAATACACTGTAAGTATACTGTCGTAAATACTTCAGCCGTGATTTTTCTTCTGTCTTATAAGGTATCATTTACCTTTCCATTTAGACGTCTTTATTACTCTGTACTCAGTCTTCATTTCTACCTGTTACATTCACATAGATATTGGAGTAAGTATTTAACAGATGATTTTTGAGAACTAAGTAGATTGTGTTTAGATCGAAATTATTACTTTACGTAAAGATTCAACCACGGCAGATAGATGAGAGAAAAAGAGAAGGAGATCTCTTTTTTGTTTATCGCGTGTATCGTGTTTCGTCATGTTGCAGTCGAACGTGGTTGGTAAACCAAATCTGCAGGTCTGTTCTGATATAACATCCCGCAAAGCCACATCCAAAAGCACACTCAACTTCAACCTCTGCCAACCCACAAAATCTAATCGCAGCCATTATGCTCTACCAGAACTAATTCCTACCTTATCATAATTTGAATCGACATTCTGGATGACTTTTGTGTGACAAACCAGTGTTTCCTTACGGTTATTAATTTCTGTGGTACCGTTTCAGTGTTTATTATCAAAAGACGGTTCAGTCAACTTTGTGAATGAATGTTGACAGTGAATATTTTGATCAAATCGATTGAAGAGTTGAAACCAAAGAACCTTCTGAGGATCAATGAAGCATAGCAAGTTTATGAATAGGATCTTAATTTAAAATAAAAGTAAACTCTTGATGGCATCCTTATCCTATATCCACAGCCTTATATACTGCTATATATAAGCCTCTCTCTTACAATGCCATATGCCATGGTCCTGTGCTAATCTTTACCATTACGAGTCAAACCTCGACGACCCAATTTCCAGCTGCACGCTGACCCAATTTCCAGCTGCACGCTGACCCAATTTCCAGATCAACGCTCTGCTTATTTTTCCTGGGCCATCGGTAGAGTTAAATTCGCTTTGCAGTCAATACCACACAAAAGTCAACGTAGTCTATGCTGACAGGACTCTAGCTCAAGATGTTTTTGTAGAATTACTGCACTATGCTTTGCAACCCATGGGAACCTTAAAAATAGACAAGCCACTAAAGAAACAATATGCGAAACCGATCCTGGGCAGAGAATCGAACAAAACAAATACGATAGAAGTCTATTATGGTAATCGGGTATCCTTTTTCAACTCGGTGTAACAGAAAGGGAGGGAGACAGTGGTTGAAATGTCGTAGGTCATTAGGTCCTTGCCATGTAGGGCTGCAATATGCCAATAAGGTAGCAGCCATGACTGCAATGGTAGGCAACAATAGGTTAGGATTTAAGGCAACGTTGGCGCCCGATGACTTTGATAAAGATTCGGTTTCGAAGTGAAATTAATTGTTGCCATACCTACTATTATTGGAGGGAAAGTTTCTTACATTGTAGTTACTTAGGTACTTACGTGTATGTTTACTTGTGAGAAAAGCTTGTGATTGTTCTAAGGTTTTTCAATATCAGAGTCTAATAATACGCTTTAAAAAAAAACAAACGACTTCAATTTCGAATACCTGGATGACGTCTTCTTATTTTCTAGTAATTTTGATTTAAAAACCAAACTACTGAACCGATTTCGATAAAATGTATATGGGATCATCTCTAACCTACCAAACAAAAGAAGAATCTTCTAAATCAGTTCATAATTGGCGGAGTAATAAAAAAAAAACATACAGTTGAATTGAGTACCTCCTGTTTTGAAGTCGGTTGAAAAATATCTAGATTCTAGGATCAACTGAGTAGTTAATTATTTAAATCTGTGTAAATCTGTGAGGTGGTTACACAAATTTACACACAACGATAAGATAAGAGAAGAAAATATTATATATGTCAGAAAAATAATCTATTTATTTATATTTGGTACAATAATATAACTTAACTACCTTCTTGTGGGGTCGCCCTCTTCCCTCAAATATGGTTGGGGAGAGCGATGGCTGGAAAATATGCCGCTATTCGCTCGGAGTATAGAGCTAGTAGGTAATAAATAGAGTAAGTTTCCTTTAGTATAATATATTAGTAGGTAACTTTTCTGTACAGTCGTTAGTTTATTATTGTAAGTATTATTTAACAAAAGTGTTAAGTTTTGTCAAAAGGCATGGACCCCCGGAATACGTGGTGACAACGAATAAATTATAATGAAAACTGACGTGGTTTTGACACATTTTTGAGTGCTAAGCAGGACGCAGCTGCACGCGCGTCGGGCTCTGTTTTCACTCTTTGAAAAAGGTCACCGGATGTGATCGAAACTATAGTCGGAGTATCGGATTTAATTAAACGTGAGTATTCCCGTATAAATAAAACAAAAATGAATAAATTATACTAAAAAAGCCAATACACAAAATAGAAAAAGGAGTTTGTTTAATAAATAATGTATTTGGACAGAGTTTGAGTTTACAATATAGTCCATAATCACAAAACTATTACGCTGCCCACGCAATATTGATTTAAGCATTTCAATAAATAAGATAACAGGCAATCAAACTTTAACTAATACCAATTACTTACACTGCTTTTATAAATAATAGCATGAAAAATTATACACCGATCTTTTAAGTGAACATAATCACTTTAATATGCGTCCTTATACACTTTGGGCCAAAATTAATGGTGCATTGAAAACTGTAATTTTGCACTCTGGAAAAGTCACATGAGAACATGGCCTTCGAAGTTTATGGTTATAATTTGGTGTAATGTTTTTAAAATATACAATTATATTTTCCAATTCTGAAACACATGAGTAAATAATTAGTAACTTCAATAAAAAGAGCTCAGAAAATTAAGTAACGTTCATTTTGAAGTTAAGTTACTGGCAATTTAGCGTTTCACTAAGCTTGAACTAACTAGCTTAGCGTTAGATAAAGCATAGTGTAAATCATTAATAGCCGTCACCCATCCAAAGCAGACCGTATAGGCTTCAATTATTTTCTGTGATCTGTTAAGATTGCTTAGTCATTCTTCCATGCAAAAAACTTTGCGTAAATACTAAATAAAAACCAATCAACACTAAATACGCGAAAGAATACATAAGAATACATAATTGCACAAAATGAAACTGACACAAATGGCTACAAAATATGTAACACCCATTGCCCAGTCCCACCCATTCATCACAACAAAAAAGGCTACAATTCATTACCATTTTATGACCGGCTGACCGCTCTACCTCCTCATATCCCCGGCATACCTTATAAAGAAAGTGTCAATGATTATTCAAAACAGATAGGCAACTAAGATGCTAATTACCGCCCCACCCATAACCATTTTTGGCATTTTTTCTCACCGAGGGCCATGATTGGCGTGGTTCGTTTCTAAATGCTAATTTATGGATACTTAGCACACCATTTTTGTTAACTGCCGCATGCTTAGTACGATTACGGTTGTTTAGGAAAATAAACGATTCGGTTAGTTTTGTTGACCAATAAACACTTAAACAGGTATTTAGTAGGCATATAGTTTTTTTTTGTAATAGAAGCGGTAATAGGGTAGATGACTGATGTTTATATCGTTGAAACCAATAGCTTTGATAAAGAATTTAAGTGAATATAGTATGATTATTGAAAAAAAAAAAAATCGGTTAGTAATGTTCTGATATATAAGCGTTTAAAGTTTTCGGTAGAGCCAACTCTGTCCCTTTCCCACAAAACAAAAAATTACGTCACGCCTTACTTGTCAGAATAGAATTTATATGGCGTACAGAGAAGTGACGTCACGATTTGCTGTTTCGCCTCTCTGTCTAGCATGATATTAAAATGCTTATAAGTTGCTTGATTTTTGATCAGATTTTCATTTTATTTTCATTAATCAGCTATATTTATGGGCCACATTTTAATAGGACAATAAAAAAAACCAGTCATCTAGCCTATTGTGAAGCTTAGTTATGGTTAGTTGACAGATAAAAAAATTAATGGGACAAAATCATATTCGGAGCCTAGACCCTTGTATTAGCATGCTTTAGCTTTTTTAGCCGCTTCACAAGCCGCACCAGCTCTGTTTTTGGTTCCATGTAGATGGGAACATAATTATGAATGTAGATAAAGGGAAACTGACGTTGTTTTCACAAATTTTTGTCAGATAATAACAATATTATTTGTCCACCAGGTGGTGTGGTGAGGTGAGGTGGGGTGGAGACGCGGTGAGCCTGCGCTAATGATGCCAACGGTGGCGGTGAGGGACGCCGACCTGAGCGTGCCTGTCATCATCCCCCTCCGCGAGCCCTGCCATCATGTTCACCAGGTAACACAAACACACACACACACTCACACACCCAGACACACCCACACACATAATCGTCAACCATGTAAGATTGTGAGAAGCCGCATGTGTAATCAGTTGTAAAAAAAAATATATATATATGTAAATATGTTTTACTTACTTTTAAGCATTCAAGTTCCTTCATCATCATCAGCCCGGAGTAGTCCACTGCTGCTGAAGGCCTGCCCTTTAGAACGCCACATTGGCAACCTGCCATTTGACCTGACTTTTACAATGTCGTCGGTCCACCTAGCGGGTCACCTACGCTGCGTCTTCCGGTTCGCGGTCGCCACTCAAGAAACTTTCTTCCCCTTCGTTTATCAGTTCTTCAAGCGATGTGGCCTGCCTTTTGCCACTTCAACTTGCAGACCCTGTGAGCTATGCGAGCTGCGGTGACTTTGGTTCTTTGACGATTATCCTCGTTCCGGATTTTATCGTGCAAAGTAACTCCGAGCATAGCTCTCTCCATCTCTCCTTCAAGTTACTTACGCAGGCATAAAATATATTGTGCCTACTAGCTCTATCTCCAGTAGCTCCATAGCTGACGGTCTGACGATATACATTATGTAATTGTCTTCTGAAACGTCAAAACGTCTACAGGGTCACACGGAACGGTAGTACTAAGCTGAAAAGAGGTTATTGTGTTCATCATTAAGAACAACTTTTACTTTGAGCCCAATCCTGATATCGAAAAAAACAGCTACCTACTAATTCTCTCCATTTTGTCGATTGTGAATGTAACAAAAAAAAACGCGGTGACTATAAGTCACCTATAACGCGGTGACTATAGTAAGTAAAAGTTGATCATAATAATGAGTACAATGAGATCTTTTTGATTCTGTGTAACCCCGCGTACATATCATCATCATAATTTGATTTATGTATGGGCGATTGAGAATCACTATATCTTTAGGTACCTACATGTGTGCCATAAACTACTTCTAATTGAATTTGTATTTACGTTGTAAAAAAACTGACAACGCCTCATTGGACAAACCGCTATAAGATTGACCAGGTGTAAGATGGATTATTCTTTAATGATAGCACAGATTATTATAATAATATACTAGCTGATATCTATTGCCCCACGAATACAGTCATTTACAATATTTACTTAAGTAGTTTGAATCTCAAATCGTCATAGGTACTACCGGAAACTGTGCTTAGTTTTACAACCAAAGAATCTAAAGCTTATTACGTACTCAAAATTCGTGCCCAAAGTAACACGGTAATCTCGTACACGTCAGCGGCGCCACCGTTTCAAATTTCTAACACGTTTATATACAAGTCGTGGTTTCCACATTTCACCACGTGCAAGTAAGTTTGTTTGATAGCTCATGTTAGTGATGACTAGCAACATCAAGACAATTCGTGACTTACCGATCTCAATCTCGACGTCACTTACGACCACAGATAAAATAATACTATACTTACGACACCGGTCACTTCGTGACTCTGTCACGTGCGCCTGTTACGTACGAGTATTTGAAACAATCTTTTAGTAATTTAATTCACGCGTAAATTCCTTGAAACCAATTTTCAGATACGTATGTAGGTCAAATTAGTGACGTTGGTATTGAATTGACTTGTGAAATAGGTCAATGGCATCGTCAGTGATATCGACCTCACAAACCTTATTATCTTTGCAACCCTTTGACCAATTTTGATCATCGTATTTTAAATATAACTCTATTGCAAAAGTTCATGATAATTGTACCAACTGGGAAACCAATTTATTACCGTTCAACCATCAGAGTTCGGTACACGATTACGAAGTATAGAGACTATCTGAGACTCTACATGGAAAGTTGATGTTCACAAATATTAGTGTATTTCTAACTAAAAATTCCTATTAAGTCTAATAGATAGGATACGTTTATTGTTTTGTTTTAGTAAGGTTTCCTTAAATTAAGGCGCCATTCGTTCACAGAAAAAAAATTACGATACGAGGTGAAGCAGCGAGTCCACCCAAAGCGAGGCGCTTTGGGTGAGCAATGGCGCAAGTGCACTTTCTGGCGCTTTTCGCTGTGTTTAAAAAAAAAAAAAAATAGATATAAAACCAGATTTACGTCTATGTAAAATTGTATGCGTGATTTTACAAAATTGATACTTAAGTAATAAATACGTAACTTAATATTTATAAATTATAAAGAGATCTAAATTGGAAAAAAAAAACAAAAATCTGAAAAAAGGAAAAAAATAAGTTTTATGTTTGATTTGTTTTATAAAATGGAATCATTCAAATCTTTCAATTCAAACTTTTAGTGAACCAGTTGGGCCTTAACAAGTCTGTTAATACTGTTAATACTCTATAAAGACCATTTCCTATCTACATATATTTTGTTATACATTTATTTAGTCTTGTAGAAGTAAAAAAAAATTTGCATATTTTCACACATAACATGACGTAGTACACTCTAACCAATCCCAGTATCACTATGTACAGTCGCGGCCAACATCAATGAGTATTTACATTGAATTTATTTTCGTTCAATTTAGTCCAATTATCAGACGTTTTGACAAAACGTAACACTGTTAGATTTTGTATCGAAACGTCATCTTTCGCAATATTGATATTTGGGTTTTATTTGCGATAGTTTTTAGAGCTTTTTTACTGACGGCGCCGGTCTGTCGTGACGTAGGTGAGAATTAATTTTGGTAATATTTTAAGTAAATTAATAGAAAAATGGTTGATATTATTTTGAAACCATTTTTTCGTTTATATCGGAGCCATGTTAAGTAATATACTTTTGATCACGGAATATGGCGACAAATTTAAATCGCCGATAAATCTCATGAAACAGCCAGAATACGTTTTTTTTTAATGATAATTATCCTACAAGGAGACAAAAACTTTTACGCAACTAATACTAAGTTTTTCAGTGGAAGTTAGAATATTTATTTATTCATCTATAACAAAATACGGCTGGGAATAGAACCCTCTTACTTCCTTACGCTACATTTTAATCAACAAATTATACATAGGCATTTGGAACGCACTCTCAACTTGAAATATGTTCTTTAAGCCCTTTTATTTGATAAAATTGCATGTACAAGGCTCTTGGCCTTGGTAGTATCAACAATTTGGGCAAGGTGGAATATTAACGGCTGTACTTATTGATTGCGTTGACTTAGAAGCTTAATTTTTTACAGCTTTAAGGACGGTTCCTTAAAGCTGTAAAAATGAAACTATCAGATAGGCCTATTATGGCCTATATTATTAAGTTTAACTTGATATCTCTATGCAGTCCTAAGAAAAAAGGGTCTTGATAGACCGACAGACAGACAGATAAAACACGACATGTCTGTCATAATTTTTTGGGGTGCGAATTTACGTTACGTCCAGAGAAATTTACTAGGTTACGTCCCTATGTCGCCATAATGAATTAACTGCGACTTCATATGGATGACACCCTATGACAAGCGATGGATAGAGAGAGGTATCTCTTCCAAGCTAGTAAAATTTATTTGCTTCCAAGTAAAAGAAGTAATAAAATGCGACGACATACAACTTATTTGTTAAGAAAAATAAAAGTAATTTTGCAAATACGAGCGAAAACTTTGAATGTTTGAATTGAACGAACATAAATACGTCATCATATAAACTGCTAATGTATTTGAATGTTTCTACCTAAATCTTTATACATTAGTGAAATATTTAACCTTCAAAACGTTAACTCTAAGTGGCATTGTAGACGTTCTTGGCATTACTCGAATTTTATTCTTTTTGTTCCGTAACCACTTCAACTAAATAATATAATGCGCGTAAGAACATTACACAGATTCTTTAAATAAAGTAGTTTGTAAGGAAAATGTACTATTTTTTTGTAAAGTAAACGGTAAAAAATGGCTATTACAGAAACATAGCGTCAAAAACTAAATCTAATAAACTAGGTATATTCAATATTATAAATAACACAAATAATTATTACGCAGGTAGTTTTCAAACTAATGTGGTGGTAATAAATTACTAGAGATGTAGGTAAAGGTAGGTAGGTAGTAATATTTTATCATCATCATAATCAGCCGATTATATTATAGCCAAATGGACATAGGCCTCCTTAGTGACACAACGAGGATTCTAATTAAACAGCTGTATAATAATTTTAATAAGCGTATAATATATTTTGGTACCTATATATAATATCCTATAACACTCAGGTATTAGTGTAGCTTTTCCTCAATGGAAGGCATAGATAAATTGGGTAAGTAGTATTGAATTACTTGGAACAAACAAACGAAGTCAGAAACTTTACCTCTTTATATTATTCGTATAGATGTGGATGTTGATAAGGCATATAATTGTACGTAATTAATGTTTACTTACTGTTTATCTTGGAGGATTTAGTTCTACTTAATCAAAGCTGTTTACGGACTAAATAGTAACCGTCATATGCATAAAACGCTAAAACGTATTTCAAAACTATTTTAATTAAAGAGTGTTTTGTCAAATTTCTTTCCAATTACGATTTGAGTTTGTAAAAATAAGACAAAACACTTTTTAACTAAAATAGGTTTGAAATACTTTTTAGTGTTTTATACATAAGACGGTAAGTATATAGGTAAGACTTATAGGCTACGTTTCTCTTCATGTATAAAAATACAACAAATGGCGTGTGTCACCGAATTTAGAATCAGTGAATCAAGTCGGTGCACTTCCAAAACGGTCCGGAGCGTAGATCCGTTACGTCGCATCATTGTACCATTAATCATGCACAGAGTGTAACAAATAAGTGTACAATCTGATGTCGCATGGTACCGTGAGGAAAGTAACAAAAACATGAAAATAATTTAGTACTTATTGTAAAAAGAGGGCTTTTTTATTCCTCCTCTTGGCCTCGTACTTCCTCTGCATTTGTCAGTTTCAAGATAGTAAGATATTTTTAATATTTTTGGCATTCGCATTGGTTTTTATATAATAGAGAGGCAAACAAGCATGCGGCTTGTCTGATGGTAAGCTCACCGCCGCCTATGGACACCTGCAACATTAGAAATGTTGTCGAAGCGTTGCCAACCCAGAGAGATGTGAGTAGATGCTTTTTTAAACGCTCTTTTTTCTCCTTTTTTGGTGTACCTCCTTATCAAAGTTAGATTTTTCTTATTTCAGTGTGTAATATAAAAGTATTTTAAGCTTGTTCGCTCGTTACATACATTCTAAAAACACAAGTTAACTTAATCGAGATAATGTTAAACGATCTTTTCAACAGTGTGAACAAGGCAAATTAAAAGATTTCAAGCTAAAATAAGACTTATAAGCTTAAAAAATTAGTCCCTTCTCATATTTTTTACAAGTACACAAATATGATACTGCTGCAAATATACTTACTATAATTATAAAATTGTTTAAATCTATACATAAAAAATAAATAAGCGAACCGTTGGACGTCCACCAACTCGTTCGGTCGAAGACAGATATAGTAAAAATCGTGGGTAGAACCTGGATGAACTCGGCAGAGGACCAAGAGGAGCGTATAAGATGAGAATCCCTCACCTACGCTCAGCAGTGGGCAATGTTGTGCTGAAAATAATGATGATGATACCAAAAATTATATTATAATTATGTTAATAACTTTTAAAATTACGATACGCAAAATCAAGTGTGGCAAGGCAAACACCGAAATCTCACCAAATTAGTCTCATTCTAAAATTCAATCGACTTCAAAAAGGAAGTTCACAATTCGACTGTATATATTCTTTTGTATGATAGATAGATAGATAGAAACACTTTATTGTGCACACCAAAAATAACAATTACAATAAAAGATGTATGTATGTTACTCGATTACTCCGCCAATTATGAATAGATTTTGATGATTATTTTTTTCTTGGTTGGTGATACTTTAGAGGTGGTCCCATATAAATTTTATCGAAATCGGTCCAGTAGTTTGATTTTAAATCAAAATATCTGGAAAATATGAAGATGTCATCCAGGTTGTCGAAATTGAAGTCGGTTGTATTTTTTTCTAAATCTTATTATTCGTTATTTGTAAACTAAGGAATAACAATAAGGAAAGTGTACATATTTAAATTTTATTTTCCCACTGTACAATAATTCCAATAAGACGGCACGTGGATGTCAGACGACGCAGATAGCTGATGGCGCGACATAAGCCGATCAATGCAGGTTTGTTGTCCGCAAGTGTACACGAAGGGATATCAAAGTATTTCGAACTTGATACAGGTAGGAAGAAAAGCTTTTGCTATAATTATACTTTTTGAGAAAAGCACGTGTAATATTTTGATCACCTGGTTCGTTACGATTGTTTTTTTAATAGCGTAGATTCTCAATTCACGCATTCACGTTCTGTGATTCAGAAAGAGAGAGAGAGAGAGAGATAGATAGATAGATAGAGAAAGACAAAAAATAGTGTCTCATAATTATATCTCATTGTGAAGTACAAATCCAATTATTAAAATTAAATTGTAAAATAAAGGGTTAAACAAAACAAAAATAAATGATCAGTATATAGTGCGTTTATTGAGTTTGTTATTCTGAGTATTATTATGATACTTACTGTCGGAAAATCGACTTGTATGTCTTCTCACGTTAGCAAAAAAATCTAGACGAAATTAATTTAAAGTCTTTCTTGTTGCTAGTAAATCAGTTTTTTTCTAGCAAGCATTATTTCGTAGCCCGCATAAATGCGAGTTAGTTGAAAAAATATGATAAGGTACCGCAACAACAAAAATGTGTGCCAGATTGTTCGGAACTTCATTAAAACAAAAAATGTAATCACACTTTTCTCCCCACCATTACGTTGCCCAATCCGATGGCCCATCCACCGACAAGTTTGACATTCAGATGACAGTTGGACATCCGAGCTCCGTCTGTTTTGACACAATCGTATGGTAATGAAGCTGGATCTAATTAAACCTTTGTGTTAGAGCTAAACTCATTAAAACGAATAATGGAAACACAAGCATTAATTTAGATAAAATTGTGTACGGTAATTTTACATTGGCCCGTTAATTTCGGTTGAAAATGGGAAATTACCAAATTTTGTGCTTGGAATTTCAGGCAACTCAAAAAGTAAGAAATAGAACGAGTGCCTAGAAACTGTGGCTCTTTTTCCCATATTTCCAATTTCAATTGACAACTTTAATTTGCCAATTTTTTTTATTGAAAACTCAGAATAAAGCATATAAGTATGATGTAGTTAGTCTGACTTGAATCGTAGAACTCCAGACCCCTTATAGGTAAAGCTAAATGCCACTTATTCGATATTCGATATCGAGCGAGAAATTGCTCTTCTAAAAAAATATGCTATACGTTAAAACTGTTTTTTGTTTGTTTTAGAACTGGCCAGTTTATGTGACCTAATAATTATATTGTTTTTTTTCTTCTCAGATTCGATTCATATTGTAAAGAAAAGCTTAGGTAATCTAAGGTTCCTAAACCTAATTGTACATACAAAGCCAAAATGCCGTTCATATAAGTACTAACAAAAATTCATATAGGTACTAACAAAAAAATTATTATAATTTTCTAATCTGATAATTGTATTAAAATATGATTAAAATAGAATTTATCATAATATGCTTTTAATTATAAATTAGAAATATATAAATATACAGATTTTGCAATCTAAATTCGAAAGATTTGACGTTTTAATTACATCAGTATTTCATTACGCAAACTTGTACAGTTTTTAAATTCACCAGTCATACATTTCAAAGTGATTGACAATGCATTAAGACTTGCTTTCCAAGTTTTTTTATTATATCGTCTACTTAATATTTAGAGCGGGGTAAAGGTCATGTGTAAGCGAGAGCTTGTAGGATATAAATTATCGACATACATGTATCTTAAACAGTTTTTTTATCGTCTAGGCTAGATAGACCCGACCACACGACTAATCATAATTAAGAAGATGGCACACTAATCATACCTTAGTTCTACTTGTATAACTATGTAAGCCTATCATTATTCATCATCATTATCAGCCAGGAAACAACCACAGCTGAACAAAGGCCTCCTCCTTAATAGGGAGGGGTTGCCATAATCCCCACGCTTGGCTTTACCACCTTTAACCGAGAGGACGCTGCTGCCCGTCGTACGGTGGTACTGGATGCAGTTTTAGGACATACTCAAGTACGTGTTAGGCTATCAATTACAATGAAAATTAAACCTATGACAGACAATTCATACAAAAATCATTCTAACGACAAGTTGCACATCAAAGTCTGGCGAACCAACCTAAAGAAACAGTTGCCTGCTCCTATTTAAGGAAAAATTGCACTCACCTCAAGGAGCAGTAGCCAAATTATGTAAAAAAAACAGGCTAACATCCACCTCTCACAATGTTTTCTTTTTTTTAATTCGTTTTGTGTGGGATTGTCCCCCAATGTAATGTTAAGCAATGGTGCGGTCTATATTTTCTTCTTATGGGCAGCTAAGGTGAGAACAGAAACTTATGATTTTAAAAAACATGTAAGAATATAACAGTTAAAATAAAACTGTCTGAAATTCTACACAAAAGACTGTATGTAAATCGTAGGCTGCGGATATCCTGAATCTTTGTGTTGTCAACGCATTATTACAAGCAACTTAGATAGTACTTTCAGAAAGAACTTTCCAAATTCAATACCACTTTTTGTCTATTTGTATTTGAATCTATTTTAATTCTATTTTTGCTTCTGGGGCTCATTTGAATTTTCCGAATAAGTTTTCTGATGAGTTATCGCTCGATAGTTGGTTATATTTTAGTACAAACTCGGTCGAATGTTTCAAAACTTGAGGCCAATATTTATAGGTCGGTTGAATGGTTTCATTCTCGCCTAGATCTCAGGCACACAGCCCTCTACGGAAGCCTGTGTGTGCGCCCCCTAAGATTACCAACCAAGACGCATCACTGACAGCCGCAGAAACGCACAATTAACAGGCATACGTATGGCCTTAATGGATTTATGTACTTATTGATGGATCAATCATTGCTCCATAGTCCAGTCTTAATTGAAAGATCCGTTTCTAGAGGCGCTGTCGGCTTTTTGTAAGACCAAAGACGCATTGTTTTTACGTTTTATCGGAGCATAAATAAGTTTTTGTGCTGTGTTTTAATGCTTCTGTGAATATGGATAGTCGGTAGTGAGTGAGTCATTGTAATGGATGGTGTTGGCAGTTATCAGATTTGAGCGATAAGCGTTCAAAAGTTTAAAATAAATTACGCTGTAAAAATAGTTTCGACAATGGCACCCGTACAGGCAGGCGTAAGAGGCATATTTTACTGCTAATCTGACTTTTTAGGATCCTGTAGTCTGGTAGTCGGAAATATTCTAGTGGGTCATTATAAATACCTACTAAGCCTACGGTATCTGTCAGTGTGTTCGTCATAACTTTAATAGAAAATTTCTGAAAAAAAAAACAAAAAAACAAATATGATTTTCTACTTCCACCTGATTTGATCACTGGTTTTAAATATAAATGCATTTTGGAGCCCCAGTAATAAATATAATTACTTATCTAGTATAGTCTTACTTATCTTAATATTTTTGGGTTGTTCCTTACTCATTCAATGACGTCTCATCCTTCGCATTATTTTTTATTAATTCATATCACGTCACTCGCACTGACAACAAAATTATTAATATTATTAAGCCTAACATTTGTCGTCGACAAAGATGAGTATTGAACTTTGATCGACTCTAAATTTCAATTTCGTCGTTCATTAAAATATCGATCTTTCTTGCCTTGCCACAACATACGTCTAAGATTTCATCGATATAATTTATACAATGAATGCAGGACTTAAATAATACGATCTTGTCGAAGTATACGTGACTCAGCCCTATATGTGTAAGCTAATGTTTCGAATCCTTAGGTATGTGATATGGTTAGGGTACCCTAATTACGACATAATATAGATTAAAAAACTGCGTCAACTTCCGTCTTGTCAATTAATACAATCTCGCATCGTTCTCACGGCTGCAACTCGATAAATTATAAAGATGCAATATCGTTGACTACATTAAATCAAGCAGTCGAACGGCCGTGTTCAGTATCGCACGTACTTAGCTGTTAGGGCTTAAATCAGGGCGTAGATATTACTAGATATCTTACGGTGAGTAATAAATACTAAGCTAGGTTTGACGGAAAGTTCATCTGGTGAACTGATAACTTTGAACTCAGTAAATAATTATAGTATAAGATATCTTTTTATGTTGTACCATCGATAATGCCATAGAAGATATCACATAGCTCAAAATCTTTCATTGATTTAAAATGTTTCTCTGAGAGTTATTCACCGATTGGTTTAAAAATATGATACAAAGCTGCATTCGAATGTTTGGTTGTTTTCAAATAACAATAACAAATTATAGAGCTGAAAGAGCTCAGCATTTAATACGCTGAACAGATTTTCCTCAACCACAACAAAAGTTTAAAATTTTATTAAAACCTACTTTCAAAAAAATATATATTCGAAAAGTTCAAATCATTGCATATTTTTTTCTCATTTGTGAGCACCGATAGCACCAAAGGATAGCAGCTACACATAAGCTTTAAAATTGTAACAACCCTCTTTTTGCATCGCGCTTAAAAACGTGGTTCAGTGAAAAAGTCTTATGATAAAAAGTCCAACTCATAAGCAAACATTTGTCCTAAAACGACTTCCTAGAACATTCACTTCCTAATCATCACACATTCAAGGTCACCCCGGCCACAATGGAATGTGCCGGCAATTACGCCGGTCACATAAATCTGTGGTACACATCTCATTTGACAACAAACGGCATAAACTGCTAACGATTGCTTATGCTGTTTCCTATTCATAAAGTTGTCTATTTCTAATGAGGGTTCAACCTCTAGACACATAGGTACTTTTGCTTTGGTCAGACGTAGCTATGTAAGCTTAGTGAATTAACTGTTTAACTATGACTGGCTTTTAATTAAGTTAATTGGAAGCATCATCATCATTATTATTCATCTAGCTAGACGAACGCAGTGCAGTGCGGCGAAGGATTTTGTTCGCATCTGACGAGTTGGCAGTCAAACGCAAGCCTAACAACAACAAAAAAATGCAATTCTGGCACTGCTACTGGTATCAGCAGGCGTGATGCCTACCACCAGGCGAACGTCTCGCTCGCCTCGTCACAACATATGTACATTAAAAAAAGTGTTTTATTTAATTGGCATAATGTTGTTTAGCATTCGCTTAATATTAATATTACTCATATTAATGTCATCGTCAGTAAAATAGTTGTAACAAATTATAATTACAATATCTTTTTAAACCCTTTACACTCAACCGAGATTATCAAAGCTGTGGATTTAATTAGTAAAATAAATACTAATTATTATCATATCACACAGCGCCATCTACTACTTTATTCTATTACTTTACTATCTTTAATAACTGATAGGTTATCAAAAGGTTTTTAAGGCAGGTGTTTACCTAAAGTAAGTACCTACTATTTATTTTGAATAAGTAATGCCTACAAATTTATTAGAAGTAAACTGAGTAAGGTATTTCAAGCGCTGTGAAACATAAAACACAGAACAGACCAACAAATCAATAATTATCGCAAAATAAACAGCTAAACAGCAGATTTATTTCAATTACACTAAATGAGCGTGAAAAACAATTAAGATCCGAATGGTATAGTACCAGAACCAGTGTTTAAATAACTGACTACGGCGCCTCGAAGCTCACTTCTTGACAGTTAATTTTAATCTTCGATTAAATGTTAGGAACTGTCGGGACTAAGTGAAAATAATGAGGTGGCTTACTTTATGTAGACAGCTTGTAGGCAAATGCTTTCTTAATGATTATAGCTGAATTTATGAGATGTATGTACAAATGAGGTTCCACAGGCAAAAACTTTCGCAGATGGCGCCAGCGCCGGTCCGGATGTGGCAAAGGCAAGTTTTCTTGTTTATTGTTGCGTATATCTATCTGCTCTTGACGAGGACACGTTCACGATTATCTTGTCCAAGGAAAAATACTCGATTGTTTTATTTTTCAAACAAAATCTGTTAATCCGATTGGGAGCTACGATGCCACAGACGGGTACACAGGATCCCATCGTTTGCGTCAGGGGTCAGCTTTGTCTTCATCGAATACTAGCTCGGAAAACCAATATTCGGCAATGGGGATCCGCACTGCGTCTTTTTCTGCTAGGTGGCGCATCGTCGATGCGGCCATAGCCAGCTGACAACCTCACTATTTTTTTTGTGTTTTTTGCTGAGAACGTTTTGAAGTCTCGGATTAGCAAGGAGTATCTGTATGTACTGGTTTATAACAGCAATCCTTTACCTTGCTAATTAAAGCTCTGTCCAACATAAAATGTAAACTACTATATAACCTACAAATCAATTTTCAGGCCGTCGACAGCTGCATAGATTCTTAAAACAAGGCATAGTATGCCTGGTATTTTTCCTGTATATACCCTGTGCCACTCACCGAACTCTTTATTTTGATGAAACATTAAGTAGGTAGGTCACGGTACGGTATGAAACAAAATGGTACCATCATTATACACGTACACACACGATATGACACTGTAAGCATTAATTATTAAAAGGATCACTTAGATTTCATGCTTCATTACTTTATTCGTTATTTTACACATGACGTACTTTTTTTTAGCCCAAGAAAAGAAAATGATTAAACAAGGAACATTTCTCTTGCAGTCATTGCCCTTTCATTGTAGACTTGTAAACACAAATTAACTCAAAATTCTCCCAAGTATCACCAAGTATCAAGTCAAGTACTTCGGTCAACGCACTGATTGCACTATTTGCAAATCTGTACTCATAGTAACTGTTAACGATTCTGTAGTCGAGGACAATAGCGTCTCATTAGCACTACATTTGCATGCACTAATTACTGGACACAGGACAGTGCGACACATCGACACCGTAGAGTTCCTAGAGCGGTGTAGTGTGTTGTTGTGTCCGACACTTGGCTTGGTCAGAGTAATGATACGGGTCGTCGATTTAATTAGAATCAGCAACAGATAGATCGTTTTGCACGGGTGTGATTGCAAGGTCCGTTTATTTTGTAAACTTACTCCGCTTCATTCAATCCCCAGACTATTCGATCAAATAAAGAACTAGAGTTAGGATTATGAAATAAATATTTATTTTCTTATCCATAGACGGACACTTTTATATACATTTAGCTATGCTTCTACACATGGAATGGGTGTTCGAATTTAATACAAATGTGTTCGGATTTTATGGGTACTGTAGCCAACGAAATTACAGGGTAAAATAAAGTAACTTTTCAGCGAATGATTACAATTTACAATTTATTTTTATAAAACATTCAACTAAAATAAATTACTTAAAAAAGAAAAAAAATTACAATTTTAATTATCTGTATAATCGCGTAACCAACAAACAAAGAAAAAAAAATACCGATACTAAATACACAATTTCGTTTTCATTTCGTCGTTCATTTTTCGTTTCGTATAGGATATTTTTTTTTTTTCGCTTGTTTCCGCACTAGGATTCCCTGTATTGCGGAGACCAGATTATTAAAAATAAAGAGCACCAAGATACTATCCATGTAATGCAGCAATGCAGTGATGCTATGGATATTGTTTTGTTACTCAAAGTTCTGAGTAGCGCTGCACTGCAATGTTCATAGTCAGACGTCATTCTACCCACAAGAGGGCGTCTCGCTTGCCTCATTGCTACTTACAACAAAACATTTTGGAAAAATGTTGGTACACGTTACATAATTATTGTTTTACTGAAGCTCAAAAGGTCATCACATTTGTAGCTATAAACTTCATGCCATTGTTAGATATCTGTGTTCGTAAATGGCAAAAGAAAACAGAGATACATTGGCCCGACCTTAGACGCTGAGGCTTCATGTAACAAGTTGATTATGATAGGCCTGTGAAGGAACAATTGGCCAGGCGTGGATGGTGCGCTAAACTCGACCCTCAGGCTAGTCTGTATGAAGATTAGTGTGCTTGCAGCTTGAATAACTGCTAAAGTGCATAGAACACTGGAAACTTCCTGAAAATTATTGCACTTTCAACTTGTAGGAGGAGCTAGAAAACGATTTTAGTGACTAACATCGACCCAAATAGATACTACATGAAAAGGCAGCTAATGATCTGTTTCCTACTGTAAATGAGATTTTACATTATTATCATTAGTGTCATTTTTAAACATATTTCAAAAAAGGAGGAGGTTCTCAATTCGGATGTACGTTTATTTATATGTTTTTACCTCAGAACCCAAAATTTTTTTTAAGGGATATCCTTTCGGATTGGTTCCATATAAATTTCATCAAAATCAGTTCACTAGTTTGGTTTTAAAATCAAAATAAGTGGAAAATAGAGATCATCCATAAGTATTACACCAAGTGTTACTGTTTTTCCAAGTGTTACTTGTTAGTAGTTGTTGAAACGAATTTGCGTATTTTGCTTTGAAGCTGTTTATTTTAAAATAGCTTTAATTAAAAACCAAATGTAATGTAGTTTTATTTATTATGTTTCCCTCTCCGTTGTGACAATAACTTTATTATTGTGTTGTATTTATTGATAAATATACTTTTTGAATATTCTCTAATCAATAATACTAAGTACATTTAAGTTAGATATCGGCTTTATCTGCAAATTTTTTTTATCTCTAAAAAGGGCTTAGCTGATCTTGATAAGATTTGGCATTAAAATAATATTCGTTGAAATTTTTTAAATACATTGAAGGCTAAATGTCATCTTTATCACAATGTTTTATCACCACGTGTGTGCCACAGGAAATAGCTAGTTATGATTTTTCCAGCAACAAAATTCGAATTGTAACATTGCCAAATTTCTTAGCGAAACATTTTGTATTCAAGATCTTATTGTACTCGTAATAAAAAGAAAGTTTAATTGACAACTTAACAATCGTCACTATATATTGTTACCGATAAACTTCAGATTCATTTTGAACCAATCACGAATAAGGCGCTGTCGCCACAAGCGATTTTATTGCAACAGTTTAAAGCTTATTTTTTGTGGAGTTCGCGTCAGTTTTTCGTGATTATATTTTTCTTTTCCTTTAAGCATATTCAGCCTTTTAAGAGTCCACTGCAGGACTAAGTCATACCCTCAAAGGGCGAATAGGCCGTACGACCATTGTGGTTTTGTAGCAGGTTGTTGGATTGAAATTCGTAACTGGATTTATTATCCGGACCTATGCAGGTTTCCTCTCGATATTTTCCTTCACCGAAAAAGCCATACAGATAATGCCTAATAAATAGCCTATTATAGTAATTTTGTAAGAATTGCTAATTAAAACTGGATAAAGGCCGGAATTAGTGGCGTACAAGAAGAGAGACGCAGCGTAGGTAAGCCTAGGTGGAACGACGACATTTCGAAAGTCGCGTGCAACCGGTGGATGCAAATGGCAGTATGGCGATGTAGCCAGTATGGTATGGCTAAAGGGGAGGTCGTTCAGAAGTGGACGTCTCCGGGCTGATAATGAAGATGAAGGAGAGAGACAGACAACGAGAGAGAAAAAACGATAATGATGATTTTTATGGGAAGCTTAAAGATGCTCAATAATGCCATCGACTAATTGTTGCGTAAATATCGTTTGTGAAACAAACGACTAAACTCTAAAGTATTCAAAAGCTTTTCCAGTTTTTACCTCATCGTGATGACCTACATTTTCAAAAGAACTTCATTATGAAATTATGTTTTCAAACTGGTAACAAAGGTTTTTACAAAAGAGTGAAAATCAATGAACGTATTTAGTTATTTACGCGTAAATCCATCAAAATAAGTCAAGTTTTGTAATTTTTGAGACGAGAGTAGCGTAATCAGCCTTTTTATAGTCCACTGTTGGACAAAGCCTGCATTCGAAGGGCGTTGCGGCGGTTGGGTCATTTGACCACGCTGTCTCACTTGCGGGGTGGTGGATTAACATACACCATTAAACGCTGGTTTCCTTCACCGGTAAGTCTGTGGTATAAAAATATGTAAACACCAAAGTGCTCATTGGTACGGGCCTGAGATTTATACCCGCGACCTCATGCTTTCAAGTCGAGCGAGTCAATTTGGCTGCCAACTCAGAGGAAGGGTTTGCCCTGGCTGCCACTGCCTTATTTCTACTATGTTGTCGCTACATCAATAGCCGGAAGACGTCCACTGCTGGACGAACGCCTCCCCCTAATAGGGTGGGGTTGCCATAATCTCCACGCTTGGCAGGCGGCTTGGGGATCGCAGTGTGTTACCACCGTTAACTAAGAGAACGCTGCTGCCCGTCCTCCAGCGGTTCTGGATGCAGTTTTAGGACATACCCAGGTCCACATTCACCATTCATTCATTCATTCCATGTTGTCGCTAACTTGAACTGAAATGACAGGACGCAGATGGATAATTATAAATTAGGTACGATAAACTGTCTATATTGAGCAAGCTAACAAACACACACATAGGAAACAGATAGATAGTTATGTGACAGATATTTACGTGGATACAAACAGTTATCTAGTTATTAGCTAAAAAGAAATGGATCGATTTCTCGCGTCACTCAAACCCGCGGTGAAAACCAAGCGTGGGAACGAGATGCATTACCGGCTGTAGTCTGTTTTATATAAGGGCATCTTCACGAGTTTCGTTAGCCTAAAGAAAATTCTCGGAACAAAAGCCAATTTGGACGAGAGGTTTGTTAGCCACGAGCTTACTCTGAGGAGATGGGCTTGTAACTAGGGCACTGTTGCTGACGTATCAAATGGGAAAACTAGTACCTGAAATATAAGGTACATGGTACTTACGTAAGGTTTGTAGTGAAGTAGCTAGTGAATTTGAAGGGCTAATGAGACAACATCGAATTACTCAAAGTATGAGCGCAAATGCAGAGATACTGGACTTTGATTGGTTACTCAAGGTTCTGGGGACCGCTGCTATGGCCATTGGAAGGCGTTATCTCGAGCGAGAGGTTTATTATGGAAACTGTCGTGGTTTTGATACGTCGTTTTGTGGCGCAGCAACCTAAAGAGCAAAGCAAGACGACGCCGCGTGTGCCTGCTGTTCTACTTCTGTTTCTATAAAAAACTGTTGGTTATCATAATAAAAATACATATTATGTGTTGTAGGTTAAGAAGAAAGTAAGTACATAAGACCTAACATTTATTATCTCTCCTTATGTTCTTACATCTGTTATCAATTTAGCCCGATTAGAATAAGCTTAAAATGTTGTATATACATCTACCATAACAGACACAGAATTGTTTTGCAACATTTCTCCGACAATAATTAAGTAACACGTATCTGCAATTTTCTACACCACTATCGACAAGTGAAAACACCACGTTTCCCACGCTGCTGGTTCCGTACAAAGGCGGCTGATAATTTTAGTCAATTTTCCAATATCAGCGTAAGGATGGCGAGAAGTGTAGGCGGGAGCGGAAATCGACATAATAGTATAGATAAACCTTTTATATTATAGCTGTTGATAATAAACATCATCCTGCTTCGAATTCATGAGATGGATACAATGTTGAGCATAGGATAACGCAATAACAATGAGATAACATAACGTCATAACGTGACATATTTTTGTTCTGATATTATAGACATAGTTTACGGTTATTAACAAAATATCGAACGAGACAATGTCAAATAATTAAAGAACTGGAATGTAGAACAGTGTTTTAGATATAGTTTGCTAAAACACCACATATGCTTGAGTTCGTTTAAACTATCTATATCCACATAGTAGAAAGCGAAATTTAAGCCTTGCTCCTTGCAAATAGCGTATCTATAGTAACTCGGCCGTTTCTTTAGAGTCGATTTCAGTCGAATTGCTTGAAAGTGTCATATCCAAAAAATCGTGACATGTTATAAAATGTGCTTCATTTTCTGGGGAGTAATAATTCCCTTATTATTCTAGATCCCGTGAAATATATTCTAGATCTAGAATATATATTAATATTTATTTATAATATATTCTA
This sequence comes from Erannis defoliaria, assembly GCA_905404285.2. Taxonomy (NCBI): domain Eukaryota; kingdom Metazoa; phylum Arthropoda; class Insecta; order Lepidoptera; family Geometridae; genus Erannis; species Erannis defoliaria. The sequence goes on along the minus strand of FR990066.1, from coordinate 9,145,162 downwards.
GATTCTATTGGCGGAAACTTATAATTGGCCCAGTCAAAGAACCAAGTTTTAATATTCATTTATTTACGCTGTTAGTTTCCCTAAAAACTTAAAATAAAATAAATAAATAAATCTAGATGCTGTCACCTATTTCTCTCCTTTAGATTGAAATTGAATGAAAAACTTCTACGGTCTAATAAGATGTACCTACCTACAACAGCATAGCTTGCAAAAAATACAAAATACATTGTTATTTGTCTTTGAAACAGCTATCGCTTTTCTTATGGATTTATACCACACGCTAAGGATAGCTTAGAAACCACAACAGCATCGGTTGCATGCAGAACACGGGGCTTGCATTATAACCAACGGACCCATATCATAGCTATTTATAAGTCTGCTCGATTTTGGTTTAAAATACTGCCGAGTACCAGTCTTGTTAAACTTGCGTAAAAGATCCCGGCTTTTTTCAGTTACGTGATAAAAACTGATACGAGTATCTGAGTTAGATATTTTTTCATATCTTTTTTTGGGCTTAATTTTTGAAATGTTCTTGACGAAAACGTTAAGAGTAGCGAAAACTCGTTTGAAAGACTACAAAATGGTATCCCTGGTCCCTGGACTAAGTAACCCACAATCAATCTTGATAGAGTTTGCTTTACTGGCAAAGGTGTGGTACGCCTGGGGAAGTACCCCACCTTTTCCAGTTATTCCAACGCCAAGCAGTAGTGTTAAAGCATTATTGTGATTCGGTTTGAAGGGAAACCAGGAAAATTACTGCGTATGATGAGATTTAACATAAATAAATATCGGTGGACATTTTCACACAGCGCCATCTAGCCCCAAACTAAGGAATGCTTGTAACATGGAAACTAGATAGCTGATAGAATACTTATACACAATTTTTTTGTTAATACATTATTTATAATCCATACTACACCCAGACACAGAACAAACATCTATGTTCGTTACATAAATGTTTGCCCTGGGTGGGGATCGAACCCGCGCCCTATAGCTCTGAAGGCCGACACGCTAGCAACTGAGCTATAAGGCAGTCAATATCTCAGGGTGACGAGCGCTGTACATTGCGGCGCAGCCCATTAATGCACAGCTTTTAATTTACTAGCTACATGTTGCTATGACTATGACTCATGTTGCTGTGACTCATAATATTATTAAACCAGGCATTACATTAAAATGTAGCCTATAGTACTTAGGGGTATTGTAGTTATCTGTAGGTGCAACGTTTATCTAAATTTGACCAGTAAGTCCCAAGATTACCTCGAACAAACATAATTATAGATACACCAGAGAAATTAGAGGAACTACTAGGCATATGGAGATTTGACCAATGATATTAGATATTTAAGGAGGGAGATATGTCATATCGCGCCCGCAAGTAGCCCTGTGAAAACGGCCCCAGGGACTGTCTCGCCTGTCTGCGCTCACTAAGCGAGACGCGCGCTATCCCTTTTGCTCTCATAAAAGTGCTATCTTCTTTTGCACTCCGGCGCAACTCGTAAACATGACGGCACGGGGGTCATTTTCAAACGTTGTAATCGTTTCGTAATCTTTGGATTTGACATATAGTATCTCAGGCTGACGAGCGGGGTTGTTTGCATGAGCGCAGTGCAGTGCAGCGCAGGATTTTGTTCGCAAATTCACAATTCTTGCACTGCTAATATTATGGGCAGGCGTGATGCTTACCAGGCGAAAATCTCGCTTGCCTCGTTACTCGATTCCACAAAACAAATTAACAACTTTATTACCTCTTTAAATATTAGTGTAGAAGTGTATCTATGTACATATAATTTAAGATTGGTCTGTCGTGATGTATGCTATGTTAGTAAACTCAAGTTCGCTTCAACAGTGAAGTCAAGCCAAGCTGACGTTAAGTTATTAATAACGTTAATATAACCATTCTTCAAGTTAATCTTGCAGCCGCGTAGATGTGCGTAGTGAGGTTATACGAAATCGGTCGATGTAATTAGTTAATTAGGTCCAATTGATCATCTTTCGGGTACAAAGCCCATTTTTTATTGTATTTTTTGGTTTTCCTTCTATAATGCCTCCAATATATTATTGTTAGACCAAACATGTTGATTACGCTGTTTACTGTTGTTTTAACAGATCGATACAAAACCCTAAAATTACATTTTTTTAAACAAGATTGGGAATGTCCTGTTTGTGAATTTCCTACTTTTGTCTAATTTTGAAAGACTTTACTTATACAAGTAAATTTTGTTTAAGCATAATTCATTGATATTTTTCGTGTTTATTTGCATCTCAAGATCGAATGAACGGTTCGCACGCGGTGCGGTTAATAAGTATTAGTCACTCAATAAAATTAATAACCGATAAATCGGTAATGACTTGACGATTAGCAGTCAATAAATTATTTTAAATGTCAACAATGATACTTAATTTATCAACAAACTAAAAATGTTTGAGTTTATAAGTTGCAGACGATCAAAAAGGCGTACCCATTATTTGTCTATGAGTTATGAGCAAATTAAGCGATGTACTTAGAGCTCACAATATTTGTATTCTAAAGAAAGTTGCCGTCATCATAATCATAATAAGTCTTTCATATCTTTCTAGACAAAGGCTTCTACCAAGGCACGCTACGCAGCCCAATAAAAAAAAACAATTCCATTTTTTATTTATACTTAATGTTTCTCCATCCTAAGGTTGCCTGGAAGAGATATTAGCTATATATCGCTTTTAGCGATAAGGCCACCATTTGTACACTAGTGTTTAATTTATTTAATCCTTTGTGTGTATGTTTCTTTAGTGTGAGCAATAAAGGGTTAATCTATCTGTCTATCAATCTTCAGCTATCCGCTTCTAACCACTACCAGCTGTCTTACGTAAATCGTCACTCCATCGAGTCCTAGGCCGTCTTACACTAAGTTTGCCGATTCGTGGTACTCCACTCTAGAACACGTCACGTCTACCCCAACTATTACCGATTTTGCGACAGATATGACCAGCCCACTGCTACTTTACTCTAATGATAGCACACAAAAAAATATTATTGAACTGTAAAGAACAACCGTGATCAGAGTTTTATTAAAAAAAATAGGTACTTCACACTAATACTACAAAAGCGAAAGTTTATCTGTATGTGTGTGTCTGGACGTGGGTACCTTAAACTGCATCCAGAACCACCGAAGAACTGGCAGCAGCGTCCTCTCCTCTCTGTTAAAGGTGGTGAGCATTCTGCGATCCTCAAGCCACCTACCAAGTGTGGGGACTATGGCAACCCTCCTCCTATTAAGGAGGCCTTCGTCCGGCGGTGGACGTCTTCTGGCTGATACGTGTGTGTGTTTATTACCTCTTCACGCCAAAACGTCTGAATGGATTTGGATGAAACTTGGATTACCAGATAATGTGTTTTTCGGAATAGTAGGTATAGAATATAATATATTTTTATTGGCCTTATACTTAACTACAAAAAATTATACACTAAGGCAAGTCAATTTACAATTTCACTTTAAATCAACTCATAAACCATAGAATAAACAAGTAGTACGGCATGATTAAAATACTTAGTAACAATGTCAAGTGATATTATTTTGAAAACTAACGTGGTTTTGACACATTTTTGTTTTATTTATACGGGAATACTCACGTTTAATTAAATCGGATACTCCGACTATAGTTTCGATCACATCCGGTGACCTTTTTCAAAGAGTGAAAACGGAGCCCGACGCGACGTGAGTATTCCCGTGTAAATAAAACAAAAATGTCAAATGAATAAAATATTAGAAATATAAATTGTTAATACAGTCTAAATACATCAAGTAGGCAGAAAACGGATAATTTGTTATACTTAACATAAATTATGTCATTGTAAATCATAATTATATGATTTACAATGAAATATTTTTTTATATCAATGTCTTATTATTCTTTAGGCCCTTACAAGAATGAAGACTCAGAAGGTTTCATATTCATAAATTTCACTAATCGATTTATAACGATTAGACTTAAAGATTCGTTTTAGTGTTCTCTTGAAATCATTCGCATGACTCGAATCGAATAATATATAGGATACTTTTTATCATCATCATCATCGCCGCTTTTCATCATCACGCGGGTGAAACCGCGGTAAACAGCTATTAATTTAATCATCAACATCATCAGCCCGGAGAAAATAAAAATTATATATAATATTATATATAAATTTTTATATATGAATTTTTAATATTATAAATTTCATAATTTATCATAATTAAGTGGTAAAGACCAATTCTCCTCATTCCGTTCCTCACGCATCTCGTCTCATAGAATACGTTTGAACTGCGACCCACACAGCTCGCTGTCTGTCCAGATCTGCGCGGGCCTTGTTATTCTACGGATGGGATCCTGGTTGCAACACCTTTGAACTTTACGCTTTGTACGCAGGATCATTGCGGAACATATGACGTCACTCATTGTTTTCTGCTTGATTATATTTTTCACCGGGACTAATGGCGAACCGAGTTTTGGCGGGAACACGGAAAAATCATGTCGTTGCATTCTATTATTTTCTAAAACTTGTGTTTTTTCGCGAATTAATGAATAATAATAGTGGCGTTTTATTCATTGAGTGTTGAATTACATGCACGAGTGTGGGCAAGTGATATAATGTGGTGAAACATGTCTTTTCGTGTTGTTTTCAAAACTCCGTAGAAGCTCATAGTAAAGTCGCCACAACTTAACTAGGGCATGACTTGGACTCGACTATGACTGGTTTCGTGTGACTGACTGTGATTTAACGACATATTTGACTTGATTTTAATAAAAGAAACTTGAAAATTCATAAACTTGACACTGGCTGAATGCACAACGTGCGATTCCCATAAATAAGGGAAAAAAATGGCGTTCCACAGGCAAAACTTTTCGCAGATGGCGCCAGCGGCGGTCCGGACGTGGCAAAATCAAGTTTTTTGTTAATCGTTGCTTATATCTCTATCTGCTCGTGATGAAGGCGTTGTCGATAATCTAGTCCAAGGAAAAATACTGGGTATTGTGCCTTGTTTTAAGATCTTATGCAGCTCTTAACGGGCTGAACATAGGTTTGAAGGTCTAGGTTTGTTGTTTAAATTTTATTTTGGACAGAGCTTTAATTAGCAAGGCAAAGGATTATTGTACAACCCAGTATAATTATGAAGATTCTCCCTGGTAATCCGAGTCTACTTAATAAGAATAAAACCATTAAATTGTGGGAAAAACAAACAACAAAATGTATGAGATTGACAGTTGACCATGACCACATCGACGACGCGCCACCTTACGAAAAAAGCGCAGTGTGGTTCCCCATTAAAGTTGCATTAAAAAAATCTCGACGTTTCGACCACACTACAATGGCCGTGGTGGCGACCACGACTTTGCCTTCTGTTTTTTGAATGTAAAGCTTCTTGTATTAGTTGGAGCCATGTCTTGGTCTGTTCCCACTAGTTCTATTGGTTCTTCCATTGATAAAACTAGTTGGACTTTTTTGTCCAAGTAGTTCCATTATTACTTTCTGTTTTTTTTGAGAATGGTAGGTACTAAATGGACCTGCTTAATAAGTATTGCATTAATTCTAACGGCCTAACTTAAAAAAACTTTTCAACTGTTAGTCACTGCTTAAGATGCTCTGCCATCTTCTCTCTGACGCGAAGTTGCACGTGCCAGAAAAGGTCAGAGAAGTTTAAGCAGTGACTAAGAGAATCGAGATTATTTTAGGTAAGACTGTAAATGTTTAGCTGCAAGTATGCTGTCTGTTAGTCTGTTGTCTCAGTAACGTTTCTCAACAGGTGGGTCTTAAAATGAACATGGACATGACAAAGATCATGTCCAATGTCCATGTTGTGCCCGTACCGGTTGTCGTTGGGAACGAAACTCTCGAAGTTGTTGACCACTATAACTACATTGGACAGATATTTCAGTTAGGTAGGTTCAACTTCGAGAAAGAAGTTGCCCGAAGAATCCGACTCGGATGGGCAGCGGGCAGCGGGCAGCGGAAATTGCGTAATATCTTCTCGTCCAAAATCCCGCAGTGTCTGAAGACAAGGGTTTTTAACCAGTGTGTGTTGCCAGTGATGACATATGGAACTGAAACGTCGTCTTTAACTGTTGGCCTATTGGAGAAACTCAGACTCATGCAGACAATGGGCAATGGAGAGGGCTACGCTTGGAGTTACTTTGCGCGATAAAACCCGGAACGAGGATATTCGCCAAAGAACCAAGGTCACCGACATAGCTCGCAGGGTTTGCAAGTTGAAGTGGAAATGGACAGGCCACATCGCTCGACGAACTGATGACCGATGGAGAAGAAAGATTCTTGAGTCGCGACCGCGAACCGGAAGACGTAGCGTAGGAAGGCCTCCCACTAGGTGGACCGACGACATTGTAAAAGTCGCGGGCAACCGGTGGATGCAAATGGCAGGTTGTCGTATAGTGTGGCAGTCTAAGGGGGAGGCCTTCACTCAGCTGTGAACGTCTCCGGGCTGATAATGATGACGCTGTCTTTTTAAATTGGTGACCGCTTTAATTTTTATAACCGAGTAAATATTGAAGTGTGATGACTGCAACCATTTCATGGTGGTCGGATACTGTCTAGTACTTATTGGGTTGGCTGGCTTCGTGTGGGCAGTAGTCACACACATAGTAATCACAGTGTGTATATAGCTTCATTTGAAAGAGACAAGACTCTAACAGTAGAGCTGGTCTCTCAGCCTATGTAATTTTTGATAGGTAGATATTATATTGGCTTAGCCGAAAGAATGTCACTGTGAACAACTTTTACTACGGGACAAATCTTGAATTCGCGTAAACGAATCAGCTGTTCCTTAGAAAAATTTAATTCCCTCTAGATAAAACGTATAGATCAGCTGTTTTTTTTTGCGAATTCAGCGTTATCCCTCTAATTAAAGTTGTTCACAATGATGAGTACAAAGACCTCCTTTGGGATTAGTAATACGTTCAACGTAATCATCTACACGATTACGCTGAACGTATTATACATTTTAAAGGATAGCCAAAATTTTTAAGTATAGAGTTCAAACTTCAAACATGCTTTATATAGACAAAGCATGTTTGAAATTTGAACTCTATAACTAAAAATTTTGGAATACATTATTACTGGGTATTATTGGGACATTGCAACTTTAGAATAGTTCTGAATATTAACATATAAAATATGAGCTATTATTACCAGTGGACCCGGTGTTTCGACCCGTTGACGGGTCCACGTGTAATTTTATTTACCCCTAGCTAGACCATGGTGTGAAACAACTGCCGTCACTGCAATAAAGGCTTTTCAAATAACACATCAATCTCATAATTCTAGTAGTTATTATTTCACCTTATACCTATGGGGCCAACCCTGAAATCAGAAAATCAGCTGTTCTATAGAAAAAGTTTACTGACTCTTGACAAAATGTATTTAATTTAGTACCTACAACTACATACACCACAAACATTACCCGTGCCCGTATCCCAAGCGTCATTGTATATACCTACCTCTTTTGGCCAATTGGAATCGTAAAGAATTGGCCGAAAAATAAACGTACCAACTTAATAAGAGGCTTGAATTATAAAATTAAAACTATAATCTTTTTTCATTGATGTAGGTCAAAGTTTAAATAAAAACAGTTAAATGAATAATCCATCCATTACATACAAATAAACAAATATAATTGTGTGTAAAAATCAATAATTGTTATGCTTTGATTTTTATAGCAAAAATATTTAAAATTAAATTGCAATCAGCTTATCATAACCTTAAAAGTTAATTGCTTACTATATTTTGACCTTTGATCTTCTTACGGTTGCACAAAATTCCTAAACATCGTAGAACTTTGTCGCTTTAAAAAAATTTGAAGTAGCCTTCAAGCTGCTATGTGAAATGTGACACATGTGAAAGCGGCAAGGTAATGTTTTTATTATTATTCGAATTAAACTAAGTATTACATTTCAAGGCAAGGTTTTGGGCATTATTCCGCATTTGTGCGTAATTTGAATAAACAGCAATGCGAAATCATAACCCATGTAGATACAGTCAGATTGCGAGGTTAGCTGAAGCAATTTTTAATATACGTTGGTACCTTTAATCATGCGATGTATTCATATGAGATTATATTTAACATGACGACTGTATTTAGAAAGCTATAGAAACTTTGAAAAAATATTATTTGTAGGTACGTAAAAAAGTCAGTTTTTTTAGCGTGATTATTTATACTGTCTCATGTTTAAATCTTCGTAGAATTATACCTACTTGATCGTATAAGAAATGAATATGAAACAAATATTAAAATGATTTTGTGCTGAATCCGGCATAAAATGTGGACCGAAAACAGATTTTTTGATGTGGGCCGAAATTCTACGTGGTCCGAACGATAGCTTAAAATCGAAAGCCATTATATTTTTCTGTATCTAATAAGATACGTATTAGTTATAACTCTGCTATATCGAAACGGTTTAGTTTTTTGTTTTTTATTAATATAAAATTTATAGAGTTCATGAGAAGTTTCATGAACGTTTTTTTTAACCTAGAACTTTTTGAACCCTGAAAATATAAACAAAATTAAAAACTTCAGGAAAAACTTAAGCAGCTACTTAGAACTAAATTCAGTGAACAAAACTAGTAAAAAATCCACTGTAGCAAGTAAAGATACTGTTCGTGAAATATTCTGTGTCACTAGAATACATAACGTGGAACGAATTTTTATAGCTTAATAAAATATGTTAACAAAATAATTGAATTGTCGTTAATTCCATCAAGTGTATAAAAATGTTGTGTTAACAAAATGGGTGTGTGTTTTAAATGTTATAGATAGTCATTTCTGTTACAGTTCCTTGTGAAATCGCGTTGATTACATTTTATGACGTTAAACCATCGGAATAATTATATCAATACGTTTAACCGTTCTTGATTGATCGTATAAAGTATTTATTGGCAAGTTATTGAACTAGGTTATATGGGCTAATCGCTCTGATTTAAGCAAATAACTAGTTTAATAACGGTCGCAGAGTTGTCTAAGGAAAACAAATACAAACTAGCCTGTTGTCTATAATATGACCTCTGGTACTTACGCGAGTCTCTAGCTGTAGTCTCTGCTGGGTATGGTCAACCCTGAAAGGGTGAATGAGCTACCATCATACCAGAACCGAAAAGCCAGTTTTTATCCGTATGTAAATTCCAAAGAGCTTAATGACGGATCGAAACCATACCATCATTACAAGACGTATATTATCCTTATATCTCCTGGAATTTGGGAGCGATACTTTGCATAAAACTAATGCAAGTTAGAAAAGGATAGTACTATTAACATTTTAACATCAGCGCGCGCAGTTAAAAAGAGACATAAATTGGACATAGCGCGCTAAAGAAAATGAAACAAATGCAACAAAACAATTAAATCCAGTGAAATGTTATCAACCCAGATAGCTAAATCCTCCGAGATGAAATCAATAACAATCCTGTAAGAGTAACAATCACTTAGTTTCGAGTTACATACATAGACGGAAAATGTATGTAGAACGAGTTTTTTGGTGCTTTTATCTATCGAGTGAATTTCATTTAATCGTGTTTTCCTATTGGGGGTACTAGATCATCATCGTCATCGTCCTCGTTGGCCAATATTGGACACAAACCGCTTCGCTCCTCCTCCACTCTTGGCAGTATTGTGCTCGTCTCTTCCAACCACGACCTCCGCGTCACCTGACATCGTCTCTAGATGGCTCTAGATGATGATGAAGATGTTGGTTCAGCGGTACTAGATCTTAGATTTCTACGAATATGTCAAAATCTTGAAAAACCTAGTTAAGTGCATAAAAAAAATAGGACGTCGTTAGAGAGAGAAGACAGGCGACTTCTGCTCCAGCTCGTACATGAAGCAAATGCATTGCCAGTCAACGCGGCAATGCAGCCAGCGCTACGCACTTTTGTACCGGGTACAGTTAGGGGTGGGTTATTTTCTTAGTAGGTATTTTGACCAATAATAATAATTATTGTTATTTATTTTAGTATTCATTAATAAACTAATCTATTTATTTATTTTAGTATTCATTAATAAACTAATCTATTTATTTATTTTAGTATTCATTAATAAACTAATCTATTTATTTATTTTATAGTTTGACAAAATTATTTTTGTGTACCTGCATAAAGTCGAAAAAGTATTTTTTTATCTAGGTCCTTAATCTCTCCCCAGGTTCGACCAGGGCAAGTCAACGAAAGGCGCGAGCAAACTCCGGCGAGACCTGATCAACGCCGAGATCGCGAACCTCCGCGACCTGCTGCCTCTCCCTCCGTCCACCCGGCAGCGACTCTCGCAGCTGCAGCTCATGGCCCTCGTCTGCGTATACGTCAGGAAGTCCAACTACTTCCAGCAAGGTGAGGAAACAATTGAATATAGCGTAACATCATCAAACTACGACTACGACATCAGCTACGAGTCCACTGCGTCGGGATCGGAGCGGACGGAGCAGATGGATTTGATGCTTTGTATTGATTTCTATGGGACTGCGTGCGCAGGATCGACAAATCCGTGCGAGATACCGGTATTTTTGCCTGTGACGTCTTCCACAGCGAATGCGCCATTCGGAAGATATCGGTATTTCTGCCGATGACGCAGAGCTCTATTCGCAGCACAATTCGGATGTCGATAATGCCGATGCGAAATCCGAATACAGTGGACCCAACCTGTTGGCATTTTTTTCATGCCGACGCTCAGCGTACGAAGTGGGTGGTAAAATCCCCACGCTTGGCAGGCGACCTGGGGATTACGAAATGTTCACCACAGTTAACTACAATTGCAAAGACTGGAATAATTCCGCTCATTTCTCACTCCAGTTTGTAAATTTGAGTAACATAACAGAAAACAAAAAATCATAATTATCATTAATACCGGAGAACGTAGCATCCCAACACACTTGCCCATATTCCACAACAATATAGTCAAACGTTACTACGATATATTCACTGGAATGCCACGCCTGCCAGGTTAACCCTAACCTTCCAACGATTTCTTGCATCGCAGGTCCCTGTGGTGAACTATCTGACACATCTCTGCTACTCTAACCGTGCAAGATTTAATATCTAACATGTGTGAAATACGTTGACAGGTTAACACCGTTATGTAATGTGGTGCTTCTTATAAATATGTGGGTGTTTAAGTGTATTTTCTTGGTTTTGGCATCGCTCCTTTTGGAATGCCAGTGTCAAGTTTTTTTTTTAAATATTATTTAGTCAAATAAATCACAAAATCACACTAAATTAGTCACAGTCAAGTTGACCAAGTCATGCCCTTATAAAGTTATGGCGATCTTACTAAATGCTTTTACGGAGTTTTGAAAAGAACATGAAAAGACATGTTTCATTACATTACAATGACATGTTTTACTAGATGATATATCACTTGCCCACTCTAGCATGTAAGTCAACACTCAATAAGATATCACCATTTTTAATCATTAATTCGGGAAAAAATACACGCTTAAGATATTAATAGAATGCAGCGATGATTTTTCCGTGTCCTGGCAAAACTCCGTTAAAGCGTTTTAAAGAAAAACCTATGTACATTATATTATTATACAGTGTATTAATATGAGTCTTTGTTACTTGAATAAAGAAATGAAAAAAATAAAAAAATTACATTGCAATCAGCGCTACAAACGGATTGCTTGCTTTTTTTAGTAATTCGTAATAGAACAACGGGTACCAAGCCATCGGAAATAATGGTCACATATCGCACCTCATATTACATAGTCTTAACTCAAAATTAAGCACATTTGAACTAAATATGGCATCTAATGTAGTTCACACCGTAGTTCATAATGGTTTTGATACATCGACGATTATGGTAATATTGAGATTAACACGATGGTATTAGGTATAATAAGAACGATACACCTACCTGTCAATCAAAAAAGCTTGATTGATATCGGATCAGGAATGTCATCCAATCCAATTATAGTTTTTTACATGTATTGTGTAAATAAATGTAATAAAAGCTTTCAATATTAAGGTCGTTAACAAATTGGTTTAATTAAAAAAGTTTGCATAATTTCTCATAAACAATTTTAATTTCTTATCACTTAAATAGCTAACACTTCAAAATCTAAATGAGTTTCCCAACAGTTAGTCCTAACCAACTTATCTCCAATCAGTATGTCAGACTTGTTTATGAATTTACTAAACTTAATAAGCAACCTCAATCCATCTGCCATCACAGCTTCACGCTCAAACAGCGCATTTAGTGACCTTGTATCTATTTACCATAAAACCACAATATAACTAAATGCATAAAAGCTTGAGAATCCTTCAAGCTCAATTTGGCGCATTACCACAAGGTCGGCTCACATGCACGCAAGCAGCACCAAAAAAAAAAAAAACCCGTAATTTACGTAACTCGATTCGATATTCGAATCGATGTTCTCACGATGGGAACAGTTATTCGCTACTGGATTTAAAAAACAATGGCGTATCGGTTTTGATAGGAAAATTAGAGAAAATTAGCGGTCCTGGTTGCTACCGACTGATGGTTATTGGGCCTAATGGTGCCTGCAGGGAATCGTACCCGCGTCGTGTCACGCCCGCGCGGTTCACATGCCGAATGAAATCTGGAATCCGATTGCGGGTAATCGATTTGATGCGAACTAAGAAATCTTTTTGTTTATGAATTCTTTGCGAAATACCTTACTAAGCTAGCTACATACCTATTTCTAGATATGGAACAGTTAACAACGATTATTTTGTAGTTTAATTATTCTATTATACTATAATTTTATTAAACAACAGTTTAAAGCTTATTTTTAGTATATCTCGCAAAGTATCTAGCAGTACAATCGATCGAATTTTGATTTTAAATTTAAAAAAAACCAGTATTCATATTTTTTTTGTGTGTGTTCTTTCTTCTGAATTTTTTAAATATTGTATGATTCCCGTAATCAAACATCAGGGTGTCAGAACTTATCCGTTTGAACGTGTAGGTACCAACGACGACAGATTCTGACTACATGTAAGCCTTGCTGGGATTGAAAGCTAGTTTGAATCCAGAGTATGATACCTATATTTTTGTTTTGGCGAATTAGTATAATTATTTAATAATCTATTTATTTAGTCGAAAACATCGAATTTATTGTTCAATAGTAACTTTAACGATCCTTCTAGTCATTGTTATACAAACATTAGGTAACATTAACTTTTAAAATATATTTTTTTTTGTTTAAAGTGCAACATTTCTAAACAATGTGAGTAGGTATATAAATATGCATGAATGCAAAACAATTACTTTTAATCACTTGATATTTTTCTAAATCCTTAAAGGATCTTTTCCTTGGCATTTCAAAATAAAATGTTAGATAATTATAGGCAAGAACAAAGTTAGTCAAATATTTGCAATAAAAATACAACACTTCCATAACTATGAAGGTAAACAAGGGTGTACACGAACAAAATATCGATTTATAAATTAGATAGGTTGACAATGAAACCCTTTATTGTGTAAAACAAAGTATGTATTTATTGAACTAACAACGAAATATAAGATAAAAACAGTTAAACTACCTAATTAAAACTAAGCTAAAATAAAATAAAAAAACGATATAAGAGACCGTTTAAAGTATCTATAGGTAGCAAATGACCTATAGATCGTTTAAACGGTCTCTAATTACTAAAAGTCTCTTTTCTAAAACTGCCTAGCGTGTGGCGTGGGTTATGGCAACCTCCTTATTGTGTTGTGTAGGTATACTAAAAAATAAAATAGAAAAATATACAAAAAAAAAAACTTTTTGAGCTAACGCCATCTTTGAGCATTATACTATTTGAGATGCCAATTGCAATAATCCTATACACTAAAACTTCTATTTTTAAAGATTTTTCATTGAAGTATTATCCTTAAAAATGGGATAAAACTAACATGACTATATACTTACGCCATTTTGGAACGCTAGTTTGGACAAGCTTTTATCCTAAAAGATTATTAGCACCCGCAAAAATTTATTATTAGTGTTATTTATAACATTAGACAATAATCACAGGTTTTAACATCCATTAACACTAATATTTAAAAAAACACATTATTTTACCGTTGTTAAATTACTAATTTATGCACATTTAAACTGTATTTAAGCTTGATGGTCATATAAATTAAGAAATTACAATTTAAATAAAATTGTAATAAATAAGTGAAGCGTTTAAAAGTTTCGTTAAAAAGGCAGCTAGATAAAACAAAGTGTAAAATTTGTGATAAATCTGTCTAGTAGATAGATACAACACCTATATTGTTTTGAAGGAGTCAGCTTTCTATTTAGTCGCGATTAAATTATGACATGCATTTTGCAGACAGAAGTATTCACATCTATTTTCAACAGACTTCAAAAAAGGAGGTTCTCATTCGACTGTGTTTTTTTTTGTTTGATATATGATACGCGATTACTCCGCCAATTATGAACTATTTTTGATTATTCTTTTTTTGTTTGGTAGGTAATACTTCAGAGGTGGTTTATCGAAATCGGTTCAGTAGTTTGGTTTTTACATCAAAATAACTAGAAATGTAATTTATGTAATTAACTAGCCCTCTTTGTAAAACACTATTATTATCTCCTTGTTTTTATATACATAATGAAGTCTTAAAACTTAAAACTTAACAAAATTAACGCATTATTAAAACTCTTTATGATAAACTCATAGTCGTATTTTTTTAATAATACTCGCAAGGATGGGTATCTACATAAATAATTTTAAAACTGCCTAGCGTGGGGCGTGGGTTATGGCAACCTCCTTAGTAAATCATCATCAGCCACGTGTACTGGCTGATTATGGAATTACTAAAACTAGACGCCCCTTCTAAATCAGTATTGTAACCTATAGTTTAATCGATCACAGAATAAATAGGTGGCAACGTAAAACTTAAAGGAAAAGAAAAAAACTAGTTTTTAAAATAACAAAAACTGGATGACGCAATCCAAAAACTATGATTTAATAATCAAATAATAACGAATAATCGATAAAGAATACAATCCAACTCGATAAACGTTCGATTGTCCGGTATCGTGGGAAACGCATTTTGCATAATTATGATTTCGCTGTTATGATCGTTTTCAAATTCCACTGCTCGTTACCATTCCTTGCTATATTTGTATCAGTATCGAATTTGCATTTTTCAGATCCACTATTGTATGGATGTTGTAGATGCGATATCTAGCTATATTTCGTAATTACCAATAAAAGAAAATACATTTGAAGATACATACTGTGTTCTAGAACTTTTAAGGTATTTTGGTTGGTATTATAGTTGTTTGAAACTTGTAAGCTTGAGAAGGAATTGAATAATTACGATAAAACACATTTTAGTTCTTATTTTCTGTAATATTTTTGTAGAAAAAGTCATAACAATTTATAGCATTTAGGGCAACTTGAGTTTGTACGAATGCGTTTTGGCATTAATTATAATTTGAAAGTCGGTCATATTTAGTCAATTCAAAAATGGAGCCTCAGATGCTATAAAATATTTCAAATAAGACACGACATAGATTCTCAAACAGAAACAAAACAGGCAAAATGATGGCTATTTTGTATTATATTTTTTTAATTAAAAAACACGACCATGGTCAGTGTTGATGAAGTAAAGATTGTAAAGATACCCCATACATCCAAATCTGTACAGGTATTTCGAAGTTGTGGTGGAATGAAGAAACTCACAAACATTCATGATACATAAATGAACCCTGAAAACATTACACTTCTTTTTTTGGGCAGTCGTTTAAAAAAACAGCTTAAAGCACCTATTGTGGACAGTAAGGCACCCATCACACGTCATAAACATAACAGCATCGCATCGGGCATTCATTACGATTCCCAACGGGTTAAAAGCTGAAATTACATCGGGAATTATCGAACACGCATGTTACCCGAAGGAATGTTCTCAACAATTTTTGCATACCACCCTGGGAACTCCGTACCTTACGTAATTATTCAGTAAGTGGCAGAACGCTACGGCTTTGGGTATGCTCTGGTTCTTTGTAATGAGGAGTTGTTAAATGTTTTATTACTCTTTAGAAGATACAATATTTTATTTAGATCGAAGTTGGAGGAAGTCCTAATTTTTTGGATGAATTTATTAATTTAATTCAACATTAGAATTTACCTAGTTATTTAAGTAAAAACGGGAATGTAGCGCTTAATATAAATAAATAAAAATATTGGTGGGCATTTCACACAGCGCCATCTAGCCCCAAACTAAGCTATTTTTTGAATTGTATTTTTTTTAATTTTACATTTTTCATTGCATTGTTTCTGTATTGAATCCTATAGCGAAACTCTTAGAGCTAAGGTAGATACAGTAATTATATCCGACTACGCAGCGATTGCAAACGAGTAAACAATTCGTCGATAATGACGCGCTAAGTGCCGGCTCGCCCCGTGGCGGCGTAATGATACCGTGCTGCAAACGTGACTTCAGCTAGTATTTGCTTAGATCTTGCATCTTCTGACATGATTGGTCTGTGGTTACTGAACAATATGTTAAGTGAAAAAGCCTGTGAAAAATCCATTCGATATGTATTGCATTAGTCGGTGAGCACATGTCTAGTGGAAACATAACAATTTTTATTTCAATACATTATAAATACATCATGTAAAAAATAAATTAAACATGCTAGGGCCGACTGGTATGGGTTTGAAAATTTGGATTGTCTCTACACATTCATCGGTTTATACAATCCTTTTTTGTGTAGGTTAATTAGTTAACGTGTTTATGTATATTTTGTTCCAGTTAAAAAAACCTTTAAAAAAGTATGTTTAAACTTATGTGGAAATTGTTCTGGAATAAATTTGATGGATTGCAGTTACTTAAAAAGCATGACATAAAATCGTTTTAGAGTACCTACTTACGAGTATGTTGCGTTGGATTATGTAATATGTATGTATAATTTCATACTGTTTCTTAATTACTCCTTGAATAAGAAGGAGAAGATAGAGGTTCTAATTAGGTAATATACTAGAAGATAGAAAACTTTCGTAAGAAAAAGATAAGATAATATGTAAACAAGTTAAATTTTCTGTTTTTTTTACTACTGTTTGTAGAACCTCACAAAAAAAATACGAAAGACCCGGTATGCATAGTTTTCTAGCCGATTTTCACCCGACATTTTGCAATTCACACATAATTTCAGTCGATACATTTCACTCACATCCTAATGGAGTAACCGACTCAGATTTATAGCCTGGTATTAATCTATCTTGTTGTAAACGATCACTTAGCTAGCCTATCTGTGCAAGACGCACCGACGCACTCTAATTCAATATTTCATTTGCTGCAAATTATGGGGTTTGATTATGGTGAAAGTAGTAATATCAATTACAATATGCTATCTTTGCAGTTTTTGAATACGTGCTAACTTTTACACCGTAACGTGTCTTATCTTGAGATAATGCCTAGTCTTGGGTTTCTCACCTAAAGCAAAGATTTCCTTATCGACGATTATAGATGAGGATCGAATCAACGGTTCTCTGAATCATACTGAATCTGTGAAATCGCCTTTTAAATGTTTTAACTCTACGTTTCTAATCCGCATAGCCACAATTTATACAATATGTAACAAAAAGGTTAAATAATACTAATATAATATCACCGAAGTGTACTGCGAAAAACTAGCATCAAACATTCAGACACACATCATCCAAAAACAGGCAGCGATCCACACAAGCACAATAGTGAGCAAAGTGTTAGGAGATTCAGTTTTTGTCAGCGGGGGAACTGAGACACCCTTTCCCTGAGGGTCTCGGGGCGGGAGCTCAGTAAACCGAGCCTACAGCTCGAGTAGAGGAAAACCTCAACAACTCACTAATAATATAATACTAATACAATAATAGTAATAATACAGTATTGTTGAACCTTTTTGTTACACATTGTATAACTATACCTACACTAGTAAAGCCAAGGAATGGAACAAGCTGCCCGTTACCTTGTTTTCTGAGAGATGCAACTTAGATATTTTTCAAGTTAATAGGTATCTTCAACTCTACGTGCTACATCTTCGACTACATCGTCGCTTACCAACAGCCGGATTACAATACAATACAATACAACTTTATTGCACACCAGAAATATAGAACAACTTACAACTAATCAGGGTACATTATTTGGCAGGATAATTATTACATTATTTTTATTTTTCGGATTGGTGGTCAAAAGCGAAATTATAGTTGTTATAAAAAAGGGAAAGTGAATTGGCGGAAGAACTAAAATGTCGCCGATTGTTGCCGTGAACTTTGTTGTTATTCAAAGCTCTGGGTACCAACAACAACAACAACACACACAACACTGGACAACAGCAGGCAAGCAAGCAAGTTTAGTATATCTGTACATCAGAAGAACGTCGGGCTCATCTCGTTAGCTGTTATCATAAAAAAACATAAATTAAGCAATCGAAGTTAGCAGCAATTTTGCTAAATATTTTCAGCTAATTAATACAGTTAGAACATTTAGGAACAAGCACAATTTGCTACCAGCAGATGGTTACAAGTACACGAAACAGTCAAGTAATTATTTCTAATTACGAGACTGAGGGTAAAGTTGTATTTCCTGGACTAGTTAGGGTCACCTAGGTAAAGTTCTAATTCTTAGAAGGCTACGTTAAGCAAGCTCGAAAGGTGTTGCACTACTGTAATAAGTTCTAAGCTGAAATTACATAGAAATAACGTCGTACAATATTGTCGCGTAAATTGGCAATGGCACGCAATATACAATGCGATGAGAAAGGCTGCGGATGATAATGATGATAAAAGAAAAAAAAAATCGTTACTTAGTGGGTAAGTTGATGTTCGTGAAGCTACTTCAAAGATGGTTAGGGTCGGAATTAGGCGAAAATAAAAACTAATAAAAATATGCACACTAAGCTCAAATCAAAATTACATACTTTAAAAAAAAAATAAAAAAATATATTATACTATTGCTTATAATTTATGACCCTTAGTCAAAAACTCCACGTAAAGTTAAATGACGTTAGTTAGTCCTACGCATTTAATTTTTGTATGGACCTGGGTATGTCCTAAAACTGCATACAAATCCGCCGGGGGACGGGCAGCAGCGTCCTCTTAGTTAACGGTGGTAACACTGCGATCCCCAAGCTGCCTGCCAAGCGTGGGATTATGGCAACCCCTCCCTATTAAGGGCCTTCGTTCAGCAGTGGACGTCTTCCAGCTGTTGATGATGATGATGATGATTTTATTTTTGTACTGCTCAGAATTGAAATGCCATTTGTTATCTTAAGCAACGTAAGGCCCTGTTAGTATAACTTTTTGCTGTAGCTTAAGCAAAAAGTTATGCTGGCGCCGCTACCGCACGGACCAGGGGCCTAGTACAGAGAACCCGCCCATGGTCGATGCAAACGCGTAGCGTCTAGTGCCAGTTTAAGGAAAATTGTTCGAGAATGAAAAATTGTTTATTACCTGTAAAAGCAATTAACCTTATTATTATTCAGATCGTATTTAAAATCACAAATGTTAGTAGCAAAAGCCCATTTGTAAGCATTAATCCAAGGTCCCAGAGGGTACAGACATAAAGTTAAAATAACTGTGTTTATTAAAGTAATATTCAATTGTAAAACATTATGTGTAATAATAGTGAACGAACGCAACTATAAATCTTTCTGTGCGTACGCTACGGGGTTAAAGGTTGTTGGGTACTGAGACACAAGCTATAATATTGTATTTTCGGGTTTAGTAAAATCTTTGTCGTCTTTCTGCCCTTATTCTACTAGGTGGGGTTGATACAGCATGTTTCTTTTTATTTTAAAACTTTCCTGTATCTGGCGTCATTTCTACATTCATTCCCCTTACTCGCATATTATCTTTCACATAGTTCATTCACATATTTTTATGGCAACTTCTTACTGTTAAGCTCCATATCATCATTTATAGGCTTTGAAAACCCTAATAGTCAAGTCACACAGACCCAGGAGAGCGGCGTGGTACGGCGCGTTACGGGACGGGCCATACAAAAAGCGGCGATCGTACCTGCTTTCGGTGTGCCATCTTGCATATTAAACTAACATTCCAAAAAAATACAAGTACTTAAATGATATATATTTTTCTGTTATCTAATCTAAGTATGATGTGAAATTCAGTTATTTTTAAATATTGTTTGTGCTAGCATGTTCTGTTTGGCAAGCAACTTGAGCGTTCTCTCAACATAGCTGAGAGAAGGCTCTAGCGCTTGTTGCTCCGCGGCTACAGCCTCGCAGACTATTTATTCGTCAAGAATAATTTACGTTTACGTTGTAAAAATGTGTTTAAAACCTCTACAAACAAACACTTCTCTCGATCAACTCTCTCTCAACTATAAACACATTCTATCCACATTCTATGCAAAAAAAAATCGACCGTCACAAGCCATTGCTATTTTTGTAGCATTCTCTTTCACTGTCAGAGGTAAACGGGCCTAAGTTTACCAGTCGAGCTTGCATGGGACCTTGACCCACACCGGGCTTACATGTAAACCGATACTACTTATTATACAACTGTTGCTGTAATCTATGGCAGAGCTTGGAACTTCTAGTACTTGTTTATGGAATTGATTCTATAAATTGCATTGCGTATTTTACTTCAAACGAGGCAAGAGAACTGGGGATAAGAATCCTTACGAACTAATTTTTTGAATAACTTTCTCGGTTTATCTGTAATGTTTCTGTTATTCTTTTTGATTTTAATTCGTGCTTGATTGATTGATGTAATTATTTTATGCCTTACCAATTTTATAAGGGTTAGTAAAGATATATAAAGCTTTTTGTAAAACTAGAAATCTTGGTAGTAGGTTTGAGCATTTGGATTGTCTTTAGACTTTCATCGATCTGGATATAATCCTTTTATTTTTTGTGTAGTAGGATAAGTAGTATTTTTAGTTTGTTGTAGTTAATAAAGGCTTAGCCATAAAAAAATAACAATACAAAACTTTGAAAAAAAGGATTCCTTCTGTGATATTTAACACCAAACCAAACACTTAAACCACTTGACCTTGATCCATACCAGTCATAGCTTAGATAAAAAGAATACATAATCCTTATGATTTATACAATACTGCTTATGATACGTGAATGAGTAAATTTATAACTCTTTTATCACCTATCGTATAAAACCCAATATCATGGATGTGCCTGATAATCCAATTAGAGTCCAAGTTGCTGTGACACATTAACATTCATTTGAATTTTAAATAAGGCAGAAAATTACTTAGTGACTCGCTACAGGGCTTCGTGACAGGTGCAGATAGACGCTTAATAGATTAGATTTTAATCCAGGGATTTAATGAAAGGCTTGTAAAGGATTTGTGAAGATTGCTCTAATGACTGATTTGAGCGTAGGAATGAGGACGCAGTAGCGTTTTCACCCGACTTCAAAGAAAGAGTTTCTCAATTCGACTGTACTTTTTTTGGATTAATCTCAGTAGATACAGTAGCCAGATCCACGATGGATCTAATGAGATTTTATTTCCCCATTGGATCTGTTTTCAAAGATATAACACGAAAACGAAACATCGACTCGAAAAGAAGAAGAAGAAGACAGAAAATGTATCTAATGAGTTTTTTTTTGTTCCCGATAGATCCATTTTTATGTTATTTTAATTTTCGATAGATCTAGTGAAATATGTTTTTCCCATAAGATACAGTTTTGAAATCTGTAGATCTAATCAGAGCTTTCTTTCTTATTAGATCCGTTGTACAGATCCACGATAGATCTATTGAGTTTTTTTTCCTAAGTAGATCCATTAATAAACGATTTTTGCTATGAACCCTACATTGTTGTTTTGAGATCAAATAGTCAATTTCTTTATGGGTAAGTAATAAAAATCTAATAGTATTAATTAACTAAAGGTCGCCTGCGACTTCGTACGCGTACGGAAGAAATTCGGCCCGCTCCCAAAATACACCGTCTTTAAAAAAAACAAAAAACATATTTAAAACGTTTAACGATAGATCCATCAAAATTTACAATAATATAAAAATGGATCTATCGGGAACAAAAAATCTCATTAAATACATTTTCTTTCATATCTTTGAAAACAGGTCCAATGAGAAATTAAAATGTCACTAAATCCATCGTGGACATTTTTTTCATCTTTTTTATATATTTGTTACGCGTTTACTCCACCAATAATGAATTGATGCCCTGAGTCTCGATGGAGTGACGGCACAAGGCAGTACTGGAAGCAAAGACCAGACTGAGTGGCGTGCATTGGTAAAAAGCCTATGTTCAGCAGTGGACTAAAGTGGGCTGATGATGATGTTAAGACCCGATATAATAATAAGATGGTAGGCTAATAAAAGCCTAACTCATTCCGGCATAGCACGCGAACTGTACTAAAATAAGTTCCCGCGAAAACGAGACAAGCATATTTTTGGTTTTAGCTTATAGCGTTGACACACGGGAAGAAATTTTTGTTAAGTTTAGTTTTTTTTGACGTGTACTAAGACAATCAATATAAATATGCCAGACCTGTTAATTAAATAACATGAGAGTAGGTAGAGTCCATATGCCATTAAACCAATCGAACAAAAGCTATAAATACGGTTCCTTATTTCAATCCACATCAACATAACCCATAACAATCATTCTAAACAACCTTCCTACTCGCTCAAAATCGATTCTTTATTTTAACAATGACCTCTTAAGGTCCAGTAGTCCCTATTTTTACAACCACATAACTTTTTTACAACGTTGATAATTAATTTAATTGTCAGTAATCTATTCTAAACAATTAGCGCCTTGGGTAAGGTCAAAAATTATTATTCATAATCGATTATTACAATCGATTACGACATGCGTTTACGAATCGATAAAAGACCGATTCGAATCGATGAAAGACGTTTGACGTTAATTGTGTGCGCGGAACTTTATATCACTATTCTTTTGTATTCAGAATGGTTTATCAATCATGTCTTTAATAATATCTATGAATTAATTTGTGTTGATATAAGTTGTACCTACAGTTTTTACCTTATATTTTTCAAACTATTGGATTGAATATTTTTACTGTAGGTATTTTAGATATCAGTTCTTCTAAAATCTTACTAGAATACCTTCATTGATTGTTTCGAAACGCGTAAGTATTATCTTTGCCATGATATAAAGCGCATTATATAAGCGCTTCGAAAGCACATTTATAATCCGTACTACAAAGGTTTGGAACTCTCTACCAGCAACAATATTTCCAAGCTCATATAATCTGGGGATCTTCAAACGAAGAGTGAATAGATATCTTCTGGGCAAGCGTGCCCCAACTTAGACCTTGTCTACGCCTCGGCGGGGCAAGGTCAAACGCAAAACCATTAAAATATATATATATATATATATTGACACAAAAAACTTAGCCAAAATTTAACCAAGACCTGCTGAGATTTTTTTTCATAGCCACGTTGAAAAAGTTCAGATATTATTAGAACTCTTATCATTAATTTATTTTTCTGAGTGATACCAAAATAATAAGACTATAAATGAAACGTTAGACTGTAAATAAAATAAAATAAATTAAAGATTCATTTCAGGTTTAATAACAAGTTATTATATTACGATATCACATTAGCCCTTATCGGCTGTTTTTCATATTGGTACTCGATACGATATTTAAACTAGATTTTTTTGAAGTATATAAATTTTTTTTATATTTTTTTTTGTGTTTTGTTTTGTTTATTTTTGAGGTAGGTTGAGATTTTTATGCCGCATTTATAGACTCTTCTGTTTAATATATGTGTATATTTTTTATGTACGGAATATAAATATATTACAATTATACCTACTATGCTTAACCTACTACACAAAACAAAAGGTTTGTGTCCAGACCGATGCACACAGCGGCAGTAGGCAGCGTACCCAAGAAGTAGTTTTCTTTTAGTTTGGGTAGTTTATATGTATTTTTTTACGCAATGGTGTGACGATTCAAGCCAGACTTTCGCCTGGTTTTCGCATCACGCCTGCCCATAACAGTAGCAAGGCCAGAATTGTGAACTTGCGAACAAAATCCTGCGCCGCACTGCACTGCGCTCGTTACCCTGAGATATCGGAAGTCAAATGTCTTCATGTCCAGTAATTTCATTGGTAACATTGCCCTTCATTCAAAACACATTCATGCTTGCACAGTGCACACTACTGTATTACTTGGCAGTTGAACATCTGGCAAAAGTGTGGTACTTCCCCAGGCGGACTCTGCCAATAGAGTCCTACCATTACAACCTGTTGTGTGTAGAGCGACTTGCCCACAAAGATTTTACATACTTATTAGAAGTCTATATCGTTAATTAATGCACAGGGCACCTATGTATTATTAATGATACAAGTACACGTTGAGTAATTGTGTCTACTATCAGGAACTTAATAGCTGTCTTAACACTTTGATTTATAATGTATCGCACTACCTGTAAGTGTAATTGAATAAAAAATACTGTTATTGAACTTGTTAGTACAAATTATAGATTGTGTTAAACAAAAACTAAGTAAGTAGGTAACTACTCCATTTTAAGAGTATACTTCCTCTAAGGTATTGCACGGAAACTATAAATATATTTTAGAGATTAACGGAGACATCAAAAAAGGTCACTAGTGCCTTAATTGACTATTACAACCACAACTGTTCCCCGATAGTTACAATTCGAACTTCAAATCGCGAGGAATCGAGTTATTCTATAAGTAGGTAAACCAGCTTCATCGTAGACTGCATCTTCGCATATCATCAGGCGAGATGGTAGTCAAACGCAAGCCCTCTAAATCGTCTTCATAAAAATATATACAATCTATCTACTTTGCTACAACCTACTGCGTCACCTACACAAAACAAAAGGTATGTATCCAGATCGATGAAAGTTTAGAAAAATGCTCAAGCCCACTGTCAGTTGGCAGAGTACCCAGCATGCTGGCGGCATTGCCACGTTCAGTGGCAATGTTTTTGCGTTGGGAAGTACACGCCAGCCAGTATCACGAACATACTTGAACAACATTAAACAACTTTATATAAGGTTTCTCTATTAACATATTTTTAGGCCCTTGTTTATTTATTTATTATGAATTCGAAAAGAACGCGTATTAACTTCCTGTACATAATATATTTTATATTAAAAAAAACACAATAAAATACTTCCCTGAAACACACGTATGTGTATGTGTAAACAAATGTTTAATGTAACAAAAAACTAACATCTAAGATTTACATAAGGTCAATATTAGAACCAACTCTAGGGCTAAAGGGCTAAAGACCTACTTCTCTATCTTTTTAAGGTAAGTTATCTAATTATTTGCTTAATCAGTGTTAAAACAAAAACGACAATTCAATAGGTATTAGGACCTATCAACTTTAACCACTAAACACAAATTCAAAAATGTATACAATAATAATGAAGCACTTTGATAAGAGCAATAAGGTCATTTAAGTTATGGTATATACGGTGCAACTTGACCTTAACCAAGTACTCAGTCTCACTTTCAATTGTTTTAGTAAAAAAAAGTTTAGAGTCGAAACAAAAGGTCAACATAACCGGTAGTATGATGATTTCATCAATATCTTACAATAGGATGCGGTGGGTACGTAATAATAGTAATATCATAATGCTTATTTTATTTAACTAATATTAGGACGTACATAGATACGGATATAATAATAATGCAAAATTTGATTTTCTGTAAGATAAAGCCAGGTGTACAAGTGTACATCTTACGGCTAAGTCTAAAATTGACATCATCGACATGAAATGTTTTTTGTATATTTTGTGTGTCACTAAGTCAGACAACTGATTCGGTTATTCAATATTCAATTTTTTTTAAGGGTGTAACAGCGCAACGATGCTTGTATGACGATGGTACTTGTAGTTATAATATATAAGTTATTCAAATTCATAATCATCAGTGTTTTTAACATTTTAAGCTAGTTCTGGGGCCGTACCATGAACGCTTATTGCGGGACCGAATAGGCTAAGCTACCAACGCTGCGCGACCGCGAACCGTATTGCGGGGCGATATAATTCACAGTCGCGCAGCGTCGGCAGCTGAGCGTATTCGGTCTCGCAATAAGCGGTTCACGGTACGGCCCCGCATCACTAACTGACTGCCTTGTCATCGCACAACAATCGTTTCAAAAAGGAATTCTATACACATCTCCCTGGGTTAGAAAACGTTGACAACATCACTAATGTTACTGGACTCTAGGCGCCTCATATTATTATTTATTAGCTATATTATATATTATATTATATTGTCTAATATAATATAATAAGTTGGTGTATAGTTTTTCATTAACTTTATAGGTACTGTACTACTATATAATATAATATTATATTATATTAGGCCTTTTCAGATATATTAATGTTATTCTGTATAGAGCAGTAGGTGCTGCACTGCGCAGTGCATGTATATCCTTTGTATTCTTATTCTCAACGAATATCTTATATACCAGATACAACTCTCTGAATGCTGTAAACACCTGTTAAGGGTATACGAGTACGTATCAGAACTTTTTAGTCATGAAGATGTTACTATAGAAATTATTTAATATGTGTACTGTTGGTGTTTCTATATAAATAAATAAATTACATAACATTCTCGATTCCTAAGTCAGTACCTAAGACACAAAATAAATATTAAATCAATATCGGTAATTCCGCTTGGGAACTACAATGTCACAGAAAATAGTTAAACGTTAATAGTTTAAAGTTAAATAGTTAAGAAAATAGTTAAACTTGTAACTCACCTCTATTTGCGTCAGGAGTAAAAAAAAATATATATTATAGTCGTATAGTCAGAACATCCAATGAGCTATAAATATGACTAAATTCTACTCGTTGTTCGCCACTAACCGTGGCTTCGTGACTTCAGCATCTTCGTAAAATTACAAATTATTCTGTGCTATACAAATTAAATAATGAAATGTAATATTTAAAGGAATAAAGCAGTAGGTATACATAATCATAAAATCTGATACATAATCACCAAAAAGCCATATTAAATTTTTATATAATCTTTATAACTTGTAAGATACATATCGCAATCGAAATTTAATGTGTTTTTTACTAAACTTATAAAGTTATTGAAAGCTATATACACGTATCTATTAAATCATGGTCATTCATATTTTCGATAAATCATTTTTTCATACGTAGATTACCTGTCAAGCATGACAAATAAAAATTGCAAAATATGAATGAATGAAGTTTATACTTATTCATTCCCATTAATACATATGTCAGTGATGTAGATTCTACGATATAGTCATCAATGTTCATTATTGGATTGCGATACTAAGTAAGATGTCAAGTGCAGGTCACCAGTGTGACCATGGCTTTACAAATGTTTATTAGCTTTAAGATATTATCTATATTTACATCGGCCTTGTACATTTTCAGAAGTTGATGAGAAGGGCATCACTTCCGCTTACAGATTCCAATCTTGCATTAATAATTTTATAGCTACATCACCCAGAACGTGAGACTTATGCTCGCTGGTGTGTCAGCGGCCCATTGCCTCAGTCCTTCAAGGAGCTGGGTTAGCTGGGGAAAATTCTGGCGGGAGAAAAGCACAATAATTTAATAAACCTCAAACAGGGCGACAATGCAGAACTTTTCGCCCCCACATCAAATAAGATTCGGAACGTTGCGCGGCTGGTTGGCTAGCGTTGATCGCTGAATCCACAGGAGTTCTCAAGAGGCGTATAATTTTTTTATAGTACCCTGTACAAGGACAACGGATTTTTAGAGTACCAAATACGAGACTTTTGGCAAAATTTGACGCAGTGCGGCTCGTAGCTAAAATATATTACAATTCGGTTTTTAATTTTTAGAAAGTATTCCTAATAAACTAAGTTGTGAAAGATTTATAACGAGATTTGCGTCGTTTTTGTTTTAATTATTGCATAGCTCCGCGGACTCTGACATCTGTGCCTTTTTTTTCAAAACTTAACATTTTTTGGTAAAACTTCTTTGATTATCTCCGGCTTCCTTCAAGTGTAACATAAAAAAACTAATGACTTTCTGTTGGGTTACCTCATGTATCAAAACAGATTATTATTTATATTTTCGATAAATTATATGGTGCCTATAAGTTTGGATTCATACCATTTGTGTACACCAAATAATACGGCGACAAAGAAAGCTTATAACTTGAAAACAATTTAATCATAAATAAATAATCAAATACAACTATTAATAGAGTTACGGCAGGTGTTTCCAATGTCGTAACATTATAATTGGTGCTTTGGCTCCCATTTTCCAAAGATATTCGATTCCGTACGAAAGGTAAGCTATATAATTAAAACTATAAAACGATCAATAGCGTTTCTCCATTTAACACCTCTTGTTTGGACCAGTGTTTACAGCACACATGGATATGTGAGAATTGTAAAGGTTTATATTCATTATGATTTAGATAGAAAAATTAAAGTTAAATCCAATTCAAACATGTAGAGACGTGATAAACATTGATTTCTTAATTTTCGGTATATGTATTAATTTACTACTGTGTGTCCTACAAGGAATTATATGAAATAATCGATTTTTACTAATGAATAACAACTTAGGTACTACAAAATATCAGGATCATACATTTCACATCAGAAGTAGGTATAGGAGATCTTAAAAACGATGTACTTACGTACATTTGGCAGGACAAGGGTGCCTCATCATCTTAAGCAATTTATTTCATTCAACCTTTGAATGGACATGACTAATGTAATTGACAAATAGGATGCATGTCAACTTTGAATGAAACATCCAAATCTGTTAGTCAATACTTAGTCAAATGAAAATTAGTATTATATACTTACCCACAGTTTCGCAATTCTTTTTTTAAGGTTTGGTATAAGCACTTGTCATAAATTGCGAATATGATATTATAGCGAACATAATTTCTTGAGAATATAATATTTTGCAAATATGATGTTTTAAGAATATAATATTTTGCTAGTATGATGTTTTGCGAATATCGACCGGATCGTCGGCGACCGGAGCGCTAATGTCGAAGAATAATACATACCGCCCGGTTGCCTCTTGTTGTTACTAGCTAAACATATATCATATTAATTCGTGTGACTTTGTTTCCTTATTTTGTTCGCCAGTTAGGTTCAGGTTATTTTTTACCATAAGTAATTTGAGAAATAATTTGATCAAATCAATATATTAGTTAGGGATTTGATTAAATCACTATAGATTTGTTTGGAGAAATAACAAAAAATAATTGCAATTTTAACATTTGATGAAATCTCTCAGAGAATTGATCAAATGTTAAAACCTCCGTTTTTACTATCTCCCTGCGACATTATATGCAAGCCTCTTTACCCAGAGTTCCCATATATCAGAGTCCCGCCCAACGCTAACTCTATCTAATATCCCGATCGAACTACAAGTTAATTAATAGCCACTTGTTGAAATCGATTACCGACTTGATTTATAAATCGAATGA
The DNA here is from genome assembly GCA_905404285.2 of Erannis defoliaria. Taxonomy (NCBI): domain Eukaryota; kingdom Metazoa; phylum Arthropoda; class Insecta; order Lepidoptera; family Geometridae; genus Erannis; species Erannis defoliaria. The sequence goes on along the minus strand of FR990066.1, from coordinate 9,115,773 downwards.
CCCGCATTCATGGGGGCAATCGATTTTGATATCGATTAAACTTTGTAAGTGTTATGGTCGCGGTATTTTCTATAGGATTACAGGTCAATCTCAGTGTCTCCAAATTTTGAGTTTGTTATTATTATTTATTTTGTCTTAGATAAATAATTACTTAGCTCAATTTATAGCTCTAAATCTGTTTCTCCTAGGCAAGCATGTGCCATCGTAGACAGCTTATGACCTGGCGACAAGACAGATGCAGACAAACTCAAGCTAGTTAGTAGTTCTAGTTATTAATAAAAATAACTAAACCAAACCCCTAAACCAAATACAGGCCACTGAAAAAAATACTTTCCTTACCACTATACAAATCAGTGCAGCACTCGGGGAGCATGAGGTAAATTCTACACTGGAGGGCTAGATACTCAACATGTTACGCCTGAGGGCGGTGAGAATCGACCTAGTTGGCACGATCAGAGGGGTTGTGACAGGAGGCTGCCCTCAAGAAGCAGTTGTCTCGCCACTCTTATGGAACATGGTGGTAAACAAACTGATATCGATGTTGAATACTCAACGCTTCTTCACGGTGGGCTACGCCGACGACCTGGCAATTTTGATACCAGGACACTTTGCTAGCGTGTCTTGTAATCTTAAGAACAATGATTTAAAAGTCGTGGAGAAGTGGTGCAAATACTACGGACTAACTGTGAACCCAGCTAAAACAGAATTAGTAATGTTCACTAACAAAAGGAACTTGGGACCACACACAATGCCAACATTCTTTGGGAAACAACTAACCTTGTCAGAGAATGTGAAATATCTTGGTTAAAAAGCGTCCATATCATTTTGGCAGTGGAGCAAGATGATAGGCAAAACAGGCGTAACCCCTAAAATATAACACAATGGCTATACAATACGGTGATCAGACCGTCAGTTACATACGGAGCACTAGTATGGTGGCCCAGAACCAAACTGACCACTGCTAACAACAAGCTGGATAAACTCCAAAGAACGGCCTGTGTGGCAACGACCGGATGCATGAGATCAGCACCCACAACGGCGTTAGAAGCCCTCATCGGACAGACGCCGTTACACCTCTTCATACAAGAAAAGGCTGCAGTTGCCGCCTATAGGCTCAAGGCATTGGACCTCTGGGTATAAGACAAACAAGTGACGCACACCACAATAGTGAACGTATTCGCAGACTGTAACCCAGAACTCCATTCAATTTATGATAAGGTACCAAAACAACACATCTTCACCAAAAGCTATGCTATTCAGGTACATGAGGAAAGACGCAATAGCTCAGGAATACACTAAGTAAGAATTTACACTGACGGCTCTAAAACAGAAACGGGCACCGGGAGCGGCACATTCTCTCATACACATACACACAACGGCAACACTGGGTGACAGCAACTCAATTTTCCAAGCGGAATGCGTAGGTATCATCCAGGAGGCAACGGCGGTACTCCACAAAGAGGTAACTGATCATAGTATTAGAATCTTCTCCGACAGTGCTGCTGTGTTGAAAGCTCTACAACGATACGACCACTCATCAGGGCTAACGGTACAGTATCACAATCTGTTGGGAGATGTAAGTAAACGCAACCACGTTACTCTCCAATGGATCAAGGGACACATCGGCCCATGCTGCCGACTAACTGGCACGGAGAGGCTCGGCCAGGCGCCCTGTAGGACCCGGGCCAATGATACCTCTGCTTTTCTCTCAAATAAGATCATGGATTTGCAAACGTACGTATAGACTACATAAAAAATACTGGGCTAGTACCGAGGGGTGTAGGTAGTCAAGGTGTATCCTTCCGGAGTTAAATCCGAGATGCTCCCGTAAACTGCTTATCCTCAGGCGTGACAAACTCAGACAAGTAGTCGGAGTGATCACCGGACACTGCTCTTTAAGCAAACACCTTTACACTATTGGGGTTACAGATAGTCCTCTATGAAGAATCAGCCGCGCACTTGCTGCTTGAATGCAGCAGCGTGGCAGAACAACGTACAGCGTTCCTCGGGTCACCGAGGACGCTCCGGGAGGCCTGCGCCGGCGTCAGCGAGCTGCTGGCCTTCCTCGGGGACACCGGGTGGCTGAATTAGCTGCGCCGGGACAACGCAACATGGGCCCATCAGGGGCTTCTAGTGCGGAAAAGGCCCGCTCACCAAGTATCACTATACAAAATACTTTATGTATTAAAAACTACTAAGAGGAAAAGTATTGAGGAGAAAACTCTTAGCGTGAGCCGAATCGCATTTGGCCGGGGTTTATTTATTATTATTTATTGTTTAAAATTTGCATTATCATCACTCTAAACTTAACGCACCTGTGTATTTTCAATAATTTAAATACATCTTTTTTTTAAACATGTTTGTAATAAATACAAAAATACATGTTTATAATAAATAATTGGTGGCGGTAGAGTCAGTATTAGTGAGTGCGTAATGTACGTTTTATATTATATTACAAAACACATTATTTAAGACATTTTAGAGATGGATTTTTGGTGCAATTTTTATTTTACGAAGATCTTAATTAGTCAACGATGAATACAACTTGCTTACAAACTAGACACAGTCTAGAAATTTGTATATAACAATAACAAAACTTTTATAGGCTAACAGCCTCTGTAAGTCTTTTAAAAATCAAAGTTTGAAATATAAAATCATTAATACATGAAACTAAATTAGAACCTATTGTTTGTACATCAGTTATACCTACGCGTAAGGAGCCTATTGCACCAGGCACATTTTTAAAGCAATTTTTATTATTTTTTACGAAATCTAACCAGCGGCCTATACGGTTTGGAAGATACAGTTCATAATACATCTTCTCTCTGCTACCACGACTATATAGCCTTCAAATCAAGATTTAATAAAATCATGTTAACATTAAGGTGTTAAACATTATCTTGCTTATTAGTATCTTAATTAAAGAATCGATCCCTCATGGGCGGCACACACAAGCTAATGTAACCAATATTTAATGACTCTACACACGAGTGGAACCGTGACACACTAATTTGGATGGTCCGTGTGAATCGATAATCGGCAATAGTCGCAGATGTGTACATGACCTTACATATTGCTTAATGGGTATTAGAGGCCAGAGTATAAGTTAGGTACTTAATCAATGTACTCGCAGCTTTCGTTTTTTTTAATACAAATCAGATAATTGAGTTAGTTCAATTGTACGAATATATCAATATATCTATCCTAAGTACCGGTTACTGGTGTCATGTTATTAGATATGTTTTTGATGTCCAAATGTTTTACAAAATATTTTATAGCCCGCTTTTTTACCTATTCGTATTTTTTATACAATCAAGTGACGAGACGAGCAAGACGTTCGCCTGGTGGTAAGCGACACGCCTGCCACTAACAGTAGCAGTGCCAGAATTGTAAACTTGGCGACCACAATCCTGCGCCACACTGCACTGCGCTCGTCACCCTGAGATATTAGATGTTAAATCTCTTCATACCCAGTAATTTCTCTGGTAATATTGCCCTTCAAGCCGGAACACAGTAATGTTTGCACGCTACTGCCTAACGGTTGAACAACTGGCAAAGGTACTACTTCCCCAGGCGGACTCTGCAGTAGAGTCCTACCACTACAAAAATAATTCGTAATTTCTTTATCTATTAGTGACGGGAAATAAGAAATATTTTTCTTCCGATAGTAAGACATAACGCCTTACCAATTGTCAATGACCATAGTAGCGGTAGTTGGAATTTTGAGTTACTAAATAAAATCCAGAACTTCACTGAAAAGGCGCTCATTACTTCGATATGTTCGATGGTGACTCTGTGAGTATCCTTACTCGTATACGCTAGCTAGAGTAGGTATACTATACCTACTCTTCAAACTGGGACACAGTATTGTTGACTCACCACTGCATCTACTTATACGACCCCCTGCAAAGGAGATCTACAACTTAGTAATCAATCAAACCACTATAAAACCAAAGTTGTGAGTAAAATATTTAATTTATCTTTCTGCAACGCTATATTTTAGTGTTGTGAAAAATACGTCTTATAATATACGATAAACTAGCCCCCGGCATTACAATTGTCAGTGAATTAATTAGCGGCTGCTTAGCGATAGTTTTGAAATGCGCCCGCGCACGCCAACTAATCAATATCGAAGTGCCGCGCTGCGCTGTTATTTAGCAGCTTTAATATGTTTGATCTTTGGCTTGCATAAGAGCCTTTGTATTTGAAATGTAACATTTTTCACGATAAAAATCTTAAATGTTCCACACACTGACAGTAAGAACGATTAAAAATTTAATAATTAAAAAAATACATGATTTATTTGCCAATATTACTTGTATTTTTTTTTCAACTTTTAATGTAGTTTGACGCTATCTCGCCTGATGTTAGTTTTATAATAGAAAGGCTTAAAATAAATAACTTTTAACCATTTCAGTTAAACATTCTCCTGGCTCCAAAAAAAACAATATCAAGAGCAATCTTTTTAAAAGACTACAGATTTTTTCCTAGTAGCACGAAGAAAACAGATTTCTTAAAAAAACTAGTAAGTATTTACCTACTTACTAGTTTTTTACTTGTGAAAATATACCTGTATAGCGGTAGTAAGAGCCCAAGCAAAAACCAATCCTCCTATTAAAAATAACATATCGCTACAGAAATCACCAATTTTATTATTTCACACTAATCATAGGTAGCGAATATTCGAAGTGTCGAGCTGAATGCAATTTGTTACGAGTGACATTATGGGCAAGCATAACGCTCACCGTCGTAAACGACATCTTAAATCCCTTTCATGAAACTGGCAACAATATTAACACTGTATTTCTATTTATCCCTGCCTGGTGTAGGCAGGTGGGGGCTGAGTAAGTAAATTGAGATGTTCGTTAGGTCCTAATGTATGTATCGCGGCATCTGGCCACCGCGCTACTCGGACCATTTCAGGTCTTTTTAATAATGCTTTGTCGACGGATTGAAGGATTGAAGCTGGTATTTTAGTTGTGCGAGCTTCTGTTACTGCTTTCTTTTCTGGCGATCGGAAACCTGATGGTTTTTGTAAGTGGCTTTCAAGACGCAAACCGATTGTTGGCAGTTGTTTGCAGTTTATAAAAGTAAACGCATTCAATTCTGTTGTTTTTGTGTACTATGTATTAAGTAGATTGAGTAGAGCCTTACTGAAAAACGGTTAACACAGGATGGTAGTGGGTCGTACTAACTAACGTCGTTTAATTTTAAGCAGACTGTAAGTAAGGCCGTTTGATTATAATTATTTTGATTTAGTTAATAATAATCTTTTGCCAGGCAAAAAAAATCGTGAGTTAATATTAGGCTCAATTGTCAGCCCTGTTTCCTTTTAAGTAAGTAATCGTTTACGAACTATACAAAGATCTAAATGTGAGGATGCACCCATCAACATAACAGAATGCGCTATTTACCCGGGTCCGACTCTTCATTTCACTATTGCTCTCTGTTTAAATAAGCAACCTGCTGGATAGAAATATGCTTGAATACATAAGTAATATATAAGTAGATACCATTGACAAATACTATTGAAAAGAAACACCATAAAAACGTAATTAATTTATTTGGTTTAAAACACCATTGAAAATTTCACTTATTCTAAAGTGAGTGAATTCTATGAAATTTATTTAAAAAAAAACAATAATAGGAAACAAATGAAATAGTTTCAAGAAAGAAAAAAGTTTTATAATTAAATTAAACGACACGTTCATTAGCTAAATGCCTAAAAGCATATCACACATTAAATTCAACTTCAAAAAACTCTCTTCATCCTCACTAATTTCAATATAATAGCTAACTTGCTCGAGGCACTTCGAGTTAGGATAAATAGCTTGCGCGGGCGCACTAACTGATTGTTAAGCTTTGTACATTTGTTTGGACAGGGCGCAGTAGATTTCGTTGAGAAAGTTTTACATCTCTTATGTGTGAAGATGGCTACGCGACGCGATGCTATGATATCGTAGAATTTAATCTACCATTTGCAGCTGCCGTTTAACTGCAGTATATTTGATATTATAGTTATCTAACTTTTTTTTACTGTCTCGTTGAAATAGATAAAATCGAAATTGCATAGATTTTTTCTAAAACAGTGCTTTTCTTTGTAAAATTTAAATACTTATCCTACACTTAGTTTATTAACAATTTTGTAATTTTTTTTACACTATTCACTATATTCTTTATTCAACTGCCAAAAAGAAGTGCACGCATTACTGCATTTCGGTATGGAGGGCAGTGTAAAAAAAAGCTGGCATAGCTGGAATACAATTTCAAGTCACCTTTCTCATTTCCACGCTCACGTAGGACTTTGTCTTATCCTAATGTGGCAACCATTTGTCTAACACTCTCACAGCCCTACGAATTATGAAGTCACATTAAAGTTAATGTTTACACGGGAAACATTGGTAAAGATAATTAAATATTCGACAATACGTGCCTGAAAGTACTCTTTATAACTATGGTAGTAAGTAAGAGGTTAGATTTTATGCTTAAATCGGGACTATCATCATCATCATTCATTATTTTCAGCCCGTCGTCGGTAATTCCCATTGCCAAGCTCGAATCCAGCTTACAGATTAGCTTATGGGCGTAGTTAACTCAATCTAAACAAAATTTATAATCATCAGCCCCGCCATCGTTCGTAGCTAGACTTCTACAAACTCCGCTTTTTATTGTTTTTTATATTTATTATACTTACTAGAGGTTCCCCGCCACTTTGTCCGCGTACGGAAGAAATTCGGCCTACTTCCAAATACTTACTAAAATCTTCCAAACTAATTATTTTCCTCCCCATATTCACCACTTTAAATCATTTAGGCTGTGCGTTGTCTGTCTATCAGTCAGTCAGTCGTTAAGTCAGGACAGAGATTCTTATAGTATTAGATTTATGAAATATTTGTTTTTACTTTATTCTTGACGACAAGGTCCTGATTTATCCATAATTTGTGTAACAATATTCGCAGCTCTTGTTGTACTCCTCTCTTTCGTTACTGTTATGTAGGATCGACAAGGGATTTTTACTACGGGATGACGCTCATTCATTACTTTCTATCCTTAGTTTAGGATAAAAACACAAAGCTGACACTTATTTTAAAAAAAGTGTCAGGTAAAAACAGACATGTCATAGGATTTTGGACCCGGAATAAATTACAGTAAATTGAAAACTTATTGGTAAAATCTTATGTATATCAAGTGAAAATACAGGCAAAGATATTCGTAGTTTATGACACTGTAAATTACAGGCAAAGCCGAGTAACAAAATTTTGCATTTTACTGTCGCAAATAACAAACTATTTTTTTTATAATTCTAAATTGTTTAGTCTTCATTCCCTTTTATGGGAGCTGTGTCAAGTCACCTCACTTATGCAAATGATATTGGCAATTACTATGTGAAATAGGTTCTAGAGAACCCAGGACAATCCTAGGTCGCACTTGGATCGCTCTAGGTTCGTTGGGTATGGTTGGTAAGTCGTGCAAATCCTTTTCAGGGCATATCCGGTCAAGTCTGACAACTTGACGGCGTTGTGTTTGCGAACTGTAAAATAATCGTAGAGGTAGACTATACATATAAGATTGATATTAACCCAACTTTAGAAATTTATTTGCAAATGTTTAAACCTTTAGATAAACCTAGTACCCCCGTAGCCCCTAACCAGTGTACGAGTACCCTAGTAGTAACCTAATATCTGCCATCGAAATAAATTGATATGTTAAGTCTAGAAAGAAACCACTTAAAATGTAATATGAAAACTGACGTGGTTTTGACACATTTTTGGTTTATTTATACGGGAATACTCACGTTTGATTAAACCGAACCCGACTCCGGATGTGATCGAAACTATAGTCGGAGTATCCGATTTAATCAAACGTGAGTATTCCCGTATAAATAAAACAAAAATGTTTCATCCAAAATTTATTGTGTCTAATGTAGCACGTAGAAAATACTTTTTACTTGTGTGTGTATCTAAATGAAATGACCTAGCTATGCTTGCCTAGAAGACAGTTATTCACAAACTGCTTGTCTTGACAATACTTAATTATTCACATATTGCTTATTTGCCTGTAGAAACACTTATACAGTCAATGAAGAACCTCATTAATCAAAAAAGACAAATAAGTAAACTAAAAGTCAAAAATGTTTTTTTGTATTCCTCCAAGGGTTGAGCCTTGGAGGATTTACCTCTTTCAAACATTTCTGGCTCAACCAGTGCCATGTATTAGACAGATACGACGGGAAAACTGAAGTTTCATCTACATGTTGGTGTTACAATTCCTCAATTTAAGTTATAGGCGGGCTAACAATTGTATTTCATAGTTACATAATCACCGCCATAACCGTGTCAGATAATAATTATGCTGTGAATGTTACTTTACATGGTCAAAAATGTGGGCTAGTCTAGTTCAGGAAGTAGGTATTTACTTGAACAACTACAACGTATGCTTAATAATTCCCTATTGATCAATTTATATACCACAGTTATGACAAGTATTGAGATAATAGCTGCTATTCAGGTATTTGTGACATACCCAGGTCCGAACAATATATGATTATTGACTTCGCGAACTAAGATTTGACAACATTAAAATTTTTTTTAAGGAATGGAGTGTCGAGACTAACGAGACGTTCACCTGGTGGTAAGCATCCTGTTCATAACAGATGCAGTGCCAGAATTGTGAACTTCACAACCTCTTGACCGATTCTGCTAATTTCAAATTTCTTGTTTAAGATTGAGTAGCGAATCTTCTGCCAAATGTCCTACCACAGCTTCTCAAAATATATATTTTTTATTTATTAAAAGTTTTGAGAGCTTTTGCTCTTTCTTCTGATTACTGGTCGACGACGTCCCTAATAAGGAAAACTTGGTTTTACATAGACAAAATAACTTTGCTGGTAAATGCTTATTATACGAAATATTTAGAAATAAATCTGCTTTATCATCCCTTGTAACTTAGGCAGCCGCTGTTGCTTATCTGTATTCCAATCCATCCTCCATACAACCCATTTCGATACACTTTAGAAAGTGTAAATCTCCCTTACACCACGGCGGGTCCATTAGAAACGGGAACTATTCGATATCTTATCGATAATATCGACTGCCCGCTTTGGTTATTGTTTATCGACGAGAAAGTATCGATAGATTGAATCGATTAATTACGGATTACGTTTGTCCCCTAAGTGCGCAATGACATCGATTTAGTAGGTAACTTCACCAGTGGGCGGTAGTGATGTGTCACAACAATTTAGTGTTCGATAAGCTAATCGATTTTTTGATCGATTGTCTTTGATTTATGGCATTTTAAATTGGGTTGTGAAAGGTGATATTGTTATTTAACTGTGCCTTGGGGTAGTAATTAGCAGCATTGTCACATACTAAGCAATATATCACAAAGTAATTGTATCAGACCTGTCGATAGAAATAAATCTAACGAATAGGGCCAATCAATGACATTTACAATATTATGAAATCCTAGTTCTATCGTACCTAATAATGTCAGATTATACAACATTTTATAATTATTACTCTATGACACCGCAATTTAGTTTATAGAAACCTTATTCGACTCGAGCTACTTTCTATCCATCGATAAAAATCTGCCGTTGCAAACCTTAGATCGAAACAAAAATCCAATGCTAAATTTATAACTAACGTCGTCGCTAACAATCACCTCCGCAATCCCTATATCTTCACAACCTAACGCTGGTTTTTTATTTTCTGTTTATAATATAATACTTTATACACAAAGTTCTCGTATATACATTTAGGGAGATAAAAACAACAGAAAAAAAATATGAAAATAATTGTTTCCAATTAACTGGATGCTTTCCCAATTTTAATAAATTTTTCGATAGACACTTACTTCTATTTTGCATATTATACAGCCTCTAGTATAGACAACGAGGTTGTCGCTCCGTTTGGTCAAACAGCACCTTTTACCAACTATAGTACTTAGGTACCTATGAATATTTTTTACTATTGTGATTACTAACATCTTGTTTCTCTTGTTGCAGTTTTCAAACGCTTTGATATAAACCAACAGCAGTCCAACACACCAAATTTCGGATTCTCAAAGGTCAGTACTTGCTATTATAATAAAATAATATTATTTTATGCATCTACGGTCAATAATAATAATACGCTAATCGGCTCTATAAACTTCTTGCTGACGAGCAATTGCGAAACTAAAACAGTACCTAATTTTTACAGGTCACAATATGCTAATTTTTATCCAATGTTCGATTGCGTTTTATATCCTACCTCACAATTCAAATCTTTTACTTCTTCATAAAAAAAAACAGTAGAAAGTATCTATTTCAAAAGTTGACTAAGTAAATCTATTTTCTTTACCACATCATTAATTAAAACCACCTAATCCATTGTTCAAGGAATTTCCCACGCTAAATCTACTTTTTACATCTTTAACGCAACTTTGTTTCACTCTGTCTCTTTTACATGTAGCACATTTACATGGGGGCGAGAAAGAGAGTAGTTTAAATAGTAGTTCTGTCTATGGGAGTGGTTAGTTGAAACTACTTATTAACTCCAATCTAGTGGTTTTAATCATACGGTGGGCTATGGGAGAAATTTCTCAAGTTTTACGTTTAAAATTGCATTAATTTAATTTTCAGTACTTTTTAATATCTAAAGTGAAATTAAAATATTCAGGCAAGTATGGTTGACGAACTGATATGCCTTCACCTCACTTGACTTAGACCTTTTATCCCTTTGACCCGATGTTGAAGACCGATGTGACTCAGTGGAAGATCTTCTGTTTTAGAGCCAGTGGTCTGGTGCTAAGTTAGATTCTTGGCCGAGAGACGGCTATGATGAATTTGAATTCCTGCTATGAGTGTTATAGTTGGCTACAGGAATCCTAGGGGAGCTAAGAGATTAGAGCGTGAGTGATAAATACACCTTTCTTAGAATAGAAATCTTATCTTACAGAAGAATGCTAAAACGCCCCAATAGATAAAATTGGTGAACAAGGAGAAGATTCACGTTTTCGTATAGATTTATTACTTACTTACTCAATACGATTCATTTCATGAACTTTACTGGCGCAACTGATTACATTCAGTATTGCCAGCACCGACTATCTTATTTATCTCCCACCCACAGTTAGTTAAGATATGCTTAATGCACAGTCACAGTTATAACGCATTCCTACCAACAATGCCGCTTTGAACTAATTTCCCGTAACTAGAGACTGAAAAGGGTAGATTATTTAGCGGTATGCTACTGTTAAACAATTAAATAACTGATGTATAACATTTACAAATATATTTGATTGGTAAACGAAGCATTTTCTTTTGAATGATAAAAACAAAATGTAACTTTATTACAAAATTCTGGTTACGAATTTAAAAATTGTTAGCTTATCAGTGCCCGTACGTAGGTACATTCATTTCCAATAAAAATCGATAACTTTATACAGTTTTACAGCTACTGCTTAAGACTAGATGAACATGTACCTAACTTATCTTTAAAATATCCTTACCCGTTACGACGTGCAGTCATACGAGTATTTTTTTCCAATAGTGTATTTGTTTCAAATTTACTTTTTTTTGTGTGTTCTAATGTTTTTTTCTGCTATTAACTATTAGTACATACTTGGCTATACGCCTTTGTAGATACAGCAGGTATAGGAAAGGTACCTATCTACCGAAAAGATTAGGTTAATCAGTCCTCGTCGAGAGAAAACAGCAACTAGTTTCATAAACGCGACAAAGGTAAAATAGCGTGCGATCCGCATGCGATTGTGCTGCGTTTCGTATGCGATTGTTGCGTTTAATTTATGCGGGTCATAATTTAGGCCTACCACGGTTGTTTACGAAAGCAGAACAGGTAGAGAAATGTTCTATTGTAGGGGATTGTAACGCATTGCTATACGAGGTAAATCTGAAATGAAAATCAAAATTATTCAGTATCCAAATACATATATATTACTTATAAAAATAAATAAATCAATCAAATTGGGTGGTTATTTTTACATAGCGCCATCTATCCCAAATTAAGCAAAGCTTGTACCTACTATGGGAACCCGATAACTGATATATCTTATATATTATATTACTTTAAAAAAACTTAGTTTTAATACACACCACCCAGACACAGAACAAACGTCTATGTTCGTCACAAAAATGCTTAACCTGGGTGGGAATCGAGCCCACGCCCTACAGCTCAACTGAGATATTATAGTCAACTCTCTAATGTAGGTAGGCATTTAATTAAAACACTTATAACATAGGGAGAAAAAAGCGTTTAAAGTACCTCCATAGAATAAATCCGAAAGGGTCAATTTTCAAATTGAATAAGTTCTAATAATGAAATGAATAAAATAATGCCAGAGAGCCAACTCTAGACTGTTTTAGTAACAAACCTAAGCTACCAGGTGTTTGGTTCTTTACTTAGTGGCTAAAGTATGCAAAAAAATGCTATACACTTACTCCAACAAACAATATGGTTTCCCCGAATGTGCTATGCGTCTCTTTTGGGTATTAACTAAACAGTATTTGATTGTTTTCAGGCATTAAACGGGTTCCTGATGATGATGACGCAGAACGGAAAACTTTTGTACATATCGGATAACGCAGCGGAATACTTAGGACATTCAATGGTAAGTGGTTACTTACTATAGTTTATATTATGAACTTATTTATTTTTAAAGAGGAAATACTCGTATTTATGCAAACGTCCTTAACATACCCCATTTAAAGACTATTACGTGCGTGCAGGGCTAAAGTTGCTACTTTAGCCCCGCTACGCGGAGCGAAAGGTGACAAACATGACACTTTACTTTTGCTCCCTACGGGTCTACCCACACGTACCACAACCACACCCACACCACAAGCACAACACGTGGTCGAGTGCATATTTTGTATTGAAAATGAATAGTAGAATTAACACGTGCCACATTTTGTCGTCGTTAGTGACCACGTGGTTGAATCCGACCACATCGCAACCACAATGCAACCACAAAGCAAACACCAGCTACACAGTGAAATAGCCGCCGGCCACATCGCAGATACAACGTTGCGTCGCCGCAACAACAGTGCGCACTCTATGAAAGCCAGAGTCGAACTGTGTCTGCACACGACGCAACCACATCGCAACTGCTAACGACAACGTGACCACATCGACATTTTGTCGGTACCACAACGCAACTGCAAAAAGCTACAGCGACACTATTCACACGTAGCCACTGCGTCACCACATTGTCGTTACGATGTGGTGTGGTCGTGGTACGTGTGGGTTGACCCTACGTGGGGAATGTACTATTTAAATCATCTGTCAGAGTAGTATGACTATGTCATCACTATGCAAAATTATAATCCGAAGCAGATTCCGAAGAACTCATTACGGGCCCGAGATCAAACCCACTTTCTCACGGCCCGGCGTGGTCTCAGCAAATTGAACATTTCCAGAAAACGAAAAAGTGCAGGTTTTTTATGGATAATAGCAGCATCCTCTCGGTTAACAATGGTGTGCATTCTGTGACCCCAAAGCCTCCTGCCAAGCGTGGGGATTATGGCAACCACTCCATCAAGAGGGAGGCCTTCGTTCAGCAGAGGGTGTCTTCTGGCTGATGATTATATTTACAGTTAGACACGTTTTCTATGGTAGTCGTTTCCTATGGGATTCATTTTCTATGGGAGTCGTTTTCTATGTTTTTCTTTACGTAGTACTATTTGGTTTTTGTGATATTTACGTTGGTAACAGTTTCTCGCAGCCCGCGGTGGTCCGGAACCGTCCGGATACAAATCGTCCCGCGTCTGACCCCGAATAGTCCCTCGTTAGAGCTCGCCGCGGATAAATTAATCACCACGTTTTATTGTTAGCCGCGCCCGCGCGCCCTGCGCCCGCCATACTCCAACTCACTCCTATACAGGATGCTGTGGAAACTGTATTTATTAATGCAATAGAGTGTCGAGACGAGCGAGATGTTCGCCTGACCTATATAGTAGCAGTGTCAGAATTATGAAAATGCAAACAAATCCTACGCCGCACTGTACTGCGTTTGTCACTCTGAGATATCAGATATCAAATATCTTCATCCTCATTAATTTCTCTGGTAACATTGCCCTTAGTAATGCTTACACACAGATGACTTCCAAAAACTGGCATGGTTATCGAAGGTTTTCTTATGGTTCCGGCTAATTTCTGGTGCTATTTTCATCTTGATGAACTCTCCGTACATTTCCCTCATACTGCCAGACATTCCAAGATTATGTCATCGGACGTAGCTTGGGGTGACCCAAGCCGATACATACAAATTATACTCTATCCCTCTCACTATCATCTTATCACTCTGGGGCCGTACCGTGACCTGCTTATAGCGGGACCGAATACGCTCAGCGGCCGACGCTGCGCGACTGTGAATTTTATCGCCTCGCTATAAGGTTCGCGGTCGCGCAGTGACGGCAGCTGAACCTATTCAGTCCCGCTATAAGCAGTTCACGGTACGGCCCCTGGTGATTAATGTATCCCAATCATTTTATTAGAAAATAAAAAACACCTCTAAGGGGCCCTGGGATCTTGCTCTAATTTCCAACACTACATACCTAAGGTAAAAATGGTGTCGATGCACCTTTAAACTAGCCTTTCTGTAACATCCTGTACGTAACTTTTGGCGGTCTCGTGTGAACAACACAGGCCGCACTGCTTCGGTGCGTAATGATACCAGTCAATATCTTCAAATTATGATTAATAGGTGCAATCACTTCTACCAGTACCACTTCTCTCCCTTGTGCATGCTTCCATCACGAATTTCTTGTGAAGCTTAAATTACTTTACTGCCTCTTGTATGTTTCCTTCGAGAATATATTGTAAAACTAAAAGAATTCGTTTATTTTTTATTTTACTTTGGAAAACTACATGGTGTTAATACATTTTTGTGCATTAGTAAATTATTTGTTCGCCCGAAAGAGGTTCGCTTCGTATTGCTAAAGGTTATAGTCAGTACGGCCCACACTACAAAGTTTGTACAAAACGTATGATAGTAGATATTATATTTAGAGTCAACTTTGAGTAATCGGCATTTGCACAGAAATACATGTCTTGCATTTCTCGTAAATCCTCTCCATACTACGGAAGAGTACGCTCTTAGTGATATGATCAGGTCATTGTAAATTTGCCACACTTTTAGCGGTAATAATAAACAAATCAGATATCATAATTTATATTCACAAGTCATATTAGGTAGGTCAAACAGGCAGGGAGACTGTGGGGCTTGGTAATAACTAATAAGGTTTGTTGGAGGCTATGGACACGCGAACTTAAAAACTAACTTTACCTATAGAGAGACCAAAACCACAGTTTACATTTATGTATCATACTAAAACTAGCAACAATGACTCATGTAAAGCACAACCAGTTGTTATCTTATCTGTGGGTATATTCGTTACGTCCAGTCGAACGGTCCGATGATTCTGTTTTGATTGCAACGACAGCTATCAAGATACACAAATTCGTAGCCACGCCTCGGGGCGGTTCACAAAAGCTTCACTTGGATTTAGAGATAAAATGTTTGAAATGAATAAAATGTGTTTAAGACAGAAAAAGTACCCAATCAAAGTATCATAGCTGCAGCGTCTAAATTTTTTTTTACTTTTTGGGAAAAGCCTGAACCATAGAAAACCTAATAAGTAGAACAACATAGTTACAGAAGATTTATTCCCACAGAAAACTCGTCTAAACATTGTTGAACTGTCCTACTACTACGTGACAGTATCATATTTCGAAACAGTCTTCATACTCGCCGTTAGATGTTTCATTGCTGGACCTATAGTATTCAGTATTCAGTATCTTTATTGCACCAAGCATCTTAGTCTAGTACAGAACTAACAATACATGGACCCTGTAAGGGTGTGGCAAAATAAATCTTAACTGGCTAGGTACATGTTAGATAAACAATATTTGTGTTAAAGAGTTTGAAACGTTTTTTCGTCTAAGTAATCTTTAATACTGTAATAACAGTTGGTTATTAAGATATTTATAACTTTACCCATAGAAATAAGCTTAGAACTCGACTCGGCCCAAGCTAAATGAAGCAACTTTAAGTAAGCCTTAAAAGGCTTAGTACGGCACTCGACCTGATTTTTTACGATGACAATGCTTTCTTTACTATTCTGTTCAGTTTCCCAACATAAAGGGCAAAACGACTATTTACTTGCAACATGTTTCGAACGCTTGTTTGCGTGTCAAAGAAAGTAAGTAATATTCCATATTGATTATCTTTCGGCTTCACTAGTGAAGGGAAATTTTGAAAGAAATTATCACACTAAGTGTTATTACTCTAAGGTCCACCCTAGTAGGGTGATTAGGCCATATCCACCACGCTGACCCAGATGTGGGTTAGTATATTCACATACGCCATTGAATTTCTCCTTCGGACGTATGCAAGTTTCCTCACGAAATTTTTCTTTACCGAAAAGCCAGTTATATGAAAGTCCCTACACAAACTCTAAAGCGGTCATTGGTACGAGCCCGAGACTCCACGACTTCATGATTCCAAGTCTAGCAGTCTTCCACGGCTTCAGCGTCGAAACATTCTATCAAGACAAAATTGCCAAGGTTTAAAATTATCAAAATTATTTGAATATGTACTCTCAAGATCCGGTAACAGATTTAGACACAGTTAGTATCGCCCGATACCTCAAAAACATCAATACTAGTTCCATAACTCATCGATCGCCTGAATTCCCACGATCCCGTTCTTATAGACCAGATATAATGATCTATACTATTATTACCTCCCAAAAGCGCAAGAACAAACCTTAGTCAGCCACAAAATAGAGTTCACTTTCTAATGACATTGACGAGACTAATATTTTATTGTATTCTGCAATTAAGATTAATGATAAGAATAGAGGTAGTAAGTACTTAATCCAAATATCGAGTTAAAAACAATGCCGAAGGTTTAATACCCCGTTTAAAAGATCAAATTGGTTCGTGGGTGTGTCTGTAACAGTACTTTGGCTTATAATTTATTTAGAAATGTTTATAAACAAGATAATTGGTATCTTCACACCCCGATAACATAATTTTAATGATGTTTTAGATGGATGCTCTCATTGCTCTATACTTTTTTAAAGTTTTGTGTGGATTAATTTTTAAGATGCTCTATGCTTGTATTGCAAAGAAGTTCTGTTTTATGCCTATGCGACTAAGGAATCAAGTACGTAAGTCGCTACCTATATATAAATACCTATAAATAAATATAAACGGTTGATTTTTGTTTCTAAACAAATTAGGTAGGTACATATATTCCGTGTTTTCCTCACCGCTCTGAAAGAATCGTTTATAACTCTATACTAACAAATGTAGTTAATTAGGTACCTAATTACTCCGATCGATTCGGTAAGTAACTCCGATCTTTTAACAGAACCCTATTTAGCTTTACAGGGTTACGCAGGTCGGTACTAAGCCGAATCCATAAATTTTTGTCGAAGGTCATCATTTCAAGGATCATTTTCTTTCGAAACAGCTGTTTTTTTGGAATATGGTTTGGCATTATAGGAAAAGTCGTCCAAGATGATGAGTAAATTAACCTCCTTTCAGCTTTGAAATATCATAATTATAAATTTATTAACAAATTGTTACAAGTCAAGAGAATATCAATAGAATTACATGCCTACGTAGAATGAATTAATTTAATAATGTTAGTTTAAGCAATTATAATTATAAAATATCAAAATAATTCATAGTAATAGAAAAAATATATTTAAATCTACTCTTTATAATTACAAAATTCTGTGTAGCTGTAGAACGTATGCTCGAGAAGCCAGCGTTTCAGTTTTGACTTTTAGCCTAAAGCTGCCCAGAGAAGGCGCTGCGGTGATATGCTCCGGCAGCTTGTTGTAAACTGTCGGGACCATAACACGCGTTCACTGGGCCGACCTCTCCATCTATTACAGAGATATACATTATCAATAAATCGTATCTCTGTAATATAATCAAAGATAATAGTTTTGTATCGATGCGGTCAGTCAAATTTAAAATCTAGCCAAATCTGGCTTCATAGTAAACGGACTTACTAACTTAGTGCCAGAGGGACATAAATGCAGATTCTACCACCCTCACTTGAATTATGAACCTATTATCCAAAGATATCATTTACGCACCAAAATTACAACCTTCAACAACCATCAGACAATAACATCATTTTCCTCCCCTACACTAAAACCACACACGTTGCACAAACCATAGACAATAGAGAACGCACAATTCAATATGCAAACCGAACAATGTAATGATAATCCGATCCATAGACAATGGGTTTTCGTCGCACTAACCACTGTGCCGATTTATTGAAGAAACACCAACCACTTTATTAGACCTTCGAGATTTATGAGAAATCTTCGCGTAGATCTATAAAGTCTTAAAAGTCAAGAGACAGGGGGGCTCAGAATGAATTGGCGGGCCAAGTAAGGAATGGCTCACACCGCGCCTAGGCCTGTGGCTACAACTATGCCGATGCTTTCTTTAGATTTATCCAGTATCCCAATCAAGTAGACATCTCATTATTATAAATTTGAATTACGAGTCATTCGGTTTAGTACCCGTTGACCCGTGAGGAACCCTTTAGGCTTAGGTTACGGTACAAGATTACGGGTAAAGGTATAACTAAGCCAAAGGAGGTAATTTTATTTATCATTGTAAACAAATTGTATTATTGTGCCCAATAATAAAACCTACACACGCGAAGCAAAAAAATTCTGATGCACCTGATACATTTTTTCGAGGTGAAAAAAAGGGGTTGCTATTTAAATTATGTCGAGGGTAAAAAGGGGGTAATGTATATTTTTAAGGAAGAGCTGATTTTTACGCAAATTCAGGGTTGGTGTAGTAAAAGTTATTCACAATGATGGGCATACTGTAATACCTTTTCGAGGTACCCCGTAGAAATAATTGTGTATCTTGGAAATTACGAGTAAATAACAAGTGGTTCATTACGGTAATAATGGTGGTTAATTTGCTTCACCTTATATACTCAAAAATGCAATCCAGGACTAAGAGAGTCACTTGAGCTCCTTTTTCCTCGTTCATCCTCGATTCAAATTTTTTGGCTTCTAGCGCTCACTATTTTGCGGGAGAATTGCGATTTTAAACAACTGTTTAAAATACCTGTGACTAAGTAGTTGTGTATACAGTTTTATGTGTTGCTAAAACCGATTGAGATAAAAATTTCTAAAAAAGCAGTCACCATCTTCAGAAAGGCAAAAAAAAAGTTGTACTCATCCCAAAACTCTGGCAGTCTGGGATGATGAATATTGTCGTGTTGTAGTGTATAGTATCGTCATCAGCCATAAAACGTCCACTGCTGGACGAAGGCCTCCCTCTTAATAGAGGGGTGTTGCCATAATCCCCACGCTTGGCAGGCGGCTTGGGGATCGCAGAATGCTCACCGCCGTTAACCGAGAGGACGCTGCTGCTCGTCCTCCGGTGGGTCTGGTTGCAGTTTAAGGACGTACCCAGGTCCCCTAATAATATGCGTTTACTAAATATTGTGGTCAATTTTGAAGGCTAAAGTTGACAGTTCTAAACTAATTAAAATATTTCAGTCACTTTTTTACTAGGCGTGTTAGCTAAGGACAGCAATAAAATAGTTAATTTAGTTCTGTCAACTTAAACCTTCACGATCTTACTATAAACGTCGTTTAAACTAAATCACTGCTTAAACTTCTCTGTCTTGTTCTCGCACGGACATTTCACGTCAGCAAGAAGTTGTCAGAGCATCTTAAACAGTGACTAAGGTTTGAGCGGCGTTTTAAAGTAAGGCCGTCAAAGTCGACCACAATGTACAGCTTAATTATCCACTAGTTAAGTTATAAATTATAGCAATCCCAAAATAGTAGGTACGTTTCAAGCCGAGTTATTACCATATCAACCTTTATCGATTAAGACAATCGATGGTAACAATAACCGTCAATAACGACACTTCAGCTACGTCCGCGCATACGTTTCACCACTTGCAAAGGGCATTCGCACAATGGTGTAGGTACTACATGGGTAAGTGTTATTCAATTGGAATTTTGTTATTAATTTAAGTTTTGATATTTAGTTTGTAATTAAATATACATTTTATTTTACCTGTCTATAATAAAAAGAGAGTAAATTAAGCCTTATCAGACTACTTACATAAGTATGATCATGCATGGCGTGTTCTCCCGTGTTTCGTAAGTACAAGTCTATTTTAGCGTTTATCACTTTGCGTGTTTTAATATAGGTAGGTAATAACGTCCCAGTAAATCCAATAATATGGGATTTGTAAAAAAAACAACTAATTTAGGTTACAAAATCTGTTATCGCCTGCATATGGGATCTGTCTGTATTGATTTGGGATATTTCTGTTTGCATTTTTCGACCTACCGTGTTGAATATGAAACCTAATCCTACTTACAAATTGGTATAAATAGAAAAAGAAAAGTTTCTTAAAATATTTTTATACACAAACTAGGTATCTTCAACAACATCTACAAGGTGTTCACAGAATCAATGTCAGAAATACAGAGTAATCAATCAAATCAGACAGAGCATCATTTGTATCACAATTATAAAGCAGTGCATCGGTTTGTGAATCATTAATCTACACATCCGGAGGCCTGTTTGTTTGTTTGTCTGACATACGTCTTACATTAGAAGATACAACACCGGGTATAAAATATTGCACGTCAGATTACGACATCGCTCCTTGATACTTTTTTCGTGTAAATGCGTGAGATTGTATCTCCTTGTATCTTTTTTCTGCTTGGATGCAGATTTTCATTTTGAACTAGCTAGCCAAGTTCCTAGTAGTAGATGAACCCTACCCTATGCTATGATGCCCTAACGACGTTTTCCTCCGCCAGCTTCTTATGCTTATTCCTTCGGCGTGCGATTCTTCAGCGCTGACGTCTGAGCTATCATCGTAACAAAACTGTGTTTTATCATAAGATACTCCTTGTATCTTTTTTCTGCTTGGATGCAGATTTTCATTTTGAACTAGCTAGTCAAGTTCCTAATAATAGATGAACCCTACCCTATGCTATGATTCCCTCACGATGTTTTCCTCCGCCAGCTTCTTATGCTTATTCCTTCGGCGTGCGATTCTTCAGCGCTGACGTCTGAGCTATCATCGTAACAAAACTGTGTTTTATCATAAGATACTCCTTGTATCTTTTTTCTGCTTGGATGCAGATTTTCATTTTGAACTAGCTAGTCAAGTTCCTAATAATAGATGAACCCTACCCTATGCTATGATTCCCTCACGATGTTTTCCTCCGCCAGCTTCTTATGCTTATTCCTTCGGCGTGCGATTCTTCAGCGCTGACGTCTGAGCTATCATCGTAACAAAACTGTGTTTTATCATAAGATACTCCTTGTATCTTTTTTCTGCTTGGATGCAGATTTTCATTTTGAACTAGCTAGTCAAGTTCCTAATAATAGATGAACCCTACCCTATGCTATGATTCCCTCACGATGTTTTCCTCCGCCAGCTTCTTATGCTTATTCCTTCGGCGTGCGATTCTTCAGCGCTGACGTCTGAGCTATCATCGTAACAAAACTTTGTTTTATCATAAGATACTCCTTGTATCTTATTTCTGCTTGGATGCAGATTTTCATTTTGAACTAGCTAGCCAAGTACCTAATAGTAGATGTACCCTACCCGATGCTATGATTCCCTCACGATGTTTTCCTTTGCCAGCTTCTTATGCTTATTCTTTCGGCGTGCGATTCTTCAGCGCTGACGTCTAAGCTATCATCGGCATCGTTACAAAACTGTGTTTTATCATAACTTTACTTGTTAGCAAGCAGTAATTAGTATGACTTTATGGTTGTAGTTATAGGTATAATTTGGTTCCAGTAAGTTATGACGCGTTTTCTATGGGAGTGATTCTATTATACCTAGTACTAATAAAAAATGCTTTCTGTGCCTTAGTACAATCTTGGGAAGTTAGTTAAAAGTCCAAATTCATATTACTTCACTAATCTCTTTAGTTCTTTTTTTTCTTTACTTTCACTTTGTATATTTATTCAACCGTACAAGACGATGGGATGGAGAAGACTGAGCGATGCTCTCAGTGCTCGATCTATCTTAATCTACCTTATGTCTATTGCTAGCTAGAATTTAGCTAAAGCCTATTAGATAGTCACATACAATTCTAGACATTCATATCATTTTTAATCTCATAAGATTTTTTATTTTTCGCTGCATAATTCGAGACCGGGGCTAAAATACGCGTGTCAATTCTTTTGCTCGGCACTGTACGACATACGTACAATTATTAACAGACCGTAGTGCACTTCAACACTCATCATTCATACAAAACGCTTGTTTATAACTGTCATAGTGCAAATAGTACGAGTGCTGAGGTGATAAATGAGTTGTAGAAATTAGAGCATTTTGGCCCAGCGTTGACTGCTGCTTAGTTAAATGATGACCAAGAGGCTAAGTATCTCAAGAGCTTAGAATTTTAACATATCTATGTGTCTAGATCGGATCGTACAGCTATTTGACTAAGCATATACAATAATTTATACATCGATGTTTCTATTGTTTTTCAGAAATATAATCGTCCTTTCTGCGATCAATAATTATTGATCTTTGATTGCCCTTGATTTACATACGCCATTAAATTAAAAAAAACATCTTTTTCGGGCGTATATATGCAGGTTTCGTCATGATTTTTTAGTTCAACTAAAATTGAAAAGCCTTTAAGATTTCGAGTCGACCGGCCTCACACTAGACTACCACGGCAAATACTTCTACGTACTTACTGTAATATTGTGATAAACAATGCAAATATGCATTTTTACTGCAAATACAAACTCAGAGTTTGATTGCCAGTAACGTAAACGTGTGAAGATATTAAAGAGGTCACGAAGTCGTAGTTCAGAGCGAACAACTAATTATTTAATACCACTTTTCTCTGGTACTGATTTTGTATCACCACTAACATATTAAATAGAGAAAAATACCTCCACCTCGTATTTTAATCAACCGAAATTAAATAATTTCCGACTAAGATAATGTTACATATAATACCTACGACGGCATAAGTAAAAACTTGTCTATATTTTTAGATTTGCGTATCAGCGAAAGTGGCAATCCTACGGCTTAGTAGCTACCTTTCCATAGTTAGGTAAGTTTTTGCTACGTTTGTAATAAGTACCAAAACTAAAGCAAGTTTCTTTCAACTGATTCGCTATTTTTAACATTTGCGGATTTGATCACCTTCCTGAAAGAATCAAACTCAAACTATTTAATTAATATACCTAGTAAGCTTATAATTAATGCTCTGGTGAACCCTGTTAGGTATATTTTATTTAATTTCGACCATTTTGTATGTTTTGCACGTCCAAAGAGGGCTGAATATACGTGGATTTAACCTGTATTCTGTACCAGGTAGGTACAGATATAAGTAGGATATTCAGGCACATACTTTATTTGAAATTAATATGATGATAATTAAATCCAATGCAGTAAATTCTATGAAAGCAAAAATTCGAACCTTGACTAAATTCAATTCTAAAACATAACAATTGAACATAACTGGACCAATCATTTCGCTATCTTCGAATCTGTAGCAATGTAACTGTAAACCAACAATACTCCGTAGAATCAATCGAAAATAACCAAACTATTGAGAAACTATAATTCAAAAGATACAGATAAATTGTATGGGCCACCTTGAAGATGATGCGTGTCTGTCTCAAACTTAAAACGACGTAGGTTTAGCTTCTATTGTAAATTTGGATGAAGAGGAAGTAGAGTTCCCTTATAATTTTTTGGCTTCGCACCATTATGTATTCTGCCAGTTTCAAGTATATGCATATTACAAGTTTTTGATAGTATCAGGTCATAGGTCATAAAATAAAACCATGGTCAAGTCCAAGTCATGCCCTAAAATTGTCTAAAACACCCAGCGTAGCTTAAAAATCGCAAACGTTTCGTAATAAGTTTTCACCATATATATTTTTTGAAATTTTGCAGTTAGTGTATTGAACGAAAGTAGAAATTCTTATAGGGTTCCGTACCCAAAGAGAATCCAATTGTACCCTATTATTAATCCGCCTACCGTGTCTGTCTGTCTGTCCATCTGTCTTTCCGGTCTTTACTGACCTATACTCTCGTGAATCGTAATAGATAGCCGGTTGAAATGTTCACTAAACATTCATTACTATCGCGGATTATCTAGTACTTGTGGTGGTACGGGACCCACGTTGTCCGAGTCGCAAGAACGAGTCAGACTTGACGGCTTAATTTTTTTGTCGGGAACCATGCAACCTATTACTTATTTTCCAAAACTTGTGGTATTTTGATTGTTATTTAGCAAGCTTTTAACTTCTGCGTAATACAAAAATTTTGGGCGGAGGACTCTTTCTTCTTTCCCCCTAAGCCCTAAGAGGATATATTTAGTGTATGAGGAAATGCTGACTTAAGTACATTACATTTCGTGTTTTTTTTTCAGATTCAGCTAATATTTATTGTCATAACTGTGTAAGATTATAGAGGTCTTAATTAACGGTAGCTACCAAGTATCAACAGTTAAGTTTATTATGAACAAACAATAATGTTGAAACTTTAAAAAAAATATCATGCCTTTATAATATTCTAATAATTGTTACAAGCAACATCAAGAAATAAATACACATTAGATTCATCAAGGTAAATTTTATATAGATAATTATGATTATGTCAGATTAAATTTAAATATAAATCATTGTCTTGTTAAATTATATAACCAAACTGTTTAAAATGTATCATTCAAAGAGTCCTGTATTTTATAGTAAGCCTTAGATAATAGCAAATTAAATATATTTTCTTAAACAGACACACTTTCCGAGTCCAGTACTGATTGGGGTAAATAAACTTTGTAGAAGCTTCTAGTAAAGATTCTACTACCTACTTTACTGGGACATGGCTTGGACTTGACCATGACGTATTTTGCACGACTTTTATTTAGCTAGATATTATCATTATAAAAATATATACTTATATTCAAATGCACGATCATAAAAGATTGCTTTAAGTGTGATGCCAAAACTAAGAAGGAAGAGTTCTCTCGTACCAAACCAAGAAGTACCAACATGCCTAAGGCTTAAATCGGGTAATATTTTTATGAATAGGATTCGTTGAAGGCTCGTTCGATTAGTTCAAGCGTTAAACTAATGGGAGTTTATTGTCCAAGTCCAACTGCTGACCAACTTTTTAAAATATACAAAATTATTTTGGTTCACCCATCAATCGCCAACTGCAACAATAAATCCGCAATTATTGAACATTTGACGTTCAATTTTGTTCTAAAATATTACCGACACGATTTCACTTACTCACTTAGTTCACCACAGAACTAGAGTAAATGAATTACGTCACGACATTTGCACATTGATTTATAGACCTACCCTTTACTTGCTTTTGGCTTAATGTCGCTTAAAATTAATTAAAGGTAACAAACATTATTTATGATGATTTAATGTTATACGCTAAATTACTTTCCCTTTTCTTCGGTTAGGACTAGATGGTGCTGTGTGATATGACCAGCAATATTTATTTTCTAGAAGTTTCTGCTTCTTTTTATTTGATTTTCCGATTATCTACATCAATTATCAATATCGATTATCTTAACAATATCAATTTTTATCACACTTTGTGAAGTCGTTCATCTATATTCTATCGTAGTAGAAAAATATGATGATAGGTACCTATAGAGTAGTATGAGAGTAGTTTTCGAATCTAATCCTTGAATCATATTACAATCTATCCCAATGCTGGACATAGGATATTTTTTTTATTAAAATTAAAATTATTCTATAAAAAAAACTATTTTATTCTATTATAGGCATCTTCCGAGGCACGCGCCGGTTGAAACTGCGTGCTGCAAAGCCAGTAATATTACATGAGACTGCTATTATTCTAATTTCAGTAAAATCAACATTTCGGTCCTACAATTACATAGACATAATAATATTTGCATTTCCCGCATTGAACATTGGAGTAAGGGGCGGTCTCGCCTTCAGCAATTATATCTTTCACTTTATAGTATAATTATCTATCTATTTATGTTGGGTGGTCGGTGAACAAACTTAAAAGTTAATGGTATGTGTTTATAAGTATAGTTATGAAAATTGTTAATGTATGACGTCGCCAAACGTTTATTATGTATACCAAAGGAGATAAATTGAATTGAATTGAAATGAATAAGTATATTTTCTAAGAAAAAGCAAATATATTTTTCCTTACTAATGTTACTCTTATTTATTTTTTGTGATTTAATTTGATATAAACTGGCATTTTTGTATATATTCTGTATAAACTGTGTCAAACAGCTATTATATGTTAATTGAATCCATTTTCCCACATTTCCCTCGCCCCCCACGGCCACACGTGGGCGGCTGAGCGGCGCGTGCGCAATTATGTCTTAACGGAGGGCGCGCGACAGGTGGGCGGGGCGGCGGGACGGGTGACTTTAGCCGCAGGGCTGCCACGCTCTAGCTATTTTGTAACACTACTTTATAGATTACTTTTTTAGGGTTCCGTACCTGACTTGTCCCCTAAAAAACCCCTATTAAAATAATGAAGCACAATTTATTTTGTAGCATCAGTAAGATAATTATATAACTGTAACTAATCAGCAATCCTGGAGTGATGTCTCAAAAGAATAATAACATAAATTTGTCATCATACTACTGTCTACTTCGTCTTTCTGTCTTTCAGATATGTTGTTCAAACCCGTAATAGGATTTTTCACAGAACATGTCCAACGACGAACGCGACGGAATAAAATATAATTCATAAAATAAAATAAAAACGGGGTGCCACCTCTCCTAACAAGAAACGCATTATTTAAAGGATTTTTTGTTCATATCGTAAAAACGATAATATGTGAACAGAACGATATTAATAACACACTATTACGGTATTTTTTGCAATATTTATCGTTTAAGGAAGGAAGGCTGTGGATGATGATGATAATGATAATGATTAGCCTATTTTGTTATTTTAATTTGTATTGTCTCGGTCTAGTTGGATTATTTAAGTGCTTAATTGGTCATCTTAATAGTACCTACCAGCCCTAGCTCTCTGGGTTAGACTGCAATCTTCTAGAAAATTTTCTTTGCTCTGCGCAGAAATATGATTTAATTAAAGTTATTAAAGCAGACCTACGTTAATTGAATTTTGTTTACTTACAAAAGAAAATCAACAACTAGTTTTGACCCTGTCAGACCTTAGGGCTGAGAAGTAGGGGTTAGGACGTTATAAAATCATAATTATGGGACTTCACTCAATGTTCATAGAACAAGGTAATTTCGTAAATTATGACTTGTATAATGGAGTACAGCTAAAAATAAAGAACAAATATTTTATATTTTACAACTACAATTACAACATCATCATCCGCTACCTTCCTTACCCTACTTCTGAATATCTATGATTTTATTATTGTTTCCGGGCTAGGTTTTGTCCACAGCACTACTACGCGGACGAGCTGTAACTTCTTGGGTTGTTCGAAGAGAATAAAGACTAATAGAGCGAACAGAGTCTAATAAATAAGGATGCTATAAACACACCACCAGGCACTTACTGACGAATTTTGAATTTGTTGTATTTATGCTAGAGTCAAACGAGCCAATGACACTTTGAGCTTTATTGAATATGCAAATAAAAACTACTTAACCGACTTCAAAATACGTGGAAGGATTTCTTCTTCAATTGTGATATTTTTTTTTGTGTGAATGTGTATACTTTCGAGGTGTACTCTCTTCCACATTCGCTTGAAGTCGGTTGTTTTTTTTTCAAGTTACTTTTCAACAATCTCACTATGCCCGACTTTTCTAATCTTTAGTTTAGGCACAGCTATATTTATTCATAATGCGGGCGAAACCACGCGCAGAAGCAATAAAAGAAAGGCTCACTTACGGAATGCTAATTACGCTGGTTGGTTCCGTCACCATCCACCGCAAAGCTACCAGCGCTTTTGTTTTTAAACAGACGTATACTTACACTGATTGCGCAGACATTTTCATCAGCCCGCAGACCGCAACGGGTATTATTTTAATAGCGGACGCGGCACCTTTCAGCACTCTGTACCCTTTTGTCTTAGTGTTTGCCGTTTACCTGTGTCTTGACGTTTTTCTTCTTTGCTTTAGTTGTGAATGGGTACATAAAACAATTGGCTATTCTTTATTGACTTAACGATTGAAAATTTTGCTCTTGGACTAAAACTCAATTAACCTAAATCTCGCTCTTGAAGTACAAATTAATGGATCTAATTCTCACAGGGTCCAAACGCTTCGAGCTAATATCCTTAACTCGGTGGATAAAGGCACAGAATGGATTAATAACTACCCAACGTTTTTTAATAACCCCCTAATTCCACACAGTTGTATTTATTATTTATGGGATAATATTGTTCCTTATTTCAATTCTTACGTCTGTGTTTTGTTGACAGGAAGACCTACTAATCCACGGAGACAGCGTGTACGACGTGATAGACAAGCAAGACCAGCAAACGGTGCGTACGGAGTTATCCAAGGCGCCAACTGATGGAGAAGACAGGGTCTTTTTATGTCGGATGAACGTGGCTAGGAACGCGAGGAGACAAATGCGGTTCGGAGACCAGAAAGTAAGTAATATAGTAAGTAAACAACAGAAAACGTCTTCGAAACTATAAGGCAATATTCGTCCCGTTACATACGTTAAATTAATGATAACTGCATAATATTTCATTATCGACTAGGTAGTTAATTATCATAAAACAAAACAGTTGGCTTGCAAGTTTGAAGATACTTCAACATAAGATATGCATTATACGATAACGTAGGTACGTGGGTAAAAGAAACCGACAAACTATAATATTCTGGCAAACGACTTAATATTTCTAAGAAATTTAGTTTTAGAATTAAAAGATAAAATAAATATACCTACTGTAACTATCCTAGAATTCAACATTTCTATCTACCATTTTCAGGTTCATACCAGAAAAAATAAGAAATTCCGATAGGCTAGGTACCTACTTTACGGTGCGGTAGATTCACTCCGTCATCATCAAAAAGGTTAACCCGATTTTGTAATTTGTAAATCGTACAAATCTCATTATGTATTACTTTGATCAAAGAGAATAATAAACACTATGTTTTTTTATGCATTATTTTCGCTCACTTGTGTATATACGTGGAAATAAGTGGAATGACTGCCTTATAAGGTACTTTCCCGCAGAGTTTCAACATGAAGCGTTAAAAAATACCACCTATAAACATTTCACAACAATACTTTTGTATTCTTTTGTATTACAATTTTATTAGCACAACAAAGCTGATGCAATGTAAATGATATAAGCTAAATAATAATCTTTGCTTCAAACTGATAACTGAAATAATACAACCTGTTCGATCCCATACTGTGAAACTAATTACGAAAACTGACATCTAAATACAAAAAATAATTAAAAATCTATCGACTTGTAGACCCGTTTCGAGATATTTTCAAAACGTGAATAATTTATGATGAATATAAACTAGCATTCGAATTAAAGTTGGTGTTCCCAGTCACCCAGTTGACGCAACACTCGAATCACTCAACGTAATCGATGGGAGCATAATTAACAAGTTCACTTTCAAGATGATTAAGTGAAATATTCGAAACACAAACGGGCATGTGACCCACTGGTATCAGAGAGATGCGATGGCTACCTACTTATTATTACTATCTGTTTACTTTAATTAGATTTTATTCTTAGTCGTTTGCACTCTAGGCAGAGTGATCGTGGTCTTCAGTTTCACTGGTCAGTCACCAGTTTCGTTTTCGTGATATCGTCGCCATTCCTCGCGTATTGACTAGATGCCTTTCTAGTGTAGTGTAGTTGTTCACGGAACCCTGGAGTGCAGAAGATTTGATAACGCCTTGTCAACCTGTAATTTTTATTTATTGTCACGGTTCTCTATCCAAACAATCCAGAAATTGTGTCGTATTTCTCAAATCCACAAAGCTCTGATCAAAAGACACAAAATCCTTGACATCTTTGGAACCCTATAAAAATTGTTTGCTCCAAATTGGGATCCAATGCCTAAAATTAATATTCATAAGGATTCTACATTTTTTTAGTTCAATATTTGAGAAGCAACATCCTTGATAATTTTATAAGTACGTAACTTTATTACAAACCTTATAAAAGTTAAGTGCACCAAATTGAGTTCCAATCACTAATCACTCGCTCAATGGTCCCAATAGGACCACCAACCACCATACCACACCTACCATAACCACCATAACTTCAGTAATCCAAAAATTTTTTTTATCCAGCACCAGCACTATGAGCTAGATTCGTACATTAAATGCAGTAAAGCAATTAGTTCCCGGTTGTAAAACTATTCGTTTCGCGTAGTTTATAGTATCTCACAAGCACGCAGGAGTAAGTACTTGTAGCGGAGCTGACAGACTGAGAAATTGATGGGCTTAGACGCAGTCTGAGGTCTACGCAGCTATTAACCACGTAATTGAAAGCTCACACGTACATGTTTGAATAATCTACATGTACCGTCTACTCAACTTTAACAGCTTAAACATATTATTATTAGCATAGTAGAATCAGAATTGTTCCTTTCTTATCTTTTTGTTTCTTATGGTAACCAGAAGGACTAAAAATATATTTTGCTTCAACATCACAATTTTCAGCCCGTAATCGTCTACTGCATAGGCATAGGTGTAGTACACTTCGAGGATTTAGCTCAAGCTTGTACCTACCTTGTTTTGTGCGTGGGAATTATGGCAACACCTCCCTTTAAGGGAGAGGCCTCCGTCCAGCCGTGGACTTCTTCCGGCTGTTGATGTGTGATGTGTGTGTACCTACAACACTCATCCCGGTCATAATAATTATTCTAATTATCAAGATTCAATCCGCTTTTTACTATGTCATCGACATTGTTTCAACCATTAATAAATAAATGTGGCACTTCATAGTTACAGGTATAACTCTTTGCCGAATTAAATAGCATACAGTAAAAACTAGTAAAGTAAACAAGAATTTAATAAGATGACTCACAGAATTAATCTCAATACCTTTTTTTAGACTAAGAAGTTTATCTGATCAGTCACGTAGATCTTACAATGCTGGCAGCACAAGAAATTAAATATCACGAAAGACAACTAAGGCCGGGCCTGACTTAGGCTTAGGCCCTTTCCTGACCTCTATAGGCGTCTAAATACCGTACCACCAAATCAATGAGCCGTACAGAATCACACTAATAAGGTCTTTCCGTCCAAGATCCGGATTCCCACGGCATTTGCCGGCAATAGGAGCACATCTCTAATAAATCGGCGGTTCGATGGCGGGCAAGATAACTCTGATTAGCGATGATCAGATTGTTTTATTGCTTCGGCTGTAATAATTATTGGAGCCGGCTTGTAGTCGTACATGGCACTTATAACGTGTAGTTAAGAATGGTAGAGATTCTTGTATCGTGTTTGTAAAACTATTAAAACAAGACCATCCGATTTTACGGAACCAGCCATAAGCTCTATATAGTTACTTGCTTCTCATCTGTCTCCTGACCTTAATGCGAACATTAAAATATAATTACTTACTCTAATAAATACATAAACAATGTGTAACAAAAAAGTTCAACAATACCGAAGGGTATGGAATATTTATTTATTTAATTCTTTATTGTACACATAAATACATTAATGTACAAAATAAATAAATAAATAAATATTGGGGGGAACATTTATTACACACAGCGCTATCTAGCCCCATACTAAGCAAAGCTTGTATTATGGAAACCAGACAGCGGATAGAATACTTATATACATATTTTTTTTCGTAAATACATACTTATGATACATACTACACCCAGA
This sequence comes from Erannis defoliaria, assembly GCA_905404285.2. Classification (NCBI taxonomy): domain Eukaryota; kingdom Metazoa; phylum Arthropoda; class Insecta; order Lepidoptera; family Geometridae; genus Erannis; species Erannis defoliaria. The sequence goes on along the minus strand of FR990066.1, from coordinate 9,083,940 downwards.
CACAGAACAAACATCGATGTACGTCACATACATTTTTGTCCTGGGTGGGGATCGAACCCACGCCCTACAGCTCTGAAGGCAGACATGCTACCAACTGAGCTATAAGGCTGTCAAAAGGAGGACTTAATGCTAAAGCATTTTCTACCAGTCATCCCCGCGGTTAAAGAGATGGGGATGTAGGCGCACAAAATAAATTAAAGTTAAGAGCAAATACAGTAATTACATTTCAATTAACTAATAATTAAAAATATCTATACCTACTTATAAATTTAAAAGACTTGAAAATAAAATCAAATACAAATAATGAATTAGAAAATAAAATAAACCGATCATTAAAGTACTCATCATTATGAACAACTTTTATTATGAGATCAACCTTGAAATCGCGAAAAAAATATCAGCTATTCCATACATTTTGTCCAAGGCCAACGAAATTTTTGTATGGAACAGCTGATTTTTATTTCGCGATTTAAAGCTTGGCCCTATAGTAAAAGTTGTTCGTAATGATGAGTATACAAGCCCTTTAGTATTGTTGAACCTTTTTGTTACACATTGAATAAATATTGGTGGATATTTGATACAACGTTATCTAGCCTCAAACTTGGCAAAGCTTGAACTATGGGAACCAGATAGCTGATAGAATACTTTTATTTATTTTTTGTAAATATACATATTTATAATACATACAACATCCAGACAGATCAAACATCTATGTTCGTCACATAAATGTCACATATTATATTAAATCACGCGATACCAGGGTAAGTTGTGTGTGTATGTGAGGAGCGCAGAGAGGCGAGCAGTGTGTCCCAGTCAACTTTATACCCATTGAGGGTTAGCGAATTTCAATGAAATTTGGTATTAGAGATTTGTTTAATCCTGGATTCACACAGACAAAGCAAATTTTTTCCAAAAAAAACCGAATAAAACATATCAAATAGTCACGGGGTGAGCTGGTAGTCAATTCTAACTTTACAAGTTTGTAGCCCAACACAAACATCAATCTTTTACATTTAATGCAGGTTTTTTTTTTATACAATCAAGTGACGAGACGAGCAAGACGTTCACCTGGTGGTAAGCGTCACACCTGCCACTGCCAGTAACAGTCCCAGAATTGAACTTGTGAACACAATCCTGGGCCGCACTGCCTGCGCTCGTCACCCTGAGATATTAGATGTTAAATCTCTTCATACCCAGTAATTTCTCTGGTAACATTCCCTTCAAACTGGAACATAGTAATGCTTGCACGCTACTGCTTGGCGGTTCAATAACTGGCAAAGGACTTCCACAGGCGGAATCTGCAGTAGAGTCCTACCACTACAAAAAATCTCCTGGGCTTCTCTTTACCAACTAAAATGCTAACTCGTCGTCAGCCATAAATCGTCCACTGCTAGACGATGGGCCCTTTATAGAGGGGTGTTGCCATAATTCCAATGCTTGGCAGGCGGCTTGGGGATCGCAGAATGGTCACCACCGTTAACCAAGAGGATGCTGCTGCCCGTCCTCCGGTGGGTCTGGTTGCAGTTTAAAGACCCAGGTCCGTTAAATGCTAACTAAGCAACTTTATTTCATTTTATTTACTTATCCTACGTAATATTTGATGATGTCCTAACAAAACAAAAACCAACGAACCATATAAACACTTAAAATACGATCTAGCAAAGGTACCTATTGCAAATTATGCAGCGCAACACCCACCTCTTTAAGTGGCGGCCAGATACAACCGAGTGGCGTTAAAACACTTGGGAAATAACTAATGCCGGCAATTAGAATAGTCACTGTACCCGATTAATAACGCATGCGCACGTGCGCCCAGCTCGGGTGACTAATGAAGGGTGATTTGCTGCTAGTATACTTGTATTTCGCACGGAAATAATAAAAACGGAGTTTTTATCAAAAACCGGGAGATGTTAAAATTGCAATTACGTTTAGTCATTTCTCCAATTGGTGCTGTTTTGGGAATATGCTAGGTGCTCAAAAAATTGGTGCTCAATCGGGAATACCCCAACGTCCCCCAACAAATCTAGTGATTTGATCAAATACTGACCGAGTCGTCCGTTGTTTAACATCGGTGATCTTTGGACATTATTATAATAGTTCAATAAGGTAATTATTTGAATTTTTAAAATCTTCATCTACTCATCCGAAAGTTGTCTGGAAGAGATCACTCTCAGCGATAAAACCACCCCTTGTGCATGTTTTTAATATACCTACTATCAGTTTTGTATCTTTAATAAAGTGATAATGTATTGAAATTAACATGATAAAACATGTTTTTTTAATATAATTACCTAAGTACTAATTTTACACTTTTAATTTTATAATGTTAATTAATATCAATGTTAAAACAGTTCATACATGTCTCACAAGTTTTTAATAAACCAAGTACAAAACATTTTTTCACCTTTTTAGACAAAGAAAAAAGAAACATACCCACTTTAAATTACACAATAATTATAGGGCCTTATCTAAATACGCATAAAATTATATGACGTTTCTTAACTTAAACATCGTTTGAAGGCTCATGAACCATACCTCTCCCAAAGCAACAAAAGCACAACAAGCGTACTGGGAACAATTTGAATTCGATTGCACCCACGTGAAATGCACCTACATGACACGGTATTTTATTCGCAAAAAAAAAAACTCGTCCAGTTGATCTAAGTATTGCAACGTAAAAGAGGAATAAATACAATTTCTTGTTTATAATATAACTAAGGATTGGTGTAAAGCTCTACCTAGGTAAGTCTCTACAAGACCAGAGGGTTTTTAGGTGAAAAATAAAATATCCTGTATTAAAATAGCGATGAATATTTTCGCTATACCAACATGTAAGAAATAATGCAAAAGAGAAAATGTCAAGCGCCTACTTCGTGAAGATTATACCTACGACAAATCATACTTGATTATCTTGTATGATTTCAAATAGTTGTTATTTTCCGATGTAATCGAGATGCCATCGCGCCATCTCGCAATTATCTCATTTTATATCTTTATCTTAGAATTCGCTGTACATTTTCACCGTACATGGAGGTTTTATTTGGAAAACCATGAGGAATAAAATAACAAAGACAAATCATACTATTCATTATTATTAAATAGCTAAACAACCGAAATAGTACATTGCCTACTATAGCGGTCTGTATGATGATTGCGTTGCTGGCAGCGATGATGAAGGCCTAACGTACAGCGTAGCTCAGCGTAGGGCAGCTCCAGACCATCACAACGCGGTCAGCATTGCTGCCCTTGATGGACAAACAGGAATAAAAGCCGCCGAGACGCGGCCTTTCGAGGCCTTTATAGCGCGGACAGTGACTGCAATGATAGCCAAGCTTGAAAGCCGCGACAGTAGCTAAGTTTAGCTCGAGGTCATCACAGCGTGGCCAGCAGTGCAGTCATTGCGGACTAAGGCTTGTATACTTAGTGCAAACAATGCGAGTAATTTAGTTTTTGCTTTGTGTTAAATATCACGAAAACTGATGGAAAACAGTATGGATAATTGCAACAATTTCCACCGCTTCGACCTTTTGTATGTTCCCTGCGCTTTTTTTAAATTTATGTTAAGCAATTATAGTTGTACTGCTTATACCCATATAGCCAAATTTTGAGTAAGATCGTTTTGCACCGGACTATGCTTGAAACCAAACTCGACAATAATGCATTTTCAAAGAAAATTTCTGTGTTGCCACACATGGCAATGAAACTCCATACAATTAGGCGCCAGCAAATTTGTATGGATTTTCATTTCGAGTAGCGTGGAAAGTTAAACTTTGTAGAAGGTTGTCAAAAAACTCGAAGATGGTTGTCAAAATAATTAACACTTTTTTATTTTTAATACTTACCTGAATAAATATAAAATAAATATTCTAGATCAACACAAGCTACCTTTACCCTTACTTTCAATTAAGTAACAGCATAGACCTGTAGATACATTAATCCCAGTCTTGCCTCCCTCAGGAAGTAGGGTTGTCGACCTTTTATTATATCAGTATTATTTTAGTATAATGTGTTATTATTGTAGTATAATGTTTTATTATTGTAGTATAATGTTTTATTATTGTAGTATAATGTTTTATTATTGTATTATAATTATTATTTTATTCTATCAAGTGACGAGACAAGCAAGACGTTTGCCTGGTGGTAAGCATCACGCCTGCTACTAACAGAAGTGCCAGGATTGTGAACTTGCGAATACAATCCTGCGCCGCACTGCACTGCACTCGTCACCCTGAGATATCAGATGTTAAATCTCTTCATACCCAGTAATTTCTCTGGTAACATTGCTCTTCAAACCGGAACACAGTAATGCTTGCACACTACTGCTTGGAGGTGGAATAACTGGCAAAGCTGTGGTACTTCCCCATGCGGTCTCTGCAGTATAGTCCTACCACTACAAAAATACCAGTTTATTATTGTAGTATAATGAGAAAATATTAGTGATGTGATGATTTAACATTTGAATCCAATTGCTATACTAACTTTTTTTATTTGCATAGTAAAATTCAAAACGACCGCACTCACCACGCTCAAAAATATAACTTTTTCGAATTTCTTGTTGAAATAACCTAAAATATTTATGCTTCATTAATCAATATTGATTGTCTAAGAGCGATATTAAATTAAAACTTAAAAATCAGTTTTTGTTCAGTTGTGACAAGTAACAAACAGACAGACAGAGTCTTATTGTGTTTTTTCGTGTCGTTACTCATAAAATAATGTTAGTAGGTATACATTCGAAAAAAAGCCTCTTTATGTTCTTGTTTGTTACTAGTCACAAAACTACTATAGTATAGAGTTATATAAGTAAACTAAAAAATACTAGTTTTTAAAGAAAAGAGCTGGCAACCCTGTTACTAGTCACAAAACTACTATAGTATAGAGTTATATAAGTAAACTAAAAAATACTAGTTTTTAAAGAAAAGAGCTGGCAACCCTGCTTAGCAGGTACCCAGCGATCAGTGATGGAGTTACCAACTAATGAGGCTTATCGTCGGCCCCGATGACACGGCCGATGAGTGCGTACGGGCCTTGTTAGTACGGATCCAGCTTGATTTGCACTGGGAGGTAATTAACAACGCCCGACTAGACAACTAGACGGGCTAACAGGTCCTAAAACTAACGATAACTTACTTGATCAGCATCTTCATAGTCCACACTAGACATAGGCTTTTCCCAAGACACGCCACTCTGCCCTTTTCCTTTACGGCTTCTAACCACTGCTGTCATATGTTATCGTCACGCCATCTACTGACGATATACCTCTAGTTATTAATACTATGCTACGTTTTTCGATTCGTGGTCTCCCCTTTAGAAAACCTCAATTTTTTCATGGCGCTTGACCACAGCTCACCTGGTGTTAGGTGGCGGTGTGGTCGAAGATGGTAAAGATACCTATAGCTTTAAGTTTTTTAGCTTTGTTTTGTATGAGGACTGGCTTGTCAAGTGAGGCTGCCGAAACACACTATTAGGTTACTGGCGACCAAATCCGAGTGCCTACTAGAAAATATCCTACCGCCAATAGCCTAGAGCTATGGTTTCTTCACGTCATTTTCCTTCACCACCAGTTAAAGATAATTTGTTGGATTCTGATCTCACACACGCGCGGCTTGCTCTAACTACTACTATTATCGCAATGAATAGAAAAACAGTACTACAAAACATTTCACAAAGAAAACATCAAAATAATTCACAACTTACAAAGTATCACATTTTACTTAGGAATGTGAAAGCAAAATGCTTAGATAATAACAACAAGCATATATACGAGTACTTATATTTATTGCGAATACCCATTACAGTCATTATCATTAGCCATTGCCATTATCTTGAATCTCTAGTATCTCCACCAATATTTTTGCCCCCTACATATTCGTACACGGTCTCTTGTTCGCTATCATCTCCATAGTTTAAAAGATCCATTATGTCACGTATTTCTCTTTTCTTCACATAGTACCTACATCTATACGTCGCGTACAATATTACAATAATAAACACTAGAGCCGATATCATCCAAGTCACAGAAATAGTGCGCTCTAACGTAGTTATCTTACGTTCTTTCTTTTCCACTAATGTACTCGTAGTTTTCGATGCATGAGTAAAGTTAAACTGTTTATAGAAGATTTGCTTATCCAACCATTCGGCTAAGTTGTATAAACCCAATTGTCGCAAGCGTCTTTGGTAAAAAACATGGGCTGGCTCGTAGGATGGCTTCTTAGTTCTGTCCCATAAGAGTAGCAAATCTAAACAAGGTAAATGTGGTACAGCTAACACGGCTTCATGTATGGTATCAGGGGTTTCGTACTGTGAAAAGTGTAAGGAAGCGTAAATCTGCCTGCAGTCAGATTCTTGCAGATTGCGTGCTATATATGCGTATTCTCTATAGCCGATGTCGATAGCACACAGCGTTTTCTGGATGAAGAATAATATGAATAGGTATGTTAGTTTAATCATTATTGTTTGTTTTCAAATCTTAAACTATTTTAGATCGAGGAATGATATGTCGAAGAGAAATTGTTTACTTTTGGTATCATACTAAAATTCATTATATAACTTGACAAGTATGTCATTGACTCATTGTATCGATTATGTCATTATCAATGTCTTTGTGACAGTTTTTTAAGCAAGTAGTTTAACAAAGAAAACCTATTTTAATTTAATTTCAAAGCAAAAAAACAAAATAAAAGCGACCAATGTATAAATAATGACTATTATAGAAATATACACTTACCTATAAAAACATTTTTTATAACCACTGTTAAGGCTAAGCGTAGGCTTAGACCCTTCAAGGTGTTATCTCCTTTTCTGACATAGACCAAATACTGGCTTAAAGTTAAAGGGAACTGGTGTACTAAACCGAAAAGGGATCCGAAAGTATTCGGTCCCACAGTAAGAGTTGATTATAATCAGAGGTAGAACGTACTTAGAGCATAATTCATAAGATGTCAAAAGATTAAACATTATCTTTTGGGCTTAGTTCAATCATGTACACGTACTGTGTATGTAACCTTTTACAGTTATAGTAGGCCAAACGAGCATAATTTTGCGAGTTCTGTGTCGCGGTTTTTTCATCACGTCATAAATAGCCAAGTCATCGTGTGGCACAAATTGGCCCCAGCCGGATAAGATCAAGCTTAGATTCTTAAAGTAGTTGTAATATTATCAAAAATTACCTAATCATTTTCAAGTTTTCACTATAACAAGCTGATATCACAAAAGCATTTTCCTAGTTTCTCTTGTAAGCATTTTGAGCTTAATGTTTTGCAAGCTCTGCTAATGGTCGTGGTAGTCACGAAACCGACATACAACTTACTTGAAATCTCTCTAATGGACGTATTATTTCATAAATTACTACCTACCCACAATTTTATACTAGAGATTTATTAAATACTGAACGTCAGACTCTTGATGAATATGTTTGAGGAAGAATTAAAATAGCTATGAATTTGAGCCAATGAGGTTCAGTCTGTATTTTAGCATAATCAGACTGTCCATTTCTGGACATATGCCTACCCTCGAATGGCTATTGGGCAATATCCACTGCCCTGGCCCAGTTGCTGGTTGGTGGATTCACACATGCCTTTGAATTTCTTCTCTTGATGTGTAATGTGCGGTTTCCTCACGATGATTTCCTTCACCGACAAGCCAGTGGTACGAAAATCTGTACATACACTCCAAAGAGCTAATTTATAAGAACATGGTATTTCAAACCGCGACTTCACAATTTCAAGACCAGTGGTTTCCCAATTAGACTATTTCGGTTTACAAGTCTGTTTTTTTACTTCAGCTCAATTTCCTTGTTTTTATTAGTTGGAAGAGCATGCATCTATGTTTTAATTTTAATGCACGCTTAATCATCAGTAGTCACTTATTTGGATTCATGAAAATATCTAGCGTTACCACCGTTGAAATGAAAATCTACTGTCACGGTATATTCTGGCCGTCTCCCTTGCTATTCCAGGATAGGTCAGTTAACTATCTTTGCCTATGTTATGTTGTCACTAAACATCACGTTAGCTGTGACCAACTGCTTAGCCTGCCAGCTTGCTAAAAGTTTGTGCGTATCGAAAGTACTTATACTAGAGGTCACCCGCGACTTCGTTTATTATACCTGCAATATTAATCAAAACTCTAATATAGTTAAACTAACAAAACATTTAATATCTCGAGCACTCTCTCTGCCCGATAACGTAATGGTATCAATTCCAAACTTATTCTTGGACCACTCACCATAACACTGTACCCTTGCTGCACCTACCCACATAATATGTCATTAAAATTACTGTCAAAAATAACAATGTAAAAATTATAAAACTATTAAAATTTATAAATAGATCCAATTTCCTAGCATAAGTCCAGAGATACTTTAATACTTATAACTGTTATTTATAACAACGCTCTTATAACTATTGTTTCCCCTACCTTGTTTTTGTTTACCTTTTGTTTCTTGTGTTGTTTGGGATGTGCCAGGCGATTCTTATTATATTTTTTTGTAAAAAATTATGCCAAAAATAACTTTATATCATTTTAGGGACATAAGCCGGAGGTAGAATCGTGGTAGCTGTAATACAGGGTTACCTAGTACAGCTGCCAACGAAATTCCTAACATGTCATGTAATTTTATTGTGTTTATTATATTATTTGAGATATATTGTGTTATGGGAAAAAAAAAGTGTTAGTTAAGTTTTTTATGGTAATAAATAAATTGAAATTGAAATTGAAAAGCTTGCTAAAAGTTTGTGCGTAGTTTATTTAATTTATTAGTTTATTAGTACTTATACTAGAGGTCACCCGCGACTTCGTCCGCGTACGGAAGAAATTCGGCCCGCTCCCAAGATTCACCACATTAAATCATCCCGAGCAATTTTTTTCAAGCCCCGCCCCCTCCATCTACCTGACTCTATCGACTCTACCAACTCCCCCCCCCCCCCCCCAACTTCCCCCCTTTAAATGAACTACCCAATTATAATTTTTTATTACTATTACTTCAAAAACAAAAAACTTTCCATACAACATTCCACCCCGCTTCCCCCCCTTTCGCCCTTTAAATTGTTTTTTTTTAAATAGCCTTTTTTATTTTATATGAACTATCAAAATCCAAATTTTCGTGACTAAAAGTACAAAAACAAAGGACTTTCATTCAAACTTCCCCCCCTTTTTTCCCCCCTTGGGGGTCGAATTTTGAAAAATCCTTTCTTAGTACACCCCTACGCATCGACACGAATACACCCTCCAAATTTCAAGTCTGTACGACCAGCGGTTTGGGCTGTGCGTTGTCTGTCAGTCAGTCAGTCACCAATCATTCAGTCAGTCAGGACAGAGCCTTTTATATATATAGATAGATAGAAGATAGATTAGATAAGAAAATTATTATGATAGGTACTCTTTATTCTGGAAAGGAAATCGGAAACCTAACGACTAACACACGGAGTAAAATTATTTACAGTTAGGTTTTGTTACCACCCATGTTGCTTATGATCTTCAAAATGTCTATTACCAAAATTAAAAATAATAAAATTAAAGCAACATGTACACAATTAATCAAGTCCACGCTTTCTCTCCATCAATTATTACTGACCTGCCAACCATCCAACCAACGTCACCAAATCCATCGATCACAAAATCATAGAAAATATAACTGAAACCGAAAATCAAACCAACTTTGCACTTATTGCATTGATTGTAAGATCTACATTTGTCTGTTTTTCTGTAATGTGTGGTTAATCTATTTCTGTGTGGCACATGGCCTGTAATCGCAGTTACATTCCGATATACAAAACATCAGAAACGTTGAGCATCATTATACAATGACAAAAGAAGCTTGTGCAACCACTTAAAATGTACGCTCTGCTATGTACGGATAGCAAAAAAAACTCTTATGATAAAATATATTTTGCTGTGTAAATATAAATAAATAGGTTGTGTGAACTCATATCAGTGACTTTACTTCATTGTTGTATCTGCCGGTACGCCCTCACCCTCTACTGGTTAGAAACAACCCTTTGAACACACAGTTTGTAGTCAATCGCACACCCACACATACAAGGTGACCCAGCCATTGAGGTGATACAATCCTACAGTGGTGACTCCATAATATTATAAATAAAAATAAAATAAATATTGGGGGGACATTTATTACACACAGCGCCATCTAGCCCCATACTAAGCAAAACTTGTATTATGGAAACCAGATATCTGATAGAATACTTATATAATTATTTTTTTCTTTTAGTGTGATTTGTGTAACAGTGCATCGACATTACACTCTACCGCTTAGGTCGTAGACGGGCGCCGCCCGCCGACCATTGAGGTGCCGTATTGGCCGGTCTCGCGCAGTATAGTAGTAGCAATTTCAATATACCTGGACCTGGGTATGTCCTTAAACTGCAACCAGACCCACCAGAGGACGGGCAGCAGCTGCCTTTTGGTTAACGGTGGTGAGCATTCTGCGATCCCCAAGCCGCCTGCCAAGCGTGGGGATGATGGCAATCCCTCCCTTATAAGGGGGAGGCCTTCGTCCAAGAGTGGACGTATTCCAGCTGATGATGATGATGTGAAACTTCAAAATTAGTCATCACTGAGTTTGCTCTACATTTGTCTGTTGTCTGTACCGATCAGTTCCAGTATGTAACGTATTCCACATTACAATAATGGCTCGAATAGTTCAACAGCAAAACATTCCGCGCGATCGCTTGCAACAGTACCTCTAATCTGTTTCATACCTATTGTTAATATTACTTCTGTTCTTAAGTTAAGAAAAATAAATATTTAAAACAGCAGTCTCGTATTCTTGTAATAAGAGAACTTTTCTTAAACAATTTTTTTTCTTTCTTAAAACAACAAATATTAAATTATTAAAACCAAGCCAAACACTTTTTTGAAAGAAAAGAAAATTATCGTACGATAAGTTTTTTGTTTTTTAGAAAAGTCATTTTTATCATTATTAATAATCAGCCTATGTCCAGTGTTGGGCATAATGTTTCTCCCAAGGCAAGTCACTCGGATTTTCCACTTCCAATCACTTCCAGATGTTTTATTTAAACATCTATTATTTCTTCTGTGGTTGTACTTATATCTGTGCTTATATCGGAACTTGAACGAGCCTCAGGGCGTCTTATTCTAAATTTGCCGAATCGTGCTATATTCCACCAGAACGTATCTATCCCATCGGTTATAGGTTCTACGACAGATATAAACAGCCACTGCCACTGCAACACTTGAAGACATCGATCTTGCGACTCGAGATTCTAGAGTCGGAAGACTTGACTTAGTTTCCGATTGCTGTTAAGCCCAGCTTTTTAAAAGTTTTTTTTAATAGTTAACAAGACTTCGAGACGTACCAGTAACGTAGTAGTGGTACGTGTCACGCCTGTCCATAACAGTAGCTTTGCCAGAATTGTTTAACTTGCGAACAAAATCTTGCGCCGCACAGCACTGCGGTCGTCACCCTGATATTAAATTAGATGTCAAATGTCTTCATCATCATCAACCCGGAGACGTCCACTGCTGAACAAAGGCCGACTTTAGACCACCACACTGTACGACAACCTGCCATTTGCATCCACCGGTTGCCCGCGACTTTTGCAATGTCGTCAGTCCACCTAGTGGGAGCCTTCCTACACTGCGTCTTCCGGTTCGCGGTCGCCACTCAGGAACCTTTCTTCCCCATCGGTTATCAGTTCTTCGAGCGATGTGGCCTGCCCATTGCCACTTCAACTTGCAAACCCTGCGAGCTAGGTCGGTGACTGGTTCTTTGGGGAATATCCTCGTTCTGGATTTTATCGCGCAAAGTAACTCCGGGCATAGCTCTCTCCATTGCCCGTCTGCTGTTGCAATTTCTTCATGTCCAGTATTTTTTACTAGTTTTCTTAACATCATAATATATCATCAATGAGAATTAACTTCATTAAAAACACTCGTCTGAATAAGCATACATCGTAATACCCTGTTCAATTTCAACAAATCATCAAAAAGTCATCAATGCGTTCATTCAAACTCGCTTTTACACACCTTTTAATGTAATCTTTTGTAAAACTTTACTACCTTTTTAATATACTCATCAACAGCATTTTAAACCTTGAAGTGTTTAATTTAAAAGCCATGATATTTTTTAGGGTTTGTAACTTGATTTGTGTGAGGCGTATGAACTTGAATATAAAGTAAATAAAATATGAAAGGTTGAATGTTAACCATACATTCATAAATTGAGTGGTTCGTCATCGATCTTTTAAAATCATAATAGGCCATTCAGTATTTTGTTAAATTGACAATATTGTTGTAAGTTCAAGTTTAGAAACCGATAGTTTTGATAGAGGGAGGCCGGTGCTTACATTAAAAGTAAGCACCGGGTTTCTCCAAGCATGGATTAGATTTGAGAAAGGAGGTGTAATTAGAAATATCTCGATCAAAAAAACTTGCTAGTTTCGGCGCTTGGTTGTATAATTATTTAAAATCTTTTTTACTACTTACTGCAAACGTTACTATACTCGACATTCTATGTAAGGCATAGTTTCCACAAAAAATATTAGACATAAATGGTTATAACTTAAGTTTTTCGGTGTCGGACTGTCGGAGGTAAAAAAAAGGTGCAGCATTAAAAGAGAGTAAGTACGATTCTAACGTATGATTCTAGTAATTATTTTATTGAGATAAGTGTAATGTATAAAAAGCTGTTAGATTCTATCAAACTTAAAATGTCTTAATTCCGAGAAATGCTGTACATATTATACCTGTAGTTGCCTGAATCCCAGATAATTACCTAAATAACAAACTGGTCCAAAAACAAGAACAAAAAATCGAATAAGCTTCTAATAGGTAGTAGCATTTACTTTCCTATATAAGTATATAAATAGGAAGCAATATAGCGTGCAGTATTTTTTTGCAGATCTACCAATGGTTTACTAATCGAATAAAAACACTAATCGATATTGCACAACCAAGATAGACAGACAGACCTACTCAAAACACTTAAACAAGAGATGTCAAGATTAAAAGTTGAAATCTAAATCGTGACCAGCAAAACTGTTCATTGCCTTGACAGAAACTGAACTGTGACACTCACACTGTTTCATATACTGTGACGAACATTGGCTATCAAAAACCATCAGTTACTTGCTGATTGATCACCTTCAAATATGGTATTTCTCAAGGAGTAAATCTTGGAAGTTCTGGTCAAACCTAAACGTTGTTACAAAATGTGTGCTAAAAGATTGTGCTCGTCATGAAAAAAAACAACTACTAAGTATACAAAACTACAGCTGCTACGAGCTAAACTACACAGTACTATTATTTATTCTGTGACCAAAAGGAAAACGATTGAAAAGGAACTAATTTTGTGTAAAAAAAAATGCCAACTGTGCTTTGCATAGGACATTTAGGTAAGCCATTTTTCTCATATGCGGATGGCCTAGTGGTACAAAACCACATTTCGTAACCTCGTCTTGCTTACCAAGTCAGAAACATTTTTGCATGCATTCTATTAGTAATCGAAGCAACCGCGTAGTTTCTATAGAACATTTTATTTACGCATTAGAAAATGATACATGAGCTAAAATTGCTTATGAAACACTAATAAAATATTTCCATAATGTTATTGTGTACCGCAAAATAATCCCATTCTTGAAGAAACGAATCAAATATAACCCACAATCTGAGAAGTATTTAAGTAAAATGTTCATCAAATAAGATAAACCTAAACCACTATAGAGGAAAAATACTTAAAAATGTTTCTCAGCTGTAACCACCGCTCTAGCTTCACCACCGTCGCCCCAGTTGCTCAGGTATGGCCAGATCCTTACCGTAACCTTCTTTACCGGCGTCGTAATTAAAGAATACGATTCACAATTACCGTAGTTTACAGATACCTCTAATTATATGTATTTGATGTTTTCTATACCCTGTGACTAAAGAAGCACCGGTCCGACGGTCATTATTGGAATTAATATACCTACGTGTCAGTTCGTAAGGTTTCGAGTAATGATTGGTACTATATTTTTATGATACTCGTGAGAAAACTAAATAATATGTCTCTGAGATTTTTGTGATACAAGTGTTTGATAATTGATATGATTGCTAATATACAAAGATGCTAATGTATGATGGTTCAAAATTGTTTAGACACTTGTGGGGAAATAGCATGTGTTTAAAAATAATGTTTGCGAAAATATGTGTCGTGATGGTTGTAGAGAAATTGTAAATCATTAGTTGGGAGAATGGATATTTTTATTATATCATTTTATGAACTAATAGTATTTATTAATAATAGTACTGTTTATGTTAAACAATGACAGTCGCTGCTTAAAAGCTTTTATTAGAAGCATTCAGAAAGTTAACTCTTTGATTCTCTTAGCCATCACTTCTCTACTATTCACTTTTATGAAAAAATTGCTGCACCTAGCTACTGGTTTCACCCACGTAACGATGAAAAACGGTGATAGTGATGATAATAAAAAGTACACTGTTATAATTCCAGGAAATAAGCTACCTCTAAGTATTCCGAGTTTCATCCAAATCCAGTCAGCCTTAATCAGCATACAAACATCAACCATTTTTAGGTGGCAGTTAAAAACAGATAAAATCACACCTACGGCTTGTTTAAATCAGAATTAATTTCTAATAGTAGCATTTACAACACCTCCAAGACAGATGGGCCTCATATTTTACATTGTCAGTAAGATACTCCATCGATCAAATGGAATCACTACCTCACCTTTCGAGTAAAATTAAATAACGTATACCCATCAATTTACTGATTACAAGAGCCCAATTAAAAAGAATTGCTCGAAACATTGCATAAAACCATGAACTCTGAACTGCTTCTAAGCAAATGGATGGTAGTTATAACATAAATTAATTTGTGAAATTGCAGGGTAGCTTATACTCAATCAAGGCACATTAGAAAGTTGAGTCTACGAGATATACCACTGGAATAAGTTAGAGTAATAAAAATTCAATGTGTGGTCTAAATCATAGGTTGCTGATCCGTAGTATTTATTCAGTGACCTAAGAATCCTCTATACTATTTTAAATTACGGTTATGTATTGATTTCGTTCGTGTCAAATACGCGTTAATAATTTGTTTAATCTAGGCTAGACAGACTACCAAAATGACAAGCTCTTCTACCCTACCGCTCTACCGCTCTATCGCTTTGATTATTTCTTTGTTAGTCACATAATTACTCAATTAATTATGGCCTTACTTAAAAACGTTGCATTAAAGTTAACAAACGTCATTTAACTTCTGCGCAATGCAAAAATTTACTAACATCAATAACTCTAGTAAGGCCATAAGTTTTAAATTTGGTTGGCACTTGGCAATTACAGGGCTACTGAGAACCACTGAATTTGTCAAACCAATGAACGCTATCGCGGTGATACTTTGCTCTTTATTTTGTTAGGTATTAAAAGCTTAGGATATCAAGTTACCGGTTAAATACGAACCCCACTGTCTTCAAAAACCCCAGTACATCTAGTAAAGGCTACAGGAAAGACTGATTGATTAACTATTGTTCACATCAAGGATTACACAGAAATAATTAAATAAACTTAATTATTGGATCATGTAGTGGTCATCATCAACCCGGAGACGTCCACTGCTGAACGAAGGCCTCCCCCTTAGACCGTCACACTGTACGACAACCTGCCATTTGCATCCACCGGTTGCGCATGTAGTGGTATTATTGTTAAAAGCAATCTCTTCCATGCAACCTTCCAGGCACAGAACGTCTTTGTTGATAGAATTGTCTGTACCTACCATTTTTCTCTTAGTTTAGAACAAGTTTAGATTGTGTACAGAATATTCTGTACCATTCACACCAACAAACTCCTTAGAACTCTACTTATTTAAACCAAGGCTGTAGATTTGCAAAAAGCGGCGTTCCATCGTTAGTTCCAGAGATACATTTATTTATGAAATGTAAATACATCGGATTGTAATAACAAAACTGCGCTCGGTCTCTATATTAAGATGTAGGTATTTGCATATGGCATTATTGTGGTGCAAGTGAGTTAAGTAGCTCCTTTGAAAAATGGTCCTTCTGTGCTGGTTAGTCTTTGTAGTTTTATGGAAATAAGGTTGTTGTTGTTACTCGGACCCGTGATATTTTTATACGTAATAATTATAGTCAAATAAGCTTAACTATCAGTTAGCTTCGTAGTGGTAGGACTATATATTGCAGAGTCCGCCTGGGGAAGTACCACACCTTTGCCATCTATTCAATCGCCAAGCAGTAGTGTGCAAGCATTACTGTATTTCGGTATGAAGGGCTATGTTACCAGAAAAAATACTGGGCATAAAGAGATTTGACATCTAATATTTTAGGATGACGAGCGCAGTGCAGTGTGGCGCAGGATTTTGTTCGCAAGTTCACAATTCTAGCACTGCTACTGTTATGGGCAGGAATGACGCTACTACCACAAGGCAAACGTCTCGCTCGTCTCGTCACTGATACCATTAAAAAAAGCTTTAATTCCACATTGTTATTCGCACAGCGAGCATAAGCAACTCTCTGTTGAAGTTTGTTTCTTTAATGTATGAGTGTCTTCAAAATTCAAAGGAAACAGACAGCGTACTCCATTTCAGACCTTCACTAAACAGGCAGTCAGGCACGATGTGGTCAAGACAAACTCGTTATAAATTTAAAAAAAAGGTAAAGCACAGGAGTCTTCAAAACAAAATGAAAAGAGTAAAATATTTTGGACGAAGAGGACAACGAAAGGTTTTATTCGAGCCATTGAAGAATTTCGCTATTCACCTTCTGCCTCTATCATCAAAACTTTTAAATTCTTCTGCTTCTTCATAATATACCTGCCCGACTAGCACGCGACACATCTATCCACTCATTTTTCCCCGCGAAAACGAGACAGACGTATCCATATTCTAGCTTTATAATTTTCCCGCGCGGGGAAAGACCAATTAGTCCTCGACGCGTGCTAGGGCCTCAGCTGTCCCGTAGAAAACAATTATTTACTCCGGGCAAAATGAATGGAACTGCTGTTTTTATCTCGCGAATTTTAAGTCACCAACACAAAAGTTGTTTTTTTATGCTATAAATACAGAAGGTATACGGAATGACCCTGTATAATAATATTTACGTCCATGGTACTTTCCTACCCTATCAAGAGTATACAAAACAATTCACGCATAACTCTATACAATCTTTTTTGTTCGTCATTTGTTCTTTATAACTCAACGAACCCAAATATCGAAATTCCCCTCGGTTTATTGACTTGTCTACTGTTACCAGTCCGGTCAGGAGAGTCACGCAGTCACGAAATGTGACGTCACAAACACACCTCTACTATATTTTTTTCTTTTTCGTGTGATCCTTTATAACGGTGAGGCACGAGCGGTCAATCACGACCACACTCGTACAACCAGCGACAAAAATGTGTTATTAACATATAGCATTTAAATAACTTAGAAAACTATTTGTTTTATAGTTGCAAATAATTAAAATATATAAATTATATGAAAAAACCAGTTAGTGTGAGGCGGATTTGTGCTCTATTAAACGTATTGTTTAAAAAAACTGTTCTATTATAATTAACGGGATATTTACCGTAATAATGTTGTTGTATGTTGTTTGTGTGTTATGTTGGGCATTCTTTAGTCTGCTCGTGAACATGGTGTATGCATAATAGCATAATCATAATCAGCCTTTTTTAATTTTCCACTGCTGGACTTAGGCCTACCCTCGAAGGGCTGGAGCCGAAATATCGGGAGTTTCCTTTCACAACATAATAATCACGGTAAATATCTCGTAAATAATAATATAAATGTAATCAATAACCATGCCCAAGCCTCCTGCCAAGCGTGCGGATAATGGCAACACTATTACACACTATTAGGGGGAGGCCTTCGTCCAGCAGTGGACGTCTTCTGGCTGCTGATGATGATGTGGTGTGTGAATAATGGCTCAAAATAGTTTTTTACAATTAAAAAAAACTTGTTTACAGTCTGTTAGAAATCGTTAGTTTTAACGTAGTACAGTTTAAAGAGTGCCTTGATGATCTACAATTCAACGTAAAGTAAGACTTTTGTAGCTGATTGTACCTATGTAAGTTATAAGGACCTGGCGCGTGGCAAGTCAATGTGTTAAATGATTTTATAGCTCATTTGCATGTTTGTTTTTTGTCGAGACAGTTTTCTTTAATGAAAATGTATTTTAGATTATTACTTTATTTTTCCCCTTAAATAATCGTAGTATTGTAAAATCTGTAATAAACAGCCGCGATAGTTTAAAACAGGGATTATTTTATACCTAATTCATGAAGAGCTATGACGACTCATGTCTTACGGTAATTAGTATATAATTATATTTTAGTTAAAACGCACGAATTTCCAACCTGAGTATGAATTACTGGGTTCAATTTTTGGCTGGGCAGATTTTAATGATGGATGGTAAAGATGATACTCGTAGCTGAGTACTTAGCGTGATATAAGCGCGTTAAGCTTGCAAGTCGCAGGGTGTTGGTTCAAACCCCGCCAATGTAGATGAACTGCTGTTGAAGGAAAACATCTCATAGACACTATAACACCACGGAAAGGGCATATGCCATACATATCAGAACAAGAGATTCGGATTTTTGGCACTTTTTAGTAATATCTAGCTTACCCTGACACTGACTTCTGTTAAAACTTGAAAATCTGTCTTCAAGCATCATACGATGTGTTTCTGCAACTTGACATAAAAACCAGTTCCCATTCCAAGGTGTGTTCACCAACTTTGAGCGCCCTCGCTTAAAATCAAGTCAACCAGCAATAAGGCCATTAGGTGTCAGTTGTCCCTATTTTGTGTGTGTTTTGAAGCTCCGCTAACACAGGAGTTTTTAGTGTTGAAGAGCTTTGAGTATAAATATAAAGCGTTATAACTAATACTAACCCATTAATGTGCTCGAAAAATAACACTACCCAGAAATAATCCTGTAAAAGCATTCACATCAACAGCAAACACATAAAAA
This sequence comes from Erannis defoliaria, assembly GCA_905404285.2. NCBI lineage: Eukaryota > Metazoa > Arthropoda > Insecta > Lepidoptera > Geometridae > Erannis > Erannis defoliaria. Next base: position 9,064,983 of record FR990066.1, on the reverse strand, counting down.
TAGCAACACTAAGAGCATTGATAGCTGCGTCAAATCTAATGGCAACTCCGTAATAAAATCAAAACAGAAACAATTTACTAATCCGAGCAATATTTTAAACAATATAATAGTTCAGTCTGCGCTGGAAATAATAGTGAATCGTAAACTTGATGACGACTCTATAGCTTTTTGACTTGGCCTGATAATAGTAACATTGAAATTGGCGTTGGGAGGATAAGTTACGACTGTGGATAGTAAAACAAGAATAATATAGACATACAAACAGGACCTCCTTGTACTAACTTTTTAGTTACTTTATACCAGGCAATCCTATTAATAGCTGATTATTATTAGTCATAGCAGACGTGGACAATCGCTATCGCAATAATTGACATCACAAAGCTCAATCAGATGACCAGCGTAACACTACCTCTATCAAAGTTATAACCCGATTATACTATCAACGAATCATGTCCATGTCAGGGGCAAAGTAACACTGGTCATAAAAGACGGGTCACGAATAATAGTTAGGAGCTAATCTGTGTTTTAAGGGACGATAAAGGTAAGTGTACAATACAGTTTCAACTATTGAATTGTATTCTTTAGTTGGTAGAATATGTGAGAATTTATAGATTACGAAATACTAGCATAACAAAAAAACGACAGTAATTTGGGTTCTGAGTCGCTTTACACCGTGCTCTTAATTTAGGGGAGCTTTCGGACCGCAGTGCGAATCGACTATGGCTTTTTCACACTTGGTCTATTCGGACCGAAATGGTGCTGGCGTCAAGCACTGAAGTAACTGTTTCCTATTGAGTGATTTGAACCTCTATCCTAAATAAAATAAACAAAAAGTATGGTTCTAAAAACATAAAATTGTACAAACATATTTGTATTCGGAAAATCCATGGATTAACGATAGAGGATCTCGTAGATGGTCAGTTAACTATCGATTATGTCCTATGTGCGGGCGGCCTTATCTCCAGTAAGGTTAGAAAGTGGTGTATTGTTCACCTCTTGGCTCGATCCGCAATGTGTACTGGTTCTGAAATAGATAATAAGTCACGATTGATCGCTATGGTTTTGAAGAGTTGAAAGCAAACGTTGCTAGGCGGATTTCAGTAAGTACATTATGATATGAGCTGTAAGTAATTTGAAGTTTTTTTTGATCAGGCTAATTGGAAGAAGACGGCCTCACAATCTTGGGATTGGGTTTGATCCCGGGCAGAATTCCAACCAATCAAAATTTTTTTTAACCCTGGCTTTCTAGTAAAGGACAAGTCATGAGGATATCTGCTTAATTGTCTACGGAGAAGAAATTCAAAGGCATATTTTATGTGAACGTGCTCAAGCGCAACAGGCGTGATACTAATATAGGCTAATTCCCGTTCAAAGATATGAGAACTAACTGTTCTGAAAAATGTTCAACTGATGTAGTATTAAATACGACGACACAGCAATATGTGCATATCTAATAACGTTGGGTTCGTCCTACCAAAAACGTTACTTCCCTTTGATAAATCTACCTTTTCCATTTTCGTAGGTTGCTCGTATCTATCTACATAATTTTGCAGAAAAGATAATAATAAATATATATATATTTAAATCGACAATTAAATCATACCCAAATATTCATTACGTGATTTTTTATGTTTATTTTAATTTATAACGTGTAGTATGATTTTATTATGTCCATCGCTATTCATATGTGAATGTGATCAGTATTAAAATATAATTATGGTTGAGCAGCATAAAGGAGAGGAGGCCTAACTAGCAGTATGTAGACACAGAGTGGGATGATGATAATATTTGCAGTACTTGTACCTACATTTTTTGCATGAAAAGTTCTTCTGGTGTAACACTGTTTTTCTACCCGTGAATGCAATGTGGTGCACACATCATAGCATCATGAGCTATAAAACATGCACTGCTGGACGTAGGCCTCCCCTTTAATAGTGGGACGATTGCCTTAATCCCCTCGCTTGGCAGGCGGCTTGGTGATCGCAGAATGCTCACCACCGTTAACCGAGAGAACGCTGCTGCCCATCCTCCGGTGGTTCTGGATACAGTTTTAGGACCAGGTCCAGGTATTTTGAAGTTACTACTACTATATTGCGCGAGACTAGCGCCAAAATACCGGGAGCTTGTTTCACAGCATATTAACAGTTAATACCTAGTTAATGATAATGTTTTTCTGATAATTTCTGTCAGGTGAGAAAATTCATTTACTGTAATGTATACTGTATAATCAACCGTATGTCATATTGGGCGTATCAGTCATTCTCGTTTTAATCTACATCATATCCGGTTAATCTATCGTCATTATGGTACGTTTTGTGGGCGGAACGTGTCACATCTAGTTTTAATCTCTGTGGGAAGGAGCGACATGCCTTTCTTTTGCCAAATATGTGCTAGAAAGTACTATTAAAAAAGGAACTCTTGAGAAGTGAGAATACGTTTAAAGGTAAAACCAACGAACACAGTGACAGAAAGAGAGGGTTTTGCACTACCCTCTTAAACATTTCCCACCTGTGCCAAAAAGCTGCTGCAGTAATAGCTCGTGTGCAATTCGGCCACGTTCAGCTGGTGATGAATAGCCACTTACTTTGAATTTTTAGCCTTATACTCTCAGATTAAAGTTGGCATTTGTTTGAGTAGCATTAATATGCTACAATTGTTTCATTGCTCTTAGGGGTGCGGTCTACGGTATCCTATATTTCTTTGATCGATGAACAGGGGGAATAGGGTGAACGCTCTCTTCCTGGATAATGCCTCTAGAGCAATCATTTGTTTTTTATAAAGTCTAGGTCTACTGTAGACGTTTCTGTCGTTTCCTTTTTTTCAGAAAGTAATGTTAAATAAAATATATCCCACCAAAAGTTACTATGAAGATATTTAAAGCGTTTTTTTAGCCATCTGTTTCTGAATGACAGAGACACTCTACAGTAGACCTAGATTAAATAAAAATAATAATGATTGCTCTAGAGGCATTATACAGGAAGAAAATAGGGGAATACGTGTGTATGGAGAAGCGCTCACCCTTTCCCCCTTAAAGAGCATCTCATACATGTATGAACTCTACGAATCATTCCAACGAAGTCTTTGCATAATAATAGGTACGAGTAAAAAATGCATTCAACATTTATTCGTAGTGCTCTATTTATACGCAGTGATATAATCTGGCCTACACAATAGTACAGACATCGTTGAATATACCTCGTTAAGTAGATTAGACATACTTTTTATGCAACTTACTGTGTTAGTGTGCGTACCACTTTGTACGAAACAGTTTTGTATAAGGTCTATAAGAATTAAATAGGATACTAAAAACAAATTCTTTCCCTTAGTAAGAATAAGTATAAGTAAAAAAACGCATGCTTCATTATAATTACATAGAAGAATATACATATTTATTATTCATCGTACCGTAAATTAGACAAAGCATCTAAAATAGTGTAATAACTGCACTAAAGTCAAAATAGAGAAAATGAATTAAAACCAATACTACTCTGTTTATTTATTTATTAATAACTGATTATGAGACAGTAAACCTTTATTAACTACAACAAACTACAAAGACTACTTAGCCTACTACACAACAAAAAACAAAAGGATTGTATCCAGACCGATGAAAGTCTAGAGACAATCCAAATGCTCAAACCCACTACCAGTAAAATAAATAAAGGTTTCGTTCGTAGCCGGTTAGGGTTATGAAAATGGATGGATTCGTAAAAGTATGTAAACGGTAAAAGAGTCTTGTTTTATAACTGATTTTATAACAGCGAAGAAAAATTTTTTTACGTAGCTGTTAGTAACGAATACGATGAATGTTTAGTAACGAATGTGGATGAAGGGCAAATTAGTATTCCCTAAGTAAAACTTTTGAATAACGGAGCGGAAAGCTCAGTGTGGCCAATATTTTTGTTAATCCAAATGTATATGGCTTGATTTTTAACCTTCCAACATTTTGACCTTTCGAATTCTCAAATCTATCAATTACAAACAAAATACGTCAAATAAATAATCATTCCTACATTTACTTCAATTAACATAATATAAATGTATCCATTTTACATTCCGAGCTAAACATCATAAAGTTAAAGATTTGCATGTTTTAGACACGTCCATTTAAGTTTGCATCTTGATCAACATAATTTTAAATCGTACTAGAGTAGGTACCTATTATCTAAGATTTATAAACGACAGTCGTAACTTAGTTTTCTACAGTTTAAAAAATTATAGAGAGAATAAACTTCTTATAAATGCCAGTGACCTAAGACTTTTAAAGAGAGGTTATTAAAATATACGCTGTGTAAAAAGCTCTGAGAATGCAGACATACTACCAATTTCAAACTACGGCAAGCAACGGCTTGCAACAATACTTTTCACACTCATATAAATTTAAACCAATTTGATTTTTTACGTAGGTGTAGTACGATCTTTATAATAAAACTAGTCTTTGAATAAGATTTGTAATTAAAGCTCTGTGGCAAGCTCGATAGCTTTCAATAGGACAATGTTTCAATAAATTATATCGATCAAGGTCATTCGGATCCGGGACGAAGATCCAAAGTGAGCGGGTGACCTGTGAACCTTTATTGTGGCAATACGCTATCTATAGATTAAAACAAAGGAACGAACTTGGAGGATCTAGCTCTCGTATATAATCAAAGGAACGAACGATATTTAAAAAGTAAACCTAATAATATGAAAGAAACGAAAAGTATTAAGTAGATAGATAAACTTTTGCCAAAAAATTGCTTTTATATTATTATAATAAGGTTCACTTCCATATTTCAAACTCCAGTTGAAGATTGGGCTCACGTTACCTTCTTTAACGGGGTAGTATGAAAACCGACATGATCAAGACACATTTTTGTTTTTTGAGTGCGAATCAAGACAAAACGCTGCGCGCACCGCGCTATCTCTTCAGTCCTTTTTCTTTAGTCCCGGTCACCAGATGGACCTATAAATTGCAGTAGGTACAATATTAAATAAATATTAGACATAATCTAAAACTTAAGTAATTCCTGAATATTTTATATGAAGTGTTTCCACACATTGGGTATTTCTAAGTTTTTAAAGTATAAAATTATGTTTCGTTAAATATATTTATGAATGTTTTTTTATTAATTAATGTTTGTGCTTTTGCCGTATAATTAAAATAAAAACTGGGTGCATATAGTTGTTATAGCATAACATGTCCAAAATCAATACAATAGCGCAGGTTTACCAGCAGCACAAACTTTTTATATTGATCAACAAATCTATTGTCATGTTTAGTTGATGACCCTCAACCTAGGATCAGTAGGCAAGGTTGCAAACATGGATATAACTTCAATTAGGTATCGTTAGAATTACATCCGCATGAAATGAAGTTAAATCTATGTTAAAGGTCTTTTAAGTGTCTAGACTTATTGGTATTTGATATTCAATCCTCGATCCTATCAATATCTGTTTCTGTTCTCGTCTATTGCGGAACTATAAAGAATGTCATGGCACCACGCCTTCTTTATGGAAGTAGTTGGCAACTTTCTGGGTCAGAGTTTAGCGGCAAAGGCGTCAAATGTCGTTCAGCTGTTGAGATATAATCTAGCCTTGATTTTAGATGGTGTCATGGTAACATTTGAATTTAAATCAAAATTGGAGCATGAGTACTTTAAACGTACTCGTACATAAAAAGATAAACCGCATTACTATAAAGTAATTCAAACGCTTAGACTTACTGTAAGTTAAATTTCTTATTTCTTACTAAACATCAAGATGGTAACAAACAGCTTTTATATACTGGCGAGCATCACTTTAGCTCACACGATTATTCAAAATACATTAGAAACATAGACATAATTAAACATAATTTCCGTCTTGCGTAACGTCTAATACTTTTCGATGATTTGTCGAATAAATTTCTTTGAAAATCTACAAAGCAATTCAACTACAATTGACTAAGTACCCAGACTATTTTGTCTTCATTGTGATCATGTCTACTCCTTTATTACCCTTACTTTATTACCCTGATCTATGACTCCAATGGATCAAGCGCTAGAAAATGACATTGATATCGCAACTGATGAAAGTTTGCAACTAGAATATTAAAACCTCAAAATAGGAGAATAGCATGTTCTCTCTTGATATTCTGCCGAAAGTGGAATATTTTGAAATAAAGATAGAATATCCGAGATTCGAGAGAATAACAAGACAAAAAATTCTACGTAAAGATATGTGATCGTATAAGAAAGTATGCTCGGGATGTTCTGTAAGAATGAGATAACTTCCGAAATCCAGAGGAATATCAAGAGAAAAAATCTTAATCACTACACGACTCCCCAAATATTAACACAAGCCTTTATTTTCCAGGTGGTTCTAGTACGCGGCCACTACGTGTCGTACCTCCCGCTGTGCAGCCGCAACGAGCCAGTGTTCCTGGCGGTGTGCACGCCGCTCGCCATGCCGGAGACCAGGGAGTGCGTCGTGCACGGAGCCACCAACGTCTTTACCACTGTCCACGCCTGTGATATGAAGATACTGCATATTGATACTAAGTAAGTGTAGAATTCTGATCAGATGTTGAAGAATTGAAGTGGCGATGGATACTGCAAGCAGGCCACTCGAAGAACTGGTAACTGATGGGGAAAATAGGTTCTTGAGTAGCGATCACGATCCGGAAGATGCAGCGTAAGTAGGCCTCCCACTAGGTGGACCGATGACATTGTGAAAGACGCCGGTGGATGCAAATGACTGGTGGTTGTACAGTGTGGCGGTCTAAGTGTGGGGGAGGGGGGCTTCGTTCAGCAGTGGGCGTATTCTGGCTGATGATGAATTGTAGCACTCATAAAACCATATTCACCCTACACACCAATTAATTTATTCTCGATGGTAGAGTGGAACAGTCGACGTCGATCGCCATGTGCTACCTTAAAATAATAGATCGATCGATGCTAATATCCATATTCTACAGTGACAAGACCGTTCGACTCGAAATCTTGAGGTCATGGGTACAACCTCGGGCCCGTACCAATGAATTATTTTGAGTTTATGTAGATTTTTAAAAACCCTGGTTTTTTCGGTTACGGAAAACATCGCATCGTGAGAACCTGCATACTACGTATTTAAAAGGAATTTAATAATAATAAAATAATATATATTGGGGACATTTATTACACAGCGCCATCTAGCCCCATACAAAGAAAAGCTTGTATTATGGAAACCAGATAGCTGATAGAATACTTATATACATTATTTTTTTCGTAAATACATACTTATAATACATACTACACCCAGACACAGAACAAACATCGATGTACGTCACAAACATTTTTGTCCTGGGTGGGGATCGAACCCACGCCCTACAGCTCTTAAGGCAGACATGCTACCAACTGAGCTGTCAAATTAATGGTGTAAGTGAATCCATCACACCGCAACTGGGCTAGTTGGATGTGACCCAATCGCCATTCGAAGGATTATCCCCTATCTCCGGACATAATGCGATGTTTTCTTTTACCGAAAGGCCAGTGGTATGACTCTTTAAAATCGGTACGTAAATTTCAAAGCCCACACTACCCTTTCATTAGATTATCCAAGAATCCATATCTTATTATGAGTGTAGTGGAGTTTGTAACGATAGTAAAATGTGTCACCTAAATGACAATAGATAAAGGCAGTAAACAAACTCTCGCTTCCCTATGCAAATACCCCATACACCACTGGTTCAAGGGGCCCGTACACAATAAACAATATGGATGCGTAACCGTCCGCAGCTACTGTTCACCGTATGACAACATCTCTATTGAAACCGATTCATATTCATGCACTCGTCACCGAGCCGCTCTCAATGACAACACATAATAAGCTACATGAAATAAGGCTACTGATGGCGCAAAAACGAAACTACGTGAAGGAGGGCGTTACGTTCAAACTTAAAGTCAAAACAATTGATAGTCGCACAGAACATTTTAGTTCTCAATATGATCGCGTTGGTTTGATTTTGAGACAGTCTATACATGCAATGGTGAATAGCAGTCAGATGAGTTTGTCACTTGCAGACTCAGATAAAGTTACAATCAGGAATTTTATGCAGCTGCCAAGTTTTAATGTTGGATTTATGGAAAAAGCTGAATGTCTGAAATGGAAAATGTTTTATTTATGTGGAGGAAGCTGGTCATCCATCTTGAGAGCAGGCGGCGGTGTTATATCAAAATGGTAGGTACTGAATCAAAGACCACATGTCTGTAGGCTGGCAGAATCAAAACAAAAGATTTATAGGTACTCGATAAAAATACTAGTCGCTGGCTGCGGTTTTACCCACGTGTTGATAAAAAATAGTAACAAAATATGATAAAAAGTAGCTTCAACTTCGCTCTTATCCTCTTGCCACTCTGCAACTTCACATCCATGGCAAAAATTAAAAATAATGTAAAGATAAATAAATTGCAACACTAAGGCTACCTGGAAGAGACTGCGTTTAGCAATAAGGACGCCACTTGTTGTTGTTAAGTTTATTTAATTCTCTCTTTGTAATTCTCTTTGTCTCTAGGTGTGAACAATAAAGATTTAATCAATCAATCAATCAATCGAAACATAAAGAACTACTTCTTTCAGCAAAATACCTATTACATAAAAAATATTTTAGGTACAGTTAGGTAGGTATACCTACGAAAACGTAATGTCAGTTAGCAGTAAATAAGTATTTATTAGTTTTAATACCATAGAACACGCAATTACGTGTCAATCGTCTATTTCCCATTCAGGAAGCTTGTACAATAAAATCTATCAATCGATATTTATTTTCAAATCACAGGTTCGATTACCTATTATCGATATAATATCGGTGCTTATAATATTTTCCGGTATTGAGTTGAAATGAGAAGTCGTCACCAGATTTTTGCATACAATGACAGTAGGTACTAGCTCCTGCCAGGGTTGTAAGGTAAAGGTTAATGTACACTGGAGATGAAGCTTTTTGTGTTTCAATCCCCACATAAAAAATCACGATGGAATGTACCTAATCTATATTTTGCATCGTTTTCCCATGCTGATGAATTGCATTTATTTTTATAAAAGAAATACAGGGAAACCTGCAGACGGCCGCTTTATGTAAGCAAACCGCATCTTATAGACACCATTAATTAGTGCTAAATGTGTTTCGAAACCCGAATAATGTTTAGTTGTTAAGGGAGCTTATTGCAGCAAAAACATAATTCGTAATTCGAATGTAATAGTCCATTTTATACTTTATCTAGACTATTAATAATTTATGGCAGATTTTATTAGTGGGTATACTATAAATCTATATCCAAAGCAATGTATAAAGTATTGCCTGAATATTATACTGAGCCGATCTTAAAATATTTCATCGATGGAAAAATTTCATATAGGTACCTAATACTACACTTACAAAGCTGAATCGCATTAAATTATTTTACCTTAAAAAAATGATTTCTATTTTATTCACTCCGTACTTAGATATTCCAATAGAATATTTATTAATCAAACAAACAAGTGTTACCATTAATTATACTCTTCCGTACAAAACAGAAAATTTATTCAGCCCACCGCTGGGAATATAGGCCGCCTCTCTTTCACGCTATCCTTTCCGGTCCTGTGCGGGCCTCATCCACAGGAATAAATATATATAAAATTAATATTTCTTATCTTATAAGTATAAAAAAGAAAACAAACATTAGTCTATTCTCACCTTTACCTTGGTTAGATTATGATTTGCATCTGAGTCGGATCACGCGCAGCCGCATGTCACATTGTCCATAATATTATATTACAAGTGCGCCTCGTAAACATTATTGTACTGTCTCTATTAGTTTATGCGACGCTATGTGTGTACTTACTTGTAATAATCTTAAAGTTAGATGATTGTTTTATATCCAATGAATGTATTATGATTAGTTATGAAATCACACTCGTTTTACGTTTTTAACCAATTAATTATTAGGTATTTATAATTCAGTTTTGTTTTTCCTACAATATTCTGAACTATGTTTCCTTACTTCTGGAATAGCTAGTACTTTACGTGGATTAGCTTCGGAGTAGTGAAACCGTCTCTTGTCTTTCCTTCAAACTTGTACTAACTCGTTGGATAAAGACAAAATATGAATTAACTTTTCCGAGCCTAATCCTAGTTTGTAAAGAGTTTCCGAAGTTTAAATAAAGAGAAAGTATTATTTAACACAAAATTACGTAAGGAGGTACTCTTACCTCTACCATCTTCTTTAATCCGCTACAGTAAAGTACATTCTTTATTAGACATTACAACCGGCTATGACGGTTCTTAGATTAGATCAAAATAGGTCGAACAGACGATGTAGGCCTAGTAATAGGATCCCATTATCACCCTCCGAGTACGAAACCCTAAAGAAAAATCTTTACATTGTCCTTTAACTTAAAATCAATTTTGGTATTAATGTATTTAAGTTATTAGTTATGTATAATCATTAGTCATTTTGGGTAACCAAACATACTTACATTAACAACAGACGTTGTCGTAACTCTTGACATTGGTTTAATGGCACTAGGACAATATTCGTATTCGAACAATTTTGTCTTTATTATAACCATCTTTATTTTAAGTACCTACCTAGAGAGGAGCTAAATCCTCCAACGAGTACTTACATTCACAATTTTGTCATTAGCCACAAGTTATTTTAATGCTACTTGATATTCCACCTTGCTTATCTATATCTATATGTATCTATATCTTCTATCTATCTATATATATAAAAATCAGTTGTTGTTTGTTTGTCTCGCTAAAACTCGAGAACGGCTGGGCCGATTTAGCTGATTTTGGTTTTGAAATAAATGTCGTAGTCCAGGGTAGGTTTAAACGGCTGGACCGATTGGATGAAATTTTGTGTTCCTGGAGCGAGTCATGTAGTAGCGAGGCCGAAGGCCGAGCTCTACGCGTACAAAGTAGCGGGTATCAGCTAGTTGGTAATAAAATAGAAATTGCAAGCGTTTGTAATTTATTTTGTTATTATTCGGTTTATTTGCATGTATCTAGATGTAGACATAACAATTAGGTATTGCAGCAATACTTGGATATTATTATTGTAGTCGCTAGCGTTGTAGTACCTACTAAGAGTTGTTTTAAAAAGCAGGTCATGGATTAATCTTGGAGTATCTACATTGGTATTTGTTTCATTAAAACTTACAGAAATTAACTGAAGTACCATCATCCGGTACTTATATTTTTTATTTTGTGGGTTCCATGCCTTATGAGGAAAAAAATGAATATTTATAGGATAACTTCGTTGTCCACCTGCCTGTCCATCTGTCGATCTGTCCTTTTTTTCTCAAGAATTCAATTTGAAATTAACAACAAACAACTCTACGCTTCTATTAGTTCCTTTAAGCTGTAAAAAATCAAACATCTAAGTCAACAAAAAAAATACAGCCCAAATAAGGTTATTTTGCCCAAATTTATGAAACTCCCAAGTAGATCAAAATTCTTATGGTACTTTCCGTTGACCCGTATCAGAAAATTTGGCAAAAAGCAAGGTGTTTTATAGCACACGGTAAACGAAAAAATCTGAACATCGTTATATTGTTCAATCACTAAAAAAATCGGGCGAATCTGCCAAACCAATCTATCAGTCTTATACATAAACTACAAAATAAATTAAAAGTGTGTATCCTGATCAATAAAAATATCATAAGAATCACTGATAGGTACGTAGTAGGAACGTAAAATAATGGTACAGTTGTCATCTCAGTCGCGAAAAACTTGGCCACATAGTCGAGTCGCCACTTTTAATTTTTCACACCGTTCATAATACCAATTCTAGTCCAGAAGCATCTTGTAGGTAATACCTAAAAACATAAACAAACTTACACAATCAAATCCGTTGATTGCCATTTTTTTATCACTTCATTTAATCTTCTGCAATAAACACTTGTATACAAAACTAATCCAGTTCATTATATAGTACAATAAAGATAATTAATGTAAACTTGACAAGTACAAACATACAGATGGGGTCATATCCACCATTAATCATGAAGTGGCCTTGCAGAAGAATGGTGGCTTTGAAAGCGACTCACTTTTGATTTCGTCTCAATTCTTCCTGATTTTATAAGTCGTGCGTACTTGATACGTTGTTCTGTTGTAGTGGTTTGCAATGATAAAGTTACGAGTGTTACGTGTTTTGTGCTGATTCTTCTGTGAAAACCTGTTGCAATAGCTTTCGCAAATATATCTTGGCCCTGTTGTTAATTGAGACTAAAATTCTGAGGAAGAGAAGCTTAGGACATCGGACATGATAGCCTGACTTTTTTTGTAGCTGGGTTAATACCTTAGTTATTACAACAAAAAATATATAAGTACTATTATGGCAATTATCAGTTTTCAACGTGGCAATGCCGCCAGCATGCTAAGTACACAGACGACTGGCAAAAAGTACTTAGTGGGGTTGAGCATTTGGATTGTCTCTAGGTTTTCATCGGTCTGGATACAATCTTTTTGTTTTTTGTGTAGTAGGCTAAGGTAGTATAAGTAGTCTTTGTAGTTTGTTGTAGTTAATAAAGTCGCGATATTGTAGTTAATGACTTTGAGTGATATAGTGAGAGTTGAGTTATATATCCGTAAATAAATTAAAGAGAGAAAAAAGTACCACTACAATAACTTCCCTACATTTTCCGCAAGTAAATGTACAGTTTCTATAATTCAGTTTTTTTTACTATGAGCTCCTTTCAACTAAACACCTTACCGCGTTACCTCATTTACGCAAAAATACAACATATACATCACCTGTTTACACAGTACCCAACCATCATATATATGACTGAAAACAGTGGAAGTACTTAGGGACATCGCCACATAATATTATCTTAATGCATTAAATAAATCTTTCCTTTGTTTGTCCAGTAGCGAGTGGCATCTTGGATGGGAGAGAAGCTCCTTGCACGGCGTGAGCTGGTACCACCTTCTGCACCCAGACTGCTGTAAAGAAGCTCAAAGCAAGCATAGATTAAGTGAGTATTGTAACTTTTTTCTTGGAATTGGTCCTAGGTAGGTACGTCCTAAAACTGCATCCAGATACACCGGAGGACGGGCAGCGGAGCAATCTGCGATCCCCAACCTGCATGCCAAGCGTGAGCATTATGGCAACCACTCTATCAAGGAGGCGGCCTTCGTTCAGCAGAGGGTGTCTTCTGGCTGATGATGATATCAATAGTTAGACAAGTTTTCTGTAGGAGTCGGTTTATATGGGAGTCGTTTCTGTTCTTAAAAGGAAAGTCAAGCAGTGATGGCAGCATCAGTCAGGCTGATGATGTAACTTTTTTCTTAACTCACAACCAAAGGGGGAAATTACTAGGCTAATGAGACTAGTAATTAAAGTATAGGCTGAGTGGTCAGTCCTGGTGTCAGAGTTAATGTGCCGCCCGAAGGCCTCTGATATGACTGACGGGACCAACAATTTAACGTGTCATCCGACCCACGGTAGCGCTCCAAAATAAATGCCACTCACGGTTACCCATCCGAAGACTGACCGGACCATCCGTTGCTTAACATTGGTGATCGTTTAGAATCACCTACACAAGCTACGCCACGAGCGCTACTGAGACAAATCGAATGTCTCAATGTAATAAGCGCAAACATATGTTTTTGCTTACCCAACTAGCTTGTAATTAATTAGAAGGGCCATTTGTTTTTAGGGATAAAAACACATTATCTAATACTTATATTCGAGAATTTTTTGATAAAGACTAACACAGTCGATAACCACCCTGATTATATAGTTATATTCAATCACAGAGTAAGGAATAAAGCTGCAATCAAAGATATTTACATGAAGATACGTCGTAACAATTATTTTCAACCACTAACGCGTTTAAATACTAACCGTTTTATGCATAAAATACTAAAACGTATTACAAACCTATTTTAGTTAAAAAGTGTTTTGACTTCTTTTTTCAAACTCATCGTAATAAATGGACAAAACATTTTTTAACTAAAATTGGTTTGAAATAGGTTTTAGTGTTTTATGCATGAGACGGTAAAGGTATGCATCTAATATTGTTTGTCTAAACGGCTGCTACGCGTGACGGTCGTTAGCAGACTGACCAAATAAACTTCGCACACGTGACGTCATTCATTGTACGAATCGAACTAGGGCCTTATTTTTTAATCGTGCGCAAGCGTAGCGCATGCGAAAGGAGCTGACCTTCGAACGATACTGTTTGGAATAAGGTTCAATATCGTTTGAAAGTCGGCTCCTTTCGCATGCGCAACTTTGCGCACGATTCAAATTATAAGGCCCCTGTTCTGCGGCAGGAAGTTGCTCATCACAACTCTGTTTCTTCCTCTGTGATTAAATCGTTCAAAACTTAATAGGGCTATAAATTATAAGAGATTTATAAGTTGGTAATGGATACCATAATATTGACGACCACGCAAAGTCGTCAAACCAAAACCTACATTTCTATTAATGCATTAAGCTAAGCATCAATTGTCATTGATTAATAGCTTAGAATTCTAGGTCTAGACTCCGAAACTGGCCTAGAAATCGTGGGAACCGATATAATTTAGGCATTAAATCTCAGATAAAGCTGGACAATATCTTACAAGCAGGCTTGGTCATTAACTTTGAAATTTACTCAGTTATTTCATGCAACAGTTTTATAGAACTAGACTAGAAGACTAGATATTTATGCGTTAGTCGAGTTTGGAATAGTTGACTCATAAAAACGATATTTAACTGATAGGTATAATTTTATAGTATTTAAATTAACTTACTATACAGGGTTATACGTTTGGGGCATACTAACCCGAAAGGGGGTCATTGTACTCAGTTTTTACTATGGGACCAACCCTAAAAATGCGAAAAACTGTTCATAAAAAATGGTCATTGACTCTTAACAAAATGTATGAAACAATGTATGGGTTCGGTCCCATAGTAAAAGTTAACAATGATATACAATGACCCCTTTCGTCTAAGTATAATATCTCAAGCCTCAATATAACCCTGTAGACGTAAAGAAGTCTAAGCAGAGGATACACATATTAAAATCGAAAAGAATGTATAATAATGTAGGTAGGTATATTAATGTCATATCATCGTCTATTAGAGTTATGTATGGAAGCCAATGAAAGACGCATTAACGATTTCATAACATACTCGTTTATTAACTCGAATTAATAGCAGGAGAGGTGTCAGTGCTCTCTACTGTACCGGGTCGCAGGGACACCATAGGGCAACTACTAGCTTTATTAGCTCACGAACACGAAACCAAAGCCTTAAGAACAAAGGTCTCTTGTTAATATTTGTAAATAAAACATGAAAGAGAGAGCATTACTTCATACATGTCAAAGTGAGACAGATTGATTTTTGCTATATCCAACATCGTCATATGAAAGCTGGTTAATTTTCTAACAACAAAGGAGAAAAAACATCGAAAAAGTTAAAAAAAACACGTCATATAATAATAGAGATTGGCGACGAAATATAATTAAAATTAAAAGAAGTTCATAGGTACGAGTACTTACCTCTACTTACCTAGATACTCTTAGACTTGGGTCTTAGGATTTATGTCACATTCGTCCCGGGTTTTCGGCCCATGACATAAAAAGTATTTGTACGTCCCGCATAATAATAAATCTTGCCTAAAATATGATAGTTTAGATTAGTAAATACAGAACCTCCTTTGTTAAAATTTAAAGGGCTAACAAGATGCAGAGATGCACAGAACTTTATTTGGGTTGTTCCTTACTGTTGGTGAGCCCATCCTGTTTTTAAATTATCTCAACTCGTCCTTAATTAATATTCTTGGCTCGTCTGACTGTAATATTTTTGATTTTTGATCATATCTCATCCGGAATGTAATCTTGACTCATCCGATGCTCTTTCCAAACAAATAAATGAAAATGAAAATGAAAAAATGTTTATTACATTAGAATACACGTTTTAAACAACAATTGTGGAGGCCTTCTTTTGAGTATAGCAATACTTGTGACAGAAGACCTCAAACATAAAATAAGGAAACATACCAATTATATTAAACTTCTTAGTTCTTAGAAACATGATAGCTAGGTACCTGGTAGAGCACGCTTTATCTCTTACTAATACTAATTCACCTCATTAAGTATTTGTACCATAAAAAGCAGTTCATTCAAAGTTTGTTTATCAAGTAACGACTAAAATTCATGAACAATCCTCAACAATGTAAGCCACTTAAGGCATTGTCCCAACATAATCCTATGACCTTAAATTGACAGTGGCAATCAAATAAAATGCCTACTATTTTTTGCTTTATAAATAATTCGAATGAAGATGTATTTAAGTAGGTATGTATACAACCTTCCAAATGTACCATGAGTTGCAAAACTAAGTGGATCTTAGAGACTAGCAAGAACTTCTTATAATATAGCGCCTACTTGAATTGCAAAAAGCTTAGTGCCAATCTACAAAAATATTTTAAGCAGATTAGCTATTCGCAGTTGTTTGCTTATGTAAAAAAAGTTAGAAACTTCTGGAATCTTTATTGCTAATGCTTATGAGGATGAAGGGGATTTAATTTTGTCATATCATTATCATGATATAGCTAGGTCAATACAATAGTAGATTGCTGCACCGAGCGCAAAGTGAGTTATTTATGCACGAGTGTTATGTTGGTAACTAAATACTAAATTTTGCGTAATTTACTTTTCTTTCAACTACCAATCTACTTACCGTGATAAATATACCTACCTATAAAAACACACTTTCGAACAGTGATTTTACACGTCTTTCGTTTCTCCAATTAATAAAATATTCATAAGCTTTTAAATATTTATCCCGCAACTTTTGTGCAAAAGGTTATTAACAATTTCATTTGCAGCTTAATTTGTATACTTTCGGAATTCATATCGCTGTCTATTTCAATTTTTTTTTTTACTTTTCTTGTTAAATATGAAGTACTTATAAAAGTTTTACACTGGTACAGCCGCAGATGCTGCGCGACTGTGAATTTTGTCGCGCCACGATACGTGCGGTGCTCGGGAGCGCAGCATCGGCGGCTGAACTAAAGTGAATGGTTTTATAATATGTCACAGTACGGCCTCTGGTGCTAAACCTGGTTGATGTGATCACACACCAGCTTCAAATGAGTGACTGAATGAGGAGTACAATACAGCCACAACTGAATTGGACGTAATCTTAACGTGCAGAGCATCTCTAGTATGAAGTGCTTAATAAAATATCTCAATGATATAAACCTGTCATTTTGCGAGTTAATATCAATGTCACACGTCAGGGAAAGTCGCAACGTGACTGTCGTGTGAACAAAGCCTTGCTACGTGACCGATTATATCGTGTACGAGACTTGCCAAATGAAAACTTAGAGAGCTACAGCTTGCAACATAAGTGTTTAGTAGAATCCTCTTGATAGAGGATACTTACTTTATTATACTTTATAATGCTATACCATAAATCGAAATACTGTGACTGACTGTACCCTTCGATTATGGAGTAGAATGAAACATTATTTTGATTGCATAATATTTCGATTGTTTTCGATGGAGCAGTTTGGGAATAGATGATGAACAAATAAAAAAAAACACTAGAGTACCTACTTTGAAAATAGTTCCAGTTACCCGTGGACTGTATGAAAATAATTTTCAAGTATTTTAATTTTATTCAAAAATCTTTAGAGTAGGATGAGAATAAATGTATGGGATTATGTATCATTTTAGAATAAAAGAGTGGAGTACTTTGGAAATAACCGAAGTATGCATCTGCCTACTATACTTTTCACTTCTTGAAGACGTTCTCATATGATGCATGAGTTCTAATGATTTTGCAAACATAGTCTAAGTATGGACCTGGGTATGTCCTTAAACTGCAACCAGAACCGCTGGAGGACGGGCAGCAGCGTCCTCTTGGTTAACGGTGGTGAGCATTCTGCGATCCCCAAGCCGCCTGCCAAGCGTGGGGATTATGGCAACGCCCCTCTATTAAGGGGAGGCCTTCGTCCAGCAGTGGGCGTTTTATGGCTGATGACGAGTCTAAGTATAGAAATAATGGTACCTATATAAAATACTAAGTAGGTCTAAGTACAACATTTGTAGTTACAAAAAGTATGTCACGAAAAGTTTATTATGCACAATGGGATACCGCTCCCACTCCAGCTGTTTTTGGCTTCAGGAAGCTTGCTATCATTTAATTTGCTGCTAACTAAGTATAGCATTAAATGATCTTTGGCTGCTAAAATTATCGCCAATTTTCTTGACAAGTATCGTAACTCAAAGGCCCACCCACTCCATATTTCAAACAACAAATTAATTAATTACATCGATTTATATCAGTAAGTCGGAAGGAATTTAATCGTTGAATTTAATGTGTAAGTATCTAAGTAGCAGTTGCTATTTTATCGTGTAGGTTTCATTTATTCATGTTTGTTTATTTCTATAGCAGCACATATGGGATCGTTTTGACATGTCAACGAATAAGTTGTAAAATAAACAACTCAAAAAAAAAAACTGGTCAGGTAAAAGCGGCAGTCGATAGTCCGACAGTGCAACAGTCTTGTTCATGTCATGCTTAAACGTTTCTAGCAGGCTTAAAGTTCACACTCATAGCTGTTTTATTTCTTCTTACCTTCTATGGCGTTGCCCATTGCGCATTTGCCAGTGTCAAGTTAAATTTCAAGTTTTTGACAAATTGCACTCACTCACCAGCGAAAAGTCGTCCACTGCTGGACGAAGGCCTCTCCCTTAATAGGGAGGGGTTGCCATAATCCCCACGCTTGGCAGGCAGCTTGGGGATCGCAGAATGCTCACCACCGTTAACAGAGAGGACGCTGCTGCCCGTCTTCCGGTGGTTCGGGATGCAGTTTTAGGACTTATCCAGGTCCTGAATTGCACTCAAATGTGTTCAAATGTGTCTTAGTCACAGTTATGGTCAAGTCCAATAATGCCCTAGTAAAGAATTGGCAAATTCTTCGGAGTTTTAAAAATAAGACAAAAAAATTACATATTTCACCAGGTCACCACATTTTAAAACTTGTGGGTACACTTGCCCACATGCGCTTGAATAAAACGTTATATTTTTATGGAGTAATAGATGCTCGAAAAAGCACAAGTCTAGGAAAATAAATAAGCTAAATTTTTTTTTTTTCTTTCGTTGATACATCCCTTGATACTTAGTTAACCTTTACGTTTGGTTTCTTTGAACTATTTGAAACAAGGTGTCATAGAAACGACCAAATATTTTTTTACCGCGATGTTTGATGGATTTGCTTATGGATTTATGTATTAATTTATTTTTTGATTTATTTGTAACAAAATGGTTCAACAATACTGAAGGTTTGTACGAGGGGCGTTAAATAAAAAGTGAGAATGAGTATGTTGCCGGTATCTTTTATTAAATGTTATTTTATTTTTCGATATAGTCGCCTTTTAGCGTAATACACTTGGAATATTTTTTTTCTATGGTTAAAATTCCTATCTTAAAAAACTCTTCAACCTGAGCACCTAAAACTCCGGTACTGCAGCGACTACAGCTTCATCATTTTCGAACCTCTGTCCTCTCAGAGACTCCTTCAACCTCGGAAATAGATAGAAATCACTAGGGGCAAGGTCGGGTGAATATAGAGGATGCTCAAGTATTTCAAAGCCAGCATTACGAATTGAAGCCATAGCAACGGCGGACTTGTGAGCCGGGGCATTATCTTGATGAAATAAAAAAAAAATGCTTGTTTGCCTCGCTGTTTCTCGCGTATTTAGTTACGCAATTTTTTTTATTTGTTCTGCATACAAAGAGCCCGTTACAGTAGCTCTATGGTCGAGATATTCTATCATCATCCCAGAAAAGAGAGCCCATGATCTATCCGGTGGAACGACTCGCCTAAAGTTTCTTAGGAGTTGGAGATAATGGTCTTTTCCAAGTCTTAGATTGTAATTTTGTTTCAGGATCGTAATGGTGAAGCCATGTTTCATCCATTGTTATGAATCAAGACAAAAAACGATCAGGATCTTGTTGTAACATTTCCAATGAAGCTCGAGAAATGTTCAGCCTGGTTTGTTTTTGTGCATCGGTAAGCATTCTGGGGTCCCAGCGCGCGGATACATTTTTCATCCCGTTCGTGTAAAATGCTATACACACTAGCAGTAGAAATCTTTGTTTTATCGGCTATAAAACGTACCGTGAAACGACGACCTGCTAAAACAATGTTCTCGACTTTTTTTTACCATTTCTTCAGTCACTACCGTTATGAGGCGGCCCGGGCGATGGTCATCTTTGGTGGATATTCTTCTACGTTTAAATTCGGCACAACAACGAGCAACTGTAGAATAAGGTGGTGCATTTGCTCCTAAAGTATCCTGCAAGTCTTGATTAGTTCGTTCCGTGAAATTTTTCATGCACAGATACTTAATAACCGCACGCAATATTTTTTTCCATTTTCGACAACACGCTACGACAGACTGCGAACAAAACTTCCATTTTTTTTAAAACAAAAGATATTCAAATTATTTCCTTTTTTTATCTTTTCAATATTCCAGTTTTACCAGCCAGTATTTACTTTTTTGGTTCCAAAGAGTGTTTACCTCATTCTCACTTTACAATGAACGCCCTACGTATGTACTCACCACTATGCAGAACTTTTGCTACGGGGAAAATAAATCAGCTGTTCCATACAAAAACTTCATTGACCTTGGACAAAATGTATGGAACTGCTGATTTTTTTTTCGCGATTTCTGGGTTGACCCCATAGCAAAAGTTGTTCTTAATGGTGAGTACATACATACCCGTTAGTATTGTTGAACCTTTTTGTTACACATTGTATATTAGCTTTTTAATCGGTTGACTAACTAACTTACCTGTTTTAACATAATTTCGTATAATTCACCAAGCTAAAGACGGATTTCCTACTAATAATGAAAGGCCTTAACACACAAGTAAAGTACATGGACAAGCTCAACTTACGTACCACAATCTGAGCTAGTCAATCTCTTCTCGAATAAAACCAACAGTATAGATTGCAGAAATAACCGACTAGCATTAACCCTCATTACTCTTCTAACGACTATGCAACACAAAAACCTTCCTTATCACACCAGCAACAGGATTGAAAACTGTTTGTATTGTTCTCAGAATAATTTGTGGGATTCAAATCGGACTCGGCTTGCAATCGAGTCATCATTCGAATGATTCGATAATCGGTAATGACAAGGACGGTTCTATTACGCTACGATCGTGTGCGGTGACCTTTACGAAGTGTATTCGAGTATCCGTAGTTTTTGCGGTTTTGTTAAAGTAGTACCTATTAGGTTTATTTGATCTGAAATGACGTCTGGACAATAGAGACAGATAAATAGGTAATTTGTAATCTATAATTATGGTTTGTGGTGTAAATTGTTGGTCATGGTGTTTTTTTTTAATATTATTTTATAAGCCCACAATACAAATTATAATCATGAATAGGTATGATAACAGCATAAAGAGTTATAACCTGGATTGCAATTCAAAATTACATAACAAAAACCGTATTTAGCTTCTTAAGTAAAAGGTTAGCCAAATTAAAGAGCTTTAAACTAAGTTAGAGTAAACAGTAACTAAATTAAATTACATAGATATTAATAATTATAAATAATAATTATTATTATAATATTCTAATTTACCTGAAATAAATGACTTATTATTATTATTATTATAAATATATTATATAAGACAGCTGTTAATCAAATGGCAACGCGAACCTGCAGAATACGCATAACCACGAGTAGCTATGCATTTTGTGCTATCTTAATTTACAGGGTTAGTCCTAATGAGTTAGCATCCTTTTAAGGGCATATTCTGTACATCAAAACAAACAACTTTTACTATACACACCGTTCCATACATTTTTCCCAAGGTCGATGAACTTTTTGTATGGATAATCTGGTTTTTTTCTCGATTTCTATGTTTTAGGACTAACCCTGTATATATAATAATATTATAAATGTAAAAGTTTGTCGGTGTATGCGGGTGTGTGTGTGTGTGTTTGTTACTCCTTCTCGCTGAAACGACTAAACGGATTTGGCTGAAATTTGGTGTAGAGGTAGCATAGACCTTGGAATAAAATATAAAGCTACCATCATCTCAGGAAACGGGGGTGAAACCGCGGGGCGCAGCTAGTAGGTACATGAAGATGTTGACTCTACAATTGCTTGTTATATCATACAAAACTAGCAAAACACATCCATAACATCTGTCTAATAAAACCAGCGATATTCTTATCCTGGTATAAATCTGCAATAAATTCAGCGCAGCAGTACGACAAAGAACTAAAATGAATTTTAATATCAACTAAGATAATCTAACTTAACTTTAATTGGAATAATGTGACAGTCATCATGGGAGTACGACGAGTTATTATCATTGGATTTGAAGCCAGCGAATTAATTTACATGTTAGGTAAGTTAATGGTTTAAAAGCAGGATTTAACTTACCTTTCTCGCTTCCACATTTCAAGGTAGACCTAATACCTATACGTAAGTAATGCTTACTTACCCTGCTTATGTTATTATTTTTTCTTAGTTTTTGGCTTCGCACTTTGTGCATTCCTGGCTGAATGCACAAAGTGCAACTCAACACTGTCAACTATTATGCATTTTCGAGTTTATATAGTATCAAGTTATATATATATGTATGTTATCAAATCACAGTCAGTCACACGAAATTAGTCAAAGTCGAGTCTAAGTCATGCCTTAGTAAAGTTGTGGCAACTTTACTATGGGCGTTTACGGAGTTTTTAAAACAACACGAAAAGACATGTTTCACCACATTATACCACTTTCCCACACTTGTGCATGTAATTCAACACTCAATGAATAAAACACCACCATTTTCAATTATAAATTCGCGAAAAAACACAAGTTTAAGAAAATAATAGAATGCATCGACATGATTTTTCCGTGTTCCTACCAAAACTCTCCCTGCTTAAGTTACTTACCCCTGGCAGCGGAAAAGGGTACTGACTAAACTGTTATAAACTTCAGCTGGAAAAATATTTAGTTACGGGTTACTGGTAGGTACGTATTTACGTAAATAATAGAACATTATGGAAAAACATTCCATAGGATGCTTGTTGAAATAGTTATAGAATAGAAATAGTTTATTACCAAATAGAGTAGTACATATTTACTTAAATAAATAATTATCTTTAGAAATGTAGAGCTTCTAAATTTATTTATTATTTTGTACAAAATGCAGCTTACCGGCGTTACGTTATTTATTATGACTGGCCTTATAGCTCAGTTGGTAGCGTGTCTGCCTTCAGAACTGTAGGGCGTGGGTTCGATCCCCCCACCCAGGGCAAACATTTATGTGACGAACATAGATGTTTCTTCTGTCTCTGGGTGTAGTATGTATTATAAGCAAGTATTTACAAAAAAAAAATATATAAGTATTCTACCAGCTATACAGGGTTAGTTCTAATCAGTTAGCATCCTTTTAAGGGCATATTCTGTACATCAAAACAAACAACTTTTACTATAGGGCCAATACTGAAATCGCGAAAAAAATATCAGCTGTTCCATGCAAAAAGTTCATCGATCTTGGGCAAAATGTATGGAACAGCTGATAATTTTTTCGCGATTTCAATGGTTGCCCCATAGTAAAAGTTGTTTGTTTTGATGTACAGAATATGCTCTTAAAAGGATGCTAACTGATTAGAACTAACCCTGTAGAGTTTCTGTATTACAAGCTTTGCTTAGTTTGGGGCTAGATGGCGCTGTTGAAAAATGTCCACCGTCGTTATCGTAAAAAAATGCGGAAAATATTACTTATTTGTTCAGGTTTTATTAGGTAAGTACT
Organism: Erannis defoliaria; assembly: GCA_905404285.2. Lineage (NCBI taxonomy): Eukaryota > Metazoa > Arthropoda > Insecta > Lepidoptera > Geometridae > Erannis > Erannis defoliaria. Next base: position 9,041,221 of record FR990066.1, on the reverse strand, counting down.
TAGTTTTATATTTAGAGGGAGGATTGTAGGTATATTTTTTTTCAAAAAAAAGAGCTTTTTAAATTAAATAAATTATAATGTACCTTTATCAAATAGTCTTCTGGAAAGAAGTTATCGGTTGATTCTAATTTCAAATAACATAAACAGGCTAGTTATTTAGTTTCACATCAAGTTGCACTAACCGCCCGTGGGTTTATCTTGTTAAATCTACATTTTATGAATATATTGTGGCTCACGGATGTCCTGCCATGCCACCTACCGGCTGTTAGAAGCTTATTTAATGACCATTCTGGAATACAATTAACCCAAGTTAGAACTTAGTTTCTTACATGAACTAAGTTAACCTACGTAGCTAATGTAAGGTAAGGCCACAGAATAAATAATAGTAACCGATACGTAGTATTTACGCAGCGGTAACTGGTAGGTAGGTTCTGCGAATAAAGCGGTAGACGGTGAGATTACTAGCATCATTAGCTAGGTTTAGACTTCGGTGATTTAAAACCGTCGCGTAACGAAACTTGGTAGCTTTTCGGTAAGCAACAGAATGTCGCCTCTGTAAAGACGTAGGAATAACCATAGGAATAACAGGCTTAGAACCCAAGTCGGCCTAAGCTAAGTGAAGCAGTTTGAAGTAGGCCTTAAGAGGAAATCCGGTCTGTGATTCTCCATACAAACGACATGTCTCGGCTATTTCCTTTTTTTAAGCAACTAATTGCAAAAAATATATAACCCTTCAAATATCTTCACAGTAATTTTTTGTGTTTTATTTAGTTATTTGTTTTAGCAATTAGTTGCTGAAAAAAGAAAATGACAGAGACATGTCTACAGTCTGTCTGCCTTATAGATCAGTTGATAGTATGCCTGCCTTGAGAGCTGTAGGGTGTGGGTTCGATTCCCACTCAGGACATTTGTTCGTCACATAAATATATTATATTTATGTGACGAACATCGATTTTTGTTCTGTCTGGGTGTTGTATATTATATACTTATTATAAATATGTATTTACATAAAAACAATGCTATGTATTGTAACAGTTATCTGGTTTCCATAGTACAAGCTATGCTTAGTACGGGGATAGATGGCGCTGTGTGAAAAAAGTGATGCCTTATAGAAATTACAGATTTTTAAATTTGGTGTTTTTTAACTCACACCAGTCTTAATTAAGAGGTTAGGTGCACAATGATGTTGCAAAGTGTTGCCCTTAAAAATAATCAACAGCATACAAATTTACAAGTCTCTTGTCAAAGTTGAATAATTCTTAGTGTAATTTAAACGATAGGAATGTATTAGGTAATTACCAATTGTATTGGTCGTTAGTAAATCAGTGCTTGTCGTGATATCGACAGTTGACACGTAAATTGCATTTAAATATTTCTTAGACTTTGCTGGTATTTCAATGATGCTGTAAAGATCCTAAAGACAAGACAGATTACCTACTTGGCAAAACCTAACCTAATTTGATCAAAGTACTATTACACTAATCTAGCATATCTTCTTAATATATTGTAATAGGTACAAAGCCGGATTATATTACACAAGAACGGACCAATTTTTATGATTTTTGATTTGTTCGATTTGTCTCCGCCCAGAATATCAGAATACACATCGGAATAATACCTGTTTTTTTTTTGGCGGTATAGTATTCGCCGGGTCAGCTCGTATTAATAAATGCAAAGCTTATCGGTATTTGTGTGTGTGTGTTTGCTACCTCTTCAAGGCAAAACGGCTGTACGGACTTGGATGAAATTCGAAATGGAGATAGCTTATTACCCGGAATAACATTTTACTTTTTGTCATCATCAACGTCGCCGATTTTCGTCATCATGCTGGTGAAATCGCGGGGCGCAGGCAGCTATTAAGTTAGACTAACACCCATCTAAAATTATGCAGAAAACAATAAAACCTATTTTAAATCTACTTATTTTAAATAAAAAGTTATTTTGAATTACGAATTGTGTTTGAAAAAATAAGACAAAACACTTTTTGACTAAAATAGGTTTGAAATACGTTTTAGTGTTTTATGCATAAGACGGTAATACTTCAAATATGCTGATTTGCCGATTGATCTCTTACAGAGTGAAAAGCACTCTTCACCATTTGATGATTACTTTGCAAAAGCTGTATTTTAGTGTGAAAATTCTACACATTTTTTTTTTATTATTTGATTATTCATTACCTCTATATATTATGTTGTCTTATTTATTAAATTAATGAAACCTGTCGCCGGTCGGTGATGCACCCAAAGCAACATTTGTGTTATATGTGCTATTAAATGCATAAGCAAGAAAATCTTCTTTCTTTCCAAAAGATTATTTGAAATAGACCAAAAAACCTTTAGTTAATTGTTCCGATTCTCTTGGAACTAAGAATCTACTTTTCTAGAATTACTTACCACACCCTTTTTAGAATTATCACATACTTTTTCAGGAAAAATACTTTTCAAGATATCTTCTATTCCAATAATTATGTCCAATTGTTCACTTACCAAGCATCGTCAATGTGTATAGATAGTACATAGTAGGTATCTACGGTTGAACCCAGAGCTCTTCTTTATGAGTCTATTACAGCTTGTTTACCTTCAATGTTAACCCTCAATGGCTCATCAATGCCTCTAACAGTAAGATAAACTAACCATTTATGACTGCATGATGGGCACTGATTCTACTCCCATAAATGGGCAACTCTTTGACTGGTCTCCATACTAAGATTTATGTGAATTAAGTACTTACCTATTTAAAATATGATTTTCTAGTTCAATCATAGATTTCCAGTTTTGGAAATAAAATAAAAATGTGAAGCATTTATTCATGTTTTAGATGAAAGTAAATAATTTAGTAAGAGCGTTTTTTTATGTTTTAACAAAATAATTCAAAACTGTAAACGAAAATTCTTCAGGTAAATGACACCACAAAGATCTATTTTGTAGACAGCTTTTAACAACTGTCACTATGGGAACAACCGTGAAATTGCGAATAAATAGCTGTTCCTTAAAGTCTTCTGAATGCAAATAACCGTGGATTAGAGTATTCGGAGTATTCTATCAGCTATCTGGTTTCCATAATAAGTACAAGCTTTGCTTAGTATGGGGCTAGATGGCACTGTGTGTAAAATATCCCCCAATATTTATTTTACTTATTTTTATCAGTCCTCGTTTGACCACCAACTCGCCTGTAGAAAAGAAACGATGTGGTCGAAGACGAAGCACGCAGACTTAGAAGGAACCAATTCAATCTGACCTTGAAAATACCTAAATTATATAAAATACGCCTTCGTGAGAGTGAGTGTTCGTAGATAGTTCTATACTTAACGCTATAAACACAACTACCTGCAGGGCTAGGATGCGCGAGAAAACTTTGTCGATTCTTAAAAACAGGACAAGGCTGCGACTCTGCATAAGTCTGTCTCGTTTCCGCACGGTATAAAGACACGACAAAATTTTCTCGCGGTGCGCATCCTAGCCCTGCTGCTCAATATAAAGCCATAATCCTGTGAGTAGGTAGGTACTACTAGTTACTTTATCATCAATCTCAAATAGGTAATAGCTAATTATTTTCAACCGACTTCAAAAAAGGAGGTTCTCAATTCGACTGTATGCTTTTTTATTTTTTTGTATGTATGTTACGTGATTACTCAGCCAATTATAAACTGATTTTGATGATTCTTCTTCTTTTTTGTTTGGCGGGTAATACTTTAGAGGTGGTTCCATATAAATTTGATCGAAATCGGTCCAGTAGTTAGGTTTTTAAATCAAAATTACTAGAAAATATGATGTCATCAGGTATTCGAAGTTAAAGGCCTTTTTTAAAGTGTATTTAGTTATTTGTATCTCTCAAGAAGGAACCAAGCAGTTTGTATGGAACAGCATTTTTTTGAGCGGGTAGACCCAGACGAACGTGGCGTGACGAGTTGGACTCGCACGATAAGCATTGGGCCACCAAAGCCGAAGACCGAGCAGTCTGGAAGGAGGGAAGGGAGGCCTTTGCCCAGCAATGGGACAAAACAGGCTGAAAAAAAAAGCTCTTTGTGATTTCGTATCACTATTATTACTATTATGTAGCCTACTTATTCTATATCTTATTAACTTTTTGTCTTCAACAGTAACTCAATCCGAACAGGAGCGATCCTGTATAGCGTTACTGCGGCTACAACGTCGTTCTGGCCAGTTCTTTTGGGTGCATGCTGTTATGCAGCTGAAGGATAACCTGGAGAATTCACAGCGGCCCGTCATCGTATGCACAAACCAGGTCTTAAGGTAACTATGAAGTAACTTGCTTATTCATAATGAGAAACATGTTGATAACCGCTTTTTGTGTCATTGGATACGTCTTTCTTTAAAACGCTGCTTAAGTTTAAAACATCTGTGACAACAACTTTATTGAATACTCACGTTTGAATAAAACAAAAATGTGTCAAAAGCACGTCAGTTTTTATAAAAACTTTATAGAATTTTTTAGTTTAAAAATACTAGTCAAGTACCTACCTACGAGATGGAATATCGATTCTTTAATTTCCTTTGTGTATGAAATATATTCGAAATACCTGTTATTTTCAAAGGAAAGTGATCATTTTTAACCCTCAACGCAAACAGAGGAATGGTATAAATTTAACGTATGTAATATGTATCTTTCGTGTAACATAGTGCTCTCTCCTCGGTAGCTCCCAAAAAGGAACGAACATAGATCTAGTAAAAAAGGGTAATCCCTTTTTTATTATAGATCCTTGGGATCTATGGGAACGAACCGATTTTTATTTAGCTGTTTGTTTGAGAGGTTACTTGATCGAGACAGTTCTTAGCTGAGTTTTTTTTCATTTAGCCCTTGATTCAGCTTAGGGTTCTTAGTACAAGTTCAATACTCATTTGAAGAATTTATTTTCATGTTCAGCTTTAAAAGCTCGTATTTTGTTTAAGTACGTTTTGTCACAAATTCACTATAACTACAAACGTTCTTGTCGACAAAAGGAAACAGTGAATGTTGAATTTTATTAGCATTATTAATGCTATTAGTATTGCGTAGGTTTTATTAATAGTCCTTATTAAAATATTGTTAATGTGAGCTTGGTAAGTAAGTAAGTAACTTTGAGTAACGACCTCACAACTTTATAATACTTGCTAGTAGCATAATATTTTTACTTACTTACTTGCGTTTGGCTGCGAACTCGAATATGCAATCTACGATAGAGAAATCCTTACTTAGAAGAAACCGATTCACTCGAGACTTGAAGACAGATTGTATCTGTCGGAAAATACCCAATCGAACTGTGCATCTGAATGTTTAGGAGTTCGCACAGAAAGGGAAATTTTGATTTCACAAAAATGCTCTTTGGTGCTCTTTTCCAAATATCAACCATGACATGATTTCGCTTTCTCGAGCTTGTGTGATCGTCTGAGAAGAATGGGCCCCTACCAAGAATTAAATAGTGCAATTATGAAACACTCTCCGAAGGGCATAGGTATTATATTATAGTGTTATACATTTTGTGGTAAAGATATGTTTAGTTAACCGCTGAAATTGGCTTATTGTTACTTGAATCGAAGATATCAATGATATCAGCATTCATAGTAGTTTTCATAGAGCTTGGTTGGCTTGCAAACTTGAAAGAGATCCGAAACATGGACTTAAAATACCAACAAAATCATTTGATTAATTCATAGATACGAATTTAAGCTATTTCAAGTAATAAAATTTTACAATAATCACCTACACTTTATCGTTATTAAACATAACCAAATCAAACTATGATTAATGACTCCACTATGGCAATATTTATGCAAATTTCTGACGGGCATGAAACAAAATTTAGTCCATAAATATGTCTCATTTAATCTTTACAAATATTTATTGAATGAGGTATTGAGTTACGCAGACTGATGTCTTTCGTAGATTTTAAATCAAATTATAGATTACAATGCAGTTCTTGCTCTAAAAGTATTTCCTCCTTGTCATTCTAAGCTGTATCATGACTAGTCATGTAAATGTAACGCTTTTCGTTTTTGTGGGACAGTAGGTATCTTTTGTTTGAATATTGGTACAAAATACACTCATAATCCTCGATATTCTCGCCCAAGTATCAAGGTACCATAATCTGCCAAAACGTAGCCGAAACCTGGTTCAATCATCCAACATCCGTTAAAAGCCAAACCGCCGGCGCAGACTAATTGGCTCTAAACCTGCGCTATTAAACCGACGATATCCCAGCAGACCCACGGCGCGTTAGACTTTGAAAAATTACCAGCTATAACTTAACGCGGTCACTTACAGACTTCCCCATTGAGATATCAATAGTGGATGACGGTGTACGACGTATATACCTACACTAAGCTTCGCGTAAACACAGCCCTTACTATTGTTATTAAGGTTTGGTGCAAACGAGAGAATCTTTACTTAATTCCTTTAGTGAAATCATACTGTTCAATAATAGCAGAGTATAGAATAAAAACAGAGCTAGCTAGTAAGACGCACTAACTTCATTAAGTATAAGCGCCAAGCTGATGAAGGGAGGTGTTACTCCGTAGTTTAGGTATGTTCGGCCGGCGGCGCTCCGTCCGGGTGGACAATGCAAGGCAGAAGTAATTCACCGCCCGCACGCTAGCCTCGTCGCACGTAACTAAGCATACGTGATAGAAAGAGAGCAGTATATCTAGGTGAATATAGCGAGCGGTATCCAGCGCTGTGCGAGCTGAATTACTACTTTATTGCCTAGTAGATAGATTCCTTATTTATTTCAATTCCTTTGCGGAGTTAACTTTCTGTACGTAGTACTATTATTTATTCTGTGGTTTAGCTACTTAAACTCAGTTAGTTCTAGGGTCGGGTGAAATGGTCATAGGCGTTATATCGCACTATCATGAGAGCTTTAATCTCGTTAATGGTTACGATTAAAAAGCTTACAACTTCCAGCCATACCCATCTCACAAGGTGAGGCAGTTTGCAGCCACCTCTACTTATTTGGCAATTTAAATTCTCATATATACCTAAGTTCTAGGACTGTTCAAGAGCAAAAGAGCACTGGTGGATACCTGAAGTTTGTTTTGTAGCAATTTAAGCAATAGTCACTTGTCCTACAGGCCTGCTGCAGGATCATGTTGAAGGCATTAAAGAGTTTTACATAATTATATTATGTGAAGGCTTCGTTCAGCAGTAAACGTCTTCTGGCTGGTTATGAAATTATGTTAGAGCTCCTCCTAAAATTAAATGTATGTAGTTTACTTACTTAGTCATCATTAGAACTGTGTACATCATTGTGTAGGTATTTCATCCATTCGAAGAATTATATTTACTTGTTGTTTGTTTTGTATCGTTATTTCTGTTTATTCAGATTCAATAACTTATTTTAGCATATTTATAATAGGGAATATGCATGTGTGTTTTTTATTGACTCAGAAAAAAACTGACTGAAAATCGAAAGTAAAATTTTAATATATACATACACAAATAACAAAATTATAAACATTTTAGTTTTGTGTTAGATTGGGAGGGCACTATAATAGGTTTATGACGTCAAAGAGCACGATTCCAAACAAATTCTATACTAACACGTCTTTTTCTTGAAAGGGACAGATGACTCCTTCCCAAATACTTTGAACACTTATATTTCAGAACTTTACCAGCCGATTTCAATTATTTTTTCGACGTAAGCATCAAATTCAGTTAAACTCTCCATTTATCCTTGAAGGATCTAGCTCATTTATCCTAGTATTTTTAATAATTGAATCACATGCATATTTCCTATTAACTAAACAACTCACACTAAAATATCAATTGCTTGCCCCGCAATCGATAAACTAAAACAAAAATACAAGTTCGTCTTCTTCTGTTTATTTTAAGCCAATGGTAAGGAAGTCGTTCTAAATCTAATAAGAAAAGCTTATTGTTAATCCCAAACGCAAAATTACAAGCTTAAAAACTCGATTACGTTTACGCCGCATCCTACAGTTATTCCCCCAGAGAATAAATATTGTAAAGGGTGATTTATAGACTTTGTGCGGTGCTTGGAACCGATCTGCCGGCCGATGTAGCTATCGGGATGCCTTGAAATATGCCTGCAGAGAGCTATTGTTGTTATGTGAGAAACGGTGTCTAACAAGCGCCGCACTTGATCGATGGAGCAGCTAACACTCAGCGATATTTTATTGCGGAAATTCGCAAAAATTGCTAATTTTTTAAAGTGGGTTTGGCAATAAATAAATCTCTTAGAAAGTTTGCTGGCGCTGTGTAATTTAGATATATGGATGAGAGAGTTCCATTCGATAGAATGTCAATAGTGCGTAAGTATAAGATACAAATATATAGTTACGATCAGCGACAGTGATAATATACTGGACGGGCCCAGCGCTTGCAAACTGTTCAAAATTAATAAGTCAACACAATCAAGCATACCTAGCTAAAAGTATGCATAACACATTTGCCAGAAAATAGAGATAGGAATCTAATTAATGCATGTCAAAAAGAGAACACATGTACATGTATTAGAAATTTGTATTGTATCGTACGGCTCGCATGTCGCAAAGACAGAGTATGACTGACGCGAGAGGAGAGCGGGCTCAACATATAGTCTTCAAAATCCGTGCGCTTATTTCCCGTCCATTCATTTTATCATTGTCGCTGGTTACGATAATTAATGCTCAGTATTTAGAAAAGGGATGACCTCCTGCAAGTGCCTCTTTATCATTTTAGACCTTTTTGATTCACGAAATGTTTCCTATATTAATATGAATTTATAAGTATTTTAAGAAAGTAGCCATTATAGGCAACTCTTAAGGCTTTACTTGTCAGATCTAATCTTTATAAAAACATATTTTCTTTTTCATTGCAGTTTTTTAGATAAGAACTGCAACACTTTTAGTAACATTAGATATGTTTTCTATTAAAGCCTTCAGAATTCACTTCATTGTCTACTTCAGTGAATCTGTTTTCTTCCAATGTTATCCTACTAATATTATAAATGTGAAAGTTTGTATAGGTATTTGGATCTTTATAACTCATCACACAAAAACAGCTGAAACAATTTGGATGAAATTTTGTATAGATCTAGCTTATACCTTGGAAAGCTGACCGGCTACTTTTTATGACAGGAATCGCGGGTGAAACCGTGGGGATTTCCTAGTTAGTAATATTTATTAAACAAAATGTTTTTTTTTTATCTCATACTACTTAACGTCATCATCATCATCATCAGCCCGGAGACGTCCACTGCTGAACGAAGGCCTCCCCCTTAGACCGCCACACAGTACGACAACCTGCCATTTGCATCCACCGGTTGCCCGCGACTTTTCCAATATCGTCGGTCCACCTAGTAGGAGGCCTTCCTACGCTGCGTCTTCCGGTTCGCGGTCGCCACTCAAGAACCTTTCTTCCCCATCGGTTGATTGGTTCCCTACTTAACGTACTTAACAGAAATTATAAATCTCTGTTCTATCTTGTCTATGCAGCTCAATCTATCTTTTCTATCTATCTTTTCTCACTTCAAAGTAGAGTAATCCTATTTTCATGTTATGTTCTGCGATTTCTTTCTACAAACCTGATACCATAAGCTCTCAACTTATTCCACTTCATTTCGCCACCTGACCCTATCTTTTGCATTTTACATTAACATAGCAAGTTGGCTAACAAATAGGCACCTAGTTACAAATACACACCTAGTTTATACGAACCATTCCCTTACTTTCTATTGTCTGAAACTTTGAATTGAATACCGCATTCGGTGCCTAGATTAGGGGCAACAGATACTAATCGGTGTTAACGAAATCATTATGCTTGCTGTCTGGTATGAAAGACCCATTTGTTGGTAAGAATTTACTTCGGGTGAGATAGGCAGGCGAGGCTAAGGCGTTTAGGTTGTCAGTTTATTCGAACTGTAACGGTTTTGTTTGGTAGCTTTTGTGTAATTTGTTTATGTCTTGGGCTTAGCAAAGGCAGACAGCCTTAGCTTGAAAATTATCAAACAACTACCAACCAACTTAAGTTATTGAACATCTAAACTAATAATCGATACTTGAATGTTATTGATCGTGCTATGTGACTTTCCGTCCAGCAGTGGACAGAAATCAAAATAGTCTGATGATGATTATTATTTCGGAAATTGGAAAGAGTCAATAATGAGATAAATAGGTACCTAGCAAGCTATAACATTGGGAGAGATGGTCAAAAGTATATCACAAGTAGATGTATTGTATGATTTAGTAACATAAGTATTTAGATACTTACCCTCATTATACATTAACCTATGTATCTATTATCCGCTTCATCATTAGTGTCTATTAAAAAAAATGCCCAGGAGTCACTAGATTATTAATGGTAGATACAGTTAAAACAAATGAAAAATGTCATTACGAAAATGTAATTATACATTATAGTTTTAATTTTAATTTCTCTCCTTTTTGGAAATAACATAAAACAGAAAAGTACTTGGTACACCGTGAACAGTTTGGTATTATTTTTATTAAAATTATTTAGTAGTTAGTATTAGTTATTAGTATTATTTTTATTATTAGTAAAATTATTAACTTATCTTTTTCAAATTAATTAATATTATTAATATCTTTTCAATGTAAATGAAATATTTCTATTCAAGTGTGTTTTAAATTAAATGATTCATAATAAATACCTCGACCAATATGAATGTACACACAAATAAATTTCTTGTAGCCGAGATCAGCGGGTAAAATACTAAAATGTTTTTGCGAGGGAAACGGATCACGGTATCAGTGGAGACAACGCCCCGGGATCCGTGGCTAACTCAATCCGATCCCGGGATCCGTGGCTAACTCAATCCGATCCCGGGATCCGTGGCTAACTCAATCCGATCCCGGGATCCGTGGAGACAAACCCGAAAATATTCATAAAAGCAGTAGGGATATATTGCGGTGCAAAATGTATAGTTGGTGTTAGAGAAATTGCAGATTTTTTAAAGTGGTATGCAACTCACACCCTTAATTAAGCGGATATGAGAGCCCACGATTTACACCTACATTTATGTACGATTTATCTCATAGTAACCAAGCATACGCTCAGCTTTTCCGGTTGTGTTGTGGTTGCTTTTTGTTTCCTGATTGTGGTTTCTGTGTCTGGTTATCAGGTATTTGGAAGTAACTACTACAACGGTTACGATCAATTTATGAGTAATAGTTATAAGTCAGTATCCACTATCCTTAGGAATTAGGTCTTATACTAACATAGAAACCAATCCTAACATCAGGCGACATAGCGGTCAAAGTCAAGCCTATATTGAATTAAATAAAAAATAATTATGCTAAAATATTTTGATCATAAAAACTTGACATTTTAATTTGTTGGTCGACTTGATAGTAAATAAATAAGTAGGCATTATAAAATATTGTGTCCAAGATAGCGGATCTAAATGAATTTGAATGAGCTCGCCCATTCAGTACTTACCATGACGTGTGTGGGTGACAACCTAGTTGACCTAACAAAGTAGAGCACAAAGGGCAGTAGCAGTGACTGTGTACCGCTCGAAGCTTTGTCTGAAATAATTAATTCTAGTGCAGTTTTGTCAAGGGCGGATCCAGGGGGGGGGGTCATGGGGGTCATGATAGTAAATAAATAAGTAGGCATTATAAAATATTGTGTCCAAGATAGCGGATCTAAATGAATTTGAATGAGCTCGCCCATTCAGTACTTACCATGACGTGTGTGGGTGACAACCTAGTTGACCTAACAAAGTAGAGCACAAAGGGCAGTAGCAGTGACTGTGTACCGCTCGAAGCTTTGTCTGAAATAATTAATTCTAGTGCAGTTTTGTCAAGGGCGGATCCAGGGGGGGGGGGTCATGGGGGTCATGCCCCCCCCCCCCCCTCTAAGCCGGGTGTAGGTCGACTACTGTATTTTTTTCTAGTTCTAATCGAATTGGAGCCTGTCCTAACTAGACCTCGACTCGACTATATGACCCCCCCTGACTTAAAAGCTGGATCCGCCCTTGAGTTTTGTATAAACAGATGAAATAGTAGGCACAAACAAACAATTGATCGTCGCTTTTCAACAGGTTGTTGGTCAAACTTGGACGTTTACGCGATTAAAAAAAAATATGAATCCAGTGTTTACAGAATTCTCAATAATGTTCTAAGTTCACTTCAGTCCCCAAGTACTTGTCTAGAGAAACTTATAGAATTAGTAACATTTTAGTTATGCTGAATAGGACATATGGCTAGGCATTATGATGGCAGTTTTTTTTTTATAATGATGAACATTACACACAGAGCCATATTTTAAAAAAAAAAAAAACCCATCTAGCCCTAAACTAAGCAAAGCTTGTACTGTGGGAACCAGATAGCTGATATAATAGTTAAACACTTTTTTGCTAATACATAGGTATTATAATACCATAAATACACACAGAACGTAACGTCAAACCACTTTCCCACAAACACTAAATCTAAACTCTAAACCCTATATCGTATAAGCTTAGGCTTCTTATTGTAAAATGAAGTTGTCCTCCTCTCTTACTCTACTATTGCTGCGACCAACGGTGTCCATATGAAACTACTTTTTGACAATACCTGTGAACACTATGGAAGTAATAAATGTCTGAATCTGAATCTAAAGGACACTTCCCACTGCCTGTGGTAGCCTAGTGATACAAATTTCACATACTTCCTTGTAGGAACTAGGCCATAATGTCACATGCCTTTATGTTGTAGACCAAATACTAAGAATATTATAACAGTAACTACGATCACTATACTTTCGTTTCTAGTGGATATAAACCTAAACTACGATCACAATACTTTCGTTTCTAGTGGATATAAACCTACAAAATTTGTTATCTATTTCAGACAAATTGTTCAAGATTAACAACCACGTAAAAGTAACCTTATTAGGAGTTTTTCAAACTTCACAAACCAGACGTTTCAACGTATCCTAGATGCAGATAATTTTCAAGGTTCCCCGGCGTTCTAGTTGGATTTTTTGCTCCGTAATCCGGCTCTTGTTATGCATAACCGAGTTAATGGAAATATCGTATCGTATCCGTAGGTACATTCTCGTTTCCCACCAAGACGCCAATTTGTGCGTCCGTGCAGGTTTCGGAGTAGGGCTGTGAGGCTGACCCAAGAAGGACACTTGTAAATCCAAGGTTAATCGTCGCGAACTATTACACTTTGTTTTTAAAGCTTAAACAGGAAGAAAAAAAAAAAAAAGAAAAGTAAAAAAAACAAAAAATAAAGTAAGTAAGTAAAAGTAGTAGTAGTAGTAGTAGTAGTAGTAGTTCTATAAGTGTGGAATCACTTCATACAAAAATATTCAAAATAGTATTACACTTTGATTTGAACGAGTAGCTAAACTAGCGGAGTATCTAATTAATAGTATATACTACTCTGTAGCTGAAAACCTAGGTCAAACACTGAAACACTCCACTGTCACTTATATTCTAAAGTGTCGCCTATATATGATTTAAGACCATTCTAGCAAAAAAAACTACAGAAATGTATTAAATTTTGTATATTAAAAAAGAAGCACGTAAATAGATGTACAAAAATCCCATCGTACTAATATTATAAAAGCGAAACTTTGTCGGTATGTGTATGTATGTTTTTTACCTCTTCACGCCAAAACAGCTGAACGGATTTGGATGAAACTCTTATTTCCTGGAATACATATAGGCTAGTGAGTATATAAATATCGGCTATAGAGGATAGAATGTCGGTGTAGTAGAATACTATTATATAATGGAAAAACTAGACTCACAATAAAACATTCATGGGACATTAAAGTACCTAATATCTGTGAGCGATTATCCAAAATCAAACAGACTATAGAGCTAGGCTACTAATTGGCTACCTGTACTGCACAGCGATGTGGTGGTGTAGTCGAAGATGGTAGCATAACTAGTCTTGGTCGACAATTTGGAAACCAAACAGCACAAAACATAATGAGGCCTAGCCTAGTAAGTAAAAGGATTTAGTTATTTGAAAGTTTCAGCACTAGGCCACATGCATAGGTATTGTAAAATGTCCTAATCTTTTAAATCCAGATTACCTACTAATGTGTAGGTATGTAAGTACACAAATCTATTGAAGTAGGTAGATGCGAATAGATTGGGGGAAAAGTGGTGAATTTTGCGAGCGGGCCGAATTTCTTACATACGCGGACGAAGTCGCGGGCGACCTCTAGTTCCATGTATAAGACTTTCTAAACGACAAAACTTTAGCAAAAATCAGATCAAACCACTCCACACTAACACCCCCCATTTGGGTCATTATGTTATTAATGTTAGTTTTACATAACCAGAATAATGTGCAATAAACGATTTTAACTTTTGACTTGACGTCTATCTATTATTGGGTCTACTAAAAAGACTAGTAGGCACACGTGGCTGTCAAAGTTCAACAAATTATCTTGCCAGACCAACCCAGCTCCTTATCAACAGTATAATTAAACGCACCGCATAATTCTGTAATTTATATTTATATCTTAAGCTCTAGGTGCAAGGAATGCCACGCCTTTTGCAGCGCGACAGCCCTGGAGTGGTCGCATAAATCTCTTGGACATGTCGTGGGCGGGAGACATGTTGACAATTTGTTGTCGTTCACTGCATGTGTTGTATTAATAATGCAAGTTAAACAGTGGACGAGTTAAGCCCAAAACCCACTTTTATGACGTGACACATGATCTGGCAAGTTTTGCTAGCGCGTAACATGTCACTCACGTCACGCGTTTGCAAGTAGGTACGTAGACTTTCCAGATCACGTTTCACGTCATTTTAGGTTCTTGGGCTTACGGGACGATTTCATTGTCACGCTTTGATAAATAATATGTCTAGATAGAGTCTCTTACTGTTTATGAACGAAAAATTACAGGCCAACATTATTATACCAGTGTGTGTGTAGTGCTAAGCAGGACGTAGCTGCACGCGCGTCGGGCTCTGTTTTCACTCTTTCAAAAAGGTCACCGGATGTGATCGAAACTATAGTCGGAGTATCCGATTTAATTAAACGTGAGTATTCCCGTATAAATAAAACAAAAATATACTAGTGTGCGTGACAGCCATGTCTTACACTCGCGTTGCGCCATTCTCGTTGTTATAGTGTGCGTGCATAAGAGGCTAACAGTTCACCGCTATTTTTTTCGACGCGTTTAGGATCCATCAGTCTATCTATATGTGTCTATAATTTATCAAAGTTGTCACGATTACATTTCTTAATTGGGCGTTCAATATAGGTTACTAACTATGCGGCAGCGTCGGGGCTCCCCGACAAAATATAAAATCATTCTGAAAAAGAGCAGTGTGAAAGAGAGAGACAGAAGAAAGAGGGAGTGACTGTCAGTCGTCGTCGTCAGCCATAAAACGTCCACTGCTGGACGAAGGTCCTGCTGCCATTATAGAGGGGTGTCTGTCAGTAGCATTTACTTAAAGCTTTGATTAAGTGAGAGAGAGCTCGATCCTCTAAAACTTAAAGCCGTCACACACGATGAAGATGCTATAATATTTCATGTTATCTTAGAACATATTTCAATATCGCTAATCATATAAAACAAATGACGAACAAGTGACGAAGAAAATAATTATATATTACAAAATTGTATGGCAAACAATATTTTATGTATGCATCATCGTCCTCTGTGACGGCCTTTATTCAAAATCATGGCAATGCTTAAACAGGTTTTTATCTGTTGTGGCTGAAGGATTTGAATGGCCATGAATGAATTTAAAAAAAGGATTTCCACAGCAACATAATCTCGTATCCAGGTCAGAAGCTTACACATAATATAATGGGATTCCCATACTCCTTTAGTTCTGCTTATCGGACCGTATGTACAGCTGGAGTTAATTAGAGGAGAAATAACAGTTGGTCTTGCTCTAGACAAATTACGGTAGTCTACGGTTGAGCATGCCCCACGGTATTTATTTAAGTTTTAAAGTTTCGTCTTCTTATACATTAAAGCTAGCCAGTGTGCTACGATAAAGTTTGTTTTTTAATTCCATCTCTATCGTGGTGGGTCCACGGGGGAAAAGTCCCCGGAGTCCCACCAGTAGGTCATAGCAGACCACGGGGAAACGCCCGTATTCGACAGCACTTTTCCTATCCGAGATATGAAAACAGGCTTCGTATGTCCTGATTTCGCCGACATCCACATTCGGTTTACTTACCCAATAGCCTACAGTTACATCTTTTCGATATAATATCTACTTACTACCGTTTCATACAACTCTGTAAAGGCATGTATCATTTTCCGTTATAAGACAAGTTTACCTCATTAGGAACTCTAAATCACCATAGCCCAAGTTAACAAATGCAAAACGCGTGTTAACATTCGGATTACCACCAACAGGTAGGTAGGTACTTACACTCGCCCTTTGGTTCGCGGCCAATGGTTATCTTGCTTTCTTAATGCGAATGTTACAGCTATTTGTCCACCTCCAACCTATCTTAACTTTGATGTACAGCCAGCAACAGAGTTCTTTGGCTACGCGGCTCTGGTTTATTTCTTCTATAGGCACGCTCTAATAGAGTTAATTTATCAGTGGTGCTGAACTTACTCGTAAGTGCTTTAATAACTTACCCGCTCATTAGGTATTGCTCGAATAGTGCCTGTTGATAGTCACACTGTAGGTACCTTTTTATAGGTGCGTGAATATAGTGGAATAAACCTATTATTCTACAGTTGAATCCCCTCGATATTGGACTGAGCATTACCTACCCTATGTACATAAAAAATCTAAGTACTCTAAGTAAATAAAAGTAAATTTTATGAAGCGCTGTTCTATAAAGAATCCACACCATAAAACCTAAAATTCAACCAAACAAAATAACTTAAAAAAAAGGTTGTTTCTATGGTTATTTTAACTTAGCAAAAAAAACTCAACTGGAATAAGTCGTGGCCATAATAAAAAGCCGTGGGAAACCAACTTAAAATTGTGAGGTCGCAGGTTCAAATCCAGGTCTCGTATCAATGAGGTCTTTAGACTGTATGTACGGATTCAAACCACTGGCGAAACACTTTTCGGGAAGGAAAACATTGTGAGCAAGCTTGCATACTTCCGAAGGAGAAATTCAATGGCGTATAAATCATGTTATACGAGTACTTAATTTTAAATTATTTGTTACACAACTAAAAATTGTTAATTATAAAATTCACTTCTTAACATTATATTAGGATTTAACATAGGATTTATTTAATTTAAAAAAAATGTGTAACCTCCAGCGAGCGTGGTGGATAGATTTGGTCCAATCGCCCTTCGAGGATAGGTAGGTCCTAATGTCCAGCAGTGGACTGTAAACAGGCTGATTATTCTAAACACAACTGAGAGACAAAAAATAATAATAGGTAGGTACTAATTTAAATAAACACCTTTGTAACGAGTTTTCCTCTCCACAGTACCTATGTAGGTCCAGGGCTGAGTCCAACTATGTGACATTTTCCCGCATCCACTATTAAAGGTTGGCTCGACTCAGCCCGCTAAAGGTTACATCGGGTACAAATTCAATACGCGCACCTTGCACTTATCGCTGTTTGTGTTAATGTCTGTCCCCTTTGTACACATAGTGTTAGGAATAATCTCTAGAAACTGATTTTTACTTGTTACCCCCTAAGATGATTACGGCGTCACACTGTATTTGCCAGTGTCAATTATTTTAATTGGTATTTCAAGTTTTTGATGAATACTAGTCCAAGTCTTAGTCACAGTTAAAGTCACGGTCAAGTCCCACCATGTACTAGTAGTGGTGGCAACTTTACTACAAGCTTCTTCGGAGGTTTGAAAACAACATGAAACACGAAAGGACATATTTCACCACATTATATAATTTTGCCCACAATCATGCGCGTAAATTGGCACTTAATGATTACATGTCACCGTGTTTAAACATTAAAACTTGAAGAACAAGTATTGGAAAAGAATGACTGCCATATACCTAGAAGTCAGTTGGTAGTATGTCTGCCTTCACAGCTGTAGGACGTGGGTTCGATTCCCATCCAGGACAAGCATTTTTGTGACGAACATATATGTTTGTTCTGTGTCTGGGTGTATTATATTATAGGTATTATAAGTATGTATTTACAAAAAGAGGCCTTCGATCAGCACTGGACGTCTCCGGGCTGATGATGATGATGATGATTTACAACAACAACAAAAAAAATGTAGGTACTTACATAAGTATTCTATCAGCTAAAGTATCTGGTTCCTATAGTACAAGCTTTGCTTAGTTTGGGGCTAGATGTCCCTGTTTAAAATGTCCACGCAATATTTATTCAATACTTACCAACGACGATATACACAAATACTTACTTACAATACAACGCGACAACAAGATTTTTTCGCGTTCCAAAACTCGTTGGAGATGTAGAAACCAAGTTATAAATAACGGAGACAACTCTTGTACAATCTGTAATAGTTCTAACTCTACAGAACCCAGAAAACAAACTCGATTACAAAACAAACCTACCTATTAAAGCTTTTACACACACTTGTCTTGTATGCTAGCTTACCCAGCCTAGTGGATACTTCCACATTGTAAGTCTCCGTGAGTGAATTTAAACATTAAACTTTATTACTCCCATTCTCTGTTTCTAGTAATGGGTAAACCTTGTTACATTGTCAGGGATTCTTCGCAGTGTAATAGCATGCTATCACCAATTAAAATCCATTTAAATTGCTAACAGGCGGCCATCTAAAAGGCCCACTTAATAGATAGGTAGGTACCTACTTATTTTGGCCATACTTACACCAATGATTATATGCCTACTACTGAAAACATCTTCTGAGTGTATGAGTAACTTCGAAGGGTGATTGGTTTTGGTGACTTCACCACGCTAGCCCGATGCGGATTGGCGGATTCACATACATTATTGAATTTTTTCTCCGGACATGTGGAGTTTCTTCACGATATTTTCCTTCATCGAAAAGCCAAGTTTTTTGAATCCGTACATAAATTCCAAGGAACTCATTGGCACGGGCCCGGGATTGAACCCACGACCTCACGATTACGAGGCGCGTTTTCTACCAACCTTACCACAGCATCGATGACCTTTAAGAATGAATATACAACGTGTAACAAAAAGATTCAACAATACGGAAGGGCATGTATGTACTCGTCGTTATGAACAAATTTTACTTTGGAGCCAACCCTGAAATCGCGAAAGAAATATCAGCTGTTCCATACTATTTGTCCAAGGTCAATTAACTTTTTGTATGGAACAGCTGATTTTATTTTCGCGATTTTTTGGGTTGGCCCCATAGTAGAAGTCGTTTATAATGATAAGTACATACATGCCCTTTCGTATTGTTGAACCTTTTTGTTACACATTGTATATTCAGACATAATAACTAACTAGAATCATATTGTCAACAGTGAACAAGAAGCAACAGTGATGAAGGCAAACCCATGGCTGTACCACTACTACGCGGTTCAGTCAAAACTCCACTACGGTCTGGCTTATGAAGCAGCCACGAGAATGTATGGACCTCCACCGCCTGATGTTCAAGTCTACCCTCCAACGATGCAGTATACGCCAACCCCGCCCGTTTGCATCAACGGCAACCAAACAGTCATGATGCCAAACCCTGGACTTCAACCACACATACCGCATGTCCCACCACACCTAGCTCCAATGCACTACGCCTACGAAAGACCAGACAATGGACCTGTCGACTACTCAGTCTCATTACAGGAAAACAGGTACCATACTACATTTAATAAACCAACAATCGAATTCCGGGTCTAACATAATTACATTTTAATTGCTGATTTGCACATCCAATGCCATCTTCTAATAAAACCTTGAAGTATCGATCATTTAATTGTAAGAATGCGGACACACGTGAACTCATTGTCCAGTTTTTATCCATGACCATCCAAGCAGGTGGAAACTTAGCTATTCCGCATGTTTCACTTCAGATTCCTGTTCCAGGTACCAGAATATTCGGATAGAGGATACTAGGATCCAGCCTAATGCTAAACGGAAAGGGAAAAGCTCAGATGAAAAGCCAAGCACTCCAGCAATGTCTCCTCGGTGCACACCTTCGACGATTAGTTCTGGAGACACACTGGTCGCCGTGTCAGCGGGATCCATAGCTAGCAGACGACCAGGATCTAAGAACTTTAATATAACAGAAACAGAAATGGATCAATGGAATCCTAGTCCCACATGGTCAGAGTCTGCATTACAGAAAGTTCCTGATGTTTGCCATCAAGACCTAAGTCCTTATGTCACAACGACTCCACCAACGCCGTCAGGGACTCCGACAGCCTACGCACACAACTATAGTCATACATTTGTGTTCGACTGGTCACCAGAGCAATATGTTCCTCATACTAACAATAGATGTAATACAGTAACCACAGAAAGTTCCTACCAGCAAACGTGGAATAGAGGTCCTCGGACGTCATTCGCTAGTGCTGCAGAAAACTCTGATGAGAATTGTAATCCTAATAGATTAAGTTTATCAATGAGAGTCAGTAATCCACCGCCGGCTTACACCGCTAGGGAAGGGGAGGCGCTTAGGAGACAGATAGGTAAGTTATCCAGCATAATAACAATATTTAAAACTACCTATAGATTCAACTGTGTGCAAAGCTCACAACACAGCGAGTTCCATTGACCGTTAGACGACAGACCCAGGCGGACGAACTGGACTCTTTTTGTAACAACAGAACCCAGCTTTGAACCGTGAAGAGTGCAAGGAGGACAGAGAGGCCTTTGCCCAGCAGTGTGACGGAACAGGCTGATAAATAATAATAGATTTAACATCGAAGCTCCAAAAATACAATGCCCTAGGCTATTACGAGTCCTAGGCAGTAAGTAGCAATATGGCTAGTTTGTTTGGAAACCCATGCTGCAATTTGAGTACCTGCCTACAGTTTTATTGGTTAAGTCCGATCTAAAGTTTTTAGTTATGCATACCTACGAATGTCAAAATATTTTAAATACGCATTAGGTGTAAAAATATGCCAACTGCGGCTTAAAAATTGGCACTGTTCTTATTGTGGTTCTTATAATACTTAAAAAAACGACTTCAATTTTATTTACCTGGATGGAATTTTTGATATTGATATTTTTATTAATATTAATAATAATTACAAGTCAGGTTCTGCAAGTACTTCTTAGGTACTCAGATGTACATAAAATTGTTAATTAACATTATATTATTTTTTTATAATTAGGAATGTAGTTAAAACAAAAATAATTAATTAAATAATGTGCTAATTGGTTAAAAATAAAGTCAATTTAAATTAGATGATAAGAAATCAGTGTCATATTAAAATAAGACATAATGAAAAAAACAATAAAATAAACTAATTGTATAAAATCCGTACAAACAAGTCAAGTTACAAAAAGGTAGTAAAAGGTACCTACTTATTTATTCTAGTTTCGGAACGAACTCCTCGACGGTGTAGGGTGTACGTCAAAAACAACTTTAGCTTATATTTTAAACCGAACCAAAGATTCTATTTCACGTATTATATTTATCCAGTTATTATGATTTAAAAACCAAACTACTGAACCGATTTCGATAGAATGTATATAGGACCACCTCTGAAGTATGAAGTGAAGTAACAAAAAAAAAGAATCATCAAAATCAATTCACATTGGCGGAGTAATAGCGTAACAAACAAACAAAAAAAACAGTCGAATTTTTGCTTCTTTATTGAAGTCGGTTGAAAAGCAGTAGGTATTCGAATGCAAGGGCGTAGGTACCGAAAACAACAGTGATTTTTTATGTGAACATTTTGAACAAATTAACATTTCGTTTTCGTAGGTACCTATCAGTTTTAAGTTTCTGCCGAGCGTATAATATCAAAGAAGTTCAAGAAGTTTTATTTTTGTTACAGATCGCCCACACCCAGATTCACCAGACGCCAAAAAGCCTTCATTATAACTCTTATAGCTTATAAATATATTTCGAGTCTTATTATTATTTTGTTACCTTGTTGCATTAGTTAAATGCCTAATAAGTAGATACTAAACTTGTTTTAGGGGCCAGAAATTAGAGCGACAGAATTTTGCTCGCACATTTCGACATTGTTGTAAATATTACTTATCAAGTTGCTGGATTCGTAAAAGTATTACGAAAAACTAATAAGTAGTAATTTACTAATAAAATGGGATTTTAGCCTATTTTTCTTTCTAGAGAATTTGTTAGATTCCTGTGTAGGTAGGGTAGGTACACTATCAGACCCCATTGCTTATTGCAGAAGACGGAGATGGTGACAGGATGGTAAAAGAAGTTTTCGAATCAAATCCTATTCGATTTCGGGTATATGGCATAGATCTAGTTAAAAAAGGGGTCTAAGGGGCTGAATCTTTCTTTTATTCTCACCAACGTGAGTGATTTAACTAATTATATTTAGTGGTTTTATTTTAATTATTAATGATTATAAATTCATATATATCGAAACGTGCGGGCAAGATATCGACGCACTCGTATCTGGGCCTAAAACATTAAAAGCTCTGGAACTCTCCTGTGATCTTTGTGTTTATTAAATCTAGTAAATTAGGTAGGTAGGTACCTAATTGTAAATTATATTACCTTAGAAACATATCCATTGTTTTGTACAAAATTGTTATAAGAATGGTTTACTGTTTCACATCTAATGTGTTCAGTTAGTTTGTGTATACGAATAATGTATTATTTGTGTAAATATTAGGATTTAGTTAAGGGATAATGTGGGTGTTTTTGATCTGTTCTTCAAGCTGAAAATGTTAGCGGAAAATAGGCGTAGATGTCTATAGAAGTGACAGTCGGTATTTATGTAACGGTTGCCGCCATTTTACCAACAGTCCAATAATTTGATTTCGGGTCTGATAAGAAATTTACGAAGTATCGATAGCTAAATAGCTACACGACACTCTTTGAAAATTATTAATTACATGATTAATCTCATGGTAATAATGCCTAATTTCACTTGCAAGTGCAACACACTTTCGTCTACTTTTTACACGACTGCCTTAAAAGCTACACCGTTTTATGGTTGATATACCAAAAACTCGTACAAAACGGTTTGATTCCACTATATATACACTATATATATATATAAAGAATATTCGAATTGCTGAACAGTGGAATGCGCTCCCCGAGTGGGTGTTTCCCGATAATTATAATCTGGGTGTCTACAAGTCGCGAGTGAATCGGTTTCTTCTAGGCAAGCGTGCTCCATCGTGGACTGCATCTTCGTTTATCATCAGACGAGATGGCAGTCAAACGAAAGCCTATAAACATATAAAAAATAAAAATAATAAAAGCAGTGAAATGTTTTCAGGGTTCATTATCTATTGTACATGTGAGTTTCTTTGGTCCACCTTAATTCTGAATTCTGAAACTAAGCAGAGCGTGAAAAAAAATTTTCAATGCTGTGCCAGGATACAGCCGTTTTTTTATTACTAAATTATTAAGTTAGTTACTACGGGTTTCGAATACTTCTTGGAGATCCAAGTATTTGTAAACCTATGGTTTTTATTTTAAATTAAAAAACCTGCTGCTGTATCGCGCCTTTTTTCCGCCAACATTTGTTTGTAAATTGTGTTCACAATAAAGGACACTGGCGCCAATTCTACCACCCCCTACATTAAGTTCGACTAAACTTAATTTTCTACAAATATAGATAGGTAAGTATATCTAATTTAAAACCTTGTTTACTTTTTAGGAAGAAGGTAACGTCGATGCAGACACGCCTAAAATGAACTTTATTGCTATCCAGTGTCCATTCGTTACATGACATTTTAATGAGAGCTATTTGTACTTGTTGTAACTATTATTTTATTCTGTGGCTTTAGGCGCCGTCACTTTGGTGTAGATTAAAATGACGTCATCTTAGTTGTTTTGGAACACGTTTTGAGATGGCATTTCTATAAATAGGGTCTGTCACTGCGTGGCAATAAAGTTAGTTTTACGCTTATAGGGTTTAAAAACTTGTCAAGTCAGTGGTGCCTAAGAATTTAGTAGGTAGGTACGTATCATGTCAGTGGCAAAAATAACTTGACACGAAATAGACAGACAAGGTTTTAATTACATTTGAATAAAATTTAGTTTAGTCGAACTTAAAGGGAGGGTAGAACTGGCGCCATTATTTTACAAAACCGTTTCCTAAAACTGTCTTCCTTAGCTTTAACATGTCAACGAATAAAATAAATTACCTAAGTATGTAAATGAATTCCGTCCTTCTGAAATACCAACTAAGTATAATTATATTGATATAAATTAATTGTACAAAGATAAATAAATACAGTAGTGAGTACCTAGGCATATAATTTACTGAAAATCAGTAGGTATCTGTGCAGTTATACCTAGTATTAATTTATGACCTTTGTTGATTGATTTGATTTTGAGAAGTAAAAAATTACGACTTTAAACAGTTTTTTCATTTTTATATTTCTTTAGTATTATAGGGTTCCATACCTATACCAAGACATGAGTTGCTGATTCCATCTGCAACCTAAGGATATTGACACGATATCGCGCCAATAACCAGTCATCAGGCAGGGGCTCAATATTTGAATTATACATGCATGACTTATAGCACAAAATAGGGAATATGCATAAGTATTAATTATTAAAAATAATAGGATAAATGGAGAGTTAACTGAATCTGTATACGTCGAAAAAATAATTGAAATCGACTGGTAAAGTTCTGAAATATAAGCGTTCAAAGTATTTGGGACGGAGTCATCTGTCCATTTCTAGCAAAACACTTGCTTAGCTTGAATTTGTTTGGAATCGTGAACTTTTACGTCATAAACCTAGTATAGTGCCCTCCCTTTCTAACATGAAACTAAAATGTTTATAACTAGGTACGTTATTTGTGCACAAATTAAAATTTTACTTTCGATGATTTGTTTTGTTTGTTGCCAGTCAGCTTTTTTGTGAGTAAATAAAATAAACCACATGCATATTCCCTATTATAAGACTTTTGAACAATAACTCAAGTGAAAAAGCATTTGTGCGATTCAGAAATTGAGCCCAAAGTCAAATAGTTTATATATTACACTTGGTCTGATTACATCAGCACTTATCATCCCACTACTTCACACGAAGGACACAGACCTTCTGGCGCCGGGGGCGATACTCTACCACGAGACCCGCTGCGGGTTGGCAGTTTCATATACGCCGTTTATGCCGTTGTATTCCTTCTTCTTCAAAAATGTTTATACTTATAAGTATTCTATCAGTTATCTGGTTTCCATAATAAGCTAAGCATAAGCTTTGCCAAGTTTGAGGCTATACAATATTGTATCAAATATCCACCAAATTTATTTATTTTATTCGTACACAATAATTACACCTTACGATGTTTTCCTTCAGCGAAATAATGTTTAAAATTCGTAGGTAAATTCCAAAGAACTCATTGGTTTAGGCCCGGGATCGAACCAACAACCTCACGATTCTAATGCGAGTTTTCTCCCAATAAGAACTCAGTCTATGATATTAATGTTTACTTCTAACATAGTTGGACACGCAACTCAGGTATTTCAAATAAAAGGTAAAATTATTTTTGTCCATATCAATAGCTATTTATTTTAATTATTCTAAAACCTATGCATAGAAATGATCTAATCATACAAGTTGAGTTGATTAAGTTTCTTACAATTTAATCAGGCCTTAGTCTCATATTTCTCATGAGACACAAGTCTCTCGCTGTATCCTTCCGTCCGTATGGCGTCGACAGATCATACAATCTGAGAATCAAACTAATATTGAAACTGTCTGGAAGTGCCTTTACCAATGTCGGTACTAGTTCGCTAGGCATCTTCTGCAGCACTAACTGAGCTCTTTCATGACCACACTGCACGACATAGACTAAGAACTCAAGAATGAAGTGCGTTTGAGGTGTCACATTCCCGTTCTTACCAGCCAGTTGAGAAAACGATTTAAACAAAGTTTCAAGGGACGAATTCAGAGGCTCTTTCAATATCGCACCACCAGACACATTCGATCCTTGAGAATAATACATGTTTGAGTCAGAGGAATTGTCGTTGAGACGTCTTATCTTGCTCCCAGAACATAGAGCATCTAAATCATCTCCATCATCATGCCGTCGCTTTCTAGTAGTTTGGACTTTATTACAGTTACTGTATTCAAGAGCAGCATAAATGCAGTAGACAGATAGTTTAGCTAATACGGCACATTGTGGCTCCACAAGTTCCTCGCATAGTTTGGCATTGTATAAATACTGAGGTAGAACATGCAATATCAACGCTTCAGTGCATTTCTGGATGTCTAAGTGGAACATAGCGAGTGCAACATCTACTGATCTGTCAAGGTCATCCTGGTAACGAAATTTGAGGGTTTCTTTCACCAAATTAGTCACAAACCATACAGGGCCAGTGGTGTTAAGAAGACTCTCGATAATGTGAGTTGAGTCAATGTGGAGGTATCCTCTATTCTTTATATCTTCCCAAACAGACTGCAGCTGCTCCAAAATTGGCTGTCTCGATATTATGTTGTGAGACAGTGATACTGGTTTGTTCTTTGGAATTGGAGGTGGATGAATGTCGTGCTGCATTTTTCTAATAATTTGACACATAAGGATAGCTCGCTCTTTGAAATTATCGATCTGCATTTCAACCTCTGTTAGTGGCGTCAAAAACTGTTGAACCATATTGAGAGGTTTCAAGAAAGCATCTTGATGAACCACGTTTATGTACGAGCAAAGCCATACAGACGCACAAACAGCCAGTGAAGCCATCTTCTGTCTCAATGAATCCAACATCCTTTTCACATCGGCGGCAGAAAGTGAGCCTTGTTCCCAAGCAAATAGGATCTCTTTTATGGCTCCGCTCACATTCATGCACAAATCATGTGGTTTCATATTGGTATTTTTAAAGTCAAAGTCTGGGGCACACAAGTGATGTATGAAAAAGTCCACAAGCTGAGTGTCACACTTTTGTAAGATGTTATCTGGGGATTTGTAGTGACCTTTATGTGCCATACAGTCTCGTACCCACTTCTCAAAGAATGACTCTCCATTTTCTTCAAGAACAGCTTCGGGACCAAAATTTTGCACTATTGAGCAAAGGATTAGGAATGAAATGTCAAAGATGTAGACCTTAGACTGTGGAGCTCCTTTTTCAGCAGCGGCTATCAGTGCAAATTCATTGAACTTTATCAGTCTCGATACAAACAATTTTAACTTTCCTTCTACAGTAGCAACGGCTAGAATAGTGTCTAATGTTGTTCCACCAACTATTTGGCAAAGCATTGCATGCAACGAGTCTTGGGTTTTATGGAAATCACCACCCATAGTCTTCAAAATACCAGCTAAAGTAGGTTCAGCTCTAGTAATAAAAGAAGGAACAGATCCCTGGAGGCCAGTTGGTTCTAGTTTTTGTAGTTTAACATCTTTGCTTTCTCTCTTCTGTTTAAAGTAAGTCAAATGACTTTCAGATACCACATTCAGTTTCACCAGTGGTTCTAATAGCGCCACAACACTATTACAAGAATTTTTGGTGTCAACAATATCCAATAATGGTGAAGCTTGTAGTAGTCTCTCAAATGCTTCAACCAATTCAATGGAACACTCTGTTTCTTTGTTTGTTGTTCCACACATGTTATGAAGGTAGTGCATCACCTGAGGTATTTTTAGAAAGGTAAACGCAGCCCATAGTGCTTGTTTCGAGGCATCTTTACTAGAGTCATTGAGAGATATGAAGCATGACCTGATCAGTTCACTGTAGAGCCTGGATAAAGGGTATCCTTTGATCCTCTTAACCATGAGAAGCTGACTGGATAGTTGTTGCATATCAGCACTGGGATTGGCAAGGACATTTATTGCGATCAATGCTTGGAGGCAGTGTGTGACAGCATCAGGATTGGTATTCAACGGGGCTATTTTATCAATATCCATACTACAAATCTTTTGCAATGTTTCGTGAATGCTCACTGGTGCTTTGAACTGTGTGTTCATCATCATAAAGGCTTGAATCTCTTTGCACTTTTTTGTCACTTCACTATATTCTTCCGGATCGTTTTGTTTAGCTAAGTAAAACATAGCCAACAGAAAATCTGAGCTGACAATTGAGTTTAACAGAGATGAAGATTTTTCTAGTAATTCTTGACTTTGAATAGGATTATTTGATGGGTACTTACTGAGTGAGTAATGGTACACTTGCAGGAGCCACAGTATTATAGCAGAGACAGCATAAGCTAGCACTTCTTCTTCTAGCTTTCCCCGACATGTAATACTGTCCAAAAAGCTTTCTAAGAACTCTAGGAGGCTGGTGACACAGTGAGGTTTATGAAAAGCATCAAATTTCGATATCCTCTGCAGAACCGCAGCATATGAAACGAGGTGGGAAGCCAGTGAGTGTTTCAAATATGAGATGACCAGCTGGTTCGCGCCACATCCTACCATGGCCTGTTGTAGAATGCAGTCCGCTAGGTTATATAGGTCGCCGCTGACACCTCTAGGTAATATTGTCTTGATGTTGATACCCCATTGGATGTCTGTCCATCGTTCCCTCCAAGCTTTGAGGATGAGTGCCTTCAATGCGCTGGTTTTACTGGTGATCTTCGACGCGTCCATTGTAACCATTTTAGTAGCAATATTCCAACTTTATAATGTGCAGTTATGTACAACAAAACTTCATGTTTGACATCAGTATCTTCTCACTATTAACACATTTAGGTAACAATTCGATCCAAAAACACCACAGGCAGAAGCAGTATTTCTCTTTCGATGCGTTTCTTTGTGTTTACAGTGTTTTAAAACATTGATGAGGAATATTTATTATAAATATAATCCTCTTTTATCTTACGTCAAACCAGTATGTTCTTATTTTCATTTGAAATCAATCTTGTCAATTGAATGAATCGTGATTGGTGTATTTGTGACACATCTCAATTATAATTAGTCAAAAAAAATAGTTGTTAAAGGGAACAAAGAAAACATGCCCAGCTGGTACGTAGTTCTTACGTTTCGTTTCTACACAAATTCTTGCGATTATAATCTAAAAAATAAAAAAATAAAAAACTTGGAAAACTTTGTATAAATATTACATACATTTTTCAATAGGAACTTTATTTCAACGTGTATGACGTTGTAGGTTGTAGGTGTGAGAAGAGAATCATTGCATTTATTGTATTTAAATACACTGTAACAATAAAATATGAATATGACTATAAAATAAGAATATTCCGTTCTAAGCAAAAAAGCATATTTAAACAGAATACTGAGAAACGAAACGTAATCTGTAAATGTACTGTCACAGTCACTTTTATACTATTGTCATTGTCAAAATTTTCCTTCACCCCTGGCCCCTGCCTGCCTGCTTCACGTTATTTGCATTTGCATTGTATTTGTTTACATTTACAAACTTTTTCAAAAATGAGTTTTAGAAATTACAAAGAGAAGATTGATGAAGGAGACACAGTTATTCTATACATGAGCAACAATTACTATGCTCTAGATGTGCAGACAGAGATAAAGAACAAGAAAGGAGAAAAGATGGAAAATGTGTTTCAAACACCTTACGGTGCTTTGAAGGTTAGAACTCTTATTGGAGCTGATTATGGAAGCCGGGTATGTAATTTTCCTTTTGCAATACTTAAAGAGCGTTAGTCATAAGGTCAGTTTTACCTCTGCGGGCAGGAGGGCGATTATTAGAGCGCGTCAGACCGTGGAACAGCGGCAGCGTTTTATTTGTTTACAAACGAAAAACCCTTCCTTTACATAGAATAATTGGTCCCGTCACTGGCAAGCTGTTGCTGCTGCACTGCTGCTTTCGCAGACAAAAAATGTGGCCTTTTAGTAATGTTACATACCTACATTTACGAAATTGAAGCCGAATTCCATACCATATTTTTTCTCTGTTGTGTAGGTGGAGTTATCAAAAGGCTGGGGTCATGTCATACAGCCAACTCCAGAGCTGTGGTCGCTGACCCTACCTCATCGCACCCAAATCATCTACACTCCAGACATTAGCATGATTATGTTGCAACTTGACTTAGTTCCTGGATGTGTGGTGATTGAAGCAGGTAAATCTACCACATATGTTACCAAAATCACTCATAGACTCAATTTGTTACTCGCCTGTTAACATAGACTTTTCATTTTAAAAATGTCACATACTATTTTTATTTGATTTGGGGATGATATGTCTTGCACTGACGTCCAGCTTGGGGTGTACTGTGCATTTCTCCTGCCAGCCAATCCAGTTCCTTAAATTACAAGAATGAGGCTCTGGACCACTGGCATGAAAGCTCCAGTGGGTACATACTTAAAAAAGTCTTACAAATACTACAGATAAAGAACAAATAGACATAAAGAAAAAATGTCTTATACCATAACTCTAAAACTACCTGGCAAAATAAAGACAGAACAATGTTGCCACCTGTAAAGATAAGCACAGGTCTAGACGCATTGGGTGGCTATAACCGGGCATAAGCCCTCAGGATGGCCCCAAAAGAGATGGTGGCTGATAGCCATATAAGAAATACTAAACAATATAAGCAAGAAACCATCATTGCTAATTAGAATTAAATTAATCAATGTATTTAAAAATTAAAAATTCATAATATCTTCTAGGTACAGGCAGTGGTTCTCTAACACATGCTCTTATTCGACGAGTCAGACCTCATGGCCATGTCTACACATTTGACTTCCATGAGCACAGGTCTAATGTGGCACGGGAAGAGTTTGCTTCACATGGACTGGCCGATTTT
The DNA here is from genome assembly GCA_905404285.2 of Erannis defoliaria. Taxonomy (NCBI): domain Eukaryota; kingdom Metazoa; phylum Arthropoda; class Insecta; order Lepidoptera; family Geometridae; genus Erannis; species Erannis defoliaria. The sequence goes on along the minus strand of FR990066.1, from coordinate 9,010,608 downwards.
GTTACTGTAAGGAAAATACTGATTACTTTCTCACTATAAATAGTTATACAATTATTTAGAAAGTGGGGATTTATGTACCTTTACTAGTAAAAAGATAAAATTCAACTACTGATCTGCAAGGATTTAAGGTGTCTAATCAAACCCCACTATATAGCGCTTGATAACCAAATAAGGTCATTAAAACAGTATTAGAAATTGCTAGTAGATTTCGCTACAAAACCAGCCAACTATTCTTTCAGGTGTACAATTATATGTGTACTTACCATTAAATACAGAGAAATCTGGCAATAAAAAACATCTCAGAATCAGAAGGATTAAAATCTCGTAAATTCATAAACCTATAATAAGGGAACTTGAGGAGAAAGGACTGACTTTTAATTGATGTATGTATTACTATTTTAGGCACAACACAGAGATGTTCTAGCCGACGGATTTGGAGATGAATTGAGAGGAAAAGCAGATGCAGTGTTTCTTGATTTACCCAGCCCTTGGATTGGAGTGCCACATGCGTTAAATTCTTTGAGAGAACAAGGTAAGTTATTTTGCAGTTTGTAAAGAAATAAATTTGAGCTGTATCTAGAGCTAGATCTAAGCCGAGCTCTTCGAAAGGGTTTCAATAAACATTACTCCAGGTTGACAATGCATTGAGAAAATCCCTTATTTTGTTCGCTGCGGAACGACTACTTGTTGTCTGTACCTTTAATACAAGATGCATTGTCTAAGCCACAGAAAAGCGAAAGCCTACTTACTATAAGGCCCTCCTACCTCTCAGGTAGAATAGCTGTCAAAACAATGTTGTAAAGCAATTGTATGGAAAACCGCTGTCGCCAGTTTCACACATAATTGTATAGAAACTACGACGAAAAAATTACAATCATTGGTTGCGCATTTGAAGTAAAACGCTCGTAAAAAGCTGCAAAAGATTAAAATTGATCTAATTACGATGCTATGTGGGTGGTTTCCTACGCGTGTATTTAAATAGTCTTTTTGAGTATTCTCAGTTTAAAAACATGTAATGTTTGTAGAATTGTCATTAGTAAGCGCATTTACACTTAATGCCGGCTAGCGCGGCCCGTCACATTTCTGTTCAATTCACTTCTATCTTCAGTGCTTCAAGCTATTGTTTTTTTTATGGTAACATGAAAACTATGTTCTGAAACTTTTAAACTTTCGCGATTTGAACGCATAATTATGTTTATCACCAAAATAAATTGATTTGTGCGCGATTAAGTCCCGGTGATAAACATAATTACTATATATTCTATCAAATTCTGTTAGTTTCTTGTAAGTAATATTTATAAACAAATTTAATTTAATTTGTATAGTGCGTCAGCATACCCTCTATGGCTCGCCTGCAGTTAATTATTTTTGCAGTTTGCACAATGTAAGGTGAATTGTTTTTGATAATATATACTTCTACAGAAAAAGAGAGAGTCTGATCAGTTTTTTTTTATATTTAAACAATAATGTCAATTTTTATAGTAATGTCATGTATGGAAATAATAATATCAATACTTATTTAAATAATTTACTATTGAACCCGTGATTCCTTGAATAAAAACTGTTCCAAGGTATAAACTACCTCTATACCGAATTTCATTCAAATCCGTTCAGCCGTTTCAGCGTGAAGGAGTAACAAACATACATGCACACGCACACACACAGACAAACTTAAGTTAGCATTTATAATGTTAGTAGGATTACTTAGTAAGAAGTAGGATGAAACGGTTTGATTCCAATTTGATTGTGCCAATCGCAAAAAAATAAATGCCGAGTGACTGTTCCCCAAAAAAACGCATATGCGGTAAGATTCTTATTTTTATTTTTCTGCGTATCAGTTTATCTAGTCACACATACTCCACCGTAGACCGCATCTTTGCTCAATAATCTTTACTCAATAATGCTCAACATCAGGCGCAATGTGGTGGACAAACACAAGTCTATTAAATATAATAAAAGGTTCTTAAAATGCTTTGTAATTAATGGAACCAATTATAATTAGCGCACTACTTCACTTGTAATTCAATGTTAATGGTAGTCAATAAAACACTGCACAAAGCTTCGACAACGTCGTAGATCTATCCCACATTATCTAGATAAAACGTTATGTCACGGCAACTACACGGAAAGAACAGTATGGGCACAGAAAAATATATAATATCTACTACTGTATACAGAAGACTCATTTCCCGAGAAAACGCGCAAATATCTATTGAAATCTACCTACAATCAAAAATCATATTCAGTGCAAATCAATTTGTACCCATACGCGTCGGAGTATGGGTACCGCCTGGATAGATGACGTCACACTGCCTACGAAGCTGCTCAGAAAATGTAGTCGATGCTTTTTCTTTTCCAAGATTTCGATGGGCGCTAACATAGCAACACAAATAACTCGTCTTGTTCTGTCAAATGAACACTTCTCGCCTCAGAGTTTCTGCTTCTCGCGAATGTTTATTTAAGTATCTGTGAGACTTTTGACAAACAGTAACACGTGCATGGTAGACAAATGGTAGAGTAACTGAATTTTGACATTTCTGCGCGAGTATCTTCTCATCGGATGTTCGCCTTCTGTCTCACGTTCTTATATTCAAACACAAACGATTCACTATTTTCAATACATTAGATTAGCAACATTCTAAGTGTAGCGTGGCGTGATCCATAATAAAGCAGCTATAACAGTTAATATTTATATATAGCTTTTTTGACGCAGACATTTTCACTGAAGAATTATAAACTATCAAACCAAACCAAACTTATAAACTTATCTATGTATGCCGAATCACAGGTGTTGAACCTAGTTCGACAGCAGTCTAACTGATTATTAAAAAACATTAGACTAGCCAAATACTTTTACGGCTTTACTTAAAAAACCTTTTCAACCGTTAGTCACTGCTTAAGATGCTCTGCCATCTTCTCTCTGACGTGAAGTTGCACGTGCTAGAAATGGCCAGAGAAGTTTAAGCAGTGACTAAGAGAATCGAGATTATTTTAGGTAAGGCCGTCAATGTTTAATTGTGAAACTTTAAGTAATAAAGATATTATTATTATCAACAAAACTATTCCTTCTTTCTTCCTAAGAGGACTATGGTGTCGATATCGAGATATATCGCAGAGTCCCATCTTAGCCCTGCTGGTGTGGGATCTTATCAGCATTTTGCAACAAGGTAATGCTACGACGTATCTAAGGCGTTTTGACAAATAAATTAAAATTAGAATTATCTGGTGCAAAAATGTATTTTTCACTACTCTGCCTACGTATTTTTATCTATGTGCCTTAATATTCTAAAGTAGGTACCTACTATAGCCTCTCTAAGGTCTATGCATCAGCTTTCAACCTGGTGCGCCAAAATAATAGTGATCAAATTCATAAGAACTTGATTTACTGTTAATGTAACGCGATACCTCGTATGTTCTATATAGCGGGAAACATGGGTGATCCTTATAAATCGATTGCAATCTGATTACTTGGCGTCGATTATTTAAAACCTTCTGTAAGTTATTCGATACCATTCATTGATCTGGATTGGGAATCAATAGCGTATTGTGAATCGGTTTGTGCTAATTTGAACGTAGTTAGGACCCCCCTCATTAGGACTGTTGAAATAAGATTATAAAGGCAATGCACTTAAGATCGCTTTGGATTATTGTTGGGCTAATCTTCCGAAAAGACAATGCAGCGAAATAAAATCAACGATATAGCTTAGCGAATTAGCGAGGCATAGTAGGAATAGGCCGGCAGGTGACTGTTGCGATCTCTCGCAGAACCGTATACCTACCGTGGGTTTGATGTGTTCTGGAGACCACGAATCTCCAAACTGCGGCACGTGCTGCGTACAATAAAGTTTTACTCCCTAAGGCAAAGACCTGGTTTCGTGGCGTACGACGTCATGGAAGGTAAGATTGGCATCTTCGTAAAACAGTTCACAAAGACATGACAGGAACCTTCAAGTATATATTCCATTTGCTTCCATTTGCGGTGGCAATACCCATGTACCTTTTGGCAGTGTTGCGAGTTTAGTGTGAAAGTTTACATGTAAATGTGCTAAGTGTATTTACATCCTCCCCCCGCAAAAAGTGGCAGATAATTATGTTCGACTGCCTTGTAGCTCGATTGGTAGTATAGCTGCCTTCGGAGCTGTAGAATGTGGGTTCGATTCCTACCTAGGACAAAAGAAACAAACATTTATGTGACGAACATTTCCATGCAATGGAGGCGGCTTGGGGATCACAGAATGCTTACCACCATTAATCGATAAGACGCTGTTTTCCGTCCTCCGGTGGTTCTGGATGCAGTTTTAAGGCGTAACAAGGTTCTGTGAGTTTTGAAACCTATTTCCTTGTAAATATTGCATTTTCAATATTACCATAACTCAACTTCCATATGCAACAAGAACGGAGGTTATTCTTTTTGCATATGAAAGTTAGCATGACTCAAATTTAATGATTAAAGATCTTGTCAGGATTTGACCGATATCGATCGGCGGTAACCATTGCTATTATTAATCTGTCAGAAGCAGACACCTGCTATTTGGAGCACATACTAGGTTTAGCTTGACAATGAAATATTAGACTCCTTTCTCTGCGTACCTCGGGCTTGCGAATTTGCGAATTCTATTCCACTGTTGACCAGTGTGGGCAAGATTTAGTAGATATCTACTCTGCAATCGTTAATATAAATCGTTGACACAAAAAGAGGTTGGTTGTGTTTTACAACCGACTTCAAAAAATAAGTTTGTCAATTCGACTGTATGTTTTTTTTTGTGTGTATGTTACGCGATTACTCCGCCAATTAAACTATTTTGATGATTATTTTTTTGTTGGTAGGTAATACTTCAGAGGTGGTTCCATATAAATAAAATAAAATATTATATTATATAATTTTAATTATTTATTTTAAAAAAAACAATCGAAATCGGTTTAGTAGTTTGGTTTTTAAATCAAAATTACTAGAAAATATGAAGATGACATCCAGGTATTCGAAGTTGAAGTCGGTTGTATATTTTTTTAAAGCGTAATCTTCCTATCAGATCCCATTGCACAAAATGTCTTTCCAATATTCTCATATTAGCTTCTTCTACTTTTAATCTCCTAAATTTTTATTATAATGCGATTTTTTTAGATAAAAAAATTTGGATGTTTTATTGTTTTAAAAAATTAAATTCGGGATGTACCTTTTGATCATCGATATTTTAGAATTGAACATTGAAACAAACATGTTTTGGTTGTGCAGGGGAAAAAACTCAGTCAAAGTGACTGGGTCCCATCCACCCCGGTGACCCTGCCCCGTTACCGAAGTAACCAATAAATAATCAATTCATCAACAACAGTCAACTCATTGATCAGGGACTGCTAATGGAAAAAAAATATATTTTGTGTTTATGTCATTTGATGCTGATGATGTTGATGTTGTTGACTTTATTCGTTCATGAATCACTCTAAACAAATCTCATTGCATGTCACCCCTAAATCCATTTGCCTAATTGGTATGAAATGCTTATAAATAAATCAGATATACATCAGCACTGCTTACAATAAATACAATGCGTCAAACACAATAACAGTTATTTATCCTTGAAAGTTGGTGATTTTAGTTTTATTGTCATTATCCAATTGCCCGGGACAGATACCTACTGGTAGATAAAACGCCCTGATAATTAGGAGCTTTGTACTCGCTACAGATACTAATTTGTACCAAAACACTAATTTTAAGACACTATGGAAACTCATAATCACACTAAGAATTAAGTTAACTTGGAAGAAAGTAATTTGACTATCATCATCAGCCCGGAGACGTCCACTGCTGAACGAAGGCCTCCCCCTTAGACCGCCACACTGTACGACAACATGCCATTTGCATCCACCGGTTGCCCGTGACTTTTACAATGTCGTCGGTCCGCCTAGTGGGAGGCCGCGCCTACGCTGCGTCTTCCAGTTCGCGGTCGCCACTCAAGAACCTTTCTTCCCCATCGGAATTTGACTATGCATTTTACTTATACTCGTAACTGGAAGAGCTCTAAGAGCGCGTATTTGGTGTTATGATATGTGTATATGGTAGTAGGTATGTCTATAATGTATGTATGTAAAGGGACTTTCAAATAGAGCGGGTCGATGTTAATAATCTGTGGCGGCCATTTTGTTTTGGCGGCATCTGTCAAATCTGTATTTTCTTATTCAGTCACTGATGCCAAATCACCATGGCAAGTTACACGGTTGAGCAGCATGTGCAAATGATAAAACTTTATTATCAAAATGAGTGTTCGTTAGTGCAAACGTTGCGCGCATTGCGCCCATTTTACGGCAGACGCGGTGGCCCTTCAAAGTCTACTCTCCAACGATTGGTGACCAAATTTGAGACGACCGGTTCGGTAAACAACCAACCAACACCTTTACGTCAAAGGAACGCCAGATCGGCCGAGAACATCGCCGCTGTACGTGAGAGTGTTCAGGAGACTCCGAGGCAGTCGATTTCTCGCCGTGCACAAGAACTCGGCCTTTCGCAGACTTCAACTCGGAGAATTTTGCGTCGGGACTTGGGCCTGCATCCATACAAGATCCAACTGACCCAAGAGCTCAAAGTTAATGACCATAGACAACGCCGTGTATTCGCTGAATGGGCTTCGGAACGCTTGGAAGAGGACCTCGATTTTGGCCGAAAAATAATCTTGTGAATTGGCCACCAAGATCGTGTGATTTGACTCCGCTAGACTTTTTCTTGTGGGGTTTTCTGAAGTCTCAGGTCTATGCCAATAAGCCACAATCGACTGTTGCCCTGAAAGCCAACATAACGCAGGCCATCGCTCAGATTCAGCCGGATCTATGCAGCAGAGTCATTAAAAATTGGACCTCTCGGTTTCGTGCCACCATACGAAGCCGCGGCGGACATTTGAACGATGTCATATTCCATCCATAATGGCATAAATGGGCCTTTCAAATAGAAAATAAATTTCGTTAATATCTCACACACATCTTCTTTTATTCAATTTTAACATCGACCCGTCCTTTTTGAAAGACCCTTTATATAGTAGCGTACACGGGGTTAAGCGAAGTGTAGTACTGATCTGATCTGAAAGGTTATCATTATAAAAAGGTGCTATTTAATAGAAAAACATCATTCAACCTCGCTAAAAAGTATGGAACAGCTGATATTTTATCTCGATTTCAGGACTGGCACCATATTAAATGTCATTCAGAATTATGAGTACAAAGAGTTCCTCTCCAAATATCTAAAATAGCTTCAATTATACGTGGCGCAGCACGTGAAAACATATCCAACCAAATTGCATGATAATGTAACGTTGTATATAACAAATTACAGAATCGAATATAGCAAAATGTACAAAAATATTTCTACTCGCGCACTTTGTCACAGTAAACAAGTACTTCGATATGATTCTCTGTAAGGTAATAGAACGAAATAACCTGTAATATGACAAAGTGTTACGATGGCATAGACGCTTCTAATATCACTTATATGCGGTTTATTCGTACGGATCATTATCGGAACGTGTCTTCTGTCCAGTTTCTAGACTAAAGTCAATTTACTAGACTCTAGTAGATTGACTCTTGCGAAAAGTCGTCGATAACGTAAATCTACGTACACTATGTAGTCGTTCATATGTCACATATCAAGAGATTGGTAATTAATTTAGAGATGTGTATTACGGTTGATTTTCAATATTCCTATTATAGAATAGTCAAATAACAGGGAACCGATTCACTGTATGTATCGGTCACTCGGGCAGAAAAGGCGCGCCTCACATATATTCACTCGCTAGTATTATTTAACTAATATAGAATAACCTATTTCGAATCGCCTAATATACTACATGATCCCTCATAATTATTAGGTTATGTGAACCCGTTATTGTTGTATTAGCCACCCTAATTATTATAAAAGACAACCAATTGACTGATGAGTCAACGAAAACCTTTAGATGGTCCTTCAAATATCAAATCAAATACAATTTATTGTAACAGAACAAAAAATTGTTGATTATACTAGCACAATTTCACAAGTGCCATCCTTTTATATTTACTAACTAGAGGTGCCCGCGACTTCTTCCGCGTACGGAAGAAATTCGGCCCGCTCCCAAATACTCGTATCTTCCATACCGCTGGGTGAATTACTAATTATTTTCCTCCCAATATTCACTACTTTAAATCATCCCGACCCTAATATGCTGCTACATGATCCTCATTTTAAGCCATATAAATGAGCCTGTTATCCTTACATTAGTAACACCTCTAATTTGAGCAAGAGACAATCAATAGGCTAGATAACTGGTTTTTTTAAATTGTCCTATTAAAACGTGGGCCATAAATATAGCTGATTAATGAAAATAAAACGAAAATCTGATCAAAAATAAGCATTTTAATATCATGCTAGACAGAGAGGCGAAACAGCAAATCGTGACGTCACTTCTCAGTACGCCATATAAATTCTATTCTGACAAGTAAGGCGTGACGTCATTTTTTGTTTTGTGGGAAAGGGACAGAGTAGTCTCTAACAAAAACTTTAAACGCTCATATATCGGAAAATTATTAACCGATTTAAATTATTTCTTCAATAAACTTACTATATTTACTTAAATTCTTCATCAAAGCTATTGGTTTCAACGATATAAACATCAGTCATCTACCCTATTGACGGATGGGTCAGCGGGGCGGGAACCCAGATGATCCTGATATAATTACCATTAAAGTTAGATACCACGATCATAATTATTTATGATTTCAGTTTTCCTTGACATACATACATTTACGTAAATGAATACAGAACACGAACCACTCAAATATGTGCTAATAACTCACCTTAACTTCATGAAAGCTATTATTGATGTCTATCCGTCAATTGATGCCTGTGTGACTGTGTATTGTCTACCCTAGCTAGACTTACCAGATACGATATCTCTGTCTTTCAACATCATTTATGTCGCTGGCAATAAAAGTTTGCTTGAATTTTTCAACTTGCGGTTCTACCACAATCTCAAAACCATTTTTATACTAATTTTATGTAGCTTTATCTTCTACAGAAAGCTATTCGGTTTTTAAAATAATATTCAAGTTATAATATTGTTAGTATTGTAGTAGGCCCCCTGGTCATATTAATCTCACGTCTTCTCTTGTCCAAATATGTCCCATTAACAAATATTCCTGCCAAAGAATAGGCCAGTATCACAATAGGAACAATATTGTAATGTATGAGAAATGTGGGACAATTGTGTCGGTATAGCTGATTCCAAGTCCATAGTCTTGCATTCAGAGACTTTAAGATGACCGATTGGGGCAATGAATCATATTTACTTTTCATATGTAACCGTCCATTTAGATGTATATTGGATATAACCCCGAAAGATTGGGACGCATGTCAAATAATTCTGTCTATTTTGCTAATTATTTGTATTATTTTCGGCCTATCCCGTACAGATATCCTGCAATGTGTGAATATAGGCCGATACTTAAAAAAAAGAAGTGTAATTTACCATAACACACATACATCATAACACAGTAATTGCGGCTTGCTAAGTCAGTTTATCCGACTCAAACTCATTGGACTCGAAGGACCATTTATTTCAAATGCTGACAAAATTAAGAAAATTTGCGATGTGAATGTCAGTAAACTATTTCGTTACAAAAGGGATTCAAACACCGCTCGTTTTTAATAACCTAGCACTTAGCCATTAAGTCGTGGCCATTGCATTCAGGGCGTCACAAAGGTTGCCATTTTTCACCAGAAGATAACGTCCAATCCTAGACAGCTAAGCAAAAGGGCTGTCTTATTAGAGTTTCGCTCTTAACCCATGAGACCACCATGGGAGAGTCTTGTTACTTAGTACTTGTTTAATTCCTGTTACTTTTTATCTAATAGATAAGTAAATTCTCTTCTCACTGAATAATTGAGAATTAATGAAACTCTAGATGATACGCATGTATTAAGCGCTTATTGAATTTTAACTCCAATTCCTTATCTTGAGCTATCTCTCTACATTATCTCTTCTACAAATTGAGGATTTATTATTATAGGATACTTTTGAACCTTTTTACGTTTTAGGAAGAACTATTACTAGGCCTGTTACACTGTGAAGTTTAGGTATGAGTTTTTACCTACGCAATACGCGTGGCTGGTGGCCGCGTGACGTCAACTAGCCAAACAGTACAGTGAAATATCGATGCAATATTACTGCGATAAAGTACAAATTAGCTTGCACTGAATATGACTTATGATTGAAGTTATAGGAGTGAATCTTCTGTACGTATCTATTACCGTCATATTTTCTGTGGCTACACTGTATTGTTACAAATAATATCTAATTTTTTAAAAGAGCAATGGACTAGCAGTTCTTAAATCGGTTTTTATTCCACGTATCTAACAAGCAAAGTTATTCAGCAGATAAAATTTAAATGCAACTCGCAAAACTAAACTCTATTTTACTAGACATGTCGTGTTTTACCGTGACACATTTGTTACTGTTTAGATTGCGAGTACTTAGGGAACTGTGGGATCGTTTTGATTTTGAGTACATTTCCGTTTTGTCTATTTTACACCGTTCAACTTAACCTTTTTCTTCGATATTATTCATCTCCAAAATCTTACACCGTCATCGTCATTATCACCTTCCTCAGCCAACTCAGTACTGCTGCAATGAGGCTTCACTCTTACAATACCATCTGTCTCGGTCACATACCATTTGTGTCCAGGTTCGATCAGCGACTTTTATAGTATTCATCATCATCGTTTATCATTTATTTAAGGCAACAGGAGCTACTTTAAAAACACGGGCCCATATAATAGATACCTTACAGACTAACATACATATTATAAAAATAATCTTAACTAACACAATCCAAGTATTCCAAGTATTGTCGACCCATCTGGCTCTAGCTGTCCGACAACCAACGCTGAACGTCCGTTTCACCTTGCCTCTGCCACCACGATTACATAATAAAAAGCGAAATGCAGCGACAGGCTAAGCGTTTGAACTCAGCTCATTTTACGTATAATGCCGTTATACATAAATAATCGAATATTGTAAACATCCCCTGGATTAGAACTGCACTGTTTGTACAGCTTCATCATAATTGTGTCTAAGTGGTTCTAAAAGATCACAAATCTGCAACGGACTATCCGTCTTGGAATGGATGACCGTGAGTGGCATTTACATCTGAACGCTACTAATGGGCCGGATCACACGACAATTGCTGTGCTCAGTTGTTTACTGTAATATATTTATAAAATAACAACAGTCAAAATAATGTCAGAGGCTTTCGCTCGGCACCTTTGATTATAGAGAGAGCTCTTTGATTAGGTATATGAGAGCTAGATCGTCCAAGGACTAACATTAACTCTGACCACCCAGCCTCTACGAACAATGACCATACTTACCAGTTTTATAGTACCTAGGTTTTTTACTTATAACATTGCATAGTGTATGAAATTGTACGAAATATAAACTTGCAAGAACTCGAAGTAACACACGTAGCCAAGCGGCATGTACCAAACTGTGCTATAAAAGGTCATCCTATCAACATTCAATTACTCATGAAATCCCTATAATCCGCCAAGTCTTATCTATTTCACCGTAAATTACAGCTCACACCTGGTTACGTCCGCATATACCATCTGCCAATTATCGACACCTCAACTATCAAATATTATCTACGATCTTAACGAAGCATTTAATTTGATTAACATAAAGCTAGCGATAGATTGATTAATGAATCCCGCGTAAATGTAAGGGCTTGCACACTCTTGACTATTGGTAAGAGTCACTATGACTACTATCGAGTGACATTTTAAACCAATAAAAATGTCTTCACTGATTCAAGAGAAACTGAATAAGTTTAATTTGGTCAAGCAAAATAAACGCATCATCATAATCAGCCTAATATGATGCCATAGTCATGATCAGCATCATCAGCCAGAAGACATCCACTGCAGATCTAAGGGCTCCCCCTTAGACCGCCACACTATACGCCTATCAGCTTTTTGCATTGAAGAGAGAAGTAAATGTGACGGGCTGCGCTAGCCGGTATTAGGTGCAAATGCGCTTAATGACAATTCTGCCAATATACATGTTTTTAGACTGAGAATACTCAAAAAGACAATTTAAATAGACGCGTAGGAAACTAAACTATATTGCATCGTAATTAGATCAATTTTAATCTGTTGCAAAATAGCATTTCGAGCGTTTTACTTCAAATACGCGACCAACAATTGGCATTTTTTCGTCGTAGTTTCTATACAAATAAGTGTAAAACTGGCGACAGCGGTTTTCTATACAATTGCTTTAGAACATTGTTTTGACAGCCGTTCTAACCTAAGAAGTAGGGCTTTCGCTTTTCTGTGGCTTTTTGCATCCACCGTTTGCCCGCGACTTTCACAATGTCGTCGGCAATGTAACATAATAGTTCAATTATACTAAAGGGACTATGATACAGCTGATTTTTTTTTCGCGATTTTAAGCTTCATATTAAAAGTTGTTCATAATGTTGAGTACATACCCTTCAGTATTGTTAAACCATTATGTTACACATTGTATAGTGGGAGGCCTACCTACGCTGCGTTTCGGTTAGTACTCGACACTCAAGAACCTTTCTTCCCCATCGGTTAATTAGTTCTTCGAGCGATGTGGCCTGCCTAAAATAGTCAACTGCCAGGTAGGCCTTTCCCAAGAGCCCCAAGAACGCAACTCGGCCCGTTCTTCAGCTATACACTTTCATCCACCTCCTCCTAGGTTACTCCGAAGAGCAAAACACTAGCAATTAAAATACGAGTTACCCATAGGTACCAATATGATATTGATAACTCTGATTTTATCTTATTTCATGTAAAACCGTGTTGTGTTCAAACCTTAATCTTGAAGGTTTAGGTTAATCCCTGACCTTACGTGGAATTATACGTTGTATGGTTTTCAACTACACTTCAATGTGTAGCACCTTTTCACAGTAGAAACAAATCTCTTCTCAAGGCATTACGCTTATTAATTTGATTTCTTATTTTGACAAAGGAACACGTAGGTACGGTAATTGTAGTTTTAAGCGCGCACTTGTTATGTATCTTGTTAAAGTGTATTTCCATCAACGAATTAGTTCTTTATAGACATTACATCAAACTGTTATAGTTATGATACTAGTGCGGTAAGTTGGTTTTTACAAACGAGTAGACGAACGGCTTACCATAGCCATGAGTTTGTAAAAACCAATTCCGCACGAGTGCCATGCAACGTTTTACAACACATTTGCGAGAAAACAGATAACAGAAGTACTTACAACAGATAATGAAACAAACTTTATTATTTTGTTTATAAATATCGTTCGGAAAGTCGCAACTAAATACTTGACACTGGCAAATGCACAAAGTTAGATGCCATAAACTTCCTAGGAGGAAAGAAGAAAAAATGGCGCGAATTTACAAATGGCGCTACGTGCGCGTGGTGAAAATGAGAAAATTATTTCGTCTCATTTTCCATTCAATATTATAGTGTGACAAACGTATTGGGCAAAAGCGCTTCCAAGGAGCTTCGATCATTCAGCTTATTTATTCTCGTAATTTGAAACTCCTTGGTGGAATTCTTATATATGTTTATAGAAATTAAAAGGATACGCACGACGCTAGGCTAGGCGTGCGGTAAAATAGGTTTACCGCACGCCATAATATGAGTACCTATTTTACCGCACGCTTAGTTGTATAGTGCGTAATTTTCCACTTTCTAACGACGTATACAGGCTTCGTTAATGCATTTTTCGAGCAAATGTGTTGTAAAATATCACATTCCCAATTCAAAAACACTGGTAGTGTTACCCGCGAGTGTTATATTAGTGAATGTTGACTGTTTCGCTGAAGGCCATTGAAATAAGAGTGCCAATGATGTATCAAGTACTGCAACAGGCATTATTGGTGCCAATAACTTGACTGAAAATGATCGCCTTATGTCTTCTTCATCATTACGAAGTCGCTGGTTTCCAATAAAAGTGCTTTGCGTAACGTCATGGGCTTACATACGCATGATTATTTATTAGATGTACCTATCTGTTTTAGCATGTTTATTATGGACGTTTACATTATCGAGTTTATATGTTATAGCCAGTAAATAACATCAGGTGAATGGTTGTTATGTTTATTCTATCATGCTATGAATAGATCGCGTATTCATCGGTTTGAAAGCGTAAATAAAGTTTATGCAACTGATGTCTAGTCTACTGTTGCTAGTGATGATATATGGAACTGAAACGTGGTCTTTAACTGCTGGCCTATTGGAGATACTCAGAGTCACGCAACGGGCAATGGAGAGAGCTATGCTCGGAGTTACTTTGCGCGATAGAATCCGGAACGAGGATATTCGCCAAAGAACCAAAGTTACCGACATAGCTTGCAAGGTTTGCAAGTTGAAGTGGCAATGGGCAGGCCACATCGCTCGAAGAACTGACAACCGATGGGGAAGAAAGGTTCTTGAGTGGCGACCGCGAACCGGAAGACGCAGCGTAGGAAGGCCTCCCACTTGGTGGACCGACGACATTGTTAAAGTCGCGGGCAACCGGTGGATGCAAATGGCAGGTTGTCGTATAGTGTAGCGGTCTAAGGGGGAGGCCTTCGTTCAGCAGTGGACGTCTCCGGGCTGATGATGATGATAATGATGAACTGATGTCTTAATGACCAGTGTTGCGTTTAAATGGTGTAGTCTACCTAACCTTTATTTCGGTTATGCAGTTTTGCTATGCATCTCAAAAATCTAGACGAGAGGCCCCGTGAGTCTTATAGTCTAATATAATATTACCTTATCATATGGTATATCCGCGGTAAGTACTTCTATGGATCTTTTGAATTCAATTTATTTATGCATAAACACCCAAGTTACATGATTATGTATGTTATCAACATAATACCTTAATAAAATAAAATGAATATAATAACACTTTAATAATATATTATGTCTTACTAACACTTGTAACAAATTTTCTTGTAACCGTGCTCTCAGCATGGTTTTTAAGCACTAGGTTGAAAGTGCCTCCCGCATGGAAGCTGGTGTGCGGTTGTAGATCGCGGGCCCCAGAATGTTTACTGATTGAGATTTTCTTTGATTGAATTCGAACCCGTAGGTGAAGACTATGCTATTCTTGTAAATTATCATAAATATGTCTTATCTGGTATACCAAATACTAAGTTTTCATTACAATAAATCTATCTCAAAAGCCTATCGACTAATTTAACAGCCGCTGCGACAATCATAGCTAGGTACCAATGCCCGTATTCTGAAACTATCAAAATGGCTTCGATTCCAGATCTATGCAGCTGTTTCCCTTATCCTTAGGAGATGGCGGAGACAGAGTGTAATCATTATCATGCTATTCCTGCTTATGTTATTCGGCGGGATTGATACAGCACGTTTCTTATCTTTACTTTGCTCTATCAGCCATCTTTTGTATACATACTTCTTTCAGATTTCTAGGGCTCCTGAATAATTACCATTGTAACGCTTTACGAATTGTCGGACTTATAGGAGTTAGAGCTCTTAGTAAATCCGTGGCTTCAGAATACGATATCTGGTCACCTCAGACGAGATGTCGACATATCAGTGATTCATCAAGCCAAGACCAAGCCAAGACCAAGACAGACAACCAAGACAGCGGGTAGCTTATTACCATTCGTTAATATGCAGTTGGGAACTATAAGAACACAAATCTTATCAAATTGATAAATTTATACGCGGACACGTTTAATTTGCTGGCTGTAACGATAAACATCGGGAAACCTGATTTTAGGAGAAACAAATTCAACCCCAATCGTCTGTCAGGTTTAACCTTTACCAGCGCAAAGCTTTTTGTTTTGTCAAACGAACTAAATCTCCTAAGTTAATCTGTAGGTAATTTTGCTGAGACATCGCACATATTCCTTCTTTTTCATTAAGAATAATTTTACCAAACAAAAAAATCAAGAATTTAAAAAAAAAAAAACATTTTTTATAACGGCAAACCTTTTTTTTTTTTATCCGACATACATAGTCAAAAGTTTGTAATTAATTTTAAAAAAAAGTATATTTTTGTTTTGACGACTACGTCTGCGCAGTGCAACGTAAAATTAACAGTCTTCGTAGTCGTTATAACCGAATTCTACGATTAATTTCCCTAATCAAATAACTTCTGTACTTCAATCAAACTCCATATGGCTTGATAAAGATCTTGTATCCTTGTTACTTTTCTACCGCCAGACGCGTACATGAAATACTTGTATGACATAACTTGTCCCCTCAGGCGTCGCTCACACAATGCACTACAACCACTTTAGCTATTCACCTACGAAGAACATACAGTGGTACTTATACCAAAGGTGTTAAAGATTAATTTAAAAGCGAAATTACTTCCACAAGTCATTGTGTAGTCCGGCACGTGCTACCCAAAAGCAAACTTAAAAATACTGTTGCTAGAGCAGTTACTGTCGATATAGTTAGTGTAGATAGCATTTGTTTTATAGCAGATGTAAGTTTGTAAGTAGTTGCGCCACTAAATCAAATTGCACTCAATTAAGATAAAGCGCCTGGAACGACAGCTATGGACAATAGTGCGTATGACTAATACAGCGTTTTGTTTGGCTAACCAAATTACAACGGGGCACGGGGCCGGTTGAGTGAATTGAATTCCAATCAATATATCAGTCTATTAGTTGCATAAATCAATATAAAGCCGAACTCTGAATATGTATGCAATCTGGACTGAATTCAATCGACCTATCCAGATCGTATCTCCGAAAATGGTTTAGTGCTCTTGGGTTTAGAAACGATTTCAATGACAAGTAAAACGATTTCTATACATGTAGAGAAAATTACCTAACCTACTAGAGCTAAGTCATATTAGAATTATAACCTATATAGAAATGCAAATAAAACCATTCTGGCATAAATAGCACTTAATTCTCGTCTCGTACTATAAACGTATTAGTATTGTTGTTAACTTACCACTCGTGACAGCTGAACGGATTTAGAAGAAAAGTGAAGAGATATTTTATAACCCTGATCAAAAAACCAACCTCCATTCTAAGTTTCGACTATATACACAAGCTATGCATCCTGGATTAACCATTTGACACATTGTAAAAGCTATTTTTTGAACCGAATTACATAATCTATTAAATGTACATAGACTACTTACTAATAATATACTATACTAATAAATGTACATAGGCGAGAACTATTGCTCGCTTGCAGGCACCGCTACTTTATTATAATGATAGAAATGTTCTTCAATTATTTTGTACTAGCGGTACATGCGTTGCTGGGGGCATCAGTATATAATACAGGAAGACATTGAATGCATGGTCATTACCTAAGGGTGTTATTCTACTCATCACAATGGACAACATGTACCATGAAACCCAACCTGATAACGAGAAAAAAAATCGGCTGTCCCATACAAAAATTCATTTACGCACGACAAAAATGTATGGAGCAGCTGATTTTTATTCACGATTTACGCTTTGTTTTCGTAGTAGAAGCTGCTCAATACGATGAGTTAATAACCCCCTACGATAATGCCAATGAATTCGATGTCCCCCTGTATAGCTTATAAATATAACTCAGTGATAGTGTAGTTTTCTATGGGTGCCAGGGATATGTAAACATCATTAGTTCCGGAGATTACTTACTTCAAACAAAGTCAGAAACGTTATTACCTCTTTACAAAATTAGTATATAACTTGTTTATAGTAATAGTATAGCTAGATTATATTTAAACAAGTATGAAAATTTAAAGCCATAAAAGTTCTGTTTCATTTCTTTGTTATAGTTCGCCTTTCAGCCACTACAAACAATTGTATCTATCCTAGAGAGTCTTGACTTTGCTTCACAGAACATGGAACAAATCCAATTAAGCACTTACAAATTCTCGAATATTTAACCCCCACAGTTCATTGGTATTAAATTTATTTACGACGCTACATAAATTCATAATTTCTGCGTTAACCTTTATGCTAACGTTGATTGCATTAGTTAGTTTGAATTCCTACGCTATGTTTCAAAGGAATACATTTGTTACAATCGGTTAGACCAAAGAAAATTTTATTGGCAAGAATTGTATTCTAGTTACGTAACTAATTTTATTGATATACCTATCATCTTACCCATCAAACCTGTCATCGTTATTAATCTTTTTAGTTGAATTAGCAGATTTAGTTCACTTTTTAATTTTCAGAAGGTTTATCATCGACTTAAGCAATGAGCATTTTATACGACTAAGTGTCAAGACGAGCAAATATCTCACTTGTTAGTTATTATTATAATTTATAAAGCCAAGTAATCATCATTTTCAGCCCTCACTCACTCACTGCTGAGCGTAGGTCTCTATTCTCATCCCGGTTCTGTGCCAATCTATCCAGGTTCGACCACGATTTTTAATGTAACATCTACCCAACGAGCTGGTTGACGTCCGACGCTTATAAATAGTATGTTTTCGTCTCTTCTATGCCTGTCTACTGCAAAATCTACTAGGTATACATTTTCTATCCCGGGCATGCAACTGTCTAAATTTAATCTACTATCTTGCCAAAGAGTTTATAAATGTTATATTCGCAGTATTTGGGCTACTCCTCGTCAGCCAGAAGACGTCCACTGCTAGACGAAGGCCTTCCCCTTAGAGGGGTTGCCATAATCTCCACGCTTGGCAGGTGGCTTGGGGATCGCAGAATGCTCACCACCGTTAACTCATAGGACTCTGCTGCTCGTCCTCCGGTGGTTCTGGATGCAGTTTTAGGACATACCCAGTGCTACTACGAGCAAATAATTAAAAGCTACGACATGTACTTTTACTTATTCGTAGATGAGACGACCTACCTTACGTGTCACCGTCGTTCCTCAAACCTAATATTTTTTCAGGAGTCGAATACTAAATTGCTTTCCTGAAGCATTAGTATGTTCGACAAACTTCACATGCTTGGTTTTTATTCGGGTTGTACTTCATTACATATAATAATAAAATACCTGAATTGAATAGGTATTTTAAAGTTTTGAATGCCCCAGGATCTTGACCACATGACGTAGATTCAGTGACGTGTGCTGGCATGCCACGGGCGCGCCGAGTCAAGGCGAAGGGTCAGAGAGAGAAAGGCACGTTCAACGTTTACTGTGACCACTTAGAACTGTAACAATTAGCTAATCTAGCTGTCAAGGTGACCGGATGTCTAACGTTGAATTTTTTTACTGCTTAGTGATGTCGGCCAAAGGTTACAAGTTCTCCCTGTAATTAGCACGTTTTGAAATTTATAGATTTTGATAATATTGGTAAAACAGTTAAGATTCCTTGGAGTCTACCATTACATCGTAAGCCAGAAGAAGTCCACTGCTGGACGAAGGTGACTGATAGGGTGACATAATCCCCACCCTTGGCAGACGGTTTGGGATCGCAGAATGCACACCACAGAGGACGCTGCTGCCCTTCCTCCTGTGGTTCTGGATGAAGTTGAAGACATACCCAGGTCCAAGACCAGGAGTCCCATTATCTAGCAAATAACTCGCTGACCTGGCGACTTTGTTTTATATATTATGATAAGTAATACAATTATCTATCCCTGTCTGGAACTACTATCGAAATTCATACATGTGATTGGCACTGTACCAGAAAGTTTGCCGACAGTGAAGGAGGGCGGACCGTGCAGTCGGCTGAATGTGTTACCAGTGAAGATGATGATGATGATGTTGATCCTAGACAGAAACTAAAAATCACATTACTAAACATACGAAAAAATGTACTCAATTAAAAACTAAAACTAAAATTAACTAAAATTTTCCGTAATCAGACAGTTCTTAAGAAAGAAAAGTATTGCGAACCAATGCGTTCTAGCTTTACAAGCCTCTCTTCGTTCCAGAGCGTTTTTTTTTAAATTTTGATCTAGGTACTTTCTCAAAGTAACGCCTTATATTATATCGGTTATATTGAATTTATCTTTTTGATTATAATCTATACCTTTGTTACATGTTGAAGCTTTAGCAAACATCGCAGCTGATGTAAAAGGCCCTTTGAGCCCTTGGAATTCGATCGAAGTTTAGTCATACAGCTGACATTGTGCATTGATCCACATTCAAGACCAGTTTGGACTGGACTGGTATTCTACCTAAAAGTAAGTTAGGAACGTACCTTGTTGGCTGGCATGTTACACTTAATAGTTCGCTACAATTATCAACTAGTAATAATTATATTGCCTGTCTACTTTGCAGTTAAAAAAAAAGTAAGTTCGTATAGGCTGAGTGGGCCAGCCCTAGTGTCAGAGTTAATGTGCCGCTCGAAGGCCTCTGACATGGCTGACGGTTGTTTGTCCTAGTTTATATAACAACAAACGTCCTTTTAACATGTCTTCCGACCCACGGTTGGGCTCGGAAATAAATGCCAATCACGGTCACCCATCCGAAGCCTGACCGGACCGTCCGTAGCTTAACATCGGCGATCGTTTAGAATCACCTAGACAAGCTACGCCACGAGCGCTACAGCTACTTTGCAGTAGATATGTATTATACTAATGTACTATCACGTGAACGTGAACGTGAGTAGCTACTTTGCAGTAGATATGTATTATACTAATGTACTATCACGTGAACGTGAACGTGAGTAGCTACTTTGCAGTAGATATGTATTATACTAATGTACTATCACGTGAACGTGAGTAGCTACTTTGCAGTACATATGTATTATACTAATGTACTATTACGTGAACGTGAATAGCTACTTTGCAGTAGATATGTATTATACTAGTATACTATCACGTGAACGTGAACGTGAGTAGCAACTTAGCAGTAGATATGTATTATACTAATTTACTATCACGTGAACGTGAACGTGAGTATTCCCGTATAAATAAAACAAAAAAATTTACTATCTGTTACAAAAACAAATGTCACCAAGTTTTTGAGAGAGTTAATTGTAGTGGTGATTATTAGTTCAAATCGTATGTTGCGCGGCGTTCTAATCCCAACATTGAGTTTAGACTGGCTGTGTGAAGAAAACACCATATAGAAATTAATGTACCTATCGTAGTTAGGCTACCATACGTGACAGAGGAAAATGGAATTGCAGGATAAAGACAATAAAAACACTTATTTTATAAGTTAAGAGACGAGCGTGACGTTCACCTGGTGGTAAGCATCACGCATGCCCATAACAGTAGCAGTTCCAGAATTGTGAACATCCGAAATAAATCCTGCGGCACTACCCTGCCTCATCACCCTGAGATATTAGATGTCAAATCTCATGTCCAGGTATTTCTCCGAAACACAGTAATACTTGCACACTACTGCTTGTCAGTTGAATAACTGGCAAAGAATTTATTAATTCCTCAGGCAGACTCTGCAATAAAGCAACTACAAAAATATATACCTCACATCAGCAGCTAGAAGACGTCCACTGCTGGACGAAGGACTCTCCCTTAAAGGGAGGTGTTGCCATAATCCCCACGCTTGGCAGGCGGCTTGGGGATCAACAAATAGATACATCAAATATATACCTCCCATCCCCCCCAACAGCCAGAAAACGTCCACTGCTGGACGAAGGCCTCCCCCTTCATAGGGAGGTGTTGCCATAATCCCCACGCTTAGCAGGCGGCTTGGGGATCGCAGAATGTTCACCACCGTTAACGGAGAGGACGCTGCTGCCCATCTTCCAGTGGTTCTGGTTGCAGTTTTAGGACATACCCAGGTCCAAATATTAAATATCTACTTACCATTAAATCTGACAACCCGCACCGTACAATCGCCCTTCCAGGTCTGTAAACTGTAGAGTGATAAACTAAGCGTAGATATAGTAAAAAATAAGTGCCTACCTATACACCCTACTCGTGTGGTAATATAATGTCGGCACAGTAAAGCAATGCCTAAAGTGGCTACTAAAGCCCCGCTACGCGGAGCGAAAGGAACCACTTCCTCCCCGCAGCAGGACGTAAAGTCGTATACACACCACGGGAGCAAGTAAACAGGCCTCAGATCTCATGTTTGTCACGAACCGGAAACGGCAACCGCTTCCTCGTGTTTCTCGATGGCCTCACTCCAAATGCGAATAGCATACGCTAGAAGATCTCCAGTAGACTGGTTTTGGCGAAACCCATACTGCCAATCTCCGAGGAGGTTATTAGCTTCTAGGTATGCCAGGAGCCCATTGTTGAGAACACGTTCCATAATCTTGCAGAGTGTGGACGTGAACTGACTTTTTGGGCACAGGTTGCAGGCTAGCAAACTTCCATGTCCTCAGAACAATGGCTGGAATACCAACAGTGTCATATCTAGTTTCCGTAATTAGTCAAATCGTCGTCAAGTCGTCGTCAAGTATAATAAGCACTGGCTTTGAACAATCCCAGTGCTTTCCAAAAAGTTTTCCGGTTTCCGTAAGTTTTCAAGTATGCAAAAAAAGCTATTCAGCGTGTCTGTTTTAATAAAAAGAAATAAAAACACACAATGCAAAATAAACTATCAGAAAACTATAGATATATTACATTGCCTTGCCAAAAATGGCAAAGGTAACCAAAAACATTGATCGATCGATGTATTTAATCTACATAATATAAGTTAGCAATGAGTTAATAACGATTTTTGTAAACAAGTCTCTATGAGGAATTTTGATGATGGCGTCAAGGGGGGGGGGGCAATGGGTGCAATTGCCCCCCTAGACGCCATCCGCGCCTGTATCCGCATGTATCCGCGCCTGCGCTAGCTTACATCCTTCTTGCAAAACGTAATGTCTGCGTACGTACTATAGGTATATTAGCTCCGTTCAATAAACTGATTCAATCTAAATATACGACAGTTTTTCATTATAGTTATTACGCTGTATACAACTATTTACCTATAATACCTATTTACTACCCTACTAGTCCAATCTAAAAACAGCCAAATTAATTTAACCGAATCATGAGACAAAAAATGGAGTGGTGAAGTCCTTTCTCATTTACTTATTTAATACTGTTGACAATTGAAAAATAACACTTATCCTAAGATACCTTTTACGAATTTACCTTCCAAGCAGCCGATCTCAATACTTTCGTCCGTCAATGGTGAGACGGTTTCGACACAAGCATGATATGATTAGGGGGTATTGTTAACATAATACCTAGTCAATACATTACGCAACTACGCCTTGAGCGTATGATATTGAAGGCGATACATGTGTGATTCGAGTTTGATGTGGTGCCACCGGGAATGCTCAACGAAATCTTGAACATGTGACTAAAAACGGTTAATGGGTATTTGTGGTACTTTCTCAATTGTACAATGAAAAACGAAGCGGACGAAAACGGGACAGCGACAAGCGTGGGGATTATGGCAAATACTATATCAGTCAGACAGGTTCATAGTAATCTTTTGCACTGTACTGGTTAGTGGCAGACTATCTTGTACTTCGGTGGTACCTACCTGGGGGGGGGGTAAAAACGTGGTGAATTTTGGGAGCGGGGCGAATTTCTTCCGTACGCGGACGAAGTCGCGGGCGACCTCTAGTACATTATACAAGCTTATCCGCAGTTTTGAAAACATCACGAAAAAACATGTTTCACGTCAGTATATGCATTTAGTTAAGGAAACGCCACCATTTTTGTAGATTAGCAGTCGATAAAACATAAGTTTTAGAAAATTTTACGATGTGATCTACATGTTTTTTCTCGTTTCCGCCAAAATTCCTTATTTTTCTTTTTTCCTCCTTGGAGGATTATGGTGTCGTACTTTGTGCATTTGCCAGTATCAATCTATATATCAAATCTAAATCTATATCAAGTTTTTGATGAATTTCAAGTCAACTCAAGTTAGTCACAGTTAGTTAGTAAGACACAATCAAGTCCAGTCATGCCCTAGTAAAGTCGTGGCAACTTTACTACAAGCTTCTTCGGAGTTTTGGAAACAACGCGAAAACACACGTTTCACTTCATTATATCACTTGCCCATACTCGTGCGCCTAAATCAGCACTAATGAATAAAACGCCACCATTTTATGCATTAACACTCAAAAAACACATGTTTTGGAAAATAACACAATACAGCGATATGATTTTATCGCATTCCCGCCAAAACTCCTAAAATTCATTTGTCATCACCCAAATTTTAAAATTTTGTTTTTTTTTATGTACGCATTAATGAGTTTCTATTATATATTTAAATTAAACTGTGAAATTTTCTGACAGACAATTTTAAAAAAAGAAGCTTATTGTAGATGGCTCTATCTTTGCGCAAATATATATTGTTCTGTGCTACGCTAAGCACAGAACAATGAACCTTGGAGTTTTGGCGGGAACACGGAAAAATCATGTCGTTGCATTCTATTATTTTCTTAAACTTGTGTATTTTCGCGAATTAATGATTAAAAATAGTGGTGTTTTATTCATTGAGTGTTGAATTACATGCACGAGTGTGGGCAAGTGATATAATGTGGTGAAACATGTCTTTTTGTGTTGTTTTCAAAACTCCGTAGAAGCTCATAGTAAAGTCGCCACAACTTTACTAGGGCATGACTTGGACTCGACTATGACTAATTTCGTGTGACTGACTGTGATATCATTACATATTTGACTTGATTTTCATATAAACACTTGAAAAAATCATAAACTTGACACTGGCAGAATGCACAACGTGCGATGCCAAGAACTAAGAAAAAAAAAAAAAAAACAATGAACCAGACGTGGCTGTCATTGTCAAGTTTTTTATTTATTTCATGTGCCACATATTAAAAATATTATGCTGTTTTTGACTGGCACGTATAGTTTGCGCTATCTATCGAGTTGAAGAAAACGTTTTTTTTTATAGTGCCTGGAAAATAGCTCATTATTCAAGCGGAAACTAACCTGTCACATAGCTACCTAGCCTTTATTCACGTCACCATCGCATACCGAACCTAACACGATAGCAATCTCTGATCCAATCTATCTCGAAGCAAGAAAGCGTGATAGCTAAATCAAACAACAATTAACAAAGCCAAGCCGGATACATTTAAAAATGATAAATCAGTTTTTAATCAGCCTTCATTAGGTTAGTTATTTGTATTTTCTGATATTCTCGCGTGACGTTGAAATGATTTAGTTTCAATATGCGTGGACGGCTGGCACTAAAACTGTTGGTGTTATGTAGAGAAGAGGACAGTTGTATAACTTGATACAAACTCCTCTATTTGGTGCTAGAATATATTTTTTATCGGAGATATGTCTTATTACGTCGTAGAAAGCATTTTTTTTTAATCAATTTGAAGTAGGTCTTAAATGACCATCATGTACCTCTGCCAATCTGCCATTACAGTCGGTTCTAACAGGTACCTATATTACAGTCAGCATTATAGTTGGCGGCAGTCAAGGATTCGGTATAGTTATTGAACAGAGCAGTTACAAATTATGGAAATGGAAGTAAAAAATCTGTTCAATAACTGGTTATGTAAAAGCGAAGTAATTTATTTTTTCGTAGCTTCGTAACTTTTAGTTAAGAATGTGGATGAAGGGAATACGCCATTCCATATGGCGGGTCCGATTTTCACTACTCACAATTATCAAAATTACGCTCATTAGAATCGGTCAGTCGAAATTCGGTCTATTTTTTATACCACTCGTTCCTACTCCACATCCGTTTATATTCTACCAGAGCGTCTTTTGACTTAGATCTGATACTGTTTCACAGAAACTGAGTTGTACCTACAAGCTGTCGAATGAAGTAATTTATACCTATTGCTTGTTTATTATGGCTTATAAACACAGCCCTTTTGCAAGTGGATTTATTTTACTGCAATAGTTACTGTACATATGGGTAAAATATTACTATTTTTTCTTGTCATAATCTCCGACCTCTGTTTGACTTTGACGCTGGTTGCTTCAAACCAAAAATATATACCTATATGTATGTATGTGTATGTATTCTATCAGCTCTCCCATAGTACAAGCTTTGCTTAATTTGGGGCTATATGGAAATGTGTAAAAAATGTCCACCCAACAATGATTTCTATGTCTAGATACGAATGAGTTAAGAAATCGTAAGACTAAATTCTCTTTGACAACAGGTCAACGCCATCGCTCGGATTTTGCGGTTACTACTTGCAGCGCCAGTAAGGCGTGGTAGAAGAAGCGCAAACTGTACGAAACCACAGAATAATAACTTATTACAGAAGCTTTACTTCGCAATGGTTTTCAAAGAAATATGACTCAAACTGATAAACAATATGATTTAATTTAGCTCGCGGTCCAGTCGAGCACGTGTTCATTTACATACCTACCAATTTGTGTTTGAAGGAATATGGGCCTTAATTCACTATACTACGGTTCATAATAAGTTATACATGGTTATACGTATTGAAAGAGCCGCCGAGCCGAGCCTACTAGATTGGCCCTTGCGCAATGGCCGCCGCCCGTAGGTATGTTTTTAATACCTACACGCGGAGTGACACAGGCCTGACGAAACTAGAAACGGCTTACCTATTACCTAAAAGTAAAAGTTTTTATGTAAAAGCAAGTTTAGTTTAACTTTAAATGTTGACTTGCCGGTCATAAGAAACGCTCCTTTTTGTTACTGCACTTTGAAATGTAATTCGTACAACCCTTCACTGTGTGAGTTTGGCATTTTGCATTCAAGTAATCACATCGGACATTCGACGCAGACTGTGCCGGCATCGGTGTCAATGCGTTTCTTTGACACCGACGAATTGGCGGCATTTCAAAATGGCATCCAACCCGTCCCTACTTTGTATGTCTATGCCACCCAATTATTATTTTATTTAATCCGTCATATGCATTAAACGGTAAAACGTATTACAAATATATTTTTGTTAAGTGTTAAAGTGCTTAGTCAAATTTGTTTCGAATTACGATTAGAAAAAAAAGACAATAGTTTTTAACTAAAATAGGTTTGCAATATTTTTTGTGCGTTATGCATAAGACGGTTCAAATCTTCATGTCAAACGTTAAAAAGCTAGTTTATAAATCAACCGACTTCAACAAAGGAGGTTCTTAATTCGACTGTACGTTTTTTTTGTATGTATTTTACGCGATTAGTCTGCTAATTATGATTTTTTTATTTTTTTATTACCCATTTTTTTTTATCGAATTCGGTTAAATATTTTGGTTTTAAAATCAAAATTACTGGAATAAATCAAAACTACTGGAAATAAGAAGATGTCATCCAATTATTCGAAATTGAAGTCGGTTACATTTTAAATAATTATATTAAGCGTAGTTGCACAATGCATCAGCTTTTAATATCCCACTACTGTGCATAAGCCTATACCCTCGAAGGGCCATTGGGCGATTCTCTACAACGCCGGCCCGGTGCGGGTTAACGAATTCACATAAACCTTTGAATTTCTTTTCCGGACGTACCTACACAGATTTCGACACAGCGTTTTCCTTCACCGAGAACCCGGTGGTGTGTTTTTTTTATATGGACCTGGATATATCCTAAAACTACATTCAAAACAACCGCAGGACGGGCAGCTGTGTCCTGAGCATTCTGCGATGTAAATATGAAAGAGAGAGAGTACAGTTGGATATCCATCAGGTACGATCGCTTAAAGCCCCAGATCATCACGGGCCGCTATCTCGTTCGCACAATCAACATTTTTGAAGATATAGAATCACTGAATATATAGTTACAAAAAATTATAATTAAATTAAATTAAATTAACTACTGGTGAAATTGCTGAAAACAGCTTTACAAACATTTAGCAAAAATATAATTTTGATCTATAAAGTTTTAGTACCTAAAAAGGAATTATAGGTTATACCCAGTTTTATGAATTAAAATTTGCTTGAATCGTTTTTTCCTTTACTATTCTAAATGTTATTCTCAGTAATCTCACCGGCTGTGATTTTTCGTAGCTATATTTAGAGATTTAATATCTTTAAATATGTTAAAATACGCGAGCGAGATAGCGGCGCGAAGCATTCTAAGCCTTAAATAATTATCAATACTAAACGAATTGTAAAACGGTTATTGAACCATAATTTATCAGTTTCATATAATTAACCTCTTTGTCGTTGATTAACAGCTCAATCAATAGTGATTATAGAGTTGTAAATGTTATAATTAAGTTCTAATTATATAAAGGCTAGCAACTAGCAATTAAATACGTGATTATTGTGGTGCGTTAGTGCTTATATAGTTGGGTATAGAAGTAATTTAATGTTTTATCTTTTTAATACATATTTAATAATCGTATTAATATACATGTGGACACGATCACATCGAACTATATACCAAGAGCAAAAGAAAGGGACCGATAATCTGTCCTACTCTTTCCCATTGGTTAAAAGCACCGATTTCCTGGTTAAAAGGTAGTTCTCACGTGGTCTGCGCGACCGAAATCAACAGGCTTGATTAAAAAAAAATACAACGTGTAACAAAAAGGTTCAACAATACTGAAAGGTATGTATTTACTCATCATATCTTTTGCTATGGGTCAGCACTGAAATAGCGAAAAAAATAACAGTTGTACCATACATTTTGTCCATGGTCAATGAACTTTTTGTATGGAACACCAGTAATTTTTTTTCGCGAATTCAGGTTTGGCCCCATAGTAAAAGTTGTTCATAATGATGAGTACATACATACCCTTCAGTATTGTTGAACCTTTTTGTTACATGTTGTATATATTAAAGCTTAAATAAAATTAACTCAAAATAGTTCCACCATCACACAAATGTTAGCTGTGCAGAGGCTGTGGTAGCCTAATGGGCACCGCTAGACTCAAAATCGTGAGGTCGCAGGTTGAAATCCCGGGCCCGTACTATTGATCTCATTATGATTTATGTACAAATTTTCTTATCTGGCTTTTCGGTGAAAATATAAATTGCGATGGAACCTGCATACATCCGGAGACGAAGTTCTACCGTCGTCAGCCATAAGACGTCCACTGCTGGACGAAGGCCTCTCAATAGAGAGGTGTTGGGGGGAGGGGGCGAAGTTCTATGCCACATCTGAATACACCAACCCGCAGGTGGGTCAGCAGCGGTTATGGCCCAATTGCCCTTCGGCGCCTATGAACTGCAGCGCATAATTGGCCTTATACAGTGGACTATCAAAAGGCTGATTATGCTATGGTTAAGATAACGAAGTTTACTTAAAATTATACCACCATCACATAAGTGCTTAAAAGTAATTTTCATCACGCTTACTCGTAAAGTGGATCTTATAACACCGGTTTTAGGTTCATGATCCAAGATATTACCCACGCGTGATTTTTACTTTACATTACAGCACAAGTATTAATAGGTATAACCCGGTTAAGTTTGTACCTCATTGTAGGTTAGATAGTTAGTTGTATACTAAGCATTCTTAATATAGCCGGGTAATAATTGCGGGCGCATCGCTGGCTTGCGCGTCATTTTCCGGAAATATTTGTTGATGTTTTCGCTGGGTGGTTGATTATAATCAAAAAGAGAACCGTCGTATGGAACGCGTATGTTATTGGTCATTAATAATGCATAATGCCGTCTCTAGTGTAATTACCAACATAGCACACTTGTATCATAATGTACTATTAAGTTAACTCTTATACCAAGCTAATTAGAATGCAGATATAAGAATTTCAGTTGTCTGCACTAATGTTCCGCATTAAATTCATTTATGTAAGCAATTAATACTAGACGCTAGATGTTCTTAAACAATTCGCCGCGAGCGATAGAGCTTCGAGACGCTCAGAAATGCGCCTAGGCACGCTATGAATTGCAGGGTTACCTTACAATACAAAACAAGACAGAACAAGAGTTAGTTTGTGAGAAAAGATTTTCTAGCACTTTTTAAACTTTAAATCCTCCAAGTTAGAATACCTAAGTTTTTGTTTTGTTTTAATGAAGTCCGCGTTTGATCGCCGTCTCGCTTGTAAGTGTCACAATTATCTACATACTAGCTGCGCCCCGCGGTTTAACCCGCAATTATTGGGATAATAAGCCTGTGTTTTATTTCAAGGCATAAGGTACCACCATACCAAATGTCATCCAAATCCGTGCATCCGTTTCAGCGTGAAGGAGTACCTAAACACTTTCGCGTGTATAATATTAGTTGGACATAATATTATTCAGTAATTTTATATAACAAAAAAACGCGTGCGAAATAATGTCTCGCGGTATTCTGTACCTAAACCCTTCACTGTCAAGTTTTCTTATCCTTAACTTGCCTCCAGCACTAACGCCCGTGGGGTATAGTTTTGAATGGTTACCTGATTTCATACATAAAAATACGCGTATGGTGCCTGGAGTACATTTTTCATAACAAATATGGGATTTGATACCCGCCGGCCATACGGCACACGCCACCGTCTGACCACCTAGAAAAAAATTAAATATATTTCGCTCTTTTGATCTCATTTGTCCGCGGTGCTGCGCGCGCAATCTCACTTCAACATTTTTAAAGTTATGTAATCACTTAAGTTACGAAAAATCGTAGTCGCTGAAATTACTGAGAATAACATTCACAATGATTTAGGAAAAATAAAATTGCGATTCCAGCAAGTTTTTATTCATAAAACTGGGCATAACCTATAATCCCCTTTGGTACTAAAACTTATTTAGATAAAATTTATATTTTTGCTGAACCTCTGAGTCTCAGTAATTTCACCGGCCGCGATGTCTCGTAACTATTTGCATTTATTTAATATCTTTAAAAATGTTGATATGTACGAGAGAGATAGCGGCGGCAACATTTTGAGTTAGGTAAAGATGTAGCCCTACGAAATATTACCCTTTGTAGTTCGTTATGAATTGATACTTGTGTGGGAATAAACACCGCCGTAAAGGTTGTCGAAGTTGCTAAACCAAGAAGCGGTTGCTAATCGCTTGTCGAAGTATTTAGGATCGATGTCATCACCATCCAAATCCTAGGATTTGAATTGATCTAAGTTACGATTACCCTATCATTTATTATCTGTTATGCGTACCTACTAGAACTGTATTTTTTAAATAGCTGTCATGATTTTGACTATAGCTGTAAGCCTGGTTTTAATTAATCAAAAGATCGAAGATGGTTAACAATTCCTGTAATGAGAGCTGGTTTCCAAATTAACTTTTACTAATAGACAATTCCTGTGAATGAAAACGCGGGGTACTTAGAATTAACTAACTTTACAAGTGTTCATACTATTCGATTAAATCTTTGTATTGTTTCTTCATAACAAATACGTACGTACGAGTACATTTTAACCGACTTCAAAAAGGAGGTTCTTAATTCGCTTGTATTTTTTTTTGTTTGTTACGTCAGAACTCCGTCATATAAAAACCGATTTGGAAAAATCTTTTTTTATTTAAACGGATTACTTTCAGATTGGTCCCATAGGGTTTTCATCAAAATTGGTTCAGTAGTGTGTTATTTGAAAACAAAACAACTGGAAAAAGATGTCATCCAAGTAATCGAAATTGAAGCCGGTTGAATTTTATTTTATAAAGTACTTGTATAAATACATGTACAAATACGGTTCTCAGGGTAGATGTTTGACCACAGGTCACCTGCTGTACTCCCTTAGTGATAGTTCGGCTAAAGGTGCCAAAGACCTGGAATTGAATCTGGCTGACAGAGTTCTAATTCCAGGTCAGGAAGTTTGCATAAATACTCTTTGGATTGACTACAAAAAACATAATATTAGTACATCAACGACAGTCAACTATCGCGAACCGATTACTAAAAAGTACCCTAAAACGACTAAGAAAGCAACGTAACTGGCCTTAACACCTGCTGTCTTTCACCAGGCATCCCGTCTCTCCATACGATGTATAGCATCCTTAGGGCTTAATTACACAATTGATTATCCCATTTTAGTCCCGCAAGCTTGATGTGATTTCTGCTCCTATCCCATAATGCGTGTTCCTATCGATTAGAGCACTTAATTCGAACTATAACTTACTATTTGAATTGGCTCGGCTGGTTAGCTAAGCTTTAGTTTAATGCGGTGGCATTGAAACTTCGCTTTTTAAAGCAGTAGGAAGATGAATGTTATATCTATCTATGCATAAATAAGGCTCTGTCCTGACTGACTGACTGACTTTTTGGTAGAGTTGGTAGAGTTAGTAGAGTTTGCTCGGAATGATTTAAAGTGTATTGTTGTTAAAGTATTTTGGGAGCGGGCCGAATTTCTTTCGTACGCTTCGCATACTGAAGAAATTCGGAGATTCCCCAAGATACTCTACTCTAGTACATAATATATCTTGGGGGTCCTAAGAATTGACATACTGATTTTTGTCCTATTAATTGTCATTAGTCATACGTGGTGGACCTGGTGGACCTGGGTATGTCCTTAAACTGCAACCAGACCCACCGGAGGACGGGCAGCAGCGTCCTCTTGGTTAACGGTGGTGACCATTCTGCGATCCCCAATGCCGATGCCGATGCTCGATGCCGAGCGTGGAGATTATGGCAACACTCCTCTATAAAGGGGGAGGCCTTCGTCCAGCAGTGGACGTTTTATGGCTGACGACGAGTCATACGCATCTAGTCGTAAACTACTGTACTCATAATGATACATGCATTTCTTTATGTTTGTCGATCCTAATAGTAGTGTGACATAATGGCTACACATCCCAAAATGTGTTATCATAAATAGTAATATTACTAATTTCTTTGTTCATAGAGTTATATTGGTCCTAAGAATGATTAGTCCTATTACGTTTTAGTGTTGTATGCATAAGGCGGTAAATATATAAAACGATATAATTAACATTACAGGAAAGTTTATGTTGTAGCATAATCAAAAACGTCTTAAATATGCAGATATAAATATGTGACGTAAATATTGTGTTTTGCCAATATAACCGTAACCGGGACGCGTGTCTAACGTCGCATAATAACACATCCTCGCGCGCCTAAGGCCGTCGCGCGACTAATCAATTGGCGCGCTCTCGTGATGTCTTCATCAGCAGCCTGGGGCGGTTCCGCCCTGCGCTTGCGCACCTATGCGCTGTACATCTAATATGGTGGTACGATTTTAATAATATGTAAGGAAGTTAAGAAATGAAAACATACTGTACGTTTAGATCTTTAGATGCTTTAGATTTAGTTTTTTTCATCGCCTCGATCAAACAAAACCAATGAGTCATTGCATCAAACATATGGGTGTAGTATATATTATAAATATGTATTTACAAAAAAAAAGTATATAAGTATTCTATCAGCTTTCCATATCTTTTCCATATTACAAGCTTTGCTTAGTATGGGGCTAGATGGCGCTGTGTGAAAATAATTCCAACGATTTTTTTTATCACTTTCCACGTAATGGTAACATTTTTTTTAATGTTAAACGGTTGTGTCGTCAGAACTAAAGCTGTTTACCAAATATCAGATCAATCTGTCATTAGAAAGGGGATATCAATTACTACATTTGACTCAAAAATCAACAACAAACTGGGCAAGCTAAAAAAATCGTGTAAAAATAACGTAAAGCATAACATAAGGGAGACTATTGAGGTCTTTGCCCAGGAGTCGAGGTTCAATGCAGACTAACACAGCTGCATCATTTGCTTTGATGTTCAGGCAAGTCCTGATTAGATTAGTATTTTATCAACATCACAGAAATCAAATCGAGCCACATGAAAATACGAAATGACGAATACGAAATTAAAAAAGACTTATCACACTTTGGTTAAACTACTTAACAGGTCTTACATCAATTATAAGTAGGTACTTATGTCCATAATTACAAGATCTTATTTACCGTGCAATCTAGTTCTCCTAAATCGCTCCCCACACCACACCAACAGTTAGACTTAATAAATAGTGGACTGAAAGTGGCCACTTAAAGGAATCACAGTGCGGGCAACAAATCCAGCAAATTGAACAGGATCGGCAATTACCCGAGACAATGCGTGCGTGAGAGAGGCGCAGGCGCCGGCACGCACTCGCGAATTGGACTCGTTACCCGTGGTAATTAGGGACCGTTCCCACGGTCAAACAGGTGCTTTACATTCTTTCTAAGGCAACTTTTCTTACATTGGATATATAGGTAAGTACGTTCGAACCATATGACATCAATGGATACAGAAAGGTGTTTCTTTGCATTGCAGGCAATTCTTAATTTAATTGGTAGGACTCTATTGCAGAGTCCACCTGGGGAAGTACCACATCTTTGCCAGTTATTCAACCATCGAGCAGAAGTTTGCAAGTATTACTGTGTTTCGGTTTGCAGACCTGTATTACCAGAGAAATTACTGGTCATGAAGAGATTTGATATCTAATATATCAGGGTGACGAGCGCAGTGGATAGTACAGCGCAGGTGTGAGGCTTACCGCCAGCCGAATGTCTTGCCCGTCTCGTAACTCCATTGCACAATGAAAATGTGTCATCAATGGATACAAAAGGATGTTCGTTTATGTTGCTGGCAGGAAATTTCGTCGTATTTCTACGTTGAAACAGAAGCTTTAGATTCATTTATTCATGCCAGATTCATGCCTTTACGTAGGATGTACAGATACACACAAACATACTTTTAAACCCGCTTTGGGTAAATGGTTTCTAACTTCAAACACTAAAGGATATCCCTTTGCACTGACAATTCTAGCATACCCTATGTAGGAGTACATACAATCAAACAGATTTTTCAGTAATGTCTTGTGCGGGATATGGCTTTTATACTGCCTGTGGTAGAAGGTTCGCTTGCTGTGGTAACCTTACTCCTAGAGAGATGCCATTGATTCCTAAAATACCCTCTCACGCAAACAGTAGTAGGACGTCTGACCAGTCCATCAGTTCTTGGTATTGTGTAGAGCACAATTTCATAACCATCCCTATTTATCCTCCAGCCAGCAAAGCCTATGAAACGTTATTACATCGGTGACTTTAAGCTTAGCCCATATATTTGATTTATGATAATGGTCAATAATGTATGAAAATCCATCAAAATTATTCTAATAGTTATTGCAAACCATTTTCTGACAAACTAATACATTTTGTATTAATTCTTGACTTACGTGATCTTTTACCGCTCTCTTATTACTAACATTATAAAGTCAAAATAGCTCGATACTAACAAACTGCCATGTCTGCTAAATTACAACATATTTTATAATTAAACTCTGGTCCCGTAGAATTTCCTAAAAACATGTAAACGTCGAAAGGAACGATTAATAATCAATTAATAGCCTACAGGCTGAGTAAATCATAAGTCGCTGAAGCTTTACATAACAAATAACTCACAAAATGAGACAAGGCTTGAATAACCAAACGCCCCAAATATACCAACTCGTACGCAATTGCAGATATTAATTTAAACCGAGACGATCTATAGACGACCTAGACAAGGCATAGATTATATCTCTCAGGAAACATGATAAGATAGATAGATGAAAACTTTTGACTCTTCGTACCCCCAGACCATCTCAAAAATAAGGACAATTTCTTATGTTTGACTAAAAAGTCAGTGAAGAGACGACATATCTAAGGCAATGGGGGTGTAATTGAACACCAAAAACAAAAGATAAACCCAAGTGGCATTGGAAGAGGCCAATGGCCAGTAGTGGACTAGGGTCCGTAACCTTGTTTAGCTTTAGGTAGTTTCCGAATACCATCATGCCACCTGCTAGATCGTTAATCGGATATCAAACGTCGCTCGCGTTGGTCTCCGTCTTCTTACTATTTTCGGATATTGACGTCGGCGGATAAAACGAATCGAATCGATTCAACTATAGAGTTCGGTGCGTTTTTAATAAGGCACCCGTTGACGAACGTGTGAATGAGTTTTACTACCATATTCGTTACGGTTCTTAGCCATTGGTACGTCCTTAATGATTTAGTGGGGTTTTCTCGCGGAAGTCCATTCGGCCTGTTTAGAAAAGCCTATATTCAGCGTTTGGAACTAATGACAATACCGTAATGATTTAGGACTGGGTTTCGTCGACCATTGTGAGCGCGTTGATGTCTTTAGTATGCATGAAAACGTGGTACGAATTCGTAAACTTGCACCGCAACCGCAATCTAGCTTAGTATTATATAATCTGTGCCACGATACAAATAAATAGTAATTGACCAAGCGAAGCGAAGGTATCTGAGCCTAAGGGGCAAGTCGGCGTTTGTATGTATTTTTGTGAGCAAGCACATTTTTATTATCAAGTTCGAATATGAGCCTAAAGATGTGGGAGACGCGAGGTCTCAATTCGCTGGAACGACTAGTATTATTATTGTTTTGCCTGATGTGCTTGCCTTCTAATAGTGCACAGCTGGACGTAGTCCTATCCTCGAAAGGTTATTGGGCTCCACCACGCTGGCATGGTGCGGGTTGACCCATTCCCGTACGCCATATAAAATCTACTTCGGACGTCCATTGCAAAGATCCGTGGTAGACAAATGCGTATTTAATTTTCAGTACGCAGGTCCCTTCACTAAAAAAACAAGTTTTTTTTTAAATTCAATAGCACAAAACGCAAGATGAAGGAGACGTTAGCCTGGTATAAACATCACGCCTGCCCATTACAGTAGCAGTGCTCGAATTGTGAACTTGCGAACAAAATTCTGCGCCGCACTGCTCTAATCTTGTCACCCTGAGATACTTACTTGGTACTTGGTGAGCGGGCCTTTTCCGCACTAGAAGCCCCTGATGGGCCCATGTTGCGTTGTCCCGGCGCAGCTAGTTCAGCCACCTGGTGTCCCCGAGGAAGGCCAGCAGCTCGCTGACGCCGGCGCTTGCCTCCCGGAGCGACCTCGGTGACCCGAGGATCGTCGTACGTTGTTCTGCCACGCTGCTGCATTCAAGCAGCAAGTGCGCGGCCGTTTCTTGCGCCTCCATGCAACCACGACATAGAGGACTATCTGTAACCCCAATAGTGTAAAGGTGTTTGTTCAAAGAGCAGTGTCCGGTGAACACTCCGACTACTTGTCTGAGTTTGTCACGTCTGAGGTTAAGCAGTTTACGGGAGTATCTCGGATTTAACTCCGCGAAAGCGGCCCTTGACTGCCTACACCCCTCGGTACTAGCCCAGTATTCTTTATGTAGTCTGTACCTACGTTTGCGAATCCATGATCTTATTTGAGAGAAAGGCAGAGGGATCATTGGCCCGGGTCCTACAGGGTGCCTGGCCGAGACTCTCCGTGCCAGTTCGTCGGCAGCATCGTTGCCTCTTGATCCATTGGAGAGTAACGTGGTTGCGTTTACTCTCCAATGGATCAAGGGACACATCACCCTGAGATATTAGTTAGTCTTAGTATAAGTTTTTGAATTTTTACTTACGAAAATTCTGAGTAACTTATTGGTAAAATATTGCTCTAGATTCATTATCCAGGAACAAACTAGTGGGATACGTTTGTATGGAGAAGCGCAGACCGAATTCCCTCTTAACGCCAGGATATTCCAATTCTAATTCCTATCGCAAACTCAATGATACTTAGTCAAATTGTTTTATTTAAAACTTAAAAATGTTATACATTAAAGACGAATATCCGTCTCAGTAGCTTCTAAGGTTGAAAATACCATAAAATATACTTTTCCCGATCAAAAAAACCAAACGGTGCCTATTTTAAACTTTTTTCCGGTATCTATTCTAATTACAGCACATACATTTAGATTAAACTATGCACTAAAAATGATACTATTTAGGAGAACTTTCTACGGTTTAATAAAATTTAGATAATTTTCGAATAATCTGGGAAAATGCCCGAAAATCGTAGCTAGACACGCACGAATCTGCGTAACCACCATATTATTTATTTGTTTCGCCATTAAATGTACATCTGGTACATTTTAGAGTAATAATCGAACGCATTCAAAATGTGCTTGAAACGTGGAATAATCCGGCCTTGAACAGCGCTGCTCTGTAAATTTAAATTCATTTACTGTAGTATTCTAGAGCGATTAAATGATTATTCTATATCTTAATGATGTTTGTAGGCAGTTGTAAACTTAGGCAGGTATGCTTTAAATTCTATGGCCGTAGGCGTCATATTGTACTAAACTTGTATCCTACAAGTAATTTAGGACATTCGTTAGGGACAGCCTATGTGGGCGGTAATCAAACATTTGGAATGAGTTGTTTGATACGTAATACAATATAAAGAACAATAATAGACTTATTCGAATACATTATTGCTTAATAAGGAATTATATTATATTTTTCATTGATTAACTATGCCGAATGGTATAAAGTATGATGTCATAATATATCCGAAAAATCAATTTTATGGAAGAAAATGATATTTTAGATTTTTAAATTAAAATATGTTTTTGTCTTTGTCTAATAATTGGCTCTCGTAAAAAATATCAGAACCTTTGTAATCTTTGACAGCACTGATTGACATGGGCATTTACGTTTATATTAGGCCACGTTTAAGTAACCACGCTGGCCCGTTTCTTCCACTACACTGACCCGTCGCTGGTTGGCCGATTCAGGGACACCGTTATGTGCATTATCTTCTGGAGTCAGACTCGTATCCAAGTTTCCTCACTAAGTTTTCCAACCAAAAACAACAACAATACAATATCATTCCTTCACAGTATAGCCAGTGGTACAAATTTTAAATTCCGTTTGGTACGAGCCCGGAATCAAACCTTGTAAGGTGCGTTTTCCCAAGAAAGCTACTAAAACCTTACGCAGTCCGAGATATTAATATTGGTGAACATTTATGCTTATGCTTATTTCATACAGCGCCATTTAGCCGAAATTAAGCAAAGCTAATAATA
This sequence comes from Erannis defoliaria, assembly GCA_905404285.2. Taxonomy (NCBI): domain Eukaryota; kingdom Metazoa; phylum Arthropoda; class Insecta; order Lepidoptera; family Geometridae; genus Erannis; species Erannis defoliaria. The sequence goes on along the minus strand of FR990066.1, from coordinate 8,972,036 downwards.
ATATTGAATATTTATATTCTTATAGCCTGTCTACATCGGTATTTGCCGAATAGTTCGTCAAACCAAGCAGGTGTAGACAAGAAGTTCGCCATTTTATAATGTGTTCGGCCGAACTTCTTGAAGGCTATCAAGGCTTAGCGAAGCTTTGCTATTCCACGCAGGTGGGGACAAACAGTTCGCTTAACCATGAAGTGTCCGAGCGAATGTTCGGCCTATCGCTTATAATTGAATAAAACATTCATTCACACACCGCATATCGTAAATTTGTCTATGAATGCACGACATAGACACGCGACAACTCTCCTTCCATATACGCACAAATTCAAAGCTTTAGCCGAAGCTTGAAACGGAATACGGGCTTGTAATTAGGTGCTATTTATTGCGAGAAACAGCTGACCGAACGTGTAAAGTTTTACTAGTTTTTTTAAGCATTAACGATCGTTTTTAAACTAAAAGGTTATACTCAAGAAGTATATATATCATTTCCTCAAATCCAGATTCTGCAATGTCAATTCGAAGCACAATTTCACGTTCATACGTTACTTCACGTCCATACGTTACTTTACCGATGCAGAAAAATATTTGAATAAATATCAGTGTAATTTTTCATCAACATTCAGAGGCCGAAATTCCTCCTCAACAGACACAGTTATAAGCAAATTTACTGCAAAATCACAAATACAAAATGATTTATTTTGATTTAAAAAACATTTATCTTCCCAAATTAGTCAGACTGTGTGTTCAGAACCAGTGGTTTTTCTTGCCAAACAACAAAGTAAATAATGATAAAATAAACTATATTAGACGACAGACAAATTATCCCACATTAAAAAGTTGGAGACACCGAAACACAATTCCCTGTAAAATAACGAAGCAATTTATTACTAAAAAATAGATAACCGCAGTATACGTGAAGGAATTCGATAAAGTTAAAATTCTGATCACATTTAACTGTCATAGGTAAGCCTGACACTAACCTGATTGCCTTATAGCTCAATTGGTAGTATGTCTGCCTTTTTTGTTTTGTTGTGTCTTTTGTTTTTGCTGCTGTAGGGCGTGGGTTCGATCCCCACCCAGAGCAAACACTTATGTGACGAACATAGATGTTTGTTCTGTGTCTGGGTGTAGTATGTATAATAAGTATGTATACATTTACAAAAAAATATGTATATACGTATTCTATCAACTATCTAGTTTCCATACTACAAGCTTCGCTTAGTTTGGGGCTAGATGGCGCTGTATAAAAAATGTCCATCGATATTTATTTATTTTCTAACCATGAGTCAAGTGACTCACTGGGCTAGTAGTGAAGACTGGCTGCAGTTGTATAGAATAAAAACCTAAAATATCAATCGATATCAGTCTGAATCGAGTCTGATTCGAGGCACGTAGGTGTAACCGGTCAAAAAGCTCATAATGCACATGCTCGCTTACTCATTTTAATTGCTCTGATCAATGACCCTCGATTAGGACTTTTTCTCGTATTTAAACTCTAAGGATAGCTATCTCGAAAAGCCGGGATCCAGCCCACTACAGTGTAAAACAGTGACAGATTCCCAAAATGTTATGAATGAGACTAATCAACATATGGTAGGAGGTTTTTTTAAAGTTTAATTAATTCCCTGAATGTTCGTCTTTTGAAGTGTAAGTACATCACATCACATCATCAGCCAAAAGATGTCCATTGCTGGACGAAGGCCTCCCTTACTAAGGTTACCATAATCCCCATACGCTTGGCAGGCGACTTAGGAAAGTTTACATGCTTTAATTCATAATATGGAGCCGAAATACCACGACGCATACTATAAGAGCCAGTTTGCAAAGTATTGGTAGCACTGAGAGAGAACCTTGAACCTTTCAGCAATAAATTGTGTGTGATCTGAAGAGATAATCTTTGTTATTTTTCGGCAACTTTACAGATTACGATTTTATACAGGTTTATTGGTAACTCAACATCCTCTTAGTCTCAAGTCTCAACATACTCGTTATTTTCGTAGTACACTATATTGTGAAGCGTATTGTATAATCGTATTTCAGAATCGCGTAAGCTTGGGTACTGCTCCAATAAGCCTACTGCGCCTTTGATCCCAACAGGCCGATTCCCAGAAATAAATAGCGAAGTATTTATAAAGTTAAACCACCAGGCGATCTCGCGCGCAGATTACGGTACATTCTTGTATCACTTGTAAAATACTTTATTGGTTTGTAGGTACGGGCTTACTCCTGTACGTTACACTTTTCTCTACTCCAATAGTCTTCGTGTTTATCTAATCTTAGAATAACACTAACTTAACTTTGCCCTACAAAATGTACTAGATAAGGATTCCTATTCCCATAGCATAAATTATTATAAAAATTATTATATCAGCTATCTTGTTACCATAGACCTAATACAAGCTTTGATTCGTTGGCGCTGTGTGAAATTTCCACCAATATTTATTTTATTAATTTATAAGTAGGTACTCGTATACATAACATCACAAGACACCTCGCTCCACGCTAAATTGCCATAACTACCCTAATTTGGGTCATTATGTTATTAATGTTAGATACCCACATATTAGCATAATGTGCAATAAACGATTTAGACTTTTTTTTGTATCTCCAACCGCCAAACGGTGTGTTCCAGCAGCATCCGTTAGAGCTAGTTCCCATTTTGGGCTATGAGTTTTGTGATGGCTTGTCACAGTCTTTTTATTTAGATAAAAGTAAGTAAGTAAGTTCGTATAGGCTGAGTGGCCAGCCCTAGTGTCAGAGTGAATGTGCCGCCCGAAGGCCTCTGACATGGCTGACGGTTGTTGTTATAGAAACAAGAACAAACAACCAGGACCAACAATTTAACGTGTTATCCGACCCACGGTAGCGCTCAGAAATAAATGCCACTCACGGTCACTCATCCGAATACTGACCGACCCTCCGTTGCTTAACATCGGTGATCGTTTAGAATCACCTAGACAAGCTACGCCACGAGCGCTACGAATATCTATCTATTTAGATAGAATATCTATTGTGCTGAAATTTTCATATTTAAAATTTAGAGACATTATTTATTGATTATTTAAAATCTTGCTTCAGTTAAAGAAGTTTAGTTACAAATTACTTTGGATCTACAAACTTTACAAAACGTATCTATGAGGCAACAAATATCCAAGAGAAACAGAGTAGAGCGAATACCAGGAAGGTATCAGATCCTGGATAACGCCATCCCTACTGGGAACCGATGCACAATTAATTTAAACCGCATTCGTTAATTTTATTAATGCGACCGAGCCTAAATCTACGATCTGCGAGATGCCATCTCCTCAGCCTTCTCATTTTCGAAATTAGCAAATGTATAAGAAAAAGAAAACCCAAGAGGGGACAAGATAAAGAAATATACGAAGAGGTGCCTGAGTTCCAGGCTGTAGATAACGACATTAACGCCGGGTAGGATGCCGAGCAAAACAATAGAAAGGGACACTGAAACTCGTCTCAAAACAGCACATCACAAAGCTTCAATATAAGTAACGCAAAACATACTTTGTCCCTTTAAAATACGGTCCGAATTGAGAATGCTACAGCAGAAGCAGTTCTTTTAAAATACTTCCTAAGTTGAAAGATGTTGGCGAAGGAGTGAAAAGGACAGCGGATGATGTGGATGATAGCACAATGAGTGGAGTAAGCTTCTCTCAGCCACCCAGTCAGCAACATAATTAATGACGCTCGTGTCGCAGACGAATTTATAAATTGGCCTTTATTCCGTTTTAACAAACTTGGGACACGCGTGATTTTACAGATATCATATCAGAGCAAACGCGAAATCATTATAGGACAGTTACGAAGGCCCTTCATTCCAATATCTTGTTTTTGTCAATCATCAAAATAATAAATCACGTTTCACTTTACCGCGACTGGCAGAAAGACGATTAATTACCGAAGGTCTGTGACCAGAGGGCATATGGCGCAGTGCAGGCGTTTACTCTGATTTAGATAGGTAAATAGACAAACTCTTTATTGAGATACGGAAGTATTTAATAACAGTCTAGGGATTTTTCTTCTAAAGATTCGTTGCCGAACACCATGATTCTGATACCGTACCTGTTTGTTACGTTTTCACAACCATTTCACGACTCAATTTTGACGAAAATAGTAGATTTAAAACAATATAAAATAAAATAAAAAGTAGGTACTTTAAAAATCTAAATTCTCTGTATCTAAATTGGATTAAATTAATCAATATTTTTATTTAAAAACAAACTACTGAACCGATGTCGATAAAATTTATATGGAACCACCTCTGAAGTATGACCTACCAAAAAAGAAAAAAGAATCTTCAAAGACAATTATAATTAGCGGAGGAATCGCGTAACAAAAATAAAAATATTCAAACTCAGTCGAATTGAGAACCTCCTTTTTTGAAGTCGGTTGCAAAGATAGAAGTTAAAATCCCGGGAAATCGGAAAAATGGAATAGTCTGCTGCTAGTGCAGCAAATATTATCTCCTAAAAGCATTTTTTTTATAACCCGGAGAGGGCTTCATTTCGTTTTTTTTTTACAATATAAAAGTGAAATAGTAATGGGATTAGAGAATTTCAAGAAGCGTCATATGGACGGAGCCTAAACTTAATAGACAAATGTTCAAATCTTCACTGAGTACAAAACGCCATTCCCACCCATAAATCTAGTGCACAAAAGATCGGAATGCTTTCGCGTTATTTGTTTCGCATATAATAATGGCATATTTAGTGTCTGATAAGGTTTAATGTGTAGAGGTGAGCATAAATACTGAATAATCTAACATCGGGCCCCGCCCCGCGAGTAACTCACTGCTATCTCCCCCGAATATTGTAAATGGTGTATCATTAGCTGTGGGGGTTGGGGTACACTGTTCGTTTATTAAATAGCTCTAGCTCTGTCCAGCAGTATTTCGCGCGTGGACAGTACAATATAATATATAGAATAGTATCGTTGTGAGTTGTCACATCGCTGGATTCAATTCCGGGAGAACAATTTCTATTGGGCATCGTCTGGAAATCATAATATATCCTTATGCTTTTAAGTTTTATTTTTTGGTAATGTTTTAGATGTTTACTATTTTTGGGGGATAAAGTTTAGTTTTAGTTTTTTTGGTCTAGCCCCGACAGTTCTAAGATACTGGTTTCGTACTTCGACGAAAAAGTCTTCGATCGCAACTGGTTACAAAAAATACGAAGTTTTCGATCGCAACTCGATTCGTTTCGTAAAATGACAAAAAAAATTCATCCGCGACCTCGACGGCGCTGCCCTTTTGGGCTCACCACGGCGAGCCGGAGCTCCCCCCGCACCGATGCACGATGTATCGGAACACCAGACACATCGTGCATCCCCACCTCGGAGACCATGCCAGCGTGATGGGCGCCGGACGGCCCTACATCCCTGGCCTCCATGCGGCGGGTCAGATCAGTGACCCCGCCGCCTGCCACTTCGGCCGCTGGGGATGGGGAGCTCTGCCCCCTCTGGCTTCTCCCCAGCCCGCAGCCCCACCACAACACACCCGGTGGGTGCCCCCTCAAGGAAAGCCCTTGATGAGGCCACCACCCGGTCGTCCCTCCTCGCTCTCCACTGTGCCCTCTGCTGATCAGAAGGACACGCGGAGAGCCCTCATGTCCGGATCAGGTCCGGACCTGCCGTGGCCCTTGGGAATGGAGAGCTGTGGGTCCCTCTGGCCTGTCTCCATCCCTCAGGCCCGTGCAGTGGTCTAACCTCCACTGTGGCCGCTTCTGCGGCCCCACCTCGGGACTATCTAGCGTTAGTTTTACTGTGGTTAACAGACAACAAGCCACCTGCGTCATCTTGCACTGGGCTCGTCGCCTTGTGATATTAGGTTTTTGCTGATACATAATAAATCTTCAACGTTGATGTTGACGTCAAAGGGGCATCCTAGGATTTAAGAAACTGCCCTAAAATTCACTAAGTGATAGTTTTCTTAGTTACTACCCGTGTGTACTGAGTCTAACACCCAGAAGATGGGGCCGCGTGCGGGCGATAGCTCCATACTGCACCGCATTGATATAGATAACAGAGGGAGGTGCTGTTATAAATACTATATCGTTGCAACATGGGCGTCTTCGAGAGCTTTCATATTTGACTGCTTTGAAATGTGCGAATTTTAGCCAGTTTTGTTTTAAATAGGATGATCCTTCGGCCAAGTTTTAAAATGTGCATTGAAATTATATAAAAGGCTAAGTCGTATAAATGCCATACTGAGCCATAGAAAAAAGAATAATCAGCTTTTTTAATTGTCCACTGCTGGACTTAGGCCTAGCCTGGAAGGGCGAATGGGTCATATTCACCACGCTGCGCTGGCCCAGTTGCTGGTTGGTGAATTCACATACGCCATTGAATATCTTCTCCAGACGTATGCAGGTTTCCTCACGATGTTGTCTTTCACCGAAAAGCCAGTGGCATGAAACTTCAAACTCTTTTGTACGGGTCTGGTTTTGAACCCGCGACCTCAGGCTTACAAGTCAAGCGGTCTCCCAATTAGGCTACCATGTCTCATACTGAGCCATGCCGAGTGAAAAAAATCTATTCGATTATTTTCCTGACTTTTTACTATAACGGAGTACAGAGTAGCAAAGCAAAACTTTTCTCAAACCACGTCGTAAGCAACATTCCTGATGTGAATTTCATCTCTTATTATTTCTCCTTCAACGTCTTACAACATTTCCCAATAAGAAATATCTTAAGAAAATAAATAACAAACGGAGTATGTTTGTACACCAGACAGCACAATTCAGCCATTTCCCAGGATTGTTTACATTAAATTACAACATTTGACTCTAAGGTGGTGTTTATAATACTTAGTCGGTTAGGGCTACCATTAATTAAATTATGGAATATGTATACACGGATTTAAAATTAAATTAAAAAGATTTATTTTCAAGCACCAAAAAAGCGAACAACTCTTAGTTACAGACACCAGTGCCATATAGGTAAATGCTACTGTTGCTCTTTATCATGATAGTCCTATTATTAACTTCACAGTGACACTCCACCGAACACTTAATGCACCAGTGCGATGCAATCAGATTGATTTCAAGTTTGCTTACGAAGTATTCTTTGATTCTTAAATTTCAAGTAAAGTAATAGGCTGGTACTGGTTGGTTAGTCACCGCATCCTGTGTTTAGTGTTACATTCTCTTTGCCAGTGCTTACTCTATAGCGCTCGAGATTATGTCAGAGTGGATCAAATGTCACTGTCAGACACCTGTTTTCTGTCAGTCTTTTGCCACGATATATAAAATAAAATCGCCGTCGTTTATATATTATTACCTTGTATTGTTTTTGTTTGTTTCTAGTTATATTTGTTTGTTTAAGCGTACCCTGCCGTGTGGTATGCGTGGGGGACGTCACCAACGGTTCCAACGGAAGACCAGCGCTGGCTGTTCGCAGCCAGCATTATGCTGAGTTGGAACCGGTTTGTGGCGAAAAACTATTTTGTACTGTTTAAATTTGTTATGAGTTTCTACTGTATTGTCTTGTGTACAAATGTGTTTTTTTTCTACAAATAAAATATTGTCTATTGTCTATTGAATAACGAAAAAAGAACTGTATTTGAGTTTTCAATAATAGACAAGAAAAATCATCATTTACTTGAATAGCTATAATCTCTGACTCATATCTAGCTTTTAGTAAAGAATTTATTTTTTATTCGGCTTTAGGCGATTACGGACTGAATTATCGATATCACAATGGTTTTAAGCTAACGCGGTTGTTCAACAACTGCAACTGCGCTTAAATATCGGCAGCTCGATTCACGCTTCTTCCCCACTGCTCAACTGCATCAAGTTGAGCAGTGGGTAATACCAACGGCTCAACTGGTAAATGCTCAACTATGTATATATCATAAATAGTCTTGTAAATAGTCGTATAATTGTAGAGATGCCTGTAGCAGTAGCGAAATAAGGAAGACTGTGGATGATGATGATGTACATTATTGTCAGTGTCTGGGTAGGTAACCCTAGTGCTTTGGTACGGTTGAGCGGCGCGCGCGCCTCGGGCAAGGGCGGGACCGACGCATGCGCGGCCACCCCGGCGACGACGCCCTACGCCACACGCGGCTCCGCCAACCTAGGAGGAAATATGACCTCATGGTATTCATGGTCATCGGGACAATCTAGTAACTTAGTAAATTCGTCTTTTAAAAAAAAAACATTAATGCTGTTTAAAATGAAGATGCCGTAGGTTTAATGAATATGATCGCTCTTTGTGAGATAAAGTTTTAGACAATGGCTCTGGAGCATGCGATATTTTTTGTCCCCGTCATCTTTACGTCAATCTTAATTAGTGTGATAGTTGACAGAAATAGTATCCCAAGTTCTGAAATAGCGCCACTGGTCCATTTCATTATTGTCGATTTTTCTGCTTTATTCTAAAAATCCAGTTCCGTGTCCAATTGGCTCGTACACCAAATTTTACAATAAATGCACACAATTTTGTTTTTTTTTTTTTATATAATCATGTGACGAGACGAGTAACACGAGGATACGGTATGAGGCTTGTAAGATTCGTCATAAACCATTCGGCTTTTTCAGCCGAAACTATGGTTTACTTTCATCATGATAGTCATAACCCAGTGTTGCTGTCCTTCTTTTAAACCAATATCAAGTTGTATATTTTGCACAGAAAAGAACTACAATATGAAATTTTCAAGGCTGGATTCATTCTAGATCTAGATCGTGCTCCATCTATGGACACACCGTCGCTTACCACCAAGTGACTTTAGTGGTCCAATGTAGATCTATTTCTAATAATAAAAAAATATGTTTCTCAGTAGCACCTGTTTATTTATATTTTATATATAATGTTCATAAAATAATGGACGATAAAATTTTACTCACTTTCACTTCCAACCAAGGGTATAATATAATCATTAACCACGGCGACCGGTTCCTATCCAAAAATGAATGAGTAGAGATAACCCAGATTAGATTACCAAGTAATATTGCCCACCAAAAATAATTAATCGGTTAATCTAAAGAACAATACCGTCTGAGCGCAACGTTCGACCTCATTACGCTGTGGAGGGCATGTTGACCCTACATCGCGTTGCAGTAGTGAAACTATCGCTCTGGTTAACCCTATACTTTTTTATAATAACAAGAAATGAGATGAATTACTCGTTTTCCTTGTGCTACGAGGATACGGATGGCCGTGACCGCTGCGCTTATTGTATTATCTATTATTATATTCTCTGCCACTGCGGCGGTTCCCAGGACTTGAGTAACAAAACAATGACTAAGCTTTAACTGAATTGGCGCTCATTACTTCGAGATTCAAGACATTCAATGCTGAGCCATACAACGACGTATAGTCGTATAGGATAGGCTTCCTTTTACGTCATCGTCATCATCCATAGCCTTCCTTATCCGACTGTCCTGTAAAGGCCTCTCTTACTATGCCATGCTTCGGACCTGTGAGTGTGCAAATCTAGTCCAGTCCGATATCGTCGATCCATCTTGCAGCTGGTCGAGCAACGTTACGTTTACTTTGCCTTGTACTTACTTGTGAAATGTAGTGGTATCGAACTCTTAAATTCACGGGTGCTACTCTAAGGTACGTGGCAAGTAAGGTATACGAATATTCCTTACTGGTCACGTTCCATTGAGCAGCACACGTGTGATTTCACCGCGTTATCTCCGCTAATACATCAATGGCTTGTCCAGTATTGTTAGTGACGCGACTCGACGCCATTGTCATACCCTCAGCTGCATACGTCAGGGCTGTAAAACCTCCATTCGGAGTTTATCGATAAAATATCCTCTTGTAGCATGTATATTCCTAAGCTAAAAGTTGTCTTGACGTTTAAAATATATATATATATATGTAAGTATTCAATCAGTTCCCTCCCATATTAAAAGATTTTCTTAGTTTAGGGCTTAGATGGCGCTGTGTGAAATGATCATCAACAGCCAGAAGACATCCACTGCTAGACGAAGGCCTCCCTCTTAATAGGGAGGGGTTGCCATAATCCCTACGCTTGGCAGGCAGCTTGGGGATTGCAGTAAGCTCACCACCGTAACCCCGAGAGGACGCTGCTGCCCGTCCTCCGGTGGTTCTGGATGCACATTTTCGATATATATATCGAAAAAAAAAACTACAATATTTATTTGCTATATTATATTCATCGGACTTAACATAATTTTTCTTTCCCCGTAAGAAGGCCGTTGGTTGTCCAAATAAAAAAAAATAAAAAAAAAATATGGCGTATATGTTGCTATTTAAATTTTTCTAAAATAAGACCTCGAAAAAGCGACACCGTTTCGTGGTTGATATACAAAAACTCGTCCGAAACGGTTTGATTCCACTTTCTTTATTCGGACTGCTAAACTGTAATTCGCTGCCCGAGTAGGTGTTTCCCGATAATTATAATCTAGGTGTCTTCAAGTCGTTAGTGAATCGGTTTCTTATAAGCAAGCGTGCTCCATCGTAGACTGCATCTTTTAACATCAGACGAGATGGCAATCAAACGCAAGCCTATAAATAATTTTAAAAAAATTAAACCATGTCAGAGGCTTTGGGCGGCACATTAGCTCTGACACTACTCTGGCTGGCACTCAACCTATACGAACTTCCTTACTTTTTTTTTAACTACAACAAGTAATGCTTAATAAGACTCGTGATGGTAAGAGGCCATGCCTGAGTATGACCATTGGAGTACCGAAAACATAGAAATTTTAGGCCATTACTGCTTTGGCGCTCATTAATCTAAAACATGTGACGGTGAGTCTCATTAGTCCTATAATTTCGTTAGCTAGTACCCTTCAAACCGGAACAGACTAACATTTTACCACAGAATAAATAATAGTACTACGTACAGAAAGTTGACTCCGCAAAGGAATTGAAATAAATAAGGACTATATCTATTAGGCAATAAAGTAGCAATTCAACTCGCACTGCGCATACCGCTCGCTATATTCACCTAGATATACCGCTCTCTTTCTATCACGTATGCTTAGTTACGTGCGACGAGGCTAGCAGAGTGACACCTCCCTGATTTTACTCTTAACTAGATTGTGTCAATGTTAAAATTATCGTAAAATCAATTCGACAAATTTCCAAATACAGTTGCTAGAACTACTTGCTGCTAGAAACATGTCATTATAATTTGAAGCAACTGAAAATATATGGACCAATTTTGTATCGACACCGCTTTGCAATCTTGCTCATCCCTAATCGCAGGAGTACCTACAAAGTGATTGAATGTAACTATTTACTGCACAAAGCTATGTTACGTAACGGACACTTATAATGTTACAAAATGTAACACTGAATTGGATTAGGTCTTTGAAATCTGCGCTCAACAATCTAGATCGATGTCATAAGGTGTCAATTGTTGACGCCACCCTAGTATTGCTCTGAATATTGTTCAGATTGAGGCTCCACTACTCTACTGCCGGAGAAAATGGTCATTGTGCGAAAGGGACATTTTGCGTGCAGTAGACATTTTAGGAAAGGGACATTCTGCGACAGAGCTCAACCAAACACAGTACAAACATCTATGTTCATCACATACATGTTTATCCTGGGTAGTTTTGTTAGTTGCATTTTACTAAGTGAATCAGAGATTTTTTTCTGTTTTTTCTATATGATTAACATCTGTTAAACACATACCATCTTGTGCATAAAACACTAAAACGTTTTTCAAACCTAATTTAGTGAAAAGTGTTTTGTCTTATTTTTTCAAAGTCAATTCGTAATTCGAAAAAAATTTACAAAACACGTTTTTAACTGAAATAATGTTTAAAATATTTAAATTTTTAGTGTTTTATCCATAAGACGGATAGTCTAAATCAGTGATAGCCTAACGGCAGACCTCTAGACTCGGAATCGTGAAGTCGTGTTTTCAAATCCCGGGCCCAAAGCTCTTTGGAGTTTATTTATGGATTTTCATACCACTGGCTTTTTGTGTGAAGGAAAACATCGTAAGGAAATCTGCATAAGTCCGGACAGGTGTGGCGCACTCCGCCACAGAAAAGCGAAGGCCCTCTCTTCAGTACACTACACCTCTCTTCACTGCACTAGCTACAAGTAAGCGGCGAGCCCGTCTAGTCGGGCCGATTCAGTGGAAAGAATTCTGTCTGGCGCGTAAGTCATATCTCTGACTTACGCGCTAGACAGAGAGGCAACTTCTAGGTTAATATAGCTGTAGGTAGTTAGGGCTCGCGCGTCCTAAATTGCACTTTATTGTGTAGCAAGAGTCGCTACTTATTTAAATGATTTTGCGAAGTTATAATTTTGTACTTAAATAAATAAATAAAAAACTTGTACCATTATGTGATAAACAACAAGCATTTATGTGAAGAACATAGATATTTGGTCTGTGTCTGGGTGTAGTATGTATCATAAGTATGTATTTATAACACAAAAAAAAGTATGTAAGTAATCTATCAGTTATCTAGTTTCCATAATACAAACTTACTTAGCTTAGTTTGGGGCTAGATGGCGCTGTATGAAAAATTACCATCGACATATTTATTTATTTATGTATTCTGTGGTCCGTAGAAGAAATTCAATGGTGTATGTGAATCGACCAACCGTAACTGGGCCAGCGTGGTGAATATGGCCCAATCGCTCGTCGAGGGTAGGCCCATGACCAGGACATCGACATGACATCGTATGCGCATAGTAGGAAAATAAACGCAGCGTTGGGTCAAGCTCGCCATGGCAAAATTTTCTGAAGCAACCAAAAGCTAACTTGACAAGACATACGTCAGAGCTACACGTCCTCGACAATCTGTCAATTAGGTGGCATTCCTGTCCTCTGACCCAAAGGCTCTGTCGCAACCGATGATGACTAACCTTATTGTTGCTCACGGATAAGGCTTAGCCGTGATGTATTTCGGATTAAAGGTGTTATACTAGGGTCGACATTCAATATTCATAATATTTTATTAATGCTTTACGGATAACAGTACATCTAAACTGTTATTTTAATTTTTAGCTGTTAATGTTGTATTGTATTATTGTAGTTCCTGTTGGTGTTTTATATTGTTGTTGTTTTATTGTATTGTTGTTCCTCATGTTTTGGCAAACAATGTGGTCGATTCTGGCGGTTTTAAATGACAGTTCTAAACTAACTAAAGTATTGCTGTCACTTTTTTACTAGGCATGTTAGCTAAGGACAGCAATACTTTAGTTAGTTTAGAACTGTCAACTAAAACAGCCAGAATCGACCACTATGTATACTTATTCTTACTTAAAATTGACAAATAACTGTATACCGACTGTTAAAAATTTGACTGATCTCTCTGTGTCCCTGTTCTCGCGTAGCAGTGAGCGTAGCCACGAACGAATTAGTAACGAATATTTGATCAGTACTGAGTAACATAAATATTGTATTATGTTATTACTTGTAATTATTATGAATGTATTAGTCACTCCTCTACCTCGGTTATTGTCAACAAAGTTCAACGGATAAACAAGTTTTGTGGTTCCATAACGTTTGAATAGGAAGGAGCTTGTTGCAGTCAACTGCATTGTTACTTTTCTGAGCATTTTATTTGGTTCGCGTGGAATAGTGACTTTGCATTCTGAAAGTCATGTTACTAGTGCGCAAGCAATATAAAGATAAAAAAAGAAAGAGAATATGACATTTTAGCCTAGTATATGTAGAAGTAGGTATGCGAAACTTTCATCGTACAAGACCACGTTCGTATAGACAATGGTGTCGATTCTGTTGCTCCTAGCACTAAACTAAACTAATCTGACAGGACTATAATTATCCGCGTCTCATTTGATTTCAATATGTTAGAAAAGGATGTCAACAGGTTTCGTCCTGTCAAATTAATTTTAGTTTAGTGAGCGGTGCAACGGAATCGACACCATTATCTCAAGTTTTTTAATCATATAATCACAACCATTATAACATTTAAATAAACAATACATAAAACGAGTCTAAAGTTTCCTGCCAGTGTCTGTATTCCCCGAAAAGCACAATATAGGTGCCTTTTAATCTAGAGTAAATATATTCCTTATATAGATATGCGTGCTCCATCCTAGAACGTACTTAATATAGATAATATTAATACTTGATATTCCTTAATATCACTTTATGGCCAAAAGCAAACATATCTCGATATTTTTTTATTGAAAATTTAGAGCGGCACATTAATTCTGACACTTATGGCCACGCACTGTATACAAACGAACTTAAAAAAAAAGGTTCATTAAAAATTCAGCGTTGAATTTAATTTCTAATTAAGTACCTGATACTCAAGCTCCCTTAAAAAACATTATCGCTATTCTTTACAAAATCCCTTGGATCCCTTTAACTCCCACTATGTAACGGTAAACTTTCAATTTGTGAACCGTAGATGAAAGATACGGTCTTCAAAAACCCGCTATGCTATCGGACATCGTATTGTGCCGCGTATCACAATGGTAGGACGATAGTGTCCGAAATCATCGGACACCCCACGTCAGGATCTGTCCGACCGATTAATAATGTTTGAAACGCGCCTGGAGCGATCGACTCTTACACAATCCAAATAAAACAAACTCCTACCACTTCATAATGCTTTTGTATTTTTAATACGTCGACAGATGTTTTCTTTCTCATGTGATAGTTATCGATAGCGTACTGTACCTCTAGCACAGACTATCGAAAAATGCGTAGTACTATACGATAGAAAAAAATATTAAAACTGTATAAGACAATGGGAATCGGGAACAGTTTTTAATTTTCATATTTTTTTTCAATGTTTTACGTGCTACTTATTTATCGATGTTCCTTGTTTATGAAATGTATTACCGAGACGAGTGATACGTTCGCCTGATGGTAAGCAGCACGCCTGCCCATAGCAGAAGCAGTGCCAGAATTGTGAGCTTGAGAACAAAATCTTGTATCTAGGCTCTTAACCTGGCGTGTCCAAAACAGCATCCAGAATCACCAGAGGACGGACAGCAGCGTCCTCTCGGTTAACGGTGGTGAGCATACTGCGATCTCCAAGCTGCCTGCCCAGCGTGGGGATCATGGCAATCCCGCTATTAAGGGGAGGCCTTCTTCTAACAGTGGACGTCTTCTGGCTGATGATGAACAAGATCTTGCGCCGCACTGCACTGCGCTCGTCACCCTGAGATATTAGAGATTCCTATCCTAGACAGATAGAGAGACCTATCTGTACAGATATCCAAAATTTTACAAGTCGTAACGATACAGGAAAGACGCTTCTTTCATGTGAGCCGGCGGTGGTTGTTATCTGTGACATCTAATCGACCAATAAGGACAGCGGACGTCACTCACTCTGCCAATCTGAGAGACGCGGGCGCATCTCAGCGGGGGTCGAATTTAAAACCGTTCCATTTTTTAATGTGTATCGCGAGCCAGTGATATAACCAGAGCACAGATGGAACGACCATTTGGTGTTTGTTGGCTTGTTAATTCTTTATGCGTGGTATAATAAAGACATCATGCTTAACCAGCTATGACAAAGTAGCGAATGAAACAGGATAGTTATTTGAGTTCTATAACCAAAAGGTGTCCAACCTTAAATACCGGGGACCTTATTATTATTGAGCCTACTCTTAGATTAAATAAAATCTATGAGCCTACTCTCTTAGTCCGTCCGTCTTATAAGTTCATGACTTTCAAGGCTATTACCAATGAGTTGTATTTTAGCACTGTTTTAGGTAACTGGTTCAAATCTTCACAGGATGTGTTAACTACAAAAATCCAACGATACAAATAAAAAAATACTCACATTATAATTAATGCCAGATGCTGGACAACACGAAAAAAATACAACGACCCATACAAGAAACATTGCTTCAACGTTTCTTGTTTGGATTGATCATCTAAACTGGACTGACATAGAATCGGAAATCGTGGTTATGGTGCAAACCATAACCATACATATAACAATATGGTGATGGCTCTCAATACGGATTCCGAACTGAAGCTTAGAAAACATTTTTTTTATGCACGATTTATTTTGTGATTGTAAACCTCGACGCGTACGTTCCGATTTGCACTTACCCGGTATTAAACCACATAATTCTGATTAACTAAGTATTTAACGGTGAATTGAAACCACAGGAAACTACTAACTAATACTTAATACCACATAATGAAACTAAAATACTGGTAAGAATCTTCAAACATTGTTGCAGAGAGCAGACCTATAAATATAACTTGAATTCAGCGGAAGGTCCGTGTCGATCAGAGATTGACTCCGGGCGCGCGAGCTATCTCTCGGCCTTATGTTTAATTAAAGTTAATTAATCACTGATTACCAGCTGATGTGCCAAAAGATAAATCGAGAGTTATCCAGACTTAGACGCTGGAGTGAATAATTCTTGGGAACATTTTGGTAGAAAATGTGGCAACGAAGATATTTAGATATGTTTATGTTCAGATTTTTTTGGTTGTTTGCTGAACCACAGTCTAAAGATCGGAGATTAGAGAAACATTATAATTTTTTTTCCATGGTTTTGAACTTTAGCCTCATATTCTAAAACCAATTTAATAGAACCGACCAACTCAATGTAAAGAATATAATAAGAAATTACAATACTTTTTTATTAAAATGCCTACACGAAGTTCCTAACTTGACTAACCAGCCCTAGTGTTAGAGTTTTTTGGCTGTCCGAAAGATTTAACAATAGTTGTTTTATCAAAAACAGATGAAGACAACAATGCGTATAGATTAAAAAGATAATACCACTAGGTTTTAGCTGAAAAACAATTTGTAATTTGTTCTTTATTTCTATAACAGTGCCTCCATATTTCACTGTACCGCTTGGTTCGCTGAAGTCACGCGGTAGCCGGTGCGCCAATATAATAAAACCACTGAGGCATGGCCGGTCGCGATCAAGGTCTAAACTTCACAGTGCATCAAGCCTGCCATTAGTGGCATATGGAGCAATCTCCCTTTAGGCGTAGGCCCATTAGACGAATGTTTAAATTGTTTAAGGCTGTTCTAATTGTTTAGTTATACCTACCAACCGTTTTGTAGTGGTAGGGCACTATAATAGAGTCCGCCTGAGGAAGTACCTTTGCCAGTCATTCAAACGCCAAACTGTAGAATGCAAGCATTACTGTGTTTCGGTTTGAAGGGCAATGTTACCAGAGAAATTACTGGGCATGAAATGATTTGAAATCTTAGGGTGACGAGCGCAGTGCAGCGCTGCGCTGGATTTTGTTCGCAAGTTCACAATCGTGGCACTGCTACTGTTATGAGTAAGCATGATGCTTACTTCAAAGCGAACGTATCCCTGGTCTCGTCATTCCATCGCACAAAAAACCAAGCAACACTACACAAAAACAATAACTATCACTAGCACTACATACAATTGTCTATTATAATGAACTTTTTCTCATCATCTGCCCAGGTGGAAGGTTCTGCTCATTCTCGCCGTGCATCGAGCAGGTCCAGCGAACTTGCTTGGCTCTCCAAGAGCATGGCTTCACGGATGTATCGACCATGGAAGTGTTGCAGACAGAGATAAAGGTCAACAGGCGAACGATACCTGTGAGGGACCTGTCTTTCTTGAAGCATAAGGTTGGTTTTAACATTAACATTTAGCTTTACTTGTCTGATGAATCTTTACTACTGTCTTCTCAAAGAACTTTCCTCTATGCGTCGTTGTCGAGCAAGTGATATGAAAAATTATTTTCTTGTGGAATCACGAGAAAAATAAAATCCTTGGCCTTAACGGTAGGAGCATGGCAGTAGAACCACGGGCAATCAATGGAAAACTCATTCAAAGAAAAAACATGAGTCCAAATCTACGATATTTTCTTGGTAGCGAAAGCAAGCAAGTGCTACAGCACAATTAGTCTGTATGATATAAAGTTTTCACTACTAACCTTCTGGCGCTGTACGTACAATTTGTACCACAGTACCAACTACCGATTTACCAGCCTGGTAAGGTCTCGGATAGATCACAGGCTAACGAGCCTGTAGATAATTGACATCCCTCGACTACGCCAATAAACATCTCTACGCAGAGAAGGAAACGTAATTTTACTCAATGTAAGTGTATATAAATATAATAAATACTAATAGCACAGAATAATAACTAGTAACAGAAGCTTTACTTCGCAATGGTTTTCAAAGAAATATGACTCAATCTGATAAACAATATGATTTCATTTAGCTCGCGGTCCAGTCGAGCACGTGTTCATTTACATACCTACCAATTTCTTTTTGAAGGAATATGGGCCTTAATTCACTATACTACGGTTCATAATAAGTTATACATGGTTATACGTATTGAAAGAGCCGCCGAGCCGAGCCTACTAGATTGGCCCTTGCGCAATGGCCGCCGCCCGTAGGTATGTTTTTAATACCTACACGCGGAGTGACACAGGCCTGCTAATAGTTCTAATGATAAATGATTAAAATGAAAATTAGGTCTTAGTAGTTAACAAGTATACCATTTGCAATCCTATAGAATATTTGGAATGGTCAGAATTGTATTTCAAAACTATACAAAAATCTAGTTTGACAGTGAGCAGTTTGATATATTCATTACACGTTATCATCCTAATGTCCGTTCACTGCTGGGCGTAGGCCTCTCCTAAGAACGCCACGCAAATAGCTCGATCTCCAGCTTTACGCATCAACTTGCCTCTAGCCGCCTTTCGAGGATCGTCACTCCATCTGGTCGCATAACTCGCTTGCCCTGTTTTACATTTACGCAGTTTCCACTCAAGAACTAGTTTACCCCAACTCTTTGAAAAAAAAAACCAAAAAAAACAATTAAGTTACAGGCAATAAAGAAATGGTGTGGCCCAAAATGTTTTTTTTTAAACAGTGCATCCTTTCTAGTGTTTCTTTTATTTTTAGGGTACCATATCAAAACTAGAAATTCACTTTTATTTAGGGTGCTTGTAGATATACTACTTCCATTTCATATTAAGATAGAGCAAACTCCCATTCCCAGCAAAATGCTCCCACCATGAAATGCTCTTTCGATAGGTGATCAATTTACATCAATCAATCTATGAACCGTAACCGATCCATCGTTGATCTCGTTTAATTCGAAACACGATGACTTCTTACAAAGGCAGACGGCTTAGAGCTTAGAACTCCATCCACTTGAGAGTAGGGAAATGTGCTAATGTTTCCATAAGTTATGAATTTCTTGCGGATAGTCTTTTCAGTGCAGAAACTTAAATGCACAGACGAGCAAGACGTTCGCCTGGTGGTAAGCGTCACGCCTGCCACTAACAGTAGCAGTGCTAGAATTATGAACTTGCGAACACAATCCTGCGCCGCACTGCACTGCGCTCGTCACCCTGAGATATTAGATGTTAAATCTCATCATACCCAGTAATTTCTCTGGTAACATTGCCCTTCAAACCGGAACACAGTAATGCTTGCACACTACTGCTTGGCGGTTGAATAACTAGCAAGGGTGCGGTACTTCCCCAGGCGGACTCTGCAGTAGAGTCCTACCACTACAAAACTATCATTTTATTTATTGGTTTTAAGTATCTCATCTGACTCCAACCTCCTTATAGCGTGAAAAAGTCACAAATATACTCACACAGTTACTTACAAACTATCTCATTTACAGCCTTACCTAAAATAATCTCGATTCTCTTAGTCACTGCTTAAACTTCTCTGTCTTGTTCTTGCATGTTACACTTCACGTCAGAGAGAAGATGGCAGAGCATCGTAAGCAGTGACTAATGGTTGAGAAGTTTTTTTAAGTAAGGCCGTTATAGTATTAGTGTAGATTCTTATAATTTGATTTAGTAGAAATGACCTAATCCAAAATTTTTGGAAGTGCAATTTTATCAATTGAACCAAAAAGGTTCGATTCGACACACTTCCACTTCGGTAAAGGTTATTTTTCTAAATCCTGTCCCATAGTTGGCGTCCCATGTGTAATATAAGTGAGACTAAATAGAAGTATCTCAATTACCTATTTTAAACTCGTAATTATTTTACTGGCACAAAACAGGGATAGTGCTGTAAGCACGCGACAAAAAACTTGCGATATTTTTTACGCGGAATTTAGTTTTTTTAATTTATTTATGGTTAATGGTTACTTCTTACACCTAATATGGGATTTAATCTACGCAGATCATTGTGAGAAGAGCAGACGTATGACCTCATTCAATCAATACGTGAGCGCCTCACAATCTGAGGATGGCCAATTATATGCGAAAACGGCATACCCAAGGTATCATCTAAATTGGCTCCCGGTAGACTATAGATTAAACGCTATTGCGCTAGGAGCTGTATTTTAGAAGAAGTATATTATATTTCAACCAATATAATCTGTTCCTATACTGTTCATACATAAACTGAGATATTATCAAGTCTTTCACTTGATGGTAGCGGCCACGTTTGTTCATAAATGTATTAGCATGGGGCACGCGTCACAGCGACAAAACGACACCGCCTGAAGCTAGAAGCCGCTTGTGACAAGCAAAAGCCGGCCACCGATCTCCGACCTCCAGTTTTCATACATGTTACATGAACACGCCACACACGGTAGTAGTGACTGTCGCGCGCTTCATCTTTTCCGAAACCGCTGCCAGCTTCAGGCGGTGGCGTTTTGTGGCTGTGGCGTGTGTCCCGTGTTCTAGTGTGTACTTATAGTTATTTACATCCATCCAACTGTAACCCTGCTAGCGCTGCGTCATCTTTCCTGAAATTTCAGTATGCCCTATAACTCCACTGAAACTTTATCACATTTGTTTCCAAGTCTCTGGTTCATCAATGTTGATACAATTTAAAAATAAAGTAAATAGCTCATATAACACATAGCACTTACTTACTTATCAGCCAGTAGACATCCACTGCTGGACGAAGGCCTCCTCTTTGTAGAGGGGGGTTGCCATAATCCCCACGCAGGGCAGGCGGGGATTATGGCAACCCTTGGGCAGGCGGGGATCGCAGAATGCTCACTACCGTTAACCAAGAGAACGCTTCTGTCCGTCCTCCGGTGGTTCTGGATGCAGTTTTAGGACATACCCAATTCGGAAAATGAAGACATAAATGCTTCTATCCCACTTAGTTGCTACAACTCCAAAATAATATAAATCTTTCAAACTCCTCTTCAGTCATGTGCTAGACCTAGAGAAATAAACTTCAAAATCTTACTCATAGAGCTCATATTAACAAACAAAGTTGCGGGTATTTTGTAATACGCTTTGACTGATATTCGAATTAATAACCTATAGTTGTAGTTATAAAATTCATATTTGTCCAAATGTAAGTTACCTGAAATATGGAAGATGAAGTAAAGAAAATTAGCTTTAGTGTTCTGTACAATAGAGTTTGTATTTGCGAATGTAGGTAGGACGATATCGGCGACATATCGACTCGCGTTCGGAAACGTCACGCGCGCCGTTTGTCGCGGGCGGTCACGTTTCGCGAACGGTAGCCGAGTGATGTGATAAAATTATCGATATATTGCTACTTAGTTATTGTCCCAGGAAATTGAAATATCGACAGAATGGGTTATGAGTGAAATTATAAATAACTTACATCTTATTGATTTATTTTTAAACATCATAGTATATTTTAGTGTACCTAAGCTTTCGACAAGAGTATCCACGATATTGACGCTGTTGTAACATGGTGCAAGTCGCAACCCTACAAAGATATTTTTAATTCTAAGTTACCAGTTTTGTATGACATCAACAATTTTAAATGAATGCTAGGATTTATTCACTTATCATAATATTAATTATGTCCGAACTTACACATTTTATTACGTTTTATAATTAGTAGTGGTTGCACCTTTAAATGCAAAGACAGACACAAAAATCTTAGCCATTTCTGATAGTTAAGAAATTCTTTATCAACAACAATCGTGTATGCAAAACGAAACCTTCCTCCAAGTTAACGGTGAATCCCTTCAAAATTCCTCGAATTTATCGATAAAATTATTTTGCATAGGGAACAGGCCTAGCAACAAAGGCTTTTAGTATCCGTGGGAAAATCCCAAGAGCTTTTTAAAAGGGAGCTAAAAGCCAAGTACGTTCAGTCCGTATATTAAGGCTGTTACTAGATTACCTACGGGAAAAGCCGTTTTTAAGGCTAGGAACTCCTATTTGGGTAGATCATAAAATATACTTACTATATTTGTAAGGAACTCGACAATGTTTGTGTCATGAAGTATCGATACTATAATCAATCAATTCGTGAATGACTCCTTTGGTATTTTCTTTGTTTAGTATTTATTTAAGAATGAGAGTTACCGAGAGAAATTTGTCCCCTAAAAGATCATAGAATCATGTATATTATCCGAGAATGAAAAGCGATGTGTAATGCCGCCAAACTATTTATATTTCATAAAGCTCTCAAAAAGCTCTTTATAATTCCTTCACAGTTCACACAGTTTCACAGTTTAAATAGTACTACAGTTAAATAATTACACATCCAAGTACTTACAATCTTATCTTACAAACTTGTCAACACACAACATTATTTTCTTACATCAAAGTCGCCCACATGTAGGGATTGCGTAAATCGATCGAGCCAGCTATCGTCAGATGTCGATAATCGACAACTTCTGAATCGATAAGCTCAAAATATCACCCGGGATAACGCGGTTCGGTGGCTGGCCGTAGATAGTAGAATGTAGTTTGGATTATTAAAGCTTTCAATAATTAGAATACACGTACATACATTATACTATACAGGGTTTAAAATCTCGGGGTGTACTTAGCCTAAAGGGAACCATTGAACATTGTTATTAAGGGGAGGCCTTCGTCCAGCAATGGACGTCTTATGGCGGCGATGATGATGATGAACATTGTTGTAACCAAATTTAACAATGGACCACCCTTGAAATCACGGAGTATAGTTTTTAGAGTTTAGTTTTATTCATGACAATTCTAATTAAGTACCGCCTATATTCGATCTTGACCCTGCTGTTACATCAAAATCAAACCCTACCAAACCTACAAACAGTTTTGGGCAAGAATATCCCAAATAAGGGTATATTTACAGTTAAGCGCTAAATTACGCTTAGGAGTGCGGCGAATAGACATAACAGCAAATAACGTTAGCTTAATAGCTTTATCATTTATGGTCAAGCCTTATCTAAGGTGCGAGCGGTTCTTAAAAAGAGTTTACTTATTCGTAAAGTGATTAACAATAGGTAGAATGTTAGGTTTGTATTTCTTTCTTCTAATATGAAATGTGCCTTATGTAAGTACATAACATTTTTTTTTTTAAATAATCACTTTAACCGTTTTTAAAATACGCTTAGGAACTTACTTAAAAACCCTGCGTAAGTTAACTAACGTTATTCAACTTTTGCGCATTACAAAAATGAAGTGCGCAGTATTAACTAACGTCATTTAATTTGAAGTGTCATGAACCACGCGTGGGGTGACAACCCCTCTCTATTAAGGGGGAGGCCTTCGTCCAGCAGTGGACGTATTCTGGCTGATGAGTGGGTGAATGAGTTTAAGTTTTTATTCTATAACTCACAAATCAAAATATACATAACTCACAATGAAATGTTGCAATTCTGTATATTGCTTGTAATGCATTCATCCGTAAATACACTTAATTACAAGCCTGGGTTAAGAAACGAAAATGGCTGCATCCAGTATCCTAGTGTAAGTAGGTATTAGAATAGGTATGTAACAAAAATGAAACTGATGAACGTCATATTTTTATTTAAAAAATACCGTTTCCGAATAAGATCCACCGAAGCGTTGTCGTATTTTTACTACTACTTTTTTTTTAAACTACTTATAGTAAATTTTTTTTTAGTAATTAACTGCTCCAGTTTTCTTACAAGAGTGAAATAGCTACAGAGAGCTCCATAACTCCTCACAAGAGCACGTAACGAGCGATTTCACGGCGCAAGCGCATCCTTTCGCCATGCCTGTCGCGGCTCTCGATCAATCTGCTAGGGATGTGAACAATCGATAAATTTTCCGAATCGAGTTTTTCAACTAAAATTAAAACCTAAACGTCTTTGGTTTCCTTGTGAACTTGTATTTGTCTTAGCTCAATCAAAAATGTTTTAATATCATAAAGTACTAATCAAACATCGTTGAAGTTGAAACCATGACGTTTTTCAAAATTTGAACGTAATCATCGTATCGTAGGTTATCAAAAAAGAATCCAGGGGTACATTTTTTTGTCTATAACGGTTTTTCAAACGACTTCAAAAAAGGAGGTTCTCAATTCCACTGTATGTTTTGTATGTATATTACGCTATTACTCCGCCAATTATGAACTGATTTCTTAAAAGGGAGATATTTTTTTTTTCCTTTGGTAATTCTAATTCATATAATTTATTTTCAGACTTAGTCCATAATAAGATTCACATTAAAACATCATATATAAAATACATCACTAAATTCAAGAAAAAAAAATACAATAATAATCAAATAAAATAATAATAATATCGGTACAAATGTCAGACAAAATAAAATGTCATAATAAAAATAAAATGTCAGTGAGTCAAAATAATAATAATCATTAGCAGAGTATGTCCGGAATAAATTTCGTCAAATAATACTTATCTCTAAATCAAAATAGTTTATAAATTATACATTAAATAAAATTATTATTATATTGAGACTCACTTTACTACCTACCAAAGTCTTCTTCTTAAAAGGGTCATAGTACATATGCAGTTGCGCGGCATGTATGATGATAGGGCAGTCGAGTCGGGCAGCCACAACACGCAGTAATACTTCAGAGGTGGTCCCATATAAACTTTATCGAAATCGGATTAGTAGTTTGGTTTTCAAATCAAAATTATTAGAAAATATGAAGATGTCATCCAGGTTTTCGAAGTTGAAGTCGGTTATATATATTTTTTAAAGCATATTATTATTCAATAGTACACCTCCAGTGAGCTTTTAATAGGAAACGGGAGAAGAGCGTTAAATGTATATTGTGAAATTTACCGATCGAATCGACGTGTTTATTGTACGAGTATTCGCACATTACATTGAAATCTGATTTTGATTAATTTACCATGACTATAGATTACTTGTCTATATATTTTGACTAAAATTAAAGCGATCGGTGTCAGACAATTTTTATGTCAAACAATAATATCGATACGTTACGAACGTTTAGTACCTCATATCTATTTCCGCATACGACATATTTGTTGCATCACACGGCCGACACTGCACGGATCATGTTACACTGCCCTGAATCTTCTTGTTCTGCGATTTGTGACTTTCCTTCCAAGTTAATGATTCTATTTTGAATGTGTGATAAATAGTCTTGCTCGCGAAAACAAACATCTTGAATCATTGTGATTTTTAATTAATGACGTCTGATGTTGGGCTCAGGCGGCCTCTACAGCGTCACCGGACATTGTTGTGAAGTTAATAAGGCCACTTTCTACTGTTTGCGCTTCTAACCGTAATATTGTCGTAAAAAAACATCAGTTCCATACATTTTGTTGTGGGTGAATGTAGTTTTTCCATGGAACAGCTGTTTTTTTGCGGTTGGTCCATAGTAGACAATAAGGAGTACAATGACCACCTTTCGGCTTAGTAATAACGTTACGTGTAACCCTGTATAATCAAATCATACTAGTGCCTTCAACTACTACTACTAGTGTAGTATACTAGTGTACTAGTGTTTTAGTAGCTTGCTTCATCGTAAAAATGGCGATCAGATAGAATCTTATTATCACCAAAAAGTTTAGTTAAGAAAAAAATAATTAAACAAACGAGTTCCTTTTGACTGCTATTGAGATATCGCCACGCCTGGAGTGTCCAGTGAATCTAAGGGTCTTGGGTGGCTGGTCGCTGGCTACAAGCGCGACAGTGTTTGGACACGCGGCCCGCGACAGCGACAATGAGTCGCGTCCCGATCGCGCGATTAGATATTATCGGCCTGCGCACGCGCCGTCGACGCAGTAATTATGGACGCAGTATAACAGCACACTGGGGTGCAGTATTTTATTAGCTAGTGGCCCATAGTACAAGCTTTGCTTATTTTGGGGCTAAATGGCGCTGTGTCAATTGTCCACCAGTATTTAGTCATGTACTTTATTTGAGTGGCAGAACTCTCTACAAAAACAAGATCTGTAAAAATTACCCAGTCAAGCATTGTCGACGAACAGTCCGCCTGGCAGCGTCGCATGTGTGTGTGTTTGTTAATCCAAGACATTTCCAATAAGCTTTCACACTGTTTTCAACCGTACATCTCTAGTAACACGAAATTTAGCGTGATTTATATAAAAGCTCACTGCGATTAATTGTTATGGAAACTGTTAATTACCTAATTCAAGTGAAGAAACGTTACTTACAGTTAATGTTAACTGTAGGTGGAATGGGTATTGCGAAATCAGATGTCTAATCTGATATATGGCATCTGTGAATTCGCCAACCTGCACCGAGACAGCCTGCTGGAATATCGTCCAATCACCCTTCGAGGCTAGGCTTATGCCGAGAAGTGTGTTGTGAAAGGTTTATGCAAAGAAGTAGGTACAGATATCGCAACAATATCGTGTTAAAAAAGTACTAATAGGTTTGAACACATTGACTTAGTTATCAGAGTCACACAACGGGCAATGGAGAGAGCTATGCTCGGAGTTACTTTGCGCGATAACATCCGGAACATTCGCCAAAGAACCAAGGTCACCGATATAGCTCGCAGGGTTTGCAAGTTAAAATGGCAATGGGCAGGCCACATCTCTCGACGAACCGATGGGGAAGAAAAAATCTTAAGTGGCGACCGCGAACCAGAAGACGCAGCGTAAGCGCGGCCTCCCACTAGGACGACATTGTAAAAGTCGCGGGCAACCGGTGGATGCAAATGGCAGGTTGTCGTACAGTGTGGCGGTCTAAGGGGGAGGCCTTTGGTCAGTGGTGGATGTCTTCAGGCTGATGATGATGATGATTTAGTTATAGTTTTCAATATAAAAGAGCCCCATTACAAATCTTATTTAATCTTTCTGCCTTACAGTCTGCCCGTCTGATCTTTAACCTGTCTAATGTTTGCACCGTATTAAGTAATCGGTTGAAATTGTCATAGAATTTAGGTTTATATATTTTAGCTATCGCTATACGATTATATGATTTTACTTATCTGAATGATGAAGCTTCTATCCCCATCAATACCTACTATAAGAAGAATATCTATAAGAATATCATAATTTAATTCTTTTATTAACGCCGCCTGATTAATCTCAAAGCAGACAGTATCTGACGTCCGGTGTCCGACGTCCAAAGTTAGAAGTCTACAATTCAACATAAGGTTGTGTTATGGCAGAATGACACCCCGCTCTGATATAGTAAGACCAACTTACGCAGTAAATGAGACAGCCTATTGTCAATTTTTTTAAGTTAAGCTTAAAAATAATAATAAGATACACATCATCAGCCAAAACTGAACAAAAACGTCCACTGCAGGACGAAGGGCCACACTGTACGACAACCTGCCATTTGCATCCACCGGTTGCCTTGATAGAGGGGTCCCATAATACCCACGCTTGGCAGGCGGTTTAGGTGATCGCAGAATCCTCCCTACGTTTAACCGAGAGGAAGCTGCTGCCCATTCTGCGGTGGCACTGACTACAACTGTTTTTCAAAAATAGCTTCATATACAAGCTGTTGTTTTGCATCCTTGCCATATTTACAGAGGTAGATATACTCATCGCTCAACTTTTACTGTAGCAAAAAAAAAAACATACATTTTGCCGACAGTCAATGATTTTTTTGTATGGAACAGCTGATTTCAGGGTCGATCCCATAGGAAAAATTGTTCTTAATGATAAGTGTATCAACCTCATTAAATATGGCAAGGATGCAAAACACCTTGTACATAAAGTTGTTTTTGTAAAACAGTCATTGTCTATGTAAGATTGTACGTACAACCAACTTCACAATGAAGTTGGTCAGGCTGTTCTTTTGATTCAGTGCACTTCGGTACACAGCACCATTGTACAATTGACAGTCGTTAGATAGAGTCAGTTTTTATCGATGATGTATCACTACCCGATTGGAGTTTTGGTGACGTGAACTATGAAATATATAGAGCAGTTTCTTGTGTATCGATGATTCTCATTTAAAGGTATATTTTGTGCAGGTTTGGTAGGTTTTTGGTTTTTGGTGTGGGAATTAGCAGGTATCTATAGACTTTAACAATGACAAGCAATTTACAATCATGTCACCCTCGCGGCAACCCGTCATCTTCGAACTAAGCAGAATGCTTTTGTTTCGGAGACTTATGTTGTGTATGAGTATTATTCTTATGCTTAATATTCAACATTATTAAGGGGGCGACTAATGCCCAAAGTAAGTAAAAGGTGTATTTTTAAACACATAGTTTAATGACAAAGAACGTAAATATTCAGATTAAAAAATACTACAGGTAGGGGAAAACCTAAAGAAGCCGAGTAACCGAATAGAATTTTGGAAAGTAATCTGGTTTATTAAAAAAAAAACAAATTACCAACAAAAATAAACTGTTTTTATTCAAATGCTCTAAATTATCAGCGACATCACCACATATTTTTTTACGAATTGCATAGCCAAACTAATGTTTTAGCACAGTAGCCGTTTATTTTTTTATTTCATGCCTACATTTTGAATAATTAAATAAAATCCCACCTAAATTGCTCAAAGCCATCATCATCATCAATAGCAGGATATGCGATTTTCGACTCTAAACTAATGCAAGACGCGCGGGAGAAATCTGTTATTTTTCTGGCATTAGTCGCACTCTTAAATTGTTGTATGCCATAGATGGCTCAAAAACAGACTGCCTGATGAGAGCAGCTAAAAATGTGAAGCATTTTAGCGCTATGGATATTCTGTAACGCCGCTCACCGGAACAAAGGTATACGATCAATTACCGACCAGTTAAAAAAATACATTCCACATGTACTTTAAAAAAAACCGACTTCAATTAATTTCGATTACCTGGATGACATCTTTTTTCCAGTTATTTTGATTTAAAAACCAAACTACTAAACCGATTTCGATAAAATTTATATGGAACAGCCTCTGAAATATGACCATCCAAACAAAAACAGAATCATAAAACTCAATCCATAAAAGGCGGAGAAATCGCGTAACAAACAAAAAAATTACTTACAGTCGAATTGACAACCTCCTTTATTAAGTCGCTTGATAAGGACTCTAGACTCTGCAATAGATTCCTCCCACTACAACTACTGCTACTTAAAACTAGCTGCACCTGGCCACGCGTTTCTGTGGCATCACAATAAAATATAGCCTAGAGCTCGAGGACAGTTATTGTATATCATATTATTATAGTCAGCGACAATGATAAAATGAATGGACGGGAAATAAGCGCACAAATTTTGAAGACTATATGTTGAGCGCCGGCTTTCCACTCGCTTCAGTCATACTCTGCCTTTGCGACTTGCGAGCCGTACGATACGACAATACAAACTTCTAATACATGTACATATGTTCTATTTTTGTCATACAGTAATTAGATTCGCTATCTCTATTTTCCAGCAAATGTAATATGCATACTTTTAGCTAGGTATGCTTGATTGTGTTGTCTTGTTAATTTTCCGTCCGTCCGACCGTCCATTCCATTATCACCGTCACTGATTATAGTCATCAAAAAGTTTGTTTGGTTTCTTAGTTCCAACCGGTGTGAGCCAGCCCACTACCACTGTTGTTGTCATCAGCCCGGAGATGTCCACTACCGAACGAAGACTTCCCCCTTAGAACGCGCCACAACGTACGACAACCTGCCATTTGCAAATTGCCAATGCCATTTTGGATGGATGCATTTTTTTGCAATTTATTTGGTTCGATTACTATGGTATTACCGGATATTACCTAGAATAAAAAAAATCTAAAACTTTACCTCATTTTATATTAGTGTAGATTAGTGTAGAAGTGTAAATCTAGATTAGTCTAGCTAGATACTTCTAATGCTACAGAAATTCAATAGACCAGTATTTGTCATTTAGACTTTTTTCTTAGAATGACAAGCGCAGTGCAGTGCGGCACAAGATCTTGCTCGCAATTTCACAATTCTAGCACTGCTACTGTTATAGGTAGTCATGATGTTTACCATCAGGCGAACGTCAAGCTCGTCTCGTTACACCATTCAATAAAAGTACATGTCCTAAATATTATTTTCTGTACTACGGGTATATACCTAGGTCTGCAATGATATCTATGGGAAAAGAATCCAGCTTAAAACCAACACAAATATAGTAAACTCTGGAACAATCCACCGACTCATTCAAAAGCTCATCTCGGCGAGGTAATCTCGAACAATCTCTCAGTGACGACACATTGAACGCACATAATAACACCGTTTATGCATCTATCAGTCATTTCTGTAAGTAATGTGGGAAAGAGAACGCACGCTTTGTTCCGGCCGCAGCTGCGCCGGCGCATATAGCGACGTATAAATCATTACCTTAAATAATGGCTTATCTAAATTAGGATGGACGCTCGTTTAGATCGTAATTAAGGGATTAATATGAGTTATAGTGTGTTGTTTAGTCACTTGAATAGGAGAAATTGACAGCACTGTTGCGAAAGCAAGTTGGAATCAGAAGTCCTTTAATTGAATTTAAAGTCTCATCGAAACAATCACCCCTAAAGGTCCAAACCTTTAGGGGTGATTGTTTCGATGAGACTTTAAATTGCTGTAAATAAATATTTATTGAGAGACTCACACAACGGGCAATGGAGAGAGCTATGCCGGATTTTATCGCGCAAAGTAACTCCCAAGTTACTTTGCGCGATAAAATCCGGAACTAGGATATTCGCCAAAGAACCAAAGTCACCGACATAGCTCGCAGGGTTTGCAAGTTGAAGTGGCAATGGGCAGGCCGCATCGCTCGAAGAACTGATAACCGATGGGGAAGAAAGGTTCTTGGTTCTTTGAGAGTTCGACCGCGAACCGGAAGACGCACCGTAGGAAGGCCTCCCACTAGGTGGACCGACGACATTGTAAAAGTCACGGGCAACCGGTGGATCCGCAACCGTCTCCGGGCCGATGATGACTGATGGACTTAGATATATCCTCGAACGTAGGTTGGGTCATATCAACTACGCTTGCCCAGTACCGAGTTGCTGGATTCACACATGCCATTCAATTTCTTCACCGGACGTAGCATGCAGGTCTCACGATGTTTTCCTTCACGGAAAAGCTAGTGGTATGAAAATCCGTACATAAGCTCCAAAAAGTTCATTAGTACGGGCCTGGGGTGTGAACACGTGAGCTCGCGCTTTCAAACCGAGTGGTCTCATAACTAAGCTACCAAGGGATGTATATCTGGGGAAAAGTAGCCCATATCGCTCTTGAAGAACCAATACTATTCGTTACTAGCTACCAACTTAATAACTATACCAACAAACACTTGCAGAGTTAAAATTTTGTAAGCATATCACGAAAAACGTCATAAAGGTTAGAATCGCATAACTCAAGTAATAAAATCTCTCCACATACATACCTCACCAACAAAATAGTTCTGAAGCTGAGATAACCTTTAGTTTGCTATCATTAATGTCCGATCATTGGGGCATTTGTTAGAACAATCCGTGCCCTAAATAAAATGGTATTTAAATGGTTCTCAGGCGAAAATTGAATTTACACGCGTACCATACAGGTTATGTTGGACATTGATAGTAATCTATACGCCATGGAAATTTATTTGTACCTTAATACTAGATGTGCTACGCGGATTCATCCGCGATGAAAAATTGTGATGAAAATGTTGATGACGATGATGAATGTAGCCTACTTCTTTTTCCATAATGTTTCATTTATCTCTAATCCAAATTTAAAAAATTCTATTAAATCTATTCTATCTATCTATTAAATTAAATTTTAATTCTAAAATCGGCGAAGACATGTGATTGTGTGACTAGCTGAATCAGAAAAATGACATCCTGATGATCATTTCCAACGTCATTGTCTTGTGTCCACACATTTCAACGTTGACCTGTCGTAAAAGTTGATCACAATAACGAGTATGATGATCTCCGTTCACCTTAAGATTACCATTCCACGAAATCCCGTACATCATAATAGATAGAGATACTAGTATTAGAAATAATCATCCCCATTACATTCGACAACATTCAGATACGTAACAATCGGCTATCATAACAACCTTAATTAAATGATTTCCCACAATAAATCGAGAAATACATCACCGAACACTTCTCGAGGGCCCGCAGTTTCACCGTTACACAAAGCGATCTATAAATTCGCCATTGACAAAATAATAGGCCACTCGATACTTGGCTGCTATTAACGCCCGAAGAGATATATTGGATCTGCTCTTCTCAATCAGATACCTTAATATAGCCTGTGGTTGCTGCCCTTTAGGCTAGTGTTGTGGGAAAACTCGGGTCCTGAAACCCTATCGGGACATCTAAACGTCAACATACTGTTGACACTCGTCGACTTTGACTGTCTTGTGTCTGCACACTGGAAAGTGGCAACCCATCAATTGCGTTTACAGGGTTAAGTGTATTAGTATAAGTTAGTCGATAGGAGGCCTTGTATTCATCCTTGTGAACAATTTTTCTATGAGACCAACCCTATAAACGGTGAAGGAAAGGGGTTTTAATGCAAAGTGACGAGACGAGCAAGACATTTGCCTGGTGTTAAGCATCACGCCTGCCCATCACAGGAGCAGTACCAGAACTGTTAACATGTGAACAAAATCATGCACCGCACTGCACTGCGCTCGTCACCCTGAGATATTAGATGTCAACTCTACATGCCAGTTTGAAGAGCAATGTTACCATGCCTTGGTAACATTGCTTTTCAAACCGAAATACAGTAATGGTTGGCAGTTGAATAACTGGCAAACTTCGCGTGGAATCCTGCATAAATCCGGAAAATTAATTTATTGATGTATGTGAATCCGCCAACCAATACCGGGCAAGCGTGGTGGATTATCTCCAAATCGCAGTTACAGTGGGACGTTAAAGGCTCATGCAGTAAAGAAGGCCATTTTATGTCCACGTCACTCACACAAGGTGTTAAACTTCTGAACCTTCATGAATACGTGGGAAAATCGCCTATTTATTTTATATGCACGATACAATTTTATTCTAAAACGGGACTTCTAAATATCAAATGCAGGGCGGCATCTTTTATTCAACGCTGAACATACAACCGCTTTAAGGCTCTGAGCGCTTTAAGCTTTTACCTATGTCTAATCTATAACTATAAAAGGCTTTGTCCTGACTGACTGACTGACTGACTGACTGACTGACTGACATATAGACAACGTACAGCCCAAACCGCTAAACGTAGAGACTTGAAATTTGGAGGGTATGTTTTTGGAGAGGTGTAAACGCCCACTAAGAAAAGATTTTTCGAAAATCAACCCCGAAGGGGGTTAAATGGGGTGTTAAAGTTTGTATGAAACTTTTTATTCTCTGGTTCGATTGATACAAAACTTGGTATACGTATTCTACTATAAAAATAAGAAGATACGGGTGTCACAGTTTTTTCAAAATCAGCTCCCGTTAGTATTAAAAAAAAAACTAAGTTTTAGTGATAGTACGTTTGTTTCTCCTTAACTTTGTAACGGCTGTACATATTAAAATGAAATTTGGTATAGGGATGGGGATAGATGTGGGGATGGGGGTGGGGGTGGGGGTGGCGATGATACTGGGAACGGAGACGGGACGGAGATCGGCATGTTAATATTAAGATTACAATTGGTATCGGGATGGGGATGGGATGGGGATGGGGTGGGGATGGGTGGGGATTTGGTGGGGACAGGTGGGGATGGGATGCGGATGTGGATGAGGCTGGGAACGGGGATGGGTGTGTCCATATTAAGATGAAAGTTGAAATCGGGATGGGGGTGGGGATGGGATGGGGTTCGGGATGGGGATGAGAGAGGGAACGTGGATGTGGACGGGGATGGGCGTGTTCATATTAAAATGACATTTGGTATCGGGATGGGGATGGGGAAGGGGGCGCTTATAGGGATGAGGCTGGGAATGGGGACGGGGATGGGCGTATTTATTGGTCGGCTGAACAGATGGAGCTGCATTTTTGGATAGGTAGTTATAGCATAAGGTTCGGAAACGGACATAGGCTATTTTTTTGTAGGTCCACGCAGACGACTGTTTGACGGACATAATTATTATAGATACTGTACAGCCTAAGCTGCTAAATTAATTTTTAATATTAAATTAATTTACTTTTAAATGCCTAAACTACATTTTGAGTGGTATAAACTTACACTCAGCTAAAGCTGTGGTAGCTTCAGTGAGATCAAGCTCGACTCACATTCTTGGGGTCGCGGGTTCGAACCCGGGCGAGCCCGTTCCAATTAGTTCTTTGAAACTTACGCATGGATAATACCACTGGCTTTTCGGTGAAGGAAAACATCATGAGGAAACCTTCATATTTCAGGAGAAGAAATACGATAGCGTATGTGAATCCGCCAACCTGCACTGGGCCAGCGTAGTGAATATGGCCCAATCAGGGTAGGCCGATATACCATTAGTGTTAAGGGCTGATGCAGAGAAACGCACACTCAGCAACGATTTTGAAAAATTCGCAAGGGGTTCAATGTATCATTAAAATACCATTTTGCCGAAACCATTCATTTAAGGCTGTTAAGTTTTTTGACTTAAGAGATAAGATAAAATAAACATAAACATGTTTCAGAATTTTCAACAATTTCAAAACTGGAAGGCCACGGGTCAGATTTTCATTTGTTTTTTTTTTTATATTTATAGATTAGCTAATCGAGTGTTTATGCGTAAGAAGATAAATATTTTAAACACATGTACTTGATCCGGTGCACGCACCAAGCACAGCGCTTTCGAAACGTCCATCCCGCGTCGGCTCAGATACGTTAAAACCCGAGTATGACGCGCTGTACCTCGAGCGCGCACCTTTTTTTTAATTTTTTTTTTATTTTTTTTTTTACGTTGGGAAATGCACTTACGCATACCCTCCTGCCAGGGCGCAGGAGGGTTATGTCGGACTCGATGCCAGAGTGAGACTCGATGGCACCCCTACCGACTAAAAACCCAACGGTGTTCCCACACTGCGCCTATTGTCGAGGTCACGGGTACGCTATCGCATTTATCCGCGACCTCGACGGCGCCGCCCTTTCGGGCCCACCACGGGGAGCCGAAGCTCCTCCCGCACCGATGACGATGTGTCCGAACACCCAGACACATCGTGCATCCACCTCGGAGGCCATGCCAGCGAGATGGGCGCCGGACGGCCCTACGTCCGAACGCCCTGGCCTCCATGCGGCGGGTCAGGTGAGTAGCCCCGCCGCCTGCCACTTCGGCCGTTGGGGATGGGGAGCTCTGGCCCCTCTGGCCTGTCCCCATCCCGCAGCCCCACCACAACACACCCGGTGGGTGCCCCCTCAAGGAAAGCCCTTGATGAGGCCACCACCTGGCCGTCCCTCCTCGCTCTCCACTGTGCCCTCCGCTGATCAGAGGGACACGCGGAGAGCCCTCATGTCCGGACCAGGTCCAGACCCTCAGTAAGGGCCCAGCCACTACCGTGGCCCTTGGGAATGGAGAGCTCTGGCCCCTCTGGCCTGTCTCCATCCCTCAGGCTCGTGCAGTGGCCTAGCCCCCACCACTGTGGCCGCTTTCGCGGCCCCACCTCGGGTACCTCTTAGCTTCACCGTGGGGACACTTCCCACGGCTACTAAGCCCCCCCGCCCCGACAAGGCGGGTACCCACGGGGGGGACCTCGAGCGCGCCCCACTCCAACCCACACCGTGTCTACCTAAGCGATCAGTGCAGCACTGTATTTTATCGAAGTTTCGTAATTCTTGCGATATTTTGGTAATCTTTTTACGTTCTTTGTTATCATACTTTTTCTGCTTAAGCTTATTTCATTTCATTGACTCTGTTGATACGGTATGCAATAATGATGATGCTGTAAACTATCCAGTTGAGTTTTTAAATTCATTAAGACCAGCGGGGCTACCATATCAGAGGCTTATCCTGAAGAAAGGTACACCCGTCATGCTCCTTCGGAATTTAAGACCACCCAAATTGTGTAATGGAACCAGGTTACAAGTAAAAATGCTGCATCGTAATCTGGTTGAGGCCATCATTTTGACTGGGTGTGCCCATGGCGAAACAGTGTTTGTGCCGCGTATTCCCATGATTCCCAGTGACTTACCTTATGACTCCAAAAGGCTTCAATTTCAATTTAAGTTTGTTTTGCCATGACCATCAATAAGGCTCAGGGTCAAACTTTAAAATACGCTGGTATTGATTTAAGGCAGGACTGTTTTTCGCATGGTCAGTTCTA
Source organism: Erannis defoliaria (assembly GCA_905404285.2). Taxonomy (NCBI): domain Eukaryota; kingdom Metazoa; phylum Arthropoda; class Insecta; order Lepidoptera; family Geometridae; genus Erannis; species Erannis defoliaria. The sequence continues at coordinate 8,935,842 of FR990066.1, read as the reverse complement.
TGTGGCTTGCTCGCGAGTTAGCTCCCCTGAAAGCCTGGCTATTTTAGCACCTTCCAACAAAAAAATCAAAAACGTTGTCTACAAAGAAATATTGTAATCTTTCGGGTCAAAGGCCCCGGCAACTATAGCGTCATTAGCAGACATTTTTAGGGTTCCGTAGTACTACGAGGAATTCTTATAAGTTTGTCATGTCTATCTGTCTGTCTGTTTAAAATTCAACAAGACGGCTTTGTTTTGAAGTAAGTATTGCAAACGCGACATGCCAAATTTGGTCATCCTCAAGAAAACTTAAAGACTTGCAAGCGGCTTGGAAAAAATGCAATAATATACGTATTTTATGATTCAATTGAGTTGGGCCCCGATTTAACTGAATTCCAGTATTCAACATTACTACGCGGGCAAAGCCGCGGGCAAAAGCTAGTGCTAGAATATAATATAACACACTTTACCCTAGTTTGGGTTATACATAATTATAAAGACCTTTATTCCTGTGAGTAGACTTTAGAATCAGTAAATTTAAATAGATTTTCAACACATAAGAAAAATAGAATTGTTATTCCGTTATTCCATATCAATCGAATAGCTACAAGTGAAGGCTACACAGATATTTGTTGTTTACTCCAGAAACATACATACATTTTTAGTGTCGCTATTGTGTTCAGTCACTTTCTTGCTACCAAGAAATGATCCAGCAAAATGATTAAAATATTTAAAAAAAACAAAGTGCTTTAGTAAGTTGGTAGCTATAGCCGCCAGCAGATAATTGTGAGCCGGTGTTATAGAACCGACAGTTTAACATGCCATCTGACCAATGATAGCGCTCTGTTGAATGTGCTACTCGCGGCCACCCAAAACTCACCGGATCGACCGTTTCTTAACTTCAGTGATCTTTTAGGAACACTTAAACAAGCCACGTCAAGAGCGTTATAACAAAAACTTTAACACGAAGTCTGTTTCGAATTGAACAGTGTAACCTTACACGGCGGCGTGTAGCTTCTTTTCACAGCACTAGATGTCTACCTGCCTGAAAGTCCCGTTTTTATACGAGCTATTAATTACCCGAGTCGCAGTAATTCGTGTGCGGCTCTAGCTAAGTCTTCCACAGGTCTGATCTTTCGGAATCTTATAAACGAACAGAGAACAGTTCAATTAAGCCTGGTTAATAAGGTTATTAAAGTCTATTGAGAAATATCGGTGTGCTCGACCGGGTTCTTCTGTTTTATTACTTGTGTTAGTTCTGTTTACTTTGTATTTTTTTAAATGTTTGTTACCTCGGAAGTCCGTCACAAAGTAAGTTTTTTATTTGAAAGGATATACTTTTTAGATTGGTCCCATAGTATTAACATAATTTTTTCGATTTCCCCCGCGATTCGTGGGATAAAAAGTAGCCTATTTTTTATTACAAGCTACCTCAATACTGACTTTCATCCAAAACCGCTTAGCTGTTTTAGAGTGAAGGAGTAAAAAACATACACCCCAACACACACACACACACGCACAAACACACCCCGACAAACTTTCGCATTTATTATATTAGTAGATTATTACAAACTAACTCTATACCGAGTTTCATCCAAAACCGCTTAGACGTTTTAGCGTGAAGGAGTAAAAAACACACACACGCACACGCACAAACACACCCCGACAAACTCTCGCATTTATAATATTAGTAGAAGTAGGATATTGGGGACATTTCACACAACGCCATCTAGCCCCAAGCCTTTCCTTAGCTAGCTAGCTAAGCAAAGCTTAGTTTGTTGATGTGCTTAGTTTGGGGCTAGATGGCGTTGTGTGAAATGATGGCGTTGACCTAGGACAAATATTTATGTGACGAACATTAATATAATATAATAATATATCACAACACAAAATACAACGCGTTGTGTGAAATGTCCACCGATTCATGTTCGTCACATAAATATTTGTCCTAGGTGGGAATCGAAACAATGCCCTACAGCTGCTCTCAAGGCGGGTATACCAGCAACTGAGATATAAGACAGTCTAGCTACTTACTTCCTACCTATAAAAACTTTTGATAGAATAAGTAATAACGACAACACAACATAATTAAAACCGTATGTCACGTACCGTCGTTTTAAATATCGTTGAGTAGCAACTATGTTAGCATATCAAAAGTTTATTTTTACATTATTCATTTTGTTTATCCACAAAATGCTGTTAAAATTTCAAAAACATTCTTATCAATTTTGTCACAAAACAATTATTCATAAAAAGGCACGAGCAATCCACGATTTAGACCAAGCAGCTTTAAAGATAACATAATATCTTACCAGGATATAGCTAATCACTGGAGCAATAAATCATAAATTATTCCTTACTCAAACAGTTAACTGTTACGAATATTATCTTTGAATAAATAAATCAAAGTCGCAGATACCGCGCACCTGTAATTTCAACAAAAATATATGATATATAATGATATTGTATGATTGAATATAAGATGTCATATTTCTTAGTTGTAGAGCCGTAACATCGACATTTACACCTGACGCACATGTTTATAGATAGTAAATTATTGGTGCTATTATTTCTGAAGCTAGACTTTGCATGCGACCTTGTCTGTGAACTAATAAACTTAGTAGTTCTGCGAACAAGAGACCTCACGAATGCAAATTTCCATGTCAAGTGGAGCCAATCAAATAAATTTACCTGTAAATTCTTCTCCCCCTTTTGGAGGAAATAACCCAATCAAAATCGGAGACAAAAAAAACTATGAAATTGTAGAACTTGTATACCAAATTCTCGTTAAAGTTCGCATACGTATACGCCCTGTACATAGGATTGCCTGATACTTTATCTTACCCGTCCTCCCTTACCTATTGTATGTCCTCCTTTTCCACCACTTTTTTTAAAGCGCACATAATGCGAACGTAGAAAGGCTGTTCCCGCTGATTAATACTCAGTTGAGCAAAGAAACCAACAGACTAAGTGTGGAGTCAAGTTACACCTTTGATTATTGTTCAATACAACTTTAAAAATATGTAATGGACGATTTCCATAAAAAATATTAGATGAATAATCAACATCTTGCCAAAATTGGCAGCTCAGCTAAATATGGCTGAAATAAAGAAAATAACATTTTTTTAAATCTCTCCTTTTAAAGATTATCCTCCTTTTTAGACTCATCAGCCCTCTTTTATTAAATTATTGTCTGGCAACACTATATGTAAGCGAGTACCAACATCCACACATCCAGCTAGATGAAACCTAATTCTGCCAGTTATTGTATTTTTTTAATTTTTATACTTTCAAGTGATGAGACTAGCATGTAGTTTGCCTATAGTTTCGCCAAGTCTGTTTTTATATCACGGTCCTATAAGAAACTATGGCGATTATAGCAGGATCTCGTCAGCCAGAAGAAGTCCGATGCTGGACGAAGGCCTCGTCCTTGATAGGGAGGGGTTACCATAATCCCCACGTTTGGCAGGCGGCTTGGGGATCGCCGAATGCTCGCCACCGTTAACTGAAAGGACGCTGCTGCTCGTCTTCTGGTGGTTCTGATGCAGTTTTAGGATAATTAACATATAGCAGGATACGCATAGACAATGGCTAAGCTTCGGTGAGACAAGATCAAAAGTGAATCCATTCTACATAAAAAAAACCTATATACCTTATCAGGTATCGTTGAATAGAAAAACAAATATGCGATTTCAGGGTTAATCCTGAAATCGCAAGGGAAAATACTGTGTTCATTTCGCGATTTCAGTATTGGTTCCAGTAGCAAAATGATTTTTCAACGCTGAATACAATGACTTCTTTCCTTTCCTTTCCCTTTCTCCTTCGCCCTATTATTTGTGTGTATTTATGAAGTCTTAAATATTTTTAGAACGTATAGACGTACATGTTCAGACAAATCTGCTTCATTACATTATACATAGATAGGTATAGATTTCCAATGATTGCTTTTATTCGTAAAATATTATAGACAGCCAGTATTTATGTTTGGCCATGACCACGTTTGCATGTATGTATAACGATTAACGATGTACTCTTAGCTATTCTATGATGTTATGTTCTTTTGATTGAACCTCTTGTTATCTGTAAGCACTTTTTAAATCTCTATAGCATGTAGAGCAAACAAATGGTGTCAGATTTGTAATAGTTGCATAATTGGATCAGAAAGTTTGAGTGTGTATTTGGTAACTGAAATACATGGGTTGAAAGTTTGGATGTGTGTTTGTGTAGTTTTATATTTGAAATACATGCTCTTAAGGTTAGCTTATACAGTTGCGGCGAGCTGCAGCGTGTTGCATTGCTAAAAGAAAAAACACGGTAAGTAACTGTTGTACGCGAAATTTCTTAAAAAATGTACAAAAATTATGTAGTATGATGTAGGAAGAATATTGCAATGCAATGCAACGCTACATGCCCTAATGTGCGCGCACCTTTAAGCGTTATCTTCATGTATATGCTACTTAGTTCGGGCCCAGGATTTGAACCCGCGACTTCAACATTTCAAGTCGAGTGGTCTCCAGTAGGGCTAACATGCGCACCGCGAGAATATTTTGTCGTGTCTTTATGTCGTGCGAAAACGAGACAAACTTAACAGATTCGTAGCCTTGTCCTGTTTTGTAGAATCGAGAAAATTTTCTCGCGGTGCGCATGTTAGGCCTGCAGATAAGGCTTCCACGGCATATTCAAAAAACTAAGTTCAAGTTGTTACGGTAGGTATATATTTATTTACGCATTCAAACAGGTATAAACGCGTAAATATACTGTTACATCAATAACACACGCAAAGCGCACGAGAATCACCATAGAATAGTGTTCTTGATTCCCACAACGTAATAAAGTAAGTAAGTAAGTTCGTATAAGCTGAGTGGCCAGCCCTAATGTCAGAGTTAATTTGCCGTCCAAAGGCCTCTGACATGGCTGACGGTTGTTGTTATAGAAACTAGAACAAACAACCGGGACCAACAATTTAACGTGTCATCCGACCCACGGTAGCGCTCAGAAATAAATGCTCACGGTCACCCATCCGAAGACTGATCGGACTGTCCGTTGCTTAACATCGGTGATCGTTTAGAATCACCTAGACAAGCTACGCCACGAGCGCTACAACGTAATGGCGAATCTAAATTGATAAAAATAGAACACATGCAAACTACATCATCCTTTAATATCAACTGCTTGGCATATGCCTACCTCGAAAGCCGATTGGGCGATACTACTCCACGCTGGCCCGGTGCGGGTTATCTGGCGGACTCACATTCTTCATTGAATCACTTCTCCTTGCTTTTGAGACTGGGACGTTTAGCGCCTAAAAACCGTCACACACGATGTAGATTCTATAATATTTCATGTTATCTTAGAACATATTTCAATATCGCTACTCATACATAACAAATGACGAACAAGTGACGACGACAATATATATTTCAAAATTGTATGGCTAGCGATATTTAATCGCACCTTCGTCCTCTGTGACGGCTTTAAACACTAGTTATTCAATTGTTTTAAAAGTTGCCATCCCTGTAGGTAAATTTAAAACTGAGTTTCTGTATCTCCAACATGTATTCTACTCATTATTACTCATTCCACACGGAAATGCGTGTAGAATTGCTATTTGATCCGTTTCACGTCGGTAAATCGATTCTGTATTTTGTCTCGGTGCCATTTGTATTTCTATCAAAGGCTCGTGTTTTTGCATTTAACATTTCATTTGCTTACCGCCGCAGTGGGTAATGTGGTTTTGTATGCAATTACTGCTCAATAAACTCGATATAAAATACCTGCAGTCGATTGTGGTAATGTGACTCAAAATGTTTGTATGTAAGTATGCAATTACCTATATTGTCATACTATGCAATCATCCAGAACCACCGGAGGACGGGCAGCAGCGTCCTCAGCGTCCTTAGTCCACCACCACCGTTAGGTAACACTCTGCGATCCCCAAGCCGCCTGCCAAGCGTGGGGATTATGGCAACCCCTCCCTATTATGGGAGAGGCTTTCGTCCATTAGTGGACGTCTAACAGGCAGATGAAGATAAGAAGAAGATGCAATCATGAGTGTGTATATGTTTTGATTATAGATTCATATGTTATGTTTTGATATTGTAGCTATATTAATCATGGTGATGAAAAGATTGACCTAGTTTAAAAAACTTTCATAATTAAGTGTATTATGAATAATACACTGTAATTGTAGATTTTTTTTCACAGTATTTCACAGATCGATATTTTTACTATTGGTGCCATCTAGGCTGATACTTGTTGGACAGAGTCCAACTGACCAATGCCCCGAAACGTAAAGAAAATCAAAAAAAATTACAGATTTCAAAATAAAATAACTACGCAATTTCGTTTACTTACCTATTTGGATGACATATTTTTTCAGTTTTATTGATTTAAAAACCAAACTACTGAAACAAAATTTGATGAAATTTCAATGGGACCAATCTGAAAGCCTTTTAATAAAAAAAAACATATCGGGTTGTACCTAAATAACGGACTTCAGAGGTAAACTTTTTTTTTAAATACTACCGAATTGAGAACCTCTTTTGAAGTCGGTTAAAAACAGTGGTTCATACAAATTGTGTCTAAAACTCTGAAATAGCAAGAATTAAGAACCTACAATTTAATGGTTCAGCTTTTAAAATGCAATGATACATTGTAGGCTTTAGCCGGTAAGTTTTCACATTCTCGGCAATTAATGTATCCCATTCCTAACATTTGCGCAATACCCTGCCATGCATCATTCCGTGTATCATCCTCAGCAGTAAATCAGATTAACCGTTAAATTGAGTCTAACCGTACCAACTACTGGCGTAAATAAATAACGAACGTGGCAAATGGCTCACGAATTCTGGCGACGTTAATCATTTACAAAAGGATGATATTTAGTCGGACAGCAAAAACACGTTTTGTGATATAGTGTATATTTTGTGTACACGGTTTGTGTATTTGCTAGCAAAAATAACAGGTAAATGACACACCAAAATATGCCTATTCAAAAATTATACTTAATCTAAGGCCTAAATTCCTTCTACGCTAACATCAGTTGCGCGTACGAATATATATTCCGCTCCACACTTGCAACGCTGACCTCAGTGGCGCGTATGTTTGTATACGCGCGATCAACGTCCGCGCTTGATGTCAGAATGACCGAATGAATTCAGACCTAAGCATTATAAAATGAAGATCATGTGGCGTTCCTTAGGAGGCCTTCATTCAGCAGTGAAAAAGCACCAAAATGAATTTGAAATTAACGTTGTTTTTTATAGCTGTATCATCTCTGTTTTAGATGTTATTTTACAAAGAAACAAAATTGTTTGCGAGTTTGGATGTAGTAAGCAAGTTCGTTCAGCGACTTACGCCATAGGCAATTTGCATGTTGGACATAATTTGTAGGCATTTTGCTTTGAAAGCTGTCTGATCATAAAGGCAAAAACTACACTAAGCTATGAGCTGATGATACCTAATGTTTTGCTACGCATGGAATTAAGCCACAGAGATAAGATTTCTAGCGTTTCTGTTTCTAAACCTAGTGTCCATTGACTGATAACCTGTCTTTCATTTTCATCTGCAGACAATAATGAACGGGAGACATTTGATGCTCGTTAATTTTTTCTGATATAACATTAATTATAAATATTTCTATTTACACAATGCAAACATAGCACGGGTTTCGACATGCTTGAACATCCCTAACTAGCTGTGATGTGCTGAAAGTGAAAGGAAAAGACAAGACGTAGACGCCGTCGTGATATCGGCTTTCGTGCCCTTCTGTTTCCCCCGAGTGACAAGAGAAAAGCACTGAAGCTCATGTATTTTCTGTTGGCATAGAAATCTAGCAGCGCCCTGGTGTTTTTCCTGCAATCCTTGAGGAACGGTATATTATCCCGGGTTAAATGTAGCTAGGCAACCGCAGGGAATCATTACGAATTTCATTCCGAATTACACTCAAATCGGTGAGCATTAATCTCTGTGTGAGTATGTATGTCTATAACTTCATCACGTAACGTAACGCGTGTATAAGTAGAGATATACATACTCACACACGCGGACTCACTGACCAACTTTTTCGAATTTATATTATTAGTGTGATGCGTAAGTTCACTGCATCAGCTATTAACATCCCACTACTCCGGCTTCCTTCAAAAAGCGATTAAACGACATTCCGCCAAGTAGATCCGGAGCAGGCGAGTATAAAAAAACACGTATTTGATTGGTTCCTTACACTAATAAGAATGGCCTGGGTATGTCCTTAAACTGCAACCAGACCCACCGGAGGACTGGCAGCAACGTCCTTTTGGTTAACGGTGGTGACCATTCTGCTATTCCCAAGCCGCCTGCCAAGCGTGGGGATTATGGCAACACCCCTCTATAAAGGGGGAGACCTTCGTCCAGCAGAGGACGTTTTATGGCTGACGACGACTAATAAGAAATTAAGACTAACATTAAAATGTGCAACCAACACAATTCCGAGCTGTCACCGGCACCTCCTGAATTCGCCCTCTCATTTGCCTGGATTTACGATACACTAGAATAGAGTCGTCACTCGCATGTAGTTCAGCTCTAGGCTATAAATTAGTTCTAGGCGGTGGAGTGTTCCCACGAACGGTATCAAGATGGTACCTTGAGAGGAACAGCGGCGCGACACTAAACTATGACACAGTAGTGAAACTTGTTTAACTTAGAGTTGTGTATAACTGCAGCTACTGGAAACTTCTTCGATCGTTTAACCGGCCTTGATTCTTAACTGCAAACTAGGAAGCGCCAATGAATTTTCATTCGAAATATAATTTCGTTTGACTCCCTAGCATGATGTTAGGTAATGTTGCTGTGTAGAAAATAGCACGTTTATCTACGAAACAAGAAGGAACCTTATTGCTCTAGACTTCTAGAGTCTAAATTCGAAGTCCATTCATCATTAGCGTTACACAGTTATAATAAAATTTTCCCCTCGATTTTTTTTTCAGCTTTGGCTACGTGTGAACAGAACTAGCTTCATTTCTACGAAGCCAAAGCTGCTAGCTTGCTAGCTTTCTATCACTATCTTGCTATCCTGGCTTGTAAAACTAGCCTCGTGTATCCCGAACTTTACGCTCGCTTTTCTTCTTCTATTTCTAGGTCACGATTGATAATTTATGCACGGATTTGCTAAGTACATCAATCTGTTGATAAAGCTGCATCTTCGTTACTAAAGTTTGTATATATTTGTAAAATTGAATATCACGTACTTTCTTTTATATATATTCTTTTGGATTTTTTTTAACTAAGTTAGCCCATTGGGTATAATATTGTTTGTTAAAACGAGTGCCAGTAGCTGTAGATTGTCCTATGAGATAAAAAATAAAATAACACCTTCGAGAACAGTATACAACCATTCAGTGCGATAAAATAGCCCTGTAATGCTAATAGGTAAATTAATAGTATAAAAGATTCAGGCGTGGGGATTATAGCAACCCCTATTAAGGGGAAGACTTCGTCCAGCAATGGACGTCCGTCATCGGGCTTATGATGTGGGTTTTTATTTTATTTTATTGGCTTGCGTTTGACTACCTCTTGACTGTGTTAAAAAAAGATACAGTCTACGATGGAGCACGTGTGTCTATTGAAGAATCCGGTTCACTCGCGACTTGAAGACATAAAATTGATGTGATAATTATAAAAGACCAATCACGCACGTTTCGATACAACAATGACGCATAGCCAACATAGCTCTAACACGTAACCTAACGTGAATAATCAAAGCCTTCCTTTTCAAACAAACACGAAGCTTATTTCACAGTGCGCCCGATCCGTACGCCCGTCTCAGACGGCCTAGAAAACGGCGCGAAATGCTTTATTTTCCCGCTCGATTTATTGTGACACTCTGTTACGTTTTGTTAACTGTCACACGTGTTGTTTACATCGTTCGCTTTGGTTCGATGTCACTTGTTGCGGCCACAGTATGGTGCAATGTGAAATCTTCATTCGTCTCTGGAGCTAGCGCACTAGCTTGTAAAGAACTGGGTGTCTAGTTCACAACTTTAAAATTTTTAAGCATCTATGCTTTCTCATCGTGAGTTAGATTATTTCTCAAGGCAACAAAAGTGCATTGCTTTTGTCTAAACAAAGCTAATCAACAAAAGCTATTGACTAACGGTTGACAGATAACGCACAGCCTAAACCGATGGCTTTAAGAGCTTGAATTTTGGTACAGGAGCCCTTTATAAAATTCTGACGTAGGTAAGCACAAACGTATTTTTTGGAAAAAAATATTCTCTAACACCTTTCGAGTTAGCTAACTCCTTAACCCTCTTAAATAAGATAAGAGAGAATAATACAAGACGCTCTCCTGTTGGTAAGAGAAGACGCCAACTTATGCCAATATCTGAGGCAAGTTATATAATTTGAATTTAGTTTCGAAAAGGTCAATGTGATCGAACCCCCCAATTAAAACAAAGAACTTAACAGCCAGAACACGTCCAACGGTGGACGTGTTCTGGCCGTTGATGATGATGATGATAATTCCGGTATAAATAAAACATAATTTATTTTTAAACTTCCAGACAATATTGACTCGCTGACACTTTAATAATCAATAGAAAATGAGATCCCTTTGAACTGCTTAATGAAGCCATTATCTGTTTGCTTATTCATCTCTTTTACTGAATCAATTGCTTACGTCTTCATAAAAGCTTACGTTTCTAACCCAATGTCATCAAATGCAATGTTGTAATCTTTAATTACAACAATGATAACAAAGAGTTAATGAAACTATACAGCAGCGAGCCTTGGTCGCGTTGAATTAATTAAACGAATAAATAATGATTAAGCACTACATCCGTAATTGTGATTGATTGTCTGTCTGCACGGGGAACAATAGAGGCAGTCGTACTCAGGATTGAATGAATGGGGGGGATGAAAATGTAAAAGATTGAGAGTAATCTGAAAGTTGTGCAGGGAGAGTTCTAATTCAAATCAATACTGACGATAAGCGAATAATAATTATACAATAATGACAATTCGACTCATAAAACTATAAGTAGTTAATTATGATAGTTTTAGATTGTTTTTTATTGATTACTCACTTTCTAACATTCAACACATTATTTACATAAATTAATTTCAATTTTCTGAGATATCTATAAAATGTAGATTGATCAGTGTTTACTGTTTATTGTCCGTGTTGTTTCATGGCATAGATAAACCTATTCTCGAGCTATAAGTGTGAGTGCATTATTTTTCTATACGATTGATAAAAATGTAGGGGGTACTTTCTAAGGTTATCGTACGCTAGGCACACTAGCGCTAGGTGCACTTGCATAAATTGAAGGAAATGTGACTGATAAGAAGATGCAATTGGCTAGCAGTTTTCTATTGCCGAAGTTAAAACCCACCTATAATCGCAACCCAACCCCTGTATGCGGGTTAACAAAATTTTGCGTTTTCTTAGGGGTTATCTTACTTAGGGAATAGGGTTAGTCGTGCGATTTCCACCCTGCCCTGAGTACGTCCGCGTCAACGGCGTTAGAGTGGGCCCGGCCGGACAGAAGTTACATAGCTGCAATATCCTTGTATCACGACATGAAAGTGGTCAGCGATTTGATGAAATGACACGTGCCGGTTATCAGCCCACTGATGGAGTGGAGTTGAAACTATCGAGCTGCCATTCAGCTATACAATCAGCTGAACAACATTATTATGTTTATGGACTGTTGGTTCAACTGCTTGGTTTCATTTTTGGGTCCAGTAGGATTTTCAAATACGCCCCTGGTCAACATGTGTTACGTATTAGCATTTATAAATCCTTTATAATGTTTGTACATTTTGAGCTGGTATCAAACTTCACATTGACATTTATAAATGTGAAAACAGTACCTTCCGTGACAAAAAAATAAAAATCGAGCATTTTGTAAATAAATATTATTAGTCAGTCACTTTTGGCAATGCTTCTCCATTTCAATTGTCGTCATAATAAGAATCTAGAATAGAATTTGCGTCTAATTTTAACAATTTTAATTCAATTTTTGATCATTTGATTTTATATATCTGTTATAAGAGTATAAGATATTATATAATTGTGTAAAATAAATTAATCATAAGAATAATAGCAAGATGCGATTCAAATTAGATCAAACAAACGTACACATATTTTAGGTGAAAGAAAACGTCACAAGGAAGCCAGCATTTGGTAGGCAAAAGTCAAATGCGTATTTTTGTGTGTCTGTCTACCTGTATGTCCGATATGCTGGAACATTGTCAAAATCACTCTTCTGAACATAAATCTTCCTGAGTATAGCTAGAGATAGAGTAATATAATACCGGATGTTAGTTTGAACACCGTTATCCGTCATTTTACTCATCATTATGAACAACTTTTACTATGGGGCCAACCCTGAAATCACGAAAAAAAAAAAGCTGTTCCATACATTTTGTCCAAGATCGATGAACCGTTTTGTATGGAACTGCTGTGTTTTTTTTTCATGATTTCAGGGTTGGCCCCATAGTAAAAGTTGTTCATAATGATGAGTACAATGATATCCTAGAAGGATAACGGTGTTCAAACTAACATCCTGTATATATAAATAAAACGAAATTATGTTTGTTGGTATGAGTGCATCACTTTAGAATGGCTGGACCAATAAGGCAATGTTTTCAGGACAATATTCATGTTGTTAATAATATTTATTATGGTTAAAAAAGTTAAAATTAAAGTTCCTAAAGTTCTCTCAAAACTAAAAATGTCACAGCACAAAAGTTTCTATTTTCGGGTTTCGCTGCAAACATTCCTGAGAGCCCTCAGCTTACTTGTCAGGTTTCGCGCAAGCTTTCCAAGCGGGCTCGTGACCCCAAACTGCGGTTCGTGACCCGTCCCGACCCCGATCTAGTAACCGTTCGTACGTGGCGTACCTATTGTCTCTTAGTTTGTGCCTGGTGCAAAACATAAGAGCTTTAACGCTGATCTGTTCACTGAAAATCACATCACTATTATACATTAATTGAATCAAGGGAAACGTTTTGTATGTTTGTTACTTCTCGCCTCTCGTAGAATTTTGATTGTAGGATCCTATTTTATCTTACGGCGCTATATAAAACTAGTATTATATATACGATATTCGAAATTTTTTGATTGCATGAGAGTAATAACGAATAATAGCCTGTTTTAACACAGGCTATTTTAATCCTGGCAAAATATATGGTTCCCGGAAGAAAGTTGTCGTTTTCGTAAGTGCTTCCATTATTGTGGGTTGAGCACTGCTAGGTGCAATCAATTATCCTAATCTGACATAAGTTGAACCATCGGAATTATCTTGTTATGAAATTAGATCATATAATTCTTCGTTTTGATAATTGATGATTGCTGGTGTCACTGATCAACCTTCAATGCCTGATTGAAGGAGATGTAAGAAAACGAAGACTTCCCTAACGGAACCGTATATTTTGCCGGGATTAAAAGTAGCCTATATGTTAATCCAGGATTAAGGTACTCTATCGCCATTTTGAATTCAGAAGACACCCAATTCCAATTCGCATTTATAATACTAGATAATCATACACGCACCACATCAACAGCCGGAAGACGTCCACTGCTGGACGAAGGCCTCTCCCTTAAAGGGAGGTGTTGCCATAATCCCCACGCTTGGCAGGCGGCTTGGGGATCGCAGAATGGTTACCACAGTTAACCGAGAGGACGCTGCTGGATGCAGTTTTAGGACATACCCAGGGTCCTCGTACTAGATAATCACCGGCAGGTAATTCAACTTACCGAAAGCCATTAGGAAGAAAAGGTGTTAATTTTTCTTATCATCTTTTTCTAACCAAGCTAGTCTCATATTAAGACGGTCAGCCTATACGCACTAACTTTTGAAATTACTGCCGACTGAACCTAAAAGCTTAACACCTCTACTGACTTAACTCGTGATAACGCTATCGCGCTATCTGTTATTGAATGCGCCGCTGTGACACCCCGCTCATGCGTAAGCGCAGTTGCGCAACTGCGCTTACGCATGAGCGCCATGTTTATCCTTATTAGAAGTCGAAATGCTACCTAAATTAATTCAAAATTTATTTAACATACCTACATGGATGATAGATCTGAAGAAAGTTGGCGTAGCTCCGGATGACGAATACAGCGATGATTATTGTACAAAATTAGCTGTGCCCTGCTTTTCATCAGCTATCAAACGGGAACTGCATATTTTTCCGAGGGTGCAAGCATAACATTACTGAATCGCTCTTCGCGGGTGCCTCTACCCTAGTCCGGCAATGGACTTTTACAAGGCTGATTTTTATGATCTATAATGATGATGATTATCATAGTAAAAATATTGAATTCGATCTATTTATTCTTCTTTTTTTGCACCAATATTTTTTTTTTTTTTTTTTTTACTAGCATAACTTCATAGTCCAGGTCATATACTATTAAGATCCCAAATTTCAGATCCGTTGAGCCGTTACAGCGTGAAGAATTAACAAATATTATTTCACTCACTCACTCGCAAACAATCTTGTTATTGTTTGTGAGTGACTTTCACTTTTATGACATCAGTAAGTAGTGCGATTAAACGCGCAAAACATTATAGATCGACGAAAAAAGGAAGAAATTTATGGGCTGCTGTAGGCTGAATGAGCTGCTAACAATATTAATAAATCTATGAAAACACGTGTCTACATTAATTGCCCACACTGTGAGATTGGGAGAAAAAATTGCATATTATTTTATTTTATTTATTTAATTACGCAAAAGCAGGTAGGTTATCGTTTTTAGACTGATGTAGATGTCCTTATGAGGACAATCGTACACTGCATCACAGAAATACTAGCTTACCAAGAAGAAGGATATAGATTAACCGTCTTATGCATACAATACTAAAACGTTTTTTAATCCCATTTTAGTTTAAAAGTGTTTTGTTTTCTTTATTCAAACTCAATACGTAATTCGAAAGAAATTGCCAAATATTTTTTTTACTAAAATAGGTTTTAGTGTTTTATGCATAATCATAAGACGGTAAGTGTAAATGAAGAACATAAATATCATTAAGACATTAATTTATGTTTAAATAAAACTCAACCATTAAAATTTGAAAAGGATTTCCTAATTAATATTATTAAATCCATTACAATGAGTACAAAAAGCACTTCAGCACATTGAGTATGTACTTGACCTCGCTGAAACCCCTTTTATTGATAACCTACTATTTCAACCTTAGCTAAATAAAATGTACCGGGAAACAGAACTGAAACTCGCTGCAGCAAAATTAAAATACAAAGAAAAGGTAAAGCACTATAATGTCGAGTAGCAAAATAGTGACTCAAAGTTAGTTGAATTATTTTATTCTACTTGGAGACGATGTATTACGTTAGAAGAAATAATAACACTTCCACTACCATTGAGCTAATATCTATAGAGTCAAAAAAGTGCAAAAAAAAATTACCGCTCCAAAACTCAGCGCACGCTATGCATTGCGCCGCCTTTTTGAACGACTTGAACTACGATCAGACCCAAGCGATCAAGCATACATTGCACACTATACAAGCGACATAAAGTCTAAGTTCGAACAATTGTGAACTATATAATGCACGTATAGGTATGTCCAACGGCACTCGGACGTTTTTTTGACCGTTTTCACTTAGAGGCTTCTTTAGATATTCGCTCAATGAGTACTACGTATTGCAAATGCTTGACGTCTGCATGGAGTATATTGTGCATTTGTGCATTACCCTTGTCATCTATTTCAGTGTACTATTGGTTCATGGCTCTGAGCCGCTGTTCTTAATCCAGTGAAGAAGAAAACGATTAGTTAGTCTCTATGGTTTATGCATTTAAATTCTTCTGCTGTAGCAAATTTCTATGTCCTAGCTAGCTGGCTGTAACTCTCGCTTGGAATGTTATACTAAAACTTGAAATTTCATATACCATACCTTCCTCTAAAATTAGTAACAAATTAGACCTTTGGTTTTGTATATTATATAATTATATATACTACCTTGCGAATTCGTGCCTCTTAAAGCAATGTAAGATACTGTCGTACACGTCTGTTAGGCGAATAGCAACAATATTTCAACACGTATTGTAGATCCGTGTTAAAACAAAGCATCAATACATTGCACAAGGCATAAATGAACTCATTTGGCCACCATTGTCTCTGGTCGGCCCCCGAGCGATGGATTAATGTTATTTGGCATGTTTCTTAATCTGTGGCGGTGAATAATATAATCTGTACGATTGCTACCATTAGTTGTTACCTAAGATAGTGATATAAAGCGTTTTTGTAATGTGTGCCTTTGACATTGTGACGTTATTGTAATATAGGACTGTAAATTGTTACTCTATGTATTTTTCTAAGATTATTAGTAGGTAAAGAAGGTTTCAGTGCTGTATGAGTAAGTATAAGTCTTGGAAGAACTAGCTCTCTACATCCTTATTACATAAATTCAGTCTGGGGCATTACAGGGTACTCTGCGATCTGGGGTAGTTCGAAGACGTATTCGCATCACACGAGCTATCGTTTGAAAGTCAGTGTAATTTTTGTGCAATATTTACGCGAAATTTAATATGAAAATGAAGCCCCTGAACTTCAGCTTTTTGCTTTGAGCTTTTTTTACCACCCTCTGCCTAGCTTATATCGTTACCCCATCGAGTGACAAGATGTCCAAGATACCTATGTTTAGGGATTCGGGATCTTGAATACAAGTTTACTTTATCAAAAATCTCAGCAATGTGATCAAGACACTTCACAAAATAAACAATACAGTCATATCAATCGAAATCGTGACCGTACGGTTAACAGGACCATCTAAAACTATTATTTCCACGGTTATTTTCTGTCATTTTCTTGTAAAAAAGCATTTTATTTGTTTCCTCTATAAAAGAAATTTAAAAAAGCGTATAATCCGTAACAAGTATCAGAGTTAAGTCGTTTTTCTGCTCGAATGAATTCACCAGTGGACTAAAGTCATGGAGCTTAACTTTTAAATGGTTGTTACGTCTTTATTCGTCGAAGCGTGGATTGTCGCGGTTCATTCAGAAGTGAATAATAGTGATGACATCGTGATTCGTGACCGATGGACGGCACCGGGGCACGATGCACTGATGACCGACGACCTGGTTAGTTCGCGTTGTCGCCACTTCGAAAAGTTATTTAGACTCGAGGTCCTAATTCATCACTGACAGCTTATTCAGACCGCTGCAGTACTTGTGGATGTCGTCCCGCCACCGTTGGACGGGCCTTCCGCGTCTTACTCAAATTATTTTATAGGATTGAATGTTTTGTCATTTTTCGTATTTAGATTGTTAGTAAAGCGTACTAATTGCTTAGTTTTTTTATAACATCCGGTTGATTCTTCCCGACTAGCATACTCTTTCCAAATTTTATCTCTCTGCTCGATTTCCTTTACGTTTTGACCTTGTTATAAAGTCTAGCCGTGCACATCAATTTAAAAAATGTGTTATTTTACGTTTTACGTGGAATAGCTTCATATTTCTTTCGATACGGCGATGGCCAGCAATTTCGTGTTTTTAACCTAATCGGATTGGTAGTGCTAATTTGGTACAAACCAGAACACAAATTGCAATTTAAATCAAATGTTCCACTATCCGGTGCTCTCTCACCTCATGTTACCAATATTATGTCAGTCAATTTAAATTTGTTTATTTAAAACTATACAATTACGATTAGGTACTTCAATTATAAGGGTTCGGGATCATGGTCTTTATTAAAAAAATATTTTAAAGTAATATTCCTTTAGTTTTATGAGTTTTAATACCGCTATTATGTGTCATGAATATCAATAGGACACAGTAGAGGCGTCGACTACGGTAGCCGTCCCCTCGGAATACTTATCAGGTATCAGCTGTAGCTTACGTCATAGCGCATGACGTTTACTACTTGGTTTCGCACAAAACCGCTAGATGGCGAACGAAGCCAACAAGTGCCTCTGCTGGATCGCGATGACAAGATTCTCCAGCAAAAAGTATACATTTTCCAGCTCGGTTTCATAATCATACTTACCTGGCGTAGGGGACACCGTGATCAAGAAGGCGGTTCCCCCAGAGCGAGGCCCTTCCATTCATAGAGTAAGTAAACCTAATAAGAGACGGGTGTTCCATAGAGTAAAACGAAAAAAACAGTCACTCAAAATGTTTTTTCTTAAATACCAATAAAAAAACAATTAAAAGTATGAAAAAAATATAAAAGAATATTGAAAAAAATAACTTTTGACGTAATGGCAGAGCTGACATTGTCAGTCTGACAATATAATCACCTCAAATAGGGATGTACATATTTTTGTATCGATAAATTTACTACAAAAATGTAGGGGGGGTTGTGGGGGCGGGGGGGGGGGGGGGGCGTAGAATAATGTAGGGTATATTAATTTAAGATCTCTGTACACTTAGTTGCAAATAAATAAATATGAAAGTATTTCATTTCATTTTTGGCAGTTTTGTTTTATTTTTATTTAGTGAGTTTATCCATTACATACAAACATAAATCTAATCTTACAAAAAAATCTAATCTTTTTCACTTCTCTCTTTATAATATTAGTAAGTAAGTAGTGTAAATGGCCGTTTTTTTTTGATTGTCTTCGAATTGCTGAAAGAATCCACTGATGGTGACATCTTCGATGATGTTGTATCTCAAGGATCTTGTGGTCAAGCATTATCTTCGCGCACTTGGCGGTGATTAAAATTGAGTCATTCGAGGGTATCATGTGTTTCGATCTTGCTGTTCGCTCCATCTCAGTCTCATGCAGAGTCGCAATACCACTTTCTGCATTGCAAGCTGCCATAAATATTGTCTTTTCATGGCTCCCTGGATAACCTGGAAAGTGACGTTATTATTATATTATATGGCTGCTTCCGCCTCCTCTAGTCCCTCTTAAATTAGATTATTGCTTCCTAGCCTGTTTTTTATTTTTATTATTATTGCGCTATGAGCGCGAACACCACGCGCGTACTGGCGCTATTTTGTATTTTTTTAACGTAAATAATAAACATCGACAGTCGATAAAAAAATGGACAAACACTATTGTTAGACTATTTATGGCTTATTTTCTTAATATTCCTTATTCTTTAAGCTAAAACTGTAAATCAAGTAATTCTTATTCTATAACAGCCTTACAAAATTAGTTTTTGATGCTTACCTATCTTCATCCAAAGGAAATTTTGCCAGGAAGATTCGCTTTTGGTCATTTGACTGGCCGGATTTAATACCACATATTTGACACGTTTTCATTATTTTTCATTATTATTAGGTTACACTCATTGAACTCATTCACATAATACCATGTTTTTACGTGATAAATTTAGGAATTTTGGTTAAAACAGGAAAATGATGCTTAACAAATAACAACAAAATTTTGACAACTAAATTAAATATTGACAGTAAAACGTGCTTAAAACTCTTTGGTTGGCGACTGCGTAAATAGATAACTAACCTAAGCACTTTTATTCCGGGAGTTTTGGCGGGAACGCAAAAAATTATGTCGCCGCATTGTACCTATTATTTTCCAAAACTTGTGTTTTTTCGGGTTTTACTGCATTAAATTAGTGGCGTTTTATTAATTAAGTGCCAGTTGACGTGCATGAGTATGGGAAATTAGTATAATATGGTGTAATATGTCTTTCGTGTTGTTTCCATAACTCCGAAGAAGCTTGTAGTAAACTTACCACGACATTATTAGGACATGATTGGACTTGACGGTGACTTACTGTGTGTAACTTGGACTGAGGCTAAAACTCATTTAGTCGAAATAAGAAGGATCGATGAAGAAATATTTATTCAGCTGAAGGCCTAGTATCCATGGCCAAGAACAAATTATAAAACACCATTATTCCTAGTGACCGTTTCATACATGTCTTGTCCATTCTGTCACTATGGCACTCTCGCCAGGCTGCTTCCATTGCACTGCGGTTGGGCTGACCTCTGTGATTATCCCTAATGTGGATAACTCGGACGCGTAATTTTTGGTAGTGGGGACTGCGTACGCGCCGTCCCCTTCATTAAACATTTCATAATTTAGAATGGGGTATCTTCCTTGCTAGATTAATAAATAGATCCATTCTTACAATATTCAATCCATCAAATTATAATTTCCAAGAATATTGTCTTCTCATATTGTAAATTTCCATTACGATGAATTACTGGATATTATAATCGTGTCTGGGATACCTAGTTATTTTAAATTAAATAGTGTGCTGTAGTATCTATCATCCGATATTAAAATAATTAGCTTACCTACTGAAAAGATAAAAATCAAAGCCATACGCACAGAGTATTATATAGTTGTTAATAAAAACTAAGTATAATAGCCTCTTCATAAACTGTATTTACAGTACGAAGTGATAAAAGACTGTGATTACCTAGGTACATGAAATAAAATCAGATTGTGAAAAGATTCAAAAATAGCACAGAGTATAATAGAACTTTGCCTGCCCATGAACATAGTGCATGCAACTGCGAAATCTCAGGAACTCGATGCACAACATAATCACGGTAAATATCCCGTAAAAAATCAGAGAACTATAAAAGAGTTGTTTATAAGTAAACTACTATAAGTACAAGATAAAAACGATAAACTATGGCGTTACCGTGGAAACACGCTTGATCAGACTGATCGACCTCAGACTCGGAAGAAACACCAAAGTTGAATAAAAAAATGTAACAATAAAGTTCGTGCCTTCTCAGTTCTCAACTCATTCACAGATCCTCCGAGAAAACGTGGAGGCATTTTCGCAGGGATTCGTCATGCCCAGATGTGGCCAGCCGGCTCTTTCGAGAAAAAATGATTGTATCCTATTGCTCGGTTACGTGATGACGGAATTAGAATTACACGATACCACAGGTTAGGTAGGTATTTGAACAGATCGTAATCATGCTTTTTTTGCACTGCGTAAATATTTAAACATTAAAATAAAATCATCGCACTGGGAACACAATTAAATATTAAAATAAAACACCGTTTTAAATGACAGAACGTCACTTTAGCTAAAAGTTATCGTGAATAATTTGGTCACTTACATGTAAATCTTATAGCAAGCAGCTTCAAGACTTTTTTATTTTAGTTACGCCAAAAAATACTAGATGGCATTGGGATCGAGTTAGCCCGCGGTATCGTTTGTAGCACGAAAAAATGGTATCTCGTCGCCAGTCACTTATAAATCTAACTTTGCGCAGAGGCAATATCGTAACCGATGAGGTTAATCCGAGGTGCGATTATTGCTAGTTGAAAACTTTACCAATACCCCGCCATGAGGACGTGAAATACCGTCCGCTACGGCAATTTTTGAACGGCCTTATAGGCTTTATTATCTAAACTGTATCTGTCCGTAGCGAGAGTGATCGTTATTACGTAGTATTTACTTACTCTATGGTGACCGTAGCTAACTTGGCTATAAAAGGAGACATTAATAGGGGCGCCACGCCAGACGCCACTATCGCAAATATTTCTACTTAATATTATTAGCAAAAAGCAACGTTGTAGTCGTCTGAGTTCTGAGGAAAATTATTGGATTAAATAAAATTCTCACGCTGCTGCTGTTTTCCTTACTTATTGTCAGAAGAGAAAAAAAAAATGTTTCAAGACTTTTATACCATTCCATATACGTTGGACCTTTTAGAATCTTTTGAACAATCGTTCGAAAATCGGAAAACTGATTGTTTTAAATATTTTAATTTATGTGAAGTTTGAGCTACAGACTGTGTTTGGCGTATATAATCTAGCACTAGTTGATTAAGACGGGCTGATGACGATGAGGGATACTACATTCGCTAGTACTGAATCATTATTGAATCAACAAACGCTTATAACGTCAAATCAAATACGTAACTAATTCAATAGCCTTAAATAAAAGGATTAAAATCTATACAAAACTTCATAGGATTAACAATCGATTTTAAAATTCATTCGGGCTTAATAATGTCACAGGGATTTGACATTCACACTCGAGTGAAAGTGCCGTACTTATTACCAATTGAATGATAGTCGATCAATCGGTACGTAATACGATTATCGATTCAATGGGGGGTCCGAAATTAAGCATTCGAATTTATAGACTAGCCGTAATATGCATAAAACACTAAAACAAATTTATAAACCTATTTTAGTTAAAGAGTGTTTTATAACTAAAATTGCTTTATTAATTGTTTTAGATTTAAGTAATAATTAATAAACCTATTTTAGTAAAGTGATTCTTTTTTTAGAGTGGTTCTTTTTTCAGACTCAATTCGTACCTAATTCAAAAGAAATTGACATAAACACTTTTTTACTAAAATAGGTTTATTAGTTTTTTAGTGTTTTATCAACCGACTTCAAAAAAGGAGGTCCTCAATTCGACTGTTTTTTTTTTTAAAATGGATTTTACGCGATTACTCCGCCAATTATGAACTGATTTTGATGATTCTTTTTTTGTTTGGTAGGTAATACTTCAGAGGTGGTTCCATATAAATTTTATCTAAATCGTATAAGTAGTTTGGTTTTAAAATCAAAATTACTAGAAAATATGAAGATGTCATCCAGGTATTCGAAGTTGAACTCGGTTGTATTTTTTTTAAAAGCGTGTATGCATAAAACGGTTAGTGTTTTATGCATAGAAGTGTTTTAGAATAGAATACAATATTACATACACATCGGAAAAAAATACGTTTTAGGCAATAGCGCCGCTCTTGCCGATTTCTTCCAGACAACCTTTGGATGGACCTTTGAATTTATAGACTTGTGTTAATAGTGTATTTATTTATTTATGTGTGAAACAGATTTTGATTTAAATGTTTCCAATAATAGAAACACGAAAGATGATGATTATCATCTTCACCATCAACAGCCGGAAGACGGCCACTGCTGGACGAAAGCCTCCCCCTTACAAATACAAATACAAATAGTTTATTGATAACACCAAAGTTACAAGTCAAATTTCATTTCAAGTATGTCACAAAAAAATAATCACTTACTAAAATGAAATAATATTTACAAAAATTATCGTTATAATCGTTAATAATCTCTTATTTTAAAATAAGCTTCAATGTCATAAAACAAATTCTCTTGTAACCACGCCACCACCACCACTTTATCTTTTTCACACTAACCACCACTTATTGGTGTTGCCATAATCCCTATAAAAGAAACGCAATAATTCTCGTCTATTAATATATTTTTCTGATTTTAATCAATGTAAAAAAGCAATAGTATTCTAATAAGTACCTAATATTGTACATCATCATCATCATCATCATCAGCCCGAAGACATCCACTGCAGAACGAAGGCTTAAACCCTTAGAGGCCCTTAGACCGCCACACTGTACGACAACCTGCCATTTGCATCCACCGGTTGCCCGCGACTTATATATATATTGTACATATTTACATTGAATCACCGATGTAAAGCAACGGACGAACGGACGGTCTTCGGATGGGTGACCTTAAGTGATATTTTACATCTGAGCGCTGGCTGAGGGTCAGATAATAAGTACGTTGAATCGTTAGTCCCGGTTGTTTGTTCTATATTTCCGTAACAACAACTGTCAAGCCTGTCACCGTGTCGGCTTGACGGTCTATTAACTCTGACACTAAGGCTGGCCACTCAGCATATACGAGCTTGAATGAAATTTACTTGGGAATGTTTTTTGTTTTTTATACAGTCAAGTGACGAGACGTGCGAGACGTTCGCTTAGTGGTAAGCATCACGCCTGCCACTAACAGTAGCAGTGCCAGAATTGTGAACTTGCGAACAAAATCCTGCGCCGCACTGCACTGCGCTCGTCACCCTGAGATATTAGATGTTAAATCTCTTCATACCCAGTAATTTCTATGGTAACATTGCCCTTCAAACCGGAACACAGTAATGCTTGCACGCTACTGCTTGGCGGTTGAATAGCTGGCAAAGGTGGGGTACTTGCTCAGGACTCTGCAGTAGAGTCCTACCACTACTAAAATATAATATAACTTCACTGTGCAAGTATAATACAATTTATGATTTCTCGATACTGCAAGCATTCAAAGCCATCATTGCGCAACCATCTCTATCTAACTGTAGTTTAGAT
The DNA here is from genome assembly GCA_905404285.2 of Erannis defoliaria. NCBI lineage: Eukaryota > Metazoa > Arthropoda > Insecta > Lepidoptera > Geometridae > Erannis > Erannis defoliaria. Next base: position 8,911,852 of record FR990066.1, on the reverse strand, counting down.
AAAGCGATTCGATTTACGACACATAATTGTAGCCTAATTGAATCTGTAACAATCTATACATTGATTAATTAATTATGTTATAGATAAACCGTTGATTAGACGAATAAAAAGTTTAATCGTTTTTGCGACAGCTTAAACGGACTGAAGTGATTAATGCTGAGCTTAGTTATATGATCTTTTGTTAAGTTTTATTTGGTGAATAAATTGCCTGATTAGGCAACGTTTTTAATTAGGCCGATTTAAACAGAGGCGAAAATAAAAATTCAACAAATACTTAAATGAGAATGAAATGGTCATATTTAAATACATTTAAATAATAATAATTATCGTCTATAACATGTAAAAGGCTGCTATAACACTAGCGGTTTGCGAGCGTTTTCAAAGCGGAGCTTCGCGTCGCGAATACGTGGCGGACGCGCAACGAACACGCCGCGAACGGCATTTTGTACATTCTCGTACAGAGCCCATTCGTGCTTGAATGCTTTCCTTTTCTGCGTTTTCGAAGTAACAAAGCCAACAGAAATGTTTCCTCGCCGTAATCTATTCTGTTACTGAGTGTATTGATCGTCATGAACTCGTCGCGAACAGGCGACGAAAACATTGCGTAATCGCCACCTCTCCGCGACGTCTTCGCTGTGCAGCCTCGACGTGTTCGTGTGAAAACGCTCGCAAACAGAAGGCCCGCAGGTGTGATAAGGCCCTTAATAAATAACTCGCTCCTCGCTGTTTTTGGCGCAAAGGTGCCCACAATACTAGCGACATTACGACGCTGAATGGCAAATATGGGAATGGCTATCCTTTGCTGCAGATATCGAGAATTTACTCAAAAGCAATCGACCAATTTACATTGCACCCTCTAAAACAAACTATGAAAAATTATGTAAAGGTTAAAAGAAATGTTTTAACTATCATTTGGATTCTTTGTTGACTTTCACAAGCGACTGACTGAAGCCAAGTAATCCGTTGAGGTGATGAAAATATTTTTGGCTAAAAGTGATTACGAGGACGGAAGTTCATTTCTTCAGTCTTAATCATTAGGTAAAGATGAACCATGCTGCTGAAAAGATTTCAGAGTTTACACCAAATTTATGTAGAATTATCACTCTACTGCAGAGTCCGCCTGGGGAAGTATCACACCTTTGCCAGTTATACAACCGCCAAGCAGTAGTGTGCAAGCATTACTGTGTTCCGGTTTGAAGGGCAATGTTACCAGAGAAATTACTGGGTATAAAGCACAGAGTATATCCTCCATGGCATGAAGAGATTTAAAATCTAATACATGGTCTGTGGATTTAGCATCTAATATCTCATGGTGACGAGCGCAGTGCAGTGCGGCGCAGGATTGTGTTCGCATGTTCACAATTTTGGCAAAGCTAGTGTTTGTGGCAGGCGTGACGCTTACCACCAGGCGAACGTCTTGTTCGTCTCGTAGTATTAAAAAATACTGAAAGTAAAGGAAACTAGCAATTATTAAATTTGGTTGTCAAAAGTTCATAATCATCATCATCATCGGGCTGAGACGTCCACTGCTGAACGAAGGCCTCCCCCTTAGACCGCCACGCTGTACGACAATCTGCCATTTGCATCCACTGGTTGCCCGCGACTTTTACAATGTCGTCGGTCCACCTAGTTTAAACGGTGTCAAAAGTTAATGTTTTGGTATTTACATAATTATGTACCTATCAGAAACCTTTAATGGTATCTACGAGTTAGTATTTATCAATAGATTGTAATAGTTAACGGCTGATAAAAAATATGTCTCAATATGAAACAGGCATAATTATACGTGCAATTATTTGATTTAGATCACCTTGGCACCTGCCATTACAATATTTAATCATACATACAACTACAGAATATACTATTCCTGATATTATATACAGTCATACAGATGTTATTATCGAAGATAAAAATAATATTAATAATTGGTATGGTATAACAACTACATATAGACGAGACATATACATAGTTGATAAAGCCAATATTGTATACATATTTTAACAATATTGGCGATATTTAAGAAGTTTGGATCCTGCACTAGTTTACATTCAAGATTGCTATACATTTTGTACAATATCGATACTAAAATTATAAACCAAGTCTTATTTAATATATACGCTTATGCAATTTAACAGCACTTTGGCTTCCTCAGATACTTGCGAATCCAAAATGTTGTTACATAGGTCTCTACATTATAAACTCGCAAATGATATCTACAACCTTATAGTAATAACACTAAAGATTTCTGCCCACTATGCAGTACCATACCATGAACGTGGTAGGAACGTATTTTATCAGGCACCGAAAGCAACACAACAGACCTACAGTTTTCAGTCCTAAATCCTAAAATATATTCATAAAGTTCACTTCTCAAATTTGACCTGGGTATATCATAAAACTGCAACCAGACCCACCGGAGGACGGGCAGCAGCGTCCTCTTGGTTAACGGTGGTGACTATTCTGCGATCCCCAAGCCATCTGCCAAGCGTGGGGATTATGGCTACACCCCTCTATAAAGGGGGAGGCCTTCGTCCAGCAGTGGACGTTTTATGGCTGACGACGATATCATAAAACTGCATCCAGAACCAGACGGGCAGCAGCGTATTCCAGGGTGGAAGGGGTTGTCATAATCCGTAAGCGGTTATCGTGCTTCGTCCAGCAGTGGCCGATAATGACTTTTCAAATTCTCATCTAGCGTCTCTGTCACTGAAGAGAGAATTAAAAGTAGGGCCTTCGCTTTTCTGTGGTCTCTATAATACAAAAGTACTTCGGTATTTTTTACAAAATTCTTTATCATCAATTTACTCTCATAGCATGAGTAATACTCACACCGCAGCCGTCAAGTGAGCTTGACTTGAGAGCCCTTTCAAGCAGGCATCGACACGGTGTAATTTTTAATGCGAGCTCATTACAGGTAAGAGTGATCCGTCTCGAGCACCGAGATAGCGCGTGTCACTGTTGCTGTGACCACGTCGACAGATTTAACAGGACTTTTTTTTCTTTTTCGTTATTGGCATCACATTCTAGTCTCTAGTGTATTGTGCAAGTATCAGTATTTTGAATACTTGAATGTTTTTATAGCATCAAGTTGAATAAGTTAGTCACAGCCAAAGTCAACTACTAAACAGTGGAATGCGCTGCCCGAGTACGTATTTCCCGATAATTACTAGCATTCTGTTGAATATTTATAATCTAATAAATATAGTTCTTAGTAGGTAGGTTTAAAATAGTATTCACTTATCAGCCCGAAAACGTCCACTGCTGGACGAAAGACTCCCCCTAAAATAGTATTAGGGTACGTTAATTAGACATAAATGAAATAAATATAAATATTGGTAGACATTTCGCACAGTGCTGTGGGAACCAGATAGCTGATAGAATACTGATAATGTATATACAACATCCAAACACAGAACAATCCTATGTTCGTCTGACAAATTTTTGTCCTGAGTGGGAATCGAACCCGGCGTTGGTTCAATTCAGCACTCAAACCAGTACCAACTAAGTTATAAGGCTGTCAAAATAATTAACAGTACCTACAAAATATACAGTTATCTAGTTAATACAAGCTTTTTATAGCGTACCTACCCCTGTTGCCAAACTACATATTTTGTTGTTTTATTGTATTATTGTTCCTCGTGTTTTTGACAATAAATATATTCTTATTTTTACCCGAATCATTATTGGTAATAAATAGTTGTATCCCGTATGAACATGTAGTGATGCGGTCCGTACAAAGATAACTCATGTCACCGATACTCGTAGTCCGGTTCCGCCGCGATCACAGGAATGTCAGTTCGGAAGCCGAAATACCATCAGATACTGCCAGGCGTGAAATATCTTATGTGTAATTTTGCTTAAGCGAATAAAAAAAAAAAAAAAAAATGAATCTTATGAATTTCGCATGGTTAATATTTTTTTACAGTTTTATGTTTTTGTCATAAACCAACATTTATTATTGTCTAAGCTTCAAAATTTATCAACGCGTGGACAATCTCATATTAAAACTTTAATTTTGCAATTTAAAGTAAGTACTCTTGTAATAAAAGTAAGAATCACGTCATTCCGTCGACATTTTTCTACGCGAAAAAAATAAACGAAAACCACATACTGTATTTTATTAGGTCTATATATTAGTCTCTATATTAGGCACTATACAAAAAAAGTAGGATTTTTTTATTTTGGTCGGCAAATTTACTTTGAAACATATATTTTATTCGAAGTATCCACCTGAATTACTCCATACAAAACCGAAGGCACTTCGTAAAGAAACTATTTAACCGTTCCACAATATATCAGCAGTGATTCATGCGCTCTCGATGCTGACAGATGGCGGCATAATAGCGATTGATTTACGATAAATCTCTACCGCCACGCCTGTCGCGCCAAAACCGCAACGTAAAGTAAATAATAGAACTTTGAATCCGGCTCGAAGGACCAAGTATAAGAAAGTGCGACTGCGTTTATGAGGCCACATATTTTAAAGTTTATTACTCGTTGGCACCAGAAACAATTGGACGGTAAATCTCTGAATTGATAGAGGGTAAAGACGTAAAAGCTCGCTTACTACCCATTTATCTACAAAGAGAGACGTTTCGTAAATCATGTCCAAATAATTGTTCAATTTGCCGCAATCGCGTACAATAATAAACATACAATTTCTCGGTGCATTAAGAGAGATATCAAGGCATTAACATGAAAAACGTAATGTCGGACGCACACTCGCGCGCCGCGTGCGCACGCGCTCCGCAATTACGTAACATAAATCCGTACCGAGCGCGCCTGTGATCGATGGACCCCGCCATCACAAACAAAATAGACCCCACTTGTTACACTTATGATTTATTACGTTTACTTTATTTAGATCGTTCTATTAATCCCAACTTTAATGGCTTCGAATTCATTACTCTTAATGCACAGAACAGAGACAGTATCAATCGAAACATTACCTTTACCTCCCTGAAACAATCATAAAAAAGATAAAAACGTTTTATAACACCAACAAAAACGTATTCTAATGCCGATTAAACGGCCAATACGACCATAAAATCCGGATTAAAACATTAAACCTCCGCGCTGTCAACACAGAATTTAAACTCCACAGATGAAAAAGGAAAAATAAAGATACGAAAAAAACGTCGACCAAAGAGGCGCATTAAGAATTGAGATAAAGGAGATGGACGAGCACTCAACGCGCGGCCAACTTTATTATTTATTGACACTTAAAATAATTACCGGCCGGTTGGCCCGTGCCGAAATGTGGCCGGCGACGGCGCTGGTCGAAGACCTTTCTACATCAATTTGTGATGCTTTAAATAGATTGTCTTCGCGGAACTACAGGTAACGACGTAGGATTGACATTAGGTGGCCGACAAAAAATATTGTTTCCAATTGTATGAGCGAGCGCGCGCTCTATCAGATTACACAATACGTGCCTTGAAAATACTCAGAGGAACAAAGTTCATTTTAGTTAAGTTTATTGAGGGACCAACTTCGTTTTAGATAAGTTTATTACGCCCATATCCTGTGAATAGTTTAGTAGAACCTTGTAGGTCTAAAGGGTGTCAACAGATTTAGTTATATGATTGATTCAGGCCTGATTTGCGGAAGTTCATTTTAACCTATCTGTTATAATACCAATATGTACCTACTACTATAAGGCTATATTCAGTATGTCTGCTTATTTGAGTAAGCCTAAAATAAGTACAAACTTATCATAAAATAGGTAGGATGTTGTGGGGCATGCTTCAGCAAATAAATAATATCAAGAAATCCGTATTGGGAAACGTATTTTCTAAATCTTGGACATTATGCCGGGACGTACCTAAAAGTGGTTAATCATGAGTTCTAGAAAATTAGGTACCTAATACCGAAGTATTAAAGCTTTGGTTGTACCTAATTAGGCTTACTTTGTACTTAACTAGAATCACGTTATGTGCGCATACTAGTCCAAAAATTCGCATTGAAGTTTCGCCGCCTTGAAAATGTACTAATTTTGGGTTTTTTTTTTTAATTTTTAATGTTCTATCATGAAAAAGCCAGTGCGAAAATTTTAAAGCACCATAACCCTAACAAGTAGGTAATAAAATTCGCCTAAATGTGAATCGAGTTACTAAATGTGATACAATTTTATGGTGCAGCTGTACCCATGTAGTATTAAGAGCAAGCCAAGGTCACAGTCCAAGTTCACATTGCGGTTACCATCATCCACCACCGGCGGCTAATGTCGGGGTTAAATTAGTGTAATCTTCACCACAACTCTGTCAAGGTCCCTAATTACAACACAGATTGGCTACGGCAGTACTGATTCTAGGTGAATCACCTATGTTTGTGAGTGCTAGTAAGGACTTAGTACCCATAGAATGTAAGACTGTAGGTATAATTTTTTTATGCAATGGGAGTGATGAGACCAGTGAGGCCTTTGCCTATTGGTAAGCATCACGCCGATTCACGCCTGCCTGTAACGGTGGCTTCCCGAGTCACACCGAAACCATTCTGTGCCAGAATTGTTAACTGGCGGGCAAAACCCTGCACCACAAACACACTGCGCTCGTCAATCGAGTAATGAGATGTTAAATCTTTTCATGCCAGTAATTTCTTTGGTAATATTTCCTTCAAACAGGAACACAGTAATGCTTGCACACTAATAGTTGCATGGCGCTTGAATAACTGGCAAAGCTGTGGTACTTCTCCAAGCAGACTGCAATATGACATCGTGAGGAAACCTGCATCATTTTAAATTGGCAGCACCAAACCTCGAGTGCTCGAGTTTCGTAATGCTGTTTAAACATAGCTCACAGCTGCATCGCTGCGTTTAGCAATCGTTGGTAAATGAGAGAGGACACCGAGCGCCCTGTGATCAGGCGCCGCCACCGACGCCCTCTCATTCCACTGCATTCATCTCCGGCTCCAATATAGGCGAGATTGTATGTGGATGTAGATGTGACGAAATTTCGGCCTAATTGCTCTTAGATGGATGGAGGGAATTTCTACACTTTCGCACTTTGGTGATTGTCGTCTGACATCAGTAGGGAAAACACACGTACGCCTCACTGCTCTTCGCCTAAATATAATATCAGAAATGAACATTATATTTGTAAAAAAACATGATTCTCATAAAAAGGATTGACCTACCTTAGCACGTAATAGAGAAATGTGGGAAGTGGGAAGAGAGGCCTTTGCCGAGCAGTAATAATGGACAAGACAGCCTAGGTATAATAATTTGAAACTTAGCTTAATTTGGGCTAATGTTCACAAATTCCAAGTCCGGTGTTTTACTTAAACACTGGAATTGGAATATAATAAACTACAGACTACCTGCTGCCTAGCTCCCCGAGTTTCAGAAGCGTTTGAAATGTACGTTATAACCAGGTAAAAAACAAAAACGAGTACAAGTAGGTAGTTATTCGTTTTTGTTTTTTTTTGTAAATACTTAGGTATATTATTTTTTTCATTTTGCGTACAAACTTCTAAAACGCTATTTGTAATTATTGCAAGTAGGTACAGTTAAACTTTTTAAGCTTGAATCACCGCGCCGACATCGATAATCTACAACTATTATTATCTTCTATCCTATAAGCAGTGCTAACGCTTCTTCTCCGTTATCAAATATTTGTACTTCGATACGTGGTTATTTTCGAGTTAAGTAGCTATCTAAAACTTACTTGTATTTCCATGTAAACCTACTCCCACCTACCCTCGCGTGTGCCATATCTCTTACACAGTCGTCAACAGCTACCGACGCATTTCAAGTTATCTCACTTTTTTATTTATCCCCTTTTATTTGTACGTCTAAATCGAAGGTAGGGTTGTTTATCACATTCGGACAGTTATAGCGACAGCCTACATGAGTCCGCGATAAAAACTCGCTGCGGTGATGTAGTATGGAGTATTTAAGACTTTTTGTTTTGTCTGAAGTGGTTTAAAGTGTAGGTTTGTAAATTTCGGCTCTTGATGCATATTTGACAGATCATTTTATTCAGAATCAAACATATTATGAACAAAAAGATGCAGTTAGAAGTATGATGATACTTATTAAAGAACTATTGCTATTCCAGCATCTATGCGTTACTGGGATTTCAATCTATACTTTCTAGAATCTTGTTCTTCTTAAATGGACATCCATAGCCCTAGAGCTGCTATAATCTTATTGAATGTAACATGCTTAATAATTAGAGCTTAAAAGCTTTAAAACATTTCTAATTACACACATGACCTAGTGGCAAAACCAGCGCGTAGGTCCTGCCTACCTACCTACTTAGCAAAAATGTCCCATGCTGTTATCTAATTTATTTAAACAGTATAGTAAAATTAGTTCATTTCAATTCTTTATAGGAATGTTTCATTTATATTGAGAAACAAGCACAACAGAATAAGTAGATACTTACCTAAAGTCTACCTGGAAATTCAAAATCTGTCACAATTTATCTTCTACGATTTCATCAGAGTCACAATGACTTAATTTAACCCAGCGTCCATTAAGCCGCTGCAGGTGTTAATGCCGATAATAACCTGCAATCTAGAGTTGCGCTCGCGCACGCCGTGTTCCCATAAAGCGTGCGCTCTTATTGAATTATTTGAGATTATGTTTGCTGAAGGACGCGAGAGCCGTGACATCGATAATTGCGATCCGCGCTCTGACCCCTTTGCAGTAACGTCGCGAGCGTAAACCCTTTGGCAAAATCTAAAACAGTTGGGGAATAAAGGTTCTTGAATGGCGACCACGAACCGGAAGACGCAGCGTAGGCCTCACTTGGTGAACCGACGATATTGTGAAAGTTGCGGGCAATTGGTGAATGCAAATGGCAGGTTGTATGTAGTACAGTGTGGCGGTCTAAGGGGGAGGCCTTCGCCTGGGCTGATGATGATAAGTATCTCTACTTTCTATCTAAAAACCTATATTTTGTATCTTTGCTTTTGGTAAAGAATAACTATAAAAATAGTGATATAATATCTTTCCAGAATTAAAGGCTTAGGACACATTTCCCATACGCAGGTGGCCTAGTGGTACAAATTCCCCATACTTCCTTGTATGAACTAGGCCACAATGTCACATGCCTTTAGTTATACCTTACTGAGGGTTCAAAATGAATCATATTTCTTTCTTTCTTGTAGAAACTTTTTGGTACTCAACATTTGCTAATTGTTGCAGTTACTATCGCGGCACTTGTATGTCATATAATTGCTTGTTCACTACTATTATAAAATATTTTACCATAACTATTCTTTAACACATTGAGCGTGCGATTGTCTCGTCCCATCAAGCACGTCTGTTAGTCTGCGTGTGACCGTCGACCCCTGACGTCACACCGTTTAGCCTTCCCCGGCCATTAGTTCTCTCGTAATCAGTGGCTAATTACCGCCTGACTGATGAGTGAAGCCTCAATGTCTGTTTGCGCGTCCGTTTGAAAGATCATTAGGTTGGCTTTAGCACCTCGGCATTTACCTAAACCTTCGAGTCTACTGTATTGCATCACACTAATATAAAAAATGCGAAAGTTTGTCGGTGCTTGTGTGTGTTTGTTCCCTCTTCACGCCAAAACGGCGAACGAATTTAGATAAAACTCTGAATGGAGATAGTTTATATCTCGAAAATGTGTGTTACCTGCGTGAATTTCTCGTTTGTAAATCACGCGGGTAACACCGCGGGCGGTTTCTGCACAGACATAGTATATACATTTTAGCTCTGTGGGTTTATGCCATTTCTATTATTTTGCCCACCTCGACTTATTTAGCTCTAGTTGTATAGTATCCGCTTATAATAGCTATTCATCCCAACACTTAAAAATAACACCAGATCAGATGAATTTGATTTCTTAAGATGCATTCTAATTTGGTTTTTGTTTTTATTACAGAGCTCTGAAAGTCCAGTGGAAGAGAAGCCGAGCAGTGAAACTACGTACGTGGTCGGCGCGTGGCCTCCCAGCACACCTGGACACACGGGATACCTGACCGTGGCCACGTTACCGGCCCACGCCAGGAGTAAGTTGACCTAAATTCATTCGGCTTACTCCCAACAGCCACCACTAAAACTGGCGCACCCATGCGAAATACTAGCGGCCGTACTTGTGGCCGTTTAGACAAACATTTTTTTTATGTCCATACGACCGCCACTGGCGGCTGTTGGGACAAAAACGTATACTTTGTCCTAGCCACCACTGGTGCCAGGTTTAGCGGTGGAAACTTAATAAACTTAACTTAATACTTTGGAAGTAAACTTATTATTCCCATCATTACAGCCTTTCATAATATCTATATCAGTGCTTCAAGGCCTCTCTTCTGTTATGCCTCGTTTCTGCTCTAGATCATACAGCAGCTACATCTAAAAGCCTTTCAGAAATAACTTTCCAAGATGTAGGTACATCCGTATCATCCGTATCATCTCTTTAACCGCTGGGATGACTGGTAGAAAATGCTTTATCATTAAGTGCTCTTTTTGTACATTTATGTAGTTACTAGAGGTCGCCCACGACTTCGTCCGCGTACGGAAGAAATTCGGATATTCGAATACCAACTCCCTGTGATGTGTGCAATAAAAAAATAAGTAATCACTGATTATGGTTTTGTTAATTAAAATAAACTCTTCCGATGTTTTTTTGTGAAAGCAGCAATAGTTGTGTACGATATGAAGAATATCAAAAAAATTGGAAACATTTTGAGTATTGAGCAGTTGGTGATGTTCATAGTTTTTTTTTTATTAGTTTGGTTTGCCCCCTACTAATATTTTCTTTTTTCCAGGGAAATCAAAGAAACCCATTGAGGCTACTGACGATTATGCTGAAGCAGAAAATGGCAGTAAATAAGTTTCTTAATAAACATGTCTAAAAATAAAGTTGATTATTAATTCGTATTTAAATCATATAGGTACCTACATACCTACTTCCCTAGTTCCATTAACTTTATCTAACTAAGACAGCCAAGACAGACCACGCGCGCCGCTAATCATTCTATCGCGAAGATTTCCGCAGTGCGTAAAATTAAAGTACGCAATAAAAGTCTCGAAAAAGAAACCTTGTTTTAATCACATCTATTCAAAAAGACCTACTTTGTTCCTCGCAAACAGAACAAAAATGAGGTCTTTTCCGCCCTAGGGAGGAAAAGAACTTTCCCTCCCTCTGGGCGGTGATTTGAGTTTGGAATGTGTTATATTGTTAGTAAAAGTTCCAATCACCAAAGAGATCAACCACGGACATTGTATGAACAAGTAACAGGCTGTTTGAAAAATGAAGGCGCGCGAAAAATTCAAAAAATAAAGCTTGTGAAAAAATAAAAAGGCGCGAAACGCATTCCGCCTTCGTTCGTAATTGTTTACTCAAATTCGGATTTTCCTTTGTTTTATTTTAACTGAGTGTATCTTCCTGAATAAAAAGTGAAAAGTGAGTGTGAGTAGTGTGAATGAAATAAACGTAGGTACTATTCTTATTCATAAGCTGCACTTACTTATTTTCTCATAGACGGTGATAAAAAGCAGGTGTCCACCTTGGGATCAACACTATTTTAAGCTTGAGTACTTTGAATCCGTCGCTGCGCTCAGGATTCTATTCTAGAATCCTTCGCTACGCTCTGCGCCCTTATCATGGACGTTCGCGATTCCGATTGCGATAGCATGCCATCCTGCTCGTACCAACCTCCTGCGCACGCGCACGCTCGCAATCAGAATCACGAACGTCCATGAAAGGGTGCTGGTAAAAAAAAAACTCTCGCCTTAAAAGTAGTTGTTTGCTCCCTTGGTAAACAATCTACTATATCTCTTCTGGCATTATCCACTGCGGACAATCATGAATTCAACCAATCGTCTTCATCAGACGTACTACAGGGATGCTAGTACTTAGAAGATGTGATACTGGGTTTCACTATCAATTTGTACTCTTTTTTTGGATCGAAAGGCGACCCCTCCAAGCTTTTTTGCAAAGCTGTATCAATAGCTCAATATAAAAATCAAGTTTTATGTAGTGGGCTGTTGGATCTGACACTTGACCCAACCGCGTCTTGAGATGTTGATCGATTATAACTGCAGTATATTTGATACAATAATTATGATTACAGGAAAGAATTAAATAAAACAAAATATAATTATCTATTATGTTTATTGATCAAAATAAAACACTTAGATTTAACTAGTTTTATAAATGTTATCTTTAAAATGTAAGTATACATACTATACTCATACATTATTCTCGCATCAAGAGGCTTTTGATGGACTAACGTTAAATTGACGAGTCCGAGGCACATAATATAACGAAAATTAATGTATTGCATTGCTGCTACAGCAACAAAAAAATCTGATTGAGACTATTCTCAGAAATGACGACTTTTCAATCATAATATAATTTAAAAATGTATTTGTTTATAATTTAAAATATTTGTTCCGACTTAAATATTATGTATAATATATAAATCTGTGCTAATTTAAAAAAAAACGTACCTAATAACTAAATACAAAATATTAATGTTAAAAAGGTTAAATAATGTATGAGATTTTTAATAGCCTCTAATAGTGGAAGTAAATAGGCAGTAGGTAATTTTATACAAGAAAACAATTTGGCCAATTTCTATGCTATGATTTTATCACACGAATAACATTCGGTAATATTAAACTCATATTTATTATTAAAACTACAATTATGGTTATACAGGGATAATGGTAATATGTGCACAACCTCCGATGACACTTTTGTCAAAACTTAATATGTACATTGAACGCGAGTAATAAATTATTGTTTGTTTACTATTAAATTTATTATTAACGTAGCTATTAAGTTAACTGTGCTAGGTTGCGTCACGGTGCATGAACTGTGAGTTTCTATAGTTTGCGTAGAACTAAAATTATTTAGACCTGTAGATTGCATTTTATTTATTTCGTAAAAATAAAAATGTAATTAACAAAAGTCGTAGAACAAAAGTTGTTTGTCTTGATATACCAAAGACGTGTTAAAGAGGTATGCGCAAGTTACCAATATCCCTGTATAGAGGGTGACGCTTATCGGTATTGCTAAGCCGGAAAAGGGTCATTGTATCCATCATTGTAAACAGCTTTTACTACGGGACCAACCCTGAATTCGCGAAAAAATCATCTGATTTTCCATGGAAAAAAAAACAGTTCCTAAAAAACAAAAAACAGTTTCCTAAAAGGAACAGCTGACTTTTTTTTCTTGTATTCAAATTAAAAAAAGTTGTTTACAATGATGAGTACTATGAACTATACTCCTTTTGTATTAGTAACATCGCTTTTGAGTAATCTTGTATTTTAATCGGTTTTTAAACATTTATAACGCTTTTTAAAAACAATTCTGTAGAGTATACAGCACACTTGTCTAAACAAGTCAAAAAAAATTGTTAGGTTTAAAATTGAAGGAGTTTTAAAGATCCATCCAAACTAACTTCTTCAAAAGATTTACGGGATACCAGCTTCCCATTAGGGCTTAGGACTTATGTGAAACAAAATGCATTTTTAATTGAAATGCAAATTTGTTGAATACAATTTCCTAACAATTGACTCTTGTCAATGTTAAATTTTATACGGTCTTCCTAATAAAATAAATGTAGATAACTCTCGGAATAGTGGATCCGTCTTTTCTCATTATATTTTCCTTGAAAAGAGATGAAAGACGGATTAACTATTCCTAAGTTATCCGTGTAGAAAATGTGCAATTTTATTAAAACGCTTTGCATTTTTCTATTATATAATAATATATTAGGTCTATATAGTATTAAAATAGGAACCTTACATTTTAGTAAGTATATAAGTTAAATAAAAGCTAAAAATAACTGTGTCCAGTAAATAAAATGATTTTAATAAATATGGGGTTACGGGTCCCCGCCGTTTCATAACGAACGTTTCGTATAATAATTGCTTTGCATATTTATAATTTACATAATTTTTGTTTCAAATAACTTTTGTTTGATATAACAACGGTTGCGCTTATGGTCAAATGCTATAATGTTCATTTGATATAATATTTGTTTGGTGTGATTTTTGTTTTTTTTTCCTATTTAATCCTATTTCATATACCCCCGACTTGAGCTGGCTGGAAGCAGCTCCGCTCACGAAGACTTCGAACTTCATTTCAAGTAAGTTCGTTTGATCATACAATATAATACAAGAATATACAAGAAGTTAAAAAGCACATAATTAAATTACCCAATTTTTGAAAGCTGCGTAGCAAGTACGGTATTTTATCGATCGACAAAGTTTACATTTATAGTTGACGAAATTTGCAAATAAAATAAACTTAGACGAAGGATCATTCCTTTTATAACTTATTATCAGAAATTAAATCTATGAACAACAAAAATCGATCAATTGCCAATGTCAAATATCATACCTCGGAAAAAAACCATACTTACTTAGACTTCTGGTGGCATGACCAGAAAATGAATTTACAACTTAGTTGCTTTCAATAATAAAAAAATAAAACCGCGTCATAAACTATTATTTAAAATATAAAGATTTATATTTCTGTTTCTTACTGTCTATTAATTATTTTTTGGCATCGCCAACAATTTTTAATTAAATCTCTATAAATCTATCTCAAACATTTATAATATATTAAAGAGAAGAGCTACAATATAGTAATTCTAATAACTAAAATACTTAGGTTAATTTTATTAGTCAATTCCTTAGTTAAAACATACTAAATTTACCTATAGAAGTAGCCACGGGTTTTATCTTGGCAATAAAGTCTTGAAATGGAAAGTTTTTCTCTCTCCTCGCAATACATAATTCACTGGGTGAATCCATCCAATCATCTTCCTTTAATCTTTTTATTTTTCTTTAAATATATACAAAACTGTGACAAAAAGGTTCAACAATACTGAAAGGTATAGTTGATATGGTAGGTATTGATGAGTACATACATACCCTTCAGTATTGTTGAACCTGTTTGTTACACATTTATAAATTATATAACATGAAAATTATCTTCCACAAATTCAGCAAAAAAACCCGTTCATTTAGATTCCCGAATGATCGAGAAACATACAGTAAAAGAAAGCAGCACAGCCCTGAGTGCTATAAGCTATATTTTATTTAGATATTAAATTAAGTATTATGTGCCACAGCCACGCGTGGCCATTCAACTAGTCTTTAATAATCGGTTTGCTGGTGAACAATGAGATAACGAATAAAGATGTTATTAATTTGAATGTAAAGGCTTAGGACATTTCCATGACATTTCCTATGCGTAAGTGGCCTAGTAGTACAAACTTCCCATGACTCCTTGTATCAACTGGGTCAAAATGTCACATGACACATGCCTTTAGTCTAGTTTTTTTTTTTGTTTCACCGTCATTATTGGTATGTACGTAGTACGTAATAGATCGAGTACGAAACACCAAATTTCGCTCCAGATTTCAAATAATAGATGTAGCTCTCTCAGCCAAGATAAGGTGGAGCTTGGCCGGCCATGCCAGAAGGGCTCTGGGCCAAAACCACTTGGTGTGACGAGCGTAACATCGATAAAGACTGGCAAGAGTCAGCTCAGGACCGCTAAAATTGGAAACGTCGAGGGGAGCCTTTGCCCAGCAGTGGGACTCCATAGGCTAACAGCAACAACAACATAATAATAGTGTAATATGATATACAAACAAATTTTGAAATGATATTATAATATAAATTTATATTATAAAGGTTTGGACCTAATGAGGAAATCCTCAATGTTTATTGAGGAAGACGAATCAACAAAGAAGATTCTCGACTTATCTTAGGCAAGCAGGATTACAAGACCACAAGAAGAAGGTAGAAGGATTCACCACAAGCTGGCTCAACGTTGAGAGAATAAACTATCCCAAGATTTAGATAAAGAGGAGCACTGAAACATTGTCAATGAACATCCCCTACAGAAAATGCCAAACATTTAATTATTAAAAAATAAATCCGGAGGCTGCTTAGCCTTAGCAGAAAATGTCAGGAAAAGAGATGGGGAAATATATTATAAACATAAACAGGTCTTAAACGAAGTCATAAAATCAATACAGAAGTAGTTTAGAAAATAAGTAACACAGTTAAGAAAGACTCCTCTGCGATTTCCATTATTTAGAAACGCGTAACAGTAGTCCTAGCAAGCGTTAGCAAAGAGTTAAAATCATCGTTACAACAAAGAGAGCCCCCTTTTTCTGAACTCATTAAGAATGGCAAGGCAGTCCTAAAAGCGAGTCAGCATTTAAAAATTAGAAGCCGGAAACAAAATGTTTAAACTACCAGGCAACTAACCCCTCGCAAGCAATCTCAACCTCTACTAATTCCGACCAACACAGCAAAGCCAAAGCCTACTAATGGATCCAAAAAAGACTCGTCGACAACCTCAAGTACAGAACAATCCTCGACAATCCTCTCGCGAGCGGTATGAAGATATTTTAATGATACAAGGTACAATATTTCAAACAATGACAGGATTGTGGAAAAGAGACGGCGCACCAGGTGCAAAGTGGCACGGGTGAAAAGGAGTAAGTTATGTTACGCCACATTGCACGCAAGAGGCCGGAAATTGAATCATTCATTATCAAGCTACGTCATCGCAGGAAAAATCTGGAAAAGAGGAAAAATCTGGCGTACCTCAAGGAAAGTTTGTTATCAATGTGAAAGAGATTTTCAAATCAATAAAGCAAATTCCAAAAATGTGTGCACGTGCTGTCTCCGGTCCTATTTCAATCTAATTCATAATCCCCGCCTTTTATCCTAGTGCTTCGCTTTCACTTAGTGTTTGGGCGTGTTCCTATTTTGTAAGCATAAGCCAAACTGTTAAAAAAGATGTCACATATTGACAGTGACATAATATGTTATTTTTTTTTTTTCATAACCTTACTTTTGAATGTCATGTTTTTGCCGGCTTTTTGCAATGTGCATTTTTGTAGTAACATGTATTCAAGAAAATAGATTCGTCACAAGGCTTATATGGTGTTTTATTGAAAATAGAAGAGCTATTGAACATTTCCTTCGGGCCGCATAAGTATTGCGACGTAGTGACGAATCGAATACTAGCGAGAATATTGTTTTGTGATACAATACAAGCCCGCCACACGGACAACTCACGGACAAGGCGTGCTCAGTTCCCATTGCCAACCTACTTAGTTGGAACAGCTAGCTGGCCATCTTACACCAGCAGCTTCATCGACGCTTGTTGGCGAGCTTATCACCTTCGCTTTAGCGGCATATGCCGTCACGAAGGGCAGGGGTTAGCCCGGACAGGCCGCGCTAACTATTGCCGAGTCATCACGAGTTCCCGTAATCAGTTTCTTTGTTTTTATGCAGAAATAGTGCAGTGAGAAGTGCGGTCAATATTCAAAATTCGGTTGAAAAAATGAGTGATAAAATTTGGTAAAAAACAGTGCGGTAGGTAATTCATCTCAAGGAAGAAACAGCATCGGTACCTAACTCAAAGGATTGTAACTGTGAGTAAGCTTCTATTGACCTTTTACTACTTATCAGCGGTTGTTTATCAGTGTTATTTGAGAACTTTCGAGAACTATTTTAGTGTTAGAATCATTGGCATTCCGCAGTTATTTGTGTTTTGTTAGTATAAGTAGATCTCTAATTCATTCTCTCTCATCTATTGTCACTGTAAATTTTGCAATTTCAATATTGTTTTGTAATTGTTCACTATGGATAAACTCTTTAGATCTCAAGAAAACATAAAGGAAAGGATAGTTAAAGCCAAAATAAATTTGGGTAAACAGGCTAAGGATAAAATTACAATATCATATTTAGAGGCTCGCTTAGAAAATGCTGAGCAGCATTGGAACTTATCTAATAGTAATCATAACAAAATAATTTCTGAAGCAGAAGAGAGAGCATTAGAGACTTCAGTTTACATGAAAAATTACATATTTCAGGAGGTGGAGGAAATCTACCTCGATTATAAATCTAAAATCAAAAAAAATCTTATTGAAACTGAAGTCTTCGGTTACTGTTAGCCGCGCAGTAACCCAGGATGGCAGTCGGGCAAATGTAAAACTACCAAAAATTGAAATACCTAAATTTTCTGGGAAGTACATAGAGTGGACAAGTTTTAAGGATTTGTTTATATCACTTGTTCACAATAATAGGGACCTAGACCATGTCCAAAAATTACATTATTTAAAAACTCACATATACGGTGAAGCAGAACAGCTCATAAGGCATATTTCTATTACTTCGGATAATTATTTAAATTGTTGGAATCAATTAGAAAAACGCTATGACAATAAAAAGTTTCTTGCAAATTGCCTCTTAAAACGTTTTGAGTGTAAAGCCCGTCACAACTGAGTCTTCAAGTGCTATAAAAGAATTGTTAGATATCACAACCGAAAGCTTGCACGCACTTGAAAATTTGGGTGTTGAAAATAATTATGCTTTTCATTGTGGCTCAAAAGTTAGATACCAAATCTAGGGAACTTTGGGAAACTAAAAACAATGATTCAAGTAATGAGCTGCCTAAACTGAATGATTTCAAGGAATTTCTAGAAAATAGATTTAGAGCCCTAGAAAGTATAAGCCCGCAAAGTGGGGGAAACAAACAAGGTAGTCATAAAAGCAAAAATGCATAATAAGCATAAGGCCCTCGAAAGGACGTGGCTATCACTCCACTAAAGGCTGGATTGCCCTGTTTGTTTGTATGGTCACAAAGTCCGTACACTTAAGGCAGTGAGCGACATGACTGCTCAAGGATTTCTCGCTGCCTTTAGGCGCTTTGTGGCTAGACGTGGACACGTGGCAGATGTATGGAGTGACAATGGAACCACGTTCGTCGGGGGCGCTAAGGAGTTAAAGGCATTGTTCGGTTCAAAATGGTCTGGTTTAGATTCTGAAATTGCTGACTGATTTGCATCTAATGGTACTAACTGGCATCACATACCTCCACATTCTCCAAATTTCGGAGGGTTGTCGGAGGCAGGTGTGAAGTCAGTGAAGGGCCATTTAAAAAGAGTTATCGGCACCAGTACTCTCACTTTTGAGGAGATGACAACACTGTTGGCACAAATTGAGGCGTGCCTCTTTTCTCGACCGATTTCGCAGCTCCCAGCTTGTCCAGACGAGCCATACGCTCTCACACCAGGTCACTTCTTTGTGGGTGAACCTCTTGTGGTAGTTCCCGATCTAAACTATGAAAATACAAATATTTCTTCGCTGAACAGATGGCACCTCACCCAAAAAATGCTGCAGAGCTTTTGGCGTAGGTGGTCT
The DNA here is from genome assembly GCA_905404285.2 of Erannis defoliaria. Classification (NCBI taxonomy): domain Eukaryota; kingdom Metazoa; phylum Arthropoda; class Insecta; order Lepidoptera; family Geometridae; genus Erannis; species Erannis defoliaria. The sequence goes on along the minus strand of FR990066.1, from coordinate 8,892,693 downwards.
CACGAATACCTTACCCAGCTACAACATCGGTACAAGTGGAGAGATGTAGCATCTGAACCAAGGGTGGGTGATGTTGTATTGATCAAAGAGGATGATCTTCCACCAGCCAGATGGCTGCTTGGTAGGATTACAGACAAGCATACTGGTTTGGACGGGCTCACACGCGTGGTCAGCTTAAAATATAAAGCAAATGTTACAAAACTACCTCTGTCGAAACTTATTGTATTACCTATAACTTGAAAGTAGAATTTACTTTAACATACAGTCCACACTTATTTACTTATAGGGATGACCTACATATCATTTGTTTACCAATTGAACACAGCATTTAAAAGTTATTTTATAGTAAATCTGAAAGAAAGATAATGTTATTAGAACTCTTTTGCTTAATATGTTAAAAATATATATATTTATACAGTCCACATATTATGTTTACTTTTGTTTAGTTACCCAGAATGGGGTTTCATTTTTTTCCCTTTGTTAGAACTATGTAAAGTTGTGTTCTCTGTAAGTAGGTGCCATCCATATTTGAAGGTTCTTAACTATTAAGTTTTCTTTTAGTTATTTTTTGTCACCGCACTATGTGTTTAGAAGGGTGAATTTAGTTCAGTTTATTATTTTTTGTCATTTATGAACGGATTGATTCAACGCGTTCATGGTGGGCGAAATATTTGGGCGTGTTCCTATTTTGTAAGCATAAGCCAAACTGTTAAAAAAGATGTCACATATTGACAGTGACATAATATGTTGTAATTTTTTTTTTCATAACCTTACTTTTTAATTTCATGTTTTTGCCGGCTTTTTGCAATGTGCATTTTTGTAGTAACATGTATTCAAGAAAATAGATTCGTCACAAGGCTTATATGGTGTTTTATTGAAAATAGAAGAGCTATTGAACACTAAGGCAGTGACAAGCGGAGTGAAGACGTGCTGGAATTAACCAATTACATTGGTCAATGTAATTGGTTAATGAAATTTCATATTTTGCGTTTGGTAGATTCTTTCGCCTGTATTCTCCTCGCGTTCCGCCTTAGCACAAATGCATTCTACATGCATCAGCGGCAGTAAGATTTCGTATCTTTAAAACATAGCTTATATCACTCAGGGTACTCAGGTATAATGTAGCTTCGCATTACTGAATGAATTTTCAGAACAGGCAACAGTCAGATCAGTCGTTACGGAGGTTATCTCCTACATCTAGAGATATTAACAAACCTTTACTTTCTTATAACATTATTGTAAACTATGGAAACTGAAATGGTTTTTTTTAATATTACTCACGTTTAATGTTTATGCACTTCGAAACAAGAGAGAACAAGCGCACCGTGTTGTTTCCAATCCTTGATAAAGGTCACCGAATATGAAGGAAACTATAATCAAGGCTCTATTAAACTGGAATAAGCCATATAAATAAAATATTACTATATTCAATACGCTCAGCACCTTGGGGCAAACGTGCTTAGGTAAGCCTTACCAGCCCACTCCAACCTTTTGCGATCAATAATGAACCTTATCCGAAGTCGCTAAAGTCCATATTCTGCTGTATATGGGTCACAAGCTAGGAAGACTTTACCAGACAATTTTATAATCATAGTAATACGCCTTAACTGAAGTCCATTAAGTGTTACGCAGAATAGAACGTCATAAGCTAGGAAGATCTTATCAGCCTAACTTCTACAGTCAATAATTAGCCTTATCTGAAGTCGCTAAAGTCCGTCTTCAGTTGTATAGTAGGGCGCGAGGTTTGCTGCTGGAACACAGGTCGTTGCGCCTGTCGGCCGCCACGTGCGCTCGCCTGGCTTGCTTTCACCGCGCTCTCTAGCTTGTTGCGTAGTTCAGACGACTGGGCCATCATTGTTTTGAATTCCTGGAAAAGTGTACGTTATTTTTTTACTTTAAGGTCCTGTTTTCTTCCTAAGAATATTGTGGTGCATAAATGCATTTAAATGCCAGTTTATTAGCGTTATAAAGATATTGTGTAAATTTTGTTTCACAAATAACTAGGCTTTTTTTTAAATCGCTCATGTTACATCATTTTACGAGTAAATTTATTCAAATTATTTCAATTGACGACGTAACCTTGTAAAGAGGTAACGTATATATTTCTGTGGGATATAATTTGCTAGACGCTTTACAATTTTTTGTTGTCAACAGAGTATTTATCATCTTGGACACCACTTTATCTAAAATAGTATTCATCCACAATGTATAGCTAAAAACAAAACAACAAACGGACAAACAAAGCAGGCAGTAGCTAGTAGAGATATTACCTGTGGATATTTGGGGCCGATTCTGGTGAGCCACTGCAGCGCGAACTCGTGTAGCGCGCGAACGTGCGGCGCCGCGCGGGGCAGGTCCGCCGGCGAGCGCAGGTACGATATCACTATCGGGACGAGCAGCCACAGCATTTGGATACCTAACACATGTACAAACCACATTACTAATAAAATCAAATCAGCAAACGTAGTGAGGTTTTTCTCTGAGCAATCAAGAGCTAATGCAGGGGGATCTCACTCCGCAGTTTAGGTATGTTCGGCCGGTGCTCCGTCCGGGTGGACAATGTAAGGTCAGTCGCCGCCCGCACGCTAGCCTCGTCGCACGTAACTAAACATACGTGATAGAAAGAGAGCGGTATATCTAGGTGAATATAGCGAGCGGTATCCAGCGCTGTGCGAGTTGAATTGCTACTTTGTTGAGAGTCCTTATTTATTTCAATTCCTTTGCGGAGTAAACTTTCTGTACGTAGTTCTATTATTTATTCTGTGGCTAAGGTAAGGTATAAAAAACCGAAACTGACATTATATTTAGCTTGATCGTGGTATGCTAAACGATCGAGCACATTATGACGGGCGGCAGCGGGGCGGAGCGGGCCGCCGCGCAACGAAAAATGGTTTAACGTACCGGGCCGCAGCGCATTGACGGATTTTAAGTACTGTAGTGTACTGCCGCTCGCCACAGCGCACTAGTGACGGAGTGCAGCGGGCCGATTCCGTAGCGCAATAATCCGCCCCTTTGCGCCCCGGCATAGTCTGCGATAGTTCATATAAAATGTATGAAAGCGATCTAGGCGGATTTTGCTAACGCTCCGCCCCGATGCGGCCCGTCCTAATGTGGTCGATCCTTTAAGAGTCTCGTATTACCGCCAATTTCGAACGCTGCAATGTAAAAGGCTGCTATGTTTTAGTAAGTTTATATGTCAGCTAAAGCCTCGAGAAAAGGCCGTAATGTAGATTTAGCGTAAGTATAGTTTTAGCAAATCTACGAATTTACCTTTTGGACCATCCTCTGTATTGCATGGAACAATAATAAATAGTAAGAGCTTTGATAATGGCATTAAGTTCCACTCATTGATAGCTTTACTCTTTGTTTAGTTTGATTAGTTAAAATGTTGCCTTTACGTACGATTTACACGGCCAGTTGCTAGCACCACTAGCTCACTCGCTCTGATGGTATTTTTTTAAAACATGCTTCTATTAGTTGTTAATAAAAAAATAACTAAATAGGTCCTTGTCAAGACGTATCAAACGAGCCCAAACTCGATGGGGTTGCGTCGTTTTATTACAGAGTTCCCGTGGCCACCTTCCGGCTCCATCATCAGATCAGCTCCATGTTATAATATTATTGCATTGTCATCCGATTTATATGAATATACAGGGTTAGTTTTAGTTCTAATCACCTAGCATCCTTTTAAGGACATATTCTGTACATCAGAACAAACAACTTTTACTATGGAGCCTACACAGAAATCGCGAAAAAAAAACAGCTGTTCCATACATTTTGCCCAAGTTCGATGAACTTTTTGAATGGAGCAGCTGATATATTTATCGCAATTTCGACGTTGGCCCCATAGTAAAAGTTGTTTGTTTTGATGTAAAGAAATGCCCTTAAAAGATTGTTAACTGATTAGAATCTGAATCTGAAGGTAAATAAAAGCTTGTTAAAAAAAACTCACGTGCGTCAGTGGGCGCGGCGTTGACGAGCTCGGTGAGCGCCGTGAGCGCGGCGCAGGCGGCCCGGGTGTGCGGCATGTCGCGCGGGTGCCGCGCGGCGGCCGCGCGCGCTATCACGCGCCCCGCCAGCCCGCGCGCCCACCACGACACGCACTCGGGGGACGAGTTGCGCGACCACACGTTGCGCAGCACCGAGCAGCACGACGCGAACACCTGACCATACAAAAACATTTCCTTCGATCGCACAATCTTTAAAAATGTTATTTTCTACCTTCCTCTTAATCCTAAGAGTATTATGGCGTCGTATTTTGTGCATTTGCCAGTATATTTTCCTGAATTCCAGTCAAATTAGTCATAGTCACACACCGTAAGTCACGATCTTCTACGGAGTTTTGAAGATTTGCCAATATATGCCTTCTATACGTTTGCTCAAAATAAGCATATCGAAAATCCGTCGAAAATACTTTCAATAATCTTGCTCAGCAACGCAATTTGCGCAAGTCAAATTCCGTGAGGTGCAATCCACTATTTCGCCTTTTACACGCACGCACGCATGCACGCAAACTAAGACACACACGATAACACATAAACTCGCGCACGCACACGCAATCACTCACACACGCATACATTCGCGCGCAAAACACCATTCGCATTTATAGTATTAGTGTGAATACACATACATCATTGTCGTCAGTCTCAAGGCAGTGCCTAAAGTGGTTGATGCAGGGATAGTGCAGCGGCGGCGCGGGCTCCGCTCTGCTCAGCACCACGGCCATGCCGCGGGCACCGGTCACAGGTTCGATTCTCTGCTCTGGATCGTCTGCAATTAAGAACATAAGTGTGTTGTGTATTTACGAAATGGTACCAAACACTTCTGAAATATAGATTTTATATGAAGTGTTTTCACACTTTGCCAGAGGTCATAATTTCTCATACTGTCGATGTATTAAAAAATATAATCGGATTTTAATGACATTATGAGCGCTGATTTTCATAATATTTAAATAGTGCTGGGATAAAAAGATTAAGGTCGTTAACTAACGTTAAACACGCAAATCGAAAATCAAATTCGCATCGTTTCCGCGTAAGACCGTTAGCCAGTTAAGACGACGCCTTACAGTCATTTAGTGAAAAAAAAAACTACTAACCGCTCTTGACCCTTTCCACCATGCTGGCCAGAGCGCTTTGTAATAGTTGCGCGTGCGCAGCTTTAGTTTCGTCCTGCACTCGCACCGTTTTGCACTCCGCTGCGCGCTCCAGTAGTAAAATGCCAGCGTCGGATAGTGTGGCGGAGCCTTTACTGAGACGGAGGATCTCCGTTGCTAGGAATAGGATTGTGGGGAGGATTGAGAGGGCACCTGAAATGATCAAAAAGAAATCTAGATTATAGACTCGAAATGTTTTAGAGCCCAAACTTTGACGTGAATTTGTCTTTTATATAGAAACATGGAGACTTCTTTGGAATCAACAGGCATGTTTTTGACATAGTAACCAGCTTTTTTTATAAATATTTTTATTAGGGGCTTTAGTCGCTATTCGATTATGCGAGCCCCTAGTAACCAGCTTTGACTTGTATTATACGAATTACACGATACAGAAACGGATTTTTGTATGTGTTATTTTACACTATAATCAGCCTTAACTAAGAAAATATATACCTATTAGTTACATAAGGACTGCAATTTTTTATTTAAAAGTTTACTCAACTAAAGCCTTCAAAATTGTCTGTAATATATCTTTGGTTATTCCTTCTGGTTCCAATGAGTTGGGAGCTGTCAGTTTGGCAGGCCTTAACAAATTATTTACAAATAGCAATATTCTTACCGTCATATGCATAAAACGCTAAAACGTAGTTCAAACCTATTTTAGTTAAAAAGTGTTTTGTCAAATTTCTTTCGAATGATGATTGATTGATTTATGATTCGAGTAAAAAAAAAGACAACACTTTTTAACAAAAATATGTTTGAATTTTCATCACTCACCTTGGGGACTAGTCAAAGTCGGCAACTCCGACATCGCGGCCAAACTCTTCACTAACAACGTATCTCCATGAATCCCCAAACCTCTCGGGACCCCAATGACCCCGACAGTCCCCTCTTGCTTCAAGGGACTGAGCGCTGGCAGCCTCCTCACTAGGAGACACAAGCACACTTCCAAGCAGGAGAATACGAGAGATTTCCCTGGGGGCAGGTCGCCGGTTGGGCCGCCCTCGCCTAATGTGTGGACCACTTCCAGAACCGATTGGGGTATTGTGCCGTCTGACGCTTCGTTGGGAGCCAGTTCTGTAACAAATATTTTGTATCAAGCAAAGAGGTTCGAAAGTTTTGTATGGAACGCGTGGCATATCCACCACCACCACCACCACCATTTTGTAAAACTATTGAAAGAGGTTAAATAAAAAACTTGTAGGTATAATATTATTATAACACTTTTGTATTCTTGTTTTGATTTTTATGTCTTGTTTGTTTGTTCTGTGTTTTGTTTATGTCTTGTTCGTTTGTTTCGTATTTCTTTGTCTGTCCGTCCACAGTTTTTTCCAAGTAAACTTGCTTCTAAATTATTAAACTGTTTTATTTATTTGTCATACATGGGCTCACCCTGCCTGCTGCTAAAATCCAATAGAACCTATAGTGGGACCGTTACAATGAGACATCGCCCGTAGGCCATATAAATTGGACCACATACCTTTAATCTTAGCGTGCATATTAGCATGTAGTTGTTCTCTGGCAGCATCAATGACTAGCTTCAACACATCGGCGGCCAACAACAGCGCTTCGGTACTTTCTTGTGTGAGACCGGTGCGGTGGATCATTTGACACAGCTCTATGGCCAGAGACCTGAAGATGTATATCGATTTCCAGTTTTAAATAATATTCAATCTCTTTTTTTCGGTTTACATTTCACACAGCGCCATCTGGCCCCAACTAAGCGAAGCTTGTAACTATGTAAACCAGATAGCTGATAGAATACTTATATACTTTTTTTTTGTAAGTACCTACATAAAATACAACACTACACCCAGACACAGAACAAATATCTATGTTCGTTACATACATTTTTATCCTGGTGGGGATGGAACCAACGCCCTACAGCTTTGAAGGCTGACATGCAACCATGAACTGAGCTATAAGGCAGTCAAATCTTGCTTCATATTGTACTGGGTTTTGGACATCTCGCCGCGAAAAGCCATAGTAGCCTAATCGGGATACCGTTGGACTTGAAAACGTGAGGTCACAGGTTCAAATCTCAGGCCCTTACCAAGAAATATTTCGAGTTTTTTTACTGATTTTTATACCACCGTCTTATTGGTGAAGGAAAACATCGTAAAGAAACAGTATAATTGTATAATTTATTCTCCTTAGAGGAGAATAAATTAATTTCCTTTTTAGTCAGCGGGGGTCGATATATTTTTTTAAGCTGCTTTATATATTGCTGAGCAATGATGTGACGCTTACCTAGAAGGAACCTGTTTAGGAACATTCTCTTACAGAGAGCAAGAAAAAAACAAAGTCTAAATAACGTAGTCGAGGGCCTAAACTTTCAATGTTATTTCCAGCTTTTACTTACCTATCTTTTAGCAATCTGGCTCTATTTTCAGGCGCATCCAAAAGAGTCACCAATGACAGCAATACTGATATAGTATTTTCCACGCTCATGTCGCGTTGGGCACAAAGAGCCTCCATACAAATACCTAAAACATACGAGGAATTAAAAAAAAGTCTTGTTAAAATTTAAATTAGCTTGTGACATTCTTTAACATTTGTATAACACATACCAAATAGTAGATGGAACCGCTCGTCGACTGGTTCGAAGAATTCGAAGTTTCCATTTTCAGTCTTAGACGATCTGTTGTCTAGATTTGATTCAGATTTATCTGGAAAAAGAAACAGTGCTTAAATACTCTCATTAAAATCCCGAGTCACGCACTTCAACGCGCAAGTAGAACGTTTGTAATTTTAATTTTAGAATCAACAAAGAATTGGAATATTGACCTTATTGTATTGTGATTATTGTAGATATTTGTTTATGCAAATCAACCCAAGGCCGAGTACCGAATAGAATATCTATGTATAAAATTTCGGCATCCGAAATTCGAAAGTAACTTTGTCTCGCTGTATGTTTGTTATCTTTTGACAATAAACGGTTTGACCAAGCTTGATGAAATTTGGCATAGAGATAGCGGATACTCAAGAATCGGACATAGGCTAAACTTTGTAGTTATCATGATCCTCACCATTTTTAATCGCGGATAAAACTACAGGGCACATCTAGTTTCTGATACACGTAATATATCTACAGTCCGCATAAACACCTGAAAATTGGGTGACAATCCAATCTTTTTTAAATATATTTATCTAATAAATGTTACTTTCGTTATGGTAAGCTCACCATTATCTCCGCTAGATGGCGGTGTATCGACGTTGGCGTTGAATCGCAGCGAAGCGGCGTACAGTAGCGAGGGCCACGCGTGCGCGTAGTGCGCTCGGGAGGCCTCCGCTGTCTCTGCTGAATAAAAGGCGCCTCCGCCGTGGGGCAACTGAGAGGCGAACTCTAGAAGAACATGCAATGAAAGTTATTTATTTGTACGCTTGTGGCAAGTATATTAACCAAACAAGTGTGTCAGCTTTACTCCAATTATGTTTCCAGCGATGCGATATCGGGTTATAAAATCCACTACTCTGAATTTACTGCGACTTGCGACGTCATAAATCCCATGATACACACAATACTAAGAAGATCAATGCTAAGAAGCGTCGATAGACGCGTAATTTACCATACTATAAGTAATTAATTTATGATTGATGAACATAATACTTACATATTATACAATGTGTAACAAAAGGTGTGATAACTCTGCAGGGTATTTATGTACTCAACACTATGAACAACTTTTACTATGGTTCCAGTACTGAAATCGAGAAAAAAAAGAAGCTGTTCCATAGAAAATGTCAATTGACCTTGGACAAAATGTAAACAGCAGTATTTTGTCTCAATTTCAGGTTGGCCACATAGTAAGAGTTGTTCGTAATTATAAGTACATCGATAGCCTTTGGTAATCACTCCTTTTTATTACACGTTGTATGCACATACAACGCCTTTTTCCCGTTGGTAGGCAGAAACGAATTTATAAATCTTACATACTTAGACTGTCTCTACGTACATACGTACTACATACATAGACCCTCTTTTTGCTTAGTGGGGTCTTTAGCCTACTTCTACCTACTACCACTACTACTACTAGCCTACTCTTTAGTCTGAAGTCCCAGAGAAGAAAAAGAAAAATCAGTGAAGTATCATTCTGTACTAATGTCGGATAGTTACTGGCTGCCTAAAACCCAACCCGCTCAACAAGCTATACCCTCTAGCTGGTATCGCCCCACCACCAGTACGACGAAATGTTGCCTGCGCCGCTGAAAAACTACGCCAACAAACTGATCACCGCCACTCCATGTTCAACACACAGGTATCCTATAGCCGTCCTAAAAGCCGTAAAAGTTTTCTGAAACACACGACTGCATTAGAGGGTCACCCAGGGGACGCTCCAATTGCTTTGTGGCGGGAAGCGCACGGCCCGCCTCCCAACTATATTGGCCAAACTGAGGAACTCCCCCCAGGCCATACTGAGCCATGGCTCACCTGGAAAACCCTGAACCGATTGCGGTCCCAGATGGGCCGAAGTCGGGATAACTTGGCAAAATGGGGCTTTATAAGAGATACCGACACCCAATGCCTCTGTGGTGTGTTCCCGCAGACGATGTCACATCTTCTGAACTGTGCGGCGGGCCTTAACGACCTACATAAAGCCTCGGATAGTGCCATAGAGGTGACCGAGTTTTGGTCGAAACACTTGATATAGCTACGAAAACGAAACATCGACTCGAAAAGAAGAAGAAGAATGATAGACACCGCAGCACGCCGCTAATACAAAGTACAGCTTACTAACCTGGCGGCAAACTAAGTAAGGCGTGATCCTTCAAAGCCGCGATCCAATTCTCCCCCAAGCTCTCCAACTCCGGTTCGACCAACTTCAACAGGCTCTCTCCCTTGCTTTCGAACTCTCCGTACTCTTCGTCGGTAGTCTCCGAGTTGTCCAGCTGGTTGTTGTTCTGCAACAACTGGTTGCGCCACTTGGCTAGCTCCGTGCGGTTGTTGAACGGTTTCGTGTCGAGTTGTTTGACGTAGCTTCCTGGGGCGCTGCCGTTGCTTACCATCGCTACTATGTATACCTGGAAACGTTTCGATTATTTTAGAGAATTATATACTGGGTGAACTTTTTTACCTTGAGAATAAATTTGGGTGTAGTGTACTCATCATTATGGACATCTTTTAGTATCGGGCCAACTATGATATCGCGAAAAAAAAATGCTGATCTTTAAATTTTGTCCAAGGTCATTAAAGTTTTACTATGGAAAAGCAAATATTTTTTTCACGATTTCAAGGGGGTTACTAAAAGTTGTTCATAATGATGAGTACACTACACCCTCATTTTTTTCTGAATGAAAAAAAGTTCCCTCAGTATAAGTTACGATACGTGTATGGACCTGGGTATGTCCTAAAACTGCATCCAGAACCGCCGGAGGACGGAAAGCAGCGTCTTCTCGGTTAACGGTGGTGAGCATTCTGCGATCCACAAGTCGCCTGCCAAGCATGGGGATTATGGCAAACCCCCCCTCCCCCATTGAGGAGAAGGACTTCGTCCAGCAGTGGAGTCTTCTGGCTGATGGATGATATGTTACGAAACATCATAGTTGTTTTGTGTATCGTAACAGATGTTCCATAGAAAATTACATACACACTCTCAACGAAATGAATGGAACAGCAGTCAACTCTGACTTTCTATCTCTCAATGCCAGTGTTGGCCCCAAGTAAAAGTTTTTCACAGTGGTTGTCGACTACAATTACTTCCTTTCAGCTTAGTAATACAGATACGCGAAACCCTGTATTACTCTAACACGTGGGATTACCCACGTGTTAGAGTACAAACAACGTACAACGTACAAATGAAACTAAAATTAGGAGATACGCTTGTACTTCTAACTTATAAGAAAATATAACATACCTCTGCCCAGGCTTTCAGAATGGAAAGTTTCTCTAATGTCGCCATACTTTCATTGTAAATCAATGTGGTGTTGCCTTTAGTGTTCAGTTTATCTAGGCTCGATACAAGCAGCTGGTGTACCCTGCAATACCAAAAGTATAATAACAAAATAAAATAAATTTATTCGATGACTACAGGTAATCATACTACTGATGTACATACAGGAATCTTTCAAAATAATTGCTCTTGTAGATATTATATCAACTTAGTACTTATACTTACCGACAGATAGAAGGATAACTCTGCATTAAAACTTAAACGTTTATTCGAAATACATTGTTCTACGAAAATACAATCCTTAAGATGTATGGTTTTAATTCTATCTTTAACACCATGTATACGCGCATATCAGCTTTGGGACTTTTCCAAAATCTAAGATGACCTATTAGTAAAACTGTAACATACTTCATCACAACCAGTCTATTATAGTTCACTGTTAGACATATGTCTCTCCCAAGGCACGCCACTCAGCTGAATCTGCGGCCTACGTCGCGTCTTCGCAAATTTACGAAGCCAATATATCCTATGCTATAAGCATAGGATTTATATACTATAAAATAGAATATTAGTGTATACCTTCTCAAATCGTTGATATCTCTAGCAACTCCGCAGCCGATCCAAGCGGAACAAACGTCGCAAGCGGCCGCAGTGACGTGGGAGGCCGTGTCGCCTGAGAAAGCTGGACGAACCGCCGCGCCAACCTACGAAGTAAAAACCACATTATTCTACATGCAAACGATAAAAGAAAAGATAAAAGCGATAAAATTTAAGAATACGTACGTTACCGAATAACCTATTGGTCATGTACCTATCTGAAATCTAACCTATCTCACGGCTATAAGACGCGGCTTCTTCCAACAACTTAGCCACAAACGTCAACAATATGTAAATACCGGGCCTCGTTATTTCCGGTACGAATACCTATTTATTGACCGAGCGAAGCGAAGGTCTCCGAGTCTAAGGGGACAAGTTAGATAAGTTGTGTTTGTATATTAGATTTTACACAATACACAACTTTACAGTTACTGTGATTTCATGACATATTTGACTAGATGATAATAAATAAATTTGAAAATTCATAAACTTGACACTGACAGAATGCACAACGTGCGATGCCAATAACTAAGAAAAAAATATTTCTTACCTGCGCCTGGTACTGTTCTAGCAGCACATGTCCGGGGAAGTCCGGCTCGGGCGCGCGCGCGAACTGCTGTATGACAAGCTGCAGGGAGCGCAGCCCGCACAGCCGCAGCGCGTCCGACTCGCCCGTCGCGCACACGAACGACATGCGCACTAGGTCCGACAGGTGGCACGACAGGTAGTCACCTGGACACATAAAAAAATAAACGTCAAGCAGCTAAACTCAAAAGCAATCTCATCTTACCAAAGCCAAAAAGCCAAAAAAACTTGCTTGGGTGTGAGATAAGTGCCTTAGTTTACTATTGTCCGGAATAACGATAATTCAAGGTGTCGACGTCTCTGATTAGCGCGAAAGACTTCATTAAATTTTATCGACCCTAACTTCAAAAACTTACTACGGATAGTATGATAAATTCAAAACATCTGATTTTAGGATAAATCATAAATAGTGATAATATCAACCAATGGCAATTAGTAATATCCAACGACAATATATGAAGCCTTACTGCTGGGATCGACGTCTTGCTTTTCTTTGGCCTTGACGAGGTCGAAGTGAGCGGGGTCGTTAGTAGCGTCGCACGCTCCCATTATTTTCTGTATGCATTCCATAGCGAAAACCTGCAATTAAAATTTTGAAATTTGTGGACAATTGTGGTAAATGCCTCGGAAGGTCAGTCAGGAGGTTGGATTCATTTCCAGCTATGCTTTGTTACCCAACCTTCTTGGTACCGCTGCGCTGCAAAGGATAATTTTACGTCCAGCCTGGAGCCTTATAGTTACCTCGGCCATCTAGCCTGAGCTACCCACTGCCGCCATCGCGCACTTGCTGCCACGCCACCGTGTCCCAAAATAGGCCCAAACACAGCCAGTTGGAAGAGACTGTATTGGTACTGGCTACATTGTTAGTGGTTGTGTTTGACTGTTGCTAGTGACTGTATTGGTACTGGACCTGAAACACCGCTTTTACACTGACACTCTTTCGGCGTTCACTGGAGGCCTTCTCCCTCCGTCTAGCCACGTGTCGTTCCCAGCGAAGTGCCGCTGGGTTGCCACGTCATACACCTCCACCACTCAGAGCTGGAGCATCCGGTCTTTCACCGCGGAAGCTCCATTCCGCTAAGTCAAGTTAAGTCCCAAACCAAGGACCACTGCGAAACGACCAAACTGCCTTCTGTACCTTCGACTTTGTAGATTGTGGTCCAATAAATCTGTATATTGATGAACGAAACCTCTTTTTCTGAAACCCCTGCTACCACTGTAGGTAGAGAACGGAGACCTAACCTCGCGTGGTTGACTGTTTCAGTGGTATCACCATAAAGAACATACCCGTGTAGGCCACCTGGATTGTACAGCGGGATGAGTGGACGTGTCACTATCAGCGTGGAACTCTGCTTGATCGTCGTCGCCTTCCGCGTCGAAATCTGTCTCGGGGCCGTTGTCCTCTGGAAATAGGAGAAAAAGGATCAATTACATACGACTTTCCCTCGCCTTCATCCAACAGTGGACGTCTTCTGGCTGAAGAACACATCTTTTTTTCCGCAAATTAATGAAGCAAGCAAGCATGATAACAAGCTTTATTTATTGTATTAGTGTGGAGTCACTATATAGTACAGGCAAAAATCGGTGCAAATTTCTTCTTTTTTTTTTAAACATCTATATCGGGGAACTGTCTTGTCCACGTATTGGTTGTACATTATTGCCTCATATGTCTTGGTACTCGTAAAAAATTAGAAAAGAGTCCAAAAATTTCTTTTTTTTAACGTATTTCCTGCCAGCAGAAGTTTCATTATCCGCCTTCCGGCTGCATCGTCTTGGTGACGGAGGCACCAAGTACACAAATGGAATACAAGCGTATTAGATTAGTCAAAACAAATAAAATGAATCCAACCACGACAGCTTTACGAAGAGTCTTAATAAATTCATATCGCCGGGCTACAGGAAAACCCAAAACTATCTCGAAAGTTATGACGTTTTTCGTTTAGCCATTCTGTATATTTTTTCATTATCTATCTAAAGGCGCTTTACGCGAAACTTACAAGGCGCATAAACAACAAACGCATTTAGATGTTATTGAACATTGAAAAACTAATTAAATTATATTATAATTATAGACCATGTCACCCGAAAGCCACTGAAACGGTTTGACGATTGGAGTAATAAGGCAACCAACAAAGGGACAGACAATTTAACGATACATAACCTCGATGGGCGATTGGTTAATACCCACCACGCTGGCCCAGGCTCATTATTACGAGCTTGGATTTGAACACGCCACCTCACGATTTGAGCAAGTCAAGCGGTCTCCCGAAGAGAACACTCGGCTTAGGAACATCCAACTGCGTCTAACTGTCATTGTCCTATTCTTGACACCACAATCTCTCGTGCCCAATTATAATTAAATACGGGGCTCGTTAAAATAAATCAAATGATCCCAATCAAAACGACCAAGGCGATTTCCTGCAACGGGACCAAGTGAAAATGCTTGTGGTAGATTTAACAAATTAAGATTTAAAAAAGAATAAGAAGTTATATTATTACTAACGGGATATTTACCGTGATTATGTTGTAAAATGAGCTCCCAATATTTCGGTGATTTTTCGATAATTATTTTTTCGATATTTTCTTTGTTTTATTTAAAAAAACCCCACTTAATTTTCGATTTACAAAACAAATCGAAGTATCGAACGAATCGAAATAATCGAAGTACTGAACCGATTTAGATAAAATTTGCGAGACCACCTCTGAACCTACCAAACAAAAAGACACATCCAGCTGCCTTATCATGTAACTTGATCGGGATTGCGAGGGGCTCAATATGGGTTGTATTTTGACATTTGAAACCAATACGAAACGTCATTCGAGGGTTAGCGATCGCGATCCAAATTGAATGAACATTTTCTTGTACTTTGGCCTAAAACCTCAGTAATCGGTATCACAGAACTCCGATGACAGCTGCCTAGTTAAATGCTCAATGACAGCTGCGAGCTCGCTATTGCTGCGTTCCGTAATGCGCTAAAAGCGATAATATCGCGAATCGGACCAAATGTAATAGTCACAAAATACAAGGTCTTTGATTTGATTGAGTAATACTTCTGACTTTGGTCGGATTCGCAATATTATCACTTTTAGCGCATTACGGAACGCAGCACAGTGTCAAACGATAGAGGTAGCACGTAGCAATATCAAAACATAACAATAACTTTCAAGAAACAAAAACAAAAGGCATGTGTAATTTTGCCCTAGTTCCTACAAGGAAATATGGGAAGTTTGTGTCACTAGGCCACCTGCCTATGGGAAATATCCTAAGCATTTTCTAGAAGCCATGCCATCTATAGTAAATTTTCTATGCGAGCTATGTTGTTAGCTGCTGTGGACGGAGAACAAAGAATACTACATACCCGAGACTACCGCAATGGAGCGACGAATCTTAAGGGAGATAAGTAAGCATATCACGATATCGACTATGGAGTTTACCGGCCACTACCGGCTGTGATGAGTTAATACCACTTTTGCTGGCAAGACAGCGCACAAGCGTTGTAAGGCCGGAGAAACGAGTGGGTTCCGATATTATAATGTACAGTACCTACTGTAGTACTGCAGTGTTGCTCACCAAGAAGCTCGAATGAAGCGGTGGGTTCGTAGACGGTGGAACCAACTGTCTTCAGGTGGTTTTCAATTTTCATTTTGTTCCACTGTGAGCTTATCATTTAGATAAAAGCATCATGGGTCAGCATGATTATAGTATAGAGAAATAAAAGGTATCACAGCTTAATGATTTAATAATGTGAGCAACTTACAGTTAAGTATTCAAAGAACAAAAGTAATTATAATACCTTATGTACTTTATGAGTTGATTTAATAATATGAGTAATGTTGTGTATCTAAAGAACAAATGTAATATAATACCTTATGTAGGTATTTAACGTATGAGTTAATTGTTACACAATTACAATGTAATTTTTATATTATTATATCATGCTTAGCCAATATTTTAAAGTATGACTTTGTTGCTGATAATTGTAAGAGCATATTTTTTTTGTTATTTGAATAGTATAGTATAAGTAATTAAAAACAGACTAAAACTTAAGGCATGCCAACAAGGGATGGAGAGAAGCATGTTACACATTAAGCTGCAGGACAAGTGGAGACTGAACAAAATTAGGAAGGCCACAAGGCATGACATATGTCTCACACAAGATCAAATTACTAACACATGGACTGGACATGTGATTAGATCTCCGAAACAAAAGTGGACCAAAGAGGTCATTGGCACCCCAGAGATGGGAAGAGATCAAGGGGATGACCACAGAGAAGGTGGGAGGACGACCTACCAAAAGGGTGGCGCAGAATAGCCAGAGATAGAGAGGAGTGGAGACTTTTAGAGGAGGCCTATGTCCAGGGAGGACAACCTGATGGCGAAACTAGTGCTGGTGTTACAAATAAATAAAAGGAGTATTCTTATTCTTATTCAACGTGGGGGCGATAAGTCCTGCACTGACGTCCCGCTAGGGGTGTATTGTGCATTTCCCCTGCCAGCGTCTACCCGAGCCAACCCAGCTCCTTGAAATAACGGAGCGAGGCTCTGGGCCGCTGGCATAGTAACTCCAGTGGGTTAGATGGAAGTGTACATGTTACTGATGATGAAAAGGAGTATTAAATAATGTATAATAGTAACTAGTACCGAATACTGTAGTAGTTAGTAATAATGTCAGTGAATAAATGTTATTTTTATTTTTTTGTATTAGTAATTAAATTTATGGTTGTACTGTGTAGGTTACCTGCTATCCCACAGGAACTGACCATATAATTTTCCTAGATTTTCAAGAGTAATGTATGTGAGCCACCTTTAAAGTGCACTTCTCTTATTGTGCTATATTCTATAGGTCCTAATATTATAGTGACTTGTTAATCGCATAACTTGATTGTATAGTAGTTTCTAAATTCTTAAAATGTTGATATATTGTATGTAGTTTTTTCTGTATAGAAATGTCTTAAAAAATAATTGTAGTTTTAGTAAGATACCCAAGTTACTAAAGTAAAAAGTATTTTTTATAAAATATCTAGTTATTGTGATTAGTAATCTCATAAAATTGTTCTGCAGTATGATGTTAATACATTACTGACCTTCCTATCTATTGTTTGGTACTGTTTATTACTCCCCGGAAACTTAAACTACTTGGCCTACATTTCAGACTCGTTCACGGTATTAATAATTCAATAAATATCCCTTGATACCTAAGCTTGGCTTAGGTTTTTAATAGGTTTAGGTAGCTACCCTGGGCATAACAATGCAGGCCTGAAAAAACTAGGGGAAAAAATTAGTTTTTTGTGCATATTATAAAGACTGTCAGTTGCACAAAAAAAACTTGCAGCAAACAGAGATAGGTAATAAAAAAATGTATATTAAAATAGTTAAATCCTGCTATTTTTATTTGACAAATACATGGCAGTGCTTTTGTAGAGCTAACCTGTGGAGTTAACAAACATGTTTATTTAGTTACATATTCGATATTTACTTAACATGGACAGTTATTACGCTAGGTACCAAGAGGCTTCCGGATACAAGTCCCACATTTTATCATGTACATGTCTAGAGTGATAGTACAGTACACATTAGTGTCCAAGAGGTCTGTTTTTTACTGCTGTTCATTGTTGAGACGTGCTTAAGTGTACAATACTATCGTTCATAGGTAATTTGATAGACCTTACAGACTCCTCATATGGCATTCATTAGTTTATTTTAAGAGCATGGCTCTTGTCGGTGGAGTGCCTTCCATCTTTCTCTATCTCCGGCCAGTTCTTTGATCTCTTTGTAAGACATGACTTTGGCCCTCTCCTTGACTTAATCAACAAAGCATCTCCTCAGTCTTCCGGGTCCTCGATTTGCTTCTATTTTCCCCTCTATGATGTTTTTCATAAATACGTCATGTCGCACAAGGTTGCCAAACATTTTTCCTCTTCTGAGCTCTATGCTTTCTATGATCCTTCTTTCCTCTCCTACAATGTCTAACACCTCCTGATTTGTTTTCTTTTCTGTCCAGCTTATTCGCTCCATGCGCCTCAAGCACCACATTTCAAATGCTTCTAGCCTTTCTCGGTCTCTTATGGTCATTGTCCATGTCTCGCTTCCGTACAATGCAGTGTACCTTTAAGTTTAATCAGTAGTTTTCTCAGGTTTTTTAATATACTTGAAGATTTTCTTTGGACATTGATATTCGGGCTATTATGTCTGAGGTGCAATAGGTATGAATCGTTACTGATGATACTGCCGTTAAGAATAAGGAATTGATTTCTGCGCAGTCCCATTTCAATGCGTTATATATTTGGTGCTCCATCAGACATTTTAAATTTTTGTTTTGAATGTATGTAAAACCTTGATAACCTTAAATTCTAAAAGTTGGAGAATACTGTCTTTTGTAGCCGTTAAAACATAATCTTTCACTGATTATGAAAGTGCAGCAACATTAAAACTTCCGAACTGCACAAAATTCGTATGAGAAGTTAGAAGATTTCACAATTTCATTTCATTTCACAAACATTCACACGAAAACTTTCATATCGAGTTTAGGCGGGAACACGGAAAAATCATGTCGTTGCATTCTATTATTTTCTTAAACTTGTGTTTTTTCGCGAATTAATGATTAAAAATGGTGGTGTTTTATTCATTGAGTGTTGAATTACGTGCACGAATGTGGGCAAGTGATATAATGTGGTGGAGCATGTCTTTTCGTGTTGTTTCCAAATCTCCGTAGAAGCTCATAGTAAAGTCGCCACAACTTTACTAGGGCATGACTTGGACTCGACTATGACTAACTTCGTGTGACTGACTGTGATTTCACGACATATTTGACTTGGTTTTAGTAAAAAACTTGAAAATTCATTAACGTGACACTGGCAGAATGCACAACGTGCGATGCCAATAACTAAGAAGAAAAAAAAACTTTCATATCAGACGCACGTCACGACATTGACATTGACTTGACTTGACCGTTTGATTGACCCTGCATTGTTTGTTGTTTTTAATCATTCCTGGCCATGGATACAAGTCTTTCAGCCGCATACATATTTCTACATCGATCCTTCTTTCTTTTCAGTCAAACGTGTCCTAGGCACAAAGAGTAAGTCACGGTCAGGTCCTATCATGCCCTAGCTGTGGCAACTTTACTACAAGCTTCTTCGGAGTTTTAAAAGCAACACGAAATTACCATGTTTCACTATATTATATCACATGGCCACACTCATGCACTTAAATCGGTATTTAATGAATAAAACGCCACTATTTTTAATACATAATTGGTTTTACCTAAAATAATTTCGATTCTCTTAGTCACTGCTTAAACTTCTCTGTCCTTTTCTAGCACGTGCAACTTCACGTCAGAGAGAAGATGGCAGAGCATCTTAAGCAGTGATTAACGGTTGAAAAGTTTTTTTAAGTAAGGCCGTAAAAACTCAGAAAAATGTGCAAAATAATGCAATGCTGCGACATGTTTTTTTCGCATTCCCGCCAATACTCATTTGACCCTGAAGGCAGGACGAAACGCCAAAAGACCGACGGATTTGCTTCACATAATTTCATTCGTTCAGGAAATCAATGCATTCGTTCGTTAACGATAGCGAGAGATATCACTACGTGATACCGATTAGCTTTGACAGTGACAAGTGACATTAATGACAAATCGCAATCCGAATCGCGATCCCGAACAGTTACATGATAAGGCAGCAGATCTATTCATAATTGGCGCAGTAATCGCTTAAAATATATTTAAAATTAAAACAAACATTCGAATTGAGAAACTCCTTTTTTAATGTCGGAGGAGAAAAAGTTTTTTTTTTCTTAGTTATTGGCATCGCACGTTGTGCATTCTGCCAGTGTCAAGTTTCTGAATTTTCAGGTTTTTTTATTCAAATCAAATAAATAATAATATATCGGAGGACATTTTTCACACAGCGCCATCTAGCCCCAAACTAAGCAAAGAAACCAACGGAAACCAGATAGCTGATAGAATACTTATATACATTCCTTTTTTGTAAATACATACTTATTATACATACTTCACCCAGACACAGAACAAACATCTATGCTCGTCACATAAATGTTTGACCTGGATGGGGATCGAACCCACGCCCTACAGCTCTGAAGGCAGACATGCTACCAACTGAGCTACAAGGCAGTCAAGGCAATCAAGTCTAATATGTCTTAAATCACAGTCAGTCACACGAAATTAGTCATAGTCGAGTCCAAGTCATGCCCTAGTAAAGTTGTGGCGACTTTATTATGAGCTTCTACGGAGTTATGAAAAATAAATAAAAAGGATTGTTCGATATAAAATAATGTTTCCACTTACCCAATCTGACAGTGAGCACCCGTTTCGCCAAAGCCAGCCAGTGTTTGAGTCCACCAGACGAGGCCGCTGCAAGGAGGCAGCAAGTCAACGTGTCTTTAGCGTGAGACAACGCGCCGCCGTCTCTCTCTATATCGAGGTACGCGAACAGTGCACCTGGCAGACCGGTCTCTGTTATCACCACACCTGCCAAAAGAGAATACATTTATAATTTGAAAAACGTAATTTTATCTATGTCTTGATCTAATAGTTTATTTCCAATATTTTTATAAACTTAATTTAATCTATTTCTTGCTTTAGGATCTAAAAAAACAAACAAAGCTAAGACGAGCATAGCTTAGTGGAGTAGGTGCAGGAATCGTTATTCTTTTTGATTGATCTAGTATGATTGGTTGATTGGCTTTCTGCACCGTTCATCTCCGCCTGAGTGGAAACACCACCTAAGACAGTTGTCAAATTTTGATCTATCAACTATAACTATGTCTGTGTTAGATGAAAACCCTACACAGACATAATTACAGTTAAGTCAAAACACCCCATTAAATGTTGAAATTTTTGGGCCTTTTGTATAACAAACAAACACATCAGCTTGAGCTCAAATACACAAACTATATTTTGAACAAATGGATGAGACGACACAGGTTAAAAGTATAAAGCAGAACAACCCGATACCTAACCTTTACCTAATTAAGAACTTTACTTTTCCTTATCCAATATCCAAAAAAGATGATCAATGAAGCCGAATAACAGCTCCATAAGATTTACTCCATGATACCTAGTATAGTATTATAATATCTTTGATTATACCATATAGTGTCTACAGAGTTGAGCACATTTGAAGTTATCGATGGTTTTTTTTAATTATTGGTTTGCTTTATTAATATTTATGCTTGGAATGACCATCTTACCACAATAAGGTTTAGCTGGTACATGATCCTTGGCTAGCATCGCGTGTCGGCAGACGTCTAAAGCTTCCTTCTGCGATAGCTGGCGGAGACAACACAACGCCGCCCGACGTACGGTCAGCTCAGAACTTGATAGGTCTTTCTGTGAAGGAAAATAAAAAATATAAACTGTTCCCCAGTTTTGATTTTAATAGGGTAGGAAAGATATTTTATATAGTAAAGAGAAATACGCTCATAGCTTCCTTAGTTATGAGTCAATTTCACTCAATTCCGTCAAGACGATTCGGCGTGAAGAACTAACAAGCATATACATTTATACTCACGCTCAGAGAAATTTCGCATTTATAATTAATATTATAAATGCGAAATTTCATTTCATACTAATGTATGAAGTGATATTCGCAGGGACGTAAAGTACTTACACATAGTTGTGGCACCAGTGTATGTAGGTTGATGTGGTGCGGTGCGAACATCTGTAACTGTTGCAGGCAACCCAGGGCTTCCCCGCGAGCGCCTCCGCCGCCCACCTCTAGTAGAGCAGCGCAAGCACAAGAAAATCGACCCACCGCTGTCACTGTAAAGCACATTGTCGCGTATCAAACTTGCCACAGGCAGATTGCAAAAGAATGTGAGTTTAGTAAGAAAAGACGAAATAGAGTTGCTATTTTCAGTAACGAGTACATGCGTATCGATCCATTAGGGATAGGAGCAATATTCGATTGATTCCTTGTTTCACTCATAAATTTCCACTTAGTTGTTAATGGTTTGAATTTTCAAAGTGTGCTTGTGACTGAACCGTTAGACATATCAGGTAAAACAAAAAGAAACACTTTTTCATCTTCTCCGTCATATCAAAAGAAATTTAAAAAAACATGTCTGCGATGCATTTGAAATATTATGTTATAGACTAGATGCACCACATTTTTGTCCAACTGGGAATCGAACCAGAAAAGTTTTTGAATTATGAAAAATACCTTGTAACTCAGGTCCGACAACGGTAATGAGTGCGGAGAGCAATCTTCCAATGCTTCTGAGTAGTTCTTCCAAGAACGGCGGCGATGTAAACAGCAGTTTCAGCGCTAGATTGAGCGTAGACTCCACGTGGCCGCGGAACATCGGACCAGACGCGTCCGCAAGGACTGACAGGGCGTGAAGAGACCACACCTGAGCACAATAATATTACCTACGTGATTCCATTGAGCTAATATCTAAAGAGCCACCATCTCTAAGTGAAAACAGTCAAAAAACGTCCGAGTACCGTTGTATATACCTACGAGTATACAAACGTGCATTATATAGTTCCCAATTCTTCGAATTTAGACGTTATGTCGCTTGTATAGTGTTCAATATATGCTTGGGCACTTGTGTGTTATCGTAGTTCAAGTCGTTCAAAAGGTTTTGGCGCGGACATTTTGTTTGCACGTTTGTGACTCTATAGACATTAGCTCAATGCGTAAGACTAAATATATTTCGAATGGTCAAAATTGCCTTTATTGATAAACAATTATCCTGTTTAATTCGCTCCCGCGCAAGATGAGGCCGAGCACGAGCTCGTGTTTACGCTCCTTGATAAAGGTCACTGGATGGTACCGAAACGAGGCTAGCACATATTATAATCGAACTTATTACATTCAACATGGAAGATTAGTGGACTAAAGCAGATTCATAATATGTTAGCGCGATAATCATCATCAGCCAGAAAACGTCTACTGCTGGACAAAGGCCTCTCCCTTAATGCCTTATGGCAACCCCCCCTGGGTTGCCATAATCCACGTGCTTGGCAGGCGACAAGGGGATCGTAGAATGTTCACCACCGTTAACCGAGGATGCTGCTGCCCGTCCTCCAGAAGTTCTGGTTGCAGTTTTCGGACATACCCAAGTCCGAAAAAACTAAAGGGTAAACCACCGCCCATAATATCGACACATCACTTTGACATGATTCAGGACAAGATTTTTTACAAGATTTTTTTATGGGGCTGACCAACACGCTTGCCTAGAAAAACCCTGTACACTTTGGATTTTCCAACGATGTGCCAAGATTTAAAACTCACCTGTAATTCGACGGCAGAGTTGTCTTGAGCAAGTGCTCTCAAGACCGGTAATGCCGCGGCGCTAGATGCCGCCCCTCGCGCCCTCTGCACCGCGCCGACAGCCGCTGCCGCTGCCGCCCTCACCGGCCTGCCGATTACAAACAGTCATGCTTTTATTTAGAGTTTTATAATTACTCTGAAATATATTGATAAACAACTTTTTTTTTGATACATTGGGTCTGTGGCTGCGTGGCAACATAGTTAATTTTACGCTGTCGGTGTTTAGTGGCTTGTCTAGTCAGTGGCACCGAAGAATAGATCAGTGACAAAAAGACAACTTTTTAATTACAAAAAGAATGAAGTTTAGGCAAACTTACGAGGGATGAGATGGCGCCATTACCAAGTTTTTTCTTTTTTATCTGCAATTGACTGGTATTAGTCAAAATCAGATCTTTGGACTTTTTTTTGTTTTTTTTTTTATACTGTCAAGTTACGAGACGAGCAAGACTTTCGCCTGGTGGTAAGCGTAACGCCTGCCACTAACCACTAACAGTAGCAGTGCCAGAATTATGAACTTGCGAATACAATCCTGCGCCGCACTGCACTGCGATCGTCACCCTGAGATATTAGATGTTAGATCTCTTCATACCCAGTAATTTCTCTGGTAACATTTCCCTTCAAACCGGAACACAGTAATGCTTGCACACTACTGCTTGGCGGTTGAATAACTGGCAAAGGTGTGGTACTTCCCCAGGCGGTCTCCGCAGTAGAGTCCTACCACTACAGACCTACCACTACTTGAAGATTCTTAGGTGACACCCCAATGAAAATCATCCTATATAGATAATTCAAGCCCGCTCTTTAAATTGCAATATATGTCATCTGTTTAGTCTTAAGATGTCTCCATCCAAGTTTAATAGCTCCCTGGCAGGTTATTGCTGCGAGTTTCTAGCCTCTCTTTGTATTTCTGACAGAATCTATCGATTTCTTGTTTTATAGTAGGCATTTCGAGGTATTCCTGTATTTCTGTTTTTTTTGTGTACCAGCACAGCATGCACCAGATATGGACCTCAATACAATATTTTGGAATCTTTGTAAGATCTCCAGGTTTGAGTTACTAGCAGATCCCCAAAGCTGTATGCCATATGTCCAGGTGGGTTTTATAATGCATTTGTATACCATTACGAGTAACGACAAGGTTTTCTATAATACACTGTTTTAAACTATCACGGTTGGTTACTTAAATTCTATTATTATTAACAGGATATTTACCGTCTCCTCGTGAATATGGTGCATGCAACTGCGCCGAAATATCGGGATCTCATTCCACAACATAATCACGGTAAATATCCCGTTAATAATAATACAACTTTAGTTTCCTTTAATTCCATATTATTCATATACATCTCTATTATTATATTCAATTATCAAATAAAAACAATTGTCAAAATTAACACAAAACTAATAATTTAAATTAAATCAGATCCATAAACCAATGTCGTAATATTAACTCCCGCGCCTAGCACCCGGCCCAAACGTACCCAAAAAACTAGCCGCGTTACCGCGCTGTATAGCGATGGAGACCCGCTGAGCCAAGAACCAGCCAGAACGGGGGTCCCGCCCTCTCTCCCTTAAACCATAGAATAAATAATAGTACTACGTACAGAAAGTAAACTCAACAAAAGGTATTGAAATAAACAAGGACTCTATCTGCTAGGCAATAAAGTAGCAATTCAACTCAAACAGCGCTGGATACCGCTCGCTATATTCACCTAGATATACCGCTCTCTTTTTATCACGTATGCTTAGTTACGTGCGACGAGGCTAGCGTGCGGGCGGCGACCGACTTCTGCCTTGCATTGTCCGCCCGGACGGCCGAACATACCTGAACTGCGGAGTGACACCAACGATGGCGGCCAAGGTCGCGAACTAGTTAACCTTTAACGGTTTCCTTTAATGTCTAGTGCCATAAGTATCAGTTTACCTGTTGACAGCTGATCGTGCGAGGCTGATGACCTTCTCACTGAGCGCTTGGCTGTCAGCCTCAGAGATACATCCGCAGAGGCGACCTGCACAAGAAGCAGCCGCGGCGCGGACGGTCGCGCTGTTCGATGACAGGCCGTTCTGTACGTAAAGACAAGGGCGGAATTAATACTTACTAACGTCTGTCACCCCTCTATAAAGGGGGAGGCCTTCGTCCAGCAGTGGACGTTTTATGGTTGACGACGAACGTCTGTCATGATTTGATTATAGTATTAACTATACACGCGTGCAGCTAAATCGACTCACCCCGACTAAATGTATTTTTTTCAAACAGGGTAAGTAATGTACATAATGTCGTATATTTTTTGAAAAAAAATGGCATCATTTTTTTCAAATTATATATAATCTTATGTACATTAATTCAGTCATTATTTTTTACTATTTAAAAAAAAACATGCATGATTTAGTTGCATGCGACTGTAGTAAAGCAATAGATAAAACGTGCGCCGTGCTGTTTTCATTCCTTGATAAAGGTCACCGAATGTTATCGAACCGTCAAATACAAATACAAAATTAATTATATTGACAGAAATATTTACACAAAATTATGAACCATAGGCTCCCAAACTAGTCAAGGACTGTGTGTTAGGAACCAGTGGCTTCTGTATAACTAGACATTCGATAGATATGCCAAAACAAAACTATAGGTAGTACTAGATTACATACTATAAGTAAATAATGTGGTCGATTCTGGCGGTTTTAGTTGACATTTCTAAACTAATTAAAATATTACTGTCACTTTTTTACTAGGCATGTTAGCTAAGGACAGCAATACTTTAGTTCTGTCAACTTAAACCTTCAGAATTGACCACATTGACGAATAAGTTATATCTATAGAATTTTGAATTTATTTCATTCCTTTTTTTTCATTCCTTGACAAAGGTCTCCCGAATGTTATAGAACCATACATAAATCAAAAACAAAAATATGACAAAATCACGTCCATTTCCCTGGTCGATTTATTTTAGTAAAGCATTTACTCACAATGATAAGATCCGTAGTGATATTCTTGACCGCCTCTTGGCTGAGCAAAGCTTTTTGTTCAGCGAGCACTCTCAGAGCCAACAGCAAGGCGGTGTACACATTCAGTTGGATCGCTTCCTGCCTCGCTCCTTTGGACATCTTGATGCATTCCGCGAAATGTTCCAGCATCTGCTGGCTGAATAGAATAAACAAAAATGTATACTCTTTTAACTTTAGGAGTTTTAGACACGACGCTATTGAAGTTTTGGGTGTGGATTTTCGTTCACGCATATGGTTATTAATATTTTATATACGAATGAACACATACTCATATATTTATCGTTGTCCCAAGCAACAAGGGAACAAACAGCTCGATTTAGTTTTGGCATAGAAATCACAATAATATTATAAATGCGAAAGTGTGTCGGTATGTGTGCGTTTGTTACCGCTTCACCCCAAAACGACTAAACGGATTTAGAGGAAACTCCGAATGGACCATACTGACAATACTGTCAATACTGAAGAGTATGTATGTACTCATCATTATGAACCACTTTTACTTTGAGGCCAAACCTGAAATCCCGGAAAAAAACAGCTGTTCCGTACAAAAAGTTCACTGTCCTTCAACAAAATGAATGGAACAGCTGTTTCGTTTTTGAGATTTCAGTGTTGGCCCCATAGTAAAAGTTGTTCATAATGATGATGATACATACCATTCAGTATTGTTGCACCTTTTTGTTACACATTGTATAATCTACTTGTTATTATCATCGCCATTACCGCTTTTCATCATCCGCGGGTGAAACCGCGGCGCGAAGCTAGTACATAATAGATTGGACCATGGTATAGTAATATACTCCGCCAGGTATGACACTCCTGAGCGACAAAGGTCACGTGGGTTAAACAAACCTATGTCATCGACGTGAAATGACCAGCAGCGTGAAATGATAACTCCCCGTTCTCCTTATATTACCTGTGGGAATCCCATAAAGCTATGTGATATTGGTTGAACCTATGTTAATTCGTGTTTAACTTGAATCAATTCGCTTGAGCGGACACGACATGACAATTGAAATGATTTGTGTATTTTATAACTTTTATAACTAATAAATTAGTAAAATATTTGATTCCCAATTTTCCAATTTTGTTGCCATAAAGTGGCAACTGAAGTGACGTAAGCAAGTGTCACTCCCGGAGTAGCACACCTTGTTTTATTGGATCATGGATTGGACGACGGAAAACGAAGAGGTTAGTATCACTGACCGATGTTTGTTGGCCGCCCGTGCGAATATCTGCGGGAACAGCGCGACGGACGCGTCGATGACGGCGACTCCCAGCGGCTGCGCCCCGCCCTGTCCGCGGTACAGGCAGCACGGCTCGTGTTCCAGCGCACCTGACCCGCTCGCGCTCGCCGGAGATATCAACTGCGGGGTCAAAGTATTATGGTCAATAATCGCAACAATATGTTTAGCTGCTATAGTCACCGCGTTACCAACCGAGTCATGCGGCCATAAATCATGTCCGCACGACCCACAAGTGCAAGCAAGACCCACAAGTGCGAGCGAGATAGACATAGTGAATGATTTATGGCCGCACGACTCAGTTGGTAACGCGGTGACTATAGCCTATGGAGCAAAGGCCTTATTGCAACATACATCTGTCACAGCGGATGTCTCTGAAATCAGGCTCTACGACCATAGCGCAAGTACAGTTGTAAGATAAAAAGGGATATTAAAAAAAATAATACAACCGACTTCAACTTCGAATATCTGGATGACATCTTCATATTTTATAGTAATTTTGATTTAAAAACCAAACTACTGAACCGATTTCGATAAAATTTATATGGGACCACCTCTGAAGTATTATTATTATCATATATTACCTACCAAACAAAAAAAGATTCATCAAAATTAGTTCATAATTGGTGGAGTAAACGCGTAACATACATACAAAAAAAAACTCTTTTTTTTTAAATCGGTTGAAAATAGATCGTCAATGTAAATTTTGATATTTCATGTGTCGCATCTGATGTCTGGGTAGATGCAATACGACAGTTTTAGTCTTTAAAGATTCGTTATATATGTTTTAAAGTATTCTAAACTGTCTAACACTTATACATCTCACTGTTTAACATTGTTCTTGATCTTGGTTAATGAATCATTCCTATTCTTATCCTTGCATAACTGGTACTTACTTGTTCTTCGATGGCGGCGTGATCAGTGTCATAGATCCATCCTTCTTCTCCCAGCAGGATGGTGTCACGTGGATGCATCGCGCTCCGCAGCATGCCTGAAAATAGAGCAGCGGTTTTGTAAATAACGGGAACAAAACGGATTTGGATGAAACTCAGAACTTCATCATCATAATCATCAGCCCGGCGACGTCCACTGCTGAACGAAGAACTTATTACACAACTAATTAAAGGCTACTCTTTATCATCATCATCATCATTACCGTCTTTCATAATCACGCGGGTGATACAGTGGGGCTCAGCTAGTTTTTTTTTTGTGTTTGAGACGAGACGAGCGAGACGGTCGCCTGGTGGTAAGCGTCACGCCTTCCGAAAACAGTAAAAAAGCCAGATTTTTTACCTAATTAGTTACTATATACAACGACGATATATACAAGGAGACAAGCAGGCCTGAACAAAAAATCATCCGCCGATCGGTAGTTACCTACTGGTACACTAGATGTCGCTAAGTGTATCAAACTGCTTAAATTACGCATAAAAATTAGATCTACCACAATTCCTACTAAGTTCTATCATACGATTGGGTTACAGTCGTTTGTGCTAGTACAACTCAAAACGACTAGATGGCGTTTTTTATACATTTGCACTAAAATAATTAAATAATCTGTGTAAAAAATACAAAATAAATATTGAGGCATGTTAAAATAATAAAACGGTAAACATTATAAACATTATTTATTTAGTGAATAAAAATTATTGATATAATTAATTTCATGCAGCAATCGGAACGTAAGGTACCAACAAACATTCGTTTACCGTTGCCAGCTCGTGCTGTCAAGCTCGCTCTCTCTCTTTCTAATCGGCGCGCGTGACCGGCATGATCACAGATTGCAGAAAAGCAAAGACCCACTCTTCTCTCTTCAGTGGGTATAATGACGAATGCGCGACGTTGCCGCTCTTGGATACTTTACTTACTGGGCCAAATTATTTTGTGAATTGTGAAAATTAACATTAGGGTTCCGTACGCGAAGGGTGTGTGAATTGTGGTGGAACCGCTAAACCTACACGCCGTCGGTTAGGTACTGGGCGTTTGTACACTGCCACGTTACGACACCGACACGATATTTTAGGACTGGTAGTTTCAAACCATTACTATTAAACGCTTTCGCTCTGTGTCGTTGTCGTCCACGAAATCATCATAAGCCCGGAGACGTCCACTGCCGAACGAAGGCCTCCCTCTTAGACCACCACACAATACGACAACCTGCCATTTTCATCCACCGGTTGCCCGCGACTTCTACAATGTCGTCGGTCCACCTAGTGGGAGGCCTTCCTACGTTGCGTCTTCCGGTTCGCGGTCACCACTAAAGAACCTTTCTTCCCCATCGGTTATCAGTTCTTTGAGCGATGTGTCCTGCCCATTGCCACTTCAACTTGCAAACGCTGAGGGCTAAGACAATGACTTTGGTTCTTTGGCGAATATCGTCAATCCGGATTTTATCACGCAAAGTAACTCCGAGCATAGCTCTCTCCATTGCCCGTTGCGTGACTCTGAGTTTCTTCAAAAGGACAGCAGTTAAAGACCCCGTTTTAGTTCCATATGTCATCACTGGCAACACATACTAGTTACAGACCTTTGTCTTCAGATACTGCGGGATTTTGGACGAGAAGGTATTACGCAATTCCCGTCCACGATATCGTCACCGACAAACTATTATTAAATTATTGTTTTGCGGCACGATTCACAATTCGTGCCGATCGGCGGACCGTGCCCGGTGCATGCCGGTGCGGGTGAAGCAGATGTAGAGGAGACATATCATACTAGAACCGCGGTAGCTAGATGTAAGCTTTTGCTGACGCAAGGTCGCTATTTTAAAACTGCTGCGACAAAATAAGCTGTTGGTTATGATCGTGTAACATACCGGTATCCTCACGATATTATCGTGTTGTCCTACGAAGATGTCTAGACATAGACAGAGCATTCGTGCGGTAAGGAGGAGTGAAACACGTATGTCCGTACCGAGCTTTTAAACTTATACACATCGTTCCTTCTTTAAAGTTAACTAGGGATTATGAACTGAACGTACAAAACAACAGGTAACATTCCTGAACCTGCGAATTATTATTGTGGTACGAAACCCTCGGTGTGCAAGTCCGATTCGCACTTGACCGGTTTTTATTTTTGAGGTTTTAGGTGTTCTTTCACCGGTATTGCCAGAGTTTGATTGTATTATCCAAAACAGATATTATTCATCAAAGCCTTAATTGAAGTTGATCTGTGGCTATAATGTAAGTATAAATACCAATATATTACATTACGTGTACATATAAACACTTGACTATGTTTTAATAAATAAAAACATGTTTACGGTGCTCACCTAGGTAAGTAATTAATTTGAATGCATGAATTATAATAAATGCATGAATCATGTCAGCTATGACATCAGGAAAAGCCCATCCAAAATTAAGGATCCTAAAGAATAAATAAATTAATCACAAGTTGGTATTTTTATTTTGCATGTAATTCCCTTTATTTAGGTACCTACCTGATCTATATCATATAATTATATCTGTTTCAAGTCACATATGCCTAAGTCGTTTGTCTGATGGTAAGCAGCGCGAATCCGCCCGGCCAAGCGGGCGGACGCTGTACTTAGATTGCACAAGGTCACTGAAAAACGCTATTTATTTTATATTTAATATTAGAAGACTTGCTTGGCGGTGAAATAACTGGGAAAGGCACAGATATAATTATATTGGAGTTCTGTGGGAAAATGCTATAGTAGGTAGGTCTTGCTTCATCAGTGATGCCTTACTTTCTGCCCCCTATTACAAGTCTAGCTTGGCTAAATGGGTTTAAGTACATATTCGATAATGTTAACTTACACGTAGCTATTTATGTACCTTTTAATTCGTTAATCATTGAAGATCAGAATACAAAACAAAATATGTAGGTAGTTGTTTTTTGCCAGTGCTTTTTTTATATATTTTAAGCGCCATCTAGCGATATGAATATTAGTTACTTTATAAGCTAGATTCCAATCGACCGCATCGCCATCTATCAATAGCCGATGAAAGATGGCAAATTAATTCTAAAAATTAAAAATAAGTAAAGTACGTTTTATAAACAATCTTATGTTTGTAAAACTTAATAGAAATATTTTGCGCTTGATTGGTACAGAAGTAAACCAATTTTATTAGTTAAGAGTGTTAAAACAAAAACTCCCAGGCTATTTGCTAGCGCCATCTAGAAATAAGACGCGATTTGCGCTGGACGATTTTTTGTTCTGGCCTGCTTGTCTCCTTGTATATATCGTCGTTGCTATATATTTATATATACACATATATACTTTTTCTCTTCAATACTGTGTTAGTCGAGCACGTATTTATGTTATCTTTACTTTATTGCCTTCGATGTCACTATACGTGAAAACCTATAATTCGTTTTCTGTCTTTAATTAGTCTATTTATAAGTTACAACAGCTGTTAGTTTCCAATAAATGAATAAATATATATTTAAATATATTTAAAAGTATGTTGAAGAACTTTTTAATGAAGAAGGCGTATTGCACTGTTGACATGTTTTTAACAGATACAGTGTAAATTAACATTCGAATGCCTATCCGATTCTTTATGACCATCACATTTTTATTGTATCCTCTTTCAAAGAGGATACAATAAAATCGTCTAAATAAAATTATCTAATAGAAAGAAGCTCTTTCTATTAGATAATTAAGTATTAGTATTAGATCAATAAGTCTGTAAACCTCTGCAGGGTGTAGAAGCTAGCGAACTAAATATCTTTAAAACCCTGTTTTAAACTATCACGGTTGTTTATTAAAGTTATATTATTATTAACATACAGCTCATTTCACAACATAATCACGGTAAAAATTCCGTAAATAATAATAGAACTTTAAATATCTTTACTTATAATCGATCTGTGTATTACCTAGTTTTCACAGACAAATAAATCATTCATTCATTCATAAATAAATAAATGTGTTATATGTTAGTTACCGGTCGCTTGATTCCCGGAGTGCGGGTCGTGCGCGCCGGCCAGCTCGGCGGCGAGTAGTCGCAGCAGCGGCGCCGCGGGCGCTGCGCCCCCGCCCAGCGCCGAGCACGCCTGGTACAGCCGCAGCCTCAGCAGCGCCGCGGGAGCCTTCAACGCGCCGCCGTAACTGCGCACCACGCTCGTCACACTACCCCACATACACTATTATTTTATGACTGCCTTATAGCTCAGTTGGTAACATGCCTGCCTTCAGAGCTGTAGGGCGTGGGTTCGATCCCCGCCAAGGAAAAAAAAATCTGATGTGCATAGATGTTTGTTTTGTGCCTGGGTGTAGTATGTATCATGAATATGTATTTACAAAAAAAATGTATATAAGTATTCTATAGCACAAGCTTTGCTTAGTTTGGAGCTAGATGGCGCTAGATGTACACCGATATTTATTTATTTATTTATTACCACAGTTGTTATATAGTCAGGCTAGGTGTTTGTATCGATTCACTTGATGTTAAATGACGGTGGAAGTCGAATATAGTAGTACCACATCTGGTCAGGGAGCAATTTTTTTAGGAATTAAGTTTGCCTTATATTAAATAAAGATGCAGTCTGCGATAGAGCACGCTTACCTAATAGAAGATACCGGTTTGAGAATCTTTACAAAACCATTACTTTACTAGAACACAAATTGGACTTGAGCGCGATATACTTTTTTTTATATTATGGTTTTATTTTTTTGTTTACTTGTAGGCTCATTGAATATTTATATTTATGGACCTGGGTATCTCCTAAAACCGCATCCAGAACCACCGGAGGACGGGCAACAGCATCCTCTCGGTTAACGGTGGTGAGCCTCTGCGATTCCCAAGCCGCCTGCTAAACGTGGGGATTATGGTAAACCTATTATTATTAAGGGGGAAACCTTCGCCCAGCAGTGAACGTTTTCTGGCTGTTGGTGATAGGCTTGAGTATCGAGTACTCACTTGGTAAGCACGGCTATGGCGCCATCTATCGGCTGTGAGAGTCGTTTCGCCGTGTCCTCGTTGTTGACGAGAGAAGGACAGTGGATCAACAAGCTGTGTAGCGCTGATAATGCGCCCGCGCGCCCTTCTAATGTTACCTGTAACCAAAGATAATATAATACTATACTAGCTGTAACCAACTAGTGTAAAGTATAATAAAAAGTAATGGTAAAGGGAACAATGGTACGTAAGTAATAGTTCCAATGCCCTATTTTGTTTTTTTATTCAAAATTAATCTATTTGTCTCCGCATTTAGTACAGTACCGGCAAACAACTTGAGCCAATGACCTTGGCTGCACAGTGACGATTTTACAGTATCTTTGGCGGGCAGTCCCGCGGCTCCCGCGCTGAAAACACGCCCCGCTAGCATCTGACTACACTCGCGTGTAATGTTGTAACAAAAACGTCTGTCGGTCATAAAACAAAACAAAGACGTAATAATAAACGTCCAGCTACTAAAATTTACATTTAAAACTAGTTTGATTAACTCGAAGTTCTAAGTATTTTTTTAATAGTAAAATAATGTATATTTTTTGGGTTTTTACTTAAAAAAACTATTTAAATTTTTCGACGTCCACCATGACCGTGACCATTATTATGTCTGGAAGTGTACATGCGCAAACTTACCCCCACTACGTCGCTTTTGGCTCATGATATTTGCCGGGCACTGTATCTTAAATTAATGTTGCGCTTCGCAAAGGTTTTCCATCGTTATAGTATTTAAAAATATTATGAGTCACTTTGCTATCTTTATGTCCCTTTAAACACATGTATGTTATCTGTAATTTTTTTGTTCGTTTACGTGCCACAACCCAAATGTACAAGTTTCAAAGTGCGACGTGAACTAAAAAAACCAAGATGGCGGATCGGGAGTATCGGAGTATACCAAAAAAAAAGTTCAGCTATATCGTCGGTGCCGCTGAATCTGAATTTATTTACTGTCACGATATATCGGCTCTGGGAACTAGTATGAACTTATTCACTATGTCGTGCACGACCACGACACGATACTTCTATCGGCACAAGTTTTTCACACATAACAAGACAACACAAGGCACAAGATGGCGCCACTTTTATTTCATACAAATCGTAGTTGACGTTAACGTAAGTACATGAACGCAACTGAAAAAGCACTCGACACTGTTCAAAACTCAGAAACGTATTAATTATTCCACTTTTTCAATCACTCACCTGCCAAGTGAAAGCATCTCCTCTGTTTTTTTCCGATTCGAGTTCTTTCACAGATCGCGGGAAGCTGTTACGCCACAACAGCAGCATTCGAGGTAGTAATCCACGGACAACTGGCACTCCTGAAAAGGTAAAAAAACGAACAATCAGTTGTAAGCGACTGAACCATGTGCTATGGCCAGCTAGAGCTATAGACGGTACCACTAGCAGGCAGAATGGTATTAAGTATGCACAGAATCAAAATTTGTTTTCGATGCCAGTCAGCGCTAGTTCTAGCGGTTGTGTGGTCAGCCGAGAGTAGAAAGCAAGCAGTTCTGTTTATTTTATCGCACCAGTCTGACATGGACAATAGATGGCGCCACCAGTATGAAGAGCCGTAGATAGCTAGGATTGCCTTACCTAAAGTGCAGATAGCACCGACAATAAGCCAGCCAGCGTTAGTCCTAGCGGCTGTGAGTCGGCTGCTTTGTCCGGCCGACCGTAGCAGTTGTTCCGCGGCGTTAAAGGCGATTTTACCGCGACCGTGTGGCACTCCCAGCGGGGAGAGGCGGACTGCGCCTAATATGGCTGCTAGAGCTGCTGAGTAACCTGAAATTTTTTAAA
The DNA here is from genome assembly GCA_905404285.2 of Erannis defoliaria. Classification (NCBI taxonomy): domain Eukaryota; kingdom Metazoa; phylum Arthropoda; class Insecta; order Lepidoptera; family Geometridae; genus Erannis; species Erannis defoliaria. The sequence goes on along the minus strand of FR990066.1, from coordinate 8,857,202 downwards.
CTAGGTCAGATTTTTTTATATGTAGCCTTTTCTGAAGCTATAACTTTATATTATAAGATTGCTTACTATTTATACACGTACTTTAGTGCAAAGCTGTGATGCGCGGGAGCTGGGAGCGGTTAAATGTTTCAATACACCCCAAAGCACGTCATTGTTGGAATTATCGTCCCCACATTGAATAAGGAAGAATGTGGCGCAGGTTTTCGTTTGTCCTTCAGAAATGTATTTAAGTTTAAGTTACGCTGTAGGCGATCAAGTGAAAAATAAGTGGCTTTAAGGCGGACTCCAGAAATATCAACCAGCTGATCTGAATATATTCTGCTAAATTAATAAATTTGTAATATTTATTTCTAAATTCTATTTATCGTAATAATTTAGGTTTTATTTATATATGATTTATAAACTTAATGACTGCCATCTCGTGTGATGTCTGTCTCGTCGGATGTTCACTGCCGGCATCATGCTGAATTGGGGCTGGTTTGTGGCAAAAAATAAACAATTCATTTTTTACTTTACTATGTTCAATGTTATTGTTTTTTTATTTATTTTTTGACACAAATAAACGATTGTCTATCGATTGTCTATTGATTTTAAACGAAGATGCAGACTAACATACAGCACGCTTGTCTAGAAGAAACCAATTCACTCGATTGGACTTGAAGAAAACCGAAATCGTAACTATCGGGGAACACCCACTCGGCTTGCGCATTCCACTGATTTGCAGTTCGAAAAACGAATGTCAAAACGTTTCGTTTGTCTTTTTGCTTCCGAAATAGATCTGATTATAATTGGTTTTTTTTTCAAATTTATTACCAAAGTGCTCATAACCTTTGCTTAACGGTGGTCTAGTGGACTGCATTTTAGCGCGGCTATTACTGTAAAAGAACATACCCGAAATATGATGCGGAGTAGGCCTCGCGGCGTCTAAAGCGTCGACGCACTTGTCTAGTAAAGGCGTGATTTGTGAAGGAAGAGCGACACAAATGCACCGGACGCACCACGCGGCCGCCAGTCGCGCCGCCACGCAAGGATGCTCTAGCACCTAGAAGTATTAGGTTTTGGTTATATTCCATCCATGATTTGGGAGGAACTAATAATGTATGGCCAATAATATGTGTACATTACTTTGATTCAAATTAATTTTATAACACCTGATGAAGTATCCGCATCGTAGTAATCGATACATTTGATTTTATATTATCGATACAATAATCGATGCCTGATCCTTACTTGCTCAATGTTTTGCTTAAATGCAATAATATAGCATATTTATTTCTGTTCTATATAAGTATACTGCAAAACGTTGTATGGCACACGTGTGGAATTGGTATTTATGGTAAACTGGTATGGTAAACTATGGTAAACCCCTCGACTTCGTCTCGGGCTTACATTAATCTACTTGTTTGTAATAACCAACTTACCGCACTAGTATCATAAATAACTATTACTACCTAGCTTCTAATAAATATGAAGATACGATAAAGTAAATAAAACTTACAGTGCATATAGCGTCGACCATGTTAAGGGAGGTGTCTAACACGAGATTCTGTACCGAGGTGCCGAGTTGTAGCGCCAACTCGCCTGCCTCCATCAAGGCACAGACGAGCAGGTGTTGGCTGAATAGCGTTTCCTGAAAATAATTATAAGAAATATATTAGAACTAACGCTGATAATATTTGCTATCATGTTCATGGTATGGGTGAAGCCGTGGTAGTCAGAGAAGCGATGCGAGATAGTAGATTATGCACTAAGGGAATAAAGCGGTGGCTTACGTCGCGGGCGGCCTATTGAACATTGAGCGTAACGAGGGAGGGAGTCTATAGGTATTTGCTATCTATTTGCTCCCGAGCGTAGCGAGGGAGTTATATAGAGTCCTGAGTGAAGCGAGGGGTTCAAGCTGCCCAAGGCAAATACAGGCTTTATTCCAGAGGAGCATACTCTACTTTTCACACCTCCTGCGAGACAATAAAAAGCCAGGGTTTCATAAATTAAAATTCACTGACAATCACATGACCAAACACCGTCTTTTGTTTCAAATTCTTTGTAAACGCACCTTTTTTTTGAGTTCTGGTTATGGTGCCCAGTTAGATTTTCGAACAAACCTCTTTACAATGCCAAATTAGCTTAGAGTTTTCCACGAGTTTTCACACGAATTTGACGTTCCTAATTCAAACCACTTTATTCCTTATGGAGTTTCATACAACTTTATATCCCTTGAGATAATGCTTTACTTTACGTTGAGGTTGCATGATATGTAATTGGATATTGTCGAGCAGGTGGTGACGAAAAAATTTGATTTATGTCATCGAAGATTGTTTAAACATAAGAGATTATTAAAGTATTTTTACAATTCTTATATTTCGGTTTTTTTTTGGTAATTTAGTGAAATTTGACGTTTAACGCTGGTGATATTAATAAACTATTGTATGGTATTTTAGTCTAATGGGAGACTAAAATACCATACAATCGCTCGAGTTGAAATCAAACTCACAAACTTTACCCCTTCCAGCGACTTTGGGTGCGACAGTGTTTATGTGAATAAATTTACCTGATTGCAGTCCTTAGCGTTCTCCGGGTTAAAATCAATGCTGTTCATTTGCTTTATCACTATCTGTATGATCTCTCGGCATGCCGACGACTGCGCCTTCTCGCCAAGCATCTTGCCGAGTGTATTGCGTAGGATGTAGTTTATACATTTTCTGAAATAGTGAATAGTAGTTATTTATGGTGTAAAGATAAATGTATGACTTGTTTTAAGTGGCGATACAGTCGAGGGCGATAAAAACTCCTAGCCTGAAATGGTAACTAGCTTGAAGTGCTGCCAGAACCATTAAGCCTCGGCCACAACCCAAAGCGGTGCGTCGAATGCGCGTGGAGCGTGTCGCGACTGGCGGCGGCTCCATGCCGCCATTTATCTATTTAATATTTAATTCATAAACAATGTTATTTATTGACCTTTCATAAGTGTAATGTTGTCATGATGTATTGAGATTAACTTATAATCTAATTTGAGTACCTACTGTTTTGCTGTGGTGGAATAAATGTATTATTATTTTTGTGACACGACGCGACAGCGGCGGCGGCGACTGAGACCGCGTCGGACGTAAGAGTTTGTCCTTCGCGCTCGCCTGTCGCGCAGCTCTGAGTCGTGGCATCCGCGCTGCGTGGCACTTTTACGTGCCTGCGTAAAAGTAGCCACTTTAGCCCTGCTACGCAAAAATAACCACTTCCTCCCCGCAGCGTAAAATCGAATACACACCACGGGAGCAAGTAAACAAGCCTCAGATCTCATGTTTGTCACCCTCGGCTTCGCCTCTGGAGACAAAATTTATGAAATCTGAGACATTCTTTACTTTTGCTCCCTAGCAGTTGTCGTCAGCTATAAGACGTCCAATGCTGGACAAAGGCCTCCCAATATAGGGGTGTTGCCATAATCCCCACGCTTGGCAGGCGGCTTGAGGATCGCAGAATGCTCACCGCCGTTAGCCAAGAGAACGCTGCTACCCGTCCTCCGGTGGGTCTGGTTGCTGTTTTAGGACATACGCAGGTCCACGCCGCCTGCGTCTCCGCAAGTCGCGCCGCAGCGGCTCGTGGCGCGCTCTAAATAACTTCTTACATTTGCTTTCACCGCGGTCACAAACGCAAGAAGCAGGTCGCGCGAGCAGGTGACGTTGTGGCACTGACCTCTATAATACAAGTACGCTGGACTACATATTGTGGATAGCAAATTGAAGCCATTTGATTTTGGCCATTTTGGCGCGGTTACTCAACGGATAGCAGTGTGAGCATCCATGTAAGTAATATTTTGTAATACACAAAATAAATGTCAATTTTAGAACCGGAGATGCTCGAAAGGGCGATTCAAATTGGCCCAAAAAACTTTCATTTCCTAGACAATATTTGGTCTAGCGTACTTTTATAATGTATAATAGAGGTCAGAGGGTCGTGGCCTATGGGTTAGATTCTTGATGACAGGGTTTCAACTAGGGTGTTGAGAAAGGAACTGGAAAAAAATACTAACCTGGAATAAACAGCATCAACATGAGAGCTAGCCGCTTTAGGGTTGGCAACTAAATCCAATACGTGATTGAGGAATGTGGTCATATTTCTTTCCAACCATACACCGCCCATATTTTGCACAAACACTACGTAGGCCTGAAAAAATAACAAGTTTTTGTATTCAGAATATTCAATTAATTTGTTTGACTCATTTGTATTGCATTTCCAAAGAAAGGCTCATCATCAGCTACAAGACGTCCACTGCTGGACGAAGGCTCTCCTTAACAGGCCATAATTACCATAATAGGGAACATGCATGTGTTTTTTTAATTGATTCACAAAAAATCTGACTGGCAACAAAACGTGCCAAGAGAATCATTGGCAAAGACTCCCTGGCTGGGACTTACAAAGTCTTAGTCATCGATGAAAAGTAGCCTTTCGGTATTTTATCGGATACATTTCGGATTGTGCTTCGTATTTGCATGATCTTATTTCCCCCCTGCCCATTCTTCTATCGGACGGCCAGGACCACGAAAAACCTTGATATACCAAAAACTCGTACGAAACGGTTTGATTCCAGTTTCTTTATTCGAACTGGTGAACAGTGGAGTGCGCTGCCCGCGTGGGTTTTCCCCCATAATTATAATCTGGGTAACTTTAAGTCGCGAGTGTATCTTCTAGACAAGCGTGCTCCATCGTAGGCTCATCTTCATTTAACATCAGACGAGATGGCAGTCAAACGCTAGCTTATAATTACTTAAAAACATAATACATCGAAAATAAACTATATTACATATACTAGGTTTATGACGTCAACGTTCACGATTCCAAACAAATTCTATGCTATGCACGTGTTTTTGCTAAAAAGGTACAGACGACTCCCTCCCAAATACATTGAACGCTTATATTTCAGAACTTTACCAGCCGATTTCAATTATTTTTTCGACGTAATCACCAGATTCAGTTAAACTCTCCATTTATCCTATTATTTTTAATAATTGAAACACTTGCATATTCCCTATTCCCACGCTTTCCAGGCGGCTTGGGGATTGCAGAATGCTCAGCATCGTTAACAGAGAGGATGCTGCTACCCATTCGCCGGTGTTTCTAGATGCAATTTTTCGACGTACCCAGGTCAGAATAATGATTAAACAAAAGAAATAGTATTAGTTTACTCGATAATTGGTTACTGGAAGATATAGTATTTAGTAAGTGAGTATATTTCATTCGAATGATAATTATGTACTAGCAGGATTGACCCACGAGGCCGATAGTGGAATTCCTCTATAGCTACTAATAGTAAGCGGCAGTAGAACTTGTTTAGTAAGAAGTCGCTTATAGCAGCCGACCGCTTTTAGCGACATATGAACAAGCAAAATTTTGTTCTTTCATACAGGCTATTATGAGGGTAAATCTAGTAAATATGACGTTATATCGTCAGTCCCTTGATAGTCACACTGTCCAATTCTCATCATCATCATCAGCCCGGAGACGTCCACTGCTGAACGAAAGCCTCCCCTTTAGACCGCCACACTGTACGACAACCTGCCATTTGCATCCACTGGTTGCCTGCGACTTTTACAATGTCGTCGGTCTACCTATATATATATAGAAGGAGGCCGCGCCTACGCTGCGTCTTCCGATTCGCGGTCGCCACTCAAGAACCTGCTGAGAGCTGAGGACCGACGAGAAGACGCAACGGGCAATGGAGAGAGCTATGCTCGGAGTTAGTTTGCGCGATAGAATCCGGAACGAGGATATTCGCCAAATAACCAAAGTTACCGACATAGCTCGCAAGGTTTGCAAGTTGAAGTGGCAATGGGAAGGCCACATCGCTCGAAGAACTGACAACCGATGGGGAAGAAAGGTCCAGATTCTACTGTACAATAATTTAGAATGGAACACAAAAGCATAATACTTACATTAGTAACACAGACGCGGACTTCCCTGTTCACTCCGGAACCAGATTTGATGATCTCTCCTTTGAGGAAAGATGTTCCTCCCCTTAGGAACGCACCCATTAAAAGGTTTAGAGCTTCGTCCAGAGAAACCACATTCTTGGGAGGGTCTTTCTTGTTTTGTGTCACTGTAACAAGGAAATGGTTAAAATCTGAATGTAAAGAAGCTATTTTTTATGTTATTTATTAGGCTTGCGTTTGAGTACCATCTTGCCTAATGTTAGGCGAAGATGCAGTCTATGATTGGCGCGCTCGCTCGCTGCTCACTATCCGTGCAGAACCCCGTGCGGCACGGATAGTGAGCACGGATTATGAACAACTTTTACTACGGGACCAAACCTGAAATCGCGAAAAACAACAGCTGTTCCCTACATTTTGTCCATTGTCAATCAGTTTTTTGTATGGAACAGCTGATATCTTTTTCGCGAATTCACGGTCGGCCCCATAGTAAAAGTTGATCATAATGATGAGTACATACATACCCTTCAGTATTGTTGAACCGTTTTGTTACATGTTGTACAAACATACCTTGTGCACCTGATTTCTTGGTGGTCAGATTGTTTACCTCGCCAGCTTGTGTGGTCGCTATCAGCGTTCCTAAGAGATCGGCTATGGCACATCTGTTAACAAAATATTATATTCATCAATAGGGTAGATGACTGGTTTTTTTTATTGTCCTATTAAAATGAAGCCCATACATATAGCTAATTAATGAAAAGAAAATGAAAATGATAGGTTGAATATGATCAACCTATCAGCAGTGGGATAAAGAACGTTGCGGATGATGATAATGATGTAGGCAGAGACTATACAGGGTTAGTTCTAATCAGTTAGCATCCTTTTAAAGGCATATTCTGTACATCAAAACAAACAACTTTTACTATGGGGCCAGCATTGAAATCGACAAAAACACAGCTGTTCCATACATTTTGCCCAAGGTCGATGAACTTTTTGTATGGAACAGCTGATCATATTTTCGCGATTTTAATGTTGGCCCCATAGTAAAAGTTGTTTGTTTGATCTACAGAATACGCCCTTAAAAGGATGCTAACTGATTAGAACTACCCTGTAAACTTCAATTTGTAAATAATCGACCAACATCGATTGATTCAATAAGCATTCAGTAGTTTTATAATGCCACAAAAAGAAATATTCGGTCAGACTGTTTACAATCAAGACTGTTTACTTTCGGTTATGGACCTGGGTATGTCCTTAAACTGCAACCAGACCCACCAGCAGCAGCAGCAGCGTCCTTTTGGTTAACGGTGTTGAGCATTCTGCGATCCCCAAGCTGCCTGCCAAGCGTGGGGATTATGGCAACACCCCTCTATTAAGGGGGAGGCCTTCGTCCAGCATTGGACGTTTTATGGCTGATGACGACTTTCGGTTATACTACCGACGACGTGAGTACATTCACGAGTACGAGTAGGTACTAACGTGAGTGTCATCATCATAATCAGCCTATCATAGTCCACTGCTGGACATAGGCCTCTTCCAACTTGAGTGTAAACAATTTTTTTTATAATAATAATTAAATTTTATCCGGGATTTATGAATTTTCTGTTATACCTATTTATGCATTACAGCATATAATATGTATTACTAGCTGCGCCCCGCGGTTTCACCCGCGTGATTATGAAAAACGGTGATGATGATGATGATAATATTCAATAAAGAGTATCCTATATGTTATTTCGAAAAATATCAGCCGTTTTAGCGTGAAGAGGTAACAGAGGTAACAGAAATACACACACACACACACAAACATATCGACAAACTTTCGCATTTATGTTAATAGTGTGATTTACCTGAGTGTATAATCGCTGGGTTGCGCGGCCCGCAAGCAAGCGGCTGCTATAGCGTCCAAGTCGGCCGGCATCAGCTTGATCAGCGGCAGAATGTGTCGCAGAGTATTGGCGGCGGCGGCCCGCACGGGAGGCGCGCGGTCCGACATGAGAGCCGTGCGGGCCGCGCGCGACACCTCACGCACCGCGGCTGGAGCAGCCGTGCCCATACCTACACATATCTGTTGACAGGGTGAAAAGTAGTAGTAGACTTTTGGCGGGAACACGGAAAAATCATTTCCCTGCATTCCTATTGTTTTCTTTAACTAGTGTTTTTTTCGGGAATTAATGATTAAAAATGGTCGTGTTTTATTCATTGATTGTTGAATTACATGCACGAGTTTGGGCAAGTGATATAATGTGGTGAAACGTGTCTTTTTGTGTTGTTTTCAAAAATCCTTTGACTAACTGTGATTTCATGACATATTTGACTTGATAATACTACATAAACTTGACCATTCATATACTTGACTCTGGCAGAATGCACAACGTGCGATGCCAATAAGATAAAATAAATAATGGTGAAAAGTAATTAAACTAAGTTGCAAAAGTTTAAAAATTCATTGCAAGGCTTAAAAGTTCATTTTAGGCCAGGCTATCGATTAATGAATCGCTAATTTCTACAACAACAAATATTACCTTATTTTTTAGTTTGAGAAGGACCTTGTTTCAAATAACACAAGGATTAAGATACATGATAAAAATGTTGTTTAGTCTAACTCAATTTCAAGGGATGGTAGAATTGGCGTCATTAGTGATTAAATTATTTGTAATGCTCTTAGAAGCATTGGTTCGAATGCGCCATTGTTGTTTACTAAATTGGACACATAATGAAAAGTGGTATAGTTTGGTTAGTTATATAGATACATCGAAAAGGTCACCAATGTTGCAGTCATACCTTTTCAAGAGTATTCATAATCTCGAGCCTAGTCTGTGACTCGGCACTCTTCAGTGACCTGACCAGGGTGGTGACAGTCTCTTCATAGGACCGGCCCATCATCCTGCCAAGTTTCTCGTACATACCGCCGAGGCAACATATTGCGGCCCTGAAAGAAACAAGCACGATAGAAAATGCAGTGAGGCGTATCCGACTCGCGCACCAAGGTTTCCGTATCACACAGTAGTGATGAGGAGCGTGATGGTCTCTTAATTGTAAGTTTGGGAAAAAACAAAATTCAGGGCATCCAGGACTGTCTTTACCATAAGGAAACACGGGGCTCGTGCCCAGGGCCCCCATCCTCATGGGGCCCCGAAGTACCGACAATTTCTCTCACATTTATTCTCAAAACATTTTTGTCGGCCCGTAACAGTGCTCACTGTTCGACCCGAGTCGAAATTAAGTTATTTTGTCTCAAAATGTAAGTCAAAATTATGTCTATTTTACAGTACAACGCTCTTCGTGTACAATATAATAATGCCTTTAGGATGCTGATGGGACTGACCAGGTACTGCAGTGCGTCGGGGATGTTTGCCGAGTCCCGCGTGGACTGTTTCTACACAACCATACGGAAACGGTGCACATCCCTGGTGCGCAGGGTGCGGGTCAGCTCCAACAGTATCCTAAACGTATTTGCGAATAGGTTTGACTGTCAGTACATGAACCCTGTAACAGTGGTTCATGTACTGACTAATAAGCAAACAAATAGATTTAATTAGTAATTATATTTTAATTTTATTGTTATAGTAAATTGTTTTTTTTTTAATGATTATTGTTTGTGACTATGTGATATGACCTCTATGTCGAAATAAATGAAATTTGAATTTGAATTTGAATTTATCAAACCAATTAAGACAAAATCAAGTCAAACTTTGCCTTTTTTCTTTTAGAAGTATAAAATTTCCATAACATTTGACTTGCAAACCTAAAGGAAATATAATAAACATAAATCAAATTATATTTTGTTAAAATTCTTGTGTGCCCAAGGGCCCCAGCAATGATTGCATTGATTGAGCAATGAGCAATGATTCTCATTACTTAGAGACATTTGAGAGACATTCACCGAGATAGTCTCATTTAGCCCTGTAATTTAGCTGGCAGTACTCTTCAAACCAGGATATAAGTAATCTTTACACACTACAGCTTAGCTGCAGATCTGATAGAATGGTGGTAGCTTAGCCAGATTGCTGCAAAGGAGACCTACCACAAAGTAAATTTACCTACCATAAAGCAAATTTATTTTGTTTTTATTTTATTTAGTTCAATTTGTAATTTCTTAATGCTAATCCTTAAAGCTACTATGCCCTACTGTAATAAAACCTTATTCTAGCCAGAGTCACCAAGTATGCTACTGCATCAACTCATAATAAACAGCTTGCAAATGTGTGGCTTGTCTGCTCACAACTGGACTACCACAACTTCTAGAAACCAAATAATAATAAAAGAGTTCTTTAAAGAGTGCTAACCATCATAAAACTTACAATCTAGTCGGCAAGTAGGATGGCGAATCATCCTTGACTTTGATGATGTCATTGCATTTGTTAACAGTATCGAACAGTAGGAATGTGTCGCCCACAGAGAAGAGAGTGGCCAGGCAACGCGCTAGCAGCCTTCTTGCGGGCGCACCGAGGTTTTCCCGAAGAAGGTTCACTAGCTGAGCTACTAGTTTCTGCTGGCAGCTTTTTATATCCGCCTACAAAAAAGAAAAATAGTATCAAGATCTCAAACACCAACTGTAGGAAAAGGTGACAATCAGTACAGTGATAATGTGTGTTACAACGAGTTGAGCCACCTTCAATGTGACCTTACCGAAACTAGAAAATTATATAAAATAAATAACACATTATTTAACTCAGAGGGCCTATATTTCACTGTATTGGAGATGATTTTAGAATAGTACATTATGATACAAGTGTGATAAGTCTGCTATGTTGGTCATTACACTCGAAGCGGTATTATGAGCGTGAGCTGCGGGCGAGCGCGATAAGATCCCATGATGCAAAATAGCAAGCACTCAACATGGCTAAAACAGTGGATTCGGATTGCAACCATTACATAACTCAGACACTTAAAAAAGTAAATATTACAAACGTTGTGAGTTAGATCACTGAGGTCATGTTATAAATATCGTTGGTACCTACCTAAACACATATAACTCTTGAAGTCGAGTTTAATTATTTAATACAATTATTTAAACTTACAAATAGATAAATGAGTCATTAAAATATATTATATATATATATACAATTATATTAATTATACTGACAATTAATTATTTTATAGATGTTGTTCCGAAATCGTCCATAACTGAGTCCAAATAAATCCAGATCATCACTGTCTTCGTTTTCGTCACTGGCGTTACGACGAATTAGATCATTATAGAAATGACACATCCGCGGGATAGGGCTATTGTGTGAGATATTATTCCTAAATGTTAGGCGAATGGTAAAAGTCCGACAATTATCAATGGCCCACGCGTTCCATACGACGATTTTCATCACACTTGCGAGAAAAACTAAAACCGATGTAATAAGAACAAGCAAGTGTGACGAAAAATCAAAAACTTAACAGCAACCACCAAAAAGTCAGTTACTTCCTAGAACACCATGCACACAATGCAAAACTAAGATTGATCCTCCAGATATTATAAATATTCAATTTCTCAGATAATATTATACTAGTTACCTTTCCAGCAGCCACTAACACTTTGTCGAGGAATCGAAGCCATTCAAATATGAAGTGTGGCTTCTTGTCATCTGGCAGCTGTTGTAGGGCTGTCTCATTCAGTGTCAGCGTGTGTGACACCTCCATGGTTCTAGAAAACATTGGATATAATACATATTGTTGCTTTTCATTGTTGGTTTGGGTTATTGGTGGTAATCTACTTTTACAATTTCCAGTATAAGTCAATAATAGTGGTAGGACTCTATTGCACAGTCCGCCTGGGGAAGTACCACACCTTTGCCAGATATTCAACCGCCAAGAAGTGTGCAAGCATGACTCTGTTTCGGTTTGAAGGGTAATTTTACCAGATAAATTACTGGGCATGAAGAGATTTTACAGTGCAGTGCAGGATTATGTTAGCAAGTTCAAAATTCCGGCACTGCTACTTTTTTGGGCAGGCATGATGCTTACCACTGGGTGATCTTCTCAATCGTCTCACCAATGCAAAAAAAAGAACTATGCCCTGCAACACAGGCTCCAGTAATACCAATACCAGTTGCAAAGCCTCGAGCACAGAAGACAGGTTTCGTGCCTTTCTGTATTTTATTGACTGCACTTTGGCGAGTGCGCGCAGGAGTTACACGAGCTAATTCCGCCCTCTCCTTTCCGCTACAGGACTTCCAAGATAGGGAAGTCGCTTCACCCCTTTGCAGTGGACGTGCCTCGTTTACGTACAAAGCGCTTCGAAAGCACATTTATAATCCGTACTGCAAAGGTTTGGAACTCTCTACCAGCAATAATATTTCCAAGCTCATATAATCTGGGGATCTTCAAACGAAGAGTGAATAGGTATCTTCTGGGCAAGCGTGCTCCAACTTAGACCTTGTCTACGCCTCGGCGGGGCAAGGTCAAACGCGAACCCATTAATATAAAAAAAAAAAAAAAACCTAGTGCAGGTTAGTAAACCCAATAGGCTAGATGACTGGTTTTTTTATTGTCCTATTTAAATGTGGCCCATAAATATAGCTGATTAATGAAAATAAAATGAAAATCTGATCAAAAATAAGCAACTTATAAGCATTTTAATATCATGCTAGACAGAGATGAGAAACAGCAAATCGTGGCGTCACTTCTCTGTATGCTATATAAATTCTATTCTGACAAGGCGTGACGTCATTTTTTGTTCTCTGGGAAAGGGACAGAGTTGTCTCTAACAAAAACTTTAAACGCTCATATATCAGACCATTATTAACCGATTAAAATTATTTTATCAATAAACATACTATATTTACTTAAATTCTTTATCAAAGCCATTGGTTTCAACGATATAAACATCAGTCATCTACCCTATTATACACGCCAATAGTAATTATGTAAATGTCCCTTGTGTTTGCTTCAGGTACATGTTGGAAATTAAGCTCAGATTCTAAATTGACTCTAGATAAATGAGCACCTGTAACTGCCAGTTTAAATCTTAATCACCGGCTAATCCTACCAGCATTTGTCTTCTCAGCTATACATACAACATTGGCGAAATTGTTGCCATAGAGCCAGAGGCCATAACCAAAGATAGATAACCCACAAAACTAAAAAATATGCTTACTATAATTAAATAACTGTTATAATGTTACCAAGCAAGATTCATATTTTTAAACACAAACCAAGAAATAAAACAATATAGGTACATTTTTTCCTTCTTTTTTAATTTTTTAGGATTAATTGGCCCAGGATATTATTATATATTAAGATTCAATTTAAGAGGGAGTACTGCCCAGAGACAACGACTGCTGAATGAAGGCCTCCCCCTTCCACTGCTGAACGAAGGCGTCCTGCCTTCCATTGCTGAACGAAGGCCAGTCTGTACACTCTAGTTTTCTAATGAGGTGACATTTATCAACTTCATTATGTTCCCTCTTTGCGTCGTACAACACAACTAAACAAGGTATATTATAACCAGGGGCCGTACTGTGAAATGTTTATAGCGGGACCGAATAGATTCAGCTGACGACACTGCACAACCGCGAATCTTAATGCGAGGCGATAAAATTCACAGTCGCACAGCGTCGGCAGCTGAGCGTATTCGGTCCCGCTATACGCAGTTCACGGTACGGCCCCAGAGATTATAACATAATGTATTCTAGACACTGAAATGCCATATCAAGGCCGAAGAGCTACCTGTCATAATAAAAATAACAATGATGAGGAATGGCAGTATTAAGATGAAAGGAGGTAATTTCTTTTATTTAGTGTTAGTTTTGGCTATTCCTTGTTACAGTAAAATAGTATTCTCTGTCCAATACAAACCACCAACATAATTTTCCATAGATAGAAAAAAATCTAGGGATGCTTAAGTTATGTATATTCTAGCCACCTTACAGAATCTATGCTAATATGTAGTAATTTATACCTACCAGTGTACTATCCAGACAAAATATTCTAGAATTGGAAGCGATACAAGTTCCCAGTACTCTGGAAGTCATAAATGAGGCATTCAATCCCCGATTTTCTTTATTATCGTTAATTAAAGGCGGACATGGCGTCAGTGCGATGATTCAACTATTATGGTAGGTGTTTACAATATTGTAAATAAACTGTATTTGATTCAGTAAAAGGCTAATAAATTTTCTATATATATAGGTTTTTAGTTTAATAAGTTGTAATGGGCATGATATACTTAGGACTCGCTGCAGCAGATGAATTACATACAAGAAGCAAATAATAAAATTTTAAATATGTAGTTAATAAAATTACACAAACCAATGTGTGAGCAGTGTAGGAAGGTGGAGTGTGAAGGCTGCAGATTTCTAAATATCACCACTCGCTACTTTCACAATATATTTATCAATTTCGGAAACAACATAGGGAGTAAATTATTGAAAATTATAGAAACAAAACTACGTTCATCAGCATCGATACCAACCAAATAAAATTTAATGTTTTGACAGACATAATTTTTTTTTTGCTTTGTTCTGTGGCCACAGCACGTTTGTGCATTGTGCCAATGAGGCGTTTGTTTTGAAAAAAATTATAGTTCGTGATGTTTTACTAGATGGCGTAAGAAGCACAGAATCTGTTTTGTCAAACCCTGTTTAATCTTTTTTAGTTATTCCTGGCCATGGATAAAAATGGAAAGTCCTTCGGCCGAAAACACGGTTAAACCGATTACGTATGGTGGTGGGTTCGTAACGAGTCACACCAAAACCAGTCACAGTTTGACTCGTTGAGATTTTTCTTCACATCGAGACTTGTTGGGAAAACCTTTTGGGAAAAAAAGTTTCATCAGTAACAGGGACTCGATGGGAAGAATGAAATCCCATCGAGTCAGATCTCTAAACTCCGAAAAAGCTTCTAGTAAAGTTGCCATGGCTTTACTAGGGTATGATTAGACTTGACCGTGACTTACTGTGTGTGACTTGGACTGTGACTAAGACTCATATAGATAGACTAAGAAGGGTTGATGAAGAAATATGTTTTCGCCTCAAGGATTAGTCCACAATCCAATCATACCATCCATGAACATGAGCAACCATGATTCATCCTTGATCCATCGATCCATAATGGATTCTTAATAGATCCATGGCCATGGACAATTTTATAACAACAAACAATCAGGAGATCAAATCAACATAATGTTTTGTTGGTTGTTTTAAATTTTTCATTTTGTAATAAACTTTGTAGGTTCTAATCATTTCACCCAATGCAGTTTTGAGATGTGTTAGTAAACAGTATTGCGTCCAAGGTAAAAAAAACATCTAATAATTGTTGTCTTTACCTTGGACGAAATTAACAATATCGGTGAAGTGGTAGCTCAGTAGGAGACGGGCCGCTTCGGATTTCTGTAGTTGGCCGGTTCACATCCCGACAACTCGTACCAATGGTTCTTTGGAATTGATGTACGAATTCAAATACCACTGGATGACCACTGGCTTTTCTGTGAAGGGCCACATAGTGAGGAAACCGGCCTTACGTCTGGAGAAGAAACTCGGTGGCGTTTTTAATCTACATATCCGCACTTAGCTTTATTCAGTTTGCTGGACTACGGCCTTATTACCCTGAGGTATGATATTGGGTAAAATTTAAAGTAAACGCTCCTAAAACGTAAGCAAATCGAAGCCGAATCGAAGGTAGAAATGCAGCGGTCACGTTCGATGGGTCCAGAAAACAAAGCTGAGGCGTTGGAAAGCGCAAAAAACAATAACAATAATATTCCACGCTCGTGAGCGAAAACAAACTAAAACGTAGTGTTTAATTTCCCTATGAAACAAACTGCAAAATGCAATGAGTAAAGAGTTTTTTTTGTTTTTAAACAAAATGAACTGTTTTACAATCAATGTCACACTGACAAGTTTGACATAAACAATTTCAAACGACTTCACGCCATCTATTATAATTTTTGGAACTAACACTTTTTTTTAATAGAAAACGCCTCATTAAGTTAAGCAAATCCGTCGGACTTTTGGCGTTTAGTCCTGCCCTGCAGGGTCAAATGATTTTTGGCAGCAACAGTGACAAGTGACAATTTTTGACAACTCTTATCCGAATCGCGATCCCGAAAAGTTACATGATAGCCTCGCAGTTACATACGGACAACGTGCGATGCCAACTAGTAAATTTCTCTCAGAGAAATTGATTTCTCTGGATGCCAATAACTAAGAAAACATAAAATATAAATCAGGAGTCACACCATGGACTAAAGTCACAAGAAGCTCCAAGGAGTCTACACCAGAGTTTTGGCGGGAACACGGAAAAATCATGTCGTTACATTCTATTATTTTCTTAAAATTGAGTTTTTTCGCGAATTAATGATCAAAAGTGGTGGTGTTTTATTCATTGAGTGTTGAATTACATGCATGATTGTGAGCAAGTGATATAATGTGGTGAACCATGTCTTTTCGTTGTGTTTTCAAAACTCCGTAGAAGCTCATAGTAAAGTCGCCAGTCGCCACAACTTTACTAGGGCATGACTTGGACTTGACTATGACTAATTTCGTGTGACTAAATGTGATTTCATGACATATTTGAATAGATTTTAATATAAAAACTTGAAAATTCATAAACTTGACACTGGCAGAATGCACGTGCGATGCCAATAAGTAAGAAGAAAA
This sequence comes from Erannis defoliaria, assembly GCA_905404285.2. Lineage (NCBI taxonomy): Eukaryota > Metazoa > Arthropoda > Insecta > Lepidoptera > Geometridae > Erannis > Erannis defoliaria. The sequence continues at coordinate 8,840,695 of FR990066.1, read as the reverse complement.
AAAAAGGTCCACAGAGTAGATAAAAAATATATATATGTCATTTTCAATGGCAAGCGCTCTTGGCTGTTGTGTAATACGGATGCTGTCCGAAATACGCTAGTAGCACCAGTGATTCTAACACAGCTAATAAGAGCCAACACGCCTAGATCAATTTTCCAAGTAAACCGCTTTGATTATCATTAGAGTCGTTGGCATTGTTGTCTTAGAGTTGGCCGCATTCTTAGTTTTGTGATGTGTTATTTTCTTCACACTCATCGAAATTGTAAAGTAACTGCAAAATTAAGCTTTTCTCTCAACATTCTAACTAAAATAAGTGTTGGATTTAAGTACCATGTAATGTGATTTACAGTTTTACTACAAGACAGTTTACGTGTACGATATTACTCAAATTGAGCGCCAAACCTTAAGAAACAGATCAATGATTAACATGAGTGCACAGCAAAGCCCGGCTAATATACAAGCCGCGGTGGACAGAGAAAAGATCTACACATGGATAGTGGAGCTGTGTAACCCGGAGACGCGGGAAAATGCTCTGTTGGAGCTTAGCAAAAAACGTGAGGTAGTGCCGGATTTGGCTCCTATGTTATGGCACAGCTTCGGTACCATCGCTGCACTGCTGCAGGAAATCACAAATATCTACGTGGCAATGATTCCTCCAACACTGACCGCACACCAAAGCAACCGAGTCTGCAATGCGCTGGCTCTTATGCAATGTGTTGCTTCTCATCCAGAGACACGATCTGCGTTCCTCCAAGCTCATGTGCCGCTATTCTTGTACCCCTTCCTCCACACCGTCTCGAAAACTCGCCCATTCGAGTACCTACGCCTTACTAGTCTGGGAGTTATTGGAGCCTTAGTCAAAACTGATGAACAAGAAGTTATAACTTTTCTTCTGACCACTGAAATAATCCCCCTTTGTCTGCGCATTATGGAAAATGGATCTGAACTCTCTAAGACAGTGGCTACGTTCATTCTTCAGAAGATACTGCTAGATGACAGTGGTTTGTGCTATATATGCCAGACATATGATAGATTTTCACATGTGGCTATGATATTGGGTAAAATGGTGTTATCTCTTGCTAAGGATCCATCTGCTCGCTTGTTGAAGCATGTAGTCCGTTGTTATTTACGTTTGTCTGACAATCCGAGAGCTCGTGAGGCTTTGAGGCAGTGTCTTCCAGATCAGCTGAGGGATGCAACTTTCACGGCATGTCTACAAGAAGATAACTCAACTAAGCACTGGCTAGCTCAGCTCATCAAGAATTTGGAAGCTCAGCCACCACCGGCTAGTCCTGCGCAGCAGAATTTGTGAGCTTTGTTGTGTTTATGAGCGCAGCAGCATCAGCCCTCTGCTGATTTTAGAGATATAGTGCAAAGAACATTCTATGAGAAATATCTGAAAATATTTAAAAATATGAATTGGCACAATGGTGGTTGACCCTGCCAGTTAGTTCTCTGGAAGACATTCAAGTCCAAATGATTTCTAAAGAAATCTCTTTTACTCATCACAGCATTTTTATATGGTTTGTGGTAAGGAAAAGATGTCAATGACATTTTAATTAGGTATGCTCCTAAAAAGTATGATGACTTGACTAACCAATCATACTTTTTAGATATCTTGCCTTTTTAGGTAACTCAATCTTAATCAATTAAAATGTATAAACCTTTAATTGTATAAACTCTTCTCATATATTGTTTCTTGTCATTGTTTGTCGTTCCTTGTTTGGCTGACCCTTATAACTGACTAGGTGCCTTACCTGTGCACAGGCCAGTCAGATATTAGTTGCAGTCCGATATTGGCCCTATGACATGTCTATAGGAAATATTATCAGCCCCTGCATTAATTATAAATGAATTGAAATACTCTTATGTTCAAATTTTGCAACTATTTGTGTGCTAAAATAACTTATTGACACATATTAGCTAAATATAAATTGGCAATAAAATGCATTAGAAATGTTGTATTTATGCTAAATGAATATTCTCTTATGTCAAAACTGTTGCAACTGTTATCTCTGATATTTGCATTGTTTCTTTTCTTATCTCGCTCAATGTGTGTCAAGTTTTGACATCGGTAGAATAATGAACTAAAGAAAACAAATTCACCTTTACATGCTATATGATTTAAAACAACTAAGGGATTTGTATATCTTTAATAACCAGCTTATCATATTAGTCTGTATAATTTTTCTATTAATGTTTTTCCACTACAAACATTGATTTGTTTTTATTAGCACTAATATTCAAACAGGTAACAATACCATGCTTAATAATTATGTATTCTCAATATAAATAATTACTAAGCATTTTTGTTAACTTAAAAAAATAGTTGATAGGTAGTTAATTACTAAATGGTGTTGCAATCATATTGATACTTTTTATATAAAAGAGTGTGGAAAATGTCCATTCCTGCTGTATTTTGAGAATCTGATAACAAAACCTTTGTAAAAATAAAACGAGGTTACATATTAAAACAGCGCTAATTGTGTTCGCCTAGGGTTTGTGAATTCTCATTATTTTATATTTAAGTACCATATTGGTTGTACGCCATCTATTGATTTGAAATTTGCAAGTATATTTTTTTTATAATTATATGAGGCTTGTTTTGTTAACACCAGATACATTGTCTGTGCAGCTATAAATTGGATATCTACCTTTATGCCTAACTTAGTTTTTTTTAATGTTTAATGTTCATAAATTATTTTGTACATCAAACAAATACTCAGGTATGCTAAAGTTTATATGCCATTTAACTTGAAGCTGCAGATAATGTTTAAGCTGTACATAGTTCTTGCACTGACCAGCTTACATCTTAATTTTATAAATATCCAATGCTTGAATGTGTTGTTATTAAAATGTTATTGATACATGTATTTCAGAGAGTAAGAAAACATTTTCGCAATTGAAGAATTTATTCCTTATTTGTTATGTACTCGCAAATCAGCGCAGGAACTGTGAAAACTGGTTATGTATACTCTTCATTATCATGAAAAGTATACCAATAGTCACCCATTTATGTCATTATTAAAGGTTATGTATTGCAATTATTATTCAGAAGCAACATAAAACGCTGTCATTTTGTATTAGATCCTATCAAATTAGTCTGGAATAAACATTTCCTGAACGACATTTTTCCTTACTTCCATTTTATTATGCCGGAATTGCTTTACAAGTTAATCCGTCATTTCTATCGGCTATAAAATAATATATTATCTTCCTATTGATCTAATGCATGCAGTTGTTTAATACAAAAAAAAGCATTTATTTTCAAGGAATAGTAAGTATGTCAGCACTTTTAAAAATTTAATTTTCCTTTTTTATAAACTTAGTAGTCAGGCCATTTAGTCGGGTGTTTAGACAATGACCATCGCCTAGCCCCCATATAGTTGACAGGAGGGACTTTATTGCTGTTTGTCGCTGGCTCAGATTGATTGCCTTCCCTCTGCCCCATATATGTCTGTCTAGTGCCTAGTTTCCTCAATTCTAGTTGTTTCAATGCTGATTTATTCACATTTGCCTGTCTTAAGCTATCTCTTTGTATAATGTGTGTATGCGCCATGTAATCCCTTTGCGATTTCTCTACCAGTCTAGAGTCTCTCTGAGTGACTTCGTGACTCGCAGTACTGAGTTGGTCCTGAGGCTTTGATGCAAAGTTGAAGAATTGCGTGCCGCAGCTCATTGTTTCAATAGATTGTAAACAAGCCTTGTCGGAAAAGGAATACAGCTTAGGATCGAATGTCTGCACTTCTTTGGCGTTTCTTCTGAAAGAGTAACATTTTTGCGTGGGTTTGCAAATGCATTTCTCATTGGTACGGTTGTGGAGTAACGTCACACAGTTTCTATCAGTCGCAAACGGCCCCCGAAGTGTGGTGTTTACCGCTGTATTGATAAAAGACTTGTTAAATACTGTTTCTTCAGATTTAATCTTGATTCGGCTTGCGCTGCGATCGTTTGGCACTACTTTACTGATGACTTTTTGTTTTTCGATCACAATGCTTCGTTTCGGTTTTTCGTCATATTTGCCGACATTTCGGTACCGCTGATTATCTTTCCCCCTCAGAGGAGATTCGATTTCATCGCAAAGTTGTCGTGCTATCCTGGACATTTATGCTGGATTATTGGATTAATTATGGTTCGGAATTGGGATTATGATCACTCTTCGGAATGGTAAATAGGTAATGTAGCCTAGAGTTTCTTCGGGAGGTATCATTCTCATGCAGTTTATTAGTCCATTGTCTTTAACTTATTGTTTTATGGTTTTGGGCAGACACTAAAGATCTACATATTATAAATGTAAATTGCAAAATAGATCCCAAATCTGGAAAATTGGTGCATCTGAGTTTTTATGTCACTACAAAGAGAATTTAACACTACGTTGTCACTACTTTGATATGAAATTAAGTTTTTAAAATAAATGTGCCAAAAATAACGGAATCGGAAATGAACAGTTCCGATTCAGTGATTCAGTGTTTGGTGTTCAAGGCAGGCTGACGCGAGTACGAACAAATTGAATTTTTGTAAGGAATTTGTGTCGCAAATAATGGCGGCCTGCAGGCGGGGTGGGACGGGGGTACATCCATCCGCCCTTCATCGGTCATCAGTTCATTTGCTCATTCCCAGTCATTCGCCGTTCTTTGTCCGTTTGTTTATTTTCTTTTTTGCTTTCGAGTTTAATTACATTTTTAATAGTTACCCGAACTATCTAATAGCTTGATATTGTTAACTAAGAGTGTAGGTAAGCTTGGAGTGATATGCCGCCAAGACCGCGGAGTGTTACGTGCGAAATTTGCGGGTTTAGAACCTGCTGCATTGGAATTAATAAAAGGTTTTTTATGGCCAAGTTTCCTTTGGATGAGACCCGGTAAGCATCAAATTACATTCTGTAGCCGCATACCGCAGTAAACGTACATATAAATTAGAACTAAAAAGATTGCTTACATTAAATAAACAAAGATAGTGATGTACCAAAATTATCGATAACTTAGAAACCGATAATTAATAATAATAATAATAATAAAAAACGTCAACCGCTGACAACTAAAAGACGTCCTTTTTTTCTGTTGTGTAATTTTTAATGGTTTTATTGCATTTTTAAGCTTGTTTTGTATTCATTTACCACACAAATTGAAAGAAAAACTTTACCAGACAACACAACCTATATTTTAACATTGAAAAACATTTAATTGCAAATAATACGAAAAAATATGAAACCTGACAGCCAAATGTCAACACAAACCAAAGAAAATTTTGTGAAAAGTGAAAAAATGAAAACTTTATAATGATTACACGGTCTAAGAAGAGGAATGCAGCGGTCCAACACGCACGACCAACACCTCCGCCCGTCCCGTCATCGTCTCCAAGCTCATCGTCGCCGTCAGAAGAAGAGTTCCACACCTGCGGCACGAGCTCGTCGAGCGAGGACGTGAGCGGGCCGCGGACACCGACGCCGCCAATACCTGTACGTCGGGGACGTCCGCCGCTGCCGGCACGCCTGGGGCCTGCGGGGCAACCTGCCTCGCGTCCGGCTCTCGCTGCCGGTGGTGTAGTGCGTCGCATGCGATGGTCTCAGACCAATAATGAGAACTGCATGCGCGCCTATTATGGGGCTACAGAGGGGGGAACTAACCTGACGGCGTACCGTGTTAGGATGCTGTCTTTGTTCCAGACCCTTGAACCTACTGTCACCGTTTCCGCTCAGCGAATATCGGATCAAGTGCGGGCTATCCAGCGGCTCAACCTACTGGATCAGCCCTTGCTTGATCGGCTCCGCCTGGAGGTGCAGTCTGCTCGTCCTACGCCTGCGTCGACGCGGGACTTGGATGTCGCGTCGTCAGCCCCGACACTGGCTTCAGTGCCAACGTCGGCGGCGACACTAGCGACATCTGCCGATCCCGTACTCGATGAAGGCGACTGTACGGGTATGAGTGTGTCTACCCAGGTGAGTGAGCAATTGAGGAGGGCTTTGGAGGACGCGATTGGCCAATATAGGTTCGCACTCAACTCTAGGCCGCGACTACCGCGTTTGCCTACTCATAGACGTAACTTAGCGCTTATGGGAGCCCTGAACGCGTTGCTAGCCCCGTACTTGCGGGCTAGCGAAGACCTAACTGATACCCACTCGATTTTGTACTGCGGTGCTATCGCGGCGTGTCGTGTTGCACGTGTTAAGTTTCCGGACACTAACCGTGCACCGCGACCCGCCGGAGATGTGCCCGCGTGGCAACTACGAATCGAGCGGCGTATCAGCACGTTCAGGACTCTCATAGCAAAGCTGATCTGCTTCAGCCGGGGGAATAATCGCCCCCGAGTCATGCGTTTCGTGACTCAGGCCTTTGCGGGGACTGGTATTCGGCCCCAGCAATATATGGCTAGTGTGACGGAACGCATTGACTATCTGAAGCAGAAAGTCTATGCGTGGGCAAACCGTATCCGCCGCTATAGAGAGCGTGTGGATAGATATTGGCAAAATCGCCTCTTCCAAAGCGATCAAAGGAAGGTGTACCGAAACTGGGAAGGAACCGAGCAACGTGTGAGCGACGGACAGCTACCAGATGCTAGCGCCATGACTAATTTCTGGCGCGGCATCTGGTCGGTGCCCGTTGAGCACACCGAGGGTGATTGGATGCGTGTTGTCGAACGGGAATGTGAGTCCATCGAACCCATGGGGTCTATTTTAATAGACCCCGTAGACGTTAGTTGTGCGATTCGTACGGCACAGAACTGGAAAAGTCCTGGGCCGGACGGGTTGCACAACTTTTGGATTAAATGGTTTCGGTGCTCACATGACCGTTTGGCGACACAATTCCAAGAAGCTCTCGAGCTCGGTTCCCTCCCTAGTTTCATGACAACTGGTGTCACCTTCCTGCTCCATAAGTCCGGTAGTACCACGGAACCCAAAAATTACAGACCCATCACCTGCTTGCCTACCATCTACAAGCTCCTTACATCTATTCTGAGCACTAAAATTAACGCGCACATTGTTGCGAACAATGTTTTGGCCCCCGCTCAGAATGGATGTAGGGTTGGGTCCCGTGGTACTAAGGAGCTCCTCCTCATCGACATGGCCATTAGCCAACAAGTTCGGCGGAACAGAGGAGCCCTTTCCGCTGCCTGGATCGACTATAAGAAGGCCTATGATTCAGTGCCTCATTCATGGCTGGAGAGGATTTTAGAGTTGTATCAAATTGATACAACTGTTAAATCATTCTTAGGCGCATGCATGAGGCAGTGGACCACAGTTCTTCGTCAGCCAGGTGGTGGAAATGGCTCCTCTGATTCGCAGGACTTGATAAGGATTGAGCGAGGCATCTTCCAGGGTGACAGTCTGAGTCCATCGTGGTTTTGCCTAGCACTGAACCCTCTCAGCACATTGCTGAAGGATTCAGGACTAGGCTATCGGCTTCGAAGGGGGGGTGAAATCATTTCTCACCTTCTGTACATGGATGATCTTAAGCTGTTTGCACCAAAACACCAAGACTTGTTGGAGTTGCTAAAAACCACACAGGTTTTTAGCAGCGCCATCAGGATGGAATTTGGTGTTGACAAGTGTGCGGTCATGCGTGTGCAGCGGGGGAAAGTTGTAAATTCTCCGGATTTACAACTTTCTGAGATAATGACTCTCAGATCTCTCTCTGAGGCCGAGACCTACAAGTATCTAGGTATGTCAGAGTCGTTGGGTATATCAGTAGTGGACATCAAAAAATCAGTGAAGGAGCGCTTCTTTTGTCGGCTGACAAAAGTACTCAACAGTCTTTTGTCTGGCGGCAACAAGGCGCGCGCCTTCAATGGTTGGGTGATGCCTCTACTGATATACTCCTTTGGCATACTTAGGTGGACTCAGACTGAGCTGGACGCCCTGGATAGAAGAGTCCGTCAACTGCTCACTGCGCATCGCATGTTACACCCACGCTCATCTGTTATGAGACTGTACATTCCACGGAAGTGGGCGGGTCGTGGCTTTTTAAACGCCAAGAACCTCCATAATCGTGAAGTGTGCAGTCTTAGGGATTATTTCCTTAACAATGAGTGTGGGATGCATCGCGATGTAGTGACAGTTGACAAGGGGCTCACGCCGCTCTCCTTGGCAAACGAGAACTGGCGCAGACCATCGGTGATAAGCACCGACGACCGCAAGGAAGTATGGAAGAGCAAGGAGCTGCACGGGCGGTTCTATCGGGCCTTAACGGGCCCCGATGTGGACTTGCTCGCGTCGGTGAACTGGTTGCGCTTCGGGGACCTCTTTGGGGAAACCGAGGGGTTTGCCTGTGCAATTGCGGATGAAGTTATCAAGACGAACAATTACCGGAAATATATCATGAAGGACGGTACGGTCGACATCTGTCGGGCATGCCACCGTCCCGGGGAATCTCTCCGACATATTATTTCCGGTTGTTCGCATCTTGCTAACGGCGAGTATTTGCACAGGCATAACCAAGTGGCCAGGATCATCCACCAGCAACTTGCTCTTCAATACGGCCTTGTCGAGTCGGAGGTGCCGTACTATAAGTACGCACCAGCTCCAGTTCTCGAGAATGGTCGTGCTTTGCTCTACTGGGACCGCTCCATCATCACGGACAGGACTATTGTCGCCAATAAGCCTGATATCGTGATGGTGGATCGGTCCCAGCGCCGGGCAGTGCTCGTCGACGTCACCATCCCACATGACGAGAATCTCGTAAAGGCCGAGAAGGACAAACTCAGCAAGTACCTTGACTTAGCCTTCGAGATAACCGCCATGTGGGATGTTGACTCGACGATTATTGTCCCGATAGTCGTTTCGGCGAACGGTCTCATAGCGAAGAGCCTCGACCAATACCTCAAGAGGCTCTCGCTAGACGGTTGGGTCAAGGGTCAGATACAAAAGGCAGTGGTACTTGACACGGCACGCATTGTCAGGAGGTTCCTCACTCTGCAGCCCTAACCACCGGCAGCTTGAGCCCTGCCCCGCTGCTGGCGGCACACTAGTTTTTAAGTTTTTTATAATATTTATAATTTTTGTATTTATATTGTAAAAAACTAAAAAATTAAGAATTTAAATAAATACGTGAATAATAATAATAAACTTTATTTGAGCAATAAAAAATATATGCATACATTAGAAGTTAGTAGTAAGTTGTAGTTAGTAATAGTAATTAAGATAGACCTTAAATAACTTCTAAAATTCAAATGAACCCTGAGTCCCACACTAGGGGAGTCCTGTGTCGTGAGACTCAGTGCCTTCCATTTAGATTTGATTAATTAAGCTAAGAACATTATTTTATTCTTAAACAAAATACAAAATACAGTTATATTTGATAATTATATAATATAGTTGTTATAACATTGCAAAGTGGTTTTGTATTTTATTCAATGTAAGTTATAAAGTACTTCTTAGGTAAGTATATTACAAAGTAGTTAGAAAAATACAAAAGTCTCAAGGTACTTATTGTACTCTTTCTAGGGTGTATGTGAGAGTAAAGTAAGTGAAGCACGGATATGAAGAGTTAGTTTGTGTGTGTATGTGTGTGTATGTGGGGATGTGTATTTATGTGTGTGTTGGGTGAAGTGTATGGGGCATCACCGAGTTGCATGAGCGCCTGTTATTATCTAATCTCTACGTTTGTTAATTACTTTCTCTTCGGATATTAGGCATTCATACGTGTAATATTAATAAGCGAAAACAGTGGATAAAGCAAGGTATGTATGGTAGTAAGGTATGTTGGATTTAGCATGGGTATATAAATTTGAAGTAGAAGTAGATCGTTTGGTATTAGTTGAATATTTATTTATTTATTTATGGGGACTGATTCACCATATGCTGGTGGCACCACATGTCGAGGTCAACAAGAAGTCGACTTCTGGAACAAACAAACACACGAAGAAGCAGGCCCCTTATAGTCATTTGGTTATTACCAGTAGGGATTCTGTTGCAGTTTGATCCAAAGTGGAGAGCCAAGCTGAGATTTTTCGTTTACAAACAAAACGAGTCGTCTGTAAAATGCCGAGGGAACTGTCGAGGAGCTGGTACAGGAACGGGCCCTTAAAGTAGTAGGATCGTTGGGCAAACGAGGTCCTAGTCCGGGGGGTCGTGTAGACATTGCGCCGGGCTGACCTAGTGCTTGGAACGATTGTGCTCAGTGCTGTTTTATGGAAGCGTAAACTTACTGCAAGGATGTATAGCTGTCGAACCGTGAGATATTTCGTCTCGTGGTACAGTTGAGTAGTGGGATATAAATATGGTTTCTTATACGCAACTTTTAGAATTAATCTTTGCGCACGTTCTAATTTCATGAAAAGAGTTTTGTTAGCAGATCCCCAAGACACTATGCAGTAATTTAGTATGGACTGGCACAACGCTTGGTATACAATTTTGAGGGTCTTGGAGTCTGCTACTGCGCCAATCTTTTTAAATATATGCGCCATTTTGCGAAGTCGGGCACACAAGTTAATAATTTGGCATTCCCAGTTTAGTCGGTGATCGATAGCTACACCCAGGTATTTGATCGATTTAACGCGCTCAAGTATCGGACAAGAACAAGGCTGGTTGGAGTTGGGGGTACATGTGTGTATTTTAAGTCTCATACAGCGTGGATAGGTCCTCTGGGTAATAGAAAAAGTAATGTACTTGGTTTTGGTCGCATTAAGGGTCAAAAGGTTATTTTGCAACCAGCTAGCTACCTTTGACAGCCCTTGCTGCGCCGTGGCCGTAACCTCTATCCAGCTTTTGCCGTGAAAGACTAGAGCTGTGTCATCAGCGAATGTGAAAAATTTGGCCTGGTTGACCTTGAGTTGGCAGAGATCGTTGATATAAAGTAGAAAGAGCGTAGGCCCTAGGACGCTGCCTTGAGGGACACCAAAAGAGACGGATTTGTGATCACTATGAAGATTTGACACCCGAACTCTTTGTTTCCGATCGCCCAAGTAAGAACGGAACCACTCAAGAGATGTCCCACGAATGCCATGAAGCTCTAGCTTACGGAGTAATATTGGCCAAGACACCGTGTCGAATGCTTTGGCCATATCAAGGAATACACCTACACATTTTTGATTTTGGTCCAGGCAGTCGGTCACGTGATCAACCAATGCCACCACTGCATCTTCAGTCGACTTGTTATGTCGAAACCCATACTGATTGGGAGACAATATTTTGTTGTTTTCTAAAAAGCTCAAGAGGCGTTTGTTGACGAGTTTTTCTAAAATTTTTGACAAAGAAGGTAGTAGTGAGATGGGACGATAATTGGATACTAATGATTTGCTACCTGACTTAAAAATTGGGATTATATCTGCCGTTTTAAGACAGCTGGGAACTACTCCTTGTGCCATACTTAAATTGCAGATGTGGGCAATGGGTGACGCCAAAACGTGGCTAGCGTATTTTAATAGCTCATTGCTTATCTGATCACTACCCGGAGCAGAAGCTGATTTTAATCCCGAAATGATTTTATTGATTTCAAATTCATCTGTAGGAGAAAAGAACAGTGAGTGGATTGGAGAATTATCAACAGAGGCGGAATTTGCTAAATGTGTCTCGGACGTGTGTAATTTTGTAAGGATGTCTTCTGCAAGATTTTGGCCAACTGATGTAAAAAATTCATTGACCGCATTTAAAGAATCAGAAGGATTTGGACTTATATTAAGGAGGTCAGTGGAGTTCGATTTAGATGATTTAATATTACATATATCCTTTACTGTACTCCAGAGCTTCTTAGTATTATTTCTGTTAGCTGCTATTAAATCAGAGTCGTATGTATTTTTTTCTGTTTTTAATAATAGATTACAGTGGTTGCGAAATGTTTTATACTTATCTTGCAATGCTTGGTCGTTGGGAGAATTTTTTGCCTTTTGGTGCAGAGCGTCTCTTCGTCTTGTACAATTTATTAGCTTAGGTGTCATCCATGGCTTAGTGATAACATCAGAACTCTTAATTTTCTGTTGAACTGTGTTATTCTTTACTGCTAGCCCAATGTTGTGAATTAGGGTTTCAGAAGCTAACGTCACATCGGTTTCTCGATAGAAGTTTCCCCACTCAACGCTTTCTAGACTAGTGACTATTTGAGCATAGTCAGATTTTGTTGATAATTTGGACTTAGAGGGGATCTTTGTCATAGAACTTTCGATTCCGACCAATACAGTGTCATGGTCTGTGACACCAGAATTGCAGACTATTACGCAGGCCGCTCTTTTGGAACGAATTAAAGCATGGTCTAGACAATTAGAAATCCGCGTGGGACGAACATGACCAGGAGGGCAATTCCGTTAATCAAAGCTGGACCACTTCCCATACGTTTCCGCTACTCGTCCTCTCTGTCAGCGCCGGCTAACGGCCGTGGTCCGGCCAAGCATACCTTAAGTTTTATAAACGTGCGATGTTAGAAAGCTGGACCTTTTCCGTTGCGCTACCAACGTTTCACCCATACTCTACCCATCGAAACCATAGACAAACTGCTCAGCTTCACCAACATGACGTCACTCAGAAGCTTCATTTTCGTTTGTTGTTTTTAATAGTTCCTGGCCATGGATACTAGTCCTTCAGCCGAATACATTTTTCTTCATCGATGTTGCCAATCATGTTTGGTAGTTAATCGTATCATAAAAATCGTGAAATACTTAACTATTACTGAAGTCGGTGCCACCTATCTTTATACATTACAGCGTAATAAGATAGTCTATTACAGTTATAAATAATTTTATTGTACATCATCATCATCATCAGCAGATTTCAATATTGGCACCATAGTAAAAGTTGTTTATTTTGATGTACAGAATATGCCCTTCAAATGATGCTAACTGATTAGAACTAATCGTGTATATCGGTGAGTAAAAGAAAAAAAATTACATCATCTAGAGGGGTTGCTATAATCTCCACGCTTGGCAGGTGGCTTGGGGATTGCAGAATGCTCACCACCAAGTGGGCTCTGCTGCCCGTCCTCCGTTGGTTCTGGTTGCAGTTTGGGGACATTCATGCATTTGAGGAGGTCGCCGGTAAGTACAAACTTACAAAAAACATTTTAATATAGGTACTTTTTAATGTAGTAGTTCTGTTTCCTATGTAATAGGGTGTAAATAATTGCTAGGTCGTCTTCGTCCTCTTGGTTAACGATGGTGAGCATTCTGCGATCCCCAAACCACCTGCCAAGCGTGGGGATTATGGCAAACCCCCATATTAAAGGGGAGGGAGGTTGATGATGAATTGCTAGGTAACCTGAAATAAAAAAACAAGTATATATACGAGTATAATAGAAAGGCTGGCAGCACAGGATCGACTCGATTTCTAATGACGTTGTCAAATGCTTGACACTGAATGACACCTGGCATGTGCAGAATATAGCGCAAGCGTAGAGCTTCCAACCTCCTTGGTGAAGAATGTGCTTCGCGTGGCAGCATAATAAAATGTCAATAATCTGTTTTTGGCGGGAACATGGAAATCATGTCGTTGCATTCTATTTTTTTCTTAAACTTGTGTTTTATCGCGAATTAATGATTAAAAATGGTGGTGTTTTATTCATTAAGTGTTGAATTATGTGCACGAGTGTGGGCAAGTGATATAATGTGGTGAAACATGTCTTTTCGTGTTGTTTTCAAAACTCCGTAGAACCTCATAGTAAAGTCGCCAGAAAAAAATAACTTGAAAATTCATAAACTTGATACTGGCAGAATGCACAACATGCGATGCCAATTACTAAGACGAAAAAAAAATTACAATCATCATGTCAATAGATACCATGAAGACTTTTAGCGGGTTTTGGCGGGAGAGTGCAAAAATTATATCACCCGTCACACACCGTCGCCGCAAGAAAGAGTCTTAAATGAGCCCCAGTGCTCAGGCACACACACAATAGGCAAACCTATTGTTAAACTTAAATGCTATTTTGATTTGGTCTTGCCAACCATCGTACAGTCACATACAAATGGTTGGCAAGAGTTCCATTGTCAATAGCTTCCCAAAAGATGGGGCATTCAAGGCGCTCTACATTCGAGCGGACGCAGGTATTCATTTTAGCAACCATATTGGGCTGCGCTACTTTGTGCCTCCATCATAACTCTGGTCGATCAACCAAGAAGAGAGTGTTTGGGAGGGTCCTGGCCTCGTGGGTATAATAAGTGCTTCATAGTGATTTATCACAGGAAGCCAAGGAGTAGGTATACATAAGACCATAATATATTTTTTTCACCGTCTTCTCCCTTTACGTTCACCCTACATTTTTTGTTTATGATGCCTTAATTTTTTCTTAATTTTTGGCATCACACTTTTTGCATTCTGCCAATCTTGAGTTATTGAATCAAAGACATAATAAATATTGGAGTTCTGGGATTTGGAACATACTTCGAACCTTAGATTATGTCTTGGAACATTGATTTCCTGCTTGGAAAGAAGGAGCTATGTAAATGTTCCACGTTCACAGAGCACATTTATCAACTTTTTCCTTCGTTTTTTGGCTTTGTAGTTTGTGCACAGGATACCTTGCTTATGGGAATCAAAAAAAATATTGAGAAACGATCGGATTGACAATATTTCTTGATAACTCATAGATCTAAAATAAGAATATAGAAACAATCTGATTCGTGGTAATTTAACAACGATGGGAAAGGATACACACTTTTTTTCATTATTCCTATCCTATAGGTCGGAGTTTTACTTCACGTCTTTTTCCACGATGTAATCCTCTCCTCCTCAGGAGGAAAGAAGGTTTTAACCAAGACCGATGCTGTACTCCATGCATGAAGACAATTATTCGGATATCCGGTTTGTTATTTGCATAGACAAATATCAACTAGTTATTTGGGTTCTCTAGTTGAAAAGTGAGAAAAATTAGAGTTGGAAAGAGGCATACATAAGTAGCTGTCGGCTCATAATATGAATTATATATTTATTTGGTATTACAATAAAATATGGCACTCAAGGATTGTGTAGGTTTCTATCTATCATAGGAACAAGCCTTATTTATACATACAATATCTCCAAAAATCAATTTTCATCACTATACCTTAGAAAAAAAGACATTCCCTTAGAAAGTTTCATCCCCCGTTTCACCCCTGCCAAAAAAATATTGAAAACCGCATTTCCTATTTTAAATTAACTATTCAAATTAAAAAAACACGACTAAAAGTTCAAAAACAAAGGACAAAAGGTTTCACCGATTTTAACCCCTTTAGGGCCCGAATTTCAAAAAATATTTTCTTAGTACACCTCTACTCATTAAGACAAATATACCCTCTAAATTTCAAGTCTGTATGATCAGCGGTTAAGGCTGAACGTTGTCTGTCAGTCAGACAGTAAGTCTGCCAGTCAGTCAGTAACTGAGTCACTCAGTCGTACAGCCAGGACAGTGATTTTTATAGTATTAGCTTGTGCGTGTGCGTGTTTGTTACCTCAAACACGCTAAAATAGCTGAATGGATTTGGATGAAACTCGGAATAGATTCTTTCCGAGCATAGCATATAGGCTACTTTTAAAAATAAAAATGACGACGTGTAATTTTTTTTACTAGTACTACTTCATCAATGCAATTTTTTATAAAGAACCCTTAATTATTATTTGCGCATCACGCTGTCTTTTATTTTTGGAACAATTTCAAAAACGCGTCTCTCTGATAATTGACTTGTACCTACTGTCAGAACCTCAGAGACATGTAAAAATATCAAAGCGTAAAATAAAATCGCTAATTTTTCAGATGAGAAAGAGGAAAATATATTTTTAAAGAGGACACAAAGGTTGAGCAAATGGAAACAAATAAAATGGGTAAGGAAAGGTATATAATCAAAGTGGGTAAGGTTGATTTCACATTTTTTTATATTAGCATTGAAATTGGAGGTCCAGAAGTTTTAGACAATTCCCATTGATTTATTATAAATGTAATTATATCAATTTTTTTTCAAAATAATACTGTAATTATGTATACCCATTTAAAATAGGTAACAAAAATTATATTAAATAAAATACTTTAAAATAAAAATAAGTATTAAAAGAAACAAGAAAATACTCAGTTCAAATAGATACTAAATTACAGTATGTTTGTTCTAGCAAGTTGGCTCACTGTGATTTATTTTATTTATATTCTAGGTTAATGATAACAGTCAATTGACTGTTATCATTTAGAAAGACTGGACGAGTCTCGTGGTGCTCGTGTCTGCTGAACGTAGAAAGTCTCCAACGTCAGGGCTCTCCAGTGCGTCTCGTTAAGAACTATGAATTTCTGCAAACTGCCAAACGAAATAAAGTAAAATTGATGGCAAAAACGAGGTACGGAAAGGTACCCTTGATTGCACAACATAGAGTAAATACTAGCATTGAACGGCTATACTGCTTCGACCATGATATAAAGATGGTCACTTCTGTAGATGTCCGCTCCAAAAGACATTCCAGGACGAGAAACCATCTATACAATACAATACAATACAATATATCTTTATTGCACACCAGAAATATAGAACAACTTACATATAATCAGGGTAGGTACATTATTTGGCAGCACAAGGGGCGGCCTTATCACCTTAAGCGATTTCTTCCAGGCAACCTTTGGATGGACTGGACTAAAGGAGGCAAATGCAATTTGCAATGCATTTTTCTATAGTTATTTATTTATTGTAGGCCCCGGATATTTTATATCGCAGGCTTTCTATGGTTTAAATCTTTATTATTTTACTATTGTGAGTATTCTAAGCCAATTCTGAAGAATCGAGTTGGGAAATCTTAGCTTATTAATAATATATATGTTTCTCCTTGTCTGATGCTTGTCTGCGGAAAAAGAGTTATATTTTAAGGTACAGAATTCCGCTATTTCGCTCGCGCATTGCAACATTTTTGAATTTTTATAATCTATACATATAATAAAACTGTAACGAGGCGATTACTGTACATTGAAGATATATTTAAAAATCATTTTTTTTAGGAGTGTATGAGAGCAACAGAAACCAAAAATACAGTTTTTAAATTTTTTTCTGTCTGTCTGTCTGTCTGTCTGTCTGTCTGTCTGTCTGTCTGTCTGTCTGTCTGTCTGTCTGTCTGTCCGGGATAAACTCAGAAACTACGGCACGAATTTGAATGCAGTTTCTTGAAATATGATCTATGAAGTCCGGCGCTTCACATAGGCTATGTTTTATCAAAATCGGCCCAGGAATATAGAAGTTATGACGCAATTTATGAAAAAATATACATTTCCAATATAACTTGAACCCCCGAACATACCGAGTCCTTAAGGTCCGAGGAACAGCTTATACTGGTTTATGTTTATCTTGAGAGTTTGCGAGTCAGAAAGATGAATGGATTGACATGCGATTTTCTAAAAAAAAAAACTGTGTTGTTATAAGCTACTTAACACCATACAGCACAGTAGGTAGGCCTCCTCCTAGGTGGACCGACGACATTGTAAAAGTCGTGACCAACCGGTGGATGCAAATAGCAGGTTGTAATACAGAGTGGCGGTCTAAGGGGGAGGCCTTCGTTCACCAGTGGACGTCTACGGGCTGATGATGATGATGACGGTAGTCGTGGGCAACCGGTGGATGCAAATGGCAGGTATTGTAATACAGAGTGGCGGTCTAAGGGGGAGGCCTTCGTTCACCAGTGGACGTCTACGGGCTGATGATGATGATGATGATGGTAGTCGCGGGCAACCGGTGGATGCAAATGGCAGGTGTTGTAATACAGAGTGGCGGTCTAAGGGAGAGGCCTTCGTTCACCAGTGGATGTCTATGGGCTATGATGATGATGATGATGGTAGTCGCGGGCAACCGGTGGATGCAAATGGCAGGTGTTGTAATACAGAGTGGCGGTCTAAGGGAGAGGCCTTCGTTCACCAGTGGATGTCTATGGGCTATGATGATGATCGCATTACCTATTGCATCACAAGGCAGAAGAAGTTATGAAATAAATGCCTGCCTAATAAGTCAAAAAGTCGTTGCCCGTTATTACCAAATGCAATCTCACGGTTATTATGGGGACCCAAAGAAGGCAGAGTCAGGACGCGCAAGAGTTTTCCGAATTGTTGTCAAATATTTCATTAGAGAAAGTATTTGTTTTCAAAATCTTATATTGGTTTGGTGTCCATTGCTGGACTTACCTAGGTCTATACTCGAAAGGCGAATAAGCCACTACGCAGGCCCAGTTGCGGGTTAGTGGATTCACATAATATACATTAACATTAACGCCAAAGAGATCATTTAGTACGGGCCCGGGTTTTGAACTCGTGACCTCACGATTTGAAGTTCATGCGGTCCCGAATTAGGCTACTTGGTTTATTAGGCTCTGCGGTCACATTGATGAATTGCAAATCGTGATACCTCTTGGTTGCGTGCGCGGGCCATTTGTCGCCACGGAACCAACACGAATATCCCATCTACCCGACCTAGAATACTGATTATCTAGAAAATACAACATAAGACTGCGCATTCCCTCATAATGAAAGTATCTATCTTTAGAGAGGCGCAAGTGTAAGATGGTGCGATATACAACATTGTTATTATGCACGAAGATATCGTTACAAAATGATCAGCCGAATTTAAACCCTCTTAAACTGTTACTTTGTTATTTAAAGTAAAATAAGGTCATGCGCATAAAACTATTTGGTCCACGCGAGTGAAGCCGCGGATACAGCTAGTCATTGAATATAGTTATCAAAAATCTCAATTGGTGATATTGCTGAGAATTGTATTACAAAGGTGCAGCAAAATAATCATTTTGATCTAAACTAGTTTTTGCAGCACCTAACTAAAAATATGATTATTGGTTATGCCCAGTTTAATAAAAGAAAACTTGACTGAATCGAAATTGTAACTTTCGAACCATTGTAAAATGTTATTCCCTGTGTAATTTCACTGACTGCGATTTATCATAACTATATGCAGCGACAATGATAAGATGAATGGACGGGAAATAAGCGCACGGATTTTTAAGAGTATATGTTGAGCGCCGGCTCTCCACTCGCTTCAGTCATACTCTGCCTTTCCGACATGCGAGCCGTACAATACGACAATACAAACTTCTAATACATGTACAATATGTACATTAGATTCGCTATCTCTATTTTCCGGCAAATGTAATATGCATACTTTTAGCTAGGTATGCTTGATTGTGTTGTCTTGTTAAATTTGATCGATTTGCAAGCGCTGGGATCGTCCATTCCATTATCACCGTCGCTAACTATATGCAGCTTTTAAAAGTGTTGAAATGCGCGAGCGCGAGCGCTAGCGGCGCGCAGTATTCTGAGCCCTTCTGTTTAGTCTCTCAACTAGAATTATTCTTGAATATTTCGTATGAAATATTACTTTGGGGTATTTCTATGTTTTTAATGCGTGGATAGTAAGAAAAATTATGTCTGCTGGCAGGACTTGAACCTGCATACGAGCAATCTCTCTCTGGGTTTCCGCCCCAACTGCTTTGCCAATAGGGTAGATGACTGATATTTAAATCGTTGAAACCAATAGCTTTGATTCAGAGTTTAAGTAAATATAATATGTTTATTGAAAACATAATTTAAATCGGTTATTTATGTTCTGATATATAAGCATTTACAGTTTTGGTAGAGACAACTCTGTCCCTTTCCCACAAAACAAAAAATGACGTCACGCCTTACTTGTCAGAATAGAATTTATATGGCGTACAGAGAAGTGACGTCACGATTTGCTGTTTCGCCTCTGTCTAGCATGATATTAAAATGCTTATAAATTGCTTATTTTTGAACAGATTTTAATTTTCTTTTCATTAATCAGCTATATTTATGGGCCACATTTTAATAGAACAGTAAAAAAAAAACAGTCCTCTAACCTAGTAAGCTAATGAATTTACATTCATTAAAAAAATAGAACTATTTTTCTTTTCGGCCCTCTTTCGTTGACTCTTCCCTCACTGTTCCTGGCAAAGTTACGAAATAGGGCAGTAGCCAATAAAAAAAAAATACATGTTTGGATTTGTCAACGAAAGCCTTTACAAATGACGTGAGTATGTTAGGAGTTGTCAACGAAAGCCTCCACATTAAATGACGTAAATGTCTGTTGATCATGATACAGGTTGATCCGATAGATGCTTGTCAAAATCACAATGACTGACAATAAATTAATACTGAAATATATTTTTTTAGCTGTGCATTATATTCTCATTACTAGCAAAAGTACCTAATACCTATGCTAATGTTTGGAAAATTTGGCTAGTGCATGTGTGAGAAAAGTTTTACGAATGTTCCGTAGCTATGCTAAGAGTAGAAAATAAATATCGTTAGGTGCACATTTCTTAGTGTAATGTTGTTTTTTCGGTTTTCCGTAATAATTAATTTATTAAGCTATTAATAAGTCGCATAGATACCGTGTGATATCTACAGAATCTACATATCTACAGAACAACAACAAAGATACGACGACTTGTCATGAAACACGGTTTAATTTTTTTATTAGATTCATAAACTTTAGTTAGCTGGAATTATTAGTAGATTACACACCTAGGGAGCAAAAGTAAAGAATATCTCAGATCTCATGTCTCCAGATGCGAAGCCCATGTTGACAAGCATGTGATCTGAGGCTTATTTACTTGCCCCGTGGTGTGTATAAGATTTTCGTGCCGCTGCGGAAGTGGTACCTTCGCTCCACGCCGCGGGTCGATGTAAAATATAAATATTAAAATTATTTTTACCATAGCCACAAGTTCCTAGTCATATGGCAATTTTTTATGGTTTCTTACCAAACAACTTGCCATGGTGGTCTTCTTTTTTACAGTGACAACAGAACCCTCCGAGATGATTTCCTTCATGCACCTGACAGACTATCCATTTATAAAGGGACATCCTGTACAAATAGAAATATCACACGTACTTTGAGTGACGTAGAACTCTTTCTATGTCTAGGTGAGACGTTGTTCGACCGTTGTTCATCCGTTGCTCAGCCGTTACTGAGACGTTTATCAGCCGATGGTCGACCTCGAAGGAATTTTCAGACTGCGCTATAAAATATGTCACCTAACAATGACATCGCAAGACGGATGCCGCATTCATATAATAATGTATTCATGAACACGTTTCCCTATACCTATGTTTTAATAATTATATGCCTGATAAAGTACAAAGTATTTTAATTTATTTAACTTTTTGCGGTTTTACCGTCTAGATAGACTTAACCTAGATCACAACAAACCGTAGTCAATGTCTATCTCCATATAACGTTACGGATTATTTAACGTAAGTATATGTGGGTTAGTAATAAAAAGTAATAATCTGAAGGTATATAAAGCAAAGAAAAGTATTTAATTGGGGTTTCACATTTGTAAGAAGTTCTCAATAATAGCAACCCTGTAGTAAGTCATGAGTCTGAGGAAGATGTTTGGATGAAATTCTCCGCCTGACATGTTTTCCACAGTAATGCCAGGAGAGAAAAAAAGATTTCAAGACTTTTTGTCAAGCTTATATTACAAATCATTAGTTTTAGTCATTTATGTTATAGCGTAGTCTGAAGACTCCCCAGATGACGTAACTATACTTCAAGTCAAGTGACTTTGACGTTATTATTCAATAATAAAAATGTCATAAAAGTCGGTATATTTTTGAAAATTGGGCAAATACAAATTGACATTGCGCACCGAGGGTTCTACACAATGTAAATATATATTTGTATTTTGTTTTTAATACACAATGTGGTTGATTTTGAAGGTTTATAAGTTAACAGAACTAAACTAACTAAAGTATTTCTGTCCTTAGCTAACATGTCTGATAAAAAAGGGACAGCAATATTGTAATTAGTTTAAATCTGTCAACTAAAGCCTTCAAAACAATGTTGACCATAATGTTTTTTATTTATTTAGTATCTTTTCGCTCGCTCTACGTGGCTGATTTTTATTATTTATTATGTCGTATAGCTATAAAGTTTTCATGGTCATTATGTCAAGTTTGACGTTTATTATCGGTTATTTTATGACGATAAATCACGATTTGACGTTAACACAAAATAATTGTCTAACGTCACTTTGTATTGTACTTTATGTTTTTTTTTTGTTATATCTTTTTTATTTAGGGATATGGAGTCATTTTTGACTATGTCAGTCCCATAGTATACACACAAAAAGAATTTAAACAATACAGACTCTGTCTTTGAAAAGTCTATAGGCAGACCGACAGAGCATCCTAGCAGCGCTAGATGTTGGCGCCGCTAAGATGATCTGGATCAACCCCACATCTAGGTTATTTTTATGAAACTTAGATTTTTGAGTATACTTGCATTATTAGGTTTTAACGGCCTTACTCAAAAACGTCGCTCTAACTTAGTCAAATTAAATAATTGATGATTTTAAAACATTATAATGTCTCTGTAGGTCAAACGGACAAACAGACGTCTACCCGCGACACGCAAGCTTAGTAATAGTTCCATTGAACAATTTCGCATAGAGAACCCTAAAATAAAAAAATATTATTAATTAATATTTGTCAAATTCGTTTATTTTTTCTCACAAAAAACAACACGCAGAAAATACGAGTAATCATAAAAATTAAACAGAGTCACAGATTCCTACCCAAAACTTACTTTGAGAAAGATCAAAGCTTCTGGCGTTATCGTTTATAAGGCTTGGCAAAGAAGAGAAGCAAATTTGAGAGGATATACAATAAGACAGTAAGCTGCACCCACAGACTTGGCTGCACCGGTCCGCACTCAATATTCCACGTGAATACGTTGTTCTCGCTTAGTTAATAGATAGATAAGACCTACCCTATCACCTATCAGTGATCGCCGTGCCTTGGCCGAGCCCAACATTGTGCATAATATGACAATACAAATTATTTTTTAAAGCAAGGTTGTACCAGAAAACGGCGGCGCCGAACGTCCCGTTAGCGGGGTGACGTGAGCAGGCTAATACGATAGCAGAGCAGACTACTGAACAGTATATTGTAGCAGAAATCCCCTGGTACACCCAGTAATCTTGAAGTGGACTACAGGAATAAAAAAAGCCCATGGAACAGCCAGGTGAACTATGTGGGTGGACTACGGACTACGGGCAGGAAGCGGACGTTTTAAGTACTGAAGCAGAGTGACCACTGAGGGCGCCAGCAAGGTTGGCTGGCGTGTACGCCAACTCATGGCCCCGTGTGCCGCTTTCTGTAATCATTATTTTCCAGTGAAATAATTTAAGAAAAATTGTGTTGGGAAATAGTACTTTATAAAAGAAAACAACCTATGTTTAATTTAAATCTGGTAGTAGGCATACACTGATTTTAGAAGGTAAGAAAATAATGAATAAATAACATCAAACTCCTAAATCTTTTTGGAAAATAACTGTAAAGTAGATAGTTGAGCGAAGCAAGATCTCTGAGTTTAAGGGGACAATTCGTGCAAATACAATATTGTTATTGAACATGAATATGAGCTTATTTTATCAAGGGACTTGGAGGGTTTGATCTAGGGGTCGCGAGGTTCACTTCGCTGCGAATTACTAGTTCTAGGAATTTGTTCATAATACTAACTTTCATTTAATCTATGTACATGAGGCGGACCGTAGCTGTTGAACGTTTCACTTTGTGTTTTTGTTTTTCCCTTAGAGGATTATGGCGTATGGCGTTGTACATAGTGTATTTGCCACTGTCGAGTGTTTTTGTATTTTTCTAGCTAGGTATCATCAAAATATTGATTGCATTAATTATGATTAATTTAAATATTGTACTTAGCCAAAGTCACGCAATTCAAGCATTATACTTAGAAGCAAGATACGGTTAAATTCAAGTCATCATGGTAAAAATGGTAGATTTTAAAAGCAGCCTTTTTTAAATCTGTCACGAATAGATTCGCTTCACCAATTTACATTGCATGCCTAGACTTCAGTAAAATAACATAATTTAAGTATAATGATAGGTATGTATTTTAATAAACAGAATACCCACAAAAATTGTTGACTTGATTTTTCTTGTTGGCGCCAAATCTTCTCCACGATTTCTAAATAACGGCATATGATCGGCATACAAAGCTTTTATAATGAAGTATTTGTCAAAGTTGATTGATAAGTTTTGATAAGTAAAAATTTGACAGCAGTTAGTTGAAATAAATGGCTGAATATTTTTTGTAATGGCGGTATAAGGGTAGAAACGGGTAACAACGACAGACGAATAACAACATAATATACAATGTGCACTGAGAAGTGTGAAGTTTAGAAACGAACCTTCGACTGTCACATAACATTTTTGACTTGGGTGGGAATCGAACCCATAACCTACAGGTCTAAAGGCAGACATACTAACAACAGAGTTATAAGGGTAAATTTTTATTTTCATTTGTTTTACCGATAGAAAATTTCACCTATCCATATTGTCGGTGACAATATAATTTTATATGTAAGGACACCCCTGTATTCATAATTACCCTGCCTTTCCCAACCGTTTTCAAGGTGAAGCGCTTGTCAAATGATCATTGGTGAATCTAGGTAGAAGATTATGGGGGAAGGCAGCAGCCTCATTGTCTTCCCGTTTCTTGAAAATTACAAAAGTTACCTAGTTTTACTCTCAAAAAGGACCAAATTGAGCACCATGAAAGAATGTCATGGGCCAGTTATAAGCGGAAGTTTTCCCATGTTGCAAATAGACTACTGTTACTGCAGTCGATCATCAATTTAATATTTTATCAGATAGCCATTGCAGCATAAAAAAATAAATATTATTCAAATATATGAAACATGCCTTAGCATACGAGTAAGTACATCTACAACAAGTTAGTGCTAGGCTAGACCCAACGGGGGCACGGCGCCCCAGAGTTAACTACTGGCTACGTACCGGGGCGTCGCAGTGACGTCATGTTAGTGAACTTGAGCAGTTTGTCTATGGTTTCGATGGGTAGAGTATGGGTGAAACGTTGGTAGCGCTACGGAAAAGGTCCAGCCTTCTAACATCACACGTTTATAAAACTTAAGGTATGCTTGGCCGGACCACGGCCGTTAGCCGGCGCCGACAGAGAGGACGAGTAGCGGAAACGTATGGGAAGTGGTCCAGCTTTGATTAACGGAATCGCCGTCCTGGAATAAATCCATGTGAAGTCGTAAGTTCAAGATAGTCAGTAGATTTAGGATCGCTGCTGTCGTGCTTTATGTCTATGTTCATGTCGCCAGTTAATATACACGAGTCAGTAGAGATACTCGATAAGGTACAACTAAGTGATGTCAAAAAGTTTGTAATATTACTTTTTGCAGGAGACCGGTATATTGCAACAACAGTTAAATCGGTGCCCAGTCTCATTACGAGACAGCTGGCGTCATTAAAAGGAGGTTCTTTGATTTCTACTTTCAGTCCAGATCTATAAAAAATCATCAGGCCATCATTTTGGTTTCGAAACGTCGTGGATGAGTGAGACTCATAGTTTGGTAGATTAAAATTTTGGATAACATCTCTACCCCAGCATTCCGTGAGAATAATTATCTTTGGATAAAATTGTAGACGAGACAGGTATAAAACGAATTTATCAAAATTTTGTCGTACGCTTCTAATATTTTGTACAAGTACAGTAGTTTTATTCAAGTAGTCACTTATTAAAGGCTTACATTCTTCCGCCGAACTTACGCTAAAATTGTCTATAAAGGTCGTGTCATCAATGCTGTCAATTAAGTCTCGATTATTACTCATTATAATGAGGTTTTATACCAACACAGGAGTTCCTGTGTTTTTGGTAAACAAGCAGAGGGTTAAAGCATTGATGACAGTTAGCCAATAGACAATTTGCGTTAGAAAAAGCTTTTCTTAAGTGATTTTTACTTGATATGTATTCGTAATTAATGGACGGGTTGATTAAGGCTGATTTTGTATATGGTTTGCATAGGTACTCTAGCCGAGCCGTCATTATCAGGGCTAGGATAGATAAAAGGACTAATCCAGTTGCATAGCGACGCTCATCGCAGGAGCTTGTGTCTTGGTTGTTTTCGTAGGTAACAGTGAGGTTGCGCAAATACTTTATTATTATATGATGGTTGCTCTGATAACTGTCATAATAACGGCTAGTTTGTACTACGAAACAACAAAAATGACTACATTGTGGTGACGGAAATGTGGTGTTTAGTATGTGTGAAGTGTTTATGTGTGTTGGGTTCATGCGTACAAAGTGAGTCGTGCTTCGTAATTGGAATTTCATAACAGTAAGTAAAAACAAACCGTATCTGAGATCTTTGTATTTTCGATATAAATTAAGCTTAAGTTTGCTAAAAAAACATTTAGTAGAATATAAAATTAAGTTCAGTATCAATATTAGCAAGGAAAAAGTCGAGACAGATAGTACATAATTAAGTTTAACATTAGGGTAACGGTACAATAGGCCGCGCGCAAGTATGTTTAACACATCTAGTCACTGCACTTTTATAACTTCGAGGTCAGATTCACATGACACACGAATTTGGGGTGATCCTTCTTCCTTTCGGAGAAATATGCGGCCGTACGAAGACCAGCAGAATGCGTAGTTATAGTTCTTGGCGAATTCTCTTGCCTGGTAAAATAGTTTCCGTGCATTCGGAGTCATATTTTCGGACAAATATACCGGCTTGCTTGCTCCATCAATATGAAGGAGGGTAGTGTTTAGTTTTTCATTTTTGTGTTCTTTATTGTATTTTTTGTAGGAATGTAACAAACTGTCCCTCATGCTTACTGTTGCGAAGTCCACGATTATTGGCTTAATAGCGGCTTTGCTGTTTATGCGATAAATATCTTTTATTCCAGAGCCTTGTAACGAAATATTGAGTAAATTGGCTATCTTATCAACAAATTTTGTAAGGTCTTCTCTTGTTTCCTTTTGAGTTTGCGGTATATTTCGCAGCTCAACACTAGTACCTCGAGCACTACGCTGCAACATTTCAACCTGGGTTTGTAACTGTTGGATATGGACTTTATGTACCTTCATTTCTTCTTCTAACACGTTTATTTTTGTGAGTGCGGCGTCGTACTTCGAGGACATTGTGTTTACAGATGATTTGATCTCATTAATAGAACACAAGATAGTATCGAACTTTTCGTCCTGTCTCTTTTGAAGTGCTGTAAACATCTCCATCATTTGTGACTTCGTAACTTCGTCATCCCGTTTACGCTTCGACCTAGATGTTATGTTGCTTAATGAAGATGCAGCACTTAATGCAGCCTCCTCGCCGACTTCCGATATATTCGAGTCCGAGGCATAAGTTTGAAGGGTCTGCATAGGAGTCGCGAAAACGCGCGGCAACGGGGACATTGGCGGGGTGCGTTGGAGCGACATAGTACGTGTGTGGTGCAGTGTGACTTACGGCAACGACTAGCGACGACTGAGGCTAGCGTTTGCTACCAGGGTCACAGTGGTGTGAGAGGTTGCGTTAACCGGTTAATAGGCTAGTGTGCGTTGCTTACATGTGTAGGTGCTCGATACGCGCGCGCGTGTGCGTCGACCAGAGGCGCACACTGCTGCAACCTGTTGCTACAAGGATCTCCTGGGAAGTTATGCACTCCTATTATTCACAGCTAATTTAGTACTTAGTTTTAATTTGTAATTTATTACATTAATTCGACAATAATATATACTTTGGAACACGACTACTCAGTCCAGAGGTGGAAACGGAAGAGAATTTAGTGATTATTATGTATGGTTAAACGCAAGCATACTTTTTATAGAAAAGGAGTTTTGTTTTATTTATACGGGCTTACTCACGTTTTCAAAGTAATAATAGAGCTATGAAAATAAATTTACTATATAATTATGTCAGTTCTGAATATCAATTGAAACGGCAGAGAATACGAAATAACTCAAAACGGAGTACAATTAGTTTAATCGGCGGTGGAATATGAACAGGGCATGAAATAACAGCTGGCCTACTTATGTAATAACGCTTCCCCTCCAAAGTATTGACGGGCTTGCATGACGGGAGGAGGCGTGGCTTGGACTGCTTTGGCGCGCTCGTGGAGAGGCCGCCGTCACGTCCGTAACACAATCGTATAAAAAGAACAGAATCACCACCCCATAATATGCTTGTTTTTGTTTATTTCAGGGCGTATGCTGAAGATAGCGCGCTAGCATGGTCGCGATTCGGTATTGAAAAATTGTATAAGCGGCGCAAAATGGCGCGGGTGCGTGCCTTCGGATTTCACACGCGTGACTGGCTACTATATTTTGTATTTTAATGTTACCTAGATAAATAGTTTGAATATAAAATTGCGTTTCATTTTGCTTACATCTAATTCCAACGTTACTGTAATATGGATTATCCGGTAAAATATAAAAAAGGGTTTTTTAGCCTGTGCATTAGCCGGTACATTTTATCGATAAAAGCTGGACTGTCACAACCCTATTCGTTTGTTTGGTTGGTACCCATGTGGTGCGAATGAAGTACTTAATTGTTATATTGGCTACAAGATGCGACACAAATTCGTAAAAAAATATGAATAGGCTAGATTACTGTTTTTTTATTATTATCCTATTAAAATGTGGTCCATAAATATAGCTGATTAATGAATAGAAAATGAAAATCTGATCAAAAATAAGCAACTTATAAGCATTTTAATATCATGCTAGACAGAGAGGCCAAACAGCAAATCATGACGTCACTTCTCAGTACGCCATATAAATTCTATTCTGACAAGTAAGGCGTGACGTAATTTTTTGTTTTATGGGAAAGGGACAGAGTTGTCTCTAACAAAAACTTTAAACGCTCATATATCAGAACATTATTAACCGATTAAAATTATTTTTTCAATAAACATACTATATTTACTTAAATTCTTCATCAAAGCTATTGGTTTCAACGATTTAAACATCAGTCATCTACCCTATTATTGACTCGATTAAATTGACTCGATGTATGGAAGTCCCGTCTCTTCTAGTTAAATGCTCAATGGTTCAAGGGTTTTCATATATTTTTTTCCTATAGGTAGGATAGGCTAAAGCCGCAAGGCCGTACTGGTCAATGGCTAGCGGACCTTGAACCTGTCACTGGCAAATGCACAAAGTGTGACGCCATAATCCTCTTTGGAGGAAAGAAGAATAAACACGGAAAAATCATGTCGCTGCATTCTATTATTTCCTTAGTGTTTTTTCGCGAATTAATGATTCAAAATGGTTGTGTTTTATTCATTGAGTGTTGAATTGCATGCACGAGTGTAGACAAGTGATATAATTTGGTGAAACATGTCTTTTTGTGTTGTTTTCAAAACTCCGTAAAAGCTCATAGTAAAGTTGTCACAACTTTACTAGGGCATGAATTGGACTCGACTTTGATTAATGTGGTAACATGACAGAAACTCCTTGGAGTTTCTGTATTAAAAACGAAATGTTATTCTCAAGCTGTCTATCCACCTTGTGTCATATGCACTTCATAATGAAATTTTAAATTGTATTTTGCTGATTAAAATCGTTATTCTAAAGGTTTTATCTTATTTATCAATTAATTTCGTGTGACCGACTGATTTCATGACATATTTGACTTCCTAATACTACATAAACTTGAACATTCATACATACTTGACTCTGGCAGAATGCATAACGTGCGATGCCAATAACAAAGGAAAAAATATATATTTCCTTGGACGTCACTGTCAGTCTGTCTGCCAACGTCTTGAACGTCAAAGCAATCAGCTGGCTGCTGATATTTACTTTCTCTATGGCTGGTTTCAGTTTGTTTTGTTGTGGTTTTGCGAAAACTTATGTGTGTTTTTAATTATGAATTATTGACGATACTTTTCCTCCTATAAATCAAATCTTCTATAAAAAATGTGGGTTTTTGGTTATGGGTCCTTAGTGTGGAAAGTAGACTTTAAATATGAGTTAAAAGTTCTCGGTTTTATTAGAGGTTATCTTCGAAGGTTTTACCAGCACAGTATTGACCACAGAGGGGTTCCTGAAAGGGTAAAGTTTAGTCTTCTTTAAAACAGTCTCCCCTATCCAGCTGGCACATTTTGCCGAAATATAAGCACCCATGTTGTCATATTCTTCAAACATCAGGCATAGCAAGGAGGTCTTGCTTTACCTACATGATTAAATCAGAATAAACGAACTTAAGCTGACAAACAAACACATTTCACAGCAGTTGTGAATCCTTCTTGCAAAATATGTTTATTTTGTCGTACAATAGTTCTCCATTTTCTCCATTTGTTTACTGGACTTGTTTTGTCCTAATATTTTGGAGTTGGGATTTGTTTATATTAGTATGATATTTTGGTCCAGTCCTTATAAGTATTCATCACTAGTCACATGCTTATGGGTAATGTCTTACCTTATATTGCTTTACTTGTTATTGTATTTTAATAGGTGTTACATAAAATATCTTGTGCTGTATTAATCAAGTTGAGATAAGATCATCATTGGCTCATTTCCATCTTAAGAGATGATTTTTATAGTGTCCAAAGTACATCTGCACTTGTGACTAATTAAGCCTATTTCGGAGCTAGACCTGCAGTGAATTTTTTCGCATATTATGTATTGCGAGGATGGTGGCAGATTGTAGTTGTCAACAATAATTGTGAAGTTGTGGGTTCGATCCACCAATAAGAATATTAATCTTTACATTATAATTATTTCAAGAAATGTGAAAAGAAATAAGAAAGAATAAATGTGAAATCTTCCAGTGAAGCAAACATTGTGAAAATGCCTGTATAAGACTAGAAAATTACTCTATGGCATGAATCTTCTAACAGGCACTGTGTTTTGTATCTAAAGGGGTATGGATAGAAGGTCACATAGTCAAATCAGTCAGTAATGATGTATACTATAACCCCCTAAAGGATCTAGGTCGACTTACCCTGTAATCCTGTATAAATATAGTTTATTTTTTCTAGCCTGGTCGAGTGGTCACTCTGGTACCCAGTGATGACCCAGCAAGCGAAGTGTGGGGTATAGCATACAAAATCAGGCCAGAAGACACAGATGAAGTCACCAAACACTTAGACTTTAGAGAAAAGAATGGATATTCTAAGAAAACAGTCACATTTTATCCTAGCGATAGCAGTGTAAAAAACTTTGAATTGACACTTTATGTTGCCACTGAAGAAAATGAATCTTATGCAGGTAAGTTCTAGATTTAAAATAGCTTCATGTACTTTGCATTGTTGATATCCACTTATTTAGTATCTGTTTACAAATATTCTTATAATATTAGTGCCTCAAAATTATGTAGTTTCTAAGTTTAGATATGGTTATAGACTGGTTAACTACTTAGACAACTGGACAACTGCTGTAAGAATTAGTTTCATAGCTTAATTAGCTACGACCAGCGGTTTCACCTGCGTGATGATGAAAATGTAGTCGATATATTATGTTATTCCGGGAAATAAGTCTCCATTCCGAGTTCCATCCAAATCCGTTATGCCGTTTTGGAATGAAAAGGTAAAAAACATATTATACACATGCAAACATAATCTGGGTGTCTTCAAGTCGTTTGTGAATTGTTTTTTCTAGGCAAGCATGCTCCATCATAGACAGCATCTTCGTTTTTCATCAGACTAGATCGCAGTTAAACGCAAGCCTACAAATATATTTAAAAAAACCACACACATATTAACAACCTTACGCATTTATAATATTACTGTGATACTACTGTGATACCCATTATTAAAATAAACTACTACTGTAGTTAAGTAGTTGTATAAAATAATTAACTAAGAAAAATAAAAATGGCGAAGTCTTGCGCGTTCAGTTGCGGCATTAAGTTTCTGAAAAGCGACTGATTCGTCCATCGCTAATCCTAAGAGTTGCTAGTCTGCTGAGGCCCTCAAGACCTATTTAGGTCTGATAGTATCAGTACTTTGTCACATGTAAGTGTTAATAGGTGTCCCAACAAGGCACGCGCTAATACTGCCCTAATACAGACCAAGTGTGTTTCACTTAACACTTATCACCGGTGCTTTAAAGTCCCTGACACTTGTTAGCATTGTCTTTAAGTATTCAGGTTTTTAATGTCTTTCATCTAGGGAGCGACAGATGACTTTTTTACTAGAGATTCAAATAGCACTGATGCTATCTCATGTCCTTTTGCTGGGAAAAGGCCTCCGCTGATGAATTAACGAGTATGCTGATGTTATAGTTATGATATTCAGCCTATCTGTTTGTTACTTGTTCATGACTGAATTATTAGTGTTCGAACTCGATAAGAAAATCGTACTCGTTATGACTACATAAGACTTTTCTTTGCTATAGTTGACAGGCTAGATGCCACCACAGCCCACCTGATGTTAAGTGGCGACGTTATCGAAGATGGGAAACACATTTAGCCTGGAATGAGAACTGGCTCTCATGTGATGGACCATTAAGTTCTTGGCAGCAGACTTTCAACTTGAGGGCGGTAGCTATAGCCGAGTGCTAGAAAATACTACTACCTTACTATAAAATAATAATTGACACATAAGAGGACCAAACTAAGATTCTACACGAAAAATCCTCGTCGCTGGTGTTGGTAATAACTTGGTGGAGGTAGCCATAATAATAATAATGCTCGAATATGGCTAATGTAGCCAATTTTGGCAGTAAATGTGCGTACACAGTCCACGCACGTAAGAGTGCCATTTACGTAATTGTATGAAATGTTGGCAGGCGGTCTACTCTAGCCAGAGTAGACCGCCTCTCCTTGGTAGCCATAAGCTACGTCCATCGAGCCGAGTATCCTAAACCTTTCCACCACGCTATGGATACCTCTGTATTCTACCACCATCAATGTTTTCTTACACTGGGAACTCAAGCTCATTGGTGAGGTTTGAACCCACGACCAGAAGCGTGCGCATCGAAAGCGCTAACCCCTGAACTGTCACGACAAAAATAATACAAAAACATAGATCACATCAACAACCAGAAGACGTTGCTTCGGGACGAAGGTAGAGAGACGCTGCCATAATCTCCACGCTTAGTAGGAGGCTTGGGGATTGCAGAATGCTCACCGAGAGGACGCTGCAGCCCGCCCTCCGGTGGTTCTGGATGCAGTAGCATGCATACCCAGGTCAACAATACCATATTAAAGTTACAATCTAACTATCATAGGCCACGGATTTACTATAGATAGTTAATGCAGAAACCATTGACGATAATCTGCCTACCTACGTAATTTTCTGCCAGTTTTTGCGGCAGACGAGGCAAACACATGGCACAGTTTCAAGCAAACTTTCACACTAATAAAATAAAATCCTGCTCGTAGGAACGCACACTAAAATAAAATCACAACATACACAGAGTTAGTGTCGCTGAACAGCAGCGCGAGTACGGTTGTTTATAGATAATATATCGTTTTCGTAACGACTCGAATCAATCCGTAGTTGAGCGAATTTAAAGTCCAAATTACAGCTGTTATTATATCGGGGCCATAACGATACTAGAAGATCCGTACTTGCGTTGCAGTCCCTGATATACCTCTTGGTATATGCTCGAAGCTGACTCCTCCAAAATCATAGCACAAAGCATTTCACTTCAAAAATTCTTCATCAATTCCAGGTCCTGCGCCAATAGAGCAGATAGCATCTCAAGTAGTCAGCTGCAAAGGACCCAGCGGCCCTAACAAGGAGTACGTCTACAACCTAGCAGCAGCCATGAAGCAGCTAGCGCCTCACGTCAAAGACGACCATCTCTTCGAGTTAGAAGCAACTGTGAGGCGGATAGATCCGGAATTTAATGGCAGTTGATGGTAGAAAATTTAGGTGTATAGAAAATTATGTAGATACTAGATAGAACATGTAAAACTTGTACTTATAGGGTTTTATTAATATATTTGGAGATAGTATATTAGTTTAGGAATAGTTTCATTAAGAGCCGTGCTATACAGGGTTAGGCCTAATCAGTAAGCATCCTTTTAAGGGCATATTCTGTACATCAAAACAAACGACTTTCGCACTGGGCCAGGGGCGTCGTGGATTTGGCCCAATCACCCTGCGAGGGTAAGCCGAAGTCCAGCAGTTTATGCTATGATATGACGTACCATCGCTGCCAACATCTAGAATATTTGACAGCTCCGATATTTTCATAAAAATAAATTGAGTTATAGCAATGAAGACAGTATATATTATTAGTTCATTTCCAACTATAACTTAAAAATGGACATGCTTATCTTCCATCCATGCTTCTTATCTATATTTACAGTTGATTAGATTGCTTGATAGTATATTGTAATGTAGAAAACAACTGCATATTATATTTGAAGTGAATTATCTTATGTGATGTAGTTTTTATGTGTATTTTTAGCTGATTGTTGCAAACAAACATACAATGGCGTATTTATCAGTCTTCTAATATTAATATGCGAAAGTAAATCTGATTGTTACTTTTTGATGATGCTTTGATTTGGCAAAACTGTACCCCTAACTATTGTAATACACGTAGTACGTATACGATTAATACGATAGAAAATTATTATTTTCTTTAAAAACAGTAATATGCAAGTAGAACGGAAAAGTAGTTTCTGTATACGCCCGTTATGGGCGTTGCTCAGTTGTCATAGTTGATTTAAAAAAACGGGTATTTCCATTGCCACTGGACTTGGTTTAGTTAGGCAGGGAGGTGTCACTCCGCAGTTTAAGTATGTTCGGCCGGCGCTCCGTCCGGGTGGCCAAAGCAAGGCAGAAGTCAGTCGCCGCCCGCACGCTAGCCTCGTCACACGTACCTAAGCATACGTGATAGAAAGAGAGCGGTATATCTAGGTGAATATAGCGAGCGGTATCCAGCTATATATCCAGTATCCGCTGTGCGAGTTGAATTGCTACTTTATTGCCTAGTAGATAGAGTCCTTATGTATTTAAATTCATTTGCGGAGTTAACTTTCTGCATGTAGAACTATTATTTATTCTGTGGTTTAGGTTAGGTTAGGTCTGCAAGTGCAGAGAAAGCTCTGTGAAGAATAA
Source organism: Erannis defoliaria (assembly GCA_905404285.2). NCBI lineage: Eukaryota > Metazoa > Arthropoda > Insecta > Lepidoptera > Geometridae > Erannis > Erannis defoliaria. The sequence continues at coordinate 8,805,953 of FR990066.1, read as the reverse complement.
CACAAAGAAACATTTACCAGGTAGCAAAATTGGAGGGGGGCGCGGCCCCCGTTAGCCGTTTAATTTTAGGGGGGCATTTAGCGCCTTCTCTGCCCCCGCTTTCGCGGCCGCTGGGTTTAGGTCTCCCTTACCTTAGTATAATCAAAGATAATATAATACTAGTACGTATAATCAAGTATAATGATTTAAAGTGAACCACTTATCAATCGTGTTTAAATAGGAAACCACTCGACTTAAAATCGTGAGACCTGCAGGGTTAGGATGCGCACCGCGAGAAAATTTTGTCGCGTCTTTATGTCGTGCGAAAACGAGACAGACTTATACAGAGTCGCAGCCTTGTCCTGTTTTGAAGAATCGAGAAAGTTTTCTCGCGTTGCGCATCCTAGCCCTGCTGGGGCTTCGTTTTTGAATCGTACGCAAAGTGCAAAGCGCATGCGAAAGGAGCCGACTTTTAAACGATATTGAACCTTATTCCAAACAGTATAGTTCGAAGGTTAGCTCCTTTGCATGCGCTATGCTAGCGTACGATTCAAAAATGAGGCCCCTGGAGCTGGATTATGTGTATGTGGGAAACCATGCGAACGTTTCAAAAATCAAGCCCCTGGCCCATACCAATTACTATGTAGGTACGGACTTTCATACCACTGGCTTTTTCTTTTTCTCTTTTTTTTTTTTTTTTTTGGAAGATGGAAAACGGCGTGAGGAAACCTACATATGTCCGGAGAGGAGATTCAATGGCGTATGTGAATCCTCCAACCCGCGACATGACCAGAGTGGTGGATATGCCTTTTCGAGGCTAGACCTATGTATATCAGTGAATTATTAAAAGGCCGGTTATTATGCATTTAATTTACCACGCATTGCGCTATCTAACATTACCCGTAAGATTTCAGTGTAATACAATAATTTTCTACAGATATAATCACCTACGCACGAGCAATTAGCTTTGTATTTTTACGAAAATCTTCTCTATTTCAATAAACACAAAGTTCACAATTACAAAGGCGTTTTTGTAAAGATGCCTAGCTATAAAACGAGATTGTATTGTATTTTTGCTCGGATGAATCATTTCGCGAAGTGATTGTATTCTCAAGGATGTTTTTTCGTTCGTTTTGTATAAGTAGTCAAATGCTACACTTTTTGCAGTGAAACTGCATTGACATTGCGAAACGCTAAACTAAGATTTCGCTTAAAATTGTGACAAAAATAAGGAAAATGCAAAAAGGTAAGATGAATTTCCGCAAATGTAAAAGTGGCTTAGCGTGGGGTGGGGCATTATCCCGAGTGGCAGATTCTGTGAGGCGGCCGGCAGTGGTTGGAATCTGCCGCTTTTTACCTTCCTTGCGATATCTCAAGGCCCAGGTCACTGCCCGGCACTATCTCACTCGCACATTTCACCATTTTTGAGGATATAAAATCACAGAATATGTTATAAAAAATCTAAATCGGTGAAATTACTGAGAATAACCTTACAAAGGTTCAGAAATGCAATGTATTTTAAAGCGGACCGAAAGAAACCACTTCCTCACCGCAGCGGCACGTAAAATTGTATACATACCAGAGGAAGTGGTACGACTTCTTTACTTCCCCACGGGGAAAGTAAAGACGCCTCAGATATCTATCATCTTTGTCACCATCGGCTTCGCCTCGGGAGACAATATACATGAGATCTGACATTCTTTACTTTTGCTCCCTAGGAGAGTAATCTACTATTTATCCAAGCAAGTTTTAGTACCAACTTACCTAAAAATTGCATTTTAGGATTTGCCCACTTTTATGAATGAATTCTTGCTTAGATCACATTTTTTTTCTAAACGTCTGTAATGTTATTGTTTTATTTATACAGGAATACTCGCGTTTAATTAAATCGGAATTTCTATACCTTCGATCACATCCGGTGACCTTTTTCAAAGAGTGAAAACAGATAGCCTGTTAAAATCGCTAGAAAAAAATCAGCTGTTCCAAACATTTCGTCCATGGTGAATGACATTTTTTTATGGAACACCAATATTTTTTTCGCGTTATCAGCGCCTTATTTTACATTTTGGCTTAGTAATACGGATACGCGTAACCCTGTATGTATAGCAGTAAGCTTATACCTATATATATTATTATACATGTAATGTATATTGTATATATTATTAAAGGATTTTTAATTGTAGCATAGACAAATTTGTATAATGTATATTCGTCTATGATGTTAGTTTTATATTTGGCTGTGAGTATACTTAGCTGTGAATTAGAATGTAGTTATTATAAAGCTTTTGAGATGAATAAATATTTGTAGTTTGTATTAAACCAGAAAAGTACTAGCGTAAACGAATATAGCACAAGGAATTAGTATAGCCACGAACAATAAAAAAAATTCCCCCTTAAATCGCCTCATTGTACGACAACTTACTGGGTATGAAGAAATTTAACATCTAATATCTCAGGGTGACGAGCGCAGTTCAGTGCGGCGAAGGATTGTGTTCGCAAGTTCTCAATTCTGGCACTGCTACTACTGTTAGTGGCAGGCGAGACGCTTACCACGAAAGTATAAAAAAAAATGACAGTAACTTTGATTCTTTGGCGAATATCCTCGTTCCGGATTTTATCGCGTAAAGTACGTCCGAGCATAGGTCTCTCCATTGACCGTTGCGTGAATCGGAGTTTCTCCAAAAGGCTAGCAGTTAAAGTCCACGTTTCAGTTCCATAATACGTAATTTCTGGCAACACACACTGATTGAAGACCCTAGTCTTGATGCACTGGGGAATTTTGGACGAGAAGATATTACGCAATTTCCCGAACGCTGCCCATCCGAGTTGGATTTTTCGGGCGACCTCTTTGTCGAACTTGGAACTACCTAAGTGAATGATCTGTCAAAGGTAGTTAATATAGTATGTAATAGATGTATATAATCATAAAAACCCCGCGGTTTCACCCGCATGGTTTTTATGACTTGTTAGGGAAGTGCTTTAAACGAAAGATACCGCAATAGTAACTACTTATAGATCGTTTTGTATTTATTAACCGACTTCAAAAAAGAAGAAGGTTCTATGTTTGACTGTATATGTATGTTCACCGATTTCTAGGTCAACTGAGGACCAATAAAAAAAAATTTAAGGGTAAAGGGTATACTCTCGAGGTGGTCCCATATTAATTTGAAATAGTTTTTTTTAAGTTACTTGTTTCTGTATGCTGCGTCTCTGTATATCACGCTTTGTTTGTTTTATATGTCAGTCAGTCTATCCTATTTTATACCAACAGAGTAAGTGAAATATTTCAGAATCCCCTCTCAGATTCCGCCAAAAAAGTAATGTTTCATTATTTTTTACTAAGCATTTATTTTTTATACAAAAATACATGTATTACTATTTCGTCAAATGTTAGAGAACTCGAATTCTTTATATGGAAACATGTCTCCGTATATCGTCGAACTTGTCTTGCTATAGTTCGAATTTAACATGGCGCTAGTATCGTTTTTTTTGTTGCAAACTTTGAATTGTTGATATGTATTAATTGAAGGAAGTAGGTGACCTAAAATTTTCCAGAAACGATCGAGTCTCGCCTTTACTTTAGAAGGTTGATTCTCTGAGACATGAGTCACTTTAAAGACAATACTAAAATACCGTCGTTCGCTGAGAGGTCGATTTTATATTCCCAAAAACTCCTACGATATAAAGAGAAGTAATTTTTAGAGTTCCTTAGTGTGTCTGCGAAACGCCCAGACGAAATGTATGGATTGGTACATTTACCCGAGGGTCATCAGCCCGGAGACGTCCACCGCTGAACGAAGGCCTCGCTCTTGGACCGCCAAACTGTACGATACGACAACCTGCCATTTGCATCCACCGGTTGCCCGCGACTTTTACAATGTCGTCGGTCCACCTAGTTGCAGGCCTTTCTACGCTGCGTCTTTCGGATCGCGGTCGCCACTCATGATCCTTTATTCGCCATCGGTTGTCAGGTCTTCGAGCAATGTGGCCTGCCCATTGCCACTTCAACTTGCAAACTCTGTCGGTGACTTTGGTTCTTTGGCGAATATTCTCGTTCCGGATTTTAACGCGCAAAGTAACTCAGAGCATAACTCTCTCCATTGCTGCATTGCAATTACCCGAGGCTAGAGAGCTTTTATTGCGATATCAGGTTGTTCCCAATAGTAAAAATTGCTTATAATCACCACCATAAGCTGCCATCTTCATAGTGAAGTTTGGGAGGTCAGTAGGCAAAGTAGGCTCAGACCAGTCAACTCCTTGACTTAATGTCTAGTTTAAGGGGGATGGTCCAATCTAGGGTTTCCAAGAGATAGTGCTTCATCTTTATATAACATATATTAAAAAAAAAAACGACGTATATTTCAATTCAATTTGAAGTTGATCGTGGATGGTTATTATGTTCGCCATTTTAATTATAAAACGAAAAAACGATAATTTTTTAGTGCTATCTAGTGACGAGACGAGCGAGACCTTCGCCTGGTAGTAAGCTTCACCTGCCACTAACAATAGTAGTGCCAGAATTGTGAACTTGCCATCAACAAACATTGTGACAATCCTGCGCTCCACGACACTGGCGCTCGTCGCCATGAAATATTAGATGTTAAATCTCTTCATGTCCAGTAATTTCTCTGGTAACATTGCCCTTCGAACCGGAACACAGTAATACTTGCACACTATTGCTTGGCGATTAAATAACTGGCAAAGGTGTGGTACTTACCCAGGCGGGCTTTGCAGTAGAGTCCTACCACTACAAAAAAATAAAGTATTGGAAAAAATATACATATTCGTTCCCTTTATACAGCGCTGCATTCAATATCATCATCATCTTCATCCCATTGATGAAGGAACGAATACAGCTAACACGTTCATTACCTACAATTTAAAAAATATGGTCTATTTACAATCACTGCTCCGGTACTTGATGGCGATTTACTATTTTCTTAAAATTCTCACAATCTACGTCTTAAAAAACAGTAAAAATGATTCTGGCGCCATCTGTCATCGGCGACTTTGGATTACAGCACATCCTTAATTTCCCGATAAAAATAGTACATTATGATACGAGTGTGCTATGTTGGTCATTACACTAGAGGCGGTATTATGCGCGCGAGCCGCAGGCGAGCGCGATAAGAAAGCCGAGAGCGTAATGACTAATAGCACAAGAGTTCCATACGACTGTTTTCGTCACACTTGCGAGGAAAAAACAATATTTTTTTGATAATAATCAACCACACAGCGAAAACGTCAACAAACATTTGCGGAAAATGGCGCCCAAATCAGTAATGCGCGCGCAGGTTGACATTTACTTCAGCGGCATAAGAACTCTTTGTTGGTATTACAAAAAAACTGTAAGTATTACCCGGCTATATTAAGAGTGCTTCGTATACGTACGTCTAATTGCAGTCACGTACAAACTTGACTTTACCGGGTTATACCTATTATAGTACAAGTGCCGTAATGTAAAGTAAAAAGCACGCGTGTATAATAGCTTGGATTATGAGCCTAAAAGCGATGCAATAAGATCCACTTTACGAGCAAGTGTGACGAAAAGGATAATTTTATAATTTGACTCGTACAAACGATTTATTATATAACGAGACTGCGCGGTAGTCGTGGGCAACGTACAACGTCAGTCATATAACTTTATTTTGTATTTGACCTTTGTGCCGTAGCCGTAGTTAATTATCTGGACAATCGATTCCGTTAAATACATTTTAATTGCAGTTCTGATTTCCGCATTTCTATTTTTGTCATAGATAATAATAACGAGCAACATTTGTAGCGGTATTTGTTTGTTTGTTTTGTAATTTGTGCTCTCGAAACGGTTCTAATAATTTTGTTTACTTTTACATAGAAGACTTAGTAAGGCTTTTTTAAAGATATCATAAAACCTCCTCCTTTTATTCTATGTTCGACTGTAAGTATGTACGTTTTTTTTAATTGTATGGTTACCGATATCTCCGTCAATGGGGATCCACACTGCGTTTTTTTCCGCTAGGTGGCGGGCGCATCGTCGATGCGGCCATAGTCACTGTCAATATCATACATTTTGTTGTTTTTTGTTTTGTTTTTGCTGATTACCAGGGATAATTCGCCTATACTGATTAAAACAACAATCCTTTGCCTTGCTAATCAAAGCTCTGTCCAACATAAAATGTAAACAACTTACAGGCCGTCAACAGCTGAATAAGGCACAGTGCCCGGTATTTTTTCTTGAACTAGATTATCGACAATGCTCTCATCAAGAGCAGATAGCAAAGATTAACAAGAAAATTTGATTTTGCCACATCCGGACCGCCGCTGGCGCTATGTGAGAAAAGTTTTGCCTGGGGAACCTCATGGTGGACCGACTTAAAAAAATCAGTTTTTGTTTGAAAGTGTTATATAGGTAAGGTACTCTCTCGAGGTGATCCCATTTTGGTTTGAAGCCGGCTGTATTTAATTTTTTTATTTGTGGACTGAAATATTTATCCAAGTACTTAGAACCAATATAAAAAAAAACAACAGTAAGCTCCCAAGCCCGAAAATAGTATAGAAATAGGTAGGTACATAATGTGGTCGAATTTTATTTGACAGTTTTTAATAGACAGCAATACTTTAGTTAAGTTCTGTCAACTTAAACCTTCAGAATTGACCACATTAAGTACCTATAGTACCTAATTATGTAGGTAAGTAATTCTACTCAGGTGTTTCCTGTAATGTACCTAGTCCATATAAGATAAGTATATAGGTAAGTTGTTTTATGTTGTTTATCATTATTATCAGCAAATAGATAAAAAAAATGCGTAGTTTAATTTTTATTACACTTTTTGAGGTTTAACAAAATTGATGTTACGTTCATTTAAAGAAAAGCCAAATATTTTGTAAAAATAACATTTATTAAGCAAAGTAATTGGTTTTTGTTTCACCAGCGTTTTATCCTGTCCAACCTTTAATAAAATATGGAATAATTATATAAGGAAAATATCCTTCTGACAGTTTGAAAATAAATCGACGAAGGAAAATGTTTCTGTAATTGTGGTAACTAACATTATTAATGATTTTATTATTACAAAACAAATAACTTATTAAATAAAAAAATGTAGCAAAATTATGTAAGTACTTACCTACAGTGACTAGCAAGAAAAATGGCGATAAGTGGCTCAAGCTATTTATTAATTTCAATATGGTAAAACTTCAAACTAAAATGCAAGTCCATTAGTAACTTTAACAGAGTCAATAATCCATGTACATTACTCATATAGACATTTTAAAAAACTTGATGCTACTGTCATACAATTTGGGGAACAGAGTCATGAACATGTATTATATCATGATGTACACTTTATTAGCCGTACATCAAAGTCTTCCACTCAAATATAGGTACTTTTAATAGTTAATCAAAGAACAAGAATATTGCTGTTCCTGTTTTACTAGGCATGTTAGCTAAGGACAGCAATACTTTAGTTAGTTTAGTTCTGTCAACTAAAACCGTCAGAATCGACTACATTGTCTATTTAATAATGGAGTAGGTACCTTTAAAAGTCTAATATATTCACCTGTACCTAGGTGCAATCAGATGCATTGGGTGCCTATTCGTAGACGTTATTTACACATACATGACACATGTACATGACATGACATGACATGATGATGACATGTGTGTGACATGTGATGTGTTATTTATACATGATGGTGTCGATCCTGTTGCACCGCTCACTAAACTAAACTTAATTTGACAGGACGAAATCTTCTTTCTAACATATTGAAATGTAACGGGACGCGTATGATTTTAGTCCTGTCAGATTAGTTTAGTTTAGTGAGCGGTGCAACAGATTCGACACCTTTGTGGTCGATTTTGAAGGTTTAAGTTGACAGAATTAAACTAATTAAATTATTGCTGTCCTTAACTAACATGCTTGGTAAAAAAGTGACAGCAACATTTTAATTAGTTTAGAACTGTCAACTGAATCCTCCAAAATTGACCACATAGCACCTTCTATTTCTAATCTTGTTTGTAATTTCAAACCCAAAAACGATATGAGTTTGCGCATTCGTCTTTTCATAAAAAACGTATTTAAAATAAATTTTTGTTCCGTTTCAAATAGAGTCGAAATTCTATTTAAAAAAATAGCGCACTAAACAAAACCTGCTCCAAACTAAATAGTCAGTTTAATGATAATTGAAAGGTGCTATTTCTAAATTGTCATCATTAATTAACACAGCTGTGAACTTTTCAATTATTCATTTAATTATGTAAATCGGCTAGACTAGACGATGTCGTACCATTTTACAATGGAGGTGTTCGTAAAACACCTTTTTATGTAGCTGCAGCGAATATGAATTTTTATTAAATTTTTCCACTTTGTATAGCGTCACAACGGACAACCCAGTTACATATTTTTTTCAATTAAGGCGAAAAGTTTTCCATACAAAAATTATTTTATTTAGGTACCTAATTGAAATAAATTCTTGCTTTTGATTTTATTAACTATATAAGTATGCACGTTATGTTTCCTTAAAAAACTATCACTTTCTTCTAATTGAAATGATTTTATATAAGTAATATTTTCATCTATGTCTGGAAAAAGTTAATTATTCAAGGTTACTATAGGATAACTAGATAACTATTATTAGGATCGGCTTCTTATTGTACAATATAACAAACAACTTTAGATCTATGACTTTTAATATTAAACAAGTAAAAAAAAAACAGCTTGTACATTCATTTAGCCGAGAGTAAATGAAAAATTTCTGTGCAATAGACAATTTTTTTTCTTTTGCAAATATTATGTCCTAGGTAGTTCTAGAATTATAACGGTGTCTTATTATTGTTGTAAATAAAGAAGAAGATTCTAAGCGGATGTTAGGTACCAATGACCCTGTAATTTAAAAATATTTTTTTAAATTATTATTTATTATGAGGCATGCCCCACTCCACTGCGAGGCAAAGACCTCTCTTTCGTGTTTTCACTTCAGTCAAAAAATGGAATCTATAATTTAACTTTGGCACAAGTGTACGTGCATAACTGACGCCTAATTAAATTGATAAAAACACAGAAGCTCTCGCCTAATTGAATTAATAATAACACTTTTAATCGTTTCAACAAATAGAACTACAATTTCATTAACTTTTTTGTATTGAAAACGTTGCTCCATAAGGCACGCCATTTTCCTTGCCAGAAACTTCAATAATTTGTCATGTCACTTCAAATAGAGTTCATTAATTCAGTTAACTTCACTTAGAATTTAGCGATACGGAGTGTCACATGGCACTTACTTTTATCAGCTAGCGATAACCCAACCAATGCATTAAGATTAAAAAAACATACGAAATAACTGGCCTTAATTACCTATTCTCATAAATAATACTAACAAAAATAAAAATTTATTCGTCAATATAGAGTAGGCACTCCTATCTTTTATCGAAAAGATTACAGAAAATGACGTCATCGCCTTAACAACCTTGATATAATCTTTGGCAGGTTCGCAACTGCATTACTATCACTGACTGCAATGTAATTATTTATCCTTCTTATTACGACCTAACAGTTTGTCCATGAAACTGCGCTTTCTTTTGACTTTCTTTGTTTCTTTCGAATGATTCTCTAAGTCCTCACCTTCGGCTGTCATCTTTTCTATCAAATCTGGAATGGTCAAGTCCACGACGTGGTCGTGGTCCACTTGCGGTTTGTCTTTGCTATGCTGTCGTTGGAAAGTTCCTAGCTCAGGCACTTCGTCATTTTTCTCGTCTAACTCCGCCAAAGCTCTTTTAAATTCTTCAATATCGTCTTTTTTATCTATACTCTCAGGACCGTTACGCGTAACATCTTGATGTTGTGCGTTTCCGTCGACTGTTTTACCAGTTTCTTTCTTCTCGAATACATCGTCGTCTCCGTGTTTATCGTTTTTCTGTTCAATTTGATTTTTTTCGTTGCTTTCGAGGCTATCGGCGCTCGATTTCGGGACAGAGGCGATAACCCGAGGCCCCCGGGGCTTAGTTGGCGGTAGCGTCCAATCTATCGGCTTGCGCTGAGGCGAGTAGCGCTTGACTAATTCCTCGAATAACTTTTGATGATCCACATTAGACGTGTTGTTGTTGTTGTTATTTGGCAGACTCTGATGCTTCCTTTCTGGATCCTCATTCTCTTTGCCTCCGTCTACTTCCGACGGTCCCAATTCCAAGCGAATTTTGCGTGTCGGCGTCGGAGTCGAATACGGTTCAGCGAACGGGAATTTGTACAGATTTGGACTCTCGATTTTGTACTTCAAGATAGGAGAATTTGGGGAAAGACTTTTAGCGGGAAGTGAGGCGCGCGTCCCGGCGCGGCTGAACGGAGTACCGGTGGGCTCATGTAGATTTGATGTCATGAAGTCTCTCCTCATTTTGGAGAGGCGGCGGGTGCGCTCTGTCATGGTGCGCCGGTAGTCGACATCGTCGCTCTGATTCAGCTCCGAGTAGAAGTTGTCGGAGTACTTTCTTGGACGGAAGTCGATATGCTCCTCGGTGCGAGACTCCCGCATGCTGGAGTAAGCGGGAGCGTTGCGCCTGAAGTTGGTAGTCGTTTTCCCGTGGTTGGACGTAACTATGGGCTCGACCTCCATGGCCGGAGCGAGCGCCGTGGGCGAGGCCGGCGGCAAGAACACTGTGTCGTGCTTGTCGAACACCTCGCGCCGCTGACTGAACTGCTCCGTCCCGATGATCTCGCGCGACTTCACACTCATCGTGGGCGACTGAGCACTCATTTCCGTCCGATAACAGACCACAACACAATGTTATTGATACTATTTTCCTGTAAACACTGTATTTCTATTTCGGTCGAGCTTACATTATGACTTCACCGGTAACATCGCGCCTATAGTACACGTTAAATTGGACAATAAAGGTCCGGTCGTCCGTATAAGGCGAGCCGTTCGCGATATGTGACTGATCAATAGACTGCCGGCGATAAGATACGGGTGCCGCGTCCCGCGCCACTTTATCTGTATTTCTTTATCTTTCAGTCGAACCAGTTGGGTAAATATAACTGACTGAACACAATCGTGCACGTAATTAATAGCGCACTCGGTGAAAGCGCGCCGCACCGCAGCCGACTACCGGCGAGCACCTCATTATATAATGAATATTAATACAAATGTCCCAAATACAGAACGCTCCATTGTTGATTCTCACAGAATGCTAATTCCGTAATCGCGTCAATATTTACACGAGGCTGAGACTGGTTCGCGGCGATTAGTTAATTGTATACTGAACGCGGTGCTGATTCCCACAAATAACGAGATATTGTGAAAACGTCTAAGCCGCGATGTGTCGAGATACGGACTGGGCGTCAGTTGCTATTATAAATAGTGCTGCGTCGTGTTAAAGTTGAAAACGGAATGTATTTTCATATCTTTCTCGGTTATTTTGTGCTCAGTGAACCGTTAGTCGAATTGACGGTGATTAGAGCTGTAGCCGAAGCGAGAAGTGCGCGTCGGAAGCGAACGATGCAACCAATCTGTTGCATAGGTAGGTTACCTATAGGATAACTTCGCATGCAATCATAACAAAAGATTTCTATCACGTGTGCCAGTAGCAGTTCATACGTCACAAATCAGGATATTTTAATTCAGTGTCTAATCTGGTCTCTTTTTGTACTATCTCGCTGTAGAAAAACTAAGACTGGTGAGATGTTAGAATTTGAATATCAAGGGCAAGCGTGGCGCTTACCATCAGCCGAGTGACCTTCCTGTCTCATGTGTTAGTTTTGTAAAAATACTTAAAAGTACATACACAGTAATCTATGAAATCTAAATTAGCACCTAGACTACGAAATCTAAATCGTATAGTCTATGTATTCTAAAAAGTGGGCTATGAAATCTAAATAGTAGTTTAGAAGATCTAAACGTAGTAGTAGTAGTCTATGTAATCTAGACCTGTTCCAACAATTCCCCAAGTATCTATCATTGCTTCTGTAAGTTCTACCAAAAAGTGAAATGACTATTGCATTGTTGGGTGATTAAATTGCAGCTAGTATTAATTATCTATGTCATAAGATTAATTCGATTTCACCGAGATAAATCTCTACGGTTGTGGCCGACTTAGTCCATTATACTCAGTGCCTAGAGTTGTTATGCCTTATTACTAAAGTATATTAATTAAATTGATGTCAAGGTAGTTTTTGCTGTACGCTATGTTCACATCTGTAATCAGTGTATAGCGCTCTGCGTACGCACTACCTATTTCTTATACCTACTTACTACCCAGGCACTTATTCGTCTTCATCCACATCTTTCCCGTATCCCACTGCTATAGGCCTCTCTGTTACTTTACTATTGCAGTCCTGTGCTAAGCTAGTCTAAACAAGGTTCCGCGTATCGGTATTACAAAGCCGGTCATTGTACTCATATTGTGAACAACTTTTCTTACGGGGCCAACCTTGAAATCGCGCAAGCAAATATCAGCATTTCGTCAATGGTAAATGTCATTGTTTTATGGAACAGCTGATATTTTTTTCGGGGTTTCAGGGTTGGAAATCAGAAATCAGAAATATTTATTGGCCATAAATAACTACGAATGTTACAGGCAAGTCATTTTATACAGTAAACTCGTACTCGGACTCGTAGGTGTAGTTGTTACACTAACTTGTTAGAAATGACTTCCTTTCCGCTTAGCTAATACCGATACCCGTATGGAGTAGGTATACCCTTTGCGTTGGGACAATGGTATACCCACAGAAAAACGAAAGCCCTACTTCTTAGGTTAGAACGGCTGTCAAAACAATGTTCTAAAGCAATTGCATGGAAAACCGCTGTCGCGAGTTTCACACTTATTTGCATAGAAACTACGACGTAAAAATGCCAATAATTGGTCGCGCATTTGTAGTAAAACCACAGAGTAATAGAAGAGTAAAACGCTCGAAATGCCAAATTGCAACAGATTAAAGTTGATCTAATTAAGATACAATGTGGTTTGGTTTCCTACGCGTCTATTTAAATTGTCTTTTTGAGTATTCTCAGTTTAATAACATGTATATTTGTAGAATTGTCATCAAGCGCATTTGCACTTAATGTTGGCTAGGGCGGCCCGTCACATTTCCGTTCTATTCTTGCTCTCTTCAGTGGGTATACCTATACCCACTACCTAAGTACTAGTAGTTTAATTAGTGAAGTCAGTAGTTATCAAATATTTATGAACAGATATTTTCCGCGGTTTCCATTATTTAAAGTTGTTTGCTGGTCCACTACAGAGAATCATTGTCTGGAATTTACGAATGAGTGAATGAATATTAACATGGCAAGCATGCGCTCATCACCATAACACTAGACCGACGAAGGTCTCGAGACAATCCAAATGCTTGTCTATATTAATCAATCAATCTTAAATTATTTCAGATAAATCCATAGTAACATTAAATAGGTACAATAAAAATTAGAAGGAAAAAAAACTCCACTCAACGTCCACTGCCGGACGCAGGTCTTCCCCTTAATTGAGAGAGTCCAGTTTTTGGGAACGGAAGCCAACCGAACGGAATAATCATTAAAGTTTTGGCTTGTGAAATGACGATATATCTACAAATTATCAATTTTCAGAATTTTCTCACAACTAGTGTTATGTGACCTTGCTTCTTGCCAAAGTTCGTGATTCTAGGTCAATGGGAAGTACCCTATGAATTTTGATTTACTTGCTAGTCTAAAAAACACTAGAAAAATGGCTGTAATTTTTTATTGCGTTGACTTAGAACTTTGATTTTTTTACAGTTCTAAGGGACCGTGGACTTACGCATTCGATATTAAATTCAACTTGATACCTCTACTCGTTTCAGAGAAAAAGGGCCTTAACAGACAGACAAACGGACATCGAAGTGATCCTATAAGCCTTATATATAAGGCTATAGGTAACTACTACAAGGGTTCCTTTTTTCCTTTTCAGGTACAGAACCCTAAAAATGAATGAAGTATTTTGGAAAAAACCCACAAAAAGCATTATTTTAGGCAGTGACGCCATAAACATAGTATATCTCTTTGAGAATGGATGGGAATTGGTTACCGATCAGTGAAACCTTGATTATAATTAGCTTTTGTCGGTTTAACATAATAATTATTTTAGACAATTGTGTCATTTATCAAAAATGATAGAATGTCATCTCATTAATAAACTTCTAACTCCCACATACCACGGCATTCTTACCAATTTGGTAATTTAGCATGCTATTAGACACGGAATCCATACGAAATTCATCTATTCATATGCTGATTTTGTATGAGTTTTGCGCATGTGAACGTTTTTGAAAAGAAAAACATGTTTTTGGTTTCATCCGTTTCACCCACCTTCGCAAAGTATGGAATCTAAAGATCAGAAATCAATTTGTACAACAAAAATTCAGCGACCGATCCTAACTTATGAAGGAACTGTTTTTTTTAAGGTAGACGATTTTGGCCTCTGGTATGAAAATTTATGTTATTGCTTGAAGGAAATATAGCAAGTGGAAAAGAGACATTTTCGTTTTTTTTTTTGAAATCTGAAAGGATTTACTTTATTTTCAATCCAGTAAGTAAGTAAAACCGTATATCTCATAAATCTTAATACTTCCGAGGCTTGAGGACCTACCTAACTGCTTATTAAAAGGTAAATTGTCTTTTAGACCACTAGATTCATTTAGTACTTACTTATTTATAATAATAATTATTATTTCATTTATTTAGGCAAATTATACCCATACATTTAAAACTTTGGTAGGTAGGTACTTTACAAAATAAGGGCCTTACTTAAAATTACAAACAAACAACATCAATTAACAAACATCATTTAATTACTGCGCAATACAAAAATGTACTAAATAACGGCATAATTATGACCACCAAGTTGGCTTATACAACGAACAGTACTTATATCTATAAAAGGCTCTGTCCTTACTGATTGACTGACTGACTGAGAGACAACGCACAGCCCACACCGCTAGTCGACAGACTTTTTGAAATTTGGAGGGTAGAGTTGGTAGAGTTTGCTCGGAATGATTTAAAGTGGGGAATTTTGGAAGCGGGCCCTATTTCTTTCGTACGCGGACAAAGTCGCGTGCGACCTCTAGTTGTTAATAAAATAAAATCGTCCTCTGCAATACGGATGTCTGAAACTGGGACACTCGCTAAATCTCGATTCAGTCTCAGACAGATGCAGTCCTGCACTACTCAGTACTCTGGAAACTGGGTAATCCGCCTATTTCCGTCTGTGAATTGGTTCATTTATTCCGTGGACTACACCGGGCTATTTTTAGTTCTTTTATTTTTTGGAATCTAATCCAGATGTTTGAAGCGGTGCGCTTGCCATCGTTATTACTTACCTACCTACTAACAGTGGTAAAGCAAAGGGCCAGTGAAATTACTGAAGGTATGAAGAGATTTAAAATCTAATATCTCAGCAATATCTTACACATGCAATATCGAGCGCAGTGCAGTGCGGCGCAGGATTGTGTTCGCAAATCTGGCGCTGCTACTGTTAGTGGCAGGCGAGACGCTTACCACCAAGAGATTGTCTTGCTCGTCTCGTCACTTGATTGTATAAAAAAAGGCGTAGCTCGAGCTGGTTTAAAAAAAAACAGATTGACCCCTCTTTTTTTGAACAACGGATTATTCTCCATACGTAGAACACATTTCGTAACAATGTATAGTACCTATGACAGAACTGTAATAGCTTGCTTGGCTAAAAAGCAGGAGCGCCATTATCTCAAATAGTTCTAAATACAAGCAACTCTGTAGTACGTCTGAGCACGTCTGAGGAAGATGATATTATAAAGGACCTTAGAGGATTTAGCTACTCTCTCTCTATGGTATAAATTCGCCCACTGACGAGACTATTGCGAAAAGAGAAAAAAAAATTAGTTTCAGTTTCAAAACTTTTTTGCCATAATTTATTTTTTTCTGTAAGAGTATATCACTGATTAAATATTTCAGCCCGTAATCGCCCACTGCTGAGCATAGGCCTCTCTTCTTGTACGCCACTCATCCCGATCATGGCCAATCTTATCCAGGTTCGACCCGCGATCTTTACAATATCTTTATTAGTATGTATTTTTACTATTACATATATATATATATATATTATGTTAGAATAATATTATGGTACATGTTTATGATTTCACACACTTTTCTTTTCTTGCACACCCCGTCTTCTATGCTTTCTAGAAATCCTCTCCATCCAAAGGTTGCCTGGAAGAGATTGCTTTTAGCAATAAGGCCGCCACTTGTTCCAATATTTAAGTTTATTAAATTATTTCTGTGTAATTCTTGGTGTGAACAATAAAGAGTTAATCAATCAATCAATCAATCAATATCGTCGACCCAACGAGCTGGACGTCCGACGCCATCACTCTGCCTGGCAACATGTCCCGCCCAACTCCATTTGAGTTCCGTGATTGTCGAGGCGATGTCACGCACCATAGTGCGACGTCGGATCTCGACATTTCTCACTCGGTCTTGTAATCTGAGGCCGAGCATGGCGCGCTCCATGGCTCTCTGTGCTACTTGCATTTTATGCACAGCCTCATCGGTAAGCGTCCATGTCGGCACCGCATGTCATGGCGGGCAGGACACACTTGGTTATAGAGGCGAGTCTTCAGACATTGTGGAATGTCAACTGATTTGAGAATATCAACCAGCTCTTAAATGCATTCCTTATTATTGAATACTCATAAGAAGTGTTTCCAAACTTTGGGTAATGTTTTAACGCATAGACAGTATGAAAAACTATGACCTCTGGCAGGACTTGAACCTGCATACGAGCAATCTCTGGGTTTCCTTCCTAACAGCTTTGCGAATTGAATTAAATAAGTCTAGCTAAAAATCAAATATTACTAAAGCGTCGATGGCGCCATCAGTATTTTTTTATTTTCCCTACTATATAGTGTAATAAGCCAAAAGAAAGTCATTGTACTAATCACTCACTCAACGAAATGTATGGAAGGTGTTTATTTTTTGCGATTTAAGGGTTGGCCCTATATTAAAACTTGTTCACAATGATGAGTACAATGACTACCTTTCGCACTTATAATGAGTTTTTTTACAATCAGCTTAGTAGTAGGTACTGTTTATCGTAACCCCGTACCTAAGTATCTGTAATACATATAGCAGCTCTCTCATAGAACCTGTCGATTTAACAATGTGGGCGATGAGGTGACTGTCTGACAACATCGCTATTTTTACTAAAACTGTAGGTAGTTCTGGTCCTGCTACTTTCAAACACACATAGACACAAGCGTGTGCGCTAGACACATTCTAGACTAAGTCAGAAACTTGCTAGATCGGCGGGTCGGATGCATTATGCATAGCAGTCATCCGACTCATAATAATAACACAGCTCACACATCGTCACAGTTATATAAACACTATAAATATATATTAGTAGCTACGAGTATTGGAGCTGGACGATATCCTCAATGCCCGAAGACTCGCCTTTGTAGTGTGTCCTTATTATTATTATTATTGTGTGCATATTATTAGGTATGTTGCCGTGTGGTTCTTCCCCAGGCGCACTCTGAAATATGAGTCGTACCACTACAAATGAATAGGGCATAGGGTCATAAGGTACGTACTGCCGTACTCGCATGTTCATGTGCTTGCCGCAATATGTATGGAATAGCAGCATGTTTTTTTCTAGCTTAAAATTCATGGAACTAAAGTTGTTTGTTAAGCTGTGTATATATATAAGCTGATCCTAAGAGAATGTTGTAGTTGCCTATAACCCAGTATTTATCAAAAGCGATATGAGAACTATCCTTCTTTTTGAACTCGGTCGAAATAGCATTCTGTGGGATTCTCCGATTGTCGAACTTGTCGACTGTACGAATCGGCAGTCAGTTAAATTTTTTTCACCTCTAAGCTGATTAAATTGTAAGTAAGTACTTAGTACGTTTTAAAATTATGAGAGTGTACTCGGGTATCTTACAGTAATGAATAGGTATTGTAAGTAGGTTGATAGTTGGTAGATATGTCCGTGTAGGTACCGTGTAGGGTTGTTTCCTCTCTAAGTAATTACCCAGTTCATGGTCTACACTCAACGGTGCCTGAACATTTCACTTTACATAATTGGTTTAAATAATTTGTTAGAGGTGAAATGTATCTAGGTTAATACTGATATCTTTTATGAAACTTATAGGTACTATTTAACTAACCTCTATGTTACACTAGTAGCGCCAGGCAGTCGCACTGTGATGTGACGTAATAATTATAGTACTGGTAAGTACAGGTAAGTATATACTTACCTTGAATCTATTAAAAAAAAAAATGTGAAGAAGTGGTGAAGAGTGGAAAAGTTTTATCTAAGTTATTTTTTATATCTAAAATTCAAAATGTTAACATTAATCTTACCCAAAAGCATAGGTATCGAAGGTTAATTCCTAAGATGAGAACGCTACCATTCAATTATAATTTATTGTTTTCTGAGTACCTTCTGTAAAATCGAGGACTGATTGTCGAAAAATAAGGTACATAAATTGATTATAGAATTTATGTTATAGTCTTAAAATGTTGTAATAACCTATTTAACCTACGTTTAGTTTTTTTTAATGTTCTTATAAAATAAGTTTGTACGGAAAGAAAAATGAGAAATGTTGCCGGGTAGTAGTATTCGAAGAGTAGTTTTTTTTCCAAGCGATTAAATGAAATTTGGTCTAGACAATATAATGTCTGTCGGGCCAGCTATATTTCTCCATAAAAATGATTCTCAAGAGATCAATGTTGTCAACTCTTCCGTCATTTGGCAATCATCAGTCATTCCAGTGGTGACTTAACCCACCAAATATGTAGTAGGCCATTGCAAATATCACACATAATCGAGAACTAGGTACGGAATGAATCGAGTGATCTCATTCACGATTTGCATTCAAATTTGGGGTTTGGCCTTAGGATTGTGAGACCAATGGCCGCGGCCTCTGACCATGGCCGCCTACATTGCGGCAGTATTGAATACTCCATTATATTTTACTTCATGGTCTGTTATTGCATTGCATTTTTTGTAGGACCTAGGTAATGTTTGCGTGCATGACTAGGCGTGCTGTGTGATTGTGTATGACTAATAATGTTTATGGTGTTGATATATGTACCTCTACCTATGTGTATGTTTCAAGGTTGTATTATTTTGTTATATTCAGATCAATGGGAACAGCTGATTTTTTAATGATACATTATGTACATTGGTGCAAGTTTCCACATAAGTTACTTGTAGCAATATAATCTCATCATCATCAGCCCGGAGACGTCCACTGCTGAACGAAGGCCTCTCCCTTAGACCGCCACACTGTACGACGACCTGCCTTTTGCATCCACCGGTTGCCTGCGACTTTTACAATGTCGTCGGTCTACCTATTGGGAGGCCTTCATACGCTGCGTCTTTCGGTTCGCAGTCGCCACTTCAACTTGCAAACCTAACTGTAACTGTGTAACTTGCGAGCTATGTCGGTAACTTTGGTTCTTTGGCGAATATCCTCGTTCCGGATTCTATCGCGCAAACTAACTCCGAGCATAGCTTTATTAATTCCCTCCCTATTAAGGGGGAGACCTTCGTCCAACAGTGGACGTCTTCTGGGTTCTGGCTGAATAATGATGATGGTAGCTTACGCAGCTTGGCACGTTGGCCCAGCCAGGGAGTTTAATGGATTTACATAAAGAAAAATAAAGAAAATATTTGACCATAAAATACTCAGTTTTCTGTGATAAGACATCTTATATCTCTGGGTGGCGAGTGCAGTGCAGTGTACGCAGGATTTTGTTCGCACTGAGTACACCCAAATTGGCTTCATTCGGGTTAATGTTTTGCCAAATGTAAAAATTCGACAGCACTGAAATAAAAAGGGTAATCTAGATCATATTTCCTATTTGGCTATTTTTCGAAAACACGTTTGCGAACAATTTTCTCGATAGAAAAAAAAATCGTTAATTAACCTCTAAAAATTAAATTCTGATAATTTGTCTTTGTATTTTTGTATGAAGACACATGAATACAATGAGTAAAGGTTACGAGTAATACTTTAATCTATCTTCTTATTGAACTACTTTTTTTTCTTACGTAATAAATTTGTTGCAATTAATTATTAACAAAAAAAAAAAACTGGACGAAACGTGGTGCAAGCGCGCCGGCTTCTCTTTTTTATCTATGTAATTAGACAGAGACACAGACGCGCGGAGGATCAGCTATTGAACAGCCTCTTAAAGGCAGGCGTGATGCTTGGCTTACCATCAGGCAAATGTCTCGGTCGTCTCGTCACTCCATAGCATAAACTACAACATACCTAGTGTCAATGAATTTCTGATATGATTATCTGAAGAGAAAAAATCCGTTTATGCTAGGTAGTTTATTATTATTAAGTCTAGTGTTTTTTTTGCCAAGCTAGACTAGAGAGCGCTCTAATGACTCTACAAGCGAGATCTAGTCTTTTGGATCACATTCATAGATCACACATTTGGTCATGTAATGTAATTGAGCTATACTGGGTTAGTCCTAATCAGTTAGCATCCTTTTAAGGGCATATTATGGACATCAAAACAAACAACTTTTACTATGGGGCCAACATTGACATCACAAAAAAAAACAGCTGTTCCATACATTTGCCCCAGGTCGATGAACGTTTTGGATTGATTTAGAAACATGAACTAGTATCACTAGTTGTGACATTATCCCAGGACTGTAATTATATTAAAGTTATACTACTTACAATGATGTTACAAAATAAATTACATTTTCTTTCTTTTCTTTCTATCATTATTTAGCTTATATTTAATCAGCTCGCTGTTATGACCTTGAGTTAAGTCTTGCGACTCGCTGATACTTTCACGTAACTATGGTTAGGACTAACCCTGTAAATCCTGCCAGGCTACTTATTTTTTTTTTCTTATGAAATGTTTTCCTTGTCACACATAATAAGAGTGCCTGTTTTACGGGTTTACAATTCGTGCCAGATGTTTAAAGTAAACATATTCGATACATAAAAACAGAAACATTGTATCGCGCAGCAGATAGATACTCATCATCATCATCTTGCACAGCCTTCCTTCTCGTTATCCCACTGCTATAAGCCTCTCTCTCTCTGGCTAAGCTATCGACCTCGGTCCTTTGCTATTCTGGTCCAGACCTGGATCTGGTGAAGATATCTTCGGCCCAGCTTGTAGCCGGACGACCAGCGCATCGTTTGTCATGCCTGGGCCACCATTCTGTCAGAATCTTATTACTCCACCTAGCAACGTGTTCTGCCCAGATTCACTTCAGCTTCATAATCGCGGTTCCGACGTCGCGAACCTTTGTTCTTTGCCGGATCTCGGTATACAATGACTATAATTATATAGCCTAGTAAATAAGCCGTGACACGCCTTACAATCGCGCGGTATGAGTTCGATCCCGGGCCCATACCAATGTGATCCTTTGGTCTACGTAAGGATTTAAAAGCCACAGCTCAGAGTAATCTGAGATCCACAGCCCTGCACTATAATTTATTCTGTGACCTGACCTTACTATATTTAAATTTTATACTGTAGGTAGTACCTAGGTAGGTACAAAGTCAAAGCAGGCGGCCTTTAGGTCAAATTAATTGACTTGTATGTAACTGTGTCATACGCGCAGCGCAGTGACGTCTAAAGGGCAGGTTGACCATCTGGCGGTTTGTTATCGTTATCAGTTAACTGCATAAACTTGCAGTTGCTAGGTCTGCTGGAAAATTATCCTCCATGTGGAAAATCAACCTTACTTGGCGGGACAACAATCCGTTTTGTATTACGATCAACGTTGTGATATGTTCTAAAATACGGCGCCGGCACACGTTTAGCCGCATTATAATCAAGTCGCATGCAATTTATAAACGAAATAATACAATGATTGGTAAAAATATGATTTAAGTTTTGTAACTAAAATGATACTTAGTAGGTAAGCCATAGTAAGCAGTAACCTTGTGATATTTTGGGTTAGTTTTAGTTTGGTGGGTTACTAGCACAGAGTAATAGAAGCAGAGACGCGATCAAAGGATTTTTCTATAGAAGGACGCGTGATCGTGCGGAGAGGTGTAGGGCTCGCGGGAGGGGCGCTGGAGTCCGCACATGGAGCTACCATCTAGCGGAATTCAGAATAAGTTTTTGAGAAGTGCTTTATCGAAAAAAGTGGAGAACTCTTATAAACACCAGGTTTCTTACTCTCTCGTCAGATGTCGCTTTTGTAAATTCTAAAGACAAAGGTTTTAACTAGAACCACTAGTTTAAAAGCCGGAATAAACCAAAAACACATTACATAAAAATGATAAATTTAAGCAAGAATAGTTCATGTAATTTAAAAAGTGCTCTGAAACGTATTTTTTTATGGTTAACGTTAAATAAAGTGGCGCCATCTCTAGAACTAGTTAAAAACACCAAGAAACATTACATATTTTCTAAAACGAACCTTAGAAAATACAAATAAAATTACTTACGAATGAAATGAGACGCCATTCATGTCATCAGAATGTTTGCCGCGATAGTTTTTACATGAAGAAACACAGCAACTCATTTTATATTCACTTTTACTAAGTAAAAACACTAAAAGTCGTACGTGTGTTTTGTAAGCCCGAATGACTGTTACGCGAGGCGAACGCTAGCAGACTGACCAAATAAGTGTGACGTCACACAATCCGTCTACAAATCCACACGTTCGGCCGCAAGTTCCTCATCACAACTCCCTATCCTCCATGGTTACTAGTATGGGAAAAGCCACCTGCATATGGGAAATGTCCTTAGCCTTTATCAAAGCGCCGTGAAGTGTCGGAAATTTGAACTAAGAACTGCCAAAGCAAGACCACCAATCTCCGACCCATAGCCCTAATCAAAGTCTGGCGTTACCGGCTTAGATTATGTAGGTAAGGTACTTATACAGGGTTAGTTCTAATCGGTTAGCATCCCTTTAAGATAATATCCTGTGTATAAGCATACAAACAACTTTTTCTATGGGGCCAACATTGAAATCGCGAAAAATTTGCAGCTGTTCCATACAAAAATTTCATCGACTTTGGGCAAAATGTATAGAACAGCTGTTTTTATTAGCAATTTCAATGTTGGCCCCATAGTAAAAGTTGTTTGTATTGATATATAGAATATGCCCTTAAAAGGATGCTAACCGATTCGAACTAACCCTGTATACCCAGTACACCAGGGTAAGAAATTAAAGTCACCTTGATTAGAAAAATCACCATGTGGTACATGCTTCAGCTTTGAACTTAGGTATCTATCGTAGTAGGTAGGTATCTACCTACATACACATTTGGCACCTACCAAAAAAAATTGGACGGCGCAATTCGCTTGTAAATGTACGCACGTAACGTGGTATCCGGTTAAAAAGCCGTTTGGTTTTACAACGTAAGTATTAAATAGTAATAATAAATAGGTAGCAGTAGCTACAGGAAATCAAGTTGAATAATAAGGTTATAGGTAGGTACTTATAGCAGCGCCCAGCGGTCTCACAGCTATCCTACGGAAAACTGTATATTTTCCGTGATCAATAGCAGTCTGCGTTTTAATCCATAAGCTATCTCCATTCCGAATTTTACTCGTGTCAGTTGTTTAGAATACGGTTGGAGCTGCATAACAAATCTACAAACGTATCTTCACATTTATAATATCAGTAATGAAGTAATAAAAGATAATAACACAATATTTCCTATTAACAAGTAAATAGAAATGTATTTGCCAGTTATTGAAGAATCTATTAAGAAACGGAGATAGGTTGCCGAGTGGTTTGATAATAATTTATTATCAATAGCAAGCGCTTATCGGAATACCTGATTGATAAATAATGATAGGTAATTTGATGCGATATCATAATGGTTGCGGCAACCAACCTGCATCCTACAAGGAAACTAGTATAAGGGCATTATTACTCAATTACAGGTAAATCTGTTACAGAACTCGTTTCAAAAGCGACTTAAACTTCCAATAAAACACACATACTTACCTACATACATTTTTGGGCGCGATTACCCCTCGCAAAAAAACTACTCTAGAGCAGGGGTTTCTACGGCCCGCGAGCACCACCAATTCGGCCCGATAATCTGGTAATCTGATCTTGGCCCTTGAAGCTTTATGGTGCAGTCAATCTGGCCCTTAGGCTAAAAAGTTTGGAGACCATCCAACATCGATCATCGTCGAAAAGTAGCTAGCCTATCGGTATTTTATCGGATACATTTCGGAGTATGCTTCGGATTTGCATGATCTTATTCCCCTCTGCCCATTCTTCTATCGGACAGCCAGGACCTCGAAAAACCGACACCGTTTCATGGTTGATATACCAACAACTACCACGACGAACTACGACTACTACTACTACGAAATGGTTTGATTCCACTTACTTTATTCGAACTGCTAAACAGTAGAATGCGCTGCCCGAGTGGGTGTTTCCCGATAATTATAATCTGGGTGTCTTCAAGTCGCGAGTGAATCGGTTTCTTCTAGACAAGCGTGCTCCATCGTAGACGGCATCTTCGTTTATCATCAGACGAGATGGCAGTCAAACGCAAGCCTATAAACATATTTAAAAAAATGACCCATGCTCTAGAGAAATACACGTACCTACTTAGTACGTAATGTCGTACAAAAAATAACTCTATAAGCCTTATTTAATAAACATAGCGGACCTGGGTATGTCTTAAAACTGCATCCAGTACCACCGGAGGACAGGCAACCCGTAAAGCGTGGGGTGGCAACCCCTCCCTATAAAGGGGGAGGCCTTCGTTCAGCAGTGGACGTCCCCTGGCTGATAATATGAGGTAAAGCATAGTCCAAGTCCAATCTATTCCGTATAAAGTGTGCTAGTAAATCGACCGTTTAATGATTTATTTCACTTTAATACATCAAAGTTATTATATAACATTTTCTTGTTAAAACAACGAGTATAATAGTGTACATTGAATTGCAAATAAATACATTGTAATGTCAAGTAAAAAGATTAGATACAGTTCATATCGGATAGTATATCTATTCAATAAAATTATAAACCTATTTTTTACAACCATTTTAGCATTTAATGCCAATTCACATTATTCCAGTAGCATAGACTTGAGATCAAATCAGATCAATTGGTCTAGAGGGAAAATGGCCTGTGATTCTCCAGAATGCCTTTAGCTAGAGCAATCTTTTTTTTACAATTCGAAGCCTACTGTAAACATGCCTGTCACTTCCTCAGTTTCATGTTTACAATTCTGGCACTGCTAATGTTATGGGCAGCGTGATGCTTGCCGCCAGACGAACGTCTCGTACATATCATCAGTCAGTTACAAAAAATAAACTGTCCACGTCGATATTGTTGGTAAGCAACAACCGCTTATCTTGCTTACTCATAGCTTGCTTTTAGTTAGAAATAGATAACCGGTGTCAAAGAGCAGTGTGAAGGTTAGTCCACGGCGAACATTATATAGCATGGCAAATAAGTCTTGAAACGCAAACCTTTCTTTCTCTCCTGACAAAATTGTGGATAATCACGTCAGTGGGTGAATTCATCTAGTCATCTTCCTCTGACGTACTACACGATTGTTAGTAATGAAATAGCGTTTGCGATAGTGGCGCGCCTATTAATGTCTTTTTTTGTCAAGCTATACGTTCGGTCATCAACTCGACAGTTGGTAAGCGCCGATGAGGTCGAAGATGAAGCAGACACGAAATTCAGTCGAGCGTTGGACTATATTTTCCGGATTTAACTACTGGAATAATGTAAACTATCATTTAATTTCAATCTAAATTTAAAATAAATATTTGCCTACAGCTAAAAGTTAACACAATTCGTTTCACGTTACAAATAAGTTCATCTTAAAGTTATTTGTGACATATCACAATTACATAGAGAGATACGACAATTTGTTATGCTACGCTATAAATAGAAAAAACGAGATACATTGCCATAAGCCTGAAATGTAATATTACTAGCTGCAATTTCTCTAGTATTTTTTTGTTTCTTGTGTCGCGGTATATAATTTACTGTTTTTGGGGTGCATTCAGGTGGGTGACCTTTCTAACATCTCATCAACTTTGATTCAATCGTTTTTCTGAGCATTAACTTCGAAAGATGATTGGGCCCATTATGGGTTGGCGATTCATCTACGCTACGAATTTCTTCTTCGGATATATGCAGATTACCTAGGTTTTTCTACCTTCAACATTTTTTTTAAACTTAGCAAAAAAGCCACTTTCACACAGAAGAAAGATATTTTTTCTCTCTCTCTTGGCAATACTGTGGTAAGATATCAGGGGGTCTAGACAAGAACCACTTTCTGTTAGCGTTAACGCCTGCGGAAAGATAAAATTGTATGAATATGACATTAGCAGTCACGTGACATTTCTCAAGCTAATGTCATTTTCATACAATTTTATCTTTCCGAAGGCGTTAACGCTAACAGAAAGTGGTTCTTGTCTAGACCCTCAGTATTATTTTATTTTTTATTCACATTTCATCCAATCGTCTTCCTCATAGCGGTTGCTAGTATTTGAAACTATCTGCAATGGTTCCAAATACTAGCATTTATTTCTAATATAGCAATTATTCTATATTTTATACAATTATTTCTACTATTTTTTGCCATGCTGTACATAAATTCCGAAGAACCCATTAATTAGTACGGACCCGGGATCGAACCCACAATCACACGAATACAAAGCGTGTTTTCTATCAATGGGTCATGGCAGACATTTTCTCTAACCAGCTCCAAAGCTAGGAGTAATTCAGATCTGGTGCCTACTAATTTGCAGTCGGTTTACAAAAGTAATAACTATTATGGAACGGTTTATCAGCAACGAATATCGCATATGACACGAATATCATGTTTTCTACGATTTTGACAGTATTTCCTTCATAGCCAGCTCTATTTTCAATTGAATACAGGCAACTCTCTCCTGAAAGATTTGATTGATTAAATTCAGTCTTTTCTGTTCCAAAATGGCGTTCTCCTTTATCAGTCTCTGCTTTAAATCTTGATCTTCTGGAGTTAGTATTTCTTTATTTTCTTTATTCTGTAGGGATTCTTGTTTGTTTTTTAAAGCGACGTGACTTCTTAGTTTTACGATTTCAAATTGTTCAGAGTTTATTTTGGCTTGAAGTAACGATTTTAATTGTAAGTATTCTGCGTTTTCTAACTCGAGTCGCAGTATTTTGAGTTCTTTTTCTGTGAATTTGGGTGTTTCTTGAACCGGTTCCGCTGGAGGGACTTCGTGGTCGGGCGTGCATTTAGTTTTAAATTCGAAATTGTCTTCGAATTCCGCGTCGAAACTTGGGTCGAAAGCGGATTCTATTGAGGGTAGTTTTGAAAACGTTGGTTCAAACGTTTCGGGGATTTTAGTAAAGGTTTGCTCAAAAGATGCTTCTGATTTGGGGAAGGTCGGCTCGAATGGCGGTTCTGGTACTATCGAGAAGCTAGGCTCAAAAGTAGCGTCTACTTTCGAGAAACTTGGTTCGAATGTTGCTTCCGTTTTTGGGAAGTTTGGCTCAAAGCTAGGATCTTTTGGAAACTTTGGCTCAAAGGCGACTTCTTTGGGGAAGTTTGGCTCAAAAGCAGCTTCTTTAGGAAACTTTGGCTCAAAAGCAGCCTCTTTAGGAAAGTTTGGCTCAAACGTCGCTTCCGCAGGGAAGCTAGGTTCAAAAGTAGCCTCAGTTGCTTTTGGCGATTCTTTGTCTGGCAATCCATCGTTAGGCGACTTGAGTTCTGTATCCGTGTGGTTGTCGGTGGTCTGCGAGTTCCGCCGCGATATGTCGTCGTCTTGATTTTCTTCCATTGACTGCTGTTGTTGAGACAGGTTGGGCTCGCATGATTTTTGGACGAAGCGCAGTTTCCTCTGTAATTTTTTTATCAATTTAATTTTTAATTTATTTATTAAACAAAATCCACAGCTTTTATTTATATACCAGCTGTTCATAATGACCTTGGACAAAATTTATGGAACAGATATTTTTATTTCGCGATTTACGTGTGTTGGCCTCATAGTAAAACCCGTTCATAATGAGTACATATCTACCTGTGTAAATTTCGCGGGAATGCAAAACAACAGCTTGTATAAATATAACTAAAAAAAGATTATTATAGTTCAAAAAACTCATTGTTCATTATTTGTTTGAGTTTGTAGAACAGAACTTGTAGTGATAGGACTCTACTGCAGAGACTGCCTGGGGAAGTACCACACCTTTGCCAGTTATTCAAACGCCAAGCAGTAGTGTGCAAGCATTACTGTGTTCCGGTTTGAAGGGCAATGTTACCAGAGAAATTACTGGGTATGAAAAGATTTAACATCTAATATCTCAGGGTGACGAGCGCAGTGCAATGCGGCGCAGGATTGTGTTCGCAGGTTCACAATTCTAGCACTGCTACGTTAGTGGCAGGCGTGACGCTTACCACCAGGCGAATGTCTTGCTCGTCCCGTCCCGTCACATTATTGTATTAAAAAAACTGTTGTCAAAGTTTACCTTCAGCTGCGTGACGATCCGCTGCGCCTCCCACAGCTGGTGGTCCCGGGCGGGCGTGATGAAGCCGGCGTGCATCTCTGCGTGTATCTGGTTGAGGAGGGACTCCTGCTTGCGCAGCTCGGCGCTTATCTCCGCCGCCGACTCGGGGAAGTCCGCCGGTATGTTCGGAAGCGGTGGAACGTATCTGGAAATTGCACAATCATTCTCAGGCCACACCCACTGCTGGACGAAAGCCTCCTCTTTAGTTGCAAGGGTGGATTGCCGTAATCCCCACGCTTGGCAGGCGGTTTAGGGATCGCAGAATGCTCACCACCGTTAACCGATAGGACGCTGCTGCCCGGCCTCCGGTAGTTCTGGATGCGGTTTTAGGACATACATTAGGAGATAACAACACATATTCCAACAAGATGGCAATTACAGTATAAAAGATTCAGGTCCATCGAAAGGGGCATTTTGCGACATTGTGCGAAAGGGACATTCTGCGACGTAGCCCCCTATATTATACTTCTAGTAAGGTCTAGTGATTCAGGTCTAGGGACCTGGGTATGTCCTAAAACTGCATCCAGTACCATCGGAGGACGTGCAGCAGCGCCCTCTCGGTTAACGTGGTGAGTATTCTAGGTTCCCCAAGCCGCTTGCCAAGCGTGAGGATTACAACAATTAAGGGCAAAAAGATTAGCAGCAATTAAGCTCCCTATTAAGGGGGAGGCCTTCTTCTAGCAGTGGATGTCTTCTGGCTGATGATGATGGTGTAGTAAACTCACAGAGTAATAGAAGCAGAGATGTGATCAAAGGACTTTTCCTTAGAAAGACGCGTGACTGTGCGGGGGAAGGTGTAGGTTCGCTGGAGGAGTGGCAAATTGTACTGCCATCTAGCGGTTTTCAGGAAAAGTTTTTGAGGAATTAACACTTAATTTCTTAATATCACGCTAGATGTCGCGTTTTTAAATTTTATAGTGCGGATCACTAAATATAGAAATAAAATTACTTACGAATGAAATTAGATCCCAATCATGTCATCTGAATTTTTCCCTCGGTCATTTTTACATAAAGAAACAGAGCAACTTGTTTCATTTTTACTGTTACTGAGTAAAAACATAATAAATCGTACGTCTAATATGTAAGTTTGAATGACCGTTACGCGTGGCGGACGTTAGCAGACTGAGCAAATAAGTATGACGTCACACACTCCGTCCGCAAAGTAGGATCTGCGGCTGCAAGTCGCTCGTCGCAACTCCTTATCCTCCAAGAGTAAACTAGTTAAGTATACACGACAAAATATGAACTGAGCTAACGCTTACTTGGTAAGTTGAACATCAGGGAAGAGCGTCTCTGATTTGGTGACGAGATACGTGAGCAGGTTAAGAGACATGTTCAGCGCTGGACCCATGGCGGACATTATCGTTTGGATGGTCGCGTGGTTCGACTGAAAATATACAAATTTATATTTACAGCAACATATAGTTATTCTACAAGCTGTTGTTTTGCATACCCGCCCAATTTAGAGAGGTATAGATATACTCATCGTTATGAACAACTTTTACTATGGGCCAACCCAGAAATCGCGTTCAGCTCGTAAAAAACAGTTCTGTTTCATACAAAAAGTTCATTGGCTTTGGACAGACTTTATTGTAACAGCAACATAAAAACTTTCAAACGATCAAAACGTTCAGCTGGTTAGCTAAGAAAATCTCGGTCGAGTCACCTATCAAATAAAATAATAATAATCAAAATCGGTTCAGCCGTTTGGGAGCTACGATGCCACAGACACACAGATACACATGTCACACTTATAACACCTCTCTTTTTGGTCAGGGGTTAAAAATGTGACAAACAAAGTAAATTTTCGTAGTAGAATCCTCACAAACTGGGATGAAATATAGGGCAGATCTCCAATCCCGCTCGAAAAGGGGACCCTCAAAAAAAGGCATTAAAGCGTAATATGCCTTGTTTTGTTCTCAGTCGCGACCGCGCCAATCGTGTAACGTGCTATGATGCCGAATATTTTACCCGCTCACAAATATTTTACAATGTTTTATTACAGGGTGTTAAGGTTCATTTTATTAAAATGAAATTAGTTTGTGGACAATTTTTATACTAGCTGGAAAGGTACATATCTGAATAATACCCTTTAAAAAAAATACAACCGAATTCAACTTCGTATACCTGGATGACATCTTCATATTTTCTAGTAATTTTGATTTAAAAATCAAACTACTGAACCGATTTTGATAAAATGTATATGGGACCACCTCTGAAGTATTACCTACCAAACAAAAGGAATCATCAAAATCAGATCATAATTCGCGGAGTAATCGCGTAACACACAGACAAAAAAAACAGTCGAATTGAGAACCTCCTTTTTTGAAGTCGGTTGATAAATAAGCATTGACGCGGGGACACTGTAGTGGTTTAATTTTCATAGAGACAATGGTGTCGATTCTGACGGTTTTAGTTGACAGTTCTAAACTAACTAAAGTATTACTGTCCTTAGCTAACATGCCTAGCAAAAAAGTGACAGCAATATTTTAATTAGTATAGAACTGTCAACTAAAACCGTCAGAATCGACCACAGTGTATCTATACTCCGCTAATTCTTACCTGACTAAATTTGTAAAAACAACAATGGCGTTCAACCAATGACAGCTCTTAGTTTTCTGACAAATGGGTATGATTGGTCGTAAATCCGCCATTGTTGTTCACAAATTTAGTCAGGTAAGAAAAAACAAACTATATTATAGTATATTTGATTTAAGCTCCCAAATTTAACTTTTACCGATTCGTTAGCTATGACGCAGTGGAAGTGTCTCATGAGCCAGCCGACGAGGCTGTAGTTTTGCGACGGCAGCTTACGGACGAGCGCCAGCATGGCGGCCTCGCGCACGGGGGAGGCGATCGCCGTGGCTTGCTCGAACTGGCAGTGCAGCTCTTGGGTTAGAATCGATTCCGGGAGTTCGCTGAAAACACACATACATCAGAGCCCAATCGGGAGACCGCTAGACTTAATCGCGAGGTCGCGGGTTAAAATCCCGGACCCGTACCAATGACAGGGGGGTGTCACTCCGCAGTTTAGGTATGTTCGGCCGGCTCTCCGTCAGGGTGGACAATGCAAGGCAGAAGTCGGTTGCCGCCCGCACGCTAGCCTCGTCGCACGTAACTAAGCATACGTGATAGAAAGAGAGCGGTATATCTAGGTGAATATAGCGAGTGGTATCCAGCGCTGTGCGAGTTAAATTGCTACTTTATTGCCTAGTAGATAGTGTCCTTATTTATTTCAATTCCTTTGCGGAGTTAACTTTCTGTACGTAGTACTATTATTTATTCTGTGCCACTGAGACAGTGGTATGTTTTACATACCACTGGCTTTTCGGTGAAGGAAAACATAGTGAGGAAATCTGCATAAGACCGGAGAAAAAAAACCATGGCATATGTGAAACCACCATTATTATTCTACCCTCATGATAACAGGTCGTCGTCGTCGTCAGCCATAAAACGGCCACTGCTGTACGAAGGCCTCCCGCTTTATAGAGGGGTGTTGCCATAATCCCCACGCTTGGCAGGCAGCTTGGGGATCGCAGAATGCTCAACACCGTTAACCAAAAGGACGCTGCTGCCCGTCCTCCGGTGGGTCTGGTTGCAGTTTATGGACATACCCAGGTCCAACAGGTAAAAACTTCCAATTTATAGTCACAGAAAATATAATAGTACCTCCTACCAGGCCTGGCGGAAGTGGCGGACGTTAGCTACGAGTTTGTACCAACGCACCTTGTGCACCGCCCGCGCCAGCGGTGTTGACGTGTCAATGGCTGGCGCGCGCTCGCCGAAGCTACACGATTATCACGTGAAATTAAACGCACTTTAATGCATTGTGTTTCTGCTGCTGCATTATTTCTTATGAATTTCAAGTTATTGTTGGTATCAATCAATCGATCCCCAAGCCGCCTGCCAAGCGTGGGGATTATGGCAAAACGTCCCTATTAAGGGAGGCCTTCGTCCAGCAGTGGACGTTTTCTGGCTGATGTGTGTGTGTGTGTTGGTATCAACTCAAATAATAAATCATAAAATCTCAGTCAGTCACACAAAATCAGTCACGGTCACGTCCAACTCATGCCCTACTATAGTACTGGCAAAATTCCTACAAGCTTCTAAGGAGTCTTGAAAATAACACGAAAAAAATATTTCTCCAGATTACAATATATCAATAGGGTAGATGACTGATGTTTAAATCGTTGAAACCAATAGCTTTGATGAAGAATTTAAGTAAATATAGTATGTTTATTGAAAAAATAATTTAAATCGGTTAATACTGTTCTGATACATACTGATTGGTAAATCACTAGCCCAACAAATTAAACCTACTACAAGTACAAATATATGCAATGAACAAATGAACTCTTTTGTGCTTAGTGAAACTGATGTGTATGAAACTGATAGAATTTTGATGAGTCTCAAATCTGATAGCTCACCGGGGTGGGACAATATCTCAACCGGATTTTTAAAATATGTTAGAGGTGAAGTTGTTCCTGTCTTAACACATCTTGCAAATTTATGTTTTCAAAAAGGAATCTTTCCAGCTCCTCTGAAACAGTCAATAATAATCCCGATTCACAAGGGTGGGGACGGAAGTGATATAAATAACTATCGACCTATATCTGTATTGCCGGCAATATCTAAAATTTTGGAAAAAATGCTTAATGCACGATTACTTAATTATCTAAATTCATTTAATATTTTGTCTCCTATGCAATTCGGATTTCGAAAAGGGAAATCCACGGAAGACGCTGTTACTACCCTAACCTCGCTTGTAGTAGATCAGTTAGAGAAAAGGAAAAAATGTCTAGCGGTGTTTCTGGACCTTAAAAAAGCATTCGATACCGTTTCTGTTCCTATTCTTGTGAAGAAACTAGAAAGCATTGGAATTAGAGATATCCCATTAACACTTTTCTGTGATTATCTGTCTAATAGGAAACAGCGGGTTAGGGTGAATCAAACTATTAGCGATGACATGGATGTAACATATGGAGTTCCACAGGGAAGTGTTTTGGGCCCTACGTTATTTTTAATTTATATCAATGATTTGTGCAATATGACAATCAGAGATGCCAACCTCATCTCATATGCAGATGACACTGCTATTGTTTTTTCGGGAAAATCATGGCATGCCGTAAAACACATCGCTGAGACAGGTATGGCTCAAGTAGCAGTTTGGCTGAAATCAAATCTTTTAACCCTAAACACTATCAAGACTAATTACATTTGTTTTAGTATCACTAACCGTACTCAACCAACTGCGGAATTTAATATAAAAGTTCATGAATGTGTCGATAACAAGACAATTTGTGGATGTGCTAGTATTCACAAGGTATCACATACTAAGTACCTGGGGGTAATTATTGATTTTAGGCTATCTTGGTATGCACATTTAGAGCTAGTGTCCAACAGAATAAGGAAGCTGATATGGATATTTAGATCGCTGAGACATATTATTCCTAAGAAAAGCATTCACTCTCCTCGTAATTTATTAAATGACATTTATGTAGCATTGGCACAATCTATTCTGATATACTGTATTCCAATCTGGGGAGGAGCATCTAAAACAAAATTTATTGCGGTTGAACGGGCTCAGCGTGCATTGATTAAAGTGATGTACTTTAAAGGCTTGAGGTTCCCTACTGTAAGTATTTATTCAATCAGTAACTTGCTTTCGGTTAGAAAACTGTATATTGTCTACCTGGTACTCAAAAAGCATAAAGCCATGCCGTTTGATGCGAATTCCCAGTCAAAAAGAAGAAAAGGGTCTGTTGCGCAGATTCCGCAATGTAAAACTGAATTTGCTTATAAGCAATATAGTTCACAATCGGCTAATGTGTACAATTTAGTTAACAAAGTTTTGGATGTATATACAAAACAGTGGTATGAATGTAAAAAATGTATTATCAAGTGGATAACACCGCTTAACTATGACGAGACTGAAATGGTGTTACAAAACGTTCAATAATGTCACATTGTGGCACACAAATACACAATAACACACACGTACACTCACACTCCAACACATACACACAATCACACAAACACACACACACACACCCACACACACATAACTTTAAAATTTCATTGTTGTTGTATTTTGATTAGATTTATGCTAATTAATTAATTTAAATTCATAAAATGTATTTTATTTGATATTTTCATTAACAAACAAACAAAGATGTTCTATGTAAGCGAAGAGCAGGGACTCTTAGTACAGGCTTTTTTTGCTTAATAAGAGTCCCTAGCAAATTGTTTTATATTCGTATGTAGTGTTTTATGAATAAAATTATTATTATTATTATTATACACGTATTTATTTCAATTCTTAGTTATTTAAGTTTTTTACAATAAATATAAGAATACAAAAATACAAATTATAAAAAACTTAAAAACTAGGGTGCCGCCAGCAGCGGGGCAGGGCTCAAGCTGCCGGTGGTTAGGGCTGCAGAGTGAGGAACCTCCTGACAATGCGTGCCGTGTCAAGTACCACTGCCTTTTGTATCTGACCCTTGACCCAACCGTCTAGCGAGAGCCTCTTGAGGTATTGGTCGAGGCTCTTCGCTATGAGACCGTTTGCCGAAACGACTATCGGGACAATGATCGTTGAGTCAACATCCCACATGGCGGTTATCTCGAAGGCCAAGTCAAGGTACTTGCTGAGTTTGTCCTTCTCGGCCTTTACGAGATTCTCGTCATGTGGGATGGTGACGTCGACGAGCACTGCCCGGCGCTGGGACCGATCCACCATCACGATATCAGGCTTATTGGCGACAATAGTCCTGTCCGTGATGATGGAGCGGTCCCAGTAGAGCAAAGCACGACCATTCTCGAGAACTGGAGCTGGTGCGTACTTATAGTACGGCACCTCCGACTCGACAAGGCCGTATTGAAGAGCAAGTTGCTGGTGGATGATCCTGGCCACTTGGTTATGCCTGTGCAAATACTCGCCGTTAGCAAGATGCGAACAACCGGAAATAATATGTCGGAGAGATTCCCCGGGACGGTGGCATGCCCGACATATGTCGACCGTACCGTCCTTCATGATATATTTCCGGTAATTGTTCGTCTTGATAACTTCATCCGCAATTGCACAGGCAAACCCCTCAGTTTCCCCAAAGAGGTCCCCGAAGCGCAACCAGTTCACCGACGCGAGCAAGTCCACATCGGGGCCCGATAGAACCCGATAGAACCGCCCGTGCAGCTCCTTGCTTTTCCATACTTCCTTGCGGTCGTCGGTGCTTAGCACCGATGGTGTGCGCCAGTTCTCGTTTGCCAAGGAGAGCGGCGTGAGCCCCTTGTCAACTGTCACTACATCGCGATGCATCCCACACTCATTGTTAAGGAAATAATCCCTGAGACTGCACACTTCACGATTATGGAGGTTCTTGGCGTTTAAAAAGCCACGACCCCCCCACTTCCGTGGAATGTACAGTCTCATAACAGATGAGCGTGGGTGTAGCATGCGATGCGCAGTGAGCAGTTGACGGACTCTTCTATCCAGGGCGTCCAGCTCAGTCTGAGTCCACCTAAGTATGCCAAAGGAGTATATCAGTAGAGGCATCACCCAACCATTGAAGGCGCGCGCCTTGTTGCCGCCAGACAAAAGACTGTTGAGTACTTTTGTCAGCCGACAAAAGAAGCGCTCCTTCACTGATTTTTTGATGTCCACTACTGATATACCCAACGACTCTGACATACCTAGATACTTGTAGGTCTCGGCCTCAGAGAGAGATCTGAGAGTCATTATCTCAGAAAGTTGTAAATCCGGAGAATTTACAACTTTCCCCCGCTGCACACGCATGACCGCACACTTGTCTACACCAAATTCCATACTGATGGCGCTGCTAAAAACCTGTGTGGTTTTTAGCAACTCCAACAAGTCTTGGTGTTTTGGTGCAAACAGCTTAAGATCATCCATGTACAGAAGGTGAGAAATGACTTCACCCCCCCTTCGAAGCCGATAGCCTAATCCTGAATCCTTCAGCAATGTGCTGAGAGGGTTCAGTGCTAGGCAAAACCACGATGGACTCAGACTATCACCCTGGAAGATGCCTCGCTCAATCCTTATCAAGTCCTGCGAATCAGAGGAGCCATTTCCACCACCTGGCTGACGAAGAACTGTGGTCCACTGCCTCATGCATGCGCCTAAGAATGATTTAAGAGTTGTATCAATTTGATACAACTCTAAAATCCTCTCTAGCCATGAATGAGGCACTGAATCATAGGCCTTCTTATAGTCGATCCAGGCAGCGGAAAGGGCTCCTTTGTTCCGCCGAACTTGTTGGCTAATGGCCATGTCGATGAGGAGGAGCTCCTTAGTACCACGGGACCCAACCCTACATCCATTCTGAGCGGGGGCCAAAACATTGTTCGCAACAATGTGCGCGTTAATTTTAGTGCTCAGAATAGATGTAAGGAGCTTGTAGATGGTAGGCAAGCAGGTGATGGGTCTGTAATTTTTGGGTTCCGTGGTACTACCGGACTTATGGAGCAGGAAGGTGACACCGGTTGTCATGAAACTAGGGAGGGAACCGAGCTCGAGAGCTTCTTGGAATTGTGTCGCTAAACGGTCATGTGAGCACCGAAACCATTTAATCCAAAAGTTATGCAATCCGTCCGGCCCAGGACTTTTCCAGTTCTGTGCCGTACGAATCGCACAACTAACGTCTACGGGGTCTATTAAAACAGACCCCATGGGTTCGATGGACTCACATTCCCGTTCGACAACACGCATCCAATCACCCTCGGTGTGCTCGACGGGCACCGACCAGATGCCGCGCCAGAAATTAGTCATAGCGCTAGCATCTGGTAGCTGTCCGTCGCTCACGCGTTGCTCGTTTCCTTCCCAGTTTCGGTACACCTTCCTTTGATCGCTTTGGAAGAGGCGATTTTGCCAATATCTATCCACACGCTCTCTATAGCGGCGGATACGGTTTGCCCACGCATAGACTTTCTGCTTCAGATAGTCAATGCGTTCCGTCACACTAGCCATATATTGCTGGGGCCGAATACCAGTCCCCGCAAAGGCCTGAGTCACGAAACGCATGACTCGGGGGCGATTATTCCCCCGGCTGAAGCAGATCAGCTTTGCTATGAGAGTCCTGAACGTGCTGATACGCCGCTCGATTCGTAGTTGCCACGCGGGCACATCTCCGGCGGGTCGCGGTGCACGGTTAGTGTCCGGAAACTTAACACGTGCAACACGACACGCCGCGATAGCACCGCAGTACAAAATCGAGTGGGTATCAGTTAGGTCTTCGCTAGCCCTCAAGTACGGGGCTAGCAAAGCGTTCAGGGCTCCCATTAGCGCTAGATTACGTCTATGAGTAGGCAAACGCGGTAGTCGCGGCCTAGAGTTGAGTGCGAATCTATATTGACCAATCGCGTCCTCCAAAGTCCTCCTCAATTGCTCACTCACCTGGCTAGACACAATCATACTCATGCAATCGCCTTCATCGACTACGGGATCAGCAGGTGTCGCTAGTGTCGCCGCCGACGTCGGCACTGAAGCCAGTGTCGGGGCTGACGACGCGACATGCGAGTCCCGCGTCGACGCAGGCGTAGGATGAGCAGAGTGCGCCTCCAGGCGGAGCCGGTCAAGCAGAGACTGATCCAACAGGTTGAGCCGCTGGATAGCCCGCACTTGATCCGACAGTCGCTGGGCGGACACGGTGACGGTCGGTTCAAGGGCCTGGAACAAAGGCAGCATCCTGACACGATACGCTGACAGGTTAATTCCCCCCTCTGTAGCCCCATAGTAGGCGCGCATGCAATTCTCGTTATTTATCTGCGACCATCGCATGCGACGCACTACACCACCGGCAGCGAGAGCCGGACGCGAGGCAGGTTGCCCCGCAGGCCCCAGGCGTGCCGGCAGCGGCGGACGTCCCCGACGCGCAGGTGGTCGTGGCGCCGGTGTCCGTGGCCCGCTCACGTCGCTACCACTCGACGAGGCGCTCGACTCACGGGGGGTGTGAAACTCGTCATCCCCCGACGATGCGCTCGGAGAAGACGGAGCGGGCGGTGGTGGTGGTCGTGCGTTATTGTCATTTACCGCTTGTGTACTTTTTGAGCGTGTTATCATATTTTCTGTTCTTCATTGTTGAAAATTTCTTGCATTCATATGACATCTAAGTGTCAGACGGAGAACTCAAATAGAATCTCGATAGTAACTTCGTAATAATTTTAAGAATCCAAATGAAAATATGTTGCAAATATTTCGTATTTCTTTCTTGTTATATTAGGATATAAAAGGGCTTGAAGTAAAGCAAAAGAAACTTTAAATAAAATAAAATATTTACACGCTGCAAAAAGACATCTGTCTGACAGCGGCTGACATTGTCATTTTATTATTATTATTATTATTATTATATATGAGCGTTTAAAGTTTTTGTTAGAGACAACTCTGTCCCTTTCCCACAAAACAAAACATGACGTCATGCCTTACTTGTCAGAATAGAATTTCTATGGCGTACTGAGAAGTGACGTCACGATTTGCTGTTTTTTCTCTCTGTCTAGCATGATATTAAAATGCTTATAAGTAGCTTATTTTTGATCAAATTTTCATTTTCTTTTCATAAATCAGCTTTATTTATGGGCCACTTTTTAATAGGACAATAAAAAAAAAAATACCAGTCATCTAGCCTATTGTCGGCACTTAATTAATAAAACGGCACCGTTTTAAAAATTAGCATTCGCTAAACACATTTTTTTTTTATTGCCCGTAAGTCGATTCGCGCGGCGACCCTATAGCAGTGTTTAGTGTTTGCGCGCTAGCGCCCGCGTGAAATCAACGAGGCAAGCGGTAAATTGAATTATTGACGTTCTGACATACAAATAGAATACAAATTAGTTTGCAGTGAACATGACTTGTGATTGTAGCTAAAAGTATATTGTGGTTCCAGCCCAGTTCCAGGAACAGATATATCTATCTACGTTTAGATGCGTTTTCTACAGGAGTGAATCTTAGTTTACCTGATGAATCCTTTGAGCATGGCACAAGCGATGGGCACGTCCCAGTGGTAAGGGAACGTGGGACCGCGATCCGTGAACAGCTTGCGAAGCTGCTGCAGCTTTATTTTGTCAGGCTCCGCTCGGTAGATCTGGGTCGACTTTAGACCGTGCCCCTGTAGATTTAGAGATGTTTTTTATTCTTAACAACATAGTTACACTCTGCAAGATATGATTTGGAACCTTCAGCTTGGCTTTTTCTTACTCTTTCTACTACTACTCTGTCGCCGTTTGGTTGAAAGAGTGAAATAGCTGTGTTTATGTTGTATTGTTCAGAGCAACCTACTTTAATTTTAGACCATTCCATCTACTTAAATAACAATTTTGTAGGTAAACTTTTTTTTTTTTTTTTTAAGTGATATTAAGTGAAGACGCATTCTACGATGGAGCACGCTTGCCTAGAAGAAACCGATTCACTCGCGACTTGAAGACACAGACGAACGTAGACCAAATTAATTTCCATCATTTGTTGCATAGCATCGTAGTTTTTAAGTATACATAATTACATTCATCATACGAATGTTCCAACATTATTATGAGGTACTCCTGTTTCCACATTTTCTCTCACTGACATAGAATACATCTATATTGTTAGTCCTAAAACCAATGACTCACTAATGAGGAAAATTGGAAGATTGATCTTAAACAGGCGCGTCCTTAGGGCTCGGTGAACTTTAGGGTTAATTAGGTTAATTTCATTGAGGACAGGTTAGTAATTTAGGAGAAGGAAAATATTCCTACATACGTCCGGGGAAGAGATTGGCGTACATGTGAATCTACAACGCGCAACTAGGTCAGCGTGGTAAGTATGGCTCGATTACTCTTCGAGCTAGGGAAACAAGTAAGCTTAAGTTCAACAGTGGACTATTCGTTTTTTAGACGTTAATTCGTGCATCACACCAATATAACGAATAAATTAGATATGTTTCTTTCTCGACAGGAGTTGATCACAGCTCACCTGATGTAAAGTGACGGGGTGGTCGAAGTTGGTAAGCACACCCAGCCTGGAATGGGAACTGGGTCTCAAGTGAATTTGATGGAACACGCCGTTAGGTACTTGGCGGCAGGTTTTCAACTTGAAGGTGATAGCTAGCCAGGCAAGCACTAAAGATACCTAGCACCTTGTTTCATCAGGTTTCCTCACGATTGTCTTTCACCGGCAGCAGAAGCTCATTGTTGGGATTTGAACTCACGCCCTTCGGCGTGCTATATTAACTATGTAAACTTTTTCTAGTTTTGTACAGCAAAATAGAGAAAATAAAAAATATTAAAACCCCGACTCTTATTTGTTGTATCTAAGAACATTCTGGATCAAGTAAAGTTTCAAACAAAAGAACGAAAATCAAAATCACAGCAACACAGGTCAAACATAACTAAAAAAAACAGTATATGTATACATAATACAGTAACGCTTCTTTGTACTGCAGTTTTCACGGTAGAGAATAAAAGCAATTATAATTTATTCACATACTTAGTTGCGACAGAAGATAGTAAAAGGGTGTTAATAAAATAGAAGGTTTACTTGTAAATAGTCGATGCTGTCTCTAACGACGAGCGGCAGGCCGGTGTCGTCGTGGCATCGAGACCGCTCCACCGACTGCTGGAGAGGCACTCCGAAGATTGGTAGCGCCACTGCAATATCACACACATCATCATCATCAACCCGGCGACGCCCACTGCTGAACGATGGCCTCCCTCTTAGACCGCCACACTGTACGACACCTGCCATTTGCATCCTACGGTTGCCCGTGACTTTTACAATGTCTGAGCTTCGGCAATTTTTGCGTTTCGAGATAGATTAACAAAGTTTTTTTTTTTAAATTACTTTCAAGTGACGAGACGAGTAAAACGTTCGCCTGGTGGTAAGCGTCACGCCTGCCACTAACAGTAGCAGTGCTAGAATTGTGAACTTGCGAACACAATCCTGTGCCACACTGCACTGCGCTCGTCACCCTGAGATATTAGATGTTAAATCTCTTCATACCCAGTAATTTATCTGGTAACACTGCCCTTCAAACCAGAACACAGTAATGCTTGCACACTACCGCTTGGCGATTGAATAACTGGCAAAGGTGTGGTACTTTCCCAGGCGGACTCTGCAGTAGAGTCCTACCACTACAAAGATAGATTTAATTATGTACAGAGGCGCATTACATTTTAGTTTTAATCGTAGTAATGCAATGGAGATTATCTCTTATTCTTATTTATCTTATTATATCCATTGCAATCTTAAATTTATATTATATTACATAAATATGTTTTTTTTATAGTATTCGAATAAGCCACCCATAGCAGCGCAAAGGAATATTTTCAAAACAACGTTTCAACAAAGTTATGCTCGCGATTGTATACATAAGAATTTAGTTGCATAGCGGAGTTAATTTTTTTTTTTACAGTTAACACGAACAGCAAAAGTATATATACAAAAAGGATACATCACGAGGGAAAATTATTGTGAAAACGAAATATAATTAAATACTTACTACCAATAGTAAACCCATTGGCGAATGGATTCATAACAATCACACTTTCACACGAAAATATTCGAAAAATAATGAGTTTACAGTACGTCCGCTAATTAAAAGGCGGTATGCGTATTTGTGTACGTTATCAGCGACTTGAAAAGAATTTGTTTTATTTATTCACGAAGATAAAGCGACTTATCGTATCATAGTGCAGGGGAATGAGGTTTGTCAGTTGATTCATGTGTTTACACTTTACACCTTTGCATAACGCGTTACGTAGTTGTACGTCTAGATAATGCTTCTGTTCCAGGCACTTTCATACTACCTAGCAAAATGCGAAAGTTTTACATTAAAATACAATTGAATTTTGTAAGCATTCAAATTCTATTCATCGGTTCGTATTCATCGAAAAAGCATCTTCTGGTAACCCTCTGCGTCCTCAATCTTCGGCTGCAACGTAATTTTTCATCAGGTGCTTTGGCGATTTTTTTATTAAACTTGTACCGATTTTAATGAAATAAAAATATAGGAAACAATGATAGATAACGTCTAGTTAATAGATTTAGAATAAGGTTTCCAATTCGACACACACGTATTGTTGTATTATGCACGCCGATAATTCCGATTTTATTTGTTATTTATACCTGTTATTTTTCCGAATTTAGTACGTTGACAATTGCTTAGCGGGCCGGAGAACGGAAAACGCCACCTTTTTAGCTTGACATTGTTTTTACGGTGATAAGGAAAAAATATGGATCCAGAAAGATTAACCAGGCAAGTAAAAACACGGGACGAAGTTAGTATTCCATATTTCCGCTTTAGATCACGTTCAGGCTGTTATTTTACACATTATGTAATTTACCTTCATCCATTTAAGACAAGAGATTATATCAGTTGCAATGGCCTTGATATTTTAAAGAAAGGCAGGTCATGACTCACCTCCCAAAGTAAATATTTCCTCAAATGGCACACCAGAGGTCACTGTTGAGGGCACTTTAGTAAGCTTCTTGTCTTTTTTGTCTTTATCTTTCTCCTTGAACTTCTCCTTATCTTTGTCTTTGACCTTCTCTTTTTCTTTATCTTTGGTCTTGTCTTTTCGTTCATCTTTGAGCTTCTCCTTTGATTCTAGCTTGAATTTAGCCTTTTCTTCCTTTTCCTGTAAGAATAAACAAAGACAGTTTCATGTTTAAGCATTCGTCATCATTGTAATTTGGAATACTTAATAAAATAATTCTTAATAGATTTGAAACCTATTCTAGGTTTGAGTTTCTTACAAAAAGAAACTTTGTTTTTTTTTTACGTGGTTTCACAATGAAAGTACATTCTATATAGTTCATATTCATATAGTTCTAATGTATAGTTTTTTTTTCTATCCAGTCAAACTTGAATACATAATTAAAATCACGTTTTTTTAAAAACAAAGAGCTAAAAAATGTGAGATTTTTAATAAAATATTTTTTTTTGTTTCAATATCGGGCATTTTCGATTTTTCCCACATTTAAAAAAGTACAAATTTGCTACAAGTCCGCCTTAAAAAAAGTTACCATAAGCTGCGCCGGTGAGCTTACTATCAGACGAGTCCTCTGCTTGTTTGCTCTTTCTATAACAAAAAAGTCACCGCCGTGCAAGCACCGCGCGCGGTTGTAATGTTACCAGATAAATTACTGGGCATGAAGAGATTTGACATCTCATATGTCAGGGTGACGGGCGCAGTGCAGTGCGGCGCTGGGTTTTGTTCGCAAGTTTACAATTCTGGCACTGCAACTTTTATGGGCAGACGTGATGCTTAACACCAGGTGAACGTCTCGCTCGTTACGTCAGTACATTGCATATAAATATAAATAAAAGTGTAACTTGGTTGGATTACATTGGCACAGGACCGAGATGAATCCCGCCGGGGGTACCCGCCTTGTCGGAGCTTAGTAGTCGTGGGCGGGGGACAACGGTGAAGCGAAAACCACGCGAAGCGAAGGACAAGAGGGCTCTCCGCGTGTCCATCTGATCAGCAGAGAGCACAGTGGAGAGCGAGGAGGGACGGCCGGGTGGTGGCCTCATCAAGGGCTTTCCTTGAGGGGGCACCCACCGTGTGTGTCGTGGGGGGCTGCGGGATGGCGACAGGCCAGAGCTCCCCATTCCCAGCGGCTGAAGTGGCAGGCGGCGGGGCCGCTCACCTGACCCGCCGCATAGAGTCCGAGGTGGAGGGTGCACGATGTGTCAGGTGTTCCGACACATCGTGCATCGGTGCGGGGGGAGCTGTGGCTCCCCGTGGTGGGCCCGAAAGGGCAGCGCCATCGAGGTCGCGGATGAATGCGAAAGCGTACCCGTGACCTCGACAATAGGCGCAGTGTGGGAACACCGTTGGGTTTTTAGTCGGTAGGGGTGCCATCGAGTTTCACTTTGGCATCGAGTCCGACATGCCCCTGGCTGGGAGGGTAAGTGTATTTCCCAACGTAAAAAAAAGAGGCCTATTACTGTATCATCAGCAGTGGGCGATAACGGGGGAAAATGTTGATGAAGTACTTCCGCCTACATAATGTACCAATCCACTACCATGTCTGATTCAGATGTTTGAACAGACTGCGTCCGTTGAACACGATGGCAATGACGTCACGTT
Source organism: Erannis defoliaria (assembly GCA_905404285.2). Lineage (NCBI taxonomy): Eukaryota > Metazoa > Arthropoda > Insecta > Lepidoptera > Geometridae > Erannis > Erannis defoliaria. Next base: position 8,761,450 of record FR990066.1, on the reverse strand, counting down.
TCATTGAACCACGTGCCAATAAATAAATAAACAAACCTCGGCCCCGCTAAGTGGTATGAATATTCAAGAACCTGTGAGGGTCTAGAGCTCTTTCATACTTAGCATCGCTGTGGCCGCAGTATAAATGAGAATCAGAAAGCATTGCATGGTTTACGGCGCGAAGGAAACTCCAATGAATAAAAAAGTGCGATTACCTTTAAGGCCCCAGAAAAAAACTGCTTTCTGCCTCGCTCTTTACATTATTTTATGGAGATTATAAAATCGTGGAAAATATGTTATGAAAAATCGCAACCGGTAAACTTATATTTTAGGGGAGCAGTGCGGCGCAGGATTTTGTTCGAAGTTCACAATTCTGGCACTGCTACTGTTATGGGCAGGCGTGTTGCTTACTACCAGGCGAATGGCTCGATCGTCACGACTATTTCATTTAAAAAAAGCAAATTTAAGTTTTCGCACATCACGTGGGTTCTGCGATCCCTAAGCCGCCTGCCAAGCGTGGGGATTATGGCAACAGTCCTCTATTAAGAGGGAGGCCTTCGTCCAGCAGTGGACGTTTTATAACTACTTTTCCTCTGAAAATTGTGGGTACGACCACGGGGCAAAGCTAGTTGTTAATTAAAATAATGACGAAATAAACAAAAGTTTACTTTACGATGCAAAAATAAGACATGTTAACAAGGTTTATAGTACTACTTCAAAACTTAAAGAATACTAAATATGAAGTTTAGTTAGCAATTAAGTAGGTTTTGAACAAGTAAGCTAGGTCGATCTTTTAAACTCAGCCTAGATAAAGATAAATGAATGATGATGGACAAAATATTAAAGACGCTCTATCCTAGACCGCACCAATGCAATGCTCAACGTCAGGCAGGCTGCGGTCAGTCGCAGAACTACTTTAATATAAATAAATAACATTTTATTGACAAGTCTAGAAATCCAACTTGAACTCTAAGGCCGTTTGTCCACAGCCGCCGTCACCGAAACGTCAACGAGAACGAGATGACTTCGCCGAAGTAGCGGATTACGAAAGCCACGTGTCCACTGCACGTCCGTCACGGGCTCGGGTTTTGATGGTGCCGAAAGGAAAAGTTTCAAGGGGACGATCCAACTTCCGAACCATATTTTATTCTAGCACAAATTAGACTCAAAAAAGTCCACTTCTGGACATATGCCTACCCTCGAAGGGCGATTGGACCAAACCCAGTTGTAGATTGGTGGAAAGACATACGCCATTGAATTTCTTCTCCCGACATAATTATGCAGATATCCTCACAAAACAACACAAACATGATGATACAAAATAAATTACATTTCTTTCTTTCTTTCTTCTTCCTTCATTAAACAGCCAGTGGTATTTTTTTTCTTTTTTTTGTCATATATTAAAATCCGTACATAGTTAACCAAGAGCTCATCATGATTTTGTAAGGGCCAAGATTTGATTCCACAACCCCACGGTTTTGAGACGAGCGGTCTGGGCGATGGACACAATGAGTGGATCACTTCATAATACAGTGAAACTCATCGGGCAAATGAACTGTAAAAAGGTCAAGCAGCTGCGAAATTCTACGTTTTTTTATTGTTTGTCGAAACTCAGAGCAACGACAAAGAAAAATCGGAAATCGGTCGAACCTAGACGCTAGACGCGACTGTGGCGAACGAGAAAATTTTGTATGGTGGTGGGGAACTTTCTAGCATTTGGCAGTCGGCTAGCTAACAACCAAACCACCCTCATGTAAAAAATCTGCCACCAAGTACCTATACTAGCGGTGTATTCCGGTTCACTTGAGACTTGAGACCCAATACCATCCCGCTTCCATTCCAGGCTAGGCGTGTTTTACTATCTTCGACCACACTGTCACTTTAACAGGAGAGTTGTGGTCAACACCTAGCTTGTCAAACATTTTTTTTTATGCGTTTTGCCTTATGGAGAAGTTTAACGGCGTATATGTGAATAAACGGCGTATTTGTGCAAGGTTCTTGATCAGACCACGTCCCGGAAGGCGCGGCATAGGTAGGCCTACCACTAAGTGGACCGACGATATTCTGTAAAAACCGGTAGATGCAAATGGCATGTTTTGCATCCGCCGGCCTTTGCTCAGCAGCAGACGTCACCGGGTTGATGACGTTAATGATGTGCGACTCGGTCAAAGTGAAATGTGTCGTGGTAAAATGTGATCCCATCACCCTAGAGAGCAGGTCTTTATCCAACAGTAGAAAGAACAGTAAAGTAATAGTCATCCCACCTTAATAGTGGTAGGACTCCACTGCAGAGTCCGACTGGGGAAGTACCACACCTTTGTCAGTTCTTCAACCGCCAAGCAGTAGTGTGCAAGCATTACTGTGTTCCGGTTTGAAAGGGCAATGTTACCAGAGAAATTACTGGGTATCATGAGATTTAACATCTAATATCTCAGGGTGACGAGCGCAGTGCAATGCGGCGCAGGAGTGTGTTCGCAAGTTCACAATTCTAGCACTGCTACTGTTAGTGGCAGGCGTGACGCTTACCACCAGGCGAACGTCTTGTTCGTCTCTTCACTTGAATGATAAAAATAATAATAATAAAAACTGAAGTGGGTAGGTTAGGTTACATCGGCGTAGAATTGCAGACTCGACGTAATACAAATAATTTTTAAAGTCAATTTCCCGAAGCCCTCAACTGTAAGTATGTTCATAGATACCTACAAAGTGCTGCGCTGGCTGAGTAGCCAGCCCTAGTCTAAGAGTTATGTGCCGCCTGACGGCAATAAGACAAAGGTGATCAATAGTGATCAATGTGATTGCTGGACGGTTTTTGTTAACAAACAACCAGGAGCGATAATTTAACATGCCATTTAAACGGCTCATACGCTCGCTTGCGGATACCACGGTCAGACGGTCAACCATCTGATGACAGACCGGACCGTCCGTGCTTATAGGTGATCTATTCGAAACATCGAAACTATATAGCTACAGTCGAAGCGCCACAAGTCCTAAGTCGTAATTTGCCTATTTTTATTTTCTGTAATGGTGTGACGAGACGATCGAAAAGTTCACCTGGCGGTAAGCATCACGCCTGCCCAAACAGTAGCAGTACCAGAATTGTGAACTTGCGAACAAAATCCTGCGCCGCACTGCACTGCGTAATTGCTTTAAACAGTATTTTTATGCATCATTAGTTTCTGTACTGATAAAATGCACACATCGTATCCGACATTTCGAGAATATGTTTCTATTTCTACCCGCACACACGCACAAAAGTAACACGCACCATACCACTATCCTCACAATCCACATGATTATAGATTTTTCTGTAACCGTGATAAGTGGCGATAAGCTAATAATTCAAATACATTCACGTGAACGACTAACCTTCGTGAATACACTTCGCAAGTGATGCATGTTCCGAATCCAACAAACAACTGAATGGCGAGCAAAGCGTGGCCGTTTCTCCTACAATGTTTACCCAAGGTTACAGAACAGAGCATTAAGGCTTATTCAGATTACGGTATAATTTTCGCATCATAGCACGGCAGATTAACTTCCTTAGAAAACGCGTCTAAGCGTAGACCAATAACTGCAACAAAGCCATTTTATATTTTATTTGTATAATGATAGTGTGTAGATTATCCACTGCATCGTTTGGCTCGTGAACGTCACGCAGCTCCGCCCTCCGGCTGCGCCCGCTTCTCAATATTACAGAGCAATATGGACACTGTTCTACACAAAACAGACTACAAATTACCTTATACTGAATATGACATGATAGTAATTCAACTATGTTACTGTGATCATATAGTTTCGTTTTTCTCGTAGATAGATCTTCGAGGAACAGAAGAGCTATAAGAATAAGAAAATCTTTACTGTTTCGCTGTCTACATAGAGATGTTACTGCCATAGGCTAGTTTATTTATTTCAGATGGAATGCCATGAAGCCAGTAATGCGATTTACGTAGCTTTATATACTTTTTTAAATAAATTTAAATAAAACACTGTTTTAAACTATCACGGTTGTTTACTAAAGTTCTATTATTATTAACGGGATATTTACCGTGATTATGTTCTCTCCAGTTCGTGGAATCCAGTGTTAGGTTGCCTTAAAAATACTAAGTCACGTCCTAAATGTGTTCAAAACAACATATGCAGTGATATTGTGAGTGTGTTTTGTCGAGACTTGGGTTCGAGTTCGAGTTCCAGTAATAGTAGTAAAAGACTTAGAAAGAGGGTAGTTCGTTATCAATGCCCTTAATGTTTTTTCGTACTCTTTTGACAACCCCCCGCATTCTTCAGTCTACTCGTGAACATGGTGCATGCAACTGCGCCGAAATATCGGGAGCTTATTTCTTAACAAAATCACGGTAAATATCCCGTTAATAATAATAGAAATTTAAATATTCTCATATTTAAATTTATTTATTTATAATACACGCGAGCGATATTGTAGCTGATTAGTGTAATGTGTGTTAGTGTGTGAATTGTAAATTCTAAAAGTTCTATGAAGCTATGAATACGTAAGATTTTAACAAGTAAGTATGATTTCTCAGCGAGTGTATTTTTGTTGTTCCGATTTCACGGTAGGCAGGAAGACGACCGTAGCTATGCTAACCAGAGCAACAACGGCAATAACCCGGATCGTCATCGTTGTGCAGGCTAGAATCATGCCCGCCGATTTTTTTTTCATATGTTTAATAAATAAATAAATATTATGGGACATTTTACACACAGCGCATACAATTTAATACAATTTAAAAAAAAATTGAAGCTACGATGCGACATATTACTCATGGCATAGTCTGAATAAGCCTTTACCGACGAAAATTATTCAAAGGTGTGCGGGGTCGTTCAAGCGCGAAAACTCAACTTGATGTTTGTTTTCATTTCAGTCGCGAGCATTATTCATATTATGGAGATTAAGTTGATCGTCAAGTGAATTCTTTCTATGAGAAGCTAAAATGCGACAACGATTTAGAAATTAATAACGAATATTTTGAATAGAAAATACGCTATACTGAACTAATTGAAGCTTTCTTGTTATCGATCAGAAAAAACGTGGGTATTGGGCGCCGTAGAATGTAGTAGAGAAACAAGCAAGTCAGCCGCCTGGTGGTAAGCCTCACGTTTGTCCGTACCAGTTCAGTGGCTCACAGAATTGTAAAACTCCAATATTTTAAAATCATAACATGAAATTATTAGTTTAGTTACGATATTCGAAGACAAGTTCTATCCTTAGAGAAAACTTGAGAAGTGGTTCGCAAGGTTTCCGAGGCAATATATAAAACTGTTGTATTAGGTACAATGCAAATGCAACAGTCACCTTTATCCCAACAAGCTAAAGTTCAAATATCTATGTAGTTTTCAAGGTAACGATGGACATATTCAATTATTCATAACAACAATGCAAGGAAAGGACAGATTTTCATCACAATGAGGTTGTATTACTTGTATGTATGTTTTTATGAACTACTTGCCCGTATTTTTTTTTTATGAAGATCCGATATAAGTCTTCAGATAACGTTTAAACCAGAAATTACGGAGATTCGACTTAAGGCTTGTAGCAATATTTAACTTTTATTAAATGTGGGAAAAATCAAAAATGCCCGATATCATAGATTAAGTTTTCGATATTGAGACAAAAAAATATATATTTATATATTTTTTTAATTTTATTGAATTTTTGTTTTTATGAAAATTGATCATTTTGGAACGAATATGCGTACATACACTCCAAAGAACTCATTAGTTGGGACAAAAAACAAATGGGACACAATTTCATGTCGAGCGGTTTCCAATTAGGCTATAACGGCTTATTATTACTGGACTTATTAATTAATTTAAGAGTAAGAGCTCACCTTATCTTTCTCCCGCAGTTTTTCCCGCTTTTCCTTTTCTTTCTTCTCCCTCTCTCGTTCTTTTTCCCGTTCTCGTTCCTTCTTTTTTTCCTTTTCATTTAGTTCTCTATGTTTTACCACATCTTCTAGGACTTTTTCTTTGTCACGCGACTTTTCACGCTTTTCTTTGCTTTTTGATGGGAATTTGAAAGATTTCGTCTTTTTCGATTTTGATGGACTTCTGTTGGAAGACAACAATGTACACGGTTTTTATAGCACAATATACTGTAAGCGAGACATCATTCCAAGACTGATAACCACCACTTTAAGTTGTTTTAGTTCTAACGCAGAAAAATGATACCAGAGATGAATTCTTGAGATTAAACTATATTATATCACATAAGATTGAACTTTTTCCAGATAAATTACTGGGTATGAAGAGATTTAACATCTAACATCTCAGGGTGACAAGCGCAGTACAGTGCGGCGAAGGATTGTATTTGCAAGTTCACAATTCTGGCACTGCTACTGTTATGGGCAGGTGTGATGCTTACCACCAGGCAAACGTCCAGCTTGTCTCGTCACTAGATTGAATTAAAAAAATACTTGCACCATGGCTTGCTATATGTAGTAAAATCAGGTAAAGGTTAGATCCATTCCTAACATTCTCCTCCTCCTTGAGTCGCATTCCTCATGTCTGAGGGTCGTGACCACCACCTCCCATTACTCTCTCTCTTATGTTTTGCCATCGTTTCCTATCCTCAGCGACATGCAGCGCGTCATAGACTGAAGTGTCGAGATCGGTACGAATCTGATCGGACTAACGTATCGGGCTGCGCCCTTGCGATCTTTTGCCGTCGACGTTCCCTATCACCATCAACTTCTCCAGGTTGCCGTCTTGTTTCCTGGCAATGCGGCCGAAATACTCAAGGACACGTTTCAGACAGATGGTAGAGAGTATCGTCGTGACCTTGAGCTGCTGTAGTATAGAGACATTAGTCCGATGTGCTGTCCGTTGTATTCTGAGCATTCTCCTCCAGCACCACATCTCAAACGCATCGATGTGCCTACGATCCGCTGCTTTCAGAGTCCATGACCTAACATTAGAATGGCACAATGCTAATTGCACCTTTGAGCTTATAGATAGCACCTCTAACAAGTTGCAAAGGCAGTGGCATTAAACAGAAGAGGAATTGAATGTCATAAAAAATACATAGCCCTTTAAATTAAGCCTAGGGTTTTAAGTAGTATAAATAACACAAAATCACACTGTTATTTGACCAATGACCAGATGCCGATTAAGATAAGAGATAAGATAAGTTAAAAGTAATGTTATTGCCAAAAAAAAATATATATATACTCGTCGTGACGACTAACATTGTAACTGTGTCAAAAATTAAAATAAGCACATAGGTCCCTTGAAGAAATGCTAGCATGTTTTATCAGCATAACTATACTGGCTCTATTGTCCCCAGCCTGGTCGCAGAGCATAATCTTAAGAAATCTTCCTATTTCAGTTAGCACATATAAATTTGCAGTAGAATTCAGATAGTGCAACCATCCAAAAACTGCTAACATTACTTATTGTAACAAGATGATTAAAAAACAGAGTTTCTGAGTACTTCATTGTAATCTTGACCTTGCTACTATCAAAAGCTACTATGTTCCAAAAAGCTGAATATAAAACGTCTTTGTAATATTAATTTCTAGACACACATCTATACTTACTTGGTATCTGTGTCCTCTTCAGGCGAGCTTTCCCCTTCAAGTGCTGCGTATCCTCTGTCTTTTTTCTCTTTCTTTTCCTTCCGCCTTCCTAGCAGATCCTTCTTGCTTGGCTTCTCGTGGTCTCCACCATCGCTGACTAAAATACAGGGTTCGAAAATATCCAATATTTATTATAAATATCAAAATATCAGATATTTATGATATATATATTCTTTCCTCAATATTAGGGTCTTCCTGCTAGGATAGGTAGGCCTCAATTTCCTAACCACTTGATAATTGTGACTGGATATTCATTTTAATTTATTTAGAATAAGCGTTTCGTTACAATACTCATGGGGTTTAGCTTCGTATCATGGTGTGAAAGCAGTGAGTCTTACACCGAAGCGACGTCTCTCTTGGGGTGTTATAGTGAAATTTCTCAGCTATTTTGTCAAGTTCAAGTCATTTATGCGCTCTAGATGTGGTAACATTTCAGGTCTTAAATATTAACCACTTTTATAGCCGTAAAACACGGAACACCAGAGTTTGTAAAGTTGTTATAATTGTGTTGCGTATGCAAAGCTGTTGCAGTCTTTCCTGGCTTAGGCTAGACTATTTATTCGAAATTTGATGCAAAATGTCTTAGATACATTTTAGGTCGTTTGGTAAAATTAGGGCTATCCCTATAGAAGAAATTAACAGGCATGACCACCGTTTTAAAGCGTCGTTAGTTAGATAAAGGAAGAAATTTAAGAAATGTACTTACAGTCGCTTTCATTGCTTTTTCTACCACTTTCTGAAGCATACAGACCGGGAAAATCTTTTTCCACATCGGGACTTTCAAAATCCATGGTTGGGGCAAAATAAGTCCGGTCTACTTACGTTCATAGAACAAATAAATTATATTTCTAAGGCATATAGGTAAAAGTGTAAGTATGTTTCAGTTCGATATTTTTATTGGGTGTCTATAATCCATTGAGCATTTAACTAGAAGAGACGGGACTTCCATACATCGAGTCAATTTAATCGAGTCAATATTTAATTTTTTTTAAGAGTTTGTGTCGCATCTTGTAGCCAATATAACAAGTACTTCATTCGCACCACATGGGTACCAACCAAACAAACGAATAGGGTTGTAACAGTCCAGCTTTTATCGATAAAATGTACCGGCTAATGCACAGACTAAAAAACCCTTTTTTATATTTTACCGGATAATCCATATTACTGTAACGTTGGAATTAGATGTAAGCAAAATGAAACGCAATTTTATATTCAAACTAAAAAAACTATTTATCTAGGTAACATTAAAATACAAAATATAGTAGCCAGTCGCGCGTGTGAAATCCGAAGGCACGCACCCGCGCCATTTTGCACCGCTTATACAATTTTTCAATACCAACACGCGACCATGCTAGCGCGCTATCTTCAGCGCACGCCCTGAAAGAAAAAAAACAATACATATTATGGGGTGGTGATAATTCTTTTTATACGATTGTGTTATGGACGTGACGGCAGACTCTCTAAAAAAATCCAAAAAAAAACTAAAATAATGTTTATTTTAAGCAGTATATATGTTGGCGTCTTCATCAGTCTTCGTTGAATTCGTTGCACAGTATTTCACTTGTGCTGGAGACGTTGATGTGAGGCGCAGGCTTTTCAATATAAATGTGTATTTTCTTTAGGTCAAATTGGGGCTAGATTTGGGGCTAGGGGATAAATTATTATTTTCGGGGCTCAACAAGTCGAAAAAGGGCTAGATCTAGCCCGGAAGGGGCTGACTTGGCAACACTGTTTACGCACCCGAGTGTGGGCAAGTGATTAACTGTTAATGTGGTGTTACATGTAATTTCAATTTGTTTTCAAAAATCTGAAGAAGCTTGTAATAAATAATCCTCAAGCTTATGCTAACGAAAAATATGCTTAGGTAGAAATCTAGCTATAGTTATTATTATTTAACTATGTATGTTGTTGCTGTTGTCCCTATTTAATGATAATTTTTGGTGAACATTGAATCGAATGCCTACAATATAATTTAAGTACATCTCTATGCAAAAAAAATATGTTTGGGCAATAGTAAATATTCAGAACTTTTTTACTCTAATATCCGAGATATAAATCTTTGCTGCTGGGCGCTGCCGCTGGATACGATTCGGGCCATGTCTATTGACCGAATTGTTCATGGGGTTTTAACAGTTCACTTTCATGAAATGCAATGAAAAAAAACACTATTTAGCACTATTACATTATTATTATTACTATGAAAACGTGAGTAAGCCCGTATAAATAAAACAAAAATCCTTTTCTATAAAAAGTATGCTTGCGTTTAACCATATATAATAATCACAAAATTATCGGTTTCTAAGTTATCGATAATTTTGGTACATCACTATCTTTGTTTATTTAATGTAAGCAATCTTTTTAGTTCTAATTTATATGTACGTTTAGTACCGTATGCGGCTACAAAATGTAATTTGATGCTTACCGAGCCTCATCCAAAGGAAACTTGGCCATAAAAATCCATTTTTTGTTTCCAATGCGGCAGGTTCTAAACCCGCAAATTTCGCACGTAACACTCCGCGGTTTTGGCGGCATTTCACTCCAAGCTCACCCACACTCTTAGTTCACAGTATCAAGTTATTAGATAGTTCGGGTAACTATTAAAAATGTAATTAAATTCACAAGCAAAAAATAAAATAAACAAACGGACAAAGAACGGCGAATGACTGGGAATGAGCGAATGAACTGATGACCGACGACGAGCGGATGGATCTACCCCCGTCCCACCCCGCCTGCAGGCCGCCATTATTTGCGACACAAACTCCATACAAAAATTCAATTTGTTCGTAGTGTCGTCAGTATAATCTACGAGGCAATAATGTACGACACAGATCATGGAGTAAGTAAATACTACGTAAACACAGATAATGTACGGCATGATTCTTGCTGCGTTCCCTTATGCGCTAAGAGTGATAATATCGCGAATCCGACCAAATTTAATAGTCACAAATTATAAGGGCTTTGATTAGATCGAGTAATCATTGTGACTTTGGTCGGATTCTCGATATTATCACTTTTAGCGCATTACGGAACGCAGCAATGATATTGCACGACACTTTTGCTGCGTTCCGTAATGCGCTAAAAGTGATAATATCGCGAATCCGACCAAAGTGACAAGTATTACTCGATCAAGTCAAAGCTCTTATTTTGTGACTATTAAATTTGGTCGGATTCGCGATAATATCACTTTTAGCGCATTACGGAACGCAGCAGATATTGCACAGCATGATATTCGATGTACATCTATGACGTACATGTACACCAATGGGAAGTTTTCTAACAGCTCTCAAATCTTAGTTCTTCAGCCAAAGGATAGACGGTGCTGGCGAGATATGGCCCATTATTTTTTCGCAATTTTCTTGTGAAAAAGCAGTTCACTTACCTTCACTGCTTCTTTTCACATTACGCGTTCGTTGGTTAAGTGCTTTTCTTGTATCGTTTTATGAAATTCTGATTAATTGTTATTATTACGTTACGTTATTGTTATTATTTTTTGTTGATAGTTATTGTTATTTTTATTGATAGTTGTATTTACAAAAAGTTAAAAAGTATTATGAACAATTATAATAAGGAATATTCTTTTACTAATATTTATATAAAGTATAAAATAAATCTCTTTTAGCGTGATTTTCACAATGTTTACAAGTTCTAGAGACAAAACTATATGGGGATCAACAAATTGAGATAAACAAACAAATCAAGTTTGTCCTATCGCTACGCCGATTTGTAATAAAACTTGATGATATATTGATATTTTGTCTTCGTAATTGGTAATGTTTGAGTTACACTTCTTTGCTCTTCGCGGCTGATGTGGGGTCAATGAACGCTATTGCCAATCCATCTGGCAAGTACTATAGGTGGCCACGCACCCTATTCTTCTACTAGTAAAAAAAATCTTTGTTACTTCCTCTATTACTCCTATTACTTCCTCTAGTTTCTTAGTCTACGCTGATGGTTGAAAAATAAAGTCACTAGTTTTGGCTTTTGGCGGCGACACGGAAAAATCATGTCGTTGCATTCTATTATTTTCTGAATCTTGTATTTTCTCGCGATTTAATGATAAAAAATGGTGGTGTTTTATTCATTGAGTGTTGAATTACATGCACGAGTGTGAGCAAGTGATATAATGTGGTGAAATATTTCTTTTCGAGTTGTTTTCAAAACTCCGTAGAAGCTCATAGTAAAGTCACCACAACTTTACTAGGGCATGACTTGGACTCGACTATGACTAAATTCAATAGACAATAGACAATAGTTTATTCGTGGCAAAAGTATAAACAAAAAAGCATTTACTCATTCGTGTAACTAACTGTGATTTCATGGCATATTTGACTTGATTTTAATGTAAAAACTTGCAAATTCATAAACTTGACACTGGCAGAATGCACAACGTGCAATGCCAATAATTACTAAGAAAAAAAAGTCATTCAAATATATTTTAACAATACGTCACTAATGTCAAACTTTTTGTTTTGTTTTGACATTTTGTTTGCAGAAATTCAAACGAAATGGAATTGAAAGTCTAAAAATTTTCGAAATCTGTAAAGTAAGAAACGTTTCTGGCTCATGTTTACATAACAATTGGTAACGTATCACATTACATTCAGAAGATTACATTAAAGTGTAAATAGGCAGTTACTTGGCAGTACCTACATTTTATCTGACGTCATCTTAAGTTTTGGTTCTAGGGGTTTTACGATGATTTTTGGTTTTTGTAAAGTTTTACTGTATTTATCGCCCATTGTGTTCATAAAATTTACTTGCTGCTTTCTACTTTAGTTTATCTGTAGTTTACCAATTTTTGAACATTTTCTGCTAAAAGAAAAGTCTGTCTTAGTCCTCCGGAATAGCCCAACACCAAAATACATCAAAATTTATTCACACTCTAATTAACCGAAATCCCACTCTGCTAATTACTCATGAACACTATTTGTGACTCAGAATAATAGGTAATCAACACTGGTAACAACCTACCAATAAACCTTAAAGTACCATGGCCAGGTTTATCACGAATACTACTTATTGACTTACTCTTCCTTTAATTAGCCCTCCTAGGCCCTTATCTCAGTTACTACAAGCCTATCACTAAGACTGTCTAATAATTTTGCAGATTGTCGACATGACTGAAATTAGATAGGATGACAACATAACAAGCCTACTCAAATGTGTGTACGCTTCTTGCCACAGTTTTGTGCTAAAACCATTGGATTACACATATGTAATTATTAAAATAGCAGAAGCTACTACAGCCAAAAAGTGTTGTGCACTTGATCATCAGTAGATTAACTATATTTTCTTGTTTACAGGCATAAATTCAACAACATGTCTTGGTTCACTGACCTTGCTGGTAAGGCAGAGAGCCTTCTAAACAATTTGGATGAACAGACAGGCCAAGCTCTCAGAAGTCATCAAGTAAAAAAAACTAAACATGATAAAAACCCATACCCTGTTCACCCCAACACATTATACACTTTTCAACCTGATACTGAAAGCAATTGGGGTCAAAGAACCAGACGTTTAATGACGCGGAATACGAGGCAACCAACAGTAGTCAATGAAACTAAATCAACATACCAGCCAAGTAGAAAACTATCACCTACTCGCAATTCTCGTGCACTCTTTAAAGATGGTCCTGCGGAACCATTGAGCTTACGAGCTAAAAAGTCCTCACCACGACGATTGAAACAGCCACAGTATAATTTGAATAACTGTCCAAATACACTGGTCAATGATGAACTGGCTGAAAGTGAATTGACTGAACACCTTAGCCCTAGGCAAAGACGTAAGTATTACGTGTAATCAGTCCGTGTTCAAAAGATATTTTATTTCTGTTGATTTTGTTGAAACAATTTTCAAAAGGCAGCTCTCAAATGACTACCCTATAGTTCTATTATTATTAACGGGATATTTACCGTGATTATGTTGTGAAATGAGCTCCCGATATTTCAAACAGTGTGTGTGTGTGTGTGTGTGTTGTTTTAAAACAGTGTTTGACTACCCTATGCTTGATTTATTGCCTTATCTTAATTTTATTGAAGTATTTTACCCTTTGACATATTAAAATGTAAAAAGAAACATATTTTTTGTTCAATCAGTTCAGCAAATAGAAGAGACACCATCATTAACTAAATAATAATACACTTAATACCATATTGACACAAAGATAAAGTTATGGTATTAATGTATTTTTTTACATTCTATTATAATATTCATACTATTTGCATACACTCATGGTAAGTAAGTTCGTATAGGCCGAGTGGCCAGCCCTAGTGTCAGAGTTAATGTGCCGCCTGAAGGCCTCTGACATGGCTGACGTTTGTTGTTATAGAAACTAGAACAAACGACCGGGACCAACAATTTAATGTGTACACTTTACACTCATGGTTCTCTGAAGGGAATGGGTATTTCAAATTTTAATTTTTAGGGTTTTTTTTTTTTATTGAGCTATTATTTCTGTTGAACTTGAAGATTAAACAGACAATTAAAGATGACATCACAGAGTTTAGAGCAATGAAAAAGAACAATTATTATATTTGTTTTATTCTGTAAGTACTTTAAGCCAACATTACTAAAGACCAGTATTGAATAAGGCGGTTTATTTTGCTTTCAGGACGCAGTCTTCCGTCAGAGCTAGACCTAGACATAGGTGTTGATTGCGACTTACCGATCCGTATGCAAAATTTAGAAGTTGAAAATGCAATGTTGAAAAATGAGCTTAATGTAATGAATAGAGAGGTCACACAGATGCTTGACCGATTAAGGAGCACAGAGGAGGGTAATGATGTAGATAGCATAGAAGGTACAGTAGAATCCGTTTACTAACATTCGTTTTACTTGTTTTAGAATGACATAATATATACTATACACAAATCCGACTTTTTGGCATAATACATTTTAACAGAATACAAACATATATGAATTTTGTGTACATTCCATGGATATTTTTCTTTTTTTTTAGGCTTCTGTGCTGTTTATGTGTGTTTGTCATCATGCAATGATCAATAAAGTCAATTTATACGATTCTCATTTAATAGGGTTGTGTAATTTCAATGTCAGATAATTTTATATTATTTGTTTGACATTGGCTCAGCTGGTTTTTCCAGCTAAGCCCATGTTGCCTTCTAGCACAGGCCTCATGGGACTTCCATCCCTTGCCATTTGTGTCAGTTTCTAGTTAATTCACTACAATTCAATTTGTTTTTTTTTTGATTTCTTAAAAATAATACAGTTACAAAGTACCACCGTTTCAGTGCGATTGTGGGTTTCTGGTTTGAGCAATGTTTTGAGCTGTGTTTTCCAAATTATATCCGGTTATAACGACGCGTGTTTTTTTTACCCCTTCGCACTGTTTTCAGGATGCAAAACTGGTGCAGGTCTTAGTCATCGTGTGTAGTTTATAAATCACAGTATTTACACAGCTATCTACGATTTACATAATGTAATAGTATTCTTATCGTCAGTCGTCGCTATAACCGGATTCTACTGTATTTAGAAAACACTTAGTATTGAAACCACCTTAGAGACTTATAAATAAAAATGTAAAATTATGTTATTCACATGAATTATATTTATATGTAGATAGAACTGTCAATTTTATTAGATGTCAGTAAAGTACCTAGTTTGTACAGTGCACCAGAGAATAGTATATATTACGTAATTATAGAAAGCTATAAAAATCAATAATTAAGTTATATTAACTCGTAGTATGATTATGTAAAGTTAATAGGTATGGTTAGCTATGCTTAGTAATTAATGTTGTATCCTTTTAACTAGGGATCATAGACTTCTCTTTTTACCGTTGACATTTTACTATTTTTGCGATAAGTTCTTTGCCTTCTGTGAAGTGACTTTCCAACTAAATTATTTTGAAAATTAAGTAAGCATTTTACATATGCGGCTAAATATAGGCCGCCGTATTGTAGAACGTATCACAATGACAATCCGGCTAAACATTCATCAGCCGTAATACAAAAAGGCTCAGTTTTGTAAAATGGCTAGCCATTTTGTAATACGGCGAAACCTACAATTCGGCTGCGCCATCTATACAATCATGTCATATTCAGTGCAAGCTACTTTTTAATCTTTTTGTAATTATTATTGTGCTGAGCGTAGCCGGCGGGAGCCGCGTGACGACAACGAGCCAAGTGCTACACTGGAAATTATGTCTGCTGTCAATGGAATACTGTCTTAAAAATTATACAAATAAAGTACAAATTAGCTTGCACCGAATATGACATACCTAGTTGTTGTTTTAGGTATACTAGCTGTGATCTGCGGTTCCATCCGCGTGATGATGAAAAACGGCGAAAATATTAATAAATCTGCCCATAATTATGTTATGCCGGGAAATAATCTATCTCCATTCCGAGTTTCATTCAAATCCGTTCAGTCATTTTGTCATGAAGAGGTAACAAACATACACACACACTCACACATACCGATACCGATAATATATTTGTTGAATATAATTATTGAAAACACATTTTTTATTTTAAAATTATCACTATAAAATCAAAAACAAGGGCAACATACTTATTCTCACTTTTCTCGTCCTACATTTATATATTTTAATATACAGGGTTAATTCTAATCAGTTAGCATCCTTTTAAGGGCATAACGTGGTCGATTCTGTCGGTTTTAGTTGACAGTTCTAAACTAACTAAAGTATTGCTGTCACTTTTTTACTAGGCATGTTAGCTAAGGACAGCAATACTTTAGTTAGTTTAGAACTGTCAACTAAAACTGCCAGAATCGATCACACTACGTACATCAAAACAAACATCTTTTACTATGGGGCCAACATTGAAAACGATAAAAATAAACAGCTGTTCCATACATTTTGCCCAAGCTCGATGAACTTTTTGTATGAAACAGCTCATAATATTTTCGCGGTTTCTATGTAGGCCCCATAGTAAAAGTTGTTTGTTTTGATTTACAGAATATGCCCTTAAAAGGATTCTAACTGATTAAAACTAACCCTGTATAGATTGTGGTTCAAGAGTATCTATGTGCAATACAACATAGAATGTTTGTTCTGTGTCTGAGTGTAGTATGTATTATATATAAGTATATATTTACGAAAAAAACATTTTTATATAAGTATTCTACCAGCTATCTGGTTTCCATATTACGAGCTTTGCTTAGTTTGGGGCTAGATGGCGCTGTGTGAAAAATGCCAAAAAAAACAACAGAGTGTTTACACGCGTTTTCTATGGGAGTAAATCTGTCCTGATAACATCAATAATTCTAAGCATGGTTTTTCAGAACTTGGTCAAACGCGTGTGAAGCTTCAAGATTCTGAGCTACAAGCCCACAAGTCCGTCCAGGAAAAAGAAACATTAGACTATCAGCTAAAACTGTTAAAAGAGAAAATACAAGAAATTGCCGTATTGGAGAAAAATTACAGAGGAGAGAAACAGGCTATGATCACTGAGAACTCAGCGCTAAAGGAAGCTAATAATTATTTGGAAGACAGGTAGGCGTATGCGAAATGCGAATTTTACAGTATGTTTGCTGTTATGGGCAGGCGTGACGTTACCATCAGGCGAACGTGTCGCTAGTCTCGTCACTTGATTGTATAAATGGAAATATATAGCAAAGGACGAGCCGGTAAGTCGGATGGGTGAACGCGGGCTGCATTTATTTTTGAGCTCTATTGTAAGTCGTATGACACGTTAAATTGTTGGACCCGATTGTTCTATATTTCTGCAACAATCGTCAAGCCATGTCAGAAGCCTTCGGGCGGCACATTCACTCTGATCTTCAAGGCTGGCACTCACTATATCGTATAGGGCTGGACTCTATACTAACTTACTTACTTACATAAGGGATATATATGAAATATAATGCTGGTTACAGACCAAGCGGACAAACGTGAGCGACAGCGAATGATTTTTACTTTTAAGTTTCCACAGCGAGATTGGTAGAGATTGCTTGCGTTCGTTCATTTAGTCTGTAACCGGCATAAATTTTCTGCGAAAACCTAAAACATGATGCTATTTACGCGGAAACAGCTCCATATTATTATTATTATTTGTTTATTTTGTCTTAGAGAATTAATTACATAGCTCAATTTATAACTCGGCCAAACTGCATAGCAGTTTGTAGGCAGACATCGACTCTCATATTCATTACTATTTACTACGAGTATGTAGGAAAAGGTATTAAATTCCTCCTAAGAAATAATTACCTACCAAAAATATTTTTGTACCTGTGACATTATAACTAATATAGCTTAGAAGCCGAGTACATACCATACAGTCAACATGCTGCAAAAATCCCTATAACAATACTCTGACCACCAACAGTGCGCCCATATTCATATCCCTGAATCGTCATAAATTCAATAATAATAATAGTTTATTGTTCATAAAATTTACATTTTTAGACATACCGAAAGAAAACAACAAAAAAACACAACAGAAAAAAACAAATAACATTCAGCATACCCTGGATCCCACACTAGGGTGACCTGTGTCGTGGGCTCCAGGCTCTTCCATTCAGTGAAACATTTAAAAATTAAAAATAGTAATATAATACATTAAAAGTAAGTTATATACCTAGATCATTATAAGAAGGATAACTAGGGTTATATCTAATCTAAGTCTAACCATATGACATCAAAGAAGATACATAGTATGAGACCTACGAGACCATAAAACTAAAGACACAACATGTTATATATGCTTCCTTACTAGAAATAGACCAGCAACAAAATGTTTCTATTCATTGAGAACATTAGAGATCGTTCCGAAAGCCACTAAAACTTCGAACGCTACTTTTCAGAATAAACGACCTCAAGAAAAAGCTAGAAGATTCTAACATAGCTCAACATAAAGTAGAAACGGACTTACGTCACGCACATTCCACTATAAGCGATTTACAAAGCGACTTAGAGAAGTCGAAAGCAGAGTCCCAACGCCTGGAGAATGATTGGGAGACATACAAGTTAAGGGTGAAAAGCATGCTATTTGCTAAAGACAATGAGATTAAAGCTATGCAAGATGGGATAAATTTTAGTGAAGAAGCAAAAGTGTTGGTGGAACAATTAGATAGCTTGAAGTAAGTATAAAGAATGATATATATTTATTGCCTATTGTTATGCCTATACTCCCGTCACGCTAAGCAAAGTCCATCCATGTCTGAACATCTCTGCGCATGTACTACCAGTTCGTCTTTGTTTTTGACTGAATGAAATGAATTAATATAATCTTGCGCGCAAGGTCGTCTTAAGCTATGCTGGGGCCCTTGGGCACACAAGAATTTGGGGCCCTTTTGGAAAGTAAAGAAAGCTAATTATACTAACATTTTTCTACTGCCTTTTTTGTCATAAATCGATCCTAACCAATCCAAATAAGTCAAAATCAAGTCAAATGTTAAGGAAATTGTATACTTCTAACAGAAAAAGACAAAGTTTGACTTGATTTTGGTTTAATAAAATCATCATTATTTAGACTTACATTTTAAAACAAAAGTAATTTTTATTTTCGACTCGGGTGCTCACAATCACTGTGCCCGACAAAATGTTTTGAGAATAAACGTGAGAGAAATTGTCGGTCCTTTGGGCCCCCCTGAGGATGGAGGCCCTGGGCACAGGCCCCATGTGCTATGGTAAAGACGGTACTGCTTGCGCGCCTATCACAGACATCGGAGCGTGAAGGAACGTTATTCCAGCTAATCGATAACTAAAGTAGTCATCTCGTTCTCCCAGACTGGCCATTTAGTTGAGGCTGTTTGTGAACTTTGCTGGATGACGTCTATATATTGGTTATTTTATCTAGAACTCCGAGTTCTTGTCTACCTTATACATTTTGTGTGTAATATATAGAGAGAGTATATGATTGATTCAGGCGTTACTTTGCGGAAGTCCATTTTGACCACAATTGCTATAACTGTTTATTTCCGCTCTAATATCGTTTCGAGTAACTAATAGGATGAAGGGACAAACCACCGATAAAAAATCAACTGTAATTATCAACGAAAAATTAATTTTTTTTTTGGTTCATAGTTATTTAAAAAGATTTTTTTTATTGATTGTATTTTTTTTCTGACCTGAAACAAAAAAAAAATATACTTACCTGAAACGAAAAAGTCAATAAAACCTGAAACTAATTATTAATTTATTCTGAAAACAAACGATTATTTAAGCTGTAAGACACATATAGTAAAAAAGTAAAAGAAAAATATTCACGCTAATTTGAAGGTGAAGGAGAACTTACTGGAAATGTTATCCAGATTTTCCTCTATAGCATAGAATAAAAAAGACCAAATATTGGAGTAAGTAATAAAAAACACGTAACGAAGCACTTCCTCATTTTTGAGTTAAAATGGCTCTCATGCTTCAGGATGGAAAGAGACGAGCTATCCGAGGCGATATGCACAGTAAGGAGCGAGTGCGACGGCATGAGACTGTGCTTGTCTCAAGTAGAAAGTCGGCACACGGCGGCTGAACGAGTTGTGGCTGCCTTAAGAGATGCCTTAAAAGAAGAGCGCGGTGCTCGAAACAGAGCGGAGTCGCAGCTCTTTGCGATCAGCAAGGTCAGTACCTACTATATAGATGCAATAATTTGTGTGCCAACGTTTGATCATCATCCAAAAGACGTCCACTGCTGGATGAAGGCCTCCTAATTGTTGCCATAATCCGCCCGTCCTCCGGTAGTTCTGGATGCAGTTTTAGAGCATTATACAGGTTCACAACGTTTTAGTGAAGCCAAAAGGAAATAAAAATAGGAAATCATTATATTTCCTTTCCATTTTCCGCAAATATTTGTTACCGTTTAACAAAAACAGTTTTTATTTTTCCTCGCAAGTGTGGTGAAGAGTCGTATTAAACGCGTGTGCTTATTGGTCATTACACTCTCTGGCTCGCCTGCGGCTAGGGCGTAATACCTTCATCTTGTGTAATGACCAACATAGCAAACTTGTATCCTAATGTACTATTATTTTTGATATGCAGGTTTCTTCATGATGTTTTCCTTTACCGAAAAGCCAGTGTTATGTAACATCGTATTTATTAACCGTTATTATGCTATAACTATTTTTATTGCCATACTTCCAGGAATTGAAAAACATGCAAACCGAAACCGGTCAAACGATAGCTAGCTTACGCACGGCATTGCGAGACAAAGAGGCTGAACTAAATCACGTCAGAGAAGCCAGTTCCTCCTTCAAATCGTCAACAGACACGAGCGCTCTTAACGTTGCTGACTATGACGTCACACAAGACAGCATGGAAAAAGAAAAAATACACTATCTGACTGAGACGTTGGTGCAGAAACAAGCCAGGGTCGATAAGCTCTTGTCGGAGAATAATATGCTTAAAATCCAAATGGATAAGTTAGAGGTATGATTGCATTATTTAAGCCTTTGGGTTCTTATTCGTTTTAGTATTTTTCAACCGACTTCAAAAAAGGTGGTTCTCAATTCGACTGTATGTTTTTTTTTTTGTATGTATGTTACGCGATTACTCCGCCAATTATGAACTGATTTTGATGATTATTTTATTGTTTGGTAGGTAATACTTCAGAGGTGGTCTCATATTGTATCGAAATCGGTTCAGTAGTTTGGTTTTTAAATCAAAGTTACTAGAAAATATGAAGATATCATCCAAGTATTCGAAGTTGAAGTCGGTTGTATTTTTTTTAATTTCTTTAACAGGTTCATGACTCTCCCCAGTGGAAGCCTGTGGAAAGATATCAGGATTTTTCCACTGCTAGTGAGACACTAGCAAAGCAATAGACTACAGAATATAACATATTCACATACATATTAACAGTCGAATAAAAAACAGTGAAAGTTGCAATGAAAATTTAATTCAGAATCGGGTAACTATGATCATTAAATATTAAATTGTATTAGTAGAATTTTTTTTTGTTCGACTGTTTTGTAGTTTAGTCCCTTTCATGGTATCGGTGGAACCCTAAGGAAGATATAGTGCAAAGTAGTGTGAATAGGTATCGAATTTCATGCCAACACCAATGGGGATCCACACTGCCACATTTTTCCGCTAGGTGGCGCATCGTTGATGCGGCAGTCAACTGTCAATCTCATACATTTTGTATTAATTGTTTGTGTTTTGCGCAGAACATTTTAATGACTCGGATTACGAGGGGGAATCTGCGTATACTGGTTTGTAAATCAATCCCTTGCTTTGTTAATTAAAGCTCTGTCCAAAATAACTATCTAACTTACAAGTATATTTTCAGGCCGTCAACAGCTACATAGATTCTTAAAACAAGGCACAGTACCCAGTATTTTTCCTTGAACTAGATTATCGATAATGCGCTCATCAAGAGCAGATAGATACGAGTCTATGCAAAGATTAACAAAAAAACATGATTTTTCTACATTCGGACCGCTGCTGCCGCCATCTGCAAAAAGTTTCGTCTGTGTTAACCTCATTACGTAATCTAAACGGTTTAACTCGATACGTTCTTAGAATGGATATTCGTGATTTGTATGCTAGTAATGTATTTTCTGGGATATTGATGTTATTCAGCATCATTTGTAAAGTCTGTTTAAGATGTCCGACAATGCTAATAGTTCAGGGGCCTTATTTTTGAATCGTACGCAAAGTTGTGTGCGTTCCCCTGGCGGAAAAGTATCGAATATCTAGTTTTGGTTCTAGCAAATATTTATATCATGACGTGTAAATGTTTAAGGTAATTTGAAATTTGTTCATCCAGCCATTTTTGAGATATATGCAAAATAGAGTTTCGCCAGGGGAACGGTTTTTTAAATTCTTATAGTATGAAAAAACGTTCATAAGAAACCAAGTCAACAATTTTGTACGAACATGTACCACCCCGATAAAGGTACAATGCAACCAATTTTAGAAGGTTAGCACTATATACGGCGCGGCCGCTTTTTGGTGACCATTCATACTTGGTCGGTTTATCGACCATTTGAAGTCTTGTTAGGTTTAGATTAATATCTCTTTTATTATCAAGTGCATCGAGCTAAAATTTGGCAGGTAGATAATTGAAAGAACGATCTAAATATTGCGTTACCTTTTAGGTTGTCAGTACATAAGGAACTCGTGCAATCCGATGGCGAAAACTGTCATGCTTTAGTCATGTTTATTTTCACTTAACTCATAATAACTTGTTAATTACTTATATCACACAAATGATACTTGGCGTGATCTTGTAAGCAATAGTAAGGCATATATTGACGTTGAAATTTAGACTCTAGAAGATATATTTTAAGTACTAGAACGTAAAAACCTTATTTTACGATTATTATTATTTTCCAAACGGTGTTGATTTTTTGGATTCTGTTTTCGCAAACATTACAAACAAATTGATAGCAATATGTGCAAAAAAAACATAACTATGCGCCAAACCCATGGAGGATAAGGAGTTGTGATGAGCGACTTGCAGCCGCAGATCCTATTTTGCGAACGGAGTGTGTGACGTCATACTTATTTGCTCAGTCTGCTAACGTCCGCCACACTTAACGGTAATTCAAACTTACATATTAGACGTACGATTTTTAATGTTTTTACCCAGTAACAGTAAAAATGAAATAAGTTACTCTGTTTTTCTTTATATAAAAATGACAGAGGGAAAAAATCTGATGACACGATTGGCATCTAATTTCATTCGTAAGTAATTTTATTTCTATACATAGTGATCCGTTCTATAAAATTTAAAATCGCGACATCTAGCGTGATATTGAAATTAAGTGTTAATTCAGCTATGTGTTCGTTCACTAGGTAGTTCGATTCTCAAAAACTGATCCTAAAAACCGCTAGATGGCAGTACAATTTGCCACTCCTCTCGCGAACCTACACCTCTCCCCGCACAGTCACGCGTCTTTCTAAGGAAAAATCCTTTGATCACATCTCTGCTTCTATTACTCTGTGGCCTAACCGTTTACGAAATCCAGCAAATGCGCAAACGTTCCCACAGCAAAAACTTGAATATCTCGGAGGTCTTATAACAGGCAAATTCCATTTTAGCACAAACATTTACGAACAAATTCGATCTAATTTTTGGCATACTTTTTTTTCTCGGAAGTCCTTTCTGTAGAAAAATGTGCCGCTGGGGGAACGTTCCCCTGGCGGAAACTCTATTTAACAAATATTTCAAAAATAGATTTATGAACAAATTTCAAATTACCTTACACATTAACACGACGTCATGATCTAAATATTTTCTAGAACCAAAACTAGATTTTCGATAATGTTCCGCCAGGGGAACGCACACTGCAAATTTACGCATGCGAGCGGACCCGACTTTCTAACAATATTGAACCTTATTCCAAACAATATCGTTTGAAAGTCGGCTCCGCTCGCATGCGCAACTTTCCGTTCGTTTCAAAAATAAGGCCCCAGTTAGGAGCATGTCTACCTTCGGTGTATGGGCATGGGTTCGATCCCCAACCAGTTCTCACATTTATGTGACTAACATAGATGTTTGTTAGTTTAGTCAGAATGATTGCGAATGATTTGATTGATTGTAAATCGACATAATATATTGTTTTTTAACTTGTTTTTCTTGTTACTTCTGGGCAAAGGTCTTGAAAGTTTTTTTTTGTTTTTTCTAGTCTAAATTAAAAGCGGAACTGTCAAGTCGGCCAGCGTCAAACCACAGTTTAGTGAACGTACAGAACGCAGATGCTAGAACAAGGCGAACAAATTCCGATTCGATATTGAACGTGATATCGCATCGGATGGCCGCCGTAATCCGACGGCACCCCATGCTAAGGATATTCGTCATTATGTACATGGTAAGTAATGGCTGGACCTGGGTATGTCCTAAAACTGCTGCATCCTGAACTACCAGAAGACGCAGTAGCGTCCTCTCGGTTAACGGTGGCGGTTAACGGTGGCGAGCATTCTGCGATCCGCATGCTGCCTGCCAAGCGTGGGGATTATGGCAACCCCTCCCTATTCAGGGGAAGGCCTTTTATTTATTTTTTATTTTATTATTATTACTATTGTTTGAGTTTGTTTTATTGTGCGTTCATACAAACTTGATTTTTAGTGTGAAAATTTACTACAATACAATAATTTATTGATAACACCTAAGTTATACGCCAAATTCATTAATAATGTCACAAAAAAAACACGTAATAAAATAAAATATTTATATATAAAAATACCTTAATAATCTCTTATTTTAAAATAAGCTTCAAAGTCATAAAACAAATTTATTAAAAGTGTGCCGTGCGGGTTAACCTCGTCCCGCGCAAAAAGAGGCAGATAGATAGATAGATTAACTCTTTATTGCTCACACCAAAGCAACTAACTACTAGTGCACAAATGGCGGCCTTATCGCTAAAAGCGATCTCTTCCAGGCAACCTTAAGATGGACAAAAATTATGAACACGAAAAGACGTGCAGAAAAAAGAAAGGTGTGCTGTAAAGAAGAAATTCCTACAAATCATAATAGTACATTATGATACGAGTGTGCTATGTTGGTCATTACACTAGAGGCGGTATTATGCGCGCGAGCCGCAGGCGAGCGCGATAAGGAAGCCGAGAGCGTAATGACTAATAGCACAAGAGTTCCATACGACTGTTTTCGTCACACTTGCGAGGAAAAAACAATTGTTTTTTGATAATAATCAACCACACAGCGAAAACGTTAACAAACATTTGCGGAAAATGGCGCCCAAATCAGTAATGCGCGCGCAGGTTGACGTTTACTTCAGCGGCATAAGAACTCTTTGTTGGTACTACAAAAAAACTGTAAGTATTACCCGGCTATATTAAGAGTGCTACGTATACATACGTCTAATTGCAGTCACGTACAAACTTGACTTTACCGGGTTATACCTATTATAGTACAAGTGCCGTAATGTAAAGTAAAAAGCACGCGTGTGTAATAGCTTGGATTATGAGCCTAAAAGCGATGTAATAAGATCTACTTTACGAGCAAGTGTGATGAAAACATACTTACAAGGTCTTAGTGAGCCTGATAATATCTTCTTGTTACAGATTTGTCTTCACTTCTGGGTGTTAACAGTGTTATTAACCAGCACGCCGCCAGAAAATTTTATACCGAATTTTTCCCGAACATGAGAAATAAAACGTCCAATCTACAATAAGACTATAATAATAAAATTGCAATAAAATTATAATAGTTATATAGTAAAGTAAGTGATGTTCGTTTTTCCAACTTCCACTTATCGGACAGTGTAACAAGTAAGATAATTATCTGGTGAGTGTATTTATTGTTTCACTAAATTGATGAGCTGTTTCTGCCTAATCTATTTTTAGTAGATATCAAAGGACGGAACCGAAATCAAAATTGTTAATTTTCTTACCGACATCAAAAAAGGAAGAGAATTTGGTTCTCAATTCACTTTTGTACCTCAGAACTTCGTCATTTATAAATAGTCTTGGAAATATATTTTTTTATTTGAAAGGATATATACATACTTTCAGATTGCTCGCATAGAAATTTGTAGTTTGGTTTTTAAATTAAAATAACTGGAAAAATAGTATTCTAAATTGGAGTCGGTTGTTTTTTTAAAATAAATGATTAATGTGAATTAAGGCCGTCACAGACGACGAAGATGCTATAATATTTTATGTTAAGATGACATATCGCTCGCCATACAATTTTGAAATATATATTATCTTCGGCACTTGTTCGTCATTTGTTTTGTATGAGTAGCGATATTGAAATATGTTCTAAGATAACACGAAATATTATAGCATCTTCACCGTGTGTGACGGCTTTTAGTATTATCAATTTTGTTGTACTAGTATTGATGTCTGTTTGAAAGGATTTAAAAGATACATTGATATACAGGGATAGCATTACGCATCGATTTTCATCTCAGGACGTATTCAAAGCTCCGTCACAGAATGTCCTTTTCCAAAAATGTCTACTACAGGTTTCCTTACGATGTTTTCCTTCACCGAATAGCCGACCGATGTTTTCCTCCACCGAATAGGCCATAACAATGTACCTGTATGCATGTGTTTCATTAATTAAAAATAATAGGATACGTAGAGAGTATAACTGAATCTGATGTTTACATCGAAAAAGTAATTGAAATCGGCTGGTCAAAGCGTTCAAAGTATTTGGGAAGAAGTCATCTGTCCCTTTCTAGCAAAACACGTGCAAGTATAGAATTTGTTTGTCTCGTGTACTTTGACGTCATTAGCCACTATAGTTTCTTCCCTGTCTAACATGAAATTTAAATGTTTATAACTTCGTTAGTTGTGCACCAATTACAATTTTATTTTTGATGAATTATTGTTGTTGCGAGTAAGATTTCAATTTAAAAAAAAACATATTCCTAATTGGTACAGGCCTGGATTTGAATCCGCACCCTCACGATTTCAAGTCAGCGGTTTCCGATTAGGCTAACATAGAGCCATAGCTACCACAGAATAAAACCATACCATATAACCATTAATAAAGTGGAATATACCGCTACCAGGGTTCGACCAAAGACGATAAACCCTGTTGACTGATCGTCCGACTTCCTCTCATACGAAAATTTGTAGTTTAAAATCACTGCTAGCCTTTGCGAGTACCTACGTCAGAATTTAATAACTCAGATTGCGTCATACCAATGATTGGCCAATCGCAAGCATAGAATGTTATGTACGCAACGGTGAGTTGTGTTTTTAGAAAATAAAAAATGTTCACGAGCCATCAACAGTCTATATGATCTTTCCATAAATCAAGAATTGATTTGAATACAACTTTTAAACCTTTCAAATTGTATATCACTATTATTTTTATATTGTTACGGTGCTATTGGTATTATACTAGGTATTTAAATAACAATGAATATCTTTTCTAAAGTGATCTCTATCCATTCCTCTGTACATACTTTATTACTAACAAGAAAAGACATGTTTCACCACATTGTATTACTTGCCCATATTTACTAACGTGATTCGGCCTCTACTGCATAAAACACTGCCATTTTAAACATTATCTCGCGAAAATAAAAGCGAAAATATTTTTCTGCGTTCCCGCCAAAACTTCACTGGTTTTCTTACCCGAGTTTTCTCCACATATTATTTTATGTTTTATAAAGTGAAAGTCTCACAGTTTGCGAATTGACCCAAGGAGATAATAGCGGTTAGATTAATTATGATGTAATGTTTAAGAAAAATGGCTTTCATATCGAATCTTGAATGATTTTTTCAAAATATATTTAATGTAGGTACAGAATTAGACCTGTTACAGTTTTTTTTATTATAAGTATAGATTGGCCATAACAATGTACCTGTAATACATAATTATATATACAGACCTATATCTTTATTATTAAGATCGTGACCACATTGTCAGATGTATTTGTTGTTCATCACGATTAACTCGTAATGTGAAAGAGGTTTTAGATAATGAAATACAGGAGCGCGTACCGGTATAACGAAGCTCTAAGGTGGTCATTGTTCTCGTTCACTCACTCTTCGTTGTGAACAACGTTTACTATGGTGTCTAACCTTAATTTGCGACAAAAAAATCAGCTGTTTACATTTTGTCGAAACTGAATGTCAATTTTCTATGGGTCAGCTATTTTTATTGCGCGAATTCAGGTTTGTAATACCTATACGCTTAATCCTCTATTGGATGTTTGGTTGCTATGCTATAATAGTTTGGTATCTATGCTATACTATATACTAATATAGGGGCGCTCTCCCTTGCACAATAGGGTAGATGATTGATGTTTATATCGTTGAAACCAATAGCTATGATGAAAAATTTAAGTAAATATAGGATGTTTATTGAAAAAATAATTTAAATCGGTTAATCTGTTCTGTAAAGTTCTGATATATGAGCGTTTAAAGTTTTTGCAAGAGACAACTCTGTCCCTTTCCCACAAAACAAAAAATGACGTCACGCCTTGTCACAATAGAATTTATATGGCGTACAGAGAAGTGACGTCACGATTTGCTGTTTCGCCTCTCTGTCTAGAATAAATAAATAAATATTGTGGGACATTTTACACACAGCGCCATCTAGCCCCATACTAAGCAAAGCTTGTATTATGGAAACCAGATAGCTGACAGAATACTTATATACAAATTTTTTTTCGTAAATATATACTTATAATACATACTACACCCAGACACAGAATAAACATCTATGTTCGTCACATAATTTTTGTTCTGGGTGGGGATCGAACCCACGCCCTACAGCTCTGAAAGCAGACATGCTACCAACTGAGCTAGAAGGCTGTCAAAATTACGCCACGCCTTGTCAGAATAGAATTTATATGGCGACCTGAGAAGTGACGTCATGATTTGTTGTTTCGCCTCTGTCTAGCATGATTTTAAAATGCTTATAAGTTGCTTATTTTTGATCAGATTTTCATATACTTTTCATTGATCAGCTATATTTATGGGCCACATTTAATAGGACGATAAAAAAAAACATCTAGCCTATTGTATGTAAGTGAAAAGGACGGTAATAACTATCAGCCTTACCTAAAATAATCTCGATTCTCTTAGTCACTGCTTAAACTTCTCTGTCTTGTTCTTGCATGTTACACTTCACGTCAGAGAGAAGATGGCAGAGCATCCTAAGCAGTGACTAACGGTTGAAAAGTTTTTTTAAGTAAGACTGTTAGTTCGTAATCTGCGACCAATGACGTGCATTTTCCAGGTAAAAAGTAGTAAGGAGATAACAAGTATTTTGAGCCATATTATCTTTTACGAAACTAGATCTTTTAAGACTTTCTATTTTTCCACAATCCTTTTTATTTTTACCTAAATCATTAGACTTATTGACAAATGCAAAACTATTGATCGAAGTATGTTTAGCTCAAAATAATATTGGTCTAAGCTAAGCTGATACGGTATCAGCACTCTTTAGAGTGCGTTTATACTGAGGCGAAAACGAGCCGAGCGTAGACGTGCGGGAATCGACCAATCATTGCATTAGGCTAGATGACTGGTTTTTTTTTATTGTCCTATTAAAATGTGGTCCATAAATATAGCTGATTAATGAAAAGAAAATTAAAATCTGATCAAAAATAAGCAACTTATAAGCATTTTAATATCATGCTAGACAGAGAGGCGAAACAACAAATCATGACGTCACTTCTCAGGTCGCCATATAAATTCTATTCTGACAAGTAAGGCGTGACGTAATTTTTTGTTTTGTGGGAAAGGGACAGAGTTGTCTCTAACAAAAACTTTAAACGCTCATATATCAGAACATTATTAACCGATTTAAATATTTTTTTCAATAAACATACTATATTTACTTACATTCTTCATCAAAGCTATTGGTTTCAACGATATGAACATCAGTCACCTACCCTTTTGCCAATTATTCAACCGTCAAACAGTAGTGTACAAGCATTACTGTATGTCGGTTTGAGGGCAATGTTACCAGATAAATTACTGGGCATGAAGAGATTTCAGGGTGACGAGCGCAGTGCAGTGCGGCGAAGGATTTTGTTCGCTAGTTCAGAATTCTGTTGACGGTGTTACTCGTTGGGAACAAACCTGGCGCTGCTACTGTTATGAGCATCTGTGATGCTTTGTTTTAAGGTCGCCTGGTGGTGGGAACGGCTCGCTCGTCACTCCATTGCTTAAAAAACAACCAACCAATAAACCAAAACCAATGTGTGTGTGTGTTTCGCATATCCGCCCATACAGTTCTGCACCCAGTTACCAAACACCCCATACGGTTATAGTTTTATAACTAAGTACGCACACACAAATATTGTTTCATAGTCAGCTATGTATTGAACTTCACCCACAGCTTGCTATTAGAAAAAGGGGGGGGGGGGGGGGACGGGGCATTTGCTTAGTTTGGGGCTGTGTGCAAAATGTCCACCGATATTTATTATTTTATTATTATTGTTTTTCGCTACAGGGAATAAAAAAATTTAACGGCTATTTTCCTAAATCTTAAATACTATGGGGCTTACTTAAAAACGTTGGTTAAGTTAACCAACGTCATTTACAAATATAAAATCCAAGTGCTCATTACTAACTAACGTAATTTTACTTTTAGCTTCGTTTTTAAGTTAGGCCGTAATGTCTATTGTATTTCCGTTTTAATAAACAAATAAGTAAGTACATTAAAGATATATAAATACTATATTATAGTATATATATAAGCTATTTTAATGTATAAAACTGAAACAAAACTGACAATGATGTAGGAGTTTGGTTAAAACCAACTTTCGTATCAATCCCATAAAGGGCTATTATTTATACTTACATAATTTAATAACAATGGATTGTCAACTAGACTAGCAGCTCAGATTTTCTCCCCCCTTCCCCCTGCTCTATCGTACACCCCTACTCCATTGTGCCTGCTTGCCTTAAATCAGAATTAATCCACCACTAACTTTAACACATAATTATTTTGGAAAGCCGTCTTTCTAGTTCATTACTCTAAGGCCGTCTTTATGGTTTTGCTTTAAGTACGTTTTATATTCACTATATTTTATTCTAATGTTCCGTCAATAAGACAAATTTTACTATTAATATTTATAAATTAATTACATTATAGTAATATTAGTACTATTTATATTATCTACGTTAGGGTCCTGGCCAAGTGTTTCGTTTAACATAATTTTACCTACCTATTAGTGCTAAGGCATCTATCTACAAACTATTCGGCTAGGAAATATTGTGTTTTTTATTATATTAGGTGTTATTGTTATTTTTGTTTTTTGTGAACGGGAAAATGGGAAATATATTTTGCATAACAAATTATGTATTTGATTTAAAGTCATTAGATTGAGTAAGGCTGAGTGAGGTTAGAGTAGGCAGCGACGCGACTTGCGACATGCAAGCGATCAAACGGTTGTCATTCATGCGAATGACTTATTGGCTGTTTGTACGCCATCGATCTTTGATTTGTTTACGCGATAGGAATAATATTAGGGAATCGCCGGCCCAACTCCAACTCGGATGGGCAGCGATCGGGAAATTGCGTACTTAATATCTACTCGTCCAAAATGCCGCAGTGTCTGAAGACAAGGGTCTTAAACCAGTGTGTGTTGCCAGTGATGACATATGGAACTGAAACGTGGTCTTTGACTGCTGAGCTTTTGGCGAAACTTAGAGTCACACAAGGGGAATGTATGTATGATGTACGGAGAAAGCTATGTTCGGAGTTACTTTGCGTGATAAAATCCGGAACGAGGATTTTCGCCAAACTTTTTTTTTATAAATAAAGTGTAGAGCTGCTGTAGACCTTTTTTTATCCAGTAACTAATGGCTTAAGAAAATGTCCAAAAACCTTCCAAAGATCACTATGAAAAAAATTAAAGGGTTATATTTCTTTTAGCGATTAGCTTCACCGGATTCCCTCTTAATGGTAAGTGGTTGCGTGACTCGTCCTCGCCGCTCGCCATGCGCTTCGCGTCGCCCGCAGCTCCCTATTTCGTCGGTTTTCGGGCGCGAAAGACCAGGGCGAGACAGATAGATGCAGACCACGAAGAGATAAATGAAGATGACCTAAGAAGTAGGCATTGCGATTTTCTGTGATGCAGATCACGCGACGAATAGGCGCGAGAGTGCGGCTGTCAAGAGGATAACCGCGCTAGCGCCAAGAGCAAAGTGACGAAGCGGGTAACAATCGGACACATATTTCACTGAATTACATTTCAAGAATAGGTCTGGGTTTATACAGGCTTAATTTTTTTCTCAATATGTGTTCTCTTTACAATATGCCGATATCCTCCTAGATTAGACCTGCATAAGTCGTACAAAACAAGTTCTTGGATATTAAACTAATGATTGATTTTACAATACGAGAATAATAAGGAAAACAAAATAAACGAATAGTCCGTCTGTTTAGATAAATCAAGTTATTGTATGCAGAGCACACAATTATTGAGAACTTATATGATTTCCAATCATTTTAAGGTGTCAAATATTTATACCTAATGTGTACTCGAGTGACTGAGGTTCTCTGGGAAGAAGGTAGAAATTCATATACAGTACTTTGTCCTGAACGAAGGCCTTAGACCGCCATTTTGTCGCTGTTAGTATCCCGAATAAATTCAAATAAAATAAACAAATACTGTACGACAACCTGCCGTTTGCATTCACCTACAACTTTCACAATGTCGTCGGTCCACCTAGTGGAAGGCATTCCTATGCTGCGTCTTCCGGTACCTGGTCGCCACTCAAGAACCTTTCTTTCTCATCGGTGGATGTCTCCGGGCTGATGATGATGATGACTTTGGTTTGAATCGGTCCAATCAATATCGGACAAAATTAATCTTGAAAGATGCCCGACTGCGTTTGGCTACTGCGAGGTTACGTGGGATTATATCCACTACGTAAATCCCCTCTGGTGACGGGAGAGCTCCGGGATATCCAGTAGAACGTTCCGGGGCCTCTGGTCTCTCATGGGGAGTCATCGTCACGAAATTCAGACTAGGTATATACCTACAGGTATATTCGTGAGCACCCTGTTTTTATTACCTCAAGCTCGAAGTCTTGCATATTCATCGACGCATTTGGATTTACGCAGTCCCTTCAAAGGGGAAAAGAGTCTTGAGGTAACAGCGACGCGGGGACAAAAATACCATTTAGCGGATGACGAACAAGACGCACAACCCGCGGTCATTATCACAAACCGGTCGTTGTACATAAAACAGCCTTTTTAATATTATGGTCAGCCAGTGACTCCTCAGTCGTGGTCGGAACCCCGTCACGAACGCACGTGCCTATCATGATTAATATAAATAGTGGAAATTAGCGACTTAACTGCAATAGGCCAAATGATATCAACATAACTAGTTTCCATAGCTTCGTCCGGATCTCGGCTTGCCTTGAACTTACCTTTTTATTATTTGTGGGTTTTCCTTGTTTGTGGTCGAGATGACTCTAAGTATGTGCTTCGTGGTTTTTGTTGGTGAGTTTGTTTTGTTTTAACTTCTTATCAAGGTGTTCATAAAAGATACACTGTAGTATAATTATCCTGACGTTATGGCCATTGAAACATGGCCGAGGTAAATAAAAATTGTTTAGTGCAAGATCCCGGTCCCGGTAATAAACATGATTATATTCCAATAGCGAATGTTTAAAGTAAAATGTTTGTCTTTATTTACCAATGGTACCAATCTGGATTTGGTATAAGTACCTACCTACCTATTTATTGATCTATTCTATAGAACATGAACTAATAAAATCTGAGAATAGGGTATACAATTATAATAATTCCAATGTTCTCATACATAATTGTCCGAAACATAGAATTGATTGATGGTCTCCGTTGGTCACTGATGATCCGCTAGCATAATTATTATATTAATTTTATACATATGTTCGTAGACGTAAGCGCATCGGTATCTCGCCTGACCTCCAGTTAATGATACTGAGTAACTGTCTGTCGTCATCCTATTGAACATCTAATTGCTGCCCATTTTATTGTATTCTTTCATTCTTTTCTTTTATCAGACAATGCTTACCTACTTACGTTCTGATTATCTTGAAATAAAATGGTAGATAACTAATAAGTATATTATATTTCATTGATCAGCTGGGTTTTTACGCCTATTTGTTGTAAATACGGGTCTCAAAGTTAAAAGGACAGTTTAAATTCAATGTCATATTTTTATTTGAATCAAACTGGCCTGCCTCAAACCAAAAAAACTCGCCGAGTCTTAAGAGGACCCAGAATAAAAAAAACAAGATATCGTTATGTACACAATTACTCGTACTGTTTTTTAATAAATAGTTGTCGTGTGAAGATAGCCATGTTTTCCAACGCACACGATAGCTTTTTTTATCAACAGTCAATTTGTATTTGTGTCTGTCAACAGAGCAGACGATTCATTCGGGTGAATGATGCCGGATCCAGAAATCTAACATCTTTCGTATTCTTCACTTTTGATTCATTTTGTACCCTTCGGCCGCGTACGAAACCGGAGGTTCGTAACCAGTTACGGCAGAAGAAAAATTCATCGTTATACGATAGTGGTTACTAGGAAAAAGTTTTTTCTTAACACGATACTGACTTTATCAGACGTTTCAGTTTCAACTCGAGTGAAACAGGCTGAATGAAACTTGAAAGACTCAAAGTAATAAACTGCCTGCCAAGCGTGGGGATTATGGCAACCCCTCCTATTAAGAGAGAGACCTTCGTCCAGCAGTGGACGTTTTCTGGCTGATATGTGATCTTCACGTTCACGGACTGACACATTATTATACAGGGTTTCGCGTCGCCAGCCAATGGCCCAGGGGGGAGGCAAGTTGATATATGGAGGAAGACTTAGGACTTCGGTTGCATTGCATTTTATTGATTTTCTAGAGATTATGCAGGGAGGGGCAGCTGCAAGAGCCCCGGGCGACGCCCATGATGACGAGTAGTCCAATTAGCTCAATCGCAAAGACTTGTCAGTCGAATTTGTCTGCTATTGACTCGGAGGAAGGATTTTCCTCTTGGTAACATTTCGCTGGCTGTGTACGAACTAAATCTGAAGTGTGTCTCAGTCATGTGTCAGTAATAAACTATTTCAGGGAGTATAAGCAGATTTCTCACTTGTTTATCGTAACAATTGCTAATATAGCTATTAGGGACACGCCGGTAATCTTTGGGTTATCGGAGGTCATTTGCTGTGGAGAAAATATACCTATGTAGGATAAATAATTGTATCATCATCACCATCAGCCAGGAAGACGTCCACTGTTGGACGAAGGCCTCCCCTTTAATAGGGGGAGTTTCCTTAATCCCCACGCTTGGCACGCGGTTTGGGGATCGCAGAATGTACACCACCGTTAACCGAGAGGACGGTGCTGTCCGTCCTCCAGTGCTTCTGGATGCAGTTTTAAGACATACCCACACAACAATCAACAAACAAAACAATTCCAACAATTTATTATAGTCGTTTAAAATGGTCAAGTTTTGAACTTGATTAATTTTGAATTTAGTACTTACCTCTGATGATCTAATGCGGTCCTACCTTTGTTTACTGCTTGGATTAGAGCCATTCGCCTAATTATTTCACTCATAAAAACGCTTTTAGTCTTAAATAAAATTATACAGTATTATGTACGAACTCTTTAAACAATATTATTCCGAATATACTTAAGTCACATCACATCATCAGCCAGAAGACGTCCATTGCTGGACGAAGGCGACGAAGGTCCCATAAGAGGGAGGGGATGACTCTTGGGATTGAACTACCAAAAAATAATGGAAAACGTAATCAAGATTTTCGTTGGCGTCTGTGCTATAGGTACTAACCGGGTAAATCAGAAACGAATAAATACGAGGAAGTTTTAGAGCTACACTCAAATCCTTAAAATAAACAAATATTGCTGGACTTTTCACACAGCGCCATGTAGTCCCAAACTAAGCAAAGCGAAAATGTACTGTGGGAACCGAAATGAAATGAAATGAAAATATATTTGCTTTTACAAACGTTATCTATCACAAATCTATCACTAATAATACGCTTTTCAACCGACTTCAAAAAAGGAGGTTCTCAATTAGACTATGTTTTTTTGTATATGTGTTACGCAATTACTCCGCCAATTATGAACTGAATTGATGATTCTTCTTTTTTTTTGGTAGTTTAATACTTCAGAGATGGTCCCATATAGGGTTACCATCTGTGTAAGGGAGGATGCCTGTTCAGGACGTACAAAATGCCTGATTTTTCAAAAAAATGCCTGTCTATTGTAAAAAATACTTTTTCATCACACTTGCTCGTAAAGTAGATCTTATTACATCGCTTTTAGGCTCATAATCCAAGCTATTACACACGCGTGCTTTTTACTTTACATTACGGCACTTGTACTATAATAGGTATAACCCGGTAAAGTCAAGTTTGTACGTGACTGCAATTAGACGTACGTTTACGAAGCACTCTTAATATAGCCGGGTAATACTTACAGTGTTTTTATAATACCAACAAAGAGTTCTTATGCCGCTGAAGTAAATGTCAACCTGCGCGCGCATTACTGATTTGGGCGCCATTTTCCGCAAATGTTTGTTGACGTTTTCGCTGTGTGGTTGATTATTATCAAAAAAAATTGTTTTTTCCTCGCATGTGTGACGAAAACAGTCGTATGGAACTCTTGTGCTATTAGTCATTACGCTCTCGGCTTCCTTATCGCATAATACCGCCTCTAGTGTAATGACCAACATAGCACACTCGTATCATAATGTACTATAGGTGTACTGTAGCCGTTCTGCGTGATACCGCGGTAACGCGGAAATCAAAAATGCCTGTCTCTGCTTAGCGCCGGCCGCAGGCCTGTCTAAACCGTAAAATGCCTGTCAAATGCGGCAAATGCCTGTCAGATGGTAACCCTAGTCCCATATACATTTTATAGAAATCGGTTCAATAGTTTGGTTTTGAAATCAAAATTACTAGAAAATATGAAGATGTCATCCAGGTATTCGAAGTTGAAGTCGCTTGTTTTTTTTAAAAAGCGTATTATTTAAAAAAAAAAACAAAACAATTATGAACTGATTTTGACTGGATTTTGATGATTCTCAGTAGTCAGTAGTTTGGTTTTTAAATCAAACATGCTAAAAAATATGAAGATGTCTTTCTTTCTATTTTTTTTTCTTAAATTGATACAGAACACACACACACAGTCACAGTTATTGATACAGTCGAATGACGGGAATGACAATTTCTCAACCTCCTTTTTTGAAGTCTGTTGAAAAGACGAAAAAGTACCTACTAAATTTTGAAGCGAAATGTAACATCACAGGCAAAAAATAAGACAAAAGTAAAACAAATATTAGGTCTTTACCTATGAAATTGCCGTTTTTTATGGAATAAGTGAAAGTACTTATTTTTTTTAACTTTTTTATTTCTGTTATTCAAAGTAATCACCCATGCAATCGACGCATCTTTGCCAACGAATTGGCAGTTTATTGATGTCCTTCTTGTAAAAATCAGCTGGACGGGAGGCAATAAACTCTTCAAAGGCATTTTGTACTGCCTCTCGGGAATTGAATTTTTTACCCACTAAAAAGTTGTCTAAATTTTGGAAAAAGTAATAGTCGGTAGATGCAAGGTCTGGTGAGTATGGCGGATGAGGCAGAGCTTCCAACCCCAGCTCTTGCAGCTTGGAGACTGCCTGTAGCAGCAGCGCGAGGCAGGTCTCGACGCGTACGTTGCGCTGGCGATCGTTAAGTTCGTGGAGCACCCGTCTATCAAGTTTTTTTACCTTGCCTATTTGTCGCAAATGGATCAAACTTGTTTTGATGCTAACATCAAAAGCTGCTGCTAGCTCAGCTGTAGATTGAGTTTCGTCAGCTTACACAACCGCTTTAATTCATCATTGTTGACCAAAGTCTCCGGACGACCACGAGCTTCATTTTTCAAGTCAAAATTTCCAGAACGTAACCGGGAAAACCAATAACGGGTTGTGCGTTCGTTTGTACAGTTCTCTCCGTAAACGTTTTTGATGTTACGTGCCGTTTGTGTCGCGTTGGTGCCACGACGGAACTCATATTCCATAATTACACGAATTTTTAAAGTATCCATTTTGACGAAAATTTTTCAAATGTAATGAAAATACAACGCTAATCAATAAACAAAAGACCGAGTTTGTAAAAAGAATGTCATGTTTTTAAGACGAAATTAATTTGAATTCAGAATACAAAGCCATTCCAACTTTTTTTCTATTTGATATGACCAGTACAGAAGAACGGCAATTTCATAGGTAAAGACCTATTATTTGTCCTGCGTGGGAATCGAACCCACGCCCTACAGGTCATAAGGCATAAGTACCAACTAATGTATAAGTCAATCTTCGTAGATCGCATCACAGCGTAACATTCAGGCCAGATAAATCTTTCCTGCAGGCCTAGGATGCGCAACGCGAGAAAACTTTCTCGATTCTTAAAAACAGGACAAGGCTGCAACTCTATATAAGTCTGTCTCGTTTTCGCACGACATAAATACATGACAACATTTTCTCGCGTTGCGCATCCTAGCCCTGTTGGAAATTTTAATTTGGAAGACATACCCTACATACGTTAAGCATATTCCGTCTAGTAACTTACCTACAACACATGCCTACTTTAAAACCATCCTAGAACGTAAAACATTAATAATTAAGCCTTGGGTACGATGTTGGTTTTACCTATAATTTTCCTTAACTGGTCGTCATCCTAATAAGTCGTTGAGAGAACCGTCACAGGTCATTAGCTGGTTAAGAAAATTGAGTAAAAGCGGATAAAAATACAGTAAAAAAAACTTATTAATACAGCGCAAGATCTAAATAGGTACTTCCCTCATAACTAGATACCCAGTAGGTAATAGCCATGTATTGCAGTAGAATTAGGCATGTGGCCTAATGTTTAATTTATGACAAATAACAGGCTTAGTGATGAATATAACTAAATACATTACACATACTGAAAAAAATAATTGTATTGGCTGATAAATCTCCGAGATATGAGTGTTTAAAGTTTTAGGTGGGGCTAGAGAGGGGATGCTCTATCCCTTTCTCGCAAAGCACGTGTTAGTATAGCATTTGTATGCCACGCCTGAGGCTTGACGTCATAGCTCAGTATAGCGCGCTCTCTGTCTAGCTTGAAATTTAAATACTTAGAACTTATTTATTTTTGAGTTATTTAAAATTTTGTTTTTGTTGATAGGCTCTATTGATGATCAGCTTTTTTATGAGGTAATAAAAAAAGTGTAGTCATCATGCCTAACGTGAGATATTCGGAATTGACAGGTTATTTCCCTGATATAGTCCCAAATCATAATCATTATTTCTTTTGTTTTTGCGTGTGTTATGTTTTTGTCACAAATAAAGTCTTTTCTATTTCTAAATTATGCGATGAAATCTTTAGTAGAAATATTTTTCGGTGGTTTACCAAAGTCGCACATCTATGTCACTTGCTTAGAGGTATTTAGATCAATAATAGAAATAACAATGAAGACTAAA
The DNA here is from genome assembly GCA_905404285.2 of Erannis defoliaria. Taxonomy (NCBI): domain Eukaryota; kingdom Metazoa; phylum Arthropoda; class Insecta; order Lepidoptera; family Geometridae; genus Erannis; species Erannis defoliaria. The sequence goes on along the minus strand of FR990066.1, from coordinate 8,722,060 downwards.
CGATATTGTGAATACGATATTAGGTGGCATCTTTTAGATCTAGTAATTCAATATTTATTTATCTAGAAAAAATTGACTCACGATCGGCGCGAAGGACCAGTTTGTGGTCCTATTCAATGTGGTTCAATTTGTTGAGTCTGAGTACAATAAATGTTTGTTGCTTATGCTAATAAATATTTTTGTTCCACAGCCACCCTACTCCTAGCTACAGCAAAGGCAGGCAACAAAATCGACCCAAGCACGCTGATAGACGTGTTTGGGTATGCCCAGGCGTACGACGGAGCTGGTTTTGCCGCCTCGAATATCCAGGCTAAAGCTATCACCCCGCCTAGTGAGACACTCGTCGACCCCGATTACTGGGACACAGATGATGAGTTCACACAATCTACTGTGGATTATGATAAGTTTGACTGGACTATAACAAAGGTAAACATGAATAAATTTCTTTATTTATTTTATTTTATTTGAGTGATAATAACTTAAGTAGACATACAAAAATTTGGATAACTATACACCATTTACACGTTTCCATATATAAAAGTCTATATTTACACCGTTTTTTTTCACTTGCTAACCATGTTAACAAGAAAGAAAAAAAACGGTGTCTATAAATCGGTGGTAAATCGGTATACCTGGCTATAATATTCGTTTACTTACCAGGGCGACGCGTCAACCCAGGGAATCCTGCCTTCTAAGAGCCAAGTTTCATATTCTTGTACATCATTTCTAATTTGATTGAGGACTATCGAGTCTCGTACTGACGTTCCGTGAAAATGCGTTGTGTACTTTTCCAGCCGGTGCGATTCAAGGTATCGCAACCCTTTGATCAGCGCGACTTGAGTCCTTGCCTCTAATACCAAGGGGTGCCAAGGTTTATATTCTGGTACATCATTTCTAATTTGATTTGGGGGCTAAAAACTCACGCTTGGAGTGTATGTAGGTGTTGTGAATTTTTACTATCAGTGCCATTCAAGTCATCGCAGCTTTCTAAAACCTGGCATCAGTGGCGTTTAAAAATAATTGTATTCGCTGTGGTAGAAACCAACTACCACTACAGCTTTAGTTATACAATTCACGTTTCCAAGTGCCTTGCCTTCAAACGAGTTTGCAGCTTACTAAAGCAATTGTACATTTGAAAATGTAAACTGGAATGCTTAAACCTGTACCTTTGCGAACCTCTCTGATCAGGTTTTGGATCTGCAACAGTTATAATTATAAGCTGCATTATTTTAGTGCAGGGGTTTTTTTCTGGCACAATCAATAAAGAAGCACAAAGTTTGTACAATTCATAAACAGCGCCGGATAATTATTTAGGGATACCAAAACTTTAATTTGAATGGAGTAGACAGACCATCTAGGTGATTATAATACTCTCAGGTGATCAAATGATATCGAAGTGTAGCCCGTGATCACCTAGCGGTGATCAAAGTAATATCGAACTTTAGATTTTCAACCGACTTCAAAAAAAGAGGTTCTCAATTCAATTGTAAGTTTTTTTTAATGTATGTTTCGCGATTACTCCGCCAGTTATTAACTGATGTTGATGATTATTTTTTGTTTGGTAGGTTAATACTTCAGAGGTGGCCCCATATACATTTTATCGAAATCAGTTAAGTAATTTGGTTTTTAAATGAAAATTTCTAGAAAATATGTTTTTTTTTAAAAGCGTATTATTATTTTCGTTAAAAAAAACTTTACAATTTATGTCTGATATAATTTATGTTGAGAGTCTCATGATAATTTCTTTCCTCTCGGTGCAGGTTGTCACGATAGCAAAGAGATCTTTTTAATTGACAACGTGATTGGAAAGCAAAACGTCGAGGAAAATACATTGTAAGGTTGTGGCGAAAGCGGCTTACTTCAAAAATCCCGTTTCGAGTAACAGTAAAAGCAAATTGTATTTTATGTTTTGAAAGTAGCCGGTAAACGTTATTCTGGTTTACAAAATGTAAGCGAATAATTAGGTACTAAACCTCGATCGAATAAAATTTACGGCATTGCAGCCAAATCTATAGAAAGGGAAATATATAAATAAATAAAGCATACAAGTTAATGACAACCATACCACGGTGATTTAGAGCTAGCATTGGTCTAAAAGGTGATCAAACAAGGGTCAAAAATGTGGTGCGTCATTTCGTTTTATTGAAACCCAATAATACTTAAAAAAACAACCGACTTTAATGTCGGCTACCTGGATGACATCTTATTTCCAGTCAAACTACTGAACCGATAGCGAAAAAATTATATGATACCACCTATGTTAACCTAAGCTTCCCTAAATACCTACTTCTACCATAATTAAGTACTCTAACGTTTGCAAATTAAATTGAACGAGCGTGTAAACCCAGCAAGTTGTTGCAAGTCTTTGCAACAACTGGCAACATTTGCTTCCATCTGTCCGGATTCCCGGTTATAGGTATGGATGTTGGTACTCGGGTGCAGGTCGTATTTTCAACTAAACAAACCTGGTATACTTAAACGGAAACTCTTAAATGGCGCATAGTTTCTATATGTTTAGTAATTATGTTTTTTTGTCGCTGTTAGTTTCCCGAATAAAATAAAATAAAATAAATAAAATACCTACAGGTTCTACAATTTTATAGTTTTATTATATTATTTATGATTTAATAGAAAATTTGTGCTCGCGTGGTTTACTATTTGCAGAACTATTTAAATGAATGTAGTAGTCATTCATTTAAATACTAAGTATTTCCAACAGATGTTATAACATTAACCGTCTTATGCATAAAACACTAAAAATTATTTAAAAACTATTTTAGTGAAAAAGTTTTGTTGTCTTCTTTTTTCAAACTTAAATCGTAATTCGAAAGAAATTTGAAAATAGTAGATGACCCGTTTGCTCCCGTTTTATGCATATGACGGTAAGCAGCTAAAATCTATAAGAACATAATGCTGGGCACTCTCAATTTTTACTAAAATCCACACCCATATTATAATTAATCTGTCTTCTCTTTTCAGCGCGTAGCAGCATCATCCGAAGAGAACTTTTTGCTATCACCACTGGGCTTGAAGCTTGCTCTGGCCATCCTCACTGAAGCGGCGACAGGGCCTACTCAGGCCGAGCTGTCGTCAGTGCTTGGATTCGACCTAGATAGAAAGCTCGTTAGAAGGAAGTTCGCCAGCATTATAGAGTCGCTGAAGGTGAGTGGACTGATTTATTATATCTCTAATGTATTTCCGCTGTACTACAGTTGAAGCCACCCTGATGTAGTGAAGCGGAAACATACTAAACATATACTCGTAGTATTATGTCAATGAAGCTTCACCGGCAAAACGTTTCGCAGTCAAGTCGCCAGTGAACTGGTATCTTATAGGCAAGCATGCTTCATTGTGTTCTTTCATGTTTTAGTTTACATATTTACCATAATTATCATTCTATTTAAGTATTTATATTATTTTAAGTATTTGTGATATCTTATTGATATTTTTGATTTGTTATTTTATTATTGTAAATAGTAGTTTTAGGTATTTGATGTATTAATAGGTAAGTACCTATGTATAATTATTATTGGAATGTAATGTAGGTATGTTTTCTTTTCTTTCAAATTCTTCACTCTGTGGATAAGGACAAGAAACGGAATAAATATTCAAAAGCCACTGAACTTTTAATAATAAGGGCTATAGTTTTGGCTTTTATATGATTTATTTGACAAGCCTCGTACATACCTACACTAACCGTCATATGCATAAAGCGCTAAAATGTATTTCAAACCATGTAAATAAGTGTTTAGTCAAATTTATTTCTAAGTACGATCTGAGTTTGAAAAAAGAAGACAAAACACTTTTTAACTAACATAGGTTTGAAAAACTTTTTCGTGTTTTATGCTTAAGACGGTAAGTGTACTAGCTCACGGGACACGCGCCACGGCTGCAAAAAGCCTGAACCTTTTTAGAAGCGACTGGAAGGGCGTGACAGCTACTTCTCCTTACATACCCACACTAACGTGTGCGGCGAGTTAAAATAAAATATGTTTAAAAAATGAAATGAACGACATGGACATGAATTAATGTATAAAATGTATGAAAGCAGCGGTGACGGTATTTTGTGGCTGTGGCGCGTTTTCCTTGTGCGGCTAGGCTATTTCTCAAATCAAATCAAATTTCTATTTCATTACAGTCGTCCCAATTTATACATAGGTCCATAAGCAATATTGTTTTTCCCAGTATTAATCAGAATACAGCTTGTATGCTTTCAGTCTTGCAGCACCTACACTTAGAATTACTTCTTGTGTCGTAGGCGTATGCACAGCTTCATATTTTTTATTTTTGTAATGTATTGTTACAGAAAGAGTCTCCAGAGTACATCTTGAACCTAGGCAGCCGCATCTACATCGGCGACAGCGCGGAGCCCCGACAGCGGTTCGCAGCCATAGCGCAGGAGTTCTATAAGACGGAGCTCAGGAAAACCAACTTCACCGACCCGGCGGTCGCGTCAAGGGAGATCAACGGATGGGTGGCCAACATCACGCACGGCAGGATACCTGACCTGGTTAATGAAGGTGATTTGTTATACTATAATACAGCTTTGAGCAGTCGTAGCCTTTTCAGACAACGAAAACATCGCGACGAAACCTGCATACACCCGGAAAAGAAATTCAATGTATGTGAATCCACGATCCTCAATTAAGCCAGCATGGCAGGTATGACCCATTTATGTTCTGGGACTATAGACTCTCCAAGATGTGAATGTGGTGTACAGCTGCCACAATCAATTTCACAGCTGATACGTATGAAAACACAATAGGTAGGGCAATATTATGGCAATATAAGCCAAGTCATAGAACTAATAATTTCTATTTACGAGAGGGACTGTAAGTTTTAAACCCGTCAAAAGTTGCCGAAACTTACAGGTGTCATACTTATATTAATATTTATATATATATATTGGAGCTCTGTGGTTTGATAACACAACTCATTTATTACTAGCTTATTTTGAGATATAACATATAGGCTACAGGCGCTTAAAATATCACCATGCAAAATCTGTATTGTGTTTAAATGCAGTCACAGTTCGTAGCCATAATAGCATTAACCACAGAAGAAAGAATAGTACTACATTACACAGGAAGGATGGTAAAACATGGTCACAGCCTACTAACTTACAATAATGATAAAATTAACAGGACATCCGTTAACTGTATATAAATATATAGCGTTTTGTCTAAAAGAATGAAGGATTGCATAGGAGTTACTTCTACTTATAAAAAGGGGTATAAAGATTAGAGAATAGGGCTATGGGGGTTAAATAGGGGTCAAGACCGTTTAAGGGAGAAAAAAACAGTCATTCCCCCAAAATTCAGAAAATCTATCTTCTTTTTTCTTCTTAGTGGTCTTTCTCTGTTTCGTCGATCAACAAAATGTCTATCCATTAATTTCAGACGATGTCCGCAACATGGTTGTGCTGATCCTCAACACCCTGTACTTTAAGGGTAGCTGGCGTCACCAGTTCGCACCAAACGCTACCAGGCCAGCGCCTTTCTACGTTTCCCCCACCAAACAGAGCACCGCTCCTTTCATGAACGTCAAAGATAACTTCTACTTCACGGAGTCGGCTAAATACGACGCCAAAATCCTGAGGCTGCCTTACAGGGTAAGAACAGTATCTAGAATATAAGTACGGGTAGTTTCAAGGTACATAATGTCGAGTTGTTTTTGGAGATTGTGAGAGAAGTGATAGGTACGTAGAAAAGTTTTTAGAAGTCAAGGATAAAAGCCGATTTGATTGCGTATTTGAAAGCGGATTGGTTTGCCGCATGAATTATATCCGGAGAAAAGAAAAAATAAATAAAGAAGGAGCTCGCGATTTCACTCGCCGCCGTCGTACAGCAATTTTATATTTATCGAGATTATGGCTTAAATCTCACTCTTTGACTATTACTCAATGACAATAAAACCTATTGTCCGATGTAGTCTGTACCCTTCTCACGCCAAAACTAAACTTGGTATAGGTACCTAGTCCAGAGGTTAGTCAGTTAGCAACTACTGGCAGAAATGAAATCTTTCGCGCCAATTACACGCGCATAATTTTAAAAACTTACCTCGCCTTCTGGCCTGGGTCAGCGAGTTTAGATTATCTATGAATTTAGCTAGTTCAACATCTATCAATAGGTTATTTTATCTATGAAATTACGTCAAATCCAGCGGCCGCAGAAGTGGGGGGGGCCTAAAATCAAACAGGGCTGCGCCACCTCCAATGTTAAACGTTAAAGAAGGTTTCTCTGTTTGCCCCTCTGTTTGCCCCCCTGTCATGGAGTACTTCCGCGGTCCCTGGTCAAATCTTTGCTGTATTGCTGCGTTAAAGACTGACAAATGAACCAACAAACACACTTAAAACTCTTAAAGTAGGATACAATTTTGTTCTGTGTTTTCAGGGCAAAAAATTCGCTATGTACATCATAGTGCCCAACTCTTTAACCGGTCTTCCGCGAGTGTTAAACGGCCTGAGTGACCTTCGTTTGGAGCTGGGCAACTTGAAGGAACAAATGGTCGACGTTACGCTGCCCAAGTTCAAGTTCGAATACACTTCGCAACTCGATGGCGTTCTCAGAGAGGTTAGTTACTATATCGTAATGTTTTTTATTTTATTTGATGGAGTGATGAGACGAACTATAGGTGCCTTGGTAAGAATCACGCCTGCCCATAACAGTAGCAGTGCCAGAATTGTGAACTTGCATACAAATTCCTGCCTGCACTGCACTGCGCTCGTCATCCTGGGATATCAGATGTCAATTCTCTTCATGCCCAGTAACTTCTCTGGTAACATTGCCCTTCAAATCGAATCTGCTTGGAGTTTGAATAATTGACAAAGGTGTGGTACATCCACAAGCGGATTCTGCTAGACAAAAACTGAAATAGCAACTCTAAGCTAAGAGGTTAACGCTAAAAATGTAACGGAGAGTTTCAGGTGTGCCGCGGTCGAACTGCTGATGCAAAATCCTGCAACCACGACAATATACATAGATAAACAGAGCTCCAAGATTTGTTGTTTACACGAGCTGCCTTTCTTGTTCCAGCTGGGGGTCCGGCAAGCGTTCGAGGACACGGCTTCGTTCCCCGGCATCGCTCGCGGCCAGCTGTTGCAACAGCGGCTGCGTATTTCCAAAGTACTGCAGCGCACCGGGATAGAGAACAACGAACTGGGTAGCATCGCATACGCCGCCACTGGTAATTATAATTTACTTACTAACTGACTGACTGACTGACTGACTGACTGACTGACTGACTGACTGACTGACTCATTTACTTACTTACTTACTTACTTACTTATTTACTTATTTAATTAATGACAATAAAACTTTTGGCTCTAACGTGTTTAATAAAATATTTAAAAAAAATAGAAATCGAATGCAACTGTGTATACAACGTTATTTTTAGTATAGTGCAAACCTGAAAGTAGTTTGTTCAGAATCAGTAAGAGAATCGATTGGTATAGTTTTTACACCACGTTACATTTTGTTCCAATTTTTTTTTAAAACCGTGCAATTTGGATACCGTTATTAACAACGCAAATCAATAGATCGCCGCTGCGGCGGCAACCCTTTGATGCGGCGCCGGCGCATCCCCGCCGTGCGTAAACAAACAGCTTGCGTTACGGTGACCATGATTTTGTGGGAACAACAGGCCAACTTATCAATAACGTAACTTTGCGAGCTTTAAATACTTTTGACTTATTTTTTTATATTCTTTATCTTTGAAATATAAACTTTTTGGGGTGTTTCGGGTTTTCTCTATACTAATAATAACGTTGTATATGCTTACAAGTTCCAAGGTTACGTGCAGTTAGTTATGTCTATTGATGCTGTTGCTACCAAAACTGAAAAGGCAATTTAGCATATTAGCGCCCTCAAAACTCGCGACAATTCCTTTCTGTGCAAACTACCAATAGGTTAATTTGATATTTTTATATGAAATGTTGCCACACTTTGGTTATTTCTGTTTCACTTTGGTTTTTCCATCAACGCTTTAGTTGAAAGCTTAAAACAGTTTGAGAATTATGACAGGTAAAGCAGAGACTTGTGTAGCTTAAGCGAAGCAGTTGGGACGGAGACCCATTGATTGCTCGTATGCAGGTTCAAGTCCAGTGAGAGGTCATAATTTTTCTTACTGTTTAAAACTTAAAAAAAACATGGGTTAATTTAACTAAAGGATCTAATCAATGCATATTTCTCATTTCCAGAAATCTCACTAGTAAACAAGTTTGGTGAAGAGACCGTGAGCAACTACGTGGTGAACGCGAACAGGCCTTTCCTCTTCTACATCCAAGACGAATCCACCAGGCAACTCCTGTTCACTGGAAGAGTTTCCGACCCCGTGCTTGTAGATGGCGCTTTTAATAAACAATAAGTTTAATCTACGTAAGGTCCTCCATATGACATTTATTTAGGTAATAATATGCGTTTTAATTGTATACAAAATTGAAGTCGGTGTTTACACAATCAAAGCTGATATTGCGTACACAAAATTTATATTGCGTACAAGTTGATATTGTCTACATAATCGAAATTTATGTGTACAAAAGCAGTATGTTCTGTTAATTCGACGTGTAGGTACTCTCTTAATTTCTACTCTTATTTGCCAAGCTAAACAATAGAGATACGTATAATCGAGTTTAATTTATATAAATATCACTAAGGGCATAATTATATTGCTTTCATATAATGACTGCCAAGGGACCCCTTGGCTTTTGGCGTAGTCTCCTCTGATACATATTTCAGAGGCAAATACATTATGACTCAAGTTGACAATTAGTTTGAATCGCTTCGTCACAATGTGGAAGGTCACTCATCCATTTAAGAAAGTGGCATATTTTAGCTACTCAAACAAATAGCAACTCCAAGCTAAGAGGATAAGGCTAAAAATTTCATGTAAGTGAGTGGTTGTCACGACTCGAAAGACAGCTGAATGTCGCCGAACTGTATGCAAACTGGTGCGGCGGAGAGTTTCGGAACGGCTGATGCAAAATCCTCTATTTCATGACTCTAAGATCTGAATGCCGGTTCACACATTCAAATCAGTGAAGTCGCAGTACCGGCACAGTGCGAAATATTATTTCATACATTCTCTATGGACGCATCCCCACTGACACCGAGGGCACTGTGTTCGTTACTTACACTGACAAGTCGGGATGCTTTCTTATAAAATGTATGAAAGAATATTTCGCACTGTGCCGGTACTGTGTCGGAAATGTGACTTCACTGATATGTGTGAATGGACCTTTACTTGTAAAAATCATAATACATAATTATATTATTATGATTTGTAAATGATAAGGAAAATGCCTATTTTAGTTTCTTATTTTATTATAACATGACATAATCAAAATAAGTGGCCACGTAAAAAAATAAAAATAAAGAATGAGTGCCATCTACCTACTGAGAAGTGTTATGTAATTAAGTGACTTAAAGAAAAATAAACGAGATTGTGATTGGAGATTTTTTCTTTTATTCATACGACGAATTTATATTTTAGGTAAAAAATTATTCGAACGCATGCTGGCTTCTTGCTCTTTTTATAGTAACTAGGTAGAAAAATAGCACCAGGTACAAACAGATTTGAAATCGGGCGGGGAGGTCGGTGTCGTACAAAGGTCATTTTAATTATTTTGGGTAGCGTATTTGTGTTAGTTATTTAGTTTATCTACGCGTCCAAAACGCCACCCATGTCAACGCATATACTCCATGTACGCTCAAAGCACTTTGATTCCAAATTTTTTACTCGCACAGCGTGGTTGTGTAACTCTGCCAAAGTCAGTGTTTCTCGAAAAGTATAATTTGGGTGTCTTCATATTCAGAGTGAACAGTTTCCTTTTAGGTATGCGAGTTGGTGGTCAAAAGCTGACTTGAATTAAAAAAAAACAAAAGTAAACTATAGCTCTTGCTATTGTGTAAGCCGTGGCAGCCAATGAGGATCCACACTGCGTTTTTTCCGCTAGGTAGCCCATCGTCGAACCGCCCAAAGTCATCTGTCAATCTCATACATTTTGTTGTTTTTGCAGAGAACATTGTAAAGACGCGGATTACAAGGGAGAATCTGCATATACCTACTATGGTTTGTACAGCAATCCTTTGCTTTGCTAATTAGGTACAGCTCTGTCCAAAATAAAATGTCTTATCTAATCTACAAATCTATTTTCAGGTGGTCATCAGCTGGGATTCTTAAAACAAGGCACAGTACCCAGTATTTTTCCTTGGCCTAGATTATCGAGAACGCCTTCATCAGGAGCAGCTAGATATAAGCAACGATTAACAGGAAAACTTGATTTTGCCACATCCTGACCGCCGCTGGCGCCATCTGCGAAAAGTTTTGTCTGCAAAACCTCATCGGGAGACCGATCGACTTGCAATCGTGAAGTCGGGGTTCAATCCCGGGCCCGTACCAGCTCTTTGGAGTTTATTAACGAATCTCTAACCTACATCATGCATGATGAAACCTAGATAATATGTTCGGGGATGAAATTCAATCGCGTATGTGAATCTACCATTCTGCAACTGGTACAACGTGATGGATAACGACCCAAACGCCCTTCGAGGGTGGGTTTATAAGTCCAGTAGACTATTAAAAATCAGATTATGTTTTATATGCCATAATACTACCAAATGCAATGCAATATTAAAGACAATAGAAAAAAAATACCCCACAGATATTTTATGTACAAAAGGCGGTCTTAATGCTAGAGCGATCTCTTCCAGACAACACTCGGACGAACAAATAAAAAATCGGAAAGCAATTTTAATTTTTAAGGAATTGGTATTGGTCATCGAATTATATGTACTACGTACGTACATTATAATATCGATGGTATTGGTACATTTCCGGTCAAGTCTGACGTTTCTTGGTAAGCATTAAAAAGACGGTATTTATTTTGTTAGTAAAGAGAGCTATAAAATAAATATTAATTAACTAAATAAACTACTTAAAACTAAACTAAAATTAAATAATCATTAAAAAAAAACTGTATATATGTAGCTATTGTGATTTTTTAGGTGACAAGTTTGCACGCGTAAACTGATAATAAAATTATGGATGCGCTTTAAATAGTTTTTCCTTACAGTACGCGCCTGCATGGGGCTTTTTGAGAACGGGACGTTATGAGATATTTTTCGCATAGAAAGTTTTAGAGAACGAAGCTTTTTGTGATTGTGGGACAATTTGTGAATTCATGGAGCAATGGCGGCCAAACGTTTTTGTTTGTACCTGAACACTAACATCTATTTTCTCGTGTGGTAGCAGTAACTTACAACGGTAACAGTTACGAAACGCGAAGCTACACGACACGTTACGGTGACGCAATATTTGCTTTTGCGGTGCCGCCCGCGCCGCTGCTGCAACAACGTTCTGCATAGAAAAATCCGTGGTGCTACACGATGCGCGTGCGACGCATCATCGCAAACTTTTTAAACAAATATCATTACCTATATACGTTGCGACAACGCAACGCATCGGCATCGCATCAAACGCATGTATGGCTTCACTCGTACAATTATAACTTTAGTTATATACAAGGTATTTGTTGTAAGTGTGCATTGTGCAATAATAAATAAATAAATAAATAGACTTACCGCGAAAGGGACTTGCTTATCGAGAAAGGGAATTACTTCCGTGAAAGGGACTTACTTATCGCAAAAGGGACTTACATACCGCAAAAAGGAACTTATCGCAAAAGGAACTTAATTACCGCGAAAGGGACTTACTTACTGCGGAAGGGACTTACCGCAAATGAGTCCTTCACCGAATTGCAAAAGTTTTTAGGAGTGGAAAGTAATACCTAATTACCTATCGCGACCTGTGCCAAACTGTCCTAATCCATTACAACGCCTCAAGATTTACATAAAAGAAAGACTTTGTCAGATAAATCTGTTTACCCACCTATTAATAGCTATTAAACTTAAAGCAAATTAGGTTTTTCCAACAGTCCAAATCATGTAAAGTAGATATCTACCTACGCTCAGTAATGCTAAAAGACAAACTTGAGGAAACACATTACTTTGATTTGACGTCACCAGTCTGAGACGTGAGTGGTCAGTGTTTTTGTGTACCACGAACCGTCACTAAAGATTTACTTTAAAACGTGAAGAGACGTGTAAACTTGCCATGCAGTGATATAACTATTATAATTATATAGTTATATATAAATAGTAATAATAATTTTATTAAGTGTATATTATTCTGTTTTCGTTATTTATTGGTGTCCGTGCACGGTTTTGTGGCCATAATTATGAGACTAATAGCATCATTAGGTAAGTTGAATGAATTGATTTGTCTTCCTTGTTCATTGTTTTTCTTATAGAGTTTATTTAATAAAAACATGACTATTATACTTATATAGAATAGATTAAGTTTAAAGCATTTACGTTAGGTACCTATATGATATTTATTTACCAAATTCTTCCAAGTACTTAGGTTCCTAATTTCTTCCCAATTTTTTCAATTCAATTATTGATTTACTCTTTAACTAAAATTAAAATTTATTAAATAGGTAAGTAGAGCCAATAACATTTTTAAAAATAGAGGTACCTGAGCAAAATAATAATATCAAAAATACTAAATAAAATGTATTTCTACTACTTCAAGTAAATTAATGCTACTATATATTGCATTTATAATGTACTAGCTGACCCGTCCCGGCTTCGCGCGGGGGCAAATACCCATTTTAAACCAACTTCAAAAAAAGGAAGTTATCAATTCGACACGTACGTATGTAATATTAGCTCAGCCCCGCGGTTCCACCCGCGTGATGAAGAAAAACGGCGAAGATGATAATAAAAAATGCCTATAATGTTGTCATCACTATACCTTTAAAAACCAAGTAGTTCCCATACAAAGTTTCATCCCGCATTTCACCCCCTTAAGTCAGCCCTGTCCAAAAATATTAAATATATCATATTTTATTTTGTATGAACTACCCAAATCGAAAACCCCAAATTTGGTGGGGTAAAAAATTGGTTTTTACCCAAAAACCAATTTTCATCAATATAACTTCAAAAACAAAGAACTTCCATAGAAAGTTTCATCCCCCATTTTACTTCCTTAATTCAGCCCTGTCGCAAAACCCATTCTTAGCTGACGTCTACCTAGACGTAAACCTAAACTACCTAACTGCCAAATTTCAGCTTCAGGGATCAAGTAGTTTTCGAGATTTCGTGTTTAGTCAGTGAGTTCGCTTTAATATATATAGAAGATAAATAATAGTCTATTTAAGTCATTCGAAGCATATTAGTTACGTAAGTAATTTATTTCTCACTTAGGTGAAATTTGAAAGTAATTTCTTGTTGAGAAAATAAAAAACTCTTTCTCCCGAATGTCAAGTAATAACCTAATAATATTATTCAAAGAGTGAAAACAGAGCCCGACGCGTGTGCAGCTGCGTCCTGCACACTAACACACTAACGTAACAATTAAACGTGTGTATTCCCGTATAAATAAAACAAAAATGTGTAAAAACCACGTCAGTTTTCATAATAAAACTTTATAGAAGTTTTCGTTTATTAGCACTTTTTCTGATTTCTTTCTTTCATAGGGACTTACTATGTTTTTATCCGACTCAAAAGAAAATAGGTTATCGATTAAACACGTACCTAATGTAATATTATTGGAACTACATTATATTCACATAATTATGACAATCTATTAGGACTTACAAAATATTATAGGTATGTATGTCAATTTGTATAATTATTATACATTTTTTAATTATGTTTGTTTGACCACGCATTTTTTTTTCGATTGGCTGACAATTTTTACTACAATTACTACTTACGGAATAGTGGTAAGTTTCATCAAAATTGGTTCAGTTGTTATCAGGATATGGACTAACTCGTGTAAGTGAGAGTGCCTGGCTTATGAACATTCTTATTTTATTTTAGACTAGTGGTCGCCCGCGACATCGTCCGCGAATGAAAGAAATTCGGCCCGCTCTCAAAATTCACCACTTTTTAGTCCAAAAACAAAGGACTTTCATACAAACGGGGTCGAATTTCAAAAAACCTTTCTTAGTACACCCCTACGCATCGAGACGAATACATCCTCCAAATTTCAAATCTGTACGACCAGCGGTTTGGGCTGTGCGTTGTCTGTCAGTCAGCCAGTCAATCAGTCAGGACAGAGCCTTTTATATAATTAGACGTACTTTTGAGGAGGTCCTATAAATAACATTCCATATTTGAAGCCGATTGAATAAAAAATAAAAGCTTGCGTTCTTGTTTTATTGTGGGCGTGGTTATCAATTCTATATAGGTAGTTCTAGTAGCTACTTCGTTACTAAGCATTTGTTATTTAAGTGCCTACCTAGATACAACATCACAGCTCAGAACCGGTACCCATTGGGTATAGTTATGATAACGACCTTTCTTAAAATAGAGGACTTCGTCTTATTTAGTTCTGATTATCTGTAACCTATTTGTGTTATTGACGATTAATAAACCATATGGCCCGCATTTATTTAGCCATCTACAAAACATTAGAGAGTTAAGGCACTTTAGAATTTATTTTATTTATTACTAGCTGCGGCTTCACTGTTTTCAAGCGATTATTGGTATAAAAAAGGCCTTTGTTTTATTCCAATGTATAGGCTACATCTACCAAATTTTATGTAAATCCGTTCAGCCGTTTCAGCGTGAAGGACACAGAACAATATTGGTGAAGGAGTAACAAACATACACACACTCACCCCTACACCCCGAAAAACTTTGGCATTTATACTACTTATAATTATACCTATTAGTTATTTTATACCTAATAGTTGGATTATCTACCTAAGTACTTACCTTATTTTACTAGATGGCGCTGTGTGTAAAATGTCCCTCAATATTTATTTTTATTTACCTAGGTAACTCATATTAGTTTTTGTTCCTCTTGGTCAAAAAGTGCGTCATTATAGCGTACCAGAGTGGAGCTAAAATAGCTTATTATTCACTAGGGGAAAAACTAATTTAAAAAAATACTGTTTTCCACGAGCATACAAAAATGAAAAAGTCTTTATTCATAAGTAGAACTATAAATAAAGACTCGACCTAATACTGTTACATAAAAATAATATTGTAGATTGTTACACAAGGGGCTAAAATTACCCTTAGATACGAGGTAGTTTCGGTAGTTGAGGTAGGAGAGTTCGGACACCCCCCCCGGGGGTACCCGCCTTGTCGGGGCGGGGGGGGCTTAGTAGCCGTGGGCGGGGGACCACGGTGAAGCGAAGAGGTACCCGAGGTGGGGCCGCGAAAGCGGCCACAGTGGTGGGGGCTAGGCCACTGCACGAGCCTGAGGGATGGAGACAGGCCAGAGGGGCCAGAGCTCTCCATTCCCAAGGGCTACGGTGGTGGCTAGGCCCCTTACTGAGGGTTCGGACCTGGTCCGGACATGAGGGTTCTCCGCGTGTCCCTCTGATCAGCAGAGGGCACAGTGGAGAGCGAGGAGGGACGGCCGGGTGGTGGCTTCATCAAGGGCTTTCCTTGAGGGGGCACCCACCGGGTGTGTCGTGGTGGGGCTGCGGGATGGGGACAGACCAGAGGGGCCAGAGCTCCCCATTCCCAGCGGCCGAAGTGGCAGGCGGCGGGGCCACTCACCTGACCCGCCGCATGGAGGCCAGGGCGTTGGACGTGGGGCCGTCCGGCGCCCATCTCGCTGGCATGGCCTCCGAGGTGGATGCACGATGTGCCTGGTGTTCCGACACATCGTCATCGGTGCGGGAGGAGCTTCGGCTCCCCGTGGTGGGCCCGAAAGGGCAGCGCCGTCGAGGTCGCGGATGAATGCGAGAGCGTACCCGTGACCTCGACAATAGGCGCAGTGTGGGAACACCGTTGGGTTTTTAGTCGGTATGGGTGCCATCGAGTCTCACTCTGGCATTGAGTCCGACATAACCCTCCTGCGCCCTGGCGGGAGGGTATGCGTAAGAGCATTTCCCAACGTTAAAAAAAAAAAAAAAAAAAAAAAAAAAAAAGCCGAGTTCGGACACCAATCGTTTTCGAGAAAACAATATAGGTAAATGAATATCGAGGTAAAAAAATGTTTTGGAATGTACTTTATCGACTGACTTCTTGGTGTAACTTTGATGAAACTCAAGTCAAGATGCTCCGATTCAGATCTGTGACTCATTCTGAACCTAATCAACTCAAACTTGACTCCGGGTGGGCTCTCGCCTGAAGATCTTGCGGTTGCCTTTCTTGAGCTTCTGGCGCCGCGCTTTTTATATACATACACTCTAGACTTTAGGGGTAGCGACCACAAGACTAGGTAAAAGAAACTGAGTTATAATGGGTTTTAGCGTCGTGGGACACTACTTTTAACTACGATTGCGAGAAAATAAAATAATCCAATACAAAATAATTTCTTTGTGACTTTGACGGCAACATAGGAAAATTTATTTTCCTTTCTCTTCCATCTGCAAATTAGACTCTCCATTCTCACTAGATGATGAAATTTTCACTGTTTTAAAATAAATTACGATCACCCTACTGATTGAGTTAACGCTATTTAATTTCTTCCGTAACCGCAACGCAAATCACGATTCTACCAAAGTCGCAGGCCACACAGAAAAGACGACGGGCGCGGACATGGCACGGGTTCCATTCAAATGTCATACGAAAATCATTGAAATAGGGCACAATTTAGGACACACTGTTCGACGTCATTCGATTTGTATCTTATTTACCTTATTTCGGTGTGTGTTTAGTATGAAATTTGAATGGCATGGCAAACCGCCCGTGCCGTGCCATCACAGAATAAATAATAGTACTATGCCATATCCGCCCGGCGCCAAAGACATCGCTGCTTATAGTTCCATCATCAAAAATAAAATGTTTTTCACTCCTCTTACTCGAAAAAGTCCGTCATTGTAGCGTACAAGAGCGGGGCTAAAATAGCATAATATGCTCTAGGTGCTAACGTAAAATTTTGCTCTAGCGGCTAAAGTTTTTCTTTTTAATTTTGTCTGTTACTCCAACGTAAAGGATAGGAAGATCTAAAATGACAGGGTAATTTTAATATACTTACATAAAATTATTCACCTTGCAGCTGTACTTTTTATTACATTCCAAAACCTGGACTGCCTAAGATATGGGAGAAAGCTAAGCCCAAGGCTAAACTTTTTCGACATAGAACTTCTTAGTGCGACGGCTGGACAGAGAAAAGGAAATGTCATGGTCTCACCAGCCAGTGTCAAGTCCACGCTGGCTATGATCTTGGCGGGCGCTGAAGGGGATACTGCGAGGGAAATAGAACAAGCTCTGAGGCTTTCTTCTTTCTCTCCTGTGAGGGAAGAGTCGATGGAACAGCTTCGATGGTATTTAGCTGCTTTGCGGGTGAGTTAAATAAGTACGGGCATCATTAGACCTCTTATCATCTTATTTCTTATCTCTGATTTATTCTTTTTCTTGTCTATCATTTGTTATGTATAATAAGGGAAAAAAGCATTTTAGAAAACAAATGTACTTAATTTTTTTTTTACAAAAAATACAAAAATTGGGTTAACATTATTTTTTCTTGTTAATAATATAGCGCATTTCAGGGGGTTTATGCCTAACGACCTTTACTAAAATTGGCGCAAGTTATGGCGGCGTGGTATTTGACAATTATAGAAAATACTAGAACAAAAATAAACCCTTAACAAGTTGAAATATCACTCAAATTCCAGGCAAACACCACAACAGCCGTCCTTCAAAACGCAAACGGCATTTTTGCATCGAAGAGATTCAAGTTAAACCCCAAGTACGAGTCTGTAGTGAGGTTGGAGTATCAGTCTGAGGTGACGGGAGTAGACTTCACGGACGCCATCGGTGCAGCCTACGTCATTAACAACTGGGTCAGCGAGCACACACATGGCCTGATTCCATTTGTCGTCGAACCTGGTAAGAACTTACCTACCTCTGACCTTTTGATTGATCTTACCTATGCCTTCTTTGGATCCCCAAGCCGCCTGCCAAGCGTGGGGATTATGGCAACCCCTCCCTATTAAGGGGGAGGTCTTCGTCCAGCAGTGGACGTCTTCTGGCTGTTGATGATGTCTTCTTTGAGGGTGATTAGTTCAATGGAGTGTTGCGAACAGATGGCGCTGGAAGCATTGTCATTTTGTAAATCGCATAAATAAATTCGATATTTGAACGAAAATAGCCGTTTTCTGCTGCACTACGTTCAATATAACATCATCATCGTTGTCCCATAGATAAAAGAAGTTATAATAGGTTACTCACTCTAATGAGAGAGAGAGCTAGATCCTCCAAGACTCAAATGCATGGGTAATTTAGAAACACTGTACCAGTACAAGTGTGCAATTTAAGATCTACTTAAGCCGCACGTCTCGCACGTTGTCTTCACGCCGTATTTTTGATTGTACCTAAATGATATCTGGATTTTTCGAATGTGCTCATCAAGCTCTTCCTTCAGAAAACCATCTAAAGAAAGAGCTTAATGAGCACATTTGAAACTTGTTTGCACGACATTTTTGCATATTAAAAAGGCTTGGGACATTTCCCATAATGCTTTTACAACTGTCTTGTATGAACTGTGCTAAAATGTCACAAACCTTTAAAATCTGCCATATTTGATTTACTATACGAGTATGATGTCATAATACCCTATCACACGCGGAGGCGAACACCATGTGAACCACAGAAAAGCGAAAGCCCTTTTACTTCTCTCTTCAGTGATGCGAACACCCATCGGTGGTCACTGCAATTGTCAACATACGAAAACGTAATTACGTAATTTTAATTTAAGGCGTAATCCAGTATTACAAACAAATATGTGTTTTTTTTTTCTTTTTGTATATAAAACTTTCTGAGCATTCGTGTCGTAAGGTTATAACCACAGAATATGTGATAGTACGCCGTAACCTAGTTTAAACAACCAAGTTTTTTCCCCAGCATTTTCCTTGTCTGAGTCTTACTGCGACAATAAAATTCTCAAGCGCGAAACCTTGCCAAACTAATAATAATGTTGAAATACCTGCCAAATACATATAAAATGTCCTCATCAACTTGCAGTGTGAATTATTTATGCATTTATTTCGCTAACTACCATGGAAGACACTAATTAAGTAATGGCATGGCTTGCTAATTCTTCCATTAGCCTACCAAACTCATCATACAAAATATTGTGAGAGTCTTAATTAGGGTAGACACCCTTACACCCTTGTTCTTAGGCTATGACCTAGACGGACTCTTTAGTACATAGACTAACCGTCATATGTATAAAACGCTAAAACGTATTTCAAACCTATTTTTGTTAAAAAGTGTTTTGTCAATTTTTTTCGAATTACGAAAAAAGTTTGAAAAAAGAAGACAAAACACTTTTTAACTAAAATAGGTTTGAAATACTTTTAAGTGTTTTATGGGACAGTGACAGGAGTTTTGGCGGGAACACGGAAAAATCATGGCGTTGCATTCTATTATTTTCTTAAACTTGTGTTTTTTCGCGAATTAATGATTTAAAATGGTGGTGTTTTATTCATTGAGTGTTGAATTACATGCACGAGTGTGGGCAAGTGATATAATGTGGTGAAACGTGTCTTTTCGTGTTGTTTTCAAAACTCCGTAGAAGCTCATAGTAAAGTCGCCACAACTTTACTAGGGCATGACTTGGACTCGACTATGACTATTTTCGTTGTACAGTTTTAGTAAAAAAAAACTATAGTCACACAAGGTGGCGAAACATTTTTCCTCTTCTGATCTCTATGCTTTCTGTGATAGTGTAAGTAATAATCCTAACTTTTCCTCTTTACTTCCAGTTCACATAACTCCTCCAAATGACCTGATAATATCCAACGCTCTCTATTTCAAAAGCAATTGGCTTTACGCTTTCAACCCTCGCGAGACCAGGAGTAGCTGCTTCTTGCGCGACGGAGAGTGCAAGATGGTGGCTATGATGGACCTACAGACTGATCTCAATTATGCGCACGTTGAGGACTTGAATGTGCACGCCGTGGAGCTTCCTTATATGGTAAGGCTAGATGTGTCACGCGGGTCCACCTGCATTAAAAATTATGATGGAAAATGGTGATGATGATGACGATAATATGTAGTCTATTCCAGAATTTTAGCTATAGCTTTATACCAACTTTTATCAAAATCGTAAAAATAATAAAAGAAAATGAAGTAGACCATATTATAGATATTAAACAATACTTTAATTGCGACAAAACACACATACCTAGTACATTGCATAGCGCACTGCCTAGCACACATAGGGTTTATCCGAAAACTGCATTAAACCACAGGAGGACGAACAGCAGCGTCCTCTCAGTTAACGATGGCGAGCATTCTGCGATCCCCAAGCGGCCTGCCAAGGGGATTTTGGCAATCCCTATTATTCCCTCCCTATTAAGACGGGAGGGAGGCCCTTGTCCAGCAGTGGACGTATTCTGGCTGATGATAATGTCTTTTTTTCTTCCTTTTTTTTAATACTATCAAGTGACGAGACGAGCAAAGCGTTCGCCTGGTGGTAAGCGTCACGCCTGCCACTAACAGTAACTTTGCCAGAATTGTGAACTTGCGAACACAATCCTGCACCGCACTGCACTACGCTCGTCACCCTGAGATATTAGATGTTAAATCTCTTCATACCCAGTAATTTCTCTGGTAACATTGCCCTTCAAACCGGAACACAGTAATGCTTGCACACTACTGCTTGGCGTTGAATAACTGGCAAGGCATGGTACTTCCCCAGGCGGACAGTAGAGTCCTACCACTACAAAAACATAAAACATAAAACAAAAAATAACAAAAGACACCTGCTTTCCTTTTGCCTGCTTTGCTTTGAGTTAGCTCTGAGTTACCTTTGAGTTACCTTTGCTTGCTTTCGAATCTCCGATTTCGAATTTAGAATATTTGTTCCTTAAGTTATATATTGAATATTTAGCACCATACGTAAACTTTAAGCGCAGCCACGGAAGCCCAGTCCATTGGTGGCAGGACGACATCCGGAAGTTCTGCTGCAGCAGAAGAAGCTTGGCCCTAAACAGGGAAGAGGCTTATGTTGCAGCAGGCTGAATAAGCTATCGATGATGATGTTGAACACCGTACAGTTTTCAGCCAATGTATCGACAACGTCTTTAAAGTCAGTAATGCAGGCGGAACTCAGCTCTTTCTCACGGATATAAGCAATACGACATTTTAGTGCGTATGTGCGTACCACGGGAGTAACTTGTCAGCGGTCTAGGGCTATATTAATACTAATATAATAATATTAGTACTATAATATGAGCGATCCTGAGGTATTTGGAACAGGGTTGGTTCGGGTAGTGTATAGGAAAAGCTATGAAAGAATCAAACCAGAAGCATCCTAGATGATTCATCAGTATTCAGTAAGTACAAAGACTGTAGAGCTCATTAGCTTGCCTTTGGCTGGTATCATCATCATCATCATCATCAGCCCGGAGACGTCCACTGCTGTGTGTTGGCTGGTATGCTATACAATGGATTACGGATTAGTTGAGAGTAGAATTCGGTTGAGTTAAGAAA
The DNA here is from genome assembly GCA_905404285.2 of Erannis defoliaria. NCBI lineage: Eukaryota > Metazoa > Arthropoda > Insecta > Lepidoptera > Geometridae > Erannis > Erannis defoliaria. Next base: position 8,700,593 of record FR990066.1, on the reverse strand, counting down.
AAATAAGACGATGGACGAGACGCCATAATAGGGTGAGTAATAACCCATGCTGTGATCTCTGTATAGATAGATACAATTACATACTTAAAGTATCAGTTGAATACAAAATGAAGGTGGTATGACAGATTTACAAGAATAAAGTGTAGGTAATTATTATCTACAATTTGCTTGTCCATCCTTGCCTTCTTCTCAAGGTAATCTTGTATGTTCAGGTATATAACGCAGCGTTTTGAATAACTATTAATACCGTACGAGTAATTAAGCAAACCATATTTATGTAAATGGTATTGACATCGGTCATTATTCTTAGAACTAGCTAACTAAGTTTGCTTGTACATATTGCGAATTTGATATATGGGTACTCGTTAATATGCAAAATATGATTCGGATACGACTAAATATGTACTTATCTCAAAGAAGTTCCATATTTTTTCAGAAAATCAGACTGATTATTTTACGGATAATGCTTGATAACACCAAAACTCCAAAAAAAATAGATGAATAAAAATACCATGAAATATCTCCACTCCAAAAACATTATGGCCAGGTGTCACAAAATCTTAGCAACATAAAGAGAGTTAACTCGTCCAAGTCTTAATTAACACCGCTATTAAACCGATACATATCGATATAGCCGACAATTAACATTAACAAACAAACAAAAATGCACCAAAAGTTGGGAGCATCCCTACGATAGGGCGCCAAACCAAAGAAAACTCGTAGGTTGTTGTTATTTAAAAGTTGGGAGCATCCCAACGATAGGGTGTGAAACCAAAGAAAGATCGTAGGTTGCTGTTATTTAAAAGTCGGGAGCATCCCAACGATAGGGCGCCAAACCAAACAAAGATCGTAGGTTGCTGCTATTTAAAAGTCGGGAGCATCCCAACGATAGGGCACCAAACCAAACAAAGACCGTAGGTCGCTGCTATTTTGGCAACTACGCATACAGGCCTCGCGATGACTTCACAGTGTTTGCTGGTCGACTGTCGAGCAGCTGTCCTGTTTGTGGGAGGACTCGAGAGGTTTTGAGTGATCCCTGAGAGCGTGTTGCCCAGGTACAAAAAATTGGAATATTATACGACTGTACATATTCCTTGCATTGGGGAAGATAGGGAGGATCTCGAGAGATGGCCGTTCCTCTTGAGGGAGTTCTTTTCCAAAATAAACAAGGACATAAAAGTAGAGGAATCCCCTATCTTTAAACACTAGTGCAGCATAGGGGCGAAAAGTACACGCGTACAACCATATCCTAGTGATACAATTAATATCCCACGTTGTTGTCAAAACAAAATTAAGAAAAAAAAATACAACGAGCATAGATAAGATTAATACAAATTGTATGCTTATATTCGTTAAATTCTTTAAGTACGTCTATCAGTAGGTATAGTTTACAGTTAGATATCTAAACTCACTGTACCTACTCATCATCATTGTGAACAGCTTGCCCTAGCCCTGAAATTGCGAAAAAAAATCCGCTATTTCTCAGAAAAAAAAACGACACGCACGCTTTAATTTTTTTACGTGATTCTAGCTTTGATTCTATTATCAAAGTTATCCACAATGATGAGTTCTTCGATCGAGACACAGAATGAGTTCAATAAACTATTTTCGGCTCAGTACTATTATCGTTTCAAGTGATCCTTCCTGTAGATCAAATGACTGTCATAGACGTTAGGAAAATGTAAAAATTACGTAATGGAACTGTTTTATGCTTTTTATTGTTCCAGGATAAACGTTACTCCATGATTCTGCTAGTACCTCTGTTTAAAGACAGCATCGAAGGAGTCATTAGAGACCTGCCATATGTGGGCCTTCAGAGGATATTAGACCTGATGCATCCCGCCGATGTCGCGTTATCTATGCCGAGGTTCACTGTCAACTATAATGAAGATCTTGTCGAGGCTTTGAGAAAAGTAAGTTGGTTTACATCGGAAAATAATTTAAGAAGATTATAAAGTTGTGTTATATAAGCGTTTAAAGTTTCTAGTAGTTATTGATAGTTGCTAAGTTGTGTCCCTTTCTGAAAAGTGAAAGTGACTGTTGGTATTGGTTAGTACAGAATTTATGTGACGCACATTGGAATAACCTTAAATTCTCATGCTTTGACTAATGAGCAGATTTTCCTTGATCGACTCTATTACTTTTTACTTCCATACGAGTATTTATCAACAGTTTTTTATGATTGATCGTCTCCATTAATTTATAATCTACTATGGCTATCCAAATACCATTTTTCATCAACAAAACTTCAAAAACAAATAACTTTCTTCATTATTTAGTTTCATGGTCTAAAAAAATCAAACACTATGGGAAAAAATTGTCACCTTTTATTTGCCGCACAGATTACATTTTACAGATTTTATTTGCATTTGTGTCATACGATGATGTTGCGACCGAGCAGGACATTATCTCCTGGAGTACAACAAATCCTACATTTACCTAGGATTAGCGAAAAACTGAAGATGTCCTGAACTGATGTTGATTTCGGAGTCCTTGGAGCTATCCAAGGACTCCGATGTGCCTTGTCCGTGCCTTTTGTCATAACTTATAATTTTATGTTAACTACAAAGTTGGACAGACATAAGTACCGGACAGGATTTATTTCTATTGTTTTCTCGGATTTCCAGTCTCCACAATACAGGCTTTGTGCCTAGTGCGGGCCCACAGCAATTTTGTGAATTTAAAAATTGTTAAGAGAAATCTGAGAGAAATAAATGCTTATTCATTTATTTCTCTCAGATTTCTCTTAAGATGAATTTGGTTGCAAGTTGACATTGGTACGATTGACTTTACGCTTATCAATATAACAATCTTTTTACAGATGCACGTCACCACTCTTTTCTCCCAAAAATCCAACCTCTCCAAAATTTTCGAAGGCAACCATGCTCACGTAAACAGCTTCTACCACAAGGTCTTCATGTCAGTCGATGAGAGTGGAACGGTTGCTGCTGCGTCATCAGCTGCTTCCATAGTACCTTTGATGTTTGATGGATCAGTCCAAGTGAGGGCTGATAAACCGTTTCTGTTCTTCATAAGAGATAATGAGCTGGGAATAGTGCTCTTTGAAGGGAAGATTGAAGAGCCGTCGGTTTTGGAGAATGCGCCTATTATTCCAAATGGTAAGGTATCTTTTTTGTTGTAGACCTATATCTTGAATTGAAGAATGCTTGCCTTGAGCTGTGGATTAGATGCGAGAAGGTTATACCACTAGCTTTTTTTATGAAGGAAAACATCGTGAAAACGCCTGCCCGAAGAAAAAATTTTTTGGCGTAGGTGGATATGTGGATAATATGTTGATTCACCAACTAGCTATGGTGGCATAGGTCAATCATTCTTCGAGGGTAGGTCTACGCCTCACTCACACTCACTCACTCATCAGCCAGAAGGCGTCCACTACTGGACGAAGGCCTCTACCCTAATAGGGAGGGGTTACCATAAGCCCCACGCTTGGCGGCGGGTGGCTTGGGGCCTACGCCTAGCAGTGAAATATTAAAGGTTGATGCTCTTTTATATCTCCCAACGAACTTTGTTGTTGCTAAGAAATTTTTGAAAGGAGTTTTTCTGATATAGTTTAGGGATGGTCTATGGATGATCTAAAGCAGGGGTCGGCAACCGGCGGCCCGCGGGCCGCATGCGGCCCGCGGACTATCTTGGTGCGGCCCGCAAGCCTGAGGCTGAGGCTGAGCCTGAGCATTACTTCTACGTTAGTATAGTAATTCAATTTAAATAGACATGATTGTTATATATATTGAATATATATGCGTTTTATTTCAAATATTAAAAATACATGTCCGAAGGCCGGCCCGCACTGATACTCTGGCAACATATGTGGCCCTGCTATAGCAAAAGGTTGCCGACCCCTGATCTAAAGAAAAGTTTTTGGTGAGTATAATAGATTTAAACAAAAGGTTCGATTTCTTCCACTTTATTTTAGTAAAAATGTATTTTTACAGGCCCAGTTCCGATTCAACCTCAAGTTATAATGGAAAACAGACAGGCAGTGCAAACGTCGTCGCAAAATAGCAACACGAAGCAAAAAACAAAATCGAACTCTTTTGTGGAAGGCCTCAAAAATTTTTTTGGTTAAAATGTAAACCTACTCATGAGAGAAGGGTTTCATTTAATCCTTCTGTACCTATATAATGTCTGTGGCTATAGCCAACTATATTTATCTGCAAGTACCTAATAATAAGTAAATAAAATAATTTGTACTTATCTACGGCCTTACTTAAAAACGCCGCTCAAACTTAGTCACTGCTTAAACTTCTCTGTCTTGTTCTTGCACGTGACACTTCACGTCAGAGAGAAGTTGACAGAGCATCTTAAGTAGTGATTAAGTTTGAGCGGCGTTTTTAAGTAAGGCTACTAGTGTTTTATGGTCTTTCACTTATGTATTTAGAACCTAGATGTTACATACATAATACATACATAAGTTCTATAAATATTTACAGAGTATTTTACCGTAATAAAAATATGTTTGTTGTAAATTGGAAAGAAATTAAAAGTTTCTAAGTAAAAATCTTAAAGCAATGTTTACTTTGGAAAAATATTTCCGAAAAGTTTTATTTTTCACTAACAAATAATGTTAGAAAGTTCGGAAGGTTCATGAAGGTTGCTTCTAAATTAACTCAAAAACATTTGTTTGATGTCTGGCCATCCCTTGACATCCGTTAAAAAATGTTTTGAGTTACCTATGTATTACCTAGGTATATATGGATATTTCTTACCGATTGAGTAACAAGTTTAAATATAATCGAGATGTGGAACACAACGTTTGTTTATTTTAAAACAATAACTTTGCCCTAGTTTTCATTAAAGTGTTCACTTGTTGTAACATTGCAAAATAATGATTAAACAGTGTAATATGTTCAATGACAGATATAGCAGAACATTAAGTAATAGATATTAGTAAAAGCCAGTTATGATATTAATGTAAAAAAAACTTAGTGATTTTTTAATCCTTCAGAGCTAGCAAGCGCACCGCGAGAAAATTTTGTCGTGTCTTTATGTCGTGCGAAAACGAGACAAACTTATACAGATTCGTAGCCTTGTCCTGTTTTTAAGAATCGAGAAAATTTTCTCGCGGTGCGCATGCTAGCCCTGCAAGAAATACATTCCGAGCTGAACATGGATTTATGGAGAATATTTTATAGAGATTAAAGCTATTGTTGTTATTGTCAAAGTATCTTTATTCCAATCAAGCGCTAACTGGATTTTAAATTTATAAATAAAAGTTAATTCGCCAATAAAAGGCCGGTTTCGCGCTGATCAGAAATACGGTCATCGTCAATTGCCTCGATCCGTGTCAACATCCTACTTTGTGCCAGAGCCTGTTTTAAAAGCTACTTACTAGGCACTTACTTACTTACCTCCTTTTGGGTCAGTCTTTCAGCATCTAAACCAGATAAAAGCAGCTATGCAAAACATTGTACCTAGCTGCATAAATATATTTTTATTTATTTTTATGACACTGTTGTCAAACGGTTGTCTAGAGAGGTATGTTTGTATGTCATGTCACCGTCGTTTTCTTATTATTGAATGACTAAATATAAAATTGGAATATTATGGAGATGTGACCATATTGCTTGAAATAAAACGTACGTAGGTATGTTGTTCGGCTGTGATTCGGTGTTCGGATAAAACGGCTGTTCAGTTTCACAGTAGGTCTATTAGAATGAGAGGTACAGCTGAAAATTGCTTCGCTCCAGCTCCAACTTGTTTTCAGGTTATCTATACTTACATGTACAAATTTCCAATATTATGCAAAAGGCTTATTTCTATGTTCATCATCATCAGCCCGGAGATATCCACTGCTGAACGAAGGCCTCCCCCTTAGACCGCCACACTGTACGACAACCTGCCATTTGCATCCACCGGTTGCCCGCGACTTTCACAATGTCGTCGGTCCGCCTAGTGGGAGTACCTAGTTACTATGTTATCTCTTTTTAATCGACCTGAAAAAGGAGGAGGTTCTCGATTAGGTTATTTAAAAGTTTTTTTTAAGTCTTTGTTACATCAGATCTTCGGCATTTATAAACCGATTTGGAAAATTATTTTTTTATTCGAAAGGATATAGTTTCGGTGTATATATTTTATCAAAATCGGTTAAATGGAAATTTTCTAATTACAATAACTGGTAAAAAATATGTCATTCAAGTAGATTCAAGTAAACCAAATTTGAAGTTGGTTGATTTTTTTACAAGTAGTTTAAAAAATAATAAAATATTCATACCGGTAGGTAGTGCTCGCTACAATCAGTTATCAGGGGGCTTTTTTTTTATTTCAGTGTTGTGCCGTAGTACTATTATTTATTTTATGGTAGTCTACATCTGCCAGGTCCGCTAGTATTTACGTTTATTGAACCTACTCATAACCCAAGTGTACTTAAAAGTTTCGGCACTAAAATATCAGAGAACAACCAATATATAGGTAGAAACTTTAGCATTTATTTATAAGACCTAGATACAAATCTAAGGAAACAATCCAGTTAGGTTTCCAAGAAGGGCAAGGAATGTGATACAACCGGCTAGCAGGTAATCGGCTATCATACGCTTTGTTTTGTCGTTCCACCTAAGATTCAAACGAGATTAGCTAAGTACGTATGTGGGTAAAAAGCCTCGACTTCCTAGGACGATGCATATGACTGTGTTCGATTCCGTGACAGACATTTCTAAGATAACACCTAATGTCCTTTAGATCTAGAGAATAAAAAAAAAACAGCTGGAAACGTTACAAACGTTATAAAATTATAATTATTTTTTCATAATTTATTTAAAAATCTTTCGTTTTATTAGCTATTATGTCTTTGCAAAGATTAATTCGGTTGGAGCTCAGAAGTTAGCGTTACTTTTTGTTATGCATCGCAGATATTGATTTCGTGTGCGATCATGGGATGCTGTAGACATAAAAATGTACAGACATGAATCTAAGATAAATATTAAATTGGTTTTCCCCTTTGCACCAGAACAAGGTTTTGTATTATTTTTTATTACATTTGGATAAATTTTAAAACATAAAATAAATAATATGTCAATATTACTTCTACGCTCGTCAATCAAATAGCCCGACCCTAATGTGGTTTTGACTTTAATTTATTTGTATAAATAAATTAAAAACCCTACAAAATTAAGTATCTACTTAGGTATGAATTTTCACACAGGGGTCTTATTTTTGAATCGTACGCAAAGTATGCGAGCGGAGCCGACTTTTAAACGATATTGAACCTTATTCCAAACTATATCGTTCAAAGGTCGGCTACTTCCGCATGCGCAATTCTTGCGTACGATTCAAAAATAAGGCCCCTGGTCTTAATATGAGTTTCAGACAAGTCAGTTATCGATTGATATTTTTTCTCACTTTAGGTTTTTGTAGTGGCTGCTGGATTTATTATTGAAGTTATATTCGTATAAATATTATTCACAATATGGGTAAATAAACAATTATTATAACTCGGCTAATTCACGGTTCAATAATTTTCTCATTTAAAGTTTACAAGGTTACCAAATTGCCATCATTATGAAGATAAACATGCCACGGACCCATAAAAGTTAAATTTCATGGTTTATGATTTCTAATTAATTATAATATTTTATTTAGGTAACTAAAACGTTTATTATAATAACGTTTTAATTCAATAATTGTATGTTTTGAAATTGAAATCAAATTGATTCATTGATCATTTGTACATTACGTTAAAGAAAAATGCATGCCTAAAATTCAATCAAGATTAATGTTGGGAGGATTAATGTTTAAAATTAACATGTCAACTGTGCCAGCTCTGAAGGGTATATTATTCGAAGTCCTTTAAAGTGTATTTAAAAAGTCTGTTTAAGGGAAAATGAACAAATTCATAAATCGAACACATACCGCACAGAAACCGACTCTGTGCGTTCCGTAGCTTCTTCAAATATAACTGTTTAATGTCTAGATATAAGCCTCACGGCTTCCGCGCTCGTCACTCTCTAGCCAGTATTGTGTATGTGCGGCTGTGCGCTTCTCGCGTTTTTTTGACGTTTAACTTTTCCCCCAAAAGTGTGTTTGCTTTTTAATTTGTGCTTTTGTGTTGCAAGTGTCCAAAAATAAGACCGTAAGTAATTATTTGAAAATGGTCATTGGCCTTTTAGTAAATGTAGGTCAAGCTTTATTGTAAACAATTTAACGGGCCGGCCTTTATGGCTACGCTTTATCAGCGCAAATTAAAACGATGACTTTTACACCTGCATGAAAAATAGATACAATAAAAAAATACAAATATAAGTAATAACTTATTTTCTACTTCTAAAATACAGATTAGTTTAAACTCGTCTTACATAAGTACTTAGACTACTAAAGTAAAATACGAACCAAACGACAAGCGAGTAAAATAGGGTTAAGTAGTATAAAAATAACAAATTTGAGTTACAAAGAAAAAGGTTTTAGGTTTTAAGAAAGGTGAAAGTTTATAAAAATAACAAAGACCTACAAGTTGCAAATAAGAAAGTGAGTTGTTACTTACATGTTTTACTTCCTCATTAGGAAAGGACCACCTTAAGCAGGAAAAATAAAATGTCCTTTAAAAAAAGCACATATTCTAAAACAGGTACCTATCCCATATTAATTCTTGTGTTGAGAAATGTTTCTCTCAGATTTTTAAGTATCCCTTTGTTTTCAGATTGAGTGTATCGTGAGCCAAAATCAGCAAAATGCGTCTGCACGTTTTAGGTGAGTCGATAGATTTTCAACGATGTAGTACTTAAGGCCACGCTTTTCCATGTTTCAAGCACAATTTTTTACTGCAATCAATCTAATTAGTCTAAAGCTGAATGAGATAGGATATTAGCGGAGCAAAAATATGGCAGTCGCAGATTCGAGCGTGTCAAGCTTCAATTTTTAAGGGCTTTCTTAGATTACTCGAAAAGTATCTAAATTCATATTTTTTCAACCTTAGAAAATTCTCCGAAACGGAGTAAGTACAACACTGTTTTAAACTATCACGGTTGTTTACTAAAGTTATATTATTATTAACGGGATTATTAATATCCCGTTAATAATAATATAACTTTGGAGTAAGTACATATTTTTTTAATGTAAATTTGTACTGTCATTAGCAATAACTATATAAGTAAAAAAAATGCCAGTTTTATTATTTTTTTGATCGAGAGATAATGTTATATTTTATCATGTTTCAAACCGTAGAAGTGACTTAGACGGATGTTCGTCAGTAAAAATTTTTTTGGATTCAATGTAGTAATTTGACTAAATAACATTGATTTTGCGAGTGGCAATTTTGGAATATAATGGGCTTCTTACCAGCACTGAGTAAGTATGATCAAGAATTAAGCACAATTAAACTCTTCTATGCAGAAGAGTTTTTTTTTATACAAGCGAGTTACGCGACGGGCGGGAGGTTCACCTGATCGTCACCCCTGCCCATAACAGTATAAGTAGTGCCAGAATTGTAAACTTGTGAATAAAATCCTGCGTCGCACTTTACTGCGCTCGTCACCCTTAGATATTACATGTTAAATGCCTTCATACCCAGTTTGTTTGTCTATGCAAATAAGTACGCATTATAAAATTATTAAGTCAGGAGAAGAAATTCAATGGTGTATGAATCCACCGACCCGCAGCTGGGCCAGCGTGGTGAATATGGACCAATCGCCCTTCGAGGGTAGGCCCAAGTCCAGCAGTATACTATTCAAAGGTTGATTTTGCTTATTCTACAAAATTATTACCTAATACTCAGCGTGATGCTGGCTGTAAACAACCAGCGCTGGTATTTTATTGGGACCGGCTGGACAATGGACAGACATTTACAAACAAACTACTTAAGTTTTATTTTCGCGGAAGCCCCTTAAACACTTCTGATTTCATAGTGCACGACGAGTTCATAAAGTGTCCGGTCATCATGCTAGTGCCTACTTTGAAGAGAAATCTAGTCATCTATCGCAAACCTTTTATTAAAAAAACATTGAAAGAACTTTGCACCAGCCGCTCGATCGCTCATAAATCTCCGGTGCAGCAGTTTGCATGCAATTTGAGGACGAAGTTCAGCTGTCATTCGGGTCGTGACAGCCAGTCATGGTCGTAGGATCACGATCATTTTGCGTTTTTAGAATCCTCTAGAGTTGCTATTTGTTTGAGTAGCTAGAATATGCCACTAGATGCCACTAGTTTCGCATTGCGTTGTCAATCGATATCCTATGTTTCTTAAAAATCGATTATCCAAACACTTCCACGCCTTATATCTTTTGGCTATAAGTTCGGGGTCACGGTGAATAAAACTAAATATGAGGACAGTCTATTTACGTATATTACCTAACGTTGAGTATGTGGATGACCTCATCGTGATGTAAGTACCTGGTGGAGGCTGCGCACTTGGAGATAGATTTGAAGGATTTTTGTAATTAAGCATGTAGATAAAGGACGCGTTGCGATGCCGATGTGATGATATCCATGTTATGATTGCCTAGTTAAGTACTTACCTTGGTCGCATATTTGCATGTTTTTATAGATAAGATGAGAATTTTCATAATCCTAAAGCCGTAGTACCCTGTGGACCATATAGACATATGGCCACTTGGTTCGACCGCGAAGTTCGATCAATCGGACTATACTTGGGTATGTCCTAAAACTGCATACAGAACCACCCGAGGGTGAGCAGCAGCGTACTCTCTGTTATTGGTGCGGTGGTATAAGCATTCTGCGATCGCCAAGCCGCCTGCCAAGAGTGGGCGTGGGAGGCTTTCTCCGTGGCTTTTCTTGGGGTGTCTCCTGGTTGATGACAGCCACAAAGTTTAATCACTCAAAAGTTTTGACAGCCTCAGGAGTAACATGGTAATAATCCCTCATAGACTTCAAGCATATACTCGAAGCTCATAGATTATTATCAACTGTTTTCAACTTTATTCACCCAATTTGCTTTGGCCAGTTCTGAGAAGTAGGTTCATTGAAATTTCAAAGATGTTTTTGTTTGCTGGCTGCCTACATAGCTGACTACACGTCCGCTTGGGACGTGATCATCTGAATACGATGCGTTGTTAACAATCATACTTTAAAACCCTACAGAGTTAAAGCAACATCAAAAAAGCATTTCTATTAAACAGAATTTAAGGCCCTACCGGTTCACGAAATGCCTATAACGAATTCTGTATTTTTTTTTCATTATACAAAACAACTACTGGACACTACAGAATTTTTCATAATATAAAATATGATATAAAAACTTTATTTACGAAAAACTAATATCATTTATTAAATTTTGAATTATTTTAGTCCATACAACAGCAAAGTTCGCAAAGCGAAAGGCTTATGTGTCACTCTCACTCATACTGTGCCATTGATAATCTGTTAAAAAAATAGGTGCAAGTCTAATTTGTATTTTGTTTACCATTTGTGTTAACTAAGTAGGTACTTATTAGTGGCACCTACGAAAAAAAAACTGTAGGTTTACAATCTAGTTTAGCTCTGGGTCGATCGTGTTCATAGATTATAGAACTACAGACTCCTCAAGATCGTGCCATGTCATTTATTATAGGTAGGTATCAGAGCCTTGGTAGGTATCGATTTAATTCTAAATAACATAGCGTTATTCAACAATCTTACAAAACTCGAGTATGAAACGTTTATTTGACACCGAAATCGAGATTGTCTTGCTTTCCAGCAAGACAATCTCGCATATGCCTCCCAAAAAAAAAACTTAATACATATCGACAAAACGCACAAATAGGCCAAACCATGCCCAAATCGGCGGCTTAGAAATATGAAATTTTCCTACTTAATAAGTTCCTTATAATATGACGTAAGTGAACACTGAGTAGGATTTAAAAAAAAACTTTCCAAGGGGTTAAACAGAGAATAATATTATTTCTTCATAAATCATTGTAAAACTAGATATGGGTAACTCATTATTGACAGATATTACAAAAAACTCTCTATGCTCGGATTCTTATTTAAACGGGCTAAACTGACGTTTCGAGTGTTGCTAGTTTTTGGCAAAATTTAAATAGTGCTGGGATAAAAATATTAAGTTTCTTAGCATATGTTAATAAACTTAATCTTTTTATTAACTTATGAAGTAATGGTAACAAACGTACTAATTTCATACTTATGAACTACTTCCATATATTTATATAAGTCTTTGTAAAAGGTGAAGTTCCTTACTTTTGTACGATTTCAATCTTTCCAAGGTTATAAATTATGAAAATAATGTTACATTTCCGTGTAGCAATTTACAGAACACCGTTGTAACACAATATATTTTCCCTTTTCTACCTTCACTTCCACTGGCAGCACTTTAAATGTTTAACGGCACTTAATAATTATTCAATAATTCTTTTGAACGATATGAACAACATCCATCACTACGGTATTTTAGCAGGCAGCATTATATTGAAAAGTGACATTTCAATCTGTCAGTTTAGTCCGTTTGATTATGAATATGAGTATAGTGTGAAGAATAATAGATTTTTCTGCCCGAATCGGTATTTTCCAATAGATACAATCTTGGTGTCTTCGAGACGCAAGAAAAACATTTTTTTCGCAATCGTATTCCATCCAGTATTCCAGCAAGAGATCTTGTCCTGTCTTAACATTCTACTTCTCATAAATATTTTAATAGCTTTGCTAGCACCCGCTTCTAGAATAGATTTTCATTGAACACTGTTCTATGGGCGAACATTTTCACCGTGTGATCGGACCACGCTAGGTTACTTTCTCGACGGGACTCGCTTGTTCTGTTACTAGAGAGCTGTCAGTACCGTTAGTAAAATGGTTTCAGTTGAAATTAATACCATAGAATCTAATCCTTCTATGATTATAAATTTCTACTGACACCTCATAAGTATGTTAATCCTAATATTGGCCGATGCAACGCGGCGCGTTCACTTTATCTAAAGCATACTAATCACAATCACATACTATTAATAAAAATATATTTACTAAATGACCATTACTATGTAGTATGTACTTAGTACCTAAACGTGGAGCCTCGGATCGGAAAACGCTATTGGTCTTTTGTCATTATCCACGAAGCCACTATACTATTTCGCAAACTTTGCGCAAATGCTGTCTTTTCCTTTAAAGACAGATATGTAATAAGTTATAATTATTTAAGTACCTAAATAATAGTAGATTATGCACTAAGGGAATAAAGCAGTGTCTTACGTCGCGGGTGGCATATTGAACCCTGAGCATAACGAGGGAGTCTAGAGTTATAGAGTCCTGAGTGAAGCGAGCGGTTCAAACTGCCCAAGACGAAGACAGGCTTTATTCCAGAGGAGCATACTGTACTTTTCACACCTTTTACGAGTCAATATTTAGCAAGGAATCCATAAACTAAAATTCACTGACAATCACAGGACCGAACACCGTCTTTTGTTTCACATTCTTTGTAAACGCACCTTTTTTTAAAGTTCTGGTTATGGTGGCAAGTTCGATTTTCGACAAACCTCTTTATAATGACATATGGGCATTTTTTTACTTAGAGCTTTCCACGAGTTTCCACACGAATTAGACGATCCAAATTCAAATCACTTTATTCCTTAGGGAGTTTCATACAACTTTATATCCCTTATGAGATAATGCTTTACTTTACGTTAAGTAAGTTCGTATAGGCTGAGTGGCCAGCTTTACGTTGAGGTTGCATCACATGTAATTGGACATGTGATACTCCCTGGCAGGACCACTTTCATTTTACTAGATAATAATGGGACATTGTCGAGCAAGTGATGTGAAAACTATAATATACGAAAGTATCCTATGGTCAAACAACGTATCCTTAATACAAGGGTAAAAGAATGACTTTGACTATTCGTTGTCGTCGTCAGCTATAAGACGTCCACTGCTGGATGAAGGCCTCCCAATAGAGGGGTGTTGCCATAATTCCCAGGCTTGGGGATCGCAGAATGCTCACCACCGTTAACCAAGAGGACGCTGCTGCCCGTCCTCCGGTGGTTCTGGTTGCAGTTTAAGGGCATACCCAGGTCCAGGACTTTGACTATTATATTATTAAAATAGAAAATTTCCCTGTCTTTTTATTACCATTCTGGCTGTCTCATTACACCTGTCCGTAACAGCAGCAGTGCCAGAATTGTGAACTTGCGAACAAAATCCCGTGCTGCACTGCACTGCGCTCGTCACCCAGTGATTTTAGATGAAAAATCTCTTCATTCTCAGTAATTTCTTTGGCAACATTGCTCTTTAAATCGAAACACAGTACTGCTTGCACACTACTAGTTGGCGGCGGTTGAATAACTGGGAAATATGTGGTACTTCCCCAGGCGGACTCTGCATCAGAGTCCTACTGTACCCCTACAGAATACAAATCATCGGTGATTGTGTTCTGAAGCTATCAAAGAATACTTAATCCGTTTACAGTTTTCTAGAATTTTAGACATAGTTAGGTACAATAAGTTTGCATGAAATCTTTAAACAATAAATTCCATGTGTATTGTCCAATTGTTTTGTCCCTAAAAATATTTTTCCATTTATTCTAAACATGTTCTACCGTAGAAATGTTAGATTTCATGCTACTGATCCGTGTATAACGCGATGCGACAAAACATTTATATTTTCCAAAGAAGCTGCTTTTGCGAACTGTACCTACTCACGCGAGATCACAATAGCGTAGTAAGGCCAGCACGGTACATTCACCGCTGCAACCAGTACATTATTTTATTCGCAACTAGCAGGGTTCTACAGGGTTCGGTGGAAAGGGTAAACTATGCCATAGATTAAGTATATATTAACAACTATGCTGAACGGGAGTACCTAATTATGTTTAATTTTGTATATGTTTATTCATAAAATTAAGTACTTATCTACATTTACACGATTGCCCAAACAAAAGGAGTGTTAGGTAACTATGTTTTTTTTACAATAGATGGACTATCTTAAAAAATATAACATACAGTTATATTGTGTATTCAAAAACAAGCTTAAATTATCCATCCGTTTTGTGCGTCGTCGTCCGGTTAGTAGGTACAACGTAGTTTATCCTGTCCTTTGGGGGTCGATATATCCGGATTCGAAAAGCAGTCATGTAGAAATCGAACTCGCGCAACGAGGGTTCCGTACTACCATAATAAAATCAAAAAAGAAAAACAGCTCTTACGAAAATATAAGTCAGGTTGAGGGTAGTACCATTATTTCTTTTGTGGTTGCGGAAAAAAATTACATTACATACATTACAGCTGAATAAAAATAATTATTTTTTCGCCTATACGTCAATGAACACGATCGATTTACTAACAGCAAATGTTTTAAAATGTAATCGCAAAATTAATTTAAAAAAAAAAGTCATTTAACAACGCAATTTCAATTTAAAAAAATCAGATTTGTCTCATTAATACTCTTGTGCCCTAAAGGCCTTGCTTCATACCAAATATGACAAGTATTACAAATATTTTTTATACAGGGTTTGTTGATGTTATCTTAGAAAATCATGTAAATTTGAGCAAAGGAGGCTTAGCTTACATAGCTTACCCTTTCTGACTAACTTGGCATATCTATTAGAGACTTGCCTTTACAGTGCAGTGTGCTAGCGATTGTAAATAACTGTCCGGAGAACTCGTATGAGGGAGATTAGATATATCTTCTCTGTTTTTCAACCGACTTGAAAAAAGGAGGTTCTCAATTCAACTGTATATTTTTTTTAATGTTACTTACGCGCTTACTCCGCCAATTATGAATTGATTTTGATTTTGATGATTATTTTTTTGTTTGGAAGGCTTTGATAAGAGGGAAAGAGAGCTAGATCCTCCAAGTTGGTAGTCATACTTCAGCGATGGTTCCATATAAATATTATGGTTCAGTAGTTTTTTTTTATCATACCTAATTACTCGAAAAACGATGTCATCCAGGTAATCGAAATTGAAGTCGGCTGTTTTTAAAGTACTTGTTTTATAAACTGAACTTATATGAGCATCCATTGCATAAAATATGTATGTATAAGGTTTGCAATTTACACATGCAAAATAGCTAAAAGAGAATAACCAGCCTTTTATAGTCCATTGCTCGAGAAAACCCTACTCTTGAAGGCCGATTGAGCTGATCAATCTCAGTAGATACAGGGGCCTGATCCACGATGGGCCAGATGGACCACGCTGGTCCAGTTGCGGGTAATTTTTATGGATTCACATTGAATTTCTTCTCCGGACATATTCAGGTTTCTTCACGAAGTTTTCCTTCACCGAAAAGCAGTGATGAAAATTCGTACATGAATTTCAAATAACTCATTGGTAGGGCGCCGGGCTTGACCCCCAAGCTCACGATTTGATGCCAAACGGTCTCCCAATTAGGCTACCACAGCTTTTACAAAGGGCTTTAGTTTACGTTTGTATGAAAAAAGACCTCCTCGCCCGATTTAAAATCTGTCTGTACCTGTGCTGTTTTGCTACGTAGTTATTTTAAAAACAGAAGAAGACGGCAGGATGGAAATATATCATCGTCATCAACAGCCATAAAACGTCCAATTTGGACGAAGGCCTCCCCCTTCATATGGGTTTGCCATAGGGGCAGGCGGCTTGGGGATCGCAGAATGCTCACCACCGTTAACCGAGAGGATACTGCTGAGTCCTCTGGTGGTTCTGGATGCAATTTTAGGACTAACCCAGGTCCCCAGGTACCAGGTCCCGGTCCGGTTGGATATTATTTTTATCTAAAATATAAGTTTGTTGCATGTATTCAAAAAAACATCAATCAAAATCTCGTTTATTTTGCTTTAAAAATACCACATAGGTAACACTTCTCAGTAAAGGCACCATAGTCTTCTTTCAGTATTATGAGTATTATTTTTATTAATCGTTTTTGACGTGGCCACTTACATGTACTTACTTCTTACTTTGTCTAATATAAGGTTCAAAAAAAACAAGAACATAAAACTTCAAGTATTTCTCTGACTATAGTACTTATAGTATTATATTATCTTTGATAAAACCTAACTATCTAAATACTTAATTACAACTCTATAAAAATTAAATAATCGATTTATGAGACCGTTTGCTGTATCTACTTATATGCATAAAACCTATAGATAGTACAAACGATCTCTAATTTCGGACAATGTGCCCAAAACAGCTGGCCGCGGTGCCCCGCTGGATTGCGAGGCAATTATTTTGCCCCATATTCATTTTCTTTTAATTTTCTGCTAATTTTGTCTGCCACGCCAATCAGCCACATTATATTATGTAATCATCAACCAGCGCTGCGCATTATTGTAGCTGTCCAATGAACTGCAATCACGAACACTTAGCTACCATGATGAGGTTTAATTGCGATGCGCTGCAGTTGTAATGTAGACCTATTAGCAGAGCTATTCGAAAAAATGTTTACTCTGGTGCATTACTTTGAACATAGTTTTATACGCGCCTGCTAAGAAAAACAAAAAAAAAACTGAAACTGTACCTTGAACTCCGGATTACTTATCTTGAAGTTTTACCTTCTTTTGCATAGGTAAATTAGGTAGTGAGAGGCTTATGTGATTTGACAACCCAAAGATCTATCTATTGCATCATCCGTTAACATCATTTTTGCTGTAGTGAATAACTGGGCGCAATGAGATTGCGGTGCAGGATTTTGTTCCTAAGTTCACAATTCGGGCACTGATATTGTTATGGGCAGGTGTCATGCTTACCATCAGGCGAACGTCTCGCTAGTCTCGTCACTCCATTGCATTAGAAAATGGCATATGCAGGCATACTCTTGTATGGTGTTTGGGTCATATTCCACCGTGCTGGGGGGCTAAAATGGTCGCGTTTAGCAATTCTGCATATGATTCTATGATGATTCATTTCGCATATCGTAAAACGGTCACTTAAACGCCAATTCATACTATGATTTTGCAAATGATTCTATTACGGAATTCATTCGTTTGACAGTTTTCTATAGAAAGTCGTACAATGGTCGATGAAAGATAAATTGCATAAAGTCAACTAGCAGATTCGTTAGAAGTTACTCGAGAGCAACTTTTTACAATTCATTCTGCTAAGAATTCATTAGATGAACTGCTTTTAGGGAAATTGCTTAAGGCCGGGTTATTCCACGTTTCAAGCACATTTTTTAATGAGATCAATCATTAGTCTAAAGCTGTATCAGGTAGGGTCACATTTAGCGGAGCAAAAATATGGCGGTTACGCAGATTCGTGCGTGTCAAGCATCGATTATTGAAGATTTTCTCAGATTACTTGAAAAGTATAGAAATTAATAACTTTTGAACCACAACATGCTCTCCAAAATACTATTAACTTATAATACATATTTTTTTAATGTGACTATGTGCTGTAATTAGGACATAAAACTGAAAATGGTTTAAAAATAGACACTGTTTATTCTATTTATAGTTTATTCTACTGGGTATTTTTTTCTATCGAGGAAAGTATAATCAATCGTGTTTTCATCCACAAAAGTTACTAAGACGGATGTTCTTCTGTAACATTTTGTATTTTTGGGCTTTAAATATAGTAATTTGACTAAATAAATTTGATTTTGCGAGGGGCAAATTTGGGAAATACAAGCCTTAATGCGGCCATTTTAGACCCCCTGATCTGCTGCAGTTTGGCGGATGAGCCTTAATGTTTCTACTGTGAATAAAAACTCTACAAGTTTCCTTATATTGTGTTCAGGGTTTTGGTCAAGGGTACTGGCGTTAGTGACATCACAGGATTAATGAGACACACAATTGAATGTGTTAAAGTAATGCACTGGACTTGATTTAACCAGTTCTCGGTACTACTGCAATTACCAAGGACAGGCATTGTTTTTCACCAACATGCTCGTCTTGAATCCTTGAACCAACAAAACAAAAACCTTCAATATTTTTATATCCTCTGACCCCAATACCCTGCCATTACTCACTATGTCACTTTGTTTTATAAATAAACGTATCCTTCGACAGTTAGGTACAAGCATGCAACAGCACCGTTAAGCGTACTGACCGACCCACTTCCTGAACCTGTATATTGTAGAACATGGATACATTGAAGATCATACCTCTATAAGTATCATACGTACGATATGCACTTATCTGAGTATGCAAATTTAGGTGGGATTAAACTCCTGTCCTTTGTTTTATACAACGTGTAACAAAAAGGTTCAACAATACTGAAGGGTATGTATGTACTCATCATTATGTACAACTTTTACTATGAGGCCAACCCTGAACTCACAAAAAAAACAGCTGTTCCATACATTTTATCCAAGTTCAATAAACTTTTTGTAAGGAACAACTGTTTTTTTCCTTCGCTATTTCAATGTTGGTCCCATAGTAAAAGTTGTTCATATTAGTTGTACATACATACCCTTCAGTATTGTTGAAACTTTTTGTTACACATTGTATACTTGACCAAGCGTCTCAGGGACCTTTGAGCCTAAGCGACAAGTCAGCGTTTGCATGTATGTTTGTATGTATGTTTGTTCAATGATAACTTGCGAACCGTTGATCCGATCTTAATTAAAGTTTGTAAGCAAATATAATTATCAAGTTCGAACGTGAGCTAAATTGGTCCAGGGGCTCGCGAGGTCTCAGTTTACTGTGGACTATTAGATTGGTTCGTTTATGACATTCAGCTAGGATTTTTTAATGGACACTATCTATTACCGTAAAGGGAACGATTTATAATCTCATTACCTACTAGATAACCATAACAAGTACATACTTAAATAACAAAAAAAACCGTCTTCAATTTTGATTAGGTAGGTACTTGGATAACATAATTTTTCTAGTTATTTTCATTCAAAACCAAACTACTGAACCGATTTTAATGAAATTTGTATGGGATTAATCTAAAGTATATCCTTTCAAATAAAAAATCATTTTTCCTAATCGGTTTTTATATTAAGTACGGAGTTATGAGGTATCAAAAAAAAAATACAACCGAATTGAGAACCTTCTCCTTTTTTGAAGTCGGTTAAAAAGCCTTTACTCTTCTCTGATTTAGCTAAAACAAAAGAAGGAAGATGCAAGTAGGTAGTTAGAGTAGGTACCTATGAAATTTTAGAAGAATTCCAGATAATATTTAGGTAGGCACATGCATTATGTACAAATGTTTATAAATACGTTATCAATAACTACTTTATTTTATCTGTGTAAATATTTGTATAAAGTAGGTATGTTTTATCTCTCTTGCAATACTTGTTACAATAGGCATGATGACTACAATTTTTTTATTAAAAAAAAAATTTTAAATTATCCAAAAATAAATAAGTTCTAAGTATTTTAATTTCAAGCTAGACAGAGAGCGCGCTATACTGAGCTATGACGTCAAGCCTCAGGCGCGGCATACAAATGCTATACTAACACATGCTTTGCGAGAAAGGGATAGAGCATCCCCTCTCTATCCCCACCTAAAACTTTAAACGCTCATATCTCAGAGATTTATCAGCCAAAACAAGTTTTTTTTTCAGTATGTGTAATGTATTTAGATAAATTCATCACTAAGCCTGTTATTTGTCATAAATTTAACATTAGGCCACAAGCCTATTATTGCAAGAGAGACAGAGAGAGCGAGATGATCTATGTATCTTTAAATAGGTACTTGCAAGAGAGAAGGTGAAATTAACTTTGATCGACCTACATCGATGGTTCAATAGGTGAACATTTCTAGAACCAATGTTTTCCGTTTATGAATAAATATATTAGTTCTAGCTCCCTGAGTTTCAAATATGTCTAAACGTGTACTTTATTTCAAGTTAGTTATATATGTTAGTGTTTCCACTCAACCTTGTAAAGTCGGTAGGAACGTGGTGCTTATACTGGGTATTTTGTTAGTAACATTAGTCTGGGATGTAGTGGTAGTACTCTACTGCAGAGTCCGCCTAGGAAATATCCCACACCTTTGCCAGTTATTCAATCGCCAAGCAGTAGAGTGTAAGCATTACTGTGTTTCGTATATATATATTTTTAAATACATTTAAGTGACGAGACGAGCAAGACGTTCGCCTGGTTGTAAGCGGCACGCCTGCCACTAACAGTAGAAGTGGCAGAATTGTGAACTTGCGAACACAATAATAGCATTTTACACGAACGCTTGGGGATGAAAAAAGTATCCGCGCGCTGGGTCCCCAGAATGCTTACCGATGCACAAAAACCAACCAGGCTGAACATTTCTCGAGCTTTTTCGGAAATGTTACAACAAGTTCCTGATAGTTTTTTGTCTCGATTCATAACAATGGATGAAACATGGCTTCACCATTACGATCCTGAAACAAAATTACAATCTATGACTTGGAAAAGACCATGATCTCCATCTCCTAAGAAATTTAAGGCGAGTCGTTCTGCTGGATAGATCATGGGCTTTCTTTTCTGGGATAGTAAAGGGGTGGTCATGATAGAATATCTCGATCATGGAGCTACTATAACGGGCTATTAGTATGCAAAACAAATAAAAAAATTGCGTAACAAAATACGCGAGAAACGACGAGGCAAACTAGCAAAAATTGTTTTGTTCCATCAAGATAATGCCCCGGCTCACAAGTCCGCCGTTGCTATGGCCACAATTCGTGATTCTGGCTTCAAAATACTTGAGCATCCTCCATATTCACCCGACCTTAGCTTGCCCCTAGTGATTTCTATCTATTTCCGAGGTTGAAGGAGTCTATGAGAGGGCAAAGGTTCGAAAATGACGAAGCAGTAGTCGCTGCAGTACAGGAGTTTTTAGGTGCTCAGGATGAAGAGTTTTTTAAGATAGGAATTTTAAGCTTAGAAAAAAGATTTTCCAAGTGTATTACGCTAAAAGGCGACTATATCGAAAAATAAAATAACATTTAATAAAAGTTACCGGCAACATACTCATTGTCACGTTTTATTGAACGCCCCTCGTAAGCATAATATAATATTTATAATATGTACTGTTTATTCTTGTGTTACGTGTTTCCAACCTGTTTTAAAAATAAATAAATAAATATGTATGACCAAAATCTCACTATGATTTATACTAGGATGTTCATAAAAGCTGGCGCCAGTAATGTTAGAAAAATATTCTTAATGTGCGACAAATTCTGTCAACCAGTTTGGTCTCTCGGTCTCTCCGCCTCTTTTTATAGAACAACTGTCTCAACTTAGATACTAAAACTTAAAAAAACTGGCGCCAATTTTAGCAATCTGAATGACTTTTCAGACTACGTCACTATTGTTGATTTGGCATTGCTATACCTACTTAGTATACATAGATCATCTAAAGCAGAGACCCGTAGACGAGCAAGACGTTCGCCTGGTGGTAAGCGTCACGCCTGCCACTAACAGTAGCAGTGCCAGAATTGTGAACTTGCGAACACAATTCTGCGCCACACTACACTGCGCTCGTCACACTGAGATAGATATTAGATGTTAAATCTCTTCATACCCAGTAATTTCCTGGTAACTTTGCCCTTCAATCCGAAACACAGTAATGCTTGCACACTACTGCTTGGCGGTTGAATAACTGGCAAAGGTGTGGTACTTCCCGAGGCGAACTCTGCAGTAGAGTACTACCACTACATCCCAGACTAATGTTACTAACAAAATACCCAGTATAAGCACCACGTTCCTACCGACTTTACAAGGTTGAGTGGAAACACTAACACAATACACTATATATCCTTCACAACCACCACCGTGGGCACCATCGAGCACTTTCCGAGTGTCAATGTATGAAGACGCCTCTAACCAGTATCTTAGTCTTTACACATAATTTTTGTCAACCTACCTGTGTGTGTGACATACCACTTCGTCGACCTTGTTCGGGCGCCGCGCCCGCGCCAGCCGCCGCGGTCACTCGGTCAATTCATGTTGTTTTCGATCGATCAACAGGTTTTCGACCTGATGATCAATAAGGCTCATAAAAAAAATAGGTATGGTGCTGCGTATCGACTACTGTTTATTTAGCTGATGAGGGTTCTATTCCTAATTCGACAACTAATTTAATTTTCACAATTAATTCTAATAAAGTTCGAAAACTTAAGCCCGCTTTACAAGTCACTTAAGTTTGGATTCGTACTGCCCCTTTTTGCTGATCACACTTTGATAGATTTGTAATGAGTATGTACGGGGTTGCTAGCACCCCGCAATTTCACCCACCTGGAGATCCCTGGCTGGGCAGCGTCGGGCTGGCCAGTTGCCATAATAGTCGAGGTGACGTTTGACAGCCGGGCCCTAGCTTGCACGGGGCTCCAACGGGCCTGGTTTGCAAGACTTGCCACAACCCAGGCGGTAGATACGGCAAGGGGGCGCGCAAGCTAGGGCCCGTTTCTTGAGACCTAACATGTAAAGTAGATAGTTCATACATAATACTTACTTTCTAACCGATCCCTGAAAATTGCTTTGAAATATCTAAACGGCACCGATTTTAACATATACCTATACCTACAAAACATTTTACATTGATTGAGAAAAAAAATGGGTTTGCATTCCCATTTTGTAATATCAATGTGATTATTTTCCAGTACCACCCCATGTAACATTATCCCGTCCTGGGCCCCACGGGCTTGTGAGCTACCCGAGCCCTTCCGGCCTTGTCCGACAGTGTTCCTGGGACAAAAAGTAGCTTATTGCTTTTATAATATTAGTAGTCTTCTTATCATCATCACCTTCCTGCCCTTATCCCAGTAGGTGGGGTCGGCACAGCATGTTTCCTTTCTCCACTTCACTCTGTCATTTATCATCTCTGCATTCACTCCCTTTACACGCATATCATCTTTTACGCAGCTCGTCCATTCTGTTTTAGGGCGCCCCGG
Source organism: Erannis defoliaria (assembly GCA_905404285.2). Lineage (NCBI taxonomy): Eukaryota > Metazoa > Arthropoda > Insecta > Lepidoptera > Geometridae > Erannis > Erannis defoliaria. The sequence goes on along the minus strand of FR990066.1, from coordinate 8,676,908 downwards.
TTTTACCGCTTATCATCATTTCCAAGGGTTTTTTAGTTATATGGCTCTCTTCTCTTCTCATGACATGTCCATACCACGCTAGTCTTCCACTCCTTAATTTTTCGGTCACTGGTGCTACTTTTAGACTTCCTCTATACTCATTTCTAATCTTGTCCATCCTTGTCACTCCACACATGCATCTCAGCATTCGCATCTCCACTGCGTGCCGTTCCTTACATTTTAGTAGTCTTCTTATATGACACAAAATAGGTCAACACAATAGGGTAGATGACTGATGTTTATATCGTTGAAACCAATAGCTTTGATGAAGAATTTAAGTAAATATAGTGTGTTTATTGAAAAAATAATTTTAATCGGTTAATAATGTTCTGATATATGAGCGTTTAAAGTTTTTGTTAGAGACAACTCTGTCCCTTTCCCACAAAACAAAAAATGACGTCACGCCTTACTTGTCAGAATATAATTTATATGGCGACCTGACAAGTGACGTCACGATTAGCTGTTTCGCCTCTCTGTCTAGCATGATATTAAAATGCTTATAAGTTGCTTATTTTTGATCAGATTTTCATTTTCTTTTCATTAAACAGCTATATTTATGGGCCACATTTTAATAGCGCAATAAAAAAATACCAGTCATCTAGCCTATTAGATGTCTTAAGAGTAGACAAGTTGGTCACTTCTCCATAGAAACGCGGTAGTATTACTACTCCACTATGTAATTTTGTAGGTCCAAGACTAAGTATTATATCGATTAATCTCTTCATTATCTAGGATTGTAAATTATTACGATAGTAAAAAGTTAATAAACATGAAAGTTATGAGCCAGGAAACATCTTGTATTTTAGCTCAATTTTAACGCCACATTGAACGTAAATAAAAAACATAAGGAATACGAAAACTCTAAAATAATTTATCAAGCGGCATAGTTTAGTCCATAAATATTTCAAAAAACTTAAGTTGGAATAAATTAACTCAGAGTTTATTCAATCACATTACTGCAGCCAAAGGTCGACAAAAAAAATTGCGCACTCATTTATCTTTCTTTCTCCCTTTCCCACAATTTGTTTGATGAAGAGAGCATGCTTTTTAGCCGCGCCCACCGATGAGTTCGAGCCGTCAACTTGTCGATCCTTAATATTAACAGTGTACATTTTTAATACATACCTAGTATTAAGTATTATATTATTATCTTTGACAATACGTAGGAAGTAATACTTAATACTTATATTCCTATTTTATGTTTTTAGTGCTGATCCTGAGCATCGGGCTTTGCAGTGCTCGGTGGCTAAAACAAGGGCGTAGTAAGCAGATCACCAGCTTTGTTGGAGAAGCCACCAATGAACTCTCTACTGCTATCTTCCAGGTAATAGTCCGCATCATCTTATTATTGCCGCAAAAAGTGCTAGAAGTAGCCAAAGTTAAAAACTACATATTGGAGGTTAAAAATCGTTCCGTATATTAAAACTACAATGTGTTTTAACGAATACGAGCGTGCCCCATGCCATTAAGCCTGTATTCTTGCTTCTGTCCTCTACGACTCTGTAAAAAATGCCGAATCCGCACCATCACACATTATGATTATCAAACTGAACTGCCACAGATCATAAAGAAAATTCAAACGTGTGTATGTTGAAATAAAGTCGCTATGTTGATAGAAAAAGGATGTAGCAAAATTTGTTAGCGTCAACTTTTATGAAATTGTAGCTAACGGGCGTCCAAAAATATTTATTTATTTATACATTACATCTATTATTACAGGTTATTTCCTAATGCAATAGGGTAGTTAAGTCAGTAGTAATAGAATACAGCTCATAGTAAAGTCGCCACAACTTTACTAGGGCATGACTTGGACTCGACTATGACTAATTTCGTGTGACTGACTGTGATATCATTACATATTTGACTTGATTTTCATATAAATACTTGAAAAAATCATAAACTTGACACTGGCAGAATGCACAACGTGCGATGCCAAGAACTAAGAAAAAAAAAAATTACTTACTTGAATGACACCAGTGGATACGAGTATGCCTTGGAGTATTTATCTCCTCTCTCTCGAGTATGCTCATTACCTACTAGCTGAAGAAAGCCTCTTTTGCCCCTAATGACCAAAAAGGGACTAACTATATAGCTATCACAAATCTAGTAATTTGACATGTAGATTAAATATGTCGTTTAGCAGCACTTTCGAAATGTTTCGAAAGTTGTTTTAATCTAGACTCTACATGGCCGTTAAATATCATTAGGTGTCTACTTCAAGTCCTACTTTCCGCATCCACTTTCTTTCATGCATATTAATTGAACTTCGTTCTATATTCTAGGGTTACATCGACGACAACAAGAATATTGCTTTCTCTCCGCTGGGGTATTCAGCAATTTTGGCAATACTAGCAGAAGGTGCCAAGGGGGGTACTAGAGAACAGTTGGTCTCAGCCCTGCATTTACCTTCGGACCAAGAGCTCACAAGAAAAACTTATCGCTACATCATGGAGAGATTAAAGAACAAGAACGAATATAAATTCAACCAGCCAGAATTAAAGAATTTCTTCTATGTTTACAAAAACTACACAATCAATGAAGACTACAAGAAAATTTTAGAAGATTATTATTTGACGGACGTGCGATCAGTTGAAAGATACAATTCTGATCACAATGTTGATGACGATGAATCAAATGCAGGCACAGAATATGTCGTTGATGAATCTAACAAAAAGCAAGACGATAGTAAACACGACGATATACCAGAGTTGATGCCTCCTAAAGAAACCGAGAAATACATAAGTTTCGCTGTTGAAGATACTCCTGAGAAAGTAGACGTTACTCAAATTGAATACAAGCCCGCAAAGAATATAAAAGAGAAAATCAAACTAGTCAAAACATATCCGAGAAAGGAGGAATCAGCGGATGAGGAGGAAACTATGGTCGCAGTTGAAGCAAGAAACCATGCTAGGAGTTTAAGGATATTGCAAGACAAGAATGATATTTCTTCAAGCCTTTCTGTTAACAGCGTTGGCAAAAAATCTGCTTCCAGTAAGTATTTACAATATTGTTTTTGTGTGTATTTATTACTTTATTTTTATAAGCTAATGTGGTAAAAAGCACAGCTCCTTTGCATTTAGTGATTGGAATGTGAAATAACATGTTTTTGAAATCCATTAGCTTGTATGATAGAGAGGCGCTTGAACTTTGATTTGAGCAGTCTAGGTAATACGAGTAAGAAGTATCAACACTGAAGTCAGAATTGGTGCCTATTCAGAATTTTAGCCTACGAAGCTAAAAAACTATCTAAACAACCGCAACGGGTTCTGTTTGTGAAATGATTTGTAACCCATATTTTTTTTTCTAAGCTAATACTAAAACTAGCATGAATTGACTATTACGTTCAATAGGAAAAAACTATTTTGCTCATCGCTTCAGTTCTGTTTTGCGCACGCTATTAAGGCAGTTGTTAGTGCTATAAAGAACACATTTGTTAGTGCCTATTGCACCATACACCGTTATTTTTATATCATACCGGAACAATTGGTAATTTAGCTAGCCAACGCAGTCACAACAGATTTTTTAATTCACGTACATTTTAACCTTACGCATTTGTAAGAATTACGTATTTATAATCTTGTTGTATCCTTCATACCCAGTTCTAAATTCCAGAATCATCCAACTCCCTGATGATAATCTTCAACGGAATGTACTTCCGCGGCTCATGGAAGAAACCCTTCGACCGAGAGGAGCCGGGGCTGTTCTACAAGTCCAGCTCGGAGAAGAAACAAGTGCCGATGATGAAGACGAGTGGTACTTACAAGACTGCTTTCTTGCCAGGGTTGGACAGTGAGGCTATTCAGCTGCCTTATGATGTAAGTTTTATATCGCATGGTTTACTTAAATAGAATGCCTCATGATATGAGTTCTATTTCTCAGATTTTATGAATACCGGGTTATTCCTTTGGAGTGTACTAAATCGAAACAGTTTTTACTACAGGACCAACCCTGATATCGCGAATTAAATCAGCTGTTTCATACAAAAAGTTCATTGAATCTTGACAAAATGTATGGAACAGCTGTTTATGTCGTGATTTCGGGGTTGGCCCCTTAGTAAAAGTTGTTCACAATCACGAGTACAATGACGCCCTTTCGGCTTAGTACACTCCAAACGAATAACCCGGTATGAGCTTGAAAAGTCAAGAAAGATGGCGGTAACAGTGTATATACGTAGGGCGTTCATTATAAAGTGAGAATGAGGTAGAAACTCTTTGGAACCGAAAAAAGTAAACACTGGCTGGTAAAGCTGGAATATTAATAAGATTAAAAAAAGGAAATAATTTGAATATCTTTTTGTTTTAAAAAAATGGAAGTCTTTTGTTTGCAGTCTGTCGTAGCGTGTTGTCAAAAATGGAAAAACATTAATTGCGTGCGGTTATTAAGTATCTGTGCATGAAACATTTCACTACGTAACAAACTAATCAAGACTTGCAGGATACTTTAGGAGCAAATGCACCACCTTATTCTACAGTTGCTCGTTGGTGTGCCAAATTTAAACTTGGAAGAACATTCACCAAAGATGACCCTCGCCCGGGCCGCCCCATACCGACATAGTGACCCAAGAAATGGTAAAAAAATTCGAGAACATTGTTTTAGCAGATCGGTCGTTTCACGGTACGTTTTATTGGCGATGAAACGAAGATTGCGACTGGTAGTGTGCATAGCTTTTTATACGAACGCTTGGGGATGAAAAAAGTAACCACGCGCTGGGTCCCCAGAATGCTTACCGATGCACAAAAACAAACCAGGCTGAACATTTCTCGAGCTTCATTGGAAATGTTTCAACTAGACCCTAATCGTTTGTTATCTCAAGTCATAACAATGGATGAAACATGGCTTCACCATTACGATCCTGAAACAAAATTACAATCTATGACTTGGAAAAGACCAACATCTCCACCTCCTAAGAAAATGAAGGCGAATCGTTCCGCCGGATAGATCATGAGCTCTCTTTTCTGGGATAGTAAAGGGGTGGTCATGATAGAATATCTCGACCATGGAGCTACTGTAACGGGCTCTTTGTATGCAGAACAAATAAAAAAATTGCGTAACGAAATACGCGAGAAACAGCGAGACAAACTAGCAAAAATTGTTTTGTTCCATCAAGATAATGCCCCGGCTCACAAGTCCGCCGTTGCTATGGCTACAATTCGTGATTCTGGCTTCAAAATATTTGAGCATCCTCCATATTCACCCGAAATTGCCCCTGGTGATTTCTATCTATTTCCGAGGTTGAAGGAGTCTCTGAGAAAACAGAGGTTCGAAAATTATGAAGCAGTGGTCGCTGCAGTACAGGAGTTTTTAGGAGCTCAGGATGAAGTGTTTTTAAAGATAGGAATTTTAAGCTTAGAAAAAAGATATTTCAAGTGTATTACGCTAAAAGGCGACTATTACGAAAAATAACGTAACATTTAATAAAAGTTACCGGCAACAAACTCATTCTCACTTTTTATTGAACGCCCCTCGTACCTAGTCCCGTACTGTATTTCGTTTTAGAAGTATTTTTTATTTATATTAGTAGTGTAGTAAGTATTATGTGAACTATGACTATATATTTATGTATTTCTGTACTATTGTGGAAGACAGATGGAGTGATTTAAATGTATTTCTTCGTATATTATTAAATCTTGTATTCGTGATTCTCGTCCAATAGAAGGCGTCCAAACCACAGGTCTTGCTAAAACGTCAAAATTTTACGAGCTACTCACCCAAGTTTTGAAAGATTGGCTAGACTAAGGCTTATTTAGTCTTGCCCATCACTCAAAAGTTACGTAGCCAAAACCGAAACGACCAGTAATTGGAAACCCTGCGCCTTAATGCACTGCGTTCATCATCGTGCGACTATAAGATTTCGATTTTTACCCTTATTGCTCTTGATTGTATCTTTCAGGGTGAACGTTATGCGCTCCTAGTAGTGGTACCCCGGTCACGTGATGGACTCACTCGACTCGCAGCTGACCTGCCGGCTGCTCCGCTACTCGATATCCAGGATATGCTCCGAGAGGAAGAGGTCCAGGTGTCGATGCCTTCCTTCTACGTGGAGACCACTACGAAGCCTATCGCTGCTTTGGCTAAGGTGAGTACATATTTTTACTTTTATCCATTTTGAAAGTGATTTTCTGGATGTAAGCAATGCTGTTTACAGTTAGTTGGTCTTACCATAGCTAATATAATACTATTGTAGGTCTTACTAAAATTGCATAAAATGTGTTTCATAAACTAGTGATAATTGGTTTATGAAACATTTCACCAGGTATTCGATGTTGTAGGTATCTCCCAAAAAAGACACACGCCAACTCGACTGTTTTTTTAATGATGCGAATGGAGCACAGCTCTAGCTTCTGCTGGGCATAGGCCCTACCCTAAAACTCCGCTTGGGCCGTAATTCCGCAATGACCCAGTGCGGGATGGCGATGACATACGCCATTGATTTTTTCCCCCAGTTATAAAATATACAGGTTTCCTCAAGATGTCATCTTTAACGAAAATATAGTGGTATAAGTTTTCGGTGGTACGCCCGGTGAAGTGTATGTGAATCCACCAACCTGGAACTGGTGGAAAAAACGTGGTGGCCCAAACGCCCCTCGAGTGTAGGTAGGCTTATGATGATGACTTTTTAGGACTAATTGCTACTGGCCCGGGATTAAACCCACGACCTGCTATTGCGAGATGCGTCATCTCCCAATGGGCTGCCACGGCTGGATGGAGCACGTTATTATAATTTGCTATTAATCCGTTCTCCAGTTCGGTGTGAGCAGTATATTTACTCGCGACGCGGAGCTCTCCGGGGTGTCGTCGGACGAGGGACTGTTCGTGCAGGAGCTGGTCCAGCACGTCGCTGTCAGGGTCGACAACACAGACGCCACCGCTACGAATCTCGCAGGTCCGTCACTTATTGGTGTTTGAAACTCTATAATTGTTTTTATGGTCATCAATCATGAGACGAAACAGAATTTTGAGCGATAAAACAATATCTAGGGCATCAGTGTATTGGTACTCATTATCATTAGTCTGAGACCTGGGTGTGTGCTTAAACTGCAACCAGACCCACCGGAGGACAGGCAGCAGCGTCCTCTTGGTTAACGGTGGTGAGCATTCTGCGATCCCCAAGCCGCCTGCCAAGCGTGGGGATTATGGCAACACCCCTCTATTGGGAGGCCTTCGTCCAGCAGTGGACGTATGGGAGTATATACGATTTTTTGAATATTTTTGTATGAAGTGATTCCACACTTATGAGTATATACTTGTCTGCGACATTTGATGGTAATTCTCACTAGCCCCCTAATTTCTCTAGCTACTATCTATTACCCTTCAAACAGGAACACAGTAATGTAACACACGTGACTTACCCGTGGCACAACACTACCAGTTATGCATTGGGGAACTCCATTTTTGAAGATATTATAAAATCACTAAATATGAAAATGAATAATCGCAGTCGGTGAAATTGCTGAGAATAACATTACGAAGTCCAGCAAAAATATATTTTGTTCTAAGCAAGTTTTAGTAAGCTAAAAATGGAATCATAGGTTCAGTTTTATGAATGAAAACTTGCTTGATATTTTAATATCTCTAAATCATTGTATTGCATTGTGTTATTCTCAGTCATCACCGACTGAGATTTTTCAAAACTATATTCGGTGATTTTATATCATTAAAAATGTTGAAATGTGCGAGTGAGATAGCGGCGCGCAGCATTCTGAGCCTAATGGTACAACATGATACACTTACAAGCTACTGCATGGCGGTAGCATAATAATATATCTGATACTACGGTAGTAGGTACGTTAAGCAATTCTCTTCAAAGAAGATAATTTATTAGTAGATCTCCCCGTGTTCGTCTTATTTGCTAAAACAATTAATAAATATAAGTACGCGATTATGCGTAACGATACCTATTACTAAACCGAAATGATGTCTTGTACTCATCATTGCTAACAACTTTAACTATGGGAAAAATCCTGAATTCTCAAAAAATAAACACAATTTTTTTATCGATTTTTTTAACGTTTGGGAACGAAATGTATGAAACAGCAGTTTTTTGCGATTTCAGGTTTGATCCCATAGAACGAGTTGTTTACAATGATGAGTAAAATGAAACCCTATCGGTTAATAATACCGTTACGTATAATCCAGTTATAGTTCGAAAATATATTGAACGAAAATATAACTCTTTAGAGGTCATAGCTAGCTGTTACATGTACATGGAGAGTAAATTAAAGCGACCATTGAATCCTGGCAACATGTTGAACCTGAAGCTTTTTGACCGTCTATCGACTGCTACCCAGTACCACAGAATAAATAATAGTACTTACAGTACTTAACAACTATCTATAATAAATTGTTTTGTCAACAGCCACCAACGTCATGCAAACCAAGAACCTGCCTTTATCTCAAGATAAGATCCGCCGCTTCAACGTGGAACATCCCTTCGTCTTCTTTATTGTAGACATATTGGATAACCTCGTTGTAGTCGCCGGAAAAGTTGTCGACCCTGAACAACCAGCGCCTTTTGAATTCTAATACATTGAAAGAACTTTTTTAACATCTCAGTAACTTGCTATGAAAAAAGAAGAATATAATTTTTACCTTTATGTCACAGCCAGCTGAATTCTCTAAGCATGTCACTGCAACTTGAGAAGTTTAGTATGCGCATTTAAAAAAAATCTTAGATCGAGCTCTAGATCGGATTTAAAACTTGACGACACCATATTAAAGTTATTGTACCCCACCCTTGTACTTAATTTATTGTCTAGTTATCCTTGCTGTGTTAGGAGTTCTGTAATTCCTGATAAACAATCCAGACGCATTTGATAGATAAAAAGTACACAGCTTAGATTTTAGTTAGGTTAAGTTATTATTTATTTTGATAATTATTGTGATATGTTTAAGATTAAATTATTTATTATTATTTGAATACTGTTTTTTATTTCACACTCGTTGTTAACTGTGCAACTTCTATGCATAGTAACAGGGCTTGGCTATTGGTTTCGTAGGCCTACTAGCGCTGACTGCGTTATCTAAAAAACAAAGTTATATTGCTATCTGTAATTGAATGGCAGGTATAGAAACGCATACGGATCAAACAGATAATATTGTAGCACTTTCATTCTTATACAAGCTGTTGTTTTTCATTCTTGCCATATTTACAGAGGATTGATATACTTTCGTTACGAACAATTTTTACTATGGTGTAAACTCTGTAAACCCAGAAATCACAAGAAAACAGCTGATCCATACAAAAAGTTTACTTTCGATAAAATGTATGGAACCGGTTATTTTCTTAGCTTTTTCAGGTTTGATGCTATAATAAAAGTTATTTATAACAATGAGTGTAAATACGGCAAGAATGCAAAAAAAAACAGATTGTCTGTTTACATTTTAATTCTACTCCTATTAAGAGAGAGGCCTTGGTCCAGCAGAGGACATATTCTGGCGGATGATGATCTGTGAACCTATGACGACATAATGGGTGACTAAACAGTTTCCTTTACAGTATGGGGTCCATGTAAAATTGAGTAGATTTGCTCGGCGGCGGCGTGTCGGTTTGTTACTCCTGTCCGGAGAGATAAAATAAAAGCGTTAACAGCTAGTTGATTTCACATCGGTATAATTCACAAGGGGCGCTATGAACATAGGACGGTATATAAATAAAAAAAGCTAAGCTGCAGGGCGTCCACGTCAGTGTCGTCGGCTATTAATAAACTACGTTTTAGGAGAATATTAAAATGCGATGTAATTAAATCTGTGTAAAACGTAACGTAGCTCATCAAATAAAAAATGAGGGTAGATAAAAATTGTGATAAGAAATTTTATGAACCGAACTTTTTGTCAAATCACTTTCGCTTTGCAGTGTACCTAAACGGTTGTAGTGTAGCACGTCAAATATGGTGTAGAATTTATACGATACGGTCACGCTGGTCGTGATACTGTTTCAATAAGTTTTCTAACGTATTATTTAGTGGATTTCTAAGTGGTCGTTCTGGAAAATGGAGAGTGATAAAGAAAATATGCCCTCGAAACCAATCAAATATACCTCCAATACAAGAATACCTGTGCCTTTGGAGCCATTGCCTCTTCTGCCAAGGCATTTGATAGTAAAGAAGATCAAACAAGCAAGAGCACCTTTGAGGACCATAGATTCTACTAACGCAAATGTAGCATCTTCGAGTTCCCAAGCCCAAAAAACCAACAAAGAACCCAAGAAAATTAAAAAAGAAGTCAACTTTAAAAAGTGCGTAAGACACGTCATCACTTATTCCAATTTAAAAAATGATTGGGCTCAACTGGTTTTTGGTGAAATTGGGCTTGGTACCACGACCAGCACTAATGATTCGGTAAAAACTGAATACCATGATAATGATGGCACTGAAAATGAATTCGTGAGTATTGAGACGCAAGAAGTGGTATATGCTTGCGGAAAATTGTATAGCCCGGAGCAGTCGGACATAGATCATGACACTACCGTCTTCTTTGGCGATGATGATAGCGAAAGAAATGAAACAGTCATTTTTAATGAGAGTGCGTTGCAAGTTCCCAAGTTTGAGAATGTTGTGGTCACGCCAGCTGCCCTCATAGAACATAGACGAATAAGAAATGTAAAAAAAAGCCTTAAGAGACCCCATAGTCGGGAACTGCAAGGACTTTCGCCTGTAGTAGACGATAGGACGGTCGAGGACAAAGTAAAGCGACGCTTAGTTTTTGACCAACTGGAAAATAAGACGTCTTCATACGATTGTAAGTACTAGTCTGATTTGTCTAATCTGCCTATTCCAGACATCCATACATTTTTATTATATAATATAAAAAAAGCTTTACTCTCAGCTTTTCTGTTTTCTTTTCTTTGGCTTAAAATTAGCTTAAACCTATACTGTTTTTAAACACGCTTAAAATGACTTCGCATTCTAGTTAATTAATGTGTTTTGAAACGACAGTTTTATAATTAGTGTACTAATGCTGGTGCCAAATTCTCTTATTAATTCTAGGGAGTGAATTACACACGAAATGCCCCACCAGCTATACAAGTGATATATTTGATTACCTTGGATTTATAGAAAATAAGCCTCGAGGTGTTCCGCACATAGCAAGTATAACTCGTGCTTGTATCATCAACTGGCTTATGAAATTAAATGTAAGTAATTTGCTATGTACCGTGTTGTTGTCGTGTGAAAGGTATTCTAGATATAAAGTTTTTGCATGATACCTACTCAACTGGGCTATGTGTCATCATGATTTTGGACCGGGAAGATGGAAACTAAAATTACCCAATATGATAGTCCCGTTTCTTCCCCGTGGTCCGTTTACGTGGTTCACCTAGATGTTCTATTATACATACCCGCATAACACCCATTGTTCTCCCCAAGTCTCACTTCCTTTTTAAATGACTTCAAAAAGGAGGAGGTTTTCAATTCGGTTGATTTAATTTATGCTTATTACCTCAGCACTCCGGCATGAAATCGGCAGATTTTTTTAATACCTTGTTTGAAGCGTTTCTTACCCGTGGTTCGTCTACGTGTTCCTCAGATTTTTTGTGTACGTAGTCTACCCAATAGGTGAACCTAATAAAATTCAAAGTCAATGTAAAGAGATTAATAGGAAAAAGGACAAGTATAATTGCACTTAGCGATTAGCATTTTAAATGTGTTTAATAATGACATTATATCATAAAAGCGAAACCTTGTCTAAAAAAAGTTATGATGTACTTCGGTACAGAGATAGCTTGTATCTTGGAATAAAACATAGGCAGACTTTACATTTACCGTGACTTTTTTATTTGACTTTGAATATGACCGAGACTTATTCAACCCAATACTTATCATCTAAAACTTAGCTATATTAAAATACTGAAAAATTAAAAATGTGCCAGAATGCACATTATAAGAGAAAGAGAAACAAAGAGAAAAAAAAAAGCTAAGAGAACTAAGACTTCGCGTGAGTAATTCCGTAATAAGAGATAGGGGAGGACGTGGGAGTAAACAATGTTTGTTCCATAGGTACGTTGAATTATGCATAGTATGATCCAAGGGTACATAGAATTACCTATAGTACACCTAGGTGTTCCATGGGGATATTTAATGACCCATAGTACACCTAGGTGAACCACGTAGATGGACCACGGGGTAGAAACGGATAGACCCATGGAATTTGGGCTTATCAGTTCTGTTAAGATGTCACTTTTGTATGTTTTTTTTACACAGGCACACGGATTTAGGTACTAGGCAGGAAGAGAGCAAAATTTTCCAAGTACAATAAAATCTATGACGTGTAACTTTGGTGTTATCAATAAATTATGTATTGTATGCCTCCAAGCATAGGCTTGGTAATTATTTTGACGTATTGCTCCTGAGAAATGTCGAGTTCCGACTATGCCCTAAGTCTTTGATATCCCAGGTGGACTATTAATTGATTGATGGCCACGTTCTGAAAAACGAAGGATAATACGTCCACCAGCTCGTTACAAGTAAATAAATGAAATAATTGATTGCGTACACACAAATATCATCTGAAACAATGGTTAGTATTCCTAAATTCAAAATTTTGATTAGGTGGCTGTGTTACGGTATGATCCCTGGTCAAAGACAAACCCGTGTAAGATTGACACAGGTTTGGGAATTGGAATGATTAGCGTATAATAATGAAGGGATTGCTCGGCAGTGGGCGATTACAATATAGAAAATATGATGATAGAAAATTATGATGACGATTGCTAATCAAAATACAGGGTAGGAACGGCAACCCCGCAGTCATTGAATCCGCGTGCTGGTATATGGACTCGTACCTGAAAATAAAGGAAGTGCCGCTGTTGAAGCTCCAGGTGGCGGCGGCTGCTTGCTATTGGATAGCTCAAAAGCTACACGGAGCTTGGTTCTCAGCGCAAAAGTTGGTCTTGTGTGCGAACAATGGTTTCTCCGTCGAGTTACTGCGGGCAGCTGAAATGAAGGTGCTGCGAGACCTGGTTTGTATTTTTTTTTGTATACTTATTTTTTTACTACTTATTGATATATCTATTCAAGTATTAGTTTATATCATAATTATACTTATATAACAGTAAACTTTCATACAATAAGTACTTCAAATGTATGAGGGAAACACAGTCGCATAGTACATTTTGTGCCGATTATTCGGCATTGAAATTATGTTAAAACTAGCTGCGCCTCGCCGTCTCACCCGAGTGTTAGAAAAAAACGTAGATAATAATGATAAATAAATATTTGCCTATATTTTATTCCGGGATATATCCGTTCCAAGTTTCAGCCAAATCTGTTCGGCCGGTTTGGCGTGAAGACGTAACAAACACATACCGACAAACTTTCACTTTTATAATATTAGTGTGATTGAGGAGCAGGACAAGCAGACTTCCTGATGGTAAAAAGTCACCATCGCAGAAAAACTGCAACGCCAAAATTTTTTACAATACGTTGCCTGCTGTTTAACAAAAGTTTCTATTAACATTTTTAGGGATTCCCTCCACAACCAGTAATACCCCAAGAGTTTATCACGTACCTATCGTGGTGGTGCGATAACCAACACCCTGAGGAAATAGAGATGGGGGCTACGTTCCTTTGCATGGCGGGGCTGATGGTGGACAAGTCGCTGTGCGAGGAGTTCCCATCAGTGATTGCCGCTGCTGCAGTGAAGACCGCTGTTTTACTTCTGGGGAAAATAGCCTATATGGACCGCCTTATTATGTGCCCAGTGTGAGTATGGGGTTGGTTTGCGTGTTTTTTTGTGGTAAAAAGGCCTTTGTGATAAGAGATGATCAGTCCATGAGCTCCAGGTCATCACTGCATTGGGGCAAGTTAATGTGAGACCATGGAGGATAAGGAGTTGCGATTAGTAACTTGCGGCCGTTGCTCAGAATTTACTCTGTGGGTGAGACTCATTATTACTGTTAATTGATCTAGCTACAATACTTCATACTAAATCATTGTTTCTAGTAGCGTCTTTAGGTGAAGACACGCCTCATATTTTGATGCTGCATTGAGTTTTGAATTACATGCACGGGTGTGGGCAAGTGATATACCTAATGTGGTGAAACATGTATTTTCGTGTTGTTCTCAAAATTCCGTAATCGTTTACTAGGACACGACTTGGACTTGACTATGACTATTTGCGTAACTAACTTTGATTTCATGACATATTTGACTTAGGGGTTCTTTGTAATTTAGGTATCTACGGATTTACTACGGATACTGCTAGTTTTTGTATCGAAGAAAAATATCGCGTATAAACCTGCATAAATTGCCGGAGAAATGTTTTAAAGGTTTTGCCCACATTGCCCACTACGCTGTATTGGGATATTAACAGCTGATGCAGTAGGTACAGTAAAGGCAAATACTCAGGGTACCTAGTTCAAGACACATCTATATGATTTTTATATCGATGAGATTATACGCTCCACACGGTGAGTTTGTCTAAGAATATGTTGATTTAATACCAGAAAGAAGAAGGAATTCCACTGATATAAAGTATGCCGAAATGAAAGAACGTCAAATTTATTTGTAGCATTGCAGCAAAACACAGTTATACAACGTGTAACAAAAAGGTTCAACAATACAGAAGGGCATGTATGTATTCATCGTTACGAACAAATTTTACTATGGGGCCAACACAGATCTCGCGAAAAAAACATCAGCTGTTCCATACATTTTATCCAAGGTCAAAGATTTTTTTGTATGGAACAGTTGATTTTATTTTCGCGATTTCAGGGTTGGCCACGTAGTAAAAGTTGTTTAGAATGATAAGTACATACATGCCCTTTTGTATTGTTGAACCTTTTTGTTACACGTTGTATATTGTATAATACATACTTCGTAAATGTTTTTAGCAAAAGCATAGGGCGTGTTGGCCTTATAGGTACTTACTCCCTTTATACTGTCTGTTATGTACGCCACGTTCGTACGAGAAATATCAGAAGCATTTAACAGATTTTGTTACAATGTTGTTTTGCTCGTCAGGTACCAGAAGAGTCTGATAAAGGTCCCCAGCATCCAGCCTCTGTCGTCAATTTTCTGCCGAGCGGTTCGCACTATATCCAGTCCTGTTTATGAGTACAACCTCCTTCTGGAGCACTACGGCCAGCCTCCGAAGTGCATTGCTCGGAAAA
Source organism: Erannis defoliaria (assembly GCA_905404285.2). Classification (NCBI taxonomy): domain Eukaryota; kingdom Metazoa; phylum Arthropoda; class Insecta; order Lepidoptera; family Geometridae; genus Erannis; species Erannis defoliaria. The sequence goes on along the minus strand of FR990066.1, from coordinate 8,661,763 downwards.
TCACCGAAGCGGCGAAATGGTGTGGCTACGAACCTCAGCATAACAGAAAGTCCGTTAGTTATAAACTAATATAAGTTTATAATTAACTTAATAATTGTAAAGCAATGTAATGTGTTGCTCATGAACAGGCAAGGTATTTTATATGCTCGTAACGTAACTTTAGATTAAAATTGTAATTTGTTATTCGGGCCTTTATTAACGACAATAAAATAGATAATAGAGTTGATTCACGCGGCAAGTAGTCAGATCTAAACTTACTAAAAATATAGCTGTCGTTTTTATTGCAGTCTATGTTCACGAGCCTCTTGCGCTCCGCGCTCCTGCAACTACTTCAATGGATGCGCTCCTCTACCTACATGTTTTGCTACATGCAAGCATGCAAAACGCCCGCTTCGCGTGCACTTGCTTCGCGTGCGCTTTGTGTTTGCGCTAATAACCGACACAGCTCGGATCGTCCGCCGCGGAGCGTGCGGGTGGGTGTCTATAATGTACCTACAACATGATATTTGCCGACACGATAATGTACGGCATAATAATGCACAGCATGATAATTGGTGTACATGTACATCGATTATCATGCTGTACAATCCATGTCGTTCAATACTGGCCGTCCATTATCGGCTCGTGTCTATAAAGTACGGTCCTTTAATGTACAGCCAATAATCCGAGAACATTTCTCAAATTGACATTAAAAAAAACCTTAACCTAACTGCTATACAAATAAGGAATTCGTGTACTTGTACATCAAATATCAGTCTGTACAAAATCGGGGTGTGCATTATTGAGCCGAGCCGATAATGTACGGCATGATATTGCACGGCACGATATTGCACAGCATGATATTCGATGTACATGTACACCAATTATCATGCTGTGCATTATTATGCCGTACAATATCATGCCTTACATTATCTTTGTCGTACATTATTGCGTGCGTGCAACGTTGCATTGCACGCTCCAAGTTCGCAAACATAACCACTATGTGGAGCAGTTGGAGGAGCGCGGAACGCAAGCGGCTCGTGAACATACTGGATACCCAATAGAGAAGGACTGCAACATTTTTAATACGTTTAGGTTTGTCAACTAAAGTCTTCATAATTGGCTGAAATACCTACAAAAACAAAAGGATTGTAGGTACTCAGACCTATGAAAGTAGACAATCCAAATGCTTAATACTTACGACCAGTCGGCAGCGTACTCTAGCTTGCTGGTAGCATTGCCACGATGAATGGCAATGCTTAGGTATGCATTGAGCCATATAAACTTCAGCATGTTATAACTCAAGTAAAATATTTGTATCATTAAATGTTCTAAAGTGAACGCCATGAATTAGTAAATAGGTAACATAGGATGCTCTGAGACTTAGTGGATTGAGGTACTTGGTAGGGGCAGGAAGCGAAAAGCGAGAGATCGAACTGACATTTCTGATTATTTTAAAATTTTAGACGATAGTAAATGAATTTAACATTATAATTATTATGTATATGTAATAGTTTTTTTATGACTTTCCTAAATAACAAGTTTATCTAAATTAAATATGAGGCCATTTTTGTAAGGCGATGAATGTAAATAATTTAATGTAGGCTCATAATTGTTTTTATCTAATTTGTTAAGTGCCTACCTTACGTTATAAGTTTAATTGTTATTTCAAATGAATTACATGTATTAAAACAGAATTATGACTTTAGTATATCTTAGACTCGAATAATATAATATGCGTTTCACTATCACGCCTGGGAAATAATTTTAATACGCTTTTGAAATATTTGAATTGTATGTACCTACTGTAAAAGAGTTTGTAGTTTTTAGGGTATTATATTTTCTTTATTATAAATGATTTTCACCGGGACTTTATTGCACAACAAAACAAATATTTTTTTACCTCGACGGGTCGACCATTTTTTAATCGTCGTGGTCATGAATAACTGTATTGTACTTGCGGTTATACAGGGTTAGTTCTAATCAGTTAGCATCCTTTTAAGGGCATGTTCTGTGCATCAAAACAAACAATTTTTACTATAGAGCCAAGATAGAAAAGGCGACATTTTTTTTTGTGATTTCAATGTTGGCCCATATCATAATTTTTATAAGCTTATTTTACTTCACGAGGGTCGCCGACTGTCAAATCTATGGTACCATTGAGCGGGTCTGATGACATTACTATTAGGTTCAAGTGGTAGGGGACAGTTGTCACACTTGTAGACATCTCTTAATATCTATCAATTCAAAAAGCAAAATATTATATTTGTTATCCTGGCAGGTAATTTACTTTTTACATTATCTTTGATATTTCCAGAGTGTTAGCAAGTTTTTCGAATTTCTACATTAATTTTGGGGATACCTAGGTAGTTGTATAAGTCATATAAATTACGTTTGATATAAATTTAATGCCCCGCTGAAAAACAGGACATCTATCCCGCAAAAACTTTGATCGCACCTTGGCTTAGTTGGCTTTCCATGCAATTTAATGCAATCGCACAGAGACATGCGACACGATCAACAGTGATGATCTCAATAGATAAAGAAAATAAAACAAAAGAGCATGCAATTTACCAGTGAAACTATATAGAGTATTACAATCATTGAGCTCATCTATAAGTCTAGAGCTTTAGCTCGAGCTAAAACTATGGAGTCACAATCGTGCAAAAAAAAAAATGTCCGCGCCAAAACTCGGCGCACGCTACGCATTGCGCAGACTTTTTGAAGGACTTAAACTACGATAAGCGATACACTACGATACAAGCGCCCAAGCATACATTGAACACTATACAAGCGACATAACGTCTCATCATCATCATCAACAGCCGCAAGACGTCCACTGCTGGACGAAGGCCTCTCCCTTAAAGGGAGGTGTTGCCATAATCCCCACGCTTGGCAGGCGGCTTGGCGATCGCAGGATGGTTACCACCGTTAACTGAGAGGACGCTGCTGCCCGTCCTCCGGTGGTTCTGGATGCAGTTTTAGGACATACCCAGGTCAATACATAACGTCTAAATTAGAACAATTATGAACTATATAATGCAAATATAGGTATGTACAACGGCACTCGGAGGTTATTTGTCTGTTTTCATTTAGAGATTGTGACTCTTTAGATATTAGCTTATTGATTACAATAAATAATACCACTGGGGCATCTATCCTGTTTACCCTATCGTCAAGATTGGCTTCATTAGTTTAGCTTTATTAATTTGGCTGTAATTTTGTGTAGATTAAATAGGTCTAAATAATACAACATTTTAGATATTACAGGAAAGTTCCATACAAACTGGAACACTATGCTAGGTGTCCTGTGTCTGAACAGGTACTGTTGTTTCTACATTTAAAACTCATTATAGACATACCACAATTGCAGTAGATGAGAAAATGGAAAAGTAACAGAATAAAGCAAAACAGGTAAGTTCCCTTTTAGCAAAAATATTTTATAAACAACTTGCGTCATGGACAGACGTGAATTTTAAACTCAATCACCTATAATTACTCGTTTCTATATCTAGCGAGTTTAGAAACGATATTACAATAGGTATGGTAAGAACAATAATTATACAATAGGTATTTAACCGGTTTAGACAAAGACCGGTTTATCTACGAAGACAAGCTGTAACCAAATTAGTTTTTTATTGTGTATTGTATGATATGTGTGCGAACGAAAACATGAACCCTTAACTGAATAAAACTATAAAAAATAAAGGAATAGAGAGAAGTCTTATAAAATACAATAAGAAAGTGTGAGTTGAATAACAAGAAATAAGCCTTGGTTGTGGAAGACGAGTGAGAGTGGACAGGCATCGCCAGTGCTAGAAATGTGTTCACGCTACCTACTTGAAGTTGAGGTTAAGTGTAGCATATAAAAAACTTAACTTATCAAGTGACCAATAAGAATAAAACAGAGTGGGCAAAACCTACTTACTTTATACCCCTGGCGTAACTTAACCAAACAACAATTCCAGTTATATACATACATACGGAAAAACCACCACAGCGACTGACTATCTATAGGTATTTTATATTCTGCTGCTAACAAGAAATGCAAATCGTATCCTGTACGCTTTGAGATAAAGTTTATAATTCAAGTAGTACTAACAAATATCTGTGCCTTTTTACTGTTGGACTCATGATACGGTCAACTCGCAGATGTTGCATTACTGCGATATTCTCCAAACAGATGAGATGTTCGTATTTTAAAGCATACAACGTGAAAAAGCATAACAATCTCAATCAGATTTATATTAAGCATTTTCTTGAGCATAACTTGTTTTTTAAGCTGTGTTTTTTTAGACTGATTATTGTGTTTGTTAGTGAAGTATAAAGATGGAGTTGTTACCATTTTTATGTAAGTACATTTTTCGACTAATTATAAATTGAAAACTATATTACGTCATATTTTTCAAGCCTCTAATTGAATTTTATAAGTCCGTACGTATTTACTTTAGCGCTCTCTTAACATAAATACTATTATTATATATATATATATCAGGTATATTATCAAATTAACTGTGTTCCGTGTTTTTGCCTACGTATACTCCTTGGGCAATCCCTTAGAAACAGTAAATGTTTTCGGGATACATTACGTATTGTGATATTCGGGATATATCCTAGTTTATTATGATTGCTTAATAAATTTTTGTTTTCTAATTGAAACTATATTTACAATTGTGATTCTGTATTCTAAACACACGTCTTATTGTTTTTGCGTGTTATTTATTTGGGTTTAATGTATTTTTATTGTTTTTAGGCATCAGCAGTTTTGTATTCTATGTGAATTCCCAGAATGCGATACAAAATTCAAATATATTGAATCCAGATCGCATTTATTTTGCTGACAACTTGCCAAGTACAGGGAAACCAAACCATCAAATAAACACACCAAGTGACAATTTACAACCACCGTATAACAGTATAGACGTGATCCAAGTTCCAGTAACTACACCCGGTGTGATGGAAACCTCGACAAACAACTTGCAACGACCAGTAAATAATTTCAATGTTGTTCAACCAGCATTTGGACCTGTAGCAATTAATAGAAATTCAGATCGCATTTATTTTGCTGACAACTTGCCAAGTACAGGGAAACCAAACCATCAAATAAACACACCAAGTGACAATTTACAACCACCGTATAACAGTATAGACGTGATCCAAGTTCCAGTAACTACACCCGGTGTGATGGAAACCTCGACAAACAACTTGCAACGACCAGTAAATAATTTCAATGTTGTTCAACCAGCATTTGGACCTGTAGCAATTAATAGAAATTCAGAAGAGTTACAGACAAGCAATCAATGGGAAACGATTCGTTTAGATCAAACCTCGGTGGCGCTGACAAATTTCAGTATAAATGTAATGAAGGTTAGTAGACGCGTACCAGACTTAATGCATAATGTAATCAGCCTGTTAATTGTCCAGGTTATAGTCCTACCCTCGAAGGGCGATTGGGTCATATCCACTACCCTTCAGTTGCTAGTTCGTAGGTTGTACACTTCAGTTGATATTCACATACGCCTTGATTTTTTTCTTCAGACTTATCCAGGGTTTCTCACGATACTTTCCCTTACCGAAAAACCAGTGGTCAAAATACCAGACCTATTAATAGTCAAATATATACTACACCGAATTATTTGTTTAGACACTAAGATAAAATCGATATAGGTAAGTATCCCAAAAAAGGTAAGTACAGCTTTAAGAACTTCTAGAATTTGCAGGGGCAAACCTGATTTATTCTTCAGAAATAAGTATGCAGGATTTCTTACGATATTTTCCTTTACCGAAAAGCCAGTGGTATAAATACCAGACCTATTAATAGTCAAATATTATACTGCACCGAATTGTATGCCTATGGACGCTGTGATAAAATCGATTTAGGGAAGTATAAGTGACAGGTACAGCTTTAAGGATGAGAAGAGCTTCTAGAAGTTGCAGTAGCAATAAATCGGCAGAACTGATTTAACATTTAATTGGAATGTTATAAAAGTATTGTTATATGGAATTTGTTACAGTTTATTCTTAATCTGTCAATTAGTTTTGGTTCACTCTGTTAATTTCTCGTTTTTGCTTTTTACCTTATAGGTACAGCTACCGTTTGTGTGGTTTGTTTTTAGAACAGCTAATACATTTATTTTACCATGAGAAACATAAAATTTTAACTTGCGATACTATTGTAGTACAACGTACTCTTAATGTTTTGTCTCTTAGCGGTACATCTTTTTCGTCCAGAGAATACAGATTTTTATCCTAACAAGAATAATCAGGCTTCGTCTTAGACCATAATATAGGTAAACGAGCTTCATATTAGACCATAATATCACTGCTTGTCGCCGGACAGACTATAGTAAAATGAATAAACATTTAGAATAAAAAATTCAGCACTTAACCGTGCAAGTACAAAACAGTGAAAAGATTAAGGCAACGTTTGTCCATGACCTTTCAGAAAGAGACGATATCTCCGAAGGTGCGATAAAATATACATAGAAATTGCCTGTATTGATATCAGAAGACTATAAAAAAATTAATAAATTAATGACATAAATAAAGAAAATAACCTTTTTATCTACTTCTAAAAGCACCCTTTACATTCCAGAATATCATAATACGAAGTCAAGGTAACGCTGTAGTATCTCCATACTCAATATCGACAGTACTGTCACTACTACAGCAGGGAGCTACACAGCGGGCGCTGGAACAGATCTCTGCGGCGCTCCAGATGTCAGCACAGACTTCTGCTGATGTGTACAGGATCCAGACACAAGACTTACAGGTAAGGAATGATAAAATGCTTATAACTTTTTCTTCAGACCCTCTACCACCGCTGCTGGAATCACAAAAATGGACCATAGAGATTTTATAATCTGTGGGATGGATATCTCAAGATATCTGATCATATGAATAGTTTGTAGCCACGGGCTTTGTATATTTTTTTCCAACAGACAGCCACTATGTCTGTAGATAAAATTTCGAACACAGCAAGGTATCAGTATCCTGATCACAGAAAAGCGAAGGCTCTACTCTTCTCTCTTTAGTGATCCTGATAGTTTGATTCCCTGTATTGTGAAACCTGTTTAATCGAATTGTTTACTAAATGCCTGATAAAATCATGGAGGATAAGGAAATGTAATAAGCGACTTGCGGCCGTAGCTCCTATTTTGCGGACGGAGTGTGTGACGTCACACTTATTGCTCAGTCTGCTAACGTCCGCCACGCGTAACGGTCATTCAAACTTACTATACATACGTTAGACATACGATTTTATGTTTTTACCCGGTAAAAGTAAAAATGAAATGAGTTGCTCTGTTTCTTTATGTAAAAATTACAGAGGAAAAAAATCCGATGACATGATTGGCGCCTCATTTCATTCGTAAGAATTTTTATTTGTATATTTAGTGATCTGTTCTATAGAATTTAAAAAAGGCGAAAGGACTCGACTCTACGACACATAATTTCTTGGTATCACGCAGCGTGATACTCTGCTGCCGTCTCTTGCCCTCTTGTCTCTTGTCATCCCGCATCAAACCGTTCGGTTCTAAAACCGACGGGACGCCGGCACTGACAAAAGCCCAACGGATGATGTCATTCAAGCTGGCATGCTGAGGAATACGCCCGATAAGATATAAGAGGTGCACCTCTTATACAGCGCATGGTGGCCGAACCGGTCCGCTATATCACCACATGTACAACGGCGAGGGACCTGGCAAGGGGCACCTACACGAAGGGATACGGCTAGACGGAAAGTTTGATTGTCTAAAAGATTGCCAACATTTTTAGACGGTAAAGCATGCAACCAAAGCCCCGACTCCCAACGAGTGACTGCAAGTAGGCGAGCACGCTCTGGGGAAAAAGATGATGAGGCTATTAAATTTTGACATTCTAACTCACAAAGCGGTCTTCCCACTGCGTCTGATAAGTAGGGGCCTTGGGCAGGGTTTGATTTGGACAAGCTAATTTCCAGCTTGCCATAGCTTCCGACAGGAAAGGAATATCAAAATTTTTAAGTGATGGCGATAAAATTGTGTTTACCAAACGTGTAGAGCTGAAAACTGATGATAGGAAAGCTGGCAATGATACACTAGAAATTTTGCGAAATATATTTTTTTACTCACTCTTTATTTATGTTAATACATTTTATAATTATTTTATGATATAAGTAACATTTTTTTTTATACAAACACTGTTTTTAGATTTAGATTGGATACTGAAGAATATTGCAGTCATCAAATTCGAATAATGTACTTATATTATATTTTGTTTAACTTTTCAGAACCGTAGATCTCGCAACATCCTTAGAACTGCAAACAATATCTTCGTAGCAAACGACTTTAGTCTAAACCCCCAGTTCAAAACAGTAGCAAAAAGTAACTTTGACACTGACGTCACGAGGACTACCTTTGAGAGGCCAGAGCAAGCTGTTCGGCTAATCAATGGCTGGGTTGCTTCAAAGACCAATAACAAAATTGACAAACTTATTTCTCCAGGTATTGCGAACGAAATTCTTTAACTGCAACAAAACGGCCCACTTCAAATGTGACAGTGAGAGATATTAAAAATTGAGCGCTAACGTGCGACTTAAGCATTATTAAATGGTAGATCTCAATTTTCATCATGTAATGTCGCTGAACGTTGAACGGTTACAAAACTCTAAAATTTTTGCTAGTCACCTTTATCCATACCGTATAGAGACCGCTGTTATTTAGTATGGATTTTTTTGCAGGGGCAGTCTTAGGTAGTATTAAACCTTTGCCATAATTACTCAACCACTAAACAGTGTGTAAATATTACTGGTTTTTGGCTTGGACAAAGTGTTGAAAAAACATATAAAATATATTTTAGAACAACAACACCAGCGTTACTGCCTTTAAATATTCAAAATCCTGAACAGTACTGAGCTGCTGCAAGCGGTTTGGTAATTTTCTCACATAATTGTAATTTTTTTTTCAGAATCTGTATCCGTTAACACACAGATGGTGTTAGTTAACGCCGTCTACTTCAAAGGTCTCTGGGAAACTCCCTTCCGACGTACTGCTACCGAAGTTGGGACGTTCAAACTCGGCAATGGCGCGTCAAAAAATGTACCCTTTATGTTAGCCAAGCGCTTCTTCAAAGCAGGCGTTGATGAACAGACTAATTCGAAAGTTGTCATTCTTCCTTTTGAGGTATGTTTTCAACGAACATATTTTGAGTTGGTAATTCTGCAGGAAGCCAATAAAATAGTAGCCGTTGAATATAATATAAGCTCCAATCAAGCAATCTGACGCGATGACATAGCAGCAATCAGTGAGCGTCCAATAACCGTTACTAAAACAGTGAAGTATATACCTACAAGTACATTGGTTGTAACAATATGATTGTACCTATACGTTATCGTGCCAGTCTGTCTGCAAATTGTTCAATATTTCCGATTATATTTCAGAATAATGAGTATTCGCTGATGATAATTCTACCGTCAACACTGTCCAGCGCTCAAAATACTCTGACGTCGCTCACAGTTTCTCAGTTGGAGAATTACCACAACTTGAACTTAATAGAAGTGCTATTGAGGTTACCCAAGTTCACGATCAAAGCTGATACGGATTTGACATCAGTTTTAAAACAGGTGAGGAACATTTATAATTAGGGACTCAAAAACGAGAAAAACATTAAAAATAAAACAACATAATATAATACTATATTTATTTGAGTATATCGATGTATACTCTGATGAATTTACTTATAGGTACTCATATAAATAATAAAATAGGTGCTCAATGAGAACCGCGAAGAACAAACGCGTATCACGCGTAAATAGACATTTAAATTGTTTACTATTTATCTACGTACCTATCATTACTGTGCCTATTTGAAAAGTAAATAAAATGACTATAGGGACTGGGACTTCACCATGTATATATACCTACTACCTACGCAGATAATTTGATATCTGGATACTATGATTCACGATACCTAAACTAATTGCAGAAAATGTATGTTAGTCTGTCGGACATTCTTTAAATTTAATTATGATATACCTAATAAGTAGAGTCTGTTTGTGTATCATGTTTTTCATGGCGCATATACTAACACCATCTATTTAATTCTATCATTAGACTTTTGAGTTACCTTTGTGTCTTTTCATCATTACAAAATAAGGTCTCTTCCTCTGCCATTATTTTATGAAATAGGGTATATTTTAATCATAGTCGTCATCATCACACAACTAACAGGTTTATTATTCTTTCTTCAGATGGGTGTTACCCAGATCTTTGAACAAAATTCAGGTCTCTTTGGCCTTGGGACGTATCGAGACTTCACTCCTCAAGTATCCTCGGCCGTCCACTCTGCTGTTCTCTCAATAGACGAAGAAGGAAGTACAGCCGCAGCTGCGAGTGGCTTTGCAGTTGTTGCTCTTTCTAACGACTACTCACCTATGCAAATGAAAGTCGATAGACCATTTGTAGCCATACTGTGGGATGAGAAGACAAAAGTGCCATTATTCATGACGAAGATAGAAGACCCTAGCTTGCTTTGATAGTAGTCTATTACTTTGACATAATCGACATAATCTATCAGACCATTTCCACCAGGTCGTGTTCAAATTTGCACCAGTACTGTGACTAAGACTGGTCTACGAGTATATACAAATCTGGTCAAAATACATTGGTGTTTGTTAATTCAGTCTGTAAAAAAATATTTCATTAATCGAAGTCATTTTTGATTGTGGTCCGTTTAAATTTGATAATACTATATTTCAAAAAGTTTTAAATGAGATTTTCAATACAGTACCTACCACAGATCATGTAATACTACAATAGGTACCTAGTTAAATAATTATTTAACCTAGATTCGTCCAAGCTATTCTCGTCATTATTTTAATAACACTCCGCATTTCGCACACGGAAATACAAAATCATTACAGTACTCACAGCTTTTCTGTACCTTAAAAATATGAAACATATAAAAATTGATATATAAATGAGAATATATTATGAGTATATACGGCCTAAAACTGGTAGAACCTATTATCCTGCGTAATACAGTGAAATGTTCGTCATAGATAGGTTTAAATGTAAGAAAAACAATGATTTATAACCTTTAAGAAATAATAATAATTTATTACAGATACAATAAAACCTAGAATAGCATCTATGACTTTTTCTTGAATCGTTTGAAGGAGTTGATGACAGGGTCATCGGCAAATACTCTGAATCTACCGTTGTAGTAGGATTCGATTTCTTGAAGAGATTTTCCTTCTGTCTCTGGCATGAAGAAGTAAAGATATATTGTGCCAACGAAACCAAAAGCTGCGTATACGGCGAACGCTCCCCAGAGTCTGAAGTGTGTTTCCAAGTCTATGAAGGTCTTCGAGCCCAAAAACATAACAATGTAGTTCCAAGCAGCTGCAAAACCTTGAGCAGATGCTCGACTCCTGTAAATATGAACATTAATAATAGTTAGTGCGATGCATAATAATCATAATCTGAGTTTAGATGCGTGTTTTAATTGACTGTGATAGCGGCGTCTTAAATCGTCTTAAATTACGTGTTTTTGCAACCAACTTATAAAAGTAGTTTTACAATAACTAGACTGACATAATGAAACTAGAAGAGTTCTTAATGAGCTAGGAAACTTTAGTAAAAATGTTTATCAATGAACTTACCTAAACGGAAATACTTCGCCAAGTATGACCCAAGCCAAGTTGAACCCGGAAAACACAGCCAAGACGTAGAAGAATGCCAGAGGAACAACGCTAGTTTCTTTAGGAAACGTCTTCGTGTCATAAGAGAATACTGTATCAGGCAAGTGATTCTTAGCATAGGCACTGAGTAGTGTGCAAGATATGGCAGTACCGACCATTGAGACGATGCCGAGCTTACGTTTACCGACGACCTTGATTATGCCAATTATGACTATGGAAGTGAGGAAGGTAATTACGCCTACCATGAGCTGAAATAAGAGAAAAAGTCATTAGATCAAACATGAAATATCTATCGATCCTGTCGTAATATTTACAAAATTAAGTAAATCTGCCTTTAGACCAAATTCAACATTTCATAACCATAAAAAGGATGGGAAATTAAGTTTTTGAATTAGAATAGCTTAAAATTAAGACAGAGTATGATAAACTAAAGTGTCTATATCGGAATTTTAAATTTATCTGCTGGGCCTTTATGTGTGATTGAATCGTTAGCCGATTCACGGACATCAGCCAGAAGACGTCCACTGCCCGACCAAGGCCTCCTCCTTAATAGGGTGGGCCCATAATCCCCACGCTTGGCAGGCGGTTTGGAGATCGCAGAATGTTTACTACCGCCAACCGAGAGGACGCTACTGCCCGTCCTCCGGTGGTTCTGCACGCAGTTTTAGACCAAACCCAGGTGTCAAAGTTTAGGCCTGACAATTAGTAGGGAATGTTACTTACAACAATATTCTTGGGGTCGTCCGCCATGCCGAACGCTCCGCAGACATTCCTCATGTTAGGCCGGATTGGAGTGAGGCCGCTCATCACAAAGAACATGAAGTACATCATTACGAGCGTCAGCGGGCGCAGGGTCTCCTTGCACAGCATTATTATGTTGAACTTTAGGAAGAATCTGGAAAAAAATAAAACAGATTTTTATAATAAACATAAACTCATAATCAGACTTTTTAATAGGTACCTATCTTAAGGCCAGATACTATAAGGTCATACCCTCGAAGGGCGATTGGGCCTTATCCACCTTACTGGTGAATTGCGGGTTGTTTCATTAACATACGCCAATAAATATCTTCTCTGGACATATGCTAGTTTCTTCACAATGTTTTCCTTCACGATAAGCCAGTAGTATGGAAATCCGTCATCTTCAGAAGATGACGGCTCATCCTTGTCAGCATCTTCAACTGATATGTCGGAGTATGGCAAGCTTAATAGACGAATGTCAACATCTTTGCGGCACGAATTGCGTTCCTATAATACAGAATGTATTATGGACGCAATTGAGCGGAATCAGGGCTCGAAAGTGTTTGCAAGGAATTCGTCTATTGGGCAAAAAGCCAAATGACGAAGCTGAAGATCGAAGGCAGTATCATTTCGTCGAAGCCAGAGATTCTGAAAGAGCTCGAGAGGTTTTATGGACAGTTGTACACCTCAACACAGCAACCCATTGTCAGTAATGCTCGGGACACAAGAGCTAAACTGACCCGACACTACACTGAGGACATCCCATACGCCAGCCTGTACGAGATTAGAATGGCTCTGAGACAGCTTAAGAACGACAAGGCGCCGGGTGAGGATAGAATAACGACAGAACTTCTGAGAGCGGGTGGAAAACCGGTACTTTTAGTCCTTCAGAAGTTATTAAATTCCGTCATTCACGAAGGTACTACGCTTGAAGCATGGCACAGGAGTGTGGTGGTAAATTTCTTCAAGAAAAGTGATAACACTTTATTGAAGAATTATAAACCTATCTCACTCCTGAGCCATGTGTACAAGCTGTTCTCGAGAGTCATTACGAACTGTCTCAAATGCAGGTTTGATGACTTGCAGCCTCCCGAACAAGCTGGTTTCCGGAAAGGCTTTGGCACTATGGACCACATCCACACGCTCCGCCAGATTATACAGAAGATTGAGGAGTATAATCGGCCGTTATGTCTAGCGTTTGTGGACTATGAAAAAGCCTTCGATTCAATCGATACCTGGGCGATATTCCAAAACTCCGAAGAAGCTTGAAGTAAAGTTGCCACTACTAGGGCATGACTAGACTTGACTGTGACTTAATAAGTGTGACATCACTTTGACTGTGATTTAGACTCATTCGACTTGAAAATTATCAAAAACTTGATACAACTAAATACTTAAATTCAAATTCAATTCAAATTCATTTTATTCTGTAAACATGATTACATGCATTTAGAAACGTCAAATTATACAATCATAATAGTTCACTTTGAAATTGAATATGTATTATATAAAATAACAATTATAATTATTTAGATCAGCAAAAGCATCGTCAAAATTAAAACAGCTAAATCAATATAATTTAAGAAAAAAAAAAGAAATTAATAAACTAAATATAAATTAAGACTGTTTAAATATAGTTCTGTCCGTAATAGCATCTGCTATTCTGTAATAGCTTTTATTGACTTGACACTGGCAAATGCACAAAGTGCGACGCCTAGCCCCCTAGGAGGAAAGATGAAATGGCGCGAATTAACAAATGGCACTAAGTGCGCGTGGTGAAAATTAGAAAAAAAATAAAATTAGTGGGTAAGAATTTCTTTCGTCACATTTTCTGTTTAGTATTAAAGTAAGACAAACTTATTCAGCAAAAGCGCTTCCAAAGAGGTTCGATCATTCAGCTTATTTATTCTCGTAATGTGAAACTCTTTGGTAGAGTTCTTAAATTATTATTATGGAAATTAAAAAAATACCGTAAAGTTTACGCACGGCGCTATACAAGGGATTGTGCGGTAAAATAGGTACTTAGCTGAGAGTACCTATTTTACCGCACACTCCGCTGTATGGTGCGTAATGTTCAAATTTCGAACGATGTATGTATACAGGCTTCGTAAATGCATTTTTCGAGCAAATGTGTTGTAAAAGATTTTTACAACTTCTTAATTTAAATGTATTTGTTGAAGCCTTCAACTTTTTTAGAACATGCACTTTAAGTGACACCCGCCGCACCCGTATGGGTACGAGGGCTACACTAAAAGTATCGGGAATGGAATATTTCCACTGTTTCTGTCATATTAAAATGTTTTTAATTGAAAACTCCTTGGTTTTAAAAATCGAATACCATTTATTTATTTAAAAAAATATTCTCGGTCTTGTCACAAGGTTTTGTCAAACTTGTTTAGTCGTTGAGAAAATGGAATTGACTCGAGAAAATTCAAGAGCGATGATTTATTATGACTTTCGAAGTGGTTTAACACAAAAACAGTGTGTTGACCGGATGATTTCTGCATTTGGTGATAAAGCCCCATCCAAAACCACAATTTATCGCTGGTTTGCTGAATTTCAACGTGGACGTGTCAAGCTCAGTGATGATCCCCGTCAAGGTCGTCCAAAAACTGCAGTCACCCAAGAAAACGTTGATGCTGTGCGTAAGCTGATTGAGGAAGATCGACATGTGACATACCGCGAAATTCAGGCAACTTTAGACATTGGCATGAGTCAAATACAAATAATCTTGCATGAAAAATTAGGTGTAAAAAAGTTGTTTTCCCGATGGATACCGCATTCGCTCTGTGAAGAGCAAAAAGCGGCTCGCGTTACTTGGTGCGTCAGAACTCTCGAAAGATTCCACGCAGGATTCTCAAATGCTGTATACAACATCGTATCAGGTGACGAATCCTGGATATACGCGTACGAACCCGAAACAAAAAACCAGTCACGAGTTTGGGTGTTCGAAAATGAGTTAAAGCCAACAAAAATTGTTCGTTCACGAAGTGTTGCAAAAAAAATGGTGGCCACGTTTGTCTCCAAAACCGGCCATGTTACGACTATTCCTCTTGAGGGACAAAGAACGGTTAATGCAGATTGGTATGCTAGCATTTGTTTGCCACAGGTCGTTTCTGAACTCCGTAAAGAGAACTGCAACCGCCGCATCATCCTCCATCACGACAATGCGAGTTCTCACACCGCGCACAGAACAAAAGAGTTTTTAGAGCAAGAAAACATAGAATTATTGGACCATCCGCCGTACAGCCCCGACCTAAGCCCTAATGATTTCTATACTTTCCCTAAAATAAAGAATAAATTGCGTGGACAGAGATTTTCATCACCTGAAGAAGCTGTGGACGCCTACAAAACGGCCATTTTGGAGACCCCAACTTCCGAATGGAATGGTTGCTTCAATGATTGGTTCCATCGTATGGAAAAATGTGTCAAATTTCGCGGAGAATACTTCGAAAAGCATTAAATATATTTTTAAATAGTAATGTTGTGTCACTTCCTTGATTCCCGAAATTTTCAGTGCCGCCCTCGTACTAAGGCATTTCACATTGCGTGCGGTCCGTAGGTAGGTACAGCGGTATTAATAAATGAATTAATTAAAAGCCAATCTATATACATGTGATTGATTCAGGCGTTACTTTAAAATATAAACCAACACACCAACACATTTACACAGAAGACTGACTAAACACGAAATCTCGAAAAATAGTTGATCCCCGAAACTGAAATTTGTTAGGTAGGTAGTTTTTTTTTCTTAGTTATTGGCATCGCACGTTGTGCATTCTGCCAGTGTCACGTTACTGAATTTTCAAGTTTTTTACTAAAACCAAGTCAAATATGTCATGAAATCACAGTCAGTCACACGAAGTTAGTCATAGTCGAGTCCAAGTCATGCCCTAGTAAAGTTGTGGCGACTTTACTATGAGCTTCTACGGAGATTTGGAAACAACACGAAAAGACATGTTTCACCACATTATATCACTTGCCCACACTCGTGCATGTAATTCAACACTCAATGAATAAAACACCACCATTTTTAATCATTAATTCGCTAAAAAACACAAGTTTAAGAAAATAATAGAATGCAACGACATGATTTTTCCTTGTTCTCGCCAAAACTCCAGGTAAGTAGTTTTTTTTTCTTTCTTAGTTATTGGCATCGCACGTTGTGCATTCTGCCAGTGTCAAGTTTATGAATTTTCACATTTATTTGTTATCATCAAGTCAAATAAGTCATGAAGTCACAGTAAGTCACACGAAATTAGTCATAGTCGAGTCCAAGTCATACCCTAGTAAAGTTGTGGCGACTTTACTATGAGCTTCTATGGAGTTTTGAAAACAACACGAAAAGACATGTTTCACCACATTATATCACTTGCCCACACTCATGCATGTAATTCAACACTCAATGAATAAAACACCACCATTTTTAATCATTAATTCGCGAAAAAACACAAGTTTAAGAAAATAATAGAATGCAACGACATGATTTTTCCGTGTTCCCGCCAAAACTCCGGTAGGTAGTTTATAGGTAGAAGACGTCAGCTAAGAACGGATTTTGCGACAGGGCAGAATTAAGGTGGTAAAATAGGGAATGGAACTTTCTATGGAAGTTCTTTGTTTTTGAAGTTATATTTATGAAAATTGGTGTTAGGGTAGTCCATTCAAAATAAAATTTGATGTTATTAATATTTTTTGACAGGGATGATTTAAAAGCGAGATACGGGGGATTCTCAAAAACTACTTGATCTCTGAAACTGAAATTGGGCAGGTAGGTAGTTTATAGGTAAGAGACGTCAGCTAAGAACGTATTTTTTGACAGGGCTGAATTAGGGGGAGGGGGTGATTTTTATGGACGATCTTTATTTTTTGAAGTTATATTGATGAAAATTGGTGTTTAAACTGATGTTATAAATATTTTTTGTCAGGGACAACTGATATTACATAAATATGTGTCGAACTGATAGCCTCCTTTTTTTGAAGTCGGTTAAAAATTGGTATTTATTCCCGTGCGAAGCTGGGGCGGGTCAGATAGTAACTTATAAATACATAACATGGCAGTACCTCCCGCAGTGGGGCAAGGCCGAAGCTATCGATGGTAAAGGCTGTAGATTGTAGACTTAGGAGAGCCAGAGATTTCTAACTCTATAAATGTTTAGTGACATGCTGTCAAATCAAGGATCACTGCGTTTCCGTGCCCATGTGCCCCACCCCTGGATCCGCCCTTTATTGAATATGAGTTAATTTACTTAAAAATGTTTTGGTCTTCGTACTGTACATTTTAAGTGATTATAAATAAATAATTAATAATAATAGGTACTGGGTTATGCGGAACGGTATTATTACCAAGGCGAAAGGAGGTCATTGTACTCATCATTGTTAAGAACTTTTATTACGAGGCCAATAATGAATTTGCAAAAGAAAACAGCTCAAATATATTGTCGAATGTGAATAACATTTTTCTTTGGAACAATTTTTTGGCTTAGCGTGACAAACGGTAACTCACTTTTACCACTATCCTGTAATCTAAGAGTTGCTATTTGTTTGCGTAGGTCACATTTTAGCTACTATAATCGCATTGTAATAACGGTGTGCGATATCCTCATGCATTACAGGCATAGCTGATAAATAAACTTATTTGTCTTTTGATAGCCTGACCTCAATCTATCATCTATGACCAATCTATCATGAGTAAGTCATAGATAAACTGAATTTACGTATTCTACTAAAGGCGTACCGGCTGTAGAACAAAACAGATAGGCACAGAAGTCAATCACATGTATGTACTTCACTTTTCATACCTACTCTCGGCGGTCGCGCTAAGGTTGTCAACTTGCGACCGGGCGCGGCGGCGGCGGCTGCGCGGGCGGCAGGCTCGCCGAGTAGTTTTGTTTATAATGAGGAAAATGAGCGTAGTTTATTATCATCCATACGTAAATACAAACATACACACATATACTGCTAAAACCATAACCCTTCCTTTTGGCCTGACCGTTAGTCGGGTAAAAAATTAGATTACAAGATATCGACATAATCATAATTTTTTCGAAGTTATTAATGTAATTGAATTAAGTTTCTTTTGAAGATAAAAAATGCAATTAATTTACATTTACATCTCGTTAGATTATTGAACACAAGGCTTACACAGCTTACAGTCCAATAAATACCTGATATAAATTGTATCTACAACTAGTAGCTTAAAAAACGACAATTTACCATTTAATATTGAATTTAAACAACCGTCCACTAAACAGTTATAATAACTTTTATTTTGTTGCTCCTTTTTTGCACAAAAAAGTTCACAGACCTGTGTCTCAAGCGGATGGCACTCAGCGCTCGCACTCGTACACAGCCAACCAGTGCGAGACATCGTGTCCGTCAGCAGTGTCTATGTGTGCGTTACTCGAGCGCAGTTTCTATGTAGATTGCCTTCTGTACCTATCTCTTTTGTGGCAGTAGTGACCGGTAGGTGTATTCATCGGTTAGCACGTGACTGAGAAGACACGTTTTTTTAGTTGCTAGTTTTATCTTTATGTAAAGCATAAAATGTTGTACATGTTGACTTTTGACATGCGCCATCTAGCCCCAAACTAAGAAAAGCTTATACTATGGGCCCTAGATTAACTATTATTATTATTAACTATTACCTAATTAATTACTAATATAATAATATTTTTTGGCGTCACTATAACAAAAAAACCTGGTATGTCTTAAAACTGCATCCAGAACCACCGGAGGATGAGCAGCAGCGTCCTCTCGGTTAACGGTGATAAGAATTCTGCGATCCCCAAGCCGCCTGCCAAGCGTGGGGATTATGGGCCCCACCCTATTAAGAGGATGAGTACACCCAAATTGGCTTCATTCGGGTTAATGTTTTGCCAAATGTACAAATTCGACAGCACTGATTTTTTTTTATGGTAATCAAGATCATATTTCTTAGTTGGCTATTGTTTCGAAAACATGTTTGCGAATAATTATCTAGATAAAAAAAATTCGTAAAATAAACTCTAAAAAAGAATTTCAAAGTATATTTTTCTTTGTATTTTTGTATGAAGACACAATAACCGAGGTATAGGTTATGAGTAATACTTTAATCTATCTTACTATTGAGCTAGATTTTATTCTTAAACAATAACTTTATTGCAATTCATCATCATCATCATCAGCCCGGAGACGTCCACTGCTGAACGAAGGCCTCCCCCTTAGACCGCCACACTGTACGACAACCTGCCTGACAACCTGCAGCTAGTCGATAAATAAATAGTTAAGTATAGTATAGTATACCTTCAGTAGGTAACTGACGGCTATAAATTCTCCGATCAACAGAGAGATGATAAATATGTCTGAAAAATACATAAGTATCTGTTACTCGTAAGTAACATTCAGATTAAATTTCGGATGAACTGTACCACCTTGAAACACAGCCAAGGCTTACAACGTAAGAAGACAATGATCGAAATAAGATAAATCAACGAAATAAATGATGTCAGTATCATAAACAAACATTTTAAAGATTTAAGTAGCATGCAAGCAAATGCATGGAATTTGCCCATTACTTTTATTTAGACTGTATAGTTTTCTTCCTTGCCGCAAGCTAGCGCAAGCCTAGCTCGCAAGGTTTGCAAGTTGAACTGGCAATGGGCAGGCCACATCGCGAAGAACTGACAACCGATGGGGAAGAAAGGTTCTTGAGTGGCGACCGCGAACCGGAAGACGCAGCGTAGGAAGGCCTCCCACTAGGTGGACCGACGACATTGTAAAAGTCGCGGGCAACCGGTGGATGCAAATGGCAGGTTGTCGTACAGTGTGGCGGTCTAAGTGGGAGGCCTTCGTTCAGCAGTGGACGTCTCCGGGCTGATGATGATGATGAGTTTTCTTCCTTGCCGCTTTGAATTATGATTCTGCTACATAAACATCAATTTTTGTGTACTATATGATACCCAATAATAAAATTCATAATTTGCCTCCACAAACTATAAATAATCTATTCTGAGATTCTACAACATTGTTTATCATTTAAACTCGTATGAAAATCCATTATGATACAAATGTGACCTTTTGTTGAATTACCTTTGTCTACATGTGCTTTTGTTCAAATAGGAAGTTACTGCATTTGTTTAGGTTTAGGAGGAAAACGGTTTTTATTTTGTGTAACAAAGGCCATAGTTAAGGTTTGTTTAACAAAATCCTCTGGCTTATGTTTTTGTTTTGTTCTTATTATTATTTAGTGAGTTATAAGAGTATATTTGATTTTAGCTAATGCATAATTATCATCATTAGAACCGTAGTATTTAAGAGAGAATCTGATCTGTGATTCTCCATACAAACGTATTCCCCTATTTCCTTCCTGGATAATGCCCTCTAGAGCAATGAGTTTTCTTTACTAAAATCTAGGTCAGCTATAGGCATGTCCATTAGTTTTCTTTTTTTCCATCAATGAATTACTGAAGAAAATATGACCCTCCAAAAGTCACGAAAAACGGCCCGTTTTTACCGCCGTGATCAGAGGAGTACCAGACAAATTTGAAAACTTTTTTAATATAAAAGGAGGACAGACAGACCTAGACATACTATTTCTTAATTTTTTTATGCCAAAACTTATTGAATCGGCTTAGTTTTGGAGGAGAAAACAGGGGAATACGAAACGTCGATCTAGTCAAGGTTTTTGTAGGTATAATCGTTCTGAGCTATTTATTATTATAATTCAATTTTGAATTGAATTGAATTTTGTAGGTATAATCGTTCTGAGCTATTTATTATTAACCGACTTTAAAAAAGAAGGAGGTTCTCAATTCGGATATTTTTTTAAATGTTTGTTGCCGCAGAATATTTGAATGATAAAAATACTAATTTGTAACTTGACGACTAAGTTATTGAATCTATTTACTGAATTATAATAATATTATTAATATAGATACTTAAACTAATCATTATGTTAATTACCTACATTATTGCACAATGCACACCTCTTAAAGAGGTAGTAGGTACGTTTTATGGCACTGTATTATTGTATAAGTAGACCTTTCCTTTCCCCTGACCTGATAAGCAATTTTTATTGCTGAATGTAGGTATCAGCAATAAATATTCTTGATTCAGAACTCCGTTATTCATATCCGTTTTTTTATTTGAAAGAATATACAATTTCAGATTAGACCCATACAAATTTCATCAAAATCAGTTACGCAGTTTGATTTTTAAATCAAATTAACTGGAAAAAATATAACATCCAAATAAACGAAATTGCTTATTTTTCTTTGAACTCAGTCGTTTATTTTAAAAAATAGCTTGTGTAAATAGACTAAAACTTTAAACCAAAATTTTTTTTTCACTTATTTAGGTCCCCATATCTCAGTGAGTTACAGTATATTAGGTATGTGAGTGTCAATTCTATTTTCACACGTTCTGAACCGAACAATTAGATAATATTTTAACTCTAGCCGAAGATTTGCCAGACGAGCTAAGTCGATCGCCTGGTAAAAAACACCACGCTTCATACATAGATACCATTGTTTTAAATATAATTTATTAAATTGTACAAGGCGTTAAGGACGTCGATATGCAAATAGTCTTTAATAAAATGGTAACACTTTTTTTTAAAGTTATGGTGACGGTTTTGTCACCAGAACTTAATAATGGTGTGTATCAAATATCAGATCAATCTGTCAACAGGAAGGGGGTACAATTTAAATTACTAAATTTAAACAAAAAAGTTTAACAAACAGGGCAAGCTAAATAAAACCGTAAAAAAATGCGTATTCAGAAATCCGAGGAAAAAGTCAATGCCGTCGAAAAACGCATCACGTATTTGTGGCTGCGTATTGAAGTCCGAGCATGAGCTCTATCAGCCGTTCGTATTGGCTGGATTATTAGATACGAGCTACGCCGTCCACAACAATCTTCGCGGCTCAGGCTAAGCATCCGATTTTATGGCCATGCTCAAAAAACTTATGATGCTTAGCCTGAACCGCGAAGGACCTGGCCCTGACCCTGGCCGTGTGATCACTGGTCACCGATATAGTGGACAAGCGTTCCGTCGGCAGACAACCAATCCGATGGGTCGACGACATCAGTCCCACCGCGGGAGACGTCACACATGATCACACACACACGGTCACGCGTGGATAAGATTGGCCTGAGACTGGGATCAACAAATGGCACAAAGGAGAGGAGGTATCCAGAAGTAGGTCGATACAGGCTGAAATTATGATGATGATAAGTTATCATCTGGGCAAACGTGTTCCACCTTTTCCTAATACGCAAAACTTCTGTATTAAACTGCCACGAATATTAATATAGATAATATGGATGCGAAAATGAATACGATCGTCGACTTTCAAATTCCACTTTCACGATAGTGATTCTTGCTAAAATTTGTGATTTACCCAAAAATCGCGTCACAAAACCATTTTGCATTATTGTTAGATTTGGAAGCGATGAATCAAACATGAGTACTTACCTAATTCTATACCTCTGCGGTGCATTTTCTCTGTTGAGCGTTTAATATGAATAGTAGACGAAATTCAATGATTACCTTTTAATAGGGTTCATTTTATAATGCTCGCACTCTGTGTCGAGACAGTCAGTCTTCTCGCAGATCACGCAATGCTGCAGTTTCCTCGAGTAGACCACCAGCTTGTCGTATTCCTCTTGAACATTATCTACTGAAGTCCAGCCTCGAAGGTAGCAGAGAGATTTGAGGGCCTCCTTCTCGCGGCCTTGAGACAGCAGCCAAACCGGGGTCTCTGGAACCTTGAAGTCAACAATATGAAAATACAATGTTTGACAAAAGAAGGTGGTAGGCGGTGGATGATTGACAGATTGGTGATTAATAAATTGGTATAAGTTTTGGTATTGGTTTGTATTGATTAGTGTAACAACTGGTTAGTAGGTTTGCTTGGTTAATAAAACTAAAGCGTTCTTGTATTTTGTATAGTTGTATATTCTTATAGTGTATATTCTTATATTGTATATTCTTCTAAATTGTATTCAAGTGAATGCTATTGGTTATTATTATGATGTAAAAACATGTTGTTGAGAATTGAGTGCCTGCGTAAAATGACTATGACCAATTCACATTCATTTGTTCAAATTAGTACCATAAAGAGGCATTGGTCAGCTCTAAAGAAACCAGGAACAGGATACCAGTACTGTGTTTATCCCTTAGTCCTAAAGATTAGAAATATCGATTTAACACTTCTACATAATGGGTACCATTGGAGGTCGCAAGCCAAGCTAGCCCTCTGACAAAAGCCGAAACCAGTGCTTTGTGTTTTTTTTAGTTGCGTTAATACCTTGGAGGGTTTTTATTTTCTCTTTGTTATTGGAATCGCACGTTGTGCATTCCGCCACAATCAAGTATGTTAATATTCAAGTTTATGTGATATTATCAAGTTAAATATGTCATTAAATTACCGTTAGTCACACGTAATTAGTCGAAATCGAGTTCAACTCATGCCCTAGTAAAGTTGTGGCGACTTTGCTATGAGCTTTTAAGGAGTTTTGAAAACCACACAAAAATACATGTTTCACCACATTATATCACTTGTCCACACTCGTACATGTAATTCAACACTCAATGAATAGAACACAACCATTTTTAATAATTAATTCGAGATTAAACACCAGTTTAAGAAAAGAATAGAATGCAGCGACGTGATGATTCCCTGTTCCCGCCAAAACTACTCTTGGAGGGTTTAGCTCCTCTGGTTAATCTAACAGGAATTTGTTTAAGTGTGAAAGTTTTCTTGAAAATGTGCCATGTGCATTTTCCAGGTAAACACGCATGGCAAAATATCGATATTGGCATACGAAGGTTCAACCGTGATCTGGACTCACCATTAGTACAAAGACCATAGAGCAGATAGGGATAACGAGGCAGATGAGAGCAGCACGCCGCCAGTCTACCACAGTGCCGAGAAAGAACATGGCGAGCATTCCTACTGATGTGAAGAGTTGCGTCACTGTACACAAGGCACCGCGGACTGAAGGTTCACTGGAAACGTAAAAACATTTTTAAGAAAATATGCAACCGGTATTACAAAATACAAATACAAAATGCTTTATTGTCTCAGAAACGGTACATTAATAATACGCTTTTTTTAATACTACTGACTTCTACTAAGAATACCTGGATGACATCTTCATATTTTCTAGTAATTTTGATTTAAAAACCAAACTACTAAACCGATTTCGATAAAATGTATATGGGACCACCTTTGATAACCTACCAAACAAAAAAGAATCATCAAAATCAGTTCATAATTGGCGGAGAAATCGCGTAACATCCATAGAAAAAAAAACATGCAGTCGATTTGAGAACCTCCTTTTTGAAGTCGGTTGAAAATACAAATACAAATTCTGTCTCAGAAACGGTACATTAAAAATAATTGGAATTCCTGGCTGCTACTTTAGCGTGAGCTGTAGTGCAGCAGTCAGTGCTTCCTCCAAGTCTAACAACAACAGTACGAGTAAATAAATACATAAATACTCGGAGAGTATATTCTTAAGCTATGTTCTGGGGGCCTTACTTAAAAACTCCGCGTAAAGTTAAAACACGTTATTTTCTGCACGCTTAAGTTTTGTATTGCGCAGAAGTTAAATGATGTTTGTTGAATTAACCAACTGTTTTAAGTAAGGTTAGTATTTTCAAAATTTGACATGCCTACCTACACGATTGCTTTGCTTCCGATAAAAACCGGTTCCGATAAGGCCTCATAGTATCTAGCTAGAATTATGATGGTAATACACTTTATAGAAAGTATATAGATACCACGAACCAAAATATTTATTCATAATTATCATTCTATGATCTACATCGACCATTATTATTACTTCTATATTCAAAATCGCGAAGAATGGAAAGGCATGGAGGAGGCCTTCATCCAAATTTGGGTGCCCCAAAAATAATTTACTTTAAATAATTAGATTTAACATTAAGGGATAAAGGCTATTTTATTTATACTTATTCAGTTTGATTTCACTTTAATTGTGCGAACCGCTAAACAGTGGAATGGGCTCCTGAGTGATTTACCGATACAATCTGGGTGCCTTAAAGTCACGAGTGATTCAGTTTCTTCTAAGCAAGCGTGATCGTAGACTGGGCGTGATACTGGTAGAAAAGACACAAAAAAAATAAGTAAAAATAATGTTTGTGTGATCATCAGGCTCATGACTTTGACCTAAATAAACTATCTATGATAGAAGATATTACAACATGGTTAATATCTATAGATTAGCTGATTGATAGTTTTGATACCTTTAACATATTATATTACATACTACAATGTTTACGATCGTCTTGTTTTGTTTTTATAATATAACTAGCTGACCCGTCCCGGCGTCGCACGGGGGTAAATACCCATTTTAAGCCGGCTTCAAAAAAAGAATGTTATCAATTCGACACGTACGTATGTAATATTAGTTGTGCCCCGCGGTTCCACCCGCGTGATGACGAAAAACGGCGAAGATGATAATAAAAAAATGGTTCATTCCACTTTGTTCACCTGGGCTTTATTCACCCAGGTGAATAAAGTGGGAATTAAAGTCTCTTCATTTCACCTTGGACTCATTGCACCTAGGAGATATCACCTGGTTGATTTGTTTCGACATTATTAGTGGCCTTTGTTCACCTTGGAATTAAATCACCCAGGTGAACATGGGCGACTTTTATTATTATTCTTGTGGACTTTAATCACCCACATAAAACATGTATTAAAACTTCCAAATCAAAGCCTACTTAAATTTTATGTACATTAGACGTTTATAAAAAAAATAAAAATATAATAAAGCCGTCAAGTAATGCCTATAATGTCGTCATCACTATCCGAGTATCTTTAAAACCAAGTACTTCCCATACATACATTTCATCCCACGTTTCCCCTTTAGTCATCCCTGTCAAAAATATTTAAAATATATATTTTTTTCCTTTTGAATGAACTATCTTAAGTATCAATGTTCATCATTATAACTTGAAACAAAAATAAAGACCTTGCTTTATAAAGTTTAATCACCCGCTTTACCCCCTTAAATCATCCCTGACAAAAAATATCATATTTTATTTTGTATGAACTACACAAAATAGATACCAATTTTCATCACTATAATTTCAAAAACAAAGAACTATCCATGTAAAGTTATATCCCCCGTTCCACCCCCTTAATTCAGCGCTGTCGCAAAATCCTTAAATTCTTAGTTGACGTCTCCTACCTATAAACTACCTGCCTGCCAAATTTCAGCTTCAGAGATCAAGTAGTTTTCGAGATTTCGTGTTTAGTCAGAGAATATATGAGTGAGTGATATTCGCTTTTTTAAATATAGAAGATAGATATTATAATAAATGCCAAAGTTTGTCGGTGTGTGTGTATGTTCTGTTGCTCCGGATGCTACTACGGATTTGGATAAAAAAATGTATAGAGTTATTTTACACCTTGGAATAGCATATACAGGGTTAGTTCTAGTCAGTTAGCATCCTTTAAAGGGCATATTCTGTACATCAAAACAAACAACTATGGGGTCAATATTGAAATCGCGAAAAAACAGATGTTCCATACATTTTGCCCGAGGCCGAAGAACTTTTTGTATGGAACAACTGATCATTTTTTCATGATTTCAATGTTGGCCCCATAGTAAAAGTTGTTTGTTTTGATGCACAGAATATGCCCTTAAAAGGATGCTAACTTCGCAGAATGAAAGTGAAATCGAATGCCAATGGGCATGAGTATTGATAAAGGCTAATGCAATATTGATAGGCCATACCTAATTTCTCCAACATATGAGTTAATGGGCGCTTCCATCACGCCTGTACCAAGTCCTAGCAGTCCATTGGCAATGAACAGCGAGGGTAAATTCCAGGCGTAGTACATCAGCACCCAGGCGATGAGATGAGGGATATTCACGAGAAAGTTGGCCTTCTTTCGTCCGCAGTAATCGACGATGGGACCTGATATTATGGCCCCTAGTGGCTGTGTCAAGTATGAGAGACTACCTAAAAAGAAAAACCATATTAAAAACGTCTACATTGCATCTTCATCAGCCTGGAGACATCCTTTGCTGAACAAGAACGCCACACAAACTGCCGTTTGCATCCACCACAACTTTCACAATGTCGTCGGTCCACCTTGTGGGGGTCTACCCCGCTGCGTCTTTCGGTTCGTGGTCCACTCAAAAAACCGTTCTTCCACATAGTTATCAGCTCTTCAAGCGATGTGGCCTGCCCATTGCCACTTCAACTTGCAAACCCTGAGAGCTATGTCGGTGAATTTGGTTGTTTGGCTTATATTTTAAAAACATAATATTTTCTTGTAAATTGCAGAGGATATTTACCGTGATTATTTCGTGAAAACCGTGAATCTGACCGTAACCATCTAGATTCACAATATAATCACGGTAAATATCTCATAATTTATAGGACTGTAACTACCGGTTTTTTTAACCTAATAATTTTATTTTAGTCGTTTCAGAAAACGGTCTTATAGCGAAGAACCTCGTCCAGTCCTCCTTCTGATGGTTGGGTCAAGGGTACCTAAGATACAAGGGCTGGTCCTTGACACGGCACGCATTGTCAGGAGGTTCTTCAGTCTGCAGCCCTAACCAGCTTGAACCCTGCCCCGCTGCTGGCGGCATCCTAGTTTTTAAGTATTTTTTTATTATTTATGTTTTTTGTATAGGAATATTTAATTTAAAAAATGTTTAACATATTTAAATAAATAGATATGATGATAATAATAACAAGAATTTAGTAAAAAAAAAGAATAAACAGCTTTTTACAAAGTAACATGAGCATATTGCACGTCATAATACATTGTAGGAAGGTAATTGAGCTACGGTCGGGCAATGCTATTAATTTTACTACAAAATTCAATAATCATCATCATCATCAGCCTGGAGCCGTCCACTGCTGAAGGAAGGCCTCCCCCTTACTTTATTACTTTCAAGATTACATAAATATTAACCTTGGATATAATCTATATAGTAATCTTAATTTTGCAGATTTAAAGGATTTACCTATATATCGTACTTAGTTTGACTAATAAGACACTGAAATTAAGATAAAGTTTGGTGCTCTTTATCATAATCTTTATTATGAGTAAGTGTAATTATTATCTTAATTTTAATGTGAATAAGTTTATTCGTTCCGTTACCATGCCACTAATTGCAGATTACCATGACGTACCTGTAACTGCCATTTTCTCTTTCATTATATCTATCAAGCCGGGGGTTAACCGTCTGTCGGGTCAGTTTCCCTAATTCGTCAGTTTCTTTAACTCGTCAGTCTTGTTTTTTATAATTTGGAGGAGTCAGCTAAAATAGGCTTGCGTTTGACCGCTAACTCGCCTGATGTTGAGGTGATTCGATACTCATACTCGGTTTACTAGGTACCCTGGTTTTGGAGCCTAGAGTCCTAGCCACTGGTCAAATCTATTATATCATTGGCGTGCGAGGGGACCTGACATTCGAACTATATTATTTGGAATAAGGTTCAATATCGTTTGAAAGTTAGCTCCGCTCGCATGCGCAACTTTGTAAACGATTCAAAAATAAGGCCCCAGAACGTACGCCGAAATTAGCTCATAATTTTGATATTACAAGATTTTTTGGCTGTATGAGTGAGTAGTATGCCGCAAATTTTACTGGTTCAAAGTACGTACTTCAAAACCTAAAATATAACCGAAATAACTGGGTACTTGCAAATGCCATAGTTATTGAGCCGTTAATAGCTAGAGGTCCAACAGTGGACTTTTTCTGGCTGATGATGTACGATATAAATAATGTACTATCCGCGGTAAACAATATGAAAAAAAATACGTTAATTAACGTCAACGAGCAATTTTTGTTAAATGTTTTTTTTTGTTAGCGCTGTTGTGCTTGTCTGACTGCAGTCTCTCTTCATCCTCGTAAATGTCATAAAACCTTTAACATTTTCTGATGAATGCAGGTTTTATCTCTTGACTAATTGACAATAGCTTCATTAGCAGAGTTCAATAGCCTCTCTTGCAATATACGATTCATAAATTATTTATTTACTATTTTATTTTCAGCCTGTAGTCCCACTACTGGGCAATTCCGTCCTTCCAGAATTGCCTAATTTAAATTCGGGGACAGACAGAAAATACTAATTTATTCCTATTTTTCAACAGGTCAAGCAGGTGTTTTTCCAATATGGGACGTGGGGACAGAACGATGGGCAGACAGGAATAACTTATTATCTGATTGCCTTATAGCTCAGTTGGTAGCATGTCTGCCGTCAGGGCTGTAGGGCGTGGGTTCGATCCCCTCCCAGGACAAAAAATTATGTGAAGAACATAGATGTTTGTTCTGTCTCTGGGTGTAGTATGTATTATAAGTAGGTATGTATTTAAAAAAAAAGGATATGAGTATTCTATCAGCTATCTGGTTTCCATTGTACAAGCTTTGTTTAGTTTGGGGCTAGATGGCGCTGAGTGAAAAATGTCCACTGATATTTTATTTATTTTTGATACTTTGTCGTGACTCACCGAACCAAGAAGCCTGTGTTTCAGTGAGGGACAAGCCTTCCTCTGCATGCAGCAGATCTGGCACTGCGATGGTAGCGAAGCTCACCGCCATTCCCAAGTCCAGGAGGAGCAGGTTTGGACACATGCATGCTATTAGCTGGAAAGATAAGAGTGAAAGATAACGGCTAGATATTTTAAAGAACAGAGCCGTTTTATAAAGCGGCGTTGTTTAATTGTCGATTAAATATTACTTTATGTAGCCTACGTTAGTTCAACATCTTTAGTTCATATCCATTAGCCTAGATGGCGTTGGCCACCCTTAAAACGCGCAAACGTTTGGTGCACGCGATTCACGAGCCTTCTTGTACTGTATGCTATGTGTGTGATCGAATAAACGATATTGTCTGTCTCAAATTCAATTGTTTCATTCTTATAGTAGTCTGGGTTTTGTACATGGTCCTTCGTATTGCCGGTAAACGGCGACACGTGGTTGACGGTGGCATTGCAACCCTAAAGCACCAAACCGGGTAGTGGTTCGCTACCGGTGCTGGCAGTAAGTGGCAGTATTTCACTTCCCAACCAATTAGTATACCTGGTTGGTAGGAAGTGTATAACTGCGGAGGAGTGAAGTGTACCTCCAACTCTGGGTGCTACCTGGCGGAAGCCCCCAGCGAGGGAGATCATAGTCACTGGCAACGTTGTGGATCCCCACGCCATCCGGTGTGGACGGGAGTGGAATACAGCCGACCAAAACGGCCGACTGGGGATTGTCTCCTGCTACGACGTGACGTCATCATTAATAGTGACGTCTTACCAGTGAAGTGTTTCGGTCAAGCGTGAGTTCTTTGGTGGTGAAAAATCGTGAGTACATTTTCAACCTTATTCTCTTGAAGATTTTAACTTGAATAAATTACCAGTGCATGAAGAATTTATTGTGACAAGGTTCCAGAGACTTAGTAAAATTTGCTTAAACTTTATCTTGGACTTGTAAAATTTTCTGTGTGTTGCATGACTTAGAATAATTTCTCGAAAAGTGTATAGACGGGGAACCTATGCCCAAAGTTGTATAAAATTGATTGCGACAAGGTTCTATCCACTTAGAATATTTAGAAATTGTTTACATCGACTTAGAAAAGTTGAGTAAAATTTTTTGTCTGAGATTTAAAATTTAATTTTACTTACTTTTGTTAAAACGGTATTCTCTTGGTGTTTGCTTATTGTTTAGTAGGCATTATTGTTGTAAGTACTAAAATTTGGTAAATATTAACTGCATTTGTTAGTGATATTTATTACATTGGTTCACAATGGCAGCCAGTTATTTAAGGCTCCAAGAGAATATTTCGGCACAGATAAATAAGTCTAAAGTTAATTTTAAAAAAACATCAAGGGAACGAATGAATTTGTCATATGTTACCACACGATTGGAAACGTTGGAACAACACTGGTCGGAGTTTCACAATACTCATCATAAGATTATAACGGAAGGGTCAAATGAAGAATTGCAAAAATCTTCATATATTGTAAATGACTTGTACGATACGACTGAAGAGGCGTATATTGAATATAAATCTTTACTAAAGGATATTATTGTGAAACTCAGACCAGATCCTGTGGCTTCTAAATCTACTGCAGCTCAAGGAACTGAACAGTTTAGTGTTAAATTGCCTAAAATTGAGATCCCGAAGTTTTCAGGTAAGTACACTGAATGGGCAAGTTTCCGGGACTTGTTCACTTCCTTGATCCATAATAATGGCAGTATCGATAATGTGCAAAAGTTACATTATTTAAAAAGTTCAGTGACTGGTGAAGCTGAACAGTTGTTGCGACATATTCCAGTTACTTCTAATAATTACCAGGTGTGCTGGACTCAGTTGGAAAATAGGTACAACAATAAAAAATATTTAGCAAACTGCATTTTGAAGAAATTAACATCTCAAAAAACATTGACAACTGAATCTTCAAGTGCCATAAAACAGTTGTTGGACACAACCAAAGAATGTCTAAGCGCCTTGAAGAATTTGGGAGTCAATGTTGATTCTTGGGACGTAATTGTAGTTTACTTAATAAGCCAAAAATTGGATCCTGAGTCCCGCAAATTATGGGAACAAAAAGTAACTGAAACTGTTTTAGAATTGCCAACAATGGCAATGTTTGAGGGATATCTGGAGAATAGATTCAGGTCGATTGAATTTTTAAATCCTAAATCTCAAAAGGTTGAGAAACCAAGTCATACTCACGTTGCAACCTCCTTTGTAACTTGTTCTTTTTGTGCAGAAAATCACAAAACTTGCAACTGTAAGAAATTCGCGAAGGAAACTACCGACACTAGGCGCACTTTTGCTCAAACGCATAATCTATGCTTTAATTGTTTAAATACTGACCATACAGCCTTCCAATGCAATATGTCGACCAGATGTCGTCTTTGTAGGAAGAAACACTCCACACTTTTGCACCCCAGAAACCATAAATCAACCGCTGACCATGTCAAGGTTGATCAGCCTGCGAACAAGAGTGTTGTCGCCACATTTACGGCGTCAACGTCAGACTCATCAAGTTCACAGCCTCAGAATGAATTATTCGATTCACCAAAGATCACCAGCTGTTTAGTGAATTCGCCCAGTCAAGTTCTGTTGGCTACCGCCTTGGTTAATGCGGAATCCAGCAAGAAAACGACCGTTGTTTTAAGATCCTTGCTCGATCAAGGGTCACAGGCGTCTTTCCTGACAGAAGCTGCTGTGCAGCTGTTAGGTCTCAAGAAAACTCTTGAGGCTGGTTTAGTCACCGGACTAGGCGGTGACCGAGGCTCGGCTATTGCGTCGAAGCACTCGGTTTTGCTAACTCTTCGGTCTCGCCTAGACCCAACCTTTACCATAACGGTAAAGGCACATGTGCTGCATATGCTCACGTGCTTTTTGCCCAGTACAAAACTGCATAATGTGCAGTCCTTGCCTGCACTACCGCTCAGTGCTTTAGCGGATCCATCGTTTGGTACTCCCAATCGAATTGATCTGCTACTGGGGGCGGAGGTGTATAGCCAGATTCTTCTGGAAGGCCTTGTTAAAGGTCAGCCTGGGTTAGTTGCTCAAAACACCCGTCTAGGCTGGATCTTATCTGGTACTGTGCAATCTGCTAACGTTGACGGTAGCAACCAGTGTCACAGCATTGTGAATATGCATCTAGCACATGTTGATCAGCAGTTTGAGAACGAACTGCTGAAGAAGTTCTGGGAGATGGAGGCTGAACCATCCTCCCAGAAACAGAAGCATTTGTCCTTAGAGGATCAAAAATGCGAGGAGTGGTTTACTCAAACCACCAAGAGAGACCACTCAGGTCGTTATGTTGTACGCCTTCCATTCAAGACGAAAGACCCACTATGCAAGTACGGAGGCTCAAGAAATATTGCACGAAAACGATTTCTGATGTTAGAGAAACGGCTTTCGAGCAAGGATCCTGAACTCAAAGTGGAGTATTCAAACGTCATAAACGAATACATCACCATGGGTCATGTGGAAGATGTCAGTAACACCGAAGAGCCAGATGCTGTCTACCTACCTCACCACGCCGTGGTGCGGCAGGACAAAACCACTAGCAAAGTACGCGTGGTTTTTGATGGTTCTTGTTCTGGATCCAATGGTGTCTCAATTAATGACGACCTGATGACCGGTCCTACTCTCCAGCCGGAATTAAGGCACTTGGTAATGCGTTGGCGCTGTTATCCGATAGCAATCGTTGCAGACATCGTCAAGATGTTCAGACAAGTGAAGGTTGCAGATGAAGACGCTGATTTCCAACGGATTTTCTGGCGTGATGATTCAAATGCTGATTTGAGGCATCTGCGCCTACTGAGAGTCACGTTCGGAACGTCTTCAGCACCATACTTGGCTGTACGATGTTTGCAGCAGTTGGCCGTTGAAGATGGCGAAGATATGCCACTAGCTCAAGGTCGCGTGTTGACTGACTTCTACATGGATGACCTCATGACCGGTTGTCATTCTGTGAGTGAAGGAATACAAGTTCATGAGCAGATGACTAAGCTCCTCGATCGTGGAGGCTTTCCTCTGCAGAAGTGGTCAACCAATGATCCAGAGCTAATGGATCATATACATCGTGGTGAACGTCATTCAGATACCAATCTGGTACTCAAAGTGGATGAGATCATGAAGATTTTGGGTCTCACCTGGAATCGGGAAGCCGACACGTTTCAGTGCACCGTGACGCTATCCCCAAGTGATGGTCCATGCACCAAACGACGAGTCATATCAGACATTGCTCGACTTTATGACCCGTTAGGATGGCTTGCTCCAGCTATCACGACTGCTAAGGTCTTCATCCAAAGGCTCTGGCTATCCGGGATTAAATGGGATGATCCACTTCCTTTGTCATTGCTCAAGGATTGGCTTGAGTTTCGCAATGACTTGAAGAAGCTTCAGGAAATCCGTATTCCCAGATGGATAAAGTTGGGTAAGGATGATACGTGTCTGGAACTTCAAGGTTTCTCTGACGCTTCTAACGTGGCTTACGCCGCTGTGGTATATGCACGCGTAACCGATCGCGATGGAAACGTGCATGTGAGTTTGGTGACTTCCAAGACCAGGGTAGCTCCCATCAAACAGGTGTCGATCCCACGCCTAGAATTATGCGGTGCTGTTTTGTTAGCTAAACTTCTTAATGAAGTAGCAGAGACTCTGAGCGTACCAAAACATCACTTGCATGCGTGGACCGACTCGACGATTGTACTAGCCTGGCTTGGTAGTCACCCCAGTCGCTGGAAGACTTTCATTGCCAATAGAGTGTCAGAGATACTTTCGATCCTGGATGGGAACCAGTGGTCTCACGTCGCCTCCAAGGATAATCCCGCTGACTGTGCCTCTAGAGGAGTAACGCCTTCAGAATGTGTTGAAAATGTCTTGTGGAACCGCGGTCCGGTGTGGCTGCATCTGAAAGAAATTCAATATAGTAAGGGGGAACTGAAGGACACTAACCTGGAAGAAAGAAAATTAATGAAATGTCATGTACTTACCGGAGACGCTGCCGATGGTGATCCGTTTCTTGAAAGATTTTCTACCTTGAGAAGACTTATCCGTGTTTTGGCTTGGTGCAGGCGATTCTACTTACCATCTGGTCCGACTTCACCGCCATGGTTGACCGCTAAGGAATTACAGGAAGTGTTGCTTGCTTGCATCAAACGAACTCAGATTCGTTTCTTGATTAGCGACCTTAAGGATAAGAAAGGGAAATTTTCCTCTCTTAACCCCTTTAAGGACAATGACGGAGTATGGCGTGTTGGTGGAAGGCTGCAGCAGGCTGATTTGTCCGAAAGCCGGAAGCATCCTATTTTGATACCACGCCAGTCTCATTTGGCGAAGTTGATCATCGGTGCTGCTCATGATAAAACTCTTCATGGAGGCCCACTCTTGATGATCAACTACATTCAAGCAAAATACTGGATCGTCAATCTGAGAAACTTGGTTAAGTCCTACATTCACAAGTGTGTGACATGTGTACGTTACTCTTCCAAGACTGTGCACCCACTGATGGGTCAGTTGCCTACCGCAAGAGTAACGCCAGGTAGAGTTTTTCACCAGAGTGCTGTAGACTATGCGGGACCAATAGCCGTCAGAACCACTAAAGGTCGTGGTCATCGATCCACAAAGGGATACATATGCCTTTTCGTATGCATGGCAACGAGAGCCATCCACCTTGAAGTAGTCAGTGATCTCACCTCTGTCACTTTTCTAGCAGCCTTCAAACGCTTCGTCTCCAGACGTGGTCATTGTGCCGATCTCTGGAGCGACAATGGTCCCACCTTTGTTGGTGCTGATCGCGAGCTGAAGAGTTTGCTAGTATGCGAAAGATCAAGTGTGGCAGTTGAGATTGCTGACTGGCTCACAAATAATGGAACGAATTGGCATAGGATTCCTCCCTACAGTCCCAGCTTTGGAGGATTGTGGGAGGCAGGAGTCCGTTCCACAAAAAATCACCTTAAGAAAACCATCGGTGATTTAACATTGACCTTCGAAGAGCTGTCAACGATATTGGCTCAAATTGAGGCATGTCTCAATTCGAGACCAATATCGCGAATGAGTGATGGATCTGATGACCCGACCCCGCTGACCCCTGGTCATTTCCTGGTTGGAGAACCATTGGTTCTAGTTCCAGACGCCAATTACATGGATTCTAATGTATCCTCTTTAAGGCGCTGGCAATTGAGTCAACGAAAGGTCCAAGAGTTTTGGAAACGTTGGTCCAGAGAGTACTTGACCCAGTTCCTGCAGCGACATAAATGGAAGGAAGGCACACGAGAACTCGAAACTGGAGATCTTGTGTTGGTCAAAGAAGAAGGTCTTCCTCCAGCTAGATGGCTCTACGGTATCATAACAGATAAGCATAGTGGTCTGGATAGCATTACTCGCGTTGTCAGTTTACGTTGTAGGGGTAACATTATCAAACGACCTGTATCTAGACTCTGCTTATTACCTGTAGCCGAGTAAAAATTTTAATTGTTTGTGCTTAAGACGACTTAAGAACTTCATATTTGAGGTCATTAAAATGTTTTGTAATCTGTTTAAAAAAACAGTTTGTTTTGTAAAATTGCTAGGTTAACATATCAATCTATGTACTTATCCTAGTATTTCATAGCTACGTATTGCTTCTGAGCTTTTTACCTATTGTTGTCAAAATTGTCCTCAGAAGCTGCTAAAATTGTTTAAGTTATAGTTCAATTTGTTTATGCTATAGTTCAAGTTAACGTAATGTAGTTTTTCCCGTGTATTATGGACAAGTGGTCCATGGGTGGCGGAATGTTTAATTGTCGATTAAATATTACTTTATGTAGCCTACGTTAGTTCAACATCTTTAGTTCATATCCATTAGCCTAGATGGCGTTGGCCACCCTTAAAACGCGCAAACGTTTAGTGCACGCGATTCACGAGCCTTCTTGTACTGTATGCTATGTGTGTGATCGAATAAACGATATTGTCTGTCTCAAATTCAATTGTTTAATTCTTATAGTAGTTCTGGGTTTTGTACAGGCGTATTAACGTTTAGCCAAATTGTAGTACGGCTGAATGAAATTCCGCGTTATTGTATACTCCGCCGTGCTTCGCGTTCTACAATACGGCTAGCCATAATGTAAAAGACCGGGTTATGATCCGCCGCTTTGGCAATCTTTAGTTAAAATTTTGGACACTTTGGCGTTTTGATAACAATTTGGCTAAACACAGGCCGCCGTATTATAGAACGTATCGCAATGACAATCCGGCTAAACGTTAATCTACCGTATTATAAAACGGCTCAGTTTTGTAAAATAGCTAGCCGTTATGTAATACGGCGAATTCTACAATTCGGCTGCGCCGTATCACCATGAAACGATGAAACGTCTATGAATGTGATATCTCTCGTTTCTTCATATCTAACAACAGACATGATGAAATGACTACTACTACAGTCACGGTTCGTTGATGTTTCGATGTCCTGTACTCGGACGTGTGTGTTTTACTGCTAAGTAAGTATTACAAAGTAACATGAGCATATTGCACGTCATAATACATTGTAGGAAGGTAATTGAGCTGCGGTCGGCAATGCTATTTATTTTACTACAAAATTCAATCATCATCATCATCAGCCTGGAGACGACCAGTGCTGAACGAAGACCTCCCCCTTAGACCGCCACACTGTACGACAACCTGTCATTTGCATCCACCGGTTGCCCGCGACTTTTACAATATCGTCGGTCCACCTAGTGGGAGGCCTTCCTACGCTGCGTCTTCCGGTTCGCGGTCGCCACTCAAGAACCTTTCTTCCCCATCGGTTATTAGTTCTTCAAGCGATGTGGCCTGCCCATTGTCACTTCAACTTGTAAACCCTGCGAGCTATGTCGGTGACTTTGGTTCTTTGGCGAATATCCTCGTTCCGGATTTTATCGCGCAAAGTAACTCCGAACATAGCTCTCTCCATTGCCCGTTGTATGACTCTGAGTTTCTCCAAAAGGCCTGCAGTTGAAGAACGTTTCAGTTCTATATGTCATCACTGGCAATACACACTGGTTAAAGACCCTTTGTCTTCAGACACTGCAGGATTAAAAAAAAAAAAAAACATTGACCCTCGTCAAAGGTCAAAATGTTTGGAAATATTGGAATTATTTTTAAAGGGTTGACTCCATAGTAAAATGTGTTTACAATGATCGGTACAATGACCTCCTTTATTATCCTTGGAGAAGTTAGCTCTTGGTTAGTTAATAATTCGGGGTATTCTCACATTGTTATTTTTCTAATAATATTGGATTTTATTCACAATGTCTAAACATTATAAATAACACCATATGTTTGTCCATAACATATAAAATAATTGATTATGAGTATTTCCGTTGCTGTCCTCATTCAACGTAAACTAGTCTTTGGTTTTGTCTGAGGATGATTCAACCGTGAAGGTAACATGCCATGTTACCTTCACGGTTGTCAACTTGTTGTCAACCACAGACCATGGTTTGCGTGTTGTACTAACGCCAAAATTAATAATACCCTTTTGCCTAGGTAAAGTTTTCCCGTATGGTGAAGGTGAGACTCTGCCAGAATCGCGGATTACCTTAGTTGCTAAAATTACTGGAAAGCACGAAAAGCCGGAAGGCGCAGCGTAGGTTAGGCCTTCCACTAGCTGGACAGACGATATTGTGAAAGTCGCGGGCAACGCGACTAGTGATACGGTGGATGCAAATGGCAGGTTGTACGGTGTGGCGGTCTAAGGGGATGGAGGCCTTTGTTCAGCAGAGGGCGTCGCCAAGCTCATGATTAAAACCCCTGGGTTTATTCCCTGGAATTCATATACAAAACGTCCTACGTATCCTATCCATGCTTATGCACTCGCCTGCGGCTCCGATGGCCCAGGACCCTGTTTTAGGGTTGAGCTGAGCAAAAATTAATGCTTGCAGAAACATCTGGGCATATATCTATCAAAGGTTGGCGTATTCACATATTCCATTAAATTACTTCTCTGGACCGGATATGAAGCTATAAGCCTTTTTAGCTACAAAAAAAAGCCAAAGTATAATATATGAAAATGAAAAAAATAAAATTGTACGGGTATGTAGAACATTCATTATAGTATTTATTATCTTTGGTTTTGTTATGATGCATACATGCAGGGCCATTCTGTGAATGGGGAATTATGTGAAGAAACAATGTCGTTTGCTCTAGAATCAGTCCGCTTTTATTGAAAATGGTTAAGACGCAGTTTTATAACGTTACCTTCTAAAAATTCCTAATTGAAACAAAACTGGTTTCTTTAATGGCTGGTAGGAGAGTTACCTTTAGATAACATACTACTTATATTATGCATTCATATAATTCTACTACATATACATTTGTAAACTGACATTACCTCGAAATATACAGGGTTACGCGGAACAGTATTACTAAGCCTACAGGAGGTCACTGTATTCATAGTTGTAAAAACTTTTACCAAGGGACCAACGCTAAATTCGCGAAAAAAAACTGCTGTTTCATAGAAAAAGTCAATTGACTCTTAGCAAATTGTGTGCCGTAACGTAAGCATAATCAGCCTTTTGAGTGGTTCACTACTGGACTGGAATGGCCTACTTATTTTCCATTGACTCTTGACAAAATGTATGAAACAAATGATATTTTTTCGTGATTACAGTGTTGGCTTTTTAAAACTTGTTCACAATGACAACAAGTTTAGTACAATGATCCCCTTTAGACTTACTACACCCCAAGCTTATAATTAACCCTGTATATATTTCCTGTTTCAAACTATGATGGTTGATCGATATTTACCTTGATGCTTTTATGACCCGAGCTCCCGATAAATAAATAAAAAATATTCCGTAAGTACTTGAAAGGATTAGTAATAAATAATTATGTACATCAACTGCCAGACGACGTTTACTGTTGGACGAAAGCCATAATAGGGAGGGGTTGCCATAATCCTCACGCTTGGCTGGCGGCTTGGGAATCGCAGAATGCTCACCACCGTTAACCGAGAGGACGCTGCTGCCCATCCTCCGGTGGTACTGAAATGCAGTTTTAGGACATACCCAGGTCCAAATAAATATATAAAACAACCTTATTTGTCAAAAAATAAGATTTTGTTTCGATTAATATATAAATATAAATGTCGCTTTTCATCAAAACTGTTTTGAAATTAACGTCTAACTACTTAGTACATTTTAGTACCTACTATGCAACTGTGGGTAAAATGCACGGACCTGTGAAGCCATTACGGGCTGTATATTCTAAAGTTGCTTCTCGCAAAATCAATGTTATTTAGTTAAATTACTATATTTAAAGCCAAAAAAATATAATTATGTCACAGACGAACATCCTTAGAACATTCTTAGTAACTTCTATGGTTGAAAACACGATTAATTATACTTTCCTCGATAGAAAAAAATACCGAAACAGTGCCTATTTTTAATTAAAAAAAATGTTATATGTTCTGACACGCAACACAGTCACATAAAAAAATATTTATTAAAAGATAATTAGTATTTTTGTAGATTTTGCTATGGTTGAAACATTTTTAATTTCGATACTTTTCTAGTAATCTGAGAAAAACTTCAAAAATCGAAGCTTGACACGCACGAATCTGCGTAAACGCCATATTTTTGTTCCGCTAAATGTGACCCTACCTGATACAGCTTTAGACTAATTCAAATTCAAGTAATTTATTTTCAGACTTGGTCCATAATAAGATTAACCTTAATTGTACATTATAAAAATACATCACTAAATACAAGACAATTTTTTTATAATAATAATGATCGAACGCGTAAAAAAATGCGCTTGAAACTTGGACTATCCTGACCTTAAACTTAATCGGCGTTATTATAAATGAATTCATCAAAACTGTTGCTGTAAATAATGTAAACAATGCACTTTACCTGTGATGCAACCGATCTTATTCGTGTTACACTCGGCGCTACTTCTTCAATTTGCAATTTGTGCACCATTATAAAATTTTAAAACTAAACTATTATCAACACTTTTCAATTCAAAGGCATAGTTAAATTTGTAAACAAAAGTCAATTTTAATTTTAATTATGTTCAGGTAGAAACAGAGTTGTAATATCTTTGTGAGTCGTCAATGACGGCTGCTTTAGTCAGCCAAGTCGTGTTGAATGAAGTGATAAAGTTTTTAGCTGTGTTCCTATCTCGATGGTAATTTATACTCAAGTGTTCTTTTGTTATGGACGTGCCGAAGTCTATATGCTTCAGCAAAATTTGCTTTGGCATACCTTAGCGATGATCCGTTTAATTTGTTAATGTAGTTCATTCGGTGACGACTGCAAATTGAAGTAAGAAATGCCGGCGTGAAAGTTGTCCAAAACAACTCAATCAGGTGTTGTTGAGAAGATTTTGTAAGAAAATATCGAGAGGAAACGACAAAAACTAGGCTTGATTATTAACGTGGAGTAGCTTCAGAATAGTTAAACCGTTCTTTGTCCTAATTACATATTTTTTATACAATCAAGTGACGAGACGAGCAAGACGTTCGCCTGGTAGGAAGCGTCACGCCTGCCACTAACATTAGCAGTGCCAGAATTGTGAACTTACGAACAAAATCCTGCGCCTTACTGCACTGCGCTCGTCACCCTGAGATATTAGATGCTACATCTTTTCATACCCAGTAATTTCTCTGGACACACAGGACTTTACATTTTAAAAGAAAGGAAAAGATAAAATACTGATTCACTATTCCGAGGCTATTACATTTTTATTTTAAAGAAGACCTATTGTGCTACAGAAATATCAATTGTATTTTCTTAATTATAGTGATATACATTTAGAAAATTTGTATTTTAATAAAATTTTACTTCATGATTTTTTTATTTCGCTTTTAGGGACTCCTAAGTATTTTGTAAATTTTACGTAATTGAATTAAATTGTAAAAACATTTGGAGATCTTCATTGTTCATCGTCAAAAGTTTCAACCCCTTGTAATTCGTTGTACCTACAGTTTTGTTTGACAAGTATTTCTACAGCAGTTTATTTCTTGTTAACATCTTATAAATCGTTATGAATTAAATAAAACACACTTCTAGTTATTATCCTACCATCCTATCCTACTAACTCCTACTAATATTTTAAATACGAAAGTTTGTCGGTGTGTGTGTGTGTGTGTGTGTATTTACGCTTGTTACTCACGCTGACACGGCTGAACGGATTTAGATGAAATTTGGTGTAGAGGTAGCTCATGCCTTGGAATAAACCATAGGCTTTTTATCTCAACCATCGCGGGTAAAACCGCGGGGCGGGTTAAACCTATAAATGCGAGTTTGTCGGTACGTATATGTTTGTGTATGTGTGTATGTTTGTTATTACTT
The DNA here is from genome assembly GCA_905404285.2 of Erannis defoliaria. NCBI lineage: Eukaryota > Metazoa > Arthropoda > Insecta > Lepidoptera > Geometridae > Erannis > Erannis defoliaria. The sequence continues at coordinate 8,619,555 of FR990066.1, read as the reverse complement.
ACACGCCAAATCGGCTGAACGGATTTGGATGAAACTTGGAATGGAGATAGCTCATTTCTCGGAATAACATAAGTAAGTATAGACTACTTTTCGTCATCATCGCCGTTATTCATAATTACGCGGGTGAAGCCGCAGGACGCAGCTAGTAACTAAATACCTATGTTTTAGGAACCGATGGCCCTCAATTTATGGATAGTTATAGGATAAAGAAACTCTTTATTATGTAACTACATGTTTCGCATGATATGGTTTAAAATTTGGTTATATTTCAGTGCGAAAACTCATGCCTAATGCGTATGATTCATTAAACTTTACTTTACTGAAACTTTAGTTCACGGTATTTTCTCTAACAAATAAATGCTAATCTGAAAAACAAAGTGTAGGTACATAGACAACAAACATCTCTTTGTAGATGTTACAAAGTACATAATACCTTTGCAATTTATTAATGCATGTATCACACAATCTAGGGCTGTAAAATGACACATGCACGCCAGAGGCTTTTTAAGGAAATGACAAAGATCTTAGAGAATTCGACGTGATCATAGGTAATGTGATCATAGGTTAATTACGAAGATAACTGAGACACGAAATGTTTAGGAATAGAGAAAGCCCCCTTTGCGAAATAAGTATGAAAATGATTTGTTTTTTTTTTCTTTTTTGCTTAGACGCCTCGCAGATGTGACGGGTGATCAGAGAGCTGGCGCTTACCTTGGCCAAAGAATAAGTTTGGCCATTCAGCGTGGTAATGTCGCTAGCTTTTTAGGTACCCTACCCGAATACCCCTGTAGCTTATAGTTTTAGATAGTTATTAGTAGTTATTATAGTATTTTGGATAGGATATATTTTTCTAATAAAATGTAAGTTGTAAGTTGTGATTAAAAATATATACTTTCAAATATATATAAATAAAATGCAAATATACGCTTGAGAAAAAAAGTATGAAAAGAGTAAAAATTATCAGCTTGTATATTTTGGCAACGGCGTTGTCCACGACATTTCCAGTTATTCACCGGCGGCTTGGCGGCTTAATAACTAGTCATTGTTCTCCTTGCTCACTACTGCTTAGTTAGTGTGCCCTTTTCACCCATGTAGTAAACCTAGAAACGTTCCAACGTAGGGGCGTTCACAGCACGTTAGATTTACGAAGCATAATAAAAAGAAAAACCAACTGATAACCCCGTCGCACCGTCTCGTCAAGTCGGAGAGGTCAGTGTATATTTTGGGGCCCGCGATCTACAACCGTACACCAGCTTCCATTCGGGATGCTCCTTCCTCCGGGTGCTTCAAAACCAAGCTCAGAGCGTGGTTACAATAGAATTTGTTTATGACATTGAAGCTTATTTTAAAATAAGAGATTATTAACGTATTTTTGTAATTATTATTTCATTTTAGTAAGTGATCATTTTTTTGTGACATACTTCAAATGAAATTTGACTTGTAACTTTGGTGTCAATCAATCAATAAAATATTTGTATTTGTGCAAGGAAAACTGTGTTTTCGTTTGGAGGGAAATGTTACCAGATAAATTACTGGGTATAAAGAGTTTTCACATCTAATATTATATAATATTAGGGTGACGAGCGCAGAGCGGTGCGGCGCAGGATTTTGTTCGCAAGTTCACAATTCTGACACAGCTAGTATTAATTTGAATGGTGCAAACGATACAAAGCAGTTGCATCTGCACCACTGATGGTGCAAGTCAATGGTGCAAACGGTACGTCGGGAGCTAATGTTATGAGCAGGCGTGACGCTTACCACCAGGCGAACGTCGCGCTCGTCTCGGCACTCAATTCCATAAAATAAAATAAAAAACATTAGGTATTAAAGGCAAGTAATAAAAATGCATTTAGACGAGATTTCAGATTAGTTTACTTCAGACTAAAATTATTATTTTTATTCTTTTTTATGTAGGTACCCACAAGGAGGATTTTCGCAGCTACCAAAACTTACCTATAAATTTTTATTATCTAATTACATGCTTGTCACTTTAACTAGATAAGTACTACTTAATTTAATGTTAAGTAAATATTAAAATTATCGTGTTACCTAAATCTTGTTGAATACATTCCATGACAGTTTACTCAATTTTATCATTCACAGTATATTTTTATCTAATCATTTATCTATCTCAGGTCTGAAATATGTCTAGTGTGAAGATCATTTGGTACATTAACCTTAATAACGTATTTGTTCCTATATTGTAAGGTTGTTGACACATTTTTTTCTTGTTTGTTATAAGTAATTTCCTCAAATTGTCCATCGTTTACAATATTTTAGTTGTACTTATGTTATATTTTTATTTGTGATTAAAGTTTAGTTTAAGTTTTACAGGGTTATTGCTAATCTAACAACATCTCGCAGGAAGCTTTGATACAATATACATTCAACAAGATTTTATGACTTCTCGCAAAAGTCCAAAAAAACATTTACACAAATAGATATGTATTAATAATTAACATCAACCTGTCCCTGAATCGCAGAATGCTCACCACCGTTAACAAAACCCAAGCCGCTTGCCAAGCGTGGGGATTATGGCAAAACCTCCCTATTAAGGGGGAGGCCTTCGTCCAGCAATGGACGTTTTCTGTCTGATGGGTGGGTGTCCCTGAATATGCACTGAAATATATCTAGGCAAATATGTTTCGGTAATCTTGCTTAAATATTTATTTACAAAGCATATTAAAAGTATAGAGGGACAGAATTTGACCGGTGGTGGTTCTAATTGTAAACAAGACTTATTGGACAAATTACAGTGTAAATAGTTATATGTGTAATATGTTTCGGTAATCTTGCTTAAATATTTATTTACAAAGCATTATAAAAGTATAGAGGGACATAATTTGACCGGTGGTGGTTCTAATTGTAAACAAGACTTATTGGACAAATTACAGTGTAAATAGTTATACGAGGCCTTCGTCGATAGAACCGCTAAAATAATAGGCATTGTGCAACAGTGTGTTTCATCCTCAGACTAAAGGATTATAGGGTTCTATCATAAAATGCGGTCTTTGCCTTATATCAGGCGAGATGGCGGCCAAGCGCAAGGTTAACAAATAATTTTAAAAAGGAGACTTTATGTGGTGCTTATACACTATTAAATTTCAGTTCAAAATGTTCAATCACTATACTTAACAGATAACGCACTAAAACGAATTATTAAATAAATAAACTTTATTAATAGCTAAGGAAGTATTTTACGTATTGAACAGATAAATGCAATCAAATTATAATTAAAAAAAAACAAAAGAAAATGGATTATGCCGTATTAATAATCTATGTGATTGATTCAGGCGTTACTTTGCGGAAGTCCATTGTTACCAAAATTTGTTTTAATTGACATTTTGTTTCAGGTTTAATTATTTTTTTGTTTCAGGTTAGGTTCAATTAGTTACAGTAGATTTTAGTGTGTCCCTTCATCCTATAAGTACTCGAAACGATATTACAGCGGAAAAACACTAGAAATTAAAACAAATTTTGGCATTAATAATCATTTCAAAATCCAATTACTTAGTGTAATTTACATTGACAGAGCAAGTATTACAATTTTGGTATAATTTTGTACTTTTTGGTGAAACAGAACTTACTTTTAGCAGAGGATCCGATGATCAACGACCTTCACCTATCTGTTTAGTCGATGAAAATTGTTTGTTCATTCACTTCTTTGTTTATTAAATAAATCAGTATCAACATCCCTGTTTATACCTACAAACCCAGTAGTTACGCTAGGTGTTTACACGGTGCATGAACGGCGGTGTCGAAATGAGAAGACGATGTTCTTGATTTGTTTCAATCATTTAATGCGGTTTTACAATTTGTTTTTATGCGATAAATAACATGCGTGTACACACTACCATAGAGAATTTTGAATAGGATAAGGATATGAACCAGTGACGTTTCGTAATAGCTGCGGAGCGGTGTTGCCATGATGCTGTAGATTGCTTCATGTCAGTTTCAGCTGTCAAGCCATTGTAGCGTATGTCGATTGGCATATGCTTGGCTCCAACATGTTGCCACCCCGGGAAGAAAGGTTGATTCATTGTACTCGAAGACTGGAACGGATGCTAATCAGCCTGCTGATAAGTCAGGCGGATAGACTGCAACTGACTGAAGACTGGTTGACTGCTGGTACGTCAGGTGGACAGACTGGAACTGGCTGAAGACTGGTCGACCTGCTCCGGTTGGTACGTGACAGGCAAAGGGCATAGTCTGTTGAATGCTCGTCGTATAGTTCCTGATTGCGTTCTCACATCTGCGACTCTGGCTATGCCATCCGACGATCCTGGGAAGACTGCAGTGACTCGCCCAAGCAGCCATCGATTCGGAGGCATTCGGTCATCCTTCACCAGTACCATCTCTCCAATTATGAGGTCTTCTCCCTTTGTGCGCCATTTCTGCCTTTTTTGAAGTTCTGAAATGTATTCTTTGTAGAATCGATCCCAGAAATGAGCCTTCAGCTGCTGTGTTCTCATGTAGCGTGAGAAAGTGCTTATCTTAGAGGCATCTTGTACCGGAGAAGAAGGCAAAACTGTTAATGTTCGTCCAATTAGAAAATGCGCGGGGGTCAGTGCCGCCAGATCTGAAGGATCTGAAGACATTGGAGTTAGAGGGCGAGAATTCAAGATCGCCTCGATTTGCGTAAGAACTGTGTTCATTTCTTCGTAAGTAAGGTTTGTAAGACCTAAAACTCGTTTTAAAATGTGCTTCATTGATTTTACTGCGCTTTCTGCCACTCCATTAAAATGTGGTGAATAGACCGGAGAAAATTCGAATTTAATTGATAAGTTAGCTGCGTAAGATTTTAAGTATTCTGAATTTGACCTTAAAAATTTAGATAATTCGTTACGAGCACCAGTAAAACAGGTCGCATTGTCAGAATAAAGACTGACTGGCTTTCCTCTGCGGGCAATGAACCTGCTTAAGGCAGAAATGTATGTTTGGCAGCTCAGGTCTCCTGCAAGCTGAATGTCTACTGCCCGGGTCGCCGCGCATACGAAAATTGCTGCGTAGGATTTGATCAATCTGCTACCTCTGCCTTTGCGGTTCAAAATCATTATTGGTCCGGCGAAATCTACAAACGTACTCATAAACGGGTACTCAGAATGCAACCGTTTTTCAGGAAGGTTGCCCATGATAGGCTGCTTAACTCGTCCTGAAAATCGACAACATGTGACACAATCACGTACTGTTTTCCTGGCTAGGTTTCGTCCATTAAGAGCCCAAAACTTGTGGCGAACGTTTGCGAGTAGTAATTGCGGACCTGCGTGCATGAGTTGTTTGTGATAATACCTGAATATGAGAATTGTAAGGTGATGAGATGCATGCAATAAAATTGGATGCTTGATATCATAATCATAGTGTGAGTTAGACAATCTGCCTCCGACCCTCATGACTTCATCATCATCTAAGAATGGAGACAAATTGAGCAGTTTGTTCTTTGTTGGTAGCTGCCTTTTATTTTTTAATAATTTGCATTCCTTTGTGAATGTTTCTAACTGTGCGATTTTGCATAATGCAAGTATTGATGCATTCAACTCATTTAAAGTTAATGAACCAGTTTGTTTGGTTTGTCTGTGGCGACAATTGTGTATGAACCTAAGTATGTATGCTGTGACTCGTTGGAGTTGACTGAAGTTTGAAAACTGTGTGATGAACTCTACTGATTGTAAATCTGAAACATTTAATTGACTTTGAATTTTAAGCTCTGGTAATTCACTTTCTTTTAAATGTGCTGGTTGACTAGGCCATTCTGATTCTGGCTTACTTAAGAATTCAGGGCCGGACCACCACAAAGTACTGCATTCAAGCTGTCTGGCATCGATACCTCTTGAGCCGATATCGGCTGGGTTCAAATGAGTTTTGCAGAACATCCACGAGTTAGGCTCAGTGAGTGTGTTGATTTCATGAATTCGATTGTAGACAAACGGTTTTAAAAGTTCAGTCTTAGCTGTCTTGATCCAACTTAAAACGACCATCGAGTCACACCAGTAAGTGAAGCTGTTAATTTCCATTCGCAGAGCGGATTTGACTTTGTCAGCTAGACGCGACGCTAAAAGTGCTCCACACAGCTCTAGCCGTGGCACTGTCATTGGTTTGATAGGCGCGACACGGCACTTCGCGGTGAGCAGCCGTACTGAAACATTGTTGTCACTATCAACAGAGCGAACAAAAATACAGGCACTGTATGCGGTCAGTGACGCATCACTGAATGTGTGTATGTCACATTTGATGGGATATTCACATGTAACATGTCTAGGTATTCTAATGTTGTCTATATACCTCAAAGATTCCATGAATTTGCACCAGACTTTTTGAATTTTGTCTGAAACAACTGTATCCCATGGAATTTTGGCTGACCATAATTCCTGTAGAATAACCCGCCCTTGTAAAAGACATGGCGCGATCAGCCCTATTGGATCAAATACTTGTGCAACGCTTGAGAGGATAGTGCGCTTTGTTATGTATTTGTGTTGTAGAATGTTGGTGGAAAACAGCAGTTCATCAGCTTTGCATGCCCAGTGTAGGCCTAAAGTTTTGGAATACTCATTGTTACTTAAGTTAAGTAGCTCATCACTGCTATTTTCTCCAACTAATTCTTGTATAATATGTGTGTTGTTTGAGTTCCATTTTCTCAAATTAAATTGACCACTCTTTAGTTGGTTTATTACACCTTGGCAAATGTCTATTAGCTGAGCTGAATCATCTGAGCCCCAGCTGAAGTCATCTACATAAAATCCATGTAGGATGGCTTCTGACACTGGTTCAGAAGTGCATTCTCGTGCTAACTGAACTAGACAACGGGTGGTTAAGTATGGTGCGGATGCCGTTCCATAAGTGACAGTGTTGAGTTTGTATTGTTTTATTTGTTCATCAGGTTCCAAACGCCATAGTATTTGCTGCAGTGCACGTTGGTTTTCTACGATAGAAACCATACGATAGGCCATCTGAATATCAGCTGTGACTACATACTTATGCAAGCGAAATCTGAGTAGTATGCTAATGAGGTCACTCTGCACTGTAGGCCCAACTCTCTGAAGGCTATTTAATGAATACCCTGATGAGCTCTCAACGTTTGCTTCAAACACAACCCTGCACTTAGTGGATAGGCTGGACTCGCGGATCACTCCGTGATGTGGCATGATGTACGCATGTTTGTCTTCATCAGGTGTTGTGTTCTCTGTCATGTGACCTAATGAGATATATTCCTTAATAAATTCTGTGTATTGTGCTTTGAATTTAGGTTCACGTTTGAACTTTCGTTCTAAAGATATGAACCTAGTTAAAGCTTGTTGATACGACTCGCCTAGCTTCTGTGGCGATTCCTTTAAGGGTATGGTTACTACGAATCGCCCATCTGCTTCGCGAGTAGTGGTTTGTGTGAAATTGCGCTCACACTCTTCTTCGTCTCTAGAAACAGGTTTGTGTGTAACAACTGTTTCCAGATCAAAGAACTGTGTTAGCTGATCATGAAGCTGATCATCATTGTATTGTGTATTGGCATGATTGCAGTGGACTGTATTTTTGTAATGTGATGCATTTATTGGCCCGGAGATCAACCATCCGAACTTTGTTTCACTTAAAGTTGGCTTACGTTTGCCTAAAGAAATGTTGTTGAATAACAATACGCTCCAAAATAAGTCTGCTCCAATGAGCATGTCAATTGGAGCTGGTGTGTGGAATGATGGATCCGCTAATGTAATATTTTGAGGTATGTTAAGTGTAGTAAAATCGACATGTGTGGTCGGCAGCATTTGCGTAATACGTGGGACTACAAAACACTGGATGTTTTCTGAATATGGACAGACGCGTGATGATACAGTAACTTCACAGAGTTTGGATACACTTGAAGACTGATGATTTAGACCTTCAATGAAGGCTGATGTGGGTGTACTTGGCAGCTTGAGTTTAGCTTGTAAGCTTTCTGTAACAAAACTTGCAGTACTTCCATTGTCCAATAAAGCACGAATGGTGTGTTTGTGACCTTGATAGTCAGAAACTTGAATGACTGCTGTGGCCAGCAAGACTACACACTGATTGTTATGAGTGGCAGACAAAGCCACATTGTCTCGTAGAGAAGTGGATTGAGGCTTGATGCCTGGGTCTGCTGCGCAAAACATTGTGTTGTTAGCGCTGGGTGCAGGTGATGAGGAGGTGGCTTGCACCATCTCTGATTTAACATTAGATGGAGTATCACAAATCAAAGTATTGTGAAATTGCTTGCAATTCTTGCATGGACCCAGTTTGCAATAGTTTGTATTGTGTCCAGGTCTTAGACAGTTCAAGCAAAGTCTGAGAGATTTAGCCCTCTGAATTCGGGAGTCAACAGGGAGTGACTTGAATTTGGTGCATTGGTACATCGCATGGCTATTCTTGCATAGTGGACATGCATATGACCGCTGCTGTGAGGGTGGTGACTGAGATACAGTAAATGATTTAACTCTGTTGTGTGTGGTGTCGCTATGTCTGCGTTGTATGTTATTATTGTGTGTCTGCTCCATTGCTTCTAATAAATCTGCCCTACCTTTTAGAAATTTATTGAGTTGCTCGAGTGTGGGTAAATCATCTGTTACATTTAGTGTGTTACGATGAGTTTCCCACTCACGGCTGGTTATGGCATCTAATTTACTTGAAACAATGTGAATAATAAGCGCATCCCAGCCATCAATCGGTAGCTCAAGTGTCTGTAATGCTCTCAGATTACGATTGATGGTGTCTATGAGACCTCTTATTGACTTGGCAGACTCCTTTGGTATTTTCTCTATGTTAAAAATGTTTTGTATGTGGTTGTTCACCAAAAGCCGTTTATTATTGAAACGAGAACACACTAAGTCCCATGCTATGTCATAATTGTCAGCAGAGAAATCCAGAGCCGCAATTATGATTGCAGCGGAATCTTTCAAAGCTGCTCGGAGGTAATGAAACTTGTTAATCTTAGGAATTGTGTTGTCATTATGTATAAGTGATGTAAATGTATCTCGAAACTCTAACCAGTTATGAGTGTGACCCGCAAAGACAGGGAGTTGAATAGTAGGAAGTTTAATATGCGTCCCACCTTTACGACCAGGATCAGTACCCATACTTGCAGTTGACCCGTTGCCCGCAGAGTTGTTCTGCCTGTTCAGCATGTCTCGGCCAACAGCGATGGCTCCGAAATACTGGCTCTCGAAGTTCTCCCGCTCTTTATATTGCTCATCTGGAATTTCACAGACATTTTCTAAGTCACTTTGGATGCAATCAAAATCAGAATACAATTCTTCTATTTTTGTCAGTCGGAACATCAGTTCGTTGATTTGTAACGCACTCATATGGGGACAACTTTTTACTACATCGAGATATGATTTAAATTGAGTTAGTCGGGCTTTGTAACTGCCCCGCTTTTTAACAAGAGCTTTGAAATCCATTATTTAATTGAACTCACCACTATGTTGTACTGAAATTTAACTTTAAATTGATTAAAGCAAGTGCAAATGAGGTGATTATGAAAGTGCAACGAATACTTAAATTTTGCAATAATGGAGGTGCAGAGGCGCCGCGATTTTGTTGTGTTGCAGAGCAAGCAAGCGTGCAGGTTGGACTTGCACGCACGAAGCATGCAACGTGGCGCTACGTAACCGGCAAAATGCAGCACTGGAAAGCGAAAATGAACACGATTGACCACAATGCAATGCAAATGAATCCAGCTTTTTACACAGTATCGGGCCGTTGTGAAAGCTCAGCACCTGAATGCAAGATAGCAGCACATGGATGGCGCATAGGTTTGCATGGCACACGGCATCGTCATGCAATAGCTTATAAACAGCAATTATGCACTTTGGGAAACTTGGAAAATGCGTGAGAATGTATAACCTCCAAATAACGAGGCACGAAGTATGCTGAAATATGAAGTTAGCAAAGTGATTTGGAGTCAAATTGGAACGAACTCACATTTAATCGCACTTCCTCGGTACTTTCATCGGCTTTAATGCACTTCTTTCTTGTGATTTCTTGTATTTCCGCGATCGTTTTTGAAATGGCCACCGTCTCGTGATATCCGTGTGATGTCGAGATGACGCTCGGCGCTCGTCGAAGTGTTCGGCACGAAGGAAACTTGTTTACACGGTGCATGAACGGCGGTGTCGAAATGAGAAGACGATGTTCTTGATTTGTTTCAATCATTTAATGCGGTTTTACAATTTGTTTTTATGCGATAAATAACATGCGTGTACACACTACCATAGAGAATTTTGAATAGGATAAGGATATGAACCAGTGACGTTTCGTAATAGCTGCGGAGCGGTGTTGCCATGATGCTGTAGATTGCTTCATGTCAGTTTCAGCTGTCAAGCCATTGTAGCGTATGTCGATTGGCATATGCTTGGCTCCAACACTAGGAAAAAAATACAGAAACAAAGTTTGCATATTCTACAGGCTTCATACTTTCGATTGCTAAGTATTACATGTATTCGTTTAATGTATCCTGTTCAATAAAATCACGTGCAGTCATAGCAGTTTTTTGATGGTTTTTATGAGTTTGTGTTTTCCCAAAAAATATATTTGTATCTATAAGGTGTCAAAAGTGATGTGACGCTTTAGTAATCTTTCTAAAAAAATTAGATAAGAAGAAAAAAAAATTACAAATCACATCTATTTTTACACATTACAACAGATTTAAGTATTCAATTTTAACTAATTTAGCACGAAAATTTACTCGTTTGTAAGTAATATAGTTTGTAACGATTTGTACCTCTTAGTTATGAAAAAATATTTATATTATAATAAATTAAAAATGGGTAAAAAAATCGATAATCGAATTTTTACACGCACGAATTAGCGAAACTGCCATATTTTTGCTCCGCTAAATGTGGCCCTATCTCATTCAGCTTTAGAATAATGATTGATCGCAGTAAAAAATGTGCTTGAAACATGGATGAGGGCGACCTTAACTCATGTGTGCAATATTAAATAAAAAGTTTTTTTTTTTTAATATGGCCTTCGCAGGATTTTATTAGCCAACGCACTCCTGATGTATTTTCTAACATACTTAATTGGACAACAAACAATTTTCATCGACTAAACAGATGGGCGAAGGTCGTTGTTCATCGGATCTTAGACTATTTGAAGTAACTTACAGCTAAAACAATAATGCCAGCTCACGAAATATTTTCTCATTTCTCCTCGGCTTCGTTTTCGCTTCTATGCTTTTTACATTTCTTGAAAACATTAATGAAAGGATCGTCAGCAAAGGTTCTAAATTCTCCATTGTAAAAGTTTTCAATTTCAGCTAAAGGAACTCCTTCAGTCTCAGGCACAGAAAAGTAAAGATATATCGTGCCAATGAAACCAAAGCCAGCGTAAACTGCAAATGTTCCCCATAAGTGGAAGTTAAGCTCTAGGGTTATGAGAGTTTTCGCTCCAAAGAATGTTACGATGTAGTTGAAGGCAGCTGCTATACCCTGAGATGAGGCTCGACTCCTGTGGAAAAATATATAATATCACTGAACCTTCATTATAAAGATCTAGGTTAAACTTGTCAAGTATGTTGTAATATTGACGTAATTTACTAACACATTTTGAAGACATTAGGTACTACTACCACTGTGGTAGTAAGCTTGTCATAGCTGACGCATAACCGATAACTAGGGTAGGCGTGTTTTAGAGTGGAGACAATTTAATGTATCGGAAAACGTAGCGTTGGACGACCTGAGACTACATAAAGTGAAGATACACGTAGGACAGTAGTTGGGAGCGGAACGGCGGTGGTGCGGAGCGGTGGTTGTATGGAGCGGTGGTGGTAGTTGGACTGAAGTTTCGGCAGAGTTGGGTGCTTTATGCGAAACCTATGTCAAGCAGCGTACTGTGATAGGCTGATTATGGTGAGGTGCCTACCTATTTACAATTAGTTATGGCGCGTATATGATGAACAAATTTTTTAAAGTAATCTGACGCAAATTCTTGTCTAAGTACGAAAAAAACAAATAAAACAATACTTAAACAACAACAAAATCAAAATTTAGTACTCCCCAGTCAACCTGTTATAATAATTTAAATTAGAAAGCCCGTAAAAACCATCAAAACAAAGTAGGTATCTTAAAATTACCAAATTATATCAAGGCTTAGTCGGCAACTCTATGGAAGTCGGACTTATTCGTATCACAGAATAAATAATAATACAGGTTTTTTTTTACAAAATTTTGTTATTTTGATAATTTAAGATATAGCGACCACTACGTACGTGGTCGCGTAATGTAAAAAGAACGCTGGAAGAAAGTAGAGGGGGTGTATTTGCGCATGTGTACACTTGCGCACAAAAGTACTAGGCCTATTGTATTAAATAATTATTAATTAGCTCGCAGCTTCGTATATTGGTTATTACTCATACCGCGCCTCATACCACCAAATAGACCAATAAATCGCCTACTGCGCAGCCGTTCTTTTTACATGCGCGTGATGATGTTACGTACCTATATCTTAAATTATGAAAATAACAAAAGTTTCTATCTTAGATTACTAATACAAAAGTGAAAGTCGAGTAAATAGCGTGTGTAAACTTTAGTCTGTTCTCTCACACAGTTTTATAACTCACCTAAAGGGAAACACTTCTCCCAAAAGCACCCAGGATACATTAGATCCAGTGCACAAAGCCAATGCATAGAAGAACACGAGCGGCCAGACGCTTTTCTCTTCAGGGAAGGTCGTCGGATCGTAAGAGAAGACTGTCGAAGGAAGGTAGTACTTCGCATAGAGACTTAGAGCCAAGCAAGAGACTCCTGTCCCCAGCATGACGGTGATGCCCATCTTCCTCTTGCCAGTGAGCTTGATGAGGAAGACCACGATGAGTGCAGCAATGAATGTGATCACACCAACCATAAACTGCGGAGGAAACAGATACATTTTATATGTGACTCAAAAATTAAGAACATAGTTGCGTTGATAGCATAGCTATAAGATTTTTTATAGGAGTTTCACGCGTAGTTCCAGGTATGACATTGCTGGAGAATTTATAATATTACAATGAGGTAAGATATTCATGCGATGAAAAGGCTATGACATAATAACATCAGTCTGTTATTTCAGTGATCATGAGAGACAAATTTAACTTAGTATACCACTTAACTAAATAGGTAATGGAAATATAGATACAGATAAATTGAATATTTTTGTATGAAGTGTTTCCACACTTATGGTATTTTTCTTCCTATTTAAGCTTAAAAAAAAAACATTGATAAATTGCTTAATTTACATTCGTAAAGTTGTAACCTTTTTGACTTTCATATCAGTATCATGAATTTTAAAAACTTCACACGCCAAATTATCCAATTAGCCTACAATTTCTCACAAATTCATCAAGCCATTGCTAGTTCAGGCTTGGCGAGTTTACCATCTTCTAAATTAACAATCATCTTAATTTAATAAATTTTAAAATTTAATTAACAATTAATCTTCTTAACACCTTCACTTGACATGAGAAAATCTATAGTAATTCACCACCTTTAAGTACTAAGCAGAAAAGGGGTAATTTTATTCATAATTACAAACAACTTTTACCTAATCATGAAATGACGACTAACATCATCTGTTTCATAGAAAAAAAACATTGACTCTTCGACAGTAAGAGTTGTTCACAATAATGAGTACATAATGAGCCCCTTTCGGCTTAATACATTCCAAGCTTATAACCCAGTCTCATCACCGACTGACTGACATATCAACGCACAGTCTAAACCGCTGGTTCTATGGGCAAGACTTTAAATTATTTGTGAGAAATGTGATCGGAAGGAGGACATACCACAATATGCTTTCCATCGTCAGCCATGCCAAACGCTTCACACACATTCACCATGTTGGGCCTAATGGGAGTGAGGCCACTCATTACAAAGAACAAGAAGTACATCAGAATTAGAGTCAGTGGCCTCAGCGTCTCCTTGCACAGCATCACCAGCTTGAACTTTCGGCAGAACCTGGAAATTAAGATAAGCAATAAAGTAAGTAAATATCTAAAATTTGAACATTATATTGTATTTGTTGACTGGTTGGCTTTTTAGTACCATTTCCGAAATGTAACATATCTGAAATTAATTATATCCTTGTTATATCCTTATCATCAATATCATCTTCAGATTGTTTGGATTTTTGTCCACTACTGGACGTAGGCTTCTAAAGAACGCGACATAGCACGATCTTATGCTTTACGCATACCATCAGCCGCATTTCACAGTCAGCTCAGTCACCTGCCCGTAGGACTATCTTATGTAGTAAGTAAAAGTAAGTAAAATCTACTTTTACTGCTGGGGAAATGACCTAGGCTCTGTATTAGTAGCACTTATACTTTTAATTGTAACACATAATTTTACTACTTCACCACTGGAAGACGCTGCCTTTTGCGACACTGTTATTACTAACGCAAAAGGCAGAGCCAAACTTTTACTGTTACCAAATTTTTCTGCATTAAATTATGTTTATGTTTATATAAAAGAGAGTGTAGACGCAGGTAATTTTATTTTTTATTTATTATAAGGGTTTAATAATATATCAGATCATTAAGTTAAAAGAATGGTATTTTTTTATTATTTAAAATTTAAAGGTATGGATAGAAATAATATTAAATCTATTCGACACATTAAAATCGAGTCCTAATCACATTAATGTTATGTTTACTGAATCAGTCGAAGAAACTTTGATCAGATTTAAGTACTCTTCAGGTTGTCTGGCAATAGTAGTTTATTTTGTTTTTTTTCCAGTCTAAGTATAAGAAAGAATGTGACAACCAACCTTGTCAATGGATTTAGTTTTATGTGTTCACACTGGTCACCCTCCTCGATCTTCATGCTGCCCTGGTCATCATTCTCACAGCACAGCACACAACGATGCAAATTTTTTGAGTGTATGACTAGTTTGTCGAATTCTTCTTTAACTTTTTCCTCTGTGGTCCACCCACGGAGGTATTGGAGAGATTTCATCGCATCCTTAGTTCTGCCTTGAGCTAGGAGCCATACTGGTGTTTCTGGCACCTGGAAAGATGTTAAACTCTCTACAGAAAGCATAAAATCAAAACAACAGCACCCAGTAAACTTATTATAATTTTTAAGTGATTGTTGATGTAATAACAGTGTGCTTTAAAAGTTATTTCCTAGCTAGTAAATATATTAAATAATACCTTCACTTATTTAGATCTAGGCCACCTTTACTTATTTAGTATCGTTATGTTATTCATCCTTTACACTAACATATTTCTTTAGCATCTTTAGTGAACTTAGTATTTTGTTGTACTAGTCAGGTATGAAAAACCGAATATTACGAGTCTCACTATTTAACTGTTTAATAAAAAATACAATTATGATCTGCGCCATTGATTGTGATCCACTTTTAAAACTATTGATATGAATATGATGATATGAAGCAGATAAATGACTCGGATAAAAATAAACTGGAGCCAAGAATAAATGTGGTAAATTTACTCACGAGCAGAATCAGGAGCATAGCAGTGATAGGTGCAGCTAGAGAAATCAGAGCAGCTTGCCTCCAGTACACCACGGTTCCCAGGAAATACATGGTCAGTATACCGATGGCTAAGAAGCATTGTATTGCCACAGACAAGGCTCCACGAATTGAAGGTTCACTGAAACAGAAAATTTTATTATAAACCACAATTGACCATAACTCATAACTCTGTAAAAACTGAAGTGAAAAATAGGTCACCAAATCTTGAAACCATGTCTTGAAAGCTAGTGGCTCATTAAAACCATTTTCTGTCATATATTCACAAAATGGTTGTTTTATTGTCCTCGTGGTGACCACTAGATATTTGGCACATTCATAAAAATTGGGTCAGTCATTTACTTAGTCGTGAAAAGTGTTAAATGGTTCTCTCTTCGTTTCTGACTTAATTTTTATCCGAACAATATCATTTTTTTTTGTTAAGAACAAGTGACAAACAATCAATAATAAATATTTTTGTTTCTTTTATGATAAATAAATAAATAAAATAAATTAATATCGGTCGACATTTCACACAGCGCCATCTAGCCCCAAACTATGTTAAGCTTGTAGTATGGAAACCAGATAGCTGATAGAATACTTAAATATTATTTTTTTGTAAATACATACTTGTAATACATACTACACCCAGACACAGAACAAACATTTATGGTCGTCACATAAATGTTTGCCCTGGGTGGGGATCGAACCCACACCCTACAGCTCTGAAGGCGGACATGCTACAGTTGAGCTATAAGGTAGTCAAGATAAGCTGATGATGGCTGCTGAGGAGACTATGGCAACAATTATATATTATATTTATCATAATACCTTCGTCCAGCTTTGGACTTTTCTGACTGATGGGACTTCTGGTGGGTTGGGGTTTTCAAATAATCGTGAAAGGATGATTATTAAAATGATTTTATTTATAATATATTTTACCTGACTTCTCCGACATAAGCAAATATCGGTGCTTCCATTAGTCCAGTGCCTAGCCCCAACATTCCATTGGCGATGAAGATAGCCGGTAGGTTAGGAGCGTAGTACATCAGGATCCAAGCCAGGAGATGCGGGATGTTGACGATAAAGCTGGCTTTCTTGCGGCCGAAGTAGTCCACTATCGGACCAGACATGATCGCACCGAATGGTTGAGTGAGGTAGGACAGGCTTCCTGAAATAAATTCCAATTTTATGGAGATTATATTCACCTCAATCATTTACATGGACCTGGGTATATCCTAAAACTGCATCCAGAACCACCGGAGGACGGGCAGCAACGTCCTCTCGGTTAACGGTGGTAACCATTCTGCGATCCCCAAGCCGCCTGCCAAGCGTGGGGATTATGGCAATACCTCCCTTTAAGGGAGAGGCCTTCGTCCAGCAGTGGATGTCTTCCGGCTGCTCATGTGATGTGTTGATGTGAAATCATTTTAAGGTACAACCGCATAAAGCATAGTAAAAGTTATACGTACAGACCAGATTAATTTCTATTGAAAACGCGTCTAAACATAGTTTGCGACCATAATTATAAAATGAGTAAGAAAAAGGTTTAGCAATACTGAAGGGTATGTATGTAATCATCATTACGAACAACTTTTACTATGGGGCCAACCTTGAAATCGCGAAAAAAAATACATACGTAGGAGTAGGGAACAATATGTAAGACTTACCAAACCAAGAAGCCTGGGTATCGTCCAGGGACAGGTCGGTTGTGGAGTGCAGCATGTCCGGCACTGCTATGGTCGGGAAGCTGATCGCCATCCCGATGTCCAACAGCAACATGCTCGGCGACATTATTGCTATGCACTGCAAAACGCTTCAATTAATAGGGAGAATATGCATGTGTTTAAATTATTAAAAATTATACTAGATAGTATTATTAGTCATTAATTAATATTACAAAGTCAAATAAAAATAAACCAGATCAAATTGAGTATTGAGTAGGTATTGAATTAATATTACCAAGTCAAATAAAAATAAACGAGATCAAGCTGAACTCCGCAGAGTTCATTGTCAATAATATTATAAAATAGGATGTCCAAAATCGTGCCCGGTCTCTCGTCCAAACGTGCCCATCAAGCCAGCGGCATTGCCACGCTGAATCGCCAAGGAAATGCGCTGGGTGAGAAAATGACCAGCAGGGCTAACATGCGCACCGCGAGAAAATTTTGTCGTGTCTTTATGTCGTGCGAAAACGAGACAAACTTATACAGATTCGTAGCCTTGTCCTGTTTTGTAGAATCGAGAAAATTTTCTCGCGGTGCGCATGTTAGGCGCTCAGGGGGCTAAATTGGTCGCGTTTAGCAATTCTGCATATGATCCTATGATGATTTAATTCTCAAAATTCACTATTTAAAAAAATAGGATATGTGGAGAGTATATAGGTAACTGAATTTGCGGCATAAAATATTTTATCTACCGAGACTTTGTTTTGGGTTGAAATTTTCACAAAGTAAACGTGTTAATATATCATGTACAACACAATTACATGCACAAGACACGTGTTCTTCGACGACGTATTCAAGTCTGTTCTTTTGTTATAATAATACTCTGTTGTAAAAACGGCAATACATAAGCGAAAAAGTGTTAAAAATATTATTGGTCTTACTTATACGTCATTATTATAGCTACTTTATTACTTTATTCGTTGTTTAGTACTTTAAAGTAAAATAGCAAAAAAATATACAAATCAGCTAAATTATGCTTCTAAATTAATCAATGAATTTTATTGACATAAAATGGCGTGTGTTGTGTGTTGTATACTTAAGAAGCTTTAACTAGTTCCCGAACTAGTGGTAAGTAATAAGTAGGTACACGGTATTTCAGAGACCAGTCTCTCCCATTTTACTACAAAATACATTGTGTTAGCAAACTCCCCAGTAATTGTATTTATGAGAGTTTTAACAAAATTATATAAACTGAATTGTGGGGAGAAATTATTGGAATAATGAATTTATGATAAAATTAAATTTTAAACGTATAGGTTGGTATGAAACTCTAAGCTCGATGCACATCGTCAGCTGACTTCTCATTTGATAGGTTTAATTCTAAAACAAAATCAAACTGTCCAGGCAAGACCATAACACGATGGGTAGGATTATTATTATACGCCTAGGTTATGTATTCAGTACTTAGCTATATACCTAATTGCTAATAATAATACGTGAATGTTCCCGTATAAATAAAACAAAAAGTATGTAAATGTTCTTCAAGCTTTATTTTGGTTGACTTACGTAAAAACCACTCGTAAAGACAAAATGTATCTGCATAATTATTATATCTGTAATTTTGGTATCGTCGTAAAACAGCAAAATAATTACGTGTACTTCATTAGTTTCGATTTTGTATTTTAGTAAATAAATATAACTAACTAAACTATGTACACTAGAATTGTACATATGTGTAGAATTATAACTTGGTAAACTAAAATAAAATAACCGATATAAGATACCGTTTAAAGTATCTATAGGAAGCAAACCTATACATAGTTTAAACAATCTCTAATTTCTGGTAATGTGCCCATTGCTGGCCACGCTACCCCGCTGAATTGTCTCCCGACAAATGATGCTCAAAGCAGACTGTACTTTATTTAAATTCGATTTTTCTATCTTTTGGTTTCTCTGTCCTTGAATAGATTTATTTAATTATGTATATATGTATAGTAGAGTCTATTCATATCAGAACCACCAGAGGACGGGCAGCAGCGTCCTCTCGGTGGTGAACAATCTGCGATTCCCAGTTGCCTGCCAAGCGGGGGGACGACGGGCCGGTTAAGGGGGAATTTAGTCTTATAATAAAATGTAAATAATAGTTTTAACTGTTCTGTAATATAATTATTGTTCTAACCAATTGTAAATATTGTGTAGAATTAATACCGAATTATATCTCTTACTATCCCAGAGTGCCTGTCCGCAAAGGCCTCCTCTCGCTCTCTCCAATGATGCATAACAAGTGTCGGCTCTTTTCCAGTATTGTCCCGCTGTGGTTTTTTATTTCATCTCCCCCCACCTTCTGGTTTGTTATTACTTCAAAAAGAATTGATACCAGCCACTGACCGGTCCGTCGTCGCGTGATCTCTACCACATTGCGGATATGTGAAAGTCACAGGGTCGGTTCTGCCATATACCTACTTATAATCACATGCAATATTTACCTAAGTGACATAACATTAGTAGGTACTAATGTTATGTCACCACAAGATGACAATCATCGCTACTTTATAAAAAAATCTCGCAATTTGACGAACGCAAGTAGGTAAGCAAGGAAGTCCGCTTGACTTGGAATCGTGAGTTCGTGGGCTCAAAGCCCGGGCCCGTTCATTTTATACGGGATATATTTGGAGTTTATGTACCTACGGATTTTCATACCAATGCCTTTTCGCAGAAGGAAAATATCGCGAGGAAACCTGCATTGTACAGGGTTAGTCCTAATCAGTTAACATCCTTTTAAGGGCATATTCTGTACGACAACACAAACAACTTTTACTATCGGCCAACATTGAAATCACAAAAAAAACAGCTGTTTCATACATTTTGCCCCAGGGTCAATGAACTTTTTGTATGGAACAGCTGATAATTTTTCGCGATTTCAATGTTTTGCCCCTTAGTAAAAGTTGTTTGTTTTGATGTACAAAATATGCCCTTAAAAGGATGCTAACTGATTAGGACTAACCCTGTATATGTCCGGCGAAGAAATTCATTGGCATAAATGAATCTTACCAACACGCAACTGGGCCAGCAGCGTGTTTGATACGCCCCAATATACTTCGAGGGTAGGCCTATATTATATTATGCTTATATAGAATTTATAGTAGAATTTATTATAAATCGCGTCGAATCGTTCAGTTATGTAACTTGAAAAAAGGAAAAACAAAAATCTACCTACACTTTGAGAATCACTGTCCTAATCACTGACTGACTGACAGACAACGTACAGCCTAAATCGCTGGTCATACAGACTCGAAATTTGGAGAGCGTATTTTTCTTTGTTACGTAGAGGTGTAATACTAAGAAAAGATTATTCGAAATTCGACCCCTAATATATATCACGCGCGCCTAATATATATATTATATATGTCGCGAGTGAATCGGTTTCTTCTAGGCAAGCGTGCTCCATCGTAGACTGCATCTTCGTTTATCATCAGACGAGATGGCAGTCAAAAGCAAGCCTACATAATGTAAATAAAAAAATAAAATTAAATTGATATGGAAAGTTATTTTGTTTTGAAGTTGTACCGATGAAAATTTGTATTTGAATAGAGTTGATTTAAAATCAAAAATGCTGTTTTCAATATTTTTTTGACAGGGATGAATTAAGAGGGTGAAATGGTGAATGAAATTTTGTATTTTGAAAGTTCTTCGTTTTTGAAGTTATGATGATGAAAATTGGTATTAATATTACATACATAATGGGGTGAAATGGGGGATGAGGATTTACATGGAAATTATTTGTTTTCGAAGTTATAGTGATAAAAATTGGTATTTGGATAGAATTTTTAAAACAAGAACAATAATATTTTTTACTAGGGTTGGTCTAAAGTGGTGCATATAGGGACGACAAAATGAGTAATTAACCCAGCGGTCTGGAATATACACGGAATATACGAGTATGTGGGAGCGGGGCGAATTTCTTCCGTACGCGGACGGAGTCGCGGTGTTTGATGCATTACTAGTGTCCTTAGTAAACATTTTTGGCTTCTCCTCAATCTAAACTTTTTTATCTATGTATCTTCAAATAAATAAAGAAAAAACTGTGTAACGACCTACCTTATATAACTAATTATTTAAGAAATACAATAAAAAAGGAATTTTAAGTTTTCAACTGTTATGATTTCAAAAATAAAGGCTTATTTATAGGCATTATAATAACATTAACAAAAAAAGAAGTGTTTATTCTAGATGTCTTAATATATTTTTTTGATTTTCTGTAAGTTTCGGCCATGAATTTCGGTTTAAAATACAGGTCATCTCCTTGGAGAGGAGAGATCGCTTTAGCCCTAAGGTCAGCATTTGGTAATCTTATCTTTCTATCATCCAAAGTAGGACCAATAAACAGAGTAATAGATGATTAGAAAGTAAGTAAGTTCGTGTAGGCTGAGACGCTTAGTGACCAGCCCTAATGTTAGTTAATATGCCACCAGAAGGCATCTGACATTGTTTGACGGTAGAAGGCTTAAACTTAGCAATAGGGTCACATCCAAAACCTATTGACCTCGAAACCCTAAAAATATTATTTAAGTATTATAAAAAAACGTGAAACGAACGAACGTTTAATTAAACGTGAGTATTCTTGTATAAATAAAACAAAAATTATTTAAGTAGGTAATTATACTTAATTAAAAAAACTTACTTGCGACACAATTGCTCTTAGCCTTTCCGTTGTCAAATTTTCTCTTATATTATAAACCATTTTTAATACCTAACTTAATGATATTAATTTTTATATTAAGAAATTTAAATCACTTTGATTAATATGTGAATTAATTAATCAGTCACATTAGATCCACCATAACACTTTTAAGAATAAAAAATAAAAAATAAAAAAAAACTCGGTCTAAAGTGTTGTTCTTATGTCGGAGACGAGTCGCATCTGTCTAGACTTGAGCGTCTCGGAATGAACTAAGGTAGGAGGATAAAATGCAATCCTTGAAAGCAATCCAAATAACGAAATAAATTCGAGAGACACCGTAGCACATGTAAGCGTGATACTCATTGCCAAATATATTGACCTCTTATTATGTGCATTAGATGGTACTTTGTTATAGGTATCTATAAGGTAACCGTAAGGTAAGATTGAAGGTTTTAAGGGTTTAGGCCCTAAACCCTTAAACCTTTAACCTTTAGGGGTTGCATTTTTTAATGAATGGTACCCTAAAGTTATATTATTATTAACGGGATATTTACCGTGATTATGTTGTGAAATGAGCTCCCGATATTTCGGCGCAGTTGCATGCACCATGTTCACGAGTAGACTGAAGAATGCGGGTGGTTGTCAAAAGAGTTCGAAAAACATTAAGGGCATTCATAACGAACTACCCTCTTTCTAAGTCTTTTACTACGATTACTGGAACTCGAACTCGAACCCAAGTCTTTACCAAAAAACACTCACAATATCACTGCATATGTTGTTTTGAACACATTTAGGACGTGACTTAGTATTTTTAAGGCAACCTAACACTGGATTCCACGAACTGGAGAGTTGAAAGCCATCACCTCGATTAAAATTCCGGCATTTCGAGATCTCAATGGCTTCCTTCACTAGCCTTGGTATATAGTGGCGCTCGGTAGACAGGATATTAGGGCTGTGAAGCTCAATCCAGTGGTTAGGGCCCGAGTCCAGCAGATGCTCCGCTATGGCAGATTTGTGTCTCTCGTTATTTTTCACTGCCTTTATATGTTCCTTAATGCGGCATGAAACAGTTCGCTTGGTCTGTCCTATATACGAACTACCGCAGCTGCAGTTTATTTTGTACACCCCGGGGTGCTGAAATGGTATCTTGTCTTTAGGTGAACGCAGACTTTGCACAATCTTCTTCTGAGGTCTAAATATGGTCTTAATGGAATATTTGTCAAGATATCGACCTATCTTGTCAGTGACTCCTTTCAAATATGGCAAAAAATGGTACCCTGAGCTAATATACATCCAAAATACTATTATTTACCTACGCATACTATCCTAACCCTAATATTATGGGTCTTAGGACCACATAAATTCGTGTGTGATTGTTTGATAAGTTTTTAACTTCTTAACGCTGTAGTATTGGTTTAAAGCGTTTGAGTAAAATTATGAAAGAGGATAGTATAATTATCGTGGTCGATTAATACCTACTCCCGAAAATTTTACCCTAGAATTAAAGTATTTAATCCGAAAATTAGAAACTACGTCTTGTATATTTGCGTGTGAAACCGCTGTTTTTTCAGCTGCTTGTTTTACTGTTTTTTCTGAGCTACCAGTAGTCGACTAGTTTTAACAAAATAATTCTTCATGTTGTAGTTATTATCCTATTCTATGTCACATAGTGTGATGTATACCTACTCTGTCTTAGAACTTGAAAATGTAGTTACAATGTACTCTGGTTTAAATGACCTTCTAAATTCTAAAACACATATAAGTCTAGACAAATGTAGAATATAAGTAGGTAGGTAACTAAGATTACCTGTAACATTGTATGTTTGAGGAAAAAGAAAATGTCAATTTCCTTTGTCATGAACTTGACGATTAAAACGACAGTAAGTATTAGTTTTTTGTTAGATTTGCAGCGAGCCAAACGGGTCATCCTACCTCACATCTTATTTATTCTAATTTCTATTCATGCAAATTCTTTAGAACTTGCTTAAGCACGTCACATGGCGAATATTTATAATACGTTGCACCACTTCTAAACCTGCTCGCCTGCTACAGTCTCAGCCAAAAGTTTTTGCCTACGTCATGTGACGGACAAAGTCACGTGTACTGTCCATTTGAATAAAAACAGGTTAACATGTCCGTGACGATGATGCTGAGCTAATGTAATTATGCGAGGTTTACATGAGTCCAGTAAGTAGATAGAAACAACTGTTACCACTGCAGTAGTTGTAGCAGCTGATGTAGGTACACTTACAAGTTTGATCTTCTTTAGGTAGGTACGACTCACTTACTACGCGGTTGGCGCGGTAATCCCGAAATGCAGCCAACACCTATTTTATGCGATAAATAAAGTAGAAAATCATCGGCGTTGCCGTTGTGCAATCTCGTGCCTCAGGCAGGGAGAAGAAAAACTGAAAGAAAAAAGCCAGGGCAAGGAAAAATACTTTTGTTTTATTTATACGGGAATCATCATCAACAGCCGGAACACGTCCACTACTGGACGAAAGCCTCCCTTAAAACCTTGCCTCCTTGGCAGGCGGCTTGGGAATCCCAGAGTGTTACCACCGTTAACTGAGAGGACGCTGCTGCCCGTCCTCCGGTGGTTCTGGATGCAGTTTTAGGACATACCCAGGTCGGGGATATACGGGAATACTCACGTTTAATTAAATCAGGGAAAAAAGGGAAACCGAGGAGTTATTTGTTCAACCTAATATTTTGGGAGAGGTGAAAGCACATAAACTTCGGTGGCTCTGTCATGTCGCGCGGAAAGAAGAAGATCGAGCCGTGAAGAGAGCGTATGTGGGCGCCCGAAGTACCGCTACTCTGACGCCGTGGAGCAGGATGTACTTAAGAACGAGGTCGGTACCAGTAGTAATACAAATTCTGTAATACATTACTCCAGTATGGTCGTCTGATTTGAAAGATAGCGAAATTACAGGGCCAAGCAGAAACATCATCCAATTTTACAAAGTAACGAGACGTATGCAGAGTCATAAACTGACGAATGAAAATGACAAATGAACAAAGAGAAACGGAACATGCTGTGCGGACTCTACCTAGTAAAACAGATGATAATGACTGCAAAAGGCTAAATGTTACACCAGACATCGTTTTTGGTAGCAGATCCAAATCACCATATACCTATCCCACCCGTGGAATACCTATCCTACTGTGCGTGAACCGTATACTACATCCTTATTCCGTGCAGTCAGACAAAAAATCCTATTAATTTGTTAAGTACACATTACAGTTATATTATCAACTGTGAAAAGGTAACTACACCGTAATTATAAGGTAAATTCAATTCAATCAGTCATGAAAAGCAAGAAACAGATTACCTACAAGGGGACAGATCGACAGAACTACCTACTTTCGAATTTAATCATCTGTTGGATGATGGAGATAAAATTACAGACAGTTGGTGCTTGTTGTCGGCCGATCAAGGCTTTATGCCATTCGAAGACCTTTGACATCGTAGAAGATAAGATCCTCGTCATCTGTAAAGTTTCCTAAGCAAAAATTTTCCGTGGACCATCTTAGGCAGCTTATCTTGGCGTGGTTTGGCCCATCTGGAAACATTGTCTTAAGGTTACGCTAAATAGTGTTTGGAATCAGAAGAAAAGGCCCAATACGCTACTTCCAAATACTACATGTATCTTTGCAAAGAAAAATGAGGCATAGAGTAAAGAAGTAGTCTTAGTGTTTTTTCTTCAGTAATTGGACAATGACTAGAGCCAATGTCGATAAGAACATTTGTCAACTACTCTAGCGAATGCTGAAGTACTAAAAATGTTCGTCTAAATTTATTCGCGGGTGTGCGGGCGAAAAGGGCCGGTCGGTGGCGAAACAATAGGAATTGCTTGGTTCGGCGAAAAGTGTTTTAGCATACATTGTTTATTGGATAGAGTATTCGCAAGAATGCTTTGTTTTCATTTCATATTTCTTGTGAACATATTTACCCGAATTTAGCATTCGCAAAAATGCTCTTTTCACATGAGCAAAATAATTGTGTGATGTTTGGTAATTATTCCAATTAAGCATTAACTTGTGAGAATGCTCGTGACATGAGTGCTCAAGTTTGTCTCCACTTTTATGAGCAAAATGCTCGTGTAATATTTTGGTAGTTATTTCGACTGAGCATTTGTAAAAATGCTTATTAAGTGGACGATCTAGTCTATCTGCAACATTATGAGAAAAATACCGAATTTTAGTAACTGAATTGATACACTGTGGACCAGTTGAGTTGGTGATTCAAGTATGCTCGTGTAAAACTAACATTATGAATTGTTATTTATATATTTGCAATAGAGTTCATTAATGTATTTTAAACAAAAAAGTTCTTCGGAATTGATCTTAAGTGTCACAATGCTGCTCGCAGCTATCTCGCTCGCGCATTTCACCAAATATAACTTGGTAGGGATAAGTGTACCAGGCCACTTTTTTGAAGACATAAAATCAAAAAGAAGATATAAATAGTTGTGAAAATTCGTTGTTGGTAAAATTGCTCATAAGAAGAACATTATAAAAGTTCAGCAAAATTTGATCTATTAAACAAGTTTTAGTATACCTAAAAATTAGATTTTAGGTATTGCCCCGTTTTATGAATGAAAACTTGTATGGATCGTATTTTTATTTATTTATAAACCTTTTTAATGTTATTCTCAGTAATATGACCGACCAATATTTTTCATAAATTCGAAAGCCAAGATGGCCGCTGTAAGTCCAACACACTGAAGAGAGAAAAAGTAGGGCCTTCGTTTTTCTGTGGTCTAACATGTGTATGGGTATACTCTGACGCGGGTTCTGTAATTTGTGGTTGTGGCGAGGTAAGTACAAACAATGATACACCTGCTTTCTATCCTAATATCTGTACACTTAGTGACATGGAGGTGGGGACCTTAGGGTAACTCAGGGCTCTTAGGGTAACTGTTGCCGACTAATAAACATGAACAAATGATAATGCATGCGGTCTGCACAAATGTTATCTATATTGTCATATAAAACCATCGATACGACGAAGAAGAAGAATTGACAATTGACACTCAACTTTCGGAATCCTAACTAACCAGTTGCAACCGCTTATAAGTAGGAAGTGGAATACCTGAAGATGTTAATTAAGATACATGTAAAGCACAGTATTCAGTTTACTTATTTAATCTGCTAAACCGCAAACCGCCAAATCATTGACCTACATTTTCAGAGTAAACCTGAGTCTGAGTCTTCTTGATTCTTGATCATAAAATACTTAAGATAAAAAATCTCAGTATAATAAAGATGTCGGTTTATGATTTGCAGAGCCTCTGATAAATATCACGGTAAGTCGAATCATGCCCTATTAAATTCGTAGCAACTTTACTACAAGCTTCTTCGCAGTTTTGGAAACAACACGGTAAGAAATGTTTTACCAAATCATATTAAGTACTTGCCCGCACACTCGTGCGTGTAAAACGGCACTTAATGAATAAAACGCCATCATTTTTATAAGTACTTACAATAGCATTATTTTTCAAGTTCCCAAACTCGCTTGTTATTTCTTCATGAATGGATTTGAATCAAATTTGGAATACCTGAACTCTGCTCGGAAAAAAATATTGTTCCCACAGGATACAGGATGAAACCACGGGGCACTGTTTTTTTCTTAAGTTACTTTTTACATCATTATGTTTTCCAAAGTAGGTTTATACAAAGTAGGTATGTAGGTAAGTGGGAAAATTATTTTACATTTATGCGTACCTATATATTTTATTGTTATTGAAAAAGATAAATAGTATTAGAAGTAAGCACATACAAAAAACAAATAAAACATTTTTATGAGTGAAAATGTAGAGCTTGTTAGAAAATGTATATTATTTTTTTACTAGGTAAGATACAACATTACCCATGTATTTTTGTTGAATGGGATAAATATATATTTATAGAATTTACAAAAAATGTATAATTTTCAGTGCTATCCTTAATCACATGGACAGAACAACATTTATCTTATGTAAGATTTTTTAAATTGTTTAAATGGCTGTTGTATCTAAGCTCTAAAGTCTGATTCATATTGATGGTGCCAGCGACAGTGGTCGTAAATTTAGCTCTACCGCAGGGTGTGCTTGGGTAGAGCTTAATAGGTTTTACTGTTTCTTTCGCGTCCGTCCGCCATAACAGCCGCAGCAGTTTGGACAGACCTAGATTAGGTTTAGGACCTAGATATTAGGCGGCTGGAAATGTCGCTCTCGCAGGCTGGTCTATCGGGCTATATCTCTGTGGTGTAGAATAAGCTTGTGGCTCCAGTAGATTCTGATGCGTTTGTTATGGCAGTGAATTTTCTGTACATAGTACAGAATAGTATTATGTTTTCTGTGTCAATACACGATTTCTCTTGACTTAAATAATGGAGACTATTATATTATTTGTCTCTCATTTTATCTTTCATTTTTGTTTTAGGTCATCTCTATCTACATCATCATCATCCACAGCCTTCCTGATCCCACTGCTGGATATATGCCTCTCTCTTATTATGCTTGCAGCTTGCAGCTGAGCCGTACTATGACATGTTAAATTCATTGTCATTAGGTTCAGCCGCCGTCGCTGCGCGATCACGAACCGTATTGCTGGGTGATAAAATTCGCAGTCGCGCAGCGTCGGCGGCTGAACCTAACAATCATGGTTTTTAAGGTTCATGGTACGGCCCCTGGACGACCAACGCTCCGCTTACCTTGCCTGGGCCACTACTCTGTCTCTATCTATGTCTCGGAGGAGCTAAATAATGAACCTTTTTTTGCAAGATGCACTTTTTATCGACTATATTACAAAGATAATAATGACCTGCCAATTTTGACTGAACGTAACATTCAAGGTCTGAATATTCCAAAGTTTTCCTTCGCAAAATCAATATTATTTATTCATAGTCAGACGCAGCGTAGGCGCGGCCTCCCACTAGGTGGACCGACGACATTGTAAAAGTCGCGGGCAACCGGTGGATGCAAATGGCAGGTTGTCGTACAGTGTAGCGGTCTAAGCGGACTTAGTTCAGCAGTGGACGTCTCCGGGCTGATGATGATGATGAGTCAAATTATTCGTTGTATTTAAAACCACAAAATATGTGTAGCAAACGAATATCCGTCGAAATAACGTGTACGGTTGAAAACACGATAAATTACATATTGGCTTGAAGGGCAATGTTACCAGAGAAATTACTGGGTATGAAGAGATTTAACATCTGATATCTCAGGGTGAAGAGCGCTGTGCAGTGCGGCGCAGGATTGTGTTCGCAAGTTCACAATTCTAGCACTGCTACTATTAGTGGCAGTCGTGACGCCTACCACCAGCAGGCGAACGTCTTGCTCGTCTCGTCACTTACACGTATAAAAAAAAACCTTTCCTCGATCAAAAAAATCCGACAAAGTACCTATTTTCAAAACTAATTACAGCAGCACATAGGTAGTCAAATTTTTTTTTTATGTAGGTACTAAATGAAAATAGTATTTTGGAGAACATTCTACGGTTGAATGATTAACTAATTTAGATTCGAGTACTTGTCGAGAAAAACCTATCGAAGATCGAAGCTTGACAAGCACGAATTTGCGTAACCGCCATTATATTTGTTCCGCTAAAAGGTCTACTTACACACTTACTCTACTTACTCTACGTACGCTAAAATCTGATATAGCTTAATGATAGGGCTTCACCTGTGTGTAATGCCAGTAATTAGCGCGGTATTTTATACAGTACGCAGATATGGCCGGGTATAAGCACGCTAGGCTAGTGGCATTATTAACGTCGTTAGACGTTCGCCGATATTCAAAGTCAAATGATAGTGTGGCTTGCATTATATGATGCATTATACAATGCGCTACCCATGTAGCCACGTTAATTATTTCGATAACTAGACGTAAAGCGTCACGCAAGTGAAGCCCTAGCATTATACTAATGATCGACGAGGAATGAGCTGTTAAAAAATATTTATGTAGGTACTTTAGACGATCTTCAATTAGTTTGACATTAATTCATAGTCACCGGCTAACTCTTCTACGCAAAGTTCTACTTAAAACCTGCTGCTGTTGAGGAAAATCGCAGGAAAAACCGTAAATGTAAAGACTGTTATTTTGTATATAATAGGGATATGTAAATGGTAAGATGCCACCGGGACCTAAGTTTAAAATTACAACATTACCAAACATTACGGATGACTTATGAAGAGATTCAACAAATAAAAGTAAAAGACTTTATACTGCACAAGAATTCTTATGCAAACCGGTTAACCTAAGTTCTTATGGTGCGCCTCGGGGTTTTGACCTCGCTCATCTGATACAGTGAATTAATTTATATTGTCGAGGTGGGTCTTTTTATCCTTTAAATTGCAAAGTATACCAATAAAATATTGTGGTTTTTTTAACAAAAAAACCCCAAGCCGTTTTGCCCAGCGTGGAGATTATGGCAATTCTTGCTTATCAAGGGGGCGGCATTCGACCAGCAGTGGACGTCATCAGGCTGTTAGCTGGCACAAAAAAAGATTAAAAATAATATTTGAGCATCTAGCTTTCAAAAGATATTGAACCCTATGTCAAACAATGTCGTTCCAAGGTCGGCTCCGCTCGCATGCGCAACTCTTGCGTACGATTCTAAAATAAGGCCCCTGATAGTGTAGTAGCCCATGAGGGCTACCGATAGACCGGAATCATGGACAGGCTTGCGCCGGATGACCCAGGTATCGAATAAGCGGGCCGTTCGGGCGCTGACGGGGTTTCGTCAATCTGTCTAAATATTACTTATTTTCACAAAGGAATTTCTTACAAAACTATTCACCCATTTTACGCCCTCAGGGGTTGAATTTCGAAAAATCCTTGCTTAGTACACCTCTACGCATCAACAAATACCTACACCCCCCCAAATTTCAATTTTCTACGACCAGTTGTGTAGCCTGTGCGTTGTCTGTTAGTCAGTCAGTAAGACAGGACTTATAGTGTCAGTTTAACGGCTTAAGCATCTGTGTTATGTTTTATTTAAGTATGACCCATAATAATACATGCACAAATACTAGTTTTTAATAGACTGCCATGGCTAGAACAATCAATAACAATGTTAACAGGGGTAGGGGAGAGGGCTTTTTACCACAGTAGACCCAGGCAGCATTTTTAGTCATGTTGAAGCCTGGGATCACTACAACACATATCAGAAGTCAGAATGCGATCTGCATATTCTGCTAATGAAAACCCCCTGGAGCTTGGTCTATAAGGGAAATTGCTTCCCATATTCGTGCGCGAAATGCAATATTATGCCCAATTTCAGAGCAAATTTTAACAAATGAATAAATTAATGTTTTAATTAATGTTTTATTAAAAAGATTTTCAATAAAACACAAGAATCATAAGAACGTAAAAAAAAATACTAAATATAAAATGAAACTAAAATAAACTTAACTGTATATCGATGTAATTATTTTTTTTGATTTCTGTTATAAACTAGATAGAGGCCGCCCGCGACTTCGTCCGCGTACGGAAGAAATTCGGCCTGCTCCGAAAATTCACTACTTTAAATCTTCCGAGATTTTTTTTTCCCCCCAACTCTACCGACTTTACCGACTCTACCGACTGTACCAACTCTACCAACTCTACCAACTCTACCAACTCTACCAACTCTACCGAATCAACCGACTCTACCAACCCCCCCCCCGGCTTTTAGAAAGTGCTTTATCCAAATAATAAACATTTGCCTAGTGTCTCATATTTTTGTTCCAGCCGGTGAACTACTGCTATATGGCGATGACCTGTGTCCACGATAACCGGCCGGTGTGTGCTTCCACTCCTAACGGCTGCAGTCGGAGGACGTTCCTCGATCAGTGTGATATGTTCGAGTTCAACTGTGACTATAATACCAGTAAGTTTGATATCACTTGATGATCCGGGACCAAGGTCTAAGTCAGACCACTTTTGTTTCAAAATCTTATCTTAATACATCATATCATTATCGATACTTGTATTCTAAAGCTGAATTGTAGAAATTTAAAACTGGATATTACGTGTACACAGACAACATCAAGTTAGCACCATTAGATCTGGTTGATCTCTAGAGAATTTCTGGCGCATGTTGTTCACGTACTGGTTTAAGTGATTGATAATTCTGTGTGGTGGGTCTCAATCAAAGATAACATAATACTATGTTTCAATTAAATTAAACTTAACTCAATAGGCTAGCTAGATGACTGTTTTTTTTATTGTCCAATTCAAATGTGGCCCATAAATATAATTAATTAAATAATAATAACTAATTAATGAAAAGAAAATTAAAATCTGATCTAAAATAAGCAACTTATAAGTATTTTAAATAATAATAACTAATTAATCAAAAGAAAATTAAAATCTGATCTAAAATAAGCAACTTATAAGTATTTTAATATCATGCCAGACAGAGAGGCGAAACAGCAAATCGTGACGTCACTTGTCAGGACACCATATAAATTCTATTCTGACAAGTAAGACGTGACGTCATTTTTTGTTTAGTGGGAAAGGGACAGAGTTGTCTCTAACAAAACTTTAAACGCTCTTATATCAGAACATTATTAACCGATTTAAATAATGTTTTCGATTACCATACTATATTTACTTAAATTCTTCATCAAAGCTATTGGTTTCAACGATTTAAATATCAGTCATCTAGCCTATTGTTTTTCGAGTTTAGCAAACTTGTACTCTAAAAGTTGTAGGTCAAAAATGTTGATACATGTTTGCATATTCCTCTAAATACATATTTAGGTAGAACTACATATTATACCTTTACGAGATACGAGATATTTAAACGACATATTTTATATCTCTTTTAAATTTGTACTATTGATGATTACTTTTATTGTTACAAACCATAAAATGTTCACCTTCAATTTCAACTTGTGCAACCATACGGGTAAACGCATACATTGCTTTAGGCACTCAGCTACGGTTGCCTTAGTATTTTCTATACTTTTATCTACGATGATCATCCTCTCTTTTGCTAGCTATAATTCTATACTTATTCAACTACCTTTCCTGATTTATTTGCTGAATTGCTTGAATACGTATAATAACAACATAGCAAACAAATAAAGCCGGCTGCCAAACGTGAGGATTATGGCAACCCCCAACAGTGGACGTCTTCCAGCTGTTGATAACCGTTTTACAATTCGTTTAGTATTGATAGTCATTTAAGGCTCAGAAGGACTTGCGCCGCTATCTCGCTCGCACATTTTAACATTTTTAAAGATGTTAAGTCACTAAATATAGTTACGAAATTCACAGCCGTTGACATTACTAAGAATAAACATTTACAATGGTTTACGGAAAAAAACGATTCAAACAAACTAATTCATAGAGGGAAACCAGTAAAACCAACATGCAGTTACTAAAGTATTCCTATTCATTTCAGAATACACCACAAAACCATGTGGTCCATGCTCGAGCGGTCAGCCAGATTTCGGTTGTTGAACGTGAATCTAATTATAAAATAAAATTGTTTTAGCGGTAAAAGTTGGTTTTATCTGGTTTTGCTCCTGGCCCTCGTAAACTTTACTGCTGAATATTTTACGTAATTTGTATTACTCTTACAAAATCTGTTGAAGACACTACAATATTACAAAGGTAGCATACAGAAGACAATTTGTGCATAAGTCATTCGACATGGTTTTCAAAACCACGTTTTTATTACGTTCCATACCTATACCTACGTGTATACATAATTATATATACCCACAATAATATAATTAATAAATTAATATAATTATATATATTATATTATACCCACTTCACAATGGGGACAGCCGAAGAGCCATGGAGCGCAGTATTCTGAAACTAACCGGGACCGAGACTGGGTTAAAAACTCAATAATGCTTTGGAGGATCTAGCTCTCTCTCTCAATGCGCTCCAAAAACAAAAAAGTCGATGTCGGCCAAAAGGCTGGCAGTCTAAAGTGCAATTGGGCTGGGCATCTGCCGCATTCCGAAGATCTGTCTGCCAAAACCACCACAATGTGGATACCAATGTTCTGGGCAGGCCCTATAGAGGTGACGGAACGAGCTCGACGCTTTTTGCAGCGGCTGGACCACAAAGGCACTTGACCGCGAGAAATTTAAAGAAGGAAGAGAGGCATTTGCCCTGCAGTGGAACAATTGCGGCAAAAGAACACAATTTTTTTGTATTTTTTATTTTTTTAAATAAAAATACACTGAAGCAACATGAACAAGATCGATTATACAACTTTTTTAGTATACTAAAACTCAATAATGCCTTGGAGGACTTCATCATCATCATCATCATCAGCATCAGCCCGGAGACGTCTACTGCTGAATGAAGGCCTCCCCCTTAGACCGCCACACTGTACGACAACCTGACATACTAGTACATACTAAAACTTATGTGAGTTCAACAAATGATAGCTATCCCACCCATCAGCCAGAAAACGTCCACTGTTAGACGAAGGCCTCGGAAGGAAGGTTTTGCCATAATCCCCACGCTTGGCAGGCAGCTTGGCGATCGCAGAATGTTCACCACCGTTAACGGAGAGGCCGCTGCTGCCCGTCCTCTGGTGGTTCTAGTTGCAGTTTTAGGACATACCCAGGTCCAATGATAGCTATCATTGGTAATTTATTATGTTCACAGCAGGGCATAACCCTCATCTCGCTTTCGTCATTCTTCCCTTTTTAGCACCAATCTAGTCCACCTTCTTCCACAGATCGTAAATTCGATAGATACCCATTATAAATGTTAGGAAACAAAAACAACAAAATTATCTACCTAATATCACTAGTAGAGTATTAAATTAAAGTCAAAGTCAAAGTAAAAGACTTTGATGACTTTGAATAAATATAAATTTACAAGTCAACCAAAAATAATAATTGTTTTATACATACAGTGGATCTGTACACAATATATTTATAAAAAAAAAATTACGTTCAAAATCAAATGTCAACAATAATATACATTGCAAATAATAAAATAAATAAAATTACATTTTTAATATATTAGGTCGCGGTTACAATAACACATTGGAGTGTTCTGCAAACCATAATTATGGCCAGTGTCCTAATGTTTCACTGGAATTTTATGACGAAATTTTTATAAATTCGTTTAAGTCATAGAACGTTTGTTCGATAAGCCAGTAGCAATTTAAACTCGGTACGGCACTAACTGTGCTCGGCAGCCTGTTAGCAGGTTATATACTTCTGGTTTGCATGGCATTGCGAGTATTATCTTTGCTATAATACTAATTACTCCTTATAATTATTGTAATATAAATAAATATTATACTACTCAACACGGCGGCGGCACTAAACAGCGGTACTCTGTTTTGGTTTTTATACAATTTATATTTTTATACTATCTAATATCTTTATTATAAAAAAGCTGAATTTAGGAAATAAAACATACAAACCGTCGAACAAAGAACCTCCTCCTTTTTTGAAGTCGGTTAAAAATGTTTCTTGAGGGAAGGAAATGTCAAACGATAGTATAAATAACTTTTATTAAAGCTCTATAATACTATAATACTTTTTAATACTTTGTCTAGTCTAGTATATACAATGTGTAACAAAATGGTTCAACAATACTGAAGGGTATGTATGTACGCATCATTATGAACAACTTTTTCTATGGGGCCAACCCCTGATGATTATATATATACATACTCTTCAGTATTGTTGAACGTTTCTGTTACACGTTGTATAATGTACAACCACCGTAAAAAGTGTCGAAAATAATAAAAAGCACACGAGAAAAAATCAAAGAATCGGAGCAAAGTATTTGTTACCACCGGACCTAAGTAATTATTATATTTAAAAATAAAAAAACTTGAACGTTAGCAGAAATGGTATCTCAGATGCTAATGAACAATTTGCACGTAGCAGTATAACGTAATATTGATCAATTTAAAATATTTTGTGCTTTGTAGTAGGTATCATCATCGCTGCGTGAAAAATAAAACGTTTTTCATTATAAATCAGTAAGCGAGGTGCCGGTCCTCAGTGAAATACCTAACATTGAATAATTACTATTTCAGGGTATCACAAAACTTACGCATTGCATTGCATGACGCCTGGTCTAAAAGCAAGCACACCAATTATCCACATCACTAATCCTAAACCTACTGAAATAAGTGCTATGCCGGAGTATAAAACATTTGAAGAAAACGTTATAAAAGATTCACCACCAAGCCTTAGTTCCACCCCGGTATGCGTTAGTAAAAATTGTAATCAAAACCCTTGTGCTTGTTTATGCTATTCACAAATAACTCACACATGTTCTCCTGCTAGTTTTGCTAGTGCAACAATAACGCTTATTAGTAGTTCAACAACTATTCGTACTACAATGTCATCTACAACAACAAGGCCAACCACGACAACCACGCCTGTTATAACAACGCCGATTTTGAGGGTTACGGTCACAAGCCTTGCTACCACCACTACTCCGACTACTACAACCAGTCCGCCCACTACCAAGAGTGTGACTACAATCAGCAGTCCGAAAGCTATTACAAGTCCGACTACTACCACCAATCCGCCTCCTACTACGAGTCAGACCACCACCAGCAGCACCACCACCACCACCACTAGTCCGATTACGACTACAATTCCAAGTACTACGACAAATACAACTATGAGTATTCCTATTACACAGATGAGTCAAACTATCACAAAAATAACCGCAGAATCAACTTTAAAGACGACTGCAACCACTAACCCTAGAATATTGATCACAAAATCAGCAAGTATAACGACATCACCGAGCCCAACTGAGGTAATTACAATATTTACCAATTTATTTCCTAGTACAAGTAAAGCTACTGTTACGAAATCACAATCGACAATTTATCTACCGAGATCTACAAAACCAAAGAAAATGTATAAAACACAAAGATTTACTGGCTGTTGTCACAGGCCGAAAACTTGGGAGAAGACTACAAAAAAAATTAAAACTGTTATTATTAATTTTAATAATAATATACCAGAGTACGAAAATACTACAAAACTATCCCCGCCTTCTACGTCACCTGGTATCGTACTTACTACATTACCTTTATTTAACAAAACTAGAAGTACAAATACAGTGGCGCCAACTGTACCTTCTACTATAAATACCCAGAGCCCGTCAACGACTACAAAAAGTATAATAATAGCAATATCAACTACGCCATCGACTACTAGTACATTTGCTACTTCTAGTACAGCTATAATAACATCACCTATAGTAACTATAACAAGTTCATCTGAAACTAGACAACTTAGCATATCTACGACATTCAAATTTTTTAATCGATTCATCGGATGTTGTGCACGACCAAAAACTTGGAAAATAACGGCAAAATGCATCAAAATGATAACTTTTGATAGCACTATAAAACCTGCAACTTTATTATCTTCTATTTTAAGTTATCCACCTATAAATACAAAAACAAAAAAAACTAACACTACAGAGAGTACAACAAAACACCCAGTTGTATCTGCTACTGGAGTCAAGATTACGTCTGTACCAGAACCAACAACAAGGAGTACTACTGTAAATGAAAACCAGCCAATACCAGCTCCTACCAGTACAAGCATTAAACCTACTGCTTCAACTATTTTACAGAATAATTTAACCACAGAAGAAACTACAGTATACATAAACTGCCAGAGACCAACAACTTGGGAAACTACTGCAGAGAAAGAAGTGTCTCATTTATTTTCATTGTCCTCAAAAGATGTAACTGAAATTACCACACAAAAAAACACAGTACACATTCAAACTACTACAGAAA
Source organism: Erannis defoliaria (assembly GCA_905404285.2). Taxonomy (NCBI): domain Eukaryota; kingdom Metazoa; phylum Arthropoda; class Insecta; order Lepidoptera; family Geometridae; genus Erannis; species Erannis defoliaria. The sequence continues at coordinate 8,582,010 of FR990066.1, read as the reverse complement.
AGCCACCTACGACCGCAAGTTTAAAGGAAATTATATATGAAGAGACATCGTCGCCAAAAACCACTACATCAGAAACAAAAACTGAAGAATACATTAACAATAATGTTGATAACGACGAAGAATTTCATGATCCTCTTTCTGATCACGGATATGTTTCAAAAGAAAATTATGAAGATATTTTTGCTTTGGCTAGTGATGAAGACCCTCACAAAATCAGATTGAAGAATTCTAGAATTACCGATAGATTCCATTTTCATCCTACGACCCCAGTTACTACGATCGGAGTTACTTCTACTATTCTAAATATCCCTTCTTACCCCGCAACCCCTCCTTTAACATGGTGGTATCCAACAACATGCAAATTTGGAAACTGTGAGAGGCCTGTTAGATGGCAGACTACAACTCGGAGGCAGCGATGGCATCGAAACTATTACTAAAGTTAGTATTTATATGTTTGTAGCTTTATTGCGATATTATAAGCATGTGCGAAGTGCTGTTACCTTTTTATTGACATCCTTTCCGATACTATCTTAGGAAAATTTCCCACACCCACGTGGTCTAATAGCGAAACTTTACATGAATGTCATATTCACTTGTACATACTAAGTCAAACTCTTGCGTTTTATTATAACGTTATTGTAACTTCATTGTAATACAACTTTCCTTACATTGAAATAAAACTATAAAGCTAAAGAAATAAATGTTTATTTTGCGCGTTAATTGTAGGGATATTTCTGCAAAATTATTGATAAAGATACTCAATAAACTTCTTCTTCCGCAGATTTCGAAAATAGTGATTGTGATTCTCAAACCAAGACCGAAACATCAACACCACCACCTATGCAAGCGCTAGAAGTTGCAGATTCAGCATCTAGATGTGTACGCAAAAGTGAGGAGTATGATGAAGTTGCAAATATAGCATCTGAAGATTCACAAAAAGGTGTAGAGCTTGGTAGAGAAAAAGAAGGTTTAAAAGGACGAATCACTAATAACTGCGCAAGAGACTGTGGTAGGCCTGTTAATTGGATGACAACCTCTCGTGGAGAAACAAGAGACTTCTTTAGACTTCTCCAAAATGATCAAAATGGTTAAGAAGTCGTTACCTCCGTACTTATTCTTGTTTGTCCTGATATTTATTGTGTGTTACGCCCGACACTTTATTAAATCATGTAGTTTGCTATTTTCGAATCAGAATCTATAACTTTATCTCGGCATATGCCATGGGTAGTAAGAAAGCATATCAAGGACGCAGAAGTAGGCCATTTCAACCTGTAACACGGGCAAAAAAATATAATTTATAAATTAAATGAAACAATAAAGTTTTTGAGCTACGTCTAAAAATAATTTCAATTAACAATGTTCAACGTAGGATATCTCTGTAACTGGGGACAGGTCACATTATGGTCCTACTATATCGCAATATTTTATTTCGTAAAAAGCACCTCAACGTTTCTACAACGGATGGTGTTTTAAAACTTATTTTCTTTAAAATTCACTCATTTGACCAGGCGCTAAGTACCTATAACGCCTGGTCATTTTGATTGTGTGGTAGGGTTAATATTAATTTTACGCTTAAATGTATCTTTGAACTTATTGGTTTGATGTTGTAAAAAAAATCGCATAAACGTTAAGTATAGCCGTCTTTGATTAGACAAAGAGAGCTAGATCCTCCTAGATAGCCGTTTATACATTCCAGCTTCTTAGAAAATCAGAAAAGTCACCCACGACGCGCGACACCGACGACTCGTAATTACAAAATGAATTGCTAACTAAAATATTATGTCAGGGGGTCTTAAATGGCCGCATTGAGCAATTCCCCTAAAAGCAGTTCATCTTACGAATTCTTATCAGAAAGAGTTGTAAAAAGTTACTCTCGAGTAACTTCTAACGAACCTGCAAGTTGTTTTTATGCAATTCACCTTTCATCGACCATTTTACGATTTTCTATAGAAAACTGTCAAATTAATGAATTCCGTAATAGAATCATTTGCAGAATCATACCATCAATTGTTATAAGTGTCCGTTTTACGATTTGCGAAATGAATCATCATAGGATCATATGCAGAATTGCTAAACGCGATCATTTTAGCCCCCCAGGTAATTCTGACCCAACCCCCTTGACGCCGCGTTAAAAGCAATTAATGAAAGTAATTTGGTTTCAGTGTTGCATCTTAACAAGGTTCATATTTGAATTCGAATCGACAATATGGACTTATTGGTTAATTATACTTGTTTGGAATAAAAGTTTTGAAGTATAGTTTAACTTTTTTAATCATATAAAACCTTATACAAAACAACAATTTACACATTATTTGATTTTGTTCACGTATTAAGTATTTAACACAAAATAAGTCTCTTACTTTAGTTAACATTTATGTATATAAAAGCAATTGAGCTATTATTATCTACTGCATTGAATACTAGAGCCAATGCAGCGTTCAGCTTAGACCTTTAATCTAGTCAAAGAGTTACAGCGTTATCGCAGCACTTCACTCCAGTCACGTGTGTTTCATTGTTTGTATTATTTACATGTTTAAGTCAATAAATGCTTATCCTTCTGGCGCTTTGATCGGTATATACCTATTCTAGCGAGTTCTTTAGTGAAGTCTGACAATTTGAATTCACCACAGTACTGGGTCCCACCGCAATAATCATGGGCAGACGTTATCTCTTACTAACATCAGCAGGGCTAGCATGCGCACCGCGAGAAAATTTTGTCGTGTCTTTATGTCGTGCGAAAACGAGACAAACTTATATAGATTCGTAGCCTTGTCCTGTTTTTAAGAATCGAGAATTTTTTCTCGCGGTGCGCATGCTAGCCCTGCTGGAAAGCTTTCGTTCGTCTGATTACTTTGCACCTTAAAAAAACACGTGTTATACTTAAGCACTGTGCTAGGACATACTAATAATTATAGCTCAATGTAAAGAACTTTATTATTTACATAAGATTTATTTAATTACTTAAGAGTTAATAATTGAATTTAACTATTACCTATGGCAAGTAATTGGCAGCTATTACAACTTACTTAAATTTTTAGTTCGTTTTGTACTCAAAGATAGCTAGGTATACCAATATGTACAAATAAAATTAAATAGTTGATAAAAGAAAAGGTTTATAATATCGAATTGTACGATACAAATAACTTACCTAATATTAAGCTACTTTTAATTTCATTACATATGGCGATCATAAAAAATAAATCCTACATTAGCTTTTAGTAGCCTAGAGCTAGAAATGCCGTTTTTCCTTATCGGGACATAATTCCTCACGATGTTTTCCTTCACCGTAAATAATATTAGTAGGTATAAAATAAAAATCAAAATTATTGTCTTTTTTGTCAAAAATGGCGTCTCTAGCTCTAGGCTATTTCTTTCTCTTCGGTAATTATACTTAATACGTATAATTACTCAAGAAAGTCTTATGGTTCATTCGATTCCATAAATATTAAAACATTTATGGAATCCTTAGGTAGATGGACAAATTAGGAAGGCATTCAAGTATCATAAACGAACCAATAAAAAAAACTAAATACTTGCTTAAACACTAACCTTTTAAAATCGGGGTATTCCCGATTGAGCATCAATTTCTTGAGCACCCATGAAAGGAGCACCTAGCATATTCCAAAAATACCACCAATCAACATTTTGGCTTGGTGCTGTTAATGGAACAAAAAATAAATCTGATTTTATTCCCCTTTGAGCACTTACAACACACACACACAACAACATTTTCAGCTTCTCTAGTGATGGGATCGGACCATAGATAGATTGTATAACACTATTACCTATAAATTTTTATATTTTGGTTGCCTAGTCACTTATGAGACTCAGATTAAGTGCTATCTACCATTCTGATCCCTAAGAATCGTTGCCGTTTTGGGTATCTTTCTATAATAAAATGTTTGGGTATAAGCTATATATATATATCTATATATCTCCATTCCGAGTTTTATCCAAAACCGTTCAGCTGTTCTGGCGTGAAGAGCTAACACCCAACACACAGACACAAACTTTCGCATAATTTATAATAATTATTAGGTATTAAGTGTGGTGTAGTGTGTGTGTGTGTGTGTGTGTGTGTCAGGGGGAGGCCTTTGTTCAGCAGTCTCCGACAGTCTCGACGTCTCCGGCCTGATGATGAAGTGTGGTCACTTTAAATGAAACGAACCAATGATGTAATAAAATTTGCTTAAATGAAATCTAAGTAGTTTAAAGTAGCGTTGGATGAGTCGTCTTTAGGTGAACTGAACCAAAGGTGTACAATAATTTGCTTATAAGAAATCTAGTTTAATTGCCGTTCGATGACTAGTTAAAGGGGAAAATTTACAAGGCGGCCCTAAAATGCAAAAACCTGTTTAATCTGTCGCAATTCACAACGTGTCGTTGTGAAGGTGGACGAGTGACCAAAGCAATCACAGAACGGTCGCCACGGAACGAAAAGCATCTACCGGCACACAACCTTGCCCCAACTTCCAACACCCACCACACAGCTTATATAGACTAGTTTTCTTCCAACATGGTCATATGGCAGGAAATCATTGGACAAGCCTGGCACAGGAGCGGAAAAGATGCCGCACTGAAGAGGTCTATATTCATTCAGTGAGTCGAAACTTGCCCCTGTATACAGGGGTTCCAATTTTCATCTTCATCAAGTTTCGACCCACTGAATGAATATAGACCTCTTCAGTGCGGCATCATTTCATGGGAAATGCATGGTGACGATTATTCTCGTGATTTAAAAACGACTATACATTGAAGCATCAAACTTGCGGTGGTTATAGCATAGCATAGTTACTAATCAGTCTTTTTAATAGACCAATGCTAGTCCTATCTATCTACCTATCCACTACACTGGCCCAGTTGCAGGTTTTATAATAGGATTCACTTACGCCATAGAGTTTATTATCCGGATCTATACAGGTTTCCTCACGATGTAATTTTTTCACCGAAACCCCAGTGTCATGGTAACCCGTACATGCGCTCCAAAGAGATTATTGGTAAGGGCCCGGGAACCTGTGACTTGACGGTTTCAAGGCGAGCGGTCTCCTAATTAGGCTACCACTGCTTAGGTAGCCAAATATATGTAAAACCACGGTATGGTTATAGGCCAAATTCTAATATCGTATCTATACCTGTTATATAGCCCACGCGGGCGAAGCCGCGGGCAACAGCTATTAGTTAATATACAACTGCAAAGTTTTGTTAGTGTCCCATCACTAGAAGCTGTGCTATCGTAGTTGCTCAAGGGGGAATAAAATCACATTTATTTTATAGCACAATTTTTTTTTCAATAGCACCATGCTAAAATGTTGATTGGTGCTATTTTGGGAATATGCTAGGCTAGGTGTTCTTTTCATGGGTGCTCAAGACATTGGTGCTCAATGTGGAATACCATGGAAATGCCCCTTAAAATCCTTAAAATACATAATTTACTTTAGCTTTTATTACAATACGTATACGTAATTTATACAAATATTTATGCTTTATTTGCTTTAAAATTGACTAGCATAGGTTTGTCCACATCACTGTTTGTTCTCTTCTTTCTAAAACTATTAATGAAAAAATCATCAGCGAAGACCATCTGGTCTCCTTTGTAATAAGCCTCAATTTCTACCAAGGTTTTCTGTTCAGTCTCTGGTAGAAAGAAGTAGAGGTAGATGACGCCAATGAAGCCGAAACATGCGTAGATGGCGTAAGTACCGCTCAGATGGAATGCTGCTTCTACATTGTAGTTGGTCTTAGAGGCAATGAAGAAGATAGAGTAGCTCAGACCAGCAGCCATTCCCGTGGCCATACCACGACTCCTGAAATTGGAAATAAGATTATAGGTTTTAACGCAATAATAACTTTGTTACACAATGTCAGTTGCATGTTCAGTTGGGGTAACTGACAAGCCACGACTTTTCAGTAGAAGCATTTAAAGTTTTTAACATAGCTTTTTTTGGGTGTGGTGCTTTTGGATCCGTTTTGGCAGAATAGCTTAAAACTAACCAAATTTTCAGCCTAAAAATATGAAATTTGTTCATATACTCTTTATTTTCATCTTGTTTTCAAACTTATAACATAACAGTTATGACAATTATTTAAGGAAATCTGAAATGTCACAGCTAAAAGGACGACGTCTGTAATCGATCTGTGTCTGTATCGATTTTTTTTTAGAGCTCGTATTTTTTAATATACCATTCGAAAAAGCAGAAAAAACTGAATAAAATTGTAAACTCAACTAATTTCATGTGTTTTGTCAGTTACTTCTTTTGAACCTGCAACTGACGAATACAAACCTAATATTGCCATTTAATTTAATAACAGGACAAAACCTACCATTATACTGTTAAGTATATACTTGTGTAGGTATGGCTTGAGCTTGAGCGTATGGATTGTCTATGGTCACTAATTAATTTGGATTGTCTCTAGAATCCAGCCAAGTCAGCTGAAGCCAAAACTAGGCTAGGCTAGCTCCCAAAATTAGTTTAACAAAACACGATATAAGTGCCTAGTTTATTTGACAGATTAAATGCGCATAATAGGAACAATGTACCTACTTATTTAAAAAATATCAGGAGTTAAGCGTAAGTGACCTACCATAATCTAAAAAAATAGTTCTATTTATCTAAGTCTCGTGTTCTCTACTGTCGAAAGAGCTTAATAGAATTAAATGTGAGATTAGTTAAGTAGGTACACTAAGATAATATTAGGTTTACATAAGATTGGGATCTGGGTATGTTTTTAAAACTGTCTCCAGCGGCAGCGTCCTCTTGATTAACGGTGGTGAGCTTTCTGCGATCCCGAAGCCGCCTGCTGCTGTGAGGATTATGGTAACCCTACCCCCTTCTATTAAGGGAGAGGCCTGCGTCCAGCAGTGGACGTCTTCCGGCTGATATTGAACATTAGGAATCTAGAAATAAGTTACGTTTTGAGTAACTACGGTATTTTTTTATTCACAAATAAATTTATTACAGTATAGGTTTTAGTAAACCTATACAGTATAGGTTTTAGTAAACCTATACAGTATAGGTTTTAGTAAACCTATACTGTTGTGGTTTTGGTTTTGGTCCTATTAAGGGGAGGCCTTCGTCCAGCAGTGGACGTCTTCCGGCTGTTGATGATGATGATAGGTTTTGGTAACTAGCACCTACTAAACCTCGTTGAGGTTTGTCTAAGGGCTAGGCCTTCTGCTAGCAAAAGGAATATAATTTTCAAGTAATCACAATTATAATTACTAATTATAGTCGCCGCCGTCGTCAGCCATATGACGTCCACTGCTGGACGAAGGCCTCCCAATAGAGGGGAAATCATATAATTATATTGTCAGTCAGTAAAAAATCGTAGGGAGTTTTGGCGGGAACACGGAAAAATCATGTCTTTGTATTCAATTATTTTCTTAAACTTGTGCTTTTTCGCGAATTAATGATTAAAAATGGTGGTGTTTTATTCATTGAATGTTGAGTTACATGCACGAGTGTGGGCAAGTGATATATTGTGGTTAAACATGTCTTTTTGTGTTGTTTTCAAAACTCCGTAGAAGCTCATAGTAAAGTCGCCACAACTTTACTAGGGCATGACTTGGACTCGACTATGACTAATTTCGTGTGACTTACTGTGATTTCATGACATATTTGACTTGATTATGCTATTAAAACTTGAAAATTCATAAACCTGACATTGGCAGAAAGCACAACGTCCGATGCCAAAAACAAAGAAAAAAAACCGTACAATGACATCGGTAACCAACCTGAACGGAAACACCTCCGACAGCAGAATCCAAGGTATACCCAGAGCGTAAAAGCATACCAGTCCCATAAACAGAATCACGGGTAATAACTCCTTTTGATCAGGGAAGGTGGTTGATTCATACGAGAAGACGTCAGAAGACAAACTCTTGGCGGAGTATATGCTGATGCCGAGGCTGCAGCAAGCTGTGCCGAAGAGAGACCCGAGGATGAGTTTTCTCTTGCCGGTAAATTTGACAATGGTGGCCGAAATCAGACTCATAACTATGAATACAGCACCCACCAGAACCTGCAAGAAAGTTATGATTTTGGGTTAAATATTAACTTTTTTAGGTTTTGTTAATGGACACTAATAAAGAACGAAAAAGACGCTCTCGTAGTCGTTAGAGATAACACTTGCTATGACCATGACCATTATGGTGCTACCCAGAACTTCGACGCAAACCAAAATTAAGTGCATCACTGCGTTTGCGCAAATTACATTATTTATGTCATCCGATGGCAAGTCTCATTAGCCCTTTAATTTGGCTATCTACAGTACCCTTCAAACTGGAACGCAGTGATCAAGTAAGTAAGTACTTAGCGGCAGAGCTAAATGCAAGCTGTTGGCGGCGTAATATATGATACTGTGGTGGCACCTATCTATATAGGCTACCTCGTACAAAGAACTACCACCAATTAATTTAGTTGTTTGCTTAATACATTATACTGAGTTACTCATTCACTAAACCGAAAAAATTAGGAGCTAAAAAGTATCCGGAATAAAGATTTTGCAAATATTTTCGTTTTCAAAATCCGGATTCTTCTCCTATCTTAGGGCGATTACTTATACAAAATTACAATTTTAGATTTTCAGAGGCTTTTGAGTTTTTTTCTGCGATTTTTTTTCTATCTCTGAAAAAAAATGTCTGAAGCGCGATGTTTCAGCGTCAAATACCTAAGTATATTGCTTTATTATAACAAAATAACATGAATGCAAAACTATTTTAATATAATAAACATATGAAAGTCCAACACTGCTTGCTATATTCTGATTTTAGCCTTGAAATTATGAATCATCTCAAAATAATCTTAAACCAGACTTTTTGTTAATGTGTTAATTTACGGTCTTGGCCCATTTAGTTTCTGAATTTCAAAAGTAGCTAGCCATGGGCTCTGAGTATTAAAATTACAGTTAATAAGAACTTCGGCCTCGAACTTTAACATCAACCGGATATTATGTGAGCAACGTGTCTTTAAACTTATGGCGATGGATACAAACATAAGGATAAGTTTACACGACGTTGTACTGCACGTTTTTTGCAGTATGCCCACGTCTTATCGAATAAGTTGTTGTGCAAGTGTTAAAACGTATAGAACCGTTGACACGTCCTTTCTACAGTAAAAACGTCGCTACACATGTACTAACGAATACTCGCGGGACTTTGCAATAGCGCACTGTATTACGTGGTTGTCGGCGTGGACTGTCCACGTCCATTTTCCTCGAATAAAATATAGCTTGTGAACGTCTCGCTCTTTTATTGACCGCATACTATAAAAACGTGCAGTATGTTTACGTGTGAACTTAGCTTAACAAGAAACACAGGCAGTAATTTGATAGCAACGATCTAATTCAACTTACCACGATTACTTTTGAATCATATTTCATGCCCAAAGCCTTACAAATGTTTACCATATTTGGTCGAACTGGCGATAAACCGCTCATGGTGTGAAATAAGAAATAGGCCATGACCAAAACGAATGGCCTCATCGTTTCCTTGACGAGGAAAATATTTTTGAATTTCCAGATTGTTCTTTTGATGATATTACTGCTTTCGTGCGAGCACGGTTCTATGGCGTTGCCTTCTTTGCGGCAGACGACGCATTGGTGTACAACTTCATTGTATTGGAGAAGCTGATTGAATTCTTCTTGGACGTCTTCTGGTTGTGCCCAGCCACGGAGGCGGCAGAGAGATTTCATTGCTTCTTTTTGGCGTCCTTTGGATATGAGCCATATAGGCGTTTCTGGGACCTGAAATTTTAATGTTTTTTTTAACACACTTTTATAAACATTACCTAGTCACTTCATTTTTTTAAAGAAACTTGGAAGTCGATTACAACCTACTTCTCTCTACGTGCCATATTATCAATTCTAAAATTTCTCGAATGACCGTGCCGTAATTTAACATGATTACCCTGGAAGCGGATGTTAGGATTCTTCAAAGGTAAAGGTACTCGTAATACTCTTTATAGGTTTAGTACGTTAGAATATGTATCATTTGTTGAGTCGTGTCGTGATAATACTGATAAAAGCGTTTTTTAACTATGTTAACCATTCTACTCTGATGATAGTAATGACATTCATTTCACACACATCTACATAATGTATAAGTATTTTTTTTTGTTTTTTTATTTTTTTTCACTGTTATAAGTTTTTTAACCACATGTTCCATCAAATCTAGAAGCTTATCAAGCTATCGTTATCTATTTATCTATAGCCTAATTAACTAGTTTTTCAATAGGTTCGAATATAATATTAGGTATGGTCAAACAGAATCGGATTTTGGAATTTGAACTAGATTCTAAATTAATGTGAAGCGATAATGGTTATCAAATTGATAAATTAGACATTTACGTTATGTCGAAGAGGCAATAAATAAAAATAAATATCATCATTCTATTCAACGTCTATCTTGAGATAACCAGTTGGTAGCAGCATAATAGAATATAATGTTATGTAGTACTATTATTTATTCTGTGATAATGTATAACATAAACTTTTATTTTATTCGTATAATGGTCAATATTTTAAACTATGGAATATTTGAATATTATTATAATTAAGTATGATGGCGGCCTCCAACGCGGCTAGCCATAACATAAACAAATTACTATTACATTCTTCAAATAAGTAAGTACTCGCAGTTAATTACTATTTAATATTTCGGTATTTACTAGTCACGTTTTAAAAGTATTATGGATGTATGTACCTAGCTATGAACGATTCGTCCTCACTTTTCATCAGTTGCACAGATTACTTAGAAACCCGAAAAATATTTTTTCATATAACCTTTTCAGTTTTTAGCTAAGATGTTTTTATTTCAACTCACTGGTTTTTAGTTAGAAGATCACGTGTAACTTAATAATGAAATGGCTTAACAATTTAATTTGTGTTGCAAAGCTATCTCTGCTATGAGTAACTTATTTTTTTAGGAAAAGTTCGTTACGTAGACGTAATATCTTAACTTATGTTTTGTTTATTTGGAGGTATTTTTTTGTGTACATTAGATAATATGTAGATCAGCAATTTCGTATAGAATTTGGGTTTACGAAGTTAGCCTATCCTGATTCTGTAGTTATGTATTACACACGTAATTTTAATTTTATTGTTTTAATGACTGTACCATGTATCAAAGAAGACAGTTTGATCACAAGGTTTTTTAATCCTGTTGGACAAATCAGTTAGACTATCCAGTTTGACCACGAGGAGGAACCCATAAAAAGCAATGAGATAAAAAGTTATTTCCCTTCCCACTGTCTGTCGAGAACCAGATTTTTACAGCTATCCGATGAGGTGATGCTCATTATCATTCGACCTTTTTTTATCATGGATCTTGTATTTGTGTTAGAATTTGTACCGGTTCTTACCACTGACACATCGTAAGCTTAATAAAAGTGGCAAAGACAGTAGAATCTAGTTTATTTAACGAATAGTATGAGATTAAAAGCACAGTATAAGAATACCCATAATCTATGTGATAAAACATCATCAAGGCATCATCATCATCATCATCGCCAGCCATAAGACGTCCACTACACTACATGAGGCATAGATTATAAAAATTACAATACTTTACTAGATACTACCTATGGACCTGGGTATGTCCTTAAACTGCAACCAGACCCACCGGAGGACGGGCAGCAGCGTCCTCTTGGTTAACGGTGGTGAGCATTCTGCGATCTCCAAGCCGCCTACCAATCGTGGGGATTATGGCAACACCCCTCTATTTAAGGGGGACGCCTTCGTCCAGCAGTGGACATTTTATGGCTGACGACGACGACTAGATATAATTAAGATATAATTACTTAGCATTTGGTCGTCGTAAGTCGTAAGACAGGTTTTCTGTTAGTATTCGAAACAAAATATATTGGTGGGGACATTTATTACACACAGCGCCATCTAGCCCCATACTAAGCAAAGCTTGTATTATGGAAACCAGACAGCTGATAGAATACTTATATACATATTTTTTTCGTAAATACATACTTATAATACATACTACACCCACTAATACATATTACACAAATCTTGTATAAGTTGTTGGATATGTTGATATGAATTGCTTTTTGGCAAACTTCAATCAAAAATTCATACGTAGGTAAGTATAATATTATGTTATACTTATACCTAATTAGTACTCTAACTTTTATTTTTCTTCTAAATACGAGTTTTAAATAACATTCTCAAACTTTTGTTGAGGTCACAAAAGAGGCCACCTTGCCCTAATGACTGTTTCTTACGTAAGCCACCGCCATAAATAAAGACAATAATAATATTATTATCTTTTCTATGCCACCGTAATCACTGGTATTTATTGTCCCATTGAATTTTTAGGAAGTTTGTAATCATGTTGTATACGTACAGAACACAGCTAGAGATTTATTAAAACTTTTAAAGTTTTAATAGTAAGTAAGTAATACGTAAAGGCTCAGTGATCAGCCCTAATGTCCGAATTAATATAGCACCCGAAGGTCCCAACCTTAATAATTAGCGTCGGAGTATTAAATGTATTTTGTCTACATCTTCCGAGTTTTAAAGAAAGGAAGAAAATCCATTGATGGATTATTACGAGGATAAATCCAAGTCTATTAATAAAGACTTCTTGTTCACGGTGTTTGTTTAAAATCCTCTCATCATTTGTTCATAAAATTACGAATGTCAATAAAAATAGCAAAAAAAATTGTTCGAAGGGTTACAGTTTGGCACATAATATTTACAACCGACTTCAAAAAAAGAGGCTCCCAATTCGACTGTATGTTTTTGTATGTATGTTACGCGTTTACTCCGCCAATTATGAACTGATTTTGATGTATTTTTTTTGTTTGGTAGGTCTTCAGAGGTGGTCCCATATAAATTTTATCGAAATCGGTTCAGTAGTTTGATTTTTAAATCAAAATTACTAGAAAATATGAAGATGTCATCCAGGTATTCGAAGTTGAAGGTTGAAGTCGTTTTTTTATTAAAGCGATTATATCTAATGCCTTCCGCTTAAGTGAAGCGTAAGGCCCAGGACACAGAAGAATGGCGTAACACTGAATCTGCCATCTGCCCCGATGTGGGGCGGGGACTTAGGAAAAGAAGAGAGATGTGTAAGTAGCTTAAACGATAAAGTAGAGGTATTATGTTCTAGAGCGAGTCCAGGAATCGACACAAGGCACATTTATATCGCTCTGATAGAGAACAGTGGGTAGTGTCAAGTCTTAAAGAAGTTAAAAGCCAAAGATCATTCTTTTGATGGTAAGGCTGACCATTATTCCAGTAGAGATAGAGCACTAAGAAGAACTGATAATGGTGATGATATTGATAAAACTATAAACTGTTAAAATTTTACATCATCATAGTTTAAGGTTTAAAAAAATATTGTAAGTATATTATTCACAGATTCATGGATCCGCCGTTCGCACCAGGTCAAAGCAATAATTACAGGCGTACTTACGTCTAGCAGTAAGATATTAAAGGCTGATGTGGAACATTGTGCATGGATATCCTAGTAGTTTAGAAACTCTCTGTCCATTCATAAGAGAATGGCTCTACTCTAGGCCATTCTCTCTGTCCAATCACAAGAGAATTGGTTCCCGATCCCACCCTTTCAGTTTGTCTAACCTTCTACAGAACACTCGGTTTGACAGTATCAGATGTTTCGTGACATTCATAATTTAAGGTTTTAATAGTTTGTAATAAGTACTTTTTTTTATTTATTTTTTAATCAACTGTTTAAAAAAAAGTGTTATTTTTATTTAATTTAGTCAATATTTTTCTTCACTAATTTATATTAATGTATTAGCATGTACGCTGTCAAGGCGGGACCTGGAGATTCTGACTGTTTCATATATGTATACCAACTCTGTTACCCAGGCCCACATGCTTAAATAAATTGAATATGAATTTGAATTTGTGTATTGTGTAGACCCACAAGAAAAACACCAACAGTGAGAGTTTGAAAGATATCTGTACTTACAAATAGCACCAACACCATGGTCGCTAGTGGCACAGTGAGTGACACTAAGGCCGCTTGCCGCCACGGCAGCACAGTACCCAGAAGGTACGCGACGAACATGCCAGTCGACGTGAAGCCATTCGTCAGCGTAGTCAGGATCCCACGGATTGATGGCTCACTGAAAATGTATAATTACTCGGTTAGACCAGATATGATTAGCGAATTCGACTATGCGTTAATAAATCAGCCAGTGAGTCAGCCGGGACGAGATGGTACTGCTATACACTAGTCCCACTATTTAGCATTTTATACATATTCTATTCAGATATCAAAGCTGTTATTTATAAGACAACAGAAAAGAGAAGAATGAGCTCACCGATTTTAAAAAACGCTGACTTTTAAGTCAGTGTTTATTAAGTTCGAACCTGAAAACAAGACAGCCAACCACAGAACCAAGGCAGATGGCATAATAAGAGAGAGGCCTAGCCTAGATGGCTGAGGTCGGCTGTGGATGATGATGGATACAGTTTTCTTTACAGAGCATAGCAAAATTATAAATAGTGGTTGGCTTTTCATCGCCAGCTGACCAATTGGCCATTGACCTGACCACTACCAATGGTACAATTAGAATACAAGAATATTTTTGATATTCGTTTTTAATAGAAATTACTTTACTCGTATTAAAATGTAACCTTTTTTATCAGAATATTTGACTTGTGGTTGTAATATGGCAACTTGGTCCTCAAATTGAGTAATTCGTATGAGAGTGTACATAATATAAATGTTGATCTGTAAAGTGAATGATCTTGTTTTGAAATTCCCATTTGGATAAAAAATATTATATAATTATGTATTATGTTATATTTGCTTGGCTAACATATGACATCTGTCCCACAGTGGCTGAGGAAGTGATTCGCTATCGACTAATCGCTCACCTGTGTCAGTACAAGAAGTTACTGTATCTAGACTTTAATCTCCGTCAGGCATAAAACGTCCACTGCTGGACGAAGGCCTCCCCCTTAATAGAGGGGTATTGCCACAATCCCCACGCTTGGCAGGCGGCTTGGGGATGCAGAATGGTCACCACAGTTAAACAAAGAGGACGCTGTTGCCCGTCCTCCGGTGGGTCTGGTTACAGTTTAAGGACATACCCAGGCTTTAATCGGTCTGGCTACAATTCTTTTGTTTTTGGATAGTAAGTTAAATATTTATTAGATATTATGTATTTTGTTGTAGTTATTAAATACTTTTTCCCAACAAAAAAAGAGATACGTGTAAAAGTAGTTGATTGCTGACTGACACTACCGGCCAGAACTCTCTCTCCACTAGTTGTCGCAGCGACAATAGATATAACAAGAGAAATAGTCGCTCAGCGAGGCTCTGGTGGCGAGCAGAATACCCGCTGAAAAGCTCCTGCTTGGATACACCAGCAAGTAGTAATCGCTATCATTTGCTATCAGAAACTACACACTTGCTGATATCTTACAAACTCGTTTCTAGTTGCTAGCTCTACTCGCTTCTCGATAATCGTCGGTGGTTGGACAGGATACATAATTTTGAGATTAATAAGCTTTTATACATCATGAAATAAAATATGATAATCGTAAGAATGTAAATTCTTTTTTATAATAACGGACGACACGTGTAAAAGACATGCGGAAAGTGGTACTTCTTCAGGGTTATAAGCTTGGGCGGTAGGTATATACAGAGCCGAAAGGGTACATTGTTTGTTTGTTTGACAGCCTGATAGCTCAGTTGGTAGCATGTCTGCCTTCAGAGCTGTGTAGAGCGTGGGTTCGATCCCCACCCAGTACAAAAATGTTTGTGACGTACATCGATGTTTGTTCTGTGTCTGGGTGTAGTATGTATTATAAGTATGTATTTACAAAAAAAATATGTATATAAGTATTCTATCAGCTATCTGGTTTCCATAATACAAGCTTTACTTAGTATGGGGCTAGATGGCGCTGTGTGTAATAAATGTCCCCACAATATATTATTTTTTATATTTTATTGTACTTATCATCATCAACAGCCAGAAAAAGAGAAATTGTCCGCTACTGGACGAAGTCCTCCTCCTTAATGGGTTGCCATGATCCCTTGCTCCTAGCTTGGCAGGCGGCTTGGGGGATCGCAGAATGCTTAACACCGTTAATCGAGAAAACACTGCTGCCCGTCCTCTTGTGGTTCTGGATTCAGTTTCAGGACATGCCAGGTCATACATTAATCATTGTGAAGATTAATAAGGGGCCAACCCCGAAATCGCGGTTGTAGTTATTTTTGCGTTCACTCCCCTTACATGCAAATCATCTTTTAAATAGTTTAGTACTCCACTCCGGCATAATTATGTTAAAAATAAATTATTTACTAAAAATCATTTTATTGCAAAATATTTAAGAGAATCGATATTTAAGAGAGCGATTTTCTATACAAACGTATTCCCCTATTTTACTACCTGGATAATGCCTCTAGATCAATATTTTGTTTATTAAAGTCTAAGCAACTTTCTAAAGAAAATATTACCTTCCAAAGATTACTATGAAAATACTTAAAGGGTTATATTTCTTTTAACAATAAGTTGATGAAAAAAATGGAAATGACAGAGACATGTCTACAGTAAACCTAGAAATTATTAAAATAATTAATGCATTAGCATTATCCAGGGAGAAAATAGGGAATTTCATAGTATGGAGAATCGTTCACCAAATTCCGTTTTTAATATCATTTTGTCATTGTCCAGTACATAGTATATTACGATAGACTGATTATGACGATAATGTTGATGACGAATTGGACATATTGTGCTTTACTTAAACGGCGATTAACATTTAATTATTCGTTTATATAGTCAGTTTTGTATTGCACAGAAGTTAAATGACGTAAATTACGTGTTAAATGACGCGTTTCTAAGTACCTACTTAAAGCCCATAATGTGCGGCCATAGCTTACAAAATAAGTATAGTTAATATCACTATGAAAATTTAAGTGTGATAACAATAAACAACAAGAAAATGTACAAAAATACCTGACTTCTCCAACGTAAGTGACTGAAGGTGCTTCCATGATTCCTGTGCCAATCCCCAGCAGGGCATTGGCAATGAACAGAGAAGGCACGTTCCACGCTGAATACATGAGAATCCACGCTATTAGATGCGGTATGTTCACCAGGAATAGAGCTTTCTTTCGCCCAAAACAGTCCAGCAGAGGCCCAGAGAAGATGCTGCCTAGAGGCTGGCACAAAAAAGCGATGCTGCCTGAAATTAAAAAACACTATATTTAAAAATATAGTCGATATAAATTATAAAAAGCAACCAATACAACGTAGAGGTGCCCTGGACTGTTGTGTTTTGTTTCTCAAAGAACACGAGCAATGATTTCTACTATGTATGTCTATGATTAAAGCGCTATCCGTACATGGTGGCCATTTCCACGCACGGGCAAGCGTTTCGACACCACATTTTTTATTCGTATAGCGAGGTTGTAGAATTCTCTGCCGGGGTCTGTGTTAACGTACGTACAATATAGGCTTCTTCAAAATCTAGAGTAAATAGGTTCCTAGTAGGTAAGCGTGCTCCATCCTATAGCGCACTGAGAATGTGGTCAAACAAAAATCTAAAAAAAAAACTCCTAAATATCTGGGCAGGCGTTATATTTTACTACCACAAGAGCGTCTTGTTCGACTCATTCATCGTTAACAATAAGCTACGTGTGTTTATTTAAAGATTTTGCTTTTTTAGGGTATTTACGAAAATAACTGTATAAGTATTCTATCAGCTATCTGGTTCCTACAGCACAAGCTTTTCTTACTTTGGGTCTAGATGGCCCTGTGTGAAAAGTTCAGCAATGTTTATTTAATTAAAATCATAAGCAACACTATTAATCAAGCCGATATGACAGCTATAAGTAGTTATAAAATAAAATAAAAAAAGCAACGGTGACTTTATAATATCTGCAAACTTGAATAAAATGTGAATTAATGTGATTTAAATAAAAATCTAGTTATGAATAAGAACTAAGCGAGCTTTGAATTTATTTATCGTATTATTAACAAAAATAAATCCTCCAAGTCAGCACATAAATGATATAAGAAAATTCCATTCGCACTAGTTTTCGTATTACTTGTATGAGCGAATGCTCGACCTTAGTGTTTGAAGGTGCCGTGGCATTGACAAGTAATGAGCTCTTGTAAATTTAAGTACGGATATTAAAATCTAATACCACCGACTTTTTGGTGAGAAAACTTGCATTATTGTCATTATTTATGTCCGAAGAAGAAATTCAATGGCATATGGTGAATTCGTCAACCCGCATCTGGCCAGCGAAGTGTAATTTCGCCCAACCAAGTAGGACAACGCCTAGAAGTGGGTAAAATAATATTAAATACAGCCTTTGTAGATAGAACCTACCTAGCTGCCTTTAATATCTCCTCTACTAAGTAGAATATTTATTGTTTTTTTGATGTTGAGTTTGAAACCGCTTTCATGACACAAGTCTCATACCGGCAGGGTCTTTTACCATCGTCACGCGCAAGCCCGTTCGGTTCGAGCACAGCTGCAACATCGCCGGTGGAAGCCCGGATGTAAAAGTATGATATCATTCAGGCTATCGTGACGGAAATAGCTATTCAAATCTGATAGCTATTTTTAATACCGAATAGCAAATTTTTTGTTAAAATAGGTAAGTATATAGTCATGTTATAGAGATAAGAAAAGGCATATGAATTGCTACTTAATTTTGTTCGCCACTGACATTAACAATTCTAATCGATTTTAAAATCTTTTCTGGGACGTTACGCGGCTGTTTTATTTACAAAACTTTTAAAAATAAAGCATTTATCATAATGTAGGCATGGTCTGTTACATTTACACGTGTCTTGTCACAGTACTGTATATGGGCGTGAACAGATTTCAATATATTTCCTAGAGGTTTATGTTTAGATTTTCTACTTATGAGATTGACTAGTCGAAAATCTGCATACAAATTGCTGTATAACATGTCGGAATTTGGTAACAAGGTGTATTTAAACATTCGAGCCGGTATAACTAGTGCTACTAAGTAAATTTTATGACATCAGTGTAATTTTTCCATTTCATATTTAGGGTTAAGTTGTGTCTGTGTCGCCGTGTCTGTCTGCTCGTATTTATTTAAAACGATCCTTTTATTCAGTGATCATAACAAAAGAGCTTTAACCATACCATAACCATAGGCCAAGTTCACCCATAGTATTATCCTATGCTGGCTTTGGGATCGATTCTTTTTCAAAAGCATTCAAGAATAACTAAAAATACTTTTAAATAAAGATTAAATAATGAGAAATTACATGTTTATTATGCAGAAGAAAACAAATTTTATTAAAGCGGTATCTTATAAATATCCCAGTTCTTTGTTATATTTAAATAGTTGGGGGTTAAAATGGGTAAAAACTTATGTATGAAACTCCTTTGTTTTTGAACTTTTATTCTTGAAAATTTGTATTTGAGTAGTTAATTTAAAATAAAAAAATATGTTATAATTATTTTTTTGACAGGGATGATTTAAGGGGATGAAATCGGAGATGAAATTTTGTATGGAAAGTTTTTTGTTTTTTAACATCTAATATTACAAAATACAATTTGTGCAACAGCCAACAGACCGAAATTTAAAAGTTCTATTTTGTACCTACATGCATTCAAATAAAACACGCAAGCCTTGGGCGGGTTTATTTGACACGAATTTGTGCCCCCCGCCGATCCATCGAGACGCCACGCGATATACCCTCCGGCGGCCGTGCAGTTACATGATTCCGAGGAATTTAAGCGTTGTTGCGTAGGGAATAGAATTCATATCGGCCATAGTAAAATACGTGAGAGAGCGGTAACTACACGGCTACTACGCGACGGCCGCAAGAAAGTCGTCTATCTGTCTACCAGCCGGGTGTTGTGCGCTTCGTTTGCCGATACGTGGTTTCTAGAACACGTTTACCTCAATAGTCATGGTCATACACCTGTTTATGTTTACATTCAGTAGGTAAAAGGTGTAAAAACTGTTTATTTTTTACTAATTGATCAACATAGCAGGAAGCCTAATCGGAATTAGCGGAAGTTATGCTTAGAACTTGATACAATGCCACTGATCAGAACTTGATACAAGCTATGTTGGCATAAATGGAATAATGCAATGACAAAATAATATTTACCTACTTTATGCAGACAAGCTGAGTGGAATTAGAAATAAAATAAATAGTAGTCTAGTTTGAATAGAAGTCTAGTTCTAGTCCTCTAAAACGATCCAGCAAAAAAAACATGAAGCTAACAAAAAAACCTCTAAAGTGTATCATCCTTTTTGATTATTATATCAGTTTAACTGTGTAAGCATCTATAGCACTCATAAAGCTTGACAACATTTTAAAACGAAGAACTTCTACCAACTTTAAACAATAATACAGATGAGAGCAAAAATAAAAATAAAAACGTAAGTACTTATAAAGCGGGGTTTGACTAACTTCATATTATAGAGGCGTTTGGCACCGACTGTTTACAGCATTCAAAACCAACTGATGGTCACTGTTATGCTAGAAAAATATAGCTCAACAGTAGCTAACAGATATCCTGTGTACAGTTCGGCAGAAACCATAAATAGAGAATCCAACGCATCGTATTCCCAAATAAGGCGCGGCCATATTGCCGTACCTGTTTTTTCTCAGATAGCTGACAAGAGCGTATGATTTTTACACAAGTTCACGTGCAGTTTCGGTAATACTTAGTTATTGTATATACTTATTATTGTCTATGCTTATTATTGTCTATACATAATATGGTTTAGGTGTCTTTGAACCTCAGTGGTTTTACGTCAGAAAGATTTAGAATTTTACTGTATTCGCTTATTATGCGTTGCAGTCATTTGTTTGAGTCAATCAATCAATCAATCAATTTTTTTATTGACACAAAGTGGTAGGTACATAAATAATTATGAAGCCACTGGTTCCCCAACTAGTGTTACACTGTATTTCGGAAACCAGAGTCTTCTCCCATTTTTAGTGCAAAATACATTGAGTCAGCAGGAATTAAATGAAAAAAAATGCATCAAACTACCCACATCTATATCTTGAGTTTTAAGAAAAGTATTTAAACTGTACTGTACTGTGTAATATGTTTATACTTAGTTAGAGTGTAATCTGTAAATGCAATGTATGTTAAAAGACAATGCGAGGATTTTGTGTGTAAGCAAAGGGCCTAGTTTAATTTTGATTTATGTAGAACAAACACTATAAACCCTGATGTAGAATATCACAAACAATACACTAGAAAATTACAAGAATTAATCTTATCTAAGATGAGTTAAACCCTTACTCATCTTTTCATAACCTACAATAACAACTCTGTGCTCATTGTTAACCAAATTGTTGTTTCAGCGAATTAACTCAAATATTGACAAGTCTTGTTGATTACGTATTCGGTTTTATCTATGTTTATATTGCTAAGTTATTTATTTTAATATCATAAATTATGTTTCTTTATGTAATTCATTCCTATCTTCTGCCATACCCTATACATAATAAATATATTCTGGTGGATATTTCACACAGCGCCATCTAGCTCCAAACTAATCAAAGCTTAAATACTTATGCATAAAACACTCAAATCTCTTTAAACATATCTTATTTAAAAAGTGTTTTCAATTTCTTGTGAATTACGAATTGAATTTGAAAAAAGAAGACTAAACACTTTTTAACTAAAAAAGGTTTAAAATATGTTTTATGCATAATAACACGGTTATTCTAATAACTGCTAATCTGCTTGTTTTTTTTTAGAAATTGGCTTAAGATAACGCACACTACTCATGCTCGCACATTTAAACATTGTTGAAGATACATAAAACCACAAAATAAGTAGGCAAGTAGTAAAGTGTTATAGTATTAAATATCTATTAAAATAAGTAAAATTGCTGAGAATAAGAGATGTGATTGATTCAGGCTGTACTTTGCGGAAGTTTCGTTTTTCCACAGAGAACATAATAAATAATACTAAGTCCAGATTCACTCCAATAGAAATCGCATATACACAAAGTTATACCACATTATATCTATAACTAGAAAATCATGTCATAATGTTATTGAGTACAAGCTAATTTGTACTCTATTTGCTATTGATAATTTTAAACGCGCAGCTGACGGGAGCCGCGTGACGTGAACGAGCCATGCGCTACAGTGGAAAATCGCACACTAATACAATTGAATTCAAAATAAGCTTATACTGAATATAACATTGTTGTAATTGCAGGTTGCGCATGCCATATTCTGGCCCTTAAGCCAACGACCATCAATTCGCTTGACGGTGACTTAATACAAAGTGACAAACTTAAATAATTTTAAAATGACGTACCAAACCATGAAGCTTCTTTCTTATTGATCGAGAGGCCTTCCTTCGCGTCCAGCACTTCAGGTAGGACCATAGTCACGAAGCTGATAGACATGCCCAGCCCCACAAGCAGGAAGTCCAAGGCAAGGCATGCTAGTACCTGGCAATAATGGAAAAAAAGTATTAGAAGATCCGCGAAGCCCATACTTTGCAAACGAGTAAAATTTGATCCAGACAGACGACGTGGTATACAGTAGCGGCTAAAACGAGATCGGCTAAAAGTGCGACTAAGCTTGCCCACATAGACAAGCTAGAGAAGCTTCTGGTAGAGGACACGGCGCCGACACAGCCTGACGTAAGTAGAACTCGCATGCCGTGACAGAGCTAAAACGTGTGGTCATATTCTTTTTGGACTGAGCTAAGCCGATGACAACGCGGTCAAATACCAAAGCTACGAGGTTTTTTTTTACTACTATATTATTTGCTACAATAAGGCTAATAAAGATTTGGATGTAAAAAAAAAACACTTCAATAAAAGTATTTTTTTTTGATATTTTCGCGTGGATAACGCCTGTAAGCTTTTATGAAACAAAATTGCTACCAACAACAGGTTCAGTGACGCACAAGCACATACTCACACGCGCAAACGCACACAACCGACTCCAAAAGTACTTGATTATAAATTGTAAAGGTATTGTATAGTATCAATAATTTCGCCAAATACTCCTTTAATGCTCATTGCTTTGAAGTTATTATAATATTATTTTCTACTTTTTTGTTTAAGGTAGTACCATTATTTATTCTGTGGTTTAAGTTTGTACATAAACACGGCCTTACTTGAAAACGCCGCTCAAAAATAGTTACTGCTTAAACTTCTCTGTATTGTTCTTGCACGTGACACTTCACTTCAGAGAGAAGTTGACAGATCGTCTTAAGCAGTCATTAACTTTTTTTTTTTTTTTTTTTTATTAACGATTAAGAAGTTATTAAAGTAAGACAGAAGAGATGAGAGATGTATAGTCCAGAAATACTGGTTCTACAATTTTATAGTTTTTTTTGCATTCGGTGATTTTAAGTTTGAATCCAATTCAAGCAAATCCAATCTTTTGTAGTGCACCCTAAAAAGAATAAGTTTACTGCGGCCATTTACCGGCCGATTAGCTCTACAATTCTACATTACATGGAAGTTTGTGCTGGCGAGGTTCGTAAAACTACCAGTATAATTTAATTTAGTGTCTATAATTAGATCCTTGACTAGCGAATTGTTTCTAAATTTTCGACGGTTACCTGTCCTGTTTATTTTCTACGAAAGAAGGAGGTTTATGACCTTAGCAGTCTATGTATGTTTTGATATGTCTTTAGACCAGGAAATTAATGCTTTAGACTAATGCAGATGCATTATATAAACTCGATAAGAAGAAAAAGAAGAAGAAAGAAGAAGATATTTCAGACTAGCAAAGGACATATAAAAATACGCACTGAAGAGGGGCACTAAGATCCATATTCAGTATTGGTTGGAAAGCAGATCATCATCATGATGATGCTTTTATGTAAATAATGTACCTACTCAAAGTAGGACAGATTTATAGATCTTATAGTATGTGTTTTAGTAAATATGAATACCAACTACTTATAGGACAAAAATTATCCGATTTCAATGTCTTGAAAATAAGAAATTCTTCAAAGCTCCAAAATTCTTTAATAAGAGCTTTAATATGGAGACTACAATATCTCAAAGACTGGTAAGTAAGTAGTGGGTTTGAGCATTTCGATTGCCTCTAGACTTTGTTTGGTTACAATCCTTTTGTTTTTTTGTTTAGTAGGCTAAGTAAGTAGTATTTGCAGTTTGTTGTAGTTAATAAAGGCTTATGCCAATAAAAAAAAAACAAGTGTTACTTTCTTTGTTTTATTTTCAAAGCGAGTAAAGTCATGGTCTAAAGCTAGGCCAGTTAGTGATAAACAAATATAAACTTAAAATCATATTATATGAGGAGGTTCAAAACCGACGTGCCTTTTTTTTATTGAATGACTTTTGCTGTCGGCCTCAGACGGCCTCTACAGCGTCACCGCGGGCTTTAAGCAAGCGCAGATGGCGCTACGCGACCTATGCTTTTATAGGCTACTAGCTAAGGGCACCTCAGACGGTACGTACCTCAGCTTTGCCATCGCCGGGAGTGGGGTCAGACTTGCCCTGGCACCCCAGAAGGGGTATGCCCTGGAGCCCAAGTAGGTTGATCTGATTGATCACGTGACTATTGGAATCCTCTTCCTATTTACATGGTCCAAAAACTTAACGGTATTTACAAGTATGAAACAGTATAAGTATTATGTCATTAATATAGGCCTGATTTTATTATGCTTCATATTATTCCATAACATTCATACGTAATTATTAAAATACAAATATCTGTGATGCGACAAAATTGAACTCATAGCACAGAATAAATAATAGTACTACGTACAGAAAGTTAACTCCGCAAAGTAATTGAAATAAATAAGGACTCTATCTACTAGGCAATAAAGTAGCAATTCAACTCGCACAGCGCTGGATACCGCTCGCTATATTCACCTAGATATACCGCTCTCTTTCTATCACGTATGCTTAGTTACGTGCGACAAGGCTAGCGTGCGGGTGGCGACAGACTTCTGCCTTGCATTGTCCACCTGGGACGGAGCGCCGGCCGAACATATCTAAACTGCGGAGTGACACCCCCCTGCTCATAGCCTTGATTTTTTTTTAGAAACAAAACATATTTACTTTACCTACTATAGGCGTCTGCGACTATATTGGTTTGTCATTTATTGTGGTAGAAAATAAACCACAATATTCTGCATCAAGGTTAAAAGGGGATGTCAATATAATAAAAAAGAAATCAACAACCTCTACAATTCCCAACTTCAATGATATTAATTTATAACAATCAATTTGTTCCTATTATTATTAAGAACACTGACTATGAATTATACTTATTATACTTAATTAATTTCACTTAATGATAACAAAATTATATAAGATTAATACAATGTATTTTAAGACTGTAACCTACATTGCGATAGAGATGGGCTAAAGTAGATTTACGAGTCGAATTACTAGTTGAGCAAATCAATACCAAGATTATTTGGGGTATTCCCGGTGGAGCACCAATTTTTTGATTTTTGTATGTAATGCATAATAAACCGTATTATATTACTAAAATAATTATATTGTATATTTTGCTTACCTACCATGTTTACCGATTATTTCTAAGCATTATGGATATACTTAATTCTTACGTACTTATACCTTCGACCTACGAATCGAAGGCTCTTGTGTAGCCTCCAAACCTATAACGAGTAGTCGAGTCAGATTGAGCACCAAGAGTTCCATAAAGACGAGCTTTAACCTGGCATATTTTATAAGCCACCTGCCAATGTGAAAACTTTCACATCCTTGTCACATTCTCACTCTACCACTAAGCTAGACTTAAAAGCACAACATTTCTCATTACAGATACAATTTTCTCGAGAGGCAAGTTTTTTAATTATAATGATCTTGTCATTATAATTAAAAACCGGAATAACTCAAATTAATTAAAATAGTTTAACAACTAATCGTTTGATATCCTCTAATTCACTTTTAACTTTTAATTATTATTATTAATAATTAAAAATACCTGGGTGTTGTATAATCAAAACATATAAGAATCATTCGATAATAATAATCGATTAACGGGAAAAAAAAACATTAATTTCATGAATTAATTGTTCATCTCTAGTAACTGTGATAAGTTCGTAAATAAACTTAATGTAACTGACCTAGGTGACAATAAATCATATTTTATCACATTGAGACCAGTCAAAATATGGCTACTAAATGATAATAGTTGTTTTTTGCAAACGAGTTCATCGAACTAAGACGTATCATCATATCATTTATTATTTTTATGTGTAAATATTTAGATATCAATTATGTGAAAAAACTTATAAAGGATCTATTGGGCATAATCGACTTTTTAAAAGATTTACTCAAGTAATTGTCTAAGCTATTAATTATAAACAACGACAAAATGAGTAATATTGACCTTTTTTTAATAACAAAGCATGTTTTTTTCCACTCGTTCTTAAAATGGTCAACTAAAAATTAAAATAAACTCTACTTATCTAAAAAAAAACTGCTAATATAATATCTAGATTTTTTAAATATCAGTTTAAATGACTCGGACAACATTGAAACAGATATTGAAAAATCTTGATATCCTTACAATTATTATTTATCTCAAAATTACATCTTTACAACAAATTTTAGTACAAAAAAAACAAACTTATATTTAGTTTTAAATTATATCGGATCAATTAAGATTATTTCATAAAAAAAGAGATAGTGAACTTATTTACAATGCAAATGACTGATGTGATATATGTAAGTCAATTTAGTTTTATATTTTAGTTATATTTTAGTTATTTCTATTTTTATACGACTAAAATAACAATTTATCGTGTGACAATTTTATAATAATTATAATCATTTTACTACTCGTATTGAGTTCACTCATCTCTAATTAGATATTGTCATGCAAAACATAAGTACCTAGCTATGCATTTATTTTTTATAATAGCTTTTTTCGTAGGTGTTCATAGTACTATCAACAAAACAAAATGGATATGCTGAAATTTAATGTATGTTGTTATGATGGTAATCATTATTTTGGTACCAAAATATAAATAAAATACGGGTGTCTAGGCTCCGAATATGATTTTGTCCCATTCGGTGTCGAGACCCTTGGTCCGTGGGGTCCTAGTGCTTTAAGGCTTTTTAAGGAAATAGCAAAAAGGTTAGTCGACATCACAGGAGACCGAGCTGCAAGAGCTGGCAGCTACCTCGGACAAAGAATTCAAAGGGGGAACGCTGCCAGTATCTTCGGAACCGTAGTATATACTTACTCTATGTTCGGAACCTTGCCTAAAGGGACTACTTTTAATAATATTTTTTTTTTTTTTTTTTAATGTTTTTAGTTTTAAGTTCATTGTTCTAGTATATATTTCATGTATAAAAATAAAATTATGTTATGCACAGTATGTTAATGTGCATAGTTATGTTTTGTAGAGTATACTCTAACAGTATAGGGTCACCTTTATGGGGACCTATATTATAGATTATTTGTAAAACTACTAGCTTGTATTAATAGTAGGTATATTAATACAAGCTAGCAGTTTTACATATAATCTATCTTTTACTCGGTCGAAATGATGAATAAAACAAATGCGTGTAAAGTGCTTAGGTTAAAAACTTTGATTTTAAGGCGGTGCGGAGGCGGTTTTAAGTAAGAGCGTTAGCGATCTACGTAATCTAAATTGACCCCGTCTAAAATAAGAGAAATTATTGTCTTAAAGAATGTCGACTTGTCATGATAAAACTCGATCATGATTGATCATTAAGTAATAGCAGTGTGCGTTCACTGACCACGCCCAGATTAAGTATGTTTGTAATAGATTTCTACATGTTTTAAGCCCAACGCCCACGGCGAACGTATGTGTTGTGGAAGAGTTTTTTTTTTTGCAGTTAACCATAGTTCTAAATTGTAGCGACAGTAGTGAGCCGCGCCACACCTTGGTAGGGATGGTCGCCTGTTTGTATATTAATTCACGTAGAGTAGTTCCGGAATATTTACTCCGACTTTTGTCTTTCTTGTCTTCACGCTTATCATGACGCTCATATTATATTATAATGGAAATTGATCATATATTTAAGATTTGTGTCTTTTAGAAAACGAGATTTTGAATGTTTGGCTTGATAGAAAAAAAATGGCAAAGTAGACACTAAATCGGCATTTCGATTAACTAGAACTAAGAAAACACATAATGAAACCACGTAAAATGTATACTAATAGATAGAATATAGTATTATTAATTTTTTTGATTTTTTGATTTTGATTGATTACTTTGTTTCTTTGTTATATTTTTCAAAACAAAGATAAACCTCATAACTTTAGCAATTCAAGCGCTCGCGTTTTTTCCTAGTTCTCGCTCGCGCCTACCGTTTAGTGTATATCGTTTACTCGCCTGGACCAACCGGGCCTTAAACAGAAAATACAACTGTACCTGTAGCACGTATAGATACTTAGTCAAAAAATGTATGTAAAAATAGCTATCCGGCCGCACGCTTCATCATCATCAGCCCGGAGACGTCCACTGCTGAACGAAGGTCTCCCCCTTAGACCGCTACACTGTACGACAACCAGCCATTTGCATCCACCGGTTGCCCGCGACTTTTACAATGTCGTCGGTCCGCCTAGTGGGAGAGGCCTTAATTCCTACGCTGCGTCTTCCGGTTCGCGGTCGCCACTCAAGAACCATTATTTCCCATCGGTTGTTAGTTCTTCGAGCGATGTGGCCTGCCCATTGCCACTTCAACTTGCAAACCCTGCGAGCTATGTCGGTGACTTTGGTTCTTTGGCGAATATCCGGATTTTATCCCGCAAAGAAACTCCGAGCATAGCTCTCTCCATTGCCCATTGCGTGACTCTGAGTTTCTGCAAAAGGCCGGCAGTTAAAGACCACTTTTCAGTTCCATATGTCATCACTGGCAACACACACTGGTTAAAGACCCTTGTCTTCAGACACTGCGCGATTTTGGACGAGAAGATATTACGCAATTTCCCGAACGCTGCCCATCCGATTTGTATTCTTCGGGCGACCTCTTTGACGAAGTTGGACCTACCTAACTGAAGTACCCTGTCCAAGGTAGTTGTAGTGGTCAACAACTTTGAGAGTATCGTTCCCAACGACAATCGTTACGGTCACAACATGGACATTGGACAAGATCGTTGTCTTGTTCATGTTCATTTTAAGACCCACCTGTTGTGAAACGTTACTGAGGTCGCTGAGCATAGTATTGAGGTCCTTCAGCGACACTGCCATGCATGGTGACTATATCGTCGGCAAAGTGAAGGTGAGTGATGTATTCGCTTATGGCGAATACTGATGTTGATGCCGAATCCGTTCCAGTCCAAGAGCTTGAAAACGTCCTCCAATGCGTTCGTGAACAGTTTCGGAGAAATAACGTTTCTCTGTCTCACGCCTTTCTGCAATTGGATTGACATTGTGGCGTTTCTATACAAACACTTCAGCGATTGGATATACCTATAGTCGATATGACATCGCTGAAGGGACTGAAATACCTCCCAGGTCTCGATTGAATCGAAGGCTTTTTCATAGTCCACTAACGCTAGTCATAATGGCCGATTTTAATCCTCAGTCAGGCCGCACGTTCACAGTAAAAAATATAGTTTTATATTTGATATTACAATATAATATAGCCTATAATATAGCTCTCAGGGATAGTGTAGTCATAGAGGTAGTTCCTACCTCTATGAGTGTAGCATTCTATCGGTGCAAGGTTTATGTGTAAATCAGATTAGGAGGTTCAAATAAACTTGAACATACAGGCAGACTCTAGGCAAAAAACTTTACCTCTTTGTTAAATTAGATGAAGATGTCATAACTATTTACTTACGCAGTATGTAGTAACGTCTCAGACATATATACACATTTTCTACTGAATTGATTCTTTCAAAAACGATCGTACTCATCGATTGTTTTTGTGCAATTTTTTTTGTGTTTCTTGCATGTTTCTTGTGTACGTAGAACATTCTTGCCCTAGAATCGATCTGACTGCCTTCTATTTTAAAATCAAGTGAATTAATTTGAAGATCGTTTTTAATGGACGGTCAAAGTCATCAATCATAGTGGTTAAGTGTCGAAATATTTTTTGTGAAATACCACAGAATAATTAATAGACAGTACTAAGAAATATGATAAGCTGTAGGTAGAGCTAAGTCTCAATAATGTCAAGAATAAAGATGACATGTGTCATCTTTTTAGGTAGAATGAAGGATATTGTGGCCGATTCTGGCGGTTTTAGTTGACAGTTCTAAACTAACTAAAGTATTGCTGTCCTTAGCTAACATGCCTAGTAAAAAAGAGTCAGCAATACTTTAATTAGTTTAGAACTGTCAACTAAAACCGCCAGAATCGACCACATTGTATACCTACTATATTTATAGACTCGCCACTAACATGGCTTCTTGAAGCATAGATTTGTTGGAAGTTGCCGTGGTAACATAATATGGGACCACTAGAACGTGAGGTCGTGGGTTTAAATCCCGGGCCACCGCACCAATGAGCTTTTTGGTTAAGTACAGATTATCATAGTGGCTTTTTGGTGAAACCTGCTAACGTTCGGAGACGAAATTCAATGGAATACCTACCTATGTGAATCCACCAACCCGCAGTGTGCCAGCGTGCTGAATGTGTATGTTCGACAGTGGACTATTATTAAAAGGCATTATTAAAAGGCATTTAACATACAGAGTATAAAGTCAAAAGATAGATAGGTTTTATTTCTTTTTCAAAAGAAATGTGAGTAGTATATTTTTTATTTACGTATGGATTTGGCTGTTTGGTGAAGGACAATTCTGCATTTATGCCGAAGGAATTCAATGGCGTATAACGTATATGGAATCTACAATTAGGATTCACCAAACAGCACCAAATCAGTGTGCTGGTGGAATATGGCGCTTAATCATTTTGTTCTTTGTCGACCGTAATGCATAGATTACACAGGCTTCGTACTTCTCATTAGTACTAATCGATTAATATTAATATGACACTTGTCGCTTAGTAAATAGAATCGGAACCTATTCACTTGCACTGTCACATACGAATACTAAGCACCAATTAGTACGTTTACATGAAAGGTTATACTAAGCAATAACATGAAGCCCTGTGTAATCCAGTCATAAGGGTAGGTATATCCCAGGAGTAGGAAGATAAAAACTGATAAACATAATTTTTGGTTCTGCCTTTTGCGTTAGTGCAAAAGGCAGCATCTTCCAGTGATGCTGTATAGTTCCCATTTGCTGTCCTTAGCTAACAAGTCTGATAAAAAAGGGACAGCGATATTTTAATTAGTTTAGAACTGTCAATTAAAGCCGTCAAAATTTACCACAGTGATACCGTTGTTAGAAACTTGTATGTACTTACTTATTATGTTGTTTCGACTTTACGGTTCGTTATATTAAATTTATTCGATCTGGTCTAATCGCTTTAATTACACGTAGCGTAGGTAGGAATGATGTTTTTGTGGAAAATTCTATAATTCCGTATCACACCTTACAAAAGATGTTTATGATAATAAATCTTGGACCATTTTATTACTCATTAATGTTGGTTTTTTATTGTTTAGAGCAGTTTATACGATCTTTAAGTAGACACTTGCAACTCCATACATGGGATATTTCGTAAGCCCAATGTCCGAGGAATACAATTTTTCAGGTTGATGTCACCATTTATACCAGCCCTATATAGCTTATTAGCACAAGCTAGCCAAACTAGCCTCATTTAACCCAACCTTTGGTCATATAACCAAATGCTCAAATTTAATTTATGCATTTATATAAATAATGTTTCATTATTTTACTAAAAGTACAGGTCATCATCATCAGCCAGAAGACGTCCATTGCCGAACGACCCCATTAGCCCATTAGAACTCTTAGACAAGGTGAGACAACCAGCCATTTGCATCTACCACAACTACAGGTCAACTTGGCAAAATTGATATTTTTTGGAGAACTTGTCTCCTCGGCATAGGCCACCACTTAGTTGTCCTCTAGACATCTCTGTCCCTTGCTTTCCTTATTTATGAGTATAATTTAAGCAATTAAGACTTATTAAAAACCCGTAGCCAATTAAAATAAAAAGTTAATCAAAGCTATAAAAGTAACATACCTGAGATAAAACGACTCTCGTTCTTCCAATCGGTGCCCTTTTCTCGGTGGTGGTCATTGTACTGATGCCCTTACGCTTTCTACAATATCTACTTCTCACGATATCTAAATAACTGCCAGGACTGCCATTTTACACACGATGTTTTGAAAACTTTAAACACTGCACTTCACTATTACTTTGTTTCTGATTACTAACAAGTTATTGTCACACTTAACTTGATGGTTGGAATGATTTTCAAGTGTAAAGAAGGTAAGTAAAAACTCACTGAAGATAATTTTAATGGTTAATATAAAAATAAAACTAAAATGTGGTTTAGTATCTGTAAAAAAAATTATAATTGGTATTTTATAGTTTATTGCACTTATTATTTTAACATGAAACTTTAAAAAAAAAACGGCTTTAATTGCGTGCCACTAATCGTGAACTGAGCTGTTATGCGATAGAAATTAAAGTGTAAGTAAATATTTTGAAGATATCTATACTTTTGAAGGCTGTTGGGGGATTGGCCCGAAAGAAGTACTGATATATACTATTGCCTGCACTCCACAACGCTCAGCAATAGAGTGATACACTTACAGAATATTGTAATCTGATAATGCACTACTAGGTAATATCCGCCTTGCAAAACCGTAGAAGCATGGACAAAACCGCAAGGTCTATAGATTTGATTGACGTGTAGACTTTGCTAAAACATTAATCGCAGAGGTTGCATTTTTTTCTGCTAGCTATATGACTTATGAGCTAATTTTATAGTTTTAAGTTTTGTTGCATATTTACCGTTTTAAAAGTTATTAATTTTCAGATGAGAATAATATTGTAAACGGGCGTGCTTGTATTTATCAAATTTTAATTATATCTCACGATGGAGTGCTTTTGAGGGACGGGACACACACCCTCGCATCTTTACTTGCTTTATTATTTAGGAATAGATTATATACCTAATTTGGTCGATAACTCGCCTGATGGTGATAGTGATAATGTGGTTTAGTGCGTAGGCAGGTGTATCTAGCACCTCTGCCTATTTTATACCTACGTGTAGAGTCATCATCTCTGAGTTGGAAAAAAACATTTTTTTTCGATAAGAAACTTTGGTAAGGTTTTATACGAGAAATAATCGTGAGATCTTTAACTAGGTATCCAATATCCATAGTGAGATATGTAGCGGTCAAGACGTTTTGCTATGAAAAAATAGGACTGGCACTTTTTCATAGAGTATCAGTAAAAAAAAAAACACACATCAATAGTTGCCTATCTAAGATGTATAGCCGATAAATGACAAACCTTTTACAGAAAACCGTATATAAATCGGTTAAACCATTTGGAAGTTAAAGGGAACATTCGTTTTATGCACACACAACCTCTCTGAATCTTAATGCGTTTAGGGTGCTAAACGCATAAATACCTTCGCTTCGCTTTTTTACCTTCTCCGTCCGTCGTGGGTAAAAAAGGGCCTATTTTAAGAAGACATGTTTAAATTATTGTCTCTACGCCCTATCAAATTGTATTTACGATTGCATAATATTTTGACACGTCAGTACACTTTGAAGGCAAACAATAAAATGACTATACAACACCATCGATTAAAAATATTCAATAGTTTAGTCTAATTGGGCAACTAGTTAATGGGCAAATCAGAATATTCATTTAGGTCATATAAGGGCCTTCTTTTAGGAAATCGTTAAGTTTGATTTGTCGTAGATTACCTCTTAGGTATAATTATATCATTATAATGATATAATCGTTATAAATAATTTTCAACAACCTCGTCAATAATTTTCGTCTTGTTACTATTTCAGAATACTTTATTACTCTCATAATTTATATTACAAAAAAAATGACAACTAGGAAATTATTGTGTGTTGCTAAGCACAAGATGCATACTTAAATAATTAAGTGAATTAAGATAATCCTCATAATCATTAACAGCACTCAGCCCACCTCTCAACAGAAACCTGTCCCTCTTCCGCTAAAATAAAATAACACTGTCAATTACCATAGTAACTTAAAGCCTTGAAATGAAAAAAAGCCTAATTCTCAAGCCACTGGCCGAGGAAACGCCTCTATCTCGTACTGGCACACGGCAAGTTAAGCTGGCTAAGCGAAACAGAAGCGTGACTCGAGAGGCGAGCTCACTGTTTAGTTCAGTCAGTCTGGACAGTTTGGATTTTGAAGCGATTATTAAAAAGACTAGGCTTGTTATCAAGATCATTCTTGCCAAATACCAATTATGATACTCAGTCTAATTTGCGCTTCTTTGCATTAAAAGTATCCTAAGCTTTTATGCCTGTAAGGTAATAATGACTGCCAAAACTTTGAGGACCTCAAACCTACAAGATAATGAAATGCACAGTTTCAATGTAGAGGGACATAAGTTGAATGCGTTACGAATAGGGAATAAGCATATTTTTTTTTTGGATTAAAAAAGGTGACTCGCAACAAAACAAATTATCGAAAATAAAATTTTAATATGTGCACAAATAACAAAGTTATAAACATTTTAGTTTCATTTTAGACAGGGAGGGCTCTATAGTGGCTTATGACGTCAGATTAAACGATGCCAAACAAATTCTATACTATAGCACGTGTTTTGCTAGAAAAGCACAGACGACTCCCTCCCAAATACTTTGAACGCTTATATTTCAGAAGTTCACCAGCCGATTGTTTTTTTTTTTAATATAAACATCAGACTCAGTTAAAGTCTCCACCATCCTATTATTTTTAATAATTGAATCACATGCATGCATATTCCCTATTATAGGAAACCTCATCATGCACGTTAAACCTATAAAATACAGCTCGTCATTTCTAATCATTAAAATAATTATAAAAAATATATATTAGGTACCCGTAAATAAGCAAGAATAGGCTTTAGTTATTATTGGTTTTTTTTTCTTTATGATCTAAAGCTTCGCAGCAAAAAATATTTAGCGCGTCAGTAAATTTCACATTAACAATTTTCCGTCCCATTCTGTATTGGCTAACTTAAAAGCGTTACCTGATATAAAAATAACTATTTCCTAGTAAGTAAAGTAGGTGTAATCCAGTTCTAAACAGATGTAAATAATGAGCCCAATTTAAGGAATGTTGACATAACCGGTTGAACTGTGCTTAGATAACTTAAAGCATTTTATGGTTCCCTGCTAACATCGAAATTGAATCCTGAAATAACTTTAACGTTATTTCGACCGAATTTTAATGATTGCAAATAATCAGACATACTTGCCAAAATATTAGAAGTAGGACGTATTATTAGTATGGTATTAGACAAGATTGTTAATTAACGTCGAGGTAAACATAAATAATTTGGTTTGTGCGCCATTAAGTCCCGGTAATAAACATAATTATACTAAACTTAATAATAAGATTAAGTTAAGACAAGCTTCCACACAGTTTTATATCTTTTAACCAATGATTTCTATATCTAGATACGCCTGAATTAAGAAATCGTAAGACTAATTCTCTTTGACATAAAGTCAACGCCATCTCTCTGATATCGCCGTCACAACGTGCAGCGCCAGTAAAGCGGGGTAGGAGAAGCGCAAACGTACGAAACTAGAAACGAATTACCTAAAAATAAAAGTTTTTGTGTAAAAGCAAGTTTAGTTTAACTTTAAACGTTGACTTGCCGGTCATAAGAAACGCCACCTTTTTTTTACTGCATTTTGAAATGTAATTCGAACAACCCTTCACCACACAGTTTGGCATTTTGCACTCAAGTAATCACGTCAGACGTGCGTAGCAGACTGTGCCCGCATCGGTGTCAATGCCTTTCTTTGACACCGACGAATGGGCGACATTTTAAAATGGCGTCCAACCCATCCCTACTATGTATGTCTATGCTTTTAACACTGTTTTTTTACACTTTATCAGAATTAAGAGTAGGTATGTTTTCGTATAGTGTTAAAATAATAAGTAGATTTGAGAGCTTTTTGACACGATTCGAAAACATACTCTTAGTCTTAGATCTAGTGTTAGATTTGTAGAGACCAAACTAGTAGATGTCAATCTACAATTTTGGACAAAAAACAAAAAGAAAACGTAATTGTAATTCTTTAGGGTTCTATATCCGAAAAATATAAGCATCCCAATTATAAACCTTAGATATTATGGCATCTGACCCATTTTGATTTTGTATCTTTTAAACCTTTATAATAATATGTAGGATGTTGTAATTTACACAAAAAATGCATCTCTGTCGGATTTAATATCGAATAAAAAGAAACTCAAATTTAACCAAAAAAATTAATAAAAAAACAGCGAGTTGAAGTAGCAGTAATGCTGTACGGAATCAAAGAAGGTTTTCTTTGAAATGTTCATCTAAGAGAAAAAAAAATGTACCATGTAAAGTTCTATTTTTTTTTTGGCATACTTCATGCAAAAATGTTATAGTACCTACCTAAGCATGATGAGGCGATACTGGTGCCTGGTTGCGGGGTTCGACTCGCACTTGGCCGTGTTTTTTAACTACGATGAAAGAGCGCCGAGTCCATTTGCATGTGACGGACATGGGAACAACTATACGCCTACGATTCCTATTTGATGACCTCAACTACGTACGACACGACATTTTATTTTATTTATTCGATTACCATTCGATTATTCAGTCACGAATAAATAATCCAAATAGGATTTTATCGCCATATCTGTAGGTACTATACAACTATACTAATACAAACATAATAATACAAGATACAATCCGATATTTTTATGAATTTACCATGATGACCATATTTTCTATTTTTAGTTTGATGTTGTTAACTGGACCTGGGTATGTCCTAAAACTGCACCCAGAACCACCGGAGGATGGGCAACAGCGTCCTCTCAATGCCTGGCATGGCGATTATGGCAGCCCTTCCCTACCAAGGTGGAGGCCTTCGTCCGGAAGTTGACGTCTTCTGTATGGCTGATTAAGGTATTAAGGTATATTATTAAGGTATAAGGTATTTAACTTCCCTAACGATAATATTGAATCGTATGCAAAAGTGTTTTCTTTTTTGTCCTTTAAATTTTGCAATGGAACGATGAATCACCGTGGTAATATTTAGCATCTATACAGGGTTAGTTCTAATCAGTTAGCATCCTTATAAGGGCCTGTACATCAAAACAAACGACTTTTACTATGGGGCAAACATTGATCTCGCAAAAAAAAAACAGCTGTTCCATACATTTTGCCCGAGGTCGATGAACTTTTGGCCCCATAGTAAAAGTTGTTTGTTTTGATGTACATAATATGCCCTTAAAGGGATGCTACTATGATACTGATTAGAACTAACCCTGTATAGATAGGTTCAAGGCCTTGGAGATAGGCTACTTTTCATCATCATCCTGACCACCACGAGGACCGCGACTAGAATTTTTCAGAAGTTCCTGAGCAATAGATTATATACAAAAATAAATATAACGGTGATTCGACCGATCGTTCTACCTAAAATGTTGATATCAACATTTATAAACATAAATACATTATCTATTTAATTTATACCCAAATCAAATATAATAAAAACGTATAAGCGAGCTTTTACACTGCTTTTAAGCTGATCTAGTCCAAATCTGAATACTAGTTTGCGTCTATAAATAAATATGCTTCTAATAGGATAATAATGTTACAAGCAAATTAAGTATACTTGTAGCAAGGACGATAGGAAGGAATAACTTGCTTGTAGGAATAACCAGTTCTATCAATAGCTTTCAATTAATTAAACAAACTTGATTAATTGCCGATGAAGAATGTGTAAAAGGAAACTTTGAGGCAGATTTTTTTTCTTTTCTTTTTCATTTATCGAAGTAGAAAATTAATGGAAAAAATAACATTTCCATGAAAACTTATAAATACGGTAATAGTTGATTATTTCATCGAACATAGTTGGTCCCATTGTATTTAATGGGCTATCTTAAGAAAAAGAACGCCATAAGCTAACGCGCACTGAGCCGAAAATCAAAAGATTGAATAGATACCATACCTACTGCAATACCATGAGAACAATCGAAATTCTGTATTGAGAGTAATTAAACTAAGCACCTTCCCATAAGTATCATCAGCCCGGATACGTCCACTGCTGAACGAAGGTCTCCCACTTAGACCGCCACCTGTACTACAACCTGCCATATGCATCCACCGGCTGCCCGCGACTTTCACAATATCGTTGGTCCACCTAGTTGGAGGCCTTCCTACGCTGCGTCTTTCGGGATACATACTTATGGGAGTATGCAGTATTGTATCCCGTAAATAGTCAAAGATATCTAATTATAAAAAATAAAAACGTTTCCGATACGCGGTCTCTGCTCAAAATCGTCTATTCCAACAATTACCTGTATAGACAGACATGGCCAACACATTGGCACTTCATAGCTCATTTTTACTATTACCTATATATAGAAATGTATATAAATGACAATGAAAATGATGCACGAACTAAGTAAATGGAATAGAAACGACCGATTTAGAGACCCACACTAGACTCGCACTTGACCTATTTGGTCAAGTGCGAGTCTAGTGCACGTTTAGTAAAGCACTTTTAAACCGACTTCAAAAAAGGATTCTATGTTCGATGGTAGTATGTATGTAATTTTTTTTTTTTTGTTATTTATGTTCACCGATTTCTCCGTCACTTGTGGATCGACTTTAAAAAAAACTTCTGTTATTAGAAATTATATACTCCAGAGGTGACCTTCAGACGACTGCTTGATGGTCATAGCAGCCCAGAAAATCCCAGTGCACTGGTAGGTAGGCCACCCGCGGCTTCACGAAAGGGTATCGCTATCGACCCCGGACATAACCATGAGTTATTAATTTATATAATTAATTATTATTATTTTTATAGTTACTTGTTATTTCTCTGTCGATCGTAAGCTGTAAACGGTTTTTTTAAACTTTAATCGCATGGCTTTTACAACCTTGCCAGTCAGTGTGTTCTCTGTAAGTTAAGGAATGTTACCTTACAACTTAAGATATTTAATTATTATGAGGTATAAAGTTTCAATCATTTTATTACGTAAATATTTGTTACTCTACAGTTTACAGTTTTAAGTAGCATACTGTGTTAGGTCAAATTGCTTATTAATATATTTTATTAAAAATTAAATACCTCACCTGGAAATTTCCGGATTGCGGATTTGCAAGTATTAGTTTATTATTACAAGTAAAAATGAATAATATAACGCAACATATATTGATATATGTTACATGTTACTAAAATCCGATTACTTAAAAATTATTAATTACGACTAAAATAAATATAATGCAAAATTTTATTGATAGCTCTATAAATGTTACTTAAAATTCAATAAACTTTAAATTTACCGTATAAATATAAGTTGCATAAAGTTTAGAAGACGCGATACAGACTCACGTGAAATGCAACTAAATTTTATACCTACTATTTACTAATAATAGAGTATGTATACAAATATTCATACAGTATTAATTCATACCTACCTACATTCGGTCTTTAACTTTATGTTTATAATAAGTTTTAATTTAATTTAATCATGTCTATAAAAGTCATCATGTTCGTAGGAAGGCCTCCCACTAGGTGGACCGACGACATTGTAAAAGTCGCGGGCAACCGGTGGATGCAAATGGCAGGTTGTCGTACAGGGTGGTGGTCTAAGGGGGAGGCCTTCGTTCAACAGAGGACGTCTCCGGGCTGATGATGAATCATGTCTACTGCCTCTAAAGATTCTGAAACTCAAGGAGCTATAATAGAGAAGAATTTACTTGAAAAATGTATTGTTTTTTCTACAAAGTAAGTAGCATGATGTTGAAATAAACGTTCAACTAGGCATTACGAAAGCAAATAACTTAAATATCGAGGCGACCAAACCAAAGGGGGTAGCTACATTTTCCATCAATTCTATTCGGAAAATACTATGGTGGCTAAACACTCGATAAATTGGTCTTACTAAGAATGCGGTTCATTAATCACAAAAAGCAATATTATATTGTTTTTATATGGTTCCCTAATTGCATTGATTTCCTCCTAATTGTAATTTGATTAGACATTCCATTTATAATTATTTCAACATCGTTACAATTGTTTCGACACATAGTGTTAAAAAAGTACGTATTTTATACGCTCCTAAGTTACACGCCAAATAAACTTCTCTTGGGCTGCCGCTTCTAACAAGCTAGTGATACCTTTAACTAAACTGTGGATCTAAGTTTTTATTATATATTTCTGGTTTGTTTTATTGTAGTATTTTCTGGTTCTAATAACTATGCAAATTTCTATTTTATTTTTAAGATAAATTAGTACATTTATCTTTGTTTTAGTGCTGAGCTAAGATCATTTTTTCATCGGTTTTTTGGGATATTGAAAGAAATAAGATCAGTGTTTTGACAAAGGATTGTTGAAGCAGACAAATTAGCGTTACATTTGACGAACATATATGTTTGTTTTGTGTCTGGGTTTTGTAAGTATTATAAGAATGCATTTACAAAAAAAAGTATAAAATTTTTCTATCGGCTATCTGGTTCCCATAGTAGAAGCTTTGCTTAGTTTGGGGCTAGATGGCGTCGTGTGAAACCCGACTGTATAAGGAAAGAGTAATTTCTAAGCTAGCCATATGCTTTTATTTTGATTATTATAAAAGGTATGAAAATAATAAACATATTTTAAAAGATTGTGGCAAGAGATCTCTCAATTTATGGAAAATACAAAAGTGTGGCAAATTTACTTTGTAACAAGTTGTTTATTATCTAATATAATAAAAGGCTCTGTCCTGACTGACTGACTGACTGACTGACTGACTAACCGCTGGTCGTACAGACTTGAAATTTGTAGGGTGTATTCGTCTCAATGCGGAGGGGTGTACTAAGAAAGGATTTTTCGAAACCCCGACCCCCAAGGGGGGGAAAACGGGGGCAAAGTTTGCATGAAA
Organism: Erannis defoliaria; assembly: GCA_905404285.2. NCBI lineage: Eukaryota > Metazoa > Arthropoda > Insecta > Lepidoptera > Geometridae > Erannis > Erannis defoliaria. Next base: position 8,541,102 of record FR990066.1, on the reverse strand, counting down.
GTCCTTTGTTTTTGGACTTTTAGACACGAAAATTTGGATTTAGATAGTTCATTTAAAATAAAAAATGCTGTTTTCAAAATGATTTCACACGGACGATTTAAGGGGTGGGGAAAGGGGGTGGAATGTTGTATGGAAAGTTCTTTGTTTTTGAAGTTATAGTGATGAAAATTGATATTTGGGTCGTTCATTCAAAGGGGGGAAGTTGGCGGGGGGTCCCCCCCCCCCCAAATTCAAAGTTGGTAGAGTCGGTCGAGTCGGTAGAGTCGATAGAGTCGGCAGAGTCGGCAGAGTCGGCAGAGTCGGTAGAGTCGGTAGATTCGGTAGAGTTGGTAGAGTTTGCTCGGAATGATTTAAAGTTGAGAATTTTGAGAGCGGTCTGAATTAGTAATTAGACGACCTCAGTTACCTAAGTTCCGGGTATAATATCTCTTAAGGACTATTATCTCTTACACAATAAAACTAACCTTAAAATAGTCCTCTGTTGCAAATAAGCTTACACTGAAGCGCGATATGGCTATTCTCACCGCTCTAGCTCAATTGCCGGTTGTTGGAATCACTTAATACCTACGCCATCGAATTTCTTCTTTAGATGTATGCAGATCACCACATTTTCCTTTACCAGTGGTATGAAAATCTGTACATAAAATTCAAAGAGCTCACTGGTACGGGTCCGGGATTTGAACATATCAATCTTATATTATCTTACAATCTTACGAGTTGAGCTTCCGGTAGATTTAGTTTGTAAATGGGTAACAAAGTAAGCAAAACTAGGATTATACGTACGACGAATTGTTGTTTAAACGACTTATAAAATTTTTGCTTTTTATTATACCAGCCCTAAAGTTTTTTTTGTCTATTAATTTAATTATAGCAAATATTATATGCCTTTTTACAAAAGAAATTGTAGATGATTTTGTACCCGGTATGGAAAATAATTACAGCGAAAAAATTGCAAAATATTTTTTTGTGAAGCCCTTTTCAACTTAAGGGTTTACCTACATATATTGCTCTACGCTTCACCGTTTTATTTAGATAATTATCATTTATGATTTATTCTTAGACTACACTCATATTTACATTGTGATGTTATTATATACGATATGGACCTGGGTATGTCCTTAAACTGCAACAAGACCCACCGGAGCACGGGCAGCAGAGTCCTTTTGGTTAACTGTGGTGACCATTCTGCGATCCCCAAGCCTGCCAAGCGTGGGGATTATGGCAGCCCCCCCCTCCCCTTCCCCAAGGGGGAGGCTTTCGCCCGACGTGGACGTACTCTGGCTGATGAAGATGAGATATTTTACAGCAAAAAATTAAACAAAACTCTACCTGCAATCATAAATCTTAGGTTGGTGTTCTGAAATCTCGTTAGTACCTTTACCTTATCTTTGCTTCTCTGTCCATCTGTCTTTAAATTCTGTCATCAGTCCGTCAAATGTTCAAGTATTGCAAAAAGCCTACAATTTCTTTAAGAGAGATAAATATGGATTTTATGTCTCAACCTGGTAACAACTAACTAATTCTGCAGTTTATTATAATTTATATATGTTAGAAGTTTGACTGCATCTAACAATATTTATTGTATAACAGTAAACACAAAGTTGTCTGGAATAGAAACTGGCTCTCGACTCGAATAAGCTTGTCAGAACACACTGTCAGGTCACTCTATATCTTCTTTATGAAATTTGGTTAGCATCATAATAGGAAAGCCATTACATCTTCCCTTAAACGTTGTTTAAGTTAACAAACGTCATTTAACTTCTGCGCTAAATAAAATGCAGTACACTATCTAACGTCAATTTACTTTACACGTTCTAGAAGTTTAGTGCTTTTGCTTATCAATTCAATTCAATAACAGTCTGTATATTTCTTGGAGGATCTAGCTCTCTTTCTTGTATATTTACTACTGTGGAAAAGCCTACAAAAAGTTTTTAAGCAGGTAATTGTCTGTCGCATTTTTTTCATCGTCACATTGTTGAAACTGCTGGACACAGTTAGTAAACTTCCCATCAAGGTAGGCCCGAAGCTACGGGCCCAAAACCACGTTCAATCAATGTCAACATGTGTTCTATAGAAATATTAATAATACAAGTACGATGGCATTATGACAAATAGCTCCGTATAATATATTGTAGAACTCAATGTGGTTTAAGTAGTAGCTAATAAGCTAGCTAATATTTTTTAAAGTACTGTGCTTTGCATCTAGGATAAAATGTGCGTAGGTATTTTGGCGTAGGTTTTGCATGAAATTAGATTATTTTTAATTCGTACCTTTTTGCCCTGTTTGTCCAGTTAAGCAGTAACTTTGTTTTGTATCTAGTATGGTGATTTAAAGTAGGTAGAGCACGTAGGTATAATTTATCGATTCGGTGGAAAACTGATGTTTTGGTTTTCTAGTGTTAGTTATTTATTGGCACTACAACTTACTTATAGCATGTTTTGTATTATATTGATTCAAATAATAACTACTTTGCGCTTAAAAAACAGACCTTGCTAACAGACCAAAGCAAAACTGAAAAAAACCCGAATAATCAGTGATGATTAATAATAATGATTAGTGATCTAAAACTATAAAACAAGCATTTATTTATTCGTATTAGAATATAAAATTAATATATTTAAAAAAATACCATTGGTATTAGAATGTGGTATTCGTTAGGAATAGATATTATTTATTGTGCGAAACTTGTCATAACGAATCAAATGACATTTAGCCAAAGGCCAAATAGCCATCGAGACATTCCTCTACCTTTTCATCTCCAGGTTCCATCATCAGACCAATTTGATGCTACCGAATATTGTATTTTAATCTGGATGCAAGCTTTTTAAGTGTATGACCACTTACAAAGCTTCAAACCACATCGATAATTAGAAGTAGGTTAAAATCATGTTAAAATAAACTTCCATGATAAATTATGTAGGTAGTTTAGTTACCAAAACAAACAAAAAAATTGGTGTCCATTGGTCCAAAAACGTTAGCTACATTCCCGCTTTGAAACGACTAAATTCTCTGTGCGAGGAATGAGTCGGTTCTCTATCACCAGTGCCGACTAAACGAGGAATAAAATAATAAAATAAGCCTTAGCTTTCGAATAAAATACAAACAATATCGACACAACAATAAATTAATCAGAACAACAGCAAGAAACATCAAACTACAACGACGTAGGGCGTTACGTTTGTATAATAGAACTATATTACATTTATTTATTTATTTATTCAATTTACAAATATTATTACAGGATTTACCCTATTCAATAGTGTAAGTCAACATTTTAAGAATAAGAATAATTAATAAGATTTATTGAACAATTAATTCAGTTTATTTTATTTTATTTTAATAAATTAATAAAAAAGAATGTCGGTTACAGATTGGCAGGCTACTTAATGTGGTGAGGCTATGATTTAATCTAGACCAATCTAACAGGATGTTTAAGTTTAGAATTCAAATATATTAAAATATAGACACCACAGAAAAAGTTGTGGATGAGACCTAAATGTCAATTAGTAGAGATACTAATTTTAGATAATTATAATATTATTATCGATTTATCATGATATCATCACAATTAAAAGATTAATGTTCGATCAAAATACACTGGTAACTCAAAATATTGTGCAATCGTTGTTACTGTAGTTTTCATAGGATTTGTATCTACTATAAATTATTATTATGTCATAGGTATTGCAGCGAATTTTGAAGACTAGTTCACAGATCTAAACTTATAGACTGCCATGATAAAGAAAGCTATGTTTTGGTACCCGTCAACTAAAAGCTCGAGAATGGGGATCCACCACACTGCGTTTTTTCTGTCAATCTCATATATTTTTTCTACATTTTAATGGCTTTACTCTTATTAGACTGGGATTACAAAGGAAAAATCTGCATATACTGGTTGGTGTATAGCAATCCTTGCCTTGCTAATTAAAGCTCTGTCCGACATAAAATGTATACAACTATCTAACCTACAAATCTATTTTCAGGCCGTCAACAGATGCATAGATTCTTAAAACAAGGCACAGTACCACAGTACCCAGTATTTTTCCTTAGACTAGATTATCGACAACGCCCTCATCAAGAGCAGATAGATGTTAGCAACGAGAAAACTTGATTTTGCCACATCCGGACCGCCGCTGGTTCCATCTGCGAAAAGTTTTGCCTGAGGAACCTCATTGGCTGTAATATGTTCCTACCTAGGATACACCTTTGTGTTCTATGTGTGTCTTTCTATTGCCTATGTGGGGATAAGTGCCGGCCGGCAACCTGCCCGATTACAATTACATTTTACAGAATATTGTACTTATTAGTACTCATTTCTAGATAGCTATCTACAATTCTACACACTTTATTCTAATTCACTTTTTAGCACTTTTAGTTAGCTAATCTTATGCAACAATTCCGTGATACACTCTAAAAAAACAGTAGGTTAAGTTCAATGTCGAATTTTTGAGATTTTGCGGTTAAATGATAGTTTCTCACAGAAACTATAGAATATTTACAAGTACTTTAAAGCACATAACACAACTTTTAAACTATTAAACGCGGTCCGGTTATACAATGTTACCTTTATAACCTTGATTTTTTGTATTGTCTTTAGAATAATGTGGCGCGTCTCTCGCGTAGACTGACAACTGGATATAGGTAACAAAGTAAGACGAACGATCGTGGGGCTCTACAGACCCGACGGTACTGAGGTTGATGCGCTGGTCAACTAATGGCCACGCTGTCTTCGGGTATTTTTTATTATTATTTTGAATTCTGTAACACAGAAAGTTGAGGAGGAATTCCTTCCGCGCAATCGGGATATTCTCATAAAAGTTTATGGCGCATGAATAAACGTATAATGAACTGAGTGAACTTTATTACCTTCAGGAAAATTTTTGGATGTAGTGTACTCATCATTATGAACAAGTTTTAGTAAGGGGTAAATCCTTGAAATCGTAAAAAAAGTATCTTTTCCCAAGTAAAAGTTTACTGACTTTGGACAAAATGTATGGAACAGCTGTTTTTGTTTTCGCGATCTCAACGTTGACCCCATACTTTTTTTTTTTGTTTTTTATTGTTGTTCCGTCTATACTTCCTCCGACACAGGTCGGAGACATTGTTAGACCAAACATGTTGCTTACGCTGTTTAATGTGGTTTTGAACTGATCGGCAAACAAATCACCTTTTTTTTTTTTGTAAAATAAGTACACAAATCAATAAAAGTATACAGTAAATTATCCATATTTTTTTTTTCTTTTTCTAGAGTGTATTGTTTTTACCTCTTTTTTATGTTTTGTTTTTTCCCTTTACCTATATATTTATTGAACTAATTCATGCTACCGCGAATGCAACATGCATGCAACAAACATGCATGAGGCCCATTCGCGACACTCGACATGATTCAATTTCAAGAAGTCTCAATATAGTCAATATATTGACACTCCTTGGGACATATTTAATTACAGTTTAAGCTTAATCTTAGTAAAGTAAGTACAATATAATTTTCTTTATTTTTTTTGTTTTTCTGTATACATCCATTATTCCTTATATAAGTAATATATTATGTAAATATATTTTTATATATAGTTTTCACATACAATTTAACTCTAATGTCACAGTTATGTATACTTATATTTACGCTTGTTATTGAGCATGCATTTAACATTATTACAATTTCTAGATATAATTGCTTGCCTAAGTATCACTTACCTACACACTCATGCATATACAGTTACACACACCTCTACACATACACATTCACACAAACACGCATGCACGCACACATACCACTACATACACCCACACCACACATATCGTGTCATAGTCATAGTGGCATAGTCACACACATACACTAGCATTTTAAATTTAATTTAATTTAAAATATATAAGTGTATACATTTTGTTTTTATTTATTTATTTTATTGCATTTTTTGGTAACATATTCACAGAATTCCAAGAAGGCCTCTCTTCCCTATTCATTTTCCAGCCATTCATTCAGGTTGCAGCGTTTTATATCTCTTCCAAATTGTATTTCTAACATAGTTCTTTTTATTATGTTTCCAGGGCAATCAACAATGGCGTGGACACTGGTCTCTTCCTCTTCCGGGTCGCAGATGCATCCAGGTGTTGGTTTTATCTTAAACCTGTGGAGGTACTGCGCGAAGCCTGTAAACGCTTGTACCAGCTATTGGGTAAGTTTTATATTTTTTATTAGTCGATGAGCCGTTTGCACTTTTGGAAAGAACAGTTTCGTTGTACTTGCCACATTTTCATCTGTATATTTTGCTGCCCATTTTAGAATAGTATCGCTCCTTATTGCGCATTTTACATACGAGATAGGACATTTGTCGTAATGAGCCGAGGTTCTCAGTGTTAATGCAGCCTCCTTAGCGAGTACGTCTGCGCGCTCGTTGCCATCTCTCCGGCGTGCGCTTTCACCCAGTACAATTGTATTGTTTTTCCTTGGTCTCTTAGTTTTATAAGGTTTTTCCTTGTTCTGAATGTTACTGGGTGAAATGTATCGTGATTTTGAAGTAGTTCCAATGATGATCTGGAGTCACTGAGGATAGTTATTTCTGTGTCAGTCATTTCTAAGGCTTGTGTGGTCGCATAAAATAGAGCATACATTTCCGCTTGAAAACTGTGCAATATGCTTCCAATTTAAGTTTTTTAGCTTTGATCTCTCTGCCACCCTTCCACCAAGAAAGAGCAGCTCCAACTTTTCCGGCAATTTTACTGCCGTCGGTAAAAACCAGAAGCCCTTTTATATTATTTTCTGTTATGTTTTTTTTCTGTCCATTCTTCGATACATTTGAATATTATAGTTGAATTTCTTGAAGGATGTATAGTACTCAAGAATGTCTCTTTAGTCTCGACTTGACGACCAGCAATATGCTCAAATGGTTTTCCTCTCTTGGCTTCAAATACCTGTGCTGCTTCTTGGACTCTCATGCTCAGCGGAATCAAGCCCGACAACAGTAGGGCCGCATTCAACGAGACAGTTCGGTACATATCTTTTGACCTATATATCTTTTGGGCAAACCCCCTTTGGATTGCGTTTAGTTTTTTTCTCGCAGATACCTTTGTTACAGCCTGGGACCACACAGTCGCTGCGTATAGAGTAATGGGTTCGATTACTGCTGTTTAGATGGTTTTTGTAACCTCTGGGTTTAGCCCCCAAGATACTTTAGCAGCTTTGGCTAACTGTCCATATATTTTTATCTTCTTTTTAGCAATATTAGAAATGTGACTATTAAAGGTAAGTTTTCTATCAATTATTAAGCCTAAAAGTTTAATTTCACTTGTTACGTTGATTGAAACACCTCCCATATTCATATTTGGTATATCATACTTTTTGTAATAAGCATGGCAAAAGTTTTGTGAGCTGCAAACTTTAATTTATTGTTAGTTCCCCATTCATTAATATCGTTTAGTGTTATGTTGATTTTTTTGTTCCAGGTCCAGTGCAGATTTTCCAGAGAAGACTAGGGCGACATCATCAGCAAAAGCCTGACAATAGACATCCCTGCTATCCAACAGATCCAAAAGAGGATCCAACAAGATGTTCCAAAAGGTAGGTCCTCCCACCGAGCCCTGAAACTGGGTCAGGTAGGAATTGAACGGAAGGAATTGTTCCAACGCATTGATATGAACAACTTTTAGTATGACCCCATACTAAAAGTTGTTCATAAGGATGAGTACCTACACTACACCCAATTTTTTTTCTGGAGGTAAAAAGTTCTCCAGTATAAACATAGTAGAGTTGGTAAATTGCTTGTTAACCATTCATTGTTTCGATAAGTAACTAGGAGTTATTATCATCATCAGCCAGAAAATATCCACTGCTGGACGAAGCCCCTCTCCTAATAGGAAGGGGTTGCCATAATCCTCACGCTTGGCAGGCGGCTTGGGAATCGCAGAAAGCTCACAGTCACCGCCGCAAGGACGCGAGGAGGAGTTAAGTACGTATATTTTATATTAAATAGGTACTTACCTACTTATTATGTAGATATTATATGTAAATAGGGTTACGCGGAACGGTATTACTAAGCTGAAAAGAGGTCATCGTACTACTTATCATTGTAAACTACTATTACTACGAGGCCAACCCTGCATTCGCAAACAAAACAGGAGATATTGCATTTTGTGGAGGGTGATTAACATTTTTCTATGGAACTGCTGTTTTTTTACGAATGATGTTGACCTCCAATGGCGTTCCACAGGCATAACTTTTCGCAGATGGCGCCAGCGTCGGTTCGTATGTGGCAAAATCAAGTTTTCTTGTTAATCGTTGCTTATCTGCTCTTGATAAAGGCTTTGTCGATAATTAAGTCCAAGGAAAAATAATGGGTACTTAGGTTCTGTGGTACTGTGCCTTGTTTTAAGAATCTATGCAGCTGTTGACGGCCTGAAAATAGATTTGTAGGTTAGATAGTTGTTTACATTTTATGTTGAACAGAGCTTTAAGGGGGCGACTAATGCCAAAAGTAAGTAAAAGGTGTATTTTTAAACACATAGTTTAATGATAAAGAACGTAAATATTCAGAAGAAAAAAATACTACAGGTAGGGGAAAAACCTAAAGAAGCCGAATAACCGAATAGAATTTTAGTAAATAATCTGGTTTATTTAAAAAAATATATACAAATTACCAACAAAAAAAAAACTGTTTTAATTCAAATGCTCTAAATTATCAGCGACAACCCCACATTATTTTTTACAAATAACATAGCCAAACTAATGTTTTTGCACAATAGCCGTTTATTTTTTTTATTTCATTCCTACATTTTGAATAATTAAATAAAATCCCACCTAAATTGCTCAAAGCCGAGATCATCAATTGTATCATGCGATTTTCGACTCTAAACTAATGCAAGACGCGCGGGTGAAATCTGATATTTTTCTGGCATTAGTCGCACTCTTAATTAGCAAGGCAAAAGAATGCTGTACAAACCAGTATAAATGTAGATTCTCCGTGGTAATCCAAGTCTAATAAGAGTAAAACAATCAAACTTTAAGAAAAAAACAACAAAAAGTGTAGGATTGACAGTTGACTATGGCCGCATAGACAATGCGGCAATTAATCCTAGCGGCAAAAAATCGCAGTGTGGATTGGACCCAATTTAAAATAGTGCTTTTGGGTCTATTCTTCAGGGGAAATGCCAAACAATTAATTAAATAAAAATAATAATAGATAATAATATTAAAAAAATCAGTAATGAAAATCATAATTAGGGAAGAAATAGTTTTAAATGTAGAAGATTTTTTCCATATATTAGCATTATTATTTTCCCTTGCTCATTAATATACAGCCCTCTATGTAATTTTTCGCGTACTACATAAAATTTGTTTCTACCTCAACAGAAAGAACCGAAACCACCGAACTTCTACTTACTTGTATAAAAAGTTCAGCTACTCCACAATAGATGGCACTAAACATATGAATCAAATCGAAGAGCCAAGTTAAACAAGTTAGGTGCAAATTTTAAAAGCTCTCTGAAGCTTTTAATTTATTTTTATTTAATTTTACACGAAAAAAATTGTGTCTTCGCTTTGTATAATTGCCCAGAACTTGATTTTTTTGAGTTAATGTACTTATCACTTTGTGGGTGCACAAATGCGGCCTTACTTAAAAACGCCGCTCAAATTTAGTCACTACTTAAACTTCTCTGTCTAGTTCTTGAACGTGGAACTTCACGTCAGAGAGAAGTTGACAGAGCATCTTAAGCAGTGATTAAGTTTAAGCGGCGTTTTAAGTAAGGCCGATGATGTTTATAAATGGCGGCGTTTTATTTTAAGTGTCGAATTAACGCGCATGTTTTTTTTCTTAGTTATTGGCATCGCACGTTGTGCATTCTGCCATTGTTAGGTAAATGAATTTTCAAGTTTGAATAGTATAATCAAGTCAAGTATGTCGTGAAATCACAGTTAGTCATAGTCAAGTCCAAGTCATGCTCTAGTAAAGTTGTGGCGACTTTACTATGAGCTTCGACTACCATATAGCTCAGCGGTAGCGTGTCTGCCTTCAGAGCTGTAGGGCGTGGGTTCGATCCCCACCAAGGGCAAACATTTATGTGACGAACATAAATGTTTGTTCTGTGTCTGGGTGTAGTATGTATTATAAGTATGTATTTACAAAAAAAAAATATATAAGTATTCTCGCAGCTATCTAGTTTCCATTTTACAAGCTTTGCTTAGTTTGGGGCTAGATGGCGCTGTGTGAAAAAATGTCCTGCGTTATTTATTTATTTTATTATTCTACGTAGTTTTGAAAACAACACGAAAAAACATGTTTTACGACATTATATCACTAAATCGCGATATAAACATTATATCGCGAAAAAACACAAGTTTAAGAAAATAATAGTATGCAACGACATGATTTTTCCATGTTCCCGCCAAAAACCCACGCGCATGGATTTTTTTTTTTTCTTAGTTATTGGCATCGCACGTTGTGCATTCTGCCAGTGTCAAGTTTATGAATTTTCAGGTATTATTAAAATCAAGTCAAATATGTCATTAAATCACAGTCAGTCACACGAAACCAGTCATAGTCGAGTCCAAGTCATGCCCTAGTAAAGTTGTGGCGACTTTACTATGAGCTTCTACGGAGTTTTGAAAACAACACGAAAAGACATGTTTCACCACATTATATCACTTGCCCACACTCGTGCATGTAATTCAACACTCAATGAATAAAACACCACCATTTTTAATCATTAATTCGCGAAAAAACACAAGTTTAAGAAAATAATAGAATGCAACGACATGATTTTTCCGTGTTCCCGCCAAAACTCACGCGCATGGTTGTGGGCAACTGATATAAATTATTGCATGTCTTTTCGTGTTGTTTTCAAATCTTCGAAGAAGCTTGTAGTAATGTTGCACGACGAAATTAGGGCATGATTGTGTGACTTTGACTGGGATTAAGACTCATTTGAAATTAATTAAATAATAGAAGAAATATTTAGGTACTTGACTCTGGCAAATGCACAAAGTGCCACACCATAATCGTCGTAGATTTTTTCCCATTTTAAATTTTAGGTTAAGTTACTCCATTATAGATGGCACAAGTCATTTAAAAAACATTCACGACGCAAACGTAAGTTGGTGAAACATTAATATTTTTATAGGTACATTATCTACAATCAGTTTCTGTAGTTGTAGGACTCTACTGCAGAGTCCGCCTGGGGAAGTACCACACCTTTGCCAGTTATTCAACCGCCAAGCAGTAGTGTGCAAGCGTTACTGTGTTCCGGTTTGAAAGGCAATGTTACCAGAGAAATTACTGGGTATGAAGAGATTTAACATCAGCGCAGATGCAGATGTGACAAGCGCAGTGCAGTGCGGTGCAGGATTATTTTCGCAAGTTCACAATTCTACCACTGCTACTGTTAGTGGCATCCGTGACGCTTAGCACCAGGTGAACGTCTTGCTCGTCTCGTCACTTGATAGTATTAAAAAAGTCTGTGTACAGTACCTACCTACATTAGAATTTTCGTTATTTATAAAACTACTACTTATAGCATAGCAAGAAAAAGTTTTATGTAATCGGATCAGTAGTTTGCAGTTCCGGTGATTACTTTGAACAAACAAAGTCACAACGTTTACTTAACCTTTAGTTGAGTATTATAATAACATTAGTTATTAGCGCATTTAGTTATAAAATAAAACAAATAAAATTCAGGAAAGACTAGTGTATTTTTCAAAAAAAGTCCCTTAAGTATAAAACTAACATTAGACAGATAGGTATATAACACAGCAAGCCAAAGAAATTACAGGCAAAGACCGCAAAGACACATTAAATTCACATACGAGGAGTTGTGCTAAAATTATACACATTTAATAACAACTTACCAAGCCTACATTAAGCTACATTTAATACTTCAAATTATATTTAATACCTTAACTAAACAAAAATAAAAACTTATAAAACTGGTTTGTCAAAAAGAAAAATGAAAACTTTAATTGAATGGCAGTTACACGTTGACCAATAAGCATTGACAGGATTTTCCTGTATTCTCATTGAAAAAAAAACAATTTGTAAACCTAAACCTACCTACCAATGAGGTTAAGATGCCTTTCAAAGGAATTATGCCATCGTAACTAAAGTTATTCATAACTAGGTATTTTTTTAAGTAATAAGGCTTTTTCACCTAATTTAAACTTACAAGCCTTGTTACAATGCAAAGTAAATTACGTATAATTAAAATGAACACAGTAATTGGTAGGTGTGAAATTGTCCAACTAAATTCCTATTAAATGCTCGAAATCTTAGCTGGAGGGCATACTAAACAATCAACAAAAGTGATAAAACTCATTTAAAAGCTGATTACCTATACCCGAGCCGTAGGCACTAACGGCCTTACCTAAAATAATCTCGATTCTCTTAGTCACTGCTTAAACTTCTCTGTCCTTTTCTAGCACGTGCAACTTCACGTCAGCGAGAAGATGGCAGAGCATCTTAAGCAGTGACTAGCGGTTGAGAAGTTTTTTTAAGTAAGGCCGTAAGAATCATTCTGATACCTGCAATACCTACCTAATTTATAAAACTAAGTGTTCTAGATGACTTTAAATAAGTACATATACTTACTTATTTTTCTATACCATATCAATCTCAACATACCCATAGTTGAGAAAAAAGGACAATCGTCAACTAACGAGTGCGAAAAAGAAGGAAAAACTTGTTTCTCGGTTATGTTATTTATTACTCTGAATCAATTTTATGAGCAATAATAATTCTAAAGTTCTACCGTAAACCCTGATCAATAGTGTTACCGTAAACTCTGATCAATAGAGTTACCGTAAACTCTGATCAATAAAGTTACCGTAAACGTAAACCCTGATCATTAATAGTTCAACCGTACATTTTAATAACTAGTTCTGCCGTAAATCTTAATCAATATAATTCTACGCTATGTATCCTGATCACTAACCGTTCCACCATAAATGAGATAGTTCTTTGAACGTGAGGCAGCTGGTATACAAGTACAGGGAAGTACAGAAGAAAACGTTTTCGCTCATATCATTGCAGTTCAATGCAGGTTGCAGAACACTTCTTAATTTCTTACAATGGCTCAAGTATAAAGTAATCATACAAAAGAGACAAAAAATACCTAATATAATATGAATACAATGAAAACGATAGAGTGAAGATCGAAGATATTCACATAATAATTAAGAGTATCGTTTAACCTTTTCCATCCTCGAGTCATAAAAGGATAACGGAAGCATAAATAATTATTTTGAAAGAAATACATTTATGAAACACTTTTGTAGGAAAGGATAAGATCCATAGAAAGAAATAAAAAAATCTGATATCATAAAAATGTACCTATCCTATATCCTTAAAAAGCTAAGCCAAACCAATTACTTTAACTTCTAAATTTGATACCATTTAAAATGTATGGGAACAAATCAAAATTATACGACTATCAAAAAAAAAACTATAAATGGTTATTCGTGTTTTTTTCTCGATTGACAACTTCAACATCTGTAGGGCCATATTATCCATCTACACACATACCTTAGTGTGCGTGGTTGACTCACACATAAGCACGCTAGAAAAATGAAAAGTTTACCATTTATCAAACTTTTAATCTGAGGCCTACTGCCACGTAGCTGTAATGTAACAAGATCTCCATAAACGATACATTACAATCGACGTTACTTAAAAACGCCGCTTTAAGTTAAACGACGTTAGTTAGTAGGTACTGTGCTCTAATTTTTTGTATTGCGCAGAAGGTTAATGATGTTTCTTCATTTAAGCAACGTTTTAAAGTAAGGCCCCAAATGTTAAGTCAGTCGATACCATAATGCAGGTTACGATGGAAACAGGGCCTCTTTACAATAATCGACTTATGTTGACATAATAATTTACTATAATTTAATCGTCAAAAACAATGTAACAAAGATAGCTAACAGCCTCTGGTAATTACAACCTTGAATACTTAGCCCTAATTAACAAGAAAACACTACCACAACTTTACAAGTAAGACACTCCATCGATATTTATTACTGGATGAAAACTAAAAAACAGTCATGTTTTAAAATACTATTAATGAGACTAATCTAATAACCATGTTTTCTGCATTTTCTCCTATTTTCAGACCATTTTCAGAATCTTTTTAATAATGGGGCATATGGCGTTTGATGGCCGATACAATACTCGAGACAGTTACACGATAACGCCGGTCATTATGCGACCATTCCAGCGGTATCCAGAATAGTGTGAGTACCCAACAAAACGAAAGTCCGGGGCGTCACTGATAATTTACAGCCTTACCTAAAATAATCTCAATTCTCTTAGTCACTGCTTAAACTTCTCTGTCCTTTTCTAGCACGTGCAACTTCACGTCAGAGAGAAGATGGCAGAGCATCTTAAGCAGTGACTAACGGTTGAAAAGTTTTTTTTAAGTAAGGCCGTCAATGTACACATAGTAATTTTTAAGAATGTATACTTAGTACTTAATAATGTATGATTAATACTTAATAATGTATACTTATAACTTAATAATGCATACTTAGTAATTATTAATGTATACTTAGTAATAATGTATACTTAGTTCTTAATAATGTATACTTAGTACTTAATAATGTATTCTTAAATATCAGCTTTAAAAATAAAGAGATAATGCAAAATAACAATGAAATATAGATAAACAAGGCCACTGATGGGAATAGGTTGACAACAACAACATATTGCTACGTTGGAACTTATATCTAAATTATTATGAAATTAAGTATTTGATTATTTTCTATTATAAATGTTGATCAGAAGCACTGACAAAAGCTAGACAAAAAATCTGATAATTTCTATAAAGTCTAAAGTGTAAAGACATTTCAGATTGAAATTAAATAATAAGTTTTTTTTAATCTTTCCGAACAAACACAAAAGCCGGACAGAAGGACTAATATTCGGACAAATCCGGACAATCTGTATCTCTAATAGTTTAAATTTAAAACCTGTAGGCACTGTAGTCTTCTGCACAAAATGGCAGAGCTATTACAAAGAATACCACTGACTGGAGATTTATCAACAGAATTGGAAGGTGGATCTTAGAGTCGATATTAATAAGCCTAAAAAGTAGGTGATATAAAATTTAATTTTAAGCGTATCCTTTTGTTAGGGTGTCAATCATTCAATTATTTAGCAGACCATAAAAATCATTAAACAAGAGTAATATTATAAAAATCTAATATGTTTTAAAAACAGCTGTGTCACAGAATTTGAATTTTTCACATTATTTACATGCACTGAAAAACCCATTGGAACAATTTGAGATCCCTTTTAGATAAGGTACTTAGCTATTGGATTGGCCTCGGAAATGTTTAAACAGTTAGATTCAATAGCAAGTACCTATATTCTTACTTCGTTCTACAGAACAAGGTACATTCAAAATTAACTCTTTTATGGCTTTTGTGAAGATCTCACAATTCCGCCAATGTCACATATAAAGATCACCTTTCGTACATTCTCCAAATCACAGAAAATGTGATTAAATAGAACTAAATCATCTTCATCAAATCAGACTTTGACAATGACATTAAACGTCATTCAGTTCATTCACTCTTCAATAACCGAATCTTCAGGCATCGGCGGGTTCTGTTTTGAAGATGATGTTGTTATTCTCTTTATTCTCAGCCGTCATATCTTGAGCTCTGGCTTCAGCATCTGCTTGGGTTCGGATTTGGTTCATGTACCTTAATCTATTTTCAGGATTGTTCATAATAGTCGCTACAAATTCTGAAGTCTCTTTTTGTAAGGCTATTATCTTTTGTTGGATCAGTTTGTTCTTGTGCATCAATGCGACTGTCTTCCAGGCTAGTTCTAGTATTACTTTGTTCTGGACTGCCTTGTCGATGGGTAGGACTATCCGGGGTAAGGAGGCGGAGTTAGAATTATCCCGGGATGCTGGTGCAGGCGTCATCGTTTGAAGACGGTGGAGGCGTCTCGCTTCCCGCAGACGAGTCAACTGGGACCCTGGAAATATAAGAAAGAAAAACGTCAATTTATAACTCTAACTGCACAATAAAAGATGCAGCATTGCTCGGCAGTGGAAAAAAATATGTACAGAATGTTTTAATGAAGGGTTGTTGATCTACCTCTCAAAGGGTTTTTAAAACACTTTTAAATGTATTTGTGTAACACATGTTTACTATATTTGAAAAAAAAATGGTTCTAGATAAAACATAGATAACGTAGCATTTTGTATGAGGCCACAATTTAGTTTTAAAAAATCTGCATTTTCCAGGGGAACTACTTACTATTACTGCACAGACATGTCGTGACAGGGTAAAAAAATCACAGCTACTTTTCGATTTAGAATATTACGTAGGACATCAGACCATCATGAATCAGATTTATTCCTTTTGTTTGTCCTAGTGTTTCCTTTCCTTTGCGTATTTTAAAAAAATGCCATCGGTGTACAATAATATTTAGTTTGATCCATGTATAAAATAAGACTATTATGGTAACGTGGTCATGAAAAACAGACAGTTCGTCGCTACTTTCATGAAAATTAATGCACACGATCTGAAACTTGTCAATACATACATAGACATACATGCAGATGAATGCTTAGCTCGAGGGATAGTAACATACACGTGATATTAAATCAAATAAACAATTCGAAAACGCCTCAACAGCCTCCAATATTCTGATTTCAGTTTAAAATACAGTCATGGACCATAGAGGTAGGAACATGGACATGGAACGAACAAAGGTTGGAACACAGCTACCTAACTATTTTATAGTGATAAGTTTATTTACAAATAAAATACAATTATACACTAATATTAAATTATAATTATTATTTATTATTATTATTTTATAGTTAATTTTTATATTTGAGCTATAAAGTACATACATAAGTGTTTCTTTTATACGGTAAGATATGTATCTAATTTTATGTGAATTTTCCTCTCAGTAAAAAGGCAGAATGTAATAAACTGTAAAACGGTAAATCTAGGTGGATTTACTTGTTTTATTAGGAAGTTTCGTATCCACTGACTAAATTATAAAACAATAATGTTATGAGAGAGATAGAGAGAGATTGTTTGGTATACACACACACAGAGAGAGAGAAACCAATGTTGTGCGTAATATAAAGCCTAAGTAATCATCGTATATGAAGTTATTATACTGTCTAAATAAAGAGTATAAATAGAATGTTTGCTGGGAATCGAGGACACGATCGATACGAGCTTTGCGAGCGTCGCTTGAAACCCTGACAGTGTGAGAGTAGGCAAGTGTGAGGCTGGCTTTATATTCATACTAATATACTATACTATGAAAACTCATGGTCGGTAAAAATCAGATTTTTGTGTAAGAATAGGTACTTGTCTAGGCAGGCCTTAGATGGGGTCCTCTGTTCTATGGCCTGTCTCCTTCGCCACAGAAGAACATATCGCCTATTTTTAAAAGCTGCCACGTATGGCACTAGTTCTAATTTGTATAGATTATTCTGATAAGATCAACAGTTTCTATCATACCTACCTATCTATATGCTTTAGTTAATGTTGTTTTTTTAAACAAAACCTACTTATATATGTCGCAATCGAGTCGTATCCGGGACGCCAGTGCCACTAATATATAAAGAATCATTTACGTCGCAGGAACACAAAAAACTAAAACTTTTTTAGCATATTTGTTGATGCGGAGAAAATTATTTATTTTATTACGAGGGCTGCACTAAAAGTATCGGGAATGGAATATTTCCACTGTTTCTGTTATATTAAAATCTTTTTAATTGAAAACTCCTTGGTTTTAAAAATCGAATACCATTTATTTATATAAAAAAAGATTCTCGGTCTTGTCACAAGGTTTTGTCAAACTTGTTTAGTCGTTGAGAAAATGGAATTGACTCGAGAAATTTCAAGAGCGATGATTTATTATGACTTTCGAAGTGGTTTAACACAAAAACAGTGTGTTGACCGGATGATTTCTGCATTTGGTGATGAAACCCCATCCAAAACCACAATTTATCGCTGGTTTGCTAAATTTCAACGTGGACGTGTCAAGCTCAGTGATGATCCCCGTCAAGGTCGTCCAAAAACTGCAGTCACCCAAGAAAACGTTGATGCTGTGCGTAAGCTGATTGAGGAAGATCGACATGTGACATACCGCGAAATTCAGGCAACTTTAGACATTGGCATGAGTCAAATACAAATAATCTTGCATGAACAATTAGGTGTAAAAAAGTTGTTTTCCGATGGATACCGCATTCGCTCTGTGAAGAGCAAAAAGCGGCTCGCGTTACTTGGTGCGTCAGAACTCTCGAAAGATTCCACGCAGGATCTTCAAATGCTGTATACAACATCGTATCAGGTGACGAATCCTGGATATACGCGTACGAACCCGAAACAAAAAACCAGTCACGAGTTTGGGTGTTCGAAAATTAGTTAAAGCCAACAAAAATTGTTCGTTCACGGAGTGTTGCAAAAAAAATGGTGGCCACGTTTGTCTCCAAAACCGGCCATGTTACGACTATTCCTCTTGAGGGACAAAGAACGGTTAATGCAGAATGGTATGCTAGCATTTGTTTGCCACAGGTCGTTTCTGAACTCCGTAAAGAGAACTGCAACCGCCGCATCATCCTCCATCACGATAATGCGAGTTCTCACACCGCGCACAGAACAAAAGAGTTTTTAGAGCAAGAAAACATAGAATTATTAGACCATCCGCCGTACAGCCCCGACCTAAGCCCTAATGATTTCTATACTTTCCCTAAAATAAAGAATAAATTGCTTGGACAGAGATTTTCATCACCTGAAGAAGCTGTGGACGCCTACAAAACGGCCATTTTGGAGACCCCAACTTCCGAATGGAATGGTTGCTTCAATGATTGGTTCCATCGTATGGCAAAATGTGTCAAATTTCGCGGAGAATACTTCGAAAAGCAATAAATATATTTTTAAATAGTAATGTTGTGTCACTTCCTTGATTCCCGAAATTTTCAGTGCCGCCCTCGTACACGTGTAAACGTTGAAACCAATGCACGAGCGTACTGAGAGCGAATACTTTGAACTTGCTTTGATACCTAATGAGAAAGACATATTTTATTGTTGTGAAAAGAGAATATACATTTCAATAAACAATCAAATAGACACGTATCCGGTCACATGTTAAGCATAATGCCCCACTACTATAATAAGTATACTTAATGTGTTTAAATAACAGGTCGCCGCACCGCTAATATAGTAGCGGCTATAAACTAGCGGCGTACAGTGGTTTCACCCATATTTAAAAATTGTGATGTAATATGATGGAGATAATGACAAGTCTATATTATTTTCTGGAGGTTCAGCTATCTTTTTGCCAAATTTTATTAAGATCAGCCTAGTCGTTTGACCCTGAAATGGCAACAAACAGAGAAATAGTCAACCAAAGACAATAATATTGACAGTACCTTATAATATTCTCTTTGGTTGAAAGTACCTTATAACTCTTTCAAGTGTCAACCTTATAATATGAATGTGATCACACGTGAAAGTACAAAAGGCATATTGTGACATTTTAGCCTAGTTCATACAAGGAAGTAAGGTAAATTTGTACCACTAGGCCACCTGCGTACTGTTTATGTACTAAGCCTTTAGATTGAATTCAGGAGATACTAACTTAAATACTAATATGTATTTAAATAAGTACCTACACGAAAGTGACTTTATTTCTAAAAACTTGCAACTACCCTACATTAAGGAAAAATCTTTAAGGACCAATGTAATAACTATCTCCTTTACAAATATTAATACATACGTTTTCCTACTAAATGAAATACCTACTAGATAACTAACTCCTACTATAATTCCTACTAGATAAATAAATTAAGAAAAAAATGTGTGAAAAAACTGATATTTTTCGCAATTTCAATGTCGGTCCTATGGTAAAAGTTGTTCACAATGATGAATCAGTACAATTACCTTTAATTCGTCTTTGATAAAGAGTACCGCAAACCCAGTTTAAGAATTAGGTTAAAAAGACAGGTGGTAACTCTACCTGTAGTTGCATATAAATAACTACCTAATTTATTTCGGATGTTTCGATACTTGTCCCGAACAAAGGCGAACACTGCATAATGAGCGAGTCACGTTATTACTGCACGGCTATACAGCCGAGCGGCAAAACGGCGCTACGCGTGTTCCCGCCACGTGACCACAAAATGCACAACACGCTTTTTATATATAAACACTTACATTGTACAAGCTTTTACATTTACGTAATGGTAGCTCGGGCACAGATTAGGATAATGTTACTATAGGCTAAGCCCTTAACGGATAGAGGAGGGAAAAATTTGGAAAACTAAATCTTTAGAAACATGAAATTTTTTGGCAATTAAAAATGATTAAAGGATTTGCCTAGTCATCCTTAGTGTTTTTCTAGACCTAAAATTTTGAAAAGGTCAAATTCTACATTGAAACGGAGTTTCAGACTGTTTTTTTTAGAATTTCATATCCTCGAAATAGGTATATCATGAATTTTATTATATAAATTTTAGATTATTAATCTGTGGATGTAAAGTTCTACGGAATGACGACAAGATTGGTGCAGGATCAGGATGGATGGCAGGGGAGGATGGAAAGTTGGTACTGCGATACAATGTAACTATTACATACCATAATAAACGTGACCTGAATATAAAACTGCTTAGCGTGGGAAGTTGCAGTAGGTATTTTATTACGCATAAAAAACATACCTAATGGGTTATCTATCTAATACTATAAGAATCACTGTTCTGACTGACTAACAGACAACGCACAGCCCAAAGCGCTGGTAGTACAGACTTGTTTGAAAGGTGTATTTGTCTTGATGCGTAGGGGTGTAAAGAAAGGATTTTTCAAAATTGAATCCTTCTGTAAATATGGATGAAAACTTTTGTATGAAAGTCCTTTGTTTTTGAACTTTTAGCCATCAGTAGGTATTTGGATAGTTCATTAAAAATAAAATATGCTGTTTTCAATATTTGTTGAATCTATAGTGATGAAAATTGGTATTTGGATAGACTTTTTAAAAAACAAAACAATAATATTTTTGCCAGGGTTGGTCTAATGGGGGAGGATGAAAATGGGGAGGAAAAAATAAACGAATAACCCAGCGGTACTTATGGAAGATAATTATTTTGGGAGCGAGCGAATTTCTCCCGTACGCGGACGACCTCAAGTTAGATATAGACAGAAGTTGAGATATACAGCAGTACTATTTTAACGCACAAAAAAATTTACCAAATTGATTATTAATTATGGAAGTGATAAAGATAAAGACACAAGACTCAAAAATATATCATTGTCTATAAATAGCAGTTCAACTGATAATTTATTTTAAGAAAATAACCCAAATATATATCCTTATCTATAAATAACAGTTCTACTGGTAATTTAGATTAGCTCCACGTGATATGACGCTCATAATAATAATAGGTACGCTTTAAAAAAAAATATACAATCGACTTCAACTTCGAATACCTGGATGACATCTTCATATTTTCTAGTAATTTTGATTTAAACACCAAACTACTAAACCGATTTCGATAAAATTTATATGGGACCACCTACCAAACATCAAAAATCATCAAAATCAGTTTATAATTGGCGGAGTAATAGCGTAACATAATATACAAAAAAAAACATACAGTCGAATTGAGAACCTTCTTTTTTGAAGTCGGTTGAAAATGCAGGGAATTTCGAAAATCCGAGTGTGCCCTGGAGTTGCATAACTTTAGCGCCTGGCCCTTATTATTACCGACGGCCAGACAAACGCGACCTAAAGCACCACCCGTTCATGGCTCTCGGATATTTCCCACGTACGCAGTGACGCACTAAACGCTTCGATTCCACATTTTTAATTCGCACAACGAGGTTGTGGAATTCTCTGCCAGAGTCTATGTTTCTCTTAAAGTACAATATGGGTGTCCGCATATCCAGAGTAAACAGGTTCCGGATCCGGACAGGGTCAGGATAAGCGTGCTCCAACTTAGACGGCAGGATGAGGTAAAACGCAAGCCTAGCACGAGTAAAAAAGTAAAATAAAAAAGTCATTGTCAAAACGCATACTAAACAAACTTATGCATATCTTCCACGTGATGTCCTTTTAAAGATTCAAAAAGAATTTTCAGTGAGTAATTTATTTGAGCATACCTATACATCCAACCAGACCCACCGGAGGACGGGCAGCAGCGTCCTCTTAGCTAACGGTGGTGAGCATTCTGCGATCCCCAAGCCGCCTGCCAAGCGTGGGGATTAAGAGAGAGGCCTTCGTCCAGCAGTGGACATTTTATGGCTGACGACGACGACGACGACCTATACATAAGTTCAAAAGTTGTCTCCAGGCATGACTGGGGGGGATGAATTCCTGGCTACGGCTTTGGTCATGTCCAACCAATCGCCAAGAAATCAACACCCGGTATATTATTATTTATGCAATTCCATAGATTAAGTATACTAACATACTTAATCTATGGCAATACTAAACAGTTCAAGCCTGCTTGAAATTTAAAAGCTGCTAGCTACACCTGGTTTATATTTCTGTAGAAACATAACTAGGCACGAGTCCGTTTCGCGGAAACACCTTTGACAGACAGGTTGGAAAATCTGCTCGTCATATTTTGAGAATATATAATGATTTTCATGGAAATGCTTCAGATCAATGTGGAAATCGATTGAATGTATTTCACATTGGTATTTCGCACAATATTGCTGATGCAAATTATATTTATATTACCAATTAGCTGTACCCAGCCACGCATAACTGTGGTAAAAGAAATAGGTAAGACGTTACTTATTAAAGACGTTGTGAAAACTTTCAAATACCTGCAGCAGTATTGTGTAAAATTTTCTGAGCAGTCTATGAAGAACTTTCAGAGATCTAACATTTTGAATAAACGATTTTCCTTCAAAAGTAGAATATTATTAAGTATGATTGACACAATACAATATATAACCAAATATTTATGGTATATTTTATTTATCTACAAAAATGACCGGATAACAAAATCGTACTTAAAAGTGTAAATAATGTTTTATTTACATTGACAATACAATTAATAAGTATTCAATCGCTATCCGCTTAATCCATCGCTTTACTTTCACGCGCTGAATTATAATAAAAGAAACCAGCACGGCATTTATTAAATAGTAAAATCGTTGGTTATGAAAAAAAAACAAAAAAACCTTTAAGCTCGGACTCTCTTACGTCCGTACTTAAGCCTTTTAAGGCTTATTTAAAATTGCTTCACTTAGCTTGGGCCGACTCGCGTTCTCTAAGCCTATAAATAAATTAATATATAATAAATAAAATAAATAAATATCGGTGGACATTTACTCAAAAAAATATCTAAATCAAAATCGAGTAATCCTTTCGGAGTTACGATGCCACAAACAGCTGAACTTATAACACCCTATGTTTACGTAGGGAGTTAAAAAAGAAATGAAATAAATGTATTGCACTAAAATTGACTATAATTATAATATACTATGTTCGTGCTAAATAGTGCTAATAACTAGAGTCCGATTTAGCTCGCCATTCATTGGATTAAATGCCACTAAACTTACAGGGACACTACCTACATTACAGCTTGGCAAAAAGTTTTTATGCAGAATATTTTTCTCTCTCCTGGCAATACTGTGGATAATCACAAATCATTAAGTAAAATCAATCAATTTTCTTTTTGGATCGACTTGAAAAAAGAGGAGGTCCTCAATTATTTTTTTCTGTTATCTCCGGTTTCCGTCATTTATGAACCGATTTCGGAAATCCTTTTTTTATTTGAAATTGAAGTCGGTTGTTTTTTTTAAACTACTTGTTATTTATCCGAGTATAGAGTTGCCAGTAGTTAGAAACATTTTGTGAAAGTGGCTCCTTAATAATCTTTACTCTTCTGTGCCAAGCTATACATTGTTGTTACGCGTTGTAAGCGTTGCCAGACCACGTTTGGTGGCACGTAATATTTATGGGCTCATGTAACAGATTAGGACTTAGTTACTATTGCGTATGTTACCGACATAAAACGAACGATTACGTAAATAAGCCACGTGAGCTCGAAAAAATACACAGGGCTTTTCACATTGTTCGAAATTTAAACATAAAAGTAAATTGGTATACTTTGTGTAGAAGGTTAGGGTTTAGTTTAAGCCTAAATACTATGCCTGTCGTGATCACCTCTACAAAGTTCAATAGTATTTTTATTCACCTACTAAAAACATATAAAACCTTTACATCGAGTATTGTGCGTGGGGTAAAGTCACGTGTACAGATAAAACATATATGGGAGAATTTAATGAGGCAAAAAGCTCTGCGATGCTCGCGAAGCAGCGATTGATGCTGAATTAGGCTTGATCTAGCACTGATAACCTGTCTGGCGTAGTGGTAGTGCATATTGCCCGTGAGAGGTTTCGAGAACGATTTCCGGCCAGGTGTAATTTTTTATGATAATTTTGATATTTTGTATCAGTTAAAATTCTTATTTCCGACCGCCATTTCGTGAAGATGCGGTCTACGATAGAGCACGCTTTCCTAGAAGAAACTGATTTACTCATGACGGGAAGTTCCACATTTAAAAATAAATCGAGCTGTCTCTTTATTTTTGTGACAGTGAAGAAAGAGGAGACAAACGATGCCTGGAAAAGGCATCGCTATTCTAACCCCGATCACTCACATTCGCACGAATACGCTAACTCACAAGTGTATGACGACATTTGCTAATGATTACATCAAAAGAACCTATACCTGGGTATGTCCTTAAACTGCAACCAGAACCACCGGAGTACGGGCAGCAGCGTCCTCATGGTTAACGGTCGAGACAACTTTGACTATGGGGTCAACATTGAAAACACAAAAAAAAACAGCTGTTCCATACATTTTGCCCAAAGTGATGAACTTTTCAAATGGAACAGCTGATATTTTTTTCGCGATTTAATGTTGGCCCCTTAGTAAAAGTTGTTTGTTTTGATATACAGAATATGCCCTTAAAAGGACGCTAACTGATTAGAACCGTTTCTTCCCCATGGTCCACCTACGTGGTTCACCTAGGTGTTCCAAGGGTACCTTTTTGCACCAGGTGGTTTGCACGGGTACAGTACCCGTGGAACACCTAGGTGACCTAGACCACGAGAAGAAACGATTTGAACTAACTCTGTATACATTTTATCTCTGTAATTTTATGCAAATTTTTTGCTGCAGTCGTGTTTTTTCAAGCTGTCAGGCTTTTGACGCTCATTATAATATTATCTTCGCGTAGTTTACGAATGAATGTCTGACAGCCCGCGCACATGTGTGCAAACATTTGTACTATGTATAAATATTTGTACGCATGTGAGTGACCGGCATAAAGATATTCTAGTTCCTTGATCCGATACTCATTCAAAAGATAGAAAAGGGTAAACACTTTTGCTTACAATATTATTGCGATAAAAATTAAAACTTTATTATTTGTATGTATTAAGTTACAATTAAGTTGGACCTGGGTATGTCCTTAAACTTCAACCAGACTCATCGGAGGACGGGCAACAGCGTCCTCTTGGTTAACAGCGGTGAGCATTCTGCGACCCCCAAGCCGACTGCCAAGCGTATGGGGGGGGGGATTATGGCAACACCCCTCTATTGGGAGGCGTTCGTCCAGCAGTGGACGTCTTATAGCTCACGACGACGAAGTTACAAGTTGTAAATATCATTGACTCTACCCACACAGATACCTACTCATATATACCGCCTGCTTTGTTAAAAACATTAGTCAACGCACTGCTTATATTCTCGTTATTGTACACGTGTGTGATACGATTAAAATTGTTATTACAGAATTATCCTTCGATAGCCCTCTACTCTAAATAAATCTATATAATAAATAAATGGACCTGATCTGGTTATATGTCGTAAAACATTCAGAACTACAAAACGACGACGTTCTGCGAAGCCTAAGCCGCCTGCCAAACATGGCATACGGTAACCACTCCCTACTAAAGGCCTTCATCAAGCAGTGGACGTCTTTTGGTTGATGATGTCGTCGTCAGCCATAAGACGAAGGCCTCCCAATAGAGGGGTGTTGCCATAAACCCCACGCTTGGCAGCCGGCTTGAGGATCGCAGAATGCTCACCACCGTTAACCAAAAGGACGCTGCTGCCCGTCCTCCGGTGGGTCTGGGGACATACCAAGGTTGATGATGTGTTGTGAAGTAAATAAAGTATTCAATTTACTCAAGTAAGTATAGAAAAAAAATTAAGTATTGTAAAATTATATGGATAAGCCAATGAAAGTCTCAAATGCAATCCAATCGTTTCAGTGTACTTTAGATAGTAGTATATCCTACTTCCTACATATAAACAAGAAAGAAGAAGAAGAAGAAGAAAGAACTTATAATATTATAAACAAGAAAGTTTGTATGTATGGATGTCTGTTACTCTTTCACGCTGAAACGACGGAACTGAATTAGATGAAATTTGGTATAGTGGTAGCTTATACCTTGGAATAAAACATAGGCAAATTTTTATCCCAAGAACCGCGGGTGAACCCGCGGGGCGCAGCTAGTTATAAATATTTATTTTGTATATTTTAGTTTAGTTAATTAATAAGGAAACTTGTCTAATATATATTTACGGTATAATACGAGTAAAATAAAATCATATAGGTAGCATGGTATATAGGTAGAATTTGTTTAATTTAGGACACGTTACATACCTACATTGTTTTCTGGGGATATACCTAAGTACAGCCAAGTTTCCTTTTTTTGGTTTTGCTGTTAATGCACAGGCAACACTTTTCGCAGATGGCGCCAGCGGCGGTCCAGATATGGCAAACTCAAGTTTTATATGTTTTTATATCCATCTGCTCTTGATGAGGGCGTTGTCTATAATCTAGTCCAAAGAAAAATACTGGGTA
Organism: Erannis defoliaria; assembly: GCA_905404285.2. Classification (NCBI taxonomy): domain Eukaryota; kingdom Metazoa; phylum Arthropoda; class Insecta; order Lepidoptera; family Geometridae; genus Erannis; species Erannis defoliaria. The sequence goes on along the minus strand of FR990066.1, from coordinate 8,514,254 downwards.
CTGTGCCATGTTTTAAGAATCTATGCTGCTGTTGACGGCTTGAAAATTGATTTTTAGGTTAGCAATTTGTTTACATTTTATGTATAGATACATAATTATGTAGATATGTACTTACATTTACAAAAAAGGTGTAGAAAAATAACCATAGATCTAGTTAAAAGCGGACCTTTTTTTAACTAGATCTATGTTTATAACACTTTATTATAAAGTGAATTCTAACTTACTTATAAATGCAAACTCTATACAAGTCAACAAAATGGTGCTAGTGTGACCGCGAATCTAAAAAAGAAGCCTTAAACTTAGAATACAAACATTACCATAATAAACCCCATAGTTATTTAACACTGACTGAAGGAAATCTACCCACCTATTTAAGTATTATGCAACATATCAAACTTTCACGCTTTTACACAAGCAACAACTTAAAAAGCGCGGGATTTTTGACAGTTACAAACACTAAGGCGTCATGTTAGAAAAAGTTTTGAAAATGGAATGTCACAGTTATCTTAAAAATTGTTACCAACCAGTAAAATGGGTGGAAAGGCCGCGTCAGCGAGTGTGGCGCGCGGCAAGGGTAGCGCGGGACTGACGGGGTGTCCACACTAGCTGTTATTCAATCTGTGACTGCAGAGTGGGTAGAGTTTTCCTCCCCGGATCAAAGAATAAGTATCAGTTAGTTTAGGGTTTGAATGCAGACTTGCGCGTTAGGGATGCAACTGCCACGTGCCTGTTATTGATGACTCTTTCTATCTGTTAGTAAACATTGCATGTTGCATCGTCCTTGATCTACTTAGCACTAGAATTATCATTAGAATAGATTGATGGAGCCTCTATCGTATCTAATATAATAAAAGGCTCTGTCCTGACTGACTGACTGACTGACTGACTGACTGACTGACTGACTGACTGACAACGCACAGCCCAAACCGCTGGTCGTACAGACTTGAAATTTGGAGGGTGTATTCGCCTCGATGCGGAGGGGTGTACTAAGAAAGGATTTTTCAAAATTCGACCCCCAAGGGGGGATAAAGGGGGTGGAAGTTTGTATGAAAGTCCTTTGTTTTTGGACAAATAGGTAGGTAATATATTAGTCACAAAAATTTGGATTTGGATAGTTCATTTAAAATAAAAATTACTGTTTTAATTTTTTTTGACAGGAACTATTTAAGTGGGGGGGAAAGAGGGGTGGAATGTTGTATGGAAAGTTCTTTGTTTTTAAAGTTATAGTGATGAAAAATTGATATCTGGGTAGTTCATTCATTGGGGGGAAGTGGGGGGGGGGGGGGGGGGTGGTTGGTAGAGTCGGTCGAGTTGGTAGAGTCGATAGAGTCGGTAGAGTCGATAGAGTCGATAGAGTTGGTAGAGTCGATAGAGTCGGTAGAGACGGTAGAGTTGGTAGAGTTTGCTCGGAATGATTTTAAGTGGAGAATTTTAGGAGCGGTCCGTATTTCTTCCGCACGCGGACGAAGTCGCGGGGGACCTCTAGTTTTCTTAATAAAACTGAGCCTGGCTGGTGACGTCTTATAAGTATAGCTTTTCTGTTTGCACATTTGTACCAATGCATCTACGATAAACAGGTCCTAGTTTAATATTATTTAGTTACATTAAAATCTTGGACATCGGATTTGGTTTCAAACTAGGTATATTATTTTCAAATTTTCTTACGCTTACCTATTCTGTAGTAAACTTTCTCGGTTTAATCGTTGGAAAAAAATTACTATCAAGACCTCTTCGAGCACGTTACATACTTAGATACTAAAGCATCGAAATATAATATTCCCCACTATCCCATATCTTATTATAACGTACAGAAAATTAAAATATTTTTCATTTCTCTTTTGAATAGACTCTGAGAGAGAGACAGACGAGTTTATTTAGTGTTAAAATAGCGTTGTCTGAGCGTAACAATGATGTCAGATGGCCGACGTAACTTTGTCACAATAACTCTTCTTGTAACGTTCTAAAACATGAACACAAAGTAATTCTAATCTAACAAATGTTATGTCTTCGTGACGTAACGTAGAAACGTAATACATTTTACTTTCCGCTAAATACGATAGAAATAGAAAATATAAGAACAGAACGTAATTTTTGAGGTCAAAGACTTAAGCATCTCGCTAGTACTCAGCACAAGTTCGTCAAGGCTAAAAATAAAATATTTTTTCCTACAGACCTACTCTGAGTAAAGACCTAACCGCGTTCCGATGCATACATAATTGATAGCCCTTATTCAAAGGGTATAAAGTCTTAAATGGTACATGCAATTATTACAAGAGTAACGGTGCATAACAAAGCGAATGACGTAAATCGAGGTGAATGCACTGTGAGCTCTCAGCCTTCTGCTCTTATCATGTGAGACGTATCGCGGCTTCAATTCAATAATTTAGCACGGATTTATAATAACATTGCCTATTAATACCAGTCTGATAAGAAAACTATTGTACGGAGACTAATTACTAGCGAAATACTTTTACTTAAAAACTTTGTGTTTGTTAGGCCCTAAAAATGAAGGATTAACAGGCTAACAATAGCTGATCATTCGCGTCTCAGCGGTCTCTGTTTAACTCATAGAGGTAGGAGTTCCTACCTCTATGGTTTAACTACATAGATAAAAAAGAGAAGCGTGACGCCGTCGACGCACTTCCGCCATGTTTTGTCCCATCAGCCAGAAAACGTCCACTGCTGGACGAAGGCCTCCCTTAATAGGGAGGTGTTGCCATAATCCCTACGCTTGGCAGGCGGCTTGGGGATCGCAGAATGTTCACCACCGTTAACGGAGAGTACGCTGCTGCCCGTCCTCCGGTGGTTCTGGTTGCAGATTTAGGACATGCCCAGGCCATGTTTTGTACGATTCATATAATGAAAAGTTTCAATTAGAAATTACATCGTAAAAAACGAATTCAACAGGAAAAAAATAAAAAATATAACGTGTAACTCTTACTAATTTAATTAATGCGTCATAAGAAAACAAAAGAAAATTTCCCGAGATATAATTTTTTATAGGTTGTTTTACCATTTTTTTTGTAGTTTTTTTAAAATCATGTTTTCAAATCAATTACCAAATAAGAAATGTGATCGAGATTAAAACTTTTTTTTCAGTGCTGTCAACTTTATACTTTTTTAATTTTTTTGTAGTGCATTACGCCTTTACTAACTACAACAAACTACAAAGACTACTTATACTACTTAGCCTACTACACAAAAAACAAAAGGATCGGAGCCAGACTGATGAAACTCTAGAGACAATTCAAATGCTGAAACCCACTACCAATTGGCAGTGTACCCAGCATGCTGGCGGTATTGCCACGTTGAATAACAATGTTTATGCGTTGTACAAAAAACAAAAAGATTGTATCCAGACAGATGAAACTCTAGAGACAATTCAAATGCTGAAACCCACTACCAATTGGCAGTGTACCCAGCATGCTGGCGGTATTGCCACGTTGAATGTCAATGTTTGTGCGTTGTACCAAATAAACGCCAGCATTTTGATCACGCGTCGCGTCAACCAGGCTCGAATATATTTTTGAAAAGAAGATGTGCTCCCTACGGACCCAAAGGCTCTACACCAAACGGCTCAAATATGTAACCTCTACCGAGGTTAGCATACTTGCGCCGCTTGTGCTGCTCCGCCGAATTTGCAGTTGCGTCCCATGCAAGGCGCCGTCCCGAAGTCCCGACTTTGTATGATTGGTAAAAAACTATAATATTATAATTATAATTTGGGTGTATTCATCGTCTTAACACCTAGTGTTAAGTTAATACTTAACACTTACAGTCTTACTTAAAAAAACTTCTCAATCGTTAATCACTGCTTAAGATGCCCTGCCATCTTCTCTCTGACGTGAAGTGTAACATGCAAGAATAAGACAGAGAAGTTTAAGCAGTGACTAAGAGAATGGAAAATATTTTAAGAAAGGCTGTTAATATTTAGGGCGAAGTGTATTTTTATAGATACTTAGGTACGTCAATATTGAAATGTTCATTCGTTTTTTACTGACCTGTCCGAGATTTTACTGATTCTTTTTTACTGATCCTTTCTACTGCTAATTTCTAAGAGTTTATTTTATTTTATTATTCAATTAAGTGACTAGACGAGCAAGACGTTTGCCAGTTTTACACTAAACAAAGTATTACATTAAAAGCTGTTTCATATTAAATTCACTCAGCATTATTAATTTGGTAATACGTAGGAACAGTGCAAAATGAGCTCATCATAGAGCTAAAAATACATTTGATTTTCATTATGATCTGAACTACTAAACAGTGAAATGCGCTGCCCGAGTGGGTGATTCGGAATAATTATAATCTGGGTGTCTTCAAGTCGAGAGTGAATCGGTTTCTTCTAGGCAAGCGTGCTCCATCTTGCTCTTTTTACTGTATCTTCAGACGAGATGGCAATCAAGCGCAAGCCTACTAGCACACAACAGAATATAGTATAAGTAATACCTATAGTCCTATAAACATAAAAATCGAGGTATGTCCTAAAACTGCATCCAGAACCACCGGAGCATGGGCAGCAGCGTCTTTTTGGTTAACAGTGGTGAGCATTCTGCGATCCCCAAACCGCCTGCCAAGCGTGGGGATTATGGCAACACCTCCCTATTAATTAGGGAGGCCTTCGTCCAGCAATTAAGAACGTTACACGTAGTACACATTACAAGTCTAGAGTAACATAGTCTGAAGACGCCTTACGTTAAAAGGCCTATGTACAGGTACACAACACGATATTTAGGGAGCCTTACAACGCGTGTCCCGATGATTAGCATAATTACTATGTCTATATTTGGAGACAGATAAAACTTTGATTTTAATCTATAAGATAATCAAAGCTGGAAAACCAAGAATAGCATAGGAATATAACTTATTCACTACCTAACCGTCATTATGCATAAAACAATAAAAAGCATTTCAAACCTATTTTAGTTAAAAAATTGTTTTGTCTTCTTAATTTCAAACTGAAATCGTAATTCGAAAGAAATTTGACAAAACACTTTAACTAAAATAGGTTTAAAATAGTTTTTAGTGTTTTATGCATAGGACGGTAGGCAAGTCTTTTATCGACGAAGTCATGATGTTATTATAAACAAACAAGTAGGTATAGAATTACACAAAGCATGAAATAATAAGTTAGTACGAGCAATCGCTACGTCATTAATAGGCTAGCTTGAGGTAGGTCAGTTTTGTTAAGTTTGCGTTGTCTAGCTCAAATAACAATGTTAGAAAACGTAACGAACCTACACACTTATGTAGTAGGTATTATTATTTGATAAAGAAAATGTAGTGCATGCAAATAGGTACTTATCAAAAAAAAGTTACGAATTAAAAAAGTGGCTTCACCCAGTTTTTTTTTGTTTTTTTTCATTTTAAGTTTATTTACACTTAAATCAAGCTTAAATCATACAAAATAATAAGTATTGTCATTAGCCATAAAACGTCCACTGCTCGACGAAGGCCTCCCGTAAAATAGAAGGGTGTTGGTGTTGCCATAATCCCCACGCTTGGCAGGCGGCTTGAGGATCGCAGAATCGCAGAATGCTCACCACCGTTAACCGAGAGGACGCTGCTGCCCGTCCTCCGATAGTTCGGGTTGAAGTTTAACAGGTCCAATACCATAACAATAACAACAACAATAAATAAATAATATAATATAATAATAAGTAATAAATACAATAACATAAAACACAAAATAAAATAAATGAATTGGCTTCGTTACGTAGCCCCTGACACAAAATTCGCTTGCTTTCTCTATTCACTTACTTATGACGAATGAAAATTAAATACTTTCTAACTTAGAAACAAAGTAAGTAAAGTAAAGTCAACATCACTGTAAGTAATATTAGTACTGTATTAATATTCTTTGCTATAACTAACCTTTGGTTATCTTCTTAATTTTCTTCTCACACATATTATTAATGAACACAATTATTACAATAAACACTGGTTGCAAAAAAAAATTCAGTTCGCTAGCAAAACTTTTTAGTTTTCAAATTATTTCGCGCGCTAGTGCAGTGAAGTTTCGAATTCCGAACGAGTAGTGGCTGGCTCGTTTGAATATCGAATGCAAGGCTGCTAAAGTTGCGTCGAGTTGGAGTGCCAGCCCTGCGCACCGAGACGGAGAGTGGGTGTTGCTACCTAGTGATAGGCTGCTTTACTGAAAGTCGGAACTAAAATCGATTAATTAATAAAAGGCAAAAAGGCTAAAATCTTTAACACAACTAATGATTGGAAAAATAAATGTGCGTCAAAAACAAAAGTGTTACACGAAATAACAATAGTTTTTTTGAAAATATTGTCTATACCTACACTAAAATATACATTTAAATATTATATAATATAATAGCATAATAAGGTTCTATGCTGGCTTTGAATTCGGTGTTAAATCTTTTGAAACTATTTTTAGACAATGTTTATTCTGTTACTGTCCAAGCAACTGTTTACTCAGCTATAAAGTTTGAATAATGCCTATTTTATGCGTAATACATGAAAGGTTATCAAAACCATTTAATTGTGTGTATCCTGTATGTGAAGGAGACACAAAATTTTCCTAAATTTCCTGGTAAAATTTCCTCAAAAATGCTGACAACATTGCGTCGCGCTCGCTGCTCGCATGTTAAAACACGTGCTGGGATTATTCGGGCGCACTATCTGTTCAACATCGAGCCGTAAAGAAAAACAAGGTGGTAATTTTTGACTAATAACTAGATATGAACCCATGAACTGCACATATTATTCGAGGAAGTCAACTAATTTTCTCCACGTAAAAAAAAATATCAACAAAATCTTAGTTTTTCTCGCATTTATCATTTTACAGTAGAATTAGGCCACGCACGGTTGAACACGTGCAATGTTGGCTCATAGACGATAATAATTTTACGCATTACCTATGCAACATCAAACTACAAAATAGCACTAGATGCGGCAATAATTATAAGCAAAGTTGCAATGAGATAGATTTGAATTTTTTTGAATAATGCTTATGACGATGCACAAAAGTACTAAATCGTAAGTATTTTTTGCTATTCTAACGTTAAAATGTTAAAATATTCGATCAAAGAATCAAAGGATTTCGCACCATCCGTCTGATCGTATCCTACTGAAAACCACGCTAAAACACAGCACCGTTTGCATAAAAAAAATTGATCAATAAAATTATTGATCGATAATTTAGTTAGACCACGTACGACTGTCGTTCGGATTGTGACGAAAAGTACTTTAGTACTTTGCATTTTTCTCCTTAACATCTTAGGCTAGAGATGCTATTTCTTTGAATAGGTAAATTACGCCGCTATTTTCGCACTGCATGTAAGGCGTGCGTTTTCTGTTTCGCTTGAATGTAAAATAAGTCTCAGCTATTTTCTTGTAGCACGGAACTAACATTATTATAAGAATAAATAAATCATCTTTTGCAAGAGCCAAGATGTAATAACCAACCTTAAACCACGTGTCAAAAATGTATGATCTATATTGTGAGACTTTCCCCTAATGTTTCTCAAAAACCCACAAATTTGGAGAAAAGTCCAGTAGTCGAGCTGGCAACATCTCAATGTTAGCTATTACACCGTTTTCCTGTGAAAACACGTGTGGACGCTGGCGATTGTTTGGTCGCACTATCTGTAAAGCGCTAAGCTACAAATTAATGGAGGCGGCACTCTCAAACCTCGTTGAAGCCATGTAAGTTAAACTGAAATTGAATTATTTTATTTTTCCCGTAAATTTATTTCTTTATTCAAGTAATTTGTAAATAAATGAATCCTTTTATTTTATTTTAATAATAACAAAAAAAATAATGAAAGAAGAACTTTTTCGTTTTATATTTCAATATAAAATATATTATTAATTTATCACCAATACAGTTTCATGAAAGCAAATTAAAAAAAAAGTTAGTAAATGAAAAAAAAACAAAAATGTTCGAGGCTAAATCCAGTCTGATAATAACATAAATCATTATTTGCTCTATTTTAAATACTTAAATTAGTGCTCAGTAAAATTTGTTGATTATAACTTTGCAGATATAAACCAGTGGAAGAGAAAATAGGATCTTTTATCAAAAATAGTGTGCCACATCCACGTTAGAGCCGCATCTACGCGCTCAGCGCTCGTAGCTCGTAGCTTCGTAGCTCCTGGACGACGCACGTTGTATGACGTTTGGTCACCGCAACGTGTGCCGTGACTCATGCACGTTGTTCACACATATTGAAGACTAGCTGCTAATCTGTGACATGTCTGTGACGAAGACGTACTAACTGATAAACTAATCTGTGTTAGTTCAAGAATATGCAAGTCGACGTCTAAAATGTTTTCTATTCTGCTATCAGTATGTACTGCCAATAATCACAGTAAACACAGATAAGTTAATCTGGGCGATGTATAAAATATTTTTTTCTACTCAACTGAAAGTTTTCAATCAAAACAAAAGAAACTGCATTGTTTTCAAATCAAAGCAGATCTATAAGATTTCATATTTTTTTAATAATCTGAAGGTTTCACAATAATCTTGGACACTAAAGACTTTTTCAGCCGGTAACATCTTCGTACACGGTACAATCCCCCAATCAAAGTATTACAGAATTTAATCTTTAATTTGTCGCTGTTTTACAACCTTCTAAGATTACCAGCAATAAACCTAGCCTAGGTAGTAAGGTAGGCAATGAATGATTAATGGATTCGCTGGCACAAGGTTGAGGTAGGTCCGGCATGCACGTTGTAGGGCACGCGGTGACGCGTCGTCGATGCAACTATGCACCAAGAAAACTATTTATTAGTCCGCTAATTCGACCGCTGGCGATGAACGATAAGCGAGTAGACGTAAAAGGCTAGAATCAGAATTGGAATTGGAATTAGGATTAGAATTATTTATTGACATAAACTATTCGAAAATTAAATTTATGTAACAGTCAATGCGCTTATAAATAGTTATCATTAGTAGGTATCTCTAATAATATATCATGGTTTCACAAAAAAAACTATCATAAACGAGTTCGCGTTTGACCTTGCCTAGCCGAGGCGCAGATAAGGTCTAAGGTGGAGTCCACTTGCCCAGAAGACACCCTGTCTATTCATTATTCGTTTGAAGATCCCCAGATTGTAAGAGCTTGGTAATAATGTTGCTGGTAAAGTTCCAAGCCTTTGCCGTATGAATTTGCTGTGATTGGGCTATTTTTATCACTAAAATCATTATGATTTAGTAGTGGGACATGGTCCTTACGGCAATGTTCCAACGTCTCAAGCTAGTTTTAAGAACGTTTGATACTGCAGTCGATCGACAGTCCAACCACCAGTCCATAAATCTATCAAAAGTTCACCCCAATAGCCTGAAAATGTTCAATTACCTACTGTAATAAAAAAACCATTCATAGTTGATTTACACTTATTCAATAGATTCTTAAATACCAGTAGTTCTGCGAACAGCAGACCAAGCGAGCACACAGCGTGGTACACAGGTTCCACAATAGGGTAGATGACTGATGTTTATATCGTTGAAACCAATAGCTTTGATGAAGAATTTAAGTAAATATAGTATGTTTATTGAAAAAATAATTTGAATCGGTTAATAATGTTCTGATATATGAGCGTTTAAAGTTAGGTAGTTTTTGTTAGAGACAACTCTGTCCCTTTCCCACAAAACAAAAAATGACGTCCCGCCTTACGTGATAGAATAGAATTTATATGGCGTACAGAGAAGTGACGTCACGATTTGCTGTTTCGCCTCTCTGTCTAGCATGATATTAAAATACTTATAAGTTGCTTATTTTTGATCAGGTTTTGATTTTCTTTTCATTAATCAGCTATATTTATGGGCCACATTTTAATAGAACAATAAAAAAAACAGTAATCTAGCTTATTTCATGAGTAAACAGTTTTTTTATCGTCGGCGATACACTAAGGAGCGGCACTCGACGCGCAGCAGCGACCTCTCGGTTAACGCTAAAGGTGAGTATTCTGCGAGCCCCAAGCCGCCTAGCGGGGGTATGGCTTGCGTTCAGCAATAGCCATCTTCTGGATGTTTTTTATTATCGGTATTTCTTTGTCTGAGCAAAGGAGTACGCTGAAAACCAACCCTGAGCGTACACCTATTACCAAACGACTTATACTGTCGTTACTCGTGTTTTTGGCAATATATTCTTGATCTTTTTTCTCTCAAATGGTGGGGACGTTTGCTGTGGCACCATTTACCGGCCTCTAGTTCTGAGGTGGTTTATGAAGGGAGGATGTGGCTATTACTGTGCAGGCGCAGCGCGACGGCACGTGGCCGGGAGAGGAAGCACGCCGTTAGGCTTGGCTGGAAGTGCCGGGGCTCCAAGGGTGGTCACGACCTTACATTGTTTGTACTAACCTTCGTATAACTGGTATATGTTACACAGAGTTACGCGGAAAAGAAGTACTGAAGAAGTAACAGGTTTACCAAGCTTATAGGAGGTTATTGTAGTCATTATTCTAATAACTATTACTATGGGGCCAACCCTGACAATGTCAAATTTCATTTTTTTTTCTTGTTTATTACTGTATTTTTTTCTTTGCGCGATCGAGACTAGTTTTCGCCATTTTAGATTATGTTTAGATAGAGCTACAATTAATACAAAATATAAAATTCTTCATAGTTGCTACTAATTGGATCTCTTTTCACATGCAGTTCCTGCGCCGAAGCCTTTCCCAGTTTACCCCGACTATTTCCTACAAAACATAAACTTTCACTAATATAATTCCAACAAACATCCACGTAATAACAATAAGTATATCACATTCGATTCTTGAGGCCAAGTCACGTTGGCCAAATTGTCCCTAACGTGCGAGTGTGCCGCGCCGCCCCGCCTGCCACTTGGCGAATCATGTGTTTAGGAATAATTAGTGTTCCGAGATTCTAACATGTTGTTAGAGACTAAAATAACTTGTCTCTGGTTACAGTTGACCTTTAGGTTCACAGTGCTCTATTTACTTTATTAATTATTCTATTAAGGTTCATGGCGGGAATTTCAAATTTCAAACATACCTATGCCTATTGTAAATGATCGTAATGTTTGCGATGACTATTTAACATAATAACGTAACGTTGTTTATATCAGAGTATAATATAATATTATACCATATTATATTATCTTGCAAATCAGTAAGGTGCCTCATAATAAGATAGTAAGTACCTACATTCTATAATAGACTCATATTTGCTGTTTTATACGGTTTATCGAAGAACAACAGAATTACTTATATAGCTTCACGTAAATCGAGTTTCGATTGCTGGAAACATTGCGATCAGTTACAATAGTTACCCAGCCTATCTATCTAGAGAGTTTTAGTGAGTTCTGTCTATTGAGAACAGAAAAACTTGTTTACTATTTGAATTACTGGATGTTAGGTGAAACGATAAAAGATATGTAGCATTTACTTATTCTGTAACTGAATTTTGAATAACTCTACAATGCCTGTATCTATACTAAGAGTTTTCATACGAATTGTAACGTTCCAAATTCAAAACGCGTTGAGTTGAGGCCTAATCAATGTAAAACTCAGTGCTGTGCCTTCCACCTGCGTAATCACATAGCAAGCCGAAAGCTGAACATCAAATGGCGAGGTATCAACGTGCTACAATGCGATAAAGCAATCTACTTAGGTGTCACCTTTAGATAGGACCCTAACCTACAAAAATCACTGCCACAAGACCAGGATGAAAATTGAATCACGTAATAACTTACTAAGGCGCTTGACATTAACAACCTGGGGAGCCTCTCCACATGTCCTCCGGACAACTGGTTTAGCACTCTGCTTCTCTGCTGGGGAATATGCATGCCAAGTGTGGCATCGCTCCGCCCACGCACGACAGGTAGACGTAGCGCTGAACGAAACGTGTCGGATAGTTACTGGCTGCCTAAAACCCACCACGCTCAACAAGCTATACCCTCTAGCTAGTAACGCCCCACCACCAGTACGACGAAATGTTGCCTGCGCCGCTGAAAAACTACGCCGACAAGCTGACCACCGCCACTCCATGTTCAACACACAGGTATCCTATAGCCGTCTCAAAAGCCGTAAAAGCTTCCTGAAACACACGACTGCTTTAGAGGGTCACCCAAGGGACGCTCGAATTGCTTTGTGGCGGAAAGCGCACGGCCCGCCTCCCAACTATATTGCCCAAACTGAGAAACTCCCCCCAGGCCATACTGAGCCATGTCCCACCTGGAAAACCCTTAACCGATTGCGGTAGTCGGGATAACTTGGCAAATTGGGGCTATATCAGAGATACCGACACCCAATGCCTCTGTGGTGTGTTCCCGCAGACGATGTCACATCTTCTGGACTGTGCGGCGTGCCCTGCAATCTGTTCCCTTAACGACCTACATAAAGCCACGGATAGTGCCATAGAGATGGCCGAGTTTTGGTCTAAACACTTGATTTAGCTACGAAAACGAAACATCGACTCGAAAAGAAGAATAAGAAGAAGAATTCAAATTACATTATATCCCTTATGATTTTCATATAACTTTACATCCCTTGGGATATAATGCCTTACTATACGTTAAGATTTGCCTAAAATGTAATTGGAAATTGTCGAGTTGGTTTGAAATAGTAGATTGTTACACAAGGGTGAAGGTGTACGCGGAGCGAAGGGTCCACTTACTCCCCGCAGCGGCACGTTAAATCGTATACACACCACGGGAGCAAGTGAAGAAGCCTCAGATCTCATGTTCGTCACCCTCGGTTTCACCTCGGCAGACAAAATACATGAGATCTGAGTCATTCTATACTTTTGCTCTCTTGGTGTGTAATCTACTATATTAGCTTTATTTAAAAAAAAAAACAAGTTTGATAGAAAATATCAATTAATAATAGTACTGCCAGGAATAAAAATGTATCTAAAATGTTTATTTTGTAGCCTTATTTAAAAAAAACTGTTCGGGATAGTATATATCACTGAATACTTAACTATAGTTAAGTATTGTTATACTATAGTTAAGTATATACGGCCTTACCTAAAAAAACTTTTCAACCGTTAGTCACTGCTTAAGATGCTCTGCCATCTTCGCTCTGACGTGAAGTTGCACGTGCTAGAAAAGGACAGAGAAGTTTAAGCAGTGACTAAGAGAATCGAGATTATTTTAGGTAAGGCCGTTAGTGACAAGGATCACGAATCGCGCCATCCGCGTGGCGGATGACGTGATCTGGAGCGAACTTAAAAACAAAATGTTTAAAAACAGTGCACGTTTCTCAACATGTACCTACAATATATATGCTGCTATGTGCATACTTACGTGCATCCACAATGTCATGTAAGAGACGAGGTGACATTGCGAGACAAATTAACTATTGAAACAGAAACAGTTTGATGTGCTCAAATTATCATTGGAAAATTGGTGTTATCATTAGAATTTAGACCTTTATAATTAGACCTTTAGGCCCAGGGAACTGAGACCACGCGAACCCTATATCCTTCAAGCCTCTTGCCCAATTGGGTTTATTCTAACTTGATAATTGTATTTGAACGAGCAATTTGTATACAACATTTCATAAGGGGGCGACCAATGCCAAAAGTAAGTAAAAGGTGTATTTTTAAACACTTCGTTTAATGATTAAGAACGTAAATATTCAGACTTAAAAAATACTACAGGTAGGGGAAAACCCTATAGAAGCCGAGTAACCGAATAGAATTTTGGAAAATAATCTGGACCATTTAAAATAAAAAATACAAATTACTAACAAAAAAAAAATATTTTAATTCAAATGCTCTAAATTATCAGCGACAACACCACATATTTTTTTACGAATTACACAGCCAGACGAATGTTATAGCAGAGTAACCGTTTATTTTTTATTGTATGCATATATTTAAAATAATTAAATAAAATACCACCTAAATTGCTCAAAGTCACTATCATCATCAATTATATCATGCTATTTTCGACTCCAAACTAATGCAAGACGTGCGGGTGAAATCTAATATTTTTCTGGCATTAGGCGCACTCTTTAAAGATCGTATCAACGGTTCGCAAGTTATCGATGATACAATGACTTTATTGGTCTGTGAAACTATATTATATTTACATATGTGTAAAAGAGAGATAATGAGCGCTCTACCTTCTACCTGGCTAAGGTACACAGACATTTGAAGATATGAATTTACTTAAAGTGGAAGAGTAAAATAAAAATTAAAATATATATTATAAATTAAATAATAAAAATTAAATTAAATTATTTATTGACATAAAAACGTATGGGTACACATTTACATTTATGACACAAAATTAAACAGAAATTTAATTACATTTATTTACATTACATTTCATTTTTAGTTTAGTTTTAATTAGTTAGTTTATTAACTGTTTTTAATTTATAGTTCTTTGTATTTAAATAGTTCATTTAAAAATAAAATATTGTATTTGATTTACATTAAAAAAATAATGTAATACTTATTAAAAATTGAGAAAAATACCAAAATGATCAAATAGTAATTATTAAATTAAGAATAAACAATCAATTAAAATATAATAAAAATAGTCAACAACCACACCAAAATACAGTATAGAGCAATATACACCAAAAACATATTAAAGAAATATTCATAAAGCGATACCCTTATTAATAGTTTAATTCAATAAACACAAAGCAAGCAAAATAAAAAAAACTACAGAATCAGAATGATGTCAAGTCTTTTTTCCACATGAAATCATCATCATATCATCGAACAAATTAATAAATTATACATTCAAACACTGACTTGCCCCCTTAGACTTAGAGTCCTTCGCTTCGCTTGATCAAGTGGTGCTATGTTTAGAGCTTGGGCCGTACCATGAACGCTTATAGCGGGACCGAATACGTTGTGCTGCCGACACTGCGCGACCGCGAACCTTTTATTGCGCGGTGATAAAATTCACAGTGGCGCAGCGTCGGCAGCTGAGCCTATTCGGTCCCGGAATAAGCGTTCATGGTACGGCCCCTGATCGTGGCTTTAGATTTTATAAACGTGGAACAATACCTTCATAACTTTTACGTGCAAATTTTCATTTCGCCCCTGGGATAGGACAGCGACGGTTACGTTTGGTTATTCTTAGTGAAGTTGTATGCTTAAATATATTTTGTATACTTATGTATACAAAATATATTTAAGAGTATACAAAATATATTTAAGCATACAGCATACAGCCGCGCAGGCTTTTAGGTGACTGAATATATAGCCAAAGTAAAGCACATTTTTTGCAACGTGTGCCTTATGAAATTTAAAGCATCTGGATGGAGTGGCACATGAATTATGAATTCAAATACATTTTACTTAATAACTTGAACGGTCGAATAACTACATAATCTTTTGTTTAGCATAATGGCGCTTAGCTATGAGGCAATTCTGAATTATGAAAGCAATAGACAAATAGGGTTGTCTTTTCAAAAAAGAAAATCAATGTTTTTACTTAGGTTTACTTAGCTTACTATAACATAAGTATTGGGTTTATTTTTATTTATACGAATAAAATAAAAATAAAACACAAAAAAAAAATGCCATTGAGAACACAATTAGAATAGACAATGTTAGCCCAGGATCTGGGGAGGACTATTGCTTTTGACTGCCTTATTCAGTTGGTAGCATGTCTGCCTTCAGAGCTGTAGGGCGTGGGTTTGATCCCCACCCAGGGCAAACATTTATGTGACGAACATATACATATTTGTTCTGTGTGTGGGTGTAGTATGTACTATATTATGTATATATTTACAAAAAAAAGTATATAACTATTCTATCAGATATCTGGTTTCAATATTACAAGCTTTGCTTAGTTTGGGGCTGTGTGAAAAAAGTTCATCGTTTTTTTTTTTTTTTATTATTTATCCAAAAAGTAGGTATTGGGTAGGTTGAACTAAAATGAAGCCGAAGACAGAATACCTATTCCTAGGACCTCTATTTTTTAATTTACGCATGAGTTTTCACAGAATAAGTAATATTATTATCGACTTTCGAATGATTCCTGAAAAATATTCGAATAATTCTAAAATCGAGTCCAAGTAGACAAGGAATACTAGGGCAGGTAACTATTAAATTCCATCCCTTCTTTGTTAAAACCAAGATATGTAATTAAGAAACACGACTACCCTACCGAAAATAAATTATAGCCAGTACCACTCGGGAGATGTAAGGATTCTAACGATACCCCATATAGTCATCTTTATTTAGAAGATATGGTTAAATAAAGACGCATGAATCACATACATGAACCTTGTAAACTACATTCGTGGTTTTGGGCAGTCGTGTATATTATCATATACTAAACCAACACAGTTTTACATAGGCGTGAGTGGCGCGACTCAATAAAAAATAAAATTAATGTAGTAATCATCACATTTTTTTAAATCTAATATCTCAGGGTGACTAGCGCAGTACAGTGCGGCGCAGGATTGTGTTCGCAAGTTCACAATTCTGGCACTGCTACTGTAAGTGGCAGGCGTGACGCTTACCAACAGGCGAACGTCTTGCTCGTCTCGTCACTTGAATGTATAAAAAAATATGTTATGTTTTTAGTGAAAATTTTATATGTAGTATTTCCACACTTTGGGCATGTCTATGTTATTTAATGAATTGACAGTATCAGTTGGTCATTTTCATGCTGTCTATACATTAATAACATTATAGATAGATATGTTGTTTGTTTCTTAATTCCAAAAATTCTAAGGTGTCAGCCCTAACGGTCACGTTGTCGCACCGGTTCGCGACTGCACATGGCTAACCATGTTTGTAGTTATGGCCGAAATTAGATACATTTTTGTAAATAAGCCCCAATCGATGCGGGTTTTGTACGAGAATCTATCAATTAGTGATTCTTACTTTAATTTTATTCGATGTGGGGGTGCTAAGTCCTGCACTGGCGTCAGGTTTGGATGTATTATGCATAAACTAATGACGATAAAACGAACTAGCGCACATAGGTAAGCGTGGATTAGTCCCAGTATATTTAAACCGTCTTTTGTCTTTCACTTTATATCAAAGTTCGGTGATAAATGACAAAGGTTACCGTGTTTAAATTATTGATAAAGTCCTTTGAAATATAAAAATTAGGGGTTGTTCCGTCCTATGACGTCTCAAGATGTATGTTTGTTTGATCGAAGTTAATGATAAACTTGGCATGGTAGGTGCTTACTTCCCAATTAAGATTGGACGTTCGAAAAAGAAATGGACCTGGGTCTCGATTTTTATATCATATTTTTTTCAATAAATTAACGACTTTCGAACGATGAAACTCGTGCGAAAACGAACTCGTGCATAACGTGAGTCTTTCAACCACTATATAGTAATTAATACGATCGCTAGACAGTACCTATACCTACTAATGGAGAGGTTATTAATTAAATATGAGGAATTTTATCGTCTTGTTATATAAGCGACTGCTATAGGTACCTACTTATAGCATTTAACGCACACTATATAAAGAAGACTTATATAGAGAGTATATGTAAACTTACAAGTATTAGCAACGCATTTCGTTTTATTTACGGTATTATGAAATGAGTCCAATAAGTCTGTCTCGTGATGGTTAGAGATGCTATGAGATACTTTGAGAAAAATCAAACTCCTAAACACAGTAAATCTCAGTATAAAATTTCAAGAAAAAACAAGGAAATCAAGCGCTCAAAGCAAGCAAGCATTCAAGGAAATTTAGTAGAAGAAAAATTTTAATTCATTTATTTCGGGCTTCACCCATATTACATAAACAATTCAATCATCATAATATAAAATAATTTTAATAATAAAATCAAAAATAAAAAACAACAAAAAAAAAAATAAAAAAAAAAATTTGCTTGAGAAATGTCACGTGACTGCTAATGTCATTTTCATACAATTTCACCTTTCCGCAGGCGTTTTTTTTTTTTTTTTTCTTAGTTCTTGGCATCGCACGTTGTGCATTCTGCCAGTGTCAAGTTTATGATTTTTACAAGTATTTATATGAAAATCAAGTCAAATATGTAATGATATCACAGTCAGTCACACGAAATTAGTCATAGTCGAGTCCAAATCATGCCCTAGAAGTTGTGGCGACTTTACTATGAGCTTCTACGGAGTTTTGAAAACAACACAAAAAGACATGTTTCACCACACTATATCACTTGCCCACACTCGTGCATGTAATTCAACACTCAATGAATAAAACACCACCATTTTTAATCATTAATTCGCGAAAATACACAAGTTTAAGAAAATAATAGAATGCAACGACATGATTTTTCCGTGTTCCCGCCAAAACTCTCCGCAGGCGTTAACGTTAACAGAAAGTGGTTCTTGTCTAGACAGCCTTTTTTTTTTTTTTTTTTTTTTTAGCGTTGGGCGTTTACGCCTACCCTCCCGCCGGGGCGGCAGGAGGGTTATGTCGGGCTCGGCACCAGAGTGGCACCACTACCGACTAAAAACCCAACGGTGTTCCATCACTGCGCCTTGCGCCGAGGCCACGGGTACGCTCTCGCATTCGTCCGCGACCTCAACAGCGCTGCCCTTTCGGGCCCACCACGGGGAGCCGAAGCTCCTCCGCACCGATGACGATGTGTCGGAACACCAGACATATCGTGCATCCACCTCGGAGGCCATGCCAGCGAGATGGGCGCCGGACGGCCCCACGTCCAACGCCCTGGCCTCCATGCGGCGGGTCAGGTGAGTGGCCCCGCCGCCTGCCACTTCGGCCGCTGGGAATGGGGAGCTCTGGCCCCTCTGGCCTGTCCCCATCCCGCAGCCCCACCACGACACACCCGGTGGGTGCCCCCTCAAGGAAAGCCCTTGATGAAGCCACCACCCGGCCGACAGAGGAGAGCGAGGACGGACCTCGCTCTCCTCTGTGCCCTCTGCTGATCAGAGGGACACGCGGAGAGCCCTCACGTCCGGACCAGGTCCGGACCCTCAGTAAAGGCCCAGCCACCACCGTGGCCCTTGGGAATGGAGAGCTCTGGCCCCTCTGGCCTGTCTCCATCCCTCAGGCTCGTGCAGTGGCATAGCCCCCACCACTGTGGTCGCTTTCGCGGCCCCACCTCGGGTACCTCTTCGCTTCACCGTGGTCCCCCGCCCACGGCTACTAAGCCCCCCCGCCCCGACAAAGCGGGTACCCCCGGGGGGGTTGTCTAGACCCCCTGCTCCAACGGCGCCATCCTGGCGATGGTCGCGTCCAGGCTGGATTGTTCGTACATCCGGCATGGCTGCGACAGGAATGTCGCGGTGCCAATGCCGGGTCGAACATTATAATGTAGACTGATAGACTGACTGAATATACTTTTGACATTTATTAAATATTGTTTTTCTTTGAATTTATTTTTATTTGACTTTAATATTTTATGACATTTGAATTTTATTTAATTAATTTTATTGTGTTTTTTAAGAATTAAATGTATGGGTGTAATTTGCTTGATTGATTATTATTAAGTATTAATAATTATCTCAGGATGACGAGCGCAATGCAAGTTCTCAATGCTGGCACTGCTTCTGTTCTGGGTTGGTGCTTACCATCAGGCAAACGTCTCGATTGTCTCGTCACTCCAAAAACATACAAAAAAGGTTGGCTAGTTATCAACCTCAAGTTGAAAATCTGCCACCGCATGCACTTCCGGCTTTCTGACTCGTGTGGGTTGTTCCGGTGGTTCGGGAGCCAGGTTCCATTCCAGGTTATGTGCGTTTACTGTCTTCCACCACAATATCACATAGCATCTGGTGAGCTGTGGAGAAATACCTAGCCTGGTAAGAATAAGAATTGTCTAGTCATCCTTTTTAACCGACTTTAAAAAAAGAAGTAGTTCTATGTTCGACGGTGTGCATGTTTTTTTAACCGACTTCGATAAAGGAGGAGGTTCTATGTTCGACAGTATGTATGTTTTTTTTTATAGTATATTTACCGATTTCTCCGTCAATTGTGGACCGATTATGTTTTTTTTTTTATGTAATAAACATTTTTCATTTTTTTTCATTTTCATTTGAAAGGGTATACTTCCGATATTAATTTGTAGTCGGTTGTTTTTTTTTTAAATGTTACTTGTAACATACTATTTTTTTAACTTACAGCCAACAAAATGTAGTAAGCACTACTATCTACCTCGCTAATATCCTATTCTATGGCTCTACCAACGCTCTATCTATATAGCACATTTTCAAAAACAACAATATTTTTTACCGGCGCTGGTTACTTCCGCGCAAACATCTCTGACGTCATAACTTGCAATCACACATTTCATGATATCACGTGCCACATCAATTGAATGGACGAATAAACCGTATCACGTGGCCTCTGCCAAATAGACACCACAGACAGGCGTCTGTCGAAAAACGTGATAACTGATGACAGTTTTATGACACGAAACCAGGTAATTATACGGTATACCTACACTATTCATGTGGAGACAATTATAGAAAAAATCCGCCATTATACAACTATATGTGGTACTACTTTGGTCAAAGCATATTTCCAGATTTGCTGTCATTTCGCTGAGAATTTGAGCTTTGTGAAAGCCACGTCGATCAAAGAAACATATCATCATTATCAGCCAGAAGACGAAGGTACACTGGACGAAAGCTTCGTAATTAATAAGGGGTGGGTTGCCATAATCCCCACGCTTGGCAGGTGGCTTGGGGGTCGCAGAATGCTTACCACCGTAACCGAGATGACGCTGCGCTGCTGAACCACCGTAGGACGGGCGTACTACGGTGGTACTGAAAGCAGTTTTAAGACATATCCAAATCCAAAGAAACACAGGATAAGTGATAATACCATTGAGATGTATGTACTACGTACTACATTTATATCGATGGTTAAACGAATCAGTGGCTTAGTTTTTACTTTAAGTTAAGCGGTTACCTATGAATGAAATGTTCTTAATGCTTCTTAGTTGCTGTTAAAATAATTAGGAGTTAAATCGTACAGTCAAATTTTTTACGATTCGTGGTGCATTTGTTTTCACATTTAATCATGACGTTAATCAGCTTGAAAATATTCTATTTAAACCTTAAATAAGTATTCACCCACATTGTCAAATTTCTTTAGTAGACATTACGTAAGACAGATGAATCAACCTAAGTACTTCAGGAATAGTTTCACGTCGAGGAGCTTCTTAAGCGATATCTGCAACGGGCTAGGGCGCCGACCCGTGAAGTAGGTCGCAGCCTCGCAACTACTCCACGTGAGCCGCTCACTCACGTGGCCAGAGCATTACTCCCGCTGCATTTAGCTTTTACCTTGGAAGCCAGAGTATACTTGGAACTGAGAAAGACATGATGGAACATGTTTTTGATTAGGAAAGCTACTTTTCACATCAACAGCTGGAAGACTTCCACTGCTGGACAAAGGCCTCTCCCTTAAAGGGAGGTGTTGCCATAATCCCCACACTTGGCAGGCGGCTTGGGGATCGCAGAATGGTTACCACCGTTATCCGAGAGGACGCTGCTGCCCGTCCTCCGGTGGTTCTGGATACAGGTAGGACATACCCAGGTCCAAAAAAAAAGGAAAGCTACTTATACCACAGAATAAATAATAGTACTACTAACATTGCAGTCTTCAGGTACTTCGCTAGCGTCAGTTACTAACTAACAAATATTCTAGATAACCTCTATATTAAAGCATACTCACTTCGCTTCGAGTCTACTTCAAGTGAAATAGTTTCGGTTGTTAGATATTTTGTTTTGGTAAAAAAAGACTTGCGTCATCAGCCATAAAACGCCCACTGCTGGACGAAGGCCACCCCCTTAATAAAAGCTTGGACGCTTGGGCTTGGGGATCGCAGAATGCTCACTAACGTTAGCCAAGAGGATGCTGCTGCTCGTCCTCCGGTGGTTCTGGTTGCAGTTTAAGGACATACCCAGGTTCAACAAAAAGACTCGCCTAGGTTTAAAAACCTTGAATTTTACTTCAAGTGGAGAAAAACGTTTGTAACAAAAGAAGAAGAAACATGTTCAGGCCAGTACAAAATTCAATTTCATTTGGATATACCTACACGTAAAATTTTAGTAGGTGGATAAACTAATGTTTCAGATTCGTATATTCTATAAGTGGACGATGTTAAAGAAGAAAAAAAAAGGGAAAAAGAGGTTTTAATTGAGTGTGTAGGGGAAAACTGGAAAAGCGCACCCGCGTTTTGACGTTTCTAGAAGATATACCGTCGCCGGTTAACCTTGTATCAGTTGAGGATAAATGTACACAAGAGTCACGTAGGCAGAAAAAGTATAGGTATCTACGTATAACGTAGCCATGACACCAAACGATCCAGTCTCTAAGTACTTCATTAACGCACTGAGGGTGGCACCATTTAATATGAATAGGTAATTTGAAAAAGTTTTTATGCCGATAAGCCTTGCGCAGATTGTATAATTATAAAAGCCGTGAGGTAATCAAACAATGCTTAATTTCTTAAATCCAAAAACAGTACGACTTGCTTCATTTAGTTTTTTTTTTATTTCTCTCAGCAAACGTGGTAAACTTTTTGGTTCTACGTTTGTAATATTAAATAGCCTCTAATGGACAAACTGCGATTCCTATTTGCCTTACAGATTAAAATTATATCTCATGATATTAAGATTTTTTCAAGACCTGATTGAGTAGGTATCATTCTTCGTCTGCATGTTTCTTCGACCACATCGTCGCTTACCAACAGGAACAGGCTAGATGGTGGTCAAACGCGATCTTCTACGCCCTAGTTTAAGATTTCTTGCATTTTAAATAATGTAATTATAAGTTCAAAATAAATGTAAAAATAAGTTCTATAAAGTACTTAGTGCCTAGAGTGTCTATTTGAGTAACTTTTTTATTCAGAATAGGTTTGTGATTGACCGCACATCCTGTCCGATGGTAAGCAATGGCGCGGTCTAACCTGGATCACGCTTATATGTATAGCTTATTCTACTTACCTAAAAATACCTATAGTGGTGAACTAACTAACAATACAATCGTGATATATAACTGCTATCAGCTTCTTGCTTTGACATCAAGTACCTATATTATTATAGTTTCGAGATGATTATTTCCAGTTACCATGACAAATTGTATCACCTCAAAAAAGTTCTTCTCCCAAACTGAACTTGGGAGGTGAAATGTTGATCTCGTTTGAAAGTTCAAGTCCTGCCAGAGGTCATATATATTTTTACTGTTTATGCTTTAAAAACTTGGGAATTAATTCTATTAGAAAAATCCAACAAATTACCCACAAAATTCTATCTTGCATTCTTTGATTTGTTTTTTATATTCTTGCACCAACTCTACATTGGATATTCCAATGCGAAGATCAAGATATGCATACAAAATGGTGTCTGTCCCACAGGTCCGTCTTATACATATACATACAATGAATTAGACACTAAAGGTGAAGGCACGTGCATAAAAACAACGACACATCTGCATACCACAAGTAATATAAGGAACCATTTCGCTGTAATAACAGCACAAGATCGCTCTACTCGTACTTCGCTTTACCTACGAGTATATCACTAGCTCATTTTACTTTGCCAGGGTTTTATAAGGTTAAAGTGTCGTTCGAGCAGTTTATTTACCCGAAAGTGTGTCAGGGCTGTTATAAACTGACTGTTGGTTGGAGGCACGTGTTGTAGTCCACGTGACATCCCATGAAGCGTTTATCAGCTACGGCGGCGCCTAGGCATAACTGATAGCTAGGTCATTTGCACATAGGAACAACATGGAATAAAATTGACAGCCTGATAGCTCAGTTGGTAGCATGTCTGCCTTCAGAGCTGTAGGGCGTGGGTTCGATCCCCACCCAGGACAAAAATGTTTGTGACGTACATCGATGTTTGTTCTGTGTCTGGGTGTAGTATGTATTATAAGTATGTATTTACAAAAAAATATATATATAAGTATTCTATCAGCCATCTGGTTTCCATAATACAAGCTTTGCTTAGTATGGGGCTAGATGGCGCTGTGTGTAATAAATGTCCCCCAATTAAATAATATTAACAAAGTAGCCACTAGCAAGTAGCAATTTTTTGTTTTATGTATGCGAGAATACTCTGCCGGATACTCCATAAAACAAAAATGTGTCAAAACCACGTAAGTTTTCACAGTAGGCACCTAATGCTGGAGCTTCACCTGCGTGACGCTTAACGTCCAATTCTCGAAATAATTAACTTGACTTCAAAATTATCAAGAACTTGCTACAAATAAATGCTTGACACTGGCAAATGCACAAAGTGCGACGCCATAATCCTTTTAGGAGGAAAGATGAAATGGTGCGAATTAACAAATGGCGCTACGTGCGCGTGGTGAAAATTAGAACTACATATTTCGTCTCATTTTCTATTTATAATATTATATAATATTTATTTTCTATTTAGTATTAAAGTGAGACAAACGTATCGAGTAAAAACGCTTCCAAGGAGGTTCGATCATTTAGCCTATTTGTTCTCTTAATGTGAAACTCCTTAGTGGAATTCTTATATATTTTTATGGAAAAAAAAAAGTAATGTTTACGCACGGCGCTATACAACTGAGCGTGCGGGAAAGGCTGTTTACCGCACGCTCCGTTGTATGGTGCGTAATGTTTAACTTTCGAACGATGTATACAGGCTTCATAAATGCACTTTTGAGCAAATGTGCTGTATAACAATAAAGCCCTTGGTGTATTTTATGAAAGTGAATAATTGTTATACTTAGTATGAGTTTTCTCTCGGATCGCAAGCACGATTCAGTACGGAAAGCTTCTAAAAACTCGATGCATGCTTCTATATTTCTCGTGTGTAAGCAGCACCGAATGACTGCACTACGTGTGGCCACAACAATGCGCTAGAGGCGTGCAAATCCCTTTGATGTGTCGAAATTTACCGCCAGCCGAGCTATCGCCTAACGTCTAACGACATTAATAACGCCATTACACGCAGTTGAAGCCCTAACACTAGCAATAACCACTAATTCGTTTATCCTTACATTCCCCCGCCCCCCTTTATCACTTAATTTTCATTTGTACCTATCCTAAAATCTGTCAAGTGTTTGATTAGAAACCAAGCCAAAGTTGATTCACTGACTGCATTTGTGCGATGGTTGGACTGTACTAGTTCAACAAGGAGGTGTGAGAAATATGTACCACTAGGCCACCTGAGTATGGCAAATGTTCTAAGCCTTTAGATAGCCGTTTCAACTCTTTTTAATAATATTACACTTATTAGATAAAATATATTAACGTGTCTACTAAACATATTTTTATAAACTAAGTAAATAGCAGCGTCCCGCGGTTTCACTCGGGATACAAAGTGTTATTCCGGGGTACCTATACCCAAGCAGTACCAAATTTTACCCAAATTCGTTCCGACTTCGTTTGCATGACCAAATAAAGAAACTTTCACATTTAAAACACTTTCGCATTTGTAGTGCCTATTATTTAGGGATGTGATTTGCGTTCTATAAATAAGGTCCTTAAGTTAGTAAATTAAATTAATATTGTAACCACTAGGAACTTAAACCCGATTTGAGGATAAAACTTGATCAACAGCCCTAAGACTTCCACCGCTGGATGAAGGCCTCCCTGTGTATGTATGTATGTATGTGTGTATTTATGTATGTATCCTCCTCTATGTATCGCTCGTCACTCCATAAAATAAAAATAAAAACATTTTATTTTATTGATGTTATCAGTGTTCATCAACAGCCGGAAGAAGCCCACTGCAGGACGAGGCCTCTCCCTTAAAGGGAGGTGTTGCCATAATCTCCACGCTTGGCAGGCGGCTTGGGGATCGCAGAATGGTTACCCCGAGAGGACGCTGCTGCCCGTCCTCCGGTGGTTCTCTGGTTGCAGTTTTAGGACATACCCAGGTCCCCAAATCATTATTATAGCTGAGCATGACCTACAAATCTTACACGTATATCTAAGTTGGTACAATTGTTTATTTATCAAGATAGAGTTACATGATAAGCAACGGTTTGAAAAATTATAATAATCAGAATGTAGTTCATTTCACACGTTTTTAATTCATCTACGTAAATACTTTTTGTACTGTGTATATTTTTTTAGTTTTCGGTAAGAAAACATCCGATATCAAGATATTATGTTGTCGTACACGTAACGACAAACACACAAAATCTGTTTTCGTACGGGCCTAATCTAAAAATATATTTACGTCGAAAAAACTCACGTGTATCTGTTTGCCTAGAGATAATGAAGACACGTGTCCTGGTGCCGAAATTGTTGTCAATATTTATATCCGTATTATAATATGTGATCTCAGAATGAGACAAACATACTACTTATTATGTTTCTGTGCTGGCAAGACATGAGTAGGTGATAGATTTTTGCTTTAGGGAAAACCTTTAGTAGGTACTATACGAAAACCGTTTGGGGCCGTTTTGTGCAAAAAACTAGCTATAAGTGTATCATATCATCATCAGCCAGAACAGTCCATTGCTAGACGAAGGAACTACTTTTTTACAATACATCTGTACACTATGGAAGCAATAAATATCTGGATCTGAATCTGTAGGCGGCTCCTTAATAGGGACGGGTTACCATTATCCCCACGCTTGGCTGGCGGCTTGGGGATCGCAGAATGCTTACTACTATTAACCGAGAGGACGCTGCTGCCCGTCCGTCGGTGGTACATGACTAGTGGCGATAAGTTCATTTTTTAATGTGTTCTATGCTGATTGCTGGTGCTTTGTCTTTTGTCGTAAATTAAGATTGTCCATCGTCTAATACTTACGTACCTACCTATTATATTTATAGTGTTTCTATTTATCTATCTATCTATATTTATGTTTTTTTATTACGCACGTGTATACGACGGGCTGTTTTTTCTCCTAAAAATAAGTTACCCGATGTGTTCGAAACTATTATAAGAGTAACCCTAAGTAGGTACTCATAAAACGACAGGGTCTTATAAATAAATTTGGAATAGCTTCGGAATAAGTAATCCGCCTTTTGTCTCTATCTACCGAGAACCAATTAGAAAGAAAAAAAAGACAAGTGATGGGTCAACTATTCCTAAGCTAATTCATGAGTTTGGCCTATAAGGTACCTACAATTATACCTAATTAGATCCGAAGTAGGTTTTTTTGACTGGATTTGGATTGTCTCTTTGGCTTTCATTGGTCTGGATACTTGGAGGATCTAGCTCTCTCTCTCTCTCTCTCTCTATCTCTCTCTCTCTCGTATATAATCAAAGTCTGGATACAATCCTTTTGTTTTTTGTGTAGGCTAGGTAGTAACGAAGTAGCTACGTACTTAGTAGGCTAAGTAATATAAGTAGTCTTTGTAGTTTGTTGTACTTAATAAAGGCTGCAGCCCAGGAAAAAACCAGTAAGATTGAGTAAGTTGATAAGTCGATTGTGTCTTGGTTGATCGTTGTTAGTTGTATGCTTTGAATAAAATAGTGTTTTTATTTATTACATACCTAGGTATGTTTTAATTTATGAAGTAAAAATAACTCACGTTTTACAACACGCACTTGGTTTTGGAGTAATAGGGAAATTTGTGTTTTTTGTTTACGATTAATTACATAGTTACTCATTTATAATTAATAGGTACGCTTAAGTACGTGCCAGAAAATAATGAAATGAACACATTTAAATTACCTTTGAAGTTAGAAAGGAACTAAAGCAACGGGTTTCACCTTTGATCAAAATAATAAGGTAAGAAATCAATTTATATTTTCTTTTGTAATTTTCCTTCGAGTTATTCGGTCATCTTTGTGGCTTCAGTAGCATACGTTGTAGATAAAACTAAGAAGGTACTTCTCAGCTCCCTTTTTTTACTAGATGTTATAGACTATAGAGCCTCATAAACGGAATGAGTTTTAGTTTCTTTAGTAGAGAGACAACAGCTCAGCACAGCTTAACTGCAGCCTCCAAAAAGACGAAGCTGAGAAGAAAGAACTATTTCTTTAATAACATAAAATCTTACCACTAACTACGCTGTCGTAGTGGTAAGGTTTTATTTTACTAAAGAGTCTGCTGAGGAAGTACTTACCACACATTTACCTGTTATTCAACTGCCAAGCAAATATTATACCTGTGTATTTTGGTTTGAAGGGCAATGTTACCAGATAAACTATTGTGTACTGGACTCCTCTCGATTAACTGTGGTGAGCATCTATTCATCCCTAAGCTGCCTACCTAGCATGGGGGTCCCTATTAGGCGTTCGTCCTGTAGTGGAAGTTTTCTGGTCAAAAGGTTAATTTTGCCACGGATGCAATGCTAAAAGTGTTAGGCTAAATAAACGCCAGAATTTTGATCACGCGCGCGTGATCAAACGTCTTGTCGTGAATTGTTGCATGTACCGTAGACATACGAGTGAAAGTTTGCAAACACGTGACTGCTCACGCGGCTTCATGCATACTTCAACTGTGGCATCATAAGAATTATAGAAAAACAGTAAGGATTTATACGAAGAGGGTCAGGCTATGTTGTTGTTATATTTGACCGGCTAGGTGTTTGGCCACAGCATACCTGGTGTTAGTAATTGTGTGTTTGTTTGTTTATTAGATGGTAAGCAGACCTAGCCTAGAATGGGAACTGGATCTCAAGTGAGGTTGCTGGAACTCGCCATTCGTAGCTTGGTGGTAGACTTTCTAATTGAGGGTAGTCAACTTGTTTTTAAACGATGGCCATTTTTATTTGGTACGACGCCGACGATATAGCTAGACAGGAAAACTGATGGAAAACAAGAAAAATGAGGGTAAAATCGCAGAAAGCTGCTATAGTAGGACATATTTATTAGATATTTTATGGCGAATGTCCGTGACTTGGCTGGAAATGATAAAATATTTCTTTGGATTAGTAGCAATAGACCAGCGAGAGCGCTTTGGCCAACATTTATATCTTGGCTAAAAAGTCCTGAAAGGCTGAAAGGGAAACCTTTTTTCCTGTACTGGCAAAAGGTTTGAAAATACGCTTACGCTTTTCCTGTTTCAGAGCTGGCAAAACAATGGATAACAATGACTACGTCAGTGGACGATTTGATCCAATCAATTTCCTCCTCGGAGGAAGGATTTCTCTCATCCTCAGATGTTGGTTGTTTTTAATATTTCCTGGCCATGGATACTAGCCCTTCAGCCGAATACATATTTCTTCATCGATCCTTCTTTCTCCAGTTAAATGAGTAGTAGTCACAGTCCAAGTCACACACAGTAAGTCACGGTCAATTCCAATCATGCCCTAGTAAAGTCATGGCAACTTTACTACAAGCTTCTTTGGAGTTTTGGAAACAACACAAAAACACACATTATATCACTTGCCCACACTCATGCACGTCAGTCGACACTTAATGAATAAAACGCCACTATTTGTATGCATTAACACGCAAAAAAACACAAGTTTTGAAAAATAATACAATGTGTTTTCGCGTTCCCGCCAAAACTCGCCTCGGACGTTGATATTGGTACGTACTGTACGGGGTTGGTAGTATGTATGACGCATCTATATTATTTTCTTTATTGGCAAGCCATACATACTAACGAAATAAAGTCCATACTGCTGCAGGCAGAGCGTTGCTTGTTATGATTCGCATATTTAAACAAAAGACGGGACATGGCAAAACAAATCAGTCTACAGGTGAAACAACATTTTGTTTGACTGCCCTATAGCTCAGTTGGTAGCATGTCTGCCTTCAGAGCTGTAGAGCGTGGGTTTGATCCCCACCCAGGGTAAACATTTATGTGACGAGCATAGATGTTTGTTCTGTGTCTGGGTGAAGTATGTATTAAAAGTATTACTTTATTTACAAAAAAAAAATATAAGTATTCTATCCAATATCTGGTTTCCATATTACAAGCTTTGCTTATTATAAGCACAGAATAAATAATAAACTTTAACCGTAAGAGGCCAAGAGCCAACCAAAAAGAGACAGGTTTTACGAAAAAGATTTTGAAAATCATCAGGGATTCGGTATTTCTAAACCAAAGATTCTCAAATATTATTATTTTCCGAATGTATTGGTGAAACTTTAGTGAGGTTCGACTGGTGGTAAGCATCACACTTGTCCATAAGCAGTCGCAGTGCCAGAATTATGAACTTGCGAACAAAATACTGCGCCGCACCCTGAGATATTAAATGTCAAATCTCTTTGTGCCCAGTAATTTATCTGGTAAAATTGACCTTCAAACCGAAACACACTAGGTACTTAATGCATGTACGCTACTTCTTGGCGTTACTGGCAAAAGTGTGGTACTTCCCCAGGCGTCATCATCAGCCCGGATACGTCCGCTGCTGAACGAAGGCCTCCCTCTTAGACCGCCACACTGTACGACAACCAACCTGCCATTTGCAGGGGCCATTGATTGGGTGTGTCTGTCATATTGTGTGTGAGGTTTGCCATAATCCCCACGCTTGGCAGGCGGCTTGGGGATCGCAGAGTGTTACCACCTCGCTGCTTCCCGTCCTCCGGTGGTGCTGCATTGCGCAGGTCACCAGGCGTACTCTGCACTAATTGTCCTACAAAGAATCCTACCACTACAACTCACTGTACTATCAACAACTTTTAGGTACTATGAGAACAAGCCTGAAATCAGGAAAAAACAATTGTTCCATACATCTGATCTAGGGTAGGTAAGTGTTATTTTTTTTCTATTGAACACCTGTTTTTTTCTCAATGTCAATGTCAGCCTCATTGCATAAGTTATTCATAATAATGAGTACAATGACCTTTAAACCTTGGTAATACTGC
The DNA here is from genome assembly GCA_905404285.2 of Erannis defoliaria. Lineage (NCBI taxonomy): Eukaryota > Metazoa > Arthropoda > Insecta > Lepidoptera > Geometridae > Erannis > Erannis defoliaria. The sequence goes on along the minus strand of FR990066.1, from coordinate 8,483,665 downwards.
TACGGATAATGAACCTGGGTAAGTCCTAAATCTGCACCCAGAACCACCGGAAGACGGGCAGCAGCGTCCTGTCGGTTAACGGTGATGTGAGCATTCTGCGATCCTCATAAGCCGCCTGGCAAGCGTGGGATTAGGGAAACTTCTCCCTATTATGGGGGAGACCTTCGTCCAGCAAGAGACGTCTTCTGGCTGATGATGTGACTAACACTACGAAAAAAATAAAGCCACCTCTAGGGATGCTTTCAAGAAACACAAATATATGCGTAATAGGCCGTAAAGGCACACTTATTATTATCGTAATTTAACAATGATTCACTCAACATCTGCTCACGTGGCATGATCTAAAACTAGACCTTGTTGGCACCTTAGCAAGCAGTTGTGATTTATCTAAAGAATTCCGACGTAGAGTCGTCCAGTTTACATTGAGTGAGAAACTACCTAATTGATTAGACGGATAAGCATAAAGAAAACAAAAAATCCCTTGGAATGAACGAAAAAAGGCCGGCCAAATAGCCAGCTGAATTGGTAGCAGACTTCAGGGCGCAGGACTGGAAATTATAGTGTTAAGGTAAAGGCTATAGAGTTGTAGCTGATTTGAGGTCACCCATCTGAAGACAGTACCCTTATTTTAAACTCAGAATTCGATTTTATTCGATAACTACTATCGCCATCTCCGTCTTCTGCATTAAGAGTCACGGAGACAGATAGGGTCGTTTCCGAGACTTTTCCGAATCTTAAAAAAACAGCTGTACTGAAAAGTCACAGGAAAGCATAATACGCAATTTTGATTACTTGGATGATATATTTTGCCAGGTAAGGAATTTGATTTAAAAACCAACCTAACTGAAACGATTATGATCACATTTTTAAGGGACCAATAAGAAAATAGTTATGTCCTATTACGATCAAATAAAAAAAAAAAAAACGGCGGAGACGGCGAAATGTATTCTGAGGTAACAAACATAAAAAAAATACAAACGAATTGAGAACCTTCTCCTTTTATGAAGTTGGTTAAAAATGTATTAAAAACTTACATAACTGTTTGAGCCTCGTTCTTTGGTTTGAGCTAGTCGCCTGATTCACGTTTGTCTACAACGTGCGTACCAACTCGGAAGTGCTCAACGGCCAGCGCTGACCTCTAGCGGTAGCTTCCGGTTGCCATAATGACTTTTAGTAGGCAGATTGCATCTCATTCTCACCTCAACTCTTATTGCTACTTGCGGAATATACTTACAGCGAAAAATAATTTACTGTATACTGTATATATAAAATACTGATTTTTTTGTTTTATTTAAGTACTTACATAGTTATATATGACAAATCTTTCCTCTTCATTATAATGGTGTAGATATACTCACGCTACTTTTTCTTATATTTTCCCATCATTCCCATCATTTACAGGCATTGCGCTTACCAGATCAGATCATCTAATTAGATCATTGTACAATGATCTGAACCTCAATAAGTTCTCCTGCGTTAGATCGTTGCGGGAGAGGTGTGTACGCGTGACTTCAGTCGAGCCTCAATATTGCTGGTAACCAACCCTCTAGATTGTTGTAGCGCCCTTTTAATATCATTTAAAACAATGGTAGCGCCATTACCTGTCCTGCCATCTATTATCGAGTAGCAAAACAAATCTTTTTTTTAATGCCTTTTATGCTGAAAGATATTAAAGAAAATGGCAAATGTACAATATGCTACGCCATAATTTGCACAGAAGATTTTTTTGATTATTTTGACATTCACTTCACTCAAAGCAGGAAAGTGGGAGTTTTGGCGGGAACACGGAAAAATCATGTCGTTGCATTCTATTATTTTCTTAAACTTGTGTTTTTTCGCGAATTAATGATTAAAAATGGTGGTGTTTTATTCATTGAGTGTTGAATTAGATGCACGAGTGTGGGCAAGTGATATAATGTGGTGAAACATGTCTTTTCGTGTTGTATTCAAAACTCCGTAGAAGCTCATAGTAAAGTCTCCACAACTTTACTAGGGCATGACTTGGACTCGACTATGACTGATTTCGTGTGATTGACTGTGATTTAATTACATATTTGACTTGATTTTAGTAAAAGAAACTTGAAAATTCATAAACTTGACACTGGCAGAATGCACAACGTGCGATGCCAATAACTAAGAAAAAAAATATGCAAGAAAGTGAGTTTTGGCGGGAACACGGAAAAATCATGTCGTTGCATTCTATTATTTTCTTAAACTTGTGTTTTTTCGCGAATTAATGATTAAAAATGGTGGTGTTTTATTCATTGAGTGTTGAATTAGATGCACGAGTGTGGGCAAGTGATATAATGTGGTGAAACATGTCTTTTTGTGTTGTTTTCAAAACTCCGTAGAAGCTCATAGTAAAGTCGCCACAACTTTACTAGGGCATGACTTGGACTCGACTATGACTAATTTCGTGTGACTGACTGTGATATCATGACATATTTGACTTGATTTTCATATAAATACTTGAAAAATCATAAACTTGACACTGGCAGAATGCACAACGTGCGATGCCAAGAACTAAGAAAAAAAAAGCTGGAAAGCAGTCACGTCTCACGTCAGTCAAAAGTCAAAACAAACAAAGGTATTAGTAACAATAATTATAAAAACCAAGTAAAAACAAATAAAATATCTAGAATTACGGCGGATAATAATACTAAAGCATCATGAAAGCACTAATACAAAGAGTTATGAACGCTAATGTGGCAGGTAAAATATTTTTATTTCATTTCTTAAGTGCTCATACACTTTGAGGTTAAACCATTTTATCACCGTCGCTGGGTTGTTAAATAGTTAAACTCATGTTAAACTATATATTCTGCTCTTCACACATTTTTTAAATCAACATCAGCATCGGAGACGTCTACTGCTGAACGAAGACCGCCACACTGTACGACAACCTGCCGTTTGCATTCACCGGTTGCCCGCAACTTTTACATTGTCGTCGGTCCACCTAGAGGGCCTAGTAAAGCCTTCCTACGCTGCGTCTTCCGGTTCGCGGTCGCCAACCAAAAACCTTTCTTCCACATCGGTTGTCAGTTCTTCGAGCGATGTGGCCTGCCCATTGCCACTTAAACTTTCAAACCCTGCGAGCTATGTCGGTGACTTTGGTTCTTTGGCACATATCCTCGTTCCGGATTTTATCGCGCAAAGTAACTCCGTGCATAGCTCTCTCCATTGCCCGTTGCGTGACTCAGAGGTTCTCCAAAAGGCCAGCAGTTAAAGACGACGTTTCAGTTCCATATGTCATCACTGGTTAAAGGCCCTTGTCTTCAGACACTGCGGGATTTTGGACGAGAAGATATTACACAATTTCCCGAAGCTGTCCATCCGAGTTGGATTCTTCGAGCGACCTCTTTGTCGAAGTTGGACCTACCTAACTGAACTACGGCAACCAACGACAACCGGTACGGGCACAAGATGGACTTTGGACATGATCTTTGTCTAGTCCATGTTCATTTTAATACCCACCTGCTGAGACATGTTACTGAGGTTGCTGAGCATAGTATTGGGGTCTTTCAGTGAATCTGCGATGATGATGACAATTTTTAAATGATTATGTTGAATATCTTCATTTTTATATGAACAATATAGGTTGCAATATCAAATACCTATTTCAGCATCCAGTATTTTAGATTATAATCATGCTGCCTCACTTGAATATGTTGTTGTGCACACAATGACATCTATGTATGTCTATGCGTGCACAATTGTCTTCACGTAAAAAAATATTCAAACAAATATCAAAAACTCCCACTATCATTTTATTAGTCATGATGAAGCCTACATAAATAGTCATCTCTCTTTAGTGTAAAAACCTTGTAAACTATAGCCAGCTAACTGAACTACTGGCTTATTGTTTTGAGCTCCTTATAATTTATTATAGTTGCCACAGGATGTGTCTATTTCATCTTATTTTCTAGTGAATGGCGAAGTCATAAGCAGCATAGACAGAGGCCTGTGTGTACTTGTAGGTATATCCAGTATGGACACTAAAAAGGATATGGAATACATGTAAGTAATTGCTATGATATTTTATAATGAAGTAAGTAAACAAAACAACATTGCACTGAATAAATATTATACTTTATTGCTATTAGAGCTCAGTGGTTTATGTGATAGAGTGCCAAACTGAAGGGTGTGAATTCAAACCCCAACAAAGCTTGAGTGAGCCAAGAAATAAAAGAGAAATGAAAGTATGATTGTAAGATAACTTATTGGAGCCTAGCTGACTATCTATCACCATTAGATTTGAAATCTATTACCAAACTCCAAAGAACACCTACCAAGAACCTCAGTTCAAGGCTAGGAAAGTTTACGAATGTGAACCATAACAATTTGCAATAAGCGCCTTATGGCTTATATGGCTTTCTTTTGGTGTGTATAATAAAATAAAAAAGACTATATATCCAGATGGGAACCTACATTTAGCATAAATTTAAATAGTGTATGTTTAATACAAAATTATTATTGCAGAGTAACTAATTACACTAAATAAAGAGATATATAAAAAAACTATTTATAAAATGTCATTGCTAATCACTGCAATTAAATAAGAAAGGTAGGTGTTGATGACGATGATGATGATGAAGTACCTATACTTAGATGTAATAAAATAATGTTATACAGAACTGTATAAAAATGTTAACATGTACCTGAAATAATTAAATTTTTGTGTTATTCTTTCAGAGTAAGAAAAATTCTGAATATCAAACTATTTGATGACGAAAGCAATAAAAGATGGAAGAAGACTGTAGTAGAGAATCAGTATGAAATTCTCTGTGTCAGTCAATTTACACTGTACAACACATGGAAAGTAAGTAGGTATTCATGTATATGTATATACGTTTTTAAGTAAGTAAGTAAGCACAGACAGGACCATAGCCGGGGGGGGGGGGGGGCGGCATTGACGGGCAATGCCTTATCTTAAAATACCAATGCCCTACCTTAAAATGCACAAGTTACGCCGAGTAACGCGTCTTACGCCGAGTTGAAGCCATTTTTGTGACATCACTATTTTTTTGGTAATTAACTATAATTAGATATATTAGTACCAACATTAATGATGTTACACAATAAATTATTTTTCTTTCTTTCTTTCTTAAAATAATGAAAATAAGCAAAGTACTGTGAAGCGCCCTACAGACAAAACTTTTCATAGATGGCGTCAGCGGCGGTCCGGATGTGGCAAAATCAAGGTTTCCTGTTAATCGTTGCGTAACCTTGATTAAAAAAAAAAAAAAAAAAGATATAAAAGATAGATATAGATATAGATCTTTATGAGATATAAATCTATATCTGCTCTTGATGAGGGTGTTGACTATAATCTAGTCCAAGGAAAAATACTGGGTACTGTGCCTTGATTTAAGAATCTATGCACCTGTTGACGGCTTGAAAATAGATTTATAGGTTAGATAGTGTTTACATTTTATGTTGGACAGAGCTTTATTTAGCAAGGCAAAGGATTGCTGTACAAACCAGTAAATGCAGATTCTCCCTTGTAATCCGAGTCTAATAAGAGTATAACCATTAAATTGTAGAAGATGAGATTGAGCATGGCCATGTCATGGTCATGTTTGACTATGGCCGCATCGACGATGCGGCCCCTAGCGGAAAAAACAACGTGGATCCCCATTGCAACATGAGTTTTTACTTAATAATACTATTTGGGCTGTAATTGTGTAACTCAGAGATTTAGTAAATAATCTATGCCTAAATTATTTCAGGGTAACAAGCCAGATTTCCACAAGTCCATGCCCGCAGAGAAGTCTAAAGAGTTTTATGAAAATTTCCTACAAATGCTGAAAGGTGCCTACATTCCTGATAAAATCAAAGGTGAGCATTGAACTAAACTTACAATAACCCTAGCATCTGTCCAACTTGTTTTAGTAATTAGCTATCATTCTGCTAGTTTGTGAATTATAAGGATTTGAGATTTTGCATCAGTGGTTCATGATGCAAAATCTCAATGGGTTGTGACAGGTTGCATAAACTTTTTACAGATGCGTTTCAATAATTATAAAATTCGATTAGCGCCCATAGTTTTACTTGTTATAGAAGCACTCTCCAAGAAAATAATAGTTCATGTGTTAATATAGGAAGAATTTACTTCCATAAATCGAGTTTCATCCAAATCATACATTTGAATCTGAACAAAATGTACAAAACTATTCGAGATAAAATAGCGTTTTATGAAGGGTTTGGGAATTCTCGACATTCTCAAAATCCCGGTAACGTTAAAAAGAGCGTCGAAATCAAATCAAATAAATAGTATCAGTCATAGATGAGTCACAAAAACACGATATCTACAAATGTCACAAAAGTGTTTTCCATTGTATACAACTTTTAGTTACAGTTTACCGTCATCATATTTAGCTTAGGTCCTACGCTAGAAAGATCCGGTTTTTAAGTCGGGTCTCTATGTTTCCAGATGGCGAATTTGGAGCCTACATGCAAGTGAGCATACAAAACGATGGACCAGTCACCTTCGAGATAGAATCTCCTGCATCCTTACAAGAAAAGACTAGAAAGAGCGATAGAGAGATTAAAGAGGTCCCTAATGGACGTAGTGAGGAGAGTGAAATAAAATAAGCTAAGTATATCTAGTTCATTCGTGTAAATATTGTATTATTGTTATTTATTAAAACATATAAGAAGTGATGACCATTAAAATTCATTTCTTTTTCTATCCTTGTATTTCGTGCAGTCGAGACAAATGTATAAGTAGCTTGGCAAAAAGTCGTAAAATGGAAACTTTTTTCTCTCCAAGCAAGACTGGATGACGACAGTGGGTGAATACCACTGACCTCTATTATACAACTTCTTACACTGGACTTCATATTGTCGATAGCAAATTGAAGCCATTTTGGCGCGGATAGCCAACGGATAGCAGTGTGAGCATCCATGGAACTAAATACTATTATGCAAATTTTAGTACCGGAGATGCTCGAAAGGGCGCTTCAAAACGGCACAAAAAAACTGTAATTTCCTAGACATTATTTAGTCCAGCAGTCCAGCGTACTTGTATTATAGAGGTCAGTGGTGAATACGTACTACAGGGTTGCTAGCCTTTAGAATTATTAGGTTTAACTGATTTTAACCAGTACCACTTTAAGGGGCCTTGCAGTGCCATGCGAATGACCGACGCGGACGTCCGCCACGGACGGCAAAATACTACTGTATTCCTAGGGCTCTGTCGCAGAATGTCTAGCGCGTTCACAGCGAGGCGCACGCGGAGAACTACGGAGCACACGCTTTGATGTGAACGCGCTTGGTATGGATTAGTTATTTGCCTTACGTCGAGGACGTCAGCGTCGGGCAATCCGCAACGCACTGTAAAATCCCTTAGGGCATTGCGCATGGACCAAGCAAGCCAATGAATACTTATCTAATTTCTCTAGTACCAGTTATGTTTGCCCCCCCGTACGGACAGGACAAACAAGGATAGCTCAAATTAAACCACATTTAAATAATAAAAAAACTTTATTTTGAAATAATGGTTATTATCTATTAACATTTGTTACAGTTAGGCTTCTGATTATGCGATAACCTCGTTAGAATTATTAAAACGTTTTTACAAAGATGATATGCCTAAAGCTTAGTCTAAAGGATAAATATCTCTACTGTTATATGGTTACTTAATATCGATTTATTGTTAACAGATAATGGACCAAAAGTTCAAATCCGTTCTTATATTTTGGGACTTAGTTTCGTCAAACAAGTCTGATTCTAACTAAATTTACCATGCACTACGAGTAAAGTTCAAACTTAAAAACGTTTAAAGGCGTTTCTAATTAAGACCCTTATAATATAAATTAACTATTATCCTGTTTATATTTTTGAAAAAACTAAGTAGAATGACTTGTCTGACCAAACGCAGCGTATTATTTACTAAATTTGTAGAAAATAAACTAAAAAAGACATAAAACTTGTATAAAAAGAAATAAATGCAATCTATAAACCCTCTTCAAATAATATTACGATATATTAAAATGAAATTCAACAAACCAGAATAGATTACTTATTATCGAAATATTAACGTTATAAATGTTATATTAATAAAGATTTTATTAATTTTTGTATCATTTAGCCCGAGTGCCACATGATTACTATTTCTATACCGTGAAATATAGATAATATAATCACTATCTTTATGCTCTTGTATCTACATAAAATGCCTAGTTTCAACCATATCCGATTCTTTAAGAATTCCAATTTCAACACCGACAAAGGCACTATTCGTTTTGGTATATTGCTGATACGTTTCCTCACTCCTAATTCACAATATCAATGGGTTAACATATTCGTACAAGTGTGAAAGAGTACATTTTTCAAGATCTTATAATTAAACCAGTATCTCAATTTGAAATCATCAACAAAACATTGTAATAGCTTTTGCGCATCGTTTCAGCGTCCACAGATGATTTCAAATCAACATGCTGACGACTTTACATTATAGAGTAATTACTATTACAAAAATATCTATAATACTATTCTAAAAATTATACGAATGAAACTGTTACTGAGAAAGGCTAAGGATTTGAATAACAACATATACCATTCAGAATTTAATGGACGTTGCGAAATTCGTGTGCACGTTACTAATCAAATTATGCCGAATGCTACGCGAATTTAGTTTTAAACAAATAATAGGAAATAAATGCATTATAATCGAGCCGGCAATACTATGCGCGATAACGTAATCGAAATATTAAATGTCGCCAATAGTATTGCCGATCCTTGCGTGCCGGAGGTCTGACAGCGAATGACGTTGTCTCGTCGTCGATTGTTACATATCGCGGTGGTGTGGTGGGGGGTCTGCGCGGTGGTGGGGTTAGTCTACCATAATCCTTTTGAATGACCGCCAGGCGGCACGCGACCGTTGATCAGGCTGCTGCCGTTTATTGAAGTAACCATGTTGATCTGCCCATTCATCGACTTGTACCCGTCACCGGTGATAGGATTTCCTTCTGAAATGTACAAAAATACTCATTAGTATTAAATACTCCAAACATATGACCGGGAGATGATTCTAATCAAGTAAACCTCTACTAGTAAAGTGATTCTAACGATTTCCTATCCATCCATGATTAAGTAAGAAAATTCACCAAAAATTCGTTATGGACAACTAAATGTTGTAGCGAGCAATTCATACATTTTAGTGACTAACTAAACTAGAATCTGCGTAAGAGCAACTAAGTAGCTGGGTTTACTTCAAATTTTCCAATTAAGCTATATTCAAGTTTATTGGGCAATGTCAAAATTATTTTGGACTGTCCATATAAATAAGAATTAAATTTTATTATCCGAATTAGATAACATTTATACTTAGAATTTCTGGTAAATTTTACGTAACAGATAAGGCTATTCAGTCCTCCACTAATTGAAGATGGCAATTTTCATGCAATAGGCTAAACTATAGTTATAATAAAACACGATTAAAATTCAATTCTAACTAAACAAATTTATAGTTAATGATCGAATAATCGGCTTTTCGAAATTTCAAATTATGATCTGAAGCTACCTTAAAGAGAGAGAGAGAGAGATCTAGAGAAGAGGCGTGCTAAAGAAGAAAATTAATTTACCTACATCAAAGATACACATTACGATACATTTAACAACGGTACAAAAGCGGAATATAATATACAAGCTCGTATTCAAATAGATTTAATAATTTCTAAATACATTTCTAAAAAAGTTCTTTAACACTGCAGCAAATAATAAAACTTTGTGAGTGCTTAATTCGAAGACATGAAGGAATCGTTGTACAGTCCTTTCACAAGCAAATTAAAAATTGCAAGAAGCTCATCGGATCTCCCAGGTGCGGCATTCCTTCAGTCTAAATTGAACACCCACCCATCTCTCTGCGACGGACATAATCTACATAGTACGTCTTTTGGTTGAAGTCTTCGGCTGGCCGGTTTGGATTAAACAAGTAGCCTGGGACGTGCTTGTGGAAGATTGGAGGGAAGCCAGTGAGTGTGTGAGGCCCTGGGATCACGCGAGTCTCTAAAGGAGCCAAATCAGGAATAGGACCATCTCTCTCGTATCTAAACAATGTCGGTGGAGGATCAGCGTTTGCTATCAAAAATGGGTCTATCGGGCCGTCCAACGTTGGAACAGGATCGTATTTGTAGTCAAGCTTAGGTCTTTCACCGAGAGCAGAAGTCATTCCGACAAACGCGTACGGTGGTAATGGGTGGTAAGGCACCTTATGTTCGGTCGGTTCAAGATAATGTTGGGCTGGAAAAGGCGGCCAGTGACGGTCAAGAACTAGTTGCGGAGACATCGAATCGGGGTCTATAACTGGATGACACATCTCTGGATCGTCAGTTTTTAAACCGAGAAGAGTGTAGGGAGTAAGGCGTACGTTGCGGGCGGGTTTCGTCGTGGACTCGACGTAATAGTTGGCGGGTCGCGGGGGCCAGTCGCGTGTGAAGTATCTGTGGGTGGGTTGGGGGTTGAGAAGGTCTTCTTGGTAGGAGTCGGGGGAGTCGGCACCTCGCAGGTTGGCGGCCGGGTGGCGGCGGCGCAGCGGCGGCACCGACACTCCGTCGCCCGTCACCGGATTCCTCTTCGGGGGCGAGTACGGTGCTGACCATTCACAGAATAAACGGTTTTCATTCGAACTACGCTGTTAGAGCCAGAGCTTCAGAGATTTTAAAGATAAATCGAAATATTTCGACTACTTATCTGCATGATTAAAGATTTATTTAAAAATCAACAGCTGTTGTTACTTATAAATAGACGTAAGTACTTATAATACATACATTTTAACACCCAGACACTTAACAAATACCTGTTCCTCACATAAATATTTATCCTCGTTGGGATCAAATCCACACCTACAGCTCTTAAAGCAGATAAGTACTATACCAACTGAGCTATAAGAGTCTGATTTCGGCCTCTGCACTGTAGTAACACAAGACCCTTATGCGGGAATTAAAGTCAGAAAACTTAATTATATGTCTTATTATATAATTATATTTCACGTATAGTGTCAGCGAATACAATAGAGTAAACATGAACATAAAGACGTGCTCGACTAACACAGTATTGAAGAGATGTATGTGTATATATAAATATATAGTAACTAGTAATACCTAAGTACCTACCTATAAAGAGTTGTATGATCAAAATATTATTAGTGGTTCCTCTTATAAAATAGTTCCTTCTCGGCCGTTGCCTGGCCGCGTTAATGCTCGTACAGAACATATCCAAGTCTGTGTGCCTGCAGATGGCGTTACATTCCTAACTGAGGAGTACTTACCTGGACCTAGTGAATATCTATCTCTGTTTTCTGCTATTGTTAATTATGCAGATACTTAATAATTGTGGTCTTTGAAGTATGAAGCTTTGGCTCTATCATTTTACAACCACTTACTTCACACCCTACCTAAAATCGTTACATATTTGATTTTGTTATACTTAGGTTCCAGTTACATTTGTTAGAGGTTTAGTTATTTTTAATAAGTTTTGTGATCACGCTTCATTTTAATCAAAGCATAAATTCTCATGATGTGTTATCGCGATATTATAATGTTGATTAGTGTAAATTAATTAAGATTAATAAAAATAGAGTGCAAAGAGAATTTCGACAATCGATAAAATCAAACGCCAAAATTTGTGTAGTAATCAATTTTGAAGTTTTAGTAAATTTGTGGTGAAAAAGGTACAATTTATACTCAATAATGTTTAGGTATATATGTATATAGTAATAGTAAGCGTCGATATCATAGCGTGCACGAGTGCTAATATCTGGATGGAACACGGCAAATCAACATACAGAACTTTAGACTAGAGTTCCGCATGCTGACCCTTTAGGAACGAGGAGTGGAATAGATAGGTAAGTTTATAAAAAACTTACTCATATTAAACATTGCTATATCCTAATTAAGCAAAAGACGAGGTCGGTACCTATACTTTGGAGTGGCTACTGGTATCGTCAAACTGTTCAAATTATGTAAAGTTCAATTAAGAGATAAAACTAACATGTCGTGAAAAGGTTCAGCAATTTCAGTTTCCAGTGAAATATAAAACTAGTCTGATCTTTACTGTAGGTACTAACAAGTAAAGAGATAAACAAGACACTCGTGATAGTATGAGATAACGCCTGCCCATGACTATGGTAGCAGTGCCCAGAACTTTCACAAAACAATTAATAAAAGGACATTACTGCATTGACGCTAATTGCTTTGAAATAATTTGACGGTCGTCCAGTTGGTGCGGACCTCAGCCTAAGGTCAACTGCAGGAATCGACCAACCATATAAATTGATGTAATTTTTTGAAATCGGTCGATTCCTTTACTTCTCCGTCTCCGTAGAAACGCATCCTTCGATCTATTCCATTCCGCGTACCTGCCGTCATCCGGCCTGCGTCTCCGTGCAAATGCCATGCCTACATCGTATCGACTCACAGTGTTCCTGGTTGTCCCCCTCACCTCTGCTGGGAGTCGACTGCGCGCTGCCGTTCATCTTGGGTGAGTGTCCGTTAGTCTCGCCCTCGCCGAACTGGATGTGGCTGCGGATTGTGTCGGTCACCATCGGCATCACGCCCGAATTCATGCTCTGCAATTCGGAGAACGATTTGTTTAGGACACTATACAATCAGAAAGAATTTATCTTAAATACCAGCTACTTAATCAAAGTATAACTACTTAATCTAGTTTATAAGTTCAAAGATTTTATATACCTATATAATTACGTATACATTAGGCTGCATCTTCGAAGGCGTGATGGTAGTCAAACCTACCATCACGTCTGAGAAGATGCAGTCTACGATGGAGCATGCTTGCCTAAAAGAAACCGATTCACTCGCGCATTGAGACACCCAGATTGTAGCTATCGGTAGATCAACAATATTCAATTTTATTCATAAGAGGCACGAATGCACGTGATTTCCTAAATATTTGCGTGTATTATACATATATTATATATAGGCTAACAGTTGCTTTGCGTCGCGTCGGTTCACCCCCATAGAAAATAATGTAAGCATCAAGTCTATAAAATATACTAGATTGATTGATACTACTCTTTTGTTTGACTTTGTGTCAATTGTCATTCAGCCTAAATTCACAAATATGTGATTCAATACTCTTTTTGATGTGCATGGACCAAAATTGGCAATAATTCTGTGCGGATTTGAAAGGCGACAGACTTAGTTCAGCCGATAGTCTTCGAGAGTTGGCCTTTTTCTTTGGCTGGGACTGTCTTAGGACAATTTGACACCGCCGCTCCGCGCCGTTGATACTTTTAGGTAGCTGTTTGCGTTACATGTGGATTTGAGAGGGAAGAAGCTGCAAAATATATTATACTTAGGTAAATCATAAAACACACGTTGAGGAAAAAAAATTGTAACAAAACGATAATTATTTAGCAACATGGTAAACTTAGGTCTTACTATCTCTTATTTTATCATTGTTTGTTTTTGTTGGCTAATATTTTCACAAAAGATTATAATTTGCTAAGATATTTTGTTGTAATTTTGCTAATCAAAATTGTCATTTGATTGTCACGGTGATTTCTTTTATTTCTTTATGGATGTCAAACTTTTGGTTTTCAAAACTTTTTACGACATCAGCGCCACTAACCAAGTAGCAACTCTGTAAATGGATCCAAAAAGGTTTTAAACGGTAAATTAAAAAAGTGTAAATAAGTTTTTCTCTAATGACCTATTATAATAGTTAGGCATTTTTCCTAAACACACAATAATAAACAAATAGCAGTTATTTGTGTGCTACCACAATAACGTCCTTACGGACAGCGACAATGATAAGATGAATGGACGGGCAATAAGCGCACGGATTTTGAAGATTATTTATGTTGAGCGCCGGCTCCCTTCAGTCATACTCTGCCTTTGCAACATGCGAGCCGTACGATACGACAATACAAACTTCTAATACATGTACATGTGTTCTCTTTTTGTCATGCAGTAATTAGATTCGCTATCTCTATTTTCCGGAAAATGTAATATGCATACTTTTAGCTAGGTATGCCTGATTGTGTTGACTTGTTAATTTTGATCGATTTGCAAGCGCTGGGCCCGTCCATTTCATTATCACTGTCGCTGCTTACGGACATAAAAGTGAAATTACTTAAGACCCGGATATTCAACGTTTTAACCAAATTTTTAATGCGATCGATTATTAGTCTAAAGCTGTATCAGGTAGGGTCATACATTTAGCGGATCAAACATATTATGGCGATTACGCAGATCTGGAGTGTCAAGTTTCGATTTATAGGGATAACATTAATATTTAACAAATGAGCTTTCCATTTCCTTGAAAAATGGGCTCTCTTTAGACATAAATGGGTAGGTACCTACAGAAAATGTATAGGTAGGTACTCGGGAAAACTGCTCTTCAGCCGAACAATATAAATGCCTACCTGTGTCCTACGATAACTTAACCTAACATATTACATCGACGTACTCGTAACTTAGCGCTTAACGTTTAAACTGTCTGTTTTGGGTAACCAACAGATTTTCGCTGAAAACATGCTAATACCAGTCTAGCTGCCAGTAGCAAGGCTTGTGCATTGTGTAATTGTCTGCAATGCAGCGTTGCCATAGATAATTATTGTATCATGAAGCAACCTTTTTATTGGTTACCTACACCTAGGTATTTGGACTTATCGTTATAATAGGAATATGACTACGGAGTTCTTTATTTCTAAAACGTGTGCTAAAATAAACGTACCAAGTAAATTCGAATAGGTAGGTAACCTAGTGACAGAGTTAAGAGGGAATCTGGTCAGCGATTCTCCATACAGATGTGTATTCCCCTGTTTTCTTTCTGGAGAATCCCTATTCTCTATTCTTCTCCATTCGCCTATGTTATATTTTTTTAGAATTAGCCGCAAAGCATCTTGGCCTGACGATTGTTGTGATAAAAAAGCTAGATTAATTAATTATTATTCATAACTTCATTAATTTACCGAAGTGACTTTCTTTGGTGATGTCTTGCCGTAGTGTATCGAAATTTGCTGGCATGATATGCCACTGACTTTTTTTGGTGAAAAATTCACCATTAGACAAGACGTTCTCTGTTTTGAACGAAAGCCTTAATAGGGATAGGTAATAATGGTAACAAGTAAACATTAAAAAAACCCAAGTCTTTTGAATAACTCTATAAAGGTTCTCGATTAAATCTTGAAATGTAAATAAAAAAAAAACTAAATCAAAATCGGTTCAGCCGTTTGAGAGCTACGATGCCACAGACAGCAGATACAAATGTTAGACTTATAACACCTCTCATGCAGCTTGCGTCGGGCTAGCAATCAAGTACCTAGGTATATATACTTATATAGAAGCTAGAAGCTTACCTGTGACTGTATCTAACACTAGACTGCAGATCGCTTTTACATCGAGCAAGAACCAGTGATCCGAGAACGACAAATAGAGATCCTATGCCACAGAGAGTGCTACATAATAAAATTGATAATTAATTGCCAATCGTTAACGAGCAAGTCTTTAGTTCAAGAGCATAACTTCAGCCTTTCTTCATAACTTCTAAACGAAACAAGCTAGACTTTCGTGTCAGCAGACAGTAAAGTTAGGCTTCGCATGGATACCTACTTGACGGCCAATGATATAATCGAGCGCGTGATATTTACTAATTCAATAAACTTTTCTTACTTCATAATTACTTACTATGTATTTGTGCAAGGCAATTTTAACAAGAGGTATGTTATTGGACAATGTATTCAGTGCCTCTTACACAAATAGATACCTGAATAGTATTCAACAGTTAAATAGATGCATAGAAGGAAGATAATATAATGCATTTGATAATTGGGCGCAAACAAAAACTACTTTTTAAACCAGTTGCACCAGTCACTAAACTAATCTGACAGAACTACTCTACGATTCAATTTACGAGAAAAAGATACCAACATTTTTAGTCCTGTCAAAATAATTCGGTTTAACTTGGGCAATGGTACAACAGAATCTAGACCAATATGTAGGTACTTTTATGTTTTTTCGAGGTAGTGGAATGACATCCCTTAAAAGATATACTGCTCATTTATTTTACTTCATTTGTTTACACGTTACGTGGTTTAAATACTTAGTTGAAATACTAAATAAATACTACTAATACTGTGACAAAAAATAATTTTATGGTGATAGAGTACTTTATAACTAGTTGGTATCCGACCGGACAGCTACCACTCTCCAATTGTAAAATCTTCTGCCAAGCACTTAGGTAAGGGTAAATTCCGATAGCGTCGGTCAGGCAGTTCCCCCCTCCCAGCCTGGATGTGGTTACTTCGACCACTTCAGGTGAGCAGTGGTCAAAACACCTCGCCCACATAATCGACCTTTTAATAGTCCAATAGTACAGGGCTATCATCAAAGGGCTGGAATCCGGAACGAGGATATTCGCCAAAGAACCAAAGTTACCGACATAGCTCGCAAGGTTTGCAAGTTGAAGTGACAATGGGCAGGCCACATCACTCGAAGAACTGACAACCGATGGGGAAGAAAGGTTCTTGAGTGCCGACCGCGAACCGGGAGACGCAGCGTAGGAAGGCCTCCCACTAGGTGGACCGACGACATAGTAAAAGTCGCGGGCAACCGGTGGATCCAAATGGCGTGTTGTCGTACAGTGTGGCGGTCTAAGGGGGAGGCCTTCGCTGATGATGATGATGATGAGTAAAGGGCTATTGGTCCGTATCCACCATGCTGGCCCATTTCTGGGTTGGTGGATTACGGTGGAATATTTCCATGTGTTGGTGGATCTTGCCTATTAACCTCAACTAGAACCCCAAAATCCCATATAAAATCTGGAAATTCCAGTTGTCACGTACCCGTACCTGTCCGAAGAGGCGGGAGTGTGTGTCGCGCGGGCGGGTAGGGGTGTCACGCACGGCGCGCGGGCGGGCTGCGCCGTTTTTCATGGGGCTCCCGCCATCGGTAGAGTCGGAGTTGAAGATTTCACCAATGCTGCTCTTGGGGGCGTTTGGCACCCTGGAAAGTAGGAAAACGTAATATAAATAATTTGTTTCTAATTGGTACAAAGTATCTAGGTAAAATTAATTAGTCTTAAAATAGCTCTGGGTTTGTACGACAGAGATCTAAAAATCAGTAGTTTGTACGTACGCTGGTCAGTGGTCAATGGTCATGGTCAAGAAAAACAAAAAACAATAAGGATTTTTATGTAGGTACGCCTATACGTAGATTAATAATAATCCTAATTAAAAAACTATAAGAAACTCGAAAAAAAAAATTATGTGGAGAAAAGTAAGTATACCTACTTTACTGGACTGAAAAATTATGTATGCATAACGTAGATATACATATAAGTACCCAAAACCTTGTGACGCGACTAGCATGTAAAAAGTACATAAATACTTATATTGCCGCCAAAGGCAAAGTAGGTATCAAAGGTTTATTAGTACTAATAATATATATATAAATACTAATAATTATAAAAATAAAGGACCTGGGTATGTCCTAAAACTACATCCAGAACCACCGGAGGACGGGCAGCAGCGTCCTCTCAGCTAACGGTGGTAAGCATTCTGCGATCCCCAAGCTGCCTGCCAAGCGTGGGGATTATGGCAATCCCTCCCTAATAAGGGGGAGGCCTTCGTCCAGCAGTGGACGTCTTCCGGCTGATGATAATGATACAAATAAAAACTCCCTCATATGTAGGTACCTATACAGTTTATTATACATAGCATAGGTAGGTATAATATTTACTAAAACGCACCCTTTGCTCAGGGGAAATATAATATACGATACAAAACTATGTTTACCAAAGCAAACTTCCGAAATTCGATACAAGAAAACACAAAATGCATTAATTTTTAATACGATCAAGTAATATTATCCTCACACGCATATATCGTTATACCGGGGGACTACTTCCGGTGCAGGGGGACAGGTCATTTGCCCTGGACAGTGGAAAACGCTGACCACTAATCAATAGAAAGCGTTAGGCTTCACCAAATCACTGACAAAAGTTTGATAAAAGAGTACAAATTGGACAAATCGTTTGGTCGTGAGCAAAAACAATGAAAAAAATTAGCATAAAAGCCATAGAAAGTGAGCATCTCAGAAGAAAAAATTAGTCAATTATTAAGTTATTCTTATATATAATTAAGTCTTAATTATTAATTATCTATAGATTATTATAGACAGATAGAGATTAGATAGCCTAGAGAGAATACGCTGTCTTGTATATAGTTAAAATAATAAAATGATTAAGCCCACTCTATCCCTTACACCCCCTTCCCCTCCCCCCTCCTCCCTTTCTTCCCTCCTTCTTCTTCTTTCCCTTCTCTACTTATACTTACTTTGCCTTATTTAAAGATTCAAGGCTCCGAGTTTTCCCATTTCCCAATTGAATATGTATACTGTATAGGTATACCTATGTACATGTACATAGTTATTTGTATATCCTA
Organism: Erannis defoliaria; assembly: GCA_905404285.2. Taxonomy (NCBI): domain Eukaryota; kingdom Metazoa; phylum Arthropoda; class Insecta; order Lepidoptera; family Geometridae; genus Erannis; species Erannis defoliaria. The sequence continues at coordinate 8,465,256 of FR990066.1, read as the reverse complement.
AAATGAGGAAACTGAATAATCTCGAGTAATATCGTAATGCGTATAGAGCTGCTTGTTTGAAAATAAAACAGTTCTAAAAATTCTTAATATGCTTCCTTTTTTTTTCTTTTCGATTCATACCATTATTGTTAGGACCGAATTCGTTTATTGACTCAGAACAGAGAAAAAGTAATCAATGACTGTACCATATAGAACTTTTACTTTTTTATGTTTGTTTTACTTTAAGCCCAGATTGTTATGTTTTTATGTTTGTTTTTATGAACCGTTATGGACTACATAAACTTTAATGTTTATTTACGTCTACTCCGTCTTTAATAAGTGCAGTCAAATGACTATATTATGAGTATTAAAACTTAATTATTTATGGAGAGATTTGAGTTAAATAATGTTAAAGTTTTAAGCTTTTATAGTTATTGCAGTAATTTGGAAGTCATCTTGACCGGAAATAGGTGATAAGTAAGTTTTTCTTAAACAACGTCGTCATTATCATTATCCGCAGCCTTAGGTACTTGTTCCACTGCTGGGTATTAGCCTCTAGCAGTACCTACCCTCTACCTCGGTCCTGGGGAATTATTTTGAATCGTACGCAAAGTTGCGCATGCGAACGGAGCCGACTTTCGAGCGATATTGAACCTCAATTCTAAATAATATCAGCTCCGCGCGCATGAGCAACTTTGCGTACGATTCAAAAATAAGGCCCCTGTACTAAACTAGTCCAGGATCCTGCGATGGTTGGCATATCGTCAACTCATCTTGCAGAAGCCTGAAGTAGTGATAATAAGCTAGTTGGAAAAAAAGTTCCTTACATTCGCAAGGCCCGTAGCTGTCCCGGACCTATACTTAACGGGTTCTTCGGAAATTAATTCGGTACGGACTTTGAAATATTAAAGGAAATCCCTTTCGGAGAAGGAAAACGTCATACGGAAATTAACTACTTTAGAATCCTTCGCTACGCTCTGGATTCAAAGAAACACTCTCGCCTTAAAAATTGTTGTTTCCTCCCTTGGTAAACAATCTACTATTACGTGCCTGCGGCGCTAAAGTGTCTACTTTAGCCACGCTACGCGGAGCGAAAGAAGCCACTTCCTCCCCGCAGTGGCACGTAAAATCGTATACACACCACGGGAGCAATCGATATTATCAGTATCTGAGTATTTTATATTTAGGTACTTACATTGCCCTAGCTATTCAAAGGCGGTATAGGTAATTGACTTCTCTGGACCTCGCACAGTTAGCAAATCGAGGTACTTAGTTAATCCAACCAGATGGAAAGATAACTGCGTTTGCAGCTAATATGCGTTTTAAGTGGAAACGCACTATCTACTTTGCAATCTAATGCATATAGTGCTTACTGGAAGGTACTTAATACGCTACTTATAATACCTAACTGTTTAAACACTGCTTAACACTAAAGACCCTGTAATAGCTATAGAGTATGCGATACTCCTATTACCTTAGTAATCTAAATAAGGGTGACAGGTGATAAGAATACTTAGTAACACTAGAATTGAATTAAAAATCGTGTAACTTTTAGGCGATATATAAGTATTTTCTTTTTATAATTGACTCGCAACAAAATCAATAATTGAAAACAAAATTTAAACATGTGCTCAAATAAAGAAGCTATAAACATTTTAGTTTCATGTTAGACAGAGAGCCCACTATCGCGGCGAATGACGTCAAAGACCACGTGGTCACCAGACCAAAGTAGTTTATTTCGAAAAACTTTTACCGTTTACATTTCAGAATGTTACTATGTTCAGAATGTTACTATTTCAAAATGTAACTATAAGTACATGTTTACATTTCAGAATGTTACTAGCCGTTTTCAATTATTTCTTCTAATAAGATTATTAAATTCAGTAAAACTCCCACTTATCTTAATAATAAAAAAAATTAAACACATGTATAATTATAATACCCTATTGAATTGACTAGGCCTAGGCCTTCTAATGGGCCATCTAGGCCCTTATATGACGAACTAGTTTGCCATAGTGCGAAGCTGAAACCCTTCTTCTTAGCTAGTAGCCCCTTATCTTTACCTAAAATCACAAACATGCAATTTGTCAGTACCTAGGTATATGCAGGCGCTAGTTCGTTTTAGACATTAATTTTGCTGAATTTACTGTTTTTTTTATACTACTTTATATCCTAATGGCAAAGCAAATATATCAAAACTGACGTTTAATTGAACGCCATGGACGACGGGAGTTAAAGATAAGGCACTTCTTTATGTAGAGTCATTTACATTAAAACACATTTTCAATTAAACAGACCTAGAATCTAGATTGCGACGCTGATAAGTTGAATGATACTCATATTTTAACTTGAACTAGTTGGAGTTAAATGCCCGAGGGATGCCAGAAAAGATGCAATCTATTTTAGATTTATCTTTAAGGTTTTTTTTTTTATTTGCTTGGCCTGGCATACAGTGTTTAGGTACGCACACATTTTTACAAGGTTTTCTTGTGTTGAGGATGTGATAGAAATATCTCTACCTCCTTACGAACACTGAAAAATCTGCAGTGAACCTATGTATACCTAATATTATTCTCAGAAAATTCCATGATAGCAAAACCATATGCAAGCGAAATAACGACGCGCGGTATTCAGGGCTTTAAAATATGTATACCTACAAATAATTATTATTTCTATGTGTGATATTGTTCCCTGAATATAACTGGTATTAGGTCGCCGGAAGTTACCGCAGATGAATCAATACACCGCAACTGCGGCTTCCGTCCGCGGCCCATACCCATATGCGTAAAAGCCTCACAAAGGGGAAGCTACCTGCGCTACAACGTAGGTAAATATAAACGATATTGCCATGGCTTTAAAAAGAATAAGTACCTACCTAAATAAATTAGAATAAAACCGATTCCTGATTCACATAGTTTAACAGATTTAATTAGAGTTAGTTAAATTAATTAGATATTAATAAGATCTAAGATTAGAAGTAAGTCGAAAAATCCTATTTTTAGTTACATAGTTAATGATCCAGTAAATAGAGTCCAACTATGTAGGATCATCTCACTAAGGTTCGTTAGTTCTGATTTTTTGATATGTTGTTGTTGTTGTATAGGTCGATAGAGTAATGAAAAATCCATGTTTTCGTCACCCCCCGTCCTTTGCTTCCTCCGCCAACTTGAAAACCAACAAAAATATTCAGTGCTTAATTTTCCAGTATATTGTCTATAAAAAAATTCAGTGCACTTTGGCGCAAGCATGTTTGGTGAATTTTGTATAACCCATTTTTTTTTACAAACTAATGCTAGTACGTAAGAAAAAACTATCACTAGAAACGAAGTTATGTAACGGCAAAGAACGGATAAACTCGCGTGCTTTGTAAAATTTGTATTAGACTATACAGTTCCGTGTGTAATGGAATGTTGTAGTAAGTACGTGGGTTAAAGAGCGAAAAATAGAAAAAAAACAATGATGATAATAAAAGAACTACAACCAAAATCAACTACAATTTAGTTTTGAATATTTTTGTATGAAGTGTTTCCACACTTAATCATAATTCATAATCATCATTTTAATTATTATTAAATTTTTTTTTTATTTAAGATTTTCTTCCTGTTTAAGCTTTAACATACAATTTAGTTGTATGGATTCTCCGATATTAATTTATCATCATCAGCCAGGAAACGTCCACTGCTGGACGAAGGCCTCTCCACGCTAGGCAGGCGGCTTGGGATCACAGAATGCTCACCACCGTTAACTGAGTTACTGGTGGAGTAACTGGTGGTTCTGGATGCAGTTTTAAGATGTTAATTGGTGAGATGAATAACTATCAATCTACTACAACCTTCCGTCGACATACTCGTAGGTACCTACTTGCAACATCAATAGTTGAACAGAAGAAATTGAAGTCAACAGACATTTCAGGCTGAAAATAAATAATTAAGAACGCCGTTTGTTGGGCGCCACGTTACGTTAACCACATTGCGTGTGGCGCAAGCGCAGCGTCTGCTACGTATATATATCACAATTAAACAATTTACTCTCACGCACTTTCCTCACAACTAATTATAGGATAGCCGACAAGATGCTAGCTTGCTTCAAATATTTATAATGAACTGTGTTTAGTATGTTACGTTCTCAAACGCACGTGTGTTGCTTACAACAATGTGTTTAACGTATTTTGAAATAGTATATTAAGGTTGCTTGAGCTTCACAATTAAAAAAGGGGAAAATGCTTCGCTTTTTAAGCTACACACTACCGACAGGCAAGATTCGAACCTAAACAACTATGGAGTAAATGCTCTCATTGCTCTTCCCGCTAAGCTACATATACTTATTACCTTATAAACTCAATTTAATATTAGAGAGGACACAAGTCAATGTTGGTAACTAGAATGATAAAAAAACAGAAAAGTCCAACCCTAACAGGCTGTCCCTAAAATAAGGAGTGGGTACTTCGGTAGATCCTTTTCTCTCCCTCATTTAATTTTAGCGCACTACAATAATTAAGTGTGTAGTTTTAACTAACGTCGTTTAACGTTGAGCAGTGTTTTTAAGTAAGGCCAAAAAGGAAGATCAGATTGAAGAACTCGTGTATTTCGTTCCTATCGATTACAGATGATTTACGGCAATTTTTGCTAGCCCCGAGGCTAGCTCATGTGGTTCACGCGTCCCCCCCGACTCGAGTTATACTTACGTAGTGAAGACAGCAGCAATGCGTGGCTAATTATACTGCGAGACAGCCCTAGCAATGTTGAGGGTGGTGCAGTGATGCGTCCGGTCATAAGACACCGGTCACTGTTTTGCTATCGGCCTAGAACCTCACACGATTCAACGGGTTCTAAAATTAAACATGGTGATTTGAAGATCTGCTTTTTGTTGTACCAGTACTATACCACGTACTACACATTAAGTTTCTATATACTCTTTAATAAACTGGCAGATGAGTGCTGCCCTAGTATCTAATCCTGCAACATTTATACCGTCATTTGCAACATTTTTACCGAATCGTTTGATGCCGTCTTCAATGATCTCTAGAATCCTTTAGTTCGACTTAGGGAAAGGACTACGTTACGTCCGCTCTTGAACGAAACTAATGCTTGATTTTTATACTAAAATAATAATAGGTAACGCTCGTGGCCTAGCTTGACTTGGTGACTCTGAAAGATCACCCTTGTTATGCAATGGACGATCCGGTCAGTCTTCGGATGAGTGACCGCAAGTGGCATTTATATCTGTACGCTATCGCGGGTCAGGTGACAGTTAAATTGTTGGTTCCGGTTGTTTATTCTATATTTCTATAACTATAACCGGATATCCATGTCAGAGGCCTTTGGGCGGCACATTAACTCTAACACTAGGGTTGGGCACTCAGCCTATACGAACTTACTTAAGCAAGAAATAGAGAAACAAAAGTAAGATATATTTTTAAGAGGTATATTTTTTTATAGATTTTGTCTTGTCAGCTGTGTTACTGGTCATCCTACAGATTACACTTACCTCTAACTATAAGCTGTGACTCGACGTCTCGAGTTCACGGCGTAGGCTGTATAAATGCGAGTAATTACTTCGAGGATTATAAACTCGCGACATTGATCGAGATGGTGAACAGAATCGCTGGTTAAATGGATCATCTGTGTACCTCACAATTAGTTTAACTGTTGAGCTTCAGGCGCTAGGTTCGCATTTTGCGAACAAAATTAGTAGCGTCCCTTGCAATTTTTTTAGTCATTTAGCCATTTCTGCAAATAAGTTGGTCTATTTATACCTGGAATATAAATGATGCTGTATTGAACCTACCCACAAATGTGGTTATAGGGTAGACGGGACGATTGTAGCATTTTACCGTTAGCGTTAAATATTGCCTAGTTTTTTTAATATATTTTATTGATTATTAAAATAATGGCAATTGGTCATTGATGTAGGGGTTCCGAGTACTATTATTTCTTCTGTGGTAGGGTAGTTCTAGAGATATTCCCAGTGGTGCTACTGACTGTTGTTACTTTTGTCCCCGGTCTATCCTACCATATAACTTAGTCATGGGTCGCATGATTATCAAGGACAGTAGCCAAAGTATAGATTGCCAGTTGGTAGCATGCCTGCCTTCAGAGCTGCAGGGCGTGGGTTCGATCCTCACCTAGGACAATCATAATTAATGTGACAAACATAGATGTTTGTTCTGTGTCTGGGTGTAGTATGTATTATAAGTATTAAAAATATATATATATATATATATAAGTTGTCTACCAGCTATCTGGTTTCCATAGTACAAGCTTTGCTTTATTTGGGGCTAGATGGCGCTGTGTGAAATATCCACCGATATTTATTTATTTACTTTGTGGTATTATATACATAGAATCGTAACCACCAAGGAAAGAAAGTTTGGTTTAGGAACGTTTCAAATCGATCACTACATACATTTCAAGTCTAATAGGCCATTCCCTTACGCCTCCACATTGCTCTAGAAATATCTCCAATGCGAACACTGTACCAATGATTCTGTAACACTATCTGCCCGTAACGAGACCTCGTAACTTTATCATACGCGGAACGACAGGAGAAAACTTCTCTTCGTTTTCGAATGAAAGTCAATACGTTACGTTGTTATACGGAGCGATCTACCACTTTCTCGAGCAATATAAACTTAACAGTGTCAATGACAAACTGCTGTTTACTGCTCTCTTTACGTGCAATTAAAACGATCAAAAGGATTTGCTTATATCAGTCGACTTCAAAAGAGCACTTTTGGTTAGTTTGTTGGTAGTAGTCATGTGGTGCAGTGCCAAATCTAATTTTATGGTCTGACTTGACGGGAACCTTTGGGGTTGACGTCAAAATTGGAGAACTTTGACGACAACCACAAAGGTTCCCGTTCGGATCTACATTTTCCGTCTCTGTCATCCTGAATGTAGATGACTGGGACGGATATATATCATATATATCGTCCTCCTTGACGTGTCCGTCAATGGCGAACCTTGCTAGCTCTTGTGGCGAGCACGCAGGTGGCTGGCAAAACCAAAATTACTTTTAAAGGTCCTACTGCAAGGCGCACAGTGCAGTTGACCGTCTGCATTGTAGGTGTGTGTGTGTGTGTCCCAGATGACTGGGACGGATACTGTGTATCCGAACGGAAACCTTTCCGACTGAGCTGTGAATCCTGCTGCAGGAATCGTCAACCGTAGCGTAGGGCGTCTTGAGACTCGTTGGAAAGACGATATGTATGCGTAGGACGGATGACAGTGATAGCAGCGTAAAGCCGAACATCACTCAGCCATGCTGAGTGACGTGCCTTGGGAAAGACCTATGTCCTGCATAGGTCTGGTTAGGTCTGGTTATCAATTAGACTATGATAGGCTAATTGATAACTGCCTTATTAGCTCAGTTGGTAGCATGTCTGTCTTCAGAGCTGTTGTAGAGTGTGGGTTCAATCCCCATCCAGGACAAAAATGTATGTGACGGACATAGATGTATGTTCTGTATCTCTGTGTTGTATGTACACATTATAAGATTTACATTTTTTTAAAGTTAATAAGTATTCTATCTGGTTTCTATTAGTCGAGCTTTGCTTATAGTTAGGGGCTAGATGGAGCTGTGAGAAATGTCCACCGATATTTAATTATGATAAACTGATTTGGAAGATACGCTCTACCAAAATTCCATGCACTAAAACGTCACTATTAGTAGTTAAAGCGCATTTTTCTAATGAAAACCAATTCGAAGTAGGTCTTTGTCTTCAGGCAAAAGTCATCTTCCTAAGTGCTCCTTTTGATGCTAAGACCGTCGCACCGCAGTGAACAGACGTAATATTATTACCGCCTGCAGACCGTCTCGTTTGTCTTGTTATTTCATAGGTAAAAAATAAAAATTTAAGTTCGTATAGGCTGAGTGGCCAGCCCTAGTGTCAGAGTTAATGTGCCGCCCGAAGGCCTCTGACATGGCTGACGGTTGTTGTTATAGAAACTAGAACAAACAACCGGGACCAACAATTTACGCTCAGAAATAAATGCCACTAACGGTCACCCTTCCGAAGACTGACCAATTTCATAGGTATTGTTAACGACACGCCACCGAGTTCACTGTTTTATACAATAACCTACATTATTTGTAAAATATTAGTGCGTGCCAAGGTAGGGGGTCATTTAGTTCGTTCGTTAGGTCGTAGTTCGTTTTGAAGGTGAGTCGTCGTCGCAACACCTCCACGCACGGCGTGCATTTGCAATGCCATATTTTCTGCGCATACTACCTTCAGAGAACTAAAAAGTAGTATATCAGTGCACCATTCCATCGGTAACAGATACATACTAGTCTATCTTTTCTATCCAGTGTTTTTTTTTTCGTCTTTCTGTCATTCCAACAGTTAGGTAGGTACGGGTTAAATTGCTTACAGCGCTTGTTTTGCTTCGGGCCACGCTTACCCCTAGAAGTTTTAAATAAAAAACAAGCCAATTTGCATGCTTGATTTGTAGAACGAGTTGTGGTCAGATAAAATGCTCGTGCTGGTTATTGATTTCCTGCAAGTTTTCCTTTGACGTTGATTGCTAGTAACCACGTTTCGTTTCAATCGTAACAAGTAAATCTACTTTGTTCAAGCACAGTCTCTGCGATATTAGCAGATCAGGATTTCAGCGATACAGTTAGAGCTAAAGGCCTCAACTCAAACTAGAGTTGTTGGATTTTTTTCTCCTTGTTCTATATTTTGAGCAGCCGGACTCTTGACTAGACTCTCTAAAACTGCATCCAAAACCACCGGAGGACGGGCAGCAGCGTCCTCTCAGTTAACGGTGGTAACCATTCTGCGATCCCCAAGCGTGGGGATTATGGCAACACCTCCCTTTAAGGGAGAGGCCTTCGTTCAGCAGTGGACGTCTTCCGGCTGTTGATGTGATGTGTGGACTCTAGACGGAGAACAGCAAATGATTATCGAAAGATTTAATATCGTCTACAGCCTTCTTTCCCACTGCCCTTGCTATGCCAACTGCCTCTCAACTCTGTTCTAGTTAAATCCAAGGCCCACCCGTGATGATGACAATATCGTCCACCAATTTCGCATTTGTATGACCAGGCTAAGTAAGTTTAACACTGCTCTGCTCCGTGTTGCTTAAAATCATATTAATTGTTGTATAACACCTTGTGCTTCGACCATAACAAATGCCAATGCTCTTAACAAAGGTATGGTAAAATTTTCAGGTAAGTATGGATTATTGAACTCAAAATCATATTTCACACATGACTAAACGAATATTTTGACGGCATAATTTATCGTAGCTCATCTTGTTGTCTATGGGTTAGCGGCCCCACTTAGACCTTGTGTACACTGTCCTGAGTGCTGTGGGTGTGCCCTTACTGTGCCGTGCTTTGGGGCCCTGAGTATCTAAGTCCAGGCCTGGATATTGGTGCAAATGTTCTGCGTGGATTTACGACGGTTTCTTTATCTTGGCTGCGCCGTATTACAAGACCGTTCGACGTGTCATTGTAATGGAGTATATGCGTTTTGTAGCCGGTGATAATTCTTACGGAAATATCAATTGCAAAATTATTTTCCTTTAGAATATAAATTACAAGCGGTACTTTTATAGGCACTTTGGAAAATATTGTTTCTAAATCAATCAATAACTGAAAAGATATTTATGTCAAAAGTTTTTATTTAATGTCTCAGTCATTAACCTATTGACCGCCACAGTGACAAGTGCTAGAAGGCCCTGATCGCCAACAACATTAAATTTATACATGAAAAAAAATATGGCCTATATTTATAAATATAAAATGCTTAATTATTTATCGATAACTGATTATGAAAAAAAATCTTTTAAGTAGGTAATTTTTTGGTGCCTTGGCGTACAGAGCACGGCTATGCAATTATGCTGTGGCGAAAAGGTTAACTAACTTAACGAGAAAAACATTTTAAAGCCTATGTTCATCAAGTTTTAAACAGAAGATTGAGAAATTAAACCACAGTTTTTTTATAACTAAATATTTTGTTAAAAATAAAGACCGTTGTTGGTTAAATTTACTTAGTCGCCTTTTCCTTTTTATGATGATGGCCTTAAATACTTTTATAGTACTTGTGGCTTAAAAAGCATGTCCAAAAACGCAATATTCTAATTTAGCTTTAAAAATCCACGTCATCATGGCCACGCCCGAATTTTTACTCTATTGTTAACAACGGTTTGGGAAAATAACTCAACTTCGTAACAATTACGCAACCTCATTGTCAAACTTGTCATAGTGGCGCCTCTCACTTTCATTAACCAAAATTGAAACTCGAATTAAATAAGAGGTCCGCTAATAATTGACCAATTTCGAACAATCATCACCTTGCGTTCTGTTGTTGTCGACGAAGGCACATAACAGCTGGAGATCAATAGAGATCAAATCAGTAGATCAAATCCATCATAGACCGCATTTACGCTTAATATCAGGCGCGATGGGATCAAACATTCAACCATTTTTTTTTTAATGTACCTGCATTCGGGAATTATTACCATTTTTTTTACCAGAAAATGAGATAAAACACGTGAGTGGTAGAATATTGTAAATTATAAAATATGCCCTTAAGTAATTGTTGTTTATTCACCTGAACCTTTATTCGTTAAATTGGAAATCCCGATGTTTGCTGGAGCGAACAACATAAAAACACGTACAGCTTTAATCGTTCCTTCAAAATTTGTGTCACTGAAGCTGACAACCACTCCATTTCGATTTTTTCATAGATTTTCTATAATCACTGGTATATTAATCGCCACGCAAGTTGTCTAAAAGTGGGGATGCGCAGAAATAAAATAATAATTACTTGTCATTAAACTTGTCTTCGACCTGAATATGATCTAATAACTGCATCCAGTACCGCCGGAAGACGGGCAGCAGTCCTCTCGGTTGTCGGTTAAGGATCCAATATTTGAAGTCAGTGGGTTTTTGATTCAATTGTAAACATCCAAAAGTTCTTTGTTTTAATCAGATGTAAATATATGTTGTAGTTAAAGATACATTCTTGATTATGCAACTCATGACACGATGTTTAAAATTTCATTCGATCATTAAAAAAAACGAAAACAGAAATTTTCATCCTTTTTGTTTGGTTTTTCTGGCCTTACTTAAAGTTAATCAAACTTACATTCACAAAAAATATGTCAGAAACAGTCTGCGGTGGTGAACAGTCAGCAATCCCCAAGCCGCCTGCCAAGCGTGGGGATTATGGGGAGGCCTTCATCCACCAGTGGACGTCTTCTGGCTGATAATGAAACTTGCCAAATATAGGTACTGCATGGAAGTGTACACCACAGAAAAGCGAAGGCCCTACCTCTTCTCTTTTCAGTGGTGTACACGACGTACCTGCGCAGGCTCACCCCTTCCATGCCGACAATTTGACAACTTGTTTGGCGGCTACTATACATGGCTTTTTACCTAAGAACTTAGTTGAGCTACTGCAAGTGCTGATAGCTAGACCGTCCAGCAAAAAACAACCAATTGGATGAAATTACACATTCCTACGAAGATCAAATTACGTGTATTCTTATTTTCTTTCACGTTTCGATTGGGAACTTTCATTTGGGCGTCAACATCCGAGCCTTTGTTGTTCTCGGAGGTCAAAGACATTTTACAACTTTACAGCATTGTAAGTACTTATTAATCGATTCTGGAAAGTTACCTTAGGCCGTTGTTGTTCCAATTCAATCACTAACTTTTTTTACGCGATTTCAACGTTGGGCCTATAGTAAAAGTTGAAAGACTTTTAAACAGACTTTTGTACTCCAAAAGCGAAGTTTAAGAATCATCTACAGTAAAAAAAGCGATGATACGTTACGGGAATTATTTAAAGAAAATCAATTTTTAACCCTAACTGGTATTTATATTCTTGAAATTTCGTTATTTGTGAGGAATAATAAAGATTTGTTCAAAAACAGGTCTGATATGCGAGTCAGAAATAACACTATGAGAGGCAACGATTACCTCTTTACACCTCGCATTAAATCTTCCATTTATGAGAAGAGCACCTTTATTAATGCTATCCACATCTACAATTTGTTACCTAAAGCTATAGCTGACATTTCTAGTGGTATGCAATTCAAGACTAAACTGAAAAGGTGGCTCATGAATAATGTGTTCTATGATTTAAAGGAATTTATAAATAGAGACAAGTCCATCGAAATGACATTGTTAAATAAACAATTTTTAATTTGATTGTAATGAATTATTTTATATTAACATATTATTATTGACATAAATTTAAAACTAATATAATAAGGACTTACATATTGAAATTAATTAAAATTCATTGACATAATATTTAAAGTAGAAATTGTTTATAATTAAAAGAAAAAAAAAAAGTGTACATTATAATTTGTTCTAAATATATTGAATGCCCGATATGGGTAAACTGATGTCACTATTTTGCATGTAGACCTAGCATAACAATTTGTAATCAGTTATTCAATAAATAATTCTGATTCTGATTCTGATTCTGAAAGGACGAGTACAATGAACTCTTTTCGGCTTAGTACTCCTTTTCTGCGTAACCCTATATAGGTTTACCACCTTTTTTACTATAAAATGTTTTTTGGCTGCTCGGACATTCAGGGCGGTAACTTCAGTGATTCATAGACCTGTTAATGGTTGTTTTGTGACACATATAAATCAAACTGAAACGTAGAATGTTGATCTAAGTCATTAATCACGATAGATAGACCCATGTTCAGCCTGAAAATAACTCTTATACTTTAAGGTTAGTCAGTTTGACGGAAGATTAACAATCATGCTTTTATGCGACAATATTTTTTTATGTTACACCCGTTTTTTTCGCAAAAAGATCAACTTAACATCTCGTATATTTCAAGCAAAATCTTTTGGTAACCTTTCTTTCCATATGGGTTTCTATAGGAAAGGTTTTTGTCCTTTTAAAAAACAAAACTCAGACGTCTAAAAACACACGACGTACAGCCTGAGTTTACCCTTCTCATAGAGGCAACCAGGTGTTAAGTAAGCCGCTACCGTTCTTTGTTGTCAGTCGTGTTCCTTTAGACTTCTCTTATTTTGCACCTGCTACGGCATATTACAAATGTACGATGACAGTCAATATTGTGCTTCAAAACTTTATGCTGAACGCCGTAGGGTTGAGATTCCAGTTTGACGGAGGAAATAAAATAATTGTTCGACTTCGGAATTCCCGTACAAAGCGCCTTTGTTTCCAATATCATGCATTCGTTAATTGAAACTATTAATACAAACAATAAAGCGAAAGCAACAATTCTAAAACATGAGATGTTAATGTAATCAACTCGATATAAATCTAAACACGGGCTTGATTTACATATAATAGAAATTAGAATTAACATAATTGGATAATTCTGGTCGATAAAGACAAATCTCTTTGTAGTACAGTGTAACGTTCGAGTTAATGTACTGTAGAAACTGAAATAATATGGATTTAGGTTCCTTTACATCGGTAGAATGACTCATATTGTGCCTAGTTGATAGAAACCTTAGTATCGCGAAAAAGTTAATCAGAACAGAACTGCTAAACCGTGTAAAACTGATAAGTAAACCTCGTTGATAGAGCTTATGTTACAGCTTAAAATCTTTTTGCAACTAAATAACGAGCGAATCATTTTTCAAATATGTTGTTAAAAAAAAAGAAGTTTGCCCGTAAAGCTTAGTCAACAAAAATATAAATAAATAAAACAAGCAACACACGAAAACACAGAAAATGAAAATCACTCGGTCTTCTTTCCTATTGTTATCATGTACAACATTTTTTCAGAGACTGAATAGAATGTAAACCAATACAAAAAAACCTATATTCACATGACCTCTTAAAAACTTAACGAAGATTTTAAATGACGTCGTGTGTGACCTAGTAAAATCTTAGATCTCATAACAACGCTGAAGATTTTAAAAGAGCGTATACTTAACCTGGATAATATTTCCCTCGTAAATAAAATCCTACTTAAAACACATTTTGAGGAAAATGTCGAGTAAAATCTTGCCTAGCGAAACATGCATAAAGAATTTATTCAAGCTTTTTGCAGCATCTTTGAACTCTTGTACCTACTTAGCTTTGGAGCTCTTTATAGGGATTTCTATATAAATAGCTCCTTAAATCATTTTGTTTATCATTTGGTAAAACCATCATGCTATAAATTTCGCTTTGCATAAGTATCTTTTTTGCAATCTATTCAATTTCAATTTTATATTTGTATATAAAAGGATTAACGTATTTACAATTTTACATACACGAGAATTGAGTCACCTCGTTTGAAAGCGAGTACTAAATATAGGTTTACCTCACGGTAATTTATAAACACGTGTAAAACATGTGTTGCCTACTAAATTACTTACGAAGCTGAAATGACTTACGGCACACTAGCATTCCGTTATATAAACAGTAACAGTAAAGCAAGACCTTTAGATAAAGGGTACTTGCTCTCTCAAATTATTATGATCTTCTTTCTCATCATCTTATCCATATACGCTTCCCTAAGTGATATTATATTTAATTTTCTCTATTATTATGCAAGTTGGGCCTAGGTATGCGATTTAAACAATAAATAGTATCTATCGTCTGCTAGACAATCAACTCGCCCAACGCTTAAGATACCTTGCTTTGGCTACTGCCATTTTTTAACCTGAATTTCACTAGATCATCTTACTCTACTAAAGCTTATATTATTGAACCTACTACGTGTTAATTATGATTTTTCTCTAGTTCTTACTTGAAATATCGTTTATTTTTGTCTGATAAATGCGGAAACTGACCAGTGTCCCATCATTCCACAATGAAACTGCTAAACGACGGAATATGTTGGCCGAGTGGGTGTTTCCCCTTCCAAATAGATGAAATCTGCGAGTCTTCGCGTTGCGAGTGATCGAGTTCGACTAGCTAGGCTAACATGCTCCATCGTAAAACCCATATTTGGTTAGTACATGGCGAGATGTCGGTCGTGGATATTATCATTAAAAATAAAAACAAATCAATCCGATTTTGATTTTTACATCATATAGATCTTATTTTATACTTCAATGTAGATTTAGAAGTATATAGTATAACCTCTAAATTTTCGCAAGAGTCCATACTGCCTTACTATGTGCACTTATTCTTATGCACAAGTTGCCTTGTGTGAGGTAACGTACATTTTCATATCGCGCGTAGGTTAGGGGCGAGTTCAAGGACCCCAGACCAATTTCCTACCCCACCGAATAAGCAAGCAATATTTCTTAGGTATATTTTTAACATAACATTTATAAGTAAAAGTTAGTCGACATTTAAAATTATAAAATTTCTAAGAGAGTGCAAAAGAGGTTCTCTAATATTTTGGTCTATGGTCATCATAACAGCCCACTGCTAGCTAGAGGCCTTTCCCAAGGCACGCCATGACGCCACTCAGCCCGATCTTATATGCTGTTCTGTTCTAGTCCCTGCCAATTACTGTCTTACGTATTTTTATGACTATCGTGTCCGGGCTCTATCGTATCTACATTTTGCCGTTACGTGGACTTGTTGTCGTAATTTCGTGGTCTTGTAGTTAAGATATTAAAAAACTAAAAACATTTAAAAATGGCATTACATTTGTACGAGTTCTAAAATTTTCTTATTATGGATTTCGCACTCGAAATGTCTGTGTCGATATTAATTTACGTTCGTAAAAGTATAGTTTTCTATTACAAATTTATTTGTGTCACTTAAAAGGCTTCAAACTCAATCAAATAAGATCCAGATAGGCCTTAAGCACGATATTATGGTTCGTTGACCTAAAACACCAACAAACGTCTGGCAAGCGTCTACGAGCCACCTCCTCTTAATTCGACTTTTTGATCAAGAGCGATGTTCATCGAAGGCCTAACATCTATTGAAGTTGATAGATTGGGAACAAAGCCAGTATTGTAGAAAATATTTAGCGGTTCGATACGTTAGTTCGCGTAGGAGTATGAATTCGAGGTAGAGAGCTCTAATAGGGTGATTTTCGATGTTTATTTTGTGCAATAATGGCGTTGTTGTTGTGTGTAATTTATAGGTATGATGATCACTGTCTAGAATCTATAAAAGAGATAGTAGATAACATTGTATGGCTTTATTTTTAATTGGTGTGTAGGCGTAAGTTTAACTTATTAAATGTTACTTTATAAATAAAATGTAGATACTTAGGTGTATCTATTCGACTGTAGACGTATCCCTGAAATTTTTGATAAAAATTTAATTTAATTTCATACATAAGATATTATGCATAATTATTTATTAAATTTACTGATTAATATATAAATGTACTTACTTATTTACATGTAAAATTTTATATAAATCAAAAAAACAATGTCTGATATAAAAATAAAAAAAATATATAATGTAAATTGTCACTGTCACAACATATTAAAGCCTTAAACTAAATTAATAACCCACCGACCAATAATCGTACCAGGTGCAAAGGTGCAAAGGTTTATTAAATTAGTTTGAAAGCAATATCATTTTTTGGCGCATTAAAAGCTTTTTTAATATATTTCAGAATACATCTTCAACTGTATTTTGAACTAGCTGCGTTTCCCGCAGATCTAGGCTTGAATATTCAGAATCACATAATTTTTTGGGAGTAAAAAGTATCCTCTACTCTACTGTAACGCTAAATTTGGTAAACATCAGTTCAGCCATCGCGAAAAGGTAACAAAAAGACGGAGACAGACAGAAATACATCACAATAAAACTATAATTATTTGCACCTCCTAAATCACAATTTATATTTATACGAGAACCTAAAATAAAAAAAAATATGAATAAAAAAATGTACCTACGTTACGGAATATCTTAATACCTACCGTACCTAATATAAACATGTATATTATTAAAAGCTACAAGTGTTATTGCGCTATTAGTTCTATGTAAGACCATAATAGTTTAATGAATATTAATACATTTTTCACGCTCATCATCTTTGATAGACCAGGCTCACTTTCTCAAGAAACATAATTGTAGGTATTTAGTTTTAAAAACCCATGGCGAATAAAAAAATCGACGTTAAAATATTTGTGTTTTTTTTATTAGATATGAAGTTCAATTTATTTTTTTATCTCGGTCTTGTTGCCTATTGCGTGCGACCACAATTTCTTTACCAAAATTTGTCACTAAATGCGCATTAACGCAATTCTCATTAAATGTATTTCATTAAATGTTTTTTTTTGTTGTGTTTTGTATTCACCCTTTTTAACTAAACTACTTCGTAAAAAGCAACCATAGGATGGTGCAAGATGCAAGAGATCGCATTTAGCGATAAAACCGCCAATCGTGTCACTATAGCACATAAAGTTTTCTTTATTTCCTCATCTAATTTTCATGTACATAATAAATAATTTA
Source organism: Erannis defoliaria (assembly GCA_905404285.2). Lineage (NCBI taxonomy): Eukaryota > Metazoa > Arthropoda > Insecta > Lepidoptera > Geometridae > Erannis > Erannis defoliaria. The sequence goes on along the minus strand of FR990066.1, from coordinate 8,447,960 downwards.
TAATTTTCTCTATCTATCATTGGCTCTAAAAAGATATGATTTATGTAGAGTTTCTAAAATCAATAAAAATGATACGCTCCGGTTTAGTAGTTTTTTTTTTACATTCCGATGAGTTTTATAATATCCCAACGAATTCAATGTCACCCTGTATATGTTAATGTTGTATGCCTAATCTCAAATTAGCCTGCTTCACGCATACGTTTCTAAAATACTAATCACCCGCTTGTTTATTTTTATGAAACTTGTATAAAATGATACAACACATTATAATTTCACTATCATTATAACTTCACCTGATGACGTCTAGTTGTTAATGGCATGACCTCTCGAACCCCACACTCATACGTCAAAAACAATTTCTTTTGATATGTAGAGGTATAGAAGAGCTGGTTGGTGAAATCAGTCGACTTCTTATTTATCTATCTTCTCCAAGAAGAGTAAAACTTGAATGAGATCGGAAGATTATCAGGAAGTGAACAGGAATACAGGCGGTGGAGAATTGTTTAGAAAGCCGACTGCCAACGATAGGTAACTTCAGTATTGAAGAGGCACTAAGAGAAGAAAAAGAAGAAGATTTAGAAGAGGTAATATTTAGTGAGTAGATCTGTGTAAATGTATTTAGCTCTAGCTCTAAGATACAGAGGCTTTCAATAGATAGGTATTTGCAGATTTTGGCGATTTCAGGATTTTGGAATGGCGATTGTACCTATGTTGGTTTTGTATGTTGATTATATGTTGGCGATTTTTCAGCCAGGGTAGCGAGCGATATTGATCTTCATATCCGAAATATCATAGTCTACATTATGCAGTCAATATTTTTGTATTTCTCTCAATAACTAACGTACTTAATTTTACTGACTCATACCTAGACTTTTCCAACAAAAACCTGTACTTAATTGCAAGTATTTCTAATTAATTAGGAATAAGCGGAGCTATTTCAGTTGGTAGTTATACTATAAATAGCTCTATTGCATTTCTTCGGAAATGCTTTTTATAGCAATTGTTGACAAAACCTTCATGTTTTTCAGGAGATCTGTGGGATGCCTTACGTTTAAAGGTTGCCAGATGTAGCATATAGGTAGGTTATGAGATGTCGCATTCTGCTTGCTATATCGAAGAAATAATTAGCAAATATCAGACAGTCGTGACTTTACCATTACGAAGCCATTAGGCGATGGCTTTTCTCATCTCTTCACAGTCATTAAAAAATCCAAGTGATGTCTCAATCTAGTAACCCATGACGACTGCTTGGTAACGTTAATGGCACGACCCCATCGTGACCCCGAAGCACATTCGTCAAAAACCGTTTCTTGTACAGGTACCTATAATAATGAAAGTGAAGATTTCTTACGTGTTACATTTTACATTTTATTTTACATATTTTGTTACATTTTACAGATTTGTGCGGAAGATTAGACATTTCCAATATGCCCATCTCTTTAAAATGGAGACAGAAAATTTAATTAATTAATTTTAATCTTTTTAATTGTTTTCCTTATTTCATGATTTCATTTCACGTAATTACGGTTAAAATATCTTTAAGGTTTGAAATGGGAACATTTCGTTTTTTATCCATCGAAGGCGAGTTAATTGTTGATGTGGTTGACATAATATGAGTAAAAAATAACATATTTAGTCACATTAATAACGTTTTTACACATATTTGTTTTATTTATACGGGATTACTCACACGTTTAATTAAATCGGTTACTCTGACTATAGTTTCAATCACATCCGATGTAATTATCAAGAAACAGAGCAAAAATGTGTCAAAGCCACGTCAGTTTTCATAAAAAGTAATATCAATTTCACAACGAATGATTTTCAGACAGGCAATTGAAAAAAACAAAGGTAATTGTAGATGGCTCTGACTTTGCGCAGACAAGACGTGGCTGTCATTGTCAAGTTTTATATTTTATTTCATTTGCCACTTATCAAAAACAGCATCCTATAAGTATCGTAGTTTCCTTCAACTCGATAGATACTGTAGATTTCCGATATCTATAGAGTTGAAGGAAACTACATTTTATTAAAAATCATGTTTGGAAAATCGCTCATTCGTTCAGAATAATCATCAATCACAAAATGGAAACATTCGAATGTAATTTTAAAGCTAATTAGTAAACATTAGTAAGGCGGACTCATTGTGTCTTTTGACTGTTACAATAGCTACCACCAGAAGCAGAATTTCGTAGCCTGCAGCATAACGTAGTCAACCATTATAACCAGCGAATATAGATTCAATAACGATGTTAACACGAGGTTCCGTTGACAGGAGCCCCTCTGGACAGACATCAATCAATAATGCGCATAAAACCCGCTGGCGGCAATCTGGCTGCTCGCCAATTCTGACACGAGAGCTCTAGATAATTTCTCACTACACTTTGATACTCAAAAATATGGCAAATGCGTTTACATAGCAACATTATAATAATCTTTCTTTTTTATTTATACGGGAATTCTCACGTTTCAAATCATGACATCAATGAGTCTTGTGGCTGATGATGATGATAATTAATTAAATCGGATACTCCGACACGGATACGACCGCTCGCGCGTCGGCCTCTATTTTCACTCTTTGCAAAGGGTCACCAGATGTGATCGAAACTATCAGAGTATCCGATTTAATCAAACGTGACTATTCCCGTATAAATACAACAAAAATGAGTCTAAACTAAGTACGTCAGTTTTTAAAATAAAATTATTATAATCATATTTTCTCGTCCTTTTTAAATGTACTTAATAAGCATACTAAACGAAAGTTGTTGGTATGGATTAATTCAAGTTTAATTCATTTAATGAGTAAGCGAACTCGCATCATGTAACTTTTTTACCTCCTACGTCAACAGTGGGGTGTTATAAGTTTGAACTGATTGATTTAGTCTTGTTTGTTTGAAAGTTTAATTGGTCGGGTTTATTTAAATACAACTTACAGTTCCTACTTACAGTTTCGCTTGTTTTATGGTAACGAGATGTGTGGTTGTGAGAGGCTCTCTTGATGATCTTTTTAGATAACGCCTGCCTCTGACCGTTGCAAATGGGTACTACAAGGTTGAGTAAGAAAGTCCAGGGCCGTACCGTGAACCACTTATAGCGGGACCGAATAGGTTCTGCTGGCGACACTGCGCGACCGCAAACCTTATTGCGAGGAGATACAATTCACAGTCGGGCAACGTCGGCAGAGCGGCAGAGCTGAGCGTATTCGGTCCCAGAATAAACGTTCATGGTACGGCTCCTGGGCTTCACTGCAACGCCAGAACATTATATTTACAGTACTGTAAATAAATTCTACCAACAAGTAAAATTTCGCGTAAGTAAGTTCGTATAGGCTGACACTAGGGCCAGCCCTAGTGTCAGAGTGCCGCCCGAAGGCCTCTGACATGGCTGACAGTTATTGTTATAGAAACTAGAACAAACAACCGGGACCAACAATTTAACGTGAGATTTGAATATTTATGAAAATTATTCCACGTACTCTCAGAAAACTAAATGACTAACTTACAGAGCTTCGAGCGTCGTCGTTCTATGAGCAAACCTCACCACGTAACTAGATCATCACCATCATCAGCCCGGGGACGTCCACTGCTGAACTAAGGCCGCCACATTGTGCGACAACCTGCCATTTGCATCCACCGTACCTAGATACCTAAAGTAAAACGTGGCGAGAGAAGATAAGAAGCATTCGCGCTAAGTGCCGGAGAATCGACCTGTTTTTACTATAAGCCAAATGAAATTAAGAAAGTCTTTCTTAAAGTGGATTTTAGCTTAACGACCTAACTACTCTTCGTTTTCCTAATACCAACTTCTCGTTTTGTTCGAAAGCTATCGAATTGATCAGTTTATTTGCAAGCAGTTGTTTTTTTTTATATCGGCGACATGGCAGTGGGACGCAAGCGTATAATTATCGAAAATGAAGGCTAGCAAAAATTTTTGCAATAAAGTATTGGTATTTATTCAATTTAAAAAACACCTAATTCACACTACTACTATGTGTCTATTTTAAAGACACTGATGTCAGAGGCCTTTAACAATTCTATCATTAAAGGGAATTGACTGACATTTAGCCTTTAAGAACTTTCATTTTACAAGACGCTTTATAATAAACAAATTTGGAACAAAATTAGGCACCAAATATACTAACCTGGCTGATACTTAGAATTTGTCATTTACCTACTGACTAAGTATTTTTTCGTCTGAGTCTAAAGATTACCTAATTGGGAATTGAAACAAAGGCCTCAAGCTATTGTATTAAATCCTGTTATTTGGCCAGACAAATCCACTAGCCTCTCACTAGGTGGACCGACGACATTGTAAAAGTCGCGGGCAACCGGTGCGGTGGATGCAAATGGCAGGTTGTCGTACAGTGTGGCGGTCTAAGGGGGAGACCTTCGTTCCCCAGTGGCCGTCTCCGGGCTGATGATGATGATTTGACCAGAATCTAGACCATAATTGATCTTCCTTACTACCACTTTACTAAAATGTACTACAAATAAAAAATAAACATCCAAGCTAATGCATTGGCAACGTCGAGAATTTTATTTGGATCCTCAAAGAAATATTACCATTTTCGCATTGCGTGAAGGTTGACAATCGCATTCGTGTAGTTAGTGGTCCGTACCTAAATAACGATCGGTAATTACTTACTTTACCGTCCATACAGTCCATACAACAATCGCGTAGGTGGCTGAATAATCGAGATCATTCAAGATACGCCCAACTCGGGCAATCGGGAATCGATTTTATTTTAATGCGACTCGATTGTGACAGTAATGGATACGGTTAAGACTATAAATAGCGTTTAATTAAATTCAATCGTTTCCGATGTTGGTAAAAAGTGACAGGTGACTGTCAAAATGATGCTAGAAAGCACCGAGGGGTCATTTTATTTTAATGTTGTATTTGGTTAATCGATTATTTATTGATCATCATCATCATTATCAGCCCGGAGACGTCCACTGCTGAACGAAGGCCTCACCCTTAGACCGCCACACTGTACGCCAACCTGCCATTGGCATCCACCGGGTTGCCCGCGACTTTTACAATGACGTCGGTCCACCTAGTGGGAGGCCTTCCTACCTGCGTCTTCCGGTTCGCGGTCGCCACTCAAGAACCTTTCTTCCCCATCGGTTGTCAGTTCTGCGAGCGATGTGGCCTGCCCATTGCCACTTCAACTTGCAAACTTTCCGTGCTATGTCGGTAACTTTAGTTCTTTGGCGAATATCCTCGTACCGGATTCTATCGCGCAAAGTAACTCCGAGCATAGCTCTCTCCATTGCCCGTTGCGTGACTCTGAGTTTCTCCAAAAGGCCAGCAGTTAAAGACCACGTTTCAATTCCATATGTCATCACTGGCAACACACACTGATCGTAGACCCTTGTCTTCAGACACTGAGGGATTTATTGATCGGTTTTTGTAAATCGATTGGAAGTAAAGTTAGATAAAAGATAGGAAGGAAACCATTGTCTAAAGTTTTGTTACACCCCCGCTTGTACATAGATCCCATAAAATTAAAAAAAAAACATAGTTGTAATAAGTCTAGTCTATGTCTGTGTTATAAGTTGGTGTAGTAGAACATAAAAGTGTTGTTCGACCCATGAAAATGAAAAAGTTTTAGCAACATAAATCATAACATTACATCAACAGCCATATGACGTCCACTGCTGGACGAGAGGACGAGAGCATACCCCTTTATAGGGAGGGCCCCCTTTTAGAACACAAGTTTACTATATTCGAGTAAAAAAATGAGTCCTGGGGCCGTACCGTGAACTGCTTATAGCGGGACCGAATACGCTCAGCTGCCGACGCTGCGCGACTGTGAATTTTATCGCCTCGCAATAAGGACGAGTCAAATTCAAATTCAAATATTTTATTTGCTTGAATATAGGTAGGTACAGAGTCACGTGAACGATTTTGTATGGACAGCTGTTTTTTATCAAAATTAGTAAGCTTGTTATCTAAAAATTGTAGGTACAGTTTAATGTAGCGCGCTCAATGCTCATGGCGTAGCTGTGGCGCGTGTCCCGTGTGCTAGTACACTAATTGGCATACAAGTTTACCCGCGAAATTATCATAAACATACCTACTTATTGATCCTAAATAGACAGCTGCAGCTTCAAATGATTGAGCACCATAATTATCTCGACTAATTAACCTGAATTTGAATTTGCTCTCCTGTGGTTGATTAATTACCATATTAACACTGTTGTGCAAGGTAATATTATTAATTTTTAGAGTGAGTCACCAACCGCGAAGTGCGGAGAAAGCATTATGTTTGCTTATACTTAGCTAATGATTTATATATGCAAAATACTTAAACATAAATATGAAGAAGACTTGATGTACCTACCTTACAGATAATCGCTTTCTTTTTTATAGGCGCGCAGAAGATAAAACAACTTAAAGTGAATTTAAAATATTGTAAAATAATATTTACTTTGAACCATTATTTTCAACTCCTGCACTTTAAAATTTTTGCACATAAAGACAATCTAAGTTATTCATGTTAGTGCAGGTGGATATCACGAGAATCTCCTATTTACATCGGCTGAAGTCCTGATAGCTTCGTGTCGCGATAAGAGTAAAGTGGGGTAATGCTATTCAAGCCCTGTTTTGTATGTATGTATGATATTTTCCCTGAAGAGTAGGCAACGCACCGGCAATTCTTCTGTTGCAAAAGTCCATAGGCGGCGGCGGTGACCTCTTGCCATCGGGCCTTTTTCATATGGAATAAGATTGCGTAAAACCACAATTACAATTATAATGGGAAAAACACCAGGGAAGCCCAAGATTGGAAGACGAAATATATCGTGGCTCCAAATCAGGGAGTGGACGGGAATGAAGATGGTGGAACATGCGCTGGACAAGGAAAAATGTAAGAAGCTGATTTTATTAATTAATGGAGAGGTACTGTTAGAAGAAGAAGACCACAATAGCAAGATGTTAAGCGATGTTCTGATCTAGAGTGCATTACGGATAACTAGAAAGAATTTACTCTAGATCTGAAATGCTCATGTGGCGGTCTAAGGGGGAGGCCTTCGTTCAGCAGTGGACGTCTCCGGGCTGATGATGATGATAATGAAATGCTCATATTGTAGTTTCCGGGGAACACAGACTCCGGAAAGAGGTCCACTACTTCACTGTCATATGGAAACAAAACCCTTTGTGGAAACGTGGGTAATATCCAACAAGTAAAGCGTGGCGCTTTGGTCAAGTTTGTCTGGCCATTTGATAACAGAAAGCATAGTATAAATGGAAAAGCCTGCTTGCATATTTACCCCTATCATTCCAAACCGCAATGTGTTAATCTATCTCGGAGCGGAGCAAAGGTGAGCAGAGTACGTGCCAACCTGTCGACACCAGCCAATTAGACTTCTCGTAACATAATTTCATGAGACTTTGACGATTGGCAAAGTAATTTGCTTCAAAATAAATTACCTGCTTGCATCTCATTGCTATAACTCCTACGTTAAGTTTGAACCATCATTGGTTTGAACTAACTACGTTCCGCAGTTTCACGTTGTTTGGAAGTTTTTCCGAAATAACAATGCTCCTAAAGGCCATTCGCCCTGAGACTCTATGGGATGATGGCAGTTAATGTAACCGAACAGCTGGAGATTGGGCTACGTGGTACTTATTAGAGAGGCCTAAATCCCATAGGCTCATTATGATGATATGCATTCGAAAAATACTTATATTTCCATACTACGGAGTACATTGGCTTGTCGAATTAAACCGATTTAATCGATTAATGAGTTTTCTAATTTATAGTTTATGGAAGCACATTCGACACGATGCATTTTGGACTCGAGTTCTAGCTATAAGAGTCAAATTTCACAACAAGATTGTATTTTTGTTTTCTGGATGACATACATAGTCTAACGGTAGCGTCACGACATCCGGATGTTCTGTAGAAGCGCCTGGACAAGATTGGTTCTAAACGGCTAAACAGGGAAGATTGGTGAAAGAAGAAGTGGGCTGAGCTGTCAATGATGACGTTGATGATGATATTTTATAATGTACCTCCTCAAAAGTTATAACATCGTGGGAACGCTTAATAGCCAACGTGTTTGTGAGAATTGCCCGCAAATTGCACGGTAACTGCACACCGATGAAGTTGCGGGTTTGCGGGTGCATCCACTGATGACCTGTGCACTGGACGTGAGGAAAGCGCCGTAGCTTGGATTAAATATAATGGATGCTAGAAATATGAGTTAAGACATGACAAGCTTCAGAACATAATAACGGTAAGGTAAACAATATACCGTAAATAACCATAGAACTGTAATGTTATTAGTTAGGTTTGGTACCCTAGGTGGATAAAACATGGGTTTGCAATGAGGTTTCGCCAGGATTTTTTTACAGGTTATAAAAGGCCACCTCAGGAATCGATTGGTGCACTTAACTAGTTTTAGCAGTTTTGTGGATTGGATCCTTTTTGCTAAATTACGTCCAAATATAATAAGACAGTGTATTTTTCTGAGTGTAAAGTGCTAAATAAATAAATGAGTATGAAATATGGTTAAGATGACGACAAAAAATACTTAGCCTATATCTTATATCCAGAAGTCCAGCTCTCTATGCAAATTTTATCAAGCCACTGGATCGTGGCTATTGATTTAAAGGAACCAAACAGACAGACAGATAAAGTAATTTTAATAGTTAATTTCGTTACGATTACTACTTTTTAAACCTTTAAAAGGATATAATAATAAAGCTTATATTAATAATAGTAATAATGGAGAAGCTTAAAGAGGAGGCTTTCGTCCAGTAGTGGACGTATTCCGGCTGTAGATGAAGTCCAATCCTGTCTTTCTTAACCAATCTCGATAAAGGGAAGAAAATACTGTGCGTCCTGACACGCAACTGAAAGCGCTATCATAAAATATCAGATAACAGAAAAATTAAACCCAAAGAAAACTTTATAAGTAAATCACAATCAACAGACAAGCACGACATAATAATATCAGTCAAAAGACAAGCCAGGTCTTAACGACAGACGTGGGAACATTATTATCAATCGTGGAGCTAAATGAGACAAATGATGACGATTACGAACTTAATGGAGTCGTCATCAATCAATAAAAATTGCCCCAATCTTCTGGTGATCATCTCGCGAAAAATTTGTTCATGACAGTCTTGAACATGATTTAGACTTAGAGTAATGCGGTATTATATATATATTTATATTTATTACATATATAATATTACATAAAGAGTGATAGCCGAGACAAGGTTAAAGGAAAATGTATTATGCGACTGTTAGATGGGTCGATGATATTACTAAAGTCGCGGGTCAAACCTGGACACTGACCTGCCGAAAAATTCTTCTTCAATATTTATTATATTTAAAAAACAATAAACATTAAGATGAATTTGATTGGAGAATAACTTTGTTTGCCCTATGCTTTAAAGACCAGTGTGTGTTGCCAGTGATGACATATGGAACTGAAACGTGGTCAACGGGCAATGGAGAGCGCTATGCTCGGAGTTACTTTGCGCGATAGAATCCGGAACGAGGATATTCGCCAAAGAACCAAAGTTACCGACATAGCTCGCAAGGTTTGCAAGTTGAAGCGGCAATGGGCAGGCCACATCGCTCGAATAACTGACAACCGATGGGGAAGAAAGGTTCTTGAGTGGCGACCGCGAACCGGAAGCAGCGTAGGAAGGCCTCCCACTAGGTGGACCGACGACATTGTAAAAATCGCGGGCAACCGGTGGATGCAAATGGCAGGTTGTCGTACAGTGTGGTGGTCTATGGGGGAGGCCTTCGATCAGCAGTGGACGGCTCCGGGCTGATGATGATGCTTTAACGTTTAGTTATGACGAAATAAAGCAGAAAAGTTACGCACAAACTAGACACTTAAGCTTTGAAGACCATAGAAATGAAACCCCAGTGAAATTAAAATAGATTAATTGCCTCCTTTACGGCCTACAGACTTCAGACCTACGCTTTATCCACAATTTGTCCATCTTTACTGAAATACTTATTCGTGACCGTCTACGGCCAAAGAGCCATGGTCCTTGGCATATTTTTAGGAATAAAGTGGGGTCTACTGCTGTGTTATCGCAAATTAAACGCTTTGGTCATTTATTATGACAAAGTTACGGCTTAAACCATAACATTAGTCAGGCGTGTTAGTTTGGCTTGTCCTAAACTTTGCTCTGGTTATGTAAACTCTTCTTAAAATGGGAATAGGTAGTGTTATGTAATTTTTACTTATATTCTAACAGGTAAAATAAGTTAATATCCCAGTATGTAAGTTTAAATATGAATTAGTTTTTTTATTATTCGTTACATATAATTCGAAATTGTCTCACAGAACAGAAAACCTACTCAGCAGTGGGTGGAAAATCTTTATTTGATTTGTCAAATCGTTTCTTTATTCATTGGGATGATGTTGACGAATAAAACTAAATACTGAAATTGATTCAAAAATGTGTGTTGAAAATATAATAAAATAATAATCCCTATATTATCTTGGGTAGTAGGTACTTATAGACAATCGTGGTTCAAGTTATACGCTTATATTTAACTAGTTTTCTTCTACTAATATTCACGTAAGTAAAATTAAGAACACGTATACATTGCTCTTTACATTGCGCTATTATGTGACTTGCATTTAGCTATTATGTGACTTCCTTTTCAAACCACCGATGTTGGTTTAGAGTCTTAATTATACATGACACGTTAGAATTTATTGTAGTACCAAAACTTTGTTTGATGTACTATCTTACTAACTGTTACTTAACCTGTGATTTATAGCTTCTGCCACTCCCACGGTCCATTTCCGACATTTTTATAGAACAGTGACAATTATAGCGATATAGTGTTGACACTTTCTACATTCCGAAATGCTTCTGACATTGCTTCACTAAGACCGAGTAACTTAAATATTAACAATATTATGTGATAAATTCATTTGAGAGCCCAACAATTAAGCGTGTTTAACCAGACGGTGATAACGTCCATAAAACAGTGATAAGATATTGGATACAAAAAGGGAGACGAACTGAAAAGCTGGGACCGAACCTCATAGCTCCCTGAGAGGTTTGGGGCTCGTGGATAAGGCAATGCAAAACAATCTAAAACTGCATCCTGAACCACCGGAGAACAGGCAGCAGCGTCATCTCTGTTAATGGTGGTGAGCTTTGCGATCTCTAAGCCGCCTGCCAAGCGTGGGGATTATAGCTAACCCCCCCTTTTAAGGGGGAGGCCTTCGTCCAGTAGTGGGCGTTATGATGTTATGGCTCACTTTATTAGTATACAATCGACACAGAATCGATAACCGTTGGAATAGATATGTTTTAGTATGAAAACCACGAATCGGCAAATGTAGCGTGGGTTATCCTGAAACTCGATTAAGCAACGATAGTTGTACGAAATACAGTTGCCAGCAACAAGAAGCGAAAAGCCAAGATCGGGCTGCGCGATGTGTTTTTGGAGAAGCCTGTCCAGCAGTGCACTTATATGATTGGCCGATTAAAGAGATTATCAAAACTGGTCATCTGATAAAAACTTTGACAATTATGACCACGATGATATTCATAAGTTGATGAAGATGACGATAAAGCTGATCAAGCCATAATTTTACCTCTTATTTCCTTCGTAGTTAAAACTGTTCTCGGTATAAGTACTTATAGCCACCAATTTTTTTTTCCTTTCATTTTCTTTTTACAATTTTCGGTAATCAGTCCCTACATACCAAACAGTTTTCAAAATGTTTCTCGCGCGTGCTACATACTTGGAACAAAAAAAAACCATTAGAACCACATTAGAACTTTGTAATAAAGTTAATTAATACATTTAATGACACTTTCGTTAAATAAAGTATCTACGCACATTTCTTGAGAAAGTAGTTTCTATCTTGTTTCAAGAGGTATAATAAACAAGAGTACACCTATACCTATTTACGAATGGTTGGTAAGTAAGCAGTATATACCAAAACAATACAGTACATTCTGAAATTGAATACCATAAAGACTATTAGGTAGATAGGTATATCATTGACACGTACACGAAAAACTGTTTGTAAAGGTATTGTTCCCCTTTTCCTTCAGCAGATATTTCCAGTCACTTTTCCACTCATATGATCGAACTGATGCCATCTTATGATTGCTAATTACAATAAACTCATTATAGCGGTGCCGGTTGGTTGGTCGCCATCTAATCACCAGGTAAGCATCCACCGAGCATAGCAAGAAACGGTACACCACGGTCTCGCTCTGATAAACGACCGGACAACGAAAAAAAACTGCATAAGCCGATGACCGAAAAGAGGTTTCAGTCGAAACTTTAAAACAAAGTATAGTCCCGTTATAAAAAAAAAGAAAAAAGCAAGAGGTTCGATTAAAGTGACCCGAATTTTGTCTGTATAAAAATGCGACCAAGATTGGAAACAGACGTGAAGTGTAAAGCCATTAAAGCTACGCGAACAGATTAAATTATTTAAATAAATCGTCACTATACACGCGCAACTGACTCAGGCTGGAACAGCCCAATGGCCCTTCGAGGGTAACCTGTGTCCAGTTTTGAACAATTGACAGGCTGATAATGCTATAAAATATCTGTCACAGAGCTAATAACCGCTGAGGTAGACGTGTTCTAGAGTATAGACCACGAATTGGCAAACGTAGCGTAACTTAATATACCTTAAGATTCGATGGAATGACGATTTACATAAGATAGCTAGCAGTTTCTGGAAACGAAAAACCTAAATTCGGGCTGCTTGAATGGTTTGAGAGGCCAACGTCTAGCAGTAGACTATGATGATTATGAAAATAAGAATATGAAGTAGCTGCATAAATACAAAAATCCAATACGTCAGTATTTGGCAAGTGTTGCTACATTTCCCGAAGGCTTATTGTAGAGATTTGACTTGAATGCGATAAGAGCAGCACAGATCTCTTTACACCGACCATTGTGTCTAGGGTTGTCGAATGTACAACAGCGTATTCTGTACATTTCTATAATTAATAAAGACACAAGTAACCGTTCCTGAAAGTGTCACAATTATGGCGTTTACACGATATTATAGCAGCACATTATTTATCACAATAGTAAGTCTGAAACTATGTGACTCTGTCTGTCTGTTTGGAAAGATAACTTTCCAAGACTTGGTAATATACTGAAAAGATCTTCAACGGCATAAAGAAAAAGGGCATTACGCCGCGGAAATACGGGCTACACTAAAAGTATCGGGAATGGAATATTTCCACTGTTTCTGTCATATTAAAATCTTTTTAATTGAAAACTCCTTGGTTTTAAAAATCGAATACCATTTATTTATTTAAAAAAATATTCTCGGTCTTGTCACAAGGTTTTGTGAAACTTGTTTAGTCGTTGAGAAAATGGAATTGACTCGAGAAAATTCAAGAGCGATGATTTATTATGACTTTCGAAGTGGTTTAACACAAAAACAGTGTGTTGACCGGATGATTTCTGCATTTGGTGATAAAGCCCCATCCAAAACCACAATTTATCGCTGGTTTGCTGAATTTCAACGTGGACGTGTCAAGCTCAGTGATGATCCCCGTCAAGGTCGTCCAAAAACTGCAGTCACCCAAGAAAACGTTGATGCTGTGCGTAAGCTGATTGAGGAAGATCGACATGTGACATACCGCGAAATTCAGGCAACTTTAGACATTGGCATGAGTCAAATACAAATAATCTTGCATGAAAAATTAGGTGTAAAAAAGTTGTTTTCCCGATGGATACCGCATTCGCTCTGTGAAGAGCAAAAAGCGGCTCGCGTTACTTGGTGCGTCAGAACTCTCGAAAGATTCCACGCAGGATCCTCAAATGCTGTATACAACATCGTATCAGGTGACGAATCCTGGATATACGCGTACGAACCCGAAACAAAAAACCAGTCACGAGTTTGGGTGTTCGAAAATGAGTTAAAGCCAACAAAAATTGTTCGTTCACGGAGTGTTGCAAAAAAAATGGTGGCCACGTTTGTCTCCAAAACCGGCCATGTTACGACTATTCCTCTTGAGGGACAAAGAACGGTTAATGCAGAATGGTATGCTAGCATTTGTTTGCCACAGGTCGTTTCTGAACTCCGTAAAGAGAACTGCAACCGCCGCATCATCCTCCATCACGACAATGCGAGTTCTCACACCGCGCACAGAACAAAAGAGTTTTTAGAGCAAGAAAACATAGAATTATTGGACCATCCGCCGTACAGCCCCGACCTAAGCCCTAATGATTTCTATACTTTCCCTAAAATAAAGAATAAATTGCGTGGACAGAGATTTTCATCACCTGAAGAAGCTGTGGACGCCTACAAAACGGCCATTTTGGAAACCCCAACTTCCGAATGGAATGGTTGCTTCAATGATTGGTTCCATCGTATGGAAAAATGTGTCAAATTTCGCGGAGAATACTTCGAAAAGCAATAAATATATTTTTAAATAGTAATGTTGTGTCACTTCCTTGATTCCCGAAATTTTCAGTGCCGCCCTCGTAAGGCTTGACCATAGAAAAATACCGGAAAATAGGAAAAACCGCGGTGTCATCTTTGGCCGTGTGTTGCAAAGTTAAGATGATATTATGATTATTAAGATGGTACTATAGCTAAATAAGTATCATTTGACAACCCTGATTGTGAGATACAAACGAAAACTGATTGCAATACAAAGGCCCATTGTTCAATGTACTTATAAGTTCCATAAAACCGAGTGAATCTTTTGATAATGGTATCGATTCGGCGGCACACCGTCTTGCCTATAATTTTTCTAATTTTAATTTAGACCTGTCAAATACCATTTTGCTATGAAGACATGACACCTCTAACTAAAATTAAGAGAAGATACGTCTAAATTACTCAACTTCGCTTACAAGCACGTTAAAGCCTTTCGGAACATTTTAGAGAAGTTTGTGTCTAAAATTTAAAACGTCAAATGTCAAAATAGACGGCACTTAAAACATGGCGTATAAAATGAGAGTTCTATCAGAGCTAAATTAAGTCAAACGTAAATACCGAATAGCTTTTGTGACGCCTTGAGCCTAAACTAAAATTTTAAAGTGAGCTAAAATTAGAGTTCTCTAAGATCACTGAATCGATACCAGTGTCGAACGGAAGCCGCTCTAGACAATCAATCGATTACGCCGCTCTGATTTTACATTGGAAAGTGTGAAATAATTACTAGTTATACGGACAGTGAGCATTATGGGCATGTCTTCAATGTTAGGCATCTTTTTGCATCTTTAAGACTTTTTTATGGTTATGCTATACCTACCTAATAAGTGAAAGTACCTAACTACTTAGATTGTATCATTTTAATCGAATACACTTTCAATATTTCTGTCTGTATTACCCGATATTAAAACCACATGTACACAAAAAAGTTTTGGAGATAAAAAACACACTAAATCACTCCATTAGTTCAATCTCGGCATGAATGCAATTATTTTTCTAATAATACACTGTCTAGAGAGAACTTATCGCAAAATCAAATTCACTAGAAAGTAACTGAGCTAAACAATGTTAAAACGTTGTACTTAATGTTGAATTAGTTCTAGTGAACTATATATAACGTTTTAAGATTGGTGTGTCTAACATTGACTAGTTCTGTATAGGTGTAGCAGACATAATGAGGTAATTCTTTCATATAGTCAGTCCGTCTGTGTCAGTCATTGTGATTCCTCAATATCGGAAAGTAGGAAGTAGGGCGACTGCAGAATGACTGCGCCACTTTACTTTCAACTTTTGATCCCGACACAGACAAATTCTGACGGGCTTAATTTAACTTCACAGTGTAAGGTGTGAATCTAACATACCTGTAACACACACACATACACACGCATACTGTACACATTTACCTACTAAGCACGCTTTTAATAATAGTTTAGGATTATTTTCTTATATTTTTCCAAGTACAAGTCACTTAACTTTATTATTAACAATTTCAAAAGGTATCTTTATGATTAAGATTTAGGTAGGTATAATATATATAGATGAATACATAAAAACCGTTCTCCATACGGTACCGTGGGCCCAAGATTGATGCCTGGAAGAATCATTGGAAGGGCATTGCTTGTTATATCATCTGGTTTGAATAATAGAGTTCATCTATATTTACCTATTGCACAGAATAAATAACAGTATACTACCCTATAGGTATACCTACTACTATTATGTTATCAAGATTATAAAAACGTGAAAACCTTACTGGACAGCCGACTAGTGCTGCACTAGATGGATATAGGTACCTACACTCAGTCGTAACTAACTATATTTGCAATTCAGTTTGCATCAATCTCTTTTTGAATAAGATAAGCTATAAGTTACTTACTCGTACTTGATTTTTTTAGCTTAGCCTTACTAACAACTTGTAGATGAATGTCTGAAATAAAGAATTCTTCTCTTTTGTTTTCGAGTTACATGCAAAATAGCTTAAATATTATCAAAATCTTGAAATTTTGCTTTATTTCAACCCAGACCGAGCAATAAGCTATAAGTACGTCTCAATTGGGATTCCCTCGGGTTTAACTCTGGAACTTTTCTAAGTTCGTAGAGGCTTTTGCAGATCCTTTGGGCTTTAGATACGAGCATAAGTACGAGCGTAAGTATACTTAATCAGGTACGTGTGGAGAGCTTTCATAAAATAATTATACTAGAATTACTTATTACTTACTAATTCATACTCATCTTCCGGGATGACTACTTTTGTTCTTAAGAAAAGTACTCATCACGGAAAATCCACTTTTGACTAAAGACAGACTGTAAGTACTTACTTCTTCTTTTCAGTTATGTTATCTTCTACGATAAAATGTATTCATTCTGATTATCCTTAAATAAAATTATCTTATATCTTCATTTTTATTTTTGTTAATAATATATTTTTAAATAATTCGCAAACAATTATTAAAACATTAATCAATCGATATAAGAGACCGTTTAAAGTATCTATAGCTTTGCTACCTATAGATACTTTAAACGGTCTCTTATATCGATTGATTAATGTTTTAATAATAGTTTAATTTATGTAATAGCATTATATGAATATTTTGGAATAATACATAATTAAATAATAGTACTTTATTTTCAGAAAAAAAGAAAAACGCAAACCTAATCGGGAACCTAGTTCAGTAAATTCAAATACATTTCTATTGGGAAGTAGCCATAGAGCGGAATAGCAATACCACTACTAAAGTAAAGTTCAAAGCATTTCCTCGGTGATGGATTACTTGGCAGTGAGTACTGTTTAGATTTAAAGACCATGTCCAGCGCAATGTAGTTGATATTAAACAAAAACACGTTAAAGCTGGCGTATAAATACAACGTTAGTGCACTGATTCGGCTTGTTTTCAATATCGTCTATTGTATAGCGAATGTTGCTTTTTTAGGTGGTTTTCACCTAAAAAACAACTAACTCTGGAATCTACTAGGTGTTTCATAGGCTTCTGTTCCGTATTTCCATCGTGCCATTATTTACTTCTTAAAATAGGTACGAATCACTTTTTTCTCGGTAAAAAAGTATAATCTACTTTGTGCGTTAATGTTTTCATTAAATTTCGATAGCGAATTCATTCAAGCAGTATAACATGATTAAGTTCCCAAAACAACGTTCCGAAAACGTGTCAAAAACTCAAAATAAACAGAAGTCAGTTACGCAAAAGTCACGCTTCAGTTGGTCCAAATTACTAATTTGTTGGGAAATAAGTCTTTATTGATGACAACTGTTTAAACAGTTTTTGACGAATCTACTCTACATAGTATATTAAAGCTATTGTTATATGCTTTTAACGGGTATACGTCTCGTTTATTCAACTGTTTGGATTACAAAACACGTCCCCGAAATCATTTTATAGAGGTGTAACTACTATATTCGTAGCAGATATAATGTAACATAATAACATTATAGCCATCAAGTTCATAGTTTATTAGCGGCTACCATATTAGATTACTTGATATTAGTAAAATAATAACATTTAACTTATTCGCGGGACACATGGCGAGCGGCTCTCACAACTAAACAGCGATTCACACTCGACGAATTTTTGACAAATACTAAATACATTCGAAGTTAAACTATTATTGTACTATTACCAAGTAGCAGTTTAGATATCCTGTTATCCGTAAAGACCGTAATATCCTTAAAGATATATCCGACCCTAACATAACATCTCTACATTATTGTAAAGTAAGTGGAGCAAGTCGTAAGGATGTCCGTCATGTCTGAGCCATTAGTGAATAGAGCTAATTAGATAAGTATATCAATTACGTCAATGCACAGTTCCTTTCTCTATAAACAACGCGTGTTTACTCAATTAACAGGTTAGGTAACGCATGGGCAGGTTTGTTAAGAATTATGTTATTATTACAGATTTTTGGCTTAGGAAAAAATAGTCTTGTTTTATTTGTGAATCCACCGACTTTAAATAAAGACGGATTCAATTATACTTCCGATCTTGTCTAGTAATAGAATCGATAACCGAGCAAAGCAAAGATCTCAAAATCAGTAAGGGCAGGCACAATCGGCATCTATTTGTACAGTGTATTTTTTTCACAGTGTATTTAATTTTGTATGTATGTAATATTTCATTCTGTATGTATATATACGTTTGCGTATTTGTTTGCTGATAGGTTGTGTACCTATAAGTAAATATGATTGCTCCATACTTTAAAATATACAGGCAAGTACAATAGTATAAGCAACCGCAATTTTAAAATTTGGATATGTGCTTGGCTAGTTCGGCAACCCTATCGTAGGGAAGTGTGAACTGGGTGGTAATAATATATCATCGAAGGTTGTGAAGACAAGCATATGAAACCCTGTGATATAACCGCTAAAACTTCTGCTATTTCTAAAAAGTTAAGTTTGACATTGCAATGCGATGTTAATTTCGTTTTAGTAATATTTTTTTTATATCGCCAAACAGTCTCCTTATATTATAACCCGTGCACACAAAACATCTAAAACAGGCTAACTCCATTCCTCACCAAATAAACTTGTACATTTGACAGTTCGACGTCCAATATCTCTTAGCCGAACATGCAAAGGGTTCGTGATTTTTACAGAGCGGTTTTTCAGCAGTGGCGACTGAAATGCCAGGCACGGAAGATTTGGGGCCGTGGCTACACGCGTTTTGTCGATAAAACTGCTCGTCATCAAATCGGTGCATGTACGACAATCATAAAAATAAGCGGTATATAAAAATAAGCGGTATACTTTTAACGGTTACTGCTGTCCTTGTTAATATTCGAAATGTCACTCAAGGTTAGAAAGATAGGATCTGTTAATTTAAATCTGTTTTTAACTAGAACGCTTCTTTCGCTTTTATTTAAATTTTCGCTGTCGGAGATGTTGATTTTTTATTAGAAATATCACTCTTTTTTTTTATACAGGCATGTGACGAGACAAACAAGACTTCCAACTAATGGTAAGCGTCACGCCTGCCACTAACAGTAGCTGTGCTAGAATTGTGAACATGCGTAATCAATCCTGCGCCGCACCGCACTGCGCTCGTCACCCTGAGATATTAGATGGTAAATCTCTTCATACCCAGTAATTTCTCTGGTAACATTG
The DNA here is from genome assembly GCA_905404285.2 of Erannis defoliaria. Classification (NCBI taxonomy): domain Eukaryota; kingdom Metazoa; phylum Arthropoda; class Insecta; order Lepidoptera; family Geometridae; genus Erannis; species Erannis defoliaria. Next base: position 8,428,424 of record FR990066.1, on the reverse strand, counting down.
CCCTTCAAACTGGAACACAGTAGTGCTTGCACACTACTGCTTGGTGGTTGAATAACTAGCAAAGGTGTGGTACTTCCCCAGGCGCACTCTGCAGAAGAGTCCTACTGCTACAAAACTACTACTCTGCTTCGTTGCTTGATGGTTAATTTAATTTTGTTTATTAAGGACTTCATGTGTACGGATTATTATACCTACCCCTTGCTGTCCTCCTTTTCTGTGAAGAAAAACATCGTGAGGAAATGTATACGTCCGGAGAACCATTCAATATCCACAATCAATATTCCATCAACTCACAACTGAGCCAGCGCAGCGTGGTAATTATGGCCCAATCGCCCTTAGATGATAGGCCGATGTCCAGCATTGGCCAGTTAACTGACTGATTATACATTCTTTTTTTTTAAATTTATTTATGGCTTGCGTTTGCCATCTCGTCTGGTGATACTTTGCACTAGGTAATACTTTTCTAGTAACTTTGTAGCTTTGTTGAAGCCATATCTAGTCATAATAGTAGATTACTCACCTAGGGAGCAAATGTAAAGAATGTCTCGATCTCATGTATATTGTCTCCCGAGGCAAAGCCAGAGTAAGAGAGGTTGACCATCTTGAGAACTGATGCTCTTACTGGTTTCAATTCTGTAATTTTCCAGTCTTCAGTACCTGCACGAAGCAGGCTAATCTTGGTCTCATAACATCATGACAACGTAGTAATAGTAGCACGATTCGCACTTTCGCTCTCATTTCTTGCTCTTATTCGTCAAATGTCACTGCTTTTACAAGTTACGCAACTGCTCTATTAAAGTTTTATCAAAGAAATCATTTGGCTCAACAACTGAAGCGGATATGATTGATTTCAATGGTTATGTCATAATTATTGTTGTTCTGGTCCATAAATGTGGTTACTTGGTCTTAAAACGGGAATAATAACAATAATCCTAACAAATGTGTAAAAGCGAAATTAAGGTCTGCCTAAATCTTTTCTTACTACCATCTTGCCTGCCGTAAAGGAAAGACGCAGTCTACGATAGCACGCTTGCCGCCTAGAATAAACCAATTCACTCCCGACTTGAAGACACCCAGATTGCATCCTTTGGTAAACACCCCCTCGGGCAACGCATTCTACTGTTTGGCAGTTTGAACAATGAAAGTGGAATCAAACCATTTTGTACGAGTTTTTAACCTGTAATAAATGTCTATCCGCTTGTAACCTTTTCACGTCTATTTTAACCGACCTTGTCAAACTTTAGCTACCTAGGAATTAACAATTTCTATAGAAAGAAGTTTACTGTTGGGAAAAATTGCTAGTATAATGTGAAATAACATGTAAATGGAATAGGTTTTATTTCAAATCCAAAATTGCAAGAAAATGTATGGTTTTTTTAAAAAGTTTGTATGGATTGATTTATTAAATGTCCAGGTAAATAAAAATACATTTATTTGTGTGCGATTAATCCCGGTGGTAAACATAATTATGATTTATTTATTGTCTATACTTTACACTAGGTTCCGATTGTTGACTAATAGGTATTTATAGGTTAATACTAGAGAAGGGACTCGAAAAAGACTTACTGGTACTGGTAGCTTTCAGTTGTAGGTAATCAAGTAGTACTTTTGCCTATACGACTTTCATATAGGCAGAGTGACCAGCCAGTTGCATGAAAAATTTACACATACCTACACAAAAACGTAAACAGTTTATTAATATGATCTAGAAGAAATTAGTGGTAACTCTACTGCAGAGTCCGCCTGGGTAAGTATCACACCTTTGCCAGTTATTCAACCGCCAAGCAGTAGTGTGCAAGCATTACTGTGTTCCGGTTTGAAGGGCAATGTTACCAGAGAAATTACTGGGTATGAAGAGATTTTACATCTAATATCTCAGGGTGACCGAGCGTAGTGCAGTGTAGCGCAGGATTGTGTTCGCAAGTTCACAATTCTGGCACTGCAACTGTTAGTGGCAGGTGTGACGCTTACCACCAGGCGAACGCCTTGCTCGTCTCGTCACTTGATAGTATAAAAAAAACTAGAAGAAATTGTGTGATCTTGCAGAAGCCATTACCGTATATAGGCGGTGGTAAGAAAATTATTACTACTCTGCATTTTATTATCGCTGCGTTTCTAATCCACACTGATACCATTTTTACTGCTGCCATATAACTATAGCACAGATCTATAGTATAATCCAGTATAACTGTAAATCCGAACGTAATTGCTCTTTGTTTAATTCTAATTATAAAACGTAATTTACCTGTATTCTCTTATTTTCTCCATAAAAAAACACTAACTCTAAGGCTGAGTATCTATATACACCTAAAACGATGGCGGCAGTAAATAGAAAATGTTTTAATCAATCCCATAAAACTTATTTACCTACGTACTAGGAACTTAAAGACAGAGCGGTGGGAACTTTATTGAGTTTTTTTTTAATTTGACTGCAATATCTAGCCTATGATACTTTCTTATTTTTTTTATTTTTTATACTTTAAAGCGACGAGACGAACAAGACGTTCGCCTGGTGGTAAGTGTCACGCCTGACACTAACAGTAGTAGCAGTGACAGAAAAGTGAACTTGCGAACACAATCCTGCGCCGCACTGCACTGCGCTCGTCACCCTGAAATATTAGATGTTAAATCTCTTCATACCCAGTAATTTATCTGGTAACATTGCTCTTCAAACCGGAACACAGTAATGCTTGCACACTACTGCTATCTGGAACTGCCCGTACCCGGGCTGATGATACTCCGGAAATTAAGACGAAACTAACGACACAAACTCAATTATCGTCCAAAAATAACTTTAAGCTACTGGTAAAGGAAAATAGCACGAGAAAGCTAGTATAGACAGGCTAATCTTAGGTTAATATTATATTTCCTAGCACCTGAAAATTACACAGTCGACCTCCAAAACGACGGTGCGACGAACTCGGGAAGTTTAAAAAGATGTTGGCTCATGTTGATGAGAAAAAAAATTGGAGGACACCTTTTTCTTGCGTGGCAATAAATATAACACCAAAACCTTATTTCTTACATTGTCTGAATAAATCCAGTTCCATCTAAATTTAGTCTCAACTCACAAAAGTCTTCCCCCAAATCTCAAAGTCCTGACGTTTATAAATAAATCTGTCTGCAAAGACCCTTTGTCTCGAGTCAACAGCTTACATTACCGTTCAGCTTAGGATGGATGCTCATGAGATAGCTGAGAGTAGGGCTGTCTCGGTTTGTTGACAAGCTAATTTGCTGTCGGAACTCGGGATGTTCTGTTTTAGATATTTATGGAAGTTGATCGATGTCCGTTTTTATCATGATTTAGGAGAAATAGTGACATAAATAAAGTTCTGCTATTGTTGTTCGGGTCAAGGTTAAACTAAATTCTGTTGCTAATTAACGTATCCTTCATACGAGTCGGCGTAACGTTAAATCAAATTGGTAATTTTTATTTAATTTTTATATCGTAGTCTAAGATTTTTGTTTGTGTAAAACTAAGATGATTTTAGTACCTACCTAAAGCTACACTCTGAACTCTATCATTTCAATGAATTCTGTACATCCCAAAATTACTTAAGAGCGCTTTTAACGAAATGTTTTTCGGTCGTGTTGCTCTAGATTATTTTGTATTGTTGTTTATATAATTTCCAGTTTTACCTACAAATCGTTTTTCAACCAAACTTAAGGCCTATAAACCCCTAGCTTCCTTCGATACTACCAAATATCATAACGTGTCACGTTTTGACGTAAAGCAACATTAACGAGAGCTATACGTAATACTAGGGTAATGCTATCTGACTCTGCAATTACTAACCATCGATAAATCATTACAAGAAAAAGGCGTAGATCACACATCGATCATGGTAGCGGCAGTGGCGACGGTAACAGCAGTTTCTAATAAAAGAATGTGTCCATCGACACTAGTAATCGGATATCTCGCCGCCTATCACACCGTTAGTGATAGCCGTTGAAAAAGCGAATTGGTTCCGCTTCGCCGAACCACATACCGCGGATTAATCAAACGGTGAACGGTGAAACATGTGTTTTGGATGAGATAATAGATAGATAATGGCAGTATGGAGTTTGTATGAACTTGCGTAAGTATCAGTAAAACATCGACTAGGGAAACAAGTTAATAGACACATACCTACACAAACTGAAGATCTTAATGAAAGATAAACCAAAATAGATGATCAACAAGTCTAAAATGAAGATGGGAAGAAAATGTTGTTAGGAACAATACATAGGAATGAAAACTCCTTCTAAGAGCTATGCAGAAAATGTTAATAAAGTTTTTATAGATAAATAATTTAAAGATCGATCTGGAGATAGATCTAGATGATACATTATGGAGAAAACAAATCACACAGTTTTCAAAGCACATTTCTGCTGATCATCCATGTCTATTACGAGTACTAAAAGGCCAAATGCTACAAGAATAGGATGTACTCTTATAGTAGTTCTTAGGTAATTATTTTACTAAGATTTTAACTTGTCAATCATGTATTTTGCTTTTTCTTTCATTAAGATCACTTCATGCAATAAATCCACTCTAAAAAGAAGAAAAATAACTCGAATGCACAGTCACTCAAATTATTTTCTCAAGACATCACGAATAATTCCGAATTTAATGTAAAAAGCTTGAACACGTGAAAGTTTTGCTTACGTGAGGTCGACACAGGTTAGGTACCTGTCAATTTTAGTTTTTTCGTTGCTTTATTTGTTGCTTCGATGAATCGACATTTTGTTTGTATTTTTGTAGAAAGTACGAGGCGTGTTTACATTAATTAAGTTGTACAATGTATTGTAAGCTTTGAAATGATTGTGTTAACGGATTTTAATTGACTACTTACAAGGCATTATAATAGAAATGCTGTTTTAGTTGTTAACGTCATAAATAGTCGATATTAATGTTTCATTCATTCTCTCTCTTTATAATAATAAAAATATAATATTGGTGGACATTTTTAACACAGCGCCATCTAGCCCCATTCTAAGCAAACCTTGTATTATGGAAACCAGATAGCTGATAGAATACTTATAGCACAGAATAAATAATAGTACTACGCTTATAGGTACTAACTAACTATATGTCTATATGTACTGTGTACTGTCTTTATGATTACTGGTCAAGATAATCTCAGAATCATTCAACGATCTTCTATATTTTATTTTATATATATATATACCGGGTGTTAGTTTGAACACCGTAATCCTTCTAGGATATCATTGTACTCGTCATTATGAACAACTTTTACTATGGGGCCAAACCTGAAATCAGGAAAATAAAACAGCTGTTCCATACATTTTGTCCAAGATCGATGAACCTTTTTGTATGGAACAGCTGTTTTTTTTCGTTATTACAGGGTTGGCCCCATAGTAAAAGTTGTTCATAATGATGAGTACAATGATATCCTAGAAGGATAACGGTGTTCAAACTAACATACTGTATAATTATATATGTATAAATCAATTGTGCGTTAGTCTCGTAAAATCTCGAAAATGGCTCGACCGTTTTTTTTGTTTTTTCGCGTATATACTGGTGTTGTCCAGGAAAACAATTTAGACGGTTCGATAGTTTCACCGAGTCATCTAGTGCTTTTAACAAAGTAATGTAATGAGCACCAATTAATTCAGTGATGTCTTAGCTGGTATGTTATGTTACTTGAAGTTCTGGGCACCGCATCACGTGTGTTGGGCAGCAGGCATTAACTTTTACTATCACGACTTCACGAGAGCACCTTGTGCACCTTATAGCTAATTTATAATTACGTACCTGGTAAGCCATGTGTTCAATGACCATGTTTTGTGTGGATATATCTATAAGTTATTAACAAACACCTGCAGCGCGAGTACCGTTCTATGTCGCTTTTTTCGAGTTACTTAGACGAATTTGAGAATATACCGAATTTTATAGAATTATACCGATTTAAATGTCAAATATACGATTTAAATCTCAAATATAACGATCGTCAAGAACGCTGCTGCTGGTCGGCATCGAAATTCAAGAATCCAAGTTTTACATACTGTCAAAACGAATTATTCCGAGAAATCATTAGATTTTCCAAGTTTAGTTTAATTCAAACACCGTAAATGTTTCGTACCGGAAGGACCGCATATGCACCGTGCAGGGGTCGACAACACTTTCAGAAATAGACTAGAACTAGATGAAACTCTAGACAGAAGGAATCTAAACGAAATCAAACTTTAGCCAGCTTGAAATAAGAACCAGAAGAGTCGTGTTGATCGTTGCTAGGCTAATTATAGAAAGACGCACAAAATTATGTAAACAACGAACGTCTCAGAAAATCAGTTTAAGTAAGTACATAAATTATATGCATTAGCATACGATTATATTAACTAGCATCCAGAGAAATATAAAATCCTAGGAGCTTTAATTACTTACAAATGGATTCAAGACAATATTATAATTAGTCGGATCAAAATTATGTAATTGTGGACATACACGTCTAGTTTTATACTGAAAGCTGGGTAATACTTACATTATTTATATGACGTGACAACATCTAGCAAACTAAAGATAAGTTCTTAAACGTACACATAATACTACTTTTAATTTTAAAAATAAATGGAAAACGCGATACATGGTATGCCCTTAATATCTATCTATATATATAAAAGGCTCTGTTCTGACTGATTGACTGACTGACTGACTGACTGACAGACAATGCACAGCACAAACCGCTGGTCGTACAGACTTGAAATTTAAATATAATCTAATTAATATGATAGTCAAACTCAAGCTTATTAGGCATAAAAAACTGAGAGGTATATGTAAACCAAAAACTCTATAATATTATCATAACAGACTGTCTACAGACTGTCTAGTTAGGTTGCTATCTATCATGATAAACAGCAACATAATTAATAATCACCGACACTAACGACACCACTTATCGTCTCGTACACAGATCAACTTCATCATAAAATCCCTCTCTCCATATTTTTGCCATAAACGTGCCATAGACTCGTTTTATTTTAATTTCCGATTTGAGACATCAAAGATGTTTCAGAGGCCATTTTGCAGCGGAAATATTGACTTTCGCAGAAGAGTTAAAACAACCAGAACCTTAGTTAAATTCGAGATGAGATGAAACCGGAATTTGCCGCTTGCAGGACATGTGCCTGCCAGATGTTCATATAAACTCGTACATAATTATCTATGCAAATTGAATACTTAGGCACCGGAGTAAATATAGCCATTTTGTCGCTACCACAATTTACATGAAGCTATTTAAGGAGCTCATAAGGTAAGGTGAAGCCTTAGGCATAAGTTTAAATTGGATAAACTTCATAGACAGTGGTTTCTGTTCTTTTTCTCTTAAGAATTTTACATGTGCATCAGAATGTGAAGATTATTTCAAAGGTCTAAAAAAATGTTCGTGCACATCAAGTTAAGTCCGTGAATGCACGCTTTTAACATTCCTTTGCATTGCAGCAACACCTTAAATCTAAAGTACTTTAGATACACGAAGATATAGTAAGCTGAAGTATAGTTACTACGGGAAGGTAGTTTGTAACCTCAAGCATAGACATCAGGCAATTTACTACGATGTATGTTAACACAGTTCGAGCGTGATCCAAGTTTTGATGCTAATTCTGTTTCGATGCAAATTTTGAAAGGGCGCGGGCATTATAACTGCAGTAACCTCACTTTTGATGTCGTAATCAAAATCACAGTACCACAACGAAACAATTTAATTATAGCATCGATGCGCTATTGTGTAAGGAAGGGATCCCCATTGCCTTTCACTGTTGCCACATCAATCGATGCAGTGAGCATGCAAATCCTATGGCTGTTCAATTGGTCGTAACTTCTAAAACCTGGTCAAGATGATCTGAGACGTCACGTTTCGCACATTATGTGTAAAATAAATGTTCTTGCCGCGGTTATTTTGAATCGAGCGAGTCATTAAAGACTATTGTTGTTGAATTGTAATCTACTGTGTACTAGATGGTCATAAGTGTAGGCTAATCAATTTAATGCCAAAACTTCTACTAAGAACGAGGGAACTCTTAAGGAAAGCACATAAGAATCGCTACCTAATAAAACAATATACATTACGAAACTAGTTTTTATGTAGTTTAGATGACAATTGATATATATAAAAATGGTGGAGATGTACAATGTAAATAAAGAAGAAATTTAAATATATAGTTATGTTTATCTATAGAGGGTGCCATATTTTTGTGTCGCAGCTGCTTTTTCGGTTTTCACCAGAGAGCGCAAGACAACTACTTATCTTGAAAAAAAATATACCTTTAGTGAAATAGTCAAAATAATACTAAAAAATATTGTGAGATTTCCATCAGAAATTTCAAAGCAACATTACCAACATTATGATTTGAGTCCACTTTTATTGTGTGAACTGCTAAAAACTGGAATGCGCTGCCAAAGTGAGTTTCCCGATAGTTACAATCTGGACGTCTTCAAGTCCCGATTGAATCGGTTTGTTCTAAACAAGCGTGATCTATGTAGACTGCAGAGGCTGTCAAACGCATATAGACTGCATAGTGCACGACAGGCCGAAGTCACCGGCCGCAGCCCCGTGAGAATCGCACCCATTTGGACGTGCGCGCGTCACGCCGCCATCCGCGTCCGTCTCATATTGTATGCACTGACGATGTTGACAGTTATTGTGCATGCGCTTCCGGAACTGTGTGAATGGACACAGCACCAAAAAACAAACGTAAGCGATGTTTTTCAAACATATTATGTTGAATTTTCATGCAGTCATTGCAGAAGAAAAACAGCAGCAGATCTGGGCAGTCTCCTTTGCAGGAGGTTGCCTATATAGGTAGGTAGCTACATCATTGCTTAAATTCCACCGTTAAGCAAAAGTATGTTCCGCTTTGAAGGTTGGTAGCTACATAATTGCAAAATATATTCTGCCGCTAAGCAAAAGTGTGTTCTGCTTTAAAGGATACTCACAACCTACCTACTAGCCAAATGCAGGGCTAATGATGCTCACCATCAAATGTCTTAAAGAAATGAACACCAGTCTAGTGGCGCCTCGGATTTTGTTTTGTTTCTGTACCTCTGCAATTGTCTTATGGGCAGACTTTATCTACATTTACGAGAGTCTTGTTCTTCAAGTGCCATAAAAAAGAAGCAATCATTGAAATTTTATTAAGATTTGGTTAATCGGTAAGACTCTTTTCTAACGTCAAGTAAATAAATCAGCCACAACAGATGTTCTCTCCCGTTTCTCCGATAAATCGTTCAATTTTCTAAATAATCGACATGCAGCCCCAGATCACGTCCACGCGAAGATAACCGTTTTAATTAACTTTTCGTAATTTATATCTTTATTAGAAGCTCGCTAATGGTAGATCGTGATTGGCAATAGGGATCTCTTCAGACTACGTTGTTATAATATGGCGTTATAGCTTAATTATTAACCTCGTACCGCCTCTCGTCTGCCCCGCTATATTAGACAGTATATGGCAACGATCCTCGTCTTTTTATAAAATTGTACAGACAGCTTGCTGCATTGGAAAACACTATCTACAGCCATTATTTATTATACTTTCTGGTGCTCGGTTAGATAACGGACATGACAATTCTAGAATACATTACTGTACTTAATCTTCTACTTTTACTACAGCACCCATATTGAAACTGCCAAAAAAGTTCTCATATCTCTATGAAACAATTAATCTTTTTTGTCGTAATTAAGGTGTGGTGGCATAGCACAAGGTTTTTCATAATTATTCGTACAACTTTATTCAAAATATGACCGTCGTCGTGATACCAAACAGCCAGTATAATAGTAGGTCTCTCCAAACAATACCTCACAACCTTTATCTATACAACCGATCGTTTTACTAGTTTGCTTAATCATACAAAAATCGATTAGTTCTGATGGAGATCTAGCCAGAGTTTGAGATCTTACTTCCATCAATCAAGTATTTTGTTTTTGACAGGCTAGCGTAGTCTGAAGAAGTAATTACCAATAAGCAGCGAGTCAGTCGGATCGTGATAGCAGCAGACTTACTGTCGTCGTCTGCCGATACCGTCCGCGACGTGACGCCCGTCGCGACTCCGTTACTGACGACCGTCACGGACGCTTGTTTATCATTGTGCTGCAGTTTACTAAGAGCATTCTCACACTGCGGCCGAGCCATTTTGCAGAGCACATTTGACAATTGCGATCACTGTTCCCGCGCTTCTTGTACAAGGTGGAAAAGTAGACAGGCACACGGCTACATGCGGAAGGAACGAACGGCTGAAACGAGACGTATGAGACTTCCACTTACAATATACGGTATGCCAAAGAGACTTTTAACGGTGATGAGAGGTACTGTATTGAAATCGATAGACAGAAGGAAATGAGACTAAATAGCTCTTCAGACCATTCGTCTCGCCAAAGCATAGAAAATAAGCAGATTGAACCAATATTACGACGTACGCTCCAAAGTCTGTGTCTGTGAATTTTAAAAGTTCTCAGCGCTGTACTGCATAGCATAAAAAAATATCACTCTACAACTATTTATGCACTGCTGCCTAGACGTAGCCGTATAAGCGCTGTAGCCGCTGTAATGTGAAAGCCATGGATTTTTCGACATTCCATGATGATAGATGTAGTATCATAATGATGAAGACACAGAGCATTTTGGTGCATCGCTACTGTGTTGGCTAAGACAACCGATGTAAAAGCGCCCTTACCAGAGAGCGTCATGGTTGCTTGTTTATCATTCTCCTGCAGATTACTCAATAGTTTAGAGAGAACGTGCAATCGTCACGAGTAATGGGATGAGCGGTGCGCCAAGCCAGCCAATGTTGGCAGCTCTGATTGTGAATCGAACCGACTCCAATCTAATTGGACTAGACGGGTGCTAGGTACGATTGACGAAATTATCGTGAAATTCTGCAATGGATCAAATTTTAATGATTTATTTATTTGTTTATTAATTAAAACGGCTATAGCCAATAACATAATGAATGAATGAAAATGAATTAATTAATTTAACTATTTATTTATTTGTTTATTAATTAAAACGGCTATAGCCAATAACATAATGAATGAATGAAAATGAATTAATTAATTTAATTAATGGTATGGAAGACTAGAATCTAGTTTCGATATCCAAGTATTTAAGTTTGCAATACAACACATCACTACAACAAGAATCATATACAACAAAATGTATCCCCGAAAGCTCAGAAGCATTACAACGACCAGTTCCGTAATAGCGAGCACAGTAATGCAGATCGATTCTATATAATCGCGGTGTGCTATTAGAAAACGGCAATACCTATTGCAGACTATATCTCAATATATTCAATTTTATTTAATAACAAGCCGCGGCGTATCGATAATTGTCGGAAGTCGATGTATTAAGTGCCCGGTCGTCTTGTGTTGTAATTACAGTGATCGAATCAAATCAAATCGCGGGATCGATTTATGTATCGATGTCAGACGGCGCCTGTGAGCATCACTATTTTAACTCCACGCAACGAACGCAGAGGAAGGAATGCAACCATTTACGCGATAATAGTAAAATTACTAGTTTACCAACAAGTAAAAGCGCGCAACAAGTTTCATGCTACGATTAAAGCTTTATTAGAGGAAATGAACAGCTGTTAACAAGACCTTGTCGATCTATGTTAGAGAGAAGAGGATAATAGTAGAGGGGTGTGTAGTGTAGTTTTAATGGGAAAAACTTGCAATGATTTTAACATAGTAGTACAGAAATACCAAGTTATTGGAATAATACATTATTCATAGAATATATAATAATAACCTAAACATTTAGAGATATTAATAAACTGGTGATATAGGCTACAAATATTTTTGTATTTGACTGGACTATATATGCATAGTAAGTTTTCACACAAAGGTATGGTAAACATATAACGTATGGGCATTGAGTAGTCTTAAGGAAACCTTTTAAAATAGTAATCTTAATACTGTGTAGTTTTTTGTATTTTATTTCGAAGCTATTATCGTTGGTACGACGAGTAAATTATTAACGGCGATATGTATATTACATGTCAATCGTGTTTACAAAGGGGTGAGAACAATGCCTCGGATCAATGACGAAATGCCAGAGGTTACCGCACTGTTACGTAACAGTATTGTTCCAATTAGCGGTTAGGAAGCGATGTCACTGTCATTACTACGAATACTAAATGAATATTCGTAGTAATGACAGTGACATTGCTTGCCGTAAATAGTAATAGAAATGTAATAAATGGATATAATAGAGATGGATAGCAGATGAAAAACAAAAAAATTCGACTTAAAACTCTGTCATCATTAATATTGGCAGCTTATTCGGCACACTGCAAGTATACATAAGACTCCTCCCTCTTTCCCCAATCTTCCTTATTTGGTGCCAACCTTGACCAGGTTTACTTCCACACAGATCTTCTCCGTTGGACTAGCTTTCCAGGACTGCCCTTATCATCATTTGGATCATTATATGCCAACACTCGAAGGGCGTTTGGGACATATCCATCACGCTGGCCCAGTTGTGGGTTCATGGATTAACAATTTCCATACGCCATTGAAGACAACTCAAGCCAGACGTATATAGGTTTCCTCACCATGTCTTTCTTCACCCAAAAGCTAGTGATATGAAAATCCTTACATACATTTCAGCTCATTGGTACCCATGTAGAACCAGCGACCTCACGATTGCAATTTTTTTAGAAATTGTGAGTACATATTCGTCTACTACATATTCGTTTCTAATCTCGGACTATTGTTCGTCTACATTTTATTCACTACGCATTACAACTCTGATAATGAATCATTCACATTTTATGGCAAAAGCTGTAATTCTATTTCCATACAAAATACTATTAAACTAACAAAAGCTGCCACGGAAAGCGCCGCAAAATAAACATAAAAAGACACTCAATTATCTTTTCTAAAGAAGGACCTACTGAACCAAATTCGTCGAACAATACGAGAAAGGGCGTCAAAATTTTATCGGCCTTAATACTTCACTAAAATAGTCAATACAACCCGTTAGTTCGTTGTAAAGGATGCAATTTGTACGTGACCAAATTATATATTAAAGAATCCAATAATATAAGGTCTATTGTATGCATTGACTTGATATTCCCAATAGGTTAGTCATTTCACCGTTGGAAAACGTAGGCAATGCAAATATTTCTAGCTATGTGATGCGGAATGGTTTTTAATAGGTGAAAATAATTTGTAAGTGGAAAACGATAATGTTTGGTTTCTACAATGCGCAGGCTACGAAGTAAGAACACGAAATAACAATTCTCAACGTTTGTATTTTTGATATGCGTTTCTTATTGAAAGACACCTACGCAGTATTATCATCACCTATAGTCATCTATAAAGCAGAAAATTACAAAACGAAACCCGAAAGAAGAAAATGTAGGCACTGAGCCATACTTTTTGCCTAAGACAATAAAGAAAATTCTCATAATGCAGTTCATTTCACAGATATAATACGAACATCGCTGAGTAAAATGGTCTATTCCACTATAAAATGGCACCCATGCTTGACAACTTGGCCTTCATAGAAAATTTACATGTCTTATTAAAAGACTTTCTAGAGACCCACTGGGTGGATACCATTGAAACTGCGGGTGGTCGGCCATAACAGCTACCTAACTGCTATAGTGATACGATAGGTAATGAGAAATCATGTACTTGTATGTCGCTGGAGGCAAATATTTTGCGTTAAATATCGATTCTGGATTCAGGTAGCAAAATTGTAAAATTACGGTTTGATTCCACTTTTTTTTACGAACTGCAGTGAAATGCGCTTCCCGAAAATATATAATCTGGAAAGCATTAAGTGAATTGGTTTCTTCTGGGCAAGCGTGCTCCATCGTAGAACGTATCTTCGGTACATAAGGTGTGATAGAAAATCAATAAAAAAAATATACGAATGTAGAGTACAAATACCTAAAGAAAAAATTTTACTTCACGTATTCACACTACCATATGGCATACCAAGCCGAAATTCAAGCCGGTTATTTGAATCATATTGAATTCTAATCAAAATGCCAAAAAAGCTAAAATGCTAAAGTTACCCTTCACAAAAAAAATATATACTAATAATTATTTGATCCAATTAAAAGAATCCCGATCCCTATTAAAAGAGCACCGTTGCCATTTTACACAAATTGTAGTCAAAAACTAAATTGATTATATTAAGATAGAATTTATAAAAGAATAACTTTTGAAATATTTCACACATTATTAACAATGTATCAGCATAAGCATAACCATAGCATGATCAGCCAGTTTTAAATTGTCTACTGCTTGACTTAGGCCTACCCTCCAAGGGCAAATGGGCCATATTCACCACGCTGGCCGAGTTGCGGGTTGGTGAATGCACATCATGCACATACGCCAATGAATTTCTTCTCCGGACGTACGCAGGTTTCCTCACCATGTTTTCCTTCACCGAAAAGCCAGTGGCAAGCAGTATCCGTGCTCATAAACTACAAAGAGCTCATTGGTACAGGTCTGGGTTTGAACCCGCGACCTAACGATTACAAGTCAAACGGTCTCCCAGTTAGGTTATCACGGCTTTACAATATATAATTACATTAATTAAAATTTATGTACCTACACTATAAAGGCCACCTGCGTATAACAAATGTCCTAAACATTTTCCATACGCAGGTGGCTTAATTTTACAAATTTTCTATACTTCCTTGTATGAACTAGACCAAAATGTCACATGCCTTTATATGTTCTACAGCAATTCTAATCATATTTTAGAATGATTATTAAGTTTGGTGTACCTCTGTAAATAAAATAAAAACAATGCTATTAATATTCGTATCTTCAGTTTTCTCTGTTATTAACACGGACTTCATAATTGAAGCATTTGGGTAAAATACAGACCCTAAATATAACAGGAAATGTTAGATACTTGTATATGTAAATTTCATACAATATACTGAGTAGTGTCCCTATATAAGTACAAGTAGGTATAATAATAAATGTGTAAATCACTTCTACATGGGATTCCTAATGACATTCGCGCCTCTGTACACCAGATTTTGAATACTGTAGTTTCCCCATGTTATAAGTATAGAGCTATCCTGGTTAATATTATTGGTGGTTACTTGTGATAGAATAAATAATTTTGTGATCTCAGCGCGTATAATAATAAAGTCATAGTTTAAATGAGTGCTGCTGTTGATGAGCTAAAGTTATAGTGCACTATAGATAAGTTTCGCCTTATAATGTTCCATGTTATAAGGAGAATTCTATATGAATATATAGGATGGCTGAAGATGAGTAACCATTTCTAAAAATGTGTAGACTATTTTGGCTATTTTTGGTAATACTAAGTAATACTACGTTCCACGAACAATCTTCCTGCCAATCGCCTGTTGATTTCCAAGCCACCTGCCAAGCGTTATGGCAATACCCCTATATTATGGGGGAGGCCTTCGTCCAGCAGTGGACGTTTTATGGCTAATGACACTACGTCCCACAAATGCATAAGGGGATTTTCTAGTTTTACTGGGAGAAAGTGTTCTAGTTAGTGTGTTGTGTTGTGTGTTCTTGGTAATACTATATTATAAGCAGACGTAACATGTTTATTTTTGTTTATTTTATTCATTTTATTCATCGGCCAAAAGACGTCCTCTGCTGGACGAAGCCATCCCCCTTAATAGGGTAGAGTTGCCACAATCCCCACGCTTGGCAGGCGCCTTGGAATATCGCAGAATGCTCACCACCGTTAACCGAGAGGACGCTGCTGCCCATCCTCTAGTGTTTCTGGGTGCAGTTTTAGGAGATGTCCAGGTCCTTTCATTATGTTAATATAATAGAGATTTTCTGTGGATTTTCTTTTATCATTAAAATATACACGTTACAGAGACGAACTCTATCCAATATATCTTTCAATCTACAATACCTGTCTTTTCCTCCATATTATTTTATGCTTTTTCGTATTTTTTCTAGAATTTCAAAATCAATTCATTACTTAATACCAGAGATAGCTCACCTATTACATTCAAACTCACGAACAAACTGTACATATTTATACGCGTAGATTAATATTAGTGTAGATTATAGAATTACTGTTTAAGGCCACGTCGAAAAGTTCACGCAAGTCAAAAGTAAATTGCGAATGCCATTTCACTTTCAACATAATCTTTTCAAAGAAACATAATAAGGACTTGAGCTTTCACATGAATCATCATATTATTATAATCCGACCGTAGCAATAGTAAAAGCAGCAATCACACCATCCGTGACAGACTGAATAAAGCACAAATACCATAATAAGGCGCAAGAAATCAATGCATCACGTATCATTCCGTATCTGATCGTATGTCAATCTACTCCAAGCCGTATAGTATATCATATGCCATTATTTAAGCATAATATGTTGATATATGCAAATCTCCGTGTTGATAAGATCTCTTGGTGGTGCACAACATCTCAAAAACATTCTGGATTTAATCTGACACTGAACTTTATATCGCTTTCTCTGCTACTGAGGGAACAAGACTACGTTTGACTAAGCTTGTTCGTTTGTTTTGTCACATTGAAGGAAAAATGTTGTTACACTTTAATAGGATCCAGGTTAAATACGCGAGTCGCGATAAAATTCAATCAACTTTTATCATCTCGCGAGAACAAGACGGACTTATCGATCTTCTAGATTTGTTACATTCGCAAATTGATAAAAACGAGGAGACAAATTTGACAAATTTGTCTATGCCCCGTGCTAAACTTGCTGGTTCAAGACAAATTAAATTTAACCATAATATGTATTTGAATTTGAGACCCTTGGCACATGTATTCGAATTGTGACTTTTAAAGCAATCAAATGATATTACTCGTATTAAATACTTATTTATTTAGGTACTTTAAATTCTACATAATAATGATTTTTTAGCCTGAGATATGGCACTGCTAGGGCAAAGTTTTTCCGTTTCTCCATCTAGACAGCCATGTTTGTCTTTGATGGTCATTATTTGCCGTGAGATTTCAGCTCGTCACGTCTGGGTCGGCCTGAAAGTGGTTTGAGACCTAAACTGTGATTATCTATGCCCACTTTTTTGAGACCTACACTGAACAGTCGCTCAGCTTGCGAGGACTAAAGTATCCCGCCATAATAATAATAATACGAACATCTTATATTATCTGTAACTCTAATAATTTTCATATCCAAGAAATTTTATGTCAGGATGCTATCAGAGTTAGCAAGGAATGAATTAAACTCAACCCACTCCTACGCGAGTCTCAACTCGAAAGCATTACTCTGTGTGAGAACTTGTACCATTAGTTACCAGTAATCAAATACCGTTTTTATTGCTTTTATCATATTACTGAGACCATAAATCTGAGATTATTTTAAAGATTACATTTACAATTTTTATTTTTTTCGGGGCGTATAGCAAAAAATTCAGATAACGAATCATGGATTCACAAAATGGTAATCAAATTTAGCCAATGCTAAATCTCAGATAGTTTTGACCTAAAAATGTTTAAGCTTGTGCATCTTACCATAATTCACGATTTGTTTTCTACGAAACTGATTAATGCTTACCTGTAAAAAGAAACACATCATTAATAATACAGTAAACTCATAAACATGCACCATTAAATGTTTACAAATTAACTATTCCACTAGTGTTAGATGAGCTGAGTTTGGTCAAAGGTCGCATAGTTGAAGATTTATATAACAACAAGCCCTTTCCTCATAATCATGTTGATCATAAATACATTTTAAAATTCTAATAATGCAGCATGATATAATCATGTTGAAAGACACGTGTAAAAAGTTCGTCATAAGAAATCGCTAAAGTGAAAATGATAAATTTGTATATAAACAAATTATAATGGATTTTATTGACGCACATAAAATATTTACGAATGCATGAAATGCTATGAGCCAGAAACTTGTAGTAAAAATATGATAAAAATCAAGAACATCAATGATTTCACCAATAAATCCCACATTAATATTTTTGAATTTCGCCATCCAATAGCCACTACTAAGTCTCTTTGTTATGTCTACCAACTGCAAATTCAATGAACAGGCTCCGCCAAAACAATAGACGGTAAATCGAAATATTTTCATAGATTAATGTCACTAGTTCACTACTTTGAAACATGGTAATCATACTCCATATAATAGATCTCTTCCGCTGCGTTGGTTTTGATAGATAGGTAGCATATCATGATTGAAGCTTTAGATTTCATCAGCAATTGTAAACTCTCTCACAAAGCGTTAAAGTCTGTGATTAAAATTTAAATTTTGATTTATTTTTGGCCCTTCAAGATCAACAGAGCGTGTTTTATGGAGGTGCATTGGCCGATGAACACAAATTAGCCTTTACACAAATGCTGGAATTGCATTGTTTCTCTCAGTTCAGAAATTTAGATTCTAATACAGCAAATCTGAGTATTCCGGTCCTCATTCCGTCTAAGTTTGCTTTGTTCAAAGGAATGGGCTAAAATCTATGGACCTTGGTCCAAACGTCCCAGGATTGACACTATTGCCAAATGACACAGTGTAATCAAAGATGCCTCTGCGCAAAAGGTCATTAAATTCTAACCTACAGGCTTCAAATAGAGGAAAACTATGAAGGATGCTCCTTAGATTCGATGAAGTGATGATAAACGAAAGACATCTGGCAGTGATCGGAAGCAAATAACCGCAGATCCGACACAGTTGTGTGCCTTGGCATAGACCTATGTCCAGCATAGAATAATAATAATAATTAGATTATGTCAAGTAAATTAGTAGTAATTATAAAAGTTGTCATTGTAACAATATTTGACTTTCTACAGCCCGAATTTTTACTGTCTCATAAATTTTATTTTTCATTTAAAATGGTATTTCAGACGCATCTTGTGTCAAGCTTGGTGGAAGACTTTGGCTTATTTTCGACCAATTTGAATTTTAAAGGAGAATGGACTTTTTCTTGACAATTTTTGCCAGCGAGAAATAATTTCCATAACAGTAATCTGTCCTTAGACATTAGACCTAATTTATTCTATATGCAAAACAATTGTGCCAAACCCCAGATATTTTTTCATACATTTTGTAATAAGCTCAAATTTCATTTGTATCATGTTTGGTAAAACAATGCATACCTATAATAATATGAATTGGACCTACCAATTCATATTATCATTCGATTAGAATGTTATTTGCAACCGTGTTCACATCAAAATCGTCACGAAATATGAAAACAAAAACAAAGGCCACAAATAATTTATAATAAACATCACCTAAAATTAAATGCATAATCTCATCACATATTCAATTGAGATGAATAAAACGAATTCCGCATGTGGGCTTATTAAATTCACAAAAGACTATTGTTTTAAGGTTTGGAGCATCTGTCTGTATACCGTTTATTTTAATTGAATGGGCTGGTAATTGTAAATTGTAAATCCAAGTCTTAAATTCGAAGTCATATTTTAAACACGTATATAAAATATTATGTTTTAATGAATGCAATCAAAACGGAAATTACTCATAAGCTCTACGCTTAGCCGTCGCCACTAGGAATTAATAAAAATAAGCTGTAATAATATAGTGAGCAATAGGTTCCATCGGTAAATATTACAATTATTTGAATGAATTGGGCATAATTTTATTTAACACCGCTCGTAACTGGGAATGAAGTACCAAAGTGGGTGTTTCCCGATAGGACGTACAACTTGGGTGTCCTCAAGTCCAAATGAAATTGGTTACTACTAGGCAAGCGAAGCGTACTTTCATCGTATATGAGCCGAGTGTGCATTGGAACGCAATACTAATAATTAAATACATAAAAAAGCATACAATTATTTTTATAACATAATAAAATCACCATTTAATCTTCATAACAATCTTAGATCGAGGAAAATACAAGAAAAAACGTTTTTATTGGACTCAGTGCTCGGTATGTAATATGTTGATTTTTAAAAATCATTATATTTTATTATATTTTATGACGTCGTTATTGGACTTTCTATAAGATTTTTGTGTAAACAAGACCTGAATATACAGATAAGAGGTTTCACGAGGCCTTTGCTGTTTTCTATTCAATTAGGGCAGAGATCTTCAGAGAGCTTTTATAAATAAACTCTTAATTCGTGGCCATAATTGCAGTATTTTCGTAAATGTAAAATAAATTAGTAAATCTTAAGAAGCTGGTACAATATTATCTAACAAATTTGGTAGAGTCTCAATGACTGCATTTTTTTAAAGCATAAATGGTGCTGAGATGTTTATGAAGCATATAACTACTATGGATACTATAGATAGAACTTTATAGTGTATACACATATAATATGCAACCATATAAGCATTCTCAGATCCAACTTTATATGAAAAGGGCATAACTTATACTTAATTATTTAATAAAGACCTAATTCAATCATCTGACATTTTTACGCGTGTTTTGAAAACCTCCGACAATCCAGACAAACCACATTATAATATTGTTAGCAAAATTATTATGTACTAAAAACTGAAAATTACTAACCCTAGACCTCACTTATAATATTAAATTACGGTGCAACAAGATAAAACAGGGGAAGCGTAAGGCTAGGGGCAGGGCCATTGATAGTTTGCTGAATGGGGCTGTAAAGCAAATTGCAGTACCGCCTGCTGAACTTAATATTGTTCAATACCCTTAGTATTGCGTGTTAGCTGGAGTAGTGGGTTAGGCCTAGGGCAAGTGAAGAGAAACTGGTGAAATACCTATAACTTTGCGAAGCCTACTTTTTATTCTATGACTTACCTTTAGCTGCATCTACGATTACCTAACAATTAATGATAAAAGAATTAACACGCAATATGATTATGAAATCCACATATACAATAAATAAATTTTCCCAAATAAGTTTTTAACGTAAAGTTCTTAAAGATCGTAACTCCACTCTCATTAAGCTTTCGTTTGTCGGGGGCACGCTATCTACCACTGATGCTATCACAGAAGCAATAATTCTCAATCATTCCCCAGGCCTGTCACCTACCACCTAGATCGTTAAAATACCTAGCTGTACGTTGATTGAAATTATCAAGCCTCGGTATATGATGTCACATTATAATGATTAAGGATAAGTGCTTATTGCAGAGGAAATTGAATTTCCAATCATATGCGTAGGCATAATTTAATGATCTAGCGCCTCGTTTCATGGTCGCAAATAAAAAGGTAAGATAACTTTTACTAAAGATCGTTTAAAAGTTATACTCGTAACAAGAAAGTGATGTAATAAAAACAGAAAAAAATATAACTGACACTTGCTATAAAAGGACTATTTGTGAAACAAAATATGCGATTGATGGATTGTCTACATAAAATCGCCAAAGTCAGAAAATGCCTCGCATCTCTACCATAATAACCGAGAGTTTGAGATTAGAATAGTACATTATGATACGAGTGTGCTGGTCATTACACTAGAGGCGGTATTATGCGCGCAAGCCGCAGGCGAGCGCGATAAGGAAGCCGAGAGCGTAATGACTAATAGCACAAGAGTTCCATACGACTGTTTTCGTCACACTTGCGAGGAAAAAACTATTTATTTTTGATAATAATCAACCACACAGCGAAAACGTCAACAAACATTTGCTGAAAATGGCGCCCAAATCAGTAATGCGCGCGCAGGTTGACATTTACTTCAGCGGCATAAGAACTCTTTGTTGGTATTACAAAAAAACTGTAAGTATTACCCGGCTATATTAAGAGTGCTTCGTATACGTACGTCTAATTGCAGTCACGTACAAACTTGACTTTACCGGGTTGTACCTATTATAGCACCATGTGCCGTAATGTAAAGTAAAAAGCACGCGTGCGTAATAGCTTGGATTATGAGCCTAAAACCGATGCAATAAGATCCAATTTACGAGCAAGTGTGATGAAAAGATATTATAGAAACAGATGAAAACCTAGAAGAACATTCGACCAAATAAAGATAAGGCAAAAGAATATTGAAAATATAAATACTTACTTAGTATAAAATATTGGCTTAGAATTATTAGGCTACATGAAATGTTTCAAATAGAAGAAAAAAATTAAATATAAAAAAGCCTATAGTATCGTAGACATAAAAAACATAAACAAACAAATTAATTAAAACTTTTACGTGTCCATTGAATGCACAATTAAAATTATACGGTTTGTACAAGTAAGAATTCAAAACAAAACCCTTTCATTTGAGATAATTGTTCATCAACCAATTGACGAATGGCGTAGGCGTCTCCATCTCACAGCTAATAATGGACAATCAATGAATTAATTCTGACTGCATTCAACAAAGAACTTGATTCGGAAGACACTGAGAAATTCATGATAGATGCCGTAGATACCACGTATGAAATGAGCTTAGGACTTACAAATTTGATATCAACTTTGCAAATCTTCTATAGGTAATTTGTTGTTATATGTATTTTTGTGCAAACTGATATAACTGCATTATGTAATTGTGTAGGATCAGTCATACAAAGAAAATACTATGTAGGTTTTGATCCTTTTATAAAATAGACTTCCGCTGCCACATTAGAAAACAAGACTGAACCAAAAAAACAAAAGGAAAGGCATAAAACACTTCAAATATAGAAAATATATATAGAAATACTAAAAACATCGTCGTCGCTATACAAAAAGTATCGTCGCCTACTGTTACTTTACCATTATACCTTAATTATACGAGTAGACAATGCGCAACAACGCGACAGTAATTTTAATTTCAATTCTAACCCTCAAGTCCAAATTAGTTATCATTCTGTTAAGATAAATACTAAAAAGTTTAATCACATAATATTTACATCCACTTCTCCAGGTGCATTAACCTTAAAGCATAATAATTTCAATGTTCAAAGAGTCGCTTGCGTATACTAATTTATGCGCAAGCGACCAACAAATAATACTATAAATGCAATAGTGTATGAAGGAATAAATGTAAGTAGTGACTTCGTCACACTATAAAGGCTCAACGGATATGAGAATCTAAATTTATAATAGAGTTAGTTTGTTTCTTAGATTACTATTAATCGGCTACTTTTTAATCCTGAAAAAATACACGGATCCTGCAGGTTAGCGGATGATCCGCAAGTGTATGTTTCGTGAAATGATCATGGTCAAAGGCGGAGCCACTTCTATACGTTTAATATTTTCTTTACTGAGAGTCATAGTAACAGAAACATCGGAAAGCGGTACAAATGCTCTTTTACAATATAGCAGAAAGAAGACGCATAGCTGTCTGCACTTGTATTATGTTGTTATATATTGATCAATCATTTCAGTCACGTCAATAATCATAAATTACTTCAGGGATCGGAATAGTTACACTGTCTTATGTTTCTTGCTTTCTTTCAAATGACAAAAGGCGGATTAATTATTCCGAAGCTGATCTATGTTTATTAGTAAGGCCATAGAGTTTATATTATAACTTACCATATTTTCTACCAAAATTACACAAAAGAGACAGCTCCTTTCACGGCTATCAACTTCAGGTTCCTGTGTTCATTTTTGTTTTATTGCTACGGGATGACTCACGTTTAATTGAGAATGTCCCTTTCTAAGTCTGATGCTCCAACTATAGTTTCGATATCATCCGGTGACTTTTTTCAAGGAGTGAAAACAGATCCTGACACGCGTGCGGCCACGTCCTGCTTCGCACATATTTAAACTATAGTAGAGTCTTCGAATCTATAGTCGGAGCATCTGACTTAATTTAAACGTGAGTAACCCCGTATAAATAAAACAAAAATGTGTCAAAATCACGTCAGTTTTCATAGTTAAATTGATTGTGTTCACTCTGTATTTAAAACTCATTCGTAACATCGCCTCATCAGCGCCCTCATCCGCGTCCATTAGAAATACGTTCCCGTTCTAGCCGTGTGCAATGTGCATCGTTCCGGTCCCCAGTCATATTTTCACATTGATTTCTAACTGCAGTACGCGATGCAGAAAGGAGAACACGCGCTGATATGATAATTAGCATTCGATACGGTATGGAAATGAGCAGACTCACTGACATTAAGCAGGGTATTTAACTGAGAGCTACACGTCGTATTATAAATGTCTTTCATAATTTCAAAGGCAAATGTTATAGAAATGTATAAGGACACGTTATTGAGATGACAAACGTTATAGACAAACAAGATGCTTTCGTGATGGTAAGAGAATACCTGCCTATTATAATGAACATGGAGAGGCAGCCAGAATGTTGAGTAACAAAATAAAGACCAGAGCATCACTGCGACGGAATTGATTACCTACTTTAACATTCGATAGTGAGTCTAATTAGGCCTGTAGTCTATTAGCCCTAAAATTTAAATTACTGTTTTGTATTTATGCTTCCACATAACACAAACATTGAAATACAAATTAACTTATTTTAAATTAACTACGCCCCACGGTTCATCCGCGTAGACGATCCATAACAGACACTAGTAGTAGTAGTTATTAGTAGTTATAACTAAAGGAAAAGATGAGAAGAAAGAGAATGAACCGATAATCTGTTGTAATGAAGGAAAGGAAGACAAACTCAAACCAAGTAACAAACAAACACTAAACTTGTGAATGAATAAAGTTAGTAAGATTTTTTGTATAACATATACAGGCTGTTAGTTTGAACACCGTTATCCTTCTAGGATTTCATTGTACTCATCATTATGAACAACTTTTACTATGGGGCCAACCTTGAATATTTTTTTTGATTGAACTATCCAAATCCAAATTTTTGTGACTAAAAGTACAAAAACAAAGGACTTTCATACAAATGTTTCCCCCCCTTTTCCCTTTTTTAGGGGTCGAATTTCGAAAAATCCTTTCTTAGTACATCCCTACGCATCGAGACGAATACACCCTCCAAATTTCAAGTCTGTACGACCAGCGATTTGGGCTGTGCGTCGTCTGTCAGTCAGTCAGTCAGTCAATCAGTCAGGACAGAGCCTTTTATATATATAGATATATTTGTAAAAAAAAAATATTTTATATACTAGCGATAGTTATATTGATATTAGCATTTTTTTATTTGGGAGAAAATAATGGAAGCTCTGAAACATGAAGTCGAATGTCCTTCTGAATATTCCGCGAATTCACTATGCTGTGTAAATTGATTCAACTGCTCTGTACCATCGTGGGCCAGTGTCCAATTACGACAGGATTATGTTACAAGCCCGCGTTCAACGTTGCTTTGACATTGGTATCCAGTATCAATGAAAGCGATTCAACATTGTAAGGTCTGGTACTATTGCCAATAGACTTGTGGCTACTTTAAACATATTTGTTGATTTCAAATTGCCAATATGATTTTTAGTAACAAGTAAGGAGACGAACCATAGAAAGTTGGTAAGAGATAGTGCATGACAATGATCATGGCAATGGTAACCAAAACATTTAATTATAAAACAAAGTCCACGACATCACTGAGATGGTGCATGATCAAATAAACTATATCCAAGTGATCGGTACAGATGATATACAAAGGAAAAGATTTTCTGTATGTAAAGATGATGATTTTAAAGCATAAAACTTGATTAAATACCCATTTGAACTTTCACCGTCTTATGCATAAAACACTAAAACCTATTTTTGTAAAAAAAAGAGTGTTTTGTCAATTTCTTTCGAATTACGAATGGAGTTTGAAAAAAGAAGACAAAACACTTTTTAACGATAATAGGTTTGAAATACGTTTTAGTGTTTTATGCATAAGACTGACCGTCTTATGCATAAAACACTATCTATAGAATTGAAGACCATAAACTCTTCAGCATTATGTACAGACTTCAAATATAAGATTTCAAAGTAGATCCACAATTAGATATAATTTCATATCATTTTCAGAGTACTGAAAACAATGAACGGCATTAGAATACTTCGAGGGCCATTAGACACCCAATGAGCCATCCTCGCAGACAATGACGACCTTTCGAAATCTATGAGAGATATTTGCATATTTCGGATGGGGAGTGTCACTGTAAGTATGTTTTATTCTACCACGGATATCGATGAAAATAAAATATAGATATCAAAAGATAATGTTTAGGAAAATTGGCAAACAAGTCTTAATAAAACATTAAGTGACTATTGACTATTGTGGTGATTTAAGAATAAGTCTATTCAAGAATATGGTAAGTACGTACAGTGACAGTAAAAACGCCCTATTCAGACAGTAGTACTACTGACTGAATAGGGCGTTTTCAGAATAAGTTACATTGCGAATTGGCATTTATAAGATTACAGCTCATTTTGCCGAAAAGATCCAATGTCATCTAAACAATTCAATTAGGGTTAAAAAATAAAGGAGTAAAATCATTCTTAATGAATGAGAATGCATTTTTCAACTTAAGTAAAAGAATGAAATTATTCATCCACATTAAACTCCTAGAAAACGCGATGAACAGTTGAATACACATCTGATCAAACATGTCTATAATATTCGCTATATTATGCTGTCATATCCGTTCCGTGCAGTGGTCTGGAACTAAGAACCCATTGAATGAAATACACAGCTATCATGTATCTGTAGCATTACTTTAGATATAGGAATATACGATCTATACTTTACTGGTTATTCACGATGAATATTATAGAAACTGTCTGTAGTTTAAAACTGTTCGTTCAGTGCATTCGAATTTGCAATTTATATATTCAATCAACTATTCAAAACTGTTCAAATCTATTAACAGTTCTCTAATTAAATTTGAAATGATGCACCTGACCTGACAACTGATAAGCTTTCGATATTATTTCTACACTACTTTCATTTTAATCTTAATGAGAACACTTAATAATGGAAAAACCCTGGCCCCTGCCTGCTTATTTGTCCTTGCCCTTGCTTTTTTTTTACAAAATGCATACTCGTAGTGTAATTTTGTACGTACTTTCTTTACAATGCATGTTTTAAATTTAAATGATTGCAGTTCAACTAAATTCAAACAAACTGAGAAATATTTATCGAAAGCTTTCGCAAAATTTTTAAACAAAATGCCTACTCTCTATGAGCAATGAATCAAAAACGGACTTGACAGCTCAAACTAAAAAGAAAAGAAAAGAGCCCGTTTATAATCAAAGCTAAACAAAGAGAGAAAAAACCTGTCGTGCGTCGTGAAAAATGAGAGTTCAACTGATTCTAATCTAAGAGATAAAAAGTTCTCGACTACCGACATTACTCTTTCATAACATTTTGAAAGTAAGTAAGTACTAAAAGGTTTATTGTCTAATGTCCACACTTTACAGTTACTTATGACTCTTGACACAGCACCGCGCCGGTGTAATAAGAGCTTTCGTACACGACGTCGACGCGATGCACGTTTGCGACTCAAGAAGCTTCATTATATTCACGTACTTATGGTTTGGATAGCACGTCGCTGATGTCGCACGATCGCCGATGCATTATATTTGTAAGTGATGCTCCTTTTAAAATCGCTTTGACTAGCTAGTGCGAGTCATTCGAATTGCGTTTATTTATAACGCGTCAACGTTATGCATTATGATTGTATGAGTGAATTAAGAGCAACGGTATTTAGTGTCAATAATGGCAATAGCGTCTTTATTTCTGCTTTATTTAGCTGTTGATAACACGGCGATGACTTTTCTCATTACTCGATCCATCGAGTATATTATCATCTGCAGAGCATAGGTCTGTCTTTTTTTACACTATATATTCCCTACTATATATTCCCAGTTCATTGTCAACCTTATCCATAACCTCGTTTTTTTTAAATAATTATACTAAATACGTTTTACTATCTCATGAGAATGGGCTACTTTAATTGTCTTGTGTACGAACAGTCTGCTGTCTTAACAAGTACATTAGCCTCTGTGGTTAGATCTTTTTTGCAGAAATAACAAAGCCTTATTATTTATTGTTAGTCAGCGGGGTTACTCACGTCAATTCCTCGAAATGACAAAACAATTTCGAGTAGGAAGTCGGACAATTGTTAAATTGGGGGCGATTAAACAATTTGCCGTTTTTTTAAAGATTGACACCATTTTAGTGGACCTTGAGGATCACATAATCTTAACTGCCTTAATTATAACTCTACAAACTGAATCTTGGCTCGTCGGAAGTATAGGTTTTAATGGCCATTAATCTTCATTGCGTTTATTTTTGGTAAGGATATTTATTTATTTATAAAATCCATTTGGATTTTCTATCTTTATATAACATCAAAACAATCAACATCAAAAATCAATACAAAATATCAAAAGTCTTACAACCCGTACAATTTAAACCAGTTCTTCAACTATAAATACGTTTTATATTATTTTTATAGTTCCGCGCGCTAAGTGCGTCGTACTGTTAAGATTTTTGTGTTCTAAGGGTGTTCGTGACTCGAAGACCTCTTCTCTGCAGCAGCTCTACAGCTGAACCAATACACAGATATGAAATATAGCAAGGATATAGATTCCAAATATAGAATTAGATATAGGAACAGTTCCATATTCGATCGAATGTGAACGTTGACAGACCATTTTTCGAGAAAAGTGTACAGTACTAGATAAAACAAGTAACTGTTGAGTTGAGGTAACTATAGGGGATCATAACGCTTTCACCAAGTAAACGGTGGAAGAGAATGTAAGGAACCCGACATCATCTGTTGATCACATCGAGTGCATCGATCTAACTGTCGCATGTGATATACGTGACAGATACGCGCATAGCTCAGCTAATAAGTGCAGTCAATCTGTACGCTGATCGTTCGCGTAGTACTTATGCCTGTGCGCGCACTTGTAGTCTCGTGAAATGGCTGACCGCTCGCTTCCACAGCTATTTCGTTAGCATTTTAGAAATTATTAGCTGTACCTCCGAATACAATCAAGAAAAAAAAACTTGAAAAATGGTGAAGACAATATGTAGCTTATCTCCTTCTTCTATGTTTCAGCTGTCTGTCTTGCAAACTTCAACTCGATCCACCAAGCTGATCTAGAAAAAGGGCCTACTCCGTAAGGGACTTCTCGTATTTATGCTACAATACCTTTCCCCTTCACTATTTATTTTTCGTGCCTTTATAATTTCTAGAACATGGCAAATTTAGCGACAAATTTCTTGTCTGACGAACGTAGAGACTTTTCTATAAGTTCATCTCTAGATGTATTATGATGAGAAATAAAATTGAATGTTTAAAGCGAAGAAGTGTCAACATTCATAATGATGTTTATAGACACGCAAAGGTATGCGTTTGTCCTGGTTTGTAGGGCATTAAAATATTGAAGTAAATTCTTCAACACGTGCACGTGCATCGTTTACCATGAGCATTTCGAGTGCAGTTTGCCCAACACACAAATTAGAGATTTTCTCTTGCGGACAGAGCAAATATTCTAAAGAAAAACATAATGATGAAAAAACTAAAAACAGAATATCGGATCAATATGATATTTTGCAAGCATGTAATCATATTTCTTAGATTGCGAGACAATTGCAATTAAAGTGACACAAAATATTTTCGTCTAATTCTATCAACATTTCATAAGACGCGAAAAGGGTGGATGCATTAATGACATATAATAACTACTACTGAAATAAAAAATATACGATTTTTGAAAAATGTTCATCAAAAGTTTTCTCTCACGACTTATCTCCCTATTGCTGTGAACATCGGTCGCAATCACTTGTTTTCAACATTTTATAATAAAAAGTAGAATCACGAACGAGAAGGCATTTCGTAAGAACTTTCCTTTCGAGATTTACAACAATCGCTAGCTGTAAATCATTGCGTTACTGATGCCCGCCACCGGATCCCTTTGATATTTAATATTACTTTAACTGCACTCGCATAAATCAAGAGCACTGACAGAACTCTGATAGGGCTTTGATAGGTAGCGGATCAAATGGGATTGGTTAGTGATAGGTGTTTCAAGATCATGGTAAACTTTAAGGCATTATAAACTGCTATTTACTCGCATTATATTTTCTTTTTGTATAGCCGGAGAGTATGTACATTAAAAAAAAAGTAACTGTCATATTATTAAAAGGATGCGGAGAATTTGATCACATGAGTTAATAAAACGGTACATTATTTCCAATAAAGGTCTTAGATCTTTTTATTACTTTGCGGTTGAATCACTTGCGTAGGTTTGTGGTTAATGGTAAGAGACTCGGGTACATGTAAACTCTACAATTATCGTCATCATCAGCCTACTACTCCACTACTGAACATAGGTATCTATTAGATATCAAAATAAGCAATGAATCATATTTTAACCGCCTTCAATAAAGGAAAGGTTCTCAATTCGGTTGTATTTTTTTAAATGTTTGTTTCCAACCTCAGATCTCAGTCATTTATAAACTGGATATTTTTATATATATTTTTTCATTTATAAATTAATTTATTGGATATATTTTTAATAATATATATACTATCAGTTTTTTTTAATTGTTTTTTTTTAATGAAAATGTCATCCAATCATCAAAGTACACGAAATTGCATATTTATCTTTGGAGGCGTTTTTTTTTGAATAACTTGTTTTTATTTCCATTTTTGTGAATTTAACATTGAAAACTATGTACATTGTACTGGCTGTTTTCTAATTATAAACTTGTTTAGATTCCCCTGCATTCTGTTGAACGCATTTCAATCAGTGCAGCGCATGCGTGCAATTACCTGAATGTTTTAGATTCCAATTTAGATGCGAGCATGCATTGTTGTCGACGCATGTCGTTAGTAGAATAAATGCTTAGTATCTGGTTGCCATTGCAACCATAATATTTAGTTGTTGATATTCAAATGCTTTATGGTTTTCAACTGTCCTGGATAACTCTTCAGTTTCGGTAATTCCACTCCGACCAAATGAACAGACCAACTAGTTGTAAAGAATGGAAAACTCGATGAAGCCTCTTATTCCAATCAAATCAACTGGTTGGTCAAATACTTAGTGGGTAATTTATAAGTCTTACTATTGCAGGATCTAATTCTTTGTCTCGATGGAGTGACGACATACGTGGAAAAGTTAGGCAGTGGTTGAAGCGAAAAGCCAAAGATTGGGATAAGAATCGTGAATTAGGAGAGGCTTAATGTCCATGAATGGAACAAACTGGGCTGATAATTATGACGTGTAGCGTAGGACTCTATTGCAAGTTCGTCTGGGGATCACACCTTTGCCAGTTACTCGGCCGCAAATCAGTAGTGTGCAAGCATTACTGTGATTCAGTTCGAAGGGCATTACTACCAGAGAAATTACTGGGCATGAAGAGATTTGACATCTAATATGTCAGGGTGACGAGCGCAATGCAATGCGGCGCAGGTTTTTTTCGCAAGTTTTCAATTCCATTGCTACTGTTATGGGCAGACGTGATGCTTAGAATACCTAACTGGACGCTATCCGATGTTCACGATTAAGACTAGTGAATTCTTGCCATAAGCTTGCTGAGAGCTAGAGCAGAATTCCACTATTTCCACCGTAATACTATAGAATGGAGAACATTCTACAGCATGTTTGAATGGACTGAAATGCATTCACAATAGCTCATTATTCTGAAAATACTCGACGAGGATGTTTAGATCTAGTTCCCTTTCACCAAGTCTCTCTACTATTGTGATGACCGTTGAAGATTAAGTAGCAGGCTTATCACGAATCTCAGATATTTTAAGTTCACAATGAGTAGATAACTTTACATTGTCAACTGCATCATATTATTGGACCATGTCACCATATGTTATTATATTATTAGGTACTTATGCAAAAAAATTGTTCAAGTTTGCATGCGTTCGATTTTGATTTTTACACGATTGTAAAATGATATAGTTTCAGGGTTCATATTATTGTAAGTAATAGGCTAGATGACTGATGTTTAAATCGTTGAAACCAATAGCTTTGATGAAGAATTTAAGTAAATATAGTATGGTAATTGAAAACATTATTTAAATCGGTTAATAGTGTTCTGATATATGAGCGTTTAAAGTTTTTGTTAGAGACAACTCTGTCCCTTTCCCACAAAACAAAAAATGACGTCACGCCTTTCTTGTCAGAATATAATTTATATGGCATCCTGACAAGTGACGTCACGATTTGCTGTTTCGCCTCTCTGTCTAGCATGATATTAAAACGCTTATAAGTTGCTTATTTTTGATCAGATTTTAATTTTCTTTTCATTAATCAGCTATATTTATGGGCCACATTTGAATAGAACAATAAAAAAAACCAGTCATCTAACCTATTATGTAGGTATGTGTGCAAGTTCCTTTATGCTTTATCACCGTCTTTACTTTATCAACCTATATACTTAAGCTTTCGATATATAGCCTTTTTAATCTCATCAAGAAGTTTGTATTGGTATACCCATATATTAGTACCGTAATTCTTAAACAGTAAGTAGATACATGCATTTCCTTTACTAAAACTTGAATTAACCATGTAAGCAATTAATAATTAACTTAATAGTTGTAAAACATCAAGCTTAAGCTATTGTAAGAGCTACTTCACCTACTGACTTCAAATTCATATATGACTTCGAAATGGAAAGTTGATTTAATCGCTCGTTACTTTGACCATAATTATTAATTAATTGGTAATTAAACTTAATTAATTGCACTTGCATCAATAATTCAGCACCATATACATTTTCTTCCTCTAAATCACCTTTAAAATATGACATTAAATACAAGTCGGTAAACAATGTTACAGAAAGATAGTAACGCTAAGTTTAATTGCTTGTACATAATCGGAGTGTTACGATCGCTACGTTTAAGTGCTGTTGTTGCGGTAGTTTAGTCTTTATTATCTACGATTAAGGTTGATGTTTGTTTTTGTTCAATTGCGGACGTAGAAGGTAATTTATCATGGATAGATTCCAGTGATTGCCAGCGAGCAAGAGCGCGTGCGCGGTCTAACGGGCTTCAGTAATCGCAAACAGATAAAAAATTTAACTTCTTAAGCTTGTAAGGTTTACGTTCCTATCTATATTTAATTTTAAGGTCGTAAATAAAAGCACCTTGTACTCTGTTGTACTAAAATCCCTCGTAAAGGTTAACATAGATTGTTGGAACAGTTTAGTGAGGTTTTTTAGAATATACGAGTAGCTTTACAAAACAACATTATTTATATCTCACTAGGTCTGCTTCACGATTTCACCCGTGGCATAAATTCCTGGTTAAGCTGCACGTCCACTGCGTCGGAATATGCCCGTACAGAGCGTACGGAACGTCGGCATTTATAAAATGCCGATCATAGGGTGCGCTCACTGCATTTGGGTTTGGCATCGGCATTATCGTCATCCGAATGGCGCGTTCGCTGCGGATGGCGTCATCGGCAGAAGTACCAGTATCTGGCACGGATTTGCTGATCCAGTGCTCGCAGTCTCTTAGAAATCAATACAAAGCATCAAATCCGTCCGCTCCGATGCCGATGCAGTGGACGCGCAGCTTTAGTTTCCTTGTGCGTTAGTCCCGCTATGGTATATCTAAAAAAATACCTTCCCTTCCCCTACACAGTAACCGTTTGTTTCTCCGGGATAAAAAGTAGTCTACATGACACTCTTTCGACTCTTCATAATTTATGTCCATTCGAAAACCACGTCACCGTTGCACACTTCCGCATAAATATAATATTGTGATTATAAGCATCAGTACGTACCTATTAGTAAATACATACTAATAGAATAAGTACTTAGGAAATAATATATCTCCTGTAAGATCACTATCTTAGCCAAATATACAAACCATATTATGCATATAACGCTAAGACATAATTACTTCAAACCTTTTTTTGTTAAAAAGTGTTTTATCTTCTTTTTTCAAACTCATATCGTATTTCGAAAGAAATTTTACAAAACACTTTTAACTAAAATTAGTTTGTAATACGTTTTAGCGTTTTATGCTTATGACGGTAAGTATTTTAGGAAGATAGATTTTCTAACACTGAATCCGTTACACCTACTGATCGGTCGTGACCTCCATTTATGCTTTAATTTTGACCAAATTTGGTTATAAATTAAGTATTTTTGGAATTTAGGTTAAGTAGATGGGCTCTGTACTTAAAATTTCGGTGAAGTTTAATGTAATTAAGTGAAAACGTGAGTTTTATACGCTCTGATTAAGAAACTCGTAGCTACAGCGCATAAAAGTCTTGTTACTTGATTTCTCTCATAATAATACCAGCCTGGCATAAAGCACTGCTACTTAACATGTAGACGTAAGTAGGTATATGATATAAATAGTTTTAACCCGACTACGTGAAAGGAGGGTTCTAGCAATCTGTACATGTGCGTTTTCTCCATTCTCCTACTATTTATGAGGCATTTTAGTTTTTCAACCTATAATCTTATGCCTGGATACGTCTAAGTAAAGCTTTGCGTTTAAGAAATGTGAGATGCCAAAAAAAACAATAACTTTATATCATGTCAAAAAATAACTACCAACGCCTTGCTTTGCTATCCTTTTTCTAACCAACCTTTTAATATCGATTTAAGGAATAGTCGAGAAAAAAGTTTCACACTCCAAAGATAGAAAAGTCGTTTTTTTAATCATAATTAGATCTACGTTTGGTGGTAAGCGACGTATTTATATTTTTACAATCAAGTTAGTAAGTACTTAAGCATCCTACTTAATTGAAGCTTGTAGCCCATAAACTAGATATAATAAAAGCTAACAAAGTTAATCTTATCTTTACCATTACGATCTAGTGCCGATAGTCTTGTCTGCTCATAATAATAAACACATTTATCCGTGGGAACACTTTTATTAAGCTTTCTAAAGCGAAGCTTAAATAAGCATCTCGCACAAGTTGGGCTTCTGCAAGTTATTTCATCGTCAAGAACCGCAGTACTCCACTTTTGTGACTTTAATAGCATTTGTTGCAAGTTGCATCTGCAAGTTAAACAAGTATCTTTGCTACTTTAGACTTTACTTACGAAAATACTACAATTATTGGTGTGTATTAGTAACTCGAAGGTGCAGTGGGCTGCTCATATCTTTTGCAGAATTGATTACCTTTGGATAGACGTGTTCTAGAGTGGAGATCTTAAAACAACAAACGTAGCGTGCCATATATGAGACTTGATGGAGTGGCTATATACGTTGGACAGCTGGTAGTGGTTGGAAGCGGAAAGCCGAAAATTGGTTTGAGTGGTGTGCCTTGAGCGAGCCCTAGTCTACCAGTGGACTGTGATAGGCTGATTATGGTGAATAATTTAATTTGGAACTAGCTATATTTTGTAAACTTACAAAGTTGTCTTGTAAAATGACAGTGAAATATATTTTAGTATAATTATTATCTATTTTTATATTTTGTACTAACTTTTTGTTCTATTCTACTACAATTATTTATTTATCATCACCCAGTCTATCAAAGTACCTATTAATATAGAAGTAAGTAGTAATTCTTGCAAAATAGTATGAATGAGTAACACTCATTAGAAAGCGTCTATAAAATTATAGATTAAAATATCGATACACTTAACGGTATTTCATCGATGTTTATGCATCGTCGTTAATGCGCCTACTCGATAAAATAGTAAAATCTTTATATTATCGATCAGCTTAATAAAAACATAAGGCACTAAGATACACTGTACGAATAAATAACTATATGATGCATTTATTTTTCGGACCTTAACACACGTTGTACCATTACATAACATACTCGTAATCACAATAAAAAAAGGGTCTGTCAATAATTATGCCTACTATATAAATATTTTTTTCAATTACTGTACAGACCTCCCCAAGCGGCCTGCCAAGCGTAGGGATTATGGCAACCCCTCCTTATTAAGGGAGAGGCATTCGTCCACCAGAGGACGTCTTTCGGGTGTTTATGTGTACACTGTACAGACCTAAGTAGTGGCTTATGTAACGCGTTTTTACCGTTTGGATTAGTAAAAAAATTTTGCTGTGTTCGAAATATAGCAAACTATTAGTGAACGATTTTAGCCTATTCATATTATAAACTCTTCGCATATTTTTTGAGACGACAGCGGATTTTCCCTGATGGTGAGATGTAACAACAGTATTATCCATTGTAGTGGTATTCAGAACTATGATTAGCATCCAAAGCCCATCGCTGAATTAGCTCTCGTTACTTTGACACATTTTGTGGTAAACCTCAGTAATTTTGCTAGCTACAGTCCCTTCAAACCAGAACACAATAATGCTGCCACACCACAAATTATTCTGATTCCAGTGCATTTAGCAAGTTAAATAAGTAACTATTATTATTATCGATTATTAAATTTTTTATTTTAGTTTAGTAACTATTTTACGTAAAATATGCTTCAAAGTCGAATATAATATTCTTACGTTTCATATGTACCTAGGTATTTAAATCCTCATGCATGCTTTATTAGTAAATCATAAAAGGCCCTTTGTACTACTAACACATTCCTTCCGTGATTGATGTCGGGAGAAAGTCCAGATCGTAACCATTGCCATGGAATTCTTTAACGCCATTTATGACCACGACACGGGCATCAGCTCTCCAGTGTCAAAGCAATTGAATTAATCATCTAACACCTATATTTCCATTAAAGAATCTGACCGCATTTATGCCTCATCATTTTCATAAGTGGTAGCCATTAAAAAGTGTGAAATCGGACTGATATGTGAGAAAAATTGTGAGGTAAGTAGTGCAAGATCGTTAATGGAGCAGACAGGTGTGAAGAGAAGCACTTTTTTATGGCAGCAAGTGATGAAAAGAGCGGACGGCTCTCGTAATGAAAAAAATGTAGAGTGGAAGGTTTCAAGTCCTTCTATTTATTGAATTACGCCAAAAATATAAAATTATGCGGAAATGTAGATAGGACATTAATTGTGTGTTTTTTTTTATGGGGCACTTGATTTTTTTCCACTAGTTCAAAGTTAGTCCCACAGCAAAAATCCTATATAATGCTGAGTAAAATGAAATCCTTTCGGCTTAGTACTACTGTTCCGCGTAACCCTGTATTATAGTAGTAAGTAAAACAATATATATAATTTTAATGGATTTAAAAAAACTGGCTATCTGTCAAGAACCGTTTATTTTCCGGAATAAAAATAGCCTATGTATGAATCCAGGATATATATGAATGAATACATTCAAATCAAATTGTATCTAAATTTGTTTATTCATAATTACAAAGTCGAGTGAAAACGAAATATTATACTTAGGTAATTTTATTATGAAAACTGACGTGGTTTTGACACATTTTTGTAATATTTATACGGGAATACTCACGTTTAATTAAGGGGGCGACTAATGCCAAAAGTAAGTAAAAGGTGTATTTTTAAACACATAGTTTAATGATAAAGAACATAAATATTCAGATTAAAAAAATACTACAGGTAGGGGAAAAACCAGTAAAAGTAAAGAAGCCGAGTAACCGAAAATAATTTTAGAAAATAATCTGGTTAATTTAAAAAAAAATACAAATTACCAACAAAAAAAACTGTTTTGATTCAAATGCTCTAAATTATCAGCAACAGCACCACATTATTTTTTACGAATTACATAGCCAAACTAATGTTTTAGCACAGTAGCCGTTTTTTTATTATTTCATGCCTACATTTTGAATAGTTACATAAAATCCCACCTAAATTACTTAAAGCCATCGTCATCATCAATTGTATCATGCGAATTTTCGACTCTAAACTAATGCAAGACGCGCATTTGGCATTAGTCGCACTCTTAAATCGGATACTCCGACTATAGTTTCGATCACATCCGGTGACCTTTTTCAAAGAGTGAAAACAGAGCCCGACGCGCGTGCTAAGCAGGACGCAGCTGCAAAACGAAACTATAGTCGGAGTATCCGATTTAATTAAACGTGAGTATTCCCGTATAAATAATACAAAAATATACTTAGGTAAGTACACACAACTTTATTTTTCATTAGTGTGATTTTATGGCTTTCGGTTTACGTACATTGATTAAGTAACTCTTTACTGCAGAAACCAAAATCTGCATAGAACGAGAGAAAAACTATAATCTAATCATATCTATCATTCTAGGTA
This sequence comes from Erannis defoliaria, assembly GCA_905404285.2. Classification (NCBI taxonomy): domain Eukaryota; kingdom Metazoa; phylum Arthropoda; class Insecta; order Lepidoptera; family Geometridae; genus Erannis; species Erannis defoliaria. The sequence continues at coordinate 8,390,579 of FR990066.1, read as the reverse complement.
CAAAAAGGTCTAAAATATATTCTAGCCATTTTAGGTTATGTATGAAAAGAAAGAATTTAAGAAATATAATTTATTTTGTTACATCAGTAAGGTTATAATTAAACTATAAAATTAACAATCCTGGGGTGATGTCACAAAAACTGACTTATACGACTATGACTTGAATAAATTGCTAATAAAATGAACAATCAAGTTCATATTCAAATTCCAGCCAAATTAAACCCGAAGTAAATCAAAATATGTCGTATCCCATTTATTTTGCGTAACATCACGAATGTCACGGCATTAACAGATTCGGTAACTCAAATCTACCCGCTTCCGAACAAATTTGGCAAACACACGCAACAGATGACCTTGTTTCCCCTAAATGCGCATTTTTTCTGACTAAAAAAGGCTTAATGATGTCATAAATATTCAGTAAACGATGGTGTTTGTATTAACATAAAACGTTAGGAAAGTCCACATCGCCACTTATCACAAATGTACATATCTGCGTATTATTTTTTTAATGCCACAACGCTCGAAGAACTGACAACCGATGGGGAAGAAAGGTTCTTGAGTGGCGACCACGAACCGAAAGACGCAGCGTAAGAAGGCCTCCCACCACGGTCCACTGGACCGACGACATTGTAAAAGTCGCGGCCAACCGGTGGATGCAAATGGCAGGTTGTCGTACAGTGTGGCGGTCTAAGGAGGAGGCCTTCGTTCAGCAGTGGACGTCTCCGAGCTGATGATGATATTAGGAAAGTACCGTGCATACTACTTAATTTTTTTTTTGCTCATTGCATAAAAGTGCATGCAATGTTACAGTTTATTCTTGTTTACATTTCATAAAAATGTAACAGATCGAAAGTCTGATTTAAGAAAAAGTGTGTTATATTGTTCAACGCTCGAAATTGTTACTTTAATCCAAAACTCTCTAACTCTAATATACTTATCTGCGAGGCTTTAACATAGTAGTTTAAAAGTAGAGATGGTAACAACGCTACTCGTAGATTACAGAATTGAATGGGTGACATCGATTAAGCTCCGAAAAGTAGCTTTATCTCATCATCAATGACATCGAAACGCGTGTCTCAAACGGTCCCAGTGGCACAGAATCGATTGCTTTTTATCAATCGATCGATTATAGCACGAATGCGGTCATGCAGCTCTAGTTTTTGCAGCGATTACATCGATGTTTGAACACTGCCGTCGCTAGATACTCGTACGGGACAATAACGTTATCGATTGAACGCATCTACGTGTCGGTGTCTCATGTTGGTTCGAGACTTCTTAGCAACAGAGGTGTGCTGTGTCATCATACTTTGCAGTATCTTATTGTTAAAGATAAGTTTCCGTTTGTTGCGGCTGATAGCAGTTGCTTGTGGCCGCGACCAATGCCTCAATACACTATGAAATTGCATGCCACCGCTGCAGTCGTCGGCCACGCGCGTCTGTCGAAGTGGTATGGGCTCATTTTTGCAACGTTTTCAAGAGACAACTTTTAGTTATTTATATATTTAGATAATTAATCTACACACATAGCTTATATCCAAATTCATCATTCAATCAAACCCGGAATGATGCGGTAGCCGTCTAACTTACCTACCCTTGAATGTCGTCAACATCATTTTATACACTACTAATATTATTAATGTGAAAAAACAGACTATTCTTCTAATCTAAGTGAGAAAGTTTGAATGTTTGTTACTCATCATCGTCATCATCATAATCAGCCTGTCATAGTCCACTGCTGGACATAGGCCTCTCCCAAGGCACGCCACTCAGCTCAATCTTCAGGTATCCGCTTCCAACCACTGCCAGCTGTTCAACTCAATCACTCAAAAACGGCTAAATGGGTTTGGACGAATTTGTTGTAGATGTAGTATATATACTTGTTTCCTAGGAATCGCGCCTGAAACTGCAATCTGTTGCTAGTGTTTTAATAAAATAATCCTTCATCAGTTTGATATTCATATCCAGGAGCCAGACAAATCCAGCAAAATCTTTTTTTCAGTTTAATTATGTTTTAGGATGTAATCTACCTCTAGTTCCTCTAGCTATAAATTAATCTTTATATGGTACTATTTAGAGAATGTGACAACAATGTATATCCCAAGTCCCAACCAACACTTATCTGTGTGATAAATGACCGATTGCCTTTACAGACACAAGACCTAGCCCATATCAGCTGTTCACACGTCCGTATCCTTTACCATCGACATATCGTCTATCACCAATGCTCGATAAATATACGCCACCTTAGGGCCCATTAAGGAAACCTTAGCAATATATAGTAACGGACTCTTTATACACTGGTAACTGCTACTCAGTACTTGAAAGGAAGACTTCCGTTCTACTTGAAGTTTCCTATAGTCTTATACAATGTATGACGTAAATATCGCGATACTAGGTGACACCTAGCGTATCTAAAGCTTTTCCCGCAACACTTTCAATATTTCCCATTATATAAAGAATATAAAGAAAGTTACACAGATAGATAAAAAATACGACTTTATATCATGTTGATTGATGCTTAGTTATCTGTCGGACTTAGATGTTTTTTAATTATTTTGAACCAAAATTGTTAAGCTGAATAAAATTCCTCTACCATAAATTAAACATCCGTAATCCCACTAACATTATAAAAGTCAACATTTGTATAACTAGATGTTAGGATATTTGTAACTCGGTCATGCAAAAACAGCAGAACCGATTTGGATGAAATCTGGTACAGATATAGCACATATGTGGAGTAACATAGGCTACTTTTATCCCAAGAATCGCGGGTGAAATCGCGGGGCACTGCTAGTCTCCTATAATGAGCTTCAGTCACCCTTCTCTAAATGCTGACCTTATATTGTTTATCTTCCGAGCTCTCTCATAAAAAGTCTATAAAAGGTTCTATTTGACAGACAGCAATATATCCCAGCGAAGTGTGAAACAGAATTAGCACTCCATTCTCTCAGATTTATCCGTTTGTCCTGGAGCAATAGATTTCAATTTGCAAAATAAATTCAAAGAAAATCGCATGAATTGTATGGAAAACCTTTTGCGTAGAGTTAGAAATGTCAAATTTAATTAGTTCGGGCGTTCAGTTAATGTGTTATGTTAAAACTTGTTTGTATATGCTAATCTGGTAATGTGTAGAAACGCTAACGATTCTAGAAGTATTATTAAGGGAGTTAAATTCACTAAAATAAAAAGTGTATCTAATGTGCAATGTGTTCAAGAAAAGTTTAACTATACGAACTTTAATATATTTTTTTCTATATTATAGAAAAAAATATAGAAACATAATTTACTGATTTAGTATTCTTCGAAGGTTTAGAAATGTCAGAAACCTCATTGTAGTATCCGCCATTACTAATTAAACGTAGTGTAGCTTTGGTTCCTTTAAGTTTTTTCTTTAACTACATTTTAATAAAGGATTCTGAACTTCATTAAAGAGTCACTGTCCAAGGAATCCAATTTTCCCTAAACTACTTTCTTTAGAAATGAGTAAGTACTGGTTTATTAGTCATGTTTTCAGTCAATCCCACGTCATGGAAAGAGAAAATACTGATAGAGAGATATTTTCACAGAGAGAGTTGGTCCTGACTGGATGAAGAGAGCAAAGGACAGAGATTAGTAGAGAACACTAGGAGAGGCCTATGCTGAAGAGGCAATTTCAGGAAATATTTTGGGAAATGTATAAAAGCTACAAGCTAACCTGTACCTGTAGTAGAATAAAGGCTTTTTTTTTATTATTATTTTCTGTCAAGAAGTATAAATTCATGTTAAGCTAGAACTTATAATTATTTCCAGTCCGTGTGCTATTAGCCCACACTTATAGCCTAGCAAGGCTATAATATCCGGAGTCCGGATTAGTAAGATTCCATCTTGAAATTCTTAATTTATACCTGTAAATAGGGGTGTCGCAAGGCCAGTCTACACCCTACGATTTCGACCAACTTATCTTTGACATCGGTTTACAAATTAATACTAAAATTGTCCAATGATGTATTTAAATTTTGCTCAGAAAACCCTATGGTGGCTCCTATGGCCAAGTTTACAGATAAATTGGTCAAGCCATGGCGTCCGAATGCGTCTGCTTGTCTGAATCACACTACCTTTGGCCTACGGGAATGTAAATGAGGGTGTTCGTCACGCAAAGCAGCCCTACCATAGCCTCGTAACCTTTGCTTATGTAACTTTCGTAGAAAATATAGATTACGGAATTAGAACAGGAAGCGACGGTAAATTCGTTCTGATTTAATGTGACAATGTGTATATCTGATTAGATAGGTACCTAAACTTATTTCTATTTGTTTGGTTTGATTTGCGGATTTGAGTTTTCATCGCCACATTTGAAAAACTGATCGGCAGTACCTTGTCTAGTATTTTATCATTAAATTTGAAGATTATTATTATTTGTGAATCATTTGATTGTTCTCGATTTACTTAGCAAACATTTATTGCAGCTCCACTAATTAGAAAAAACTCTGGTATTTCTTAGGAAAAACCTTCCATGCTATAATCAATTTTAATTTTAAAATGTACTGGAGAGTTATTACTGTATTACTGTTTATCACTAACAATTTTAAAAAAAACTTGTTAGAAGGCGTGTTAGCAATAAATTAATTAGACTAGTTTTTCATTACGGTGTATTTATGCATGCTAATTATAAACATTAAAGCACTTAAGTGGTTTTTTGCATGCATAATAATGTATTAAGTTTTTGTAGAGAAATAAAGAAAAGGAAATTTTATTTGCAGTATTTCGTACTTAATACTACATTGGTAAGATAAGTGTATTTTTAATTTAATATTATCGTTTTTAAGCGTGTGTGAGTTATTCGTCAAGTTTTTCTTGGACCGAAGTCCAGGTAAATACGTAGAAAAGTACTTAAGAGCAGAGATACAATCCACTTCTTCACACACTTACCTAGGCATTTATAGCTTTTTCAGACAGCATGAAGTTTAGGTAAGATTTAAAATTATATATTGTGACGCTATACAAAATGTATAGCGTTACTAAACGCACGCTTTACTCGTGTTATGATAATGTATCTTTGTCTTAAAATCCTTCCAAAAAGATACGTATTTGAACACCTAAAGTTTCTATCATCTTAAAATTGAATATGATGTTCAACCAAAAAGTCCGTATAAATCGCAAAGTCGGTAATAAGGCCAGTCTGCGCTCAGTCGCGTGATGCCCCACGTTCCTTCGCATGCTCAGCTCAACACACGTTTTTATCACCGATATTGTTATAAAATTTTAGCAATGCACGCCCGAAAATGTTACTTCGAACTCGTAACTTGCTAACGTAATGGTAGCGTGACATGATTTTATTACGAATACATGGGTTTATAGAGAATAGAATACGAAATTTCTTTGTACGGTATTTCATACAACCTAACTGGCGAATTCGGATATCGTCACGAACCGTTACGCATCGATCTACATGCGACAAATGCAGTAACGTTACGCGATGCGAAATATTGGGTTAATTTTTATTTTTATTGGATTACTGGCTTGCGTTTGACTGCCATTTCACCTGATGTTGAGACCACAACCTATAACTACATTATTATGTGCTACGTAGATAACCCACTGGTAATGTATCTAAGTATTCCTGATGTCGCGTAGTCGCCAGTATATATATGCGATTCACTTTTTAATGGTAATATCTAATAAGACGAACTAGAACATTCCCTGATGGTGAGAGATGACGCCTGCACATGATGACCATTGGGGTACCCAGAACTTTAAATAACAATAAAATCCTAGGGCATTAGGTACCTACTGCGTTGTCGTCATTACTTTGAGACGTTCAATATTGATTCATTAGCTCTGTAATTTCGTTAGCTATAGTACGACCGTTCACTTTTTGCAACTCTATCGATCTTTCTAAAGAACATATATTATAACAACATAGTACCTATCGCTTTATGTGGCCCACCTAGGACAATGGACAAGGCAGCTCTTCATAAATGACTAAGAAATTAGGGCTTCAAATCATGTGAATACTTACAACAGAAACAAGAGACTAAGAAAATGGCAATACGACGATTTGACACCTAATCATCTTGTTTCATACAAATAATAAATCTAGCATAAATATTTTAATTCAACTTAATGTGGAGTTATGCGTCCATGCTTTTTCACATTAGTATCCTGGTATATTTTCAAACTTTGCTTTAGCAGGTATCTATTGTTACATTTCTATTTATAGGTTTTATTGGATGTACAGAATGCTATATTTTAAGCCAGATTTTTCCTCTACCAGTGTAACTTTGTCCGAAACACTTATAAACTGCAAATTTACTCTTCTGGCGCATAGACTCGAAAGTGTTTATGGCAGGAACCACAGATTTGCCTCGGTTCTGCTATATCTCTTTCCGGTGACTGACTTGGCTATCTCTCAATTCTGACAACACTGCAACAATACAGCGAGATCTGGCCCAACAACGGGTAGGCAAAAACGTATCAAATAAAAATATATTTTCTTAGTCCACCTTAAGTGGACGGAAGGTGGAGTGGAAGTTTAAGTAATCCTTAGGAAATAAGTCAAAGCAAAGTCAATGCAAGTTTTTTCTCACCAACAACATTTGACTCTAGAATTATCTAGATTCCAAATTTTTTTCTTCTGGCTAACGTCTTCTCTTTTTCTCTTTTTTTTTCTTGGCGCTCTTAGGTAAGTGGAGGATTCTCTTAAAAGCTTATTTTTCTCTTTCAGTTTTCATGTTCCACTCCGTCTAAACTATGACACTAATATTAGAACTATTCAATATTATGGGCGCAAGCCGCAAGGATGAAATAATCTTCATATTTTTGTAAATCAGGTCAAAGGACGTTGCCCGGTCGTACGAGATCATCAATCATGGTTATAAAAATAAGTTGACCAGTTTTTGCATATAGTTTATGTGTTTTCTCCAGCGTATATTTTATTGCTCTATTAATGTCTCTGTTCCTTCCTTATACTATAAACGTCAAATAAATATATTATCAACGCCGTTATTAATAAAATAATAAGATTTTTATCCTCATTGTAATTATAACGTTAATGCATTTGAGTAAGTACTTAGATTCGTTTTTGTTGTGTAACTATTGTGTGTTGTGTATTTTAATTAAATCTGACTTGTAAGACCATTATATTTACCTATTATTTTACTTAACAATAAACTATAAGTAAGTAAATACTTAGGTGCGTACTAATCTAAGTTTTCCATAGTAATATTTCAGAAAAAAAAACGACTATCCTTCTTTATTAATTAAAAAAGTGCCACATAAAAGGCAGAATGTAAAGACATGAGACATTTTGGCCTAGTTCAAACAAGGTATGGGAAATTTGTATCACTAGACCACCTTTGTATGGGAAATGTCGTAAATCTTTACAGAAGATTTTTTTGCGAACTTACTTTTCTTTTAAAACCATAATTTCGGTAACATTATAACAAAGATCAAAGAACTCTAGGTCCCTACCGAAATTCATAGATTTAATCAAAGGCTATGCGTGTTGGCTTTACCACACTTTACCTAGACTTCAGGCTCCAGCCGAGTTCAATGCACCCCTATACTGAAAGTCACAGCTCTACGACAGCGGTAAAAAACCTAATCTAAGAAGAAAAAAAGAATTAAAATCGTACATAATCAAGAAAAAATAAACAACCGGGTGTGTATGAGTACCTAAAGCGCATGTGCATTTTGAAAATGGAAAACGTATTTTTTTTGTTTAAAATTTAAACAATTTACATAAAATTTCAATTCTCTGAAAATTCGATACGCGAATGAAAGAAATATAACATCTCCAACCCCTATCTGCACAACCCTTGACCTCCCAATACAAATATCACAGCATCCCAACGGCGCACTCACCTGTTTTTTCCATGGCCGATCTTGTAGAGCTCGACGTGCTTGAATTGGGCGTAGGTGGCCATTTTCTTTTTCAAACTTTTCTTTCAGAAATTAATCACAAGCGGTGGTCACTGCGCGGTTAGATCGCGGGTAGAGAGGCGTGCGTCTGATGTGAATGCTGTCAGCTGACTGGCGCGCGCGTCTGAACACCCCGGTATAAGTCGAGTCGATGTCGGCTGACACCCTCCGCGCGCATGCGCCGCCCGCACCGGCTGCGGAAGCTACTCTTTCAGAAATTCAGGAATGGATGCTGGCTGGAACTAGAACCCTTTACACAAAATAATCTAAGCCCACAAGCCACAAAGCAGTCACCTTTCAGACCCTTCATTTTTACTCCCTATATTTGTGACCTAGGTATGTCCTTAAATATTCGAACCACCGGAGGACGGGCAGAAGCATTCTCTCACGCACCCCAGGCCGCCTGCGAAGCACGGGGATTATGGCAACTCACCCCCACAAATAGTTCTTTTTAATTTGGGGGGGGGGGGGAAGCTCCCGCCTTCGTGCAGCAGAAGACGTCCGTCTTCTATCTGATGATGACGATTTTTCCGCTGAACAGTAGTACTCGTACTAAGCTGAAAGGAGTCATTTTATTCATCAATGTAGGTACTCATTATAAACAACTTTTACAACGGGGCGAACTGAGAACAGTTTTCTATAGAAAGGCAGTTTTTTTAATATGATTTCTGGCCCCATGATAAAGATTGCTCACATGATGAGAACAGTTACCTCTTTCGGCTTAGTATTGCCGATCTGCGTTATCCTGTTTATATACTTTTGACTTTCTGTAACAAGAGAACTCGCGTACGAAATTTAGTACTAGTGGAATCCCTACAACTTTTTTCAATTTAATTACTAGTTCCATATGTTCAGGTGGCCACATGCCTTGCGCCCGATGTCAACAGATGGGGTAAAACAGGTTATATGATAAGGATAATAAAGCTTGCGGATCCTTTACAAAACAGGACAGATGATATGACTTGTTACTATAAAAAAGATTTTTGTTTTATTTATACGTGAATACTCACGTTTAATTAAATCGGATATACTACCGACTATAGTTTCGAGTGCTAAGCAGGACGCAGCTGCACGCGCGTCGGGCTCTGTTTTCACTCTTTGAAAAAGGTCACCGGATGTTATCGAAACTATAGTCGGAATATCCGATTTAATTAAACGTGAGTATTCCCGTATAAATAAAATAAAAATGTGTCAAAACCACGTCAGTTTTCATTATAAAAAAGATGTTAGTGATCGACTGCTTTAAGAGCTTGAACAAATTATATCTTAGGGTTGGTCCAACCGTGTACGTACCTCTTAAAATATTAAGATGAAACATGTTTTATCACAACGACAAATAAACGAACAATAACAATTCAAAAACTTTTTATAAATGTATTAATATTCGTTATCCTTGGGAAAGGTATTAAACGCGTCGCGTCGCGTTTGCGTCTTCTGACGCATATGTGTATATAGGGCGCTGTTACATTTTCTTATTTATTTTATTTAATATTTACCTACGTGTAAGTTTACTTATGTATTTTTAAAATCTTTTCTAGGGTACTGGTCCCTAGACACAAATATTTATTGTATATTATGTATGTATTTATTGTCTATAAAAAAGTTGACATGTATAAAAAGTCCGAGCTCTCTAATACTCCAAGAATCAAGCTTCTTACGTTTGAATATATTGAAATAGTACATTGTTATCCTAGGGGTGAAAGTAACTTATTTAGGCCCGAGACGGGGTTTGGCGCCGAGCGTAGCGAGTAGTTCGAGGTTCGCGCTAATAGTTCGAGGGACTAAATAAGTCTTTAACCCCGAGGTAAACAATGTGCTTTTCATTACGAATACAAGGAAACTAAAAATAAAAACATGAACTGACACTGGGAAATGCACGAGAAGTGCGGGACCATAATCCTCTGAGGAGAAAAAAAGTTGTAACATGGTTCAATACAAATTTATGTGAAAATAGAACTAGTTTTTTTTTATAATTTGAGTGTCTGTCATTTGTCAACTGTCACTGTCAGTTGAAAGTGATTCTCTCTAGGGCTGAAATGTATTACTTTCAACCCGCTCCTCAGGCAACTTCAGACCTACTTTCCGAGTATGAGTAGTGAAAAGTTTATTTACTTACATACTTGTATAATATCTGATTCTGTAATCAATCTGACAACATAAACGCTGACCGCAACCAAAATAAAAACAAACAAGGACCACTTCCCTAAAAGCGTCTTCTTTTAAAGGTCAGTCCACACTGATATAATACCGGTCCCTAACAAGTAGGCCACAACGGGATCGTGTGAATCACCCTTAAATAAGGGCCTCATTCGTGTCACAACTGTCTCATTCGCGCATTTTCGCTTTACTGAAGATTTGAAATGAATGAGCGAGAAACACTTTTTCACAACTTTTCGTTTTAAAATAATAATGCGTTAATTTGACGGGGAAAATAGTAATAAAAATTGATAGGTATTAAAAAAAACATAAAATATTAATAAAAACTTACTACACTGTTATAGATGATCATTGATCACTATTGTTAATTACTGTTCCTAGTTATTTACTGGATATTTACCGTGATTATGTTTTTATGCAAAGGAGTGACGAGATGAGCGAGATGTTTGACAGTTGGAAAGCATCACGCATGCCCATAAAAGTAGCAGTACCAGAATTATGATCTTGCGAACAAAATCCTGCGCCGCACTAAGGTCGTCACCCAGAGATATAAGATGTCACATCTCTTCATGCTCAGTAATTCATCTGGTAGCATTGCCCTTCAAACCGAACCACAGTAATGCTTGCACACTAGTGCTTGGCGATAGAATTACATATTATATTCAGTGATTTTGTATAGCAAGGTTTGCAAGTTGAAGTGGCAATGGGCAGGCCACATCGCTCGAAGAACTGACAACCGATGGGGAAGAAAGGTTCTTGAGTGGCGACCGCGAACCGGAAGACGCCGCATAGGAAGGCCTCCCACTAGGTGGACCAACGACATTGTAAAAGCCGCGGGCAACCGGTGGATGCAAATGGCAGGTTGTCGTACAGTGTGGCGGTCTAAGGGGGAGGCCTTCGTACAGCAGTGGACTTCTCCGGGCTGATGATGATGATGATGATGATGATGATGTATCGTCAACAAAGGTGAAATGCACGAATGAGATAGCGGCGCGCAGCATTCTGCCACTTAACGAGATTAAACCTAGCCAGTACCTCATGAATGACAGCAAAACGTGTATTGTTCCAGCACAACCTGAAAAAAGCCTTATAAATCTCTCTGCTCTAGTTTTTCATCTCGGTGTGCTGTAATGATGTTGGAAAACTACAATTTCTACTATCTAATCTATCTAATTTCTACTTCTACGCAGTGGACGCGCAGCTTTACAGTGCTAAAATCACGTCTGCCTACTGTTCTGTAATTTTGTCAAAGTAAGAAAAACACTAGAAACACATACTTACAATTTCATAGAGAGATAGAGTAATGGTGGGACTCTATAGCAGAGACAGCCTGGGGAAGTACTACACCTCTGCCAGTTATTCAACAGCCAAGTAATAGTGTGCAAGAATTACTGTGTTTGGGGTCGGGTAGTGACATTATAGTTTTAATTTAAAAAAACTTCACTAGTTTTCCTCACCGCCCGAATAAAAAGCGCAGGATGCCGCTAGTGTTGTATAATTTTGTTCCGCTCAGTTTGATTTTATAGTCAACTTCCGTTAAGATGGTCTGATCATGTTTACATACAGTTTTGATAGTCATTCTGTTAAATAGTACAAGCAATTGAGCAGAGAAAGTTTTAGATCTCCATCGTCAAATCTAGGAAGTCTATACGTACCTAGCTAATCTTTTGTAGTGAGTAGGCGTCTGCACAGTTATTAGCTGAAAGTGTTTTGACATTTGGCCGCTTAGAGTAACGTTGAGAGTGGTTACTTATTGACAACAATCAACCAAGTATATATTAGTTTACGTAACTAAATTTTCATTTATTTTAAGAAGTTTCTTTTAATGTATGAGATAATGGGGTTGATGAGATAATGGGGTTTAATTTAATTAATTAATTTGATATTTTAGTGTTTAACATCTAATATCTTAGGGTGACAAGCGCAGTGCAGTGCGGCGCAGGATTGTGTTCGCAAGTTCAAAATTCTGCACTGCTACTGTTAGTGGCAGGCGTGACGCTTACCACCAGGCGAACGTCTTGCTCGTCTCGTCACTTGAATGTATAAAAAAAATAAAAAATATGGACTTTTCTGAAATATTGTTTTATTATTAAAGTGCGTGAAATCTTTTCTCAACAGCATAGGTATATTGAATTTTCCCTGTTTAATTAAACAATATTACATAACTTAGGACCTGGGTATGTCCTAAACCTGTATCCAGAACAACCGGAGGAAGGGCAGCAGCGTCTTCTCAAGCCGCCTGCCAAGCGTGGGGATTATGGCAACCCCTCCCTATTAAAGGAGAGGCCTTCCAGTAGTAGACGTCTTTTGGCTAATGAGTGAGAGTGAGTGACATAACCTAAGTATAATTATTCAGCTGTATAATTTCAAACAAGCAATGAAGCTCAACAATCTTAAGATATGTTATGCACAATTGGACATGTCATCAGCCTTTTTAATAGTACAGTTTGACCTGCCCTCGAGGGTGATTGGACCCACCGCGCTCGCCTAGTTGCGGGTTGGTGGATTCACATACTCCATTGAATTTCTTCTGCGGAGGTAATAATACAGGTTTTCTTACCATGGTTTCCTTCACCGAAAAGCCAGTGGTATAAAAATTCGTGCATAAAATCCAAAGGGCTCATTGGCACGGGCACGGGATTCGAACCCGCGACATCACGATTTCAATTCGCGGCTCCTAATTAGGCTACGACGGCTTAAATAAGGCATAAAATCAACATAAACTGTCACTCATTTAGCTCTACCCCTCTACATTTTCGACCCTCGGTAATATTTACGCTGATCAGACGGATTGGTGATCACGCCATTTTTTTTTATTAATAATTGCCTTGCGTTTGACTGCTATCTCGCCTGATGTTAAGTGAAGATGTAATCTACGACGGAGCACGATTTCCTAGAAAAATACGCTTTAAAAAAAAGTACAACCGACTTCAACTTCGAATACCTGGATGACATCTTCATATTTTCTAGTAATTTTAATTTAAAACACAAACTACTAAACCGATTTCGATAAAATTTATATGAGAACACCTCTGAAGTATTACCTAATAAACAAAAAAATAATCATCAAAATCAGTTCATAATTGGCGGAGTAAACGCGTAACATACATACAAAAAAAAACATACAGTCGAATTGAGAACCTCCTTTTTTGAAGTCGGTTGAGAAACCGATGCACTCGCTTTTTTTTATATGGCAAAAAAAGGTTTATGGGCTATAGACAATCTTATAATATTTTTGGGTTCCGGCTCTTTGATTTCACCTGTAACCCATTGCCCACTTAATTTTAGTCAATAAGTAATGTTTACAAAGAAACAATAAACTACGAGTACACTAGCCAGGTGTGTACTCGGCACTCCAGTCAACAATTGACGCGTGCCGCCTCGAAGATGGATGATGCAGCTACTTCCAAACATTAGTCAAGTTTACGGTCCAACACTTGAGTGGACAGTCGTAAAGTGTTACACAATTAACGAGAGAGAAGCGATTGTTGTTTCGTACTAAAACGTGCTGTCTTTGTTTAGGTTATACGAGGCGTAAGCCACAAATATGTACAAAGGGCAGTATAGCATACTTAGTAAATACAGAGATTTTATTGAGTAAGAGGGCCCTCGGAGCTTGCATTTAGATCCTAGACTTAAGGAAACCTATGTTGTGGGTTGTGGTACAGTATTCACTATTGGATAGAGTGGTGTAACCATAATCTTACTTAATCAGTTAAGCAGCTTAGACAATGTGCCCTTTAAGCGTGTAATACCAGCTAAACTTTGTATTGCTATAATTCTTATACGTTGGGATTATTATATGCTCGAATAAATAAAATAATGACAACGGGATAGATTGAAAATAAATGTTCAAATAGTATTTAATTGTCCTGAAATGTTTTTTATGGTGTTCTTCATAATACACGCTTTTCAATATAGTTAAAATTCATCACATCCGATTCAGTCGGTAAAAGAAAATATAACTGTAAAAAAAATGTATACCTACTACTCCTACCTACTCGACCTACTACTTTTTTTAGATAGTTTGTATGCTAGAAAGAGAGAAGTGAACCCCGTTATGTTCCTTTTGAATAAGAATACTTTCGAACATATTATGAGTTATTAGTAACTAAGTGTTATTACCACTAACACCGGAGGACGGGCAGCAGCGTCCTGGCGGTTAATGGTGGTGAGCATTCTGCAATCACCAACCGAGCCGCCTGCCAACCGAGGGGATTATGGCAACACCTCCCTATTAAATAAATAAATAAAATAATAAATAAATATTGGGGGATATTTTACACACAGCGCCATCTAGATAGCTGAAAGAATACTTACATACATGTCGCAATCGAGTCGTATCCGGGACGCCAGCGCCACGAGGTGGCGCGGATACGACTCGATTGCGACATACATATTTTTTCCTAAATACATTCTTATAATACATACTACACCCAGACACAGAACAAACATATATGTTCATCACATACATTTTTGTCCTGCGTGGGGATCGAATCCACGCCCTACAGCTCTGAAGGCAGACGTGCTACCAACTGAGCTATAAGGCTGTCAAAACTGTATTAAAGGGGATGATTTTGTAGTGGTAGGACTCTACTGCAGAGTCCGCCTGGGGAAGTATACCACACCTTTGCCAGTTATCCAACCGCCAAGCAGTAGTGTGCAAGCATTACTGTGTTCCTGTTTGAAGGGCAATGTTACCAGAGGTATTACTGAGTATGAAGAGATTTAACATCTAATATGACGAGCGCAGTGCAGTGCGGCGCAGAATTGTGTTCGCAAGATCACAATTCTGGCACTGCTACTACTGTTAGTGGCAGGCGTGACGCTTACCACCAGGCGAACGTCTTGCTCGTCTCGTCACTCGAACGTATAAAATAAAAAATGCTTTCGTCCAGCAGTGGCCGTCTTCTGGCTGATGATGAAGTGTTATTACCCAAAAGTTTACGATTCTATCGGTCTTTGATCAAACCTCACCTCATTGCGTCTCCTAACAAAACTATTTCGGTGCAAGCTCGGAAGGCAGTTTCAGCATTACATACTCGTACTTGTGCCATTATAAACAACTGAAAACGCCCTTTCAACGTCCCCGGCTTTCACAGAAGTGCGTCAGTATACTTATAAGTCAGTATATGAGGTCAAACTATAAATACATCTATGTAAAGTGCATTTGTGTGGATTTATATGTCCTGCTAACAGCGCCCTGCGGTTTCACCCGCTATCCTACGGGAACTGGATATTTTTCTGCGTAAAAAAATAACGGTAAGGTTAGCCTATTTATGGTATTTCAGATTATAGGCTCAGAACAAAAAATCAACAACTTGCTTAAACTTTCATGGAACCTACGACTTTAGCTTTCGAAACACAGTTGCTGGTTGGCGGATCCACAGACACCATGGGATTTATGCTCTGGGTATAATACAGGCTTTTTCGCAATACTTTTCTTCATCAAAAAGACAATGCTTGACAATGTTTCAAAACTTTAAAAATCTACATAAATTTCAAAGAATTTATAAATGTTACGAAGAGTGCTGAATAAGGATGCTACATTTCGAATATTAGGACAGATTCACGGGGACTCGGTTTTTTTTATAATTAATATAATTCTCATTCCAATACTATTCATACTAGCTCACATAAGGAATGCGCGAACTTATCCACGTGATTAAAAAATCGAGCCTCAGAGCAAGTTTTCTTTCACGTCACGTCGTGAAAATAATGTACTGTGATCCAATGTATCTGCAGGTTCCACAGAACCGTATGTTTACCTTCCCCTTCCGTCTTGTATAGATAACAGGCAATGTAAGCAAACAGCCGCGTGTGCCGACTCCGGTTACATCCGTCAAAAAATTAAAACAGACGCAGTCAAAGGTAAGATTAGGCCGACATGTGGCGATGTAATTTAATGCAATTTAACTAGCTGTGCCTTGCGATTTTACCAGTTATTCCAGTAATATAGTTTTTTTTAATCAAATAGAATTTTTGAATTTAGAACCAGATTTTCACATGATTTTAAAATACGCTTCTAAGTGGGGGTAGACTCATTGTAACATCAGAGTGACAAAATGAAAAGAAAGAAGTATTTTCCTCCGTATCACACTATCTGGGTGTGACTGGAAATAACTAATTACATCGTAATATAACCATCATACTACATCTAATATCTCACGGTGACGAGCGCAGTAGAATGCGGCGCAGGATTGTATTCGCAAGTTACAGTTCTGGCACTGCTACTGTTATGGGCAGACGTGACGCTTACCACCAGCCAAACGTCCCGCTTGTCTATCGATTGCAAAAAAAAAAGGTACCTAGTCATCAAAATAAACAAACATAAAAGTTAAAAATAATTACTTAACAGTTTTTTTAAGTTTTTTTTTTAATATAATAATCATCATCATCATCATAATCAGCCTGTCATAGTCCACTGCTGGAGATAGGCCTCTCCCAAGGCACGCCACTCAGCCCGATCTTCAGCTATCCGCTTCCAACCACTGCCAGCTGTCCTACGTATATCGTCACTCCATCGAGTCTCAGGACGTCCTACCCTACGTTTGCCGATACGTGGCCTCCACTCTAGAACACGTCTACCCCAGCGGTTATCGGTTCTGCGACAGATATGACCAGCCCACTGCCATTTCAGTTTACTAATACGCTGAGCTGTCGGTAACCTTAGTTCTCTGGCGAATTACTTCGTTCCGGATACGATCCCTCAGAGAAACACCGAGCATAGCTCTTTCCATAGCTCGCTGAGCGACTTTAAACTTGTGGACCGATCCAACTGTGAGTGTCCATGTTTCAGCGCCAAAGGTCATAACGGGTAGAACGCACTGATTGAAAACTTTCGTCTTGAGACTTTGTGGGATGGGTGACGAGAAGACTTGACGTAGTTTCCCGAATGCTGCCCAGCCCAGCTGAATTCTTCTTTTGGCTTCACTCTCAAAATTGTTTTTACCTAGTTCGAGCGTCTGCCCTAGGTAAATATATTTTTGAACTATCTCTAGAGTGAAGCCATTTACGGCAACCGGTCCCGGAACAACGTACTCGTTGAACATGACCTTGGTTTTATCCAAGTTCATCCGGAGACCGATGCGTTGAGAAGAACTAGCTAGACCGTCCAGCATCCATTTGAAGGTCCTCCAGCGATTCAGCCATTATTACGATGTCATCTGCAATAGACGGTAAGTATCCATCAAGTCGACACGCCATAAAAATCCAACAAAAAAACACGACATGCGTAAACTTAAATAAAACTGTAAAAATAAAGTGCCTACAAACAACACACGTGCTCTCGGAGAGGCGTTTCAACACATAATAAATATCGTGAGCGGCAAGTGCCACGTGGTCGAGAGAGGCTAAGCGATGTAGGACCATATCACAGGCGCGTGCGCACGACGACGCTTTTATAACTTTTATACAGGGTACGTGTAACAGTATTATTGAAACTGTTATTTTTTTTTGCTATTTGAGCACATCATCAGCTCATTACCATGGCCATTGAAATATAGCCGAAACGCTGTGGTAAATAATAGTAAATTAGTCTCTAAGTTAGTTTCTTTCGCTCGGCGTAGCGGGGCAAACGTAGCCACTTTAGCCCCGAAGTCACGTAAAAATAATTTGTTTTGTGCGCGTTTAAGTCCCTAAATGATAAACATAATTATCAGTATTATTAATCCGAAAAGTCATTGTATAGGTCATCATTGTGAACAACTTTAATATGGGGCCAAATATCTCTAATCCAAAAATCGCGAAATTAATATCTATTTCCTTATATTTCATAGACGTTGAATGACATTTTTGTATTGAACAGTTGTTTTTATTTCGCCATTTCAAGTTTGACCCAATAGCAATAGTCGTACTTATAATAGCGGACCACTTTTATTATGTTATAGCCCTGTATTCGCGAAAAAACTACAGTTCCATAAGATTTTGTCGAAAATAAATGTCATATTACTATGGAACAACTGATTTCTTTTCGCGAATTCACGGTTGGCCCCATAGTAAAAGTTGTTCACAATGATGGATTCAATGACCTTCGGCTTAGTAATACCGATATGCGTGTTAACCCCGTAAACCCTCTATACCCCATTTGTGCCACGCGGTCTCTCCCGTGAGAGGAAGTATTCCCAAGTTCTATCGTGGGAAAACTCCTTTGCTGTTTTAAAAAAAAAACCAGTTGCATCTCCATTTACCATCTTTACTACAATCTGACGTATCTGAAACGTGGTCATAGATCCCAAATAACAATTAATCGTAGGAGATAATGAATAGGAGATAAGACATACGAGTATAAACAATTTAGTCCTTTAGCAAAACGTTATGTTATATATAGAAAAGTATATGAGTAATCAGGGTTTGAATAGTCCACTGCTGGACATAGCCGTATCCTCAAAAGGCGACGGCCATATTCGCCATGGTAGCCGGGTTGTGGATAATTCATGTTAAAGGTAGTCGTATTTAATAAATATGCCAAGCGTGTAGTCTTGGAGCAAGTAAAGGGCGCGACGCATTGCGACGTTATCTCGAACTCGAATGCGTGCGCACGATGCTCTGTGTCACTTTTAAGTTAATGCATTAACCTAGTAGCAAGATATTACTACCTCTCTGTTTTAACAATTTCTTGTGTACCCATAGGAACAAAGACCCAATGATAACAACTCATTCAAAACAATAAAATCTCATGTTTTCTATTAATTCATCCCCTGCGTACCTGGAATACTTGTTTTGTAATAATTTAATAATTTCTTTTATTTATGTGTAATGTTATGTTTTATCGCAAATAAAGTAAAATATTTAATAAGACAACCCAGGCTCAAATCTATCGATTTCCCGCTCGTCAAAAAAAAGCATGCACAACACTCTTTCCAAGTCTATTAAAATTATCCCTTAAAATGAAATGCCTCAACTATCAGTACTTTGCCACTACAAATGCTTATTTAATTGTCCCATTGTAGATAAACTGTTTTGTCAACCAAAGCCGGCCGTCATTTACTTGTCATTTGGGAACTGCGTACGCGCACAACTCTCACTTGCTATGTCTTCGTAATTTATGTAACAGTGAAAAACAATTGCTTGTAAATATGAATGCAGCAAAATACATGGGTAAAATACCTCAAAATACCTCATTCTTAAGAGTTGGTTATGAAATGAAAAACTCTTATTTTCTTTGCTTTTATTCAGTACTATCTACACTAGCTAAGCCTCGTGGGTTTGCTCGCAATTTTCCGTTTTCCGCATTTTTCTGATTAAATAGTATCTTATTTCTGTGATATGATGGAGCAGTATTATTATTCTTTTATTTTTTTTTATTTTATGAATGACTATGCTGTTGGCCTCAGATGGCCTCTACAGCGTCACCGGACTTTAGGCAAGCGCAAACGGCGCTCGGCCTAGGTTAAAGGCGACTAGCTCAAGGGCACCTCAGACGGTACGAACCTCGGCTTGGCCGTCGCCGGGAGTGGGGTCAGACTTGCCCTGGCACCCCAGAAGGGGTATGCCCTGGGGCCCTAGTAGATTGATCTGGTTGACTACTTGGAGAGAATCTAACAGATCTTCTGAGAGATCTGGGGAGTCCTCGACCTCGCCGGCGAGGTGGGTGCGTGTTTGTGTGCCTTTGGTAACCGGCGCCTATACCAAAGACGGAGATTATTATTCTTAGGTATTTTGTAATATATATACAGATATAAAGCAACTATATTTTATACACGTACATTGTTGAATACTTTTGTATGAAGTGATTCCACACTTTTACTTTGGTATTTCTGTTTTTTTGTTTTTTTTGTTTGTTTTTGTTGTTTTTTTTTAACAGGATGGGAAATTTGGCATCTAAGGCAGATACTTCTGTAGCTTAATTGGCAAATCAGTTGGGACGGAAACCCATAGAGACTGCTCGTATGCAGGTTCAAGTCCTGCCGGAGGTCATAATTTTTCTTCCTGTTTAAGCTTTAAAAATATAGACGTACATTGTTATCCTAGATTCTCGAAATTTAGCTAAATACATCATCAAAATACTTGAAGGCGTTTTGCAGTAAAAAAAGTTGACAAAAAGACGTTTTTTAGAAAAAGAGATGTTTTTTTTTTAATTTGTGTTATAAGTACTGCTTATTTTGTAGGTATTCAACCGATCAAGTTCTATAAAACAGCTTTATGACGCCAAATTTAAATGTAAATACTACTAATCTATATATATATAAAAGCAAAAATCACTCACTCACTGACTAAACACGAAATCTCGAAAACTACTTGATCCTTGAAGCTGATATTTGGCAGGTAGGAGACGTCAGCTAAGAACGGATTTTGCGACAGGACTGAATTAAGGGAGGGAAATGGGGGATGAAACTTTCTATGGAAGTACTTTGTTTTTGAAGTTATAGTGATAAAAATTTACATTTGGGTAGTCCATTCAAAATAAAATATGATGCTCTTAATATTTTTTGACAGGGATGATTTAAGGGGGTAAAGCGGGTGATTAAACTTTATAAGGCAAGGTCTTTATTTTTGAAGTTATAGATAGTTCATTCAAAATAGAAATAAAAGTTATTTTCAATATTTTTTACAGGGCTGACTTAAGGGGGTAAAACGCGGGATGAAACTTTGTATGGGAACTACTTGGTTTTTAAAGGTATAGTGATGACAACATTATAGGCATTTTTTTTATTATCATCGTCACCGTTTTTATTCATCACGCGGGTGGAACCACGGGGCACTGCTAATATTACATACGTGTATGTGTCGAATTGATAACTTCCTTTTTTTTAAGTCTGTTTAAAATGGGTATTTCCCCCGTGCGAAGCGCCCCCGGACGGGTCAGCTAGTATAACTTATATAATCTCTTTGCTTGTACCAAATTTAATATAATACTGTACTAGCAATGACTAAGTATACTAACTACTATACGATACTCTTGATTTTTCTCCTGACAAACAGTCTGTCAAGTTGACAGCTTGGTTGACGTTTCCCATGACAGCTCACCACTGTAGAGTAGTTGCGATGAAATGAGTTCCATTTTTAAACAAGTGAAGGAACAATGGCGTTGTTTGAATAGGACTCTCACTTGGATTCAATCTACAAAGGTTTCTAATCGCTTTAAAAAATACACTTTGCCGCTGCGCTGGGAATATGTCAAAAATAGTTGAGACCTGTCGTCGAGTCTTGATGAAAGCGAACAGAACTTAATGGACGGATAAATAAAAGACCTTTTCAAGTGTCCTGATGAAAGATCGTCTCATCTGTATATATAAAATTCAAAGTCCCGACTGAGCTATCAACGTACAGCCTAAACCACTGGCCCTAGAGACATGAAATTTGGAGGGTGTGTTCTTTGTGAAGTGTATGTATCCACTAAGAAAGGATTTTTTGATAATTTTCCCTTAAGAGAGTAAAATAGGGGATGATAGTTTATATGAAAATCCGTCAATTTCGAAGTTAAGATCTTCAAATTTTGTGTTTAGAATGACGGTTTAAAATTTGTTTATAAGTGACTCAGCGTTTTTGAAAATTCCACTCCCAAAAGGGGGAAAAGGGGATGCAGTTGTGTATGGAAAGTCTTTCATTTTCAAAGTAAAAATCACAATATTTATTATTAAGGTTGGAATGGCTTAAGGTTGGAAATAACGCAACCTTTATCGTTGTTATTTTTTAATTTCAAGCTTTAAGAACCCTCTTAAGAAACGGGGGATGAAATTTTTAATTCAAGGTGTTCATTTCTAAATGTTGTATTCAAGTACAAATAATGAGCACGTGTATCGGGGGTAAAAACGTGGTGAATTTTGGGAGCGGGCCGAATGTCTTCCGTACGCGGATGTTAATATGGGAATGAATTTTTCCTCATAGTTCAAACTAAAATGCACAACTCAAGCTTAACTGCACTGGCCATTGTCATCTGTTGATTGGAACCATAGACCTAAACTCAGAACACTATTATCAGGAATTAAAAATCTGCTTATAAGTATTTCTATCTATCAAAAGCAGCGCATTGATGCACATTGATTATACACACCAAAAAATGAATAAAATAGAAAACGTTTATTTATGGAAAATTTCCACAATAAAGTTCAAAATTCTGCAACATTATAAGTAAACATGGACTTTACAATCAGATAAGTGACAAAATCCACGCATATTTTTGATGTAACATAGAGTTCTTCAAATGTAGGCCAAATTTTTACAGCTGCAATAATGAGAATGGGCATTGTAGGTTACAATGGTCTTTACTTAAGGTTGGTAATTTAAGTATTCTAAATACCGACTTGGTATCATAAAACGGAGGAGATCTCACCAACCTCAGCCCACGGTGGCCTTAAAATTCTTCAATATTTCCATGGATATTTTGTCAAAGATACGTTCAATAGAATACAAATGTAGATTACGTTATAAAAGAACTTACTACAAAGCAGTCTAAAAAGCGTAGTTATACTTTTTGACCAACAACAAAAAGATAGTATATATAAACTCTTTATTGTGCACACCAAAAGAAATGGTTAGTCATGATGATCGCAACAGAAAAATTAACTTAGAACTAGTGGAACTATTGCGGCCTAGTTGCTAAAAGCTATCTCTTCCAGGAAACCTTAGAACGGAAAGGCTTCGAAGAAGACACATGGAACATAATACATGGAAGAGGAAAAAATCGGAGGGTTTTTAATTCGATCCGTTTTTTTTTTAATGTATGTACTGTACATGTGTATGTACATTGTACGCTGATTACAGTAAGACATTTTATAAACTGATGCACGTGCTTTATTATTCAAACTTATACTAATTTGATTTAAAAAAAATACTTCGGTATAATAAAAAAAACAACTCCAACAACATGGATAATATTGTAATCAATTGAAATCGTTATTACAAGATACTATCAATTTAGTCATAGTGAAGGCATGTTTATGCTTGAATGGTAAGTAACGTATCTCTTTAATTTGATATATCATACGTCTATGTAGCCAAAGAGCATTGTCTGAGAGTATTCAACGGTGAAAATGGATTGTCAAAATAAACCAGAGTTATTTATTGCTGCAATTGTGTCGCTATGCGAGTTTTGATTCACCGATTAATTGTTTACTACATACTTCAAATAGTGGTTCTCTGGAATTAAAACTGTATTGCTCATAACGTCATCATCATGATTTTCGTTTTCACAGAATTTCTCATGCTTCTGCTGGGTATAAGCATCTCTGATGCTATGCCATCTCTCTCGATCCTGTTACCTATGTATTATTTCTTTACCAAGGATTTATTTTTATTGAATTGCTTTGCTTAGTATATTATATAATTTACCTAATATAGCGTGGATTCAAAAATAAAACCTTGGCAGGTGTTCACAATACATAATCTCAATAATTATACTAATTGAGCTATTAATAAACGTGGATTAGCCTCGTAATAGTTAAACCATCTTTTGATATTTAATTTTTTTCTAATTTCATACCAGTGGATAAAGACGCAAACGTATGCGCTGGTTGTTAGCAACCAGCATTACGCTGAGTTGGGATCGGTTTCGTGACAAAGAATATAGGTGCTCACTATTTATTTATTATTTAAATTTCTTTCTTTAGTATGAACTTTTGTGTGAACCCCGCCCTATTTTTTTTGTCTCGAATAAAGTAAATTTTCTTTCTTTCTTTTTTCTTTCTATTACGGTAAAAAAAACGGATTAACTATTCCAAAGCGATACCACGTAAGGTCTACAAGTTCCATCAACATCCGATATCTAAATTCTGAAAATAAATTCACACGTTTCGAATAAGGCCGATAATAGCACCAAGCCAAATTTTTTATTGATGCTATTTTGGGAATATACTAGGTGCTCATTTCATTGGTGCTCAAGAAATTGGTGCTCAAACGGGAATACCCCAATGTTCAGGCGGCCTCAAACTTACCTATTGTTTCACAAATATAAACTTCCGCTTCTGTACATGTAGCTATTGTATATTCTGTGCTTCTATTATGAATTCTGATTCAGGCCTGAGATCAAAGCTAATCCAATTCGTCGGTAATTTCATATTGCATCCTCCAATCTGGCTCTCCACAATGGAAGCGGTCTATCGACTTGTGATAAGGCATGCTCCCAGCGCTTTCGAACCTAAGCCTAAGATTATTGCTACATTTCACCACAAACGAAAGTTCATATTCAATTTGCTCACTGTCTGTTTAGAAAATCTAGAAATTTACATCTTTGTAAGGAGATTTGCACACTGTAGGTTTTCTAGCTTACTGAAAACACGTTTTCAAGGTTTTCAGGGGTATTATTTAATTATATTACATTGCCTTTCGTAACAATCATCACAAAAATGATTGGATGAATGATGGTTATAGAATACTATTCATTTAAATGTGATAAACCATTCATCATTTCTACTCACTACCAAATAAGGATTAGTCCTATTTTTCGCAGTCACCGTTGTGAAGTGTGGTAAACCAATATGACGTGATTTTACATTTTCCGGTCTGCAATGCGAAGACCCAATTAAGAAAAATTTAATAACTACTTCCTAGGAAATCAGAAATTTGGGAGTATGGGAATTGTTAAATATGATCCAATTGCTTCCTTTAAGTTTAAGGTAGCAGTCCATTTCAGCACAAAGATAAGCTATTCAGGCGTGTGTATTAATTACCTAACATTTCACCACTTTAGAATTTTCGTAGTAAATGTGCGTAGAGCCTAGTCATTTCCCGCAGATCCGTCGGAGCGCGAAACCACTAACTACCACCAGACGGCAAAACTGGTGGTAACCACCTAACAATACAGCTGCGGTCGGACGCTAACACCGATGGGATGTGCGGGAGATTTCTGATTTGAACATATATACCTATAGTGCGCCCTATAGTAGATATACTCACATCTTTACGGAGTGTATTAATAGAGTGAATGACAGACATAATATTCTTGTAGGGATATCATTGTAGTACTCATCATTAAAAACAAATTTTACAATAATATTGAACATAATACCAACCCCGAAAACGCACTGATAAATGTGCTCCACACTTAATTGCCATACCCTCATTTGGGTCATTATGTTTATGTTATTATTATTAATTTTACATAATCTATAATGTGCAATAAACGATTTGACTTTGACTTTGACTTTGCTTTTGCGTAAACGTACAGCGCGAGTAGTTTTTTAATTTCCATAATAATAATTTAAGAACTCCACCAAAGAGTTTCACATTACGAGAATAAATAAGAACCTCCTTGGAATCAATCGCTTGTAGCTCGGAGGAAGGATTTCCCTTTTGATAACATTTCGCTGGCTTGTAGCGTTCGCTCCATACGTTTGTCTCACTTTAATACTAAACAGAAAATGAGACAAAAGATGTAGTTCTAATTTTCACCACGCGCACTTAGCGCCGTTAGTTAATTCGCGCCATTTCATCTTTCCTCCTAGGAGGATTATGGCGTCGCATTTTGTTCATTTGCCAGTGTCAAGTATTTATTTGTATCAAGTTTATGATAATTTTCAAGTCGAATGAGTCATAGTAGTAGTAGTAAGTCATAATCAAAGTCACAGTCAAGTCCAGTCATGCCCTAGTAAACTCGTGGCAACTTAACTACAAGCTTCTTCAGAGTTTTGGAAACAACACGAAAAGACACTTATTTATGAAACGTTTTAACGAAGACGAACTTTAGAACGAAGTTTTTTTCTTCTTTTCTTCTAGGAGGATTATGGCATCGCACTTTGTGCATTTGCCAGTGTCAATATTTAGTTGCGTCTTTCCGACCGATATTTATAAGCAAAATAATAAAGTTTGTTTCATTATCTGTTGTACTTCTGTTATCTGCTTTCTCGCAAATGTGTTGTAAAACCTTGTATGGCACACGTGCGGAATTGCAACTTACCGCACTAGTATCATAATAGTTATTTATTGTTATTTGTTAGTTATTAACAACACATTTGCTCGAAAAATGCATTTACGAAGCCTGTATACATCGTTCGAAAGTTGAACATTACACTCCATACAACGAAGCGTGCGGTAAAATAGGTACTCTCAGCTAAGAACCTACCTATTTTACCGCACGCTCCCTTGTATAGCACCGTGCGTAAATTTTACGGTAGTATTTTTAATTTCCTTTTTTTTTCTTCTTTTTTTTTTTGCGCGAGTAATTTTTTAATTTCCATAATAATAATTTAAGAACTCCACCAAAGAGTTTCACATTTCGAGAATAAATAAGCTGAATGATCGTACCTCCTTGGAAGCGCTTTTCAATCAATCGCTTGTAGCTCGGAGGAAGGATTTCCCTCTTGATAACATTTCGCTGGCTCGTAGCGTTCGCTCCATACGTTTGCCTCACTTTAATACTAAACAGAAAATGAGACAAAAGATGTAGTTCTAATTTTCACCACGCCAAGTAGCGCGAATTGTTAATTTGCGCCATTTCATCTTTCCTCCTAGGAGGATTATGGCGTCGCACTTTGTGCATTTGCCAGTGTCAAGTAATTATTTGTATCAAGTTTTTGTTAATTTCAAGTCGAATGAGACTAAATCACAGCCAAAGTCACACTTAATAAGTCATAGCCATGCTCTATTAAAATCGTGGCAACTTTACTACAAGCTTCTTTTTGGAAAAAACACAAATAGACATTCGTATTAGAAACGTTTTAACCAAGACGAACTTTAGAACGAAGTTTTTTTTTTCTTCTTTCCGCCTAGGAGGATTATGGAATTGCACTTTGTCTCAAGTATTTATATAGTAGCGACTTTCCGACCGGTAAACTTATTATTTATAAACAAAATAATAAAGTTTGCCTCATTATCTGTTGTAAGTACTTTTGTTATCGGTTTTCTCGCAAATGTGTTGTAAAACGTTGTATGGCACTCGTGCGGTATCAGTTTTTACAAAGTCATGACTATGGTAAGCCCTCGGACTTTGTCCCGGGTTTACATTCGCCTACTCGTTTGTAAAAACCAACTTACCGCACTAGTATCATTAATAACTATTATGGGACAGTAGATATTTTTTAACGTTTTCTTAAAATTTTACTCCTCCAAGTTCACAGGTTTAGAGAGGAACCATCACGGTTTTTAATTCTTTTCAGTCTGCTAAAAACAGCAAGTACAAAAAAAATAGGTACAGCGCGTTGAAGTCTTTTCTATGAACTTTTTCACAAGTAAAATATAAATAATAACAGTAAATATTAATGGCGGTAAGAACCACGCTAGCCCTGGTAAACATCAGTAAACTATCTAAAATAAATACTTGAGCATTTCACCTCACGCACGATAGTTTACGTTTCCCACTGCGCCCTTGTAATTATCTCCAAGATAATTATCAATTTCACAATTTATTGCCATTATTTTCCAGCGTTTAAATACTACTTGATATAGGTGGACTTTTTGAATGGACAAAAACGTCAACATTACGCTGCTCGGTAATATATAGTAGTGTAAAGTCTGTTATTAAACGGAATGTGAAACCCTACGGTTACTTACAATAAGCAGTGTTCGTTATAATTGACGTTAGCGTTGCTTTATGGATGGATAGGAGCCTCGATACTGCAATTTACTATTCTAGATAAAACGATATGGTTTTTTTGTTAGTAGGACTCTTTTGCAGAGTCCGCCTGAGGAAGTACACTTTTCCCAGTTGTTCAACCGCCTAGCAGTAGTGTGCAAGCATTACTGTTTTGATTTGAAGGGCAATGTTTCCAGAGAAATAACTGGGCATGAAACGATTTGACATCTAATATCTCAGGGCGACAAAAGCAGTGCAGTGCGACGCATGATTTTGCGCAATTTCACAATAGGCGTGTGGACTAATGTTTAATTTATGACAAATAATAGGCTTAGTGATGAATATAACTAAATACATTACACATACTGAAAAAATAGCTTGTATTGGCTGATAAATCTCTGAGATATGAGCGTTTAAAGTTTTAGGTGGGGACTCTCTATCCCTTTCTCGCAAAGCACGTGTTAGTATAGGATCTGTATGCCGCGCCTGAGGCTTGACGTCATAGCTCAGTATAGCGCGCTCTCTGTCTAGCTTGAAATTAAAATACTTAGAAATTATTTATTTTTGAATTATTTAAAATTTTGTGTACGTTGATATGCTCTATTGATGATCAGCTTTTTTATGAGGTAATAAAAAATGTTTAGTCATCATGCCTATTCTGGCACTGCTACTGTTATGGGCAGGCGTGCACGATGCTTACCACCAGCGGACGTCTCGCTGGTCTCGTTACTCCACTGCATAAAAAGTAATGACTCCGTAGAAATATAACACTTTATACTAACTAGATACCGTGCACTATGTATATAGCACACATCTAAAAACAGTTGAAAAATTGTTGTTCGGCCCAAACGGCGAACTCAAAAACTTTCTTCGCCATCCTTACGCCGTTTGTCCACAGCCGCCGTCACCGAGACGTTAACGAGAACGAGATGACGTCGCCGAAGTAGTGGAACCCAGATTACTATAGCCACGTGTCCACAGCACGTCCGTCATCCGAGCACCGTGACGGACGTGCTGTAGCTGTGGACAAACGGTCTTAACCCAATATACAATGTATTTTAATTTCCAATTTTCTCTTATCCACATAAAAAAATATTATTGAAAAGAACTACTTGCCTCCAAAACTTGAATTTAAATTCAATATTTCTCAAGTTTACATCAAACAAAACATAATTTGCAAATGTCAGTGTTCCATAAACTCTAAGGCCATCACTTTGCTCGGGCAAATACACAACTAAGCGAAACACATGACTAGTGGTGAAGTAACAGTGTCCCATTTTGGCCGAGAATAAGATGACATAGTATCATCCAAAAGGCAGCACTTTTTATGGATGGATACATTACAAAACACCGAGGAGAATTAGCAAAATCAGTGAAATGCTTATCCATGAGGGTGAATTCACAAAGACGGTGGTGAGGCGTGTAGTGTAAGTAGCTCCAGCCATTAAGGTTGGTTGGCCTACCCTAACAAATTCTAAAACGTATTTAACCAACACAAACTAAATAACAATCGCCAATAATCAAACTAATATCTATAAATTAGTAGCTCATAATCTAGATTGGGTGGGAACCAACTTGTAACACTATCGAGTAGACCCCATTAAGCAATAAGTGCTGGTAGAGTTAGAGAATGTTGCGTTCCGAATACACCCGATGCACAGAGGCGATAGAAATTAACAACAATAATCGATGAAACTAATAACGACTACAAATGCTGCGTCGATGTACAGTCGAAGGAGAAAGTGTTCGTCTTTTACTTTGTGGCTGTAGAAAGGTTATCATTGAGAGCGTCAAAGTAGCGCTCATGTTAATTTGCCACGGGTCTCTCAAGCCCTTGGGGAAGATGTTGTGTTCTAATACAATGGAGAGTACGTAAAGTAGCAAATGTAGCGTAAGATGACCTGCGACTCACTAAAGACTAAGTACTAAAAGCTAATTCTGAGCTATAGCTACTCGGTATAATATTTTAGCAACGTAATTTATGCTATACTGGGTGTTTCGGTGAATGACGGACATATTCTAGGATATCATAGTATGTACTCATCATTGTATAAATATATCATCACCATCACTATATCTACAATCTACATATAGAACGAAACACTTAAGGCTCGTGCTCGTTGACTAATAGCTTGGTATTGGTAAACTATATCTACCTTTAACAATATCTGTACAGAATACCATATACTCTGTATAAACATTTCACCGACTAACTTAAAATCGAAGACGCTCTCCCATTTCTAAACAGTATCGGTTTGTTAATAAGCAAATAACGTTAAAGTAAGCATCAATACATTATTTACCACCAATGAGTTATGGTCACGAGTGTACCACTCGAGATAGCGCGTCGAGCATCGCTGCAACGAATGGTCCTAGCACACGCGAATGGGCACATTTAGGATGTACTATCACTAGTAAGACAAACATAACATAAGTATAAATTATAACTAGTAACTGTAAAACTTCAAAATTCTGATTAATTCAAACACTTTATTCAGCGATCTTTCAGTAGGTAGTGTCTTTTATTTCCTTATGAAATTCTGTAATCAATACGCTTATAAGATTTAATTCGTTTTATTATTTGATATTGGATTGGTACGTTCGATGTAAAATAATAAAAATATTGTTTGTATGACTAAATATAGGAGAGTGTGTTGAGAACAAACAAGAAGCTCGCCTGAGAGTTTGAGATAATATAAATAAATATCGGTGGACATTATTCACACAGCGCCATCTAGCCCCATACTAAGCAAAGCTTGTATTATGGAAACCAGATAGCTGATAGAATACTTATATATTTTTTTTCGTAAATACATACTTATAATACATACTACACCCAGACACAGAACAAACATCGATGTACGTCACAAAAAAATTTGTCCTGGGTGGGGATCGAACCCACACCCTACAGCTCAGAAGGCAGACATGCTACCAACTGAGCTATCAGGCTGTCAATAATGCCAGCCCGTAATAATAATAGTATGATAATTTGTTGTTCATTTCAATTTGTTTTTATTTATGTTGCGTGTGTAAGTTTTCTGATGATATTGATTAATGTTACTAGCAATGTGCCATTTTAATTGATTAGATAATTTAATTAAAGGTCTATTGAAGCTACAAGAGATGCTACGATATATTATTGTTTAAATTAGATTTTTCGATATATTGTATCTTTGACCTTTGTTTATTGTATTTGATAGTATTGACGACATGAATTTAAAATATTATTATATGTAGCAAGTAGTCCTGATTTAAAATGTTCTCTTCTGTAAACCAAGTTGCTTCATATAACGAACATGTTATAATAATGGTCAATAAAGAATCTGAATCTGAATTTGAGAACTTTAAATAAACTGAATCCAGGGCGCTCTTAGAGCTCATTATTTTGAGACATTCAAAGTTGAGTCACATTATCCTTGTAATTTTACTAGCTACAGTACTCTTCAAACAGGAACACAAATGAGACGTCATAGGATGAGTGAGGAACAACCCAAATATTTACAAACTATTGCTTGGTAGACCTGGGTATGTCCTAAAACTGCATCCTGAACCACTGGAGGAAGGGCAGCAGCGTCCTCTCGGTTAACGGTGGTGAGCATTCTGTCATCCTCAAGCCACTTCCCAAGCGTGGGGATTATGGCAGCCCCGCCCTATTAAGGGGAGGCCTTTGTCCAGCAGTGGACGTCTTTTGGCTGTTGATGATGCTTGGCGGCAGAATGTTTGATACTACAGTACTACCTTTTTTATCGAATAAATGCTAAAGCATTTAGGGACACTGACCTCAGTACTCTGATTTGATGTAACTGGTCGAGCAAGTCGTGTGGCTCCGACGCCTATCAATATACAGCTCCCAAAGGAGACCTACCAAGGAAACAAATTAATATCATGCCCTAAAAACTCTCACAGAAGACCGTCACCAACAAAGGAACGCTCATAAATGATGATGATGATGAAGTTCGGAGAAAAGTACAAAAAGCTACTTTGACTCGTCACATAAAGCCTGCAAGTCATCCTCGTCATTTTGAGCATAAATCGCAACATGGTGTTCAATCATGAGAGCATCAAATACTTTTAAGAGCTCGACATCGCACGGTAAAGTGGTGTAACTAACTTTTTGGTGATTTTGAGTTACAATAGGAATCATAGAAACTAGTTCTCCTATCTCCTATTAAGCTGCGTGGCTGGTTAAGGCTTACCTTAAGTTCCAAATTTTATTTAAAAATAGCTGTGCCCCTCGTTTTGCTCTGCGTGATTATGAAAAACGGTGATGATAATGTTTTTTTTTAATTCATATTAGGCTTGCGTTGGACCACATCCTGATAATCATGATGGTAAGTAGTAACCTGTATTTTGTTCCGGGAAATAAGCTATCTTTATTCCGAGTTTCATCCAAACCAGCTCAGCTGTTTTGATGTGAAGAGTTAACAAACGTACACACGTATCGTATTTCTAATATTAGTGTGATTAGAACAGCTCTACTGAAAGTTAACAAAATTTAATTATGACGGTTTCCTTTACAGTTCTGACAACTTTTATCGGTTCGAATTGAATAAGTATGACTTGTAATCGGAGACAGTACGGCGAGATACGTGACCATAAAATGAACATACCGTTTTAAATCACACAAACCAAATAATTGCACTTTTGGAACAAAAATACCTACACGTTTCTTATGTTTATATAGTGATAAACATCTCGATTTTGAATTCAGAAGTTTTATATGATTCCCACGACATATAGGTGGTTTTTGAAAATAACAGCTCAATCATGTCTTATACTCCAGCAATAACTGTTTTTTTATCGCAGCATAGTATTTTACTTTAGTAAAATATGAAAGTTGTTTATAATAATAATATGAGTAAATTCACACCAAATCATTCTCGGAATTCATAATATTTTCCGAAGATTCACATTCGCAATTTGTACTCAAGCAAAGAAGAAATAAAAGTACTACCCCAGTTTAAATTCAAATCATCGCCGATGTTAAGCAACGGACGGTCCGGTCAGTCTTCGGATGGGTGACCGTGAGTGGCATTTATTTCTGAGCGCTACCGTGGGTCGGATGACACCTTAAATTGTTGGTCCCGGTTGCTTGTTCTAGTTTCTATAACAACAACCGTCAGCCATGTCAGAGGCCTTCGGGCGGCACATTAACACTGACACTAGGGCTGGCCACTCAGCCTATACGAACTTACTTACTTTTTAATTCAAATCATTGAGTGCTTCACCGTTTTCCTGAATAAATTTATGTAAGTTCAAAGAACAGGTTAAATCTACGTAGGTATATTGTTTCACTACATAGCTGTTAGCTTAACCTTACGGGACGTGCAAAATACATAATTTACACTTACACATCATCGGCCAGAAGACGTCCACTGTTGAACGAAGGCCTCGCCCTTAATGGGGTTGCAGTAATCCCCACGCTTGGCCAGCGTCTTGGGAATCGCAGAATGCTCAATGCTCACCTACGTTAACCAAGAGGACGCTGCCCGTCTTCCGGTGGATCTGTATGCAGATTTAGGACATACCCAGGTCCATTTACACTTACTCTCAAATCTATCTGTATATATAAAATTCAAAGTCCTGACTGACTCACTGACTGATATATCAACGCACAGCCTAAACCTCTGGTCCTAGAGACATGAGATTTGGAGGGTGTATTCTTTGGAAAGTGTAAGTATCCAATTTTGCCAAATTTCTTCCGTACGCGGACGAAGTCGCGGGCGACCTCTAGTACAATTACAATGTAACTATGATTAATTTATGTAAAAGTCTTTAAAGGAAGTTATTAGGTAGGTCAGTAGGTAGGTAAGTACTTATATCATAAAAGTAGGTACTATACTTACGTCAGTTGTAATAGTTACGTATATTTTATGATTTATCCAAGCATTATCTTAATAGATCCGTTCCGCAGTCCGCAACATAGCTACTAGACCAGAAAGTCGAGACTAATTAATTAATAAGTGAAAATAAAACATTGAACGTACAAACTGTTCCTCGGATGCATAGTAAGTTTAATTAAATCAACAATAAATACTCGACTATCGTTTTTATAGCTCAGGTAGTAGAGTATGAAACTGTTTGTCTGATGGTAGCCAGACTAATGACATATAGCCGTGATGAGTCAACATTTGGTTCTGCTTGTTAACTGATGAAAGTGACACGCAAAATTCTTCACGAAAATCTCAAGTGTCCAATGAACTACTTCGTACATCTGACATTCACGATCACGAACTTAAAGTTTCAGTATGTAGGTAGCTTTAGGTACGTACCTAAATAAGACAGAGAAAATAAAATCAAAGGCTCCTCTTTTGAGAGAAAAGAAGAGGGGAAGACAGAGAAAACATAACAGTACTACGTAGGAAGGTAACCTTCATCATTATCAGCCAGAAGACGTCCACTGCTGGACGAAGGCCTTAAAAGGGAGGAGTTGGCTATAATCCTCACGATTGGCAGGTGGCTTGGGGAACGCAGAATGCTCAAAGGACGCTGCTGCCCGTCCTCCAGTGATTCTGGATGCAGTTTTAGGACATACCCAGGTCCCAATTAAGCTTTTATTTCGTTTCACCTGTCTTGTGTCCTGTGATTGAGCTAAAATTTTGCATATCTACATTATATGTAAATCAGATGACAATGGAATATTATTATGACACGGAGCTGATCTGATGATGGAGCTGGAAGGAAGGTAATAAAATGACCCAACCCCATCGAGTTTGGGCTCTTTTGATCCGTCTTGACAAATATACCTTTATTGAAATTTTTTTCAACAACTAATAAACAACTATAACTTTTTATTTTTAACAATGCCACTAGAATAATACGCTTTTTAAACAAAATACACCCGACTGCAACTTCGAATACCTGGATGACAACTTCATATTTTCTGGTAATTTTGATTTAAAAACAAAACTACTGAACCGATTTCGATAAAATTTATAGTAAATATGAAGATGTCATCCAGGTATTCGAAGTAGAAGTCAGTTGTTTTTTTTTTAATGCGTATTATTATCTATGTAGATATAGGATAGATGAAAAACGATAAATACCTACCGGCCGAGTATAAATTTGAATGTTTGGCACGCGATTTTACATTCCCGACTTCCTTTATTTTTTGCTGTCGTTTGCTATCTGCCTCGGGTTTGAGCTTACTTAGTGGCCCCCCAATTAGCCCAGATAGCAAAAGTAGTTGGCCTACTATTATAATCTGAAAACTATTCTTACAGTAATACTACAAATTATCACTGTAAGAATAATTTTCGAACAGTGGTTCGTTGTCTTCCACTTTGAAACGAGAGTCTAGAAATAGTTCAATACTGTAAAGGTTTTTTCTTGTCTAGCTTTGATTCAGAACGTTGACAATATCGACTATCACCATATCTGCTATCACTGCATAGCTTGCGTATCTTTATTATAAGTCTATTATCAGGTCTATCTATTTCTATTCTATTTCTATTATCTATTTCATTGGGTACAGATAGGGACCTAATGAAACGAAAGTTACAGGTAGGTAGGTAAATATAATACTTTGAGAGCGATTGTTCTGAATGCTCTCATACTTTTCTAGACTAATCAGTCTAGCATTCACTGTCTCTTCAATGGCGATTACACAGTTTGAGAAATCCTAAAAAACAATAGTCTTTAACTCTTCCCTAGCAAATTGGCCCCAGCATTTACAGTCTGTTTAACTTCTTCGCTGTTGAAAAGAAAGTAACATGGTGCGTTAAACACGGGAAATTCGCTCAAATTACTGTTTAAAACGCGACCAGTTTATTTGGATAGGTGGTCAAAAGAGGAAACTAAACATTTTCGACAGTTTACTGTCAGATATTTAGGAAACCCGGTGGTGGTTCACCAAAACAGTGTAGAGACAAATCTGTCGCTCAGTAGGTCCGTTTTACTCTAATAGCGTAGTCATCGGGAGCTTCATTTGGGACAAACGGTGATGGCACTAGATTTGCGACGTTGACAATGACAGCAAATTTAGCGGGAAATGTGGCGTCTATCATCTGCGCAAACAAACAATGGCGATTGTGGTAATCGATTTATGAGTGATCTAGATTTTTTCTAGGTCGGAACACTAGTCTGGTGACCAAGATTAGCAAGATTAAATATTAGGTACACGTTTTGTTAAAAACCATTAGAGAGTTTTAGACAGCATTTAATTCATTTTCATATTTTTTTTGTGTTAATTGATAACACGGTTATGTGCCAGTTACCTATCAGTTTTACTCAAGAATGTTTTTTTTGTTAAGTGTTTAAGTATGCTTTTTTTAAAATTCAATTGATGGATTTGTGGTAAACCATTCATGAAAAGATATAGGTATATAGGCATATAGGTACCAAAGCGTCATTTTTTATACCTAAATAGTTAAAGGTACCTACTACAAATCCAAAGCAGCAATTGGTAGACAAACAAGCATCTATGTAACATAAAATCTCGTACGAATAAGATACGACTAGATGACGTTTTAATTTTTAAACTCTGTCAGTTCTGTTGTACCTACTTATCTCTGATCTTCAACCACAGCCTAATAATGGAGATTGGATCGCAATAATTGCCTTAGAAAGGTAATATTGGCAAATTATAAAAGATGTTAAAAACTCGAGATAATATTTT
This sequence comes from Erannis defoliaria, assembly GCA_905404285.2. Taxonomy (NCBI): domain Eukaryota; kingdom Metazoa; phylum Arthropoda; class Insecta; order Lepidoptera; family Geometridae; genus Erannis; species Erannis defoliaria. Next base: position 8,354,457 of record FR990066.1, on the reverse strand, counting down.
ACAGATATTACTCCAGATATATTTTTATTTTTTTTATACGCTACTATGAATATTTATATTTAAGCAACTACATGTAGTCAAAAGCGCAGTATTAAGTATTACACAATATTTACACTATAAACTAAAAAAATGCTTAGTCTGTCCTAGAAAATATGTCTTATGAAGACACAGAGAAATTATTAAATGTGCAAAAATTCATGTTGTTTGTTATCTTTGTATAGTGTGCATTAATAAGCCTTTAATATGAATTGTAATCGGACTTTGAAAATGTTACTCGATATAGGTACCTAATATTATTTATTTCTACACCATATGTTTTTGTACATTTAATTACATATTGATTCGTTTGTTTTATTTTTAAATTAGATTATAATATTCAGCTTATAAATTATCTTTTATTATTAAGCTCTTTTCGCCTGAAACACAGGATTAGCTAGTTCCGGCTCATGTGTTGTATTAGACCTAAGTATGTTTACATAAGTTATTGTATTTAAGACAGACTTTTTTATATTTTTGGAATAAATTATTATTATTATTAAACTAGGTAGGTACTATATATACGGAATTATAAAACCAAGTAAGTTCTTAGAGGCAGAGCGAGTGCCAGCCCTTGTCAAGCCTGTCAAAGACCGAAAGCTTGTGTAAATTACACTTACGCATAACCCCGTTCATTATGCCGTAAATATAGTAATATTAAAGTAGTAAGGGCGAGTGATTCGTGAAAAAGACCATGCGCAGTTTCGGTACTATCCCGTTTCCGTGCCATCTCATCCAGGCCCTCTAGCACGCGCCGAGGACTAATTGATATTTCCCCGGGTGGGAAAGTGATAAAGCTAGAATATGGATACGTCTGCCTCGTTTTCGCGGTAAAAAAAGAGTGGATAAACGTTTATCACGGCTCGCGTGCTAGGCGGGCAGGTTTTGTGAATGGGTTTAAAATTACCTGACGTGCAGTGCAATCTTAACCATTAAAGAGAGAAGAAGCAATAAAAAAATCCGATCGTATCGTGTCAGTTTGTTTAGTACTGAGACAGTACCTTGACACTCAATTTAAACGATAGACACCGGGACAGTTAGTACAATAAAAACAACAGTAGATTGGTTTACAAAGATCCAGGTGATAGCGTTTCAACACAGATGCGGCAAGTGAAATGTAGCGCGATAATCTTACGTGTTAGGCGTTGTACACACTTAATCATTTTGGTGTATTAGTAATGTGTAAACAATATGGTTTGCACTTACACCCGTTATTACTTTTTCCATATTTTTTTATCAATTAAAAACTATTCGGTGATTTGCCATGTGTGTGGTTAAACATATTGCAGTGAATTGTTATTATAGTGAATCCTGACAAATGGGGGTACTCCCGTTTGAGCACCAATGTCTTGAGCAACAATGAAAAGAGCACCTAGCATATTCCCAAATTAGCACCAATCAAAATGTAGGCTTGGTGCTATTACGGGAACAAAAAAATAAATTTGATTTGATTTCCCTTGCGCATTTACAAATGGAGTTTACAATTATAAAACCCAGGACATATCCGACTGTGGCGCCGCCGCGCGCCGAAGTGAAGTATATCATTGCTACTTCGGGTACGAATACGCACTACGCGTTTTTTTTTACAGGATTGTCCATTTCAATATTACAATTTGTATTTGCATAAAGTTGTGTAGTAGGCTAAGTAGTATAGAGTAGTCTTTGTAGTTTGTTGTAGTTAGTGTTACGTTTTCATATGCGATATGACGAGTAAAATGATATAAATGTGGACAATGCCTGACTTGCCCAAAGTTTGGATTAATTATTAGTGATGAGCGAGTTGTACCAATTTTTTTTTTATACAATCAAGCTACGAGACGTGCAAGACGTTCGCCTGGTGGTAAGCGTCACGCCTGCCACTAACAGTAGCAGTGCCAGAATTGTGAACTTGCGAACACAATTCTGCGCCGCACTGCACTGCGCTCGTCACACTGAAATATTAGATGTTAAATCTCTTCTTACCCAGTAATTTCTCTGGTAACATTGCCCTTCAAACCGGAACACAGTAATGCTTGCACACTACTACTTGCTACTACTGCTTGCTTGTACTACAGCTTGGCGGTTGAATAACTGGCAAAGGTGTGGTACTTCCCCAGGTGGACTCTGCAATAGCGTCCTACCACTACAAACAGATTTTAGAGAGACAGAGATTTTAATTAAATTCACTTCTTCTTTATGTAATTTTATTGATTTGTAAGTCAAAACCAGCAGTGTTCCAATCGTGTTTCAATTCAACACCAACAATAATGATTGACTTTAGTTCTCGAATAATAGTTGAAGAATGCGATTTCGGTTACATCATCGATTTCTCTCGTTCCGAAATTAACCGTAAATCCGATTACGTGCAAAAGTGTTCAGCTAATAATGTACATAAAGGCCATCGAGAGCTTTATTTAGATTAATTCGAGTTGATTAATGAAGAGTGCGGTGAAAGTGTACTTATCGCGGAAATTGCATCTTTGTTTAACACGTTGATTTCTTCGGCATTAGAGCTATGCTTTCAGTTTTTTTTTATTGAGGCAATTTTAATTAATGCTCTCTTCGCTTCTTTTTGATATGCTTTTATGGAGAAAGTTTGAATTCGGAAGAGTTCTTTTAATATTTTTAAGCTACACAACACAATGTTGAATAGATACGAAGACGAAGTAGTTCTTATTTATCTAAGTAATTCACATAGGTTATTGGGTTTTGCCTACATAGCTAGATCAAAATCATAGACGTTTAGTAAATAATTGATGTATTTTTGTAGATAACTTAGTATAAAGTGGTCGTAGTGGTTCTAGTATGAGCTCGAACTGTGGTACTGAGGTTTAATAGTCTGGGTGGTGTGATTCTAAAATCGAACCTATTGGGAAAAAAGTTCACATAGTCCGATTAATCGAACCAAACCACGTGACCACAGCCTAGTTAAAATAATAATAATAATAATAAAGCCTTTTTATTCCTTATTAAACAAGACATGTTAGAAAATTATGCTTAATGAAAGTTGATGTGTTTAATTAAGGACCCCTCTTTGGGTAAAGGCCTCCTCCATTTTTATTCACTTGTCTCTAACCTTTGCAAGGGAAAGCCACCTATGACCGGCAACTTTCGCAATCTCGTCAGCCCATCTTTCTTGCGGTCTTCCTTGCCTTCGTTTGCCTATCGGGCCTACCCACATGGCTATTCGTTTGGACCACTTTTCATCAGGTGACTTTGCTACAGCCTAGTTACCTACATTTAAACCATGCATTTAAACAAGCCACATTTTACCAGGTATTGATCAAATTCTACACAATAGAAAACAACATCGTCTACAAAAAAACCCCTTCAAGGGTAAAGGTCCCTTCAAGGGTATTCTTCCTTCGAGGTTAGGTGTAAGTCTAGCAATGCAATAAGGTTTTTTTCTTGTTTGTCCCTCTTTCACTTGGAAATGTGTACAACAGCAAAGCAACAGAAATTATGTAATTTTTGGCAATTTTGGAATTGAGTTACTAGGATCAGGGCAGAAACATCAACATCAAGCAAAGAGAGCGTCTGATAGTGGAAGATTAGGCTGCTACGGGCTAGGTACATCATCATATCAGCCAGAAGACGTCTACTGAAGGACGAAGGCCTCCCCCTTAATAGGGAGGGGTTTCCATAATACCCACGCTTGGCAGGCGGCTTGGGGATGGCAGAATGCTCACCAGCATTAACCGAGAGGACGCTGCTGTTTGTCATCCAGTGGTTCTGGATAAAATTTAAAGACATACCCCGGTCCATCAAGGTGGGTAAAATCGTGGGACACTGCTAGATTTGTATAAATTCTAATAAGTATATAATTATTATCTTACGTATGTAGTGTCCACTTCTAATGGTAAATAACATGGAACGGATAGAAAGGAACCTTAGCAATACCATCTAAACTATCCAATACGAGAAGTCTTACGTTACAGTACAACCTAGTCTACATTTTCTTTTGAATTCAATTCCGCTTTAGTCCGATTAGACGGAACAACAATAGCGGATTGAAAACGGCCGCATCCGAACGGTATAATAAAATATGTAATTTATACTTACATTGGAAAGTGGAGGCGATTTGTGGATAAGTAGGTCACTGTACCGCACACTATGATCTCGTTTATGAAAACTGTCTTTTTAATGTAATGGACAATAATGCCGTCAAGTGCGAGTCAGACTCGCGCAATGACAGTTCCGTGCCGTACTTGTGGTCGACAAGCACTACAGTAAGTTAATTTTACTCATTGACATATTAATCCAACTGTTAGATACGATTAGTACTCGATACGATAGTATAGCGGAAATACACTAGAGATACAGTATTCAACAAATGGATTAAAATGAACTTCCGCAAAGTAACACCTGAGTCAATCACATACCATTGACATATTACCAAACATTTTCTTTAATTCTGCGCCTTAGTGATCATTCATTTCATATTTTCTGGATAATCTGCCAATATTACCCTATATTATCCGCCAAATATTCTGTGAAAATTTCAATTTATTTTCATTATAGATCGGATAGACAGACGGATGGAAAGACAGACAGAAGGACACAGTAGGCTTAATTAAATAGGGTAGCGTTGTATTCATAATCTTTGATGACTCCCTCAGACGGACAACGAAGTGATTCTACAGGGATTCTATAAGGGATTATTTTTTCCTTTTATCCTATCAGACCATAATTGGGCTGGTACGCCTATCCTTGACAAGGTATCCCTACTGATAGGGATAGGTGGAAAAAAACCCACTTAGATCTACCAGTGGTTGTCGGCCGTTATTATGTTACTTGCAAAACATTGATGCGTTACCTCACAGATTTCAAAGTGACAAAATGATATCAGAGTACTTAACGCATTTTATATTATAATCGAAACCAGCAGAAGCAATGCCCGACACTTGTCACACTGATATCTTCAAAAAAAAACAATTATGAATACATCGTGATCATAGTGATTTCTGTATACTTTGATTGATTTGATAGTTATAAACACTTCTCAATCTGACATCTTTTAAGAAATCGCCTAAATGTGTTAACTAAACCTTTATTTATTTTTAGGATTTTGTTAATACGGAAACTTAATAATTTAGTGCGCAAAAATTTGTGGTTCCCGAACTCAAAAAGTTTAGAGAGGAACTCTAAAATGTGGATAGGTGTCGTTAAATGCAGAACAATAGGCCACGATCACTACATAGCTACTCGGCCAATTCTGTCATTACCCGGCCCATCCGTCATTACCTCGCATTTTGGGACATTTCACGAACCGTTACGTGATCCCCATTGTCTGGTTGACAAATACGCTTGCATACGTTGTTTTTCCATGAAATATTGTTGGTTATCCGTCAACAATAGACCATTTTACATCATTATGTTCCACAATCACAAGCCATGTATATCCACCTACCAACTGCGATATTAATTATAATTTATTTTTATTTATTTATTGTCTATCTTAGGTTTGACCACGCCTTGATGTTAAAATGCCTATAGGCATTGAATTGGAGAGATCGACGTTTTGCTGAACGAAAAAAACAGACTCCGGTCGGGATTTCCGCATCTTCCCTGTCCGTATGAAAAATGTACTGTACTTGTAAATGAATAAAATAGAATGAAAAATACAGAACAATAAATACCCCTGTTCAGTCATTCGGACCATGACGAATACTGTAAATTCTTTAGATAAGATAAAATAAGATAAATATTTTAGACCAGCGGCCTCGGAAGTAGGGGGCAGAGAGGGCCAAATGACCCCCAGCCCCCCCCCCCCCCAAATGAAGATTTCCCCCCTAAACTTTATGTTTACCCCCCGAGTTTTTTTTTTAATACATTTAATTGACGAGACGAGCAAGACGTTCGCCTGGTGGTAAGCGTCACGCCTGCCACTAACAGTAGCAGTGCCAGAATTATAACTTGCGAACACAATCCTGCGCCGCACTGTACTGCGCTCGTCACCCTGAGATATCAGATGTTAAATCTCTTCATACCCAGTAATTTCTCATGGAGTACTTCCGCGGTCCCTGGTTTAGACCTCTCTGAGTCTACGCATTCACCATTCTATGGGTGACTTGAAATCGTGAGATCTTGGCTTCAAATACAAGGCCAAGGCAATGTCCAGCAGTAGACTCTGAAGAAGACTGAAATTACAAAATTAATAAAAAAATATGTGCTATGAGCCGTCGTTTACTCGCAGCTTAATTTGTGTGTGTTATAAATAGAATATGTTATTCACATTGTTACAATAATAATAATTGTTGAATAACATATTCTATTTAAGCCAATCAAGTTATACAACAATTATTTATAACTTGTTTGGTTCTGTTGGCACTTCAAGTTCTTCCTTTTTATGGATGTTCTGCCCAAAAATTAACTAAGTTCGTATAGGCTAACCCCTAGCCCAGCCCTAGTGTCAGAAGATCTCTGTCATGGCTTAACAGGTGTTGTTACATACATTTTGAACATACAACCGGGACCAATAATTTAACGTATCATCTGACACACGGTAGCGCTCAGGTGTAAATGCCACTCACATCGTTTTGAACCACCTAGTGTCCAGGGGGTCTAGACAAGAACCATTTTCTGTTAGCATTAACGCCTGTGGAAAGATAAAATTGTATGAAAATTACATTAGCTTGAGAAATGTCACGTGACTGCTAATGTCATTTTCATACAATTTTATCTTTCCGCAAGCGTTAACGCTAACAGAAAGTGATTCTTGTCTAGACCCTAAGGTACGCTATGGGCGATACATGATGCCCAATATGCTCTCGTTCTCACGTTACCAAAATACTATAGGTATAAGGAGTTGTATAAGCATATCATCTATATATAATGCCATCTAACCTAAAAAAAAAAAAAAAAAAAAAAAAACTAACCCACTGGATTTACTCCGTTACTTCAAGGAGCTGGGTTGGCTCGGGTAAACGATGGCGGGGAAAATGTACAGTACACCCCAAGCGGGACGTCAGTGCAGGACTTATCACCCGCACATCGAATAAGAATAACTATATGTAGTTTACCTTTGTGCGAAGGTGTACTCCTAGTGAAAGCTACGCCCGTGTAGGTAGCTAATAGTAAAGAGTAAATTATCAGCCAATGTTGAACGCGCTTTCGTTGAGATATTGAACATTAATCGCCTGTAACATGGCTCTTACGTCGCTTATTAATGTGCGTACGCACCGCAGCAGATCTCGAGACGCTTGGACTTGACAGCACTATTCTGAAGACGTACAAACCAAAGACAAGGTAAATAAGAATAGACAAGGTATTAAAAAAGAACAACACCTCCGTAAACACGACTACGAATAATGATAACGCGATTTCTCTCAATCACGAATTAACAAACCGTCAACGTACAGTGCAACCAACTTATCTGTAGAATGAGCGATGGCGCCACAATCGAACATTGTGACGTTTGAAATCGAAAAAATTACGTTTTCATAATGGCGTCAGTGGTTCCGCTTTTGGCCGTTCTACAGATAAGTTGGTGGCACTATAACTACCACTGAAAAGTCACAGGAAAGCATACTAAAGTAAATTCGTGAGTTTTGGCGGGAACACGGAAAAATCATGTCGTTGCATTCTATTATTTTCTTAAACTTGTGTATTTTCGCGAATTAATGATTAAAAATGGTGGTGTTTTATTCATTGAGTGTTGAATTACATGCACGAGTGTGGGCAAGTGATATAATGAGGTGAAACATGTCTTTTTGTGTTGTTTTCAAAACTCCGTAGAAGCTCATAGTAAAGTCGCCACAACTTTACTAGGGCATGATTTGGACTCGACTATGACTAATTTCGTGTGACTGACTGTGATATCATTACATATTTGACTTGATTTTCATATAAATACTTGAAAAAATCATAAACTTGACACTGGCAGAATGCACAACGTGCGATGCCAAGAACAAAGAAAAAAAAAAAAAAAGGAAATTCGTGTCGATGTCATAATTTGGGAAGTTTTGGCGGGAACACGGGTAAATCATGTCGCTGCATTTTATAATTTTCTTAAATTTGTGTTTTTTCGCGAATTTATGATTAAATTTAGTGGTGTTTTATTCATTGAGTGTTGAATTACATGCACGAGTGGGCAAGTGGTATAATGTGATGAAACATGTCTTTTCGTGTTGTTTTCAAAACTCCGTAAAAAGTCGCCACAACTTTACTAGGACATGACTTAGACTCGACTATGACTAATTTCGTGTGAGTGGCTGTGATTTGATGACACATTATTTATAACATCATACTTTTAAAATGCGTAATACTTGACACTGGCTGAATGTACACAGTGCGACGCCAAAACCTAAAAAAAAAGATTTCATAATTGTTTCCAGTTATTTTGTTTTTAAAATCATACCTAAACCGATGTATATACAATTTCTATAAGACCGATCTGAAAGTTAAGTATATTATCCTTTCAAATAAAAAAGAAAAACGGTTTAACTAACACAAAAAAACGACAGTTCACGACTGCACGTAATGACGGCGCGTTACGCGTTCTGTAAATGAAGTTCCACAGGCAAAACTTTTCGCAGATGGCGCCAGCAGCGGCGGTTCGGATGTGGAAAAATCAAGTTTTCTTGTTAATCGCTACTTAATTATATCTATTCTGCTCTTGACAAGGGCGTTGTCTATAATCTAGTCCAAGGAAAAATACTGGGTACTGTGCCTTGTTTTAAGAATCTATGCAGCTGTTGACAGCCTGGAAATAGATTTTTAGGTTAGTTGTTTACATTTATGTTGGACATAGCTTTGATTAGTAACGCAAAGAATTAATGTACAAAACAGTAGGTATATTATGCAGATTCTGCCTGGTAATCATAGTCTTTAAATGTTCTCTGCAAAAACAAAACAAAACCAACAAAATGTATAAGATTGACAGTTGACCATCATATGGCCGCATAGACGATGCGCCACCTAGCGGGAAAAACTGTAGTGCGCTTCTTAAAAAACAATCCCTCAGAATACATCCGTTCCCACAATCACTGCGATAGATGCAGGCTTGCTGAATAACCACACAGGTTTATTCTAAGAATGACTCAACAAACTCGCCTATTGGGTTAATAATGAGATTTCACACGCATGTCACATTTACAGAAGAACCAATTACATTAGGGTGATAAGGTAACATTAAAAAAAACGTATATTACAACAAAATTCTTACTTAAATAACCTATTAATAATAATTGCAATTTCTCTCAAAAAAGTTTTCCTCCAAGTTTTTTATCTTTATTTATGTATAAAAAGCTTAAAAACCAGATGAGCAGCGGAGGTAGGTTAGGTAAGCTAATTGGGCTTAGGAACAGAAAACATAATAATACTACGTATTAGGAGTACCTATACAGGGTGACATTGAATTCATTGACATTATCATTATTCATGATCATTGTCATAATGAACAACTTTTACAACTAAATATTAAGAATTAAAAAATATAATAATACCTACCACCTACCTACCTAGGTGGTATGTACCTACTTGTTAAAACTAAAAAGCAAGCTTGATGCTGCTTTATCGCCTTTAGTAGGTGTTTTTTGATATATTATTACTTATTAAATTGTAATTGCATTATTTTATCAAAGGCAATATAAGATGTAGCATGATGTAATTTTTTTTATTGTTTATATTTTCGTCTCATTATATTAAAACCACGATAAATAAAATGGTAACACGGTTTTTTTTTTTTTTTTTTTAATTTTGTTATCAGAACGTATGGTTTGTACCTAAGAGTAGGGCTTTCGCTTTTCTGTGGTGTGTACCTAGCGAATCTAAAGATCAATTTGTCAACAGGAAGGGGGTAAAATTTCAATTACTAAATTTGGAGCAAAAAGAATTCCAACAATTCTGGCACTGCTACTGTTAGTGGCAGGCGTGACGCTTACAACCAGGCGACGTCTTGCTCGTCTCGTCACTTGAATGTACAAAAAATAGTAATTACAACAACACCAACAAACAGGGCAAGCTAAATAAAACGTTTAAAACCATTAAGAACCTGGAAGGACCGGGGTATGTCCTTAAACTGCATCCAGAACCACCGGAGGACGGGCAGCAGCGTCCTCTCGGTGAACGGTGGTGAGCATTCTGCGATCCCCAAGCCACCTGCCAAGCGTGGGGATTATGGCAACACCCCTCTATTAAGGAGGAGGCATTCGTCCACCACTGGTTGTTTTATAACTGATTACGAAAACCATTAAGCTGATTACAATTCGTTTAAAAAATATAATTCTCATTAGAATAGTACTTCGTACATGCTAGAATAGGTACTACTTATATTTTCGTGCAAATATACAAGTTTGAAGTTTGGTACAACATTTGCAACTTTGATTATTCCAATTCGAACATTATAAATAGGCAGTCCCCTTATAATATGAAAACGTGAATACGAATCAAGTGTGAATATTATTACTGATAAAATAACATTCGTACTTCCTGGGAGCGGACCGCAATCCGAGAAGCTAGCACGCTATAAATAAACCGTGATAAGTTTAGTTCGATATAAAAATCTAGATGGCGCAGCTAAACGAGCGCCTCTGCTGAATCGCGATGACGAGATTCTCCGGCAACGCGCATACATTTTCGAGCTCGGTTTTGAAATCATACTTACCTGGCGTAGGGGACACCGTGATCAAGAAGGCGGTTCCCCCAGAGCGAGGCCCTTCCATTGCACTGCGGTTGGGCTGACCTCTGTGATTATCCCTAATGTGGATAACTCGGACGCGTAATTTTTGGTAGTGGGGACTGCGTACGCGCCGTCCCCTTCATCATTGATCCTAAACAAGCACTGCGTCTTGTGTCCACCTACAGGAAGATGCAATACATAATTATGACTTTTCAATGAGCTAGTGAAAGTTTCTTCTCTGTACCGACGCGACCGAGCAAAATTAAAAAAGAAACGCTATTAATATTGTCAAAAAAGAAGGTTATTTTCTATACATGGTATTACTTTATTAGACCTATTATTAGCAGCTTCAAAACCTTTAACCTTTCCAAAATCTACTCAAACTGCACTTAAATCATAATAAAAAGCATATGCCCGTATAATTGTTCACGACTAAACCATAACGGAGAGACCGAGAAGCGGCTGTTCGCTCGCGTATTACAAGAAGCAATTTATATAATTTTCTATTCGTTCGATACTGAGATAGATAGCACTCGGGCAAAAGAGTGAATGGCTGTTACAGACTACAGTATACTACGCTGACGAGTGCCCAACGTGAACTTATGAAGAATGCTCGCACTAAACTGGAAAGAGAAGGTCCATTTCTATTGTATTCCCACTAAGTAGTTATATTGGTTCTTCTATTGATAGAACTAGTTGGACTACACTGAGTTAGTGCGTTAGAATTGCATGCCGTGGTCTTGGGTTCAAATCCCAACAAAGAGCTTTAAAAGGAAACCGTCGTCGAAACCATAGCATGAAAAGTAAAGGGTACTTTTTACTACTCCGATGGCTAGCTGAGTACCGTCCTCCAGTTGAAAATCTGCCACCAAACACCTAACGGTAAGTTCCAGCCACCCCACTTGAGAGCCACTTCCCATTCGAAGCTAGGTGCTTTAGCATCTTCGACCCTACCGTTACTTAACATCAGGTAAGCTGTGGCGTAAAGCTGTGCTGTAAATACCTAGCCCATCAAAACATTTTTACCAAGCTTCATATCTGCTTTACACGGCCGTATAGAATCGCGGCTAATGCCTATGCATTACTTCTTTTTGTTTCCAAATATTACCCTAGAGGAGTTACACAATGCATTTCTCTTCAGTAATTGAGGTGCGTACTGCGTAGTGCTATAAAATGGACAGCATTATTGAGATGCATAACACAGTGCTATGATTATTTACCCGTGATTATATTGTGAAACCAGCTCCCGATATTTTTTGCATAGGTACTCGATGTTCACGGGAAGAGTGAATAAAGCGGTGAATGTCCCGTAAATATAAATAATCATAATAAATAACCTCAATAGTTTAAAACAGATCTATCTACAGATCAATCTATTGTCTTTCTAGTGCTGAATAAAATAAAGGGTGACGCTGAAAGTATACAATAACAGTAAAGCAAGAGCTCATTGTAACTCCATAAATTTTGCAAGTTTTAAAATATGCTGTTAATTAAAATTACAATAGAACGGACAATCGGAATTAATAGTCCCCCTGGGCCCTGATTTATAAAGCTACAAGTCTTGTACTTGTAGTGAAAAACTGGCGACACGGCAAAAAAATATAAAATATGGCGTTTTCTATAGCTACAAGACAACCAGTGTACAAGCTACAAGTACAAGCACTTGTATATAAGGTAAAGACAAACCATCTACCTGTAGCTAGTAACTTGTAGTTACTGGTACAAAAAGCTAGTACAATATTGTAAGCTTTTACTTGTAGCTTTATAAAACACGGCCCTGGTCATATGCCTACTCTCGAAGGGCGATTGGGTCATATCATATTTATATCCACCACGGCTGTCCAAATTGCGGGTCGATGGATTTTCATACGCCATTTAATTTCTTTACCGGACTTGTACAGGTTTCCTCACAATGTTTTCCTTCACCGAAAAGCCAGTAGTATAAATGCCCGCACACTTCAAAGAACTTCAAAGGAGCGAAAACCAAGTGCGCACCTGCAGAAATCCTTAAAAGACTGACATAACTCTTTGCGCAGCGACCCCCCCCCCCCCCCCCCGGCCGTGCTTCGTTATATCAAGGAGCTCTGTTGGTACGCGTAAGCTGGTAGGGGGAATGCACAATACACCCCGTGCCGGACGTCAGTGTCACTTATCGCCACCACTTCGAATTAGAATTAGAGCTTATTGGCACGGGCCCGGGATTCGAACCCACAATCCCACTATTTCTTATAGCATAATATATAATATAGCATAATCAATTATAATCAGCTTTTTTTAATTTTCCACTCCTAGTTAGTATTATCCTCAAAGGGTGGGTCACCACGCTGCTGGCCCAGTTACGGGTTGGTGATTCCGATACGCCATTGAATTTCTTTTCAGGACTTATGCAGGTTTCCTTGCGATGTTTTCCTTCACCGAAAGGCCAGTGGTTAGAATATACGTACATAAACTCCAAAGAGCTTATTGGTACGGGCCTGGGTTTAAACCCGCGACCTCACGATTACAATTCAAGCGGTCTTCCGATGGAGTTACCACGGCTTCACCTTTCACGGCTATTCACGGCTATTCCTTATGAATAATAAAAATGTACTGCATTAAGAGGATGAGTACACCCAAATTGGCTTCATTTGGGTTAATGTTTTGCCAAATGAACAAATTTGACAGCACTATTTTTGTTTTATGTTAATCTAGATCATATTTCCTAGTTGGCTATTGTTTCGAAAACACGTTTGCGAATAAATTTTTTCGAGAGAAAAAAATCGTAAAATAACCCCTAAAAATTATTTTTTAAGTAAATTTTTCTTTGTATTTTTGTATGAAGACACATAACCAAAATTAGTAAAGGTTACGAATAATACTTTAATCTATCTTACTATTGAACTAGTTTTTTTTTCTTACCCAATACATTTATTGCATTAAATTATTTTCCAACAAAATTACTGTACGAAACGTGGCGCAAGCACGCCGGTTTCTCTTTTTTACCTATGTATTTAGACAGAGACCACAGACACGCGGAGGATCAGCTATATTGTCAACGTCTTAATAATAAAAATGTACCTGCAAAAGAATCACAGAATGTTAGAAGATAGAACCCAAGTCCAACCTCCTAGCAATAGCGATAGATTCATGCTCTATTACGTATTGGCTATAAGTTATCCCTGAGAATACCCTCGCGCATTGCACTAATGAGCGTACCTAAATCACTCCCCATATATCAGGCGACGGCACTGGGAACTGAAATTGCAATTTACATTTTCACACCGAGTCTTAATTAATTGCATTCCGTATTGAAGAGGAAAGTGTTCGCTGATTTGTGATTTATAGTGTGTGAATGTACTCTACGATCTACTAATATTTTAAACACACGTATGTTCATATTTGCAGGTCGAAACTGGACCAGATTAGCACAGAACCAAAGCAGATGACATAGCAAGAGAGTTCTATAACTAATCTATAACTATAAAAGGCTTTGTCCTGACTGACTGACTGACTGACTGACTGACATATAGACAACGTACAGCCCAAACCGCTAAACGTAGGGACTTGAAATTTGGAGGGTATGTTTTTGGAGAGGTGTAAACGCCCACTAAGAAAGGATTTTTCGAAAATCAACCCCGAAGGGGGTTAAATGGGGTGTTAAAGTTTGTATGAAACTTTTTATTCTCTGGTTCGATTGATACAAAACTTGGTATACGTATTCTACTATAAAAATAAGAAGATACGGGTGTCACAGTTTTTTCAAAATCAGCTCCCATTACTATTTAAAAAAAAACTAAGTTTTAGTGATAGTACGTTTGTTTCTCCTTAACTTTGTAACGGCTGTACATATTAAAATGAAATTTGGTATAGGGATGGGGATAGCAGTGGGGATGGGGGTGGGGGTGGGGGTGGAGATGATACTGGGAACGGAGACGGGACGGAGATAGGCATGTTAATATTAAGATTACAATTGGTATCGGGATGGGGATGGGGATGGGGTGGGGATGGGGATGGGATGGGGATGGGGTGGGGATGGGTGGGGATTTGGTGGGGACAGGTGGGGATGGGATGCGAATGTGGATGAGGCTGGGAACGGGGATGGCCGTGTCCATATTAAGATGAAAGTTGAAATCGGGATGGGGGTGGGGATGGGATGGGGTTCGGGATGGGGATGAGAGAGGGAACGGAGATGTGGACGGGGATGGGCGTGTTCATATTAAAATGACATTTGGTATCGGGATGGGGATGGGGAAGGGGGCGCTTATAGGGATGAGGCTGGGAATGGGGACGGGGATGGGCGTATTTATTGGTCGGCTGAACAGATGGAGCTGCATTTTTGGATAGGTAGTTATAGCATAAGGTTCGGAAACGGACATAGGCTATTTTTTGTAGGTCCACGCAGACGACTGTTTAACGGACATAATTATTATAGATACTGTACAGCCTAAGCTGCTAAATTAATTTTTAATATTAAATTAACTTACTTTTAAATGCCTAAACTAAATTTTGAGTGGTGTAAACTTACACTCAGCTCAAGCTGTGGTAGCTTCAGTGAGATCAAGCTCGACTCACATTCTTGGGGTCGCGGGTTCGAACCCGGGCGAGCCCGTTCCAATTAGTTCTTTGAAACTTACGCATGGATAATACCACTGGCTTTTCGGTGAAAGAAAACATCATGAGGAAACCTTCATATTTCAGGAGAAGAAATACGATAGTGTATGTGAATCCGCCAACCTGCACTGGGCCAGCGTAGTGAATATGGCCCAATCAGGGTAGGCCGATATACCATTAGTGTTAAGGGCTGATGCAGAGAAACGCACACTCAGCAACGATTTTGAAAAATTCGCAAGGGGTTCAATGTATCATTAAAATACCATTTTGCCGAAACCATTCATTTAAGGCTATTAAGTTTTTTGACTTAAGAGATAAGATAAAATAAACATAAACATGAATCAGAATTTTCAAACAATTTCAAAACTGGAAGGCCACGGGTCAGTTTTTCATTTGAAAATAATGTTATATTTATAGATTAGCTAATCGAGTGTTTATGCGTAAGAGGATAAATATTTTAAACACATGTACTTGATCCGGTGCACGCACCAAGTACAGCGCTTTCGAAACGTCCATCCCGCGTCGGCTCAGATACGTTAAAACCCGAGTATGACGCGCTGTACCTCGAGCGCGCCCCTTTTTTTTTTTTTTTTTTTACGTTGGGAAATGCATTTACGCATACCCTCCCGCCGGGGCGGCAGGAGGGTTATGTCGGGCTCGGCACCAGAGTGGCACCACTACCGACTAAAAACCCAACGGTGTTCCAACACTGCGCCTTGCGCCGAGGCCACGGGTACGCTCTCGCATTCGTCCGCGACCTCGACAGCGCTGCCCTTTCGGGCCCACCACGGGGAGCCAAAGCTCCTCCCGCACCGATGACGATGTGTCGGAACACCCAGACACATCGTGCATCCACCTCGGAGACCATGCCAGCGAGATGGGCGCCGGACGGCCCCACGTCCAACGCCCTGGCCTCCATGCGGCGGGTCAGGTGAGTGGTCCCGCCGCCTACCACTTCGGCTGTTGGAGATGGGGAGCTCTGGCCCCATCCCGCAGCCCCACCACAACACACCCGGTGGGTGCCCCCTCAAGGAAAGCCCTTGATGAGGCCACCACCCGGTTGTCCCTCCTCACTCTCCACTGTGCCCTCTGCTAATCAGAGGGACACGTGGAGAGCCCTCATGTCCGGACCAGGTCCGGACCCACGAGCCCAGCCCCTGCCGTGGCCCTTGGGAATGGAGAGCTTTGGCCCCTCTGGCCTGTCTCCATCCCTCAGGCCCGTGCAGTGGCCTAGCCCCACCCCCGGTGGCCGCTTCCGCGGCCCCACCTCGGGTACCTCTTAGCTTCACCGTGGGGACACTTCCCACGGCTACTAAGCCCCCCCGCCCCGACAAGGCGGGTACCCACGGGGGGGACCTCGAGCGCGCCCCACTCCAACCCACACCGAGTCTACCTAAGCGATCATTGCAGCACTGTATTTTATCGAAGTTTCGTTAGTCTTGCGATATTTTAGCACGACGTTTTTTTTTTTTTTTGTATTTTTTTTTTATTTTTTTTTTACGTTCTTTGTTATCATACTTTTTCTGCTTAAGCTTATTTCATTTCATTGACTCTGTTGATACGGTATGCAATAATGATGATGCTGTAAACTATCCAGTTGAGTTTTTAAATTCATTAAGACCAGCGGGGCTACCATATCAGAGGCTTATCCTGAAGAAAGGTACACCCGTCATGCTCCTTCGGAATTTAAGACCACCCAAATTGTGTAATGGAACCAGGTTACAAGTAAAAATGCTGCATCGTAATCTGGTTGAGGCCATCATTTTGACTGGGTGTGCCCATGGCGAAACAGTGTTTGTGCCGCGTATTCCCATGATTCCCAGTGACTTACCTTATGACTCCAAAAGGCTTCAATTTCCTCTAAAAGTTTGTTTTGCCATGACCATCAATAAGGCTCAGGGTCAAACTTTAAAATACGCTGGTATTGATTTAAGGCAGGACTGTTTTTCGCATGGTCAGTTCTATGTGGCTTGCTCGCGAGTTAGCTCCCCTGAAAGCCTGGCTATTTTAGCACCTTCCAACAAAAAAATCAAAAACGTTGTCTACAAAGAAATATTGTAATCTTTCGGGTCAAAGGCCCCGGCAACTATAGCGTCATTAGCAGACATTTTTAGGGTTCCGTAGTACTACGAGGAATTCTTATAAGTTTGTCATGTCCATCTGTCTGTCTGTTTAAAATTCAACAAGACGGCTTTGTTTTGAAGTAAGTATTGCAAACGCGACATGCCAAATTTGGTCATCCTCAAGAAAACTTAAAGACTTGCAAGTGGCTTGGAAAAAATGCAATAATATACGTATTTTAGTGATTCAATTGAGTTGGGCCCCGATTTAACCGAATTCCAGTATTCAACATTACTACGCGGGCAAAGCCGCGGGCAAAAGCTAGTGGTTAGATAAAGAAAGCAAATTGTTCAAATTAATTCAATTATTTATCCTAATAAAAATCGGTTAATATTTACCAATGTTCGGAGAGCATTTTTTTATAAATCATGGATGTGGTTTGCCGTAGCATGATTAGGAGTTTTCGTATGTAAACGTATCTGTTTCATCGACTATAATATTCTATAATATCATATTCTATAATATCTATAAGGATTTTAGAAGGGTGGTCTGGCCATAGATTTTTATAGCTATTTCCTATCTATGTTTTCAGTTAGAAACTTAATTAGTTATGTTAGTCTTCATGCTGTGATCTAAACATAAATAACGAAGTTGTTCTCTGCTTTCCTAATATGAGAGAGATAAACGCAACAACAGTGCGTGTCGCTAGCCTTTCAGCTGGAACACGCCTGCTCTAGTGGCCAGTTTAATATTTTGCCACGTAAGCATTGAATCAATATTATCTAAATAAAATATTATAACCTTACACACGTATCGATATTTTAATCATGAGATAAAATTATTAGGACTATTATATTCCGGTCATAACGGACCTCCCTTATCGATACATAATTAAACAATGACACTTTATCGAGGCGTGGGGCTTCCTACACAATCATTTTTGTCTACGTATAGTCTCGAATCTTAGAACACTTAAGTACTATTGAGCTACTTGTATGTTTGTATCACTGATTGCCATTGCTATTATACTATATTCTTGAATAAACTTATCATTGTTCTACTCTATTTAAGGTACTTCATAAATGCTAGCTTACTTTTGTGAGAAATAAATAAAGAAAACAATGTTTTGTACAGCCATGCTAATTTTAATAAAAGTTATAGCAACACCGCCTTTCTGATGGGCACTCAGATTACCCAACGCAATGGGTTTTCGTCTGTTTCCATCCGTCTTATCAAAATTCTACCTCGTCATCTTTGTAACGCTCGTGCCCTTTATTAGACGACCTCATTTTGTAATAGAAAACGTATTGTTGCAATTGATTTCCCTTTCGTAATAAGTTTAGTGCAACCAGTTCATCTGTCCAGTTGCATGATGGAGCCACTATCGCAGTTTCTTGAGAAAACTGACATGCTGTGTTGAACCGTTCAGTTTCCTCAATTTCTCACGGTAACAAATAATTTAAACGCAATATAGTGGTTATTGTGGTGGACGTAAAAGGAATAATTCATATTTATATTTGAGAAGAAGAGGTCATATACTTTAGCAATATTACATACCGCTTTCCATTTTCAACAACCGATCCATTTCCCGTTTATGTAGTTGTTTTCTCTCACTTCAAACCTATGAAGGTTCAAACCGCCCGTCGTTAAACTGTACCTAATAGCTCTTAGATTTACACTAATTTGCACTCCGAGCAAATGTTTATTTTATACAAATTAAATTTGTCTTAGTATAAAAAGCCACCTGTGTATGGTAAATTTCCTAAGCCAACCTGGCTAGCTGGCTATCTAGCCTAGTTGACTAGAATCTAGTCAACTTTAAATTATTTGCCGTACAGTTCCACTGAAATGATTAGATAGGTAAATTACAAATACAAAAAAAGTTTTTTTTCTTTTAAGCAACAAGTCTTTACAAAGCACCTGTTTTAAACGACCACGGTTTTTTATAACAGTAAACAAAATGACCCGTAATATTTTTTTGAATTCGAACTAAAAACAGTTAACAGAAGTACCTACCACAGAAAATGAAACAGAATTTATTATTTTGTTTATAAATATCGGTCGGAAAGACGCAACTAAACAATGGCAAATGCACAAAGTGCGATGCTCTAATCCTTCTCCTTTTTATATATTTGATGTCTTGTCAATAGGTAACGGACACAGTTTTCTATCTTGTTAAGTTTTTCGCCACTACTACTACAAAACAAAGACCCAACGACTCAATAATCAAAACCATAACAAAAATCCCATAAATCGTCAAACTCCAATTTATATCGATAACGCAATGTTTATTTAATCGACTTTTCGAGAAGTATTAAATGGATTGTTCAATTAGATAGTTATCTAAATGGATTAAGTGAAAACATAAGTCGAGAGGCTGCGCCAATAAAACTTGTGATAACCATCTAGGCGATCGTTCATTCTTCTCGCGAACACTGTCCTCTGGGGTAACGGTTGTTCTGGCATTTAGTTTCTTTGGGAAAGGTTGTTTAACAGTTGATTAATTATACCTATCCAGCCAGAGTCTAACAAAGCCGAATTTTACAGATTTTAACTTGTGCGCATTGGACCTGGTGGGTATGTCCTAAAACTGCATCCAGAACCACCGGAGGACGGACAGCAGCATCCTCTCAGTTAACGGTGGTGAGCATTCTGCGATCCCTCAGCCGCCTGCCAATTGTGGAGATTATGGCAACCCGCCTATTAAGGGAGAGGCCTTCATCAACCAGTGGACGTCTTCTGGCTGATCATTGTGTGCAAATTGGTGGAGTTAGGCCTGAAAAGTAATATTATGTTATTTTTTAATAGTTATATATAAACGTTAAGTTTAAAATATACTCTAAACTCAGATAATATGAACAGACGAATTTAAACGCTCGGATTTTGAAGATTATGTAATGAGCGCCGGCTCTTAATGTGCGTCAGTCAGACTCCGTGTTTGTGACGTGCGAGCCTTACGGAACAATACAAATAAATTCCAAATGATGCCTTCATGTGCATTGACAAAGTGTTAAAATACGATTATCTTTTTAAATTATTATTTTATTATACACGTCGCGTCGCTACCGTACACTTTACTAATTTGATAACACTAAAATCATGTAGATCAAGAGATCGACATTTCTTCGAGATTATGTTTAATGTGTGACAAAAGAGTGTTCTAGAGCTGTTAAAGTTTAGTTTAGAAAACGGTTCCTATAGTCTATATTTTTTTCCGTAGAGTATCAGCCCTATTATTTCATGCCTTATTATTTTATTGGCCCTGGGCTAGTTCTTACCAGTTAGCATCCTTTTAAGGGCATATTCTGTACATCAAAACATACAACTTTTACTAAGGGGCCAACATTGAAATCGCAAAAAAACAGGGGTTCCGTACATTTTGCCCAAGGTCGATGAATTTTTTGCATGGAACAGCTGATATTATTTTCGCGATTTTATTCTTGGCCCCATAGTAAAAGTTGTTTGTTTTGGTGTACAGAATATGCCCTTAAAAGGATGCTAACTGATTAGAACTAACCCTGTATATTATAGCTTTTGTCTTACAAGGTGATGTAGTCGCTGAACGACATAGCCCATTAGGTAAAATTTTAATATCCAATTTGTCCATGATGATGATGAATCATAAAGCGATAGGAAACCTATTAAACACAACTCATATACATTGAATTCATAGGCTTATCTTAAAAGATCATTCAACTCATCATAATTAACAACTTGTCCCATGAAATCAACATTGAAAACGCGAAAAAAATCGGTTGGCCCATACAAAAAATCCTATTACGAACGAAAAAATTTATGGAGCAGCTGTCTTTTTTCGCGATTCACGCTTTGATTTCGTTGTAAAAGTCGTTCATTACGATGAGTTGATTGACGCTCTAAAATAATCTTATGAATTCAATGTCACCCTGTATATGTAATAGTGCACGGAAATAGTAAAAATGCAGCGTGACGATATTTACATCCGTCAAGCTCATGTAAAAGTTAGACCGTTAAAAGCAATTTTCTAGTTTCCTCTAATTATTGAGATATGAAACTCCACCGGCGCGGGCGCGCCGACCACATCCTCCAAGTTACATTGACTTTAAGATTATCATCATCATCAGCCCGGAGACGTCCACTGCTGAACGAAAGCCTCCCCCTTAGACCGCCACACTGTACGAGAATCTGCCATTTGCATCCACCGGTTGCCCGCGAATTTATGTCGTCGGTCCACCTAGTGGGAGGCCTTCCTACGCTGCGTCTTCCGGTTCACAGTCGCCACTCAAGAACCTTTCTTCCCCATCGGTTGTCAGTTCTTCGAGCGACGTGGCCTGCCCATTGCCACTTCAACTTGCAAACCCTGCGAGCTATGTCGGTGACTTTGGTTCTCTGGCGAATATCCTCTTTCCGGATTTTATCCAAGTTAAGTCAAGATTATTATACTTTGGTGTTATTAAAATAACTATTATTTTCTCCTAAGGAAGGGTTAACGTAACTTTATTGCCAACCAGAAAACAACTCATTGTACCTACTTACTCATAATCACACACAGTCACAGTTGTTCGCAATTATAAGTACCTACAATAACATGCCCTAGTAAAGTTGTGGCGACTTTACTATGACCTTAAAGGAGTTTTGAAAACAACTCGAAAAGACACGTTTTACCACATTATATATTGCCCACACTCGTGTATGTTAATAAAGCACCACCATTGTTAATCATTAATTCGTGAAAAAACACAAGTTTACGAAAATATTAGAATTATGTAGCGACATGATTTTTCCGTTTCCCGCCAAAACTCATGTCTGCCTTTGTTCTGTGATAGAAGTCTATTCATATTGTACAGGGTGTGGCGTAATGAGTTGACAACCTTATACCAACAGATGGGAGACATCATGGTGGTTACGAAAATCAAAAATGTAGTTCTGTAAAAGTCGCATAGTTTTCGAGTTATTTGACATTCCAGTTATTCGAATAAAAATTCAAATGAAGAATTTTTTGAATGTGACTTTTAAAATTAATTTTGTTATTTTCTGAACCAGCACGATGACAGCTATCTGAAGTTTAAGGTTTTCTACTCATTACGCCACATCCTGTATACTCTGTGGTTCTATAATTTTACCCTGTGTCAATTTTCTTCATTTGTTACATTATGATAGAACAAAAAACATGATTTTGTTACTTTCGTAGATCAATGATTTTATATCCAATCCTATCCTACTATCCTATCCTACTAATATTATAAATGTGAAAGTTTGTGTGTGTGAATGTTTGTTACCACGTACCTCCGTAACTACTAAGCCGATTTTAATGAAATTTTTAATGTGGATACTTTCGGCCTTACTATAAAACGCCGTTCAAACTTAGTCACTGTCTTGTTCTCGCATGTGACATTTCACGTCAGCGAGAAGTTGTCAGAGCATCTTAAACAGTAAGTAAGTTGGTATAGACTGCGTGGCCAGCCCTAGTGTCAGAGTTAATGTGCCGTCCGAAGTATAAATAATAAATATAAATACATATCTTAAACAGTGAGGGTTAAGCGTTGAGGGGTTGAGCGGCGTTTTATAGTAAGCCCGTTTAAGTTCTGGAATAAGACATAGCGTAGCCTAATTTTCGAAAATCAACCCCTAAGAGGGTTAAACAAGGTGGTAAAGTTTCTATGGATGTTTTGTATTCCTTGGTCTGATTCACTCAAAGCTCGGCACAAATAAACTTTAGAATAAATAATGACACACGTATTTAAATTATTTTTTTATACTACCCATATGGGAGGTGCAAGGGAGTTCTAAAGTTACCACCCACGGTATGGTTTAGGACAAATTCTAATATTGTATCTACCTGTAATATAAGCCCACGCGGGTGAAGCCGCGAGCAAAAGCTAGTCTTCAATAATATGATAATGTACGAGCGAGAGAATTGCAGACAGAAGGACTCCCATTAAACAGCGCGCAGGCTTTCTCTTGTAATTTTAGTAGACGATTAATTCGAACAAAGATCATCTTTAAACTCGCTACATACATCACGTATCTACCTACTTTACTCAGAGGGAAACACAGCAAATCGCCTAAAGTAATTTACGCTTCAAATAACTACATGTTTATAATAAATCACAATTACTCTTAATAACATATTTTTGCAACGAATTGATCATAAACACAGAGATGCATAGCAGAGATGAAAGTAATAGATAAATAAATAAACTTTCATTTGTAATGTTATAATTTATGGACGGAATATTGAATTGAATTTTATCTGAATTGCAATTAAGTAAGTACGCCTTCTGGGAAAACATAAATTGTTTCAATAACTCAATTTATGAAATAAATCAAAGAACCAGTTTTTTTTTAACATGAATTTAATACTTAGGTAAACGCACAGGATATAAGGAAAGTGCAGATACGATAGATAAGGAAGCAGCTACCTTGTTTTGATACAGATAGAACCAATCGTAAAAAAATAAAATAAAATCTAGAGGGCTCCGATGCGTCGGTCGCAGAATGTCCCTTTCCTAAAATTAAGAATCGATCAACATTAATAAAATTATTTACAGATTTTTCTGGGAAGTACCAACCACCGGTTATTCAATCGCAAAGTATAATTATAGTGTTTAAAAACATTAAGTACTATTATATTCCAATAATTTGCGAGAAT
Organism: Erannis defoliaria; assembly: GCA_905404285.2. Lineage (NCBI taxonomy): Eukaryota > Metazoa > Arthropoda > Insecta > Lepidoptera > Geometridae > Erannis > Erannis defoliaria. Next base: position 8,330,539 of record FR990066.1, on the reverse strand, counting down.
TTGAAGAGATCTAATACCCGATAAAAAAGAGAAGTACTGCGCTATTGCATATCAGAAGCCCAGGCTTCGCCAGCAAAATTAGTTTAGCTCAGAATGACGACAGTTTTTGAGCTGTTAAAGTTAATCATATTTTTAAGCTAGAGGCCGCCCGCGACTTCGTCCGCGTACGGAAGAAATTTGGCCGGCTCCCAAAATTCACCACGTTTTTTAAACCAAAACACCCTGCAAAAGGCAGCATGAGTCAGCAGCAGCTCTGTGTGCATGTGTTGTGAGTTTGTTTTAGTGTGTTCTTAGGAACAGGAATTTATTTTATTAGTGTGAATGCTTGCTTGCAACTGAAAGTGTGCCATGCGTGTTTATCTCGTCCCCCGCAAAAAGTGGCAGAACATTAAGAAGGCAGATTTTCGCTATCGGCATCTCCAATTGTATAAGCTCGAAGTTATGGAAATGTGTATGGCTCTATTTAAAACCTTTTTTTTATATCTCAAGTTTCCGGTGCTTTCCTTCTTTTGTAACTAGATGAGTTGTTTCTTCTTAGTTGCATAAAAAATTTAAAAATACTAAAAATACTGACTGACTGAATGACTGACTTATAGCTCTGTGGGTAGCATGTCTGCTTTCAGAGATGTAGGGCGTGGGTTTCATCCCCACCCAGGGAAAACATTTATGTGATAAACATAGATGTTTGTTCTGTCTCTGGGTGCAGTATGTATTATAAATATGTATTTACAACCAAAAATAAGTTTATAATTATAAGTATTCTGTCAGCTATCTGGTTTCCATATTATAACCTTTGCTTAGCTTGGGGCTAGATGGCACTGTCATGTGTGTAAAATGTCCACTGATTATTATTATTATTTAAGTGGGAACAATCCCACATTTATCGGCTGCGCCCCAACGCGATTAAGCATATATCAAAGACTTCCCCCGTCAACGAAAAAAGTTTCTAAAGCAATAACATAAATAAAGAAATAAATAAATATTGGGGGACGTTTTACACACAGCGCCATCTAGCCCCATACTAAGCAAAGCAATACTTACAAATAATACTTATAAACTTTTTTTTTTTCGTAAGTACATACTTAGTATACATACTACACCCAGCAGACACAGAACAAACATCTATGTTCGTCACGTAATTTTTAGTCCAAGGTGGGGGGGGATCGAACCCACGCCCTACAGCTCTGAAAGCAGATATGCTACCAACTGAACTATAAGGAAGTAGCATTAAGAATGCAGCTTTCTTCTACCAAGAAGATTGATAAATGTAGGTGGCGGTATTGAGTGCGGTTCTGTCTTATCGCTTGCTTGTGTGATTGACAGATTGAACAATGAACCAGCAAGAGACATGCTTGGTTTCATTCAGAGTACTAGCGACTAGCGGAGCTCATTTAGCAGCCAAAGAATTATTAATTAGCGTAGCGATAAAACGTCTAAAACATCGTAGCAGTCAACTTTGTCTAGTTTCAAAGGAAAATAAGCTGTAGAAAATAGATTACATAACATGTAATATATATTTTTTAATCTACCTAATACCTGTGTGACATTTTTTTCCAGTTATTTTGATATAAAAACCAAACTACTTGAAATGATGAAATTTCTGTGGGATTAATCTGCAAGTATATCCTTGCAAATAAAAAAGTTTTTTTTTCACATCGGTTTATAAATGACGTAGTTCTGAGGTAACAAACATACAAAAAGTTAACATACAACCGAATTGAGAACCTTTTTTCATGTCGCTTATATAAATACCTATGTAACACACGCTGCACGCGCGTCGGGCTCTGTTTTCACTCTTTGAAAAAGGTCACCGGATGTGATCGAAACTATAGTCGGAGTATCAGATTTAATTAAACGTGAGTATTCCCGTATAAATAAAACAAAAATACCTATGTAGTTCAAAAATCAAATCAAAACGATTGCTAAACAGCTAAAGGCTAAGAAAAAATCCCAACCCGGACGAAACAACTCGGCCTAGGAAGCACAACTCGCCATTATTATTTATCAACTTTTTCATTCCAAAGTCGTAAGCATAGAGTTGTGTTGAGTTTGCAGCCTTTCTTGCTTTTATTTCACACTACTAAAGGAGTAGATACATTTAAATTAGTTTTTATTTGCTTATAGTTCAGTTTAAAAAAGTTATATAGTTCTGCTAAAGAGACCTTTGATACCTAAGGCGCCTAGTGTTGCATCCTGAGAGAAAAAAATTGTCGCTCACAGTGTGGCTCTACACCTTAAATTCTAACCATGCGGCGTGCGAGTCGCTATATCTTTAAAGTTGAAACAATACGCGTGGTAAAACTGGTAGATCACTTGTCAATGAGGTGCCAGAGTGTAACGTACATTAATCAACAAAGACGCGGAGCAACAGCCGGCTGAGATATGACGAGACGGGCTGGTGAAAGGTGTCATGTCATAGGATAGGGAAAGGCAAAAAGTAGTATGTAAGTTTTGTAGTGGTAGGACTCTACTGCAGAGTCCGCCTGGGGAAGTACCACACCTTTGCCAGTTATTCAACCGCCAAGCAGTAGTGTGCAAGCATTGCTGTGTTCCGGTTTGTAGGGCAATGTTACCAGTGAAATTACTGGGTATGAAGAGATTTAACATCTAATATCTCAGGGTGACGAGCGCAGTGCAGTGCGGCGCAGGATTGTGTTCGCATGTTCACAATTTTGGCACTGCTACTGCTAGTGGCAGGCGGGACGCTTACCACCATGCGAAGTTCTTGCTCGTATCGTCACTTGAATGTATAAAAATAAAAATAAATAGTACTTACAGCTTGGCAAAATTGTGTAGAAATTAATAAATGACTGCCTTATAGCTCATCTGGTAGTAGGTATGCCTGCCTTGATAGCTGAGAGCGTAGTAGATTCGATTCCCATCCAGGACAACAGTTATTTGACAAATGTTTGTTCTTTGTCTGGGTGTTGTATGTATTATAAGTAAATTTATGTATTTACAAAAAAAACGGTTTTCAAGTACTCTATCAGTTACACGGTTCTCAAAGTACAAGCTTTGGTTAGTTCGGAGCTAGATGCCGCTGTGTGTAATGTCCGCCAATAATAGGGGCGCCACTCTCGCATATAGTTCTAAATACTGACAACCCTGTAGTAGATACGTTAGAGGAAGATGATTCGACGAATTCACCCGCTGACTTGAATGTCCACATAGCAGTAATTATTAGTAGATAAACATTTTTCGTTTCAAGTTTTTTTTTGTCAGGCTATACATTATTTTTGACATGAATTTACATTTCGATAATCCCTAAATCGTTACAAAGTATGGTGAACGTAGCATCAAGTTCTTATACATAATTATTACTCGTAGATACCTACTCGTAGAAACCAACGTATTTAAAAAAACTTTTCAACCGTTAGTCACTGCTTAAGATGCTCTGCCATCTTCTCTCTGACGTGAAGTTGCACGTGCTAGAAAAGGACAGAGAAGTTTAAGCAGTGACTAAGAGAATCGAGATTATTTTAGGTAAGGCCGATTATGTGAAAATGTAGCATAATTATCAAGATAAAGTTAATTCTGCATCTGAGTTCTGCCCGTTCTCGTCCCCATCAAAAGACTCCTCTACACTTAGCAAATCTGGAAATCTCACACTTACGATTTTGTCGCTCATTTTTGCGGTGTACTTGTATGATAATAATTACGTAGAATGTCCTTCGTCTGAAAGTAATTTCGCAGAGTTACAAGTTAGAGAGAGTGAGAAAGAGTGAAGGAAATAGAGTAAGGGTGATAGAAAGAGAGCGTCATCGCACGTAATGGTGTAAGGGCGTGGTTCGGTAGGATTTATTAAAGTGTGTATAGAGACATCTCATCAAGTTGACAACGCATTGATAACACAAATTTTGCAATTCGTTATTTGTTAGCATTTTTGTAATTATCGGTGATTTACTTATAATCAGGCGGATTTATTATGTTTAAAAAAGGCAAATTATATTAATTAAACTTTTACATTTATAATTATTCTTTCATTTAAATTCTCTTTCTCTTCTGACCTCTCCAAAGATTAGTATTTTTTACTTATATTATTTTATAATACTACTTATTTGTATTTTAATAATTGTATTTTTACCTGCAAAAATAAAGCGCCAGAAAGGCGCTACTTAACTGTCACAATAAAATAAAATTTACCTCTTAATCTAAAGTATGCTGCTTTAAATTAATTAATTCAATAATTGGTTTCGAACTTTCCAGCAATGAATGAACCGTTTACTCAATAAAATTAACAGTAACATTTGATAATTTTCTGAACGCAATATCAGAACGTTTGGCTACGCGTTTTTAAATTTAAGTAAAATGTAAATTTTAATAAAAGTATCAGTAATCAGTGATTGTAGGTATCTACTTATTTTGCAAGAGGCAAGATGTATTTGTCTGTGTGAAACGCCGAATAAAATTCAAAGTGAAATTAACACATTTTCAAGACACCAAATTTAAGTTATAAAATTTTATCGAGATGTTTCAACAGCGTAATCGTGTTCAGTTATGTTTTTTAATCGCATTCTCAGCAAGAGCCGCAGCGGCGCATGCGCAGCCCCGTGAAATGTGACACAATGGGATTTCGTGAGAACTCTAGGGTTGTCACTCTAATATAAAAATATGATTTCAGAACAACGGCATCGCTTTGGAGATCGTACAATCTGAGGATATTTAAACGAAGAGCGAATAGGTATCTTCAGGGCAAGCGAACTCCATCTTGACCTTGCTTGTGTAAGGCAAGGGAGATAGAACGCCTATAACTATTCTACATTTTAAAAAACTAGCTTTACGTCAGGTTTGACACTGAAATCCATGGAACGTGATTTAGGTTCTTCGTAATACAAGGATGCAATGAAGCAGCATTTTTGAGTCTTAAATAACTTTAGTTTAGTCTTAAGTAACTAAGTGTTTGAAGCTTGTGCTTTCTGACTGCATAATTTGTAGGTAATATTTTATTTTCATTCGATTTAATTAGAAATTCATTCGAGTCATATTCACACTTAACAATAAAAAGTATTTTGAAAAATATTCATTGATGCGAAGATGCGATCTAAAAGAAAGAACCAATTCACTAGGGACGAAGACACTCAGATTGTATCTATCTACCGAGAGCGTTAGCGTCTTCATTTCAATAGCTATCTATTGACGCCGCCGCCGTACCAACGTACACCTAGGCGTTTACAACAATGTTTGGTAACTGAAAATGGTTTAACAAGTTTAGTCAACTTTGTCAACAGTCGATAGGTAGTGATACAATTATAATAACTGTCTTTGTAGAAACTTGAAATTAATAATTAAAACATCAACAGAGCGGAGGCCAGATTTTAGTATAATAAAATGTTTTTGCGGGTTATTTTCAAACATTCCTTGCTATCTATCTACTCACTCGGGCAATCAACGGGCAACCCATTTCACTGTTTAGCAATTTGTACAATGACTGGTTTCCATCACGTATTGTTAAAGAGAAAAAGAAAAAAATAAAGTTAACATAAAGTTATATGACTTGTATTTAAATACAGATAGTATTCTGCTAGTAATAAGTCTTTAAAGAGTAACATCTATATTCCTGAAAATTGATAGTTGTGCGTGTGATAACCCTACTTCAAGCATGCGGTCGTACGTCTAAATGTTTACGCGCACAGATAGCATCAATAAGACGACCGGCCGCCATCAATCGACAATCGATCGCAGATTAGGTAATACCAGTGCCCCTAGCACAAAAACTATCGAATAATATTCGATTCGAAAAAGGATATTCGCTAAAGAAACAAAATCATCGACATGGCTCTCAGGGTTTGCAAGTTGAAGTGGTAATGGGCAGGCCGCATCGCACGAAGAACTATGGAAGTTGTCGTTCGGTGATGTCGATTCGTTTCATGGAATCGAAAGATGTTGACATTGTCTAGCAAATATCTATTCGTTAACGTAAGACCAAGTGACATTGCGTTAGTTTTTGTCAATCTCATATATTATTGGACTTTTCTATTAGCATCATCGCTAATCGAATGTAACTGTCTAGGCCTTCTGGTAACCGATGGGGAAGAAAGGTTCTGGAGTGGCGACCACGTACCGGAAGACGCAGGTGAGGTAGCCCCCACTAAGTGGACCGACAACATTGTGAAAGTCGCGGGCAACCGGTGGGTTCAAATGGCTGGTTGTCGTACAGTCCAAGGAGGAGGCCTTCGTTCAGCAGTGGACGTCTTTTGGCTGATGATGGTGAATTGATTCGAAAATTGATGAACTGGGACGGTGCCTGCTGCTCGATAGTCCCTCTCGGACATAAACAGAATCAAACATTTGTATCTAAAATACGATCGATTTAATTTAAAAATAAATCTATCGTATTTAAAATAGATTTTTAGATTCGGTAGATTTTTCCTCGCGCACATTTTATCTAAACTAAACGCATTATGATTTCCTTATTTACCTTTCGACCCCTAACCTAAATATTATATCCTTGTCAAAAATAATATCAAACCATTGTTTCGTAGCTACGTAAAAGAAAAACAATCAAACTTGCAAACACACTTTCGCGTTACAATATTAAAAATGATGATGATGGTGATGAGGTTGATTTTTTGGAATATTTCTTATATTTTTTTAATTAAAAATGCGTTTGACTATATCCAGTAACGATATGGTTCAAGTAACGATGCGGTCTAGGATGGAGCAGGCTTATCTAGAAGGAGCCTTATCTAGATGCAGATAGGTTAGGTTGGGTTAGTTTAGGTTATGTAAATTCATCTTCACATAAACAGAAAATATTTTTTCAATTTTGGAATCGATCATATAATTTTAAGCAACAGTAAGTAAAATATTTTCATGAACATGATATTATGCGAAAGTAAAATAAATAAAAACAACAGTTTAGTCCGTGGCATAAGAAATTTGTGCAGGAAATTAGCTCAGATATTGCTTAAATCAACCTAGCTGATCAGCTGGCTTTCATCTTTCTTCCAATTGCTTGAGAGTAGAAAGATACCTAAAGAAATCCGCGAGTGACTTACCGCCGAGTACTTTTGCAATCGACGGCATCTATACACGGTTACGCGAATTCTGTAGTGGTAGGACTCTTTACAGGTTATTCAACCGCCAAGGCAATGTTACCAGATAAATTTCATGTATCTCAGGGCAGGCGCGGATACAGGGGGGGGGCAATGGGTGCAATTGCCCCCCCCCTGGCGCCATCATCAAAATTCCTCATAGAGACTTGTTTACAAAAATCGTTAATAACTCATTGCTAACTTATATTATTGCTGCGTTCCGTAATGCGCTAAAAGTGATAATATCGCGAATCCGACCAAATTTAATAGTCACAAAATATAAGGGCTTTGATTTGGTTGAGTAATACTTCTGACTTTGGTCGGATTCGCGATATTATCACTTTTAGCGCATTACGGAACGCAGCAAAAGTAGATTAAATACATCGATCGATCAATGTTTTTCACTTGAAATTGCTGTTAAAAACCACTTCGGCATTGCGTTCGCTTGTCAATCCGCGCGCGACTGAAATTCACCGAATCACTCACTACTACACAATTCACTGGAATCTATATATGCACTAGTTATCTTTGCCATTTTTGGCAAGGCAATGCAATATATCTATAGTTTATTATGCATTGTGTGTTTTTATATATTTTTTTTAAACTGACATGCTGAATAGTTTTTTTGCTTGAAAACTTATGGAAACCGGTTAACTTTCTTTTATAATTATGCTTTTTTGTATTGAAAATTTAAGGCTCGCCATACATTCACTAGGACCGCTTATTTTTTCTCCATACAAAAAAAAACAAGTGAAGAACACAAAAACTGTTGGAACGTTATCCAGTTTTCAGTCAAATCGTTGTCAAGTTCTGAACAAAGCACTGGGATTGTTCAAAGCCAGTGCTGATTAAACTTGAAGACGACTTGACGACGATTTGACTAATTACGGAAACTGGATATGGCACTGTTGGTATTCCAGCTATTGTTCTGAGGACATGGACGTTTGCTAACCTGCAATCTGTGCCCAAAAAAGGTAGTTATGCCGACCATGCCAACTACAGTCCTATCCCAGATACGTCCACACTCTGCAAGATTATGGAACGTGTCCTCAGCAATGGGTTCCTGGCATACCTAGAAGCTAATAACCTCCTCAGAGATCGTCAGTATGGGTTTCGCCAAAACCAGTCTACTGGAGATCTTCTAGCGTATGCTATTCGCATCTGGAGTGAGGCCATCGAGAAACACGAGGAAGCGGTTGCTGTTTCCCTCGACGTCTCGAAGGCCTTCGAGGGTACGGCATGGCAGCCTAATTAGCAAGCTCTCCTCATATGGCTTGTCCACTGGTTTCATTACTTGGATTTCGTATTTCCTGATGGGCCGATGGATCTGAGTGGTCGTTGATGGCCGCTCGACCAAACAAATGGCTTTCAATGCCAATTAAAATTATTATTATTATTACAAATACAAATACAAATAGATTTATTTGACATAAATAAGTAGGTACAAAATTAGATTTGAACCCAGTGGCTCTAAACTAGTATTTACTGTATTTCAGAGCCATTGGCCTCTCCTATATTAGGACACTGTAAAATTTATGCCTCTATACAATTTATATAAAAAATATTAATGTTATAAATGTTTTACATTTATATAGAACAATAAGAAATATATATATACATATATATATATAATTAATAGAGCAAAATACTTTCTTATATCCATTATAAATATAATAAAGGGTTACATGCTTACATAAATAATTGCCTTTGTATACACACTTCAATTAGTTTTATAAATAACAATAATAATATTTGTAAAATACTTTCTACACTTATATAATTACCTTCTACACTTATATAAAAAGAAACATATTATAGAAAAATAACCTATAATAATGAGTTATATGTGCAGATCGTGGAGTCAGGGAATTCTAATGTAATAGCAATTTAACATATATATAAAGCGTCTAGCATATCTTCAATACCGTCGTAATCAAATTTATTTAGCCAGTTTAGTAGAACCTTTTTTATTTTATTATTACCTAGATTTTTAATTTTAAGTTTTTTGTCAACAGTGTTATAAAGAAGAGGAACAATGCCTTCGTATTTCTTAAGTTTAAATGTTCGTCTAGCTTGGGGAATTATTATAATGCCGGTGTTCCTCAGGGGTCGTTGCTCTCTACGACTCTTTTCCTGCTGCACATTAACAATCTGCTAAAGCACGGTAGGTACCTTTGGGTACACACACGACAGCACTGTTGTAGAGCTCTCTACAACAGTTCTGTCGTGTGCCCATACGTATGCGATGCATAAAAAAGTGGGCTAGAAATCCAGTGCGCTTGAATTTGTCCCTTAAGGCAGTCTCGGATTGGGGCGATGCCAACCTGCACCCTTATCATGGACGTTTGCGATTCTGATTGCGAAAGCATGCCATCCTGCTTGTACGAACTTACTCGCGCCATGCGCCCTCCCGCTCGCGCACGCTCGCAATCAGAATCACGAACGTCCATGATAAGGGTCCTGGTCAAGTTCAATGCAGCTAAGACCCAGGCGTGTCTGTTCTCTGCCAAAAAGAGGCCATCCGATCTGGCTCCTACTTTCCGAAATGAGTATCCGTGCTGATATCAGAGGGCTTTAACCACTGGACATTAATTGACTCCAACCCTCAACTTTGGATCCAATATTGAGTCAAAGGCTCAATTGGTTGCTAAAACGCAAAAGGTACAAAAAAAAATGTTCTCTCTAAGGTGTGACAGCACTTCACGCCGGAACAGTTGCTCAAATTATATCAAGCACAAGTTCGGTCGTACAAGGATTACTGCACGCACCTCTGGGATGGATCGGTCAAGGCGACCAGCTCGAGGCGTAAGTCTATTGAAAAACGCGCCAAGAAAATCATAGGCGTAGCAATCAAAAGGAGTCAATTAAAACAAGGGAGTCATTTGTTCAGGCTAAGCTCCAAAGCCTTGAAAATCGACGCAAAGTTGCTGTCTATCGGTTTATTATCGGTTACATTTCGGAAAATATATTTTGGTGCTGCATGATCTGATCCCACCCTGTCCGTTCTACTATCAGAAGGCCAGGAGCTCTAAAAAGCGGCCTGTTTCATGGTTCATATTTCAAAAATACGCACAAAACGGTTCGAGTCCACCCTTTTATTTGGGAATTGCTAAACAGTAGACTGCGATTCATTCTTAAAGTCGCGAATGAATCGGTTTCTTCTAGGCAAGCTTGCAAAACCTTAGACTGCATCTTCGTTTAACATCAGACGAGATAGCGGTCATTGCCATTGCAAGCCAACATTGAAAAAAAAAATAACTCACCTAGGGAGCAAAAGCAAAGGATGTCTCAGGCCACATGTATATATCTCCCGAGGCAAAGCCGAGGGTGACAAACATGAGATCTGAGGCCTGTTTACTTGCTCCGTGGTGTGTATACGATTTTATGTGCTGCGGGGAGCGTAGCGGGGCTTAAGTAGCCACTTTAGCCCTGCAGGCATGTAAAAATACAAGTTGTATAATAAAAGTTTCTTTTTTTTAATTTTGAACGAATTTTCTGGAAGATATAGAGGGGGGGGGGGGAGGTATTTTGTTTGGTTTTTTCACCACACAAAAATTGCCCCCCCTTCAACGAAATCCTGGATCCGCGCCTGTCTCAGGGTGACAAGCGCAGTGCAGTGTGGCGCAGGATTTGGTTCGGTTTGGTTTGGTTTAGTTCGGTGATTCTTACCACCAGGCGAACGTCACCCACGTCTCGTCACACTATTCTATAAAAAAAAACGCGTAACGGTTTAAATAAGCCGAAAGGAAATCGCCAAAAAGTCGAGAACGTGTCAATTGTTTCTACGGAACAGCCGATTTATTTCGCGAAGTCAGGGTTGCTCCCATAGTAAAAATTGGAAAACCTACAGTGAACTCCTTTCGGTTTAGTAATACCATTTCGATTAACCCCGTGGAACCGGCCTGTAGTGGTAACTACCATGGAGGATACATAATTATTCGATGAAAGATGACAATAATTTTGTATCATGTTTTGGCAACGTTTCACCTTTAATATTAATTCCATTCCAGCCTTCACATTAATACACCCAGATTATGCCTATCTGTCAAGAAATACTCACTGAGGCAATCTAATACTTAGTGGTTCGTACAAAGAATGTTGATTCAAAGCGACTTGGATTTAATTTGTTCGGGTTTCTGAAATATCAGCTAAACCAATGTCGCTTTTTCGATCTTCAAACCATCCAGTAGTAAAATGGTAGGGAGGAATTAGATAATTAAGTCCGAAGAACACTCTACCTAGAGATGTAATCTCTATTACAAAACAGTATTATCGCAACAACGAAAGTCCGGTATTTACATAAAAGAATAGATTGAGATAACTGCTAATATTTAAAGAGATAACCATCTAAATGTTTAAGTACGGTGGTGTTATAATTTTTCCTCCTCTCACAATTATTATTGCTAATTTATTTCTTCGTTATCGAACAAGTTCTAGTCGTTGAAATGGTCTAATACATTTTTTGTAACGACCATGTTTCAGCAAATATTTTTAGTACTACGTGACATAACTAAGACATAAAGAAAGTATTCTATACCGTTTTTTGGCAACGACACTACCAGCCGCACTACCAGTAGTGTCGTCTACAATTAACAACACTACCAAGCCCATTTGGATAAAATTGTACAGACTGCACAAAAAGTACAGGACTATGATATATTATGATCTAATAATCTATGTTACGTAACGTAACATAACTTAATCGTAAAAATCCCGTAAACATTAGATAGATAGAAACTCTTTAATGTGTACACCAGAAAATACAATTAAATAGATAAATAAATAATCTTATGATCTAGTGCTACAAAGTAGTACCCTAGCGTATAATGTTCGGCCTTATCGTTAAAAGCGAAATAATCAATCAGATAATCATAGAAAGATGATGCATTCTTTATTAAAAACCCTCTACTTTGTCAAATTTCCTTCACAATTTAAAAAAATACATTACCATAGTCATCCTGAAAAATGCTAGGCTACATTTTCCCTTGAAAACATGCAAGTAAAAATAAAATTTCTCTTCATTAGTTATCAGCGTTCGTTCTAATGAGTAGTGTCGTAGCTCCAGTCGAAATCGCGATACCGAAATGTGGCGCGACGATTAATCAAACCCGGGACGTTATCGTTGGGAATCACGACACTTCATTTAGAGTAGCGAGCAACTGCAAGCTTGTAGAGAGGACTCCCAGGTTCAACTTTGTCACGAGTCGCGAGTAAATTTTCTTTTGGGCAAGCGTGTTCCGTCTAGACCGCATCGTCTAGACTCTTGGAGCTTCAGAGTTTTTTTCAGTTGCGTACTTGATAGCGTCAATTTCAACTACAATTTGTGTCACAATTGAGCAATACGCTTATTTTATACAAATCCGAGTAAACGTCAACGTGATCGAATAAGTACGTAAACTTCACACTTGACACTATGGCGAAATGGCGGTCAAATTCAAGAACGTTTTACAATAAGTCACTGTGACGCTAAGTGATGAATGTCAAAGAAAATCTAGCCTGGCAGTAGCTAATCCTGGGAGAACTGGCTTCAACTGAGAAAGGCAAAACTCATTCTGGCATTTTTATAGGTAAGGTGTTTATTGGAGAAATTTGGAGAAAAAATTATATCTTGAGAATTATGCAGAGCCTTTAAAATACGTCCAAGCGTGGTTTCCTTAAGTGTTTGTTTAACGAAACTTCAAGTTTGAAGATGTTACCAATCACATCACGCTTTTGAGGATGTATCGTCAAGGAATCAAACGGCCCAGCTGCTCCCATTCTAGCGAACTACGATAAGAGTTGGGCGTTAGCTTTCTAACGCCTCTAGACTCGAATGTGGGAAGAAGGCAGGGGTCAGACGGCTGCTCCCGTGCGAGCGAACCTTAATCTCAATTATGTATTGCCATTAACGAATAAGGATGTCACGTGTGGAATCTCGGTCACGAATTCTGTGATAATATTAAGGGTACAGAATAAATCATAGATTCCACGTAGCGCTTTTGTCTCTGTTTGTCGTATTAAGAAGGAGGTCGTCGTCCAGCAATAGATTTCTTCTGGCTGAAGATGTGTCTGTGCTTTTCGTAGAAGTGGAACTGTTAAGCATTGAAATAGAGATTTATATCACATAACTCTTTTCTCACTATACAGGCTGATTTCATTAGAGAGCATATTTATACAAGACATTTTAAAAGCACGCTCAATTTTTCGATTTTTTGTATATTATGGACAGTTCCACTAAATAACACATACGAATTGTAGGAAACCCACAGGCCACACCCGCACATCAAAGGCATGATAACCCTTCATTAGCGAATTCTTTCTTTTGGTCCTGCGCTAAATAAACCTTTGTTTCGTTTATTTCGCCTTCTACATCCATCATATTCAAATCAAGGTGCTATCACTGAACTATGCAGACCGTCAAGCATCATCAAACGCCCACGGCCTTACTTAAAAAAAAATTTCAAGCGTTAGACACTGCTTAAGATGCTCTGCCATCTTCTCTCTAACGTGAAGTTGCACGAGCTAGAAAAGGACAGAGAAGTTTAAGCAGTGACTAAGAGAATCGAGATTATTTTAGGTAAGGCTGCCAATGTCCAATCTAAGTACAGGGTAAAAAAAAATGCCCCGTATAAAATGGCCAGTCACTTAATTCATTTTATGGTGGACTCAATTTATTTTCTTGAATTTAGTAAACGTTTGCTCTAATAATTCTTCTTGAAGAAGAGGATGGGTTTGATGGGATTGTTGATGTGTAGATCGACACCCTTATGTATTGCTACATCAGTATTAAATACGTACTTAAGTATATCCGATCACAATCTTTTTGCAATCAGACAACCTTACATAAAAGTAATGAAGACAACACAAGAAACAAATACGGCTGTGCATTGGCCACTATAATAAATAATAACCATCCATTAATAGAATACATTAGTCATCGGGCTCTTACTACGTGATTGTTATTGGCATTAGGTGCAGAACAAACTGCTAGCATCACCGGTGGGAAACGATTTAACATACATTCAGCTTGTATGATTTTTGTGTTACAAAATGAATGATAAATTGGTTTGAAAATAAACAGATTATTCGGCGTGAGCTGTGATCTCCTGACCGGTCTGTCAACCCTTGGACAGATTTTACTCATATTTCAACTAGCAGTGGCCCACGGTTTCACCCGCAATTCCAGGTATAAAAAGTAGCATACGTGTTAATTCAATGTATATACAAGACAAGATCTATATAATAATTCTATGCCAAATTCCATTCAAATCCGTTTTTTGCTGAAAGTCAAACATACAAACATTTTTAATATTAGTAGTAGGATAGGAAGTAGGATATATTCTAACTTACTTAGCAGATAAATTACTGGGCATGAAGAGATTTGACATCTAATATCTCAGGGTGACGAGCGCAGTACAGTGCAGCGCAGGATTTTGTTCGCAAATATATAATTCAGATACTGCTACTGTTATACGACGTGATGCTTACCCACCACCAGGCGGATGTCTCGCTAGTCTCGTCACTCCAATGTAAGAAAAAAAATATTTTAAAATATTGTATGACTATAATAGCGACAAAACATGCCGTCATCACGAGAAAGCTCACCCATATATTGTGGAGTTGATACGTGACAAAGTCTCGTTCATTTCACTTCTTCGATCGTTTCCTTCCTTCCACATGTGGAATGCTCTCACTGCGTTCCGCAAGGCAACCCTAATATCGCTATCACTAATATCGCTATCACGCTCGGTCAATAAAACTAATCAACAACTTTTAGTGAATCTTTCGATTTTTTGGTTATATTTTGAATGCAAACATTTTACACACTAACTGTTGTTTATAGATATGAACAAAAGATTATCTTAACTCTATGTATATTAATCTGAATCTGCAACATCACAGTTCTTATTAAAAGTCATAAAGTAGTATTCCACGATGCACTATCTAACAGACAGACAGCTATAACCCCAATCCCAATGATAAATTACAATCCTAAACATTATATTTCTGGTTCCTTATAACTTATCACTAAACTGTGGCATCGCCCCGGGCGTCCGTTAATAACTTGAACTGTAGTTACCACTACCTAATCTATATCTCCACCAACTGATGCCTAATCTTGTAAGGAACGTAGAAACTATGATGTAACATGTGGCGGTGCTGTTGCAATGCAGACGCATCTCCGTTGTGCTCGTAAAGTTTCGAAACTGGACGTAAACAGAAATAAACGGAGCAACAAAGGGCGGGAATAGAATCGGCACAAATAGGACGGGATACTTCCTAGTGGATCCAAGAACGGGCTTCGAAATTCGGTCCGTTCACACTGATCCAATGAAACAGGTGCAATATCCATTATATCAACTGTATCAACAGCTCGTATCAGGCAGATACTCGACCTAGGTAGACACATAAAAAGGTGTGAAATAGACGGCATGAAAGATGATATGCGTACGAGGATGAAGAGAGCGAATGTAGAAATAACGACGGATGGAGTAAACTGGAGAAAGGAAAACGTGTACTATTGACCCAATTATAATGTGATGAATAGACACAATCACCATAAAAAAACAAGGAATATCATATTCTCCTTCTCTCTTACAGTATCGTGTTCTGGAAATTATATTACCTAGAATAATTGCCTAATATAAGAACCAATCACAAACTAGCATCGAACCAACCAAATGCCCTTACTTAGGACATAAAAATTCACGTATGTCGAACAAGTTCACTCATCAAAACTCATACAAAATCAGTCATTCGTTTAATAAGGACTCAACAAACACATCCATAATGTGATTTACTGCTATGAGCCAGGAAAGGTTTCACGGCTCAAATTATTTAATCAATATTTATAGCACCCAACCTTTATGGAAATTTGGGTCTTAAAGCTCGCAATTCTATACCTAAATAATGTATTTAGATGAAGGGTTGCTTTGCGTTTACACATGGATTGGGTGGTAGTTGCAATTAGTCAACTAACTTGGACTGTGAAACCTTATACGAGAGGTCTATCCCACTAGTCCCAACGAGCATCCATGCCAAAAACAAATGGAAGAGGCGCAAACAAACAAATACACGTTCGCGTGAATAATATTAGTAAGAGAGAATTTCATACGTTCAAACAAAAATTAAATGAAGTACCTACAAGTAACTGGATCAATGTCAACTAGCACTGATCCATTACCTAACCCCAGAACATGAAAATGCACGTTCGGCAGCATATGCAGGCTGGAAAGAGTTATAGTTCCGCGAAACTGCTACTTAAATATGAGATGTAAGTACAATCCAACTTTACATTCTGCTTTATAACTTTCACTATGACCCTTATCTTTCAGATCTTGTAACTTAATATTTTATTAATGGTTTTAAATAGAAATATAAGTTCCCTATATCAACTTTGGCGGTCTTATAGCTCAGTTCGTAGTATCTCTACTTTCAGAGCTGTAGGGCGTGGGTTCGATCCCAACCCAGGACACCCAGTTCTGTGCCTGGGTGTTGTATTGTATGAATTATAAGTAAGTATTTACACAAAAAGTGCCTGGTTCCCATAGTTCTTACTTTAGTCCATAATTTGTTCAGTTTGAGGTTAGATGGCGTTGTGTAAAATTTCCTCCAATATTTATTTTTTACTTAACTTACTTACAATCTTCTAAAATTTGGTATTCTTGAAAGGGTGAACTAAGAAAGAAGTGTTTCTAGTATCTAGTCCTCTATCAACGATTTCCCTTGCCATTAGTTCTACACAATGTAACGTAATTCCATAAACGTTATTTCTTATTTACAAACCGCTTGTATCTAACTGCCAATAAGAGTAATGGCCAATTACTAACATTACATCACAGCTTGTTCAATTTTCCGCACACATGGTGCCCGATATACTTTCGCAAGCGGTTTCGCAACCATCTTACAATTTAATAATTGATTTACTAAAACAAACGATGCACTTACTGTAACAGAGAGTATGGCAGAGGAGCCGGGGATCCACTTTGAAGGAAGTATATACTTACCTGTAAAAAATACATAGTGTTCTTTAGATAGTTATTATGGATGAGGATGACAATTATGAAGTTTGCAGTAATCAGAATTACCCTTTTATTTATTACACACATACGTGGTGAAGCTACAGGATAGGTACCAATCCTGTTCCATCATCCTAAACTAATTTGATAGGACTAAAATCATATGCAAATCCTTGGATTTCATCATGTAGATAAATATATGGGTTTATATTGATTACAATGATATTTAATTTGTTTAGAGCTATAGGCTGTCAAACTTGATTTAGGTTATAAAATGGTTGAATCAACATCAATATCATCATTATTGTAAGTGGTCAATCACCAAGTCTGTCAACCATTAAAATCTAAATTGGCCCTGTGGTCAACATCATCCGGTTATCTGTCAACTGACAGCAGGGCATAAATTCTTTCCTTTTTTTGCCAGCAATTTTACCTATTACTTCAATTTAGCGTTTCACCATTATTTATGTTCCGTTTTTTTACAAAAAGGCATAAACTGCACAAAATATATTTGGACAAGTTTTAATATTTAAGCTATAAGTACTTAAATACTCGTTATAGCTTAAGTGCTAGACACTCAGAAAAAAGTTGTACACGTTGTTGTAAAAGTTGTTCTCTCCTCCACATGGAAGTGGACAGATTTTGAAAAAAACCTATAAGTAAGTAAGTTCGCATAGGCTGAGTGGCCAGCCCTAGTGTCAGAGTTAATTTGTTAATTAGTATTTTATTTAAAAACATATAAAAAACAAAAGAATTGAATACATCAAATCAACCGACTTCGAACTAATATGGGACCACCTCGAGAATACCCATTGAAACAAAAATAGATTATTCAATATCGGTCCACGAAATCGGTGAACGTACATACAAAACACACATACAGTCGAACAAAGAACCTCCTCCTTTTTTGAAGTCGTTTAAAAAAAAGATAGACATTCACATCAAAGATCTACATTCATTCGTAATGACGATGATAAATGATGAGTACAAAACCCAATATTTTACAAGATAAACAAGGGAACTAACTATTCCGTAAATAATCATAGAGCTGTAAGGACTCAATGAACCGAATAATGTTCTAAATGTACCAATTTTTATCCGATCAAATGATGCACCGCAATCATTTCTCATTTCCACATCAATATCGTCTAAATTAATCAGCATTGCGTTAAACCACATCTAACCAGAGTTAACCACACTCGACCTAATTTTAATACCGATACAGAGATCGAAACCCATTGATGTGCATCTTATCCATTCATCTTACCGACCTGCGTGCCATAAAAACACGAGAGGTGAATTGAAATTGTAATTAGTATGCTTTGATTATAGCTCTTATGTATAGCTGTTATAGCACATCGCAAGTGAAAATATTCTTTGGATGATTTCTAAGTGTATTGTTATCTCCATCCAAATAGAAATTTAGATGGGAAGAGATCGAGGACAATCAAGGATTTAACATACACAATATATTGTAATACACTGACTAACAAAAAAGATTGTGCTTATTACATAGCGGTTGAAAATATAGTTTTGTGAAAATGTGTAAAAAAGCTGCTGTTTTGTGATAAAGAAGAAGCCAAATATGTGATATAGCGAAAAAAACCGCAAGAAACCCGCCGCCGCCACTATGCAAGCTTTAGATTAATACGGATTCATAATGAAAATAAAAGAAATCGGTTATCAATAAAAAAAAAGATTGAGTGGATTTTATAGCCTTGCCTTTTCGTATATAAGTAAGATATAATATAGCATGCTGACATATAGAGACAAGTAGTCAAGGAATAAGGTTTACTGAAGCTTATAAATCAATGAGGTTCGTTACGCAGACTCGGAAGCCGATCGTTCTGAGTCGCGAGGTCTCGAAGTATGGATTATGATGATTTATGCTCAGTATCCCAACCCGCTGTTTCTACACACACTACCACAGTGCCTAAATAGTTTGAAGCTTTTGCTTTTCACTCACTCATCAGCCAAAATACGTCCACTGCTGGACGTAGGCCTCCCTCATAATAGGGTGGGGTTGCTATAATCCCCACGCTTGGCAGGCGGCTTGGGGATCGACACAACAATTGCTTTTCACATTGTAGTTTTATTGATTAAAATCTTATGTAAGTAGGTACTTAAGTATTCTTAAACATTGATTTCCGTTAGCGCTGGAACATTAACATTTATTTTTTAAACTTACTCTTTAGGTACGACTTACGCAATTATGCTGAGCAGTAGTGAAAATTCTTCAGTTAAAAAGTGCAAAGGTTGTTTTCAAAACCTTTATAAAAGCGTTTTTAAACATGCGATGGTGAAACGAGACTGACTCTCGAAGAATTCGCACCAAATTGCACAAAACAAAAAATAGGTAAGTGATTTTTGTGATCGGGAGGACCGGGATGGCTTTTATTCTGCAATGGGCTTGGAGGAGTCAGCAGGCTGGGTACTTAATGACTGAAATGGGGTCGTCGTCGTCAGCCATAAAACGTCCACTGCTGGACGAAGGCCTCCCTTTATAGAGGGGTGTTGCCATAATCCCCACGCTTGGCAGGCGGCTTGGGGATCGCAGAATGGTCACCACCGTTAACCAAGAGGACGCTGCTGCCCGTCCTCCGGTGGGTCTGGTTGCAGTTTAAGGACATACCCAGGTCATGAAATGGGGTAGTCTAGACTAAATAATTACAAAAGCCCGAAAACATACTACATCATGAAACCAAATCAAGTACATTCTGTTGAACCTTTTTTCTGTCCAAGAGCAGCATTTTTAAGCACAACGTACTTATTATCCATTGGACGTGGTGTCGAAACTCTAGTACCGAGAGATTGATCACCATTTCGTCCGAATGTGCAGTGCCCATCACAAAGCATTTTGTGACCCAGTCTCAGCAACTTCCTGAATTTTCCTATACGAATTCGGAGAGATTGGTAACTTGTCTTGTTGTGACAAGATACTGTCGTAATTAAGGCATTTCTTGTACCTTGCACGCCGTCAAATCAAAATGTAATAGAGTAATAGACACGCGTGTTACTTCTTTTATAATACTTTAGGTATTTTTATTGTACTACCATACATACTCCAATGTGATAATGATAATAAATGTTACGTTACAGGTGTTATTGAACGGATAAGATAAATTGGTTTGGTCGGTTGGACTTTGCTTTGGAGGAATTTGCTATAGACCAACATCTTAATCATTATCAGCTTATAGTCTACTATAATATCTTTGACTTTGAGTAGCAACTGCTACTGTTACTCCATCCAGTCTCAGGGTATCTTACGCTACTTTGATCACACATCTAACGGTTATCAGTTCTAGATTCGTGTAGTGGATGCCAAAGCCAAGTGCAGCCAAGTGCAGCAGGCAGTGCAGTGGGCAACAGTGCAGTGGGCAGGGATAATGGCAGCCCCTCCCTATTAAGGGTGAAGATCTTCGTCCAGCAGTGGACGCCTTTCGGGCTGATTATGATAGTGGATGCCATGGAACAAGATAGTAGAAACAACTACCTGTGTAGTAAGGCCTGGACTTTATTATTATTTAAGGTTCTGCGTGCCAGTGCTATGTCCGTGGGCAGGCGTTGGCTCTACCATTAGGAAAGCGTAAAGAGTATTGCTCCTCTAATTCCAAAAAAAAATCTACCTTCCAGCGATCTATAGCAAATATTCTCAAGTTTATATGCGGAAACTTGTAAATGGTGTAATGTTATCCAAATTTTATAAGTCTACTTAAGTTATTCAAGCTGCTGCCCACCTGGAATGTAATACGGGGATCAGTTAAAAACGAATCTAGTACTCTTATATTTCTATATATACACGAAAGAATAGTACTGTAGTCATGATGAAATCATGCTGATCCCAGATCCGGACAAACTTTGCATCGCTCGGCTGCACACCGTTAATGATTGCTACAGCCGGTAGCCGCTAACAAACCAACATTGCAAAATGTGGGGCACCATAGTCTTCCTGGAAGTTTCTCAATATTTCAAAAATAGATGATCTGTCCGTCATCTCTTCCTTACCCCTCTTGCCTCGTAACCCGACCCGATGGCCCGATGGTCCATACATGCATTTATGAAACAATGCGCAAGCGCAAGAACGTTTCTTCTGTTTCAACTGAGGCGTAAATTCAAGTGATTGTTCCTAGGATCATTATAATATGGTTTTTCACGAATAAGACGCTTTCGTGATGGAAAGAGTAGATAATAATGTACCTATACCTATGACAATTACTTTATCAGGAGACCGTAACCGGAGATCGAACTCTGAATATGTGATGAAAATTTGTTTGAAAAATCGATGATCCAAAAATAACTCAAAAAATTACACATTTATTTATTTTTTTAATTTTAAATTATACATAATGGTGCTGAAATTTGAGTTACAATATACATTTTTACATGCCTGCGGGAATGGTTTCTTTCGCCCAACTACGCGGAGCGAAGGTACCACTATACCTCCCCGCATCGGCACGTCAAATCGTATACACACCAAGGGAGAAAATAAAGAAGCCTCAGATCTCATGTTTGTCAATATACGAAAAATCTGAGACATTCTTTACTTTTGCTCCCTAGGTAAAATCTACTATTGTCTCACTGCATTGGAATCCGTGAAACTAAAACAAATCACAAAACACTGTATTCCTTTCATTAATACATAGGTTTAAGGTACTATACATGCCTAACTAAGTTTTACTTTAGCTGCAGCTACCGTTTAAGTGTCTGCCTTATACAATCGAGTATTGTTCTTTGGTCACTGAAACACTGTGTTAAACTGTTAAGAAAGTGCTTTGTCTAAAATGGGCCTCGTTAAACGGCTGTTAAGTTTCCCTTTAACTGGGATTTCTCACAAGTTGCGTCATTCTATAGGCTTGTTCAGGAGTATTGTTCCCCTGAAGCGCTTGCCTTTGTAAATATGTTTGCGCGTACGTACCTATGGAAGATTTATTTGGTTGAAAGCATAATTTTAAATAGCATGCAACCTTGTCATTGCTTCTCAATGGTTGACTTTAGTTGTGATTTATACATTTCAAACAACTGCTCCCGGATATCTTTTGAGAGTTTGCAATATCTACATTCTACGTGTTACGTGTATCTACTGGACCTTACTTAAAAATGATGCTTAAGTTAATAAGCGTCATTAATTTTTAAGTAAAACCGCTTGTTTTAAACTATCTCCCAAACATAATAATTAGGTACCTAAAGATTATGATTTGTGTGTTTACACACCATGGCTTGTTTTTAGGATACTTTAATATAACATTTATTTCAAAAAAAAAACAATTTACAAAATGTTTGAGTATTTTTCATTCTTGAAAAAAATTACCTGTGTGTAGTAAATTTCATCAATATCGTACTACTGAGCAATTTACGAAAATAATTACTTAGCATGTTTGAAAGAAAAAGATCGAGCTCCAGAGAGCCGTTAAGAACGTGTTCATCACGATTTCATTTGGATATTTCTAAAACAATTACTGTGGTATGCATACATTTTTCATTCCCACTAGGCGTTTCCTGCTCAAAGTATGTACCTCCTCCAAGGTAGGTACTAAATAGCCCTACAATTTGTGTAACAATCATATCATTACCGTATGACAAGCTGTCATTATTTCACAGTGCTCCATAGGGCTACCTACATTCCTTTGGCTCAGGTGTTTTTTATCGTATGTGATGTACTAATCAATTTTTTTTTTAAGTCACGCGAAATTTTTTGAATACATTTTAAGAGGGAATCCGGAAAGCGATTTCCCATACAAACGTATGGTACCCTACTTACTTCTTGGATAATGCTTCTAGACCATTTTTTTTTATAAATTCTTGGTCCCACTACGTGGACCGACGACATTGTAAAAGTCGCGGGCAACCGGTGGATGCAAATGGCAGGTTGTTGTACGGAGTGGCGGTCTAAGGGGGAGGCCTTCGTTCAACAGTGGACGTCTCCGGGCTGATGATGATGATGATGATGATGATGAAAGTCTTGGTGTACCGTGGACATGTCACAGTTATTTTTTTTTTTCAGCAACTAATTGCTAAAATAAATATTTTATAACCCTTTAAATATTTTCATTGTAATCTTTGGAGTGTTACATTTTGTTTAGCAATTAGTTGCTGAAAAAATAATTGTAACACTAGAATTTATAAAAAAAATTGCTCTAGAGGCATTAGCCAGGCAGAAAATTGGGGAATATGTTTGTATGGAGAATCGCTCACCAGATTCCCTCTTAAGTAATGGGACTCGCTCTCGTAATGTTGCAAAATTACACTCGCCCATGGATAGCAGTAAAAAGCAAAGTCTAGGATATCACTACATCGGCCCTTATTACTTTGATACATTCGATGGCGCGTACTTAAGTGTAAACATATTTTTTAATGTGTATTGCATCTAGCTATCAGGAAGGTAGTTCAAAAAAGTTTTATACCAAAGGGTATAAAAACGTGTAAAGACTTGATTTTCAAAAACGCATACAACCCAAAAAATTCAAAAAAAAAGTACGGACAGTAATTCACACAGCGCTATTAAACCCCAAACCAAGAAAAGCTTGTACTATGGGAACCAGATTACTGATAAACTCAGGATAAATGCATGATTGTGTTCGCAAGTTCACAATTCTGGCACTGCTACTGTTAGTGGCAGGCGTGACGCTTGCCATCAGTTGAAAGTCTTGCTCGTCTCGTCACTTTACTGTATACAATTTATTAAAACTTAAGTATATACTTTTTAATGTTAATACAAGCCTATAATATATACACACCCAGACAAACAATATGTATGGGTATGTACAAAAAAATATTATTCCCGCGTTCCCGCGCAAGAAGTACATACAGAGATATAGATAATCAGATGAGATGAGAGTCTCTCCGTGTGGAAACCCGGATGTGTATGATATTAATGTTATAGTGAAATTCTTTAATGAGCAGTTCTAATTTTCCTATGATGGCACTTAGCGATGTTTAAATTATCTGTTTACGGCTTTAATTATCCCAATAAGAGGTTATAAGCTTGTTATCTTTCGTAATATGGGTGTGATGAAAAGACGAATAAATAAAGGTACCTACTTAGATACCACGGGAAATAATACACAAGGAAAAGACGTGTACAATCAAATGTACCTAACTATGATCAACTGTACCTAACTATTCAATTTTATACCGAAATGTATTAATTAATTTTAAAAAATTACTTACATCTATGCCCCCAAATGTTTTTAACTCGCGTGCACATACTTAGTAATCTGTTCCCTTAAGTAGTTGTAGTACTAAGTTTTGATTCTTATGTAAGCGGATAAAAAAACTTTTTTTGTTTGTATGAAAAATTTTGTATGTTATTTTTAGTTAAAGATTTTAATTTTTGATTTGTATTTCTTTACCTAAATAATAATTACCTACCAAATACCAAATAATGGTGCAATAAAAAAAACTGATTAAAAAAAAAACTATTACCATCAGGACAGTGTCACGTTCGTCTCGCTACTTGTTACCATAAATAAATAAAATATTTTCGCATCATTGATATCATTGATAAAATTGAGAAAACCTTTGCCCAGCATGGGACAAAAAAGGGTGAACTAAAAAAAAATTGTGTGATGTGGTAGAATATCGCCCAATTGCCCTTCGAGGGTTGGCATATATCCAGTGGGAAGTTAAAGGCTGATGCTGAGAGTAGAGAATATCATTTCCCATCATTCATACGTATGGTTCTCTGAAGTAATCGGACAGGGCTATAAATGTAAGTAATGGAGGGGCCCAGCGCTTGCAAATCGTTCAAAATTAACAAGACAACACAATCAAGCATACCTAGCTAAAAGTATGCATATTACATTGGCAAATAGAGATAGCGAATCTAATTACCGCATGACAAAAAGAGAACACATGTACATATATTAGAAGTTTGTATTGTCGTTGTATCTGTTCAATCGTACGGCTCGCATGTTGCAAAGGCAGAGTATGACTGACGTGAGAGGAGAGCCGGCGCTCAGCATGTAGTCTTCTAAATCCGTGCGCTTATTTCCCGTCCATTCATTTTATCATTGTCGCTGGTATAGCCATAGATTCTTATTATCCATCTTCTTGGTACCATTTAAATTTCCAGGTGCAATATTGTATGAAAACAATCTCAGACCCAATTTTAGGTTAGAAAATGGTACTACGAAACTGACGGTATATAGTATCATCAATGCTACAAAGTTGGTATAAATAAGACTGCAGCAGCAATACTTCCTGGTGCTATAAAAATAAAACAGAATCTGTATTCTGTTTTCCTGCCATCTAATCTGTATTGGTTCTGTTTCCATTCTACCTCCATCACGAGTTTTCTCATAAACTGTCCGTCGTGTCGTCTCCGGGCCGGAGATGACGGATGATGATGATGAACATCCAGCTGCAATGACGTGTAATGATGAAACTGCGTTATCGTATCTTAGCAACAAATGGAAAGCCACCGGAACTCATCAGCCGACTGTTCGTCTATTGTCGTGACGTTCGCTGCACGTGCCGGTCAGTACTAGACCGTCGCTCCAGGCTCGAACAATCTGTTCAATCGACCTTTGCTGCCATGCGTCAATTCCGCTCTGTTTCATGTACAATGCTCGCAATGCGCCAAAAATAACCCCACATATATATTATGGGACTTAATTTAAAAATGACTTCTGCCTTATAGCTCAGTACGTCTGCTTTGTGAGTTTTTGTAGTTATTATTTAATTATTCAAAATATAAAAAAAACTATTATTTAAGTCTGTCTATGTAATTTGCTTGTCGCTGATAATTTAGAGACTTTGTAGATTGTTGAGTAGTAGTACTCAGGAAATGGAGAAAGACGGCATTGAGTTCCATTATATTTCTTATTCGTATGCAAACCGATGGATAAGGATTTTTGGAATGTTACAGGTTAGTCGAGCAACTGAGCCACACCTACAATTGCATTATAAAAAAATAAATTATTACGGAACACGGACGAGAAAGAGTCTGGTGCCTAGAATATGCAATGACATGCCAGAGAATTTTGAGAAACAATTTATAAACAAATTTACATTTATATTAGCCTTGAAAAAACTACTGTTAATAAATAGAATACCTATGTAAATAACCTGTGTACCTATAAGTTAACATTTATTGAGTTATAAACTATTTTTTATACCCTCCTAACTATATTATAATATTAATAATAGTAAAAATTAACACTAAATTAATTATTTAAATTAAATTAAAACATCCAAAAATCAATATAGCTTACTTATATCGCTAAAATGTCAATACCTACTCGTACATACTCGTAGTAAATAGTAATGAATATGAGAGTCGATGTCAGTTTGGCAGAGTTATAAATTGAGCTATGAAATTATTTCTAAGACAAAATAAATAAAAATAAAAATAGTTGTATCACTAGAAAGTAGAAGAAGAATACTTTTTA
Source organism: Erannis defoliaria (assembly GCA_905404285.2). NCBI lineage: Eukaryota > Metazoa > Arthropoda > Insecta > Lepidoptera > Geometridae > Erannis > Erannis defoliaria. The sequence continues at coordinate 8,304,118 of FR990066.1, read as the reverse complement.
CAGTACAGTAAGGTTAACTACGCAATGGTTACATATTTTACTATACTGTCGTAACAGCTGCATTCATTTACCGGCCAGAAGGGATGATTTACAAATTGTGTTGTCCAGTGCACTTGTTTCACGCAGAGTTCGTGACGTCACGACCGCAGAGATGAATAGCTGACACTGCCAGGTAGCAATAATAACTGCCTGAAGGCTGAGTTACAGGTATTGGCTAAGGATTTGTGTTAATGGAGGAACATCGATAGACGCTGCTCAGATCGACCCAACACGTATCGATGGGTTGATTGACGGTCAAACGAAGAAATCTGAAACAATCGCAGTCATACGTTTTACCTATTTATTCTACAGTACCTCATGTAAAATGTAGCAGTAACTTAATTGTGATAAACCATTTAGTCTGTAACTTTTTTTTAAATCTATCTATCTATATTTAAAGAAGGCTGATCCTGACTGATTCAACGACTGACTGACAGACAACGCACAGCCCAAACCGCTGGTCGTACTGACTTGAAATTTGGAGGGTGTATTCGTCTCGATGCGGAGGGGTGTATTAAGAAAGGATATTTCGAAATTCGACCCACAAGGGGGGGGAAAGGGGGGGTTTTATTTAAGTCCTTTGTTTTTGGGCTTTTGGAAAATTTGGATTTGGATAGTTCATTTAAAATAAATAATACTGTTTTCAATTTTTTTTGACAGCAACGATTTAAGGGGGGAAAGGGGTTGGAATGTTGTATGGAAAGTTATTTGTTTTTGAAGTTTTTGTTTGGGTAGTTCATTCAAAGGAAGGGAAGTTGGGGGGGAGTTGGTAGAGTCGGTCGAGTCGGTCGAGTCGGTCGAGTCGGTCGAGTCGATAGAGCCGATAGAGTCGGTAGAGTCGGTCGGTAGAGTCGGTAGAGTCGGTAGAGTCGGTAGAGTCGGTAGAGTCGGTAGAGTCGGTAGAGTCGGTAGAGTCGGTAGAGTCGGTAGAGTCGGTCGAGTCGGTAGAGTCGGTCGTGTCAGTCGTGTCGGTAGAGTCGGTAGAGTTTGCTCGGAATGATTTAAGGTGGTTAATTTTTGGAGCGGCCCGAATTTCTTCCGTACGCGGACGAAGTCGCGGGCGACCTCTTGTCTAATATAATAAAAGGCTCTGTCCTGACTGACTGACTGACTGACTGACAGGACTGACAGGACAGAGCCTTTTATTATATTAGATTCCGTTGAACCCTTGTTTCACTAAGTATGTCGCATATAACAACTTCTTTACAAATAACTCTAACTTCTTTAGTCATATTGTATAATTATTATGTAATGTAGCATATTTTAATTTTAATTTTCGTTTGGTGAGGCATATAAGGTAAGGGGGAGGCCTTCCTACAGCAGTGGACATCTCCGGGCTGATGATGATGAGGCATCTAATATTTGTAAATATTAGTATTATGTCTCACCGTAACTGTTTGCAATTTTTATAAATAATTATTTTATGTGTAGCAATGACGGAAGTATCAAAACAAAAAACTTTAGTAGATACCTGCTTTTTAGGTCAAGAAGCAACGAACACAACGAAGACACGAGGGACAGCAACGAAGAGGCCAGTCTAGAAGCGGCCGCGGAAGTGCGGGCCAGAGGGGGGCAAATTCCCCCTCTAAAATCAAACGCGGGGTACTACGCCTCCTCCAATTTTAATACCTGGTAAAGAAGATTTCATTGTTTGGCGTCATGGAGTACTTTCGCGGTCCCTAGTCTAGGAAGGAACAAGTAATTTAATGCCAACCGAATCGCAGGCATTTTATCATCCATCGATTCAGGAGCCGATGATGAATTATGAAATGTAATCGATTCCTCGATTAAACGCACATTTATCAATCAGTAGGGTTGAACCATTTTGTTCTGTTGAATTTTGCAAATGCATTATTGTATAAAATGTTACCGTTTTCGCATTTTTATATCTTTGAGGGAAAGTTTAATAATGTTCATGAAAATCCAACATTTCGGTTTAGGTAATTTAACATTTTGGGATTCAACATTTTGATGAATTCCATGGGACTAAAAGAGAATAGTAAAGCCAAAAAACCGACAAACTAACAGCCTTAACGGAAATATAACTTATCTACCGCTTACGGACAATTGATTAAAAAATCACGGTTATAGTAAGAAACCTCAATCGACAGTAAGAAAAATTTTGAGCTCTTACAGGACTTGAACCTACATACGAGCAATCTCTGGGTTTCCGTCCCAACTGCTAAGCTACAGATGTCTTACCCGTCCTATTACTCGAACTGTATTATGCTAATAAACTAAAGCGTTGTTTGATGCTGTTCAGTTGAAGTCCGTTTCCATTAAAAAAAAAATCAAGCTGTCCTGAGCATAAAAAATGAAGAATGTCTAAATATCCATAGATAACTATTTATAGATATTTAGTTTTTTTTTTATTAGTTAGCAAAATTTTATAACCTGAAAATCACTTCCAAATTTAATACTAGCGGCGACACCCATATTTGTTCTACATATTTTGCACTTTGTGCTCAAATAGTTGTACGACATTGTGCGTGTGATTTACTGCTTAATAAACGTTCAAATTAAAATATAAAAGTGTTTTCATGTAGTTGTACGCTACATATGTATTAAAAACATGGAAATACCCAAAGTGTGGAAACACTTCATATAAATATTCATAACCTCAATTGATTTTTTTAAAGACCTATATTTATATTTATCCCTTAAGATTTGGTATAGTCAACATCTCATTCATAAAAATCGATTAAAGAGAGCTAATTTTATTAGAAAAAACAACTACAAAACATCATTTGCATGTTATCCTGGCAGACCTGGCAGTAAGGACTTATCCTGTTGACATCAAAAATAAAAATAAATTACAGCAGTTACAGCGACAACTGGCAACCCTACGTCTAGGCATGAATAGGCAAACTTATGACATGAACATTTTGACTGTGATGCATTTACGATGCGTCTACGCTTACTATTTCCCGTGAGACGATGTTGCCCACTGAGCTTCACCTAGGGTCTCTGAGCACTAAATTAGGTGCTATGAAACCAATAAAATGTTAAGCTTAGTTATTTATCTATTTGTAAATAAGTACAGAACAGACCTTTACTTGTGCAAGTCGCAAATCGATTTTGGGATAAGTAGAGTAACAGAAGACGTATGAGTACATTATTCTTACAAGGAAACAAAATAGATAAGTAGGGACAAGAAATGAATGCAGAGAGCAGCTCACTAAGCTCAGTGGCGTACATTAGGAGAGGCCTAAGTCCAGCAGTGGACAATAAAAGGCTAATTTATTACTAAATAGACCTCGTCAAAATCGCAGGTCGATTCTGGATAAGCTTGACAGTTGACACAGGTCCGGGCTAAGATTACAAGACAAGAAATGAAGACTGTTCTCAGCAGCGAGCGATTACGTTTGCTGATAAAATAAGTATTAAAGATGATGATTAAATTGAAGATCTATGGATCTAGGAAATGAAGCATGATAACAATCCGTTTATTTACTTATTGCGTTGCGCTATCTTTTTTATATACTTTTTTTTTATTGGGGGAAGTCTTTGAAAGATGCCCGACTGAGTTGGGTGCATCAGAATTATTGTAAAAATTCCCTTTTGAAAATGTGTCTGCAAGTATCTACAACCGACATACTATCTAATACCTACCACCTCTCAATAATCTCCTAAGAGCAATGTCACAGAATAAATATTACTTACTTGCGCGGTAACCCGCTCCGCGTCGAGTTACGAATTCGCCACAGAATAAGTAATAATTACTATACGCGCAATTCGATGCGAGCCACAGAATACATTACAGTGAGTACCACAGCAATTTCACAGAATAAGTATTAGTTACTATGCGCGGCAAGCCGGTGGGCGCCGGGTTGCCTTGCGATCTGTCCTGTTTCACAAGTCTTGCATGTCGAACACAGCGTCTCGCGCGGAAGCGCTATCTATCTCTCTCACACTCGTGAATTTTTGTATCGTTCGTGCTCGCTCACACACGCGGGATAACTCGGTGATTTTCGGCTTATGATACCTATTCATTGTATTGTTTACGTTGATAGAAGTGAGTTCCGAGCTATCTATAAACTATAATTCTAGTATATTTCTCTGCTATAAATTAATGTTTATACCTACGATTTTCAAGTACAATTATAGTTATGGTCGTGTTTTGATCGGTAATTGTTAAGGTTTTTTTGTCTGTTTGTTTCGTGTTGTTGTTGTTTTAACGTGAATGTGACAATGTGTTAGCGCGCCAAAGTTGCCGACACTGACCCGCCGATTTTTACGCGATGGTGCTTTTAAGTACCTATGGAGAAGGTGGTTTCGGTTGTTGCTACTGCTTTCGGTACGATGATAGGTACCTAAGTTTTTTTTTGCTTCGGCTTCCCTTTACTGAATTCTCACCCTTCGCCACTAGAACCTTGTATAGTCACAATTAATAGTTTTGTTTTTTAGTTTCATTTCAGCTCTGTGAGTTGAACGCTCCAGGGCCCTGAGTACTACACTTCTACTGATCGCTTCCAACTAAGTTTGTTTAAGAATCGTAAATGATAAGTCACTTTTTCCTTTATATACTTAAAGAGCTACAAAAAAGAAAAACGTAAAAAATATATTTGATACCCAATTAGTGATTCGCGACGCGAAACAGCAATTATTACTTTAGCTACGTTCCATTGTCTACAATGTATCACGTATCACGTCGTGCAAGGAAACTATTTTCTTCGAGAAAAATCTTAATCCACACAAAACATCCGCAGTTACAACAACATTCTACTCGGACCATAAAAACGACATAAAAAAGCTTCAAGAGCTAAGAGAACTGTCCAGTCATGCCATGTTACCGCCAGCCCAAGAATCTTGGGATACCGTAATAATTACCATCTGATCAACTCTTACTCTCAATTAACATCCACTTTTTAATGCAGGAAGGAATTATTCAATTGCTGCAAAGAGATAACGAGTAGCTGGGAGAGATAAGGACTAAAGATGCTAAGGAATTACCGGTATAAACAAAAATTAAATATTATCCGTGTCTTTAAATTCTACCAACTTTTAACTTCTTAAACCAGTATTACTCGTGTAGCATTACTCGTGTAGATTTTAAGATATTACTATTTAAAATAATAACTTTATTTATTTTGTTCGCGATTATCTCCCGGTGCTACACAAAATTATAAAGCTAGTTTATAGGTACTCAGTGATTATTATATCATGACGTTAATACGTTACGTAGTCGGCATCGAATATGAATTAATACATATTATGTACGTATAGCTTCGACACCAACACAAAAAAAATATAACCCGCACTCCGTTTTAAGATTAAACAATTAATTTAAAAAATATAAGGCACCTGCAGACGTGAAGTTTATCACTGAGATCTCACAACCGCAAAGACTTATGCGGCTATGTCGCGTCGCAGTGTGGTTTGGTAGCTCGGAGCAAAGCGCCTTGTTAAAAAAACGGGTTATAGTTATATGTACTAACATAATATAATTTGGTTTCGGGTTACTCAGTCCCTATATTGCAAAGCAACAATCTTCCAGTGGCTCTTACTGTGGTTTTTATTGGCCATCTCCGCTGCGATGATGCAATTAGAAAGATCGTTTGACTTTACATCTATTTAACCCTAAAAGCGGCCACACACCGTGTGCAAAATACCTGTAGCTCAAGCACAAATACTTGCGAAAAAGTATTCGTACCGTTATCGAGAAAAAAATGTATGAGATTTGTACAGCGCCTCTATCGTGCGTAAAAGTAACTAATTTTGGCAGCACGGAAGATTTCGTATCGCAAACGTATCGTCACGTAAACGAAACTTGCGACCTCTACACCAAATTGAGTTAACTTGTGAGCACGAACTTTGTTTTGACGTCCGGTAATGTAAATTTCGAATGCTGGCTATCGAGCACAGTCGAATATTTATTCACTTAAAATTTGTCGCTGAGAAAAGATTCGAAACATATTTCATTGCCCTTTTATCATATTTTTTATATAATATCAAGTGATTTTCTTATCTCTCGAGGAAGAATAATCAAAGTTAAAATGCAAAGACCGCCAATACGAGTATACCGACGCAGTTTTATGTTTTATTTTGCTCTTACAATTGAAAACACTTTTGGGCGTTTGAAAAATCGATGGCGTTGTTTGTGCAAAGATCGCATCCTACATTATGCACCTGATAAATATGCAAAAATAAAAACAGCTTGCAGTGTGCTGCACAATTTAGCCATCATCAGTTTCAATGTTCCTGAGTCAGAACCACAAAACCAAAACATGCCACAGTATGACTCTCCATTTTTGTCTGACCATAATATATTTGAAGAGACAGCAGGAGATGATTTAATTAGGGGAAGAGCAATACGAAATATGTTGGTGAATAGGATTAATAGACTTCATCCATAATTTGAGTTTTTAATTATTTAACATAATTAAATAAACATCTCTTAATCATTAAAAAACTGTCTTTTATTCCACATAGGTCACACACCTCACAAAAACTTCCATAGCTTCATTCATATACTCATACATTTCCATTCCTCTGTCTCACTATTTCTTGTACTTATCTCATATTCTCTCACTCTCAATCATGCTGCTCAACTTCTATAAACAGTTTCGCTACACTTTCATCCCTCTTCTTACTTTTACTTTTTTTCCACATACTTAACCAAAACTTCCATAGCTTCTTTCATAAACACTAGCCATCCAGCCTGCAATTGTAGCTCTACATCCCTCTGTCTCACTCTTTCTTGTATCTCGTATTCCCTCACTCTCAATTCCTCATTCTTTAATCGCAACCGCTCTCTTTCAAACTCCTCGTATACCTTATCACGCTCGCTAGCATACTCCCTTGCATGCTGCTCAGCTTCAATAAATAGCTTCGCTACACTTTCATCCTTTTTGCATTTTTTTTGTGGTGGTGGCCTCCACTCCTCTTCCTCTGGTGCAACTGGAGGAGATGGGGGCTGAGCTTGAGTTGGCGGTGATGGAGGAGTCACAGTTGGTTGACTGCTTATACCCGGAGTATTCCAGTCTAAAAAATATTCCAATATAAATTAAATCTGACATTGGTTGTATTAAATAGGTTTGATTTGACTGCAATACACTACACTATTAGCGAGATGACGGCCACTGCTGGACGAATGCCTCCCCCTAATAGAGAGAGGTTGCCATAATCTCCACGCTTGGCAGGCGGCTTGGGAATCGCAGAGTGCTCACCACTGTTAGCCAAGAAGACGCTGCTACCCGTCCTCCGTAGTTTTGGATGCAGTTTTAAGACATACCATACCCAGGTGTATAGTCTATTGTTGACCAAATAACATAGGTAAAGCTATGACTGATATCTGCGATTAAAATTTGAAACTTGTTTTCTATTAAAGAGACTTTACTGTGGCGGATATTCACTCATTTATTTATAAACTTAAGACATGAAAGTACGTAATAACATGGTTTTAAAAATAACATTAATACCTTAAAACCAAGTTTAAACATTAAAAAAACAAATTTCTTTTGCACATCACGTAACTGATACATAAATTATTATGCAATTTAAATTACTTAGTTACTTTTAAAACTTACGCTTCCATGAACTCCACTAGCGTCACGTATTGCAAATAACTGGTTCGCATTGTTTTATTTTCTTTAATAATAGTATGTAAAAATGAAACGCGAGACAATAATTTTATTTCTTATGCATTCGTAAACAAACTTGATCTTGGCATCGAAGTCGTTATGTCAATTGTCAAGCAAATGACTAGTGGTTTCATTCAGAAACCTTAAAAAATTTTTTGTAATGCAATCATAATTATTTTATTTCGACATATAAAGTAACATTTAATAACCTCCCATGGCTTATTTTTGAATTTTACTTTATTTGTCTTTTATATTTTGATTTCAGTCCCACTATATCAACCGTTAAGCTAAAAGTAACAAAATATTTGCAATTTCGTAGAGTTTGTGAACGTATCATTCACTCGGCAAGACGTTCATTTTCTTCACAAGACTTTACGTTAGAATGACGTCACTAACGTAATCGTATCGAGCTCACGATAGTCGACGGACTATGCTTCGTACTGCCATCTATCGTGACACTCTGTTATCGTATCGAGGACTCGATACCTTTACGATACGAAGGCGCTTTTTATTCGTGCTCGACCTACTGTTCTTACAAGACTGTGAACATAGATTAACTTCAACATTATCTGATATACTTATTTGTTTTGTAGGTTATTTTGAAGATTTTAGAATAAATTTATCACAAAAACTTATATTTTATTTTAACTAACAATAAATATTTTTTAAATAATTAATGTACTACTAACAGATTTCTGGCACCTTATTGAAAAACTAATACTTTTATGGCGAATGATTATTTAAGAAATTTTATCCATACACGTTTACCGGTACCATTGCCTAGCAGTGCAGAAAACCGGTAAAAAATAAGATTAGTTATTAGTTATTATTTAAAAATAAGATTAGTTATATTAAAAATAAGATTAGTTATTAGTTACCTGATTAGTTATTAGTTATTATCAACCTACCTCCCTTCACTTTTTATAGCAGACTTACCAAAATTACAGCGGAAAAACACTAGAAATTAAAACAAATTTTGGTAAAAATGGACTTCCGCAAAGTAACGCCTGAATCAATCACATATATAGCAGACTTAGATAACTGGCAGCCAGGAAAATGTGTCTGGAAGCGATAAGCGGAAGATCGAGCGCAGCGGCGTGCCTTGAAAGAGGTTTAAATTAGGTTTAGCAGTGGACTATCATAATGATGCTGTCATAATGATGATGATGGGTTATTAGACAAATCTACTCGTGTCTAAAATAGAAGACCCTTTTACATTGATTTAATGTTAAGTCAAACGACTCTACTAACCTAATAAACCTAAACGAGGCCAAAAAAATCCATCGATTGGCCCATCCACAACAATAACCGACTTCGCGTTTTGTGTGAGGACCATCAATCACGCACGTTATATATTTGCTTTATTGATCGCATCGGATTCGGCTCAGCCGGTGCCAGGCGCGGTCGGGCAGCCTCAATTGTCCCTCAAACAATGTCTCATATAATATAAGCTTGTGGAATTAAGCAGGTAAACTTTCTTAGCCTACTTTCATTACAAATTGTATAGCTGGTGTGAGGAACGATTTATCGTCAATCTATTCTAAACTTTAGGCACAGAATATGAATAGTACAAGGTCCGTACATTATATGATCTAGTTCTTTAGCCTTTTACCCTGATGTCAGGGTAATATAATACGGCATCGGTATCCCCTACCTTCAGTAAGAGCCTGCTAAAGGGGACGTCTACGCTCGGAATGGTTGAATTGGAACTCCGACCATCCAAAGAGTTTGGAGCGGACGACAACGTTGTCGTTAGAGGTGCTATCACATCAACAGCCGGAAGACGTCCACTGCTGGACGAAGGCCTCTCCCTTAAAGGGAGGTGTTGCCACAATCCCCCCGCTTGACAGGCGGCTCGGGGATCGCAGAATGGTTACCACCGTTAACTGAGGTGAGAGGTGTTATAATTAGCGTCAATTTTCAATAATCCTAATATTTAATATAACGCTTTACGGATAACATGTTCTCTAAACTGTTACTCGAAACGGTCAAATAAGTGCTTAAACATGTAGGCACAGAAATAGGGTAAGATATTCGTAATTACCTACCAGTACCTGATATCAGCTATGCTCGGAGTTAATTTGCGCGAATCCGGAACGAGGATATTCGCCAAAGAACCAAAGTTACCGACATAGCTCGCAAGGTTTGCAAGTTGAAGTGGCAATGAGCAGGCCACATCTCTCGAAGAACTGACAACCGATGGGGAAGAAAGGTTCTTGAGTGGCGACCACGAACCGGAAGACGCAGCGTAGGAAGGCCTCCCACTAGGTGGACCGACAACATTGTAAAAGTCGCGGGCAACCGGTGGATGCAAATGGCAGGTTGTCGTACAGTGGCGGTCTAAGGGGGAGGCCTTCGTTCAGCAGTGGACGTCTCCGGGCTGATGATGATGATGATGACCTGATATCAATTGCAAGGACTCTCTCTCTCTCTCTCTCTCTATCTCTCTCTCTCTCCCTTTTCTTGCTCGATGCTCTTAGTTAACGATAATAGAAGAGAAAGCAAATTTGCAATTTGAGTCTACCAAGGCATCGATGATATGCGGTCAATAAAGGGCGTCAATGAGGAACTTCGCAATTGCAAGTTCTATTACACATTCTAGTTACGCAAATTACAACGTGATAGCATTTTTCCTTGAATCAAGTGAGCCAGATCACTTGGGCTTACTATTAGCCTATTAATTCCAGATCATCAGATCAACATGATCGGTGCCTAAATATTGTATAATCATCGGATCTGTCAAAAACTAATATTTTATTATGAAACCTGACGTGGTTTTGACACATTTTTGTGTTATTGTTTTTGTTTAATTAAACGTGAGTATTCCCGTATAAATAAAACAAAAACTAATATTTTGTTACATAGTTTCAAGTTAACGAAAGCGTTTTAAAAATGGCTACAAAAATTTGCAATGTGTAGCATTGTGATTTGTTTTGTTAACTATGCTTCGATCTAAACTATACGGCATCTGCCCGACCGCGTTCTACCACATCAACTATGAAAGTACCTAGTTATGTACCATTTGCGCTTTTATTTGCCATAAAAAACGCGTCTAAAACACAGTCAACCACAATATATGTATTACAACAATCATGTCATATTCAGTGCTAATTTTCAGTTCCTTTTTTAAAGAGCATTGTCAATATTCCATTGTAGAGCTAAGGCGCACGCGCAGCCGGCCGGAGCCGCGTAACCTATCATAAACAAATAAAAGTACAAATTTCGCTTGCGCCGATTAAGACATTGATTTAGTTATAGATTTAAATGGTCCATACATTTTGTCCAAGGTCAATGAACTCTTTGTATGGGCACCTGGTTTTTTTTCGCGATTTCATGGTTGGCCCCATAGACAAGTTGCTTAATAACGATGAGTACATACATACCCTTCAGTATTGTTGAACCTTTTTGTTACATGTTGAATAGTAAAACAGTACCGACATGTATTAACTAGTGATGCTCTGTATCTTTACTTGTTTTTTCATTAGAAACTGAAAATTTCCTTCAATTTCCTACACTGGTAGGCTACAGTATAACTCCTCCCGAAAGCGTCTGTTATGTCTAGTATATTACATTATCTTTGGGTATATTCAGTTAGGTATGAGAATATACGGCTGTATTGGCTACAGTGCTTCCAGATCGAGAAAGTAAAATTACAGTACATACCCTTCAGTATTGTACTTTTTGTTACACATTGTATAGTTCATCTCACATGTGCCGCGTGCTATATCTTCTATTCCTAATTGAAAGAGCTAAGGCATCAGCTAACTAAGATTGTTAAGTGTGTCATAGCTCACCAGTTATTCAGAACGAGATCCTCATCTTGAGGTTCGCATGTGTTCACAGCGGAGTGCTCCAGGCTGACGTAGGAGATCGCACCGACGCTGCGTGACTCGGTCACCGAGATAGTTCTGAGGATGAAGGAGTGGAGTCAGGAGAGGACAAAAGAGGAAGGAAGGATGCTGACGGTCTCGGTCACCGAGATAGTTCTGAGGATGAAGGAGTGGAGTCAGGAGAGGAGGAAAGAGGAAGGAAGGATGCTGATGGTCTCGGTCACCGAGATAGTTCTGAGGATGAAGGAGTGGAGTCAGGAGAGGACGAAAGAGGAAGGAAGGATGCTGATGGTCTCGATCACCGAGATAGTTCTGAGGATGAAGGAGTGAAGTCAGGAGAGGACGAAAGAGGAAGGAAGGATGCTGATGGTCTCGGTCACCGAGATAGTTCTGAGGATGAAGGAGTGGAGTCAGGAGAGGACGAAAGAGGAGGAAAGGATGCTGATGGTCTCGATCACCGAGATAGTTCTGAGGATGAAGGAGTGGAGTCAGGAGAGGACGAAAGAGGAAGGAAGGATGCTGATGGTCTCGGTCACCGAGATAGTTCTGAGGATGAAGGAGTGGAGTCAGGAGAGGAGGAAAGAGGAAGGAAGGATGCTGATGGTCTAGCATAAAAAATTACGTAATACGTAAACAATAGAATGTATGAAAACTGGAACACCGCTCCTGCCGGGTGGAAATGGAAACTGGTTTTTTCATACAATTTACTACCAGTACCTGACTACTTAATTCTCGCTTTATTTATGCTATTTGGAAGTTGTGAGGAAAGGAGTGGGAGACGTTGGCAAAAGATAGGTTATGGTGCGGAAAGAGAGGTGATGGACATTTCCCATAACTGAAATAAATAGTAGTAACCTTATCGTGAAACTTTCACATAATTATAGGTACCTATTACTAAGCCAGAAAGTTATATAAGGTTTTAGGTTGGATAAGCGTCATCACAGATAACTCTTTATCGTTCACACTAAAGTTACAGACATAAAAAAAGAAAGACTTAAAACTAGTGCAACAACTAGTGCTATGGCTAAGAGCGATCTCTTCCAGACAATCTAAAACGATAGGAGATGTGTATAGTGTTGATAAAGTATTTAAATTGAGGATGAGGTAACAGCATAACGAGCCGTCTAATAGACTACTGTTGGACATAGGCCTACTCTCGAGAGTCGATAGGGCCACATCCACAACCCTCGCCTAGTTGCGGGTCGGTGGATGTATAAGCCAATCAACAAAAGTAAATTCGTTGATAAGTATATAGGTAGGTACCTAACATACGTAGCGTTTTCTGTATTTGGCGGTTTTTGTTTATAGGCTAGATATTAGGCCACAGCTCATCTGATATTAATTGCCCATGTATTTAACAATGGTAAGCTCACCTATACAAAGTGTAACAAAAGCCCTTCCGTATTGTTGACACTTAACACTTACTTCTGTATTGTTGAAAAGATAATATCAGCTGTTCCATACATTTAGTCCAAGGTCAATGAACTTTTTGTATGGAACAGCTGATTTTATTTTCGCGACTTCAAGGTTGACCCCATAGTAAAAGTTGTTTATAAGTACATACATGCCTTTAGTATTGTTAAACCTTTTTGTTACACGTTGTATAACCTGCATTTCAAGTTTCAGTTTTGTTTCTTACCATCTTTTATGTATTTTATTCCTATATTATTTACTAGACACTCTCTTCCTTCAAATACTGTAACTATTCAACTGAGGCGATGCTTTGAATCAATTTCCAAGAGAGCGAAATAACAAGGTATTAGTACAGAATAGTCGGCGGAACGGTAAGCTGGTAACAGACGGGAGCTTGGCCCGCGGCGAACACGACGTTTTGCCTTTTGCATTACGGCTCATTAGACAAGAAACTTAGCCATTACGCTGTCTGTCTGGCCGTGGCAACAACTCTGCTTCACTTCAGCGAGAGATAGTGAACACTCGTATATCGGCTCTTCCTTTTTGCAGGCAATTTTATTAGGAAATGCAAGGAACGCAATATTCTTGGCAAGCAGTGGCGAGAAGGCGAATCTACGATTTTTCCGACCCGTGGCAAGTATTGCGGCCCCTTTCCTATATGACATAATTTTACTTTTAAATTATTTTAGAAACATTTCGAGATTTGCCCAAAGGAGGTGGAATGCACTTAGCTAAATTTTTAGTTTTAGCATTTTACAACCATATAAATTTTGTAGCTCCATAAGTTAGCGCCCAGGGTAGGCAGTCCACATTGGAATTGATTATTTTGAGTTTCGCGAACGTCTTGCTCGTCTCGTCACACAATTCTATAAAAAAAACACTAAACGAAGATGAATCTCATTTGCCTTGGCTGTAATATCGCTATAGCTACCCTTCATGGGCATCATGCATGTTTGTTGCATTCGCGGTAGCATTAATCAGTTCAATAAATATATAATTAAAAGATGACAAGGAAAAAATATGAAAGAAATAAAACACTAGAAAAAAATATTAAAGAAAAAAAAATGTATAATTTACTGTATACTTTTTATTGATTTGTGTACTTATTTTACAAAAAAAAAAGGTGATTTGTTTGCCGATCAGTTCAAAACAACATTAAACAGCGTAAGCAACATGTTTGGTCTAACAATGTCTCCGACCTGTGTCGGAGGAAGTATAGAAGGAAAAAAATAAAAAAAAGCTTCCCTTCAACTTGGCAAACAGTAATGTTAACATATTCCAAAGGACACATAACTAAACAATGAAAAATGATGATGAAAATGATAAATGATTCTTACGTATCTAATAAAGATAGGGCAAATTTTATCATTATCATTTTACCAGTGACTAAACATTCAGTCAGTAATGAAATAACTCATCGTGATAAAAGCAAGTTTTTGGTAGATGTGACGAGACACGTAAGCTGCAGTCGTAAACGTGAGCACCTAGTGTTATTGTAGTGATGAACCGCATCCATAGCCGGGGGCAAGGCAACGGTAGCAAGAACTACATTACCGCATCATTATCTAATAGCGTGCCAAACAACGTTAATCAGGCGCTTCAGGTGAAAGTGCCCGTTATCTTACCGGTCATTATTTGTCCATTTTGTGCATGATATCTCTTTCTAATAACGATGACGCGACACTATCGTGTCAACGGAACAAAGAGCGGCCTGTGCGAAACAAAGAAATGCGATCGCTGGGGAGAAACTGCATAGTAATGAGCTAAATGGCTTCCATTTTTAAAATGTTCACTGTTTGCTCGTTTTTAGGGTTTCGTACAATTTTAACGCAGCAGTCCAGCAGTGGACGTCATTATCACGGGGTGTGTGTGTGTGTACAATTTAACTGGATCCTATTACTGAGCCTACTCTATATCAGTGCATATTGAGTACTACAACAATTTAGAGATATGTACTAATATGATTTAGGGTGCTCTAATTTTTTGTATTATTAGATACTAAAAAACAGTCATAGTCGTGTTTGAAGATACTATATCTTCAAACACGATGCTATATTGAAATCATTTAACGTATTAATGTTTATAATATTCTAGTAAGTAAATAAAATGTACGTGCTACACATAGTTACAAAATTTAAAAAAAACTTTATTTTTAGCAAATACAAAATAACGTAAGTAATGTAATGTGTGGTACAATAACGTTGGTCTTTAGACAGTGCGCCAATCTGCTCACATATTATGGCAATTTTTTTATTCTTTTGTTGTCTATGGCAAATGTTTTTGCATGGGTTATTCACCAAATGGACGCGAGGGGCTGGACACGAGTGTGTTCAGTTGGTGAAACTCAAAATTGGTATCACTTATTGAGGTATACTTAGATAATCCATTGACAGACGCAGGTTATTCTTTCTGCCACTCTCCTCTTTGCTGATGGTTGGGAATTTTGGCTGCCTAATTTCTATCCGTACTTACCTTCTTACAAATATTCTCCAAGAGTGACTTTTTATCCGCAATCTCCTTACAAGCAGTAATCAAATTACCGTCAAGTGCTCATGTTCAACCGTAGCAATTTATTAATTGGATCATGACAGTGACATGAAATCTAGCTCGCTACTAACCTGTAATTCTAGACCATCACTGTAAATCCAGCTTATCTTGTCGTAATTAATAAATGTCATCTACCCTATTTAGTGCCAGAAGATCACTCTTTGAATTTAAATAGTTGATCCTCAGAGGCAAAATTTCGGAAAAACGAGACCTGAAACGACAAAGTCGTAAATGGTTGGATGACATAAGAATGGAACCGGAATAAGTTATCAACCGACTTCAAAAAAAGGAGGTTCAGAAGGGGACTCTATGTTTTTTTTTAATGTATGTTACGCGTCACTCCGCCAATTATGAACTGATTTTGATGATTCTTCAGAGGTGGTCCCATATAAATTTTATCGAAATCGGTTGAGTTGTTTGGTTTTTAAATCAAAAGTACTAGAAAATATGAAGATGTCATCCAGGTATTCGAAGTTGAAGTCAGTTGTATTAAAAAAAAACGTATTATCAACATCTAAAGAACGCAGCATGTGAAGAAGCTTTGCCAACTGACCGTCAGACTCCATTATGAAGATGGCATTTGATTATGGTGACGTGGTATCGATAAAAGTTTTAAACTATCACGGTTGTTCACTACATAATCACGGTAAATATCCCCTAAATAATAATAGAACTGTAAAGTATTAAGAGTTTCGAAGTCTTGGCGCAGAAAAGAGAGGAGACCCGATCCCAAATAACGGGACTCATAAGAAGGAGAAGAGTTCTACAATGACGGCATAAAGTCAGATATGCACGAAATTCCGTGAGGCTATATGCAGCTTTGTATTGGTGTTTCCTAATTTTCTCGATGTCTCTACAAATCAACAGATTTGCAACTACGTAATAATGTTTTCATTTATAACTACAAAGCCGATCACAAAGGACGTATTTTATGCTTAGAGCCAAAACAGTGCAGAAATGTTATATGAAATCTCATGGTTGCACAGTTTTTCATTAATTCACTGTTTTTTCTTTTTTATTTAGATATAAATTTACCACAGAGGTTTAATATCTCCCATTGAGTTTAATATAAAATGTATGCATTAGATCAAAAAGATACTGGCTGAAAATAAAAATCGGCGGAAATAAACCGACTTGGTGAAAATAATTGTAAGTTTTAAATGTTTGAGGAGAAGCTGCATCAAACTTGTTTCATTAATTTGCGTTTCTATTTTGAGGATGTATATTTTATCACATATTTTGGCAGGTTATCTTACAGTGTGGCGGTCTAAGGGCCTTGGCCTTCGTTCAGCATTGGATGTCTCCGGGCTGATGATGATGATGATGATAATATTTTATCACGGTAGGTAGATTGGTAGTTGAAAGAAAAGTAGATTGATGCAACAATCTAGTATTATTGCCATTTTTTCACTCTTAACACGAATTGATGAGAGCCAATTATAACGCCTACCTAGTCTACCTACATAATGTAGCTGTATCTGTAGCCGAGTCAGATTCGAATTAAATTCAGGGAAATTAACTACTTACATTTTATTTTCCAAAATACTGCAATGCAGTAAGGGACGGTAAGGAACTCTTTACGCAAATAGGTAAAGCTCACATCTCATAGCCGGCCCCATAACTGACAAGACAAGCGAGTAATTGTTTACTTACAATGTAGTACCTAGAAAACCGTCAAATTATTCTTTGTTAAAACAGCCATAATAGAACTGACATTTAGATACATTGCTTCAGCTACAAGTGTCGCAAGAAATCACACTAAGATTACGAGCTGCGATATAATTACATAAATTGAAAAACAACTCTGTATGTATGTTTTAACGTTAGTAAACTTTTCAAATTTAAGTTTAACTATAATGTGATGAAATTTGACGGGAATGTTAGTTAAAGTTCACAATGGATCTTCATTAGCCAGTCTGATGTTTCATGTTTTCCTTGTACACATTACAATGCTAATGAGAGTCACCATCGAACATCTCGAAGTAATGAGTGCCAATGTAGCGAAGCCCTAGATTTTGTTTGCTACTCAGAGTTCTGAGTAGGTACCGCTCCAATGGTCATGAGTAGGTAAGCTGTTACAGAAATAAAAATTATTTTATTGTAAAAATATTAATAAAATATTAATATTATTGTAAAAATATTAATATTTTTGCATTTTTCAGTATATTCCCCAAAAAGTCCGTCATTATAGCGCACCAGAGCGGGGCTAAAATAGCATATCATGCTCTAGGGGATAAAGTAAAATTTTGCTCTAGGGGCTTTTTGTCAGTCAAGTTTTTTTTGTCAGTCTTTTCACCAACAAGCCTACAAAAACAAAAAAGTATTTATTCATAAGTAGAATAATAATAGATAAAGACTCGACTTCATTCTGTTTAATAAAAAAAGAACATTTTATTTATTTATGAAATTGGAACTAAAAGCGGCGATCTCTTTGGTAGAATGCGTGCAATGTGCATTGGGTTGCGGCTACAGAAGAAATTAAAAAAGAAGGCATTGGCGCGAAATCTTTAGAATATATATAATTTAAATAAACACGTGCCGCCTTTTACAGATCATGATTTGACAAATTTTGAAGAGTTTTTAAATTTTTATTTCACTTAATGAATACTATTGTTTTTTGACGTATTTTGATATTTTTATTTCTATTCTATTTTATTAATTGATAGTTATTATAGTTTTTATTGTACTGCTTGTATTTTCTATTTAATAATTTTGTAATCGTGACATAATCTTATTTAATTATAAGTTTAATAATTATTTCGTGAGGTAAATGTAATTGGACCTAGATTCGTTTTATCCTCATTAAACAAATTTAATTTAATTTAATGATCTATCTTCTCGTGGCGTAGCTTGATATAGGTGGTTCACCAATATCAAGCAACGGATGACCCGGTCAATCTTCGGATGGGTATAGTGGTAGTGGTTCTGTGATAGGCATTTACATTTAAGCGCTACCGTGCTTCGGATGACACATTTAATTTTTGGTCTAGGTTGTTTGTTCTATATTTCTATAACAACCGCCAAGCCATGTCAGACGACTTCGGGCACATTAACTTTGACACTACGGATGGCCAGTCAGCCTATAAGAGCTTACTTACTTACCCATCGCTCCAGCTTACCACATGACGCCTTACTTTATGTTTGCTGATACGTGGACTTTGCTCAAGAAAAACAAATGATTTGTTCTGCATCTTAGTCGTTCTGTCCTCATAGTGTCCATTTAAGCTTTGTAGGCAGTCTGATCATAAAGAATCTCGTCTACCTCAGTTAAGAAGAACCAATCTTCTACAGATGTGGGTAGGCTCTTTGCCACTACACCTTGATAGTTCTTTGAGATATTATTATGTCGGTAACGTAACGGTATCAGCTTAGGAGGGATATATGTACTTAGGACATTTTCCATAACGGACAATAAGGGAAACAAGCAAAATCGTAGATAAAACCGCTAAGAGCTGTCAATAACGCACAAAACCATAAAACACATATTATTAACACGTGCAGATAAATCAAGCATTTCTATCGCCATTGATCTCACAACAAACATTACATGCCGATGGACAATAAAAATAACAAACAATTTGTACACTATAAACCTTTCCTTAATTTGATAGCTCCACACACCAATTTGTGCCCTACGGGCCGAAATAAACACTGAGCCTTTGTCACAGTATACCTCGGAAACAGTATATAGCTTCAGACACATTTTCTTCAAAACATTTAAAAAAAGAAATTATCATCATCATCATCATCAGCCCGGAGACGTCCACTGCTGAACGAAGGCCTCCCCCTTAGACCGCCACACTGTACGACAACTTGCCATTTGCATCCACCGGTTGCCCGTGACTCTTAAAATGTCCAAAAAAGAAATGGTCCTACTAAATTATGTTCCGTTATTTTTTATTATTGGCACTAACAGTGCTCTACCAGTTATGCTTCATGAATTTTCAAGGATTGGAAGTAGCATAATATGTGTTAATCCAAATCCAAATTTGGTCCAAGCCCGGTCAGGCACAACACTGTCCAAAAAAACATCTAAACCCGTCAGAAGTTACGAAGTGAAACTAGAGAACTATCAGCTCACGCATACGATAGCAGGCGAGCTGGCGGTCAAACGCAGACTTAATTGCATTAAAATGTTGAGTAAATCCTGATAACTATTTAGCCTGCATTTAGCTGGGATGGCAAGAAAATTGCTGGTAGCTAGATTAGAGCCAAGGGACTACGCGGGAAAAATGCGCTTTATTTTGGTACGCCGCAGGGCGCCGGTTCATATCCCAACAATTCAGCTGTCGATGAAGGAACAGATCGTACGGCGTTAGGGTTCCTTTTGGGTAGTAGGTACCTGTCTCAAATCAAAAACCAAGCCAGTATCAATAGTATTATTGCTACACCGAGCGCAAAGTGAGTTATTAATGCATGAGTGTATGAGTGCATTAATTACTCGCTTTAGCAAGGTGCGTAATCTTCTTTTTTTTCAACTACAAATCTACTTACCGTGATAAAATATACCTACCTATAAAAACACACTTTCGGACAGTGATTTTACACGTCTTTCCTTTCTCCACTTAATAAAATTTTCATAAGCTTTTAAAAATTTATCCCGCGACTTTTGCGGCAAAAAGTTACTAAAAATTTCATTTGCATCTGTTTTCATACTTTCTGGGGTTTGAATATATCGTATCGCTATCGCTGTCTATAAATTTACATATTTTTTTTTACTTTTCATGCTAAATATGATGTATCAACAACAACAAAATGCGTATGTGTTAGTACAAAATGGCGCCATTCGTGTTCATTTTCACCAGTCGGTTTTATTCCACCGATTTTTATTTTCAGCCAGAATATTTTTGATCTAATGTATACATTTTATATTAAACTTAATGGGAGACATTTAGCCTCTGTGGTTTTATATCTAAATAAAAAATAAAAAACAGTGCAATAATGAGATTTCATATAACATTTCTGCACTGTTTTGGTTCTAAGCAAAAAAATACGTCCTTTGTGATCGGTTTTGTAGTGATTAATGATAACATTACTGCGTAGTTGGAAGAAAACTTAATTAGTGAGTTGGGGTCGAATTTTATTACCTGTCTTACGTAAAAAAAACTAATAGAAATATCCGTTACGAAGCCACGTTACTGCGACATTTGCGGGCGCACTGGGACGCACCGTGTCTTTATCGTGTCGGCCGGGCCCACTAATTGACACTATCTGTCTTTATACCCATTGTGTATTAAACCTCTAATTAACAGATATCGTAAGCGAGACGGAACAAATATCGGGCAATCAAAAGAACATTCGACGGAACAGGCGATGCGCTTTTACAATTGTTTGATCGTAACTGTTTGAGTGGCAGAAGGTTGATAGATCGCTGGGAACAATGGAAACGATTTCTAAATGTTAGGGAAAGGCTAATTAATTACACCTCGTGTTTTAAAATTAAAAGTAGTAATAACTAAGAAAGGGCTAAATTATTACTTAATTATTTACTATGTACTATTGGGCTAATAAAAGTGTTAAGTTTTTTTTCTAACAATAAGTACATTTTCAGGAACCAATAGGTACTTATACTTAGTAAATAATTAACGGCCCATAGGAGATCACATTGTATAATTTAAAGAACTGTGATGCGTTCAATTTCAAATGAATACATGATAAGACAACTTAGACACCTAAAGATAAATACTCACTACCACGGACTAGACTTGCAAGGATAAGCAAATCTTTTGGAGTGAACGGAATTAAATTCTATAACATACTGCCTAATACCTTAACTACCCTTAATGAAACAAACTTTAAAATAAATCTCAAAAATATTTTAATGGAGAAAGCATACTACGACATTGAGCATTTTATAACAGATGAAAGGGCATGGCGAAATTTAAATGTGGACAAGGCTTAGTCAAGTATTGTTTTGGTCAAATGAAATTAAATATAATCTAATATGTAACGTCAATTGATATATTTATTTTTCATATTTGCATAATTTTCCATAAAATTATTGAAAATTTTTTTAGTTCCTTGAACTTTTCGTTAAATAATTTTATAAGTTTAATTTGATTTTTAATTTATAGTTATTAGTTTGACATTTTTCAAAGCATTTTTATGACATGAATTGACATTATTTTAAGATATTTTTATTTCATTTTGCAGTATGACTAGTTTTTATTTTATTTTATTTTTTATTATTTTTTGTTATGTGTACCTATTCACTAAACTACGAAACTAAGTTTATAACTTTTTTATTTTATACAATTTCTTTGACTTGGCAACATTATGTTGCATGTGTGTTTAAAAAATAATATTTTACAATTTCTTATGTATTCATTTATAATTTTTATTGTTATTATCAATTGTGACCATTCATAAGTGTACTGTTAAATGTACCCAGTTGAAATAAATAAATTGAATTGAATTGAATAGTCGTTTAACACGATTGCAGAAAAAAGCTTCTTTTTTTTACGAAATTAAAAACTAAATCGCAAAAACTTGATACCTACCTAATCTACAAAATACCTACTCTCAATGAGATTTTGCATACCAATTGAACTGATTATAAGGGAGGGATTGGTCGTTTTATAATGTAAAAATAATAATTTTAATAACTGTAAAGCGAGCGTTGGAACCAGTTTATTCCGTGAATCTAAGCGTAGGAAAATGTTAAAAATGGGCTGACTTAATGTTTTTTTTTAATTCAGTGAGTGTTTCGTAATTTTACTCCTGCTCTTTATAACTGTATTCATTGAGAATAGGTACCAGGGCAACATACGTCGCGAAGAGTTATAGGCAGTAAGCAGTGGAGCGTGTAATCGAACAGCTTCCGCGAGGGCGTGTAGCCATTGTGCGGAGCAGACTGCTCGCGCATGACTGTCTGCTAAACCACAGAATAAATAATAGTCTTAAACACCGTTGACGGTGAACTACAATCACTTAATAATGAGAAGGCGCTAGAAGGTAATTCAAATTCAAATTTATTTATTGTCTATTTAGTTTTTTTTACAAATGTTGAACGCTAATCTCCCAAACTGGGTGCAGTTAAGTACCCGTATCTTGGGGATTAGACCTTCCCGGTAGGTAGGAGGTTGCAAAGCCTAGAGCACAGAGGATAGGTTTCGGGCTTTTCCGTGTTCTAATAGATTGTAATTCGGCGATTGCGCTCAGGAGCTACTCGCCTTCTACTTTCCTCTACAGGAAATCAAAGATTGTTCCGCTTCACCCCTTTGCGGTGAACGAGTCTCGTGTATATACAATCGTGCCGTTGAAGCGTATCATCATTCGTACTTCCAAGGTTTAGAACCTTTTGCTCTCTACCTGCAACATTAGGTCAATCATTATCAGCTTTACATAGACAATGGCAGTCTACTGCTGGACATAAGCAACTCCCAAGCCACGCCACTTTTACTTAGTTTGGTGGTCGGCTTTTCGCGGTTGATTTATCCCCGCAACGTTAGCCCCTGCCAGCTAACGTTGGTATATCTTCTATCAAGTCTCAAGGAGCTGTACTGAGTTTGTCGATTCGTAGTCTTTACTCTAGAAAATGTCCATTGCTTATTGGTTCTGTGATAGACATGGCCAGCTCAATGCCATTACAGTTTGCTAATATATGCTGAGCTGAGCTACGTTGGTTGGTTTGGTTCCCTGGCGAGGGCAAATTACTTCTTCTCAGATATGAGCACGTTGTTCCGGGACCGGTTGCCATAAATGGCTTCGCTTTAGAGATCGTTTAAAATCGGTTCAGTTGCCTCTCGCCTACAATATTACAGTCAGCATCAATGCACCCTATAATATACAAAGTTTCAGTGAGCCATTAAAATTATCAACGCCGCGCGGTGGTCTGGTGACAATACCTTGCTTTGACAATTTGAGCCGGTCGTTCGATCTGCATTGAGTGTTGAAACTAAAACAATAGAATTGTATCCCTTGCTTACAAAATTACTATTCCTATTCAAGCTCCAAACTGAAGTTTGCTTTGTGGTTTTCCGTCAAGCTCAAAGCGCGTTCACCGCTTCCGGTGCGTTTGGATTGATAATCTCATATTGAACAAATTTCAATAGGTATCACATTTTCTCTACTACTATTATTTTGTCAGGTGTATAATAGCGGATTTTCATATAAGCAAGTATATTATAAAGCCTTATTTTAACACTTTTAAGCTGGATATTTTGTTCCCTCCACTTCAAAGTACAGCGTGCACTGCATGCATTTGAGTGCAATGCATTGCATTACTAATCCTGACAATGCAAGGCTTCGGTGTCCCGTTACCGCACTCTTGTCTGAGCCCCTGATCCTGTTAGTTCAGGGGAATGAAATTACATATTGTTATTAGATAAGATTTAGAAAACTACACCGTAGAAGGGATATTTTTTAAAACAAATTAATGTAGTATTAATATTAAAGTAATAAATTTAGTAGGGGGGTAAAATTAGTCTAAGATCCGATGAACAACGACCTTTCACCAATCTGTTTAGTCGATGAAAATTGATTGTTATCAAATTAAGTATGTTAGAAAATATACATCGGGAGTAGGTTGGCTAAAAAAATCCAGGCAAGGCTATGATGGCATATGATATATGATGTAGGTACATGTATTAGAAGTTTGTATTGTCGTATCGTACGGCTCGCATGTCGCAAAAGCAGAGTATGGCTGAAGCGAGTGGAGAGCCGGCACGCAACATAATATAGTCTTCAAAATCCGTGCGCATATTTCCCGTCCATTCATCTTATCATTGTCGCTGCGTAAGACACTGCTTTATTCCCTTAGTGCATAATCTATTATTATTACACATCTGTCAAGTTATAAGATATTAAAATATGTACGTTATGATGAATACTTAGTACATATTAATAAAATCATGTACTTACTTACACTTTTTAGAAATTCCCACTATCTATACAAAAAACGTGCGAAACGTAACCTATTTTTCACACAAAGCCTTCGCAAAAACGCAATTCGACCACGTTCGGCTGTCTTTTGCATCGTGACCAACAGAGACTTATTACTATGTAAGTACTATTTGGTACTATGCAATACATCCCCTGGGTAACGGTGGTGTACATTCTGCGATCCCCAAGCCGCCTGCCTAGCATGGGGCAACCCCTCCCTATTAAGGCCTTATATCACCATGCGCCTTCATCCAAAAGTGGACGTCTTCTGGTTGATGATGATGCAATACATCATTGGTACTATGTATTAAGCCTTGTCCTCTTAGCTTAAAGTTGCTATTTGTATGCCTAAAATAAGGTACTATGCATGCTGTGCATTGCATCGGCAGCGTGCTGTTCCTTTGATGTGTAAACAAACTAAGTAATGGTATGGTTACTTACTTATTCAATCAATATTATTAATAACTGTATTGGTTTTATTATCACAAACGTGACATTTCATTCCCTTTTGTCCTTTCGAAAACAGAATGAGTCATCTGCCTGCAATCTGCTATATACTGTCCAAAAAAGCGCAAGTCCACAAAAGCGCTGCCAAATGGCTGCACTACTAATTATGGAGCGCATTATTCTCAAGGACACGAAAATATCGCTTCTGTTTATAATATAAAGCTGTTATGCCAGTCACCAAATTAACCTGAACTCTCACAAAAATGTGTGGGTTTATGTGTATTTATTTCAGAAGACAAGTAAGTACGTATCAATGTTAGAAACGTACTACTATAACGTCTTCTCAAGAAAAACAAAGCTTAGTGTAATGCCGGGTGATAGTTTGAACACCGTTCCGTCCACCGTTAGAGCATGGCGATCTCAATGTTGTTCTAGTTTATAGAATATCTCCTAAAAACCCATGTCTCCGCAAATAAATATTTTGAATTTGAATTTGAACCGTTATCCTTCTAGGATATCATTGTACTCATCATTATGAACAACTTTTACTATGGGGCTAACCCTGAAATCACGAAAAAAAACAGCTGTTCCATATATTTTGTCCAAGATTGATGAACCTTTTTGTATGGAACAGCTGTTTTTTTTTCGTGATTTCAGGGTTGGCCCCATAGTAAAAGTTGTTCATAATGATGAGTACAATGATATCCTAGAAGGCTAACGGTGTTCAAACTAACACCCTGTATATTAAACTAAACATATGTATTAAAAAAAATTAAATCTTTAAAAACACTCTTATATTGCTTGATGACGAATAAGCAGTAAATATTGAAACAATATATATTACACTAGCTTTTGCCCGCGGCTTTGCCCGCGTAGTAATGTTGAATACTGGAATTCGGTTAAATCGGGGCCCAACTCAATTGAATCACTAAAATAAATAAATAAATAAATATTGGGGGACATTTATTACACACAGCGCCATCTAGCCCCATACTAAGCAAAGCTTGTATTATGGAAACCAGATAGCTGATAGAATACTTATATACATATTTTTTTCGTAAATACATACTTATAATACATACTACACCCTTACAAAATACGTATATTATTGCATTTTTTCCAAGCCGCTTGCAAGTCTTTAAGTTTTCTTGAGGATGACCAAATTTGGCATGTCGCGTTTGCAATACTTACTTCAAAACAAAGCCGTCTTGTTGAATTTTAAACAGACAGACCGATGGACATGACAAACTTATAAGAATTCCTCGTAGTACTACGGAACCCTAAAAATGTCTGCTAATGACGCTATAGTTGCCGGGGCCTTTGACCCGAAAGATTACAATATTTCTTTGTAGACAACGTTTTTGATTTTTTTGTTGGAAGGTGCTAAAATAGCCAAGCTTTCAGGGGAGCTAACTCGCGAGCAAGCCACATAGAACTGACCATGCGAAAAACAGTCCTGCCTTAAATCAATACCAGCATATTTTAAAGTTTGACCCTGAGCCTTATTGATGGTCATGGCAAAACAAACTTTTAGAGGAAATTGAAGCCTTTTGGAGTCATAAGGTAAGTCACTGGGAATCATGGGAATACGCGGCACAAACACTGTTTCGCCATGGGCACACCCAGTCAAAATGATGGCCTCAACCAGATTACGATGCAGCA
This sequence comes from Erannis defoliaria, assembly GCA_905404285.2. Classification (NCBI taxonomy): domain Eukaryota; kingdom Metazoa; phylum Arthropoda; class Insecta; order Lepidoptera; family Geometridae; genus Erannis; species Erannis defoliaria. Next base: position 8,277,714 of record FR990066.1, on the reverse strand, counting down.
TTTTTACTTGTAACCTGGTTCCATTACACAATGTGGGTGGTCTTAAATTCCGAAGGAGCATGACGGTTGTACCTTTCTTCAGGATAAGCCTCTGATATGGTAGCCCCGCTGGTCTTAATGAATTTAAAAACTCAACTGGATAGTTTACAGCATCATCATTATTGCATACCGTATCAACAGAGTCAATGAAATGAAATAAGCTTAAGCAGAAAAAGTATGATAACAAAGAACGTAAAAAGATTACCAAAATATCGCAAGAATTACGAAACTTCGATAAAATACAGTGCTGCACTGATCGCTTAGGTAGACTCGGTGTGGGTTGGAGTGGGGCGCGCTCGAGGTACAGCGTACAGCGCGTCATACTCGGGTTTTAACGTATCTGAGCCGACGCGGGATGGATGTTTCGAAAGCGCTGTGCTTGGTGCGTGCACCGGATCAAGTACATGTGTTTAAAATATTTATCTTCTTACGCATCATAACTCGATTAGCTAATCTATAAATATAACATTTTTTTTCAAATGAAAAACTGACCCGTGGCCTTCCAGTTTTGAAATTGTTTGAAAATTCTGAAACATGTTTATGTTTATTTTATCTTATCTCTTAAGTCAAAAAACTTAACAGCCTTAAATGAATGGTTTCGGCAAAATGGTATTTTAATGATACATTGAACCCCTTGCGAATTTTTCAAAATCGTTGCTGAGTGTGCGTTTCTCTGCATCAGCCCTTAACACTAATGGTATATCGGCCTACCCTGATTGGGCCATATTCACTACGCTGGCCCAGTGCAGGTTGGCGAATTCACATACACTATCGTATTTCTTCTCCTGAAATATGAAGGTTTCCTCATGATGTTTTCCTTCACCGAAAAGCCAGTGGTATTATCCATGCGTAAGTTTCAAAGAACTAATTGGAACGGGCTCGCCCGGGTTCGAACCCGCGACCCCAAGAATGTGAGTCGAGCTTGATCTCACTGAAGCTACCACAGCTTGAGCTGAGTGTAAGTTTACACCACTCAAAATTTAGTTTAGGCATTTAAAAGTAAGTTAATTTAATATTAAAAATTAATTTAGCAGCTTAGGCTGTACAGTATCTATAATAATTATGTCCGTCAAACAGTCGTCTGCGTGGACCTACAAAAAAATTGCCTATGTCCGTTTCCGAACCTTATGCTATAACTACCTATCCAAAAATGCAGCTCCATCTGTTCAGCCGACCAATAAATACGCCCATCCCCGTCCCCATTCCCAGCCTCATCCCTATAAGCGCCCCCTTCCCCATCCCCATCCCGATACCAAATGTCATTTTAATATGAACACGCCCATCCCCGTCCACATCCCCGTTCCCTCTCTCATCCCCATCCCATCCCCACCCCCATCCCGATTTCAACTTTCATCTTAATATGGACACGGCCATCCCCGTCCCCAGCCTCATCCACATCCGCATCCCATCCTCACCTGTCCCCACCAAATCCCCACCCATCCCCACCCCATCCCCACCCATCCCCACCCCATCCCCACCCCATCCCCATCCCCATCCCGATACCAATTGTAATCTTAATATTAACATGCCGATCTCCGTCCCGTCTCCCAGTATCATCCCCACCCCCACCCCCATCCCCACATCTATCCCCATCCCTATACCAAATTTCATTTTAATATGTACAGCCGTTACAAAGTTAAGGAGAAACAAACGTACTATCACTAAAACTTAGTTTTTTTTTAATACTAACGGGAGCTGATTTTGAAAAAACTGTGACACCCGTATCTTCTTATTTTTATAGTAGAATACGTATACCAAGTTTTGTATCAATCGAACCAGAGAATAAAAAGTTTCATACAAACTTTAACACCCCATTTAACCCCCTTCGGGGTTGATTTTCGAAAAATCCTTTCTTAGTGGGCGTTTACACCTCTCCAAAAACATACCCTCCAAATTTCAAGTCTCTACGTTTAGCGGTTTGGGCTGTACGTTGTCTCAGTCAGTCAGTCAGTCAGGACAAAGCCTTTTATAGTTATAGATTTAAAGAACTCATTGATTAAATTAAACATTCAATAACCCCCGAGTCTATTGAGTCACACACACCACACAGTGCGCTTAAACAGTCTCGATGAAGTTACCTTGACCTGAATGGGATACATGTACATGAATACTTAAAATATTATTTTAAAATAAGTTCTGATAGGTACCTATGACCCCTGCCCCCCTAGCACGCGCCGAGGACTAATTGGTCTTTCCCCGCGCGGGAACGTGATAAAGCTAGAACATGGATACGTCTGTCTCGTTTTCTCGGGGAAAATAGAGTGGATAGACTTTTATAACGGCTCGCGTGCTAGGCGGGCTGGGCTAGGGGAGACACCAGAACTCTACTATTGTAGTGGTAGGACTCTACTGCAGAGTCCGCCTGGGGAATTACCACACTTTTGCCAGTTATTCAAACGCCAAGCAGTAGTGTGCAAGCGTTACTGTGTTCCGGTTTGAAGGGCAATGTTACCAGAGAAATTACTGGGTATGAATAATTAATTTAACATCTAATATCTCAGGGTGACGAGCGCAGTGCAGTGCGGCGCAGGATTGTGTTCGGAAGTTCACAATTCTGGCACTGCTACTGTTAGTGGCAGGCGTGGCGCTTACCACCAGGCAAACATCTTGCTCATCTCGTCAATTGAATGTTTTATTTTTAAAAAGGACAGAATAATACTGACGTCTCCCCAAGGGGAGAAATCAGGGGAGACATTAGTCCGGCACCCTGCTTAAACAAAAGCAGTACCTACCTATTTACAATTGGTATTAATCAGGGGCCTTATTTTTGAATCGTACGCAAAGTTACGCATACGAGCGGAGCTGACTTCCGAACGATATTGAACCTTGTAACAAACAATATTGTTCGAAGGTTGGTTCCGCTCGCATGCGCAACTCTTGCGTACGATTCAAAAAATAAGGCCCCAGTTTGTCGTGAACGTATCGAACGTATAAACGCAAACATCACTATACTATAACATCACGATACCTATATAAGTAGGTACTTCCTATGGAGGTAACGAAAGACGGAATCGCATGCGAAATACGACATGCGCATAGAACTCTACCTGTACAAGCACGTATGAAAAAGTTTAACCACTATAATAGCCCACGTGTCTATGGAAGATGTCATAAGCTTTTACACGTAGGTTACAACTATTTGGAACACTTAATGAAAATGCATCTTAAACGCACTGCTCGACAATAACTCCTAATTTGAGCAAAGAAACCATTGAAGCTTAAACAAGGCGCTACGTCCTTAATTGGAGCCCCAAGGCATTCGCCACCCACGACAGAGTAAATCTGGAACAACCTTTGCAGCCTACATCTACAATTAGAATTAGAAGCTTGTTCACCAAGAACATTTACTACATAGTTAGATATTACTAGTGTACTTAGATACTACCGAGCCTTTAGGTACCAGTACCACTCGTAACTTTTATTTATTTATTTATTCATTGCCAATCATGTTTAATGACTAGATGACGGTACAAAGACCCTGTTATAGGGCGCTACAATATATGAGAGGTAAACACTGGATAAACATAAGCTAGGTATTAGACTAGGTATATGCATTTACAAAAGGATACAAAGGAATTTTATGCAAATCCTGGTTTTATTATCATAAACTGTACCCAATGGCTTCATGGCAACCGATGGGGATGAAAGGTTCTTGAGTGGCGACCGCGAACTGGAAGACGCAGCGTAGGAAAAGCCTAGGTGGACCGACGACATTGTAAAAGTCGCGGGCAACCGGTGGATGGAAATGGCAGGTTGTCGTACAGTGTGGCGGTCTAACGCTTTCGTTCAGCAGTGGACGTCTCCGGGCTGATAATGATGATGATTAATGGCTTCATACGCGCGGTGATGAAAGATAAGCTAACTCTTCAATGTTCACACCAAAAATTAACAATAAAACTACCAACAGCTGGAGGCCTTATCGCTAAGAGCGATCTCTTCCAGGAAACCTTAGTATGAAGCTCAGAGGATTTACTGAAAAGGTAAAGGGCGTGCGCGGGGTGTGTTAGCAAAAAGGAAACACGCAAAATATGATGTACCTATACACAATACATACATTGTAATACTACATTCTAAGAGATCAATAATTAATAATATAAGAACTTATAATACATGCCTACATAAATAAGCAATAATAATATACCTAGCCATATGCAGAAGTGATTGATAATTTATATTTGTGCAGCTAGTTGGTGGTTTGATGGCTTTTTGGTTTATTGGCGATGAAAAAACCCAAATAGCCACCGAACCACCAAATAGCTGAATAAAACTATAATTCATCAATCACTTTTTTTATGGTAAGTACTTTATATTAAATTCTTCCAGAGTTTCAGCCTTCACGTGACCTTGCATGTCACCTTTCGTGTTTCAAACCTGACATTTTCTCAGGAATCAGGTACGAGTACAACATTGTTAAGGTGACGTCATAGTAGATTTATAAATTATATAATTATATTTTGATATTGACTTGGTTTTCACGCAGCTTGTAATGGGTTTGTAGTCTATACATAAACAGGTCTGTGGTTTCAGCCTTTCAGCTGTCTCTACTTACACCCAATTTAAACACAATAGGCCGAGCCGTTTTATTAAAAAAGATAACAGACAGACAAACATGTTACTTTCTAAGTTATAATATTAGTCAGGAAGTTTGCTTTATAATAAAAGATGCAATGAAAACTAAAACCAGACATCAAGGAACCTAAAGCTTATAAGATATGGTAACCAATGATGGTAACACACCGCAACGTTAGTGACCACAGTGAACAAAATACCCAAATAAGTCATAAAACTGACCAAAAGTTTGAGGTAAATATCGCAGGACATTTCCTTGACGAACGTTTTTCTATGACATCAAAAACAGCAGGGAACAGTAACTCAAGATAGAAGCGAGCGGCAAGAAGTCAGAAACGAGCTTGACAGAACGGAGAACCATAAGCCATAACCCAATACTTATTGATTTAGTGAGTAAGATGTACTACAAAGAGCTGTAATCTCACTGGTTGTTTTTAATGATAACGTCACTTTAGAACTTTACTTCTACTTTGCGTAGCGTAGTTTTACTTACTTTGTTATTGAACTCTTTGAATCTTCTGGCAGTCCAACGAAAATTAGCGTTGAGGACATCTTACACGACCAAAAGCACTTCACAAACACAAAAACACGGAAATTTGGAAAATACGCGATTACACACTGACTTAACTATGAAATAAAAATATTGTTATGACTGGTGTCAAATAGCGAAGGAAAATATTTATTGAATAGGTAACTAGCCAGTGAGGTCGAGTCTGAATATCATACTGCGTTATTTTATTACTCTGGTTAGCGTGGGAGACACTTGTAGGTGTTCGACTGTGGGCCACAATTTACTCATTATTATTATGAGCATAAGTTCCTTTGTTTTAAGCGAGGTGAGCTGTGGAGGTGAGTTAAAGGCGATGTATTTTAGTAGAGCAGTTCCTGGTTAGCTAAGTCTTGAGTCATGTTCGTTACCTCTAACTCTCGGAGGTAAAAGAAAAAAAGGACTTTATTCCCAAAAAAACAGAGTCTCGATATTTATCCAATAACATTATACTTGCATTATACTTAATATAATAACAAGTTATACGTACAAAGCCTACGGTAATAATGTCACCATAAAATCGGTGCTATAATCTATATATTTTTAAGTACATGGCTCGGACGAGTCAGCCTTGGAGGATTCAGCTCTTGGGTTCAATTGCTTCAGCTTTTAAAAAAAACGACTGTCATGTGTTGTGCCGTGCCCAGTTCAGAGAAATCACAATTCATATTCGTGCTGGTCGTGCGAAACTGGTCATGGTTTCGATTCCGAGCTCGCACCAATTCCTCGGAGCTTACTTATAGAGATTTAAACTGGCTTTTCGATAAAGAAAAACATCGTAACGATATGGGCACAATGAGAAAAAAATTACGTAAACTCTCCCTTAATAGGGAGGGGTTGCCATAATCCCCACTCTTGGCAGGTGGCTTGGGGTCGCAGAATGAACACCACCGTTAACCAAGAGGATGCTGCTGCCCGTCCTCCGGTGGTTCTGGATGCAGTTTTATAACATACCCAGGACCAGGTTCTTTACTCCCATTCTGTTCAATTTCCCAATATAAGGCGAAAACGCTGGGTACGCTGCCGACTGTTATAGTGGGTTTGAGCATTTGGATTGTCTCTAAACTTTCATCGGTCAGGATTCAACCACTCGCCTTGGCTCGGCTTCACCTTGCCAGTGAACGGTTTTTTAATGTTATTACTTTAAGACTGCGATGTCATGTTTGATCGATATAACGTTACATTAAAAAAAAACTACCAAAAAATTGATGAGGGGTGATGATCGAGCCGCTCGCCATAAGGTAAGCGTCAAGTAACAGAATAATGAACCTCAACAGATCCTAATCTAACATGCAATGCGGTTGCAGTGTTTAGTTTAACACTTGACTCCGACTTGTGTCGGAGGATGTAAAAACGGAATATAAAAAACCAGGTAATGAACATCCAAGCGTATCTATGTAGGTACCATTCCCGCAGTACGCCTACGTGCTTATCGTATTTATCCATGCCGTGTGCAAGGGAAGGTTATTAATGTTTTAAAACCAGACAGTTGAGGGGCAACTGCGTTCTCAGCGGCAGATTCGTTTTTTTTTTTGGTGTTTTGTTAAAGAACGGGCACATTGAAACTTAGTGCCGCTCAGGTGCCTACACTGCTAACATAGCAATGCCGTCGCTGACCCCAACCTTAACTTTGCAGGGCTCTACAGAGCTTTACAGAAGCCTCGTTTAAACTCTCTTTTAGTTTACGGAGCATGATCCGGACTTGACTGTGACTTGCTTAGCTTGCATTCTACTGCGATTTGTTTGCCTACATACTTATTTTATATTCTAGGTACGTCAGATTAGATACTAACAAATCCACCATGATGTACAACGCCATTATTCTCAGGAGGAAAATAGATAATATTTCCACATTAACGGCCTTACTTAAAAAAAACTTCTCAACCGTTAGTCACTGCTTAAGATGCTATGCCATCTTCTCTCTGACGTGAAGTTGCACGTGCTAGAAAAGGACAGAGAAGTTTAAGCAGTGAAGCAGTGACTAACGGCCTTACTTAAAAAAACTTCTCAACCGTTAGTCACTGCTTAAGATGCTATGCCATCTTCTCTCTGACGTGAAGTTGCACGTGCTAGAAAAGGACAAAGAAGTTTAAGCAGTGAAGCAGTGACTAACGGCCTCACTTAAAAATACTTCTCAACCGTTAGTCACTGCTTAAGATGCTCTGCCATCTTCTCTCTGACGTGAAGTGTAACATGCAAGAACAAGACAGAGAAGTTTAAGCAGTGACTAAGAGAATCGAGATTATTTTAGGTAAGGCCGCTAACTGTCAAGTCTGTCAAGCCCATTCGGCTTATTTTTTTTATTTTTTGTTTTCTTAGTTATTGGCATCGCACGTTGTGCATTCTGCCAGTGTCATGTTAATGAATTTTCAAGGTTTAATACTAAAATCAAGTCAAATATGTCAAAAACCACAGTTAGTCACACGAAATGAGTCAAAGTTGAGTCCAAGTCATGCCCTAGTAAAGTTGTGGCGACTTTACTATGAGATCCTACGGAGTTTTTAAAAGAACACGAAAAGACACGTTTCACCACATTACATCACTTGCCCACACTCGTGTATGTAATTCAACACTCAATGAATAAAACACCACCATTTTTAATCACGTGAATTCCCGAAAAAACATATGTTTAAGAAAATAATAGAATGCAATGATTTTTCCGTCGTCCCGCCAAAACTCCGATTCGGGTTTCGTTCTAAAACCTTGGATCTTTTTTAGTTTTGTTGCCTCCGGTACAAAACTGACGCGGCAGCGGTCAATGTTAGTGGAGGCATTAGCATAGAGAAGACTATTATACTGGGGGCATTGGGCTGGGAAGTCTGCATCAGGCTGAGTTTCTACGCATTATTTTCATTTTTATGCTTAAAAACTGTAGTAACTGTATCATGTAACTTTTCGGGATCGCGATTCGGATACGAATTGTCAAAAATGGACACTTGTCACTGTCACTGCCAAAACATTTGACCCTGCAGAGCAGGACGAAACGCCAAGAGCCCGACGGATTTGCTTAACTTAATTAAGGAAATCAATGCATTCGTTCGATAACGGTAGCGAGAGAAATCCCTCCGTGATACCGTGAAGCTGTGACAGTGACAAGTGACATTTATGACAAATCGCGATCTGAATCGCGATCCCGAAATTGATTATCTTGCTGATTTGACGGATTGTTGAATAAATCTAGCTCAGTGATGCCAACACAGCCTCTTTAGGGCTAGATCTAGCCCTTTTTCGACTTGTTCAGCCCGGAAAATAATGATTTAGCCCCTAGCCCCAAAGCTAGCTCAAATTGGATCTAATGAAAAATATACATTTGTATTGAAAAAGCTCATGAGGGCCGGACATCACCATCTTCAGCACAAGTAAAATCCTGTGCAACGAATTCAACGACGACTCATCTGATGAAGACGGTAACATACATATATAAACAAATATTATAACATAACATACATAATAAATAATATATTTAATTTAAATAATAAACTGCTTAATATAAACATGTTTTTTCCTGTTTTTTTTTAATACGAATTGGCTGTTAATTTTAGAAATGACAATAATATCCACAATTTTGTAATCTACACATTCAATGATAAATTATATTTAAAAAACTTATTAAACTACTTTTAAATTTTTGAGCATATCGCCCTTTTTTGAATTTGATCTAGCCCTAAATCCTGATACCCAGTTGGCAACACTGTAATCTAGCTAGCACAGTTGAGTTTTGAGCGGGAACGCGAGAAAATCATGTCGCTACATTGTATTATTTTCCAAAACTTGTGTTTTTTCGAGTGTTAATGCATAAAAATAGTGGCGTTTTATTTATTAAGTGCTGATTTACGAGCAAAAGTGTGGGCAAGTGATATAATGTAGTGAAACGTGTCATTTCGTGTTGTTTCCAAAACTCCGAAGAAGCTCGTAGTAAAGTTGCCATGACTTTACTAGGGCATGATTTGACTTGACTGTGACTTAGACTGTGACTACGACTCATTTAACTGCAGAAAGAAGGAACGATGAAGAAACATGTATTCGGCTGAAGGACTAGTATCCATGGCCAGGAACTATTAGAAACAACGCTAGCACAGTTGAGTTTTGGCGGGACCGCGAGAAAATCATGTCGCTGCATTGTATTATTTTCCAAAACTTGTGCTTTTTCGAGTGTTAATGCATAAAAATGGTGGCGTTTTATTCATTAAGTGCTGATTTACGAGCAAGAGTGTGGGCAAGTGATATAATGTAGTGAAACGTGTCTTTTCGTGTTGTTTCCAAAACTCCGAAGAAGCTTGTAGTAAAGTTGCCACGACTTTACTAGGGCATGATTGGACTTGACTGCGACTTACTTTATGTGACTTTGACTGTGACTACGACTCATTTAACTGCAGAAAGAAGAATCGATGAAGAAATATGTATTTGGCTGAAGGACTAGTATCCATGGGCAGGAACTATTAAAAATAAAAAAATAAAAAGCTAGCACAGTTGGAGTTTTGGCGGGACCGCGAGAAAATCATGTCGCTGCATTGTATTATTTTCCAAAACTTGTGTTTTTTCGAGTGTTAATGAATAAAATGGTGGCGTTTTATTCATTAAGTGCTGATTTACGAGCAAGAGTGTGGGCAAGTGATATAATGTAGTGAAACGTGTCTTTTCGTGTTGTTTCCAAAACTCCGAAGAAGCTTGTAGTAAAGGTGCCACGACTTTACTAGGGCATGATTGGACTTGACTGTGGCTTACTTTATGTGACTTGGACTGTGACTACGACTCATTTAACTGCAGAAAGAAGAATCGATGAAGAAATATGTATTCGGCTGAAGGACTAGTATCCATGGCCAGGAACTAATAAAAATAAAAAGCTAGCACAGTTAGAGTTTTGGCGGGAACGCGAGAAAATCATGTCGCTGCATTGTATTATTTTCCTAAACTTGTGTTTTTTCGAGTGTTAATGCATAAAAATGGTGGCGTTTTATTCATTAAGTGCTGATTTACGAGCAAGAGTGTGGCCAAGTGATATAATGTAGTGAAACGTGTCATTTCGTGTTGTTTCCAAAACTCCGAAGAAGCTTGTAGTAAAGTTGCCACGACTTTACTAGGGCATGATTTGACTTGACTGTGACTTGGACTGTGACTACGACTCATTTAACTGCACAAAGAAGGATCAATGAAGAAATATGTCTTCGGCTGAAAGACTAGTATCCATGGCCAGGAACGATTAAAAACAACAGCTAGCACAGTTGATCCATGGCCAAGAATAAATTTAAAAAGAAAAAAAAAGCTAGCACTAGCACAGTTGTTGTTTGCACTTTTGCTTGGGTTTACAAAGTGGACTTCTTTAATATTTATCTTGATATCAGTATGAAAACAGTGTTTAATTAGTAATCATGTTGGGCCAGACGTCGACTGAAGCGTTGCTCTCAGCAACCTACGTTGAGAACTACTTGGATTGTGTGGAAAATCTTCCTAACGATCTGCAGCGACATTTATCGCGTATGCGAGAGCTCGACGTGACTTACCGAGGTAATATCTTTAATATAACTCGACCAAAACTCCAAACAACACTATAACAAAGCCTTTGACCCTATATAAGTTAGAAATATTGCAAAAAATTGTAGTAATAATCTTGTGTTGACGTCTGATTTTCAACTTCACAACGTACGCATTCTATTTACTGTCGACGTTTCCCTATGTTTGTTGACTAAAATAACATATTTTCCAGTAGTTTGCTAGCTACTTCTTCCTATACTACCTCTTTCATCATACTTCTACCTCTCCAGTCCATAATAACTTGTCATTAGTCATGACATGACCAAAATAGAGAAGTATGGTGGTTGTTAACCTGAATAACAAAATTCTGAACCCACCTATGTTTGCGGTAGTACCATACAAAGAAATATTAAGATCTGGTACTATTTTAACTGCAAAAATTAACAAACTGTACATGATTAAATTGATGAGATCAAAATCACTGTGAATAGGTATTGTATTGTTTTTAATTCTTATTAATTACTGACATAACAAATGAAGCAAAATAGGCACTAGAAAAATGTAGACAATGCTCAAAAAGTCTGTTTTCTGGTTTGGTTATTCTTAATCAAGGCTTGAACCCGCAACCTCACAATTACAAGTCAAGCGGTCTCCCGATTAGGCTACCACTGCAGTGTAATTATCAAATCTCATATAACTAGGCAAGGAGGTCTATAAACATGTCTCAGTATTGGAAAAGCATTGGCAACATCACTCATGTTGTAGGTGTCCATAGGTGGTGGACACTGAAACATGGTCTTTAACTGCTGGCCTATTGGAGAAACTCAGAGTCACGCAAGGGGCAATGGAGAGAGCTATGCTCGGAGTTACTTTGCTCGATAAAATCCGGAACGAGGAAATTAGCCAAAGAACCAAGGTCACCAACATAACTCGCTGGGTTTGCAAGTTGAAGTGGCAATGGGCAGGCCACATCGCCTAAAAGAACTGATAACCGATGGGGAAAAAAGGTTCTTGAGTGGCGGCCGCGAACCAGAAGATGCAGCGTAGGCAGGCCTCCCACTAGGTGGACCGACACCATTGTTTGAAGTCGCGGGCGTTGGATGCAAATGGCAGGTTGTCGTACAGTGTGGACTTCCCCGGGCTGATGATTATAGGTGGTGGAATGCTCAGCATCAGATAAACCAGTTGCTTATTTGCCGCTCTTTATATAAAATACAGTCATAAGAAAACCCCGGAATGTGTTATGTGTTACGGCTAGTAAAAAATATGACTTACAGATTGTCTCCGGGAAGCAGAAAAACACCTAGCAGTATGTATAAACGCAAACACGGAGGAGCGTCGCCGGAGCCGCGCGGCGCTCCGCCTGCAAACCGTGCTGGTTGCCGCACAGGAGATCGGAGACGAGAAACTGCAAGTTGTGCAGATACTGCAGGACCTCATCGACAACAAGCAACGGGCCCTTGACTCTGATCATAAGAAATTGTGTAAGTTTTGCACATCAATTACTGGTCATCACTCATAAATGGATAGAATGTATTTATTTACATAGAATAATTTATACAAGAATTCTGAATTTCATCACTGTTTGATATAGGCACATCAGCATAATGCTGCTCGCCTATCATTAAATAAATAAATAAGACTTAAAACAAATACTTAAACTATGAACTAACATAACTATAAACTAACTTGGACCGGGTGCCGCGCGCGGGAGTGACCCCTAGGGCTAATTTTATTATTTGACAAGAATTTATGATTCGCTTTTTTTTGATGTTGTTTATTTTTGTATCTAACAGTAATTGTTTTGAGGCACACTGATTATTATTGATTATATTTTCTTTAATATTAAAAGTAATACAACTTTAAACTATTTATATACAATGAATTAATAAAGAAATTATCAAAAATCCTATAAAACAAAAACGCCACCTTATAGCCTGTATCGCCACCAAGCAGTCCCAGGATGCTGGCAGCATTTCTCAGTTGTACAATCCAAAACTGGAAAATGTAACATTTCCAGGTTGGCGTGCCTGCACAGTTTATTAAATTTTTTGATCACTGATTTATATGAAAATATTTTATAGCACCCCAAGTCAAGCTCCTCCGTGACTTCTATTTCAATTAATGCACAGTATGATTCCACCACATATTGTAACATATTTTTGTTTTATTTCTAGTATCTTGCCTAGAAGTGAACACAAATGGGACGGCCAAAGAGGAGCCGGCAGTGGTACCGGAGCCGGTGAGGGAACGCGACCGCGAAAAAGAGCCAGTCGTCGCGCCGACGCCGCCGCAACACACCGCGCCCCCGCCGCCGCCCGAGCGCACCAGCGAGAAGGAAAAAGAAAAAGTTGAGAGGGATAAATCGGGAGGTAAAAAATATTCTCATTTCGTTACTGCAGTAATCTTTTATGAAATTTTTATGTGATTCTTTATTTTTGGCATTGTACTTTTTGCATTCTGTCAGTATAAAGTATAAAATATGCATTTTTTCAAGTTATTATAGTATCAAGTCAGATAAGTCAAAATCATAGTTTGTCACACAAAATTAGTCATATTCAAGTTCAAGTAAAGTTGTGGCCACTTTGCTATAAGCTTTTACGGTGTTTTGAAAATATCTCGAACAGACATGTTTCACATAATGAACACTGACTAAAACAACACCAATTTAAGAAAATAATAATTCTATAATCTATTTCTATTTCTATATATTTTATTCTTATTTTAACACGGATAAATCCTGTCGATACGAATGTATGTAGGATTTATCCGTGTTCCCGCCATACTCCACCTATGTATTATGGAGTATAAGAGTAATTATTTATTTTGAATTGTTCAAACTGAATGTTACAATATGTGTGGTGACTGGTGACACAGGCGAGCGGTGGTCGAAGCGCGCGCGGCGGTCGCGCACCACGGCCGGCGCCGCCACCGACGGCGCGGAGTCCAGCGAGCGGGACAGCGAGCGGCACGCACACAACACGCAACACAAGAAAGGTAACCATACCATACACCACATAAACACCTTTTTGCATCAAACTATAATCTATTTACTTCACAAGGTTACATCGACAGTTTACGTAACCTTGTGAAGACGTAAGTAATGCTAGATCAAACGAATTTATTTGTATGGGATATAATTTTTTTGACGCCTTACAAAGTTATGTCGTATTAACATAACAACTAGTCATGTGCCGAACGTGATTGAACGAATCAAAACAATCGAATCGCGCTCTCTGCGTGACCGACCGGGTCGTCAATCGTTAAAGACCCGGGTCGTGATTGATCGACGCGCTGCCCAAGATCCGCGGCACTTGCCTTCCCATTCATAACGATCTTCCGATCTGCGACCGACCGAGAGACCGAGACCGAATGAATGACCGGCGATTGATACAACACCGACCGGTTTCGTCTCGGTTTTCTTCGATCAATCTGGGTGAAATTGCGAAGCTAAATTCAACTCTATGAATAGCCTTATGCCTTATTTTTATTTGTAGGTTCTCGAGACCGATGACCGACGTTTTGATCAAATCTTTTTGCTCGTTCACTTGGCTCGTCGGTTACGAAAGATCGAGATCTCCGAAAATGACCGACACAGGACTAATAACAACCATCGAAAAAAAATATTTAGGAAAATAATACAATGCGGCGACATAATATTTTCGCGCTTGTTACGTTCTCCGCGCTGTAACGGTTTTTTAATACCATAAGCTATATTACTAAAAGCAAAGGACATTTAGGCCTTATACAGACATGTAATAAAAGTTTCACCTCTAGTCCACATGATCTAAGAAATCCTAAGCTATTGTTTATTTGCAGGCATAGGTAAGAAGAAAAAACGCAAAGCGCGCCAAGCGGCCCAACGATCAGAGACGCCGCCCGAAGAAACGGACGCGATCGATCCGGACGAGCCACGCTACTGCCTCTGCGACCAGATATCCTTCGGAGAGATGATATTGTGCGACAACGATCTCTGTCCGATAGAGTGGTTCCATTTCTCGTGCGTATCTCTATCGACAAAGCCTAAAGGCAAGTGGTATTGTCCCAAGTGCCGCGGAGACCGACCCAACGTGATGAAACCTAAAGGACAGTTCCTGAAAGAGTTAGAACGGTATAACAGAGAGAAGGAAGAGAAAGCATAGTGTTTACTTAAAAGTAGAGGCTGTAAATGAGTGGATATTCAATAGCAATAACACTGTTGTAGTAAACCAAAATCCAGTAAAAAAAACCAGTTCCGATTGAATACTAAATACCTATATATAAAATACGAAATACAGATACGTTTTAGGTAATTAAAAAACCCACTCTTTCTGTTAACCGATTTCTTTGGGAGTGACCATTTTGTGATTAGTAATTATTTTGTGTCTATGGCCACAGCAAAATTGTGTATGAAATAACACACTACTTATCATTTGTAAGTCATTTCTTAATAGAATTAAGATTGCAGCCTATTCATGAAACACATTTTAAATAACTAATTGAATTTTTACTAAAATCAGATTAACTTTTTGTCAAGTAAAGATAACTAATGGAAAAAAAGGAAATAAAATCGTGAAATGACAGTTAGATAGGTACTCCGACTGCAGTTTCGATCACACCCGGTGACCTATTTCAAGGAATGAAAACAGCATGGCGCGGTGTCCCGCGTGAGTGTATTTGTGATTGGTGTGGGTTACAAGAAAGAGTGGGCCATATTCTACGCTACATAAACAATGGTCCGATTCTGTTTCGAGTTTTGCAATTTGCAACACTCACTAAACTAAAATGACAGGACTAAAATCAATGATCGGCGTCTCATTTCGTTTCAATATACGAAAAAATTTAGCTGCAGTTTTAATCAAAATAAGTTTGGTTTAGTGAGTGGTTCAACAGAATTGACACCATTGTTATCATTTGTTTTACATCCTTGACACATATTAACATAGCACGTTATCTATTTTACTATAAAATACAGACTCTTATCATAGCCCGGGTACATAGCAATCAATATCCACTCATTTTAGTCTAGGCAGGGAAATAATTCCTGCATAAACCTTCAAGTATTGAAATGTGATTTCAATTTTATAGAAATGACTTTGATTTCATTTGATTCGATGTGAACAGTTGTGAGCTAATTCTAGAGCAGTAGATTTATGTGACATCTATGTCTGTTTCAAGGAACTATACCCAACCGGAACAAGTACTTACAAGTCAAAGAAAATTCAAAATAATTTAAAACTATTTCCTAGTGAATCTACAATACTTAAGTTTATCAAGCAAAAGGTAAATAAGAGAAAATATTTTCTATGAAAATAAGAGAACGGCGCCACATATTAGAGGCTCGGTCGTACATTTGCCAGCATTAAACAGAATATCACAAAGGTAAGGTGCTTTGAAAGAAAGGATAATAGTTATTTATGATACTAGTGCGGTAAGTTGGTTTTTACAAACGAGTAGACGAATGTAAGCCCGAGACGAAGTTGAGGGCTTACCATAGTCACGAGTTTGTAATTACCAATTCCACAAGTGTATCATACAAAATTTTACAACACATTTTCTCGAAAAATGCATTTACGAAGGTTTTATACATCGTTCGAAAGTTGAACATGACGCACTAAACAATTATATGATTGCAATGGATTAACTTTAAAAAACAGAAATAGAAATAAGAGAGTAAGCGGGAAATGTGTATCTTTCTTCTCCATCTATTACTAGCTACGCAAGTCTAGCACTTTTTTAAGAACTATTTGCGATAGTGGCCATTTGCATCCACTAGTTGCCCGCGACTTTCACAATGTCGGCGCACCACCTTTAAGTGGGAGGCCTACCTACGCTGCGTCTTCCGGATATCCGGCGCATCCGCTTCCCACCTATAGCGCGGCCATATTGCCGTAGCCGTTTTAACTCATACAGCGCGATGGAGCGAGTAATTTGTGCACAAGGTCACGTGCAGCTTCGGTACTACCAAGCAATATTGTCTATCTATATTTATGGTACTAGTGACTAAAATAATACCTATTCCCTATGAATTAGCTCCCTGTTTTCCACGTTAATTATAAATTGATTTGTTAGAAGAATCTCTTCTTGGGATGATAATTTTGAGGTTGTAATATAAGAAAGATGTAAATATATTTTTTTCAGTCAAGCAATAGAAGTACAGCGTGATTTACGCATTTACGGCATCTATTGTATAAAGAGTATTCTTTATGATAGTTGTGTAAAACATAATTTCGTACTATTTGAGATAGGTAAGTTATTGAATATAAGGATTCATTAATAAAATTTGTTTTATTATGTATTCGGAAACCTTGGTATAATCAATGTATGACGACCTGGTTAACTCGGTGATGGCGCGTTTTTTATTGTGAATCGGAGGCCAAGTCATTAATTCGTAACTGTTCAAGTCAATGAACAGCATAACATTACCCAATTTACTTCATAACTGGGTATCGAGTATTGACATAGTACTACGTACAGAACATTCACTTCGATAATAAACGTGTCTAAACTTAAATATACCTATAACTACTATCATTTATATCCAGAGTGAACAGGGTGCTTCTAGGTAAGCGTGGTCAAACTCAAACTTATTTAAAAAAAAACATGTTCAGTACAAGCTTATTTGAATGTGACAGCGCGTCAATTTTCCACTGTAGCGCTTAGCTTGTTGACGTCATGGGCTCCCGAAGGCTGTTATGAAAGCGTGACTACAGACGTTGGCGCTGGAGGTAAGTTATGGATACAAAAACTTGACAGTTCAACAGTTAAAAGTTTATGCAGTATGCAGACTTTATAATTTATTATTATGAATTATTTTAGCTAATCAATTGAAACATTATATTGATTTATATGGCTTTATTCATATGATTGATCTATACACACATCTTCTAAATACTATTAGTAACCATGTGAAGTAATAATTAAACTATAATTTCAAATACACAATCTTAATTTTAAAATAAACAATCCATACAAGTCTACTATGATAGCATATCATTTGAATTATAATAAATGCCAAGTCATCTGAAATGTTAGAAGTTCATTTTAATATAATGGTTTATAACATATTGCAATGGCTTATATTTTCGACTAGAACATTATTATTCATAATTACATCTATATTGCGAATAATAGGACAATTATAACAAGATATCCTATGAGATGGTACCCTGTACCTTTAGATTCTGAAATGGTAGAGAGAAATGCAAGGTGCACATTAAACCTCATAGCTAAATGTGTTCACGAGTTGTGTCTCGAACTACGTCGCACCACTCTCGAGTGCGACGTCCGCTCGCCAACGAAGTCAAAATATGACTGACTACACTGGGAGAGGAATATACTTGTTCACACCACTGAGTCAGTTCAGTACCATTGAAAATGTACCATCAAGTACAACATAAAAAAAACAAATTATACTCTATGAACTGAAACATTCACGAGAATAAAATCAGCTGTTCCAATTACCCTTAGCAAGATGTAGGGAAAAGCTGGTTTATTTTTAATCGGCTTCAAAAAAGAAGGAGGTTCTATGTTCGACGGTATAGGTATGTTTTTTTTAATGTATGTTCACCGATTTCTCCGTCAATTGTGGACCGATTTTCAAAATGTATTTTTTATTTGAAAGGTTATTCCGAGGTGGTCCCATGTTAATTTGAACCGATTGTTTTTTTTATTTTTTTAAAGTTACTTTTCTTGATATTAAGTCATAGCGAAATAATTTGTTTGTTATTATGCTATAAAGAACTTGACCTTATGAGATTCTTAGCTTTTCTATTAAATTGGTTGATTACAATTTAAAGTGTGAAAACATTTAACATTGAGGTCCAATAACACCTTTTAATTGTAACTAGAACTAATATAGTATACATTTAGCACTCGTATTAAAACTTAAAGCAGCCTGTATTGAGGTTTTACTAAGTTTATTCCACAAATTCAAATAAGTATGTAATACATAAACACGCAATACACACAATTTAAAATACATTAGTTTTGTACCATTTTTAAAACTAAATCTGCCAGACATTCGAAACCCATGAAGGTATATAACACGCTTTAAAAAAAATACAACCGACTTCAACTTCGAATACCTGGATGACATCTTCATATTTTCTAGTAATTTTGGTTTAATAACCAAACTACTGAACCGATTTCAATAAAATGTATATGGGTCCACTTCTGAAGTGTTACCTACTAAACAAAAAAATAATCATCAAAATCAGTCATAATTAGCGGAGTAAACGCGTAACATACACACAAAAAAAAACATACGGTCGAATCGAAAACCTCCTTTTTTGAAGTCTGTTGAACAGAGTGTATTATAATATATAATTGTTCCCTTGCCCGGTATGTATATTCCAGTAGTCCGAAACTGCTACAGTCGAATATTGATGCCGTTTTGGCCCGCGGGTCGAATAGGGAAACCAAACTTAAAGGTTGGCGGTGCGAATAACGCACTTTCTTTTTATTTAGGTTTTGTTGGGCCTTTTCATACATATACAAACATATTGGGTGGACATTTCACCCAGCGCCATCTAGCCCCAAACTAAGCAAAGCTTGTACTATGGGACCAGGCTGCGGATAGAATACTTATGCATATATTTACAACACGCAGACACAGAACAAACATCAATGTTCGTCACATAAATTCACACATCTCTCAAACGCAACATATAAGGCTGTCTATATAGCGTAGTGAAGGACGCCCTGAGAATTGACGGAGCGACAGCAGTGGACTGGAAGCGAAAAGCCGCAAATCGGACTAAATGACGTGCATTAGGAGAAGCTAAGGCTGATGATGATGATGACAGAGCTTTTTCGTATGTCTGGCAAAGAAGGGTCAAATCCAATAAAAACATCTTACCTATTAAACCCAAACATCTACTTAAATACTGCCATTAATTACATAACGGTTACTATACGGCAAGATACGTAATACTTTTAAGTCAATGTCAAATAAAAATATTAGGCCAATATTTTTAAGTACACTTAGTCTTAAAACCTAATATATAAATAACACACCATTTGTGACGTTATAATTTAAATATGACACTAAATTGAACACAAATACGTGCTAAATATTTATCTAATAAAATATGTACTTAATATTACCAAAATTTTTAAAATCGTAAGTTGATCAAAGTCTATAAATGGTTAATTAAAATATTCGTTTGTTTATAGGTGGAGTTTTATTAATTTTAATATCTATTATATAGCTTGGCAAAAAATAGAATAGAAAGAATAGGGGCGCTACTATTGCAAAAAGTTCTAAATACTTGCAACCCTGTAACATGTCTGAGGAAGATGATTGGTTGAATTCTCGCAACAGCGTGATTATCTACAGTATTGTCAGGAGAGAAAAGTAACATGTTTCGAAACATTTTTTGTCAAGCTATATATCAATTTGTCTTATTATACGTAAATTACTTCATGTACTCATAGATTATGTATAAGCATATTTCAAATATCTATTAACAAGAATGTGTAGGTGATACAAAATTGCAAATTTTTTAAACACTTTTATGCATTGGTCCTAGACATTTCCTAGATAATATCAATAAAAACACACCGAGTATATAGGGCTCCCTAGATTGTCAAACTTAGCTGTTCTAGGTATAATTTTTTTTTGTTACGTGTTGCTATTTAAACAAAAAGGTAATTTAGCACAGCAGCGCCTGTCAAAGATATTCTCTTTCTGCACATATTATAGTGTGTATTGACGTCATCATCAATGAATAGCATTTGTAGAATTAGGCCTATTTAAAACTCATGAGTCATTTTAAGAATTGGCCACTCCGCGCCTAAACCCTATGAAATAATAGCTAATAGCTGACGTTGATAGCAGTTGAGTTTGTGTCACCCTATGTTCGTTTTGACCAAACTTTAAAAAGGCTAGACATGTGTCGCCATCTGTCCAGTCAGCCGAAACTATATTTTAAATCTTTAGCTTAGACACAAGTCACAAAGAATCTGGCGCCGGCGCGGATACGGCACGGGCGTTTTTCCATTCCATTCAAGTTTCGTACAAAACGCACGGAAATAAAGACGCAATTTGAACACACTGAATGGTACGGAACGAATGCCCGGGTACAGTGCACCAAGCCTGCTTTCACCCTACTCTTCAATATAAAACTTCATCAAATGATAATAATAATTTGCCATGCGATTTTGTACTTATTCCGCTTAATGATAAATACGACAATCCCATATGTGCACAAGCTATATTCTAAGGCTCTCGTAGGTGTTCTATACCCAGACTCCGTGAGGGTTTTTGTTGGTGGGCGCTGCGTTTTCTAGTTGCCTCGGGGAACCGATGATCCGACGCGCGCTGCCTGCTTTGCATAGACCTGGAAAGGGTTGAATTTCTTTATCACAGTTGCTCACAAGAACCAAAGTCACCGACATAGCTCGCAGGGTTTGAAAGTTGAAGTGGCAATGGACAGGCCACATCGCTCGAAGAACTGATAACCGATGGGGAATACAGGTTCTTGATTAGAGACCACGAATCGGAAGACGCAGCGCAGGTAGGCCTGCCACTAGGTGAACCGACGACATTGTGAAAGTCGCGGGCAACTGGTGGATGTAAATGGCAGGTCATCATTCAGCAGTGGACGTCTTCTGGTTGATGATAATTAATGTTGCTATCGCCACAGATTAAAGATATTTTTCATTACTCATACTCGGAAAGTACAAAAAATACAAATACAAATACAAAATTATTTATTTTGACACAAATCATTTCACAAATTTATGACCCATAGGCTCCCAAACTAGTCAAAGACTGTGTGTCGGGAACCAGTGGCTTCTCCTGTATAGTTATACATTAGATAGCTATGCCAAAACAAAACTATGGGTATGATTACAGACTATAAGTAAATAATGACGAATAAAGTTGTATCTATAGAATTTAGAATGTAAAGTAGGTCTGAAGTTGCCTGAGGAGCGGGTTGAAAGTAATACATTTCAGCCCTAGGGAGAATCACTTTCAACTGACAGTGACAGTTGACAAATGACAGACACTCATATTATTTAAAAAAAACTAGTTCTATTTTCACACATATATTTGTATTGAACCATGTTCCAACTTCTTTTTTCCTCAGAGTTTTATGGTCCCGCACTTCTCGTGCATTTCCTAGTGTCAGTTTATTTTTAGTTTCTTTGTATTCGTAATGAAAACCACAGTGTTTACCTCGGGGTTAAAGACTTATTTAGACCCTCGATCAATTAGCGCCCTCGCTACGCTCGGGCGCCAAACCCCGTCTCGCGACTGAATAAGTTACTTTCACCCCTAGGATAACAATGTACTATTGAGACATGTCTTATGGACGTAAAATATATAAAGTAAAATTGGAACGTAAAAATATTCTGGGTTACGCGGGACGGCATTACTCTAGCGGTAACGGCATTATTACCGCATAGTAGCGGTACTACCTACGGTACGGTGGCGCGAATGCTTCTCAATTTCTTATCCTGGTTTATCATATTAAATCTCGTCCCAATAATTTCACTGGAAGCCTTTTTCAGTTCCTCCATTTTAACCACTTCAAAAAAGGAGGAGGTTTTCAATCCAACTGTATGTTTTTTTATCATAGTGTTAAAAGATACCTACCATCCAAAGGATGCCGCAGTTCGTCCATGCTTCCAGTAAGGCTCTGCAAGTTGGCTTCTTTCATCTCTTGCACCAGTCGCTCTACCTGACGTTTCTTCTCCATTATTGCATTTTCTAACACACCCACCTGGAAAGAAATAGAATCCCACAATAATCACAAGTTCATTACCAAAGTAATAGCATAATCAGCCTTCCCTCGAAGGGCGATTGAGCCTTATCCGCCACATTGGTCCAGTCGCGGATTTCTTGATTAATATAAGCCATCAAATTGATTTTTCAGGGCGTAAGCAGTTTTTTTTTTATGGACCTGGTTATGTCCTATAACTGCATCCAGAACGACTGGAGTACGGGCAGCAGCGTGCTCTCGGTTTACGGTGGTAACCATTCTGCGATCCCCAAGCAACCTGCCGAACGTGGGGATTATGGCAACACCCAGTGGCGGATTTACACATTTGCCGCCAGTAGGCTAAACACATTTTGCCGCCCCTGCCGCTCTCTGCAATTCAATACCTTAGCACAGAAACTTAATATGACCCTTATTCACAATCATGTCATAGTGGTTGATGATGATAATTCACTTTGGTCAGAAACGCAAACTTTTCATTGAACCTGAAAACATTGGTCTACATCCAGCCGTTTTTCTAATTCGGATAGATACGATTCTATCAATGAGGAGGAAAAATGTGTTAACCCTGAAAGTTTCACTCACAATCGGACCTAATAACACTTAGGTAAGTATATAAATAAGTATCAGTCAAGCAAAAAAAAAATTGCTCCCACATTCGCCGCCCCTTAAATCTGCCGCCCTAGGCTCCAGCCTACTCAGCCTGTTGGTAAATCTGCCACTGGCAACACCTCCCTTTAAGGGGATTATGGCAACACCTCCCTTTAAGGGAGAGGCCTTCGTCCAGCAGTGGACGTGTTCCGGCTGTTGATGTGTGATGTGTAAGCAGATTTTCACACGATGTTTTCCTTCAGCGAAAAGCCAGTGGTATGAAAATCCATAAATAAACTCTAAAGAGGTAATCGGTACGAGCCTGGGATTTGAACCCGCGTACTCACGCTTTTAAGTTGTCTCAGCGGTTACTCAATTTTATAATACTGTAACAAGATGCACCCGGCCACGCACTGTTGTGGCCAAAAAAGGACGATAGGTGCGTATTTGAATGCAACGTTGCCGAAATTTGATAGCCGAAAACGAACTTATAACATTTTGAATAAACAAACGGTTTTAGTGCACATCAGTGACCAAAAGGGGTTAGGTTCAGATCGTGCACTTCCCAGAATATCCGTGTTTCTAAAATGTCAATTGGCGCACGTCTAAAATGTGCAATCTAATTTATCGCAAATAGCACTTGCAATAACGAACACTTTTCAAATTGGGCACTTCCCAAAACGAGCATGTTGCAAAATGTGCACAATTTTATTTGTTTTTCTTTCATCTAAGTAGTAATGTTATCATTAATCACTACAAAACCGATCACAAAGGACGTATTTTTTGCTTAGAACCATAACAGTGCAGAAATGTTATATGAAATCTCATTATTGCAGTTTTTCATTAATGCACTGTTTTTTACTTTTTATTTAGGTATAAATCTACCACAGAGGTTTAATGTCTCCCATTAAGTTTAATATAAAATGTATGCATTACATCAAAAAGATACTGGCTGAAAATAAAAATCGGCGGAAAACCAACCTGGTGAAAATAAAGTTTTAAATGTTTGAGGAGAAGATGAATTAAACTTTTGTTTTTATTAACTTGAGGTTTTATTTTGAGTAGGTATATTTTATCACGGTACGTAGATAGGTAGTTGAAAGAAAAGTAGATTACGCACCTTGCTAAAGTGATTAATTAATGCGCTCGGGCACCAACATAACATTTTGCGCTCGATGCAACAATCTACTATTGTTATACTATTTACGTCTAACTCCCTAAGATTCATAATCGTCCGGACTAAAGTATAACTTGTGTGTAAGCCATTAATCAACACCTTTAATAGTAGACGAAATCTCGTATTAGAATAAACGAGACACGATTTCACACATTACTCTAAAATAAACAAAAAACTTATTAGAAAGTCGACGATCACGATCCTTTCAAAATGTCACCAGACCTACAAATCACGACACAAAAACTCGTTTTCGAACAGTTTACGCTTAGCTGCTGCCCCTGGCTTTTGAAGCGTGGACATCAGAATGTATGAAAATAAAATAGGAAAAATATAAATAATATAATAATATATATATAATATAATAGGATGACTGTTTTTTTTTACTGTCCTATTAAAATGAGGCCCATAAATATAGCTGATTAATGAAAAAAAAATGAAAATCTGATCAAAAATAAGCAACTTATAAGCATTTTAATATCATGCTAGACAGAGAGGCGAAACAGCAAATCGTCACTTCTCTGTACGCCATATAAATTTTATTCTGACAAGTAAGGCGTGACTTTTTTTTTTGTTTTGTGGGAAAGGGACAGAGTTGTCTGTTTAAAACAAACTTTAAACGCTTATATATCAGAACATTAATAACCGATTTAAATATTTTTTTCAATAAACATTATATTTACCTAAATTCTTCATCAAAGCTATTGGTTTCAACGATATAAACATCAGTCGTCTACCCTACTAAGGCTAAGGGGCTTGTGCTCATTGAGATTATTTGATATCTCTTGTTATTCACTTTTTTTATGCAATGGATTGTCGAGACGAGCGCGACGTTCGCCTGGTGGTACCTAATCATCACGCCTGCCCATAACAGTAGCAGTGCCAGAATTTGTGAACTTGTGAACACAAACCTGCGCCGCACTACACTGCGGTCATCACCCTGAGATATCAGATGCTCACTACTGCGTGGTAGTTGAATAACTTGCATAGGTGTGGCAAAGGTGTGGTACTTACCTCGCGTTTCAAGTTCTCAGCGGTGAGGTGGTTGATTTCGGTGGCGTGCTTCGCTTGCTGAATCTGGCTTTGTAAGGTATCCACCTCGGCTAGCATGGAGCGCTCCAGCGCTTGCCTGAAACAGTCCTCGTTATGAATTCACGTTGAATTGTTAAACAGAACGGACCGTGGACACCGAGGTCGATGAATAGCAAAATAGATATAACTCAATGCGGTAGCGCGATCACCCGCGGTTACTGGGATAAAAAGTAGGTAGCCCATGCCATGAGTTAGTTTATGACCTACCTCTATACCAAATTTTGTCCAAATACACGACTGCCTAAACAGTTTGGATTTATGGGATATCGTTATACAATCCTTAATATTGGGCGGACATTTATTACACACAGCGCCATCTAGCCCCATACTAAGCAAAGCTTGTATAATGGAAACCAGATAGCTGATAGAATACTTATATACATATTTTTTTCGTAAATACATACTACACCCAGACACAGAACAAACATCGATGTACGTCACAAACATTTTTGTCCTGGGTGGGGATCGAACCCACGCCCTGCAGCTCTGAAGGCAGACATGCTACCAACTGAGCTATCAGGCAATCCTTACATCCTCCCGAGTGACACTGGCTATATTTTTAATGGCAGGGCAGTCTTGTTTTTTAATTTTGTATCCAACTGTTGTGTACTGTATCTCTAGTGTATTTTCGCTGTACTCGCGGCCCTCGTGGTAATTTTGTATGTCTTGTTATCACATATGGTCCAAATCCGTACAGCTGTTTTACGTACCAGCCGAACGTCTTGTTCGTCTCGTCACTAGATTGTATAAATAAATAAAATGTTAAAAATGTACCAACCTCTAATTGAGTAACAAAGATACATACTTTCACATTCACAACATTATTATAAGATAGTACAAGTATCATCCTAAAATAGGTATGTGATTGATCCAAGCGTTACTTTACTTAACTTAAACAAACGGAATTTTATGCGGAAATACGATAGAGATCTAATTTATAATATTTAAGATATATCATCCTGATTCTATCGTCTTTGTAGTCCTTTTATTAGTTTTTTTTTTATATTTGCTAATGACAAAGAAGCACATCTTCGCTTATGTATTCGCGATTATTTATGCAAGATTAATTCCGTGTTAAATCTGACAGCATGAAGACATTTAATCGAAGAAAGTGGAAGTATGTTGATTTATAATTCCATCCGTCTACATAAGTCGTCGTAGGTACGTAAGTTACGTATTGTACTAAATCGGTTCCCATGAACTTATGGAGAAATTAGAAAACATAATCATAATTTATTTATTGCGTAAACTGTACAGAATAAGGTGTTATAAAAATATTTCATTTTAATATCAATAATAATATTAAATATTAAATTTAATTTAATATTTAAAACATCTTAATGTGAATTATGTCATGCAACGCTAGAGAGCCTCCAACCATGCAACTAATCTAAACAACTATGAATATTTTTATTATTATTTGAAAGGAATACGATAATAATTATAACCATTACAATAATATCTAACAGGATGTCATGTCACTAATAAAAATATCACACTATGTTAGTTCTTTTATCATCAATAAATCCTCGGATTGTATAGTAACAATTACTTAGTAATAGATTATTTAATTTTCTTTTAAATATAGCTACAAGTAAAACAACGTTACTGGTTAACTTGCATTACATAACTTAGTCAAAAGGAAGACGGTAGATTAGATAAGTCACATGATGGTGACTGAAGAAAGAAAAGCGACTACTTGGCAGACCACCAGCTTGCTGGTCGGAAGATATTTTTAGGGCGGCAGGAAAGCAGTGGATGACAGCAGCAGTGGCCAATGCCGTTATGCCGTAGTGATTTGTGCCCAAGATCACGCGCAGTTTCGGTACTACCTAGTTAATATCTATACTTATGCTGATACACATTCAGACTATATGCTTCAGGAAACACCCAGTCCCGACTGGGTGTTTCCCGCGCATTCCTCTGTTTAGCGGATCGCACAGTGAAAGATAGCTTGATTATAGATACGACATTAGACTATATTGGATCACGGATGATAGAATAAATAAATATCGGTGGACTTTTCACACAGCACCATCTAGCCCCAAACTAAGCAAAGCTTGTATTATGGAAACCACTTTTTTTAGTTTTTTTGTAAATACGTACCTACTTATAATACATACTACACCCAGACACAGAACAAACATCTATGTTCGTCACATAAATGTTTGTCCTAGGTGGTGATCGAACCGGCCTTACAGATCTGAAAGCAGACATGCTACCAACTCTGCTATAAGGCAGTCAAAGGTTAGTAAGATAGCGGGTTAAACCGCAGGCACCATAGTTTATCACAACAATCGTGGTATAACTACTCTCTTGGTTTTGGTAGAGTGATGGCTGCAAATCGTGCGAAAAATCGCAAGAAAATCTTGAACCCAAAAAAAAACAATCAAACGAATTGAGAACCTCTTTCTTTTTGAAGTCGGTTGAAAATACTACAAAACGTGAGATATTTCTAATCGAGTTGATCTGTGAGATTCGATTGTGTTCGAGTAACCGTTCCCACAAAGCGAGTATTTCACGTAGCTCTCTATACCGCACGCAGCGTTTTGTTTGAAATAGAACGCCTATTGAGGTTGTACGTGCCGATAGTCAGCCAAATACAATGTTAGCTCAAACTAGTTACGGAAATAATGAAAATATTAATTTCTGGCTGAGTTTTTCCCCCGGGTGATAATGAATTTAGATTCAAATCCTTTTATGTCGACGAATTTTTCAAGTAATATTAAATTAATTGACAAACATATAAATTACAATATTATATCATACCTATTACCGTTATTACTAAAGATTAAGCGAAATATAAAAAAAATATAATTATAACTTCACAAAATAAAGTCATTAGCCAGTACATGAATCATGTGACTGTTCATGTACTGACAGTCAAAACGATTTAAGAGCTTTCAGGATGCTGTTAGGGCTGGCCCGGACTCTGCGCACCAGGGACGTGCATCGCTCTGCGAACACCCTGACAACTGAGCAGCCCCAACATCACCCTAAAAGCATTATTATATTGCACACGGAAGGCGTTGTACTGATTCTGCATATATGCCACCCACAGACCGCAAGTGTAGAAGGACTGAAGACTGAAGGAGGATGAAAAACGGTGATAAACGTAGCCTATACATGGTTAGTTCTAATCAGTTAGCGTCCTTTTAAGGGCATATTCTGTACATCAAAACAAACTACTTTTAATTTGAGGCAAAAATAGAAATCGCGAAAAAAATATATGATGTTACGTACAAAAAGTTAGTTGACCTTGGGCAAAATGTATGGAATAGCTGTTTTTTTCTTGCGATTTCAATGTTGGCCCCGTAATAAAAGTTGTTTGTTCTGATGTACAGAATATGCCCTTAAAAGGATGCTTAGAACTAGCCCTGTTTATACCTTAAACTATTACCTGTATATTTTATTCCGGGAAATAAGCTAGCTTTATTCCGAGTTTGATCCAAATCCATCTTTGCCAGTCCACCATATCACTGGCTTTTCGGGGAAGCAAAACATCGTGATGAATGCATACGTGCATGCAGTATTACTTAATCTTTAGTACCCACAACTCAATTATGGGTAATCAAGTCAAGTTACGCAATTGAAGCTATTATTAAGTCGTTAATGGTTTAAGAGAATATAAATACTTTTTTTAAACGCTTTGTTGAAACGTGGGATAAAATTCATACGCATGTTTTAGGTCAACAACCGTTTTCACTGCCAAAACCCGAAATAGAAATCTGTTACTTTTCGCTTATATTTATGAAAAAGTTACTGTGAGAAAGTCTGTCTCTGGTTTAAACATCTTTGTCCATCAACGGCAAAAGTGCTATTATCAATTTTCATAGAATATCCTACACGACACTTTGTTTTATCGGATTGCCTGAGAAAGGGAGGTACAAAATGTTTTAATTCTTTTATGGATAATTATATTTAGGTGCATGATAAATTAATTCATCACCATCATCAGCCCGGAGACATCCACTGCTGAACGAATGCGTGCTCCTTAGACCGCCATACTATACGCCATTGTATATACGGGTTGCCCGCTACTTTAAAAAACTCAATAAATTAATTAATTAATCTTTTGTGTAACTGGGCGATTCCATTTCTTCGTCCGAAAGCCCAGTCTACAAAATATCAACCATTAAGACGATGTTATTTCAAGTTTCAAGCACGTTTGTTACTGTAGTCGATCATCGATCGATCTTATACTCATATGAGATAGGGCCACATTTAGCGGAGCAAACATTTGGCTGTTACAGATATTCGAGAGTAGAAATTTGGATTTTGAGGTTTTCCTCACATTGGTCGTAAAATACAATACTTAATCCAATTCTGTATTCCGAATCCCAAAAAAATTTTAATCCTACCCTATAGCATTTGCAAGTTATTACTATTGATTCTCTTAGCATGACTCTAAAGACACGTTTTTTATGTCTACTTTTATTACATTTTCTATCGATTCGATCATCTTAAATTACGTTTCTACTTTTCCGATGCCCTTGAATATTATGATCAATTTTAATAAAATTAATAATATGATTCTAAATTTTATTATGATAGTTAAACTGGCGAGCTAAAATAACTAAAAGTGGAAAATCCGCGTCTTAACGGAAAAAAACCGAAGAGAAATAAATTCAGGGTTAGCCTCATAGTAAAAGTTGTTCACGATGATGAGTACGTACATAAAACAAGCTATTTAAAAAACAAACAGCTTCAAATAATAGGCTAGATGACTGGTTTTTACTGGCTGATTAATGAAAAGAAAATGAAAAACTGATCAAAAATAAGCAACTTATAAGCATTTTAATATCATGCTAGACAGAGAGAAGAAACAGCAAATCGTGACGTCACTTCTCGGTACGCCATATAAATTCTGTTCTGACAAGTAAGGCGTGACGTCATTTTTTGTTTTATGGGAAAGGGACAGAGTTGTCTCTAACAAAAACTTTAAACGCTCATATATCAGAACATTATTAACCGATTTAAATATTTTTTTCAATAAACTTACTATATTTACTTAAATTCTTGATCAAAGCTATTGGTTTCAACGATTTAAACATCAGTCATCTACCCTATTACTCTGTAAGCACCGCTGCAAAATACGCAATTTCGTTCACTTAGATGACATGCCTGAGAAATTACTGGGCTTAAAGAGATTTCACATCTAAAATCTCAGGGTGACGAGCGCATTGCAGGATTTTGTTCGCAAGTTCACAATTCTAGCACTGCCACTGTTATGGGCAGGCGTGACTCTTACCACCAGGAGAACGCCTCGCTCGTCTTGCCACTCAATTCAATAAAAAAAAATCATCTTTTTTTCGTTTTAAAAATCAAACTACTGAACCGATTCTGATGAAATTTCTATGGGACCAATATGAAAGTATAATATAGTTATTAAAAAAATGCTTTATTTTTGACGGAGTTTTGATATAACAAACAAAAACACAACCGAATAGAGAACTCCCTTTTTTGAATCGAACTGACTACATATATATTTCGGCCTTCCTGTTTTCCCCCCATCCTTTCCCGTCGTCCTCACCTGTTTTCCTGTTGTCTGCTGTTAATGATCCTCTGCTCGTTGTGGATCTCCTCCATGAGCTTCCTGATCTTGTTCTTGCACTGCAGCAGCTCGGTCTCGCAGTTGGCGAGCTTGGAGCGCACCAACACTATCTCCGACTTAAGGGTCTTCTCGTTCTGTTTCACTATTTCGTTCTCTTCATCTATGTAGTTTAATGCTTGCACCTGTGTTAAACGATTTTTGTAACATAATAGTGATTAAAAAGCAGGCGGGCCACCTGGCGGTAAGTGTTTGTTTACGGTACGGTTGCTGGTTTAGTTTAAATTAAGACGGGCTTATTTAGGAACTTCCTCGCGAAGTTCCTAAATAAGCCCGTTTTGCAACTTTTGATACATAAGTTCGCATACTTCTAATTTGAAAAAAAATACGGAGTTAGTGTAATATCATAGATGAACATATTATTTAGACAATTGTGAATTTAGAAACATGATTGGTAACAACTCGCTCGATAGAAAAAAATACCGAAGCAGTGTCTATTTTTAAACCATTTTCAGTTTTATGTCCTAATTACAGCACATAGTCACATTAAAAAAATATGTATTATAAGTTAATAGTATTTTGGAGAGCATGCTGAGATTCAAAAGTTATTAATTTCTATACTTTTCAAGTAATCTGAGAAAATCTTCAAAAATCGAAGTTTGACACGCACGAATCTGCGTAACCGCCATATTTTTGCTCCGCTAAATGTGACCCTAACTGATACAGCTTTAGACTAATTATTGAACTCATTAAAAAATGTGCTTGAAACGTGGAATACCCGGCCTTAACGTAGTTTAAGTTGCGGTTGGGACCTGGGTATGTCCTTAAACTGCAACCAGACCCACCGGAGGACGGGCAGCAGCGTTCTCTTGGTTAACGGTGGTGAGCATTCTGCGATCCCCAAGCTGCCTGCCAAGCGTGGGGATTATGGCAACACCCCTCTATAAAGGGGGAGGCCTTAGTCCAGCAGTGGACGTTTTATGGCTGACGACGAAGTTGTGGTTTGATATGCTACTAGTATAGTATGTATTATATTAACTGTGATATGGCCAAGGGGGTCGATATTTCACATTTTTTAAATTGCCAATTATCGCTTAAACTGGTTTTTCATTTCATTTTTCCCAGAACTGGTTTGCCTATCCTCTCCCGCCCCGTGCCCGCTTGACGTTGAGTTCCGGGACACCATGTGTGGCCCTATCTTCTTTCAGGGATAGGCCTACGTCCAGCAGTCGACTATTGAAAGGCTGATTTTGCTATGCTATGCGACGCGATAGTGGTGCTCCTATTAATTTCGACTCATTATTTCCAAGCTATATCCTGTAGTGACTAGTGACGTGATGATGAACGTTTTTGTAGTGTTAGGACTGTATTGCAGAGGCCGCCTGGGAAAGTACTACACCTTTGCCAGTTATTCAACGTCAAGCAGTAGTGTGCAAGTATTACTAGTGTTTCGGTTTGATAGGCAATGTTACCAGATAAATTACTGAGCATGAAGAGAATTGACATCTAATAACAGGGAGCCGAGTGTAGTGCAGTGCGGCGCAGGATTTTGTTCATAAGTTCACAATTATTCTTACCACCAGGCGAACATCTCGCTCGTATCGTCACTCCATTGTATGAAAAAAAAAGTCAACCGATAAGTAAGTGTTACCTGTTCAGTGGTGATCCTGAGCTGGTTATCCGCGGAGTTGATCTGATGCTGCAGCACTTCCACCTGCCGCTCCTGCTCCCGGCCCTTGTTCTCCCAGTACCCGATCTCGGCGTCGAACTGTGCACAAACAGTCAACATGTAGGAGTGAGGCCACAGGCGATGCCGCCGGCGCGGGGCTTATTCTCAATGGTTGGTTAATTGCACCAAATGTTGGTTAATTCATTAATTGAACACATTATAGTACTACGTAAAAAAACTCACTCCCGTAGCAAACGCGTCAGCGCGCCTACTGGAATCACAATCATGGGCGTATATAGGGGGCTTCATAGACCATCGCAGCCCAGGGGCCAGGCCCCTAGATACGAATACAGCGTTACGTGTATCGGTGTTACTATAACCAAGTCTATTACTTTGTATCAAAGATAATACTATTAGCTCTGTATTTATTTATTTATTTTTATTTTATAAGCACACAATACAAATTACAATCATTAATAAATATGATAACAGCATTAAGAGTTATGACCTGGATCGCAATTCAAAATATGTGTACACAACAAAAACCGTATTTAGCTTCTTAAGTTTAAGGTTAGCGAAATAAATGAGCTTTAAACTAAGTATACAGCAAAGCCCCTTCGTGTGGCCAAAAACCGACGGCACTTATCTAGTGTACGCGAGAGGTATTTAGGTTCGAGCTCGCACGACGTCTAGACTATACGAATTTGTTTCTCGGCGTATTACTTAACTTATTGCATTGCGCCAGTCGTCGTCAGCCATAAAACGACCTCTGCTGGACGAAGGCCTCCCCCTTAATAGATGGGTGTTGCCATAATCCCCACGCTTGGCAGGCGGCTTGGGGATCGCAGAATGGTCACCACCGTTAACTAAGAGGATGCTGCTGCACGTCCTCCGGTGGGTCTGGTTGCAGTTTAAGGACATACCCAGGTGCATTGCGCCAGTGTGCATAGCAAATTCAGTAATTTCATCAGTAATACGTCGCTTTTGCGTCTATACTACTTACGGCTGAGTGAGGACGCTACGTGACTTTAGTGATTCTCTACAGATATGATATATTATCATATCGACGACGAAGACTGCTCGCGACTATAGTACTGAATATCGGTGCTAGTCGCGAGCAGCCTTCGAGTTATGACTAATTCAGTTTCTTCTGAGCAATCATGCTCATAGATCGTAAAAAAAAACTCAGAATGCTGCGCACCGCGGGGATGTTGAAATCACCTAACATAGTTACGAAAAACTGCAGTAGGTGAAATTACTGACTATATGGTCGGTGAAAATGAGTACTATTTTGACGGTAAGACTCATTAGCCATGTAATTTCTTCGTATCTTATCTTTACCTTAATGAGGTCCACCTGCTGACTAGATAGCTTCTCCCGCTGGTAGTTAACCAGAGAGACGAGCTCTCTGTACTGTGTGTTGTAGCTGACTGGCTCGGGATTCCGGTTCTCTGTGTCTTCGGGAAGGTTGACAGGAGACAGGTTGCGCGGTCGAGAGCGGTTCGGAGACTTGCGGAGCGCTTGTGACGGCGGCGGCGGGGAGCGGTACGGTGGCGGCGGCTCTCTAACGGGAAAAGTGTTTTGGGTAGGCTAATTTTTAACAGTACTTGATGTGAAGCACCGATTTAAAAAGCAGATATGAAGTAGTATGATTAGACTTGGCAGCTGCTAAATTGATTAATGTTTGATCAATGAAATTGTCAATTTTGTTATGACAATATTTTAATATACCGTTGAATTTCTTCTCCTGACATATAAGTCTAACGATTTTTTCCTTCACCAAAGAGCTCATGGTATGATGATTAACTCAAAATCCATACCGTATTCGTATTTACTAGGTATTAAAACTCAACAATAATATAATAAATGGCCAATTAATTATTACACGTAAACCTGACATGAATGATTAAAATGGCATTGGTTTTTAACACTACATTCACATTTAATATTTTCTAAATGCCAAATGCAACTACATCCTGCTGTTGATTAATTCATCTCCATGATAAATTTGTGTGATTGCATACCTAAATGATTTTTTATATGTTTTACTTTTATTTTTTATTTTTTTCGCGCGGTACCGGACCGGGGGTTAGATGTCAAAGGGATCAAGGGAGGAGCGGGCGGCAGGTGGGCTCCCACTATAGCTTCGTTATTAATTTGATCTCTTTTAACTAGCATTATCCCATGGTTTAGTTTAGCGTATTGGTCATCTCACGTGTTGGTCATTTAGCTTATCGTTCATTTCACTTTTTTGGTCATCTATCATACTGTTGGTCATTTCACGAATTGGTCCTGTCGCGTATTTATGACGGTAATCATCATTGGTATTACGTGAGTATTCCCGTATGAATAAAACAAAAATCATTGGTATCAGTCAAAGTGCGCCTAAACAGTTTAAACTATGTGGAATATCTCAGAAATAAATTTGCATTTCTTCGACCACATCATTACTTACCAACAGCAGGCATGTTAATGTTGGGTTGTTGGATTTAAGCAGGTCTAAAAACTTTTTACGCTAAGCACATGATTTATTAATATTTGTAATAATAATCTGTCAACTGTCCATTGATAAGAAGAAACGAGAAAAACTGAACAGCTAAATTATCACTTGATAAGGAAAAAAAAGGAACTAATTTTAATACCCACCCACCCAATAGCCAGAAAACATCCACAGCGTTGCCAAAACCTCTAAATACCATTCAACCCTAATTCAACCAACAAATCAACATGAGTATGAGCCCACAGGCTGACCATAGTCAATCTAATGCTCTCTCCAATTGAAGTATATGACACTACTTACTTATTACTCATGTACATTGTACAAGTATACTTTTTAACCCTGAATAATGTTTCCACATTATTCCACATTCATAAATTATGGCTAGAAATCAGATTAAATTGCCACTATTCATTTCATACCTGTAAGGTGGGACGTCTTTCATAACAGGACTATCCGAGTCCGGTGGTTTCCCTTGCGGAACACCTTTCACTACCCCAACAGGGTTACCAGGAGAGGTGTTCACATTATTGCTATAAGGGGGGTCGGAATTGAGACGGTGTGGTGAACCCTGCTCTAGGATGTTGGGGTTTGATGAATTATGGCTCCTAAAAAACGAAACAATATTTCACATAGCTATTTACAGATTCTTAACATTACTAATTTAGAGAAAAAAAAGTAAATGTTTCTGGGTGAACATCTTGCTTGTCTTGCATAAACAGAAATACCTTCCCTATATTGTTATATTATTAATAGTGGAAGTTTTAAGTATTTCTGTTTATTTCCTTTTCATTTAGCATTTTTGGAACTATTTTAAAAAACTCAGGCTGATAAAGGTATACCCAAAGTTTCAACACTTATAAGACAAATAAATACCTACGAATTTTCCAACACACAATCCACACAAACAAATACATGTGATTTAAAAATAAGAAGTAACATAATTAGTCTCATTTCTCTTGTTACTCATTTGCTGAATCTTGGAATCATTATGAGTCATACTATTTTTATGGCTGTTTGGATGTGAAAAGTGTGAATCATAGTAGTGTGAATGTATCTTAGTTTGAGGATGTTATATAACTTATCTGGCAAACTAATTTTAAATATCACTTAAGAAGACATTACCTTTTACAGGAAAACCAATACCAATCTTTAAGTAAATTCACTAAAAACTGAATGCATAATATAGAAGATAAAACTTTTGATTAGATATGTAGGTAACTGCCTATGAAATAAGAAGGCATAGATTGGGCAAATACTATAAAATAGACTATGTATGTCCATTTTTTAAAAAGCTTTAGTAAGCTGTTACAATATGTAGGATAATTAAAACTATAGTTGAACAAATCTAAGAACATCAGTGAATGTCTTTGAACATTTTGTTAAAAAGCTGAATGAAATTGACACCAGTTTTGCATTTATGATATTTGTAGTGTTGCTGTAATACAGTGTTTTTTATATTCTTTCAACTATTTACAAATTTACTGCAGTCATATTCTTTCTTAAATTTGTGCAAGAATAGGTATGTTACAAACCCATTTCCAACAGGTGATTTAGAGTTATTTGCAGGTTGCAAAGGTTTCTGGCTGTTACTGGGATCAGACCGCCTCAGGATAAACTGTATATCATTGGAATATTCGCCCCATTTCATTAAAATCTAAAATTACACCAAATATTATTTTAGCAAGTTGATTGTTTAGGTTTGAATATAACATTGTATTGATAGGTAAAATTTGTACCTTCAGCGGATATTCCTGAGGAGCCAGGAGTCTTTCGTTGTTTCGCCATCTCTCTATCAGTGTGAATCTGCCCACTTTACCCGTAGCATGAGCTAGTGCAAACACTACATCCTACACGATAAAACAAACGATTACAATACGAAAGTGGCATATAAAAGTGAAATTTCATTCTCGTAGTTAGTAGAGTAGAGTAATTATGAGAATTTCTACTGACCTGACAAGTAGTAGTCTCTGTGACCCCACATACTATCCTTTGTATCCCTTCGACCCAGACCTTCAGCTCCATTACAATTTTCCTCAATACACGCCACACGTATCCGTCTAAGACATATTTCACAAACACTTTAGCCTGCCTGAAACTTAATGCAGAGGCGAAACCTGATAAAATACGACGCGAACATACCAAATCACAATAAAAATAAAATAAAGCTGCGAATGCGTTGCGAACTGAGTAAAAGTCAAAAAACAATGTTTGATGTTTGTAGTAACTGACAACGACATTAAAACTTACGTGACTTTGACAGCTTTTTATTTTTTGTTCGTTGTGTCATTAGGCAAGCTAAAGCTATTACGCCATACTACCTTATCCTCCAAGCTTAGACCTTCCTAATAAGCCTCCAAGGCATAAAGATAAAGATAAGCTTTGATATTTTACTTAGATGCAGGTGCAGGTGCAGGATGCAGGTTACTTACTTTTACTTCCGATTGAATTGTGAATACACCCGCAGATTTTTGGTGCTTCCGGCACAAAGAAAAGCGTAAGTCTTGCTCCGGCAGTTGTCTTAAAAAATCATAGTTGTGGACTTTGGCACTGGAGCACGGGCTGGAGCTATAGCTTTCACATGGGTCCGAGAGTCCAAAAATATAATTTGCGGGGTGTAAACTATGCAAGGTGACGATAAATACATAAATATTTGTCGAATATAGCTAATGGCACTTCGTTCCCACCGTATTACATAAAATAACATCCTATACATATGTTCGTCGGGTGCTAAGGAGGGGTCCGGACCCCCTTACCCCCACCCCCCTTATATACGCCCATGCACTGGAGTGGAGACTACCAAAAATACGGTGACCGTAGGTACTTTTGTACATAGCTGACTTATGTAGATCCTAATGCTTTAAACTTGTGCATTTAATTAAATGTATATGTTTAATTAAATAAATAACTTAATACAAATACTGCATCCACCTGGCTACTCCTTAGAAGATTTAGCTCTCTCTCTCTCATCATTTAGGAGTGCAGGTGCTGTGCACACAGAAAAGCGAAAGCCCTACTTATCTTCAGTGGCTGTGCAGATGCCAAAGGATGTCTCTTTACTCCATGTAACAACCTCATTTCTTGTTTTTTGTCTGTTTTTTTATTATTGAATGACAGAATTGTGTCTCTCAATCAAATTATTTTCAGAACCATTATTTTAGCTTTCGAAATATAATTTATTTTAACTCATAAACTGAATTCTAATTATCTTGCTATCGATACTTAATGGCTCAACCAGACGACGAGGAGGAGGTTGGTTTTGGATCTAATTAGCAATTGTATGTAAATTGATTTATAGGCACTCCATAGGTATAATTCGAGCACATAGAGGTAGTTCATACCTCTATGTTCGAGCAATGCTTGAAGCACACTTGAAGATAGTAGAAGGTACATAGCCGGCATCGATGAGCCATTGTTACGTAGTGATAGTACGGTAGTGCCTATCATATTATGGTATCTCCGGTAGTGTAGTCAAAGCAGCGAAGAGATATAAGTCATAACCACATGATCGATTGTACTTAAAATAAATATATTTAATCTAAGATGTTATATAATATTTCACTATGGTAATCATAATTTCAAATGTTTTACTGTAGGATTTAGTATTCAACGTAGAAGAGGTGCAGAAAATTGTTCGAGATAACATAGAGCTGTGTCTAGGCGGCAATACATACAGTCATTCGCGGTGCCCCCAATGGATTACCATCATCACAGATAAAACTTTATCAAGGATAAATAAATTGAACAAGCCTTTCAAGTACCTAAGTAAGTCCTCCCTAGAAAGTCACTTTATTTTTCTCTAACACCCATCTGCGATGAAATATAGGGTAGATCCCCGATCGCCGCTCGAAAACGGCTCTGTCAAAATAACGCATAAATTGCATAATATGCCTTGTTTTGCTCTCAGTCGCATGTGACCACGCCAATCGTGTGACGTAAAGTGCTATGATGCCGAATTGTTTACACGCGCACAAAAAATATATTTTGTGTATTTTTTTGTAGTAGTGTAGTGGTAGGACTGTACTGCAGAGTCCGCCTGGGGAAGTACCACACCTTTACCAGTTAATCTACCGCCAAGCAGTAGGTTGCAAGCATTACTGTGTTCCGGTTTGAACATTGCCCAATGTTACCAGCGAAATTACTGGGTTTGAAGAGATTTAACTAACATCTAATATCTCAGGGTGACGAGCGCAGTGCAGTGCGGCGCAAGATTGGGTTCGCAAGTTCACAATTCTGCACTGTTAGTGGCAGACGCGACGCTTACCACCAGGCGAACGTCTTGCTCGTCTCGTAACTTCACAGTATAAAAAATATAATAAAGTTTTACAACGCTATTACTTACAGGGCGTTAAAGTTCATTAATATCCGCTTGTGGACTTTTTTTATATTAGCTAGAGAGGTATTATGAGAGCATTGGTGCGGGGCCACTTTTGAGGTTTGATTTTCATAGAGACTGTGTATTCTATTCTAGCCACCCGTATGTAATCCGATTACCTATTTGCATTTAAAAGAGCCTGCTACCTGCTTATTGTCCGGCGTATGTGACCTATAGTTGGCCGCCCAATCGTTAGACTCTCGTAAGTGTGGTCTAGACCAGCGACAATGATAAGATGAATGGACGGGAAATAAGCGCACGGATTTTGAAGACTATGTGTTGAGCGCCGGCTCTCCACTCGCTTGATTCATACTCTGCCTTTGCGACATGCGAGCCGTACGATACGACAATACAAACGTCTAATACATGTACATGTGTTCTCTTTTTGTCATGCAGTAATTAGATTCGCTATCTCTATTTTCCGGCAAACGTAATATGCATACTTTTAGCTAGGTATGCTTGATTGTGTTGTCTTGTTCATTTTGATCGATTTGCAAGCGCTGGGCCCGTCCATGCCATTATCACCGTCGCTGGTCTAGACTATTTCGTTTTGCTACAATTAAATGAAACGTGGCGTTCGTTTCACCGGTTTGTACCCGGCATCAGAATGTGGATCATGATCGGGACCGCACGCTAGCCAACATCATCATCTGGCGAGTCATGACAGATTTCCCAGAGTCCACTGCCCAGCTAGGCGTACGTCTCGCTCCTCCTTTCACTCCATAACATTAAAAAACAGTGTGGCACAGTCTTAATGCTTGTCCATTTTTGCATGGAGATTTTGATTGGTGGGCCGGCGAGTGACGTCTTGTGGATACTCCTGTATTCCGGTCACATGTAACAATGATTTCAGAGGGATTATATATCAAGGCACATGGAAACTGCAATTGACACAGCTAACTTGTATAGGTAAATACCATCTTTTATTCCATCCGCAGTGCGTTTGACGATAACTCAGAAAAATGGCTCTGGTTTGCATACTGCAGCTGCATACTACTGGGACACGGCTACAGATGGCGCCTGTACGGTGCGCTGGGAAAACAAGTACATGTATTGCATCGTCAACATCTGGGCCCTAGCGATACAGCTATAGGTAGCTTAATTCTATTTTAACTTAGTTATTACTTTGAATGTCGTTTTGGAATAGAGTTGACTAGTTTATCTTAGCAGTTTTATTCCGACTGGATAGATCAACACGCATTGAATAAAATAAATGAAAGTTATCTAAAACATCATTATTAAATACAAAACTCGGGGAAAGTACCTTAAAAATCTAACAAAATACCTATGAGACTAATAAAACATCCATGTCAAAAAAAAATGCGCTATTATCACCACCTACTTAGCCGGGTAAGGACAAAGATTATCTACTAAACTCTATGGGATCTACTATCTCTAAACATTTATGAAAAAGGTGAAAAAGTGTCCGTCGAGATGTAATAGATTAGGGTGGCGCTAGTGTAGCAGCAAGGTACATTTGAAAGAAAGCGCCAAAGTTATTAGATAAATAATCAAGGAAAGAAAAACTTCCGTTTCGATATGGCGGTTGTCTATTCACAACAATTTTGCCCATTATAATTCTACTAACGCACTTTCTAACTTTAGTTTCACAAAAAATGTCGAATACCTATTTTTCATCACACTTGCTCGTAAAGTGGATCTTATTGCATCGGCTTTAGACTCATAATCCAAGCTATTACACACGCGTGCTTTTTTCTTTACATTACGTCACTAGTACTATAATAGGTATAACCCGGTAAAGTCAAGTTTGTACGTGACTGCAATTAGACGTATGTTTACGAAACACTCTTAATATAGCCAGGTAATACTTACAGTTTTTTTGTAATACCAACAAAGAGTTCTTATGCCGCTGAAGTAAATGTCAACCAGCGCGCGCATTGCTGGTTTGGGCGCCATTTTCCGCAAATGTTTGTTGCCGTTTTCTCTGTGTGGTTGATTATTATCAAAAAAAGTTTCTTTTTTCCTCGCAAGTGTGATGAAAACAGTCGTATGAAACTCTTGTGCTATGTTTCAATACACTCTCGGCTTCCTTATCGCATAATACCGCCTCTAGTGTAATGACCAACATAGCACACTTGTATCATAATGTACTATTTTTGCACACATCAATCTAGGCTACATTCAAATACCACACCCTTTAGCTACACTTGCGCCATTCTGGAGGGTTTGGGAACTGTTCATCATCATCATCAACCAGAAGACGTCCACTGCTGGACGAAAGCCTTCCCCTTAATAGGTAAGAAATAGGGAGGGTTGGAACTGTTATTAACTGCATAAAGCTGGACACTTTTTCAACATGTATAGGATAATAAGTTAGTGATAACTCCTTAGCTGTACCAGAGGGGGTGTCACTCCGCAGTTTAGGTATGTTCGGCCGGCGCTCCGTTCTGGTGGACAATGCAAGGCAGAAGTCGGTCGCCGCCCGCACGCTAGCCACGTCGCACGTAACTAAGCATACGTGATAGAAAGAGAGCGGTATATCTAGGTGAATATAGCGAGCGGTATCTAGCGCTGTGCGAGTTGAATTGCCACTTTATTGCCTAGTAAACTTTTTATACGTAGTACGTAGTACTATTATTTATTCTGTAGCTGTACTTCCATTTAAGCGGCAGCAAGCACATTGTTGGAATTTGAATTTTGAACTCGCTCCCTTCGTGGTTTATATTATGTAGTTTTCCGAATTTCTGATACTTTAAAGGTATACAACCATTGAATGAGGCAGCGCTATTTTAGAAATGAAAGGGTAGCGCCCTAGTAATTATGTTTTGTAATTTCAGGTTACGCCAAATGAAACAATGTATAAAGCACATTTTAGTATTTTTATTTTTGGTAAAATTTACCACAATACAAAATAATGATAGAAATAAATAAAGTAATAAAATGTATAAGACAGGTCATAGAACTATGCATTGTAAAATTGGTGCTTTTAAAGCATTTTCATATAATTTATAATAACATTAGGCAAAATGGCATTGTGTACATTAAAAATAAAAGCATTACTATTTTTAACACAAATAATATCAAGAACAGATGCATACACTTAAATAAAAAAATCAACTCATAAATCGATTCATCACTTTGTGATTTGGTCTTTTGATTCCATTTCTAATTAATTATTTGTAATACAGGACTAAAAATGCACATGTACATTATTTTAAAGCATATTAATTATTCA
Source organism: Erannis defoliaria (assembly GCA_905404285.2). Classification (NCBI taxonomy): domain Eukaryota; kingdom Metazoa; phylum Arthropoda; class Insecta; order Lepidoptera; family Geometridae; genus Erannis; species Erannis defoliaria. The sequence continues at coordinate 8,235,234 of FR990066.1, read as the reverse complement.
CGATTAAGAAACGAGTCAACGAGCGCCTTGCCCTACACAAATAATAATCGAATTCACAATCCATTTTAGTTCCACAACCAGCGGAAAAAGGATGTAAGTTACATCGTTTGTAGAGTAACTTACGCCTTTTTGCTACCAGTTCAATACCGACATAGCGGGCCAATAAAAAAACGTACAAGAGAAACAAGGAGAGAGGAAAAAAACTCGTATTAATCTTATGACGAAGCTAAACTAACATTTATAAAATAGATGTTAATAATTAATCGATATTGATTATATTTACCTGTACTTTTTATTTTATTATCTTTAACTCGATGTAAACTATAACTTCAACTAACTTTCGTATCAAATGTAAACAAAATATAACAACCATTTTATTCCTAAAGAATGGCTAGTCCTGTTATGGCTAAGTCCACATCATTAAAAACAGCGGCGGTTGGTGACGTCACAACGATAACACAAGATTTAATGTGATCGAAGGCTGTGAGTTCGTGGTGGTGTACGCCGGAAAAGAGTTGAAATGTCAACCCTATAGAATATATATTTAAAGGAAACCCTTATAGGAATATATAGGAATTATAGAAATGTCAAATGTCGAGTACTAACGCCACTTGTGCACTATGTTTGCGAGTCTTTTGTCAAAAGCTGTAGGATACGAAACAGGATTAAATATTTGATTGTTCTTTTCCGTTCCCCAGCTTGAGGCTGTCGTGATAGTAAGAAATAAACGCCTGCCCATGATCATTGAAGCGGTACCCAGAAGTTTGAGTAACATAACTCTTATTGCGGGACCGAATAGGCTCAGCTGCCGACGCTGCGCGACTGTGAATTTTATCGCCCCGCAATACGGTTCGCAAACGCGCAGCGTCGGCAGCTGAGTCTATTCGGTCCCGCAATAAGAGTTCATGGTACAGCCCCAGAACATTACTCCACTAATGCTCATTATTTTGGGAAATTTGATGGTGGGTCTTAAAAATAGCGTTAATTATCGAGACGTCACCAACTTCCTTTTTATGTAACTAGCATGTAACACTAAAACTGATTAGACTAGTCTACAGATACCTCCAGCTTTCTGAATATATCGCTCTATAATAACATTGATGGGAACGCAGTCATCACAGTATGTGATACAACATAATATATCACTTTTATACGCTATACTCGTACATTATTCTAAGTTAAGCCGTTTGTCTGCCAATTAGACGAAATAAAGATACTCGGTCTCTTTTTATGAAAGTTTAAGGGTACGTTTTCACCTTACCGGAGACCAGCAGAAATCGACCAATCACAAAAAATACATTTTCAAACTCAACCACCCGTGATTGGTCAATTCCTGCCTTTCTCCTATTTGCTCGTCTCGGGTGGAAACGCACTCTAAGGCCACGTTTTCGACAATGGCGGTTATTTAAAAACGGGAGAGCGGAAGATATATGCATTCATTATTATTTTACCTACAGATTCATTCTTGAAAACTGCTGATGACGAAACTAGACAAAAATAGCCCTAACCTTCTGCTCGTTGAAGTCGTAAATGCGGCCTTAAAGCGAGACAGCATGCTTTATTTCAAATTAACAAAGTGCGTATCTTTAAATCAATATAATACCCAAAAAATCTGCAAGTTACATTCATTAGGATTTCGGATTGTTAGTTTTTTTTTCCATAGATTGTTGAGTATTTAAAGCAATTATGTACAAAGATACGTAGCGTTATGATATTTTAACTAATAAACATCTCTATCTCAGCATGAGTTAAATGTAATTTGTTGTCTTGTTTCCGCGCGTGTCAATTTCTGTGAGTGAAAAGTTGATACGTTTATAAGTAAAGTAAGTTTATAGGTAGTAAGTGTATTTTAGTAACAAACGACCACAACAATTCTGCCTGTTTGTCTTTTACAATTTCCGTAAGTCGCACTTGATTCATTGAATTAAAATAAGACTTAATTACACACTATTGTAATGGACAGCAATACTTTAAAATAGTAAAACGTTATTTTCATTTAAAACTATTGTGAAAAAATCTAAATACAATTAAAGCCAGAGCAGAACTGGTTTTTATCCTATTGTAATAAGTGCCACTATTGCTCGCGAAGACTCAAAATTAGATTTTTATAGAGATAGAAATTTGAATATAATTTTGGTGCAACTAATATTCAATGATATGTGATTACGAAGTCAAAGTTTACTGATAAAAAAGAAACATGAAATCTAATGAGTTGTTTGGGCATACAAAGCACTTTAATACTAGAGACGTTAATATTATAAACTATTATATTTAACCTGTCTATTGAAATACGAAATACTTGGAGCACATTGCTAATACTGTATTAGTTGAACACAGTAAGTAACTATGTTTTCCTCTGAGTTCACTATTGTATCTGCATCTAAATTATCTATTACTTACTAACATATAAATTGTGAATATTGTAGATGTTATAAGCAGTTAACTGGTAAATGTGATGGCTTCCTGTGATGCAAAACTCAGTCTAAAAGATGCTTAAATTTTTCAAAAATTATAACCAATTGGAACTGGGCAATCGAATAGATTAATTAGTCGGTTAAAACTTAAACTGTGCTGATTGTGTTGAGCTAAAAATGTGCTTTTTAATGTGTACATGCATTGGCATCGATTCAGTTGTACAACCTCTCTGTTCTCAAAATGTGGGCTAGATAGTATATAGCTTGCCAATCTGACCTTTCTAACGTCTCAGCATGTAGACAGGGCTAGGGAGTTGTTCTTACGCATATATAATAAGAAATTTTACTCTCATACTGGTGAAACTATTTGCAAGTTTTTTTTTCACTTTAATTTTATACTTATTGTAGTTGAGTATTGTATTTAATACTCGATAGAGTTCGTAAACGCAACTGTAAAAACTCGCACTCGGCAATCATAACATTTTAGGCCTTAAAAAGAAAATAGTACGCAAGAATCGACGCCATTTCGCTGGTAGACATGTTAAGTATAGCAATACACTTCCGGTAAGGACATCTGAATGTTCTTTTTAATGCACACAACTGTATGATCCTAAATATTTTCCACAAATAAATGTGCGTACGCCAAAATCTATTATTTTCTACAGTTATTAGGTATATTGTTCATCCCGAGGTCCCCGCCCCTCTCTCCCCCTCAGACGTCCCGCTACCGCTACGTACATCTCAATAACTTATTATATACACAGTAAAACATAATCTAAGTAAAACCTACCACTATGACTACAATAAAACGATTTGTCGTTTAAACTCAATTATTATGACAGATAATTCCTCTTATTTACAATTTCACTATACACGTTAAAATTACCAAAAAGTAACATTGTACTTGTAACTTTGCTACCCTTTTTCGAATGTACTAATATTTATTTTAACGCCTTATTTCGTTCTATTTACACGTACGCGCTAATCTAGTCGAGACTTAACTGATCACATGTGAAGAAATAAGTTTAAGAACATAATGAGGAACCAATATACAATACCTATGCACTAACCATTCTCAATCCCGGACCCGGGCTCAGCTTATCACATCTATATAGTTTAGTGCACCCAGTTTACACTTAAGCCGTTCGCGAACCGTTCAACTAACCATACAAAAACAACTTAACTAAACATATTTACAAAAAATTGTATAAACCTATATAAAAATAAGATTTTTAATTAAAATTATTGTAAAATTATAATCCAACAACGCTAACACTGGGCAGATTCAAGAAAGAGATCATAACAAGATTCATGTAAAATTCTCATTGTCCACGCACTTTTAAGTTCGTAAATGAAACCTATACACGCCTTATGAGAATCGACACTTTTGTTGTGCGAAAACTGCGAATAGGTGCCAAAGCTATGAATATGTGTTGACACGGCTATTACGTGTATGTCTGTCTCGTTTTCACACAACAAAAGTCGTCAATATTTTGTCGCGGCGTAAGACTAGGCCGGCCCGTACTGACATCTTAAAACCGTGATTGTCAGGTTCAACCGAAAACGCTGCACGACCGTGAATTTTATCGCCCCGCAATACGGTTCATGGTCGCGCATCAACGGCTGAACCTAAAGTGCGATGACACAGTACGGCCTCTGCTAGAATCTCAGGCACGGGCTTAATACCATTGACAGACAACATTCTTATCCGATCACTAATAACGACAGCAAAAGAGAGGGACATATGTTCACCCTCTTTCTCTCTCGTTGGTTAGTCCAGACCCCGTGGTCGCTAATCAAGTTCGTACGCCTGTTAATGCTATAACTCTGTATAAGTACGTTCTAGTGGACCGGAATATTTCAATACAAGGTGGGAGTAAATCGATATGTGAATTTGACTCATCGTCGTAGACAAAATAATTATGTACACGTAATTGTGTTCGACCCAGTATTTCATTCAACATTCATTCCCCCACACATAAATTCTTACGTAGAATTCACAGGAGATCCATCGATTGCCAAAACCAGTGCGCTTCTATGCTAATTCCAAAGCCGTCACATGTCTAAAATAGTATCTAACTCTATCAATGTACTTCTATTAATTATGCTATTAAGAAAATCCATTTACATAACCTTTTAAAATACTACCAATTTAAACAGTAATTTAGTAAGAGTTATGCAGTACTTTCTTGGGTACTTCCTGTTTCTGCTTGGGTATCAAGCGTAATTGACACACATCACTCACGTATTTATTGTTGTTCAGTTGAGGTATTTGCGGCATTTCTTGGCGCCACAAGTGCAGGGTATCTTTACCTCTTCGAATGGAAACTTGTAGTCGTAGGTTAGTTCTTCGCCGACCGTGATCCGACGCAGAGCGAAGATTAGTATGTGCTTGTGCCCGTGGATGTCGACCACGCGGGAATAGCAGTTGGGCTGGAATGAGAATGGATTATTTTACTACAGACTAACGTAGCGTGGTGGTGCTGTTTACGTTCCTTGAAAAATGACACCGTATGTGAAAGAAACTACAGTTGAAAATTAATAATGGAATCTATAATAAACCTTTTAAAAGGCTGCGATGAAATATAATACAATACAAAATAATTTATTCAAAACAAAAAGACTGATACACATACATAAAAAGCATAGATAAGTTACATACACAAAAATTATAATTAAGAGATTAGTAGGTATATCTATATTTTCGTCATGAACCCATTAGAATTTAATTAATTATTAGAATATAGGGTAGATAGATCGCTGATAGCCAGTCGAAAACAGCATCGTCAAAACAAGGCTTAAGTAGCGTATATGCCTTGTAGCTCTCAGTGGCGTGCTATGGTTCCGAATGTTTTACAACGCTATTACAGGGTGTTAAGGTTCATCATTAAAATGAAACAATATCCGCTTGTAGACTTTTTATATTAGCTGGAGAGGTATTATAGCTGTACAAGTAAGCATTGGCGCGTGGACACTTTTGAGGTTTGATTTTCACAGAGACTGTGTATTAGTATATTTGGTTCAAGGTAAAAAAGGTCACCGGATGTGATCGACATTATATTTGAGAATATTAAATTAATTATAGAGTGATCGCCTTCGGGACTATGAAAAGGCCACTAAGCCTAGCGCTATTTGAGGCCAACAGATCAGTCTATATTTTTTTTTATTAAAAGGCTGATTAGCGTTATAGTTAGCAACTCACATCGCAGGAATGGTTGATGAATCGTGCCGCGTTGCCCTTGAGCGTGGCGTCCACCACCAGGTTGTCGTCGATGCGGAACATGTAGCAGCCGCCGACGCCGCGTCGTCCGCTCATCGCCTCGTACTTCTTCTCGCGCTGGTCCGCGAGCACTGCTCGGATCACTTCGCCCGCGTATTCTATCACCATGTCACCTACGGAACGGACGAACAATTTGAGCTTACGTTGAAAAAAATATTGCGGTTTCGATAATTCGTTATTCATTCATTAAGTCTAGGGGCCTTATTTTTGAATCGTACGCAAGCGTAGCGCATGCGAAAGGAGCTGCCCTTCGAACGATACTGTTTGGAATGAGGTTCAATATCGTTTGAAAGTCGGGTCCTTTCGCATGCGCAACTTTGCGCACGATTCAAAAATAAGGCCCCAGATCACCGTGCGCTGCTATCTCGCTCATATGTGCATTCGGGTTTTACCATTTATATATAAAAATAGATATATCCTTTTAAGGGTGTGTACTGTTACTGTCTACACCAAAGCGGGCGGCCCAACCCGTTGGGTTAATTTCAGAACGTTGAAGCTGGAACAACTATACTGCAAACCGTCAGCATTCCGGCAGGCTTTGGTATTTAGACACCTTTAGGCTTTTTTATAGAGGGCTACAGGAAACACGATCACATGAAATACCTCAAACACGATTAAATAAATTTTCTCTATAGTAAAAAATCGACAACAAAACCTTGTTATACAAACATTCACTTGTTTTAAATATAGGTTTGCGTTTGATTTGAGCGTTAGCTCACCAAGGGCCTTATTTTTTAATCGTACGCAACATTTGCGCATGCGAGCGGAGCTCCTTTTTCTTAAACACTCTCTGCTTAAAAAAAAATGTTTCCACCCTTGGTAATCTACTATTGTAACCCTGATTTTCTTATAAAATTAAGACGGGCCGATCCCGGCGGCACTGCAATGCCGGGCCGACCCGTGACGGGAGTGGAGCGAGCCCCGAACATCCCGTCTAGTAAAAAAAAAAACAGTTTAATTTACTGGTCCCTCATTGAGGGAACTTTCAGATATTAAGCTGAAAAGAACAGATACTACACTTTGATCTTAGCCAAAAGGCCGAGAAGCGATACCGTAGAAACCGACGTCGTAAACACGATTCAGCGAACTGTTTCTCATTTGTAGGCGCCATCTATCGGTTTAACTCGTTAACTATTTTCAACATTATGTCGGTCGGTGAGATGAGGAGGTTAGCGGGCGGCTGAGTTTCAAGGAAATAATGGCAGCGTTTTGACAGCTCCGTTGGTCTCTTCAAGCATGGTACCACTGGAGGTGGCAAGCCAAGACGAACCCTTCTGCCAAAAGGTCAGTAACCCTGTGTGTGTGTTGGGAAACACACACACATGTTTTAGTGTGCGTTAATATGAACAGCAATTTGCTTTGTTAGTGTGAAAGTTTTCTTGAAATTTTAGCATAATTTTCTTTACCGTCCTCCGCAAAAAGCGGCAGAAATATAGGAAAGCAGATTATCCCCTTCGTCGACATTCGTAACAAAAAATTCATAACTAGCTACGAAAAAAGAAATTTTCTTCGCTGTTACAGAACCAGTTATAAAACAAGACTCTTGTTTTCTGTTTTCATAATTACGAATCCTTCCATTTTCATAACTATGACCGGCTACGAACAGACTTTTATTTACTGTCCCATAACCAGTTTTATACGCCATTGCCATCTCTGATGTTACAAGCTCAAAGAAAAAAAAAGAAAAAAAACGGGTTATAGCCTATTGGTCCCATGTACATTATCATCATAGACTGACAATGTAAATGGCATTGACTTTCTTTTGCCTCATAAGAGCAATACAAAAAACACAACAACTATAAAATAAGCATACCTTCTTCAATTTCTCTTTTACAGAATAGTCCTCGGCCGTGTATATGTGATCTGTATACGCCGACTGACGCTTTGGATGTCTCTTTCAGTTGCCGGAATCTCATAGCCGGTGGTAGAGTCGCCAGTCTTCTGCGGAAAGCAGAAAGAGTAAGTTACTTTCCCAGACAATTAAACTTTTAAGATAAACATATTCGCATTAAACATGAGAGTAGCGCTCGTGGCGTAGCTTGTCTATGTGATTTTAAACGATAACCGATGTTAAGCAACGGACGGTCCGGTCAGTCTTCGGATGGGTGACCGTGAGTGGCATTTAATTCTGACCGTGGGTCGGATGACACGTTAAATTGATGGTCCCGGTTGTTTGTTCTAGTTTCTATAACAACAACCGTCAGCCATATCAAACCACGTCAGCCTTTGGGCGGCACATTAACTCTGACACTAGCAAAAGGGCTAGGGCTGGCCACTCAGCCTATACGAGCTTACTTACTTATTAAAAATGAGTAGAAACATCCAGAACCATTCTGCTAAGCGTAGCGGGGATTATGGTAGCCCCTCCTTATTAAGGGGGGAGGCCATCGTCCAGCAGTGGACGTCTTCGGCCTGATGATTGTGAGTAGAAACATGCGTTTGGTGACATTATAATATACTACCTGCTGCCCGCAGTTTCACCCACGAGATGATAAAAAGTAACATACACAATGTGTAACAAAAAGGTTCAACAATACTGGAGGATATGTATGTACTCGTTATTATGAACAACATTCACTATGGGGCCAACCCTGAAAACGCGCATAATATATCAGCTGTTCCATACATTTTGTCCAAGCTCAATAAACTTTTTGCTTGTTATCTTGTAGCTTTAGAAAACGCCGTACTCTTTTTTTTTCTTTTTTTTTTAGATTTATTCATGATACTAGTCCTTCAGTCGAAGTCTTAAGAATAATTCAAACAGTAGACGAGAAAAATAAAAATATAGATACATAAACCTAAATTTTTTCAACTGTATTTAAAATAAACTTAAAAACAGAAACATAAAACACTTCAATATTGCGGTGTTGCCAGTTTTTCACTACAAGTACAAGACTTGTAGCTTTATAAAACATATAACCAGGGCCCCCTGGTAATCGAAATGGGAAGTTTTCTGACAGCTGTCAAAACGTAGTTCTACAGCCAAAGGATAGCCAGCGCTGGCGAGATATGGCCCACTTTTTTTGCATTTTTTTGTGAAAAGCAGTTCTCACCTTCACACTTCACAGTTCGCGTTCGTTGGTGAAGTGCTTTTCCAAGTTTTCTTGTATCATTTTGTTGACATTCTGATAAATTGTTATCATTACTTTATTGTTTTTATTTATGGTTGATAGTAATTGTTATTTTTATTCATAGTAAATAATTCATTAAATGGCAAGGCGCACTTGCGTGGCATTGTAAAAGTCGCGGGCAACCGGTGGATGCAAATGGCAGGTTGTCGTAGTGGCGGTCTAAGGGGGAGGCCTTCGTTCAGCAGTGGACGTCTCCGGGCTGATGATGATGATGTTGACTTGCGTGGAATAACGAAAGTTTAAGAAATATTATGGGCAAGTACTTTGTTATACAAACAGTAACCACAAAAAACGCATGACAGATCTGATATAATATATGTAATAGGTTACTTTTTATTTTTTGGCCTTTTTACTTTGCTTCATTGGTTCAAATTCTTCAGAACCACAGACAAGATAGTGAAACTGTTCAGGGCCATGTCTGTTCATTGCCATCGAACGGATTTTTATGAACTATATTTTTTTTTATTGGCTGTCTGAAAATCGCCCATTGAAGTCGGTTTTTTTTAATGCAGTTGAGTGACGTGACGAGCGCGACGTTCGCCTAGTGGTAAGCGTCACGCCTACATAACGGTAGCAGTGTTAGAATTGTGAACATGCGAATACAATCCTGGGCCGCATTGTATTGCGCTACAGGTGACGACCTTGAGATTTTAGATGTTAAATCTCTTCATACCCAGTACTTGTAGTTGTTTATGTATAACTTTGCCGTACTATAAGCTAATAAAACCCAAACCCGGGGCTAACATGGTATAAGAGAGGCCGATACCCAGAAGAACTATATTTTGCGATTTGGACATTCTGCAACTTAATATTTACCTGGATATGGAACTTTCCCCGTCTTGTCCTCCGAATGGCGGAGGTTCCTCTCTAAACGGCGAGGCCATCCAGCTGAACATGTCATGGTTAGGTTTCCTAGTAACCGGCCCAGTGCGCGCGCTTCCCCAAGGGCTCTCCTTGAACCCTTCACTGAGATCCAAATCGTTGTCCCAGCTATTCAGTTGACGGCCCTGGCGTATCTTGTACTTGGTGCAGCGACTTGCCTGAAAAATGTCGTAAACTACAATGATAACAAATTATAATTCCAAAAAACAGGTACATTCGAATAAAAAAAAAACACAAAACCTCACTTTAATAGTCTGTGTTATGTGCTTTAATTTATAATACTTATGCTTTCTCAGCAATTGACAGAAGGGTCAGGACGCTATCTATCTTTCTCATCCCTAGTACGCCAGAATGGGAGATGGGCGCCATATTGTATTTATGATGACGTCATCAGCCTAGTCACCAATCTCTATCTTTACGAATCTATAGGTACCAAATTTGTCAAAACTGGTTAAAGAGTAGTCTATATAGTATGTACACAATACACTCAATACCTGGTAAAATACAAACACCTTTTCTCCCACCTTAAAGAGTCAACCAATAAAGCGTTTTGGGTTGGCAATCGGTTGACCCCTTGAGGTGGGACCAAAGAACAAATAGTTTACGTACCCCAGGTAGTTGCTCGATGAGATATCGCAGAGCGTTATTATTAAGTCCCAGTAAATGCGCTCCAGACAAGCTAGACGGTAAATTGTACTGGATCAATGGGAGACCAGACGCCTTTCGCGCGTTTTGAACTGCTTCTACTACTTTCGCCCATAAATCATTCAAAGAAGACGAAGTGTAATTGAAACCGTCTTCGGAAGTCACTTCATATATTAACTTAGGGCCGTCATCTTTAGGTGGTTCTGGAGTGGGCTTAGGAGCAACTGGCTTGTTCTCCTGTCCCCTCGCTATTTTACTCTGCTTCTTAGTAATGGCTGATTCGCTTTCAGACTTCTTTTCAGATAGAGGTCTTTTCATGACTTTAGAAGGAGCAGCCGATGATCTTGAGGGGGCTTGATGAGGCCTGTTTGGATCTTTCTCAGCTAACACTTTTGGTGGTTCCAAGTCTATCATTTCAGTATCCAAGCTCGGAAGTGACGTCATTTTGGAAGCGGTATCAATTGATTCACTAGTTACAATAGTTTCTGTGTCTGGAGCAGAACTAGTATTAGCTTGTTGAATTTCATTAGATAGTTGAATTGCCTGAGCAGCATCTCTCTCTTCCTTTTCACGCTTTACTCTTTCTAACTCCATGATTCTTTTGGATTCTTCAATAGCCTTTTCCAGATCGCTGTCAATAGTTTCATCTTTTATATTCAAATCGGGCATGTCGTGGCTCACTGGTCTGGTTTTCGGCGCTGCTGCCGGCGCTGTTTTGGATGTTCCTGTCTTTGAGGATTTGCTTTGACCATCTCTATGAAGTGGCAATACCCTGTTCGTAGGCCTCATTGTCAAGGGATTTACGACGTTAGTAGGAATTCCCGACTGTTGAGTAGGCGGTGCTTTAGGTAAAGAGATACTGGAACTGTTTTGCGTTGGCAAATTGATTGTGTTATTTTGTGGAACAGGTATGCATATCATGTTGCTGCTACTGCTTTGGTTTGGTATTAAGTTTGTATTATTCTGTGGTATACTTTGTGGCTGCAGTATAGTATTTGTTTGGATAGGGAAGTTCAGATCGGCGGCTGCTTTGGAAGCTATCTTTGGATCTACCAGATTATTCTGAACTGTGATATTGACAGTGTTGTTGCTGGAGTTAACGTTGATATTCATAGGAGCACTATTAGGTATCGCTTGGAAGGGAACATTTATCATAGTTCCACTACTTTCATTCTTTTGTTGGAAACTCAGCGACTCGGTATTTATGCCACTCACATTATTATTGGTATTGTTGGTGACCACCCGAATATTATGCTGTTGCGGTACGTGCTGATTTATATTATTATCGAGATTTGTATTGTTCATTCTCCCTCTTTCTGGCAGGTTTATAACTCTGTTGCTATTTGGTGGGTTCATTTGTAAGAAACCAAGTTGGTTATTGACCGAAATGTTGTGCTTATCGCTTACGACATTCACCTTAGCACAATCATTGTTTGGTAAGGTCATGGGCATATTTGTATTTGAAGGAGGTCCCATGATGTTTTTGCCTCTGATTGGCTCTTGAGGGAACTTCGGCGGGTCATTCACAGGCATGCTTCTGTTTACTTGGTTATCTAGATTAGTGATGTTATGATTTTGAGAAGAGTTACTGCTATTCATACTGCAGCTGTTAATATTAATTTGAGTATTGGTGGGAACTTGATTAGTCAAAATCTGATTCTGATTGTTAGTTCCATGAGACTGTGAACTATTCATTATCATGTGACTATTGCTGGCCATGAGGTTGTTGACACTGTGATCTGTGGAGTTGCTACAATTCATTAGCATGTCATGACTGCTTAGATTGTTTTGGGAGTTAGTGCCATACATACTGCTATTGCTCACAGAGTTCATCATCATATTATTAGGCATGTTTGAATTGTTTACATTCATTCCATGCATCATGTTCCCAGCTCCTATATTCATGTTGTTTGCGTTCATATTAGGGCAAAGTTCCATTGTGTTTTGGCTACTGGGAAATTGGGTACTATTGTTAGAGCAGCTTCCACTGCAAGAATTTTGTATTTCGTTTTTGATGTCAGGAATATTGTGCATTATTGTATTGTTTATGGATTGATGGGTAGCGTTTCCCATTTGCATAGAATTATTCAAGTTGTTATGCATCGCCATATTATTCATAGAAGCCATGTTGCTCATCTGGTGTTGCATCATCGAATTGTGTTCCATTGAATTTCTATTACTTTGCAATTGATTTATTGAATTAATATTTTGCATTGAGATTGAGTTATTATCGTATCTGTTACCGTGAATATTTGGCATCGCGCCCGAGCTATCCATTTGATTGCCTAAGCTCATAGTTGGACCGTTGCCCGGCATATGATGCATATGCATATTATTATCCATTTGCTGTCGATTGTGCATTTGCGAGGGCGGATGTTGGTGCATCCCCATGACGTTGTTGTCCATGTGTTGGCGATTGTTTTGCATCTGCATCACATTAGGCATTTGATGTTGGTGATGCAAGCTTAGATTGTCCAACTGTCTGTTTTGCTGCATAGACATTTGTTGGTTGACGTGCATGTTGCTCTCCATTTGGTTTCGATTGTTATTGTTGATGTGATGGTTCATTTGCTGCATGCTATGAAGCTGCGTGTTGTGCATACTCTCCATGGATCTGTTAGGATGCATTGTGTGGCTCATATTATTCATGCCGTGAGGCTGTAAACTATCCATCATAATGCGGTTGTTCTGCATATTTGTATTTGACATAGATTGCTGCATATGGATATGGTTCAAGTCGCTCAAATCAGGTCTGTTTAAATTATTATTTTGTACATTGTGCATATTCATTGACTGATTCATCAAGTTTGTGCTATCGGGAGTGCTGCGGTTCGAAAGCATATTTTGATTTTGTTGTACACCAATTATGTTATCATGGAATATTCTACCAGATGTGCCTTGATTTATTTGTTGAATTTGATTGTTGGTTTCGACTTGGCGATTATGCTGAATTTGTCCATTCATTATGTGAATCTGGTTAGGTGACGGTATATGATTGTTTTCTTGTGAGACTATCTGCATGTTGCCATGCGGCATGATCGTCGGGTTCATAGAAGAGTTTGTTTGATGCTGCTCATGCTGGTTTGATTGCATGCTATTGTCACTGGTAACGATAATATTCAATCTGTTATTACTAGTTTCCTGACACGAAAGATTCATGTTTTGCACAGAGTTATTTCCAGAACTTAATATTTGTATTTGCCCGTGATTTGCACTATTCGGGATTGAGCACATTTGGTTTTGACTGTTATTGTTTGGAGTGTTTTGCATCGGCGGGCGCATCAAGCCGTGCGGGCCGATGCTAACGGCTGGAGTGTTAGCCATGCTCCCGGCCATCTGACAACTATTTAGTTTGTGAATATTCATTTGATTAGACATATTATCAGAATGCTTATTATCTGTGTTTCCCATATTTTGGAAAGTTTTGTCATTATTCACATGCTGTTGAGAATGCGATGCCATGATTTCTTGAGAGAAGTTCAAGTGACCACCTTCAGCCTTTGAAAGTGCATTGATTTTGCTCAATTTTAATGTCGTGTCCGCATCAAAATTGCTACTCATTACTGATGAGGGTGGATAGATATTTCCGGACTGAATTTGAATAACATTGTTTGATGTCGAATGAGAAGTGGAATGATGGCTAACATTCGTTGTAGTCTCAAACTGGTGTGAATGCATGTTGATTCCGGGTATCGTATTTCCATTACCAGAAATAGAAATCAAACAGTTTTGATTAGTCTTATCAGGCTCATTATGTGAGTAAGTCCTCATTGGAGTTGAGTTGTTCTGAACATTCATGGAATTGTTCATATTATTTGATTTTATTTGTATATTGTGCATTTCCATTTTGTTATCTGAGGGCATACTTATTGGCGTGTGAACTTGCCTCCATGGTGTAGGCGACTTTATACTTTGCGTCACACTTATTGTCGGTACACTAGAAGAGTTTGAGGGATCTTGCAAGTTTCCACTTATTTCGATAACATGCGAATTTTCCATTTTCATATTATTTTTGTTAGCAGATGGCGCAATAGAACTCGATACTATTGGTTGCGATAATGGTATTGATTGCATCGAAAACGCGTTCACGGAGTTAGGAATCGAGTGCGAGATCGCCATTATGGGCTGTCCAGTCGATGATACGAGAGTAACGTTCGGCGACATCGATACAATACTCGGCCTATGAATATTTCTATGCATGGTTGCTGAACCACTCGATAATGTCAGGCTGTGTATCTGAGACGTGATAGGATTGACACTCTGCCTGCCAGTTATTATGGCGGGACTAGATTGCAGGCCCATTATCTGAGGCTGGCTCATTTGAATCACTTTGGGTGTCTGTCTATTGTTAGATTTATCAGGCAATGGCTGTAATGTTAAATTCGGCACGGTAGTCTTAACTGTCTTCATTGATGGTGGTGATGATTGCATGGTCTGAGCTGTGACCACATTTGGTGTCGATGCCGCAACAGTGTCTCCCACGTTATTAACGACGACGTATCCCGTCGGTACCTCTACAATAGGTTCAATCTTGCTAGCTTGGAACACCTGTGTTGTTGTTGCAGAAAAACTACTGTTTTGGGCTAGTACACCCTGCATTGCAGTCGAAACGAACTGTTGAGATGACATCACCGTATTTTGCACTATAGTTTCTAATCCATAATACACTGGTTGAGTAGTCAAGTACATGCAACCAGATTGGTCTGTGACCATTTCAAGTGTCGGCGTTGATCCCAATAAGACTTGGTCATTACAAAATTGTGGCAACAGAGCTCCTTGAGGCAGTATGGTAGTGCCACCTGGACCGGAGGCAATTAGCGTGTTGCCTTGAGTTTGTAATGTATTAGGTATTATGGTAGTCTGTCCATTGCCGATTCCGCTCTGTGGCACAACTGTTGCTCCCGTTTGCAAAGTATTGTTCTGCAAAAGAGTGGATCCTTGGGGAATGATTGTAGCTCCATTTTGAAGTGTCTGTGGTATGATTGTATGCCCATTGGGTCCTTGAGATATTATACCCTGTGTCTGTATGGCGCCTTGGGGCAAAATCGTGGCTCCTTGCTGTAAAGCTTGAGGCAAGATGCCAACATTTCCTTGGGGCAGCAAAACTGGTATGCCACCACTCGGCACCGCAACTAATCCACCAGATTCAGTTTGCTGTATTTGGAATGTCTGTGGCATGAGACCACTTTGAGAGATAAACTGTGTAGGTGTCGTTTTATAATCTCCCTGCGGTCCTATGGTAGCGATATATTGCATGTTTTGATTTTGTTGTTGAGAAAGAGCTTCCACATATGACATTATGTTCTGGTTAGCCATTGGCTGTACTATGATTGAGGGTTGTCCAGTCTGATTGTTTGTTTGCAACTGAATAACAGTATTTCCTTGCCCAAGAGGCTGATTAATTGTTGTGTAAGTCTTCTCTAACTTTGTGTGTCTCTTGATTGTAGTCGGTTTCGGCATTGGGCGACCTCTGCCTCTGTTTGCTGCTTGAAATATAGGTTTAGGTTGAACAGGCTGTGGTTGCTTTTTAGGCGACTTCTGAGGTGTGCCTGACATGATGATATGCTGTTTGTTTTGCGTATTTGGCGTAGCCAATCTTTGTGTCATAGCGGGGACCATTATTGTCGGATTGCCTTGGATCTGTGGTCGAATCATGGGCTGGATATTCTGTATAATTGAAGTGTTGGGCATCCCGTGAATAGAATTAACTGGGAGCGCAATAGACGAAGCGCTGGCCATATTCGGGAAATTCGTTACTTGATTTTTGCCTTGTATCATCTGTGTGATGTTGCCTTGTTGATTAGATGGTAATGTTAGCATTTGATTAGAGTTTGAAGAAATTACTTGAATACCGCCCGCACCTGATAATAATTGGGTCATATCGCCTCCTTGGACCTGCTGCATATTTGCGCCACCATTTCCGGGTTTCACGCAAATATTGTAAGGCAAAAGGCCTGATTGAGTTATCAATTGTGGTGTCATAATTTTCTGACCACCGGCTGTACTTGTGTTCGTTTTTGATGGTAGGAGCATTTGTGGTGTGACAACAATTTGAGGCGAAGACATCACTTGCTGGTTTGTCGACACTTGCATATTAGTAGTCTTACTCTGATCGAAGATAACAGTACCTGTCTTCATTTGCTCTGTAATAGTCATAGTCATTTCATTTGAAGGGCCCGGAGATGGCGTTTCTACAATTGTGCCATTGATCGTTATTTGTCTCGTGTTTATCGAAGTCCTTCTGGCTGAGATGCCTTCTGCTTTGACAGAGCTGTCAGACCCACTGACGACTCCAGCATGTATGATCATAGGCTGAGCGAAAGCATTCCCAAAGGCGTTTTGTAAAGTTGTTAGTGTTCTGTTCTCTGGTGATTTTGGATTTTCGCTCTCACTTTCACTGGTCGATATCATATCACACGAAGGAACGTGTCTATCATAAGATTCTTTATTACGATAAGTACATTGGCATCGATCGCATCGCACGGGCTGCTCAATGCTTTGATTCCCTGAATTATCGCCAAAAGGTCTCATCACTAGTTCAGGCTGACCGCTGATGTTTCCAGCAAAAGTCACGGTATAACTTTCAGTGCCACTGGCTCGATACATGAATTGGTTGGACTGCCCGCTGCCGTTATCGTTTCCGGTGTGGTTGTCTTCCGCACCGTCCAATTGCTGAATAGGCGTGAAATCGTTATCATCATGAGGACTGTTTGGCCGGGAGCTGCAATTGCTCTCTGAACTGGACCAGTCGGCCGCACCATCCAGTTGTGATATAGGACTGCACTGAATCTTAGTGTAGAAGTCGATGACGTCAGTGTAATACCCTTCCGTTTTGTCGCCCTTCTCGGCTTCCGACTCGTCTTTTTGCTTGGGCGATGTCGTGCGGTAGTTGATACCGGACGTGTGGGGAGCTTCGTCACACAATGTGCTGTTGTCGCCAGTTTCTTCTTTATCTTTTTTATCAGTATTCACTGGTTCTTTGATTGAATCTAGAGAATTTTCTGCTGATGGTAATTTTTGAATTGGGCTAAGCTTGCCCGTCACATTGGAAGTGGATGTTTTGCCCATTTTGCACCTCTTTATTGTGGAAGACAGTAAGCTTGTGTCGATTTTGCTGTTCCAGCTGCTAGATCTTTGTTGTCCCCGTCCAGTTGTTAGTGTTTTCAAGCTGTGACTTTGCAAGATCATTTCTGATTTGCTTCTTTTCAACTCCTTGCTTCCAGATTCAAATCGAGCATTTAGTAGTTCATCGATAAAATCTGTGGACCGGAAATCTTTGTCATTGCTTTTGTCGTCACCTTGACTCATGGCGCAATAGAATTCGTTTTTTAAATCTTGAAATATGTCTTGCATGGATATGCCATCTAGCAGGTCATGATTGAGGTCCTCGAATATGGCATCTTTTACTTCTGGCGGTAGCAGATCAGCCGCGTTCTGAGGTTCTTCTTCGTCTTGCTGCTCTTGCCTGCACACATTGTCAAGTAAATGTTCAACTACTTGCTTCACAGCGAGCTCTTCTAACGTCACAGTACTTCCAAATTTTACTGGTGACTTGTCGCTTTTGAATAAGTTGATAGCAGACTTTCCAGAGCCAGTTACAATGCTTTCATGCCAAGCGCCAATTTCGGCCATGACTCTATCCACCACTTGTACGTCCATGCTATGGTCTACTGTTATATTGACGCCAAAATCGAAGCCAGGCATTGGTTCAGCCAATATTAGCTTGGTCTTTATTGTGTACTGAACAATTTTCGAAGGCTTCTTACAAGACCAAAACAATCGAGTGCATGAAAAGTCGACAGGCATCAGGAAATCTTCATAGTCTGATACTGATGGAACAATTTTTCCGAGGCTGTGGACTGTCAGGGAGCCCAGAATAAACTGCACTTTATTGATTTCACTGTAGCGCTTTTTCTTCTTATCCAACTCCACGTAGACAGGTCTAGTCAGCTCAAAATCGGCATCTTTCTGAAGACTCTTTTTAGGGATGTCCTTTCCGTGTGCTGGACAAAATACTCTTTTATCGTCCATGAATGCGCAGCTTGCTTTTCTAGCGCATGCGTAATGATAAGTTTCGCTACAGTTCTTAGCGCAGCAACCTACACTCGCACCTTTCATTTCGCAAGTGGCGCATTTTATCATTTTGCCTCTCGAAATTGCCGAGTGAACATTCTGCAGAGATCCATCGATTTCTTCGAAAACTTCAGCAGACCACAGAGCGCAATTTGCGTGGATCCAGTCATTCTGACCGCAGTAAAGCAAACGACCTTCCATCGCTGGTGACGCGTCCCCGACTAACTTGCATAGAACACAAATTCGCGAATCGACGACTGGATAAAACTCCAACAATTCCTCTTCTAATTTTTCCCCATCTTGTTCAGGTTTCGGCACGATTTGATCGAATGGCCTTTCAACGGACTCATCATCATTCTTGATGCTTTTATTGTCAACCATGTCAACGTCTTTTATAGATTCTGCATCGTCGTTTTCACCTTCCACTTCCAGGTTTGGTTGCAGACAATTATTGACACAGTCAAACCATGGAAATGTTTCCGAGAACAAGTCTTTGTATATCGCTTTGAGATCGAAACTTGATATTCTATCGATTACCTCTTTCATGTCATGATTGAAGTCCTTCAACGAGACATACTCGTCGCTGTTTACTCTCTTTTTTATGTCGAGTAGCGATGGTGAAACTAATCTGTTCATTTCATCATCATTTTCGAGATTGGGTGAACTCTGATGTCTGACAAGTGCTGGACTTAGATCTTGCTCACTCCGGGCTTGCGGGAAGCTCTTCATCGGCTCGTCATCGTCAGATATTGGTTCGTACTTATCCACATGAACGGATGTAGGCAACATTGTCGTTGCCTTTTCACTCTTATTTTGAGGCGGGTTGTTCTCATGAACTTCAACACACGGCGTATCGAACAGCTCTGTTTTAGTATCATAGAGCCCTGTAGAGAAACATATCTCTTTGTTCTGCATTAGTGGCTCCTGAAGATTCACTACTTTGTGTAATGTATGCGGCATATTTTCATCGTTAAGAAGAGACGAACAATGCCACACATTCGAAGTGCTCGGCTCGTCAAGTTTGTTGGGACCGTTGCGCCGCCCCCTAGCCGTATTTCTGTACACTTTGGTCTCTGTCGTATCCTTCATAGTATCGTCAGAAACGTCGAAATGCAGCTTCCTGATCGCTTGCGGCGACATTAGCCTGAATGGCTTGTTAGGAACTGGAGTATTTTTGTGTGGAGTCAGTTTTAACAGTGCACAAGCTTTCTTATTTTTAGCCAGTAGCTTGAGTAGGTGCAGTAGTCTTCCTTTCAAGTGTTCCGTAAGCATTTTCCTCCATGGTGGGTCATTGGGCATGCACTTGCAGCAAATGTACTCAATGGATGGTGGCAACGCAGACAGGAGCTGGTACCCCTCGCCGGAGAGACCCTCGCAACTGGCGTGAACCCATCGGGCGCACCATCCGCACTCCATCATCTGAAAGTAATGAAAAACACCGTCATTATTTTCTTTACGTTATCATAAAAGTTGTTGCCTGCGCCTGCGCTCGAAAAATAAATAAAGTTGCATCAAATATAAAGTTTAATGTGTGTAATTTCAAAATACAATTTTTCTTTGTATCTATATGCAAAAACTTTGTTACATGTATTTATTCCGAATCTAAATACCTATTTTCAAGCCCGTACCATCAACTTTTTAGGACTTTAACTGTTACTTTTTTTTATTGGTTGCTTAAGGTTGGTTGGTTGTTAAGTATTGGTTGTCTAAGGGCTCTGGGGTTTTCTTATCTTAACTTTTTTTTTTACCCCCCGTATACATATATATTGAATCTACTCCCCTTAAAGAATCTATCAACCAATAATCAAGTAGTTATAAATATAAATACATAAATCAAGAATTAGATTGAGAGTCAATTGATAACGCGACCTATAATAGTATGTTACGACTTGTACTTGTGACTTATAGACTCCATAAGTCATGGAGAAACGTACTTAAATTGCGGGTTTAGGTCACACTGTGCTATAAAACTTACTAACCAGTATTTAATATAATGTAGAACTCAAAATTACCTTGCTATCAAAGTCATTGTCCCTGTAGCAGGCCTGACAGAGCGGGCAGTAGTTGCCTTTCTGGCGTAGTTTGAAGCACGGCCCGCAAAACGGCAAGCTTCCTACGAACTTGCTGACGCGGCTGCTATCGCAGCTCTTACACTTCAGGCACGAGCTACAGATCTGGAAGGAATTACAACTTAATAAAGATGGGAGAAGAAACAATTTTCTTTAGACTTGAATTTATGTACAAGCAATAATCAGGCTTTACATCCCAGTCGCTTTGTAAAGGTAAGAGTCGTTGAATTACAAATCTGGGATTTTCCAGACTTTGATTGACTATTCGTTATTTATCTTATGGTGAGTTTGATAGTTTTATTAAATTTTTTTTTTTAATATAGCATCATAGCAATAAAATAAAATAGCAACGATTAACCAGAAAACTTGATTTTGCCACATCCGGACCGCCGCTGGCGCCATCTGCGAAAAGTTTTGCCTGTAGAACTCATTGACAAAAAATTTGGAGAACATAAGTAAAAAAATACATACAATCTAACAAAAAATCTCCCCTTTTTGGAGTTTGAAAGAATTGCGAGTGGAAATCTGCACCAAAAACGCCATATTTCATAACTATAATTTCAAAAACAAAGAACTTTCCATACTACATTCCACCATACCTTATATCATCCCTGTCAAAAAAATATTGAAAACAGCATTTTTTATTTTAAATGAACTATCCAAATCCAATGCGTCAGGACAGAGCCTTTTATATTATAAAGATTACCTGTGGCCAGTCGGTGCGGTGGTCAGGCGGCGGCGCGGGCAGGCAGGCGGCGTGGTGGTGGCGCGCGCAGGCCCGGCAGCGCAGGCGCGCGGCCGCCCGCCCGCACGCCGCGCACGACACGCAGCGCGCGCACGTCCACGCGCCGCCGCGCGCCGCCTCCTCCGCGCACCAGCTGTGGTACCACTCGCAGCACGATGAACATGCCAGCATCTACCAACAGCGACAATTCTCTTATCACATATTTGACTAGGTGGTATAGCTTGGCAGAAAAGAGTACACAATGGGGGCGCCACTACAGCAAATACCTACTTCTACAAACATTCATTGAGTAAGTACTCATAGCTGCAACTTGCGCCCGTGTCACTTCTTTACTGTCTATTTGATGAAACTCAGAGGTCACCCATTAGATAAAGTCGGAAATCACTGACATACCAACATAAGAATATAAGGAAGTAAAAATTCTAAGGGTCTGTCACAAAATTCACATATCCCATGTCATTTTATGTATCCAAGGTCAACATTAGGGCCTTTATTACACTACTATTTGCCGTGTTCCAAGTGGGACGATCAGTCGACGTGAATGCCGCGATTACAAATTATTAATTCTTACGATTTTAGCCAGATAAGTGTCTTACGCAAAAACCATGCCTGCTGCTCTTGCTGACAGATTATCTTACCTGCTCTTTCCCGGCGCTTCCGCAAAGGAAGCATAATTTCGCGACTGTGAACGGCCCGGCCCCGATGAGGCCAAATCCGGAGCTACACACCTCGTCAGGATCATAGCTCTCCCAGAAGTCTATGCATATCAGTTCTGGACGATTCTGGCCACATTTCTGAGACCGACCACGAACCTGTAAATAAACGAAATTCAAGTTAAGTTTTGGTTTGGTCCGTTTTGGAAATTGATTTTCGTAACTAGGTCCAATAGATAAACTATTTTTCATTGTTTCGTAATCAATTATACAAGAATTTCGTTGTCATTTAGGTAATTGTTAAAAGATTAAAAGAAAAAATCAAGATGCATAATTCACTGAGATGACATGCAGAGAGCTAACACAGATCAATGCCTCATTTATATTATGATAATAAAAAGTTGGATCAATCTCAGTAGATACAGGGGCCAGATCCACGATGGATCTAGTGAGATTTTATTTTCTCATTGGATCTGTTTTCAAAGATATGACAGAAAATGTATCTAATGAGATTTTTTTGTTCCCGATAAATCCATTTTTATATTATTGTAAATTTTGATGGATCTATTGTTAAGGATCTACCAGATTAGAAGGAACGCACAAACTTATGCATGTGTGTTATGTACTTCCTTTTAGTTAAATTGGGTGAACCACACTTACGTTGGTGATGTTGGTGAATGGTTTGAATACAGTCTTTCTCGGCACGAGATCCATAATGGTTTCATCTTCACTAGACTCTCCTTTATGTTGCACTTTGACAGGAACCTCGATCTTTCTCTTCTTTACTTCTATTGGAGTTTCCAGTTCAGGCTCCTTCAAAATGGCTTCGGGTACAACTTGAGGATTATTTTCATCCATGTCAGTTTCACTAAGCAATTCAGGAGCCTCTCTATCCTTGATGGCGACCACCGTTGTGTTCTCGTCTTGCAAAGGAATAGCCTTTTCCTGCTTCTCTTTCTCTTCTTGAGTGGGGAATGTAGCAATTGGTTGTCCCAGGACAATGGACGCACTTCTACAAACATGCTTGACTCTAGGGCCTTTGAGTTCCACTTTTTGCCGTTTCGGGTCCTCGACTTGTTTGGCCTCGGTCTTCTCGATCTTTTCTGCTTTCTCTTTTTTGCGCACTTTTATTCGTGTGGTCAACTGTCGCTTTCTATTGATGCTGAAGTCTTCTTTCGTTTCATCAGCTGCCACACCTAGGGGAGCTTTTGTAAGCTTCTCCTGTAAACACAAAAATTAAGATTAGATACTTCGAAATTCTTATTTAATATTATGTGAAAATAATACAGAATAACAAATTGGGCAATGCTTTCTTCTGATGGTAAGTTACACCATTTCGCTGCTCTTCAGTACCACATTGCAGCTGGGCACATTTACATGTTATAATTACACAATCATAATTGAATTTCAAGAGGTAAAATTCGTGTTTTAGGAAAGTCAGATAAAAAAATATATTTAGGCAATAGCTGCATTATTTCTGCTATTAAACAAAATACATATGCTTTGTAAAGGCTATCACATATTACTGTCGCGGCGTACCCCATAGCATCGCATTACCAAAGAAAAAAAAGTGTTGTAGTAGGATTTTTACGCCCATCTTCATGTGGGTGAGACTAACAGCACATGGGCAAAGCCATGGGTTACCTGGTCGGTGGTAAAAAACAAAACTTTATTTACCTCTACTTTCTCAATTTCTTCAGATTTTTTAGTTGGTTTCAAAGCAACGAACATTTTGTTTTCATTGTCATTGGTTGCTGGTACAGCAAACACAGACTGTGGCGTCGTTGGCTGACTTGCTATCCTCAATGGGTTGGCGGGTGTTAGTGCAGAAACTGCCTTCAAGCCCGACCGCATATAAAGAGGCAGCATGGCTGTTAAACCAGCTCTTATGTTTGGAGGAACTTGGAATGCCTTTAGACACATCTTCAACCAGCAAGCTGGACATCGCGTTTTATTTGTACACGGTAATAACTTCCACTGCTGGGATCTCACTATTGGTGGCACATTGCAGTTACCTGGAAGATATAATACATATTAAATTAGCCTTCTCAGTCTATAATAATGTTAACTCATTGACCTTCACTGCATAAGTGCATTGCCATGTCCTGTATGCCGAGCCACTATTAGGAAATTAGCCTAGTTGTATACACAGGAAACAGGAATTTTATTTTTATAGACCACAATTCTTTTAATGTTGTTCTTTTTACATTGTTGGCATACACATGGGGACTACTAACTATCACTTGTGAGGTATGGATGACTGTGGCAGTCATTGGGCTAAAGAAATATAGAAGACTTAAAAGAATTTTAAAATATGAATATTTTTATACCTTCTCCTTTCAAGCATTCCAGCATCTGTACAATGCCAGTTTTGTGTGACAGCTTTTCTTTTTTCAACATCTTCGATATGAACTTGCGGCAGGACTCACAAGAAAATATTCCAAATTTACGAGCTTGCTTTACAAATCTGTAGAATCTTACGGCACCACACACTCCACATGTAACTGTTGTTGGTGGTGTATTTGTTGCTGAAAGAATTATAATATTTTTTATAAGTACTTAGAATATAATTATATTGTATATATAAGTAGAAAGAGTATTTAGAATATAAGTAGAAGATAAATACTTAGCTTAAAGCGAAGTATTGTATTATTTGCAATCTCAATATTTATTATCTAATATTTGAGATTATAATATTTATTCTATCCACATTAAGTAGATGTCTGGTTGTTATATAATAAAATAAAACAAAAATCTTACGAGAAGATGCTGTAGCTGTAAAAGGCCCATCTAAGCCTGTTGGAGCAGATGGAGTAGCAAGCTGAAGCCGTGCTTCCCTGATGATAACTTTTCCTCTAAGTAGCTGCGATGCGCACGATTTATCTTTCTCTGGGCTAGGAGGTGGTGGTTTCTCCTCTTCTCCCCCACTACCTTCAGGGCTGTCACTGTCCCAGCTTTCTCCAGTCTCTGATTCACTGCTTGTGCTACTAGAGCTGCTAGCGTCTGATATATCCATCAGTTTACGCCCAGCATGCCCGGTTCGATCCTCTTTGTTTATCGGATTCTTGACATTATCCACACTTTCCATGTTTGAATTCTCATCCGGTGGATATTCTGGATCTTTATCAAAGGAAAACAAATCATGCACAGGTTGTCTTGGTCCAGTGCTGAGGCTAGAAAACGAATTTGTTGTAGTCTTGTCCTTGAACAAGTTTGAAGATTTTATCTGCTTTTCTTTATCTTTTTCAATTATGTATTTATCAAGATCTTCTTCATCGGGTGTCTCATCATCATCATGTAAGTTGTTGAACACTACCTTCTTTAGTTTCGGTTTTCGTAAAACCTTGCCTGTGGTTATACTGCTTGCAGTACTATGTTCCTCTCCATCTATGAACTTCTTGTTTGGCTTTATAACACGAGATGAGTGTGCACTCCTCATGGGCAACACAAACTTTGTAGAGCTGCCACTATCTTTGTCGACCGGCGACATATTTCTCGGGGGAGGCGATATGCAACGACTTTCACTAAACTGAGAGAATTTATTCATAGGTTTGGACAAAGGATTCAAATTCTTTCTTTGATACCCCTCTTGATATTCTGATGATGATTTAGAGCTTAAATCTGTTAGTTTTGCTGGTTTCAGAATACTACTAAAGGTAGAGTATTCTGTTTGTTTCAATGCTGACTTTTTCTTGATGATGGGCACGAGAGGAGCATGGTGTTTAGTGGGAATTTTCTTTAGTGGGAAAAAGATGTCTTCGCAGCTCTCTACTGTGCCAAATGTTACAGTTTTCTTCACTGGTTTAGGCTTATCACCTTTGTTTGGCTCCATTTTGTTCTGTGATCTGGTTCTCACTGGAGACTTTGATGAATCACTGGGGCTCTTATCCAGGTTGTTTGATTTATTATTTAATTCATCTGGGACCTTGTTTTCACTGTTCTTGTTTGTCTCATTCTCATTATTTTCTTTCTTCTCTTCCTCCTGTAAAATTTAAATGAAATGTATAAAACTAAGTCATAGATAAATACTGGGTTATTACGTACATTATTTCTAGTACAAATGTATAAACCTATGTCTAATTATCCAGATAGATAAAGTATACCGATTTGTGGCGAAAAACTATTTTGTACCTATTGTTCAAATTTGTTATGCTTTCCTATTGTGTTGTCTTGTGTACAAAATGTGTTTTTTTTTTGTTAATAAAATCATGTCTATTATATATGCACTTTGCCACAGTCACATACATCACTTGCGGTATGCACAATGTTTTATGTAGTTCGATTAATTCAACAAATATAAGGAGTTATGATAATTGCTAAATAATTAATCATAAAGTCTGATTTCTTTTGCTTGGGTCTGCAGTGATATTATTGCTAGCTAGTAGTATTTTTAAAACTAAAATGCTTTATAAATTACTGCAATAGATGAGTTAAAACACATCAAACAAGCCTGAACTTATGGTAGCAATAGAAGAATTCAAGTATCTCCTTCTATATCCATTTGAGACATTGCAAGTACATGCAATCTCGATGGACCTGGGTATGTCCTAAAATTGTATCCAGAACCACCAGAGGACGGGCAGCAACATAAAAATAACAAAATTCACATAGGTGAACTATTCTGACTAACACACACTTTATTATAACCACAATCATTTATTGTCAAACTGTGTGTTGTGACCCTAATAAATAGAAGTGAGGCGTTATGTTAAAAAGATTGCACTCTGTGCCTTACTAATTCCCTGCAACTGTCCGATCCTTTCTTATAGGCTTCATAAATGACTTAAACATCTGAATTTTATTGTGAAAAATAAGACATGTTTATAAGATTATTAGAAATATTATGGTTTATCATTTCTGTTAACTACATTGGCAAAAATAATATATAGTTTCATCTAATCAAACAACCTGCTCCTCGATGTTCCTGATTGAAAGGTCCACATAAGGCTGGCTTGCCACTGACTGTATTACGAGCACTATGTTATGTAAGTATACATAATTATGTTGGATATTAGGTATATTAAAATCAAACATTAAGTAAGAGAAACAGGTGCTTCATTTATCACTCCGTTAAAATTGTCTAGGAGCACTCAATATTTAGGTATATTTCCTTCAGAATGCAATGGGTAGTATATACTAAACGGAGTCAAATATAAATTTAAAATTTATTACCTATTAAAAGTATTTACCTACAAAAAAAACTACTTAAACATGGCTATTACACAAATTAGTGCAACTCTCTTATTTATGCTCACAACTCGTTAGAAATTGGATAAGAATTTCTAACCCAATCCAGTAGTATGACATGACATTCATTATAAATATTGACTCAATAATTAACAAGAATGCTATCAAATTTAGATAAGACAGTATTTGGTAAGTTGCTATCTCAGATTATTAGGTAGGTACCTAGAGTTTGCCTTGAGATTTGTCAATGAAAGACAAAAGAACTTGTTCGTGTATGAGGTTATGTTGGTCTAATGTAGTAATGTTTTTGCTGATTTGTTTACCAAACTACAAGAAATGCATTCAATTTAATGTATAATGCTCAAAGCTAGGAAATACTCGCTGCAAAGAGTATTTTGTTGACATAGTCAAATCAAAATGGAATACAGACTTGTCAAAGTCCCTAAGTATTGGAAAAATCATAGATACGATATGCAAGATGCTACCAACGATTATAGCGCCTCGTAATGCTTGTAGATATTACGTAAACAAAACATATCCGTATGTTGACCGTTATTTTGGCGTAATTGATCCACGAAGGGCACAGATTGGCACGAAACAAGGCTTACCTCTTGTTCCCCAGCAAAATCATTAGAAGCATTGCCACGGGCGGGCGGGTGACTCTCTGAAGCAGTCTCATGGTAAACAGTTCCCGATAAAACACTGATTCGCTTTCTGTTTTGAAACTTGAGTGGTTTCCCTGGGAATCTCGACCTTCCCATTTTGATATGCACGTAAACGAACACTCAGTGCGTTCCAAGCGAACGTGGGGAAACTGGCGCGCATGCTCGGGCCCGCGCGCTCCGCATCGCCATTTCACTCGTTTAACCAATGTATTTTGTCGATTACAACGCAGTTTTCATCACATTTACGCCCGAACATTAACACCAACAGCACCCTTCACTTGATTCAATAAAGCTAACACCTTGCACTGTTTTTGCAAAAGACGACATCATCCATCATTTTAATGGTCGACTGGTTGTTAACGCCGTAATCGCGTTACGCTTCCATTCAACGGCAGAACATAGCTAGCTAGCGTCCGTCAGCTAATAGTCAAACAAAAGAGAACGTAGCGACTCGATTCCGCCGCTCAACGCATCATTCCCGCGAAGTTTTTGTTTTGTTACATTTGATTAAAATAACACACACAAACACGAATTAGATATTTGAGTCGCCGTAATTTGACAAAGATGGCTGGCTGGTCGGCGCGGTTTTAACAATAGCGAACACGAGTGATTAACGAGACGAGGCGGCGAGGCCGCGGTGTGAACGACACCTGGCTCTCGGGGGCCAGTTATGGATTTTGAACCAATCGCGACGAATAATTTCGGACCGGTCGCCAGTACGTGCCTATGAAAACAAACATCACAGCCTATATTTAATTACGATAATCTTGTAATTATTTATCTAGCTTTAGGCTCTTTGGAATTAAATTACCTAAAAGCTTTATATTCAAGATTTGAATCTCATTTATAATACCGCGCGATTTTATAAGTAATCCGCCGCGGGGAATTTAATTTCGATTCGAATAAAACTCGATTCAATATTGTGAGCGTTTAGCTTAATTCTAATTCTATCGCATACCTACATTTCTTGCATTATTAACCCGCTGTTTGAGCCGCAATGTTCCTACTAGTTTTGTTGTGTTTTTCTAATGGAATAGGTAGGTAGTTAGACTATCTTTAATGTTTTGTTATTCAATCATCGGTTTTAGATCCTAATAATGCTTTGTATATGTGCAATTAAGTAAGTTAAGTAAATTAAAGCCCTTATGTACTATTATTATCTCTCCAATACTTGTTTCAGATGATGATGATGATCCTAATGATATCCTCCCTTACAATGTGGGTCGAATGTTTGTCTGCTACGATGCGTCTATAAATAAGTAAGTACCTACCTGAATAATAAATACTAGTCTACCCCACTAAACCATACGACGACGGGAAAGTTCTAACATGAATTATTATCATAAGGCGCGCTTGTAGCGAGGTACGTCGGCGGGTAAACGATAGGCAGGCAATAAACGTGCGAGCGAGAGAGGTGCTAACGAAAGCGCTTGAATTGCTAATTTTAGTAGGTTTTTCCAATTATATTATATATATAAGGAGGGAGATATGTCATATCGCGCCCTAAAATGGCCCCGTGAAGACGGCCCTAAGGACTGTCTCGCCTGTCCGCGCTCACTAAGCGAGACGCGCGCTATCCCTTTTGCTCTCATAAAAGTGCTATCATCTTTCACACTCTAGCGCAAGTCGTAAACAAGAGGGCGCGGGGGTCATTTTCAAACGTTGTTTTATTACGCGATGGCGCATCCTTCGTAATCTTTGGGTTTTTCTTTATTTTGAAAAATACTGTAATCTTAAAAATCAGAAAACGAAATAATACTGTACTCTATCTATTAGTATAAATTTCACGTGGTTTCATAATGCATTTTCTTAGTTCTAGCTTATCGAAATACCGATTTAGTGTCTAGTTTTTTTTTCTATCTAATCTAACACTCATGTTTTCCAAAAAAAAAAAAGCTAAAATATATGATAAATTTTAATAAAAATATATATATTGGTTTAATATCGGGCATTCTGGATTTTTCCCATATTAAAAAAAAGTGCAAGATTGCTACAAGCTTGCCTTAAATACCTGCGATACAATGTAGGTAACTATTATGAGTTTTATGCAACCATGGCCGTATATGAAGGGGAAGGGAAGGGGGGAAGAGGGCTAGGGGGTACCCGACACTAATATAAAAATGGGTGTTATTATATGAAACACGATTGGAACGAAGTGCCATTAGTTACATAAATTTTTGGACCCTCGGTCCCCAATGTGAAAGCTATAGCTACGCCCGTAAATGCAACGAAGATCTCAGATTATAACATTATTCAATTAATACGTCAATCACTTTTCTCAAAAATATTTAAAGTAATAAAACGTTATAATAGAATACTACTTAGAGGCGTGTAACTTTCGGCTTAGTTCATACAAGGTATGGGATATAAGTACCACTAGGTCACCTGAGTATGAGAAATTTTCTAAGCCTATAAATGCCGTGAATTGAGTTTATTTTTAGGATGGTTAAAGTTGAAGATATTGAACTAAAAAAGAGTATCTTATGTATAAATTAAATATCTAAAGTTCTGAAGCGTGTAAGTAAATAAATAATATGTCAATGTTCAATGCGCTGTAAGTATACCTATTTTAATGTTATAGTCAAGCGTGCTTTGTAATTATTACGTGTCTCGTCCCACATCCTCAAATCTACACGCTCAACTCACGCTCACTGTGCGCTCACAGTGAGTACCTACATTGATATATACACATATACATGTGCTTTATCGCACCCTACCCTACAAAGGGAACCCCAAAACTCCGGTCGATCATGCGTAAAGGGCGGAGAAGGGATGATAGAGGGAAGCTTGTCGGTGATTGAACTTTAGATATGCCCAAAATAATTTTGTATTTCGTCATTTTTATTCTACAATACACAAACAAAACTTTCTTAAAAGTCCATACTGACCTCTAGCGTAAGTTATGAGAACGAAAAGTTCCTTGCTGAAACGCTTCCTGAAATAGGCACATTGAGAACGGCGGCATTTCCTCAGACTTGGATCGAAGCGGAATAACTCAGACACTTTTCTCATACATTTTCACATAACACTTTAACTATTTCACTCTACTATAGATATATATCACTCACACTGCATGTTGAATGTTTAAAAATAACAACTCGCGCGTAAATATCACCGTAGTAGTAATATTTACATGAGTTTCATTGCGCTGGTATACGTGCGTGAAACTGTAGTAGCGAGACTGGCAGAGAGACGCCGCGCATGTCGCGAGGGACTCGATGTAAATATAAAAATGGACAAACTCCCCTTCTTGGGGGCTCACCCGAATGAATCACAGTAATGCACGAAGCGCCTCGCATTTGGGATTCTGTTTTTTATTGGGCAAAGACCTTTGCCACATGTGTGGCGATCGATGTTTTTTTTTTGTTGTTACCACTGGCCTTAAAATTTTAAGTAGAGTGCAGAATAAAATATAATAGTAGGTTGGTACTAAGAGAGAGAGCACTATTACATTTTCATAATGACTTCCGTAAACCATGGTTTAAAATTATTGATCGTCAAATATTTAAAATACGTTCACATTTCATTTGGGCCCTTATGTAGTTCGGATGGAGATAATCGCTGTTGAATCAATCGTTCACATCCGTATTGTATCTTTTGAGACCTTTTTGTGGCAGGTAGGTAGATATTTTTTGTTCTTTGAGTTTGGGATGGAATTCGGAAACCACAGTTTTACGAGTGAAGTGATTATGTGTATACTCTATTACTGTGTAAAGTATAGTCATATACCTATAATGAAAAAACAGCAAATATTAAGTTAACCATTTTTTTTTTTTTTAATATTTACTTAGAAGTATCCATTGTATTTATTACCTAGTAAAAACGAATAAGTACCTACTTACAAATCTGCCCATCAGACAAAGGATCACGATAGCGTGATCGTCTGCCGTTATAGGTTATAGCTAAGTTGGTAGCATGTCTGCCTTCAGAGCTGTAGGGCGTCGCTTCGACCCCCACCCAGGACAAAATATAAGTGACGAACATAGATGTTTGTTCTGTGTCTGCGTGTAGTATGTATTATATACAATGTGTAACAAAAAGGTTCAACAATACGAAAGGGAATGATGAGTATGTACATACCCTTTCGTATTGTTGAACCTTTTTGTTACACGTTATATATTAACAAAAAAAAGCAAAATATTCAATCAGCTACTGGTTTCCATAATACAAGCTTTGCATAGTATGGGCATAGAGGTAGGAACTAACCTCTATGAGTATGGGCTAGATTGCGATGTGTGAAAAAATTACCACCAATATTTATTTATTATTTACTACAGGTCCCCAGCGACTCCGCGTACGGAAAAAAATCGCCCGGATCCCAAATACTCGTTTCTTCCATATCGTTGGGTTGATTACTAATTATTTTCCTCCCCATATCACCATTTTAAACCATCCCGAGCAAATAACTTTAAAATAAATAACTTTCCATACGAAGTTTCCTGCGTCTTTTTACCCAAACCCCCTGATATCCCTGTAAAAAAAAGTTGTTTTATTTTAAATGTAAGTACTATAAATTTTTTCCACTACATCTTCAAAACAGAGATTTTTTTTACATACGATCAATGATTTCTATGTATGTCTATGCATACCATGGACACCGTATTTTTTTGATTAAAAAAATAATAATTATACCTAAGTCCAAGTACATATTGTCACGTATACCAAGACCTAATTGGGGTTAGTAGTATTAGTTGTTTCCATTTACGACCAACACCGATTTCAAATTATGGCCCTTAGAAGCAAGGCCGTAGCCAGGAATTCATTTCGGGGGGGGTCGAGCTCTGGACCAGACACAATAAGTAACAACTTTAAGACGACGACGATCTATACGTAAGTAGGTATGTATAAAACGGTGGGTTGGCGAAGGCATTTAGGGGGGGGGGGGGTTGGACCCCCAAACCCCCACCCCTGCCTACGGCCTTGCTTAGAGGATCTATCTCGCCTGTGGCTCTGCTATTTTCAAAAACGCATGATCACTAGTTTGTTGTACTTACCTACCATTGATATAAAAGTATGATCAAAACAAAATGAAAACCTACCAAACTACCAAATTATCAAAACAAAGTTTCAAAGCCATCAACTCAACGTTATAATTTTATTAGTCGTTAGTCGTTATTGGAACATACGGATTTGTTGATTTTATAAATGGGCTTCGACCGTTCTGATTAAAAGCATGTGACATTTTGGCCTAGTTCATACAAGGAAGTATGGGAATTTGTACCACTAGGCCACTTGCGTATGGGAATTGTCCTAAGCCTAGTGTATAAGATGTAGCTTTGAATATTTTTTACACATGGTAACCTGATAACGTTCCCTAGTAGAAGAAAATTAAAATTAATTTTATTCAGTTACATACTTTTTTACAAGGGTACCGATATTATTAGGGTCCTATGTTAGGGTTAATTTACATTGTATTTTTTTTTATGGAGTGTGGTTATTTTCTTACTGGCTTTCATGCTAAAAATACGTAAAAAATAGACTTCAAAATACGTATAAAATACGTTTATATTTTATTACATTTGTATTGTTATTCTTAAAGATTAGGTATGTGAAATCATTAATTAATATTACAATAATACATAGTAAATTAAAACAGATGAAGCTAAACTCATTGTCAATATTATAAAATAGGATGTCCGAAATCTGCCCGGCCCCTCGTCCAAAACTCCAAACGTCACGCCCATCAAGCCGGCGGCATTGCAAACCTACAAACTCTAACTAGTACTAGTTTTGGCGAGAACGTGAAAAAATAATGTCGCTGCATTGTATTATTTTCCAAAACGTGTGTTTTTCGAGTGTTAATACATAAAAATGGTGGCGTTCGTTTTATTCAAGTGCTGATTTATGCGCACGAGTGTCGGCTAGTGGTATTATGGTATAATGTACCTAGTGAGTGAAACACACAGAGCAATTAACTAGAGTGAATGAAACATGTCCTTTCATGTTGTTTCAAAACCGAAGAAGCTTCTAGGAAAGCTGGCACTACTTTACTAGGGCATGACTGACTTGACTGTAACTTACTTACTTACCTTGAATATGACTAAGACTCATTCGATTTTAAATTCGTCAAAAACTTGATGTATTAAATACTTGACTGAAGTTTTGGCGAAAACACGGAAAATCATGTCGTTGCATTCTATTATTTTCTGATACTTGCGATTTTTCGCAAATTGATGATTAAAAATAGTGATGTTTTATTCATTGAGTGTTGAATTACATGCACGAGTGTGGGCAAGTGATATGATGTGGTCAAATATGTCTTTTTCGTGTTGTTTTCAAAACTCCGTAGAAGCTCATAGTAAAGTCACCACAACTTTACTAGGGCATGACTTGGTCTCAACTATGACTAATTTCGTGGGACTAGCTGTGATTTCATGACATATTTGACTAAATTTTAATATAAAAATTTAAAAATTCATGAACTTGACACTGGCAGAATGCACAACGTGCGATGCCAATAACTAAGAAAAAAAAACTTGACACTGGCAAATGCACAATGTGCAACCCCATTACCCTCCTAGCCAAAAAAAAACACTATACAGCCGTCATCACGACATTGACACTGGTTGCATTTTGGCATTGACCAGCCCAATGACGAGCTACAGCAAAGGACAGTCCGAAACTTGCCAACAAAGCCAAAATACGGAGCTACCCTGCCCTCGGATTATCATGTAACTTTTCGGGATCGCGATTCGGATACGAGTTGTCAAAAATTGACACTTGTCACTGTCACTGCTAAAACTCATTTGACCCTGCAGGGCAGGATGAAACGCCAAAAGACCGACGGATTTGCTTAACTTAATTACGGAAATCAATGCATTCGTTCGATAACGATAGCGAGAGAAATCCGTCCGTGATACCGTGAAGCTGTGACAGTGACAAGTGACATTTATGACAAATAGCGATCCGAATCGCGATCCCGAACAGTTACATGATTAGCCTGCCAAATCACTGATGATGGTGGTACTGATTATTCAGGATGGCGACGACGTGATAATGGAGATTGCAGGCCGTTTACTTTTGGAATGAAAGCCCGGTTCCAGAATAATAAAAAAATTACTGTTTATTGCTACTGGTTCTCATCATCAGCCATATTAAGGCGTCCACTGCTCAACGAAAGGCTCCTAATAGAGGGGTGTTGCCTTAATCACCACGCTTGGCAGGCGGCTTGGACTTGGCAGGCGGCTTGGGCTTGGCTTGGTTGACGGGTTCTCACATTAGCACTATTGTTTTTTTTTTTCCTTTGTTATTGGCATCGCACGCCATGCATTCTGCCAGTGTCAAGTTAATGAATTTTCAAGTTTTTTTTATTAAAACCAAGTCAAATATGTCATGAAATCACAGTCAGTCACACGAAGTTAGTCAAAGTCGAGTCCAAGTCATGCCCTAGTAAAGTTGAGGCAACTTTACTATGAGCTTCTACCGAGTTTTGGAAACAACACGAAAAGACATGCTCCACCACATTATATCACTTGCCCACACTCGTGCACGTAATTCAACACTCAATGAATAAAACACCACCATTTTTAATCATTAATTCACGAAAAAACACAAGTTTAAGAAAATAATAGAATGCATCGACATGATTTTTCCGTGTTCCCGCCAAAACTCTCAACACTATTGATGTATTGATGTGTTTCGGACCTCGCAAGTACTCGTAACGTAAATTTCGTGTAATTTTCGCGCCAATTTTATTGCGCATCCTTCTTTCTAGCTCATGCTTTCATGCACTAGTTAAATGCTCAATGCTACATGCTTCACATTTTTTATGGTGAAAGACCCAAGAAATTATAATTCAATATTTCTCGTCTACTAAACGGCCTTGCAAAACTCTTTACCATGTCTCTAGAAGCTCAGTACAATGCGCCTGTCGCTTTGAAATTCACACGCTTGAGTGAAAATGCTTTTCCACCGATGAAGGGCTCAGAAAAGGCAGCCGGATTCGATTTAAAGAGGTAAGATTAATACGATTACCAAAGTAAAACTAACTAGTAAGTACCTGAGTTGACCTAATTATGTCTAAATAATGTAAGTGGTTGTTAACTCTCACATAATTTTCAGTGCTTATGATTATGTTGTTCCTGCTCACGGGAAAGAGTTGGTGAAGACAGATTTGCAAGTAGAATTGCCTCCTAGCTGCTACGGAAGAGTGGCACCTCGCTCAGGATTAGCAGTGAAGAACTTCATTGATGTCGGAGGTATGTTAACCTTAATGAGGGTCCTTCATGCCCAGTTATGTAAAACATTTCA
This sequence comes from Erannis defoliaria, assembly GCA_905404285.2. NCBI lineage: Eukaryota > Metazoa > Arthropoda > Insecta > Lepidoptera > Geometridae > Erannis > Erannis defoliaria. Next base: position 8,199,240 of record FR990066.1, on the reverse strand, counting down.
TGAAAGTAGTCCCACAACATAGAATAGGTATATAGGTACATGTTTTTGGTGAAAATAATATTTGATAGATGGAATCTCTATTATGCTTGCCAGGATTCTTGTTGGTGAATTCCCAACAAGTCGCACCAATACCAGTCATAGTGTGATTAGTTGGGATTTTGCTTCCCATTGACTAACACTAACTTGATACTCGATGAAACTTTTTTTAATGTCATCCCAACAAGTCACAGTTTGATGATAAATCATGTTTACTTTTACAATGTTTGTACAAAATTGATGTATGGCCAAAGTATAGGTAACTAGTAAATTTGTAATGTCCCGTCGTTAATTTTGTGGAAGAAATTGATAAAATTAAAATGTTATGTTTTCAAAATTAAAAGATTTCTAGGCAGCCCGTTTTGTCCCAGTGCTGAGCAAAGAACCATACAAGAAGCTAACTTCTTGGTCACCCCTTTTCTTCTTCAGCCCTGGCTTCCTCAGGTCAATTTATTGCAGTTATAAGACGAAACAGAGATGGCTAGGACAATCTACTGTGTTTCGAATTGAGTCAAAATCACTGTTGGCGCTGTGAGCGATAAATGTCATTCCGTTTTGATCATTGGGCTGACAGCGCTATCAGTGCGATATCATTTCGGAATGGCTGAACATGGGAAACTAATAAACTAACCTCTTTTGAACTGGTCTGCACTTAAATATAACTGGATTTGGTTATCAGCAGTCTCATCATTAATCGCGACCAACATTATTTCTCTCTTATAACAGTTTTTCTTCTTCTTAAGTATTTACAAACAATTCGCCTTTTACTTTCCATACTTATCTTGTACGAGTTAAACGTCAAATTTTACAGCGTTCACAGTGCTAACGCCGGAAAGCAATATCACTGTAAACGCAAGACGGCGTGGTAATGACGTCATCCATGACGTCGAGACTGCTATCGTAGACGCGTTAACGCCAATTCAGAATAGGTTTTTATTGTGCTCACAGCGCCAACAGTGATTTTGTCTCAATTCGGAATGCGGCGCAAATTATCAGTCAAATCTCTGACAATTGTTCTCACATACAAGTGCTTTTTCGTAGTAAAATTGTAAGGGGTGTGCCAGTTTGATTTTAGGGGGTCCCGTTTGGTCCCATCTGTCCCCCAATATTGCAGCCGCTGTTCACCCAGTACCAATTCAGTATAACAGCTCTCATACTGTTCAAAATGGAACAGTATAATGTTTTCATGGTCATCCAAGTATCACCTACCTAGACAACCACCTGTTGTAACCAACTACTAGAAAAAACTAGAACACACTTTTAAAAAATATTTTTTATTTATTTTTAGCTGGAGTTATTGATGAAGACTACAGAGGCAATGTTGGCGTTGTCCTGTTCAATCATTCTAATACAGATTTTGAAGTTAAAAAAGGTGATAGGATTGCTCAGCTCATATGTGAGAGAATCTACTACCCAGTATTACAGGAAGTGACCAATTTGTCTCAAACATCAAGAGCAGAAGGGGGTTTTGGTTCAACTGGTACTAAGTAACATAATTGTAAGATTGTTTTTATTATTGCATTTATTATTTGGTTTCCTTTGTCTTCATTGTTAGGTATTTAGGTTTAAGAATAACTTTAATATGATGAACAATCTGTGTTAATTTTTACTGATAAAAAACTGCTGTTATTTTATTAGTTGTATGCATTTTGATAATTTGGTTGTTTTTGTTACTACCTATTCATTGTGTGTAATTTGTTCACCTTCTAAGGAGAATCTGGTTTACTAGTTTCATAATGTATTGATTTTCAAGTAAAACTAGTTTATAAATAAGTACATACACATTTTATTACCATAACCCTAAACATAAGGCACAATGTGGACTATGACTTAACTTTTTTGAAATATTTACATGAAAGGCATTATTTTAAGTACAGAAATAACATATTACTATTTTAAAAGTTAATATTATTGAACAGGAAATTGTCAAGGTCTATGTGATATCTAAGTACTGGACAGTTTCAAATGAGTACCTAATGGTAGTTCAAAGATATGAGTAGAAATTAACTTTGCTTTACCACCTTCCAATGGGAGATGTGGTTATCAGTGTGTATTAACTGGCATCTGCCACCGTATAATTGCATCGGCATTCCCTGTATGCCAAGCCATCTAAAACTTGGGTAATGATGAACATCCAATGGAAGTTGTGGGGCTAGGCCCAATAATCACAAACTTCTACTTATGATGTTTGTGGCAGTGGAAAGGTACATAAAATAACTATCTACAGTACCGTTTGAGTCATTAGTGAAATTGTCTTGTTTAAAGTTGTGATCACATTTTTTCTTATTATTAGTTAAGTAGGTACCTACTTTTTATGTGTACCTAGAATATAAATGCAGAATGTAACAGTATCATTAATAATCAAGTTTAATTTGTTTATAAATTAAATTAGTGGGTAGTTTTCATTAGGTGCTATCTTCAAAATTATTCACAACACTTTCAAAGTGCAATCTTTCAAATGGTACAACATTGGGTACAGGAGTACTAGTATTCCTTTTTAAGAATGGTTTTAGTAAACTTTTTATTTTATTCTCATTAGTAACTCCAAAATCTGTCTCAGCTTTTTCAACTTGTTTCTCAAGGAGCTCTATGTTATTCTGTAATTTCACTATAACATAGCTAAGTGTAGCAATTTTTTTGGAAAGATTTGTAATCTCGCTTCTATATTTACTGATATCTTCTGAGACAGATAAAACACAGTCACCGTTTTTTAACTTTATCATCTGCAGCACACTCGTCAATTCTTCGAGCCTTGTCAGCATGTTATCGACTACATCTTGGACGGTTTGGAACCCGTCGAGGACATCCAATTTGAAATAAGCAGCATAATCCTCCACAACTTGTTCCAACATCACGCAGGGGTATCAATCGGCACCAAAATCTGGATACAAATATTGAAATACACTTATCAAACTATCAAAACAGTCGGTAATAAATTTCGTTAGCTCCCTAAATGAGCGAGGGCACACACGCAAAAGTTTTACAAATAGCTCCATGATATCCTGCCATGTGGTTACGCTAGCTTTTAGTAAGTATGTGCCATTACCTTCCAAGTATTATGAAACTTTAGTTGCTTAAAACCTGCTACCTCAATTAAATCCAAGGCCGCGCCGCGACTCGCTAATCGTTTAGCAAGCAAGTATTTTTTTGGGTGTATGATGTGCAACATGATATTTGCCGACACGATAATTTACGGCATAATAATGCATAGCATGATAATTGGTGTACATGTACATCGAATATCATGTTACAATCCATGTCGTACAATACTAGCCGTCCATTATCGGCTCGTGTATAAAGTACGGCAAGGAAACCACAGATGGATCCCTATATTGTACAGCCAATAATCAGAGTAAATTTCTCAAACTGACATTTAAAAAAATACCTGAACCTAACTGCTATACAAATAAAGAAATAAGGCCATGTACATCAAATATCAGTCTGTACAAAATCGGGGTGTGCATTATTGAGCCGTACATTATTTGTGTCGTACATTATTGCCTCCTTTTTTTTTTTAAGTTGACACACCCCCCCAATAATGTTGTTGGTGGAGTTTTGGCGGGAACACGGAAAAATCATGTCGTTGCATTCTATTCTTTTCTTAAACTTGTGTTTTTTCGCGAATTAATGATTAAAAATGGTGGTGTTTTATTCATTGAGTGTTGAATTACGTGCATGAGTGTGGGCAAGTGATATAATGTGGTGTAACATGTCTTTTCGTGATGTTTTCAAAACTCCGTAGAAGCTCATAGTAAAGTCGCCACAACTTTACTAGGGTATGACTTGGAATCGACTATGACTAAGTTCGTGTGACTTACTGTGATTTCATGACTTATATGACTTGATGATAACAAATAAATGTAAAAATTCATAAACTTGACACTGGCAGAATGCACAACGTGCGATGCCAAAAACTAAGAAAAAAAAAAATGTTGATGTTTTGGCGGGAACACGGAAAAATCATGTCGTTGCATTCTATTATTTTCTTAAACTTGTGTGTTTTCGCGAATTACGGCCTTACTTAAAAAAACTTTTCAACCGGTAGTCACTGCTTAAGATGCTCTGCCATCTTCTCTCTGACGTGAATTTGCTCGTGCTAGAAAAGGACAGAGAAATTTAAGCAGTGACTAAGAGAATCGAGATTATTTTAGGTAAGGCAGTTAATGATTAAAAATGGTGGTGTTTTATTCATTGAGTGTTGAATTACGTGCACAAGTATCGGCAAGTGATATAATGTGGTGGAGCATGTCTTTTCGTGTTGTTTCCAAAACTCGGTAGAAGCTCATAGTAAAGTTGCCACAACTTTACTAGGGCATGACTTGGACTCGACTATGACTAACTTCGTGTGACTGACTGTGATATCATTACATATTTGACTTGATTTTCGTATAAATACTTGAAAAAATCATAAACTTGACACTGGCAGAATGCACAACGTGCGATGCCAAGAACTAAGAAAAAAAAAAACTAAGAAAAAAAAACAATGTTGTTCTTAATAGTTCCTGGCCATGGATACTAGTCCTTCAGCCGAATACATATTTCTTCATCGATCCTTCTTTCTCCTGTTAAATGAGTCGTAGTCACAGTCCAAGTCACACACAGTAAGTCACAGTCAAGTCCAGTCATGCCCTAGTAAGGTCGTGGCAACTTTACTACAAGCTTCTGCGGAGTTTTGGAAACAATACGAAAGGACACGTTTCACTACATATATCACTTGCCCACACTCTTTCTCGTAAATTAGCGCTTAATGAATAAAACGCCACCTTTGTAATGCATTAACACTAAAAAAAAAAGACTTGAAAAAGCATTTTGGAAAATAATACAATGCGACATGATTTTCTCGCGTTTCTGCCAAAACTCTCTAATTTGTTTAGTGGGGGTACACACTAAAAAAAAGGGGTAAAAAGGGCATGTGACATTTTGGCCTAGTGATTTTATATGGGTTTTTTTTTACTCGCGGCGGAAGATGAAGCTTAGAAATATCGATAGAGCATAAAAATGCGATGTCTAAATGTTCTAGCACTACCCCTGTATCCGTTTCCGTTGCAGAGTTATTATCGAATAAAAACGCACTAATTGTTCAAAATTATATTTTTAATCGCGGCGGAAGATAAAACTATTTATTAACATGCTTTTTTGTTTTTCATGGAGAATACAAAAAGCTAAAAATCTAAATCTGTAAACATTCTTCATTTTGTCCCAGCCGCGTCAGTGTGGGGAAGGCTTTAACGTAACGTAACAGTCTAGTGTATATGGGAATCTGCAGAGAAATTTACTGGAATCTGTGTTTTTTTATTCTGTGTATCTGCCTTATCTGTTAACTGGCTGTACCATTCATCGTTCATTCGTTGAAACGTCACTCATTCATCTTGATCGCTGAATTTGATGGAATTTGTTTTGTAATTTTTAATTTAGTTTATATTTTGTTATAGTAATGCTCCCATCGACAGGTTACTTCAATGGAATCAATTGTCCTTTCTACGAAAATGGCCCATGCGATAGACCTTATTGTCATTTCCGCCACGCGAGAAAAGATTTTCAAAGTTCGACTAATGATGGTATGGAAAGTGGGGCGATCCTACAGAAATTAGTGTCCGCAGCAGTTCAGAGAGTTCTACAGCAGACAGAGGTGTCGGCAACGCTAGCGTCCACACAAGCTGCAGTAGTAGATACAACCGCTGACATCAACCAACCAAGTGTTGTCTCGACTACCAAAGCCACATACAACCCTACACCAATAGCGGAACTCAACAAAATTAACAATACAGATACTGAAAATAACGAGGATATTAATGAGCAGAGAAAAAGACACATACCGGTTCCATATACGCCCAGAAAACCTGCCAGCATTCCGATAAAAAGATCTCTGGACACAAATGGATCTTCAAAGCCTTTCGTTTATATTCCTCCACCTCTTAAATACACGCCGGGATCCGCTGAGAACGTTTTAAATGATACATACACACCACCTGGTACCAACGAGTCAAAGGAGAAATATCTACCAGGTACGGAAAAAGAACTCCCAGAATATACACCTGACCCAACAACTCAAGATATATCTAATAAACGGAACTACGTTCCGTCTTCTGACAGTAATGTGAGCAAAAAGAAATTATTGGAGTATAAACCATCCAATCCAGTAAAAAATAGTAAATCATCAGTTACATATCAACCAACACCTCGATCATTAGCGCCTTGTTTTTCGAGTGATGAGGAAGAGCCAGGCACAAAGAAAAGAAAGTTGTCTAGTGATTTGAATGGGTTAGATGATCTGGGGCCAGAGTTTGATATCTTAGATGAAATAATATTAGATGAGGAAAAAACTGTGGAAGAAACTAAAGTTAAGGTGCAAAAAGATATGGCTACTACATTACATTCTAAACATTCTACCTCAGATAGAAAAGGCAAAAATGGTGTTGCATCAAAAAGCGAAAAAGATTACAAAGAAACTCACAAATCCCATCACAAAAACAAATCAGATAAAAAAGAAAAGTCATCTTCAGAAGATAAGCATAAAAGTAGTGATAAGAAATCAAGCAAAAGTTCAAGTAGGGACAAGGAAAAAGAACAAAAACATAGTAAAAGCAAAGAGAAAGAGCAAAAAGATAGTAAAGAGAAAGAGCAAAAAGATAGCAAAGAGAAAGAGCAAAAAGATAGCAAAGAGAAAGAACATAAGGACAGCAAAGAGAAGGAGCACAAGAATAGCAGAGAAAAAGAGCACAAGAATAGCAAAGAGAAAGAGCACAAAGATAAAGAACGGAAAGAAAGTAAAGACAAAAACTCTGAAAAGAAAAACCATAGTTCTAAAAGTTCAGATAATAGTCATAAGCATGGAAAGCACAGCTCATCTAAGAACACTGAAAGACATTCTGATTCTAAAAGTTCTAGAAGTGAATCTAAACATAAAGACAAAAGGAGTAAAGAAAAGGACAAAAAGCACAAAAGCAAACATGATGATGATAAAAAGAAAAGCAAAAAGAAATCAATATCAGCAAATGTATCTGATAATGATGATTTTGATACTAGAGAAATGAATGGTCATAATGATGATGATGGTTATGATTTGTCAGAAGATGATGAAGATTCAATTGCTTTAGAGTGCAAAAAAATCTTTGAAGAATATGTGCCCACAGAGCAACCTATAAATCCTGATGATAACCATAAATCTGAAGATGTTACCGAAGAAGAATATATACCTGGAAAAAAAAGGGTTTCTAGGACAGTTGATAAAAATATCAAGGTGATACCCAAAGCCACCATTAAACCCGATTTCAAAGTAAGTGCAGCTCAAGCAATGGCAGAAAGATTAACTAAGGTTAGAGAATTTCACAACTCAAGACAACCACCAGTCCCAGCTCCTTCCAGCACTGTTGAAAACCCAGTTGTTAAAACAGATGTATCTAAAACTACTACAAGTGCTATAAGCACAAGTTCTAAAATTCGCATAGCACATGTACCATATGCGTCCACAATGTTGAATGCTAAAAGAACAATACCACCTCCCCAGACTAAAATTACAAATGTCCCATCCACAAGCTCTACTATTTGCCAGACTGTAAAAAAAGGTGCACAGAGAGTTGCACATATGCCTAATGAAAAGTTTATTGACAGACCAGGAGTTCTGGAACCGCTTGCATCGAAAATAGCAGCAAATATTAGATCTATATACTTAAACATGATGATAGATGAATGTCTTAAATTATACATCAGTGCAACGGACGCCTATGCTAGGGCCCAACACGAAGAGCTCAATACTAGTAAGAAATGTTCCACAGTACAAATATACAAAAACTCTGCTGTGCTTGCAGTCAGTAGACTAAGGAAAGAGTTGCAAGAATGTAACGGGGTTAAGAAGACTGGTTCTTCTTGCTCAGATTCGTCCTTTGCTGGCTCATGGAGCATACAAAGTAAGAATAGAAAAGAGAATGATAATTCTCAAGAATTTGTTGGAGCCAAGTTTTACAAAAACATCTCCAAATGGGTGCTCACTGAAGAACAATTGCAAACGAATGGTTTTCCAAGACTTCATGCTACTGGAGAAAAAGGAAGAGCTATTATTTATGGTCAAAATAAACAACCACCGCCTAAGGGTTATTTAAGAACTTGTTGTAGGTGTAAGAAAGAGTATACAGTAACCAAAAAAGGCTTTGCAGCAGTTAGTGAAGAATGCATCTATCACCCTAACAGGATGTACAGGGTTCGAGGGGAAGCTAAATATCAGTGTTGCAGCCAAGATGGTACCTCTGACGGATGCTGCGTAGCCCCATGCCATGTCTATGAGTATGTAGATTTTGAGAACCTGAAAGGATATGTTAAAACATTGCCCCCTGAAAGGCCTATGGATGATTATGGGGTATACTCACTAGATTGTGAAATGTGTTACACGACTCGTGGCCTTGACCTTACTAGAGTGACTGTGATAAATTCGTCTTGTAAAGTGATCTATGAGACCCTCGTGAGGCCTTTGCACCCTATCATTGACTACAATACAAGGTACTCTGGTATAACTGAAGAACAAATGGCGAATGTTAGAACTACACTATTAGATGTTCAAGCAACTCTCTTAGCAATGTTTAATAGTAACACTATATTAGTAGGACATAGCTTAGAATCTGATTTCAAAGCCTTGAAACTTATCCACGACACAGTAGTTGATACCAGTGTGCTATACCCTCATAAAATGGGCCCTCCATATAAGAGAGCCTTGAGAAATCTGACTTCAGAGTATTTAAAGAAAATTATTCAAAACTCTGTGGACGGGCATGACAGTGCTGAGGATGCCATGGTGTGTATGGAACTTTTACATTACAAGCTGAAAGAAGACTTGAAAACCAGATGACTGGACTATGGAGATTCATGTGATACTTACAACAAGTATAACTGTTATTATTGTAGGTATTTATTGGTAGTATTTGAGATTTATTTAACCCTTGTATGCTACAAATGATCCAAGTTAAGTTAAAATGAAATAGGTCATCTTGTGAACCTACCTAATTTTTGTAATTTTTATGATTATCAAAGCAATACATTTGTATACCTTTTAGTGAATAATACTTATAATTTTCGAATAAATAAGATATTTTTAAATCGTTTATCAATTGCTATCACTTCTGCTCATAGTCAAATCTAGGAAAAAATCAAAACACATTTGTAAAACCAAAAATAATATTTTACTAGAAGACAAAATATTACACATATATGTAAAAGTCCTGGAGCACTTAGACATTCCTTAGTAATTATTAATAAAAAAACGAGAAAACTGCTACACTTTTCAAAAACATTCATTGGGACCATGCTTTAACCCTACTACCGGTAGATTTGACAAATATTCACAATTTTGTAAGGATATTATAAGTAGCAGGATATGAAACAAGTACCTACAGCAGCATGAACAATCAATAAGCTATATAGCTCATGTAGCTAAATTTTGATACAATAAACACAAACATAATACATTTTTAGATAAACAATTGGATTACTATTTATTTGGACAAAAATACATACTGAGCAAAATGTATAGTACCTAGTTTAAAGTTACAAATTGAAATATAAATGGCAAAATTAACATGCTAAACAGTTATACAATACAGTAGTGTTAGTCTAGAGCACTAATTTTATTCAGAAAAAATGTCTGCTATAAATGTATTTGATTATTAGATACATGACAATAGAATATAGCTCAGGCAAGTTATGCAAAACGATTTAATAGTACAGCAGCATAAAAAACTACCAACTACACACATAAATGATTAGGTTAGGCACATAATAATTTGTGGATTTATTTTAGTTTTGTAAATATTGCTTGGTTTTATTAATTACGAAAGATTCAATGCATAATATATTAAATAAATAAGGCATTTGACTACATTTTCCTAATAGAACTAACCCTCAGGTGATTAATTATATTAATTAACAGATATTCAGACTGTTGCTTCTATCCTTACAATAAATGGTATTTGTGAAAGACATCAATGGAGCTTCTTGTGTATAAGATAAGACATATTATTGGTAAACCTGATGCCAAAAAAAAGTTTAGTTTGTGTTGTTAGTAGAATTGTTTTAAAAACACACACATAGCTTCGATTTGCGTTTACAGATCAATACTGCGTATATTGAACGTAAATTTACACATTTGTCCCAATGAATTAGTAAGGAGGTATCGGCTGTTGTCAACTGCAGTGCCGTCGCGTCTGCCACTGGGTGACGGTGCTGATTGGGCCGTGCTAGTCAATAAATGATTGTTCTACACATGCTTTAACCCGTTTCTCGTATTCTCGCCGGTTCTCCTTATAAAGCTGTGCTGCCATTGAGTTCGCTGGAGAGTTGGGGTTGGGATCACTTAATAATGACTGAAATAAGAAGAAAAAACCAGCATTAATCACAACATTTCTATCTAATTCATAATTGTTGTGAAATATTTAAATATCACAAATAAACCTAGAAATAATATAAAAAATTCAAGACATACAGATAATGTATAATTAATTAGTTCATAAATCAATATTTAAGTGAGTTTATAAATAAACAATTGTGGTGAATGATGAACAGTCCCTAAAAGAAAATAGAAAACATTTTAATATTTTAAACACTCATTGACACCTTTAGTAAAACAATAATACAATTGAAACTAGTGATATAGAGAAAGGAGTCTGTAACCTTGGAGCGGAAAACATTGAGATATTTATATTGAAATTATATCCCCTACAAATAAATATGTTTAATCTTGCATTACCTCTATACAAGGTTATGTCGATAGTTAACATAACCTTTTAAAGCCTCTGAAATCGCGAAAAAAAACAGCTATTCTATGCATTTCGTCTAGTGTCATTTTTATCGCTCCGTCGCCTTATATGATATTCACAAAACATCATAATAGCAAAACATTATATTCGCAAATCATCAATATAAAACAGCAGTTTTTTTTTCACAATTTCAGATGTGAACCTTTAGTAAAAGTTTTTCATAGTGAGTACTATACTCATCACTATGAAAAACTTTTGCAATGGGGACAACATTGAAATCAAGAAAAAAAAAACAGCTGTTCCATACAAAAAGTTCATTGACCTTGGACAAAATGTATGGAACAGCAGTTTTTTTTTCGTGATTTTAGTGTTGGCCCCATAGTAAAAGTTGTTCATAATGTTTAGTATTGTTGAACCTTTTTGTTACACATTGTATAGGTAGGTAAATCAAAGTATACATTATGCAATTTTTATTACCTGTATAGAGGTTAAAATAGCTGATACATCATATGTAGGGCTCCATCTGTTCTGAAGGATGTCTAAACATATTCCACCATCAGCATAAACATTAGGGTGGAACATTTTGGAAACAAATCTCACTGTAGGAGGTTTGTTTGGGTATTCCTCTGTAAATTCTATCGTAAGTTTGAATGTGCCATCCTCAAATGGGGTGTCATGAGGTCCAAATATCACAGCATTCCAGATCATGATGTTGTTGTCAGTTGGGGCTCCGGATACCCCGGTAGGCGGGTCTTCTTGTAAGCTGCAAGCAACAACATTAACCATAAAGATTTCTGTCACTATACCATACCACACCATGACCTTGCTAGGAATGTGTCAGGCAAAAAAAAAAACTTTAAAACAGAGATTTAATATCCTTTGTATTGAAAAAAAAGTATGACACTATTCCCTCTAGACTGTTCCATCACCAACCAACACCGTCATGGTACATGAACAGATCGGCAGGAAATTGTCGATGAGAATCCATTAATCCATTTCAGTAGGCATAGTAAAATGTATTGTGTTGCTTTCTGTGTCAGATACGATCCTAGGATGGTCATGGCGTGGTATGGTGGGCAGACTCCTTTAGTTGTAAATTATTACAAACAGACTAGATTGTCAAAGTGCATAATACATATTACCTATAAGTTTTGGTTAAGTTATTGGATGCATTATTATTCAAAAAATGTTTGAAATAGACACCAGAATTCAGTAATTGTGATTTTATTAAATTAGCATACAAAGGCTTAATAAACAAAACAGAAAAAGGCAAGGTCATGCTTGCTTTAGATGCTACGAATAGGTATTTTATATGAAATGAATACGCCCCGTTATTTCTTTAGTTGGTATGAAAAAATCTTTTGTTCTGAGAATGTAGGTGGATATTTGGATAACCTAGATAATGAATACCAACAAACAACTTTTATCTTATGACGTAGCTTAGTTCATCCACAACTTATGAATTCATAGGATCGTACACATCTAATAATAAGTCTACGAAATGAAATTGGACAACAAAATAGAAATCGATCTAAAGACAGTGATGTAATTTGATGAATCAGCACGACAACCCGGGACAAAGGTATCTCCAGCTCTTGAGTTATTTGAATGTAATCGTGCCTGACGTATATCATGCTTGGTCTTAGTGGGATTTCTAGAAATACATACCGTTTAAAATCTCTCATCAAGCGTCTTCTGGCAGGAGTTGACATTTTGATTTCACGCACTTATTTTCACTGTGAACGTTCACGTTAACCGTTTGTTGCGCTGGTAAACTTTTGGTAGATTATGATTAACCGTTAGTTATAGACCAGTTTAGCTTGTACACAAAAGATTCTGCCTTTGTCGTTGTATAAAAATTTCTGTCGTCACGGCCAGTGAGATGAGATGGATGTCTGCTAGATAATAATGAAATTAGCAACAGATTCCACGTAGCTGCAAAAAACAAAGTTTTATTTTTGCGATGTTGGTCACCTTGAGAACTATCAGCCAAGAAGAAAAAGACAACTTTTTATCTTCTTCTTTGGCTTCGCATTCTTTGCATTCTACCAGTGTACCTCTTATATGCTCTCCATTTGAAAATACCATAATAAGCATAATAATTATTGTATATAAAAACGAAACTTTTGCCTTTCCGTTTCTAAATGAAGCTTTCCTCAGACTGATGCGGCCACGGCTGGTTTAAACTCAAACAAACTCATTATACTCAAATATAACTACCGGGACTTGTGTGCGTGGAACAGTAAAACTATACATACACGACCTGAAAAGAAGCCAAAATTCACGGCTACCACCACGATGGCTACGGCCTGCGCCAAGCGTACAATTTAGTTGCCTTCACAAGCCCTACAAGTAAGCAACGAACAAGAAAACTTGATTTTGCCACAACGCCGCTAGCGCCATCTGCGAAAAGTTTTGCCTGTGGAAACTCCAGAGAAATATACTAGGGAAAATCATTGTTGCTCACGTGGTGAAGAGTTTTGGACATCGTCACAATGGCACAGTGTTGTACCGTGTTGGGTTATCAGAACATAACAGAACGAGGTTCGTTTTATAATGTCGAAATAAAAAACGCTATCTCATGTCCGGCTACTTATTATTCAGAGAAATTTCTTTATTATTATTCAATACTTGGGTCTATTGTCTATTGGTTTATTCCAAAGAAATTGTCTAGTATATTTCTCGAGATTTGTTTTCAATAGGTTTCAATTACAATATTTTTTTAATTTACATTTTGTCACTGGCAGAATGCACAAAGTGCGATGCAAAAATTAAAGAAAAAAAACAATGAGTTACTTTTTAAAAAAAAATATCTTTTTTTTCTTCTTTGCCCAGTATGGGATTTTGGCTCCGCGCGATAAAAGCATTTGCCATTTTAATTTTAAATGTATTCTTGTTAACTTTTGGCAATGTTTCCACTGTTAGGGATTTCTCCCTTTTTTAGGGAAAAATTACTAATATTATTTTCATTTCGATTGGGATTTAGGGCGTTTTGGGGAAAATCAAACTTAATGTGGTAATCCTTTTGTTTATGTTATGGTCTCAAACTCGTAATTAATGTAGCCCGTCTAGTTTTAGTTGAGCTATTAATTGTGATGTGACCGTAGTTACAGACGACATAGGAACTAAGTCATATTATAGCAATAGTTGGTGTGTTTTTCATTTTTTAATGCAGAACACATAGCGTCATAATATTCTATTATTCGTCTGATTGAGATTGGTGATTATCTATCCAATGTTAAGTGCAGCGAAAAACTGTAAAAGTAGTGCTTTGGCTTAAAATATGGTATTTCTTTTCTTTATTATGGTGTCGCTCCCTAAACCAAGAAGTTTAGTAATTTTAGGGATAATTCGAAAACAAACTAGGGAAAAACCAAAATTGAAAGGGGAAACACTGCCTTCAATCCAAATATTTGGTAGCCCCAAATATTTGGATGTCTATAATGTACAAGATGATATTTGCCGACACGATAATGTACGGCATAATAATGCATAACATGATAATTGGTGTACATCATGTACATCATGATGTACAATCCATGTCGTACAATACTGGCCGTCCATAATCAGCAGGCTAATCATGTAACTGTTCGGGATCGCGATTTGTCATAAATGTCACTTGTCACTGTCACAGCTTCACAGTATATACGAAGGGATTTCTCTCGCTTTCGTTATCGAACGAATGCATTGATTTCCTTAGTTAAGTTAAGCAAATCCGTCGGCCTTTTGGCGTTTCATCCTGCCCTGCAGGGTCAAATGAGTTTTGGCAGTGACAGTGACAAGTGTCTATTTTTGACAACTCGTATCCGAATCGCGATCCCGAAAAGTTACATGATAGTCCCGCAGGCTACATAATCATGTAACTGTTCGGGATCGCGATCCGGATCGCGATTTGTCATAAATGTCACTTGTCACTGTCACAGCTTCATAGTATCACGAAGGGATTTCTCTCGCTATCGTTATCGAACGAATGCATTGATTTCCTTAATTAAGTTAAGCAAATCCGTCGGTCTTTCCGTGTTTCATCCTGCCCTGCAGGGTCAAATGAGTTTTGGCAGTGACAGTGACAAGTGTCTATTTTTGACAACTCGTATCCGAATCGCAATCCCGAAAAGTTACATGATAGCCCCGCTGCTCGTGTCTATAAATTACGGCAAGGAAAGCACAGATGGGTCCATATATTGTCCAGCCAATAATCCGAGTACATTTCTCAAATTGACATTTAAATAAAATAACCTGCAGGATAATCATGTAACTGCTGGGGGTCGCGATTCGAATACGAGTTGTCATAATTGTCACTTGTCACTGTCACAGCTTCACGGTATCACGGAGGGATTTCTCTCGCTATCATTATCGAACAAATGCATTGATTTTCTTAATTAAGTTAAGCAAATCCGTCGGTCTTTTGGCGTTTCGTCCTGCCCTGCAGAGTCAAATGAGTTTTGGCGGGACAGTGACAAGTGACATTTATGATAAATCGCGATCCGAATCGCGATCCCGAACAGTTACTTTATTAGCCTACGGAATCTAAGGGCCTTACTTAAAAAAACTTCTCACCGTTAGTCACTGCTGAAGATGCTCTGCCATCTTCTCTCTGACGTGAAGTGTAACATGCAAGAACAAGACAGAGAAGTTTAAGCAGTGACTAAGAGAATCGAGATTATTTTAGATAAGGCTGTAACTGCATGATAATTTGTGTACATCGAATATCATGCTGTGCAATATCGTGCCGTGCAATATCATGACGTACATTATCGGCTCGGCTCAATAATGCACACCCCGATTTTGTACAGACTGATATTTGATGTACAAGTACACGAATTCCTTATTTGTATAGCAGTTAAGTTCAGGTTTTTTAAAATGTAAATTTGAGGAATGTACTCGGATTATTGGCTGTACACTATAGGGCCTTTATAGACACGAGCCGATAATGGACGGCCAGTATTGTACGACATGGATTGTACAGCATGATATTCGATGTACATGTACACCAATTATCATGCTGTGCATTATTATGACGTACATTATCGTGTCGGCAAATATCATGTTGTACATTATAGACACCCGTGTACATGTACATCGAATATCTTGCTGTGCAATATCGTGCCGTGCAATATCATGCCGTACATTATCGCTCGGCTCCATAATGCTCACCCCGATTTAGTACAGACTGATATTTGCGGCCTTACTTTAAAAAACTTCTCAACCGTTAGTCTCTGCTTAAGATGCTCTGCCATCTTCTCTCTGACGTGAAGTTGCACATGCTAGAAAAGGACAGAGAAGTTTAAGCAGTGACTAAGAGAATCGAGATTATTTTAGGTAAGACTGTTGATGTACAAGTACACGAATTCCTTATTTGTATAGCAGTTAGGTTCAGGTTTTTTTTAAATGTCAATTTGAGAAATGTACTCGGATTATTGGCTGTACAATATAGGGCCGTACTTTATAGACACGAGCCGATAATGGGCGGCCAGTATTGTACGACATGGATTGTACAGCATGATATTCGATGTACTTGTAGACCAATTATCATGCTGTGCATTATTAACACCCATTATAGACTACCAAATATTTATGAATTTATAACATTTTACTTTGTTGTGTTTGACTTGCTTCTAGTTAAATGCTCAATGGTCTTGCTTGAGTTGAGTGTGATGTGAAGGTTTTCGTTAGTTATTAAAGTTCGCAATTGGGCATTTGCGATGAATTTTGCTTAACGTTTACATCACCACGAATCTCAATATTGCGCGTACTAAAATCTATTCCAACAAATTCGCCCTAGAAACCTTGAAACATGAATGTGCAACCAAATAAGAAGATTCTCTTCAACAAGTCTTCTGTAAGTAACTAAACTGTCCAGTGTCCACACACCATACTTATCTTTTTCTTGAACACTCCTTTTTATGTAATTTAATAAATTATTTAACTCGTTTACAAGTTTAGATACGTTTAGTAGAAATCATATTGGGCTAATCTACTTGCTTTTTGTGTTTCAGTTATTAAGTTTAAAGGCAGAGCTCAGTAAAAAGCGGGAAGAGGTATTTGACAAGAAGCAGCTACCTGAGCATCGGATTGAAAACTATAAACGCCCACCTTCTAAAGCAGCTGAACAAACAACAGGAGATAAGGAACCTAAGAAAAGTTTCAAAGATAGACTTGAGGCAGTCGATACAGAAGAGTTGGAAGCTTGTAGGAAGTCTAGGTATATTCAAATATTTGCTTATGAGACCACATTTGTAGAAACTAATCTTGTTTTAATATAACACTGTCACATAGCGAAGATATTGACACAGCTGAGGCATCGGGAACAGCCCAATGCAGCAAACCCAGTGTGTGACATACATCAACAAAAATTACTTGTATATCACAAATATTAAATAGTTTAAGACTGCAAGTAACTGGACTTAATATTTCTGTTATATCTAGTAAAATAGACAACCTGCATGTCCTCCTAGCCCTACTTTATAGTTCTATGATTGTCTACCATTTAATTGAACATTTTAGAGATCACTATCTGTATATCTTAAAAAATGCACTATATTTGGAACTCTATGCATAAATAGTTCTGATTGAACTAGGAATACAGGCACCAACATGCAAATAATAGTTTTTTTTGTCTATTTTCTTTCAGGTTGGCTCTAGAAAAGAAAGCTGAGCTATATCAGCACCTAGCTGATGGTGCGGGTGACTCACAGCTTGCTGGGAGGTTTCTGGTGGACTTCAAAACTAAGAAAGATGAGGAGGTCACGGAATCTGTCATGCTTGTGCCGGAAGCTGACCAGCTGGAGGACAAAGCTGACAGCATTACCGAAGATGATGAAGAATGGTGACTAGAATACTTTTACTAGTATATATAAAAAATAATATATTGTTAACGTGGATGGTCCAATGAGATGTTGCCAAGAGATGGTGCTAGTTTTTCTTCAATAAAATATATTTTATTGAAAATACAATAATTAGGAGCAGTTATTGCTTTAATTATTTTTATGATTGTAAATCGCCCATGTTTGTGATTGAAAAAGAAACACCATTATCCTTATTCGTTTTTCATCTGCTGTACTGCATTCAGTATTATCATCATTATCATCCTACAACATCAAATGAAATTGCAATCATCAAAATAAAAAA
The DNA here is from genome assembly GCA_905404285.2 of Erannis defoliaria. NCBI lineage: Eukaryota > Metazoa > Arthropoda > Insecta > Lepidoptera > Geometridae > Erannis > Erannis defoliaria. Next base: position 8,181,334 of record FR990066.1, on the reverse strand, counting down.
TAAAAATTGAATCAAAATGTTCGCCTCTCATGGCAGCGCTGCGCTGGACCTCTGCCTTAAATGTACATGGTATTGTGCATACAACTTTTTTGTGAAAAGCTTAAATAATTCAAGTCAATTTTAAATTTTTCATGGTACCATGATAAACTACTTTTAGCGTTCGGTTATCCTTGCAGCAAAAAGGTTGTGAAATGTTGTATTTATTATAAGTGTCAATAAGATGAGATACTACTAACATTTTGTTTTGTCATTAGGATTGAGTTCACAGACTGCCTTGGTAGGACTCGAAAATGTCACAAATCTGATTTGGACATGTTCAAAGAGAGAGACAAGGACCTCATGAGAATCATGTTCAATCAAGATGAAAATCAGCCAAATGAGGAATCTTTGCAGAATCAGGTACTTCGATCATAACACTTTTAATCATGTAACTTAACATAACATACTTAACGTAACATGTAGCTGAAATGATGATGGACTAAGAAGGAGAATAGTGGAACTCCTCAATGGTTACTAGTAGCCCTCAAGCTTGGGCTATTTGATTTGTTTTGATAAGACAAAGCCGAATTGTTGAATTCGCCATTTTACATAATGGCTAGCTATTTTACAAAACCGAGCCGTTTTGTAATAAGGCGGATCAACGTTTAGCCGGATTGTCACTGCGACACAATCTACAATACGGCTAGACCGTATTGTAGACCGCTGCTTAGCCAAATTATAATAAAGTTGCCTACAATACAAAATGCTTGCTGCATATTAACAAAACAATATAGTATTCAGTAAAATATACAATTTAATGTTTAGGATGGGCACTTGGGAAGTCGGTAGCAGGCAATCAAAATGTTGTACCAAATAAAAAAAGTGACATTTAGGTTATCAAAGCGTCAAACCGCCGCGAGTGTCCCAAATTTGAACTAAAGATTTCCAAAGCGGCGGATCATGGCCCGCTCAATTACATTTGGCTAGCTGTGTTGTAGAACGCGAAGCACGTATACAATGCGGCGGCCTTGCTTTCAACCGTACTACAATCTGCATAAACGTCGACACGCCGCTTTATAAAACGGCCCTGTTTTATGAAATGGCTAGCCGTTTTGTTAAACGGTGTATTCTGCACTTTGGCTGCGACATATACATTTAAACGCGTTTCCTTTGGATGTGGATCTGCGCTGCTAATAATATACGAATATGATGGTATGATTTACACCCATTACTTTAATTACATTGTGTAGTAAATGAATTATTAAGCCATTAATTGCATTGACTCCTCTTCAGGGTAAGGATTCAGAAAACATTACTTGAAGTGGTTCATGTTTTCTTTTTCAGGAACCAGTGAAGGAGAAACCTCTTTTAGTGCAAACGACAAACGATTATCTGCTGTCTCTGCGACAGAAATGGGAGGAGAAAGAGAGAGAATTACTTGCTAAGGACAAGGATGTACACTACCAGGATTTGTTGTTTGATGGTTTGTATCAAATTACCTTCATAGTCGAACGTTGCCAGTCTTGACATCTTCTGTTATAAATAAAGACCTATGAACTATGAACTAGTGAAGAGACACCTCACATTTGGGTTCATTCCCAAGCTCGTCCCAATCACAGACCTAGACTACAAAAAAAAACCTATATATAAAACCATTTCAAACTGTATATATGAAAAATAGATTGATGACAAATTTTTGGTTTTTGTATATTATGAAAAAAAAATGCTCAAATTCGTGACAGCTTTCTGCTTGTAATGTCATGACTCAGATGTCAAAGGGTTTAATGTGCACGCTAGATTCGGGCCTCGGGAAAACAGTTCAGTTCAAAAGCTTATAACTACTAATGACGTCACAGAGCAATTTAGTTCACGACTCCATAAATAATGTCAGGTTTGAGACAATTTGACGAATGATGACGAATAGTAGACTTACGGCGCTGCGGCATCTGTGACATGATCAATACAATTGGCGTACCATGATCTCTTATCTTATCTCTCTTATCTCTCGGGACCGCATAGGCTCGGCAGCCGACGCTGCGCGACTGTGAATTTTATCGCCCTGCAATACGGTTCGCGGTCGCGCAGCGTCGGCAGATGAAGCCTATTCGGTCCCGCAATAAGAGATCATAATTATCATAGTACGGCCCCAGCTGGCCTACGATGCGCGACGCGAGAATATTTTCAAGCTTATTAAAAATAGGACAAGGCTACGACTCTGTATGAGTCTGTCTCGTTTTCGCACGACAAAGCACCGAAATTTTTGTCAAGACATGACAACATTTTCTCGCGGTGCGCATCCTAGCCCTGCAGGTGCCTGCCCTTTGCGCTCATTATTGATATTGGCCCGGTATCGAACCCACGACCTCATTATTCATGATTAGGAGTTGCGTCTTTTCCTAATGGCTACTGTAAATATAAAATTATATTCACATATCTTCACATATTCTTAAATCTAAGTTTTTTACAATATAAATTTAAAAACAAATATTATAAAAAACCTAAACCTAGAGTGCCGCCGGCAGCGGGGCAGGGCTCAAGCTGCCGGTGGTTAGGGCTCAAGCTGCCGGTGGTTAGGGCTGCAGAGTGAGGAACCTCCTGACAATGCGTGCCGTGTCAAGTACCACTGCCTTTTGTATCTGACCCTTGACCCAACCGTCTAGCGAGAGCTAAATTATATTATTATTAACGGGATAAATGTGTTCAAAACAACATATGCAGTGATATTGTGAGTGTGTTTTGTCGAGACTTGGGTTCGAGTTCGAGTTCCAGTAATAATTGTAGTAAAAGACTTAGAAAGAGGGTATAGTTCGTTATGAATGCTCTTAATGTTTTTCAAACTCTTTTGACAACCACCCGCATTCTTCAGTCGTACTACTCGTGAATATGGTGCATGCAGTTGCATGCACCCGATATTCCCGATATCCGATATTTCATCGGTTATTATCGGGAGCTCATTTCACAACATAATCACGGTAAATATCCCGTTAATAATAATAGAACTTTAGTAAACAACCGTGATAGTTTGAAACAGTGTTTTACTGTAAATATATTTATAAATCATAATTGTCATCAAGTCATCATTATCATCATCAGCCTGGAGACGTCCACTCCTGAACAAAGGCCCCCCTTATACCGCCACACTGTCTGTACTCCTACCTGCCATATGCATTCACTGGTTGCCCGCTAATTTCACAATGTAGTTGGTCCACCCAGTTGGATTCTTACCTATGTTGCGTCTTCCGGTTCTTGGTCTTTTCGCCACTCAAGAACCTTTTTTCCCCATCACATATTAGTTCTTCGAGTGATGTGGGCTGTCCATTGCCACTTCAACTTGCAAACCCTGAAAGCTATGTCGGTGACTAACGCCGAGCATAGCTCTGTCCATTGCCTGTTCTCTGAGTTTATCTAAAAGGCCAGTATTAATCATAATTGTATTTAGTTTAAAAGTTGAGTGAAGAAAGCGCGTGAAACGTGAAAGTGATCGATTACAAAAATGCATACTTTCAGAGGCGAGGATCCATGGCGTGGGCTACTATGCCTTCAGTACGGATGAAGCTGAACGTCAAAAGCAGATGCAACAACTGCTCAAAGAGCGCGAGGCCACGCTCCAAGCTCAGAAGCAGGCAGAGGAACAAAGAAAGAAGCGGGATGAAATCATGGCGGCCAGGGTTAAGGCAGCGCGGGCGAGGCAGAGGATACGGGCTGGACTGCCGCCAGAAGAACCCGAAGGTAAGTCACTTTTTGCAAGTTAATTGAGTTGTTGACCAAGCGAAGGTCTAAGGGGACATGTCGGCGTTTATATGTATGTTTGAATGCATATTTGATCGACGATAATTTTGCGAACCGTTGCTCCGATCTTTATGAATTAAAAGATATGAGGGTCGGGAGCTCTCAGTACGATGCGAAATACTAGTGTTCTAACAAAATATTGTAAATCATTATAAGATAAATGAACAACTGATGCTAATGCTGAACAAAAATAGTTTGATTGGGTGCGACTGTGGGTATAGAGTCCAATAGTTTTGCTAAAATAATATTTCTCTATTTTGTACTGGGTCAAATTCGTGTGAAAACTCTTTAAAAGTTTAAAGATGAAAAGAACTTATTTGCCAAAAAAAATATATATATATACGTAAATGCTAGACATAAAAGAGAACAATAATTAAGTATAACATTTAAAATTAGTATTCAACCGACATCAATTTTGACTACCTGCTTTACTATGTCTACCATTGGTTACAAGTGGTTGGGCATCGCAAGTAGTTCAACTTTTGTTGGATAGATGTCGCTTTTGCGTGATTATTGTGGTCATTCGTCGTATTCACCTTGGTCTTTCTGTCGTTTACACAATGGGGATGAATTTCACGAATATTATTTCTAGTACGCTGTATTCAAGATGCAAAGTCACTTTGCTTCTTATGTTTGTAGAATTACATTTAGGTCCTAACTTAAAAACGCCGCTTAAAGTTAAATGAAGTTAGTTTTAGAGATCACATGTTTCTATGGGCAGAAGTTAAATTTGTTAACTTAACTACTTAATCCCTACGGATTTTAAGTAAGGACATTAAAAATAATTTTCATTTTCTAACATAACTTTTTCCTTTTTAGATACTACTAAAGACTTCAACGCCCACCTGCTTGAATTCTTAACACAGCAAAGGAACGAAGCAGACTCTATAGCTAAAGAAGAAGAAAATAAGAAGAAAGAAGAACAAGAAAAAGAGAGACAGCGACTACGCGAAGCTTACATTAGAGAATGGGATCTTGGTAAAGAGGGAGTTGAAGACAAAGTCAAGAAATTCAGAGAAATGACGCAAGAAGAATACGTTGAACAGCAAAGAGATAAGAGAATTGGTGAGTTTGCTCCGCCCCAAGCATCTTCTAGCAGAAAATCGAATAACGCGTTCGATGAGCATGGAAAAATGCTCGGCAATAAAGAACCTAAGACTTGGTCGGATGTGAGACCGAAAGCCGCGACACCGCCACCGCTAGATATTGGTGATATCAATGAACAAAAAGGCCTTTACTTCTCGTCAAAGAAACAGCAGGAGTCTAGTCATTCGGTAGCAAACAAAAGTCCTGAAAAACCACCACCACCACCAAGCTTAAGTAAGAAAGAGGTTAAATATAAGAATTTTGTGAGACCTCAAGAACCGACTCCTATAGTTAACGAGTTAAGTGGCGATGAAGTTGACATAGAAAGAAAGGAGCCTAACCAAAATAGTAATCAATTCAGTGGAGCAGAAGTAGCACCTCCGCCAACTTATGATTATTACGGTCCCGTACCTAAGAAGCAAAAGTTTGAAAAGCCTTTTGAGTCAGATATGAGAGAAGCGTATGCGCAAGGAGCAAAAAGTTTAGAGGCAACGTCAAAGTGTAGGCAAATATCAAAAGATTATGATTTTATGTTTGAGTAAATTATTTTTTATCAAATAAAACGATAGGTAAAGTAATTTGTGCTGTTTTTAATTAACGTGTTTTTCAGAAACCAATCACTTGTACAAACTAAATTATTTACTCACTAATATCACAATTACCATTTCACAATACACTTAAAACTTATAAAAGTACTTAAAGCTTCTTTTTTAGAGATCAATGCCAATTCGGAGCTGAAACATTACAAAACATACCTATACGTAAATAATGTAACAAATAAATATTACTCTAAAGTCTAATCGTCATATCCATAAAACACTCAAACCTCTTTTAAAACTATTTCAGCTAAAAGTGTTTTGTTAATTTCTTTCGAATTACGAATCGAGTTTGAAAAAAAAAGACAAAACACTAACTAAAATAGGTTTAACATACGTTTTAGAGTTTTATGCATAAGACCCTAATAGTATACAAGGAAAGAGACAACAAGAATGGTCACATGTGCATGTGCTAAATTCTTTATTCCGTTATTCTTTTTGTTAGGGATTTTTGCTTCAGTAGGCAATGTTGTTTCTGTGATGACATTTTCAGTGTTCATGGCTACAGTTCCCATAGTCGTAAGTTCCATAGCTTTGGTCGGAGTAAAGTTTTCCTGCAAAGATTCTGCTGGCGGCATTTTTCCAGGCGTAGCACTGCTTTGGACTGCGACTGCGATATCTACTGTCGGTTTAATAGATTTGTTTGCAACAGGAGTGGATTCGTGAGTCTCTTTATCGTTTTCGAATGCTGATTTGGTTTTTAGTAGTGGCTTTTCCATTTCAGCATTGTCATGCTTATGTGATTCAGTTTTGCCAAGGTCCTTGTTTACAATGGAATTGTTAACAATCTTGTCTACATTAGAATTGTTAACATGCTTATTTACTTGTGGATTGTCAAGATGTTCCTCTACTTCAGCATTGCCAAGATTCTTGTCTAGTTCAGCATTGCCATAATTCTTGTCAACTGTTTCATTGCCAAGATCCTTATCTACTTCTGATTTGCTAAGTTGTTTGTCTGGTTTAATACTGTCAAAGTGTTTATCTTCTTCCTCAGCAGTCGTTGTGGGTACCGTACCATGCATTTTACTTTCATCATTGTTTTCCAGTTTGCTTGGAGAAACGTGATCTATCTTAACAACATTCTTTAATGTCCCATGCACGATTATTATGTTATCCTCAGCACGCTTCGGAGTAGGTGTATAGTAGTTGCTGGTATTTTCATTTGCTTGCATAGGTTGATCGCTTTGAATGTTGTGAACAGTATCGTTTTCCTTACTCATTATTATGACGATATCCTCTTCGCTCGGTGTTCTGGTTTTGACGCTTATGAAATGTGAGATGATATTTCTTTTGCGTGGTTTAGTTTTGGTGAATTTGGGGAGGAGGGCGAAGGCCTGCGTCTCGCGGGCGGTGAGCGGGCCGTTGCACAGGTCCCCGCGGCACGCGCACACCATGCGCCATGTCTTGGTTGAGTTGCAGTATAGGGAGTAGCATTCGTCTTGGTATAACTTCACACATATTCTGGACTCTGCGTAAGCTGCGGAAGAAATGTTCGAGTTAACTTGGAGATCGTAGGAAAGAGTCAACTGTAGGAGGGCTCAGACATAGGTACCATTATACATTACATTCCAGCAGGTTTTATTTTTGTATTGCAATAAAGTGACGAGACGAGCAAGAAAATTATTATTATATCTTATTATTATAAGTATTGTATACTTATTATTATTATTACTTAGATATAATTGTAAGTATGAAAACTGACGTTGTTTTGACACTTTTGTTTTCTTTTTAAGGGTAATCACGTTTAATTAAGTCTGATATTTCGACTATAAGTAGTTTAGGTCAGTGACGGTGATAATGGAATGGACGGGCCCACGCTGGCAAATCGATCAAAATTAACAAGACAACACAATCAAGCATACCTAGCTAAAAGTATGCATATTACATTTGCCGGAAAATAGAGATGCTAATCTTATTACTGCATGACAAAAAGGGAACATATGTAGGTACATGTATTAGAAGTTGTATTGTTGTATTGTACGGCTCGCATGTCGCAAAGGCAGAGTATGACTGAAGCGAGTGGGGACCCGGCGCTCAACATAGTATAGTCTTCAAAATCCGTGCGCCTATTTCCCGTCCATTCATCTTATCATTGTCGCTGGTTTAGGTCATATCCGGTGATCTTTTTGAAGGAGTGAAAGTGCGTGCGGTTGCGACCTGATTGCTTGTTTGTTGCGATGCAGGACGGGCCACATGCGCGACGAGCTCTGTTTTCACTCCTTAGAAAAGCCGGAAAACGTCCACTGCTGGAAGGCCTTTATTAAGGCATTATTAAGGAGGGGTTGCCATAATACCCAAGCTTGGCAGGCGGCTTGGGGATCGTCTCGTCATTTGATTGTAAGAAAAAAGTTATATTGTGGTTCATTTATGTTTAGACCAGTTTTCTGTGGGTGTAATCTTTTGTACGAAGTCACTATTATGTTTTCTGTGGTACTAACGTGGAGAGACAGCGACGAGGGCGCAGTGCGTGTAGTCTCGTTCGCAGAGCGTTTCGTGCTGCTCCCGTAGGAACGTGTCGCAGGACGGCGCGCGCTGGCTTCGGTGGACCTGCTCCGCCAGCGGCCCGCACCAGTAGCACCGCGAGCGCTCCTCGGCAAGCGACACTGGCGACAATACAATTAACAAGGTTACTCAGATTCATGGGTTACGCGGACATGTAGTACTAACCGAAAGAGGGTCACAGTACTCATCATTGTAGACAACTTTTACTATCGGACCAACCCTGAATTCATCATCAGCCCGGAGACGTTCACTGCTGAACAAAAGCCGCCCCATACACCGCCACACTGTGCGACAACCTGCCATTTGCGTACACCGTTTCTCACGACTTTCACAATGTCGTCGGTCCACCAAGTGGGAGGCCTACCTATGTTTGTATTCTGGTTCGTGGTCTACTCTCAAGAACCTTTCTTACCCATCGGTTATCAGTTTTCCGAGCGATGTGGCCTGCCCATTATCACTAGCATTATCAATCCCCGGTGTTTCGTGCACAAAGGCAACTCAACAAGCTCCTTAAATAATTTTCTCAGACTAATGTCTTCGCTGACAGATGGGAGATAATCATAAAAAGGAGTTGGAGACTTATATTGTGAGCTTATTGAATAGAATTTATGTTCATTTTTGTTTTCCTTTTCTGTTAAAATTATTTTATTCTAACGTTATTTTTTTTGTTTGTGTTTGTTTAATATTTAGAGTTAGAGTTTAAGATTTAGAGTAAGTAAGTATTTAATTTATAAGACTCATTCTTAATAATGGTATAATACCTTAGATAAGAGTCTGTAAAGTTATATATGTCATGTTAATAAAGAATTTGAATCACTTCAAAATACAAACCCTGAGAGCAATTATGTTGATGACTTTGGTTCTTTAGCGAATATCCTCGTTCCGGGTTTAATCGCACAGAGAAATTCCGAGCATAGCTCTCTCCATTGTTCTGTGTGTGGCTCTGAGTTTCTCCAAAAGACCACGTTAACGTTAGGGCAGTTATAGTAACCACGTTTCGGTTCCACATGTCATCACCCAACCCAGAATGAGCGAAAAAAATTGCATTTTCCCTCAGTAAAATGTATGGACCGATTTATTTTTTCATGAAGTCAGAGTTAGACCATATTCGATTTCAGGATTGATTGATTGATTGATTAACTCTTTATTGTTCACACCAAGAATTACACAGAAATCATTTAATAAACTTAAATATTGGAACAAGTGGCGGCCTTATGGCTAAAAGCAATCTCAGGATCGGACCCATAGTAAAACTTTTTCATAATGATGAGTCAGGGTATGTACTTACGTAGGCACACATCCTTCAGTGTTGCGATGTTGAACCTTTTTGTTACACATTGTATATTGTGGACTAAACATATTCAAACGCGTTTTATATGGAAGTGAGTATTCTGTGGTCATATTGAGTGAGTCAGTACTTATGACAGTTCTCACATGAATACTCCACCACGAAATATAATTAAAGCCTCTATAATTTTGTAGTAATAATACGTGGGTACTCGCATCCGTATGGCAATTCCAAATTTAAATGGCTCGGTGATAAATACTGTACGTGGGTAGTTCGCCGGATGTTTGCAGCAGTGCTGTTAGTCCGCGAATGATTGCCGCTCATGATTAGTTCATGTTCAGCTGCCGGGAATTAATGTTGCCATTTCAATTAGCTCCGACGAATAATTGGAACAGTGCATTGTTTAGACGTTTTATGATTGGAAATATTGGCGGTCGGGACTCGCTTATCAGGCTCGATATTAATACGTACTAGGTGTATAATGCTTATATTAAGTACATATACTTAGGGTTATATAGAGACGCGTAACGGGAGTAGGTATTACCTACTAAGCGGAAAGGAGGTCATTGTACTCATCATTGTATGGAGACAACGCTAAAACGATCAGCTGTACCTTACACAATTTATGGAACTAAGTACTGTTTTTTTATTGAATTCAGTAAAAGTGGTTTAAAATATGAGTACAAAGACCTCCTTTTGGCTTAGTAATCACGTCACAAGTAGTGATAGTCATAGTGTTCTTGAGTAGATAGATATTTTCTATTTCCATAAAAATAAATCTAGCAGATTACTAACGTACGTGGTACAGTCCCGGCAAACATCTTGAGCCAAAAGTGACGTAGTGAGGGTAAGATTGCGCATGTACACTTCTGGACATAATAATGGTCAATGTGGACGTCGAAAATTTTAAATAGTTTATTTAAGTATAACCGAAAAAATATAAATTATTACACTATTTAAAAAAAAATACGAGCCGTGCTGGTTTACCAAACTAGATTTAAATGACAATTTTAGTAGTACTACGTCTTTACAATTACGTTTTTTTTGCCCGGTGTCCTAAATACGGTAAGAAACTCGGGAGTCTTTAGTTGCTTTGTTTTATGATGCGTTTTTGTTTTATGACTGTTGACGTTTTTGTTTGCATCTGCGGTCATTTTTATAATTTCATTTTCCTTTGTATATCTTTGCGTCAAATAACAGTACACATCATACACCAACTTTCTCAATAGTCTCTTTAGAACTATGTTATTTGTAATATAACAAATTAGTAATAACAAAAAACAAACAAACAATAAAAACATTTTAACAAAAAAAAAACAATATCAAAACAATTAATGTTTTTCGTAACTCGAAATTGGCTAATAACACTACACGCAAGTGTAGTCAGATGATAGCGGGACGCGGGCGGAACGCGGCAGCCGCGGGCCTGCTTCCGGCCGGCTGATCGGCCAATCGCGTGGACGCGTGGCGTCGGAACTCCCCTCGCCCACCCTTCGATCCACCAAAGAGACCGTAAAATCGTTACTGCGCATCTAATGATATGCGCACCCAATTCAGGCATTGGCTCAAGTTGTTTGCCGGCAACTATACCAGTAGTTAGCCTTATTATAAGTGTAATAGGTATATTATAGGTAGGAATAATTCACCAAAGTCATTTCCCAAGAATCCCAAGACGTCTAATTAAGGAATTGGGTCACATTTCCGTGACCTCAGACTAATTATTCATACCTACTCCCACGCTTCCCTTCCGCTGAACAAGGCAACCCAGCACAGAACAGCGCAGAGGGAAACACTGTTTTAAACTATCACGGTTGTTAACTAAAATTCTATTATTATTATTAACGGGATATTTACCGTGATTATGTTGTGAAATGAGCTCCCAACATTTCGGCGCAGTTGCATGCACCATGTTCACTGACTGACTGAACTGACTGTCTTCTCGTAAACATGGTGCATGCAACTGCGCCGAAATATTGGGAGCTCATTTCACAACATAATCACGATACATTTTTGTTTTATTTATACGGGAATACTCACGTTTAATTAAATCGCATACTCCGACCATAGAGGTAGGAACTAACTCCGACTATAGTTTCGTTTGACTATAGTTTTGTTTGTGCTAAGCAGGAAGCAGCTGCACGAGCGTCGGGCTCTGTTTTCACTCTTTGAAAAAGGTCACCGGATGTGATCGAAACTATAGTCCGTATACTACATGTAACCGTATAAATAAAACAATAATGTGTCAAAATCACGTCAGTTTTCATTATAATCACGGTAAATATCCCTGTAATAATAATTAATACTTTAATTCCCTCTGCGCTAAAGTTCTTTAGCGCAGAGGGAATTAAAGAAAAACAAACAGCGAATGTTGGCCGATCCGTGGGAGCGTACATCTGCGAGGAAGGTCGCTGTAAATTACACTGAATACTTGATGATAGGTTCACCTACGAAACGCAGGTGGTATGGACGTAATCAGTGCGGGGCGAATGGGGCTGAGCTGTAGCCAAGGCGTTCCAAAGTACACTGCTACTGTTATGGGCAGGCGTGATGCACGAACATTTCGCTCTCCATAGCATAAAAAAAAGTCTGTCGAATCGAAGATATGACAAATATGACGATATTATGATGAGACAAGACTATACACTATCTCATGACTACTAGTTATTTAATTAACCTAATATTACAATCTCTTTAACAATCAGAAACGGTACCTTTTACCCATCTATCTCTGAAGCAGGCATGCGGATGACACGTTAATTCCCGGCATGGCTTCGTAACATTTTTCAGACGCTCCATTATTCTACCCCATTGACAGTCGTCCTGCCTCCGGCCCTAAGCAGCGATATGCATTTTTAATCACTGACGTCGGTTACTTTTTAGTGTGAAATATGGATTTAATTACCATAATAGGTAGGTACGTGTACTTTGGTATTATTATCATATCAAGATATGATTGGTTAACTATTAAAAATACAATATAGCCGTTCATGTATCCTTGCCTTCTTTACTTATTTTCAAGTATACTAACTGTGCCCCTGGGAGTTATGACTATGACTATACCCATGGAGGTATAGTCATAGTCATAGTTATTTATTGGTAAACCATTATTTACATGGCAGGTATTAATTTTAAGATTAAATTCTATTATACGGGGTGTTAGTTTGAACACCGTTATCCTTCTAGGATATCATTGTAATCATCATTATGAACAACTTTTACTATGGGGCGAAAAAAAACAGCTGCTCCATACAAAAAGGTTCATCGATCTTGGACAAAATGTATGGAACAGATGTTTTTTTTCGTGATTTCAGGGTTGGCCCCATAGTAAAAGTTGTTCATAATGATGAGTACAATGATATTCTAAAAGGATAACGGTGTTCAAAGTAACACCCGGTATATTTTATACTAAACAAGTATATCATTATGTAATTGCGTCCATTATATATTAAAAATTATTAATTAAATACATTTTACAAATTATATTATAAACATTTCATTTTATCGTCATTGAGTAAAACCTCATCACCACCCCTGTGGTGAATTCAAAGACAGCAAAATTGTGGAGATGGTCATTATTTAGTTAGTTTTTAAAGTCTTTTCGAGAGTTTCCGTTTTTCTCATATCAAATTTCATCAAGATCGACCGAGCCGTTTGATCGTGAGACGGTAACTAACAAACAAAGAAACAAACATACATATTTAATTAAGAATTACTTAAGTAAAGTTAGTTAAGATAAGCTATTATGTAAAGTTAGGTAATTAATAGGTTAAGCAAATGTCCGTAACATAGATTGTTAATGCTTTTAATGGAATAGAATCGGTTAGAGCTAGGCTAATATTAAGCTAGCTAATATTAATGGAGCTATTATTGCACCGAATATTTTGTAGTGATGTACATACAAATAAATATAATACTATACGCACGGGCGTAGCTATAGCTTTCACATTGGTCACGTTTCTGGAGGAACCAAAAGCTTAACCTATACACATAGGTATATCGAGATATAGGTAGGTGTACTTATTACGGTCATATATAGGTCGGACGGAGAGACAGACACAAAATAAAAATTAAGTACCTAATAATATCCCTATCACATCACATCAACAGCCGGAAGACGTCCACTGCTGGACGAAGGCCTCTCCCTTAAAGAGTGTTGCCATAATCCCCACGCTTGGCAGGCGGCTTGGGGATCGCAGAATGGTTACCACCGTTAACTAAAAGGACGCTGCTGCCCGTCCTCCGGTGGGTCTGGTTGCAGTTTTAGGACAAACCCAGGTCCCTATACTATCACTATAATATCCCTATACGTTATAAATAATAATATAAGTATAGGAACAGGTTCCAGTTACAATATTCGGGAACGACCAACGAATACCGAAGGATCGATTTAATGCCAGGAACGGCAGAATTCGTGCTTGAATTTTCTTCATAATAAGCTTATAGAACCAACTATGAGTACATAACTTCCCATGTGTTATTTTTTAGATTTTTTACCATATATTTTTCACCTTATAAAATCATATAAAACACAGGGACAGCCCTAGTGAATATTTACAACCTTTCTTTGTAGGTAAACACTAGAAAGTCAATCAATTTACAATGCTCAGTACTTACCACTCAGGAAAATGAAAACCGCGACTACGACAATCCTTGGGCGAAACTTTGATAATTTTGAAGCCATTCTAAGCACACAAATTTTGTATTTGACACCAGATTTTATTATTTGTTTATTTTGTAAAAATATGTGACGAGCTATGTATGTTTTTATTGTTATAGTAAAAATAAATTAATATTTTTTATTGGTATCAATTAGGCCCGCGGGTGGCAGCGTTTATGCTTCGACTACGTAGGAGAGTCGATCGGACCCACTGCCTAAAGACTTCTACGGGGTAAAGTGTCGTGCACACTGAGCTATACATATATTGCTATAGTGCTTTCATATGTTAGGTAATTTTTACCAAGCCGACGTCAATCAATCGGGCCAATTTAGATTAATTCCCAATTTGAATACTTTCTATTCATCGATTATATCTGCGTTTTGTTTGGAGAACCTTCTTAATTTATTTTCAGCAGCTTTACCGATGCTGATTTTTCTTAATTATATCCCCCTATACAACAGCATAAATTAAATGTTTGTTGGTTCAACATTTTTAATCTACCACAATTTTTCAACGTTTGCTATTCTGTTACAACGATTCAAGACGTATGCAATAAACAGTACAATTTACAAAACTTGCGTAGCTACGTATACCCAGTGCATTATCTAGCGATTCTTTTATAAGTAGGTAGGTATGTGCTGGTAAGAAAGCGATGCTCTATAATCTATATCATAACACTTAAGGCCTTCAGCCTTATAGAATAAAAGTTTCGACCAATGTCAATATCTAGGATGACTAGGATGATTACCATTACCACCACTTTGTAAATAAGTAAACGCAAATAAAAAATGCTCTACAATTTTTTTTAAATTATATTTCATACAAGCGGGCTATGAAATAGTGTAGCCGTGTCCTTAATCCGTGTTCCGTAATTCTAATGGACACCTATTTGTACTGATACTATCAAATGGATTTCAACAACTAAAAACTTTAATGATTTTATTGGAAATTTCGTTAAGGTTTTTTTACGTTTTTCCCGTATAAATAAAACAAAAATGTGTCAAAACCACGTCAGTTTTCATAATATAAAAGGTTTTTTAGTTTTTTTAAAGAGGTATTTGGTTATTGGGGTTCCTTTAAAGGTATTATCAGCAGCCAGGAAACGTTCAATGCTGGACGAAGGCCTCCCCTTAATTTGCCATGATGCCCGAGCATGGCAGGCGGTGTGGGAACGCTGCTGCCCGTCTTCCGGTGGTTCTGATGCCTGCATGGAGTTTTAGGGCATACCCGGGTCATCTTTCCAGAGGTCTATTTATTTATAAAATAAGATTAGATATTCAAAAGACACAAAAGAATTATTCAAATTAAATTTGTGGCGGGTGATGTCAGCTTAATAAATTTATCTAATAATAATGGGAACATAATCATTTAGGGCATAAGTGGGTACTGAACGGAATGTTAATGTACCAATTCGGTAAAATAAACATTCAATGCATATTGAATTGTGTAATTTGTAGGTACACAGTAGTTACGTGACCCAGTTTCATTGAAACGGTAGTTATTAATGTAGGCACCAACACACAACTTACATGTTGGATAAAAGAAAATGAAGAAGTACCTAGATGATACGATACGAATTCGATTTCATAGAGTGATTCATATCGTAATACTATCTACCGATATACAGGGTTAGTTCTAATCAGTTACCATCCTTTTATTTTGTACATCAAAGCAAACAACTTTTATTATAGGGTCAACATTGAAATCGCGAAATAATTATCAGCTGTTCCATACAAAAAGTTCATCGATCTTGGGCGAAATTTATGGAACAGCTGTTATTTTTTTTGCGATTTCATGGTTGACCCCATTGTAAAAGTTGTTTGTTTTGATGTACAGAATATGCCCTTAAAAGGATGCTAACTGATTAGAACTAACCCTGTATACCTACCTATGACCTATCCGCATATTTTGTCGCCGACGAGTATATATAAAGAAGTATAAAAGAAAGAATAGGAAAGTATAGTTACCTATAGCAAAGCCTTCGTGAAAAAGCTTAAGGATGCACCGCTCGACGGCTCGAACTCATCGGTGGGCGTGTCTAAAAAGTATGCTCTCTTCATCAAACAAAGTGTGGGAAAGGGAGAAAGAAAGAGAAATGAGCGCGCAAATTTTTTCATGTCGACCTTTGGCTGCAGGATTGTGATGAATAAACTACTGAACTAATTTATTCCAAGTAAAGTTATTTGAAATTTTGATGGACTAAACTATGCCGCTAAATACATTATTTTAGACTTTTCGTAACATAAGGAATGTTATTTATTTACGCCCAAAGTGACGTTAAAATTGAGCTAAAATACAAGATGTTTCCTGGCGCATAACTTTCATGTTTATTAACTTTTTACTTTCTTATCAATTTACAGTCCTAGACAATGAAGAGACAAATCGATATAATATTTAGTCGTGGACTACATTATCTAGTGGAGTAATATTGCTTCCCCGTTTCTATGGAGAAGTGACCGGCTTGATTACTCTTAATCAGGAGCTCCTAATATTAAAGGTACTTACATTACTAATATTTACAAATCCTACAGAAGTAATTTTGGCCAACTCATATGTATTGGTATTATTACTTTGCATGATAGGTACATATTATTATGTAGTAGACCATTTCCATTAGATATGTTTTATCTGATTATAGTTTTAATTAGGCGAATAAAATATTACAAGTCATTAGCAAGACGAATTTAAAGAGCCCTAACTCGATGGGGCTGCGTAGTTTTATTGCAAAGTTCCCAAGGCTCCATCATCAGCAGAGCTCCATAATAGGTGTATTGCATAATAATATTGCATTGTTATCCGGTTTACATATTTTATGCGCAAAATTTCAGCTGAATCGGTAACCGGAAAGTGGGTCAAATGTAACTTGCAAGCTTTGATTAAAGACAGACAGACACCGGGACAGGTAAATCTAAATAAGAGCTTGTAAAAAACATTTGAAAATTACGTATTTTTAAATACAGAATCCTACTTATATGCACGATACGCATAATCATGGAGGATTTAGCTCTCTCTCTCTGCATAATGCTGGCTAAATACTTTTGTTTCGTTGCCTCGGAGGACGAATCCAACGTTACACTTTTGTCATAGATCTACACGAATTTATATTTTCGTAAAGGCATAGATCATTTTGTACTAGTAGGTATGTGTAAGTTTCACCATTAGAACACGTGCATACGAGAAATGTGCTAAAGTTTTACTTATCGACTTACAAGTGCTTTGGGAATCATCTTTCAAAAGAACTTTCGATAGCTTTATAGTTCCAAAGCGCAAAAGCCACCTAGTTAAATGACCGGGTTATGTGTCTATTGGCAATCCATATGTAATGTACCGCTATAAGGGCCTATTTTCCGGAGACAGGCATTTTGCCAGTTTCCCAGTTGTCGACCCGCACATAAAACACGTTTCTAAGAAAATAAGGTCGCTTTAGAAAATACGATCGTATAGCGACAATAAATTGGAGCATGAATAAACACTCAGGGAAATAGATTACCTAGCGGCGTGCGACATGCCCAATAGGGTTGCCACGTACCTAACTAACAAGAAGGTTGGCACTAAGAAGGTTTCTCAGAAAACGAAAACTTTTTATGGGGTGGTTCCTCACTCATCCTATGACATCTCATCGTCACCGTCGTTATTTTTTCTTAACTCTGCCGTTTTCTACTCTCAACTTGTCAACAGCTATTTTATCATTTAATTACTCTTAAGTAGTGACATGTTTAGCCGTTTTTGGTCTTATTGGTTAGGTACTTAGCTTTCCAGATTTAGCTATATATTACTACATTATATAAATCTTTTGCTTTGCAATTTTGTTTTACCCTAATATCTGCTATCGGCTATAGGTATAAATCTGGATGATACTTCATGTCATAAAATGGATAAAATAAAAATAAAAGTTTATGATAGATAACAGAAGAGGCACAGTTAACATTTTATTTTTGTTGCAAAAATGTTTTTCGATGACAAACCCTACCCGGATTCTGTATGAAATCCCTATGGAGCTCCATGGGCTGCGGTGGAAGCTATCTAAATCGTAGTTAAGATGATGGGCTGCCAACCCTAAGTTCTCACGGTGGGGTGCTTTGTTTCCATATTGCTGATTTAAATATTTATGTGTGATATTATTAATTTATGTTCTGTCTCAACACCAAAAACATTTGATTATTATAAATAAGCGATAGAATTTATTTTTACTTAGACAGTGTTTTATCACCTCCTACTCACAATAATAACTAAACTTAGCTACTAATAATAATATGTATATTAAAGACTCATAAAATGATATTTCTTTCTTAAATACACACAGACATACCATTAATAAAAAATAAAGCCGTCAAGGTACGAGTCTTCTTGCGACAACGAGGGTTCCGTACCACCACATGTACTAGGTAATCCACGATAGTAACGAATATTCTGTGAACATTTCAACCGGCTATCTATTACGATTCACGTGATTATAGGCCAGTAAAAATCGGAAAGACAGATGGACACAGACAAACAGATAAACAGATACGGTAGGCGGCTCAATAATAGGGTACAGTTGGATTATTAATAATTTCCAGTTTCGTTCAATATGCCAAATGCGAAATATAAAAATATTTGTGGTGATAACTCAGACATATCTTTTCATGTTGTTTCCAAAACTCCGTAAAAGCTCTTAACAAAGACGCCACAACTTCACTAAGGCATGACGTGGACTTGACCGTGAATATTTTTGTTGCGAATGGCTTTGATTTTGGACTTATCTTGATTACTGATACCATCAAAAACTTTTGAAATGCCAATCGCAGAATGTACAAAGTGTGATGCCAGTGGAAACTTATTTCTATTGAGTTGTACGCAGAAGAAGCCACCAAATTTGCCCTAAAAAAAAGATAATTATGTTAAGTATCGTACAAAACTCCTTTCTCCTTATAAGTTTTTGAACTGTATAGCCGTACAAATTTGTACTATTATTGGGTAAAAATATTAGAACTAAAAAAACTCCCATAGGACCTATCAAAACTCCGTAAAAGCTCATAGAAAAGTCACCACAAACGAACACTAGGGGCTGCGACTATGCGGTGGGGCATGACCGTGACTTTTTATAATTATTTATTTTTGATATGCTATGAAGAACTTGAAAATTATTTATTTTTGATATGCTATGAAGAACTTGAAAAGATATAATGACAGACGATGACAGATGATGATGTTATTAGACTCTCAGAATGCACAAAGAGCGATGCCAAAAATGAAGAAAGTAAAAGTAGAACACTGATACCTACTTAGGAAAAGGTTTCTACAATGTGAAAATCTTTTCTCTATAAGGTGACATTGGGGTAAGAAAAGGTTAAATACTAAAGTGAACCTCCTTTTTTTTCTTAATTTTTGTATTCGCACTTTGTGCATTCAGTCAGTGTCAAGTATTATGCATTTCCAAGTATATTATATAGTATCAAGTTATATATAAGTGACATCAAATCACAGTCAGTTACAGTCACAGTCGAGTCTAAGTCATGAGTAAAGTTGTGGCGACTTTACTGTGGCGTTTACGGAGTTTTGAAAACAACACGAAAATACATGTTTCACCACATTATACCACTTCCCGCACTCGTGTATATAATTCAACACTCAATGAATAAAACACCACTATTTTTAATCATTAATTCGTGAAATAACACAAGTTTAAGAAAATAATAGAATGCAGCGACATGATTTTTCCGTGTTCCCGCCAAAACTCGCGAAACTCCTTTCTTCTAAAGAGTTAATTTTGAATGGGAAGTTTTCTGACAGCTGTCAAAACGTAGTTCTACAGCCAAAGGATATAAACGGCGCTGGCGAGATATGGATCACTTTTTCTCATTTTTCTTGTGTAAAAGCAGTTCACTCACCTTCATTGCTTCACTTCACAGTTCGCGTTCGTTGGTGAAGTGCTTTTCCAAGTTTTCTTGTATCATTTTTATTGAAATTCTGATAAATTGTTATTGTTACGATACGTTATTGTTATAATTTTTTGTTATTTTTATTGATAGTAATTAATTAATTGGCAAGGCGCACTTACTAATTTATGTGAAATAACGAAAGTTTAAGAAAAAATATAGGCAAGTACTTTGATAAACAAACAATAACCACAAAAAACGCATGACAGATCCCATTTAAATGAAAAAAGGTTAAATACTTTTTATTTTTTGATTTTTTTACTTTGCTTCATTCGTTCAAAATCTTAAGCACCACAGACAAGATAGTGAAACTGTTCAGGGCCATGTCTCTTCTTCGCCATCGAACGGATTTTTATGAACTATATATTTTTTTAATTGGCTGTCAGCAAATCACCCATTGTACTATTGGTAAAATGGAAGAACTAAAAGAATTCAACAGGACCTGTTAGTTTTGTTCAAAAAATACGATGGTGGCTCGCTCGCTCATCTATAAAGGTAATTTATTCTGACTATCAGGAGCCGGCTGCCATAGATAGAATGGACCTAAAAACGGTAAACGGATCGTTTACGAGTTTTAACACCTATCTAACCCCATCTAGTATTTTTTTGGGAACTAAAAATACTAACAAAATAACCATTTTAGTTTTGGCTTGACAAATGACGATATATCTACAAATGATCGATTTCAGATTTTTCCTATAACTACTGTTATAAGACCTTGCTTTTTGTCAAATTTCATGCTTCTAGGTCAACGGGAAGTGCCATATGAATTTTGATTTAGTTCACTCTTAAAAATTCGCAAAAACGGGCGTAATTTTTTATTGTGTTATTATTATTATTGTGTGATTTTTTTTACAGCTTCAAGGGACCGTAGACTTACGTATTTGATATTAATTTCAACTTGATATCTCCACGCGGTCCAGAGAAAAAAGGTCTTGACAGACAGACAGACAGACAGACAGACGGACAACGGAGTGATCCTATAAGGGTTTCTTTTTTACTTTTAAGGTACGGAACCCTAAAAACTATAAAAAATATATATTTTAATGGGTAAGTCTAATTTAAAAATTATCTACATAATACTGGAGTTTTTCTTATTTTACCATATAGTTTAGATATGGGAGCTCTCCCATTTATGTTCATAGAATAAATTAGCCGCTCTCTACTAAGGATCTTTGAACTTGGCTCCCTGCCACAATTCCAAAGTAAGTAATAAGTACCTAGTTGTGTAAGGTATAGTTTGTAGTGGGTGGCTAGATAGGTATAGCAGATAGCTGTAATCCAGCAGTCGACGGCAGCGATCATTTCACCCCCATTTACGTCATACGCCTACCTGCCGCATAAAAGATTCAGTTCGGTATGTGAACAGTATTGAACTAAGTCTAAAAGTTTTTTGACCTAATTTGACTTTGACCACGTACAGAATCATTATAAACTATAACAGATTGAAGACAAAGAAAGAAACACAAAGAAGTGTCCCATTTAGGGCGCCAAAATTAAAATAAGTAATATTTCTAAATAAAACGTATCCACTAATGAATTAATTACCGTAATGCTACTTTTACAACATATATTTAGGTACTAAATAAAATATAAATAGTGACTTTATGGATACTATAATTGAATTGCATTATTCAATTTGTAACTGGCGCCCAAGTAGAACCATTATATAGGAAACACGTTGGGCACCATTTTTGTAACAATAAATTTATTTTATGACGTTGGAAATATGATACGAAGTCTATTACTCATTTCATTGTTGCAAGACTATTTCCTTGGTGGAAGAATTGAAAGACTATAATAATATGACATAGTTTTGAAAAACAGTACCGTAAACGAAAATTGATATTTTAAAGTTTGGACATATACAAATGTGTATGCCTGTAGACTGTAAACCTGCATGCATTATTAAAAAGTCCTTAATATGTTGTGTATTTGCAATTATTTTAGTGATAAACATGAAGAAATTGAAATGGTGATTTTCTTTACCAGACATCAGTGAGTGCGCCTCTGGCTATGAGCGCACCGCATTGCAGGCCGATGCTGCGACCTACTTCCACACATAAAGCCTCTTTCGACCACCGGGATCAAGATGCCTCAAATTGCCTACACTCGTGCTCTCAATATTTTCTTAATAACAGTTGCCCTTTATAATAGAGGAGTGACTAATATATTAATATATTAGTATTGTATAGTGACTAATATATCAATATATTAGTCAAAGATATATTAGTCAGGGGATTCAGCTTTATACCAGATCCCATCAAGATCAGCCAAGGTGTTTGATCGTGAAAAGGTGACAAACATTAGACAATGTCTTTCTTTATATATATATATATTAGTCATTAGTTTAATATATATATATATATATTAGTCACGCGTCCATTAGATAAACGTAACATAATCTAAGGGCGTAAATATTATAATTATTACTCACAACGACTTTATTACGTTACTCAGTGTTAATCGAGATTCTATTATCCGTAAAGCGATATAATTCAATATTAGGAATATTGAATATCGACTTTTATGTAACACTTTTTAGTAGCTTTAGTTATACAAAGTCGAAAGACATTCTGTCTAATGTTTGTCACCTTTTCACGATCAAACACCTTGGCTGATCTCGATGGGATCTGGTATAAAGCTGAATCTCTTGAAAAGGACAAATGTCGGTGACATTTTCTCTTCAACCTCATCACCATTTTTTAACTCAATTTTATTCGAGTGAAACCGCGGGGTAGCAATTGCTAATATTACTGCTTCTTCGTCTATTTGATTTTTATCTTTTCTCGGCTAAACGTATAATAATATTATACGTACCATACATTTCATACGTTTCTTGTACATTTTGGGACGAATTTTAATTATAGTCTTCAATCTTTGAAAAACATTTTTTGAGGCGCTTCTTTATTCGTGAAAAAACGTGTGTGGTAATACGACGTTTAATATTGGAGGCCAAGATACAGTTTTTGCCGCTGTGCCAGCTAAGCATTTTTTTTAAAGTTCGTGTTTACCTCACACTCAAGAAATAGCAGACTTTCTCGATACTAACTCAACTTTTTTTTTAGCTACTTATGTCAAAGGTATCATAACTAACCCTTTAATCTAGGTGCACCTCGTTCGGGTCACAAATCTATACAAATGGAGTCATTTATAGCGACGCCTGGCGACAGCCCACAATGAAGATGGAGCGGCGACTTACAAACTGACGAATAAATCGCCAGAGCTTTTATAGTAGAAGAATTTTAGAGGAAAGTGTCGAAATTGAACCTTAGGCGTTAGGTATACTTAGGTATTAATTATTAGGCATACTTAGGTATTAATTATTAGCCAGATTTTTTTAAATTTAACACAAAGACTTTGTTTGTACGAGTGCTTTTATTTTCAAAACGGAAAATTAGGTTAATAATAGAAATTCGTTCGAAAAGATATTCCAGTTTAAAAAAAATATCTATCGTTTTCGTGCTCTAGACGTGCTTCGCCTTTAACTGTAGTTACTATGAAAGTGTAGGTTACTTATCGATCCCAGTCCTCAGATAAAAGAAACTACGTTTCAGCCATAAGGAGTACAATTTTTATTGACGCAGCACGTGCCACCACAAGAACGAAAGAAACAGTTGCGATGAAAGAGTGGCGCGGACTAAGTAATTTTCTCTGTGGCGCCATCTAATTCAGTTCTTTGGTAACTAAAGAAAGGAAGCCAACCAAACGGAACAATCATTCAAGTTTTGGCTTGAGAAATTACAATATATCTCAAAATTATCAATTTTTAGATTTTTTTATCACCAGTGTTATGTGACCTTGCTTCTGCCAAATTTCGTGATTCTAGGTCAACGGGAAGTACCCTATGAATTTTGATTTACTTGTGAGTCTAAAAAACACTAAAACACTAGAAAATAGAAAAATGGCTGTAATTTTTGATTGCGTTGACTTAGAAGCTAGATTTTTTTACAGGTCTAGGAAACAATAGACATACGTATTTGTTATTAATTTCAACTTGTTACCACTACTCGTTTCAGAGAAAAAGAGCCTTGACAGACAGACAGACAGACGGACAACGAAATGATCCTATAAGGGTTCCATTTTCCTTTTTTTTCTAGTCAAGCGTCTCCAATCTAAGCTACCACGGTGTTTTAGCGGATGGCCTTATTTAAGTAAAATATTGTTTTCGTGAGTAACGTTTCTCTAAAAATAGGCTTATTGAAAGTTTGTGAAAAGGGGAGTAAGCACATTACTTACCCACGGCATAAAAAAAACTTGGTCTAAATTAATATTCAAGACGTGACGACCTACGTGATAACCCTGATTGCGCAGCCATCAGAAGGGTTGCGCTTGCGATGCGCAGCAGATTGTCTCGGCCGTGAACTTCCAGCGTCCATGCGCGTGATTGCATCGGCCTATTTATTCCCCTCAGCTGACCCTACGTCCAGCTATAAATAACAATAACAGTTGAGCGGGTTCCTCAGGGTTAAGATCGAATCATGCGATCCGATGATCGGCCCATCTCCGTCGAGCTGACTCAATGTCGTGTTTTTTTCTTCATTCCTCCTATGTATGACGATTATGGCGTCGCACTTTGTGGTTTGCCGGGGTCAAGTAATTTTAGATATATCAAGTTTTTGATGAATTTTGAGTCAAGTCAAGTGAGTCACACTTAGTTAGTCACAGTCAAGTCCAGTCAAGCCCGACATTATTAGTAATGTCGTGGCAACTTTACTACAAGCTACGAACTTCGGAGTTTTGGAAACTACACGAAAATACATGTTTCACTACATTATATCATTTGCCCGATCTCTTGCGCGTAAATCAGCACTGTTTAGTGAATAAAACGCGACTATTTGTATGCATTAATATTCGAAAAAACATAAGTTTTGGAAAATAATACAATGCAGCGACATGTTTTTTTCGCGTTCTCGCTAAAACTCCATTTTACGTTTTACTTATTTGCTGGTTATTTCAAAGGGACAAGTAATGAGACGAACAAGGTAATCTCGATTCTGTTAGGTGCAGGACACAATGATCTGGCGTCGGGCGAGGCCATGCCACGGGAGGCTTATCGACTCATTCTAATCGTGCTTAGAATGAATTCTAAGCACATTGAAATAAGGCGCAAATTAGGATTCACTGAGTTATTTTCATCGGGCGAGCATCGGGCGCGCCCGATCGGACTCGGCGTGCCCGACGCCAGTTCAGAGTGTCCTGCGCCTTAGAGAGAACGCCTGCCAACTACCATTGCAGCAGTAGGTACCCAGAAATTTGAGCAGGCGTGGATCCAGGTAGCAAAAAAGGTTGTGGTCATGTCCATAGGTTATGGGGGGGCATTTCGTCTAGTATGAAGTACATTAATATTATGTCTACTTAATGGTACTTACCTCCATTTATTTTTAAACTTCCGCGCGCGCCTCTTTGTAACCTCGCGCTCTTAGGCACGTGCCTAGTTTGCCTTCTGTAGGCATAATCCACCACTGCGCTATCATGGGATTACGCTCGATATATATTGCATCCGTCCGAGATGCAGATATCGATACTGCAGATGCCCGAGCGAGAAATTTGAGTGTCTGAAAGTGATATCTACACGATACCACAGATTAAGTAATATACTTAATCTATGACGATACCGATGTACGATGAAGCAATAGGTAGTAATCATTTTATTTATCACAAACAAATCTCACTTTCGCCCTGAACATCTAATAAAAAAAAATTTTTTTTTTCCTTTTTTAAGTACTTTATTCGTATACAAACCTTTGTTTCCCCTTTACTAATGCTTTGATTATATACCCAGGAGAGCTAGTTCCTGTGAGTACGAATGCCACATTTAAAGAAGAACTTTTTAACGAGAGACCACCATTTTCTCACAGTCCCATACAAAACGGCAACACCTATGAGCACACATTTTTCTTTGTTTATAATCTACCTACTGTTAGCGTTAAATATACCTTATACCGGGATGCAAAACCGCAATACTTGTTTTTGGACTCTAGTACAGGAATATTTTTTACTTATTTTTGTTCTCACTCTCGTGTGGCTCCAAGCCTAGACTCCCACGAGGAAAAGTCTAATGGAAACAGCATTTTGCAGGTGTGCCACTGCAGACGTGAAAGTAGGTACGTTTGTAACGATTTTACATTGCATTTTAAACGGTTAGTGCTTACTTATAACTTAGTATATCTTTTTATATTAATCTTTGTGTATTAAACACAAATAATTTTCTGCAGAGATTTCCAGAGACTATGCAGTCCTAAAATCACCGTATATATATATATAGAGTCGTAATTTATCAGTACGGTACGTTGATATTCGGGTAAACTGACGTTTTTAGGGTTCCGTACCTCAAAAGGAAAAAGGAACCCTTAGAGGTTACCCTCACTCCACGGTACTTGAAGCTGTAAAAAATCAAGCTTCTAAGTTAACGCAATAAAAAATTACGGCCATTTTTGCGAGTTTTTTAGAGTGAACTAAATCAAAATTCATAGGGTACTTCCATTTAACCTAGACTCATGAAATTTGGCAAGAAGCAAGCTTTTTACAAACTCTGCAAATACAAATTACGGGAAAAATCTGAAAATTGATAATATGTAGATATATCGTCATTTCTCAAGCCAAACCTTGAATAGTTATATTGTTCGTTTCTTTAGTTCCAAAAAAATACTAGATGGCGTTATCACACTACTAAAACGCGCAAACGTGTCGTTCCATCGGTTTTTAGACTGTTTTGATCGCAGTTGCTTCTTATTCCTACACATGAGCGAGGGAGCCACCAGCGGGGCTTTGAAGAAAACTGACAGCTGCCTATTGAACTTTTTTAGTTCTGGCATTTGACCAACATTACAAATAAGTTGGTGGGCTACAATTCAAATTTACCTCTTGAAGATAGTAGAAAAGAGTTTTACAAACTAGTCAAAACCTTTTCTTAGGCCAAGATTTTTACACCTTTTAACCTATGGAGAAAAGTAATCACATAAAACGTTAAACCTTTTCTTATGTAAGTAGGTAGATCGGTGTCTGCGTTTTTTCTTTCTTATTTTTTGGCATCGCACTTTATGTATTCTGCCAGTTTCAAGTATATGCATATTACAAGTTTTTGACAGTATCAGGTCATAAGATAAAATCATAGTCAAGTCCAAGTCATGCTCTAAAATTGTGGCAACTTTGCTAGGAGCTTTTGCGGAGTTTTAGAAAAGACATGAAAAGGCATGTTTCACCGCATAAATTACTTGCTTATTTTTATGCACGCGAATAAGTCTTTAACGGCCTGGCCACGACATCGGTCTTAGTGGGATGCAGCGCAACGAGCGGCGCGGCGTCGGCAAGTGGAGCGTTTTTTTTTTTTTTTTCTTAGTTCTTGGCATCGCACTTTGTGCATTCTGCCAGTGTCAAGTTTATGATTTTTCAGGTATCTTTTATTAAAATCAAGTCAAATATGTCACAAGTAAATCACAGTCAGTCACACGAAACCAGTCATAGTCGAGTCCAAGTCATGCCCTAGTAAAGTTGTGGCGACTTTACTATGAGCTTCTATGGAGTTTTGAAAACAACACAAAAAGACATGTTTCACCACATTATATCACTTGCCCACACTCGTGCATGTAATTCAACACTCAATGAATAAAACACCACCATTTTTAATCATTAATTCGCGAAAATACACAAGTTTAAGAAAATAATAGAATGCAACGACATGATTTTTCCGTGTTCCCGCCAAAAAAAACCAAGTGGAGCGTTGTCCATGCCACGTACCTGCTCAGTAGTGGCAGTGACTGCGGTGTATATGTACTTGGACATGGCGTTATCCTAACTGGCTCTTATTTGCCTTCAAAGCAGTTCCTATTTTATGCACGATATTTAAATGCAACGGAAGGATTTTTTTTACTTTCTTCCCATAACCTTTTTTATTACATTTTTACTTGTACTGGGAATGTTTTGAACGATAGAAAAAAAATTACAGCTGAAACATCTTGTCGAGCGTAAAATGAAACTTCTTTTTAGGAACCCTTACCTAAAGGGTGTTCAACTGTACCCTATGACTAAGCAATCCACCTGCCTATAAATATGTTAGTTCGTCTGCTTTTGATCTTTAACGATGTATATCTCGTAAATCGTGATAGGTAGCCAATTGTTTTCATAGAATATTCGTTAGATATTGTCACGGATATCCTTTGTACTTGTGGTGGTACGGAACCCTCATACGAGTCGCAAGTACTCGTACGCTTGACGGCATTATTTTTTCAAATGTTGCCTTTCTTCGGTAGTTGAGCAAAAACTTTTGCCACGCTGAATGGCAATGCTTATACGTTGGGCCAAATAAACGCCAGCATTCGCGTCGACCAGGCGCTCGGATATATTTTTGAAAAGATGATGAGGTCCCGGTCCCCACGGCCCAACGTCTTAACACCAAACGGTTCAAATATGTAACCTCTGCCGAGGTTAGCATATTTGCGCCGCTTGTGCTGCTCCGCCGACTTTTTCTTTGATTATGTTAAAAAAAACGTCATGCTCGTCTCGACACTCAATTGCATTAAAAAAGAAAGGCTCAAATAAAGTACCTTACATACAGCCATACATTATAGTTTGTTTACATACATGCTAAACCTAAAATTAGCTCATACATGTACCTAGTACCTATGGCTTTTGCCAAAAATAACAAGGATAAGAACATAACAAATTGGTCGACCATTAGCAGTCATTAGGGAATGGACAAAGAAAGATTAGCCATTAGGGATCCGTTTGCAGTGCACGGAACAGTGAAAAATGGAACCAGAATAATTCTACACTCGCTTGTCAAAAAGTAACAAGTAACTAACAGAAGAACAAGGTACTTTTACCTTTTTTCGTTTTATGATGTTAGTTAAAGTTTAAAGAGATGGCATGTCTGCTTTAAAAGAGAAGGTGCGTAAATCTTCGATTAAAATTTTACTACAAACGGTTGTCCTGTCAGCTTTAGCCTTTATTACAGCTTTGCCCTGTCCCTTTTACTTTTATGTCCTCTCGGCACTTTACTGAAAAATGTCTCGATTTTTTTACGACAATTCAAATGACTCTACTAAAAGATTGACGTTTACAAGATTCGTGATTCGTCAAAAAGCTTAGGAAATAGTAGATTGTTTCTTAAGGGAGCATAATTATATTTTTACGGCGAGGGCGTTTTTTTGAATCCAAAGCGAAGTGAGGGATTCTTTAGTAGAATCCTGAACGTAGCGTTGTTGTAGCGTTCAAAGTACGTCGCCCGAGCCAAAAATATATTTTGCGCCCGAGTGATACACTCTACTTTTCATCACGCACTATGAGAAAATAAAAGGCGCCTCATATTTTATTCACTGTCACTTGAGGAACTCATTTTTCAAAACAAAACCATGAATTTCTAACAATCCGTGAAAATTTACGAAAACGCGGGCTGTAGTTCGCGCGTTTTTAATTAGTTTTTTTTATTCAGCTGGCGTCGCGACTATGGGCCGTCGTACCAGCCAGTCTTTATTCAAACAATATTTGCGTTCGATTTCTTTGGCACTCAACTCAGTATTGACTAAGATGTTCCAAATTCAAAAAGTGCGCGGCAAAGATATTAATAATTACGGCGCACTTATAAAGAGGATTAAAAACTCATTACTGCTCGCTAAAAGTTTCTTATAGAAAACACCACCTTTGGGTGCACTTAAAGGCGAAACAAGTCGTCCTTTTCGAATAGATGGGATGAAAAGATTTTTTTTTATGTTTTCCCAAAGAAAGCTATTATTTCTTCAATCCAATTCGTTTCCGACTTTACCACACTTGCTTGGCTACAGCATATTTTTTTTATTAATAAAAATTTATTTTCAACCGACACTTCTAAAAAGGAGGTTTTCAATTCGACTGCATTGTCAATTGTCATTTTGATGATTCTTTTACTTTGGTAGGTCATACTTCAGAGGTTGGTTTACGATTGGTTTTTAAATCAAAATAACTGAAAAAACATGTCATCTAGGTACTCGAAATGGAAGCTGGTTTTTTTTAAAGTATACTTAATTGGCGTTTTGTCAAACTGGCCACTTTGATCTCAAATATCTTTTGATTATATACCCAGCCGAGAGCTAGATCCTCCAAGCAAATATCTAGCGTTTGGATAGGATCTTTTTCAAAGACATCCGAATGCATTCTCAACTGGACTGTGTCACTCAAAATCAAGTGACCTATTTAGTTCCATAGATTGTAAGTATAACATAATTCAAATCCGACTCTTTATAACACAAACAGATGAAACAGTTTACCCTGTACTTACTTTGCGTCGCGGTACCTAGATCCGCTAAATGTCAGGCTGATTTGTGTCTCAACCGCTACCATAATAACCAACATTCCTGCAGACATAAGCGGGGGAGCCACTGTCGTATTTTCTATACAAAACTGATCGACTCGTAATGAGGATGTTATATTCCTTTGTTTGTCCAAGTGTATAGCTAAGTTGGTTGTCCTGTAACATACCTGCCTTGAATCTACAATAAGCCCCTGTCTCTAATTTAGGGTTAAATCTTGTCAGCGCTGTCCCTTTGGCAACTAGTTTACTCTGAAATACGTGTTTAATTACTTACTGAATATGGAGTTAGAGAATATTAGAGCATTACGGACGGATTTATTGTTTGGTGCTAAAGTTAAATTGCTTCGCTCATGTTCAGGCTGCCGTCGCGTCGGTGGCAGCATGTTGTTATAAGTACCTACATATTTCTAGCCATAAGTACATTATAACTATAGAGCTTTGAGGGAAACTTAAATAAATAATTCTAAGTAAAAAAAGTTAAAGTAAAGTTCGTGCTAAAAGCACCACAGGTATGAAAAGTGTATGTATGCATCATCATAATCAGCTAGAAGATGTCCACTGCTGGACGAAGGCCTTTATAGGGAGGGGTTGCCATAATCCCCACGCTTGGCAGGCGGCTTGGGGATCGCAGAGTGTTACCACCGTTAACCAAGAGGACGCTGCTGCCCGTCCTCCGGTGGTTCTGGATGCAGTTTTAGGACATACCCAGGTCTAAAAAAAGATAAAAGAAAAGGAAAAGTGTAATAAAATGTAATGGAAAAATATTATACCTAATTAATATTTTATTTATTTTCAATCTGCATGCAAACACACCGCTGTTACTTTGTGTTGACTAACATCTAGTAACATAAAAAACATAGGTCGGTACGATGTCTAGGTTGCTATTGCTCACGAAAAAGTAAAGTACCTACGTACTTTACTTTTTACCAAACGTAAAAAAATGTTCAGAGTTTAACAGTCATGCCTTAACAAGCCAAAGCAGTAGAGTGCTTAGTACTAAAGTATATTCAACTGAATATTTATTTACAGAAATAAATAAATGACTACTTATGAAAAATAAATTTTAAAATATATGAATGTATTAATCAATACACATTTAGCTTGGCTTACTCTGGTACCCTCTGGTAGAAGAGTAATATAACTTTGAAAACAAGTCGCAACTTGCGACGCACTTTTCTACCGGAACACAAATATCCCTCTTGATTTATACGTCTCCCATTCAAGCCAAGACAATGAGTAATAGTCGGAGACGTCATAGCGCGTCCGGCTGCAAGGCAGGACATCCGACGTGCCACGAGACCTTGTCACTCTTCATTGAGGAAGAGCTCCAGGCTCGTCTCCGTGAGGTGCTGTTTTTGTTTTATTCTTAGGGAGATACTCAAGTTTGTGAAAAATAACACCCAGATGTCGACATTGTAGGTGGAGCAACCGAATAAATATTTTAAAAACACTAACAGCTTACCTAAAATAATCTCGATTCTGTTAGTCACTGCTTAAACTTCTCTGTCTTGTTCTTGCATGTTACACTTCACGTCAGAGAGAAGATGGCAGAGCAGTGATTAACGGTTGAGAAGTTTTTTTAAGTAAGATTGTAAGACACGATCTGCGGGTAAGTACTATGTTACGAATAATTTTAATGTAACAATTATTATAGTTACGATAGAATAATTTCTTTCACACCCTTGCATGGACTTTTAATACTAGTTTGTACTAGACTAGGATACTTGCTGCAATAAAATAACTCGTATAAACAAAATAAATACGTTTCGTTTTATTTACATAACATTTTTTGTTTAACCGGACTAGAGGTAATTATGTTTATCACCGGCACTTGATCGCGCACAAAACAAACAACAACAAAACATAATTATGTGTTCAAATCGCGAAAGCTTAAAAGTTTCACGGACTAGACTTGTTTTTGCTGTGGGATAGGTCTGCTCAGATATGGTTAGATATAAGTAATCTAATTTCAATACTATCATCGATCTGTACCTCTGTTCAAAAAGGAGGAAGGGATTCGATTTGTATATTTTATAGGTATAGGAACGCCATTATTTCTTCATATGCAAACTGATTTATTAATACCAATGTTCGCCAATGTCTTTTTTATTGAGAAGACAAAGATTTCAAGCTATTAAGTCCTTGCTTCAGTCAAATAAACTGAGTGGGTGTAGTGTTTTTTTTAATTTAACTTGGGTAAGTTCTGGTTGGGGTGGTTGGGTTTTGTTCTTTTAACCAGCACCACAAATGTGAATAATTTTGCTAGGCCGCTTATTGATTTGAAGCTAATATTTTACAGACAATTATAAGTATAATAATAAAAAAACTTGATGAAAATACTAGGCCAGAGTTTGTTTGTTGATTTTTTTAAGATGACGAAGTAAAACATTTAGGCTGAAATGGAAATTGGCTCACGAAAATGTCATTGTTATAAACAAACCTCAATTTAAGAGATCATTAGCTCTACTACTACAAGAACATCAGTCGTCTGCTAGATACCTACAGGATGTCACGTCAACGTCGCTCCTTGTATTTTTTCCTAGAGCCGAGCCCTTTCATATGAGTTTGACCCGTTTCAGTGCAGGTTATGTAGTAACTTCTTTGTAACCGTAAGGCTCGTAGCACTCTTCCTGATGAATCTTCAGGCCTTTTCATGACAAAGTAGCGCTTTTAGGTACGTTACATTAAAGCTGTGAGGTTTTAAACCTTTTCACCTTGTACAGTTATACATACAGTTAGAAAAATATAAAATATTAAGTTAAACTTGTATAGTTAGTTGATTATTTATGGGATATTTTAAAACAGTATTTTTCACCTTTTGCCATACTTATCCCGCGCGTTTTTACACACACTGCGCTTCACTCAAATATTATAAAAAATTGGTTGTTATACGAATTATAAATAACCTTGTTTTTGGAAGGTTTTTGGGGAACCTAATAGAAAAGGATCTTTACTTCTTCGTTTACATTTACATTTATTTATATTATTAATTAAAACGGTAAAGATACCACTTAAGTACATTAATTAATTAAAATAACCATACAATTTTAAATAGTAAAATTACATTAAATCTAAAAAAAAACATGTAAATTATTTAAAATGGAAGAACTGAACAAAGATATCGATTACATTGAAAATTTTAAAATCGAAGATGTCGGGCATGCATTGCGAATAGGGGAGCTGTTTTGGAACAAATCTTGTGATCATTAGAAAATAAAATTCATTATTTTTCGCGTCATTGTATTTCTTTCATTTTCCCTTACATAAGATTTTATTCACTAAGTGACCGATACCGATACCGATACCGGGATACCGTTGTAATAAGGAAGAACTAGAGATGTTTTTTAAAGTATTTGAACTTCATGGAAAATTTCAGTTTTTTTTAGATCCTTTCAAAGTAGACCTTATAGACAAATTTTAAATATATATATATGTATATATATATATATATATATATATATATATGTATATATATATATGTAATATATATATATATCTTATGTAAGGGTAAATTCGCTCGGGGTGATTTATAGTGGTGAATTATGGGAGCGGGATTTTTCTTCCGTACGCGGACGAAGTCGCGGGGGACCTCTGGTCTATTATAAAATTCTCAAGTCTATCATCCGTATACCTTTCGTTATATAATTCAAGCATGTTGACATTATATCTGATTATCAAACAAGTATTGAATCATGAATTATCAACATTGAATGTATCGACTAATTAGGAAAATAATCTGAAATAAGTATCACGTTGTCTTTGTGTGTCCAAACAACTGTGCTTGTTAGTAAATACTTTTTAGCTCATCTTTATTGTCAGAAGTTTTCCGAGATTAGGAGTGTCAAAGCTAAATGATATTCAATACCACAATCCAATGAGTTTGTATCTACAGAGTGAACAAACTAAAACATTTTCCGAAAAATTATATCGATTGTCAACAATTATCAAATCACATTTATTTTCAGACAGAGATCCATAATAGTACAAATTATTATTATTATTATATTAGAAATTAGTTAATTACATTATTAAAATTAAATAAAACTATTAGTATTATATTCAATTATTATATTTTATCATCTTATTAAAATTATAAATACTATCTGTTATATTTTATTAAGACCCTAATGTGAATTATATTGCATTTCTTGTTCTTTGCCGTAATCCTTTCGACGACAGGCAGAAGGATTACATCGAGAACTGGCAAAGACGCGATCCGACTCCCAAGCTTTTGAAAATACTGAGCTCGGATGATAAGCGGTATCTACATAAAATCCACCTCTAAGTTGATTTGAACCTAAAGGGCTAAGGTTTAGTTATGCAAAGAAAGGACTGGGTGCGAGATTAAATAGAACCTACGGCGAAGATCGGCGAGGAAGAGGCGGGTTACCTATGTTATTTTATTTTATTTATTATATAGTATTCAGTATCTTTATTGCACCAAGCATCTTAGTCTAGTACAGAACTAACAATACATGGACCCTGTAAGGGTGTGGAAAAATAAGTCTTAACTGGCTAGGTAGGTACATGTTAGATATACAATATTTGTGTTAAAGAGTTTGAAACGTTTTTTCGTCTAAGTAACCTTTAATACTGTAATAACAGTTAGTTATTAAGATATTTATAACTTTTCTTTTAAAAACTGATTCTGTAGGCTCGTTTCTAATTTCTTTCGGTAGTTTGTTATATATTTTTATTAGCATGTATTCCGGTCCACAAAACAATTTCTAGTAGCGGTTCCGGCGCCACGAGCTGGTTTTGTCTTCGAGCGTTTGTAGTGGTGATAAATAGATGTGGGTGTTTTCTTACAAACGTTACCGCTTCAAGTATATAGATGTTGGATAGAGTGATTATTCTTTGCATTCTTTGAAGTGAAGTTTGCAATTATCACGTCGGTGGATGTTTATTATTATTCGGAGATATATCTTTTGTTTGATGAACAAGTCGTGCGCATCAGTACAGTTACCCCATAAAATGATTCCGTACCTCAACCAGGCAAACGCGTAGGCATAATAGGCGCTCATTGCAATTTTAGAGTTCGTCTATCTGATCAGATAGTATCTGGGCCCAGCGGTTTCTTCCGCGTGATGATGAAAATGGAGATGATGATGATGATGATAAAAAGTTGCCTATGTGTCAACTTTTTATCATCAAGGTATAAACTACCTCTAAACGAAATTTCATACAAACTGTTCAGCCGTTTCAGCGTGAAGGAGTAACAAACATCACCCACACAACAACACACACCGACAAAATTTCGCATTTATAGTAATAGTGTGACGATGCGGTCTTCGATTGACTGCTTATGAGGAATACTTGATTAAGTAAAAATCTTTTTTTGTGCACCGATTTACTGACCAGAAGAGATAACTCCTCCAACTTATTGCGGTAAGACAGTTTGGTCTAAACTTAATATCAGAGTACACAAGATGCTATTTAATCGGCTAGGGAGCAATCGTGAGCATGTTGTGTACAAGATAACAAACAACTTTAGTTCTACGACTTCGATACACGAAAAAAAAAACAGCTGTTCTACACAAAATGTTCATGGATTTTGTGATAAAGTGTATGGAGCTGTTTTTTTTTCGTGAATTTTCAATAATCTTTTAACATAAGTTGATTGTTTTTTTTATTAACTACAACAAACTGCAAATACTACTTATCCTACTACACAACAAAAAACAAAAGGATTGTATCCAGACCGATGAAAGTCTAAAGACAATCCAAATGCTCAAAACCACTACCAGTCGGCAGCGTACCCAGCATGCTGGCGGCATTGCCACGCTGGATGTTGTTTGTTATCTTGTATACAACAAATGAAACTTTTAAACTTTTGCGATTTGAACACATAATTATGTTTATCACCGGGACTAAATTTATTTGTGCGCGATTAAGTCCCGGTGATAAACATAATTTTGTATACAACATCCTCACAATCGCTCCCTAGATTAAATAGCACCTTGTATAACTACTAAGCTGCACCACTATCGCATTCCTTATTTTCTCTACCTTCTAATTTCTTCGCGTGTGATGTAAATGAAATTAAATAACCCTGGTAAGAACGATGTTACCCAACGGAAAACTCCGCTTCCAACGAGGAGGAAAACCTCCGAAAACACGGTTTATTTATCGCATCATCGTGGTAATAATTTTACTTACTGACGTCCTTACATCAACATGAAACATAACACGTTTTATGATAGAAAAAGTAACGTCATAAAAGTTTCATAACTTCATACAGGCGTAACAAAGCGCTTCAATATTCGTTTGTATTTACCGTAAAAAGTATTATCCATGTTTAATAGTTAGTAGTTAAACCATGAAAAATTATTGTAATAAGTAAGGGTTGGCTCCTCCCTGTGAGTATAATATTATTCTTTGGTTAAGCATTTTTGGGCAAAAACCTTTAATAACTTCAACAAACTACATAATATATAACTACTTAACTAAGTACTTTACGTGTTCTATATTGAGAGCCAAGACAAGTAACTTAAAAAAAACCGACTTCAAATTAATATGGAACCACCTCGAGAGGTGGTCGTTTTTTTTTTTATTTGAACGGGTATCGATCAAATAAAATAAAAAACGGTCCACAATTGACGGAGAAATCGGTGAACATATTTAAAAAAAAACATACATACCGTCGAACATAGAACCTTCTCCTTTTATGAAGTTGGTTAAAAAATAAAATGTAACCCAGGTGCGAGTCGGTCTCGCTCTAAAGATCACATCTGTCTGAGTGTCTTCAAGTCGCGAGTGACTCGGTTTCTTCTAGACAAGCGTGCTCCATAGTAGACTGCATATTCGCGGCGAGATAGCCGTCAAACTCAAGCCTATAAACCACCATCAGGGCTAACATGCGCACCGCGAGAAAATTTTCCGTGTCTTTATGTCGTGCGAAAACGAAACAAACTTATACAGATTCGTAGCCTTGTCCTGTTTTGTAGAATCGAGAAAATTTTCTCGCGGTGCGCATGTTAGGCCTGCATGACTGCCTTATAGCTCAGTTGGTAGCATCTCTGCCTTAAGAGCTGTAGGGCGTGGGTTCGATCCCCACCCAGGGCAAACATTTATGTGATGAACATAGATGTTTGCTCTGTTTCTCGGTGTAGTATGTACTTATTATAAGTTTCATTTACAAAAAAAAAGGATGCAAGTATTCTATCAGCTTATCTAGTTTCCATATTACAAGCTTTGCTTAGTTTGCGGCTAGATGGCGATGTGTGAAAAATGTACACCGATATTTATTTTAAAATACTGGCCTATTATGTATTATGTTACGTGCAAATATTTTATCAGCAGTAACTAACATTTACGTAAATAAATGACGTGTGGTGCCATCTATGAACTGGCGACGAGACCATCTTTAAAAAGGTTCGAGTGGCTGGCGTGTCATCGACCGCCGAGTTTTAGGCAATTTCTGTTAGATGGCGCTTATTTCAACTTTGTAACATTTTTAATCTAAATTTAATTTTATGTGAATGGCAACACCGGAGTCTTCGAACTAGTACCATTTCTTGTTTGTTTTAGGATTTAATGTTTCAAAATACAGTATTCCTCAACCCTGAGTGAAACTCTGGGCTTTTAATTCATCAATTGAATTTATCGGATTTATACTTTGGTAAGAATTCCTTCATTTGGGGAATTCACGAAGTAAACAACTTTGATGGATGTAGTTTTGATATGTTGCTAGTTATAGGGTAGGCCGATATTTCCGGGTGTATGCGTGTGTCGATATCAACATGAGTTATCGACAAAAATCAACAGTTTGTTTTGATATCAGCTAATACTCTGGAGTATGGAGTACTATAAGGTGGATTTGTAAACAAGATAATATCGAGGGAGATCGTTGCTGATTAGCAACGAATGTAGATTTTAGTGGACTTGTGAACTAGGTTGATTGCGGATTGAACACTGAATTCAAAATGTCGATATATATCGTTTGTGGAGTTTCACCTCACTGGAAAGTGATGCGTGAGAGGACATATTTTTGTGCTGCTTGGTCTTGGAAGCATGTCTTGAACTTTCAATTTTAAAAGAAGGAGCGATTGTTTCGTTTTAGGGCGTATTGTTTAGCCCAAATATCGTTTGAAATGTTTGCCCAATCGTCTAGCAATTTGTGTTAAGCGTTGTGGCGCGATTTTTAAAGAGGTAAGTTGATGTGTGCATTGGATTACACGCATGCGTAATACATTCTCAATTTGATATTTTGTTTGTTAGATTCTTTCTCTGATTTTGGCAATTGTTATTTTCAGTGAAGTAATGTTAACCTAGAGGATAGATGACCTAAGTTGGTGTGGACCGTGACATTTGAGGAATATATACTTGAGCTTAATTTCCGAGTAAGTATAAAATATGGGTGTGGCTTCTTGTGAAGTCTTGTGATAGCCATTTTGATTTTTAGAATGGGAATGTTTTCTTATAGATATACTTTTTGTTTATTACAGATAGTTTCGGTCTTCCGGGAGGTCAAAAGCTACCTAGGCGTACTTATTTTGGGGCGTGCAGCCAGTTTTCCGGCCAGGGCTCGCTACTCACGTCTGGGATTAGTCTTACAAATACTGCAGGCATGGTTTATTATCCAGGTGACCTAATTTCCGTACTAGGTTAATTATAACTTCATCTCAGATCTAAGTATGGTTTAACTAAACCGGTCATTTTGCCAAACGTTCAGAGAATAGTTTAACCTATACAAATGTTTGGATAATGTTGGTTTTCCAACGTTTATACTAGTTTAATTTAATTTAATTACTCTTAAGTTTAACAGTGTAAGCTAGTTAAATAATATTAATGATCTTAGTTAGGTACTGCATTTAGTTTTCTTTGCAATATCAAGTTTAACTAGTGCTATTTTTTTTTTCATTACTTCAACTTTATTGTTACCTAAACTAGGTAGATTTATTTAGGTTTTAATTCATTTTTGTTATTACTGTAACGTTTACAGTTTTTGCATCATAGAAAATACCTCATTGTAGATTCAATTCGTTCGTTAACTTTGGGTTTATATTTCATTTTCGTTTAGGCCTTCCGCCTTGTGCCTGTGACACATAATATATCATAACAAATTAAAAGTTAAATAAAAGCTTTATTAAATTTAAAATCATTATTTTATTTAACAGACCTTTTGCAATCTTGTCTGTTTTTAAAAAGGAAATTGCATGGCGCCCTTCTGTTACCTGTATTCTAGGTCCGAACAACACGACTAGCCGAGGCACGACAACTATTGAGTAAAGGTTACCTTTAACCTGTAACATCTTCTCCACTCAACCATATCGCTTACAATTGGCGCCCAACGTGGGGCCTTAGAAATACGGGTACAACATATAGTTTTCTCTGAACTTTTGGCAAATATTTATTTATAGGTAGGTATAGTACTTTATGAATTTTTATCATTTTGAAATTACACTTTAGTTGTTCTTTTTATCGAGACTGTAACTGTGACTTTGTTGTATCTCATTTTGGTACAGATTTATATAAACTTATTATATAGACTTATTATATGGGCTTATGTTTACTTATAGTCAATTTGCAGTGAGTAAGCGACTCACTGCGATATTTTGTATAAACACGGTAATAAGGTGAAAGTTCACAATAATTTTAAGTGTTTCTTGTGCCTTTACTGAGTAGGGATTACAGCTATTGTCTTATTTTTTTTGGACATTACTTTTTGGTTGTAATTTTTTTTTCTCAGTAAAAGCATAGAACTTTTCTGCCTTTTAACATATAAGTAGTGTGAAAAGTTTGTTTGGTAAATTGTTTTGCTGAATTTTTGGCAAAATGACTCCAACGATGGATGTAGACTACTTGTTGAGAGAGGAGTTGGTGTTTGAGGTTAGAAGTAGAGGGTTGGAGTTAGCAAAGGATGATTTTACGGTCGACGAACTTCGAAAACTTCTCAGGGTTAATAAAAATGTGTTCAAACAAGATGAAGCCGTTAAATATTTGATGACATTAGACCAGAGTGCTGAATTGATAGTTTGTGAGGAGAAGTTGAGTGCGGTTTTGTCTTCTACTCATGTATCGTCGCTCTGTAGACGCAAGTGCATGGCTAAACTGCAGCATGTTGCTTGGAGGTTGGATAAATTGATTGTTTTTCCATTGGAGTTGCAGGCTAGGAAAACCGAACTTGTTTTAAAGACTCAAGAAGCGTTTAAGTCTGTATCATGTAATAGCGCCACTGATGTTTTATCTGGGGTTACTACACGTGATGCTGGAGTTAGTGGTGGATTGCTAGCGACCGGTGGTATGCAGAAAAGGAACTTGCAGATTTTTAAATGGAAGATTTCTTTTGATGGGACCACGCCGCTCCATGATTTTTTGTTTGAGCTGGGGGATTATAGGAAGTCTACTGGAATATCTGATGAGGAGATGCTTAAGAATTTTGCTCATTTATTGAAAGGCGAAGCTCTTCTTTGGTATAGGAACAACTCTGTTGATGTTTCTTCTTTCTCCGTGTTGGTGGAGTGTTTAAAGCGTGAATTTTTACCTGTAGATTTTGAACGTTCATTATTGAATCAAATACAAGCTAGACTGCAAGGGGAAGATGAAAAGATAAATACCTACATCAACATAATGCAAAATTTGTTTAGTAGACTCTCTCAAAGGGTTGAAGAATCTAAACAACTGGAGATGATCACTACAAATATGAATCCTTTTTTTATAGCTAGATTGGCTTTAGTAGAAATAAAATCAATAAAAGATTTGAAGGTGGTATGTGCCAAGCTTGAGCTTGCACGTCACAAGTGTGACAACAGAGGTTTTAATAATCCGGGAAGCGACTCAATAATACCTGCCGTTTGTAGATCTAAAGGTAAATCAATTGCTAGAAATAGGATTGTGAATATGATAGGTGCCACTAAATGTCAGAAATGTGATGGTGATCATCCGTATTTTCGTTGTGAAAAGTATGTAGGCAAGCATTGTTTCATTTGCAAAAAGCCTGGAGTAGTTAGTATCTACGGAATGCAGTTGCTCAAAAAACGAGCAAGCAGGTCAGTAGTCAATACGTATCAACAGAATTCTCCGACTTCTGACCTGGAGTGGAGGTCATGGTTAAGTTTTGTAAATTCTTTTTTGAAGGGCGAGAATGTTTCCCCTTTGTTTACACATCGCAATGATGATCCACGTCCATATATAGTTGTGGAAATTTTAGGTTTGCGATGTAATGCTTTGGCTGACAGCAGCGCAACTGTGTCGGTCATTAGTGAGCAGGCTTACAAAACATTACTAGACCTTAATTTGAATTTTGAGCTTAGAAAAACAGTAAGTACTTTGGCGGTAGGAAATGGTGATAAGTTATTTGTTTTGGGTCTGATCACTGTACCTGTCATGTTTGCTAGGCAGGTAAAGATGATAGAATTTTATGTTTGCAAGGACATCAACCAACCTCTTATTTTGGGTGTAGATTTTTTGTTGATGTTTGACCTTTGTAGAGATATTTTTAAAAGAAATGATGGGATTGTAGAAACGCATAGTTTAAATTTTTTAAACGTTACTGACTTGCATTTGCATGAAGTAGGCGATTTAACAAGCGTTCAGCGAAGAGAGCTAGACCGCATGATATCGAGGTTTGAGGAATTGGCGGCAAACGAGGAGGAGTTGGGTTGCACCACTTTGGAGGAGCACTTTATAGATACAGGCGACAGTAAACCAATCAGGCAAAAATGCTATCCCATTCCACATTATCATAGGGAATATGTGAAAGGGGAAATAAACCAATTGCTGAAGTTAGGTGTCATTGAGAAAGCCATTTCTCCGTGGAACAGTCCAGTGCTGCTCGTGCCAAAGGCCAATGGTGAGCTTAGGTTCTGTTTGGATAGCCGTAGGCTAAACAGTGTCACCAAGGTTGACTCATATCCAATGCCGAGAGTGCAGGAGATTTTGGATTCGCTGAATAATGCCAAGTTTATGACGTCACTGGACTTAAAGAGCGCGTTTTTTCAGATAAATTTAGAGCAGTCTTCGCGTGAAAAGACTTGTTTTTCTGTGGCAGGACTAGGCTCCTATCAATTTTGTCGTATGGCGTTTGGTTTGGTCAATAGTACTGCAAGAATGATGAGATTGATGGATAAGGTGTTTGGACCTGAGTTTCAGGGCCATGTGTTTTATTATGTTGATGATATTATTTTGGTTTCAGATTCCTTTCAAGGTCATTTGGAGCTGCTTGGAAAAGTCCATGATAGACTCAAGAAGGCGGGACTGACTATCAACTTTGGGAAGTCAGTATTTTGTCGTCCTTCATTGAAATTCTTGGGCTATGTCGTTGACAGGCAAGGTTTGAGGACTGATCCTGATAAAGTGCGGTCAATTTTGGAGTTTCCGATGCCCACCACGCAGAAGGAGGTGAGACGGTTCCTAGGGATGGTTTCTTGGTATAGGCGTTTTATTGATAATTTTTCAACAAGCGTGGAACCGCTCACAAGGTTGACTAAAAAGCTGCATAAAGGCGAAGAGTTTAATTTCAACGAAGAAGCTGTTAAAGCTTTCAACGAGATAAAGAGTCTTTTAGTGACAGCTCCAATATTGTCTATTCCTAGTTTTGACAGACCTTTCATGATTAGTACTGATGCTTCGGATGTAGGTTTGGGTTGTATTTTGTCCCAGTTCGATGACGAGGGAGGAGAGCATCCGGTGGCATTTGCTAGTAGGTCACTCAGTCGTAGTGAGAGAAACTACTCAACAACTGAGAAAGAATTATTTGCACTTTTGTTTGCTTTAGAAAAATTTAAAGGTTATATAGATGGTTCTCCTTTTGAGACCAAGGTTTTTACTGACCATAGCAGTCTTAAATGGTTGGTAAATTTGAAGTCTCCTACGGGAAGATTAGCTCGATGGGCGATAAGACTCTCGCAATACAATTTTGTTGTGGAGTATCGCAAAGGTGTGGAGAATGCGGCGGCAGACGCTTTGTCTAGGGCACCTGTCATCAGTCTTTTGGCTGATCAATCAGCGGACGACGATGCTGTAGATGCCTGGTACCGAAGCATGTTTGAGAAGGTGATGACTTTGCCAAGTAAATTTCCAGATTGGCGTGTGTTGGGTGAACGTTTATATAAGAGAATTAGGAGCCAGAATCCTTTGTCGCTGGACTGTGAATGGAAGTTGGTGATCCCTGAGAATCTCAGAGATGAGGTGCTTCGTCAATGTCATGACAGACCTGATGCAGCACATTTGGGGATATTTAAAACTTTTAAACGAGCAGCTCAGAGTTATTTTTGGCCAAGAATGTTGGTGGATGTTAAGAGGTATGTAAGAAAGTGTCAGACTTGTTTGGCCTACAAGAGTACAAATGTTGCGACGCCGGGTCTGATGGAAAACCCTAAAAGGGTTCAGAGGCCTTTTCAGGTGATTTCCACTGATATATTGGGACCTCTGCCTCGCAGTTATTCGGGTCATAAATTTGTTTTAGTAGTAGCTGATTATTTTACCAAATACACGCAGTTGT
The DNA here is from genome assembly GCA_905404285.2 of Erannis defoliaria. NCBI lineage: Eukaryota > Metazoa > Arthropoda > Insecta > Lepidoptera > Geometridae > Erannis > Erannis defoliaria. The sequence continues at coordinate 8,137,786 of FR990066.1, read as the reverse complement.
TTCCGATGAGGAGTTCGTTGGCTAAGGCAGTGGTATCCACGATTGAGAATAACTTCATTTTGAAGTATGGCGTTCCGTCAGTTATGATCATGGATAATGGACCTCAATACATCTCGAAGCTCATGAAAGATTTGAAGGAGAAATACAAGATTCCTCACTTATTTTATAATTGTAGGTTTACTCCACAAAATAATCCATCGGAGAGAATAAATAGAGTAGTAGTTACAGCTTTGGCTTCCTTAGTCGGAAGAGATCATCGGAATTGGGCGGAGAATATAAATAAAATAGAATTTGCAATAAATACCGCAGTGCACGAAGTTACTGGCTACACACCATATTTTTTGACTTTTGGTAGGGAAGCTATATTATCAGGAGATTGGTATCCACCGGGAGACTTGGATGTGGAAGAGTTGCAATTTGTAAGTAGGGATAAATATGCCTCCACACTGAAGCATCTCCAATCCATATTTGTTGAGGTCAATACAGCTCTTAAGAAGGCTTACCACAAGAGTAGAGTGTTTTATAACAAAAATAGAAGTGCGGTGGAATATGAAGAAGGACAGGTAGTTTGGAAGAGAGAATTTCCTCTTTCTGATGCATCAAAGTTCTTCGCCAAAAAGTTGGCACCCAAGTTTAAGAAGTGCATAATCAAGAGAAAAATCTCAGCGGTTACGTATGAGTTGCAAGATTTTGCCACTAAAAAGTTTCTAGGTAGATGGCACGTAAAAGACTTGTTGAAGGTGGAGCCGCAGGAGGCATAAATCTTGGTTGTTAAAGGTGAAGATGGTGCACAGCTAAGTTTGCTTTGTCGTTTGTTATTTATTTTTTCAATATAGAGAATTTAATTAGGAATCTGTTGATGTTCGATTCCGAGATATTTGAGTCTTCTTGGGATTGGTTGTCCATGCCACATTTGGATCGAAATTAAGTTAACGTTTTTTTTTTTTTTTTTTTTTTAAGTAAAGTGGTATTGTTACGTGCAAATATTTTATCAGCAGTAACTAACATTTACGTAAATAAATGACGTGTGGTGCCATCTATGAACTGGCGACGAGACCATCTTTAAAAAGGTTCGAGTGGCTGGCGTGTCATCGACCGCCGAGTTTTAGGCAATTTCTGTTAGATGGCGCTTATTTCAACTTTGTAACATTTTTAATCTAAATTTAATTTTATGTGAATGGCAACACCGGAGTCTTCGAACTAGTACCATTTCTTGTTTGTTTTAGGATTTAATGTTTCAAAATACAGTATTCCTCAACCCTGAGTGAAACTCTGGGCTTTTAATTCATCAATTGAATTTATCGGATTTATACTTTGGTAAGAATTCCTTCATTTGGGGAATTCACGAAGTAAACAACTTTGATGGATGTAGTTTTGATATGTTGCTAGTTATAGGGTAGGCCGATATTTCCGGGTGTATGCGTGTGTCGATATCAACATGAGTTATCGACAAAAATCAACAGTTTGTTTTGATATCAGCTAATACTCTGGAGTATGGAGTACTATAAGGTGGATTTGTAAACAAGATAATATCGAGGGAGATCGTTGCTGATTAGCAACGAATGTAGATTTTAGTGGACTTGTGAACTAGGTTGATTGCGGATTGAACACTGAATTCAAAATGTCGATATATATCGTTTGTGGAGTTTCACCTCACTGGAAAGTGATGCGTGAGAGGACATATTTTTGTGCTGCTTGGTCTTGGAAGCATGTCTTGAACTTTCAATTTTAAAAGAAGGAGCGATTGTTTCGTTTTAGGGCGTATTGTTTAGCCCAAATATCGTTTGAAATGTTTGCCCAATCGTCTAGCAATTTGTGTTAAGCGTTGTGGCGCGATTTTTAAAGAGGTAAGTTGATGTGTGCATTGGATTACACGCATGCGTAATACATTCTCAATTTGATATTTTGTTTGTTAGATTCTTTCTCTGATTTTGGCAATTGTTATTTTCAGTGAAGTAATGTTAACCTAGAGGATAGATGACCTAAGTTGGTGTGGACCGTGACATTTGAGGAATATATACTTGAGCTTAATTTCCGAGTAAGTATAAAATATGGGTGTGGCTTCTTGTGAAGTCTTGTGATAGCCATTTTGATTTTTAGAATGGGAATGTTTTCTTATAGATATACTTTTTGTTTATTACAGATAGTTTCGGTCTTCCGGGAGGTCAAAAGCTACCTAGGCGTACTTATTTTGGGGCGTGCAGCCAGTTTTCCGGCCAGGGCTCGCTACTCACGTCTGGGATTAGTCTTACAAATACTGCAGGCATGGTTTATTATCCAGGTGACCTAATTTCCGTACTAGGTTAATTATAACTTCATCTCAGATCTAAGTATGGTTTAACTAAACCGGTCATTTTGCCAAACGTTCAGAGAATAGTTTAACCTATACAAATGTTTGGATAATGTTGGTTTTCCAACGTTTATACTAGTTTAATTTAATTTAATTACTCTTAAGTTTAACAGTGTAAGCTAGTTAAATAATATTAATGATCTTAGTTAGGTACTGCATTTAGTTTTCTTTGCAATATCAAGTTTAACTAGTGCTATTTTTTTTTTTCATTACTTCAACTTTATTGTTACCTAAACTAGGTAGATTTATTTAGGTTTTAATTCATTTTTGTTATTACTGTAACGTTTACAGTTTTTGCATCATAGAAAATACCTCATTGTAGATTCAATTCGTTCGTTAACTTTGGGTTTATATTTCATTTTCGTTTAGGCCTTCCGCCTTGTGCCTGTGACACATAATATATCATAACAAATTAAAAGTTAAATAAAAGCTTTATTAAATTTAAAATCATTATTTTATTTAACAGACCTTTTGCAATCTTGTCTGTTTTTAAAAAGGAAATTGCATGGCGCCCTTCTGTTACCTGTATTCTAGGTCCGAACAACACGACTAGCCGAGGCACGACAACTATTGAGTAAAGGTTACCTTTAACCTGTAACATCTTCTCCACTCAACCATATCGCTTACAAACTCCTACTGGATATTAACTATATTTTTGTACCTGTAACTTATATCATTCACTGTACAAACAAACTACGGTAACCTGACTTTCAGTCACAAAATCCAACATGTAAATATATATTCTGTCCCAAATAAACATACTACACGGAATTTATTAGGTAGAATAAATAAAACAAGGTCACACGGCCCGAAGCTATGTTCCGATCAATTACCTCCTAAAACTCGGTTATGAATTTTATACGAGTTTCGTGGACATCCGTCACATCACATGGGACCTGTCCTTTTCTGAATTTTAATAAAAACTTTCTGGAATTGTATCAATATTTTATGAGCGAGTGAATTTTATACGTGTCGGCACTTTGGTAAAGATTCTTACTTCGGCAAGATGCTACACGTGATGTTATTGTATCAGCGTTTAACATCCCACTGCTGTGCTGGGTGCTGTTGAAGGGTTATCGGGTGATGCTTCGCTTTGGTACAGTGTAGACTGGCGTATTCACATACGCCATGGTTTTTTAACCGGGCATATTATATTCAGATTTTCTCAACATGTTTTTTCTCACTTCTCATAATTGCTTAGCGAATCTGCTGTAGATACCTACGTAAATTTTAAGTCGGTAATCTGGCGTAAAAATCAACCAATTTGTTAAAATGTGCGAATTTGTCTGGTCTCTATAATCGAATGTTCTCAAGTCAAATGAATTATGTTCTCGATACAGTAAATGTTATCTAGCCACAGACAAAGTAGATAAGATATGCCGAACTTGTAAATTACCACGATCTTTTTGTCAGCCTCTAAAATCCAGAGGAAATGTGTCGATCTCATCCCATCACTCATTGACTAAATAATCGGTTCCGTACTTTCACGGATCGGCAAAGATAGTCAATTAGGGGAGAGTGTGTCGATCTCACCCCATTCATTCCATCACGCATCTAAAAAGTAATCTGTTCCGTTATTCACGCGAGTTCAGATAGAGATTCACTATCTGGACACGCGTGAAAATTCTAGCTTGTCCAGATGAAGAAATAACAAGTGATACAGTGAATTTTGAGTTTCACGAAGTGGACACACGCGTGTCCAGCCCCTCGAGTCCAGTTGGTGAACAACCTGTGTTTTCAAGGGTTGGCAAAGATAGTCAATTGGTTGAATTGCACGTAAAAAGAATAGAAAAATAGTAAAAAGAAAGAAAAAAAAACATGTAGTGAGTCGGACTAAACACTCGGCTCTCGTCATTAACAGAATTTAGCCTGGGTCCTTTGCAGCGGTAGGTACCTAGAACTTTAAATATATTAGATAACAAAACAGTCCAGAGCATTACTGCATTGACGCTCATTACTTTGAATCTACAACCCTTTCTTCTTCCTGCCTTTTTTTTACCGAAGGCGAGTAAAAACTCGCTACCTATGAGATTATGCTCCCCGCAGAGTAAGCGGGCAAAATTTAATCTCGCTCGTGTTGTTCGCAACTTCGCCGAGGGAAATTGGTCGCGTGATCAAATTAGCCGCGTAATCTTCAGAGTTCCTACTTCCGCCGAGCCAAGTGGCGTCACTTCTTGTACACCGACAGGTGCTGTTGGTAAGATCGCTGTTCTTAAATGATAAGTAAATGCGTCTTAAATAAACATAAATAGTGACAAACGACCACCAAGTGCCGTTACTGGGGCGTTTCGTGCGTTTGATGGCTGAGTAAAAGACGTGTTTTTAAGGTCTTATGCTTCATTGATTTTTCATTGCTTTGTACTGTGGAAGTTCGTTTTCCTTTTTATTTTTATTCGTTTTATAATATGTAATAATAAAACATAAAATACTTACTAGCTCTGCATTTTTAAGGTTTACTAACAGAAGCTTGGAGGAAGGATTTACCTCTTTCTCAAATTTCTCTGAACAGAAGAAACAGACACAGACACAACAAACAGGACAGATATCTAAGTTCTCATAAAGAATAATATAGTGTAAGGAGGCGAAACGCCCGCTTAGTTTTGGACGCATGGAGGTGCGATGCGAGCGCAAGTTCTGACGCTGCGCGCTTTACTTGCGTGAAAAATTAATAAAATACAATATACCTAGATATCACTTATAATTTTTGTAAAATTTCGTTTATGGTTTTTACTAAACTGTCACGAAACCATACTAAAAAGTTACTAAATGTTTAAAAAATTAAAAAAGAATGAAATAAAAAGTGAAAAATGTAAACACGTGCTTTTAGTATTTTTCTTGATAAAAAGTTAATTGGTTATTAATTGTATAAATCGAACATTTATTTACAAATACATTATAGGTACATATGTACAAAACTTAAAATAAATATTTAAACTATATAACTAAAAACTACTTATTTACAATAATATATATATATATATATTTAAACGTGAGTATTCCCGTATAAATAAAACAATTGGTTATTAATTGTATAAATCGAACATTTATTTACAAAAACATTATAAGTACATATGTACAAAACTTAAAATAAATATTTAAACTATATTACTAAAAACTACTTATTTACAATAATATATATATATATATATATATATATATATATCGCGTAACATAAAAAAAAAAGTACAGTCGAATTGAGAACCTCCTTTTTTGAAGTCGGTTGATAAAACATTGTTGTATACTATATAATTCCTTTTTCTGTTTGGACACTATAAGAATTATAGTAATAAAAAAAGAAACCAGAGGCATTATGTGAACCGTAGCTCGGAGGCATCCTACAAAAATCCTGCTAAAATATAATTTTGATGATCTAAACCAGTTTCTGTCTATAATTTGTGTATAAAACCGGAAGTTTGTGTTCCGCCCGTTTTTATCAATATTTAAACTTAATCAATCTATAATAATCAGCTTTTTTTAATTGTCTCCTTCTAGGACTTAGGCCTACCCTCGAAGGGCGAATGGGCCATATTCACCACGCTGGCAAACTTGCGGGTTGGTGAATTCACATACGCCATTCAATTTCTTCTCTGACCCAAGCAGGTTTCCTCACGATGTTTTCCTTCATTGAAAAGCCGGTAGTATGAGTATCCGTACATAAATTCCAAAGATATCTTTGGTACGGGCCTGGGTTTGAACCCACGACCTAACGATTGCAAGTCTAGCGGTCTCCCGACTAGGCTACAACGGCCTTTGAAGTAATATAACAACTTCAGCGATTGCGATTTTTCATAACTTACTTACTTTATAACTTTAATACTAGATACCGGCGGCCTGTAGCAGCGCCTTAAAACTTAGAAAGCTTGTTTAGTTTTGTTGAACTGTATTTAACCTTTTGTTGTTAGTTAGGGTGTCCGCGACTCCACCGCAGGATGGAATTAGCAAGTAATCTTCGGAGTTGAGTTAAACTTGAATCATCGCTCTTCCTTTGCCTCCTTGTTTGTAAACTCGGACACCCTGTACCCGCTTTGAGATCTTTATTGTGTGAAAACTGTCAAACTCTACGATCTTTCACTGAGCTTTGATACCCATTTAAGCTTTTGTGGTAGGTAATTATTAACTTACTTATACTTACATATTAATTTAGGCCACAAAAAAAGGAAGCCAAATCATGTCACAATAAATTCGTGGGAAGAGAGTGCCTAACCTAACCTACTTACCTAAAATCAAAATCTGTTTGGATCTTTTCTTTATTTTCTTTTTTATTCTTTCATTGTTTTTACAGGGTTCCGTACCCGAAGTGTGTCTATGGGATCCCACTAAGTAAGCCTAAGTATGTCATATGTCTGTCTATTCGTCCTTTTGTAAAGACCTGAATCTGAAACTTAAGGCTTGGGTATCTTTGTCAGCTCTCTTTCATTCGCAAAGATAATTATTGAATTACCTATCTCAAAAAATGACTGCTGGAGAATGTGCAAGCAAGAGAGAGAACTAACAATAAGACTCAAGCCTCAATGAGTAGCCGGTAGAAGTACTGAATATGTGATACTATACAAAAAACAAACCGGTATGAATGATTAGCGTGCATGTGCATAGTCTATAAAATTTAAAATATAAATACTAAAAACGGACAAATATTAGACGGGCTCTCACCAAGGATTCTGAACTGACTGACCTAATTATATAACAATTTTTCACACGAGGTATAATTTTATTTTGTGGTGTTACGGAACCCTCATTTCTCATCTCCGACTTGTCATTTTTGCTTATTTATTTAGTTTTCAATACAGATTTTGAAACTTTCCGAACATGTGAAAGTAAAAAGTTACTAAGGTCTAATCTATCTTAATAAGTACTAAGTAAAACCGTTCTTATAACTTCCCTTCCGTTCAGTTGACATAGCCGATCAGTCGGCCGACTGTCGTGTCGGCTCCCAGCCTCGTAGCCATGACAAGCTCTGACAGGGCTTTTATCTTGTGCAAATCTGAGGGCTGTTACACTTTATCGTGTGTTAAACTCGCTTTTGTTCGCGACAAAGGATAAAATGAACTCTCAACTCAGCCCCATTGTCCAAGTAGATTTATCTTGACAACTATTCTTATCTACACGTACTTTAATCCCTTCTACGTTGCGTTGATGACTACCTATATTATAGAAGGGCAGACTAATTGAAGTGCAGCGATCTCGCCTCAATTAAGCGGGGTATAGTTTTGTGGTGCGGTGTCTTCTCTTACGTAGTACACACACACGCACACTTAATATTTCAATAATTTCGAATTCGATTTTTGATTTTATTATTAACTATTATTACTATTAATTACTTTACTTCATAATCAGCCCGGAAACGTCTACTTTTGTACATATGCCTCCCCCTTAGAACGCCACATTGTACGACAACCTGCCATTCGTATCCACCGGTTACCGGCGACTTTCACAATGTTGTCGGTCCACCCAATGGGAGCCCAACCTACTCTGCGTTCTACAATTTCTGATTGGAATGTTTCCATTGGATTTTTGTTTCCCTCCAAAATCGGGAAAGTTTTCTGCGGCGCTATTATTGGCCAATTGGCTCTATAGGAGATACTAGTTTGTGCTCGCGAGGTATATACATTCGCAGAAATGCTATATATATATACATACATTAAAAAACTCAATCATATCCAACCTTATATTCGCACAAATTCTGCGTAATTATAGCTCGTCATATATCGGACATCTTCCCGCGGTCTAACTCGAGTTAGGATCTATGCAAAGTGTATCCTACCTCGCCAAAGTTTTGATTGCATTCCGTTCCAGGATAGGTATCATTCATTTAATTATTCAAGGGGAGAACTGTACCTGTAGCTTAATTTAAAATTGCTCAGTTGAGGTAAGTTTAAAGTGAGTTAAGTGGGTATGATGAATACTAAGATATTTATTAGTCGCCGTCGGTATACACTGTCGGCGGCGCCGCCGGGAAATTATCGTCTTATAATTTATAGCATGTTGTAGTAATTATGCCTTGGTTATAAGTGAGAATACAAAAAATTAAGTCAACTTTCAGAGAAGAAAATAATTTTTGTTCCATCAACTACAAGTTCTTATAGCTCTATACAGTTTGTTTTGACATACCCAGATTAGAACCCATTGGCATGACAGAGTAAATGAGTCGATCTATGGACTAATAATATCGTTTATATAAAGAACAACTTTTACATTTTGAAAAATGTTTTCTTGCAGTAACAAAACAACCACATGATTTCAATTAATTCATGATTGACCGTAAATAAAGACATGTTATAGGTACATACATAATATATTTAGGTACACGGCTTTTCAAGAGATTCTCCAAGATCAAAGTCAAACCTCTTGCGGGTTGACAATAAACAATAATCTTGAGTGGAATAGGAATCAATTATTCAGAGGAATCTCAGACAGTGAGTGACAGAGTCCTGAATGTTTCATGATGAGCCTCACGCCTGCCAGCATTTCGAGCGCAAACAAATTGTGCAGGTTATTTAATAATTAATTTTTCGGGTCTATCTACAGGAAAAAGGTGCCTTGAATGTTGTTGGAAGAGTTTTCTTGGTTAACGTGGTTTGTGCAGAATTGTACTAACTCATATAGTAGAGTAGAAAATCATTTTCGAAACAACGAAGATAAGGCAGCGTGCGCGCCGCGCATCTTATCTCTCCTCGATAAAGATTACCGGGCATGATCAAAACTATTATAGTATGTTTACTAGACGTAATTAAGCGAAAATAAATACATATAAAAACAAAATTATAAATAATAATAATTAAATATAAAAACATTATAAGTAATAAATAATAATAAATAAATATAAAACATAATTATATTTTGGCCTATTTCGTGAAAAAAAGTTCTTCTAATTTTATAGTTGCACAAATTAATTAAGGGCCAACCCTGAAATCACGAAAAAAAACGGCTGTTCCATACATTTTGTCCAAGATCGATGAACCTTTTTGTATGGAACAGCTGTTTTTTTTTTCGTGATTTCAGGGTTGGTCAAATAGTAAAAGTTGTTCATAATGATGAGTACAATGATATCCTAGAAGGATAACGATGTTCAAAGTAACACACTGTATAGTCGTATAAGTGTAAGTCTGACCCTCCCTCGCCTCAAGCCTGCCTCCGTAGAATACGATAGGGACAGCTGCAGCTCAGCACGATTATACCTCCAAAAACCTTGACTAAATCGACGTACAATCAATAAGTTTTAGGCATTAAAATTTTAAGAAAGAGTATGTTTAGGTCTGTCTATCCTCCTTTTATGTTAAAAACTTTTCAAATTTGTCTGGCACTCCTCTGATCACGGCGGTAAAAAACGGGGCGTTTATCGCGACTTTTGGAGGGTCATATTTTATTCAGTAATTAGTTGATGATAAAAAAGAAAACGAAGGGACATGCCTATAGCTGACCTAGATTTTAATAAAAATAAATATTGCTCTAGAGGAATAGAAATATAAGTTTGTATGGAGAATCGCAGACCAGATGCCCTCTTAAGACGTGGTTTCTGTGTCAATGGTCAAAAATGTCGGTCGCTTATGGTGGTTGGACATGAGCCAGAGGATTAGGCTAGTGGAGCATATATGTATCTCACAGTCTATATGTATCTACATGACTGTTTGGAATTTCTAACAAACGATCATATCTATATCTTTCTACTATTGGCGGTTTTTAGGTACCTGCGCAATATTATGATTTATGCTCATTTAGATTTTTTATTGTTTGTAACATTTATAGATATGATTTGAAATAACGGTTTCATCAGAAACTTCGTAATAATTTTATATTCTCTTTTAAATTATTTTTTACAAATTTGTACAAATATAATACAAATGCAAAATAATTTATTAGTTACAAAGTACAATTGTGTTTTTTTATTCCCGCTTTTTTTAATTGTATAGGTATATAGTTTGGTTTTGACCACGCCTTGGATGCAGTGTATGATGTAGCACGCTACCTGAAAGGTTTGTTAGCAACTAGCACTAGCAACAAATCTACTCATTTATGTTTTGTTTAGGTATAATTCACCGGATTCATCGTCAGCCAGAAGACGTCCAATGCAGGACGAATGCCTCCCCCTTAATGGAGGGGTTGCCAGAATCCCTATGCTTGGCAGGCAGCTGGAGGATCACAGAACGGTCAGCACCGTTATTATTATACCTTGCTTTGTTAAATCTTTTGGATTTTTTAAGTTCCAATTAGGGTAATGCTTGAAATGGTTCAAAGTGAAAGTTTTAGTGAAAATCATTTGCTACTACCAAACGCAATAGAGACATAGTTCAATCGCAAAGCTTGGAAAGTTCAGTCGTCCGTACCCTATACGTTTCGGCCTCAACGAGGAAACTTTAGTTCAACTATCTATGCAAGTTCAACCACCTATGCAGTCAGTTTAACTATCCTTTAAAACATTTCAGTTCAAGTCAGCAATATTGTATCTAGTTCTCGGCAATTCCATTTAGTTCAGATAATGTTGTTCACCAGCTTTGGGAGTGTAGCACTCGATGGAGCAATTTCAAACTACAAACATTGCAATTTCCGGGCTCGCTGGTGGAAAGCTGTGTATAGCTACTTAAACTTTATTTTGTCGTCAGTCATAAAACGCCCACTGCTGGACGAAGGCGTCCCCCTTAATAGAGAGGTGTTGCCATAATCCCCACGCTTGGCAGGCGGCTTGGGGATCGCAGAATGCTCACCACCGTTAACCAAGAGGACGCTGCTGTCCATCCTCCGGTGGGTCTGGTTGCAGTTTAAGGACACACCCAGGTCGAAACAAACTTTATTTAAAACAAGTTAAAGTTGAAAAACTATAACCTTACTGAATTTTGATTTCAAATTATACATATTTGGAAGAAAGTCAGCACACTCGTGTGTGCTGACTTTCTTTTTGATACGACTAAACAAAATAAGTACCTACCTAAGTAGGTTTAGCTCAAGTATCTTATTTGCTATGTGAATTACGATAAAGTTTGGTTTTTAATTCCATCTCTAGCGTGGTGTGGACCATGCGGGAAAAAAATCCCCGTAGAACCAGTGGGAAACCCCCGAATTAAGGCATCTTGCTTTTTGGGTAAATCGATCATAATCGCTTCTGAGAATAAGGGAAAATAGCAGTGTTTATTTGACATTACTCTCAGTTCCCTTCCTTCTCTGCTATCATTCATAGAAAATTGCAATTTCAATCTTAATTTAAACTGACCCTGCCCTCATTCTCAGATTGTGAGAATCATAGTTGCAAGTGCTATTTGCTGGGGACCTAGTAACCGAATGAATGATATCAATTAATGAATACATTTTGTTTTACCGAAATTACAAAGACGGAAAAAAACTCAGTCAGACCATCTGAGTAAACTTTGAGCCGACGGGAAGCCGATACGACACCGTCCAAGATAGATTTCGATGGCATTTCTGGTGTCCGAGACCTACGTAATACCTACGCTCTGTTCTCTTTGATTGTGTCTCTTTCTATAAAAGTATACGAGTATCATTGACAGTTCCAAAAATCCCATTACAGTAGGTTACCTAAAGTAATAAGTCATATTTATTTGTTGCATTGCATTGCTTCGTCCAGCAGTGGATGTCTTCTGGCTGTTGATAGCTAAAACGTTCCTACCTAATAAGTAATCTCTTCTGGCAAAACAATTAAACAACCAATAGATCGAACTAAAAGTAGAGTTGAGGCGAACGACGAGCAGAGAAAGCTCCAAATGAGCACGTGGAACTCGAGCACACACTTGATAGATGGTACAATATGCATAATTAAACAGGTACTCACTTTGTTCGGCGCCAAACATGTTTACAGAGCCATCTCATTATGAGCTAACGTATTCCGTCGGCGACGGCCTTGATGTCAGGTAAAATTAATTCGTAGCACCTTTTAACGGAGACACCCGAGCTTACGGTCCTCGAGGGGCGAGAAATTTATACGCCACATTGCCTATTCAAAAAGGTCCCCCCGGCAACAAAATAAATTGAGAACGCCGACTACGATAAATGTAGAGAGAGAGAAAATATAAATAATCGACGGCGCTGTGTGTTCGTCAATCTATGTTCCGGAGCCACGCGCGCTCCACCCACGCTAGAAACTCAGGGCATTTATCACATAAAATCGTTCGACGTATTATTTCCGCGCTCCAACCGCAATATGTTTGATTGCGGCGCTTCGCAAAAGATACGGCAAGCGTTTATCTTATAAAGTCCACTGCTAAACATAGAGGCCCCACCCTCGAAGGGCGACTGGGCCATATTCACCACGTTGGGTAGTAGTGGATTTTAAAGTAAGTAAGTTCGTATAGGCTGAGTGTGGCCAGCCCTAGTGTCAGAGTTAATGTGCCGCCCGAACGCTTCTGACATGGCTGACGGTTGTTGTTATAGAAACTAGAACAAACAACCGGGGCCTACAATTTAACGTGTCATCCGATCCGTGGTAGCGCTCAGAAATAAATGCCACTCACGGTCACCCATCCGAAGACTGACCGGACCGTCCGTTGCTTAACATCGGTGATCGTTTAGAATCACCTAGACAAGCTACGCCACGAGTGCTACTAGTGGGTTGGTAGATTCACAATACGCCGTTGAGGTTCTGTGAACGTATGCAGGTTTCATCGCGGTATTTTCTGTTACCGAAAATTTATTGGTATAAAATTTCGTACACAAACTCCAAAGCCCGGGATTTGAATACGCGATTTGATACGATTTCTAGTCGAGCGGTCTACTAATTAGGCTACCATTTTATAAATTACAGTGACATGTTGAGAATAATGAATGCCAGCACAGGCGTCGCCAGGGATTCTCATTTCGCGTGAGTGAAGAGGTCGGTTAATAAATCTGTGAAATGTTTCAGCTACTATGTTATGCAGGATTAGAGAGGAGAGGCCGTGCCGTTAAATTAAGGGTGTTTGCGTCCCACCGATGCGGTTAATGTACGGCGGGGGTCAAAGTTAATAAGGACGAGACGTGGTTCCAAACAGCTGCGTCGCGCCACCGCGGCTCTATTGCTCCATAACTCGACACTACGTTTCCCATAATGCCGCTTACAATGTGCCAAATATGAAGCGACATGTGCACGTCATTAAATTTGAGATATAAGTAAGTACGTACTATTAATAAACAAGACAAAACCTAGACTATAGAACAGGGTTTTCCAATAAGGAATGTCCAAAATCTTCAATAAGGGCTGTGTAAGATACAAATTTGTAAAGGCATGTGACATTTCTGATGGCCTGTATACTCGTACAAGGAGGTATGAGAAATTTGTACCACCACCTGCCACCTGCGTATGGTAAATGTCCTAAGCCTTTAAGAAATATGTACAGGAACAGTTCCTGTACATAATAAATATCCTGTACATAAATATATTCAAGCAAAAAATAATTTTGATTTGATTAAATTTAATACCTCCTTTCCAATTGTTTTTTTTAATGGATAGGCGCGCTTTTGACTGCCATCTCGCCTGATAAGTGAGGATGCAGTACACGATGGAGCACGCTTGCCTAGGAGACAAAGGGTAAAAGGGCAAGTGGAACTTTGTATGGAAAGTTCTTTGTGTTAAAGTTATGAAATATTTTTCTCGGGATGATTTAAAGTGGTGAATATGGGGAGGAAAATAATTAGTAATTAACCAATTAATACATAAATAATTAATTCGTATGGAAGAAACGAGTATTTGGGAGCGGGGCGATTTTTTTCCGTACGCGGACGGAGTCGCGTGGGACCTCTAGTTATATTATACGACTATACGTCTTTCAAAATAATGAGTAGAATGAGCTCTTTTCTACTTACTTGAAATGAAATGAAATTTATTAGACATCAACAAACGTTACATAATCAGATATGTTAAACAGTATGGTTTGTTCCATAAGAGACAGTCCATGAGGAGAAACATTGTTACCCACGCTAGGAATAAACCTGTGTTATGGCGTAGCAAACTACTACATAATCACAAATTTTCAATACTGAGCGGGTGAAACCGCAAGTGTACCAGCCACTTGCGGCAATACTTGCTTGTATTGCACAAATACCTATATTATATAGTTCTGTTCACAGGTAAACCTAATCTGGCAGAAAATGCTTGTCAGGAATATGAAAGTGACGGAATTGAAAATATTGGGCTCAACAAGACGCGACAGTAAGCGTATTCCGCCCGCGTCAATTCCCCTACAAATTGATCTGAGCGATTTCCAACCGCAAACACAATTACGTGCGATTGAATGTGTCTCGCCGTCTGGGTATTGTTTGCTAGATTAATCGCCGCGCAGGACACCTGCCGGTCCGACCAATACTGTCTACCTTCGTTTATACAGGCTGACTAGTAAAAAAAACACACTAATATTAAGTATAGAAGCAAAAGGTTGCGTGCGAGTGCGTGTTATCTCAACAATTTTAAGTGAAATTCACCTCAAAATTATATTTTGAGGTGAAATTCAAATGTGAATGATAAATGAGAAAGTTTGCGAGCTTTCGTCTATGTTTGTAACTCCTTTACGCTGTAACGGTTCAACGGATTAAATTAAGTGAAATTCGGATTTACTTTACATCTACTTTACGAAATAAATATCATCGTAAAACTGCCTAGTATAACGACATGCCCGTTTGAGCGCTAGATCAGAACTGACTGTACTTTCCAACAATGCCAACCTTCTAGCCTTCCTATATCTTCTTGCATTTGGCACTATTGTACTTTCCAACAATGCCAACCTTCTAGCCTTCCTATCTTCTTGCATTTGGCATTACTGCTAAAGCTTGACTGAGTTATTGCGTTTCGGCGACCATATGACTGTCTGTAAAGGTAACTAGAAAATAGTTATTTTTACACAAAAATAGAAATCATGGCATAAGTTACTAATTACCCCGAAATAATTGCTTTACAAAAACAGAACCACAACGTATGACCTAATTACCCTATTAAACATTATAAATTATGTAGATCCTTACACGCTAGAACTGATTTGAACGACGCAAAGCACGAGTACCGGCCTAAAGGTAATTTTTAGCTTAGTCAGCGCAGATCAACAATGCTCTATTTCCTTAATTTCATTCTTTGGTTATTGTATATATTTTTTTACCATAAAAATATTTTACCAGTCAGCCTGTATAGAAAGCTACGGTAGTAGCTCAACATTGATTTAGGAAATGGGGCGTGCATTGGATTAACTATTTATTTACTTTTTATCAGATGGTGTGTGTTTATCAACGGTTCTTCTTAAAAGCTCAAAATTAGTCCTTTAATAATTTTAATTACTATACAAAACTAATGTTTTTGTTGTTGTTAAGGAACATATTCGATGCGATTTCAGGGTTGATCACAAAGTGAAACTTGTTAACAAATGTGAGTATTGTCGCATAACAACCACTTTCGATGAATCCAGTTTACAATTGTTCCTATCTGCGATTCGAGAACAATCGAAATTAAAAAATGTACTCCAATTTTCGGTTCCGCACTATTTAATCAAATGCATCTTTCATTCGCAGACTCTGCATGCATCTATGCACTATGCACGCTTGGCCAGCGCGCGTTATGCCGCACCAATTCCGCAAAAAGCCTGGCTGAATAAGTGAACGCCTTTTGCCGTCCTCGTTGGAACGTAAATATAGCTTTGCATTATATTACGTACGGCAGGTATGCTCTTTGTGTGGTGCTCTGGGCCGTAGCAAAGCTTACACTACACTTGAGATCTATGCAGCTACACGGACTACATTATGACGTCTTAAATTGTGACTAAACTTTGTGAAAGTTAATATGCGTGTAAAAGGAGCATTCTTGTAGAGACGACTGCTGATAAAATGGAGAAAGGAAACTTTACTTGGCGTGCTGACCTCATTTACTGGTAAGTAAGTATATAGTAATAGTAGATTATGCACCAAAGGAATAAATCGGTGTCATACGTCGCGGGCGGCATATTGAACCCTGAGCACAGAATAAATAATAGTACTACGTACCCTGAACGTAACGAGTTATATAGAGTTATAGTCAACTGCCCAAGACGAAGACAGGCTTAATTCCAGAGGAGGATACTCTACTTTTCACACCTTCTGCGAGACTATAAAAAGCCAACGCTCCATAAATTAAAATTCACTGACAACCACAGGACCAAACACCGTCTTTTGTTTCACATTCTTTGTAAACGCACCTTTTTTTTGAGTTCTTCATAATATGGTGGCCAGTTCGATTTTTTAGTTCGACTTTTGGAACATTCTGTTTAGACAATATTGTTCAGAAACATTTGTTACGTTAAATTATTTCATAAATCCTTTACAGACTTAGGTAGTAGCTGAAAGTTTAGACAATACAATACAATAGTTTATTGATAACACTAAGTTACGCGTCAAATTTAATTTAAGTATGTCACAAAACCAGCCTTCGTCCAGCAGTGGACGTTTTATGGCTGACGACGACGATGTCACAAAAAATAATCATTTAATAAAATACCAGCACTTACCATCGCTATTGGGTGGTGGCAAGTGCTAAGCGGTGGATTAAGTGCCACACTTCTTAGTCTTCAGCTGATGATGGTCTATGACCACAGTAACAGTTGTGGTTGTGATAGTAAATTATACTTTTGTCGCTAACAGTACAAACAATAATTTTGGTATGCGGGACGAACAAAGGCAAATATTATCATGCGGGACGAATAAAATACTTTTTAAAAGTTGTGGGCCGAAGACTCGGTCGTATATGGCATAAATCGCGATTTTATGCGATACAGCGTGAGATTAGTTTAAATTAGCATAAAATCTATTGGGGAATCGATACAGTCACCAATTTGGATGCACGATGGTTTGCCACAGTCCATACGAGAATACACAGAGAGTCCCAGATGTTGACACAATACAATACAGGCTGGGCAAAAAGCAAATACCAATAACACTCGCCACGTAGCACTGCAAAACTACGGAGCGCAGAATTTAGAAAAAGAGTCCAGTTGGTATGTTTGAGTGTATTTTATGGTAAATAAAAAACATTTTAAAAACAAAAACAACTAAAAAAGAGTTGAAGAATTTTCTGGTAGAGGTAAAAGTAGCTTCGAACTCAAATAAGTACCTACACTTAGTTTCATTAACTTCGTTATTGCGGCCACAGTGGGGGGGCTGGGCTACTGCACGGGCCTGAGGGATGGAGACAGGCCAGAGGGGCCAGAGCTCTCCATTCCCAAGGGCCACGGCAGGGGCTGGGCCCGTGGGTCCGGACCTGCGGGCTGATTTCGTAACTCTTGTGTCTCTGGCAATGGCGTTCAAGCCGAACCCCATTGATGAATTTCATCTCGCGATTACTAGGAATTTTGTAACTATACTGGTGACAATGGCCTTGGAACGAATGATAAAAAGTGAATCCAATGGACCTTTTATACGGTCTTTTTTGCGTTTCGTTTTATCCAATTTGTAGTATTCGAGTTAAGTTTCGACGCACGCTATTTCAGTGCTGATTAACATTAAAATGTTATAATAAGGCGTTAAAAAATGTATTAGGGATTTATTCAGTTGTAAAAACGTTCAGAATATCATAAACAGTCACTATTGCCAAATTTATGTGAAAAAAACTGCTGTTAATATAATTATTATAGTTACGTAACGAACAAATAACTAAACGCTATTTTATTGTCGAATTGACATTGACATGACGTTTTTGCATTTGCCAACTGCGCCAGTGTTGCTAACTCAGCCCCTTCGGTGCTAGATCTAGCCCTATTTCGACTTGTTCAGCTCCAAAAATAATGATTTAGCCCCTAGCCCCAAATCTAGCCCTCATTTGACCTTAAGAAAAATATACATTTATTTTGAAAAAGCCTCACGAGGGACGCAACGAATTCAACGAAGACTCATCTGATGAAGACGCCAACATATAAACTGCTTAAAATAAACATGTTTTCCAGGTTTTTAAAAAACAAGATAGATAGATTAACTCCTTATTGATTGATTGATTGGTTGATTAACTCTTCAAGCTGGTTGTTAATTTTTGAAATGTCAATAAACAATAACATATCCGAAATTTTGTATTAAATTTTTAAACTACACACAAAAATTATAAATTATTTTAAAGAATCAAGTTCTTTTCGTAATGAATTGGCTATTTAGCCCATTTTTATTTTTTTTGGGCAAATATACCCCTTTTTTGAATTTGATCTAGCCCTAATTCCTGATAACCAGTTGGCAACACTGATTTGCGCGCTAACATGAAAAGTAAAAAAGTTTTTAAATAGAACTACGTAATTAAACATTTAATTCTATTTAATAACTTACATACATTATAAAAGTGGAATATAATGATAGTGTGAATACTCTTAGCAAGAATTATGTGGTGTGAATACTCTTAGGAAGAATTATGTGGTGTGAATATTAAAATCAGTATCAAATATATCAGAATGCCGGCTCAGGCAGCTCGAACGCCTAGTGGCAGAACCAACAGAGGCCCGGTGGCCAACAAAAACAAGCGACCTCACGGCAGTGAGAACAGTTGGCAAGCGCTGCAGGATACAGCACTGGCCCTGAGCCCTCACTGAAAATCTAGAAAAAGGAGATGGTTTGGACGAAAACCAACATTAATTTTCTTCGCGGCGAGTGATAGCCATATCAGTGGAGTGCTTACTACTTAGTGACATTTACATTCAGTGCCATCAGACAATTTTATAAATTAATAATACTGTTTTCTCTGCGTTTGACTGCCACTTGGCAGTAGGAAGGTGGAGGTAGAACTGAGTGGCGTATCTTGCAAGAAGCCTTTGTCCAGCAGTGAACTAAGGCGAGTGATGATGATGAAGTGTAATCTGTGGTCAACGTTCCTAGTTGCTACTTAGCTTATTATTAATACTACTTTAACCAGCGACGGTGATAATGTAATAGACGGGGCCAGTGCTTGCAAATCGTTCAAAATTAACAAGACAACACAATCAAGCATACCTAGCTAAAAGTATGCATATTACATTTGCCGGAAAATATAGATAGCGAATCTAATTACTGCATGACAAAAAGAGAACACATGTACATGTATTAGAAGTTTGTATTGTCGTATTGTACGGCTCGCATGTCGTAAAGGCTATATATGGCTGAAGCGAGTGGAGAGCCGGCGCTCAACATATAGTCTTCAAAATGGGTGCGCTTATTTCCCGTCCATTCATCTTATCATTGTCGCTGACTTTAACATTATATTTTGCTGCGTACTGTTTGTTGCAACGTAAATAAAAAAAAAATGTGTATCTCACAAGTGAAAGATCATGATTATATGTATGACTCAATTCAGCAAGTTAATTTTAGTTAACAACAACCGTCAGCCATATCAGAGGCCTTCGGGCGGCACTTTAACTCTGACACTAGGGCTGGCCACTCAGCCTAAACGAACTTACTTACTCAAAGCAAATGTATCAGTCATTGTCATCAGCCCAAAGACGTCCGCTGCTGAACGAAGGCCTCACCCTTTGACCACCACACTGTGTACCATTTGCATCCACCGGTAACCACCACTGCTGCTCGTTGGTTGGTCTACCGGTAATGTATCAGTAACTCACTTCATTTTAAACTTCATTATATCAGTATCACACCCAAGATAAAATTCAATTTGTATACTGTGTGATAATATGTACACAGTACATTATATATACAGCACATGGATATGTATAGGGTAGGATTTATACTTGGTGCAAAAAATAAATAAAAGACTGAAGTTCCTCGCAACAGAACCAATCCGTTATTCGTTTGTTATAAGTTATTCTGTTGTATTGTATTGTAACAGTATCCTTAATGTATAGTATTTCTAGGTAGGTTTTATACTTGGTGCAATAAATAAATGACAAAAATTTAGCATGTGTTCTTTTTATTGTTTCTTATATTTAATACACTATACTTTAATAACGCACAATATTAAATACTGTTTTTGTAGGAAAAATAAAGACTGTGCGACTATAACATACCTAGTTATAATAATCATCAGTATGTACACATAACCATTGTTCATAATAAATGCATTGAAAAAAAAAGTTTTTCTTTCACTATTATTTCTTGACTAAGGGTGATAAAAGGCCTGCCAGGAAGACTTATGAAGGCATGCAGTTGAAGGTATCTTCTAGCTAGGCAGTTCAGTCAGATGCACGGTGACATGGTGGAACCTGAAATGTATTTAACACACAGTTAATAAATTAAAGTAGGTAGTAGTGTTGTAGTGGTAGGACTCTACTGCAGAATCCGCCTGGGGAAGTACCACACCTTTGCCAGTTATTAAACCGCCAAGCAGTAATGTGCAAGCATTACTGTGTTCCGGTTTGAAGGGCAATGTTACAAGAGAAATTACTGGAGAGATTTAACATCTAATATCTCAGGTTGACAAGCACAGCACAGTGCGGTGCAGGATTGTGTTTGCAAGTTCGTAATTCTGGCACTGCTACTGTTATGGGCAGGCGTGACGCTTACCACCAGGCGAATGTCTTGCTCGTCTCGTCACTTGTTTGATTGTAAAAGTAGGTAGTTTGTATTACAGTTATGCTTAATAATTATAAATTGTATATTAATTCTGTTTATTTATTTATACCTGTTACTTTTTGGCAAACTAATATTGCTGGCAGGATGATCTTGCCTCAATTAACATCAGGTAAGTGTGAGATCAAATGGGCCAGTCAATCAATCATAGGAAGAAAATTAGAACAGTTTTTCAATTTACTTTTTTAATAATAGAAAACTACACACCTGTAAGACGATAGGCATTGCCAGCGGGTTTTGACCACACCAATGCATCTCTCCACCACATTAAAGATTGCACACATGCATTGAAGTGTAGTGGACTTCAGGAGAGTTTGGCTCTGTGTTGAGGAACGGGGTCATCAACCAAGGCCTCGGAGCATAGCCATAATCACCTGAAATACATTAATTATTTAGTAATACCTAGTTATTCAATGATTTGTTAATCTTACCTAAATGTAGCCTACTTAAACAAAAACTAACACATTGGTTGGCTGGTTCCCCCTAAATAGGGAGGGGTTGCCATAATCCCCACGCCGCGCTTGGCAGGCAGCTTGCTGATTGCAGAATGTTCACCACGTTTAACCGAGAGGACACTGCTGCTGGTCCTCTTATACTTTTAGTTATTAAAATTATTTATGCCAATTAGGTGTAATTATTATGATTTATTATTGAGGAACACATCAATGGTATAGTATGCCTTGTTAATTAGGAACTTCTTAAGTCTAAATTTAAAACTGTCACTATTGTCTGTTTCTTTTATAGATAGCGGTATTTTATTTTATAATTCAACCCATTTGATAAAAACACTCTTTTTGAGGTTTTCTGCTTTTTGGCATAGATAGCAAATTTTTAAGTTGTTTCACCTTCAAAGTAGGTATAATAATAATTTAAATTATTTCTAATTAGAATGGCAGCTTAGTATATATTGATGCATGTGTCAGCAGTTTTAAGTTTTGGAAAGAGGGCTTACATGATTGTCTTGGGTTTAATCAACATATTGCCTGAATGCATTTCTTTTGTGCTCCGAATGCAGACTCCCTTTGTGCAGCGTTTACCCAGACAAGTGTACCGTGCACCTTAGTGTAGATCCTACATAATGTATGATAAGCATTTAAAAGAGCTTTTCATTAGCTATGTACCTTGTGTAACATATTAAGTGCGTATGAATACCACTCCTTGGAATCCGTTTTTTTCCATAAATCTACAACAAAATTGTTTTCTAAAATCTTCCAAACTTAATACATTACTATGCTATCATAGTAAACATGCCTCATCAATAGGTATAATAAGTATATTGTAAAAATTAATTTAATCATCGTCATCGCCAGCCATAAGGCGTCCACTACTGTATGAAGGCCTCCCTCTTATTAGGGAGGAGTTGCCATAATCCCCAGGCTTGGCAGGCGGCTTGGGGATCGCAGAATGTTAATCATCTGAAGCAGCACATCTAAAAATTTTCCTTTATTTCCGGCCGAACACTACCAAGTGCGCTGTTTTGACGGCAAGAGAGGAATTAGCTCTTCACGCAACGCCTCGTACCTACTCCGTTTTGCGCAGACGGCCAACGAGTGGCCAATATACCTCTCCGTATGATCTGATGACATGAGAGGCGTATTAGCCTCTCTCAGCATTCGTCGATTTATTCCCAACAAGCTTCTATATCGCACTGGCAGTCTAGTTCAATAACTTAGTAAATTATTATCGAAATGTTAAATTAGGTATATCGAATCCATTAGCATAAAAACCTTAGAGACTCTGAGGCTTATTACTTAAACACTGCTTTTTTTCCATAGTATACGTTTTTTTCACTAAAACTGTCTGCAAAGGCGCGATTTTAATTGATCTCCATGGCGAGAGACTAGCCTGTTTCATTTGACATTTAGGAATGGGTTTCAACCAAAGTTCAACCCCATTTCAAGTTAGAAAATTCGAATTTTACGTCATTTCGTTCATTCAATCGGCTTGAAACCGGTGAAAATGAATTTCATTAGACGAAAGCCACTGTGACGTCAGACTGGGCTTAAAGGAACGTCATAGTGGGCATGAGCAACGTCAGACTGAGTTTCGTCAAACTGAACTTCATATTCATTGTAGTTACGAAATCAGGCCGCTGGCCCGGACATGAGGGCTCTCCGCGTGTCTCTCTGATCAGCAGAGGGCATAGTGGAGAGCGAGGAGGGACGACCGGGTGGTAGCCTCATCAAGGGCTTTTCTTGAGGGGGCACCCACCGGGTGTGTCATGGTGGGGCTGCGGGATGGGGACAGGCCAGAGGGGCCAGAGCTCCCCATCCCCAGCGGCCGAAGTGGCAGGCGGCGGGGCCACTCATCTGGCCCGCCGCATGGAGGCCAGGGCGTTCAGACGTAGGGCCGTCCGGCGCCCATCACGCTGGGATGCTCTCCGAGGTGGAGGATGCACGATGTGTCTAGTGTTCCGGTACATCGTGCATCGGTGCGGGGGGAGCTCCGGGTCGCCGTGGTGGGCCCGAAAGGGCAGCGCCGTCGAGGTCGCGGATGAGTGCGAAAGCGTACCCGTGACCTCGACAATAAGCGCAGTGTGGGAACACCGTTGGGTTTTTAGTCGGTAGGGGTGCCATCGAGCTTCACTTTGGCATCAAGTCTGACATAACCCTCCTGCGCCCTGGCAGGAGGGTATGCGTAAGGGCATTTCCCAACGTAAAAAAATAATAATAAAAAAATCGTTATTTTTATTATACCGATCTGAAAATGTATTACTGGCACTGACCTTAGTTACTGACCTTATTTAACAATCTACTACTTAACTAAAAAAATATAAAATTGATGCAAAACCAATTAGCCCGTAATATGTTCCCCATCAATAAGGTTCGTTGCGTTATCAGGCCCATGTAATGGCTAGCTCAGTCGTAGAATTGTTTCGGCATCGCTCTGTCACCCTCGTGACGAGGGCAACGGCTTACTAACTGATACATAATCTACCATGATGGGGCACAAAAAAGGGTAACGCATGGGAAACCGGGTACTCTCGCAAAAAGGCGAGTATTGGAAAATGCGAACGATTTATCAGAAGCCGATTTCAGGATCTGATACATTACGGATGCTAATGTTTAGATTGAAAGCATCAGATGGCTTAACAAACAGAAAATTAGACTACCATGAGTTAGAAGTATATAAGTATGTCGAAGATTTATGATGAAATCAGGTTTTTGATCAAAAACCTCGAATAACTGGAAAAAGGCAAAATGATTAAGTACTTACTTAAAGTTCATTGATTTTTTATAATAAACCTCAACAAGTTCAGTTTTTTTTTTGTGATAACATTAAGTCAGTCAGTATTTTCTTCCGGGTCTTGATGATAAGTCTAGGTTTTTGACCATAGACAAATTTCATCATGAACCTGCGACGTATTGGTATAAATAAATATTTATTTTATTTCATGAATAATTCACAAGTACAGAAATACAGCCACAATTATTATCACTTTTATAATATCTGTAGTAATAGTAATGTCTACCTCCGTTTTATTAGATTTGCTGAGGAAGTAACTGCTTTGGCACGATTCCAGTGGAGTAGGTAATTGGACCAGCTCATTTAAGTTTTGGTTTTATGTCTTGCACTGGATTCTGAGGTAACCTAGCTACCGTCGCGTCGTTCTTGTAATATACGGGCAAATAGTATGGATCCCATGTTATTCAGGTACTCGTCAATAAAGTTAGTTTTTTCCTTGGTATAAATAAGTATAATAATAAATATTAGAAGACATTTCAAACAGCGCTGTCTAGCCACAAGCTAAGCAAAACTTGTACTAATGGCATATAGAATACTAAGATGTTTTTTTACTGGCATATGTTTTTTTTTTATAGAAAATAATAAAGTATACTTACCCCGTGTGTCACAATTTTATTGTTTCTAAAACTAAAGAAGCCTATGTTAAACTCTTATAAGTATTTTTAAGAGATTTAGTATTAGAAAAGTGTCCCAATTTTATACTAAATCTTTTAAATATACAGGGTTAGTTCTAATCGGTTAGCATCCTTTTAAGGGCATATTCTGTACATCAAAACATACAAACCAAAATACCATACATACAAAACATGTTCCATACAAAAAGTTCATCGACCTTGGGCAAAATGTATGGACCAGCTGTTTTTAATGGGATTTCAATGTTGGCCATAGTAAAAGTTGTTTGTTTGATGTACAGAATATGGCCTTAAAAGGATGCCAACTCATTAGAGCTAACCCTGTATAGGCCCATGGTTAAAGTGCTACCTTAGCTTTCCACTTGAGTACCAAATCAAATTCGGTTTCTTCACATTTCCTCGACCTGCTTTCCACTCAAGTCTTAGAATCTAAAACTTAGTATAGTTTCGCAAGCAAACAAATTTTCCTTCTGTTCGTAAGAACTGACGGTCGACTGGGATATGAGTGGTTTAATTTAATTTCCTCAGGAATTAAATTTAATATGCGTCTTGCGGCGAGACAGCATCACTTCTGCCACGGTACCTATAGTTGAGAAGAGATTAATGTTTTGAGATGACTTTACGTTCTTATGTTCACTTATTAGACTCCTTCCAAAGATTAATAGTCAGTTGTGTTAGTGATCTTTCACTCTGCGCACTATACAACTATCTGAATAACTAAACTGTTTATTTTTCACATACCTCTTATAGCAATACCTATACTAGCTGCGCCAAGCGGTTTCACCCGCGTGATGATGTAAAACGGTGATGATGAAGGCATAAAATAGCCTATATATGCTATTTCGGGAAATAAGCTATACGGCTACAAAACGGCTGAACGGATTTGGATGAAACTCGGAATGGAGAGTGTCATCCAAATCCGTTTAGCCGTTTTACATACTGACAATCTTTCGCATTTATAATTTTATAGTGTGTTTGTGATTGTTACAATGACTTCTTTCCGGCTTAGCAATGTTACAAGTAACCCTGTAGACATAAGGAAAAAATGGGAAAACTTAAAAATAAAAAATCATGCCTGCCCTGCCAAAAAAAATTACCCAGTATCACCCCGGATGACGTAAGGATTCTAACAATACATACATCAAAATTTGTCCAGGCGTTTAGTCCCAGGCAGTTTTTGGCATTAATGGTAGAATAAAGAATCTCACATAAGTACATAACAAAAAAGTTAAAATAAAGTGTTTCTATCTATCTATCTATGAACCCTAAAAACATTACACTCCCTTTTTGGCCAGTCGTGTACCTAAGTAATTATGTTCGTTGAAGCTTTTGTTCTTCGATATCTTTAGTTTCCTTATAAATATTTTGAAACATTGTACTTATTTGTGACAAAAGCTATTAATTTTCGTTTAAAATATCACCGGGATAGCAATGAGACGACATCTGTCGGCATAATGGGGTCGAAAATGGTTATCTTTTTGTCGTTGTTGGCCACATAATTAATTTTGCATTGATTACGTTATGAACGCCCGAGGGCGCCCATATTTGAGCCAAATGAATATTTTATCTCTGAGTACCTGTTAATGGTATTTTGTTTTGGCTTATAATTGCGATAGAGCGATAACTTGTCTATTAACATAATATGTTCTAAAATTCATAGCATTATAAGAACATTATAAAACTAATTTTAATCCCATCTATTCGAAAAGGGGGGAACGTTAGTGCGAGCAAAATAGATCTTTTCAACCGACTTCAAAAAAGGAGGTTCTCAATTCGACTGTTTTTTTGTATGTTTGTTTTTGTTACGTGATTACTCCGTCAATTATGAATTGATTTTGATGTCAGTTTGTTGACTTCAGAGGTGGTCTCATATACATTTTACCGAAATCGGTTGGTTTTTTAATCAACATATCTGGAAAAAAGATGTCATCCATAATCGAAATTGAAGTTGGTTTAGTTCTATTATTATTTACGGGATATTTACCGTGATTATGTTGTGCAAGGTGTTTTTTGTCGAGACTTGGTCTCGAATTCGAGTCCCAGTGGTAATCGTAGTAAAAGACTAAGAAATAGGGTAGTTCGTTATGAATACCCTTGATATTTTGAACTTTTTTAACAACCCCCCGCAATCTTCAATCTGTCCGTGAACATGGTGCATGCAACTGCGGCAAAATATCGGGAGCTCATTTCACGACTTATTCACGGTAAATATCCCGTAAATAATAAAAGAACTATAGTGAACAACCCTGAACAAACGTGATAGTTTAAAACAGTGTTTTGGAGTCAGTTGTTTTATTTTTTAAGTAGGTATTAAACTAATAAGTAAATATGTATAAATGTGAAGTGTGTACGTATGTGTTAATTATTTGTTTCCTCTCAAATCTGTAATGGATAAAATATAGTAGTAAAAAAAAAAAAAAACATTGAAATTACAGTAATTATAGCAAGTTATTCTGTAAGATAATGAAAGAAAAACAATCTTGATTAAATTTAATTGATTTAATTATTCTAAGATAAGGGGTTCTTCGTATATTTTTAATAAAACGACACTATTTTTGTACATTAACACACGAAAATACACAAGTTTCCAATCTGGGAATCTTCAAGTCGCGAGTATACCGGTTTCTTCTAGGTAAGGCAAGCGTGCTGCATGTTCACTTTACATCAGGCGAGATAGTAGCAAACACAAGACAAAAAAAAACATACAAAACAACATACATAAAAAAACAAAAAAACACACAACAAAAAACACAAAAAAATTTGCATATTTTTTTTTAGAAAATAATAAAATGCGACGACATGATTTGTCCGCGTTCCCGCCAAAATCTATCCCCAACAAGTAATGTAAGTTGTGAGCTTGTGATTTTTGGCGGGAACACGGAAAAATCATGACGTTACATTCTATCATTTTCTTAAACTTGTGTTTATACGCGAATTAATGATTTAAAATGGTGGTGTTTTATTCAATGAGTGTTGAATTACATGCACGAGTGATATAATGAGGTGTAACATGTCTTTTCGTGTTGTGTTCATTACTCCGTAGAAGCTCATAGTAAAGTCGCCACAACTTTACTAGGGCATGACTTGGACTCGACTATGACTAATTTCGTGTGACTGACTGTGAACATGACATATTTGACTTGGTTTGTTTTAAATATAAAAACTTGAAAATTCACACTGGCAGAATGCACATTGTGCGATGCCAATAACTTAGAAAAAGAAATGTGTTGCTACGTTTTGTTTTACGCAATGATTTTGATTACTAGGTATGTATAATTAATTCACAGTTAATATTATATTACTATAATAGTAATATCAAAACAAAAAATAAAGAAATTTATATCGAACAAAGCAACATAAAATTACAGTAGATCCCTAACACTGTATTTTTTCATTACAGTAGAGTTGTAGTGGTAAACGTTATTCGTCTATACCGATTCTAGTGATTTTCCAATTTCCACCGAGTTACGGGGAGTTAGCAAATCTTAGCCAGAATCTATTTCTTATAAAGTGATCGTATAGTTTATATGTGAAAGTATGGTCTAGTAAATTCATTTAAAGTGATCGTCTGCTCTCAGAGTAGGCTTATTGTATTGTATTGACACGGATGCGGTTAAGATGGTGGTTCCTTCGTAAGGATCTGCATGTCTACTGACATTGATAATTAATAGTACACCTATAGTGATAGAACACCGCGGCTTATGCTCAATTGTGAAGTTATACATTCAGGCTTGTAGACCATAGAACAATATTAAAGAATAGAGTAATGGTCAGAGCAGGGAGCTCGTTGAGATGAGCAATGAGATTTTAAGGTTTGGTACAAGTGACTGATTTGTGGTAACTTACACAATCGGCAACTGACATTCACTTGACTCACTCTGTTGCGAGACCTAAGATCCTTTAAAAAGGAGAGTACCTAGTACTGCTTTGGCGGACAGCGAGCCTGCGTGAGAACGCATTAAAACAGCAGCGCACCTTAGGGTGCGGGCTTTTCGTATGAATACGAACCATGGATTTAACAGAGGTCAGCGGCCGCTGACAGTGGCAGTGACAGTCCGCGATGTATTGCTGTGCATTACATCAAAGGGGAGGGCATGTGTATGCAACCAGAGCCACAGCAGAGTGTCAGGCTCGGGTGATTTATACTGGCGAGTCGGTATTCCCAACCTAAAGGTGTACTAACTAGAGACATAAAATAACTTGATGTGTTCTTGGAATATAGTGTATATTCCAGTTGATCACCACAATCGAATCCACGTCAATACACTACTTCAACAAATAATAGCCTTACACAGCATCGAAGCTACGTCTTCGTTAACCTGTCTAATTGACAATACATATTTACATACATATGTACACATTCATGTTTGTACATATGTGTATACATATTTACTATGTAAATATATAGCTCAAATTCGAATGAATTGAATTATCAGAAATAGTTCTGTCAGTAGGTGGAATGAGTAATATAATCACATCCCTAGTACATAGCCTACCTATCTGGGATCGAGGCTTATAGATAACAGAAGATAAAATCAAACAATAGGTTTTAGGGCAAGAAAATAAATTATATTTCCCAAAGATCAATAATCAACGAGTAATTACATAAGTGTGCTTGGACGCACTTGATCAGATCTAAATCAGTAGGTATAAGTTTATGTATTTCGTTTCAGATGTGAAACGTGAAAAACAGTAATTAAGTAAGTAAGTACCTTTCGTCTACTAGCGCACGTGCTTCTCAGAAAGCGAAAAGTACAAAGCGAAAACTGAGAAGGCGCCTAGATAAAGTAGTAAACGTAGAAGCTTACATTACTCGTGATTGCCCTTATAAATTTTATTCATTATTTAATCACAAGATTATTTATATTTGTCACTGTATCCTGAGAAGTTTAATCGGCATTTATTCAATTACTTTTATTATTAATGATAATCATTTATGTCATTTTATACACATTAATTCCTTGTTAAGGGAATAATAAATGATACTAGTTCAGTTGCGAGTGAATTGAACGGCACGGATAACCGTGACAGTACTATCTATGCATACACAATATACTTATGTATTCGCGCTCAGGAGATACAGTAGTTTTGGCAGATTGACTTAAATAGACAATAACTTTTGCATAGATGGATAGGTACATTTATAGAAAATACAATTCCTTCGATTGATCCAAAAGTCACACTGATAATGCTTTATCCACATTTGTTGATAAGATCCAGACCTTACAGGCCAGGATAGCAAAGTGTTAATTGATATTAACACGATTTATAATCAGTGATGAGATACCCTTTATAATGATCAAAGTTATGACTATTCACAGTTGCAATTGGATCAATCGTTTTGAACGATACAGTGTACTTAGCTGTTTATACAGTGACCTGGAACCCTCAGTGTGCACTTCCATGATTTTAAACTGTTTTGCACAATTGATTTAACATTTTGATCTGAGTGACTTCATGACACAATCACAATGAATAGTCTGAGTACAGACTTTTTAGCCACCAAAGTGGTCCACGACCATCCTTTATAATCCTGAAAACTTGAGTGAAGCTTAGGGACGCAAAAATGCTAAACGAGCCCCTCTTTCTTGATGATGAAACCACGCCTTTTCCTTCGGTTAAGGGAAGCTCGTGGGAGCTTCTGATTGGCTGGAAAAACGGCGTCGCTTGCGCAAAGCCACCCCCGCGTTGGTCTAGTGAAACGGCAATAGGTCTCAGCCGACAGCCAGAGCGAGATGGACGATGGCACCTCCGATGCGTTACCATGGAACATGAGAAATATACAGTTATCTCCTAGAACAATTTGTGACTAAGCCTCCTGTAATAAATGTACTGTTGTTAAGTAGTTTGAGTATTCAGCCTTCCCTTAACTTCCGTTGTCAAGGTACAAACGTGACAGTAACCATGTCTCATCATGTCTAATCATGAATTATTACTAACCGTGATTAATTACATGACTTAAATAATCACAGTCAGTGCAATCATATGATAACTCTATCAGATGCACGCTACATAATATTATTTCATATCTATTGGACAGCTACATTCCATTCCCACAGCCCGGATTAGACATCTGGAAGCATTTTAACTATTCCAAGGAAAGTGCACAAAACTAAAGTCCTTCGAACCATAAACGCTCTTTGTTCTAAATATTGGTAGAAATCCTGCTTTAAAACGACATATATTATATGTGCCAGAGCTCTGTCAACTTTGAGCTTTATGGATATAAGAATGCGGTCAGTTTTGCTTATCTATTCAAAGTTTGTGATTTCTAAACTTTCCATTGAGATAACACGTGTGAGAGAACGACGACGAAGAGACTTCATAGCGACGCTTTGAGTGTTTGCGTTCGCAGAACCCAAAAAAAAAACATAGGTACCTGAGGCAGGGTCACTTGCCACTACAGAGTAGACAGTGAAAAGTTCAAAATTACTCAAAATTACAGTAAATCTACTGTAATTAGAGTACGTCTGGAAGCACTGATTGGCTTATACTACCCGACTTAGGTAGACTCACATCTGGATTCAGGGCTGTCCATAAATTATGGGAGGTAAGAACACCGCCGAGATGTAGTTATTTACAGGGATGTTCGAGTACTTCGAGCACATACTAATGCAGGTGGCAACCCAAGGTCTACCTTTCTGCCTAAAGGTATTACTTCCTCTTTCTGTGTGCTAGTTTGTTTTAGTGTTTTTTATTATTATTTTAATTATAACAGCAGCAGCAGTGCCAGAATTGTGAACTTGCAAACAAATGCCTACGCATCACTGCACTGGGTTCGTAACCCTGAGATATTAGATGTCAAATCTCTTCATGCTCAGTAATTTCCCTGGTAGCATTGCCCTTCAAACCGAAACACAGTCATGCTTGCGCACTAACTGCATGCTTGGCGGTTGAATAACTGATAATGGTACGGTACTTCCCCAGGCGGACTCTGCAATAGAGTCGTACCACTACAACCATTATGGTTCGTTCATACGAAAATAAATTTGTTTTATTATGTGAAAGTATGAAAGTTTACTTGAAAGTTTTTGCCTCGTGATCTCGTCTAACGCAAAAAGTGTCAGAAAATGATATAGGAAAATTATCGCCAATGGCTTCTCCATTGGTAGTGCTCTAAGCTCGGGTAATACCTACAATACTGTGAGATCTCTCAGCAGATGGGAATAACCCGCACCTGCTCGCATCCCCTTAGAGATTTGGTTTAGCTTTCTAAATCTTCTAGAAAATGTATGACGTCTTGTTCAATGGGCGAGTTTAGAACAAGCATTTCTACTTACAATAAGTACTGTAAGTACTGTAATTTGACTGTAAGAACTTCAGAAATCAACACATTAAATAATGAAATTTGCAACTGTTTCGTTTTTACCTCATAAATTAATGTTTTTCATTTTGCGTCTGTACGCAGATTGTACGCACACCGCATGCCTTATTTTTGCTACTGTGCAACGTCTCGCGCCTAACTTCACATCCGCCATTAAGTTTGAATCAGTCTATATGTACATAATATGTATTTACATAAAAAGTTGATGTTATAGGTATTCTATCAGTTATCTAGAATTCATAGTACAAGTTTTGGTTCGTTTGGGTAGGTATAGCAGGCGCCGTGTGAGATGTCCACCAATAAAATAGATTAAATAACCTCTCATGATACCTAATTGAAAAAAAAATTGTGCGCACCGTTTGCGTTTTAGCAATGTTAATTATGCTAATACTTAAGTTTATCCTTGACATTTTCACATGCCAATGAATGGCAAAATAGACTGGACTAACCTATCAATACGATCATATTTGTACTCTATTTTTAGTGAAATAAATTCATTTCATTTGATTTCATTTTAGGCACGACAATGATAATATGAATCGACGGGAAATAGGTGCACGGATTTTGAAAACTATATATTAAGCACAGGCTCTCCACTCGCTTCAGTCATACTTTGCCTTTGCGACATGCGAGCCGTACGATACGACAATACAAACTTCTAATACATGTACTAGTATTATATTTTTGTCATGCAGTCATTAGATTCGCTATCTTTATTTTCCGGCAAATGTAATGCATACTTTTAGCTAGGTATGCTAGATTGTGCTGTCTTATAAATTTTTATCGATTTGCAAGCGCTGGGCCCGTCCATTCCAATATCACCGTGGCTTTAGGCTACTTTCCCGCTTTCCTTATTTATACAATTAACACACTTTTAGTTTTTTTTTTTACTTTTTGCAAAAGTTTTTTGTAGTAGTAGTTCTACGAGTATACGAGGATTGCATGAGAGTATAGTTACCTATACTGTCATGCAATCCGGAACTTGGAAACTAGAAAAGCCGGCTATGAAATACGTGCAGTAAGCGCTGGAAGAAAGCACTTCGTAGAGGCGTCTGGAATCCACTCGCACCTGCGTCTCTGAGCTTTGCTTTACAATATGCTCTCACAATACTTTTGTAATATTCTTACATTTCCTCTGTGCAACTGGGGATACGTATTTTATATTATTTGTAAGCATTTAAGTATTTTGGTCACACTTTTGCGATCGGCAGATAATGTAAATTCTATGGTTTAACATTTAGTTTCCTTCAAGATCAGCTTAACCATCCAAGACCATGCTTAATAGGGAATCCGGTCTGCAATACAAATGTATTCCCTTATTTTCGTCCTGGATAATGCCACTAGAGCAGTTTTTTTTAATAAAATATATCTCTAGGTTTAGACTGTCATATTTTTTTGTTTCAGCAACTAAGTGTAAAAACAATTTAACCCTTTAAAAATCTTCATAGTGATTTTTGGAGGGTTATACAATGTGTAACAAAAAGATAACAACAATACTGAAGGGTATGTATGTACTCATCATTATGAACAACTTTTACTATGGGGCCAACCCTGAAATCTCGAAAAAAATATCAGCTGTTCCATACAATAAGTTCATTCACCTTGGACAAAATGTATCGAACAGCTGTTTTTTTCTCAATTTCTGGCTTGGTCCTATAGTAAAAATTGTTCATAATGATGAGTACATATATATACCCTTCAGTATTGTTGAACCTTTTTGTTACACGTGTATTTTATCAGGCAGGGAAAGGTGAACGCGAAACAAATTAACTAAATAAAAAAGTTAAGCGCTTTATTAGAGAGATGTGCTGGACCTCATTTTTGAATCTTTTGCATGAGTTTTCGCACCAAAATTACACAGACTTTCGAACGATTAATCATGCGAAAGATTAAAAAATGAGGCCCCTGATCCATTCCAAAACGTTTCCCACGCGTGATATTAGTATGTCTTGGTTTATTATCTGGCTGTAAGGCTCGTTGAAAAATCGAAACGATCTTCACGAGAAACGTCTCAAAAAGGTAAACTGTCGTGCCTCCCAGCCGATCGCAGCTGCGTACGGCTGATCGCGCGCGGCTGACGTGCATGCGCGATCGATGCAGCCAATACCTACTTTAACCGTCAGATGTTGAGGAAACAGAAACAAAAAAGATTTCAAGCGGGTCATAAACCACAGGCATTACTAAGTAAAGACAATAACTAGGTAGTACCGAAACTGCGCGTGACGTTGTGCACAAATTACTCGTACCAGCGCGTAATAAACGCGCTTTTACTAGGTAGGTATAGTAAGTATTATTTTAGCTGAGCCGCTACCAGAGTTAGAACGCTACGACAGTGGCCTCACCGTAAGCTGGGACGCGTCGCCGGGTTCATTAATATTATTTCGCGTAAGAGCGACGGATTTGGGCACAAAGTAAGGCAGTTTCGGTACTCTCGTTGACAGTGTCGTAAATAGCCTTTCATGCGCCCGGTGCGAGCTTCTATAACTGCGAGCATGAATGACCCAAAAGTTGGTCCTGGTCTGCTCATTTCTACGCCTCCAGGGTCTGCGCCATGTGTCTGGGCACCACTGGCACCGCCCTAGTTACGACACTGCTAGTTGTCTGTAGGTACTTATACCATAGGTACAGTAGCCGCCAAACAAGTTGTCAAATTGTCGGTATGGAAAAGGTGAGCCTGCGCAGGTACGTCGTGTACACCACTGAAGAGAGAAGAGGTAGGGCCTTCGCTACTCTGTGGTGTACACTTCCGTGAAGTATATTTGGCAAGTTTAATGTCAAGTTATTTTTTTTTTATTTCTGCGCATCCTCACTTTTTGACAACTTGCGTGGTGATTACTATAACTAATATATGACTGACTGACACTGACGTTGATCTGACCTTATAGACTTGGCTCCCAATATTTTCTTATGTACTTAGCTCTCGCCTAAAACATACCGTACGAGATTAACTTATTTAACCTTTTCAGCTTACGCCAACCGAGGGCCGCAACTTTAAACTGGCCTCGTAGAAGCTCAGCCCAATTTGTTAGAACAACAAAAACTTTAGCTATAAAGGCACACGTTATGTCTTCTTTGACACGTGTGTGGATTGCACCAAGTCA
The DNA here is from genome assembly GCA_905404285.2 of Erannis defoliaria. NCBI lineage: Eukaryota > Metazoa > Arthropoda > Insecta > Lepidoptera > Geometridae > Erannis > Erannis defoliaria. Next base: position 8,102,668 of record FR990066.1, on the reverse strand, counting down.
GGATAACATTTTATATTCACATATCTTGGGCGAACTACCCTGTCAGAAGTTTTTATGGTATTGAAACTTGTGATCATTTTCACCTGAAACTTTTTACTGTTTCATGGGTTATTTTTCTTTGTCTTCCTGTGGTTTTTGTACCTCTGACTAATATTTAAAACAGAAAATTCACCGCCACATTTTTCTTTCTTTTTTAGACGAGATAAACAGTTTTTAATTTTTTTAACTAAAATATTAAAACTATCTATAATCAAACTTAAAAACTGCTAATCAAACAATATTTTTGTCCATGTGGTAGAGCCCAAGAACGTATGCTCTGCGCGAGGAATGAGCCAGCGTCTGTCGACGTGGACTGGACACCAAAACATTTTTGATAAATATTTTTTTCAAGTTTACGACACTTTTATAGTTATTTTGATTAACAGTTTAAAAGTTTTAATCGTTTTTAAGTTAATGAGGAGGAGCCAGCTTATCCAAACAGGACTCCTTTTTAATTAGATGAGTCTAAACTCGAACACAATGCTCTGGGTGGTTTTATAGTGGTCACCTTGCCGGTCAATTATCAGATCAGCCTAATGGTATTGTAATCATAGATTTTCAACACTTGTCTAATTTTAGCTCGATTAGACCTGTGGAAGTCGTCCTAAAATTGTTTCCAAAACGTTTATCGTACAGTTAGGAATAAAGTCGCCATGAAGCTAAACTACTCGTCATAAAAACTTGTACAGTGTTTATTGAATATAAGTTTAAAGATTAGCAGATAAAGGCAAGGAGAAACTACGGAAGAAACACAAGATTGAGTAATTTATATTTTTCCGCAACATTATTTTCTACTTTAAAGTAAACAAAAGAAAGCTCTCCTTATTAGTATTTAGCTCGTCGAGTTCCCAAACCTCAGCTATCTTCAGCACGTTCAAAGCTGGAACGAACCTCTCTAACGGTTCAAGTTAGATAGTTCCGTGCTTGCAGCTTGCACGGTAACACAAAGAAGTTATTTCTTTACTTCACATTAATCAATGTGTCTGGAGATTTCGTTCGTTTCATTTGTCTTACCTTAGCCGGGTGGGCGGGTTACAAATAAATGTCGAATTTCGATTCCAGGAAGGTAGTATTTATATGAATTCTTTGAAATGAACTGTTGAAAAAAGGCAGTAAAGCTGAATCGTACCAGAAATAGGTTCACCAGAAATATAAGACTCAAACTAAACTCACGCACTAAAAATTGAAGGACATAGACTAGAGGTCTAGTCTAGTGTTTTCTCTAGACCTAGTTGAAATAGTAATAGTAGATTGTATCATAAGGGGGCAAAATTATATTTTGACGGCGAGGGCTCTTTTTTGAATCCAGAGCGAAGTGAGGGATTCTAGAGTAGAATCCCGAGCGTAGCGAGGGATTCAAAGTACGTCGCCCGAGCCAAAAATATATTTTGCGCCCGAGTGATACACTCTACTTTTCATCACCCACTATGAGAAAATAAAAGGCGCCTCATATTTTATTCACTGTCACTTGAAGAACTAATTTTTAAAAACAAAACCATGAATTTCTAACAATACGTGAAAATTTTCGAAAACGCGGGCTGTAGTTCGCGCGTTTTTAAATAGTTTTTTAAATTTATTTAACTGGCGGCGCGACTATGGGCTGTCGTACCAGCCAGTCTCTATTCAAACAATATTTGCGTTCGATTTCTTTGGCGCTGAACACTAAGATGTTTCAAATTCAAAAACTGGGCGACAAAGATAATTGCGGCGCACTTATAAAGAGGATTTAAAAAGTGCGCGGCAAAGATAATTGCGGCGCACTTATAAAGAGGATTAAAAACTCATTACTGCCCGCTAAAAGTTTCTTATAAAAAACATCGCCTTTGGGTGCACTTAAAGCCGAACCAAGTCGTCCTTTTCGAATAGATGGGACATTTATGAATTATGTTATTTATGAACTCTTTTCGGGTTAGGTAACTTAGTACTACCGCTCCGTGTAACCCCAAGTAAGAATTTTCTCGCACCTTTAAGGAGAAACTCAACCTCCTCACGAAAATGTAGGTAGGTATTAGGTATCTATAATCTCTGGTCGGTGGTAGTTGTCATGTAGGTAGTGAACAGGATGTATTGTGTGAATTAATCATATACCTACTGCGAGTAAAGTAAACGCCATTAAAACTTTAATCAGTACTTCGAAAGATTTATTCGTGTACCGGTTTACCGATACTCTGACGCCCTTAATCATTGGTTTAATCCCGAAATTAAAAATTACCGCAAAAACGAGGGGGAAGAAGGACAATATTTAATAGTACATCAGAACAATTTAACGCGCATCAAACAAAATGTAATAAAACAATTGTTTTCTTCGTAATAGATAGGTCTGTATTTGATAATAGCAGGCAAGATGTGACGGTTTGATCGATAACGGTAAATGGGTCTCACTCTCAAGTAAGGTAGCTGGAACACTCTATTTTTAGGAGCTACAGATTTTAATTCAAGAATGATGGCTAGCCAGCTGAATACAAGAAAGTATCCTGCTACCATGATAACATGGTTATTATGGTTCTCATAACTTTTCTTTATAACGTCTACCCTTGACGCGCTGGACAGGCATGGATAATTGGAGAGGCATTTTTTTATTCAATCGGGTAACGAGACCCGTATCTCACCAATAAAAGAGCGTCTTGTTTTCTTTCGTCTTCGTTTTTCGTTTTTTTAATTCTAGTTTATGAAAAACGCAGATTAGTGGAATAAAATAATTGAAAAATCTGTATAAACCACTTAGCTGTGTCTGATTTTTGAAGTAATAGGCGAGTCTTTTGGCGTAATATTAAATAGTATTCATTAAAATATCCCCTGAATCAGAGACAGTAAAAAAGGCAATCTGGAGGGGAGCTATATTGCCTCGAGAAATTCCGCGAATGTATTTAAGGGAGCCTCGATAACCGCTGATTGGATGATTTGACAACATAGGGTAAGATACGAGTACTTATTCAAATTTTTTGTAGCGATATTTTACAGTAAAACGTTTTGGTGGGTATTAGGGGGCGTCCATAAAATACGTGAAGTGTTTTTTTTTATTTTCTGTACGTAAGAACTTAGGTCTAGATAAATACTTTACTTATGTATCTACTAACATTTTTATAATTTATTTGACCTGTAAATGTTGTTTTAACATAATAAAAATCTGCTACCAACACCTTTTTTATTCATTCTCTTACATAGTAATAAAAATATTTTTTTAAGCAATTAAACTGTCAATCAATGGTCGGGTGAACTTGTCGATGAAAATTGTAGCTTTGGTCGTAATTGAAAAGTGATTGAAACTGGTTTACGATCGGAATGAAATTGTATTTCAATAAATAAGTGTAACAAGAATCAGGAACCTCAAGCTATAATAAAATGGAAATCGATAAAAGTTATGTTTCATTTGTTGTCGGCATATTTGTAGGCATATCTTCGCCGTCGTCTGTTTATAAATTATGTTCGTTTTTGTTTTCAAAATTTATTACAAAATGTCCATGCCTCGCAGTCTCACAGCCTTTTTAATAGTGCACTTCTGGATATAGGCCTACCATAAAAAGGGCGATTGGGTCAAATCAAGCACGCTGGCCCAGTAGCAGATTTGTGGAACCACATACGCTATTGAATTTCTTCTCCAGTATGCAGGTTTTCTCACGATGTTTTGCAACGCTGAAAAGCTAGAAAGAAAGCCAAAGAGCTCATTAGTACGGGCACGGCACTTGAACCCAAGATTTCACCATTTTAAGTTGAGCATCCCTACTCTCAATGTAATCACAAAGACAAATACATAATCCTATCCTACCTCCTACCACTATTATGTAAATATGTTAATTGGTTTATTGGTTTGTCTGTCCATCTTCCACGTAGGTGCGGTGCAAATAGATCGACGTCATTTTTGGCATAGACAGGAAGAGTTTATATTCTAGAAAAGATAACGATTATAGTTAAGGATTGTCAGTTTTATATTTTATAATAATAAAACCGGTACGGGGTCGTGGTCCAACTCACAGTTACGCCCTAAAATGGGCAGTGAAACTCAATAGAATTAATTCCGAGAGTTGCAGACAAAAGTGCTGCCGTTCTTAATTGGCTGTCTACGACAAGAGCAGGTAAAGAAGTCTATAGTGGCTCTAGAATTTATACAAGGTTGGCCAAAACGGCTGTGCTACACCGAAACGGTAATTAAGTACGCTTATCATAAGTAAAAGTATGTAGCTTTTATTATTAAGAGTGCGACTAATGCCAGAAAAATAACAGATTTCACCCGCGCGTCTTGCATTAGTTTAGAGTCGAAAATCGCATGATACAATTGATGATGATGATGGCTTTGAGCAATTCAGGTGGGATTTTATTTAATTAGTCAAAATGTAGGCACGAAATAAATAAAAAAACGGCTACTGTACTAAAACATTAGTTTGGCTATGTAATTCGTAAAAATAATATAATAATGTGCTGATAATTTAGAGCATTTGAATTAAAACAGTTTTTTTTTGTTGGTAATTTGTTTTTTTTTTTAAATAAACCAGATTATTTTCCAAAATTCTATTCGGTTACTCGGCTTCTTTAGGGTTTTTTCCTACATATAGTATTTTTTTAATCTGAATATTTACGTTCTTTATCATTAAACTATGTGTTTAAAAATACATCTTTTACTTACTTTTGGCATTAGGGGGCGACCCCTTAACAGTTATTTAGTGGGTCCGAAATCGCGTAAAAAATAGCTGCGTATATGTATATAGATAGATATTTCACTGACGCTTTTCTATGGGACAAGCTTTTCGCGATTTCAGTGTTTGACATATCGTGAGAGATATTTGTTAAGAGTAAACAAGTAATAATATTATATTACGGATCATCATTTCATATAAGTGCTGTGTATTGTTTTGAGGAGAGGGACCTAATTTAAGTTTTGCATGTATGTAACATGCAAAAGTTTGGGACGTATGTCATTGTCATCATCATCACGCTGGCGCAGCGTGTCACACTAATATATAAATGCTCAGGGTAATACGCAGTGCTATTAATAAGTAGAAAAAGTTTCCTCAGTATATTCCTTTAGTAAAGTCGTTTAAGTTATTAAGTAAAGTATCAATTAACAAAAATGTTTACGTTTTTTGACAAAAGGCAGGGACCCCGGAGTCCGTGGAGCCAAGCAAACAATAAAGAATAACAATCTAGTATTATAATAATCAGTGTCCTGACAGTACGACTGAGTGACTGATTGCGGCTGACTGACAGATAGACAACGCACAGCCTAAACCGCTGGTCGTACAGACTTGAAATTTGGAGGGTGTATTGTCTTTATGCGTAGAAGCGTACTAAGAAAAGATTTTACAATATTTAACCCCTTTTCTATGAAACTCCTTTGTATTTGTACTTTTAAATTAAAATTTGGAAACTTTTTAACCGACTTCAAAAAAGAAGGATTTTGATAAAAAAAACATATTTGAAAGGGTATACTTCCGAGGTGGTCCCATAGTAATTTGAGGTCGGTTGTTTTTTTTTGAAGTTACTTGCTATTTAAGGAATCGCGGAAAGGAAGTAAAACTGCGAGGTGCAGCTATAGTACTATATAAACGAATAACGTATAAAACAAACACAAAAACAAATATAAAGTAAAATAAAATAAAATATAAAGGAATAATCCCGGGATTTTACACTAGTTGGCGGGCCAGCTGTTCGTGAGTGGCTTGCTCACTTCTTGGGCCCCCTACTAACGCGGTCATCCAGCGGTGCACCGTGCCTCGGATCCCGCTACCCTCCGCGACTAGTTGCCCGATGCAGCATATTGGCGTAATGTCAGGTCAGTCTTGCAGCAATGGAGTAACTATTCTGACCCGTTTTCCCGAACGGCGTCACCGGCCAACATGCCGGAACACGGCTAGGCCGCTTGGCGGCATGAGTTTGTCCGGTGGGTGGTCAGTAGCCCCGGCCAAAGCCTACCACCAGTAGATTGTCACTGGTTTAGTACCACCCGGGGACCACGAGTGTATCAAAAAAATAAGGGTGCCTTCCCACGGACGAGGGTTACTCAATCCCCAAAATATAGTACGAGCTGCGCCCGCGTCACTATTTAAAACTTTGATGATGATGATAAAAAGTGGCGCTATAATTATGTTATTCCGGGGGAAAAAAACAGTGGAAGAAAAGTGGAATAATATATCTTGGTTAATAACTAGTTATGGAACAGCGAAGAAAATTTCTTTTTTCGTAGCTAGTTATGAACTTTTAGTTACGAATGTGGATGAAGGGGAAATAACGTATACGAGTTTTATCGAAATCCGTTCAGCTGATATACCGATAAATGTTCGGATTTATAATATTAGTGTGATAAGGTGATAAAAAGATTAACTTGACGATAGGTTTCCTTTGCAGGAACTCACCTAGTAAACCCCGCAGTATCGGATATCCTGCCTCCAATTAGTAGTGTGTAAACATCTCTGTATTCCGGTTTCAAGGTTGTAGCTTACGAAACTAGAGGGCTAATGAGTCTCACCATCAAATGTCTCTAAGTAGAGCGCCGATATAGTGATACGCTTCTCTAGACTTTTTTTAATTACTCATTGTTAAAGTTTGCAATGGTCAGGTTTTGTTTTTCTCGTTACTGTTATCAAAAAAAATACGTATTAATGAACATATCGATACCAATAGATTACTCGAGGAAGATTATTTAATTGTAGGACGGACTACCACATTTAGTTTTCAAGACGCCCTGAGCTGTTCCTGGTCCTCATTCGAGTTTGCGTAGCAGTTATGTCTAACCCTGTTAGTTATAGTTTCAGCTGAACTTGTGCCAACTTTCACCTGGCTTATCTGAAAGGAACCGATCGCTCTTTGAGAGTGCACTGCAGTTTATCCGATATAAAGGGAGAACTTGAACAATATAAGTGCCGACTCAAGACTATCTAGAGATGGTGTAACTATAACTACTTATTACTGAATAGGAGATTTGATATCCTGTTCTCTGTCAAGCGATATATTCAATAATCTAGCGATATATTCATTATTAGGAATATTTAATAAATATCGCTTGACAGATAACAGCATAATTATCAAATCTGCTATTCGGTAATGTTATAGTAAAAGTTTAGCGACTAACTGATATTTTAATTATTTGTCACAATAATTCATTGTCATGGTCATATTTATTTATTTCCATAGGAACACATATTGGATCACTCGGACTTACACTACACCTTGGACGAATAAATAAAAAAATGCGCACAATGAAGTGAATCACTGCTTTATTGTGAGAACCGGTTGTCGTGCGCCACCATAAACATTAAAGTATTATTATTTTACTATTATCCAGTATGCTAACATGGTAGCTGCCAATAACCTAATATAATTGAAATACCTTTTGTAAACGTTTTAGCTATCTACCTATATATATGTTAGATTATTTATTTATAATTATACGAACTAAACGTTTAACGTGACATAAATCATCAAACTTAATAAAATTTTTTTAACCTACTTAAATATGTCGTTACTAAAATTTACTTAATTTATTATTATGGCCAGGTGTGATCGTCTAGTTTAATATAATTTTATTTAATAAAATAAAATAAATAGTGATCGTCTAGAATTTAAAATGTTAGGACCCAATTACGTTGTGTAGTTTACGTTGTGTTTTATGAATAAAGCATAAAATCAGATATCGCCGTAATCACTTATAGTATAAACGCGCACAGCGGAATCGCTGCTATAATCAACCATAATGATATAATAATTACACTAAAACATTCGCAAAATAAGCATCACGTATAAAAAAATATACCTAGAATAAAAATTATTTTAAATTATTTAAAAACGTAATTATTAAATCAAATGACGTACATGAAGAAAAATGCTGGAAAGTCAACAAAATCGAATAAATTCGTAGAAAATCAATAAAACAAATGAGCCATAATTACAAGTAATTACAAGCATGCAACTTAGCTAATTTTCAGGAACCAGCTACTCCGGAATCGAGATCCATCTTCTTTCTTCGTGGCCACAAAACGCTAAAAGAGGCACATTTAAGTCAAACATAAATTAAATATACATTTATATATTCATATTTAAAATAAATAATTATGAATTTAAATATTTTATGTGATAATATAGCTTATTTACTTATAGGTAAACTTTACTCTAAGTTACGCTTCGTTGCACTCCGACGACCGCTACACCTAAAAGAATATAGGCATGGGAATAGGAGTCTAGACTTTAAAAGTCTGTGAATAGGAGCCCTAAGCGAAATGAAAGATATGGGGCTCACCTTCCAACCTACACCCCACCCATTTCCAACAAAATCCAGGTTTGTTCAACCTAACCACGAAAGTCTAAACTTTCAAACCGTCATATCTCATACCGATAAGTTTCATACATCACCATTTTTCAGAAACATACATCACATTCATACATTTGATTTGTTGATAATAGATTTTGTTTGATTTGGTTTGATTTATGACCAAATAATTCCTTGACTCGAACTATTTCCTACAGGAATTACATGGTCTTAGTTGTGGTGAGTGTACCTAGTGCATGAACGGATTCCAGACACGAAATATAGGTCCGCCAGCTGGCCCTAATTTCGAGCTAGCATCCTGAGTAACCCTGTGCGTACGATTAATCTTTTTCGCACGTCTTTTCCCGCTTGGGGTTGAAGGAGTGGTCCAAGGTGCCCGTCTCGAAGATCAGCCGACTACCCTTGCCCGTCCCTCGGTGTGTGCTGTGGGCGAAAGAGAGAGTTCAAGGTGTCCGTCTCGAAGATCAGCCGACTATCCTTGCCCGTCCTTCTATGAGTTATAGAGTGTGCACGTGTGTAATTTATAGTACAAATTTTATATGAAGGATGATAAATAACTGAAAATCCTTTAGGATGTTAGCAATTCCAACGAGAATTCCAATAATTGGCGGGAACTTCCGGTCTCAGATATCTCTAAGCAGTTTATAAAATACTCGAGTTATGTGGTATGTGTAAGTTGTAGATGTAAGTCGGTTGCAGCATAATGCTTTATCTCGTTCTATAATTATGATCAGATTTGGTACATGATGATAAACTTTTACATACACACACACTCATTTTATACTGCTTCGATTTGTTGAATATAATTGTTACATAAGTTGGAATTGCAGCAAGTTTTGTTTGCAAACATCCAGTACATAAATGTGTTACATTGTCGATATCATGTATGGTTTATACAAGATTCCATTTGAAACAATAAAAGAGTTTGACTTTTATAATTGAAATGTATACATTTATAATGATAATCTCTCATATAAACATACAAAACTCACTCCTCCTAATAATCATAAAATAAGTAAATAAGGTAAATATTCTACCCCCGAAAAGCCCGTTTACGACGTAGACCTCACTAGCCGCGCTTCCTGTAAATAAGAATGGCAAAATACCCACTATTTACCTAACATAAATATAAGGATAAAGACAACGTAGTCTAAACGACGCGACGCCTAACGCAGGAACAACAGTGAGAAGTCTGAAACTTAACAAAATACATTACATACCCATCTAGATTAAATAAATATAATATATATGTATAACACTGAATTTACAAAACAAATACACTTTCACTGCATTCCTATTTCACCATTTTACACTCACTCATAAATAAATAACACTAAAATACTAATCTAGATTTTAGTGTCTAACGATTCACTTTTAGATTTGTATGAACTTTACTTAATATCACTTTCACTATAAACAGTAAGTACTTAATTATCCGCGACTGGGTTTCTGATCAGGATTCGACCGTCCTGTTTTACCGATAATCCGCGACTGTCCCCATTTTTACTTAATTTCTTCCCATGAAACATACTTCGATATGTGTAATCTCTACCTGTCACCATTTAAAACCAACACTTTATATTAAATTTACGATGTTTTGTAAAATCACACAAAAACTAGTACGTACTTCAAAATACTCGAGTTTTTGTTAAAAATTCTGTGCGAAACCAATAGCAGTATGAGAACTCCGAAAGAAAATATTTATGTTAGCAAAAGTGAAGTAAATTATCACCTTAGGTCAATAGCTAATTTAAATTATGTTAAGAAATCTTATAACTCATTTATTGACTTCATTACTAAATTATTAAAGTATTTTGTAGGAAATTCTTCTTAACTGTTTAGAGTTACTTTACTGTGTTTGAATTTAGTTTCACATCAAAATTAATCAACAATTAATTTCAATACGTAATTATTTATAAATTGTGCAAAAGTTGTTTATCTCATACAAATAGATGCTCTACTTTATCTTATTCATTTTGAAATTGTCCTTACTGACTGTTGGGGACAAAACCTTAGTCGTAAATTATTATTTTTTTTTCCGACAGGATGACGCCAACATTAGGGCTAGGCCCTTTCGTTATTCTATTCTAAGATGGTAAACTATTTAGTAAACCAAGATACTATATTTTTGTAATTTACGTTATATATAATTTGACACTAAAATACATAGATATTATGATCACAAATAACACTATGATGTAACGTACTACAAACTGAATTTAATAAGAAACACTTTATTATAAAGCTTCAGCTATTAATTTAGAAAGTCATAATATTATTAAAATGTCACACGAAATCTTAAACATTTAAATAATAATATATATACTATAAAATATAGAAACAGAATAACCCAAAATTTATTTAATGAAATTTATCGTTTGAATTATCATTTTACATCTCACTTCAAGTTATCTGAATTCAAAATAATGCTTAAAATATTAAGTCATGTTAAAACTATGAATTGTTGTTCTAGCCTTCGACAACCCTGACTACAATGCTTGATTATTAACTAGTCACACTTGAAAACGTCCGTCTATTATTTTATGGCAACACAACATTATTTAAGCAAAATTATTAGGTGTTATATTTCTTCAAACTAATTGCATCTGTCAACGCACTTTTTACGCCCTTCAGATTTTTGGGTTTAACAAATTTGTCAAATGTTTTGCTCCTCGATCCCTGACAGTGAGTAACATTATAGTTCTTATTTTCTAGTGGTTACGATTTTAAAATGAAATCATACACTGCAAATGGCTTGTTTCCCTAGTAAGATTTCTCACGAAGCAACTTTCAACAGATCAAGGGTCAGAGTCCAATGAAAATAAAACAAGGACAATTAATATTTCATTACAAGGAATGAAATAGAAAATGTTACCTCTAATTTTAACACACACACATACGTACATACTTCTACTGTAGTAATTATACTGGGACACGCTTTATGTATATATAAAGCGGGTTACACTTTACACCCCATATATGCATTATAATACCAGTAGCTGCTACGAATATATTAGTCACACCTCTAGCTCTCACTCCCCATATTTATTTATTTGTTTGTTTACATGAGTTTGGTTATAAGATCACCTCAATTTCAAACCTGCAGCATTTATTGCTGATAGCTATCCAAACTTGAAGAACTTTAAATCCAGGCGTTATGGGATCCTTCCATTCACGGTCGAGAGCTTTTATCATCATTCGCTGCCGTGGGAGTCAAGCTTGTCTCGCCGTCGTTTTTTAGGTCTTATCCTTCCTTCTTTTTTTTATTCGTTTGAGTCTTTCCTTTTCTTATACTTTCATAAAAATATCTTACAATTTTTTTTTAAATAAACCTGGGTTATATTAATATTAACCAACCAACCAACTAGGATTATTAATGACATACATTCTGTATAAATGAAGTTCGGAGTCAAAGTCGGGTCGTAGATAGAGCTCCTGAAAGAACTCTAATTAGTCAAGCGTGAGTCGCTTCACCAATTAAAAGCACTATTTATAGTCAGTCAGGTACAAATATCTCGACTTATTGAATTAAAAAGTCTGGCCATATTATTTGAGGCCCAGATATACCGGGTATATACTATACCCAAATACAAAAATGTCTTTAGATCAAAACGACATTTATAGCTTGACCTTTTAGTCTTAAAACAAAGTTATTTTGGTTATGTTTTGTACTTGTTTGAATAACATTTTCAAATTTAATTTTGATCTAAAGGCTTTAGCAAAAAAATGCTACTTAACTTTTATGATATGGAACCGTAATGTACTAAGTTTAACTGAAGTAATAATCAGTAAAAGGTAATTAATCAAAATTAATCTCATAAAATAACTGCCACTCACACGGCTCAAGACATTAATTCATAAATTGAATTTGCAAAAGTTTTGAGCATGAAAACACGTGAACGTGGTCTAATCCACTCGTACGTGCAGCAAAAATCCGTGGCTTCCGCCAGAAGCCGCGAGCTAGTGGCAGTGAAATTTGAAAATGTAGGAATTTTGTGGAATTGGTAACCGTGTTGTGGCGTGAATAATTTACCTGGAAATGTGTGAGCTCGGGTTAACAATCCCAGACCTCTCCGCAGGGTTGAGTGCTAGGATTGTATACGAGGTTGACTTCTGCCCTTATCAAATGTCTAGTAATACCAAATAAGGGCAATGGATGAAAACTCAGAGCCTCTTTCTTTCATCTCTTTGCTGTGCGTATAAAAGTATGTATAAGAAGTAAAGGAGAAAAATATTTTTGTTGATTTTATTTTATTGGTAACTGTAGTTAGCAACTGTTTAGTAAGGATTCAGGGATTTTCTTGTACATCTAATATTGAGGTATAGACTTGGAGGATCTAGCTCTCTTACTCATACTTAATCAAAGGGTATAGATAAAAACAGAAGATGGGGCAGCGAGTTCTCTATCTATGCTGTGCTTAAAAAAACGTGTGAAAAAAGAAGAATAATAATTTTCGTGTATTTTTTTGATACAACATTATTGGTAACCCTTGCAAACAACCTCTTAATAATAATATGTTAGTACAGCTTTAGAAACACCTTTGGTTCATAGATTTCAAAAATTTGTGAGAAAGGAAACTTCTATTTTGCCGAGATAGTAGGTAAACTTTTTTTTTGAAATGGCTGACTTTTGTCTCGTGAATAGGGAATATGCATGGTTGTTTTATTATCTCACAAAAGAGCTGACTCGCAACAAAACAACACATCGAAAATAACATTTAAATATGTACACAAGAAACGAAGTTAAAAACATTTTAGTTTCATGTTAGACGAGGGCACTATACTAGCAAATGACGTCAAAGTTCACGATTCCAAACAAATTCTATACTAGCACGCGTTTTGCAAGAAAGGGACAGATGACTCCGTCCCAAATACTTTGAACGCTTATATTTCAGGACTTTACCAGCCGTTTTTTTTTTTTTTTGATATAAGCATCAGATTCAGTTAAACTCTCCACGTATCTTATTATTTTTAATACTTAATCAAAACACATACATATTCCGTATTGTCGATGTCAAAGAGTAAAAGAGGATTATCTTACCGTACAAACGACCAACCAATACCTAAGACCTAGTTACCAATAACCTTGAATAAAAATCTAGCTAGAATACGAGCTACGGTACAGAGTGCTTTGGTTTTTAAGTTGAAGAAGTTTCAGAATGAGTTTTACAATTACATGTACACTTATTTTTTATTTTTTATTTTTATGGTAACACTTTCCATAGCAAAAAAGAAAAAATAGCGAAACAGACTGAAACATACATTTGCATTTCTATATCTGCGCAACCCGAAGCTAGGAGCTTGGTGCAGTGTAATTTCACAATAGACATTACTTTAACCGCGGTGGGATAATTTGAAAATGTTTTTTACTTTTTTATTGTCAGGACAAAGTTCCAGTAACTAATGTAGGCAGTTTCATTTGTCTAACATAACATAATAATGTAATATCAAATAGTTAGGTGAATACTGTAGCTTTTTGTTGCTTGTTTGCAGATGCTGTTTATTAAAGTTATCAACAAAAGATATTAATATTGCAAAAAGTTAATTGTACACTTACATATTTCAAAAATAGCATTAAGTGTTTTATTGGCGTTGGCTGACAGTCAGATAGGCGACGCTGGCTTCGTATATTTGTGCTTGACGGGATAAATGTTGAAAGACCACTGACAACTTACGTATATCATCACTCTACTGAGTCGCAGACCGGCCTACGCAACTTTTGCTGATCCGTGATTTCTAGACCAACACGTCCATCCCAAAGGGTAGGGTATCGTTTTGCAACAGACGATATAATAGTAGATTGTTACACTAGGGGCTAAAATTACCTACTATATACTATTTACTATTACTATTATAGTTCGGTGTGTACCATATGTCAATGTGTTTAGTATGACATTTTAATAGAATGGCAAGCCGCGTGCCATATCCGCACCTGACGCCAAAGAGATCGCCGCTTATAGTTCAAAAATAAAATGTTCTTATATTTTATGAAACGAGTCTTTATTTTTGTTTTATTTATACGGGAATACTCACGTTTAATTAAACCGGATAACCGGATTTGTGTGCTAAGCAGGACGCAGCTGCACGCGCGTCGGGCTCTGTTTTCACTCTTTGAAAAAGGTCACCGGATGTGATCGAAACTATAGTCGGAGTATCCGATTAAATAAAATGTGAGTATTCGCGTATAAATAAAATAAAAATGAGTCTTTATTTATTGTTATTCTACTTATGAACAAAGACTCTTTTGTTTTTGTAGGGTTGTTGGTAAAAAAAACAAAACATTTTCCCCTAGAGCATAATATGCTATTTTAGCCCCGCTCTGGTACACTACAATGAAGCAATTTTTGTCCAAGTTGTGTAAAAAAAAAACCCTTTATACTTGCAACCGGTACGGTTGTGTTCTGATATAAGTATGCCGAATGTCGAAACTAGGATATGTAAAAGTACAGGGAAGGTACAGGGTAAGAAACCCATAATACCCGATGAAACCCAAAATATTTAAAGAAAATCTCTTTAAATATTTTTAGAACCACTACACAGCTTACGGTATAGTTTTTTTTGAGTACAAATATGAACATGAAAAATCTTTCAAATGAAACCCCAGACAACCCATTTGGCGAAATAGAACTACATAGATAAATTGCTAAAAATCTGCACGTTCGTTCGCCATCTTTGTGACGTCATAACTACCCCTATCCCAACTTTCGCGAATTATAGGTAACTGGCCGTTTCGTATTTTGGAGAAATACCAGTTGTGAGTAGGTGATATAGAATAGCTATGAGAATTCTTCAAATGAGTCGATCTACTCCTGACTATTAGTATTTAGTACTTAAAACACAATCAAAGAGATAAAATGTTTCAGTCAGCATTCATTTACGAGGAGCGGTTTCGATGAAGTCTGACACGCATCGCCGCAGGCCGCCGCCTTCGCAGCATCAGTTCGTTTGCGAATTATTACATTAGTCAGCGGAACGCCTGGGGCCGCGCCTCGCCGAGGGGTGCAGTCTGTCTGCAGCTCACGTTATAAACGGATCTCGAACCTCAATATAAAATGCTCCGAACCGATCGATCCAGTATTTAACAGCATAATCAGGGTCCAGGACACCGCGCGCCGCTATAAGCAATTTTATTGTTTACTAGAGGTCGCCCGCGACTTCGTCCGCGTATGGAAGAAATTCGCCTCGCTCCCAAATACTCGTAATTCATACCGCTGGGTTAACTCATTATCATTACTATTTTTTTTCTTCCACATGTGCACCACTCCCTCCCATCCCAAAAAACCCCAACCAACTTTTGTAAATACTTGTTTTATAAAGTCTATCACTATAACTACAAAAACAAAAAACTTCACATACAAAATTTCAACCCCCATTTCATACTCTTAAATCATCCCTGTCAAAAAAATATTGAAAACAACATTTTTTTATTTCAAATGAACTATCCAAATGCACGACCAAAAGTTCAAAAACAAAGAAGTTACATACAAAAGTTTTTACCCATTTTTACCCTCTTAGGGGTTGAATTTCGAACAATCATTTCTTAGTACACCTCTACACATCAAGAAAAATACACCCTCCAAATTTCAAGTCTGTAGGACCAGCTATTTATGCTGTGCGTTGATATATCAGTCAGTGAGTCAGTCAGGACTTTAAGTTTATATTTATAGCTTTTTTATTAGCCTAATCATTAAATTGCATTTTTTTTAAATTAATTGCTTAATAGCAATTTGCCTAATTGCTTCTGTTTACTACTTTCAGTGGTTAAGTAAGAGGAGCTCCAATCTTACTGCCTTTTAGCTCTGTTGGTAGTATGTCTGCCTCACAGAAAAGGGAAGGCCCTACTCTTAGCTCTTCAGTGGTCTGCCTTCAGTCAGAGATGTAGGTCGTGAGTTCGATTCCCACCCAGGACAACTATTTTTGTGTGGTGAACATAGATTTTGTTCTGTGTCTGGATGTTGTATCGTTGTATGTATTTACAAAAACAAAAAATTATTAAAGTATTATATCAGTTATCTGGTTCCCATGGTAAGCTTTGCTTAGTTTGGGGCTAGATGGTGCTGTGTGAAATGTCCACCAATATTAATTTAGTTATATTTAATATTTATTTGTTTATTTATGTAGTTTAGGAAATTAGGTAGTTACATGGTTGGCTGGGACGTATTTTGTTTTAGCTATGGAAAGTACTTGTCAAAAAGAAAACCAATTAAATTGCTTATAAATCGATGAAAGTCTAAACTAAAAAGCTACATAATATTTCTATAGATGCTATAGATTTCTCCTTCCGAGTACAAGCCATGCTCGGCTTGTAACGGATTTATTGCAGACGGAGAGCAAACATCCCCCAGCCACCCCGCTGGGTGCTACCCCGCTACCCTCGAATCGTGGCTGCAAAATGGTTCTGACAATAATTTTATTGCATCTTCGTTTTACAGGTAGTTTGTAAGAAAATACGATGTGATAGGTAATAAATATTAATATAAGTATAATAATATGTGTTTATTGTTTTTTTTAAATATGTATTATATTGAAGTTAATAAGGCACTTGCTTGATAAAATAAATGAAACAGAATAATAAGTATAAATAGAAAATTCATGTTTTTATATTCATGGCTTTTCAGTGAAGGAAACGAAAAACATCGTGAGGAGATCTGCATTAAATGGCATGTATGATATACCCGGTTAGTGACAGCATGGCGAAGTGTCGCCTTACGATAACAAGTTATACCTTTTTTTAGTTTCACCAACTGGACACACGCGTGTCCAGCCCCTCGTGTCGAGTTGGTAAATTAATTTTCGATAGCAGGCTCATGTTCAGCAATATGATGTCTAAGAATGTCTAAGTATTTTTATCGTTGCTATCGTCATCTTAAAGAACAACAGAACAAGTTTAAAATCGGAAAAAATGAGTCCTCGTATAAAATGGATCAGGAGATTGGTCCTTTTGTATGAGGACGCCTTTTATTTATCAAACTTAGCAAACAAGTATAACTACTCATATACATAAGTAGTGAGAGTATTGCGATTGCGACACCTTCACACATATCCCCCTCTCCCCCCCAATATAAGGCTCTCATAGATATTTGCTAGAATAACAAAGGATAGAATTTATGAAAAAAAAAAGTTACTATTTACACCCGAGCCGAAACTGTCACAGTTTCATGTACCTACTACGTATTCTTGCTCTATATATGCTATAGTTATGATTTATATGTACGAAACACTATTTTCTAATAACTATGAAAATAATTATACTGGTTTTTATTCGCCACAAACGCCATTACTGTTACGTAGCAGCTTATTTTTACAAAGTCATTATTTAAGAAAAACTACAAAGAATTTTAACAGCAGGGCTTAAAAATATAAGAACGATGGCGCAAACAGACGCGGTATAAAGTGTTCAGCGATGCGATGAAAGAACTTTCCCCGCATTGTTCCTTCCAACCGCGACGCTCCGGACACACCAACGCGATCTATGGGTCTTACTTGTTACGTAGTGTAGTGTTTTTTTGTAATCCTTATCGCATAAAAAAATAATGAAGGGTTCAAAAGTTTCTTGTTTTATAGTTTATTAGATTAGTGATATTGAACAGCTTCAAAATTTTCATAAAATGTAGGTAGGTAAGTGACATAAATACGAAGCCAAATATTGGCTTCTCACAATACAACAATAATTACAAAAATAAAAACAAATGGGAAAATGGTATCTAATCCTAAGGAAATTGCTCAGTGTTCTAATAACTTTTTCGTGGATGAAATAGAGCAAGTTTCTGTTAACAATACTAATAAGGAAGGAATACTGAAGCATAATAATTTAAATTCGTGTTTTTTGGCACCTACAGATGAACAAGAAATTGGGAAAGTTATACAGTCACTCAAAAACACAAATAGTACCGGCTATGATGATATCTGTACCCGAGTAGTAAAATGCGCGGCCAAAGTTATATCGCCTGTTCTTGCACATATTATTAATATATGTATGGCAGATGGTATTTTCCCTGATAAGCTTAAAACTTCCATTGTAATGCCTATCTTTAAGAAGGAAGATAATGAGAATATGCAAAATTACAGGCCTATTGCATTAGTACCAGTCATTTCAAAAATATTTGAAAAGATTATTCACAAACGTCTTAAAGACTATATTGAAACGACCAACATTTTCACACAGGAACAAATTGGCTTTTGGAGAGGAAAATCTATAGATATGGCAATTTTAACGCCACATTGGACGTAAATAAATAACATAAGGAATACGAAAACTCTAAAATAATTTATCTAGCGGCATAGTTTAGTCCATAAACATTTCAAATAACTTAAGTTGGAATAAATTAACTCAGAGTTTATTCAACCACATTACTGCAGCCAAAGGTTGACAAAAAAAAATTTGCGCGCTCATTTCTCTTTCTTTCTCCCTTTCCCACAGTTTATTTGATGAAGAGAGCATGCTTTTTAGCCGCGCCCACCGATGAGTTCGAGCCGTCAACTTGTCGATCCTTAACGAAATCAATAGCACAAAGTTTTTAGGAATTCACATAGACGCAAATCTATCGTGGAAATCACATGTTGAGCATGTATGCACTAAGCTGAACCAGTTCTCATATGCATTGTACATGTTGCGGAAAGTAGCCAATGATAAAGTGCTTTTGAGCGCCTACCACGCTTATGTAGGCTCCACATTAAGATATGGTGTACTTTTTTGGGCAAACTCCACCGATAAGGAATCTGCATTTAGGGCTCAAAAGAAATGCATTCGAGCAATTTGTACACTAAAACAAAGGGAATCGTGTAAGCCGTACTTTAAAAAATTAAAACTTCTTACTCTCCCGTCGGCATATATCTACGAATCAGCCCTTCTAGTTAAGAATAACTTAAGTGAATATAAGACCTTAACAGTTAAGCGACACAATAATGTATTATGTGCGGTGAAAAGCAGATTAGCTCTGTACAATAAAAGTACGTTTGTAAAAAGGGTAGAGGTGTACAATAAATTGCCAAAAACTTTAAAATACATTCAAAATACTGATATATTTTAATTTTAACTTAAGAACTTTCTAACTTATAAGGCATATTATTCGATCGATGAGTTTCTGAATGATGAGCATATTTAACTCGATAATTTGACATAGTAACTTGAATGACATGCACCTATATAAATTTCAATTATGGATTTTATTTATTATTAAGAATACTGTTATTTAATGCTAATTTGAATTTGAATTTAGTTTTGTGTAGAGTATTTTACTAAGTTTAATTTTGCATACCACTCCGGTTAAAACATGGCGATCTAAATATTATTATTCTTCATACTGTGACAATCTTATTAAATTGTAACACCCCATGTTTAGTAAAATAATAAAATTTGAATTTGAATAAATTCTTAAAATGATAGGTAAATAAAACGTTTCTTCAGTTTGTATTGGATAAATAAACAAATTTCGATTCTGTTCTTTGGCCTCCTTTACAATTCAGTCAATATATTTTTTCCAATTGCAGATTAATAAGTAGTTCGCAACAAACTGAGACCTCGCGAATCTCATATCTTCCAGGACCCTTGACCATAGTGGCTCTTATTTAAACTTGCTATATGACTACTTACTTACAATATTTCATAAAGTTTGGATCAACGTTACGCAAGTTATAATTGAACATACACACATACAAACGCCCTTAGACTCAGAGACCTTTGCTTCGCTTGGTCATTTAAAAACAAAGATTGCAAATTAAAAGCTTCGCCATGCACCTCTACTAGTTAATAATTATCTGAAAATCTGAGAAGCCATGCTGCATAAGGATATCTACTCGCAGCAAATCAAAATATCCAGAACTTAGCTATCGTTGCTAAAAAGTGCCATTTCCAACTGGCTTCTCGACCGTGAAGACTGGAAGGAGGCCCAGGAAAGTTTTTGCTCTGCAGTGTAACAATCATGGCTGAAAATAAAATAAATTAAATTAAAAGTGCTTCCGATGCACTACGCTGTAGTTTTTATGCGCCCTCCACCTAACACATCTTTGGTTGACATTCTGACTACGCTGAACTAGCAGTCCCGTCGATTGTTTAGGTGTGTCCGGAAATACTCTAATGCCCTAAATCATAACCAGGGAAACTCGAACTCGGCGAAAACTGTTGAAAACAATGTCGACGGTGAATGTCAAATCAGGTTTGACTTCACTGCCGAACTTGATAATAAGATTTGATTTTTCATTAAAATAACATGGATTGAAACAACCTTTGACAGTTAATTAGGGATTGAAACTATTCAACGGAGCAGAGCTCAATTAGGTAATAAAATTACATAATACCAAGTGTGGCTCACGATTTTACAGGTAAAGAGTGATTTGGATTACTTATGATTGCAGGCATGGTTGTGAAAACTAGTGATGATAGATAATCTAAAGTAATCCAAATCACGCTTTAACTCAATCAATCCACATTGTTCACTTAGGTACTGCGTGAAAGACTGACAAACAAAGTAATAAACATATTATTGGTAGAGATTTATAGGGACTGTATTTCTAATGATTATCTTCATACCTATCTATTTTGACCTGGACCTGGGTATGTCCTAAAAGAACCTGGGTATGTCCTAAAGCTGCACCCAGAACCGCCGGATGACGGGCAGCAGCGTCCTCTTAGTTAACGGTGGTAGCACACTACGATCCCCAAGCCGCCTACCAAGCGTGGGGATTATGGCAACCCATCAAGATTGACCATTTGATCGTGATAAAGGTAACAGACAGATACATTAACTGTCAAACTAATAAAATTGGTGTATATAACATAAAATTATATATAAATATTGGTGGACATTTCACACAGCGTTTAAAGCCCCAAACTAAGCAAAGCTTGTACTATGGGAACCAAATATCCATTAGAATATTTATATACTTATTTGTAAATACATATCTATCTAAAATACATACAATATCCAGACACAGAACAAACATCCACGTTCGTCACATAGATGTTTGTTCTGGGTGGAAGTCGAACCAGCACCCTACAGCTCTCAAAGCTGTTATACTACCAACTGAGTCAGTCAATAGATATGCCAGTTACGTCGCTTAGAACTGTGTCTGATTACAATATAATTTCCACAATAAGAGTATTTAGAAACACGGATAACGGCACATTAAGCGCCAGCCACTGTTGAAGCAGTAATCCAAGCATTGTCTCCATTGTCCTCATTATTCGAATGCTCTGCGGTACCCTTGCTCTGTTTCTCAGCAAAGCGAGATAATCATCTCATATTAATGGATGGATTTGGTATCAACCAACGTTGTGAATTCATAAACGTATAGATGTACCTACCTACATATATTCACATCACATAATCAGCCAAAAGACATCCAACGCTGGAAGAAGGCCTTTGCCTTAATAGAATAGAATGGAATGGAACTGAATGGAATATACTGGAATAGAATAGAATAGAATAGAAAATATTTTATTTGTGACAAAAACATAATATACGCAAAAACAAAAGAAATTCAGACAATTAAACACAAAGTATTAAAGAAACTAAACCTAAACATATAGCACAAGCATAGTAATAGCATAGTAATAGGGAAGGGCTGCCATAATCCCCACGCGTGGCAGGCGTCTTGGGGATCGCAGAATGCTCATAACCGAGAGGACGCTGCTGCCCGCATTCTGGTGGTTCTGGATGCAGTTCCAACCCAGCAGGGCTAGCTTGCGCCTCGATTATAATATAAGATTTCTATTATGTTTTCTGTGATAATATTTACCATTGATATTACTCTGTAACTATACTCTGTGACTACTACCATAGACAAAATTATTTCTTGTTTGTTTATTAAAACATCTGGTTATAGCGCTCGTGGCGTAGCTTGTCTAGGTGATTCTAAACGATCACCGATGTTAAGCAACGGACGGTCCGGTCAGTCTTCGGATGGGTGACCGTGAGTGGCATTTATTTCTGCTCGCTACCGTGCGTCGGATGACACGTTAAATTGTTGGTCCCGGTTGTTTGTTCTAGCTTCTATAACAACAACCGTCAGCCATGTCAGAGGCCTTCGGGCGGCACATTAACTCTGACACTAGGGCTAGCCACTCAGTCTATACGAACTTACTTACTTTACTGCGGTAGGTATTTACTTCGTAGATGGCGGCAGTAGTTGGCATTCAATAGGTACAATACAAATCCGCGATCGCTCGGCTCCAGCGAAATAATAAGCGCTCTGGATACCGATTATTCGCACACGCTTTCCCGGAGCAGGGTTTTATAATAATATTTCTCGAAATATTTTCCTTCTGCGACTATTAATATAAGCAAAAACAAGCGTTTTTGTCCGCAAGGAAGAATTTCATTACGCTCATCTGGCTTATTCGCAAAATTAATAGACATGCTGAGAGCCCACTCACAAAATGAAATGGCTCTCTGGCGTTATTGTCCTTCATTGGCACAGTCGTCAAATGTCCTAAATTTCACATTACTTCAATGGATGGGCCTCTTTTCCAACACTCCAAGACAGACCCCCAGCACAAATGAATAGTCGAATACAAAACAAGCATTTTAATCATGGAATTTAAATTAGTCCCCTTTGAAGCGATCGCGACGTACGTAATAGCTCCGAGTTGGAAAAAAAATCTCGAACAAAACCTGCTTAGAGACGGAAAATAATTCGATACTTGTGAACCCGCGCCTTTGTGACACAAACGAATAACAAAGTGGTGATGCGGATTATTTTCAAAGGTAGGGAAATGTATAATGGTCTCAGGAATTTGATTTAAGAATAGCATAAGCTTTAATACCTCAATATATTAGTTTTTATTATTTATTTATTTTATAATTCTAATAATAACAAAGAGCAGTAAGTACTTACTTAAAGTATAAAGAATTAGTACTAGTAGGTACTATGAAAACGTATGTCGTCGTCAGCCATAAAACGTCCACTGCTGGACGAAGGCCTCCCCCTTTATAGAGGGGGAAAACGTATGTATGTGTGTTTAAATGTTCTAATGATAAAGAAAATCTTGAAAGTATTTGTCTCCTAACCACTTCCTCAACTATAGATGCTGAAGAAGAACATTGTTCATTGTTACATGACTTGTAGGAACTCCCACAGGCTGTTTTGCCTGTAGTTGGTAGATGTTAGAAGAGGATGGAGGACGGCCGGCTGAGAATGGTCGTTTCTTTTCTTTCAATGTTGTAACTGGGCGGATAGATACATAAAACGGATTAACTATTCCGAGGCTATTCTACATTTATTAATAAACGGGTTAGAGTATAGACTCATTAAATGTGTCTTACTAGTAGTACGCAGCGAACTGACCTCGCGATTGGTAGACGTCCAAGCCCCACGGCCAATTTGGTTCATATACAAATTTCAAAATTGTATTTGCACGAACAACTTTCATTTAACAAAAATGCATACAAACGCTGACTTGTCTCCTTAGATTCGGAGATCTTCGCTTCGCTTGTTCAACAATTATTATTCATTCCTCCTGGAAACAAATTATATTCTGGTGATGCTACTGTTAAGGCCAGCGTAATGCTTACCACTAGGCGAACGTCTCCATCGTCACTATACTCTATTGCATAACAAAATACCTATAGAGCTGGGAAAAAAAAATTACGACTTTTTTTTTAGTATATTTATTAAATCACAACATTTCCTTTCGATAAAATCAAAGGACGTGATATAATTGACTCTATATCTATACGAAATAATGTTATATGTAATTATATTACTAATCAATAGTTGGACGTTGCAGCCAGTGATGTAAATAACAATTATTATTTTAAAATCACAATATTATGTATGGTGCTTATAGGGTTCAAAATTACATCATACCCATAATTATAGTATTTTTTGATAAACTTAGTTCTTAGATAGATTCATTTTATAGTATCTAGATTTTATATAAACATAGTTGAAATTGAGAATCTTACATTAAAATTAGTTTTGTATATTACAAGACTATAAGATCTTCTAATGTAATAGATTCATACACACACTAGATGCGCCCCGCGGTTTCACCCGCGAATTCTTGGGATAAAAGTAGCCTATGTTTTATTCCAAGGTATAAGCTACTCCTACACCAAATTTCATCCTAAACTGTTCAGCCGTTTCCGCGTGAAGAAGGTACAAACATACACACACCCATAAACTTTCGCGTTCATATAATATTACTAGGATAGCTTTTAAATGATCTTGTATCCATTTGGAGATTTTAATAAGAAGTGGCTTTAGGATTGTACTTAGTAAATATGTGGTATTTAGCTGAATTTCCTAGACAAATGTCAAACCCTATCTAAGTAACCAGATTTGAAATCTATCAATCTAAAAAAACTTAACTAGGTTCTACACTCATGCGAAAGTCTTTAACCAAACATTACGTCCAAACATTACGTCTTATTTACTATGTTCCTAATCGTAATTTGGCACGTAAATAATATTACAGAAAGGTATCAAAAACACGTAAAAATATGAACACTTGGGGAGTCTGTTTCAATATTAATCGAAGCCTCGAAATTACATCTACAGAAAGCTCAAGGCCTCTTACGTAAAAAACATATAAATCATGACAGCAATCGCTAAAGAATTTCATCAACCGATGTAACCAAAGTCATCTATCATAATACGTACTTATTTGTTCCCAATACGTCGACGCTAATTAAATTCTCTGGGTAATGAATATCTCTTATCTATAACTATAAAAGGCTTTGTCCTGACTGACTGACTGACTGACTGACTGACTGACATATAGACAACGTACAGCCCAAACCGCTAAACGTAGAGACTTGAAATTTGGAGGGTATGTTTTTGGAGAGGTGTAAACGCCCACTAAGAAAGGATTTTTCGAAAATCAACCCCGAAGGGGGTTAAATCGGGTGTTAAAGTTTGTATGAAACTTTTTATTCTCTGGTTCGATTGATACAAAACTTGGTATACATATTCTACTATAAAAATAAGAAGATACGGGTGTCACAGTTTTTTCAAAATCAGCTCCCGTTAGTATAAAAAAAAAAACTACGTTTTAGTGATAGTACGTTTATTTCTCCTTAACTTTGTAACGGCTGTACATATTAAAATGAAATTTGGTATAGGGATGGGGATAGATGTGGGGATGGGGGTGGGGGTGGAGATGATACTGGGAACGGAGACGGGACGGAGATAGGCATGTTAATATTAAGATTACAATTGGTATCGGGATGGGGATGGGGTGGGGATGGGGATGGGGTGGGGATGGGTGGGGATGGGTGGGGATGGGATGGGGATGGGTGGGGATGGGTGGGGTTTTGGTGGGGACAGGTGGGGATGGGATGCGGATGTGGATGAGGCTGGGAACGGGGATGGCCGTGTCCATATTAAGATGAAAGTTGAAATCGGGATGGGGTGGGGACGGGATGGGGTAAGGATGGGGTTCGGGATGGGGATGAGGGAGGGAACGGGGATGGGGACGGGGATGGGCGTGTTCATATTAAAATGACATTTGGTATCGGGATGGGGATGGGGAAGGGGCCGCTTATAGGGATGAGGCTGGGAATGGGGACGGGGATGGGCGTATTTATTGGTCGGCTGAACAGATGGAGCTGCATTTTTGGATAGGTAGTTATAGCATAAGGTTCGGAAACGGACATAGGCTATTTTTTTGTAGGTCCACGCAGACGACTGTTTGACGGACATAATTATTATAGATACTGTACAGCCTAAGCTGATAAATTAATTTTTAATATTTAATTTGGTCATCCTCAAGCAAACTTAAAGACTTGCAAGTGGCTTGGAAAAAATGCAATAATATACGTATTTTAGTGATTCAATTGAGTTGGGCCCCGATTTAACCGAATTCCAGTATTCAACATTACTACGCGGGCAAAGCCGCGGGCCAAAGCTAGTATTAGATAAATTGGGACTCTTCGTCTAGGGATCTCTATAATTAAATTTTATTTCATAAATATTATATCTTCAGACTAAAGTGAAAAAGAATAGTAAGGGTGGGAGGAGCAAGTTTGCGAAATGATGAACGGCTTTGTTTTCTTCGGCTGGCAAGTAGGAGCTAGGAGCCGCCGGGGCGGAGCCCGAGTGGCTTTGCATGTGAGATCTGGAATCGTCATAAGCGCCGCTACCTTCACTCTCATCTTCGTCGTCATCGGAAGGAACTGTGGCCTGTTGCTTCAAAGCTTCAGCGTGCGGCATTACCTCAGCATGTGGCGTCACTTCGCCCGCGGGAATAGACGACAAAGTAACAATTTCAGAAGAGTTTCTCACAGGCATTACGGTCGACGCTGCATCCACGGTTATCGTTTTATAAAGAGCACTTTCAGATACGTTAGCGAAGTTGGATAGTTTAAAGAACGCTTCGGTGAGCGCGCTGTCGTTCGCGTTCGGAGATGAAAAATTGAGCAGCTGGTTCCGTAGTTGGGTTGAGAAGGGCGCATTGCAGAGTTGGCTCGAGCAAATACAGGTCAGCTCTAGTGTTTGTCTTGGCGAGCGCGTTAATGAACAAGCGGCGGTGGCGGCCGCCGCACACCCCAGCGACGACGAGAAATCTGAAAACAAATAGTACTGTTTAAGGTTGGCGCACACGGGCCACCAGCAAATATTTAGCATTGGTCAGCGAGAGAGCAGGACATGCTTCTCAAACTTTGTTTAGGGTTACGCCGCACACTGTAGCTGTTGATGACGGCCACTCGCCACAATATTGGTCACAACACGTGACTTCTGACGGCGACACGTAGCTTGTGGCTGCCACGGATTACACATCCGAAACATTTATCTCTCGCACATTTTTAAAATATAGAAAAAAAACTAAATGTGTTGTTATACATCTATCTATAGTAGTATTACAAATGTTATGGAGTTTTCGTTTTGATGCCTTTATAATTTTTATAGAGTATAAAAGATTATAAAAATCTTAATTTTATCCATCTTCTCTTCCGATTAAAATAATTGAAAACGACCTTTTCTCTAACATTATTATAAAAGGCATAATGAAAAAGCCAATAAATATGTAATTTGATGACAGACAAATTCTATTTTGTACGTCCTACGCTTCGTTTGCCGTTTCGTAGTCTCTAATCTGAAACACGTCTACCTGGACAATTGTCGGTTCTGTGACAAATCTGACCAATCTATTCCTACTTCAGCTCGCTGACACGTTGTGCGTCGGCAACTTTTAGTCGTTTGTGCGGTCAGGGCCTAATTTACACATCTCTGTTGACTCGCGCCGGTCATTAAACACGAGAGAGAAAACACGGTATTAATAACGCGATTTATCCTCCAGGAAAAATTACTTCCTCTCTCATTACTGTTATTTATAAACGTCCCGGAATTCTGGATAATGAATGTATGTAATTAGTGCGATACATAAAACGCCAGAGGATTATTATTACGGCTCGTGTTATTAACTGCCTAATCACTATTCATGTAGAGCGGGTATATTAATCACTATTATTGCGTTTACGAGTTAAATCGAGGCATCGTAAATTCATTATGGGTACCTTGAATGCGAAATCAGTACCTGCACCCTTATCATGGACGTTCGCGATTCTGATTGCGATAGCATGCCATCCCGCTCGTACGAACTTACTCGCGCCATGCGCCCTCCCGCTCGCGCACGCTCGCAATCAGAATCACGAACGTCCATGATAAGGGTCCAGGTTGAATTTTGTTAGTTGGTAAATAGATTCCTATTAATATTTCAGTATTTTCTGTATTTGTGGAATGAAATGGTGCAAGCTGACTAATCAATATTTTAAGAACTATCAATGCTGTAATTTAAAAATAGAATACGAATTAGCTTGCACTGAATATTACACGAGATATTGCCCGGCGACTCCTTTCATGTAGGTACGGAAGAATGTCGCCCGCTCCCAAAAATAATTCACTTCATCCCACATCATCACACCATCATCATCTTCTTCACTTTATTCTCCCCATTTTACAAATGTTTCATTCGCCCTGTTACCGCCCTAAGTCATCCCTGGCAGAAAATATTGAAAACACCATGCTTATTGTATTCATTCCATAAAAGTTTCATTCCCTATTTCATCCCCTCAATTCGGCCTTTTCAAAAAATCCGTTCTTAGCTAACAACTCCTACCTGCCTGCCAAATTTCAGCTTCAGGGATCAACCTTTAGCTTTTGTATATAAAGAAGAAGATTGTGTTTCAACTATGTTTAGACATGTTTTCTATGAGAGAGATCTTTTGTACGTAGAACTATATGTTGTCTGTGGTCAGAGCTTACCAGGTGCGGCAGCGAGGGTGGCGCAGTAGGGGCGAGCGCCGGGGCACGCGGCCGTTACCCAGCCGTGCGGCTGGTCGCACGCCGTGCTGTTACTGGGCGAGCACTGGTGGCAGCGACGGCCCACGATATCTGCTAACACAGATTTACAAACACAACTTTCAAACAAAATGTCAAAACCACAGATCTGTATTGAAGTAAACAACCAGACTCCTTTTTGTTTTATTTATACGGGAATACTCACGTTTAATTAAATCGGATACTCCGACTATAGTTTCGATCACATCCGGTGACCTTTTTCAAAGAGTGAAAACAGAGCCCGACGCGCGTGCAGCTTAGGCAGGACTTAGCACACCTATAGCCAACTACAACTAACTAAACTATAGTCGGGGTATCGGATTTAATTAAAAGTGAGTATCCCCGTATATATAAATCAAAAATGTGAAAACCACGTCAGTTTTCGTAATAAAACCAGACCCCTGACAAAATATTAGGTTTGCGGTTCGAAAAGAAACACGCAAGATAGGTCAACTTACAGCGATTTTAGTGGAATGTACTACACAAACACAAAAGGATTATATTCAGACCGATCAAAGTCTCGAGACTATCCAAATGCTAAAGCCGACTAATATATACCCAGTACGGTTACAGTTTGGTATCGGAAACATGTTTTTGTTCCTCGTCTATTGTGTTTGTGGGCGACATATAAAAGACAGATTTCTCTCGAGCTCTGTCAGAGACAGCAATCTACTGTATTTAAAATTTGTGTAGTTATAGTGAATTTCTATACTGAACGGTATTGTCTACACTGAATGTTGTATAAGCAGCTTAATTATAAGCTACTAGCTGCCTATGTTTTATTCCAAGGTATGAGCTACCTTTATGCCAAATTTCATAAAATCCATCCAGACGTGTTAGTGTGAAGGTTTAAGAAACATACACACACTTACACACACACACACACATACAAACTTTTGCAATTTTGTATGTGATTAGTGGCATTATTTTTGTCAGTAAAATATCAGTTGGAACACTGATTATATCGACTGGAAAGTGGTAGCACTATCGCCACATGTAGCACCAGCTAAGAGTCTTTGTAACACCGTAGCATGATGTAGCAGTCTACAATAGTTAACTGTATGTATGTATAATATACTTAAAGTTAATTGAACAAAGTTAAGCAGTTGCTAATCTAATATGACTACAAAGAGCTACAAAATACGCTACGATGCTGAGCTCAGAAAGCCGAAAGCCTTATTGTAACGCTAAGTTATGAACTAGAAAGCGCTACATTACGTTGTTGTTACGTTACACTTCGAGAAGGTCATGCATAACTGTGTCTACTTAATAGAATAGGTTATTCAAATTTCTTAATGTGGCGGCCAGTTTAGTGAAACAACTAATAAAAATAATAAAAGAGTAAGTAATAATGTAATGGCAAAATATTTTGGCTACTTCGTTACATACGAGTATAGTACTGCTTAGATAGTTCATACTTCAATATACTTCACTGCTTAATGTTATAAAATATTGACCACATAATCTAGGAACCACATTTTTCTTGGTCTTACTGGGATTCGATATATTTTATCCATGTAACTGTAATCGAATTCAATGATCTCTATTTAATAAAAAAAACTGTTTATTTCAATCTATAATCAAAATTTGTTTTAATTTCTAGTGTTTTATTCCCAGCCAAGCGCTTGAGGAGTCGACACGTCCTGAGGATGCCTCGTGCAGAGGTGAAACACGTGTCGACAACCGAGTACTTCTAAAGGATTAAGGGTGATATAATTATTTTTGTTTTATTACTTATTGATCATATTATTTTTGTATGTTAATAATTATTATCAATTTACAGGTTGATCATCATTATTTTGTTTCAGGAAAATATTACATTGAAACAGCTTAAAATCATTATTTGTTTTCAGAATTTATTAATAAATTGCTTTCAGGTTTAATTGATATTTTGTTTCAGGTTTAATTAACTTTTTGTTTCAGGTTAGGTTCAATTTCAATTACGGTTGATAGTTACAGTAGATTTTAGTGTGTCCCTTCATCCTATAAGTACTCGAAACGATATTACAGCGGAAAAACACTAGAAATTAAAACAAATTTTGGTAACAATGGACTTCCGCAAAGTAACGCCTGAATCAATCACATCAATCTATAATCTTTCAGTCGAGTTAAAAAAAGCAGATTTGGCAATGTTTCAATCCGTAATCTATATTCATGCAATAAATCGCATTGAACCGTTGACCCATCGCTACACAAAATAGGAAGAAACAAACACACCTTCATATTTATAATATTTGCAGGAATTTGTGTTTAACTAGGAGTTCATGTGAAGCACCAGTATTAATAAAACTTGGGTATAAAGGATACAATCCTATTTTGTTTCATCCTATAATTGACTCCCAAACAACCTCGTTTTCTCGAATCGTAATCACAAAGCGTGTCAATTACGAGTAAACACAATGTATAATTGTTTCGCGCGGTCGTTCCATAACTCTCAGAAGTCGAGTTGGAGTCTCGGGCACAAGTCGAGAACTAGGCGGGGCAAGGCGACGGTTGAGGCGCGAACTTCGCACAACTTTCTACTCGTGACAAGTATACATAATACGTATGTATTATACGATTAAACTTAGCTTATATAGTTTCTAGAAGAGCTGTTTTAAAGTAATATTGAATAAATAACAGTTTTCATCGACCAATAGGTGCTCGAAAAATATGTCTGAAACATATTTTGAAAAATCCGATCGTTTGGTCCGAGAACATATTTTCCAACCAAAAAATTTGAAACATAACAAGCATTTATAGTTTGGATTTTGAATTTAAATAGAGCCAGCTATAATATAGTAGTATAGTATAACTGGTAGCAGGCATGAGTTTTTAGATTGTTTCTAGACTATAATCGTCCTATATGTACCTAATCCAGGGGTTTATGCGTAGTAATTCGACAAATAATACTAAATTAGAAATTATAAAACCCCCGACTTTCTTGATTTGTAGATTCTACACACTTTACTGAATGAATACAAAAGTTAGTTAGTTAACAGAGGGGTATGTTTGCGTCGGGTATTAAAAAAATAGTTCATGTGTTTCAAATCTATTCTATACATATAATAAAACTGTAACGAGGTGATTACTGTACATTGAAGATATATTTAAAAATCAATTTTTTTAGGAGTCTATGAGAGCAACAGAACACAAAAATACAGTTTTAAAAAAAATTGTCTGTCTGTCTGTCTGTCTGTCCGGGATAAACTCAGAAACGACTGCACAAATTTGAATGCAGTTTCTTGAAATATGATCTATGAAGTCCGGCGCTTCACATAGGCTATGTTTTATCAAAATCGGCCCAGGAATATAGAAATTATGACGCAATTTATGAAAAATTATATAAGTCCACTATAACTTGAACCCACGAACATACCGAGCTCCTAAGGTCCGAGGATCAGCTTATACTGGTGATTGTTTATTTTGAGAGTTTGCGAGTAAGGAAGATGAATGGATTGACATGCGATTTCCTAAAAATGTTCTGTGTTGTCATAAGCTACTTAACACCACACAGCACAGTAGGTAGGCCTCCTCCTAGGTGGACCGACGAAGTTGTAAAAGTCGTGGACAACCGGTGGATGCAAATGGCAGGTTGTCGTACAGAGTGGCGGTCTAAGGGGGAGGCCTTCGTTCACCAGTGGATGTCTACGGGCTGATGATGATGGTAGTCGCGGGCAACCGGTGGATGCAAATGGCAGGTTGTAACACAGAGTGGCGGACTAAGGGGGTTAATGTCGTAGCCGTAGGTTAGTAAGAAATGGCATAAATCGGTTCCACTCGCAAGCATTTTTCCGTAGGTAGGTATATGCGGACGAAGTTGAAGTCGGTTTAAAATGGATTTTTGGGCCCCGTGCGAAGCCGGGACGGGTCAGCTAGTTGAAGATAAGATCTCGTTTATTGCTCAAAATTGTATACACATACACAACTTATGTATTGTGTTGTGTAGGTACTTATAAAAGTCTGTAGACATACCACGCAAACGGCATTCAAGCCACATTACGCAATAACATACTATACTTACTAGTAGGTATACATGTAGAAAGGACATAAATAGTGGAGCTTGGCAGAGGCCTCCGCTAATGTAGCCGATGACCGCAGTTATGTCCTTCGCGACTTATGAGCTACATATAGATACATGCGAACACTAATGGAAACGGTTTGTTGGATTAGTTATAGCACAGATTATACTATACTGTTATAGAAAGTTATGAGAGTGAAAGTGTCGGAAAGGGCTTCATAACATCAACAAAAGTGGAAACAATTTGTGATAAGCTTATATTACTTGCCATAAGTATTTATTTCTTAAAGCCTGGTAGCCTGATCGGAAGACCGCTTGACTAGGAGTTCTGAGGTCGCGTGTTCTAACCCAGGCCTGACCCAATGAGCTCTTTGGAGTTTATGTACGGTTTTACATACTTACCACTGGCTTTTCAGTTAAGGAAAACATCGTGAGGAACTCAATGGCGTTTGTGAATCCACCAACCCAGAACTGGGCCAGCCTACGATATGGCCAAATTGCCCTCCGAAGGTAGGCCATAGTCCAGCAATGGACTTTTAAAAAGGCTATGCTAAGTATTTATTATGGCTGACATGCTAGAAGTTTAACCAAAGCACCAATTTTTGTGATGAAGTGGTCCGTTACCGAGGATTTTGTAGTGGTAGGACTCTACTGCAGAGTCCGCCTGGGGAAGTACCACACATTTGCCAGTTATTCAACCGTCAATCAGTAGTGTGCAAGCGTTATTGTGTTTCGGTTTGATGGGCAATGTTACCAGAGAAATTACTGGGTATGTTGAGATATAACATCTAATATCTCAGGGTGACGAGCGCAGTGCAGTACGGCGCAGGATTGTGTTCGCAAGTTCACAATTCTGGCACTGCTACTGTTAGTGGCAGGCGGCATCAACGAATGTCTTTGCTATCATTCTACTTCTAATTGTTCCTTTGTCAAATTTTTTCATAATTCAACCGAATTCTACTCATCAGACTGCTATTTTATACGGACTTTGCCTTTTAGTTTTTATGGCCGGCCACGATCTTTCTATGAGAGCTAGTCTTCTATACGTAGTACCAAAGATAATATATTAGAAGTACTTAGTACTATATTTTTTCTGTGGTATTGTACCGTTAAGCGTAACCCTGTGTATAGAAGATTTTTTTATGAGATGAAAGTTTTGTATTTGACTGCCATCTCGCTTGCTGGTTTACAATGGAGTACGCTTGCCTAGAAGAATCCTTTTTACCTACGAATTGAAGATACCCAAACTACAGTGATGTACCTACCTATTTATAGAAACTTTTATGTCAATTAGTCGTTCCAAAACGATGGGCTCATACATAATACCTTGACTTTGCCTCGGCTCAGCCAATATTTAAGTAAAACAGAAAATCTATATAATCTATGAAAACTGACGTGGTTTTGACACATTTTTGTTTGAGTGCAAAGCAGAACGCGGCCGCACGTAAGTTGGTCTTTGTTTTCACTTCTTGAAAAAGGTTACAGAATGATCGAGACTATAGTCGGGGGTATCCGACTAATTAAACACTAGTAATCCCGTATACTTAAAACAAAAATGTATATACGTAGCTATTCTAGCTATATTAAATCTACTAAAAGCTCAAATTATCTTTCAGCATTGATTTGACTTTGAATTCGGTAATGAATGCAGAGCATTCATTAGTGAAACTTTATCCATTACTCTTTGAATCATAAAACTGTGACGAAACTTTAGTAATATCTGAAAACCTTCTTCTTTCAATCTAAAAACTCGAACAATGTTGCCATCATTTAGCTCCTCAAGCGAAACTAGTTAAGAAATTTTAATTTCAAAACTCTTCCATTAATCCATTTATCAACTTTGAAACTACGTCCGGTCATAAAAGTATTGAAAAGTGGGCCAATGAAAGCTTTGTGTGCTAATTTTCTTTTCGTAATCACAAACAAAAGTTTTATAAAGTTGCGTTAGCGTGTTCCTTTGATGTGGGTCGGTCCATTTGACCACAGACCTCGCTCTGTATATTGTTCAGCTTGAGTTACGTGACCACATTACTGGAGAGTTGAATTTTGGGAGCCACCGTCGTTTTTTCTCAGCAAATAAGACAACGGTCTCTAGAAAGTGTTTACTTCCATCATTTGACCAACTAAACAGTATCTACGTAAATTTTTGATGGTTTTAAATAAAATACGAATAATTTATTCTTTACGCTTACGGATTTAGAAATATGCGAGACACGATAATTGTAAATCGTGATCGTTTTGGCTAAATTCTGTATTTGACATACGTATAGTTGAGAGTTTTTAGGTGAATTAGGCTGAATTTATTTAAATGAGTGGTGACAAGGGCGAGATATAAAAAAAAAATACTTTATATTTTAGCAGGTAGCTATGCTGCTGGCATATTATGAAAGTGTAAATATAAGTTGCAAAGAGCGAAATAGTTATTTGAGAAATTTTGTTTTTGGTTAGTTCAACTCAAAGTCAAAGTCTATTGCACGTCTATTGCACATTATGGATTATGTAAATAATAATAACATAAACATAATGACCCAAATGAGGGTCAGTCTTCGGATGAGTGACCGTGAGTGGCATTTATTTCTGAGCGCTACCGTGGGTCGGATGACATGTAAATTGTTGGTCCCGGTTGTTTGTTCTAGTTTCTATAAAAGCAACCATCAGCCATGTCAGAGGCCTTCGGGCGGCACATTAACTCTGACTCTAGGGCTGGCCACTCAGCCTATACGAACTTACTTACTTTTTTAATAAAAACTGTTTGCTATTACTATTTAGACTGTTTTCAACAAGTAATTCCATGTTAGATACTTCTGTATTCATAGCGTCAAACATTACAATTAGGTTTATTAAACAAGATATTGTAGTGGTGGCAAGAGCTAATAGCGAAAAGCGGAAGTGCGATCGGATTGGATGTACGTTGGGAGAAGCTTCTGTTCAGCTGCGGAGTATGATAAGCTGGTTATGATGTGATAATGATGACTTTAGATGCGCAAAGCCAACATGAACATAACCTGCTAATTTAAACGACAAGCAAGCAAATGAATATATGAACATAGCAAACGAAATCCTATTCATCTACCTAGATTATGTTAGCAGTTACCATATCACTTACCCTGCTCCAGGGCTCCGGTCCTGACGTCCATGACTAGTAGGATGATGCTCATGATCCATGTTTGGGAATACATTTTAATACTATTAATGTCTGAAACGTGGTCTTTAACTGCTGGCCTTTTGGAGAAACTTAGTCACGCAACGGGCAATGGAGAGACCTATGCTCAGAGTTACTTTGCGCGATAGAATCCGGAACGACGATATTCGCCAAAGAACTATAAGTTACCGACATAGCTCACAAGGTTTGAAGTGGCAATGGGCAGGCCACATCGGTCGAAGAACTGAGAACCGTTAGGGAAGAAAAGTTCTTGAGTGGCGACCGCGAAGCATAAACTATAATTAAAATTTTGAATATTTTCAGCCATGATTGTTACACTGCAAAGCATAAACTTTCCTGGGCCTCCTTCCAGTCTTCACGGTCGAGAGGTCAGTTGGAAATGGCACTTTTTAGCAACGATAGCTATCCTCTGAATATTTTAATTTGCTGCGAGTAGATATCCTTATCTGACAACCGATGGGGAAGAAAGGTTCTTGAGTGGCGACCGCGAACCGGAAGACGCAGCGTAGGACTAGGTCCCACTAGGTGGACCGACGACATTGTAAAAGTCGCGGGCAACCGGTGGATGCAAATGGCAGGTTGCCGTACAGTGTGGCGGTCTAAGGGGGAGGCCTTCTCTCAGCAGTGGACGTCTCCGGGCTGATGA
Organism: Erannis defoliaria; assembly: GCA_905404285.2. Lineage (NCBI taxonomy): Eukaryota > Metazoa > Arthropoda > Insecta > Lepidoptera > Geometridae > Erannis > Erannis defoliaria. The sequence continues at coordinate 8,066,283 of FR990066.1, read as the reverse complement.
TGGGTGTCTAACAAGGCCTCTACTGAACATTCACAGATGTCCTACTCAAATTTACTCACCTATGCGTATTTATTAAATGGTATTTCATTAACTTGGTTTTTTTTGTACTGAACTTTTTTTTTTTTAATTTGGTAAGTCACAGGTTTTATAAGAAAATAATGCTGATTGATGCGTTCCAGACCCGTGGTACGACCGCTGTTCAAGTGGTTTTATCACAGGGATGTATGTCTACCTATGGTCCAACTTTCGTTTGTTTTATTTTGGAATTTATTATTGTGAACTATGTTACAATTGAAGAGTTATAGTCCAACTGGTTTTTGCTAAAACTACTATGTTCAGCTGGGTTGTATTATGAAGAAGTAAAATTATTTAGGAATTCTAGGATACAACTGAAAGAATACTATTGTTTGTAATTCATCAGGTAACCAACTAGTTATACCCAACGAATTTAGATGAAATACACTAAAATTAAAGAGAAAATTAATACAAGTCTGTGTGTGTGTTTTGGAATGGAAAGATAGCTTGTATCCTGGATTAACACAAGAGGCTTTTAAAGCTTGCAAAATAAGATTCCCACCTACACCAACGAGTAAAACCGCGGGGCGCTTCTAGTTTTTAGCTGACTTCAAAAAATTAGGAGGTTCTATCTAGGTCGTTCGACTATATGTATGTATTTTGTTTATGTTTGTTTATCGATTTGTCCGTCAATTGTGAACCGATTATTAAAAAATCTTTTTTTGTTTAAAAGTGTATAATATCCAGGTCCTATAATGTAGGCGGATTTTTTAAAGTTTTCATAAAGTTTAAAAACGAACCAAACCAAGTACCGAGCTGATAAACAGATCAAAACACGTAGCCATTGTCAGGGGGTGTCACTCTGCAGTTTAGGTATGTTCGGCCGGCGCTCCGTCCGGGAGGACATTGCAAGGCTGAAGTCAGTGACCGCCCGCACGCTAGCTTCGTCGCACGTAACTAAGCATACGTGATAGAAAGAGAGCGGTATATCTAGGTGAATATAGCGAGCGGTATCTAGCGCTGTGCGAGTTGAATTGCTACTTTAATGCCTAATAGATAGAGTCCTTATTTATTTCAATTCCCTTGCGGAGTGAACTTTCTGTACGTAGTACTATTATTTATTCTGTGCCATTGTTGACAGTCACAGTTCTATTCTAATAGCTTATTATGAAACAAACACGAGTATTTTAAGAAATATGTATACATATTTCTGAATTATGACGGAAGGGAATATAAGTCCCAAAGAAAAACAGTAAACCGGTCTCCCATCCCCGCCCTCGGTTAAAATACACATTGTTTGTTACAAAAACCGTACCTACTTAGAGGAACTTTGAACACTGAAGAAAATAAGTAAGTAATAAAGTAAGGTATAATAAAACTCAGAACTGAATTTAGTTTAGTAATTTTGGTAAAAAGATGACCTTAAATGAACTGAGTGAACGACTAACTATTTACTAATATAAGTGTAGGATAATCATCGTCATTCTCGTAAAAAAATTACAAACTTTCTATTAGAATAAATACTCGAATATTTCTATGGTAATTTAAATTTGTTAATTTATTAATTATTGTAATTATAATTGTAAATATATTTATTTGGGTTTAGTGTTAATTCGTTTATGTCATAGATTATTACATGACTGCCCAAAAAAAGAAGTCTAATGTTTCTTGGTTCATGTATGTATGTGAGTTTCTTTATTCCACTATAACTTCTAAATGCCTGAACAGATTTGGATGTATCCTATCGTTAGAATACTCATCCCGAGTGACACTGGCTATAATGTTTTTGGCAGGGCAGTCATATATTTTTATTAATTAGTTGTTTTATTTTTAATTAATTCTTATCTTTGATTAATTTTAAGTGCATGGAACGTCCTTTGCAGTATCTAAAATGTAACTATGTCATTTTGTATATGACACTTATTTTTTAAGAACAATACGGTCGTTTATTTTTGCTCGTAGTCGTAAGTGCCTTTCAAAAAATATTCTCTCGTATAACTCTTTATTGCTTAGAAGAAATGAGATTAATGTACTTTTAATAATAGCTAAACATAAAAGTTCAATGTTCTAAATCATAAAAACAGCATAAAACAGTCGCCCACAACTCTGATTAGGGTTAGGCATTACAGCTATAATATTATTTACCGCGATTATGTTGTTAAGCTAGCTCCAAAATAAAATGCCGCTAAATATACCGAAAATAAATAATTATATAGCTATGCATAACCCTGATCAGTGTTTGCGTCCATTTTTATTAATCCGATCTTTGAAATAATGATAGAATGATGTTTTGAAAAAATCTGTACATCCAATATTCAGGATTAGATTAATAGCACCGAAATAACAAAGACGCGAAAGCACGTGTACACACAATCGCGAGTGATTCGTAGCGCGGCTACGGCGTAGCACCACTACGGCTACTGCTACGGCTCGTAGATGACTGCCGTATGTGCCGTAGCGGAGGATTTCTGCGCATCTCTCCGATCCGCTGCAAAATCAGCGCCGAAAAGTTTAGCTCTTATTGAGGCGACGGCGACGTCTGGCAGTCGTTTTCAGATAATAATGGAACAGAGAGTGTTTCAGTGTGTATATGAATATACACACTAAAATGTAATACATGATATACAGAAAGACAGATGTAAAATGCAAGCATTAAATATTATTGATTTATTTGATCAGTAATATCTTTTTTTTTAATTACTTTTGGAATGGTCGATTTAAAACTGAAATTCATATTGGATGAGCTGTGGGTCTAACAACCGTTAGATTTTTTATTAACGTTACGATTTCATGTTAATATTTTCTGAAAATAAAAATATTTTTATTAGGACCACTTTATGCATTTATCAAACTAAAAGAAACGTGGTATCTTAATGTAGCTTAGGAACAAAAATCGTATTTTTTTTGTCGTTGTATATCTAACAGTCAACTTGGGCCACTTCCTAACGTGTGTTGTTAAGTATGATTTATGTAAGTTGCTTCCAAGATGTTATTAATTATCAATAACCTGTTTTTGTTTAATATATCAAATTCATTTACGAATCGAACGTGGACAGCTATTTCTAGCAATAAAAATAAATACGTTTTTGCTAAATACTCACCATTTTGCGCCTTTTCTTCTCCTGTGGTGAAGCTACACCTACAATGACAACATCATTTCACACGCTTTTTTTTCTTGTTTCCTCCTAGGAGGATTATGGCGTCACACTTTGTGCATTTGCCAGTGTCAAGTATCTAAATATTTATCAAGTTTTAGATGAATTTCAAGTCAATTAAGTCACAGTTAAGTCCAGTCATGCCTTAGTAAAGTCGTGGCAACTTTACTACAAGCTTCTTCGCAGTTTTGGAAACAACAACGAAAAGACACGTTTCACTTCATTACATCACTTACCCACACTTGAGCTCGTAAATCTGCACTTAATGAATAAAACACCACTATTTTTATGCATTAACACCCAATAAAACACAAGTTTTGGAAAACAATACAATGCAGCGACGTGTTTTTTTCGCATTCCCGCCAAAACTTCACACACTTTTCTCAAAATATAAGCATATTCCGCCTCAGACGAATCATTATTCCCCATACATTTATTCAAATATTTTTATGATACCTGTCATCAAAAAATTGATCCTGTGAGTACAACTATCTGAATGTGCCGATATCAAGGACTGTATTTTCTATGGTAACAGTAAACGAGAGAGCTAGATCCTCCAAGCAGTAAACAGAAATTATGAATTGATAACAAATTTAATAATAATAATTATTTGACTAAGCTTAGCCTATTACAGGTTATTAGTAACTTATTAATAATATTTATTTTAGTTTTGTTGCTTATTGTTGCTTCAAACGAACGAAGCTGAGTATTTTATTAAAGTACCTATGTAGGTATGTAGTAAGTACGTTTTTCTAAGACGTCCAAAAAATTTAAACAATTTTGAGATGTTTTTTAGTCTAATATTATATAAGTAGCTTAGGTCTTATTTATATTAAAATCATGACACATTAGCATTTACTGTTTAACATTACAATTAGAATTTTAGGCCAATTTACATTAAGTACCTATGCGTAGAAGAAATGATTTTGTTTTAAAGTGCGTAAGTTGTAGGTACATTTTTCCAAAAGCTAGGTACTGGACTACTTTACTTTTTGAAATAATACTAGTTGTTCTAGTAGTTCTAAAATTAAATAATTATTGAGAATTGGTTGCGTTTGTACTTACGTGTAGCTTTGATCCTATTATCAACATTCTCGATAATTAATATGTATGTATATACATGCGGTGTCACAATCCATAATGTACTCACTCGTTTAGATCACAACATCAACACTACTATGTAAGCACTTACATTATTTACTAAATTTTATAACATAAGTTTGTAGACAATTTATTTAATGGTTAAAAGAGGCTTGTATTGAGAAATGATTAACCCTACCCTCCGAACTAGTATACCTCCTCCCGCTCGTAACAGTGCCAAAGTATACGAGTATGATAAAGACAAAAGTTACCGGCAAAACAGAATGTAGTATATGCAAAACTTTTAAATATTACAGAAAATTATTAATAAATATTGAATTTGAATTTGGAGCAGATAGTAAATGTGACGTACATTTTAAGTAAAAACGTAAACAATTTCAACAATTAAACACATTTGTGGCAATATGCATTATTGTAAGTAATATAGTGACAAAATAAAATCGCATTTGATTTTTAAATGAGTATATCTATATAACTGGTATAAAATATTATACTAGGGTGTGCAATCTTTTATATTTTATTATTTACCTACTTACCAAAAGACGACTAACTCGCATATTGGTAAGCGATAGTGTGGTCGAAGATCAGGCGCGGATCCAGGATTTCGTTGAGGGGGGGGCAATTTTTGTGTGATTGCTTGCAGTAATCCTTGTACGACCGAACTTGTGCTTGATATATTTTGAGCAACTGTTCTGGCGTGAAGTGCCGTTGCACCTTAGAGAGGACCTTTTTTTGGACCTTTTGTTTTTTAGCAGCCAATTGAGCCTTTGACTCAATATTGGATCCAAAGTTGCGGGTTGGAGTCAATTAATGTCCAGTGGTTATAAAGCCCTCTGATATCGGCACGGATACTCATTTCGGAAAGTAGGAGCCATATCGAATGGCCTGGTTTTGGCAGAGAACAGACACGCCTGGGTCTTAGCTGCATCGAACTTGACCAGGTTGGCATCGCCCCAATCCGAGACTACCTTAAATTCAAGCGCACTGGATTTCTAGCCCACTGCTTCGTGCATCGGATACGTAGCTCTCTACAACAGTGCTGTCGTATGCGTACCCAAGAGTACCTACCGTGCTTTAGCAGATTGTTAATGTGCAGCAGGAATTGAGTCGTAGAGAGCAATGACCCCTGAGGAACACCGGCATTATAATAATAATAATTAGAATTGGCATTAAAAGCTATTTGTTCGGACGAGTGGCCATCAACAACCACTCAGATCGATCGGTCCATCAGGAAATACGAAATCCAAGCAATGAAACCAGTGGACAAGCCATATGAGGAGATCTTGCTAATTAGGCTGCCATGTCGTACTCTCTCGAAGGCCTTCGAGACGTCGAGGGAAACGGCAACCGATTCCTCGTGTTTCTCGATGGTCTCACTCCAGATGCGAATAGCATACGCTAGAAGATCTCCAGTAGACCAGTTTTGGCGAAACCCATACTGCCAATCTCTGAGGAGTTTATACATATTGACGTTTATATACGTCAAGTCGTCGTCAAGTTTATTCAGCACTGGCTTTGAACAATCCCAGTGCTTTGTTCAGAACTTGACAACGATTTGACTGGAAACTAGATAACGTTCCAATACTTGTTTTTTTTTGTAAGGAGAAAAAATAAGCGAATGTATGGCGAGCCTCAAATTTTCAATACAAAAAGTATTAACAGAAGCAGAACAATAATTATATCAGAAAGCTTTCCGGTTCCCGTAAGTGGTCGAGTTTGCAAAATACAACTATTCAGCATGTCTGTTTCAAGAAAATAAAATAAAAACACACGATGCAAAATAAACTATCAGAAAACCAAAGATATTGCATTGCTGTGCCAAGAATGGCTAAGATAACCAGTGCTTATATAGATTCCGAGAGGCTCGACAGTTTTTATGGACAGTTGTACATCTCAACACAGCAACCCATTGTCAGTAATGCTCGGGACACAAGAGCTAAACTGAACCGACACTACACTGAGGTCATCCCAGACGTCAGCCATTACGAGATTAGAATGGCTCTCAGACAGCTTAAGAACAACAAGGCGCCAGGTGATGACAGAATAACGACAGAACTACTGAGAGCGTGTGGGAAAACGGTACTTTTAGTCCTCCAGAAGTTATTTAATTCCGTCATTCACGAAGGTACCTACGCCTGAAGCATGGCACAGGAGTGTGGTGGTGCTGTTCTTCAAGAAAAGAGATAACACCTCATTGAAGAACTACAGGCCCATCTCACTTCTGAGCCATGTGTACAATCTGTTCTCGAGAGTAATTACGAACAGTCTCGAACGCAGGTTTGATGACTTCCAGCCTCCCGAACAAGCCGGTTTCCGGAAAGGCTTTGGCACTATAGACCACATCCACACGCTTCGCCGGATTATACAGAAGACTGAAGAGTATAATCGGCCGTTATGTCTAGCGTTTGTGGACCACGAAAAAGCCTTCGATTCAATCCGTCACACGTCGGCTTGAACACGTCGTCCAATGCGTTCGTGAACAGTTTCGGAGAAATAACGTCTCCCTGTCTCACGCTTTTCTGCAATTGGATTGGTTTCGTGCTCTCGTCCTGCAACCGGATTGACATGGTGGCGTTTCTATACAAACACTTCAGCGCTTCGATATACCTATAGTCGATATGACATCGCTGGAGGGACGGCAATACCGCCCTGGGGCCTCAGCTTTTCGCAAGCGTAGCGCATGCGAAAAAGGCGACCTTCGAACGATACTGTTTGGAATAAGGTTCAATATCGTTTAAAAGTCAGCTCCTTTCGCATGCGCTACTTTGCGTACGATTCAAAAATGAGGCCCCAGGGTGGTATTGCAGTCCCTCCAGCGATGTCATATCGAATATAAGTATATCGAAGCGCTGAAGTGTTTGTATAGAAACGCCACCATGTCAATCCGGTTGCAGGACGAGAGCACGAAACTAAAGGTAGACTAGTCCAGGACCAGTGGGATGAGGTAAAACACTTCAATAGTTGAGAGATTGATTTATATTTGTCAGCGTACATATATCGCAACAATCGTAGGTTGCTAAATACAATAGTTGAAACGACACAACAAGCTACGAAAGCGATCGTACGATGGCGGCGCGGAGCGACACAATTACGTAGCGATAGTAGGTAAGCGACTGGAGACCGCAGCGGAGCGCGCGCGGGTCGGCGCGGCCGACAGCTGCGGCGATGCTACGAACCGGTTTCGCGGTGCAAGGCGTTAGGCCATAGGCGCGAGCGTTTAGCGATTCCAGTATGTGAAATGTTGTGTGTAAATATTGTAATGTATGAAATTAATGTAGGTGTGTGTTATTATGTTATTTTATTATATATAAATATTATGTAGGTAATTTATGTAAATAAATATATTGTGTAAATAATTTATAAACATGTAAATTGTATTAAGTAAAGGAAGGAGTAGGATAAACGCCTACAAAACCAATCCAATTGCAGAAAAGCGTGAGACAGGGAGACGTTATTTCTCCGAAACTGTTCACGAACGCATTAGAGGACGTGTTCAAGCTCTTGGACTGGAACGGATTCGGCATCAACATTAATGGCAAATACATCCCTCATCTTCGCTTTGCCGATGTTATAGTCATAATGGCAGGGTCGCTGAAAGACCCAGCGACTTCAGTAACGTTTCCCAACAGGTGTGTCTTAAAATGAACATGGACAAGACAAAGATCATTCCAATGTTTATGTTGTACCCGTACCGGTTGTTGTTGGGAACGATACTCTCGAATTTGTTGACCACTACTACCTTGGACAGATTGTTCATTTAGGTAACCAACTTCACAAAGAGGTCACCCGAAGAATCCAACTCGGATGGGCAGCGTTCGGGAAATTGTGTAATAATATCTCGTCCAAAATCCCGCAGTGTCTGAAGACAAGGGTCTTCGACCAGTGTGTGTTTCCAGTGATGACATATGAAACTGAAACGTGGTCTTTAACTGCTGGATAAACTCAGAGTCACACAACGGGCAATGGAGAGAGCTATGCTCGGAGTTACTTTGCGCGATAAAATCCGGAACGAGGATATTCGCCAAAGAACCAAAGTCACCGACATAGCTCGTAGGTTTTGCAAGTTGAAGTGGCAATGGGCAGGCCACATCACTCAACGAACTGATAACCGATGGGGAAGAAAGGTTCTTGAGTGGCGACCGCGAACCGGAAGACGCAGCGTAGGAAGGCTTCCCACTTGGTGGTCCGAGGACATTGTAAAAGTCGCGGGCAACCGGTGGATGCAAATGGCAGGTTGTCGTACAGTGTGGCGGTCTAAGGGGGAGGCCTTCGTTCAGCAGTAGACGTCTCCGGGCTGATGATGATATAGATTCCAAGTACTCGGTGAATTTCAGTCGTGCACGGATTGACAAGCGAACACAATGCCGAAGTGCTCCTTAAAAAAGGTGAAAATAACACACTAGCGATGTTTTTTTAACAGAAATTTCAAGTCAAAATATTGATCGATCGATGTACTTAATCTACATAATATAAGTTAGCAATGAGTTAATAACGATTCTTGTAAACAAGTATCTATGAGGAATGTTGATGATGGGTTCAGGGGGGGGCAATTGCACCCATTGCCCCCCCCTGTATCCGCGCCTGTCGAAGATGAAGCACGCAGCTTACAAAAGGTGAGTAAAAATAAATAAATTTTGTCTATGTATATATGCGTGAGTGGCGTGTGTGTGTGTGTGTGTTTGTGTGTGTGTGTGTGTGTGTGTGTGTGTGTGTGTGTGTGCGCGTGTGTGTGTGTGTGTGTGTGTGCGCGTGTGTGTGCGTGTGTGTGTGTGTGAATTCTTGATTGAACGCAGTTATACAGATTAGCTATGTGAAATTTGTTCATGTGTTAGACAACAGAAGCATGTTAGCTTAGTAAAAAAAAAAGAAAGTCACCTTTAATATTATTTAGCAATTTGTTTTTATTCTTGTGCTTATTCAGAAGTTTTAATAAACTTCTCTGTTTCTTCATAAGACAGGCTTTTAATAAATTCCTTTACTGCTTTATTATAAAAATATATTTATTTAATGTTCGCAATTTAATACTTTTACTAATTTTGTTACATATATAAGGACCTATGCACTTCGAAAATCGATAAGCAAACGTAGTTCTTCCAGTTACTATTTCATAAATTCTATCTTTTCTTCTAGTATCAGGTTTAAGATCAGGGAGTATAGCGTGTTGGTCTTGAATAGTTTGGAGAATATAACATTGTCTGACTGTGAGAACTGGTAAGTTTTTGTATAATTCGTAGGTTGGATTACGAAATGTTTTAAATATCATGACTTTTAGTATTGCTCTTTGAGCTCTTTCGGCAGAAATTAAGGTTGATTTTGGGCATCCACCCCAAGATGCAATACAATAAGTGATAATAGAGTGATATAATGCATAGTATACAGAATTTATTTGTGATTCGTCACAAACATGTCTCAGAGTTTTAAATATATAAAGCAGTTTCCTGACTCGTCCTGACAGAGTTTTAATTTGCGCCTTCCAATTTAGATTATTGTCAAGCACGACTCCCAGATACTTTATTTCATTAGTGGAAGCTAATTTAGCGTAATCACAAAAAGCATTGTTGTCACAATAAAGTGCTTTAATATTAATAGTAGATGCCAACGGTTGACCGATATTTGTTATGCTGAACGTTACATATTTTGTTTTGCTTACATTTAATGTAAGTAAATTTATATCGAGCCAGTTAGTAACAACTCTAAAGCCTGTTTCAGCGAATTGATTAGCATCAGACCAAGTCTTGCTCAAGAAAAGTAAAACTCATCAGTGTAACTCATCATCAACACCAGCCAGAAGGTGTCCATTCTTTTAATAATATAACTTTAGTGTAGCATCGATTTGGGAGTGTTATAACCAGTGCCGTAAATAGCCTTTAATGCGCCCTTTAAAAGAAAGCGCCCGGCGTGAGTTTCTATAATTGCGCCCTCGAAAAGAAAGCACCCGCTGCAAGCTTCTATAATTGCGCTCTTGAAAAGAAAGCGCCCGGTGCAAGCTTCTATAATTGCGCTCTTGAAAAGAAAGCGCCCGGTATGAGTTTCTATAATTGCGCCCTTGAAAAGAAAGCGCCCGGTGCGAGCTTCTATAATTGCGCCCTTGAAAAGAAAAATAATCAAAACTTGTTCCTGGTCTGGTCATTTTGCTCCCGACCTGCGCCCGGTGCCTGGGCACCGCTAGCACCGCCCTATTTACGGCACTGGTTATAACAGTTTTTAGTTTGTTTTTGTTTTAAATAAATAACGTATGTTGCTTTCTCAAAAAAGTAGATATTAATAGGGACGCCACTACCGCAAATAGTTCTAAAGTCTAGCAACCCTGTAGGAAAAGGAAAAGGAAAAAAATATATCGTCTCAAAACTATTTTGCCGAGCTAATCAGGGTTACGTATATCGTATTACTAAGCCATTATACTCATCACTGTGCACAAATTTGACTAAGAGGCTAACACTAAATTCATGGAAAAAACAGCTGTTGTCGAGGGTGAATGATTTTTTCTTTAAACAGCTGTGTTTTATTTTCGCGTTTATACCTTTAAGCAGAGGGGTAAGCCTTGGTTTGACTTGCCACCTTCAACAGTATAATATACTCGAGGGTGCGGAATAGCCGTGTTCCGCGTAACAAGCATTTCATAACGCATATACCTAATGCTAACACAATATGTACATAATACAACACCATTAGTAATTACCACATTGTGGCTAATGACAAAACACAGGCTTGCAAACAATAGCGAGTTGCCAGTCACTGGATTACCGGTGCCTCCGACGATTAATGTTGATCTGGTATGTTATAACATATTGTATCTATACTTACTATTGCCTAGATATTCACGACAAATAAATATTACACTTATTATCTTTTTATTTTTTCTGGTTTCCATAATACAAGCTTTGCTTAGTATGGGGCTAGATGGCGCTGTGTGTAATAAACGTCCCCACAATATTTATTTATTTTATTTTTTATTATGAACCTTATTGTCATAGTATTTTCGCGAAAATCTACGCTCTAGCTCGCTTTTAACGATCAGAAGTACACCTATCTGTAGATAGCATAGTAATCAGCCTTTACTGGACTTAGGCCTAACCTGCACCCTTATCATGAACGTTCGCGATTCCGATTGCGATAGCATGCCATCCTGCTCGTACCAAACCACTCGCGCCATGCGCCATCCTGCTCGCGCACTCTCGCAATCAGAATCACGAACGTCCATGATAAGGGCACTGGATGGACGATTGAACCAAATCCACCACGTTGGCCTAGTCGATGATTTTTTGCCAGTTAATCATCCCTTTATTATAAATAAATAATCTACTACTAATACTGAAATTTGAATTATGTATGTATTCACTAATTAATTTTAGTCATAAATTTAATAAATTATCTTTGTCCCTTGAAGAGTACTAGTCATCGCAACACAGAGTGTCCTACGGCGATGACTAGGGTCTGAAAACTGTAATGCGAAACGAAAACAATCATAACATTGTAACAACTAATTAGACCCTCTTACACGTCTATTGTATAAAACAGAGAGTTAGTTTCTATTCTTTTTTGCAAGATTTGTATTTTAGAGACAATTATTATAATTGTTTTATTTCACTGATTGTTGAAAATAATTGTAAGTATGCATGTTAGTAACAAACATGTATATGATAACAATAATGTCACCAAACGCATGTCTTCAATCATGTTTTAATGAAATAAAATATATAAAATTGTGGGTTAGCAATAGCAACTTAGCAAGCACCTGAAAACGGAGCTATTTTAGACAACAATACAAACCCCTAACGGGTACATGCAGTGTGTCGATTTTAATTAAACCCTCGCGGTCAGTATTCCCGCTGCCCCTAAATTGAAGGAAATGGGTTTGTTTTTGTTCATGCGCTTTGCTTCTGTCAAATTGCGGTCAGATAAAATGTTGTTTGTAGATACTAATAAATAAAAAGAAAATTGGTTTATTTCAAGCAGTAAGCAACAAAACCTGTTAACGAAATTATTGGAGACCTATACTCAGCAGTGTTATAATAGTAATAATAATAATAATATCATTTCCGGTTGTTCGCATCTTGCTAACGGCGAGTATTTGCACAGGCATAACCAAGTGGCCAGGATCATCCACCAGCAACTTGCTCTTCGATACGGCCTTGTCGAGTCGGAGGTGCCGTACTATAAGTACGCACCAGCTCCAGTTCTCGAGAATGGTCGTGCTTTGCTCTACTGGGACCGCTCCATCATCACGGACAGGACTATTGTAGCCAATAAGCCTGATATCGTGATGGTGGATCGGTCTCAACGCCGGGCAGTGCTCGTCGATGTCACCATCCCACATGACGAGAATCTCTTGAAGGCCGAGAAGGACAAACTCAGCAAGTACCTTGACTTGGCCTTCGAGATAACCGCCATGTGGGATGTTGACTCGACGATCATTGTCCCGATACTCGTTTCGGCAAACGGTCTTATAGCAAAGAGCCTCGACCAATACCTCAAGAGGCTCTCGCTAGATGGTTGGGTCAAGGGTCAGATACAAAAGGCAGTGGTACTTGACACGGTGCGCATTGTCAGGAGGTTCCTCACTCTGCAGCCCTAACCACCGGCAGCTGGAGCCCTGCCCCGCTGCTGGCGGCACCCTAGTTTTTAAGTTTTTTGTAATATTTATAATTTTTGTATTTATATTGCAAAGAACTAAAAATTTTAGTATTGAAATAAATACGTGTATAATAATAAATACTCGTAATAGTCGATAATAGTTGAAGAAGAACGAAATTTACTTTTACTACATATAGTTGGCTTTGAAAATATAGGTACATAAAATTTAAGTAAGTTCTGTTAATATTTGATATTTATTTATCTAAAACGAGACGAGAAAGACAACTTTAATTAAAATAAAGTATTTTAAGTTGTTAAGTATAACGTATTTTGTTGTAGTTAATAGAGGCACTTACCAGAAAAAAGCCATGATTTTTATAAACTGTACTAGTATACACACAACTTTGAGATGGTAAAAAATTAGAACTAAACGCAAGCTGTAGTCAAAGGATCAAACGAAAGCCTTTTACATATAAAAACATAAATTACATCGCAAGTTTCACCATTTGTAAGAGCAAAAGTTTTTGTTTGTCCCATTTAACTCCGTGTTTATATGAAAAGTGTTGAGGCTGAATAGTTTATCCTGAAAAATTTCCTGCAGTGGTCGTAAGTAAGCGTTTTATACATATATTATAGGTCTTACTGGTCTTGTTACTTGATACTATATTATGAAATTATTAAATGAGGAACCCTGGGGATTTCTCTCTTGAGTTGTAGTAAAAAACAACCTCCATCAAACCACTTTACAAACAAACAAAAAAAGTTACACTAGTACGTAAGATAATAAGTTCTAGTACTAAGTTCACAGATACTAGTACACAATTCTAGTACCTACTAAGTTCACAGATATTTATACTAAACGTTTTTTCCCTTCGCATCTAACAGTGAGGATAGGAGTGCGTGATCCTCGAGATCCTCGCCGAAGAAATAAACCAGTCACGACCCTTATCTCGAGGGATGAAGCGGCGAAGAAATAATTATTTACAAATAAGAATAATGTATTCAGAGAATAGGAAAGAATGGAATAAATCTTATCTCTGACGAAGGTGCCCGGAATGTTCTATAGGTTGAGAACACAACAGTAATGGCAGTGCGCAGTTTTCACAGTTTTTCGTCATTTTATTTAGCTGTTGCCGGCCACTCGTTTCTGCGGCATCACAATAGAAATAATATAGTATTCCTAGCCTATATACAGCTGTACCACTCCAGGATAGTGTAGCTTTCTATTGGTTTCTGATTTTTGTAAATCAGGTCAGTAGTTCCGGATATTACCTCGAACAAACTCGAAAACTCTTTGTAATCTTACCTCAATATAATATATATATATATATATATAAATATATATTATAATATATTAGTAGTAGAGTAGCATAGATGCTGTCCTTACCATAAATATCAACTCATAATATAAACTCACTGGCTATATATTTAAATAATTCATGCGGCTGCAATGACAAGTTTATACTGTCAAGTGACGAGACGAGCAAGACTTTCGCCTGGTGGTAAGCGTCACGCCTGCCACTAACAGTAACAGTGCTAGAATTGTGAACTTGCGAAGACAATCCTGCGCCGCACTGCACTGCTTTCGTCACCCTGAGATATTAGATGTTAAATCTCTTCATACCCAGTAATTTCTCTGGTATCATTGCCCTTCAAACCGGAACACAGTAATGCTTGCACACTACTGCTTCGCGATTGAATAACTGGCAAAGGTGTGGTACTTCCCCAGGCGGACTCTGCAGTAGAGTCCTGCCACTACAAAAGTTTTGTCAAAAGGAGCACTAATTTGCAACAATCATCTTGTAAACCTAAAATCTTATACTGTAATACTATCTATAATATCTATCTATATAGTGTAACAACTGTAACAACAAGAAAAACATAAAACTCATGAAGTTTGACGAACTTTGATAAGACGAATCATAATTGAATCTTCTCCGTATCTTTCTTCGAATCGACGATCGATATTTATTATTAGCCACTGCAGCCCCTAACTTAAGAAGTGGCCTCATCAATTCAATAATCAATTAAATAACAAATTGCTAATTTAATACCTTTCAAAGTAAGCAAACACAACGCGAACTATTGCAATTAGGATGACTAGGTAATTTCACAGCGTTAGAATCCAGTCCATAGCAGGATTACTGCACAATACATGTACGCTAGCAGGCCAAGTTAAGCACTACAAAGTCGAGCTGAGAATGGACAAGCTATTTACTATCCTAGGGAGTAAGCAGTGCGCTCCGAGCCTTACTCGAGGGCAATCAGATACGATGCTACAAGTCTACCGGGACCGAAACCCAGCCTCGTTTACCTTTGATAAGGAACATTTCGGCAGTAAAAAGTGAGTGCATTACGGACTTTACAGCTTGGACGTGTTTGCTTGTGCCAATATACGAATAATTCCAGAAAAAATACTGGATATAATGAGATTTAACATCTAATATCTCAGGATGACGAGCGCAGTATAGTGCGGCGCAGGATTGTATAAGCACGATTCTGGCGCTGCTACCGTTATGGGCAAGCGTGGCCCTTACCACCAGGCGAACATCTCGCTCGTCTCATCACTAGATTGAATATAAAAAAAACCTTGGTGATATGTACTTAAATAAAGTCGAAATACGTTACAACATTTGGATAAAATAAAATTGGTTGCTAAGTACAGCAAACGGATGAAGGAACAACATCAATATCAATGACGTATGTACTACCACATAATAAATAATAGTTGGTGCTACTTAGATGCAGTGGCCATATTTTCACAGGACATAATATTCGTAATTTTCGTTATGAAACTGTTATCAAATAAATAACCCCAATTTACATAAAACAACCGGCGTTACTAACACACACTGTTTAGTGTTTGTTACACTAGCAGAGTTACTAACACATTTAATTCCATTTATCTAAGAACAATAATAATAGGTACTACTGAATTCAAAATGCGTTCAACAAAAAACACAACAACAACAAACAAAATTATGCTATGATTGTGAGTTTTGTCAAGACTTACATATATGTTCTAGTTCCAGTTCTAGTGAGAATCGTAGTAAACTACTCATAAATACAGAAGTTTGATTTGAATGCCCTTGACGTATTGAACTTTTTTGACAACCCCCACATTCTTCAGTCTGCCCGTAATCATGGTGCATGCAACTGCGTCGATATTATTTATCCGAAGCTTGTTTCAGAACCTAATCACGCGGTAAATATGCTGTAAACAATCTTAAAACTATAACAAACTGCATTTATACAGTTTAACACACACAGTTTTACAGTTTTTATAGAAAAGTTATACAATTACTTAGGTACTCTTAAAATGTCAAAATTCTAAACATGTATGTGTTTAAATGATAAGTGTATTTCACATATTCTATCAAAATTCTTAGCTTTTTATTTCGCTCTCAGTAGAGCCCCGACTTGCGGGGGATTCTGCCAGCGGACACATTAATTGGCAATTTCCCCGCTGGCTGCCGTCCCTGATGCAATACTATCTGCACAAATATCGGGTAATCATGATCATTAGTTCTACTGCTCGTACTGCTCGTGTTTCCGACCAGGACATGCCCCTTGTGAGTCATCATCATCACATGCTTATCACTGTACAATAGCATCTTCCAAGGCACGCCAAGCCCAACTAGTGATTGCGTGATAAAATTTATATTATGTCTATAGCAATTTATGTCATAACACAAACAGCATTACAAGAAAAACATGTCGCCATATCTTTAGGAAGAAACAATCTTTACACTTTATTTCCCTGACGGCCTTCCGTGGATTAAAATCGTATAGCGTGCATTTGGATCAGGGGCCTTATTTTTGAATCGTACGCAAGAGTTGCGCATGCGAGCGGAGCCGATATTGTTTGAAATAATGTTCAATATGGTTTGAAAGTTGGCTCCGCTCTAGACTCCGCTCGCTTGTGCAACCCATGCCAACGATTCAAAAATAAGGCCCCAGTTCGGTACGTAACCAACAGTTTTTGTGTCGTTTAACACTGTAGCACAGAATAAATAATAGTACTACGTACAGAGAGTTAACTCCGCAAAGGAATTGAAATAAATAAGGACTCTATCTACTAGGCAATAAAGTAGCAATTCAACTCACACAGCGCTGGATACCGCTCGCTATATTCATTTAGATATACCGCTCTCTTTCTATCACGTATGCTTAGTTACGTGCGACGAGGCTAGCGTGCGGGCGGCGACTGACTTCTGCCTTGCATTGTCCACCCGAACGGCGCGCCGCCGGCCGCACATACCTAAACTGCGGAGTGACACCCCCCTGACTGTAGTATAGACTCGTTGGTTAGGACCTGTCAGTTATAATATACTTTTCATCACACTTGCTCGTAAAGAGAATCTTATTACATCGGTTTTAGGGTCATAATCCAAGCTATTACGTACGCTTGCTTTTTACTTTACATTACGGCACTTGTGCTATAATAGGTATAACCCGGTAAAGTCAAGTTTGTACGTGACTGCAATTAGACGTATGTATACGAAGCACTCATATATATACATAATATAGCCAGGTAATACTTACCGTTTTTTTTTGTAATACCAACAAAGAGTTCTTATGCCGCTGAAGTAAATGTCAACCTGCGCGCGCATTGCAGGTTTGGGCGCCATTTTCCGCAAATGTTTGTTGACGTTATCGCTGTGTATTATTATTAAAAAAAGTTTGTTTTTCCTCGCAAGTGTGATGAAAACAGTCGTATGGAACTCCTGTGCTATTAGTCATTACGCTCTCGGCTTCCTTATCGCGCTCGCCTGCGGCACGCGCGCTTAATACCGCCTCTAGTGTAATGACCAACATAGCACACTTGTATCATAATGTACTATTACTCACATAAGAAAAACATAATAAGTATGTATATGTAATAATAACAGTAAAAATATTTTTATAATATACATTTATTTCCACATATCTGAGCTAGTATATTTGCTCAAAAAATAAACACTGTGATTTATTATTTCAATGCAATTTTTTTAAAAAACTTCTGGGTTAAAGAAAACCAAATAGATATCGCTGAATTACTGCAACTAGGATAGGAAGATAAGCAAATAGAGGAAACGTGTGCGACCATTTTCCTCTATCTGTCCCTAACGTATTATCTTTGGGCAAGATAACGACGTTCATTTGCGACGTCCGATCAAGTGGCAGATAAATTATTTGTTACAAACGTACGCTTTCCGGTTTCGGATATACTTAATTCTGGTTGGATAAAATGGACTCATAGATAGATGACATTTATAAGCAGATGAATGATGAATAAATAATGTATAAATAATCAAATTACTTAGTTGCATTGCATACCATTCGTGAGTTCCGTCCGCTTATATAGGTATAGTAAGTACTTAACGACCGCGACATACGATGAAGATGCCATAATACTTATTATATACTAGAGGTCCCCCGCGACTTCGTCCGCGTGCGGAAGAAATTCGGCCCGCTCACAAAATTCAGCACTTTAAATCATCCCAAACAATTTTTTTTGCCCGCCCCCACAACTCCCCGAACTCTACCAACTATACTGACTCTATCGACTCTGCCGACTCGACCGACTCTACCAACTCCCCCCCAACTTCCCCCCTTTGAATGAACTACCCAGATATCCATTTTTCATCACTATAACTTTAAAAACAAAGAATATTCCATACAACATTCCACTTATGTTAGAACATATTTCAATATCGCTCATACAAAACAAATGACGAACATAATAATTATATATTTCAAAATTGTATGGAGAGCTATATATATCTTGACATAAAAAACTAAAAAAATATATAGCATCTTTGTCGTCTGTGACAGCTTTTATAGGTGAATGGTATTCCTAACCTTTGGTAGGGATTACCAGGCAAGCAGGAGTTTATAAGAGGCTAAGTCATAATTTACATTCACTGGAATCGCTGGATCATACTGCTATGGGCATAAGCCTACTCTCGAAGGTTGATTAGACCGATGTTCCACCATGCTGGCCCGGTGCGGATGAGGATTCTCGTACGCCATCGATTTTTTTCTCCAGACTTATGCACGATGTTTTTCTTCACCGAAAAACCAGCGGTGTATTTATTTTATCCGTACGTAAATTAAACAATCCCATTATATATCCCGGGATAAGATCGAATCTACACCTCACGATTGCAAGAAGTGTCGATCTTCTCCCAATGATGAATTGACAGAAGGAATTATTTAAGTTTTAAGAAAGTAGTATTAAAAAACTATTTACCTTTGGTCCATTACTCGGAGGAACTAGCTCTCTCTCTCGTCCATTAACATAACTATTTTTCATAACTAGCTATGAAAGAAGTTTTTTTTCACTTATTCGTAATGATCCAAAGCGCTAACCACTAAGCATCACTCATTACACTATCTTGGAGCATACTATTGGCGACTTACCACTATCAATAAATTTGTGCACGTTAGTGAAACCGCGGGGCCACCTAGTTATTTTATATTTTGGTACATTTTAGATAAACAAAATCATCAAAGGATTTAATGCATTGAAAACATAGCAGTTAAAAGCCAATAAAAACATTCAATTTGTCCCACTTCTTGGAGCAATACCAAATAGTTTAGCTCCGCTAGATATGATAAAAGAAATGTTCTATAAAAATGGTTAAAGTTTCTAAATTTGACAGCCATAGTTGTCGAGTATGTAATATTCCTGGGAGCACTCGAAATTGCTCACGAAGCTCTTTCATAAACGGAGACGTGACAGTGTTGCCTGCATGCTTCACGCGAAGCTATAAAGTATTTTGTGATGTAGAGCATTTTTTTGTGTTAATGAAGGAAACAGGAATGTGCTATTGAACAAGAAATGTACAATTTTGTTGTCGTCATTATCTGTGTATTGTCGTGTTGTATGTATCTGCAGAACTATGGCAGAAGAAACGACACTAATGTATATTGTAGGTATCATTTTTGAACAAGCGAAGCGAAGTCGAAGAGTCTAAGTCAGCCTTTGTACTTATAATTCGTTCGAAGACAAATTGCAAATCATTGATCCGAACTTTTCGTGCAAAAAAAATGTGGTGAATTTTGGGAGCGGGCCGAATTTCTTCCGCACGCGGACGAAGTCGCGGGCGACATCTAGTACTAAAAAATATTAGTAACCATATAATATTAGTAACCAAGCTGATATTTTTGTAATGCTCGTTGGTATGTTTTAGGTGCAATAAAAATGTAATATAAACAAAAATTATGCTTTATTTTCTGGTTTGCTCAACCTGCAGAGGCCTCACTTCGTAAATAAATTAATTCGCAATAGTTTAGGAAGACAAACTCGGAAGCCTCAGAGGCTTTTAAAAGAAAAATCGTTTGAAAACATATGACAAAACAAAAGCGATTAGACTGTGAGATCGAGCGATATCTCTCTCTTTTGTTCATAAAAATGTTGGTCTCGTCTGAGATTTAGCTGAACAAAAGCTAAAAACAGTCTCATCGGTTCAATTAAAAGTTTGGACTGGGTTTTGACGGACCGGCGCATAATTACTGGTGTCACTCAGGAGTCAGGACTAAGGTAACCAACCGTCCGTATTCATCCGGATAGTGAACTACTTAAGTACAAATACCGCCAAAGGTTAAAGCCAAGGTCAAGAAGGTCAAATACACCACACTTAGTTAGTTAGACCAATTATGTCTAGATTTTAGACTGAGATTCAATTAATAAGATAGAAATACAATAATTAAAAA
Organism: Erannis defoliaria; assembly: GCA_905404285.2. Lineage (NCBI taxonomy): Eukaryota > Metazoa > Arthropoda > Insecta > Lepidoptera > Geometridae > Erannis > Erannis defoliaria. Next base: position 8,045,737 of record FR990066.1, on the reverse strand, counting down.
GCAATGTAAATAACTTACATAAATAAAACACTGGGATAGTCATTCTGGCGTTCATCCAGTAGTAGGCGTCTTCTGGCTGGCGATGATGATGATGATAGTTATAGAGTACGGTGGAGATAAACGAGTAATCTGGGAGTGCATGGGACGGACGATTTTGCGTGTATCCATGTATAAAACATGCGCTGTACATGATATATTTTTAATTGTTTTTTTTTGTTTCAGAAAATGTCTATGTTATTATCTGGACTTTTTAGAGGTGATGGTAACCCTACAGAGAGCCAGCCGGGGCGCAGAGGGGGATGGCGCTTGGGCCAACCGGACGACACCATTTACACCGAACGATACGGAAATATAACCAGCCACACACGGAATCTGAAAAAACTAAAGGATAACCTTAATTCCACAGCGCGCAGTTGTCTTACTCGCACATTTTCAGTTTTGGAGACTCTAATATCTTTCAAGTTTTTTTTAAAGTTTTAACATATTTTAATTTTGAGAAAATTGAAAATAACCGAGTTCCGAAAAGTGAATAAGAAAAGAAAACTACTACTTTTACAATTTCCGCCTTCTGCTTTCAAAATCACAGAGTGGGAGTGGGTTCGTAATCGAATCCTTTGTCACTGAACCTTTCTGTTTGGAATCAAAACACGGCTGGCAAATTCCGGCGACATTTCAAAATTTAAAGATAAGGCTACTATGACAGCTTGACAGCTTCTTTCTTTCAAAGCATCTTCCTTATAGGAGTTAGCTTAACACTGAAGTAGCTTATCCTTCCCAAGTGATTAAGTAGGAAACCCAACCGAGGAGCTAAATCCTCCAAGTCTTTCCCGTACAACTGATAAAAATAGATAAACGATGTTAAGAAAATGCGATTATATTAATGCCTTTGTTCTTTACATGAAATAATCGCTTTTCTAAAGAAGAATACAGAAGTAACTTTAAAAAATTATATCTTAAAGTATACTTCAAAAAGATTCTCACCAATTTTCAGGGCAACTTAGCTATAAAAAAACGAATACAAAGAATCAAGTTGCTGTCGCTCTAAAAGAGCGCTCAAACATCTCCAAGCTGAAAGGTCGTGTCGGAAACACTAAGTAATCCCCATAGCAAGTAGTCTCGGTACAAAACGATGGAAACCTCCGTGACGATGATTACGTGTCAAAGTTTATGAGTTCCTTTGTCGCATCCCTTCGCTTTGTTCTATCGAGTATCGGTGTTTTTATTCGGAGACAACGGCATGCTTATAAATTTCCTTTGCACTTTAGTTAAATCGTTAACAGCGTTCGTTCGATAAATAATTTACTAGAAGTGCCTTGCGGTGTCCTTCGCTTTTCTGTGGTTTCAACCGCCATCCCATGGGAACCGCATATTTTCCCTATGTATAAAACTATGTGTTAATCCGTACAGCTCACCTCGTTATAGCTCTGTTGGTAGTATGTCTGACTGGTTTGAGAGCTGTAGGGTGTGGGTTCGACAAACATTTTGTGACGAACGTAGATGTTTGTTCTGTGTCTTGGTGTAGTATGTATTATAAAATATGTATCTACTAATTCCTGTTCGTATAAATGCACACTAAAACCATCCCACAACACAAACAAAGGGTTATATACCCTTCGTGTGTGTCAAGTAAGTATGTGATCATAGATCTTTTAGCAGAGGCGTACGCCATAGCTTGCCACTTCCAATTGTATATGGAAAGAAGCTCGAAATGCTATTATAGCCTCCTGAATTATACGTTGATTAGCATCACCTCGGCCGATTATTGGATGTAAAATGAAATTTATGCTTTAATTAGAGTACGAATACAAATGCAGATGAAGCCGGTGAAAGCGAGTTTAATTCGTGCGAGTCGTAATCAGCGCAAATGGTTTAATCAGAGAGGCTGCGACCCTCTGCCAACTAACGCAATCACCCTGCACATAGAATATACAGAAGGTATGCTTAGATCAAGTCGTGTCGTCTAGATAAACCGACGAAGATTGTGAAAGTCGCGGGCAACTCGTGGATTCAAATGGCTGGTTGTCGTATAGTGTGGCGGTCTGTGGGGGCCTGTGGTCTGTGGAGGCCTATGTTCAGCAGTACAAGTCTTCGGGCTGATGATGATGATAGGTCGTGTTGAAAAAGATATTCAGGTAGACTGAATTAGGCTACATGAATCAGGTTGATGTTATAAGCCCAGCCTGACTATTGCAAACTCGTAAACCGTATTCTAAGCCCAATCGGAAAGGTTTTCACTCGGAAATTACACTATCTGTTTCCGTCATTTTTAATAGTGTACTCTACCTCAGCTCAAGCACCGGGTTTCCCTTAAACGGCCGTCTGAAGTAGTTTTATTCATTCTTAGATTGTTCTTCTTCTTCTTCGGTCTGAAGGGCCAACCTATAAAATCCCACCCGAAGAAGACAGCACCACGGTCTATCTTGTCTCGCTACGCCGTGGCTCCGAGACGTCTGCAATACACGGTGGCTTTGTATTACCCATTTAACCTCAATTCCTCGCCAAATTTAGCCCAGTTTCGGTGCTACGATTGCAGCTAAATTTATTAGTGGCTCGTCAAGTCGGCCAGGTCTAGAGAATCTACTTGGCTCTAGAATATTCAATAATTAGGAAATTGGAGGCTATGCCTTGCCTACCTAACCTCCATTATGTGACCCTACATTTTAATGGATCCTTAAAAGACTACTATACAATGTGTAACAAAAAAGTTCAACAATACTGAAGAGTGTGTATGTACTCATCATTATGAACAACTTTTGCTATGGGGCCAACCCTGAAATCGCAAAAAAATATCAGCTGTTCCATACAAAAAGTTCATTGACCTTGGACAGTCAGTCATAAATTCTAATCGCGGTCACTAATTCAAAAACTGACCTGAGGAGGTGAACCAAACGGGAAGTGTCTAAACACAATCGGAGGCTTCCGCTCGAATTTACACTAACTGTCTCCGTCATTCTTGATTTAGAAGGTGGAGATGGTAATAGTAGCTTTCGAAACAAATCTCTACACAAATGTGTATTGAAATAATATTTTTTACACAGAAAATCCTTGTAACTATATATTCAAAATATGATGTCAGAGTGCACAAAGCATTTTTTGAAAATTCATCATCTAAGTACAGAGGATATATGGCAGGTATATAGATAGGTAAATGGTTAATTTAATGTGTACGTACGGCTGAGACAAAAATTCATAAAAAAGCGAACCTCGTCAAATTGGACGGCTAGCATCAGCTAGGGAAATTTAAAATACAAACAAAGTAATTTTAATTTATTCCCGTGCAATTTTTCTAATATGGAGTTTTTTTTCCGACGCGACATTTCGTCAGCATTTCGTTTTATGAGTGTACAGCCATTAGGTCAGTTTATAGAGCAAGATGGTGCGGTCAGCCAAATCTGCAGCTCGGAGCGCCGGCCCGCATTTAGGTCAACCAATTTGGTATTTTTTTTTATTTTATAAAAAGGTCTAATCTTAAAAAGAATATGAAAATGTATCTGCATTGTTATATAATAAAAATTACATTCTCTAATGCTTGAAACCTAGAGCAAAAAAATCTAGACCATGTTAATAATAATAGGTTATAGATATAGTCAAAGATTGTATCTGTCCTCGTCGTCCCTATGTCATAAGTGAAAGTGACAGGTGACAGAGTTAAAGCTGGTTAGCACACTCGTAGAGTAGGAGAAACCCTTTCTCCGCGTTTCTCCTTAACTGATAGTAATTTCTGAAATATTTCAGAATTTCCGTGTGATCGTTGATCTGTATAAAAGACCGAAACGCGTGATTTAAAAAATAATATTTTGTATTCCCTTAATTCGATAAGGCAGAGAAATGTTGAGAAACAGTTAAATATCCTCCAAACGATAAGGTATCGAACAAACGTCAAATAGTCATCATCATCATCAGCCCTGAGACGCCCACTGCTGAACGAAGGCCAGACTTAGACCGCCACACTGTTCGACAACCTGCTATTTGCATCCACCGGTCAACGTCAAATAGTGCAAATCCAATATTCATCAACGCATTTTAAGCTCGGCATATAGAGGTAGTTCCTACCTCTATGGCTCGGCAGTTATTTGATTTGAATCAACATACATAAGCATAAATAAATAAGCTCAAGTGAAACATTTGGAGGCGTTTTATTTACCTGTACAAAGAATATGTTCCTTTATTCTCAGCTTAATATTTTTCTTCCTAGGAAAATTGTCTTCAATTTAAATGAAAAAACCAACGCGGTCGAGTTGCTCTGCGTTCGTCGTAAAAAGTACGTAATAAAAGCTGTAATAAAGGAAAACATTATGATAACTTTTACCAAGACCGGTTATTGTTATACTTTTTGACTGTTCTTCGTTGGAGAGTATTATATTGTTAGTTGTTGTGTAGCCTTGGAATAAGTAGACGTATACATTCCTACTTCCCAAGCCTTACTAATATTAAAATGCAAGTTTTTTATGTTGTTTGTTGGTAAACGCATCACTTGAGAATGGCTGGACCGTTATGGCATTTTTTTTATTTTTAAATGTTTGTATGAATCTAAATTGGGTTTCTAGGTTATTTTTTAATTATGGCAGGTGTAGGGTCAGATTCTTTCAATATACTTACATGTAATTTAAATTTAGATGTTTTGAATGAAATTGGAATAGAACTCACGTCTAACGTGTGAGAACCGATGCTAACCACTGATCTATTTTATCGCTACGAAACTACTATACAACGTTTAGTCACAAAAAAATAAATTAATAATTACCTATAGTATATGTATGGATTGGTTTAGTCAACGTATGAAAATATATACACGTTTCGCACACGGCTACGCTATCTAGGGTAATGGTTTAGGGCGCACGAGCGCAAAGCGGCCGGGATGTCGATATTAAAAGTTAGCTTTGCCATATCGTGCAATTTCACGATAAATTGCGCGAATTTATCACTCGATTGATCGCCAAATTCGCACTCAGCGGTACCCCCACCAATATATCTGCTGAGTAGTTACGTCATTTTGGTTGGCGGAAGTAGGTTATACGAACATGATATGGTACAACCGCTTAACCGCGGTAAACTACCGGCGCACGTGCAGACCATTGATTCATTGCTATATTTACAAGAACTCGTTGCTGTACGTACTACCTATTAAAATAAGGAAAGATCGTGGAGTTTTGGCGGGAACATTAGAAAATCGTAGTATTTTCGAGTGTTGATAAATAAATTTATTAAAATGGTGTCGTGCCGATTTTTGTGCATTAATGCCGGTAGGTGATTCATGTGGTGAAGCATGTATTTTCTAATTGTTGTCAAAACTCAGGAGAAACTTGTAGTAAAATTACCATGACTTTACTATGGCATGACTGGATTTGACTGTGATCCACTGTGTATGATTTTGACTGCTGTGAATAGGTCTCATTTGACTCCAGTCAGATATTTATTTGATGAATTCTCATCAAAAACTTAAGATATCAGGCAAAGGCGCAAATTGCGAAGCCATAATCCTTTTAGAAGGTAAAAAAAGGTAAAATGGTTTCGCCTGGGTTTCACTTGTGACCTGTCTAACCGGCCAGATTACCTGGCCGGATTATTGGACCTGGGTACGTCCCAAAAATGCATCCAGAACCGCCGGAAGACGGGCAGCAGCGTCCTCTTAATTAGCGGTGATGAGCATTCTGCGATCCCCAAGCCGCTTACCAAGCGTCTCCACGCTTGATGACGCACGCATCATGGCAACCCCTCCCTATTAAGGGCAGTCTAGCGCAGTGGACATCTTCCGGCTGTAGATGTGAACGGGCCAGATTTTCCATGCAAAATGCGTTTCTTTGGTTGGTTCTATATATGATTAGGTAATTATTGGATTATAGGTACAACTCGATACCTACTTTTATCCTAAATCATAAATACGGTGCATTTGTCAGAATCTTTCAAGCGGCATGCAGTGTACTGTCACGGTCAGCCTATACCTATGGCAACAAAAGTATCATTGTGGACGAAGTCACGGAGAGCAGCTAGTTAAAATATAAATATCAAGTAAGAGAAAGGCCCAATATCTAACGAAAGTTAAACCATTATCAAGTTTGTTTACAATGCCTAAACATCGGGCGCGGACGTGCAATTTATGATGCGTAAGTTATTGGGTCTCCAGTTTGGGAGGAGAAAATTGAATCTTTAAACATTCTGAGGCCTAGTTTGGTATCTCTATAACTGTAGAGATGTATATTTTATGTGAAACGTTTGGTCAAATTTTATTATAGCAGAAATAACAAAAGTTGCAAAAAAAATGGCGAAAGTTTTTTTTTTTTAAATCGGTTTTATAGGGCCACATAAAATCCACACTTCACTTTTAGGTCGAATTTAGATAACTTGCTAGCCACGACCTAAAAGTGATCGAAATAAACAACTTATTACGATAACATTGATCTAGCACTCTACAAATCGAATTTTCTTTTACATGTTTATTATTAACAACATACTATTAAATTAACATCGTCAAATCATTTTTGTTTTATTTATACGGGAATACTCACGTTTAATTAAATCGGATGCTCCGACTACACACTGTACTACGCACTGACTGTGCACTGCGGCCCGCAGTGCTAAGCAGGACGCAGCTGCACGGGGGTCGGGGTCTGTTTTCAACCTTTGAAAAAGGTCACCGGATGTGATCAAAACTATAGTTGGATTCAATTTAATTAAACGTGAGTATTCTCGTATAAATATTACAAAAATGTGTCAAAACCACGTCAGTTATCATAATAAAATCGTCAAATCATGTACCTAACAGCATGATTTACACGTCCGAACGAGACAGGTAGGTACCCAAAAGCTGTACCAACAGCTAACACAACAAATCAAAACAAAAAGAGGTGAAACAAGGCAACTGGATACCTTTGAGACATGTGATCTAGAGCAGACAGACCGGGGGTCGACCCGGAACGGGGGCGAATGCAAAATGGACGGCCTATAATAATAATTGATTCCACGAAATATTCTCACTTGCTCGCGATAGATAAGCGCATTTTGACCCTTTTCTTATAGCGCTCGTATAGCGTAGCTTGACTAGGTGTTTCTGAAAGATCACCGATGTTAAGCAAGGGACTATCCGGCCAATCTTCGGATGGGTGACCGTGAGTGGCATTTATTTCTGAGCGCTACCCGTGGGTCGGGTGACGAATTAAATTGTTGGTTCCGGATTTAGTTTTTATGAACATTATAATTTCTGTAACAACAACCGTCAAGCCATGTCATGCCATGTCTGATGCCTTCGGGCGACATATCAAATCTGACACATGGTCACTCAGTCTATATGAACTCACTTACAAATGAACCCTTTGTTTTAAAAATGAAGACTACCCCACCCGAGGTTACCCTCCGAACTCTGTAAACAGGCAACCCTTTTTACAGCTATAAACCTTTGTGTAATGTTGCGAATATTTATAACACAATTTATTTTCACAATAAAAATTCAATTTAAACATACATTGATGATAAATAGATTTATTTTAAAACAAAAATAAACGTAAATGCTTCGGATTCGGTGTTACCATGGAGGTACTATAATGGATGTTATGTATGCATAGAACGTTATTACTAAGTCGGATTAAAATTAAAATTGAATTACTCTGAAATGGCGCAAAGAAATATGCTGTTCCATTGAAAGAAGTCTTTAAACTTTGACTAAATGTATGAAACAGCTACTTATTATGTTTTTTTCGCGTTTTCAACGTTGGTCCTTAATAGGAAAGTTGTCACAACTTTTTCGGGCTTAACTTGGGCTTTGTGACTGATTTTGTGTGATTGTCTGTGATTTTATGATTTTATTTTTAAAAACTGGAACAATACGTAGGTAGGTACTAATATTATACTTGACTCTGGCAGAATGCACAAAGTGCAATGATAAAAATGAAAAAGAGAAAAAGGTTACTTCTAAGTCCGTCCTTCATTTACGATCACATCATTACTAACTTTTAAAAAAAACAGGCGATGGTGATCACGAGACTTTTACTTTTTCTCGGTACTTTTACACTTGAACCTGAAATCGTGAAAAATAAGTATCTGTTCCGTAGAAATATTTAATTCACTCTTAACGAAATGCAGAGAACAGCATTTTTACGCTATTTCAGGATCCGTACCTTAGTAAAAAAAAAATTGTTTTAGTTCTATCGTTCTGCGTAACCTGTATTGTATATGGATTCTGTATGTATCATCACGCATTATATGTAATCTTACCTCTTGATTTCCCACTTACATTCCATACGTGAAGCTCACCAATCCTAAATCTGATATGAAACCATATCAAACTACATATTAAGTTTTGCCGAACGAGATAGCAATCTAATCGAACCGAGAATTCCGGATTGAGGGAAGCATGATGAATACTAATCGCCGTGTACCGGAATGGCCGTTCGAATGCATAAGAGACTCAGCTCTTACAGACCCTCTGGTGCGGAAACCAAACTCTGGTCTGGTCCGGAAGACGCAGCGGAGGAAGGCCTCCCCCACTAGGTGGACCGACGACATTACGAAAGTCGCGGGCAACCGGTGGATACAAATGGCAGCTTGTCGTACAGTGAGGCGGTCTAAAGGGAGGCCTTCGTTCAGCAGTGGGCGTCTCTGGGCTGACGATGATGATGAGATCCTCTGGTTGGATACCGTTGTAAACCAAGAGAAATTAGTTCTTATTAATTCTTCCATGGTATACGTCGCGTTTGGCCCTGGGTATGTCCTAAAACTGCATCCAGAACCACCGGAGGACGAACAGCAGCATCATCTCCGTTAACGGTGGTGAGCATTCTGTGCTCCCTTAGCCGCTTGCCAAGCGTGGGGGTTATGGCAAACACTCCCTATTAAGGGGGAGGCTTTCGTCCAGCAGTGGACGTCTACAGGCTGACGAGAGATACCTCACGTAACACACGCGCTTTTCCATAAGGGTTTTCCTCGATTCTTTTAGAGGAAATACTGCGGAAACGCGAACGTAAAGTTGCTGAAATGATTCTCTTGTAGGTAGGCAGTGTTACAAGTTTACGAGTAATAACATACTTATCTAAAACCGTTATTAGATCGTCGATTGCCATGTTTTGTTTATATTATGTAAAATTAATCTGTTGATGTTACGCTTACGCCCAGTTACAGTTACATTAAATTACAGAAAAAAATAACACTGCATTTTTTCAAGGCCCGGTTAGAGCGTTCGCGTATTCTCTATCTCTTGTTGCACCTGACCAGAGTAAATGTGGGGTAAAGCTTCATACCGGGTAGAAGACAAATGAGGTATGGAGGATACGGGATTATGCGGAACACTGTAGTACTAAAGCCGAAAGGAGGTTTTTACTCATAATTTTGACCAACATTTACCATGCATTAAAACCGCAATCGCAAAAAAATATGTCCCGTCCCGTTCGAAACTGACAATCACTCCTTCCACGAGGATTTTTTTTTTCGTGATTTCAGGCTTAGCTCTAAAGTAAAAGCTGATCACAATGACGAGATCAACCCCTCCTTTCTTTTTCGGCTTGGTATAAAAAGTAGGCAACTAACGATTGTATTATATTAGAGATAGATCACATTACATTCACATACTTATATTTCCTACTAGCAGAACCCCACAATTTCTCCCGCTAACTTAGAGGAATCGTTAATTTTTAACTAGATATAGGTACCTTGATATAATTACCTACTTAGTAAAATTCTTACTGAATGACGGCCAAAATACGCCTTAAACCAGGCTCTAGAAGCTTGCAATTTTAGACAGGAGCTCTTTAGGTACTTAACGTTGGTTAGTAACAACAAAGCCTTTGCCGAAGTTCGGTCCCAAACCCTACACCTCTGTACCGAGAGACCTTGGCATTAGCTAATTTCGTAATAATTATTAACTATTATACCAGTAAGTAAATGCCTACAAACTTCAGCTAGGTATAGGATTACTTCGCTGCTTGTAATATACGAAAATTGGAGAAAACGCTTTTCACTACAAGCCGTAAATTGTCCCTTATTCAACGAGCCTTTGTAAAGCGAGCATATTTCCCGATCGCGTATAAAACCTCCGTAGACGGTAGAGCGTGATAGATAACGCTACGTTGTCTTTATAGCGCCATAAAGTAGTTATTGCTGGAGCGATAACACGCGATTTATAACACTTCACTCGCACTGCAAGGTCCATTTGAAGCCTCCGTAAGGAATTGATGTTATACACTACGTTTTGCTACGGTAATCCTGCTCTATTTTCTATTATGCTAGGAGATAAAAAGACCGTATGAGAAAGAAAGAGCAGGAGATGTACGTAGGTTGGTATTACTTGAAATTTAGTTTAACTTGCGGCGAAAAACAAAACCTATATGTAGATATCGATAGAACATAACTTGCTATAATAATAAATGGCATGCATGACCAGCATATATAATGCTGCATTATACTATTATAATATAATAGTACAATGCTGGACCTAAATTTACCCTCCAAGGGTGATTGGGTGATATCAACCACGGTGGCCCAGTTGTGGGTGTCGGTGGATTCACATAGGTACGCCATTAAATATCTGTTAACGATTCTCCGAAAGTACGTATTAGATATATAAGCTAAAATAACTTTGGGTTATATATACACTCGCGTGCAGATAAATCGACTCAATGTTTCTTTTCAAAAAGGGTAAAACAATTACTGAAGTAATGTACATAAAATTATATATTATTTGATAAAGTAATGTTTAAGCTTTAAAATGATGCCATTGTTTTCAAAAAATATACGACATTATGTACATTACTTACCCTTTTTGAAAAAAATACATTTTGTCGGGGTGAGTCGATTTAGCTGCACGCGAATGTATATAGATAGGTGTTTGTGCATATACAGCTTTCCTCACGACGTTTTCCTTGACCGAAAGGCCGGCGAGGTGATTTAGAGCCGATTTAAATTTACGTGCACGATGGGCTCGGGATTTAGACCCACGACCTCACAACTCCGAGTCAAGCTGTCTTCCCGTTAGGCTACTGCAACTTGACTTGCTATGCGATGACCAAATGCATGTACATGAGTAACTACTAGCTTACTACTAAAATGTTATAATTTAGGTACACTTCATTTAACAACCACTAAATGGTAACCAGGTTTCATGTATCTGACTAATAGTTAAAGGTACATAGATAGGCGTGCAAGAAGGGTTCGCAGTTCGCACCCTTAAATAAAATTAGGGTGCCAAATTAGAGGGAACCGGAAGTGTAAGGTAGAAATCAAGGTCGCAAAGTAGATACGCGTAAAATTTTATTACAATACATCATCATCATCAGCCCGGAGACGTCCACTGCTGAACGCAGGCCTCCCCTTAGACCACACTGTTCGACAACCTGCCATTTGCATCCACCGGTTGCCCGCGACTTGCACAATATCGAAGGTCCACTTATATTATCAGCTGGAAGACGTCCACTGCTGGACGAAGGCCTCCCCCTTAGGGAGGGTTGCCATAATCCCCACGTCGTCGGTCCACTTAGTGCGGGCCTTATCTACGCTGCGTCTTACGGTACGTGGTCGCCACTCAAGAATCTTTCTTCCCCATCGGTTATTATTTGTTCGAGCGACATGGCCTGCCGTTTGCCGCTTTGCCATTGCCACTTCAACTTGCAAACCCTGAGAGCTATGTCTGTGACTTTGGTTCTTTGGCGAATATCCTCGTTCCAGATTTTATAGCGCAAAGGATTACAAATACATCTTGAACGAATTATTTCACTGTTGCAATTTAAATAGCTACTAATCTTTCGTTTTCGTACTACTAGTACTCAGGGCCTCACTGAACTTATTCAGTTTTTTAATTTTACCCTTGCTTTTACCCAAACTTATTTGTGTTTTATACAAAGAGGTTTGAAGATACGCTTACCTAAGTACGTAGTTACCTGATTCAGAGGTTTTATCTTGGTTTTATAGACAAAAAACTCAAGGGAAATCCTTCCTCCGAGGAGTCTCTTGATTTCTTTGCAAAGATATAGTGTATGTAATATTATGTCAATACTGAATCTCAAATGAATGTCTAATATATTTTCGCATCTATACACTTAGTAGAATAACTAATTCCTACGGAAATACACCAGAGATTCTATTTTGAGGTAGGCATTTTATGTAGGTACAAACCAGAGTATGACAAACTGCATCTAAGTAAATTCTGGACGCTGCCGAGTGGTAGTGGGCTTCAGTATTTGGATTGTCTAGACTTTTATTGGTCTAGTCTCTAGATATAATCCTCTTGTTTTTGTCCAGTAGATTATGTAGTTAAGTTTGTTGTAGTTAATGTTTGTATACATTTTATTGCAGTTAATAAATAAACTTTTCCACAAAAAACATAGTATTATGCATCACGCATATTTGTACTAATAATAAATTTAGCGTAGTACTATTTATCTTTACCCGATTACGCAAAAAGGAGTGTTATGTTCTTAGCAGTCTAGTAATATGCTGGTATTTATGTTAGAGTGGTTTCCCTCGTATCTCCAAAACCAGTAAAACTATATTTTTAATAAATGAGTAACAATCGACGCGTGTTATCACTCCGCGTGACGTAAGTTATGCATATGACGCCACAGTAAATCCAATATGGCGGATTTTATAACTAAACTATAGATGGCCCAGTTAACTTCGTAGCCCATAAAACTTTTTTTTCTAAACCGACCCAGTATTGGGGCTAACAAAACAAAAACAAATTATATCGGTCGAGCCATTTTCGAATTTTTGTGAGAGTAACTCACGGCAATTGATTAATATACGTAGATTTCGTATAATCATACAATAAACACCAAGTAGTATTTGGTGTGAAATTAATAGGGCTTGTTATATTAGTTGGAGTGGAGCAGACAAGCACCAATTTTACAATAGGTATTTACCTATAGGTAAGTATACATAGAGAGTTTCCGATATCTGTGATACCTACGTAGCACCGTAGTATGTAGATATCTACTGTTATTTATTCTGTGATAACACTGAAATTAGTATTTAGTGGGTAGGTATAGGTCACTGAAGAGAGAAGTAAGGGCCTTCGCTTTTCTGTGGTATAGGTCGCGTCATATAAAAATAACGCTGGCGGTTAAGCTGCGCAGTAGGCGATTTAGGCGATATCTAATATATTTTGCCATGTACCTAGCAATAACCAATATACGAAGCTGCGAGCAAAAGGCTAATTAATAATTATTTAAAACAATAGGCCTAGTTATTTTGTGCGCAAGTGTACACATGCGCAAACACACCCCCTCTACTTTCTTCCAGCGTTCTTTTTACATGACGTGACCTGTACCTACCTACTTAATTACTAGATATAGCTATAACAATAATTCGCAGTTAAAACGCAAGGGGTAAAAGTATAGCATGTACTGACTGATATAGGTGACTGCCTTATAGCTCAGTTGGTAGCATGTCTACCTTCAGAGCTGTAGGGCGTGAGTTCGATCCCCACCCAGGGCAAACATTTATGTGACGAACATAGATGTTTGTTCTGTGTTTGGAGGTAGTAAATATAAAAAAAAGTATATAATTTGACCTGGGCATGTTGTTAAACTGCAATCCAGCACCACCGGAGGACGGGCAGCAGCGTCCTCTTAGTTAACAACTCTACAACTAACAACTAAGTGGTAACTCTCTGCGATCCCCAAGCCGCCTGCCAAGCGTGGGGATTATGGCAACCCCTCCCTATTATGGAAGAGGCTTTCGTCCAGTAGTGGACGTCTAACACGCTGATGAAGAAGTATATAATTATTCTATCAGCTATCTAGTTTCCATATTACAAGCTTTGCTTAGTTTAGGGCTAGATGGCGCTGTGTGAAAAATATCCACCGATATTTATTATTTTTATTATTATAGTAATCTATATCAGTCCGTACATGCTATACTTTACCCATATATATATACCTACTACTACGTATATAGGTACTTACTCCAATTATTTTCAGTGACTTTTACCGCCTAAAGCGTGAAACACTAGCTCTGCGATAGTAATTGTGAAAGCTGGGACGGTCATAAAGTAAAATTTCATTGCGGTGTGCCGACGTAAATATGGATCGCTGTAGGAAATATGGCCGAATGGCAGCTGCAAAACGGACAGACAGACAGTTAATGAAAAAATACTGAAGAGAAATATGTTGCTATACTTGCTTGCTAGAACCTATATTTTTTAATGCAAACAGTGGTGTTGGTGGGGTTGGTGGTGGTGTAACTAAAGCATCTAAGGCATATGGTTTTTTCCCGATTTTTAAGGCTGGGTAGAAACTGAAGTATTTTTTAAAGCAATGGAGTGACGAGACAAGCGAGACGGTAGCCTGGTGGTAAGCATCAGCTGCCCATAACAGAAGCAGCGCCAGAATTGTGAACTTGCGTACTAAATCCTGCGCCGTACTGCACTGCGCTCGCCACTCTGAGATAAATCTACTTACCTACTAAACATAATGGTGAGCTGTGGGCTTGTAGGATCTAGCTCTCTCACGCTGTGGCTAAACATAAAAAAAACTAATAATACATCTAGGTAAGAACTTTGTATGAGTTTTTAGAAAAGTGCTTTTTTCCGAACCGATTTCTAAGCTTGTCTTGAAACTACATTCTTTAGTATGAAGTGTAGATGACACCAATAAGATAAAGAAGAAGTCATTAGCTTCTAGGTATGACAGGTTCCTGTTGTTAAGGACACTTGCAGAGTATAGACGTGACCGAGATATAACTGTTTGGACATAGGTTGCACGTTAGCAAGCTTCAGCCGCCTTAAAATATTATTCAAGAGTAAACCAATAAGAGAAACCAATTTAGCGACATTTCTTGGAACCACTATCGACAGCCACTGCAACTGGAAGTCTCATGTTGGGCAAGTGTGTTCCAAACTTAGCAGTTTTTCATTCGCACTTCGCAGGCTGTCCTTAGTGGCGTCAAGGAAAACATCACTCATGGCGTACCATGGCTACGTGGCCTCAGTTCTAAGATATGGTCTTGTAATTTGGGGCAACTCAGTAGAAATGGAGAGAGCTTTCATAGCACAGAAGCGATGCATTCGGGCAATCTGCTGTGTAGGCCCATTAGAATCATGTCGTCCTCTTTTTAAGGAACTAAAGATACTTACGCTTCCATCTTTGTATATTTTTGAGATGTGCATGTTTGTCAAAAAACATCCTGACATATTTTACAAATTAGGAGATAATCGTAGATATTACACAAGATATCCAAACAGATTAGTTTTTTCCGCAATGTAATAATGAATTGTACCGTAGAAACTGTTATATAATGGCATTAAGAGTATACAATAAAATCCCAGAAGCATTTAAAGAACTCCCTTATCAACAATTTAGGGGTAAACTTTACAGGTGGCTAACTGAACGCTGCTTCTATGAAATCAAACATTACTTTGAATATGATTATGATTATAGATATAGCCCATCCAAAAACTAGCTAAGATATATGTAGTCATAATACAATTATTGATCTCACCTAAACCTAAATAAGGTAAATATATATAGAAAAATATTTAAATACTGTTATTTAATTAATAAAAATAGGTACTTAGTCTTATTTTATTATTATTAGGTATGTATAAACTTAGCTAAGATGTAATTTCGCATGCCATTAAGGGTAAGATTGTGCTGTACTATTGAAATATTTAAGACCTGAAATGTTACCACATCTAGAGCGAATAAATGACTTGAACTTGAACTTGAACTTCCACTACGGCACTAGATCAGTTACCAAAGAGAGGCGAAAGAAGCGTGTCAGTACAGTAGACAACTATTGCAGCACACATGTCCTCAGAACAATGGCTGGATTACCATCAGGGCCACTGGCTTTGTTCACCGCTAGATTGCGTGCGCTTTACTTATTCTACATAGGTATATCAGATAGGATAGCTAAAGCTTCAAAAAACTCAGTCATGCTACAACCTCCTCCCTATAAAATTCATAATAAGTAAACGCTGGCGGTTTTGTTTTGAAAGCTTTGAGAGGTTTTAGAAGTTTTGAGAGGCGACGGGTTTTTTTTTTGTTTGTATGGTGAAACTTATAATAGTACATTATGATACGAGTGTGCTATGTTGGTCATTACACTAGAGGCGGTATTATGCGCGCGAGCCGTTGGCGAGCGCGATAAGGAAGCCGAGAGCGTAATGACTAATAGCACAAGAGTTCCATACGACTGTTTTCGTCACACTTGCGAGGAAAAAACATTTTTTTTGGGATAATAATCAACCACACAGCGAAAACGTCAACAAACATTTGCGGAAAATGGCGCCCAAATCAGTAATGCGCGCGCAGGTTGACATGTACTTCAGCGGCATAAGAACTCTTTGTTGGTATTACAAAAAAACTGTAAGTATTACCCGGCTATATTAAGAGTGCTACGTAAACGTACGTCTAATTGCAGTCACGTACAAACTTGACTTTACCGGGTTATACCTATTATAGTACAAGTGCCGTAATGTAAAGTAAAAAGCACGCGTGTGTAATAGCTTGGATTATGAGCCTAAAAGCGATGTAATAAGATCTACTTTACGAGCAAGTGTGATGAAAAAGTGTATTTTTGTACCATGCAGGTTAAGTATTTGGTCGCGTCATGTAAAAAGAAAGTAGAGGGTGTGTGTTGGCGCATGTGTACACTTGCGCACAAAGGTACTTGGCCTATTGTTTTAAATAATTATTAATTAAACATTTGCTCGCAGCTTCGTATATTGGTTACTAGAGGTCCCCCGAGACTTCGTCCGCGTGCGGAAGAAATTCGGACCGCTCTCAAAATTCTCAACTTACTTTAAATCATTCCGAGCAAACTCTACCAACTCTACCGGCTCTACCTTCTCCCCCCCCCCCCCCCCCCCAACTTCCCCCCTTTGAATGAATCGAAATCAAATCAAATCAAATCATTTATGACGCAAACATGGGTATATAGCATGGGTGTTTGGGTGAATTACCCAAATATCAATTTTCATCACTATTACTTCAAAAACAAAGAACTTTCCATACAACATTCCACCCCCTTTCCCCGCCCCCTTAAATCGTCCCTGTCAAAAAAATATGAAAACAGCATTTTTTATTTTATATGAACTATCCAAATCCAAATTTTTGTGACTAAAACTCCAAAAACAAAGAACTTTCATACAAATTTACCCCCGTTTTTACCCCCTTAGGGGTCGAATTTCGAAAAATCCTGTCTTAGTACACCTCTCCGCATCGAGACGAATACACCCTCCAAATTTCAAGTCTGTACGACCAGCGGTTTGGGCTATGCGTTGTCTGTCAGTCAGTCAGTCAGGACAGAGCCTTTTATTATATTGGATAGATAGACTAGAGGTCACCCGCGACTTCGCGGAAGAAATACGGACCGCTCCCAAAATTCTCCACTGTAAATCATTCGGAGCAAACTCTACCAACTCTACCGACTCTACCGCCTCAACCGACTCGACCTACTCTACCAACTCCCCCCCAACTTCCTTTCCTTTGAACGAACTACCCAAATATCAATTTTCATCACTATAACTTCAATAACAAAGAACTTTCCATACAACATTCCACCCCCCTTTCCCCCCCTTAATCGTCCCTGTCAATATTTTTTTTGAAAACAGAATTTTTAATTTTAAATTAACAATCCAAATCCAAATTTTCGTGACTAAAAGTCCAAAAACAAAGGACTTTCATACAAACTTCATCTGAATAACTGGAAAAATGATGTCATCCAGTTAATCGAAATTGAATGTTGATCTCGAGACAAGTTTATATTATATTTTATCTATTGATCGAAGTGCAACAAGACACTTTTTAAATCTTTATTACTATTCGGATACCTATAGCGCCATCTACCAGGTTTCTATAGAACTACTTATAATTTTAGCAAGAACAAGAAAATAAAAAATGTATGGGGTTACACAGGCAAAACTTTTCGCAGTTTGAGTTGGCGCTAGCGGCGGTCCAGAACTGGCAAAATTAAGTTTCCTTGTTAATCGTTGAAATAATGTGCGACCGCCAATGAATTCTATATCTGTCGATGGCGACTAGCCTATAACTATCTGCTCTTGATGAGGGCTTTGTCATGTCAATGACCTAGTCCAAGGAAAAATACTGGGTATTGTTCCTTTTTTTAAGAATCTATGCAGCTGTTGACAGCCTGAAAACAGATGTGTAGGTATAATATTATACTCCGGGTTAATGAAGCAAAGGTTGACGCTATATTTTACCTTTAATACAATATGGATACAAGTAGCGCCATCTATCAGGTTTAGGTAGAACTAAAAAAAACATCATGACATGGTGTTGTTGTCTACTACTGAACACAGCTTCTCCCATGGCATGCCTCGTATATCGTCACTCCATTGAGTCTTGGGGTGAAGATCACGAATAGGGAAAAATAGCATAGAAAGCCATGTGACACTGAGTCACATAACTTATGCTGGTACACAATACGGACACGGTGTATATATATTATGAATCATTGTTGCTTATTTTTGTGGTAACTAGTAATGAGGCGAAAGACACACTCTCCTGGTAGTAAGAGATAGCACCTGCTTATGACCATTGCAGAGATATGCAGACAAAACTAAAGTCCAGGGTACCACTAGATTGGAGCTCATTACTTGTGAGACATATGATGGTAATTCTAATTGACCCTATAATTTTGCTGATTACCTTCAAACCAGAACACAAGGTTGACACATCACATGTCACTTGTAGTATGTAGTGTATTTATTCATCTTGTTTTATTTTTTAAGTATTCCTTCATCCCATTTTCTTTTTTGCTCTTCCACCGTCCCTATTTCACATTTAAACTTTTCCTATTCATCCAAGTGTTGTCTGGAAGAGATCGCTTTTAGCAATAAGACCACCTTTTGTGCCTATCTGTAGTGTATTATGTTTGTAATGTCCTTTCTATGGTGTCAATGAAGTGTTATTGTATTGTTGTCAGCAGAAATTACCTGCACAACCACCAGCAACAGAAAGGTTTGATCTACCACTCAATATGACATGAGAAATCTAGTTCCGGATTTTGGACATTTAACTTACCTAATAGTGTTGTAATAAACATAGGGTCAGCTTATGAATGAATGAATGATTTATTTGTCTGTGAAAACTAGGTAATATACAGATTATAAATAAAGATATTTAGTTCGCTAGCTACTAATAGTGGTATTGAATTTTAAGAGTTAAAAAAGATTTTTTTTAAATAAAATTTATTTAATCAGTAAATATCTTGAGGTGGGGGTCTACCAAACAATAACTTCCAAGAAACAGGTTGCACCAACTGGCCCAATAGGTCGGCACTGCTTCCAAACACCGGCAGAATGCTGTTCAGGTAGTGAATCATCTCATATGCATCAGGTATGTTATCACCTTCTGAACAATACTTATACAATATCAAACAAGGTAAAGACTTTTCCACACATAGCTCATAGAGCATTGTGCCAAAACCTCCTCCAGGTATCTTAATACCATTTTCAAGCATTTCATGCTGCAGCCAGTTCAAATCAGTGATTTTACTGCTGTACGGGCAGATATTGTTGGCCACATATCTGAAAGGAGAGGTTTGGATGTGTTTCTTCTCATGAGCAAAACTGCTAGTGAGCACGACGACGTCTTTTATGTTCTTTCTTCTGAACAGCTCAACAAATTCAGTCAGAAACGTTTTGGCGTATTTATAAACGAGAGGTGCTCTTAACTGTAACACAAGCAACTTGTTGGTACTACACTTGTACAAGTCGCAGCTGCCGGAAAGAGCTGTGGATTTGAGGTCATATGGGTCGTAACCAATGACCGGAATAAACGCCGGGCTGTGAACTGTAGCAGTTTTGGTCATTTTTAACGAGGATATGAGCAGGTCGCACACCAGCTGCCCAACGTTTCCCACAGCGACGCTTGGTACGATGAGAGTATAGTCCATTAAATCAGTCGTGTTAATAAACTTCCAAATATGCTGAGACATGATTTATTTTTATCAAGTGCGTTAAGCAATCCAAGGTTTGAAATAAATATTTTAAATGCAGTGACTCCACTTTTTCGAATTTCGTGCTTGGTGACAGATAGATACGAAACGACTACTGTCAATGTCAAAATTGATTAACAGTGTCACGAGTTTTTTTTCTTTCTTCTTTCCTCCTAAAAGGATTATGGCGTCGCACTCTGAGCATTTGCCAGTGCCAAGCATTTATCATTTATCAAGTTTTTGATGAATTTAAAGTCAAGAATGAGTCAAAGTTACGCTTAGTAGGTAAGTCGCAGTCAAGTTCTGTCAATCATGCCCTAGTAAAGTCGTGTCAACTTTACTACAAGCTTCTTCGGAGTTTTGGAATCAACACGAAAATACATGTTTTACCACATTATATCACTTGCCCACAATCGTGCGCGTAAATCAGCACTTATTGAATAAAACGCCACCATTTTTATGCATTAACACCCGACAAAACACAAGTTTTTGAAAATAATATAATGCAATGATTTTTCCGCGTTCCCGCCAAAACTCCCGACACGACACATGACAGTCTTCACCACAAACAAAAATCATCTACGGCCTTACTTAAAAAAACTTTTCAACCGTTAGTCACTGCTTAAGATACTCTGCCATCTTCTCTTCTCTGAGATGTGTGAAGTTGCACGTGCTAGAATAGGACAGAAGTTTAAGCAGTGACTAAGAGAATCGAGATTATTTTAGGTAAGGCCGTAGATGTTTTCTTTACCTTGGACGGAATTAACAATATCGATGAAGTGGTAGCTTAGTAGGAGACGGGCCGCTTCGCATTCGTGAGTTGGCCGGTTCACATCCCGACGACTCGTACCAATGGGTTCTTTGGAATTTATGTACGAATTCAAATACCACTGGCTGACCACTGGCTTTCGGTGAAGGGAAACATAGTGAGAAAACCGGCCTTATGTCTGGAGAAGAAACTCTGTGGCGTTTTTAATCTACATATCCGCACTTAGCCTTATCTAGTTTGCTGGACTACGGCCTTATCACCCTGAGGCATGATCTTGGATAAAACTTAAAGTGAACGCTCCTAAAACGTAAGCAAATCGAAGCCGAATCAAAGGTAGAAATGCAGGGGGTCACGTTCGATGGGTCTAGAAAACAAAGTTGAGGCGTTGGAAAGCGCAAAAAACAATAACCATAATATTCCACGCTCGTGAGCGAAAACAAACTAAAACGTAGTGTTTAATTTCTCTATGAAACAACCTGCAAACTGCAATGAGTAAAGAGTTTTTTTGTTTTTAAACGAAATGAACTGTTTTACAATCAATGTCAAATTGACAATTTTGACAGAACAAATTTCAAACGACGACTCTGAAGACCAAAATACTACACATTGATGCACCGGACAATCTTCAGAAGTCTATGTCTACTTAACCCTATACTAGACATTGGCAAAATTGCGGCAATACCGCAGAAGCCACGAAGAAAATTGAAGTTGAAGTACACGCCATCTATTATAATTTTAGGAACTAACCCTTTTTTTTAAAGAAAATGCCTCATTAAGGTCATTCCTATATTCCTTTATCAAGTTTATCTTCCCAAGAATTTTTACCCTACTCTGGAGGTATCTTCAAACCTCCTTGATAATTTCGCTCATTCAATTTTAGTGCTAAAATGTTATAAATGTTAATGTCACTGAATACAGCTAAATCTCTTGCATTCGGTCCGAAAGACACATTCAAGGTTTAAATAAGTTATCGTTTGCGCAATACCGTACGCACCATCCACACCAGGCACCTGTGAAAATTGGTGGCTCTTATGGCGAAAGGTTATTTTGATGTCACGGCGGTCGCTGCGCTGCGACGCCACCGCTGCCGCCACCGCCCGGGTGATATATTTATTTAAGTGCTGCTTGTTTATTTCGGACCGCGCCCCTTATCGGGGTCGGATAGTCGCGATTTTTGTCACTTTCGCGATTAGTTGATTATTTAAATCCTCAAGAATTCTTTAAATCTCTTAATTTTAGTGACCGTCTCTTTAAATAATTCAGATAAACATTTTGTACATTAATTTAATTAGATTATGACTGAAAAGGAAAGTGTTGATCCACAGCTAGAAAACTTCATTCTCGCTGAAACTCAGAAACAACGTTTTCAGGTTAGATAAATCGATATTTCTGTGGAAATAACTTAGTACAATGGCTCTTTCAATTCCAGTTTCATATAACAAGTTCAATTTAGTTTTTGATTTACCAATAACTACTGAAGTTAGATTTAGAACAATAGATTTCTATGCAATGTATACAAAGTAACTGACCTTTGAACTAAGTTACCATTGATAAAAATTTGTAATAATACCCGTTGTTTATGCAGTGTGACCTTACATTATGCTAATTCTGTTTCCAGGTACTTGTTCACGGACTGACGGACACATGTTGGGAGACATGCGTCGGGCGACCGTCTACGCGGTTCGATTCCAAGACTGAAGTGTGCATTATGAACTGCGTGGAAAGGTTCATTGACGCTACCACATTTATCACTAGACGTCTTATGAACACCACCAAGTACCGCTCCGACACACCTTTGGAGTTTCAGTGAAGAATATAAATAAATAAACAAACAACAAGATGTTTTCCAGCATTAGAAACTTTTTGCACCGCCATCGCAGGAAGTTTGTTATAACTGGAGCATTAGTCGGAGGTCTTTACCTACTGTCCAGCTATGCACAAAAAAAGCTCAGAGAATGGCAGGAAAAGGAAGCAAAGAAATTCTTTGAAATGACAAGGAAGAAACAGCACTTTGAAAGTACAGAGAGAACTTGCAATCAGACCATATTGTCACTTTCGAAAATTGTATCGGAGAGCATTCTGAATGTAATAAACACAGAAGAAATAGTACAAAAGCTGCGTGAAAATCCAGAAGATAAATTATCCCTATGGGAACAATTAAAGATTATGATATTCACACGTCTCTGTGTGCTTGTCTATGCATTGTGCATTCTGCAAGTAACCTTGAGAATCCAGCTAAATGTGATTGGAGGCTACTTGTACAGAGACTCTGTCCATGAACAAGACCCCCTTGTAGACAGCGAGCTACAGTCCAAATACTTGTCTCTTTGCCATCACTTTGTTGGTAATGGAGTTGAAGACTTAGTCAAACAGATAGAAAAAGCAGTAAAGAAAGTTGTAGAAGGTGTTTCGCTGAAAACAAAAATTACACTTCAAGATGTAGAGCAGATGTTCTGGTCTATCCAAACCATTCTATGCACAGATACTAATTCTGGCGATCCTGTGAGGAAGATGGTTCACTATTTGGTTGGCCATACTGAGATCAATGAAGCAAAGCTTGATACCATTGTCAAAGAGACAATGGATATTTTAGAGAGTGATGAAGTGACAGCAATAGCGACATCCTCCGTCAGCCGCAGCTTCTCGCTTGTCATTGATGAAGTGGCGAATCTGTTTGTGAACAAATCCACATCCGTAACTAAAAACCATCTGGAAGTAGAAGACCATATTATAACCAACGGAGCTCTTAATACCAGAGCGTCTACATTTGTAGATGTGAACAAAGTTGAGATGCATTTTGTTAAGCTCTTGCCTGTTATCAGTGAGCTTATAACTAAGAATAATTGCAAGGGCAACACTAACATTCCAGATTTGATAACTCAGCAGCTCACTCTTAATGAGAAGTTGAAACTGCTTGGTGCAAATATTTATGAAGTGTTTAGTAGCTCATGAATATAACCTCCATTCTCTGATATGCCTACATAGTTGTAAAACTTTCATAAATGTTCTATGGGTAGTTAAGGTAGCCGATTAATGTTGAAATAGGACTCAAAATTACTTTAAAAAGTGATTAAGTAAAATGAAAATGTTATAATATCAAGTTAGTTCAGTAATTCTCTCATAGTCTCTTAACTCTGTAAAATGATATCCGCAAAGGTATTCACAACTCAATCAGAAGGCTTTCCGCTTGAATCGTCATTATTCATCTTTGTCATCCTGAATGTAGATGACTGGGACGGGTAATGTAAATCCGAGAGGAAGCCTTTCCGATTGAGTTGTGAATACCCCTGCAGATTCTTTTTTCAAAACGTATTGTAAAAGAGAAAACATTCTGTGCCGTTGCTCTTTTCCTATTACCAATGATAAAATAATTATTGTTGTAAATAAACACCCCTTCTACAGAAACATATGATTATCTAAAATATAAAAAATAAAAAAATACTCTTTCACATAGCTGATGAGAAGTGCCACATATGAAAGCAAGAGTAACAGCTTTGCTGTTATAGACCTATTAGATGTTTCTGAAGTAGATTGTGAGTTTGAAATGTATTGCAGTTATTATTGTATTATTATTATTACATACCTTATGGTAGTACACGAATTTCTTCATTCTGGTCTTTATCGAGCTGTTATAAATAAGGTAAAAGTTTTTGTAATGTAATTGATGTATTTGGGGAAAATAAAAACAATATTATAATTTTACTGCATTCTATTGATTTTCAAAAGGATTGTATAGTATTATCACAGAAAAGCGAAGGCCCATAGTCTTTCCAGTCTGTCCATTATTTTAATCTCTTTTTGACAGCTCATGAAAAGATGACGACATAACATTGTAAAGCATCTAGCAAATTATATTCCATAGAATACGTAATTAATATAAATTCGTTTAGCAATACCTCTTTACAAGGTTATGTCGACGTTAAGTCATTTAAGTGTAGAACTTAAATGGCTGGAATAATAAAATAAATAATCCCTATTTCTGTCAATTTTTTCCGGGATACACATTGTGGCTTAGTGATGAAACTCATATATTATACATAATATAATAATAAACTTTAATAATAATATAATAACCTATTATATAATTAATAATAATAATTGGACTTGCTCGCGTCGGTGAACTAGTTACTCTTCGGGAACCTCTGGGGAAACCGAGGGGTTTGGCGGACGAAGTTCAAGAGGAACAACTACCTACCGGAAATATATCATGAAGGACGGTATGGTCGACACCTGTCGGGCATACCACCGTCCGGAGAATCCCCGCCATATTATTTCCGGCAAGGGCGGATTCAGGGGGGGTCATGGGGGTCATGACCCACCACCCCCTGGGCTGGGTGTAGGTCGACCACTGATATTTTTTCTAGTTGTAATCGAATTGGAGACTGTCCTTACTAGACCTCGACTCGACTCTATGACCCCCCCCTGACTTTAAAGCTGGATCCGCCCTTGATTTCCGGTTGTTCGCATCTTGCTAACGGCGAGTATTTGCACAGGCACAACCAAGTGGCCAGGATCATCCACCAGCAACTTCTTGCTCTTCAACTTGGCCTTGTCGAGTCGGAGATGCCGTACTATAAGTACGCACCAGCTCCAGTTCTCGAGAATGGTCGTTCTTTGCTCTATTGGGACCGCTCCATCATCACGGACAGGACTATTGTCGCCGTAAACAGGGCGGTGCCAGCGGTGCCCAGGCACAGAGCGCAGACCCTGGAAGGGCGCAGAAATTTCCAGACCAGGGGCCGTACCGTGAACTGCTTATAGCGGGACCGAATACGCTCAGCTGCCGACGCTGCCTGACTGTGAATTTTATCGCCTCGCAATAAGGTTCGCGGTCGCGCAGTTTCGGCAGCTGAACCTATTCAGTCCCGCTATAAGCAGTTCACGTTACGGCCCCAGGACCAAGTTTTGGGTCATGCATGGGCGCTGTTATAATATGAGCTCGCACCGAGCGCATGAAAGGCTAGTTACGACACTTATTGCCGCCAATAAGCCTGATATCTTGTTGGTGGATCAGTCCCAACGCTAGGCAGTGCTCGTCGACATCACCATCCCACATGACGTCCGATAGAAGAATGGGCAGGGGGGAAAAAGATCATGAAAATCCGAAGCACACTCTCCGAAATGTATCCGATAAAATACCGATAGGCTAGCTACTTTTAGAGTACCTACTACCACTACGTACAGTACCTATTCATTTTGCAAACTACTGTTACCTGCGAATGGAAACTGACAATGACATAGTTTTGGTAATAGATACTTACCTACACTTATACAAGTTTGATAAAGCTTGTACACCTACTATGAGAACCAGACATCATTGAGTATTTACCTATACAGGGTTACGCAGAACGGTATTACGGAGCCGAAAGGAGGTCCTTGTCATCATCGTTAAAAAAAAGTTATGCCAACCCTAAATTTGCGAAAAAAAGCGGCTGTTTCATACATTGTCAAAGGTGAATGGCATTTTTCTATGGAACAGTTGTTCACAATAATGAGTACAATTACCTTCTTGCGGCTTACCTAACCCCAGCGACGGTGATCCTAACCCTATATATTTTTAATTTATTTGTTTATAATCTATACGTTTATATAGAAATGAAAACAATACTTAGGTACCTATTTAAATAAAAAAATGCTTGAGAAAAAAAAAATTACATGATGAATCGCGAAAGTTTGAGTTTCATTTACTTACTCGAGAAAATTTAAATAAGCATCTGGGTAGGTATCATGGAGGATATTACTCTGTGGTAGGTATGGTATAACTGGTTTTATTATTTAACTGAGTTTGGGCTATCGCCCAATTTTGGGAAACAACATTCAACAACATAACAACAACAAATAAACATTCTGCAACGGAGCTCGCCCGCCAGTCGCGCCCAATTTTTTTTCGGTTCTGTAAAAATTACGCCGTATTTATCATGTAAGTATAGACGTTTTTAAAATCTACATAATCGCTAGCTACAACTAAGTAGGTATATTAGCTTCTCTTTTTTTATAACAACTAGGTAAAAAGATTGGTCATAGCATAATATGCTCTAGCTACGTACCTATAGGTATACCTACAGACTACAGATATAGGTAGATAGCGCCCTAATTTTACTTTGCCTGCAAAAAAGTCACCCACCCAGTAGATAGGTATATCTGTGTCAATCTAGCTTTAGGTAAGCATAATTATAACTACTTAGGTACCTCCTAAGGCGTGTCCAAACTCAACAGCCTAATAGAATAAAATTCAACTAAAATAAATTCAAACGAAACCAATCGTCAAACGAAGCGTCCACGTCTCCAACAACAACAACAGTGTACTTCAATACGCGCGTTAAAAATGCTCGATTGCCGCCGGCGCTCGCTAGAAAGTGACAGCACGACACATTTCACGCACGACCCAATACCGTTTGTGTTATGGGTTTATTGGGATCGATTTTAAATATTCCCATTATTTAATATATTATATCGCTTTAATAATAGCTGAACCCTAAACTGCTATTCTATAATAGTCAAATATCAGTTTAGGGACGAAAAAAAATTGTTTTCGTCACAGTACCTATAAGTGTTCGTCGCTGTTTGGTTGTGAGAGTCGCCTACAGTATGAGACACCGCGCACAAACTATTATTTGACTAATATCAAACTGCGAATAACCTATTATGACATGAATGCTCATGTTTTGGTAGCTACTACAGCTGCTACGAATATTTGTGTCACACCTCTACTTTGGTTATAAATAAACACAAACACAAACAAGCTGGACCCGCGTGGAAGTAGCCCATCCGCTGTCGACGCTATCTTGTGCAATCGGCAAGATATTTTGATTCTAAACTCCTAATTAATACACGGGTTTCAAATTAGCGGTCAAAAATAACTGCTCGACTCTGTGAAATCATCGCCGGATTTAAGGGAGGGCAACCGGGGCATCCGGACCTGGGTATGTCATAAAACTGCACCCAGAACCGCCGGAGGATGGGCAGCAGCGTCCTCTTGGTTAACGGTGGTGAGCATTCTGCAATCCTCAAGCCGCCTGCCAAGCGTGGGGATTATGGCAAACCCCTACTAAGGAGGAGGCTTTCGTCCAGCAGTGGACGTAATCCGGCTGGTGATAATGAACTGGGGCAACTGCCCGGGGCCTCCACAAGACCAAGAGATTTATATTGTACAATTTATGTGTATCCCCCACATAAATTATACATACCTACTAAACAAAAGTTTGTTATATGTTTCCGAGAAGAAGTGATTTGTCTCGCAATAAATGATAGAAACACTTGCAAGACAAATATGATTTAACCTATTTAAAAAATAATTCAAGTACTACTCCTTTATTGGACCTGCGTAGGTAGGTATGTATAACAGCATCCAGAACCACCGTAGGACGGGCAGCGGTGTCCTCTCTTATAACTGTGGTGAGAATTTTGCGATCCCCAAGCCGCCTGCCAAGCGTGGAGGTTATGGCAACCCCTCCCTATTAAGAACAGTCTAGCAGTGGACATCTTCCAGCTGATTATGATGATGATGACTCTCCTTTGTCCCCTTGGAACGGACTACTTTAAATCCCGCCCTGCGTGAAATACTTTCGCGACCACAATAGCTTATCATGGATAGGTAGGTAATGTAAACAGTAATGTTGATGTAACTAAATCATCTAATCGCATAGAATTTTTCCTCGACTTTTGGACTAGAAATGTTGGGCAGAACCTAAACAAGTTTTTTTTTGTGAAATGTAGTGACGAGACGAGCGAGAGGTTCGTCTGGTGGCAGTGCCGTAAATAGGGCGGTACCAGCTGTGCCCAGGCACCGGGCGCAGGTCCTGGAGGGGCGCAAAAATGACCAGACCAGGAACAGTTTTGAATATTTTTCTCTTTTAAGGCGCAATTATAGAAGCTCGCACTGGGTGCTTTCTTTTCAAGGGCGCAATTATAGAAGCTAGCACCGGGCGCATAAAAGACTATTTACAGCACTGTCTGGTGGTTAGAATCACGCCTGACCAATGCCTGACCATAACAGTAGCAGTCCAAGAATTGTGAACTTGCGAAAAATCCTGCGCCGCACTCCACTGCGCTCGTCGCCTTAGATTAGATTAATAGATGTCAAAATATATCTTCATGGCCAGTCTGTCCAATAGTTTCTCTGGTAACTTTGCCCATAGTAATGGTTGCACGCTGCTGCTTGGCAGTTGAATAACTGGCACATGAAGAAAGAAAGGAAAGAAGATGGGTTATTCTATAAATTTCCGTTGTTCCATAAAGGTAATGTTAGGTTTCTATACTAGGGATTCTGATGATTGCATGGTGTACTGCGGATTGCCGATAGAAATAATGCTTACTCCTCCAAGGATTTCTCTAGAATCTCTATCTTTTGTCCGTTTTTATTTTTCACAATATATCTACTTTTTATTTTAATCATTATATTTGATCCAGTCGTGAGAGGAAAGTATACCTTAGATACAAAAGAGTTTCATTATTGAATCTGGGCGTTGTCGGTTAGATAGATAGGTGGATAATGCCAGAGTAGATAATAAGAAGATTTAATAATACGCTTTAAAAAAAAAAAAACAACCGACTTCAACTTCGAATACCTGGATGACATCTTCATATTTTCTAGACTACACAGAACCGATTTTGATAAAATGTATATGGGACCACCTACCAAACAAAAAAAAACATCAAAATCAGTTCATAAATGGCGGAGTAACCGCGTAACAGCCGCGTAACATACATACAAAAAAAACATACAATCGCATTGAGAACCTCCATTTTTGAAGTCAGTTGAATAATCAGACATTTCTTGAGAGGGATGATTATAGCATACAACCAAGAACGTCTGTTTTAAACTATCACGGTTGTTCACTATAGAAATATCGGGAGCTCATTTCTCAACATCATCATCATCCCGGAGACGTCCAATGCTGAACGAAGGCCTCCCCCTTAGACCGCCACACTGTACGACAACCTGCCATTTGCATCCACTGGCATTTGCATTTCACAACATAGGCACGGTAAATATCCCAAAAATAATAACAGAACCAGCGACGGTGATAATGGAATGGACGGGCCCAGCGCTTGCAAATCGATCAAAATTAACAAGACAACACAATGAAGCCTACCTAGCTAAAAGCAATGATATTATAAGTATGCATATTACATTTGCCGGAAAATAGAGATAGCGAATCTAATTACTGCATGACAGAAAGAGAACACATGTACATGTATTGGAAGTTTGTATTGTCGTATCGTACGGCTCGCATGTTGCAAAGGCAGAGTATGACTGAAGCGAGTGGAGAGCCGGCGCACAACATATAGTCTTCAAAATCCGTGCGTTTATTTCCCGTCTATTCATCTTATCATTTTCGCTGAACAGAACTACAAAAACTTCTCTATTAAAATCTGCACACAAATCAAATTAGGTACAAAATAATTATAACAATTGTCGCTGCCCAATTATTATTTACTTTCACGCTCTATGTAAGAGAATTCTGTAGTTAATTCATGTCAAACACCTGCATGATACAGGCGGCTAGAAAACCATTAACTTATAGCCGTGACATTGGCCGAGAGGTGTAACTAATATTATGTTACGCAAAGCCTAGAAGGTTGTTAGGCAGTTTAGTACAGAAGTTTCAATAGTAGAGTCCACAAATAAAGTTAGTCGAATGATAGGTCAGAAAATAGATCAATTTTAGGTACCTACCCCATATATAACTATACCTCTTTGGCAGTGGCTAAGCTGCAAGCAAAGGCAATTTCGTTCTAGGCATAGCCTTTTTGTAATTAGAAAAAACGTACAAGAGGAAAACAGGCTCGAGCATAAGAAAATAACTGTTTTTTTAATTCCATTGGCACTGGCACTATGAATAGAATGCAGCCGATTTATTTGGCGACCCAGCACCGCCGCATGGCGTAATGCGGTTAGGTCTATGCAGGTTGCCACCCGGGGTAATTTAATTCCAACCCAACGCCGTCCCCACACTACGCCACTGGAGCCAGATATCTGCCTGGTACCTACCTGAGTATTGGAATAGAAAGATGATTTTTTGACTTAACTAAGTAGTTAACATACGAATAGGAATAAGTCATCATCTTACTTCACTTACCCACCGGCACAGTACCTATATAGCATTCGTCATCAGCTCTACATTCACTATTATACCCGGACTCGCATATCAACATCTCATAGTTCATCTACACCTTTTTAGAACGTTTTTTTTTAGTAGGTACTTCAAACTAGGTAGGTACTTAATATTTTATTAAGTATTTATTATTATTTGTCATTGCATTGACAATGAATATGTATAAACAAAGATCTTCAAACAATCAACATTGTAGACACAATAACTTCAAGAGCGATGGTTTAGGGTTTATGACACTTACGGCCTTACCTAAAATAATCTCGATTCTCTTAGTCACTGCTTAAACTTCTCTGTCCTTTTCTAGCACGTGCAACTTCACGTCAGAGAGAAGATGGCAGAGCATCTTAAGCAGTGACTAACGGTTGAAAAGTTTTTTTAAGTAAGGCCGTTAGTAGTTAGGTACTTAGGTAACCAAAATATCTAGACTCTCAAATAAAGAATCTCTTCTATTGGGTAGGTACTTTATTTCTGCCAGGGTGGGCAAATCAGATGGTGGGAAGATGAAATAAAAATGACAGCTGGACCATACTGGAAAAGCTGCACAGGATAGGCATCATTGGAGAGAGCTAGAGGAGGCTTTTGCCAACAGGCACTCTGATACAATAAGGGATATAATTTAGGAAGAAATAAAAAAGTGCATAACACCCAATTATTTAAGAAAAACAAAATAAGAATAAGATTCATCTGTTTATTTAGTTTTAATTCAGAAATAAAGGCTTATTGTTATTATTACTGCCTACGTACCTAGATAATACCTAGCCTTATTAAGGGGGAGGCCTCCAGTCACTTTTTGTGCTATAATTGCTCGTATGTATGTTAAAAGGAACATACAAAGAATCTTCTTACTTTTTCAATACAAATCGAACTATCTACGAGTATATTTGTCATTTACATTAGCACCATCTAAGCAAAGTTCTCTGACTCTGATACCTAACGGGTTTTGGAAGCCACTGGAAATGTCTGAAGAATCAACGAGTAGATAAATCTAACAATAATTTGTGTTTAACCGAATCTTGTCGCAATTATGCCAATTAGAATGAAGCACGCTGACCTAGAAGAAACTTATTTTAGTCAAGTTTTAGCAAATCTTATAATATGCATAAAAACATTAGCGTCTTTTCTACCAACACTTCCTGGCGATGCTACAGTTTAAAAAGTACTATCATTTATTCTGTGCCACAGTGCCTAATCTGATAAACAAACCATACCATGCATACCAAACTACCGTTTTGAATAAGTAGAGCCGATGCGCCAGTCAGTCTGCAACAACAGCCGACCGGCCGGCGCGCGGCGGCCCACATCAATTTACAGACAGACAGCAACGTCCTACATTATGTGTGTGTATCATACACGAGGGAAAGGATAGCTAGGTAAAGTAGCAGTTACAGAAAGCATAAACAGCACACGGAACAGAACCCCTAGATGAGGTGGAAATACACACTCACTTAGAAATTTATAATGCGACGCCTTTTTTAAATTTTATTGTTATGGAGTGACGAGATGAACGAGAAGTTCACCTGGGTGGTAAGCATCACGACTACCCATAACAGTAGCAGTTCCAGAATCGTGTACTTGCCGCACCGCACTGCGCTACTCACCATGAGACATCGCCTTGAGATATTATATGTCAAATATCTTTATGTAATTGCTCTAGGGGTAACATTGCCCTTCAAACTGAAACACAGTAATGCATGCACACTACTGCTTAGCGGTTGAATAACTGCAATGATGTGGTACTTCCCCTGGCGGACTCTGCAGTCTGCAGTAGAGTCCTACCACTACAAAATGGATACCACTGTAGTAGGTATCATGGATACTATATACCTCTTACCTGTAAGGAGAGCGTTTGGTCCCATTACTTATTACTTTAATAACGAAAAAAAATACTGACTTCAAATGATTATGGGACATACCTCGAGAGAACCTTTCAAACAAAAAAAGAATATTCAAAATCACCACGATTGATGGAGAAATCGGTGAACAAACTAAAAAAAAAAGCAGTACGGCGCAGGATTGTGTTCGCAAGGTCACAATTCTGCACTGCTGTTGTTAATGGCAGGTGTGACGCTTACCACCAGGTGAACGTCTTGCTCGTCTCGTCACTTGATTGTATAAATAAAAACTAGAACTTTGATTTGTTAATTAAATTACTTTTTTCTCTTCGACATTCGACGGTAATTGTCTAGTACTTAAAAGTCTCATTAGCGTTATTAGCCCTACAGGAACCTTCAAACCGAAACAAAGTAATAATAATAATGTTTCCATTTCCACAAAAGCTTTTCCCAAGTCACACCGTCGAGACCGATCTAAGTATTTGTTTGGATCCGGTCACTGCTAACTGCCTGCATTGAAGCTGAGACGGCAAGGACTACTATAGCTAGTGAGTGCGTATGGTGAATGCGGAGTGTTGCCGCACCGCGCCACTGGATCGGAGTCAGGGCGGCAGTTGCGCGCGCACCCGGCGCACGTCGCGTCGCTATACGCCGCTTCAGACGCAGTCCATCGCGCCACCGCGCATATCGACGCGCAATCAAACCACACGCCCGCACAAAACAAGTCTGCCATTATCGGAACATCACCTGTGCTATTCCATTATTTAAAAAAACATTCCCGTTAAAATTTGTTATTTTTTTGTGTGTTATCGGAAAGTTGGTGTATTCACACGTAAGTATTCATGGAAATATTTTTTATTTTTTATTTTTGATAGCTGCGAAAGAAAATTCAAGGGAAAGTGTTATCGCAAACTCGATAAAATATATCAATAAATTGAGCATTTTTTTTGTTTTTAAATTGGAATGAAATTTTATAGAAGCAACGACGTTACTCTCCTTCTACGAATATTATATTATCCCCGACAGACACCAAAGGTACGTTTATTTGGGCACGTTATCAATGCCTATCTTTACGTAATGTCATCGATAATATTTATTCAGTAAGCTTAGTATGTTTTGATGGCGCTTATCTGTTACTTAGGCCACTAGGTTGATAAACATTGTTTTTTTTAAATACTTTCTCCACCTGCACATAGGTCAGGGATTGAACGGGTACTTTATCTATAGGTAAAGTAACTTTCAGATATTCCTACTAAGTTATTTAGGTATTGTACCTTCAGGGTACTTTATAGGTTGTACCTATAGTATTTTAGTTTTACTTGGTTGTAGCGTATTTGAGTTTTGCGCATTTCCTACGACATGTGACACCCAAATTGAGCAGCTAAAACTTTTAAGCTTTTTTTATTTATTATTTACCTAAATAAGTGTACTTAAATTAATTTAGAATTGAAGGTTGATTTTCAGAAACCTAATTTATTTATATAAAATATAATAATGTATGTATATTATTTTAATAATAAAACATGTCAAAATTAAATCCTAATGCGAAAACATTCATTGCGAAAACATATAAAATATAATAATATGGAAGCTATCGCTATACGTATCTCGTCTGGTTGAAACGCATGGCGTTACTGATAACATGAAGTGGGTGGTGCCTTTGCCAGTGACGCGTGTGTGATTTTTAATTGTTTTAATCGCTAGAAGGGTAAAATATTACATTTATTTTCTTTAGTATTATCATATACTTAGTACACTCCCGGACATAGGGCTCTCCCAAGGCATGCCACTGATCTCTTGGACTCTCCGCTTTCAGCCACACTAGCTGGGCTACGTAAATCGTCACTCCATCCAGTCCGAGAGTTTTCTTCGCTAGTAATTTATAATCTGAGTATATTCTAGAGTTCTGTTAAATATTAGAGTTTCGATTACCTTTTCAGGAATGAGCACTTAGCATATAGGTAATGTACATAATATATTTATGTATATTCGCCATTGAGTTATACGGTTTTTTTTGGATATATTTATTATGCTCTAATTAAAACAGCTTTACCAATATTTAAGCTTTACAAAAATACCAACCGTCTAACTATCTAATCTACTTCACTAAGCACATACACAAAACAATTGAATGATAATAACAAAAAATACGGATAATATTTTTTCAGGTTATTTTTTAGGGTTCCGTACCTAAAAGGAACCCTTATAGAATCCCTTAAGATCACTTCGTTGTCCGTCTGTCTGTCTGTCAATGCCCTTTTTATCTAGAGCGCCAGAAGGTATCAAGTTGAAATTAATATAAAATACGTAAATGCACGGTCCCTTAAAGCTGTAAAAAATCAAGCTTTTATTGCAACGCAATCAAAAATTACGGCCATTTTTGCAAGAATTATAGAGTTTTTTTGACTCACAACTAAATCAAAATTTATAGGGTACTCCCGTTATCCTCGACTCATGAAATTTGATAAGAAGCAAGGTCGCCATAACACAAACTATGGGAAAAATCTGAAAATTGATAATATATAGATATATTGTCATTTCTCAAGCCAAATCTTGAATGGTTATATTGTTCGTTTCTTTAGTTCCCAAAAAGACTACTAGATGGCGCCCAATACTACTAAAACTCGAAAACGTTTCGTTCGTAATTTTTTACGAACGAGGATTTTGATCGCAATTGGTGTATATATAATAAAATCCGACTAACTTATCTCTACTGATGAGCGATGGAGCCACTGTCGTAGGTTCTGAAGACAACTGACAGCTGCCTTGCCTACTGATATTTTTAGTTCTTCCATTTCATCAACAGTACAAATAAGTTTGAAGTGCTGTACAATTCAAATTTAACTCTTATAGAGTTATGTAGAAAGAATTTTTACACACCTAGTTAAAAAAACCTCTTCTTAGGCCAATTTGGTGGGTGGCACCTACCAAAGAGAATGTAAACACTACGTTTTAGCACCTACTGCGTACTTAATTGAATTTTTAATTTAATACGGAGAAAGGTATTTTACATAAAAGCTTTAACCTTTTCCTAAATGTTACATCGTACATAGGTGTCTTTTGTGTTTTTTTTATTTCATTTTAGGCATCGCAGTTTGTGTACTGTGCCAGTTTCATATTACAAGTTTTTGATAGTATCAGGCCTATTTAACCTGATACTATAATAGGGTAGATGACTGATGTTTATATCGTTGAAACCAATAGCTTTAATGAAGAATTTAAGTAAATATAGTATGTTTATTGAAAAAACAATTTAAATTGGTTAATAATGTTCTGATATATGAGCGTTTAAAGTTTTTGTTAGAGACAACTCTGTCCCTTTCCCACAAAACAAAAAATGACGTAACGCCTTAATTGTCAGAATAGAATATATATGGCGTACTGAGAAGTGACGTCACGATTTGCTGTTTCTTCTCTCTGTCTAGCATGATATTGAAATGCTTATAAGTTGCTTATTTTTGATCAGATTTTCATTTTGTTTTCATTAATCGGCTATATTTATGGGCCACAATTTAATAGGACAATAAAAAAAACCAGTCATCTAGCCTATTGTGGTGACTTTAGCTCTAAGCTCCTAAGCTTTTACCGAGTCTTAGAAATGACAACAAAAGACAAGTTTCTCCACATTATATTATTTGGCCATTTCTATGCAAAAGCACATGCCTCTAATGAATAAAATACCAACATTTTACGCACACATCAATGACATTAACATGAGCACGAGAAAATAAACATGTTCTACAATGCAATGAAAATATTACAATGCAACGACATGATTTATTTGCCAAAACTCCGCCGCGAGAGACGTCTCGTTGGATTTCTATATACGATCTAAGTTTTCTCTACATATCTGTTATGTGAATGACCGAAAGTGAAAATCTTTTTTAGGGTTGCGTACCCAAAGATAATCTAACTGGATCCTATTATAAAGTCGCTGTCCGTGTCTATCCATTTATCCGATCTTTATTGACCTATACCTCGCGAACCGTACTAAGTAGCTGGGTGAAATTTTCACAGAATACTTGTTAGATACTATCGCGGATTACCTTCTACTTGTAGTAGTACGGAACCCTCGTTATCCGAGTCGCAAGTCCGATTCGCACTTGACGGCTTTATTTGATTTAAAAACCAAACTACTGAACCCATACCATAAAAATTGAAGTATAAGCTACCAAACAAAAAAATAATTATCAAAGAAAATTCCATAATCGCGTAAAAAACATTAAAAAAATACATACAGTCGAATTGAGAACCTCCTTTTTTGAAGCCGGTTGAAAATCTAGAGACAATTCAAATGCTACCATCAGTACCAGCGTGCTGGGCTAGCAGTTAGCAGCATCATGCTGGCCGCATAGCCACGTTGAATGGTAACCATAATCACTTGTATAAAAGCCAATGTTTTTTACTCCTTCACGCTGAAACGGCAGCCCCAGATCTAGGAGGGGGGGGGGGGGCAAACCGGGGTTGTTCGTAATGATGAATACATACATATCCTTCACTATTACTACACCTTTTTGTTACACGTTGTATAACTTTCGCAATTTGAACTCATACTTATAAATGCGCATCTTAAAACACAGTTTTAAGATATACATACATACATATATATATATATATATTTTTTTACTTAACTCGACGCTTCGGCAATGTTTCAGTAGCCATGGTCGTGGACTGACTGACGAAAATATAAATAGTTTGCCCCGAGGCCCCGGGAATATACATAGCTACCTAATCAAGTTTCAACTACTTACCCACTAGATAAGTTATTTTGATAATAGTTATCCGTATTGTATATAGCTTATTTTATGTGGCTTTATTTATTAAATTATGTCTACTAACGACGTACTACGTACTATCCTACAAGTAACGAATATTTATCTGGGATAAAAACTAGCCCACGTGTTGATCCAGATTATAAGTCA
Source organism: Erannis defoliaria (assembly GCA_905404285.2). NCBI lineage: Eukaryota > Metazoa > Arthropoda > Insecta > Lepidoptera > Geometridae > Erannis > Erannis defoliaria. The sequence goes on along the minus strand of FR990066.1, from coordinate 8,008,212 downwards.
TTTCCGCAGTCTACAATATTATGTTAACAGATCTGTACCCTATTTATGCTCTATAGCTAATGATAAGTACACTATAATCTATGAAGCGTTAAGAAACATGGTAATAGAGACGGACATTATGAATTTGAAGTAGGTACTTATTACTTGTTGGCTCCCGCTACTTTATCCGAGAGTTTCCAATTTTCCCGACTTTTCAGCAACAGCAATATCTGTTAGGTAACTCGCTGTCCCTGTTCTTAATGGATAAAAAAGAAATTGCGATACCTATAGGTACTGTTAACACGTTTAAATAATACCGCTTTGAGAGTAATTAATAATTGTAGTGATTAATAATTGAGTAAAATAATTGTCTGCTCATAGTTTGCTCATTAACTGACAAATCGTAATCAGCAGGTCAGGAGTCAGGATAGAATATTAACAAGCAAGATCATGTCAGCGCTGTTGCCACTTGTAACTATGGGGTACCACAAGGCTCGACAGTCGGACCCTCGCTATTTCCCATCTGCATTAATGAGCTGTTCAAAATGACACATATTTAAGCAAATACTTATTTTGATGTTTGCGAATGACACTGACTGTCCTACTTTTTCATGCGTATATCTACCTGCCCGGACTTGTTTACGAAAGTAGAACAGGGATTGCCAAAAGTAATTTCTTGGCTCGAAAATAATTTGTTCGTATAACACCTTACCCGACCTATCGTTTAACACCTTGAAAACCAGGTATTTATCATTTAGTAAAATTAATGCAAACAGACCACTTAATTTTCTTCAGTTAAATGCCAAAGGTTGCGTTTCCACGCAATAATGACGTTGGGCACATAAACTTTAGTTGCAATCTCTTGAGTAGACTAGTTCTAAAGCTATAAGATGTCTTTGACTAAGAATAGACGACAATTAGACTAAGGTGCTCACATAAAGTATGTCTTCGGATAAGATAATCCAAATTTATTTGGGACTATTTGCGGGAGTGGCGCCCCTATTAATTATTACTACTTTTGCCAAGCAATATAAGTGAGTTTATAAACAATGGCATGTATCAGCATCTAACCACAAAACAGATAGGTAATGTCACTGCGGGGTATACCTATGGCTATCCTCGGACAAGTATAGTATTACACAATCTGTGTCTCGTGGTTTCTGGGTTCCGTGGGTCTACCCTCGATTGGTAAATTAGTGTTTTTTATATACAATGGACCGATGCACGTTTGAAGATTTACGTAAAATATACCTACAATAATCATATATTTATTCACTGTAAAAAATGCCAGTAGCATGTTTTTTCAATCCGTACGTACCAGGATAACATTGGTGCGTACTTACCCTAAGTGATATTAGCTATAGCAGCACGAGTACCGTTCTTGACGAGCGGATCGGATCTTTGCTTCCGAGTTGGATTCTCCGGGCGACCTCTTTGTCGAAGTTGGACCTACCTAACTGAACAATCTGTCCAAGGTAGTTGTAGGCAGAGATGGTTGTTGGCAGAGTCGCTGAAAGACCTCAATACTATCCTCAGCGACCTCAGTAACGTTTCCCAACAGGTGGGTCTTAAAATGAACATGGACAAGACAAAGATCATGTCCAATGTCCATGTTGTGCCCGTACCGGTTGTCGTTGGGAACGATACACTCGAAGTTGTTGACCACTATTTGACATTTAAATCGGTATAATTCGATACATTCGATTCGGTATATTCTCAAAATCGTCTTAGTAAATCTGCTATACAGACACGTCAAATTTTGCGACATAGAACGGTACTCGCGCTGCATGTGCGAACATTAATATATAAAAGCATTTCATTTACATAACGAATTTGAAAGTGATGTCGGCATGAACACATCATAAAATAAAAGTAGTTAATGATAAGAAGCTAATAAAAATAGGGACTTTCATTTGTGCCTGCGCCGGTGCATTCTATCACTCTATATTATATTATACCTAGTATATTGTATTTGTATTTTGTATATAATAGTAGGTTCTATACCATAGCTATGATAAAATGTAGTGTAGATTATGGAAACGGAACTAATAACGAGGGAAGTGAAGGTAGCCAAGGGCAGGAACAGTTTAAAAGGTGAATTGTTCGCAAGCGCTCGCTATTATGACGGATTGGTTGAATGTTCTGTTTTTATCTTCACACTGCAGATTTAAAAAGCGTGGTGATGGAAAGTGTGTAATCAATTAGGTGTACCACTCTGCGACCCTCCATATATTTTATCATGCCAAAAATCCCGTCGATCCATTATTACGTTCTTGCATGAAAGACTAACATAATAGTTAAAGCACTTTTACATTTATAATATTATTAGTAAGGATGATTTTACGTTACGCTATACGAATGAGTCAATGGCGGCATTACGCATTCAATAGGTGCGATTAAACGATTGTTCTTTTAAAGGCGCGGTCGGTAGATTGAGGTGAATAATGGTGAGATGTAATTGTCACTGACCAGGGTATGTCCTAAAACTGCACCCAGGACCATCGGGGGACGGGCAGCAGAGCAGTGTCTTCTCTTCTCGGTTAACGGCGGTGAGCATTCTGCGATCCCCAAGCCGCCTACCAAGCGTAAGGATTGTGGCAACCTCCTCTTCCAGTAGTGGACGTCTTCTAGCTGTGGTTGTTGTCCCTGTAGAAAATTGTAACGGTGTACCCATTTTAGGGTTCCCTATTAAAATAAGAACTCTCATAGTTTCGCCATATCCATCTGTAGCAATTTTTATAACTCATCATTATCATCAGCCAGAAGACGTTCACTGCTGGACGAAACTAACGTAACTTGACGTGACGTAACTTTAATTGGGGCGGGATAACTTTATAACTGACTTAACTTAAAAAATATGGTTTTAATTTATCGATATTTTTATGTAGGTAGGTACACTGATAATCAACTCTAAGACTTCTGAACGACTCACTTCTTTCTTTACGTAGGTAGCTGTCGAGTCGAGGCTGGTTTGATATCGGATACTTAAAGGTAATACTGAGACAAAATATCAATCAGAAACTACAAGACAAGAAGGTCTACATCATCGCAATTTAGTACATGTACGTTAAACGTCATGTATTTACATAGTTAGGTATAATAATAAGTTTGTTAAAGCATATTTTTGTGCACCTATAATTGTGTTCAGGATTAAATAGAAATGTGGTGAAAATATACTAGATCCTACTACACGGAAAGCGGACTTGAAGATATCTGAAAGATCAAAAAAAGTATAAATCTTAAAGACAGACAGATTTTTATTTAAATAAAATGTAACTACGGAACCATGTATGATCATGACAGTGTAGCTACATGCATTTGACAGTTTTTGTTCAGTCGTTCTGAAAACATAAATTACACATAACGAGTTTTATGGAATGAAGCAGAACCATTTTTACTGATGTTTTTATGATTTTCTTTATTATAAACTCCTTTACGTCTTAGTCACGTTACACGAAACTCTTAATTTTTTTTATGATTATTAATATACCTGTAATTTTTTAGATTATAACGATTATAATATATATAGATAGTTTAAAAAAGATGAACTGTACTGATCACAACTTTTTGCAATCAACTTTGTTCATCTCGAGGCGGTGATTGTTTGATGATACTGGCAGTGAATGTGTAATATAATAATGTGTTGTTCTCAGTAGGTTTACTATTAGCTCACATTAAATTAAATGTCATAATATATTGTAGCATAATTTTACCTGTCCTAATGATATGTGATGATGATTATTATTATGATGATGATGTGTTAATCCAGGGTATACGCATTTTAAACCAAAACTTACCAATTGATACATACACACTTACGTTCGTTAGGTACATACCTACTTACGTACTTTTTGGCGTTTTGCCGGCCGCTACCTTGGCAATATAATCCCATGTTGCCCAACTACCAATTATGAAAAAATACCTATTACTATGACAAAAATATGCCAGACTCATTATGTCAAAGTGAATTAAGAACTAAAATATTACGCGAAACAAAGTTAAAATTATTACACAGTTGTAAAATTTTCAATCTATATGGTCTTTACCTATGAAATTGCCGTTTTGTATGGAATAAGTGAAAGTACTTATTTTTTTTACCTTTTTTATTTCTGTTATTCAAAGTAATCACCCATGCAATCGACGCATCTTTGCCAACGAATTGGCAGTTTATTGATGCCCTTCTTGTAAAAATCAGCTGGACGGGAGGCAACAAACTCTTCAAAGGCATTTTGTACTGCCTCTCGGGAATTGAATTTTTTACCCACTAAAAAGTTGTCTAAATTTTGAAAAAAGTAATAGTCGGTAGGTGCAAGGTCTGGTGAGTATGGCGGATGAGGGAGAGCTTCCAACCCCAGCTCTTGCAGCTTGGAGACTGTCTGTTGTGCAGTATGGGGTCGCGCGTTGTCGTGAAGTAGCAGTGGGGACGACCGATTAACCAAAGCTGGTTGCCGATGTGCAAGCTTCTCCATCATTCAAATCAAATCAAATCATTTATTTGCGGAGCACAGGTATATATAAACCTTTGTCTCCAGTTCTTCACAGTACACATCTGCAGTAATGCTCGTGCCGTTTTGTAAAAAGCTGTGGTGAATCACACCCGCACTAGACCACCAAACAGTGACCATCACCTTTTTAGGGATCATTTTTGGTTTAGGGTATTGTTTAAATGTAATGAAAATACAACGCTAATCAATAAACAATATACTGAGCATAGAGTAAGTAACATACTGAGTTTGTAAAAAGAATGTCATGTTTTTAAGACAAAATTAATTTGAATTCAGAATACAAAGCCATTCCAAACTTTTTTTCTATTTGAAATGACCAGTACTGAAGAACGGCAATTTCATAGGTAAAGACCTATTGTATAAAATTCAAAGACCTGACTGTCTCACTGCCTGATATATCAACGCACAGCCTAAACCGCTGGTCCTAGAGACATACAATTTGGAGTGTGTATTCTTTAGGAAGTGTAGGTATACATTTTATCGAAATCGGTTCAGTAGTTTTGTTTTTAAATCAAAATGACTAGAAAATATGAAGATGTCATCCAGGTATTCGAAGTTGAAGTCGGATGTATTTTTTTTAAAAGCTTACTATTCCAAAATATCATTGAGATGATTGTCATTGCGATGACAACGTATCATACCTCGTTTGTCTAAATATGATTTGTAGTTTCAAAATACGAAGGCACACATAAACACGCATACATATACTACTGAAACGTGGCTGAAACCGTTACCCCTATAGGTACACACTACAAAATAATGTACCTACTGTACCACAGAAAAGCGAAGGCCCTACTACTTCTCTCTTCAGTGTACTGTACTTACACTACATTGGTTCTACTTTAACAAACCTATATTTTTATCGTTTCAATTTGCCTAATATACGTAGCGATTCTTTTACGAGCAATCAATTCTCAATTCAGCCAGTTTGCCAGTCTAGGCCACTTCAATTTGAAACAATTTTTAAGTTCCTTATTCATTTTGGAACAATGATTATGACGGATGGATTATAAATCCATAGATTTACAAGCACTTGGATTTTGACTTAGAGTATTATGGTAGTTATTAAGTTTCGGTAGCGTCATTTGACATTCCAAGTGTGTTTACCGGCTTCGATCACGCCGCGGCCGTCACTAACTATTTAAGTGAGCACTGAGTAGTGAGCTGTTCTCAAATGCCTATCAACCATGTTTTTTTTTTATTATTTTACTTACCGATTTAAGCCTCCATTAAGGCCTTCGTCCAGCAGTGGACGTCTCCTGGCTGATAATGTGTGTACCTATTTAAAACATCTATCTGTATATATAAAATACAAAGTCCTGACTGAGCTATCAACGCACAGCCTAAACCGCTGATCCTAGAGACATGAAATTTGGAGGGTGTGATCTTTGTGAAGTTTAGGTATCTACTAAGAAAGGATTTTTGGAAATTTCACCCCCAATAGGTTAAAAAATGGGATGAAAGTTTATATGAAAGTCCGTCAATTTCGAAGTTAGGATCTTCAAATTTTGTGTTTAGAATGACAGTTTAAAATTAGTTTATAAGTGACACAGCAATGTTAATTCCACCCACGAAGGGGTGAAAAAAGGCGTGAAGTAGTGTATAGAAAGTCGCTCATTTTCAAAGTAAAAATCACATTATTTATTGTTAAGGCTTAAGGTTGGAAACTAACGCAACGTTTATCGTTGTTTTTTTATTATTTTTTTATTTTAAGCAGGATGAAATTTTGAATTTAAGCTGTTTATTCCTAAATTTTGTATTCAAGTACAAATAATGAACACGTGTATCGTGTTATTACTAAGGATTTACAGCTACTAATATATCAAGAAGCTATCTATAAATAAGTTTTATGTGACGCAAAACTTTAAAAGAGTAGCAAGTCAACGATACTGCAAAACTTTGGACACTACTGAAGCCAAAGATGGGAAATTTAAACAAGTTTCCTTTTGTAATGTATGTTCGTATTTTGAGATATTCATATCCTAAATGGTGATATGATGTTAGGTTATGGTTTGAAGACCAACATCTTACATGGTCTATCTTCTTTTATGGTCCTAAGAAAGAAAAGCTATAATGAAAAATATGATCAATCTGCTAAAGCCCAAGCTCTTCACGAACGTGCTAGAATACTTCGTAAACACTCTTGAATTACTATTAAATATAAGGTCGGGGTAAAAGTTTCTTCGTATTTTAAAAACAAATTCATGACACTTTTTTTTATAAGTTTAATTACATTTAATAATAATATATATGTTCCATTTCGTTCGATTACTTGTTGCCATCTTGTAGGTAGTGACATAATCCCGTTACTGAAGAAATTTTGGGACTTCAGATCATAAAAAATGCAACAAGTAGTTTTGACAGTCCTCTCTTGATATTAATCTAACACTACCCAAAGAATTCTGAAGAGACCGAAACAGGTGGAAATCTGAAGGGTGCAAGGTCAGGGCCATATGGTGAATGCATTAACACTTCCCAACCAAGCTCTCTAAATTTTTGCTGAGTGGCTTAAGATGTGTGCGGTCTGTCGTTATCATGATGAAAGACCACACCCTTTCTGTTGATCAATTCCGGCCGTTTTTTCTCAATTTCTTGTTTGAGTCTCATCAGCTGTTGGCAGTAGAGATTCGAATCGATGGTTTTACCCGGCGGTATAAGCTCGTAATGAATGATGCCCTTCCAATCTTACCATACACACAGCATCACCTTATTACGTGTTAATCCGGGTTTCGCTACAGTCTGTGGTGCTTGAACGCCCTTTGACCATGATGGTTTGCGCGCGTTCTTGTCGTATAGGTGATCCACTTTTCATCACCAGTGATCAATCTTTTCAAAAAGGGTTCGGTTTCGTTACGTTTCAATAGAGAATCGCAAATGAGTACACGATTCATTTGGTTTCTTTGAGTGAGCTCGTGTGGCACCAAAATATCGAGTTTTTTTGTATACCCAGACTTTTGCAAATGGGTCAAAACTGTTTTGTGGTCGGTCCCCAGTTTTTCAGCTACGTCGTACTTACTAATATACCGATCTTACGCCACTTTTTCAGAAATGGCATCGACTTTATCCGTAACAGGGCGACCAGAGAGAGCTGCATCTTTGACATCAAAATTCCCGGACTGAAAACGCTTGAACCAACATTGTGCTACTCTTGATGACACTGCTTTAGGTCCATAAACGTCACAAATTTTATTCGCGGCTTGTGTCGCATTTTTCCCTTTTGCGTTTTTTGTAATAAAACTTCAAAATATATCCAATTTCTTCGTTAGATTCACTCATTTTATCGAACAAATAAACAATTGAAAATTGGCGGGAAATTGTTTTTTACTTTTTTGTATTCCTTTTTTTAAATGTCATATTTTTAATGGTATCAAAACCAGCCAGATATAAACAGTACAACTGAAGAGATTTTACTACAACTTCATACATACAAAATACGAAAAGACTTTTTCCCTGACCTATTACAACTTTGATCCCCACACGTCTCCGTTTTGCGGAATACCAGCTTAACTAAGAACTGACGTGGCTGACCTCTAGAGTATGCTCAAAGAACTCTATGAGTCATTCCTTAAAGTTGGTTTGTACGATGTACAAGGGACGAACAAGACCATAAATAACGATATCCGCGTTCGGAAGGATCTTTTTTTGAAAAATTTTATGATGTCATTGCTCAAGATCTCACTTAGTCTGAAACCTAAGGTGTATAATCAATGAGTCTTGTCTATTGTCTATCGTATCATCACATACGGTGCTGATACGTGGTCACTAATGACCAGTTTAAAATCCGAGTAGCTCAAAGTGCAATGGAATGGGCCATGTTAGCCATCACTGTCCTAGACCGTATGTCAAACGTGGAGATTCGAAATTGAAATTTGGAGGGTGTATTTGTCTTAATGCGTAGCTTAGGGGTATACTAAGATTTTTTGAAATTCAACCCCTAATGGGGTAAAATGGGTGAAAACTTTCGTGAAAATTTGCATTTGGCTAGATCATAAAAAATAAAAAATGCTGTTTTCAATATTTTTTCACAGGGATGACTTAAAGGGGTGAAACGGGGGGTGAATATTTTTATAGTAATTATTTGTATTTTAAGTTATAGTGATGATTTTTAAAAGTCTATTTTAATACAAATATTAAAATAGACTTTTAAAACAAAAAACAAAATTTTGCTAAGGTTGTTCCAAAGTGCATAATGGTTAGGAAAAAATAAATAATTAACCCAGCGCAGCGGTATGGAAGTTACGAGTATTTGGAATCGGGGCAAATTTCGTCCGTACGCGGACGACGCGACGTCGCGGGCGACCTCTAGTAATCCAAAAAAACTTCCTAAATAAAAACTTTAAAAGTATTAAAAAATGTATTATTAAAAAAAATATTGGTATATTGCTTTAAGTTATATATTACTTAGCTAAAATGTCTTATTATAATGCTTTTAGGCATTGCTGATAAAGTTTGTCGGTAGTCGATATCTTGGAGAAATTTGCACTCTTTCTAAGTAAAATCCGTGATATTCAAGTGTAAATGTGCGTGTTCTTATCTAAATTTAAATGAGTATACTCAGTCAGAATACATTTTTTATGAATTTTGTAGTAGGTAACTAGATCCAATTCCGTAAATCTACTTATACAAAATCTTTTCAAGTTTTTTGAATGAATGTTTCAAGACGGTGAGACCGCACTGTCCCTCACTTAGATATTGGCATGAATAATGTATTAGGTACAAGCTAAGTCTCAAGGTTATACCTATCTGCTATTTTCTCGCAGTTTAGGTAATTTCAGGTAAATGGGTAATTTTCGATCATTTAGATAACAAGATACTCAAAGAGGATAATGAAACAGAAAAAATGGCGGAGTGAATCGGACTCGCGCGTTAAGGGTTCCGTATCACCACACAATATAATTGCTTATGTATATTTGCCAAATATGTGATTCTGTCATTATTATTTTTTCTTTTTTAGGGTTCCGTACCTCAAACGAAAAAAAGGAACCCTTATAGGATAACTCCGTTGTCCGTCTCTTTCTGTCTGTCTGTCAAGACCCTTTTTCTCTGGAATGCATGGAGATATTAAATCTAAATTAAGATCAAATACGTAAGTCCACTGGCCCTTGGTGCTGTAAAAAAATCAAGCTTTTTAGAGTGAACTAAATCAACATTCATAGGGTACTTCCCGTTGATCTAGAGTCATGAAATTTGGCAAGAATCAAGGTCACATAACAGTAATTACGGGGAAAATCTGAAAATTAATAATTTGTAGATATATCGAAACTGAAATGGTTATTTTGCTTGTATCTTTAGTTCCCAAAAAAATTACTAGATGGCGTTCTACACCGTTAAAACGCGCAAACTTTTTGTTCGTCGTTTTTTAGACAGTTTTGATCGCAGCTGCTCACAATTGTACGACTAACTCATCCCTACAGGTGGTCGAGGAAGCCACGAGCGTAGGTTTTTAAGAAAACTGACAGCTGCATTGATTTATTTTAGTTCTTGCATTTGACTAACATTACAAATAAGTAAGAGGGCTGCAATTCAAACTTACCTCTTGAAGATTGTAGAAAGGAGTTTTACAAACTAGTTAAAATCTTTTCTTTGCACCTTAACATCTACGGAGAAAAGTTTGCACATAAAAGTTTAAACCTTTTCTTATGTAAGTAAGTACATCGGTGACTGCATTTTTCTCATTCAATTCAGGTCCCCCGCGACTTCGTCCGCGTACGGAAGAAATTAGGCCCGCTCCCAAAATTCACCACTTTAAATCATCCCCAGGATTATTATTTTTTACTTTGTCAACCAGACAAAGATTCTTATAGTACCTATTAGATTAAAGATTAACAAACTCGTGTTTATCTACTAGGCCAACATATCTTGTAGAAAGATGCGGATAGTGGAGTGGAACTCTTCTCGGCGTTCCCATTACTCTTTATCTGAACTAAGTTACCAACGACGTCGCGTCGGGATGTTATGCAAAACAGATGAAACGGTTATGAAATAATTTTCAAACAAACGCAGCATGCTCAGCAGCTATCATTGTTTCTAGATTGTCTGTGGCCCAAGCGAGCGAAAAAAGCATTGTTCTCTGAATCACATTCCGTCTCATTCAGAACAAATAATAATAGTACCTACGTCACAGAATAAATAATATTCCTACGTGCAAATACTTATTATACCGGGGATCCCGCTCCCGAAAACGAAAAACTGGTGATAGTACCTAATATAACTATATTTTTACTCATAGTTCACATTCATATAAACACCAGGTTTGAGGACCTAAATATAATTGTTATTGAAAAAAAATTACTTTTCCCTTATTTATTTTTTTACTTTGCGCAGTGTTTTTAACATAATTACCTACTATACATAAACTTATCAGCTGATGCTCAGTTATAGAACGACCTCCTTTCATTTCATTGATTTCTAGCGTCAGCATTTTTTTAAGTCTGTATTGTATCGTATAAGTTAATAATAAATAAATTAAATAAATAAATATTGGTGTACATTTCACACAGCGTCATCTAGCTCAAACTAAGCAAAGCTTGTACTATTATGGGAACCAAATAGCTGATAGAATACTTATATACTTTTTTGTGTGTCTTGACTGTCGTGAGTGCTATCACCCTTTTTAGGGACGGTCCTTTATACCCGGTATATAATTGGGAAAGTTATTCTGTGTCTCAGTTAGTGTCTGTGTTACCTACCTTTTACGAAGCAACCTGCACAATTATTATTCTTTGTATTGATCACAAAGAATAATAATTGTGCAGGTTTACCTCAAAGATAATGAGAATCCAAACTGGAATATTATAATTATCTTACCTCTATAGGTCTCTACGTCGTAGCATCCGTAGCATAGCTACGCGGTGGCCTACGAAATTCTTATAGTAAGTAAAAGTAAGCGTAAACGATAACTATTCTTAGCGATAATGTTATATCGCTAAGAAAAGTAGGTATAAAAGAATATAATATAAATAAAATTCTTTGTTATCAAGGGTTAATAACTAGCTTTTAAGTTTTGCGTTTGACCACCATCTGGCGACGATGCGGAGCACACTTGTCTTGAGACTTGAAAACACTCAGATAACGGTCCACAACGCAAGTGAAATCAAAGCGCTTTTTATTCTACAAATGTTCAACATTTTAAAAGAAAATATAAACTAAAGAATAAAAAGTAAGCTGACAACAACAAGTACTTTTAAAATAGCCTTTAATCATAGAGGTAGGAACTACTCTATGCCTATAATAAATAAATAAATGTCGGCTGAACGTCGTTACTTTATAAAGTAAAAAATAACTCAATTCATTTATTAACATTTTAGTTCGTTTTTTCGTGTTTTTTTTTATTATTGTCCTTAAGGAAGTCGGTACTTTAAAAAATGTTTTTTTTTCCATTCGTAAACTCTATCCTAGATCCTCTATTAAAGATTCCAATCTGCACTTAGGTCTCGTAATGATACGATGATGATTAAAAGTTACGCAAGATGTCGGTCATTGTACATAAAAGAGTTATTATATAAAATATCCTTAAATTATTGCAATATAATGCTCATGTCATTTATTATTTACAGTGTTAACCAGAGGTCCTCAAACCTTCAAGCACTTTTTAGAGCTATTTTATAAAACTGCAATTTTAAAATTTTTATATAGGTACTGCGCTAATTGCGGTATTTATGATTTTAAAAGCACTTATTCATAATTAATTTATACTATCTACATCTATGTATTTTGTTTTATTTATGGTACTACCAGTAGTACCATGGGTAAAAAAATATCCCGTAGTACTACCAAGCGATCCAGCAGGGAGAGTATCGTCCTTGACGATCGTACTATTTGACACCGTCGTATCGTTTTCGTACTATTTTTTTAAATCGGTATAAATTCGGTATATTCTCAAATTCGTCTAAGTAAATCTGCTATACCGACACGTCAAAGCTGTTTTACCCGTTGTTTCATCTGTCATTTCTTTGAGAATATAGGGGTCAATCATGTGGAACCTTCAATTTACATCTCATTATACCACCAATTTACAAATTTCATCTCAAATGACAGGGCCCTGTTTTATAAATCTACAACTACAAGTCTTGTACTTGTAGTGAAAAACTGGCAAAACCGCAAAAAAAATTGAGTACGGCTTTTTTAAAAGCTACAAAACAACCAGTGTACAAACTATAAGTACAAGCACTTTTAGATAAGCTAAAGATAATCCTGTAACTGGTAACTTGTAGTTACTAGTTACAAGAAGCTAGTACAATCATAAGCTTGTACTTGTAGCTTTATAAAAAACGGCCCTGATCACAACCAATTTACAACCACTTGCTCCTTCGAAACCTATAGCACATATTTATAATACTACTAAACCTATAAATAGCATAGATTTCATGACCTATAGCAAAATTATTGTACCATTTTTATGGACCCATTGGAGCCCAAAATATCGATCGAAATACACTTTTTTAGTGTATCGGTCGAAATACCCTTTTTTTTTTATGATAAAAGGATAACAAGACGGACAAGATTCTCTCGTGATCGTGGGAATGGAACCCACACCCTACAGCTCTCAAGGCAGAGATACCAAAAACTGAATTTATAAGGCAGTCTGAATTATCAAGGCGAGTCTCATTACCACAGTAATTTCGCTACTTACAGAACTTTGCAATCGTTAACATACTCGTATTAGTGTTTGGAATTTGCATACTGCTGCTTCGCGGTAGAATATCTAGATCGAGAATATATACTGCGGCAGTACCTAACTCGGCAACCTCCTGCAAAGGATACCTACCACTTAGTATACTACCAACGTTGATACCAAAGTGCAACTTTGAGAATAGCTGGTTCAAAAACACTATTCACTATAATCACACTTTGAATCAACACAATTGACTGTGAACTCATACAAAATATTGCATACATTTTCAAATTAAGCGTAAACATAACAAATTACTAAACATTTCGTGCGGGAAATCAGATTCACCACTGACCATTTAGCATAACTAGTTATACTCCTCGGTTTTAGTCGCATTTATTTTCGTATTTTAAAGTGAACCACGATCTAAATAAATGTAACATAAAGAGTTTATTTATCTCTATTTTTTATGCTCATCTCTACTATCACGTAGGTAAATATTTTTTCTTGAATTTTATCAAAACGGCGTAGCCGTTTAGGGTTTGAAATGATAACAACCAGACAGATATATTATATTCTTTAAAGTCATAAACGTAAATCTATTATTATCACTATAATAGGTATATTAACAACTTCGTGTTATGTACTCGTCCGGGCTTACAAACAAATTGATTTGACATAGAAATGCAGTGTAATTACCATATCAAATTCAAAGTCCTGACTTACTGGACACTAGACTTAGACACATGAAATTTGGAGGGTGTGTTTTTTGTGGAGTGTAGGTATCCACTAAGAAAGGATTTTCGGAAATGTCACCCCTAAGGGGGTAAAATAAGGGATGAAAGTCCGTCAGTTTCGAAGTTAGGATCTTATAATTTTGTGTTTAGACTGACGACTGAAAATTAATTTATACGTGTCTCAGCATTTTTGATAACTCGACCGAAGGGGTGAAAGAAGGAATGAAGTTGTGTATGGAAGTCCTTCATTTTCAAAGTAAAAAATCACATTATTTATTATTGGTTGGAAACTATCGCATTGTATATTGTTGTTATTTATATTTTAACCCTTAAGAGGGTGAAACGGGGAATGAAATTTAATATTTAAGTTGTTCATTCCTAAATTTTGTATTTAAGAACGAATAATGAGCACGTGGATAGCGTAAAGTCGTATAAGTTGTAAAAGTCGCGGGCAACCGGTGGATGCAAATGGCAGGTTGTCGTACAGTGTGGCGGTCTAAGGGGGAGGCCTTCGTTCAGCAGTGGACGTCTCCGGGCTGATGATGATGATGATGATAGCGTTATTACTAAGCCTCTACTGCTTCTGTATATCCGTCTGTCTGTCTGCCACGAGCAAATATCTCAGCTGTCTGGAAATGGTTGAGGAACCTGGATAGGTGGATAGGTCTCATGGCGTAATTAGCGTAAAAAGGATGTTAGGTTATGATTTGGAGAGACTTAAGTCTATTTTTCTAGAGAATTGTTAATGGTCCTAACATGCAAGAAAGAAAAATATGATCAATCCAAAAACTGTTATAGCCCTTTAAATGCCCAAGCTTTTCACAAACGTGCTTTAGAAGACTTCGTAAATACTCTTAAATGGGATCAAAAAGGCCTTAAATATCAATGGCACACGCATAACACGTCTACATTTCGCAGATGAGCAGCTTAGCTGAGAACGTGGCTGACCTCTAGAATATGTTCAAAGAACTCCATGCATGAGTCATCCCTGAACATAGGTTTTACGATAAACAAGGGATGATCCAGAATATAATAAGATCATAACAAATCACGACATCCGCGTCGGGAAGGGGTGTTTTTGGAAAATTTTATGGGATCTTTGTTCAAGATCCGACATAGTCTGAGGACCAAGGTGTACAATCGATGAGTCTTGCCTATCATCACATACGGTGCTGATACGTACTAATGACCACGAATAAAATCTGAGTGGCCCAAAATGCAATGGAATGGGCCATGTTAGCCATTACTCTCCTAGACCGTAAGACAAACGTGGATATTCACACATCAACAGCCGGAAGACGTCCACTGCTGGACGAAGACCTCTCCCTTAAAGGGAGGTGTTGCCATAATCCCCACGCTTGGCAGGCGGCTTGGGGATCGCAGAATGGTTACCACCTATATATAACGTGGATATTCGTTTGCGAACAATTACCGAAGAGTTGGTTGAATGGACAGCGAGACTCAAGTGAAGATGAGCAGGACGCTGGTCATAAGAAGATGGGAGGCAGGCCAAAGCAGTTAAAGGTCTTAACTTACCTTAAAATATATTTCCTAACATTATTGTCCGTCACTGTGTACCTATGTAAGAAATCATTTGTAATGTTTCTGGTATCCGCAATACAGGGAATCCTAGTGCGGAGACCAGCGAAAAAAGAAAGAAAAAAAAAACCTATCAAAAAAAATGGACGGTCGCCGCGGAACGGAAAGTGGTTACCGAGCAGGCCACCAGCTCGCTGGTCGGGCGACATTGTTAAGGCGGCAGAAAAGTAGTAGACTAGACTGGTACAGGACCGGAAGAGATGACCCGCTATAGAAGATACCTATACTCGGCAGTGTGTTAAAAATGATTGACGATGATGACGATGAAAATTTTAACAGGAAATATTGTGTATTTTACTCAAATTCTAAAAACGATAATACATTGTAGCATCAAACTCGCTGTGGTTAAAGCGTAACGTAAGAATAATCAGCCTTTTTAATATTCCACTGCTGTCTTAGGCCTACCCTGGAAGGGCAATTGAGCCACGCTGGCTCAGTTGCGAGCTCGTGGGATCACGTAGGTACGCCATGAATTTCTTCTCCGGAAGTGTACAGGGCCTCTCGATGTGTCCTTTACCAAAGTACCAGTCGTGTGAGAATCTGTACCTATATAATCTCCAAAGAACTCATTGGTACGGACCCGTAATTTAAACCCGCGACTTCACGATTTCGAGTCGAAGTCGAGCGGTCTACCAATTAGCTACCAGGGACCAGGTGGTAGCCTAATCAGTTTAAAGCCACGATGTGGTTATAGACCAAATTCTAATATCGTGCCTACCTGTTATAAAATCCACGCGGGCGAAGCCGCGGGCAGCAGCTAGTACCTTTATAAAAGCTGTACTGAGGCAAAATACATTTAAGCTGTAAATGGCTCATTATAGTCCATTTTTATTTTTATTGGATGGTTAACTGGTGGATAAACATACAAAATACGGATTAGGTAACTATTCCGATGAATCTCCACGTAAGATCCTTAGAAAAAATATGTCTTAAGACCCTTATAAATTTAGATACCAGCAGACGAGTAAGAAATAGAATATTCCATTTCTAATTACCTCAATAGTCGTTATAAACAGATATCAAATGCCAATAAGATTAACTCGTAGGAAGGTATAAGTGAGACCAGTACTCACTTATCTTGCTATATCAGTAAGATTACTAGCAAGCTAATACAACTTTTTAAAACCACAATCATCATAAAACGCGAGTCATGAAAGTACTATGCAGTACTATGTGTGCGTAAACTTCTCTTCGAGGAAGGATTTACCAAGCGCGAGTACCGTTCTTGACGATCGTTAAATTTGACATTTAAATAGTATATTTGACATTTAAATCGGTAAATTTCGATAAAAATCGTAAAATCGTAAATCGTTGTATTCTCAAATTCGTCTAAATAAATCTGCTATCACGTCAAATTGTGCGAAATATAACGGTACTCGCGGTTCTAACATACATGCATGCTCGCTCTGCATTTTCTCTGCGTCAACTTTTCACACATTATTTATCTGTCGCTTTTCACTGCGTTATCGGAAATGCCACACGTCTATGTCTATGTGCGGCATTTAAGGTTGTTAAAAAACTCTTTAAAAAAAAAGAGTCGTGTTTTAACGCGGTTAAGGTAAGTATATTAGTCTGATAAGATAAGGCATATGGATTACTGAGAATTGGGTATGGGTATTTAATGTTTGATTATTACTTATACCTACATAAGAACTTACTTACAAAAAGGGTTTTTTACCCATAGAAATAATAATAAATGTACCTATGGCCGGTTTCACACTGCCACAAACGATATCGTCGCAATGAGTGCGACGAATGAGTTTTCGTGGTGTTTGCCAGTCCGATCCCATGAAGACATACCACATGGGATTCGTTTTATATAGTATTTTTATGCTGGTATGGTCCCACATTTTGAACCACACCGAAAAAGTGGGATCCCTCTAAAACTATTTAAGTACATCCAAGGTCGGATCCAGAGGGGGGTCATGGGGATCATGAAAAGGGCTGGGTGTAGGTCGTCTACTGATATTTTTTCTAGTTGTAAACTAATTGGAGCCTTTTTTTTTTTTTTTTTTTACGTTGGGAAATGCACTTACGCATACCCTCCTGCCAGGGCGCAGGAGGGTTATGTCGGACTCGATGCCAGAGTGAGACTCGATGGCACCCCTACCGACTAAAAACCCAACGGTGTTCCCACACTGCGCCTATTGTCGAGGTCACGGGTACGCTCTCGCATTCATCCGCGACCTCGACGGCGCCGCCCTTTCGGGCCCACCACGGGGAGCCGAAGCTCCTCCCGCACCGATGACGATGTGTCCGAACACCCAGACACATCGTGCATCCACCTCGGAGGCCATGCCAGCGAGATGGGCGCCGGACGGCCCTACGTCCGAACGCCCTGGCCTCCATGCGGCGGGTCAGGTGAGTGGCCCCGCCGCCTGCCACTTCGGCCGTTGGGGATGGGGAACTCTGGCCCCTCTGGCCTGTCCCCATCCCGCAGCCCCACCACAACACACCCGGTGGGTGCCCCCTCAAGGAAAGCCCTTGATGAGGCCACCACCCGGTTGTCCCTCCTCACTCTCCACTGTGCCCTCTGCTAATCAGAGGGACACGTGGAGAGCCCTCATATCCGGACCAGGTCCGGACCCACGAGCCCAGCCCCTGCCGTGGCCTTTGGGAATGGAGAGCTTTGGCCCCTCTGGCCTGTCTCCATCCCTCAGGCCCGTGCAGTGGCCTAGCCCGCCCCCCCGGTGGCCGCTTCCGCGGCCCCACCTCGGGTACCTCTTAGCTTCACCGTGGGGACACTTCCCACGGCTACTAAGCCCCCCCGCCCCGACAAGGCGGGTACCCACGGGGGAGAACTAATTGGAGCCTGTCCTAACTAGACTCAACTATTTGACTCCCCCTGACTTAAAAGCTGGATCTGCCCTCAAGGGCTGTACGCAGTTACTGTACGCAGAACTACTAGTATGATGTACGTACGCAGAACTACTAGTATGATGTACGTACGCAGAACTACTAGTATGATGTACGTACGCAGAACTACTAGTATGATGTACGTACGCAGAACTACTAGAATGATGTACTCAAGTACATCATACTAGTAGTTCTGCGTACAGTAAACCTTGCGAGCACAAACTTCCGTGTCATGTAGGTATAAGTAAACAGCTGGAAAATAACGCTGCAGCAAGTTTATAACTTCTCCCCTTTTTGAGGGAAATACTTCTCCAACTTTTGACAAAAAACTCCACTACGACAAAAAAACTTTGAATCTGTAGACCTAAAACCTATTATACCAAGTTTCGTTAAGATTACCTAATTGAAAAATACGACCTGTACCAACATACATAAATCTGCCCAGGAGCGGAAGCAGTTTTACCCAGTTGTGTCAGACTTCGTTCGCTAGGTTAATAAATTGTTTTACAATAGTACATTATGATAGAAGTGCGCTATGTTGGTCATTACACTAGAGGCGGTATTATGCGCGCGAGCCGCAGGCGAGCGCGATAAGGAAGCCGAGAGTGTATTGAAACATAGCACAAGAGTTTCATACGACTGTTTTACAAAAAAACTGTAAGTATTACCTGGCTATATTAAGAGTGCTGCGTATACGTACGTCTAATTGCAGTCACGTACAAACTTGACTTTACCGGGTTATACCTATTATAGCACCATGTGCCGTAATGTAAAGTAAAAAGCACGCGTGCGTAATAGCTTGGATTATGAGCCTAAAACCGATGCAATAAGATCCACTTTACGAGCAAGTGTGATGAAAAAAGAAATTACGTACCTATGCACCATAGGCTTACACCTCTGTCACAGAATGATACTTCCCTAATACACTGTCAGGAAAATCTCAGCCCAAATTGTGTTAGTTTAGATTATTTTTATAATACTTATTTTATGTATGTTAGTCTGTAAGACATCTATTATATGGGCCCGTGTTTTTAAAGTAACTCCTGTTGTCTGAAATAAACGATTATTATTATTGATATTATAAATGTGAAAGCGTGTTAGTTGGTTTTTATTTCTTCTTTCATTCACGGAGCAAATAGTAGAGCAATAAAATTTGACAACGCAATTGACTTCGTTGGGGCGCAGACGGATTACAGAGCACTATGCACTTGCTTAAGGGATCTGCTTTAGTTTCTGATAGAGTATCAGCCCAGACGCTCCCAGTACCATCAGCACTGCGATTAAGGTTCAGAGGCCGTACTGTGACATCTTAAAATCATGAATGTTAGGTTCAGTCGCCGACGCTGCACCACCGCGAACCGTATAGCGGCGCGATACGCGCAGCGTTTCTACTACTTAGATTTCTACCTAGCTAGCACACAAAAAGTAATCTATTTTTACTCCGCCATAAAAGTACACTTTGTGATAAAAAATCGATTTCAACATAGGGGTTTATATGGGTATATCTCAGCTCAGAATGTTACCTGCCACGGGAGTTAACGTGTTTGTAGTTTTAGAAAATAATATTGCACGTATACGAATAAACAGCCCAAAATGTGTGGAGTTTGTTTGTGCCAATGTGCCCCAGGATTGGAAGGATCTTGGAAAATTTGAAATGTCCGCACGAAGCGCTTGGTGGAATACGCCGCTAGAAGAGTTAGCCAAGAACAATCTTCAAGTCACGCGTGAATCGATTTATTTTAGGCGAAGGCGTCACCTATACCTACCTATAAGAAAAACTATAAGCAAGTGAAATTACCCTATTTAGATTTAAAAAAATAAATAAAGTTGTTTACAATGATGAGTACAATTACTTCCTTTCAGCTTAGTAATATTGATACAAGTAACCCTGTATACGGGGTGTTTCAGGCAAATCTAGCTATAATTAAGAATGTTGAATGTTGATCTACCTATCACTTTTAGCAACACTATGAGTGATTGGTCGTAGAGATTTAAAATAAAGCCGTCAAGAGTACGAGTACTTGCGACTCGGATGAGGGTTCCGTACCACCACAAGTATAAAGGTATTATATTTATATATATATATATATATATATATATAGGTGTATATGTAGGTTTTTATATGTATGTTAGTCTGTAAGGTATTTATAATATGGGCCCGTGTTTTTAAAGTAATTCCTGTTGCCTGAAATAAACGATTATTATTATGTATTATTAAAGGAAATCCGCGACAGTATCTAACGAATATTCTATGAAAATAACCGGTTACTTATTACGATTTACGAGATAGATATACGTCGTTAAAGATCAAAAACAGGAACTAACATATTTTTAGACAAACAGAGACGGATTGCTTAGTCATAGGGTACAGTTAAACACCCTTTGGGTAATGAACCCTAAAAAGGAGTTTCAATTTACGTTCGACAAGATGTTGCAGTTTTTAATTTTTTTCTTTCATTTACGTACTTTACGTACGTTTTAACGTTTCTTTATTTACGTTTACGTACGTCCAAACTATTCAAGTTTTGCCTTGAGAAATTACGATATCTCTACAAATTATCTATTTTCAGATTTTTCCCATAACCATAACAAAATTTGGCAAGAAGCGTTTACATATACGCTTCTTGCCAAATTTCGTGATTCTTCGTCAACCAAAAGTACCCTATGAAATTTGATTTACTTGCGAGTCTAAAAAACACTAAAAACACTAGAAATATGGCTGTAACTTTTTGAATGCTTTAACTTAGAAGCTTGATTTTTTTTACAGTTCTAAGGGACCGTGGATTTACGCATTCGAAATTAATTTCAACTTGATACCTGCACTCGTTTCAGAGAAAAAGGGCCTCGTTTCAGACAGACAGACGGACAACGGAGTGATCCTATAAGGTTCCTTTTTATCCTTTTGAGGTACGGAACCCTAAAAAATAACAACAACAAATTACAATTCACATTTTCCTAATTTATACTATTAAAATACATACATGTAAATGTATGTGTAAAATTTTATTATGATTCAATACTGCCAAATTCTTAAAATTTGTATGGGGACAAAAATAAATAGGTACCAAATTTGGCAAACTTGTTTTCTATAAGTTGTTCAATTCACGTATTGTTGCACTGCCTTAAACAGCCCATAATTTACGAATATATTTATCTTCGGAGAAATATCTCCAAAGATAGGTAGAGGATCTAGGGAGGACAGCTATTAATTGTTATTGCAAATAGTTACAAAAAATAAGCTATGGTAAAGGCATGTGACATTTTGTTTTTTTTGGCCTAGTTCCTACAGTATGAGAAGTATGTATCTAGGCCACCTGCGTATGGATAATGTCATAGGCCTTTATAATCTAAGCAGTGCAAAGAAGCGTATTTGTGTAATCAGTGGGGGGGAAAGGCAACCCTAAACATTGTTTGTAGGTATCGCGACAATGTTCAGCATGCTATCTATTGACGATACAGCGAACACACCCACAGGTACTGTAATAACAAACAAAGGTACCTAAAGGTTTACCTACTGACCATTTACATTTACACTAATAGGTAGGTACTCATTGTGATCCATTTACATTTATACTCATTGTGATATAGTGATAAGTATCGTAATTAACAGCTCTACATTATTTCCCACTTCTAATCCAGATCTACTTGTGTAATATACAGGGTAGGTCCTAATCAGTTAGCATCATTTGAAGGGCATATTCTGTGCCTACAACAAATCAAACAACTTTTACTATGGGGCCAACAATGAAATCTCGAAAAAAATATGAGCTGTTCCATACAAAAAGTTCATCGGCCTTGGGCAAAATGTATGGACAGCTGTTTTTTTTTGCGATTTCAATGTTGGGCCGATAGTAAAAGATGTTTGTTTTGATGTACAGAATAAGCCCTTAAAAGGATGCTAACTGATTAGGACTAACCCTGTATAGTGCAGTACCTAATAGCACAGAATAAATAATAGTACTACGTACTAATAGCTGATATAGTATTATATTATCTTTGGTCCATAGGTAGGAGAACTTGTCAGATCTCGGAACGTTTATAATTTTTCATACATACGTTAGTACAATATATATCGGTGAAATTTTTTCACATTATAGAGTACCATTATACTTACGTAAAGATGCCCAGTGAAAATTAAAGGATAATTGAAAATAGCGAGATAAGAACACCAGCTATAAACGACAGCTATGTGCTATCGCTTACAACAACCTTCACATTTTTAATTTTAACGAGTGTTGAGTAGTTACCTACATAGATTACTAATCAATATTAGAGTTATAGATAAAACACAAAACTAATTACTATGTTTTAGGGAAAATGTAAAAATAACATATTATGTAGGTAGGTAAATATGATAGTTATGTACTTATGGTTAAATACAGAGTTACCTTTCATGAGTAAGGTATTTAACCGTATATAACTACCATGAGAATATTCTTGCAAGAGATGTTAGTAAAGTATAATTATTTTAATATTTGGAAGAGTTATCCAAGTTATCCAATCGTCTTCCTCAGACGTACTACAAGCTTGCTAGTATGTAGAACAATTTGCGATAGTGGCGCCCCTATGAATTAATACTGTGCGTCGCTATCACCCTCGCGCATTTTTAAATTTTTAAAGATATAAAATCACAGCATACAGTTATAAAAATCGCAATCGGTGAAATTACTGAGATTAACATTTACAATGGTTGCGGAAAAAACCATTTCGTTTCAAACAGCGACGGTGTTATTGGAATGGACGTGCCCAGCGCTTGCAAATCGTTCAAAATTAATAAGTCAACACAATCAAGCATACCTAGCTAAAAGTATGCATTTACATTATATTATATATATTTATATTACATTTGCCAGAAAATAGAGATAGGTAGCGAATCTAATAACTGCATGACAAAAAGAGAACAATTGTACATGTATTAGAAGTTTGTATTATCGTATCGTACGGCTCGCATGTCGCAAAGACAGCGTGTGACTGACGCGAGTGGAGATCTGGCGCTCAACATATAGTCTTCAAAATCCGTGCGCTTATTTCCCATCCATTCATTTTATCATTGTCGCTGGTTTCAAAAAACTTTTCATTCTCAAACCTATAATCCCATTTTTAGGTACCTAGTCCTAGGTAAGTACTAAAAGATGTTATTGTTGCTGAATGTGTGTTTAGTATTATCAGGCTACGATTTTTCTTGACTATATTCAGTGATATTATAACTCCAAAAAAACTTTTTAATGCGCCCAAACTAAACCAGCCTTTCGTTGAGCTTAGATAGACATATAGATAGGTACCTAAGCATTTAATTATTTTTTTGCTTTACACTTGAAAATCGAAAGCGAACCGGACATTGCCCTTGCAATGACTAAGTACCTATTCTCTTATCTGGAACAAACAAACAGCGACCGGATATATAACGTTACTTAGTTAGCACGTACACCTATCACTCTATCACGACAACAAAGCCACATAAAACGGTACAAAAGTTAACACTCTACGTATTATTGTCCAAAGTTACAAAACTAGTGTTAGTGGAACTGTGACCAAACTCTACTAGAACTCGAGTAGATAAGTTTACTTCAAATGGTATCTACTTTTATCTAGTCAAAGAACTCGAGCGATAAGGTTCGATGCGTTATTGCTGAAGTTATAATAGTACATTATGATACGAGTGTGCTATGTTGGTCATTACACTAGAGGCGGTATTATGCGCGCGAGCCGCAGGCGAGCGCGATAAGGAAGCCAAGAGCGTAATGACTAATAGCACAAGAGTTCCATACGACTGTTTTCGTCACACTTGCGAGGGAAAAACATTTTTTTTAGATAATAATCAACCACACAGCGAAAACGTCAACAAACATTTGCGGAAAATGGCGCCCAAATCAGTATTGCGCGCGCAGGTTGACATTTACTTCAGCGGCATAAGAACTCTTTGTTGGTATTACAATAAAACTGTAAGTGTTACCCGGCTATATTAAGAGTGCTACGTATACGTACGTCTAATTGCAGTCACGTACAAACTTGACTTTACCGGGTTATACCTATTATAGTACAAGTGCCGTAATGTAAAGTAAAAAGCACGCGTGTGTAATAGCTTGGATTATGAGCCTAAAAGCGATGTAATAAGATCTACTTTACGAGCAAGTGTGATGAAAATTATGTTACATGGAAATGATACAGTTAGACTGTGACTTTTAGAACGACTTTTAATATACACTTACCTAGTATACCTACCTTCCTACCTAGCTAGTAAGGTAAAGCTCTGGAATTCAGTTATTGTGAGTTTATAAATAGAGAAAAGAAAATGTAGGTAATTTTGTTATTTCACTCGTCAGCCAGAAGACGTCCACTGCTGGACGAAGGCCTCCCCCTTAATAGGGAGGGGTTGCCATAATCCCCACGCTTGGCAGGCGGCTTGGGGATCGCAGAGTGTTACCACCGTTAACTAAAAGGAAGCTGCTGGCCGTCCTCCGGTGGTTCTGGATGCACTTTTAGGACATACCCAGGTCACATTTTTGTTATTTAACTGGATCTTAATCGCGCACTAAACAGTTATTAAATCCCGGAATTACGTGATCAAATTGCGAGTGTAAAAAAATATTACATTAGCCACAAAATAAAATTGCTATTATAATAAAGACGATGTCCCAAACCAAGCCATGAGTAAAGTACAAAGATGGTAAAATGCCATTCGTTTTTCTCTCTGCCTAAATGAGACTTAGATTATAGAAACGTGGTATATATATTTTATGGCAGCACGTAATCAAAATAACACTTGAAAAACCAGAGTTAGTCATAGTTTAGTTACTACATAATTAAGACTAGTGGGCTGGCTAGAATAGAATGTCTACGATGCAGGTACCTAGTGATCAATGAGAGGATGTGGTATGTGGCTGCGTGTACACTATATCGTCATACCATTGATAAAAGAACGAATAAGTACCTGTAGCTAATATGTTCGTTATACAATGAAAAATATGGACTATTTACAATCACTGTCACTGAGGAGTATAATCGGCCGTTATGTCTAGCGTTTGTGGACTATGAAAAAGCCTTCGATTCAATCGAGACCTGGGCGGTGTTGCAGTCCCTCCAGCGATGTCATATCACTCACCTTCGCTTTGCCGATGATATAGTCATCATGGCAGAGTCGCTGAAGGACCTCAATACTATGCTCAGCGACCTCAGTAATGTTTCCCAACAGGTGGGTCTTAAACAGAACATGGACAAGACAAAGATCATGTCCAATGCCCATGTTGTGCCCGTACCGGTTGTCGTTGGGAACGATACTCTCGAAGTTGTTGACCACTACAACTACCTTGGACAGATTGTTCAGTTAGGTAGGTCCAACTTCGACAAAGAGGTCGCCCAAAGAATCCAAACCGTAGCGTTCGGAAAATTGAGTAATATCTTCTCGTCCAAAATCCCGCAGTGTCTGAAGACAAGGGTATACGATTAGTGTGTGTTGCCAGTGATGACATATGGAATAGAACCGTGGTCTTTAACTGCTGGCTTTTTGGAGAAACTTAGAGTCACGCAACGGGCAATGGAGAGAGCTATGCTCGGAGTTACTTTGCGCGATAGAATCTGAAACGAAGATATTCGCCAAAGAACCAAAGTAACCGACATAGCTCGCAAGCTTTGCAAGTTGTAGTGACAATGGGCAGGCCACATCGCTCGAAGAACTGACAACCGATGGGGAAGAAAGGTTCTCGAGTGGCGACCGCGAACCGGAAGACGCAGCGTAGGAAGGCCTGCCACTAGGTGGATCGACGACATTGTAAAAGTCGCGGGCAACCGGTGAATGCAAATGGCAGGTTGTCGTACAGTGTGGCGGTCTAAGGGGGAGGCCTTCGTTCAGCAGTGGACGTTTCCGGGCTGATGATGATGATGACAATCACTGTACCGGTACATGATGGCGATTTACGATCTACTTCAAATTAAAAGATGTAAATGCTAAAAAACTAGAATAACAAACTCTTTGAAAGAGCCTTAATTTTGTTAGGGACCTTTCATAATGCTTTCTGGGATGTCGGATGTTGTACAGACGTCAAAATCTTTGGTGACACTCAGGTGAAACTCAACATCTTTCACAAGGAATATGTTGGAATATGATCTACAGGTATTTAATGTTGTATTTTTTCTTATACTTTTTCTCATTACTTAATACTCATATTCTTTATCTTTTATTAAGCAAATATTATGCAGCTTTGGGTTCGCAATTATTTCCCTCGCGTACCTAAAAATTTCCTGCTTATTAGTTATTGTTAGTTATCAGGCAATAATTGAACGAAATACCTACGTCTTGCCCAAGCCAAGGTAGGTAAAATTATTATAATATCAATTCATAAATTAAAATGTATAAGGGTTGCAAGACGGCAAGACGCCCACAGTTTCTAGGATTATGTTGTTAGATTTGTGAAATACTGCCATGTATTGTTGATACACTCTTCCAGAAGTTGCCCAATTGCATAAGACCCTTTACAAAAAGGAATTCAAAAAAACTAATAGATGCATGTGTTTCATTGATATAAAATGATAGGATAAGTGGAGAGTTTAACTGAATCTGAAATTATTATTGTATGCCCGACAAGGGCAACTAAGTCTCAAAGTGCATATTTAATTTATTAATATTTATTAGCCTTCTGTACACTTAGTTGCAAATAAATAAATATGAATATTTACATCGGTGAAATATTTGAAATTGACTGGTAAAGTTCTGAAATATAAGTTTAAACTTTATGAATTAAATGATCTGTCCCTTTCTAGCGAAGCAGGTGCTAGTTTAGAATTTGTTTGGAATTGCGGTATCTGACGTCATACTGCCGCGATAGTGCGCTCTCTGTCTAATATGAAACTACCGTGTTTATAAGTTCGTTATTTGTGCACATGACTGTGTTGTTGAATGTTGAATTTTGTGTTTGAGTTTGTTTTTGTTGCGAGTTAGGTTTTTTGTGAGTCAATAAAAAAATGCATATTCGCTATTTGTTGCAGATGGTAGGCAAGGTAGAGGCACGATAGCGCGTGTGGTGTGAGGTGAGGATGGCAGCGGGCGAGACGTGTGTCACGAGCGCACGCACGGGCGGGTAATCACGATGCGGGTGCGGGCAGCGCACATGGCGCGGGCGCTGCGGCGCGTGGCGCTCGTGCTGCCGCTGGCGCTGACAGCCCTGGCGCTGCTTCTACTGCCGCGCCCGCCCACGCTGCAGCCGCCGCCGCCGCGGCTCGTCACGCCCAGCGCGCCGCCACAACAACTACACCTACAAGTAAGCGCCTCTTGCCACGCATTGCTGCGATGCGATGCCTCCGCTCAACTACTACCTCTAGCATGAAAATTTGCGAGAATTAGGAAAGACTTAACTATAGTAAATTGCGAAGCGTGGAACAGAACTCCTGTCGGGCATAAATGGATACTTACTGCTTTTTTCATACATTTTGAAGTTTACGTAGGTACCTAATAGCTTGTGGGGAAACAGCGTAAATGTAAATGAACTCTATCTCGCAAAAGAAGTGTATTCGTATCCTTGAAACATAAAAGATATCCAGATATCATCAAAAAATAATTCCACAAACCGTATTTTATTAAATAAAGATTTTAACAATAGCATCAATATATATTCTAGGAATTTGTAATTTTGTAAAAAGTACCCTGAATACTTTAAAAAGGTACCAACCTCGAAAATATCCGACCAGTGCCCTTATCATGGACGTTCGTGATTCTGATTGCGAGCGTGCGCGAGCAGGAGGGCGCATGGCGCGAGTGGTTTGGTACGAGCAGGATGGCATGCTATCGCAATCGGAATCGCGAACGTCCATGATAAGGGTGCAGGTTCAAACATAAATTAACTATACAAAAATCAAGATTAGAAATGCAGAGTAGTGGTCCTCATGCAATGGCTATTAAAATATTTAATAAATTACCTGACGACTTAAAGAGTGAAACGAGTAAAAACGAACATGTTTTGCAAATAAATTAAAAACCTTACTAATAAAAAAATGCTATTATTCCATACTAGACTTTCTTAACGACAAAACTTTATGAAGCAATCACGCAAAAAACAGATCGGACCGCTCCACACTAAATTGCCATACCCTACATACATTTACCTACATACATTTGGGTCATTATGTTAGTAATGTTAGTTACATAAGCAGCATGTGCAATTTGACTTTGACTTTAGGCGTTTCTCGCAAAATGTTCATGCTATCTAGACCCTCTTTAACGAATTAGTTAAGTTGATCTACGTTACGTGTCCCAAAGCTGATATATAAACAGTTGTCAATCGATTTAGCACACTTGGTATTCATAAAAAATATAAAGGTTTTCTTACACATTTATATGTCTATGTCAATGACAAATATAACGCATGTGTTTTGCAAATAATGCAAAATTCTTACAGAAAAACAAAATTATATAATAAATACCGGTATTCGCGCAAATGGAAAGTTTCCCAATAAGATTCTACTCTAATTTGTTTCCAAAACCAATGACCAACAAAAGGCGATGTTACCAGGTACCGCTCGGCGCCGATCCCGAGGAAGAGGCACCGCGGGACCAGGACAGCGAGGTGTCACGGCAGCCGTGGTTCATGCGCGGCGGAGAGCAGCGCCCGCGGAAACACGACCCACACACACCGCTCTTCCCGGAGGATGCGCCGGGAGATGACAGGTACAGTTTTAACACAGTGTATACAAGCTATCTAATTCAATCTTTTTTTTTGGTGTTAGCGATACTTATAGAGAAAATCTATGTACCTACTTATCTATCTATTTAGAATAAGATAAGTTAAAAGATAACTATGTGGTGTACCAAGGACGCCCTGAGACTGAGATCAAATGGTTATTACTAGAGATACGACTAGTGTGATAAACGCGGAAACTAGATACAGAGAGCTTGAACTTACAATAGCAGAAGACCGTAAAAAATTAAGACCGCGCTCGGATTATGTACTGCAGTAAATACATGGACGACAATAATAATGAATCAGTTATTCAACTTTTACATTCGTCCACTTATTATCACCAATTTTCACCATTTCAGAATCGTCCAACAGTTAATGTACACACTGCCGGAAAACGAAGAAGACGTGCCCATAAAGAAAATCCTTTTAGCGAACGGATTGGGAGCCTGGGGAGTGCCTCAGGGCCGCACTGAGTTCCTACGAAACAAGTGTCCAGTGGACCGATGCTTCATTACCGCGGACGCAAGGGACGCAGCCGCAGCAGACGCCATTCTGTTCAAAGATCACCACACACCATTCAACGTGAAACGCCCTCATAAGCAAGTAAGAACATTAAATATTGTATGCACCACTTTGCGCAAACATGTAATGGCTGTAAGGAAAATCTCATTCCTAAAATCATCCTGAAATTCAAATGACTGATACACACATAATTCTGGTAAAAGGGACCGCTGTGTTACAAGATGTAAACAAATGTTTTGTGCATACTTTGGCAATCATGTTTAGTTAAACATTGTTGACGTCTAGTCTAACAACAATATTTTGGTTGTCCTCGCATTTTTGTAACCTGGATTCTTTTCTTTGTAATTGCTGAAAAACAACATTAAGGTATACCTACGTCTGACAATCTCTCTGTAACCATGTAGGCATTGAAACAGTTAACGTTATTCATAATTTTGTTTCATATGTAGATAGCAAACAGCTCAAATTGAGAGCCTTGGCGGCTACGTCTCGTTGCATAGCTAAAGCAAGAATCCTAACCATTGCAAACACAGTGTGGCAAATGACCAGACACAGCGGATTAGCAATTGAATATTAGAATGGATTGCTTACATAACATCAATCGGTGAGAAAATGTGTGATGACCAAACTGGAACGAAGCGTTTTTAAGTTAAAGTACCACTAAATAACAAAATAATTAATAAATAAAACTTTCTGTTATGTATAAGAGTTATAATAGCATACAAATAAGGAACCTTTTTAATAGTTCACACCACTACGTTGGCTCAGCCACGGGTTAATAGAATCTCACCATTGAATCTCTTCTGGGGATGTATACTAACCGCACGATGTTTTCCTTCGGCGAAATGCCAGTATGCAGTAATATGAAAATAATAAAGTCTAAAGAGCTCTTTGACACGGGTCCAGAAATGTATTCCAAGTCTAGCGGTCATCCCATTAGGCTACCACTGCTATAGAGTTACAACAGGTACTGTCACATACTTTGTCAGGGCTTGGTTTGGAGACGTAAAGCTTCCAATGATTAAGGAATCCAATTAAAATAAGTTTTCATCTTTTCTAGATCTGGATACTGTACTACTTGGAATGTCCGTACCACACCGCATCGCTACGACCGTCATCGCTGAACGTTTTCAACTGGACGTCGACGTATCGGCGAGACTCTGATATCGTGGCGCCTTACGAGCGATGGGTGTACCACGACCCGCTCGTCACCGAGAAACAACTTGATAGGAACTACGCAGCGAATAAGACGAAAAAGGTAACTATAGGGATGTTCAAATAATTATGAAATCATTAGAACTTCCCTGACATCACTGGAACACTTCCACGCATTGTCGACGCCACAAAGCACTAGAGACTCTCTCGCAGTTGAGTGCATCAAAGATTTCACCGTCTCATGGCAATCCAGGTCTATCAAGAGCTTTTTAGTTGTTTAAGCAGATATTATTTTATAATATCATATAATGAGACGAGTGAGACGCCCTTCTGATGTAAGAGAGATTATGATGGTAAGAGATAAAGCTTGCAGAACTTCAAGCATCAAAAAACAAATCCTAGAATTTATAACAAAAAAAAAAAAAAAAAATTGTTTAAAAACCTGTGATGGTATAATA
The DNA here is from genome assembly GCA_905404285.2 of Erannis defoliaria. Taxonomy (NCBI): domain Eukaryota; kingdom Metazoa; phylum Arthropoda; class Insecta; order Lepidoptera; family Geometridae; genus Erannis; species Erannis defoliaria. The sequence continues at coordinate 7,977,120 of FR990066.1, read as the reverse complement.
TTTCATGCTAAGATATAATTTCTGCCCTTATTCGTCATAAATTAATTTGCATGTCTGCATTGGTGCTCATTACATTGAGATATGCGATGGCGAGTCTCACCATGGTGGTGCTTTCTGCATTGCTCATCATTTTCGTTAGATATTGGAGAAACTGATACTGTAACATGTGTTTTGAGCTTATCTAAGGTCCCTGTTGGAGATTCCTATGCAGTAGGCCAATATACGTAGCGTGGATTATTTTACACGATTTAAGATGATGCTTTGTTGTTGCCTGATCGATTTAACATTGACGAGTACAGACTCATACCTCTTCGACGACTGAACAGAACTATAGACTTTAATTGTGTGGAGGATTCAAATGAAAACACGGTGCGTATGGCAAAAACAGAGACGGAGGGCGCTTCCAAATTGCAATAATGTATGTGAAAAGTAGTTTGTAGATTGTACGATGAAATTATGTAGAAAAACTAGCTCTCAGCTATGTCGGGCTGTCGTCAATGAATCCATTTACGATACTAAAAACGTATGACAATTTAGAACCACCCTCCAAATCTTAACTTTATTAAGAAAAATAATACCTGCGACTACCTACAAAATGTAGTTCCAATTTATGTCGCCTGGTGGCGTACTAGGTAAGAAAATGCACATAGGTAATTATAAAAATATTCGTGCGTCGCTAACAATATCCGCCCCTTAGTGCTGAACTGAGCTGACAAACAAATTAAAACAAAAATAAACAACATTTCAACAATAATAAAGGTTCAGATCAGCACTAACATTCCGCTGGTGAGAGTAAAGCGACGCGCGTGGCTGGCCGGCGCACTACACCGGTGCGCGTGCGCACGTCTACCACTCGGACGCGACCATCGTCACCACCATGGGTCCCACTCACTACTCCGTGGCGCCAGGAGCCACGATCTAAATTTGGTTCTATTAATAACACAAAGTCTCCATCTCGCAACGCTCTCTGATCTTTGTTCCATTTGTGCCTTGGTAGTAAAGTAGGCAAATATTCTTTAACCCACCGGGCCCAAAACATATCGGTTAAACGTTGCGCGATGCGCCATTGTTTGCGAAGGCAAAAATCTTTATTATCGTACCTGCCTAAAGTTGGACCGTTAGATGACGTGCCTATCAAAAAATGATTAGGCGTTAAAGCCTCGGGAAAATTGGGGTCACAAGACACGTAAGTTATAGGGCGACTATTTACTAACGCTTCCACTTCCGCGAATAAAGTAGCTAACGTCTCGGGGTGAGGAGCGCGCTCCTTAAGCACGACCTTAAGGGCCGTTTTCACGGACAAAATTAGACGTTCCCAGGCACCTCCCATTTCCGGAGCTCCAGGTGGAATGAACCTCCATTCAATACCACGCACTTGTCCATCTTCGCGGAGTTTACTCTCGTTGAGTTCGCTTACACTCCGCTTTAACTCATTATCCGCCCCTCTTAGGTTAGTTCCATTATCAGAGTAGATAATAACTGGAGTCGCTCGCCGGGCTATCATACGCCTCAGCGCCATGATCGCAGAGTCAGTAGTTAAATGTTCAGTTATTTCTAAATGTATTGCACGAATCGTCAAACATGTAAAAATAACTCCGTATCTCTTTTCTCTTCTACGACCTACTGTGACCTCCATTGGCCCGAAAAAATCAATTCCCGTAAAAGAGAAAGGTCTACGGTGGTGCTGCAAGCGTACGTACAGCTGGAAGGTCTGCCATTCGCTGCGGCTGCGGAGCCGCGCGGCGGTATCGGCAGAACAAACAACGCGAAGCTACGGCGCGCACAGTCGGCCGCAGCTTTATAATCCAGTATCGCTGCCGTAATTCATTTACGACCAGTTCGTGCGCTCCGTGAAGCGCCTTTCTGTGGTAGTATTCTACCAACAGTCTGGTAATTTTGTGGTGACCATCAAGAATCGCAGGTCTCTTAGTTGATTGTTCAACATTTTGAACTTTATCAATTCGACCTTGAACACGCAAAATTCCATCAGAGTCGAAATAAGGTGTCAAAGTTAACAAGCGACTAGTAGTCAACAAAGGCTTGTTTTGCTTGAGTTGCTCGATATCTTGAATAAACGAGTCTTGTTGACATTTCTTGAGCAGTAATTTTTCTGCTTCATTCAGTAGTTCAACATTAAGTTGAGCCTCAGTGCGTCGACATCGTTTTACAAACAATAAGACTCGAGCGGTAGCTCGAACGAGTCTTATCCATGAAGAGAAACGCTCTTCGTTAGGTAAAGAATGTTCGATGACGTGTGACGTCATAACATTAATGCTCCTTGCCTCACAGTCTGCATCTTGAGATGTCTTGGTACTCTTGAGATCTTTAGGCCAAGTATTCTCTGATTGCCGTAAAAACTCCGGTCCTTGAAACCAAATATGGTTATATACAAGTGGTGGCGACTCTTCTTTTGTAGCAATATCTGCTATATTAAGCTTGCTAGGTACGTATCGCCACTCTGATGTCATCGTTAACTCATCAATCTCGCCGAGTCGGAATGCAACAAATGGTTTGTAGTTTCTAGGGTCACTACGGATCCATTGTAAGACCGTATGTGAGTCAGTCCAAAAATAGCGCTTATCAGGCTTCATATCTTTATGTTCTCGCTGAAGAGTATCAGCGAGGCGTGAAGCAATAAGGCCACTTGACAGTTCGAGCCTCGGAATTGATACCGGGCGAAGTGGAGTCACCTTACTCTTCGCGGCTGCAAAGCACACCAGTACGCTCCCATCACCACGTGTTAAACGCCAGTATATTACTGTGGCCATGGATTTAAGAGAAGCGTCGCAAAAAATATGCATTTCTCTGTTAATAATTATGTTTGCACCTTGAGTACCTGCTGTAATCGTAGCTGGGTAACATTGAGTCCACGTACCAGCATTTAAATACCAACGGGGTATTCGTAACAGTTCCAGCTGTTTGAGTTCGTCGAGCCATTTTACCCACTTAACGTGCTCGGCGGGCAAGATTTGAGTTAGCCAGTCAACACCGGACCTGTGTACGTCTTGAAAAACAATTTTACTTTTTATCAGAAACGGTGATAAAAAGCCATGGATGTCATAAACTGACATAATAATACTTAACATCTTAGCTTTAGTAGGTGATACAATTCCGTCTAAGATATCTTTAGGTATTCGAGATAAATTAATCGCAAATCCGAATGAGTCATCAGCGGGGTGCCAGATCAAGCCTAACGTGCGCTCAGTTGTGTCGTTTACACCATCTTTAAATTGCAACGCTGTGTGCGCTAACGCATCCATAGGTATAGAATCTAAAACCTGTTTGCTATTACTCGACCAACCTCTTATCTCGAATCCGCCCTTCTTGTGAATAGAAGTTATATCGTGTACTAATTTAATAGCATTATTTACGTCATAAGTTGAGTATAAACAATCGTCCATAAAATGATGGTTTATTATGACGTCAACAGCTTCATAATTAATGTCGTCATATTTAAGCGCATTTTTATTTTTAATATACTGCGCTATGAAAGGTGAGCATGTTGCACCGAATATTAAACTTTGCATTGCACAAATTTTAATCGGGCTATCTTTAGATTCTTGCCACAAGAATCTAAGCACATGCTGATCTTTCGGGTTTATTTTAATTCGAAGAAACATATCACGAATGTCGCCAATTATAACTATAGGATTCTCGCGAAATCTAAGCATAATACCGAACAATGAATTGTATAAGTCTGGGCCTGTCAACAAATAATCATTTAGGCTAGTTCCCTGAACTTTCGCAGCGGCGTCGTACACGAGACGCAATTTACCTACTTTATTAGGATTTTGAACACCAAAGTGGGGCAAGTACCATACGTGATCAGCTGACAGTTCCGTAACATCTAATTCGCGAGCGTAACCATTATCAAATAGCTTGGTTATTTCCTGCTTATATCTAACTGCATATGTGTTATCTTTAGAAAATCTTCGTAATAATAACTGCTGTCGGGAGTAGGCATTACGATAAGAGTCGGGCATCGTAAACTCGTCCTTTTTAAACGGTAATCCAACTTCCCATTGCGTATCTATCTGACGTGAAGTTTTATCTAATATTTCAATTGCCCTCACGTGATCCTTATTCTCACGACATAAGGTCGATATTCCTATCGAATCAAGGCTAAATGAGTTCTTAATTAGGTCATTAAGTTCACAAAATTTATGCATATCATCACTATCATCAGAGCGAGCGAGATGGAAAACATTAAGTTCACTTACCGAGGAGTGAGTACGACCTTTGTGGTAGCCGTGGATGGTCCATCCCAGTCTGCAGCGTGACGCATACAAAGAGTTCTTATCTCCGTGAACAATCTCGAGCGGAGCAATAAGAAAATAATTATCTTCGCCTAATAATACACGGGGCACTACACGTTTTGCACAAATAAATTGCTTTAAGTGAGCTAAATGCGAACAATCAATTTTGTTTATGACTGACAAATTTTGAGCGCATAATTTTAGCTTATCACATTTACGTAAATTAATATCATAAAAAGAATTGTCCTGTCCAGATATCTGCACTTTCACTTTCGGTACTTCCGATTGATATACTTCTATACCGAACGCGTCAATAAACTTAATCGCACACGGATTTTCGGATTTTAAACCTAAGCTATTCGCTAATTCCGAATCTATCATAGATACCGCGGCGCCTTCATCTAAAAGCGCATATGTATTTACTACACCTTTAGGTCCGCGTAATTGTATGGCAATCACTTTCAACAGCGTGAAGTCATCCGTTGTCGGCGTCGTGGTAGAACTAGAAGAACGTTCGCCAACATCATTCCGTGCGACATGAGCTATCGATGTCTCGCCGTCGGCCGTAGGCAAAACTGGTTCCGGGCCGTCTTGGCTTATCGCATCAGCTGGGTGTGACGTCACAGTAGGCTTAGTCCAGTGCAATAATCGGTGATGCGCCATACGACAGTTATCTACGTCACACACAGGTGCAGGACACAAGTTACTATTGTGTTGTTTTGTAGATAAACAGGAATAGCATAATCTGTGCTTTTTCACAAATCTCCATCTATCTCTTGGCATCGCACGTTTAAATATACGACACTCGGGCAATACGTGATTGCCTTTCTCACAAAAAATACATTTCTTTTCTTCGGTCACTGTAGCAGTGTAAACAGAGCGATTACGTAACTTATCGTTAGTACGATTTACTCCTGCGTCTATCGGCTTCTTAGTCGTACATTCTCTGGGCTGAATACATCCAACGATTGATAACATCTCAGCTTCCAGCTTCAAAAATGTAGCTAGCAGTTCCAGCTTCGATCTTCCGTCACGTAGACGACTGTAGGCAAAATCAGTCCATTTAGCAATCAGAGTGCTCGGCAACTTTAACACAACAGCTGCAGCGAGCTCGGGGCTTCGTAGGTAGTCGTCCTGATCTAATGCGCGTATTGCTGCTACGCAATTATTGACCTTCACAGCGAAAGACGTCAAGTCTTGTTGATAATTATTAGGTAACGGTGGTAACTTCTTCAACTGCACCGTTAGGCTCTGAATAATAATATCAGCTCGACCAAATCTCAATTCGAGAGCTTCTAATATAGCTGAAGGTGGAGTGTTACCAATCAGTAAGTCCGTGACAGCTTCCTTGGCCTCACCTCGTAATGCACGGCGAAGTCTCCACAGGTTTTCCGAGTCACTGAACCTGCACACCATAGTTGAGTCATTGTATGCATTTTTAAAATGCAGCCACTCGAAACAATCACCACTAAAAACAGGCAGATCGCGCGGTGTGCCGAGCCGGCTGAGCAGGCGATCTTCGCGATCTGAAGGAGTCTGCTTGATCAGATCCTTCATCGTATGCGCGAGTTGAAGGATGCTGTCATCGTGGATCTTTGGAGGCTGAATAGGGGTACAGCTGCGTTCCAGCCATTTCTCCACGTCGTTACGTGTCCGTTTCGGTAACGAAGACACATTGTTTTTCGTGCCAAGATCTGCATCATCAGAAGCATCATCAGTGCTGACGTGGTTTGCACTTTTAGCGTCGGCTTTGGCAAGGTCAACTTGCAGCTTCTTGTCGATTAACTCAATTTGTATCTTGGCTTTAGCTTCGGCAGCTTCCAGCTCAAGCTGTTTCCGTCGTGCTACCGAAGACGCTTTAGATTTCTTCGTACAAACTGTTGTTACGGAGGCACACGTCGATTGCTGCACGGTACCGCTCGGCGATGACTTGCACGGCACTGGCGTGTCGACATATACACTTTGTTCCCGTGACGTTGATGGAAAATTGCTGCCATGGGAAGTAGTATCTTCTTTCGCACTTTTCACAGGTGTACTATCCAATTTTGTTGCGGCCATTATCTTCTTACTCCGTCGCGTCATCATTTGCGATGACGGAGTTTCGGCTATTACGCGTCACTCATTCACTAATTCGTGCTCGAAGACCAGATTGTGGGGGATTCAAATGAAAACACGATGCGTATGGCAAAAACAGAGACGGAGGGCGCTTCCAAATTGCAATAATGTATGTGAAAAGTAGTTTGTAGATTGTACGATGAAATTATGTAGAAAAACTAGCTCTCAGCTATGTCGGGCTGTCGTCAATGAATCCATTTACGATACTAAAAACGTATGACAATTTAGAACCACCCTCCAAATCTTAACTTTATTAAGAAAAATAATACCTGCGACTACCTACAAAATGTAGTTCCAATTTATGTCGCCTGGTGGCGTACTAGGTAAGAAAATGCACATAGGTAATTATAAAAATATTCGTGCGTCGCTAACAAATTGAATTCAGGAGCAGCATATCTTAGGAAGTCGTTTAACTCATCGTAATGAACAGCTTTTACTATGGGATCAATCCGGAAATTGCAAAAAAACAGCTGAATACATACATTTTGTCGTGCGAATTGTATTTTTTTGTATAGGACAGCCGATTTCTTTTATCGTGGATTTGTAGTTGTTTGTTTAGTACAAGTTGTCCACTATGATGAGTTTAACAGCCCCCTAAGATATGAATTCAATAACACCCAATATAACTATTTAATAATAATAATAATAATTTATTTTTTCCAATTGTGATAGTACATTTTAACATATTCAACAATATCTGACTCATTAACAAAGACTAATGAAGTGTTACGTGTCATGCAGCACCTGCACTAAGACTAAGAGTCTTGTGTCGCAGGTGACTACGTGTTCCTTCCAAATATGGTATACAAAATTATATGCAGCCGAGTGCTACCTTCTTCACAATTGGTAAGTATATTGTTAATTTAATTAATTAATTTAATATTTATATGCGTGTGTGTGTGTGTGTGTGTGTGTGCCCGGGGTGGGGGGTATGTGTGTGGATATGTTTATGAGTGTGTGTGTATTGTGTGTGTGTGAGTTTGTGGTGGTGAGGGTGTTGTGAGGGCGTGAGTGTTTGGAGTGTTGTGCATACAGTACCCATTTTATTTAATAATTTCAAGAAGCTTTTCCGTCTCATCATAATTAAGATTTTGCAGATACAGATTAAGAGCAATCTTAGCATCTCGGCAATTAAAATTGTTAAAATGATTAATTATTCCACAGATTTTATTGTAGATGTACGGGCCCATAAAACGTTGGTGGCGCTGTCCTAATGCTGTTTTCCAGAAACCTGTTGTGAAGACTTTATTTCTCCTTCTGATGTTGTCTATCTTACTAGCCAGCTGTGAAAAACGGTGTTGAGTAGCTATAAGTTGTTCTATGTAAAGTTGTCTCACAGTCAGTTCATTACATTCCTTGTAGAGTGCAGCAGTAGGGAAACGAAATGGTTTAAATATAGCCACTTTCAATACAGCTCTCTGAGCGCGTTCTAGTGTTTTCATTACTGTTTTACACGCTCCTCCCCAAGAAGTAACACAATACGTCAGAAGTGACTTACAGAGGGCATTATACACGTTGGTTATTAGTTTCCTGTCTGCCACCTCTCGTAAGTTCTTAAACACAAAAATTAATTTGCGGACTCTTTTACTAACAGCTTCCACATGAGGTTTCCAAGACATATGCTCATCAATGATAACACCCAAATATTTAATACTGTGAACTGACTGCAGTTTTGGACAATCACAGCCTCTCTGTGAACATTGTTGATGTAAAATTATGTCAATATTCGGTGTTCTAGCTCGCGAGTGGGTAAAAGTAACAAATTTTGTTTTTTCTACATTGAGTGTGAACTATGAACGCGTATTGCGTAGCAAGCAAAACTGTGTCAAATAATTCTGCAAATGAAGATCAATTTAAATTGTTTACACGTTCAGCTACCGTCTCAAATAGATCTGCACTTTAATGTGCAAGCACAACAAGAACTTGTGTTTTAGATTTTATGGTGTATTTTTCAAATTGCCCGACGTAGCCAGGATAGGTATCCCATTATTCTATTTCTTAAGTAGGTCGAAAACAAAATCCGTAGGAACTTAAAAAATATGGCCATCATTCAGCGTGTGATGTATTTATTACAGAATACTACAAAACCACACAATTGGTATTGTAATTAGTAGTTATTTATTTAGATAGTAAACAATAGATAGGTTAGGTATATACAGTTAATCTCTGCAATACGCATTTTTAAAACGGATTATAAACAGGAAAGTCTGTTCCAACTAATCTAATCTATATAGATTAGAAAAAATAATCAAACGAAACCGTCATATGACGGTTTCGTTTCTAGCTACATGGATATCACTCGATCCTTCCACGTTATCACTGGATATCGTTGTCATTTATTATTATTTACCTATATGATTTAACCTAGTTAGATATATAATATAGTTAGTCTATGTTTGTGACTTAAGTAAGTCACAAAAAAAAGTAAGTAAGTAAGTAGTAAGTAGTAGTGTAAGTCGCGGGCAACCGGTGGATGCAAATGGCAGGTTGTCGTACAGTGTGGCGGTCTAAGGGGGAGGCCTTCATTCAGCAGTGGTCGTCTCCGGGCTGATGATGATGATGTTTGTTTACGACTTGCGCTGGAGTGTGAAAGATGATAGCACTTTTATGAGAGCAAAAGGGATAGCGCGCGTCTCGCTTAGTGAGCGCAGACAGGCGAGACAGTCCTTAGGGCCGTCTTCACGGGGCCATTTTAGGGCGCGATATGACATATCTCCCTTCTTATATATATAATATCATTGGTCAGTGGTTATGAATTATACTGCCTCAGCCTTTCCTCAACATGTTTTCACGATGGTTAAAGTTTTTAAATACGTACACAAAGTCCTAGAAATTAAAAAGTACCGGGGTTTACTGGCCTCATGGCCTGGGATCAACTAGGCAGCCACTTCTTAAAGCAGCAAAATATATGAAAAGCAATTCCATTTTCAGGTGGCGTGGTTCGTGTCAAACTGTCACGCCCGAAATCGGCGTTTGCAGTACGCGCGACACCTCAGCAAGTTCATCCAAGTGGACATCTATGGAGCGTGCGGATCCAACCACTGCCCTCGCACTGACCCCAACTGTTTGGAAATGCTGGATAAGGATTATAAATTCTATCTGGCCTTTGAGAACTCAAACTGTAGAGACTATATCACGGAGAAGTTCTTCGTCAATGGATTGCAGTAAGTACTTCAACGCTGAATATTTTTATATGAAGTGTTTCCACACTTTGGTTATTTCTATGTTTAAAGCATAAACAGTAAGAAATACCAAGAAATAAGAACTAAGGTATACTTCTACACTATTATAGACTAATAGTATATTTTAGTATTAGGTAGTAGATCAATGCGAAAGTGTAACGTTCGTCTCTTTCTTCCTCTTTCATACAGTAACAGAGCAGTAACAGATTCATTCGCTGTGATGGATGGCTCATTAAGAGCGTACGGCTTATTACGAACGCTCAATCTCTCTTAACTCAGTAGGAGAGGCATTATCGACACATCCTGTAACGTGTGGTTGGAAGGTAGGATTATTTTCATAGCAGACCACTTGGTTCTTTTCGAATTACTGTTTTTGCGCAGGCACAACGCAGTCCCCATAGTAATGGGTGCCCGAGCGTCAGAGTACGCGGCTGCGGCGCCTCACAACTCGTATATCCACGTGGATGAGTTCACGGGCGCTGAGGAGCTGGCCGCCTACCTGCACCGACTGGACGAGGACGACAACCTGTATAACTCATACTTCAAGTGGAAGGTGAGCACATATCAGTGTATGAAACATTCAAGCATGGGTTTAACGAAACTAAACCGATTGTGCGAACGGCCAAAGGGTGTAGTATGCGATGCCAGAGTGTGTTTCCCGATAGATACAATCTGGACATAGAAAATATACCTATACTTATGATCTGAGTGTCTTTCGAGTGAATCGATTCGGTTTCATACAGGGAAGTGTACCTACTCCATTGCTAATTTGGCGAGACGGAGATCAAGCGCTAAATCGAAGAATATAATGGTAATTAAATATAAAAATAATTATTTCTAGTCACATAATCTAGGCTCACCTACCTGAGCCTCGATTACACATAAATTTGGCAAAATAAATAGCGATTGGTTTTGGAGATAGCGTATCTACACAAGTATAATGGGTTTCTTTATTTTCGTTTTACACATGTGCAACAAGAACAAATATTGGTAAGTATGTATTGGGAAGGGAGAGGTCCCATGAACTTGCGGCTTCTGTATAAAACGATTTAAGAGGTTATGGTAATCCGCCTGCTTTCAAGATGCGACAATAACACGCTAATCTGTTTCAGGGTCAGGGCGAGTTCATAAACACTTATTTCTTCTGCCGCGTGTGCGCGATGGTACACGCGAATGAGCGGCGGCAGCGCACGGCGCACTACAACGACGTGCAGGCCTGGTGGCGAGACGGAGCCTGCACACGCTCCGAGTGGCGAGCGCTGCCAGACGGCGGCGAGCCAGGCTAGAGGCGCATTCGCTCTACTGTAACGTAACATAACATTCGATCGCCCAACGCGAATCGCCCCACGCGTGCTCAGGATTGCTAATATGATATATGAATTAACAAAATTCCAGACGTTCGCAGTCCGAAAATAAGCTAATCATAAAATAGCAATTTCAAACACAGCAACGATATTATTATTATATTATTATTATTATAAAAGCTGAACATCCCAAACAAACCCAGACTAATATTAGATACCTTCACGCAAACACGCCTGCCGATGAGCCGCGTCCAATCATCCATATGTTTAAGAAGAAGGTTAGTTATTTAGGTGATGTCGCATTTCTTAGTGCCTGTTATGACAGTAGACGCTAATGTGAAGTACTTAAAGCGAAATTAAACGTTGACAACGATGCGACAGTAAAACTTGATGACTTAGACGACGTGTTATGGATTACGAGAATGTAAAGTGTGACTTTATTACCTACCTAGCATAGCAGTTTTAAAATCAGCCAGCCTGTCAGCTTTAATTTTTTTCCCTGTTCGAATCCTTCGAGACAGTTCGAGTAGCATAGCATTAAACACTTTGCGCCGTTTATCGTCATAAATGTTCGCGTCCATTCTTGCAAACCTTTGTTCCTAGTAAATAAGTAGATATAAATGGTAATTCGATATCTACTTGCAAGTTATTGTTAGATGCCGTTCGATCGTCGTGTTCATGTTGTTCCATAATATTTTTGTACAATGAGTAATGAAGCATACGTAGGAAGATACTAGGATGTTATTGGTAATTTTGGCGCCCAAACTGGAGCATAAACATACGGATGTTATTTAGTTGTGAACGAGATCTTGATGTATTTCCTCAACAGGAAAGTGTGGTGTTTAACTATGAGAACTTATACAGTAGGGTCTAGTTTAAATATAGTCTAGTCGCTAGACAATAGTCACGAATAAAAATGTTGTGTGACAGTAGTGAATTTGTGGAAATATTTAATTATTGTAACGAATGTTGGTTTCGTAAAATCTGACAATTTTCTAATGTATTTTACCTATTCAGCATTCTTTAGCACAAAATACTTTGTATAGCATTCTACTTTTTATATTTAAAATGTTTTGTAAGTACTTACTTTTTAAATAATTTTACCAAACATTATTTTAGTACTGACGGATAATATATTGAACAGGATACAGACATAGATATCAGACATTAAAATGATACGATTCTTGTAAAAATATGGTTTAAAGTAGGTACCAATTGAAATGTACTTAACTTTTTGCAGGCAAAAAATTTACAAAAAGTGCGTCTAGTCAATGTATCCGTCAAAATTTTTGCACAAACATTATTATAGCACTATGTTTAGACTTCATTACATCTAATAACGAGTGCAGTAAAAATTTACAAAATTGAGAGTGCTCATTCAAGTGTGAACTGTTTTAAATTGATCATATCTAAACAAACTGAGCACTTGGTCCACGAACAGAAAAGGAAATAAGTCTTCTGTGCAAAAGGATATTGTTAAAAATTACATTGTGTATTACATATAAAAATGCTGTTTTTTGGAGTAAATGTCATGTATATATCTTTTACTTCTGGAATTAGGTTGATATTACCAAAACACTGTTTTAAACTGTAACGGTTGTTCATGACATTTCTATGATTCATCGATTTTTCACCAAAATATCGAGAGCTCGTTTCACAACATAATCACGGTAAATATCCCGTAAATAATCATAGAAATGATATTACCAGAGATAAAATAATACTATACTAGTAATATTACTAACACAATGTTTTCAGTTTCACAAAAAAAATACGGTTTTCCTCAACATTTTAGTGTAAAAAGACAGTTTTTAATACAAATTAACCACGCTCCTGTACTGAACAAACAATGCAGAAGTGTTCAGGTACGGCCCCAGGTCAATCCAAAACTATAGGTATTTGGTAGAACTCATATTTTTTGTTTTCCTTAAAAAACCTACTTGTATCAAAACAAGTAGGTATAACACACTGTGTAGTATAGTACTGAGTACTTTGTAGTATAGTAGTAGTACACAGCTAGCATAAAAATATACACTTATGTGTACATCCGTCTATCCGATCTTTAGTGACCTATATCTCGCGAACCGTACTAAGTAGCCGGTTGAAATATTCACAGTGTATTCGTTAGAAACTACCGAGGATTACCTAGGTATGGTGGTATGGAACCCTCGTTGTCCGAGTCGCAAGTCTAGTGATTTTCCAGTTATAAAATATCATTTTGCACAGAATGAGTCGAAGGAAGTGTATCGCCAATAAACTCGTACACGTTATGAGTAATTGCGCTTTTAGCACAAATATTTGCGCACAAAATTAAAAGTACTTCGTAGGTAAGCATATTTTATTGTTAGTTAGGTATACGTTTCAAGTAACTTGCATTTATTTACTTTAATTTGATAAATTGATGGTTTAATTTGAACTTCTATGAGAAGTTTTTCTTATTTGCACTTATTGTTGTATAATTTTTAAGTTTGTCGTTTGTTTATTATAAATAGGTAGGTATATGTATTAATTTCAAAGATTGTTAGTTATTATACATATTATTGTTACCTACTGCATAATGTACTTTGTACCTACGATGTTAAGACATTATTGTAAGTAAGTAGGTACATAAGTATTATTGGTGAAAGAGCTTAGGACATTTTAGCCTAGTCTAGTGGACAAGTTATTGTAGAATTCACCACTAGGCTACTAGCCACATGACTGGGAAATGTTCTAAGCTTTTAAACTAGAAATGTTTATACAAATTTATTTAATATTGTACCTACGATTAAGTTTGAAAATTACAGGTTCTATTTATTTATTCACTTAAGTGCACAGATAAATATGCCAGTGACATTAATTTAAAACTTGCACAAGTAGGTATTACCAAATAACTATAATTATATGCGATAGTTTTAATTTACCAGGGTATGTCTATTATGAACTTGGTAGGTATCATTTTATACGAAATTAAAGCCTCGCTTCATGTTTTCTTGTGACTGAAATTTCCTGTGAAAAACAAAGTTAAGCAGTTTGTAACAGATATTGCGGTCTTTTAAAAAAAAAGGTGTGTTACGCAGTTTAGAATAGCGAAATTTTAACGATATCTAATAGATCCCATTTCAATAGATACAATCAAGTCAGTATAATATAATGTATAGGGGGGCCATCTCCCTATTAAAGGCATGTGACATTATGTCCTATAACATATACATTTCACATAAGTGGCCTATATGTGACCTAAAGGTCCACAAGGTCCACAAGGTTAACAAGTCCATAGCGTTTTTTTAAGAGCGTAAGACGTTTTGGCTTAGAAGTTATAAATATAACGTCTTATGCATAAAACAATAAAACCGATTTTAGTTAAAAAGTGTTTTGTCAATAATCTTTCGAATTACGATTTGAGTTTGAAAAGAGAAGACAAAACACTTTTTAATTTACCTTATTGTTACCAGGTAAATTACTGGGTATGAAGAGATTTAACATCTAATATCTCAGGGTGACGAGCGCAGTGCAGTGCGGCGCAGGATTGTGTTCGCAAGTTCACAAGTCTGGCAATGCTACAGTTAGTGGCAGGCGTGACGCTTAGCACCAGGCGAACGTCTTGAACAAAAAAAAAGTTATATTATATTAGTTTGACTACTAGGCCGGTATAGAAAATCCAAATCTTTTAGGTAAAAGAAGCAAAAGGTAAATTAATGAAAACTTTACATAATTACAGGTTTTTTTTAAATATTGTTAATTAATAATACAAATTATCTTCTCTCCTGTGCATAACCAAACAAATATATATCTTTATTATAACTAATATATATATACACAAAATACATGTGATCATAATTATAAGTAGCATGACTACTATATTGTTTTAGTAAATCATGCCAGATTGTGACTTAGTATAACACCAATGACCATAAAAATTATACCTATATACTATTATCTATAAATATGTATATAATATGAGTAACAGATAGTCTAATCCACGAAGTATGTTCCTACCTTGTAGGTACTCCTTATCATTTAGTAGTTACAAAATAGATAGTTTAGTCAAGATTTCAACATTTGTATTGGTTCGTTTTTTATCACAAATAGATCTAGTGCCTACCCCAGGATGTTTGCTTACTGATTCGAAATTCTAGGCTGGTCTTATTAACTAAGTTGGGCGTTGACTCGGCTTCATCTGCCATCACAGCCCAGGTGGAACCACTGGAAAATAGCCAGAAAACTATTCACTCCAGCTGTGAAGAAGCCCAGATTGTAGTTCTCAGTAGTATGAGAAGACTGTGCATTTTTTTGATCTGTGATTTGATTTTATAGAGAGTAATAAGTTGATGGTCTAAATGTCAAAAAAATATTTTATTCCTTTACTAAAAATATCCCACACAAGTCACTGTAAAAAAAACCGACTTCAAATTAATATGGGACCACCTCGGGAGTATACACTAACAAATAAAAAAAGAATTTACATAATTGGTGAACATACTAAAAAAAATCTTTTTTGAAGTCGGTTTTAAATTAGGTTGTTATTATTATTATTTTTTGTGTTATATAAAACTTGAATTACACTTTCAGTTTAGCTTAGGCGCAAAATGTCAGTCGCCACAGCCTCAAAATGCCTCCGCCGAGCTGCAACTCCAGTTTTCATACATTTTATATGAACTCGCTGCATACGGTAGACATGGTTATCGAATCTCCGAAGTCGGTGCTAGCTTCAGGCGCCGGCGATTTGTGGCTGAGGCGCGTCTCCCGTGTACTAGTACACTAAGTTGAGCAACTTGTGCATGTGTGCTATGTTATGTACTTGTATCCAGACATACTATCTATGCACACATGCACACTAAGGTAGGTTTACTAATTATAATAGAAAACAGCACATTTACAGCTATTAAGAGAAAGGGGGTGCATCTTCGTTGATATTGTCTGTATAAAGATAAATGTGAAATAATGTTAATAGGTAGGTTATTATTATATATAACTAACTATTGTTCTATATAGGTAACTATTGTAAAGACTAGAAATCAAATGAGACAAGGCTTCGCAGAACAGGTGACATGTTTTTATTTTATTAGTGGTCATTCATCTTGTAATTGAAATAAAATCAATGAATCACTAACACTATGTTTCTCTTTTCGTAACATAAATCATAAAGTAGAAATAAATAAACAAATTAAGAGAATATTAACCTAGTTAAAATTAAACCTATTGTTATAGTATAAATAATAGCAACCTACCAAGGTTCCCAGTATTGCCATACAGCCCTTTTATGGCTTGAATGTCGAAACACTAGTCTGATCAGATAGAAAATGAACTCAGCAAATTAGGGACCAACATTATCATTCTATCTATTGTATACGAGGGCGGCACTGAAAATTTCGGGAATCAAGGAAGTGACACAACATTACTATTTAAAAATATATTTATTGCTTTTCGAAGTATTCTCCGCGAAATTTGACACATTTTTCCATACGATGGAACCAATCATTGAAGCAACCATTCCATTCGGAAGTTGGGGTCTCCAAAATGGCCGTTTTGTAGGCGTCCACAGCTTCTTCAGGTGATGAAAATCTCTGTCCACGCAATTTATTCTTTATTTTAGGGAAAGTATAGAAATCATTAGGGCTTAGGTCGGGGCTGTACGGCGGATGGTCCAATAATTCTATGTTTTCTTGCTCTAAAAACTCTTTTGTTCTGTGCGCGGTGTGAGAACTCGCATTGTTGTGATGGAGGATGATGCGGCGGTTGCAGTTCTCTTTACGGAGTTCAGAAACGACCTGTGGCAAACAAATGCTAGCATACCATTCTGCATTAACCGTTCTTTGTCCCTCAAGAGGAATAGTCGTAACATGGCCGGTTTTGGAGACAAACGTGGCCACCATTTTTTTTGCAACACTCCGTGAACGAACAATTTTTGTTGGCTTTAACTCATTTTCGAACACCGAAACTCGTGACTGGTTTTTTGTTTCGGGTTCGTACGCGTATATCCAGGATTCGTCACCTGATACGATGTTGTATACAGCATTTGAGGATCCTGCGTGGAATCTTTCGAGAGTTCTGACGCACCAAGTAACGCGAGCCGCTTTTTGCTCTTCACAGAGCGAATGCGGTATCCATCGGGAAAACAACTTTTTTACACCTAATTTTTCATGCAAGATTATTTGTATTTGACTCATGCCAATGTCTAACGTTGCCTGAATTTCGCGGTATGTCACATGTCGATCTTCCTCAATCAGCTTACGCACAGCATCAACGTTTTCTTGGGTGACTGCAGTTTTTGGACGACCTTGACGGGGATCATCACTGAGCTTGACACGTCCACGTTGAAATTCAGCAAACCAGCGATAAATTGTGGTTTTGGATGGGGCTTTATCACCAAATGCAGAAATCATCCGGTCAACACACTGTTTTTGTGTTAAACCACTTCGAAAGTCATAATAAATCATCGCTCTTGAATTTTCTCGAGTCAATTCCATTTTCTCAACGACTAAACAAGTTTGACAAAACCTTGTGACAAGACCGAGATTTTTTTTTTAAATAAATAAATGGTATTCGATTTTTAAAACCAAGGAGTTTTCAATTAAAAAGATTTTAATATGACAGAAACAGTGGAAATATTCCATTCCCGATACTTTTAGTGTAGCCCTCGTATACTAGAAAGAAAGTCATTCATTCACTCACTGACTAAACACAAAATCTCGAAAACTACATGATCTCTGAAATTTGGCAGGTAGTTTATAGGTAGGAGACGTTAGCTAATAACGGATTTAGCGACAGAACCGAATTAAGGGGGTGAAACGGGGGATGAAACTTTACAAGGAAAGGTCTTTGTTTTTGAAGTTATAATGACAAAAATTGATATTTGGACAGTAGGTTCAAATTTATTTATTTTTTTACAATATTTTTTGACAGGGATGAATTCAGGGGGTGGAACGGGGGATGAAACTTTGTATGGGAAGTACTGGTTTTTGAAGATATATCACACACTAAGTACTGGTTTTTGATGATATATCACACACTAATATTAGAAATACGTATGTTTATCGGTATGTGTGTGTATGCTTGTTACCTCTTCATGCCAAAATGGCTGAATGGATTTTAATGAATCGAAAGGGAGATAGCTTATATCCCGGAATAACATATAAGCGATTTTTTTTTATTATTATCTTCAACGTTTTTCATTATCACATCACACATCACATCAACAGCCGGAAGACGTCCACTGCAGGACGAAGGCCTCTCCCTTAAAGGGAGGTGTTGCCATAATCCCCACGCTTGGCAGGCGGCTTGGGGCTTGGGGTTTTCATTATCACGCAGGTGGAACCACGAGGTACAGCTAGTGAGTATATAATAGCAAGCCACTCCCTTATGGCAAATGTCAAACTCAGTTTTTGGGACAACATAGCTTACCCACTCCTACTTTAGTGTTCCTACTTAGATGGGATAGAAAATTGAGCACAGTGGCACCCTCAAATTCCAGGTCCATTCTCTTTCCAAATCGACTCAACACTCTTATGCATAAATGCTTATAAGCTAATGTAATCTGACCTATAAGATCTTCTATCAAATTATCTGTGAAGAGACAATGCATCATCTGGATTACTCTAAAATAATACTTGTGAAAACAAAGGTTCCACACAAAAAGTAGCCTTACTGAAATGAATGACAGAAAAAGATGACTTTGTGACTTGACAAATTGGAAAGCATGGAAGTGGGCATCAATGAGGAACTTTTAAACATTATGAAGGATCTAATAGCGCTTGGTCCCATAAGCAATTCGTCAAACTCACAGTTGGTTAACACACATTTTGTCATATAGTGGCTGTATCTGTACCTGCCTTCAAGTTTCGGAAATTTCAGTACAAAATCATATGAGAACACACGAGAATACAATTTTTGATACAGGGATACGATTAACCTATTAAGCTTTTAGGCGTGAAATGGCAAGTATTCTTCTAACATTCATCAGACAGCATTATTCAAGCTACAGCACTGTCTGCAAAAGTATGTGTTTAAGAATTAAGTTGACTGACCTAAAGTTTTATATTTCTTTAAAGTTTCAATATCTTCCAAGTTCTTTAGTATTTGAAGCTGAACATTAACACATTCAACAACAAAATTAATAGTATTCTGGAAAATCCCTTGCGCCTTGTGCAAGTTTTGAGGCACTAGGACACCAAACCAGCGTAAGGGGTTCACTTTAGTCTCTCCATTTTTATCCACTACTTTCATTTGTTTGACACCATCCTCCTCAACTGTTTCACATACAGTAGATGCAGAGAAATCAGGGCTACATTCTGTAGGTAATCTAGCTGTACTCACGGAACTCTGGCCCATTATGTATCGAGATTTAGCGAGGTGAATAGTACCGTTGTTGATGCTCGACTCAATATTAAGCTCGCACTGCATTTTTTCCTCCATAAGATGTAACTGCTTCAAAACCAGCTTGTCCAGTAAGTTACAAGTAATGTCCATATCACGATATTTGTTTTCTGAAAGTAAATAACGATAGGTAATACATAACTTAAATAGGCTAAATATTACCGTCGAGTAAACATTTTTTCATGCAAGGTAATTTACCAGATGCCATATCCGTAGGTTACGAGCGTAGTTATAGTTAAGCTATGGACTTTTTAACGAACTTATTTATTTAGGAAAAATGTAATTAGAATAACACAAGTTACAAAAACATAAAACCAATTTATAACAACACAATCGCCTCTGGCGAGTGTGCGAGTGCGATGAGCGATCACATGATTTTGATTTGGCACTTGGCACTGACAGCAACATTTCACAAACAAAAACACGGTTGTCGGAGTTTTGGCGGGAACACGGAAAAATCATGTCGTTGCATTCTATTATTTTCTTAAACTTGTGTATTTTCGCGAATTAATGATAAAAAATGGTGGTGTTTCATTCATTGAGTGTTGAATTACATGCACGAGTGTGGGCAAGTGATATAATGTGGTGAAACATGTCTTTTTGTGTTGTTTTCAAAACTCCGTAGAAGCTCATAGTAAAGTCGCCACAACTTTACTAGGGCATGACTTGGACTCGACTATGACTAATTTCATGGGACTGACTGTGATATCATTACATATTTGACTTGATTTTCATATAAATACTTGATAAAAACATAAACTTGACACTGGCAGAATGCACAACGTGCGATGCCAAGAACTAAGAAAAAAAAAACAAGGTTGTCAATGTCAAAATTACATACTCCATTTTTTTCTTTGCGATTGGCTGTGGACTCTTTTATTTGATTTCCGGCGTCACTATTTTTAGCACTCTGCCAGATCCAGTTAGGTAAGGCAGGCAAGGAGGTTAGAAGCTACGCTTGCGCTATATTCCTTTTTCAAAGGAGGCAAGCATTATGCTGGGCCTTCTATAAAGGATTTCTCTCTCTCTAAGGGTAAATGACTGCCCTGGAGTTTTGGCGGGAACACGGAAAAATCATGTCGTTGCATTCTATTATTTTCTTAAACTTGTGTATTTTCGCGAATTAATGATTAAAAATGGTGGTGTTTTATTCATTGAGTGTTGAATTACATGCACGAGTGTGGGCAAGTGATATAATGTGGTGAAACATGTCTTTTTGTGTTGTTTTCAAAACTCAGTAAAAGCTCATAGTAAAGTCGCCACAACTTTACTAGGGCATGACTTGGACTCGACTATGACTAATTTCGTGTGACTGACTGTGATATCATTACATATTTGACTTGATTTTCGTATAAATACTTGAAAAAATCATAAACTTGACACTGGCAGAATGCACAACGTGCGATGCCAAGAACTAAGAAAAAAAAAAAAAAATGACTGATCTGCTAATTATTGATCGTCTCGATGGTCTCGGGCGGGAGAGACCTTATAAAAAGGCATAGGACATTTCCCAAACACACAAATGTGGTTGCCACTTCTTAGTCTTGCCAATGCCAAAAAAATGCCAGACAATGAATTTAGGCAGCCCAGCGAAATGTTATCAAGCGGCAGCCTGTCAGTCAAAAGAATACTATATTGTCAGTTCGTCAGTCAGTCCGGCTAATACAAATTGAAGTTGAAGTAGTGTTTACATTCTCTTTGAATTGAGTTGAGTGAGTGAGCGAGCCCGGCCCGCAGCCATTTTGCTTTCGTTTCGTGGTTTTTCTTGGTGTGGTAAGGAATCGCCCAATTTGTAAAATTACATAAATCGGAAATAACTTTGATAGTTTCGATCATAAAAGAACGTCTTGCGATGTCGAGCAAAAAACGTCTCAACATCAATGATCTTAGAGTAATCGACTTACGTGCAGAATTAGAGAAACGTAACCTAGACAAAAGCGGCGTCCGCGGTGTGCTCATCGAACGTCTGTGGAAGGTAAAATTATGACGTGCGATCGATCCAGTACCCTGTCGTATATGACCTATGTGTATGAGCAGCGGTGTCCTAAAGAAATTGTTATTTTATAGCACTTGGAAGAAGAGGGCCACGATCCTGAGAAGTTTAACTTCGAACTGGCTGAAACCAAAACTCCCACCAAAAGGACGAGGCGCGCGGAAAGCGCTATAGAACAGGAGGCCGAAGAGACTCCGGCTATGGAAGACATGATCGTTCAGGACGATGCTGGAGACGAAGAAGAAACTGAGCCCACAGGTACTCAAGAGAACACAGAGCAACCGTCAGAAAACACAATGGAGGTTGATGAAAATGAAAAAGCTAATAGAAAGCGAGAGTCCAAAGAAGAATCCGAGGCCACTCAAGCAAAAAAAGCTTGCCTAGAAAAAGAGAAAGAAGATGACCACAAAAATGAGAATAACACAGATGCCGAGGACAGCATTAACTTAGACATAGGAGATGATGAACTTTTAAATGAAGAGGTACGTTTCTATGTATTCAGTGTCACTGTAAAATTATCCTCAAATAATAATAAAGTGTCAAATGGATACTCCAATGGCTACATGATGGAAGTTGACTAGAATAGAAACTTGTGGGTGTATTTTTGTAAACAAACTTGGATACTTGGCATCAACTTATAGGTTTTGTACATAGATAAAATATATTTATTGCCATCATTTTATTTTTATTTTTCTTTCTAATTGTCAGTTAGCTCTAACATCATATCAAATTTATGTTATATATTGGCACAAGTGAATATCAGTTGCACTGGTTGTTGATTATGCAGCTAAATATAAATACATGAAGTGTAATTTGCTGGATACTTGCCAGATGCTCAACATTCACCTACCTTTTTCTCTTTCAGACTGACAACACAACAAAGCAGGACAACAAAGGTAAGATTTTATTTTTAAAATAGTTTAGGTTAATTAACAACAGGAAGTGGTGTGTAATGTGAGAACAAATAGAGAAAAAATTATGTATCATCATTGTAAGAATGTGACGACATTACTCAACCATGAACAAAACAGACTTGAACATTAGGACAGTAAGCGCATACCCATCGCTTGAAGAACAGTGCTGCTGACAAGTGTTCCTATAAAGAAGAAAACTATGATAGTACCTTCAGCTGGAGAGCACCATGCAGATATAGCAGTTATTGCTGGAGCTGCGACTGCTTCAAACATGGAATATTCAAAATAGCAGCATTTGGAGAGTATCTGCACTTGGTAGAAACAATTCCATGTTTTTATACAAATGTGCTTATGGTGCTTGTAATATCAGTGGGGCTACCCTTGCAATATTTCTCCTCTTCGGTAATTATATTGCCCGGATACTATGGCTCTGCACTACAGGGCTCCATTTGCAGGCAGCGGTGCTAATGTCCAATCAAGTTTTCAGGTCAGGAATATGTAAATGTTCAACATGCAAGTAAGAAAATGTGCAAGAACGCACCCACACCTTACGGTCGTCGGGTGCGTGCGTCACCGTCGTAGCAAGAAATGGTCTGCGAGAGACAGAGCCGGCCGCTCCCAGTTGGAGAGCGACCTGCGCTGACTCGGCTGACGAACCATATTGGCGTAGATGAAGCGGGGGAGGAGGAAGCCGCGGAGGAGCCGGCCGGCGAGGAGGCCGCGCCCGCCGCCGCCGCGCCCGACGTCGACCAGCAAGCTAGCGAGGAAGCTACCGCCACTAGGTTGGTGCACGCCGCACGGCCGTCGCGACGCCCGCCCACGCGCCACTATCCTCTCCGCCTAGTTCTACGTATTTTACACTCGGTATCGCTACAAAGTTTTGCACCATCGTTGATGCCACGCTCGGATCGTCGACATCCCGTCGTCGCGGCTGCCGGAATCGACGGTGCAGCTGTACTTCGAGTGAGACCGCTATCGAGCCGTCGTGATAGTCGCCGTGCATCGATCAAGCGGCTCGCATGGGCCAGTCGAACTTCGCGGCGGAGCAGCATCTACGAGCGACGAGTGACTGGGACTGCAGAACCAGCTTGCTGATCATCTGGATCCTGGTGGAGTAGCGGTGCAAAACTTTGTAGATGATTGTGTGACGTTAAACCGACGATAACAATTGAATGTCTCCAAATGCAATAAGTGACACGATACAAATTGTTTGACGTAAATATTATTGTTACTAATTATATGAAATTGACCTTTGAATCACAAATAAAATGTCGTATTCTATTTTTCAGCAATGACACAGAGCAGAATGATAAAGAACAAAAAGGTATGATTTCAAAGAAGTTATCTATGCTTCTATTGTTTAAATTTACAAATACAAATAATTTATTGATAACACCAAAGTTACACGTCAAATTTCATTAAGTAAGTCAAAAATAATAATTACTTAGGTAATAAAATGAAATAATAATTATAAAAATACGTCAATAATCTCTTATTTTAAAATAAACTTCAATGATATTTATATTAGAGTTGTACATGATTCAATAATTTCCAGATGAAAAAGACAAAGACGGTGATAGTGAGAAAAAAGAAAAGAAAGATGAAAGTAAAGAGGGAGGAGCACGAAACCTTTGGGTTAGCGGTCTGTCCGGCGACACTCGTGCTAAGGACTTAAAACAACTCTGTAGCAAACATGGAAAGGTATTAAAAAAATATGTAATTGATATCATCCTTTGAATTAGAACTGTGTGAACTCATTGCTTTAAAAATGAATAAATATTGATTACAGGAAAAATTTCCCTCAAGCTTTTAAAAACAAAAAGTATCTTGCGTTGCTTTATTAGAACAGTTTGCAATTTCAGTTTAAATGGTCTCAAACAAACCACAAACTTGGTTCTTCACATCTAGAATTCTAGATGATCTAGATGATAATCATAATACATTTATTGACAGGTTATTGGAGCCAAAGTGGTAACAAATGCTCGAACTCCTGGGTCTCGATGCTACGGCTATGTCACCATGGCTTCGGCTCAAGATGCTGAGAACTGCATCAAGAATCTTCATAGAACTGGTGAGGCTTCTCAATTAGTTAAATCGAAAAACATTAATAATAAATGGAGTACATTAAGCTTATGACCTCTAATGCATCAATGTATTGTCTTGTATGCCAAAACACTAAATGCAAACAAAAACACAGTGATTCCAAATTCCTTATCTGTAAGTAATCGTCATATTTCTTATCAAGTATTGACGTTGGCATATAGAGTTCACTATTGCTGGTCAAGTATTGCATAGATCGACTAACGTGGAGGTCATTAGTTAATCATTGTAATTTTTTTAACAGAGTTACACGGCCGCATGATTTCTGTTGAGAAAGCAAAATCCGAATCGGAGTCTGCGTCGCGTCGCCAGCCGTCTCGGTCCGAACCACGATCAAGCAAAGACGGGAAGGACGATAACAAGGACAAAGATGTAACGTATTGTTACCATTCATTGATTACATCAAACTTTAAAGACAAGACAATATGGCTGCACCGTAATAATAAGCGTTCTGAAAGCTGCAGTAGATAGCAAAAACGAATTGAAACCTGTATTTTTTTAGATTAAATCGGTATGAAATGAAGAGTAAGGTTTAAAAGCACTAGATGTCATGGCTCTGTAGAGTGGAAGGGTAAAAAGCCATCGATTATTTACGGCATCATTACTTATATTTATGTCAGAAAAAACTAGGAAAGGTAGTAACTTTGTATAGGTCACTGCAGTTGCCAGATGTTTCTTAACTCAGCGTGGGTATATTGCTTTACAGCAAATGCCAATTGGGCTGTGTCCTACATAGAATTTATTATCCATCAATATTTGAAGGAAACATAATGAGAACTGATGAGAATAAATCAAAATCGATATCGCCCGCAGGTCGAAACCAGGACAACTTTACATTTTTACTAATAATGATAATAATTACTGATTTTGAATCACAAAGTTATCAAAAAACATTTTAGGGAAATTCGTGAATTATGGCTATTTCCGGACATCTCATGACTCGAAGCTAGGCTATCCAGCCTTGCTTCGAGTCAAAATAAATTCAATAGTAAACCTATTTTCTGAAAATACACACACACAATACTTTTACGTGTTTCCTGTTCGGATAGTCTGAGAACAGTAATTTTTGTATTTGCTATGATAAACATAATTATTTCGTTTGTTCTACTTGTATGAGCAGCTAATGGGCATGGATTTGGGAAACTCTCATTCTGTCTCATTCTCAACCAGGTTTAACGGATTTGGTTGTCTATTTAGAGTCAGGAAGGTGACAAGAGCGGAGAAGTGAAACTAAAGAAAGAAGGTGAGGAGTCTGGCGCCGAAAGCACTCGGTCCACGTCTCGCACAAGGGAAAAGTCAGCCCGCTCTGATAAGGTATGCATTTATTCCGAAATTCACAGTTGCTTGTAAAAAAAAAATATGTTAAGGGGGTTGATGAGTCATTGCCATTGTGTGAGGAGTTGTGGGGCCAGAATATAGTTGTCATTAAAAATATGTTTTTTACGTCTGCACTTGTACAGTTTCAGTGATTGTTTAATCGCCCATATTTTTGATTATAAAACGAATATACACTGACCTCTATTATACAAGTACGCTGGACTTCATATTGGCGATAGAAAAATGAAGCCATTTGATTTTCGGCATTTTGGCGCGGATAGCCAACGGATAACAGTGTGAGCATCCATGGAAGTAAAATTTAATTGACATAAATGTAAATTTTAGTACCGGAGAAGCTCGAGTGGTCGCTTCAAATCGGCTCAAAAAAAACTGACATTTCCTAGACAATATTTAGTCCAGCGTACTTGTATAATAGAGGCCAGTGCGAATATACGACGTAAAAATATATTTTCTATAACAAATTATTCTGGCACCGCCTCATTTAATCATCTCTCATAAATAAATTAACTATACATAATACTGAGTATTGTAAATTGCAAGGAATTAAGCAATAGTTTTTACCATAGGATCGAGCGCGGCGCAGCACGCGTAGTCGCGAACGCAGGAGATCTCCCAGAGAGGTGCTTTCGTTCAACAAGATTTGGGTAAGTACAAAGGGCTCAATGGCCACTTTAACAAATAATATATAATTTGTCAGTCAAAAACTTACCGTAGTGTTAGGAACTATACGTTTTTTTACAAGTTTTTATACTCCTCCTCCTCAGTGACTAGTGACTAGTTTGGAAATGGTATTTTTTATATCCGGCTCCAAAATTGTTATTTATTTTCAACATTAATATAAAAATATGGGCCTTGCTTTGTGGGCGCCCAGTGTAATCTGGATGCATCCTAATCACATAATATAATAATCGTCAGTACACATCCTTTGTATCCAGATTATTGTTTTTCAGCAAACAAATGTTTACTTAACTTTTTACACGGCTGTCCAAAAAAAGGAGTTGATTGTTTTCGAATTCATGTATGTAAGTTCCTTTATTCCACTATAACTTCTTAATGCCTAGACAGATTTAGATGTATCGTATCGTTAGAATCCTTACATCATCCGGAGTGACAGCCAGCTACAAAATCTGTTGGCAGGGCAGTCGTTTTTTTTTTAATTTAGCAGCCTTACTTAGAAACGCCGCTCAAACTTAGTCACTGCTTAAACTTCTCTGTCTTGTTCTTGCACGTGACACTTCACGTCAGAGAGAAGTTGACAGAGCATCTTAGCAGTGTATTTTTCTTTTTTTTATTATCGCACTTTTTGCATTCTGCCAGTGTCAAGTTTTTATAGTAATCATCAAGTCAAATATGTCATGAAATCACAGTTAGTCACACGAAATTAGTCATAGTCGAGTCCAAGTCATGCCCTAGTAAAGTTGTGGCAACTTTACTACAAGCTTCTTCGGAGTTTTGGAAACAACACGAAAAGACACGTTTCACTTCATTATATCACTTGCCCATACTCGTGCGCGTAAATCAGCTCTTACTTAACAAAACGCCACCATTTTTATGCATTTGTTTTGGAAAATAATACAATGCAGCGACATGTTTTTTTCGCGTTCCCACCAGAAACCTAGCAGTGATTAAGTTTGAGCGGCGTTTTTAAGTAAGGCTGTTAATGTCTTGTTTACTTTATGCAGAAGGAGCGCGACGTGGCGCGCGCGCGCGAGCGGTCGCGGGCGGCGCGCGAGGAGGAGCGGCGGCGGCGCGCGGCCGAGGAGGCGCTGCGGGACCGCGAGCGTCGCATGCGCCAGGAGAAGCAGCGCCTCGCCTTCGAGCGGGACGAGCTGCGCGCCGAGAGGTCAGCGCACAGACAAACAGCTGCATACTTGGAGGCAACAGTTTAACGCTCTTAGGGGTGAAGACTCGTGGCTCGGACGTATCAAACGACGGAGCTGTTCGTGGCTCACTGTAGTTAACTTAGCTGGACGGAGGCTCTATTGGAGGGGTGCCATAACCTCCACGCTTAGCAGGCGGCTTGGGGATCGCAGAATGCTCTGCTCACCATCGTTAACCGAGAAGACGCTGCTGCCCATTTTAGGACATACCTATGTCCAGTTCATACCCATTATGTGGACCCATGTCCAGGGGGTCTAGACAAGAACCACTTTCTGTTAGCGTTAACGCCTGCGGAAAGATAAAATTGTATGAAAATGACATTAGCTTGAGAAATGTCACGTGACTGCTAATGTCATTTTCATACAATGGCGTTAACGCTAACAGAAAGTGGTTCTTGTCTAGACCCCTCTAGTCAGGCGCCGAGAGACAACTTACACTAATTATGCCGAGGAACTTATAATATACTATGTACCAGGCACTGATACCAGAAAAGCGGTCCGAAAGAGACTAAACTACTAAGGCGATGTGTCTCTTTCTAAAAGGGCGACCATAAGTTATCGACGACTGTGGGTTTTCAGTTTGCTTGTTTTTTTTTTAGTTTAGTGTCAACAAATAGTACAACAGTACACAGTAAATAAATTTACTGAAGTATAATTAGGGAAATATGTAGCTGGTCCACCAGCAACATCGACCACAAATTATTGTTGTTCGCTCATTATAAACTTTGTTCATTTTCGGTTTTTAATATTTGCAGGGAAAAGATCGAGCGCGAAAAGAACGAGCTGCTACGCTTGGAGCGCGAGAGACATCGCCTCGAACGCGAAAAGCTGGAGCTGGAGAGGCTAGAACTGAAACGCGCACAATTGAGGTACTGTTCGTTTCTTGTTTTTATTTTATTTGTTTTTTGTAACTACCATTTCTGCTGATGTTAGAATGGTTTCCCATGGAGAATAGGGAGTTGCGATGAGGAACTTACGGCCGTAGAACAGAATTTGCGGACGGAGTGTGTGACGTCACACTTATTTGGCCAGTCTGCGAGCGACCGCCTCACGTAGCAGTCATTCAGGCTTTCAAAACAGATGTACGACGTTTAGTGTTTTTAAGTGAAAATAAATTTATGCGTTTTTTCTTGCACTTATTACTTATAGATTCAAACATTCCGATGTCATAATTGGCATCTAATTTCATTCATAAGTAATTTTATTTGTGGTTTGTTTAAGAAATAAGTAACGTTTCTTGATGATTTTAACTAGTTCCAGAGATGGCGCCACTAGTAGTAAATGTAGCGTATAAAAGAGTTCTCTATTTTGTCGATAAAGCACTTCTCAAAAAACTTCTCCTGAATTCTGCTAGATGGCAGCACCATGTGCGGCATTTACCACTCCTCCCTCCAACCCTACACCTCCCCGCACGATCACGCGTCCTTTAATGGAAAAATCCTTTGATCACATCTCTGCTTCAATTGCTCTGTGTGGTTTCCTTAAGTTTCCCTTGACCGGCAGCTCAAGCTCATTGTCAGGTCTGGATTTGTCAATAGGCCGTATAGGCCGAGGCCTAGGGGCGGCAGATTTCAGAGGGTGCTGCAGCCCCTATTATTTTAGAAAGGTACGAGGGCGGCACTGAAAATTTCGGGAATCAAGGAAGTGACACAACATTACTATTTAAAAATATATTTATTGCTTTTCGAAGTATTCTCCGCGAAATTTGACACATTTTGCCATACGATGGAACCAATCATTGAAGCAACCATTCCATTCGGAAGTTGGGGTCTCCAAAATGGCCGTTTTGTAGGCGTCCACAGCTTCTTCAGGTGATGAAAATCTCTGTCCAAGCAATTTATTCTTTATTTTAGGGAAAGTATAGAAATCATTAGGGCTTAGGTCGGGGCTGTACGGCGGATGGTCTAATAATTCTATGTTTTCTTGCTCTAAAAACTCTTTTGTTCTGTGCGCGGTGTGAGAACTCGCATTATCGTGATGCAGGATGATGCGGCGGTTGCAGTTCTCTTTACGGAGTTCAGAAACGACCTGTGGCAAACAAATGCTAGCATACCATTCTGCATTAACCGTTCTTTGTCCCTCAAGAGGAATAGTCGTAACATGGCCGGTTTTGGAGACAAACGTGGCCACCATTTTTTTTGCAACACTCCGTGAACGAACAATTTTTGTTGGCTTTAACTAATTTTCGAACACCCAAACTCGTGACTGGTTTTTTGTTTCGGGTTCGTACGCGTATATCCAGGATTCGTCACCTGATACGATGTTGTATACAGCATTTGAAGATCCTGCGTGGAATCTTTCGAGAGTTCTAACGCACCAAGTAACGCGAGCCGCTTTTTGCTCTTCACAGAGCGAATGCGGTATCCATCGGGAAAACAACTTTTTTACACCTAATTGTTCATGCAAGATTATTTGCATTTGACTCATGCCAATGTCTAAAGTTGCCTGAATTTCGCGGTATGTCACATGTCGATCTTCCTCAATCAGCTTACGCACAGCATCAACGTTTTCTTGGGTGACTGCAGTTTTTGGACGACCTTGACGGGGATCATCACTGAGCTTGACACGTCCACGTTGAAATTCAGCAAACCAGCGATAAATTGTGGTTTTGGATGGGGCTTTATCACCAAATGCAGAAATCATCCGGTCAACACACTGTTTTTGTGTTAAACCACTTCGAAAGTCATAATAAATCATCGCTCTTGAAATTTCTCGAGTCAATTCCATTTTCTCAACGACTAAACAAGTTTGACAAAACCTTGTGACAAGACCGAGAATCTTTTTTTATATAAATAAATGGTATTCGATTTTTAAAACCAAGGAGTTTTCAATTAAAAAGATTTGAATATAACAGAAACAGTGGAAATATTCCATTCCCGATACTTTTAGTGCAGCCCTCGTACACGGGGCGGCGGAAATAAAGTCCTACACTCATAAAAAATATAAATCCGGCACTGCTCATTGTTTTATTTTTATTTTTTTATTCTTTATACTTTAGAGACTTTTAGACTATCCGTCTATGTCAGCCCCATCGTATCCTAATATACAATAACTAATCACTTACATTACAATAATACATTAACACATTTAATATTACATTATATACATTATTAGTTAGGTATATATATTTGTATTATCATGGGATAATTAACCAACTAGGTAGCCGTGTGGAACAAGATTGACTCATGGGCTGGAGGAATGATATAGCCAGTCCATAAATCAATCTAGCTCCCCTGGAATTAGGATCCGCTAATATAGAATGTATTGGTCCCACATTGGACTCGGTCACTTCTAGCTCATTGAAAACTC
The DNA here is from genome assembly GCA_905404285.2 of Erannis defoliaria. NCBI lineage: Eukaryota > Metazoa > Arthropoda > Insecta > Lepidoptera > Geometridae > Erannis > Erannis defoliaria. Next base: position 7,946,374 of record FR990066.1, on the reverse strand, counting down.
GTTCTCTTTCCACCTGGTTCCGGACACACTCCATCAGCACAAAGTACACGTCCTCGGGCCTGTTACACTCCTCAAATGCTCATTGTTAAGAGTGTATAACCCCCTCTTTACCTGGGCTCGGCAACAGGAAAGATTCTCATTTAAACTGGTTTCAACGCTCTATAGTTTAGGTATTTCTTCTTTACAGGCAATATAATAGTTATTTAAACAATTTTGAAATATATATTATCTTTGTAATTTGTGCTGTTAATGAATAGTACGAGTAGCGATATTGAACAGATATGTTAAGTTCTAATATAACATTAAATATAGCATCGTATGTGTATGAATAAAGGTTTGGTTGTGTTGTGCAGACTGGAGGAAGAGCGTCGCAAGCGCGGCTACGAGGCCAGCACGTACCGCAAGGCCGGCAGCCCGCCGCCGGACCCCGCCTACGAGCGGGACACGAGGCACAAGCGCCCGCCGCCGCCGCCGATCGTGAGTTGACCACACGATTATATCGTTTTTTTACACGACTGCCCAAAAAAAGTAGTGTATTGTTTACAGGGTTCATGTATGTATGCTCGTGAGTTTCGTTATTCCGCCATCACATCTAAATGCCTGAAGGGATGTATAGGGTTTCGTTAGAATCCTTAATATCATCCCGAGTGGCAAAAATTCAATATGAAGGCTGTGTGAGATGCCATTAGCAATGTTAAAAAAATCTTAAATGTTTACCATATAATATCAAATTTCAAACAAATCATAATCAAATCACACTCTAAACATATGATCTATAATCAGGTTTTTTGGCAGGCTAGGTGTGTTTTTTTTGTAATTGCTTGTTTCGTTTTATTTAACAACCAGCTGAGAACCGCGGTTTCACCCGTGTTGTGCTGAAAAACAGAAATGTTGCCTATAAGTTATTCCGGGAAATAAGCTGTCTCCATACCGAGTTTCATCTAAATCCGTTCAGCCGTTTTGGCGTGACAACGTAACATACATACACGCTCATACCCACAAACTTCCGCATTTATTATATTAATATACTATGGCCAATATGTTAATCGTTATTTGACAGCTCATGCAAAGTGAACGACATAGCTTTGTGTAGCATCTAGCAATTTTAATTTATGGGATAACTCATACATACAGGGTTGTGGTTTTGTAGACCGTATCCTTTCAGGGTATGCTTAAACAGGTCTTGGACTATCTTTTAAGCGATATATTAGCGAAGTGGGTATCGAGCTAGGCCGTAGCCAGGAATTCATTTCGGGGGGGGGTCGAGCTCTGGACCAGAGACAATAAGTAACAACTTTAATACGACGTCGATCTATACGTATAAGTAGGTGTATAAAACGGTGGATTGGCGAAGGAATTTGGGGTTGGACCCCCAAACCCCCACCCCTGCCTACGGCCTTGGTTTCGTTTTATTAATGGGGTGATCCTCTTTGACTATGAGCTATTCAAGAGCTCATCACGATTGGCCAAGTCATTTGATTGTGAATGGGTAGAAAATTACTTAGTTTTTTTTTTTTTTATGTTCCAAAATACTTATTCTTTTTTACTGAAAAAATTGTAAGTGAGGATATCTCCAAACGCATGTATCTTAACCATTAATGATTTTTATTTATTTAATTAATAAAAAAATATTATATTTTGACATTGTCAGACGTCAAGCCGCACACAGTTCGAGGCGCCCCCGCCGCCGCGGTTCGAGATGACGGCGAGCTACGAGCGCGGCGCCGACAAGCGCGCCGACCGCGACCGCGACTACAAGCGCGACTACCCGCCGCGTCATGCCACCTGTGAGCACTGTCTTATCTTCCATAATAGGCTAGATGACTGGTTTTTTTATTGTCCTATTAAAATGTGGCCCATAAATATAGCTGATTAATGAAAACAAAATGAAAATCTGATCAAAAATAAGCAACTTATAAGCATTTTAATATCATGCTAGACAGAGAGGCGAATTAGCAAAACGTGACGTCACTTCTCTGTACGCCATATAAATTCTATTCTGATAAGTAAGGCGTGTCGTCATTTTTTGTTTTGTGGGAAAGGGACAGAGTTGTATCTACCAAAAACTTTAAATGCTTATATGTATATCAGAACATAAATAACCGATTTAAATTATGTTTTCAATAAACATACTATATTTACTTAAATTCTTCATCGAAGCTATTGGTTTCAACGATTTAAACATCAGTTATCTACCCTATTCTATCTTACATAATATTAAATCTATCTTACATAATTCTGTCTGAGTGACACCGGCTATATATTTTTTTGCAAGGCTGTCGTTTTCGTATTTTTATTGAATTAGATGTCTTCAATTTTTTGCTGAATAGTTTCGCGTTTGACCACATGCTGCCTCTTTAAGGCGACACTTGTTCAATCTCAACCATAAATGCATTAAAAATCCAAAATTGAACTTTACGGGAGTTAGCCCATGTCGTGAGCCATTACACATATTACTTGTATTAGCAGGGAAAGTGTTAAAACTTGCCTTTGTTCTCTTGTCTGACTATAATGGGCGATTTTATGACAGGCAATAAAAATAATAAGCTCATTGTAGATGTCAAGGCGTAACAGTTCTCCTTAGAGAAAATAAATAGCAACGTCGCGTCGCGTCTAGTTGTGGCTACTTAAGCTAAAGGACTTTATTGCATTTTTAATTGTCATCCTTCACTTGCGACATAACCTACTAATAACCTACCTGTAATATTTTCTCACATTATTAAACCAATTTTCGTTAATTTGGGCATTTCATTTGGGCACCGACATATCCCCTAAAGATATGACATGGTGGCCCATGAGGGGAATTAAAAGAAAACAACCGCGACCAAGAAAAATACGGCAAATTAGCTTCGAGATTCCTACAACGCGCTGGGCCGGCGCGAAGCAGTTTGTACCAAATACTGGAGCCTTGCAGTGAACGAACAAAAGTCACGGGATCCAGCTGAAGCAGGACACGATCACTGGGATCAGGACGAGGCAGGAGCGAAGATTCGAGCAGTGGTGCATCGAAAGCAATCACATCGGGTCGACCGTCGACCGCCCGCCGACCAAAGATAAGTGTCCTTCCTACTTTCAATATATCCTAATTACCTATTTATATTCAGATTTGCACCCATTTGTGTAAATAAAAGTGTTTTTGTGCTCAATTGTGCCAAAAACTCCCAATTATTAGCGAACATTTTCATCAACATTTTTCATAACTACCTTCGAAAAATAAAAAAATAAATTTGGGAACACTCTCGAACATTTTCGTAATACGAGTATCTTAACTTATTATCCTAAATAAAGTAAGATTAAGTCATATTGTGTCCTTGACTAAGTACGTTATTTAGAGTTTGTCCTTTTTCAGAGGTTATTAACCATTTTTTTTGTCGTACAATATTATAGTAATACGTAGTTTTCAAGTGTCTTAGTTTTCCGTTGTTGTACTATTATTTGATACAATATTTATCGCATTCTGCCGACTATTTCAGGCCATAAATACGGCATTGCTGCGCACGTCCTTTTGCGGTAATATTGCAAGGGGACTCCGTCGGTCGGCCGGTCGACGGCAGATCGTTGAATCCGGGCGAGCCGGCCCGGTCCGACTGTCCGGCTGGAGATCAGCTGATCGTGTGCAACCGGATTCCTGAACGGCAGGTGACTCCGAAACGAGGAACGTGAGCCAATTAATTTACTTAACTTATTATTTCAAAGTCTAGGACTTTATTTACAATGGCCGAAACTAAGCAACTTTTTAAAGAATTAGTCACAAAAAGAGCGTCCGCAAAGGGACAAATAACTAAATTCAAAAATTACCTGTCTAATATTTCTAATGAAAGTGAACTAAGCAACATTCAATTGACTGAATTAAAATTAAAACTTGCAAAGTTTGAGGCCTTGTCAGTTAAAGTCGATGACTTGCAGAGTGAGATAGAGGTTTTATATCCGGAAAATCTAGCGGCTGAAATCGATGAGCGGGATTATATTGAGAAAGAAATAATAATGAGTATTGCCACTGCTAGAACTTTACTCGAAAGTTTTACAAAGATAAAAGAATGCGAGCAGCGCCGCAGTTCCGCTCATAATACGTCATGCTGCGTAGATGATCCTTACCATAATCACGGCTCGGGTTTGAGACTTCCTCAAGTCCAAATCGGCAAATTTTCTGGTGAATATTTCCGTTGGCTGGAATTTCGTGATACGTTCGAAAGTTTAATACATAATAACGACCGCATCTCCGATATAAATAAATTTCATTACCTGGTTTCATATTTACAAGGTGACGCAGCCAGAATAATCTCGAATCTAGAAATATCTACCAGTAACTACGCTGAGGCATGGAAGCTGCTCTGCAGCCGATACAACAACAAAAGAATCTTGATCAGTCATCATCTTAACTCATTATTTAACATTAAACAGCTTCCACGTGAGTCAGAGCGATCCTTGAGGTATTTAGTAGATCACGTTACTAAGAATTTGCGTGCCTTGGCCAGCTTAGGACAGCCGACTGATAAGTGGGATGTGCTGGTTATTTTCATGCTATCTTCTAAGTTAGACGGACAAACTTTGTTGAAATGGGAGGAGTGGCGCAATAATCTTAATAGTGACGCGCCAACATTAGAGCAATTTTTTAAGTTTCTCATCGACCGTGCTAATGTACTAGAATCTTTAAGTCGAAACAACAAAACTGATAACAATATCACTTCTAAGCCACCCATGGCACCAGTGCGTTCAGCTCAGAACAATAATTATTATAATAATTCACATAAACAGGGACAAAACAACTTTGTTAAATCGTTCGCAAGTAACACTAACAAATACAATAAAAAACCCAAGGGGTTTTCGTGCATTATATGCAATGAAAGTCACAGAATTTATGACTGTCCGACTTTCAAGGCTAAGGGGCTCGTTGAGAAAATGAACGATGTGACCAGGTTTAAGCTTTGTAGAAATTGTCTTCGACAAGGGCACTCCGAGAGCGACTGCAGGATGGGACCGTGCAGAGAGCGGGACTGCACAGAGAGGCATAACAGCCTGTTGCACTGCCCGCCATCCGCCTCGAATCACTTCGCTTCTATTGACGACCACGAACAGGTAATAGTCAATTATTCCAATCAAACAAGGGACATTCTATTGTCAACTGCCATGGTCGAGGTATCAAACCCAGCTGACCAACAAAAGGTTACAGCCCATGTATTATTAGACTGTGGTAGTCAATCTTCGTTTATTACAGAGTCATTAAGGTCCAAGTTGTCATTGAAATCTCATCCCATTGACTGTCTAAAGGTCATTGGCATAGGCAATACAACCACTAACAATGTTAGCGAAAGCTGTAATATCAAAATGCAGTCGATGACAAGCAATTTTAACGTACAATTTCAATGTCTTGTTTTGAAGGACTTGACGGGTCAACTGCCAAAAAACCCTATCGATATCAGCTCACTAAAACTGCCCAAAAATATACAGTTAGCTGATCCTAATTTCTATCAGCCGTCACCCATAGATATATTGATAGGCGCAGATCTATTTTGGGACATTTTAGGTAACGAACAATGTTCTTTAGGAAACAATTATCCTATATTAAGAAGTTCTCAATTAGGCTGGTTGATATCCGGTCCTATTCCATCAGTGAAATCGCCGAAAAATATACAATGCAATCATGCTATTGTTTCCAATTTTAATGATAACTGTGACAATAAAATCGAGAAAATGCTAACAAAATTTTGGGATTTAGAGGAAGTACCCGTGAAAGGAACCACCAGTCAGATAGAACACGAGTGTGAAAAACATTTTCGTACTAACACTATTAGGGATGAGACAGGTAGATTTTGTGTGAAATTGCCTATGAAGGAAAATGCGGATTGCCTAGGCGATACCTACAATTTAGCCAGGCGGCGTTTCACAAATATAGAAAAACGACTCAAACAAAATCCTGATTTAAAAAAAGAATATACAAATTTCATTCGTGAGTATACCGAATTAGGTCACTTGTCATCAGCTGGCGTTTATAATAATTTTAAGGCAAGCCCGTGTTACTATTTATGTCATCATGCTGTTTTCAAACAAGAAAGCGAGTCTACTCGCCTTCGAGTCGTCTTCGATGGGTCGGCTTCTTCTACTTCCGGATATGCTCTAAACGATATCTTAATGGTGGGGCCAAATGTACAGGATTCTTTATTTTCGATTTTGCTACGTGCTAGACAGTATAAGTACCTACTCACCGGAGATATAGAAAAAATGTACCGTCAAGTACTAGTACATGATGATGATAGGCATCTACAGCTTATCCTATGGAGAGAGGACGAGTCTCAGCCCATCCAGACACTCGTGCTTAATACATTGACCTACGGTACAGCTAGTGCGAGCTACCTGAGCACGCGCTGCCTGTGGGAGTTAGGGAAGGAGCAAGACGATGAACTTACTAAAACTATTATTCAGAAAGATTTTTATGTTGACGATCTGATAACAGGGTCAAATAATCTTGAAGAATTGATATATATACAGAAATCTGTTGCTAAAGCATTAAAGTCGGGGTGTTTTAATTTAAGAAAATATAAAACTAACTATCCAGCAATTTTCGATAACGTAGACATCAATGAACATGATAGTTTGACTATCAGCGAGTCCTCGAGCACCCTCGGGCTAGGTTGGACGCCTTCCAGTGACACTTTACATTTTCCTATAAAGGAGAATACACATGGTAGAAACGAAAAGGTAACAAAACGTTCTATTATGTCAAACGCGTTCAGAATATTTGACCCGTTAGGTATATTAAGTCCAGTGGTAGTAAAGCCTAAAATAATGCTACAAAAGCTTTGGCAACTAAAACTGGACTGGGATGAGCCTGTCCCTCAGGAGATAAAGGATGATTGGCTAAAATTTTCTGATGGCTCAAAGTGTCTGTCTAATCTACAAGTGCCTAGGTTGGTTCTAGGTGACTCGCCTAAATTTATAGAACTTCATTCGTATAGCGATGCTTCGTTAGTAGCCTACGGTGCTTGTATTTACATGAAAACGATTGGCCTGAATGATGACGTCACGGTTAGGTTATTGTGTGCTAAGTCTAAAGTAGCCCCACTAAAACCAACTACCATTCCTCGGTTAGAGTTATGCGCCGCCTTACTTGCCGCTAAGCTCACCAAATCGGTACTGGACTCACTTAGGTATAGGCCGGGAAGAGTAGTTCACTGGTGCGACTCCAGCGTGGTACTAGGATGGATTAGGAGTGACGTCACTAAACTAAAGGTGTATATAGCTAATCGTATTAGCGAAATAAATGAATTAACATCGTCTTCAGCATGGCGGTACTGTCCCACTGGTTCTAACCCTGCAGACTTAATATCCAGGGGAGTAGATGTTGAACGTTTATTGTCCATGACTTTGTGGTGGTCTGGTCCTAGTTTTTTACTAAAGGATGAATCCGAATGGCCAGTCTTAAACGCCAAATATTCGGAAAACTTACCAGAATTGAAAGTCCATTCTGTGACACTAAGCCAACCAGTTATAGACTTCGATAAATATTCGTCTTTAACCAGATTGCAAAGATCTTTCGCATATGTGCGTAGGATTATATTTAATCTTAGAAACAAACACAGTAAACACGTAGGTATAATATCACCTGACGAGTTGCGTGAGTCATTGAACTCGTTATGCGTTATCGCTCAACGGCAATCATTTCCCATTGAATATGAATTGTTGGAAAAGGGAAAGCCTTTAAGTAATAAGAGTCGGTTGCTATCCCTATCCCCATTCTTCGATGAAAACAAACTCATACGTGTTGGTGGTCGTATTCAGGCGTCTATTCAATCTTATGAGAAAAAGCATCCGATTTTACTCAGCTCCTCACACAAGCTGACAAAATTATATTTTGAGAGAGAACATATTAACAATATGCATGCTGGTCCACAGCTCCTATTAGCGACTGTTAGAGAAACAGTTTGGCCAGTATGTGGTAGGCATTTAGCGAGACGTACAGTTAACAACTGTGTGCGATGTAGGCGGCTGCGAGGTGAAACTCTCCAGCCAAAAATGGGTAATCTACCAGCCCAACGTGTGACTCCAGGTTATCCTTTTATTTCGGTGGGCCTAGACTTTGCCGGGCCTTTTTATATTGTGAATCGCAAGGGACGTGGAAGTCGTTTGGTAAAATGTTATTTATGTCTTTTTGTTTGCTTAAAATATAAATGTCTTGATCTTCAGGCGGTCAGCGACTTAACTAAAGATGCGTTCTTAATGACCCTAAAGCGGTTTATCGCGCGCAGGGGCCGGCCAACGGAAATATTCTGTGATAACGGGGGCGGATTCGTTGCTGCTGCGAAAGAAATAGGAGATTTCATAAAAAAGACCCACGAGCCTTTATCGGACTTTGCAAGTCAGCAATCAATTAAATTCAATTTTATTCCGGCTTTCACACCACATTTCGGAGGCATCTGGGAATCTGGCGTAAAATCAGCCAAACATTTGTTAAGGCGTGTCATTGGTAACAGCCACCTCACGTTTGAAGAAATTTCTACGTTATTTGCACAAGTGGAGGCAATCCTAAATAGCCGACCCATGTGCCCACTCTCATCCTCCCCTAATGATTTCCTCTCCCTCACCCCAGGACATTTCATCATTGGGAGGCCACTGACCGCACTGCCAACTGCCGACCTAACAGATAAAAAGGACAGCCAGCTACGACGCTATGAGCGCCTTGAGAAGATAAGGCAGCATTTTTGGCAAAGGTGGCAGAAGGAGTATTTATCGGAACTCCAGCAAAGAACAAAATGGAAAACGAATGCAGCTAAGCTGAGCGTCGGTGACCTGGTGCTAATAGCAGAAGCTAACGCGCCCACTCTTGCTTGGAAGCTCGGCCGCGTTCTTCGCCTGATAACCGGTCGCGATGGAATATCGAGAGTAGCAGACGTCCTCACATGCAAGGGCTGCGTGCGGCGATCCCTGGTCCGTCTCTGCAAACTACCTACGGCGGAGGAGCTTCAGAGTTAAAAGCGAGCTTTCAACGGCCGGGAATATGTCAAGGCGTAACAGTTCTCCTTAGAGAAAATAAATAGCAACGTCGCGTCGCGTCTAGTTGTGGCTACTTAAGCTAAAGGACTTTATTGCATTTTTAATTGTCATCCTTCACTTGCGACATAACCTTCTAAGAGATCAGTCCCTGTAATATTTTCTCACATTATTAAACCAATTTTCGTTAATTTGGGCATTTCATTTGGGCACCGACATATCCCCTAAAGATATGACAGTAGATGGCTCTGACTTTGCGCAGACCAGACATGCCGGTCATTGTTAAGTTTTTTATTATATTATGCCACCTATCAAAAATAGTATGATGTTTTTGACTGGCACGTTTAGTCTGCACTATCAGTCGAGTTGAAGGAAACTACTTTTTTTTTTTACTACTTTATCCAAAAAATTTTTGGAAAATCGCTCATTATATCTTTGCCTTTTTTATTGACTGACTATAATTAACTTTAACAAACATTCAATTTGCAGCTAGCAACATGAAGTACTCTGCCAATGGCGGCGCCAGTGACGACACAAGGCAACCGATGCCGCCTGGCACGAGGCCTAAAGAACCTGGGTGCGTAGAAATCTTGACTATATCCAATCCATATCGATAGTCCAAAACTATCTTCGTCAATAGTACATTTGCAGTAGTGACAGTTTACAGTGATACTTATCGATAAAAAGATCAATATTAATGTCTATTGCAGACAAAGGACGAATGGTAACAACACTTAGTGATAAATAAAATTTGTCTATTATAGTCGTGCAATGTAACTAGATTGGATCTGGGTATGTCCTAAAACTACACCCAGAACCACCGGAGGTCGGGCAGCAGCGTCCTCTTGGTTAACGGTGGTAACACTGCGATCCCCAAGCCGCCTGCCGAGCGTGGGGATTATGGCAACCCCTCCCTTGTAAGGGGAGGCCTTCGTCCAGTAGTGGACGTCTTATGGCTGGCGATGAATGTTACTAGATTGATGGATGTATACAGGGGTTAGTTCTAATCAGTTAGCATCCTTTTAACAAAATGTTCATCAACCTTGGCCAAATTGTATGGAACTCCTGATATATTTTTTGCGATTTCAATGTAGGCCCCATAGTAAAAGTTGTTTGTTTTGATGTACATAATATGCCCTTAAAATGCTAGCTGATTAGAACTAACCCTGTATATGGATGTATATTCAGAATTTTCTTGTTCAGGTGCTAACACTACCTTCATAATTTTTTAGGCGTTACAAATTTTAATGTACCTTCACGTCTTTATTATGTGTTGCAATAAGTACCTACTATTAATCCCGACGTACCGTTTGCACCAGTGCATCAGTGGTGCAGGTGCAACTGCTTTGTATTGTTTGCACCATTCAAATTAATACAACTATTTCACCTTGCTTTTTTTTTCAAGCTTAAACAATTATCTATAATAAGCCGAATAAAATAAAATTATTAAATTATAAACGTTTTTTAATTGCTTCACTAACTGACGGTTAATGAATCCAATAAGAAATGAGAATTCGAACGTATTTTTTTCACATTTTATTACTCTTCTGGAGTTTTGCACAAAAACATAAATCTTGTACCCCCAAATAAAATAATAATTATAGAACAAAATGTAAAAAAAAAACCTTTTTTACGCTACATTTACTACAACATTACTACAACAATACTACAACATCGCTACTACAACTTTTTTTATAATTTATAATTAAATTGCAGACTGCCAATAATTAGTCGGTTAAACTTTTCTAAAAATAATGGCACATCAATGTCGCCGTTATTTAGTTGCATTTGTACGTACTTTATGTATTTATTGCGTTCCTTTACGTATTTTGCCCTGTTCTTATATGGGCATGTTGTTAATGCGTGAACAGCATTAAAAGCGGCATCCTTAATAACATTATAACGTGGAAAGAGAAAATGGTTTGAAGAAAAACATTAATTCTCAAGTGTCTAGTAGTTGCTATCTAAAAGAGTTCTTATACTAGATACAAACTTCATAATTTTTCATACGGCCTGTTTGTCAGTTTTATGTTTCCCTATCAATGGTGCAAACGCAACAACCGTTTAGTAGTATAGTAAGTGTAGTTTTGTTTGCACCATTAATGGTGCAAACGATACAAAGCAGTTGCATCTGCACCACTGATGGTGCAAGTCTATGGTGCAAACGGTACGTCGAGCTATTAATAAGCCATTATAACACGTATGCACGTATTCAAAATTGTATGCCATTTGTGAGTGTCAGTTTTTTTAAAATTATTATATACTGATCAATATGTGCGCTTTGCAGCCGTTCGTACGAGTCGCGCGACACGCGCTCGTACCGCGCGTCGCCGCCGCCGAGCAAGCCCGAGCCGCGCTGGGCCGCCTCCTCGCGCTACCCGCACTCCGCCGCGCCCAACAAGAGTGAGTATTTACCAATAGGCAGTTTGCTGACAGGCAATTAAAAAAAAAACACAAACGTTCGTTAGATCGCGTTGACGAGACATGATTCAGAATCACTGAACAGAGAAGTGAAATGAATAGAACGGAAATGTGACGGGCCGCGCTAGCCAGCATTAAGTCTATTTAGACTTAATGACAATTCTTCCAAAATACATGTTTTTAAACGGAGAATACTCAAAAAATACAATTTAAATAGACGCGTAGGAAGCCAAACCACATTGAATCATAATTAGATTAATTTTAATATGTTGCAAAATGGCATTTCGAGCGTTTTACTTCAAATGCGCAATGATTGGAATTTTTTCGTCGTATTTTCTATGCAATTTTGTGTGAAACTGGCGAAATCGGTTTTCCATACAATTGCTTTACAACATCGTTTTAACAGCCGTTCTACCTAAGAAGTAGGGCTTTCGCTTTTCTATGTTCCGAATAGTATCACTATCTAGTGTGTGGTTCTGAACATTTTGAATAATTAATCGAGGTCAGAAGGTCAAAAAATAAGTTTACATTATTTCAGTCTGTCATGTTATTTTTTTTGTTATTGTTTGTCTAACAAAGCAGTTGTTCATTGTATTTCCTATGCTTTTGTTAGTAGAGACAAATTAGTATGTACGGATTAGAAATTAGTTTGCTTTTTCACTAAATAAATACGAGAAAAAAAATGTGTCTCGTCAGCGTCATCTATCCTTTGGCTATCGAACTACGTTCCGATAGCTGTCAGAAAATCTATTACACCAAGCGCTCGTCGGTACATACTCGGGGTCAAACCCACTATCGCGGCTACGAGCCGCGTCTCCGTTGGGCTACGTCAATGGGCTACCAAAGCTATTTTTTTTCATCATGAAGTATGTGCACATACAGATTACGAAAGTGGCCACGCCGACGCTGAGTAAGTATAGATACATAGATTTATTGTCATAACCGTAATCTATTATTATAGCTAGGTATAGTAACGACTTCGTGCTATGTACTCGTCAGGGTTTACAAATTGTAGTGGTAGTATAGTGGATTAAGGGTTCATTCATGTTGATAATTGCCAGTAGAAATGTTTCAATCGATCATTTTTGAGGATCCGGGTCAATACTGATCCAAATCAAAACGATTCGTCTTTGGACCCGTTTAATCGATTGATTGGTTCAGTTCTATGTATGGCAAAACTGGCTTGTTGTTATAGAGCAGATCTAAACAGCTCGAATGAACTTCGCACCTAGTTAGTATTCTATCAGCTATCTGGTTTCCATAATACAAGCTTTGCTTAGTATGGTGCTAGATAGCGCTGTGTGTATAATGTCCCCCAATTTTTTGTTTATTTTAGTTTTCATACCATTAAAAAGTCCTTAAACGTTCATTGTAAATTTTTTGGTCATCTACCTGTCTAAATTATGATGTGCTGCCCTTTATCTCCCAATTGCATTAAACGACCCGAATGGGAGAGATGCGCCAGCGCGGGATGACACGATAAAGTAGATTTGTTTTCCAACGCTTGTAGCTCACGCGCCAAGTCGCGATCCGCCTTTCGGCACGAACGAATATTTTAAACGCGCAGCTAAAGTTACCAGGGTCTTTTGGTTCGTTCAATCGCGAACGACACATTAGTCCAGTCGGGTTAGCATTTAACCCCGAAAAAACTCTACCAACATTTTTCTTTACCACTTTGAATTTACACTCCCAGTGACCTAGTTTGGTGAAATTAGTTTTACCGGGGTTAGGCCATTTTTTTCGACAATGACTGAGCTACATTATTAATTGTGAGTGTGATGTGTGTGCGCAGGCAGCGGTGGTGGCGAGGGCGGCGGGTCGAGCGAGGCGTGGTCGAGCGGCGGCGGGGAGGCGCGGTACGCGGGCTACGAGGCGCGCTACCCGCCGCAGTACCAGCCGCCGCCGCCCGGCGCCGCCTACCCCGACCGGTACGCGGCGCCCGCGCGCGACTACCCCAGGAAGTACTAGCCGCGAGGTACGCTCCCAGCTGTTTCTACAAATGTCAGCGTTTCGCTCTTTGCCCGTGGTCCGGTTCAGTTGTCTTCTTCCGTAAATATATTTTCCTTAGTACAATTACCGGACTACGGAAGAGATAATTTCTTCCACTGTCCAGTTGACCGGACCACTGAAACTTGTAATTTTTTTTATGGGTTTGACTTTTTTTTTCTGTTTACTATATACTTTACAATAAATAGAACAAATGTACTACAGTTTTTTTTTCGTAGTACGGTTGACCGGACAACTGAACCGGGCCACAGACAAAGAGCACAGCATTTACATGATCTGTGAACCCTATCGCAGTACATATCGTCTTTTGATTTGTTGCTATAAGTATAGTAGTGTTGCTTTAGATTAGAGCTGTTGGACTACATAGCCTCGCGTAGCCTAAGTGCGTTTTAAAATACTAATATGCAAATTAAGCTTAAAATTGTTAAAAAAAAAAGTATAAGTGACAACTAGCAATCTGCAGGACATTGACAACATCCCCTTTTAATTCCGCCATAAACTTTACACGTTAAATTGGTCCCGTTCTGTTTCCATAATAACACCCGTCAAAAGCCTTCGGGCGGCACGTTAACTCTGCCACTAGGGCTAGCCACTCAGCCTACACGAACTTAAAAAAATATTAAAAGAGGAAATCATAGATAAATAATAACTACATTTCAGTAGGGTTCACATATTCGAAAAACAGTGGAGACAATCAATCAACACAAATCCTATGTAATGACATCATAAATGATATGAAAATTCTGTTTTTGTTTTACAGGTTTCCTGCAAGATAGATGTAACTACTTTGACCCTGGACATGAAAACAACATGATCTTGACTGCTAAGTTCCAAATTATTCCGCACTTAGTTTTTGTCTTATGAGGAGTTCTTAGGTGAGATAGCATCTATCTCTAAGAATTTTTAATTTAAGTTTTGTGAATATCTAGATTTATACTTAATATAATGAGCATTCCCTTAGTTCCGGGATTAATATAATATTGGTGTTATGTAATAACTGTGTTAAGCATTGTATTTTTACTGAGTATGTTTGTATAGGCTGGTCTCAATGTCAGAGTTGATATGCCGCCCTAAGGTCTACGACTTTATTTTTTCCCAACTGCACAAGAAGGGTTATGTTTTTACTCATCAATGTATAGTGTTTGTGTTGTGGTTCACAAAGCTAGTCTACATGCTAGCTATCAAAGATGGTCTATTCATTTCTTTGCGGACAAGAGTGTATGTAATATAAAAGTTATATTTATAAGTAAGCACGAAGAATGTTGGTAAATCTTACCAAATATACAACTTTATAATAAGGAAATTTTGTTTTATTCCCCCTGAAGCCTGTTTTCGATTTGTATTGTATATTATGCAAAACATGTTCAAATGTAAATAATAACAAAACATCCTTATGTAGTGACTTTATTTATAATAAACTGCTTATCATTCTAACTGATAACTCGAAGTATTGCTATAGCAAAACAATGAATCACTTAAACTTCTACAAATAAAAATCTTATATCATTCGACACGATTTATTGTGACTACAACTGGTTATGACACCAACCATGATAAAACTAAAAATTTGTTCATCAATTACAGGGAGTGGCGTAATGAGTGGTAAACCTTATACCAACAGATGGGAGACATCGTGATGGTAAAGATAATCAAAAATTGTGTTGTTTATAAGTTTCAGCTTTTGAGTTATAGAACTATCTATTTTTGGTTAGTAGTCTTGCCCAGATGCTATCGAAATTACACTACAATTTTTATGTCGCGAGTATAGTTGAAAAATAATCAATTCGAAAATTGTGTGGCTTTTATAAAATTAATTTTCTGAACCAGCACAATGTCACCTACCTCATTTACACTCATTACGCCACAACATGTATATATATTCGTAAATTGTAGTGCAAAACAATAAACTAATAAAAGCATAAGGCAAAATAAAGATGTGCCAAAATTTAATTTTGGTGTTTTCATCACAAAATGTAAAGTTTAGTGCCTTCGAAAGGCTAGTTTTAGGGCATTTACGTATCCTAATATTTTATAATTTCTTCGTAATGCTTAGTTGCGTTGTGTTTGAGGGATATTTTATATATCACAGTAAACAAGCTAAAACCAGAATTCTTTTATCTGGGTGGCTTCAATTCGCGAGTGGAACGGGTTCTACTGGGCAAGCATGTTCCATCGTCCACCGCATCTACGCTTGGCTCAGGCATGATGGTGGTCAAATGCAAGCCCATTAAACATGAACAGGGCTGTACTGGACTTGCAATATATACTTTCTTGCTAATGTAGCTATTGAAGATAGCAAAAAGTGTTGCAATATTTTACTAGTTGAGAGAAAACATGAAGGAAGATCCTATTTATATAATTTCAATAACAAGGTCTTGCACACACATATTATTTAGGTAGACTATATCGAAATGGTTACATAAACATTTGTCAGTTTTTTACTGATTCAAGAGATCTTATTACATTTTTATGTATTTGATCTACAATTACAATAGCTACGATTATTATAGTAATTTAGATTAGATGCAATAACCATATAAGAAAAAAAACTTTAATTCTATGACTTCAGAACAAAACTTACAAAAATAATACACATTAAGATTAAATGTACTAGTAAACAATGTGTATGTATTTGATTGAAATTATTTATAAAATAACATAACATTGACAACATGACATAAACTTAATACCAGCACCATCTTAACATCTTAAGCTTTGAGGAAAACTTAATACACTGTGGCCTTGGACTTGTGTAAACCAGGCGTAAAAAATACGTTTTCGACAAAAAGTGAAGTCGGCGTCGGTGGCTCTATACTGTCCTTCATTAACAGTGGATTGTAATGATTAAGCCATGTGTCATCAATTTCGACTCGCGGAGGCTCTATATCGACGTCGAGAGCCTTGAGAGCGTCGATGGCGTCTTTTTGTCCCTGCACGGCGGCGAGGCGCAGCAAGCGGGTGGCAGTTTCCAGATCACGAGCCAGGCCGCCTCTACCTTGTCCATAATAAATGCCAAGGTTGTAAAGTGCCCCTGGATGTTGCAGTGCAGCGGCCGACTTGTACAGCTCCATCGCCTGCCAATACAAAACTTGCGCCATTAGAAAAAGCATCAAACAAACACTGCAATGGCACTTCAAATTTCACCTGATGACATAAGTATAGACAAATAACCAAGAAGATAGTAACCAAACCCACACATAACCTTGTGCATAAAACATCCGTTGTTATTCTTACTATCTGAGTAAGAACGTCTGCGGTAATATGGCCACTTAGCATGGCGTCGTATCTGAGATGCGGTCGCGCCAAATTGCTTTTTATTTATTTTATTTCGCGTAAAGGCGAGTGATTTGTACACAAGGTCACGCATAGTTTCGATACTACCAAATTATTGTAAACTTATGGTTTCTGACACATTGCAGGTACTATATTTTATTTACAGGTATGTCATCATTATTATCAGCCACAATACGTCTACTACTGGACGAAGGCCTCTCCGTTAATATGAAGGGGTATGTGGAGGAGTGGTTTTATTACTTACCTATAAACGTCTTATCATTTGGGTTTCAAATGTTGACATATGTAATCTTAATATCCCTAATAGGATTGTGTTCTTGGCTCAGTCTATAGCTATAAAAATCTATTTATATTCTGTGTTAAGGGTTACCATCATAACTATAATTTATCATTACATCATATTAATGTACATAATATCATTATGAAATAATTAAAACACCAATAATTGGGACTTAAAAATTCTCATTTCGTCCCACTTTTCAGTTCCACATTCAGCCCAAGTTTTTTTCTATAGGTAAATTATGATTATTTCAGTACAGTTGACGCAACAAGTTTCTTGACTTGACTTTCTGTTTTTAATATAATAGACATAAAAAAAAACGAATATTCATGCCTTTTTGATTATACACACAATGCCACAGTTGTTTTCAAATTGCAATCGTTATTTTAGAAAGGCAAACTAGGATTGTACAGCCGTGACATCTAAAATACATTCTAATAAGGCTCTAAAATACATATTTGTCATTCATTAAAGTGCATTTTTTTTATTTTTGAATAATAAATGAAAATTAGTAAGTAAGTATTAGTAGTTAAGTTTATAATGCCATTAAAAAAAGTTAAGAAATCTGCACATAATTTTAAATACTACATTTACCATTTTTTCATTGATGGTTACTCCTAGTCCCATCTCATAGCATAAGCCCAAATTGAACATTGCAGGGGCATGGTGGCGATTTGCAGCAGACCTTGAAAATAAAACCATATAAATATTAACTTGATAACATCAATTTCTTAAATCTTTCTATAATTAATTTTAAAGTAATCACCTCAGCAAGTTGAGTCCAACTTGGTGTTGGCCGCTTTCAATAGCTGCTAAGCCAAGCCTGTTCTCAATAGAATTGAGTACATCTCCCAAGTCACTTTCAGAAGAGTCCGGTGTTATAGTGACACCGGAGCTTGTCGGCTCATTTACTCCACTCTGTTCATTTGCAATCAAATGCACAGTAGGAGTGAACTCTTCCAGAATCTTCTCAAGTTTTGTTGTGGAGTTGTTTTGGAGTGCCTTGTTATTCACACAATTTACATATGGCTTCAATGTTGCTATAAGGTTATTAACATTGATGCTCCGATTCTCCTGCCTCAAACGATATTTGAGTTTCAAATGTATAATCTGGCTGGTGTACCAGCCCAAGGCTAAGGCGCTACTCTGAAATACAAATATTTAGGTACAGACTTTATCTAAGATAGCAATGTATCAGTTTCGTTATCAAGTTTTCGTGTGTACTTTTTTTTGCAAATCTAATACATCGAGTGTAGAAGATAGGAAGTTATTTAAAGAAAGCTCTGTAAACGTAAATAAACCTTACCCATGTGATGGCACCAATCCAAGATCGGTTCAGTTGCTCGAAGTTCCATCGGTTGCTGTTAGTGTTACGGGAGAATCTAGCTTTTCGTGCACAGTTTCGGTGGCGAAACCAAGCCTGAATGGGGCACGCAGGAACACCACCTGAACATGGTTTCTGCTTTTCCTCGGTTATGGTTGTAGTATTTACGACGTTTGTAGTAGGACGTTTGTCGAAATGGTTGGCGCTTCTCTCGAACGTATCTCGAAAACGGCGAGTTACATATTTCCACATGTTTCATAAAAATAGAGAAGTTAGACCGATGGACTTTAATTTTTTCCCATGGTCTTGTTATTTGTCCTTAAAATTACACAAAACTTCATAAAAGCACGCAAAATATGGCAAAATATTATAGTTGCAAAATCCCTCCGTTCTGGATAGAGAGAGATAGTTGTTGTTGTTGTTTTTAATAGTTCCTGGCCATGGATACTAGTCCTTCAGCCGAATACATTTTTCTTCATCTATCCTTCTTTCTCCAGTTAAATGAGTTATAGTCACAGGCCAAGTCACACACAGTAAGTCATAGTCAAGTCCAATCATACCTTAGTAAAGTCGTGGCAACTTTACTACAAGCTTCTTCGGAGTTTTGGAAACAACACAAAAAGACACGTTTCACTACATTATATCACTTGCCCACACTCTTGCTCGTAAATCAGCACTTAATGAATAAAATGCCACCATTTTTAAGCAGTAACACTCGAAAAAACACAAGTTTTGGAAAATAATACAATACAACGACATGATTTTCTCGCGTTCCCGCCAAAACAGAGAGAGATAGACTTAACCAGTGTTGCCACATGACGAAAATTTAACCCAGCCGAGCCACTAGATTGAGTCATTCGATTGACCAAAATTCGGGTAGTCGATCACCAAAACGTTGTCCTGTGGGAGATGCGGGGGCGGGGGGTGAAGCAAAGCGTGGTCCTTTAGTAATTATATACGTGATTTATGACCAATTCTGAGGACTTTGCAGCACATAAATTATTTTGAGACCTATTGTGTTTTATTGACCGTAGCGAATGGAAATTATGAGAGTATAAAGGGGGCAAGTTAGCGATCGATAATACCACTGATGCCAACCATTTATGCGTCTTTATGAAATTTTTGCAAGCAAGTCGTTTTTGCAAATACATTATCAAGAACGAATATGAGCCAATTACTCAAAGGGCTTGGAAGATTGCAATCGCGAGTCCCTGCGTAGGTATATTAGTTCTGAAGTCGCTAAAAACACTAAATAATAAAAAATTATAAGCGACAGAAATAAATCGCTAAAGTGGGTCAAAAGTCGCTAGAAGTTGAGACAACATCACTAAAGAGGCAGCACTATAATTGTTGGCAGGACAGGGACGCGGGCGGGTAGACTGTCACTTACAGCTGATCTTGACTTTGACAGCTTACATCAATTATATATATTTTTTACAGGATTCCGTAGACACTTGGCATTTTGGCATAGAAAAAATACTACCATACTTAAATGTGCACCAACTTGGTACTACCAACAGTCTTACCTAAAATAATCTCGATTATTTTAGTCACTGCTTAAACTTCTCTGTCCTTTTCTAGCACGTGCAACTTCACGTCAGAGAGAAGATGGCAGAGCATCTTAAGCAGTGACTAACGGTTGAGAAGTTTTTTTTAAGTAAGGCCGTAAGTGTACTACAGATATGACACAAGGAAAAATTGAGTCAATTACCTATTTTTAACTGCCGAAAAAAAAAAACTTGTGTCTATACATAGCTCCCAAAATGGCTGGACTGATTTTGATAGAGTTTATTTATTGTTCGAAAAGTTACTTGATCAATTTCATTAACTATGATGTTGACTACACATCTTTATGATAATCGGTTTTGTCTTGGTTTTTTTAATTTTCGTCAGCCACGACGGGATGCGAAACAAAGATAGAGATAGTAAGTATTATCGCTATGGACGAAGATGTAAGTAAGTCTAAGTTGCATAGAATTTCTTTGTTTTTGATGTTATAGTAATGAAAATTGGTATTAGGATAGTTTATTCAAAATAAGATTGTTTGAGTTTTCAATATTTTTTGACAGAGATGACTTAAGGGGGTGAATTTGAGGAGAGATGAAACTATAAGTACGGAAATTTCTTTCGTTTTTGAAGTTATAGTGATATAATTTGGTATTTGGATAGTTCAATTAAAATAAATATGTTTTTTTTTTCAATATTTTTTCGACAATTTGGCCGTAAGCCAAAATAAGATTACACCACGAGGCCAAAACGGATTCCAAGATACATTATTCTACTAAAAGACAGAAACTGACAAAACTAATCCTGTTTGAAGGAAAGTGAGAATTAATTAATTACTCGTACTACCTACTAGATACTATAACTATAGAAGATAACCGATGGGGAAGAAAGGTTCTTGAGTGGCGACTGCGAACCAGAAGACACAGCGTAGGAAGGCCTACCAGTAGGTGGACCGACGACATTGTAAAAGTTGCGGGCACCCGGTGGATGCAAATGGCAGGTTGTCGTACAGTGTGGCGGTCTAAGGGGGAGGCCTTCGTTCAGCAGTGGACATCTCCGGGCTGATGATGATAGTTCTAATATAAATACAACTAGGTCTGTTATGCTATTTTCACCGTCAGCCAGTCAGTCTACACCATCTCCCTCACTCCAGGTGGAGCGGAACCGAGCCTACATTAATAAGTGTGTTTTTTTATTTGTTTATTATTGCCTCGTCTGTGGGGTGTCCACTGTCCAGTAATTGAAGGACATCTTTGTATCTTAATACAGGTCCAGCCAGTAATCCATGTACATGACCTTATTTTTTGAGAAATGTACTGGTATTATTGGCTGTACAATACAGCTTTACTGCCTGCTTTGGCGCGCTCGTGGACAGGACGACGTCACGTCCGTAACACAATGGTGTAAAAAGAACAGAATCACCACCCCATTTGATATTGTTTTTGTTTCTTTCAGGGCGTACGCTGAAGATAGCGCCCTAGCATGGGCGCGTGTCGGTATAGAAAAATTGTATAAGCGGCGCAAAATGGCGCGGGTGCCTGCCCTCAGTTTTTGCCTGGCTACTATATTTTGTAATTTAATGTTACCTAGATAAATAGTTTGAATATAAAATTGAGTTTCATTTTGCTTACATCTAATTCTAACGTTACAGTAACTTACGTTGAAATCTATGTATGGATTTTCCGGTAAAATATAAAAAAAGGGTTTTTAGCCTGCGAATTAGCCGGTACATTTTATCGATAAAAGCTGGACTGTCACAACCCTATTCTGATAAGTCTTGTTTGGTTGGTACTGTGGTGCGAACGAAGTACTTACTTGTAATGTTGGCTACGCGAAGCGACACAAACTCATAAAAAAAAAAAAAGTGACTGCGGACTGTGACTACGACTCATTTGAGAATGAAGAATCGATAAAGAAATATGTATTCGGCTGAAAGACTAGTATCCATGGCCAGGAAATATTAAAAACAATAATAACGATGAGCGTATTCAAATAACTATCATAACTATCTGCTTCATTTACATCCTGAGTAATAGTATTCTTTGATTTACATGTATTCCAGGTAAATTGACTAGATTTATTCCAATTTCATAAAAAAGACAAATCAAACTGGAGGAAGACATAGGTGTACTTTATTTTATAATCTGTATGAAACAGCAAAGCAATATCAGCAGACTCACAAAGGTGGAAAATGTGTGGGAGAACTTGTTTGTAAGTAAATATTTACCATAATATTTTTTTACGTAATATACGAATAAATAAGTGTTCTATCAAAGGTTCCAAGGTTTATGTAAGCTGTACAGTTTAAAGCTTATTGGTACCTAGCAAAAAACAAAGTTGGTAAATCTACAAAATAAGCAGAATAATTTCAAATGTTAGTGTCCCACAGAAACTTTTTTTTGGTATACAATCGTGTGACGAGACGAGCGAGACGTTCGCCTGGTGGTAAGCGTCACGTCTGTCCATAACAGTAGAAGTGCCAGAATTGTGAACTTGCGAATACAATCCTGCGCTCGTAAACCAGAGATATTAGATGTTAAATCTATTCATACCCAGTTATTTCCTGGTAGCATTGCCCTTCAAACCGAAACACAGTTATGCTTGCACACTACTGCTTGGCGGTTGAATAACTGGCAAAGGTGTGGTATACTTCCCCAGGCGGAATCGAATCTGCAGTTGATTTCTACCAGTGCAGCTACCACCACTAATACTAAAGGCATGTGACATTTTGGCCTAGTGTATTCATTTAAATGCACATGTACAAAGCATTAGAATCTACATATTATTGCTGCGTTCCGTAATACGCTAAAACTGATAATATCGCGAATCCGACCAAAGTGACAAGTATTACTCGATCAAGTCAAAGTCTTTATATTTTGTGACTATTAAATTTGGTCGGATTCGCGATATTATCACTTTTAGCGCATTACGGAACGCAGCATATGTCAAAAATAATAATAATACAAGCTTTGCTTAGTATGGGGCTAGATGGCACTGTGAGTAAAATTTCCCCCAATATTTATTTATTTATTTTAAATACTATACTAAGTACATACCCAGTAATGGCGTCGCATTAATATAAAAAAAAAAAATATGAATAAAAATAAGTAACAGTTCATACAAGGAAGTATGGGAAATTTGTGCCACTAGGCCACCTGTGTATGGGGAATGTTCTAACCATCATGTGCAAAATACCATAGAGTAAGTAAAATACAAAATACCCTAAAATGTATTTCAAAACTATTTTAGTTAAAAAGTGTTTTGTCAAATTTCTTTCGAATTTCGATATTAGTTTGAAAAATGAAGACAAAACACAAACCTATTTTTAATTAAAATAGGTTTGAAATACGTTTTAGGGTTTTTTGCATAAGACGGTAAGCTTTTACTTAACCAAAACAAAGTTGTATGTTTGATATTCTGCTAATGTTTTACTAATTAATTATTTATATTTTCAGATCGCTGAAACGAGCTCAGTTGCAGTGTGCCTGCAGCTATAAACCTAGAGGTAGCAGTCACTATGTCAAACCAGAATGGTTACCAGAACACAATGCCGGTAAAGAATTTACTCCTTCACTCAACATCGCTCCCACCGAGGTGACACCTGTTCTAATATCCACACGTAAATATAGGAATGTCAGTAATGCAAAACAGGAAAGAGCACTCAAACCAATGATGTGGGGAGTAATACCACCATGGCATAAAGTGAGCTTAACATTATTTAATACCTATTGTGCCTTATGAGAGATAGCTAGATCCTCCAAGCAAGGGTGGATCCAGCAGGCTAATCATGTAACTGTTCGGGATCACGATTCGGATCGCGATTTGTTATAAATGTCTATCTATCTATCTTGTCACTGTCCCGCCAAAACTCATTTGACCCAGCATCATTTTGCAGGGCAGGACGAAATGCCAAAAGACAGACGGATTTGCTTAACTTAATTAAGGAAATCAATGCATTTGTTCGATAACAATAGCGAGAGAAATCCCTCCGTGATACCGTGAAGCTGTGACAGTGACAAGTGTGGGATGGGTGTATGTCGACTACTGATAGCTTTTCTAAATGTAATGGAGCCTGACTGCTAACTAGACTTTGACTCTAAAATATGACCTCCCCTGAAAAAAGCCTAAAAGCTGGATCCGCCCTTGCCTCCAAGGTCTTATTATTTATAAACGTAGGAGTAGCTTCGGAGTACCTACTTCATTGTCTTTATCCACCGAGTTACAAAATTTAAGTAAAAACAAAAGAGGAATTAGCTACCTACATAATTCGTGCGTAAGTTGTGTCAGTATTTGTGTGTTTTGTTACCTCTTCACTACTCACTACAAATCAACTCAACTCACTAGTTCTCACTACAAATCAACTCACTAGTACTCACTAAAAATCAACTCCCCTCACTAGTTCTCACTACAAATCAACTCAACTCATTAGTTCTCACTACAAATTAACTCAACTCGCTAGTTCTCACTACAAATCAACTCAACTCACTAGTTCTCACTACAAATCCACTCAACTGACTAGTTCTCATAATGTTTCAGGGTGATTACAAAAGCCACAAAATGAGCACAAACAACTGTCGCTTGGAAACAATCAAGGAGTCACCACTGTTCAGTCCAATACTCAAGAACGGTGGACGTTGTGTTATAATAGCAGAAGGATTCTATGAGTGGCAAACTACTAATAAAGTGGCAAAAGTTAAACAGCCATATTATGTTTATTCACCAAAGAATGAACATATAAAGGTATAAATGGAATCACAAGACACATTTCGGCTCCTCAAATATTTAACACATAGGTGTGAAAATGTAATGTTTGTACTTTGTTTATAAGAAGTGACTGGCACATCTAGTTGCTTCTCACTTATTTTAGTTCTAATGAATGTTTTAGACTAAAAAATTATGGAAAAATAAAGATATTTGACCTAGATCAAATATAAATCAGGAAAGTTATGCTTGACAACTCATTAAAAATATATCATTTCTTTTGGGTCGAAACACAAGTGATTGCTCTAATAAAACAAAAATCTGCACAAGGCAGGATTCAAACCTACACAACAATTTGTGTAAACACACCCGACACACACTAGTCTTCCTGCGTCGAATTTTTTAGTTTTATTATTTTTACTGAATATTATTTTTTAAGTCGTAGATAGCAACAAAGTGAGAAGATCTTAAACGGCGATCATGTACCGGTACAGTGATCGTAAATAGCTCAAAATGTTGATTGTCAAACGAATATAGCTAACATGTCTGTTATACACAATGAAAATTATACGCTATAATCACTGTACTGTACGGTATATGATAGCGATTTACGATCTATTTTGCAATCCATGCAGCAAACTGAATTGCAATCCATGTCGTAAAAAATATTTTCAATAAAATCTAATCTGACGCCATCTCTTGGTACAGTCTTAAACTTTCAACGGATTTTTTAGATTGATGAACCTAAAACTTGGAATAACACTTTCAATGAAGAAACAGGCTGGAGTGGCATACAGCTTCTCTACATGGCAGGGATCTACAATGTGTGGCAAGATGAGGGCAACATCATCTACTCCTACTCAGTTATCACCATGGAGTCTAACGACACACTGAGTTGGCTGCACCACAGGATGCCAGCCATCCTTGAAACACAAGAACTCGTACAGGTAACTTGGCCATATGGGCTTAATCCCTTGCACCCTCGCAAATGGGATGTTAGATTTTTTGATAAAAAGTCTAAAAATCCTTTCCGTAGATCAAACCTGACTATGAACTATTTTAGTTTTCCTGAAAGGATGCCGTCTTATCAAGATTGATTTAGTTCAATATTGTAGTTTACTTCTAAATATTGGTAATTTAAAAAATGCTGAACTTTTAAGAACTACATAAGAATCAATTAAAATATCATTATCAACCCTATAGATATTAAAAGTATAAAAAATTGGATTACGCCCTTTATCGGACGTTTTTAGCAGTCCAATTCACACTATAATAGTAGATTACTCACCTAGGGAGCAAAAGTAAAGAAATCTCACAGATCTCATGTATATTGAAACTTTTAAACTTTCGCGATTTGAACACATACGGCCTTACTTAAAAAAACTTTTCAACCGGTAGTCACTGCTTAAGATGCTCTGCCATCTTCTCTCTGACGTGAAGTTGCACGTGCTAGAAAAGGACAGAGAAGTTTAAGCAGCGACTAAGAGAATCGAGATTATTTTAGGTAAGGCTGATAATTGTTTATCACGGGGACTTAATCGCGCACAAATAAATTTATTTTTATTTACCTCGACGTTTCGACCATGGTCCAATGGCCTAACTCCATCTCCGCAAATCTCATGTAAGTATATTGTCTTCCGAGGCGAAGCCGAGGGTGACAAATATGCTGCTGTTAATGTGTATACGGTTTTACGTGCCGCTGCGGAGAGGAGGTGGTTTCTTTCGCTCCGTGTAGCAGGGCAAAAGTAGCTACTTTAGACGCGCAGGCACGTAAAATATGTTTCATCGATTATTTTGTACTAGTGTAAATACAGGACGTTTATGTACTACAGGCATGGCTGGACATTGATAATGTCGACGCAGATATGGCCCTGTCCCATCTCAAACCCGTGAAAATAATATCCTGGCATCCCGTGTCGACCGCAGTAAACAATTCGCGAAACAAATCTGAAGACTGTAACAAAAAAAAAACGAAAGAAAAAAGAAACCAAACAACTCTGAATTTGTGGTTTAAGCAAACTAATAAAAGAAAGTCAAGCGATATGGATAGCCCAGAACTTAAAAGAGACAATAAAAGATTGTGTTAATGTATGAACAAGTTTTATTTTAACAATTCTTGCACCTGCAAAACATTTCGTAGGTACCTATTTGGTATTTAGTAACTTGGTGTATCTAGAAACTATCACTCAAACTTACATACCCCATGGTTATTATGCGGCTGTAAAGTCGGCTCGGTGAGTAGTAGTTCCGCAAAACCACGTTTCACCGCACTTTACAGCCGCCAATATGTATTGGAGTACTTAGGGTACATGACATAAAATGAGTAATTAGGGCTTTTTCTCTGAAATACTATAACCCCTATAACAGACTATCGAACAACAACAAAAAATCGACCGACTTCAAAATTAATAAAAGGACCACCTCATACCCTTTCAAATAAAAAAAGAATTTTCAAAATCGGGACGGAGAAATCGGTATACATAAAAAAAAAACATACATACAGTCGAACATAGAACTCCTTTTGTAACGTCATCGATGAGTCGCAAAGCTGATCTTTGAACTAAACTTAGATTGCGTTGAACTGAGATTGTAGCTTCGATTAATATAGAATTATTGATCGAAAACATCTGTTTACGCCAGACAGGAGAGTGAGACTATCCTATGAATCGGGGTGGCCGTTCATAGGATAGTCCAAACATCACGATGCGTACGTCTACGTGTGGGTTCGTTCGCACGGTATGCCTCGTACTGTGGACGGCGCGTGACGTGCTCAATGTACTATCTGCGTATGACACACTCATACATTTGCATGTCTCTATAATGCTAGGGCTTCACCTGCGTGTAATGTCATTATTTAGCGCGGTATTTTATACAGTACGCAGATATGGCTGGGTATTAGCACGCTAATAGGCTAGTGGCATTATTAACATCGTTAGACGTTAGCTGATATTCAAAGTCAAATGATAGTGTGGCCGCCCATGTAGCGCATTGTATAATTCATCACATAATGCACGTTAATTATTTCGATAACTAGACGTAAAGCGTCACGCAGGTGAAGCCCTAGAACAAAGCATTACGAAGACTTATTTATCAACAGGTTTTGTGCTACGAGTGTTAATATTTCGGCACTAAGCTGATAATAATGCTCAAATTACTTCTATAATAATATCATAAATGCATCCAGACAAATAATAGCCACGTTTCCATTTCCATTCACTGTCAAAAAAAAAATGCTGGGAGAAGCTAGATCTAGCCAGATAGAGATAAGTCTAGGGCAACATTAGTCTCTTTACTCGAACCAAAAGTTCGAATGGGCTGAGTAGCCAGCCCTAATTACGAGTTACGGGCTGGCCAGGACCGCGCCGTTGCCAGCGGAATATAGCGCGGGGTGGCGAGCGAACACAACAAAATGCTCAGAAATATATTATTACTTGACCGTACTTGGTATACGACAAACAAACGGGCTCAATAAATTTAACGTGTCGTCCCCCAAGATAGCGCTCAGTTATAAATGCCACTCACGGACATCCATCCGAAGATTGATAGAATCGTCCGCGTCCGTCGCTGAACTACTATAATCTTCTATGAACTAATACAAATACAACATATTTTATCATAATATTTTTTTACGTAATTTGTAAAAATTAACATTGAAGAGGAGTTATCATAAAAGTCATACCCATTCTTACTGGGTACAATATGTCAATGAAATTACCTTAAACCTTACATTAAACATAATAAGCCAACTCTACTATTTCTTATGAGTACCAATGTAGCCAATGAAACCATAGACTGACTTTGGCCTATTGGCTGAGATATTCATCGGTGAATATAGTTTTATGTCCGAAGAAGTTGCTCAAGTAGACATTAAAAGTCAAGTTACCTAAATAAAATGTCATAACATATTAAGCAAATCGGGTTTTCACTGCCAAAAATCACATTGCAGAAGGTGAAATAAAGTTCTATTATTATTAACGGGATATACAACCGTGATAGTTTAAAACAGTGTTTTTTAGAAGGTGAAATGTTGTTAATATTAACAGAAGTTCCCTCTCAGGGCCTCTATTAGATAATTTTGTACTTGTGCTCTCCTAACCTTGGTTTTTATTTTCGAGTATTCCTATACATATATGCATATACTTATCAAATATATCTATTAATATTTGTGGCAGTGAAATACAACAAAAACACCAACAGCTTTAGCCTGCTTCTGCTTTTTTACTAAACCTAGTTAAAACATTAACTGTTTTTTTAAATTGTAGCAAGTGACGAGACGAGCGATACGTTCGCCTGGTGGTAAGCGTAACGCCTGCCGGTAAGCGTAACGCCTGCCCATAACAGTAGCAGTGCCAGAATTGTGATTGAATACAATCCTGCGCCGCACTGTACTGCGCTCGTCACCCTAATATATTAGATGTCCAATGTCTTCATACCCAGTAATATCTCCCATACCAGTAGTTTATTTTGTTTGTTTATTGCCCGCTTCAACGTGCGGGTCTACTAGAGAAATTTTTCAAAAAATATTTTTTCAAACTAGATCAACTACTAGGAAACTAGTTACTAGAGAACTAACAAAATAACAATCATATTAATTGACACAAAGAAAATATTCATAATGCATCCATATAAACATGCATAGGGTTACCATCTGTAAAAAAAACTAATATTTCAGATTCAACATGAAATCTGTGTAAATAAAAACGTAAATGTTTGGTTGTTCAAAACATTCAATTTCCAATAGCTCTTCACCGATTGCTTTAAAATGTTGACAGCGTTGTATTAGAATACGCGCCAACACAACAAGCGAGTTCGCGGTCAAATGCGAACTTATTCCCGTTAAAAAATAGACAGCGTGATTAGAATACGGGAATAAGTTCGCATTTGACCGTGAACTCGCCTGTTGTGTTGGTAAGCGACGATGTGGTCAAAGATGGATCTTGCAGACTTAGAAGATACACATTCACTCTTAAAAAGGTCTAGAATTCTAGATCATGTCTCTCAAGAAACAAGTAAGCCGGCAGCTAGTTCTATTCCTTGGCTGTTACGGCTTTTAATAAATCTGAAATGAAGAGGTAACAAAAAGCATTCATATCTGCAATTTTTTGGTTTTATGACTCTATCGTAAACCCAGACATTACAAAGCCGGAGAAGGACTGCAATCTGGATGGTATCCCTACACACAGCCCACGGTAGACAAATTGTTTATATCGTAGCATAATCCGGCACAACATGCACATTGTCGATTCGGAACTCTTTGAAATCAGCTTCACACCTTATCTTGCCTCGGGTTTCCAAGAAATCCATGACGAAACTTGTAACTTCATGTTGGCCTGAAATAAAATTTTATGGAACAATAAATGTCAAGTGGGTGATATTGAAAATAAAAAGACAACTCATAACCTCAATTTCGTGGCGATAAGGTTGAATATTTATTAACTTAGGATATTAAAATCATCTAACTTGTCATATTTGTTATGCCACAGCCACACACAATAACAGCTTGCGAAAAACCGACTTTTCTTTGGCTTTTGCCTTAGATTTGCAACTCAAAGTTGATAGTGTTAATCAATCTCAATAGATTGAGGGAGCGCAGCGATGGAGCGTTTTCTTAAATTTATTTAAAAACCGGATTTGAGGGCCGGTTAAGAAAGGCTGGCTGGCTGACTGGTTGAGCTGATCTAAAAATCCGGGCGGAACTCGGCGGGTTCATGCCAGCAGTTTCAGAACGATGGAAGCTGGAAAAACTTTGCCGGCGCCAGGAGAGCCGTGGTGTCAGCGCCATGTGCCGTTCGCAGCAGTGTGACGATAGCGAGCCTCAAACCATCTGCCGCCGGGCCCGGCCGGCGGCTTTGGTGCAAATAAAATGGTAACCTACTTAATAACTGAGGGGTTGGAGCAAACTCAAGTGGCTCTCGATAGGATGGCAAAGAAAATGGGTACGTCGCGTGAGGCGTTTACCTGCTAGGGCTGGTGACATAACAAGGACACGTAACACAATATTCTTATAATCGGTTTCAATTTTTGCACGTAGGTATACATAATTTATATACCTACTTGAGCTTGGAGAAAAATATTCGTAGTGGTAACACCAACGTAAGGTTAGGTTAGGACAAACTATTTAAAAAAAAACACTACTGAAAGTCACAGGAAAGCAAAATACGCAATTTCGTTACTTAGATGACATATTTTATCAGTTATTTTGATTTAAAAACCAAACTACTGAACCGATTTTGATGACATTTTTATTGGATGAATCTAAGTATCTGATAGTATAGGTATACTTTAAAATAAAATAGAATTTTCCTAATCGGTTTATGAACAACGGAGTTCTGATGTAACATACTTTAAAAAATATAACCAAATTGAGAAGCTCCTTTTTAAAGTCGGTAAAAAAAACAAATAAACAGAAACTCGAGTAGCCTTTCAACCAAGACTTCCTGGCTCCACCAACAAACACATTAACTCTATGGTACCAAATTATTGTATTAACACACACACTTGCAAAGTTTCAAATCAATATAGTCCATGATTAGATAGTTACAAAAGGAGGCTAAAAGTAAGTTTGTGTAGGCTGAGTGGCCAACCTTAGGTCACAGTTCTGTTAATGTGCCACTCGAAGGCCTCTGACATAACGAGATTGGCGGTTGTTATAGATATAAATATAGAACAAATAACCGGGACCATCAAATTAACGTGTTATCCGAACCGCGGTAGCGTTCTGATGTAAAATGCCACCACCGTCACCCATCCGAAGACTCGCCGGATCGTCCGTTGCTTGACATCTGTGATCGTTTAGAACCACCTAGTCAAGATTCCGGGAGCGTCGCGATGGCGCGGTTTCTTAAATTTAAATTCAATTAAAAACCGATTTGAGGTCTGCTCAGAAAGGCTTAATGGCGTCAAAATATTAAAACTACGTTAAAATTTAAAATGGTAACCTACTTAAAATAACTGAATGGTTGAAGCACTCAAGAGGCTCCCAGCCCATGGTGTTAGCAAAAAAATTGGGTATGTCGCGTGAGGCATCTATACCTGCTTGGGCTGGTAACATTACTACCTAGTCAAACTACGCCACGAGCTACGGAAGTGAAGCTAATATAAGCATTTTAATAAGATTGTAGCCTCACTTGGATATGCCTTGCATTTGTAGATAAGCTCGATAAGATGCCTGGCGACGGCCTTGTAGAGCAGCTTGCCCTGAATGCGACCCTTGTTGTAGTACGGCGCGAGGATGGTCATCACCCAGCTGTCAATGCGCGATTTGCAGCTCGCAACAAGCTCGGTACTCTCCAGTGGAGACACTATGTCTTCCTCGTCATCGCTGTCCTCGCCAAATAGCTGCCTATAAAGAACTTTTATCTGAAATCATAGGAATGAGACGGACTTGATACCATCCTGATTTTAAGACTATTTGGCATTGTGTCATTGACAGGGGCATGTGATTAATGATCAGAGATTTTGATTGAACAGATGATAACAGACATATTACATTACAGTGTTGTGAGAGGCATCCATTTTGAAACAAGTTATTTTCTCATTTTACTAGTAACCAAAAGTTAAGGATGCACCGCCCGACGGCTCGAACTCATCGTTGGGCGTGGCTAAAAAGCATGCTCTCTTCAACAAACAAAGTGTGCGAAAAGGAGAAAGAAAGAGATTTATGTGTGCGCAAATTTTTTCATGGCGACTTTTGGCTGCAGGTTTGTGATGAATATACTTACTACTGAACTAATTTATTCCAACTAAAGTTATTTGAAATTTTGATGGACTAAACTAGCCGCTTGATACATAATTTTTGACTTTTCGTACTCCTTATGTTATTTAATAACGTCCAGAGTGGCGATAAAATTGAGCTTAAAGACGAAATGTTTCCTGGTTTCATAACTTTCATGTATATTCACTTTTTACTTTCTTATCAATTTACAATCAAATGAAGAGACAAATCAATATAATACTTAGCCTTGGACCTACAACGTTCCATAGTGGAGTAATATTACTTCCCCGTTTCTATGGAGAAGTGACCGGCTTGTTTACTCTTATGTTAGCAGTGGCTTGTTATACATATAAACTTTTTAAAAATAATTGTATCAATAATAGTGAAAATTTCGTTGTATAGTATAGAAGAATTAAGACCAAAAACATACATTTCATTTTATACTATTTTGTGATAGTGATTCAAAGGACCAGGCAGAAAAGGTATGTGCAGGCAGCAGCATCCTCTTGGTTAACGGTGTTGAGCATTCAACAATCTCCAAGCCGCCTGCCAAGCATGGGGATTATAGCAATCCCTACCTATTAAAAGGCCTTCATCCTTGTGGACGTCTTCTGGCTGAAGATGTGATGATGTGATTCAAAGCTGGAAAATGGTTTTGTGATGACGATGAATGTTTTTTGTTGGTCATAATTACCCTGGCTAGTTTCTGCCTGTTGTTATCACCAATCTGATACAACAATTCAAAGAGATTTTTCTTCAAAAAGTATTCTTCACATATCCATTTACTTGCATGCCTTGGTTTCTTCTGAATGACATTCTGCGGCTTCACCACACTTGGTGGTTCATTGTTCACCAACAATCCTGTCAATGTTGCCAGTCTTTCATCAAGAGATTTTATTTGTGCTGAATGATCTTCAATTATCGAACCTTTTGTATTTCCTTCTTGTGTGCTATTCATTGAACCAATATGATCCTGTGTACTGCCAACTATGGGCTCTTGAGTAGTATTTGGACCGCTTAGTGTATTTGTGTTCTCTTCAGCAAAATTATTTGTAAACAAGTCATCATCATCTTTATCATCTTGGAATAGAGCTTCTAATTGCTGCATGAGATCATCTTCAGTGTTGTTTGGTGTCATTGTGGGAGGGTTTATAATATTGTCGAGTTGAGGTTGGGTAGTGCTGACTACTTCTGTTACTACTCTGTCTGTTGGTATATGATCAGTCTGCATGTTTGTTACTACTGGGATTCTTTGTATATGGCCAGTTAAAATATTATTTTCTTGCAGCAGTAGGGAAAGGGTTTCAACCTTTTTTGTCAGGCTATCTTTGTTTGAATGGTCCAATTTCACTCCCGTATTTGGCTGTTTCATTGGGCTGGATCTTCTGCGCCGTCTCTTTTTTTCATTACATTGACACTGGCAACTGTCTCCAGTATCTAATGTCTGTGTTCTTTTCTCATTTTTGGGTTTGATGTGGAGACTTTCATACAGTTTGTTGTAAAGTCGTCCTTTTTTTGTATCATTTTTGACTTCATTTATCTGGAATATTAATAGTGAATTTAACATGAACAAATATATTAATTGAGAGATGTGAAAAAATTAACATGACTGCAGAGGCATATCTGTCCTGTTAATAATCCACTTCCACTGCTATCAGCAGAAGGGCTCGAACAGTGTTTTGGCTATATCCACCTCACTATAAACCTCAGGCCCCCCTAGCACGCGCCGAGGACTAATTGGTCTTTCGCCGCACGGGAATGTGATAAAGCTAGAATATGGATACGTCTGTCTCGTTTCCAAGGGGAAAAAAGAGTGGATATACGTTTATCACGGATCGCGTGCTAGGGCTGAAGGCTATAAAAAATTAAAAATAGCCTTTATTCACTGACATTATTACTAACTACTACAGTATAAGGCAAGAGTTTCTATTATACATCATTTAAATACTTACTTTATTAATCTGTAACACTAGCAGTAGTATCGAAATGAGGTTGACCTGGACATAGGCCCCCTCTATATAAAAGTTGCCACTCCTATCGATCTCAGAAGGCTATACTTCAATTTAAATTTATATGAAAAAGAAACAAGAAGTTCTGTGTCACTTTACAGTGAACACTCATACTTGAATCATGACTCAAGAGGTCAAAATTTTAATAATAAATTAACTTTTTTGTTAAAACGGCTTTATTTAGCTTGCCCTGTATGTTGCTGTTGTTTTTCAGTTCAAATTTAGTAACTGAAATTTTAACCTATTCCTGTTGACAGATTGATCTGGTATTTTTGGTACACACTTTTAGTCCTGCTGATAAAACCATTTAACTTAAAAAAAACTAAGTGTTACTATTTTATTCTTGCTGACAATATATCATCGAGAGAACAGTATTTGACCAAGAGTATAAGTCTAGCAGTGGTTGGAAGTAAGGCGAGTTGGAGGTCAAACGCAGATGTATCTGTGTTTAAAAAAATGCAGAAATTCAGACGATCAGTCTGAGTGGTATGTTTTTGGCGAGCCATATATCTAGTGACTATGTTAGCAGTGGCCTACAACAGGCTTCTGATGATAATGAAAAATATCTCACCATTGTCACAATACATTTTCTGTAAAGCTGTACAGCCATACATGTCTGGGCCGCTTTCATCTCCAGTTGTTTAGCACATTTCCAAATAGCACTGGGTAGGTAAATGTTCTTATTCACAAGCCTTTGGTTAGTTTCATAGTTTGCTGACAATAGTTTTATCATGTGCTCCATGTAATGCTTCCGTACCTGAAAAAAACATAACAGGTCACTTAGGAATTAGGGTCACTTATTGAATTTTATTAGAATCATTCTAAGAGCATCAGCAATTTCACAAACGAGCTAAAAAGCAATATTGTCTTTGACTACACCTTGCTTAACTTTATGCAACAATTTGGTTTGGAATGGAGCATGCTTATCCAGGATATACCTCAAGGATATTATAGGAGTTTGCAGTAAACTGAGACCTTATAACCCTCATATTTTCCAAGCCCCTTGACCAAATGAGTCACTTTCTCACAAAATTTCATAGAGATCTGAGAGATGATCAACGGTTCACAATTTATCGTTGAAATATACATACAAACGCTAACTTGCCCTCTTGTACTCAGGAAGTCTTTGCTTAGGTGAATAATTCTTAATTAACGCCACAAGATAGGATGGTAACATGAGTACTTTTCAGAACAAGCAAAAGGCAGTATTTATGAGCAGAGTCAGTGACTGTGATAAAATGAATTCCATTATCACCGTCGATGAGCATAGTAGTTACAAAACCTGCCGGTATGAAAATGTATATCGAGAAACACCTACTACAGTAGTTGATGGTAGTTTTTTTTTTGGGGGAATTAAATTTTAAATGTGAGCTTACCTTAGATATGAGGAGGTGGGGTTCTTCCTCAGTATCTGGTAATGGCATGTATGTATCATCATACTCACGAATCAATTGATCTACATCAATTTCAGTGTCCCAAGTTGCGTTTAAATTCATGGTTTAGAATTTAGAACGTCAGCGCAGACAGACGTGATTTTGGCCGATCCTATTTTCAGGCAGTAACGTTCGTTCAATCATTCGTTCAATTGTTCATTCTTTGTTCATTCAGCACCACAGATAATAAAATCATTCATTCTCTAAGGTTCAGTATTGCCATTGTGAGGACTGAAAATTCATCGATATTCTGATGATATGATGAGCGTGAATAGGTTCCTTTAATAAGATAGATGAGAGTTTTGGCAGGAACGCGAAAAAACCATGTCGCTACATTGTATTATTTTCCTAAACTTGTGTTTTAGCATATTCATGGTGGTGTTTTATTAATTATGCTGATTTACGCGCAAGAGTGTAGGCAAGTGATATAATGTAGTGAAACCTGTCTTTTCGTGTTGTTTCCAAACCTCCGAAGAAGCTTGTAGTAAAGTTTCTACGACTTTACTAGGGCATGCCTGGACTTGGCTGTGACTAACTTGACTTGCTTGAAAATCATCAAAAACTTGTTATTTAAAAATACTTGACACTGGTAAATGCACAAAGTGCGACGCCATAATTCTCCTAGGAGGAAAAATGTGAAAACATAGATGTCAATGTCACTGTCAGTAGTCAAAGTCAAAATCGGAAGTCTGAGTCGACTGGACTTAACCAACAGGATTGCCAGTTCAGAATTTTATTTGCTAAAATTAGCTATCTTTATTTGTATGGACGAATCTGGATAAGATACTGATACGAGATAAGATAGACTGTTATAAGATACTAAAAACAATCTCCGTTAAATTATACATCTAAATAGATTTAATTTAATATTAAGAAGTTTTTACAATGTTCAAGTCCGGTACCTTATTTTAATATTAAAATTGTAAATTGCATTGAATTTGACTTATGTAAGTTAATTACATATTTATAAAATGTCTGCGTTCAATATATAATTGTTACAATACTAGCTGCTCTCCGTAGTTTCACCCGCGTGATGATAATGATGATGATGACGATACAAAATAACTTGTAAAATGTGTAGTTCCGAGAAATAAGCTATCTCCATCCAAATTGCCATTACCACGATTAAGATATAAATAAATAAATAAATATCGCAGGACATTTTTTCACACAGCGCCATCTAGCCCCAAACTAAGCAAAGCTTGTAATATGGAAACTAGATAGCTGATAGAATACTTATATACATTTTTTTTTGTAAATACATACTTATAATACATACTACACCCAGACACAGAACAAACATTTATGTTCGTCACATAAATGTTTGCCCTTGGTGGGGATCGAACCCACGCCCTACAGGTCTGAAGGCAGACACACTACCGCTGAGCTATATGGCAGTGGTAGTGAGTATAGTCGAAAAACATTATAAAGTCGTATAAGATAACTTGAACTTTGACCAAAAAACAAATAGAAAAGCTGAGTATATTTCAGTGAGGAATAGAGAGGTGAAATAAATAAACGTGAAATAAACGTGAAACTAAAATACCGAGTTTAAATCGCACACATTAGAAAGAAAACAAAAGGCAAAGATGTCATGAAAGAAATTTTAAAACTAAAATGGAAGTGGGCTGGCCACATACACAGGCTAGACGGAAAGAGATGGGCACAGATATCAACTAACTCCTAGAGATAAAAAACGCAAGAGAGGCAGACCAATCCATAGATGGAATAAAGACATCATACAAATCGCGGGAAAACTTTGGACTAGAACTGCCAGAAACAGGCAAGAATGTAAACAGCTGGAGGAGGATTTTAGCGCTATTGGCGGTTTTTATACAGATACATTATATTAACAAATAAAATAAAAACAACTATAACTACTATACTACTAACTACTATAATATACTAACTAATAAAATACTAACAAATTTTTAATAGATATCTCATACTAACCCTACTAAAATAATATCAATATCAAACAGAGTTTGATATTAAAAAAATCGGTTTTAAATTGTATATACCCACTTGGGTGTGACATTAAAAAAAAACGATTCATTACGATATAGGATAAAGACGATGATGATGGTGAGTGCACGCCCTTGTCTACACTGCTCGGCCTGGCGCCTATCAGCTAATCAAAATATCCTAAGCAGCTTAGCATATTTTATAGTAGTTCAGCTTAGCCTAAGCAATTGTGTTTTTTTTAATGACTACCAGCTTAGCATATTTTATAGTAGCCGAGAAGGCAACACTGTGTCGATCCTTTTGCTGCGTCCGTAATGCGCTAAAAGTGATAATATCGCGAATCCGACCAAATTTAATAGTCACAAAATATAAGGGCTTTGATTTGGTTGAGTAATACTTCTGACTTTGGTCGGATTCGCGATATTATCACTTTTAGCGCATTACGGAACGCAGCATTTGTCTCGTCCTTGCCTTAATTTGTTTTGCTTTTGTTTGATTTTCTATAATTTTGTAGATTTATTGAGTTGAATTTTAGGATGATGGTGTTGCTGATTCAA
Source organism: Erannis defoliaria (assembly GCA_905404285.2). Taxonomy (NCBI): domain Eukaryota; kingdom Metazoa; phylum Arthropoda; class Insecta; order Lepidoptera; family Geometridae; genus Erannis; species Erannis defoliaria. The sequence goes on along the minus strand of FR990066.1, from coordinate 7,908,178 downwards.
TATGTGGCTTATGAGTGGATCGGAAAATCGCAGGCTATCATAGAAATGTTCCGGAGAAATTATAACCTATGGAGTCCTCCATCATCATGAGTAAAGGAGATCAAGGAGATCAGGAGTAAAATATTTGCTTATTTGTGTACCTCCACCGCATAAATGCTTCTTTATTGTTTTATTTATGATGCCGGTGCTCAGCCCAGGTAAAGGAGAAAACAAACAACAATTCTGATACCTAGGGAGGTTCACAACTGCCGACAAAGCTGATGTATCTCACTGAATAATGTAATGACTTACATAAGCATTTAAAACGTTTTTATATTAAAAACTTCTGTTACCTACCTGGACTGACAGTTACTCATAGTTTTAGTTATGTCTCTTACATGAATAATAATAAAATCATATTATTAATAAAACTTGTTTTTATTTATATAAATTACCTACTATGAACTGGCTTACTGATACCACCAATTACCAATTGTTATTACCAATTATTGAATAAGAAATTGCCAAGTGCAAGACATGTTCAGCTAGGTTACTTTTAAGAACAAACTGTGTTGTGGTCAGTGCTGTAAATAGCCTTTCATGTGCCCGGTGCGAGCAGCCTATAATTGCATCCTTGAAAAGAAAAATATTCAAAACTTGTTCCTACTCTGGTAATTTTTGCGCCCCCTCAGGACCAGTGCCCTGTGCCTGGGCACTGCTGTCACGCCCTATTTACGGCACTAGTTGTGGTGTATGGCATGGACCCATCCAACTCGATCATTCAACATTGTTTGTTATTTGATGTAAAATAAGACATAAATTATATAACATATCTTTTGTTCTGTGATCTTCCTGTACTAGTCTACTACATAGTAACTAAATTCTACCTAAAGTACTTAGTATATTATTATATTATCTTTGACCTAAAGAAAGTAATTAAAAGTGACTGAAGCTAAATGTAAAATTTAGTATTTAGGCACAGCCTGTATATCCATAATACAAGTGATCCACGGGAAGAAAATATTACCCCTGGTACTGCCAGGTGAACTAAGGTGGACCATGAGAAGAAATAAAAGACCCTGGTACACCTAGTTATCTTGAGGTGGACCACGGAAAGAAAAAATGCCCCTGGTACAGCCAGGTGAACAGTGTAGGTGGACCACGGGCAGGGACCGATTCAGTTCAAGCAGTTTTGCTCCGGGCCCCAAAACAAGATAATAAAGGCCGATTTGTTTGGTTCCCAAACGCACCATATTCTTCTTAGAGGTGGTTGTGCAAAGCTATAATTACAAATGGGGTAGGTACTCTAAGGTGTGACCGTTCTTCAATGTCCTGCCAATGGAACCGCTTTTAAAAATTTGGAAGAAAGCAAGAACGAAAATACATTCCATATTGATATAATTAGATACAACACAAATTATTAGTGCTAGTGCTTTGACACACTTCTTCGATTGATCTGGCCACTGGTCTATTGCCGCATGCTTTATTTTCACAGGTATTGAAGCCACTGCTCCCACAATATCTAAATCTTCAAAGCAGGCTTTCACATCTAAATCTTCCCATAGTCTGTAGTTCAATAGGTGGAGGTTGACACTATCGGAGGGCTAATGTTAATGTAAGGCCATAAAATTGGGTCAATTGTCCTTTAACCAACATTCCATGGTTCTCGCTTTGTGTGGAATGGTCCAGTTGGAATATTCAAAGCTTTTGGTAAAATAAAGTTTGGCTCGTAGCAACTAAATAAAGTAGCAACAGTCTCCATATGATCATCGTGGTGCTTTGTGACCACCTTGTCTAACAACACCCCACCATACAACTATGACTGTGGCCGGATGATGGCCTCTTTCCCCGATGATGGCACCTTCTCAGAAGCTTCTTTGAACTTCTTTTCTACAGTTAAGATTTTCTCATTCGTAAGTATGATTTGCTATTATACACCCTTTGCGTGCTGCTGCCACAACTTCTTCGCTCTGGTCGCTCTAATGCGGCGCAGAGCTGCTGTATGCTGTAAAAGGGACTTCAGCAAGTTGATTTCGACTGGTCTTTTTCGTGCCTTGTGATTTTGATGGCGTTTTGTTTTGCTATGTTTAAATGTTGACTTATGGGTCATAAGAAACACCACCTTTTGTTTACTGCACTTTGAAATGTAATTCGTACAGCCCTTCACCCAATGATATTATAGGAGGGAGATATGAGTAGGTAGAATTTTGAAATACTTATTCGAATAGGTACTTATTTCAAAAGTTAAGGAATAGGCTTTGATTAGGTAGGTATATTCAAAGTATATTGGAATAGGGATATGTAGTAGGTATTGACTAGACTTCTGTAAAGGTAGGTAGGTAGGTATCATGGGTAGAGTTCCTACCTCTATAGTAGGTATGTTATTTAAATTTATTATGTAGGTAAAGTACCTAACCTCATAGAGAAAAGTACATAATAAAATAAAATTACGCTTTTTTAGGGTTTCGCACCCGAAGTGTCTACTAAGCTACCTACTACCTACTATACCTATCTTACTAGCTGATCCGCCCCGGTTTCACACGGCGGTAAATAAACCGACACGTTTGTATGTACCTAATATCAGCGACGGGATAATGGAATGGACGGGCCCAGCGCTTGCAAATCGATCATAATTACCAAGACAACACAATCAAGCATACCTAGCTAAAAGTATGCATAGGTAAAACATTTGTCGGAAAATAGAGATGTCGAATCTAATTACTGCATGACGAAAAGAGGACATGTACATGTATTAGAAGTTTGTATTGTCGTATCGTACAGCTCGCAAGTCGCAAAGTCAGAGTATGACTGAAGCGAGTGGAGAGCCGGCGCTCAACATAATTATAGTCTTCAAAATCCGTGCGCTTATTTCCCGTCCATTCATCTTATCATTGTCGCTGTGTAATAGCTGTGCCACGCGGTTCCACAGCGTAATGATGAAAAATGGCGAAGATGAGTAGGTATTAAAAAAAATGCTATAATGTTGTTATAATGTTATCCCCGTTATGTCCCGGCATATGAGTTACTTATCTCCAATCCAAGTTTCATTAAAATCCGTTCAGACATTTGGCATGAAGAAGAAACAAACATACCTACACACAGATAAACTTTCGTAGGTATTTATAATATAAGTGTCATATCCATCCCCTGTTTCACCCCAAAAATCATTTCTATAAAAAAAATTGAAACATACTTTTTTATTATGAATGAACTATGTATCTAAATATCAATTTTCATCATTGAACTTGAAAGGAGTAATTTGTTCATGACAAAAAATCTTAACAGCTTCGCACTCGCTACGCTCACGTGCGTGTTGACTTATGGTTTACCTATTATTTACAAACGACGTGAAATCCGCTCTAATTCGTCTTTTGACTCACTTCGGTCGCGCAATATTGATGCATTCTTATCAAGCGCCGTGTAATAAACAGCAGAAGTAGGTACCTATCATAAAATCATCCTTAACTTGGTCTGCTCAGAGTATAGACGAAGAGCTAGATATAAGTAGAATAAAAATCCTCAGTAGGTATATTGTACATTCCTTTTGTAAAGCACGGACCTCGGAGCAACCAACAATAGATAAAATATCTTTCATTATTCATGTAATTATTGTCTAGGTCCGTCGTGGATATGCCACCCCCCTACCCCTCTAGAATTAAGTCTTGACACGTGCAAGGGACTTAAATATATATATTTTTTTTAGGTATCAGCCATGATTCAATTCAATTTATTTATTACCAAAAAAAACTTAACTAACACTTTTTTTTCCCATAACACAATATATCTCAAATAATATAGAAAAAAACACAATAAAATTACATAGACATGTTAGGAATTTCGTTGGCAGCTGTTCTAGGTAACCCTGTATTACAACTACCATGATAATGGATACGTGACCCGCTTATCAAAATAAAATAATCTAAACTATGATAAAATGTTTTTTTTTTATTAATAATATAGTTATTACTTATAAGTATAAATATTTTTAATCCTTGTATAATTAATTATACACTTACACTTAAATAATTTTATAAAAAAATTAATAATACATTTTATCATAATTTAGATCATTTTATTTTGGTAAGCGGATCACGTATCCATTATACATATATATATATATATATATATCGTCTGTCCGTTCGATCGTCCGATTTAAAAATATATATACTTATAAGTATAAATAATTATTTATATAGATGACCCACGTAGACTTAGTTACGGTGCGGGGGACCCTAAAAAACGATGCCTACAATCCATGGAGGTACCAAATCCTATGTTAAATGCCCAATTGCCTACATTATTAAAAAATATATCATAACTACATAAAACTTTATTTTTTAATTATTAATTCGTAAGCTTAAATCTGCCTGTTACAATACGGTTCACAATATTCAACAGGGGTATTCACATCACCATCGGAAAGATTTCCGTTCCCTGGATTACCCCTTGAAGTCACAGCTGTGATAGGATGGTCAGGGAACCTAATATTAATATGGCTTTTTTTTCTGCCTCCTTATCCCTATCTTGTTGTTATTTTTCTGTGCTCCCTAATGTGTTTGCTACGGAATCCTAAACGTCATACTATGACACGTACTTGGCGTCTTGGCAATAATATGTATGGAATTTATAAGAAGAAAAAAATACATCAAAATAAATCATATAATGTACTAAAAAATACTGCAATTTATTAACGTAGGTACATACGTGAAAGATTTTAACATTAATTATCATAAAAAATTATCCGGTTATCTGTTTTCCTTCGTAGTTGGGAACGTAATAATATCTGTGTACATTGCCTTGTAATCATAGAACACATGGAAACATTAAGACAAAACCACACCTTTATTCACTTGCGCACGGCACAGTAAGCTTTATTATTAGTGCTATATGGATGCATTCACAGCACGACGTAAGATGGTACTGAGTGGAAATAGCCAAAACAAACCCCGATGACGTCCACGCACTACTAACACAAAGACAAAAACAACAACACATTCAAAATTTACTTGCACACATGCACAAAGACCTGACAGCACACTTATATCCGAAATCCTTAGAATTGCCAGTAAAAACAAAAACCGCAAGGTACATATTTCGTAACTTTTAAAGTTGACATACAAAGCTAGCTATTCATGGTCAAAACATTTTTTTTTTAAATGTAAGCACAGAGAGATAAAATATTAGCAATTTACTGTCAAAAATTACAGATATGTCAATGTCACTGTCAGCTGTCACTGTCATTTTTGACTCTAGACTGAGTATGAATAGCAGTTGCGCGTGATTTTGTGTGAGCGATGATACGAAATATGTGTTTGTAGGGGATGTATTGAGGCATTAATGTTATATGCAATTTTCTTTTAGTTCTATGCCACAAATTACTTAGAAACCCTTCTCATTCTACAGTCTACGTTTAAAACAAAACAAATCACAAAATTTACAAAACCACCCCGGCATAACAAGCACAATCATAGATCATAGAGTAAGCATAGAGTAAGTATACTTAGGCTAAGTATAAGTAACGTAGAGTAAGTAAATAGGCAGGCAATAATGTACGACACAGATAATGTACGGCATGATATTGTACGGCATAATAATGCACAGCATGATAATTGGTGTACATGTACATCGAATATCATGCTGTGTAATATCGTGCCGTGCAATATCATGCCGTACATTATGGGCTCGGCTCAATAATGCACACCCCGATTTTGTACAGACTGATATTTGAGGTACAAGTACACGAATTCCTTTTTTTTTTTTAGGCATAAGCCTTTATTAACTACAACAAACTACAAAGACTACTTAGCCTACTACACAACAAAAAACAAAAGGATTGTATCCAGACCGATGAAAGTCTAGAGACTAGCATTTGGATTGCCAAATGCTCAAACCCACTACCAGTCGGCAGCGTACCCAGCATGCTGGCGGCATTGCCACGCTGGATGGCAATGCTTATGCGTTGAGCCAAATAAACGCCAGCATTTTAATCACGCGTTGCGTCGACCAGGCGCTCGGATATGTTTTTGAAAAGATAATGAGCTCCCGGTCCCCACGGACCCAATGTCTCAACAACAAACGGCTCAAATATGTAACCTCTGCCGAGGTTAGCATATTTGCGCCGCTTGTGCTGCTCCGCCGAATTTGCCGCCGCACCAGCCCTACTCTGTGTCGAATTCCTTATTTGTATAGCAGTAAGGTTCAGGTTTTTTTTTAAATGTCAATTTGAGAAATGTTCTCGGATTATTGGCTGTACAATATAGGGCCGTACTTTATAGACACGAGCCGATAATGGACGGCCAGTATTGTACAACATGGATTGTACAGCATGATATTCATGCAGCGTTCCGTAATGCGCTAAAAGTGATAATATCGCGAATCCGACCAAATTCAGAAGTATTACTCAATCAAATCAAAGCCCTTGTATTTTGTGACTATTAAATTTGGTCGGATTCGCGATATTATCACTTTTAGCGCATTACGGAACGCAGCAACAATATACATGTAGACCAATTATCATGCTGTGCATTATTATGCCGTACATTATCGTGTCGGCAAATATCATTTAGTACATTGAAATTATTCTTTGAGTACATTACAGGCACCCTGTTATTCTCTCTGTATTTAATCAAAGCAATAAAATAAAATAAACCCAGACAAATATTCTTTGAATAAGTAACATATGAGATCATTGTTAAACCTACAATCATTTTATTATGGAAAATAAAACGTGGAATGATAGTGAACATCAAATGCTGTCGAGCTACATTAAAGATTTTCATTCAACATTAAGGAAAACAGCATCTAAACTAGGTACAGAGAGAGCATGGGAAGAGCATTGCCAAAACAGAAATGCTTTAATTATGTATGCGAAGTTTATGGAGAAATTGGCTACTAAACATTGGTCAGAAAATAATGAAGGGCCTTCAAGAATATCATGGGCTGCTGATTTCTGTAAGCAGTATTTCACAGAGAAATTATATTTGACATACAACGAAAAGGAAAGAGGCATCGCATTAAAAATTGGTCAAAACTTAGAGTGTGAAGAAAAATTTAACAATAAAATTAAACTACTTGATGTAGGAAGCTGCTACAATCCTTTCAAGGAGTATAGTACATTTTTAGATGTGATCGCTTTAGATTTGTGTCCGGCTAATGACTCTGTCCTTCAGTGTGACTTTCTAGAGGTTCCTATTGGAGGACAAATGACAGTGGAAGATAATAAAGTGATTCAACTACAAGAAGAATCTTTTGAAACAGTTGTTTTTAGTTTCCTCTTGGAATACATACCAACTTCAGAGCTCAGAATATTTGCTTGTAACAAGGCCTACTCCTTGTTAAAACCAGGCGGTTTGTTAATAGTTTGTACTCCAGACTCGAAGCATGTTGGGGCTAATGCCAAACTCATGAAGTGTTGGCGTTACACCTTAGCTGAACTTGGATTCAGCAGGATTCGGTACAATAAATACAAATATATACACTGCATGGCATTTAGGAAGTCACTAATGAAAGAGGTAGCTTCAAGATGGGCTGTGTTACATAGAGAACCTTATATGGAGTATGCTTTACACATACCTCAAGATTTCAACACTTGCTCAAAAGGTAATGAAGAGGATGGGGTGCAAAAATCACAGTCAAGTTATGTGAATTATGAAGAAATGCCTTTTTGTAATGAAAATTTTGTGTAAAAGCTTTGGTCTGTACAATTAGAAAGGACTTGAACATCTCAAACTTAGAACATAAGTCAGTAAAAAATAAGATAAACGATTTCTGGAGGCAAATCCTTACTACCTTTAAAACAGTTAAGACCATAGATATGTACTTGAAAAGCACACACAAATCAATTCAATTCTGTTGCACCGCTAAGTAAACTAAACTTAATTTGACAGGACGAAACTTGTTGACATCCTTTTCTAACAAATTGTAATGAAATGAGACGCGTATAATTTTAGTCCTGTCAGATTAGTTTAGTTTAGCGAGTGGTGCAACAGAATCGACACCATTTTATACTATTTAATAAATATGTAAATAAAGAAAACTCTTATGTGAATTGCATTTATTTCTTATAGATTAACACTATGTCACTTAGAATAAAAAAATGGTTATGCAGTTCCAAATTTTGCTTTACGTTTCTCCAACTTTTCCTTGTTTTCAATATCTGTCATGATCTTAGACACTGACTGGCCAAACCGATCGGCTCTCTGTTTTAGTTTATCAAGGTTTTCAGTTAATGTACCACTTGAGACAGAGATTGCACTGTTACCAGTGCTCGCACTTTTGCCAGAGTTCTGACCAAAACGCTTCATTCGAGCTTCTTTACGTTCATTGTCACTCATCTTTACAGGTAGTCCAAAACGCTTGGCTCTTAATTCTAACTTAGTCTTAGGATCTACATCTGCAGTTATTTTAACTTTATTACTTTCGGTTGGTTCGTCTGGTTTGCTTTCCGTTTTTTCTTTTTCCTTATCATCATCTACTGGTTTAGCAAGTGTAGTTATCGAAGTTGCTCTGTTTAGTACTATTTTTTTTGCTATAGGTTCTTTGTCCCCAGTTTTTTCTTCAGTTTTAGCTTTTGTCTCGGTAGTTAACTTACGTTTAAATGCAGGTTTTTGAGTAGTTTTCGTTTCATCAACAGCAGGTTTCGATGGCTCTGAGAGTGCTAACTCTTCATTTAACGTGTCTACTACGGCATCATCAAGTATATCCGTTTGACTTTTATCGTCTTCATCTTCAAGAACACCGTCTGAGTCTATTTCGTCGGAGTCCAAGTTTATATCACCGTGTTCGTCTTGGGACATTACCGCTTGCAGCCGCGAGACGAGCTCCGATTTGTCACCGTTCGTCGGCAGTCCACGCGTTTTTAATTCTTTGCGCAACTCGACAACCTTCAATTTATTTATATCAGTCACTGTTGAATCGGCCATTTGACGAGCGTAGTTGGAATTGGAAGCGGTTAACGTAAAGTTGATACTTTTGCAAAAAATACGCTAAAACGTATGTAGTGTTTAATTTTTATCCTTTTTGTTGTAAGTTAAGTTCTAACCCCGCAGTGTTCTCGAACGAGAAAATGCTAAATCGGTAGACTTGCCCTCTAAAATCGGTAGATTGCTGGTTTTTCCAACAAAAAAATCGGTATATTAAAAAAAAAACGAAAACAAATCCAATTCAATCCTTGACCTTGATTATATACCCAGCCGGGATAGGAAATGAAATCTAATTATCAAACATTTTTTGTTTGAAAATTTGCCTGTCAATTTTGGCGGGGGACGAGGAACGCACACAAGTAATCGGTGACTCACGCTCACTTGACAAAAAATCAAACACTAGCTAAAACTTTACGCACACTGTCACTTTCCGGAAACCGTGTGGAAGTTAACATTTTACAGTATAAGTACACGAATATACGTCATTAATCAAGTAAACAAGATAGAGATTGACGCTATTATATTAAACTATCGATACATTTTGGTAATAGTTACCGGTTTCGTTTAGTAATAATTTTTTTTTGACGTAATATAAAATGTTTGATTTTAAACCAGCTCGATAGGCACAGTTAGTGTAATGCTTACCGCCCATATGTTTTACTAGTGAATCCAAAGTATTTCTTCGCTCGTGCGCTGTCTCTAGGAGTATAAAAAAGGAAACAAAGTGATTTTCTTCAACAAATACCTATTTTACCTCTTGTTCTTGCTCTAGTTACATCTTTTTCCCGTAACGAAGGTCAACATTCATAATTGGTATTATAGTTTGTGAAAAATCTTTTTTATCTAGTTCTTATTAGCACAATATCCTTCCGGCCACCTCTGTGGCACTATCCGTGGCTTTATATAGATTGCTAAGGGAGCAGGTTGCAGGTCACACTGCACAGTCCAGCAGGTGTGACATCGTTTGCGAGCACGCACTACAGATGCATTGGGTTTCGGTGTCTCTGATATAACCCCATTTTGCCATATTATCGCGATTTCGGCCTACCTGGGACCGCAATCGGTTCAAGGTTTTCCAGGTGGGCCATAGATTGGTATGGCCTGGGGGGAGTTCTTCAGTTGGGTCAATATAGTTGGGAGGCGGGCTGTACGTTTCTTGCAACGAAGCAATTCGGCGTCTTTTGGATGACCCTCTAAAGAAGTCGTGTGTTTGTCATGGGTTCGTTGAAGATCTGAAATAAGTATTACTAACGGCACAACACCACCGCCATTTTTCTTGCTATCTTTCGCCTTATTTATTAGTTTATAAACTTTTGCCTCATTTATTAAAATATAACTGTGATGCAATACAATGATTAATGAATTGAAAAGTGAAGTCTCAAGTTCTAATAATAATGGAATGGCACTCGTATGAATGTGTTTTCAAAGGTATTTCTTTAAAACCAAAATAAATAAACGTTACCTTAGCGTGTTCGGATTGCACGCCAAAAGGTGTGGTTCAAAAAATGTTAATCCAATCTTTAAGTAATTTTGTATGCAAGTCGTTTTAAATATTAAACACATCAACTCACAATGTTGTGATGTTTTTTTAAATAGTTTTATAGCTATAATATTCGTAAGGCTTAAGGCTTAGGACACTTCGCATAAGCAGGAAAATTTTGAGGTACAAATTTCCATCCTACCTTGTATGAACTACGAAAATGAAACATGCCTTTACGAATTGGAATTACTCAGGTGGTCTTTAGGAAAAAAACTGTCAAATTGTGATTCATTATTTTGTTTTTTTTTGTCATGTCGTCGTAATTAATTGATGAGTCGTTGCTTATATAATTACAGCAACATTGAAACAACGCGATATTACAAAAACGGGCTCACCTAAGTATCTATTATGTATAAAAAATAACGCGTAAATCAAATAATATTGTCATAACACCATTCAAATCGACGGTTACTACAGTAAGTCCTTACCAAGAATACTCGTTCACCGCTGCATTAATAGTTGTTTTAGAAATCATGTACATTTTTCTATTACCTTAATATAATTTATCACCTTGATAACGAAAAACATCGATATTGGGGATTGTGCTATCCCATCGCAATAGAAAACAGAATGTGGCCATCTTTTGAAAACATGAAAGCGCTAAAGCGCTTTTTTTTGGTGTTGTTTGTCAAGCCTGATGTAGCGTAGGAACATGTTTTCCTAAAAGAAACCGATTAATTTGCGACTTGAAGACATGTAGATTGTATTTATCAGGTAACACCCACTCGGGAACCGCATTCTACTGTTAAGTGGTTCTCACAATGAAAGTGAGTTTTTGAAACATCAATCATGAAACGATGTCAGTTTTTGGGGTGGTTGTGTGGGTTACTGATCGCCCAATAGTAGAATGAGCAGAGGGGAACTAGATTATGTAGATCTGAAGAACATCTGAAATGTAACTGTCAAAAAACCGATAGACTAGCAAGTTTGCGTCGGTGTTCAAGGTTTTGGAGTTTAGCTTAAACTCGGGAGTTTTAAGCTGAGGGAGTCATTTGTTATGAAACATGTGCAAAAAAAAACTCCTTGACTCGTGGCCCGTGGGTTTCGAAAACATTAAGCATTAACGTTATTACTACGTTAAGCTAAAATACAAACAAAATGCTTAAATGCTTGTTGTTTGTTAAAATGCTACAAACCTATACCAATTTAATCACTTATTTATTTTCTTTATTAGTTTATAATTATGTAGGCATACAAATGTAATTAAAAACTTAAAAATAGGGTGCCGCCGGCAGTAGGACAAGCCTCAAGCTGCCGGTGGTTACTGCAGCAGAGCCAAGAACGTCCTGAACATGCGTGCGGCATCAAAGATCACGGACTTTTCGATCTGGTTCTTGACTCAACCATCTAGAGAGAGCTTTTTCAGATTAAACATCTTAAAAAGCTATTATATTACTATCATTAGTCTTGAACCTGTTGTACTGGTATTATCAACAAGAACAGATAAACAAGGTTTAAATAATAATAAAAATATCTTGTGAAATATGTAACTCCGGTTGTCTATAAACTATCATAATTATCATCAGCCCACCCAGGTCCAATGCTGGACGTGGACTCTCCCGATGCAATGTGTTACCAAACTAATAATATAAATGCGAAAGTCTGTCGATATGTGTGTATGTGTTAAAACATATTTACCAATAATATTGTTTTAACATATTTTACAATATTTTGGGTTGTGCGACATTTTAGCTGCGCGAAAAAGAACAATAAAAAAAGAATTAAAAAAAAAATTTGGTCTGGGAATCTATCACCTTGTAGACCAAGGATATAACAACTTAGTAATATAGATCATCAAAATGTTTGCTAAATGAGCGATTGTAGAAAATTGTGGCAGCACTTTGTAGCTAAATAGATATTTTATTCTTTTGTTTTTTTTAGCATTTTTGTTAACATTTATTAAAAACTATACTGACAGGAGCAAAGTAATATCATCTTTTATATTGTAGGATTTTATTTTTATATTATTAATAATAAATTTATTATACCAATATACACTCCATCTGGGCATTTTTACAAGACCTTTTTCCAAGAGCGCTACCGGTCAGCAAATGACGCGGGACGCGCGTCTACTAGTTTTATATAACGACAATTTTCGACAATGAAATATGTTTGCTCATGAGCAAACTTCTGTCTTGAACCTTTGGCGAGCGGGGTATGCCTAGTATGACCACTCCAGAGAGAGAGAGAGAGCTAGTTCCTCCGAGCCTGATGACGGGGGGAGAGTGATCTTGAACGGAAAAATACATGTTAAATCAATAGCTAGTAATGATTAATATCTTCGCTGCAGAATTGAATTGGCAGGTTTGTACTTTTTCCAACTAAAAATCGGTACTTTTATTCATATTTCGGTATTTTCAAAATATAAAAAATATAGGTCTATTTCCGTGTATCGACAGAACCCAAATCGGTAGAAATAACGAAAAATCGGTAGGTTCGAGACCACTGTAACCCCGTGAACCAAACAAGCAAAGCAAGTGTCAGTGTCAGCGGGTAGGTGGCGGAAGGCTTTTTCTTTTGTTTTTGGCATCGCATTTTGTGCATTCTGCCAGTGTCAAGTATTCTAAACTTTCAACTTTTTAAACTTTTTAGTTTTCAAGCTTATCTGCACTAAAAAAATAATGTACAGCTATTATTGCGTGACCAGCGGGGCTATCATGTAACTTTTCGGGATCGCGATTCCGATACGAGTTGTCAAAATTTGACATTTGTCACTGTCACTGCCAAAACTCATTTGACTCTGCAGAAATGCTCAATGCTCTGCAGGGCAGGACGAAACACCAAGAGACCGACGGATTTGCTTAACTTAATTAAGGAAATCAATGCATTCGTTCGATAACGATAGCGAGAGATATCCCTCCGTGATACCGTGAAGCTGTGACAGTGACAATTATGACAAATCGCGATCCCGAATAGTTACATGATTAGCCTGCAGTAATGTACAACACAATATTCCGGAGTTTTGGCGGGAACACGGAAAAATCATGTCGTTGCGTTCTATTATTTTCTTAAACTTGTGTTTTTTCGCGAATTAATGATTAAAAATGGTGGTGTTTTATTCACTGAGTGTTGAATTATATGCACGAGTGTGGGCAAGTGATATAATGTGGTGAAACATGTCTTTTTGTGTAGTTTTCAAAACTCTGTAGGAGCTCATAGTGAAGTCGCCACAACTTTACTAGGGCATGACTTGGACTCGACTATGACTAATTTTGTGTGACTGACTGTGATATCATGACATATTTGACTTGATTTTAATATAAATACTTGAAAAAATCATAAACTTGATACTGGCAGAATGCACAACGTGCCATGCCAAGAACTAAGAAAAAAAAAAAGAAAAGTATATTCCGAGTTTTGGCGGGAACACGGAAAAATCATGTCGCTACATTCTATTATTTTCCTAAAAATAGTTTTTTCGCGAATTAATGATTAAAATTGATGGTGTTTTATTCATTGAGTGTTGTGATATAATGTGGTGAAACATGTCTTTTTGTGTTGTTTTCAAAACTATAAAGCTCTTAGTAAAGTCGCCACAACTTGACTAGGGCATTACTTGGACTCGACTTTGTGTGACTAACTGTAATTTCATGACATATTTGACTTGATACTACTAAATAAACTTGAACATTCATATACTGGACTCTGGCAGAATGCACAACATGCGATGCCAATAACAAAGAATAACACAATATTCCGAGACCATGTTCTCAGAATATTGACTGGACTTGTGTCAGCCAGAAGACGTCCACTGCTGGACGAAAGCCTCCCCCTTAATAGGGAGGGGTTGCCATAATCCCCCCGCTTGGCAGGCGCCTTGGGGATTTCCGTCTGTCTATGAGCTGAATCCTCCAAGATTATTGCTGTACTTGACGTACTTGTACATCCAGTAACGTACAGCCAATAATCCGAGTACACATGTCAAAGTCGTTTAGTCATAAGCGAGCTTCCATAGAGTAACTTACATACTGCGCTGCTACTGCATACGCGCGGTGCGCACCCGACCTCCATGGCGGGACATGTCCCAGTGGACATGGCGACTGAAATATCTCCTATCAAACGCCACCTTTCACCCCTCTCTAGCTCCTCAACACAGATCAAAGGGGCTCACAGTCTCCGCCAACTACAAAAATAAGTTTAAGTTTAGTTTAAATTTCGCGCTAAAACATCCTTTACATTTACGAAAAACCATAATTCAGGGTGAAAATCCTGGCGGAAAAGTATCGAAAATCTAATTTTGGTTATAGCAAATAATTAGATCATGACGTTCATCCAGCCATTTTTGAGATATTTGCAAAATAGATATGTTCTGACAGTATTATTTTTATCTTACCTTAAAACTTTTTATTTATGAAAGTGTTTTGAGATAAACGGTCTTACTTAAAAAAAAACTTCTCAACCGTTAGTCACTGCTTAAGATGCTCTGCCACCTTCTCTCTTACGTGAAGTTGCACGTGCTAGAAAAGGACAGAGAAGTTTAAGCAGTGACTAAGAGAATCGAGATTATTTTAGGTAAGGCCGATAATGCGTGAAAATCTTTTTGAACCCTCTGATATTAGCGTACATATATTTTAGGCGTCAGAAGTAGCACAGAAGAGAGATGGAAGGATATTGCGCCGCATTACATAAATTTATAGGGGTCAAAAAGATTTGTGCCTACTGGATACTACAAATAGTAGATTACAGATACGAGGCTAAAGTAGCCACTTTAGCCCCGCGGGCACGTAATAGTAGTTTCTATTGCAAACAATAGACAATAATTTATTTGACGTCTAACGTCGAATGTATACTTGTAAAACTGGCAAGGGTAATAAAATGCACTTCGTCAATATTATAGAATTTAATTAGGGTACATACAAACATTTTGTAATGTTGGAGTATAATAATCAAACTAATAAGCACTTTTTCAAGTAGCTAGTGAAAATTTGTGGTAAGTAGGTACATATTTCTATAGTTGTAATATATTAAAAATAAAACAAATTTAGAGAGGAGAACGCGACGTAATATTTACAGTTTCTAGGTCCCTATAGTAACAAAAATATATCTTTACTAATGATGCAAACTTCGTTAATGAGGGGGGCGCGAGCGTCGGCCGAAGCCCTCGCTCTCGAACTGAACGGGCGGCGAATCGGTGCTGATTTACATTTCGACTCCTCTCACGTAAACAATAAATTAAATCGTGACGGCCGAGCGCCACTACAATATAGACAATTATTATCTCTAGGGCACGCGCCATCGGCGCGGAGACGGTCCTGAACCGACCATAGACAACGGTCTTGTCCTATCACAAACTACTAAATGAATTCCAGAACTAAACGGTGAAAACCGAGTCGTTATCGAGTTAGTATCATCGCACATTACACTCGCTTACTAGATACGTGACGACACCTAAAGTTCATACATGTCATCGCTACATAAACGTGTAATGAAATATGTATAACTTTGTACAGAGCGACAAGGGTAAATGAACGCGGTCAAAAGACCTACAGCTGTTCTATTCTCTTTACTGATAAAGAGAGACAAATGTATAAACATCGGCCTCATTCGAATTTCATTTACGTCCTTGTAGGAGTGTACTGGCCAAATTCTTAGTGCTCACAGCATTGCCACCTTAGGTCTTTTTGGGCTAAACCTACCTCCTTATTTCATGTTTCATGTTTAACATTTTAGCCCTATATAGTTCTCCTTTCAAAAGATTAATTTATAATTACAATAAAAACGTGTGTGATTATTATTTTTGACGATTTTTAATTAATGGTTTTCTGATCTAAATTATTATCCTGATTGACTGAGAACTATACACGTGAACTAGAATCGGATATTAAATAAGATTCTGGTTTACACATTTTCGTTGCTTACCAACAGCTAAGTTGGTCAAGTGCAGACTTATTAAGAGTTTTTTTTTGACAAATCTAGTACTATTTAGAAGTAAGGTGGCTACACTGGGTGTCCCTCGTCGAGCCGAGACGCCTGCCGTTATCGTGCAATAAAGCTATAGATAGCGATATGGCGAGATTACCTCACTCGGGTAAATCTTTCTTACCGCCTCGGCCGACGCCGGGCCTCGACCAAGATACGTGATAACTGAATACCTCATTTTCTACAACCTTACCCTACCACAACTTTAAGAGCATACCTTTTTTGTTTTACATGTTATCAACTTCATTTAATCAAGAACTGTAAAAAAAGTTGGTAAAATCACTAGTTTTTAATTAGCGTTTCACCGTGTGTCCTTGACTGAGTGAAGCTAACAAAAAACCGGGTAAACTTTTCAAGCATCGGTCGGACTCGTGAATATGAGGCGGTAAAGCCCTCAATCGATTAAAACATTCCATCACTATCATTTTTGTCTACGATAAACGAAATCACACCGATATTTGGGGAGGCAACAAAACAAACGCAAGCGTCCACTGCGGAGTGTTAGCGTGGTGTGCGTGGGTGTGTGCGGGGGCGCGGCGCGACCCGCCCGCCCCTACCTGCCCTCCGCCACGCCGCGCCCCACCGCGCCCCGTGCCACGCCGCCGCCCTCCTGAAACACACGCACACTACATTCAAAAAAAGATTACACTACATTTCACTACATACTTTATAGTCAGGTGGAAATCGGCCCATTTGGAGAAATCTCGTAGCCATCTCTTCTATATACTTACAACCGATATGGATGTGTTCCTTGTTGTCTCCACAACACGAAATGGTCGGTTGTAATTAGCGGAAGTGGGACTAGTGGTAATTATGACATCACAAAGATGGCGACAAAATATGCAGATTTTTTACGATTACTCGAAAATGGGGCGTGTGGGGGAACTACGTCAACTGTAGAAGCGGCAGTTGAGCGTAGCGTGGTTCTCGCATCAGGTCATAGCTTCTTTGATTATTACTTTATGGCAATTCGGATTACAGTTTTGAAAAGCTAATTAAATGTGCTATCTTTCATAGTGGAAAATGAATATTGCTACAGTTGCACATTATTGAGTTAAACTGGTAAATATGTAAAAGTATAGGGTCAGAAAACAGTTTTATTCGAATATTTTTATAACTACTACACGTACGCTACAGATTTTTGAGAAACAATTATAGGACATTAAAAAACCTTTCAAATGACACAAGCCTTATTTGGTGAAATAGATCTCGAGAAATCGTAAAAAAACTGCATATTTTGTTGTAATCTTTGTGACGTCATAACTACCACTAGCCCCACTTCCGCGAATTCCAACCGACTATTTCGTGTTGTGGAGACAACAAGGAACACATCCATACCGGTTGTAAGTATGTAGAAGAGATGGCTACGAAAACCGAGAAGGAAACGACTTTTTCAACATTTGCCTACAGACTAATATATTTCAAGCCACACTCAAACCCAATACTCAATACTTGAGAGCATCAATACTCTGCCAAAGTCATATTTGTTCGCCCAATAATCCGATTAAATTCCTCAAATGAAGATTTAAAAAAAATACCGACAGGGGTATTCAGAACTCAATCGGAAAGCTTTCCGTTCGGATACACATTCTCCGTCTCTGTCATTCTGAATGTAGATGACTGGGACAGACAATGTGAATCCGAACGGAAACGTTTCCGATTTTTGTTCCCTGCTAAACCTACTGTCAAATTCCGGGAACAAAGTCATGTACACGGATTATTGGCTGTACATTATTGCCTCCCATTTGCCCCACACAAACGTCGCCTGCCTTCCTGAAAAAGGTGCACACTACATTATCCATAAAGAGGATTTAATGTCCCATTAGTAGATTACTTTAAGTGTTATAAGTCTTTGGCACTTTCCTAATTTATTTTTCCTGAAACATTACATAATTCGACTACGATTAAAATCATAATAATTATACAAATACAGGGTATAGTGTCAAAATATAATACTTTTTATTTTGGTGATAGTTCGCGATAAGTAGTTTGGTTATGTGTTCATAAGGTTCTTATTTCGAATGTTTCATTTTAATGTCTGGTGGAAAAAATAAAGAGTTTATATTTTATCTATGTTGGTACTAAGTACCGTTCATAATCCACGTTCTTCGAAGTGAAGACCGCCTGATTAGCACCACTCTCACTCTCAAACCTAAAACTAAACAAAAAAAATAAGAAAATGGGAACCAATACAAATGTCGCTGAGAGGTTAACGGAAACGCCTCTCGCGACGATGCAATTTCCCCAGGGGTTGTAGCTTCTGGCGCCCTGCCTTGGCAAAGGGGAACCGTCCCCGAGGCCAACACTCACCACGCCAAAATAGAGATGGTGGAAGGACCAGATGATGGTGATGATTCTCAAACCACCTCCCATCTACCCGAACCAAGAGAGCATAAAAAATAAAGCCTGCTCCAGACAGACGCGGGCTAAGAGGCCGCCTGCAAAGACCGCGGTTGCCCAAACTGACAAACTTGTGACGGCAGACAGTGAATCCTGCCCCACACCAGCACGGTCTGAGGTAGCGCTTACTTTGCGAGTACCGCCATCTTTTAGTGCGCTCGCGGTATCACTTGTGTACGAATTACAAATATTGACGCTTATTTTGTGGGCAGAAACCGACACTGATTATCATAGCTAATGTCTGATACCGGCCTAAGTATTATACAATAGTGTAGGTACTAAACGTGGTTTACACTAAAGCCTCACAAGATATTAGTAATGGGCATTAATTGTACAATTCTATTGTACATTTGAATTTTGTGAAAACTCCGCTCTGTTTCGGTTAACTCCTTACTTACGGATCTAACTAATGGTGGACACTAGAGCGGGCGCAGCGCAGCGCGGTTTCACTGCCAAACAAATATCAATATTACGAAAGATTACGTCGACCACATAATTAATTATTAGAAATCTTTATACATATAAAAAAAAGGGTGCGCTCTGAAAAAATACAATAAAAACTAATTAACAGTAGACTTATTCGTTGTAAGTAGTAGAATCATGAAACTATTTTAATTAATGGGATGTCCATAAATTGCCAGAAAGATCATTGTACTCATAATTAACAGCAATGAGAGCAAGAACTGCCTTTACCTCCCCATCTCAAACCAAAAAATACGCCAAAAACTTTGGAACGCTTATACCTAGTTCAAAACTTTATTAGCTAATTTAAATGGTTTTTTTCAGTATGCACGGTATAATTAGTAATTTTTTCGTAAGCCTGTAATATTTATGAATCGGTTACTATTTATTTACGTTATTGGTTACTCCACAAAACGTATGAA
Organism: Erannis defoliaria; assembly: GCA_905404285.2. Taxonomy (NCBI): domain Eukaryota; kingdom Metazoa; phylum Arthropoda; class Insecta; order Lepidoptera; family Geometridae; genus Erannis; species Erannis defoliaria. Next base: position 7,888,535 of record FR990066.1, on the reverse strand, counting down.
ATTGTATTTTATAAAGTCGAAAATTATGAGTTTGCTCATATAACACTGTCACTTCGCTAACGAGCATAGGTACTGTAATTTTATGGTATGAACTTCTCCGCCAATCGCACTATCAATTTTGGAAAAGTTTGATTAAAGAGTATGAGAGTAACGAGGGCTTTTAAATTTTATTTTAGTGCTTATAATATTGATATTTGTATAAGAAATCGTACTGCGCAGCGCAAAACTAGTCGGAACGCTCCGGCAGGTTCGCGCCGATCCTAGGAGTATGAAGTGCAATGTGCATATTTTTATAACAGGGTGGAATGTTTACTAGGGTCAACGAGGGCAATTACAACATATCTGAGAAAGCCATTCTTAAAATTTACATATCTGGGGGAAAATATAGACACAAAGAAAATTGCGACACAAACAAAAAAAAAATTAGATTCTGTTTTTCAAGTATTAGGGCTTAGTTTCAGATATTATCATATTATTACAAAATCTTTGCCGAGAGAAGAATTCTGGCCAACTTTCATGCTAGACTCTCTCTCAGCATCTCAGTCCCACTTCAGTGGGGTTTCGGAATTGTTTGTATTGCGAATGAGTTAGATGTAATGTCTATAGGGTAGTTAGTGATCGTGTATGTGTTGTGTGTGTGAGAGAGGTGTATTACCAGGCAGGTTCATTCCCATAAAAACGCGTGTAAACGTAGATATTTAATTACAACAATGGTATATTCAGTGCAAGCTATTTTGTACTTTATTTTTATGAAATAGTGCTAATTTTTCACTGTAACGTTTGGCTCATTGACGACACGCGGCTCCCGCCTGCTGAGCGCGCGCCTCAACACTACAATGTGATTTGGACATTATCAAATGCAAATAGAGTACAAATTAGCTGGCACTGAGTATGCCATGTTTGTAATTTTTTTTTTTTTTTTTGTAACAGGTTACTCACGTTTAAATAAGTCTGATTCTCTAGACTATAGTTTCGACCATGTCCGGTGACCTTTTTCAAGGAGCTTTACTTTGTATTGTTTTTTGACCATATCTGTTAACTATGTTTAAAGCCGCATTTTCTTTGGGAGTGTAAAAATAATAATAATTTTTATTCATAAAAAACTAGATACGAATACAAAACAATTTGCTATGGACTCTTTTTAAGCGAAAAAGCCTGTAGAGCTCTTAGTGCTCTTCGCTTATATAGAACATCTTTGTTTATGAATGTATAGAACAACTAAAGTAAGGATTTAAATTAACAGTGTCACCTGTACGTGGTTCTGTTATGTAATCTGTGGTGTCACCTTGGTCCGGGGCTGCGGCTTGACGCGCAGCACGGCGTGCGGCGGCTGGGGGAGGGCGGCGCGCGGAGCGGGGCGCGCGGGCGGCGCGGGCGGGGCGGGCGGCGCGGGCGGCGGCGCGCGCCCCAGGGACGCCAGCATCAGCGCGCGCAGCAGCGCCGCGCGGCACGCAGTCTCCGATGTCGACTGATCCTCGCTGCCGCCTGACACCACAACATCACAATATACACTCGGCTCTCCAACGCATAGATTACATGGTCTTCGTACTTCTCATTAGTAAATAATCGGCTAATATTAATATGATACTTGTTGCTTAGTAAATAGGATCGCGTTTTATTCACTTGCACTGACACTTACGAATACTTAGCACTAATTCGTACGTTTACCAGGACTAAGTATTAGTACGAAGCATTAGCTATGAATCCCCGTGTAATCCAGTCATTAAATAAACATTCATAAGCCACCCAGCTAAAATCACAAACATATTTGGCTCAAAATCACCAAGGTTGCAAATTTCAAGATTGGTTTTATGAATTAAAAAAATGCTAGCTATAATGATGACTCTTGGTTTATATGGTCGCAAAATTTATATATTAATAAACTTTGACAGGGCAGCGCACAGAATTCAATATTTTTTTTGTAATATTGCTTTTTATGGATACTTAGCAGAAAATTATCATTCCGGGAACGTTTTTTTAAGTTGGATAAAATGACCAAAAACAAAAAGAAGCACATAATTTAAGCGTTGTCAAATAGTATGGGTATATAATGTATCTATATTATAAAATCAATAATGAAAACAAAAGATATAAAAATTTCTACTAGCCAAATACGTCAAAAAATTAAACAAATTGCTTTTACAGTGCATAAAATTCAAGAAATTTCATAATATACAAAACTTTTACAATGGAATTAACATTAAATAAACGGAATGAAGTTTGTTAATGTAATAAATTATTTCTTTTTCTAAAAAATGCTCAAATTATACGTATTTTATTGAAATTTTGTGATGTTCCCGGAAATGATCAACCGTTCCCGTAATGACAAAAATGTTGGCGTAGTGACGATATTGATAGTATAAGGTAAAGTAAGGAATTGTTTGAACTATAGACAACGGTTTTAAAAAGGAAAGATATTTATTTGTTTGCACATAAGAAAAATCACTCTTAATATTAATACATTCTTATAATTAAGTAAGTCTTTTGGTGTGTTATAATCAGTCTAGTGGAACTTCTATTATCATAGTTATAATCTTCTTATAGTTTTCATCTAAGACCTCTACTCTAAAATCTTTTGAGTCCTTTGACCTAAAATCACAGTCTACTTCACTAAACTTCTACAAATAATGGAAAAACTATAAGGAACGTTAGAAAATCAACATTAAATTCTGTAACAAAAAACAAGTTAACTAAAAAAAATTTTGTATTTCCGTAAAGTGTTTCCGCTGATACATTTATGAAAGACTTCTCTCTCTTTTGAATTTTTTGGAAGAGCATCAGCCTTTTCTTGCAATTGAGTAGTCAATACTTCGCTATATATAAGTCGTTTGTGTACTTCAGAAGATACTTGAACATCTTTAATTAAGGCATCAACTTTTCTTATGGGACTTGGTACAGTTTTCATTTTTGCATCTGTTCTTTGTATTTTTTTCTTTAAAGATTGAATTTTCCGCTTCATTTGAACTATAGTTTCTTCCTGCTTTTTAATTTTTCTGTATGCTTTCGCCCTATCTTTTCGTACGGTTTTTCTACCTACTTGTCTTCTCTCTGGAGGTACTGCGACTAAGTCGTCATCTGATTGTGGCGGCGCGGCGTATTACTTATTATATTTGCTAAACCTTTTTTATTTTCCCTGTATTTTTTGATGCATTTTTCCAACATTTTCTCTGCTTTCGCTTCTCTCGTTCGGTCATATCAGCAACTCTCTTCACTTTTTTTTCTGCCTTTTTCTTTTTATAATATTCCCTGTCCTTCGCTCTTTTAATTTCTCTCTGGTTTCAGTCATCTTATCAAAAAACTTTCTTTTTCTAGCATTTGCCTTTTCTCTTTGACGCAGATAAGCTGCACTATCCTTTTTAAGCTTCTTTTGAGTATTTTTATTAATTTTTTCTTTATCAGGAGTCTTCATAATGCTGTTAATAAAAAACAACGAAATTGTAAAATAAATTATTGAAAAATTGTAAGTTCATCGTCTTTGGAATCATCAAATCATCATTCCGCGAACGCAACTATCATTTCGGGAACGTGCCATCATGCCCGGGAACGTTTCCGTAATGACCGTTCACGGAATGACGATTTTAAATAAACGCGCGCTTTTGTTATACGGCGGCCATCTTAAATGAGGCCTGAATTTGTCAATAGTAAAATATTTGAGGTTACTTTGTTATTTTGTGTCGTAAAACAACTTTCATCCATAATTAAAAGTAATAAACACGTTCCCGAATTGACGGACTATTAATGTACGCTCTACGAATAATGAATTGAAAGGTACTTACCATTTATTTTTAATTTATTTGACGAGAAACGCACTGACTGCCGGTTTTGTGATTGTTTTCTTCCTCTACTGACTTTTGAGACTATGGCTGCGTTCACTTAAAATTACTTTTGTTCGATTATAGATGCGTTCACTGAAATGACTTGTGCGCTATCAGACAAACTATTATTGCATTTTTATAATTAAAAATAAATATCTTATATGTATACCTTTTAAAAACCAGATTTTGCATAAAAATTACGATATTCAAGTAATGACAGGTGTTAAATAGCTCAAATTTTTCATAAATATTTTGAACTTTTTGTTGAAGATCGTAGATTGAGACGCGTTCCCGAGTTGACTTTCTATGCATGTATATTGATATATTTTAAAATTTACTTTATTTATGGACTGTGTTGTTTGATGTATACTCAAAAAAAGTTAGTTTTAGTATTTTAGTAATTTTATTTTCTCAATAAACTTAAGATTTAAGACATAGTTTGCTGGCAAAGCCAATTCTGCACCTTGGTGATTTTGAGCCATTTATTTGCTAGTTTCTCTTTCTTTCACGAATTCGACGTGATTTTTGGCATACGAGGGCGGCACTGAAAATTTCGGGAATCAAGGAAGTGACACAACATTACTATTTAAAAATATATTTATTGCTTTTCGAAGTATTCTCCGCGAAATTTGACACATTTTTCCATACGATGGAACCAATCATTGAAGCAACCATTCCATTCGGAAGTTGGGGTCTCCAAAATGGCCGTTTTGTAGGCGTCCACAGCTTCTTCAGGTGATGAAAATCTCTGTCCACGCAATTTATTCTTTATTTTAGGGAAAGTATAGAAATCATTAGGGCTTAGGTCGGGGCTGTACGGCGGATGGTCCAATAATTCTATGTTTTCTTGCTCTAAAAACTCTTTTGTTCTGTGCGCGGTGTGAGAACTCGCATTGTCGTGATGGAGGATGATGCGGCGGTTGCAGTTCTCTTTACGGAGTTCAGAAACGACCTGTGGCAAACAAATGCTAGCATACCATTCTGCATTAACCGTTCTTTGTCCCTCAAGAGGAATAGTCGTAACATGGCCGGTTTTGGAGACAAACGTGGCCACCATTTTTTTTGCAACACTCCGTGAACGAACAATTTTTGTTGGCTTTAACTCATTTTCGAACACCCAAACTCGTGACTGGTTTTTTGTTTCGGGTTCGTACGCGTATATCCAGGATTCGTCACCTGATACGATGTTGTATACAGCATTTGAGGATCCTGCGTGGAATCTTTCGAGAGTTCTGACGCACCAAGTAACGCGAGCCGCTTTTTGCTCTTCACAGAGCGAATGCGGTATCCATCGGGAAAACAACTTTTTTACACCAAATTTTTCATGCAAGATTATTTGTATTTGACTCATGCCAATGTCTAAAGTTGCCTGAATTTCGCGGTATGTCACATGTCGATCTTCCTCAATCAGCTTACGCACAGCATCAACGTTTTCTTGGGTGACTGCAGTTTTTGGACGACCTTGACGGGGATCATCACTGAGCTTGACACGTCCACGTTGAAATTCAGCAAACCAGCGATAAATTGTGGTTTTGGATGGGGCTTTATCACCAAATGCAGAAATCATCCGGTCAACACACTGTTTTTGTGTTAAACCACTTCGAAAGTCATAATAAATCATCGCACTTGAATTTTCTCGAGTCAATTCCATTTTCTCAACGACTAAACAAGTTTGACAAAACCTTGTGACAAGACCGAGAATATTTTTTTAAATAAATAAATGGTATTCGATTTTTAAAACCAAGGAGTTTTCAATTAAAAAGATTTTAATATGACAGAAACAGTGGAAATATTCCATTCCCGATACTTTTAGTGTAGCCCTCGTAGTTTCAGAATACGGATTGGAGCGTGAACGTAGGCCAATTTTTACCAGTTCACCAGTGAGCTACGTCACTACACGCATAAAAACGGCGAGGTGCAACTGATGTTACATAAATTAGCAATCATAATAATTGGTAGCTTATTCAGTATACTGCCTGGCTGCTGCAGGCGTAAGTCTGCTCTATCCGACAATAGGACAAATTTTATTTTATTTATATATTACTTACGCTACACAAATAATAACAGAGCAAATAACTAAATATTACCTGAAAACTGACGTGGTTTTGACACATTTTTGTTTTATTCATACGGGAATACTCACGTTAGTGCTAAGCAGGACGCAGCTGCACGCGCGTCGGGCTCTGTTTTCACTCTTTGAAAAAGGTCACCGGATGTGATCGAAACTATAGTCGGAGTATCCGATTTAATTAAACGTGAGTATTCCCGTATGAATAAAACAAAAATATTACCTGGTTATCTATAAAAAGCTATAACAATGACTAGACAGTAAACTTTATGAATTAATCCTTACCAGGAACACTAGTGAAGAGAACTGCTGCAACCTCGCTTCACAGCCGATAAAACATTGTTGGCAATCAAGTGGCATGTGTGAAATTGCCAATAGTAATAATGAATGTGTGAAGGTATGTTACCGAGGAAGCCGGCGAGCAGGAACTGCGAGTCAGCGGGCTCGGGCGGCGGCTGCGGCTGCGCGGCGGCGGGCTGCGGCGCGGGGGCGGGCGCTGCGCCCGCGCCGCCCGCGCGTCGCGGCAGCCGCTCCAGCTGCTGTCGCGCCGCCTGACACAAAAACCCTTTACATCTCGAGGAAATACATATAATATTACTGACTTTGTATTCTTATTTTATTTGGACAACCAACATCCTTCATACAGAGAAAGTAAAAACAGTATAATGAGTACATCTAGGCCAACAAAGGTTGTCACTAATAGAAAGAGTGGAGCTAACATGCAACATGTATACAGCGTTTTTTTGGCGGGAACACGGAAAAATCATGTCATTGCATTCTATTATTTTCTTAAACTTGTGTTTTATCGCGAATTAATGATTAAAAATGGTGGTGTTTTATTCATTGAGTGTTGAATTACATGCACGAGTGTGGGCAAGTGATATAATGTGGTGAAACATGTATTTTCGTGTTGTTTTCAAAACTCCGTAGAAACTCATAGTAAAGTCGCCACAACTTTACTAGGGTATGACTTGGACTCGACTATGACTAAATTCGTGTGACTGACTGTGATTTCATGACATATTTGACTTGATTTTAATAAAAAACTTGTAAATTCATAAACTTGACACTGGCAGAATGCACAACGTGCGATGCCAACAACTAAGAAGAAAAAAAACATGTATAAAAAAGCAGTTATATATGCAATCCTATGTGATGAAGAAGATATACACAAAAACCCAAAAGCATACAAAAATACAAATACAGCAGGACCTCTTTAATCCGAACTCCAAAAATTTACTCCTCGTTCGGATTCGTGGAGCGTTCGGATTACAGTACAGAGGATTTATAAGGTATTTTTTATGAAATAAAACTAATACTATTATGAAATTATTTTTCGTGATACCCACTCGACATTCAGTAAGCAACTGGCGAGACGGCGAATATAAAGTGGAGTCTATAAAGGAGTGGGGCGTTCGGATTACAGAGGTGTTCGGATTAGAAGGAGTTCGGATTATAGAGGTCCTGCTGTAAATATGTATGTTGTAGGGATATGCTTCCCTACGGGTACCTATTGACTTACTATTTTATAGGTAATTCCTGTGTTTAGCTTCCTAATAGCTGAACATGCTTGAATAACACACTTTTATGTATTACTTTTCTTTATTTGGATAATGTTTCTCACATCTCGTTTTTGAGGCATGATGTTCGTCTTAGATTAGGCCCTTGTAGAAAGTTAGGTGCCTTCTTTTACCTTGTATGTTTAGGGCAAGTTGTTATAATTTTCCTTCTTTCGTGTTCACACGATTTCTCCTGCTAGGAACCAATGTTTTCTTGGTTTGTCGGCATACGGGCGTTCTTTGGGTCCGCATGCTGAATCTTTCATGCTCTTCTAGTGCCGGGATCGACGCTTTCGGATTAATTTTGTAAATAATAAATTTTCCTGGTACCTCTTCGATCTGCATGAAACTTACATCGATTGGAGAGCGAATTTTTGTGGTTCATCTGGTGTAGTTAGATTGTGAAATAACTTATTGGTTTTACTTGAATATTGGTTTAAAATTAGGTAAACAAAGCGCTGTCAATCTTGACAGTTGTCAAATTTGACCGTCTGTAGTCTCCATGTAGTTTCGTGAAAAGAGGTTTGCCTGGAAATCTCGACTACATGGAGTATTTTTGGGTAAGGTCTTTTATATTATTAATAGGACCTCTCCGCTCTGTGAACAAAATTTCAGGCTGCAGAGAATTTTAGAAATGGCTCTAGAATACTTTCAAAATCCGTATATAAGGGAGACTTCCATCCCTGGTGCGGGATTCTGTTTTTGGATTCTGATTCTACAACTACTACTGAGCTCAATGATACTTATGCCCTAAGGGTTATTGTGATTAAATTTAACCCAGTCTTAATTTTGGACGAGTTGGTCCGATTTGATCTCTTACTGGGCAAACCTTGGGCCCTTCATTGTTCCTTTTTCTTTTCTCACCACAAATTATTTCAGATTCCCTAGACGGTTGCCAGCTCCAGTTCTTGGGGAACTCTGCCCCAAGACCCGTATTCCTGCTTCGGGGAGCTGAAACTCCGAGCAACCCTGGTGTCCTATGTCGTGACTCTGCCTCAAGACCCGTATTCCTGCTTCGGGGAGCTGAAACTCCGAGCAACCCTGGTGTTCTATGTCGTGCCTACTTCTGGTTGCGAGAACTACAAGCAAATCTGGTGTCCCATGGTTGTGTCTGCATCTGGTACAGAAGCTCTCCAGTGAACGTGTCGGCTTCTGGAAGCTTCAAGCAATCTCCACTGCGGAAGTCTTCATGGTGGCTAGATTTCTCTAATAAAATATTCTTCTTTTGACTTTCGATATTAGGGATCCGTAAGGTTACCACTTCCATATAGGAAATTATCAGTATAGGCAAATTCTTTAAAACACTAGGTAGGACATCTATTTTACAACAAGAGAGAGATTAAAATTCTTATAACCTATACTTTCTATTTTTTTTAAACTGCACTTCATGACAATGTCTCAAATCTATATGAATCGATTGTTGATAATAGCTTATTAATTAATTTTAATGTTTAATTTAATATTGTTTATTTAGATGTTAATTTATTTTTAGAATCAACAACTTGATTAAAGAACTTATAATTGACTAATTTCATATGGCCCTGGGTATGTCCTAAAAGCATCCAGAACCACCAGAGGCCGCAGCGTACACTCGGTTAACGGTGCGGTGGTGAGCATTCTGCGATCCCCAAGCCGCCTGCCAAGCGTGGGGATTATGGCAATCCGTCCCTATTAAGGGCCATCGTCCAGCAGGTGACGTCTTCTGGCTGACAATGATGCTCAACACAGTTGAGCCAGCGGTGGCAGTACTCACGGAGGCCTGCTGGCGCTCGAGCTGGAGCTGCATCTGCAGCTGCTGCAGCTGCGAGGGCGTGCCGGGCTGGCCGGCGCGCCGGACGCCCGACAGCTGCGACAGCAGCTCCGTGATGGGATCCACGACGGCGTCGCGGGAGGACGGCGACAGCGACGCGATGCCGCCGCCCGTGCTGAATATGTAAGACCTTCATTTAAATTTAGAGTCGGCGCATGCGAGCGGAGCGACTCCACGCGCAAAAAAAAAACCAAAAACTACAAACGAATCAGATCACACTAATTTATACAGAGACAAAATGAAAACCAGCGTTAATTTATTCTTGCAGCATGAACTTATTTTGCCCCTTTTGCCAAAATGTTCAGTCTCGTTTACATTATTGTTTTATTTTATTGTGTCCTCATCACCGTCTTTCTACAATTTATTTAACTTGTTCATTCAAGTGTAACATTTGTATATATTTTTTGGCTATAAAGTTATTCTTATATTATAAACTAGCTTTTGCCCGCGGCTTTGCCCGCGTAGTAATGTTGAATGCTGGAATTCGGTTAAATCGGGGCCCAACTCAATTGAATCACTAAATTACATATATTATTGCATTTTTTCCAAGCCGCTTGCAAGTCTTTAAGTTTGCTTGAGGATGACCAAATTTAATATTAAAAATTAATTTAGCAGCTTAGGCTGTACAGTATCTATAATAATTATGTCCGTCAAACAGTCTTCTGCGTGAACCTACAAAAAAATAGCCTATGTCCGTTTCCGAACCTTATGCTATAACTACCTATCCAAAAATACAGCTCCATCTGTTCAGCCGACCAATAAATACGCCCATCCCCGTCCCCATTCCCAGCCTCATCCCTATAGGTAAGCGGCCCCTTCCCCATCCCCATCCCGATACCAAATGTCATTTTAATATGAACACGCCCATCCCCGTCCCCATCCCCGTTCCCTCCCTCATCCCCATCCCGAACCCCATCCTCACCCCATCCCATCCCCACCCCCATCCCGATTTCAACATTCATCTTAATATGGACACGCCCATCCCCGTTCCCAGCCTCATCCACATCCACATCCCATCCCCACCTGTCCCCACCAAATCCCCACCATCCCCACCCATCCCCACCCCATCCCCATCCCCATCCCGATACCAATTGTAATCTTAATATGAACATGCCTATCTCAGTCCCGTCTCCGTTCCCAGTATCATCGCCACCCCCATCCCCACACCCATCCCCACATCTATCCCCATCCTTATACCAAATTTCATTTTAATATGTACAGCCGTTACAAAGTTAAGGAGAAACAAACGTACTATCACTAAAACTTAGTTTTTTTTTAAATACTAACGGGAGCTGATTTTGAAAAAACTGTGACACCCGTATCTTCTTATTTTTATAGTAGAATATGTATACCAAGTTTTGTATCAATCGAACCAGAGAATAAAAAGTTTCATACAAACTTTAACACCCCATTTAACCCCCTTCGGGGTTGATTTTCGAAAAATCCTTTCTTAGTGGGCGTTTACACCTCTCCAAAAACATACCCTCCAAATTTCAAGTCTCTACGTTTAGCGGTTTGGGCTGTACGTTGTCTATATGTCAGTCAGTCAGTCAGTCAGTCAGTCAGTCAGGACAAAGCCTTTTATAGTTATAGATTCGCGGTGAAAGTAGCGGGCAACCGGTGGATGCAAATGGCAGGTTGTTGTACAGTGTGGCGGTCTAAGGTGGAGGCCTTCGTTCAGCAGTGGACGTCTCCGGGCTGATGATGATTATAAATACGAAAGTTTGTTGGTATGTGTGTGTTAGTTTGTTAAAAAAAATTGGAATGGAGACAGCTTATTTCCCGGAATAACATATAGGCCACTTTCTATCGTCATCACGCGGGTCGCAGCTAGTACTAAAGACATGGAAACAACATTTTGTACATCAAACAACAAAACTCTGTAATTTACTGGGTTAAATGCTTGAGGCGTACTAATCCGAAGGATTGTGAACAACATTTAATATGGAATTCACCAACCCGCAAAATCAGATTGTCTAAGCATTTTGTAGTCAATGAACTTTTTGATTATGAAATTATGACCTACGCCCGGCAGGACTTGAACCTGCATACGACCAGTCCCTATAGGTTTTCGTCAGGTTTGAGTCCTGCCGGAGGTCATAATTGTTCTTCCTGATCAATGAACTTTATCTAAGAAACAGCTGCTTTTTTCGCGTTTCAGCCTGACATATCTTACTCCTGGGCAATAGCCTACCCTATCTTCTTCCAAACTGGCCGAATTTAGACTTTAGTCGCCTAGTATCTGTCGTACTAGCTGAGCTTCTTTAAGTTTACCTTCGTATGGGTCGAAAGGTCGTTGAGATTTGGGGATAAAACCTGTGCCGATCTTTGCCCAGCGATCGGCTGGCACGCATTAGTTACGTAATTACGATGCAATGCAATGAATGGTCTCAGTACTCTAGGCTATTTGTTACAGGCTGCATAAACATGCGTGTATTTACCTGAACTGCATATTGCTGCGGCGGGCGCGACTGACTCCGCGCGCCGAGTGAGGCACGCGCCGCACGCCGCCGTGTCGGATACCGCTCGGCTCATCGTACACGGGAGTTAAAGGAATAACGTACACCGTGATAAAACGGGAAAAAAACAACTACCAAAATACGGAGATTATACTACATCCCCCGCCCCCATAATACCCCCAAGTGCATTCTAGTGTCGGAATAAATAAAAAAGTGCTTGATAATAATAGCTTGATCATCTACACTTAACATCAGGCGTGAATATGGTAAATGCAAGCCCATTGAAGAATTTTAAAAAAAGCCGATGTACTTAAGTGTGCAATATGATTAAATAAATAAATGAATTAAAGTAATAAAGCAAGTCATTAGCAACTAAGAAGCACAGTTAAATCATATCCAGATATTCAATAAGACGACGGACATTATATGATAATCATAATACTTATAATTTTGAGCTACTTTTACTATGAAATCAACTTTGAAATAAATGCGAATGAAAACCAGCTGTTTTCACGGGCGTAGTAGCTATAGCTTTCACATGGGGTCCATGGGGGTAACCACAACACGCAGCCATGCCGAAGATAAAGAGCTGTATCTGGTAAATTTTTCCACACTTCATTGATGCATCTTCCTCCCCCCATTCTCCATGACTGTTCCATATATTTTTATATTTTGTCGAGACATAATGACATTTGTAAAATGGAACAATAGGTTAGCTGACTGATGTTTAAATCGTTGAAACCAATAGCTTTGACGAAGAATTTAAGTAATTATAGCATGTTTACTGAAAAAATAATTTAAATCGGTTAATAATATTCTGATATATGAGCGTTTAAAGTTTTTGTTAAGAGACAACTCTGTCCCTTTCCCACAAAACAAAAAATTACGTCACGCCTTACTTGTCAGAATAGAATTTATATGGCGTACAGAGAAGTGACGTCACGATTTGCTGTTTCGCCTCTCTGTCTAGCATGATATTAAAATGCTTATAAGTTGCTTATTTTTGATCAGATTTTCATTTTCTTTTCATTAATCAGCTATATTTATGGGCCACCTTTTAATAGGACAATATCTACTGCCTACTGATTTAGCCTATTGTTTTTTTACCGAGTACAGTATTGTCCTAGAACATCCATTGTCTAATCAAACATCCAGTGTATATTATACAATGTACTATTGTAAAAGGATATGAGGAACGAGATGAGATCCCGGGGCCCCGTCCGGTGCTCCAGTGTGAGATGGCCCGCGAAGTCCTCGGTCACGAAGTTGGGCTCCCCGCCCGGCATCGAGGCGCACACCGGGCACACCACCTGCTGATGGTGTGAGGAAATAGATTATGTCACAACAAGATATAGGTTGGAAAACTAAAACCGACTACTTCTATACAATGCGCAACATTTTCTATCGCAAATTACACATCATTAGGGGTGTGTTCATTTTGATACCAATTACTTACAAATCATCATCAACATCATCCACTGCCTTCCATATACCAATTACTTACATAATATCATCTTCAACATCATCCACAGCCTTCCTTATCCCACTGCTGGGTATAGGGCTCTCTCTTACTAAGCCATTTGACCTGTGATAATCTGATCCAGGTTCGACCCGCGAAGGAGATGATATTGTAGACCCATCTTGAAGCTTGAAATGTATTTATTTTTTTATACTGTCACGTGACGAGAAGAACAAGACTTATACCTGATGGTAAGCGTCACGCCTGCCACTAACAGCCTGCTTTTCCTTGCTTCGCCCACCACTGTCATACAACATGATTGTATAGCTCAAATTATTATTTTTACAATATCCGCCATATGTAAGGGATGTACTATGATGTCATATATGTCTAAAACGCTTCGATAAGTATCTTATTTGTAGTTCAGGAGAATGCCTTCTTAGTCTTAGGAGAATATAGGGATCACCAAACATAGATGGTGACTGGTAAAATTATTACCCTGCTTTTGTGTAAAATGAGCTGGTGAGTTATTTAGTTAGGGAATAAAAATCATGCTTGGATATAATATTTTAAAAGATCTCATGTTTGGTCAAACCATGAGTAACCAATGTCTGTGGGAACAAAAAACGTGTGTAAATTATTTAGTCAAAATGCATGATAGTGTTTAATTAGCATTTTAATATTGTTTGTGATATAATGTTACTATTAATATTACAGCACTATCTTTCGAGTACTGCAAGTATCACATTGTACGTTAACTTTTATTGATATGAAATCATAATTTCATTTCAAGTTCAACCCTTAGCGTTTGTTAGGTGGGGTTTATTTATACCGGGTAGTGCCAGGCACTACAGTGATGCTACGGAATGAATAAATTACATACCATTATAGCTCTTTCTTCTTTATGTAAACATGGAAAGGTCATGATCATACTTCTTGAATGACAATTCTTTCTGTAACTGACTGCCAAGATAAGGGGTAACATGCAGTTTGAAAGCTAAGGCCGAAATAAAATAATATCATGGTAATTGAGATCGAAGAAAATAAAATTTTCATCCCATCTATTCGAAAAGGACGACTTGGTTCGCCTTTAAGTGCACCCAAACACCCAAAGGTGTTTTTAGTATAAGAAACTTTTAGCGGGCAGTAATGAGTTTTAAAATCCTCATTATACGCGCACTTTTTGAATTAGGAACATCTTAGTGTTCAGCGCCAAAGAAATCGAACCTAAATAATGTTAGAATAAAGACTGGCTGGTACGACGGCCCATAGTCGCGCCGCCAGCTGAATAAAAAAATAAGAAATCTAATTAAAAACGCGCGAACTACAGCCCGCGTTTACTAAATTTTCACGGATTGTTAGAAATACATGGTTTTGTTTTGAAAAATGAACTCATAAATATGAAGCACCTTTTATTTTCTCATAATGGGTGATCAAAAGTAGAGTGTATCACTCGGGCGCAAAATATATTTTTGGCTCGGGCGACATCCTTTGAATCCATCGCTACGTTCAGGATTCTACTAAACAATCCCTCACTTCGCTCTGGATTCAAAAAAGCGCCCTCGCTGTATAAATATTATTTTGCTCCCTTATGATACAATCTACTATTAAATAATACAAAATAAATATTGTTCAAAGTGTTGAAATACTGAATTAAGACAACTGCTTACATAATTTATAGATTGAAAAAGAAGAGATTTTGGGGGAATCGTCCACCCAGAGAAAACATAAGACACTGGAAGACACCTCTGGTACCAGTGTCAATCTATTTGGCAAAAAACTTTTTTGGTTTAATAAACTTAACAGCCATGTCACTTTAGCTTATTATTAGGACTTATATGCCACTTTAATCAGTGTAAATGAATAAATTCAATAAAATCGTTAAAAATTGCTTTAAATAAATAATTATGTTTTCCACTGGGGCTTAATCATATCCAAAACAAATTATTTTCATTGACCATCATCATTTGGAAGTTTCATAAACTGCTTCGATCCTATTTTTATGTATTATTCGTTTATTAGTTTGGCATTCATCGTCATCATAATTTATCATAGCACTGGACATACGTGATAAATACATAGATACGATAAATACGTGGCCCTTACATGATAAATTGTGTCCGCTTGACTCTGCTTTTTGCTTTCAGCCTAGCACTGTCAACTTATTGGTTTATATTTCGTCACTTCACTGATTCTTAGTGTCTTACTCTATTTTTACCTATTCACGGATCTCTAGAACATGTGTTCTAGTGTAGAGGTCTGGGCATTACAGAGTACTTACTGCCAGTGTGGTGTCTGCATGCTCGGCGGTGACATGCTCCACGAGAGCTGTGTCTGTGAAGCCCATCCGGTTGCAAAAAGGACATGTGTATGCTTGTGGCTGTTCTAGAGTCAATGCTTCACCGCCGTAATATAAATCTGAAAATAAACGCGAAAAAAACCCTGAGAAAGGATACACATGGTGAAAAATGCCCTTAACAAATTCGAAATACAGTTAAGTGAATCCAGCTTCCAAATATAATACAGATATTATCCACCATGTTTAATAAAAATAGTAACATAACAGATTTACATAGCCACCTTTATGCACAAACTTATTTTCGCCATCTAATTATACAGGGGTTTTATAATTTTGATATAGGTTTGATTTTTACCACACCTTGCTTGAAGCAATGATGCAATCTAAGAAGGAGCATACTTGCCTAGAAATAATCAATTTACGCAAAATTTTGGTAGAAGCTTTCTTGCTGTGTCGCATCAAAAAAAAAACAAAAAAAATATTGACTTGAAATGTTTGCTTTGTTCTATGACAGAGATGCTTTTTAATGTACAGGAGCATTAACTTTAAACATTTATTATTAAAACAGAGCACTCCCAAGCTGGAGCAGGTGGATTTTTAGGTTACTTTTTAAGCTACTAGGATTATGGTGGTAAACGTTTCATAAATGCAGTCTTTTTAACTAGCTATCAGTACAGTTCAAAAAGAATTATATACAGGCAGATAGATGTAGTAACCAAGTGCTATTAGTGCCTTTTGTGCTTAGCACAATAAAAACATAAAAAGTATATAAGCAATACTTACGGCGACTGAAGTATTTCCTTGTATTAACATTAGCTATTTCAAAATAAACCACTTAGGCACTAGTTAGTATGCACTAATTCTAAGTCGAGGTAAAACAATCTGCCTTGGCTGGGTGTGTTATATTGTGCAGTCAATTTAATTATCACAAAAACTTTCATCTTGATATCGTTTTTCTCTAAAACTTTGATCTTTCATTTGTCACTTTAACTGAATAAACTACTTTACTTTAAAATAGTACTTTGTATATAAATTTCAACTAATGAAAATCTTCAAGCGGAAATTATATTTGGTATGTAAGGTAGTTTTTGAGCTGGCATCCACTTTGATACAATGAAATCTAATAGGTTACTACTACGGTATATACTATGATTATATAGAGTCCTATATTTTATTAATGCAAATCTTTACCATAGCAAATATTTTAGAGCAGGGTGAATAAAAGTGATATTATTATACATGTTTGATAGGTCTAGTCATGGTGAGAAGATATATGTATGTATATGGGTCAGGGGTTCTTACCAAAATCACTCCTAGATAGAATGCATTGCATAGGATGCTCTGTAGTGTGTTGGTTTGTGGTAGCGCCAGACTCATAGCAGGCTGCGCACAAGTCGTAGTCGATGCAGATCAAACATTTGTAACGTCGTCCTCTAAAATTATTTTTCAAACAAGAATCACAGCTGACTCCTGAAAAGTTGTCAATATTTATGCGTAAGTATTTTATCGATTTCTTTGTCCTGCATACTTAAGCATTAAAGTTCAATGAAACCAAGCCATTATTACGATGTGATGTCACAGTTTCAGTGTTTTTCGCAATGAAATTCGCAGTGACAATAGCATCGAACAAATTTTGATTATCATTACCCACCTTCATGGCGATTCATTTTCGCCAGAGAATGTCGTCGAAACAATCACTTTTTGGCACCAGAATTACCGGTACACTATGAGGTATTTATATTACTAATCTAAATTAAGTAGCACAACATATATTACACTAAAATACAAGATAATTAACAAAAATTTCCAAGCAATCCTAACCCAACCAGGCCATAATGACGTCACATAAATGAAACCACAGATGTCGCTTTGTTCGCAACCTACTTTTAAAACATCAAAATTGGCAAAATGCATTCATCATGCTACAAACAGGAGAACACAATAATGATAAAACTGGGTATCAATGTTTAATTACAATCAATATCGATTTATTTAGATCACTGAATTAGGCATTACCGACACTTTTATCATCCATAGTTCGGTTACAAAGGAAATAGAACTGTAGCCAAGACTTGGTTTTGGTGCGGGCCAAAGAATACTATATACTCTGTGCGGGCTACCACAACTTTGCCAACCAACAGCAAAACCTTTTTGCTTTATTTTTAATCTGTGTTTGTCAGCTGTAATGTTATATTTTATTTTGACTTTGACATATAAATGAATTTTTCAAATTTGACAGACATCTATCAAAATAATTTTTCGGTAATTCCAATTCCGGTTCGATTTCTTTCAAACGTTTTTCGTTCCGTTGATTAAATAATTTTGTGTTCGAATTTGCTCTATAACCATTAAAATATAAATAATTCTTTGGCAAAATCAGATTCTATATTAAGCTTTATTCAAATTCACATCAACAACGTTGGACTCGAGTACAAATCCATGCGACGCGACACAACAGCGTAATCCATATTTTATCGTTTACCAGTTCTTGTTTAGGCGGGAATCTGCGGGTCTTCGTTTTAATGAAAAACATAAATCTGAAAGAATGACTGATGCGTTGTGCCATTTAGTTGTAGACGGGAACGAGGTCTTGGAGCTCAAGCTAGGTAAGTGTGTATAATTTTATGTGTACATGAATGACACAGCGCAGAGGTACTTGCATACTTAGTTGTTTATTTTTGTTGGTAAAGATGTTGTTGACCTTTCTATCAAGTGCGCTGTATACTGGAAACTTATTTTTGTGCACAGAATACGTGGGTACTTGTGACTAGGTACTCTAGGTAGTGTTACTACCTTCTATTACTCTGTGGTTTCTACTCAGTACGGTATGTTTTTCAAGGGGCCTAGTCGCCTAGTAATCATTAATTGTATACTAAATAATTCCAGTGAGAACCGTGGATGATCTTGAGAATGATGAAACCAGTTTTGGTCCCGAAATGTGTCACCAGGTGTTTGGAGAGAATGAAAACATATTCGGATACACAGACCTGCACATTAGATTGTATTACAGTGCAGGAAGCCTACAAACCTACCTGGGCGTCGAATATTCAGAAAAGGCAAGTAAAATGTACTAATCTTACTGTTTAAATACCACCATCTATTTTACTATAACCTGCCACATGCATCGATAAGAAAATTTATTTGTTTGTGCTTAGGTAGGTAATGAGACTGAAGTGCTCATCATGCAGCTTGATCATCTCTCATTTAGTGTAGCCTCAGAGCTTTTAGACACATAAGGCTTATCAGACATCACTTCCATGAGAAAACTGCTAGAAATATTTCATTCATGTATTTTCGCAACATACAGCTAATCTTAATTTATAATACTTATACAGTGCAAATATTGCCATGAAGAATCTATAATGTAGGTACAAGAGACACAAATTAATAAATAACACAAAACCATCTGATCGCACATTCACTCGTAAATAGAAGCTACGTAAGAGCTACAGTATACATATGCTGGTAATGAGGTTCCACAGGCAAAACTTTTCGCAGATGGTGCCAGCAGCGGTCCAGATGTGGCAAAATCAAGTTATCTTGTTAATCGTTGCCCTTATGTATCTGCTTTTGATGCGAGTGTTGCCGATAATCTAGTCCAAGGAAAAATACTGGACACTGTAAGACTTGTTGTAAGAATCTATGCAGCTGTCGGCGGCCTGAAAATAGATTTGTAGCTTAGATAGTTGTTTACATTTTATGTTGGACAGAGCTTTAATTAGCCAGCCAAAGGATTGCTGTACAAACCAGTTTATGCAGATTCTCCTTAGTAATCCGAGTCTAGTAAGAGCAAAACCAGTAAATTGTAAAAAAATAAACAACAAAATGTATGAGATTGATAGATGGCACTATGGCTGCATCAACGATGCACCACATAGTGGACAAAAATCACAGTGTGAATCCCCATTCTGGATATAAATTACATTTTTAATTTAAATCTTGCATATG
Source organism: Erannis defoliaria (assembly GCA_905404285.2). Classification (NCBI taxonomy): domain Eukaryota; kingdom Metazoa; phylum Arthropoda; class Insecta; order Lepidoptera; family Geometridae; genus Erannis; species Erannis defoliaria. Next base: position 7,869,118 of record FR990066.1, on the reverse strand, counting down.
ACTGCGTTAGTTGACTATGGCCGCATCGACGATGCTCCGCCTAGCAGACGAAAATAGCAGTGTGGATCCCCATTCTGGATATAAAATACATTTTTAATTTAAAACTTGCATATGACTGCCAACTTGATTGACATTAAGCCAAGATTCTGTCTACGATGAAGCAAACTTACCTAGAAACAAATTCAGTAGACTAATAGGGACATTTTCATTCATTACAGATTGAACCTAGTAAGTCAGATGGTATGAAAGCTGATGATGTTGAAAGTGCTTTAAAGAAAGTTTTGGCTCCAGGATATGTCACAAACCTAGATCACTTTGTGTCGAAATTGGAAAAAGATGCCTCATTTACTCCACAAGGAACGCTATTGCACGCTTTCACTGTTAATTCATGTAAGTATATTGTAGTAAGTAACATAACATTGGCCAAGGTATCAAAATTATAATTGGAAATTATATGATTACTGCTCTAATATTACAAAACTATACACATTTCTCCACCTATCTACACACTCCGGTTTCCTAGTTTTTGCACTCTAATTCTACAGAACTATAAGACCAGGGCATCAGTATTCAGTAGTTCAGTATTTTAATTGTTTTAATGCATTTTCATATGAATTATTGTTCACTATTTGGTTACATTTTGTGTGAAAACTCCACATAGATCGGTTTGACAATGATTAAAAGATTGAACGTGCCCTACAGTAAAAAGATTATAGCAGCTATAGCAGTAAAAAGATCCCATATTTTTATTCTCATGAAGCTAATAAATGACTTGATAAAAAGTTTCAGCTATTTGGTCATGAATAAGTTATAAACAGTGGTAGTTTTTTTTCTGTTTATAAGTTAGTGTGATATGACAAGTCTTATGTTACCAGAGAAATTACTGGGTATGAAAAGATTTAACATCTAATATCTCAGGGTGACGAGAGCAGTGTGGCACAGGATTGTGTTCGCAAGTTCAGAATTCTGGCACTTTTACTGTTATGTGCAGGCGTGACACTTACCACCAGGCGAACGTCTAGCTAGTCTCGTCATTTGATTGCATAAAAACAAATTTCACTGTAATTTCAGATGATGGTGGAGACAAGCGGACATTTGAAGTGTATTTCTGTGAGACATCAACACCCGGCTTCCTATCATTTCACGAGAGATTACAGACTTTCCTCCTGTGGTATGTGGATGCAGCCTCTTTCATTGATGTTGATGATGATCAATGGACATTCTTCACAGTGTAAGTAACAGTCTAATTTCCTAAACAACATTGAGTCATTTAGATAAGTTGCTGGTAAAGGAGCTTTACCTTATGTAAAAATAGAGCTGTTATTTATGCTGGCTACACATGTGTGGAGAAGTGTTTGTAGACAACCATCTGAAGACAGTAAAATGCTACTTAAATTAAGAAACATCATTTGTTACATCAAAACAGGGTAATTTCTTTTATGTAATAAAAATAGAGTGGCAAGCAGGCGGGCCACCTGATGGCATGTGGTCACTGCCAGCTATCTATGATATCGCATGCAAATTGCTGCACCGGATTTACTTAGTTTGAAGAGGGACAGTCGAGAAGGATCTGGGTATATCCTAAAACCGCTTGCAGAACCACAGAAGAACAGGCAGCAGCAAAGAGGATTTTTTGTTAATGGAGGTGAGCATTCATTATGGCGGACACTTCTACCCATGGAGGATAAGGAGTTGCGATGAGCGACTTGCAGCCGCAGCTCCTATTTTGCGGACGGAGCGTGTGACGTCACGCCTATTTGCTCAGTCTGCTAACGTCTGCCACGCGTAACGGTCCCTCAAAATTACACACTAGACGTACGATTTTTAATGTTTTTATCCAGTAAAAGTAAAAATTAAATGAGTTGCTCAGTTTCTTTTTGTAAAAATTACCGAGGGAAAAATTCAGACATAATTGGCATTTCGTTTTAATTGAAAGTAATTTTATTTGTATATCTTTAATTTAATGTTCTATAAAATTAAAAAAACGCGACTTTTAGCGTGATATAAAAAAAAAATGTGTTAGTTCACTAGGTCGATTATCAAAAACTTTTCCTAAATACCGCTAGATGGCAGTACAATTTGCCACTCCTCTCCCACAAACCTACACTGTGTGTGTACTGTGTAGGTACTGTGCGGTACTGCTGTACTGTGCGGGGAGGCACAGTCACGCGTCTTCCTAAGGAAAAATTCTTTGATCACATCTCTGCTTCTATTACTTTGTGCTCCTACCACTTTTACGGCGAGCGATCTCTTAATCGGTTCTTTCTTTAACGTACGTATCCTGGGTTCCAGATTCGAGAAGTATGAGAGCAGCGAGGGGGGCGCGCGGTACGCCGCGGCCGCGTACGCGACCGTGTACCGTTACTACGCGTACCCGCGCCACTCGCGGCCGCGGATTTCTCAAGTTCTCACACTGCCGCCCTTCAGGAAGCTGGGCATCTGCGCGCATCTCATACAGGTACACTCCACAGAAAGTCCTCTGTGCCTGCATTGCCTGGTTGCATGGGAGCAGAATAAATGGTACCGCAACCGGTGGATGCAAATGGGAAGTTGTCGGCCTTTGGTTCAGCAGTGGACGTCTCCGGGCTGATGATTAGAATAAAAGGTCGCGCACGTGCTGCTTGAACGCAGCAGCGAGGTACAACAACGTATGATGATCCTCGAGTCACTAAAGACGCTCCGGGAGGCTTCCGCATCTAAACTGAGTTGTGTTAATTAAAATGTATAAAGATAATACGAATGTCTTGCAAAGTTATTAAAATACCAATAAACGTTGTTTACTTTTCTGGATAACTTTAGAATAAAAAAATGTTTCTTTGTGTGATGATTATACATAACTGATGTGTTATTTTGACTCGGGAGGAACCAGGTCAACCTAGAAATTAGTAATTGAGTGTCTGAGACTCATAATCCCATTCTTTAGCCACAGAATTGATAGATTTTTAGTTTGAAACACAAGTAAAAATGGCTGGATGTGATTGATATTGGACTGTGTAGGATTGGGCAGCCAAAAAAACGTAATGTGGCAACCTAATATAAGAGGGGGTTAGACCTGGGTATGTCCTAAAACTGCAACCAGAACCACCGGAGGTCGGGCAGCAGCGTCCCCCGCCCAACAAGCAAACTAATCCTATAACGAAATATTATAAGTCTACTTCTGCTAATAATGTTCTTATTAAGGCTTTGGTGCAGACTGTGTATCTTATAATGGTATAAGATAAGATCTAATACACTCTAGAGCATTAGGATTTATATCTCAGTATTATAGTCTGCTATATGATTACTTACAAAACAGTTACAGGACTTTTTTACTTATAATAGCATTTCACAAGAGTATATATTCTCAAGAGCATTTGTTTTTATTACTCAGTCTTATAGTTTACTAGTAGATTATCTTATAAACAACTAATAAGAATATGTATCCTATAAATGTCTTCAGAAAGATAAAATAGTCTTGAAATCTTATAGTAGCATTTTGTAAGAAAAGAAGCTCTAATAAAACTCTTAGCTAAGATAATTATGAGTTTGTCTCGTTACTGTCTTATTCAAGACTCTTTTAAATACAATAGTACTTTATTAAGGACGTTATAAAATCAAATAACCGTATAAGCTACTTGATCAATCACATTATTAGTAAACATCAGCCATTTTGTTCAACTAATTATTTTCTAATTCCAATTTGTCCTGAGAAAATAGTTTGTTAACAGTTTATTATGGATTTAAGCGATTGGAAACGATTTAAAAGAAGTGGTGGATTCAAAAGAAAAGTGGCAAAAAGGTGTAAAGTATCAGTGAAGCCAGGTTCTTCAGGAATAACAACATCGGTATCAGAAAGAAAATCTAGCGTATCAAGTGCGAATGTAGGTGAAGTAAATGAGGGTTCCGCAGTGACAAATAATTCTTTACCCATAGGGCATGAATCGGAAAGCGAAGCATTAAATAATTCTTTAGCATTAACTCACGATTCTGAAAGCGAAGAATTTGAAATTTTTCTAGAAAACTACGATTTCGATTCCGAAGAAATCACTGAATATGAACAAAATTGTGAATTGGTTGATGATATAAAAAGTTGGGCCATAAAATTTAATATACCTCACCGAGCCCTGAATGAATTATCTGCTATTGTAAATAAAAGATTATGTAATGTTTTACCAAAAGATGCACGGACCTTATTACATACCAACAAAGAAACGGTGGTTATACAAACTTCAGACCCAGGACAATATTGGCACAACGGATTGATTAAATGTTTGAAAAATATACTACAACGAATAAATTTGAATATTTCAACGACTGAATTTGAAACGATTTCATTAAATATAAACATAGATGGGTTACCAGTTTACAATAGTTCAAGACATCAACTCTGGCCAATTTTATGCAACATCTTTGAATTATCCCACATTCCTCCATTTGTGATTGGTAAATACTATACTTATACGATTTTTAAATACTTTAACAGCTTAGTTATATTTATGTAAATAGCTATATTTCTTTTTTATTTTAAGGAATTTATGCAGGAGATAGAAAACCCACTGATCTGAATGCATATTTGGGGCCTTTTGTAACAGAAATGAAGGAAATAGAAACAGATGGATTGGTCACAATAGTAGCTGGAACTGAAACTACAATCAAAGTCAAAATAAGAGCTTTTATATGTGATTCACCAGCAAGGGCCTTGATAAAAGGTAAGTTTTGGATTTATATTATTTTAAACCATAATATTATGTACAGTTTATGATAACTTCCATTATAAAAATATTTGTTTTACAGGTGTCACAAATTTCAATGGAAAACATGGCTGCCTTAAATGTACAGTGATCGGCGAATACTCCCATAAGTCAAACACTGTATTTTTTCCCAATACAGATTGTCCTAAAAGAAACGATGTAGACTTCCGTGCTAAAAAGTATGAAGGACACCACAAACATGACTCTCCATTATTGAAGCTGAACATTGATATGATAGAGGATTTTCCCGTTGCCGACTCATTACACCTAATAGACCTTGGTTTAATGAAGCGATTGTTAATCGGGTGGCGTGATGGAAAGTTGGGAAAGTATCTTACCAAATGGAGCTCTCGAGATACTGATATTGTCAATAGTTTTTTATTGAATTGTCGAATGCCTAAGGAGATACACAGAAAAATAAGATCTGTAGATGTTGTAGCGCACTGGAAAGGTTCCGAGTACCGAACCTTCTTCTATTATTTAAGTGTCGTAATTTTGCAACACGTGCTCAAACCCGAACCATATCATCATTTTTTGAACTTGTTTTGTGCTATAACGATTTGCTCAAATAAAAACCATTTTCCATTTTTACGGATTGCTGAAATAATGTTGAAAGATTTTACAGAAAGTTTTAAAACCTTCTATGGGCGAGACTATGTGTCCAGTAACATACACAATTTGAGACATATTGTTGAAGAAGTAAAAAAATTTGGAATTCTACAAAAGTTTAACGCATATCCGTTTGAAAACCATCTATTTGCTATAAAAAGAACCATTCGACAAGGAAATAAAACACTACAGCAAGTAGCAAATAGAATAATTGAGAAACATTCAATTGAAACAGAACACCTTAAGGAAGAAATTGCAGACTACCCATTAATTAAAAAAAACCAGCGAAACGGTCTAACTGTGTTGCACCTAGAAAAATATATTTTATCATCAAACGATCATGATAAGTGGTTTCTTACTGACGAAAACCATGTAATAGAAATCAAATCCCTCACGCTGAAAGACAACACTGAGCCAGAAATTGAAATAAAAGGGTATCGTATTGATCATCTCCATGATGTTTTTGATAAACCGATAAGATCTTCTTTTTTGAATATTTATAAATGTGATTGTGCTGCTATTGAAAAATCTGATGTAATATGTAGAGTACAAAATGTAAAATGTAAACTTGTAAGTATTACATATAAGTCAGAATTGTTTTTTTTCCCCTTGTTACATACTCTATAAAATACAAGTTTAAAGGTATAAAATAAAACAAACTATTATTGTATTTATGTTGTTTTATTGAATCAAAATATTTTTTTATATGCAACATGACATATAAAAAAAAATTAACAAGTCAGTCTCAATCATGAGTATCTAGTTTCATTATAATATCAATAAAATCTTCTTATGCCTCTTCATGCAAAATCATCCTCTACTAAAAAAGATTAAAAAAGAAAACTTAACATCCTCTACAAATAAAGATTATAAAAGAAAACTTAAGTAAACACACAATGTTAAAAAATGAAGCTTATTTATTATAAACGATTAAACAAAATCGGAATGAAAATGTAACAAAGATTTTGTCATAATAAACAAAACAAAAAACACTAAAAACTAATACTAATACAAAACTGAAGTTAAGACTAATATTGATTAGGAGTCTCACTATTCATGTTAAATCATCCTATCTAGTTATTTTGCACCATCGACATAGAAATAAATGTGTTATTAAATATATAACTAAAGTTAAGACAATATTTGTGTCATTTGTGTGTCACAAAATATTGTCTTAACTTTAATTACATATTTACTAACACATTTTTGATGCCTAACTATGTATTTCAAATTAAACATACTCAAAATAAAATGTGACAAGTTTAACGACAAAATGTAAAGAAACCGCATTGCAAGCAGTCAAATAGTAATCGCAGGTTACATGGCAAGTAAAGATTTCAGCACTATTTTACTATAGCTGCAATAGTTGCAGTCGTAGTGCAGTACAATAAGGTAGCAAATGTAACAAGAGAACCTAATTAGAACCAAGTAACTACCTACTTGTTAATTAGGTCAGTCTGGTGAATATTTTACCTTATGCGTATAAAAAGTAACAGACAATAGCATCTTAATACCAATTGTAAGCTTGCCAGTTTTTTTTAGTTTAAATCAACTTCTTCCTCTGAAACATCTTCATCTTTTTTCTCATTTTCGGAACAAGTCTTAACATCTTCGTCTTTGTTCTCATTTTCAGAACCAGTCTTCTTATCTCTCTTTTTTCCTCTGCATTTTTTTGTAGAAATTCTTTGTGGTTTGATTTTGCATCTCTGGTCAGCGTTTCGCAGGACAGTTTTAAAAAACTTATAACAATCGTTTAAATTAAATGACGAATCGTGCTGATGTATTATATCAAAAAAGAAACCAATAATCTTGGAGAAACCCTTGAAGCAAATCTTTTCTGTAGCTTCATTTGGCTTACGCGAGACTCCAGTCCATGAACAAGATATGAAAAATTGTCTTTCGAACATAACGTCAACAAGAGCATAAGCACTTGTGGTTCCCTTTCCTAGGCCTTTAGTACATACCACACTTAACTTTCTTTGTAAATCTTCTCTGTAATTAGAGTCTAGCAATTTTTTTTCGAGCTCTTCTATATCCTTTGTATCTTTAATTGGTTGTAACCCAAGCGCGTGATTTCGTTTTTCTTTAATAGATTTTGCAATAAATTCTTCATTCGCAACCTGTAGTTCAGTCACTTTTCGTTCAATCGGTTCAACTGCGTTATGTATGACAGCTTGATTATTTAAAATGTTATTAAGGATATCCAGTATAGTCTTGTTATCATCATTTATGGATTTAATGTCCCTTTTGATAATGTTGATGTCATTTTCAATAGACTTTAAGTCGTAATTTAGTTGGCAGTTTTCTTTTGACGAGTTTGTTGCTTTATCTATATATATTATAGGCGTGTCCGCTTGGTTACTATTTGGTATAACAAAGTATGTTTCCATATCTTCTCCTAGTGCACCTTGTGTTCCAGAAGAAGTTGATGCTGCTGGTGTGGTTTCGTCAGTAGCCTAAAGAATTAAATAACTAAAATTAGCAAAAATGTTGTAAAGTTGACATTTTATCAGTACCAAAATTTTTTCCTGAAATGTAGGTGCCTGACTCATTCTGCACTAAAATCATAGTAATTGCGCAGGAAACGTCACCAAGGAATGTAATAGTTATAATAAAAATATTTTTAAAAACAAAAATCCCGTCTGCGTGAAAAGTGAAAAGATGAAAATATAATTTTACTTCGCTTTTAAATATTTATAGTTGACAGCTTTCAAATATCTTCTAATAATTATTATGTTCCGTAATGCTTAGGTATGATAAATGACGAGCTATTGATAGCTCTATTAGTTATCTGATTTATAATACCAACCTATTTAAAAATGCATAAAATTATATTTTCAACTTGATTCAATTTTTTCATTTTTCACGCAATCGGGTTTTTTGTATATTTGTTTTTTTTTTAGTTTTGGTTACAGGCCACTGCACACCGGACGAGTGTTGCGTGCGTGCGTCTGGGTGAGAAAATAGTATGGATATGACAGGAGATCGACGCATCACGTGACGTATTATCGCATCATCTGTCATCTCCATACTATTTTCTCACACACGCACGCAATACGCATCCGGCCGGTGTGCAGTGACCTTACGTCTTGTAAATCGTGTCATCAAGGCCTTTCTTTTGATACTCATATTGTGTAAATGGCAAAAAAAGCTTTCCAGCTCCCTTTTTATCAGGAGACGCCATATTTAAAATATCTATCTTATGTTACTCTGACAGTTAAGAGTTAAGACAAATCTAACGACACCTCTCAAGTTAGGTACAATCTATTCAGGCGTTTGAGCTGCAGAGCGTGTCAAAGATACATACATACATACAAACATAAACATACATAACCTCGAAAAACATAGCCGTCATTCTTCGCAGTCGGGTAAAAACGACAGCTGATGATTTAATATTTTTTTAAAGAAAGTAAGTTGAATTCAAATAAAGAAGAATTTATAGGTACGCTGAACAGAAATCAGTTTTGTGCTGAAAATAAAATTTTAATAATACGCACCACTTGATGCTGTGAAGGTATATAAGATGTGGTTTGTGTATCATGTAACACTTCTGTGTGTCGGGCCTTTGACAGTGTTTTAAGTGCTGTTTTTAATGGCACTGTTTTAGAAGAAGGCGTTTCATTGTTGGTTGACTTTTTTTTAGTTTGGGTCTGTAAAAAAAGAATATTATAGTTAACATATAATAATAAATTTCTAAGGTGTTCCTTACTCGGTGTCAGCTATGTCAACCATTGGCATTATAGATGAGCGGGTGAGATAGTTGAGGGGTTTTGAGAGGAAAAAACTAAAAACATTTTTGAACTTACTGCAAGACATTCCTCTGCTAAATTATTTAAACATTTGGTATTCGTCTCTCTGCAAAATTTTATTTTCTTTGCCTTTGATTCTCCGTCTTCTTCTTCAGTTTCCGACAAGTCTGACATAGCCTTAGCTGCTGCTTTTGCCTGGGCCAGAGTTAAATTATTTCTTTTAACTTCACAGTTTAGAACTTGCCAATCATTCTGCGGTTGCGAATCTTCCTTCTTTTTCAGTTTCTCTCCTTCAAGTAAAGATTGTGGCCAAAGTAGTTTACCATTGCTTTCCCAATGATCTGGGCAAAAAGTAATAAAAAGGTCGCCGTCTTCAAGGGTTTGCACTACTTTAAAGGGCATGGTTCTGAAAATATAGATAATTATGGAGTTAAGCAAATATGTAAAAAACCTAAAAACTAAAGCTTCGTTTACTTTTATCCTTTTTACAATAATAACGTGACCCGTATTTAATAGTGTCGTATGCCAATTGTTTATTCTGTTGACAAGAACGACCGTGAGAGCGACTCGCTTGCTCTAGAGATACTAACTGACAAAACGAACTAAGCCACAACATCAAGCACAGTGTTGGGTATAGTATGATATCAAGTGCGGCGTCAACGAAGGTGGCGGGGAATCCCCATTCAAGAAGTGAGCATGCTCACTCACATATAACTTTTGTTGCGGTGACAGTTACCTGAGACGGGTGCGCGCACCTACAGCTCGCGCGCGAGTTAGTGGCCATCCTGAAATATGCGCCTCTTTGTCGCACGTGCCAGTATCACGGCAAGTGCGAAAAGGAGGCCGCATATTTCCGTATGGCCATCAACTGTACATACCCGTCTTTGTCGAACATTAAGAAGTGTGATGAGACAGGTTGAAAAGTCGCCGGCAATAGTTGCATAGTGAGCGCGTAGCTTAACTAAACAATGCAAATATAGCTGTACTAAATAAGATTACCTATACTTATGTAACTTTTAAGACAAAGAAATATTTATTTTATATTGTGTAGCAATAGTCACATTCATCTGCCGAATAATGATCGTAAACTAGCATGTAGTCACAGACTTGACACCAGAATTGTTTTATATTTATAATGTTTTTAATGTTGCTTTTGTCAATAATAAAGTGGGCGCGCAATCTTGAATCAGTGGAACACCCGCAACCATAACACTTTTTGGATAGGATGAAATGTGTTATTGTCCATGGCCATTCTAATTCTTCGAGTTTTTGCATGTCATCTTTACTCAAAAAACAGTCAACGTCTAAATATGCCACCATTCCGAGAGGAACTGAAAAAACAATAGCAATTTCATATTTAAAAAAAAAAATTTGTTACAAAATTAAAAAAAAACACAAGATACCATATAAAAAAATGTAATAAAGGAACTAGTACTTGTAGAACTCTAGTAAGGTCACGCAAGGCGGGAAGAAGGTGTAATCTTGTAGTTGTTTTCTAACAAAGTAAGTTGAAATAGATAAGTAGTCCGATTTCATGAGGAACCCTAAACTTGTTTGAATATGGAGGCAAGTTATCTTGGTTGAAACTACTTTACTTGCTTTAAGTAATAATTTGCTTATAATTGTCATATAACATACTCAACGCAGAGTATTTGAATAAAATGGCGAATGATCGTAAAAATCGTCGAAATATTATTTTACAATAAATACTCTATGTGCTTGTTTTCGAAGCGCGTTGTAAAATTAACTAGATCTTGGCACACATTTACAATAAAAATGACTTCCCCGGCGTGTTCTCACTGTATTATCAATATTTTATCACGCGTTATTATGTTATGCAGTTACTAAAAGTTACATCTAATATTATAAAAGGAAGTATACTTACATTTTGAATATTTCTTTTTATCACCACACACCACAATAACCAAACACGCGAATCAACAAAAAAAAAACACTTTATAAAATTTACTTATAACTAATAACTAAGTATATTACTAGAGCATTATAAACAAGATTGCTTTAGTAACATACTTATGTCAGATACTAATCAGAGTGTCTGTACTTCAAATTGTGTTGGCTCAGAACATTACAAAAGCAATTGCGCTTGCTCAAGTGTACTATAGGGCTAACTGACGTTCCGTAAGTTGATTATAAGATAGTTATTAGGAAAGAAAGCTCCTATAACTGTACCCAAATCCAACATTGTAGTAAACTACAAGTATCTTACAAGCACAAGAAAAAATAGTATTGAAGAATACTTCAAGTACTATTTTTGCTCCTTGGGCGGTTATCGGTGGTGAGCACTCTGCGATCCCCAAGCCGCCTGCCAAGCGTGGGGATTATGGCAACCCCTCCCTTTAAGGGAGAGGCCTTCGTCCAGCAGTGGACGTCTTCCGGCTGTTGATGAATATAAGAGGGGGAGAAATAAAGATATCAATATCCCTACATTACAATAGTACATTATGATACGAGTGTGCTATGTTGGTCATTACACTAGAGGCGGTATTATGCGCGCGAGCCGCAGGCGAGCGCGATAAGAAAGCCGAGAGCGTAATGACTAATAGCACAAGAGTTCCATACGACTGTTTTCGTCACACTTGCGAGGAAAAAACATTTTTTTTTTGATAATAATCAACCACACAGCGAAAACGTCAACAAACATTTGCGGAAAATGGCGCCCAAATCAGTAATGCGCGCGCAGGTTGACATTTACTTCAGCGGCATAATAACTCTTTGTTGGTATTACAAAAAAGCTGTAAGTATTACCCGGCTATATTAAGAGTGCTTCGTACACGTACGTCTAATTGCAGTCACGTACAAACTTGACTTTACCGGGTTATACCTATTATAGTACAAGTGCCGTAATGTAAAGTAAAAAGCACGCGTGTGTAATAGCTTGGATTATGAGCCTAAAAGCGATGTAATAAGATCTACTTTACGAGCAAGTGTGATGAAATAGTACATTATGATACGAGTGTGCTATGTTGGTCATTACACTAGAGGCGGTATTATGCGCGCGAGCCGCAGGCGAGCGCAATAAGGAAGCCGAGAGCGTAATGACTAATAGCACAAGAGTTCCATACGACTGTTTTCGTCACACTTGCGAGGAAAAAACAATTTTTTTGTGATAATAGTCAACCACACAGCGAAAACGTCAACAAACATTTGCGGGAAATGGCGCCCAAATTAGTAATGCGCGCGCAGGTTGACATTTATTTCAGCGGCATAAGAACTCTTTGTTGGTATTACAAAAAAACTGTAAGTATTACCCGGCTATATTAAGAGTGCTTCGTATACGTACGTCTAATTGCAGTCACGTACAAACTTGACTTTACCGGGTTATACCTATTATAGTATAAGTGCCGTAATGTAAAGTAAAAAGCACGCGTGTGTAATAGCTTGGATTATGAGCCTAAATGCGATGTAATAAGATCTACTTTACGAGCAAGTGTGATGAAAAATTAATAAATATATCAATATCCCTAAATGAAAAAAATTTAATATCAATATCCCTACTTAAAAAAGTATCAAAAAAAGAGAAAAAGTTTCCATTTACGCCGGAAGTTCCAGTTTACATAAATTTTCCTGAATTGAATATGTACTATATATTTATCGTGTTGTTGAATTTGATCTATATGAATGTTTCAGGCAATCTACGCTCACTTCACAATACAGCCAGATGTCGTAGACATGACGGTCGAAGACCCCTCACAAGACTTCCAAAGAATTAGAGATTTTGTCGATGCTAAGAATTGTGAAACATTGCCAGCTTTTCAACCTGCTAAACTCGTCCAAGGGTAAGTTATTCTAACTTATGCTTGTCTCGTATATTTTGAGACGAAAAGTATCTTACGCCCATCTTCATGATCTTCAAGTGGTATGAGTTTTTAATATATTATACATAGATTCTGTCCTGCGATCATATCAAAACCCATGATTGCGACGCGTGTCTTTACCTAATCGAATACTATGGGTTCTGTAATCAACTATAATTCATTGCATTCCTGCAACCTTCCAAATTACTTCTATCTCTACTCTGTTATGGTCTCAGTACTACTACAGGCAATGGCCTAGAGCATTGCTTCGGTAAAAGCACAGTACACCCCAAGCTAATCGCTAAGCGCACCCCGCGCCACGCAGACAGCAGCGTTACGCCCGCGACAGCGCTACGTCCGCTTTCGTCGCCACCGCTGCCCACGGGACGTCGAAACAAGAGACCTACACCGGCGCCACCAGCCCCGCCTCCGGGAAATCAACCTCGACATTGTAAATCGACGTCACTGACAATCTGTCACCAAAATATTCGGTGCATAACAAACAAGACTAAACAACTCGAGGTTCTACTGACAAAGGAACTCACCTGCGACTTAATAGTTATCACCGAACACTGGTTACGTAAACACGAATTAGTTTCTGTTACACTATGTAACTTTGATTTATTATCTTTTAGCTGTAGAGAAAAAGTAGCACACGGCGGAAGTTGCATCTACGTACGGTCGGGAATGTTGGCGGTCAGCAGACAGGATTATTGCGACCTAACGCAGGAACAAATTTTTGACGTGTGCGCCGTGCACTTACTTGACGACAATATCCTAGTTGTAGGAGTGTACCACTCCAACTTGACGAGTCACGGTGACTACCTTCAACTGTTCGAGACCCTTCTCAGTAAAATAACGGACGAGGGCTTGGACTGCGTCATAATGGGTGATATTAATATCGATCTGCTAGATAGCTCTCGCGCACAAAAGCAGTTGGTAGATGTGCTGGAAAGTTTTAATTTTACGCAATTAGTAAACCATCCAACGCGCGTGGATGCGGGTGGTCGTAAGTCACTGCTAGACCACGCGTACACAAACATGAATGCGAAACGCGTGACTGCCATCGTTGGCGTCGACACGCACCCGCTCAGTGACCATGGCGCCCAGCGCCTCACTCTCGCAAGAAGCGTTACTTCTGCACCTGCGCCCGCGCACTATCTAGGCCGCACCTTCTCTGCGGCCAACGAGTATAACTTTATTGTTGCCCTGGATTCAATTGACTGGGACAATATCATTGAAAAATCGGAAAGTTGTTGTCACGCGTTGGCCGAGAGTATAGTCAATATTTTATCAAATAAATTAAAAACCTGTTTTCCGCAAAAAAAAAAGGTTACTCATAATAAACACTGGGTTGACGCGGAAATTCACAATTTTAAGCACTTACTGCATGAGACTATACAATTAAAGAAATCATTTCCCACCAATGATTTACTCCGTATTAAGTGCGATGAACTCACAATTAAATATCACGCCTTATTGAAAGAAAAACGAGTCAGTCATTACTCTAGTATAGTCAGGGATAATCCACGACGCATGTGGAGTGTAATAAATTCAGAGTTGGGTCGTGGCACTCGCGAGAGAGTCGATTTCACTGACCTGGTGCGGGACGCGGACGGTCAAGCGTTTGGCACGAAGAAGGATTTGGTGGACGCGCTTAACTCGGGGTTCGTGACGGCGGCGAGTAGGTGTGGAGCACCCGCAGCTAACAGCGCAAGCGCTTTAGCTGCACTTGGGGACGAGGCATCCGCGAGCGACGTGTCTCTAAGGCTAGAACCGTTCTCCCCAGTTGAAGTGGTTACTATAGCGACAAAACGTATCGCTCCTAAAAAGAGTACCGATCTCTATGGTCTGTCCGCGAGCATATTAAGAACCGGTATAGAACCAGTAGCGCCCGTTCTTAGTCACTTGTTTAACTCATGCCTGCGGGAAGGAATATACCCTACAGCACTCAAGAAAGTTAAAATATGCCCCTTGTACAAAGGGAAGGGTAAAAAATCAGAGATGAAGTCCTATCGGCCCATATCCCTCGTCCCTGCCGTCAGTAAAGTGTTTGAGGTCGGACTCAACAGGAGACTTCTTAATTTTATCGTGGATCGTGGCGTTTTGTCGGAACGCCAATACGCGTATCGGGCCGGCCGCGGCACCACAGACTTGGTGCGTGAGGTGGTGTGGCGAGTGTTGAGCGCGCGCGAGGCGGGATTGCAGGTTGCCGTTCTTTGTTGCGACCTATCGAGCGCGTTTGATACTGCCGATCACGATCTCGTTGCAAATAAGCTACGGTTTTACGGGATCCGCGGTCCGGCTCTGTCCGTGATGTCGTCCTTCATGTCTAAGCGAACGCAGGTCGTGGTGGGTGACAGAGGCCACGTAGTATCGTCTGAGATGGAGAACGGGATGGGCGTCCCACAGGGCTCCTGCTTATCTAACACCTCGTTCAGTCTCCTCCTCAACGACCTACCAGGTGCCATCAATGGCGCCGAGATTTACATGTACGCCGATGACGTCGCTGCGGTGATCACCGCGCCGACGCACAGTCAGCTGGAGTCGAAACTGAACACGGTAGCAAACGAGCTCGAAAGCTGGTTCCGTTCTAACGGATTAGCTCTTAATAAGGACAAGACCTGCTTCCTTGCATTCAACCTCAATGGCCACTCGACAAAGACTTATTCGGTAGCAGTCGGCAATACCGCGCTCCAACAGGTACATAGTACGAAACTTCTGGGTTTCCACATCGACGGTGCGTTGACGTGGGAGACGCACATAGACGAGCTTTGCGGGAAACTGAGCCGCTCGTGCTTCGCGCTCCGGCGGCTTGCGAGCACCGCCACCCGCAGCGTGGTGCGCTCCTGCTACTTCGCGACCGTCCACAGTAACATCACGTACGGGTTGGAGCTGTGGGGCCGCGCTGCCGATCGGAATAGAGTCTTTGTCATGCAGAAACGAGCCATACGTGCTATATGTGGTGTCCAGAACGATGTCTCATGCGTAGAGCTATTTAGGGAACTTCAGATACTGCCCTTGCCATGTGAGTTTATTTACCAGATAGCCCTATTCACCCATGTTAACCTAGAAACGTTCCAACGTAGGGGCGTTCACAGCACGTTAGCTTTACGAAGCAATAAAAAGAAAGACCAACTGATAACCCCGACGCACCGTCTCGTCAAGTCGGAGAGGTCAGTGTATATTTTGGGGCCCGCGATCTACAACCGTATACCAGCTTCCATTCGGGATGCTCCTTCCACCGGGTGCTTCAAAACCAAACTCAGAGCGTGGTTGCAAGAGAATTTGTTTTATGACATTGAAGCTTATTTTAAAATAAGAGATTATTAACATATTTTTTATAATTATAATTTCATTTTATTGTGACATATTTAATGAAATTTGACGTGTAACTTTGGTGTTATCAATAAACGATTTGTATTTGATTTGTATTTGTATTTGTATTTGTAATCTGGGTGTCTTCAAGTCACGTGTGTATCGGCTCCATCGTAGACTGCATCTTCGTTTAACATCAGGCGAGATTGCAGTCAAACACAAGCATATAAAAAAAAGCTTTGTAGTGGTAGGTCTCTATTGCAGAGTCAGCCTGCGGAAGTACCACACCTTTGCCAGTTGTTCAACCGCCAAGCAGTAGTGTGCAAGAATTACTGTGTTTCGGTTTGAATGGCCATGTGACCAGAAAAATTACTGGGCATGAAGAGATTCGATATCTAATATAGCACAATATTGCTGGTGACGAGCAGTGCAATGCGGCGCAGAATTATGTTTGCAAGTTCACAATATGTTAGATGACTGATGTTTATATCGTTAAAACCAATAGCTTTGATGAAGAATTTAAATAAATATAATTATGTTTATTGAAAAAATAATTTAAATCGGTTATTAATGTTCTGATATATACGCGTTTAAAGTTTTTGGTAGAGAAAACTCTGTCCCTTTCCCACAAAACAAAAAATTACGTCACGTCTCTGTGCGCCATAACTGTCAGAATATAATTTATATGGCGCACCGAGAAGTGCGTCATAATCTCCTCTCTGTCTAGCATGATATTAAAATGATAGATAGATAGATAGATAAACTCTTTATTGTACACACCAAAAAAATAAAAATAAAAATGAACTTAGCACTAATGTAACAATTGGCCTTATAGCTAAAAGCGATCTCTTCCAGGCAACCTTGATGCTTATGCTTATAAGCATCAAATTAAAATGCTATAAGCATTTTAATTAAGTTGCTTATTTTTGATCAGATTTTCATCTTGTTTTCATTAATCAGCTATATTTATGGGCCACATTTAAAAAGGACGAAAAAAAAACTAGTCATCTAACCTATTCTGGTGCTGCTACTGCTATTGGCAGGTGTGATGCTTACCACCAGACGAACGTCTCGCACGTATCGTCACTCTACTGCATTAAAAACCGCCCGGTTAGTGCAGAGTTTAACGCCTCCACATAGAATAAGAATAAGCTGCAGACACGGCTAATAGGGCGGGTGATGTGTTGCAGATTTTCGCAAGAAATGGCTTCCCAAGCGTGCAGCAAGTTCAAGATAAACAAGAAACAGTCGCGGCGCGTGTACGAGGTCCTGCGGCTCAAGAACACGAACACCTCCGACAAGGTCGCCTACCTCAACTACCGGCTCGACGTCAAGAACAGGCTCAATGCGCCATTCCAAGTAAGAATAATTAAGATACTTTTCAAGTAAGACAAGACGAGAAGAGATGGTCAAAGCAAGACGACAAGAGATAGTTAAGACTATAAACAATATTTATATATTTTTTGTCTATGATATACACTTCAAAATATTGGAACCAACCTTATTGCATACTGAGAAAATACAATTAGTCTTAAAAATAAAACATATTCATCCGCTGCTGGACGAAAGCCTTCCCCTTAATAGGGAGGAGTTGCCTTCATCCCAAATCTTGGCAGGCGGCTGGGGCATAATGCTCACCACCATTAACCCGGCGAGGATGTGGTAGGGTCAATTTGACCCCGCTCCTCTCATTTTGTGTACAGTTGTTTAGGCCGCAGTCGTGCGCAGTCGAACGTCTCACTAGCTGGAGTTATTGAACTCCGCTCCCCGCTGCACGCCACTTGTCAGTCGTCCGCCGCCGGCGCAAGGAAATAGACGTGCGCAAACGTGATTAGGGTAATTAAGACCCTTCCACAACCGCGTTATTGCATTTTTGTGCCATATTAAAATAGAAGACGTTGTGAGTGAACGAAGAACGAAGTGATAGAAGATGATTGATCTCATTACTGATTACCAGAAAATAATAATTGATATAATGATTATAAGAAAAAAAAAAATTTTGTTACATGTTAACGCAAGTTGCGCTTTAAGTTAATTATTTTTTAGACTTTTCAAATAGCTCTAATAATAGGCATGATGACTACACTTTTTTTATTACCTCATAAAAAAGCTGATCATCAATAGAGCCTATCAACAAAAACAAAATTTTAAATAACTCAAAAATAAATAAGTTCTAAGTATTTAAATTTCAAGCTAGACAGAGAGCGCGCTATACTGAGCTATGACGTCAAGCCTCAGGCGTGGCATACAAATGCTATACTAATACGTGCTTTGCGAGAAAGGGATAGAGCATCCCCTCTCTGAGTTGTTTCAGAATTGAATGCGTCTCTTGTCTTTATCTACCAAGTTACAAATGAGAAGACAAAATACTAACTATTTCGAAGCTAATTATCCACGATTATTCATAACAGCAATTAAGCATACGGCAGTGCAGTGGTTGCCTTAAGGTGTATGGGAAGGAGAAAATGCATAAACAAGGTGTTTTTGGGAATGTTTTATGGCAAAAATAGAACATGTGAAGCTTTGAAATTAATATATAGTGTAACACATATCATGAAGTTTTATGTAGACCCCGACTACGAGATCCAAATGTTTAAAATTAGTTATAGTTAGCACTCTAAGCACTTGGAATTACTTCGAAATACCAATATTTTAGATGCTGTTGTTTCTGTTTTCCAAGTCGGTTTAGTACCAAACTCAGCACAGTTATTCTCATAGTTTGTACTATTCATAATAAGGATCACTTGTTTCGATCAGTAATTTAAAAAAAGGATTGTGAACGTAAAATCGATTTGCGCCTACTAAAACGTAACATTTCACGAACGTGTTTTGCTCGTAAAATATGAACAGGCCCTACCATTGGCACTTTTGCAAGCGGTCTGGCAACGCCCCGTGAAAAGGACACCGATAACTCGCTCTGTCTCTCTTGCGACGTTGTCAGCTTTTTCGTTCAGCGAGGCGTTATATTAATTGCGGAATCGGGAATCGGTAGCTAGCTGCATTATTAACTAGTGGCCCGTCCCGGCTTTGCGCGGGTGCATTTTTTTTATCGAACAAACCTTGTCATTCAATGTTATTAGGTAAAAAAAACATTTTGATTTGGGTAAAAGTTTTCAAAACTACTAACACTTAGATAATAAGTGCCATAGAAACAATCGTAGTACCTACATTATAATAAGCTTTCATAAAATGCATTTTTTCAAAAAAGTGGACCGTAACGAAATGGTCTATGTTATGTCGTCTTTCCTAAATAAGTAGGTACAAAACTGTCAGATTTGGAAACATGAACTAGTATCATTATTTAGCTTAGTTAATCAGCTCGCTGTTATGACCTTGAGGTAAGTCTTGCGACTCGCTGATACTTTCACAATAAAACCAACGGCCGTGTGCTATTCGAGAAAAAAGTAAATTCAAAATCGCGACCAAATTCGAGCCCTGCTTTTGCCGCCATCTTTATTTTATGTGGGAGCTGCAATATCTCGACCATCTTCAACTTTTTGAGAAAGATCATCGGACTAAAGTGGTTCATTATTAAATTCTCTACGTTTTATCTTTTGTTTTTTTTTCGTACGGTGAATTTTTCCCGAGTTATAAGTTATGTGTCGCAAAAGCCACCGGTGACCCAAGATAGAGCGGAGATTGAAACAAATTTGTGAGCCGCAGGCCACCTTTACCTAATATTTAACTTTTCGAGAAAGATCATGGGGACTAAAGTAGTTCATTATTCAATTCTCTACATTGTATGGTTTCTGGCTACTGATAAATTAGTTGAAAATAATGGTGTTTATTTATATTAACTCTTAAAAAAACATCAATTTGCTACTACTAAGATCTCATACAAACCTCTACAAATAACGATGACATCTCTGGCAGTAATATAGGTACTACTTCACCGAGACAGTTCGACTGGGGTGCGAGGATGACCATCGATATTCATATTGGTTATCCCTATCGTACACTGACGGTATCGTTTGTGGCATTATAAAATCAAACGCAGCACACACACACTGCAGTGCAGTGCACCGCAGTGTGCCGTGTGTACTGTCGAACTGTTAAACTGTTTTGCGGCTAGATGGCGCGCGGGTGATGGCTTATGGAATCAAACTAATGCACTCATTACTGGATAGATGGCGTGCCGGCTGCTAAATGCGCAATTTCATTTTGCCTTACCTTTCGCCTTAAAGCGATTAGGTGCTATTTACTGTATTTACTACTATGACAAAAAATATACTATTTGCTTTTAGAATGTTATGCTATATTTTGTTCGAAAATAAACAATAATATTATGTAGCGCTTATACTGTTCCTTGCCTTGAGAGGTGTTCCTAAAATCAATCATTAAAGTTAAGCGACAGATTAGATCAAGTCAGACAACGATCTTATGTGTAACATATAAGATCGTTGAAGTCCGACATCACTTTGGTGACCGCAAGATGCATTTACAACTGAGCTCCAACCTGGGTCGGACGGATGACACATTACATTGTCGGTCCCAGTTCTTTCGTTTCGTTTTATAACAGCAACTGTCAAGACATGTCAGTATTCTTCTTTAAGACTAAGGGCGTTTTTTCACGAGACGACACACGACACCGTAAATTAAGTTCTATACACCGTTTTCTCACACAACGACACGACACTGCACGACAACTACACGACAATCGTGTCGTTGAGTGAGAAAACGGTGTATAGAATAGGCTAGATGACTGGTTTTTTTATTGTCCTATTAAAATGTGGCTCATATATATAGCTGATTAATGAAAAGAAAATGAAAATCTGATCAAAAAAAGCATTTTAATATCATGCTAGACAGACAATAAACAGCAAATCGTGACGTCACTTCTCTGTACGCTATATAAATTCTATTCTGACAAGTAAGGCGTGACGTAATTTTTTGTTTTGTGGGAAAGGGACAGAGTTAATTGTCTCTAACAAAAACTTTAAACGCTCATATATCAGAACAGTATTAACCGATTTAAATAATTTTTTCAATAAACATACTATATTTACTTAAATTTTATTATGAAAACTGACGTGGTTTAGACACATTTTTGTTTTATTTACTTAAATTCTTCATCAAAGCTATTGGTTTCAACGATATAAACATCAGTATCCGCCCTATTGTATGGCGCTCGGTATCGTCACTGCAATTTACCGTGACGTGTGTTGTCTCGTAGGAAAACGCACAAAGGCTAGGGTTAGCCACCTCATTAGGTCGTACAGTTTTAGGTATTTGCTCCTTAGATCACTTTCTGGTACCACCTTAAACAGAGGAACTATTTAAAATGTTGTTGTTTTGTTCATAGAAAAAGAAATTAGAAATGAAGAAGCTCCAGAAAGTGCTAAAACCCGAAGAGTACGCAGCCACCATTAGCTCGACGGGGCTCAGCGAAACTCAAGGCCGCCTCGCCACGCAGTACCTAGCGCTAGAGGAAGAATACAGAAGGGTCATTCACAGGATGGAACAAGACTGCTAATTGATAACTTGTCACTATATGCATGCTAGATATACAAAATTACATCTGCCGTGCAAATATGGTATTTTACCGAATGACACGTAACTGACAAAGGTATT
This sequence comes from Erannis defoliaria, assembly GCA_905404285.2. Taxonomy (NCBI): domain Eukaryota; kingdom Metazoa; phylum Arthropoda; class Insecta; order Lepidoptera; family Geometridae; genus Erannis; species Erannis defoliaria. The sequence goes on along the minus strand of FR990066.1, from coordinate 7,847,326 downwards.
TTTCGACGAAATATGCCCTCGATAAAAATGATTTTGTCTTTGTCGATTGGTAAAAAATCATAGTTGCACTCCGAGTTATGATAGTCACTTTATGTTATGAAAATGGCCCAGTGATAGTTGATTCTCATTTACAAAACTAATATGGCAGATTTTGTATTTTATTTTGCGGGTTATATTCACTTATACAATAAGCCGAATACAGTTTTAATAGCATACGTTTTACAGCCCTATACTAGCCTTTTCTCTGTCAAATAATGAAATGAAAAGAGACGCAAATATTTACACTGAGATTAGTTTTGGAAATTAGAAACCTTACTATTTTTTGTTGTAAAATTATTTGTATTTGGTTGAATTTCGCGGGCGAAAAGAATACTCGGTTCATAGGGAATTGTTTGCTTCTTCTTACTGATGTCGACGTTTTATACTTTTGTATTAGGAATTGTAGTTGTAAATGTATTGCTTGAGTTGGTATTCAGATGTAAGCAGATTCGCTACTGAAAATATTAGTGGTATTCTTTGTACTACACTTATAGAGGCTTACGCGAATATTACTAAGCCAAAGGTGGTCATTGTACTCATCATTGTAAACACATTTCACAACGGGTCAATCCAGAATTCGCGAAAATAAATCTGCTGTTCCATAGACAAATGAAAAGATTTTACAAACATGATTAAAAAAAAATGTTTCCTTTAAGAACTAGATAAATAAATAAATATAAATAAAATAAATTAATATTGGGGGACATTTTACACACAGCGCCATCTAGCCCCATACTAAGCAAAGCTTGTATTATGGAAACCAGATAGCTGATAGCTCAGACTATACGTGCCAGTGAAAAACAGCATAACAATTTTGATCAGTGGCACATACAATAAAATAAAAAACTTGATACTGACAGCCACGTCTGGTCTGCGCAAAGTCAGACCCATCTACGATGAGCTATTTTTTTTAATTGCTTGTCAGAAAATCTCCCAGGAACAGTCGGCTTTTTTTCAGCGAATTCAGGGTTGGCCTCAAAGTTGTTCACAATGAAAAGTACAACGACCTTTTTGCAGGTTAAAATACCGGAACGCGTAACCCTGTATAAACTATGTAAATAAAAATGAGGACTTGCCCGTAATCGATAAAGCAGATTTTGCCTAAAAAATATAGGACCATGGCAAACCACAGATAATGTGGATTCTGTTATTCTATTGTTTTAATCTGACTGCACAAACATTTTCGGCATCTCTTTTCATTTCAATAGATGAGAAAATAATGGCAATATTCAAATTGTAGGACTTATCGCCCTACACTGGTATTCCGATTGGGTCGTATTGTGCATATTCCTCGCCAGCATCTATCCGAGTCAACCCAGCTCGTAGAAGCACCAGAGCGAGGCTTTAGACCGCAGACAAAGTAGCTCCAGTATAGTACAGCCCTAACAATAGGAATTAATTTTAACTAGAGCTGGCTTTAGAAAACGTTTCGCTAGATAACAGTTCACGGTTGTTTGTGAGGTCTTTTTAGGTCCTATTAGGAATATATTTTAATCTATTAGTGATATAGTCCGTAATACAAAATTGTGTGTTAGTGTGATGTGGTGTGAGTCTGTAAATTGAATTGTTAATGTTACGGCTGTTGATTGAATGTCATTTGGTAATAAAACAGTTTAAAACTTGTATCTTCTTTGTTTATTTAACACATATAACAACATCTTTACAATAGGCTAGATGACTGGTTTTTTGTTATTGTCCTATTCAAACGTGGCACATAAATATAGCTGATTAATGAAAAGAAAATTAAAATCTGATCAAAAATAAGCATTTTAATATCATGCTAGACAGAGAGGCGAAACAGCAAATCGTGACGTCACTTGTCAGGACGCCATATAAATTCTATTCTGACAAGTAAGGCGTGACGTAATTTTTTGTTTTGTGGGAAAGGGACAGAGTTGTCTCTAACAAAAACTTTTAACGCTCATATATCAGAACATTATTAACCGATTTAAATAATGTTTTCAATTACCATACTATATTCACTTAAATTCTTCATCAAAGCTATTGGTTTCAACGATTTAAACATTAGTCATCTAGCCTATTCTCAATTTAGAAACTAGTGTTGACTATAAGCACAGAATAAATAATAGTACTACGTACAGAAAGTAAACTCCGCAATCGAATTGAAATAATTAAGGACTCTTTTTATTAGGTAATAAAGTAGCAACTCAAGTCGCACAGCGCTGAATACCGCTCGCTATATTCACCTAGATATACCGCTCTCTTTCTATCACGTATGCTTAGTTACGTGCGACGAGGCTAGCGTGCGGGCGGCCACTGACTTCTGCCTTGTGTTGTCCACCCGGACGGAGCGCCGGCCGAACATACCTAAACTGCGGAGTGACACCCCCTGCTACAAGCTTCTTCTATGAAATATCCCGGTAGTTCAGTTTATAATGGCTCATCCCAGCTAGTAATCGCTGGAAACTAACTATATTACTCTATCCATTATGTTAATAACTTTTAGCTGCAGGCCTAACATGCGCACCGCGAGAAAATTTTCTCGATTCTAAAAAACAGGACAAGGCTACGAATCTGTATAAGTTTGTCTCGTTTTCGCACGACATAAATTTCTCGCGGTGCGCATGTTAGCCCTGCAGGTCATAAATAGTTGACGACATAACTTTTTCCATCAGGTAAAATAAAACAAAAGCCGAATTGAGAATCTCCCTCTTTTCTGAAGTTGGTTAAAATAGTTTGTAACCTAATAAAATTCTGCAATCTATATTAGGTAAACCTAGCGCGTTATAACAAACCCCTATTTGGGATATCTATTTGAAATTAAATAAAAGGATATCTTTTTTATTTTTTTTATTTCATAATTTGTTAAAATTCTCGGGGAGTCCTACAGACAAATGAAGTCAGTTACGATCTGTCATTCAAACTCGAGAGATTAGAGGGGTATACGTAGATTAGTATACCTCGCGCAATCCCTGCTCAAACACCAGCTCCGCTGATAGATTCTTAAAACATTGACTGCATACACTTGGTCTTGCACTACTGACACTTTCAGAGTATCATAAAGGCCGTCACATACTATGAAGATGCTATAATATATAATGTTATCTTAGAACATATTTCAATCTCGCCACTCATACATTTCATTGACAGCACAAATGACTAAGATAATAATTATATATTTCAAAATTGTATGGCGAGCGATATTTTATCTATACATGAAATATTATAGCATCTTCGTTGTCTGTAACGCCCTTAAAACTTAAAACAAATATCTTACAAACATAAGAGTACAATTCAACAAAACGTAATACACTTACAACTCTTACAATAAAAGTACAGTTTCACAAAACATAATATCAAATGAGACTTTGTACTAGTCCCACTATTAAGATTAGAAAGTTTGTGTGTTGTTACTCCGTCACACTCTAACGACTCGACAATTTATTTGAGTGTGATACCTTATCACTAGAATTGAAATTTGAAATATTGTATAAATAAAAAAGCTAAGAGCATAGGATATTTTAGCCTACCTAGTACCTAGGTATAAGTAGAATAAATATTGTTATTTATTAATGTAAGTTCCACTAGGCCACAAATATATGGGAAATGTCATAAAGTCGCAAATGTTTCCCTTTTATAGCCTGTTATGAAAAGGAAGCAACAATGTAATGGAAGGATATTATTTTCAGGCAATAATCGATATTCTGTAAACATACTTACCACAGTAACTAGTATTTTTGTCCTGAGTTAAACAGCGAACAATTTCAAATGACCAATATTAGTAGAGACGTTTCATTTAAAATAGCATTGAAGTGTATTCAAATATTTGGAATTTTTGGAATGTTATAGAATTTCAAAGATTTGATATCAAATATAAAACACTCGAAGCTTTATATGACAGATTTAAACCTACTAAAAACATAGTTGTCTTTATAAGGACTTCAACATTTTTAGTAAGTTTAGATCTGTTACTTCAACTAAAGCTTTTAAAATTGGGTGTAACTTCCTAGGCTGTAATATACGTCATTGACTGTTTATATACAAACCAAATGTCGACCTCAAACGTTTTTTGTCAATTTACGTGTTTCATTCTTAAGTTACCCATCGGTAGATACTTAAGTATCGTTACACCTGTTTGAAACACCCGTATGTTAAACAATCTTATTCAGAAACATTTAACCTGTTACTTTCTGTTATATGTGCTATGAAAATAAAATAAATCATACATTTTTTTAGTTACAATGTTTTGTCTCGTTTTCGCACGAGACATTTCTTGTCCGCGAGAAGTTGAGAGTGCGTGCATGGGTCTAACAAAGACATCGAAATATCTCTCATTTTTTCCTTATCTTTTTTAGCTACGCGGTGCGAGGGAAATTATTGGCGGTGTAGTTATAATTCTCGCCGAACCACTCGCTGTGCTCGTTCAAATATCTAGAACAAAAACAGCAAGAGTTACTGTCACGGATTACACTCATACGGCCTTACAGAAAATAATCTCGATTCTCTTAGTCACTGCTTAAACTTCTCTGTCCTTTTCTAGCACGGGCAACTTTACGTCAGTGAGAAGATGGCAGAGCATCTTAAGCAGTGACTAACGGTTGAAAAGTTTTTTTAGGTAAGGCCGATATTGTAAATGCGTAAGCTTGTGAATAATGTTTAAGGTGAGTAAGTTGGAGTAATGTTGTGACAGAGGGATCCTCGGTAAGATTTGTTATGGTATAGTATAGAGCAGCCATAATCTAAGTGTGTTCCGTAAGAATTAGAAAAAAAAACATCTCTGGTCGACCGTTTTGACGCGGCGTATCACGATTCACGAAGCGCAGCCACTCACCGCTGTATACTTTGTTCATTCAAATGATTGGCATACTTTGTTAAGCCGACAAACGGGCAACTATTGTTTTATTGTAGGTTTCCGTCAAGTATTTCGCTTTCCGAAAGGGTTCCGTCACCAAAAAAATTTGAGAACCGCTTGTTTAGAGTAACAAGACTTGCGAGACATTCGCCTGGTGGTAAGCATCTCGCCTGCCCATAACAGCAGCAGTACCTGGGATCTGAACTTGCGAACACAACCCTGCGCTGCACTGCGCTCGTCACCCTGAGATATTAGAAATCAAATCTATTCATGACCAATAATTACTCTAGTATATGTATAGTATAATGTTTGCACATTACTGCTTGGCGTTTGAATAGCTGGCAAAGGTGTGGTACTTCTCTAGGCGGACTATGCGATCGTCCTACAACTACAGTACGTATGTTTATTAGCGTAAATCACTTACTGAACAAACAAATCGATATGCTTCACGATCAGTTTCAATTTGTAATCCGGTATCTGTGTAGCGTTCAAGAAGTCAGGCAGTTTCACTGCAAATAGAAGAAAAATGTATAAATTATACAAATATTAGTTCGAAACCGAAACCACAAGTATAGTCAATAACTAGGTGGTATCATAGATAAAATGATAGGTATATTCCCACTAGTTCTATTGGTTGTTACATTGATAGAACTAGTTACTATACTATTCTCTATCCACAGAACAGAGTTAATACGGCGTTCTCTTTTTGCACTTTTGTATGCAAGTAATAAGGACAGATATATCATACCGATATATCAAGGTCATGCGCCAAATAATAATAAAAAACAATAAATAAAGATGGGTTTAATAAACTTAAGCGTAACCTTTACGTGTAAACTTTAACTTAACGTAAGCGTACTTTAGGGAAGTAATATTCTTCCTACTTTTTATAGTAGTTTTATCGATGCAAGAAAATATCGTTATAATTGTTTTTAGTACCTATTAAGACAGTTAAAAAAATAAAACAAGGGTAAACAGGAACAATGAACATAAGAACAATAAACGCGTCCGCGCCGTGCAAGTGATAGGATGTAGACTGGCCTGGCATGTTGCCGGCCGTCATGTAAAGTGTAAACTCTTCATTAGCTCGTTTAGCGCTAACCAACGGCGACACTGCAATTTTTCTGGTATTAACTCTGTTCCGTGGATAGATTATTATATTATATTAGTACAGATAGACAGTCTCCTCCCTCTGCAGTTCTCTCGCTCGCATATTATTATATTATTGAATATTTAAATAGCTTATTTTGAATTACCAAAAAGTCATAAAAACAAATTATGTAGTTGTCATAAAGCAACACATAAAAAACACGATCAAATATCATTTTATTTGACATAATATTGCTATAAAATGTGATTTATATGTGATTGCTTCAGGCGTTTGCGGAAGTCCATTGTAACCAATATTGTTTTATCTGTTAATTTCTAGTGTATTTCCGCTGTAATATCGTTTCGAGTACTCATAGACATGAAGGGACAAACTAAAATGTACTGCAATTATCAACGTTAATTGAATTTCAACCAAACCTTAAAACAAAAAATCAATTAAACCTGAAACTAATTATTAAATTATTCTGAAAACAAATAATCATAAATAATTATTTAAACTGTTTCCATTTATTATTATTCTGAAACAAAAATAATGTTGATTAAGCAGTAAATTATCAAAAAATATTAACATACAAAAATAATATAACAAAAAGGCTAGGTTATAAAACAAAAATAATTATAACAAAGAGGCTAGGTTGATATTCAATTTACATTGATAATAACAGTAGATTTTTGTTTGTCCCTCCATAAATAACAGATAAAACAATATTGATAACTATTTATTTCTAGTGTATTTCCGCTCTAATTAAGTAAAATGGTTAAATACCGAAATATTTGCTTGTTTTAATCCGCAAAATTTCCTTTGTCTGTTACGTTATGATAGATAGCAAAACATGGTTTTATTACTTTTTGGAATCCCTAAATCATTGATTTTATATTTTCAATAATATGAGACGGGAGGAGTCCCCTTATGGCTTGTTCCACTGACCGAATAGCCTCGCAAGGTGGATAGCGCCGTAGAGGCGGCACGGTAGATGCTCCGTACCCTCTCGCGGAATGATCTGCCATTTGGCCACCTGGAAATAAAATTAAATCAAGTTTCAACTGAATTTCATGTATAACACGCGTACCTCGCGTCTTCGAGGTACGATGTTTTATGGCATCTAAATTTTATCACACATATCGTCTGCCAGAAGACGTCTACTATTGGACGAAGGCTTCCCCCTTAATAGAGAGGATTGTTACGATCCCATGCTTGGCAGGCGGCTTGGGTATAGCAAAATACTCACCACAGTTAACCGAGAGGACGCTGCTGCCCATCCTCCGGTGGTCCTGGATGCAGTTTTAGAACATACCCAGATCCACTATTAAAATTTCATTACAATCTAGCTTAATTCGGCTAATAAGTAATTTGGTTCTAACTTAAGCTACTAGATGATAATGATATTTCTAATGTGTCCAATAGCACGTTTCTTATTGTCTCTATTAACTTTGAGGGGAAACTTTGTTCACGTGTTCTTCAGGGTCAGCACCTACACTGTATTACACTAACACTTATAGACCGAAGCGAAGCGAAGGTCTCAGAGTTAGAGTTCGCAGATACTAGGAGCAGAGGATAGTAGGTCGGTTTGTTATATTTGGTCGACGAAATCTTGGAAAGCCTTGATCCGATCTTTACGAAATTTTTATCAAGTTCGCATACGAGTTAAATTGGTCAAGAGGTTCAGAACGTATGGGATCGCGAGGTCTTAGTTCGCTGCGAACTACTAGTTATTATAATTCATTTCAAAAGGTGAAATGGTTTGTTCTTTTGAGTACGTAGTTAAGTATACCATTGTGGTAGTTACCTTCTCCAAGAGCAGCGAGAGTGGGGTCCGCGTGGGAGCCGCGGGGGCAGGCGCGGGCGCGGCGGGCGGCGGGCGCCACCCCTCGCTCACTGACGACCCGCTACTGCACACGCTGTACACGCATATCTTTGTAACAACTATGGCGCGCAGAAGGGAGGAATACTATCTTTTAAGGGAGACCAATTAAAAAAGAGTCCAGCTTTAAGCAGTACATAACAGTTCCAAATCCCTTCAGAAAGGCAGTAGCGTAGCTAAGTGTATCCTAGTGCAGAGTAGCTTTTTTGTTAAACTTTAAATAATTCGTTTTAGTGTTTTTTTAGAAAAGTGTTTAAAACAATAGAACAATAATAGGCAAAGATTTTTTTTTATGTGGGTCGAACTTTCTCCGGACGAAAATGCCATGAATCAAAAGTTGTGTTATGATAAGTAAAAAAAAAAGTCAAAAGTTGTGAGAAGAAAACCGTCATAACGAAGCGGAAATTTAAACCCCTGCCTGCCTGTTCACTAGCGCCACCATAATTTAACGCATTTCGACGAACACTTTTTCATATATATATAGAGACAGTACTCCATCCACTCTACACTCCAAAGTAACAACTAAACCAACAAGACATAGATATAAAAAAGTGATAGACATAATATTGTACAGAAAACTGGTGAACCCACCGTTGTCATGCCCAAACTAACATACACAAAAATACAACAATGACTTAGTTCGCGAATGACAAGTGAAATTGTAGTACCAAGGAGGCTTCACTCATATCTGCATAAAAGGGCAGGTGACATTTTGGCCTAGTTCATACAAGGAAGCGTAAATGTCCTAAGCCTTAAGATCTGTTCTACTGCATTAGGTATCATATCAAATTTATGGTAAGGTTTTACTTTTTGTGAACATTTGTTACCGCTATCACTAAGTTTACTAATACTGTCCAATGTCCATACTTACAATCTTGGCAAAGCATAAACAAAAAGAAAATACCAAAATCAGTAAAGTCTCTAAACATTCCAATGAGGTTCCACAGGCCAAACTATTCGCAGATGGCGCTAGCGGCGGCGGTCCGGATGTGGCAAAATGAAATTTTCTTGTTAATCGTTGCTTATTTCTATCTGCTCTGTATGAGGGCGTTGTCTATAATTATAAGGAAAAATACTAAGTACTGTGCCTTGTTTTAAGAATCTATGCAGCTGTTGACGGCCTGAAAATAGATTTATAGGTTAAATACTTGTTTACATTTTATGTTGGATCTGTCCAACATTAATTAATTAGCAAGCCAAAGGATTGCAGTATAAACCAGTATATGCAGATTATCCCTGGTAATCCGAGTCTAATAAGAGTAAAACCATTAAATTGTAGAAAATTTATGAGATACATTCAATCAATGAGATTGACAGTTGAGTATGGCCCCACCGACGATACGCCACCTAGCGGAAAAAATAGCAGAGAAAAACCTCATGGTATGCAAACTGATGCAGCGGAGAGTTACAGGTGTGGCGCGGTGTAGCGGCTGGTGCAAAATCCTCTGTTTCATTGATCGAGGACTGACTGCCTATCTAATTTTAATACTTGTTTCAAAGTGTCAACAAATTATTCTGATTCTGAATGCTTCAGCCTTTAGCATCTCACAGCTGGACATGAGCCTAACCTGTATTCGAGCCAAATACCAACAACTTTCTTTGTAAACGGTAACTTGCTTGTTACATTCAAAGTTAATGGCTTATCAATATTGTGACTTATTTAAGGGCTATGCGAAACGCTATTAAGCCAATCAAGTCATTGTAATTACTCATTTTGAACAACTTTTTCTTTGGGACCGACCAAGAAATCGCGAAAAACAACTGGGCACTTGCATAGAAAATGTAAATCACGATCGACAAAATGAAAAACAGCGGGTATTTTTGTTATTTTAAGATTGGTCACATCCTCTTCCGTTCCGCAAACTCTGTATAAATGTTTACGAGTAAATATTTCACCTGGAAGAGATAGCTTCGAAAGCGCGCGACTCGGCTGCCGACGTGGAAGGCATGGGCTCTTCGCTCTCCGACTGGGAAACCGCGGACTTGTGCGAACGAAGCCTGTTCACAAACGTTTTTCTTTATTAGCCGACTAAAAGCGCAACGCGCGAAAGCGAGACAGTTAAATTGTATAGCTTTCTACTAGTTAGACTGTGTTTAAAACTAATTAAAATTAAGTAATAAAATAAAAACTTGATTTTATTTAAGAGTTGAAACTGAAAGAATGCACATAGTGCGGAGTCAAAAACTAAAAAGAAAAAAAAGAGCCAAATGTCAAGAGACGGTGAAATGAGCGATTTTCTGACTTTAAATATTAAGTAGTTCTCTGCTACTCGATAGACAGCGCTGACTATGATATGACTACTACGCTATGACTGGCATGTGCCAGTCAAAAACAGCATCTTATTTTTGATCTGTGGCACTAAAATAAAATAAAAAAACTTGACAACGACAGACACGTCTGGTCAGCCCCATCTAGGTACTTTTTTTTAAATTGCGTGTAGAAAACGTCAAATTGTCTCGTTTTCTATTACTTTGACTGTGACTAAGACCTAAATAACTAGATATCATTAAAAGTTAGAAGATATTGAAATACTTGAAACTGGCAAAATGCACAAAGTTTTTTCTATCGTTTTTTTATGTACCGCACATAAAACGAAAAAGAAAAAGGTGTCACGCGCGTAAACGAGATATTAAATTGACACATTGAGGACAATGTACCTGCGCGCAAGGTTTCCGCGTCGTGCGTACGTCCTGGTGCGTACATCGCTGACCATCTCAGAGTTGCCTTCCAGCGGCGACAGGCGCTCCGTCCTCTCATTCGAGTCCTCTCGCTCTTCTTTGATCTCCAACTGACAAATTAACAACACCTTGTTAACCAGTGCGTTCGACCTGACATGGCCTGCGTTGACGAAAAGTTGACACTCGGACTTCGTTGAAGAAGCGGTATTAAGGTCCAGGTATCAACGAGTGGCGCTATTTCGCTCGCGCATTTCAACACTTTTGCAGATATACAATAGCTGAATAGAATATGGTATTTCATAAAAGCAATCGGTGAAATTGTTGAAAATACATTATAATACATAATACATTAGCAAAGGTATAGCAAAAATATCATTATGATCTAAGCAAGTGTTCTCAAAAATTGGGTTTAAGGTTTTGTCCAGTTTGATGGATGAAAATGAGCTTGGAACAATTTTTTGTCCGAATCTTTGCAATGTTATTTTCCCGATACAGATTTTTTAATTCTAAATTCAGTTACAGTTACTTTTGATAAAGATGCCCTGAGACTCGGTGAGTAGTGACAATAGGTAAGATAATAGGCATGATGACTACAATTTTTTTATTACCTCATAAAAAAGCTGATCATCAATAGAGCCTATCAACGAAAACAAAATTTAAAATAATTCAAAAATAAATAAGTTATAAGTATTTTAATTTCAAGCTAGACAGAGAGCGCGCTATACTGAGCTATGACGTCAAGCCTCAGGCGCTGCATACAAATACTATACTAACACGTGCTATGCGAGAAAGGGATAGAGCATCCCCTCTCTATCCCCACCTAAAACTTTAAACGCTCATATCTCGGAGATTTATCAGCCAATACAATTTATTTTTTCAGTATATGTAATGTATTTAGTTATATTCATCACTAAGCCTGTTATTTGTCATAAATTAAGCATTAGGCCACACCCCTATTGGCAGAGTATAATAAGAAATTTTTCATTCTTATTTTCCCGCCTAAACAATGAGCAAAGCACCAGGTTCACACCACAGAGATTTTACATAGTTCACTCAGAATAAGGACTATACATAAACATTAACTCTAGAGTCCGGCGTTACGCTCAGGGTCCAATATGCCCCCTGTGACGTGCTGTATCCCCTTGCACAATCTACTATTAACGTTTGATTTGTTTGATCAAACTTTTAATTTGATACCAGTCTAAGATCTAGGCCTTACCTTTATATTTCCCGTGACGTCTTCAGTAACTTCATCTTTGACGAATTCTTTATCCTCTTTTCGCTCGTCAGTCTTTTTTTCAACTCTTTGCCTTTTCTTACCACGTTTTTCATTGCCCTGTGTTTCATCTATGTGTTTTTCATTTCGTTTTCTGGAAGCTCCTTGTAGTTTCTCATTTTCATGTTTAGTGTAATTTTGATTTTCTTCTTCTAACTCGTCATGTTCATCGTGTTCTTGGTTGATTTGTTTTTCACTTTCCTTAAGTTCAATATGTTTACCGACTGTTTCGTTTGCATCAATGTGTTTTTCAACTAACTGTTTGACATCAATTTGTTTTACACCTGCTTGTTTGACATCAATTTCTTTTCCACCTGATTGTTTGACATCAATTTGTTTTCCGATCGATTGTTTAACATCAATTTGTTTTCCGACTGATTGCTTGACATCAATTTGTTTTCCGCCTGGCTGTTTGACGTCAATTTGTTTTCCGGCTGATTGTTTGACATGAATTTGTTGTCCGCCTCCTTCTTTGACATCAATTTGTTTTACGGTTGATTGTTTGACGTCAAGTTGTTTTACGTCTGCTTGTTTGACATCAATTTGCTCTCTACCTGATTGTTTCACATCAGTTTGCTTTCCACCTGCTTGTTTGACATCAATTTGTTTTCCAAGTGGTTGTTTAATATCCATTTGTTTTCCGCCTTCTTGTTTAATATCAATTTGTTTTCCACCTGAATGTCTGCCATCAATTTGTTTTCCACCTGCATGTTTGAGATCAATATGTTTCCCACGTTCTTCTTTCAAGTCTTTTAATTCTTTCGTTCGCGAACTCATATCTTTCCCTCCCCGATTAGTATGTTTTTGTTTTCCAGTTTCTTGATTTTCGTCGTCATCTAATTTTGAAACATGTTGTTTACCACTTCCTTGTTTATGAAAAATCTGTTTCCCGCTGCCATGTTTAGTATCAATTTGTTTTCCACTTCCTTGTTTACCACTTGTTTTTTTTATTTCGGTCTGTTTTTCACTTTCTCGTGGTTCTTGTAGATTGTCTATTTTTTTTCCACCTCCATGTTTTACATCCAATTGTTTCCCTCCATGTTTAATATCTATTTGTTTTACACTAGTTTGACTCAGGTCTATTTGCTTTCCACCTCCGTGCCTTAATTCCATTTGTGTACCACCTCCCTGTTTCACTTCAGTTTGCTTCTCTCCTTGTTTCGCATTTATTTGTTTACCGCTACTTTGAATTAAATCTAATTGCTTTCCACTACTATGTCTCAATTCCATTTGTGTACCACTTCCTTGTTTCACGTCAGTTTGCTTCTCTCCTTGTTTTCCATTTGTTTGTTTGCCAGTACTTTGAATTAAATCTAATTGCTTTCCACTACTATGTCTTAGTTCCATTTGTGTACCACTTCCCTGTTTCACTTCCGTTTGCTTCTCATCTTGTTGCACATTAATTTGTTTTCCACTACTTTGACTCGTATCTAATTGATTACCACCCCCTTGTCTTAATTCCATTTGAGTACTACCTCCCTGTTTCACTTCCGTGTGCTTCTCTCCTTGTTTTACACTACTTTGACTCAAATCTAATTGCTTACCGTCTAATTGTTTGCCGTGTCTTAATTCCATTTGAGTACCACTGCCCGGTTTCACTTCCATTTGCTTATCTCCTTGTTTTACACTCATTTGTTTTCCACTACTTTGACTCGAATCTAATTGCTTTCCACCCCCGTGCCTTAATTCCATTAGTGTACCGTGCTTTTGTTTTATTTCTGTTTTTTTATCTACTTGTTTCACATCTATTTGTTTTCCGCTAGTTGAACTCAAATTCAATTGCTTTCCACCACCGTGTCTCAATTCCATTCGAGTACCACTTCCCTGTTTCACTTCCGTTTCCCTTTCTGTTTGTTTTACATCAATTTGTTTCCCATCGTTTTTACTTAAATCTATTTGCTTTTCTCCTTCTTGTTTCGATTCTTTGTGTTTAGCACTTTGCTGTTGTTTATCTCCTTGTTTCATATTTATATCGTTTCCACTAGTTAGACTTAAATTTGTTTGTCTGTCAGCAACCTGCTTCGATTCTATTTGTTTCCCACCATCCTGTTTTGCATCCATCTCTTTTTCTCGCCCTTGTTTTTCATCAATACGTTTCCCTTCTTGTTTAAGATCTACTTGTTTCCCATTACCGTTTTTCGCACCTGAATGTTTGACATCAGTCTGTTTCTCACTTTCAGGGTTTGCATCAGTTTGCTTTTCACTACATTGGTTCTCAGCCGTCGTCATTTCACCTTCTTCATGAATATCGATCTGATTGCCAATTTCCTCTTTATCATGTCGACCCATATCTTTTTCACTTTCTTCTCCAAATTCATTTTGTTTACCGCTTCTGCGTTTCGAATGCATTTGTTTCCCTCCGCCCTGTTCGACGTCTATTGTTTTTCCACCTCCCGGTTTCTCTTCTAGCTGTTTCCCACCTCCCTGTTTTACATCAATTTTTTTTCCTGCTCCACGTTTTATGGCTATTTGTTTCCCACTTGCTACTTTCTCATCTTTATCGTCAATTTCTTTTTCTTTTACGTCAACATGTTTGACCCCACCTCCTTGCTTGACCGCTACATGTTTTCCACTCCGTCTCAACTCCATATGTTTGGCACTTCGTTTTGGCTCTGAATGCTTTTCACTTTGTTCTATATCTAGGTGTTCACCACTTCCTTGTTTCACATCTATTTGTTTTTCACCATCTGAATTTAAAACTTGCTCCTTCCCAACTATATTTATAGCAATCTGTTCACCAGTTTCATGAACCTCGTTAAGGTCAACCTGCACCGTATTGTTTTGCACATCATCCTGATTCGAAGTATCTTGTTTTTCACCTAGCGATCTCTCATCAACATACATTTCTTCTTGGGTTTCTTCCATTACCATTTCATTTTCTTGATTTTCATATCCTTGGTCTTCGTACTGTTGGTAATCGTCCTCATACTGTTGGTTATAGTATTCTTGGTTGTCGTCTTGGTATTCGTCATAATCTTGTATTTCTTCCTTTACTTCAATGTGAATTTGCAGTTCTTCTTGAAACTCATTTTCTGGAGATTCGTCATTTGGCTCTTCTTTTATCTCCTGTTTTATTATCATGTCATTGTATTCGTCTGTCGGTGTCTGCGGTTCTTGATGATCTGCAATTATTAAAGCATTGGGTATTAAGCTACTAAATTGGACAAAATACCAGAATTGGCAATGTTCGGGTTGTAGTTTGGTGGAACGGTTGGGTAGTACCTCCGAGGCCTAGAACGGAAAAGATGTAACCGTGTTGGTGTACAATAGGTAGTACCCTCATGGTACAGAAAAGAATCAGTGTTACCATGATGGTTTAAGAGTAGAGTACCTCCGTGGCGTAGAATGGAGTCGGTCTTATTACAATGATATAAGGCTACACTATCATTGACCTAACTTTGGTGTTATCAATAATGACATGTGACATTTTTGCCTAGTTCCTACAGGGAGGTATGGGAAATTTATTATAGACCACCTGCTTATGGCAGATATCCTAAGCCTTATGATAAGATGGTATAACACAGGTAGTAACTCCGGCATAGAATGAAGTTGGTTTAATGATTCTATCTAACAGATTTATTTTGTTTTATATCAATAACACTGTACTCTTCATGTTTCTACATTGTTTTAGTAATAAAGACGGAACGGACGGACGGAGGGAAATAAGCGCACGGATTTTGAAGACTATATATTGAGCGCCAGCTCTCCACTCGCTTCCTAGGCCGAGCGCCATTTGCGCTTGCCTAAAGTCCGGTGACGCTGTAGAGGCCATCGGAGGCCAACAGCATCAAACATTTTAAAAAAAAAACCACTCGCTTCAGTCATACTCTGTATTTGCGACATGCGAGCCGTACGATACGACAATACAAACTTCTAATACATGTACATGTGTTCTCTTTTTGTCATGCAGTAATTAGATTCGCTATCTCTATTTTCCGGCAAATCTAATATGCATACTTTTAGCTAGGTATGCTTGATTGTGTTGACTTGTTAATTTTGAACGATTTGCAAGCGCTGGGCCCATCCATTCCATTATCACCGTCGCTGTGCCCTGGTATCACATTGGACCTGGGTATGTTTTAAAAATGCATGCAGGACCACCGGAAGATGGGCAGCAGCGTCATCTCGGTTAACGGTGGTGAGCATTCTGCAATCCTCAAGCCAAGCGTTGGGTAGGGGCAACAACAACCCCTCCCCCTATTTATTATAAAGGGAGAGGCCTTCCTTCAGCAGTGGACGTCTTCTGGCTGATCATGTGATGTATGTAACAGAGTGGGTACCTCGATCCCCGACTGGGTCCGGCGGCAGGTGCGAGTACTCCGGCATGCGCGGGCTGGTGATCTCATCCTCTGACCCATCTTCACCTTCCTCTTGCGACATGCGCTCTGAGTCGTCCAGCTCTTCTTTTATGTGCTCCTCTTTTCTGAAATATCAATGCAATGCCAGCAATATGGAATATGCATGTGTTTCTTTATTGACTCACAATAAAGCTGACTGGCAACAAAACAAATCATCGAAAGTAAAATTATTATATGTGCACAATTAACGAAGTTATAAACATTTTAGGTTCATGTTAGACAGGGAGGGCATTATACTAGGTTTATGACGTCAAAGTTCACGATTCCAAACAAATTCTATACTAGCACGTGTTTTGCTAGAAAGGGACAGTGACTCCCTCCCAAATACTTTGAACGCTTATATTTCAAAACTTTACCAGCCGATTTCAATTATTTTTTCGACGTAAGCATCATATTCAGTTAAACTCTCCATTTATCATATTATTTTTAATAATTGAAACACATGCATATTCCCTATTGTGTTTAAGTGTCTATATACGAAGCATATCGGTATTACTAATCCTGAAAGGGGGTCATTGTACTCATCATTGTGAACAACTTTTACTATTGGGCCACCCCATAGATTTGTCAAGGGTTAATGTAATTTTACATAATAAAATTACGACTCGAATTTGTTTGCTTCTCACGTTCTCTGCTTTGATTATGAAAGCTTCCTACTACATTGTTTCGCAATAAAAAAACAACAACAAAACGAAAAAACTATTCTTCTTTTCTGGATCTCTTTTCTTACTTTTTTTTCATCCATATATGTATCACGCCTTTAGTTTTTTTTGCTTGAAATTACTTTAACTCCTGATTGTTCTTAGCTACCGCTCAAGAGAGTCAAGTCTTAATTTTTTTAAATTTTTACTTGACATATAACTTAAGTTTGCACTCGTGTTGTAGCTTGCCTTGGTGGTTCTGAAAGCTCAACGATGTTAAACAACGAACGATCCGATCAGTCTATGAATGGGCGCTACCGTGGGTCGGATGACACGTCACACTATTCGTTTCGGTTGTTTATTCCATAATAAAATAAATATTATAAATAATGATTGCGTTGAAATTTTACACAGCGCCATCTAGCGGCAAACTAATAACGTATATTTCTTTAAAAACGTCTGTGAAGCCATTCAGAGGCCTTTGGGCGGCATATAACAGAAGGGCTGGCGTCTCAGCCTAACTTACTTTTTTAGGCTAGTTATGATGATATAGTTAGATTGATGATGAATCTTACAATACTTACACATCACACTGTCCGTAGAACGCGTAGTATTGGTTAAGCTCTTGCTTGTAGAGCAGATGGCCGCGCAGTATGAAGTCGAAATAAACGCGCAACCCGTCTGCTACTTCCCGGACCAGGTTCAACCTGCGAACATAAAATGCGCTTTAATGTGGACTAAAATACAAGCTTTGTCTTTTGCACTAAGATCTTTGAGGGATGGGAGGGATATCCCTTTCTAGAGGAGATAGTTTTTGGAAATATACATGGATATACATATTGTTGGGGCTACATTTTGGTCAAGGTAAAAAAAGTCAATCAAATCGTTTTACAAACAAGATATTTAAAAAAAAGCACTACTGTCCTGACAAAAAAATGTAGCCAAATGTCATTCAGGATAATGGTAAGGATTCTAACGATACCCCATACATCCAAATCTGTTCAGGCATTTAGTACCTACATACATAAATCCTTAAAATATTACACTCTTTTTTTCGGGCAGTCGTGAAAACAGTAAAAACAAAAAAAAGTAAAGATAAATTTTAATTGTTTACAGTTTCGGCTGACGTCGGAAACAAACAACGGTTTAGAAAAACCTACAGAAAAAAATATACAAAACTTGAAGACGATACAAAATGACCAGTTACGTGGTCTATTTAATCACCATCAACATCTAGAAAATGTCCACTGTTGGACTAAGGCCTCCCCCTTAATAGGGCGGGCGGGTTTGCCATAATCCTCACGCTTGGCAGGCGTTTTGGGGATCGCAGAATGCTCACCACCGTTAACCGCGAGTTAACCGCGCGCTGCTGCTCGTCCTCCGATGGTTCTAGTTGCAGTTTAAGGACATACCCATAGGTATATTTAATATGGGGGCTCAATTATTTTTCGAATTTAGCAAAATTGTTCCAAAATATAGAAATGTTTTACTCTTATTAACTTTGATAAACCCAGTTAAGTATCCAATACTCAATATTTTATTGCAAACATTATGTAACTTATATAATACATGCAGATCTAATTTAGCACAATTTATGGACGTAACAACATAATGACCCCATTGGGGTATAGCAATATTGTGCGGAGCGGCTCATTCTATTCCGTTGTTAATACATTCATCTGTAAAGAATTCTTCTAATGTATAGTAACATTTCTTGACTAGTATTTCTTTAAGCACTTTTACAAATTTAGCCTCATCTTCCATGTCTTTAATCTGAACAGGACGTTTGTTAAATATTTTAATTGCCATCGAGCATGGCCCCGAGCTATGTATTTCAAGTTTTGAGGTTGGTGCGATTAATTTTGTGAAAATTGTGTTTTTTTTTTTACAAATTTCCATGTTTAAAAAATGTACATCGTTACAACTGATAAAACTTTAAAACGAATGAAGAAGGGTCTACCACACCCGCCTATTACATTTAAACAAAAAAAATTGCACTAGAGTAGCCGTCATACACACGTACCTGCAGGAGACGTCGAGCAGGTCCGGCTTGGCGGGCGGGTCGGCGCGCGAGCGCGGCATGTGCCACGCGCCTGCGCGCGCGTACCACTTCACGAACGACTCGAGGATCTGCGCCACGCACGGGCTGGCCGGCAGCCGCGACACGCAACCGCGCTTCGCCACCAGGTGGTAGTCGAACGTTAGACGGTCACTATAACAAACAGATTCAACCGTCCATTAAATTAAATTTAAATTATAAGTCGTATACAAAAGTTAATGTGGCCCATAAATATTGCTGATTTAATGAAACCAAAATGAAAATCTGATCAAAAATAAGCAACTTATAAGCATTTTAAATTTATGAAACTTACAAGTAATATACAAATAAAAACAATTGTCAAAATTAACAGTAAATTAATAATTAAAATTATAACCGATCTTTAAATCAATGTCATAATATTAACTCGTTAATTAGAATTTCATGTCGTATAAAAATAATTATAAGACAATATCAGATTAAACATCAGACAAATAAAGAATTTCATGAAACAAACAAGTACTTACTGACGATAAAATAGGAGAAGATCGACATTATAACCTTCTCCTTTTATAGCCATTTGCCTTCTGTTCTTAGGGATTACATAAACAACATTATGACATTTATGATTTCGATTAAAACCACATCTACAGACAACCTAAACGATTCTAAGAAAATAGATACATGTGACTGACCGCAGGGCGGGCGGGAGCGCGATATGCGCGCGGCCGGCAGCGTGCAGCGGCGGCGTGCGAGGCGCGCGGCCCGACGCGCCTGACGCGCTCGAGTCCGTGTCTGCGGTGGACCCGCGCGCCGAGTCACCCGACCCATCTGCCTCGCCCTCCGCTTCTGTCATACGACCAAACATAAAGAAAATATAAGGACTCATTTATGATGACGGGGCGCGTAGTAGGCGCGCGTAGCGTGAGTATTCCCGCCACCCGCAACGCCACGTGCACCGCCGCGATACCTGCCGCAAGCATAACACTATGCCTCTAACGTTCTTTGAGAAGTGCTACAATCATGTCATACTCAGCGCAAGCTAATTAGTAGTCCATTTGTATAGATGAGTCTCGATACACCACCGTAGTGCTGACTTGCAAAGGCGCGCGCTCAGCCGGCAGGAGCCGAATGACGTCAACGAGTCAAGCGCTACAGTGGAAAATCGAAACACTGTCTATTATACATAAAGTACAAATTAGCCTGCACTGCATATGACATTGTTCATGGATACATAGGGCAATGGATAATGAATGGAAGCATAAAACCGAAGATTGGGCTGATTGATGTGCATTGCGAGAGGCTTATTAGATTTTTACTGAGGACTGATTAGATAGGTAGATATGGAAGATACCGTCAGGCTGAGTGCTGCTGGAAGAGCCGTCGTCACTGAACCCGTGTCGCGAGCGTTTTGCGGTCGACGCGCCTGCGCTAGATGTGCTGGCTTTCTTGCGTTCGCGACGGTACAAGTATGCTCCCCTGTAAGATAGCATTGATATAAAATCAAGTTATGGAGTATTGATGATTGTTTAAGAATTGGTTAGTAAGTTGTTGACTGCCTCTTAGCTCAGTTGGTAACTGCCCTGAGAACTGTAGGAAGTGGCTTTGATTCCCACCCAGAACAAACATTTATGTGACGAACATAGATGTTTGTTTGTAAGTAAGTATTTACATAAAAAAGTATATAAATAAATATCAGTGGACATTTCACATAGCGCCATCTAGCCCCGACCTAAGCAAAGCTTGTGCTATGGAAACCAGATAGCTGATAGAATACTTACATATTCATTTTTTATTTTTGTAATAACATACTACGCCCAGACACAGAACAAACAAACATGTACAAATATGTTTCCGTAGTACAAGATTTCTTTCGCTTGGAGCTAGATGGCGCTATGTGAATTGACCAACATTATTTGTTTGTTTTTGGTGATGTTTACGGTCAAAAGGTTAAATAATGTATGAGCCTGAAGCTGTTATAATTAAACTAAGGAAGTTTTTTTAAACGTAGTCTTACAACTGAAGCTGTGATTTTTCAGCAAGGTCTCGTTGTAGCTGTCTGTTTTCCTCCGTGTCCTTCAGAACAAAGTCCTCGCTAACACAGCGATCCCATGATGAGTTCCAGCCTTGGAAGTGGATGAGGTACTCAACTGTGCGACGTCCGCGTCTGTCTTTGCTTTCTATGACTTCTAATACCTATGGAAGCCAGATAAAAATAAAGGCATGTGACATTTTGGCCTAGTTCATACATGGAAGTATGGGAATTGGTACCACTAGGCCACCAACGCATAGGAAATGTCCTAAGCCTTTACGGTAAGCTACATATAATTGAGGCGTACCTGGCCATGTGGCACCAAAGAGGTTTTAGATTAAATTTAGAATAATGCCATTTGTGTTCTGTTTCTATGTGATAAAAAAGAATACAGCTATGAAATAAAGAGCATTTGTAAATACGAAAGTGCGTATTATGGTAGCAGAAACTCATTGGAAAGTGTTTTTACAAGAAAAGAAACTGAAAATAATATATGGCATTTTAATCTAACAGGCTATGCAGGCAGTGACTTACACAATTTGTTTTACATTAAGACATCCTTAACCCTGTTCAGTTCTGAGTTGTCTGTACATTCAGATTAGTGTGCCACTCCACCAAACCCACTTGGTTGACTGTTTGACAGAGTGGACAGTGTTTGAGCATGTAAATCTGACATGACTTTGCTCATGGGGTATGCGCTCTCAACCACAACCATTGTCCACACTGTCCAACTAAGTGACCTTGAACCAAGTGGCCATGGCCACAGACAGAAGGCCGCAGTGGAGTGGATGGCCGACAGGTCCTTTATTATATTACTTTCTTCAGCTCGGTTTTATGTTGTATACTTCCTTCCCTTATTCAATACATACACGCAAACCTTTTTAAGCCCTCGGATGTTAGCACCAGTGGCAGCAGAGCTCACATATTTTAGATGTCAGAGGTGTCATTACCAACATTCACAGAGCTTAAAAAGAGTAGAGCGTAGTGTACCTATCTTGCTAATTTTAATTAATTGAAATGAAAAACTGCCATAATTATAATAGTGAATAAGTAAACTAAATCATATAGGTACCTTTGAATCGTACAAGACTTTCGCCTTGGTTGGATCAGGTTCATAGCACAATACTCGCTCACCCTCT
The DNA here is from genome assembly GCA_905404285.2 of Erannis defoliaria. Lineage (NCBI taxonomy): Eukaryota > Metazoa > Arthropoda > Insecta > Lepidoptera > Geometridae > Erannis > Erannis defoliaria. Next base: position 7,825,339 of record FR990066.1, on the reverse strand, counting down.
GTAAATTTGTATCTTACACCCCTCGTAGAAACCATTTTAGTGACTTTTTAAGCACAGCACACACATAAAATTGAGTAAGAGTTTGATGAAGACCAAGGTATAATAATTATTTGGACGTTGAAACGCCGAAAACACAAACATCTACTTGAAATAACCGCACAGTATATTATCGCAAGTGAGCATAATAACTATTTAATTTGGACAGGCAATTAAAATTCACAGTACAAGATGAAACATCATGAGACCTAAACCTAAAATTGAATACTATGAGCCTGAGAAATGCTAGATTCTAGCTAGATTTTAGAAAAAAATATAAAATTCTGATGTCGGCCCCTGTTTGTTTATTTTGATTTGAGTTTTAACCATAGAGCAGAGTAATATACTTTTAACTTTCACAATCGGACAATCTGATTTTTCGCTATCATTGACTATAATTTTTTTCTCGTTCGTGCTGGGTGGAATACGGCGTGACACATTGTACATTTGCCAGTGTTCGTGATTATTTTCAAGTTTTTGATGATCAAGCCAAATAAATATAATGACTCAGGAAGGACCTATATGACCGTGGCTTCGAGCATATACCAATCGACGAGGCGGCAAGCCAAGGCGTACCCCTCTGCCAAAAGTTACCAAATAAACCAAAAACCTATCCTATCTTTCCTTTTCCTATACCAAAATGTAAATGTATGGTGTTCAGCGTAGACGGCGAAACGTGTTCAGAGACCACAATAATTAGGTACCCTCTATCGGCCTTACCTAAAAAAAACTTTTCAACCGTTAGTCACTGCTTAAGATGTTCTGCCATCTTCTCTCTGACGTGAAGTTGCACGTGCTAGAAAAGGACAGAGAAGTTTAAGCAGTGACTAAGAGAATCGAGATTATTTTAGGTAAGGCCGTATAGGTGTTGTGAGTTTGTTTTAGTCAGAGAAGTTTTAGTAAACGGACAAGATTTTGTTTTATTATTGTGAAAGTTTGTATGAAAGTGTGCCATGCGTGTTTACCTCGTCCCCGTAAAAAGTGTGAAAATTACCTATGTAGGGAGATCATCGCCAATGGCTTGTACCAAGCTTGTACATTGGTATGTACGCTATAAGGTCCATGGTCTTAAATAATATATTAATAGGTTATAACGAAAAGTTTGGCACAGTTTTTGTAAAAACTTTTGGAGCCAACAACGTAAATAAAATAAGTGACGACATTGTACTTAATTTTTTTCACGATTATTTTTCAAAACATTTTTGTTTATTTAATACCTTACGTAATAATTATTAGGAGATAGATATTCAATTCTTACATGAGAGTAGGACAGTGATTAAGTAGAGAGCTAAATCCTTTTAATCACTATAATATTCCCGAAACAAACATTTATTTATAGGCTACTTTTTATCATCATCATCATCACCACCATTTTTTTAAACCGCGCAGGTAGCAGGTTATATTATAATGTGTTGAAATGTGAATTTCCGAGTCGGCTACAATTCCCTGGACCTGGGTATGTCCAAAAACTGAATCTAGGACCACTGGAGGACGGGCAAGCAGTGTCCTCCCTCTCGGTTAACGGTGGTGAGCCACAAATGCGCGCGATCCCCAAGCCACCTGCTAATTATGGGGGATTTTGATATACATATAGCCCTCCCTTTTATGGCGGAGGCCTTCGTCCAGTTAGTGGACGTCTTCTGGCTGATGATGATCCAATGAGGATCCACACTGCGTTTTTTTCCGCTAGGTGGCGCATCGTCGATGCGGCCAAAGTCAACTGTCAATCTCATACATTTTGTTGTTTTGTTTTTGCAGAGAACATTTTGAAGACTCGGATTACCAGGGAGAATCTGCATAATTCTACTGGTTTGTACAGCAATCCTTTGCCTTGCTATTTAAAACTCTATCCAACATAAAATGTAAACAACTATATCTACTTAACCTACAAATCTATTTTCAGGCCGTCAAGCCAACAATGCGTCACAGCTGCCTAAATTCTTAAAACATGCCACAGTACCCAGTATTTTTCCTTGGATTGGACTAGATTATCGACAACGCCCTCATCAAGAGCAGATAGTATATACCTATTAGCAACGAATAACAAGAAAACCTGATTTTGCCACTTCCGCGGATTGCCGCTAACGCCATCTGCGAATGTGAGTTTTGCCTGTGGAACCTCATTCCCGTAGAAGCTTTTGTAAAGCTTTTAATAAAAAAGGTACCTATACCTACCTACATATCGCCAGATTATTATAATTTGTATGTACCTATGTATTGGTATTCTACTGCTAGGTATGTGGTACCAATAACTGGTAAGTCTATAGGTAGTCATGCTGGGATTTCAAAATGTCAATAGGACGTTCTCAGACCTTTTAATGAACCCGTTAACCTTACGTCCTTTTGGGACTGGAAGTGACGACGCGTCGTCATTAAATTAGTGACATACACGATAAAACGTCGTAACTTGTTATAAATGTTTTGGATAGTATACTTACCTACTGACCCCAACCATAATCAAGTCATCTATCGAAAAGGCATTAATTAGTACGTGATTAGTACTTAGGTCTGTATTAACTCATCTGAGACGATAGGGAAATATTTATATTGCGTAGGTATACCTATTAGTCGCAATACATTTTATTAATTCTACGAGTAAAAATCTAGTTATTAGACCTAAAAACAATACCACATTTTAAATTTCGTACAAAAAATAATTTATTATTCCACCTAGCTTAACAAACATCACATTTTAAGTACGAATGCAGTTAACACATTGAAAATAATGCGTTAACTACACTCTCTTTAGTTATCTAGGTTTTGGCATCAGCTTAGTGGTGGTAGACTGGAGCAGAGTGGTAGACAGGGGCGGAGTGGTAGACAGCGGGGGCTGAGTGGTAGGTAGCGGGGGCGGAGTGATAGACGGGGGAAGAGTACGCTACGGCAGGAGCGGCGGCGTAGGTCAAGGGAGCGGCGTACTTGGCGACGGGGGCGGCGTAGGTCAGAGGGGTGGCGTACTTGGCGACGGGAGCGGCGTAGGCGACGGGAGCGGCGTAGGCGACGGGAGCGGCGACCTTGGCGACAACGGGGGCGACCGCGGCGACCTTGGCGACGTGAGCGAGGGCCTCCTTGCGCACGACGGCGTTGAATCCGTTGTGGTCGTCAGCGGTGTAGTCGACGGTACGCTTGGTGCCGTCGGGGTCGACAACGGAGTAAGATCCGTGAACGACGTCTCCGTCGCGGCTCTCGTGCTGAGACTTGGAGTCACCAGTGAGACCGTCTTGCACGTCGTACGCGAAGCTGTACTGCGGGTGCGAGTCGTACTCCTCTACGGCAAGCTTGGCGACAGGGCCAGCGTACGCTACGGGAGCGGAATGGACGTAGTGGGCCGGGGCAGCGGCGTAGGTGAGGGGAGCCACGCCAGCGCTGGCAGCGGCCACCAAGCAGGCAAGAACCACAAACTGTAACAATACCAAGGATATTAAATCACACACTTGTTTAACCAGCACTTAATCACATCATTAGATCACACATCACACAATCGTATAAATGCTACCTTGAATGCCATTGTGTTGATTGAGTTGTTGGTGGATGTTGAATGATGTCGGTGAGGAATCGCTCGGAGCTTTTATACGCGTCGCGGGGGCGCACCCTTTCACTGTCGTCTAGACGTCACGCGGCCTTAGAGGCGAGCCCCGGGGCTTCGCGAAGTTCCCGGTGGGGAAGCTTCTTGGACATACGGAGTTGGTTCACGCAGACCTCGGAGAACCACCGTTTGTCTCACAATGAGATGTAGAGATAAAATCTATTTGCCTCTCTTTTGCGCTCATTGGTCCAATAGAGCTTTTTTAAGGAGCTTTGTGTAGGGATTATAAAGAAATATATTATCCACGTACACTATGGTCTCCGAGCTCTTTTTAACCTTTAATTTTTGTTATTTATGAAATATTATTTACTGTAATAAGTTTTCTTTGCTTATACCTACAAAAATGGAAAACATACGTATAAGAGTTAGGAAAAATTGCAGAAGATATTTATTAAAGACCTACTTTTAAGTACCTGCCCATAATTTGTGTAAATATTAATTTGTTATTCTGTTTCTTTGATCGAAGTATTTAGTAACTTAAATATATTTTTGTGCATTAAAATCCTTTTTACGTAAATGCCCAAAAAAGGAGTGTTCCACTATAACTCCTCCCCCGCTGCGTGCGCGCGCTGCGTGAATAGATTTGGGTGTATGGGGCATCGTTAGGAAAAATGCCTGAATAGGTACGGGGTATCGGTTTTTTTTTCGTATTTCTTGGCATCGCACGTTGTGCATTCTGCCAGTGTCAAGTTTATGAATTTTCAAGTATTGATATTAAAATGAAGTAAAATATAAAATTCCCGAAAATAAATAATTCGCGGAAAAACACAAGTTTAAGAAAATAATAGAATGCAACGACATGATTTTTCCGTGTTCCCTCCAAAACCCTCGGGGTATCGGTTAGACTTCTCACATCATCTCAAGTGACACTGTATTTATTTTTTAAAGGCATGATACATTTTGGTCCAGTTCCTACAAGGAAGTATGGGAAGTTTGTTTCACTAGGCCAGCTACCTAAGGGAAATGTCCTAAGCATTTATATGTCTTGTTGACGTGCGTATTTTACGAAATTTATAGCCCTAAAGGCTTGTCGACTAACTGTGAATTAAGTCAGGTCATTACGTTCGCCTATCAACCGCAAAGTTCACTGGATCTTTAGACCCACTTATTTGTCACTTTGACCTTTGTGTTTTACTGCATAGGCACACTAAAAATAAGAACCTAATATAGTTTAATATCATACAAGAGTAAGACGGGTACTAATTAATCCTAATGGAAATAAACGAGATCATTGATATAGGCCAGGGATTTGAACCGTTAGGCTATCAGGGCTTTTTTCCGCCATACCATATAATTTGGGATTATTTATTATTATTATTTATGAAAATGTGGTGCGACGTACGGGTTTTAGTTTTTCAATTTACTTAGGCATATCTTGTTCTAGTATCATTATCAGTATCAATAAGATTAATAATAAGAATATTATCACGAAGAATATCACGTAGGTACTTAGCCAAAATAGTTTCAAAACCTTGCTGATACCTTTTTGCGTCAGATAAGCAACCGCGTTGGTTCCGTAAGTTACGTTACAAGCCGGCTCGTACACATGTTCTTGATTCATAAAACGAAATAATTACGGTTTAATTAGCTTTTCTCGTAACAAATTCCGGTAGCCCTTGACTGGCCGGAACCAGACCAAAGTATGGATCAAGGTCTTACGGACGTGCGGCGACGACCGTTCGATTTTGGAAACTATCCTATCCAGTTTGACTAGCTACTACGAGAAATGGGATTAAAAACATGACTACTGATTATGTATCTGCCTAGTATAATATTATTTGATACAGGTGGTTTTATCTGGGCATCAATGATTATAGATAGAACACAAGTTTGTTAAAGGCGTAGGACATTTCCTATAAGCAGGTGGCCTAGTGGTACTTTCCCATACCTCCTTGTATTCATGAACTAGGCCAAAATGTCCCTATAGAATTTCGAACTGCTACTGGTAAGCGACACTGTCAGGAAAATCTCAGTCCAAATAGTGTTAGTTAAGATTATTTTTATAATATCCCAAATAGCATTTTACTCCATTTAAGAGTACACACTTAGTTCCCAGGTGTACTTGAAGCATTATTACAGTTCACTCGTGATGTATAAGCTGCATTATTGCGATTAATAACACCTATACCTGTCTAAGGGACTTATAGGAGTGTAGAGTTATACTTTTATACGATTGTTTGTGTTATAATACTCTAACAACTATCCTTTAGTCAGCCGTCTGACTAAGAGCATTATAGGAGGGTAGAGATACGGCAATCGCTGTTTAACGGCCTACTTGTACGATGATATAGAGCTAGCATTTTAATAGAACACACGTGGTCATTTATAAAGCCAAAAGCTGTTATGTTTACTTGTTTTAGACTGTTATACAGCTAGTAGCTGTAGTGTGACTTGTTTGTGATCATTAAAATAACCTTTTTTTACTATCTGTACAGAAGTGTTTAAATGGTTCGCATGTGCACTGTAGGCTGTTAAAAGGACTATATGTGTTGTCCATTAACATCAATAGCAGTTTATTTGTCCACAAGTACTACTCTTATTTGCTGTAAGCTGAACATGAATGTGAATGTGATATTCTATTACACTTATCCCACAAGCTGGTGTTTATTATACGTCGCGTGCAAAAATTTGTGAAAATGAATAAAAAATCTTGGAAAATAAGAGCTATAAGAGAGATAATTTAATGAAAGAATTAAACGATTTTATACAATTGACCTGAACTACATCTTAAAGCTGTACATAAGTTCACATTAGAATAAATTTATAGACATTGGCTCTGTAGTGGTACAAATGTGGGACTTCATATAGATAACAGCATTCTAACAGAACACATGTGAACCTATATATATGCTCACTGCATTAAATGAGTTATAATGGAGTTATAACAGTTCACATAGCTGTATATTTCATTTCCACCATTTTGTTCTACGTAACCTAAAATATTTACCAAATAAATCTCCAAATTTATCATGCAGATTTATCACAAAATACGCAGATAGAGCGATTGAGTTTTGGTTTCATGTTATAATTAATTACCGTAGTTATAATGCCAATATAATGTCAAAAACTGAAAATTGTAGATTTCCTCTCAGCCAGTTTTAAATATTTTAAAATGAAATTCGCTTTTTTACAGAGGCGCGTGAATATTTTAGCTGTAAATATGTATACATTTCACGATTAAGTTGCATTCCCATAGGCTTTAACATTATTAAGTATTTAAAACAGGTACTTATACCGCGCGTGTTATCATACATTTTTATCCAATTGATATCCGCTTTCTGGCATACACAAAACCTATGATGAGGAATACTTAATAAAATAAGAAATAATTTAGGACACACGTGAATTTTAGGCAGCACTGTCGGATTTTTATATATTAAATTAACTGTGAAGGCTGTGTATTTAGCCACTTGTTACTCTTTATTACACTCATGTACGTTGTATGGTTCACACTGCGTCCCATATAGTGCCGTAAGTCAGCCTTAAGTCCGATGTTACTACTTAAACTGCTATTATAATGCTATTATACTGCTAATGTACAGCCATAGTGAACTTAAGGCTGTCTAATTTGTGCCCAAACTGGTTCTATAAGAGCATTATAGCAAGCTATACAGTTCTTATACAGCTGACTTACACAGCTTGTGGAGTACATGTGAACGACTAGACATCTTATATAGAACCCCGAATGCCACTTGGGATGTATGTTCGTCTGTAAGGTATCTATTATATGGGGCCGTGTTTTTTAAGTAACTCCTGTTTACCTGAAATAAACGATTATTATTATTATTAGTCCCTAAATAAAACGACCAGCCATTGTAGTGATCTTGTTTGTATAGAAACTCGATTTTGCTTCTCTCAAAAATTTGTTAATATAGATGGGTGGATAGATCAATACCACACTGTCATCTACATTTCTTACGGGGTTAACAAGAAAATACATCAACGGGAACGGGAATACATTATCCCCATGAAAAGTTACTTTTTCTTTTTATAGGCTTGCGTTTGACTGCCATCTCGTCTGATGTTAAACGAAGTTGCAGCATACGATGGACCACGCTAGCCTAGAAGAAACCGATTCACTTGCAACTTGAAGACACCCAGATTATAATTATCGGGGAAAACCCACTCGGACAGCGCATTCCACTGTTCAGCAGTTCGAATAAAGAAAGTGGAATCAAACCGTTTCGTACGAGTTTTTGGTACATAAATCAACCATGAAAATTTTTCTTAAAAAAGAAATTGTTTCACTACGGTTTCTAAAAATCTATGTACGTATTTCCATCATCAATTTTATTTACTGCAAGTGCTCTGCGGATAGGCTGAATTCACTATGCTGTTTTATATTGACGTTAAAATGAAAAAAGCTTTGACTGAAAGCTCACTTAACTCTTACGTACTTGGAAGATATATTGGCTGGGTACTTAATTACTGCTTACGTACTTTTTGTAGCAATAATCGGGGTCTAGTCTAGATTCATCATCATCATCATCAGCTAGAAGACGTCCACTGCTGAAAGAAGGCCGCGCTTGGACCGCCACACTGACTCACCAGCACTGACTGGTATTGATTAACCTATACCTGGGCCTGGACCTAAGTATGTCCTAAAACTGAAACCAGACCCACCGGAGGACGTGCAGCCGCGTCCTCTCCGTTAACAGTGGTGAACATTCTGTGATCCCCAAGCCGCCTGCCAAGCGTGGGGATTATGGCAACACCTCCCTATTAAGGGAGAGGCCTTCGTCCAGCAGTGACGTTTTCTGGCTGATGTGTGTGTATGATTAACCTAGACTCACCAAAAACGTGAAAGAATTACTATTCTTTCACCTTTCACTCCCTTTGAGAGTGACTGAGACAGGAAAGATTGTCGAATGCGTCAGAAATGCCAGCTTATGGATGATGTTACACAATGGTGAATTTGATTTATTCGTGTAAGTACAGATAAACCGTAAAAGTACAGAGTACTTTGTGAGCTAAATGGTTATAAAGCTTCTGAATGACAATTATGGACTGGGTCGTGACTTGGTTATTAAAGAGCACTATAAAACATCTAGCTCAAATAAGAGGGGCGTGTCTGGGGTTAATTTGTGTACTTACCTACTATCAAAACAGAAGGCATGCCGACGACGGGGTTATCTCACTTTATTAAAATTTAATTTATATTCAAGGGTTTGTCGCTATTATTGTTGTCCGTCCCCGTCTGCTTTAGCTAAAGCTAACGCAGAAGCAACAGCATAACTATATTCAAAATCAGAAACGTAATTTAGGATGTTCGACGCGCACGTGCCCTGTTGGTATTTTTTACATACTTAGCTAAACATCCTATGCCCTTAGTATTTTTTTCTATGAAAGACAAGTCTTTATAGTATGCCAGAAAAAAAAACATAGTGCACAAAGTAAGACTTGACACAAGTCTACCTTCTAATAAAATGATGCGGAAAACAGAAACATTGAAAAACCTCTTCTAGAAATCCCTATTACCCACTACTAGAGTAATCGTAATTTTAACTCAAGCCTCTGAACGTCCCAAAAAACGAACTCTAATAATATATTTCTTAAATATTAATAATAAATAAGATGCACTTCTCATAAACTTTGAAAATACATTCTCTGTATTTACATTTTCTACCTACGTATAGCGGAAGCCTTTTTCAACGAAATCCTGCTGCTCTTGCCCTACTGAACTTTACATAAACTCTATATTCACCAGAAAAATAAAATCAGTTTTCGGAGTAAGTGGAAAATTTATGGAGTGATTTAACCTACAACCAATTTATTTCAATGCAGAAAGTTATCATTTGCAACAGGTGGTCTCAGTTTTGCTGTAGAAATCCGATTATGGCTTTGGAGTCAGCTCTACAAATGCGTTGGTCGGTTAAGTATGTCTTTATAAGTTGGATCGGTATACGCATAATGTGTATCCCTTCGCAAAAGATTTTATTGATGAGAACATATTTGGAGTGAGGTGAGTTGAGTCGCTGCTCAATTCAGATCAGCAGATGCACTTATTCACAGTGATGTAGATAATGAGAATGTTAACAATTTTTTTTTAGAAAACTTTATTTAGAATACATCGTAAAGTGAAAGTTTGTGATGTATGATATTAATATTATAATATTATTCATGAATATCGGAAACATGTAAAGGAGCAAATGACGAATTTAACAGTTTGCCAAATAATTACATTAAATAATGTGCCAAAAAAATAATTCAATCTTTATTCAAGATGACTTTAGTTTAGAGGCTTTTTAGCATAGTTTGCGAGATTTATTATGTAGTACGTAAATGATAGAAAAATTTATAAAAACTGGGGTAGCAACTCCCATATTGGACCCAAATAGATATTTTTCATGTATTGTTTCGTAGGACGTGATTCTCGCAAATTATATGCTAGAGCTAAAGCTTTATAATGCAAAAAAACTACCTTCAGCAGTGTACTGCTGGAAATAGCCTTTCCTCAAATGACGATTTAGCCATATCCGCCAAGCTGCCCAGTTCTGGGTTTGTGAATTTACATACACCATTGATTGAAAATCCTCTCCGAACGTTTGCAGGTTTCCTCATGATGTTTTCCTTCACCGAAAAGCCAGCGGTATCAAAATGCGTACATAAACTGCACATAGCTCATCGCTACGGGCCCGTGATTTAAATTCACGACCACACGGTTCGAAGTCGATCGTTCTCCCAATACACTACCACGGCTTTTTCATATTTAAAGCTGAGCTAACTCGGTGGTTGTTGCTAAATAGCTAACTTTAATTACACAAAGCAACGTTTAGCTATAAACCAGATCAGGCATTTTATTGGCGCAGCTCATATGATTTCGTTACACTGCGTTGCGCATTGATCGCACCTGCTACAGTAGTCCAGCGTCTCAAGGACACCAAAGCCTGGCAACACCAAAGATATTTTCATATTCAAAATTTAGATTCACATTAAGGGGATTATTATATTAATAATATCTTTATTTCGGACTCTAAGATACATGGAATTTCCATGCCAGTGCTTGTGGTGTTTGACGTATGGAAAATTGCCTAAGCTTTTAACCACAGAAAAGCAAAAGCACAACTTTTCGTATTAATAACGTTTAATACCTGCTTAGCATATAAAACCAAGCCTATATCTAGTTTACTCAGAGCAAAACTCAATAGGTAAAGACTTTGATTACATAGAGAGAGCGCGAGAGAGCTAGATCCTCCAAGGGTAAAAAAGGTGGTAAATTTGTAATATTTTTAAATTTTACTGATGTTACGCGATCAACGAAGAAAAAAAAGGTACGGAAAAGTTCTTCAAAATTTGTTAGAACATAATAATATTATCAAAATATGCTTTATCACTGAAATACTTCTTTACATTACAATACCTTGTTTAAAGAAAGAAAGAAAGAAAGAAAATAATTTATTTTGTGACATCAGCACAAAATAATAATACAACCATTGATACATAAAGACACAGGTAAATTTCGCATAACGCGAAATTTATTTCTCCCCGGTACCTAAGATAGCCTCAAATTGAATGTGAAGGACCGCAAAACTTACCTTGACTTATTCACGTGTATATTAAAAGCCCCAATTAACTGGAAAAGGTATATATAGTATTCATTTAAAAATTTACAAAGAAAGAGGCTCGTTTAGTTGCCATCTGTTGCGTGTACGTACCATGTGGCGACAATGTAAGATAGGTGGATTGATTATTAACCAATTTACGACTTAACACCTCATTCATATTTTATTTCCAAGTATGTACTTTGTAGGGAGGTTATTGGGTTTTAAAAGGATATTATGCAATCAACATCATGCGCGAAAAAGTTTTGTCTGGAGGAGGATGTCTGATACGTAATGGGGATAGCATATTTAGTAGTATGAAGTCGGCTCAAGTTCCTTTGTTTTTAAAGGATCCGTTGATCGCTTTTCTGTACTCATCTGTTCAAATGTATGTCGCGGTTCTTTTATTTCTGAGATTAAAAAGGTCTTGACGGAGTTAGCTCTACCGGTTAGTAAATCCGTGACTACCGGATGTGGTTAAAGTCAGGCAAAATACTGAATTAAGGAATGGTACTATATGTATATAAAAATCTACTTTTGCGTCAAAATTAAAATGAAGTTTTTAAACAGAACATCATGTGTTTTTTATATATTTTTCGATCATTTTAAATTATGGGTCCGCTTAGTTAGGAGCTTTGGTAACAGTACTTAGTCACATTAAATTTTGGTCACACAAAATCTTTCAATTCTTAGCATAATCGGACATATAACCGTTATTAAAGGCTTGTAAAACATTTCGATAAAGATATTGTTGTGAATGAGCTATAGTTCATAGAGGGGCGTCCATTTAAGTGATTAATTAGCAAAGGCTCGCGGCCACGACCCATAAGCGTGAGGACTGTCGTTGAAAACAAAAGTGACATGACCGGTTTAGTCTATTACGTTTTGCATACTGTACTTACGTATAGAGCTCATACAAAAAGCCTATCATAATAATTAAAATACCTGCTATGCTATTTTTCAAAGTACAATGTTTTAAACTTTTTTTTTGTGATCCATATGTTCCCAGTAGAGTTTATAAGTTACAAAAATACTTAAGTATACTAAAATATTATATTTATCATGTATCTACTGATTTGCTGATATATCGTTATACCATCTGCGCCCCGCGGTTTTACCCCCGGTTACTGGAATAAAAAGTCGCCTATGTATTAATCCAGAGTTTGAGCTACCTTTATACCAAATTTTAACCAAATCCGTTCAGCCATTTCAGCGTGAAGGAGTAACAAACATACACACACACACACACACACACACTGACAAACTTTTGCATTTATAATATTAGTAGGATTACAAAGTTCATGATACGATTACAACTATGGGTGGTAATATTATGTATAATATACTGTACGTCCTGCGGTCACGAGTGAAACTTGTAAGGCGATCGGTTTTGCGGACAGGCGTTGAATTCTGGGCCGGTTTTCATGCGTGATTAGCTAATTGTAATTCAATATAAGTACTGATATTGCTAAGTACCTTTTATGTCAAATATAAAATCATGTTAATTCGGCGCAAACAACTTTTTCTTTTTCTTTAACTTTTTGTTTTTCAAACATAAGATTTACAGAGTCTAGAATAATCTACTTCCGAGACATAGATGGCGTTGTATATTGCGTATCTGTGCGTGTAGGGTATTTTTAAAAATTTACTAGCAAGATAAAACTTAAATAAATTCCAAACAAAAAAAAAATATTTAAGAAAAATAAAAAATAAATCAATCATATTATCAAATAATAATATTTACAAGTAGATCAATACCAGCAAAGCAAATAATTAATGATGGTCAAGTCCAAGTCCTGTCAGAACGAAGTAGTCTCCACTCACAGACTCTACCGTAACTATAGTAAAGTCTGTCACCAGTGTGCTTAAATTCAATGAAGCTTTTGGAAATAACGCAAAAAGCCAAGAGAAGCATTTCACCAAATTATATCGCTTACCAACCAAAATAAGCACATTTTTCATTGTTCTATGACTGAAATATTTTAGTGTATTTATATTTGTCATCTAAAGCCTTCAAAATTGGATGTAATAAACAAAATTAAAAAAAGTATACATTCTTCAGCGGATTTAAGGGAAGGCAATCGGGGCAATTGCCCGGGGTTTTCATAAGAGAGGAGTCCCCACAGTAAATTGTACATATAAATAAAAAAGTTTGCTGAAAAGATTTGATTTTTCTCGAAATAAATGGTTTAAATACTTGCAAGAAAAATATTATTTAACTAAAAATAATTAGGGACATCTACTCCTTTGTTGCTCCAGGGTGTTCATACCTTTAAATCTACCTCTGAGTATATAATTATGACACAATTTTGTCACGGTGGCGCTGGTAAACCTCAAGAACACTTGTCTGATTATATCAACATACATGCATTAGTATTAGTAGTAGTATTATTTTATCTGTGTGTATTAAGAATTCATTTATTAGTGGACTTTACAACTGAATGTCAAGGCAAATCCTACCATTGTTTCAAGAAACGTGCTTACGATAAGCTATTGGAAATAAATAATGAGCTACATACATTCATCGGCTGTCGATCCCACAGATAGATTTGCGTAGGTAATGATTATATTGTACATGTACACCATGTCCTTCTTACTTTTAGGGTAGCGCCCTAGGGGGCACGAAACGCATTTTTTTGTTTTTTTATGTTGAGGTTATATCAAAACATATGCCTACATATAAGTGTACAAGTATGATTCAATTTTCCGTATCATTCGTTTTAAAATAAATACCTGAGTAGTATACCTAATTAGTAATTAGTAATAACTAGATAAATGTGAAGATTTTTCTTGTCACAGTGCTTTGACTTTGACTGCCTTATAGCTCAGTTGGTAGCATATCTGCCTTCAGAGCTGTTTGGCGTGGGTTCGATAAAAAGAAAAAGGAAGTAAAAAGCATCATTTTAAGCGAACTTTAAACTTAGGTTTAAATGATAGGGCGTAGTCACTATCACAATGCTGGCAAGGTACATTTCTGAATAGGCGATTAACAAGAGATAACCGTGAGAAGTATTCATCGCTTAAACTCTTTTTATGCCGTCGGACGTCCGTGAAGTCGTAAAACAGTCCGCGAAATCGCTTTATTCTGAACCTTGGCCTACATTGGAAAACAAGTTGTCATCTAGATCACACGTGGGAACACCAAATACCAACAAGTGTGTACCTCCTTACAATTTCATTTAGATCGTTGTGATTCACTTTGTGAGGTCATGTTAATCGATATTTTGATAATGAAGACTTTTAAAACAAAAGCTCCAAAGTTAGTTTTTGTCGTTTGAAAATAATGATTTTACCGACAATAGTTTCAACACTTTGCCAAGAGCGACATCCATCATTAAGTAGCTGAGTTAACGTGCTCTATAACAACTTACTTGAAAGTTAGTACATAGGTTATTAAATCGAGTAAGTTGCGCAAGGTCCGATCTAGTGATTCAATAATCTAGTCGTGAGAGTTTTTATGCTGGCTACTTATTGAGGTCAATTTTTTCACTTTATATGCATTGTCTACATGATTAAAAGGTTTGATAGCGAGAACTAGGAATGGTGTGTATAGAATAATTATAGATTGTAAAATTTAAAAAAAAACCTTTTTTTTAATACTAACTAGAAACGAATTGTAAAATATTCTAAAGGCGGTAAAAAAAAAACTTTGTGTTTAGGTTTAAAATGAACTACTCGTATAACAAGTTCTAGTTAATACTATGAAAGCTAAAATCTCTCTTAGAAAAAATAATCAGTTTTCATAAGATAAGTGTTTCATAAAAACCTTGCTTCATACATCCAAAGCACTATACCTATTGATCAAAGCAAAGCATTTAGCCCAGTCGAGTTAGCATTGAACACCGAAAAAACTCTAGGCCAACAATGTATTTTACCAGCCATTATTCCCTTAACTCGGAAAATTTCGATCGCACGAAAAAAATAAAATAATTAAAAATAAAATGTAGAGTATTGAATAATGAATAACTTTAGTCCTAATGATATTTCCCGAAAAGTTAAAAATGGTCTAGACATTGCAGCTCCCCATTAAAATGGTTTATTCCGAACCTGACCCGAAAACCGTAGGTGGGTTAGGTTCGGAAAAGCAAAAAGTGATTAATTTTCATTCCGAACGTAACCCTCTTCTTAACCTGACCCGAAATGGTGTTCCTAACATAACCCGAATTCAATGTTACTTCGGGTTAGGTTAAGAAGTGGGTTACGTTTGGAAACAGTAGGTATAATAAATATGATACATTTACTAAAAACTTACTGCACTTCCAATCATAAAAAAATATAAAGAAACATTAAAAAAGTTAAAGAAAAATATAACATGTATAGTAAGTGCAGTAAGTTTTTCGGTTCCCCCTTGTTTTGTGTATAACAACGTTCCCTATAATTTCAGTTCATATAAAATCAGTTCGCATAATTATTTATTTCACCTAATTTTTATTTACTATAATATTATTTTGCATAATCATTCATTTTATATAAATTCATTTCACGTAATTGTTCACTTTGAATAATATTGTATGACTGAATATTCATAACAAAAAAATATACTTGACCTAATATTTATTTAAATTTATATCTGTTAAATCTAACTAATGGCTAGGTACGTATCAAAATATTTATAAGTTTACAAAATACAGATGCCCCTGAGTTTTGCTTCGCCGACACCCAGCCTTCGTATGGCTCGCTCCTCTTTGGACCTCTCATGAGTTTCTGGCTCCCACGCTTTTTATTTTTATACACTCTAGGGGTAGGGACCACAAGCCTACTAGGTGGAATCGGGGTGCTCTGATTCGGATCTGTCACCCATTTCAAACCTAACCAACTCAACTCAAGTCAGGTATATGAAATAGGATTAGATAAAATGAAAATCACACCAAACGAATATTATATTAAATGAACATTATACCATTTGAAAGAACATTAGCGCAGCCGTTGTTATATCAAACAAATGTTATTTGAAACAAAAAATATGTAAACTAAAAATATACAAAGCGATTACTAATACGAAACGTTGTTAGTTCAAGTGAAATTATATGAAACGGCGGGACCCAAGTTTTTCAGTAAATTAATCATATTTATTGTACTGTTTCCAAACGGTACCCATTTCTTAACCTAACCCGAAAAAACATTGAATTCGGGTTATGTTAGGAGCACTATTTTGGGTCAGGTTAAGAAGAGGGTTACGTTCGGAATGAAAATTAATCACTTTTTGCTTTTCCTAACCTAACTCGTTACCGGGTTAGGTTTTCGAGTCAGGTTCGGAATAAACCATTAAAATCAAGATGGCGGCTAACGCACCGATCAAATTTGGTCGCAATTTTGAATTTACACTCCCAGTCCCAAAGGCTGATGAAATAAATTTTTGGCCTAGAGTTTTTCGGTGTTAGGCCCTGTTTTTCGACAACCTAACTGGACATATATATATTATGATTAAAATTATGCGCTTTGGCAATTTTTGATTTCGAATAGATATAATTACTGAGGCACTAAACTTTTATCGTAGCGCTGTTCGGATTTTTAAAGTGATAGCACGATATATCGACTTGCAATTATAATGCTGGACATAACTTCACTTTTACCAAAGCTACTGAAATTTTTGGTTAAAACTAACTAATTTTGCAGGATTCTGTGTCATGTTCTTTATGTGTTTTTTTTATTGTGCCTTATAAAGTTTTCTTAAAGTTACAGACACGTTTATCAGAGCAATCCTAGACCGTGTTGGTATAAGCAGATGATAAAATCTAGCCGCAGGCTTTATATTCTCGATAGGCTCTCCGTGGATACATATCTCAGCCAAATGTCACAATTTCTTACTTTGGACTTGTGCCGCGCGGTAGATACCGATGGTGATGTTGTTATAATGCTTACATTGGTAGTAATACTTGTAAAGTTTATACACGTCTTAAATGGTGCAACGGAGAGTAGGTACATAAATATTTATCCGTACTTTCTTGATAAGTAGTTATAGATTAAAGTTAAGCATGCATCATTTATACAACATTTATGTTTCATAAAAAAAACTGCTTTAATTTAACTATCGAAGAATAAAGTTTAAATTGTATTTATTTGACGAAACTAAATTTCTTATCTGCACCTGGGTATGTCCTATAACTGCATCCAGAACCACTGGAGGATGGCCAGCAGCGACACACGATGAAGATTCTATAATATTTAATGATAATATCTTAGAACATATTTCAATAACGCTACTTATACGCTACATATATATGAAAGTATATATTATCTTCGTCATTTCTGCTTCTGCAATCAAATGTATGAATGGCGATATTGACATATGTTATGTATAGATTTTGTTTTTTTTTGTCGACAAAATTAGTAGTTAAAAATTGTATGGCAATCTTGGAGGATCTAGCTCTCGTATACAATCACAGATGGCAATAGATTGTCTTGAAAACTTTGAATCCGACCACTCCCCGACTTATGTATATTAGTTTGCTGATTGATCATGAAAAACTGTAATAAAAAAACATAACTCCTTACTGCTTACGGCATACTACAGGGTTACTAGTATTTAAAACTATTTGCAATAATGCCGCCGCTATTAATTTCTAAAAAGCCAAGCTAGAACCCTTGTCACTGCCTATGATGATGATTACTATAATAATGCACGTAGTTACTTTCTTTGTCACGTCGTGTGTAGGCAGCCGAGTTACGTACTCGCTCGACCTTACCTGTATGATAATGTCACTTGACACAGTACACCTATCTGTACAGTATCTAACATCACGCAATAGTATGAAAAATACGGGGTGTTAGTTTGAACACCGTTATCCTTCTAGGATATCATTGTACTCATCATTATGAACAACTTTTACTATGGGGCTAACCATGAAAGCAAGAAGAAAAACAGCTGTTCCATACAAAAAGGTTCATCGATCTTGGACAAAATGTATGGACCAGCAGATTTTTTTCGCGATTTCAAGGTTGGCCCCATAGTAAAAGTTGTTCATAATGATGAGTACAATGAAATCCTAGAAGGATAACGGTGTTCAAACTAACAGCCTGTATATGTCTACCGAAATTTGTCAACTTATAAACTTACAACGCTCGTCGATTAAAGTTAGTAATGCATTTCACTTTTGTATTGGGCAGAAGTAAATTTTTAAATTTAATAATTTTGAATTGGCGTTTTTATACCCAGGTCCAATAATCAGGGGGTGGAGGGGTGGGGTTTGGGGGGTTGGGGAGTTGGTAGAGTCGGTAGAGTTGGTAGAGTTGGGGGGGTTAGGGCTATAACTCGGGATGATTTAAAGTCGTGAATTTTGGGAGCGGGCCGAATTTCATCCGTACGCGGACGAAGTCGCGGGCGACCTCTAGTATGCTATATTCCAAAAAAGCACTTGCTTTTATTAGCTTAAGTCTACAGACAATCCAAATATCACCAGCTTGCTGGTGTCTTGGTCACGTTGAATGGTAATGCTTAAATGCCTTATAAACGTCAGAATTTGAATCACGCATCGCGACCACTCGAATGATTTTTTATAAATAAGATGATGGGAGCAAAACCTTATTTTCAAAAAAACGTCTCCACGGACTGAACACCAGCAGTAACCGCGGCTCAAATATGTAACCACTGTCGAGGTTAGCATATTTACGCCGCTTGTTCTATTCCGAGTTTGCCGCTGCATCAACCCTACTCTGCTTTATCGTGTCTCAGAAAGATTTGTGACGGTGCCAAAGTATCTAAGGATATTCTTGGGTTAACATTACCAAATTTCAAGTCTATAACTTTATATATATTACGTTTGATTTGTGAGGCAAATAATTAGGCAAACTTTGACAAAACTAATATGATGATTATCTATGATGGATAGGCGAAAAGACAATGTGTCACACGTACACTCATTATACAATAAAAAACTGGTAGCCAGTACATCATAAATACCACATTGATCCAATAAGAAAATAGTCTAAAACTCTATGATCACAGTTTTTAGGTACATAACACAATCATATAAAAATAAAATGATTGTATTTAGATTCGTGTGTGTGTTCACAATGTTTGGTGTTTCTTCAAAGTTAGGTAACTGTTTTCCTTCGTTACGTGTGACGTCAGTTGTATCCTTGTAGGTACTTATAATTTTGTTCTAGTTTTTAGCCTTTAACCGCAGGCGTTCTAAGAAATATTCGCAAGGAAAGCGTTTAGGCTGTACGACGCTAGGCTAGAATAATAATTAGATGCCAGCTCACCTGGCGTAAGTGGACATTCCTGAAAACGGGGTCAGCAGGACCAATCAAGGTGGCGCGTGATAAGAGTGATAACACAACTGCACAAGCGGATTCTCAACTAAAAATAATAAAACATGTCATGTAAAACAAGTGCGAGTCGGACTCGCGCACCGTGTTTCCGTACAATTACACGATTTATGGCGTTTATCGTAAAACTTTGCTTTTTCGTTCTGTTGAGGAAACCATAGAGAAGGTTCTGCTCGCAGTTGGCTGGGTTTAATTAGTTTTTTTAATTTTAATTTGTTGTTGTTCTTTAGAATTTGGTCTATAGTCACACCTCTGAAGTAGGGCTTTCGCTTTTCTGTGAGTCACATTGAGTTCAATGCTACTTTGTTCTCATGTAATGTAAAAACGAAAACCTCTAAAAATGTGTTTAATGTAGAAGGAAAGTTTTTCAATCCACTATAATAATTAAAATTTACATTTTAATAAGAGTTCGGAAGATACAGGTCTTAGCAGGTCGGACTGAAGGACGTCTATCCTGTGGTCTATCCGCTGCAGATAGACGATGATGATGTGTGATGTAGTCTATGCCCACTTACCCAACGTATCCTTTATACCCAATATTACAAGTTTTTTTTGTACATATCTATTTGTTTGATTCTCACAAAAAAATTTGCTTACAAATTAAAATATAATAGGCAAGTAACCAATTTGATTGGTTTTTTTGAGCATCGATAACGATCACCTGTAAGCCGCTATTGAAATTTAATATCAGGCACACAAATAAAAATATAATGTATCTTAAATAACCGCAATTTACTAGTTATCTTAATTTTAATTAGAATTGCTAATTGTTACAATTAAATAAACATGAACACTGGACTTTTTGCTATGTTCCTTGAAAAAGACATCAACGCGCTTCGCAGTTACGCGGATTTCATCAAATTTTTTTTGTTCATTCCTATGTTATGTTATTTAAAATATTCATATAATCGAGAAAACATAAATAGTACGAGACTGGCTCACACTTGGCTGGTTTTTATTTCTTATTGGTATATTTTAAGCCGAATTTGACTTAAAGTATTGGTTTGTATTTATTTAAATTATCATACCTATTAGATATAATATTATATTTATTATGATATTTTATGTAGTAGTTTATTATAAAATATTTTAATATTATGTATTATTATTTATTATTATTTTAATACACACCCCGTCTTTTCGAGTTCATAATTTTTCCCATCCTAAGGTTGCCTGGAAGAAATCGCCTTTAGCGATAGGGCCGCCATTTGTGCACTAGTATTTAATTTATTTTATCCTTTGTATGTATGTTTCTTTGGTGTGAGCAATAAACAGTTAATCTACCTAACTATCTATCTAAAGTCACTGATACCTTATTCAATGTATTGACTACTTTTAATGATAATGTCAAAAAATCTTTATAAAATATTCTAATGTCTGGCATTTAACTTGTATGGCATTTAACTTGTAAGCTTACAAGTTAAATTTGATAACAGTGTGACATACATTAGAATATATTACATTAAAGATAGACAGACACCGGAAAACGTGAAACTAAATAAAAGCTTGTAAAAAGACAGTCTTTATAAGGTGTTGTACCTTTTATGGACCTGGGTATTGGACCTGGGTATGTCCTAAAACTGCAACCAGACCCACCGGAGGACGGGCAGCAGCGTCCTCTTGGTTAACGGTGGTAACACTCTGCGATCCCCAAGCCACCTGCCAAGGGTGGGGATTATGGCAACCCCTCCCTATTAATGGGGAGGCCTTCGTCCAGCAGTGGACGTCTTCGGGCTGATGAGTAAGTACCTTTTATGAGCGTATGGTTTGATTACGGTCACAATTGATAACCCTTGGGTACAAAGGCCTAAAAGAATTAAGATAGAGTGAGCCATCCACAGAGCCTGCTGTAGAATAGTCGCTAAAGCCGTACACCTACGTTGGCAACGTAAACTTGCGTAACGGTTGGCAACCTTGTGAAGGACGCGCGCGCGTACTGTGCGGAGGAAAAAGCCCCGTACCCCTCCCCCGCTCTTACCGTGGAACGCTTTACGCATTTTCATGCTATAAATGGACCTTGCGATCAAGTGGTGCATTTTTTAAAGATATTCATTTTAAGCCTATTTGACTGCTGAATATAAGTACTTACTTTGCAAAGCACGCTACTCAGCCCAACCTTTGTTTTTTTTGCTTTCAGCCAATGCCAGCAGTCTTCTTACATGATTATTTTCATCTTCCACGCAATGCCATCCATCGCCCATTGGTATCCATTTTAAAATTCGGTATACGAGGTATTTTGTACAGGAGTAGCAATACCTAAGGTTTTGGTATTTATAAACATCAATGTGAACAACTTTTCAGCCGATATCAAAAAAGGAGGTTCTTAATTCGACTGTATATTTTTTTTAGAACACAAGGTAGCCAAAATCGAAAAAAGTATAGAGTCGCCATACAAAATGACGACATGTTTGTAAGGGGTAAATTTTTGTTTTTTCGCATTTAGCAAAACCTAAAAGAAAACGAATCTGAGCTAATAACAATGTCCGAAAGGTATTAAGGTGCATACTTTTAGTGTCTTGGAAGAGCCTTTTTCAGCGGCCTGTTATGGTAGGCTGATTACAGAGATGATGCCACTAGTGATAGGTATTAGTTGATATTAGTGCCTAAGACATTACGGTAAATGTTATTTGCAGTCAATAGTCTGCAAAATGAGGTGTAAAGAGGAACAATAAACGCGACATAACGCTCTACCTACAGAATGAAAGCATTACACATAATTGTCTGTAACATATTTCTATGCAAAAATCACTCCGTCGCAAATAAGAACCAACCAGGTTTTAGAACTCTCACCAGAGACCTTTACTTACTTGAACATGTATCGAAAACCCCAATTATATTATAGGTTCTTTATAAGTAAAAGTGCTCCATTCTAGATCGTCTCATTGATATTTTACATCAAATCAGGCAAGGCATGGTAAAATACAAAACTATTACAAAAAATAGTATCTCAGCTATTTACACTAGGCCTTGGAGAATCTAGCTCTGCCAAATCACTCCTCATAAGGCTAATCAGTTGTGTTTTATATAATTATGTATTCATTTATTTTATTTTATTTGGACAACCAAAAGCCTTCATAATGAAGTCATACGGTATTCTTTTGGCAAACACGCGAACAGCTTGTCTGGTATACTAAGGTATGCTATATCTACTTGCCAAAAGATAGAGCATCTTTATGACGACTAGACGTCTTGGAGGAGTAGGCTCTTTACCGACGTCACATCAACAGCCAGAAGACGTCCACTGCTGGACGAAGGCCTCTCCCTTAAAGGGAGGTGTTGCCATAATCCCCACGCTTGGCAGGCGTACCGACGTCAATAATTGATAAAAAAAATTTAGATAAAAACAACATGATATATACATGATGTGATTCCGGTTCGATTCTTGTTCTTTAGTTGTTCATTATCATCCCTTTTTTCTTGCAGAGTTTTTTTTCATAGCGAGCTTGTGATTGTGGTGCATTCAACTACTTCGAAATATTTTGAGCTCGTTTCTCCAATCACGGTAGATATCCCGTAAATCATTTCAGTCTGTCGTTTTTATAGTATTTGTAGTGGCTTGATGTTCATTTTTGCTTTATTGGAGGAGCTATATCTTATGCCATGGCAGTGAAAAATAGAAAAACGTCTCAAGCTTAAACGAGACGCTGCCGCGCTAGGATACATTTACTTAGCTAAAATGAAAAAGGATGATTCCGAGTTAGAAAATCAGATTATATAATTTAACAAGCTGCAACTTTTCTCTTTAGCGCCAGACTGTGCTATTGAAATGCAAAAAGTCTAGGAAACCCAAATGAGTCAGTGCGGAATTTTGGTAAGCATCGTCGTAAAAGTGAACAATTACGATAGCTTGCCGTGGCTTGCATTTCAAACGTGCCAATAAATTACCGGTCAAGTACGGCTCCATTGAAAGTACACGTAGGTACACTGATGGCAACTCAATTAACTGTGTCAATGTGATGAATTGAAGGAAAACGTTGCTAAAGACAATTTAAGCAACTATTTAATGATGAAAATAAAAGACGTCACACACGATGAAGATGCTATAACATTTCATGTTATCTTAGAACATATTTTAATATTGCTACTCATACTAAACAAATGACGAACAAGTGACGAAGACAATATATATTTCAAAAATGAATGGCGAGCGATATTTAATCTTAACATGAAATATTATAGCATCTTCGTCGTCTGTGATGGCCTCAATGAAGTGGTACATTATTATTATTTATTGGCAAAGCAAACACAATATTATTACGAAAAAAATATAGGTTCACTATATTATTCTGTGAATTATTCTCCATTTGGGATGGAAAACGAGTTTCCCAATATTTTTCTCCCCCGAAAACATTTTTACTGTAACTACAGTACAATATCTTGGTATACAATTAAATACTTGTATTACTGAGTGTTAGGATGTATTTTAGGATATTATTGTACTCATCCTTATGATTAACATTTACTATGGGATCAACTCTGATATTGAGAAAAAACTAAGAGCCGTTCTATAAATTTCCTCGAGGGTGAATACAAATTTTCTATGCAATAGCTGTTTTTGTCGCAATTTGAGAATGTTTGAAAATTTGTTCATAATGATAAGTACAGTGATGTCCTAGAATATGTCGAGCATCCAGCTGTTTTATCTGATATTCTAAAGCCATACTACACATATTTTTTTACAAATACTATAAGGAGACTTTTGAAAGTCTCACTTCTCTCACACTTTTGTAAACAACCAGGTGGTGGTCAACCACCTGATGAAAAGAGATATTGTGATTAATGATAGAACACCTATTAGGATGGACCTACTATTAGGTGTTATATCCTATATGGACCCTTAGAAAGTACCTACTTATCCACATTTTTCTTGAGCATCCCCAGGTTGTAACTTGTACTAGACTTGACTCAGCGTAGAAAAAAATATGTTTAGACATTCGTGCATTACCTACCTGAATAAACATGGTAATTAGAAAAGTATCCCCAGATCTCAGAATGATCACCACCGTTAACCGAGAGTACGCTGCTGCCCGTCCTCCATTCCAGGACATTCCAGGTCTAAATAGGGTAATACTCTGTAATATTACCAACTACATATTATAGGCACCTTGTTCGATCATAAACGACCTACGACTACTAGTTCAGCAATATTGTAGTTCACGTTACCTATTTGTAGGCATTGAACTACTATTTCATTTCACAAAGTAATAACAAACTTGTTATTTTTCTTGCTGGTTTCAAATGTGGGTCTCAAAAGCAAAGCAATTTTGCTCTATATCTACCTATTATAAAAAAATATTTTACAATTGCAATAATTTTGCACTTATCAAAAGAAGAAGAATGAAGTGAAGTAAATGGAAATAATAATATTTCTGTTAACCGTTTCTTTATTATTTTTCTATGATGATGTATTTATAGGTAGGTATTTAAATAGTAATAATGATCGCGTGTACTACATTGCTACGTGATTGGTTATCGTTTATTTCGTCTATCTGGAGACAATCTTTTATGTTCATGTGAAGTAAGTTACATATATTAGGTAGTTAATTTGTAGTATTTTGTTGTGGTTGATAGAGGCATAATATGTTATCTCCGTATCAGTTATTTAATAAATATGTAATGGTTCCTAGCGTACGAATCCATCTAACAAGATAATGTTTCTTTTAATATTGATTTATTATAATTAAATATTTACACATTGAATCAATTCTAATATAACAGCAATTTTTTATGCATTGCGCAGGTTTACATCCTGAATGAGTTTATAAACGATATTAATACCGTG
The DNA here is from genome assembly GCA_905404285.2 of Erannis defoliaria. Classification (NCBI taxonomy): domain Eukaryota; kingdom Metazoa; phylum Arthropoda; class Insecta; order Lepidoptera; family Geometridae; genus Erannis; species Erannis defoliaria. The sequence continues at coordinate 7,800,123 of FR990066.1, read as the reverse complement.
AAAACTATTTAACAGTCCTGAAAACATGTTTATTCATGAATATGGAAAAGAATCGGAGTGGCCGCCAAGTTTCATAGGCCAGCAATGTTGCAAGTAGCCGCTTTGTTAGCGCGGCATTGTCCACCCGTCCCATCGGCCAGGCTCGTACGTGCGTACTTGAATATATTTAAATTTGGAGATGCTAGGGATGAGGCAAGCGCCTCACTACAACTACTATAAATGCTGTTAGTTTCCAACAGGGGTACAGTTCGCTGCTCCGAGCATCCCCGAACACACATCTCAAACAATTAAAAATGGCTTTTAAGGTACGGAACCGAGGATTCAGTGGAAAAGTGTTAAATAGTGATCGTGATAAGTGAAGTGTCGATAATAAAAAAGTTTTGTGTCCCCGATGAAGGATTCTCTGTGCCCAAATCATTGATGAAGTTACTTATCACATTTGTCACCTGCAAAGATTATAGTTCGCAAAATTTGTAAATCTTTACTTCATATCACGACCCTTCTCTTCATATTACTAGTGAAAGCGTGTGCCCTGCATTTTAATAACTATACATATAATGTAGTGCTTTTACAGTATACTAAAGTTTGTTAATGTTTGCAGTTGGTGGTCTTCTCCTGCCTGGTGGCGGTTGCCTACGGAAGCGTAGGTCTGGCGCCCGCGGCGGTGGCAGCAGCGCCGTTGGTAGCAGCACGTCTCGAAGAGTTCGATCCCGCGCCGCAGTACCGATTTGGATACAGCGTAGCTGATGATCTCACCGGTGACTACAAGAGCCAGGATGAGCAACGCGACGGCGATTTAGTGCGCGGTAGATATTCCTTTATCGAATCCGATAACACCCGACGTGTCGTCGAGTACACCGCTGACCCCGTCAACGGATTCAACGCGGTGGTATCCAACGAGCCGCTCGTTGAAGCCGTCGTGCCTGCCGCTCCCGCTCGCTACATCGCTCCGGCTCCCGCTCCCGTCTACAACTACGCTGCCGCTCCCGTGGCTGCCGTGGGCCCTGCCCGCTATGCCGTAGCCCCAGCCCGTTATGCCGTGGCCTCCGCTGCCGTAGCTCCAGCTCGCTACGCTGTAGCTCCCGCTGCCGCTCCAGTTGCCGCCGTGGGTCCCGCTCGCTACGCAGTAGCTCCCGCTCCCGCTCCCATTGCCGCCGTCGCTCCCGCTCGCTACGCAATTGCTCCAGCTGCCGCTCCATCATTGACCTACGCGTCTCCGTACACGGCGGCTTATGCTACGCCATACAGAGCAGCATACACCACTCCGTTCTCAAACGCCGCGGTCACCCAGTACACGGCTACAGGGCCAGTCGCGGCCTACACTCAATTCGCAGCACCTGCTCAATACGCAGCCCCTGCTCAATACGCAGCCCCTGCGGCATACTACGCGTCTGCATACGGCGCCGCCCCTGTGGCCGCAGCGCCTGCCAAGCTCATCAACGCTGCTCCCGCAGCCGCCGGCTACCGCTACCCTTGAAGAATACCCCCAACTTGATTGACCATTTTTATCCCTAAAGACTTGAATTGTATATATTTTTATTATTGTTTTCTTTTTTTACTTGAAACAAAACTGAAAATAAATGAATGAAGTTTTAGTTGAGTTCCACATTATTAAAAGCACCTTAATTCCTTACATAGCACCAGTTATAGAGGAACTAAGCCCTCCAAGCTTCGCACTGAGACCTAGAAAAAGGCAATAATACAGTTATCTTCGAGTACTGGAATTTCCAGTAGCTATTTCAGTCTGGAATGAGTATATTGTGAAAAAAATGGGATAGCAGACTACAAATATATAATTATACTTAGGTACGGAATACTTCCTGTAGGTTCGTAATGTTCGAAGCTTTCTAACCTAGGACTTCAAGGACAACGATGACGACACAGATTGTCTACAAGAGAAGGAAAGTAAAGAACTCACCATTATGTGGCAACGAAGAAAGGTAAAGCCACGGGAAGCCCACCATCCTCTTTGGATACCTCTCTCATCATCATCATCAGCCTGGAGACATCCACTGCTGAACGAAGGCCTTAGACCGCCACACTGTACGACAACCTGCCATTTGCAACCACCGGTTGCCCACGACTTTCACAATGTCGTCGGTCCACCTACTGAGAGGACTACCTACGCTGCGTCTTCCGGTACGTGGTCGCCACTCAAGAACCTTTCTTCCCCATCGGTTATCAGCTCATTGAGTGATGTGGCCTGCCCATTGCCACTTCAACTTGCAAACCCTGGGAGCCATATCGGTGAATTTGGTTCTTTGGCGAGTATAGTAGCAACATTTTAAATTTTAGGACACAGGATTAGGTGATGTTTTGCTATTTGTGGACGTCATAGAACCAATTTGCGCAAATCGCACACTTAATAACGGGTTATGTCCATTATCCAATCAAAGCATGTAAAAGTTATGTAGGTAAATACTTAATTTATCACTTTCAAATAACTAGTACTTCAATAGTGACTACTAAATAAACGAATCAATACATTTTCTGCGTAATAGTGAGAACTGATTGCCTTTATACCAAGGCGGGCGGCAACCTCAAGATAAATTTGATACAAATTAGAAAAAAATAGATTTTCTGTCATAACTTTATAAAAAAGTATGCTTTAGGCCTCTCCTCGAGCAAAACGGTCACAGGTGAGGGTTGTGTATTTTTTTAATCTCCGCAATCTTTCATTTCATAATTTATGATAAACGTGACTATGCAACGTTTAACTTTATAAAATGTAGTCCCTGCATAGGCAGGTACTACGTTTTATATTTTATTTTATTTTACAACCCTCACCCGACTTTACTAGAAGCTTTTATGGAGTTTTGAAAAGACATGTTCTTATTAATACTTGTGCACGTAGATAATACGACACTTTTTTTAGTTCACTTGCTCATACTTGTGCAGCTAATTCGGCACATAATTAATAAAACACCACCCTTCTTAAACATTAATACGCGGAAAATACAAGTTTTGGTAGGGTCCCTAATAATTCCCATACAAATTTTCATCCTAATTATGTATTTCATACCGTTTTAAGTCCTAATAATCAATCATCCTAATGGTAAATCTACATAACATTACTACACATACTATCACTGCTCCTAATATATAATATTGGATATAATATTTAAAAGCCATAAAATTTAAAATCCTAACAATATCTAATCCTACAGTAAATGAACATAACAGTTACGCATCCTAATATACAATCATCCAAAAAAAAAGTGCATCATTTCTGCTCCTCACCTAACCTATCCGAGTCGGATCTGTCAGCGAGCTTTAATATACATAGTGCAGCATGAGTAGTGAGGATTTTTGGGTTGAAATAACAAAAAGGCTATGGCGGGGAAAGGGCTTGCCAATATTGCTAATTGCATGTGTGATAAGACGGAGAGACAGAAAGAGACACGGGAACCTCTCCCTGAAAGAGGGGGAGTGCAGAAACCTATAGTTTTTGAGAAAACAATAAAAATGAATTTTGAGGTTAAGTATGGAAAAAATGTTTAGGAATGTACTTTATCGACTCATGTCTGATGTAAGTTTGTAATGTTTGATATAACTCGAGTCAGGATGCTCCGTGTCAGATCTGTCACTCATTTCGAACCTAACCCACTCAAATTCGACTCGGGTGGGCTCTCGCCAGAAGCTCTTGCGGTCGCCTCTGAGTGTCCCTTCACCACACTCGGTCTTCGCTTCGCTATAGAGGTCATCAGCTCGCTTAGCTCGCGACCTCCCCCCTTCGCTCCACTCGGCCTCGTATGGCTCGCTCGTATGGTATGGTATGGTATGGCTTCAGGACCTCCCTTGATCTTCTGGCTCCCGCGCTTTTTATATACAGTCTAGGGGTAAGGGCCACAAAACTAGGTGGAATCGGGGTGCTCTGATTCGGATCTGTCACCCATTTCGAACCTAACCAACTCAAGTTGGGGTGCACCATGGAGGTGTAATTACGCTTAGATTTAATTTATACATACAGTGTTGCACGAGTAATGAGGATTTTTGGGTTGAAATTAAAAAAAAAACCTTCGCTTCGCTCCCACTTTAGCCTAACCTATCCGAGTCAGATTTCTCATCGGGCTTTATTATGGGTAAATATAGTATGTTCTATATTCCATTACACCACTAACTGAACTAAATAACAAAAAAAAACGAAACCAAAAAGCTAATCATTCTTAGGACCAATAACTCTATGAACAAAGAAATTAGTAGCATTACTATTTATGGCAACTAATCTTAGGATGTATAACTATTATGTCACACTACTATTAGGATCGAAAAACACAAGGAAAAAATTTATTATGCCGGTAAAAAATGATTTGCATGTATCATTATGACTACAGTCGTTTGTGACTAGATGCGTATGACTAATGACAAAAGGACAAAAACCAGTATGTCAATTCTTAGGACCCCTTTTGGAAAATAATATAATTCAGCATGATTTTTCCGCGTTGCTGCCAAAACTCTTACTGGCTATTCAACGTTGGATGCAGCTTAGTTCTAGCACAGATTACATCTTTGTTTATACCAATGTTTATATCTTTTCTGACCATTTATGAACAAAATTGAATCACGCATCAGTGGCGGATTTACCGTCAGTATTCACATTTGCCGTCAGTAGGCTATACAAATTTTGCCGCCCCTACCGATCTCTACAATTCGATATCCTATCACAGAAAACTTAATATAACCCTTACTCACAATCATGTCATAGTGGTTGATAATTGACTCATTTTGGTCAGAAACGAAAACTTTTCATTGAACCTGTTTTAGACCTGCCGTTTTTATAATTCGGGTACGAGTCTACAGTACGATAAATTTATTAACCCTGAAAGTATCACTCACACTCGGACCTAATAACACTTAGGTATATAAATATGTATCTTTTAATATTTATGTAAGACAAAAAAATTGGCTCCACATTTGCCGCCCCTAAAACCTGCTGCCCTAGGCTCCAGCCTACTTAGCCTCCTGGTAAATCCTCCACTGTCACGCATTGAAAACATAAATGTTGGCAAATTACTATCTAGTTGACCTTTGAGATGACCTATATTTCGAGTTTGAAGTGTACATGGTCTCTTAACGATTTTATACTCAGCTTTTTAATTCAAACTAGAGGTCCTCCGCGACTTCGTCCGCGTACGGAAGAAATTCGGCCCGCTCCCAAAATACACCACTTTAAATCATCCCGAGCATTTTTTTAACCATTTTTTTACAATCACTGCTAAGTCGAAATTATCCTACTACTTACATAACATTATGTGTCAAAGTTTATAAATTCGCAAAAACATCTAAACTGATTTGGGTGAAATTTGGTATAAAGATAGCTTATACCTTGGGATAAAACATAGGCTACTTTTTATCTCAGGAATCGTGGATGAAACCGCGGGACACTACTAGTACGATAAACTAGCACCACATTAAAGTCGTGTTTTTTTTAAGCCAAGGTCTAACATCTCATTCACATAAGTTGTTTAGTAGTTTGTTATTGTATTATATTTATTTATTTAAAACCACGGGTTTGGCGGTGATGTGCTCAACTTCCCGCTGTTTATGTTTATGTTATTGTATATGCCCATTTTTTTCTAATTCCGATCCTTCCTATTTTTCATGATTACCTGGTTTATCGAAACACCTTATAATTCTATAGTAGATAATAGATTCTGCCTTAAAATACATTCAAAATTGAGACTAAGGGTGGGCGCGAATGTTTAAATTTTATCTTCTATGGTTTTTAAGTGATAACAACGCGGTGATAACAAGCCTTGCAATTTTTGCGCATCTTGGAACGTTGCGTCTCTCAAGGAAAGAGCTAATAGCCCAGTCAATTTACGAGACTTAGTATGGCAGTTCATGCGAATTAAAAAATAAAAATATTTAGCTATGATTGGCTTTATTTGCTGACGGACAATAAGTAAAAAAATTTTTGCAAATATGACCTTAGATATTGAAACGAAGTAGTAGTGAATCACGGTCGAAGGTAACCGTACAAAGCCAGCGTGCAACAAATTGTGCGAATTGTATGATGACGTCACACGCGGCGAGGGCCAGCCTGCGGAAATTAGTGTCAGGCGGTAATTTTGAAAAATATGTATTTCGGAAACTAATTGGCGTATCGAAATATTTTTTTCACACGAATTATTTGCAGAATATTAAAAGCTGAAAAACTAAATGTGCGAACATTCTTATTTATTTCATAAAACGCAAAATTTTATATTTTGTATTGTTTCGGGAACGCATTTTGCTTAATTTTAGACTTTTTGTACGAGAAACCGATGTTGCGACATTCCGGGATTCGTGCCCTAATTATGTAACCTATCTGATTACATAATTAATCTATCTGGTTACATAATTAGGGCACGAATCCCGGAATGTCGCAACATCGGTTTCTCGGAACGCGAGCTCCGATATTACAATTTCGTTATTGAGTGATCTAATATCGTAATATCGTAACATCATAAAGTATCGTCAATATACCAAATCACCTAAAACACCCTAAAACCCTTTAAAACGAATTTGTTACAAATCCGACATTAATATCGGAATTCCGGTATTGAGACCCAATATTGTATCGGAATTAAAAACCATCCGATATTACAAACCCTTCGTTACGTTATACTACGTAGAAAACAAAAAGTTAGTTTTATTTTATTTTAGGTCAACCCCTAATTTTCCTGGGCTATAAGTTGAGTACAGGCATCTGAGCAGGTTTTTGTGGACATGGAGCGGTGTGGGAGGGATGGCATGTGACATAAGATAACTGTCTTTAAAACGGCCTGTCCAAATAACGCATGTGTTGATGACAGCGATATTGATGCCCAATCAGTGTTACCAGATACACGGTCATTACGGTATTTTTGACCAAAACACGGTCTACGCGATAATCTATATCTATATATAAGATAATCTATTACCGTGGCGTTTTCTACGGTATCTTTTAACATATATTAGCATTAGCAAAATTATAAAAATGCGTAAAATGAAACGCATATTCCAACGGGGATCCAAAGCCCAACTGAAGTCACGCGTCATTTGACGTAACGAAAACACACTCCTTCAACACCGCTTCACTATCGCAGGAACCTACTCATGCGTGTAGTACCGGTTTGCTACTATGGAAATCCCAGTGCACGCTTCTTAGAGTTTCAGTGATTACAATCTATGGCTTGTCAGGAGGTGTTGTTGATCTAAGAATTCGCTGCCCAAATACGTGTTTCCCGATAGATTATGTACCTATCTTCTGTTCTCTATCGTAGACCGCATCTCCACAATAGCAGTTTTTTGACGGTTTTTATGGGTTTGTGGTTTCCTAAAAATATATTTGTATCTATAAGATGTGAGAAGTGAACTAACGCTTTTGTAATCTGTCTAAAAATTCTAGATAAGAAGAAAAAAAAATTACAAAACACTTTTTACACATTACAATAGTTTTTATCAGTAAATTTTTACTAATTTATTACGAAAATTAACTCACTTGTAAATAATACAGTTTGTCACGAACGAACGCTCTTAGTTTTGAAAAAATATTTATATTATGCTTGTAATAAATTAAAAATGGGTCTGAAACACAGAAAAGCGAAGGCCCTACTTATTACTTCTCTCTTCAGTGGCCTGAAACCACAAAAATCGAATCTTAACACGCACGAATCTGCGTAACTGCCATATTTTTGCTCCGCTAAATGTGGCCCTAGCTCATTCAACTTTAGAATAATGATTGATCGCAGTAAAAAATGTGCTTGAAACATGGATCTGTGCGGCCTTAATATCAGACACAGATCATTATAATTCTATACAAGCACGGCTCTATGTAATATATACTAGTAATATAAGACGAAATGAAGGATATAGTTTGACGGAATGATTTAAAAAGGCAAGCCGAAAAATAAATGTAAAAATAAATACCTATACAGTTTTTTTTGTAAATGGCGTCAACTAATCATGTTATACTCGCTAAATCGTACGTATATCGATACAATTATTATGAACTAGTAACACCCCGCAGTTTCCCGCGATAAAAAGTAGCCTATGACCTATCCAGGACACCCCAATCCAGCATAGCAGCCCAGTCTATTACAATCCGGTATAGGCTAGGCAAAGCTACCTCTATTCCAAATTTCATCAAAACTCATTGAGCCGTTATGGTGTAAAAGTAATTAGTTTTAATTGTCATTGGTACGATCCTACACAACCGGCTACATGGCAATCTTCTGCAGCCTCAAATTTTGAGATTACATTTTCCGTCGCCACGATTACTTTGAGTAAAACTATCAAACTGACCTGTACCACTATGTGCACAGACTACTAAAGAGATGCCTTAGTGACCTATACAAAGAAAGCATATTCGTGAAACGTAACTTGTATCGCAAGACTATCCATCGCGTAATTCGCGCACTTTCTTCAATGAGCCACGTTGTATTGCACTCACGTCCTTTGTTACGTATCGATGAGTTTTGTAGGATATATAACGCGATGGGGCCAGGACCAGCCACATTCCAACTCGAGGACTGTGACCATCCTATCCCAAGCAAACAAACATGGACTCCAAGGTGAGACCGCTGCTCTAATAAAATATATTAAATTATTTTGTAAAGTGAACAGTGCAATTAACAGTGGTTACAAGTATATTTTGTGATAACTAAAACGTCCAGCAGGCAATTATGAAAAAATACTTATAAAAATATAAATACTTACCAATTAAGTGCTCTTATAAGTATTGATAGTCTACTGTAGTGTCAACAGTTTACAGAGTAGGAAATATATTAATCTAACTAACTACTTAAAATAAATATACTGATTTAGATCTTGTGTTAAAAAATAAAATATTGTTTTTTATACTATAAACTATATACAATAAGTGACGAGACGAGCAAGACGTTCGCCTGGTAGTAAGCATCACGCCTGCCACTAACAGTAGCAGTGCCAGAATTGTGAACTTGCGAACACAATCCTGCGCCGCACTGCACTGCGCTCGTCACCCTGAGATATTAGATGTTAAATCTCTTCTTACCCATTAATTTATCTGGTAACATTCCCCTTTCAAACTGGAACACATATGTGTTCCAGTGTACACTGGAACAGTAATGCTTGCACACTACTGCTTGGTGGTTGAATAACTGGCAAAGGTGTGGTACTTCCCCAGGCGGACTCTGCAATAGAGTCCTACCACTACAAAACTTACAACCTCATGGTAATTATTTACTGCGGACAAGTCCCAACTCACGTAACTTGTAGCGCATTTTTCATATTTCTTGTATATATTAAGTCCAAGTATGTGCCCTTAAATGCCTTTTTTACTGAAAAAAAAATACTCGTACGCCAACTCATATAATTTGGGTGTCATTTCAGCTTCTACTGGATATCGCGGTCTAAACATTTCGGTGTTCTTAAATTCTAAAGATTCCTTTGTTACATAAACCCAATGTCATTGCCGAATCGGTGCCAAACTGAAACGGCATTCGTTCTCTCAATGCGATAAATTCAAATTTATTACCGTTAAATTCTATTGAGAATTGCTTGGACGGGACTCTGGTTTGCAACGGCTCTTAAGACGACATCTGATAGAGCCAACTGGATTTTAACACTTGAAATGGGCACTCCAGTGTTTTATAAAGGACTCCATCTTTTTTTGAAAACTTGAAATAATAAAATTAGAGACATTTCAAACCATACTGACGGTCCGATTAACAGATAAATAAGCAAAATAGCATAACAAGAACTGAATCACGATGGTAAACCCAGTACAGCGGGTGTAAGATTTACCGCCCCCAAAACGCAGACGGGTATATTGTAACTGGAAATACTGATAAGAAACAACCAAATTAAAAAAGGCAAACTATTTTTATATTTTTTCAATTTACGTTTTTATCAGTAGCTTCGATTACTTAAATACAATTATTATTGCCAAAAAAAAGTTCGCTGTGTCAACTTACACCCTATAAGCTTACATTCAAAATGTGCGTGACTTTTTGGTGAGCTTACTGTCATAGAGATCAGATAAGCATCAGCAAAATATTAATGTACTTCAAACTCAAATTCTTTAATACATATATTATATATGTATTAAAGAATTATAGATATTAACTTTATGTCTTATACCAAAGCGCCATCTACTTATGATAATAAAATATACTATGTCTTATCACAATATATATTTAAAAAAAGTAAAAAAAAAAAAATACTCAACACTTCAAAACATACAAATATACCTTGTGTTCTTTTTTTTGGGAACACGTCGAGTTACTAGTAACTCTGTATATTGTTCTTGCCGATTTGTTGAAGTTGAAGTACTCACCGATAAGTACGGTGACATCGTGTAGAATCGCGGCGCGTGCGCGAGTGTTCAATGTTGACCAACGCGATCCATATCAGGGGGCTTGCGACACTGCGGCCCTGCTCTTAACTCAAGTAACAATGCAACTTGTCCATCCATTTGCTCTTGTCCACTACGGTCATTTTTTATGTAAAATAATAGTTAAAGTTACAATAATACTTATGTTTTGGTTTATAATTTTTAATAGTTGGCGTATTATTGCAACAGCAAGCTCTTCAAGCGTTGACCTTTCGCCGCTAAGTAAAATCAACTTGAAATAATGGAAAATATTTGAGTGTGTTTATGAAGATATTATAAAGTTAATACAAATAAACTATAATATATACCTATAGTTTTAGCTTTTACTAAGCCAATATATAAGTTATCCGTAACCGGGCGTGTGCTACTGTGGCATCACAATAAAATATAGCCTAAATAACTCATAGATAGTGTAATACTCCTTTATAATAGTATTAGATAAAGTCAGGAGCCATTTACAAAAAAAAACATTATTTTTATCATATTTGTAGAGTGCCACTCTAGTTACAGGACAGGGATTAGGGCTACAGAAAGAGCAACTTTATAAATACGCGTGCCGTATGAATCTGACCTTTGATTCAGAGCCTCTTAAATCAATTCAAATGTATTTATTTCAGACAATTAAAAGTCCAATTTTGTAAGTAAAAAAAGAACGAAGGGTTCTAAGGTGTTACAATTAACTGTTACAGAGCGATCTAGTCCTATAAATTGATTGATATATTCGTTCATTCTTCAATAATGTCAGGAGTAAAGAGCGCATTGTATGTAAATTTTGCGCCCACACACTCCTATAATATTTTAATGTGGTACACAGTTGCTCCTTCGAATTATTACTATTGGGCTGAAATTATAATACTTTCTCTATTATATTCGATTGATATTCCTTGGAGATTGTGAATGTGTAATATATAATATGTAATGTAATGTGTAATTATGTAGAGTAATTACTCTTATTGTTTGTTTCTAAAACTGCATGTGCCATAGAAAAGACATCAACGCGCTATGTGTTCTCGTCATAGACCACAAAATCTAAGCGGCGTTTTTATTAAAAACCTTACTTAAAAACGCAGCTTAAAGTTAAACGACGTTGTTGGTACTGAGCGATACACTTTCGTATTCCGCAGAAGGTAAATGACTTTTGATAATTAAGTTCCGTAGTATCTTAAACCAACAATCTTCAGCTTTTGACATTTGTAGGTTTTTTTTACTAGAATTGGTTCATGGAAGACTTTATATGAAGGAACTTATCTAAAAATAGTATACTTTACAATTATAACGAAAAATTTCTATTAGATAATACGAAAGACTCGGAGGAACTAGCTCTCTCTCTCACGAAAGACCAGATTTAATTAATTAGTAATTCTTCTTTTGAATAAGTAATTACATAATTATCTCAGTATAATTAATACTAATTAATAATTTGGTGTCAAGTATGTTACAAGAAAAAAATGCAAAAATGCTTCTTTTATTGCATTAATAAGCATATCTACTATTATTTCAAAACTGACTGAATATTTGCTCTACTTATGTAGAATTGTTAGATTTATAATGCAATCGTTCAGTTTTAAATTCCCGATGCATACAGTTACAAAGGAAGGGTTTAAATGGGAGCATGTTGCAAGTTTACAATCGGCGCATATAAATGCAGCGCTAATATACGATTCACCATGAGGAAATCTTTATTCAAATGTAGTCTTTGTTGCAAAGGATTATCGGTGATTATGCTGGCTCATGTGTATTACGTAATGATGTTACAATGTACTTCAATAATCAATAATTGCAAGGAGTCTGCACTTGGGTCACTATATACAATACGTGACCAAACTACAGTGATATCTTGAATAAAAATTGTTCAATGATACGGCTAAACATTAAACTAATCCCCCGTGGAGAAACCTCGAAATAGTTGTAAGCCATTTGTCTATTTCTTTATTTATAACTCAGAAAACAAAAACGAATCAACTGTTTGGAGGCTGGGGACGTGTGTTTAAAAACGTTAATTTTTAATTGAAATACGTGGTTATGGTTCTTCGCAGTATAAAAATGGTATGTGCATCAACATAGCTGATATAATTTCTCTTTGACTAGCGTCTTGGAGATGTAATCTTAAAACTAAAACATCGAAGACTGGCATTAAAAGGTGGTGCAGGTCCTCCTCAGGCTCTTAATTCCTATTTCTGAAATAAAGTCACTATAAAATATAGAAGGGAAAGTAACCGCCTTTCAAGGGTGAGGCATAGGAAAGATAACAAGTTATTACATACTTATGGCAGGGGTCTGTAGGGATCAGATGACATCTTCAGGCCCATTAAAAAGTATGATAAATATGATTTGACTCTGAAGTATTCTACCTGTAACAATCTGTGGTGTTATATATTTTTTTAATTCAATGGAGTGACGTGACTTGTGATAGAAGTTCCTCTGGTGGTAAGCATCACGCCTGCCTATAACATAACAGTACCAGAATTGTGCACTTGCGAACACAATTCTGTGGCCCTGGACTGCACTGCGCTCGTCACCCTGACATATTACATATCATATATCTACAAGCCCAGTCTTGTACGATTGCCCTTTAACTTGAACACATTCATGCTTGCACAGTATTGCTTGGCGGTTGAATAACTGGCAAAAGAGTGGTACTTTCCCAGGCGGAGTCTACAATAGAGCCTTAAAATATAAAAATAAAATTTGATTAAAAATTATTTGGTATTAAAAATTATTACCTATTTGTATTTTTGCTCACCTACAGCTGCGTGCTGCTTAGTTTTTTTGCTTATTTGTATTTTGTAAAATTTTCTCCTTCTCCTACAATTCTAACTTTTCTTTCCATTTGTTGCAGATTGTAGTATTCATTTGCGTGGTAGGCATTGCCTCCGCCAGCATCGTCGGCCCGGTGCCAGTGGCCCGCGTGGACCCCTTTCCCCAGTACTCATACGGTTACGACGTGCAGGACGCGCTTACTGGAGACTATAAAGGCCACACGGAACAGAGGAACGGCGACCTTGTCACTGGCTCCTACTCCGTGATCGACCCTGACGGCACTAGGAGGATCGTCGACTACGCCGCTGACTCCATCAACGGCTTCAACGCGGTCGTGCGTCGTGAGCCTCTGGTTGTAGCTGCCCCCGCGAGAGTCGTCGCACCTGCCCCTCTTGTAGCACGAGCCCCTGTCTTCGCCCCCGCGCCTGTAGTGGCACGAGCCCCTATTTTCGCTCCCGCTCCCGCTCCCCTTCTAGCTCCCAGACTACCCTACTACGTCTAGATGAATTATTACAATTTTGTTGTTGATTTGTACTTTTTATAGGATTTTTATGACTAGGTTTGTTATTTATGATATTAAATGATTGAAAAATATTTTTTGGTATCACTAACCTAATACTTAACAATAATTAAGTAGCTATCAAAAGTGATTTTACAGTATCAACGATTCTTTAAGAGATAATTAGATATTTTTACGTACCTACTAACTATCTATGAGCTCACTAACTACTCGTTGTTAGTGAGGTCCAGACTGCTGTAAACAAATAAGAAAATAAGTATAATTCACTAAGTCACTAAGGGTTTTTCGACAGAAAACCCTGAAAACAGTAGTGATTATTTTATTTTATTAATTTGAACTAAATTGGTGTTAATTATACAGGGTTATAATCAGTTAGCATCCTTTTAAGGGCATATTCTGTACATCAAATCAAACAACTTTTACTATGGGGCCAACATTGTTTTAATGTACAGAATATGCCCTTTAAAGGATGCTAACTGATTAGAACTAACCCTGTACACTAAGTGATTTTTAAATTTTTAATTGGGTTAATGTCAAATTAGGATTTAATTTAAATTTACTACTTTAATTACGAAAGCTTTTGTAGTGGTAGGTCTCTATTGCAGAGTCCACTCGGGTTAGTACCACTCCTTAGAAGTTATTCAAGCGCCAAGCAGTAGTATGCAAGCATTACTTTGTTTCGGTTTGAAGGGCATTGTTACCAGAGAAATTACTGGGCATAAAGAGATTTCACATATCTAATATAATATTTCAGGGTGACGAGCGCATTGCAGTGCGGTGCAGGGTTCGCAAGTTCACAATTCTGACACTGCTACTGTTATGGGCAGGTGTGACGCTTATCACCAGACGAACGTCTATTTCGGCTTGTCATACAATACCATAAAAAAAACCTTGTAAGTTTTGTATTTTACTTCTTCACGCGCGTATAACAGCTCAACGAATTTGCATTACATTTGGAATTAAAATAGCCTGGAATAACACATAAGCTCACTCTTAATACCAGAAAAATATGCAGTTGTCCTTAGGACAGTGGACGTAGCCACGGGGCGTTGCTGCTAGCATTAAATATAAATACTACAATATTTAAGAGGATATGAAGGAAAAAAAATTAAGTGTACGCATGGTATTGTAAAATTATTATTGCAAAATAAAAACATTTTTTAGCCTTCTCAAAAAGTATATTATACAGCTTCAAAGGTCAGACTGATTGATTTACAGCTAACTTGCAAATAAGAACTCTATACCTGGAAGCTGAATAGAAGACCTTGCTAATAAGATAAAGAGAGTAAGTATGAACAAATGCGGGCGGATCGAAGCTATAGCGCCGAGTACGTGGGCACCGACCAAAATATCTAAATAGTTGGCGAGATGTTAGAACTAAACTTAATCTATAGATAACTGGCAGTATTGTTAAGAAAATACAAAGGTGGCTCCCCAGTCATGTCACCAGATAAAGTGGTAGAATTGTAGCACAGCGACCGCGCGCTGACACATTCCACCGAAGATCGCGACCTTGCCTTCGTTAAACGCTTCAATTAAAAGCGAAAGTTACAATAAGCTCCTCGTAGGTGCGGGTTCGATTACCGGACCACGTGTGACGTCACGCAAATCCGAATGTCACGAGTGGACACGCGTCGGATATAAAACGAGCTCGTACTCTACATTCGGCAGTTCAATCTCACCCTCGAACTTCAACACAACCTAAAATGGCATTCAAGGTTTGTTCTATATAACCAATATCAATTACGGATTATTATATTGCTTAAATAATTGTCAAAACGAGAAAAATATTTTATTTGAATACTCGTATGTTGTTAAAAACAAATTCTAATACTTACGTTCCATTCTTCCATTATTTTTATTTACGCACAAAAAGGACGTGGAACTCTCTGCCGGAGTCTTGTGTTTTTCGACAACTTTAATATGGGAGTCTATAAATCTAGAATTAATAGGTTTCTTCTATTTACTCGTTAAGCGTGAGCACCTTACTTAACATCAGGCAGGGTGAGGTGAAATGCAAACCCTTAAAATATTGTAAATGCGAATGTGTTTGTAGGTTTATTGTTTTGTTTGTCCTTCTTTGCAGATTTTAGAATGGGCATTACATATAGAATCAGAAGGGAAAATAGGCCGACCTACATTAAAACGCGACCCAGTGCTAGATATAGGCATCCTCTCCTGTGTGCCATTGTTTCCCTGTTTTGAGTCAATATTTAGTATAATATCTCGGCAACGTAGTTGTTATCAAAGAAATAAAACCTGACGATACATTTCTGTTATTTCAGTTTGTCGTATTCAGCGCTTTGGTGGCAGCGGCGAGCGCTGGCCTCCTCCCGGCCGCTCCCGTGGCGTACTCCGCCCCCCTCGGCTACGCTAGTCACGCCGCTCCCGTGGCCTACTCCGCATACGCCGCACCCGTCGCCAAAGTTGCCGTCGCGCCTGTCGTGAAGACCGTTGAGGAGTACGACGCGCACCCGCAATACAGCTTCTCCTACGACGTGCAGGACGCACACACCGGAGACTCCAAGTCCCAGCACGAGACCCGCGACGGAGATGTCGTGCACGGATCTTACTCCCTGGTCGACCCCGACGGCACCAAGCGTACCGTAGAGTACACCGCCGACCCCCACAACGGTTTCAACGCTGTCGTGCACAAGGAGCCTCTTGCTCACGTCGCCAAGGTCGCCGCTGTCGCTCCCGTCGTTGCTAAGGTCGCCGCTCCCGTCGCGTACGCCTCCGCTCCGGTCGTCCATGCCGCTCCCGCTGTCTACCACGCTGCTCCCGTAGCTAAGATCGCTGCCCCCGTGGCCTACTCTGCTCCTGTCTACCACTCTGCCCCTGTCTACCACTCTGCCCCGGCTGTGTACAACTCTGCCCCTGCCGTATACCACTCTGCCCCCGCCGCGTACCACTCTGCTCCCGCCGTGTACCACTCTGCTCCCGCCGCGTACCACTCTGCTCCCGCCGCGTACCACTCTGCCCCCGCCGCGTACCACTCTGCCCCTGTCTACCATCACTAAAGACAAAACATAGTGACAAACTTCGAATGCCATCTTGTAAATAAATTATTTATTTAAATAGTCAATTATATATGTTTAATTGTGAGCCCTTACCTAGCATCATGATGTATGAATAGATATAATGTTAGTTTTAATATTTATATAATATAGATATTAAAAACTAGCTGTACCTGCGGCTTTTCTCACGTGGACCAAGTAGTAGTTATGCGCATGACATTATTTTACTACAAAGTAACGTTTTAAGAGGGTTTAAATTCGGCTGATCATTTTGTAACGATATCTTCGTGCATAATAATAATGTTGTATCTCGCACCATCTTACACTTGCGCCTCTCTAAAGATAGATACTTTCATTATGAAGGGATGCAATCTTATGTTGTATTTTCTAGATAATCAGTATGGCCTCCCACTAGGTGGACCGACGACATTGTAAAGTCGTGGGCAACCGGTGGATGCAAATGGCAGGTTGTCGTACAGTGTGGCGGTCTAAGGGGGAGGCCTTCGTTCAGCAGTGGACGTCTCCGGGCTGATGATGATGAATCAGTATTCTAGGTCGGGTAGATGGGATTTTCGTGTTGGTTCCGTGGCGACAAATGGCCCGCGCACGCAATCAAGAGGTATCACGATTTGCAATTCATCAATGTGACCGCAGAGCCTAATAAGCCAAGTAACCAATTCGGGACCGCTGAACTTCAAATCGTGAGGTCACGAGTTCAAAACCCGGGCCCGTTCTAAATGATCTCTTTGACGTTAATGTTAATGTATATTGTGTGAACCCGCAACTGGGCCTGCGTAGTGGCTTATTCGCCTTTCGAGTACCGAGTCGAGTGAGTGGACCTAGTATAAGTCCAGCAATGGACACCAAAAAAAAAAATACTACATACTCCAATTAAATATTTTACAGCAATTCGGAAAACTTTTGCGCATCCTGACTCTGCCTTCATTGGGTCCTCATATTAACCGTGAGATTGCATCTAATTTGGTAATAACGGGCAACGACTTTTTGACTGTTTAGGCAGGCATTTATTTCATCACTTCTTCTGCCTTGTGATGCAATATATAATACGATCATCATCATCATAGCCCATAGACATCCACTGCTGAACACAAAGGCCTCTCCCTTAGACCGCCAATCTGTACGACAACCTGCCATTTGCATCCACCGGTTGCCCGCGACTACCATCATCATCATCAGCTCGTAGACATCCAGTGGTGAACGAAGAACTGCCCCTTAGACCGCCACTCTGTACGACAACTTGCCATTTGCATCCAGCGGTTGCCCGCGACTATCATCATCATCATCAGCCCGTAGACATCCACTGGTGAACACAAAGGCCTCCCCCTTAGACCGCCACTCTGTATTACAACCTGCCATTTGCATTCACTGGTTGCCTGCGGCTACCATCATCATCATCATCATCATCATCAGCGCGTAGACATCGACTGGTGAACGAAGGCCTCCCCCTTAGACCTCCACTCTGTACGACAACCTGCCATTTGCATCCATCGGTTGCCCGCGACTACCATCATCATCATCAGCCCGTAGACTGCCACTGGTGAACGAAGGCCTCCCCTTAGACCGCCATTCTGTACGACACCCTGCCATTTGCATCCATCGGTTGCCCGCAACTACCATCATCATCATCAGCTCGTGTCCACTGGTGAACGAAGGCCTCCCCCTTAGACCGCCACTCTGTACGGCAACCTGCCATTTGCATCTACCGGTTGTCCACGACTTTTACAATGACGTCGGTCCACCTAGGAGGAGGCGTACCTACCGGGCTATGTGGTGTTAGTAGCTTAGGACACCACAGAACATTTTTAGAATATCGCATGTCAATCCATACATCTTCCTTACTCGCAAACTCTCAAGATAAACAACCAATATAAGCTCGGTATGTTCGGGGGTTCAAGTTATACGACATCTATATTATTTCATAAATTGCGTCATAACTTCTATATTCCTGGGCCGATTTTGATAAAACATAGCCTATGTGAAGCGCCGGACTTCATAGATCATATTTCAAGAAACTGCATTTAAATTCGTGTCGTTGTTTCTGAGTTTATCTCGGACAGACAGACAGACAGACAGACAGACAGACAGACAGACAGACAAAATTTAAAAAACTGTATTTTTGGGTTCTGTTGCTCTCATACAGTCCTAAAAAAATTGATTTTAAAATATATCTTCAATGTATAGTAATCGCCTCGTTATAGTTTTATTATATGTATAGATATAGATAATATTCGGCCGGATACCTCATGCCTGGTCCGCGACGAACAATAAGATGACAAATACTAAAGAAATTCAAACAATATGACCGCCTTATACTTAGGTCAGTTGGTAGTATGTCTCCCTTGAGAGCTGTACGCCGATACCCATCCAGGACAAACATTTATGTGACGAACATAGATGTATGTTCTGTGTCTGGATGTGTTGTTGTTATTATGTATTATAAGTAGGTGTGTATTTAAAAAAAAAAATTATATGCTCTGAACCGTTATTCGAGACCTAATAAAGTGAGACAGCACTACTTGCGTCTCGCGGAACAGCGGTCCATCCCTCTTCCGCCCGCCCGCCGGGTGGAGGGGGGTAACCAGCTTGCCGGGCGCAGCGCGGCTCCTCACATTGGCATCGACTTTCGTCGAGTGAACACCCTTTCGGTAAACCTAGACAACTGCTGCATCGACACGGTCTTGGGAGGACTCCTAACACTTTTGCTCGCATTTATTCCGCGGAGATAAGAACGGATTTGAACAATCGATTTAATTTATCCCGATCTTTTGAATCATTATGATTGCATTACTTCGATCATTATAGTTGATTTGAATTATATATAATTATTATCATTCATTGGAATGGTACTATATGATATGTTTTGTAATTAAGTGGTGAGATTAAAAATAAATACCCGATGATCTGAGCTACAAGCTACACATTCGTCTTATTTAAACTTTAAAACATTTCTAAGTAGGTGAACTTTATACTTACCTACACTAAAAATCATTATGCCTTACATAATCATTCACACATTGGCATCTTCAGCTTGCCACCAGGCGATAACAAACAAATCTCACTTTATTAGGTCTCGAATAACGGTTCAGAGCATATAATATGATGTTTTACCTGAAATAAAACAGTTATTATATGCCTAACCTTATTCGAGACCTATATTTCTAACTCTGCCTTTTGGCCCATATGACCACTATAGGTGAGATATAATGTGAGGAGCCGCGCTGCGCGCGCCCGGCAAGCTGGTTACCCCCCTCCACCCGGTGGGCGGGTGGAAGAGGGGCGGAAGGGGCTGTTCCGCGAGAAGCAAGTAGTGCTGTCTCACTTTATTAGGTCTCGAATAAGGTTAGGCATATAATAACTGTTTTATTTCAGGTAAAACATCATATATTAGTATTAAATCAGCTATCTGGTCAGATAGATGGCGCTGTGTGAATTGTCCTCCAATATTTATCTATTACTAGAGGAGGAGGAAGAAATTTGACCCGCTCCCAAAATTCACCACGTTTTTAACTATAACCCCCCCAACCCCTCCCGCCACCCCCCTCCACTTGAATGAACTACCCAAATATCAACTTTCATCACTATAACTTCAAAAACAAAGCACTTTCCATACAACATTCCACCCCTTAAATCATTCCTGTCAAAAAATATTGAGAACCGCAGTTTTTCTTTTAAATGAACTATTCAAACCCAAATTTTTGTGACTAAAAGAACAAAAACAAAGGAAGGTCATACACACGTTTTCCCTGGTCCGCTGGTTCATCCCGAATCGTTTCCCCCCTTTTCCGGGGGGAAATTCGATCCCAAAGCCCTCTTAGTACACCCTCCAAATTTCAAGTCTGTACGACCAGCGGTTTGTCTGTGCGTTGTCTGTCAGTCAGTCAGTCAGTCAGTCAATCAAGACAGAGTGACAAGTCAGGATAGAGCCTTATATATATATATAGATAGGTATATATTCATATAATACATATTATAATATATACCTATGTATTAACAACTACTAACCCTGGGTATTTCTTAACAATTAATAATTGAATTATACAATTTGTTCAAAACTGTAAAGTATGAGTAGTTAAGAGTATCTACACTAAACCTATCTCACAAGTAATAAACTCATTAATATAGCCCCAAAATCAAATTTAATTTAATTAGATCATTATTCCACGTCAGATTAGCATTGTATATTCATTACATTAGAATCACATGATAATCAAACAAGAGCTTTCAGATCATCAAACTTTCAGAAACGGTTTACACAACATGCTGTATACGGATGTGCATGGGCGTTTTTCGAAAAAGTTGTTCACGTGACGAACCGGAGTTGATTTTTGTGTTATAGAGATTTTGCTGTATTTTCTTTTAAAATTTACTTTTTTTTCTGATAAAATTTACTATGAATTAAATAAAAATCATAAATATGCAACAGTTTTATGTAAAACATCGTGATAATCTTAATTTATACGCAGGAGTTCGCAGGAACACGATCCAGTTAGTCACAAAAGAAACAATTAATTAAATTAAAAATATGAGTAATTTTGGTAAATAGTTATGATTATTCAGTAATTTACCTTGAAATCTTTGAAATACAATGTCGAAACATAAAAAATCACTTTCATTATTGAGTTATAATCATTTTTCTTTCGAGGTCGTCACAGTAGGAACCTGACCTTACAAACTTTACATATCTACAAATTTTAATGACATTGAACTTTTACAGCTAACAAATAATAAAAATATGTAACATCAGTCTCTTCTTCATCAGCCACAAAACGCTGGAAACTGCTGGACGAAGGCCTCCCCCTTAATAGGGGTGTTGCCATAATCCCCACGCTTGGCAGGCGGCTTGGGGATCAAATGTTTCTTGAATAGGATTCGTTTTTATCTCTGCAAAAGTATGGGACATTGACTATCTAGAATTCATAAGTGACACACTGAAAAAAGTAAGCTAAGGTTACACTGAAAGAACTAAGCCAAAACGGCGGCATAGTACACCCTAAGCTGATAACTCTGTATATTCCAAATTTTATCCAAATCAGTTCAGCCAATCCAAAGATTAGCGGATTAGACTTATAATATAATATTATTAGATTTATTTTTATTTTATTACTAGTCATCTGTTAAATTTAGTTCCAACCTAATAGGTTCAGAGCGTCACAAAATGATTCCGGCTATACAATTCGTGACGAACCCGATGTGACGTATTCATATCAACCAAACTTCAAAAAAATATTCTAGCTGTTGTGTTTATTTTAGGGATACATGCGATGTGTTTTACAATAGTTTATAAACAAAAATGTGATAGTGTTACGGCAAATAACTTTATAAACTGCTGCATACCTCCTAAAATCCCGTCACTATGTCACTATCTGGAATTCAAATTCTGAACCATGCGGTGGTTCAGAATTTGAATTCTACGCCTAATACACGCCTACTTTCGTCACAGTTTTGATTACACTGAGGTTTGCTTCAAAATTACAGTTATACTACAGACAAGATTAATATTGGAGTTTTGGCGGGAACACGGAAAAATCATGTCGTTGCATTCTATTATTTTCTTAAACTTGTGTTTTTACGCGAATTAATGATTAAAAATGGTGGTGTTTTATGCATTGAGTGTTGATTTACATGCACGAGTGTGGGCAAGTGATATAATGTGGTGAAACATGTCTTTTCGTGTTGTTTTCAAAACTCCGTAGAAGCTCATAGTAAAGTCACCACAACTTTACTGGGGTATGACTTGGACTCGACTATGACTAATTTCATGTGACTTACTGTGATTTCATGACTTATATGACTTGATGATAACAAATAAATGTAAAAATTCATAAACTTGACACTGGCAGAATGCACAACGTGCGATGCCAAAAACTAAGAAAAAAAAAAAGAAAGATTAATATTGCTAGAAATTAAAAATAGCCATATTTTAGGGTAATATTTCGTTGAAGTATCGTATCGTGACTATTGCCGGAATTCCGGTTCTACCGTTTTCCTGGGACAACAATTAAACAGCGTTTTTAGGTATTTTAAGCCCAATTAAGACGATACAGAGCTCTAAATCGTATTTATCAGTTCAACATACGTCTACAGAGCCTACAACAGTGGTGCTACTTAATTTATCTAAACTTTTCTGAGACTTGAAAGTTTCAAAAAAGCAGTTGAGACATGCAGATTTTACACTTTTTTGAAATTTATTTTTATTATATTTTAATATTAATGACTGCTGAGTTGCTCATAACAGTAAATTTTGATAACTTAAATATGTATTCATTAAATAAATATGCAGTTTATTTAAGTACATTTCATACACACCTGTTTTGAAAAACGCCCAAAACACAAGAACCCAAAGGCAAATGTGAAAATTCAAGCAATAGAGTGTTCTCAAAGTCACTACATTAAATTATAATAATACCAATTTATTTATTTCGGATATTATAAATCATAATTAAAATACAAAAAAAATACATTATTTATATATTATTTTTAAATAGTTATTGAAATTAAAAATGTAATCAGTTAGAAATTAAAATTACATTAAGATTAAATCAGAAATGAAATTAAAATTAGAATTTTAAATACCTACTTATATATTATACTAGCTGACCCGCCCCGGCTCCGCACGGGGTAAATACCCATTTTGAACCAACTTAAAAAAAAGAAGGTTATCAATTCGTCACATTATGTATGTAATATTAGCTGTGCCCGCAGTTCCATCCACGTGATGATGAAAAACGACCAATATGATAATCAAAAATTGCAAATATGTTTATCCGGGATATAAGCTATCTCCATTCCGAGTTTCATTAAAATCCGTTTAGCCATTTTAGCACGAAGAGGTAACAAACATACACACACACACCCCATTTCACCCCTTTAATTCACCCCTGTCGCAAAATCCGTTCTTAGCTGACGTTTTCTACCTATAAACTACCTGACTGCCAAATATCAGCTTCAGAGAAAAAATACAGTTGTTTTGAGATTTCGTGTTTAGCCTTGTAAAGTTTAATTCCCCGTTTCTCGCCCTTAAATCATCTCTGTCAAAAATATTATTAGCATCATATTTTATTTTGAATGGACCACCCAAATACCAATTTTTATTACTATATCTTCAAAAACAAAGAACTTCCATAGAAAGTTTCATCCCCCATTTAACCCGCTTAATTCAGCCCTGTCGCAAAATCCGTTCTTAGCTGACGTCTCCTACCTATAAACCACCTACCTGCCAAATATCAGCTTCAGAGAAAAAATACAGTTTTTTTGAGTTTTCGTGTTTAGCCTTGTAAAGTTTAATTCCCCGTTTCTCGCCCTTAAATCATCCCTGTCAAAAATATTAACAACATCAAATTTTATTTTGAATGTACTACCCAAATACCAATTTTCATTAATATAACTTCAAAAACAAAGAACTTCCATAGAAAGTTTCATCCCCCATTTAACCCGCTTAATTCAGCCCTGTCGCAAAATCCGTTCTTAGCAGACGTTTCCTACCTACAAATATGTTTATCCGGGATATAAGCTATCTCCATTCCGAGTTTCATTAAAATCCGTTTAGCAATTTTAGCACGAAGAGGTAACAAACATACACACACACCCCATTTCACCCCTTTAATTCACCCCTGTCGCAAAATCCGTTCTTAGCTGACGTTTTCTACCTATAAACTACCTGCCTGCCAAATAACAGCTTCAGGGATCAAGTAGTTTTCGAGATTCCATGTTTAGTCAGTGAGTGATTGAGTGAGTGATTTTTTCGCTTTTATATATATAGTTTATATATATATGAGGTGCCAGATCAACATCGGCGAGTCCCAACGTTCGGATAATATGCTCAGGTTTCCGTTCGGGCTGCCACGCACACGCCTTAACAGCGAAAGAGCGGCTTAAAGCCTTTAATGTCTGCCGCATACATAAATACAAGTTACTTATAAAACGAGAAGTTATTATATAATAATTGAGATGTGCTTTATTATGAATATTTATTATAAAACATATAGATTTACTAAAATATCAATGAAATAAAAAGTAGGTAGGCAAGTTTGCATTGTGCAGGATAAGATAGCCATAACAATAGTCCAGCCATAACACGTGTATGCAGGGCAGTAAAATATGCATGCCAGGTAATCAGATATCGAATATCTGGAATCCGAGGACGTCGGAGCTTGGCGGCGCGGGCAGCGTGCGCTCGGCGCCCGGGATGACGGTCAGACCACGCTGACGGAGGCGGCGGCGCTCCGACCGCGCATCCACTGGCATCTTGCCGGGCAGCACCGAGAACCGCCGCCCCACTGGCACCGTCGACATCCTCTTGAACAACATCTCCGTCTCCGACTTCAGTTCCGGCGGCAAAATCCTTACTATTTGTTTCTGGCGTTGAGTTATAGCCTTGCGCTCATCCGCCGCCACGGCCTGCGACGCCATGTCGGCGCACTTTGCGAGGAAAGCTTGTATCCGCTCCGGATCTTGCATCTTTTTAGACCACTCGTATGCCTCTTCGACTGCAATTCGTACCTCATTCGCATTCCCTTGCTGCATGTCGCCACTCATCAGAACGAAGCACCCGTTCAGCCACCAGGTCACACTGCTCAGTTCTTGAGCTTCTTTTTGACAGCGTTTAGCATAAAACTTTGCTAGAGCATAATTCTTTTGCGTGCAAAGTAACCTAGCTAATTCGTACATGAGCCAACATTTCATTGTAGAGTTTTCGCACATATCTAGAGTGGCTACTACTTTCTCTGTAGCTTCTTTGATATCGATAAACTTAAATGGATAGTGCGCCATAACTGAGTCGAAAGATTGTGGGCGTCCTACAGGCAGCCCCATGAGAAAGGCGATACGGCGCCTGTTGCCGCGCTCGCTGAGCGTGTAGGACAGCCGGTGCTGCGACAAGTATCCCTCCCCGACGGCTCTGTATAGCCTGTCCGTGTACATTTCCTTGTCGGGTAAAGTGCGAGGCGTCTTGTTATCGAGGAACAGCTGCATTCGCTCCGCTTGTGCCATCACATCCATCACTCGATTGTCTCGCAAACTCTTCTCAATTTGTTTCACCAAACGCTCAGCTGTACGTGCACCGATATCACGTTCCTTTTCAAGTACAGCTTCTTTGTATTTATTCTGATATTTAGAATCCGCTTTTTCAGCAAGTCTGATAGTGTAATAAGGCCGTTGAGATCGCAACATGTCTTGTCTTTCACTGAGGGATCGCAGAGCTTCTGAGACGATATATTTGAGCTGCGCACTACCTCCAGAATTTGCTGAGACTAAGCGAGGATCCTCCAAAAGTTCTTGTAGAAAAAACTTATCATATGCCATCGGTCCCAAATATTTCATGGCCATTACTCTTGCTAATGTCAAATGTTTGCGAGCTTCCATTTGGGTCAACTTTCGTTTGCGTTCCGGCTTAGGAATACGAGAGATGTGCAAAGGTTTCTGTGGTTCGTCCTCGTCGACTCGTGCGGACTCCATCTGCTTGATGAGAGGCAGGAAGTCCAGCATGACGCTGCCGGCGTTCACTCCGATGCAATCCTGAATCGTTTCGACGCCTTGGTCGATGCCCTCGCGGAAGTAGGGAGGCTGCTTGCGTAGCCTGGCTCCGCGGTAGTTCATGACCACGGAGCGCTCGAAGTCGGACATGGTGTACATGGCGCGTGCCTGCATGTTGCGCGCTATCATGTTGGCTGGCTCTAGCTTCAGCGCCAGCTCAGCGTCGGCGTACGCCTGCACCGGCTGCACGGCGTCCGCGCAAACCTGGCTGCGCCCCGTCAGCATTCTCACATCCTCCGGTGTGCTTTTGAATGCCTCATCATAGGAAGCTTTCGACTTCTCGAACTGCTCGAGTCGTCGGAGGTATGCGCCGCGCTCGCGGTACACCGTCAGTGCACCGAATAGTTGTTTTTCTTCCATGCTTGTTTTATGTTTAAAACTCACAAATATACCAAAAATAAGCTTAATTATTACAAAACAATGTAAACATTCTTACTATTTAGTCTGTGACTTTGACTTTCTAACTTGTCAGTGCCCCAAATACTAGCCCAAACATTACGGTACTCTTTCTTTGTCATGATCTGTTATTACCATAGAGGCGACATCATAGTCATAGTTTGTTAGCAGCAGAAGCTAGTAGCGCCCGCTCCCTGCCCCTGGTCCACCTACATTATGTTCACCTGGCTGTACCAGGGGCATTTTTTTCCCCATTGATCCACCTCAAGATACGCCCAGAGGCGTATATTTCATCCGCTATCCCACAGGAGTTGTTATATTTTCGGATGTTACGACTACATACAACCTTTCATTTATACTCATGCCAACGTCGACCCCACTGAAGAGAAATTAACACTTTGTGTTTTCGATAGTCGATCTATCTGTTCTGTTGCAGTGTGAACGAACAAGCTAATCTACCAACCGATAAAAGCAATTAATACACTTTAATTAACATTTATAATATTAATGTGATTTTTTAAGAAATTCGCTACAATATATAACTTTTTCCGTATATTGGTTAGCAATTACGGTTGTAATGATATAGATTTTATTAATTAATGATTGATAGGATAGACAGATAGGCAAGCAAACCAATCGATGGACAGACGGTACGGCGGCGGCGCGGCGTAGGCTCATCTAATAGGGTCCTGTGGACACACCTCGGGTATGGAACCCTATTTAGAATATGCGCGATCATTAATTCAAGTTACTTACCTAATTTTTTTATAACATTGAGTTTAGTGCTTGTACTTGTAGTTTGACAATAGTTGTCTTGTAGCTTTATAAAACGCAAAAAATACTTTTTGCGGTGCTGCCAGTTTTTCTCTACAAGTACAAGACTTGTAGCTTTATAAAACAGGACCCTGGTCCTAAAAGATATGACTACCAACGACCATGATCATTGTAGTAGTCTTAAGAGCGCCTTGTCCGTTGTTACCATAAAAAACCTTTTGGGTACGAAACTCTCAAACGAATGAAAATCAAACCAATAAATCAGTTTCAGGTAAAAAAATATTTGCCATTTAATGTTCGTTATCAGTCCTTGTGTCTGCACAGATGTTAAACGGCTACGACAGATGCGGGCGCGCCGGGATACGTGATGGGGGCGGCGAAGCGAGCGTACTGCTGGTAGGCGGGGTAGGCGTACCGAGCGAGCGTCGGAGGCGCGCCGGCGTACGCGATGGAGTAGCGTGGCACTACAGGAGCAGGGCCGGCCACGAGCCGTGTCGCTGGCGCCGGAACTGGGGCGGCGGCGATCCGCGCTGGGACCACGGCCGGCTCCGCCACCACGGCGGGTTCCACAACGGCGGGCACGGCTGGCGCCACCAGAGGGCTGTTGCGCACATACGCGAAGTAACCTTGCTCATCGGCGGTGTAGTCCACGGTCAGCCGTGTGCCGTCAGGTTGTACCAAAGAGTATTGCCCTCGCACCAAATCACCGTTGCGCTCCTCGACCTGGTTCTTTATGTCACCGGTGTTCGTATCCACTACGTCGTATCCGAACCTGTATTGAGGATACGTGTCGAATTCTTCGAGACGCGCGGCTGGCGCCAGCACGGCGGCAGGCGCTGCGACCGCCTGTACCGGCTCCGCTACCAACGCCGCCGGGAGGGCTCCAGCGCGTGCCATCGCCACAAGGCAAGAGATGATGACGAACTGAAATAAATGACGGTACAATTGATCGATTGATAGCAATAATAGATACAAATTTATGTACATCGGACACTGACAGCTGTACTTGAAACAGTGACACGGTTTAGCGGGGACTGTTTAGTTACGCAAGCGCATACGCCGAGAATTTACTAATAAGCGAGGATAGCTCGTTCGTCAAGGACGCGAAGTGTCGCCCGTTGCATCTGAATGAGCTTAGAGAACACTGCCACTCTCGCTGGTATTGTCACCATATTTCACTGTAATAAGGATAAAAATAGTGGAACGCCGAAGTCGGACAAAAATAATGTACTTATTTTGGTGGAAGGTTTGTGGAAGTGTATTATATTTTGCAATAGGTGATGAGCTTTAAAATGAATATTCAGATTCAGCTCAAAAAGAAGTTTTATTACAAAAGTAATGAATCGATTATGAAATTTTAATTTTTTTCATTATTTGAGAATAATTAAGTACAGATCATTTATTTGTAAGCCAACAACTTAATGTAAAATATGATGAAGACCAAGAAACAATACAAATTTCAATATATAAAAATCGATGAAATTAATTTTTTTAAAAGGAAAATGAAAAACTGAGAAAACGAACATTGGTTATCGTTAGTATAAAATTTAAATACATTGAGGTAATTTACCTTAAAGGCCATTTTTTTTGCTTGGGATGGTTTGCTGAAGAAGTCAGATGAGACTATGCTCCCATCTCGTTCAACAAGGTATATATACTGGCACCTGCTTGTGACACATGGTCCACGTTAGCATTTTGTATTGTGTTAACGCGTCACAGAAGATGTGCACGCAATTGGAAATGAGCTACAGTTTGTCAATGGCGGAAAATTTGAAGGCGTACTTGACTTTTAGCCAATTGTTTTGAAATTTTTGGAATGTATAAAAGTGTAACAAATCACTTCAAGAACACGTTCTTAAATGGAACGGCAGCTGAAAGTAGTGTCTGTACCGTTGTTTTCAGTATTGTCTGCTTGTATTATACGAGTGATTGTTGAATGAATCGTCGGGGCTTTCGAATCACAACAGACACTGCGGTGTTGTCGTCGTTGTTCTATCTTTATTTCCCGGCGGATATAATTATACCAGCACAGCACCTACTTTTTCCTTTCTATACATCTCTCTTTTGGTATGATACAGACTGAGAAAAGATACTTTTTAGGCCGCTCGAATGTCTCCGACATGTTTTAGAGTAGGTACCAATTAACTTATCATCATAATGATGATTTATTATGGCGTACTCGACGTAGGTTTTGTGAATAGGTTTGTATAAATTGTGCATAAAACCTCCGCATATTATCTATTGTAACCAGTGATTAAGTACCCAACCGAGGAGGTAAATCCTCCAAGATTGTAATTTTTCTTTCGTACATTTTCGTTGTTTTTTTTTTCACTTTATGAAATATTTTATCATGCTGAGTTTTCCCTTTTCTATATCAGGTTAAATATATAGAGTTGTCATTTACACAAATGGGCAAGAAACAACTTGTATAAATCTCATTATGGGTTAGAAGCTTGATGAAATGGGTTTTCTGGAGCATCATCTATTATATGCCTACACAGCACCTACTTTTTCCTTTCTATATATCTCTCTTTTGGTATGTACAGGCTGAGAAAAGAGACTTTTTAGGCCGCTCGAATGTCTCCGATATGTTTTAGAGTAGGTACCAATTAACTTATCATCATAATGATGATTTATTATGGCGTACTCGACGTAAGTTTTGTGAATAGGTTTGTATAAATTGTGCATAAAACCTCGGCATATTATCTATTGTAACATTAAGTACCCAAACGAGGAGCTAGATCCTCCAAGATTGTAATTTTTCTTTCGTACATTTTCGTTGTTTTGTTTTTTCACTTTATGAAATATTTTATCATGCAGAGTTTTCCCTTTTCTATATCAGGTTAAATATATAGAGTTGTCATTTACATAAATGGGCAAGAAACAACTTGTTTAAATCTCATTATGGGTTAGAAGCTTGATGAAATGGGTTTTCTGGAGCATCATCTATTATATGTATGACTCACGTGATAGTTTTTTTTCTTTTAATACAAGAATTTACTTGGATACTCCTCAAAATGACTAGAATTCTCAATTGAATTTATCGTCCTTTAACATATAATGAAATCCCAATTTTAAGGGTTATTTTACCTAACATCACCATTCTGAAATAAAAACCGGTAATCCTAAAAGTAGGTAAGGATTTTCTAACAAGAAGCGTATGAAAAAGAATAGCCGCATTACCTAATCTGATTTTCATACTCGTTCATTTGGATGTGAAATTCACTAGGATATAGCTGTACAGAAGCAACAATATTTTGACGCCAAAGTACGCTAAATGTAAACACTAAACACAGAGTAATTATAAAAATAATTTATTTTCAGTACTATAATTACGACATTTTAGCAGTCGTGATTATATTTTTTCATTAGTTCAGTGGTGGTAGATAGGGGCAGAGTAGACAGCGGGAGCGGAGTGGTAGACGGGGGCAGAGTAGGCCACGGGTGCGGAGTGAACTACAGGGGCAGCAGCATAAGCCAAAGGGGTGGCGTATTTGGCGACGGGAGCAGCATGGACCACAGGAGTGGCTGCGTAGGCGACGGGAGCGGCGACCTTAGCGACCGCGGCAACCTTGGTGACGTGAGCGAGGGCCTCCTTGCGGACGACGGCGTTGAACCCGTTGTGAGGGTCGGCGGTGTAGTCAACGGTGCGCTTGGTGCCGTCGGGGTCGACAACCGAGTAGGAGCCCTGCACGACGTCGCCGTCACGGCTCTCGTGCTGAGACTTGGAATCACCAGTGAGACTGTCCTGCACGTCGTACGCGAAGCTGTACTGGGGATGCGCATTGTATGACTCTACATTCTTGGCGATGGGCGCGGCGTACGCCGAGTAAGCCACGGGACCGGCGTGGTAGGCCACGGGAGCGGCGTGGTAGGCCACGGGGGCGGCAGGCAGCAGGCCGGCGCTAGCGCAAGCCACTAGACCAGCGAATACAACAAACTGAAAAAAGGTAACATGCATAAATATATTTTATCACAAGGTCTCCTGGGTTTCAAGTTCAAGTTGTAGAGTTTTGTAACATGACGTAAAAAAGATTAATTAAAAGTGAAAGGCAAATAGGTAGATTCTCTCATTCTTCATTCTTTATTTGCACTTGACACGATCGGCGGAAATACACTAAAGATTAATTTAAGAATCTCTAAAAAAGATAAACTTCTTTATTTAACGCCAAGATCTATCGCTTATAATATCGAGTAAGTAGGTCTATACATATCTTTGCCACTACAATAGTCACGTAGATGGAAACCTTAGAAACTGTGTTTGTTCTTGCTAAGTGCCTTTATGATTCTTTCTAAAGCTTTATCAATCTCCTTACCTTGAATGCCATTGCTACTTATTGGTAATGCTCAGGTTGACTGATTATGAGTGTCTAATAAAAAAACTAATCTTGTATCCGTTTTATACAAACTCTAAATGCCTGGGGCGTGGGCTGTCCTGCCTCTGATATCTAGGCTTATTACATTTTACCGGTGAATAGTAAATCAATTGTAACAGCTGTTAAGTATTATGTAAAGTATCGCCATAAAGTACATTTTATTTACATATAGATACATTAAGATAAAAATATATTAAAAAGTATTTAAAATTAAATCGTGAATGATTAAAATATATACTAACCCTAAAATATAAAAAGTATATAAAGATCTTAATGACAAATTGAACAATATATTAGTATAATAAGCTTTTAAAATAACAACAACCGGGTCCAACCTGGACCAGTTTTTCCAGTATATGTAAAGTCAGGTGTAAGCACCTTCACTCACTCTACTTTCTACTCGTCTTCGTAAGTACCTATAAATAAATATACAATTTTCTTTATTCGATTTTATTTGATAACGCAAACGTACTTGAACTTCACTTGGCAATTTGTTATCAGAGGACAGAACCACATTCATACAAAGGCATTCGCCTCAGGCTATGTACTGGCTAATATATAACGAATCAATGTTCCGAATTTGCATTATAAACTCTCGATCGCTTAACCCAACAACACCAACACTAAAGCAATGGCTTTCAAGGTTAGGAAATAAATTCAAATCATAAACAACAGCACTTACTTATCTATTTGTTTCTAGGTTTATTTCATAAGTTGCTTGCTGCATTCAAAATCACCATATAACTTCACTCTCTCTTTGACTTTTGATAGTTAATGAAATGTGACTGTATATTTTCAGTTTGTTGTATTCGCTGGCCTGGTGGCTTGCGCTAGCGCCGGCCTGCTGCCTGCTGCCCCCGTGGCCTACCACGCCGCTCCCGTAGCCTACTCGGCGTACGCAGCACCAGTCGCCAAGGTGGTCGCTCCTGTCGTCAAGACAGTAGAGGAGTACGACGCGCACCCCCAGTACAGCTTTGCGTACGACGTGCAGGACGGTCTCACCGGTGACTCCAAGTCGCAGCACGAGAGCCGCGACGGTGACGTCGTGCAGGGCTCTTACTCAGTCGTCGACCCCGATGGCACCAAGCGCACCGTCGACTACACCGCCGACCCCCACAATGGATTCAACGCCGTCGTGCGCAAGGAGGCCCTCGGTCACGTTGCCAAGGTCGCCACTCCCGTCGCCTACGCCGCCCCCGTCGCCAAGTACGCCGCCCCTCTGACCTACGCCGCCCCCGTCAACAAGTACGCCGCCCCTCTGACCTACACCGCCCCTGTCACCAAGTACGCCGCTCCCCTGACCTACGCCGCCGCACCCGCCGTGGCCTACTCCTCCCCCGTCTACCACTCCGCCCCCGCTGTTTACCACTCCGCTCCCGTCTACCACCACTAAACTTACCAAAGCTACCCAATGTATGTGAGTAATGATGATCATTTGTAAATATGAATAGTTAAATATAAATAAATTATTATTACGCTTACTATGTATTTTTAATGAAACCCTAAGTTTTAAGATAATTAAAGACGAAAATCCTAAATACCGGAGAAGTTAAGTTATAATTAATCGATACATTCACAATACTGCAACATGATATTGGACTACCTAGAATGTTATGGCCAACCAAGCCAGTCAGCTTGGTTTACACAATTATAGAGAGAAAACTGTAAAATATCTCAGAGCTATCAGCTCGGCTATTCAAGAGCATACGTTTCCTTTCCCGAGACTGTTCTGTTGTTATGTCTTCTGTTATGATTTTTAGATTTATCAAGGGTTTTTTACTAATGACTGATTCCTCAGCAAATCTGTTACCTTAGGTGATCATATCTTTGACCAATGATAAAAAAGTCCTTAAAATGCTTTATTTCTTGTGTGATCAATTTGACCGAGATCGAGCATCAATTGTTTCTATGATCACGCATAAAATTCTATTATTCAGCAACATCGCGCTAACTGAAAACTATGATAAATTTCTTAAAATCTCATAATCTTATACCAAACATATCAGAATCCAATCGTGAGCATAATTAGGTACATTAAGTAATTTAAAATCTACTTTGTGGATACACAATTTATTGCCACACATTTTGCCTTACTGGTGGTCTTGTGTGACACTATTTATTGTAAATAAATTCATTTACATTTGATTTAATACTATATTAAACTACTACTACTATATTATATTTACTTAATTTTTTTATGTTATTCTGGCTTTTTCCTGGCGGAGTGCCTCTGCACAGGGGAATATCTTTTATTTTCTACTAGCTGTTGCCCGCGGCTTTGCCCGCATGGGCTAAGTATTTTGCAGGAATTTGGTATATGATCACACCGTGGCTTTAAGCTTATTATAGGCTGCCGCCTAAGCTGTGGTAGCCTAATTAAGAGACCGCTTGGCTTGAAATCGTGAAGTCAATCGCGGGTTCAAATCGTGGGCTTAACCAATGAGCGTACCGATGAGTTTATGTACGAATTTTCATAACACTTACTTTTTGGAGAAGAGAAATATCGTGAGGTCGGGCATACGTCCGCAGAAGAAATTCAATCGCGTATCGCCCAATCACCCTGGAAGGTTGTAGTGTGAAGTATCTTCGAGGGTATTTATACCTAACTCCAACAGTGGACTATTAAAAAGGCTGATTAGCCTTATGGTATGCTATAATACCACACCAAGTTTGATCATTCAATGTACCTATTATAGTTTTTTTACGATATGAGAAAAACAAAAAACCTTTAAAAAGTGCCTTTCATGTATGGGGGACTCGTTTAAATTTTGATCGTTATCATCATCATCAACCATTTTTAACCTACTGCTGAGTAAGTGTAGGTTTTCTCTTCAGTGCGCTATCTTTTCCGCTCCAGTGCCGTTGCGTTTCTGCCGTTTTAATATTATGTCGTCCGACCAGCTGGCTGATGGACTACATGGTAATCGCTTTTTGTCCGCAGCCACCATTCTGTAAATACTCCAAAGCACCAGTCCACCATCCATCTTCTTTTCTTATCAAGTTACACACACACTGTCTGTTTAACCACGTCTTCGACCTTCGCCGTCGCATTTTGACGTTTTACTTAGATTTTTTGCGTGTCTCTTTATTGATGGTTCACGTATCAGCACCGTATGTGACTATAGATAAGAGTCGTTTATTTCAGGCACCTTGGTCCTCAGACATAATGGGATCTTGAACTTAAATATCAAATTTCCAAACGCGGATGTTGAGACTTGTCATGATCCTAGTCTTGGTCTTGTGTATCCCGTTGAGAATCACCCCAAAAACCTATTTTTAATTCTCACGGAGTTGAGTTTAAGCATACTCTAGAGGCCAGTAAAGTTCTCAGCTAAGCTGGTCTTCTTCGAAACGGAAATGCGTTTTGTGTATGCCATTGATATTAGAACCTCTTTCACTCCATTTAAGAGTCTTCACTAAGTCATCTACAACGATCACGAAGAACTTGGACCTTAAAACCCACGGAATTCATTGGCAATATATTTTTTCCTTTCATTATTTTCTTTCATAGGACCATTGTAAGAATTCTCTAGAAAAAAGAACTAAATCACTACATCTATTCTATAACCTAACCGAGATAATAGTGAAAGTTATGCAATGCAATTTTTTCAACAGGCGTTAGCTTTAGTTATTTAAAAATGTTAATAAAAATATAATACTTTTTATAAAATATATCTATAAAAAAAATTACAATGTTTTGTTATTTTTTGTTTTTATTTTCTGGTATAAACTTTGTTAATTAGATTGATTTTGTTGTTTTTCAGGCACTATATGGATGCCAGATGGATAAGCAAATTTAAAAAATAATATTAGTAGATTACTCACCTAGGGAGCAAAAACAAAAAATGTCTTCATGAATTTCGACATCAATGAAGGCTGCTTAACTTGCTCTCGTGGGATGTATACGATTTTACGTGCCGCTGTAAGTGGTTCATAAAATTTTGAAAATTTCTTTTTTGTTTTTGTATGCTTCGTGTTTTTTATTATTCTAGCGGTAAGAATTACGAAGTTTAGTCACTTTAGCTTTTAGATATTTTTTTAACTTTAACACCGCTTTTTGCCTCGTTAGGGCCTCGTTAGGTTATGAATTTTAAAAAAACCGTGAAAATAAGTTTCTTGGTTTCTTTAGTTTAGTATATTTACCAACTTTCATTCAAAAAATATTTCAACCCCCTAATAATACCCATTAAGGGATGATTTTCAATAAAACACAAATTTTGTTATTAAAATTTCAGCGCCGTGGGACTGTTTTTTTTTTATCATTTTGACCTTTCGTCCCCAATAAAGCATCCTTAGGGGATGAATTTCGAAAAATCCTTAGACCTGCCTTTCTTTATTTTTGATGTTTAATATACAAACTGAATACTCAGTCGCTACGTCGTTCAGACGAACGACGTAGCTCGAATTTTATTTTTATTTCAATACAAAGCTTAGGGGTCAATTTTACCTCCTTAGAGGCCTAATTTAAAAAAAAACGTTCTTATTGTACACCTAGACCATTTGAATAATATTGATTCCAAATTCCACATCTCTACAACAAGCGGTGTAGCCTGGGCGATGATAGCTAAGAAAAAGGGACTTGCTTTTTTTTATATATTAAGATTTAATTTATATGTATACTAAAAAAAATGTTTTGTACGTTTTTTACACCTTTGTTTTTTACCCCTGGATCGCAGTTATCTTAATAAATAAAATTTGAATTTGAATACAAAATATTACATCTACAGGTTGATGGTTTTGTAGACCGCGTCCTTTCAGGGCATGCTTAATTTGCTTAAGCTGGTCTTAGGCTTTCTTTTGTAATAAATTTCGCTCAGCGAAATTTAATGGTTCTCAAGTTATTTAACATTATGTGAATTATTTTAAATTTTCCCGTTATGTACCATATACACCTGATTTACGACAATACAGCTATTTCTAAACCAGTTTTTGATTCTTATTACATAACAAGAATCGTAATGGCTCGATTAACACATACTTTTAATCATAAATAACGACAGCTCTAAACACTGCAACAACAAGTAACTTTTAAAAAACCGACTTCGAATTAATATGGGGCCACCTCGGGAGTATACCCTTTCAAATAAAAAAATTATTTTCAACATCGGTCTACAATTAACGGAGAAATCTGTTAACATACATAAAAAATAACATACATACCGTCGAACAAAGAACCGCATCTTTTTTTGAAGTCGGTTAAAAAGTAAAAACCATGTATTTCCAATTTTCTGATCCGGAACATTAAGGATTATTTTTTCGATAAGTCAACTGTTTTTTTTTCCAACAAAATATATTGAAAACATCTCTTTTCAAGTGGCTTTCTAATGTAGTAATTATTTTGGAAAAATATTGTTGGGTCAATCAAAGAGGTTCACCCCTCAGTAAAATCATTTAATAATACATACACACGTACGTACTCGTAACAATTCGTGTTCAAGATTCAAAACAGGAGTCATGTAATGAAAAACGTAATACAAGACGTATCTTTAGTCGAAAAGTTCCTTCTAGGTAAGCTTGCTGCATCTTTTTATAAAGAGGGTAATGTTAGAGAGTTGATTTCTATAAAGAGGGTAAACGATAAACAAGGAATGTAAAAAAATTGGTAATCGTTATTTACAAGTACCGAAAACTAGTTTGAAAAGGTCGCCTAGCTAACTTTGAAAACTGCTTAGATTTACTTACTCTGTTAGGTAACCTGTTTTTTGTATTCCTACGAAAGCTTTTATTCATTTATTCGTTTAATCCTTGCAAAATAGGTTAACAATCAATTGTGATCTTAAATTATAAAACAGGCAAGGACTATATTTTCGCTGTTGAAGCATGCAAGTAACAGTACCTATGGAAAGTAAATTGGTAAATTTAAATTAGGAATATTTATCAACATCTGAGGTTTTGCCCATATACTCATAATACAACAACAAATGTTACTAGACATAATAAAAAAAAATGAAATAAAAATAAAATATGGTAGAATTACACACAATGTCATTTCATAATTAGGTCAAAGTTTAAAGTTAAAATATAAAAAAGCTTACTTTTGCAAAGTTTTAAAAATGCTAGAAGCATTGAAATCATGTTTTCTGATTTTGAATTTAAATCGGAAATTTTGGATTCTCTGTGTTCGGAGGCTAATTTATTATTTCCGGTCCACATTTTTAATATTTGTCAAGATCATTGTTTTATGTACTAATGAACCAATGATAACGACAAAAAACAAACAAGAAAAAATACCACCCAAAAAAATTAAATTTAAAAAAAAAAACGCTCGGGCGGAAAATCTATAAGAAAATAAAAAACATTAATAACTGCTATACAATGAAAAATCCTAGAACATACATGGGTATTATCGTGAAGCCCTTGTTACGAGGAAAACACACATTTTCAGGTTGACGTCACTGAAGGGGCTAAGAAGATGTGGGGCCGCGGGGTCTGAGTTCACTGCGAACTACTAGTTTATTTGATTCCAGTATATTTCTTCCAGTTGGACTTTTAATGACAATACAAAATCATTTATTCAAAACAAAAAAAAGTTACAAACACAAAATAGAGAATTTCGTAATGGAACCGTCCCCAACACAACTGATGCTGGTTGTAGACAACCAGCGCTGTTTTTTTGTTGGGACCGGTAGAAGACGTCACGTCATGGTGTGCAAAGTATTTTTTATTTCTATTAAAGTCTTTAGGTTCTATAAGCACTTTCACTCACTCTATTTGCGTACTCTACTCCCCCAGTATTCTTATTATACCAAATATTTTTTTATAAACGTACTTGAACTTCACTTGGCAACTTGTTATCGGAGGATATAACTGCAATCGTACGACAGCATTAGCCTCGGGCTATATACTGGCTGATATATAATGAAACAATGTTCCGTATTTGCATTATAAGCTCTCGATCGCTTAACCCAACAACACCAACACTAAAAAGCAATGGCTTTCAAGGTTAGAAAATAAATTCAAATCATAAACAAATGCGCTTAAATATAATTATTTCTGTTTTATTATATGCTTAGTGCACTCACAATCACCCCATAACTATCTCTTTGAATTTGGATGTTTATTGTTATGTGACTGTATTTTTTTCAGTTTGTTGTATTCGCTGGTCTGGTGGCTTGCGCTAGCGCCGGTCTACTGCCTGCCACCCCCGTGGCCTACCACGCCGCCCCCCTGGGCTACCACGCCGCTCCCGTGGCCTACTCGGCATATGCTGCACCCGTCGCCAAGGTCGTCGCTCCCGTCGTCAAGACAGTAGAGGAGTACGACGCGCACCCCCAGTACAGCTTCGCGTATGACGTGCAGGACGGTCTTACTGGTGATTCCAAGTCGCAACACGAGAGCCGCGACGGTGACGTCGTGCAGGGCTCCTACTCGGTCGTTGATCCCGATGGCACCAAGCGCACCGTCGACTACACCGCCGACCCCCACAACGGATTCAACGCCGTCGTCCGAAAGGAGGCCCTCGGTCACGTCGCCAAGGTCGCCACTCCCGTCGCCTACGCCGCTCCCGTCGCCAAGTACGCCGCCCCTCTGACCTACGCCGCCCCCGTCAACAAGTACGCCGCCCCTCTGACCTACACCGCCCCTGTTACCAAGTACGCCGCTCCCCTGACCTACGCCGCCGCACCCGCCGTGGCCTACTCCTCCCCCGTCTACCACTCCGCCCCCGCTGTTTACCACTCCGCTCCCGTCTACCACCACTAAACTTACCAAAGCTACCCAATGTATGTGAGTAATGATGATGATTTGTAAATATGAATAGTTAAAGATAAATAAATTATTATTACGCTTACTATGTATTTTTAATGAAACCCTATAAACCAGTGGTTAAAGTAATTTGTGTAATGGCAAAAACCTGAGTAGGTTAGAGGATTTAAGTTGAAATTCTTTATTCAATTAATCGATACGACCACCATTATTATGCAATATGATGTAGCCCTACCTAGAATTTTATGACCAATCAAGCCAGTTCAGCTTAGTTAACACGACTACAGAGAAAACTGTAAAATATCTCAGCACTATCAGCTCGGCTTTTCAAGAGTCTCGGGAATGGAAACGTATGTTTCCACTCTTTTGTTAATTTTAGTTATTCAACCTAAGGGGTCAATCGTCGGCAAATCCCCAAATCAAAACCACCAAACCAAATCAAAACGATGATGATGTTTGATGTGATCAAATCTTTGAACAACGCAAAAAAAAGTAAATCCCCTTTTTTTTGGGTCATCTTTTGTTTTCTTGTTGTTCTTGTTGTTGATCAATTGTTTTTTGCCGTCTATGGTCATGCATGAAATTCTATAATTCAACGACATCGCGATATCTGAAAACGAAGATAAATGTTATAAAAGCGGCTCTCCTAACTGCTTCAATCATATCAAAATCCATTCATGGGCAAGAAGTAATTAAAAATCTACTTTGTGGATACACAAATTTAGCGCGTTTTCGTGCAGCTACCGTGCAGTGTCGTAGTGGCGTTGTGTGAGAAAACGGTCCATAGAATTGTATGGTGCTCAGTATCGTCACCGTTATTTACGGTGGCGTGTGTCATCTCGTGAGTGAACGCATAATGGCCGCCGTTTTATAATTATAATGTTCGAGAAATAATATTGTTGTTTTTTTTCTTAGAAACTTGTGGGCTAGTAGGTGTTTTTGAGATCTGTCAATTGACAAAACCATTTAATAGGATACCCTCTAGTGTTATGTTAAGTATGTAATTTGTTTTCGGCCGTAGAGCTCATTGTAGACTGTCGTATTACAGATGAATCAAACGTAACCAGAAGGCATCGCTGGGCAATGTTCAGTTCCATTACCTTATTGTCCTCAGCTCAGC
This sequence comes from Erannis defoliaria, assembly GCA_905404285.2. NCBI lineage: Eukaryota > Metazoa > Arthropoda > Insecta > Lepidoptera > Geometridae > Erannis > Erannis defoliaria. The sequence continues at coordinate 7,759,565 of FR990066.1, read as the reverse complement.
GGAAGGGCTTGGTACTATAATAGACTACGACCTTTCAGTTTTTTAATGCATTTGAGTGATGAGACGAGCGTGGCGGTCACTTGGTAAACGGTAAGCGTCACACCTGCCCATAACAGTAGTAGTACTAGAATTGCGAACTTGCGAATACAATCCTGCGCCTGTCACCCTGAGATATTAAATGTGACATCTCACTATGCTCGAAAGTCGCAACTAAATACTTGACACTGTCAAATGCACAAAGTGCGACGCCATAATCCTCCTAGGAGGAAAGATGGCACTACCTGCGTTTGGTGAAAATTGGAAAAAAAAGAAATTTGTGGTGTGAATTTCTTCGTCACATTTTCTGTTTAGTACTATAGTAAGACAAACGTATCGAGCAAAAGCGCTTTCAAGGAGGTTCGATCATTTAGCTTATTTATTCTCGTAATGTGAAACTCTTTGGTGGAGTTCTTAAATTATTATTATGGAAATAAAAAAAATACCGTAAAGTTTACGCACGACGCTATACATGGGAGTGTGCGGTAAAGGCTTTTCCGCACGCTCCGTTGTATGTTTAGCTTACGAACGATGTTCGAACAGGCTTCGTAAATGCACTTTTTGAGCAAATGTGTTGTAAAATACCAAACCATCTGGTACTGGTATACTATATTATATATTCTATGTTTCTGGTTAATTTGAAAAGTAGTTCATAATAATTTAAATTTTTACTTACGCTCACACTGTTTCATGTAATTTTTGATTCAACGGGTTCACATTATTGGAAATGCTGGTAATAAGTATGATAGAAGGATACAAAAAGTTTTATTATAAGTGTACATATATGCAAGAGACTTTCATTGTCATAAAACTATTTTTCCTAGATGAGTAAATTGCTTTTGTGTCTTGGTTGGAGCACCTAATGAACCTCATGAATGGCAAGGATAGTGATAGACCGAAATATAGTACAAAATATTTTATTAAAAAAATATCTTCATGACTAAAAGCGCATAATCTAAATATCAAATAATGCGAACAGCTAATTGACTAGCACAGGATTTCTATTTAGTGATGGTATACGGGAGCGGCGTAGGCTGCTGGAGCAGCGTGGACGACAGGGGCGGAGTACGCGAGCTTGGCCACGGGGGAAGCGTACGCTAGGGCAGGGGCAGCGTGGCCTACAGGGGCGGCGGCATAGGCGACGGGAGCGACGGCGGCGACCTTGGCAACATGACCAAGAGGCTCTTTGCGCACGACAGCGTTAAAACCGTTGTGGTCGTCAGCGGTGTAGTCGACGGTACGCTTGGTGCCGTCGGGGTCGACAACGGAGTAAGATCCGTGAACGACGTCTCCGTCGCGGCTCTCGTGCTGCGACTTGGAGTCACCAGTGAGACCGTCCTGCACATCGTACGCGTAGCTGTACTGGGGGTGCGCGTCGTACTCCTCTACGGTCTTGACGACGGGGGCGACGGCCACTTTAGTGACGGGAGCAGAGTAAGCGACGGGGGCGGAGTAAGCAACGGGGGCGGAGTAGGCGACTGGGGCGGCGTGCAAGAGGGGCGCGGCCGGAGCTGCGTGCACCACAGGTGCCGCGGCATATGCGACCGGCGCTGGGTGCGCCGCGTACGACACAGGGGCGATCAATCCCGCCTGCGCAGCGGCGATCGCACACACTAGTACTACCAGCTGCAAAGCAAAATAAATCAATTAATTACAACATAGTACATCTACTTAAACTAGCCTACTACACAAAAACACAAGAATTGCATCCAGACCGATGAAAGAATAGAGACAATCCAAATGCTCAAACCCACTAGCAGTCGGCGGCGTACCCAGCAAGCTGGCGGCATTGCCACCACCATGCATATTATTTTGAATAGAAGATGAGCGGTAGTGTTTAGTTGTACTACCAACGACGTATATAAGGTTTTATCAGTTATAGTACCAGTTAAACTAGTCAGCGTTAGATACTGCTGATCTGGAGCGCACCAAATGGCTCAAATATGTAACTACTGCTGAGATTAGCATATTTGCGGCACTTGTGCTGCTCCACCGAAATTTCAACCGCACTAAGTATTGCATTATTCCTCTCTAGTTACCAGATTAATTGATTAAAAATGGCTGAATTTATGACTTTTAAAAACTCCTAGCTCCGTGGCGTACATTAAGAGAGGACTATACACATCCAGTAATTGACAGTAAAAGACTGATGATGATGATAATAAAACTTTGCTGATGAAGTTTGCGCTAATGCCCAATCCATTAGCGCAAATCTCTGGATGGCTACAAACAACGCGCCTCTAAACTATGCCAACGTGAGCTTATATCCATTGGAGCTTTCAAAAATTATATAATTTACGATTCGTAATTTATAAATCGTCTTTTAAAGGTATTTTGTACCATGCAAAACGAAAAATGCCCTTGCTGAGCACAATAAAGACACCATAAAAATGTAAGGTAATGTATTTTTGCCTAGGGGTTTAAAAGAAAATAATAACAGATTTTATCTTGTCCTATGAATCTAAAGTTAGATTAAGCGAAAGTTACTTTTTACGAGACTCCTACCTTAAAAGCCATTGTTGGAATAATGACAGTGACTAAACTTCGAGGAGACCTCAAGTTGAATGTGCTGTAATCACATCTGCTGGAGTTTTTATACGACTCTATCATGCCTCGAGCATTGCATTCGTGTACGGGGCGCGATTGTATGATCGTGCACGCATAAACCGGTCGATTCCTAAGGTTGCATCATTCAATCTCACGTTCAAGAGGAACAAGGCTTCCCAAATAGTCCGTATAATATGGTAATAAGAGCAAGTAGGCTATGATTGATCTCAGGCACAAAGATCACTTGCATTATAATGCGAACGTCTTTTTGGGAGTGCACGTCCTTGCGAAGTCTCATTATTTTAGCTGATGTAATTTCTTATTTCGGTTGTGCTTGTTTAACCAATTATATAAACTAGGTCACTTGTAGATAAATAGATTTATAGCACGATGGATTAGGATTGTATGCAGGAACATACCGACAGTCACTACATAGCACAGATACCTTGTTCTACCATCTGAAGTTAAAAGGAGTCAATTCGTGAAATTCAAATAGTCTCAAAAGACTCAACTCTTAAGGCCGTCACAGTCGATGAAGATGCTATAATATTTCAGATAAAATATCGCTCGTCATCAAATTTTGAAATATATATATTATCTTCGTTACTTGTTCGTCATTTGTTTTGTATGAGTAGCGAAATTGAAATGTGTTCTTAGCTAACATGAAATATTATAGCATCTTCATCGTGTGTGACGGCTTTAATACAAGCTTTGCTTAGTATGGGGCTAGATGGCGCTGTGTGTAAAATGTCCCCCATTATTTATTTATTTAATCTCCGAAAAAGAGCTAAATCCTCCAAGGTATAATATCATTGCTCCAAGGTCTCCAAGGATCCTGTCTAAGGTCGAGAATAATCTTCGATAATTTTACGACAAGTTCCCACCACAGAGCTCCGATTATATTTCCCACCTACGTAGTTTAAAAAAAGGGTTAAATGTGTCAATAATGCCAGATTTAATGACAAACCATTTTCATTATTTTATGTGACAAACAAGAAACGGACCAACAACATAAAATCGTTATTCCAATTTCTTCAAAATAAAGTTTAGAAAGTAAGTAACGTACATATGTAATAACGTACATATTCATTCATATAAGTACAAACAACTCTGTATCCTTTTTTATGATAGAATGAGTTAGCGTTTGACCACAGCTCACCTGCAGGGGTATTCACAACTCAATCGGAAAGGTTTCCGTTCTGATTCACACTACTCGTCCCACTCATCTACATTCAGGATGACAGCGACGAATATCGAAAGTTTTAAAGAGATGTGTTCGAAAGTTCACAATTCTACCACTGCTACTGTTAGTGGCAGGCGTGACGATTACCACCAGGCAAATGTCTTGCTCGTCTTGTCACTTGAATGTATAAAAAAAACTCCTTCGAGCTTATTTTCACAATAATAAAACAAATTCCTCTTCGTATAAAAGTTACTTGATGGCAGTATAGTTTTAGTGGCTTGGCTTTGCCACTGAAAGTACATATACCGCGTCATCTATTTCAGTCAATATCTATGCGGCCAACCAACAAATATATGTAACAGTTGTTTTTTTCCCGTAGTTTGAAGTTTTAGCCACGGATAAAAAAACAACTTTTGCATACATTTCGTCGACGTTGATGAAATTTTACTATGGAACTACTAATTTTTTCGCTCGTTTAGAGTTTGCTCCATAGTTTCCCTTTCCGTTTAATATTACCCTTCCGCATAGAACTGTATGTCTGTAAGTTTCAGAAAAGATGCAAGCATTGCGCTCGTTGGTTCGACTGCCACGAGTCGGGGTCCGAGTATACGGCACCATGCACGACCCACTAGATCTACTCACTGGAATAGAAAAGCGCGAGCTACTCGCACATCTCGCCGGTGACTGCGACCCGTTCCGCATCTTAGCTATTAAGAAAGGTAAATAGTAGCTATGCAACATTTAACACGCAGTGCAATACTGATATGTTTTTCTTTTCTTGTTGGAAATTTATCACCACCACCACCACTACCACCACGAACCACGGACTCTTCTCTTTACGACCAATAAGGAATATGCATGTGTTTTGATTATTTAAAATAATATAGGATAAATGGAGAGCTTAACTGAATCTGATGCTTATATCGAAAAAAATATTGAAATCGCCTGGTACAGTCCTGAAATATAAGCGTTCAAAGTATTTGGAAGGGAGTCACCTGTCCCTTTCTAGCAAAACACGGGCTAGTATATAATGTATGCCGAATCGTGGACATTGACGTAGTAGTAGTATAGTGTCCCTCCCTGTCTAATATAAAACTAAAATGCTTATAACTTCGTTATTTGTGTACATATTAAAATTTTATTTTCGATGAGTTGTATTGTTGCGAGTCAGCTCTTTTGTGATTCAATAAAAAAATACTATGCATATTCCCTATTCTCTTCACTCTTGGTTTCCCTTAACTTTTGATTCTCTTCACTCTTGATTTTCCTCAAATTCTATTTCTCAAAGGCTTATTTGACTCAATGTCATTCACTATTTGAAAATATTCAAATACCTGATACCGGCAAAATACATAAAGTGCGGTGCCAGAAACATAAAAAGCGGTATCGTAATATGTTACGATACCGCTTTTACACATATTACGTGTGATTGTATCCAGGGCCGGGCACCCGCGAGCGTCCGAACCTGATCCCGAGCTCAAACTGCTCGCGCATGATGTGCTGCCTTTGCCACCCCATGGACAACCACCTCGAGTACATGTGGCTTCACATGAACGAGCCCAAGCGCTGCGGCTGCGGGTACTGGTTCGAGCTCTGTCCCGTGGCGCCTCTCTGAACTCTATAGGCTGTCAATAAACGTAGAGCAACAGCGCGAGTACCGTTCTGTATGAAGGCTAAAGCTAAAGACGTGTCGGTATGGCTGATTTATTAGTCTAATTTGGGAAAATACCGATTTTTATTGAATTTTACCGATTTAAATGTCAGATTAACCTGGTGGTCAAGTGGACCTGGGTATGTCCTAAAACTGCATCCAGAACCACTGGAGGACGGGCAGCAGGGTCCTCTCGGTGAACGTTGGTAACCATTCTGCGATCCCCAAGCCGCCTGCCAAACGTGGGGATTATGGCAACACCTCCCTTTAAGGGAGTGGCCTTTGTCCAGCAGTGGACGTGTTCCGGCTATGGATGTGTGATGTGAAATGTCAGATTTATCGATCGTTAAGAACGATACTCGCGCTACAGCTTCGTAACAGTTAATCGGTATTTTGTTTTTATCTATCAAGTCACGAATTGAAAAGAAAGGAGTATTCAAGACAGATTAACTATTCAGAGGCTCGACGTTTATTAATAAAGAGGAATAAACTATTAACATGTTCACTAATCTTTGACTGTAAAGGCATGTCTTATTTTTTGCTAGCAGCATCCGTCTCTCGCTATCCTACGGGCACCATATTTATTGCGCTATAGAAAGTAGTCTGCTTTATAAAATAAGCTGTATCTATTTGGAAATAAAACTTTAATCCATTGAACCGTTTCAGCGTTAAGAAGAAATAAACACATGTGCTCACACACAAACTTTCGCATTTATGATATTAGTAGCTGTGACCCGCGGTTTCACCGGCCTGTTGATGAAAAACATTGATTATGACGATGATAAAAAGTATCCTAAATGTTATTCCTATATAGATAAACTATCACAATTCCGAGTTTCACCCAAATCCTTTCAGCCGTTTTGGCGTGAAAAGGCAACAAACATACATAGACACACACACATGCCGACGAACTTTCGCATTTATTATATTAGTGTGATTTATAATGGCAGCATGATAATATTTATATACTTAATGTCACCAAAAACGTCGTCATCCCTAAATCGCCCATACATAAGCGCCTAAATCAGACAATTAGGAATAAGATGGGTAATGGACTTAATTATAATAAACTTTTAAAAAAAAAATACAACCGACTTCAACTTCGAATACCTGGATGCATCTTCATATTTTCTAGTAATTTTGATTTAAAAACCAAACTACTGAACCGGTTCCAATAAAATGTATATGGGATCACCTCTGAAGTAAGTGTACCTACCAAACAAAAAAAGAATCATCAAAATCAGTTCATAATTGGCGGAGTAATCACGTAACATAGATACATTTTTTTTTAAATACAGTCGAATTGAGAACCTCTTTTTTTGAATTCAGTTGATAATTAAAGTTCTATAGCATTAATAGAATAATAAGTTACTTTGCCAAACTCGAAGGGTAGGTATATGCACTTTCGGCTACAGTACGGCAAAAAATAGCCTAATCCGCTAGGAAAAGCTTTCACTGATAGAAATAATTATGATGATTTACAGATTCTAATCTGTGAAAAACTGTTTAAAACTGTAGCTTCGGAAATATATTACCTCCTACATCCAAACTAACAAACAAAGTTTATCTATTTTCAAGATGTGTAAGAGCAAAGAACATTTTGGCTAAGTAGCTAACAAGTATGTAAAAGTTTCACCACTTTTTATATGGGAAATGTCCCAAGATTATACATTTTATTTAATATTATTGTTGTTGATCTTTCTGAAACAAAAAATCAACTAGATATATTTTTAATACAGTTAAATCTTCAAATTGATAAAATCAGTATGATCTATTATATTATGATTTATTATATTTATAAATCAAAAAAGTGTTCAAGTTATAACATATTGTGGTCTTTGTTAAACTGGTATTAATAAACTGAGCGTATATTATAGTAAGTAATCTCTCTAGGTCAAGCAGATAAACTCATCGATTCAATTATCGCAACCTTGGATAAGAAAATTAACTTCCCTGAACTCTATTTTTAACTGTTTATGTAACGCAATTCACATCAATTTAACTTGTATTTATTTTAACTACCTGTTCACTGCCTTGACAACACAACAACTTAGATACATTTTTATTAGAGGTAGTCGTAAAATTATATTTATCGAGCCTTAATTATAACAAAAATATGAAAGCGGAAATAAGTACTTCCTAAATATAATGTTTAACAACATAATTCGATTCGATTTACCGTTAACATTTTTAAGGTGAAAAATCACTGAGGATCCCAAAAAATTAATAGGCAATCATTTTAAGAATATTATTTAAAAATTCAAATAGTTTATTCCTTCAATTTATCTACTTATGTATTTTATTTTCTAGATTTTCATCTTTATTTACTTACAGTTCTTTTTTCCATAATTTGAAGAAAAAAATCATGTAGCAACGGGGGCCCTAAAATTTTCTATATTTTAGCTACATATAAGCTGAAACTGCCCCAATATGATTCCGTAGGATTAGTTAACAAATCACCTACATAGGTAAGAGTTAGTAAGTACCTTAACAATTTTTTTAAACACATTCATTTAAAATCACATTTTTAATTCAGTGTACAATGTTCAATGCACAATATCGGTTTTTATTCATTTTAATCTCATTTCATGCAATTGCGCTTCCTTATTAAATAATAGAAAAAATAATAATTATCATTTACTTGTGAAAGCGGGCTCAAAATACTTTCCGTGTTCAAACGCGATCCTATCTGGTTTTATTTCGTTTGCCGGAGTAAATAAAATTATATCATGATTTGTTTTAGCGTATGTTGTAGGTAAGTTCTGCTCTAAGTATGCAAGTGGTTTCTGAAAAAGTCTATTCGTGTATTTTGGAGGTTCTTGTATCGGTTGACTGGCGTATTCATTGAATTTTGAAGCTTCTTGAATTTCAGCTAGTTCTTCGCGCAGGATGGCATTAAACCCATGTTTGTCGTCAGCGGTGTACTCGACAATTCGCTTCGTGCCGTCAGGGCCGACCACAGAATACGCGCCAGTAACGACGTCCCCTCGCCGGACCTCGTGTTGACTCTTGCTGTCGCCGGTAAACGGGTCCTCGATGCTGTAAGCGTATTTGTAGTCAGTTTTCGAAGGCGGTGGATCGGTCACGATTATACTGAATACTGCTGGCATCGAGCATAGAAGTAGCGACGTCTGAAATTTAAGTAAATGCTGACATTAAAATACAGGTTGATTGGCTAACTGTAACCGTGGCGTGTACATGAGCAAATATGTAAAATGCAAACTGACCAAAAAATTCTAAGGGCCCCAGTTTTTTAAATTGTTTTTAGTGATTTTTATTAATTTTACCCAAAATTGGCCTCTTAACCATCATAACTGAACTTAAGTTTAAGTAAAAACGAGCTACTATGATGGGCCCTTCCTTTTAAAGCATTTTCGTTAAAAAATAATGGGAAAAGCTTGGAAAAGAGCAATTATACTGCTACGCTTATTCTTTGAGTTACATCACTCATTTTTTATGGCTAATGTCGCATTGGCTATGCGGCAACTTTACCAGGAACCGTGAACAGTGGAATCAAAGAAAAAGGAACGAAAAGAAGAATAATTCTAGTTAATTATAGACTGAAGAAGAGAACATTTTAAACCTGTTAACGAACATTAATAGATTCTGTTAAATTAGCTAATGCAAAAATTACTTGTGACTTACCGACCAGAAAAGCCTACTTCTCCAAGATTTATATTTATTCTTTTTACCAAGCCATAACATGGACAGCCATAATATACAATTTAAAAAATGACCTCATTATTGTGTTAAAGATTTCTATAATAAACAAATGAATACCCATTAAGATAAATGAATTAATTTTATAAATAAAGTGCCTACATTTATCTTGACCTTACAGATAAAATCTTGCTCAGTGTAGAACGGATTTAATGCAATAAATGTACACCGACAATTGAAAGGAAGCTGCTATGCAATAATGAATGACACACGACCACGACTCAGACTATACGTACTTAGACTATTATTGTTGGCTCTAGCATAATAATTGTTAATGCGTGTCAAAACGCATACGGGTGATGTGAAAACTCCAAAGAAAACAACCCTAAATCCCGAAAACAAACAGCTATTCCGTAGAAAAATATCATTCGCTCTTGACAAACTGACGTAAAAGGTTTTTTTTTTCGCAATTTCAGGGTTGACCGGTAGTAAAAATTGTTCACAATGATGAGTATGTGCTTGACTTCCTTTCAGCTTAGTACTATTGTTACGCATAGCCCTGTATACAGAAGGGGTTTTAATGTTTGAATACTTGTAATAAACGAAATTGTGGTCTGACATCTAATAATAAAATAATAAATTTAAAAAAAATATATATAATATATCTTAATCTTAATTATTGTTCTCTTGTATGCATTTACGTATATATATATATTTTTTTGGCAATAAAGTTATTTTATCTTTATCTTAATATAACATATTCGAACAACTGAAATTATGAGATTGTAATAGGTGTTTCAATTATTTATTCAAGAGATTATTAAAGGCATGTGACATTTTGGCCTAGTTCATACAAGGAGGTATGGGAAGTTTATACCACTAGACCACCTGCGTAATGGAAATGTCCCAAGCCTTTACTGTTATAAATAATACACATGAAAGTCTTTCATCTGAAAGGCCTTCTTATATAAATGCATTCCTCTTTTAGCCTAAATTAATGCAAGTATTTCCAATGAGCGATACAAAATTAACGAAGCAATTTAAAAAAACATTTATAATGTTTTTTTCGGGTTATTACTACCATTCAGCATAGAAAATCAGCCTTTATCTAGTCTACTGCTGCTCCTAAGTCTACCCTCGATTAGGTGATCAGACCATATACACCACGCTGGCCCAGTTGTGACGAGTAGGTGAATTCAAATACGTCATTGAATTTCTTCTCCAGAAGTATGCAGTTGTCCTCACTATGTTTTCTTCACCGAAAAGCCAGTAGTATAAAACTATTCCATGCGACCCCATCTATGCATAGCTAAACTCTATTATACGGGGTGTTTCGGTGAACGACTAAAATATTCTAAGATATAATAGTGCTAATCATTATGAACAACTGTTACAATGAGATCACCGATGAAATCGCGACAAAAAAAGATTTGTTCCATATATTTCACGTCAAGAGTGAGTATAATTTTTCTTTATAACAGCTAATTCTTTTTCGCAATTTCTGTGTTAGCCCCATATATGAGTAGGTACTATGATATCCTAGAATATGTCCGTTGTTCACCAAAACACCCAGTATAATTAAATGTAGGTAATAATAAACAAATCTATTTACCTTAAACATGTCGTCAGCTCACAACAATTGGATTGTGGTAAACAGCGAGTGCAGCGCGTATGCCCTCTATTTATAAAGAGAACGTGCATTCATTAGAATGTTCCTTAAAGGTTCGGGCACATTATTTCAGGCCGCAGCGAAGCGGGTCACATGTTGCATCGTACAGTTTGCTTTCATACATTTTATATGAAATACTATGACGAGGCGCAGCGGGTCGGATTATTGCGCGACGGATATCGAGTACGATGCGGCCCGCCCAGGCCCGCACCGCTGCGCCCTGGCCCGCCCCGCTGCACCCCGGCATTGTTAGCCCAAAAAAAATTGGGGATTGTTCTAGTATAAAATAAAAATAGCTTTTTGTTTTCTACGTATTATAACGTAACCTATCTCTCGTATAAAAAGTCTAAAATTAAGCAGAATGCGTTTCCCAAACAATATTAAATATTAAATTTTGCGTTTTTTTTTAATAATTAAGAATGTTCATCATCAGCTCGGAGACGTCCACTGCTGAACGAAAGCCTCCCCCTAGACCGCCACACTGTACGACAACCTGCCATTTGCATCCACCGGTTTCCCGCGACTTTTACAATGTCGTCGGTCCACCTAGTGGGAGGCCTTCCTACGCTGCGTCTTCCGGTTCGCGGTCGCCACTCAAGAACCTTTCTTCCCCATCGGTTATCAGTTCTTCGAGCGATGTGGCCTGCCCATTGCCACTTCAACTTGCAAACCCTGCGAGCTATGTCGGTGACTTTGGTTCTTTGGCGAATATCCTCGTTCCGGATTTTATCGCGCAAAGTAACAGTTAAAGACTACGTTTCAGTTCCATATGTCATCACTGGCAACACACACTGGTTGAAGACCTTTGTCTTCAGACACTGCGGGATTTTGGACCAGAAGATATTACGCAATTTCCCGAATGCTGCCCATCCGAGTTGGATTCTTCGGGCGACCTCTTTGTCGAAGTTGGACCTACCTAACTGAACAATTTGTCCAAGGTAGAACAAGAATATAACAATGTTCAATAAGATACAATGTGAATATAAGAATGTTCACACATTAAAATTTTCAGCTTTTAATATTCTCTATTAAAAGCAAAAAAACAATCGTGTGAAAAATATATTTCGATATGCCAATTCGTTTCCGAGACACTTACACATACTTTACAAACACTAACACTAATTTCCGCAGGCTGGTCCTCGCCGCGTGTAACGTCATCATACAATACGCACAATTTATTTTTTGCACGCTGGCCTTGTACGGTTCACTGCGAACTGTTACCTTCGACCGTGATTCACTACTACATCGTTTCAATATTCCAAGGTCATATTTGTTTATTTTTTTTTACTGATTTTCCGTCAGTAAATAAAGCCAATCATAGCAGAATATTATAAATGTTTTAAACGCAAGAACCGCCATACTAAGTCTCGTAAACGGACTGGGCTAATAGTCGCGTGCTGGCATCGAATTATTGAGGAATCGCTGGCGTCGGAACGTCACCGCAACCACTCATTTCAGTCGTATGAGGTGGTGCACGGGTACGGACCCCGATAATCATATATACTTAATATAAGTTAGTATACTGAACTTGGAATCCGTTAATGCGCTGCGGGCTGGCTCGTCACTAATGTGCTAGTCAAGCATTTTGCGTTGCAATGCGCTGCAGCCCGGCATAATGTGCTCGGACCTTTACTCCTTACTGACGCTTACTTCATATTGCAATGATCAAACTGAGGTTGCTTTCTATAGAATTAATGGATTTAATTATGATCGCTTCATACTGTTATAAATGCAAAAGTATAGTTCATTTCAAATGGCATTTCAATGGGGCCGCAGCTACCATCCGTAGCTCGCATCCGCAACTCCTATTCGTAGTTATCCTTAGCACGCATCCCTAAATTTAAAAATCGTAGCTTCGTTGAACTCGTTTCCACCAGTGCTAAGCTAAGCTTTGAAAATAAAGGTTCCACTGGTGGATGTCAATCACATCCGTAGGTACACAGCGTAGCACATCTGGTACTACTTCATGTTGTAATTATATAGCGTCATACCGTTCAATTAAAATACTTCAACTCGCTCACGCCTCCAATTTGCTTCGACAGACCTATTACCCTGTTGTTTTTATACCTTTTCAGTTCCTTGACCCCTATATTGAACCTACAAGTCTCATTTTGTTACGCGATGAGATAGGGTTGCCGACATAATTTTCTTGGTCTACGAGTCGTTTATTGGAAAGCCTCAAAAGTTGTAGGCAAAGATTTAGAAATTGAAAGATTCGACATCGAAGCGTCAAATCCACAAATCCGTCAAAATCGCAACGATTGCAGTGCTGGGCTACGTATCAAACAATGCAAATACATATTATTTGAATAAATAAATACACCAGGAAATGACTAAAAACTTGTAAAATGTGGTTTAGGAACTACACCTGGTTGTACTAGAATGGTCCACTTCACCTCGCTGGCACTCACAGATTTGTGCCTAATTACGCACATAATGAATTGAATTGCTTGGCCATTGAACTTTTACTGCACTTTATGTTTATCAAAAGCAGCAGTTGTTTAACGGCGGATGTATAATAACATTACCAAATTACTTCTTTATGCTTGATAAGCTGATGTTAGACCAAAGTTGACTGGATGTTACAATAGCTTGGGCCGTAGACAATACTAATACTCTTCCTAATACTAATATTAAGTACTAGATGTCGCCCGCGACTTCGTCCGCGTACGGAAGAAATTCGGCCCGCTCCCAAAATTCACCACTTTAAATCATCCCGAGCGATCAAAACTCTACCAACTCTACCGACTCTACCAACTCCCCCCGCCCCTCCCCCCAACTCCCCCCGATGATTTAAACATCATTATGCAAGTAATTATTTTACCTTAAGACAAAAAATTATCAAAACAGACCACAGATATAAACTGGTAGTTAAAATTAAGGGGATACCTGTTTTCAGAAACATACTCCGTAGGCTAGTTTTAACTATAACAAAAGCAAAATAATTCCATAAATAATAAAACTATGAAACTCTATCTGTCTTAGACTAAAAATAACGTCAACTTTGACAACCAGAAGCTAGGTTTTTACGCGTGTGTGCCGTATGCTATTCAATGACCATGACGAGTGATTAGCTAGGTATTATCTGTGTGCGTGTGGGTATGTACATGAAGTACCTACTATTCGTTATTCTATGTAATGTGTATTGTGAACCGTAACCCATCTTTATCTATATTTTGTTTAAGACTGATAAATGATTGCCCGTAAAGGGGATTGACTAAAATTACTTCACAATACTTTTCAAAACACCTTTAATCACTTCATTATCCTAATACAAAAGAACGTAACTAGGGCTACCTACCAACCGTCAGGATTTAACCAGATTTTGAGCAATTTTAGACCTTCAATCCGGACTTTGTTTTTGTCTGAGGACTTTGTTTTTACAGTCTCAGTCCGATGAAATGACCGGTTAGACCTTTTAGCTGATATAGAATTTTGCGATTGACTAAGATGAAAAAAAATACGAATAAGTAATGTCAATAAGTAATATAATTTTAACGAAATCAAGCGGGAGGCGCGAAACGGTCCCTGCACCAGGCACGAATAACGAACCTCTTCCTGAGCCCGATATCCCTGCATGCGTTAAGTGTATGATTTACTATTACATGAGACTAAAATGTCCGAACTTTATTGAAAATGAAGCTAGACAGCTTATTGTGTAATTTTTCAACTGTTGTTTATAAAATAAGTATAGGACAGGGATTATGTTGTAAAATCTTAAAACCATTCACTTTAGACACTTTAGGTTCAGCTGCTGACGCTAAACGATCGCGAACCGTATCGAGGAAGGATAAAATTCAAAGTCACGCAGCCTCGCCGACGGAACATAATAATCATGGTTTTGCAATGTCACGGTACGGGCCGAGACATTGTAAAACCAAAAAAGCCGAGTAGCAGCTGTAAGACAAGATTTAACTAGTACAGCTGCCAATGTAATTCCTTACTAGGAAAGTCTATATTATTTAAGTAAGTTTATTATAAAGCTAGTAATAGTATTATATTATCTTTGTTATAGAGGAAATAATTGAATGATTTTCAATGTAAAATATCCAGACTTTTTTGTAATGTCTAGCTTATAGTCCGAAATTTTCAGTTTAAGATGGTAACCCTCAAGACAAGATCATTTATATCACAACATGTCGTTCATTTCAATAAAAGTCAATGCCATTTCATAGATAAAATAATCATTCATTCATTCATCATCTTCACGATGTTATGAATGGCGACGTAAAGATGCTACACACAGATACGATATTGCTTCATAGTACCCGTGCGTCTTCACGACATAACATAAACATAATTTTGAATTGCAAATATATGTACCTACAATTTTGTGATTTATTGTGAGTACTTACTAGGGTTGCCAACCGTACTATAATATATAGTATTATACTATATTTAGGGTCTGCATACTATATACTGTTGAAGAAATATATAGTACGCAAAATACAATATTTCTGGATTAATCTCTATTTTGCATCACCAAAATCTAACTAAAAAATCCTCCATTTTTTTTTTTATTTACGGCAAGAAATCTGTCTAAAAAATAGTTTACAAGTGTCACTCGGGATGATGTAAGAATTCTAGCGATAGGGTTATCCAAATCTGGGGCATTTAGAAGTTATGGTAGAATAAAGAAACTCATATAATTACCTATCTAAATACATACCTCATACATACATGAATCCTGAAAACATTTCACTACTTTTTTGGGCAGTCGAGTAAAATTGAAGAAGTGCAAAAAATAAAACTTTTCCTTTGTACTTTCCTTAAAATACTATATTTTTAAGAGTGTACTATATATTTTAAAGCTTATTTTGAAAAATACTATATTTCGCTGAAGAAATGTTGGCAACCCTAGTAAGTACTTACTCTAACAATAATACGGCATAAGTGTGTAATAGTATTAGTATGTGTACTAGTAAGGAATTACTTGAAGTAATTACTTTTTCTGATAGACAATAGACATAATTATGATACAAACCCGTCAAAGCCTTGATTATTGTAGGGATCATAATGTGATCCCTAAATCATGATTTCGGTCTTATTTCATAATATATCGAATAAATAAGCAGTTATTCTAGTTCTTTATTTTGTGACTTTAATTATATTTATAATTCGTTATAGATATAAATTTACTAGATTAGTATAAGAAGTTGTAAAAGTACATCAAGGTCACAAGTGGAAGGATATTTCTCAATTACCTCCGATCAGTTAGGAGTTGTTTCAAGGTTGATCTACTAAAGCAAGTATAAGTACGCACAACTTATAAAAAAATCTTTAACAAATGTTTCTCATTGTTATAAGACAACAGACATCTCCTAATAGAGCAAACAATAAATTTAAAAAAAACCGACTTGAAATTAATATGGGACCACCTCGGAAGTATACCATTTCAAATAAAAAAGAGTTTTCAAAATCGATCCACAATTTGACGGAGAAAACGGTGAACATAACTAACAAAAAAAAACATACATACCGTCGAACATAGAACCTCCTCCTTTTTTGTAGTCGGTTAAAAAGACAACGCCATACCTGCCAATGGTTATTATAAATTATAAATGTATACCCAGAAAAAACTGTGGGTACCACAATTTCGTATTAAAGGCATGTGACATTTTGGCCTAGTTCATACAAGAAAGTATGGGGAATTTGTACCACTAGGCCACCTGCGCATCGGAAATGTCCTAAGCCTTTATCTATTTTATGATACTCCTGGGTATGCCCTTAAACTGCAACCAGACCCACCGGAGGACGGGCAGCAGCGTCCTCTTGGTTAACGGTGGTGAATATTCTGCGATCCCCAAGCTGCCTGCCAAGCGTGGGGATTATGACAACACCCCTCTATAAAGGGGGAGGCCTTCGTCCAGCAGTGGACGCTTTATGGCTGACGACGGATGATACTCACTATTACTAGATGTAGTCCATTTATTTCGACAAGTTTTTACTAAACCTTTCGGACTCGCTGGTATCGGATAAAAAACAACAACTATGCCTTTGAGAGCTAGATCCTCCAAGCTTTATAAGCTTTATGCCAACGCATAACGATCGCTAAAGCTTCTTTTGTGATCATTAGAAACCCGTATTGTATTTCAAAATTCTGCCATCGTTTGAGACATCTATTTGTTTGTAGTCATTTCAATAGTCTAATAATACATTTTTAATAAATAATAATAATAATTGCTTCATAAAATCATTTTTATACGGTAGCGTCACTAAGATCACGAAAACTTTAATATCTCGTCCTGTAAAAGACCTCAACGCGCTCTGCGGCACAAATATTATATATTTTATTACATAGATTTTGAACTTTTCTTGTACTTAATGCCTAAAACAAAAGCAAACAAACTAAAATTTATGGAGTTCTTCTCTAATTATCCTTCATGGCAACTTATTTATTTGTACGGTATAAACGTTGAAAACTATGTCAGAGCTACTTCCGCTGCCTCAATCATTCTGAGATTCCAATTACAATCGAGTCATATTGAGTTAAATGAGGTTAAGATCTTATGATGAACTGGGAAGACTGGACACTAGGCACTGAACCTATGTAACGCCAAATTATTATGACTCGAATGACAGCTGAACGTCGCCGAATTAATTGCATGCAAACTGCTGCACGGGTCGAGTCAAGTGGCTGATTCAGAATCCTTTGTTTCTTTGATCGAAGAATAAAAAGGACTGATAAACTCAGTACCTACTGATAAAATCAGTCCTTTTCATTATTCGGCTTATTAGTTTACAAGAGCACAATTAATAAAAGCTTTTTATAAAAAAGTTTTAAATTAAATGTGATAAGTAATTATAATCTATAATCCACTACCTTGTACACTCTATTTCATTTTATAGGCTGTGTTAGCCTCGACACATAGCTCTTACAGTTGCAATCCTTGCTTACATACAAGTACAATTGACATTTGCGTGAACCGGTCGGTGATAGCAGGTCCTCGCTAATTTTTGGCACTGATCTAGATTAGGAAACCACGACTCTCGCGCTTTACCTTGTAATAATATTTGTGGAGCTTTCATGTTATTTATTTTGTGTAGAGTTACCATCAGATGAGAGGCTGCTCTTCTCGTTTTTCAGTTATTTTTTAATGGTTTTATGGTCATAATCAAAAATCCCAACGGGTAGAAAGTGGCACTGAAATAATGTAAGCATCAACTAGTTAGGTACGCCACTGAGCCATGAGGTTGTCATTATAAAAAAAATACGAATTGCATACATATCAGCCCATAAATAGTCTACTGCTAGTCTTAGATGTACCCTTAAAGAAAGATTGGGCTATAAGCACCATCCTGGCCCTTAGGGGGTTGGTGGTTGACTTATCCGGACGGACGTTTGCAGGTTTTTTCACGATGTTTTCTTTCATCGAAAAAGCCAGTGGTATGAAATCTGTACAAAATCTTCAAAAACTCATTGATACGGGGTCGGGATTTGAACTCGCGACCTCACGGTTTCAAGTCGAAATCTCCTAAATAGGCTAGCACGGCCACATATTATTGCATGGAACTGTAAACGACGATCTTTGCTCTTTTTTCTATCAACTAGATACATTTATACGTGGTTATCCGGAAAGGATATTAAGGTGTAATAAGCCAAAAGGAGGTCATATTTTTACTATGCAGCCAACCTTAAAATTGCGAATAAAATATCAGTCGTTTTAGGTTTTAGGGTTGACCTCGTAATAATAGTTGTCTACAATGATGATCATAATTACCTCTTTTCAACCGACTTCAATAAAGTAGGTTCTTAATTCGACTATATTTTATTGTATGTTTGTTACGCGATTACTTCGCCTATTATGAATTGGTTTTATAGGTTATTTTTTTGTTTAGGTTAGGTACTTCAAAGGTCCCATATAATTTTTTTTGAAATCGTTACAGTAGTTTAGTATTTAAATCAAAATAACTGGAAAAAAGATGTCATCCAGGTAACCGAAATTGAAGTCAGTTGCTTTTCAACCTACTTAAAAAAGGAGGTTCTCAATTCGACGGTGTTTTTTTTGTATGTATGTTACGCGTTTACTCCGCCAATTATGAACTTATTTTGATGATTATTTTTTGTTTGGTAATACTTCAGAGGTGGTCCCATATACATTTTATCGAAATCGGTCAGTTATTAAATCAAAATTACTAGAAAATACAAGATGTCATCCAGGTATTCGAAGATGAAGGCGATTGTATTTTTTTTTAAAGCGTATTATTGTTTTGAAAGTACTTATAAAAATATATATTATAATATCGGTTAACATTTTTCACACAGCGCCATCTAGCCCCAAACTAAGCAAAGCTTGTAATATGGAAATTAGATAGCTGATAGAATACTTATATACTTTTTTGTTGTAAATGCTTACTTATAATACATAGGTACCTACTATACCCAGGCACAGAACAAACATATATGTTCGTCACATAAATGTTTGCCTTGGGTGGGGATCGAGTCCACGCCCCAGACCTCTGAATTTCTCTTGTCGGTTTAGTACTACCGTTGCGTGTAGCCTTGTATATACTTAACCAGCAGCACGAGTACCGTTCTTGACGATCGTTATATTAGACATTTAAATCGTATATTTGACATTTAAATCGGTATAATTCGATAAAATTTGGTATATTCACAAATTCGTCTAAGTAAATCTGCTATACCGACACGTCAAATTTAGCGACATAGAACGGTACTCGCGCTGCAACACCTACATTCTACGTGTATAATTGTAGCAGCGCAAGCGCAGGCAGATTGTAATGGGCGTGGCTGACACACATTCACATTCACATGTACCAGTATTAAATCATTACTAGATCTTATTATAAATACAGCCTACAATGCCAAATAATAGATTAATTTATTATTAATTAAGAGACCGGCTCATTGCTCCGTAGGTCTATAATACCGTGCCCATTTAAGGACACTTCATAAAATAATTAAGATTTCTGTTTTAGTAGAGACATTGATAATATTAGAAGGTTGGTTATACCTTGTTCAGGTTAAGTTAAGGTTTGTTATACGGCGTAGGTACTTATTTGTTGCTGGAATTTTACTGTCCTACAAATACACCATGATCTAAGTTTTGTTAATCAAGGTGATTTTTTACTTAAAAATTTGCAAAGTATCTTCTATCGTGCAATCAAACTCTTGTCTTCTACAAGATTTGATACGTACCTTTGGATTAACTGGGAATCGTGAGAATAATAAATTTTACTATTCTGGCTCTACTAACTAAGTTTGTTCAAGATATTTTTCACAACTAGGGGAGTAACTAAATACTAGTAAGGTATTCCATCTATTTCTGGTTTCGTACGACATAAATTTTACTATAGTTTATTTTATAGCAATTAAGAACTTAACGATCGGCAGATAATATTTTTTGCTAATTGCGACCCACTTAGGTACATATATATTTTCTGAATGATTTTATTTATCAAGTTATGAAGCCATAGAGGTCTTTTATGACGTCATTATTAGCTATAAAAATTAGGGCTCTCAGCCTTTACGAACTTACCTAGTTGTGAATAGCTAAGCTTAGTTTGTAGTTGTAGCGTCTATATTGTAATTAAAACCAGACACTTTAATTCCTCTTATTTATTACCTCAGCTGTAACACTTATCTAACAATACTTTACATGTACATAAATAACATTAACGTAATACAGTTCAGGTCACTTCGGAGGCATGCGTCAGTAGACGGATCTAGTCCAGTGCTTACAAAATCCAGCAGCCTAGAGCCAGTTCGCTTTATAAATAGTTAGGTCTGCTTTTGGTACGCTACAATGCTACTACGTTCAAGCATGGTTTGATTTAAGATCACTGAATAACGTGATTTTTGCTTTAGTTCCATCATTCACTTTTTAGCAATTTAATTTTTATTGTCGTGTTGAACCAGAATATCGCAAAAATATAGGTACTGTAGTTTAACACGAAAATAATTTAAATATGTAGTTATCACTTTATATAGAAGTAAGTTTGTGCTCAGATAAAAAAAAATTGCAAAAACTCAAAAACTTTCACGAATAACACATTTGAGTACTTCAGAAAAAAGTTGCCAGAAAACAGTCATCAGGCTCTTACCGCTCATTCTCGAAATTAATCTATTTACTAAATATTTTCATCGGATTTCCCTATTTTCCGACCACATTCAAATTGTTTTAAAAGTACAAACAATAAACGTATTATTGCTACAAAAAGTCAAGCACTGACACTAGATTTAACTTGATTTTTAACGAGTTACCAACCTAAAAATTCAACCATACCTACCGCTATAATGTCTATTACACCACCCGGTACTTAGGGTACCGTACTTTGAATCAGGGAGATACCTATAAAAAGAAATACTAAACCTTAAAAAAGAGCAAAATATTACGCCCACCCTGATGAAAAGCTTTTAAAAGTGTAATAAAGATTTAGAGCGTGAGGATTGAAGGAAACTAGTTTGAAGGAAACTCGTTAGAAATCAGTTCATAGATATGGAGACTAGTGGTAGAAGCCATGTGCGGCGTGTATGGGGGACACTGCCTTTACAACGGCGCCTACGGGTTCTTTGTGTACGACGGCGTTGAAGCCGTTTTGGGGATCAGCGGTGTACTCCACCACGCGCCGCGAGCCATCGGGCTCTACTAGAGAGTAGGAGCCTTGGACCACATCGCCAGACCGACTCTCTTGATGGTTCTTTGAGTCACCTGGGGAGGAGAGAGCTCGTTATTAGTTGATTAGCAAAACTCCCTATAAAAACGCCCAAAAGTGCGAACGAGCCGACCAGGGCCGGTCTACCTGCATTCCTGGGGGCATTGAGGGGTAATGCCCTACCTTAAAATACCAATGCCCTACCATAAAATAAGCAAAGTACTGTGAAGCGCCCTACCTGTAACAACAACTGGATTAAATTAATAAATTAAACTGGATTTTAAATTCAGGTCTAGCCACATCCTTGGAGTCGACTGAGGCGTAACATGGCTATTATGCTCTAAATAATTTTAGTACATAAAGATTTCTGTGGTTACGCAAAAGAATAGTACTAAGCTGAACGGAGGTCATTATACTCATGATACTGAATCACTTTTACTAAGGGGTCTCAAATGCGAAAAAAAATCGTTAGTTATTCGTTGTCAGATCAGTTTGTTAGATGGATCTGACTTGGCACCTGTTGAGTGTCCCTGGTTTGATTGTATTAATCTAATCAGGGACACCACAATCAAAAAGTATCCGTTGTTGGATCACTTGATTAAGGTGACCACAGCCACTTTTTTTCAGTCGTTCCAATCACGCTTTACAAAATGTACGGATTTATTTATTCTGTAGATTTCTTCGCAGTTTCAGGGCTGCCTCTAAAGTAAAAGTTGTTTACAACGATGAGTAGGTTGGCCCTTTCGGCTTAGTTAGTACGCGGAACAGAAACATTTCCGTTCCGCGGAAATGAGAGTATGACCACGAGAACATGTATACGAAACGGTGGTTAAGATCCTACCAAGTTCCCACACCTTGACTTGAAGGTATGTAGGTGTGTGTGTCGTATAAGTGTGTAGACAATGACTGTATAGATGTCAGTCATAAAGCTTGTGGCCTAGTTACATACAAAATTTGAACTCCGGTGTTAAATCTAGATTTATATACTACGGCAGGGTGAGGTAGCTACGAATCAAGCAATTTTATTTTCACCTTGACAAAATTGCGCTGTGTTGCGCTTCGTAAAAACAACGTGTGACATTACGGTGCTCTAACGCTGAGCATTTGTTATCTGCGGAGCTGCAAATTAAACAAACATGTTAATTTCAAAAAAATCTACCATGTCAGACGCCTATAACAATTATTATTTTTATTTAATATTTTATTTCTGCCCCTTTTAAGCGAACTGTCTGACCACGTCCTGTGAGGAATGGCAAACCTTTGCCAAACCTTGCTAGACTGGCTACATATAAAACAGTTATGCCGAACAAATTGTAAGATTGCGATTGGTTAGACAAACCTTCAGCGAATGCTGCCAGTGATTAGACAGGAGCTAAATCCTCCAAGAATGCCGCAGATGTAGACAGGCTGTATTATGAGTACTAACTAACAAAACAATACTCGTAGAAATGTATCAAATTTTCAATGATCAAATAGAACCTACTTTATTATTGGACCGTGTGTAAAACATTTTTCAACACATTTGCTCAAAAAATGCATTTACGAACCTGTATACATTGTTCGAAAGCTTACATTCGTCTACTCGTTTGTAAACTGGTAGACGAATGTAAACCGCACTAGTGTCATTAATAACTATTTTAAATATTTTTCGAACATTTAGTTGTAGCGGTTATCAACCATATATCAACACACAGATCTCATCAAATACTTTATTTGGTCAGTTCTAGAACTAATAAAAACCTATGTTTTTAAAGCTTAAACAGGAAGAAAAATTATAACAAAAACCTTTTACCGAAGGTTTCACAAAAGCTACTGCATTAAAGTCCCTTTTCAAACTACCCATTACCGCAGATAAAAGAATATACCTATTTATTTCAATTTTATATTTTTTCCAAAACTCGTGGTCATAAATTATAACATATTAAACACTTAAAGAACACTAGAAAACCATTAAGAGTTTCCACTTCAAGACTTATATATTTATAATACCTGCTTACTAAGTCGACTCCCTCAAATCCCTATATAAAGTTTCTGGAGATTATTCTCGTGACACGATAACAAAGCTGTACTCACCAGTAATAGCATCTTGGATATCATATGCGTAAGAATACTGAGGGTTGGGGTCGTATTCGTCGACAGGGGCCGCCACCGCACCGTGGGCGACCAGAGGATGTCCATAGGCATACGGCGGCACGGGTACGCCCGCGGCTCCTCTGCACACCGCCAGCACGACAGCTAAGAATACGGCCTGAAAACAACATAATTGTAAATTTCAATTCCATCTAGTATCCACTAGAGCACACACACACTATACTGAGAGAGAGATACGAGAGAGTCTATGCAGAGTACACTTCAGAGCACGTAATGATATTTTATAGACCAGGCCATTTTTTTATGCTATAGAGATTCTAGCGAGACGATCTCCTGTTGGTAAACATGACACCTGCCCATAGCAGTAGCAGTGCCAGAATTGTGAACAAAATCTTGGACCTGGGTATATCCTAAAACTGCACCCAGAACCACCGGAAGACGGGCAGCATCCTCTCGGTTAACGGTGGTGAGCATTCTGCGATCCCCAAGCCGTCTGCCAAGCGTGGGGATTACGGCAACCCCTTCTCTATTAAAGTGAGACCTTCGTCCACCAGTGGACGTCTTCTGGCTGATGATGTGAACAAAATTTTGCGCCGCACTGCAATGCGTTCGTTACCCTGAGATAAATAGATGTCAAAACTCCTCACACCCGGTAACTTCTCTGGTAAAATTGCCATTCAAACCGAAACACAGCAATGCTTGCACACCAGTGTTTGGTGGTTGAATAATAATAAATATATTTTCAGGACTAGAGATGCCAACTGATCTAAAACAATATTTATCCACACACTTAATTGAATATAATAATTATAAGTTAGACCCAGTATGATGCACAATACCCCACGATCCACTTTGACTTCGATCGACAACCCGGAAATCTGTCGAAAATTACTCGACCGTTACGTGTTTTTGAAAGATTTTTAAATCCTGGCATGAGCACACGACACGACACAAAAATTCATTTTTTTTACTAGTTCTAAATACTTATTGTGGTATAAAGACGAGATAATAAAATTAGAATTGGTACAAATATCTTTGGTAGGTACCTACGTAATGTCGTTAGTGGAGATTTTAATTTCAAATTAGAAACTTTTTAGCGAAATGCTAGTTTGTAAAAAGCTTTGTCGGTGTGTGTTTCAAAGCTAAGTCGTCAACCAGTGCTTAACATTCGTTAATACTAGCAAATGCAAGCCTATCCTGAATAAAAAAAAAGTTTTTTTAAAACTACACGCAACGTGTAGGTAGAGATAAGGAGTAGCACTGTGTCAGGCGCACAATCAGAACTTATAATAACTGCAACCTTACCTTCCTTGAAGCAAAAGTATTATGTGGTATCCTGGCAGGACCACTTTCATTTTACTAGGTAAAAATTACATAAAGTTTTTCACTAAAAGTAAGTACGTACCTAAGTACCATAGTTTGTAAGTTTTCTATTTTTCACCAGTGGACTTTCTATCTATATATAATACGCTTTAAAAAAAAACAACCGACTTTAACTTTGAATACCTGGATGATATGTTCATATTTTCTAGTAATTTTGATTTAAAAACCTAACTACTGAACCGTTTTCGATAAAATTGAGACCACCTCTGAAGTATTACCTACCAAACAAAAAAAACCATTAAAATCAGTTCAAAATTGGCGAAGTGATCGCGTAGCATACATACAAAAAAAAACATACAGTCGAATTGAGAACCTCCTTTTTTGATGTCGGTTGATAAGCATAGAGTTTACCTGTATCTGATGATCGCAAGAAGAAAAGGTCAAGAATCGGTGACCGATTAAAAAAAAAGTTACATACCGTCGAACAGAACCTCCTCCTTTTTTAAAGTCGGTTAAAAATGTGTCTTGGTAGGTACTTGTCAAAGCTAAGTCTATTTAATAGAGGCCGCCAGCCAATTTTTTTTTTTGCAAAAATCAGAAGTGTATGTTTATGTAAGTTAGATCAGCTCACAATAAGGAAAATCACCACAAAATCATATTTGGAAATTCTTATTTTATAATGACTGTGTTTTGTACCTTCATGTTTGCGTTGATACCTCCAATGGACTCGCTTGGTGTGAACGTCAAGGGTTGCGAGCGCGCTTTTATACGCATGCGCGCACATATGCATTAGAAAAACATAGGTACCTACGTGCGTCACAGCCCTATACCCTTTACAATACTGGTTGCAATATGCTCTAGATATAAGTTCTACCGTATCTACCGGATTAGATATGTTCTCCGAAAGAGCACGAGGTCAACATGGCCAGCGAAATATAATACTTTATACCACATGGTTAAATCATTCAAAGAAGTGTCAAATTTTGAGAGTTTTCTGATTGATATTGAAACCTACTTACTTGGAGGAGCTCCTCTCTCTCCCTACTCAGATCGACATGCCGAGTAGTTTCTCTAAACATGCAACAAACATTTTAGAACAAATTGCCGCCATGCTTAATTCAATTTAAGGAACATCATAACTTTGACTAAAAAATGTTTGCTTTACCCAGCTTGCCTATTTGTTGCTAAAAAGTGCTGCAAACTACATGTTTAGGAACATATCGCATTATCCTAGCAAAAATATATATATTCCAATAGTTTAGGTAAGTACCTATATCCTTATATATTTAATAGAAAATACCTACCGCGTATATAAAAAGATATAAATAGCGCTGGTCCGTATTTCATAGTTTTTCCATTGTATAAAAAAGTACTTGCTGAAGATATTATTTTCTATCTCCATGACGAGTGACTTATTGATGTCGTCTTGGAAAAAAGCAGTTTAGCAGCAAGTTTAGCCTTCACTCGGAAAAATCAAGGATCCAAGGCTGAGCCGCAAATTCTAAAAGCTTGTCGGTGTGTGTGTGAGTGTGCATGTAACCTCTTCACGCCAAAGCGGCTGAAACGATTTAGATGAAACTCGGAATGGAGATAGCTTATTTCCCGGAATAACATAAACAGATTGAAATCAGCAGGTGTTTTTACCACGGCGAGCAGCTAGTTTAAAAGTAGGATAGGAGGATTGTATTCTCAAAAGTATGCCTTGTTTATCACATATCTCTCAGTTAACTACATGCCTTCTCTAACACGCAATGTTTCGTGCATGTTATATATATACATTGGGAGCCTGCGAAATAATGTGCCCATTAATATACTGATAACAAGACGTTTTTGGGTCACAGCTGCGCCCGCGCTTATCAATGCATAGGCTTTGCTACACACATGATCAGGCAGTAAGTATAGGTGAGTATACCTACGTACTACTATTTAAATAACAGTTTAACTGCCTTTTCTTAGCAGGTGGACTATTAAGAACAACATTTTCAACACGTGTATTTCAGTTTTGTGGATAATATTATGATTTTGGTGCCCGCACTTCACAGTTGAAATAAGTTGGTTAGAAGCTGCATTTTCTGATCGAAGCAAGCTGCTTTGCACAGTGATAGTAGGGGCCAAAATAAGCGATTTAATCCGAGGATACACAAGATTCATCCCTTAGGAACAGAGATGGCGCCACTTGTTCAAAAAATATTAAAAAAAATCTAAAACCTGAACGGATGCTTCGAGTTTGATGATTGAGGTGTCAATCCACAGAAAATTTATTAATTTATTATAAAAAAATATAATAATAAATTATAAAAAAGAGGTGCCAGAAAATAATTATAAATACCTAAAAACATAGAGTAAAATACATATAACATCATTGCCTAAAAAACCCAAATAAAATGTATGAATATTTTACTTTTTTGTTTATTTATATCGATGCGCAATTCATTGCACGATTAATACAAACAAACTGTATATCTAATGTTGTATAGATTCAAAGTTATTGAAGAATACATTACATGGTGCCGGTGCGACGCTGCCGCAACATGTGCATTTATTTCGGTGACTGATATGTCAATCGAAATATTATTAATTTATTTCTCATACAACGATTTAAAAAATACCATGAATAAATATGCGAAATAATTTTTTTTTTTTTTTTTTTTTATTCTGTCCAGTAACGAATCGAGCAAGACTTTCGACTAGTGGTAAGCGTCACGCCTGCCACTAACAGTAGTAGTGCCAGAATTGTGAAAATGCGAACACAATCCTGCGCCGCACTGCACTGCGCTCGTCACCCTGTGATCTAATATCACTTGGTGTTTTATTCATTGAGTGTTGAATTACATGCACGAGTGTGGGCAAGTATATAATGTGGTGAAACGTGCCTTTTCGTGTTGTTTTCAAAACTCCGTAGTAGCTCATAGTAAAGTCGCCTCAACTTTACTAGGGCATGACTTGGACTCGACTATGACTAATTTTGTGTGACTGACTGTGATATCATTACATATTAGACTTGATTTTAATAAAAATCTTGACAATTTTTAAACTTGACACTGGCAGAATGCACAACGTGTGATGCCAAAAACTAAGAAAAAAAAATGCATAAGCTGACCCACAGAGTAACAAAAAGAAAGTAATTGTCATTTTTTGACATTTGGTTCGTGTTCGTAATTCGATGAACCAATGTACTTTGCCAATGTAATCCAACAAACACCTGCTTTGTTATGTGTTTATAATACAAAGAATAGTGTTTTTAGTTAGTGGTTTAGTTAAAATGGCAGATTTTGATGCTATATATCCAGACACGGAAGATCCGGAGGAGCACATAGAGGAGACTCATGTGACTTTAGTTCCCGACCCGATAATAGTTCGTGGAGCTGGTAATATGACAGTGTAAGGTTCCATTTACGTTCTTTAATATAAGAGCATCAGCTGTTTACTATTCTACACATTCCCCCTTGAGCTCCAATCAATTCAAGAGGTTCATCCATATCAAGAGCTTCTGTGATTGTATTTTTCGTTTCTTTGTTACAAATCTCGATAAAATTCAAGGACCATTTTCTTAAGACTGAGTTTTGACCTGACGCCTTTTCACTTTTACTTCCATTCTCACAAACGACTATGAAAATGGTCTGCCTATTCCAAATTATAAATTACTTATCGATATTAATTCAATATAAACCACTGAACTACCTACATAGATAGTATAGTAAGTATACTTAAAAAGCAGTATTTTTGTTATTATAAATTAAGTTAGGTATTACTAAAGATAATCTAGGGTGTCTGTGTGTCATAAGTTGAAACAATATTATTTTCAATCTACATTTCTTGTTCCATAACAGTCAGCGAGCTTGTTTACTTCATAATTAACAAGTATATCTGTTATATGTTTACATAATATACATAGGTACTTAACTTGAAATTAAATATAATTATGAGACGCGGGTTGCTCAAGGATAATTTTAGATATAGCAAACATGTCAGTTTCAAAATAAGTTCTGAGTGGCTGTTTACAATAAGGAAAAGTTATTTCAAATGCATGTCTTTGTTATTTTGCTGGCTATTTATTACCAAATACCAAATTACTAAAATATTTAGCAATAACAACAAGCTTCTTTTAGCTTATGTTGTTGAAATGTAGGTTTTAACATAAAATGGTTTGAGTCTTTGGCAATTTTATTTGAGTTTAATTTGCTATTGGTATCTAAATTACCTCAAGTGCAAATCTACATACTAGATATCCAATATTATTTAGATTACATTTTATTATATTTGTAACTAGCAGATTTACGTCACACTCGTCAATACTGCGTATTGGTCAAGCCTACAAAAATTCAATCGATAACTGTAAATTTGTCATGTTCCTGTTGCTGGACTCTCGTCAATACTGTGTTTATCTGTTCATTTTTCTAGGATACGAAGAAGCCTATTTCACTTTCTAAGACCCTAAATTATTTACTCATAAATTATGTTGATCTATTATTACACTGTTTGTCTGTAAAAAACGGAACAAAGATATTGGGATAAGTTTTATGTTTAACCACACTATGCCTAATGTCAAGCAAGGATCCGGTCTAGATTGCTTACCTAATATCATGTGTTAAGATATCAATGATATAAAGAAATTCTGTATACATTCCAACTGGATAGGTAGGTTTTGGTAAAAGACCAATATCTAGAAGGTGATTAGGCATTTAACGTTTAGAGCGCCAATGTCATCAATATTTGACAAGCACTAGCGGGCCTCCCACTAGGTGGACCGACTACATTGTAAGTTGTGGGCAACAGGTGGATGCAAACGGCAGGTTGTTGTTCTGTGTGGCAGTCTAAGAGGGAGGCCTTCGTTCAGCAGTAGACGTCTCCGGGCTGATGATGACTAGTGGGCCCTGTAGACCAACACCATCCATAATTGACAAGAAATATGGCCTATAAAAATATACCAAGTTATCTGTTTTGGTGCTGGATAGGACATGTAGTTAAATCTTAGAAACAAAAATGGACCAAAGAGATCATATCTTGGTACCCCAGAGATGGAAAGAGATCAAGGGGACAACCATAGAGAAGAGTGGCGACTTTTAGAGAAGGCCTATGTCCAGGGAGGACAACCTGATGGCGAAATTAGTGCTGGTGTTACTGATTAACAATATAAGTATTAAATGATGTATAATAGAAACTAGTACCGAATACTGCAGTAGTTAGTAATAATATCAGTGAATAAAGGCTATTTTAATTTAATTTTAAAGTTATCTGTATCTGATTTGAAATCTCTGTTTTTATAATAGGTTGTTTTTTGGTGCCTCTGCATGGTGTTTGAATTATGCCATGGTGATGTACTAAAATAACTAACTGTAATATTTCAGTTTTGGTCTAAGCAACAAGTTTAACGGCGAGTTCCCATCGGGGCTGCAGTCGCGCGTGGCGCCCGAGGAGTACCAAGCCACCGTGAGTCGCATCAACAGTGTGCTTAAGAAGACTCTCCCTGTCAACGTCAAGTGGCTGTTCTGCGGCTGTGTGTGCTGCTGCTGTACACTGGGATGCTCTCTATGGCCCGTCATTTGTCTGAGTAAAAGGGTAAGTATATATTTACGAGCGGGAAATTTCGAATATATGCAAATGACCTAGTGGTGAAACTTTCACATCTCTAAATTATACCTAATTGTATTGACTTGTACGATTTAAACCAACTGGGCCGCGCCGGAGTGCTACGCATTTTATAACGTGTTAAAGAAAATTGAAGCGTTTAGGAAGTAGTTTAGATGTCATTTTTGCTTGATCTAAAATAAAAGAAACATAAAACATGAAAGAGTTAAATTAAAACTAACAGGTGACAGGTAACCGGAATGCTGGCGTAATATTTTGGTCAAAATTTAACATGCAATGCCGCCAGCATTCTGGCCACCTTTCCATCATCTACGGGGCTTTTAGTTAAAATTTTAAGTTTAGTTTTTTTTTAATGTAGGGTTTGTTGTTTGCTTGATATTTAAAAGCTGAGAATCCGGTAGGATCCGCAAGCATGCTGCGGCTGCCGGCTCCTTGCTTACGCAGTCGGCTGCGCTCAGTTGCCGTCTCCTTTGGTCGGTAAATGAATTCAGTACTCCCTACTGGGCTACAGGCATAGTGCTTAAAATTAAAACATTTCCTAATGTGGATTAATCTTAGTAATATTATATGTATTCTTTCTTTTCTCAGCCCCATGACTGAGAGACTGAGACCGCCTTTTGTGGTTAATACACATGTACACGCAGTAATATT
The DNA here is from genome assembly GCA_905404285.2 of Erannis defoliaria. Taxonomy (NCBI): domain Eukaryota; kingdom Metazoa; phylum Arthropoda; class Insecta; order Lepidoptera; family Geometridae; genus Erannis; species Erannis defoliaria. Next base: position 7,728,548 of record FR990066.1, on the reverse strand, counting down.
TCCCTATTGTTATGTTGTGCTACTTTCTGTATCAGTAAAGTGTCATTGTATATACGTACTGCTTTCATCCTTTTCTCATGACCTCCCAAGGTACAAATTACTGTACCTAAAATAATAAACATGATAGGAAAAGATAAATTTTACTAAAGAAAATACAATGAACTCAAACAAAAGCTTGCATACGCATTCGTCTGATTCATCTATATGTTTACTTTTAGATACTGATATTGGAGACAGGAAAACACTATTAAGTTCAATATATACAATTCCTTCATTAATTTATATTCTATTTATTCGCGGTATAAAGTTTATTCAGATGAAGCTAGTGATCCAGCTTCAACTGAATAAACTTAATACCTATATAACATGTGGTTCATTAAATATTAAAATTATGTCAACACACACACACACATCAGCCAGATGATTTCCACTGCTGGACGAAGGCCTCGTCCTTTATAGGGAAGGGTTGCAATATCCCCACATTTGGCAGGCGGCTTGGGGATGCGCAGAATGCTTACCACCGTTAAACGAGAAGACGCTGGCTGCTGCTGCCCGTTCTCCGGTGGTTCTGGATGCAGTTTTAGGACATACCCAGTATCGTTGTCAGCCATAAAACTTCCACTGCTGGACGAAGGCCTCCCCCTTTATAGAGGGGTGTTGCCATAATCCCCACGCTTGGCAGGTGGCTTGGGGATCGCAGAATGCTCACCACCGTTAACCAAGAGGACGCTGCTGCCCGTCCTCCGACGACATACCCAGTATAAATCCATTTAATAATTGTATTGGATTGTGTTCGCAAGTTCATAATTCTGGCACTGCTACGTCTCATCACTTGAACGTATAAAAAAAAACAGGTCCAGGAAATGTAAAAAGTTTTAAGTAATAGCTATGCAACATTCTGAATGCGGTAGTATCAATATTTATGATATGACCTCCAATAAAGGGTGAAGCTAATTTTGTAATTGTGCGTAAAAGTGCACCTTAACACGTAATTGTACTTTACTTTGACGTAAGCGAACTAAAGTAATCATGAACAACGTGAGACTTATTTTGTTAATTATTCGTCTAAATTTACGCACAAAAATTAGCGTATTTTCGAGCGATAATTCGTGTATTAAACCAACACCAACACACCATTCCTTTGCATTTATATTATTAGTAAAGATTTTACAATGCCTACTTCTCTGTAGATAGAGAGAAATCGTATGGATGATGGTTCCTTCGAGCAGAGCTTGTTAGATGCTCGAAGCCGTCATCTAGCATGACATCTACGATATCAAGCGATGGCTTTTAGTTTTCATTTGGAAGACCGTAGGTGGACTCTTGATTGATTTACAGATAGATTGGTCTAGAGGAGTGACTAATCTAATCTGGTTCCCTATGACAATCTTGGCTTGGTTTGGGGCTAAATGGCGCTATGTGAAATGCCTAATAAAATTTAAATTTAAAAGATAATCATTGAATGCATGTGGTAGGTATCAAATTTCGTGTAACAGCCAACATAGTTTATTCTATTGATACAAAATACACGAAGATAAATTATTAATGATAGCTATTTGTTTAAACATTTATTTTTCAATTTCAGACGCAACATTCTCTGAACAAACTTCTCGAGTGGGAGAATAGCCGACTTTATAACAAGCTAGGGCTCCGCTGGCGCCTCACGAAGCAGCACTGCGACTCATCTTCCATGATGGAGTATGTGCTTCTCATAGAATTCATACCCAGAATACCTATATACAGACCCGACTAAGGTCCAAAGTCACCAGTGCTACGAACTGTACATAAAACCTAACATATTAACATAAATATTAAGATAAAATATAACGTCATTGCATCCCGAGAATAACACCTAATTTGCATGGCTGAGCCAATGAATCTGTGTTAATTAAGTATGTAATTAAGCTTACAGTAAGTTTTTATTGAGTCGGCAGTACATACAATCATGCTTAAACATTTTGCTGAAAAACGTCATGGCGACCGCAAACTGTTTTGGAGTTCTATGCTGCGTCAAACAGGTCAAACCTGTGCTAGAAGGAAGACAATTTATATATGGTCCAAAGTAAGTTGACCTGGAGCAAGGTTAAAGCCGCTGTTCCATTGCTGCGTGCACGCTTCGCACGTGTATTTTAGCCATACGTGCGGCGTACGGCAGCAGCATGTGATGGGTGGTACGGAAAGGGCAGGTTCTCTCTCGAAACGCGTCGTAAATGTAGATATAAAAACTAAAACAATGGCATATTCAGTGCAAGCTATTTTCTATTTTATTTGTATGAGATAATGTCAATTTTCCACTGTCACTTTAAGCTCGTTGACGACTTGGCCGTACGGCCGGTTCCCGCCGCGCCGGCTGTGTCCTGAGGCATGCGCACTACAGTGGAATTTTTGACACTGTAACATGCAACAAGTGTGTTTTAAATTAGCTTGCACTGAATATGACATGATTGTAGTTATAGATATATTGTGGTTCAACCTTGGAGGATCTAGCTCTCTCGGTTCAACGAATATGTTTAAAAAAGAGTTTTATATGGGAGTGCGTCATCTGTACGAGTACTATTATGTTGTCTGTGGCACGGGAGAGAAGGGCTGCGTAATAGTATGCGTGCGCTGCGGAAAAGACACGCAAACAGAAATGCGTCCTCTGCGTGCGTAACCCACGCAGCAACGGAACCGCGGCTTTATCTTTAAAGCTGACCAAATGATACAACTGACAAGTCTTGCGGTACGACGCAATGCCGATGACGGACGACAAAATAATAATCTATCATGATGCGGGTGCTTCCGTTCTTGAGCATTTTGCCGTCCGTCGTGGACGTCCGCGTCGCACAGTTGAGAACAGATAAGAATGACGCAGTCAGTTTAGAAATATACGGTGGTCCACTCAATTCTGCAGATTGGTCGCGCATGTTGTTTTAATATAAAATGTAATTAGATACATTATCGGACAAAAGATTACTAGACTTGCTTTGAGTGTATCGATGTATTAAATCGCAAGCTTATAGTGCAAATATGTATATCGTGTTGTGTATATAGTACGTACATGATAGCGGAACCATTACAGGCACACATAATCAACTCGGCGCCTGATCGACTTTGTCTGGAGGCGAGGCGATGCTTTGTACACGTTGCTAAGTATGCATTGCAATGTGGTTTCAGTATGTAATATCCGATCCACGGTAGAGCTCAGAAATAAATGTCACTCACGGTCACCCATCCGAAGACTGACCGGACCGTCCGTTGCTTAACAACTAACTCTGACACTAGAGCTGGCCACTCAGCCTATACGAACTTACTTAGTATGAAATATCAGAGAGAAAGACTCCAGTTGAGGGCTTGCCATTCCGACGCCGAGGTGATCTATGCAGCTACCTTAAATCTTGGTTCATATTGCTCTAGACCTGACATTCGAATACGAGTCCTTAATCCTAACTCGTACAGTAGATTTTTCAAATCTGATGTTGAATGCGCGTCGTTATCTATGTTATTTGTTTCAACGAGCTACGCGACATAGTTTCTCAATGGAAATTCTACTCTACGCGACATGGCATAAGACTCATTGAGATTTTTAAATCGTCACGGAATAATATATGAATGATATTGAATCATAGAAATAGAAAAGACAAGTATACAGTAAAACCCAACACATAAATCTTCCCAATGTACCGGCACTATAATATTAGTTGGGGTGTTCAATATTTCATTGTTGTTTTTGGGCAAATAGTACTCCTTATCTCATGTATGGCTCTTCGTTCGACGCTGGAACAGAACTATGAATGCATAATGCATATAAATTTCAAACAAAACTGTATCAAATTGTTGTGCAAATAAAGACCAACTTAAATTGTTTACGCTTCGGCTATAGTTAGAAATTATTCCTGGTCTTTTGATCAATCTGTCTATGGAACTTATGTTTTGGGTTTTAGTGTACTAACCAGCGACAGTGATAAAATGAATGGACGGGAAATAAGCGCACGGATTTTGAATACTATATATTGAGCGCCAGCTCTCCACTCGCGTCAGTCATATACTCTGACTTTGCGACATGCGAGCCGTACGATACAACAATACAAATAAATCCAAATTATGCCTTCGTGTGCATTCCCCAAACATAAGAACATTACTAATATTCGTAATGAAAATGTGGGGATCAAATTCCACAAGTCGTCATCAGCCATAAAACGCCCACTGCTGGACGAAGGCCTCTCCCTTAATAGAGGGGTGTTGCCATAATCCCCACGCTTGGCAGGCGGCTTGACGCAGAATGCTCACCACCGTTAACCAAGAGGACGCCGCTGCCCGTCCTCCGATGGTTCTGGTTGCAGCTTAAGGTAATACACATACAAATTCCACAAGTAAATACACATTAATCACTGTATTTTGTCACAACTGCAATTAACTTCAATAAATATGCTAAGGTAATCGCCATTTTGAGGCGTTCGTAATAATACGAGACAAAGGGACTTCGGGAATCCTTCGTCAATGTTGGAGATTCGAGAGCTATAGACAAATACATGTGTTCTCTTTTTGTCATGCAGTAATTAGATTTGCTATCTCTATTTTCCGGCAAATGTAATATGCATACTTACCTAGGTATGCTTGATTGTATTGGCTTGTTAATTTTGAACGATATGCAAGCGCTGGGCCCGTCCATTCCATTATCACCGTCGCTGGTACTAACTATGTGAATTGGATGAAGCAGACTACAATACTATCGGTATAGTATTAAATTATGTATTAAAAGTGCAGTCAGTGATACGAAGCATCATTCGAATCGGTACTTATATTTGTATCAATATTATTTAGATTTTTTAAATATTAATTACGTAAACATTACTTCAGATACTTTTATCTAAAGTTTATGTTACGATGTCCGTATTTTTTCCTGTAAATTTGGTCAAATAAGATTAAGTTCCCGTTGCAAAAAATCGTTATATTGGTACATTATACTTACTTTGTTTTTTGGTAACTAATGAGTCATTTTTGTTTAATTTATAAGGGATAACTCACGTCAACGAAAACGAAAATTAGTATGTCAAAACCACGTAAGTTTTCATAGTAAATACTTATGGGAGATTTGTGCAGTTGGAGCTTAATCTATATTTGACGTTATAAATTTAATGTAATAATTAAGTATGATTTATAATGAAGTAGAAGACTTGACATGTACTTATTTTGTTTATTATATAATGATTATAATACAAAAAAGCAGGGGTATTCGTAACGGTGTTACTAAGCCGAAAGGAAGTACTCAGCACTGTGAATAACTTTAAACCACAAATTCGCGAAAAAAACGGTATCGACAAAATGTAGTTACGGTATAGCAAGCATTTTTTTTGCGAATTTATGGTTGGTCCCATAGTGAAAGCTGCTCACAATTATGAGTACAATTACCTCCTTTTGGTTAAGTAATACCGTTCTGCGTAACCCTGTATAATGATTTTGTGCATTACGAGTATATTATCTTAATGTACGTAATGCGTGCGTTGCTTCAATTGGCGCTATTGAATCATTTAAACATTAAGATAGATAAGAGTGTATCATTGACGCACATGTTTGCATTTGCATCTGGTGCATTTTGTTATCACAAATACATTCATTTTATGTTCAAATTGCAAAATCGAAACGTAACGCCCAAAGGGCTTTAAAACTATACAAGGTGTTGTTTTGCATTCTCGCCACATTTACAGAGGTAGATATACTCGTCGTTATTTATTGTTTTTACTATGGGGCCAACCCTGAAAACGCGAAACGAAAATCAGCTGTTCCATACAAAAAGTTAATTGACCTTGGACAAAATACTAACAGCTTTTTTTTGCGAAAACAGGGTCAGCCCCTTAGCAAAAGTTGTTCATAACGATGATTATAAATTTACCCCTGTAAATATATCGACGATGCAAAATAACAGCTTGTATATTCGCATTGGATTGGGGTAGCGTTAATTATGTGAGATCAATCCAGAACAGACATTCAGGGGTCTAAAATCACGTTTAAAAGAAAGGGTCAATTGAAATCAACAAAATCATTCAAATCAACTTTTTAATTTAGATTTACTTAAAAATAATCACTACTACTAGAGGAATGGGGGTGAGGTCCGACCAGGTCCGACCACATCTTTAAAAATCAAATGGTTTTTTTTTCAGTTTTCAGAATGTCATTTCATTTGATCCGATTTTATAATTTTTTCGCCATTAGTATTGAAGTCACAGACTTCTACAGTTCAGCATGCTTGGAAATCAGAATTTTACCAGTAAAACTACTAATATTGACGATCGATTTTTACAAACACATTGCTTGCTTTGCGTGAGTGATGACGTGCCTCTCTGCAATGTATTTTGGCGCTATTGAAGACTAATCAGGCTTTACATTTTTAAGTAACATATCACTCTATGGCGTAAATATATTATGTATTTAGGGTGACTAGAAAGACTACTAAAACATTTTATAGCTTTTTGTAATCCTCTGTCTAATTTTCTCTAGCTCTCTTCTAGAGTGAACGAAACATCTTAAGATTGAAGCAAGAATGCTATAAGATGGCAGTACGGTACAAAGGTACACAAATACCACAATTCGTGCATGCATTTTAATCCATATTGTTTTTATGTGCACTAGTGTTTACTATTGGTTCTGTATGCATAAAGCTCCGTTGCACACGATGCTTAAGCTTGTAGCTTCTAAACGTGTAAATATTTTGCCTGGAAGTGTCAGTCAAACATTGTATAATTTTGGCGCAAGAAAAAACCGGGATTGCGCAAGTTAATGCGCTTCGTATGCAATGGGCTTTATTCATAAACGCTAAGCTGGGCTCAAGACTTAGGACATTTGCTGTATGCATGTGGCATATTGGTAAAACTTTACAAAAGTAATTGTAAGTTACTAGGCCAACACTTCCTAAGCCCCAGCATCCAGAATCACCACCAATTCGCCTGTGCAAAAGTGAAGCACGCTGAATTAAAAGCATTTTATTTATTTATAAATCTATGTCTACTGTAGACATTTCTGTGTCGTTACCTATTCAGTTTTTTTTTTTACAAAAATATATAAAACTACTAAAATAAGGGTTATATTTTCTAAGCAATTAGTTGCTGAAAAATAGGAAATGACATTATCCAGGAAGAAAATAGGGATATACCACAGAGTAATAGAGAGAATACATTTGTATGGAGAGTCGCAGACCGTATGGTTCAATCCCGTAAATAATCAGAAGTGTAATTTGTTATAAAATAACTATTCACCTTGACCCTGAAAAGATCTAGATATATCTCATGAAACAAGGAAACCGGTAGGTTGTTCCATTCGACTCACGCAATACCGGCACATGCCGTCTGTACTTTAAAATTAGTTCCTCAATTTATTTCAATAAATGAATGCCTAATTGTGCTCTGTCATTTAAACTGTAAGTTTTATAGTATATATGACATGAAAAGATATCACGCGCGTATATTTGGGCGTGTAGGACGATTTTAAACTTAGTATAACACTATTTTATGAATAGCATGAATGATAAGTACCTGAATGTCGATGTTTGAATACCTACTATTTACAATAGGTCAATTGGGAGGAAGTCCATTTAAATTGCTTGTCATTTTATGGCATCTTCATTTGTGAATAATATGAATTCATACGCCCTATATTACTCATGACAGCGCCCAATTTTTATTTGACAATATTTTATTACAAGCTTTTATCAACGACGATATTATCGTCGTTGCTTTTATTTAACTTGTAATGTTTGTATGTAAGCATGTGTGTTCGGGTCAAATCTGCAACTGAATTTTGCATACACGTCTAGTTTGGATGACAATGCATAGTTCGTTAACTGACATCATTCTAAATCCAATATGGCGGACGGCCCAAGACGGTGGACTAGTTATTTTTTGTGCACTATCATGATATGGGTATCAAATGAAAGGGTTTGCTGAGAATAATACGAATAAACTGACATCTGCGTATAATAGCTTTTAAAAAAATGTAATTTAACTATTAATTTATCTTTAGTTATTATGCAAAATTATAAAGTCAGAATGAATCGTATCCCATTGATCTCTTGCAATTAATTCTAAATAGTTGTTGGAGGTAGAAGTTAAAAGGATTAACGGTTATGTAACTGTCCACGCTGACAGTTTCGATTAATAATCATATGACATGGGCTCTGTAGGTAGGTAGGTAACTACGAGTTATTAATCTGCGATTTTTAGCTTGGCTTGGCTCGTCAAGAAGTGTACTAGAAAATCTTTGTGACTGCATTATAAAGTTTTGCTTATCTATGTAAAGTTGTAAATTATATTGCTTCTCGGATAATTTGACCTTTTTAATGTGACTAATATCGGGTACCCCAATCGCTTAGGGAATTACTTAAAAACTCCTACAAAAAGTTTTACGCAAATCAAGAATGAATCGAGCATTCGTAACGAAACAAGAATTTTTCAAGTAAATCCTTCGCAGATTATTCCTGTCCTGTCAGTATAGTAGGTATAGATTTTGTACAGCCATAGGTTGGTCACAGAAAACATAATTACGTACAGAAGATTAATTCCCATAGAAAACGCGTGTAAACGATAAAGTACCTATAAGTACAATCATGTAATATTAAGTGCAGGCTAATTTGTACTCTACTTGTATCTTACAGTATTGATATTCCACCGTAGTGGTGAGGCGCAGGCACAGCCAGCCTGCAGCCGCGTGACTTCAACTGCCTGCGCCTGCAGGTTGCTGCCTATACAAATTGAGTAAAAATTACATTCATTTCATATTCAGTAGCGTGCACTGTATATGACATTAATGTAATTTTTATTGGCGTATTGTAGTTCAGTCACGTTTAGACGCGTTATCTATGAGAGTGAATCCTCTGTCCGCAGTATGATTATGTATTCTGTGGTTTGGTGCTCGCCAAATTAAAAATGGTCAGCTGTTGATCGCCCGCCCTCTTTTCTCTTTTCAACATGTTGTGAATGAGAACCCAACTTTGCTTTTAACAATATTACAATTTTAATTCTAAAACGTTTAACGATATGTAGGTAGTTCAGTGTTGTCTTGCCAGCCAGTTTAGTTTCATACAGTTTTTAGAACGCAACGGTTGAAAAGTGGACAGGGTATGTTGACATTAAGTTGTATTATAAGGAATTGTAAATATTTTATGAACTTATAGATTATTTTTGTTCAAATAAAATGTCACGTCATGTGATGGAGTTATATATACATCTTTTATTCGGACCTATTCTACTTGTAGTCTAGACTTGTCTTCTGAACCGTATTAGGTTGTTAGCTATATAAGTGCTATTTTTCTCGTATTAGTAAGATACAGGGCCAATACATCAAGGCGCGGATGTCCGCGACGGACGGCAAAATACGAATGCTTCTAGCATCCCGCGTCCGCCTCGCTCTGATTGCGCTGGGTGATACTTTTATACATTAGTAGTTTGCCGTCCGTCGCGGACGTCCGTATCGCACTGTTAGGTAAGGCCACTAAGGGAATCGCTCCCGAAAACGAAGTCTAGTACTAGTAAAATACAACACACAAAAATTGCTGACGTCTAGAGGTTAATGAACGAAGATCGTTCGTTAACGTCTAACATCAGCTGATTAATCTTGGAAGAAGTAGCGCACCTCTGATATGTTTTGTACTTATAATCTGATATATAAAGTGCGAATGCGAACAAAACAATGAAGCAATTCATTATTTTTTGCAATACATCTTGTATTCAAGTCCTCAAAGTTCGTGATTCTAGTATGTATTTGTGATAAACACAATTTAAGGCGTTTTTTTTTATTATACCGTATCAGTAAACTTGTAGGTACTATAACCTGTCTTCGTTTTCGGGAGCGGTTCCAGTACACCCGGTATGTTAATGAGGGAGAAAAGTAAACTATCATTTTATTGTAGGTAATTAGATTTTTTATTTCAATTTATAAATAAATTCATAATATACACATACTAACTAAATACTCAAGGCACTTAAGATTATGGTCCCTTCACAAAAATATACATTACAATATGACACAAATAACAATTTCATTAAAACTCGAATAATATCTAGGCTCTACTAGGAGTTATCATCTCGAAATGTGAAAGCTAGGCATTTCCAAAAAAACAGACATCCGAAAAAAGTCAGGCTGAACATTTTCATTCTATATTAAAAAATAAAATGTACCACGTTGCGAGTGCAAAGATAGGCCGGCGGCGTGCAGAGTACCGCGCATTTTCTTTCAAAATTTCTGAGTTCAATCTCAGATGCACAGCGGATTTTAATGTGGAAGGTTTGTAAGTTAGTAACCCTGCCTATATACTCAGCGATCATGAAGCTTGATATGCCACGCGTTCATACAGAGTGAACGAAAATTCAATGCGCGGTGCGAGTCTGATTCATTCACTACAAAGCAATTGTAAATATCTCAGCAAGAGGGAGCTGGTAACTCGGTACTTGTGTTGTCTATTCTGTACCTACACTACTCTTGGTAGCTACTTCTGATTACTAGACATGTGCTCGAAGCCCTACCAATGCATTCGTGACCTTGGACAGTACCCAAATAAACAAGGTATTGATTTTTATACAGAGTAGTCACAGTTACACTAGTATAATTCCGAATATTGGTACATTTACAACAAATCGATTTACATGTTTGGTTTTGAGTCTTGTTGTTTAAAAGTAGAAACGATTTTCTAGCCTGACCAAAGTGATTATTTTTTGTTTTCGATAAAAAAATACTTTTAAAATCTTGTTTATAAAACATAGTATTCTCGAGTTTTTTTCTTTCTTTAAGAATGATTCCATTGCATTTTAGTATCATCAGCAAAATGCGAGATGTTTATCGGATTAAAGCGATAACACAATTACAAAGAATACGCTTCACTATCTTGTAAAATCACTTATCTTTTTAAGATTGTCTGAGTAACGCACGTTATAGGACCTTATAACATTTGTAGATGCCCAGCAATCTATATATTTATACTATTGCTTTTTTCACTTTGAAGGCGCAGTATCGTCGAGTGCATATCTTACGTGTCTGCTAACTAGGCGATATGATACGCAATCTGTAACAATAGCATGAGGCATTTGAATGTTAGGACATTCTAAGAATGTCACCTTCATACACTTAAATAATTAGAAGTTATTTGCATACAAATTTTCAGGAGTACACGTGGCGTATTTGAATGATAAGACATTGTGTCTATGAATGTCACTTTGAAAGTTATTTGGTGGTAAACCCCATACTTAGGAGTACACGTGAATGTCATTTCAGTATTCAGTCTATGAATATCACTTTCTAACACTTTAAAGTTATTTCGAGGCGAACCCCTTTTCAAGAATAAACATGGAGCATTTGTTTTTTAGGACGTACAATATATATTGGACCTGGGTATGTCGTAAAACTGAACCAGGTACCACCGGAGGAAGGGCAGCAGCGTCCTCTCAGTTAACGGTGGTGAACATTCTGCGATCCCCAAGCCGCCTGCCAAGTGTGGGGATTATGGCAACCCCGCCCTATTAAGGGGGCAGCTTTCGTCCAACAGTGGACGTCCACTGGCTGATGATGTGATAATATATATTGGAGATCTGTGATTCGGTCATTGTGTATATGAACATCATTTTAATGCACTTGTTACTTGGTAAACTTCCATTTTCATAAGTGCAGACGAAATCAACAAAATTATCGGCATTTAATCCGAAGGCACCGAAAGCAAAAATATTTGGACTATGAAGCATTCTAAGCACCAATATTGATGAGAGTAGCTGTAAGAGACACCTTCGATGGTTTAAGCGTTCACAATCAAGTATACGGACCATAGTCGAGTAAGCCACACTTTGGGACAAAGTATATGGATACCTAGCACTGACATACAACATAAAAACTAAAACTAATAATCAGATCGTATTAACTTACACAACCGTAGCAACTATAATACACAATATACTATATATGAAATACTACATATACTTAACTCTACATCAGGGACGTTATATACAAGCTCTAATATTTACATTCAGTCGTTCAATCGCTATTTTAATAAAATACATTGTTACAAACGCCATTTTATTCGCAGGGTTAAAGCAAGCACTTATTTCGTATTATGGCAAATCTAGTCAAGTGCGAATACGCAAATCATTTAATTTTTATATTGTACAAAATCAATAATGGCTTATATATATATATTAGGTAAAATTGATTTAATAATCTTTTTATCATTCGATGATCAGACTTAACTTTCTATATTCAAAACATCACTATTATTGCACTGTACGATGTCGCATTATACACTATAAGAGTTTTACTGTCCGGTTATAACAGAAAACAAAACATTGCATATTTTGGCAGCTGGTGTTTTTTGTATCTCTTATTCGATAACTTTTACATATCGTAAACAATTTAATCTCGATTAATTAAGGAATATAAACGTGACACGCCTAGCACCTCGACTTCTTATACTCGGACGAATTATTAATATGCCAGAGCGGACGGCGATAGTCCTATATGTCTATAGACCTACGACAGATGAGAGTCTTGGTAAAATTTTACTTTACTCAGGAATTTCGAACCACTGAGATTTTTCTAGAACCCACTTGGAACGTGGTGCTGGTAAATACGATTCTCTCATTAAAAAAAACTTATTATAAATATTTCCTTATGTTAATATCGTAAGATTCAAGTTTCATTTCATGTCCTAAGATGTACTGAACAGATTTTTCCAAAATATACCTATAATTATATATTCTGTAATTTTACACCTTGAAACATCAGGAAATGTGCGAACGGGAGCTAATGAGACCAAACCCTCTGCTTTAACAGCTTAGCTACTAAGCCTACACGAACTTATCTGTGATATTGTTTATTACCAAAACGCACGATTTTTGAAGCAAGCTTGACTAACAACTCCCAAAATATATCGAGCGACATTGCAAACATATCTTTTCAAATTCAAACAGCAGATATTGTTGACACAATACTAACACAATACATATTTACATTGGTAGCGTACAGGCACCATCACCGCGTTCCAAACGTGACCAACACTTGACTAACTCATTTGCACGTAGTTAATAGGGAACTGTCCTTTCCTCCCGTTGCATACGCCGAAGTACCACTCATCGTTCAGCTTGTATTGAACTGAAATGGTGTTTCCAGTGAGGAATCTCAGGTCGCCGGGCTGGTCCGGCTCGAAATCGTACATAGCTACAGCCGTCCCTATGATAACTGGAGAAGGTAGACTTTCGTTTGGGAACGGCACTTTAATTTCTACGTAGTTGGACGGGAAGACGCCTTGGGCTCCGCTTCGAAGGCTGCCATACAGCCACTCTTTATCGACTCGCCTTAACAGCTTGATTCTTGCGTTAGTCTGAAAAGAAAACAACAAAATGTAAGTATATATTGATGGCAATGCTGCCAGCAAGCTGGGTACACTGTCGACTGGTCTGTTATGTTTTATAGATAAGTTGTGTGGTAGATTAAGTCTGATATTCTTTTTATTTAGTAGATTATTAGGTACGTAGTATCATTGTTTGATCTAGTGAAGGAAAACATTGAAATGGAACTGGACTGGACACATTATGAGGACAAACAGTGACAAATGGACGAAAGACATTATGGAACGGTACCCCAGAAATGGGAAAAGACAAAGAGAGAAAAAAAAAAAAAAAAAAAGATATGGGAAGATGATCTACCAAAGGGATCGAGAAGAATAGCTCAATATATATATACGATAGGGAGTGTGGAAAGAACTAGGGGATGCCTATGTCGAAAGACAACCTGACACTGACAAACAAACTAGTCGCTGAAATGTATATCATAAACTTATTGTTTATTTTACTTATAAAGTAATTCGTTAGCATAATATAATATTTAAGTTACTTTTGGTCAGCGAATAAAGGCATTATCTATCTATCTAATATCATTGTACGTATTTTATTTCAGTTAATCAAAAAAGTTAATATTCGATTACACTAATTGAATAACGTAAGAATCAGTACTGACTGCGACTTATCTTGAGTCCGTAAATAGGTCTCAGAATTTATCTACATTAATGATCTACATACATTATTTATCAGGTCCTTTGTCCCTCAAACAATGTTCCATTCCATAGATAAATAATTCCAATACTATTAGGGTTGAATAATATTTGATAAGAACACTAATTGTGTTTAATTTGTGGAGATATGAGGAGACAAAAAGTGTCATCCATTTAATTATGTCTGGCACATTTTGAATAATATTTTGTCTTACGTGCCAGACGGACAGTACAGTAAAATGTAAATTTCATAATCAATTCATATTAATGAACCAAGGTAGGTACTGATAAATTACTGCTACAACAATAACTGCTATAATCGAACCTTCAACCTTTCGAGTGCTTGATTAACGGTCAGCTAATAGGTCGAGTAGCCAATGGCGTAACGTAACTAGGTGCTGGGCAAAAACACAGTCATGCAATATTTCTAGACAATTTTTAAATTGTTTGTGAGTCAGAAATGTTTGAGTTTGTTTTTAAATGTTTTATAAAGATTTGATTTTACGGTAACAGAGGTTTGGACAATTGTAAAGGCTGCCTACGGTACTGAATAACCTCTCGGTAAAGCAGATCTAAGACCAAGCAAGACTGAAAATTTGTTACGTAGCTACCCACAGAGAACCAGAGTTACCGGCATGACAACGACAGCTCAAACGATTTTAGTAACCAATAGCAGTAGCCATAGCCATAGCCATAGCAGAGCTGGCGATATTACTCACCGTAGTGACAATGTTTAAGGTTAAGGAGACCAATTTTGTCCAACTACTTTAGAGATAATAATTTAGGACAATGAAATTAGGTGGAGCGACAACTTGCGTAAAGCGGCAGAAATTGGATAGACCGAAGTCACTAGCATATATTGGAGAAGCCTACATCAAGCAGAAGACATACATAGACAATATAAAGAAAATTCATATTTATTCCATTCTTTTCTGATTTCTTAACTTGGGTTCAATCGATCAAGGAGCCTAGCCCGTCCCTCTATTTCCGTCAGAGTCGACGAGGGTCGTCTAAGTAGATAACTAGATATAAATTATCTGCTCAAGAGGCAAGTAAAAATCACAATTGCTGACTACTAACAAAATAGCTCTTTTCCGACAACTAAATCAGCAAAATATTTATTTAAATAACATTTAATGTTGACAAAGATGTGACCTACTTAAAATGCATGACTATTGTTATACTTCAACAGGTAAATTCATACCGTCAAGACAAAAATTGGCTAACATTATATTTTATGAATCCGTGCTGCATTTGAAGACTATTAGCTTTAGTTTCCGAGAAAATCGGCTATGACATACACCAAGAAAGACACCCAAGTCGTACCATAAGGGTGCTTTTTTACCATCTTAGTAAGAAACCCAAAAATCGCAAATGGCTTGTGTAAATATTTGTATGTTTCAGAAGTGTTTTACAAAATCACAATAGTTTATAAATCTTACGAATGGTGCCGGCGACAATGGATGGAAGCGCCCATTTGATAACAAGTTCCTGTCACGCCGATAATGTGAAGTGGATGCGGATCGTTACGCATGGGTCAACCAACATAACTGGAGACTTATTCGTATGGGAGAACTATGTTTAACCATCGGAGCGCTATCAAGTTAGTAAAAAATAGAACAGTGGCTCCACAACTCAATTGTCCATGTTTATAAGTCGCAAAGTATATCAGTGCCGCCGCCAGCTGATTACGCGGATCGCGAAAACAAATAGTTCTGAAAACACGACGCGACGCCCCAAACAAATTGATAACAAAAAATTCCTGGTACGTCACCTGCCATATGGCTTTCCACCTCCTGACGTAGGCAGTGGACTTTACTGATTGTATACTATACTGCGTCATTGATAACCATTGAATAAATACTACAGCATAATATGTAGCACGATGAGATTACTAGCGTCCTTACTAAGGTGACCTTAATGATTTCTTACCGAGTTGTTTCAAAATTTGCTAGTTTGACTACTGACTATGCAGTATATCACCAAGGCAATTGTGCAGCGTCGACGCTAGTTCTTCGTCGAGTCGCTGATATATGTTTATGCGATCGGTTTTACTAAGCAAAAGCAGGTCATTGTACTCATCATTGATAACAACTTTAACTCTAAGGTCAACCACGAAATCGCAAAAAAAAACAGCTGTTCCATTATATTTCGTCAACGGTGAATAACCTTTTCCTATGAATCAGCTGTGGCACGGTTGAGAGCATTGTGCGATCCCCAAGCCGCTTGCTAAGCGTGGGGATTATGGCACCCCCTATTAAGGGCCTTAATCCTGTCTTCGTAAGCCTTCGTCCAGCAGTCAGCGGACATCTTCTGGCTGATGATGATGATGATGGAACAGCTGATGTTTTTTTCGCAATTTTGTAATAGGCTCATAGGTTATTTTTTTTCATAACGGTTAGTAAAATTACCTTCTTTCGGATTGCTGTTTAAATAACTATAATACTATCTCGCAGTATTTAGCTACTGAGATTTCTTCTTTCTGAGAGAACTTCTACTCAAGTACGCGTAGGAACCAGACGTGTCGCGAGTTATTGCAAAAAAATATATTACACCTGTTAAGTGAAGTGAACTCAAGCCCTTAAAGCAGAAAACACGCAGTTAGTCAAATAGCTGAGAGCCGCATACTACATTACTGCTCCAAAGCAAAACCAGTGCCAGCGCGTCGCACCACTCGTCCTCGCCCCCGCGGGAAAGAAACAGCCTAATTGCGATAATTCGTCCTGCTCGCACTAACGCAAGTATTAGCTACTCATCCGGCTCGCGTTCATAACAACTAATATGTCCGTTCGTCGCTCGCCAACTCGAGCTCCCATTACGTGTCAATTAGATGGCAATTCGCCGATAGCGATTCGTAGCGGTTCGCAACCAGAATTGAGACAGTCAGTACTTTCGGATTATTTGGAAAGCAATGCTGCTCGTAAAAGGAAGGAACCTGATGATGATTTTTCAAGTAAATTTGAAAGTTTCGAGAATAAAATAATGCTGTTACTAACGGGTATGGCCAAAAATCAAAATGAGAAGTTAGACAAAATTTCACAAGAAGTTTCTGCCATAACAACGCAATTTTCGCAAATTAAAGCCACTACCGATCAACTTGCAATTGAACAAACTAAGATGTGCCAAGAGCTACAAACATCTAAAGCCGAGATAAATTCCGAAATTGAAGCGATCAAAAACAATATAATCCTTATTAAAGCTTCAACGTCTGTATCAACGCAATCAACCGTGACCCTTACCTGTGAAAGCATGGCCGCGGAAGTACACGAGCGCTTCACCAGGGAGAAAAATGTTATTATCTGTGGAATAAAGGAACTCACCTCAAATAACACCGATGAGAGAATTAAACATGACATGGAAGAGGTTAGTAGAATTCTCGGTATCAGTATTCCAACTTATAATGGGCCTATTAAATGTTTCCGTATAAGTAAATTTGAAACAGGTAAAACGCGTCCCTTAAAAGTATGCCTTGCCTCGGCGGAAATGGCAAAATTGATCCTCAGAAACAGTAGCAATATCTCCAGTCAACTTCCTCATGTAAAATGCTTCTCCGATCAAACACCGCAGCAAAAGAAGTACATGCTTTGCCTAAGAGATGAACTAAGGACCAGGACTGAAAAAGGGGAACATGGCCTCACAATAAAATATATAAAAGGGATTCCGAGAATTGTGCAATCTCCTCCAAAAAACTAACCAACACTCAAATAGATGATGTAAAAGCAACAGGAGATCACCAGAAAGCGACCAATCGAAAATTACTGACCACAGATAACAGCAATATAAGTAGCTCTATTAACATAACGTATCAACTCTCGAATAGTCACTCTAACATAGTTTGCGATCTCAAATCTCTAAAAGTTGTCTACATGAATGCACGTAGTATGGTCAGGCCTGGAAAATTAGACGAGCTCAAATGCATAATCCAGTCAATACCCAGTGTTATACATGCAATAATAATATCTGAGACCTGGATAAAATCTGACCTTGAAGCCCAAAGCTTAGCACTCCCCAATTATACTCACTATTACAACTACAGATCTCACTCGAGAGGAGGGGGAGTGTCTATCTATGCCCACAATAGCATTAAACATAATATCATTGAAGACCTATGCGATAATGATAACCACTATTTGTGGATACACCTGAACAAATTCTGTTTAGACATTGGAGGCATATATAAACCGGAGAGGACTAACAATATTGACTTCCTTGAAACTTACACGGCACAATTAGAAAAAAGGAAACGAGCAATTGTATTCGGAGACTTCAACTATGATCTACTGAAAAATAACAAACTGACTAGAGACTACAAAAGAATATTAAATGAAAGTGGATATACAATACTTAATAAAATTGATAAAACCTATTGTACTCGACAAACACTAAATACGCAAACTACCTTAGATCATATATGCTCCAATTTAACAAACGAAAAATTCTACTTAGCTGTAGTAAACTCAGCTATGTCTGACCATAAACATCTGTACTTGGAGATACACAAATATAAACCAGAAATTAACAAAAAGGTGAAATACGAAGCCATTGACTACGATCAATTGTACAAATCCCTGGATATGGACATATCTCCGACCTGTAACAAAATTTACGACGAATTAGAATCCAGACTAATAACATCTATGAAAAACAGTAAGAGAAGCAAAATAAAGATCCTAAACCCTCCTAGATCTGACTGGATTAATAAAGACATTTTAGATGCTATAAAGAGTAGAAATGATTTATGGAGTTCCAGTGTGAAGAAAACTAACAAGTACAATAAAGAAGAGGAACAAGAGATTCAGAAAAACTTACAAAGTAAAAGAAAAGATGTTAAAAGAAGAATTCAGGAAGCAAAAAGATCCTATTATCTCAAAGCTTTTAAAACTTGTCAGAATAAGCCTCTTAAGATGTGGCGGCTCATTAACTCACTAAGTTTTAATAAAATCAAAATTCAAAACGCTCCTTTGAAAATTGACACTCAATCAGGCAGTTATACTGAAATCTCTGACATATGTAATTGTTTCAATGAGTTTTTTGCTAGCATTGGGTCTATTTTAGCGAATCAAATACCTCAACCATTTCATGATATAGAATCTTATGATAAATCATATGCAAATAAATCAGAGACTGCAGAGTTGATTAGCTTCCCACTTGCCACAACAGAGGAAATTAGTAAAATAATTGATAACCTTAACCCAAATACCAGTACTGGTCTCGATGGAGTCTCTTGTAAAGCTCTGAAATGCGTTAAAAAATTAATTCTAGGAAATTTAACTACAAGTATAAACGATTGCTTAGAGCGTGGATATTTCCCTGAATCACTGAAATTAGCCAAAGTAACTCCGATCTATAAATCTGGCAACAAAAATGATCCAGGGAACTATCGCCCAATCTCAGTACTCCCAATCATATCCAAAATTTTCGAAAAAGTTCTTTATAATCGCATAGACAAATATTTAAAATCCTTTAATTTCTTGTTTGAAAAACAATATGGCTTTCGATCGCAATCAAACACACTCTCAGCTTGTATCGACCTCATAACAACTCTAAAAACCAATATAGACAAAAAACTTATAGCTCTTGGAATATTTATTGACCTCAAAAAGGCTTTTGATACAATTAGCCACAAATTACTACTTCATAAGTTACACACAATCGGTTTCAAGGGAACAGCTCTTAAAATGATACAATCTTACCTTTCAAATAGATACCAAGTAGTAAAAATTGGAGATGTGACCAGTAAGCCCGAATTAATTACCTATGGTATCCCACAGGGATCGATCCTGGGCCCTCTGCTCTTCTTGATTTACATCAACAATATCAATGAACTTAACATGAACGGTGACATCACTTTATACGCTGATGATACTTGTCTTTTTTACTTTGGGGATAAAATTGAAACAGTAATTCAACAAGCTCAAATGGATCTCAACATCTTGAACACTTGGTTTCTGCACAATTTGCTAACTATAAACATAGCAAAAACCAACTATATGATATTTAGGGCTAAAAACAAGGCTATCGATAGCTTCACGCCACTACACATTAACCATAATCTACTAAGTAGAGTAGAATCTGAAAAATATCTTGGTCTTATTCTTGATACGCATCTTACATGGAAACCACATATAAGTAAAATACAATCAAAACTATCTTCCTTACTCGGTATACTTCGAAACAATGTT
Organism: Erannis defoliaria; assembly: GCA_905404285.2. Classification (NCBI taxonomy): domain Eukaryota; kingdom Metazoa; phylum Arthropoda; class Insecta; order Lepidoptera; family Geometridae; genus Erannis; species Erannis defoliaria. Next base: position 7,708,367 of record FR990066.1, on the reverse strand, counting down.
CGATGCTACCCTAAATCTGTTCGATATCTTATATATAACTCATTTGTAAAATCTCATTTAACATATTTAATTGAAATATGGGGATCAGCTGCCAAAACTAATTTAAAAAAACTACAAAGAATCCAAAACAAACTAGTTAAACTACTTTTCTACCTAAACAGCCTAACGTCAACAACAACAGTTTATAAAAAGACAAAGCTTATGACACTTACACAAATATATAACTACAATACCTGTATACTTGTAAGAAAGGTTTTGAAAAAAGACATACATACATCAATAACATTCACTATCAAGTCACAAATTCAAAGTCGATCTTCGAGATACTCCAACCATATCTGTTTACTAAAAAAACCAAGAACAAAAAACTATGGCTTAAAAAATTTTAGATATGAAGGCGCCCAAATATACAACAAGCTACCTAAAGATATAAAAGAAATTCAAAATTTTCTATTATTCAAAAAAACCCTTAGATACTACGTAATCAATAAGACCTAAAAAACACCTAAAAAATAATAAAATACATAAATACATAAAATATAAAAACTTACACTAGTAAATTCATTGCAATTTTATTTTGAGTAAAAAATTTAAATTAATGTTAACTAGTAACTAACACACATAAATGTATATAAATTCGTACGTATACTCCCAAATTAACTCTTAATTAAACAAATTTTTCTTACTGTCTTTGCAATATAAAACAGAAACATACCAAGTGTGGAAACACTTCATGGATGTAATTATTTAATGTACTACCAAGTTATATACTAAAGACATTTTTGCATGCTACATGAATTATAAAGGCATAACAAAAAAAAAAAAAAAAAGAAAAAGAAAAAACTATATTTAACAATAAAAAACAAACAAACAAACAAAAACATTTTATATATTTTTTATTTTTTATTTATTATTTTCTATAGCATATTTATATTAAAAATTACACTCGATGTCACGTTAATTGTTTAAACTTCAGCTCGTATTGCAATAATTCTTACATAAATAGGTAAACCTTGAAGTACATACATACTTATTTATATATAAAATAAATAAATCAACTAATAGAACGAATCAAACTTCTGTTATATCTTACACAATATTACTTAAACATTAAAACATTAATTAAACACTTACATATTGCTATCAGGGCGGGAACGGTTTGCGACACTTAATAGATTCCGTGTTTACTATCACTCACACAACCCAATAAAATACCTGCTCTCGCCATACGGGGCACGATACTGAACTACCCACTTTAAAAATAGATGTGTCGCTTTTGTTTTGTTTTGTTTACACTTCAAATAAATTTGCTACTACGTAGCTGTTTCGATTAGATAGGTACTAATCGTTTGCTAAAAATGTAAATGTAAGTCTAACATAGGGTTACGTACATAATAATATTAGGCATAAACACAATACCTATTATTAGTAAAAACTTAATTATAAATACAGCAATAATAATAGCATATTCTACTAATAAGGCTATATTTGTACTGTAGCTTAATAACTAAGTAGGTACTTCTTACTCATTCTTTATACGCTAAGGCATGCATTTAAATATTTCTATATTATAAACTATAGAAATTTAAAATATATATATATATATATATCTAAAGTTTATAATATGAGATAGCTTACATAATAATAGATATGAACATAATAATTGTTGATGTAACGTGTGCTTACTTTATCATAATAATAGCAATAAAAATGTACGTGCCATAAGATAACTGTACACTATAGTTTTGTACTGTAGCTTAGTACTTCTTACTTTATTTGTCTGCTCCATCGATATACATCTACTACGTAGGTAGTACATACTTATACTTATATCGATGGCCTGGTCCCATACTTGTATTTAACTGTGTACTTAAAACCTAACTACTAATAATAAATTATTATCTTACTTTTAAGTAACTTTTGTTAAGAATATTCTGTATTTTTCTCGCTAAGTGAATTGTCATATATAAAAAATAAAAAAAAAATAAAAAAAAAAAAAAAAAATATTTTTATTTTTAATATTTTTTGAGAAAATAAAATCTTAAACCATAAACCATAGATCGCGCTAGGAGTGGCTTTATCTAGGTTTTCTCTAGTTCACCGGGGACACGACGGTAGGTGCGACATGCGGATTGCGCCAGGGGTCCTTAGTAGTACAGTGCTATCTCGGTGTCCGAGTAGATACGAAAAGCAATTGAAATAATACCAAATATGGTATTCCCACATAATATGTATAAGCATTACTGTTTCGATTCGAAGAGCAATGGTACAAAATAAATTACCGGGCATGAAGAGATTTAACATCTAATATCTCAGGGTAACGAGCGTATCGCGATTTTATTCGCAAGTTCATGATTCTGGTACTGCTACTGTTATGGGCACGTGTGATTCTTACCGACAGGCGAACGGCTCGCTCGTCACGTCACTCCATTGTATATTTTTTTATGGATTTTCCGTGTTATTTTTAGAAACATTTTAATTGTTATTGCGTTTTATAAGTTTTAAATAATTACAGAGCGCGTTCAGTTTTACAATAAAGTCGCAATAAAGTATTGTTTTAGTTTGGATAATAAGTTACGGTCAACGCGTCGATTAAAGCTTATAGTTTTTCTTGCGCAAGGCTTTTATTATAAGTGTAACACAAAAGGAAATTAGATAAGTAAAACGTTATACAATTTAGTTTTTCATTAAAACTTCTGGAGGCAATACCAAAGCCATACTAGGTGAAAGATGAAGTAGCGTCAGATATACGAGGGCGGCACTGAAAATTTCGGGAATCAAGGAAGTGACACAACATTACTATTTAAAAATATATTTATTGCTTTTCGAAGTATTCTCCGCGAAATTTGACACATTTTTCCATACGATGGAACCAATCATTGAAGCAACCATTCCATTCGGAAGTTGGGGTCTCCAAAATGGCCGTTTTGTAGGCGTCCACAGCTTCTTCAGGTGATGAAAATCTCTGTCCACGCAATTTATTCTTTATTTTAGGGAAAGTATAGAAATCATTAGGGCTTAGGTCGGGGCTGTACGGCGGATGGTCCAATAATTCTATGTTTTCTTGCTCTAAAAACTCTTTTGTTCTGTGCGCGGTGTGAGAACTCGCATTGTCGTGATGGAGGATGATGCGGCGGTTGCAGTTCTCTTTACGGAGTTCAGAAACGACCTGTGGCAAACAAATGCTAGCATACCATTCTGCATTAACCGTTCTTTGTCCCTCAAGAGGAATAGTCGTAACATGGCCGGTTTTGGAGACAAACGTGGCCACCATTTTTTTTGCAACACTCCGTGAACGAACTATTTTTGTTGGCTTTAACTCATTTTCGAACACCCATACTCGTGACTGGTTTTTTGTTTTGGGTTCGTACGCGTATATCCAGGATTCGTCACCTGATACGATGTTGTATACAGCATTTGAGGATCCTGCGTGGAATCTTTCGAGAGTTCTGACGCACCAAGTAACGCGAGCCGCTTTTTGCTCTTCACAGAGCGAATGCGGTATCCATCGGGAAAACAACTTTTTTACACCTAATTTTTCATGCAAGATTATTTGTATTTGACTCATGCCAATGTCTAAAGTTGCCTGAATTTCGCGGTATGTCACATGTCGATCTTCCTCAATCAGCTTACGCACAGCATCAACGTTTTCTTGGGTGACTGCAGTTTTTGGACGACCTTGACGGGGATCATCACTGAGCTTGACACGTCCACGTTGAAATTCAGCAAACCAGCGATAAATTGTGGTTTTGGATGGGGCTTTATCACCAAATGCAGAAATCATCCGGTCAACACACTGTTTTTGTGTTAAACCACTTCGAAAGTCATAATAAATCATCGCTCTTGAATTTTCTCTGAGTCAATTCCATTTTCTCAACGACTAAACAAGTTTGACAAAACCTTGTGACAAGACCGAGAATATTTTTTTAAATAAATAAATGGTATTCGATTTTTAAAACCAAGGAGTTTTCAATTAAAAAGATTTTAATATGACAGAAACAGTGGAAATATTCCATTCCCGATACTTTTAGCGTAGCCCTCGTACTCGTTCCCATGAGGTTTTTTTTCAGTTTAACTTACTCCGTTTCTGTCACTGAGGAGTCAAAAATTGATAACTGAGTGTTTAAATTTTTTTTTATTCGATCATATGCGGTGACCTCGAAACCATAGTCGAAATATCTGATTTAATTAAATGTGAGTAATAGGCTAGATGACTGGTTTTTTTTTTTATGGCTTATTAAAATATGGCCCATAAATATAGCTGATTAATGAAAAGAAAATGAAAATCTGATCAAAAATAAGCAACTTATAAGCATTATAATATCATGCTAGACAGAGAGAAGAAACAGCAAATCGTGACGTCACTTCTCAGTACGCCATATAAATTCTATACTGACAAGTAAGGCGTGACGTCATTTTTGTTTTGTGGGAAAGGGACAGAGTTGTCTCTAACAAAAACTTTAAACGGTCATATATCAGAACATTATAAACCGATATAAATTATTTTTCCAATAAACATATTATATTTACTACTTAAATTCTTCATCAAAGCTATTGGTTTCAACGATATAAACATCAGTCATCTACCCTATTCCCGTATAAATAATACAAAAATGTGTCAATACTACGTCAGTTTGCATACCGAATACTCGAAATCTAATCGATGACTAGCAAAAACTTTCATAAGATAGATAATACACGGTGTATTCCGATCTGATACCTAAAACTGATCCCTAACGACTTATTTTTTTAATAAAATTCCTATGGGACCCCATCATTATTTCGAATTCCGGTCTTCTTTTTAAACTATCTAGTAACGAGACGAGCAAGATGTTTGCCTGGTGGTAAGCGTCACGCCTGCCACTAACAGTAGCAGTGCTAGAATTGTGAACTTGCGAACACAATCCTGCGCCACTCTGCACTGCGCTCGTCACCCTGAGATATTAGATGTTAAATCTCTTCATATCCAGTAATTTCTCTGGTAACATTGCCCTTGAAACCGGAACACAGTAATGCTTCCACACTACTGCTTGGCGTTTAAATAACTGGCAAAGGTGTGGTACTTCCCCAGGCGGACCCTGCAGTAGAGTCCTACCACTCCAAAAAATATGATACCACCTCGAGCAAACGCCATTTGATGGAGGCAAGCCAAGGCGTACCCCTATGACAGTGACCATAATAGTATACCCTTTGTGTGTGTTGTGATTTTGTTTTAGAGTGCGTTCTTAGGAACAGGAGGTAAAAGTTTACCTGAAAGTGTGCCATGCGTGTTTACTTATTCTCCCGCAACAAGTGGTAAAAAATTATAGAGGCAGATAGAATTATAGAGGCATTTAGCATCTCCAATGATACAGTAGCCGCCAAACAAGTTGTCAAAGTGTCGGCATGGAAAAGGTGAGCTTACGCAGGTACGTCATGTACACCACTGGAGAGAGAAGAGGTAGGGCCTTCGCTTTTCTGTGGTGTACACTTCCGTGCAGTATATTTGGCAAGTTTAATGACAAGTTATAATTTTTTATTTCTGCGCATTTTTTGACAACTTGCGTGGCAATTACTTTACTATACAGCTGAAAATTGTATGTATCAAATGCAGAGTATACGTGTAACTCTTGTAAGCAAACTTGTAACAAAATTGGACACGCTTTAGTTTCAGTTTTCAGCTGGATACATTTTATAATCGATTCGTTCCACGTTTTCGTGCTGTTACATATCGCGTTTAACATTCATGCATCCTAAATTCTAAGCTATATCCATATGGGACTGTTAAAAGGCAAGTTAAGCAACATAAGCCTGAGAAGATATACCTACTACATACATGAGTATTCCATCAAGATTTTAAACGCATTCCGAATAAAGCGCCGTCTACGCAAATTTTCTTGAAAATATCTTCTGTGTTTTGTTTTCAGTAAAAGTTGGCTGGGATTATGAAGAAAGGGACTTCGTCCAGCAGTGGACGTTTTATGGCTGACGACGATGAAGAAAATAATATGATTTCAAGCTTATCAAGGTACAGTATATGGAACTAATTTGCTCATAAATAAAAAACCGTATACTACGCAGCCAGCTAAAGAGGAAGGTGTTGTGTTATAAATTGTATCACATCTAATTTCTTGTTAAACTTTGATCAAACAGAAGTATCGCTCGTTGTAATCAGCAAGCATTGCATGTAACTTCTTAAGCCACATTTCGAAGCCAACACTGGAATATAAACTAGATTTTTCGATGTAGTATCATGTAGATCGTACCTACTAGAGTAGTAAGGAATATGCGCATTTAAAAACAGTTTGTAAAAATGTTAATACTATATAGTGCGGTGCCTCGTGCTCGCTAAACGGTTCAGTTGAGATATAGCACAACCACTTCCTTTCATGACTCCTACAAGGTTCGATCCACACTGCGACCTAAGCTTATTTAGAAAAAAGTACATATTTATTTTGTGATCGAGCTCAGCTTGAGCGTATTTGCGGTTTGTATACTATTAGAAAGCAGTGAGTCAGCTACCAATTTTTTTATTTTTTTTTCATCTTGTTTAGCCGGCACCTCATTGTCAGATTTGTAAGGATTTGAAACCCCACCCTGCAGCCTATGAACCGAACGCCCTCTCATTATTTTCTACTCTCTTGTGTCGCACTATATTATTAATCTTATCGATATAAGTAGTTTTCAAGAACAAAAAGGTCGGTTGAGGTATATGCGCACTGCTCGGCAATAGGCATTCCCTGAACTACGTGAACATAAGTGAATGACATATGTATTCAAAGGAACAACAGTAATTGTATTCGTATTCTATTTGTTGTATAAGCAAACAGACCACGCAAGCATAGCATATAATGGATATTGTCTCGTAGCAATGGCATAAATACCATAGATCCCATTAAAAGAAACAATGTGTAGAAATAAAAATTGATCTGATACAATAAGTAGAAGTATTTTACTTGCGGCAGAAGATGAAACCTTTTCTAATCGATAGATCATAAAAATGCGATTACTAAATGTTCTAGCAGTAAGCCAGTAACCGTTTCCGTTTTCCGAGATATTGGGCAATGAAAATGTATTTATTTGGTCGATAACAGATTTTTACTCGCGGCGGAAGATGAGATCTTTGCAAATCGATAGAACATAAAAATGCGATGACTAAATGTTCTAGCACGAATCCAGTAACTGTTTTCTTTTCCGAGATATTGGCCAATGAAAATGCACTTATTTGGTCGAAAACATTTTTTTACTCGCGGCGGAAGATGAGACCTATTTAAATAAATGCACTTATTTAACAAATAAGTACATTTGCATTCGCCAAAACTTCGAAAACGGAAACGGTTGCTGAGTTAGTGCTAGAACATTTAGTAATCGCATTTTTATGATCTATTGGTTTGAAAAGGTCTCATCTTCCGCCGCGCCGCAAGTAAAAATATGATTTCGACCAAATAAGTGCATTTTACGTTTTAGTAGGCACAAATCGGTTTTACGTTTAAAATACTTATTTTTGAATACTGTTTGTAACAAATATATCTTATTATGAAAGGTACGAACTATCAGATAAGTCTACTGTAGAACCGATTTGGCGAACCGATAAAAACCTTATCTTAAAGCTTGGTTAATTAAAGTAAGTGCTTAGAGTGGTTGGTTTGAGATATGTGTTACAGGACATATTAATTTCAAAGCTCCACATGTTCTATTTTTGTCAGACAGCGTTCCTGAAAACACCTTGTTTATGCGTTTTCTCCTTCCCTTTCATCTTAATTTTTTATCATATTGTACCTACATCAAAATTGTTTTACCATGTCGTCAATAACACTTCAAAGTTAAATTCTTAACGGGTTACTCCAAAGCGTTACTTATACTACGATCGATAGACTAAATTTACAATAAAATATACTGAAACCATGAATATCGTTAGATAAGGAAAAAACTTATGCACACCGCGCAATGTTTTGTAGGTACGTGTTAGTCAGTATCGCGACTATTTTTACATTTAGAACTGGTTTAAATTAAATAGCCAAGCATGCAGCATTTCAGCTCAGTGGTACTCATTAACCAATTTCACATCACAATTTTTTTTTACCTTTAATCGTAATATGCTGTTCAGCATAGGCCGCACTTCTTGTCCGTCCGTACGTCCCTATAAATACCGTGATAATGTAATGGGTCTTTTATTCATATTTACATAAGTTAACGTTCTATAATTACAGACAAAACAATAACCGTTAAATTTAATTGGGTGGCGAGTTTTCGCAGTACTTTGTTAACAGAACTGATAGCCATCCGTAGAAAACATTTAGAGATAGACTTTCTATCGGCCGATATAGTTTGGTCAAATTCGTAATCTTAATTAGTTTAAAGAGGTATGCAAGTGAGCATATTATTTTATTGCCATAATTATATTGACCAACCAATAAGTTGGATCGTGTAGCCCACAATATTGCTTTCACACTAAACTCTCATCAAAAATATTGTATCAAAACGACTGTTTATTTGTCCCAATACTGTGCGGACTAGCAGCCTACTGCTTCTGCCATTTAACATCCTACAGCTGGCTTACACAAAGTGTGTTAAGTTAAGGGTAATGCTCCACCACGCTGGCCCAGTGCAGATTGGCAGATCTTGGTGGATCGGAAATTAGGAGGTTTCCTCACGATGTTTTCCTTCACCGAAAAGCCAGTGTATGATTATTTTAAATCCATACGTCAACCCCAAAGAACTCATCAATGCCAGGGGGGTGTCACTCCGCAGTTTAGGTATATTCGCCCGGCGCTCCGCGCCGCGAGGACATTGCAAGGCTGAAGCCAGTGGCCGCCCGCACGCTAGCCTCGTCGCACTACTAAGCATACGTGATAGAAAGAGAGCGGTATATCTAAGTGAATATAGCGAGCGGTATCCAGCGCTGTGCGAGTTGAATTGCTACTTTATTGCCTAGTAGATAGAGTCCTTATTTATTTAAATTCCTGTGCGGAGTGAACTTTCTGTACGTAGTATTACGTATATAAGTATTATATCAGCTATCTAGTTTCCATATTACAAGCTTTGCTTAGTTTGGGGCTAGATGGCGCTGTGTGAAATTAATGTCCACCGACCGACCGAGTATTTATTTATTATTATATATTATTTATTCTGTGTCAATGCGGGCCTAGGATCGAACTAACGAATCTGAGGCGCGTCTTCTAACTGGCTACCTACCTAACTTCTAACTCTTAGAGCTACCAGTCTAAATATCGGCCGATATGAATATTACTATTTACAAATCGTGTGACGACCTAATACAGTGGCAATACCCGTTTGGATTCACTCTCAGTGGAATTATCGGTGGAAAAGCGAATGAACGAGAATGCGAGGGGCTGTATAATCACCGCATTAGACACACCAAAAGTTCCGTGTGTTCTATTTTCAACCGACTTCAAAAAAGGAGGTTCTCAATTTGACTGTATATTTTTTTTGTATGTATGTTACGCGATTACTCCGCCAATTATGAAATGATTTTGACCATTCTTTTTTGTTTGGTAGGTGATACTTCAGAGGTGGTCCCATATACATTACATCGAAATCGGTCAGTAGTTTCGTTTTTAAATCAAAATAACTGGAAAATATGATAATGTCATCCAGGTAGTCGAAGTTGAAGTCTGTTTTTTTTAACGTATTATTTATTTTGAAGTTTGCAGACGCCCGGCCAGCCACACTGACCATGAATGTTCAGCGTGCACGGATAAACAGATAAAAATTAACACCCGAGTGCTTTATCGTGATCAAACAGAAGAAACGTCTTTACATAAGTACTCGTATATTTTTGTTTTGATCGAGTGAAACGAAGGACTAAGTCTAGTGGGACAAATCGCTGTCTGTTGACAGTCTCACAGACTGTCTGGTTGGCTAACTCAAGTTACCACCAGACCAGATCAGCTACCGCTTATCAGATCTTGTTCTGGATGCAGTTTGGGATAAATCGAGGTCAGGTTTGGAATCGAATCATCATCATCAGCCCGGAGACGCCCACTGCTGATAGAAGGCCTCCCCCTTAGACCGCCACACTGTACGACAACCTGCCATTTGCATCCACCGGTTGCCCGCGACTTTTACAATGTCGTCGGTCCACCTATTTGGAGGCCTTTCTACGCTGCGTCTACCGGGAATAAAATACAAACAGCTAATTAGGTAAGTAATCAGAAAAGGCCTTGCTTAAAAACAACGGTTACGTAAAGTTAAATGACGTTAGTTAAAGTGCCGCACTTCGCTTAGTTTAATGTTAGGTACGTAGAGGTTAAATGACGTTGGTTAACTTGCCAGTATTTTAATTAAGACCCAGTCTTTATCACCTTGGTAAAGACGATACTAATCTCAGTGTATCAAATGCTTAAGCGGTCGGTAGGCGTCTCGGAAAAACCATGACGTAAATTGGTCAATATTTTTGTAACTACATAAACGAATTGCTGCGCTCCAATTAACTTTTATGCAAACTCGCAGTCCAGCTGATTAAAACGAGCCAGTTTTATCTAGCCATAAAATTAATTACAGTTTTGCTCCATTTTAGTTTATTACACGCATTGACCGCTGCACAAAATGTAATCTTCGCTGGCTGAGCAGTGCTATATTCATAGGAAAGAAGCTATAAAAGGTTACGCGGAAAGTTTATCATCATCAGTCCGGAGACGTCCACTGCTGATCGAAGGCGTCGTCCTTAGACCGCCACACTGTACGACAACCTGCCATTTGCATCCACCGGCTGCCCGCGACTTTTACCATGTCGTCGTCGGAAAGTTTATACTAAGCTGAAAGGATATCAATGTGCTCATGGTTATGAACAACTTTTAATATGGATTCGACCTTGAAATTTCCACAAAATTACAACCTTACAAAAATACGACTTCAACAATCATCACAAGATTATACTCTTTCACACAAAAAAATCGGTAAATCATTCCACAATTGACGGAAAAATCGGTGAACATGCATACAGTCGAACATAGAACCTCCTCCTATTTTTAAGTCGGTTAATAAAAATATGCAGTTCCATACCTGTTGTCCAGGGAGAATGGACTTTCTAAGGATTGGCAGGGGTTTTTATTGTGAAAATCACAGCGTTGGGCTATTCAACCTTGAAATAGCAAAAAAACATCTGTTCCATGCATGTTGTCCAGGGAGAATTACTTTTCCTATGGCTATGGATCAGCAAGTTTTTATCATGATTTTAGCGTTGGCCCAAACGTAGAAGTTATCACAATGAGTACAGTAAAACTGTATTAAGTTCGTGTTAATTAGCTACACTGCGGTAAACGTGGCGTGAACCTGATACACGCTGTACAGTTGTACAGCATTTAATTTTTTTTTTGGTATTATACAATGTTTAAAAACAGTGTTTTGAAGATAAAAATGATTAATTTATACCTGAACAAGGATCAACCTTGAATTTGATGATAACGAAAATACCTAACACCTTTTCTAACAAAGATAGACAACACCTATTACGATCGCGATCTATTTATAATCCAGTTTTTGGCAATAATCCATGGACATGTAAACAAATATAATGATGAAAATATTTACGAACTCTGCAAACTTAAAGAATCTTGAGAATTTTTGTGCGGTTCCACAAAATTCTAGAACTCGCTTGCAAGTTATGACGAAGTAAAGGCATTGTCCGAAATATCGCGTGAGTCATTACGAGCGGTATGTGGCTGAAACAAGTTGGTAGCAAATAGGTAAACTTGTTTTACCTAATATGTATCATAGGACATCAGAATTTGGCCGTTGCTGCCGAGACCGAGTTTCACATAAAAGAGTATCCAGTATCTATAATCAGCCCTTTTAATAGTCCACTGCTGAACTACCTATCCCTACCTACTAGGGCTAGGGCTACCCTCGAAGGGTGCTCGGGCATTATCGACAACGCTGAGCTGGCCCGGTTTCGGATTGGCGAATTCGCATACGCCATTGAAATTTTTCTCCGGACGTATGCAGTTTCCTCACGATTTTTTACTTCAGCCAGTGGTTTTCAAAAAATACATTAATTCCAAAGAGCTTATTGGTGCGGGCCTGAGATTTGAACCCTTGACCTCACGCTGTCAGGTCCAACTAGGCTAACACGGCTTTATATAGAGTAAGTTTATGAATGTTTAATTATAGAATTTACAAATCAGTAAATTAAAATGACATTGGGCCGGCTTGCGAACCAATAACCGAACCATGACAATAGGCGAGTTTTAGAGTGGAATCAACTTTTAGCAAAATTTGTATAAATAGGACACCCTGTGGTCAGATGGAGTGAAATGAGAACCTTTGTAAAGCGGTGTAAAAAAAACAAGATGCAGAGAGCTGCCAACTGAGCTCAGTGAAGAACATGAGGAGACGCACTGCACAATAAAAAATATATGATAATGAATGCCTAACTGTCGCCAAACAGTGATTAGTACTTTTCTCGTAGTTACGACGTGATGAGAATATAAACTGAGATAATATCGCATCAGTTAATTAATGTTATGTCCAAGCAATCAATATTGTTCGTGCATGCTGTATTTGTGTCTGTGTGTGTGTATGTTTACGTTACGTCTTCGCGCCAAAACGGTTGAACGGATTCGGATGAAACTAATAATGGAGATAGCTTATTTCCCGAATAATCATCATAGACTGCATCTTCGTTTAACATCAGACGAGATGGCACTCAAACGCAAAGCTATATTTAAAAAAAAAATGACGTGTAGGTTACTTTTTATCATTATCATCATCGTCACCGTTTTTCATCAGCACTAGTATCTAGCATATATTTTCGTTTTAAGAAAATCTCAACAGTTTTCCCGGATTTTATGGAATAGGGTAGAAGACTGATGTTTAAATCGTTGAAACAAATAGCTTTGATGAAGAATTTAAATAAATATAGTATGTTTATTGAAAAAAATATTTTCATCAGTTATTCATAAGCATAAACGCGCATAAGCGAGCATAAGCGTTTAAAGTTTTTGGTAGAACCAACTCTGTCCCTTTCCCACAAAACAAAAAACGACGTCACGCCTTACTTGTCATAATAGAATTTATAATATAATACTCAGTACGCCATATTATGGCGTAGAGAGACGTGACGTCACGATTTGCTGTTTCGCCTCTGTGTCTACCATGATATTAAAATGCTTATAAGTTGCTTATTTTTGATCAGATTTTCATTTTCTTTTCTTTAATCAGCTATATTTATGGGCCACATTTTAATAGAACAATAAAAAAACCAGTCTTCTAGCCTATTCCCACACAGCCTAGATAACACCAAGGACTATTTTTAGTGAGTAAAAACTCACGGAGCAAAAATACAAAAATACAAAATGCTTTATTGTCTATAAAATGGTACAATACAAAATAAGTGAAATCCCTGGCTGCTACTTTATTGTTAAGCTAGTGCAGCAGCCAGTGCTTCCCCTTTCAATGTTAGTCCCATAGTAAAAGTTGTTTGTTTTGATGTACAGAATATGCACTTAAAATGATGCTAACAGATTAGAACTAACCCTGTATATATAACGTATATTGAAAAGAAAGGACTCTAATTTACGAAGTAGGGCAAGAATATAAGACGTAAGACGCATAAGTAACATGTTTTGTATTTATAGTAAAACCTGAAATAAAAACTGTTAAAATTCATTGGTTTGGTAGGAATGCTACTTATCTATTTTTGATAATGGCTTTTTGTTTTTGCATAGCTTATCTGATAAATAAAGATACCCATAAACTAGTTTGATAACTTACCACTCAATGAAATTAAATGTAATGGTACAATGTCGTGCGTCGCGACGAATCGCAGCCGCGAGCGGCAGACGTGTGCGTCCGATGCGGCAATACTCGCACTTTGAAAATGTATGGCGCTTCCAAGGTCTGCGATCAGCGACAGACGCGCGCGGCCGACGACTGAAGGCAGATACATTTTCATAGTGTGAGAATTGCCGCATCGCGCGCATGTCAGACAGCTGCGATCGGCCGCGATGCACCACAGTGTATCTTAAAGGATCGAGCACATTATGACGGGCCGCAGCGGGGTGGAAAGGGCCGCATCGCAACAAAAAATGCTTTGACACACCAGGCCACAGCGCATTGACGGATTTTGAGTACAGTGTAGGTATAATGCCGCTCGCCATAGCACACTGGTGACGGGGCGCAGCGGGGCGGGTTGGGGCGGGCCGCATCGCACTCGTGGATTCCGTCGTGCAATAATCCGCCCCGCTGCGGCCCGTCCTAATGTGCTCGATCCTTTATGGGTAACTTCGACCCACTTATATGTATAAATCCTAATTATAAAGCTATAGAAATGCTTTATGGTGAGTTTAGTAATCCAAGACAGCGATTACAGAGATTTGATATGATAATATATTCAAAAGGTCACTTTGATAATGATGCTAGTAACCTGACCATCTCACATCAACAGCCGGAAGACGTCCACTGCTGGACGAAGGCCTCTCCCTTAAAGGGAGGTGTTGCCATAATCCCCACGCTTGGCAGGCGGCTTGGGGATCGCAGAATGGTTACCACCGTTAACCGAGAGGACGCTGCTGCCCGTCCTCCGGTGGTTCTGGATGCAGTTTTAGGACATACCCAGGTCCTGACCACCTGACCATCTAGTATAAGCTTAAGTCAAAATCCTTGTAAAACAAAAGCCAGCAGAAATCAATATGGACTCACCGAAAAGCAGAGATCGTCCGGATGATCTGTGAAGTAGTCGAAGAGTGCAATCGCGTAAGGTTCCTCGTCTTCGATGGCCAGGTCCTTGAATTGGGAGACGTCAGCAGTATCCACGACCAATACCCCTCGCAAGTCGTCTAGACCACCTGGTAGGGTGTCTAGATCTGGCAGGGTGTCAGGCAGGTCGTCGTCCACCGCGGGCGGCGGCGGAGGCGGGATGGACGGCATCGGCGGCGAGCTTTCTCGCTCCGGCGAACTGTCGCCTTCATCCCAACTGAATGGCTTTGGATCCTGTGAATGTTTTTTTTTCAAGTTAGATACTACCTCCTCTTGCAGTATAATTTGTGGAATTTTGGGTGATATATCTAAGCGTTCTGGCTGATTTCTTATCGGAGGAGGCCAGAAGTTCAACAAGTTAACATGATTTAAATAGTTCGTTAAATGTAAATAAAGGTGGCTTCCTGAGAGATCTAGATCTTTTCAAGGTCAGAGTGAATACCTAGGAGTAATCTTCTAAGTCTGTGTGCTACATCTTCGACCACATCGTCACTTATCAACAGAAGAGCTGGTGGGCAAACCTAAAATTATAATTGCCATGTCAGGACAAACCACAGAAAAGCGAAGGCCCTAGGCTCTTCAGTGGGACAAACCCTCTTTTTCTCAGGTTTTTAAAAGCCCTAAAAAGGCTCGTCTACCATTTGGAATATTCACACAACAAATTCTTTATCATAAATGACGCCGCTCGTTTTGCAACTACGCATGTTCTCCCTGGGTTGCGATCCTTTACTGGAGGACATACATTACATACATGAAAGACTAATTGTGCGCTTGCTTTTATAAAAAGCTGTCAGCAAAAATTATGATGCCATTGTTTACGTAAACTGAAGGTGCGTAAAACCGGCTTTTTTCAACCTCTTATTAGTTGATGCTTTATAACTTTGTTGAATAGATATCATTGAGCGAATATCTAAAGAGTCACAATATCTAAAGTGAAAACAGTCAAAAAACGTTCGAGTGCCGTTGTACATATCTATATGTGCATTATATAGTTCACAATTGTTCGAATTTAGACGTTATGTCGCTTGTATAGTGTTCAATGTATGCTTGAGCTCTTGTGTCTTATCGTAGTTCAAGTCGATCAAAAAGTCTGCGCACTGCATAGCGTGCGCCGAGTTTTGGTGTGGACATTTTTTTTGCAAGTTTGTGACTATAGATAGAATCCCAATCAATAGAATAGAACATAATAGAATCTCAATGATAGAGATCCTAAAAGTTGCCACAACAGAATTAGCAAGGTAGGTACTTGTTTGGACGTCATAGGCTGGGTGACCAATTAGTGCTCATTGTATACTATCCAAGTGGACATTTTTTTTGCAAGTTTGCGACTCTATAGATTGAATCCCAATCAATAAAATAGAATATAATAGAATCTCAATGATAGAGATCCTAAAAGTTGCCACAACAGAATTAGCAAGGTAGGTACTTGTTTGGACGTCATAGGCTGGGTGACCAATTAGTGCTCATTGTATTGACAATGAGAAAGGCCTTGTATGCATGATGAGGTCATAATTTAAATTAATTTTGTAAATTTTATGACACTGACGCCGATATATGGAAGACACTGGTACCAGTTATGCTATTATTCACTCATAAAAACTATGAAAAGCCTACAAAATCATTTCTAGCATTGGCATTTCCCTTTTACTCACAGATCCTATCCAAGAAAAGTATTCGTAATCTAAGTGTACGCTACTTAATAATACGAAAACTGGACAATAACAGGCAAAACGCAACATGTTCAAATCTTTAAAAAAATATGAAGTATTTGACACCCATTTATACTTAAGATACCTATTGTAAATATATGGGAGATTCCAAGATTGATATTAATAGCTCTCTGTAATAACTAATTACTGGATTTATTAGTGGACGTAACTGATTACGCATTTTCCTGAATGAAAACAAACACCGTATTTCATAATTTAGATAAAATAAATAGCATAATGATAAACTAAAGGTCAGCATAAAATCTGCGCAGTCAAAATATATCAATGATTTATGAAGTCATAATAATGCTAAATTATGACCTAAAACACAATATCTGACTGACCTAGATATTGATCTTAAGTAATTAAGAAATGAAGTGTATTAAAATACTACTACTATTATTGCATCAGTATTTCTTTAATAGTCCTGCCCTTGAAGGGCGATTAGGTGATTTTCCACTACCTAGCCCACTGAATTTTTCCTCCCATCACTTACGGCCTTACTTAAAAAAACTATTCAACCGTTAGTCACTGCTTAAGATGCTCTGCCATCTTCTCTCTGATGTGAAGTGTAACATGCAAGAACAAGACAGAGAAGTTTAAGCAGTGACTAAGAGAATCGAGATTATTTTAGGTAAGGCCGTTAAAGTTTAAGCTCACATTTAACTTCATGTTTGTAAAATACCATCTGATTATTAGCCATTTCATGTTTTAAACTTTCAACTGAATCATACGTTAATAAAATTCATGTTTGTAGTTCAGAAAAAAACATCAAGCAATTAAAACAGAACTGCGCAGATTTTAAATACCTTAATCACCAACAGTTAAGTCAGTGCTGTAAATAGATAAAACTACACATCTCAATGGTTTCGGTTACAGATAATGAATGATAAGTGATGACTTGATAACCTGTTAAAATTGTAAACAATAACAGCACAAAAATTTGCTTTTCTATGAGTCTATCAACAAGCACAAGCCATAATGAAAATATAAATAAACACAACTGAAGGTTTTTTTTAACTCGAGGATGATGTAAGGATTCTAACACCCCATACAGATTACAATGCACCCGGCTAAAGGTAATAAGTTAAAGGTGGAATAATGAAACTCACATACATACATAGATACATATATGAACCCTGAAAACAATAATCCTTTTTTGTGCAGTTGTGTAAAAATGGTAAGCCATTTGGACAGAAATAAGAGTGGAATTAATGTAGTTTTGCAAGACAGAATATCAAGGTTAGATACTCACGAAACTATCTCCAAAGCCGTTGCTAACTTTTTGGATGGGCGTTGTTGTGTTCACAGTCATAGGTGTCACAGGAAAACTGTTTCCAAATGTTGTCTTTAGTAACGCAGAGTTTTCAGGAGGCTTTGGCCGCGCTGGTTTTGCTCTTATTATCGTTGGCCCTTTCAGTGCTTGCCCTTGACTGCTCACATTTGTGGTCAACCCAAATGGATTCTTAGATATCACAGGTTTCTTGAAAACAGGGGGTTTATTGCTTACTGGTTGTGATGAAAATGGATCAACAGTGTTAAAATTATCTAACGTATCTTCTTTCGAAATTTTTCTAGAACTCAAGAATAGATCGAAATCATCTTCAAAACCACTTTCGGCTTGTGACGCATTACCATTGTGGTTGTTGTGATGATTCGTTGAAGTTGTGGCATCAGATCCAAAGCTATCCACACTGAGACCATCACTACTGGATCTAGTTGTGAATGTCGGAGAGCTTGGAGGGGAAGACAGGTCGATCAAAGCACCCGTTTGCACATTCTTTGGTTCACATTTAGGAAACATTCTATTAGTATCCAGCTCATTCAGATCCGGGACATTCTGTTGATAAGTGGTACTTTGAGAGGATACTGACGTTTTAGTCTTACGTGATAAAAGAGATGATAGTACTGTAGGTTTCCTTATAAAATGAGATGGTTTGGCAGGAATATCTGGTTGTCTGTTGAGTTTGGGTGGTGGCGGTCTTGGAGGTGGCTTTTTCTTCTGTACATGTGGTGTGGGTTCAAACAAATCGGCACCAAAGGGGTCGTTGTCCCAATTTGTGACAGGGGAGTAACGATTTACTCCCATTCCAGGCACGGTCGGAGCTTGCCTCGATGGACCTTTCATGCCTGCACATAATACACCTTACATTGTATCTTTGTTTTGCAATACAAACAAACAAAAATAAACTTTATGATCTTTGTATATACCTAATGATTAAAATAGCTTTCACAGATTAAAACATTTTCACAAGATATTTTTACATGTTTTTTTTTTTAAATAACATTTGAAGAACCTAGAGCTGTTGACTTTAGAAAACAAAAATAGGTATACAGGTTCAAAATTGATAAATTCATATCTTTTTGAACAGATTAATGTAAGAGTGTAATAAGCACCTACCTATTCTCTAAATTTTATTTAAAGACTGTATAATGTATGTCAGATAAAAGCATGTTCAAATGAAAGAAGCAAGTGAATTTACTTGGAGGAAGTCTTTTATAATGACTCATTGCTACATATCATTCAATAAACAGTTGCAGATTTAATGTTTCACACGTTACATGCACCAAAACTTACTTGTATGATTAAAACTTGTACTTTATGAACAAACACAACACAAACACATAACTGTCGTGTCAATGGCAAGGTTCCGAGTAGCGCGTGAGAAGCTATGAGAACAAAGATTGCGTGGAAACGAGTTTATAGCGCGCGCGATCGAGGCACTCTGTCCGTTGGATGGATTGGCCAACTGCGCTATGTGATGAAGTGGCGATATGTCGGTACACGATAATGTTATTATGATATCGAGATCCACCCACTGACGACACGGTGCAGGCGACGCTGCGGGGCGGTGCGACGAGCCCGCTACAGTATCGTGTCGTGCCAGGCACAAGACCGCACGGCCTTGATTGAGTTCGACGTAATCACAATGGGTTAATTATTTTTGTTTTTGTACGCAGTCGTCGAATGAAGCAGTAATTTGTATTTTGGCTAGTTTGGTTTTGTATGAAATATATAATATATGTATGAAATATGAAAATATATGTTTTGTTTGAATTATTACGCACCTTGTACCCTAAATAAATCCATTTTAGTTGGCTTTGCCGTACCGTACATAAAGCCACACGATAGGTGAGGGTGTCACGATGTAGAACATAGGAAGGACGCAACGAATGTAAATCTTAATAAACGATATTTGTTTATCTATTCTAATTCTAAGGCATCATTTTAAAAGTTGGTTAAATAAAATCGAATTGGAATTAAAATGTTCTTGGGTTCTTTCATATCACTGCTAGTGCTGTGCATACAGAAATTATAAACTACGGCTCATAAAAAAAAAACGTAGAATTTTGACAGTACGTTGCAGTGTTACCACTTTCAATTTTGGTTTTTCCCTAGTTTCTTTTAAAATTATTCCTAAAATTCCCTAAACGGTCTTTACCTAAAAATTGCCGTTTTGTATGGAATAAGTGAAAGTACATATTTTTATAAATTTTTATTTCTCTTATTCAAAGTAATCACCCATGCAATCGACGCATCTTTGCCAACGAATTGGCAGTTTATTGATGACCTTTTTAGTAAAAATCAGCTGGACTGGGAGCCAACAAACTCGCAGAGGGGATCCATGATTAAGACTACGTCTGAGGGCCCGCTCCCTTCCCGCAGGAAGGGCAGCGATATGCATACATAGAAACTATCGGAATCAGGGGCTTCACTTCTCCCCTTTATGCCATCACTCCCCTCTCAAGGAGGGGATCAATGATTAAGACTACGGGCCCGCTCCCTTCCCGTAGGAAGGGCAGCGCTATAGGTGCATATAAATTACGGGGATCAGGGGCGCTACCCATCACACCGTTAGGCCATCACTCCCCTCTCGCAGAGGGGATCCATGATCAAGACTACGGGCCCGCTCCCTTCCCGCAGGAAGGGCAGCGATATGCGTGCATTTAAATTGCCGGGATCAAGGCAGTCCCCGTCACCCCATTTGGCCATCACTCCCCTCTCACGGAGGGGATCAATGATTAAGACTACGGGTCCGCTCCCTTCCCGTAGGAAGGGCAGCGATATGCGTGCTTCCAGTTCGTCATCAGGATCGTCATAGTGGATCAGTCCGTCAACAATAAGGAGTAAGAGTCATATACATCAAGAGAGCAAATTTGAATATCGAACCCTTTGGCCTAGTTCATAAGTCTATATCAGCCAGGAGGAATCTTAATACGAGTGACAGAAATACAAACTACCCACATGAAAGTAATAATAAATATATAATTATATAGGCTTAGGAATAGACCATGCAACTCCACGGCCACGTGGTTCAATCGCAACTAAGTTAGATAGTCACACATTATAGAAATACATCATGAAATATATATTTAATCAAAGATCTGTGAGCAGTCCGCTCTGCCATCGCCCCCACACTTTGGCACAGATTATCCCTCCATAAAACTTGTACAAGTCGGCATACGTATTTATTCTACAATATGAAAATTCCTGAGCCTCCCAGTGAAATAAAGTGATCGCCGTATAATTGTAAGCAAGAAGCAAGTATGCCGCAAAATGGTTATACGTAAGAACTCTGCACGTGGTAAAAATAATATAGGAACAAATATAAAGTTGATAGAAATTAGCCTAGGGACTTAGCTTTCATTTTGCAGGTCTCCCGCTCTAACTGGTACTTCACAATATCACTTCCATTTAAATCACTATGCACCACAATATGACTTCACTCGCTCATTGTTTATCTAAGATTGACCGCCCGTTATGGTGTTAACTATAGGTAGCATAGCACATAGTCAATTCATTGCCCCAGTGCTGCCACCTATAATGTCCGCCGTGAATTAGATACCCGGAAGTTGCTGACATCGTGAGACTTCACGACACACCCGACTCGCGACGAAAAAGCCACAGAAGCCTATGTGTTATAGACACATAGGCTTCTGTGGCTTATTTTATTTTAGCGTCATCGCGATACTTCGCGACACAGATATCCAGAATCTATAAATTGGTCAAGACAGATTATTGGACAGGCACTGCAGTATGCTGTTATTCGATCCCCGTATCCTATCCCAAAAGGACGCGATACGAGATCGAATAACTGCACAGAAATCTGGAACCCGTGCATCAGAGAACATGCCCGACGCGCTGCAAAATCTAGGCTTCTTCATAAGGATGCGAAATGCGTCATTATATTGCACCCTTATGGTACTATATGACGCTCTAGTGTACTTTGTCCAAATCCAAAGCTGGCATGTGTATAAACACATGCAGTAGGCTTTGAACAAAGGCACCTTAACATCGTCCGAACATTTCGAAAATCTGCGCGCGAGCATGTTACATCTGATGGAGAGGTTCCTTCTCTCCCGCACCATGTCCAAATTGTCCGTCATGGCCTCAGTCATGATATGACCTAGGTACTTAAACTGTTTTACAACCTTTAGCGGTGAATCCAGCAGAAATACATCGGGCGCTCTCTCCGGACCTTTACCCGCACGGAATACTAGCATTTCTGTTTTGGCTACATTATACCTACTTAAGTCCGTGCTTAGTAGCATACCGCTCACCTCACATACAGCTAGTAATTTCCGCAGCCCATTGATCGCATTGCAGCCGCAGCCCATTGATATTTTCTTAAAGTTGTGTTTTTCCCATATTAATGATAATAAATGGTGGTGTTTTATTCATTGAGTGTTGAATTACATTACATGCAAGTGATATAATGTGGTGAAATATGTATTTTCGTGTTGTTTTCAAAACTCCGTAGAAGTTCATATTAAAGTTTCCACAACTTTACTAGGGCATGACTTGGACTCGACTATGGCTAACAGTGATTTCATGACATATTTGACATGATTTTAATAAAAAAACTTGAAAATTCTTAAACTTGACACTGGCAGAATGCACAACGTCCGATGCCAATAAATAAGAAAAAAAATGTCACTCATATGACTAGTAATTTGATGTAACTTGTGTAACTGTCAGTCCATGTTTTTGTAATTTTGCTGTCAGATTCAGAAAATGTCTACTCAGTGTCGCCAGCTCAGCACTTTCGTTGCTAGATCTAGCACAAGTTTCGTATGCTGTTCACTATACAGCACCTATTATTATATAAAACATTGACAGAATGCAATGCACTAAGCACAGAATAGAAGGAACTGAGATGTGATAAATTTTTTTTTCTACAGAAAGACACGTGAGTGTGTTATGAGGGAATAGAAATAGTGCAAGGTTTGCGGGAGGACTGTTAATTATTCCTCCATTCTGGTGGTATACAGGAAAATATACACTATATTTCAGAGTTTCACGTAAGATATTGTGTGTTTTTTTTAATTCAATGCTGTTCATCGTTTTTCAGCCAGATTATAAAAAAACTCAGTATTAAAACAATAAACTAAATAATGTGTGTGTGTGTGTAGGGACATTGTAAGTATGAATAAGTGTCATGTCAGCAGTTTTGTGTGCGAGCGCGGTGTATGCAAGGGAATCGATCAGGATTGATTAAAAACCTTACACGTTTAAGATAGGGCTTAAAATTCACGGCAGACCAGATGGAAACCAATAAGCGTTTTCTACTTCTTCTCGTTTTGTCTTTCGTCTCGTTTCACGTAAACGCTTAACCGCGTTCCGTTTTTATTGGGACTGAATCTTCCATAGTCACAAAACTGTTCGTTCGTTTTTCCTAGGCATACCTACTAGTTTTTCAAATTGTTTTAGAAAAAACGTCCAGAACTACAGCACTTAGCACTAAACAGAGTTTCCAACAATACCTTAGTTTTTCTGAATATTTGTTTATCAAAAGGCAATCGAATTGGAAGTAGTACTATAGTAATTATACTTAGGTACGCATTTTCGTATATTTTAATTTGTGCAAACCCTATCCCCCTATTCACCCCACCCAATTCCCCTACAACCTATTTTACTTGCCAGTTACACTACTTGTCGTAGCACCATTTCTAAATGTAGAATTAGCAACCCTGCCTGTGCCTGCCTGTGCCTGCCTGCAGTGCAATTTAGTCAAGTTAAAAGTGTAAATATTTGTTAGAAATTAAATAAATCTAGAATCTAGTAAGTCTTGAAAATGAAAATAAATTACAGACCAGGGATATGAAAAAATCTTTTCTGATCGGTAATTTATTAACAAGTACTCATGGGCAATAACTGTAATAAAATATGAGTACTACAAACACTCAAAAACAGTAAAATTCAAAACAATCATGTCTGCAATTAAATTGCACCAGCTTCCTATTGAAGTCTTATCTGTGATTATCCAAAAACTACAACTAGAAGATGTTTGTAACTTGATTCTGACGTGCAAA
Organism: Erannis defoliaria; assembly: GCA_905404285.2. Classification (NCBI taxonomy): domain Eukaryota; kingdom Metazoa; phylum Arthropoda; class Insecta; order Lepidoptera; family Geometridae; genus Erannis; species Erannis defoliaria. The sequence continues at coordinate 7,684,647 of FR990066.1, read as the reverse complement.
TCACTTAAGAATCTAATTATTAATGACAACGCTATCTGGAGATCAATCGGTCACAAAAGATTGATCATTGGAGAAAAAAAAAGCAAGTAAGTTCAGGCTACCTATACCTTATAGTAGAACTTTTCTGATTGTAAACCTTAGTAAAATGTGAGAGAAACAGAGAAATATAATTTCTGGGTTGGATCTGATTTGGATTTACAACCATGTCTAAAGACACCTTCGTGCTGAAAATTAACTGCCACTCGTAGACCGCGTCTGAGGCTCCCAGATGGGCTTATTTAACCACATATGCGGATGTTCTTTGGACAAGACATAAATTATTGTAGTTGGAAATGCACCAACAAGGATGACTCCTTAGAAATTAAAGCTAAGATCATTTTTACTTCCTTAACTATTAGAATGTACGGCACTCGAAAATATTTTTGTTTGGTACTTAATAATTAAGAAAAGAGTATGAAGCATAATAATTGTGCTTCATACTCTCATATGAGTGAATTGTTCTAATTATTTTTGAGAAATAAAAATCATCTTAACCTGAACTAATTCTTGTTTCAGGATTTCCGAGCAGTCTTGGTATAATCGTTGTAAAATTTCCCACAATTGGTGCAAAGCTCGGTATAAAAACAGAGTAAGTCATCATTATTGAAACATAAACCCAATTATCTACAAGATGACTGTAACCAACAATCTCTAAAGCTAAACTAGTAGATATAACATCACTCATCATTATCAGCCTGACATAGGCCTTTCCCAAGCCACATCATTTCGCGCCATTCTTAAATGATTTGCTTTCAGCCATTGCTATCTTTAATCCTACTAATAATATTATAAATGGGAAAGTTTGTCAGTGTGTATGTTTGTTACTCCTTCACGATGAAACCATAGACCATGGAAAAATGTATACTTAGTAAAATTATAATTTCAATACCTACTAGAGAAATCAGGACTGTCATTTGCTCATAATGCCCTATTCTGTTCCCTTACTTTGTATGACTTTCTTGGAGGAATTCTTTATACATCACTAAATATTGTTATCTTTACATATAACATAACGGTTTCAGGGAGTAATATATCATGATAAAAATTATATGCCATGGCTTAAATACCACAATTCCGAAGCCTTACTCTTGACTGTGGGATCTGATCTGCATTGTTACCCGGTTGATACAAATGGCTTTCCAAATGGTCGCCGTTATACATGGAAATTAAGTATGCCTAAAATTAAAAGATATGATAAAAGAACTGATGATATATCCAGATTTGTATTGAAGGAAAACTTACTTATTTGTGGTAATAGGTAAGTAGGTGAATGAAACATCATCGACAATAGTCTGTTTCCATCTACAAGAGACAATTGTACATAAATATGTAGAATTCAAAATATATCTTGCTAATTGTTAAATAAGCCTATTCAGGAGCTAAATTTGTCAGTCAAATTTACAGCAGTAAAAATACACATTTGCTTAAGCCTGACTCTGTATTTAGGATGCGACAATCTTTCTCAAAGAGTGAAAACAGCATGGCGCGTGCGCGGCCTCTCGTTCTTTACAAATGAATGATTTATGTGGAATGGAACTGGCAATGTCTCCGGTTTAAGATGCCTGTGATATTTATTGTTGTACAAATTCTTTATGCGAGAAAGCCCATTCCCAGGCTAAGTGTGTTTACAATCTTTGACAACATCTTGACTTACTATAAGGGCTGCGTTCCGTAATGCAGATAATGCAGAGATTCCGTAACTCACAAAATTAAGGGCTTTGATTTAATTGAGTAGGTAATAACAATTGTGAGTTTGGTCGGATTCGCGATATTATCACTTTTAGCGCATTACGGAACGCAGCAAAGGTGAGCTGTGAACAGACAACCATAAAAAAAACTGTCAAATAATTTCAATCACTTATTCTTTCAGAAATGGTTCAGTGGCTGTGTACAAAGTAGATAGCTTAAGCTCACAGCCACAACGGATTCAGTATATAGACAACTGCCACATAGATGGTGGAGTGGAAGTATCTGCAGTAGAAATCATCAACAAGAAAGGCAATGCATACATGGTGACCGGCTCTACCGACAGTCCTCTTGTACTGTTTTGGAACTGGGATATGGACAATGCTTGTGCTGATCTGACTCGAAGCACGGGTGAAGCGGGAAGTTAGTTACCAAAGTAATTTTATGAAGGGTTTTTTTTTATAAATAAATAAATATTGGGGGACATTTGGAACATTTCCAAAACTTAATCTTGAAAAAATAAATTAAAAGAATTTGGCATTAAGAGTACTGTTTAACATTTTGTCTTTGACATTTTGCGTTTTTGGCATTATACGTTGAGTATTAAAAGTACTTATTTCTTGAATCAAGTGCCTTATACACTTGAAAATTTTGTTTGAGGGCAAGTTTCCTGCCAATACTTGTGGATAATTACATCAATGGGGAAATTCATCCAATGGACTGAATTCATGTGCCTCTGTTGTTCTGATTGATAGCATTTAGAACCTTTTGCGATAGTGGCGCCCCTAACCGTACTCTATGAAAATTATAGCAAAGCTATAATTGTTGCCATAAAAATTATGCATAATCTTCAATCAATTAAAAACATAATATAAAACATTAAAAATGTTATATTAAAATAATTGATGTATCATTGATCGAAGTGCTATTTCGTGTCATAAATATTTGTTATTTTCAGTAAGTTTTTGCATGGAGCTAGGTGGTATTAGCAGGGAGACTGCTAAATGTCTTGCCTTTAATGACTTTGGAGACAAACTGGCAATTGGACCTGATGGGAATAGCAAACCAATCCTGGCAGATATCACTAGGTAAGGTTGTCAATGAGTTCCCAACATTTTTCTTATAGTGGTAGGATTTTATTGCAGAGTCCGCCTGGGGACTGGGGAAGTATCACAACGTCAGTTATTCAAGCGCCAAGCAGTAATGTGCAAGCAAAGCAACTGTGTTTCGGTTTGAAGGGCAATGTTAGCAGAGAAGTTACTGGGCGTGAAGAGATATCTGAGGGTGACTACTGATTAGCGTAGTGTTGTGCGGCGCAGGATTTTATTCGCAAGTTCGCAGTTCTAGCTCTGCCACTGTTATGGGCAGACGTGATGCTCACCACCAGGCAAACGTCTCGCTCGTATTATTCAAACCATTCCAAAAAAAACTTACCGAAAGAAACACAATTCCTTGTGGTATAAGCATACATTTTCTTAGAAAGGTACTTCTTTTTTACTTTTTCTTAAATGGTCAACTGGAGCCGTACTGTGATATCTTAAAACCATTCGGTTTACGCAGGGGTGTCACTGCGCAGTTTAGGTACGATTGGCCGGCACGCCTCTCGGGTAGGCGAATGGCAGGGCTGAGGACAGTGGCCGCCCGCGCGTTAGCCGCGTTGCCCGTAATTAACCATCGTTTCTGTAATTTTTGCAACAAAAAATTTACTTCTAAACAATTTAATCCTTAATAATAATTAATTAATAATGTATACAAGATATTGTTGTGCTTACGGGTGTTTAAATAAAAGGTAGAAAAATAAATTGTTTATTTTAAATAATCCGGATGATACTGACAGGTAAGCTATTTTGTTAAATTTAAACCATAACATAAATTGATATTCTATAACAGTAGTAGGTGCCTAACGAGAACGAGATTGTTATTCATAGGCATACGTAAGCATTTTAGAGTGTCCAAAAGAATAAATAGTTGTGCGAAATACTATTAATTTACTATTAATTAGGTACCTAGGTATTTAGTTCGTTCAGCAGTGGACGTCTCCGGGCTGATGATGAAGATTCTGTGTAAATATCAAGAAGACAACTCTAATATTACACGTGCCGCGTCAGTAGAGATAGAGCTAGGTGATAGAAAGAGAGCGGCCATCTAGGTGAACAAGCGATATCCAACGCTATGCGAGTTGAATTGCTACTTTATTGCCTCGTAGGTAGAGCCTTTATTTATTTATATTTCTTTGCGGAGTGAAGTTTCTGAACGTAGTACTATTATTTATTCTGTGCTTTAGGTTCAATCGCCGACGTTGCGCGACCGCGAACCTTATCGCTGCGCGATAAAATTCACATTCGCGCAGTCTCGGCGGCTGAACCTAACAATCATGGTTTTAAGATGGCCCATAAACAGAGACTAGACTATGTATATTCCTTTTATTTGATGATGATGGTGATCAGCAAGGACTTTGTGCCTATGCTAGACGGGCTGCTCTGAAGCATCAAGGATAACCAATATTAACCAGAAACCTAAAGTATTCAAGTTCAAAGTTGTGGTTAAAAACTGGTTAAGTAAACAAAAAACCCTGGCATAATTATAATTTATCTCATGGCAATATTGTGTATTGCCATTCATTTACATTATTAGTGTATGGTCAGTCAGTGGGTGAAATTCATCCAATCACATTCGGCTGTCATAGTATGTGGTTGATAGCATACTGAACTGTTTTTTGCCAAGCTATATGTATTTTGAAAACGTAGTAAAACAAAAACTGGAATGTAACTATATTTTACGTTACTTTCAGGGTGGAGTTCTTGATCAAATCTAACGAGTCGTCAAATGTAAATCAGATTGTGCAAGATATTCAGTGGCACGACGAGAACACGCTCTGTTACGCGACTCACTCTGGGCTGTTACAGATGATGGACGTCAGGACTCACCAAGTGGTAAATGGTCATTTAACTATTATAGACTAGCTGCATTGCGCGTATTCATCCGCGTAATGATGATAAAACCAAGGGAGGATCCAGGGGGCGGTCATGGGGGTCATGAGCCAGGGCTGGGTGTAGGTCGACTACTGATATTTTTTCTAGTTGTAATCGAATTGGAGCCTGTCCTAACTAGACCTCGACTCGACTATATGTAATGTTTTAAGTCCAAGACTAAGTATTATATCGATTTGTCTCTTCATTATCTAGGATTGTAAATTTATAAGAAAGTAAAAAGTTAATAAACATGAAAGTTATGAGCCAGGAAACATCTAGGATTTTAGCTCAATTTTAACGCCACTTTGGACGTAAATAAATAACATAAGGAGTACGAAAACTCTAAAATGATGTATCAAGCGGCATAGTTTAGTCCATCAAATTTTTTCAAACTTTAGTTGGAATAAATTAGTTCAGTAGTTTATTCATCGCAATAATGCAGCCAAAATTCGAGATGAAAAAAAATGCGCGCTCATTTGTCTTTCTTCTTTTCCCTCACTTTGTTTGATGAAGAGAGCATGCTTGACTGAGTCATGCACTGAGACCCACCGATGAGTTCGAGCCGTCGGGCGGTGCATCCTTAACTGACAACCAAACAATACGATTTCTTGGGTTTATGTGTCAACTGATATTATTTCTAGGTGTATGACACGAAAGATCCGTTCGAGGCTTCGTTCTACTGCGTGAAAACAGACGGAAAGCACGCCGTCGTCGCGGGAACGAGCCTACACTCGCGATGCGTACTATACGATACGAGGAGACCGCATCACACACAGGTAGGTAAAGTGATATTGTATTGTACGTATAAATAATAAACGTGATCAAAGCACAGCAAGATTTTATATGTTTATTGGAAATACCAATGATATTGTACAGGGTTAGTTCTAGTCAGTTAGCATCCTTTTAAGGGCATATTCTGTACACCAAAACAAACAGCTTTTACTATGGGGCCAGAATTGAAATCGCGAAAAAAAATATCAGCTTTCCGTACATAAAGTTTTTTGCGATTTCAATTCTGGCCCCATTGTAATAGTTATTTGTTTTGATGTAAAGAAAATGCCCTTAAAAGGATGCTAACTGATTAGAACTAACCATGTATATAGAAAGACCGTAACTTGGCGAACTATACAATTTGAGAAAGGACATTTCGGGAAAAGGACATTTTTTTGCGTGTCCTTTTTGCGGTAGAGGCGTCCCTATATTTTTTTATACTTTTTGCAAATATATAATGTGTATATTTATAGTCAGTCTTTACTTGTATAAAAATTGGATGTAAGGTATTTTTTTTGCAGCTGTATTTCACACAAGAGAAATGGAAATCGAGTCCGGTGTACAGTTTGGACTTTGACTCGAGCAAGTTGATCGCGGCCGCGGCCCGCGGTGTGGCCGCATTGAGTTTCAACGTGCCCGCTTCCACGCCCTCGAGAAACTATTCCGATATTTATAGCTGATATTTTGAATTTGAAAAGTCTAATACACCGCGCGATCCTTAGAGAAAAGTTACTGCGGCCTTTAATTGTACACAATAAGGCCTGTGTGATACGTTACATGGGCGTACATGGCCTGGCACACTTTAAAGTACATCAACTATGAGACCTACTCTGAAATCTTGATAAACAAATCAGCTATTCCATTTTAAAAAGCCCTTCGCTATCGACAAAATGTATCAAACGACACATTTTTTTCCCGATTTCAAGGTTGGCTCCATAGTAAAAGTTGTTCTCGAAGATGACCAATAACCTCCTTTCGACTTAGTGCTACCGTGTCGCGTAACCCCGTGTAGGTACATACCTATGGATCATTGTATATACAGTTACCTAATTCGTTTAGAACGAATCCTACCAACAGATTCCTGGTGCTGCCTACATTATTTATTATGTAGAAACAAAGTTAAATAAAACATTTATATTAATTTATTTTAGTTTAAAATCTCATTAGTGCGAATGGTTTAGTAAGGTCTAAGGCAAAGTTTACGAAGGATGCGCCATCGTGTAATAAAACAACGTTTGAAAATGACCAACGAGTTGCAAAAAGATAGCACTTATATGAGAGGAAAAGGGATAGCGCGCGTCTCGCTTAGTAAGCGCAGACGAGACAGTCCTTAGGGCCGCCTTCACGGGGCCAGTTTAGGGCACGATATGACATATCTCCCTCCGTATATATATAATATCATTGTTCTAAGGTATAAGGTAGTCTTAGCACAAAATGGTACCATAGAATCATTCTTCAGTCTTCATACGAATAACATATTTGGTAGGAAAAGTGTGAAAAATGCAGGCTATTCCATTTTTCAAACGTTTGTAGTATGTATAGAAGTTGATATACATAGTTATAGTTACCTAATCCTTTGTACATTTAAATAACTATATAATCTTAGTTATTACAATGAATGAGCTATATAGTTGGAAAATGAGGTTCCACAGGAGAAACTTTTCGTAGATGGCGCCTGCGGCGGTTCGGATGTGGCAAAACCAAGTTTTCTTGTTAATCGTTGCTTAGGTATATCTATCTGCTCTTGATGAAGGCGTTGTCGATAATCTAGTCTAAGAAAAAATACTGGGTACTGTGTCTTATTTTAAGAATGTATGCAACTGACTGTTGCTGGCCTGAAAATAGATTTGTAGGTACCTACTATAAAATTGTTTACATGTCGGACCAAGGCCGGACCCCCAAACCCCCTCGCCCCTGCCTACGGCCTTGTGTCGGACAGAGCTTAGCGAGGTCAAGGATTGCTATACTAACCAGTATAAGTAGATTCACCCTGGTAATTCGAGTCTTTAAAATTTTCTCTGCAATAACAATTGTCAGTTGACTATGGCCGCATCGACGATGCGCCACCTAGCGGGAAAAAAATCGCAGTGGATTTATTTCCCCATTGGATTAGCCTGCCTGCTTCGCGCAAACAATGTACTTTATATGCATAAATTTAAGAGCATGTCAGTCCAGTATGCTATGAAAGTTTTACCCCCATGAGAGCTAGATCCTCCAAGACCACCATGTCACGTCCACTTGGAAAATGCCTCGAAGTTGGCCCTAACTCTTGAAACTGGCAATTGCACAAAGCGTGACGCCAGAAGTCCAACATAGACCTATCAAGTCATGAGAAAAGAAAAATGCAATCATGGAATGGAGTCCAGTCCATCCACAGAAAAGCGAAGGCCCTTTTACTTTACTCTTCAGTGAGTCCATCGGTCAGAGTTAAGAACAATATGCGAATAAATCATGAATCAGGACTCTGCCATTGAGATAAATTATAATATCATTGGACTCGACTTTGACTAACTTCGTGTTACTAACCAATTACACTGTGATTTCATGACGTATTTGATTTGAGTATATTATAAAAGCTTGAAACTTCATAAACTTACTGGCAGAATGCACAACGTGCGATGCCAATAACTAAGAAAGAAAAAAAGAGGATTAAATGTAACACTAATGACATTGACAAGAAACCATCTTCAGGGTTGCCAGATCGTTCCTTTTGGTACATTTTGCGTTCTATTTCACGGTCATGCGTTCCCTTCGCGTTCTTTTCGTTTCTTAGCCTGTTGTAACTTTTATGTATAAAAAATAAATATTTTTTTTCGTGGCAAACGCGCGCCCCCGGTCCGCACACTTGTCGGAAGTAGGACGGACGGACCGTGTAAATGACCCTGTACAGAGCGTGTATTCCTTCTACATTTCATGATTTGCGAAAAATACACAAACATCGAACATGTTTGCTACATGTTTATGCTTGTCTCATATGTCTTATAATTATAACAAGATGTACAGACCTATATCTACAAAGTACAAATATCGATTTTAAATGAACAATTGTAGTTTTGGCGGAAACGTGAAAAAATCATGTCGCCGTTTTGTATTATTTTCCAAAACTTGTGTTCCTTCGAGAGTTAATGCATAAAAATAGTCGCGTTTTGTGCATTAAGTGCTGATTCACGTGCAAGAGAGTGGGCAAGTGATATAATGTTGTGAAACGTGTATTTTCGTGGTCTTTCCAAACTCCTAAGAAGTTTGTAGTTATGTTGCCGCGATTTACTAGGGCATCTCTGGACTTGACTGTGACTAACTTGGCTTGACATATTAAAATACTTGAAACTGGCAAATGCAAAGTGCGACACCATAATCCTCCTAGGAGGAAAGAAGAAAAAGATGAACAATATTTTTGTTTTGGACCTGGGTATAAATGTCCTATAACTGCATCCAGAACCAGAGGATGGGCAGCGGCGTCTTCTCGGCTAACGGTGGTGAACATTCTGCAATCCCCAAGCCGCCTGCCAAACGTGGGGATTATGGCAACCCTCTGAAAATACAACAAACAAACAGCTCACGGCCTCAGTCTCTGGCAGCTCTTCTATTTCTGGCCTAGATAGCAGGTCAGGTAACGGAGGAGCAGGGGGTGCGAAGAATCTCCGGCAGATATGGAACTGAAATGTGGTCTTTAACTGCTGGCCTTATGCCCCGCTACCACCCCCAACATAGAGAAGCTCAGAGTCACACAACGGGCAATGGAGAGAGCTATGCTTGGAGTTACTGCTGCTACTGAGTTGCGATAGAATTTGTAACGAGGATATTTACCAAAGATCTAAAGTCACCGACATAGCCCTCAGGGTTTGCAAGTTGAAGTGGCAATGGGCAGGCCACGTCACTCGAAGAATTGATAACCGATGGGAAGGAAAGGTTCTTGAGTGGCGACCACGTACCGGATGATGCAACGTACGTAGGTAAGCCTCCAATGATTGTTGTGAATGTGAATGTCGCGGGCAACCGGTGGATGCAAATGGCAGGTTGTCGTACAGTATGGTGGTCTACGGGGGAAGCCTTCGTTCAGAAGTGGACGTTTGCGGGCTGATGATGATGATGATTTTTGTGTTGCGTTCCTTTACCTCTAATTTCGTTCTTTTTTAGACATCCTGGCAGCACTAATCTCTATATAGAATTTTGGCGGGAACGCGAGAAAATCATGTCGCTGCATTGTGTTATGAAAAATTTATTCGCCTGAAGGACTAGTATCCATGGCCAGGAACTATTAAAAACAACAATATAACATAACCTAAAAAACAAAACAAAATCAACTAAAAATGCGGAAACGGAATCGTAATTAATTATAATACTTTTGCTTGACTATGCACAAAATAATACTGCAATCATGTTTAGAAACAGATTATTTTCCATTATAAGGTCGGTTTGCCGCGTACATAAGCGAACAATAGTTGCGAGAGTTCGTCAAATTTCCCCGGTAACCGTGGGTGTTATTACCGCGTCTTGCCAAGAGAAAGATAGCGTGATTGATACTCCGATCCTTGACACTGAAACTCTTGAACACGAGTTTCTAATCCGCCAAGCGACCACAGTTAATGTAAATGCTGCTACTCAACTTCTTACTGTTACCCTGGTGGCTATTCAGGATACTAGCGAAAGGTTTGTTGTTTAAGTTCTTAGAAACATCTAAGAAGTATTGATCGTCTGACAGGAAGGAAATAAAAGGTTGCTCTCAATAATAAAGACCACTTGTAGCACTGGTTGTGCACCTGAGTATGTCCTAAAACTGCATCCAGAACCACCGGAGGACGGGCAGCAGCGTCCTCTCTGTTAACGGTGGTAACCATTGTTGGATCCCCAAGTTGTGGGATTATGGCAACCTCCATAATCCCCACACTTGGCAGGCATCTTCAAGAGGGAAGCCTTTGTCCAGCAGTGAACGCCTTCTGGCTGATGATGTGTTATGCTGGACCTTTTCTCAGTTCAAGTCAATAATACATATACAAAATTATTTATTATGACACAAATCATTTCACAAATTTATGACCCATAGGCTCCCAAACTAGTCAAAGACTGTGTGTCGGGAACCAGTGGCTTCTCCTGTATAGTTATGACTATGAATAATGCATAAAAAAAGTTGGTTACTAATATATTAAATATAATTTCCAGGTTACGAGATGCATTAACAAAAGAAATATGTCTCGTACAACAAGCACTTGATTGGGGCATTGAGAATACGCCTCCTCATCATTGGGATCAGTTGATAGCTGTACGAGGAGCTCTGTGTGACTTGAAACACAATCTCAGGAGCTTATTTAGTATGTTTATTGTCATGTTTTTTCCATTAGAACAATTTTTTTGCATTACAATGGCGAGATCATCGTCCATCCAAAAGACGTCCACTGCTGGACGAAGGCCTCGGCTGGTGGCTGGCAGGTTGGCTGCTATGGTGTAATATAATTATGGACTCAGCTGCAAATCACACTATTATTATAAAAACTAAAGTTTGTTGTATGTTTGTTACCTCTTCACTCAAAACGGCTGAATGGATTTGAATGAAAATCAGAATTATTTCCTTGAATAACACATAGGCTACTTTTTATCATCATCTTTATTACATGGGTGAAACAGCAGGGTGCAGCTAGTTTAAATAAAAAAAGTACCCATAACTTACAGTAGCATTACACACCAACATAAATAAAATTATAAACAACAAATGTAATGCAAGTTCTCTGTAAATCGTCAGCAATGGAAGTTCTTGCTATCTTATTGCTCCATAATGATGAAGAACAATAGACTAAAAGAAGTTATGGCCACTTTCTTGACCCTTTAAAGGAAAATAAGCAACAAACTTTTCAGGAAATACTACTCCAAAGAAGTTATGGCCACTTTCTTGACCCTTTAAAAGAAAATAATTAGCAAACTATTCAGGAAAGACCACTTCAATAAAGTTATGGCCTTATTCTAGACCATAAAGTAAAATTATTAACAAACTATTTAGGAAAAACTACTCCAAAGAAGTTATGACCACTTTCTTGACCCTTCTTCTTAGTCGCTACGCTCTTGGCAGAGCGGTCGTGGTCGTCATGAAGTATTATTGGCAGGGGCAGGTGTGATGCGCCTCACGATATTTCGCCATTTCTCCCTGTTAGAGCTCAATCGAGTACACTCATGCACGGGACCGCCCACAGCCGATTTTATCTGGTCAGTCCATCGCATGGGTGACCTTCCACATGGTCTTGTCCCTTCCACTTTACCCTGGACGACAAGACGCTCTATAGACTGGGTGTCTCGCCTAGAAACGTGTCCGAAGAAGGCGAGTATGCGGGACTGTACAATGGCAGATAGACGCTGCTTGATACCGAGTTCTTGAAGTATCGAGACGTTTGTGCGAAAAAGGTCCACGATACCTCAAGCATTCTTCTCCAGCACCACATCTCTAAAGCGCCTATCTTCTTCTTTTCAATCTCTCGCAGCGTCCACGTTTCTGCAGCGTATAGAAATATGGGTAAAATTAAAGCACGCACGAGCCTGGTCTTTGTGGCTTTGGTAATATTTCTGTTCCTCCATATTTTCTTCATTTTGTCCATGGCAGTCCTAGTAATCGCCATACGCCTCTTTAAGTCATCCATGCACCCACCATCATTTGTGATTAAAACCCCAAGGTATGTGTAAGATGGGACTACTCTACAGTTCTTGACCCTTATTATTAACAAACTATCCAGGAAAGACTACTTCAAAAAAGTTATGGCCACTTTCTTGACCCTTTAAAGGAAAATAATTAACAAACTATTCAGGAAAGACTACTCCAAAGAAGTTATGGCTACTTTCTTGACACTTTAAAGTAAATTAAATAACAAACCTTTGCTACTAGAATAGGGTAGATGACTGATGTTTATATCGTTGAAACCAATAGCTTTGAAGAAGAATTTAAGTAAATATAGTGTGTTTGTTGAAAAAATAATTTAAATCGGTTAATAATGTTCTGATATATGAGCGTTTAAAGTTTTTGTTAGAGACAACTCTGTCCCTTTCCCACAAAACAAAAAATTACGTCACGCCTTACTTGTCAGAATAGAATTTATATGGCGTACTGAGAAGTGACGTCACGATTTGCTGTTTCGCCTCTCTGTCTAGCATGATATTAAAATGCTTATAAGTTGCTTATTTTTGATCAGATTTTCGTTTTCTTTTCATTGATCAGCTATATTTATGGGCCACATTTTATTAGGACAATAAAAAAAACCAGTCATCTAGCCTATTGCCATTTGAGTAGACTAGGTGGCACAAGTAAATTTAAGCCATTGGAGCAACTGTACCCTCTTCCATATTTAAATAACTAACAGAAGCGAACAGATTATAACTTTACTATGGCAGGTTACATGGATTATGCAGAGAAACTAGCAACAATGGCAGCAGAAATATCCTACCTATCAGGAAATTTGGCAGCATCAGATGCAATCTGTGAAAGAATCACCCATGCTACCAGGTAAAATAAAACAACTTTTTAGTATACAGTTATCACAAAAGTGTATTTTTAAAGCACAATTTATACTTTTAGAAAAATTTGGTATGTATAGATCTTTTCAAACTTTGTTGAAAATATATTGTGACCCAAACTTTGGAACTATAGATTCAGCTTTACCATTAAAACTACGGCATGTGATGTTGAATCTATATTTTTAAGGCTGTGGCGACCAAATAACAACTTGAATATTAAACCATTTAAAACTTGTGTTGAATAGTAAAGAAAACAAGTATAAATAAACTTATTATGTTAAGCTGCTATCACACTAGCGGTTTGCGAGGGTTTTCAAAGCGGAGGGAGCACGCCGCGAGTATGTGGCGGACACGCAACGAACGGCATTTTGTACATTCTCGTATGGGCAGGACCCTTTCGTGCTTGAATGCTTTCGTTTTCTGCGCCTTCGAAGTAACAAAGCCAACAGAAGTGTTTCCTCGTCAGAATCCATTCTGTAACTGAGTGTATTGTACGTCGTGAACTCGCAGCGAACAGGCGACGAAAACGTTGCGTAATCGCCTAGTCTTCATCTTCGCTGTGCAGCCGCGGCATGTTCGCGACGTATTCGCTGCGTGCCCGCTCCGCTTTGTAGACGCTCGCAAACCGCTAGTGTGATAAGGCCCTTGGGGATGATTTGAAAACCCTTCTTCAATATCTGCACTTATGTCTTGTTTAAAATTACATTTTTAGTGAAAGTAAAAAAATCTGTTCTACTATGTTCATTACATTACTCGATTTTTGACAGCTCTTATGAAAAAAACGTTAAATAAAAAGTTTTATAAATAGAATTACAAGGTTACGTCAACAATTGACGTGACCTTCTAAACACTTACGGCCTTACCTAAAATAATCTCGATTCTCTTAGTCACTGCTTAAACTTATCTGTCCTTATCTAGCACGTGCAACTTCACGTCACAGAGAAGATGGCAGTGCATCTTAAGCAGTGACTAACGGTTGAAAAGTTTTTTTAAGTAAGGCCGTTAATCTTAGATCAAATGCATTAAATTTATTTTTATTTATGATTTGCTAGTCGCTTTACAATGTTATATCGTCAACTTTATAAGAGCTGTCAAAAATCGATTAACATAATGGACAGAGTTTAGAGTATTCAGAGTGCATATATAGATATTTTATATCTTATATTTAACATTGAAAACAAAACAACAACAGCCACTCCCCTGACTTATAACATCGTAATATAAAATAATAATGAAAATAGTGATAAACAAAGTGATAAAGTATGTAGATAAAAACATTTTTAATCTTATGTCCTAGTAAATTGTCTGTACAAAAGAAATGCCTCTGCATTAGTTGTTACTACAGTGTTCACAAATAAATTCATCACATAAATGTGAATCGTTTTGAAAACATTCATAAATGTAATTCTACATTTTATAATTAATTTATATTCACATTCATTCGCTAATTAGGCTCGAGTTTCATAACAACCAACACAAATGCACGGAGGCCATGGCATTAAAACAATTTACAATAAATTTGTTCCCAGGAGTTGTGACACCCAGAAAAACCTGACACATAATCTTCAACAGGAGAGCTTGGAGTTACAACAGAAAGCCATTGTCCTGTCTCCGAACTTAGAAGAGAAACTGAAACCAGAAGATAATCCTAAATCCAAAGAGAAACCAAAAACGAAAACATGAAAGAGTTATAAACATCAGTTAAATTCTTTGACATAAAAATAATCAGTGATATTAGACTAAGGTTGGAATAATTTCACCAAAATAAAATACTTATTATTTCAGGTTTCGGAAGAATTTACTTTCCTTGCATATTTGCTAATATCATTACTTTTTATTTTTTACAACACATTTTCTCGAAATATGCATTTGCGAAGCTTGTATAATACTGCCAGTAAGCTTTGTTGTGCAAGTTTGACTAGATTAAAGCATCGATACCCACATGAACTTGGATTAAACCAAGGTCATGTTCAAGAAACATGTTCCAAAGTATAGTTACCTAGGGCAGATACTCGAACTAGGCAAAAAATATTTAGAAGGGAATGAACCCAAAAAAATACAGATGGGCTGGGCAGTATTCGGAAAACTACGTCGTCTTGTACTTGTAGTCACCCGTTCCAGTCTCAAGACGAAAGTCTTCAACCAGTGTATTCTACCCGTTATGACCTACGGTGCTGCTAAATAGCTCAGTGAGCTATAGGCATTTATCAAACGGATCGTAACTAAATAGAGCTGACTGCTGAAGTAGCAGAGGACTGATCATAACTGTCCCGGAACTAATAACCGCTGGAGTAGACGTGTCCTAGAAAGGAGACCACGAATCGGCAAACGTAGTGTAGGACGCCCTGAGACTATATGGAGTGACAATATACATAGGATACCTGGCATTGGTTCGAAACAGATAATGCATTTTTCCAGCAGGGCTAATTATGATGATGGTGATATTCATTGCTATTGCCCCAATACCCCCCGCTTCCCCATTACACCACTTCACAAAAATATACCTAAACAGGCCAATGTAAACAGATAAATTACTGGGCATGAAGAGATTTGATATCTTGTGACGAGTGCAAATCGAGTCGTAAGTTCACAATTCCGGCACTGCTGTTGGGCATGTGTGATGCTTACCACCAGGCGAAAGTTTCGTCACTCCATTGCATAAAAAAAGCAAAGAAGAATTAGCGTTGGGAAAGTATATCACTAGCTAGAGGAATGTATACCTGTTCACAGGGAGGCATCCTTGTTTAGGGGCGTCTCGATGTCTACGCGACAGATGGGGCAGTGCTTGTTGGTGGTCAGCCACTGGTCCACACACTCCATGTGGAAAAGGTGCATGCACGGCAGCCGTCTGTAAATCACGATTTTTGAACAGTAAACCTCAACTCAGTAGAATATGCCTGTGTTTAAATTATTCAAAATAATAGGATAAATGGAGAGTTTAACTGAATCTGATCACATCACATCAACAGCCGGAAGACGTCCACTTCTGGACGTAGGCCTCTCCCTTAAAGGGAGGTGTTGCCATAATCCCCACGCTTGGCAGGCGGCTTGGGGATCGCAGAATGGTTACCACCGTTAACTGACAGGACGCTGCTGCCCGTACTCCGGTGGTACTGGATGCAATTTTAGGACATACCCAGGTCCCAACTGAATCTGATGCTTACGCCGAAAAAATAATTGAAATCGGCTGGTAAAGTTCTGAAATATAAGCGTTCAAAGTATTTGGGAGGGAGTCATCTGTCCCTTTCTAGCAAAACACGTGCATAGTATAGAATTTGTTTGGAATCGTGAACTTTAAACCTAGTATAGTGCCCACGAGTGTCTAACACGAAACTAAAATGTGTATAACTTCGTTAATTGTGCTATAAATTTTACTTTCGATGACTTGTTTTGTTGCTAGTCAGCTTTTTCGTGAGTCAAATAAAAAAACACGCATATTCCATATAATTTTTTTTTCTCCGTGGCTTCTGCGGTATTGCCATGTCTGGTGAAGGCCAATAAACCATATTCTGCAGATTGTCGGGTGTGGTGGAGGTGGTAGGTATTAAGTTAGTTGGTAAAAAGATTTATCTTGAGAATACAATATTAGTAACGTAACCTTATTTCCTTCTGCTGAAGGCTGAGTTTGACATTCGATGTTGCTACCTAATAATTAAGCAAAGCAGTGCCCTCAAATACCACAACAATAGAGTATAATGCAATATGCATGTGTTTAATGCATTAACAATAAAAGGGTAAGTGGAGAATTCAACTGAACCTGATATTGACATCGAAGTAATAATTGCAATCGGCTGGTAAAGTTCAAAAATTTATGCGTTATAAGTTTTTGAAAGGAAATAATCTGTCCTTTTCTACATGCTAGTCTAGATTCGTGGTATCTGATGCTTTTTGCCACGATTGTGCGCTCCTGTTTAACATGAAACTAAAATGTTTAAATTTTGATTTCGATGATTATTTTTGTATTTTTATTGATAATCTTTTTTTTATTCGTTAAAAGCATTTTTTAAGTAAGCTGGGCCGTACCGTGAACCGCTTATTGCGGGACCGAATAGGCTTAGTTGCCGACACTGCGTGACGCCTTTTATCGCCCCGCAATACGGTTCGGGGTCGCGCAGCGTCCGCAGTTGAGCCTACTCGGTCCCAAAATGAGCGTTCATGGTACGGCCCCTAGTCTATAATAATCATCGACAGAAGTTTTATTTTTATTAATGAGGAACGGCTGGCTTCCTGAATAATAACAATTAAATGACGACGCGACGGCACGAATGTACGTATGGTACACAAACAGGTGGTTGTGTAATAAAACTGCATCCAGTAGCACCGAAGGACGGGCAGCAGCGTCCTCTCTGCGTGCTGTGCTCTCCGAGTTATTCTGCGATCCTCAAGCCGCCTGCCAAGCGTAGGGAATATGGCCCCTATTAAGGGAGAGCCATTCGTGCAGCAATCGACGTCTTTTGGCTGGTGATGTGATGGGTGCGTGCGTACGCATGTCGGTAGGTACGTGGTGCCACATACCTGCAGTCGGAGTCTTGCTCGAAGATGGACAGACAGATGGTGCACTTCTCGTCCTGGTGGTGCGCCGCGGGGCGTGTGTACGCGTGTCGGTACGTGGTGCGCTCGATGACGGCGCGCGTCGCGCCTCGCCCGGTGCGCCACGGACGCGAGAACCCGCGCACTACGCGACCTCCCTGGACACCATACGGTACAATCAATCTACAATACTGCCTTGACTGCCTTATAGCTCAGTTGTAGCCAGCTGGGCGTGGGTTCGATTCCCACCCAAGACAAACATTTGTGTGACGAACGTTGATGTTCTGTTTCCGAGTATTTATGTATTAAAAGTAAAGTAAGTAGTGAGTGTTATATGTGTAGTGTTGCAGTGTGAGTTGTGAGTGTATATTAGAGCGGAAATACACTGGAGATAAATGGCGTATGTATACCAATTTGGGTCAAGTACGTATTTACAACAAAATATAAAGTATAAAAGTATTAAATATCTATCTTCCCACAGTACAAGCTTTGCGATAAAGGGAAAAAAAACTGCGTCGCACTGCACTGCGCTCGTCGCCTTGAGATATTAGCTGTCAAATCTCTTCATGCCCTGTATTTCTCTGGTAACATTGCTCTTCAAATCGATACACAGTAATTCTTGACACTACTCCTAAGCAGTTAAATAACTGACAATATTGTGGTACTTCCCCAGGCGGACTCTGCAATAGAGTCCTACCACTACAAGATGTCAATACTCAGTATTTCCATAGAACTTTTTACTTAATATTATAGCACTTGTGTTTTATTATATCCCGATCAGGTTTGTACCTCTTAATAACAGTTCTGTTTTTTTACTCGCAAGTGTGATGAAAAACGTATGAAACGCGTGTGCATTGATCATTATTACACTCTCGGCTCCCTTATCGCGCATAATACCGCCTCGAGTGTAATGGCTAACATAGCACACTTGTATCATAATATACTATTGCGTGTTTTTTTTTATTACCATTACCGAGGGCTGTATGGAGATGTGTAGCTGCGGCGGGAGCATCTGCATGAAGTGGTGCATGTGGTGGTGCACGTACGGACCGTCGCTGCAACACACAAACAATCTTTTTATTGTTTTTGATAAATTATTTTAAGTGTGGGGAAACACTTTATATAAATATTCAATAATACTTTTTTTTTTAACACAATTATACTAGTAGCTCGCAGCGAACTGAGACGTCGCGACCCCATATCTTCCAAGCGTCTCAACCAATTTGGCTCATATTCGAACTTGATAATTATATTTGCACAAATTACTTGCTTACAAAATTTCACAAGGATCGGATCAATGGTTCGCAAGTTTATAACAATTATAAAACATACACACAAACGCCAACTTGTGCCCTTTGACTCGAGACCTTCGCTTCACTCGGTCATTAAATATACTGACGTGCAGATACTGATAACCGATAGAAAGGTTCTTGTGTGGCGACCACGAACCGGAAGACGCAGCGTAGGCAGGCCTCCCACTAGGTGGACCGAGGACATTGTGAAAATCCGAGCAACCAGTGGATGCAAATGGCAGGTTGACGTACGGTGTGGCGGTCTAAGGGGGAGGCCTACGTTCAGCAGTGGTCAGCAGTGGTCAGTGGCCGTCACCGGGCTGATGATGAAATATACTGACTAGTGCACGGGCGTCAGGAGGTTCGAATATGCTTCTTCCTCGGGCGGGTGGAGGTGCAGCATCCCACTCATGTCGCCCATCATGTTGCGCCGTTGCACCTCCTTACCAACAAAAAACACAAAAAACTTTAGAAATATACGTATTCTATTACCTCCAGTTTTTTTTTATTGATTAATTATTGAAAAAAAAATCTGTTTAAATAAAGGGCTTTTTCGCTAATGCGAACATGCCGTACTGGTAACCAGGCCTTAACATTTATGTAATTAAAATTTTTAAAAAAGTAAAAAGTACATCAACGCTGGACAAAATGTAAGGAACATCAGATTTTTTCTTTGCGTTTTGTTTTACATTATTTTTATGTTTACTTATCACGTGTGTTAATTTAATGTCGGCACCACGCTGTATATTGTTATAATGCTTCGTATGCTGTTATAATGCATGCATGCACGTATGCTGTTATAATGCTTCGTATTTGTACCTACCATCGTGTTCTGCTGCCGCTGCCAGAGCCGCTCGTGCACGGGGTAGGGCGGCGGGAAGCCCATCCGCCTCCGCCGCTCGCCCACTGCGCGACACAACAAAACTTTACAACAAATGCCGCAACAAACTACAATAACTTATTCTATTTGCTGTATTCTAAATACGCTAGCGTACAGAATGTCACCTTAATTATACATTATACTGTGAAAGGCATATTTTTTTATTCAATGGCGAGACGAGTGAGGCAGTGGCCTGGGCCCTGTTTTATCAAGCTACAATTCTTGTACTTGTAGTGAAAATCTGGCAAAACCGCATAAAAATGTGAGTACAACGTTTTCTAAAGCTACAAGACAACCAGTCTACAATCTACAAGTACAAGCACTTGTATATAAGTTAAAGACATACCATCTACCTGTATCTGGTAACTTATAGTTACTGGTACAAGAAGCTAGTACAATTGTAAGCTTGTATTTGTAGCTTTATAAAACAGGACCCAGGTGGTAAGCGTCAGACCTGCCCATAACAGTAGCAGGGCCAGAATTGTGAACTTGCGAATGCAATCCTGCGCCGCACTGCACTGCGGTCGTAATCCAGAAATATTAGATGTGAAATCTCTTCACGCCCAGTATATTTTCTGGTAACATTGCCCTCAAACCGAAACACAGTAATGCTTGCCCACTACCTCTTGGCGGTTGAATAACTGGCAAAGGTGTGGTAATAATATAACTACATAACTTCTCCAGGCGGACTCTACAATCTATTGTTGTTTGTTGTTGTTGTTGTTCGATCTATTGTTGTCTCTAGTCCTACCACTACAAAATACAAAATATTTGTCATAGAAATGTTACATGACATAACAATAAATTCCCTGGCTGCTCATTAATGTGCAGCTGTAGTGCAGTCTATTACATCTAGTAAGTGTATTATGTATTTATCGCATAAGATTATTGTTTACTACTGATACTGGTACTGATTACTGTTTAAGAGTAAACAAGCCGGTGCCTTCTCTATATAAACGGGGAAGTAATATTACTCCACTATGTAATGTTGTAGGTCCAAGACTAAGAATTATATCTATTTGTCTCTTCATTATCTAGGATTGTACATTAATAAGAAAGTAAAAAGTTAAAAAAACATGAAAGTTATGACCCCGGGAAAAAACTTGTATTTTAGCGTATCAATTTTAACGCCACTTTAGACGTAAATAAATAACATAACGAGTATGAAAACTCTAAAATAATGTATCAAGCGACATAGTTTAGTCCATCACAATTTCAAATAACTTTAGTTGGAATAAATTAGTTCAGTAGTTTATTCATTGCAATGCTGCAGCCGAAGGCCGACATGAAAAAAAAGCGCGCTCATTTATCTTTCTTTCTCCCTTTCTCACACTTTTTTTGTTGAAGAGAGCATGCTTTTTAGCCACGCCCACCGGTAAGTTCGAACCGTCGCGTCGGGAGGTGCATCCTTAAGTCATTTAACCTTTTGACTGTATTTGGACCCCGGTATGTCCTAAAACTGCATCCAGAAGAACCACCACAGACGAGGAGCAGCGTCCTCTCGGTTAACGGTGGTGACTATTTTGCGATCCCCAAGACCCCAATCCGCCTGCCAAGCGTGGGGATAATGGCAACCCCTCCCTATTAAGCAAAGTGAGCAATAAAGAGTTATTCTATCTATACTTACTGTCGTCGGGCGAGCCGAGGATCCGCCGGCCCGGGCCAGCTGGCGTCATCAACGAGCAGCAGCAGTTGTAGCACCCTGGGTGCCGGCGCCTACGCATACAATATTTAGACATTTTGCACACTATTTATTCTCAGTTACTTTTATAGTTTGTGTAAAATTAATTGAGCGAATATAACAATAGTCACAAAAATGCAAAAAAAAATGACAAAACTCGGCGCACGCCATACAGTGCACCGACTTTTTGAACGACTTGAACTACGATAAGATACAAGCATACATTGAACACTATACAAGCGACATAACGTCTATATAATGCACGTATAGGAATGTACATCGACACTCGGACGTTTTTTGTCTGTTTTCACTTTGAGATTGTGACTCTTTAGATATTAGCTCAATGGTAAAAATACAATAATTGACGTGGCCAAAAAGTGAACTAACGATACGTTTTAACTTGCTTACACAATTTCATAAAGATCGGATCAACGGTTCGAAAGTTACCGTTGAACAAATATACATACAAACGCCGACTTGCATCTTAGACTGAGAGACCTTCGCTTCGCTTGGTCAAACAGCGTCACTCTATGTAAGCATAGCGTGCTCAATCCTAGATCATTGTTATGAGTCACATCAGAAACGGATGATCAAACGCCAACCCACTTTTCATCATCAGCCCGGAGACGTCCGCTGCTGAACGAAGGCCTCCCCCTTAGACCGCCACACTGTACGACAACCTGCCACTTGCATCCACCGGTTGCCCGCGACCTTTACAACCTACTTTTAGTTAATAATAAATTAATAGTCAAAAAACATTTTTTAAATAACAAGCTTATATCAGCAGATGGCCGGCGAATGGATGGCTGGCAGCAGCACCATAATATTGCATAATATTGTCTTCAGGTTTATGCAAGAATACCAAAACTCAGCCTATTCAGGCTACGGGAAACGGTTCAAATTTCAGTTCCAAATTTTGACTTATATTTTAACACAAGGGTTATGTGGTTTAAATATTTTTTTGTTAGTCTGTTTAACATCTCCTAGCATTACAATAGGGTAGATGACTGGTGTCTATATCGTTGAAACCAATAGGTTTGATGAAGAATTTACGCAAATAAAGTAAGTTTATTGAAAAAAATATTTAAATCGGTTAATAATGTTCTGATATATGAGCGTTTAAAGTTTTTGTTAGAGACAACTCTGTCCCTTTCCCACAAAACAAAAAATTACGTCACGCCTTACTTGTCAGAATATAATTTATATGACGTACAGAGAAGTGACGTCACGATTTGCTGTTTCGCCTCTCTGTCTAGCATGATATTAAAATGGTTATAAGTCGCTATTTTTAATCGGATTTTAATTTTCTTTTCATTAACCAGCTATATTTATGGGCCACATTTTAATAGGACAATTAAAAAAACCAGTCATCTAGTCTATTATATAAGGCTGTCAATATCGCTGTTGGTTGTATTATTATTAAGTTTTATTTATATATCCTCATGTTAAACTTTATAATACAACTGTTAGCTGTACCATAATAAATAAATACAAATATTGGAAGTTAAATAAAAAAGCTTATACCTTTCCTTGCAAATTTTGTTTCAGTAGGAGTAGAAAGGAGAAGTACTCACATGGGATGTCGCAACACGTGTTCAAGGCATTGCGGAAGGTCTTCCGAGGGGTGCGGGGCGGCCGGCCTGGACGGCGGGGGCTGGTTGCTGCTAGGGACGCAAGCTTCTCTGTAATCGATCACAATATTTAGAGTTAATATAACAGAAATCATCTGGACTTGGGTCCTAACACTGCATCTAGAACCACCGGGGGACGGGCGGCAGCGTCCTCTCGGTTAACGTTGGTGAGCATTCAGTGATCCCCAAGCCGCCTGCCGAGCGTGGGGATTATGTCAGCAAAGACGGGGGACGGGGAGCGTCTGCCCGTGACGTAAATAACTTCCCTATGCTAAATAACACTTTCTTACATAGAAAGTGAGAAATTATTCTCCGTCGTGACTTGCGAGCGACCGCGGCGGCTGTGAGCATGGCGGCGCCCATCGCAACACGCTCGACGCAACGCCTAGGGTCGTGGCCGAGGCGTTATTATTTACGGGATATATATATATATACCCTAATCGTCATATGCAAACACTAAAACGTATTTCAAACCTATTTTCGTTAAAATGTGTTTTGTCAAATTTCTTTTCAATTACGATTTATGTTTGAAAAAAGAAGACAAAGTCGCGCGAGCGGTATGGGCGTGTAGGGGTAGTTACACCACGCAGATCCACCGTATAGTACACACGCAGGTCGCGCGAGCGGTAAGGGCGTGTAGGGGTAGTTACACCACGCAGATCCACAGCATAGTACTCACGCAGGTCGCGCGAGCGGTAAGGGCGTGTAGGGGGAGTTACACCACGCAGATCCACAGCATAGTACTCACGCAGGTCGCGCGAGCGGTAAGGGCGTGTAGGGGGAGTTACACCACGCAGATCCACAGCATAGTACTCACGCAGGTCGCGCGAGCGGTAAGGGCGTGTAGGGGGAGTTACACCACGCAGATCCACAGCATAGTACTCACGCAGGTCGCGCGAGCGGTAAGGGCGTGTAGGGGGAGTTACACCACGCAGATCCACAGCATAGTACTCACGCAGGTCGCGCGAGCGGTAAGGGCGGGTAGGGGAGTTACGCCACGCAGATCCACAGCATAGTACTCACGCAGGTCGCGCGAGCGGTAAGGGCGTGTAGGGGGAGTTACACCACGCAGATTCACAGCATAGTACTCACGCAGGTCGCGCGAGCGGTAAGGGCGTGTAGGGGAGTTACGCCACGCAGATCCACAGCATAGTACTCACGCGGGTCGGTGCGAGCCAAGAACAACGGGGTCTTCCGAAGGGCGCGGCGCGGTCGGCCAGGCGGGCGGCGCGCCGTACTCGGGCGACGTACTGCGAGGCCGGTCGGTGCTCCGCTCCACTCCCGTTGGCGGCGGAAGCCTAGCTCTATATAAAAACATATTTACAATAATGATTACATTACTTTTTAACTAAAATAGGTTTTAGTGTTTTATATATATTTATTTTATTTTATAATAATTTCTTATTTTAAAATAAGCTTAAATGTCTTAGACAAATTTATCTTGTTGACCCATGCTCTCAGCTTGGGTTATCACATCACACTTATAATATAAATGCGAAAGTTTGTCGGTATGTGTGTGTTTGTTTGTTACCTCTTCATGCCAAAACTGCAGAACGAATTTGGATGAAACTCGGAGTGGAAATAGCTTATTCGCGGAATAACATAATAGGCTACTTTTTATCATCATCTTCATCACCGTTTTCACCATCAAGCGTGGCGTAGCTAGTAGCACAATAAATCATATTTAAACTATTGTCTATTGTAATTAATTAAGTTAATTTATTAGTTAAGTTAATTAATAGCCAAAAGACGTCCCTTGTTGGACGAAGGCCTTCCCCTTCAATAGTAATAATAGGGAGGGGTTGCCATAATCCCCACGCTTGTCAGAGCTCTACCACTACGCAAACGATAAATAAACCCCTTGCTTCCGGGAGGTCCGATTTGGAGATCTGATCTCCTATCCCAGTGAGCCTAGGAAAGACAACGGCGCGGAGTGGCTTGCACCGTTACAGACAGAAGAAGGCAAATGTATTCAGCTTGTCCCGAGAGTGTTGCCAAAGCCAAAGTACTAGGCGGGTGCCGGTGCTTTCCATTCCGATGGAAATCTCGGTGCTTTCCGGCACAGAGCCAGGCCAAAACCTATAAAACAGGGTGTAGTCAAAGGCAAACCTATTCTTAATAAAAAAGTTAACTCTTGCTAGGAACATTTTGCTTAAGTTAGAAGTACTCACGTAGGTATTCGCGGCACGTAGGGTGGCGGGATATAATGATCGGGCGACGAACTGCTAGACCGTTCGATGCTCGGGTCTAATCCGGATGGTGGAGGTGGTAGTGGACGAGTGGGCCTGTAACCGATTACATGTACAATAAATGTAACACAATAACATTACAAAAGTTACTAGTAGCTGGTATAGTATTACTATATCAGCTACTAGTAGTCGCGAATTAATGATTAAATATGGTGGTGTTTTATTCATTGAGTGTTGAATTACATGCACGAGTGTGGGCAAGTGATATAATGTGGTGAAACATGTCTTTTCGTGGTGTTTTGGTGTTTTCAAAACTCTGTAGAAGCTCATAGTAAAGTCGCCACAACTTTACTAGGGCATGACTTGGACTCGACTATGACTAACTTCGTGTGACTGACTGTGATTTCATGACATATTTGACTTGATTTTAATAAAATACTTGAAAATTAATAAACTTGACTCTGGCAGAATGCACAACGTGCGATGCCAATAACTAAGAAAAAAAAACTTTGCTAGTAGTAATCTCTTTTATACGTCGCAGTCTGCAGGTTTATGATGAAATTAGGTTATGGATCAAAAACCTAGGCTTTTGATCGAGAACCGGAAGAAAACAAAATTAGTACTTAATGTGGTCAATTCTGAAGGTTTAAGTTGACAGAACTATACTAACTAAAGTATTGCTGTCCTTAGCTAACATGCCTAGATAAGTGACAGCAATATTTTAATTAGTTTAGAACTGTCACCTAAAACCGTCAGAATTGACCACAATGTTATCATAAACCTGAGAAATCCAGTTTTATGAACAAAAACCTGAACTTGTAAGTTTATGATATAAAATTAGATTCGTTTGTCACAGATTAACAAGTAAGGAGTATACCCTTTCAAATGAAAAAAAGAATTTTCTAAATCGATCCACAACTGATGGAGAAATCGTTGAAAATAAATATTTTAATTTTAATTTTTTTAAATCATATTACATACCGTCGAACATAGAACCTCCTCCTTTTTTGAAGTTGGTTAAAAATCAATGAATTTTAATAAATAATTTTGTTTTTTTCCGGTGCTTGATCAAAAGCTAGGTGTTTGTTTGCGTTTCGATCCTTTTTACAAAATTACTTTTTTATCCAAATGTTATAAGACTGTTTGTTCTGGCATGTCGCCGGCCGGTGCCGCGGCACGCTTGATTGGCTCGTTCGGCTCGTTCTTTGTGTTGTCGCAATTCTAACCTAGTGATTAGCGATACGGTATCTCTTTGCGTATCGATTCTTTTTATAAAATTACTATTTACCCAACATTTTTAAGACGAAGTGTTGTCGCTGTTCCAACTTAACCTTTCCCTGAAGGTAAACAGAAACCTCCAATACAAGCCAATGTTACCTCAAGCGAAATTTAAGATAAATGTATGTAAGTGGCTTCTGTATTCAAATAAACAAATTATTATTATTATTATCTAGTGATTAGCGCCATGGTACATGTATGTGTTTCGATTCATTTTTTTTAGTCAAGTTTTTACCAACAACAGCTAGTGTTGCGTTTTGTTTATGTTGTAGTACTTACGCGGGCATTCGCGGCGTGTAGGGATGTGGCGTACAATGGTCGGGATCGGGCGACGTACTGGGAGACCGGTCGATGACCCATGTCACTCTTGATGGTGGTGGAAGCCTAGCTCTGTAATCGATTACATTTACAATAAGTATAATACAATAACCTAAGGTTATCCGTAACTATCTCTGCTATTAATACCTACAACCTTGCTGTCTAAAGGACACGATAAAGATAAAGATCACCTATTTCCATACAACATGGACGGTTTCATACAAAGTTTGCACAAAAGATGTTGAATATGAAAGTGTTTCGGAGGTACAGCATGTTGTGCCGATTATGCGTACACATTTCAGAAAGACTACACTAAGCTATTAAAAAAAACCCGAAACTGCCGGATGTTATTCGTGGCACTAGTGATGGGCATAGTTTTTCTTTTTTGTCAGCCATGCAGTTCTTTTCTCCATTCTGCCCATGAACATGGTGCGTGCAACAGCGCCGAAATATCGGGAGCTCGTTTCACAACACAATCATGGTAAATATTCCGTAAATAATCATAGAAATGTGAACAACCGTGATAGTTCAAAACAGTTCAGTTAGATTTTCCAATTTTATTAAATTACAATCGTCAATATAGAAGGTCTGAAACGTTAGATTTTTATAGAATTAGTGGCGATTACAATCTTATCTCCGGTGGTCATTATTATCTTCCGTTACTTGTCTATCAAAGCCGCGTTTCCAGGATCAACTTTTTTGATAATATATTAGTTAGCTTATACTGGTAACTAGACATCGGATTATATATATGCATTTGCATGTTTGCATAATGCAGATGCATAAAACTCAATATTTACAACGTTTTTGCATAATTTAATACTTTCATCCAACTAGTGAGTAATCGCTTATGGGTTGTTCCACACGTACCACAACCACAACACGTGGCCGGGCGCATATTTTGTATTGAAAATGAATTGTACATTCATTTTTACACGTACCACATTTTGCCGTCATTATCGACCACGTGTATGATACCGGCCACTTCACAACCACAACGCAACCACCAGCGACACCGTGAAATAGCCGCCGGTATCGATCGCAGATACAACGTTGCGTCGACGCAACGACAGTGCGCGCTCTATGAAAGCCGGAGTCGAACTCTGTCTGCACAAGACGCAACCACATCGCAACTGCTAGCGACAACGCAACCACAGCGACAATTTGTCGGTACCACAACGAAACTGCAAAAAGCTGCAGCGACACTATTCACACGTAGCCACAGCGTTACCACATTTTGTCGCTGCGATATGGTGTGATTGTGGTACGTGTGGGTTGACCCTTAAATAGACGGCATAGGTCTAACCCTGCCACAAGAGCTATCTCCAAATACGGCGCCAACTTTGAAGTTCTGTCCACTGCCGTCGGTTGATGGAGAACATTTTCAATCATTTTTGAGGCACCCGTGGCACATAGAAAATAACAAGTTAGCCTTTGCTTCGAGCATTCTGTTTAACTTAGAAGTAGTACTCACGTGGGATTTCGGGCCGGAGCGTATTCTGGCGATGCACTGCTATGCCAGACCGGAAACAGACCATTACAAAGGTTCAGCAAAAACATCATTATGATCAAACATGTTCTAATAAGTGAGCTATGGATGTGAGCCTTCCGATAGTACATTCTATGCAGGTGCACTCTCTTATGAAACATATACATACAAACATATAACCTATAACAATATCAGTGTCATATTCAGTGCAAGCTAATGCACAATTAGCTTGCCCTTATTTGTATTAGACAGTGTCTCGATTTTCCAGTGTAGTGCTTGGCTCGTTGACGTCACGCAGTACCCGCCGACTGTGCGCGAACCTCAAGCACTAGTGGAAAATCGACACTGTTCTATACACGTAGCGTGTAAATTAGCTTGCAATGAAAATGACATGATTGTATTTGTAGATATGTTATGGACCTGGGTATGTCTTATAAAAAAACCGCATCCAGAACCACCGGAGGACGGGCAGCAGCATCCTGCGATCCCCAAGCCACCGGCCAAGCGTGGGGATTATGGCTAACCCTCCCCTACGAAGGGGAGGGCCTTGATATGAGAGGGATGTGTAGTTATAGATATATTGTGGATCAACTTTGTTTAGGGACGCGTTTTCTATATAGTGAGTCATCTGTATGCAGTACTATTATGTTATCTGTGGTAGAGAGGGACCACATCAGTCAATCTTCCGAGCAAAATTTTCGCGAATAAGTCCACATTTATTTTGACCACTAACAAGCCTGTTTGTAAGTGATGATGTGGTTGAAGGCAGTGAGGATTGTTTTATCCGACCTTGAATATAAATCTTACAATGAGGAAACCTGCAAAATGTTGTAGTCTGTTGCCCGTTAAGTAGAACTTTGAGTCATCAAAACCAGCGGAAACAAAATCCTTCTAGGTTAACATGATCCATACTGGAACACGCCATTGCTCATCATCAAATAAGGTGTACGATTGAGCAAACTTAATTTGAATAAAAAAGCTTATACGCCTTGGAACTTTGGGACATTTATTTAAGTTAGGAGTAGTACTCACGGGTATTGTCGCCGCCAGGCTGCAAGACTTAGTGCGCGATCTTGCAAGGGGCGTGAGGCGCGATTCACGGGCGACAGCGGAGAGGTCGTCGCGTCTCGTCCCGCCCACGGGTTCGTGTCGGTCGCGTCTTCCTCAGTCAGGTCTATTACTTCCTGCTGGAAATTTTAAAGTTATCTATGAGCTAAACACATTATTGAAGAGATTCTTTACTGAAATTGAGCTTGAGCTTAAGGTTCGAGCACATTATGCCAGGCCGCTGCGGTCGCATCATATCGCAAAATGCTTGCTTAGCACATTAGTGACGCACGTTGTCAAGTCAAGTCGGCCGAAGCGCATTGACAGATTTCAAGTTCAGTTTACTTACATTTCATATGAACTATCGCACACTATGCAGGGCCGCAGCGGGGCGGGGCGGGGCGGGCCGCATCGCACTCGCGGATGTCCATAGCGCAATAATCCGACCCACTGCGCCCCGACAATGCTGCGCGGATTTGTTCGAACCATTACTGCTCAGCCACGAGTTTTGTCTTATGGTGAGCATTGCTACTGGCTAAATGAACAGTTAGGACATACCCAGGGCCCAAACCATGGGGCACCTAGTAATAAATAATAAGGGGTTTACCTTTACATTTCCCAGAAGCTGTACATCATCAGAACTGTCAGAGAGCCAGTCGAGCTGCAGGTCAGGCGCTGAGAGCGCCGCTGCCCCGCTATTTGCTTCTTCCACCACCTGCAAATGTTCCAAAGATTGTATAAAGTAGCTCTCATTGCACTCAATTTACCATTTTCCTGTAGTATTATCGAGCTCATATTGTAACAACTGATTTGAATGGGAGGTTGATGGTTGATCAAGATCTGGTCGAATTGGCCTCCTAGTATTGACTTACTATTTCTAGTATTGGCACCTGTTATCCATAGTTTTTTTTCCAGCAGCGAGACAACAATGGCTGATAGCAATTCAGCAATAGACATGAAGCTTGAAGAATGCAAAATATGAAATTACCTCATCCGAACCATCGTCAGTGCTCATGTTTGGAAGCGATTTTATAACTGTACTTGGCCCAGGTTTAGGAGATGACGCTTTCTTATCTCCACTTCGACCTCCTAAATCAGTCCGAGTGGAACTACCTTCAGCTTTCACAGTAACTTCTTCAACTGATTCTACTTTACAGTTGGAATTCTGTACTGTTGGTTCCATTTTTAAATTTATCGGATGCCTCTCTGTTTCTGGCGTTTCATTTTTTACATTTACTGATGGAGTTGCTTGTTCTCCTACGTTATTGGATTCCTGTTTAATCAAGTTCCTGTCGCTGGCCGGTTCTTCCTTTACAGCAGGTTGTGCCGGAGTAACTGATGACGCACTGCCAGTGCTATGAACAGAACATGAAGAGGGTACCTGCCCCAGAGAGTTCCGGCAGATCGATCTCAAATGGTAGTTATGGTGATGGTGGTGGTGATTATGACCACCATTGTGAAAGTTCACATGATGCGGACTGTGCCTGTGCATGTGAGCTGCGGCATGGACATGTCCCAGGTTATGACAAACTGGAATGGGAAATCTGTTGAGTGTTTCTGGATTTTCTCGCTTGACTGTAGGAGTAGATGTGGTATATGGTGTTTGTTCAGCTTGAGTCCCGCTGCTAGGCACATGAGATGCTACTGGTTGCTCAATTAGATTAGCCTCAATGCTTTGCAATCTCTCAGGTGTGGGTTCATTAGTATTTGTATGTACACTAGATCTAAGTAGATTGTTTGAAAACATATTTGTCTCAGCATGTCTTGAAGATGTGCTCAGATCTTGTGGTTCTCCTTTAACATTCAAAGATGGAGGCCTTGTTGCTCCATTGCAAGATTTACCTCCTCCAGATGATCTTGTAGTGCGATGTCCTCCAGCTCCTTTATCACATTGTTTTTTCCTTGGAGCATTGTCTTCTTCTTCCGAACTGACTTCAATGAGATTGGAAGTTTCAGCTTCTTTAGATTGCCTCCTTCGTGGTGAAATGTTTAATTTGCGACTCGGTCTCTCCAAATTCATAGGCATTGCATTATCATTACTACTTGCACAGCTGGGTGCATTCCTGACCTCTGAATGTCTGGACAAGTTTTGATTTGCTTCAGGTTCCACAAGCAGTACCCTACCCTGATTTGGTGGAACATGATTTGATGTCCTTGTATAATAGGGAGGGTTCATATTGCCCCTCAGATTTTGTAAAACAACAAAGCGGTTAGTGGCACCCCAAGGTAATGGATGGCGCCAGTAGTGTGGTTTGGGCTGATAACGAATGTTTACATCAGGAGGCAAGGATCTTGGTTCATTCGGATTTGAACTGTCTGGGTCAAATGAGCTGGAACTGTCTGGGAGGGGCTGATATTCTTCTGGAACTGGAGTCCGTGATGATGAAGGCTGATGCAGAGGACTAACATTAGCTTCGTAGTGATGGCTTGGAGCCGTTGAGTTTGCATTATTAGGTGATACGGGCCTAAGCATGGACTCAATGGAAGATGAAACTGTGGGTTGCACTGGCATCACTTCTACTTCATCATCACTACTAGCAAATAGATCACCATTATTTGCAAACAGCGCATCACAGTCCATTTTTTCTGAAAAAAACAAAATCGTTGAATTATGTCTGTGAATATTACCAGTCGCAGATAATAATAAAAATATCTGCGACATTCTACAAGAATTATTGATAATTGCCCGTATCACTATTTACCATTTTTAGGCTGGCTGTCCGAGCTTGTAGCAGAAAACGCAGTATCAAGAATTGCACCAAGTGACGAAGGCCCTGGCGCGTCCCAAGTGGACGGTGAATTATCTCTTTCGTGCACTTTGTCAGTCATTTTGGTACACCTTCATTCAGTTAGTGGATATGTGGCTACAATAGAACCACGGCCTCCCTTACATTACATGATTATCTATTCACTGCGCTTATTTATTAAAATTAACTGTCAAAGCAGATCACACCATTTTTAAACAATTTTTAATTTTTCTAAACAACACAACAAATGCGACGAACAAGAAATTTACAAATTTTACAATGGCAGCCATAGAGTAAGTAAACCTAATATGGCAGCGAGCAGCAGTGTTTCCACTTTCAATTTTGGTTTTTCCCTAGTTTGTTAATTTGTTTTTGATTCACCCCTAAAATTCCCAAAAAAACATATTAAATTCTTGATTTAGGGAGTATGAATTTAATAAAGAAAAAAACCTAATTTGAAGCCGACGCATTTTTACAGTTTTTCGCTGCACATTGGATAGGTAATGACCTGCTGACCACTCTCACATGGACAAAAAAAAATAATAGGATAGAGGCGTTTGTTTAAAAAAAAAGAATAGTTCGTGATGTTTTACTAGATGGCGTAAGAAGCACAGAATCTGTTCTGTCAAACCCCGTTTAATCTTTTTTAGTTATTTTTGGCCATGGATACAAGCCTTCGGCCAAAACACGGTCAAACCGATTACGTATGGTGGTGGGTTCGTAACGAGTCACACCAAAACCAGTCACAGTTTGACTCGTTGGGATTTTTCTTCCCATCGAGACTTGTTGAGAAAACATGTTGAAAAAAAAGTTTCATCAGTAACATCCCTGTTACTGATGGGAGAATCTAGATTGGGAGATGTAGATGGGAAGAATGAAATCCCATCGAGTCAGATCTCTAAACTCCGAAAAAGCTTCTAGTAAAGTTGCCATGGCTTTACTAGGGTATGATTAGACCGTGACTGTCTGTGTGTAACTTGGACTGTGACTAAGACTCATTTGACTAGAGTAAGAAGGGTTGATGAAGAAATATGTTTTCGCCTCAAGGATTAGTCCACAATCCAATCAAACCATCCATGAACAAGAGCAACCATGACTCATCCTTGATCCATCTATCCATAATGGATTGTTAATAGATCCATGGCCATGAACAATTTTATAACAACAAACAATCAGGAGATCAAATCAACATAATGTTTTGATTGATTGATTGATTAACTTGATTTTGTTGGCATGAACCTATAAAAAAAGTCGGACGGAACTCCCGCACAGACAACACTGTGTCACCGTAATGGCGGCGGCTATCTATGTGTGAATGAATTTAGGGTTGCCATAATTCCCAAAAAAATAACCTTGTATTATCTAGACAAATACAGGTCGGCAGACAAGTTTATTGAAACTAAATTTTGGCCGCAATTTCGTTCACTTGAACTACAATAAGGCAACCATTTTAAATTACCTCCCTAAAGTATGGAAGCTCTAAATAAAAAAAGTATTAAGAGGTCAAGCTGTATCTCCGGTTCTACCCATCGGAATTAGATTAAACATGGCTTAGATTTTAAGTTGGAGTATGACCCTATTGTATACCCATACCCATAACCCTAGGTATCAACCTATAAAAATCCTATCATAATCCGTTAAGCGGTTTTTGCGTCATGTAGGCAGTAAATACCGTACTATTTTAAAAGGTTAATGGTGGCAAAATGTACTTGAATGGGTGACCGCCTGTGAATATCGCGTAATGTTGTCTTGTTTGCAGTGAATTTCTAATCCCGAACTGAAACCCCATCATTTTTTGTTACGGAACCCTCGGCACGCGAGTCCGACTCTCACTTGGACAGTTTTTTAAATTATAACTATAGAATTAATTTAAAAAGTCCCATTATTTCAGGTCATATCATCATGTCTGTGTATCCCCGAAGGGGTAGGCAGAAGTGTCAGAACACCCATATATTTCGGGTAATTTGTACAAATGAATATTGGTAACACTGGTATTCTGACGAATTATTTTGTTCTGTCGCATGAATATTGGTTTTAATGTATAAAATCGGGAACTAAGTGATTGAATTATTCATTTACCTATGAAACGTGATTCCTGTTTTTTTTTATTTTGGTTACTACGGTTTTTACACCACTTTACCACACAAGACATTCACATTTTTTCGCAGCGTAGCCGTGCCGACTTTGTTGCGTTTGCCCGCGTAATGGCTGATTCTTGTGTGAATGTGTGCGTGCCGGCCTGTACGTACAGTAAACTGGCCGACTCTGAGTGACACAGTATGTTGTTAGCGAGAATCTGTCCGACTTTTTTTCTAGGTTCATGTTTGTTGGTTGTTTTAAATTTTTCGGTTTGGAATAAACTATGTAGGTTCTAATCATTTCACCCAAAGCAGTTTTGAGATGTGTTAGTAAACAGTATTGCGTCCAAGGTAAAGAAAACATCTAATAAATGTTTTCTTTACCTTGGGCAGAATTAACAATATCGGTGAAGTGGTAGCTCAGTAGGAGACGGGCCGCTTCGCATTTGTGAGTTGGCCGGTTCACATCCCGACACAACTTTCCACAACTTTACTGGGGCATGACTTGGACTCGACTATGACTATCCGTGATTTCGTGACATATTTGACTTGATTTTAATTTTAAAAAACTTGAAAATTCATAAACTGGAAGAATACACAACGTGCGATGCCAATAACTAAGAATAATAATAATTATAATTCGTAAAATTTCTAATGTCAATTGTCATGTCATTTAAATTTTTCAATTGATAATATTTTAATTTAAAGAATAATTACTAGATTGGCTTGATGGCTTGGCTTTAAAAAAGATAAGGACTGGCCTGGAGTTTGTATCACAGAAAACATGTTCGTATAAAATAAAGCTACATAGCAAACAGACAACCAGTAATTCAAGTCAATTGTGCTGTGCTAGTCTCGCGACCTAAGACGAAGAGTAACTTTATAAATATTTTTAATACTTTCTAGCAATTGTGGCCACGTTCGGGTTTATTTCACGCACAAGTATTGTAGTAGGAGCAAGAATCATGTCTGCTGCAGTTCTGCCGTTGTTTCTTCAGGGTGAAGTGGTTAAAGGATTCGGAAGAGGATCGAAGGATTTAGGCTGTCCCACAGGTAAAAGAAACCGGTAAACCTTGTAATTTTCCGATATTACATGAAAGGTACATAGGTTTAACAATAAGTTTTAAGCAAGCTATACTTACTTGCTTATAAATGAATTCAATTGGTGCTGCTTAAAATTAATTACGTTTCTAAATCCTAAAAATTCCATTGATAAATAATACTTATGTATAAACAATTGAAGCTATGTTTTAAATAATGATTATTATTAGTCAAAGTCTTGACTTAATCTAACAGCAAAAATACTATGATGGTGGTCTGAAAATTCTGTAAAACTTTTACATCACTAATGATGAGTACCTTAAACAATGTGTAGCATAAAGGTGATAATACTGAAAGGTATGTATGTACTCATCATTATGAACAAATTTGTATTAGAGGGCCAACCCGGAAACATAAATCAGCTGTTCCTTAGATAAAGTTCATTGAACTTAGACAAAATGTATGGAATAGCTGATTTTTGTTTCTTGATTTCTGGGTTGGTCATTTTATAGTAAAAGTTTTTCATAATGATGAGTACATACATATCTTTCAGTATTATCACATGTTGTTGTTACATATTGTATAGTGGTGCTAAGAAGTTTCATTCTTTTTATAGCTAATTATTCACTGGAAGTAGTGCAATCACTACCTAAGGATTTGGAACCCGGAGTGTACTATGGCTGGGCTCAAGTGGATAATGGCACTGTGCATAAGATGGTTGCCAATGTGGGATGGTGTCCATTTTACCAGAACAAGCAAATGTCTGTGGTAAGTTCTCTTTGCTTCATGTTCTAAGTGTTATGTAAATTCTTTGGGCTAAATACCCGAAGGTTGTAAGAGGATGACAATGTATTTCCAATTTAGGAGCAAAAAATGATCTCAGAGTTGTTACAAAATATTGCAATGAATGTGAATGTATTTTTATACTTAATATTATATGTATGTTTTGAAAGCTTTAACAGGGAGGGGGAGGGAGGTTCGAGTCCTGCCAGAGGTCATAGTCTTTATTCCTGTTTAAGCTTTAAAAACATAGAAATAGCATAAGTGTGGAAACACATCATACAAAAATATTCAAAAATTATTATATGGATAAAAATGTACAAATTTAACCTTGTAACAATTTTCTCTGAGCCGTTATTTGTAAAGATTGAGTAATGATAGATAGGTGTTTATAATATAGATAAGTGTATGTTAATATCTAATCAGATTCATTGATGTTGGAACATTAGCAATAAGATATGAATCAAAGAATTTGCAGTTGAAACACAAAGTATTCTATTCATAATATATTGGAACACAAAATGAAAGGAACATAAACTGTTATCTAAAGTAAACTAAACTTGTTTCATAATGTACTCAAATGAAAAGACAAGGTCTCTTGTTTGCAATTCTAAATAAACCTGACTGTTAACAAGTTTAGTATAGATTTCAGTTTCATTAAAGTTTATTCTATATTGATATTAATTTATTACCTAATTTGTTGCCTGAATGACTTCCACAGTCCACATATTTATAATTATAACTACCTATAGTAGAGTCAATCTGTTATTTGAAGAATAGTGAACGGATTGGAAGCATCTCTCTAGATTTACAGCTTTACATAATTACTTAGGTAGTCTCATGTCAGTAGATGGTTGTCAAAGTCATGGTAACTACAATGGTTTCGATAGTACAATATAGTTTATTGATAACACTAAAGTTACATGTGAAATGTTGGTATGTGCAAACAACCTCTCAGACAATCTAGACAAATGGATACAAACTCTACTCATAATGTAATTATTGGATATGGTGAAGTTTCACAAAACAGTGAAATGGAAGGAGGGAATGGGAGGAAGGGTTTTGCCCCGCAATGAGATATTGTACCTACAACAAAAGTAAATCTAGTTAAAATCATGTTTTGTCTATAAAGGGATCACTGGTCCCTCCCCATAATGATGTCCCTATCTTCAGATACTGCAGTCTTGCCAAAATTTATATTTTTTTCTATTTCAGGAAACACACATAATGCATAAATTC
The DNA here is from genome assembly GCA_905404285.2 of Erannis defoliaria. NCBI lineage: Eukaryota > Metazoa > Arthropoda > Insecta > Lepidoptera > Geometridae > Erannis > Erannis defoliaria. The sequence continues at coordinate 7,647,468 of FR990066.1, read as the reverse complement.
GATACAGACTTCTATGGCTCAAACTTGAAAATTTCACTTGTTGGCTACTTAAGAGGAGAAAAGAACTTCACCTCCTTGGACGACTTGATTGCAGAAATCAAGCAAGATATACAGAATGCTGAAGACAACCTAGAATCAGAAGATTCTCAAAAAGTCAAATCGGATGCTTACTTCTCAGTGAAATCCCTATGATGTACAGGAAAATGTAGAAATTTATAATGGCCATCACAAACAAAGCACAAATTAGTTTTTACTAAAATCAACTTTATTATTTGGTTCGCCATAATCGTAATATACCTCAATGTTGATTCTGGATATCGAGAACTATGTGAAATATTGAGAACTGGAATATGCCATATACTTAGGTAGTTTTGTATTGTTATAATAGTATATTTTTGATACATTCCCATTGACGATTTGCTTGCTATGTCGCGATGTCTGTAGTAGCCCTTAAATAACGAATTTATAAAAAAAACCTGACTGAATGAGGTGTGTATTGCTATTATGGCAAATAAAAATATTAATCATTTGAATGTCTGCTAAAACATTAATTCAAGTTTGATTCTTTGTGAATGGTATGTTATACGAAAGTAAATAATTCTTACAATACTTATAGCTGTTGTTGTAACTTCACTTATGTAGTGTACAACACAGATTGTTAAAATAAAGCTTCCCATTGGTTTTTTTTTAATCGATTCAGCAGTTCTGCAGTTCATAGGACTTCTAGGATATACTTCCAAACGTTTATCTCAACTAATGTAGTTTTAGAATCTTTTGCGTACTATTATCATCGTAGTCATAAAGTATTCATTTATATTGACACAGTTAAAATTGTTATATGTAGATAAGTTCTTCGCAGTGTAATCAGATATTAGCTGATGTGTAAGCAAAAGATTCTTCGTTTTAATGCTAATGGTGACAAACACAGTGCTTTGCCACATTTGCAATGTTTTATTGGTACTTTGATGATAAAATACTTTTATGTATGAATCTAAATTTTTACTATATTAGGTGACCGTTAAATAATAGCCATTTCAAAATGACTGTTAGTATTTATTTAATATTTGTTGCTTACTATCAGGTCCTTGAAATCCAAACTACAAACGTAAGGGTAATCTTCATTACACATTGTATGGGCATTATTTATCTTTGTTATATTATTCATAGCTAGATGTAACTTATGTTTGAAAGTAAATTCTATTGTATACCTTTTAAATAAATATGCTTTGCTTGCATATTGAAATTAAATTTTAATGCATTGATTAGAATAATAAAAAAGCAACATCAATATGTACATAAGTTGTAAGAAATTAATTTAATTATGGTGTATTATGGGACTATGATAATTGTTATGTTTGTCTATTTACTTTATATATAGAAATCTATGATTATAATAAAATGTGCAGATCCAATGTGATATTTTTATAGAATGCAATAAAGTTATTATTAATAACAATGTCTTTAAATAAAACGTAGGACACAAGATGGTGAAAAGAAGAAAAACACTTGTACCCTTTGAAAAAGCCTTTATTTGTAATGCTTCACTGTAATCATGTTAACAAATCTGGAAAACTTACTTCTTCATACAATCGGAAATAAAACACATTATCTTAAAATTAAGTAGGGCTCTCTCTCCAGGATCATTTTATTAATGTTGTTTTCTCCTAAACGAACATCCTGCAACAAACAATTGTTATTGTTAGAGGTAATTTTATCATCATCATCAGTCTACTTTAGTCCACTGCTGCACCCCTATTCACAACTCAATCGGAAAGGTTTCCGATCTGATTCACACTATCCGTCTCTATCATCCTGAATTTAGAAGAATGGGAGAGCTAGTGTGAATCCGATCAGAAACCTTTCCGATTGAGTTGTGAGTAGGGGTGCTGGACTACTTAGATATTTCGAATTTTGCCACCCAGTGTTATTTTTTTTTTTTTTTTTTTTTAATGACTTTGCTGTTGGCCTCAGATGGCCTCTACAGCGTCACCGGACTTTAAACCACCCAGTGTTAGCCAACCCTCATATGGTTACTTGACTCGGGGTGCTTAACTCGTATGTTATTAAGCCCCAGTCAATACGCGCCGCTATATCGTTCGCGCATTTTACAATTTTTTCAACCAACTTCAAAAAAAGGAGGTTCTCAATTTGACCGTTTTTTCTTCTTTTTTGTATGTTAATCAAGCGATTACTCCGCGATTATGTAAATTCATAATTAATTAATTTCGATGTTTTTTTTTGTTTGGTAGGTCATACTTCAGAGTTTGTCCCATTATATACATTTTATCGAAATCGGCTCAGTAATTCGGTTTTTAAATCAAAATAATAGGCAAAATAATGTCATCCAGGTATGTAATCGAAATTATATATTTTTTTAAATTATTTGCTGACAATATAAAATCACATAGTTATGTGAATTGAGATGCCCAGTTTTAAGAATGTAAATAATTATAATAATTATTGTAAATGTTATTCTCAGTAATTTCAAAGACTGCTATTTTTCTTAACTATAATTATGCAGTAAATAAAATCTTTAAAAATGTTGAAATGCGCAAACGGGATAGCGTCGCGCAGCATTCTGAACCTTATTGAAAGGAAGACAATGAAAAAAAAAAGAAGCAATTATAATTATCAAATATACCAACAAATACTAAATAAATATTATCTTGTCCTGCTCTGTTTGCATGTTGTGGTCACTAGAACATATATATTCCAACAGTTATCTTTAATATGGACAAAACTTATATTTGACACAAATATCAAGTTACTACTTCAGACAGAATACTGTTCCAACTATTTCGATAGGGATTATTTATAGATTAACTCTTTATTGCTCACACCAAAGAAACATACATACAAAGGATATAGGATTATTTATAGCTAGTGTAAATATTTTTCTTGCACTGAGTAACAACCATGTTTTGTTAAGTTTGTAGTGAATGGGGACCATTCTATTCATAAGCTGAACTACTTTTTTAAATTAAGAGTTCACATCCTTGATTGGAAAACTCACATTTATTTGGTTTTATTCGAAATTTCAACTGTGTAATGTCTGAACAGTTTTAGAATTAAAGTACCTATAGCTTGGAAAAAAGTCGTCGTCAGCCATATGATGTCCACTGTTGTACGAAGGCCTCCGAATAGAGGGGTGTTACCATAATCCCAACGCTTGGCAGGCAGCTTGGGGATCGCAGAATGCTCACCACCATTAACCAAGAGGACGCTGCTGCCCGTCCTCAGTGGGTCTGGTTGCAGTTTAAGGACATACCCAGGTCCGCATGACAAAAAAGGGTAGATATATTAACATTCTTTTTTCTCCTGACAATACTCTTGAAATCACTTCAGGGGGTGAATTTCATCCAATCATCTTCCTCAGAGTAATAGAATTGTTAGTATTTTGAATTATATGCAGTAATGGTGCTCCTATTCATCTCAGCCAAGCTATAGCTACTTAATTCTAAATGCTAGTTGATAACATGGATAAAATATCATAAAAATAAATGAACTGCTCCTGTTGGATACCATGAAACAGTGCAACGCAACATGAAAAGCAACTTAATAGGTGTATAGGATTGTGCAGAAGTTATATTAAGCGGAAAGAGCTGATAACTAAAGTACTAATTATAAAAACAAATCAAGTCTGATCACAAAAAGTTATTGATTGAAATTAAGTAAACAGTTCCAAGTTTTCAGGGTCAGTTTTATCCTGTAGGGAAAGTTGTATACAATGATAAAGGTAAATTAGTACAACTACTCCACATTACCCTGTATATTAGAATATTTTTCCTTTTTAATCATAACTTCCTGATATATTGCTTCTTTCCCTAATTCCTAGATAGAAGGTCATAATCCTCATCTATCTGTTTCTAATTAAGTTGCTCCCACATTCATCGCGTATCAAACAAGATTGAAATAAACAAAAACATTATTTACAAAAGCTTGTGCAATTTTGAGCAATGATTCAGTTAAACACTGTCTCTGACATATTGGCAGATATTGAGCAATATAAACTAAAATCAGGGAATGGTAAAAGCTGAATCTTAAATATAACACAAAATGCAGGCTCTGGTAGCTCTGGAATGAGCTCATGCTGGTTACAGTCAATTTATTATTGGCCTATAATATCAAGTTGTCATTAGGGACTAACTGATACTCAACTCTCCAAACATATGAAAGGATTTCATCCTGATTTGAAATCATAATATCAAGTTGTCATTAGGGACTAACTGATACCTAACTCTCCAAACATATGAAAGGATTTCATCCTGATTTGAAATCCGGTTAAGTTTAAGAATAACGCAGAGGCTTACCTTCCGTTAATCTTGCACGTCCACCAGTAGGCTGGCAAAGGATTGTTGAGCATCCCGCGCATACGACCACCCTCTGTGCGTGACTGAATACGGTAGTGATTTTGTAGCAGCCGGGGCATTTCACATCCATGAAGTATGAGTTCGGATGCGGTACCAGCCTCTTCAGCTTGTGTTTCCTCTTCTCCGACGCGGGGGAGGGGTGCAATAAGTCAATTGCGAGCTGAAATGCACGACACGTTTAGGTTATAATGCCACTGTAGAAATTCCAAAGCTTCGGAGATCGAAACGGTAAAACAATTTGCAGGAGTGAATGGAACATCGCTAAATATCACTTTTGGATTGTTAAAATCACGTAAAGACGGAATTTCATTTCAAGAACTAGTTTGACATGTCAGATAGTGCCATGTGTATCCGATTGTTTGGCCGATTTTCGGTTTCCCTAGATATGAGTTTAGCACTGTTTTGGGTAGTAAAAACTATGGCAAAAATATTTGTGATACAGTAAATTAGCACTGCAATAAAACACTGCTGAAATTATTTCTTCACGAATAAAAATACACACCGGCATGGTTACAGCTTTGATGCAGAACCGGAAAAGGAAAGATGGATAATGGACCACAGACAAGGTTTTTGCACCAGAGACAATAAATTAAATCTAGTGTATTTTTCTTCTTTTTTCTTTCTAAGAAGATTATGGCGTTGCAATTTAAGCATTTGCCAGTGTAAAGTTTTTTTTTTTTATTAATTTCAAGTCGCAAAAGTCTTAGTCACAGTCAAAGTCACACATAACATAGTCACTTGTCACAGTTATGCAGTAGTAAAGTCGTGTCAACTTTACTACTTCAGACTTTTGAACACAACACGAAAATACCGGCCTTACTTAAAAAAACTTTTCAACCGTTAGTCACTGCTTAAGATGCTCTGCCATCTTCTCTCTGACGTGAAGTTGCACGTGCTAGAAAAGGACAGAGAAGTTTAAGCAGTGACTAAGAGAATCAAAATTATTTTAGGTAAGGCCGTATATGTTTCACTACATAATACATTATCCCTTTCAGTGGCAGAAGCCGAATGCTGGCTGCGGGTTGCAACCGGATAAATTGTAGTCTAAAGTTCCAGTAGCGGAGACCGTTAGGATTTTTAATTATAGTAGCGTAACACTCAACGCATTTTCCCGTAAAACGTATATTAGTAGAATCGTTATGAATCAAGCTAACGAATGATAATGAGATTAAGCAATTTATTTGTCACGATTGCTGTCGAATGTTTTGCTAAAATTAGGATGATCGAATTTTCTGCATTTTCTTGTAAACAATGAAATCTGATTTAAAAATTAAAGCATGGTCCTTAAGTCATGTCTATGGACATATTTTTATTTCATGGACCTTTTTGTACAATTTTCTTGTAGATACAGTTAAAATCACACAGCTCTCCATTGTTATCTTTGTACAAGGTATAAGAAAATTAGGCAACTCTAATATACTAGGGAAACTGGAACCCCTTCCAGTAGCGGAGACCGGAGACTGTCTACTTGTAGTATGTTGAGTTTTGGACTTTTGGCGGGAACACGGAAAAATCATGTCGTTGTATTGTATTCTATTATTTTCTTAAAACTTGTGTTATTTCGCGAATTAGTGATTAAAAATGGTGGTGTTTTATTCATTGAGTGTTGAATTATACGCACGAGTGGGGGCAAGTGATATAATGTCGTGAAACATGTCTTTTCGAGTTGTTTTCAAAACTCTGATGAAGTCACCACAACTTTACTAGGGTATGACTTGGACTCGACTATGTCTAATATCGTGTGACTAACTGTGAAATATTTATTTCATGAAATCTTTGATTGACTTTATTATGCTATTAAAACTTGTAAATTCATAAACCTGACACTGGCAGAATGCACAACGTGCAATGCCAATAACTAATAAAAAAAATAAAAACTAGTATGTAATTGTCAAATGTTGAAGAAAATTTAAACGTCAACGTCACGTCAGTAAAAAAACCTTTTTTTTGTTTTATTTATGGTTTTTTTTGAGGAAAAAAATTCTTTGTGGAATTTTTGGGGAAATGAAATCCTTGGGGTAAATGTTTGGGGAAAGAAAAATAATTATGGGGAATTTAGGAGATATATTTCTCTCGTCAAAGAATGCTGATTTTACGTGTGCTCCGTTTGCTTATTTATTATACCAGAATATTCATATTCTAATTTCGCGCGTAAACGAAGATACAGATAATTCAGTATTATTGAACATTCTTAAATCTTTAGAATAAAGTCTAGAATATACCTGATCCTACACGCGAAACTTGACGTAACCGGTCGCTGCGCCGCCCAGCCAGCAGCCGTCGTCAGCGACGCAGACAGACGCTTATGCATGCCACCTAAACAGTGCGCACAAGTTTTTCCTGTGACATACCTTTCATGCTTACGTTACCTATTTTCTACAAATAAATAAATAGGTACCTTACACTTAGCTAATTACTATACACATTTACGGCCTCACTTTAAAAACTTTTCAACCTTAGTTACTGCTTAAACTTCTCTGTCCTTTTCTAGCACGTGCAAATTCACGTCAGTGAGAATTTGACAAAGCATCTTAAGCGGCGACTAAGTTTGAGCGGCGTTTTTAAGTAACGCCCCTAGTCTGTGTAAATGTATGTGTATACAACATGTAACAAAAAGGTTCAACAATACTGAAGGGTACAGTTCGCGCAAAACTTTATGAGCTCTCGGAACACGCACGCTAGTGGCTGCGCAGTACGCATATTATAGGTATCCGAGGGACGGGACAGGGCGTCGGGGAGGGCACCGGCCCCCGCGCCCCGCGCCGTATCACCGCTCGCGTCACGTTGCGCCGTGCCTTAGTGTGAGTGCTACGTTCGTACACAACACTTGCGCGCGTTGTAGACTAAAGTACAGTCGAGTGCAACAATTAATTTTCATTGTAAATTTTTGTTACTGTTATTTGTTTTCGTTATTTTTATTTGTTTCTGTTATTGTTGTTGTTAAGTTTTGTCACCGTTATATTGAATTTGTTATTTGTTTGTTCTATTACTGTGGTTTCTTACTGTTATCGAACTTTTTGGTTTAATTCAATATGCCTCGCGGACGCTTTAATGTGCTACGTCGCCAAACACGTAAAATGGTGTTTGATGTTTTAAACTTTATGAAAAAGGAAGCTGAAGACGGTCTACAGTATGACCTGAAAATGGTGCAAAAGCGAACTGCGGCAGCTACAGGTGTCTCTTTAAGTACAATAAAGAGAATTTTAGCGGCTGCAAGAGACCCAAACATGCCAAGTGTCAGTATGGCACCAGTTTTTCGTACGCCAGGCAAGAAAAGATCAGGGCAAAGGAAAATCACCGGGATCGATAGCTTTGACCTCAGTGTTATAAAAAGGTGCGTACACAACTTTCATAAAACTGAGAAAGAATTGCCAACAGTAAAATTACTTTTAAATAAACTAAGACAGGATATAAATTTCAAAGGCTCCGCCTCAAGTTTAAGAAGTATTTTGAAAGGACTTGGTTTTAAATGGAAAAGGACCGAAAATAACAGAAAACTTTTGATAGAGCACACAAACATAAGATTAAAAAGAATTGAATATTTGAGAAAACTTTCAAAATATCGTGAAGAAGGACGACCTATCATCTATACTGATGAATCATATGTAGATTCTTCACACAAAAAACCAAAAGCCTGGAGTGACGGTACCACAGAGGGTCTGAAAAGAAATATATCAAAAGGCCAACGCATCGTTATTGTGCACGCCGGTTCAGAAACCGGTTTTGTGCCAAATGCTCTTTTATTATTTAAAGCATGCACTAAAACGGGCGATTATCATAATAATATGAATTTCGAAAATTATTTAAAATGGGTTGATACTAAATTGATACCCAATCTCCCGCAAAAGTCAGTTGTGGTAGTCGACAATGCGTCCTACCATAATAAACTCGATGACGCAGCACCGACATCCAATTCTCGGAAGTCAGAAATGGAGGCTTGGCTGCGAGATAAGAATATAACGTTTAGCCCCTCAATGCTGAAACCTGAGCTATATAAATTAATTTGTGCAAATAAAGAAAACCACAAAAAGTATGTTGTTGACAACATATTACGCGCCCACAATCATACTGTATTACGGCTGCCATCCTATCACCCCGACCTGAACCCTATCGAAATGGCTTGGGCGGCAATTAAAGGATACGTAGCACAGAAAAATGTTACGTGGAACATTAATAATATAATGAAATTAGTTGAAGAAAAAGTGAACGCGATGGGTGAGCCGGAATGGAGCGCACTATGTATTAAAGTTAGAGGTATAGAAGAAGAATATAAAAAAAGTGACGTAATCATCGACCAGATGACCGAACAGTTCGTGATTCACGTCAGTGAAAATGAATCTGACAGTTCAGAGACAGGGACTGAAGATTCCGATTTAGATGAGAGCTCTGATAACGCTTCTTCAGATGAAGATCTCCTTTCTACTAGCCGGGAAGAAATGTATATGGAAGGTGTAGCTCCGTTATAAATAAATAAATGCACAAGTTTTATATTAAAGTTTTTAATTTACTTAAATAAATACCTACCTGTTTGTTCTAATATCTTACTGCACGTAAAAAATACCTAAAATCTAAATACTTTTTGATAGGCATAAATGTACTATGTTTTTTTTTAAATCTTACAATAATTATTGTGCGCTCAACTGTACCATGCGCGGTTACGTACTCGGGCCTAACTTCAGAGGGCTCATAAAGTTTTGCGCGAACTGTATGTATGTACTCACGATTATGAACAAATTTAAATGTGGGCCAAGATTGAAATCGCGAATAAAAACAGCTATTCTATACAAAAAATTCAGACCTTGGACAGAATGTATGGCACACCTGATTTTTTTCGCGATTTCAAGGTGGGCCTTATAGAAAAAGTTGTTCATAATGATGATTACATACATCCCCTTCAGTTGTTGAATTTTTTCACGATTTCAGGGCTTGTCACACAGTAAAAGTTGTTCACAATGATGGGTATGGGGATGGTATGAATGTACCATTCAGTATTAATTACCCTTTTTGTTACACATTGTATATTATGTAATTCCGAGATATAAAGAAAAAAACGATAACTACATAAAGTAAGGTAAATAATACGAACCAAAAATATTTGGGGAAAAGTCTTGGAAATTGTATCTTTTTGGGGAATTATTTTATGTGATCTGGGGAAATTTCACATACTATATCTGGAGACCCTGCCCGTGCGTGCATACCATAGAGTAAGTAAATGGTGCATACTTGCCATATACTTGCGTCTTGCGTGTTCATGTTTATTTTGACGAAATTTCAATATTGTTCGATTTTTCAGCTATAAAAACGGTTGAATCCAAGGCTTATTTCATACTAACCCATCAATTTAATCCAGGCTACCTTAGCTCGTCCTTCCTAAGATGGCAGACGAGGAATTTGAGCCTGAAGATGCTGGAGCGGACTACGACGACATTGCTGAAGATGATGATAATATCGAGGAGACAGAGGAACAGGAAGAAGATGGATATAACGTGCAGTGCTTAGCGCCTGGACAGGCCGGTGGTGGCGTTGATAAATCGAAACGAATTACTACAAAATACATGACCAAATACGAGAGAGCAAGAGTGCTAGGTGAGGTTATGAAATCGAAATGCTGTCAACTTATTTTATTGTACAACATTTTACGACTGCGGAGAATAAATGAGCCCCTAAAAGCTACAGTGTGGGAATCCCTGATTTAAAAAATCATTGAGATAGTCGTTTGTTTTTGTTATTATAAAAGTATAGTATAGTATCATTATATCATCTGTTTCAGGAACCCGAGCATTACAAATAGCCATGTGCGCCCCTGTAATGGTAGAGTTAGAAGGAGAAACTGATCCTCTACAGATAGCTATGAAAGAGCTAAAACATGGCAAAATCCCTATTATCATTCGCCGATATCTCCCTGACCATTCCTATGAAGATTGGAGCATTGATGAACTCATAATGATAGACCAATAATAGTTATTAAATAGTTTTTTTTTAATGTGCTAGCTATAAAAGTGAATAGATTTAAGTATCATTATAGCCTAAATTTTAAGTAAAAATACTTACTCTTTTCTTGGTGGTCCTGATCTTATTCTTATTGGATGTTGGGGCGTTAAGTACTGCACTGACGTCCCGCTTGGGGTGTATTGTGCATTTCCCCCGCCAGTGTCTACTCGAGCCAACCCAGCTTCTTGAAGTAACGGAGTGAGGCTCTGGGCCGCTGGCATAGTAGCTCCAGTGGAACTCAGCTCCAGTTACATGGAAGTGTATAAGTATATGATGATAATAGCAGTCCAGCTGTTGAGGTGACATGGTTTGCGATGAGGGTGCATCATGCAATCTGGTAGCAATTCTATTTTCTTCTGTAGCTTTACAATGCCACAGTGTGCATTGTGAAGTGTAACATCAGGTGATGCTGATGTCACACTTCACAATACTAGAGCAATGTACATGTATAAATTGACTCATTTTATGTATGAGCCATGTCTTGTCATGTCAACTATTTGTTTAGTGCAACATGAGTATTCTTATTCTTATTCAACATGGGGGCGATAAGTCCTGCACTGACGTCCCGCTAGGGGTGTATTGTGCATTTCCCCCGCCAGCGTCTACCCGAGCCAACCCAGCTCCTTGAAATAACGGAGCGAGGCTCTGGGCCGCTGGCATAGTAACTCCAGTGGGCTAGATGGAAGTGTACAAAACAAACAACATGAGTAGACGAAATTCTAAATGCACAGATTTCTTAAATACAAATGTTGACCTGAATTATATTTTCTTGTTTAATATGTATGTTTGTCTTAAAATATTGCTAGTACTGATTTCAAATTCTTCACTTCATTTCAACAGCCGTAAGACGTCCACTGCTGGACGAAGGCATCCCAAGGCATAATAGGTTATCTAGAACAGTTCTGAAAGCATAATATGTTTGGTTAGCCCAAGAGTGAGTAGTTAGGTTTGTTACTTCTGCATTCACTTTTGTAAATGAGATTGCTGGGATATTTACATACAGAGTAGCCAATACTTGGAAGAATATATATATACCTATGCTTAAATTGGGTAATTATATCCCATATATTCAGTAACTTTATCATAGTGCAGAAATTGGACATCGGGCTGAGTAGTGTGCCTTAGGAGACGCCTACGACGCCTATATCCAGCAGTTGACTATGCTTAGGATAATGATGTTACAATCATAGAGTAGTTCCTACCTCTATGGTTATAATGATGGATTGTTGGTTATTATCTCTGGTTATTATACAACATATGTTACATGGTTCAACAATACTGAAGAGTATGTATGTTCTCATCATTATGAAGTACTTTTACTATGTGGCCAGCCATGAAATCATGAAAAAAAACAGCTGTTCCACACTGAAAGTTCATTGATCTTGGACAAATGTATGGAACAGCCATAGACATACATAGTAGGGATGGGTTGGACGCCATTTTAAAATGTCGCCCATTCGTCGGTGTTAAAGAAACGCATTGACACCGATGCCGGCACAGTCTGCGACGCACGTCTGACGTGATTACTTGAGAGCAAAATGCCAAACTGTGTGGTGAAGGGTTGTACGAATTACATTTCAAAGGGCAGTAAACAAAAGGTGGCGTTTCTTATGACCAGTAAGTCAACATTTAAAGTTAAACTAAACTTGCTTTTACACAAAAACTTTTATTTTTAGGTAATAGGTAAGTCGTTTCTAGTTTCGTACAGTTTGCGCTTCTTCTACCACGCCTTACTGGCGCTGCACGTGGTGACAGCGAAATCCGAGAGATGGCGTTGTCCGTTTGTCAAAGAGAAATTATCTTACGATTTCTTAACTCAGGCGTATCTAGACAGAAATCATTGGGAACAGCTGATATTTTTTTCGCTAATTGTGGGTTGGCCCCATAGTAAAAGTTGTTCATAATGATGACTACATACCTTTTTGATACACATAGTATATTCAATTATGTTCGAGTCAAATAAGAAAGTGGGTAAGTACCTCTGGCTGCCATTCCAAGAATTCACTGTCGCCGGGTCCGGCACTGTATTGTATTCACAGCAGCGTTTTAGAAATTACGATTGTTATGTTAAAAAGATAAGAAGTAAAAATAAAAATATTTCGATGTAGGCAGCGACGGTAATACCTGGGCGTATCCAAAGACAACACGGCTGCTGCATAATAATCTTCCGAATCTTAGACTATTTACCTATTACATTACTTAGTAGAACAGGTAGTATTATAGTTTCAAATCACTCGAGAAATTACAATTAGGTCCTTGCCAAGGACCTAATTGTAATTTTTGTAGTGGTAGGACTCTACTGCAGAGTCCGCCTGGGGAAGTACCACACCTGTCAGTTATTCAACCGCCAAGCAGTAGTGTGCAAGCATTACTGTGTTCCGGTTTGAAGGGCAATGTTACCAGATAAATTACTGGGTATGAAGAGATTTAACATCTAATATCTCAGGGTGACGAGCGCAGTGCAGTGCAGCGCAGGATTGTGTTCGCAAGTTCACAATTCTAGCACTGCTACTGTTAGTGGCAGGTGTGACGCTTACCACCAGGCGAACGCCTTGCTCGTCTCGTCACTTGATAGTATTAAAAAAAAAAGGCAGTATATAATACCTATCTAGGTACTCATATTTCGGGCGTACGCTAAAACTCACGTGCCTGTAGGTAGGTAGGTATTGAAAAATAGTAGGTACAACATTGTACCTATGAGCAACGCTATAATGATGACGCGGGCGCGTGCGACGATTTTTCTAATGGCGCGTGCGCATGTCGTACACCGGCGGGAGTTTTAGCGGACGCCCTAAAAGTGAGATAGTCTGATAAATCGCTGCTCCCAATTCAATGCCGTCTTCTTAATTGGTTAATCGAGGTGAATGATTGTTAACGATCACACACTTTCAATTAACCGATATACACCACCACTTATAGATACAATGATTGCTTGCCATGATTGCCACAAAGTAGACGACAAAAGTGCTGCATCGGCCAGCTCTCAATTAAAGTACCTAAATAAGATACGCCTACGCGAATATTCTGAAATGTAACAGGTGTAAAACTCAGTTATTTCTTGCAAAGAGCTAACAACATTTCATTACATAACCAGATTTCTACTCTATCCTATCCTAGGCAGATCTAACATCAGCCCGGAGACGTCCACTGCTGAACAGAGGCACCCTTGGACCGCCACACTGTATGACAACCTGCCATTTGCATCCACCGGTTGCCAGCGACCGAATGCCGTCGGTCCACCTGTTAGGAAAAGGACGTAGGTTACATTTAGTCATCGTTACAACGCGTGGGTGTTGATGCGGTGCCCATTTAGTACCTAGGTGTCACTCGCAAACGTTTCGTAATAAATGTGATTGATTCAGGCGTTACTTTGCGGAAGTCCATTGTTACCAAAATAGATTTTTCTGTTAATTTCTAGTGTTTTTCCGCTGTAATATCGTTTCGAGTACTTATAGGATGAAGGGACAAACTAAAATCTACTGTAATTATCAAGGTAAATTGAAATTGAACCTAACCTGAAACAAAAAATTACTTAAACCTGAAACAAAAACTCAATTAAACCTGAAAGTAATTATTAATAAATTCTGAAAACAATTAATGATTTTAAGCTGTTTCAATGTAATATTTTTCTGAAACAAAATAATGATGATTAAGCTGTAAATTGATAATAGTTATTAACATACAAAAATAATATTAATATTAATTAATTAATTATAATCACCCTTAATCCTTTAGAAGTACTCGGTTGCCGACACGTGTTTCACCTCTGCACGAGGCATCCTCAGGACGTGTTGACGCGATTTTACGCGATTTTATCGCCTCGCAATAAGGTTCGCGGTCGCGCAGTGTCGGCAGCTGAACCTATTCGGTCCCGTTATAAGCAGTTCACGGTACGGCCCCAGTTGTCTCTAGATTTGATTACAAAGCAAAGGCACAATTTTTTGTTCTTTTCGCCATTATTTAGATAATTCCAACCTCTATTGACGTCTTCCGGCTGTTGATGATGATGATGAACACCTTTAAATCTATTTGCGTTGTAGATAAACACAACTCAAAGAGGCATTAATTTTATGTATTTAAAACGGTTTCTAGACCTATCCCACACTATTTACTCCACAAAGCTACAGTATCTACAGCTAATAATAAATTTTCTGTAACGATCTGTATTGAGTGAAATGAGTAAGCCGAATGAGAAATGGAACACATGAGGCCATCATGAGGTTCTCGCATCAATCATGACAGTGTTTTAAAACCACGATCAATGGATTTTCGTGTTGGCAAGTTGCGACCAATGGTATAAATTACTAAGGTTTATTAGTAGGTAGGTAGGCACTTTTGTCATGACTTTTCCGGTTGGACACGAGAGCGTCTCGAAGATGCTACGATAATATATAGGTAATAAATAGATGCCTACCTGTGTACCTACTCTAAGGAATTCGAAACACGCATAGATTCTCCCGTAGATCAGGCTGTATGGGGTTCTTTGGAAATCTTCGGAGGGGCTCATATCTAGCAAAGGATTATGATAGTTTATGATGACGAATTTGCTTCTAGTACCGGCTTTCCAGATCTTCTAGACTGAATTGAAATGATTTACTGAAATCAGCAAACGGCCATGCCGGGCGGGCTGCTAATCTTGTGGTTGGTACGGATTCTCGCTCGAGCTTCGAGCTTATACCAACTAAGCGCTCATCAGTTTGAATGTCCTTATGATATTCCAAAACAGGATTGCGTTCATTAAAAAAATCTAATCTCAAATAGGAAATCCTACTTCTGTAAATGTTAAATTGTATTTTTAATGACTCCAGTAGAGTCTCAACCTCTATTATTATTATGAATTCACGATGGGAGTGCGAGCTCCATCCAACATCGACTGGAAAGTGGAGAGTCGGCGCCGGCGACGGCTGCGCGGCCGTGGGCAGTTGGCACGCGCACCACGCTGAAACTCGCGAGAGCTGCGTCGTTGCGCGAGCCGCCAGTACCCCTCCGACCAGCGATGCTGTGCTGTCTCCGGAAATAGAGTACCTACGTCCGCCGTTCTCGCGTGCAGTGTCGCGAACTGCCCGCGCCCGCCGCGCCGCTGCAACCGCCTCGAAGCCGACAAATCGCGGTTATTATTAGAGCCGCCGAACAGCGGATATTCTCCTGTCCCTCGCGATTTGACGGCTTCGAACTCGACGCGAGTTGCATTCCCGCGGGGATGCAACTCGGGTCGAAACATTTGTAGTTTCGGGTGGTTCAGTAGATGTGTGCAACGTCCGTAGATCCGAACGGGTGTGCGAGAGTGAGTGCAAATGACTGATAGCCCGGTATAGCGGGCCGAACTTGAGCAACATGTGGACCAAAGGATTTACGTTATGGAGGTGGTTGTTGTGCGCGCTGCTGGTCGCGTCGAGCCTGGCGGCCGCGGTCCGAGGTGAGTTCTCAGCGACCGTCACTCCACCGAGCTCGCCTCACATCGCAACTCCGCTCTGCGTCACTACATCGTTTCTATTTTCGGCGTAACTTGCGCTGAAATTATGTAAAAAGCTCACGTATGTGCTCTATTTTTGGCGGTAACCTTAGGTGAAGTTTTGTATGACAAAATGATCTAGTGACCCATATGGGGCGGGTTTGCTGTGTGCTCAGGGCCGTCAAAGTAGCGTAGTTCGAGCGTAGAACCCTATAGACGCCTTGATTTCTCGCAATGCTAGATACGTAAATAGAAATACAGGGATTTGTCGTTTGGCGTCGCCATCTTGTGAAAAACGATAGGATCGTCGTCGTCGTGACGACAATAATATAAAAATGTTGGAAGAAAATGGGTCACATCATATTTTTCTTACTTACGATGCTCATCAATCACACAGCATGATGTAGGTGTTTGTTCGCTTCCATATTCTACTTTAGTATTTACTTATCTTTTCTTATTAGACACTATCTGCTAAGATCTCGCTCGTGAGCTCTACCTACCCTCCTTGCGAAAATTGCAACCGTTCCTTCTGAATCCTTAGAACTTACTTACACAGGTGTGTAAGTAAATGTAATCTATGCCATGCCTATGCTTTACACTGAAGCCATTAAGACTCCATTATCTGTTTTACTACATTTTCATTTAGCTTGCACGTGTTCTGGTTATAGAATATCAATCAGGTCAGATACCTCATATTTTTGATAGAAAGTTTAGTTAAGCTTAAAGCTAAAGCTCAAATTTAAAGGTTTTTTGTGTATTTAACGCATACTAGGTATATATATATATATATATATATATGATTAATATGTCTTATTAATCAACTAGATGTCGCCCTGCGACCTGCGACTTCGTCCAATTCGAAAGAAATTCACCCCGCTCCCAAATATCTTCCTTACCGACGGGTTATTCACTGAATTTTTTCCTCCCCATTTTCACCCTTTTAGATCATCCTAGTATAGTATTATATTATCATAGAATCAACCACGGCAAAAATATTATTGTTATTGTTTAAAAAAAAATACAATAGATAATTTATTGATAATTCCAAAGTTACACGTCAAATTTCATATAAAAATATCTTAATAAATCTAAAAAATATCTCTTATTTAAAAAAACCTTCGATGTCAAAAACAAATTCTCTTGAAACCATTATATACACTCTCAGCTTGGTTTTGAAGCACGCGGTGGAAGTAGCATCCCGAATGGAAGCTAGTATGCGGTTGTAGATTGTGATGCGGGCCACAAAATATACGCTTATCCCTCCGACTTGAAGAGACTATGCGAAGGGGATCTATACAAAATCCAATTCATCACTGTAACTTCAAAAAAGAAGAACTTTCCAAGTAAAGTTTTATCTGCCCATTCACCCCTCATTTTTTTGGGTTCCGTACCTCACAAGAAAAAAAGGAACTCTTATAGGATCACTTCGTTGTCCGTCTGTGTGTCTGTCTATCTGTCTGTCTGTCAAGGCCCTTTTTCTCTGAAACGAGTGGAGGTATCAAGTTGAAAATAATATCGAATGCGTAGGTCCCTTAAAGCTGTAAAACAGTCAAGCTTCTAAGTCAACGCAATCAAAAATTACATTTATTTTTCTAGTGTTTTTAGTGTCTTTTAGACTCGCAAGTAAATAAAAATTCAGAGGGTACTTCCCGATGATCTAGAATCACGAAATTTGGCAAGAAGCAAGGTCACATAACACCGGTTATGGAAAAAATCTGAAAATTGATGATTTGTAGATATATCATCATTTCTCGAGCCAAAACTTGAATGATTATTCCGTTCGGTGGCTTCCGTTCTTTAGATCCCAAAAACCGAACTAGATGGCGCCACAGAGAAAATTACCCCGCGCCTTGCTTTTATCGTAACTGTTTCGTTCGTCCTTGTGGTGGCGCGAGCTACATACATAAAAATTGTACCCTCTAAGGCTGAAACGGGGTTTCTCTTATCTGAGGACACATTCATAGTGACTACAGAAAAAGACGGAGTACGTAAACGATAGAAAAAATGTAAAAACTGAGACATCTTGTCAATAAATTGAAAGTCCTTTTTAGGGTTCCTAACGTTTAACGTTCCCTTATGACTAAGGAATCCGTCCCTGTTTGTCAATATGTTAGTTCTTCTGTTTTTGATCGATTACGACGTATATCTCGTAAATCGTAATAGGTAGCCGGTTGTTTTCATAGAATATTCGTTAGATACTGTCGCGGATTTCCTCTGTACTTGTGGTGGTACGGGAGTACGGGACCCTCGTTATCCGAGTCGCAAGTATTCGTGCTACTTGACGGCTTTATTTATTTTAAGTGAACTATCCAACCGTTAACTGTTCTCTACTTTATCGTTGTTTTACCGTTGTCTGTCAATCAGTCAGTCAGTCCAGCAGGCCTAACATGCGCACCGCGAGAAATTTTTCTCGATTCTACAAAACAGGACAAGGCTACGAATCTGTATAAGTTTGTCTCGTTTTCGCACGACATAAAGACACGACATGCAGGACATTCATTCTTAGAAGTAAGTCAAAATTATAAGTATTGTTGCATCCAGAGATATTTACTAGGTTGCATCAATAAAAAATACCAGTACTGGGTCTATAAATTTGGTCATATTCATAGGTATGTTTTTAAAGCTTAAACAGGAAAAAATTATTACCTCCGGCAGGACTCGAACCTGCATACGAGCAGTTTCTATGGGTTTTTCTTCCTGTTTAAGATTTAAAAACATAGAAATACCATAAATGTGGAATCACTTCATACAAAAATATTCATAGGTGTTTGTAAAACATTAACTAAAAAATAAACGAGTCAAGCAAAACATAACCGCCATCGTCATCGTTGTTATTGTGCAAGAAGACCTCGAAAAGCGTCGTACATCAAGGTTAAACTTGCTGAAGGTTAGATCAAAATACTGCAGCTTCTGAGAGATGCAAGGTGCAAGCTATTTCACAAATGTTTCCGTGTGAGAAAATCTTGCAATAAGCACGTGAAATAAGATAGCCCTCAACAAATGCACTCTATATTTCAATAAAAAATTAGCAGAGGATCGTAAAGAGGATTTTAGATGTAAAGGCGGAAGGTACGAAATTCATGGCTCTTGAAATAGAAGTCGGAACAAAACTTTGACGCAGCGAAAGTAATACCTAAGTAATGGATACTATCAGATAGTCTAAGTGTACCTACGAACCCCAAAGCATGGGCTTTTCCTGCGCTTTTTCGCATTTGACCTCCAACTTTGCAGTTAATAAGCGACAATGTGGTATGTGGAAATGTGGCATGCATACAGAGAAAAATACAATGTATAGTTATTTTTAACCGACTTCAAAAAAGGAGGAGGTTTTATGTTCGATAGTTCGTTTTCGCCCATTATCTTTACACCAAAAGAAGAAAGACTAGGCGCCAAAAGCAAAACTCCATAGGAATTTACAACAACATACCATCCATAACAGACAAAAGCATATTATGTATATAGGTAGGCTTTTGTGTGTGCCTCTACTGGCGGGGTATTCTGCCGGCGAGCAGTGGTGCGTAAACATAATCTGTGTTTAAGTTTAAATGGTACTTACTATAATAGCTAATACAATTATAGGGATAATATGACTCACCATCCATGCGTCTCAAAGCAATAAGCGCCAATGAAGTGTCTTCAAATTCAAATTCTTTATTTTCATGGCAGATATAACTTTACAGACTCTTATCTATAAGGTGTTATCTATCCATGCATATAAATTAAATACTTACTAAAGCAAACAACTAACAAAAAAACTCTTGTATTAGGTACTCAAAGTTATTCCTTTACCATAATGAGTGTCATGTGCATCCCATCTCAGCCATTGTTATCGTTTAAAAAGTTACACTTACCTTCCCACCGAAAATGTTTTTACGAATTCAAATTCTAACCACTCAAAGGCTGCTTGAAAGTAATCGCTTTAGGAGACTACGCCACCCTTTTATTGCTGAAAAATGTGTTTATCATTAGAATAGAACATAGACAAACGAAAGCCTTACATCTGTCTAGATGTATTGTGAAGATAGGTAGATGCGTTCGTAAGAACTGTATCCAAAATACCAAAAGTCTAAACAAACTTAAGGAATCCACAAAATTTGTTTTGTCTAGTTTTGTTTGCTGATGATGACAGACAATACTCATCCTTGCCGGGCTTAGCTTCCAGGTTTTCCTATCTATTGCCAATATTTTGATATCATTTCACGACATAACTTTCACTTTCTTGTAACTCGCATGTTATGCCTGTTTCTCTGTAGGTTTACCTAATTTGATAGAATATTTTTTCCTTTTCTAAAATCTAGTTGAATCTTCTCGAAGTACCTACTCCGTTCTTCCTATTAGTAGATAGGTACTTAGTTTTTCTCGTTCGTGTTTCCTGACGGTCGATTTATATTTCCATACGACTTCATCTTATATAATAAGCGTCGTCGTATTCCTCGATCATTTAT
Source organism: Erannis defoliaria (assembly GCA_905404285.2). Classification (NCBI taxonomy): domain Eukaryota; kingdom Metazoa; phylum Arthropoda; class Insecta; order Lepidoptera; family Geometridae; genus Erannis; species Erannis defoliaria. The sequence continues at coordinate 7,627,210 of FR990066.1, read as the reverse complement.
AACCTATCTTAATTATTTATTTTACTATATATACCTATTACATAATACCTTAAAAATGTTAACAACTTTTCTTTATTCTATTACTCGTAAATTAAAGGCCTTGCCTTAACTTATTAACATGCCTTGAAGGCACATGCCTACAATTTACGAGTAATAGAATGGCATTTTGGCCTAGTTCGTACAAGTACGGAAAATGTTTACCACTAGTGGCTGTGAAATGTCCTTTCGGCCTAAGTCTTTAGTTAAACTGTGGTGAGTTTTTTTTTACTAAGTACCTGTTTAGAGTTAAAGTAGTTAACCTGTTTAAAGTTGTTATTTCTGGTTTTGCAGGTGACGACGATGTACCTTCAGAATCACAATGCCGTCCATATATCGAAAAAGCTCTCAAAGATCTCGAATCAGGAGATCAAACAGGCAAGTGTTGTTTTTTCTATAAATGTTACGATATCGCGACTTACAAGCTACCGTCAGAATTCGTTGTATAAAAGCTTAGGGAATCTCTCTAATAACTTTGTATTAGTAATTAAAAGTAAGTATTCGCTTTTGGAATTAATGTACAAGTTTAATTATAATAACACTAATAAAAAGCTTAGTCTTCTAAAATTCCAAACGGCAGATAGAAGATAGGTTTTTAGCCGGCCTTTGCCTATTATAGACTTTTAGGAAAACTATTAATTAGGGGTGAGGTTGGAGGTCTTCGTTCTTCAGTGGACGTCTCCGGCACAAAACAGATAGGTCCGGGCTGATGATGATGATGAAGCATTAGAAATGTAACAACATCTACCTAATTACATAAAATATTATAATAAAATTATGTAGTAAGTATAATAAAATGATATAATACTAAAATTACATACATAAAGTAGGTATTAGCGGTTAAATAAATAAATAACATAGAAATTACATATACCAATATAAAAATTTGCAAATAATAGTTTTGGTTTTGGATATGTTGGACTAACAAAGGATCAGATAAATATATTTATGTCCTCTCTTTTTGTTTCGCATGGGCCAACCGACGGACGGTCTCCGTAGTTGCAGAGACTAGACATTTTTAATAATGAGTCGGATGTGGTTGTAATAATTCATGTCATTCAGAATGTACGATAGTGTCTCCACTTCACTAACCTATACAAAGTTGGTCACTCGAAAGCTAGCACAAAACAATTAATCATCATGAATCTAGTTCAAACTTCAAACATTTGATGGAAGGTTAGCACGGCGGCGGCAAAAATAGCATTTTATTGTAGTCAAATCCCGTTTTCTCACGCGTCAAGGAATGTTTCCGATTCAAATAAACGCGTTGCGCTCGGAAAAGTCGCGCCATTAAATTTACCTCAGAGAGAAACGGCACTGAAACTCACTGAATTGACATGGGCTTACCGGCTCACATGTTGGAATCTATTTTAATTTAACCGCCCAGATACAGCACCACGTCACCGATTTATTACTATGCTAGATAATAGACTTCACCAGCCGCCCAATCAACTATTAGGAGTTGGACTATGTCACAGCTGCCCTAATGTAATTTATAGTTTGAAGACGTTGATCTCGGTTTCTCTTACAATTTGAGGACTTCACTATGAAGTAAGATTTAATTTAACATTTATGTTCTATTACTTTTACCAATTTAATAAGCGCTAGCGTTGACACTCAGCCCATACCCCATACGAACTTATGTACCTACTCATTATCAAAACTGACGAGAAAAAAACAGTTGTGTCATAGAAAATGGTCATTTTACTACCTAACCCCCATGTAAAGAACTGCGGTATTTTCGTGGCGAATTTTCATAGAGTTGTGATAGAAGTTGATCTCAAAAAGGTGTTGGCTAAAGCTATCAATAATTCTTTACAGTATTATTATAGTAACTGTAAAGAATCGCTTATATAATATAAAATAATTTAAGGTAGAGAATTAATCAATAATTTAAATAAATAAAATAGTATAGTAAATTAATGATAATAGAAAGAGAGCTAACTCCTCCAAGTAATAATTACTTATAAGAGAAATAACTAGTAAATGAATGATAATTTCAGTATCTACCACATAAATTATTCCTTGGAAACTCTAGACGCGTAAAACGTTCAGGTTTTGCCGAAATGAATCATATATATCTGAGCATTGAATTGGAACATTTTGCTAAAAAGAAATATCCGAATGAACATTGTAAAATCATTAAACATTTTGTGCCAAACAGTGCGAATAGTAGACCGTCTATTTTAAATCTTGTCTTAGACAAACATGAGGCAGAAGAAAATTACAGGCACTTGAATGAAATCAAAGAAGCCTATGATAGCGCTGTCCTCTAAAATGTTGGTCGTCTAAAATTAAAACTATTATTTATAGGCCTACCGCAATGATGTGAAAGTGTGAAAGACGTGAAGTCATCTCAGACTCAAACCCGCTTGGATTTTGCTGATTATTTATTGCGGATATTCAAAGACGTCTCGTATTTAGATTCGAGAGCGTGAGTTAATCAATCTTAGTTTATTTCTAATGTTATTGTGTAATAATAAAAAACTCGTTTTCTGTTCAGTGGCAAATAACAATACAAATAAAATAGTTTACGATTTTGTTTGACTTAAAGCTGATTAACAGACAAGACGATCAATACCAAAATAACCCCTACTAATTCTTTTGCGTACATTTTACAGATTCCACGGAAAAAAACGACAGTAGTGAAGTAAGTGCACACGACGAAACGAAAGAAAGTTCAGCAGAAGATGGAGGCGAAGCAACGGATGCTGGCGATAGTAATGAGGATGACGCACCATCAATAGAAGTAGATGACGAACCTTACATACCTCATGCGTCAGTAGAGGAGTTAGAAGTCGCCGACGACAACGACTCGAAGGAAGATAACAATGGAGACAGCGCTGAAAAGATTGACAGCAAGCAAGATGATGGAGACAGCAAAGAAGATGATGGAGACAGCAAAGAAGATGATGCAGACAGCAAACGAGAAGACGGAGACAGCAGAGAAAACACGGCATCCGCTGAAGAACAAACAGGCGATGAAGGTAACTAGATATTTTATTAAGCTTTGTATTGAAAGTTTTATTTTTACTTTATTCGAGAGGCATCTTCACTAGTTTTTTTAATTCTAAAATATTAAATACGAATATTTACTGTATCAACTTATCCATGTCCGATCAACGAGGGGTGCAATCTATGACTCATCTATCTATTCATATTCATACACGTAAACTTTTTCAAATTAGGTTTGTAAATGAATATTTCTGTTACTTTACAACTTTTTAGGTAAATTAATAAATTCAATTATGTTTTATAAATCAAATAATTTCTAAGGTACCTACTTATTTGTGAAGATCTCTGTTTTAGGTGTTTACTGGGTTATCTTTATGTACCTTTCAGATTCGGACTTATATTAAAATCCTATACAAATTATCAATCCACACTCTAAAATACCACAAGATAAATAGAGTGGGCCAGATGGGCACCCTATGTAAATATATACTACTAGATACCACTGGATAGTATAGTGGTTTCTACTCAATTCATAGGTTGATTTGACTGTGACAACTCTTTCCCGCTCAAAATATTGATAACAGTCTGCGGTACAAATCTTGTTGGGAAACTTTGGGAAATTCAATATTTATTGAAAATTTATTACCAAAGTAGTGTAGACAAAGTGTATTTTGGAAAAAGTTTTGGGAATCATCAAATTTTTCTAATTATTCTGTCTAATTTAAGAATTAATTAGATAATTAATATTTAGATAGATTAATAAAGAAATAAGATTTGTACAAAAAAAATACTATTAAAAATCAGCTGTTCAATATATTTTGCTGAGAATAAAGGAACATTTCCTAAATTCCTAGTATTCCTAGAATAAAAAGCTGTTTGTTATGCTGAACATAAGTTGATCCCAAGAGATTGATTTGATAGCTAATTAGTAATTACCAATAATCCTGTCGACTTTTGTTATTATGCGCAAATAATTTGAAAAATAAACTTGCATGCTGATAGAGAAACTATGCTATTTATTGATTTTTAGGTTAGGTTGTTAAAACTTAATACATTTATTAAAATTATAATACTTAGATGTTGGTTTCTTCATAAATGTCGTTTTTTATATATTCGTTTCCAACTCCTAATGCGTTCTAGTCCTAATGCGTCCTAGTGGGTTCAAAGGTAAATGCAAATTATCCGTGCACCCACTATTGCGTGAAGGAGGTGGGGTGGACGTGCCCCAAAAAATGTATATTCATAATACTGATCACTTTCAGACAGTGCGGAAGAGCAAGCAGGAGCAGCAGAGACCACAACCGAAGAAAGCGAAGATTCTAAAGAAGATAAAGACGAAAGCAAAGAAGACCAGGCTTCTCAAGATGACGATAGTGCAAGCAAAGAAGCAGATGATAGCACATCATCTGAAGCCACTGAAGAAGAAAAAGACACCTCTGATGAAACCAAAGATGACGATACAAAAGAGGATGACGATGGATCTCAAGAAAAGGCTGATGAATCTGAAGAGACAGCAGATACAGAATCAAAAGAGGATGCTACTTCTGTAGAATCTGGAGAAGAAAACGAAGAATCTGTTACAGACAAAGATGACTCACAGGAAACGGTAGATGAGACATCAGAAGTATCTGACAGTAAAGATGAGTCAGAAGAAGAGAAAGACAAATCTGAAGAACAAACGGAATCCGAAGAAGAGAAAAAGGAATCGGAAGAGGACACGAAAGAGTCAGAAACTGATGAGACAGATGTTGGAAAAGACGGATCAGAAGAACAGGGAGAATCTGCTGAGCAGACTGCTGAAGCTGAAGATGGGGTAGAAGATAAATCAGCCGAAGTTTCAGAAACTGAGAGCAAAGAAGGTGATGACGAAACAGAAGAGACTAGTGCTGAAGACTCGGATGAACCAGCACAAGAATCTTCACAGGAAGACGAAGAAGGAGCACCCGAGGAAGACTTATTACTGGTGAGAATCTTTTCTTCATAATATATTTTAGTCAGAATACGGAAGGTAATAAAGTTATAATTAGTTTTCGGAGCATTTTTATGAATCTTTATTGTACACCGGGGAGCCTTATTTAAACGTGGAGTACACAAATTTTGGAATACCTACTTTGCAAACAACCTGAATTCCGCCTATTGTCTTTGTCCACTGAGTCAAAAATTTGAAAAAAAAGGATTAAAAAAGCTGGATGTATACAGACACACGGCAGTGGGTCGTCAAGTTCGCCATTAACTATTCCGAAGCTACTACACGTTTGTTAATGAGGCCCGAAAGCAATAATAATAGTAATAATAGTAAATCTTAATAATAATGAATGTAAGTACTTATCAACCGGGTGTTTTCGTTTTTTTCTCTTTAAACTCACCAACCACATAAGTATCGTCATTTTGCTATTTATTTCTCAAATTTATGATACTTGGTGCGATGGCCTGCTCCTGACCTTAATTAAGTAGGTATATATTTAAATGAGTACGTGCGGCACTTTTAAACCGTTTTCAGTCCATTTAATTGATATTGATTATATTCAACGCCAGCGCTGTTTGTTAAACAGCATTATGCTGAGTTGAGGCCCTTTTTGTGACATCACTCAAGAATCTGTAAATGTATCAATGGTTGTGTTACCTATTATTGTGTGCTGATGTCACAGAATAAATTATTTTCTTTCTTTCTTTTTTTGCAACGATCGTTTTCTAAATAAATAATGTAACTATTTTCAGCGATTATATTAATTAGCGATTATAATCAACGCATTTATTTCTATTCCAGGTTGAAGAAATTCCTAAAAATCTTAGGTCTCGTGACCACATCGCCCAACTTTTAAGGCTGGACGAAGAGGCGAGCGAAGCAGAATTAACAGTTGAAAAATCAGCAGACATCATCCTCAGAGACTTGAAGAGGACTTATGAAAACTCTATCAAACCTTTGGAAGGCCTTTATAAATACAGAGATTTAAGCAACAGACATTTTGGAGATCCTGAAATATTCTCTAAGCCCTTGGTGTTATTCATGGGACCTTGGAGTGGCGGAAAATCTAGCATCCTTAACTATTTAACGGGACTTGAATTCACTGAATGGTCTCTAAGAACGGGTAATGCCTTCATCTTTTACTAATCAAACCATTTTTCTTTGGAGACATGAATTGCATTCCACCTTTTTCTTTTATAGGCGCGGAGCCATCACCGGCATACTTCAACATCCTTATGCACGGCGAAGAGCCGCAAGTTCTGGACGGAACTCAGCTGGCCGCTGACTGGACTTTCTCGGGACTTCAGAAATTCGGCCAGGGCTTGGAGGAGCGTCTCAGAGGCCTTAAATATCCCAGCAAAATTTTAGAAAAGGTAATGTGGGGAAACTTCTCAGGTGTCAGATCGTGCTATATGTAGTGAGTGTAAGCCTTTAAAAAGAATAGCTTATTAATTAAACAAAAGAAAAGTGACGAAAAATCATCCAATATGATTTTTCGTCATTATTCTTTTGTGCGAAAAATACATACGACTGATTAAGCAAAAGTTCGTTTAATACCATATTAAAACGATGATTGTTATCTCAAAACTCCTAAAATTTTCTCATTGGCTGGAAAATGATATCGATCGTTTTTAAGGATAGGCTGCCTCCAATATCAACTTTGAAGAAATGATTTTCCTTGTTTAAATTTGTACCAAAAAAATCGCAATTCCAGGTGAACATTGTAGAAATCCCCGGTATCCTGGAGGTCCGGAAGCAGGTGTCTCGCGTATTTCCTTTCAACGATGCCTGCCAGTGGTTCATCGATCGCGCAGACATCATTTTCCTCGTGTACGATCCTTCCAAGCTGGACGTCGGCCCCGAAACCGAGGCAATCCTCGACCAACTCAAGGGCAGGGAGAGTCAGGTAAGACGTTTGAACCGTGTTTCATCCTCGGCCACATTGTCGCTTACCTTACCACCAGGAGAGTTGGTGGCCAAGCGTAGATCTATTTTTTTATGTTTTATAAAGAAAAATGATCTCATGTAGTCAAAATTTTGTGTTCTATCGAGGATTCCTGACCAGCAGGTCATAAGGGATACGCAAAAGTAATCACACACATTACGTACATCTACTGTCTATCTGTTCGTTTGTTCATGGTTTGTTCCCTTTTCAATAAGCATCTGAACGTGATCTGAACAGATATTGATATTAGCAACGACAATTATATACAAGTCGTTGATATTAGATAAGAAATTAGGTTTCGCCATAAAGAAAATAAGGTTAGCTTTTTGATCCCCTAAAATACGGATTTAAAAAAAAAACTACGGGTCACTAATATCTTCACCCACGCAACGCTTTAGATTACACGGGAGACGGTATTCGGTAATATGTATCGTTGATTATGTTTTTTTTGGTTGGCCATACTTTAGAGGTGGTCCCATATACATTTTATCAAAATGGGTTCTGTAGTTTTGTTTTTAAAACATAATAGCTGGAAAAGAGATGTCATCCAAGTAGGTATAATAGGGTAGATGACTAATGTTTATATCGTTGAAACCAATAGCTTTGATGAAGAATTTTAGTAAATATAATATGTATGGCAGGCCACATCGCTTAAAGAACTGACAACCGATGGGGAAGAAAGGTTCTTGAGTGGCGACCGCGAACCGGAAGACGCAGCGTAGGAAGGCCTTCCACTAGGTGGACCGACGACATTGTAAAAGTCGCGGGCAATCGGTGGATGCAAATGGCAGGTTGTCGTACAGTGTGGCGGTCTAAGGGGGAGGCCTTCGTTCAGCAGTGGACGTCTCCGGGCTGATGATGATGATGATGATTGAAAAAAATTTATTTTAATTGGTTATTCATGTTCTGATATATAAGCGTTTTATGTTTTTGATAGAGAAAACTCTGTGCCTTTCCCACAAAACAAGAAATGACGTCACGCCTCTGTGCGCCATACTTGTCAGAATATAATTTATAAGGCGTACAGAAAAATGGCGTCATAATCTCCTCTCTGTCTAGCATGGTATTGAAATGCTTATAAGTTGCTTAATTATGATCAGATTTTCATTTTGTTTTTATTAATCAGCTATATTTATGGGCCACATTTTAATAGAACAATAAAAAAAACCAGTCATCTAGCCTATTGAAGTCGGTTGCTTTATTATAAAAGTATCTGTGGTCACAGACTCGTATCGTCCTGAACAAAGCGGACACCGTGAAGCCGGAAGAGTTGATGCGCGTGCAGAGCGCTCTCATCTGGAACATCTCGCCGCTGATGAGCTCCGCGCAGCCGCCGGTCATGTACACGGTGTCGCTGTGGTCGATGCCGTTCGAGGCGGGCGCACCCGTGCGCCTGCTGCAGGCCCAGGAGCGTGAGCTGCTGCGGGACCTGCGACACGCCATCGACAAGCGCATCGAGAACAAGATCTCCAGCGCTAGGAGATTCGCCGTGAGTACCTATTGAGACAGTTAATTAGGTGGTGGTTGGGACCGAGCTGGACAAGTTGAATTGAAACATTGAGTCTTCTTCTTTTGTCGTTAAGTAGGTAATTATGATGATTATGATGAGCTATGATCAGAGTTTCTTCGCGAGATAAAATCCAGAACGGGGGTATTCGCTAAAGAACCAAAGTCACCGACATAGCGACGTAGGGTTTGCAAGTTGAAGTGGCATTGGGCATGCCACATCGCTCGAAAAACTGATAACCGACGGGGAAGAAAGGTTCTTGAGTGGCGACCACAAACCGGAAGGAGCAGCGTAGGTATTGGCCTCCCACTCCCACTATGTGGACCAACGACATTGTGAAAGTTGCGTGCGACCGGCGGATGCAAATGGTATGTCGTTGTATAGTGTGGCGGGCTAAAGGGGAGGCCTTTGCTCAGCAGTGGACGTCTCCGGGCTGATGATGATGAGGTCATTATGAATGTTCAATTAGTTAAGACCATAACTCGGCTATAGCTATCAAACGTGGAGAGGCCTCCATCAATGCAACAAAACCAAAGAAACAATAATTGAAAGAGAGGAATAAATCAAGGAGGACTGCACCCCTTGTTTCTTTAATAATTCTAGTAACCTCTAGTTCATCTTTCTATAGTCCAGACATAATAATAATTATTCCCAGACCAGCAGGCCAATTCAGCTAACCAAAGCCGAACCGCTTCCCATGCGTTTCCGCTACATTTCCTGTCGGACAGCAGCATCAGCGGCCGACTAACGATCGTGGTCCGGCCAAGCGTACCTAAAGTTCATCGAAACCATAGACAACCTGCTCATTGACATAGACATCGCACGTTTATAAAACTTTAAGTATGCTTGGCCGGACCACGAGCGTTAGTCGGCTGCTGTCAAAGAGGAAGAGTAGTGGAAACGCATCAGAAGTGGTTAGGCTTTGGTTAGCTGAATCGGGGCCGTACCCTGTCATCATGAATGTAGATGAAAGAGATCATGGAAAATCATGGAACATGGATCACGGAAAGGGATAATGTGGATCCGAACAGAAATCTTTCCGATTGAGTGGTGAATAGGGGTACTCAGGAGGTCTACATTAATTATAATTATTACCAGTAGTGGTAGGACTCTATTGCAGAGTCCGCCTAGGGAAGTACCACACCTTTACTAGTTATTCAACCGTCAAGCAGTTGTGTGCAAGCATTACTGTGTTTCGGTTTTAAGGATAATGTAACCAGATAAATTACTGAGCATAAAGAGATTTCACATCTAATATCTCAGGGTGACGAGCGCAGTGCAGTGCGGCGCAGGATTGTATTCGCAAGTTCACAATTCTGGAACTGCTACTGTCATGGCCAGGTCTCGTCACTAAATTACAGTTTTTTAAGTCTATATCATTAACATTCATAAATATCATAGCGCTAAAACAGCACACAAACAATACATTAACAGAAATACATTACATTGACCTTTCTTCAGTTTAAAAAAATACGTACTTAATCAGTTACTTCAGATCAAGTTCATACAAACTTTCTGCAATCATTTCACTGATACCGTTTTTATAGGTCCGCGTACGGAACCACGCGAAGATGGTGGATTGCTACCTGACTACATACTACAACCACAAGACCATCTTCGGGAACAGGAAGCTGATCGCCGACGCTATCATAGAGAACCCTCAGAGCTACCACATCTACGAGGGTCTCAGTACTCTCACTAACATTTCCAGGTTCGTATTAAAACACGTTTGGCTATTCGGCTGTGACTAACAGTAGAGATGTGAATCTTGTGCTCAAGAAAGAAAGCCTTTCAGACAATCTGGCAAGATTACTGCACGGTTTTGCTCGCTTGTCTTTGCCTAAGTGAAAATGCACCCTAACCAGCCGATAAGAAAAGGCTAATTAAGTGATTTGTTGCAGGTACGACCTTCCAGACCCAGAGACGTACCGCGACTTCTTCCGTCTGAACTCGCTATACGAGTTCCAGCAGTTATCGGCGACGTGCACGTACTTCCGCGGGTGTCCTATCACGCGGCTCGACGTCGCCATCGCGTACGATCTGCCCGAGCTCGTCGGGAAGTACAAGAAGATGGTCGAGACCTCCACGCCCCAGGGCATGCCCAAGAGTTGATGCGAACGAACGACTCACGCCGCACTCTAACCACCTGCTTTATTAACCATCCCGAACGAATTGGACATTATGTTTCTCGGGCACATTTTGCATTTCTTATATTTATTTAATCGGGCGTCAACTTTTTTGTCATCGCATTTTTTATTGTTTCGCTTACAATTATTTCGCTTGTTCCTGTTTTGAGTGAATGGTGTATGATTTTTCTTCTTAGGTGATCGAAATTTCGATGGTATAAAAGTTCCAATGTCCCTTATTAACATTATGTTTTGTACAAGACAATAATTATGGTTTATGCTCTAGTCATTATTTATTTTTTAATTTATTTTAATTACAATGAGTGAAATAGGTGTTCCTGAAAATAGGACTAATCCCTTGTGGTCTCTTCTCTATCTTAATTTTTTATTAGATGCATATTTATTGAGACTATGTTACCTATTTAAGTAAGAATAAAAAAAAAACTTATTCGGGTTTTATTTATCGACTACTTGTCGCTTTAGTTACATATTTTATAAAGGTACCTAAGTAGGTAGGACTCTGTTTGGTCCCATCCACAAAAATAGTAGGTAATGTAGGTACATACTTACTTGTTTTACAACAGACTACCAATACCAACAAACTTTCAAAAGTATATCTAGGATAAACGCTCGAGACTAACTAGGTATGTAAAATACTTTTGAGAACGAGGCCAGGCCAAGATGAGAATACAGTTGGGCTGGGCAGCGAGTGACCTGCAGGCAGGCTAATCATGTAACTGTTTGGGATCGCGATTTGTCATAATTGTCACTGTCACAGCTTCACGGTATCACGGAGGGATTTCTCTCGCTATCGTTAACGAACGAATGCATGCATTGATTTCCTAATTAAGTTAAGCAAATCCGTCGGTCTTTTAGCGCTTCGTCCTGCCCTGCTGGGTCAAATAAGTTTTGGCGGGACAGTGACAAGTAATATTTATGACAAATCGCGATCCGAATCGCGATCCCGAACAGTTACATGATTCGCCTGCTGGGCACCATTCAGGAAACTATACGCCTAATCTTCTCGTCATCCATACCTCAAGACCTTAAGACGAGTGCTCCTAGTGCATCCTCATCAATAGCCGGAAGACATCCACTGCTGGACGAAGGCCTCTCCCTTAAAGGGAGGTGTTGCCATAATCCCCACGCTTGGCAGGCGACTTGGGGATCGCAGAATGGTTACCACCGTTAACACAGAGGACGCTGCTGCCCGTCCTCCGGTGGTTCTGGTTGCAGTTTTAGGACATACTCATTGCGTCCAACCCGTCATAAAATACCAAGCTTATAAAGTCAAAGTTGCTTAACGAGCTATGGAAAGTGCTATTCTCGACGTTTCTCTTAGAGTTTGTATCCTGAATGAAGTAATTCGGCAGGAAAACCAGTCGTCAAGAGACATAGCTCAGCGTATTAGCAAGCTGAAGTGGCAGTGCTCCGGCCATATCACTCGCAGAACTGACAACTTGTTGGGGTAGATACGTTCTGCAGTGGACCGACAAAAGTAGAGTAGGGTAGAGCCCTGAGGCTCGTTGGACTGGATACGTGAAGCACTAACAGGAAGAGAACATGTGGCGCGTATTAGCAGAGGCCTATGTCCAGCAGTAGACTAAGGTGGGTAGATGATGACGATGATGATTACCTACAAACCTATATGAAACACGACATATTCTGAACTAAATATATTATCTAATCTAGACCACTGAGGGCTAGGGACCTCACTGGTTCACAAAGAAAATTAAAATTGTCGTATTTTTACGTTGCGATGCGATGCAACCCGCCCCGGCCCGCCTAGTCTAGTAGACGCTAGCTTCTAGGCGGCAAAGTAAGTAAGTATATGTATGTCTAAGTGTATATAACACCTTTGCCAGTTATTCAAACGCCAAGCAGTAGTGTGCAAGCTTTACTGTGTTCCGGTTTGAAGGGAAATGTTACCAGAGAAATTACTGGGTATAAAGAGATTTAACATCTAATCTAATATCTTAGCTTAGGGTGACGGACAAGCGCTGTGCAGTGCGGCGCAGGATTGTGTTCGCAAGTTCACAATTCTGGCACTGCTATTATTAGTGGCAGGCGTGACGCTTACTACCATGTGAAAGTCTTGCTCGTTTCGTAACTTGACCGTATAAAAAAATATGTAGGTAAGTCTGTTAGTTCGACAATAACTTGCGAATTGTATGAAATTTGCAGGCTAAGGTTGTAGGTGAGTACATAATTATTATTCGTAGTTCGTGCAAATACAATTATTCTGGTTCGAATATAAGCCAAATTGGTCAAGGGGCTTGGAAGATGTGGGGGTCGCGATGTCTCAGTTCGCTGTGCCTACCTAACTTTTTTGTGTAATAACTCAACTTTTCAACTTTTGTTAGTAACTCAAAAAGTAAGTACTTTATATTATTATGTTACAAGTTTTTATACGCACCGTCAGTTTATATTTTTAATACGCTAGGCATGTGTCATTTTGGCCTAGTTCATACAAGGAAGTATGGGCATTTTGTACCACTAGGTCATCTGCGTATGGGAAATGTGCTAAGCCTTAGCCTTATTATCGTGCCGTGTTGGGTCTTTTTCGCGCTTTCGGTATTGTGGGTGCTATTGATATATTTCGGAACGCACCCCTAATATCTACGGTCAGTCAAATGTCAATGTCAACATTTTGTTCCGCAGAATGGCAGAATGCTATCCGTCGCTCGTCAAAGGTCGCTCGCTCTCGCTCCAGTATGACCAATGTAGGCAATATTTCGCCATTTAGGCTATTCAGGACGAGAAACGGAGATAAAAAATCTGAAAGGCGACAGGTAGAGACTACTTTAGAGATAAGCCATTTATTTGTAATTTTATGTAAGTTTACAAATAAATAAGCTATCATGTGGGTATTTTACCAAAATATTGCACAGGTAAAAAAACTATGTCCTCTACTACTTACTCTACGTACTTTAATATAACGTAATCAATTATTTATAAGGTTTGCAACAATCTTGTCTTTGAGGAAAACTACATAATTTTTCTAGTAGAAATGCAGCAAATAAACGTAATTTATTTTATTAAATTGATCTAGTTTGTCATTTGAAGTTTTAGAACTATGCAAAGCAATTTAGGTCTTGCTATTTTAGCATCTTTTATATGCCTTAATTTATAATTTTTAATTTAAATTAAACATTTTAACAGTTTCATCATTATCATTTTTTTAGCCTATTTTCTTGAAATTATCATTTTTATAATTTTTTTTTTTTTTATTTTTTTTTTATAATTCTCCAGCTTCTGCTTAAAATATTGGTACATATTTTATCCTTCCAACATTATTCGTTTAAAGAATCTGTCAAATTACTGCCACGCTGTCATTACAGGTAATACCAAAACCCGTGACGACAATTTTTGCATTTGGTGTTGTCAGAAGTATTTGTCTACCATAGTTACGAGTTATTACGCAAATATAAGTGTTTTTCGTATAATATCTTTTACATATAAGTTATTGTTTATTTTGTTACTCTGATGTTACCAAATGAACAACCTACGATAATTCTACTCGAAACGGTTGAAAACTAAAACATTGTTGCCTAGTATCTAAAACGTTAGGTCCGTCAGGAGATCTTGGTACAAATTTGGCAAAAAAAACATAATTCCTAATCGACACGTGTGTAATTTTTTGCGAAAATATTCATGAACAATTAATTAAGTCTATGTTTTGGCGTTTAGACAGGCTGCTTTATGCTACTTTTGGTAAATGCTGAAATGGAATGAATGAATTTTCCGACAGGCAATAAAAAAAGAAGGAAGCTCAATGTATATGGCTCTGACTTTGCGCAGACCAGTCGTGCCAGTCATTGTCAAGTTTTTTATATTATTTCATATGCCACCTATCAAAAATAGTGACTGGCACGTTTAGTCTGCGCTGTCTGTCTGTCTGAAACTAATTTCTTTTTTAAATTAATGTTTGGAAAATCGAATGTACGGCATGATATTGCACGGCACGATATTGGTACGGCATGATATTGCACGGCACGATATTGCACAGCATGATATTCGATGTACATGTACACCAATTATCATGCTGTGCATTATTATGCCGTACAATATCATGCCGTACATTATCTGTGTCGTATCGTACATTATTGCCTCCCCACGGAACTTGCTTGGTTAGATTTTACAGTTTTTTTGTGGTTATTTACCAATAAAATTATATTTCCTTATATTACAAGAAGTAAGAAACACTTGAGTGATGCACACGGATTTGTCAGCGCATTTACACACCGACGAATGCAATGTTTTGATAAAAAAGTTACAGGACTGCCATTCAGAGGTACTCGCATTGCGTAACAAAAACAACTGCAAAAAATGCAAAAATTATAATTGGTTTATTTACATGTACATACATACTGAAAACTGCTGCTTTAAAAATACTATTGACTTTATAAGGTCTTCCTTGGTACACGTTTATTAACTTATAACCTTTAAAGTTGTGTTTATATTTTTAATCAGATTTTGTGAGTTGGATAACTCCTTGCACTACCTTAATAAACACTTATTTACTTTTACAGCATCTATTCCTCAAGTTTGTTGGCTATTGCAATGACTTTGACCATGATATGAGAAAGTGTCTAAAAGGGGAACGCCTAAGACGCCAAAAAGCAAATTTGGACGAATCCAGAAAACGTCACTCCGAGATTCGCGCTCGAATAGTTGCACAAGAGCAAGCTAAAAACTAACTGCATTTAACCATGGAAGCAGAGGCATCTATTGAAACAAACCCATCTATAGAATCTGAGGAACCCATACTAACAGAGGAGTTTGGTATTTTAGATTCTATACCAGATTACTCCAACTACAAATCGTACACAGAGAGATATTTCACCAAAAGATATGTAACAAATGTAAACGGGATCAAGAATAATGACATCATGATAATGTTTCACTCAAATAGGATCGCTCTTTTGTGTCTTGCTCCAAGCCATTTCTTTTTTAAGAATAAGGAAGAGTATACAATAAATTTTAATGTTGGCAAAGTAGATAGGAGAGATAATGCAGTTAAGGGAAAGGGCAAAAAAGGAGGCCAGTTGCTAAATCCTAAATCTATAATATGCAAAGTTGAGTACAAAGATGGCACCAGCATTGATGTACCGTGCTGTATGAAAGGGAAGTTGATCGAGGTGAATGAAGGTTTGGTGGAAAGTCCCGAACTATTGCGCGAAATGCCTGATGCAGATGGATACATTGCTGTTATTTTGTCTAGTATTGAGATATCCGATACAACAAAAAAAGAGTTGCTAACTCATGAAGATTATTCAAGTAGTTTGAATGACAAAGATAGTGGTGATGCAGCCAAAGATAATGGTGATGCAGCCAAAGATAATGGTGATGCAGCCAAAAATAATGGTGATGCAGAGAATGAATAAATTCTATTTTTTTAAGTATTTATATGTTTTTTTAATACCCAAAAAGCATATTCATTTATTTGCCGTTCATTATATTATGTACATCATTCATACTATTCTAGAACTAGAATATACAAACCAAATTTTAAAGGCGCGCCTAGTATACTTACCGCCGCTATAGATTAAAATTTAACTTGTTCTAGTTACTTACATATTATTGAGCCTTAGCTGACCCAACAGACTTCGTCCTGTCCAAATTCTATAAATCTATCCACTTTGTTTTCCCCAAAATTTCCAGGTGACTATGACATAACCTTAGCTATCATCAAGCCAGAAGATGTCCTCTGCTGGACGAAGGACCCTCCCTTACCTATAAAGACTATTACAAAAAATACAATTTAGAATTATGTGCTTACAAAAAACTGCATTTAATGTATTTATTATCCAAAAACTTCACACTTATTTGACAATTATCAAACAATATTTGGTCTACAATTAGATAGTGACTAGTATATATATGTTTTTTTAAGAGGAAACAAGCCGGTCACTTCTCCATAGAAACAGGGAAGTAATATTACTCCACTATGTACCTAATATTGTAGGTCCATGACTAAGAATTATATCGATTTGTCTCCTCATTATCTAGGAATGTAAATTGATAAGAAAGTAAAAAGTTATGAGCCAGGAAACATCTTGTATTTTAGCGCAATTTTAACGCCAGTTTGGACGTAAATAAATAACATAAGGAGTAAAAAAGTAAGTAAGTTCGTATAGGCTGAGTAGCCAGCCCTAGTGTCAGAGTTAATGTGCCGAGGAGTGCCGTAACATAAGGAGTACGAAAACTCTAAAATAATGTATGAAGCGCAAATCAAGCGGCATAATTTAGTCCAAAAAAATTTCAAAGAGCTTTAGTTGGAATAAAGGCATGTGGCATTTTGGCCTAGTTTATACAAAGAAGTATGGGAAATTTGTACCAATAGGCCACCTGCTTAAGGGAAATGTCCTAAGCCCTTAGTTCAGTAGTTTATTCATCACAATCCTGCAGCCAAAGGTCGACATGAAAAAAATTGCGCGCTCATTTCTTTTCTTTCTCCCTTTCCCACACTTTGTTTGATGAAGAGAGCATGCTTTTTAACCACGCCCATCGATCAGTTCGACCCGTCGGGCAGTGTATCCTTAAGAAAGTGAAAGTAAATTGTTATGCCAAAGCAAAACAATTTACTGTCTGCAATAAGATCATTGCCTACTAATGTATAATATTGTATCATTACCTTATCTATGTTTACCAATGACCCCTGATCTTTACTTGTGAGTGTCTGATAAAATTTATTTAGTTGTTCTCTCGGACGAAATAAACACGAATTAGTTCTGTGAAAATGAGTTCCATTGCAAAGTCTTTAAGCCTCCAAAGACTGAATAGGCTCAAAAGAGTTAATATAGTACCTGCAATAGTGAAGTTTCGGCTGTATAGCGATGACAGCAACGCGAAGAAAACACCGCTATATAACTTACATAACAAATATGGTGGCAAAGTGGTTAATTTCGCCGGTTTTCTACTGCCAGTGCAATATTCTGACATGAGCGTGTCAGCTTCACACTTATTCACTAGAAACAGTGCTTCAATCTTCGATGTGTCCCATATGCTACAGACTAACGTCCAAGGGAAAGACTGCTTGACGTGGTTCGAGTCTATCTGTCCTGTCGATCTGAAGGGAATGGCAAATGGATCAAGCTCTCTCACAGTGTTCTTGAACGATAAAGGAGGTATTATCGACGACCTGATTGTCACGAAGGTGAATAATGAAAAGCTTTACATAGTCTCAAACGCTGGTCGCTTGGAAGTGGATAAGGAACACATGAAGGAAACTTCAGAAATCTTTAAAAAGAAAGGAAACGATGTGAGTGTCGATTTTTGGGATGTAAGTCAAAGGGCACTGATCGCCGTTCAAGGTCCCAAAGCAGTGTCAGCTCTGCAGTCCTTGACTGATATCGTGTTGGAAGACTTGGTGTTCATGACATCACGAGAGGGGACCGTGGCGGGCGTCCAATGCCGCATCACTCGTTGTGGTTACACTGGGGAAGATGGAGTCGAAATATCGATACCAGCAGACAAAGCGGAAACTGTTACAGAGGCTTTGCTTCAAATAAAAGATGTTAAACTTGCTGGCCTAGGAGCGAGGGATTCGCTACGTTTAGAAGCAGGGTTGTGCCTTTACGGCAACGATATCGACGAGAGTGTGACTCCGGTGGAAGCAGCTCTCACGTGGTTAATCGCCAAGAGACGGCGTGCGGACGCAAGCTTCCCCGGCGCGGAAATTATCTTAAAGCAAATAAAGGAAGGTGTGATCAAGAGGCGTGTAGGAATTAGAATGGAATCTGGTCCACCTGCAAGGAAAGATGCCATGCTGAAGAAACCAGCGAACTCCGAGGTGATTGGTAAAGTGACCAGTGGCTGTCCCGCTCCGTCGCTCGGTGGAAACGTCGCTATGGGCTACGTTCCTGAAGGAATGAAAAAAGTCGGCACCGAACTCTTAGTCAATATTAGAGGTAAAGACGTTCCGTGTACCATAGCCAAAATGCCTTTCGTACCCGCCAAATATTACACCAAAAAATAAAAAGTTTTAAAAATTAATTAGCATTTTATTTAAAATATTAATATCTAACAAAACGAGTGGCGACATAGGTCGCTGTTGAGAAAGAAATATAATATTAAATACTAATTAACATAATAATCATTTGTAAATTAACGACTTTATTTGTCAAAGAAGTAAATGAAATAAAGTTATGTACACACATTTAAAACATAAAATAAAACCGGGAAGGAATGTAAATTACATTTGCACTGCGATATGAAAACTGTAATACTGTTTAACTACACTATGAACAGTGGCCGGCAAAAATATGACACACGTGAACAATAAACAGAATAAGAAGAACTAGTTCTCTTGCTAGCGAGTCAGTGATACCAGGACCATTCATATTTTACGAAACGGCGTATTAACAACAGTTAACTACGTATTAACCATGTAATAAGTACATGGTTTGTATATTGATAAGGTCTAGTGTTTAATTTGCTAGAAATAACAGACGTAGTAAAGAAACCCTATGCCGTATCGTATGTTTCATACAGGTGTGATGGATGACGTAAATGGAGGTGCATGCAAGAGAAAAAGTGTCATCAAAAACTTTTTCTTCTCCGAAAAGTAAACACATAAAAGTTGTTCACATTGATGGCTACAACAACATTCAACACCCTCAAGGCGTCAAGTTTTGCTACACCTGGATGGATGAAATACATTTTATAATGAAAATAAGTAAACAGTTCTTTGATTGAATATTTTTATATGAAGTGTTTCCACACTTTGGGTAATTCTACGTTTTTTTTAACGTTTTAATCAGTAAGAAAAATTATGACCTCTGGCAGGACTTGAACCTGCATACGAGCAATCAATCTTTATCTTAATCGTAGTGTTTAAAATTTAAAAGAAAAACATAGTTCTTTGATTATTTACGGGATATTTACCGTTGTGTTGCGTTTTGTTATAATAAGTAAACTCAATAAATCGAAAAATAAAGTTCTGAGATAGCATAATTAACGTTTTTGGTGGCGATTGAAGTGAGACTGTCCCTTTCCCACAAAGTGAGTAATGATTATGAAAATTACATGATACACAAACGTGACGTCACTTCTAGCTCTAGTGCATCTCTGTTTGGCAAGAAGTTAACATGCTTATTGCTTATTTTGATTGCCTTATTGCGCAGTTGGTAGTATGTTTTGAGAACTGTATGCTGTGGGTTCGATTCCTACTATACACACACAAACCTCACAATACATTTATATGACGAACATAGATGTGTGTTGCCTAGAAAAAAACTATATAAAAGTCTATCAGCTATCTGGTTCCCAATTCCCATAGTACAAGACAACCTTTACTTAGTTTGAGGCTAGATGGTGCAGTGTGACATGTCTTCCAATATTTATTTATATATTTTAAACAGATTTTTCGGTTCATTGACAATGATCGGATATGGACCAAAAAAACATGCATCTTACCTATTGACAACAAAAACAGTAATTAATAAGAGTTTAATTACTAATTTAGTAGTAATTTAGCTACGTAATCTGTTGGTACTGGTACAAGTACTATATTATCCCGGATAACGGGATAGCGACCACTCGCGGTCTTTCTAATTATGAGGTCCTTTACATTATTCTAATAATTAAGTGTGCCGTATTGTCTGCCGACACTGTACTCGACTATCACAGGAGTTCCACCACTTGGTGTTATGGAATGATTGTCATTAGTATTCAGTCTGTTTTGACCTTATTATTGTCCTAATCTATGGGGCTTCCGCGATTAATACTTTTCAATTACATACATTACTATATTGGCTCATATTTCAACCGTCAGCTAAGTGTTAATGAATATATTTTACAATATGAAATGTTATTGCATGGGAAAATCAAATAAATCTATTAATTTGCAAAAACAAACTGATGATTGAAAAATGAGCCCTAAATTGTAAAATCATCGCCAATATTGAACTTTTGAGCAATTTAGATTGTCATTAAAATTTGTACATCACTGGTTTACATTATAATTAAGTACGTTAGTTAAGACTAAAAACTTAGCGTTGCGATACCAAAAAATAACATTTAACTGCATATGGTATTACTGCTATCATAATTTATAGCAGTAATACCAGCAATCATGGCTTTATAGCAAATTGTATGTGATTTGCTATTTATATTTACCAAATCAACAGACCTGCATTCAAATAGAGCGCAAAACCATTCCTAACTGTATGAAGTTCAAGTGTCTAATTTTCCGTCGACTTCTGACAAAATATCAGGTTTGAGACGCAAAAGGATACCCGCAAGTTAGGTCATCTACTTCAACACAGGTCAAGCAGAGAATAATTAGTAAGTGAACAATCCCTTATTATAGTGGATTAATTCAGGGCCGGTATTCAGGATGGGAGTGGCCACTTCGTAGCGTACCACATCTTTCTCTACACCTCTTCAATAGGCGAGTGGGCTAATGTTTAATTTATGACAAATAACAGGCTTAGTGATGAATATAACTAAATACATTACACATACTGAAAAAATAAATTGTGTTGGCTGATGAAACTCTGAGATATGAGCGTTTAAAGTTTTAGGTGGGGATAGAGAGGGGATGCTCTATTTATTCCTTTCTCGCAAAGCACGTGTTAGTATAGCATTTGTATGCCGCGCCTGAGGCTTGGCGTCATAGCTCAGTATAGCGCGCTCTCTATCTAGCTTGAAATTAAAATACGTAGAACTTGTTTATTTTTGAATTATTTTAAATTTTGTTTTCGTTGATAGGCTCTATTGATGATCAGCTTTTTTATGAGGTAATAAAAAGTTTGTAGTCATCATGCCTATTGAAGGTAACGTTCTCAAAACATCTTGTTTTGTTATACACAAGGAGCAATTTCACCGCAAATTGTCTTATGCGTATACGCATGTACGTTGCGTCCAAAGGGATCGTTCAACGCGCGATCATTTAGGTCGGATCCAGCCGTAGCCATAGATACGTGCACTCACTCGCTTCTAAAATCTGAACGTAACTAAGGAGTTTAATTCTGTTATGTACGCACTCGTACGTGATTCGCACGAGTCGAGATCTTGGCGTGATGCATGCGATTAACGCGCGAAATTTAAATTTGCGCAATGTTTTGGACGTATTTATAAAACCCAAGGGCCGTACCATGATCCCGATGTCGCCGAAATACTGGGGCCGTACCACATGAACTCTTATTGCGCTACCGAATAGTCTGCCGATGCTGCACGACTGTGAAATGTATCGCCCCGCAATACGGTTCGCGGTTGCGTAGCGTCAGCTGAGCCTATTCGGTCCCTCTCAGTACTTCGGCGACGCGTATAGGCGCTTATACGCGCGCTTAAGACGTTTCGGGGCGAGTTCGGTTCTTCAGGACAAGGTCTTAAGGGATACGTGATTCGGTAAAAAATAATTGGAATGCTAGGTTATTCGCAACGCTACGTTTTGCAACATTTTCCTACATATAGCGACTACACAGAGCAGTCCGCACGACAGAGAGATCAGATGGCCGGACTCACCGGAGTCCGCGCGCGGCGGTCATTTGTTGTTCAGATCGGGACCGTCTTTGAAGTTGGACTGCGCGAGACGAGCAATGTCGTCGTTCAGCTTGTTTAGACGCTCTGATACCTGAAAAAAAATAACAGTTTTTTACTCTTATTAGACTCTGATTACCATGGAGAATCTGCATAATACTGGTTTGTACAGCAATCCTTTGCCTTGCTTGTTAAAGATCTGTCCGACAAAAAATGTAATCAAGTATTTAACCTACAAAACTATTTTCAAGCCGTCGACAACTGACGGATAGACTAAATTATCGACAACGCCCTAATCAAGTGCAGATAGATATAAGCAACAATTAACAAGAAAACTTGTTTTTGCCACATCCGGACCGCCGCTGGCGCCACCTGCGATGAGTTTTGCCTGTGGAACCCCATTAGCTTGCAATGAATACGGCATTGTAACCCTGTATGATGTACATAACTTACGTCGGCGCTGGGGTGGTCGTTGGAGGAGTGGCCCCGGGTGCGTTCCTCCTGCAGCCGGCAGTTCACTTGGTAGTTGATCTGGTTCTGCAGCTTCACGAATATCTTCCTGTACTCGTCCTGTATCCGGTTCATCTCGTTGTTCACGTGCGTGTCCTTTTTCGTTATGTAGTCCTGTGGAATTCCATTCATGATAGATCAAGGTCCAAGTCGCGGGCAAACGCTGGATGAAAATGGCAGGTTGTCGTACAGTGAGGCGGTCCACCTTTGTTCAGCAGTGGACGCCTCCGGGCTGATGTTGAGATCAAAATTCGTTGTAGCCTAATTGGGAGACCAGTCGAATTGAAATCGTGTCGTCACGGGTTCAAATCTCGGGCCCGTACTAATGAGCTCTTTGGAGTTTATGTATGGATTTTCATACCACTGGCTTTTCGGTGAAGAAAAACATCGCGAGGAAACCGGCATGCGTCCGGAGAAGGAATTTAATGGCGTATGTGAATCTATCAACCCGCAACTGGGCCAGCGTGTTTGATATGGTCCAATCGCACCTCGAGGGCAGGCCTATGTCCAGCAGTAGACTGCTAAAATTAACCAGCATGTAACAGTCCACTGCTGGACATAGGCCTGCTTATGCAAGGTCCAAAATTCCGCGAGTCGTCATCAATCAAGCTCGCCCATTGCAAAATTTTTGAAGATATAGGTAAAATCAGTGAGCATTATGAAAATTGACGTGGTTTTGTCACATTTATACGGTAATACGCACGTTTAATTAAATCGGATACTCCGACTATAGTTTCAATCACATCCGGTGACCTTTTCCAAAGAGTGAAAACAGAGTCCGACACGCGTGCGGCCGCGTGCTTCGCACTGACGTGAGTATTCCCGTATAAATAAAACAAAAATCACAGAGCTTCTTTATGAATAATCGAAATCGGTACAATAGGGTAAATGACTGATGTTTATATCGTTGAAACCAATAGCTTTGATGAAGAATTTAAGTAAATATAGTATGTTTATTGAAAAAAATATTTAAATCGGTTAATAATGTTCTGATATATGAGCGTTTAAAGTTTTTGGTAGAGAAAACTCTGTCCCTTTCCTACAAAACAAAAAATGACGTCACGCCTTACTTGTCACAATAGAATTTATATAGCGTACAGAGAAGTGACGTCACGATTTGCTGTTTCTTCTCTCTGTCTAGCATGATATTAAAATGCTTATAAGTTGCTTATTTCTGATCAGATTTTCATTTTGTTTTCATTAATCACCTATATTTATGGACAACATTTTAAAAGGACAATAAAAAAAACAGTCTTCTAACCTATTGATGACAATAGCATTAAAAAGACTCAGAAAAATAAAAATGATGATCCAAGCAAGTTGTCTTCATGAAACTGGACTAAACTAGTATCCCGTTTTAGGCATACTAATCTTGTTTTGATCAACATGATATTTATAAAGTGATTATTTTAGTCTCTGAAATATGGGTAATCAGAGCGAGAATGATAGAGAGAAAAGTTCTCAAACAAATGTGCAAAGATTCCAATTTAAAGTCTTGTATAGACTGATTCAAACTTAATGGCGGCTGTGAAGTGCGCTGCAAGGTAGAGTTTGCGATTGTACGCACACCGCACGCCAAATTTTTGCTACTGCGCAGCGTCTCGCGCCTAAGTTCCCAGCCGCCATTAAGTTTGAATCGTCGTCGTCAGCCATAAAACGTCCACTGCTTTGCACTCCCCCTTTATAGAGGGGTGTTGCCATAATCCCCACGCTTGGCAGGCGGCTTGGGGATCGCAGAATGGTCACCACCGTTAACCAACCGGTGGGTCTGGTTGCAGTTTAAGGACATACCCAGGTCAAGTTTGAATCAGCTTATAAAAAGGTTTTATGTTATACATACCTTGTAGGTGAAAACAGTCTTCTTAGCATTCCTATATTTGTCTTGAACCATTTGATGGTCCATTTGCAACTTCTCATACATTTTCTCTAGCTTGGATAAATTCGCTTGTAGTTCAGCCACTTTCGCTTTCATTGCCTGACATTCCTTGGCACACGAAGATCTTTCGCTTTTCAATACATCTTCTAGGGAACCTAACCTAGACACCCTTTCTTTATACTTCTCAGTCTTTATTTTCCATTCCTGCGCGCAATCTTTCGCTTTGTGCCATTCCGCTTGTATCTCGTTATGTTCCTTTATAAGTTCCGATATCTCGTTCTCTTTCGATTCCAATATCTGCGTCACTTTCGAACGCTCGGATAAGATAAACTCCTTTAAAGTCTCCACCTCATGTGCTTTTCTTTCCAATAGTTCTTTTAGTTTTGCAATGGCTTCAATTTGTTCGTTCTCGATCTCTTTAATTTTTCTGGTGCAGTTCATTTCCATAGTTTTCATTTCTAGTGTAAACTTTTCGGCTATTTGGTCCCGTATTGCTTTCTCTTTCATCATGAGAGCAGTCTAGAAAAGAGTAAGATAATAATATACTGTCAACAAACTTTATAAGATTCAAAATTGCTTGAAGAAGGAATGTATACCATACAGTTAAAGCAACAGATTTCCCTCGCAATACAGCGGGGGAACCCAGCTAGCCTAATGGGCACGTTTGGGCGAGGGGCAAAGTTGACATAATAATATGTTTAGATTTAATAATATTTTGTCTATTTATTTAATTTGACATGATTTATATCTGAAACTAATAAATAGAAGATTACAGTTAAATCCTTGGAGGCTGGGTATATAATCAAAGAGTCCAATAATGGAAATAATAATAATATATAATAAGTATATCTTTTTTTTATCACATCTATTCAAAAAGACCTCCTTTGTTCATCGCAAACAGGGCAGAAATGTGCTCTTTTCCGCCATACGGAGGAAAATAAGTTTTCCTCCCTCCGGGCGGTGATTTGAATTTGGAATGTGTATATTGTTAGTAAAAGTTCCAATCACCAAAGAGATCAACCACGGACATTGTATGAACAAGTAACAGGCTGTTTGAAAAAGGAAAGCGCGCAAAAAAATTAAGTATATGTATGGGAAAAAAACAAAAACGCGCGAAATGCATTCCGCCTTCGTTCGTAATTGTTTACTCATATTCGGATTTTACTTTGTTTTATTTTAACTCAGTGTATCTTCCTCAATAAAAAGTGAGAAGTGAGAGTGAGTAGTGAGAATGAAATAAACGTAGGTACTATTCTTATACATAAGCTGCACTTACTTATTTTCTCATAGAGAATGATAAAAAAGCAGAGTGTCCACCTCGGGATCAACACTATTTTTTAGCTAGAATACTTTCTTTGAATCCAGAGCGTAGCGAAGGATCGCCACTCTCGCCTTAAAAATAGTTGTTTCCTCCCTTGGTAACCAATCTACTATTTCATTGCGATTAGTAATGGCATATGCTTTTATTTCCTACCTTAGCAGCCATAGCATCGTCGGAGTCCTGTGCGACGTCGTCCTCGCTGTCCGCTGACTGAGCCGACGTGGGTTCCTCAGTGTTGGTGCCGATGGACCGCTGCTCGTGCAGTTTCTTGAATCGGTCCATTATGTACTGCTGGAAGAACTCGGCTTTGCTTTTCAGCTCCTTCATTAAAGCTTCGTTGCTCTCTTGAGATGCTGTTGAAATTACATTTAAAATGATAATAAAGGTGATAATGCCGCTCTTGTACCTACTGCCGAATATAATAACATGTAGGCAAGGTACCCTGAATGGTAGGTTTGTAATACTTTTTAGCGTTTTATGCATATGACGGTAGAAGTATAGTATCGTAAAAACTATCCGTCTTATGCATAAAACACTAAATAGTATTTCAAACCTATTTTAGATAAAAAGTGTTTTGTTTTATTTTTCATCACACTTGCTCGTAAAGTGGATCTTATTGCATCGGTTTTAGGCTCATAATCCAAGCTATTACGCACGCGTGCTTTTTACTTTACATTACGGCACTTGTGGTATAATAGGTATAACCCGGTAAAGTCAAGTTTGTACGTGACTGCAATTAGACGTATATATACGAAGTACTCTTAATATAGCCGGGTAATACTTACAGTTTTTTTGTAATACCAACAAAGAGTTCTTATGCCGCTGAAGTAAATGTCAACCTGCACGCGCATTGCTGGTTTGGGCGCCATTTTCCGCAAATGTTTGTTGAGGTTTTCGCTGTTTTTTTTTTCCTTAGTTTTTGGCATCGCACGTTGTGCATTCTGCCAGTGTCAAGTTCATGAATTTTCACATTTATTTGTTATCATCAAAGTCATGAAATCACAGTAAGTCACACGAAATTAGTCACAGTCGAGGCCAAGTCATACCCCAGCAAAGTTGTGGCGACTTTACTATGAGCTTCTATGGAGTTTTGAAAACAACACGAAAAGACATGCTTCACCACATTATATCACTTGCCCACACTCGTGCATGTAATTCAACACTCAATGAATAAAACACCACCATTTTTAATCATTAATTCGCGAAAAAATACAAGTTTAAGAAAATAATAGAATGCAACGACATGATTTTTCCGTGTTCCCGCCAAAACTCGCTGTGTGGTTGATTATTATCAAAAAAAGTTTATTTTTCCTCGCAAGTGTGATGAAAACAGTCGTATGAAACTCTTGTGCTATGTTTCAATACACTCTCGGCTTCCTTATCGCGCTCGCCTGCGGCTCGCGCGCATAATACCGCCTCTACTGTAATGACCAACATAGCACACTTGTATCATAATGTACTATTTTCAAACTCTAATCGTAATTCGAAAGAAATTTGACAAAACACTTTCTAACTACAATAGGTTTGAAATACGTTATAGCGTTCTATGCATATGACGGTATATATATATATAAAGATAATCATTGCCTCACAACAAAGTGAATTATTAATAGAGAATAGCGAAGCACACTAATATTATAAATGTGAACGTTAGTTCGCGAGTGTGGCTGATGTTTGATACTTTTTCACTCTCAATGGTTCAGTTCATCGGAGCAAAAACTGGCTATATGGCTTGACTATATGGCTTGGCCATATGCATCATACATCAATAGGTTTTATTATCGTTGGGTTTCAGTTTGTTGGCACTTCGAAAACGTATTTTGTAAAGCTAAACTCGGGACACTTTATTCGGTAAATTTATCTACATACAATTTTTTTTAAATCAATTTTAATTACTCTTACCGTCATATGCACAGAATACTAAAACGTATTTCAAACCAATTTAAGTTAAAAAGTTGTTTTGTCTTCTTTTTTCAAACTCAATTCGTGATTCGAAAGGAATTGACAAAACACTTTTTTTAACTGAAATTGGTTTAAAAGAGGTTTTAATGTTTATGCATAAGACGGCTAATCTTTATTTAATAACAATTTCGTATCTAAAACAGAGAATATCGCACGCCGTGATGCAAAGCGAAACTAGTGGTAGATATTGACTACTCAAACAAATAGCTACTCTAAGCTAAGAGGATAAGGCTAAAATGCTATGCGAGTAGCTGAATTGCATGCAAACTGCTGCACTGGAGTGGTATAGGTGGGACGCGGTCAATAGGGAATATGCATGTGTTTCAATGATTAAAAATAATAGGATAAATGGAGAGTTTAACTGATTCTGATGCTTACGTCAAAAAAAATATTGAAATCGGCTGGTAAAGTTCTGAAATATAAGCGTTCAAAGTATTTGGGAGGGAGTCCTCTGTCCCTTTCTATACAGCAAAACACGTGCAAACAAATTCTATA
Source organism: Erannis defoliaria (assembly GCA_905404285.2). NCBI lineage: Eukaryota > Metazoa > Arthropoda > Insecta > Lepidoptera > Geometridae > Erannis > Erannis defoliaria. Next base: position 7,599,024 of record FR990066.1, on the reverse strand, counting down.
CTATATAGAATTTGTTTGGAATCATCGAACTTTGACGTCATAAACCTAGTATAGTTCCCTCCCTGTCTAACATGAAACTATAATGTTTATAACTTCGTTATTTGTGCACATATAAAAAAATTACTTTCGATGATTTGTTTTGTTGCCAGTCAAATTTTTTGCGAGTCAATAAAAAAAACACATGCATATTCTCTATTGTTTCTTTGATCGAAAATTGCAACTTACCCAATCTGACAGTGCATTTGCTAAGCTGTTCATCTAAATATTTAATTTGTTTCGCCTGTTTTTCACACTGCGCGCAGGATTCCATTTCTTTTCGCATAGCGTTCTTTTCATCTGTAATGATTAATCTTATTTAAACTACTTCAAAGATTATTTTCATAACACTGGGCCTTGAAAGCGAAACGAAGAATGACGACATTCAAATGTAAGTCTTATATCGTATCATGTAGGGTAAAATTTACAATGAGAATACGCGTTTTCTGTCGAGCCCATTTTTTTTATAAGAAAGTTTTTTTCAAAGTATGAACTCAAAACGCGGCCTTACACGCGTCTTGCGTGACTGGCTGTGTTCACTCCTTGAAAGAGGTCACCGGATATGATCGAAACTAATCGGAGTATCCGATTTTTATCTTTGCAGTTTAACAAACAAACCATAATAGACGTTGCAATGTCATTACACACGCGTCTGGCTCTGTGTTCAATCCTTAAAAAAGGTCACCGGATGTGATCGAAACTAATCGGAGTATCCAAGATAAAATAATAGTATACTGGCCATAATAGAAATAGAATTTCAACGTCGTTATAGTATTTAAATATGTTTAAACCTCCGACGCAAACAGAACAGTGTTAACCCCAAATAATAATAACATGAGTAATCCCGTTTAAATAAAACGAACAAAAATATAATAAGTCGATAATAACATTACCATGAAGATATTTATCCAATTTGGCTGTGAATTCTTTCTGCTTGTCCGTGAACTCTCGTTGCAACTCAGATATTCTTCTATTGGCCGTTTCTAGTTCAGTTCTGGAGCTGGACAGGTCTGCTGTTAACTTCTCTATGTGTTGTTTGTGTTTTTCTATTCTCTCGATGTGGTCTCGTTCTTGGGACTTGAATAGTTCGCGCTCTTTTTGTATTCTTGCTTGAATATCTTTTAGTTCTCTCGATACGGAATCACGAGAGCTGCAAGCCTAATAAATAGTACAAATGTTTTGTTTATTTTATTATGATGATGTATGATGTTATGTGTAGGATACAATAATAATTATTTTAAATCATAATTTAAAGGTGAATTCAAAATTTCACTAGCAAAAATTATTGATGTGTGCTTATCTATAATCATCATCAGCCAGAAGACGTCTACTGCTGAACGAAGGCCGCCATACAGTACGACAACCAGCCATTTGCATCCACCAGTTGCCCGCGACATTCACAAGGCAAAATACTATCAATTTCGTTAACTTGGATGACTTATTTTTTCAGTTATTTTGATTGAAAAACCAAACTACTGAACCGATATTGGTAAAATTTCTGTGGGTGCATTCTGAAAGATGGACCGATCCGACCAGCAGGCTAATCATGTAACTTATCGGGATCGCGATTCGGATACGAGTTGTCATAATAGGCTAGATGACTGGTTTTTTTTTATTGTCCTAATGAAATGTGGCCCATAAATATAGCTGATTAATGAAAAGAAAATGAAAATCTGATCAAAAATAAGCAACTTATAAGCATTTTAATATCATGCTAGACAGAGAGAAGAAACAGCAAATCGTGACGTCACTTCTCAGTACGCCATATAAATTATATTCTGACAAGTAAGGCGTGACGTCATTTTTTGTTTTGTGGGAAAGGGACAGAGTTGTCTCTAACAAAAACTTTAAACGCTCATATATCAGAACATTATTAACCAATTTAAATAATTATTTCAATAAACATACTATATTTACTTAAATTCTTCATCAAAGCTATAGGTTTCAACGATATCAACATCAGTCATCTACCCTATTGTCACTTGTCACTGTCACAGCTTTACGGTATCACGGAGGGATTTCTCTCGCTATCGTTATCGAACGAATGCACTGATTTCCTTAATTAAGTTAAGCAAATCCGTTGGTCTTTTGGCGTTTCGTCCTGCCCTGCAGAGTTAAATGAGTTTTGGCAGTGACAGTGTCAATTGACCATTTTTGACAACTCGTATCCGAATCGCGATCCCGAACAGTTGCATGATATGTTGCTGACCTTTCAAATAAATCAATTTTTTTCTAATCATTTTACATATGACGGAATATTGAGGCAACAAATAAAAAAAAATATTGAATCTCCTGCGTTTTGGAAGTCGGTTAAACGTACCTGTAGGTACAAGTTCTTGAGTTCTCCGTTCTCTTTGAGCGTGTCCTTCAGCTGTCCGCTGTAGCGCTCCAGCTCCCGCAGCAAGTCTGCGTTCGCTTCCTGAACCATGGACGCGCGGCTCCCCTTCTCAGACTTCAGTTTGTCGTAATCCAACTCTAATTCCGTGTATTTCAGCTCCAGCTGTGAACACAATATTTTTTGAGTTTGTTGTATGTTTGTTTGTTATAGGACTGCCAAAGAAGGAATGGTTTTCGGATATTTATGTACATAGGTATAATGTTTCCGTGTGATTTTGCGGAGTCTAAGCAGCTTGACCAATTTTCATATGCCAGATTTATCACTACTATAACACAAATCTTCAATCCTATGCATAAAAATCAATTGCCGTGCGTAAGAATAGCAAAAATTCGAAACTGGCTCGACCGAATTGTTTTTTTTTTCAATATAGTGATTTTGATTTGAAAAAAAAATTGGTGGTACGAAGTACATCAGGCAGTACGTGATCCGGACCACGGACTGAACTTATGCCAGACTGATAGAATGGCGAAGCTCACATTACACGATCAATCTGACGTCAATCTATTATCAATCACGGACTGAACTGATGCCAGACTTATCATCAGGTTATTATCTAGTATTAAATAATCAACTGCAACCAGACCAGAGGACGGGCAGCAGCGTCCTTTTGGTTAACGGTGGTGAGCATTCTGCGATTCCCAAGCCACCTGCCAAGCGTGGGGATTATGGCAACACGTGGACGTCTTATGGCTGACGATGAAATAATCAACAGCCGGAAGACGTCCACTGCTGGACGAAAGCCTCCCCCTTATTAGGGAGGGGTTGCCATAATCCCCACGCTTGACAGGCGGCTCGAGGATCGCAGAATGCTTACCACCGTTAACTAAGAGGACGCTGCTGCCCGTCCTCCAGCAGTTCTGGATGCAGTTTTAGGACATACCCAGGTCCTAAAAATTATTAAAAAATGAATGATGAATGATTAAATAATACGGTTTTAAAAAAGACAATCAACTTTAATTTCCACTACCTACCTACCACCTAATACCACTACCTCTAAAGTATCACCTACCAAACAAAAAAAAAACAAATTCCATTCATGATTGGCGGAGTAATCGAGTAACATAATCATATACAAATTAAAATAAAAAACATACAGTCGGTTGATAAAGCCGCCTTGGCTAGGGTTATTGGGTAGGGTTAGTTACATAGTTTTGGTTGGATAAACTACCAATAGGTTCTTATATCTATCCCCCCCGTGGGTACCCGCCTTGTCGGGGCGGGGGGGCTTAGTAGCCGTGGGAAGTGTCCCCACGGTGAAGCTAAGAGGTACCCGAGGTGGGGCCGCGAAAGCGGCCACAGTGGTGGGGGCTAGGCCACTGCACGAGCCTGAGGGATGGAGACAGGCCAGAGGGGCCAGAGCTCTCCATTACCAAGGGCCACGGTAGTGGCTGGGCCCTTACTGAGGGTCCGGACCTGGTCCGGACATGAGGGCTCTCCGCGTGTCCCTCTGATCAGCAGAGGGCACAGTGGAGAGCGAGGAGGGACGGCCAGGTGGTGGCCTCATCAAGGGCTTTCCTTGAGGGGGCACCCACCGGGTGTGTTGTGGTGGGGCTGCGGGATGGGGACAGGCCAGAGGGGCCAGAGCTCCCCATCCCCAACGGCCGAAGTGGCAGGCGGCGGGGCCACTCACCTGACCCGCCGCATGGAGGCCAGGGCGTTCGGACGTAGGGCCGTCCGGCGCCCATCTCGCTGGCATGGCCTCCGAAGTGGATGCACGATGTGTCTGGGTGTTCGGACACATCGTCATCGGTGCGGGAGGAGCTTCGGCTCCCCGTGGTGGGCCCGAAAGGGCGGCGCCGTCGAGGTCGCGGATGAATGCGAGAGCGTACCCGTGACCTCGACAATAGGCGCAGTGTGGGAACACCGTTGGGTTTTTAGTCGGTAGGGGTGCCATCGAGTCTCACTCTGGCATCGAGTCCGACATAACCCTCCTGCGCCCTGGCAGGAGGGTATGCGTAAGTGCATTTCCCAACGTAAAAAAAAAAAAAAGGTTCTTATATCTATGTACTTACATTCTTGAGTTCAGCTCTAACATCTTCCATTTCGTTTTTAAGATCTTCGTTTTGCCGCTTATAGCTGTCTAACAGCTCGCTGTCTGAGTTGGACCCGAGTAATTCTAGTTTGTTCTGTAACACCGCTATGCGAGAGTTGAGTTGCATCTCTATGCCTTTTTGTTCTTCGATCTTTGCTCGTAGTTCTGATTCTTGTTTGCGGTGATGTTCTAATTTTTTGTCACTAAAAAATGAAACATGTTTGTTAAAGATGGAACCTAAATAACTGGCAATATGGTAGACTTTTAAATGAGCACTGCATGTCGCGATTTTACCCGGTTCCTAACTGCATAACATCACAATGGGGACACTGCGTTTTTTTCTGCTAGGTTGCGCATCGTCGATGCGGCCATAGTCATCTGTCAATGTCATACATTTGGATATTTGTTGTATTGTTATTGTAGAGAACATTGATCACCAGGGAGAATCTGCATATATTAGATTGTACAGCAATTCTTTGCCTTGCTAATTAAAGCCCTGACCAACATAAAATGTTATCAACTGTCTAACATACAAATCTATTTTCAGGCCGTCAACAGCTGTATGGATTCGTAAAACATGGCACAGTACCCAGTATTTTTCCTTGGACTAGATTATCGACAACGCCCTCATCAAGAGCAGATAGATATAAGTAAAGATTAACAAGAAAACTTATTTTGCTACATCCGGACCGCCGCTGGCGCCATCTGCGAAAAGTTTTGTGTGGAACCTCATTGGATCATATTGAAAGTGAATATAGTTAATATTCTTATGTAGGCGAAGCGAGCGGGTTAATTATCATGGTATATCAGTTCACTTCATCATTTTGAGTTGGAACTATGAACAAAAAGTAGATGGACCGGCGTAGTATCTGAAATTGAAATATAATGCAGTATTTCTTACCGTTTGTTTACCTCTTCTTGCAGTGATGTAATTTTTTGTGTCTGTATTTTATATCGACTCAGAACCTCCTTTAATTTTGTTAGTTTGCCTGGCGACGGTGGTTCACCTAAAAGTAAGGTATAATTTAATATCTTTTGAATATAAATATAAAGTAATGTAAGACTTCTGTTACTGTATATCTGCTATTCTAGGCTCGAAAACTTAACGAGAAAAGGATAGCACTCTAAATTACCGCATGCATTTTAAAAAAGATAAAGAGTCACGCGGTCAAGTCAAAAATTAATTGAACGCTGATGCAAAATTTGCTAACCAAATCAATAACAATTTTGGATTGAGCAAAGAAAAGGTAAATGCGAAAAGCTTAAAAATTTGAGACATAGTCAGTTGCAACAAAGCTGAAAATATGTCAGCACATGGTTTTTCACATTTTTACAGGACACATTCGCACAGGGAGGTCGTGGAGCTCTTTGTCCGTGGTTATGGTTATCTTAAAATCTAGAGTAAATAGTTTATTTCTAGTTAAGCGTGCTCCATTCTGCTTAACACCAGGCTGGGTGAAGTCAAACTCAAACTTTTTATTTCAATTGAAAAATACACAATATTTACCATAGGCATTATCCGGCATAGTTTCCATCAGTATCTGGTGGAGCGTGGCGCGCCATTGCTCGTACTCTTTCTGGCTGGCGGACAGTTTGTTGCGGTACAGCACCAACTCGTGCGCGGTCACTTCTAGCTTCGACTGGAAGTAACAAGGGAATTTTAACTTTAACAAGTTTTACAAGGGAATTTTAACTAACCAAATAAATAAAATATGTTAACGTTCCTTTGTTCAAAATGTTAAGCCCACAATTCTTTAGTGATTACTTTGAATTAACTTCGCATTTGAATACGCAGCATTTTTATATGTTTTTTTTACCCATAGCGTGGTTGCTTTACCACGCGCTGCTAAAAAGTAGTTTATTTATTTATTTTCATAGCACATAAAACAGAAAGTAACAGAGGCGTGTTTAAATCTTATGCATACTTTATAGAGGTAACGATCTAGGTCGCTTTCCAAAACATTATGTGCCTAGTATGGCTTTATACAATTTACGACTTAAGTGTATAATCGTAAGAGGTACTTTTATATAATTTAGATAATACAATTTACAAATATTTGTTAAGGAAATAACTTAAGTTGGACAAAATTACGAAAGAATCCAGTACAATATTTAAATTATAATGTAAACAGTATTCTGTATGTGTTTAGTTTTTTAATTTAAATTGAAAGCGGCTTAGTTAATACAAGTTATTAAAAAAAGGTATAAGGTATAAGGGGGTTAGTTCTAAAAGGTATAAGGAGGGTAAAGGTAGGTAGGTCTTGGTAAAAGTATTGAAACAGAAACCCATTTCTCTCCTGGTAATACTGTGGAAACCCACGTCCGTTAAATGGTAATGGTTGGTGGTAATGGTATGGTTCATCTATAAATCATTATCTTAAGAATTACTACAGGGTTGCTAGTATATCTCGTTTTACCCACAATTCTAATTCCTTTGCTGCGCGGGACCGTTTTCAGTAAAAACCAATCAAATGTAAGACAGATTCTGGGAGACTAAGGTGAATCAAAAAACAAAAGTGAACAATGAACATAACACTTGTGTCTATGTGGACGCTCAGTTGCGGTAATTAGCCAAGACGCGTTTTTTGAACCTTGCTCTCTAACTCGTCAATATCATAGAAGGTACAAGATCAGTGATGTGTGTAGTGTGTAACTCATTCCAAGTTCCTTCACTTGTTCCTTGGCCTCGGTTCTCTCCGTTGCCAATGGCGCGACGCGTTTTTTCCGGCTCGCAGTCTCTTCAGTAACAAGCCCGCTCTAGCTCTAGCTAACATGTTATACAGCTTGTGACAAGGTATTGTCCCCCAAGGTGTTGTATCTTACCCCAAGTTCCTTCACTTGTTCCTTGGCCGCGTTTCTCTCCGCTGCCAATTGCGCGACGCGCTTTTACTGCCTGGCAGTCTCTTTAGTAACAAGCCTGCTCTAACACATTAGCAAGCATGTCATACAGCTTGTAACAAAGTATTGTATCTTATCCCAAGTTCCTTCACCTGTTCCTTGGCCGCGTTTCTCTCCGCTGCCAATTGCGCGACGCGCTTTTATCGCCCCGTAATCTCTTCATTATCAAACCTGCTGTCTCATTCGCTAGTATAATACAAGGTGTTGTGTCTAACTTACCCCAAGTTCCTTCACTTGTTCCTTGGCCGCGTTTCTCTCCGCTGCCAACTGCGCGACGCGTTCCTTTAGTCGCGCACTCTCTCCGCTCACAAGTCTATTTTGAGCTTGCTCTAACTCACTCGCTAGCCTGTTGATGGTAGCTCCTTTCTCTATTAGTAATTCTTCTTTATCCTTTTCTCGTTCTTTGCATCGCCTTTCTAGGGTTTTTATTTCGTTATCCTATTGGTAGAAATGCAGGATTCATTTGCACGTTGTTTACAAATCTACTTCTTTGCCCGTAGATTCTACGTAGGTACCTTAAACTTTGTCTATAACTTCCTCCGAACTAATAGAGTGTATAATTTTTTACTTTAAAACGGCCAGAATTTCTAAATGCGACATCGTTTCATGATGTTCCAAAAACGAAGAAACGGTTTAATTTTACTTTAATTGTGCGAACCCGCTAAATAGTGGAATTCGCTTCCCGAGTTTACCGTTAGATACAATATGACTTGCGAGTAAATCGGTTTCTTATAAGCAAGCTTGCTCTATCGTAGATCGCATCTTCGCTTAACATCATGCGAGATGACAGTCAAACGCAATACAATAGCAAAAATATCTTACAAATTTGATCAAATTGAAAATATGACTTAGTAACCAGTACTTACTTTTTCGTCTAGCCTGTTTTTGGCCTTCATCAAATCGTTTTGCAATCTGTCCATTTCTTCTCTATGCCTGAAAATTCAAGGTACATTTTGGAATAAATTGGTTTCGCGGTAGGTATATTTGTTTTTTTTTACAACACAAGGAGATAGACGCTATGCTGACAACCAAATGTGATCACTTAGTAACGAGACTTTTAGAAACCAATTGACCATTTACCCTCTATGTGTGTTGTTATTTTGTTTTAGTGTGCTACTTTGTCCTACTGTGTTGTTCCTACTGTTGCAATTGTAATAAATAAATAAATAATAAATACTAACAGGAATTGGTTTTGTTCGATTTTAAAAGTTTACTTGAAAGTGTGCCATGCGCTTTTACCTCGTTCTCCGCCGAAAGAGGCAGAAAATGATGTAGGCAGATTATAGCCATTGGCAACTCTAACACCTTTTACAGCTCGTTTAATTTTTCGAATTATTTTAATTGCGTAATTACAATACTACGGTTTTACGGTACGGACGGTGATAATGGAATGGACGGGCCCAGCGATAGCAAAATCGATCAATACGATCAAAATTAACAAGACAACACAATCAAGCATACCTAGCTAAAAGTATGCATATTACATTTGCCGGAAAATAGAGATAGCGAATCTAATTTACTGCATTACAAAAAGTACAAATTCAAAAATTACAGTAAAATTCTGTACATGTATTAGAAGTTTGTATTGTCGTATCGTACGGCTCGCATGTCGCAAAGGCAGATTATGACTAAAGCGAGTGGAGAGCCGGCGCTCAACATATAGTCTTCAAAATCCGTGCGCTTATTTCCCGTCCATTCATATTATTATTGTCGCTGCTTCTATCTATGTTGTTTATGATCTTATGTACACATTTATTATTAAGGAACACAATCTAGAACAAATTAATAGTAACCTATACAATGGAAAGGAAATGTAAAGAGCGTATTCTGTTTTGTGTATCAAATAAGTAAATAAATAAATAATGATGTTTACTTGAAGCTTCAAATTTAATCACATACCTGTCTTGCTGTTCTCGAAATAGTGCGTCAGTATCATGCGTATGCGCCACCTGTTTATGACCGAACCATACAAATTAATTGAACAATTTTATTATCATTGTGAACAATTTAGATGGCTTGTTGGTGTACATAGATACTGAACACTGATTGGTTTGCTCAAAGTAGACCCCGCGGTACTGGCGTGTCACTGGTAGGCAGGGACAACACAAGTTGAATAGCACTAATGTATTGTCTGAATCTGTGTGTGTAGCCTCTTTCTTGAACCAGTTTATGGTTATTTTTTAAAGGATGGCGCCACAATATGCCAGGTTTTTTTTTGGGTCGCAGCGCCAGCAAAGTTGTTATATATATATATATATAATAACTTTGCTGGCTTGGCCATATAGCTCTCCGGCTTATAATGTACAACACGAAATTATAGCAGCTTTCCAACACATTCATCAATATGTTCACATACTTTTTTTGTTAATAAACACTTAGTTTTTTTTTATTGTCTGCTGTCCCATTTCCTTCTATATTTATAATACATTAATTATGAGATTTTAAGCTCAATTTTTTTAAATACATTACCTGCATTGTATGCAGCCTTTGTTGAACATCCTGTAGGCTGATATTAGCCGACCGGAGTTCCATTTTCATTTGTTCCTTCTCTTGGTCGCTCTCAACTAGTTTTTCAGTCAATTTTTGTACTTGTTGCTCCAACTCAATCAATTTGTGCTTACTTGATGCTGAAAATATATTAAACATTATATTAAAATAACATGGATTAGTAAGGAACAGACGGACAACGAAGTGATCCTATAAAGGGTCCTTTTATCCTTTAGAGGACCAAGTCCACCGCTGGACGAAGGCCCTAAAGGGAAGGGTTTTTTAACAAACATTGTAATACCAAGTAAATGATGAGCCTCTTGCAGTGAGAGCTCGGCCTTGTCTCGATCGGCGAGCGAGGCGGCGAGTCGCGCGCGGAGGCCCTCGATCTCAGAATCAAACTTTTCCATCTGTCCTGCTAGCTGCTGGCATTCCTTCACTCTCATCTGAAAGTTGCAGAGATATTTTTTATTCATCAATAAGATGCAATAAGACATAAGTACATATTTTCCAAAACTTATGTGTTATTGCAAGGCCAAGGTCCCAGTCCTAGTCTGTGCTGCTCTGTCCTAACCCCTCTATGTAGGATAAACAATACTAAATTATCATACTTCATAGACAACACTGTAACTTTGAAAGTATCTTGACTCTGTCTGTCTGTTTGTTAAATTTTTACAATCAAATAGCTTGGCCAATCTTGATGAAATTTGGTATAGAAATAGCTGAAATGCTTTAAAAGGATAGGTTTCATGTATCATCATCACTTTTCATCAAAATTTTCCATCACGGATGAAACACAACACAGCTTATTAACAGGATCGTCGTCGTCAGCCATAAAACGTCCACTGCTGGACGAAGGCCTCCCCCTTGATAGAGGGGTGTTGCCATAATCCCCACGCTTGGCAGGCGGCTTGGGGATCGCTGAATGCTCACCACCGTTAACCTAGAGGACGCTGCTGCCCGTCCTCCGGTGGGTCTGGTTGCAGTTTTAGGACATACCCAGGTACCAGGTCCCAGGTCCAGGGACATATTAACAGGGTGTTTGTGGGAAAAAGCAGACTTTTTTGCAATAATAAAAAGCTGGTAAGTGATGTAAAGTACTCTTTATTACCTCATACATCACTTTTAGCTGTTCATTGTTCAGGTATTCTTGCCTGGCATCATAATTGTTTAACCCATTCATGTGACCTAAAAATTAATAAGCAGGTTATAAAACACAAGAAGGTTTTCATATTATAGGAGTTAATGTGATATTTTGAATATTTTTGTATGAAGTGATTCCACACTTATGGTATTTTTATGTTTTTAAAGCTTAAACAGGGAGAAAAATTATGACCAAAATTAATGTGACCATTATTATTAATGTGATAGTTTCATTCAAAATTCCGTTCACTGGTGAAGCCGAAAATCAATATGTATGTAATTACTTTCTTTGACACGCACACAAGCGTTCGGAAAAGTTGCAATTAAATAGACATTTTCGCCACAAATTGGAATGTATCCAGCAAATAAAGCAATGTGTATGTTCCTGACATGACCTGTTTTTTTTAACTTCAAGCATCTAAGGTTTTAAGTTGAAAAGTGTTTTTTGATGTATACTGCAGTAAGAAAATTCTAGTAGAGATAATTAAAGATAATTTTTTTAAAAAATCAACAGCAGTATATTTGGTAAATCACGCTTTCCAAACAGAACATCTAATAAACTCTTTGAGCGAGTGAAATAAAATTCGCTTTTACCTATCCTGATAGATGAATGTTGGTAGTCGCGTACAGGTCGCGTCGTGTTTTTAACTAATCTTGACGAAACTTGCTAGCACCCTTATTATATCCGTTTGTGATTCTGATTGTGATAGCATGCCATCTCGCTCATACCAACTTACTCGCGCCATACGCCCGCTAGCGCACTGTCACAATCAGAATCAAGAACATACATGATGAGAGTGCCGGGTCTAAAATTTCGTCATCAACAATTTTTGATTGGAGAATACTCCACAAAAAAGGAAGTAAGGAGAAAAGTTTTACCGGCCGATTGGCTCCTTATAACATGGAAGTTCTCGCAAGGTCTACTGTTTACGGAACCACTAGTATAATATTAAACTTCACTGCCATTTTGTAAGACCTATTCAATGATTGATAATCCACAAGAGAGGTGCAGTCAACCTTTTTTATTATAGAGTGAGTATGCATATGACGTTTAGCTACTGTTTTGTGTAATTATTCAAATGCTAACTTGATTAACATGCTCCAGCCACAACTTTTCTTCAACTTTCTTTAGATGTTGAGGAAAACTGGAAACCCAACAAAGACCTATTCCCGATAAAAAACCAAAACTACAATTCTATCCTTAGGGCTTTGTTGTTATCGCATATTAATCAAGAATTGAACTGAACCTCTTAAGTCCTGTTGGAAGTAATGATTCTGTCCATCGCCAGCTCCATACGGGCTGAACTGCAGTTTAACAGGTTCCTCCTGGAGCCTTATATGAGGTAGATGGTTCTTCGGTGTCTCACAGTTAGACTTGGGGGATTCTGATGCTTGCTCTCTTAGATGATTTAAGGACTCTATATATGTTGGTGGTAACACTGTTCTGGGCTGAGTACCTATAAGAATGTATAAATATAGAAAAGCAACTATTCAACTTTTTTACTGACTTCAAAAAGTAGGAGGAAGTTTATTTTTTACCGATATACAGACCATCTGATAGACAGGCTTTTTGCTACACGGACATTTTGCTAATTAAGCTGCTCAGTCGACTTTTCACAGTGTTTGACATTTTGGTACTAAGACCTACTGATCAGGAGTAATTTCTCTGTCAATTGTGGGCTGATTTTGAATCCATATTTTTAAAGGGTGTATTCTTCAGGTGCCAAAAAACGATTACATTAAAAACACATTTTTATGAATAAATATAATATAAAATATGTATAATTTTTGGTTGGTTCCTGTATTTGTTTCGTAAAAAAAACATGCAATCAACAAGTCATCATTTAGAAAAATCTATTAATTTTTAAAATGTCTTGCCAACCAACCAGAGCGAGGTGGTCCCATAATAGGGTACATAACTGATGTTTATATCGTTGAAACCAATAGCTTTGATGAAGAATTTAAGTAAATATAGTTGTTTATTGAAAAAATAATTTAAATCAGTTAATAATGTTCTGATACATGAGCTTTTAAAGTTTTTGTTAGAGACAACTTTGTCCCATTCCCACAAAACAAAAAATGACGTCACGCCTTAGTTGTTAGAATAGAATTTATATGGCGTACAGAGAAGTGACGTCACGATTTGCTGTTCCGCCTCTCTGTCTAGCATGATATTAAAATGCTTATAAGTTGCTTATTTTCGATCAGATTTTCATTTTCTTTTCATTAATCAGCTATATTTATGGGCCACATTTTAATAAGACAATTTAAAAAAACCAGTCATCTAGCCTATTGTTTAAAGTCGTTTTTTTAAGTTGTGTACTTGTTATTTTCTTAATTTGTTTTGTATTAATAAGCTACTCACCATTATTTTGAGTTGCATCGAGGGTGAAGTTACCGCTACTGTTTACGGAGCTGACCTCATCGTCATCCAGCAGATCATCAAATGCATTTGCTAGCTTGTGTTTCAACTGAAATATTCATAATTATATTTGATGTACTAATTGAATTATATTTTTATTATTATTACACAAAATCTGTTGCATTGATGTTTGTATGGATGAGGATAATTGTCAGGAGCCATTCCCAGCTCCCAGACATTAAAAAGACTATGAAAGTCTGTCTTTATGTATATCACTGTATAGCATTTATAATGGTTTATGGTTAACCTTTTAACCACCATGGCATAATTGCATCGCCGAGCCCTGTACACCAATAAATTACCTATTAAAAAATAGGGCATATTTTTTGTCATCTATAGATGTCGTTGGCGCCCAAGGCCCTAGCGCTTGTCACATATAGATAACTGTGGCGGTCAACAGGTTAAGTCTTAAATAATAAGGTGCTACATAAAACACGTTGCAGACTTTAGTAGCTTTAGCTTAACCGTCAAGCCATGTCTAAAACCTTCGGGCGGCACATTAACTTTGACACTAGCCACTCAGCTTATAGGTAATTTACTTAAAAATAACTCATTAGTTACTTCTTACAGTGGAATTTCATATTAATGCTAGTAAAGAATTCAGTACCTCTTCGTTCCTTCTCTTCTGATCCTCGAGTTCTTCCTGTTCCTCAAGTCTATCTTGAGCGCTGTTGTTTATGTGTATGCTGGCAGCTCCTTGAAATAAACTCATCCCAGGCCCTTCCATTATAGATATTTGTATGTCTACTTAAAATCCTGTAGTTTTGTGAAGATAAATATTTGGTCAGACAGCAACGGATTGTTTTATACGAGATAAATATTGAAGTGTATTCATTTGAATTGAGAAAATGTAAACAATACGAATTTATATTATAGAGAATAGAACGGTAAACTGCTGCATAGAGAAAGTAAATACTACGTAAAACTGCTGAAGTCAACACAACTGCTGCGTTCCGTAATGCGCTAAAAGTGATAATATCGCAACTACGACCAAATTTAAGAGTCACAAAATATAAGGGCTTTGATTTGATGGAGTAGTAACTGTGACTTTAGTCGGATTCGCGATATTATCACATTTGGCGCATTACGGAACGGAACACAAAAATTTGTATTATTGTTTTTAATAGCTCCTGGCCATGGATACTAGTTTTTCAGCCGAATACATATTTCTTCATCGATCCTTCTTTCTCCAGTTAAATGAGTCCAAGTCACACACAGTAAGTCACAGTCAAGTCCAATTATACCCTAGTAAAGTCGTGGCAACTTTACTACAAGCTTCTTCGGAGTTTTGGAAACAACACGAAAAGACGTTTCACTACATTATATCACTTGCCCACACTCTTGCTCGTAAATCAGCTTCTAATGAATAAAACGCCACCATTTTTATGCATTAACACTCGAAACACAGCATGATATTCGATGTACATGTACACCAATTAACATGCAGTGCATTATTATGCCGTACATTATCGTACATTGCCGTACATGTTACCGACATAGCTCGCAAGGTTTGCAAGTTGAAGTGGCAATGGGCAGGCGACATCGCTCTAAGAACTGACAACCGATGGGGAAGAAAGGTTATTGACATTTAAAAAAACCGGAACCTAACTGCTATACAAATAAGGAATTCGTGTACTTGTACATCAAATATCAGGCTGTACAAAATCAAGGTGTCCATTATTGAGCCGAGCCGATAATGTACGGCATGATATTGCACGGCACGATATTGCACAGCATGATATTCGAAATACATGTACACCAATTATCATGCTGTGCATTATTATGCCGTACAATATCATGGCGTACATTATCTGTGTCGTACATTATTGCCTCCCCAAACAAAAAACAAACATAAGCTAAGCTAAGACGAATATTTTAGAAGTTTTAGAGGATTTAATTAAATATTTTTTACATGAGTATTAATACTAACTAATACTAATTGGTTAATTAAATGCGTAAATTCACGGATACAGAAATCCATACTTCGTAAGATTTTATTCGACATTCGATTAGTTACCTACTAACAGTGAGTGGAATAAAAAAGTCTTATTAGAATTTAAGGTTACCATGGCTTACAAACATGTTACCCACGTTCTTTTCGATATGGATGGTCTCATTTTAAGTAAGTACTTGCATGCAGTGAGAAATGCATTTGGATGAAGTTAAATAGGTACTTCAATTCAACATTCCAAATCAAACTTCTTATTCTATAGATCTGGTAAATAGATCTAAGTATTTATCCATAGACATACATAGAAATCATTGGTCTCAATTATAATTTTTTAAATCAATCTTTCTCTTGTTTCATAAAAACTCTCCCTATTATAATAATTATATACAGCCTTACCTAAAATAATTTCGATTCTCTTAGTCAGTGCTTAAACTTCTCCGTCTTGTTCTTGCATGTTACACTTTACGTCAGAGAGAAGATGGCAGAGCATCTTAAGCAATGACTAACAGTTGAGAAGTTTTTTTAAGTAAGACTGATAATATCATTGATAAAAACCCATCTTGTAAATACATACTACGGTTTGAACCTGGAAGAAGCGAATAGCAGATTGAAGTAAATCATAACCATTTCTGATTCGAAATTCTTTCATAGATACAGAGGATTTATACACTGTAGCGTTCCAAAATATTGTTTCGCGGTATGGAAAAGAATACACATTTGAAATCAAACTTAAGTTAATGGGCCGTCAGGCTGCAGAGGCTGCTGCGATTTTAATAGATGCGCTTAAGCTACCCATGACAGTTGAAGAGTTCTTAACAGAGTCTAAGAAACAGTATGAACTGTTGTTTCAGGACTCACAAGTACTGCCGGGTGAGTAAATTTACCTTTGATTTTAGTGATACCATAGTTTTGTATAGTTTTCTAATTTCATAGCTATACGTGTCTATTTAGAAAATAACAGTCTGGAGATCTTCAGCCCTACTTAAAAATGTTGCTTAAGTTAACAAATATCATTTAACTTCTGCGCAATACAAACATTTACTGTGCAGTACTAACTTAAATATCATAAATGTTTGTTCTGTGTCTGGGTGTGGTATGTAATAAAAGAATGTTCCTATTTACAAAAAAAATTGCATAAGTATTTAGTATTCTATCAGCTATCTAGTTTCCATATTACAAGCTTTGCTTAGTTTGGGGCTAGATGGCGCTGTGTGAAAAATGTCAACAGATATTTATTTAACTAAGGTCATAAGAAAGCAAGGCCACTATTTCCTGCACCCCTATTCAGGATGGCGTCGGAAACTTCCGATTCGAATTTCGCTTCCTCAGTCTTTGTCATCTTGAATGTAGATGAGTGGGACGGATAGTGTGGATCCGAACGGAAACCTTTCCGATGGAGTTGTGAATAGGGGGATAGGCTAGTGTTAAAATAATAGCCTATTTTAAACTGTTTACACTTTTATTTTATAAATTTTTTTACTGGTAAGTAGTTATTCTAGAACACACAAAACAATTTCCCGCGCTTGTTCTTCTTTTTTTTAAAGCGTCATCTGGCAGTGGGGCAGGCTAAAGCCATAAAGCCATTCTGCCAAGGTAGGTACATAGTACATAAACTGCAGATTTTCGTAGTGTTGCCAACACTAGTTTTATTAGTAATCCTTACCGTAAACAATAAAGAAATTGCATTATATTATCATAAATAATTTTCAAAAAGAATGACTCAGGATATTTTTCATCTATAGGTGAAAATATCTAAATAAATTTGTAAGAAGACCGGAAAAAGCAATAGATAAATATATATATATATTAATTTTATGTGTCACTGTAAAATATATGTATAATATATATTAGGGGGGACACTTACAGTGACGAATATATATATATATATATATATACAATATATTAGGGGGGACATTTACAGTGACGAATATACATTATATATAATATATATATATATATATGTATATATAATATATATTAGGGGGGACATTTATTACACACAGCGCCATCTAGCCCCATACTAAGCAAAGCTTGTATTATGGAAACCAGATAGCTGATAGAATACATATATACAATTTTTTTTCGTAAATACATACTTATGATACATACTACACCCAACTTCAACTTCAACTTCAATTTTCTTCGTGGCTTCTGCGGTATTGCCGCAATTTTGCCAATGTCTAGTATAGGGTTAAGTAGACATAGACTTCTGAAGATTGTCCGGTGCATCAATGTGTGGTATTTTGGTCTTCAGAGTCCTGTTTGTGGTTATAGCTTTTCGATTTTACTTTCACCCGCTGTAAGGGACAATCACATGGCAACACAAACACAGACATAAAATTAGTTATATATATATATATATATTAATAATATTTTACCCAAAACCTATAAGATACCACATAAATATAAGATATCAACTACCTAAAGTTTAATATTGTTAATTTTAATAAATCTACCAAGGATATATACAAAAGGAGAAAATACCAAAGGGAGGAGGTTGGAGAAGTTAGTAGGATGTGGAAGGTCAATAGGGATCATATCATAAAGAGAGCCACGACATTGAGGGCATTCAAAGAAAATGTGGTCAGTTGTACCCTCTGCTAACCCACACTCACAAAGGGAATGGTCACGGATTCTAATTTTCGCGAGGAACACTGGAGTACAAGCGAAACCCAACCGCAGGCGACAGATAGTAGAAGTGGTCTGTTTGTCGAGTTTTTTAAACTTGAAAAACCAAGGTTTTGGCGGGATCGTAGGTTGAATTTGGCCATAGAACTTCCCCTTAATATTCTTCGACCTCTGCCATGCAGAATTCCAAGAGTCAAGGAGCTGAGGTTGGCAAAGGGAAGAGAGATCATGGGAGTAGACATGAAAGTGGTCATTGTTACCAGAGATGGTTGCTTGTTTGGCATATAGATCCGCATTTTCATTGCCTGAGATACCTGCATGCCCAGGTATCCATTCTAGTACTATCTGTAAACCTAGGTTTTGAGCCTTTAGAAGTTGTTCCTTGATTTTGAGAATTACAGGAAATTTATTCTTTGTTTTGAACTGGTTTGCCAAAATCGCTTGTAGACTACTCTTTGAATCTGACAAGATAATGCACTTGCTTATAGAATGGGAGGTAACATACATAATTGCTTCAAGTATGGCTATTGCTTCGCCGGTAAAAACTGAAGCCAGTGGTGGGCACTTGTTACTTAAAACAATACTGTATTTTGGGATCCAAACAGCAGCTCCTACATCACCATCTTTATTCAATTTGGAAGCGTCGGTAAATACTGTTAGCCATTCTTTCCAATTGGTACCAATGATATCATAGAATGATTTACTAGGGTCTACTGAGCCTTTATCTACACCCAGGTTCAGAATAACAGAGGGCTGGTAGATTAATGCACTGTAAGTAGTGGAGAACAAGGGATTAATTGGGAAATTTACGATAGGGAATGGTAGTTGAGAAAACTTAACATAACTGCGAAGGACACAGGGGAGGTTGATTTGAAATCTGATATCATGAGGGGGGGTTAGTCTATGTAACTCTTGAATTTTAGGCCAAAGAGGGTGGTCTGAATTCTGAATCAGTTTAGTATAAAATCGATCAGCTAGAAATTGTCTTCGTATGTGTAAAGGAGGGTCGCCACACTCTACCTGAATGGCATTAGTAGGAGAACATTTCATAGCACCTAGGATAATGCGAAGACACTTCGATTGAATTACAGATAGTTTGTTTAGGGCCGATTGATTACCAGGCTCTAGCAGGAATGCTCCATAGTCAAAATGACTACGAATAATGGAATTGTATAATAATTTCTGTGAGAATGGATGAGAGCCCCACCATACGCCAGAAAGGGAGCGAAGAATGTTAATGTTCTTTTCACATTTAGTGGCAACATATTCCGAATGGGCGACACCTGTAAGTTTCGTATCTAGCCACAGGCCTAGAAATTTGACTGATTTTTTTTGTGATATGCGCTCATTATTGCATTTTAAATGTACATTGGGGATGAATCTTTTTTTAGTGAAAACCATTACATTACTTTTAGCAGCAGAAATAGACAACCCGTTGTTATTCAAATAGTCCTCTAGGTACACTAAGGCGGAGTTCAAAGATGTTTCGGCGTCCTCTATAGATTCACTAGTGACATAAAGTGCAAGATCATCAGCATATTGTAGAATTTTACAGAATGGGCTAAGAACTAGTTCCAGATCAGCTGTGTATAAGCCATATAAGGGAGGGCTAAGGACTGAGCCCTGAGGAAGTCCCTTCCATAGCATCCTAGACATCGGAGTAGAATTTGAATTCCTAATGAGAATAGTTCTTTCCATCAGAAAGCAGCTTATGAACCGAACCATCTTCGCCGAGACATTCAGCTGTAACAGTTTGTTTCTGAGTGTCGGGAGAAGGACGTTATCATAGGCTGATGCAATGTCGAGAAACACAGCTACAACATACTCTTTATTTTTCATGCCAATGCGAATATCCGTAGTAAGTATGCTGAGGCTATCTGCAGTGCTCATTCCTTTTCTAAATCCGAACTGAGTGTCTGGGAGAAGCATATTATGTTCAACGAACTACTCCAATCTGTTTTTGATGAGTATTTCGGTGATTTTCGCCGCTACGCAGGAGAGAGCAATTGGGCGACGGGAATTGGGGTCTGAAGCATCTTTGCCGGGTTTAAGGATCGGAAGTATTATTTGGGTTTTCCAGGAGTCAGGGATATAACCTTGCTCAAAGAATATATTTATCAAATTAAGGAAATACTGTTTGACGTTGTCACTGGCTTTAGTAAAAAAGGAATATGGGATTCCATCCACACCAGGGGAAGAATCAGAAAGTCCATCCAGGGCCAACTTCAATTCATCAAACGAAAAAGGGGAGTCAAAATGAGAGGAGGAATTTAGTAAAAAAGAAGGGACGGTGGGGTCAGGATTCTGTTGAACCGAAGGAGGAGCTAATCTGTCAGCAAATGAATCTAACCAAGAAGAAGGGTCATTGGAAGTAGGATTGTTAGAACTATACGAGCCTCTGAATCTGCGTATCTGATTCCAGACTATGGATGATGGTGTTGTGGGTGACAAAGTTTCACAAAATTTTATCCAGCCAAGCTTCTTTTTAGACGAGAGAGTTTTTCTGCATTTAGCAGCTGCTCTTTGGTAGATGAGGTAATGTTCGAGGGACATATAATTATTGTAATTCAGTTCTGCAGTATTGCGTTCCCGAATAACTTTGGTGCAGTCAGAGTCCCACCAGGGTGGGGAGAAGAAGTTGTTTTTTGTTTTTTTAAGAGGGATGAACGTATCAGCGGACTGTAAAATGGCATCAACAAATTTTGAGTAACACACCAAAGGGTTCTCATCTGCAGGACTAGGGATGGAAGTTAATGACATATCGAGGTGGGATGAGTATAAATCCCATTTAGCTCCACTTAGTCTATATTTTAGAAGGGGGGTCGGGGGAGAAGGGTGGGAAACTCTAAAGCCTAACTTTACTAAAATGGGGAAATGATCACTCCCTCTGCTCAAGGGAAGGACCTGCCAATACAGGGAAGGTAAGAGACCAGGAGAACATAGAGTCAAATCTACTGCAGATTTGGGATTTTGGGAGGGTAGAACCCTTCTAGTAGGAGCGCCATCATTTCCTATACATAAATTAGCCTCCTTAAATGCTTCAAACAGTAAGCGGCCAAAAGTGTCACAGTGATAGGAACCCCAGGAGGTATGGTGGGCATTGAAATCTCCCATTAGCATGACAGGAGGAGGGACAGAAGATGTAATTAAGAGGATGTCTGGGATAAGATATGGGGCGGGTGAGGTATGTACATGGATATAAAGGAAATATTAAAAGCACGCACAGCCACAGCATTTATTTCTGGGCTGTGAGATGGAAGAGCAATTTGAGAGAATGAGTGACTTAACTTTATGAACAAAGCACAGCCGGCTGTTCCGTCCAGGCGGTCATCACGGAGGCACGAGAAGCCTGGGACTCGGTATCGGGCCCCAGGGACAAACCACGTCTCCGAGACGGCCAACAAGACAGGGCTGTATTTTCTGATGAGATAACATAATTCAGGAACCTTACGACGAAGGCTCCTGCTGTTCCACTGGATTATGGGGCATAAATCCATGATGGTCTATAAGTGATGAGAGATGGGAGATCATATGAGCAGCGTTGGACGGTAGAGAATGAGAGTTTTGGGAGATCATAGTTATTATTATGGTAAGTAGTTGTACAAGAAGCTGGTCCTGTGGGTCTGTGGAAGGCCCAGAAGATTGGGATTGTGCCATTTGGAGTGAGAACCCATTGGGGAGAGGGGAAGGACCCTGTGAAACAATTCTTTGATGCGAGTTTGCATCATAAGATTTTCCAAGGGGAGCTTTGGGTCGGGGGGTTTGGAAGGTTGTTTTTTTATAAGATTGGCTGGGACGTGGGGCATCAGCAAAGGAACGTAGGGACTGAGGAGCTTGGTCCTGAGAAACTGTGTTTCGAGCAATTTGACTATACCTATTGCCAACCTTAGGCGTTAGACCGGAAGCTTCTTGGTATGATATACCTTCACGTGACATTCTTATTTTTATGGCTCTTTGGCGTTCTTGTTCCGGGCAGGACCTACTTGTGGAGTAGTGACGGTCAGAGCAGAACAGGCATGTAGCCTCAGACTCCACCACGTTACAGCTGTCACCACTGTGGGGCTGTGTGCATCGGAAGCAAAGTGGTTGAGAGCGACATTGAGCTTTTACATGTCCAAATCTTAGGCAATTCATGCATTCTATGGTGGGGAATTGATATGGTTCTACCACCAACGATGAGTAGAATGAGAATATTCTGGTAGGCAGTTGTTGCCCTCTAAAAGTGAGAACAACAGTTTGTGTCGGTACCCAGCTTATGCTACCATCGGCTTTGTTCTTCCTATTCAATCTCCTTGCCTTAAGGACATAGGTATTTGCTGAGATTTGTAGAGATTCTACAAATTCGTCCATTGACCACTCTACTGGGACCCCTCGCACTAAGCCCATCCTAGTAACATTGTATGTTGGTATGGCAGGTTCATAATTATTTACTTTGAGTATGGGATTGACCAAAAAATTATTGGCAGCCGAAGCATTCCGGAATTGGATAGAAATTTTGTTCCTACCCACTTTTTTTATACCATCTTGACAGACATTTTCAATTTTGTTGTTGAATAAAAATTGGCCAAATTTGATTGGACGAATTGTTGTGCCCGCGGTTGGGTCAGTCTCCACTCTACAAACGTGAACTACGTAGGGGCCAGCATCGGATTATTCGTATTGCCTTATACCGAGGATAGACATTGCAGGATGTTGGTATACCGTTTGGATAGACGCCGATGCTGTTTCCTGGTTAGTTATCGTTTTTTTTGCAGGAGCTTGGCGATCAGAGTCCATTAAGTGTCGTTTCATTGGGTTGGTTGGGTTTGCGTTCGAGCCACTAGGAGCTCATAAAGATGGCTCCACCGAATAAGGCGGATCCGGGGGTTCCGGCACAGGGGAAATGCCCTCCATTTCCCCTGTTTACTGCTAACTACTATAATTTATAACACTCACCAGGTTTTATAATAAACAAACTACTAATAAACTACAAATTCACCAAACAAAAACCAAACACGTGCGAAGCTATGGCCTCCACCGGGGTCATATTACACCCAGACACAGAACAAACATCAATGTACGTCACAAACATTTTCATCATAAACGTCATAAAATATCAAATTTAGTGATTGTCCACACGTTAATGATTGTTTGGCTGAAACTTAATAGTTAGCATTATTAAAACGATCTAGACCAATGTAAGCATTTTGACCGTCATTATCATTTAACATTTTTTTTTTACAGGAGCAAAGCGTCTTATAGAACACTTACATAAGCACAACATTCCTATAGCCCTCGCTACCAGCTCGACTGAAATGGCCTACGAGTTAAAGACTAAGAATAACCACCAGGAGTTGTTCTCACTGTTTCCGACTAAAGTTTTCGGCTCTTCTGACCCCGAAGTGACGAATGGGAAGCCATCACCCGACATATTTCTCGTGGCTGCTAGCAGATTTCCTGATAAGCCTCACACTGAAAAGGTAAAAATCTTTACAGTGAATGCCAGAGTGTATAAATATTTAATGTGTTTGTTTGTGTATATATTTGTTACCTCTTCACGCAAAAACGGCTGAACGGATTTGGATGAAATTTGGAATAATAATAATATTAAACTTTATTTGAGCAAAAAATATATAATGTACAGTTTAGAATAGTATAGTATAGAAATGTAGAATGGATATAGCTTATTTTTCCCGGAATATCATAGGCCACTTTATATCATCATCATCGCTTTCACGTCACGCGGGCGAAGCCGCGGCGCGCAGCTAGAGAAGTATTAAATTAACATTTATGTCAGTTTTTATAAAAGTAGCCTACTTTTGTCTCAGAAAACCAAAACCTTGAAGGAGTCCGCTCTCAATACAACCACTTGCTAGAGAATCACTTCTCTTTTAGCACACCTCTTTTCGTTTTTTAACAAGAAGGTCGGTAAGACAAATAAGCTACTTTGAATCGTCATCATCATATTTTTTTCATTCTGAAAGTAATATCCATTAAAATAAAAAAAGTATTTTTCAAATTGGTTTGACTTAAATGACGGATTTCTGAGGTAATAAACATAAAAACAACTGAATTGAGAACCAGAATCCTGATCCTTTTTTGAAGTTGCTCAAAAATTAATTGTACTTTCCAGTATTACGTTACTTACTCTATGCTTTCCAGTGCCTTGTGTTTGAGGATGCAGTGAATGGAGTGTTGGCAGCGCGAGCGGCCGGCATGCAGGTCGTGATGGTGCCCGACGCCAGGATGCCAGAGTCCCTCACAACAGAAGCCACCCTAGTCATCACCAGCTTGGAGGAGTTCAAACCTGAGCTGTTTGGATTGCCACCTTTTGAGGAATAATGTATTTATTATCAAATAAATAGTATCTAGTTATGCTGGACATAGCTGATGTGGGTGTTTTTTTACCGTTAGAAAAATAGGGTGTAAAAAGTACACGAAACGGAAGCGAATTTTATTTTTTGGGTCATGATTAAGTTATATCCACAGACACTATTAATTTATAGAAACGTTTATAAACGTACGGAATTTAAAATAAAAAATATTGTCCAGAGGCGAGAGTCGTGTAAATGCTGCGTTCCGTAATGCGCTAAAAGTGATAATATCCCGAATCCGACCAAATTTAATAATCACAAAATATTAGGGTTTTGATTTGATTGAGTAATACTTCTGACTTTCGTCGGATTCGCGATATTATCACTTTTAGCGCATTACGGAACGCAGCATATGTCATTCGATTTTACGTGCATTAGTAGGGTGGCCCATATTTTTTTATAAATTCCCTATTTTTTACATGGTAAAAAAGGACGGTTTTTAGCTTATTTTTTTTTTATTGACATGAACTCTGACCTGTATTGAAGTAGATACTGTAAGTCAACTAAATTTGTGTCGCAAACAAACCTGATATTTTGTTAGGAGTCTAGTATTAAATTGCTCTTGTGACGTCATCAGGTAAGAAAAATTTGAGATGCTTAGTTTTCAAACAGTTTAAAATTATCTGTTGTCTACATCAATGCAGGTCTATCGACATAAATTAGATTTGTTTCCCATAATAACACTATACCTATAGCTATGCCTATGTAGCCAATGTACTTAATATTTTATTTTGGTTGTTTTTTTTATAAATATTGTCAGAAAAATCATTATTCATTATTATTCATTATTTGGATATTTATCCACAATGTAATGATTTGTATGGCTGATTTCCAATGCACTCTTTTAGGTGCTTTTATATTCTAATTTATTATTTATTTTTAAAGTGTAGCACTTTTTTTTACTAGAAAAATATGTATTATACTATTTATTTATCGGATGAAGCACCAAGCCCCAAAGTTCATGCATGGCACGCGGCGGATCTCATGTGTGAGTTATGCTGTTGGTATCGACCCGTAATTCCCCTTTCGACCCTATTTCTCTGAGTTACGGGTCTTCTAGCTCGCGGCAAAGTCGTAAGTGCCTCGTATGCGTCAATCTAAGCTTTGCCGTTGGTGGCGTCATCTGTAATTATTTATCTTCATCATCGTTATCTTTCAATGGAATAATTACAGCTTGGAACGTTTTTATCATTCGTTTGTTTGACAGTATTCTTATAATACCACTTGATGTTCAAGATCAGTGAAGCGATATCAAGGGCCGGGTGTAGGTCGCCTACTGTATTTTTTCTAGCTATAATCGAATTGGAGCCTGTCCTAACTAGACCTCGACTTGACTATATGACCCCCCCTGTCTAAAAGCTGGATCCGCCCTTGAGCGATATCTTTGACCTATAAATAAGTCGCGTGATCAAATTTTCTTATTACGTGGTTTCGTATCGAATTATGTAATTAAAGATGTTGTCTAATTCATAAAATAATTTATTTTAGTTAATGTGCTATAAGTACAACAAGGTATTAGTTACATAATTGTAGTGAATTTAAATGCAATCCTAATGCCGAATACTTTGAGATATATTATTTATGATATCTGTATTATTTCATGGTACTAGTTCGAATGACATGTTAATTGTGCGTATTTACTATTGTAAAACGGATCGTTCTTCAATCGCGAATCGCGAATTACCTACGTAAACTTTCACAAAATGTTTATAATAATTTATTTTTGCTCCTGATCCCAGTTTTTATACATTTTCCTATGATTACGGTTTAGTAACTTATTTTTTGATAGTTTGGTTTCTGTGATAAGATAATTCAATGTTAACCATTTGTATCAATCGGTTTTTGACATGGAAAAAAATATCTGCTGTTCCATAGATAAATTACATTCACTTTCGACGAAATGTATGGAACAGCTGTTTTTTTCGCGATTTCATTGGTGATCCCAAGTTAAAGTTGTTCATAATGATGAATACTATTATATCCTAGAATAAATATGTCGGTCGATTAAATGAACATGCTGTATAATTTGCTAGACGCTTTACAATGTTATGTCGTCCATTTTACATGAGCTGTCTATTGCTAGGGCTTCCCCTGCGTGTAATGTCATTATTTAGCGCGGTATTTGATACAATACGCAGATATGGCCGGGTGTTAGCACGCTAATGGGTTAGTGGCATTATTAACGTCGTTAGACGTTAGGTGATATTCAAAGTCAAATGATAGTGTGGCCGCCCATGTAGCGCATTGTTTAATGCATCATTTATTGTACGTTAATTATTCCGATAACTGCACGTAAAGCGTCATGCAGGTGAAGCCCTAGCACAATGGACAGAGCATAAAGTCACTGCGCCAGGCACTGTTAGTACTGCCAGTACGTAGTTACGTAGTACTGTTGTGTTTTTAGTGGTACTGCCATGGTACTGCATAGAAAGTTAACAAAAGGTTGAATGTTAAGTGTACTTATTAATTTATTATAATTGATAATGATTCGCTACTGTCTCGATGTTTACAGCGGGTCGTAGCGTTTCAGATAAGATATAAGAGATCGACGTGACGTCACAACCTCGCATTGAAAAATATCTTCATACAAGATGCTAATTAGTTTTACCGTGAACATCGACTGTGCGTTACGCTATAGAGCTGTGGAATGTAATTAAGAAAATTAGTAAAATATTTAAGAAAAAGTGTTAAATATCAATAAAATGGTGTATAAACCAGTTACGCATGTTTTATTTGATATGGATGGACTGTTACTGAGTAAGTTGTGTGTTTTACCAACTTCACAAAAGAAAGGGCGATCTGATAGGTTAAGTTAAGAGTAAACTAGCCGGTCACTTCTCCATAGAAATGGGAGGGATATTATCCCACTATGTAATGCTGTAGGTCCAACACTAAGTATTATATAGATTTGTCTTCTCATTACCTAGGATTTAAAATTGATATGCCTTTGCTTGCATCTCCAATACCATACGCTCGAAGTCCGACCAGAGAATCATTTTTGCTCCTCTGTTTTCCAGACACAGAAGATCTATACACAATAGGGTTCCAGAAAATAGCCAGCCGTTTCAGCAAAGAGTTCACGTTCTCGTTGAAATGCAAGATCAGTGGGATGTTCACGCGGGAGTTTTCTCAGACCATTATAGACGAGCTCGAGCTGCCGATGTCCGTCGACGAATTCATCTTGGAGTCGAAAGAAATTTTCGAAGAGTTGTTCCCGCAGTGCCAAATATTGCCTGGTGAGATTATAGCTTGATTATTTTGGACCTGGGTATGTCCTTAAACTGCAACAAGACCCACCGGAGGACGGGCAGCAGCGTCCTTTTGGTTAACGGTGGTGAGCATTCTGCGATCCCCAAGCCGCCTGCCAAGCGTGGGGATTATGGCAACAGCCCTCTATTAAGGGGAGGCCTTCGTCCAACATTGGACGTCTTATGACTGACGACGATTTTTAGATAATAAGTATTGCTTGGCTAAAAAGTCTTGAAGTGGTAACTCATTTTTCTCTTAGGGAGTGACGATAATTAGATAATCTATTGACAAAATCCTGCGCCCCACTGCACTTGAGATATAAGATGTGAAACACCCAGTAATTTATCTGGTAACATTGCCCTTTAAACCGAAACAAAGTAACAGCACACTACTGCTTGGCGGTTAAATAACTGACAAAAGTGTGGTACTTCCCCAGGCGGACTGCAATAGAGTCCTACTACTAACCTACTGGGTGCTTTCAGAGACGCCCGTAAAACACAGGCATCTAAGGAGTTACGTGAACGCTCCTTCAAAGCTTACAAACACATATATCTTAAACATATATATACTTCTTGCATCCAGAAAACGCCCGCTCCCCTACCTCCTAACGAAATACACTTTTCAGGTGTAAAGGCGCTGATTCAGCACCTTCACGAATGCAATATCCCCCTGGCCCTCGCGACGAGCAGCAGCGAGGAATCCTACGCGCTGAAGTCTCAAAACCACCAGGATCTGTTCGACCTCTTCGATTACAAGATCTTTGGGTCGACAGACGCTAGAGTGAAGCAGGGGAAACCTTATCCGGACATATTTCTTGCCGCCGGTAATTTGTTTCCTGACAGACCGTCTCCAGAAAAGGTATTTCATTCTGCTTTCTTGAAAATTCATTCACATCATAAAATTAAGTAAGAATAAGTTTGTATTTATACCCAAAAAAAACCTCTATCGACCTCTTTTAGTTTCGTAATACTTGCCGTTTCTTCCCCCAGTGCCTAGTGTTCGAAGACTCCATTAACGGTGTGCGCGCAGCCCGCGCTGCCGGCATGCAGGTGGTGATGGTACCTGACCCCAGGCTCGACCGCAGCCTGGTTCCGGAGGCTACCCTCATCCTCAACTCCATGGAAGACTTCCGGCCCGAGCTGTTTGGTTTGCCGCCTTATACGTAGCACACACTAGAATATTCTGCGGCTTCGCCCGCGTGGTCATATTAAAATAAATAAATAAAAATAAGTTTTTTTTTCACAGCGCCGTCTAGCCCCAGACTAAGCAAACCTTGTCCTTAGGGAACCAGATAGCTGATAGAATACATAATATATATTTTGTAAATACATACTTATAATTCAATACAACACCCGGAAACATGTTC
Organism: Erannis defoliaria; assembly: GCA_905404285.2. Classification (NCBI taxonomy): domain Eukaryota; kingdom Metazoa; phylum Arthropoda; class Insecta; order Lepidoptera; family Geometridae; genus Erannis; species Erannis defoliaria. The sequence continues at coordinate 7,570,061 of FR990066.1, read as the reverse complement.
ACGTTCGTTCTGGGTGGGATTCAAACCCACGTCCTACAGGTTAAACAATGCAAGGTGGTGGCACAAAGACGATATACAGAGTTAGTCCTAATCAGTTAGCATCCTTTTAAGGGCATATTCTGTACATCAAAACAAACAACTTTTACTAAGGAGCCAACATAGAAATCGCTGATATTTTAAGCCATATTTTTAATAATTTATTAACGTCTCTAACCCTCACCGTTCGCTCGCATGAGGTGAGGATTATGGTGTGAGCTTTACACCAGAATCCTCATCAAACCTTACCTATAACTTCGGAATTACGTTGTGACTAATTATGATTTATAACCGATTTTCATGAAGTTTTCAGAAGTGAGGATGTTGGCGTGAAGGACATAAATATTTATTCCAATAAAACCAATTGAATTGTAAAATATATTTTTATTGTTAAAAAATAAGTACAAAATAATATTTATTATGACTAGAGACTATAATATGACTATTATGACTTTTTCTATTATGTTTTTTTATTCTAACCTATTTTGAGATTCGCTTATAGCGATTTACGGTAGGCTATGCCAAGCATGGGAACTTATGATCAAAATAGCACATACCGATAAAGATAAAAACATACCAAAATAACTGTAGAGAAATACTTCAAACTATTGACCTTCTTATTATATTATCACAAGCTTGTATATAAAGTAAAATATATTTATCTAAGCATGCTTGTACTGGTTACCATTGGTAGCTGATTATTATGTAAAATTATAAAAAAATACTTCAACACTAGTCTTTGAACATGAGGTACACCTATTTCAACATTATATCTTACACTTAGAGAGAAAATTATGTGATGGAAATAGATTTAATTGAGAATGTGAGGTTGAGAAATGTGTTTTTGTTTTCTTTATATTCAATCGTCATAAGGCGGAAGTCCGAAAAGTTCAGGTTTGAACTCTTCCAATGAGCTGAGAACGAGAGTGGCGCCACTGCACTGTGCCATGTCGATGCGTGGGTCGGGAACTAAAACTACTTGCATATTTGCGGCCTGCCCCGCTTTCAGGCCATTTATTGCATCTTCAAACACCAAGCACTGAAACATTTTTATTTAGGTTACGTTAATGTTTTAAGTATATCTGATTTGGCATAATTGCTTTGACTTGCTCTGTATGCCTAGCCACTAACCTATCTTATTTGTAACGAATTACATAGTTTATTTAAAAATGAAGAAAATGTACCAAATGAAGATACATGGTAATTTCTTTGGCCATACATTCTACTGGACATCCACTGCTGAGTAAAGGCTTCCCCTGTGTTATTAAAATGTGTATAAATTAAAAATTGGCGGGACTAAGAGTCAAGAAACTAAATAAAGTTTTGCTGTTGTATTGTACTTGATGTTAAAGTCGGAAGAATAATCAAGTCACTTCTGATTAACCATAGATGAACACATCATGCTTCCGAGTAGCCACTATAGGGTGGCAGTTTTATGGAGGATAAACAGGATACCCGAAGACATAAATCATATAAGTTGCTATTATATAATTTACTATGACTTCCAGGCACTGACCTCTATAATACAAGTACGCTGGACTTCATATTGTCGATAGCAAATAGAAGCCATTTTGGCGCAGTTAGCCAACGGATAGCAGTGTGAGCTTCCATGGACCTAATATTTTATTGACACAAATGTCAATTTTATTTATTTAATGATAGGCGAGCAGCATTATGCTGATGTGCCTATATCAAACAGTGTTGAATTTCAGTATTTGTCTGTTAAGTCTATCTTCTCCTTTTTTATCCATTTATCCAGACTGTTCTTAAATGCGTTTAAGGATTTGGATGAAATTATATCCTCAGGCAACCTGTTCCAATTATAAACGACTCTATTGCCGAGGATGTGATGTGCAGTGTTGGTCTGTGATGGAGCTGGCTGTAGAAGAATTTATATAAGAATTTATTAATTTATTTAGTACCGGAGATGCTCGAAAGGGCGCTTCAAATTGGCCCAAAAAAAACTGTAATGTCCTAGTCAATATTTAGCATACTTGTATAATAGAGATCAGTGCTTCCAGGGTATTATCCACAAGCAATAATTTTGAGCAAATTGTTGTTAATGACAAATTATTTTTGGGACAAGTTCACAACACTTACGTTTTCAGGCTTTGGTTTATCAGGAAACTTGGACGCACAGACTAAGAAGATTGAAGGGTCAGGTTTCCCCCTCGTCACTTCAGGATCTGAAGAGCCCATGGTGAGGTGGTGGAACAAGTCTAGGAACTGCTTATGATTCTGCATTTTCATCTCAACACTCTCTTTGCTTGAACTGGTAGCAAGTGCGATTGGTATGCCATGTTTATGCAGATGTTGGACAAGTTTCTGAGCGCCTGGAATTATTTAATAGGTTTTTCAATTAATATGAAATATGTATGGTTTGAGTTAGTCCTCTAAGTAGTTTTTAGTTTTGTAGAATCACTATGTTCCTGAATTTTTTTTTATAAGGCCGTATGTTTAGATTCAGATTTTTATAATTTTACCTGGCATTAGCTGCACATTAGGGAACACTACCTCATATACTTCGAAACACCGCTTCATGAACTCTTCTACTGTAAGGGGCAGGTCGAAAGTTTTAATGATTTTGTTCGCACATTCATGCCCTTGAAAGCCCAGTAAACTTGACTTTATCTCCCAGGTAAATTCCTTTCCATACTTTGCGCACACTGTAGAAAACGCATGAGTGTAAAGAACTTCTGAATCTGTAATGGAAAAATTTCAGTAGCGAGTAAATACCTACAATCGATGATTACATCTTAGGATTACGACATTATTATGTAATAACAGAACACGATATTCGTATATACCTAATAATAATCCGTCAAGATCAAATAGCACATGCGTGATTTCCTTAAACTGCATATTTAATTATTTTTGTTGGCTTTAGTGAACTAAACAATTTCAAAATGAGCTGAGCTCAAAGGGTGTCAACATGACATGATATTTGCCGACACGATAATGTACGGCATAATAATGTACAGCATGATAATTGGTGTACATGTACATCGAATATCATGTCGTACAATACTGGCCGTCCATTATCGGCTCGTGTCTATAAAGTACGGCCCTATATTCTTATATTGTACAGGCAATAATCCGAGTACATTTCTCAAATTAACATAAAAAATTACCTGAACCTAACTGCTATACAAATAAGGAATTCGTGTACTTTTACATCAAATATCAGTCTGTACAAAATCGGGGTGTGCATTATTAAGCCAAGCCTATAATGTACGGCATGATATTGCACGGCACGATATTGCACAGCATTATATTCGATGTACATGTACACCAATTATCATGCTGTGCATTATTATGCCGTACAACATCATGCCGTACATTATTGCCTCCCAGCTCAATGCTCAAATCAAATTTGTTTTTAATATTTCCTAGCCATGGATGCTAGTCCTTCAGCCGAATACATATTTCTTCATTCTCCAGTTAAATGAGTCGTAGTCACAGTCCAAGTCACACACAGTAAGTCACGGTCAAGTCCAATCATGCCCTAGTAAAGTCATGGCAACTTTACTACAAGCTTAATCGGAGTTTTGGAAACAACACAAAAATACACGTTTCATCACATTATATCACTTGCCCACACTCATGCACGTCAGTCAGCACTTAATGAATAAAACGCCACTATTTTTATGCATTAACACCCGAAAAAACACAAGTTTTGAAAAATAACACAATGCGGCGACATGATTTTTTCGCGTTCCCGCCAAAAACTCAGCTCAAAACAAATGCAAAGCAGCCAATCCTTGAAGTTAATTTTCTCCCAGACTCAGTAGAAAATACCCTAAATTCAACCATTTTCGCACAGTTTCCCCTAAATAAAACGTCATTCTACTAAAAAAAAAGTTGCCAGCAGCAGCCAGTGGGGCACCAGCCCCACGTTGTTGTTCAAATTATTTGCCGCGAATTATGTGGAGATAGGTATTATAAATAAAATAAATTGTGTCTATTGCAACATTTATTTTAGGTACATAATTTGACCTTAGTTGCTCAACGAAATAACGTACCTATCGTAATATTATACATCCCAGAAAAACTTTTCGTTTCATTTAGTTTCAAACATAGATAACATTGGGGTCCAAAATATTTTCCCCGATAAAGTACCCTAAAAAACTCTTTACCCCAAAAATACCCTAAGTTGTGGACACTGACTCAAAGCAAAGAGCAAACACCACTCTTCTCAGTTTTTGCATGACCCGACCGAACCGAAGCCGGTAGAGTAAGTAAATACTACATAAATAGACAGAAGTAGGGAATAGCGATGATCCGTTACATTCGTTGTTGAGGTTTCCGTGGGAGATTCTTCATTTGAAACACTGGATATTATATTAATCTTCCTTTATTCCTTCATAATCAAATAACTATATAGAAAACAACCTTTTATGTTACGCCATATTTTTTACAAGAGAGCAGATACAGTAACCATAGACATAATATTAAAAAGTTAAAACAAGAGATGAGACAACTTAAAATTAGGGATGAGCATTGTCATTCAACACTCTCCCTCAATGCACATCTTCATACCTAAATCATTAATTAACTTCACAAATTGGTTCCTGGGCAAAGGCTTAGTTAGTACATCCGCTAACTGAAACTTAGTATTAATATATTTAACATCAATCAAACCTTCTTCTACCTTTTGCTTTACAAAATTATACTTTATATCCATATGTTTGAGTCTACGCTGATCAGAATTTTTACAGTTTTCATTGTACTTTGATTATCTTCATAAATCAACACATTTTGAAATTCTACATTTAAATCAGACAGTATTTTCACAATCCAACATGCTTCTACTACAGATTCACATAACGACACCAATTCTGCCTCAGTAGTACTTAGTGCTACAGTTGTTTGTTTTTTCGATTTCCATACAATAGTATTGTTGAATAACTTAAATACATAACCGCTAGTGGATTTTCTATCGTTGTCTCTAGCCCAGTCGGCATCAGCATAGCCTATTAGAGGTGTTGAATTATTACAATTATTTTTAGAATATATTAGCGAATAGTTTACAGTCTGTTTCACATATCTTAAAATTCTTGTTAAAGCTTTCCACAGGTTTTCGCTTGGTTTACATTGAAATCGACTTAAGTAACACACAGCTGTTGTTAAATCAGGTCTTGACCCTACTGTTGCATACAATAAAGACCCTATCAGAGATCTACATTGTAATTCATAGCTCATATCAACCGAACTTTCATCATATTTATAATTAACATCCATTGGTGTATCATTTCCTTTACAATTTTCCATTTGGTATTTTCTAAGAATACTTTCTAAATATTTAGTTTGATTTATCGATATATGATCTGATTCTACGTTGATCGATATTCCTAAGTAATTTAAGTTATTAGAGCCCATGTCTTTCATTCGGAATTTTGTGGCAAGAAAACCTTTTAGTTTTTCTATTTTAGTGACATCATTTCCCATAATTAATAGATCATCTACATACAGAGTTATGTAGATATCTCCCATACTATACAAACAATAGTCGTTTTCTGATCGTTTAAATCCATAACCAGTTATAACGTTGTGAAATTTTTCATACCAATACTTTGGTGATTTTTTTAAACCGTATAATGACCTTGTTAATTTTAGTACATGTCCTTCTGGTATTTCTAATCCTTCAGGTGATTTTAGATATACATCTTCTTTTATGTCTCCGTATAAAAAGGCTCCTTTGACATCCATTTGGTGAATTTGGTATTTTCTACAAGCAGCTACTGATAACAAAACTCTCAAGGTTTGTAACTTCAAAACTGGTGAGTAAATTTCTCCGACATCTTCTTTCTGTTGAAAGCCACGTACAACAAGTCTTGCTTTGTGTATATCCTTCTCTCCAACATTTTTCTTAGTAAAAACCCATTTTGTATCTAACAATTTTTCTCTCTCTGGTGTAGGTATAATTTTCCAAGTTTCACTTTCTTCTAGTACTTTAAGTTCTTCCTTTACTGCATTTTTCCAATCTTGCCTATCTGTTCTTTCCTCTATATCTTGAAAATTTGAAGGTACATCTTGATTCAATGAAAGCAGTGCATATAATGCTTTGTCATCTTCTTCGTCCAAATTTATAACATAATCTTTGTGCCATATAGGATTCTGTTTTCTTCTTCTAGCTCTCCCTTTTTCTGACTCATCTGACCTCTGACTTGACTCTTGAATGCTATTTTCTTCAATATTTTCCTCTGGTAATTCTTGTTTTCTCACTTCAGAATTTTCTTTCTCAAAGTTACTCTTTTCTTCTGTAAAATCCACACTCCTCTCCGTTGGCAAATATACAGTTTTATCTTCTTTTAGTTTTTCATCAAACACCACATTTCTTGCATTCACTACTCTGTTTTCTTCCATATCATACAGTTTATATCCTGATGTAGTATATCCAATCATTATCATTTTCTTTCCAGTATTATCTAATTTCCTTCTGTGTTCCTTAGGCACGTGATTATAAGCAGTACAACCAAATACTCTCATATTTGACACATCTGGTTTTCTGCCCGTCCACATCTCTCTGGCTGTAAGCTCTCTCCCTGCTGATGGGCTTCTGTTTGTCACATATGCTGCATATAATATTGCATCACCCCAAAATGTTCTATCTAGTCCCGAGTCCAGTAATATTGTTCTTGATTTTTCGACTAATGTTCGATTCATTCGCTCTGCGACTCCATTCATTTCCGGATTAAATGGCACTGTGTAATGCATTCGGATTCCTTCTCGGTTACAGAAACTTTTGAACTCATTTGATATATATTCCCCTCCGTTATCTGACCGTAATGTCAGTAAATTTGTTTTGAAATTTTTTGTTGCATAATAATAATATTCTTGAAATTTTTCAAATACTTCAGATTTTTCTTTAATCAAATATACTATTACAAAATGTGTGAAGTCATCGATAAATGTGACAAAGTATTTATTCCCCTCTCTGTCTATTGGCGAAATAGGACCACAAACATCTGTATGTACAATCTCCAATGGTTTATTTGCTCTATATCCAGTTTTATTGAAAGGTTGTCTAGTCATTTTTCCTAAAAGACATGGTTCACATAAATTATCTTCAATTATATTATTTTTTAGATCGTCTAAGCCATTTACTAAATGTTTCCGTGCTAATGTGTTAATATTTTGTATGCCTAAATGGCCAAAACGCCTGTGCCATAAATTTACTTTACTGTCATTTGATGGTGAGTAGTTACAATTTGATAAATCAATCTCCATTTCAACATTATATAAACTACCTTCGGCATTTCCTATTAATATTAAATAGTTTTTATTATACACCCTTACTTTGCCATTTTTGAACGATACCTCTAACCCACTTGATTCCATTTTTGATACAGACAATAAGTTTTTTCTCAGTTCTGGTACATAGTATACATTTTTAATTGTGGTAGGTATTTCTGTTTTACCAACAAAACATTTAGAATGTATATTTCCTATTCCTAATGCTTGTATCATGACACCATTTTTGGCTGCGGCAATATTTTTGGGTACTTTTAATTCTATATAGTCAGTAAAATAGTCCTTATTATTAACCAAATGGTCAGAACACCCTGAATCAACACACCAAGAGATCATTTTACTATTACAATTGTTAGCGATTAAATCATTAGTTTCACTTGTACATGGAAACACATCACTTACTTCTTTCGTTTGATTATCTGCTGTATAAGCCTGGTGACTTCTCCAATCCGAAGAACCTCGCCCTTGACCTGTATTGAAGTTCCTTCCTGTATTATAACCTTGTCCTCGTCCAGTATTGTTAGATTGTCCTTGTCCTCGTCTGGTATTATAAGTATGTCCTTGTCCTCGATAATTCATATTCATATTCCTGTTTGTCTCATAAGTACTGTATCCCTGCTTTTGGCCCTGTCCCGGAGTGCGGCCCTGTGCCTGTCTGCACTGATATTTTTTGTGTCCAGGTTTTCCACAGTGAAAACATAAAAATGAGTTACTGAAATTTTGATTTTTTGGTGCTTTATGTCTTTTCTGTTTCTCTTCTTCTCCCAGCAGTCTGTTTTTCACAAAATCTACTTTCAAATCCGACATGGTCTCTAGCGCCGTTATAATTCCTTCGTAAGAGTCTGGCATTGATAAAAGTATGTAATTCACCTTTTCTTCCTCACTCAATTCCGTGTCCGCTTCTTGAAGCTCGGAAAACATTTGCTCCAATTTCACAAAATGTTGCGCAAGTGACTCCGACTCAATGTATTTGGATTCTGATAACTTTCTTCTAATAAACAGTTTGCTTCTAGTCCCCTTCTTTTGGAAGTTTTGTTTTAGGTTGTCGAACATAAGAAAAGCAGTCTCTTTCTTGATATATTCAATGTGGCTGTCGGCCACCCCGGCGATTAATATAGCTTGCGCCTTCGCCTCGCTTTGAGCATTTTCTGGTAAACTATAGTATGCCGCGTCTTCTACAGCGGCCATAACTCCATTTTCTTTAAGGATACTTTTTATCCGGAATGCCCATGTACTGAAGTTCACGCCGGCAAATGGCGTCACGGGGAAACGCTCTTTGGAGGACGCCGACATTTTTGAACACGGCTAATAACACTGGAACCACGGACCTCTGCTACCACTGTTGAGGTTTCCGTGGGAGATTCTTCATTTGAAACACTGGATATTATATTAATCTTCCTTTATTCCTTCATAATCAAATAACTATATAGAAAACAACCTTTTATGTTACGCCATATTTTTTACAAGAGAGCAGATACAGTAACCATAGACATAATATTAAAAAGTTAAAACAAGAGATGAGACAACTTAAAATTAGGGATGAGCATTGTCATTCAACATTCGTCGTCGTCGTCAGCCATAAGACGTACACTGCTGGACGAAGACCCCCCAATAGAGGGGTGTTGCCATAATCCCCACGCTTGGCAGGCGGCTTGGGGATCGCAGAATGCTCACCACCATTACAATACAATAAATAGATTAAAAACCGTAAAGCAACGCTCGTATCGTAAAGTATTGCGTGATCAATCACATACTTTTACGATTAACGAAGGACGATCTGAGTACTAATGGCAGTGAGTTGAAATAAATAGAGTAGTTATAGTCGAACAAAACTGCTTTAAAAACTGACTAGACGTTGCCTATATAAATATACTTACGCATATTACTATGCACTTTGTGAAGAAAAGGAAAGAATATGACCGACTTTATACGCCACGCCTGTTGTTAGAAAGAGACAAATATCTAATTTCTCTTACAGCGTAATAAGCTACACAAGTTGATTGGCCAGAGCGAGCGCCCTCGCCGCGCCGGTGTGGCCTCTTTCACTCTCTCACACAAGACGATCTATCTATCTCGGCCATCCATTTCAAAGTGACAACAGTCGTCTTAGATAAAATAAATTTCATTTTTTCCCATTGCAATAAAAATACAGTACTTACGCGTGAAATGATTTTTTTTTGTCTCTCACAGTGCCTGTGTAGATTGTGCAGTGTCTAAATACACAGAAAGGCATAATATCACCATCTTTTTGCTAGAAAACATACAATTAGCGGCAGCGTATTACCGGACATTCGGAAGTGAAAGACTGGTAGCGATCACGGCAATTACCTTGATTTCGTCTAGTAAATATGGCGGGGGGGACAACTCATCTACAGGTAAAAACATCTTAGACTAATGGGAGGTTTTCTGACAGCCTATTTTAAAAAAGTTCATAAAAATCCGTTAGATGGCGTTGACGAGACATGATACTGAATAGTATCACTACCTAGTCTGTGGTACTGAAGATTTGAATGAATGAATCAAGGTCAAAAGGTCAAAAAATAAAAATTAACTTCTAATTTTCATCAGGAGGGGTATTCACAACGAAGTAAGTAAGTTCGTATAGGCTGAGTGGCCAGCCCTAGTGTCAGAGTCAATTCACAACTCAATCTAAAAGATTTCCGTTCAGATCCACATTCTCCGCGTCTGTCATCCGGAATGTAGAGGATAGGGACGGATAATGTGGATGTGATCTTTCCGATTGAGTTGTGAATACCCCTGCTGTATTGTCATGTTTTTGGTTATTGTTTGTCTGACAAAGTACTTACCCATGGTATTTCCTTTGATAAATAACATATAATATATCAAAGGGTATCCTTAGCTCGCTATATTTATATCCTTATGGTTCCTATGCTTTTGTTCTTCCATAATACAAATTAGTAAGTGCGGATTAGTAATTAGTAGTGTTTGCTTTACAATAGCAATTTTACTAGAAGCTGAACCTTTTTGTAATTGTAGGACTCTACTGCAGAGTCCGCCTGGGGAAGTACCACACCTTTGCCAGTTATTCAATCGCCAAGCAGTAGTGTGCATGCATTACTGTGTTTCGGTTTGAAGGACAATGTAACCAGAAAATTACTGGGTATGAAGAGATTTAACATCTAATATCTCAGGGTGACGAGCGCAGTGCAGTACGGCGCAGGATTGTGTTCGCAAGTTCACAATTCTAGCACTGCTACTGTTATAGGCAGACGTGACGTGACGCTTACCACCAGGTGAAACATCCTCGCTCTGAGAGTAATAATTTTTTACTCTGAGTCCTCGCTAGTCTCGTCACGTTGTATAAAAAAAAGCTTTACGAAGTTTTGAAAAATATTTGAAACCAACACAAAATGACAATGATTATATACCTAATTACTAATATTATTAAAACCGTATTATTAAAAGTGTCAGTTACACTTTGATTACTTAGAGAGAGCTAGATCCTCCAAACACTTACAAAGCGGCTTCACTTGCCAACGCGGAAGACCCAGGGCCGTAGCTAGACCTGAATTTAAGTTAGGGCAGCTGTTGTTACAGGTAGGGCGTTTCACAGTACTTTGATTTATATTATTAGCTGATGGTATTTTTTTTAAGTTAGGGCATTACTATTTTAAGGTAGGGCATTGCCTCTCAATGCCCCCCTTGGCTACGGCCCTGGGAAGACCACTCCAAAAGTGGCGAGATGATATACAGAAGTTCTATTAAACCTGGACAAGATTGGCGATAAACGAAGATTTAGAGGAGCGGAGGAGGCTTATGCCATGCAATGGGCTGAATAAGCTCTCAATGATGATGATTGCGTAATATCTTCTCGTCCAAAATCCCTGTGTCTGAAGACAAGGGTCTACGACCAGTGTGTGTTGCCAGTGATGACATATGGAACTGAAACGTGGTCTTTAACTGCTGGCCTTTTGGAGAAACTCAGAGTCAGTCAACGGGCAATGGAGAGCGCTATGCTCGGAGTTACTTTGCGCGATAGAATCCGGAACGAGGATATTCGCCAAAGAACCAAAGTTACCGACATAGCTCGCAAGGTTTGCAAGTTGAAGTGGCAATGGGCAGGCCACATCGCTCGAAGAACTGACAACCGATGGGGAAGAAAGGTTCTTGAGTGGCGACCGCGAACCGGAAGACGCAGCGTAGGAAGGCCTCCCACTAGGTGGACCGACGACATTGTAAAAGTCGCGGGCAACCGGTGGATGCAAATGGCAGGTTGTCGTACAGTGTGGCGGTCTAAGGGGGAGGCCTTCGTTCAGCAGTGGACGTCTCCGGACTGATGATGATAAGGATCACTTCTCAACACTTCTTGATTATGTTAATGCCTTTAATAAATAAAATGGTAGGACTCTATTGAAGAGTCCGCCTGGGGAATCGCCAATCATCACTGCTGTTTTATTATGAAAACTGACGTGGTTTTGACACATTTTGTTTTATCTAAACGGGAATAGTCACGTTTAATTAAGCGTGAGTATTCCCGTATAAATAAAACAAAAAGCGTCACTGCTGTGTTTCGCTTTGAAGAGCAATGCTACCAGAGAAATTATTGGGGATCTAGTAAAATATCTCAAGGTTACGAGCGCAGTACAGTGCGGCGCAGGATTTTGTTCGCGAATTCCGTTCTGGGCAGGCGTGATGCTTATCACCAGGCGGAAGTCCCGCTCGTATCTCACTCACTTCATAGCATTAAAAAAATGTTTTCGATATACCGAATGCTGACGTTTAACGTTGTTTATAAAATTCCTTGTTTAGTAAAGTCGCCACTACTAGAGATCGACTTGGCGTTGTCTGACTATCTGAGTCAACTTTTCAACATTATTATTGTATTGTATAAATTAACAAGGCCAAATAATGAGACAAACAACTACAACCAAGACACTCTTCTGATGGTAAGAGATACCTATGCACATGACCATTGCAGCGGTATCCAGAAATTTGGATACCTACGAACACAAATACCACTTAAATAGCTTAGAAATTAATAGAGGCGCCGCTATCGCTAATAGTACCACGTACTAGTAACCCTGTACCACAGAATAAATAATAGTACTACATACCTGTACTACGTCTGAGAAAGATAAAACTCCACTATGTTTTTTTTTGGCGGGAACACGGAAAAATCATGTTGATGCATTCTATTATTTTCTTAAACTTGTGTTATTTCGCGAATTAATTATTAAAAATGGTGGCGTTTTATTCATTGAGTGTTGAATTACATGCATGAGTGTGGGCAAGTGATATAATGTGGTGAAACGTGTCTTTTCGTGTTGTTTTCAAAACTCCGTAGAAGCTCATAGTAAAGTCGCCACAACTTTACTAGGGCATGACTTGGACTCGACTTTGATTAATTTCGTGTGACTTTCAGCCTTACCTAAAATAATCTCGATTCTCTTAGTCACTGCTTAAACTTCTCTGTCCTTTTCTAGCACGTGCAACTTCACGTCAGAGAGAAGATGGCAGAGCATCTTAAGCAGTGACTAACGGTTGAAAAGTTTTTTTAAGTAAGGCCGTAAATGTGATTTATGACATATTTTGGTCAGCTCTTACTTTGTGCGATGGTGTCTCACTAGCTATCTACTGTACCTCTATGTACCTATACTATACTGCCCTTCAAACTGAAACGCAGTACAAAATAATAGATTCCTATAATAAACTAGCTTTTGCCCGCGGCTTTGCCCGCGTAGTAATGTTGAATACTGGAAAATAAATAAAAATCGGGGCCCAACTCAATTGAATCACTAAAATACGTATATTATTGCATTTTTTCCAAGCCGCTTGCAAGTCTTTAAGTTTGCTTGAGGATGACCAAATTTGGCATTTCGCGTTTGCAATACTTACTTCAAAACAAAGCCGTCTTGTTGAATTTTAAACAGACAGACAGATGGACATGACAAACTTATAAGAATTCCTCGTAGTACTACGGAACCCTAAAAATGTCTACTAATGACGCTATAGTTGCCGGGGCCTTTGACCCGAAAGATTACAATATTTCTTTGTAGACAACGGTTTTGACTTTTTTGTTGGAAGGTGCTAAAATAGCCAGGCTTATAGGGGAGCTAACTCGCGAGCAAGCCACATAGAACTGACCATGCGAAAAACAGTCCTGCCTTAAATCAATACCAGCGTATTTTAAAGTTTGACCTTGAGCCTTAGTCATGGCAAAACAAACTTTTAGGGGAAATTGAAGCCTTTTGAAGTCATAAGGTAAGTCACTGGGAATCATGGGAATACGCGGCACAAACATTGTTTCGCCATGGGCACACCCAGTCAAAATGATGGCCTCAACCAGATTACGATGCAGTTCCATTACACAATTTGGGTGGTCTTAAATTCCGAAGGAGCATGACGGGTGTACCTTTCTTCAGGATAAGCCTATGATATGGTAGCCCCTCTGGTCTTAATGAATTTAAAAACTCAACTGGATAGTTTACAGAATCATCATTATTGCATACCGTATCAACAGATTCAATGAAATGAAATAAGCTTAAGCAGAAAAAGTATGATAACAAAGAACGCAAAAATATTACCAAAATATTGCAAGAATTACGAAACTTCGATAAAATACAGTGCTGCACTGATCGCTTAGGTAGACTCGGTGTGGGTTGGAGTGGGGCGCGCTCGAGGTACAGCGCGTCGTACTCGGGTTTTAACGTATCTGAGCCGATGCGGGATGGACGTTTCGAAAGCGCTGTGCTTGGTGCGTTCACCGGATCAAGTACATGTGTTTAAAACATTTATTTTCTTACGCATAAACACTCGATTAGCTAATCTATAAATATAAATTTTTTTTTCAAATGAAAAACTGACCCGTGGCCTTCCAGTTTTGAAATTGTTTGAAAATTCTGAAACATGTTTATGTTTATTTTATCTTATCTCTTAAGTGAAAAAACTTAACAGGCTTTAAATGAATGGTTTCGGCAAAATGGTATTTTAATGATACATTGAACCCCTTGCGAATTTTTCAAAATCGTTGCTGAGTGTGCGTTTCTCTGCATCAGCCCTTAACACTAATGGTATATCGGCCTACCCTGATTGGGCCATATTCACTACGCTGGCCCAGTGCAGGTTGGCGGATTCACATACACTATCGTATTTCTTCTCCGGAAATATGTAGGTTTCCTCATGATGTTTTCCTTCACCGAAAAGCCAGTGGTATTATCCATGCATAAGTTTCAAAGAACTAATTGGAACGGGCTCGCCCGGGTTCGAACCCGCGACCCCAAGAATGTGACTCGAGCTTGATCTCACTGAAGCTACCACAGCTTGAGCTGAGTGTAAGTTTACACCACTCAAAATTTAGTTTAGGCATTTAAAAGTAAGTTAATTTAATATTAAAAATTTATTTAGCAGCTTAGGCTGTACAGTATCTATAATAATTATGTCCGTCAATCAGTCGTCTGCGTGGACCTACAAAAAAATAGCCTATGTCCGTTTCCGAACCTTATGGTAGTTACCTATCCAAAAATGCAGCTCCATCTGTTCAGCCGACCAATAAATACGCCCATCCCCGTCCCCATTCCCAGCCTCATCCCTATAAGCGCCCCCTTCCCCATCCCCATCCCGATACCAAATGTTATTTTAATATGAACACGCCCATCCCCGTCCACATCCTCGTTCCCTCCCTCATCCCCATCCCATCCCCACCCCCATCCCGATTTCAACTTTCATCTTAATATGGACACGCTCATCCCCGTTCCCAGCCTCATCCACATCCACATCCCACCCCCACCTGTCTCCACCAAATCCTCACTCCATCCCCACCCCATCCCCATCCCCATCCCCATTCCGATACCAATTGTAATCTTAATATTAACATGCCTAGCTCCGTCCCGTCTCCGTTCCCAGTATCATCGCCATCTACGTTTAGCGGTTTGGGCTGTACGTTGTCTATATGTCAGTCAGTCAGTCAGTCAGTCAGTCAGTCAGTCAGTCAGGACAAAGCCTTTTATAGTTATAGATAATATTATATTATGTGTTTCCATATATAGTTATCTTAAGTATCTTGTAGAATTCAATTAATTCAATTTATTCGCAATCCAGCGGGGCAACGTGGCCAGCATTTTGGGCACATTACCCGAAATTAAAGAGCGTTTAAACTATCTATAGGTTTGCTACCTATAGATACTTTAAACGGTCTCTTATATCGATTAATTTTTTTATTATTGTAGTTTAGTTTTAATTAGGTAGTTTAACTGTTTTTAATACTTTCTTATAAAATAAAATAAAAACGTGATCTTGTAGATGTGACTATTTCAATTTCGTTAGTTTTTATGTAAGTATATCTATGTAATTTTTGTTTGTTTTTGTGTGTATCGGTGATTTTGTTATGGATAAATGTTTTTGTATTGTATTATATTGTAACTAATGTTTACATACTACTGCTACTACTGCTTGGTGGCATCTTCCAAATAGATGAAAAGATTTTGATTTAGCATAATCAGCCTTTTTAATAGTCCACTGCTGGACTTAGGCCTACTCTCGAAGGGCTAATGAGCCATATTCACCACGCTGGCCCAGTTGCGGGTTGGTGAATTTGGTGGGTTCCCAAAGAGTAAAACCAAAACTAGTAACAGTGTGACTCGTTGGGATTTTTCTTCCCATTGAGTAACACGAAACCGTTACCCGATGAACCATTTTTCAAAAAAGTTGTCCTATATAACGAGTCACACTCAGTATCACAGTGTGACTCGTTGGGCCAAAAATAATCTCAACGAGACACATTAATTTTACTGTAGTCACAATAAGCCATTAAATTTCTTCTCTCCGGAAGTATGCAGGTTTCCTCACGATGTTATCCTTCACTGAAAAGCCAGTGGTGACACAGAATAAATAATAGTACTCAGGTGGTGTGAGTATCCGTACACATGGGGTCCGGGTTTCTTGACGGAGCCCTTAGTTATTTGTTGATATGCTTAATTTTATCTACATATATAAAATTCAAAGTACTGACTGACTCCCTGACTGATATATCACGCACAGCCTAAACCGCTGGTCCTAGAGCCATGAAATATTTAAAATTCAAAGTCCTGACTGACTCACTGACTGATATATCACGCACAGCCTAAACCTGACATGAAATTTGGAGGGTGTATTCTTTGGAAAGTGTAGGGAACCACTAAGAAAGGATTTTTGGAAATTCCACCCCTAAGGGGGTAAAATAGGGGATCAAAGTTAGTATGAAAGTCCTTTGTTTTTGTACTTTTAGTCACGAAAATTTGGCTTTGGATGGTTCATTTAAAATAAAAAATGCTGTTTACAATATTTCGTTGACAGAGACGATTTAAGGGGGGGGGGGGGATGTTGTATGGAACGTTCTTTGTTTTTGAAGTTATAGTGATGGATGAGAGCGGGCCGAATTTCTTCCGTACGCGGACAAAGTCGCGGGCGATCTCTAGTTTATTATAAACGCTTTACTTTACAAATAAAATCAGAGTAATAAAGTTTTTAAATATTTAACCTTACTACTCGCGTGGTAATCTATAATATGCAATGTAATGTAAAGGGTTTTTCATGTTTTCTAAAACAAAATTAAACAAAGAATATAGATGAAGATGATTCAAATTTTTATTGTATTACGAAGAGATAAGTTTGGCAAAAATGAATGAAAAATGATATCTGGCAAATGTCCACCACGACCACGCTGACAGATGTCGATTCTTTCATCAAAGTTTTTAATCACTTTATGGCAAAATGGCGGGTCTATTTTCGTATGTTTTTAGGCTGCAATCGATTCGATTGGCTCCGTATAGACTCTGTCCTTAACATAGCTCCACAAAAAATAATCAATTACAACAATTACAGCTAGTTTAAAATAAATGTATGTCATTTTTAATACATTTAGGACATTACTTAAAAAATCTTCTCAACCGTTAGTCACTGCTTAAGATGCTCTGCCATCTTCTCTCTGACGTGAAGTGTAACATTTAACAAGAGAGAGAAGTTTAAGCAGTGACTAAGAGAATCGAGATTATTTTAGTTAAGGCTGTTATTTTCAATATTTTTTGACAGAGATGACTTAAGAGGGTGAAATGGGGGATAAAATTTGGTATGGAAAATTCTTTGTTTTTAAGTTCTGGTGATGAAAACGCTGGTACTGCAAATTTTTGATTCGGGGATTTGGGTCAAAGGTTGGCTGAAACTTTAATAATAATAATAATAATACCTCAAGAGGCTCTCGCTAGACGGTTGAGTCTAAGGTCAGATACAAAAGGCAGTGGTACTTGACACGGCACGCATTGTCAGGAGGTTCCTCACTCTGCAGCCCTAACCACCGGCAGCTTGAGCCCTGCCCCGCTGCCGGCGGCACTCTAGGTTTAGGTTTTTTATTTTAAAAATGTATATTGTAAAAAACTTAGATTTAAGAAAGAAAATAAATATGTGAATAATAATAATAAATATTGGAGGACATTTTACACACAGCACCGTCTAGCCCCATACTAAGCAAAGCTTGTATTATGGAAACCAGATAGCTGATAGAATACTTATATACTTACTAATTTTTTTCGTACATACATAGGTAGATACTTATAATACATACTACAAGAAAGACAATTATTTATTTGTATGGAAAGGTCTTTGTATTGAAGTTAGTATTGAAGTTCGTCGTCAGCCATAAAACGTCCACTGCTGGACGAAAGCCTCCCCCTTAATAGAGGGGTGTTGAAGTTATAGAGTTGTAATTGGTATTTGGATTGACTTTTAAAAACAATAAAAATAATATTTTGTGCTAGGGTCGATCTAAAGTGGTGCATATGAGGAGGGAAACAATGTAAGATTCTCCCGCTCCAAAATACTCGTAGTATTTTGGAGCGGGCGAATTTCTTCTGCGAGATCTAGTAATTAATAGACTTTATGAAGTAATCTGCTATTTCCGTGTTTTTTTAAAATTACTATGGCTTGTTAGATTGAGGGACTAGGGACCCGGTAGATTTTTTAAATTATTTATTAGGCAATCTACCGTCGCAGAAAAGCGATAGCACCACTCCAATCCACACACCCACTCCACTACAGTCACACATATTCTGTGAAAAAAATTCAACCATCTATCTTTCACTATTCTACAAAACAGCCGTTTATCGGTACGAAAAACGATAGTAATTAATAGGGTCCTGTTTTACATCCTTCAGGCACGGGGCCCTAAATCGTTAAAAATTTTAGGAACATAATAAGCATTTTATAAAGGGTTGCTGTAGCACGTTATACCGCAAGGACATTGGGGTTGAAGGAAGGTCGCCACGGAAGCGTAGACGTCGCCAGCCGTCTGGACTGTTTGTTATATTATGCAGGTATACACCTATCTAGCCAGAATGTGCCCTTCTCCCTTGCCGCATGGGATCAATATAATGCAAAGACGAGACAGAAAAAAATTAAAAGGCAGACTATCTCCTTTATTTTGGGGTTCTGATATACTTGCACACAACACCACCATCTGCTGTTATTCGAATATAATGAAGTATAGGGCAACGCATATCCATTTAAAATGTTTTATTCTTGAAGTTATAGTTAGAAAAAAAAAAGGTATTTGGATAGTTCATTTTTTAAATGCAATCAAGTGACGAGACTACCGTTTGCCTGGTGGTAAGCGTCACGCCTGCCCAAAACAGTAGCAGTGGCAGAATTGTGAACGTGCGAATACAATCCTGCGCCAGCCACCCTGAGATATTAGATGTTAAATCTCTTCATACCCAGTAATTTCTCTAATAACATTGCCCATCAAACCGGAACACAGTAATGCATGCATGCACACTACTGCTTGGCGTTGGCGGTTGAATAACTGGCAAAGGTGTGGTACTTCACCAGGCGGACTGCAGTAGAGTCCTACCACTACAAACATCTAAATTTTTCATTTAAAATAAAATATGGTGTTTTCATATTTTTAAAAGGGATGACTTAAGGGGGTGAAATGGGTGATGAACCCTTGTATGGAAAGTCCTTTGTTTATGAGGTTTTTAGTTATCAAATTGACATTTGGATAGGCTTAATCTATATATATATATATATATATAGATTGAAGGCTCTGTCCTGACTGATTGACTGAATGACTGACTAACCACCGGAGTATGGAAAGCAGCGTTCTCTCGGTTAACGGTTGTGAGCATTCTGCGATCCCCATGTCGCCTGGCAAGCGTGGGGATAATGGCAACCCCCTCCCTATTCGTAAAGGAGAGGCTTTCGTTCAGCAGTGGACGTCTTGAACTTGCGAACAAAATCCAGCGCTGCGCCGCACCGCGCTCGTCACCAATTTTTTCAAGTTTAATGTCAGTTCTCTTCTCCAATAATTAAAATCACTAAAGAGGGAGTTTGGCGGGAACACGAAAAAAAAGGTTGCATCGTATTATTTTCCAAAACTTGTGGTTTTTCGAGTGTTAATGCATAAAAATTGTGGCGTTTTATTCATTAGGTGCTGATTTACGCGCACGAGTGTGGGCAAGTGATATAATGTAGTGAAACGTGTGTTTTCGTGTAGTTTCCAAAACTCCGAAGAAGCTTGTAGTAAAGTTGACACGACTTTACTAGGGCATGACTGGACTTGACTGTGACTAAGACTCATTTGACTTGAAAATCATCAAAAACTTGATATAATATAAATACTTGACACTGGCAAATGCACAGAGTGCGACGCCATAATCCTCTTAGGAGGAAAGAAGAAAAAAAACACTAAAGAGTAGCATATTATGATCGCCCCTCGGAGGAACTAGCTCTCTCTCTCTACATAATCAAAGGATCTCCCAGACAATAAATAAATAGACAAATAAAAAAAATCCTCAAGAACCTAGCCTAACTATGTGTTCTGGCAGCCTCACATGAGAGCTTTCGTTCTAGGCTATGTGTTTTTACTACCATCTTCGACCATATCGTTACATAACATAATTATGGTGAGCTGGTCTCACACCAAGCCTTACATGTCAGTAGGTATGTTTCAATTCAATGTTCAATGTTTCAATTTCAATGTGTAGCAAACAAAGTGAAACAAAAAAAAACCGTATATAAACTCGTAAAGAGCTCATTGGCAACTCTTGGCTCGGGGTTTGAACCCACGAGGCCACCACAGCTTTTAATACAACGAATTTTGTAAAATTATTTCCCATAGCCTCTAATTATTTACATACTTACTTGTACAGTTTACGATGTATTCAAGTAAACCAAAATGTAGATACCCACTTAAATTGCAATCGATGATTACAACATTTAATCATAAGTATTTACTACTTACGAATAGGCGATAACCTATTGAATATTGAATAGGAGGGCCTGTTAACAAGAACGTATACTCGCCTTGAACTATTTCTTTACAACCATGCCCTTATGCTTTATCGATAAAATTATTAGGCCAATTTAAATAGACGATGAAGAAAGTCAGACCAGTAGTTCTAAGCCCGTATGTTAAAGATGGCTGAAGACCACGATATCCACGATCCATATTTTTTATTTATTCGTGGATGTAGAGCGTGAAATAAAGCATTCAGGCAAAGCAAAAAGTAAGTAGGTATATAGGGGCGCAGCGTGGTTCTAACCACTCAGTTGTATCGAGTCTCAGAGCTGGGTGCACGTCGCGTCGTGCCGCTTTGGTGTAACAACGATCATTGTGACATGTTAGTAAATAAAAAGTGTTTATATAAAAACCACCGCGAGTCACAACTCTCAGTACAAAAGTGACTCTAATTTGGTAAACATGTCTTTACCGGGAGTTTTCCTTTTTTCACACTACTTGGAGAGCTTTTGGGTAAGTTAATGTTTTTTCTGCTTTATCGCAACTTGAAAAAAATATGCCTTTGGTTTAAAAAAATAAATATATTTTCTTTTATCTGTTATAAAATTAAGAATTTTTCTTTATCAATTGTTTTTATAAAGTGTATGAAGTGCATGAAGGCTCTACACAAGTAAAGTAAGTATGCATTTTTTGCATGCGTGTAATCTAAATATTTAGAAAGTAAGTATATAAGTCTAAGTTATTAGAGAAAAGTAAAAAAAAAAGTTTTAAAATATTTTTTTTTATACTTGGCGGATCTAGAGTATTGATATAAGTAAATACCTAGGCCGATAACAAGACAACTGCCGACAGCAAGTCAGTGTCATTCAGGATGATGTAAGGATTCTAGTGACACACCATGCATCCAAATCTGTTCAGGCCTTTAGAAGTTATGGTGGAATAGAGAAACTAACACGAACCCTGAAAACATTACACTCCATTTTTGGGCAGTTGTGTGAAAAGAGCTTCATAAAAAAAACGAGTTTATGAAAATCGATTAAATCTAAGTTTAGTTCGATTTTCTCGACCAGAGTCGGGTTCCGGGCACAAAGTAAGGCCGCGATAAGAGCGGTAAGAAACTATAAATTATTCAATAATTTTTCTTGCGAATTATGAAGCGCTACAGATCGCGTGGTTAGGCGAAGTTAGCTTAAAAGTTGATATTTAATTGCTGGTTAGTTTTTTCGATATAACATGACACGACGTTGTTACTTAAAGTGTTGCATAAAACTGACCTATACTATAATACTGCAACGGAATAAAAAATAAATAAAGGGAACGTAGCTAATGTTGAAGTTCTTCTGCGTACCTGCTGAAAAAAGTTACCGATACCGAGGTTAGGAATACTTGCAATTGAAAATAAAATACCTATCTAACTGAGTTCCACATTCTATGATGATTTGCGAACTTATAATATTTATACTTACAGGGCAACGCGTAAACTGTCGGGGTTTTAAACGATCATTGGATGGGTGACCGTGAGTGGCATTTACATATGAGCGCTACCGTGGGTCATTAAATTAAATTTAAGGTTAAATTGTTGGTCCCGGTTGTTTATACTGTATTTCTATAACAATAACCATCGAGCCACGTCAGAGGGATTTGGTCGGCACTGTGACTCAGACACAAGGGCTGGCTGGGCGGCCTATACGAACTTACATTGACTTTTAATCCGAAAAGAGGACTGTAGCTACTCATAAAATTGTAAACCACTTTTGCTATGAGACTAAATCATAAATAGCGAAAGACAATCTTCTCCCCTAGAAAAAAAATGGAACAGTTTTTTTTTCTGCGGTTTCAGGGCCAACCCTGTTAGACCCTGGTAGTTAAGTCCTATAGTTAAAGTTGTTCAAAATAATGAGTAGGAATACTGACCATATTATATTATATTACCATATTACTCATGACTCACCACCTAATTCTATCACATGTCTTCGTTATCAGAAGCATATACCTATCCCTTACACCGGGTATAAATTTCGTATCTATTTTTGAAATACTGAATTCTTGAACGAACTCTACGATCGAGTCCACCTATCCTTTTGGTTTGATACAACCGGTCGCCCTGCGACTAGGAAGAAATTCGCCCTGCTCCCAAATATCCTTCATACCGCTGGGTTATAATATTTTTTTCACCCTTTTTGATAAATCCTGGCAAAAAGTATTATTGTTTTTGTTTAAACTAATTTTCATCACTATAACTTCAGAAACACAGAAATTTCCATACAAAGATTCATCCGCTCATTCATCCTCTTAAAAAAAAATATGACAGCTGTGTCAAAAATATAGAAATGGAAAATACCTTATTTTTTTAAATGACTTGTCCTAATATCAATTTTCATCACTCCATTCAAAAACAAAGAATTTTCCATACAAAGTTTCATTTCACCCATGTTATAAAATACTACAAAAATCTTTTTAATTTTTAATGAACTATACAAATATTATTTTTCAGGACTTTCATACAGAAGTTTTCAGCCATTTTCCCCCCCTAGGGGTTGAATTTCAAAAAAACCTTTTTCCTTCTCTACGCATCAAGATAAACCTCCTTTTAGGCGGTTTAGACTGTGCGTTGTTAGGCAGTCAGGACTTCTTCTTTCCTCGTATTAGATAGATAAGAAATTGTAACATGTCATAGATAAATAATTAAGTCCTATTGTTCGCACCAGTTATTCGATATGCTTTCGAAACTTCCTAAACGAAGAAAGAAACAAGCTGCCTGTTTCCTTAGAGCGATAATCTAGATATTTTAAGATCAGTGAATAGCTGGTGTCTTCTAGGTCTGCGTGCTTCGTCTTTGGATACATCGTCGCTTACCAACAGGATAGTAGGCGTTCAAGCGCGGAGCTATTTGCGTTACAAAAATACTAGTTTTTAGGGTTTCGTACCAAGGGGGGAGTAAGGGGAAAAAAGAACCCTTATAGGATCACTTTGATGTCTGTCTCTGTCTGCCAAGACCCTTTTTCTCAGCAACCCATCGAGATATGAATTTGAAATTCATATCAGACACGTATGTTTACGGACCATAAAGCTGTAAAAAATAAAGCTTTTAAATCAACGAAGTAAAAAAATACAGCCAAAGTACGGCAATTTTTGGCCAAATACTTGATACTCTCAAGTCAATCAAAATTCTTTCCGTTATCCCTAAAGGCCGTCACAGACGACGAAGATGCTTTATTTCATGTTAAGATAAAATATCGCTCGCCATACAATTTTGAAATATATTTATTATCTTCGTCACCTGTTCGTCGTTTGTTTTGTATGAGTAGCGATATTGAAATATGTTCTAAGATAACATGAAATATTATAGCATCTTCATCGTGTGTGACGGCTTTAAACCAAAAATACGTTAGAATCATGAAATTTGGCAAGGAGCAAGGTCTCAGCACAAGTAGCTAATGGGAAAACGCTCAAAATTGAATTTTTTTAATATGATTAACTAAATGAAAAAAAAATGCGATTACTTACTTACATTTGCAGTTAGAGAATAGACTGTGAGGTATATCGATGTATGGTCAAATTTTGTTCCAACTACAATGTTTAGTTTGTCCTTCAACATGATATATATATTTCCTTGGGGCAATTTTCTGTGGTTTCGGTTTACGGAACCCTCGTTGTTACTTGTCTTTTCTTTGTAACGGTTGTTGCACAGACATCGTTCGGATATTTTTAGGCAGAGTTAACTTGAGCAGGCTTAGCACATAGTGTTATAAACTGTGGTAGCTGTGGGTGTAGCATAGTTTTTTTTAGGAATTACGTACTTAGAACATACATTTATGATAGAAAAGTGTATGAAAGAAAACTGCAACAGCCTTTTTCATGTATTTTTACTTCCGACCTATCTAAACTACTAAATTCTCGAACATTTTCTTGCTATATACGAGTATACCCTTTGATTGTGTCGGCATTTCATCCATGACTGTTGAACGACTGAATAAGCTCCTAAAGTTCCTAACTTCATGCGTATGCTCGGTAGGTTAATTGGTTACTTTTTTGTGATGAAACCAAAGATTATGAATATATAATATCATTGGATGAAACCGAGCATGTCGTTCGCTAGAGAGTTAGCGCCTTGCTCGTAACTATTTAGAAGCTTGCATAGAGATTTCCGAAAACGTAGCTCAAATAATTTCGGCCAACTGTGAATTGGACTTACGCACCAAGGGTTAAATAAATAGAATAAGGGATTTATCAATAGATAGATCAATAAACAGTATAGTTATAGTTATATATATGGTATATATATTATAATACGGCATAGTTATACCCGGTTCGTTTAAAAAAAATTATATTATTATTATACCTGCATACTTACTTTCTTACTACTTTTGAGATTCATTGGCGATAAGGAAAAAAAATGATGGTTCTTTTCTATATTTTTTTGTAATTTTCTAGAATTGTAAGTAACGATCCCATAGCAAACATACTTTAGTGTAGGTACCTACAAAGATATATAATGTAAATTTACAGGCAATGAAGTACTTACTTATCTAAGTAAGATTTTTATTTGTCGTGTGATTATTGAGACATGAGTAAAGATCGTTTACCTTTTCCGAGTTATAACTGACAAAGATTATTTACCTTCCCTGAATGATTACTGATATGATAAAAATATTTATGCAGTCTTTATAATATGCAGAAAAACATTTTGTTATCAATTGTAGACCGTTAAAAAACAAACAAGCGTTTGTTCAGCGTTTTTATAATAAACACTGCTAATGGCCGGATGACTTTCAGCTATATTAGACATTTGAAGAGTCAGGTTACACGTAAAAGTAGGATAAGCATATTTTTATGTCTAGATACTTACTAAGCACTTTTAGGCCCTATATTTACGCATCCACAGTATGTCTCTCTCGCACATTTTTAAAGAAATCTTTGAGAATGTTCATATATTTTTTTGCCTGGGTGCCTCCCCCTTTATCCCTCTATAGACTAGCCTAATAAACGAGTAGGTACTTTTACAACACTATTTTTTTAAGATTGTCTAAAACTTTAAGGGGTCATTGTACTCATCATTATGAACAACTTTTCCTATGGGGTCAACCCTGAATCGTAAAAAAAAACTGCTGTTCCATACATTTCGACCAAGGTCAATGAACTTTTTGTATGGAACATCTGATATTTTTTTCGCAATTACATGGTTGGGCCCATAGGAAAACTTGTTCATAATGATGAGTACAATGACCCCTTAAAGTTTTAGATATTAATAAAAAATAGTGGTGGTGGTATGTGGTTACATCATTATGAACAAACCTTTCTTATGGGAACAACATAGAAAAGAAATCGCGAAATCGCGGAAAATTAAATTGTAACACTTTTTTGTTTTGAATTCAGTTTTTTTTTCTTAGTTATTGGCATCGCACGTTGTGCATTCTGCCAGTGTCAAGTTTATGAATTTTCACATTTATTTGTTATCATCAAGTCAAATAAGTCATGAAATCACAGTAAGTCACACGAAATTAGTCAAAGTCGAGTCCAAGTCATACCCTAGTAAAGTTGTGGCGACTTTACTATGAGCTTCTATGGAGTTTTGAAAACAACACGAAAAGACATGTTTCACCACATTATATCACTTGCCCACACTCGTGCATGTAATTCCACACTCAATGAATAAAACACCACCATTTTAAATCATTAATTCGCGAAAAAACACAAGTTTAAGAAAATAATAGAATGCAACGACATGATTTTTCCGTGTTCCCGCCAAAACTCCAATTCAGATCTAAAGGTGGTACCAAATATCAGATCAATCTGTCAACAGGAACGGGGTAAAATAACAATTACTAAATTTGCCCAAAAAAAACAAACAACTACAACAAACAGGGCAAGCTAAATAAACCCGTTTAAAATAATAAAACCATTTAATAAAAAATCTGCTGTTTTTGTTGTGAATACACAAGGGTGAATGACATTTTGTTATGGAACAGCTGATTTCCCGCAAACTACTAACGTTCTGCGAAACCCCGTATTGTACTTGGCTACCATTTTTTTCAAGAGCATCCAGCGCAGTCGAAAATTAGCCACACTGCAATTTCTACAGTTACGCTCGTAACTTGTGAGTCGCATACTAGCCTATAACGGGGCGGAATTCTGGATCATCATCATCATCACTATAGGCAGCTTATTTGCCTTGTTGTAAACCTCTTCACTCTTACGCCAGTCTTCCTTGTCCAGCGTCAGTCTTGTCCAAGTGCTTTCACAGAATTTCCGGGTAGGCGCATCAAGGTGCCAACCAAGGTATACGAGTAGGTCAAGGTAGGAGGTTGGCTAGCCAATTCTGGATGCCAACGCTACATTGTAGAGACGGCGCGTTTAAGAAGTGCATTTAGCGGTCAGTTTAGTATAGAAAATAACAATGTTCAAATGTTTTAGCCTAGACCTATTTTAATTTGGCAGCTTTCTTGTTTTATCCTTCTCTTGTTTCATAAACACCTATTTATACTTTCTTGCACATTTCATGGACAGATGCGACTTGCATTTTGGCATAGAAAAATCTACTAAAGCTGCGCGTCCACTGCGCTGGCATCCGAGCGGACGAAGCGTCGGCAGCATTTACAAAATGCGGATGCGGATCTTGCGGACGCATTTTGCATCTGCTTTATCGACATCCGAATGGCGCGTTCGTTGCGGATAACGTCATCGTTAGAACTTTCGGTATCTTCCGAATGGCTCGTTCGCTGCGGGTGACGTCATCGTTAGAACTATCGGTATCTTCCGAATGGCTCGTTCGCTGCGGATGACGTCATCGTTAGAACTATCGGTATCTTCCGAATGGCTCGTTCGCTGCGGATGACGTCATCAGCAGAAATACCGCTCCGATGCCGGCGAAGTGGACGCGCAGTGATTATTATTATTATTATTATTTTGGTAACAAACATCGTTGCTCTCCTTCACCAGGAGGTTAATATTATGCACGAGCCGAAGCCAAGTGCAGTTAATTTTTGTATTTTTTTAAAATATTTTTTTAATGTATTTAGTATTAAGTAATTTTTGAACGATTCTGCAGGTATTGAGTATTGCAGAATTTTGAAGGAGAATGTACGATGTTGATGAGATTCCTATTGAGTCTAAGCTTGTGTGGAGTGTTTTTGGAATTACTCCTGTGGTAGGTACGACTATTGGTATTGTCCTGACGGTATTTACACTCGGTTTTAATTTCTATTGAAATGTCAACATATTTCGCAATTTTTTCAGCGTGTGTGGTGGTGAGGTTGTTTGTGTTGCAGATGGCAATGTCTATGAGGAAAACTGATTTGTTCTGTTTGTCTAGTACTATTATTATATTTTATTTAGCAACTCGTTGCTGCAAAAACAGAAAATGTCATGTCTAAACATATCTAAAAGTATGGAGAATCGCTCACCAGATTCCCTTATAAGTACCAAAGTACCCAGTCCGGGAAACCCACGGTTTTATCCGCTCTTTTAAGGGGAACGTATATTTTTCGGGATGTAAAGTTGCCTATTTGTGTTAATCCACAGCATTCCTAATTTCACAATTTCGTTGAACGTATCGACTTATCTAGAGCATCCCATGCGTATGCCATACGTTTTCCATCCGTGGTCTCTATTAAAGGAGGACCTTTGAGAGGATTATGGCGTCGCACTTTGTGCATCGTCAAGTATTTTAATAATATTTAAAGTTTTTGATGAGTTTCTATCAAATGAGTGACAGTAAATATTTTTTTCTTAGTTAAAGGCATCGCACGTTGTGCATTCTGCCAGTGACAAGTTTATGAATTTGCAAGTTTTTATATTAAAAGCGAGGCAAATGTCTTGAAATCACAGTTAGTCACAGGAAATTAGTCATAGTCGAGTCCAAGTCATGCCCTAGTAAAGTTGTGGCGACTTTACTATGAGCTTCTACGGAGTTTTGAAAACAACACGAAAAGACATGTTTCACCACATTATATCATGTTGCATTGCAAAAACCTTATCATGTTTTTTGTTGCAAACCTTTGTTTTGTGTTCTTCGACGCTCAGACGTATCCAGTGGGTTTTCTCCCATCAGTCGAAGGGGTTCTTCAGGCAAAGAAGTAAGAGAATCTAGAAACATTTTTGTTGTCATTTGCTTCGTATCTTCAGGAGTCCTTCCTCACTGAAGAACGCCAGTGGAACATAAGAACTTGTTAAGTATGATGTGGCTTATCATTTTGTGTGGGATATCACAATGTTTTACACATCTTTTTATAAAACTTTCGTTTTAGAATCAATATATGCTTCCAACTTAACACTGTTTTATGATTTTGTTTACATATCGTTTGACAGTATGACGTTTGAGACGTTGACATTGACATTTCGTAGATTCCTGTAATTTTTTCATTGAGAACAGAATTCATTAGTGTCTTTCCACACGTTGCCAACGCGGACAGCGTGTAAACAGCCCTTTATTGATTTATCGATTCAGAAAGAAAAGTTTTGTTTGTTTTTACGCCGGCAAGTCCTGGCAACGTCCTTTTTAACTTTGGTTTTTGATGGCTTAAGCGGGCGAATAATCCGCTCCTGTGAATTAAATACCACACCGCAGAATAGTAAGTTATTTTACTTGGTTTTCAACCTGATTCGTTGCCCGCTGGAGATTGTAGCGAGGATTATCATTTTCACTGATTTCCACAGTACTTGGGATGATTGTCGTGCAGAGGATGATAGCATGCCGGCCTACAATTCCTTGAGATCCAAAGCGTTGGATTGGTAAGAAACCCATCACGTCTTGTTTCCAAATCCACGTACCTAAATTATAATAGAATTAGAAGTAACGTCGTTGTCTCATTGTTGCAGATTCCGCCGCTCTTTTTTCTTTCTTGGTTTAGTGTTTGTGCTTGTAAAGCGTCCATGTCTGCGAAATGACTCGTAGTCTACCATTTTGATTTCGACGTCGATACGTCGCAATAACAGTTAGAAGAATTTTGAAGCAGAAATATGTTTTGGTGAAGCTCAATTAATCAATATTAATGCTACGCGCATTTGGTATGTTAATTTTCCCTTAATTTTCTCACGTCAGTAAAGTGTCTACAACGAAGAAAGAACCTAGAATGTTTTTGGACTTTAACTAGAAATTATATGAACAAGAATTGTAAATTTAACTTCAACGAGCAGAACTGGCCCTTCTGTCTCAATCCTTTGGTGTAACTTTAAAACTTAGAACTACAATAGTAAAGGTTTAACTTATCTATACTTAACCTAGTACCTAAGTACTTAATTTTACATTGTTTAACAAATGTACTAACATAATAGAAATATCTTAAAGAATGTACCTATAACTAACAGAACCGTCATTGATGTACAATGACACAGAATAATAACTAGTAACAGAAGCTTTACTTCGCAATGGTTTTCAAAGAAATATGACTCAATCTGATAAACAATATGATTTAATTTAGCTCGCGGTCCAGTCGAGCACGTGTTCATTTACATACCTACCTATTTCTTTTTGAAGGAATATGGGCCTTAATTCACTATACTACGGTTCATAATAAGTTATACATGGTTATACGTATTGAAAGAGCCGCGGACTAGCAGCCTACTAGATTGGCCCTTGCGCAATGGCCGCCGCCCGTAGGTATGTTTTTAATACCTACACGCGGAGTGACACAGGCCTGACAATGATAAGAAATTGAAGAATATATTTTACAATACATAAGATTTGGACGCTATTTCCTAGTCTCATTTCCCAGCATTATCGTGCTGGTGGCGCCCTTGTTAGAATTAGTTATCTCGGATAGGTAGGTCTAACCCCATCTCACCCGCCAGAGGCAGGACCGCAGAGCGCACAGAGAACCCACTACCCCTCGAGCTAGCCGTTCACCACACCGGTGACCCGGTAAGGTAGCAATCACTTGCCCACACTCGTGCATGTAATTCAACACTCAATGAATAAAACACCATCATTTTTAATCATTAATTTGCGAAAAAAACACAAATTTAAGAAAATAATAGAATGCAACGACATGATTTTTCCGTGTTCCCGCCAAAACTCCGACAGTTTAATTAAGTCACTCACACACAGTACGTCACGCTCTAGTCCAATCATACCCGAGTAAACCCGTAGCAGCTTTGGTGCAGGGTTCTTCGGAGTTTTGAAAATATAACGGTAAGACTTGGTTCACCACATTTTATAACGCGACCACGGGAACGCGAGAAAATCATGTCGCTGCATTGTATTATTTTCCAAAACTTGTGTTTTTTCGAGTGTTAATGCATAAAAATGGTGGCGTTTTATTCATTAAGTGCTGATTTAACAGCAAGAGTGTGGGCAAGTGATAAAATGTAGTGAAACGTGTCTTTTCGTGTTGTTTCCAAAACTCTGAAGAAGCTTGTAGTAAAGTTGCCACGACTTTATTAGGGTATGATTGGACTTGACTGTGACTTACTGTGTGTGACTTGGACTGTGACTACGACTCATTTAACTGGAGAAAGAAGGATCGATGAAGAAAAATGTATTCGGCTGAAGGACTAGTATCCATGGCCAGGAACTATTAAAAACAACAACAAAACACATTTTATAACTTGCTCACACTCGTGCGAGCTCCTCGTAAATTGGCGCTTAAAACGTCACAATTTTTATACAAGACACAAGTTTTGGAAAATAATATTATGCAGGGACATGATTTTTTTCGCGATCCCGCCAACACCCACGACTGATAATTAGAAGATAAATAAAGTAACATAATACGTAGGTACTAAGCATTTAATCAAGGAGGAAGTAAATAGATGTTTCGACTATTTGGGTAGAGTAACTCTATCTATTGTGTTTGGCGAGTCTATGATATCATTGTTCAACTTTTTATGTGTCTGCAGCATTTCCGAATTATTCAATCAGATAGCCTTAACAACGCTATCACCTTGCAGAGGCAGCCAAACATTTTCAAACGTTCACAGTTAATTTATAACCGACATCAAAAAAGGAAGAACCGCCTGCCAAGCGGGGGGATTATTGAAAACTTGGGGAGGCCTGCGTCCTGCAGGGGACGTCTGATGGCTGACGATGACAGATTGGTCTCATAGAAACTTCATTGGTTCAGTAGTTTGGTTTTTAATCAAAATAACTGGAAAATATATTTTATTTTAACAAAATTGCGTATTTACCTTCCTGTGACTTTTCAGTGGTGTTTACAGAGGTATAATCATAGAGGAAACATATAACATCATTGGGTATAATAGTTTCAAGACGGATGTTTTTTTAAATAGACTGTATTTAGAAAATACCACGGTAGCTCAGGGGAGTGGGAACTCTACATATTAAATGGTCATTGTAA
Source organism: Erannis defoliaria (assembly GCA_905404285.2). Classification (NCBI taxonomy): domain Eukaryota; kingdom Metazoa; phylum Arthropoda; class Insecta; order Lepidoptera; family Geometridae; genus Erannis; species Erannis defoliaria. The sequence continues at coordinate 7,538,249 of FR990066.1, read as the reverse complement.
GTATATCTGGCATTGAAAACGAGCGCCTACTCGATAAAGATTCAAAGAAATCAAGAATTGCATGTTAGAAAACAAGTTCTGCTTATAATAACTAGGTAATCACGAGCGATAAACGCGATACAAATAGGTTAGGGTTAGCGAGGCTATAACTTATACAAGGCTATGGATTTCAAAGTCAAGGTCTTATTCAGTATAGCTGGGTATTCAGCTTCTCGAAGGAACTATTCAGTCCAAGAACTCTATTGCTTAGTCCGCCTGGGGAAGTACCACAACTTTGCAAGTTATTCAACCGCCAAACAGAAGTGTACAAGCATTACACACTAAGTATTGCATTCGCGTATCCCTCTATACTTATCTAACTTATGTGATCGAAGAATTGAGTATTCCCGCACGGTAAATACAACAAGTACATCTAATTCAAAAAACACGACTGCCCTGCTAAAAAACTATAGCCAATGTCACTCGGGATGATCAAGGATTCTAATGACACCAAATCAGTTTGGTGATTTAGAAGTTATGTTGGAATTATCCTATTAATTAATTACCCTGAAAACGTTACTCTTTTTTGGACAGTCGTGTGAAAATCATTAATGAACAGCAGTGTAGGTAATAGAGATTTATTCATCTTAGAAGACGTCATCATAATTCATCATCTAAATGTTACGACGAATTTCAAGTTGAACCTTGTTTTTATTTTTCTGTATGTTGAACATAGAAGCTCATCACGTCACTCATCAACTAATAGACTTGCTTTCTGCAGGTTATGTCTGCCATCGTTGGCCTCCCACAACTGGTTAGTTGGCTAAAACCACCCTATTAATATGGTAATGACTCGAGACTGCTCGTAAAAACCGTAAAGCATCTTCCACACGAAAATTCGCCTCGAAAACCAGCGTATCTATTACCTAAATTTTATTCAGCTGTTTATTGCATCAACAACCAAGGGCATCATAAGATAAGTATTACTTCTAGTATTATAATGATCATATTTATAAATTAGACTACAATAACAGTTTATTGAATTACACGATCTAAAAATTTAACCAGCGAATATCGATAGGTATTAATAAAATGAATGGACGGGAAATAAGGGCACGGATTTTGAAGACTATATGTTGAGCGCCAGCTCTCCACTCGCGTCAGTCATACTCTGTCTTTGCGACATGCGAGCCTTACGATACGACAATACAAACTTCTAATGCATACTATGCATACTTTTAGCTAAGTATGCTTGATTGTGTTGACTTGTTAATTTTGAACGATTTGCAAGCGCTGGGCCCGTCCATTCCAATAACACCGTCGCTGGGTATTACTATGAAAATTGAAAACTGACGTGGTATTCACACTTTTTTATTGTGCCAGTGCGAAATCAGGCTCGCACGCGCGTCAGGCTTTGTTTTCATTCCGTCAAAGGTCACCGGGTGTGATCCATCGAAACTATAGTCGGAGTATCCGACTTAATTAAATGAGTAATCCCTTATAAATAAAACAAAAGAGTTAGATAAATAATTTGTTAAAACGTACATTAATATCAAGGCAACTAAATGTCACATCGTGTTTTCATACTTTTCATAATTTATGAATCGAGATGGGAATGAACTGATCCACTTGTGAGTGGTTAGCTCTAGTATCATAATAGTTAATGTTCTACTACCAAACGACCAGGAGCTCAAAAAAAACTTTTGTATGTACGGTTGATATACCAAAAACTCGGAACTAAACAGTTTGATTCCAATTTCATTGTGCGAACTGCTAAACAGCGAATTATGCTGTCCGAAAGTGTTTCCCGATAGATACAATCTGATTCGGATCATTGATTAGTTAATACCTTACCGATGTTACAAAATAAATTATTTATTTTTTCCTTTTTTTCAACAGGCGATCATCAGTAGTGATCTAGGGATCACAACGGCCGCTGTCTCGATCACGCATTTAACCATTTTTGAAGATATAAAATCACTGAATATAGTAATATTAACAGCATCCTGAAAGCATTCTCAAATCGTTTTGACTGTCAGTTTTGGAGGATTTAGCTCTCGTTGGGTATATAAATCAAAGCTGTCAGTACATGAACCATTGTCACATGATTCATGTACTGGCTAATGACTTTGATTAATTTTAATATTGAATAGATTTTTTAATTATGTTAAGTTGAATTGAATTAGGTAGTAATAATAATAATGGTAGCCTTTATGGGGGGCCCATTTAGTGGTTGGCGAGTCATCACCTGTCTAAGTATTTTGATAATGAGACAGAATTGGCAGGTGCCGTTTCTCATTCCATAGACCAGTCCAACGTTTCATCAAAAATTCACCAAAATAGCCCGTTTTTTTTTTAAATTTAATGTTAGAATAGTGTATCATATTCTTTTCTCACCCATGTATTAGTTTTATAGTGTTATTTTTGTATCCAACAGGGCCTCTTGGTGTTGGCATCGGCCCCACCAATGCCTCTTAAAGTTCCTGGCTTAGACCCGAGTTACAAATTAATTAAAAAATAATAAATAGTATTGACATTATTTTTTGTAATTTATGTGTTTTAATATAATATGACCTGGAATTTAATAGGACCTGGGTATGTCCTTAAACTGCAATCAGACCCACAGGAGGACGGGCAGCAGCGTCCTCTTGGTTAATGGTGGTGACCATTCTGCGATCCCCAAGCCGCCTGCCAAGGGTGGGGATTATGGCAACACCCCTCTATAAAGGGGGAGGCCTTCGTCCAGCAGTGGACGTTTTATGGCTGACGATGAATTTAATATGACTTGAAAAACTAGTCAAAATAAATGGATTTGAATTTGAATTCGCAGCCTGTGAAATGGCTGAGAATAGCATTGAAATGAAATGAAATTTATTAGACATACACAAACGTTACACAATCAGACATGTTAAACATCAAAATAAAGGCAGCAGCATTATAGACCTGTCTTCCCCATCGGTTATCAGTTCTACGAGCGATGTGGCCTGCCCATTGCGACTTCAAAATGGTTGGTGCTAATCATTATTACGCCTATGCAAAAAACTCGCGTAGCACCAGTTTTATGACAAGCCTTCAATCAAGCCTTTGTCAAGGACTGTATATAATTGTTTAATTATGCACATATCAATTAATTGAATTTACTCTATTCAGGTGTTAAACGTAATTACCTTATTGAAAAGTCTTATCTATCATATAACACCCAAATGTACAGATCGCATAACTAACAAAATAAAACCGGTCAAGTGCGAGTCAGACACCAAGGCACCAAGTGTTCCGTACCACCACACAAAATATAATTACTGATAAAACGTCTGCGTGTTAAGTTAAAGTTGAATATCATATTGGTTTAAAGGGTTGACGTGAGTATTCCCGTGTAAATAAAACAAAAATATGGGTTGAATCTCTTAGCACGAATCTCATTTTTATTATTTGTTTTCATACTTTAGAGTTTGATCTATAAATTGTATCAAGCTTGGTATTACCCGTTTTTACTATAGACCAAAAACAAAAAAAAACATACAAACATATTTCTTTTTAATATAGCAGGTACGCGCATAAGGATAATTGCAAAAATGCAATAGTAAAAAACTGCAATAATTAAGCATATTCCGTGAATATAATATTTTCAACCCCCTGCTTGGTTACTTGGGTACTAACCGTGATTAACTTTTTTTTAATGCAATGGAGTGCGAGACGGGCAAGACGTTCACCTGCGGGGCTATCATGTAACTTTTCGGGATCGCGATTCGGATACGAGTTGTAAAAAATTGACACTTTTCACTGTCACTGCCAAAACTCATTTGACCCTGTAGGGCAGGATGAAACGTCAAAAGACCGACGGATTTGCTTAACTTAATTAAGGAAATCAATGCATTCGTTCAATAACGATAGCGAGAGAAATCCCTCCGTGATACCGTAAAGCTGTGACAGTGACAAGTGACATTTATGACAAATCGCGATCCGAAACTGCGATCCCGAACAGTTACATGATTAGCCTGCTGTTGGTAAGCGACACGCCTGCCCAACAGTAGCAGTGCTAAAATTGTGAACTTGCCGATAAAATCCTGCGCCGCACTGCACTGCACTCGTCACCCTGAGATATTAGACTTAGACTAGAGATTATTGGAACTAGGTACACATTTTTTTAGCGATTCGAGGGTCTGCACCACAGAGGAAGGTACCATAATAGAAGTATTTCACTATGATAAGATAAGTAAAATAAGCTCCTTTCGGCAAGTTATATCGAGTAGCGTAACTACGTATAAGTAGGTGCGTTCAGCTCATTATTTCTTCTATTTGCAATCCGGACTACAGCGAGCCCATTTTTGCACTGGGCTCACAGACCACATTTTTATTTAGTGGGTAGTGGCTACTTTTAACGTATTTGCGGTTAGCTACTGTAAAAAAATAAAAATTAAATAAAAAAATATTCAAGAGCAAGGGATGCGAAATTTAAAGCAGAGCTAAGGTGCACTCAGCTGTAAGCAATTAAAACACAACTTGAGCAAGTTAAAATAGTAACAGATGCTATCTACGTGTATTTTTATATGAAAGCAAATAATAGTTAAATTCATTTTCAGATGCAATTCACGTAGATTCTCAAATCAATTTTCTATCCTATAACTTTTAGCTGTTACGTTGCATTGTTTTACTTGGGCTTAGTGTTACTTAAGTAGTTGTTAAACGTTTTCGATTGAATCAATGACTCATTAATAAGTCAGTCGTCGTTCTGGGTAACTCAATCAAGTCGTGAATAAATAGGTTACTTCTAGACAAGCTTGCTTCATCGTAAACTGCATCTTCATTTGACATTAGGGAAGGTATATAGTTGGCTTATATTTGGCCTGGATCAAGGCAGCAGTCAAGCGTAAACCTAACCCATAAAAAAAAATTACCACGACAAACAGAAAAAAATATCGAGGAGAACGAACAGACTAGGGGCCGTACCATGAAAGTTTATTCCGAGATTAATTATTGTTACTCTACGGTAAGTTGTGCTTCCAGGGCTCGTACCGTGAACTGCTTATAGCGGGACCGAATACGCTCAGCTGCCGACGCTGCGCGACTGTGAATTTTATTGCGTCGTATTAAGATTCACGGTCGCGCAGTGTCGGCAGCTGAACCTATTCGGTCCCGCTATAAGCAGTTCACGGTACGAGCCCTGGAAGCACAACTTACCGTAGAGTAACAATAAATAATTTAGTCTACTAACCTTTTAATAATTCACAAAGTTCAGTTTAGCCAATATCGTATAGGCCAATCGATCATTTTTTTTAATTAAAAAGTAATCGGTATGGTTTGTTGCTCTCAAGCTGAACAGATTTTCTACAGCAGTTATTCCGGTCCAGTGACTTAACAAGGTACGCATACAATGTTGTAAGCTTGATGTAGAGTCAGGGAATAGTCTTGAGTTCGGACGACCCCGCCTCCGCACAGGTGTATTGTGATGTGAAACATCATAATCTGAAAAAGCTCTCTAAAGGATAGTGAGAACTGTATTGAAATCCATTGCGTAGCTTAGAAGATATCATAGAAGGGAAGATAGAAGCTAAGCAAAGACCCGGAAGACCGAGGAGAAGTGTTGTAGATCAAGTAATTATCGCTTCTTAGGAATATGATGGTGTTTTCGTTATACCGTATAACTATACATAGCGTTATGAGTACGTGAATTTCAAAGTACCCGGGCTAATAATAATATAAAATATAAATAGGAAAAAATTTTAGCCTACAGATCCTTTCTATATATTTACCTATCTACTGGGGTATATTATAGACATATTATATAAAATTATTACCGTGAGCCCCAAGATACAGGCCTCGCGCCTATTTTGGGGATCACCGTTAATTATCTTTTATTAAAGCTGGATTTTTAAGTCTGTACCTGTATTTTAAGTAAAAATTGTACTACTCTATTTGGTAATAAACTATTTATATTTCTTTCTAAGTAAAGGAAAAGGCCAAAGTCACTTAACAGCCAGAAGACGTCCACTACTGGACAAAGGCCTCTCCTTTACTAGGGAGGGGTTGCCATAATCCCCACGCTCGGCAGGCGGCTTGGGGATCGCAGAGTGCTACCACCGTTAACTAAGAGGAAGCTGCTGCCCATCCGCCGGTGGTTCAGGGCCAAAGTCATCTGGCAGCAAATAGAAAAAGATGGAAGTTGAGCCGTGCTCTTAAAAAAAAAATATATGATGAGATTAAAAGAACTAAGCGCATAAACACGTGTATATGTAATGCGATTTAATATTTTTTTCAGCGACGAGTGACCTCGGGGCCTTTTAGCAAAAAGCTTAACTTTGTTAACTAATAATTAACTTAATAAATTAAAAGACTTTACAGAAGGAATAGGTATACTTAGGAAACTTATTCTACTTATACGGCGACAGTAGGGATAGCGGTTAAACTGCGGAGGGCGGCTACCCTCCGTAGGATCACCCGCAATCCTGTGAATTTGAATTTTCGAGGATATAAAATATTACGCAACTAGAAATGACTGAGCATGAAGAGATTTGACATCTAATCTTCACTCTGTTCAATCTATTCACTCTGTTATATCTCCGAGGAAAGATGGGAAGCCGGCCTGATGCCTAACGTAGTACGAGTAAATGTGTATTAAATAATAATTATTTGTTCCTGTAATAACTATACTAGTCATTCAGTAGGCTGAAGTCAAGCTCGATGTTAATTTGGATGCAATAATACGCGCCATTGTGGAAGTGGTGAGGGAAGCATTGAGCCGTACTGGGTGTTATAGTGACACATATCCGATGCGGCGACCGGGCGCCCTTCGATGAGCAAAACGAATCGAGCCCTCGCTCGTCAGAACGCACCGGCTACATTCGCACTTAAGGTCCTGTAGCCCTGACGCGACTGTCTTTTTCACACGTTTACTAATTACTGAAATAATTACTGGACATGAATAGATTTGACATCTAAAAATCTCAGGATGACGAGCGCAGTGCAACGCGGCGCAGGATTGTGTTCGCAAATTCACAATTCTGGCACAGCTACTGTTATGGGCAGGCGTGATGGTTACCACCAGGCGAACGCTTCGTCTCATCACACCTTTGCATAAAAAAAAACTGTTTTTTTTTTGGTAGAGATGAGTTTCCAAAATCGTGTTTGTTGCATGGGCCTATATAATTCTATCGTTTGACGTAGATCTGTAAGCGCGAGTAGTGACCTATAAGCTCAGAGTAATAATGAAAAAACCCTTAAGTAATTGTATGTAGTTCTTTCGTCTATTGTCTAAAATATAAAGTTTATTTTCTATAATTTTTTGCAAGATTTGTACTTTAGAGGCAATTATTTTAGGCGTTCTTTTATATCACAGATTAATGAAAATATTTGTAAGTATGCATGTTACTAACAAAAATGTATTTAATTTAATAACTATAATGTCACTAAACGCATGTCTCCAATCATGTTTACATGAAATAAATATATTATTATTATTATTTCTTCTTATGGCCAAGAGCTAGTTACGTTTGTGCGAATGGGGACATCCTTATTATGTTGCATCTGTCTATGGTAACACTATTCATATTTTTTTATTAAGTTATATTTTTTGTCTAGAAACGTTTTAATCTAAATATCGGGAGCTCGTTTCACAACCTTATCGCGAATTATATCCCGTAAATATTAATAGAAATATCAAAAAACATATTTTTTTGAATTTTCTATCTCGTCTATCAAACTCATCAAACTATAGAATATGTAATTTTGATGATGACAAACAACATACACATTGGGTTACAAAAAAACGTATAAGTGCGAGCGAGACAGCTGTATTTCGGCTGTAATACCCTTATGGCGATGATAAGAACTATATAATGCGACGTTTTTTATCGCATTAATCATTCAGCTTACTCTATATTGTAAAGGGTCGCTTATAGCGTAACAAAAATATGGCGGTTACGCAAGGTCGCCGGCGATTTTTTTAATTTTAATCCATAATGTTTGACTACCTTAACCTTTTACTAACTTTTGTTACTTCATAGTTATTTATATCGAAAAATTGAAAACGTGTTCATGATTTCTCAGAAATATAACCAAATTGCAATTATTTCGCTGTTATTTTTTCGTAGACTGAAGTCTGTAGTCTATTTAACTTCTATCTGCGGCTTAATAAGCACAGTACCTACTTGTTACGCTACTGTGTATGTGTAACTTTGGATGCCTTGGTCGGTTAGTTGGTTTTTTATTGGGTTTAATTCGGGACAGGATTCCGTTTATATTAAAGGCACAGCTTTGTGGTGTCTTTAGCATTAAGTACACCACGAGTCTTCCATAAATTATTTTAGTTTTTCACATTCTTAATTTTTTTTATCACTTTTTAGTATTAACCTTTTTTATTATTATCTTGAAGTTCTTTCGTTTTAATTCTTGTGCTTTCGCTTGTTTAGTCGGGTTATTCACCAAGTTGACTCGAGGGGCTGGACACGCGTGTGTCCAGCTAGTGAAACTCGAAATTGGTATCAGGTGTTATTTCGCCATCTGGACACACTAAAATTTTCATACGTGTCCTGATAGTGAATAAAATGTTTGAATAACATGTCTGTTATCGTCAACTGGACATTATTCTAAATTTTTGAAAAAAAGTACACACATCAACAGCCGGAAGACATCCACTGCTGGACGAAGGTCTCTCCCTTAATAGGGAGGGGTTGCCATAATCCCCTCGCTTGGCAGGCGGCTTGGGGAATCATGCTTGGGGGCAGAATGCTTACCACCGCTAAGAGAACGCTGTTGCCCGTCCTCCGGCGGTTCTGGATGCAGTTTCAGGACATACCCAGGTCCAAAAAAAGTACAGTCTGGTTAAAAACGCTAGAAGTTTTCGGTAGAAACTCAGTAATCGCTACAATCAACCTCATCGACGAACCAGCCTCATTTTTTACCGACTTCAAAAAAGGAGGAGGTTCTCAATTCGACCGTATGTTTTTTTTTTTGGTCGTCTATAGTATTTTTCTCTGTTATACAGGATGAAATTGAATTATCTGGCAATGTCTTAGGGGTCATTAAATTAAATGAACAACTTGTACCCTGAAACCAATCCAGAAAACGCAAAAAAAATAGGCTGCCCCTTTGATAAGACATAATTTATCAAAGGCTGTCCCATACAAAAATGCAATTCATCATCATTATCATCATCAGCCCGGAGACGTCCACTGCTGAACGAAGGGCTCCCCCTTAGACCGCCACACTGTACGACAACCTGCCATTTGCATCCACCAAAAATAATACAATGCAATTACGCACGACAAAATATATGGATGCTGATATTTTTCTAAAAATTGTTCATTACAATGAGTTTAAACGACCCCTAAGATATTGCTAATGAACTCAATTTCATTCTGTATGTTTACCTACAAGCTGTTGTTTTGCATCGACGCCAAATTGACAGAGGCATATATACTCATCGTTTTTACTATGGGGCCAACCCTGAAATCGAGTTTTGGCGGGAACACGGAAAAATCATGTCGTTGCATTCTATTATTTTCTTAAACTTGTGTTTTATCGCGAATTAATGATTAAAAATGGTGGTGTTTTATTCATTGAGTGTTGAATTACATGCACGAGTGTGGGCAAGTGATATGATGTGGTGAAACCTGTATTTTCGTGTTGTTTTAAAAACTCCGTAGAAGCTCATAGTAAAGTCGCCACAACTTTACTAGGGTATGAATTGGACTCGACTATGACTAAATTCGTGTGACTAACTGTGATTTCATGACATATTTGACTTGATGTTAATAAAAAACTTGCAAATTGATAAACTTGACACTGGCAGAATGCACAACGTGCGATGCCAACAACAAAAAAAAAAAAAAAAAAAAATCCTGAAATCGTGAAAAAATATCAGCTGTTCAATGCAAAAAGTTCATTGACCTTGGACAAAATGTATGGAACACCTACATTTTTATCGCGATTTCAGTGTTAGCCCCAAAGTAAAAGTTGTTCATATAACGATGAGTCTACATATCTGCCTCTGTAAATTTGACGGGGATACTAAACAACAGCTTGCATAATATATATGTATATGTAACCTACACCTTTAAAGAAAACTCTCCTCAGTAATATAGTAGTTCCAGCCGCACCTAGGACTAGAAAGTGGAAGTGGCCTTTAAATTGCCAGCGAGGTCTTCGCCTCGTGACGTCATTAAGGTTCCATTCAACTCAGCACATCGGTCATTCAGCAGCCAGGCTCATTAGTCATGCCTGATGATTACCAGGTGTTGCTCTGTTTTTCTGAACGCATGCGTCTCGCTGCTTTTACTTGAACAGTTTTTGCAGTAACTATGTTGTGTTGCTGCCATCTTGTCTGAGCGTTTGACTTCAAGTTCAAGGTCGTAATATTTATATTGCAAGTACATTGGTATCATGCGAGGGCTTTAATTCACGTTTCGATTAATCTTTTTGGTCCACGCGCGGTCGAGATACGAAGAGATTTGTGTCTTCATTATCTTTAGTTCGTTTTTCATCGCTTCCCAGCTTGAATTATTGATTCAGTCAAGGTCTAGTTTGTGTTTTGACTTCGTCTGCTTGAATTAGCGTGGTACATTAGCGGAGTATACTAAATATATACTTGTATGTCTTCGTTCTTCATTTATTTCTTTGGATAAATGTACCAAACGTTTTGACTGTACGATTCTTACCGTACAGCCAAGGTATGGAACGAGTTGTGACGGGCTTTCTTTATTTCCCGAGAGAGATATCTAGCCGTTTTCAAGGTCAATAGTAGAGTGAATAGTAGTAGTAGTAGTGAGTGAGTAGTCTATGAAGTCTGTGGGCTTCATCTGCGACCACATCGTCGCATACCAACAGGAACGAATTGGTGGTCAAACGCAAACTTATGCGTGTTAAAAAATCGTAAAGACTAAGCCTTTTTAGTGCTTTATGAAATTCTGAGAGTGAAATGTATTGTAGTTTTTCAACCAACTTCAAATAAGGAGGTTCTTAATTCGAATGTATGTTTTTTTTCTATAAATAATAATAATAAATATTGGGGGGACATTTATGACACACAGCGCCATCTAGCCCCATACTAAGCAAATCTTGTATTATGGAAACCAGATAGCTGATAGAATACTTATATACGAATACTTATATACAAAGACGTCGACTTCGACTGCTGAACGAAGGTCTCCCCCTTCATAGGGATAGGGTTTGCCATCATCCCCAGGCTGGGCAGAAACTTGGGGATCGCAGAATGCTCACCACCGTTAACCGAGAGGAAGCTGCTGCCCGTCCTCCGGTGGTTTTGGACGCAGTTTTAGGTAATTCCCAGGCTTAGGTCCATTTTATGTACACCATTAGATAATAATTTTACACAGCATTTCCTTTTGGATACCGCATATAACGTATAGGTTCAATAAAGATTTTTTTATTGATACACACACAAAACAGAGGACGAACAAACCCAGAGCAGAAATATTCAAATCCAAATATCTACCTAACCAGGAATAGGACCCAGGAACTCTTGCTCATAAGGCTAGCACGCTTCCACTAGCCATACATCGGTATTCATAAATATCGTTACATTTTTTTTTCATGTTCGTACAATACCTATTTGCCGTAGCTATCAGGTTTATCAATGACATAACTCAATACAAAGTTTAATAGTTCGTAATAAGAAAAAATAATTATAGCTCATGTCATACTGATAACCGGAAGATCATCAATCATAGAGTTCGTTTGCCTTCGTTTACGCACGTGTTTTAATTTCCTATAAGTCCTTTATAATGTAGCTTGATTAAAATTACAGCAGACGGCATTACAGTGAATAACTTTGTAATAACGTCGGGCAAATTAAATTTATTTGTAACACAAAGATCACTGGTTTTCTGCGCGTAAAACTACTATGAACTACAAGTGCTGTACGTATAAATAGTTAAAAGTATACTTGAACTTTAAAACGGAACTGCATTTAGCGTGGATTATCACAAAACAATAACCATATTTTTCAATTCTGTCATATCAAGGTTACGTCAACTTGAATATAATTTTAGGGATGTGGTAAATCGATTGTTTTATTTTGCAAATACGCAAGTTCTCTGCGACGTCATATTAAAAAAATAGCGATCTGCCGTGATGTCAGATGTACAGGTTAGCAAAAAATCTTGAAATGGAACTAGTATTTTTATCTGTCAAAAGTCAGAGGAAAATCCAAAAATATTTCTATAGATGATGTTCTCTGTTTTGAATACTAAAAATAAACAACCCGTCGGATTTTCTACTGATATGTGTTCAATATACCTTACAAGCAGTTTCAGTGTGAAACTTATTTGCGATGGCGGCGTCCCCTTAATTTTCAAGACATTTTTGCCAAGCTGTATGATTTAAATACTACTATTAGTACTAATACTATTATTTGTACGTTTTTTTCAGAATTTTCTCATCGTACTATCGAAATACAAAACTCGTACAGATAATGTACAACTTTTTTGTAAACCGTGATTTCTTCCGTATAAAGTATAATATCTAAGTACTAGCAACTATCTTTGTAAATTTTACTCGTACCTCGTCATCAGCCATAAAACGTCCACTGCTAGACGAAGGCCTCCCCCTTAATAGAGGGGTGTTGCCATAATCCCCACGCTCGGCAGGCGGTTTAGGCGGCAGGTACTAGTAGGTACCTACTACAACATAAATGTATAAGTAGTTGGGTTTGCCTTTAATCCATAAATAATCGAACATAATAAAAGGTAGTAAAAGGTTGTAGTTCGTAGACAGTACTTTTGAAAATATTATTCGCGCAAAACACTTCCACTCGATAAATACACACATTATTCTCGATTTGATCCGAATTGTCCCTGCACTATTCGAGGATTTTGACTTTTAATTTTTTTTCATTTTCTTTGTCATTTTAACAAGCTACATTTAATAGACATACGCATCTATTGATGATCATATTTAGAATTTTAGAACTTTACCTCTTCTTATTTTCTTTTACGCGGACTGTGAACGAATAAACGAACTGGATTAGACAGATAATTTTAGAAATTTTGGTTTTTATAATTTTATTAAAACTTTACAGTCCGGACACTGAGAGAATGCGTTTGACAGCTACAATAATAACATTGTATAAAGCTGAATGAAAACATAGATTTTTTTTTCTGTAGGTAGTAGGTATAATCGGCTACCACCTGCATGTAAAGGTATTAAAATAGCAAAACTAGTAACTAACAAAACTTTTTTTTTAGCGTTTGACAGCTACAATGTTATTGTAGCTGTCAAACGCATTCTCTCAGTGGCCGGACTATACATGGTTATACTTGATTATGCTGGTAACCGATGCGGTAGGGTTACTGAAAGTGCCCTCCCAGTCACCCGTCACCCGTCTATAGTCAGTCGCTCATTTCACTTTATGAGGTGAAGTGCTGTGCACGTGAAGTTTTGCGATTGCGACGCTCTCTTTAACGTTATACATGTCCGAATTGGATTTATTTTGCTTTTTACTTTATTTGCTTTTTTATTGATACATCTCGCCAAAAATTTACGTATATTTAATTTTATTTCGTGATGTTTCGAAGTCCTGGGACTTAGATCGTGGGTGTCTCGTGTCCCGGGACTTTGAAAATGTCGAGACTTCCCAAACCCTTAACATCTTCGCTTTTCCTATAGTATAGTTTGTGTTGGCATACCTAGTGTCTTGTTAAACAGGAGAAACCACTGGCTCCCGACACACCTATCCTTAACTAGTTTGTGTCATAGTAACTAGTTTGGGAGCCTATAGGTCATATATATTTTTGTATTACTGTATCAAAATATATAACTTTGTTTAATTTTAGTATGTGTGTTAGCTATGGTATGGGCAGTTTCAACAAGGTATCAATAACTTTATAAACCTACCTAGCCCTACGTGTTTGCACCGAGACAGCTAGTAAACCGAAATCTGGGTAGGTATAAAGGTATTCAGAGACTTGCTGCCTAACTGTTCCCATTTTGTCAACAACGCACCCGCAACCTATCCCGTTTCTACCGTTATACCAACAGTAAACTCATATAGAAACCAACACAGTGCATTTCAACAGTTACAGTGCTGGTGCTTTACCTAAACTTACTTTAACACCTCGAAATAATTACTTATTTTTTTTTTTTATCCCACTTCGTACCACTTCACATCGTACTTAGACCTTTACCCCCTTATTAACAAACGTGGAGTAGGTACCTATCGTCGGAATAGTTAACCTGTATTTTTATTTTCCTTACCTTTAAAGTTGTAACACGGTAGATAAAAAAACATCTTTCATTAACTATTTAAAATGAATCCACGACTAACGTACTATCTTAAGCATAAAACACTAAAACCTATATAAATCTATTTTACTTAGTTAAAAAGGAAGACAACACTTTAATACTAAAATAGGTTTTATGCTCTATAATTATTATCTCAATCAAAGAGGGAAACTACGGATTAACCTCCATTTGTATCTCGGAGGAACTAGCTCTCTCTCTCATTTGTATACTAACTACGAGTATAAATTTATCTGTATACTAAGTATTGTATATGTCAGGGTCTTTTTTGACATGGAAACAAAGAAATTTACTAGATGGAAATCAAAATATTTACCATAGACATAATAACTTTGACTTATCTTATTGAGTTTTTTTTTTGCTCTACCTGCAACCATACATGGTAGATGGATATTTAAGCGATGTTACATTTATTTCTATTAGTTTTATGTTTTGTTGAACAATAAATCTAGAGGATTAATATATTCATAACAGTTACACGTAACTTAAAAGGCATACATTGTAGAACATGTTATTCACAACGACCATTTATGTTACTTAGTATTGGTTAAATTAAATATTAGTTAGGTACTAACTGGTTCGCGGTTACGCTCACCGTTACCTACGCTAAAACATCTGAGAACAGGTACACTGAGAGAGAAAAGTCGTTATACTGGTAATTGACTGTCCGAGTAACAGTTTAGATAATCATGTTATCCGTAAAGCGTTATATTCAATGTTAGGAATATTGAAAATTGGCCCTAATATAAAACCTCTAACCGTCAATCCTCTTATAATCTTAGTCCAACAGTGGACATTTTCTGGCTGTTGATGTTGATAACACCCCTAATGAAATTAGTTATATGTAATTATTGCTTTTAGGAAGTTTTCATGCCATCACAGAATAAATACACTAACTAAATTAGTATAAATAGTCACGTGAAACTTTAAAACTTTCGCGATTTGTTCACATAATTATATTTATCACAGGGACTAAATGCACAAAACAATCCGTTTCTTTTTATATATTTTTATTTCTAAGCAAAAAAACAAATTTCCTACGCGATTGAGTCCCGATGAGACACATACATTAAATAGTTACGTTTAGTTTAGTTCGATTAATTTTGAGGGTTTTCTGGCATAAAGTTCTATGGCTGTACACGTATATTCCAAATAATGTAATAGTATCATAGAGTAGTTTCCTGGGAAGGGTAAAATGAAGTGCATTCGATTCTAGGCGCTGAACTTACGATGAACTGGCCTCGATTTATGCGGAAGAGTATTGCAACCACATTGTTCCATCGTAACTTAATACATTGGTCAACTATACTGATAAGTATATCGTATATGAAGTATAAACCTGGATATCGATAGTTACCATTGCCACTGAAAAATACGGTAAGATAAAAACAAGATGTGAGCGATTGATAATTATTCATCATTAGCCAGAAGACGTCCACTGCTGGACGAAGGCCTCCCCTTAATAGGGGGGGGATTGCCATAATCCCCACGCTTGGCAGCCGGCTTGGGGATCGCAGAATGCTCACCACTGTCAACGTGAGAAGTCGAGGACGCTGCTGCCCATCATCTAGCAGTGAACGTCTTCTGACTGATGAATCGATATAAATACCTATTATTATTTTATCGACTGATGTCATTATACACGAGTACGACGCAACGGAGAAGGTGTATGCATCAAGTTTTTATACTATCAAGTCTAATAAGTCATAAAATCACAGTCAGTTACACAAAATTCAAGTCATGCTAAAATGCAAACATTCTAGTAAAGTTGTGGCGATTTTACTATAATCTTTTACGGAGTTTAGTAATAAACACGAAAAGACATGTTTCACCACATTACCTATATAACTTGCACACACTTTTAATCATCGCTACATAATAAAAAATAATAAAAAAAACAAAACTTAAAAGTTAAACTAAAAGCCCCGTAACCTTTTAATCATTAATTTTCGAAAAAACGCTAGTTTAAGATAATAATACCTACAATGCAGCGATATGATTAGATAGGTAGGTGTTATGGTGTTAACATAAAACCCATTGTTGTGTCGTGATATTCATAAAAAAATATGTATAGTATATATAAATACTTTGCATTTATTTTGTCATTCTCAAGAACATTAGGTACAAGAAAGTTATCTATTATGTACGTAGTTACGAGTAGGTCCATACATAGGTACCAATGTATTTACTTATAAGAGAGATGATAAACCCTTAATCTAAGTAACCTATTAATGACATATTTTGACTAGATAAACGAATTAAAGTAATAAGATACTAGAACCTCAAGTAGAAAACATTTTATCGGTAAAATTACCTACGTAAATAAATCTTTAAGCAAATAAATTTGACCATGTTTTTTTATACATTGGAGTGACGACACGAGCGAGACGTTCGCCTGGCGGTGCACAAAATCTTGCGCCGCACTGCACTGCGCTCGTCACCCTGAGATATTAGATGTCAAATCTCTTCATGCCCAGTAATTTCACTGGTAACATTGCCCTTCAATGCGAAACACAGTAATGCTTGCACACTACTGCTTGGCGGTTGAACAACTGGCAAAGGTGTGGACTGTGGTACTTCTCCAGACACACTCAGCAATTATAAATTCCATTCAGCGTGGCAATGCCGCCAGCATGCTGGGTACGCTGCCGACTGGTAGTGGGTTTGAGCATTTGGATTGTCTCTAGACTTTCATCGGTCTGGATACAATCCTTTTGTTTTTTTTTGTGTAGTAGGCGAAGTAGTCTTTGTAGTTTGTTGTAGTTAATAAAGGAGTATGTTATGTAAGGATTAAGTGGACCTGGGTATGTCCTAAAACTGCATACAGAACCACCGGAGGACGGGCAGCAGCGTCCTCTCAGTTAACGGTGGTAACCATTCTGCGATCCCCAAGCCGCCTGCCAAGCGTGGGGTTATGGCAACACCTCCCTTTATGGGAGAAGCCTTCGTCCAGCAGTGGACGTCTTCCGGCTGTTGACGAATAAAGGATTATGCCAAAAATATATTTATATGTATATAAATCTACTATTGCAACTAATGTTTCTTGATAAAGCACAAAACGAGTTTTTGAGCTGCGGTTTTCGATATAAGGTTTCGTGACTGGTAGGTAATTATTATTGGGGCCAAACATTTTTTGATACATTTTACAAACTTTTGTTATATATTTGTTCATAATGATGACTAGGTCGACATCCTTAAGTCCCATATATTAACGGATATACCTAGTATATGCGGGGTAATGTGGAACGGCAGTACTAAATACAAATAGATTTATTTGAAACTAGCTGTACCCGCAACTTCGATTGCGTGAAGCGTTAGTTAGAATCTTCCAAAAAAAAAAGTTTTAGATTTAGTTAGAACAAAGAGAAAAATATAGGTATATATAATTCAATCGCGTCATAAAACTCAGCTGTTTAGTCGAGGGTGGATGTCGTTTTTCTATGAGACAGCTGGGTTGTCCTGGGATTTCAGGGGTGGCCCCATAGTACAAATTGTTCACAATTATAAGTACATAATGTATATGTATAATAATACATTATTCAGGGGTGTAATTACATTTTTATTTTTGAAAAACTATACTTGTCCTACTAAGCACAAAAAACAAAAGGATTGTATCCAGATTAAATGAATGATTAAAAACAATAAAAGTAGTAATAATCATTATTTTATTAATTATTTAATAAATGAATAATTTAATGGGATGTAATTTAATTTGCAATAAGTAGGTATATTTTTTATATCTTGAATCTAAATGATGGTTAGATAAATGTATTAACTAAGTACAGTATAATATATTTATTATTTATTTATATACGACGCTTAGACGAAAATCGTTTTTATATGAATAAGAGCTAAAAGTTCAGATCAAAACACGTGCAACTTTAAATTTTACGAGGTTTTTGCCTGGTAACAACCGTTGGAACCGAAACAAATTAGATAATAGGGCCATAAAGATATTCGTGTATCAAAATATTCGTTATTTTTCGATAACCCCTTAAAACTAGTCACGAAATTTCTCGAAAGGCAGACTAGAAAAACAACAAGTGGGTAACATAGCAAGCTCTATCAACCAGAGTTCCGTGGATTATTACTGCATCAGGTTTTTAAATAGCTGTTGATTCGCCTTCCCTTCCCGCTCGCGCAATCATTTGCGCTCATTTTAAAAGATACAAACAAATAGATCTATTTACAAAATAATAATACACACCTGCATCTATCAAAAACAAATAAAACTAAACCAGAAAACCGCTAGCCATTGGATTTGTTCTGAAAATGCTGGCCCCATTGCCACGTTGAATGGTAATACTTAACCTTTGTGCAAGGTACAGGGCAGCATATTGGTCAATACAAATAAATTTATTTGACAAAAAAAAGTTGGTACTAAATTATTTGAAACCAGTGGCTCTAAACTAGTGTTCGCTGTATTTCAGAGCCCTTGGCCTCCCTTACCACTTATCACCACACCTCACTTACCACCGACATCAAAAAAGGAGGTTGAGAACCTCCTTGTTTGATGTCTCTCATTGATCATTCGACTGTGTTTTTTTTTGTATACGTATGTTACGCGGTTACTCCGCCAATTATGAACAGATTTTGATGTTTTTTTTTTGTTTGGTAGGCAACTTACTTCAGAGTCAGTACTTCAGAGGTAGTCCCATTTTTATCGTTCAGTAGTTATGTTTTTAAGTCAAAATTACTAGAAAATATTAAGATGTCATCCAGGTATTCGAAGTTGAAGTTGGTTGTTTTTTTTTTAAAAGCGTATTATCTGTCACACACAGTAAAGCTTATGCCAATCCATATACGTATAGGTACAATGTGTAACAAAATGGTTCAACAATACTGAAGGGTATGTATGTACTCATCATTATGAACAACTTTTACTATGAGGCTAACCCCGAAATCGCGAAAAATATATCAACTGTTCCATACAAAAAGTTCATTGACCTTGGACAAAATGTATGGAACAGTAGATTTTTTTCGCGATTTCAATATTGGCTCCATAGTTAAAGTTGTTCATAATGATGGGTACATGCATACCCTTCAGTATTTACGTAATACTATTATTTATTCGTTGGTATTTATAACCTTTTTTTTTACACATTGTATATATAGGTCGATGTTTGTATGTATGTATGTTCCGTATATTTTCAGGGAATCTTAAATGATAAAATAAACGTTTTAGATTTAATGAAGGCTAGAAAAAAATAACTAAAATATGGTAAAGTAGGTACTTTCTTGTTTGTTTTGGTATAACAAAGAAGGACATGAGGTTAGGACAAAAATGGGCAGCACAAAAAAGCAAGAATAATATTAAAAATGTCCTTGACCTATTTTAATTTTCATGTATTGTCGACATATTTTTATTATCAAAATGCAATTTTTAGGGTTGCTTACCTTAAAAGGAAAAAATGGTCCAATATAGGATCACTTAGTTGTCCGTCCGTCACTCTGTCAACAAGACCCATTTCCCTGCATGAGGAATCAAGTTAAAATTAATAGCAACTACGTAAGTCCAAGGACATTAATTCATTGTCTCTAGACTTTCATCGGTCTGGATACAATCCTTTTGTTTTTTGTTGTGTAGTAGGCTATGTAGTCATTGTAGTTTGTTGTAGTTAATAAAGGCTTATGCCTGTTAAAAAAAAGGACATTAATACATTCCAGAAATAGTCGTAATCATTTAAATCTTTGACTTAGGAAGCTTGGAGCTTAAAAAGATGGCAACACAATAATTTTTTTTTAGTTTTATTCACACTCGCGCAAGTAAAACAAAATTCATAGGGTACTTTCCGTTGACCTATAATCAAGAAATATGGCAAGAAGCAAGATCTCTATAACACTAAAAAACTAAAGGGAACAATCCGAGGTATGTCGTCATTTCTCAAGCCAAAATTGAATAGTTACTATGTTTGTTACCTTTAGTTCCAAAAACTTAACTACATAGCGCTACAGAGTAATTAAAACTCGCAAACGTTTCAGATGCCTAAAGAACAAAAAACGGATTAATATTCCGAAGCTAATCCACGTTTATATAAAACTAAAAGTGTGTTGTCTTCCAACTATGATACCACGGTTCTAGTAACTATATATGGGTTAGATTAGAAATAATTATCAAACGCATATAAGTGTGTCGAGTTCTTAGCGACCAAAACCAATAAATCACGCATACATCGTTAATTGATCAAATGAGTGTTTGTGTGTTAACCTATCTATCTGTCTATAACCTATCCGACTATTTTGATAGCCAGACTAGAACTAGTTAGCAACACATTTATTATGGGTCTAGGTTTATTCAATAAAGATAACTAATATTCTAATTAGTGATCTTGTATCCGAGTTCCAGATTTAATTTTACAATGTAGGCAAAGAGCATACTTAGTTAAATTCTTACACGTTATCGGAACAAAGTCTTACTTTATAAGAATAATTACTTTGTACACTATGTTCCGGAATTTAATCATTAATACAGGGTAACGGTATTAAGTCGAAAGAGGGTTAGTGTCTCTCGTCATTTTGTACATTTTTACTAGGGAGCAAGACTTTTAAGGTCAGATGTGTGAGGGTCAGATCGACAGACGACGCGACGTAGGATTCCGTTGGACATAGGGATGTGTTTTTTAAGCTCGATCCGATATTGTGGATCTTAACATCTCGATCCGATGTGCCGTACAGATCGAGATCAAATGCTTGCACATTTGATCCCATTTTCAATAGATCGATCCAAACAATCGCATGATAATAAAACATTTAAAGAATTAATATACTTATGCAGGGTTAGTTCTAATTAGTTAGCATCATTTTAAGCACTTTTTTACTAGGCATGTTAGCTAAAGACAGCAATACTTTAGTTAGTTTAGAACTGTCAACTAAAACCGCCAAAATCGACCACATTCTGTACATAAATCAAACAACTTTCCCTTTGGGGCCAACATTGAAACCGCGAAAAAATATCAGCTGTTCCATACAAAAAGTTCATCGACCTTGGGCAAAATGTATGGAACTTCTGTCTTTTTTTTCGCGATTT
Source organism: Erannis defoliaria (assembly GCA_905404285.2). Classification (NCBI taxonomy): domain Eukaryota; kingdom Metazoa; phylum Arthropoda; class Insecta; order Lepidoptera; family Geometridae; genus Erannis; species Erannis defoliaria. The sequence goes on along the minus strand of FR990066.1, from coordinate 7,516,990 downwards.
CAATGTTGGCCCCATAGTAAAAGTTGTTTGTTTTGATGTACAGAATATGCCTTAACTGATTAGAACTAACCCTGTATATGTCATTTATTTCAAACACAAAAGGTGACCAATAATATCAAACGCCAATAATAATTAAGATGTAAAGTACATACATTTTGTTTACAAACAAACAAACTAAAATTCCAGATCGTACTTTGACCGCCCAATAATAACTTACCTGCATTACATTGTGCGCAAACCACAATGTTTGGACCGCGATCCGATATTTGATGGAGTTGATTCGATCCGCAGTTCGGATCGCATGGTTTCGACCCGATCCGAAAATAGATTGGTCCGTCTGCCCACAATCCGACCTTCGAAAAGATCGGATCGGCGCATTTCCTCTTAACACCCTTTGGATTGGGAAACCTAAAAATACTAAAACTGTGCAATGTTATTCTCTGTAATTTCACCGATTTCGATATTTCTTAACAATTTTCAGTGACTATACATTCAAAAAGTATACATTCAAAAATGTTGAAAAGCGCAAGCGAGATGGCGGCGCGAAGCATTCTGTAACTTTATATCCTTGAAAGTTTATAGCGAATGTAGAGCAATGAGATGCCACTACAACGAGCTTTGTTGAGAGATAAGCTTATCTAATCGACTAGTCCTTGCGACGAATGCTAATGTGTGTCCTAGGCACAATTGCAAATAGATTAGACATGGTTTAGATACTTGTTAGATACGGGTCACTCTAATTGTTATAGCAACAACTGTTATAATTATTACCTATCCACGTCAAAGTTCAGAGGCGTATGGATGACTTCATATTTGGAGTCGTCTTATCAACCTAATATAATACCTATCCAAATTATCTGATAAAATATCACAGCATCTCGAGGGCCATGAAGTTGGGACTGAATTGTTATAAACGCTAGCTAAGCATCAGACGAGCTTTCAAAATCCAATATTTGTACAGTTAATATCGATGTATAATTATTGTTTCTGTTTTTGTTTGTGTTGTTGTGTGTGTCTTTGAAAGTCTTGTTATTCTTGTTTCTATATTAACAGTATCCCTTTATGACAAATATATTTAGTAACTAGAGGTCCCCCGCGACTTCGTTCGCGTACGGATGAAATTCGGCCCGCTCCCAAAATTCACCACTTTAAATCATCCTGAGCAAATTTTTACCCCCCAACCCCTTGAATGAACTACCCAAATATCAATTTTCATCATTATAACTTCAAAAACAAAGAACTTTCCATACAACATTCCACCCTTAGGGGTCGAATTTCGAAAAAATCTTTCTTAGTACACCCCTACGCATCAAGACAAATACACCCTTCAAATTTCAAGTCTGTACGACCAGCGGTTTAGGCTGTGCGTTGTCTGTCACTTCTGTCAGTCAGTCAGTCAGACAAAGATTCTTATAGTATTAGACTAGAGGAGACTTCGTCCGCGTACGGAAGAAAATCGGCCGCTCCCAAAATTCACCACTTTAAATCATCCATCCGACCAATTTTTTTTATCTTTTAGTATCTACTATTAATATGCTTTTAAGAAGTATTTTTTTTATTAACAGGTTTTAATTACCATTTGATTATTCGACGTTATTTATGATTTTATGATTATGGGGCAATAAAGACAAATTTTGCCTAATCAGCATTCAATTTAATTAATTCCCCGGCTTGCACCTGAGCAGACAGAAAATCACACACCACATAAAAGAATTTGCAATTCAAATTGCGAATTGCTCTGCGTAAATAAACGAAAACTTCTGTTCGCGGGCCAATTAAAAAATAAAAGGATGTCTCCGGTTCAGTCTGGTCTAAATTGGTCCAGTATTTAATGCAGCCACTACTGAGCTACTGATGACAATGTTGCAGCCATTTCTTTTGCGCATATCAGATTTGCAGTAGTAATGTTCTGGATTACTGACTTTTCTAATGTTCTCATGAATTGCTAATGCTGACTGTACAATTTTAATCGATATTACATAGATTTGCTAGTTGCTATGTCGAGTGCATACGAGTGCATTTTGGTATAAAATTTTCATTCATATCTTTTATAATTGATGACGCTACACTGCAACAATGCAATGCAATGGAAGCATGTTTTTAATTCTATTTTTTAATCATGCATTGAATTTTGTTGTTTTTTCGGTTTGTTGCCGGCTGTTTCGAGTGGGTGTCGTTAGCTAATGTCATAGCATCCTGACATGCTTATGCCGTTCCGTAGTTACATTATAGATACTAATAAAAATCGTGAGACATAGCTAATTTCAAATACTTGTTTAAGAGATTTCAGCAATTTTGTAATTATTTTAAATCTTACTACCCGGGAAGCTGAAAAAAGAGCAAAAGTGCATTATATCCGCTAGCGTGGAAAGTCTTTATAATTCGAACCTTTATATTCAATAATTTTCTATCGCCAGTCCACTGAAAATGCATAATACTTACTTCATGTCAGTGCGCCAACCTCATATTATAATCGCACTGGCCAGCAAGAAGATTGCATGAAAAAAAAACTCTATAGCATTTTCCTCGCTGTAGTGAGGTGAAAAGTTGTGTGTTTCGCTCGGCAGTAAAGTTATTCTGCGTCTCGTACCTTTGAAATCCTCGCTACGCTCAGGATCCTATATTTGATCAATCCTAGAATCCTAAGCTTGCTCAAGTTTCAATACAAGTACTCGGGCCAAAAAACAACTTTGCAGCCTTGCATAACAAATAACTATTGTCCCCGTTTTCACGCAGAGAATTCACCCCTAAAATTATCACAACATTCCATAATTTTGCGTGGAATTCTATGGAATTAACCGACACTATCTTGGCTACCCAAAGTGTACAATATGACTAGGTAAATGAATTTGAAAAGTTTCAGCGCAGATGATGCATGAAAAGTTCAAACTAAAATCAAATCAATCTGGAACAATAGCAGCAGGTAAACAAAATATTGAAATTATCGAGTGGCCATAAAATATATTTGAATATAATTAACGTTAAATTTATATATTAAGCTTCTTTTGCTACGGAACTCTACGTGGCATCAATTAACATACCGATCGGAGATAACGCCTGCACATTACGCAGTCGCTTGCAGTTAGGTTGATCGGCCGTCGAACCACGTGCGCTGAGATTTCTGTTCTTACGTAACCACATTCACGCCAAGCCAATGTCAAGATCGCGGCGTCAACAAGCCGGCCACCACGAGGCTTGCGCCCGCGCCGGTTCGACGACCGCGATACCAAATATTAAAAAGTACACGTATGACCGATATCATTATTCAAACAAAAATACACGCAGTTCCGTGAAACAATTTGGGCAGTCAACAACCCCATTCTTGTTTGCTTGTCGGTTGATGAACCGTAAGGTAATAACTGCCCCAAGTTTTTAACAAACCCGTTTGATTAACTGCCAATTATATCACTAAGGTTATTTTTATATACACTATTTATATATTACTTTATCAAGTGTAATAGGTAATCCGATTGTTGTGTAGGTACTTCCGCTAATACGATCTTATGCAGTTTTTTTTACATAGGTTCGTATGCATCTCGTCATTAGTCATAAAAACGTCCACTGCTGGACGGAGGCCTCCCCCTTAATAGAGGGGTGTTGCCATAATCGAGGGGGGGGGGGGGGGGGGTTGTCGCTTGGCAGGCGGCTTGGGGATCGCAGAATGCTCACCACCGAGAGGAGGCTGCTGCTCGCCCTCCGTAAGCATCTACTTAAAATAAATATTACACTATTTAGAATTTTGTAAGTAAAGTAGAATAGGCAGATAGTTCTCCTGTATCTACTTATTCTGTTTTAGTGTTAATGTCTGATCATACGTATTGATGGTCAGCCAGCAAAAAGAGCGAGTGATTTGTGCACAAGGTCATGCGCTGTTTCGGTACTAACTACGGTAATACAGAACATTGGGTTCTTCAAAATGCGTGTTAACAGAGTTTTAAAAGGTCGGAAAAGTTTTTGTGATGTCCTTGGTAATGCAAATATCAATATTCGAGGGTGGTCGCTTTTCCATTAGGCAACCCGTTCGCTTGTTTGCCACCGATGTCATAAAAAACCTAGTTAATGTCCATACGCATGGTCTTATTATCTGTAATTGCCTAGATTGCCTAACGCTCTTCCTGAACGTACATTATCTTTGTCCACAGAACACTCCTCATCCCTTAGTGGACTGGTCGGGCGTACCCACTTTGCTGCTAGCCGTGGTCGCTGTGCTAGTGGTTGTTACTGCTCTGACCGCCAGAGTGGCCGATGGCAAGCAGCCGCATCGCCTGCCGGGGCCGCAAGCCTTGCCGTTTCTGGGGACGAGGTGGCTGTTCTGGAGCCGTTACAGAATGAACAAGCTACATGAAGCCTATGCCGGTGAGAGCAAAGTAGAGCTGTGTCTAAAATATACTGCGTTGGAAAGCTTATGGTGCACTAAGACGAAAAGGGGTCTTTATACACATAGTTGTGAACAAATTTTACAATTGGGCCAACCAAGAAAACGCGAAAATGAATCAGCTCTTTCATATATTTTGTCAAGAGTCAATGGGGTTTTTCTATGAAACTCTTGATTATTCGAAACCAAATTTCACTCAAATCTGTTCAGCTTTTACAGCGTCAAGAAATAGATAACTAATATAAGTAACACAAGAGATTTAGCATTTATAGTATTAGTGTGATGTTTTGACCAGTATTTGGACCCCAATCGCACTCTGAGACTATCTACATGCATTTATAAGTGTAGGTAAAGCTCGTAAAAAACTGACCACAGACATAACTACAGGCGCCTGTAGTTTTGATCTAAAAATAATTGATCTGACCACATATTATCAACTGGATTTTGTCATGAGGCAATAAAATTGCCTTCTTTGTAGCGATGGGTCTCTCTACTGCAGAGTTCTCCTGGGGAAGTACCACACTTTTGCCAGTTATTGAACCGCTAAACAGTTGTGTGCAAGCAATACTGTGTTTCTGTTTGAAGGGCAATGCTACCAGAGAAGTTACTAGGCATGAAAATATTTCAAATCTAATATTACACAATATCTCACGGTGACGAGCGCTGTGCAGTGTGGCGCAGGATTTTGCTCACAAGTTCGTAGTTCTGGCACTGCTATTGCTATGGGCAGGCGAAATGCTTACCACCAGGTGAACGTCTCGCTTGTCTCGTCAAAATCTTTCCTTTTCCGCACAACCAATCTGTAGTCACCAACGAGAGATTTTCACGCAGACATGTTCAGGCGATACGGGACGGTGTTTTCGGAGATCACGCCTAGCGGTGCTATGGTAGTGTCGATAGCGGACCGCTCGGCGCTGGAGGCCGTGCTGCGAGTGCCTTCCAAGAGACCCTACCGACCGCCCACAGAGATCGTCCAGGTCTACAGGAGAAGCAGGCCTGATCGATACGCCTCTACTGGCCTTGTTAATGAGTAAGTTTTTTTTACTGTTATTTTTTTATTGAGGCACAAAAAAGCTAACTCGCAGCAAATTCAATCATCGTAAACAAAATTTAAACATGTGCACAAGTAACGAAGTTGTAGGCATTTTAGTCTCGAATGTTAGACAGAGAGCGCACTAGCGTGGCAAGTGACGACAGATGCCACGATTCTAAGCACATTCTATACTAGCAGGTGTTTTGTAAGAAAGGGTCAGCTGATTTCCTTCCAAAAATTCAAAAAACCGTACCAGCCGATTTCAATTATTATTTCGATGTTAATATTAGATTATCCTATTATATTTATTAAAGGAAACACACTACTGCATGTGCCTTTATTAGCTACAACAAAATACATACAAACTAACTACTTACCTGCTACACGAAAAAGGACTGTATGTATTAGTTACTGTGAATGACAATGCTTATGTGTCGTCATATAACATTTTGGTCGCGCCGTGTCTCGCCGACTAGGTGCTAGGCTTTGATAAATTATATGTCAAGGTGGTGGTAGTGTGTATATTTTTTTAAAGAAGATAATCTCCCTTTGGGTCCTGAAACAATGTCTCAACACCGAACAGCTCAAATATGTAACCACTGGCGAGACATGCATATTTTGTGCCGCTTGTGGTGCTCCGCCGAACTGGCTGCTGCCGCCGCAGCAGGTATCTTAGGAAGATGCGCCAAAGTATCAACGCATGTCGCGTCTACTAGAATGTCGAAAAAAAAATGAGCCCTTTTTGGTTAATACTACTGCCTTCCCTACCGCCTCCGCTAGTCGTCTTCCATATTTCCAGAGAACTACAATCTGGGCCTCGTCAAGGGTAGAGTGAATAGATTTCTTCTAGATCGATGTGTTCCACCCTTGGCCACACCGTCGCTTACCACCAGGCGAGCTGGGCCCTGTTTTATAAAGCTACAAGTACAAGCTTACAATTGTAGCTTCTTATACTAATAACTACAAGTTACCAGTTACAGATATAGGGTTTATATTTATCTTAAATACAAGTGCTTGTGCTTGTAGTTTATACACTGGTTGTCTTGTAGCTTTAGAAAACGCCGTACTCAAATATATTTTTGCGGTGTTGCCAGTTTTTCACTATACAAGTACAAAACTTGTAGCTTTATAAAACAAGGCCCTGGTGACGAAACGTAGGTCTATTTACTTTAAAAAACCGTCCCGTGTAACCCTGTACACAAATCAGTTATGAATAGCAGTACGTAGGTTAGGTATTAAATGGATAAGTACAATAAGTAGTCAATTTGCATTACTTGATGAATGGACAATCGATCGCGAAGCCACCTGACAAGCGTGGAGATTATGGTAGCCCCCTTATTAAGGGAGAGGCCTTCGTCCAGCAATGGACTATTCTGGCTGATGATGAATGAATGGCAAAATAAGTCCAATGAATAACATAAACGTGACATGGTTACCAATTGGGTAAAAAACGTTACCTATAAAATAGGTCTGATAAAATCAACAATTATGTTCACCAGTACATTTATACTCCTAATATAAATGGATCAGCCACGCTTATTATTTCTATTCAATCGCCGCTACAGATGGCAATGGCATGCACGACCTTGAGACTAAAGGAAAAATGAAGGCGCTTGCTTATTACTGCTATACTATAATGATATAATATAATTTACTCTCTTTTGCTCGTGATTACTTAGTGTTCCAGCCTGTAAACTTAGGCATAACTATTTATAGTATTAAGTAATCTATGGCATTACTACCTTTACTGTCTTGTCTCTGGGCCCCCGATATTAAAAGCCGCTATCCTTCTGTATTTTGCACCAGTGGCCGTACCGTGAGGGGCCGAATAGGCTGAGCTGCCGACGCTGCACGACTGTGAATTGTATCGCCCCGCAATACGGTTCGCGGTGGCGCAGCGTTGGCAGCTGAGCCTATTCGGTCCCGCAATAAGCGTTCATGGTACGGCCCCAGTTCATGTCAAGTATCGATTCCAATTTCTTTAAAAGGTCTTTTGCCACCTCAGATTTCCATCTATATTTGGGGCAGACTACGCGTCTTCGGCCTTCCTGTAGTCACAGGTAAGCCCGTTTAAAGGCGTGATATTCCTCCCATCCATTCGAGTTGTCCATTGTCCAAGCCAGCGGAGTCGTACCAAAGATGTTGGGCCCCGCCACCGGCTCTTGCACCTCTGGGATTTAACTCTAGTGTTTTTTGTTTTTCGGACGTTAGGCATTCTGTAGCTAACTGCTATTGGTGTTTTTTCAAACAATACCAGTAGCGTTCCGTAAATTAATATCTACAGACCATTTTGCCTTTTCATGATGATGACCGTTCTTAAAGCTTAAAAATGTAATATATAATATACCTAATCATACATGTTATCGTTTTTTAAAATTATTAAATACAAAAAAAAATACACGTATTAATTGTATATTGATGTCATCATTGTGAACCACTTTTTGTGTTGATAAGTACAATGAGCTCCTTTCGGCTAAGTTCTACCTTTCCGCCTAACCTAGACACACAGTCTACAACGTTTTTTGTTTTCTTCATTTTTGGCTTTGCACTTTGTGCATTCTGTCAGTGTCAAGTATAATATGCATTTTTCAAGTTTTTATAGTATCAAGTCAATTAAGTCATACAAATTCATAAAACCACAGCTAGTCACACAAAATGAGTTGCAGTCAAGTCCAAGTCATGCTCTAATAAAGTTGTGACGACCATACTATAAGCTTTTACGGAGTTTTCAAAACAACACGAAAAGATTTGTCACCACATTATATCACATGCACTCGTGCATATAATTCAACAATCAATGAATAAAACACCACTATTTTAATAATTAAAAACACAAGTTTAAGAAAATAAAAGAATGTAGCGACATGACGTTGCGGTGTGCCCGCCAAAACTACAAAAAAAAAATTGTCTACAAAGTTATGGTTATTGTGTAGCCAAAATTATAAGGACAATGACATAATATAATCAAGCTTGTGCGCCTTGAAACTTTTGACAAGACTTTTACATTTGCCGGTCACGTAGTTTCGGCATTTAAGCACGTAATCTTATATTGAGCGTTTCTACTTCTAGTTTTTACACCATTGTAGCTATTTCCTGTCTGGCCTTATGAGCTACCTACGACTCGGAATCTACACAAATAGGTAGACGTTGCTTTTATTGGGCATTCGTCGATCTTCGGGTTTTTTAAATCACTCGCATTTTCAAGGACTATCGATTTATTAATAATCGGCAAAAAGATTATGGTTCGCATGGCGAATCCGATCACGTGTGCCCGACTAAACAAAAGGTCAAGTTTCAATGTTACTCCGATATAAATGATGTTTATACATCCGAATTTCCACCAGCTGGTTCAGTAAAGCAATACAATGTAACAAATAACAATAGTCAATGGCAAACGCCTAATATTTATATTTTCATAATTACTGGAAAAACTTGTCTGCATCACAAAAATTACACTGATCTTCTGATTTGTTTATCATCATCAAAATCTATGGTCTCTCCCAAGGGTTGCCACTCAGCCCAAACTTCGGCTTTTCTCGTCCAGCTGCCGCCAGCTAGCGCTGTCTTAAGTATTATATCCTCATTTCATCGAGTGAGAAATTCATACTTTTCAGAGTAAGTACTTGTATTATAGTATGGATGTTGGTCCTAGCGTGCGGGTCGTATTTCTTAACGAATCTTGACGAAACCTGGTACACAGGTTCAAAGAGGTCTAAAATGGCCGCATTAAGCAATTCCCTTAAAAGCAGTTCATCTTATGAATTCTTAGCAGAATTAATTGTAAAAAGTTGCTCTCGAGTAACTTCTAACGAATCTGTTAGTTGACTTTATGCAATTCATCTTTCATCGACCATTTTACGACTCTCTATAGAAAACTGTCAAACCAATGAATTCCGTAATAGAATCATTTGCAAAACCATAGTATGAATTGGCGCTTAAGTGACCGTTTTACGATTTGCGAAATGGATCATCATAGGATCATATGCAGAATTGCTAAACGGGACCATTTTAGCCCCCCAGTTGATAGTTTTGTGTCGGCGATTTTTGATTGGAGGGGTGTTTCCCCCAAAAGTTTATGCAGCGCCATTAAACAGCTTCGATACTCAATTCCATACAAGAAACTCGACCAAAACAAAGCAAAACCTGTCAAGAGGTAGTCATATAAAGAGTAAGCGGATCTTCAAACCTCATTGATCACGATCATTTACTGTTATTATCCATATGAGTCACCCTGTCACCTCCTCGAAGTTGTTTTGTCTGTGGCGGTTCTAATATATGATGAACAGACAACTTTGAACGATTCAGACACTCCAAGACAGAGAATCTGTAAAAAGTTTGTGTTCGCGAAGTCTACTGCTCGCAGAACTACTAGTTTTATTTTTGGTCCACTTCCAGACAAGGCGAGAATTGGTTCCACCTCCGGCGACACCTGACAGGCGAGCTAACGAGTCCGCAGACAATGCAGGGCTTTCTGCCCGAGTTGAACAGAATCTGCGACGACTTCCTAGACTTGCTGCAGTCGTGTCGGAAGCCGGACGGGACAGTTCAAGGGTTCGACCAGCTCACCAACAGAGTGGGACTTGAATGTGAGTGACTTGTTTAAAGTTTTAACTCTTATTTAACTATAGTCACCGCGTTACCAACTGAGTCGTGCTGCCATGATATATTATGTGACCCACAAGTGCAAGCAAGACCCACAAGTGCGAACCACAAGAAAGACCCACCCACAAGTGCGACCACAAGAAAGACCCACAAGTGCGAACGAGATAGACGTAGTGAATGATTTATGGCCGCACGACTCAGTTGGTAACGCGGTGACTATAGATATAATTTTCTCGGCTAGTCAGGGTTGTCCAGCCCCCGTTTTTAAAACCCAATCGAATCGGATTCGATTGGACAACTACTCTCATCATCTCAGTTTTCAGCATTAAGAATGACGATACAGACAGTGTAAGTTCCTAGTGGAAACATTTCCGATAGCGTTTAGAATACAGTATCTGGGTAGTTGTAATTTTGTATCAGAGCTTATTTTTTATACCGTAAACTACGTTAAGTAACTAGTAGAAATTTGGTATGGTAAAAAGTATACACTAAACCTTGGATGAACATATTTCTTTTTATCTCAAAATAATATGTTATTTTCAAGGCAAGCCTTGGAGGATCTAGCTCTGGGTATATAATCAAAGAGGCAAGCGTATAAAACCGCGGGACTCTACTTTTCAATCGACTTCAAAAAAGGAGGTTCTCAATTCGACTGTATGTTTTTTATTTGTATTTTTTGTTTGGTAGGTAATACTTCAGAAGTGGTCCCATATAAATTACTAGAACATATGAAGATGTCATCCAGGTATTCGAAGTTGAAGTCGGTTGAATTATTTTTTCAAAAAGCGTACCTATTATAATTAATTATACATACTTATCTAAACTAGAAAAAGTTTTACACCTAATTCCCTTTAATGTTAGAAGCTTTATCAAAAGTTAGTGGTCAGACAGTAATTTCTAGATCTTTTCTAATTTGAACTCGACAAATATTATCGCAGCATTTACGACACTTTACGAGTTACGACTAAGCACGTGTTTTTGCCTAACTACACGTCTAAATTATTTTATGACCACCTTGAATTCCTACAGCAGCGTATTCGTCAAGAATTTTGACTATGAATTAACATTTTTATTTCCTCAATAAAAGTTTATAAAGACAACCCTGGTGTATTCCGGTCCGAGCCCACGAAGAGATACCATATGGGATCAGTTTTATTTATATATTTGTTTATTCCGATCTAATCCCACATTTTATTGAAAAACTGGGATCCATACAAAAAGTAATATTATTTAATTTATTATTCCGGTCTGATTCCACCTACGTTTTTAACACATTTATTTATTTTGGGTACTTACAGTTTGCAAAATAAAAAGTTTTCACATAAGTATATATTATGATGTTATACATTTTCAAAGTACCAGAACGGCAGAAGTGCCATGAGTGACAAGTGAGTGATATAGGTATCTATTTGATATTGAAGAAAGTTTATCGGCATGTATATTATTTATTTATAGACTTTTACTGTGTAACTGTATAAGTACAGATAAAGTAAAAAGTAATTAAGATAGTTATGTAACCACTGACCTTTATCATTATCTTGGTGTAATTATAAAGTAGCTTCAAAATATTTATAAAACAGACCTGTTTGTTGCATAACAGTACCGCTTATTTCGTATTGATAAGAATTTCGTAGCGCATTCTGCATCGCATGTCACTCCAATGGTCTGTCGAACGACGTAACCTAACTTAGGCGTTGTGATAGAGCTCTAATATCATTAAGGTACCTATCATACCGGGTGTTAGGGAATTCTCCCGAAAACTAAGACTGGTGATAGTACCTACTGAAGATTATTAGTACATTATGATACGAGTGTGCTATGTTGGTCATTACACTAGAGGCGGTAATATGCGCGCGAGCCGCAGGCGAGCACGATAAGAAAGCCGAGAGCGTAATGACTAATAGCACAAGAGTTCCATACGACTGTTTTCGTCACACTTGCGAGGAAAAAAACATTTTTTTTGATAATAATCAACCACACAGCGAAAACGTCAACAAACATTTGCGGAAAATGGCGCCCAAATCAGTAATGCGCGCGCAGGTTGACATTTACTTCAGCGGCATAAGAACTCTTTGATGGTATTACAAAAAAACTGTAAGTATTACCCGGCTATATTAAGAGTGCTTCGTACACGTACGTCTAATTGCAGTCACGTACAAACTTGACTTTACCGGGTTATACCTATTATAGTACAAGTGCCGTAATGTAAAGTAAAAAGCACGCGTGTATAATAGCTTGGATTATGAGCCTAAAACCGATGTAATAAGATCCACTTTACGAGCAAGTGTGATGAAAAAATACTTATGACACGATTTAAAAAGTAAAGCGAATATTCTTTTTTTAGATATTTTGTCACAGCCTCCTGATGAACCAGCTTAGAGGACGCAAATATAATTTTATTATTATAGTAAAAAAAAGGTCTCCTTCGTTTTTCAACCGACTTCAAAAAAGGAGTAAGGTTACTTATAATATGTTCAATTTCAATTTATTAAGCCCGTGGGCCTGGGTTACAAGCTTGGTAAATTTGTAAATATAGTTCTCCAGGTCCCGCTTTTCGGCATACAAGCAGGTACTTAAACTAAATTTAAATATATGATAATAGAAACAATAAAGATAAAATAATAATAATAAAGGACATATATCAAAACCAATTTCATATCAAATTACATTAAAGATTAAGAAAAATATGATGATGATAATAATTAAATATACAAGACAATGTCAAAAAAGGATTATAAATAAAAATAAAACAACACTATAAAATATTTTTATCATTCAAAAAATCTTCAAGAGAATAGTATGCTTTGGATATGAGCTTATTGAGCCTATTTTTGAAGCTTTTTATGTCGCTCCAGCCACGAATTGTTTGTGGTATTTTATTATAAATTATTGATGCCCTACAAAACACACTTTTTAACATTAGAGTTGTTTTGGTATATTTAGGGAACCGTACTTGAAAATACGTATTTTCCCGCCTACTACCAGGATTAAACTACGGGAAAAGCTTTTGTTTCGTTTTTTAGAAATAGCGCGACTTCGCTGATATATATATATATGCATGGCAAGGTTAATATTTTCAGCTTCAAAAAGGATTCCTTACATGATTACCTACGCCGCAAACCACACATCGCTCTAATACACCTTTACTGAGCTTTAAAAGCCACTAACCTGTCCGTGGAGTTTCCCCAAAATATTACTCCATACAATTACAGAAACAATGTAACCATGATATGCCGTGAGGATGGTTTCTCAGATAATAATTTTGCTAAGTTTGTGCAGTGCATATGAATATTGGATGATTCGTTTCGACAGTATTTGTATGTGATGTTTCCATGTCATTTTGTTATCTATGTGTAGTCCTAAGAATTTTGTCGTTTCAACTTCGTGATTTATGTCAAGATTGTTGTTGTGCCTTCTATTATGTCTTTGTCCAAATTTCATTACATTGGTTTTATCCAAATTAATATTCAATTTATTTAATTCTAACTTGTTAATAACAGTTGTCAAATAATCATTAATATCTTTCTGTAATCTAATTTCTTACAGACATTTTTCTTATCTCCAGTAAATAAAATTGTAGGGACTATCGTCAGCAAAAAGAGTAACAGGATGTTGAGTTGCTTTGGGTAAATATAAACTAAGAAAAGAGGTGGACCCCCGACGCTTCCTTGTGGTAAACCGAAATTAACTTTTCTAAGACCTGAGCTGTATATCTTTTCAGTTTTCGTTTTAGGACAAATATGGTGGATATATGTAACTTGTAATCTGTTACTAAGATATGACCTAATTCATTGGTGCGCATTGCCTCTTACCCCATATGCATTCAACTTGTTGAGGAGTTACGCGATTACTCCGCCAATTATGAATTGTATTTGATGTTTTTTGTTTGGTAGGTCATACATCAGAAATACATCACACATCATAGAAATGTTATCGAAATCGGTTTGGTAGTATGATATTTAAATAAAAAAAAAAAATGGGAAAAATGAAGATGTCATCCAGGAAGACGAAATTGAAGTCGGTTGTTAAAACAAAAGAAAGTATTATTTAAGTTTGCTGTGTATTTATTAACACACTTTACAATACAATACCCTGGGTATGTCCTTAAACTGCAACCAGACCCACCAGAAGACGGGCAGCAGCGTCCTCTTAGTTAACGGTGGTCCCCGGTGGTCATTGTGCGATCACCGAGCCGCCTGCCAAGCGTGGGGATTATGGCAACACCCCTCTATTGGGAGGCCTTTGTCCAGCAGTGGACGTCTTATGGCTGACGACGACAATACAATAACACTTTATTGACACCATAGAAAGGACATTACAAACATAATACACTACAGATAGGCACAAATGGCGGTCTTATCGCTAAAAGCGATCTCTTCCAGACAACCCTCGGATGAATAGGAAAAATTAAAATGTGAAATTGGGACGGTGGAAATGCAAATTTTTATATATGCTTAATTTTTAAAATAACAAGATTAGTAAATAGACTACATACAGAAATACAAAAGGATTGTACCCAGACCAACGAAGGTCTCGAGCCAATTCAAAATTTGGCTGAACGAAATTGATAGTAGTTAGTATCTTTCTGCATAACCCTGTATACGCACGTGGATTGGTGAACTATAGTTACATGCCTCATCATCAGCCAGAAGACGTCCACTGCTGGACGAAGACCTCCCCCTAAATACTGGGGGGTTGACGAAATAGGGGGTGTAATTTGTACACAAATTGACATAATCCCCACTATTGGCATGCAGCTTGGAGATAGCAGAATGCACAATTACATGCCTAAGTACTCCTACTAAACCAAATATCTTATGCGTAGTGTAATTTTAGAATATTTGCCGGATATGTTATCGTGTTAGGCAGAAGGTAACAACGTTCACAAGATGAACTATGCTCCCAGCCGTCATCGAGTCGTCGCGCGTCGTGGGGTTCGGGCTATAAGCAGCTGTTTACTTTTCCGAGTCGAATCCGGAACTGAGTGCAAGATAAAGAATGTGGGTCAGATATCGAAGAACAGCGTTAGGCCGACGCACCCGCATGCGTGCAGCATAAAGGAATGTACTTCATTACAAATGCATTATGAAACAGATGATGTTACATATAGTAAGGCATAGAAGAAAGAAAATACGTTTATTCGACATTAAGGCGGCCTACATTATGAAAATGTAATGGACATTTTGTGTATGTTTTTGAAGGAATGGGTGTTATCAGTGTACCTAAATTAGGAAACCAGACATCTAAAAAGTAATTAAAAACATGACCAGCAGCCTTGCCAAAAAATGAACTAAAAAGTAAAAACAATTATTACATTGCATTTAAAAAAAAACAACCGACTTCAATTTTGACTGACATGGATGACATCTTCCTATTTTCTAGCCGTTTTGGTTTATTCCAGTAGTTTTTATTTAAAACCAAACTACTGAATCAATTTCGATAAAAATAATATGGGACCACCTCTGAGGTATCTATCACCTACCAAACAAAAAAGAATCATCAAAATCAATTTATAATCGGTGGAGTAATCGCGTAACATACATACAGTCGAAACATAGTCGAATTGAGAACCTCCTTTTTTGAAGTCGGTTGGAAATGAAAGCACACAGCAGCGATACTGACATTTTATAAAAATACTAGCTGTACCTGCGGCTTCGCTCGCGTGGACCAAATAGTTTTTTTAGAGGGTTTAAATTCGGCTGATCATTTTGTAACGATATCTTCTGCATAATAATAAATTGTATCTCGCACCATCTTACACTTGCGCCTCTCTAAAGATAGATACTTTAATTATGAGGGAATACAGTCTTATGTTGTATTTTCTAGATAATCAGTATTCTAGGTCGGGTAGATGGGATATTCGTGTTGGTTCCGTGGCGACAAATGGCCCGTGCACGCAATCAAGATGCATCACGATTTGCAATTCATCAATGTGACCGTAGAGCCTAATAAACCAAGTAGCCTAATTCGAGACCGCTGAACTTCAAATCGTGAGGTCACGAGTTCAAAACCCGGGCCCGTACTAAATGATCTCTTTGGCGTTAATGTTAATGTATATTGTGTGAATCCACTAACCCGCAACTGGGCCTGCGTAGTGGCTTATTCGCCTTTCGAGACCTAGGAAAGTCCAGCAATGGACACCAAACCAATATAAGATTTTGAAAAAAAAGACTTTCTCTAATGAAATATTTAACAGCAATTCTGAATTCAAGCAACGGTGTGATAAATTTAGTGGATGGGTAAATATTTTAAAAAAAGATAGTAATTCTTCACGTGTATAATAAGCACGTATTAAGGTTAAGCAGTTTGGTAATTAAACGATATTTTCATCCAAAGATATTACTGAAAAGCACCCATTACTTTAACAAAGAGATAAATTGGGTTGACAAGCGTTGTCGGGTCGGGATGAGCATGATTTTGTAGTAGTTTTTTTATTTTATTATTATCATTAGTATTATCAGCCTTTAATAGTTTACTGCTAGACATAATAGGCTTACCCGCGAAGGGAGATTGGACCATAATTATCCACTGTGCTGGGCCAGTTGCGGGTTGGTAGATTCATTGTACATTCGCAATAGAATTTCTTAACCCGAAAGAAAACAGAGGTTTTTCCCAGGTTTCCTCTCGATGGCTTTCCTTCAACGAAAAAAAAGCCAGTAGTATGAAAATTACATAAAAAGTGCTTATTACGGGCCCGAGATTTAAACCCACGACCTAGCTATTCTGAGTCTAGGGGTATTCCCTTTAGGTTACAGCGGCTTATCTTTGACAAAAGACACTACCCAATACTGACCATGGACACTTTGTTTTTTTATTAAGATTGATCACAAAAATGTACGAATTACGAAGGACCAATTAGGAATTTCACACTAATTGTTTTTATTAAATAATAATTGTTAACATAAAGTGTAGTGGTGGTGTTATTGTTATCATGCGTATCAGACGGTGATGAATAATTGCATATGTCATGATGAGCCATGAGTATAGACAGATTTCGTCATATCTTGTACTTGCGCGCAGGTACTCTTTTTTATCAAATACATAGGCAAGTGGTAACTATACATTGATTAGATTGAAGGCTAGTTGTGCAATTCGACTTTTATGTTAACTAGTAAAGCGACTAGCGACGAACCAGAACCTATCGTGATGTTACGAGAAACGAAATGAATTATTTTTTTGTACTTTCAAGTGACGAGACGAGCAAGACTTTCGCCTGGTGGTAAGCGTCACGCCTGCCACTAACAGTAGCAGTGCCAGAATTGTGAAATTGTGAACTTGCAAACACAATCCTGCGCCGCACTGCACTGCGCTCGTCACCCTGAGATATTAGATGTTAAATCTCTCCACTAAAACAGATGATTATATCTATAGTATTGATAGATGTAATCATTGGCATGTGGGGGATGACCATCATTGGCATGTGGGGATGACCATCATTGGTATGTGGGGATGACCATCATTGGCATGTGCGGGATGACCATTGCAACCAATTGGTATCCTAAGGCACTTGGCACACGGAGTAAGTTTGAGCACCCCGTTGAGGCAAACGGCAACCTCGCAGCTACTGTATTTACGATTTTGATATAATTCTGAGAAACGTTCGTTCGTTCGTTTTACATTAACTGTAATTTTTGTTGCTGCTACTTTAAAATATAGTAGGCATGTTGGTAAAAAATTAGTATAGTAATGCCTCAATTGAAGTTGCTCCGTGTGCGTAGCGCCTTAACTTTTCAGTGCCTCAGAATAAGTCCAGCAGGCTAATCATGTAACTTTTCGGGATCGCGATTCGGATACGAGTTGTCACAATTGTCACTTTTCACTTCAGGGCTTCATTATATTCAATCGTTTCTTCGAGATATTCGATGGTCTCATTTTCTCTATAATTGTGCAAGCTACAGTTCAAACCGGAACTATGTAACGTTTGCACATTACTGCTTGGTGACCGAAAATCTGGTACTGCAGTGGCAATGTGGCATCTACCTAGACGACCAAAAAAATATTTATTTATTTATTTATATTATTATTATTTATTTTGCTATCACAGAACAAAATTAAATTAAATGAAAAAATATTGTTGGAGTTCCTAAGTTTCTTCAAAAAGCGCATGAGTGTAAAAGAAAAAAGAAACTGATATAATCCTCTACGTTTAGTTCTGATTTGAGTCGCTCTTGCCATATTTATGAGTATATTAATAATTTATAATCGAGTTAGCCAGCTATGTTATGTAGCGTGACGTAAGTATTGATATCTACGCCTTGAACCTAGGACAGCAAACATTGAGAGGGTCAGTTCTTGGCGCTAATAGTGACAAGATCGATTGAAAATGCAGTGTTACATTGTAGCAAAGACGAACTCTTCGCGGCCTAGGCAGATATTGATGATATACTTAATAAATACTAGTTTCCGTCGTGGTACAAGTTGTACAATTTGGTATAAATTGTACCATTAATGGTACTGTGGTACATCTGGTACTGAGAGGAAATCAAGGCATACTATTTGAATATTTTATATGAAGTGTTTCCACACTTTGGGTATTTTTATGTTTTGTATTATCTAGGTTAATTTTTCTTACTGATTAAGAAGCTCTAAAAACATACTAATTGAAATTTTATTTTAGTATTTCTTAATCTTAGATCTGGTGTTTATAATAAGCTTAGTACCGGTTTACACTTTTTGCTCCTATCTTTATAATTCAAAATTTTCTTTATTTTATTCGAAAGTAACAAACACGAGGGAAAGAGACAAGATTCTGATTAGATCGACAACAATATCCATTTGTTATCAAACGGTTTGTTACTTAAATGAAGGTAAGTATTAGTGTATAACGTAATTATATTATAGTAAAACCACAAGGTCATATAGGCTACATTTAATCTTCTCCATCTTCATTTATCACGAATATGCAATTGACAGTCAGTAATTTTATAGTATGTAACGTTAGCATATAAACAGTGAACTACCATAAAAAAATCTTAAGTTAATTTCTCAAAGTTTTTTTAAATATTTATTTATTTATTGGGTACCAGGATATCATACATCAACACAATATCATTAACATATTTAAACATTGCTGAATTTATAAATTTACAGCGGTATGCGGTTTGATGCTGGGCAGTCGACTAGGATTCCTAGAACGGTGGATGTCTGGCAGAGCAGCCACGTTGGCGGCAGCGGTCAAGGCCCACTTCAGAGCACAGAGGGATTCCTACTACGGAGCACCGTTGTGGAAGTTCGCACCCACAAATCTCTACAGGACCTTCGTCAGAAGTGAAGAGGCTGTTCACACGTATGTTACTTTTATTTTAATCCTGATTTGCGTAAACTTATGTAGTCTGGTGGAGAAGACGCGTTTCATAAATGTGAAGTACCAATGAATTCTTCGAAATTTGAAACTCATACTAAAGCATTCCGGTGAAAGAAATCGTCTAAGTGAGGTAACGTGCATAGTAATATCTCCGGAGAATGATTTCAATGTGGGTGAATCCACACCGAGCCCGGACTATACCGATCAACCTTCGAGGCGAAGATAAAAAGCCTATGCCTTGCTAGGCACAGGGTTTTTTTATCGTCGTCTGTGACATGTTAGAGGCTGATGCGGCTGCGCAAATTTGGTGGCAACTTGAAATAACACCTTCCATTTGGAACATTACTAAAGGGCTACTTTAAGCTAACCTAATAAAGCATTCGTTTTTATAACATCATAAAATAAAATAATTTTATTGAAGGGCTATTTTCATCCACGTGCGTTTTCCTTGTGAGCGAGACGAGGAAGTACACTGTAGTACGAGGAAGTACGCTGTAGTAAAAGTAACATGCTATACGCAATAATCACTGAATGAACTTGACATTGAGCGTTATGGGACGAGCGAATTTTAACAACACAAGTAATGTGGCCTCGATAGAATTTTACATTGAGTTTATGCAAAGTTGATTGGTAATGTTAAATAAGGCAAAGCCCTTTCAGGAAATTTGTGGAGACACAGAAAGGTCTTCCGGAAATCCTTCCATTGAGATATAAAATGTATTTTAATAACTGTGCGATTGGCAAGGTTTTTTTTTATAAAATCATTGTTTATTAGCTCCACGGACTGCGCGGGTCCGTGCCTTTTGTTAACTTTAACATTTTTGATTAACAAAATTGTACACTTAATAACTTAAAAGCTAAAGGCTGATTGGCAAGGTTCATTATAAACAAATTTTGGAAACTGTGATGTAACTTCCAATAAACTTGTGTAACATCGTGATACAATATTTTAATATAGTCTTTAGACCTTGTGCACTTGTTATTATTAGAACAGGCTGAATGGTATATCTGTGCAAAAATGCAAAGCTAGAATTGTATTGTGCAATAAGTAAGAGGCCGTGGAAGCCTATAATCGGGGGACCGCTCGATTTGTAATCGTGATGTCGCGGGTTCAAACCCAGGCCCGTACCAATGAGCTCTTTGGATTATGTAAGGATTTATATACCACTGGCTTTTCGGTAAAGGAAAACATCGTCAGGAAACCTGCATACGTCCGGAGAAGAAATTGAATGGCGTAAGTGAATCGACCAACCCGCAACTGGGCCAGCGTGGTGGATATGGCCCAATGGCCCTTCGAAGGTAGGCCTAATACCAGCAGCGGACTATTAAAAAGGCTAATATTATGCTATATAATAAGTAAAATGATAGCAAAATGTATGACAAAAGTAGGTTCTATTTATGCCCGATTGGAGGAGCCTAAGGGCGCGGTAAAAAAAATCTTTTTGTTTATTTAATTTAGTAAATTTTTGTCGTGGTAATACGTAATTCTCAAATTTCTAAATTAGAGTCTCTAAAATCGTTGGGTAGGTACTATCAAAAGATAGTAAAAGAAGTTCGTCCAAAGTTACACCTCCTACAGTTTATATAAAGAAATTGGTAGGTATAGCACAACTGCACATTTTTTAAACAAATTGTCACATTAATATTATTAATGCGAAAGTTTGCGAAAATGTGAGTATATGTTTGTTACCCCTTCTCGCTGAAACGGCTGAAAGGGTTTGGATGAAATTTGGTATAGAGGTAGTACCTTGGAATACCACATAGGCTACTTTTTATTCCAACTTCAAAACGCGGAACGCATCTAGTTCGTATTTATATCTACATGACATTAAACCGACTTCTTGAGTGGCGACCGCGAAGTGGAAGACGCAGCGTAGGAAGGCCTCCCACTAGGTGGACCGACGACATTGTAAAGGTCGCGGGCAACCGGTGGATGCAAATGGAAGGTTGTCGTAGAGTGTGGCGGTCTAAGGGGGAGGCATTCGTTCAGCAGTGGACGTCTCCGGGCTGATGATGATGATGATAATGATGATGATGACATTAAAGATCACTTTGTCGGCAGGATAGTATCAGATCTCATGGAAGAGGCAAAGTTGAAAACTAAAGGCACTGCGCAAGACGACGGCATGTGCGAAATATTTCTAAAAATTCTGGATAACCCGGCCTTGGATATGAGAGACAAGAAAGCAGCAATCATCGACTTCATAACAGCTGGGATTGAAACGGTAATTTCTTCTGACTATGCATAAATCCTTCTGACTATTGAGAGCAAAAGCTACCTACTGTTCAAGTTTTCAGCGTGTTAATGGCGTTGAATCCGTTTACAACCGACAGACGTTGTCTTCAAAAACCATAAAAGCTCTGACAAAGGTACTTCTGAACTTTTTTTATATAATTTTTGTGTAGGGTTATCCTCAATTACCTTGTTTTCAAAGGAAGTAAAGGTCATTGCTTTATGGTAACTGGAAAACGTGGCATGGGACGCAATAAAAAAATGATGTATAAGTATTTTTATATTTGTGGCGTAAAAATCAATGTAAATATTTGATTGTTCACAGTTAGCAAATAGTTTAGTGTTCCTACTCTACCTGCTCAGCAGTAGACCTGACTGGCAACGACGTATCCACGACGAACTGCCACCTAGTTCCATGCTTAGTGCCGAAGAATTGGCCGCTACGCCTTCTGTGAAGGCAGCTGCTAATGAAGCGTTCAGGTTGCTACCCACCGCGCCTTTTTTAGCGAGGCTGTTGGAGACGACGATGACGATTCATGGACACAAATTACCTGCTGGGGTGCGTAAGATTTGCATTTTTTTTGTTAACCTATTTTGTCCCACTGGGCAAGGGCTCCTCCAATAGCATCGTCCAATCTTTTTCAAAATTCTTGAGTTCGTCGTCGCACCGTCATTTCTGAGGGCGAACTCTGGGTTGACTGTTCAGGGCCTTTTTAACCTTTGCCCACTTACGAGTATACATCTGGCTGACGTAGTCCGTCCACTGCGCCCACTTCCATTTGGGTCCGGCTTGTCAAAGCTGATATCATCAATTCATTCATCATCCTTCTATCCTTATGCGACTTGTTAGGATCGGTAGTCGGTACAGCAGTTCCTTTGTCCACTTTACTCTACCAGTTACCTCTACACTCAGTCCCCTCACACGCATATAATGTTTCACATAGTTGATCCACGACTCCACATTTTTTTAGGACACGCCCTTGCTCTAGTTATTAGTTTCTTTGAAATCATATCTAAAATCTTAGAACTTTTGTTATTACTATTGAGGTTAGGCGTCATCTTTTAACAATATTCAAATATGGTAATAATGCAAAGATATAAGTATGGTATTCTTAATACTTACCTATATTTACCTTGGAAATTCACATACTACGAATCCTGACTTAATGGTGGATGGTGGTCTGTAACTTAGATGCTTGGCAACATAATTTAGACTTGAGAAGCCCAACCAGCCAGACCACACGCGGACAGCACCTAACGAGACGATCAATAAGAAGCCTAATTTATCTTACGACTTTCGTTAAGAAGGATCATCTTTGTTTCCGCAGACTTTCGTGCTAGCTCACACAGGCGCCGCATGTCGGCGAGAAGAAAACTTCTGGAACGCAGAAGAATACTGCCCGGAACGTTGGCTGGAGATCAGGGAGCCTCATACGCCATCACTTGTGGCACCCTTCGGGCGGGGCAAGCGGATGTGTCCCGGAAAGAGATTCGTCGAGCTAGAGTTGAACGTTTTACTTGCCAAGGTTTGTTTCTCAAAAAACTTTATACTCTATAGCAATAATAGAAGCGTAACGCCAAATAACGGCAAGGTTTTGGTAATAACTATCATACATGTGATGTGACGGTGCGGTGCGTGGGAGAAAGTAAACGTACATAGCCTGGAATTAGAAACACACGGTTCTGAGCTTGATTTGGATTTTAATCGGTTATAAGCGACTTCCCGAAAGATCAGGGGCCGTACCATGAGCTCTTATTGCGAGACCGAATATGCTCAGCTGTTGGCGCTGCGCGACTGTGAATTTTATCGCCCCGCAACACAGTCGCGGTCGCGCAGAGTCGGTAGGTGAACCTAATCGGTCCCGCAAAAAGAGTTCATGGTACTGCCCCAGGTGAAGTTGGACAGGTGAAGGTACTCAGATTATATATAAGGCTAATAGCGCACTTTAAACTGCACGAAAGAGGTTTGTTTGGGGCTTTAGAACGCCAATAGTATGTAGGAATGCTTACATTAATACAATTACGTTTATTATTTCCACAATAAAATAAAATTTAACGTTATGAAATATCTTTTCAGATAATGCAAAGATGGCGAGTTGAATTCGATGGAGAGCTTGACATACAGTTTGATTTCCTGTTGTCACCCAAATCTCCGGTTTCTTTGCGTCTAGTCGAGTGGTAGGTGGATCCGCGTAGGAACGGAACCCTGTTATGATTCTTTGTTAAAAAACGCCCACCTAAATTTATTATTTATTTCACAAATGTTGTGATACGTTAGAAACGAATTTTCAATAAAGTCACATAGTTTGATTTTCCTTCAGGATATACATAGCTATTAATTACTCTTTACTCCGCCTAAACCTTTTTAAGGAGGCATTGCTATGTATGCATATGATAATACCAGTCTTTTTCGCAAAATTGCTCGTTTTAGAAATTCTAAAAATATCTATTTAGCAAATGTTTCAAAGAAATTTTTAGGATTTCTGTGCCTAATTAAAGATTATAAATTCTTAGTTACGAGTTTACCTATGAACCTAAACTCAAAATTCAGTTTCAAACGTGTCGCACCGTTGCGTTTTTGTGATTAATTTATCACAGCCTGTATTTTAATTCGCTTGACCTATTCGGAATATATTTGTATGCGTTTTAATTTGATTTCATTCGTAGAAATGTCATGTTCTGGAATTCATATTTTTATTTATTATGTTTTAAATCCCAGCGTCTGTAAACAAAAGCTTTATCCCAAACTAAAGATAAGAGTTAGTGTTGTGCTATCAATGTTGCTTTATTGTTACACTTAGAGCGGTTAATATTATTGATTTAGGTATATCAAGTGTTATTTTTATGTTAGAGTAAGTGACATAATCAAAGTCATTGAATATTTTATATGAAGTGTTTTCACACTTTGGGTATTTCTATGTGTTTAATGAATAGACATTAAGAAAAAATATGACCTCTGGCAGGACTTGAACCTGCATACGAGCAATCTCTGGGTTTTCGTTCCGCTTGCTTATTTATAACGGGTAAAGCAGACACTTCTGTAGCTTAATTGGCAAAGCAGTTGGGACGGAAACGCAGAGGTTGCTTGTACGCAGGTTCAAGTTCTCCCAGAGGTCATAATTTTTGTTACTTTCTATGCATTAAAAACATAAAATCAAAGTCTTCCATGTTTAATTTTCTCTTTTCAAATGAAATGAAATTTATTTGTTAATATTTTTGGATGATACATACATTTTGAACAGGGTATTTATTGTGCGTAATGCTCAAGCTTTTGAAACTTGCGGCAAGTGGCGCAAACTACTTTCCAGAAAGTTCTTGCTGGTCTAAACTTCACTTTACATACCTAAAAATATTATTTTAGTATGTAACATTCACTCAGTAGATATAGTTTTACATGATATAAATATGAAATATGGCTGTGTTAATCAAAAAACATATTTATAGTAATGTTATAACCGTAAATACCTCTTAATAAGACTGCATATAGCCAGTTAATGCATTTTCAGTACGATATAAAAATATATGAAATTGTACGAACAACTTTGTTATTGTGTCAATATCTACTAAAATCTTTCGAGCGTATGCCATTGAAGGTGCCGAGCGAATAATCTGCCGCTTTTTTTCATACTAATAATCCAAATTCCTGTTCGTATGAACGCATATTATAACAAACACACAGCTACCAAAAGGTATGTGGTCATTGACCATAATTTTACCAAGAGTTCGCATTGGCTTGCTACCTCCAAATGTGTATGCTCTAAGAGAAGACTAAATCTGACCATTATAGTTTCTAAATCAACTACGATAAAACAGTATTGAGCGTTTTACACTGCCACGACACGACACCGGCACGATAACGTCGAGTGGTAACTTCATACAATAACGCTGTTATATACTGTATCTCTAGTGTATTTTCACTGTACTGTACACTAGAGATACAGTATAATATAACAGTTCGATTAAAGTTAACTTCCGCAAAGTAACGCCTGATTAAATCACACTACTAAAAGCTTTCCTACTGTTTCGTTGTCGTCCACGATATCGTGTCTGCGGATCGGCCGATTCTGCCGATCAGCGGACGACACATCGCGGGGTGAAGCAGATGGGGAGGAGTAGCTATTACTGACGCAAGACGACTATTCGGATCGGCTGCGCATACAAAGTGAGCTGTTGGTAACGTACTGGTCACATACCAGTATCATCACGATATACTCGCACGATGTCGTGTCTTTCGAGCTCACGGTAATGTCGTATCGTGTCGTTGTTGTGTCGTGGCAGTGTGAAAACGCCAATTCCTAGCATAACAACTTTATTTACGTATTCAATATGAAAACGCACGAAAAAATAATTTTTCGTTTACTGCTGCTGCTACACTTTTCATTTATTTTCTATCAAATACGTTATGCACATTTTTCGGTAGTTTTTATACTAGGATATTTAAGGACAGTTATTTATGCACGACGATATCCTTTCTCATAGTCGTTTATAGTGGTATTATGTGAAATTCTTAGTATGCGTAACTATACACAGTTACGACAAGCAATCAACCACTAGAACACTGACTTACTTACTAGGAACAATCACGTGGTTTTTATACATTTTTGTTTTATTTATACGGGATGACATACATTCAATTATCGGATACTCTAACTGTAGTTTGAATCACATCCCGTGACCTTTTTCAAGGTTTGTAAACATATATTTTGTTCAAAAAAAAATCTCTTAGCAGATCAGTGTTTCACAACATAATTACGGCAAATATCACAGAACTGTATAGAGCAAATTTTGGAGGCGTTGACAGATTAGTCATTGTCTAATGCACAGCAATATAAAATATAGCAATATTTTAAGCATTGATTATTTTAAGTAACGTTCGATATATCATGTCAACATACGCCTCTAGAATAGAGTGTATATTGAACAACCGTGACAGTATAAACAGTGTTTTAGCAAAACATTGCTTACTTGCACCAAAGCGATAAGAAGAACAGTGCCTTTTGCGGATTTATATATGTTTTATACTTAGAATAATAGTTTCAATCAAAATTCCGTCTCTGGTGAAGCCGAATACAAACAATGTGTGCGTGTAATTAGATTTTTTGACACGCACATATGCGTTCGAAAAATGTTGCAAATAAATAGAAGTTTTCGCCATAATGTGGGAAATTGAAAATAATAGTAAGGAAAATATTGCCATCGTGAGAGAAAATAGAACGAGTACCGTACTCAGCCTTTTAAATAATAATAATGATTTTTATTTCAGACCTATTACATTCATATACACAAATTACACATCAAATGGGGTTAGATTTCAAATTATAAAGCCTACTTAAAATTGTTTCACTTAGCTTGGACCGACTCGGGATTTAAACCTATTATTTTTATGGTTTTATGCATACTTAGCGGTTAAATACCAGAACACTATAATCAATTTGAAGAAACCGGTAACCGCTATATGCTAAGGACAAGACCGTTAAACCTTTAGCAGTTAGTTAACGAATTTAACTTTTCGTCTTACGTAAAAGTGTGCCCAGCTATGGCTTTCAGGTATTTGGGAAGGAATTATTAGCAAAATTTAGCCCTAGGATTGTGACTTTGTGTTCGCTAAGACTGTGCTATACCAAAGTTTTGTACCCGACCGATGATCGCGAAGCCTTTCGCAAGTCCATCTTGATATACGCCTGGCTTTACTTTGTGGTTATATAGTCTGCGAAATTATAGTTATTTATGATACAAGTGCGGTTTAGTTGGCTTTTACAAACGAGTAGACGAATGTAAGCCCGAGACCAAGTCGCGGGCTTACCATAGTCACGAGTATGTAAAAACCAATATCGCACGAGTGCCATACAACGTTTTACAAAACATTTCCGATAAAACAGATAACAGAAGTACTTACAACAGATAATGAGCCAAACTTTATTATTTTGTTTTTATTATATCGGACGGAAAGTCGTAACTAAATTCCTACTTGACACTGGCAAAATCTCAAAGTGCGATGCTATAATCCACCTAAGGGGAAAGAAGAAAAAAAAACTTGGTTTAAAGTTCGTCTTCGTTAAAACGTTTCTAATATGAGTGTATTTTGGTGTTGTTTCCAAAACTCCGAAGAAGTGTGTAGTAAAGTTGCCATGACTTTACTAGGGCATGACTGGACTTGACTGTGACTTACTAAGTGTGACATCACTTTGACTGTGACTTAGACTCATTCGACTTGAAAATTATTAAAAACTTGGTACAAATAAATACTTGACACTGGCAAATGCACAAAGTGCTACGCCATAATCCTCCTAGGAGGAAAGATGAAATGACGCGAATTAACAAATGGCGCTACGTGCGCGTGGTGACAATGTGAACAAAAAAAAATTGTGGTGAGAATTTCTTTCTTCACAATTTCTGTTTAGTATTAAAGTAAAACAAACGTATTGAGCAAAAGCGCTTCCAAGGAGGTTCGATCATTCAGCTTATTTTATTCTTGTAATGTGAAACTCTTTGGTGGAGTTCTTAAATGATTATTATGGAAATTAAAACATTACCGTAAAGTTTACGCACGGCGCTATACAAGGGAGTGTGCGGTAAAGGCTTTTGCGCACGGTCCGTTGTACGGTGCGTAATGTTTAACTTTCGAACGATGTATACAGGCTTCGTAAAAGCACTTTTTTAGCAAATGTGTTGTAATAGTACATTATGATACGAGTGTGCTATGTTGGTCATTACACTAGAGGCGGTATAATGCGCGCGAGCCGCAGGCGAGCGCGATAAGGAAGCCGAGAGCGTAATGACTAATAGCACAAGAGTTCCATACGACTGTTTTCGTCACACTTGCGAGGAAAAAACATTTTTTTTTTGATAATAATCAACCACACAGCGAAAACGTCAACAAACATTTGCGGAAAATGGCGCCCAAATCAGTAATGCGCGCGCAGGTTGACATTTACTTCAGCGGCATAAAAACTCTTTGTTGGTATTACAAAAAAACTGTAAGTATTACCCGGCTATATTAAGAGTGCTTCGTATACGTACGTCTAATTGCAGTCACGTACAAACTTGACTTTACCGGGTTATACAGCTATTATAGCACCATGTGCCGTAATGTAAAGTAAAAAGCACGCGTGCGTAATAGCTTGGATTATGAGCCTAAAACCGATGCAATAAGATCCACTTTACGAGCAAGTGTGATGAAAAATATATTAAAACGCAGTGTTACACGAAATAGGATGAAGGCATTAATCCGAGCTCATTGAACTCACTATGAATATTATTTTGCCAGGACCAACATTACGTAGTATTTACTTACTCTATGGGACCAACCTTGAACTCGCAATTTCTTTTTTCTTATTTATTGTCATCAAACGTTGTGCATTCTGCCAGTGTCAAGTTTATGAATATTCAATTTTTTTTTATTAAATCAAGTCAAATATGTCATGAAATCACAGTCAGTCACACGAAATTAGTCATAGTCGAGTCCAAGTCATGCCCTAGTAAAACTGTGGCGACTTTACTATGAGCTTCTACGGAATTTTGAAAACAACACGAAAATACATGTTTCACCACATTATATCACTTGCCCACACTCGTGCATGTAATTCAACACTCAATGAATAAAACACCACCATTTTTAATCTATAATTCGCGAAAAGACACATGATTAAGAAAATATTAGAACTACATGACGAACTCGCTATTATTATTCAGCTAAAATGACAGCACGAGCAACTAAATATATTAGGCAATTGTATAAGTCCATATTAGTGGTAAGTATAATTAACAGTGGATGACTTCTGGCTGATGATGATAATATTAGTACGGAATTGCTTGGAGCAAATAGAGACTATAAGTTGCGGAGAATTGAATTAGATTTTGAACTGACATGGTATGGTTTTAATCGTTTTTATACTCCCGCACTTATAACAGTTCTGGAAAATAATCACCAGATAAAGTGGAACTTACATTCCAAGTATAAACACAGCAAAATTAAACCTGAGATTCACGTAAGTATACAACGTGTAACAGAAAGCTTCAACAATACTGAAGGGTATATTATATATGTACTCATAATTATTTACAACTTTTACTATGGGGCCAAACTTGAAATCGCGTAAAAAAATACAGCTGATCCTTAAATTTCGTCCAAGGACAATGAACTTTTTGTATGGAACACCTGTTTTTTTGGTTTGGTCCGTTTTCTTCTAGCCATTTCAATGTTGGCCCCGTAGTAAAAAGTTGTTCATAATGATGAGTATATTGTTGAACATTTTTGTTACACACTGTATAAATGTAATAAAACAAAAAAGAACGTTTTTTTGGCGACTGACTAGATTTTCTTGTTGAGAAAATTGTACATGGACTTTTCGAAAAAGTATAATTTCATTCAAGCCATGGCCTACATAGTTGATTTAAATAAGCTAAAATAATTAAACTATCATTCCATAAAATCTAAATTGTTTTAGGTGCAGTTTCTAAAATACTTTAGCAGAAGTAGCACTGTTCAATTTAGTATTTAGATTTTAACGTTGATCCTACTGTTAAGATTTCAACGATTTGTATGATTCGGGAATTACTTGTGTTTTAAAAATGTACATGTGCGGCCAGATTTATGGTAGCTGTGGGCAAAAAACAAAATTGAGCCAATATTTTGTTTTATACTATAGTACTATAGTATACACCAAGATTCGTAGCAGACGGGGCCATAAAACGTTTTATGCTCTAGGATTGTGCACGAGTCCTAGGCACCATCTCTATAGTTTGAGTGCTTTCACTTTCACCGAGAATATAGATAAACAATATATTTAACTGAATCAGCTCGTGAGGGATTAAAATCGATTAAAGTATAAGTAGCAATAATACGAAATATGTTTCATATTCATTCATTTTATATTCCTCGTTTATTAGTGTTATGGAGTTTATGGATTATTAGTGTATTAGTGTTATGGACGCGGCTCATGACTAACGGCTCCCGTAAAGGCTGCTAGAGCGAGCGAGATAGCAATATTATCGCCACTTATACCACGATTTATGACCCTGTCTGACAGATACTATAAAAGTTCAAAACAACTGTTTTCCGCACATACACGAGTATGTACTATGTAGCAAAATGTGAATATTAATTCCATTTCACATGAAATGTCATTATTATTTCTGGCACACTCTGTATATTTGCTACAGGAATAAACATATTTTTTGTTGTTATCATAAATATTACT
The DNA here is from genome assembly GCA_905404285.2 of Erannis defoliaria. NCBI lineage: Eukaryota > Metazoa > Arthropoda > Insecta > Lepidoptera > Geometridae > Erannis > Erannis defoliaria. The sequence continues at coordinate 7,486,243 of FR990066.1, read as the reverse complement.
GATTGATTAATTTTCTATTATGAATAAAATATAATATTTCAAAAGACTTATTATTAATATGTTTTTCATTACATTATGTGTCTACTTTCCTTTTTGTTCTAACTAGACTTCTAAAACTTCTTCTTGTGAAAAAAAACGTAATAATTTGACTGACGTTCTTCGTCACGACCTTACTGTTGATGCAAAGGTAATGCCGATACGGGCATGCTGGTAATGCTGCCAGTATGTCATGTCATAGCATAACATCATTCTTTAGAACGAGCAAGACGGGGAGTCACCACATTTGTACCTTTAAATCTACGCGCAGTTAGACGGGCAACGACAACAACTCAGTGCGTGGTGAATATTGGCCAAAACCATGGAAACATACGTGCAGTTTTATGGTTCACATACCTTACATTTAGATACTCAATTCCTTTATTGCATAGTTATAAAGATTACATGTAGGTCTTATTTAGGTACACATTTTGTGTACTTAGTTGAGAGAAGAGCCTTTTTCAGTACAAACAGATCAGAATAGTCCGCAACAAATAATTAAGTAATTTTGGGCAACGCAAAACATATACATATAAGTACGCGACAGCAATATCGCAACGTGAGCGACATACGTTCCTGGACAGCAAGTAAAAGTTGAGTCCGGAAAGAAATAGCCTCAGGAAATAGTATCAATAAAAATGGGAGAACACAAAAAGTTGAAGGTGATGGCTGAAAGTTCCCTGACGTCAGCTAAAAGAGAACTACAGTTATTGTAGTGAATCCGAGCTTCGGCTCCGCAAGGGAAAGATCCGCATTTAAAAGGATGCAGAAGTGATTTGAGACGTGCAACACAAAACCCGGAGATCCACGTCTGCATAATCTGGTTTACCACTCATGGTACCTACCATCGTCTATGTACCACAATAGGCGTGTGGCCTAATGTTTAATTTATGACAAATAACAGGCTTAATGATGAATATAACTAAATACATTAAACATACTGAAAAAAATATTTGTATTGGCTGATAAATCTCTGAGATATGAGCGTTTAAAGTTTTAGGTGGGGATAGAGAGGGGATGCTCTATCCCTTTCTCGCAGAGCACGTGTTAGTATAGCATTTGTATGCCGCGCCTGAGGCTTGACGTCATAGCTCAGTATAGCGCACTCTCTGTCTAGCTTGAAATTAAAATACTTAGAACTTATTTATTTTTGAGTTATTTTAAATTTTATTTTCGTTGATAGGCTCTATTGAGCTTAGCTTTTTTATGACGTAATAAAAAAAATGTAGTCATCATGCCTATTATAACGACTTTTCAGCGATTTCCCAAAATGACTTTGTGAATCACCAGGCCGAAGACGAGCGTAGCGGCCCCGGTGGAACGTTCGCTGCGTTGAAAATGGCAACTTGAGTATCGTCCATGAAGAGATTTGGGAGATTAATAAAATTTATGGTGAAGAAAAGGGACTGACGGAATAAAATTGGAATAATAAATACTTAAAATTAAAACTAGCATTTTTTTGGTTTAGTCAACTTTTTAATTAGTTGTTTTATTTTATTAATATCCTTAATATCTTCTATTAATAATGCGAAACTGTATTTGTTGGTTTGTTTGTCTTTCTTTCACACTGCAATGGATCCGGATGGATCCGTTAGGATCGACGTGATTATTGGCATGCAACGATCTTATATGTTACTTGGCATGGATATAGATTAAGGGTCGGAATGACATTTAAAAGCTACGGATTTTTTTTTATCTCGGATTAACACAGTTTCTGTAGGATACGGGGTTGAAACCGCGGTTATAAGCTAGTATAGTATACATCAACAAAGATTGCATAGCATATCACTCCAAGATAGCAAGAAAATTATTTTTCAAAATGGGTTCAGTGGATTCAAAAATTACTTTTTACATATAAATGAAGTGATAAATGAAAGGTTCGGGAATATGTGTATAAATATTTGAATAATTCGCTCTTTTGAAAATTTGTCTTTATCATTTTGCGCTTTTGAATTTGTGCGACTTAACGTATGTATGATATCTTTTTTGTTCTATTATTATGTTTTGCGTGTGACCGAAAAATTAAGGAGCGGAAGGCTAGCGTGGTATGGACATGAAGAGAAGAGAAGAGAGCCATATAAATAAAAGAGCCTTGGAAATTATAGTAAGCGATAAAACCGCAAGCGGGCGTCCTAAAATGAATAAATGTGTGTAAAGGGAGTAAATGCAGAGATGACAAATGATAGTGAAGTGGAGAAAGGAAACGTGCTTTGCCGACCCCACCTACTGGGACAAAGCACAGGAAGGGATGATATTATGTCTTGCGTTGCGTGTTGCATTTACTTCTTTCAATCAAATCATCCATCATGAAATTTGAGAAGCAGGCCAAATTTTAAACCATATAAAAATACGGCTCCTGAAGCTTATCAGTTAAGACTCGGAGGTATTCTTAGTAGGCAATAAAGATAGGTTTAATTTAATTGAGATGCAGTCATTGCCGTCTTCTTCTACGATGCAGTACTAAATAAAACCGGTTAGGTCCTACACGTAGTCAGATGCGTTATCACAATACCAACAGATAACCGACTTATCAATGACCTTGAACCCGCAATACCGTTCCTTATCACACAAAACACATCACAATCTGTTTCTCACGTTCCGTAACTGAAAAATAGAAAAAAAAAACTGCGGTTTAATACTATTATTTGCGGTTGATATCAGAAAACCAGTAGTACAGTGTGGCAAACTTATCTTTAGAGTGGAGCGAGGTAGACATCATAGCATTTCCCTAAAAATACTGGATGCCGTGTCTTCGACCATATAGCATTGGAGTTGCCAATGGGATACATACATTTAAGCCACTTTTTGCGGGGACGCATGCAAAACTCATAGCACACTTAAAAGTAACTACTTTCACACTAATAAAACAAATTCGTTTTCGTATGTCCTATGAACGCACACGAAATCTCACAACACTCATAGTATTATGGTCAGGGAGCTTATACATTTAGCAGAGCTTTACGCCTTGGCTTGCGGCCTCCAATTGTATATGGTCGAAGCCTCTGGTAGAAAATTGTATACCTTCATTTGAGCTTCTCTTCAATTATTTGTCGGACTATATAACGCGATGTCACAGAAATTACAGTTGAAACGGAACGTAACGCTATTCGCCTGTCAAACAGAAGCAAAGTCAAATACGACAGTTCATAGTGTTAAATTTTCTTTATTTACTCCTAGTTTTAAGCAGTTATTTATTATTTAAGTACTATTTTAACGATGAAGTTCTGTGGAAACATATCATTTATGTTCGGCGAAGCCTCGTCCATAATAGAGAAATACGCTTTGGCGAAAAATGCTGGTTTTAAGGCGGTGGAATCGGCATTTCCTTCAGGATTTACTTTGGAGCAGGTTAGAGAGGCAAAAGAGAATGCAGGCATTGAACAAGTGTTAATTAATTTGAAAGCTGGTAAGTAACTTCAATATTTATTATGATTAGATATTATTATGTTTTCATATTTTACAATGGTTAAAAAAATGTGGCGAACTAATTACCTACATAAGATATAAAATTTGAGACGAGTTTACACATATTTTATGTGTTTTGCGAATTTACTTTCGAAGTGAGTTTACAATCCATCAGCAGCTTCGCCAGCAGTGGGGGTTTTCTGGCTCATCATCATCAGCCCGGAGACGTCCACTGCTAAACAAAGGCCTCCCCCTTAGACCGCCACACTGTACGACAACCTGCCATTTGCATCCACCGGTTGCCCGCGACTTTTACAATGTCGTCGGTCCACCTAGTGGGAGGCCTTCCTACGCTGCGTCTTCCGGTTCGCGGTCGCCTCTCAAGAACCTGTCTTCCCTATCGGTTGTCAGTTCTTCGAGCGATGTGGCCTGCCCATTGCCACTTCAACTTGCAAACCTTGCGAGCTATGTCGGTAACTTTGGTTATTTGGCGTATATCCTCGTTCCGGATTCTATCGCGCAAAGTAACTCTCTCCATTGCCCGTTGCGTGACTCTAAGTTTCTCGAAAAGGCCAGCAGTTAAAGACCACGTTTCAGTTCCATATGTCATCACTGGCAACACACACTGGTCGTATACCCTTGTCTTCAAACACTGCGGGATTTTGGACGAGAAGATATTACGCAATTTTCCGAACGCTGCCCATCCGAGTTGGATTCTTCGGGCGACCTCTTTGTCGGAGTTGGACCTACCTAACTGAACAATCTGTCCAAGGTAGTTGTAGTGGTCAACAACTTCGAGAGTATCGTTCCCAACGACAACCGGTACGGGCACAACATGGACATTGGACATGATCTTTGTCTTGTCCATGTTCATTTTAAGACCCACCTGTTGGGAAACATTACTGACTCTGCCATGATGACTATATCATCGGCAAAGCGAAGGTGTTTGATGTATTCGCCATAATGTTGATGCCGATTCCGTTACAGTCCAAGAGCTTGAAAACGTCCTACAATGCGTTCGTGAACAGTTTCGGAGAACAAACGTCTCCCTGTCTCACGCCTTTCTGCAATTGGATTGGTTTCGTGCTCTTGTCCTGCAACCGGATTGACATTGTGGCGTTTCTATACAAACACTTCAGCGCTTCGATATACCTATAGTCGATATGACATCGCTGGAGGGACTGCAACACCGCCCAGGTCTCGATTGAATCGAAGGCTTTTTCATAGTCCACAAACGCTAGACATAACGGCCGATTATACTCCTCAGTATTCTGTTTAATCTGGCGAAGCGTGTGGATGTGGTTTTCTGGCTATTCACGACTTAATTTATTTGTAAATTATCTGAAATTAAGCCGTGGTAGTCTAGTTGGGAGACCGGCGACTTGAAAGCGTGAGGTGGCGGGTTTAAAAACCAGGGGCCTTATTTTTGAATCGTACGCAAGCGTAGCGCATGCGAAAGGAGCTGACCTTCGAACGATACTGTTTGGAATAAGGTTCAATATCGTTTGAAAGTCGGCTTCTTTCGCATGCGCAACGCTTGCGTACGATTCAAAAATAAGGCCCCAGGGCCGTACCAATGACTCTTTGGAGTTTTTGTACTGATTTGCATACCACTGGCTGTTCGGTGAGGGAAAAAATCGCGAGGAAACATGCATACGTCTGGAGAGAAATTCAATAGTGTGTGAGTCTACCAACCCACAAGTGGCTCAGCGTGGTGGCCAATAGCCAAATCCAAACCAGACGATCCAATTTTGGATCACCAATCTTGCGATCCTCAATCCGGGAGCTATAGCATGGATCATGGTCATGGATCATACTCGTCTGACGGTTAGAATTTTATTATGATCCTGCCGTGCCGCTCCAATACGCTCCAGCCGATTCACACTGATCCGCCTACAGTTGAACAGCGGTACCTACTGTTAATTACACGACACTATTATTTTAACGAAACAAGCTTCACAAGTATCTACTGCAACAAGTTTCATGAAATTAATTTCATCATGCATGCCACTAATTTCGTAAAGTAAATTCGGCGTTACTAATAATTACGGTAACATAAATAGTTTTTATTAAACAAATATTGAAATGTGATATGTGTTTTTGTTTACGATTAATGGTGGTGAGCATTCTGCAACCCACAAGCCGCCTGTCAAGCGTGGGGATGATGGCAAATCTTCGCAAATTAAGAGGTGTGACGTTTATTTTGATTTCACAGATGATGAATCTCCAGTTGTGACAGCTATACCTGGCAAAGAAAATGAGTTCAAAGTTTCCTTCGCAACCACGATCCAATACGCGAAAGCTCTCAAAGCAAGAAAAGTCCACATCATGGCAGGAACAATAGAGAAACCTACAGAAACCAACTGGGTGACTTACGAAAACAACTTGAAGTACGCGGCAGGGGTGCTGCGAACGGAAAACTTGGTGGGACTGATTGAACCAATCAACCACTACTCTGTACCGAATTACTTCTTGAGCGACTTTGGGAAAGGTATATTTTTAATTGGCATAGCGTAACCAGCCTGTTCATAGTCCAGTGCGTTTTTATTTGGAGTCCACAAGATTCACATTTATTCAGTATATCTCAGTCGCCATCGATCCTTATAAGAAATCGATTGGTGTGATTTTTATATCACCGTTTCTCTGTTCTTTATTATGTTTACTTAAAAGTACAGACAGCGTAAGAGAGTAAAGAAATGTTTCTATAATCTATGGCAGGCGACATAAGTATTATCTCGAAATGGAATAAGACGTACTTCGAAGTGTCGTGATTAATTCAGTGTAGAAAACTTATGAAATTCCGAAGAATCTAGCCCTCAAAAAAGTCCGTGCTAAAAGTCTATCCACTCTTTTTCTTCCCGATAAACCCCGATACAGACGTAGGTATTCAAATTCTATCTTAGTCACGTTTCCGCATGCGTTTCGGCGTGTGTAAATAATGACAGACACTCGACACGTGCTAAAGTGTCAAATGTCGAGTGTCCTGCATGTCGCTTGCACGATGTTATTAAACTGTCCAGATATGTAAGAAGTAAAACAGAACAGTAGAACTGGGCATGAAGAGATTTGACATGTGTCCTTATCTAGCATTTGTGTATATTTTTGGCAATAAAACTATTTTTATCTTCATCTTATCTTAAAATCTGTAGTCCTTAAAAACGTCATTTTCAGCTGTCGAGATAATAAAGCGCATAAACAGCCCCCACTTGCGGCTCATGTTGGACATCTTCCATCTACAGCAAATCCAAGGAGATCTCTCACATGCTATCACCAAGTTCATGCCTTACGTGGGACATGTGCAGGTATGACGTATGACTTGCTAACTTAACATACTACAACAATAAGGATAAGTACACGGGAACACGGAAAAATCATGTCGTTGCATTCTATTATTTTCTTAAACTAGTGTTTTTTCGCGAATTAATGATTAAAAATGGTGGTGTTTTATTCATTGAGTGTTGAATTACATGCACGAGTGTGGGCAAGTGATATAATGTGGTGGAGCATGTCTTTTCGTGTTGTTTCCAAATCTCCGTAGAAGCTCATAGTAAAGTCGCCACAACATTACTAGGGCATGACTTGGACTCGACTATGACTAACTTCGTGTGACTGACTGTGATTTCATGACATATTTGACTTGATGATAACAAATAAATGTGAACATTCATAAACTTGACACTGGCAGAATGCACAACGTGCGATGCCATAAACAAGAAAAAAAAAAGGATAAGTACAATATACCATCAAATATAATATATGTCATTACATCATACTTAGCATTTTTACTGATTGCGATTAATTATAACGTTGTTCAGTGATTTTATATCTTCATATATATGTTGAAATGCTCGAGCGAGATAGCGGCGCGCGGTAAATAATTAAGTATTGAGAACTCACATACCATTATTGATTCAATCACATAACGAGAACGTAGTCAAAAATAATTAGAACAAGACAATAAATATAAACAAACAAGTCTCGAATGAGTTGGTTTCTTCTAGGCGTGCTCCATCGTTAACTAATAAAACGAATAAACAGTTTCTATCTATATTACAGATAGCACAAGTGCCGCACCGCAACGAGCCCAACACTCCAGGAGAAGTCAACTACGAGTATGTATTGAAGCACCTCGCTGCCAGCGGGTACGACGACTGGGTGGGACTAGAGTACAAACCACTCGCCGCCACACAGGATGGACTAGGCTGGATCAACAAGTTCGGATATAGCTTGTGATAGAATTACAGCAATTTCCATGTCTCGCTTGCACATTTCCACATAATTGAAGATATACTAGTAGTTCGCAGATAACTGGGGACCTTGCGACCCCTTATCTTCCAAGCCCCTTGACCAATTTGGCTCATATTCGACCTTGATAATTGTATTTGCACAAACTACTTGCTTACAAAATTTCATAAAGATCGGATCAACGGTTCGCAAATAATAGTAGAATAAACGATACAAAAGCAGGCGCCGACTTCTCCTCTTAAGACAAAGAGACCTTCGCTTCGCTTCGGTCAAAAATCAATATCAATATTATGGATCACCATGCTAGCAGTAAGGTGAAATATTTAAGACTTACTCCTTCTGTTTTTATTTGTGAAGAGTGTATAATAAAAAAAAATTGGTTTGGTCCAAAACCTGTACAAAAAGTGAACTCGGCCCAAACTCGTGCATTTTTCATAAAATAGGCACTTTTATAAATGAATACTTTTATAATTTGTTTTAGATATAAAACAGTAATAAAACTATTCATTTACACTCATATACGAGTATGAACTCACATAAAATACAACTTCATAATTAATCATATGAAAATTTGCAAGCGAGATAACTCGACGCTACGATTATATATGTGCCCATACAGTGTTCACTTTTTAAAGAGACACCCAACCAAAGACTCAAAAGTAGGTAATATAGTAAAAATCCTGGGTCGAACCTACATTAGATTGGCATAACGGACGAGTGCCATACAGAAGAGGAGAGCGAAAATTATATATGATGATTCCACTGCCTGATTAGGATGTTGTATCAATATTTTGTATTGTATATCTATAAGGATCGTTGTTTCAGAGTTTTATACATATAGCTTTTATAATATTGATTAAAACGTAAGAAAGCAATTAAATGTTTTAATGTTTTTAGGGTACATCCTAATATGAAGCCTTAAGCTATATTGTGTTAATCGCTTTTTGACGCTTCTAAAGTTGACGACATAACTTTGTAAAGTATCTAGCAAATTATATCCCATATAAATAAATATTATGTTTGATATAGCATTACTTCTTTACAAGGTTACGTCAAGTAACATAATGAACAGAGTATAAGTGTTTGCTAACATAGGTCGTTTTGGGGACTGAGTCACCCCTCGTCTATGGGGAAGCGCACCTCTATTTCGATACCTCACATATGGTCTCTGGGTGATGCTAAACGGGTGACAACACTAACTGCAGCTATCACTGATCAACCGATAGAAAACAGACTATAAAATATGCTAGAAACCGCAACCTAGAGTATGGTCAACGTAGGCGATTTATCGCCTTTTAGGCTACTCAGGACGACGATCGGCGATGAAAAAAATCGTACGATCGGAATCGATCGGCGATGAAAGGCGACTGGTTGTCTTTTAGGCTACATTATGGACAAGCCATTTATTCGTATTTTTATGAAAGATTACAAATAAATAGGGTAATATGAACAACATTTTAATTTATAGCGATGTTTTGGCGTTTAGGCAGGCTACTTTAGGCTACTTTTGGTAAATGCTGAAAGTCTGATACTTTACGCTAATTATGCTGTGAAAAATTGCGACTTCAGGACCAACGCTGTTGGCAACACTGCCAAACTATAGCTATGTGACATACAGCTTGCAGCCCTGTTTTAATGACATGAGTGATTTAAAGTCAATTTCATTAAAACAGGGCTGAATAAAAACTAATAAATAAAAAATCATATAATTTTATAAGAAAACTCAAATATGTATTTACTCAATATATTATCATTGGTCATGCATTAACAAAACTAGACAACTAAAATACTGCTTATACTTACATTGTTAGAACTAAGTATATTTATTTACATTATTTTCTAATTTATATACTAGGTTATACTAACGACCTCATAAAGGCCATTTCTGTCCATCAGTAAACTTTAGTTCCGAAAATTAGAAATAATTTGTAAAAAAAACTCAAGACACTTGTGGCATACTAGTACAAATTTCCCATATCTTTTTGTGCCAACTAGTCCAAAATGTCCTATGCTTTTTAGCTTTTATTGCCTATATGGCAATAAATTTGCAAACATTGCATAGGTGTTCTCAATAGATGAGTACCAAAGGAAGCTTAGGAACTAGGTTTGCAAAGAAATAATTAAAAAAAAGTCTGTATTGAGTGAGTATTGATTGTACTGTAATGTGAAAAGTACAATACAATAGTTTTCTGCCTGCGAGAGGTTGCAAAGTATTATCAATACTGCCCCAAGCTTATAACCCTGTATATACAGTGTTATAAGCTTGGGGTCATTGTACTCATCATTGAGAACTTTCTCTCGTTAATCTCAACCCATTAGTCTCTTTCTGTGTTTGATATTTCCCAGTTTAAAAAAAAACGTCAATATTCAGTTATAACCCATCCTTGAATATCCCGAATACAAGACTCTCTATGCCTACTATGAATTCCACAAAAAAAGTTAGATATCTTATTAAACAACTGCCCAAAAAAGGAGTGCAATGGGTTCAGGGTTCATGTATGTAAGTATGTCAGTTTCTTTAGTCCACCATAACTTATAAATGCCTGGACAGGTGGATTTGTTCGAATCCTTACATAGTCGCAAGTGACACTGGCAATTTTTTTTAAAGAAAGTATCGTTTTAGGCACGGCAGTCGCGTTTATTTTTTTATTCTGGCTTGTTTACGATCCTCTATTCTTTTTGTTGGTCATTATATTCAGTGGTTTGGCATACAAGACGTGGTAATGCATTTCCCGTGGTGGTCAATGGGTTAGATTGTAGACTTTTAATATTCCACATAAAAGATTGAGTCAGAATTACTCACTAATCAGTGGAGGTGTAAGGAGGTATCAGGCGGGGTAGGTGTCTGTCGTTGATGCAGAAGTGTGGAACTGCTGCACCCAGGGGTGTTTCTTTACTCCGTCTAGAGAAAGCCGTTCCTTGCTGGAATGCTTGAGCAGCTGAAACGGGATACGAAAGTTAGATTAGTGGGCAACTTATTTTTATTTATTTTTACTTTTACATTTCTTTCTCATACGTTCAAAGATGTGATTATGACTAGTACTAGTTGATTGCAGATAGCATAGGGAAACAAAAAAAAACTTTTACATTTCTAAGAAAACGTACAGCCTCATAACACAAATAAAATAATTAGTTCTATGACTGGGCCAATTACACTAAACACACTAATTACACTAATATTATTGAACCAGAGTGAACTTATTGTTATTCATTTAGTGTTCTATTTTTTATAACTATTTAATTTATTTCAAAATAAGAGAGTATTAGGATAGTTAAAAAAAAACAATAATAAAACAGAAAAACAAGCAATAATATTACAGTGTCAAATAGAAATAAACCAGATCAGTAAGCTGAACTCCGCAGAGTTCATTGTCAATAATTATAAAATATATGTCCAAAATTGTGCCTGGCCCCTCGTCCAAACGTGCCCAATCAAGCCAGCGGCATTTCCATGCTGAATCGCCAAGGAAATGCGCTGGGCGAGAAAATGACCGGAACGTGGGTCCCGCCCTTTCTCCTCTCTTTTGTGTTCTGTTTATTTCTTTATTACGTATTTTTCAGGAATGTTTTGCCCAGCAGTTAGGACCAAACATAAAAGGCAAGTAATTAAGTAAGTTCGTGTAGGCAGAGTGGTCCATTGAAACTATGTGGATTCTACTCAACACAATTTTATATTTTCTGAACCACCATGATGACCCAAATCTATAGGTATATTATAGGTACTATTATGTATAGGGTTATCCATTAATTATGCCACACCCAATAGATTTCAGTCAATTAAGATGCAGTACTTAATAGCTGTCAAGCATCGGAGACCAGCGGATGAGGCTCGCACAAGATCGGAAAGACTGGTGTGAACAAGAGGCCATACCCAGCAGTGGGTGGACACAGGCTTAATAATAATACATTTATTTTTTTAGATAGCAGGGTTCGAAAATATCCGATATTTATTATAAATATCAAAATATCCGATATTTATTATAAATATCAAAATATCGGATATTTATGATATATATCAAGTTTGATAAACATAAATTTTGTATGAAAGCCATATTACTATTTTATTGTATTATTTATGAATACTATTTGCATATGTGTTTCATAAACATACTAAAATTATTAAAAAAAACTAAAATGTTTTTAATGTTTTATTTATTTAGGTACCTACTTAAAATCAGAACAACCAGATGAAACCAAAACATAAAATCTTCTTTTAGATAAGGCAAAATCAACTAAAAAACATAAAATCTTATATATCAAAAAATAAACTCAAATACATAAAACCTTTTTTATATATGATATACCTATATCCATTGATATATATCGTCGAACCCAGAGTGATACACAGGGTTAGTTCTAATCAGTTAGCATCCTTTTAAGGGCATATTCTGTACATCAAAACAAACAACTTTTACTATGGAACCAACATTGGAATCGCGAAAGTTTTTTCAGCTGTCCATACAAAAAGTTCATCGACCTTGGGCAAAATGTATGGTAACTACTAATTTTTTTTCGCGATTGCAATGTTTGCCCCATAGTAAAAGTTGTTTGTTTTGATGTACAGAATATGCCCTTAAAAGGATGCTGATTAGAACTAACCCTGTATATCAGATATATACCCTGATATATAGACTAAATAGCTGAATGCTAATACTAGCAGCATAGTATTGCCATAAATGTAACCAAAGAATTGCATACCTTTGAAATCAGGTCCTTTGCTCCTTCAGGCATATGGCTTGGGTACACCATATCTAAGTTGAGGATCCTTTCATAAGTTTTGTCCTGTCCTTCACTCTCAAACGGGGGCTTTCCCACCAGGAACTCGTACAACAATACTCCAATACACCAGTGGTCAACTGATGTATTATACACTTCGCGCTTGATCATCTCTGGTGGTAAGTAGTCCAGTGTACCGCACATTGTTCGACGTCTGAAATTGTTACACAATGTTAACTAACCAGTATAAGAAATAGCAGACTGTGCGCGTCACTTGATGGCCATTTCCTATTCTAAGTCAGATGATATATCAGTTAATCAATAACACCATCTTGGATGAAACTATGAATCGTAAATTTTGAAGGTTACAACCATTGAGCTAATATCTAAAGAGTCACAATCTCGAAGTGAATACATTCAAAAGACGTCCGAGTGCCATTGTACCTATACGTGCATTATATAATTCACAATTGTTCGAATTTAGATGTTATGTCGCTTGTATAGTGTTCAATGTATGCTTGGGCACATGTCTTATCGTAGTTCAAGACGTTCAAAAAGTGGCGTTTTTTCAAAAAGTTGTTCAAAAAGTTTTAGCGCGGACATCTTTTTGCACGTTTGTGACTCTGTAGATATTAGCTCAATGGTTACAACATACCTTTCTGAAGGAGCGTGGACGGACCAGCCAAAATCTGCCAGCTTGAGGTCACCATCAATATCTACAAGGATGTTCTCCGGCTTAATGTCTCGATGCATGACGTGACGCCGATGGCAGTACTCTACTGCATCTGCTACCTGAAATGTACCAAAATAACCAATTAAAAGCACCTATATATTAAGGTCTGCCTGACAAGCATGGGGTTTATGGCAACACCCCTCTATAAAGGGGGAGGCATTCGTCCAGCAGTGGACGTTTTATGGCTGACGTCGATATATTAAGGTAGATAATTAATTTAATATCTACACAACATGCCTTGCTTGGCCGTGGTCGTCTAACATGAGATCGCTAAACCTCAACTGGGCCAGCATGGTGAATATGCCCAGACACCCTATGCTATGAGGATGCATGTTGAGCAGTGGGCTAATAAAAAGGCTGATTGTGATGTTTATTCTATGTCTAGGTGTTGTATGTATTTACAAAAAAAAGTATACATTTAAGTACATATTGTATTAGGTAACTGGTTCCTATAGTACAAGCTTTGATAATTTGGGACTAGATGCCATTGTATGAAATGTCCACCAATATTTATCGTTTATTGCCCATGGTACTACCAGTAGTATCCGGCGAAAAAAAAACCCCTAGTACTACCAAGTGATACAGTAGTACCACGAGAAGTTTTTTTTTACTTGCGCTACTACTGGTGATTTTCACTTTGACACCTGTCTCATTGCCACTTGTCACTTTGAGTTTTGCTTTATAGAAATTTGCCAACCTTAACACTGGTGTGAAGGTGTGTCAACCGTGAACATTTTTAATAATAAAGGTAGGAAAATTTGTATATAGCAAAAGTCAAAGTGACAAGTGTCAAAGGGACAGGTGTCAAAGTTACAGGTGTCAAACTATGAAATGATCAAACTATGTGTAAGTTTTTTTTTATCATCGTTTTTTTTAACACTGGTTAAAAAAACTTCCTGTGGTACTACTGTATCGCTTGGTAGTACTACGGGGTATTTTTTTACCCGTGGTACTACTGGTAGTAAGACTGGTAGTACCACGGGCAATAAACGATATTTATAATGAGAGATTTACAAGCCCATGATGGACACACCTCTTAGGAATCGATGATGTAGACAGTATTTCAGTTATTTTTAATAACCTCATCAGCAGAAACAGAAATTGAGTAGTGAGATTACAAACCTGATAAATGTATTTAGCAGCTCTGGCTTCAGGGAATCTCCCATGCGGTGAGGAAGTAAGGTGCTTGTACAGCTCTCCACCTGCTGCAAACTCCACTACCAAGTAAATACGTCTCTCATCATGGAACCATGTCAGCAACCGCAGTATATTAGGGTGCCTGAGAAATTAATCACACTGATTTACTAGTATGTATTAAAAAAACAAATCTTCATGGTACTTTGTGTGCAAGAACATAGACATACAATTATATATAATCTACAAATTTTGATTTTATGTTCTAACTAGCGGGCCCAGCAAACATAGCATTCCATCCTGGAATCTGATCAAAGCACCAGTTAGGAATCTAAACCGTCCAGGGACTACTCAAATGCATACAAAAAAAAAACATTAAAACCAACCCAGCCACTAAGACAAATTAACTATTGTCTAAGCCCAGCCGTTTAAGAGTTCAGTAACATAACAAGTACAGAAGAATTATACATAAATATATACTTAAGAAAATAATGAGCAAAACCAGTAAAGGTGATCTGTTTAGAGTGAACAACTTGTGGGTCTATCTATTTATTTGACGAGATTATTTTATATTTTCTATGGTGTGAAGAAATGATACAAGTGAGACTTTCGATGGCGAGTCTCATTAGCCCTGTTATATTGCTAGTTCAGTACGCTTTATACACAGAAATATTTACATAGTACTGTTTGACAGCACAATATCTTATATTGCAGTGGTAAATATTGCTGGAGTGCTACATGAAAAACTTACTTTAAATGCGACTGAATTTCTATTTCTCTCAGCACTTGTCGTTCACATTTTGATTTAACAATCTGCGATTTAAAAAGTGTCTTGATAGCGACTAGATATCCAGTTTTTTTCTCTTGTGCGACATTCACGTGTCCGAATTTTCCTTGGCCTAGATTGGAACCCAGCTCAAAATCTCTCGGTGACCATTTGTATCTGGAAAAATGTTTGATCTGGTGAGAAAAAGGATATTAATAAATCAAATTTATGTGTGAACAACACCGGAATAGCTACTCACGACGTTCCATATGCTTCATGTCTAATAATCTTGTTCTCCAATTCTGCAACTTCAGCTTGACTCATTGCTTGTGCTAGTTGTAACACTATTCTCAATTAATTAAACTGAGTTTTAGATTTTCCAGATACTAAGAAAACAATTTCAGATCGCTTTACGTTTTCGACAAAATTTGCCCGTTGATTTTGAACTATTTTGAATTTTATTGTTTTTTTTTTCAATTGGTCATGGGCACGGACAGATACAAGCCTTTCAGCCGCAATACATTATTTTTTTGTTGCTCGATCTTTCTTTCTCCTGCCAAATAAGTCTGAAGCTGCGCGTCCACTGCGTCGGAATCGACCCGTACGTAGCATACGCTGCGTCGTTGGCATTTACAAAATGATGATAGGGTGCGTAAAAGATAACGTTCGATGGAATGCGTCTACTCCACTGCACTGCATCGGCATTATTGATATCCGAATGGCGCGCTTGCTGCCGATGACGTCATCGGATGAAACACTGGTATCTTTCGAATGGCGCGTTTGCTCCAGACGGATGACCTCATCGGCAGAAATACTGGTATCTGGCACGGATTTGCCGATCCTGTCCACGCAGTCTCATAGAAATCAATACAACGCAACAAATCCGTCCACTCCGTCCGCTCCGATACCGACACGCAGTGGACGCGCTGCTTTAACCAGAACAGCCAAAGTCACACACATGACAGTGTCAGTGTCACAATGAAATCAAATCATCGGGGCTATCATGTAACTTTTCGGGATCGCGATTCGGATACGAGTTGTCAAAAATAGACACTTGTCACTCTCACTGCCAAAACTCATTTGACCCTGCAGGGCAGGATGAAACGCCAAAAGACCGACGGATTTGCTTAACTTAATTAAGGAAATCAATGCATTTGTTCGATAACGATAGCGAGAGAAATCCCTCCGTGATACTGTGAAGCTGTGACAGTGACAAGTGACATTTATGACAAATCGCGATCCTGAAAAGTTACATGGTAGCCCCGCTGTTCGGGATCGCGATTCGGATACGAGTTGTCAAAAATTTACAATTGTCACTGTCACTGCCAAAACTCATTTAACTCTGCAGGGCAGGACGAAACGCCCAAAGACCAACGGATTTGCTTAACTTAATTTTAAGGAAATCAATGCATTCGTTCGATAACGATAGCGAAAGAAATCTCTCCGTGATACCGTGAAGCTGTGACAGTGACAAGTGACAATTATGACAACTCGTATCCGAATCGCGATCCCGAAAAGTTACATGATTATTCTGCTAATCCTAGTAAAGTAGTGTTATCGACTTTAATAAAAGCGTTTTCGGAGTTTTAAAAACAATACGAAAAACACACACCCTACATTATAACACTTGCCCGCACTCATGCGCGTAAATCGGCACTTAGTGAATTAAACGCCACCATTTTAATGCATTAACACAAGTTTTGGTAAATAATAAAATGCGGCGAGGGCGACATGTTTTTCGCTTTCCCGCCAAAACTCGTTCGTTTTATTTGTTTTTTTAATGTTCACTGGCCTGGATTCTGTTACATTTGGCCGTGTCATACGTTTTTTTTCTTTCTTATTGGCATCGCACGTTGTGCATTCTGCCAGAGTCAAGTATTATAATTATGAATGTCCAAGTTTATTTAATATTATCAAGTCAAATATGGCATGAAAACACAGTTAGTCACACGAAATTAGTCAAAATCGAGTCCAAGTCATGCCCTAGTAAAGTTGTGGCGACTTTACTATGAGCTTTTACGGAGTTTTGTATACAACACAAAAAGACATGTTTCAACCACATTATATCACTTACTCACACTCGTACATGTAATTCAACACTCAATGAATAAAACACCACCATTTTTAATCTATAATTCGCGAAAAACAGTAGTTTAAGAAAATTATTAAATGCAGCGACATGATTTTTCCGTGTTCCCGCCAAAACTCTGTGTCATAAGTTTATCTTTGACATTTTTTTTAGTGTTACAAGTATTGCCATTGCTATTTAACGGCCTTACTTAAAAAAACTTTTCAACCGTTAGTCACTGCTTAAGATGCTCTGCCATCTTCTCTCTGACGTGAAGTTGCACGTGCTACAAAAGGACAGAGAAGTTTAAGCAGTGACTAAGAGAATCGAGATTATTTTAGGTTATAGATTTATAGAAGCAAGATAGAAGCATTCTTCTTTATTTTTTACTCTTATCCAAGTTTTCCAAAAGACTCCTAAGAGGATTATGGCGTCGCAATTTAGGTATTTGCCAGTTTCAAGTATTTTTAACATTTCTTACTGTCAAAGTCACACATAGTAAGTCACGGTCAAGGCCAAATATACCCCCTCAGGGTAAATGGAGGAATACCCGCTAGCAAAGTCATAGCAACATAATTACAGTTTTGAAATTGACACGAAATTACCATGTTTCACTTCATCACTTGTCCACATCCATGCACGTAAATCGGCACATATTGAATGAAACACCACACCATCATTTTCTAAACAAGTTTATGGAATACGGAGACATGTTATTTTCGCGTTTACGGCATGGTATTTTTTTGTGTGGGTGATTTTGGCGTCGCATTTCTGTGCAACACAAGATCGGGCTGAGTGGCGAGCCTTTACTTACCTACTTGTGGTTGGGCGAGGCCTTTGTTTCATAGTGGATTCTGTGGCTTTATCCAGGGACTTTAAGTGGACTCCAATTATCAGTGTTCCACTAAGGGCCGGACCGTCCAGAGGGCGAACGGAGCGGCCGCTCCAGGCGCCAAGGGTCAGGAGGGGCCGAAGGCGCCCCTTGACCCTTGACGGCGAGTACTCTAAGGGCGCCGCAGAGCGTTTTTGGTGACGGTGTAGGGGGCGCCAAAATCTGGCTCCAACCTAAGTCTGGCCTCGGTCTGGCAGTGTTCCGCTGTTCTGAGTCCACTGTTGAACATAGGACAAGCTTATTTAATATTTTTATAGGCATTTACATCGCAAAAAAAAACTAACGAAATAATTTCTAAACATTACTACTCGGTCGAGACCTGGGCAACCCGACCCACCGGAGGACGGGCAGCAGCGTCCTTTTGGTTAACGGTGGTGACCATTCTGCGATCCCCAAGCCGCCTGCCAAGCTTGGGGATTATGGCAACACCCCTCTATAAAGGGGGAGGCCTTCGTCCAGAAGTGGACGTTTTATGGCTGACGACTACTACTCGGTCGGCATTATGCCATCAAAGGCCGGGCGCATACGACGAGAAAAACCGTAAGAAAAACCGTCCGGTTTCGCCCGAAGGCGCTCCGTGCATACAATTTGTACTAGGCCGCACACCGTAAGAAAATTCTCGAGACGCCCGTCTCGCTCGCACCAGTTAATTGTGCGCAGTGTGTTACGGTCGTACGGCGCCGGACCAGTGCCTGACGGAAGCCGTGCCGAATTCGTGTTCGGACAGGCTAAGGCGCCCGGCCTTATACGACGAGAAAAACCGTAAGAAAAACCGCCCGGTTTCGCCCGAAGGCGCTCCGTGCATACATTTTGTACTAGGTCCCGCACACCGTAAGACATTTATCGAGATGTCAGTCTCGCTCGCACCAGTTAATTCTGCGCAGTGTGTTTCGGTCGGTCCGGCGCCTGTCGGGTACCGTGCCGAATCAATGTGCGACCACTCTTAAACTTCCACCCTGCTGGCTGGAACTATATACAACCCTCCCGCATAATAATAATAATTATTTCATCTTCAAGTACTATTTTATCGACTGTATAATTAAATGTAGTTTATCTGTATTTGTCCTACTGTAGGTACAGTTATGTTATTTGCTAGGTAGTTTTTCGCAGGCGCCGCCGCTGTAGGTTGTGGCGATTGAGACGATCGGCGAGGGGAGCTCTCTAATCTCCTAACGCACCCTAATTTTAACGACCTCTAGCCATTGAGCTACAGCCACAACACTACAGAGTCACAAACGTGCAAAAAAATGTCTACGCCAAAACTCGCCATACAGTGCGCCGACTTTTTGAACGACTTGAACTACAATAAGACACAAGCGCTCAAGCATACATTAAACGCTATAAAAGCGACATAACGTCTAAATTCGAACAATTGAGAACTATATAATGTACGTATAGGTATGTACAACGGCACTCGGACGTTTTTTGACTGCTTTCACTTAGAAATTGTGACTCTTTAGATATTAGCTCAATGCCTCTAGCCCATGCTTTTTTGGCAATCATTTTCCGATTTTTCAGTGCAGGCAGCGTTCGAATTTCAACTAAATAGATTAGAAAATAAAGTAAGGTAAGTATTAAATAATACAAGCTATTTAATAAAAACAACCGACTTCTTAGCAAAATACTTGGATGACATAGGTACTTTTTCCAGTTATTTTGATTAACCAAACTACTGAACAGATTTTGATGAAATTTCTATGGGACCAATCTGAAAGTCTATATCCCTAAAACAAAAGAATATAAAATAATTTTCCAAATCGGTTTATAAATGATGGAGTTCTGAGGTAACAAATAAGTAAGTACAAAATAAATAAAAAAGACAATCAAATTGAGAACCTCCTCCTTTTTTGAAGTCGCTTAAAATGAGTTTCGACATAGTACGTAAAAATTTGTACATAAATATAAATCCTGGTCAAAATATCTCTGCACCTAGCTTAACGCGACACCTCTCCTGCTTCGGATTTCGGGTGCCATAATCCCTACGCTTGGCAGGCGGCTTGGGGTTCACAGAATGCTCGATCACCACCGTTAACCCAGAGGACGCCACTGCCCGTCATCCGTTGGTTCAGGATGTAGTTTCGGTAAGGGTACGGGCCTGGATTGAATCCCGCGATACCTCGATTTCAAGTCGAACGCGCTCGATTCGAAAGGTATTATGTATAATACCAAGAAAATACACTATATTGTATATAATTATTACATGTCTGTGAAAAAACGCTTTTTTTGGATAACTACATAAAATAACCGACGCATACAACCAAAGCGTCACCGGTTTTGTAATATTATTTATTCTGTGACCATATCTTAGTAGGTACCTAGATGCTTAGTAGGTAGAACTATTACTATAAGTACCATTAAGTATACATTTATTCAAGATCCATTACATAAACAAAACACGCATCACAGCATGACGGAAACAAGATCCTAACCAACCCCTGGCAGCCAGCTGAAACAAGCAAAGCAATACCTACCAAGTACCAACATAAATGCGTTGAGGTGGTTAAACAAGAGAACTATTTTTCCCGACGTAAAGCCGTCGGAAATGATCAGATAGTGCGATATTAGCGACATCAATCTAGTTTTTAGCGGTATGGCGGGAAAATGGCGGGGAAACTCGGAAAACGCGCGCACCGGGGTGGCGTCGGTCCTCTCATTCCGTTCTCAACACGCGCGGCCGCGCGCCGCTCAATCAATACCGCTTTTATACCAAAAAATACAACCCCTATTTTACATTACAGTAACTACGCTTCGCGTGTAAATTATGTGTGAATGTGTATTATAAACTGTAAATAGTGTTAGATATAAATTATTGCAAGAAATAGCGCAACAAATCGTAGAGGGCAAGTAAGTGATCTAAATTATTGGCACGTTGTGATGACCTACTTATTGTCGGGGGAACTGTATGTTTTTGCTTTATTGGTTGCTATAGCGCCTGCCTAAGACTTTGATCTATCGTGTTTTCATAATTACTTCTAAACAAATAAACGTATTGCGACGTGGTCGTGTTTATTTCGTGCTTAATGGGCTTTTGATTATTATAACGGAAAAGCTGTTATTAAATAGCATTTGCGTCGTAATTCAGGGTGGTATAGGAGTGAACTTAGGTGGGTATAATGTGGTTGGGTTTAATTTTCAATGGGAGAAAACTCACGACTCTACACTGTTTTAAGTCGAAGCCTGTTTTAAATTTGAATTTAGAATTATAGCAAATATAATGCGTGCGTAGTGAGAGTACATTCCTGCCCATGTATTTTATGAATACCATACCTATCTGCTTAAATAGATGCCTGCATAATAACTTAATGGTACCTAGCCTTAGACTAATTCGTTCGTCAATGATGGTAGTATTGTTTGTCACCTTTGGATGTGACCGTGGTTACAATTGAGATTTTCTAGTTTTCATACATTTCCATAACACTTAATAATAGTAGATTACTTTATGCACTAAGGGAATAAAGCAGAGTCTTACGTCGCGGGCGGCATATTGAACCCTGATTGTAACGAGGGAGTTAACCCTAGTCAGTCCTGTCCGTCCTGTCTGTCCTGTGTGTTAGTCCTGAGTGAAGCGAGGGGTTTCAAGCTGTCAGGCTTTATTCCAGAGGAGCATACTCTACTTTTCACACCTTCTACGAGACAATAAAAAGCCAAGATTCCATAAATTAAAATTCACTGGCAATCACATGACCAAACACCATCTTTTGTTTCACATTATTTGTAAACGCACCTTTTTTGTTTGAGTTCAGCCTATGGTGGCCTGTTCGATTTTGGAACAAACCTCTTACAATGCCATATGGGCTTTGATTATATACCCAGCCAGAGCTAGTTCCTCCGAGCATATGGGCATTTTTTATCTTAGAGTTTTCCACGAGTTTCCACACGAATTTAACGTTTCAAATTTTTTTTAACTGTATTTTTGATTTTTTATATTTTTAATAATTTTTGGGGATGAAAATTAGACGATACTTCCTTATCAAACATATGGTGCGGGCATATACAAACAAACTAGCCTCACACTTTCAAATTATTATTCTCGTGTTAATGTGATGCGATAATTTGTATCCACAGACTGCGATAGGTTTAGATAGGTTATTCAAAGGTAGGTTTACATAGATAGGTTCACATAGATAGGTTTATATAGATAGGTTTACATAGATAGGTTTATATATTAGGTTAGTAAGGTTATTTACAGATAGGTTAAAACATATAGGTAAACATATAGGTACGTACTGGTATATAGGTTATAGATTTAGTTAGTTCTGGAAAAAGAAATAAATAGGTACTACTATTATTACGTATTTATAGCTGTATATTATACAGCAACGCAAAAGCCCGAGGTAAGTAGGCGATTTTAGGTTACCCCCAAATAGCTACTTTTAACTTTTTTTTTACTAAATACATTATAATATTGAGAAAAGTTAGACCTACTTAGTTACAACCTTGTCACAACTGAGTTCCTGTACGTTCATCGCGGTATCGCGAAGCACCAATGCGATCATTCCAAAACTTAAACATTCCCCTCGTTCCTCATTCTAATTTAAATTCACAACACTCACCAATTGTGCAATCTATAGCAGCGGCAGCGCAGCGATAAGTTCTCGACGCCCGTTACTCTTAAATTATGGTCCTACCACACTACCCCACTCGTTACGTCTTCTCAAAATGACTGGAATCATCCCCGAATAGCTACGCCGTGTCATTGACCGTGGCGTTTTGGCACCCTCTTCTGTCGCATTGCCAAAACTGCCTTGCACTGTCCCCTAGACAAGGGGAAGCCAGTAGCCACAAATCAACCCCTCTTGGATAATAAAAGCGTTTACTTCTCTCTCTATCTTTGAACGACATTTATTAAGTTGAGTGGTAGAGACAGAAATATATAGTATATATAGTATATATATATATATATATATATGTATCATGTGTGTTTTTGAATTTCGAATTACTTGGTGGTACGAGTACGTCTCTTTTGGTCAGCCTGTTGATGGCTCGTGAACTAATTTCTCCTACAAACACGACTCACCGTTGCGGGCAGGGGGTGAGGTAACGTTCTATGCTTGCGATTGGCCAATCACTGGGATGACGCAATCTGAGATATGAAATACAATGAGATTTTGACGTCCTCGCAGTGGCTAGCAGTGGTTTTTAAACTACAAATTTTCGTGTGAGGGTCAGACGATCAGTCAACAGGATTTTATAGTCTCTGACTCAGTGTGTCAGTCACTGCAGTGTCAGATATTTTGCTGCCATGCAGTAGCGTGTAAAAGTCACTTTGTTTCGATTTGACACTATAGTAACTCTCACTACCAAGTATCACAATAGTAGATTTTTTACCAAGGGAGGAAACAACTATTTTTAAGGCGAGAGTGTTTTTTTGAATCCAGAGCGTAGTGAGGTATTCTAAAGTAGAATCCTGAGTGCAGCGAGGGATTCAAAGTACTCGAGCTAAATAAATTAAAGTAAAATCCGAATATGAGTAAACAATAACAAACGAAGGCGGAATGCATTTCGCGCGTTTTTGTTTTTTCACATACCTACTGAATTTTTTAAATTTTTCGCGCACCTTTCTTTTTCAAACAGCCTGTTACTTGTTCATACAATGTCCGTGGATGATCTCTTTGGTGATTGGAACTTTTACTAACAATATCCACATTCCAAATTCAAATCGCCCGGAGAGAGGAAATGTTATTTTCCTCCCTAGGGCGGAAAAGAGCTCTTTTCTGCCCTGTTTGCGAGGAAAAAAGTAGGTATTTTTGGATAGATGTGATAAAAAGTATAATACCTATAGAGCCCCTAATGTAGTCTAAGTAATATCCTGAACATGATACTCAAGTTTCTAGATACTGCTTTACAACGTACCTAATTTTTTCCCTGACGTTCTGACTTTTAATTGTTTTGTATTAACGAATAGTCTTATGAGCTTTTCATCAAAAGGCACATATTCAAAGATGTAGAAGAATATGTTAGTTCACAGGCCATTACATCAATTTAAATAAAATATTATCTAAGATCACAGAGAATCGATCATTTTGAATCTACGAAGGATCTATGCTACCCACAGCGCCGGATTTACCCTAGAATCAGGTATAGGACAAGACTTATTATAAGCTACGAGTATATGCTCAGAATAATAACCAGGCTGTAGAGGGCGTAGATATGTGGCGTAGACGTAAGCGGCCCAGCTGAACGCAAGCTGGGATACTTGGATGACAGAATTTCAACCGCACAGTGCTTGAAGCTTGAAGTAATGGTGGCATTGGCTTTTAGAAACCTGACAGGTGGCACAAAGTCATGTATCTAAAAAGTGTAATAAGGCCTTTACATAGGTAAGGTACAATCATTTTTACCTACTGGTGAAAAGGGACCAATATTACGCTCTTATTTTTTCATAAAGAAGATTTTTTTATCAATCTCAGTTCTCTTAAAAACTATTTAAAACAATGTCTTATACAATGTTACATCTAACTATATTTAAAACTAATCTAAAACTAACCTGATGGCAGTCAAACGTAAGCCTTTAAATAGTTAAATAAATATCCTACAAATAAATGTATATATAATAAATAAATCTGCGCTGAATGCTCTGCCCAAGTGGGGTTTTCCAGATAATTATAATCTGGGGTTTTAAAGCTAAGTAAAGTAAGAAAAACCGCCGGCTCGCTTCGCTCGCCACCTCTCTCCTTCGTTCCACTCGGCCTCATTTGGCTCGCTCCCCTCAGGACCTCCCTTGAGCTTCTGGCTCCCGCGCTTTTTATATAAACTCTAGGAGTAGGGACCACAAGCCTAGGCGGAGTCGGGGTACTCTGATTCGGACCTGTCAGCCATTACGAACCTAACCAACTCAAGTCGGGTATATGAAATAGGATTAGATAGAGCAAAAATCACACCAAACGAATATTATATGAAATGAACATTATACCATTTGAACATTAGCGCAACCGTTGATAAATCAAACAAATGTTATTTGAAACAAAAATTATGTAAACTAAAAATATACAATACGATTATTATACGAAACTTCGTTAGTTCAAGTGAAATTATATGAAACGTAGTTAATTTTTGTTCTAAAATTTCAACAAAAATCTCATCTTATACCTCATCTTGAGGCTAATGAATTGTGACAGAATTGAGAAACACTTTCCCTCTCGCGAAAATAATACTTTTTTAACATTTCACTCTGACGTCTGATATATACATACGTGTCTGATTTGTAAAATGTGGCCAAACGTGGCTACTTATTTTTTTACTGATTTCTGTTAAAAATACGATAGTGGCTCCAGGTTCACTCTACAGCTACATTATGTCGTACTGTAAGAAACTGGTTTGTCACAGAATAGTTGCCAGTGGACATCATCGAGCGGCCCTCTGCCGTGGAAAGCTGTTTACTGACACAACAGCCGATAGGCGGTGTGACGGGTGCGAGAGAAAAGCTTCTTGGGGTAACCATAGTTTCGAAATAATAATAGACAATATTTTTAGTGCTAGGTACAAAAAATTTAAAATAATCATGTAAAATTAGCAGTGAATTTTATTTTTTATGTTTTACCTGATTTTGTTGTTCGAATTCAACCTAATTTCAGTACATGAAGTAACTACTTCTAAGAAGTAATCTAAAGTAATAATAGGTCACTTAGGTTTATGATAGCTATGTTATATATATATTTTTTTATATTATACCTTACGGATAATATATCAAAGATTATAGTGTCAGTCATCAAAATCAATTAGTTTATGTGAAAATATCGGCCAAACATATATACATGCGTATGGTACTAACATAGATAATAGATACAAGTCAAACACAGAACCATTTATTCTTAAGTCAGTTAAAAAAAAAGGAGATCTTTTCATTCAGTTTTTAACAACTTACTGCAGTTGTACGATAGCCAACGGATTATAAGTACTCATTTAAAATGACGTAAATGGTGAATTAGTGGTTTTGTAAGTTTAACTTAATCTATAACAGGGTACGAAAATATCCGATATTTATTATAAATATCAAAATATCGGATATTTATTATAAATATCATATATAATATCAAGTTTGACATATATACATTTTGTATGAAAGTCATATTATTATTTTATTGTATTAGTTATAAATACTATATGCATATGTGTTACATAAAAATACTAAAATTATCACAAAAAAAAACTTAAAACTGTGTAATGTTTTATTTATTTAGGTACTTAAAATCAGAAAAATTTAACCATAACATAAAATCTTCTTTTAGATCAGGCAAAATCAACTAAAAAACATAAAATCTTATAAATATACAAAAAAAATAACTCAAAAACATAAAACTTTTTTATATATGATATATAGCGTCGAACCCAGTTTGATGTATATCGGATATAAATCAGATATATATATTTTGGTATTTGTACACCTAATTATGCGATCAAATTAATAGAACTGTCCGATAATTTAGTAAAACATGGAGTCCCTACGTTGTCATAGGTAGATACTTGTAAAGTAACTGTAGTGTAGGGACACTTTCACTGCAGACGTCTGGTCACGGCACACGCCTTGATCAGCCGATAACTGTACACGTTCGTTATTACCATTCAGTACTTAAGAGTACATTGTTGGCTGATAGTTCATTATCAGTACCTATCATACATTAGTTTTGAAATATGACATTCCTAAACAAGTTAGAAATAGTTGATACCTCTATGGACTGAAATGTATCGTTTTTTACGTTTATTGCCCGTGTAGTACTACCAAGCGATACAGTAGTACCACGAGAAGTATTTTGTTTACTCGTGTTACTACTGGTAGTAAGACTGGTAATTAACACGATTAAATTAATTCTATTGCTTAGTTGAATAGGACTTTAAATTACTAATTACTTAGACACGTGTACACTTCTCGATATAATCTTACGTATACAATCTCTCCTTTTTACTTGGGGTATGCCTATTGAGCACCAATTTCTTGAACACCTATGAAATGAGCACCTAGCATATTCCCAAAATAGCACCAATAAAAATGTTGGCTCAGTGCTATTTTGGGAATATGTTAGTCCTCGGATTTGACGGCTTTATTTTTTAAAGTTAATGTTGAATTTAGATATTTCACTTTGCCTCTGTATAATATTTACAATTATAGCTTATGTTTATTTGTTTTGTGACCTTAATGGGTTCGACTAATTAATTTGAATTTGTTCAAAACAAAAAGGGTATCACGACATCAATTCGCCACATTTTTATTCGTCGCGATAAACCAAATATCGCGGCGAAAAACTCAGGGCTTAGTATTTCATATACCTATAATATTTCATACAAATTAGTACTTTGTAAGCGATATCGTCTGCTCCAATTAATAATTCTCCCCTCCATTCAATTAAGAGCAACAGACGGATCATTAATCTCCACGGTTATAAAAGGTACAATCAAATTTAATGATCAACCATGAAAAATGCACCCTTACTCATCGGACCCACCGCCATAATTCTTTATTGGAAGCTGGTATCTAACACTCCGCAGAGGATTTCAGGAAGCACATTAATTCCGACACATAGAGCTGGGAACTCAGCTTGAACCAAATTGAACGAACGTAATGCAGTACGTAGAAATAATTAAGTTCGTCCCTAATCGTCGTATCCTAAACCATTAGGGCATTAGGGCATGACTTGACCATGATTTTAGTTTATGACTGAAGACCATAGAGTAAGTAAATACTACCTGAAGACCTCATACTATCAAAAACTTGTAATATGCATATAGGCTTGAAACTGACAGAATACATATGGTGCGAAACTAAAAAATAAGAAAGAGAAAAAACGCAGACCCCGATGTACTTACTTACATAAGAAAAGGTTTAAACTTTTATGTGATTACTTTTCTCCGTAGGTTTTAAGGTGCAAAGAATATGGCTTAAGAAAAGGTTTTAACTATGAAAACTGACATGGTTTTGACACATTTTTGTTTTATTTATACGGGAATACTCACGTTTAATTATACTCACTCAGTTTAATTAAACGTGAGTATTCCCGTATAAATAAAACAAAAAGGTTTTAACTAGTTTGTAAAACTCCTTTCTACAATCTTCAAGAGATAAATTTTAATTGTAGCCCTCCAACTTATTTGTAATGTTGTTCAAATGCAAGAACCAGAGAAATTTACTAGCAAGAACAAAAAAAAAAAAACAATTTAGCTGTCAATTTTCTTCAAAACCTACGCTCGTGGCTCCCTCGTCCATCTGTAGGGATAAGTTGGTCGTACATTTATTAGAAGCGGCTGCGATCAAACTATTCTAAAAACCAATAAACAAAACGTTTGCACGTTTTAACGGTGTAGAACGCCATCTAGTAATTTTTTTGGTTCCTAAAGAAACAAACAAAATAACCATTTCAGTTTTGGCTTGAGAAATTACGATTTATCTACAAATTATCAATTTTCAGATTTTCCCCGTAATTACTGTTATGTGACCTTGCTTCCTAGACTCATGAAATTTGGCAACCGGAAATACCCTATGATTTTTGAAATAGTTCACTCTAAAAAACTCACAAAAATGGCCGTTAGTTTTTATTGTGTTGACTTAGAAGCTTGATTTTTTACATATCTAAGGGACTTGAACTGACGTATTTGATATTAAGTTCAACTTGATACCTCCACGCATTCCAGAGAAAAAGGGCGTTGACAGACAGACAGACAGACCGATCCTATAAGGGTTCTTTTTTTCCTTTTGAGGTAAGAAACCCTAAAAAAAAACCAAACAAAATAAAATTATCCTCCTACAAAAGAATATGAAATTAAATTAAAATAAAATTATTTTATTTCAGGTTACTGAGACCCATGATAATGTGGAACTCAGAATATACAAAAAATCTAATTATAAATAAAATACACAACATTCGTTCATCACATTCCCCCACATACTTTCGTACATCTGAAAATTATTCCCCTCGTCTTAGGCAGTCAGGTAAAAATGGTACATAAATACAACCTAGGTTGTACGAAAATTTAGTATGATGATATTTTTCGAATATCTTAGTATTTTTACCCACTACGGGCTGCTGTTGTTTACTAGATAAAAAGATTTCCAAAGTTAAAATTACATCAATGCAAAGATTATGGAGCTTACTTTTGTTTTTATAAAGGTGCTATTCCACGGAACATTAGCATTTCAAAGAACAGCCGTTTACCGGTAATAGACTTGGCGAAATCTCGATGGTCAACATAAGATAAATGGAGCACAACGCTCGATGACAACCGCTTCTCGGCCATTGTATTAGCGCCTGTAGCAATATAGAACCGACATGACATCACCATCACTGTTATCATCTACAACCTACTTTATCCCACGTTCTGAGTTAGCTAAGTCTCTTATTAATGTGCCATTTTATCTGCATCTCATTTTCATGTGCTCTTTTTGTGCTATTTACTTTTTTCATGCGCTATTCGTGTTCTAGGTCCGCTATTCATATGTATTAGCGGTTAGCTATTTCATCAATATTGTTGACATATCATGCTGTTTGATGACCACTGCTTTTCCGCAGCTTGGTTTGTCCAATACTTTGTAGCAGCCTTTTCCACATTAGCACAGTGGTGTCATCCTCGTGATACAAAAATAAGTTGACACGAAAAGTAAAACTCTCGTAATATCTCAAAAAATATTACCTATCTACATTTTCTTTACTTTAAAAAGCTTTCAAATAGATTTTCCCCAACCAACAAATCTTTTCGCTGTTCATAAAGCAAAAGAGAATATTTCTCTCACCTATAATTCTCGTAAAGATTGAAATTTGCGATTTGAGCGACGGGGTCAGAAACATCATATCATCATAATATCGTATGCCCTGAAATCCGGGGCCTCATCGATCGCTCTCCCACTTCGCGCTGCTTCTGCTCTGAGACAGCAAACAATCGGCTTTCTTGTACGTGATTAATGTAACAGCTACACAGATAAGCACGACGGTAGTCTATGTCGAGGTTACCTATATTTTAGTACCTACTGGATTACTGAGTTAGATTTTATCATTTCAGTGGCAAGAGCTAATGATACCAATGATACCTCTTATCTCTTTGGTTTAGTACGTTGGTTCTGATTGAGAAAACTACAAAGATCATGTCTGAAATAATTTGATTTATTTAAGTAGCGTATACATAATATGATCTTTGTCACAGAATCGAGAACCGTTGGGTGAGACGGGTTGTAGAGTATAGACTAAGAATCACACATAGTTTAGGAAGCCCTGCGACCTGCGACTCGAAAAATATATGATATAGGTAGGTTATAGGTACACGTAAAATAGCTGATCAGCCTTTTTATTTATGTGTTTAAAATGGCGATGTCAAGTCCTGTTTTTAATTCTTCTTGGTAAGTGGGCTCCATCATAGTCAGCAACAGCCAGAATGGAAATCTATCTCGAATAAACATAGCAATTTACCTACTTACTGTAGGTACATACTATAAGACTATGATAGATACCCAATCAACACTAAGTCTATGATAAGTTTACCCAATCAACACTAAGACTATAATAAGTTTACCCAATCAATACTAAGACTAAAATAGGTTTACCCAATCAACACTAAGACTATAATAAGTTTACCCAATCAACACTAAGACTATAATAAGTTTACCCAATCAACACTAAGACTATAATAAGTTTACCCAATCAACACTAAGACTAAAATAGGTTTACCCAATCAACACTAAGACTATGATCGGTTTACCCAATCAACACTAAGACTAAAATAGGTTTACCCAATCAACACTAAGACTATGATCGGTTTACCCAATCAACACTAAGACTAGGATAGATATTCATTCAACACAGATATATATTCAGTATCAACTAGATACTTTCAAATTTGTAACTAAGCAATAAAAGTTATCCCTTTAGCATAAATTTAATTAAATTTTAAATGATAATTTAAGAAGTTCCTGAGAAACATAGTTTTAGTATAATTAAAACTGACCCAAGGAGATTTTAAGGTAGAACAATTCTCGAAAATTTTTGCTACGTAAGTGGAACTTCATGAATGCCAAACTTTAAGAATCTACAAAAACATTCTTAGAAGGAGCATCATAATTTGTAACGATAATATAGTAACGAAAAGATTTAGCAGCAGTTTTTCGTAGAATACCACTTTCTTTTTAACTTAGCCCTTAAAAAATAGGTGGGTACTTCAAACCCTATCATTTTCATATCCTCAAAGATATGCCACGTATTCAAAGTTAATAATTCATAAAGAATGAACCTACGTAATAAGTGTTTTTCGTGCTAAAGGCTTTTCTTTGTTTTTAATGCAGGCTATACTAACATAAGCTCGCATCTTACAACTAAAAAAACAAAGCAAACTGATCGCGGTAAATTTAAAGAGCAATAACCAGTCTGAACAAACACCATTCCCAAACATCTTACTTACCGTTACATTACCGCAAACAATTCCTGGCTCCAGGCATTTCTGTGCAATTTCTGTGGTTACGCAAAGCGATGGAATTATAGAAATTGAAAATTGCTCGTAGCGGAATCTGGTTCTGACTCTGAGAACCAGATTCCGCTCTTGTAGTCGAGTGAATTAAATACCTAGATTAATGTTCATAGCAAAAATTACCAACACGGGAAAAATATTTAAAAACTTGGGAAACAACTGGCGGTCTTATCCCTAACAAGTTTAAGATGTTGATTATTTTTAAAATTTAAGATGCTTAATTTATGCATTAGAATATTATGTTTCTGGTACGATGCTTTTAATGTAGAAACATCCAAACCCTCCAATAAACGCCTCCAACATGCTGGGTATAATAATACTTTAACTAAATATTATTTTATTACAAATAACTGCAGACCATAGTAGTGGGTTTGAGCATTTGGATTGCCTCTAGAGTTAATTGGTCTCGATACAATCCTTTTGTTTTTGTGTAGTAGGGTAAATAGTAAAAGTAGTCTATGTAGTTTGTTACGGCTCTACTAGAAAAATAAAAATTTGGATAGGTTAGCTCTGCGACATTGATACAGGCGTTACTTTGCGGAAGTTCATCTTAATCAACCGTCATATACTACATTTTCTAGTGTAAGTAATTCCGCTGTAAAATACCTGCTATTTTTTTTAGTGTATAACAGTTTATTATGTTCTAGTTACATAGATAGTTTAATCAAAATCGAATGCGTCGACGGTGGGAGTCAGTTCATAGCTACGATTGAGACCGACATAACAATTATTACATTTCCCAAAAAATGGCTTCGTATATTGCTCTATTGTTGTACAAGATTGGCCACAACTCACAGGAATATACACCATAACGCATACAATTCGTCTAGCTGAGCTTCAGAGTAGGCCAAATGAAGAAACTAAACATTTTCAACCGAAAACTTTCAATTTAGAACAACGGCGGCTCTCTCACTTAATTCACTCACAATTTGGTTGGTAAGACAGCAATCATACTGCATAATCACTTTCCTTTCATTCACGACCCTATCAAAACTAATTGGCACTTTTCTCCTTACAGACATTACGTTCTCGAAGTTTCCGGCCAACGCGGTTTGAAGTCTTGAAGTGTATAGGTGGAACATTTTAAGATGGCGGCGGCACCAGCGGCTGCTTCGTGCATGAGCACAGAGCATGGATGCGTCATGTTCGACTGTTTGGTGCATCTTTGGGAATGGTGAGTTGTGTTTTTAGCTATATAATATATCTACTGATTGTTCATATGGACGCGACGACGGACATATCTACCTATTCTGGGAGGTCATAAAACGCTCAAAACGTAACTCCCAAAAGCGTGATCCCAAAATATTACCAAAGTTAACCATCGGACGACCTGGTCATAGTCTTCGGGTAGGTAACCGTGAGTGGCATTTGTGACTGAGCTCTACTATAGGTCGGACGACCCGTTAAATTTTCGGTTCCGGTTGTTTGTTCTATATTTTCTATAACAATAATCATTAAGCCATGTCAGAGGCTTTCGGGTGGCACAGTATGAACCTACCTTTTTTACTGTGGAATCAAACCTAAAATAGCGGAAGAACAATCAGCTGCTCCGTACATATTGTCATGGAATAGTTGATATTGTTTTCGAGTTTTCGGGTGGGTCATAAAGTCATAGAGACGAGTACTTAGGTATCAAATTATCCGAGAATATGTTCGTCATCTCTAACACCCAAAAGAAAACTAAACTCAAACTTGGCGAGAATGGGATCTGATGAACTCTACCAGTATGTTTTGTATGCATGAGTTTATTTCTGCCCCATCATACGCAAGCAAAGCCAACGAAACAGATTGCAAATCAATGTTTGCACTTTTTAAGACTTCA
The DNA here is from genome assembly GCA_905404285.2 of Erannis defoliaria. Classification (NCBI taxonomy): domain Eukaryota; kingdom Metazoa; phylum Arthropoda; class Insecta; order Lepidoptera; family Geometridae; genus Erannis; species Erannis defoliaria. The sequence continues at coordinate 7,452,986 of FR990066.1, read as the reverse complement.
TACAAAGCTGACGGGTCCATATTAGAAAGCAGAAAAACAAATGTCATAATGAATCATTACAACTTTACGCAGAAAAATCATTACGCATAAAAAGTCAGCCGCATAAATGCTTGCACATAAAGTTTATACGCATAGCGCTTATCACCATAATCATCAAAAAGCATAAAAATATATCGCCTTAACCAAACAAGTGCTTTTTAATTATAAGGGCTATTTGTGGTTAACAAATAGCCCTTATAATTAAAAAGCATAAATAACGTGACGGCTAAGGTGAATCTGACCTAAACCAACTCAAATTTGACTCCGGGTGAAGCTCTTGCGGTCGTCCCTGAGTGTCGCTTCGCCAAATTCAGGACCTCCCTTCAGGTTCTGGCTCCCGCGCTTTTTATATACACTCTAGGGGTAGGGACCACAAGACTAGGTGGAGTCGGGGTGCTCTGATTTGGATCTGTCACCCTAATATAAGGCCAAACAATAAGTATGCCTAAAACATATACGGCTTTACTTAAAAAACTTCTCAACCGTTAGTCACTGCTTAAGATGCTGTGCCATCTTCTCTCTGACGTGAAGTTGCACGTGCTAGAAAAGGACAGAGAAGTTTAAGCCGTGAATAAGTTAGACAAGTTTTTTTAAGTAAGACTGATACTGCAAAGAAACCTTTCTGCTAAGATACCATTGCAAAACAAATTTATGCCGAACAATTTCCGCCATACAATTTTAGGAAAAAATTGTTTCTGCGTATCAAGGGGCACCCAAAGCTGACATGTATGTTTGAAAGAGCTCTGCTCAACAGTTTGAACGACTTCTCCAAAAGTATGTATTTGTAGCAACAAGTTAAAAACCCATTTGAGGAAACCCGATAGATGTTTCCATTGTGATAATTGTGACGCTAATTGCCTTTCCAAATGGCTGTAAAGAAACTATAGACGGCCATTTATTCGAGAAAAAGGGGTTTGTTTACTGCAGTTCATTTTGTTGAACTTAGTGGCGCCCGAATCTTTAACTCGATTTTATTTAATTTTATACATTGCCGAACTTCCCTGGAATAAAAAAAACAGAAATTCAGGTTCATTCATAAATTGAGTGTACTTAGTACTATCATCATCATCATCATCAACAGCCGGAAGACGTCCACTGCTGGACGAGGGCCTCAGGACTTAGTACTATGCCTACTACTAATTATATGTCTCTAACACGGAGTTCTAAGTCCATCCATCCAGTTTATGTATGATCGTTGTTTAAAAAGTTATTTTTAGCGCTTATCCAAAAAATGAATATTACCAAAGTTTAACGAATAAGTAGTACGGTTCAGGGAAACAAAAAATGTAAAAACATGATGTTTATGTTTGCTTTGATCACTAAATATACAGTAATAGTAATCATGTGATTGGCAAAGTGATTTTAAATACTATACTATTAATTATAATTCTGGAATAATTGTCCATCGTAGTTCGCGGCCACATTGTTATCCACGCCCGGACTGATTTAGAGTACTACTAGGTACTTTTACTGTTGAAAAAAAAAAGATTCCTAGTTATAGAAACATAGGTATTCACTTGAAACATATACCAACATATTACTGTTAAATTATACGTGAGAACTTCGTTTCGTATGGCCAATTACGCCTATATAGTAGAAAATGACGCTTAGAGGGAAAATTTGTAAAAGGGTTATTTTCGCTTGTAAATAGAAATCGACAAGATGCTTAGAGTAGAAACAGCTTTCCTATAAACACGCAAAGTTATGTTGTTTTCACTTCTATTAGCGTTGATTTACCACATTCGCGAGTGGACGTGACGTGATGCAGCCATGATCAAAGAATTCTTTTCATGAGGTTCATAAGACTAGTTATTTATGCTGTTTACATTGTTAGCAGTCTCTTCAGTTGATATAGCTATATTTTTTCTATATTATAATTATTTTGCTCATTCATATAGATTATTTAAGCCTATGCCAAGCGCGGGGACTATGGCAACCCCTCCCTATTAAGGGGGAGGCCTTCGTCCAGCAGTGGACGCCTTCTGGCTGATGATTGATATAGATTATTTACACCTCGTTATTGGGAGACCTTCGTCCAGCAGGGGACGAGAGAGTCTTATCGCTGACGACGAAATAGATTATTTAAGACTTTCATAATTAAAATGGCTACAAATTTTGTCACTAAAACAAAATAAACATTAATAACCCACAGGTTGAGCGTGGCTGTACTAATGGCAACGAGAATCCGAAGTTCGTTTGTTCTTGAAAAGCTATTTCCATGCCATTAAGGTGGGAAATTAATGATAAACTACCTAACTTAGCCTCTGAATATTCGTGGCACCACTTGGTGCCCCGAGTAATTTAGCTAGGTACTAATTTATCGAAACTTTTCGAAACTTCGAAAATCGCAAAAGTTTGTAACTTGCTTTTTAGTACTAGTATAGTATTATATCTGTGTTCTTGTGAGAAATTGGTGCATAATGTCATATTTTTATTATCAGTTTCCCTCGTGTTCTGGGTATTTTGGAGGAACACAAGATTTTTCAATATCGTATAAAAAGAGCCTTTTAGTGTTAGAAGCAACGAACATATAAGATCGTTGGTTAGAAGTATCTATCCTTAATAAAAATTAGAGCCAATTCTCGAGGCTTTGGTCGTGTTTAATAACTAGTTATGAAACAGCGAAGAAAATTATTTTTTCGTAGTTAGTTATGAACTTTTAGTTACGGATGTGGATGGAGAGATCTAAACATACTACAATTGGTTTATTTTTTGCTGTATACTAGATAAGGACTGCAACATTTTTTGTAAGTTTAGTAGAACAGCTATCAGCGAAAGCCTTCAAAATTGTCTGTAATGTAGGCCACACATTTATATGGCCAGGTATAGCCAACCCCCGTATATTTATGAGTTATCTTCATAATATAATGACTTTCCTTTTATTAAATAAATAATTGTTCTATAGCAACACATCGCTACAAAGAGCTCTATGTTGTCCCACAAAGGCCTTATCTCAGCGTCCACAGACATTTCAGCGTTATAGGCCGGCTCTCGCTGTCACCGGCGGTACTTTGTTCTCTTCGAAGTTTGTTGTCTGTTTCATGTCATGTTATTCATAGCTATTCCAGAATACGCGATATTGTTTTTGGCCCTTTTACGACAATCTGCATTTATTAAAGGACATGATTATGCAGGTTTTCTCGCGGTGTCGTCCTTCACCGAAAAGCCAGTGGTATGAGTTTTTAAATCCGTAAGCAAATTCATTGAGCAAATTACCGAAAACGTCATAGTACTAGCCCACACTCGAACCCAGATATCCCAGTTCAAGGGTGAGCAATCGTAGGAGCTATTTAATTGGTTTTTGTAGTTAACATATTACGTAAACAAATGTTGGGAAAAGGAAAAGAGAAACTAAAGCTGGGAAGATGAACTCAAACTCACCGCAGCGCAGGTCCAAACTGGAGGAATGTCGCTAGTTACAGAAAACAATAGAAATTGTTAGAGGAGGCCTTTGTCAGGAATCAAAGACTAACTATGAAAATGAAAAAAAAAATACAGGAATCTACTTCAGGATAAAATTAGGTATTATTATAAAATGTGGGATTTATACATTTCACTGAGACGACTCACATGCTTCTGCAGTTTCTTCTTCTTCTTGCTTGCTGCTTCTGCTTGTTACGCTTCTGCAGCAACGGTTTATTTATACATGTCTAGACGCTCACAAGTACCAGTACATTTATATTTCTGGGCAGCAGACGTGCGGCTGCTATGTGGCGTAATGAAAAGTCTAGACGCATTGTAGAGAAAAAACGTTGCATGCGTATAGACGCTGCTTTTATAGCTTAAAGCATTTTAAAAAGTACTATACAATGTTGCAAGTACAAATTGAATTGAAATTTAATTGTGTTATAGTAAAGTAACTATATGTATGTGTGGTTATAGTAGTATTTTGATACTGGATGGCTATTTGATAATCATTCTGTGAACAGATAATAGATTTAAGTAGATTGGCGTATAATAAGGATCGCAAACCGTAGAGCGCGGGTTCAAATCCTGTTTTCATAACATGAGCTTGTAAAGAAAAAGGTCACGAGAAAACTATAATTACCAATGTGGTAAGGTTTTTAGTATTCAGTCGTCATTAAACTAGAATAAAAAAAAACAATTAATGAGTTCGTTTCAACTTAAATGACGGACTAATGTTCGTTATTGAATGTACGAGCATTGTAATTAACTGTAGCGTTAATTATTTGTTTATTTGGTTGATCGAATTCTTACCGTACCTGATCTAATCTTAGTTCAAATACGTGAGTTTTGGCAGAGAAAGTAAAATTCTGTTTCGCGTCCAACCGGACGTTGTAGATGCGTCAACGAATTGAAATTGGTGACGCGACTCGACAGTTTCACTGAAATAGATACCCATCGACCGAATAATGCGTGGTTTGGTAAATAATCATCATAATTATTTTTTGTATTATTAGAAAGCAGAAGAAAGAAACATTTTTTTTAAAATTAAATTAAAATTAATTAACATTATTGCATTATTATTTTTATAATTTTTATTTTTTTTATTTTTACATTTATTATTTTATTATTTCGTATTTTTTTTTATTAGGAGGCCCAACTCATAAGTTTTGTTATTCATATGGCTTTGCCCCCTGTATGATGAACACGCTGCCGGCTTGAGCAGCGGCTTGTGCGGCTTGACTTTTAGGTTGTCTCTACATTCTATTAGTCTGCACTGCTGCAGGCAAGCAAATTGTTTTTGTTTGCCAGCAAATATATTTTATTTAAATTAAAACTAGCTGCGTTTTGTGATTTCCTCGGCAGTTTTCCCGCATTTTCCAGGGAGAATGTATCTTATTCCGTCCTCGTGATAATTTGTTGAGGTTTGTTTAGCTTGTCATGAAAATACAATGAAACTTTAAAACAAACAGACATAGTTTAGGTTAGGTTTAATAACCTAAAAGTTTAAGGACATCATACAAACATATTACTTAGCACACACACAACAACTATAACTATAACTTACAACACAGTGGAATATTTTGCTGCCAGAACGTGTGTTTCCCGCATTTCGGTAAAATAATTGTCTTTAAGCAAAGACCTATATGTACACTTAAAGACATCGATATAATATCGATGTCTTTAATGGGATATGTATTTAATGGGGTATATCGATGTCTTTAATGGCAATCCGTTCTGCGATTCTCCATACAAATGTATTCCCCTATTTTATTCCTGCATAATCCTCTAGTCTAGAGCAATATTTAAAAAAAAACTAGGGCTACTGTTTTTTAGCAACGAATGAGGGCTACCGCGTTTAAAAATCGCCGCTAGAGGCGCTAATGTAGACGTCTCTGACTTCCGAAATCTCTTGTCAATGTCACTGTTTCTTTGCCGACTTTGAAGCACGTTTAATATGAATATTAAACGCGTCTTTATTACGGGCTTAATTATGAATATTTTGCAGTTCTCGAGGCTCGGGTCAATGAATATCAGTGATTTAAAAACGGATCTAAGAGGACGCTGCTCCTCTTGGTTAACGGTGGTGACCATTCTGCGATCCCCAAGCCGCCTGCTAAGCGTGGGGATTATGGCAACATCCCTCTATAAAGGGGGAAGCCTTCGTCCAGCAGTGGGCGTTTTATGGCTGACGACGACTCTCCAGGTGGTTCCATATTAATTTGAAGTCGGTTGTAATTTTTTTAAAGTTACTTGATTTTTCTAAGAAAAACTAAATTACTAACGGCGTGTTTGCACACTCGGTATGTACATATCTATTTATCTATTGTAACATAAAGTAAAACATCAAAGCGATAACTTAGAGTACCTACGTCGAATGTATCGACACGTCTCGTAACCTACAAACGCAGATGGGTTTGTAATTGGCATTACTGCACTCGTGCACAATGTTCCAAGTACGGTCATTACTATTCAACTTGCAAACGGGTCACTGGTGATTTCTACGTTCTTATTGGGAGTTGTATCACGTTTATGTTGTGGTATTTTTTCCCTATTTTGGTCGCAGTGTGTATACGTAGGTTACCTATAACCTTAGTACAGATTCTATCGGAAAATACGTAGCAGTACGTGAGCGACAAAATTTTGTGCACCCACTGCCGTAAATCGTAATTAATGTAATATAAAATTTGGAACATTCAATATTTTTTAACAGGGATGACTTAAGGGGGTAAAATGGGGATGAAATGTTGTATCGAAAGTTATTGTGGAAAGGTATTGGTTCTTGAACTTATAGCGATGAAAATATGTATTTGGCTAGTTCATTTAAAAAAAAAACAGTTTTCATCCTAACGTTGTTTTCATATCATCGGCTCATACAAAAATAACAGGTTTTTCTATCGCGCCGCTTGATCATGCACTTACAAAAAAGTAAGATAAAAAAATACTATCGAAACAGTAGGTAACAACATGTAAGTACAGCTTATAAATATTTGTAAGTATCTGCAAGTTTGTAGTGAGATTAAATTAGCATTTCTAACAAGCTCTAGAAGAGCACAATGTAAATGAAGCTCGTATAGTTTCAATGTTTATGGAATCCGAATGCTAATTATAAGGTAAACCGGAAATACACTAGAAATTACAACCAAAACTCGCGTCTTTCTTCACGTCTAAAGTAGTACTTATTTGATTTCACTTCTAGTGGTAGGATGCAAAGTCCACCTAGGGAAGTACCACACCTTTTCCAGTTACTCAATCGCCAAGCAGTAGTGTTCAAGCATTATTGTGTTCCGGTCTGAAGGGCAATATAACCAGAAAAATTACTGGGTACGATGAGATTTTACATCTAATATCTCAAGGGGACGAGTGCAGTATAATGCAGCACAGGATTGTATTCGCAAGTTCACAATTCTAGCAATGCTACTTTAGAGGCAGGCGTGACGCTTACCACCAGAAGAACGTCTAGCTCGTCTAGCCACAAAAAAAAAGTCTTAAAAGTCCCATACATTGGAAGTCGATGTTCATAAATAAGTTTAGACACATAATCAAACAAAACTCACATTATTACTATTAATTCTGCCACTATTTAATAACTGTTGTTAGATTAGTTAATTATATATTAATTATTAATTAATTGTTAGATTAGCTAGTTAGAATGAAGGCGGAATTTAGGGTGATATTTATTTCCACGTTGAATGTATCTTGAGAATGGCTAGATAGAATTCGGGAAAACGATATGTAAGTACCTGGGACCTGGACCTGGGTATGTTCTAAATCTGCATCTAGAACCACCGCAGGATGGGCAGCAGCGTCCTCTTAGTTAACCGTGGTGAGCATTCTGCGATCCCCAAGCCGCCTGCCAAGCCTGGGGATTATGGCAACCCCTCCCTATTAAGGGGGAGGTCTTTGTCCAGCAGTGGACGTATCCGGGCTGTAGATGATGATGATGATGAAATATAAGTATTTTGCGACATTTTGTGACGAAGCGATCTCTTGCTGTAACTGCATAGCGTATACTTCGTTGGTTTTCAATTTTCCGAGAAACGTTTTCCTTTCTTAATACAGAATAGATTATTTGATTTCGGGACAGATTTTCGATATGAAAATTATTAGGCAATCAATCATTCAAGAGTTGGCATTAAAATGGAAATGCTTCAACTGAAATCAAATCCTCATTACCGGCCGTAACTATTAATCAATCGAGTTATGGTCTATTAATACGGAAATAAAGAGCATACCTGGCAATACTGGGCATAACTCTATTTTCATAGAGGCAGTGAAACAATGGATATTCACTGCACTTGTAGATTATAAACCACATAAATACATACAGGTATTTAACGAAAGTAAGTCTTTAGTCAACTAGACCCGCTCGCCAGTGGACTCTATCTAGTCAAATGTTGAATAGGTCGACTGGACCCACTGTCCAATTTAATTATTAATATCTACAGTCAGAGAGTAAAGCCGTATCTTTTAGTCTAATACATATTACATTTTCACGTGTGCAAATAAAAACAAATCTTGCTAAAAAATGTTTTTTTCATTTTTGCTAGTGCACCGTACTGATTATTTTAACGATACAATAATTCTGTACTATATATAAATATACTATACATTGTAGTATAGAGATATGCTTCAACTTGACGATATATTGGCGGGAATCCAGCAAACATTTAATTAGATTCGTAGACAAAATATATCCCTTTTTTACAAATATTAAATTAAAATACGTCCGAAACATTTATTTACATAATATATTAAATTATAGGTACAGCAGCACAAGTACCGTTCATGACGATCATTATATTTGTCATTTAAATCGTATAAGTATTTGACATTTAAATCGGTAGAATTCGATAAAAATTCGGTATATTCTAAAATTCGTCTAAGTAAATCTGCTATACCGACATGTTAAATTTAGCGACATAGAACGGACCTCACGCTGCAGGTTAGGTCATGATATAGGATAAATATAATGATTTTATGTTTAGTTTCTTTATTTGTTGACGACATTTGAATTGTTTTTTTTTTGATAAATTTTATTATGATCATGTTAAAACCTAGATCAATCAGGCAGAAAAGGTCCACTGCTGGACGAAGGCCTAACCTAAAGGTGTTAAATTAAAATCCTTGAATATAAATTACGAGCCTAACTTTGTCGGAATTCGATTGCAGTCAGTTACAACTATTTAGTTCAAATAGGTTTAGTCTAATTATTTAGTAGAAGCAATCTTGGAGGAGTTAGAAGCTGTATAAGTACAATGAAAGTTCACAGCAGGCATGTCGAAAGTGTGTCGGGCTCCTCAGTCAATTTTCACTTGTTTTCGGAAACAATCGCCTTCAGTGGTCGGTCGTGCAACAACAAGTTAATTGGTAAAAGTGAGAAGCTTTTTCTTGAAACCGTCGATAAAAAAGGCAAATAGACGAGTAGCCACGTAGGCAGTTTTTTCCTTATGTGTCACAAAGGAACGGTTAACAGTGCCAAAGATTTTATTTAGTGCTGCTAAGTTTCATTTTTCATTCAGATTTGTTATAACAGAACTTAAAAGTACTGTACTGCCTGCTACAGATGACCCTATACTTTATTAGTTTTATTTCGTCACTATATTTATGTAGATAAGAAAAGTAAAAATAATTTGAAAATAAAGCTGAAAAGAAAAAGTCGTCGCTATAATTTTGTTTCATTTATCATTTTTGTCGTTCCTTTATAATAAATATTAAATAAAGGCATAACTTTTAAGTTCTCATAAAGCATAATTATTTGTTTAAAACTAGGCGCTGAACTATCTTAAAAATGGCAGTTTGCTGTCTTGCTTATCTCAATTATAACAATTAGTAATATTTGCGAAAATATGCATTAAAAAGACTCAGCAAAAATATCATTTAAATCAAATAACAAGTAAATAAAATAAAAAATTACGCTCTCTAATTAGTATGGGACTACCTCGGGATTATACCCTTTTAATTTTTTTTAAATCACTATTGACGGAGAAATCGCTGTACATACATACACGAACATGGATCTTTCTCCTTTTTTGAAGTCGGTTTAAAAATATCGTACCTATAATATGATATTATATTTTATCCAGCATTATTTAGATTATCTATTGAAACTGGTTTGGATCAAAATTATTTTTTTGTTAACCCTTTGTAATAATTATTCTTACCAATTTTACTAATTCCAATTTTTCATAACTATTTTCAGCATTTATCTTAATACTGAAGCGTGCCAACAAACTAGCGACGGCGCGCCATTTTCTGGGCCTTAATTGGAAGTGCCTACAGGGCTTGCTCAACATTTTTTGCCCAAAGTACTCATTGAATTAACGGATTTCGTGGTTCTCATTTTTGTTGGTTATTTTTGTAATTAACATTGGTTGTGTAATTTGTTATTAGAAAGTTATTTAACCCACTTCTGGCTTGATAATTATTGTAGTGTAGGTACTACAAAACGGGTCTGTTCTATTGAATCATTTACTTTGTTTTAGTGAAACGCGAAAGTTTTGTTCATAAATTATCACTGGACCCTATATCTACTTTTGTTTAATATGGAGTTATACGTGGTTACATGGAACATACATACAGTGTTGTAACTAGCCTTCCAAGTGCCCGGTGCGTGAAAGTGGTCGACTGAGCTTACAGGTGGAGTTGTCCTTTAAGGGGTTAACGTTATGGGGCGGACATTGTTGTACTGAGATGACCAATAAAAAACTTAAAGTGATCTACTGAGCCCGCGGGCTGAACGGGCTGCGGGCAGAGTTGACCACAAAGTCGTATATATTTATATAACTGCGCCCATGCATGGCCCAAAACTTGGCCCTGATCTAGATTACTAGATCAGGGCCAAGTTCCGGTTGGACAGGTCACAGACATTAGTCTGTGACCTGTGCCTGAGCACCCCTGGCACAGCCCTAGTTACGGCACTGCGTACGTAATGTTACGCAGTCATGGTAGCGTAATCGGAAGACCGCTAGTCTTGGAACCACGAGGTTATAGGTACATAGGAATTATTTTAAAAATAAAAATATAAAAAAGAGGTTATGGAACACTGTTTTAAGCTATCACGGTTGTTCATTACACTGATTAAGGTAAACATATTTATTATAAATTATGGAACTAACCGACACCAATAACTAATTCGCAGTGGGCCCAAACTAGGCAAAACCTGTATCTTGAGCACCCAAAGATTTAGGGTGTACAAGTACAAACGTAATAGGTATTTGTTTTTATTTTGTTTCTACATTTAAACCGTCAATTAACTTTAGGACAGCTATGATCAAACACCTGGCTTGTCAAACACAAAGAAAAATTATCTATTTTGGATTTATAATGAGTACAATGAGGTATTTTCGGGTCAAGCCCACTATTCGGTATAGCGTAGCATAATCAGCCTGTTAATATAGTCCACCGCTACCTTTGAAGACCGATTGGGCCATATCCACCACGCTGGCCCAGTTGCACGTTGGTGAATTCACATACGCCATTTAATTTATTTTTCGGTCGTATATGCAGGTTTCCTAACAATAATTTTTTCACTAAAAAATGCCAGTGGTATGTAAATCCGTGCATAAACCCAAAAGAGCTCATTGGTACGGACGGGTGCGGGATTCAAACACATACCTAACGAAAATTAGAAACAAAATTTTTTTCTTGAAAAACTGAAATACATTATTTTATTAGCTTAAATGTAGTAGCTCTGTCAAACCAGTTTGTTTCCAAACAGTACTTTATCTTGCCCAAGAGCCTGCGACCGTTAACGAAGCAGTATTCAAATTTAATTTATTACCATTTTCTTTTAAACCGCGTAAGCCTTACATTCAAACGAGTATCTGTTTTCTGTTCCTCAAAAGCCTCCGTCTTTTTCACTCAAAAGGAATTCAAATTACCTTTATCGGCACGCATTCGGGCACAGGTAAAACCAGTAAACCAGTATTACCTTGATAGATTTGAAAGCAGGTTAAAAACCTTTGCCTAGCGTTGTTTATTAGTTTAGACAGGACGGTTGTACTTGGTAGGTTTTTAGATGTGCCAGCAGTGACGTTTGCTGCTGTCTCGCTTTAACTTGTAGATAGCGAGTATGTCTGTCGCTTATCCCTCCTCCCACTCGGTCCTCCGAGAGAAGCTAGTACGCTACTGCTACGCGACAGTGTACGGCGGACGTCTGCTTGCGCCCTAGTGCATAACGGCATTTAATATTAAAATCGCCGCACATAAAACATTAACCAAAAAACATAACATAAACCTCATCCAAAACATTGAAAAACTATCTTTTTTTCTGTCGTGACAAGTGCCAAATTGTTTTATATTCAAAAACTCATAAGTTTGTGTAGTGAAGTGTATAGTGGTACGGCAACTTAAATGTGCGTTATTTTAACAATATTATGTTAAATGACACGAACGTTTCTTGGAAAGTTGGAGAGGATTTGATGCCAGCGAATAAGGTACGACAAACCGGATATCATAGTACAGTTGCTTGACTAGTTTTACAATCGAGCTGATAGCTTGTAGCCAACAGCATATATATTTCAAGAGTACAACAAACAGCTTACATTTTAAAGGTAAAATAATACGAGTACCTGCATCCGAAAAGCATCCAATCTCGTGCAGCGAGGTATAAATATTTATGCCTAAGATAAACACTGGTTGCGGAGCACGCTACCCCAAACTCATACAATATGAAGCCAGGTGCATACCAACAGGTGCCTAGCATAAAGACTGTAACATTTACTAAACAGTAAACTCTTTTATTGATATACAAATGTTGACTTCTTTACCCGGTTATTTACACAAAGTTTCCTTTTAAAAGACATCAACGCGCCCTAAAAGTACCAAGACCAGATTGGTCATTTCCTGCAGTATAATAATAATGCAATAATAATAATGCAATCGTGATCAAATAAGAAATTGTTGTTATTATCTACAAACCAACCTGCAGTGAAACACTATTATTACAAACCGGATATCTTCCGAGAAGTCTGGTCTGATGTCATTATGTCTATCTTACATTTCAAAATACGAATAAAATAAACACGTGTCGGAAGTATTTACTTAATAATTTCTGATCTTGAATCTTCTGATTATTTAAAAACAAGAAATTATTAAAAGTAATCGAATAACATTTATGAGCTTTTATTAAAAGATGAACCTCGAAAGTTGGTTATGGGCGGGCATCATAAAAACAAGGTTCACGACAAAGGAGCAAAAACGGTAGGTTTTTGCAGCATCTCCGAGGAATTTATCCATTAGCAGCGTCCCGTCTTCTTTCGAAATTTAACAGTTGATTCTACAAGGCACTTATACTATATTAAGCCACTAAGTGCATAAAGACAAGCCCTATAAAATAGGTAAGTATAGATAATATACCTACCTAATCTCCATGTGAATTTTGATCAAAAATATTCTATTGATTTTTGTGGAGGCCGTGCTACAGATATAATTATATTCATCTACTTTATTATAAATACATAATGTATGTGTGTAATTAGACTACATACATACATTATATATTTATTTTTATGTTACATGATCAATTCTGTAACATCTTCAATGACGTAAGAGATATCAGTGCATGTGCATGCATAGCATTAACAAAACAAATTTCAATAAAGCGTTATTTACCCTACCATCTTGTTTACTGTGAGTCAGACATCTGCTGCTAAATATTAAGAAAACCAGGTAAACCGCTAAAATCTTTTGGGTCGTCAAATCAAATATGGCGGGCGATGTGTCATCAACATGGCGTTTGGCCTCTTGGGGGCCTTTTGAGAGTTCTCAAGCAGGTAGACCTTTCGCAAGACTTTTTGTCCCGTACCTTTGTGGCATGAATGGCGTAGCAGTGATGAAGGTCTGTTGGCTATGCACTTGTTGCTTTTGTACCTTGGCTGCCTTTAACTTTTTCTGTATTGCGGATTCACTTTCTGAGACACATAGTTAGTCTATTGTGTTCTATTCATATTTAATCAAATATTTTCATAATAATGGAATTAGATGTGACCCATATATACTTTTAATTCAGTTTTTTTGATAATGATTGTAAAAATGTGTCAAAACATAGTTACTCCAGTTCTATCTTTTCTTTTTCCAACCAGAATTTCAATCTTGTGCCTTACGGTAAACCGGTATACCACCTTATCAAAGCAGTCTATTAGTAGGGACTTCCGTAATAGTATACAACTGAGGTACCACCCCCCTCGCCCACCCGCAGGGTGAGTGCCCGGTGCCCGCACACAGAGCTATGATCAACGCAACAAAAAATCCTTCCTTTTCAACTTTTATTGTGCTTGTTGTAATTCCACATCCAAGCTCGCCTGAGGACGATTTCAAAGTTGGAATTCGGAAGATTAACTTTAATACGGGTCCAGCGATTAGAAACGCTTTGGACTTAGTTTCAAGTAAGGATATAAAATGTTTTAGCTGCGGAATGCGTCCGTGGTCGTGTTGTTTAATGTTCTCCTTATCACAATCTTAATTCGTGCTTACCATGACAACGAAAGTGAACGCCATATTTCAAATATCTACTTTGAAATTCGTGAACATTGTTACCTGTAACATTGATTTAGCATATTTGCAAATCTATTTGTCCCGGGCATTCAATCGGTCATAGTAACGGTTTGGTCTCCAAAGCGGATATTGGAAAAACTTGTTACGCCTGCGTTGCCGTGGAATATGCTCCGCTTCGCTCTAAACTTTTTTGGACCGTTCCAATATAGTTGATTTTTATTTGCCGACGGAAATTCTATTTCGTTTTATTGATCTTGAGGTTCGAGCGATTCATACCTCGACATTTAACCGTTGGCACGTTGCGAAGAATATTGCAAAGCGTGAAAGGAACATTGGAATGCAGTGGAGGTCCCTGCGCTTTTATAACCTATCTATTTTTTAAGCACGAACATCTAGTGTTCAAAGTCAGTTTCAACCGGAATTTTAAATGAAGATTCGATAAGACATATCTCACGTCTAAAGTGCTTACATATATTTCTAAGAGCAAAGCGGTTTAAAAACAGAAGATTAATGCTGCCGAGATACATAACGGTATTGTACTGACGTTATGAGAACGAAAGGCGTTTCTTCCTGGCCGGTCGATAGGAACTGCAGGCTGCGCTAGACGTTGCATAACTTCGGCATCCAGGGACCTATGTGCGTTTATCTCTAGAGTACATTCGCCTTTACACCCAACGAAGCATTGTTTACGGACAAATATTTGAACACAGTTCAGGTCACGTTCCATGTGTATGCGTCAAAGAGGTTAAATTTTTCGTAACCGCTATGGCATTAGTGAACGACAATCACCGTCGGTTAGTATAAGCCACTTATGAATTCAACAGTGTTATGTTTCGTGGAAGGGACAAGGATCACGTTACGTGTAATAATAACCTGAGCTTCTGTTACCTTTATGGTTATATTATGAGCTTTGGATAATTTTGCGGAGAAAAACCTTTGGGTGCTTAGTGCTACTTAGTTTCTCTTCTTGTTATTAATTTTGTGTTTGCCATTTAAACTAAACACTAGTTCGTGCATAAAATGTTAGCACTTTCTAAACAAGAAAAAAAAACGGGACGAAACATATTTTTTTTGGTCTATGGACCGAAAAATTGGTCCGAACTAAGCATGAAACCTTACTAGGAGCAAGATTATATTTACTACTGAAACGTGATTAAATGGAACTTATTCAGTCATATACGACTTAGATTAAAAGCAATTTCTCTGTTTCACAACATCATTTGCTGCAAATGACTGTAAACCTATCACCAGATCGTAATCAGCTTGATGTGCCACTGAAAATTTGGGACAGATTGCGATACTGTTTTATCACCAACACCATACTGTGTATTTTTTATCACATAATAAGTATAATCTGTACTTAATAATATACATGAAATAGAATGAAACTTGAAAAAGTGTTTAAAAATTGGCTGTGTTGTACTTTTACTAGTACCTATAGTATTATTATTATCTTTGCTAGTATTAATCACCACCGCTAAGGTCTTTAGAGGAATTAAAATAATTTTAAAGATTTCTATTCCAAACTATTTAGTAAATCAATGTTCGAACAATACGAATATATCATCGAGTCTATTTGGACGAATCTGCATTTTTACATATCTTTGCATGTATATTTTTATGATGATAACTTGCGAACCGTTTTGATCCGATTTTCATGTAATTCGTGGAAATACAATTTCAAGTCCTTATATGAGCTAATTTTTCAGGGTTTGTGAATATACATATAAAACAACAAACAAATACAATTAACGTACCCTGATTAGTTGGAAGTTGTTCTATATTTCAGGTTTGCTATAAAGTTGTATTGTATTGTATAGAGGTCGCGCGGTCCAAGTGGGGGCGAACTACAAAATCAGGATCATAATGATTTAATCCGTAACTGTGATTCAAAATTTTCACTAATATGCAGACAAGATCTCGAAAGTACAAAGTAATTACATATATGTACCTACTCATGGTTGAGATTCTTTACTGTAATACTGTTTGATAGTTCAGTATTTTATGCATGCAGTGTGACAAAAACTTTCTTCTCTCACGACTCTGTCATTGAGCAGACTGTATGTCTGACGTGTTGATCTTATCAGATAATTCGGTGTCTGGCAACAGTGGCAACCACGTACCTATTGAAACTACGTATGTCATTACGCACTTAAAAAGAAGTAAAATTTTACGCTCCATAAACATAGCAATACGCACTGCATTAGATTTATTACTTACTGAAATAATTGGTGGTTAAATAAGTTAAACAATTTAACAAGGTATTTTTACGTGTACACTAACACCAATTATTTTTGTTGTTAACCTGTAGAGTCCTGTTCTCCCCCTTCTCGGTAAAGGTCCTTCAAATTGTTCTGTTATGATCTTGAGGTAACTCCTGCCAGTCGTTCTCGATGGCGATTAGTTCGTTGCACCGTCATGATTCATTCATTCATTACTTATACAATTAATTTGCTTTTTGAAGTTAGTAGTCTCAGAGAATTTTTTAAGCCAAGTATGTTTCGTGAGAGGTCTGTACGTGTTCCATAAGTATGTTATAAATAATAGTCAATCACTAGCCGAAAATCATTGCATGCAAACTTGTTTTTTACTGTTTTCACAGAAGACATTGATTGTGCCCATACTACAAATTGTAAACTATATATGATTCCAAAAAGTTGTGTACCTATAGATATAACAATTATAAAATCATCATAGATTTAAGTAGCAAAACGATGAAAATAAGTTAGATATATTTATCACTGAAAAGTAGGATCTTATGGACCTTAGACAATGTATTTGAATAAACGTTTTTTTCTTTTATATATTTCGTATCAATTTGCTAACATCGTGTTATATCTACTCTATGGTTATATCAGTTCACCTATCAACTAACCATTATTCTTGCGCTGTTTCGTACACTGGCTTTGTTTCAGTGTTTTATTGGGCAGCGTGCGATCATTGTAGTATTTTCGGATTCACACCATTTTATTGCATATTTATATTACCGAGTAAACTTTCTAGCGTAACTCGTATTGTGTTTTCGCAAGTCGTAACAGTGTAAAGAATCAATTTTAACCTCCATAAACATATAGATAGAACTCTCTCTAATCTAATCATTGTCTATGAGTAAGATAGTAAATACCAAAAAGCTTTTAATTTCGTAATATTTTCATTCGACGGATGTATAAGTACTTACCAGTTTAACGTGTAATTTGTACGTGTCATTTCTACGTAAATAAAAACAACTACAGTAATTGAGGGAAGGTATCTATAATGAGATAGACAATAACATTTTGACATCCATTTTTATTTACTTTATTTATGACATTATGATTTATTTAAATTTTTACAACCGAGTTCAAATAAAGAGGTTCTCAATTCAACTGTATGTTTTTTTTGTTTTTTGTTTTTGTATGTATGTTACGCGATTACTCCGCCAATTATGAACTGATTTTAATGATTATTTTTTTGTTTGGTAGGTAATACTTTAGAAGTAGTCCCATATGCATTTTATCGAAATCGGTTCAGTAGTTTGGTTTTTAAATCAAAATTACTAGAAAATATGAAGATGTTATCCAGGTATTCGAAGTTGAAGTCGGTTGTATTTTTTTTAAAACGTATTATTAATCATAATTACACTCTCAATTTATAATTTTAAATTTAATTCAATTCTATTAATTTTATTAAAACTATTTATTTAATTCTATTTTAGTATGATATACCTATATTTATTATTAACTTTAATATTATGTAAACATTGTAAATGACTTGCCCTGTGTAACAATTTTGTTATAAGGGTCAATAAAGAATTCTAATTCAACAATTACTTACTTTTAAGCCGCTTTGGGCGTCACATAGGATAGAAAATTATCATAAGAGGATAATAAGTTATATGCGTAGCTGTATAAGATATGCTGCTTCCAAGATTACAATAAAAGTTCTTAGGATTATCAGCGTGCCACGTGGATTCTAAGCGATAGTAGAGATTAAAGAGGCCCTAACGGTGCTAATCTGCTCCAATTGTTATAGGGCGGTGGTGTTATAGGTTATAGGGACTTCCCTAAATAGGCAAATTGAGAATGACAAAAGCGTAAGAATAATGTTGACTGGACTTTTAGCACACTAGACATTCTATGAGACGTCGTCAGTGAGAAGGTTTTGGCGTTCATAAAAACAGCAAATCGGGATTTTAGGAACACTCACATTAACGTACATAAGTATGACCAAATTAAATTCAAAACACTGAACACTGTTTGAACTATAATGGTTGTTAATTAAAACATAATAAGATATTGTTTTTTTCGTTTGGCACTTTGATTATATATAGAGAGCTAGATCGTCCCAGATTTGGCAGCGGTTCTCTTGGCTTTAATAATAAACTCGTTTGACATTATGTTTAATACAAATTAGAGATTGTTTTGTAATCATTGGTGGTCAAGAAAATGTATTGCGGAAGTGTTAAATATATTGACATTAAAATGATCAATTTATCACAACTAACAGTAAAATTGAAAGCTTTTAAAAATGCTATAAAATTCAAGCGATAAATTATTGGTAAATAGTGTCAACTAGTGTCTGATAACGACGGCTCAAAAACACACAAGTAGCGCACAAGACGCTGTTGGAGTAGGTAGGTACTAATTATAATTATCTTACGGCGACTCGCCAACTGGGTCATACTGTATCAACTCGTATATATTACGAAAACTTACTATCTGACCCATTTCCTTCAGCTATATATATAAAAGGCTCTGTCCTGACTGACCGACTGACTGACTGACAGACAACGCACAGCCTAAACTGCTAGTCGTAGAGACTTTAAATTTGGAGGGTGTATTCGTCTTGATGCGTAGGGGTGTACTAAGAAAGGATTTTTCGAAATTCAACTCCTTATTTGGGGAGGGGAAAACGTTTGTATGAAAGTCCTTTGTTTTTGTACTTTTAGTCACGAACATTTGGATTTGGATAGATCATTTAAAATAAAAAATGCTGTTTCAATTTTTTTTAAATTTGCTCTGGATGATTTAAAGTGGTGAATTTTGGGGGCGGGCCGAATTTCTTCCGTACGCGGACGAGTTCGCAGGCGATCTCTAGTAGTTAGTATAAGAATCGATCTATTGCTATCGAATACCACATTTCAGAGTTGGATTGATGTATTATGTATAAGTATGTAGGTACTTGCAAAAATAATAGATGGCACTCTGTGAAATGTCTACAAATAAGCACCCACTGATTTTGTTTTGGCTTCCTTCCAGGCAAGTAAGTTTGTGCTCTATTATAGACCACACATCAGGCGATCACGGTCGAACACAAAATGGTATGAGAGTTATCGACTTATTATTAGGGTTATGTGTGGAAGCCAATAAAAGACGCATTATCGATTTTATTACATACCTACTCGTTTATTAACTCGAATAAATAAATAAATATTGGTGCACATTTCACACAGCGCCACCTAGCCCCAAACTAAGCAAAGCTTGTACTATGGAAACCAATTAGCTGATAGTATACTTTTTTTTGTTTAATACATACTACAACCAGACAAACAAACATCCATGTTCGTCACATAAATGTTTGCCCTGGGTGGGGATCAAAGCCACGTCCTACAGCTCTGAAGGCAGACATGCTACCAACTGAGCTATAAGACAGTCAAAGTAAAATAGCAGAAGAGGTGTGAGTGCTCTCTACTGTACCGGGTCGCGGGGACCCCATGGGCAACTATTATACAAGCTTTCTAAGCTCACGAAACTAAGACCATAACAACAAAGGTATCTTGTTAATAATTGGAAATAAAACATATGAAAGAGAACGCATTATGTCATCCTCCATACATGTCAAAGTGAGATAGATTGAATTTTGCTATATCCAACACTTACCCCACTAATGGCCACACGCCTTTTTTTGTCCACCGATAACTATCGCTCTTCCACAAAATTAAAGCACAGGCAAAAAGAAAAGTTACTGAACTACTTTATTTTTAAACATAAATAAATTAGGAGTTTGCCACTAACTGGGACCACGTGACCGCTATACCATTACAGCCCCTTTTTTTTTTTTTTTTTTTTTTTTTTTTTTTTTTTTTTTTACGTTGGGAAATGCTCTTACGCATACCCTCCCGCCAGGGCGCAGGAAAGCCCTTGATGAGGCCACCACCTGGCCGTCCCTCCTCGCTCTCCACTGTGCCCTCTGCTGATCAGAGGGACACGCGGAGAGCCCTCATGTCCGGACTAAGTCCGGCCCTCAGTAAGGGCCCAGCCACCACCGTGGCCTTTGGGAATGGAGAGCTTTGGCCCCTCTGGCCTGTCTCCATCCCTCAGGCTCGTGCAGTGGCCTAGCCCCCACCACTGTGGCCGCTTTCGCGGCCCCACCTCGGGTACCTCTTCGCTTCACCGTGGTCCCCCGCCCACGGCTACTAAGCCCCCCCGCCCCGACAAGGCGGGTACCCCCGGGGGGGATACCATTACAGCCCCTTGATTGATTTGGCCCATATTCCAACTTCAAAACCAACCGCTACAATTTGAATTAATTAGTTATCATAGACGATACTAAAAATTTAAAAATAATTATTTTAATTAAAAACACTTATAAATAACCGTCTAAACACAATAGCAACTAGTCCATCATGAAGTTCTCGAATATAATAATATGCATATTGCATATCCTTTCAGTGCTCGGTATACTGTCATTAATATGAGCGAATATTATTAAACTTACGACATTATTATGATACAGAATACCTGTCTGCATAATCATCGAACGAGATGATGACTGTGTGTGTGGGTTCGGTTAGGAGGTATACTACTGTTATTATCGAAGTTCGATAATCGAACAAATATGGTAAGAAAAAGGAGATGAAAAACAATTACTGAAGGAAATACGTGATAGCTTGGTAGCCCACTCGTTTCCGCCATACCAATGAGCTCTTTGCAATAGGCTAGATGACTGGTTTTTTTTATTGCCCCATTAAAATGTGGTAAAATATAGCTGATTAATGAAAAGACAATGAAAATCTAATCAAAAATAAGCAACTTATAAGCATTTTAATATCATGCTAGACAGAGAGGCGAAATTGCAAATCGTGACGTCACTTCTCTGTACGCCATATAAATTCTATTCTGACAAGTAAGGCGTGACGTCATTCTTTGTTTTGCGGGAAAGGGACAGAGTTGTCTACAACAAAAATTGTAAACGCTCATATATCACAACATTATTAACCGATTTAAATAATTTTTTCAATAAACATACTATATTTACTTAAATTCTTCATCAAAGCTATTGGTTTCAGCGATATAAACATCAGTCATCTTCACGTGCGAATAAAAAAATCATACAACTGACTTTTCGTTGATGGAAAACAGGAAACATCGTGGGGAAACCTGCTCTGCATAATTATTATAGGTCTAGAAAAAATATAACAATGGACTATGTGAATTGTTACCAGTGGAATGTTAAAAACTGATTCAGGGCAGTGTTCCCCTATTCCCGGAGTCAATATCCGGTAATAATTGCTTTAAGAATTTCTCGTGTGAGCACAGCTTTGCTTTCACCTAATGATTTGCCTTGTGATAACTTGTATAGTTAAAATTTATTTAATAAAAATCTCTTACAGAGGTTACATATTATAACATACACTACGTAAACGTGGCGTAAACGTAAACTACGTAAACAGGCATGGAATAACTATAATAGTTTTATAATTTAGTTCTAGTTCAGTGTGTTGGCTGAAATAGGCACAGATAATATAATACTTTAAGTAGAACAACAACAACAAAAAAAATCGCTTGTTTTCCTTTCGTAACTTCACTTGAATGGGCGTCAGCGGAAGATCAGCCCGTTTGATAAACAGCATTATGCTGAGTTGAAGCCATTTTTATGCCATTCACATCACTCCAGAATTGGTAATTAACTATAAGTAGTTATATTACGTTACTGATATTAAATAATTAATTATTTTTCTTTCTTTTCTTCTTCTTTCTTTCAATTATAGAGGTAGAAGACCTCATCATGCATTTTGTAGTGCAACTAGATAAAATTATTCTTATATACACAATATAGGTTACTGCTGTAGATAGGCTTCTCCCCAAGGCACATGACTGTATCAAACTACTTTTATCATTTACTCACATAGTTAAAGTTGTTTGATAGCGTAGCGATATGGAGTGATATTATTTGCTGATGCCCGCAGAGTTTATAACGATGTGGGTTTTAGCGAAGGCATTAACATACCAGACAGGCTTATACCTACGTTTGGGAACTGGTTCACGAATGCAGTTATACCGACTTGTACCTACCAACCTCAAAAGGAATTCGAGATACCAGATGGGCCGGGCCATCTTTTAAAATGTCAAAATATTTTATTGCTATGGGTTTTGTGTACGAAAACTCAAAATGGGATTTCTATTATGATTTAGCACTAGTGTATCAGAAAATTTTAAACGGACAGAATTTCCAAACATTTTTTTTATGCAGGTTCAAGTCCTGTCAGAGGTCATATTTTTCTTACTGTTTATGCTTTAAAAATATAGGATGAGAGAACATCTTCAAGAATTTAGTTTTTGATTGTATTAAATTCCAAAACTTAATAGACAATAAAATATAATTATGAAAATGTATTATGTATTCTGCGATCCCCAAGCCGCCTGCCAAGCGTGGGGATTATGGCAACACCCCTCTTTAACGGGCCTTCGTCCAGCAGTGGACGATTTATGGCTGACGTCGACATAAAATAAGATCATTTAGAACCTTGGAGAATCTAGCTCTCTCTCTCTCTCTCTCTTAATCAAAGTCTAGAACGCTTCAGTAACTTACGTAATATTTATGAATATAATACAACACCAACAAACAAATAAAACAAAAGAATGAAATTGTTGATTAAATTAGACAAGCAGTGTCACTATATATCGGCTGAGAACAATAATAATTTCTATGAGCAACATGTAATTTCTCTCCATAGTTTTCATTGCCCATATGTTATAGTAGTCACATGTCAGATAGAGTAGCGTGGGACCTAAATACATTGTTTTGGTTTGTTTAGTGTTTACGCTTAGCATAGCTCTATGACGTCTCATTACTCTACGCAACCTGAAGCGATGATTTATGTATTAGTAGATGCGCCCCGCGGTTTTACCCGCGATTGTTGAGATAAAAAATTGCCTATGTTTTATTTCAAGGTATAAATTACCTTCATACCAAATTTCACCCAAATCCGTTCACCCGTTTCAGCGTGAAAGAGTAACAAACATACATACACACCGACAAACATTCGCTTTTATAATATTAGTATTAGTAAGATTAGGATAGGATAGCAAAAGCTAACAAAGTTATTCTGACCTCTATAACATCATTATTCTATGATCGTTAGCTGCTAAGCATAGTCCACATTTTTTGAGTGCCACACGATTCATTCTTAGGCTAGTATCTAAATCAATCGGTTAATCATAATTTTTACAAAAAATATTGTTACACAGTTACACCGATTTACAAACAGTTCTCCGATGCACATCCATACAATCCCTGAAAAGAAAAGAATCAGTGTGGTCACAACACCGATTCTTATGTTTTCAAAGTTAAATGGAACCGACAAAACCGTTGGGTAAAAGTTGGGAGTTAAGTACTACTAAAACAGGAACGACAATTTTCCAACTAGTATAAGAAGAGAAGCAGCAAAAAGTTGAGAATACTACGAAAACTCAAACGTGAGAAGCATTTACAATGATAGTAAAAACACTCAACGTTTTACACCTCTAAGTTGATGAGTTGCTCATGATTGTTATGAGAAAGTCTCCACTAATATGACTTCATCTGTATCAGATAATTACAATTAGATAACTATGAGACCTATACTATGTAATTACATTAGGGTAAAGGTGTGAATAGACATTTTACTATGATTACACACGCGCGTACACACGTTACTATCTGTTTTTAACTATCTCGCTCGCGCATTTCACCATTTTTGAAGATATTAAATCACTGAATACGAAATTGAAAAATCGCAGTCGGTGAAGTTACTGACAATAACATTACAAAGGTTCAAAAAACATTTTGATTTCAACAAATTGTAATATAGCTCTACCTAAAAATGGTATATAACAATAACACGGGTGGGTGTTAACAGTGATTAAGTACCCGACCATGGTTAAAATGGGTTATGCCAAGTGTATTGAATGACAAGTAACTTATACAAAAAAAAGCAAACGACTTCAAATTAATATGGGATCACCTCGAGAGTATACCCTTTCAAACAAAAAAAAAATTTGTGTTACAAAAATTTACAGATGGCGCCACCAACGCTTTAGTTGGTAGCTTATAACAGGTTGGGAAAATTTGGCACTAAGGCAGAGACTTCTGTAGCTTAATTGGCAAAGCAGTTGGGACTGAAACCCATAGAGACTGCTCATATGCAGGTTCGAGTCCTGCCGGATGTCATAATTTTTCTTCCTGTTTAAGCTTTAAAAACATAGAAATACCATAACTGTGGAATCACTTCATACAAAAATATTCATTAAAAAAGAATTTTCATAATCGGGTCAAAAGTAATCACAGTAATTTCACTGACTGCGATTTTACATGTTCATATTCAGTGATTTTATATCTTCAAAAATGGTGAAATGCGCGAGTGAGATAACGACGCGCAGCATTCTGAGCATTGAATGTAACTCAGCTAGAAATGCAAGAAAATCTCCACGTGACTTGTTACGGTAATGAAACTAATGACAAACGCGTCTGACTTTGCATTCGCATATGTAACCGCGACATTGAAACAACAAAGAGTGATGGTAACATTTTGTTTTATCGTTCACCTTCGCTGCAGCAATTTGTCTTAACAGAAGAATATATAAGTACCTATCTACTTGTTATTTGGAACTTTAAGACCTTAACATTTTCTATCATTTAGTGATGGACAATTTATTTCGTTCAATAAGTCAACCTTGATTGCATTTCTAGCTAGGTAATCAATCATACTAGTACCTAATGCTGAAAAAATATACACAGCATATGAAACCAATTTTGGTATGGATGCTTAGCCTAAAGATAAATAAAGATCTGCATGTATTATATAAGTTACATAATGTTTGCAATAAAACATTGAGTATTGAGTAAATGAATTTACTTACTTTGTATTGTTAGAAATCCCTTAACAGATAGACTGATGGAGGTCTTGAAACAATTTGGATTGTCTCAAGACAAGGATCGGTCTCAAGCACTGTATCAGTCAGCAGACTACCTAGCATGCGAGCGGTATTGCCGCATTCGATGGCAATGCCTGCACTTTGTTCAAATAAACACCAGCATTTTGATCACGTTTCGCGTCGATCAAGAACTCAGATAAATACAATTACCCACTGATCTTTGTGCTATATCATTATCTAAGTACTTAAAATAACTTTGTAGTTTCCTAAAATGCTACTACAGAAATCATCTTACGAAGTAGTAACAGCTTCCAAAATAAAACAAAACACAAGTCACCGTTAAGTTGGTATGTCCCATTGTTTTTGGTTTAGTGAACTCGACTTGGTTACGTTTTTGTGTAAAGTTCAGAACTGAAGCGTAACTTTACACCGTCCTCGATAGACATAAAGCAGTAAATTTCCTAACTTGTCTGTATGGGATTCTTGGAGTCTTCTTGCACCCTGTAAATTTTTACGGCGTCGAAGTTTTATGGAATCCTGTAGAAAAATTGGCGTTCCAATTGCCTTCTAGCTATTCTTCCGAGATGCCAAATTTTATTTCATTTGGATTATACTAACAGACATTTTCTTACAGATAAGAAATCTATTTTTTTGTCTAGCATTCTTTCTAGCATTTTTTTTGTACTATTTAGTGACGTGACGAGCAAGACGTTCGCCTGTTGGTAAGCGTCTCGCCTGCCACTAACAGTAGCAGTGCCAAATTGTGAACTTGCGAATACAATCCTGCGCCGCACTGCACTGCGCTCGTCACCCTGAGATATCAGATGTTAAATCTCTCTCTTCATACCCAGTAATTTCTCTGGAGTCCTTCAAACCGGAACACAGTAATGCTTGCACACTACTGCTTGCCGGTTGAATAACTGGCAAAGGTGTGGTACTTACTCAGGTGCACTCTGCAGTCTCCTACCACTACAAAAACTTAATAACTTATCCGTTAAGGGCGTTACTTACTTAAAAATACTGTTTAAATTAACAAACGTCATTTAGCTGCGCAATACAAAAATTAAGTGCGCAATACTACTCAATTAAACTAATAATTAATAACTTTTAACTAATTTTTGTTTTATTTATACGGGAATACTCACGTTTAATTAAAAAAAGCTAAGCAGGACGCAGCTCTGTTTTCACTCTTTGAAAAAGGTCACCGGATGTGATCGAAACTATAGTCGGAGTATCCGAATTATGACTCACTTTCGTGTGCAATCACTTATTCTGTGCTTTCGTCTCGCTCTTCGCTGCATGATTTTTTATTCATAGTTTCTCATAGTGGCATCCGAGTGTACAATACCAACACTCTTTGTAGTCTCTACGGTCTGCCGACCGTGCCGGCACGCGAACGTCCGACAACTTGTTCAACATTTATGAAATGCCTGGCCTTTGCCCGTGAATTTGTCGGTGTCATATTTTACTTGTTGTGGAAAAGTATAGAAAGCATGAGTTATTTTTTCATATGTTTGTTGTCTTTAATTCGATGTTGCAGTCGACCAGTATAGTGATATATGGCCAGCTAAAATTCAAAAATAGGCTAGCCTAACAGCCATCAGGTTTAGCCCAGCAGTGCGATTCACTTTTA
This sequence comes from Erannis defoliaria, assembly GCA_905404285.2. Lineage (NCBI taxonomy): Eukaryota > Metazoa > Arthropoda > Insecta > Lepidoptera > Geometridae > Erannis > Erannis defoliaria. The sequence goes on along the minus strand of FR990066.1, from coordinate 7,426,298 downwards.
TATGTCAGGCTTATGCAGTCACTCCATTGTTTAAAAAGGGTTTTCACGAAGGTTTCTATGCAACTTGACTTTTACATTACATTACAGTTATAGCACCTAAGCCAGAGCGTACCGTAATTACTGTAATTACTTATAAGGAGCAATGATGATGTTTAAAGATGGTTGTTTTTTCAATATTCCTTTGAAACGTAGATTTTAAACACACTTTACAATTCCGAAAGCTATTAATAAGTTGCCTTTCCCAACAGAATTAAGCGTACAGTTAAGATTTAATTACCACTCTAACGGAGTGTTAGCACTAATTAAACAGGTGACATCGCCCGGAGTGCCACCCTTCCTGTTTTTAATAGCAGGGGTGGCGTAGGGTGGCAATACGTATTTTTACTGCATTTATGAAGTTTGCCCAGTTAAACCAGATTTTCAGAGGATGTTCAGGAGAAGGTTTTATGCATCTGGCTACCACTCGGCATTGAGATCTTCGAAAATAACGCTTGAACTCGTGATACGAGTGGCCTAAACTAAGCAAAGTTAGTTTGATGGGAAACAGATATACCTACAGATATAATACTTATTGATAGTTATAAACTTTGTTATGAATGCACGCTTATAATTAGGTGCACATAATTTATTATGTACACATATTTAGGAAAAGTTATGCGTGATAAAACTTTCATACGTCGCAACTTCGACCAATGAAACAAAACTGTTTCTCAAAACAATGCGTATCAAATAAATTATGGTATGGTATTATGGTAGCTGCTTGGCGGGAAATGGCGCCCTCAGCAGCGTAATAAATACCCGAGATTCTAGACTGTTATTTTTAAAATTTCGCAAAAGTTTATAGCTCTATAAATAAAAAAGTCGAGAGGAATGGTCGTTAGAGAAGTGTATTAGGAAAAGTTTATAGCATGCGAGTGTTTTAATGGAGTTTGCGTGCTAACTAAAACTCTACGTCTTTCTGTGGCAACATTTACAAAGTTATACTGTCGGTTTAAATAAAAAAGTAACAAAGGATTTAAAAAATAAAAATAAAAATTATTGACTAGACTTAAATATAAGAAGCTAGTACTAAGCACCTTTTTTATTACGAAAACTGACGTGGTTTTGACACATTTTTGTTTTATTCATACGGGAATACTCACGTTTAATTAAATCGGATACTCCGACTATAGTTTCGATCACATCCGGTGACCTTTTTCAAAGAGTGAAAACAGAGCCCGACGCGCGTGCAGCTGCGTCCTGCTGACGCGCGTGCAGCTGCGTCAGCACTGACGGCTCTGTTTTCACTCTTTGAAAAAGGTCACCGGATGTGATCGAAACTATAGTCGGAGTATCCGATTTAATTAAACGTGAGTATTCCCGTATGAATAAAACAAAAATACTAAGCAACTAGTGATACATAGCACATAGTAGGTAGTGATAACTGGCAAATATTATCTGATATACTAGGTACCTACGTACATTGGGACCAAAGATAATAATAATACTATACTAGTACATTGGGTTGGTACACAAATATATTGGGAGTAATGAGGAATTAATCGCGCACACATTAATTAAATTAATAGTTTCGGCCATGTGTACCTACAACAGCCGCGGTAGCCGCGATCACAAGCTGTTTGGTGAATGCGGGTGGACTCGGTGAAAAACTCGGTTTTTTTTAAATAGGTTTGCGTTTGACCGCATTTTGCCTGATGTTAAGCACGCTTACCTAGAAGGAACCTGTTCACTCTGGATTTGAAGACACCCAAGTTGTACTTTTAGGGAAACACGGACTTCGGCAGAAAGTTCCACAACCTCGCTGTGCGAATAAAAAAATGTGGATTCAAAGCGCTTTGTGCGTACGTGGGGGAATATCCACCATGTAAGGTAATGAAGATATAGAGGTCTCCTGTCTGCCTTTATCAGGTTATAAGTTACGATATTGGGAGTGATTGAAAATACTTAATATATAATTATTACGAAATGCTAGAACATCTTTTAAGATGATAACACAGATGACAGATATATACATACTACCTAACTGAAATTATTTTTATTTATACAGTGAGCATGTTTTATAGTCCCATAAATAATAAATACTTAATGCTCTTCATTATACGAGTTTAGAACTAGTAATTGACGTCATAATCGCTATTTGTGGATACGCGGCGTTCAAAGGCTTCCTATGCTCCTAACACATAAATCTCTCTTATTGTTATACATACAGTCATACATATCTTTTTACTCGAGATACATATCTGTAAAGTTGACTGGCACCGCCACTATCACGATTTCTGAACAATAGTTACACATTACAGAGGAAAAAAATAGTTTGTTTTTGCCACTGTTATAGATAAGTTTGTTTCACTGTGTACAGTTTCTATTTGAATGCAGGTATATTTTGTAAGGCCATTGTAGAACTTAACTGGTTTGAAGTTTCATTGAGAAGGTATTTAGCTCAAGACCCGTTTACGCACTTGTATCGCCCGTCCTTATAGTTCACCACGTCAACAATGATTGTGTGTGATGATAATTTGAGGTGTTGTATAACATGTTTACAAATAGAAAATGGATCAACATAGATAATATCAAGAGCTGCAGGATAATCATGTTACTGTTCGGGATCGCGATTCGGATTTCGATTAGTCATAAATGTCACTTGTCACTGTCACAGCTTCACAGTATCACGGAGGGATTTCTCTCGCTATCGTTATCGAACGAATGCATTGATTTCCTTAGTTAAGTTAAGCAAATCTGTCAGTCTTTTGGCGTTTCATCCTACCCTGCAGGGTCAAATGAGTTTTGGCAGTGACAGTGACAAGTGTCTATTTTTGACAACTCGTATCCGAATCGCGATCCCGAAAAGTTACATGATAGCCCCGCTGAACTAGCTAGTTAGGTTCCTACGCAAAGAAAACGAATAAGTGGTAAACCGAATGTGTTTTTATCTTCTTACTAAAAATACAGGCTACATCAGTGAGTTGAAATAAAAATATCTTAGGGCTACATACTAACAGGCTTATAATGTAATCTTAATACTTAAAAATTGGTATGCTGGTCAACTGAACTATGTAAAGTGGGGGGATATGCTTTCTGATGAATATGCCCTAAAATGTGGGGTGAGGCAGGGGGGGCTCAGCTCTCCGTTGCTCTTTAACATCTATGTAAATGCCTTGATTGAAGGACTCAGCAGTATGCGTGTTGGTTGTCGGATACATGACATTAGCTTCAATAACATAAGCTATGCCGATGATATGGTCCTGCTGAGTCCATCGATCTGTGGACTAAGAAAACTTGTATCGGTGTGTGAAAAATATGCTATGGTGCACGGCCTCAAGTATAATGTGGCTAAAAGTGAGTTAATGGTTTTTAAGTCCGGTACTAAATGTCCATCTTTCGTTCCCCCAGTACTACTTAGTGGCGAGCCTCTTAAGAGGGTTTCAGCTTTCAAATACCTCGGTCACTGGGTGAACGAGGGTCTTCAGGATGATGATGATGTGGAGAGGGAGCGGAGAGCTTTAGCAGTTAGAGCCAATATGATAGCGCATAGGTTTCGTAGCTGTTCGGTGCCAGTTAAAATCACCCTCTTCCAGGCCTTCTGTACCTCGCTTTATACATGTAATTTATGGACTAACTATCGTAAAAAGTCTTTAAGTGCTTTGAGAGTTCAGTTCAACAATGCATTCAGGGCGCTGTTGTGGTTGCCGCGCAGGTGCAGTGCCTCAGGTATGTTTGCCGACGCGCGCGTGGACAGTTTCCCAGCGATAATACGCGCGCGCTGTGCCGCCTCGTGGCGTCGCCTGCGCGACACTCGCAATGGCCGTTTAGCCGTCGTGGCGGGCTTACTGGATAGCCGGCTCGTACAGCACTGGATGGATATACACTCGGCTGTAGCTACTTATACTTACAATTGAGTGTGTATCAATCTCTTGCTGGAAAAATATTATCTATAATTTTACTTACTACTACTAAAATATTATCATAGGTTTTAAACATTATTACTACTATTACTACTAACACTACTTATGGATAATTTGTCCGAAATAAAGAATTTTTATTTTATTTTATTTTTTTTTTATTTTTATAGTATAATAGTATTTTTTATCATCATCATCATCATCGACGTCCACTACTGAACGAAGGCCTCTCCCTTCGACCGCCACACTGTACGACAACCTGCCATTTGCGTCTACCTTTTGCCCGTGACTTTCACAATGTCGTCGGTCCACCTAGTGCCAACCTACGCTGCGTCTTCCGGTTCGTGGTCGACACTCATGAACCTTTCTTCCCCACCGTTGTCAGTTCTTTGAGCGATGTGGCCTGGCCATTCCCACTGCAACTTTCAACACTATGTCAGCTATGTCGGTGACTTTGGTTCTTTGGCAATTATATAGGCATCTTCGTTCCGGATTTTATCGCTAAAGTATTTTATTATATATGTTAAAACAGCACAAATGTTTCTTATTTTATACGTAGGAAGGTATATGAAATTTTGCTCTCTCTACTATTAAATATAGATTAAGGCTAAGGTTTAAGACATTTTAAGGTTTAGGCATTGCACAATTAATATGGTTAAGTCTTACCAAAGATTGTGGTACCTAATCTCCTTGAATTTTAGCATGTAGTATAGCATATCTCCTACTCGTAAAATTGTAAAGAACTACGACACAACTAACTACTTGCTAACAATAATTAGCAACTTAGTCTGTAAAACATATAAGTAACATATGTTTTGTATGTTCACTAAATAAATAAATTATACCTACGTAAAAAAAAGTAGGTACCTAACGTATTTAATGAAAATAACCCATAGGCTAAATAAAACTCAATTCGTACTATTTGTATAATTATTATCTACTTAGTATAAATACGGCTTCACATGATTATTATTTAAAGAATGATCATCCGTTGTCGCAAACGTTGCGATCATTTGCGTTAGTTACCAGGAGTAACTACATGGACAAAAAACTGTTACATTTTTTTTATAGAGGGTATAAGTGAAAGGATGACCCTTAAGAAGGAATCCAGGTTTTTTTAGCAATTAGTTTCTGATGAAATGACAGGCATCAGTCATGTCTAAAGTAGACCTAGAATGTATAAAAAAAAAGATTGGTCTAGAAGCATTATTCAGGAATACAATAAAGGAGTACGTTAGTACGTTAGTATGGAGAATTCTTTAAAAAAACACTGTAAAGTATACTTCCTGGTCACGTTTACTACGCAATGATGGGTCGATCAACTTTTTAACCGACATAATGGGCAAAAAATATCGGCATGTTTCTAAAATATTTTTTTGAGTATTTAACTATTTTATTTACTCAGAAGTGTGTTAAATATATCTGAGATACGGTTTCTTAATCGAGCAGCGAACTTTATGAACTACTTCTTATTGAAAAACTCAAAAGTATAAATCTTGACCCATAGTTTTGTCACCGGAGTTACTCAAAGTGATTACGCTGCAATTCTTAAACAATAAAAGACTTCAATTTTTATTTTGGTGGATTTATTCAGCCATGCAAAATCGAATAGTTTGGTATACAGCATTTGTATATAATTTTAAAAATTAGGCCTTACAATATGAGAAAAATGTATGCTGAGTTACTAATGAGTCATACATATTGTTAATTTTCTCTGTACTAATTTAAAAACTTAAAATAAAACTACACTTTTCTCTGAAATTAAAGTAAATAATCTTCTTTTACCGTTAACATAAAATAATCATTCAAATAAAATCAATCACATATTGTTACCTTACAAAAACGGCTCACAAATTTAGGGACAAATTGTAACGCATGAGACAGTTTTGGTAACTCAGGAGACAACATTAATTAACAATTTAACAATCTATATACTTCTGAACATAACTATTATACTATATCTATTAAAATGGCAAAATATAAATAAATCTTTTTTTTTTGGTACATAACGTCAAAACACAAAATACAAATAACAAGTAGGAAATAACTTGAAAGAGATTAAAATTAGTCTTATTTTTCAAAAATATTGATTGCAGTCTTAAACTCGTAGTAAATTCGGTGTCCTCTTTTTACAATTGCAGGAGTTGGTAAGATAGTTATAATATCTTCATAATCAACGTAGCTGATATCCGTTTCCTCTAGCCGAAATCTTTTTGCATCCTTAGTCACAGCTCGGAGGAACACAACTTTAACTTCACCGTCTTCTTCAATATCAGACAAAGCTTTACAAACATAAGAATAAATCTTCTTTTTATTTGCGCTTGTATAAACATTTACATGTAGAAAATCACCAACAGACACTTGCTTCGGGACATCCATAGTACTTGTTGACGGCTGTGGATCGTTGCAAACATCATCAACATGCATGGGCATGATGTTTTCTTTATTGTTTATTGAAGCTAGGTTTCCTTCTTCGTGCATGACTTCGTCATCATCAGATGAGGATCCATAAACAGCTTTGTAGATACTTTGACGAGGGATGTTCGGCATTTCATAAAGTACAGCGTTGTCATTTAATGGCATATCTTCTGCAGGTGGTGTATCAACTCGACCTGCTGCAAAGATGCTCAGTGGTAAATCGTCACTATCGGTGCCATTGCTGAGTACATTAAAGATTTTTGGATCAAAGCAGTCACAAAATCCCCTTTTGCCTGAATCGCAGAAACAACTGAGAATCCTGTGCTTCAATTGACCTCTTGTTTCTGTAAAAATTTGATGGACTTGCATTGTTCCAATTAAACGTGGAATGATCTTTGGTAAAATTGCTTGATGCTATTGAATTTTTGAGCATCAATCAAGTACATCATAATTTTGCTGGTATCTTTCATAGTCTCGTAAAATTGAGTTGCATCTGGTATATCCCGTCCCATTGCAACAAGACTATCTGCTGTGCGCTTTAGATACCCACCAATTCCATCTGCTGGGCCTTTTCCATGCCCTGCCTCAAAAAATGACCAGGTGGTTGAGGAAAATCCATAGTCGAAAAATCGCGTGCAAAGGAAGTAAAAATTTTGCTTCTGGCGATATTGTGTCGATGGGCCGTCCGAGAAAAAATGTACAGTATCAACAGAAGTATGTTTTTTTTTATCCAATCCAAAATAGGTTCCAAGTGTGTCCAGATGGCAGCAGGTTGGTGACAGTTTGAAGACGAAACTGTGCAAAATGAATTTGCTTTATATTTTGTGTCTGCGTCCCATGTGTAAACCATTACAGTATAAAGGGCCACTTGGTTTCTTGAGTTAAAATGATGCGCTTGAGTTTCCTTGAAATATTTACACTCATAATTTTCACTAAAGTCAGCGACGATCAGGCATTCTTTTTCTTTAAGAGCATTCAAGCACTGGTGAAAATTGTGAAATTGCGATTTTATGTTAAAAACGTGTTTCTTAAAATGTGTCAAATCCTTCTCAAAGTTTCCAACTAATTCTTTTGTCTCTTCCTGTTTCACTTCTCTAACATTCTTAAGTGATTTACATTGTTTTCCATCCTTTTCATATTCTACGTTCTTCCTGATCCATTCATTGTATTGTATAGTTCCATTAATATTTTGTTCATTATATTGAATTTTCATATCGTTGCATTCTTTACAATCACCATACATACAATCTTTAGAAAGGTCGTTGCATACTGTATCTCGAATAATATTGCTTAAGTTATCATCGTCAATCACATTTTTTTGTTTAAGAGCTTCAGCTTTGTATGAGAAATTAGAGTGTTTTTTACACAAACACATTTCTCTTGCATCAACGGATGGTTTGACGACGTAAAATGGTCGATTTTTTGTAAAGTAATAGTAAGAACATGGAAGATCCGGATTTTCCACCTTGAAACTGTTATATAGATTACGTTGTGTTTCAAGAAGATATCTTTTTTGAACTTTCTCTCCATGTTTGGTGACTGTTTCTTTCTTACCTGCTGTAGCTCTTGTAATATCATCCCGTAGAAAAAAGTTCTGTATTTTTTCTTTCAGCGAATCAGTCTTGGTAGTTTTTTGTTTTTTGGAGTTGTATTTTCTTTTGATTCCTAGCACATCTATAAATAATTGTGTCTTTCTTCTGGACTCTTCTATTTGTTCCGTGTTCAGAATGTTTTTCAAAATGGTCTTTCCTTTACGATTTTTCATGTCATGGTATCTATTTTTAATGCTTGAAGTCAAAATTTTGTATTTATCATGCAGTATGTTGTCTTCAACGTTTTCCTTTAAATTTACCCGTTGCGCTCTTTTCTTATACTTTTCAACCGTCCTCTTTAACTGCTCGATTTCTTTTTTCAAACCTTCATTTTCCCTATAAACTTTGCTTCTATCTTTTCTAACTTTCTTTCGTCCCCTAACAGACGGTGAATCCGGGACAGGAGATAAAGGTGGCGTCTGCTGACCTTCAAATATATTGTGAACACTAGAAGCTGGTGAACTCGGAGGTGTGACGTTCAAAACATTTTGTAAAGACTTCAGTTTTTTGCGGTATGCCTGTTGGCGTAGTTTCCATATAATATTAGCATTTCTCTTTTCTTTTGGCGTTAAATCTTTGACAAGTCTTTTAGATTTATGATAAAGTTCACGGTGCTTTCGTTTTGCCTCCTCATATTTTTCAGGATTTTTTTTTAATTTTTCTCGGTACCTTTTTTGCTTTTCGGCCGCTGTTAACGCCACTATTAGTAAGTTTACAATCTGAAAGCAATTAATAAATTGATTATGTCACTTTGTCTTTGAAAATCGCGTGATGTCTTTAGAGTTACCTAAATTGTCTTTAGAGTTACCTTCTTGGTAACGCAGTATACAGGTAACTCAGCTGACATTTTTTACGTAATTGTTTGTAAATTAAAATTTCCTAATATTGCGAACGTTTTGAATTGCCCCATAGGAAATCAGCCTTAGAGACCTTCAAAATCTGATAAAGAAATATAAAAATATTTACCTGTTCATCGAAATAATCCGGTAACTCCGCCGACACTGAATAAACACACGCGCACTCCTCGAGAGCTTGGCGCGGACTGGCGGCGCGACGGCTGAAATCAAAGGCTCGCCGCCGCGCGGCCGAGGACAAAAGTCGTACCGCCGTTCTTCACTAGAAATTTGTGACGTGTAGCATAATGTTTGTTTACTTTTTACGCGGTCACTCTGCATACACTACAAAATAGGATGAATTCGGGACACAGTTTTAAGGCCTTTTTTCTTTAAAATCATAACCTATTTTTATATTTAACAAAGTACAAACTAAACCTTGTTTAATTTATATGCAATTTATTAGCAGAATTGAATAGTTTTAAAGGAAAAAAATTCTTAAATTAGCAATTACATATAGCCACCTCGCTCTGGGGACAGCTGTAATTTGTATGGAAGGCAAGAAGTCGTATGCCGAGTTACCATAGTTTTAACATTTATTTATTAATTTTATCTAGATATCATATGTTTATTATTAAGGTTACTGAACTGTTAATTGAATGGAACATAGAAATAATTTTTAAATTATCTTAATTAAGTCATTTTCGAATGCGATATCGTCGGGACAAGCTTATGTCGGTTAAAAAGTTGACCGACCCTGATACGCGTGTGCACAACTGGCCGCCACATGGCTCAGGTTACAGCTTACCACTGGCATGTGAATTATCTGAGTACATAAGCGGTGCAGTGCAGCCTGCGGTCAGGGCTGCCAGCCGTGACTTGTCACTGGACAAACTGTAAATACCTCTGGTAAATACAGTGGAAAATAGGCTTTATTCTTTTGGGTAGCCACATGAGATTTACGTACTTACGTTAGTTAACTACATGATGTCATCCAATGAGGTGAACAAATGTTTACGCTTATTAAAAAGCCGGGTCCACACGTTAGGTTAGCTCTAACACTGTTCGCCCAACGCGTTCGAACAACAACGTTTGTAGAACGCACAAAAGAGTATTTACTAAAGAAGTATTAATAACTCTAATGCAAGTGTCTAGAGCTGCGTCAGAACTTGGCATTAACTGTATAGGTTTCTCCGAAGAAAAAAATCGCCAAAATACGTTATGACACGTTGACCAATATCCTTACTGGTCTCGTGTTGAATACAGATGATGCTTATGATATCCACCATCTTAACAACAAAAAATAATGCTAAGCACTCAGTATTATAATAACACTTATAGTGATTTCTAAATTAGTCAGAAAAATTATCATTCTTTGGCTCTACCTAGACTATACATACGTTATCTCTAACGCATGAATACCAAGCGCAATATACTTACCTAATACTTTGGCAGTAACAACGCGACCAACGTGTGACCTCTAGTAAACTGTTTGTTAGACGTAAAATTAGAAGATAATTTATTTAAACTTATACAAATTAGAAGACCAACCCTGAGAAATCAATTAGACACAATTATTTCACCAACATTATTAAGACTACAAAGATCTTTTCTTAAATATAAATGAAATCCTAACGAATTTCAGCATATTTGTATCAGCATATCATTTTGAGTAGAATATTATGCAAATAAGCAAGATATGTAAATAAAGCTGTTAGAGAAGAAAAATACGCACATTTCTGCAACTTTTTGCTACTCACATTTTATTTGTACAACCGGGCGCACCTCTCGACTCATCTCATCTCATGTTTGGTGCCGATATGTGTGTACGTAAACCCTCAGAGGTTGTTTAGAAAGGAGCACGCGGATCCAAGGACGACGGCGTGTGCGCCGGTTGTTCACCTTAGCCATGCCTCGGTCAGGAGGCGCGGGAACAAGCGAGCTGGGACCGGCAAGGGATCTACTGAACATCTACGATCGCTGATCGTGCTAATTCAATCAGTGATATTTTTTTTCAGTAAACATTTTTTATTCTCTCTGCTGGGCAAAAGTCTTTTTTTATGCGATGGAGTGATGAGAGGAACAAGAAGTTTCCTTGATGGCTAGCACCACACCTGCCCTTAACAGTAGCAGTGCCACAATTGTGAACTTGCAAACAAAATCTGACGCCGCACTGCACTGCGCAAATAGCAATCATAACTTTCCAAGACACCTAGATAAAATTAAGTGATTTAGAGTTACTTTTAGTGAAGTGTTTATTGTAGTACATTATATTAATCTGTTTTATTAATAAATTATTCGTAAGACTGTTTCAAATCGGGTCGATTGTGCATAGACACGTAAGATAGATAGATTTACCAAAGATCTTCGATTGTGTCGATAGTAGGCCCCCAGATCCGGTCCCGGCGTCGATCTCTGCATTCCTCGCTGGTGAATAGTATTACTTTGCAAGGAGTGCTAATACATTCTTAACGGTATGAGTTGAGTGGTGTCAAACTCAGATACTTTGTACTTTTTCGCTCTTTGCTAATACACCTGTACCTACTTGTTTTGATTTAATAATTTTGATGTAAACATCTAAATTACTATAAAAGCGAAATTTCGCGTGTGTCCATTTGTGTTCCTGCTCTACTCTCTATAACGTCTGAAGATCTGAACGTATTAGAATTATTAGGATTATTTTATAAGGAAGAGTTTTACCTAACACAATTAATAAACATTTTGAACCAAAGAAAAGTTTACGGTTTCTCTAAGCGGGTAGGGTGAAAAGCAAAGTGCAGCAGGTCTCATTATGCAATCAAAGCTTGGAGAATCTATCTTAAAAGATCAAAGGGTAAAACTACGTTTCAAACGTTGAACTAATACTTCCTAAGACTTCGATCTGTGAAGCCCTGCGACTGTTGGTAGGTGGTTTCCACAATGTGTAGGTATCCAAAGTTAATTATACCTAAGTAAATGTTTATGCACGTGCAATGACGTGCATGTGTAGGTTATTTATACCCAACATCTGATTTATCTTTGAGGTGATAAGTGTAGTACCTATGACACTTCAGTAACCAGTAGGTGTCGGTTGCTTCGAGCGTATACCTACCGTCGGAGGACGCAAGTCAAGGAGTATCTCTCTGCCAAAAGGTATAAAGTTCAGCCAAGCCCAAAACCCAAGCGTGCCTGCCAAACCGCCCGTCCCTAATAAGAGAGATTCTGGTCAGCGATTCTTCATACAAATGTATTCCCCAATTTTCTTCCTGGATAATGCCTCTAGAACATTTTTAAGAGTAAAATCTAGGTCTAGCGTAGACATGCTCTGTCATTTCCTTTTTTTCAGCAACTAATTGCTAAAGAAAATATAACCCTCCCAATATCACTAACAAGTTTTTTTTTTCAAGGTAATTTTTTTTGGCTTTCGTTTAGCAGGGACGTCCACTGCGTCCTTCTGGCTGATAGTGATAATAATTACCTATATCCTTTGTGTGTTGTGTGTGCGTTGATAGGAACAGGAATTTGTTTTACCATTATACGTTATAAGGTTTAGTTGAAAGTGTGCCATGCGTGTTTACCAAACCCCGCATAAAGTGGCATAAAAGTATGCAGACAGATTATCGCCGTTGGTATAAAATATGTCCGAAGGTCAGTAGGTATGATTTTATTAACCGACTTCGAAAACGGAGGAGTATTGTTTATGTATGTTCGATCGATCGATTTTGTTTTTTTTTATTTTTAGTTGTAAGGGTATACTCCCGAGGTGGTCTTATATTAATTTGAAGTCGGTTGATATTTTTTTGAAAAAAATTTACTTGTTCATCGGACTGTTGAATGAATTTAACTTTTTATCTTTCAAAAGGTTGAATAACTCATAATAATGAGGCTGTCATACCAATTATCTGTTATACAATATTGCATAAGTTGTGTCTTATGGCGCGAAAAGAATGTGTAATGCGATATTCGGAAATAATCACGTAACTAGCGAAGGGAACAGGTGTTCGGAACATAAATATTACTGTCCTCTAAAAGTAGGTTACACTACGCGGAGTATTGGTTTACCTTCGGCCTTAAATAATGAAGTTGATTCATAAATAATGCGAACGTGTAATGTAGATCGTATCAATCATAATTGTAATATCGATTTCAATATATCCGTATCAATGTCATATCAACAATACCGAAGTTCTAATAATTATAAACGCTTTTTGTTTTATTTATACGGGAATCGTCGTCAGCTATAAGACGTCCACTGCTGGACGAAGGCCTCCCAATAGAGGGGTGTTGCCATAATCCCCACGCTTGGCAGGCGGCTTGGGGATAGCAGAATGCTCACCACCGTAACACTCATAACCAAGAGAACGCTGCTGCCCGTCCTCCGGTTGGTCTAGTTGCAGTTTAAGGACATACCCAGGTCCATACGGGAATACTAACGTTTAATTAAATCGGATAATACTCAGACTATAGTTTCGTTCACATCCGGTGACCATAAAACAAAAAGAAAATAATAATTAAACAAAAACAAACATTTAATACTACGTCAATTTCATAATAAAATTATAAACGCATACAAAGGCTGATATTAAGAGTCTTACTTAAAACGCTGAAATGACGTTCGTTAATTTAAGCAGCGATTTTATGTCATTTCTGGCAAAGTGCGTAACGAAGTGTTCCGGCCACATAAGAGACAATTGCCATTTCAGGCTAGGTGTATTAACTATGTTCGACCACGCGTCAAAGCAGCTTGTCTGTCACCCATAAAAATGTTTTCTTACGCAGAATGAGTAAAAAACTTGGTAAAAAAACTGATAAAACTTAGGTTATATGTTTTAAAACCTTCGCGAGATATCTAAATACCATTATTAATAAGACTAACCCTAAAACTCATACCCATAAGGCCGTACTTAAAAATGTTGCTCAAGTTAACAAACATCATTTAACTTAGAGCAAACAAAAATTAACGGTCCTTAAAGTTAAATGACAGTCCTACTATAATAATAATAATTATAAACGCGAAAGTTTGTATGTATGGATGTATGGATGTTTGTTACTCTTTCACGCAACAACTACTGCAGGGATTTGGATGGAATTTGGTATAGAGGTAGTTTATATCTTGGAATAAAACATAGGCTACTTTTAATCCCAACAATCGCGGGTAAAACCTAGGCTCAGCTAGTAAATAATACTGCGAAGTTCATTTTTGTATTGCGCATAAATTAAGTTAAATGATATTCCAATGTTTTTAAGTAAGGCTTTTTGTGTGCAATATTAATAAACGTCAATTAACTTTAAGAGGCTTTATAAGTAAGATTGTTAGAATAATAATATATTTTAAATTTAAGTACAACTTATAGGAATAGGTTTTTTTTAACTGATGGTGATTTGTTGAATACTTATGAAGTAACTAATGATATTTTTTTTACTCCCTGTGAAAGCAGTATAGGTTTACTTTTTCCCAGAATATCACAAACTGCATCTATCAGAGTACGAGTGTCGGCAAGGATGTGGTTGCACCACTAATGACTCAGGTTCCAATCCAGTTTTACTTGTATTCACTCAACGGTTGTTTAGGGTTAGTAGCAGATTATAACATCCGTTCTAGAACAAGGCGCGGGTCGGGTACTAGAATGATTTGTACATGGTAATACCTAATACCGCAGTCGGACTTGGATACGTCCTCAAACTGCATCCAGATCCACTGGAGGACGGGCAGCAGCGTCCTCTCGGTTACATCTCGGCCTCACCGCACCCTGCGATCCCTAAGCCGCCTGGAATGCATGGGGATTATGGCACCCCCTTAAGGGGGCTTCGTTCAGCAGCAGACGTCTTCTGCCTGATGATGACCAGCTTCCATCCTGTTACATCGGTAGATCCATACAATACGATACGATTTGTATTACTTTTGTAGGTTAGTTTGTTTTGTGGTTAGTTTCTTTGAATATTTTTTGGTAAAAACTAAAAATATTCAAATGATCAATGAGTAATCCCAAATAGTCATGCTACAAAAATCCACGTTGAAGCTTTAATACCTTTTTAATGACATGACTGTACCTGCCATTCTTCATATTTACTTTCACTTTACCACGTGGTTGTAAATTGACTCAAAGCAATTTTGTGGCGAATCAAAACGTGTCTAGAAAACAAGTAAATGTCGATTTAATTGGGTAAACGTGCAGCGAATTTGTTGTTATTAGTAATGTAACTTAAGACGTCGTGCCGTAAAATATGCAGAGCTTTGAATAGAAACAACTTTTGGTACTTACGGGCAAACCGACTTGATATTATGTACGATTTAGTCGTTCATTATTATTGAATGATGAATTGAACTACCCAAATATCAATGAACTACCCAAATATCAATGTTCATCACTATAACTTCAAAAACAAAGAATTTTCCATACAACATTCCCGCCCCCCCCCCTTCACCCCTTAAATCATCCTTAATTTTTTACAAAAAATAATTAAATCAGCATTCTTTATTTTAAATGAACTATCCAAATCCATATTTTCATGACTATAAGTCCAAAAACAAAGGACATTCATACAAAAGTTTCCCCCCTTCCTCCTTATATAGGGGTCGAATTTCGAAAAATCCTTTCTTAGTACCCCTATACGCATCAATACGAATACACGCTCCGAATTTCAAGTCTGTACGACCAGCGGTTTGGGCTGTGCGTTGTCAGTCAGTCAGTCAGTCAGTCAGTCACTCAGTCAGTCAGTCAGTCAATCAATGAGTCAGGACAGAGCCTTTATATAGATATAGATTTTTATTATACTAATTTATATGTCAAGTAATTAATAGATATAGATTCATCCTGACGCTGGACGATAGGACACTAACAACACAAAAAGGCGTTGGATACTCTGAGTTTTGCGACAAAATAATATACCTGATCCCCTGCCAGTTTAGCTCACTAAGCTTTAGGGCTGATTTTTATCAGTCACTTGATCTATTGCGATCTCTAGAGATCTAGACGCAGCTAGCTCCTTTCATAGATCGCTGATCGACTTTGAACTTGTGAGTGTTCACGTTTCGTCATTTTAGGTCGTGACAGGATGGACTTACAACGCCGCTTAAAGTTAGATAACGTTACTTAGTACTGCGGACTTTATTATTGCATTGCGCTAAAGTTTAATGAAGTTTTTTAACTCATAAGCAACGTTTTTAAGTAAAGCCCGTAGCTGCTTTTTATTATTATTATTCGCATTTTTGTAAATTAATTGCTAACTAAGAGAACCTTAGCCACTTTTTCCTGCATTGCTCGTGTCGTTTTGGCGGTTGAGAACAACAAATAAAAATTACCATTTCTTGAAATTACCACTTCTTAAAATGATGTATTGGGAAATTATGTTGAATGTGTGATGACAACGGCCTAAGTTTTTACGCTTTGTAAGTTCATGATGAATCAGTCACGATATACCTAGAGGTAAAAGACAACAGGGTGAAGAAAATAAAAATAAGGAAAAATTTGTGTGACTCGTGATGAATTGAAACATTAAATCCAAATACTGTATAGTGAAGTGCAATACCGCTGTCACAATAGAGCATTATAGAGTTGTTCGCTATTCAGTGTTACGAAACTGATTGGTAATCTGATGAAGCGTCAGTTGTCAGATCGGAGCCAAGCCCAAATGGCTTCGAATTTCTTACTCGATCTTCGAATAGGTTTATAATAAATTGATTATGTAACAGTTACACCGTAAGCATTTCGTGGTAACATAGTTTTTGGTTTACAAATCAAAGCTAACCAAGACATGTATGACTATGCAAAAGCTCTCATTGTGATTGTAATGAAATGTATGGCACCCGCAAAAGCATAGATAGAGATGTACACACACATCACACATCGTAAGCCAGTGACGTCCACTTCTAGAAGAAGGTCTTCTCTTTAATAGGGACGGTTTGCCATAATCCCCACGCTTGGCAGGCAGCGTGGGGAACGCAGAATGCGCACCACCGATAACCGAGAGGATGCTGCAGAGAGGTACATTAGTAAGATGTGATCGCATTTTTCTCTCTAGTTTGAATTATAGGAGTAGTTCATCACTCCACATTATATTATTCCATAAATGGCTGCAGTACATTATTTTAGGTGTCAGACATCTTAAGGACTCCACAAAGACATGCTACTTGCACAGATAATGCTCAGTCTATGAGACAGCATTTCACAGATTTCCAATGCCTATTTCGATTAGAGTGATAGAAGCTAGTGCCGCTTCAGGATTTGCTCATCTGTTAATGTAGGTCGCTTGGATTGACATTGAAAGGGGAGCGACCGTCATCGTCGCGTCTAAACGGGGCGCGCATTGTTGGCTGAGGGCCAAGTGGACCATCTTTTATATATCGCGGAGACCGCTTGTAAGTAAACTCAATACGTCTGCCTCACTTCATGCTTCAGCTGACGCATTTTGGTGCGGGCTTTTTGTCAGAATTGGCTAGGTTAGTCATGCATGTTTCGGTGAGTCCCTCCCGATAGAGATCCTGGTAGGAACTTAACCTCCTAAGCACAGAGGCATGGCACCGAGTAGGTAGTATCATAGCAAAATGGGTATAGTTACATTTGATCTTTGTTGTGTACCACTACAGCTAATGATATTTTTTTGTTTTCGTCGTACTTTCGTGGTTGTAAAAAAATATTAAACATAGTTTCTGATTTATTTACATGCAATTACTCACTAATTAAATCGCATGCTCCGTTTATAGTATCGATCACATCCAGCGACCTTTTTCAAGGAGTGAAAACAGAGTACGACGCGCTTGCGGCCGCGTCCTGTTTCGGGTATGTCCTAAAACTGCATCCAGAACCACAGGAGGACGGGCAGCAGCGTCCTCTCGGTTAACGGTGGTGAGCATTTTGCGATCCCCAAGCCGCCAAGTGTGGGGATTAGGGCAATCCCTCCCTATTAAGAAGGTCGAGTACGTCCAACAGTGGACGTCTTGATTGATTGATTGATTAACTCTTCATTGTCGTCTTATGGCTGTTGATGATCATGATAACTTAATAAATCAAATATGTGTAAAAAAAAAAGTAAAATTAAACAGTTTTGGCAAAATTAGTTTGTATATTATCGTGAAAAGAATATTATGCCATAAGTTATACTTACGTTTTTCAAATACATTCTACTGTATGTTCAGGCTGCAAAGAAGAGAATATATACATTATAAACAAAGCTAATTATAATTCGAGACTAAACACGCCACGGTATCACTTCATTATCGCCACTTTTTCATAGTGAACCGCCAGACAGCCTTGAGAGCTTGACAGTTTCTTATTTAGCCCTCTAAAGATAATAAAGGCATATCGATCGATCGGAACGTTATTACGTAATACAAAATTAATTTAGTTTTAAATGTAAATACTTAACAACGAACGCGGTTGAATCGATAAAGATTTAAAAAATATATATGGTTGACCACCTTTTCTAAAAACTTGTGCGCCTCGTGACTTTCTAGTGAATACTAATTAACATCTCGAGTATCAGGAAAGAAAGCAAAGGGTTTTACTCAAAAACGTTGCATTAGTAAACAAACGTCATTTAACTTCTCCACAATACTAAAACTAAGTCCGCAGTACTGATACTGAAGTTTTTAGTAATTTGCAAAAGTTTACTAAACGTCATGTTTTTAAGTAAGTTGTAATGCGTCGATATGTCCGCATGCATCTAATAATATTAGTACCTGCGTACGCTGCCGACTATAGTAGTGGGTTTGAGTCAAAGATTACGAGAGATGCGCCATCGCGTAATAAAATAACGTTTGAAAATGTCTCCCGTGCTGTCATGTTTACGAGTTGCGTCGGAGTGCAAAAGAAGATATCACTTTTATGAGAGCAAAAGGGATAGCGCGCGTCTCGCTTAGTGAGCGCAGACAGGTGAGACAGTCCCTCGGGCCGTTTTCACGGGGCCATTTGAGGGCGCTATATGACATATCTCCCTCCTTACATATACGACACGTAACAAAAAGGTTCAACAATACTGAAGGGTATATATGTACTCATCATTATGAAAAACCTTTAGTATGGAGCCAACCTTGAAATCGCGAAAAAAAATCCTCTGTTCCGTACATTCTGTCCAAGATCAATGAACTTTTTGTATGGAGCAGCAATTTTTTTCTTCGCGATGTCTAGTTTGGCTCCATAGTAAAAGTTGTTAATAATGAAGAGTACATACATACCCTTCAGTATTGTTGAACCTTTTTGTTCCACATTGTATAATATCATTGGATATAATGTACACTGTACAGGCATGGCACTTAACTGAGTATGTTCCTGCCACAGAGTACCTTATAATTTTCCTGCGGCAGTGGAGCGGTGCGAGCGGGGTGTCTTTTCGTACTTCATTCAGGCGTCAATATCGCTGTCATCTACACGTGTTATTTGGACATGCTGCCCCTCAGTTAAGCGCTGTGCCATTAGTTTATTGTAGCGGAAAAAAATATATTAGAATGCTTGGTGAGGCCGATAGAAAAAAAAAAACCGTTACACATATTAAAAAAAAGAAACCCCGAAAATGAAATATAAACTTTTACACAATTAGTATTAGTAACGCCAGTCACCTCTTCCGGCTTAAAAGCTCAGAAGTTCAGAATGTACACACTGATTGACGTTTGTTGTGTCTCATTTACCATCAGGAAGCAGGGATAGTCGGACTTGCCGACATCAGCTTCGTCTTCCGGCCATTAGCTATTATTTCATCCACAAGCCGCAGCGGATGCGACTCGTTGAATGATCTATAGCTAATGATTAGCTCGTAATTGAGTGTTAATGCTGTTGCTGACTAATTACTTGCCATTTGATTCTATTGAAACATGCATGCAACCGGTTGTTGCTTCGGTTCTAGTAGTAATTTATATTACTAATTGTAGATGTTAGCCGAATTCATTAACTAAATATTTGTTTTTTACTAGGAATAAAACAAATACATCGATTGGTAACAATAGGAAATATGCATGTGTTTTTATTTATTGACTCACAAAAAATCTGACTGGCAACAAAACAAATCAACGAAAGTAAAATTTTAATATGTGCACAAATAACGAAATTATAAACATTTTAGTTTCATGTTAGAGGGCACTAGACTAGGTTTATCAAAGTTTTCTATACTATGCACGTGTTTTGCTAGAAAGGGACAGATGACTCCCTCCCAATTACTTTGAACGCTTATATTTCTGAACTTTACCAGCCGATTTCAATAATTTTTCGACGTATGCATCAGATTCAGTTAAACTCTCCATTTATCATAATTAAATTAAATTTATTTATTTTTAATAATTGAAACACATGCGCATTCCCTATTACCTTACCCTTATTGTTGAGATCTTCTAGGCAACCTAAGAGACAATTTATACGTACGTTATTACAATATTTAGAGAACTCTTCCCATTGGTATCAATCTCATAGATTAGATTAGCTTAGACAACTTAAGTTGTATAACTTAAGTAAGTAAGTACTAAGTTTGATACTTATTTGTGAACAGACAGGTATTTTTGTTGGTGAGTACTTATCTAATAGCATCTTAGGATTATAATCGTTATGACTTACAGAAACAACTCTTGTACTAAGACTTATAATAGAAAACTGTTGTTCCGTGATCCCATATTTGTAATTATGTAGGTACTTTGTTAGATTTGCAATTAATATTTTTAAATACCGCTGTGTACCTTCTCATGCTGTAGGTTATTATTAGAAGCAAAGAGTAGTAATAGGTTAGGTTTTGCATTCACAAATACGAGTACTGTGTAGTGCTTTCATCGATTTTAATCTGATTGGTCTATGCATAGTAAACGAGCTAGGTGCCAGCAAGACTGTCCGCTTGCAGCAGCTTTAAATGTATGTGGTTTTTACGGTCCGAGCTTTTGTGCCAAGTAATGAAAGTGCAATAAAGACCGCACTGCGGACTTCCATTTCGGTGAAATTTTGGTATGGAAATTGTTGCCATAAACGTTAAAAATCTGATGCTTTTCTGCTTTTATTTTTACCTGGAAAGTGTTTATTTTAGGTCAAGTGTTCGGACATTCTTATCTTAATACGATTAAGTTAATTATCTTTGATTTGAACTAGATCACGTACCCACTTACCCAGTAACCTATCTTTTACTAATCAGTGAAATTATATTAATTGTAGGTACTGATTAATTCTGGGTAGGTAGGTAATAATTTAAGTATCTACTGATTAATGCAGAATCAGGTCGATGACTCTGTCGTAAGTTTGTTTACTTTCTTATCATATCTTGGAATTATCATGTGTACTTTTGACTTCACTTGACCACGCTACAGCACAGATAGCATAATTTATCGTTAGATATATTTCGTAAACTTATTTTATATCTCTATGTCGAAACCTAAACAACAGCGCGAGTACCGTTCTTGACAAGCGTTCTATTTCATATTTAAATCTTATATTTGAAAATTAATTTAGTATATTAAAAAAATATATATAAAAAAACTGAAAAAATATACAAATGAAATGAATGTGTAAATTCGTCTAAGTAAATCTACTATACCGACACGACAAATTTAGCGACATAAAACGGTACTCGCACTGCAGATTTGCGTAGGACTCGGGTAGTTGGCATAGCGAGAGAGCGGCCTGTATCTAGCAGTTGGATAAGGAAGGTTGTGAATGACGATGTTATAAAGTATCTATATATATTTGGCAGTAATCTCAAAGTAAAGTTTCTCATTTTAGTGTGTCTACTAGAGTATGGTAGATATTATTTTATTTATGGTATAACTAAATTGTTTCAAGACAAGCCGTGAAGTAATGCTGCATTCGTGTTACTAATTTAATCTGTGCCAATACTAATAGTACTATATATATATAGTACTTATGTATTACATGGTCTGTGACAATGGTTAAGCCACAAACGTGTGTCAAGTACAAAAATAAATGAATCCTGGGAACAGGCTCAGCGTTCCACTTCAAGTATTCGTAGTAGGGGAAAACGCGTCCAATGATGTTATAATAAAAATAGAGTACATTTCCACGCGAACCCTTCTCTTACGCCTTTGATATGCGTGAGAACACTCATTTCGCGTGCTAACCTCGTATGGATATTACCTTTATCTATGGTTATTTGATTATGGGTGGCTAATAATACCTACTAAGTTAAGTTTATAGGTATGGCGCATTTTTTTTTACTGGACTGGTAAAGTAAATTATTATTTACTATAAATCGTGACTATTTCTTAGTTACGTTATATAAGTTGCATAATCAAATCACAGAAATCATTGAACTAGCAGCGCCCGCGGATTTACCTGAAATCTTACAAGTGCCATATTATATTTTTCCAGAACAAAAGTAACATATAAAACGTATGTCCCCCTATTGTCCAGTTTATATAACTCTAGGTACACAAATGCTCATTCAATATTATCAAGTGGGAATAAACTAAACATAAATATTCACAAAATATACAAACTTTCGCATGAGTTTATAGTATGACTAGAGGTCGCCCGCGACTTCGTCCGCGTACTGAAGAAATACGGCCCGCTCCCAAAATTCACCACGTTTGTTACCCCCGATACACGTGCTCATTACTTACGTGCTCATTAATAACTTTTGCTCATTAGTACTTGAATACAACATTTTCAATAAACAACTTGTATTCAAAATTTCATCCCCCGTTTCACCCTCTTAAGGCTTGAAATTTAAAAAAGAACGATAAAAGTTGCGTTAGTTTCCAACCTAAGGCCTAAAAAATAAATATTGTGATTTTTACTTTGAAAATGAAGGAATTTCCATACACAACTGCACCCTTTTTTTACCCCTTCGGGAGTCAAAAACGCTGAGTCACTTATAAATTAATTTTAAACATTCTAAACACAAAATTTTAAGATCCTAACTTCGAAATTGACGGACTTTCATACAAACTATCATACCCTATTTTACCCTCTTAGGGGTGAAATTTCCAAAAAATCTGTCTTGGTGGATACCTACACTTCACAAAGAACACACCCTCCAAATTTCTTGTCTCTAGGACCAACGGTTTAGGCTGTGCGTTGATAGCTCAGTCAGGACTTTGAATTTTATATATACTGATGGAAAAATTTCTATATTATGTTACTAGTACGTGCCTATCTTACAGTACGTATAGGCAATGAAATCATAAATTACTATATGCTCCATATAATAGTTCTAATCAACGGTTCCAAGAATATGGGTGTTACGTGATGATACTCAATGTGGCTTGTGGATTCTTTTATAATACTTCCCCACGCACCTTATCGAACCGTTGACGATAACGATTCTTCGATTATCCAACTCAAATTGAATTGTTTCGGTCTACATGCTATCGGCACACGAAGTCATTGTATTTACTACTTCGCTATAAATTTATAGTAAATGGCAGTAAGAAAATTACAACAAGTACCATTAAAGTTTTTTGTTTTGTTTCAGGATTGACCCACCGGTAGCGCAGTCACAATATCAAATGGAGAACAAAAAGACGCTCCCTGCAACTCAACAACCTCTTACTCAACAACAACTGATGGCGCATCATGTCCACCCCGATCAGATATATACTCAACATCATCCTCAGATGCAGACACATCTGACCTCTGCACAAGCTGGTCAAATCCAACCTAATGGCGTCATGCACCAGTTGCTCCAAAGCCAGTATCACTCAAACATGAATGCGCGTTCACCACTCCTGGAAAACAGACACGACCAGTACGGGACGCAACAAAATCATGACTACACTAGGCATTACGGAGCTAACGATAATTACAGCTATCCGCAGTCACCACCGAGAACGGAGAGATCAGAAATCCACACAGACCATAATGTCAATCATGAACTGCTTCAAAATATCCCAAAAGGATATAACGCTGAAGTCTACCAAGACTATTTGAAACGGAACCCACCGAAAGACACCAATCAAATATACCAAAATCATCAACCTACCTATAGGCCTAATGTTAATCAATATGGTTCCAAGCCATATCTTCCTTATTCTAGTAGAATAGGTCCACAAAGTAATACGGAGTTATTACGAAAACAGTATAATGAAATTCAGCAAATGAAACTTCAACAACAGATGCATTATCAGAACCAGGCGCAAATGCATCAGCAGCAGAAATTTGCTGAAAGACAGCTATTGTTGCAGCAAATTCACGGTGTTCAACCGCCACCCAATTTACAAAATAGCATATATTCCGACAGTTCATATAGAGATTTGGATCGGTATAGTAAAAATGATTATAAAGACTTCAGTCCTGAAAGTCAAATAAGCCAAGACGACATGGATCGATACGCGAAAAATAATGAATATCGGGAAATGGAGAAACAAAATCGATTGTATCAGGAACAAAAATGGCAATCAAAAACTGCAGCTGATATAAGAGAACAGGAGCAGCATTATATTAGTAGTAGACGTCAACAAGAAGGCAGTCATGAAAAGAGTCAATCTCCTCCTTCAGATTTTAACAATCAAAATCAAAGAAACAACGTTGCTTTGGCTTCCCCTATGAAGTCAAGTGATTCTAGCACACCTAGTGTCAAATCACCATCTTCAGACAGTAGAAGAAGTAACAGTGGCGCTCAGGCTCTGAGGTCACCCATAGCTCAGCGGATACCATCCGCACCAGTAGCTATGGCTGGAATTTTGTACAAACAGGGATCAGACGGCTTAAAAGTATGGAGAAAAAGATGGTTCGTTTTATCTGAATACTGCCTCTTTTATTACAAAAGTGAGTTATGCCTACATAATTATAAATAATTAAATTTCTTTATGTGTGTGAAAGTCTTGACCGATGGACATAATCTGATGTGATGAATGAAAGTATTAGAAATAAATACTGGTACTAGGCATTTATTTTGTATTTTTTTTCTTACAGGTCAAGATGAAGAAAAACTACTAGGCTCAGTTCTTCTTCCTTCTTACAAGGTATCAGCTTGTACAGCGGAAGACAAAGTACTGCGAAAGTACGCGTTCAAATTAGAACACGCTAACATGAGGACGTACATACTTGCAGCGCCTGACCAAGAAGCCATGATGAAGTGGGTGAAGGCAATGACCATGGCTGCACTAATGCAGAGCTCTAGGTAAGATCTGATAACTTTCAGATAAAGTACATGGCGCCGTGCTTGATTGCAGTTTATATGTTTATTGTATTTTTTTAAATTGATATTTGACATCAGTCAGCGATAATACTTTATTCGTTGAGGACCAACAGTATGTTTTATGTATCTGAGTGATAAGACGAACAATCAAGTCACTGAAGGTACTCTTGCAAATGCATCAACACTGCATCGGTTCGTTGCATTTGTTGACTTTTAGACTAAAATATTATAAATAGTCATAAACCTCTTGCTATTCTGTTGCATAAATTAAACTAAAGATCGCTAGAAAATTCATGTAACTACATAAAAATCAATCTAGTAACAAAAACGTTCACCTTCATCATCAAATAAGATACTATTGAGAAGAGGATTTAAAATAAATAATTAATAAGGTTACAAAAATCATTTTGCAATATCAAGACCTTTTTCGTTAGTTAAGGTCTTTACCTATGAAATTGCCGTTTTGTATGGAATAAGTGAAAGTACTTCTTTTTTAATCTTTTTTATTTCTGTTATTCAAAGTAATCACCCATGCAATCAACGCATCTTTGCCAACGAATTGGCAGTTTATTGATGCCCTTCTTGTAAAAATCAGCTGGACGGGAGGCAACAAACTCTTCATAGGCATTTTGTACTGCCTCTCGGGAATTTATTTTTTTACCCACTAAAAAGTTGTCTAAAATTTGGAAAAAGTAATAGTCGGTAGGTGCAAGGTCTGTTAAGTATGGCGGATGAGGGAGAGCTTCCAACCCCAGCTCTTGCAGCTTGGAGACTGTCTGTAGCAGCAGCGCGAGGCAGGTCTCGACGCGTACGTTGCGCTGGCGATCGTTAAGTTCGTGGGGCACCCATCTATCAAGTTTTTTTACCTTGCCTATTTGTCGCAAATGGATCAAAATTGTTTTGATGCTAACATCAAAAGCTGCTGCTAGCTCAGCTGTAGATTGAGTGCTAGCTCAGCTGTAGATTGAGTTTCGTCAGCTTCCACAATCGCCTTTAATTCATCATTGTTGACCAAAGTCTCCGGACGACCACGAGCTTCATTTTTCAAGTCAAAATTTCCAGATCGGAACCGGGAACACCAATAACAGGTTGTGCGTTCGTTTGTACAGTTCTCTCCGTAAACGTTTTTTGATGTTACGTGCCGTTTATGTCGCGTTGGTGCCACGACGGAACTCATATTCCAAAATTACACGAATTTTTAAAGTATCCATTATAACGAAAATTTTTCAAATGTAATGAAAATACAACGCTAATCAATAAACAAAAGAGTGAGTCATTTTTTAAGACAAAATTAATTTGATATCAGAATACAAAGCCATTCCAAACTTTTTTTCTATTTGAAATGACCAGTACTGAAGAACGGCAATTTCATAGGACCTATTATTACTATATTACTTTGGTTAAGATTAAATAACTGAAGATATTTTCTAATAATCAGTAATATTATTAGCAACTGGCTAGCAATAACACAGGTCGAAGTATGCATATTTTACAGTAAAGCGATTTACTGCAATCAAGTAATTTACGAGATATAAAGCTTACCATTTCAATACTAAACTTAGAGGAGTTAGCTCTCATTCCAGCAAATCCGTGTAAACTTATGAAGGAAAAATACATAAACAACTTTATTCATTAACATTTTGCCTAATGTGATGATGATTATTTCTAACAGCTGTGACGTAGCTATCATGGCCGAGATACTTCTAAGTGTCTAACCAAATCTATGAAAAGTTCTGTTTAAAAATTGTTTTTAGATTATCTATTTTCAACTGCATAGGCCAAATTTAATAATTATATTTTAATTAGCAGCGCCTCGCTATTTCACCCGCTGTCCTACGGGATCCGACAATTTTTTCCGGGTAAAAAGTAGCCTATGGTTTATCGTGGTTAAAAAACGTGGCTATATCTATTTTAAATTTCATCCAAATCCGTTCTGCCGATTTAACCTGAAGAGTAATAAACGTACACACACACCGACAAACTCTCGCATTTATTTTTATTTTTAAGTGATCTGAGGTAAAATGTAGCATCTGTGTAAAGCTTTAGGCTAGCAAAGGTGGCATCATTTTAATTCAAGATGACATAACATAGAGGTTGATTCATCGAATGCCTAATTTAGAACTTATTATTTTCAGTGAGCAGCCACAAAAGCAGTCAGACCGAGCAGCTGTGAAAACAGAGGTGAGCATTACAGTGTGCAGAGACGTGTAAAAGCCTGCAGGTGATCGGCAGTTAGCCTGCCGGACTGGAACCAAGGA
This sequence comes from Erannis defoliaria, assembly GCA_905404285.2. Classification (NCBI taxonomy): domain Eukaryota; kingdom Metazoa; phylum Arthropoda; class Insecta; order Lepidoptera; family Geometridae; genus Erannis; species Erannis defoliaria. Next base: position 7,399,257 of record FR990066.1, on the reverse strand, counting down.
CAGCGATTACGCTCTATTATAACGGCAAATAATAGGATAGTCGAGTGACCGACTACATCACTAACAACGTACACATCTATTAATAGTACGAGTACAATGAATAGCACGACTGTAATTTGCATATTCGTCAATAACTACTTAATATAGCAATAAGAACACGTATTATACACAGTATACTAAAACATTAACCGGTTTGGTTTACAGGATGACGACGATGGAATTCCGACCTATGCTAATGCTCCGCCAAAACCGAGACGATCTAACGAAGGCTATAACTCACCTAGTCCAGATATGTAAGTAACTCTTTAATTTTAAACAATAAGAGTTATTAATATTCACAACATTCTTTAATTACATGATTATAACATTACAGGTATGATCCAAACTACGATTTACTTAAAAAACCAGCATCACACTACAGTCAAAGCACTGGACACAACCGATACGTAGACCAAGGAAATTACTCAACTAGTCCCAACCAAGAGTACACCCGTAGTCCAAACCAAGATTACACTCGTAGCCCAAATCAAGAATTCATTCGCAGTCCACAATCTCCTCCGTCTCAATCACATTATAAAGCATACGATGCTCAAAACCTTTCTTTAACTTTACCAAGCACAGCAAACGACAATCAACAAATTACGTCAACTATATATCCAAGTAACTCACAGTCGCCTTACTTTGATAGGAATCATCAGCATGTTCAAGAAACCAGGCAAGAACCTGTATACGATAGCCAGCCTCAACGTAATCCATTCTTACAAGAAACTCCTCAGTTGGAAACTCCTCCCAAAGAACTTAGCTTGCAAAACAAAGCGCAGGACAGAGCTCAATCAGTTCATGAGTATACTGAATCGCGCAATATCAATGATACGAATGGATATAACAGAGATATTTATGGTGAATTACATGCTAGACCAAATAGATCAGCCAGTACGGTTAACGAAAGATTAATTAACGAAAGACGTACTCCCGACGCTTATGGACGATCAACTACAATAGCACCATTTAAAGGTAAAATCGGTGATTATGAAGATGTATATGGGAATTATTCATCAGACAAAGAATATGGGCAGATGTATCCTAAATCGCCGAATATATCTCAGGCAAGAGACACTATTAGTATTTCAAGTCATCAACAGCAACAGCAGCAGCAAGATCCTCCGAGCAATTATGTAAGTATCTACAACAACTACCGATACTAGAATTCAATAACAGTGAAACTAATAATTCAATAACAGTGAAAACTGACGTGGTTTTGACACATTTTTGTTAGTCGGAGTATCCGATTTAATTAAACGTGAGTATTCCCGTATAAATAAAACAAAAATAATTAATTACTTAATTTTAACTGTAAGACACAATTAAAACATTTTCTTTGTAAATTCCAGGTTCAAGAAAAAACATTTAGTGGCCCTTCAGTTCTTAGACGAAAGAAAATGCAAGCAAGTGGAATTCAACCTCCGATGCCAAGGCCACACAGTGCAGATTTCCTCGAGTATGAATCTAAAAACGAGATTCTAAATAAAACTGCACCAGTCAGGAATGTAAGCGAGGCTCCTAGACAGCCACAACGTCCGAAATCTAGCCTAGACATAAATTCTTGCTACGATCCCAGTTCAGACAGATATTACTCTGAAGAAAGTTACGCAGAAAAAATGCGTCAGTCAGCTCATTATCTACAACAAAAAGGAGGCTTGGGTCAAAAAACTATGGATATTCCACTGGCAAAGTATGCCAGTGGCCTAGCCCAAAAGCAATTGAGCTCAGCCTACTCACATATTACCAACAATAATTCCGAAGCAGATTTAGCTAACAAGAACAAAGATAATATTAGCTACAGTTCAAAATACGCTGATATTGAAAGCTTGAATTCCAATTGGACTTTAAAAGAAAAAGATATTGAAAATCAGAAAGAGTACAATAGCGTCATCAGAAGTGGTAGTGTGATGAGTGATGGCTCTAATGCTGGTTTTGTGAAGGATATTAGTAGATACGACCCTAATTCTGAAGGTTTTATAAGGTCTGCGAGTGCTCGTCTGCCATCTACATCAGCTGATAAAGAAGGCGAAAAAAAGGTTCAACAGGTAAAAATAAAACGGTTGTGAAATTATTACTTGCCCTTTAAATTAGTTTAAATTTTTATTTTATTTTACTAGCGTGAGGAGTCTATGAAACGACTTTTAGAATGGAAACAAAGAATGCTACAATCACCTTTGACAAGAAAAAGTACACCAGCAACGATATCCCTGGCAAGGTCATTGAACCAAAGTCGACAATCTTTGAGATCAGATCAGTACACTTCAAAACAGTCCAAGACTTATGGAAATGTTTCTTACAATAGCTATTCTTCTGATGACGAAGGTATGTTGGGTATAGCGAAATTACTTTTGTTTTTAAATTTTGTAGTTACACATTTCTTGGTAACTAGCATGACAAAAAAAAAAAATTATGATAAATTTTATAGAAATATGGTTTAGCATGTTCAGAAAATCATTTTTTGCATGACAAAGAGTATTTTATTTCTATTTACGTTAGGTTGTTAAGTAAATTAAGTATGTACTTCATGCTTGGAGGATCTAGCTCTCTCTCTCGTATATAATCAAAGACTTCATGTATTTAATAATAGGATTATCCATGACATTTTATTGAAAGATCCGAAGCAATCATTCTAATTTAAAATTACTTACTAGACCTAGCTAGAACTAGCTTCTAATAGTATAAACGATATCAATAACATCTACGCAAATATTTAAATTGCTATTATAACTATCATTAATTAAATAGGCCATCCATTATTGATATTATATTTGACCGATGACAATAAGTTTTAATATTAGTAAAAATGCCATTACCTCCTATTAAATTTGTATTCGTGTTTTTATTCTATTTATATGTAGTAGCATTACGATGACTTCGCTTTGCGGAGGGGTACCTTCCTGCCTGCGGGGATATTGTGCCACTAACAAAATACCTTTGGTTTTATAATGGTGGTGGGTTCCAATGTAACACTAAACTTTTTCTGGTAGATTTACATCACTCTAACATTTGAGGTCTACTAACACTTTGATGATTGTGATCAATGATGGGTTAAGTACGTACTATTCATAATAGTGATTGTCGGTTTCACTTTTGCACCTCAGAGGAAACATCGGGCACTGATCTGCAAAAACCCAGAGAAATGCAGGCAGGAAGGTCTCTTGAAGGGAACTTGATAAGTCCTATCTTTCTGAAACCTAAGACCCCGCACGCATCCTCTGTAGATGAAATAAATGAATTCAAAAATGACCACGAAAATTCAAATACTGGCACTGAGAATACGTATGAAAATATTCTTTGTACTATATCTATCCCAAAAATACAATTAGAAAATGAAAATGATGATTATGAAGTGACGTGCAGCAATGCAGACATAGACGAACATGAAAGCAAATATTCATGTGAAATCGAAAATGGATACGAAACACATGAAAGCGAAGCAGAGTCTGAAACACAAATAGAATACACTGACAATGACTTAGATGAAGTGTTATTAGAGTCAGATGCTGATATGAAAAGCTCCGAACGAGATCATGCCAACAGTTTTGTAAAAAATTGCGAATACAATAGTGAACCCGGTTGTCAAGAATTCAACGATGAACCTAGTACCCCTACAACCACAAGTGCTCAAGGAGAAGACCACTACTTACCTATGAGTCCTAGAAAAACGTCAATAATCGAACAAGCTCACAAAGACATAATAAAAAATTTACATGCTTTTGACAAGACTATGCAGCAAGCCTACGAAGATAACCCTTATGTAGAAATGAACAACGGCACTGAAGAAGAAGATACCCAAACATATGAAATTGTTTGTGTAAATAATGGGAAAGTTGAACCAGTCTACATGGAACTTAATAATTTATCTGAAAAAGAAACTGAGAAACAAACATCGACCTTAAAACTAAATGATTCTGTTTCACATTTTGCAGACACTAAAGATCACACCTTAAAAAGAGCATCTAAACACGAACCTACATATAAAGACAAAACGGAATGTTCTGGTATGAAACGAGGCGATGAAGAATTTAAAGAGATTCCTCTTGACAGCCCATTTAGCAGATTCAGTATATCTGATACATTCAGGCCAGCATCATACTATCTCAGTGGTAACAAAAATACTCTGGATGTTCAAGATAGTTTTGACTGCGCGGACTTGCCACCACCAATTCCTAGCTCCTCACCACCATGCGATGATTTATCAGATGATGCTTTATCAAAGTATATCTTAGACAAACTAGATCAATCTGATATGTCCAATGATAATTCTATTCTAAAAATGTTAACAACTGAAAATCAAAAAATGAATACCGCAAAAAGAAAAACTACGTCTCTGATGATATACGGAAGTCGAACATCAATACACGATACACTATCAAGAGGAGAAAAAATTCGTAATAGCCGAGCTAGCTTAAACGAAAGAAATAAAATGTTAGGTGCAACACAAAACGTACTTAACGGTAGTTCACTTGAAAATTATAATTCTAGTAGTATTGAATCAGATTCTCTTAGAAGTTATAATGCGGACAGGGGGTCGTCCAGATTATCTCTTGAATCCGATGTCAGTAGCAAATTTGACATGATACCTTCCAACTTATCATCTGAAGTTACTAGCCTAAATGAAAGCGATTCAGCTATAGACTTTAGACATTCCGGGAGCAACAAAGATCTAGAAATTATAATGAAAAGAAGACCTCTTTCCGACGACTCGATATTCGAATTAGCGGAGTCAGATTTCTTGCTGCCAAATGAAACGACGAGCAATGTCGATCTAGATAGTTACCTAGATAATTTACAACCGGGTCCTAGTAACAAGTCTAATAATTTAGAAGGATATGGCAACTGTAGATATAACGGGTCAGTTGCTGATATATCAAACGACAAAGATAATTTAAACCAAGCTGTCTCACAAATTGCTACGCATATTCGATGTTCAAGTACTCCTGTTGGACATAACAGCAGAAGTCAAGACCATGGTAGTAGAAATCAACCTAGTGTTCAATTCAAAAATATTTGTGAACAAGTTTCTGGATACACTGGTTCACAAAGTTCGTGTAGTTCGTCTGGAATACCCAAATCACCTATATCATACTATTGTAAAAATTACGACGAAGAAACATTACTGCGCAAAAATTTAAACAATGGTACAATGGCTGATAAGATAAAACAATATGAAAATGAAAAATTAACTTTAAAATTAGATACGAATGCTTCATCCACTTCTACAGGATTTCACAGCAGGGAAAGTTCGAACGAGCACAGTGCGCCTTACTACTACTCAGATCTTTCTTCACAAGAACATTTAAACGTGTTGCCTACTTCTCACTATCTGAAGAATACTAACCTTCATCGCAAACTAAACAATCAACGCCGAAAAGGGCCATTGCATAAGAAAAATGAGATCTCACACATTCATAACCCCATCAAAAATAACCGCGTAAACTCAGAGCAATCATTTGAACTTGCTGCAGCCAGGAGCGTATCAGTAGAATTTTTAAGTGCAACGGATAAAGATCCGGAAATAGATTTAAAGAATATTTATGAATCCACAGGAGCCAGAAACTCCAAAATACCAGAATCAATGAACTTATCAGGTTTAGGGTGTAAAAAATATAGTAGCAATAATAGTAACATAGAAAATTCTTCTTTAGAATCTAGCGCTCTTAGCACAAGTGCTTTAATAAAGTTATCATCAGCAAGTATGTCATCACACTGCAGTGGAAATTCGTCTAACACGGTTTATTACGATGCAGAAGCTGAAGCCAGTGCTTACGAAAATATTATGTGCCATGGAGAAAAAATCTGGGAAGGTGATACGCTGTGGAGGGACAACCTAAGAAGAGTTTCGCACAGACATGCTCGCTCAATGGACGATTTAGATGCTGTGCCTGTAGAAAATTCAGCACCTCGCAGAGTTAGTTTCGAAACATGCGGAATGAACAGTATCAAAAGAGTTAAGAAAATTTCGCCGAATAAATTAAGTAGAAATGTGACTTACGTGAATTGTGACTTTCAAGGTAGATCCATTGTATGTCGCGAAAGTCATGTTTTCGACAGTAATTGCTTTGAAGAAGAGCCAAAATCAGATGATAATGACGTGTATGTGAGTCTTGCAGAAAGTACCGGGCTATCACTAGAACATTCAGACGAAGGTGTTTATGAGTCTTTGGCAGTTGAATCTCCTGGGAATTCTCTGACAATTGCTGAAAATACATCAGTAAGTAGGAAAAATAAAAAGAAGTTTGAGATTGATAGAGAAAAGCTTAGGCAGTGGGATCTAATGTCAAGCGGGTTAATGAAAGGTGGGATGGGACGCGTGCGGGGTTCGGGTCTAGGTGTGGGCTTAGGAGACAATGCCTGTGGTACGGATACGGGAACTGACAGTGCAAGCAATGAAGGTATCCTCTAACATACTATGGTCCCGTAAGGTACACTATGTAAGTTACATTTCTTTACTCATTTCTGCAAAGCAAAGTCATTAACTAAGAATATTTAATAAATTGGCATTTTTATGTTAAATCTTAGTTGAAATATTAGTTACAGTTAGGAAATAAACACGATAAGGTGAACAGAAAAATCAAACATGCATGCAATAGCAGTAATTGTATATTTGTACATATTTATTAGGAACTAATAAAATTAATATGCATATTGATAGACACTTTATCATGTTTTACTATAAAATAAAAATATAAAATGAATAAAAACAATCAAGAAATAGTTAATTTGAATATAAATAAACATTTCAGCTTCTATGACAACGGCAGGCAATAATCCGGATCCGAATACAAACACAAACAGTAATATGAACAACCAGCAGGCATTGTCCAAGAAAGCTTTTCTCGGCAGCAACACTTCTATTGGAAGAGGAAATAATAGAGAAGGCAATATACCTGTCAGAGCGGTAAGCCCAAGAGTAAGATGGGTTGAAGACAAATCATCAAACCAACAACACTATGGCTTGCAACAGTTATCAACGTCTCAACAAAATGTAAGTCTTACTCTATTAGCAGTATCAAATGTCTAGTCGTTTACATTTATCTTTAAAAATAAAACTAGCAAAAGATTTGAATCGTTGTGATAAAGTTAACCGAGTTTGATATAATTGTAGAAATTCACCAGGATTCATTTTACTATTTTAGCTAAACAACATGATAGCAACAGAGGATTCTTGGGCCACAGCCAGGTCACCGTCGAGGGCATCTCAGCAGCCTATTAGAGCTGTTAGTCCTAGAATTCGACGGAATACAGAAAACGACGATATGGTAAATGAAACACTTTTTTTCATTTGGGTCATTATATAATTTTGAACGAATGCCAAATTGCTCATCGCATTTAGATTTTAGTTATTACTTGCACGTTACTTGGTCTGTTAAATCAAAATTAGGATTTAGCACAGTAGAGGCTGATCATGCAAACCTATAGCAAAAATGGTTATGAACAATTTTAAGCGTATTTGTGTTGTAGTATTTTATTTTGTGTTGTTGTCCTTTATTTATGTTATGTTGCCTTTCTTATACCTAATTAGCCAAGGGTACCTCCAACTCAACAAGAGTTGTCAGACATACCTACAGCGGGAGAGCTCCTGGGTCATACTCATGAGGAGCTGGTTCTTCTACTGATTCAACTGAGAAGAAGACACGCGGCAACGCATCGTGCGATTGAGCAATGCTGTGCCCAGATCAATAGTACAGAGGTGTTTAGCTTTTGTTTGTTGGCATGAGTTTGGCTTACGTGTTTTCTGCTTTAACATCAACGTTGCATGAAAATACTAGTATTTTTAGATTCATGGTCATTGTAAGAACTAACAAGCATATCAATAAAATAATATCAATAGAATAATCTATAGAATAATAATCATCTCATAATATTCATTTCTTCATATTATGAGATGTTTTAATAATATTTACACGAAAATAAGAGAATTTATTTTCGCAGCATTTATTTCCTCTATCATTATCTTAACAAAGAACAATTGTTGTAAAATAACGGCTAATACTTAGGCTATTGAATACCGATTGATTTAACACATACCTAATGATAACCTTCTACGAACAATTCACCCCGCTTGTCAGAATTTACTAATCCGTATGGATGTATAGGTTTACATACAACTACAAAAAATATATATTAAAGAGTAATCGACCGGCTTAACGTTCTAGGACTGCCTTGGCTCCTTAAAGGCAATGGAACGCGAAGAGAATCTTCAAAGACTGGAACAGCTTAAGATTCAGTTGATGGAGTTAGAGCAACAATATGAGAAGAGCAAGCCACTCGTTCAGCTGGTGGATAATATGGTGAAACTTGGCTCTTTGTACAACAGACCAGGCTCGACTGTGGAAAGGCTGGAAAGGAATCAGAGGTTGAGGCAGAAAGTCTTGGCTGAACATGCTTTGGAGCAACAGAGGTGAGTTATCATGGCATCAATCCATAATCTCTGAAATAATTGACTTATTATTATATTCATTTATTCCAGACACATTATACATCATTACAGTAACCTCAATCATTACACATTTTTGTTTTATTTATACGGGAATACTCACGTTTAGTTAAATCGGATACTCCGACTATAGTTTCGATCACATCCGGTGACATAAAAAATCAAAAAAATAAAAAAATGTGTCAAAACCACGTCAGTTTTCAAAATAATCATACACATTAAATTAAAAACAAAACAAAAACACCAACATCATAATACCTATAAAATATTAAATAAATAAATAAAAACAATTCATTACATAAAATTACAAAATTACACAGCAAATAATAAAAATAAATAAAAACAACAACAACCATACAAAATGACAAAAAATAACAATCTTAACCTATATTTATGTTATGTTTTTTTAACGTAATTGTGCCTATATATTTGGTCCTGGTGAGATTCTATTAGCCATGCTCAGAGACTGAAAATACGCCAACGATGATGCACATTATTTTTATAATAATTTATGATTATAATTTAGTTAAAGAGCCCCAAACTAACGCATCATTATGTATTATTAAGTTATTTATGTCCGAAATTAATTATTTTTAGATGGTTGGAAAGCGTGGCTGCTGGTAAGCCTTTAGAAACGGAAGCAGCTAGAGCTCGAGTAGCAGAACTATGGGCACTAGAGCAGGAGCTAGCGGACGAAGCTGCCATACTTCAGGGATTAAGGACTGATAAGGACACTATTGAATCGTTGCTAAGTGGTAAGATATAATTATAAGAAATATGACATCCTTTCTTTTAAATTTGCATGACGGAGTTTTATTTTGTTAGATATAAAGGTAAAGTCAATTGTAATATCGTTGGGCTTTAAAAATTTCTGAATATTGGCAGCGACGGTGTCGTTAGCATGTGTTACCATCATGTGTTTGGCATTTGATGTAGGCAATGCCCCTTTTGTTCAGAATAAAAATATCGTGTGTAGGATTAAAATACATAATATAATACACGGTGTACGGACAGTGTATCAATAGTAATTGAATGTTAAAAAAATAAAGTGTAATAAGAAATAACAAATCTTACTACTGGATAAAATTATCAACGCATAAAATAAAGCTATTAGCTGAATATTAAATAAACTTTTATAGAATATTCACAAATTTATATTTACAGGTGTAAGGGGCAAATTAGCGACAGTCCAGAAGACGGATATACTCTCAGCAGATACCCGCCATCAAACGTCGTCGTCGGCCGGCTTAGAAGCAGAGTTGGCGCGCGTCCATGCGATGTTGGCGCACAATTCTAAGGTTTATAAGGTTTTATATGCACCGTGCACATTTTTATATTTTTGTTTATTTACTCTTTATTATTGTTTATTATTTGTATTGGGTATTTTAGGTTATTGTTACTTTACGGAATGTTAAATAATATATTTTGTTTGTGTTCTGGTTATTATTAGTTGTAGAGGTGTCGGACTGTTAGTATCTACGGATTTTTTCTTAGCAAACAAGTATTGCGCAAGTCTTCCCAATATCACGTTTTCACGTCTTATGGCTTTGGGAATATTTCAGGAAGTTTTGTCTTGAATAATTTTTATTTTACTTAAGGTGGCATCTTGTTTTACACACAAAAATTTACTGTTTTTTCTTCAGTGAGTTTCAGCTATGTCTAAATCCATCACAATTATAGTAATTCTTTAAAAAAATATTGTATTTTCTTTATTGGATTACTCTCGCGTAATTAAGTCAAATGCTCCGACTATAGGTTCAATAATATCTCATGTCATTTTTCAAGAAATGAAAACAAAAAAACCACATGAAACCACGTCAGTTTTTATAGTAAATATATATTTCTTTTCACAAAAATAAAATCAAATCATTTACTAAGAACATGCCAATATAACAATATTACGGAGCTGGAAATTTATCTTGATTATGAATTTTTGTATGAGAAACAATGCCTCCGTGTTAATATTTTTAATTGAATACTTATCTATTTTACTGACCGTTTTATTTATTTCACAAATCAATATTAAAGCAAGAACTAAACTGTGCAATAATTTCTTTTATCATTCTGAATGTATTTTGGAACAGAAACTAGAGCAGACAGTGGCAGATAACGCGAGACTAGAGCGCGAGTTACAACAGCTTCGCCGTGCGCTGCAGGCACGTCGAGCGGCTGCGCCGGCGCACCCCACTGCTATGCTTGAAGACGGTAAGTTGCTTTTGCTACAAAAAATAATAGTACTACGTATTCTTAGAGAAAAATCCACGCCAACCTTTATAAACTTAAAGGCATAGTCGTAGAAACTCGTACCTAATCTGCGCACAGTGATTTTGCGAGGATTCCCTTTTATCCGTGACGCTCGTACCTCGCATTCTCGTAACAACGTTTATAGTGCACACTTAATCCTACACACCTCATCCACACAATCATACACACCTTAATCGGTTCTTGATTGGATTGGTATCCGTATGAGTTCAGAAGTTTGTCTAATAATATTGTTGATCGTTGTAATTTCAGAAGTCAGTCGTGTGCAACAGCTTGTATCGGCGCTGCAGCGGCAGCGGCAAGAACTGAGCCGAGCCGTGCGACATCTCACGCAACAATCGCATGCGTTGCAAACCACACAGGGACACAATAACGCAGGTATAAAAATAAATAAGTTTAGGCTAAGTAGTAGTGGACTCTACTGCAGAGTACCACACCTTTGCCAGTTATTCAACCACTAAGCAGTAGTGTACAAGCATTAATGTGTTCCGGTTTGAAGGGCAATGTTACCAGAGAAATTACTGGGCATGAAGAGATTTAACATCTAATAGGTATCTCAGGGTGACGAGCGCAGTGCAGTGCGGCGCAGGATTGTGTTCGCAAGTTCACAATTCTGGCACTGATAAAGTTAGTGGCAGGCCTGAAGCTTACCACCAGGCGAATGTCTTGCAAGTCTCGTCACTTAATTGTATATATATTTTAAAAAAATGTTTCCTATAGTGTCAGAGTTGATTTGCCGCCTGAAGCCCTCTGGCATGGCTTGACGGTTGTTATTATAGAAATATAGAACAAACGACCGGGTCCAACAATTTAACGTGTCGTCCGACCCACGGTGGCACTCACATATAAATGCCACTCGCGGCATTGCGGCGCTGCTTAACATTGGTGGTATTTTAGAATCATCTACTCAAGCTACGTTACGAGCGTGTTATATAAATAAAGAATGGCGGATATATTTCACACGGCGCCGCCATCTAGCTTCTAGACTCCAAAAATACCTGATTACAACAAGATTACAGTTTTTACATAATATACCTAGATATAGTCTTGAAGCCGTTTTTTATTTTTTTTAAATACCTTATTGTTTACTTTTTAGTAGGAAGTAAGTGTATTTTGTTTAACGCTCCCAAGAGTTTAGTTGTGCATATGAACAAATTGTGCCAAGCGCCTGCAGATGGGGGCGAGCAACAATCTTAACGTCATCTATGTATAATGTATATATTTTTGTGTAGATATTTCAAAAACTGCTGAATCAATTTCAATAAAATTTATATGAGACCACCTCTGAAGTATGACCTACCAAACAAAAAAAGAATCAAATTCGACACACAACACACGGAGTAATCGCGAATAAAAAAAAACGACAAAACATACAGTCGAATTGGGAACCTCCTCCTATTTTGATGTCGCTTAAAAAGGCAAGGGTACTATGAGACCCAAATAACTGATAAAACTGATAGTACTAATACTAAACCAAAGTAGCCTTATCTGCTGCGCTGCATTTCCTTTAATTTTATACTTTTCCATTCTGCGCACGCTCTCTGATTTAGTAAATACTAATACTGTGATTAAAATCTTCTTTACAGGTAAAAGACGACCGATATCTTCATCCTGGCAAGAGACAAACCTAGATACTGGGCACACTATCGACCACGGACAAAGTGACTACGAATACGAAGTGACCAGGTCTCTAATCCCACCAGGGCATTACGACCCGATGAATATAGAGACTCCACTTTATGTGGACACTAGAGGTCCCGGAGAAGTTACTTCGCCTTTCACTAGCGAGGATATACAGCATAGTGGGTTTGGTAAGTACTTTCCTAAGGTCACATGTAATGAGACAAACAAGAAGCTCTCGTGATGGTAAGCGATTGTCAAACGCCCAGTTATGGGCGACATTGCAGTAGTACCCAGAACATAGAGTAATGAATTCCTTGAATGGATTAAAATATTATGTTCACATTACGTAAAGCTATTATAAAGAAAGCTGTAAAACTAAGAATAGGACACAGGGTCATACAATCTCTAGTTGTTCAGCTTATCACGACATAAATTAAAGTATCACGTTGGCATTTCAAATACTAGTTGTATGGCAGTCCTTGAACGCTGTTTAAGTTCGATCGCATTTTTGTAATCTTATGGAATCAAACTGGCAATGACGACCGAACGACGTACCAATAAACCAAGAAAGCAATAATAAATTCAAGAGTTGTGAATAATAATTCATCATCATTATTATCATCAGCCCGGAGACGTCCACTGCTGAACGAAGGCCTCCCAGCTAGACCACCACACTGTACGACAACCAGCCATTTGCATCACCTATTGCTCGCGACCTTATATAACAATGTCGTCGGATCACTTAGTGGGAGGCCTTCCTACGCTGCGACACGTGGTACGTGGCCGGTACGTGGTCGCCACTCAAGAACCTTTCATCCCCATCGGTTATCAGTTCTTCGAGAGACATGGCCTGCCTATTGCCACTTCAACTTGCAAACCCTGAGAGCTATGTCGGTGACTTTAGTATAATAGAATAATAATTTAAATTCATTCATTTCAGCAAACCTCTCCAACGTTGAAAAGCAAGAGATCAAAACCGTCCGCATAGTGAAACGCGAGAGCGAGCGCCGGCAACGAGACCGCGAGCGTTCCTTACAGCCTCTTTCAGACTGGTCTTCTAACCCTATCACAGCAAATCTTGACCAATTCATCGAAGAAGAGCTGGTCCAGTCACTAAACAACACAAGAGCTTCCTCTCTTCCTAGAACTGATTACAATTATAGAAACCCTCACAATTACCACAGCATCACTGAACAAAACTTGGAATTAAGCCCAAAATACGTCTCAAGCCCATCTTTATCTAACTACGACTATAACAACACCCAATCAATGAATAGCAGCTACACTCAAAGCATCTCCATGAACAGTAGCTACAGCAAAAGCTACGAAAGGAGCTATGATAGGAACATGTCTCTTTCAAATCAGTACTTGAATAGTCCAACGGAAAGTTCTAGAACTTTGACCAACGATCCATTATCGAAGACTAGTAGCATTGTCAGTTTGACGAGGTCCGTTGAGTTGTCGCCTATATTTAAGAGTGAAGCAGCGAAGCAGATTATAACAGAAATGTCGGAGCCTAAGAATGGGTCGTTGCATAGAAGGCAGGTTCCGAAAGAGAAAAGGAGGCATTACACCGCGCCACATCATTTGAGCGCGAAGACGTTGAGTGAGATGCCACAAGATGCGTACAATCAGGATGTGAGTTATCTATACAACTTCGAATTTCTTAAGTGATTCTCAGGCAAAATAAAATAAAATCAAAGCTGATTATACAATTATGAAATCGAAACTCACCCGGTGCTGAAATTTGAACTCTCTTCTAGACTTTCTTTATCTAACCTAGAACTGACTCCTCCAAACGTCTAGACGCCAAAATTGCCTGGGCATCACTCCCAAGAAATGTCTGAAATAGATCTTGAATGTTTTTAGTTTATTTCATCTAGATTTTTCACTCATCAGAAAGAAAACATCCACTGTCCTATTAAGGGGGAGGCCTTCATCTAGATTTTTACCAGCTATAAGATTGGCACTCGACCGAGATACAAGAGAGAGGCCTATAACCAGCAGTGTACACTTATGGGCTGGAACTGCACAGTTAGGTCTCCCAATGCACACCATCTCGATCTTCAGCTTTTTGCTTCCGGTCACCGCCGACCACCTTGAGTATATCGTTAATCGCAATTTCCACATTCGTGGTATTTGCACTAAAACAAGTCTACCCCAAGGTTTATTAGTTCCAAACGAAAACCTATGAATATTGGATAAGACGCTAAGTTTTCATCCATCAGAAACTGGGTCGTTCTTTGGACGACGCGGACATGGAGAGAGCACTTCGCTCAGCGCCGGCGCCAGACGTGGTGCGGTCAGCGCTGCCGCCGCAGGGGGTCAAGTTGGCAGACAATACTATTGACCAACTACTCGCCGCGCCGCAGAAGATTCTTATCCCAGAGCGGTACATCCCTGAAAAGGTAGGTTAATGATTGTTAAATAGTTTATTTTTAATCTCAAAAAAATTGTATGAAATATAGTAATCATGAAAATCAATAGAAATTATGTTTTTTTTAAAAGAAAGTATGGTTCTAAGTTAAGATATAATGCCTACCCATGATCATGCCCAAGACTGAGTGTCTGGGCATCAGGTAGACATTACTAGCTGGTGCTGTCGCAGCCCGCAGGACTATGCCACTTATTCAACTGCCTGAAAATAGTTAAGGCACCTACAGACTTAACTGTGTTCCCGATTGAAGTCCAATTTTAGAGTGAAAAAGAGATTTAAATTTTATTATTTAATATAGTGACAAGAGCACTACATTGTTGCGCAGGGTCTGAACTGTTTAAAATCTAAATTCTGAGTAGCACTGAATCGATTTAGGTAAGCGTGACAATCATAAGATTACAAGCTCTCACAATTGCTGCAAACAAATAATTGAGGAGAGCCAAATATTAGAAGCTGTAGCTTGTGAATTGATAGATAGATAAACTCTTTATTGTACACACCAAAAAAAAAAACAGTCATGATAAGCACAACAGAAAAATGAACTTAGCACTAGTGTAACAATTAGTAACAAGTTACTTACTTATTAACAATAAGTACGTAACGGACATAAAAATAGCATGTTGACATTAACTTAGTAATAATTTTGCCGCAGCCTCCAGAACTTTCCCCTGAGGAACAACAGAAACGCCTTGAGAAAGTTGAATCAATAAAGAAAATGCTGACGAGCACCTCAGCCGATCCCAATAGCAAGGTAACGAAACTTACATTAAATTTTAAATTATGCTATAGTTCTGTGGTAGTAGCCACAAAAAAAGATGTATTATTTTGTTGATTTATTGTCTGTATAAAACAAGATACGTATTATTATAGTATGCACGTCATATAATAGGTGATATTAATTAGCCTAATAAATACTCATGTAAGTCATCTAAACCATGAGTGTGTCTGGTAGGCAATTTTGTAACATCTTTAACATGTAGAATTGCAATAAATAAAAGGAACAAGTCAGTTCTTCAATTTACATTATAAATAATTTCATTTCCGATTTTTGATTAACAGTTCATGAATGACCTAACTTGCGGTGCATTATGTCATACAAGAAACATATTCGTGAATTTGTTTTGCGATACAGTGATTTCGACGTGTTTACCTGCATCAGTGATCAGGGTTTTTATTTTACAGTATATGTATGACTTCGGATATGATCTCACAACGTTGTACATATATTTACAATCTGGATATTGATTCCAATCTTTTCTTACGATGTTTTTCTGATTGATATCTGTACAATGCGATGAAAAATAAGATCGGACACATGAGACCTACTCGAGTTGTGGTCAATCACACACTTCTTCTTTACTTGGCTCGCTCAAAAATGTTTGGAAGTGTCTATGAATAAACATAATATGCTTATTAAAAAAAATACAACCGACTTCAACTTTCTAGTAATTTTAATTTAAAAACCAAACTACTGAACCGATGTCGATAAAATTTATATAGGACCACCTCTGAAGTATTACCTACCAAACAAAAAAATATTCATCAAAATCAGTTCACAATTGGAGGCGTAAACGCGTAACATATATTTAAAAAAATGACGAATTGAGAACCTTCTTTCCTTCTTTGAAGGACTCTGCCCTGCTAAGCAAAGTCTTTTTAGCAAGACCATCTGATATTACTCTTAAAATTATGGTCTTATTAACTAAAAAAAGACTTATTGCCAAGTACAATCACAAGAATTAGATTTGATTGAAACAACATGTTCACTTCGTTTTCGATGTCATCTTTAATTATCACTGTATCGTCGTCAATTGCATGTTCATCAATGAATTAAGATTAATTCCCCTGTCCGAATAAATTATTTGTCTTTATGCCTGAGGTGGTTTGTAAACACGACATTATCTTTGTGGATAAATATTTGTTTAATGCCTGTATATATTTTTACCTGTAATTGTAACGTAGTTATTTTTACAACTCTTAAAATATGCAAAATTAAAATACTTAATTGCATATCCTGATCGTACCATCCAATAACGATTGATAGAGAGTATACAGGGTTAGTTCTAATCAGTTAGCATCCTTTTCAGGGCATATTCTGTACATCAAAACAAACAACTTTAACTATGGGGCCAACATTGAAATCACGAAAAAAATATCAGCTGTTCCATACAAAAAGTTCATCGACCTTGGGTAAAATGTATGGAACAGCTGATATTTTTTTCCCGATTTCAATGTTGGCCCCATAGTTAAAGTTGTGAAAGTAGAGTAAAGTAGAACTTACCCTGTATATAAAAAGATTCTTAGGGCCGGTTTTTTGATCCGTAGTTAACTAATAGTTAAAAACGGTAACAAATTGTTAAAATCCCAATAATTTGGTTTTTTAATTCATAGTTAGCATGACCAGTGGTCAAAAATGTAACTAATGGTTAGCTAGTTAACTATAGTCAGCTTAACAAATGGTTATGTCGATTTTGACCACGGATCAAAAAACCGGCCCTAAGTAGGAATATCACACACACATGAAGCCAATTGACCAAATACAATAGCGAAGCTGCGAATGGCTGTACTAACGGTGTATGCTTATTAGAGTCCGGACGCTGGCGAGAAGCGGCAAAGGGAACATTTGCTGCAAATGAACCAGATACTGGCAAAACAAGTCACGGAGATGAGCAAAATTATCGCTGGTAAGAAAATGCAGAAGTTTTGGGTTAGCTATTTTGAGTTCGTTGGAATGATGTTTGGAAATTTGAACCGTATTTAGTTTTAGTATTACATTTGAATAATCTTACTACTTTGTTTCAAAGTATTTAACTATTGTTGAATTTGGTTCAAATTCTCCACAGAGAGTGTTTGTTTATTTTGTTTGTGTTCTTGGCATGTTCAACTATTTTAATCTTACTGAATATGTTTTATTTTGCAACAAAAAAGAATCGACATGATCCATAAAAAAGAAACCAGGCCCGGCGCAAACGAAAACCCACCATCATCATCACCATCAGCCTCTTTATTATTTTATGTACTTACATCAATTATTATCAGTAATTTTTTATTATAATTTATTTCAATATCATTGTATTCTTAGTTAAATTGCCTTCGCAAGGTTGTTGCTTTTTGGAAATGCTACGAACTTTATTAATTAAAAAAAATATTCAAACGTCATCAAAGTGTGCACCTTACGGTACCACCACCGACCACCGACGGTAAACGTGTATTTAGATGATCATATTCCTCCATCGGACTCTCGATAACTCTTTTATTGATTTGTGTTTATTAAAATTGCAGACAATTATTGTTATGTGTGAGCGTACATTACGGATATGGACATGGACACTATAATTTTAGATTATTTATTATGAGTTAATATAAAAATAACCACAAAAATATTTATACTTACTCTATTTATTTAGGCTCTTTTTCTGTATTTCTACATAACAGTGGTCTACCGCGAAGGCATACTAAACACTCTGACGTCATTTGTCAATAGACAACTGGTTAAATTCTTGTAACATTAAAAAAAGCCTTACGAGGGCAATTTTAGACCATGAAATCCAAAATAAGAAAAGCTGATATTTGATCTGATATCTGAGACATGTTTCGTTTACGCCGGGCCTGGGTCACAGATGACCATTCTTCTTTATGATTTTTGATTTATCTTGGAGCTATTTCTCTTGTCCTTCCATAAGTATATGTTTTTAATTTAAAAAAAAATAACTACACAATTTTTTAAAGTTTTGTTTATTTCAGTGCACATTTATAAAGCTCTATTTCATTTAAAACTTCTTCGTTGAATATGCCTATAACTTCGCTAAGTAACTTCACAAGCAGCGCAATAATTATTGTTCATTTAGTTAATTCAGTTTATTATTGTTTTAGTTAGTATTGAGTGTTGCACATTTATTTTGCAATTTGGTTGTCCATTTAAATTTTTATCAGAATGGTCAGATTTGTTTGTTATTCTAGTGTAATTCGCTGTGAGAGCTAGATCCTCCATGGTAATTCGTCTTAATTCTTCACGATGAAGTACTAGATCGGCAGCTCAACACCAGGCCCCATAGCACGCGCCGAGGACTAATTGGTCTTTCCCCGCGCTGGAAAGTGATAAAGCTAGAATATGGATACGTCTGGCTCGCGTGCTAGGCGGGCAGTATAGGGATTTGTACCCTCGTCCTGCGGCATACGTTTTGGAGCGCTGAGCTACCATCGCTACAATAGGACGAGTATTCTTATTTAAGTAAAATACATAAATAAACATTAAATCAGGAAAACAGTGTAATTGGCGGTGTAATTTATTTTTATAATATATATTTATCAATTTCGATGAATTTAAACGATTTCTACGAATCTGACCATTCGAAACGTGATTTGATGTGACTAATCTGACCACGTGTGTCCACGCATGTAACAACAATATGCTTGATGTCGTTTGTCCCGTTTCTGCAGGAACCAACACTGACCAAGGACCGTCTGCCATCTACCACTAAGTCACTATCACATATTATGAGATATGAGTCACTATCATATTAACAAAAACCATCACAAACATATCACACTTTATCACATACTTTCATAATCTCTGCATCTGAATATTTACATATCTATTATGAATTAATGGTTGATAATTTGGTGAATATTACTTTCTCATAAAATCAGCATTATTATCAGTAATTATGATGACTTAAAACAGAAAGAGCTATGATGTATGTATAGTGACATTGCACTGAAAATGTTTCTTCATATACCTACCTACTTCTTATTGTTTTATCCAAACCACTATACTATCACACCTTTCTTCACACTATCTCCAAAAGTTCTAACCCTATTGGCTGCAAGGACGGTCCTAAGAAGATCCAGTGTGGCGCAGCATGGTTTCGTTTTATGCGTTATGTTGTGAGTAGTCCCTTTATTAACATTCGTAGTTGCCTCGTTACTTTGCATTTCAATTTCAAGTTTACTACTATTGTTCATGTTTTTGGAAAAGTTATTGATTGGCTTTTTAAAATCAGTTTGTTTTGATATAACGGTAAATGTCTTCAGAAATTTTAGTACTTTCCCTTAGCTATAAATTTCATCTGAAACTTTTGGAGTCTTTATAAAAGTGGTCCCACAATCATATTTTTTTTAGTTTTATATACGTAGTATATGAAAACATGGATTCTTTATCTCTCTAGCATCTCAAAGTTGTTTAACTTAGGACATGACTATCACAAAAAAATTAACCTAAATGTGTTATTTTTTGTACAGTGAAAGCGTTAGAAGAGCTGCCTAAAAACATGAATTATGAAGAATGGGACGACCGCTCGCCAGAAGTTGAACTTCCTATATATCAGCAAAGAGACAATTTCTTTACTTAGTAAAATAACCAAAAACATCTATTACAAAGATACACATGCAGAGCAAAATAGGGTTGCAGCATCTACTTATTTGGTAATTAATTAATCCTGAATTTATATAATTATGTTTGGTGTATTTTTTCTTAAAATATATCCTGAATGCTACTTTTTAATACATTAAACACAACCGAGGAAAGCTTTATTGGAATTTTGAATTATTTCAGCCAATGTAAAAACGATTGAATGTATATTCTATATAAAGTTTGTAGGTTTCATTAAAAACTTACTGATTTAGTTTAATTTAATGCTTCTTTGTAATTCACCATGAAATTACAATATCAGTTGTTATTTTTATTTTTGCTCAATTTTAAAAACTTAACATTCCCTTACAAAATCTAGAATTTTGTTTAACTTTTTTAGAAATTAGTGTAATGATATCAAAGGTATGAATAGATTTACTTCAGTCAATGTCTTATAGGGACATTTATTTATAACAATTTACCTTATTACACATATTTTACAGTTGTCATATGTACATAATTTTTTTACATTTAATTTTTACGAAAAATTTGATGCCATGTCAAATATTGATACTTGTGCTATCGTAACAACAGTGAGCATACAAACTAGCTGAAGCTATAATCTATAATAATGTATAAATATACATAATATATCTGTATATATATTATCCGTCATATGCATAAAACACTAAAACGTATTTGAAACCTATTCTATGTTAAATAGTGTTTTGTCTTCTATTTAAAACTCGATAATTCGTAATTCGAAAAAATTGGAAAAACCATTTTAAATAAAATATGTTTAACATAAGACGGTGAATATATATAGGTATACAGGGTGACATTAAATTCATTGGCATTATCTAAGGGGTCATTCAACAATGAACAACTTTTACTACGAAATCAATGCAAATCGAGAAATAAATAATAAACAAACATACACAAATACCTACAATACACCTACGGTAACTACGCGTATAAAATTAAGTATACTACGTTTAATCTCATTGTTTTATGTTGTTCTATATTACTTTTGTACACGAATATGCGTTTTAGTATTATTTCGTTCATTAGTAGTTATATAAATGTATATAGTATAATTAAGTGTATTCAATAAATTAAAAATATTTTTAACGTATGTAGTAGGTCAATTAATTTCTAAACCTTAATGTACAAGTAGATAATTTAAATACGGCAATAAACGTTGTAAGGTCTTAAACTTCATGCGATACTGAACCATTATTGTTACATCAATATTTGATAACTATGATTATTATCAGAATAATAATATTTGCGCGGTTAAACAGTGCTCTTGACATTATCATCCTTACCTAAAATAATCTCGATTCTCTTAGTCACTGCTTAAACTTCTGTGTCTTATTCTTGCATGTCACACTTCACGTCAGAGAGAAGATGGCAGAGCATCTTAAGCAGTGACTAACGGTTGAGAAGTTTTTTTAAGTAAGGCCGGAAGTAGTGGAACCCTAACTTTAACTAAAATATATGCTTTTTTAAAGCGAATGTTCATATTTTATCAGATTCTTATAAATTAGCTTCTTTTTTTAACTTATAGACGTCGTACATATATAAATGTAACTTAAAATATAAACAAGTTCACAAAATCTATAGCAAAATGCTTTAGTCATAGAAAATTATAACATTAATATTCTTACCCCAACTCATATGTAGGGAAATTTTATCGTAGAAAAATATAGATTGCCATATTTGGTAGTATTATGATTAGGTATAATTATGCCTAAATAAATAAAAAGCTTTAAAATTCTGTACTTAAAATTTAAGCAACCAACTTAAAAAGCCTATCCACGTATAGTTGGTTTTTCTAAGAGCTTAAAAATGTATTTATTCAATCCTATATATTCGGTAGGTATCGTAAATAATTAATTACTAGAAATGAGCCATGTTTTATTGATTGATTTTGGAGTTACATTCTTATAGTAATTATTAATGTAGGTATTAAATTAGGTATAGTAAATAACAAAGTTTTTTGGTGTGCCATAAGAAATACTTTATTTAATTTCATCTGCTACAAAGAAAAAGCCATGTCCATTATTATGTCTATATTCTTAACCTAACAAATTATACCAATGGATGCCTAAACGTAAAAATATATATATATGGACTTATAGACTGATTTCATTTTGCCTTAGATTTTCAAAGAATGATGGTGACTTTATGATTGAGATTTATAATTTGTTCTGTAGTCAATTAGTATATACATTCACCTTTATATCAAAGTAGGTATATGATGTAATTAGATAATTATAAAATTATTATATTAACCCTCTGACTGTCTTTGAATACTACCAGTATATATAATAGTTGCTGTACGTAGCTAACAATACTACTATATCAATTGTATCCCTTTTCACTGTTTATTGATGACAAATTTGATATTAGGTGGGCACTGAATTATATACCTACTTTTTACTAAAATAAATATCATTTTGAAGTAAATCAATCTCATTATAGAACCTAGATAAATATTATACTTTGGAAAATAAGTAAAGCTAGCTTTACCGATATCTGATGCATTTAGCTGGCATGCTAGATGTGCCTATTTTACAAATTAGGTCGTTCGAAAATCGTGTTAAGCATCTAACTAGTATTTTTATTAAAATAAATCCAAACAAACTGTGACCTAATTATATTTAGGTTACTTAATTTAAAAACCCCAATATTTATGTCCTTCACTCTGTATACAAACATGGTTATGACTGTCTCTTAAAAATAAAAAGTATCTAGGTACTTTTGGATCAAATAATTGCTATGAATATATAAATCCCTATTTATAAAGCTTATAGCACTGAATCGTATAAAGTAATAAAATATAATAAAGAACAAGATACCGTATTCCTAAGAGCATTAAGTACTTAATTTTCAGTGCGATATATCAATTATAGCAACATGCTTGGTTGTAAGTATGAAGCCAGGACAGCGCCTAGCTAGATTGCTAGAACATTATATTTACCTAGATCGTTACAGCTTGTGCAAAATGAGAACTGTCGTGAAATTTGTGACTATGCTGTGGTAATCTACTTATTTTGTGTAAGTAGCCTTAGCAAATCATTGTTGACGTTACAGTTAAGTTTGAGGAAGGAAGGAGTAGATGTCGTAACGTTAGTTCACTTTTTGGCCATGCCAGTTCTATTTCTACACAAACTATAGCGCAGTTTTGGATCCTACCATGTAATTTTTGGATTACCAACATCATTTTTAAAAAGGCTAAGATCATAGGAAATAGAAAATAGAAAAAAGAAAATAGAAAATAGAACTTAAAGAATCCACACGTGACCAAAATGCTGGCCTGTATTTGGGCCAGAAAATTAGCCTCGCAATCCAGCGGGGCAACGTGGCCAGCATTTTGGGCACATTACCCGAAATTAGAGACCGAGGTGTCTACTTAATATATTAAATTTAAATTATTTGCTCTTGGGAATTTAGGCCTAAATTTTCTTCATCGCCTAGCCTGGACTGAAAAGAAATGTCGATTTTAGGTCCTAACTGAGTTGTTGTAATTATTTACAGGGACGTGTGCATATTTATTGTTTTATATTCTTTCCAATATTATAAATCCTTGTAACGATAGCTTGTATGTTGTTCACTGAAAATAAATACTATGCTACTTATGGAATATTTGGTTTAATTTCATAAAGAATTTTCCATCCTTTATATTAACAGCAACTCATCATCATCATCATCATCAGCCCGGAGACGTCCACTGCTGAACGAAGGCCTCCCCCTTCCCCCTTCTAACAGCAACTATTTGCCGTGCGACATTTTTGCTGCGCGAAAAAGCACATTAATTAAAGATTAAAAAAAAAAAATATTTGCCAGTTAAAAAAAGTTATTGTCATACCAAAATATCTCCTTAGACAAGAAGTTGATCAACCATGAACAATTACGCAAATATATTTCTTCTACCGAGGACTCGTAGGTTAGTAGAAAAAAAACATGATGAAAATACCATAATCTGTTCTTTGGAAATAAAAACGGTAAACTATAGAATCTATAGACTAGATTATAGAGTCCCAAGTACACTTCATATAAACAATTTATATTCTCTAGCGTATAAAGTACAGTGATGTATAAATATGATCTATCATTGAATTGTTCGTACCACAGAGATAATAGTCTAAAGAGAAGCCTTGGAGTTCATACAGTCTTAGTTACCCAATAAGTACATGTAACAACTAAGATTTTTTTAACGTTTACGTATGTAACCAAAACAATATTATTCTTTGATTAGGTATCATAGTGTCATAATTTATTTTGTACATTACAAGTCGACATTTTAATTTAAAATACCAGATTCACGCATATCTCAGACACGCTGCGACTGTGGTTATTTTACGACTGTATACAAAAATGTTTGTAACAAGGTTGTAATAATGTCATTGTGCTGTTGAGTTTTACATATAGTAGTGGATCCGATTAACTTTAAATTTTTAATTAATCATAGCCTGGCTGTAATGTTTTAGCCAACCTACTCTTGATGTATTTTCTAACATACCATCGAAATTTGATAACAAAAAAAATTCATCGACTAAACAGATGGTGGGGAAGGTCTTTGTTAATCGAATCTTATACTAACACTTACAGTCTGAAACGAGCGCTGAGACCTGAAAACTCTGTAGCATATCGTCCTGTGGTTCCCGTCCTGTAATTCTGAAAATGAGGTCATCGTGTAAAGCCCGTCACACACGTAGCTATAATATACGTTAATATAAATCATAGCATGGCATATTACGATATATTTTCTATAATAAAATAGAAATATGTATTATATCTGCGTGTGCGGGCAGTCGAAAATTTGTATCGAAAATATATCGTAATATGGCATGCTATGATTTAGATTAATATATATTATAGCTACGTGTGTGACGGGCTTAAGGGGCCGTCATACTAATGATCGTTAAATCGAAGCTCCTTTAATGCAAGCCCTCTTGATTGATTGCAAACTGAAAAAAAAACCCATCAAGATTGCAAAGAGGGTATTTTTAAATACGAGTAAGTACATAGATCAACATTATATTTCGTGAAAACATCTTGTTTGTGTTAGCAAGCATCGTTGCTGAAGCGGTTAGATATACTTACAGAATTATAATTATCTACGTCACTGGTATAAATCGATAGCTCTGACATTTTTATAGCCTGGCTGGTCTAAGTAATTTGACAGCACCCTACTCTACGCAGTGTACATTTGCCATAATATACTCTACATTTTGCTAGTTTCTTCTTCAATCTTTAACAAATAGGTTCAACAATACTGTATGTACGCATCATTATGAACAATTTTTACTAAGGGGCCAAGCGTGAAATCGCCAAAAAAATCAGCTGTTCCATACATTTTGTCCAAGGTCAATGAACTTTTTGTATGGAATAGTTGTTTTTTTTCCCGATTTCATGGTTGGCCCCATAGTAAAAGTTGTTCATAATGATGAGTACATACATACCCTTTAGTATTGTTGAACCTTTTTGTTACACATTGTACATTTCGCTAGTTTGTAAATTTTGCGTGTGGTTGCCATTTTGCGTATTGTACAATGATTCATAGTTGTATATAAGCCAGACGGATCTTTTATGACTGTTAAGATAAGTTTGGTGAGCATTCTGCGTTCCCCAAGCTGCTTACCAAGGTGGAGATTATGGCAAACCCTATTAAGGGGAGGCCTTTGTCCAGCAATGGACGTCTTATGGCTGATGATGTTATTAAGATAATTTCACTAGTCTGAATTCGTAAGTGCCTGGTTTGTAAAGCTTTGAGAAAATACACCATTACTTGGTAAAAAAGTAAGTAATCAAACATCATTACTTGGTATTGGGTATTTAGGTATTGGGAAAGTGATAACTTTTTAATAAAATGGCTTGACGAGACGAGCGAGACGTTTGCCTGGTGGTAAGCATCACGCCTGCCCACAACAGAAGCACTGCCAGAATTTTGAACTTGCGAACAAAATCTTGCGTCGCACTGCACTGAGCTCGTCACCCTTAAGCTCGTTAAAACTCCCCATGCCCAGTAATTTACCCTGATTAATTGATAAGGGACCTAGGTATGTCCTAAAACTGCGCCTAGAACCACCAGAGGACGGGCAACAGCGTCCTCACAGTTAACGGTGGTGAACAATCTGCGATCCCCAAGCCACCTGCCAAGCGTCGGGATTATGGCAACCCCTCCATATTAAGGGGGAGGCCTTCGTCCAACAGTGGATGTCTTCTGGCTGATGATGATGATGATGATGAATTGGTAAGCGTTACCAAGTATCTTGACAGTATTTTTTAACTGCTTATGGATTTTGTTACAAACAAATAGGCAAGTGCTTGTGCAACTGAAATTTTACGGACACCATTGCAATTGTCGATACCAAATTTGGAAGTATATTAAAAACTAATAGGTAATAGAGATGTAAAACGCTTAGGCCTATAATGGTTAATTAATAGCCTGTCACTTTCTACTTTCGGTAAAACTTTATATCCACAGATATCAATCTGTGGACTGTAGACTCGTTTGTATACATCTGTGGACCAGTACTTAGCAGTTTACCATTTAAACTCTTTGTTTATAACAACCACTATCGATTAAGATTCAGCTCGCACCTCCCTACGCGATCAGTTCAATGTCGCATTGCTTCCTTCCGTTATTTTGCAGAGTACTGGCCGGTCTCTTATCTGGATTGGAATTCACTACGATATCCTTAACTAGGTACATTCGAATAGACAAAACACATACGTTAGTTTTACTTTTAATTACTTTAGAATTTAAGTGTTATTAGATGTATGTATGTATTATATATAGGTATCTACATATATAATATCATACAACTGCAACTGAGTATGTACCTTCATGTATAAATGGAAAGTAGCTGCCATATCACTCTGCTAGGAAAATACTCGCGTATCTAGAGAATGTGCAAGTCATGGCATCAGTCTT
Organism: Erannis defoliaria; assembly: GCA_905404285.2. Classification (NCBI taxonomy): domain Eukaryota; kingdom Metazoa; phylum Arthropoda; class Insecta; order Lepidoptera; family Geometridae; genus Erannis; species Erannis defoliaria. Next base: position 7,372,157 of record FR990066.1, on the reverse strand, counting down.
AAATGTCAATGGATCTAGATCAATAGAATTCGAGATCGATGGGCTTGTCAGCCATCAATTACCATGACCGTAACATGCAGTATTGAGAGTAACTACAACATTGCATTATAATTACAAAGTTACATGGACTTCGTAGCTATTAAAAGTTGGTAGAGTCGATGTTTTTATTAAACTCATTTAATTTTGTTTCGGAAAAATTAGGGAATAAACAATAAACCTTACCTTTGGGATTAAGTAATAAAATTAACCTAATGATTTATTATAATCATATTCATCATCGTCATTGGCCCGTTTCCATCTACAAGATATTATTTATGTAGCGTCTAAAGTACATCTGCGCTCGTGGCTAAGCCTATTCTGGAACGACAGACGCGGTCACATTTTTTGCAGATGTATTGCGATGAAGGTTGCAGTTGGCTGTCAGCACTAAGGTGTCTCATCGCACGCTGAGCTAACCCATCAAACAAGACAGCATCGTGAATAGATTATACCGTACGCATTAACTTTTATCCAGCGACCGCGGTCCTCTGCGACTTGCTAAGCCGTCTACCTCAATATTGATGCAGGACGTGTCGCGCTTAACGTTGTCCTTAAACTTCAATAGAAGCCGACCAACTGGTCAAATGGCAGGTGCGATTAATAATAAGTAGTAAACACATATTTGTAAATCTGATCTAAGAAAGTCTGTTTTTTTAGATTATTTTCACACCACACACATCACATCAACAGCCAGAAGACTCTACTGCTGGACGAAAGCCTCTAGTAAGCCCCATAGTAAAAGTTGTTCATAATGATGAGCACATACAAACCCTTCAGAAGAATTGAGTCCCTGTTCAGAATGGTAGGTACCAGTGTCTGGTGATTTTCGTGTAAATTTAGCAAACGTGTGCTCTAAGAGTTGTCCACAATGGTGGGAATTTAACACCCTTATAGTATTGCTACACCAGTGTTAAACACTCCATATATTTATATTTGACTCTGGAAATTAGGAAAATTTCATCCAGGTTTTTCTAAATAAAATTAATTGACCCTCAAGCTTGCTTATTATTATGAATTTTAAAATATTTACTAAGAACTAGAGGTCGCCCGCGACTTCGTCCGCGTGCGGAAGAAATACGGATCGCTCCCAAAATTCTCCACTTTAAATCATTCCGAGCAAACTCTACCGACTCCAACAACTCCCCCCCCCCCCAACTTCCCTTCCTTTGAATGAACTACCCAAATATCAATTTTCATCACTATAACCTTACCTAACCTAACCCAACTCCCCTCCTCCCCCCCACTACCCTCTTTGAATGAACTACCCATATACCAATTTTCATCACTATAACTTCAAAAACAAAGAACTTTCCATACAACATTCCACCCCTTCGCCCCCCCCCTTAAATCGTACCTGTCGTATTTTTTTTGAAAACAGCTTTTTTTATTTTGAATGAACTATCCAAATCCAAATTTTCGTAACTAAAAGTCCAAAAACAAAGGACTTTCAGACAAACTTCCCCCCCCCTTTCCCCCCGCTTGGTGGTCGAATTTCGAAAAATCTTAGTACACCCCTCCGCATCGAGACGAATACACCCTCCAAATTTCAAGTCTGTACGACCAGCGGTTTTGGCTGTGCGTTGTCTGTTAGTCAGGCAGTCAGTCAGTCAGTCAGTCAGGACAGAGCCTTTTATTATATTAGATTGGGTACACAGGATTCTACGGCAATCAGAGGACATTGTTTTGTCTAGGGTGAAGACCTGAGGTTTTTTAAATGCTCTAAAAGCTTGGAGTTTAGTTTACCTACGTTTACTTTGCCTGCCGTACATAGTAGGTAAGTTTAGTTTTTCATTATGTACTTACCTACCTCTTAGAAAACCATTAAGATTAAGATAGAAAATATTCATCTTTTCTCATTAAATCGTAAGCCCTAAGATACATTACGCAAATTAAGCTGAGCTACACAAAAGTAATTATAATAATTCATATCCTAATTTTACGGGTCACGGGCTATTTACTACAGCCTAGAAAGATGTTATTCGAGATCTTATCGGGGTTTGTTAAATATCTAGCGGGTTTGTAATTTCTTTTAAATATATGAGATTTCTTACAATCGGGTAGGTACACCTGAATAGCGACTTTTGTATCAACTACTGAGCTGCGTTGGACAGCTGCTCGCGGTGGAATATAGCGGAAAGCTGATAGGCTAAAGCCGCGTTGACACGATCCGCACTGCGATCGGTCCGATCCCTCTCGGATACCTACTGGGACGCCACTCGTATTGTGGCAACCAAGAATCCGAGCGCACTCGGACGATGTTGACCGATCTAAGTAGACTCGGACCGCGCTCTACTTTTCCGAGCTAGCTTGTATACGAGTAGTGAAATAAAATGGCGGATAATAGAAAACCAAAGAGGTTTGACAGTGACACAACAAGATTTGTCAATGAGCAACAACGAAAATAATGATCAAAATGATCCGAGTGAACTATGTAATGTCAACAAAAATCCTAGTACACTCGTATGAAGCTTACTCGTACGAGTGCGATCGGACCAAGCTGACTCGGATCGTGACAACGAGGCTTTAAGCGACGGCGTGCCTTGGGAGACTATGATAGGCTGATTATGATGATAATGGTTATAATAACTTTTATGTGGGCAAATACGACTCTTGTCTACAATAACACAATGTATCTACTTAGCCTAATACAAAAAAAAAACAAATGTATGGTATCTAGACCGATAAAAGTGTAGAGACTTTTTGAGTGGATTCAATAGTGAACCTTGCTTCTGTGACTGTCCAAGCGGAAGTGGCATGGGCCGGTTATATTAGTTGTCGAAAAGACAATAACCTTTGGAGTAAACGTGTTCTGTAGGAAAATCGCAAACCGGGAAACAGCGTAGGATGATCTGATATTTGGTGGAATGACACAAGTCACTAAACACAAAGAAATAGCTTCGGAGATGAAAGGATTAGCTGGAACCCTTGGATCTAGCTCTCTCTCTCCTGGACCCCGAAAACTAGCACCTAAATTTCCAGAGATCTTCATCATCAGCTCGCTTTAGTCCACTGCTGCGGTACATCATCACAGCACATCACATCTTCAGCCAGAACACGTCAACTGCTGGACGAAGACCACCTCATTAATAGGGAGGGGTTGCTATAATCCCGAAGCTTGGCAGGCGGCTTGGGGATCGCAGAAAGCTCACCACCGTTAACAGAGAACACGTGTACATTTATTCTCAATGAATGTAAAATGTTAATTATGAGATTATGTATTTATTATGTTTTCGGTGTAAGCGGTTAGGTGCAAAAAAGTTACAAATAGACAGGCAGAGAGAGCTATTTCCGCATTAATAAATAATTAGCAGTGTGGATGTTTTTAAAATAATCTATTAACCATTCTGGTCATTATAAGAGGCTTGTTTTGTTTTCGAATGTTTTCACTTTGAATGAGAGAGAGGATCTAAATCTTCCAAGCTTTGAATCCATTCAGAAAAGCTAAATATAGATAATCTTTTTTGACATAAAGGAAAGCTTAGTTGAAACTCACCTAGAAACATATTTTATCAGATACTGGCTTACTGACTGCTTGACTAGATGTAGATGATATGATGCGTACCACAACAATGTCGATTTACAACTTATGAACAACATATTTTTAAGGTTTTCCGTTACCTGGGTTAAATGCTAAATGAGGTCGCAAAAGCCAATGCCGTTTCGGGAAAAACCTGGATTTCTCCTCATAAGTCCTATTTTTTGCGTGCACACATGCAGCCATCACAACTAAAACTTCGTCTCTTTTGTGTATTTTCCAACATTTCTAAGTATACTGCACCCATGCTGAACACATGAAATTCCATAGAAATACGCCACTTAGCGAGATTTTAACCTATTTCGGTGCTTTCAATTGCGTTCCGTGAAACGTCTTTCCATAAATTCTACAAAGCGTCACTTTCAAGTCAAAAAAATTCATGTTTAACTAATGTGCAAGTACCTAAATTTAGTTAATTGAATTAATTACATCAGAAGATCAAGAAAGGCACAAATTATCAAAAAGATTGTAATCACAAAATACCGTTTTTTGATTAAAATTAATAACGCCAGATCAGCAAGATCATACTCATTACTTCCGAAATTAAAAAACGTAGTCCTTGCAGGCAATAATACGCGAATTTCTTTTTATGTCGCCTCATTATCCGGCGCTATAGGAAGATTAAATTCGGGTGTATTTCTGAACGGGCATTTTTATCATTGGTATAAATTTAAGCGTTATAGTGGGATCGTGGTAAGTTGAATGTTATTTTTTTTATATTTCTGGCCAGTTTGGCAAAAAGTTTAAATATACCTAAGTAAGTAGGTAGGTACCTACTTATTTTTACTTAGCCATTTGATATCTAAGTAAGTTGGTAAAGCTGATTAAGTACTTAAATTGTATTTGCTTTAGCCAAATCCGTAAAAACAGATTAATATACAGAAGTAGCGTTAGTAGTGTGTGTGTGTGTGTGTTTATATCATAAATCTTAAGTAGGTTTGGTTTTATAAAAATAGAAGAAAAAAAAGAACAGAGATCCCCAAAAGACTACCAAAGTCTTGGGCTAGAGAGGATGAGGTGAGGTGACGAGATAAGGTAGGTGGCAAAACAGAGCAGGTTGGCGAGACAGTAGAAGTTAATACATCATCAGCCAGAAAACTTCCATTGCTGGACGACGACCCCCTTTTTAATAGAAGTTCCATAGTAGTAGTTTATATGTATAAGGTAATATAATTATGTATAAGGGAAATTATCAAGAGGCCAGAAGAGTGACAGAAACAAATAATGACGTAGAGCAGAGATGTTTCAGGGCTTTTATTTATCAATAAATAGATAAATAAACTCTTTATTCTCAGCGCAATATTTTATGGCTCCGAAGCATCAGGGAGTGGACGGGAATAAAGACTTTGGAACAACTGTTCAGACTCGCGCTGGACAAGAAACATATTAAGACCCTGCATTGTGCCAACCTTCATTGATGGAGAGGCAGTGATATAGGAAGCAGACACTCTTTATTGCGCAGACTAAAAATGAAGACAAAAATACAGAATAAGTAATAAACTACTGCCACAAGTGGCGGCTTTATCGCTGAAACCAACTTGCAACAGCAACTATAATAAGGAAAGAAATTACAAACTTAGGTATAAACAGAACAGAAACAGAAAGATGCTTAATGGAACCGGAATGAGTGTTCCGATCCTATGCTAACATTATCCAGGTTCGATCCGCGATCTTTACAATATTATCGACCCAAAGAGCGTGGTGGACGTTAGATGCTTCAACTACCGGTACTGGTTGTATTCTACTCAAATATTTTTATAATATTGAAAATTGCATTGACTATTTATCTGATATGTGTTTATACGCGTAAGAGGTGTTGTTATCGCTTGAACGTTTTGGTAAATAACTGTTAGTTATTGAGTAGTTGTAGAAAATAAATAATAAGTTGGTGACACTTTATTTGTCGCTACTCGGGCTTAACTTAGCTCTACTATATTAGCGGTACCTACATATCCTACCCCGCAAGGTACTGGTTGTACCGTTGCTCGGCCCCAGCACCCACTACTGATCTCATTGTTTGATACATTGCACTTTTTGGGGATTGTCGTTTTGAATCTCTCGCTGTGTTTTGTTTACATTGCAGGTACAGGATGGGGTTTGAACAAAGATTTTTATAATTTTTTTAACAATTGAAACACGAGGTGTTAAAAAAGACAATCTGAATACTATTAAACATTTTCTCTAGCTTTTCATCGGTCACCAAATGATATACATTTGTACCCATTACAATTGTACATACCCATTACATATAAAAATGTACCCATTTCTTTTTTTTAGTTTTTATTTTAGACCTTTCGAGATCGATGTGTAGAATTAGAATCTTTATCCTTACCTTTTTACTGATATTTAGATACGATTTAGTAAATAAGTCGTTGTAATAATGATACCAAATAAAAGTTAAACCAGTAAAAAGATAAGAATTCCAACTCTACGGAATAAGTCGGTAGGTACGGCATTAGTGGTCCCGTATAAATATCTTATCAAAATTCGACCATGACTTTGATCCTTGCATTCGACAAGACAAATTTACCTCGACGAAAAACGAATGCCAAGGAATTAAAAATAAAATAATGATAAGATATAGAACTAGAACAATACAAAGACAAACAAATGAAAGGATACAGCCTTGTCCAGGTTAAAAAGAGACTATGGGATGAATGTAAAGTAGAATTAGCCAATGCAATCGTAGAGAATTCCGATTTTACCAAATAACAGGATCATGTTTTAGGATGAGTAGGTATTTATTTTGTTGGTAAAGAGAGTTATAAATGAAATATTAACTAACTAACGAGACCGTTTAAGCTATCTGAGCAGGTAGCAAAACTATAGATAGTTTCAACGATCTTTAATTTCGGGTAATGTGCCCTAAATGATGGCCACGTTACCTCGCTGGATTGCGAGGCTAATTTTCTGCCAAAAGAGAAGTGTAGGGTAGGTAGGATGAGTAGTAATTATGAGACAATTTAAATCTTTATAATCACTTATAGATAATTCACCACATGTTTTCGGTGGTGATAATTCTTGTAAGCATATTGACTAGGAACTATTAGAAAACATCGTGGATATCAGCACAGAATACTGTCAAGAGGCTGACCATAGTTTTCTAAGATTTGATGGCATACATATCCTTGGCAATGATGACCGACGCCTGAAACTTGCTGAAAAGAAAAAGCTACGAAAATAACGAAAATATTTTGCTTATTCTAAGTTATTATTTGCTGATTCTATTGTAGCCTGATACCGATTAGTGTGCGTCGCAGTTTTACTTGCTTAGACCATTTACACATATTAATTCCTAACGTGGGAAACAATATTTCTCCTCATGGACTATCTTTTCAGGAACAAACTACTGTATAACATATATGATTAAGTAACGTTTGTTAATGTCTAAAAAATTTCATTTCTTTTCATTTCTTAGAAGCCCGTACCCTTCAAATCAGGTAAAGGTTTGTCAAACAAAGATGTTCTATTAAAATAAGCGTCATGTTTCGTTATCTGTTCCAACAAGAAAGCATGAATGAATAAAATATATTGTTTAGTTATTTATTTTAAATGAAATAATGTAGATTGTATGCCATACACGAATTCTAAACTGAGGTTTTACCTCCTTATATTCGTAAGTACTTACAGGACTATCGTGAAACAAGGAAAGCCCTTTCATTGTTCTGTTGTGGTCAGTGACACCAGTAATGCTGAGTAATTTGTGATTCACGCATAATTTATGTATTCTCGTAACTATCAACTAATGGCAATTTATCAATCTAATAATGTATGAATACTTGGATTTCTTAATGCATACTTTTTTTGTTAAGTAGGTATACAACCTGATACTATTATTTAATAAGTACTAGGTATAGTTATATGCATTTGTCTTAAGCCTTAAAACTGCATCCATAACCACCGGGGGACGGGCAGCAGCGCTCTCTCGATTAACGATGGTGAGTATTCTGCGACCCGCCTGCCAAGCGGATTAGGGGATTATGGAAACCCCTCCCTAATAAGGGGGGGGCCTTCGTCCGCTAGTGGACTTCTTCTGGATGTTGATAACGATGATGATACTATTATATATGCGGATGTTTTTTTAAATTGTTTATATACTTACTTGCGTTACTTAGCAAACTATATACCAACAAAAACAAACTTCTTCTATAACTTTTGGTAACTCATAAGTAACTTCTTCTTCTTTATTTAACTATTCCTGGGACTTTTTGAACTAAGCTGGTTCAAAATCTTCCTAAGTCGACCGTACGTAATCGTTTTCCATTTCAGGGCTTTAACTAAATTATACCTGGGTAAAATTACGATTTAAATCAACGCTCTCAGAGCTTTGAATAACAAATTTAATTTGAGGACGAAGATATAGGCTAAAAGATGTGGATATATATAGATAAACAGGAACCCTTTTACGTGCGTACCAGAAATTAAAGCTCCATAATAATAATGGAAAATTTAAGCTCCATAGTAATAATGGAGACAGGATTTAAATATAAGTAGTTATTTGGATGTAAAGTATTGGAATAGAACCGGATATTTATACCGGGATATAAAATTGCATGGAACATCTGTCAAAGGTGGTATAAAAACAGTGGAATATCTTGGGAACATCCGTCCACACTTGCGCAGGACAGAAATATTAAGAAGCTGACTGCCTAGTTTAAGATACTAACTTTACATACAATGTTGTAAAGGCTCAGAAAAAAGAAAGGCTCAGAAAAAATACTTGATTGTAGAGTACTCTACAATCAAGTATTTATTCTTGGGTACACAAAAAATAGGGCGATTAAATTTAGTTTCGATTGTTCTGTAGGATAATAAAAAAAAAAGAATTTTCGCTTCTCTAACACACCATGTTTTAATAATATTATTTTTTCTGCCCTATTGACTATTAGTTATTGACTACACTACCTTGCTCTGTTAGATAAAACGAAATCGTAATCTTCTTGTATACTGTAAAAATAAATGTCTGGACTCAATTACTGACAGACAACGCACAGCCTAAACCGCTAGTCTTACAGACTTCAAATTTGGACGGTGTATTTGTTATGCGTAAATAAGAAAGGGATTTTCGAACTTAAATCCCTAAGAAGTTAAAAATGGGTGAAAACTTTTGTACCCAAAGTGCTTTGGTTTTTAACTTATACTTTGAAAATTAGTTTTTTGATAGTTCATTTTAAAAAAAACAATTTTCTGTATTTTGTTTGGTTGCGGGGGTGAAATGTGGGAAAGTTTTTGAAGCTATAGTGATGAAAATATTGTCTATTGTCTATTGTCTATTGAAAAACAATGATAAAAAGTCTATCCAAATACTTTTTAAAACAAATAATAATATTTTTTGCCAGGGTTGATCTAAAAGGGTGAAAATGGGGAAGTAAAAAAAGTGAATAATAATTAATTTAAAAAAAAAACATATTAACAAGTTACAGTCCCAATTTATGCATAATTATTATTATTTCTACTAGTAAATCATAGCTTGTAATAATGCTTTCTATATGTCTTGTATCACCAACACTAAGAATTACTTCTTGTGTCGTAGGTGTCTACGTACATCCAGCGGTATGAAAGATATTTGGGAGCAGGGCGAATTTGAACCGATCGCGGACGGAGTTACGGCGCGAGTTCACGTACGAGTATAACTACCTACCTACATAGCGCATAATTGTTCGGCCTAGTTCCATGAAATAACATACATTTTTGGCCTCTTCAGATTTTGGGTAGGCCAGAAAGTAGTTACTAATTCAGCCATCCGCTGTTATTCTAAAGCCTTCGTTCCGACTTTACTGTTGTTCACCAAATAGGTTTTGAATTGGCAAAGATTTTTCTTTGTTAAAACATTAAAATAACAAGGAAAATGGTAAGCAATGTTTGTCACATGGCGCACCCTGTGCAGGCGTCGCGAGCGCATATAACCGGAGTGCAGCCCCGACGCGTCACACTCGACGCCGGTCGTCGAACGCGCTCAGACTAACGTGAGTACATTACATACACACACACGCACGTAAATAAACATAAACAACAATTTTATAACAAAAATTAGTAAGTCATTGTAATTTATAGCAATGATATAAATTAAAATAAGTAATTTTAGATTTTTTAATATGAAATTACTATTTTTTTTTTAAACTGGGTTACAAGAAAAGTTTATTTATATAGGAAAATATTTAGAACTATAATTTGGAATTTAAAATAAATTAAAATTATAAACATGTGAACTAAAAACAATAAAAATATATTTAAATTTATGTTATAAGTTATAATAAAACTGATAATTTATTGGTAAAACCAACAAGAGTTCTATATTTAATTTTAAATAATTTGTTTTTGCATAATATCGGTAAAATATGAAAGCTAACCTCTTAGCCAATAGAAAACCCTGTAAATTATAGTTTTTATTTGTTTTATAGCATAATATTCTACCTTTTTGTTATTTAATTACTTTTTAGTAAACTTAATCAAGCTTAGTAACAGTTAACTCTAGGAAGTAGCAGTGGTAGCCAACCCAAACATCTGAAAAATCTTATTTTGAATCCTGCATAATAAGTCCTTTGTAGTACCTTTTTTTTTAAACGAATTAAATACAGCTTTTTAAATATTTAATGACTTTTGTGTAATTTCGACTGCCAATTTACTGCAAATTTAATTTACCAATGTTCTTAATTAATATTTCGCAATTAGATCAATTAGAAACATTATTGATACTTTACTTACGAAGTAATTATACCTTCTTCGTTTGTTCAAGTGTTCACATAAATTATAACGAGACATAGTTGAGATATTAGGTAAAAAATATTTGATATATTATGGGGACTTACTTAAAAAACTTCGGAACCGTTAGTCACTGCTTAAGATGCTCTGCCATCTTCTCTCTGACGTGAAGTGTAACATGCAAGAACAAGACAGAGAAGTTTAAGCAGTGACTAAGAGAATCGAGATTGTTTTAGGTAAGGCTGTTAGTATTTACACATGTACTTATTTTAATAGTTTTTTTAATAATATCCTAGTGTCTTGTGGTTTGGGTTTGGAAAGATATAAAAAATGTAGTAGGTGTAGGTATACATTTTTTTTATTGTCATTGTGGATAGAACGCTTAATTATTGTGCTACAAATTCGGTAAGGTATTATACCTTCTTAAAATTATAGAAAATACATTTATTTTGTCTTCATACTTTGTTATTCTCCAAAATAAATAAATTCAATATTTAAATATATTTTTTTAATTTACTTTACAAATATACATAATAATTAAAAATATTATACATATAAGAGAATATAAGTATAAGAAACAAATTAAACACCAATCTAATATATAAAAAAACTCTATAATCTAGTTTAAAACTTGTTTAAAAGATGCACAAATTAATAAAGAGAAGGACAAACATATAAATGAAAGTTCATTTCTATTCAACATTTTTTTTTTCAAGAATATTTTAAACATAAGTGAAAGTGATACTTATGGAAATTCCTATTATAATAATTTATTAATTTTTGATGCTTGGCTAACATTTTTAACTCTGTTATAAATTATCACGGTTGTTCACTATAGTTCTATTATTATTTACGGGATATTTACCGTGATTATGTTGTGAAATGAGCTCCCGATATTTCGGAAAATATCCCGTAAACATCCCGGTACATTTCCCGTAAATAATAATATAACTATATTTTAACTCCACTCTCTTAATAAAAACTTAATAAGTGTAAATAAAACTTTTTTTTTTTCAAAAGAACATTAGACTTTTTTTATTTAGATTCATTAGATTAGATTTGAGGGCGCTCCTTTGTGGCCATGACGTTTCACTTTTCGAACAAACTCGAGTGTTCCACAACCAAAGAGTTCTGTCAAATTATAAGCTGAGAATTAGATAAGTAATCGAGTGGTGCCATTTACTAATCTCCGATTTAATCCAATGCATGCGATTTATTTTTGTTCCCGTTGTTGTTATGTTAATCTAATAAGAGTGATCTATAGGGTCAACTCTAAAACACTGAATACCTTTTACAGGCAGCTTCCCTACATTAACCCAAAGGACTTTAGTTCTACGACTTTCGAAAATTCCCAAAAAAACAGCTATTCCAGACATTTTGACCAAGGTCAATGAATTTGTAGTATGAAACAGCTGTTTTTTTTAATTTTCGTAAGTTGTAGAACAGGAGGTGTTTGGTTCCATGCATAGAAGCCGCCTGTTAAAGGTCTTCAGTGTTTTAACTGTGTTTTATAGTTGACCCTGTATACATTAATCTATCTTCTCTCATACATAAAACAAAGTCGGGCTAGTTACACCATTTATAACTCAAGAACGGCTGGACCGATTTTTATGATTGTAGTATTTGTCTCCGCTCCAAATAGCAGAATAACGAAAATATAAACATACAAAACCATAACATAACATAAAACAAACATAAACAACAACAAGTAGATCACGAAAAAAGTTTTATAGGCGGTACAAAGTTCGCAAATAATAATGAAATGTTGTTCCTTGGTGAGCGCATCACTTGAGAACGGCTCGACCAATATGGCATTTTTTTTAAGTGTTCGTAAAACAATAACCTTCTGGTTTGTTAATACCGTTACGCTTAACCCTGTATAAAACGTTATTAAAGTGTTGTTGTTTATTTGTCAAAAAAGAGCGTATATCCTCTTTTTTATTGTAAATAGATCTGAATCATCTAGATCTTACTTATCATCAAGGACCCAACTTTTTTGTTGAAAGGATTTTGAGCGGTTACTTATTTAGGTATTCCGCGATAATTTTTCATCTATGAATTCGCTGCACGAAAATTTCACTTTCGGCCGGTGACCTTAGTTGTTAAAGTATAGAGCGGCGACCTCACCATTCATCAGTATTCTGCCCGCGTTTTAACTATAGGCGGTCGGCTTGTCTGTCCACTGATAACTGCAACTTTTAATAATTCTACTTATCTATTGATTCTGCGATCCCCAAGCCGTCTGCCAAGCGTGGGAATTATGGCAATACCCCTCAATTAAGACGCTGACAATAGCTGATCCTCCGCGCGTCTGTGGTCTCTGTCTAATTACATAGGCAAAAAAGAGAAGCCGCCGCGCTTGCGCCACGTTTCGTACAGTAATTTTGTTGGAAAAGAATTAATTGTAATAAAGTTATTGCGTAAGAAAACTAGTTCAATAGTAAGATAGATTAAAGTTTTACTCGTAATCTTTACTAATTTTGGTTATGTGTCTTGATACAAAAACACAAAGATAAATTGACTTAGAAATTAATTTTTAGAGGTTATTTCACGATTTTTTTCTAGAAAATTATCGATATAAAATATCGAGAAAATTATTCGCAAACGTGTTTGCGAAACAATAGCCAAATAGGAAATAAGATCTAGATTAACAGAAAAAATATTCAGTGCTGTCGAATTTGTACATTTGGCAAAACATTAACCCGATGAAGCCAATTTGGGTGTACTCATCCTCTTAAGGTGGAGGCCTTTGCCCAGCAGTGGACATCTTATGGCTGACGACGACTTATCTATTGTGCTGAAACGAAAAATTTGCACTGAAATTGATAGTGCATTGTGAAAATCTTGCTCTAGAGGCCAGTTTAAACGGAGCATTAGTTATCCAGTCGCACAATTTACTGTATATTGATAAAATAGCAGGTCAAACTTGGATATAATTAGCACATGGCCGGTGCAGCTAGAGAGTGACTTATACTATACCGGCTGTTAGTTTGAACACCTTTATCCTTCTAGGATAGTATTGTACTCATCATTATGAACAACTTGTATAATGGGGCCAACCCAGAAATCGCGAAAAAATTATCAACTGTTCCATATATTTTGTACAAGGTCAACAAACTTTTTGTATGGAACAGTCAATGATTAAAATAAACATTAGGAGATGGGGTACGCTCTAATGTCACGATAATATAATGTGGAGAACATTTTATACAAGCAAATAACGTGCACAGCACACGGTTATACTTCCATTGTATGATACGTTTGAAAGTATGCCATTGTATAATACGTTTATCGAAGTGACAAAGACAGGAAGACAAGCAGGCAGTGGACGCACATGAGATAGCTTTAAAGACCACTATCACAAGTGCGCACGATTTCTTGCTGCCGTTGCGACTGAGACTCAATCAGGAGACGTCGCCTGATTTGACATTGCCATTTGCCATGTTTGAGGCACGGGTGCCGTTTATCCCTTTCTCCCGAGTTTTATGGGAACAGCATTTTTTTTGTGATATCAGGGTTTTTATGGTTTGATGGGTGGGTTCAATGATATCTTATGAGTGTAACGCTATTCAAACCGGTAGAAAATAAACATGTTTTACTATGGGACAGTGAGAAAAATAACCGCAGCATTGTTTTTCCCACTGTCCCATAATTATCATGATGAACCGCATGAGATTTGCAAAACAATCGTTTATAATAATAGCATCCATTAGATTTACCTATTAATAAAATCATCATCATCAAAAACAGCCTGTCAAAGGCCATTGCTGGACATAGGCCTTCTCCAAGGCTGTATTACGGCATTTAAAAAAATAAAATTGACTGAATTGAAATGATAAAAAAAAAAGTTCTTGTCTACAGAGTTCACCTCACGGCCGTTGTTTGTTCTTAGCAATTTTTTTATTTTTTATACAATCAAATGACAAGACGAGCAAGACATTCGCCTGGTGGTAAGCATCACGCCTGCCACCAACAGTAGCGGTACCAGAATTGTGGACTTGCGAACACAATCCTGCGCCGCACTGCACTGCGCTCGTCACCCTGAGATACTAGATGTTAAATCTCTTCATACCCAGTAATTTCTCTGGTAACATTGCCCTTCAAACCGGAACACAGTAATGCTTGCTCACTACTGCTTGGCGATTGAATAACTGGCAAAGGTGTGGTACTTCCCCAGGTGGACTCTGCAGTAGAGTCCTACCACTACAATCTACGCAGTATAAATCTGCCTTCTCTCAAACCAAATACATAGAAAGCTAATAGGATGAAGAGCTGAGCAACTTTCCTCCTATTTAACAACAGCGCTATACTCTCAATGGTCTTGTTTTATGGTTCCTAACGAAGCTGCGATCAGAAGAACCAGCAGTTAACTGCTCTTCAACCTTTGCCATTTGAGTTTTGAGTGCTCCGGCCGCATCGGATATAAAGCTATAAAAAGGCATGGGGTTTGAGGGAAAATGTTCTTTCACTGCCATTTAGAATTTAACGTTCCAGTTTGTGAAAAAAAATGGAATGAATTTGCGTCTGAAAGGACAAATGTTCTCTGACAGACACAAATTGATTTCTACCCCTCTAGGTTTCTATGGAAACTGTACTTTTAATGTCATGACCTTTTAGAATTTAACTAACCAGTCAGTGAAAAAATATAAAGTAAGTACATTTTTTTGTCTGAAGTGTCCTCTCTCAGAAACAAATGTTATTCTATTTTTTTTACGTTTTTTACACAGAAAAAATAAAAACCCTACTAAGTACCTATTTATCTATTCTGGTCATAACCAACTAATATAAAATTATAATTAGCCGTTTTTTTCACATATCCCTACTGGTCTATCCCAACTGATAGATAAAATAAGTTTTTGTTTCACTTTTCGCTAATACTTTTATAAAAAGAATATGCATAAAATGACGTCAATTTTTTTTTAACTTACTGAATTAATTTCGTTACCAAGATACTAACAATATCAACATAAAGTATTGCAACATAAAGTATTGTTATTCTGTGCATCTCGGAATGCATCAGTGAAAAAGTCTAGATCCCGGTTCTATTGATATTGGTGTCAAATGTAAATCAATCTTAGAATAAAAAATATCATCCAGCCTGAATAAAAGCATTGCTTCTCCTCTTAGAAATCACTGGATTTATTTTGCTCTTATAAAACAATCGATGCACCGCGGTTTCACTCGCGACTCCGTGGCAAAAAAAGTAGCCTATGTGTTATTCCAAGGTAATGCTGTAACGGATTTGGATGAAATTGTATACAGAGGTAGCTTAACCTCTGTATACAATTTCATCCAAATCCGTTACAGCATGCTTGATTAACATTCAAACATACAAACTTTGACATTAATGATTTTGTAGAATAAAATAAAAAAAAAACCATGTAACTAAATTCTAGCCGACCCCGAGATCTTAAAAAAATTAAGATGAAAATTGCGGTTAGCAATAAGCAATTTACTTTAAAATGAAAGCTCTTTTTATTTGTAAAAGTAAAATCTTTTTGTTTTTCTTTCACACTGATTCGTATAAGCGGTAAAAGCTGTCGGAGTTTGTAAACACGTCCCCGGATGAGTCAAGGTGCAAATTTGCGAAAACATATTTGCATTATGGAAAGTGTTTTCTGTCTTTAGACTGGTTTCGTTGTCCTCAGAACAAAAACAAAGTTAGTCTTGTATTCGATTTCGGTAGAGACAGAGTAGTGACTAATAAAATAATATCTATCTATTTAATGATTTTTAAACGAGCATTTCTTGTATACAGGGCTAGCTCTAATCAGCTAGCACCCTTTTAAGGGCATATTCTGTACTTCAAAACAGACAACTTGTACTATGGGGCCAACATTGAAATCGCGAAAAAAATATCACCTGTTCCATACAAAATTTCATCGATCTTGTGCAAAATGTATGGAACAGCTATTTTATTGCGATTTCAATGTTGACCCCACAGTAAAAGTGGTTTGTTTTGATTTACAGAATACGCCCTTAAAAGGATGCTAACTGATTAGAACTAATCCTTTATAATAAAGACACTTACAATACTTACATACATACATGAACTCTGAAAACATTACGCACCTTTTTTGGGTAGTAGTATAATAAAATAATGCGTAAAATTAGATGCCCAAGATAACTATTTATATAACTTCCAGATATCTTCGTTGGCGATAAGGGTTGACCCTCGTTAACCTTGGATCAATTTCAGTTTTACACCATTAGCCGATTCCAATCCACTTAGATTTATTTCGACGTTTTGCAATCGTTTAATTTAATTGCAAATTAAATTCTTAAGTATCTGTGTAGTTAAATGTGATGTTCGTGCCTTCGAGGTGTTGTTAGCTGACGAAAATTAAAGTTCATTTTGACTATCGGTTACATTTGGAATGGGGTTAAGGACTAACAAACCTATAGAATTGACTTGTACAATACGAATACGACTGTATAATTGTACAGGTTTTGTTAAGACAAGTTTTTTACAATTTCACGGGATGTAGTAACAAAAAATATGATTAAAAAAAATTAAAGCACGACTAAAAAGTAAACAATTTTCACATTAGAAAATGATGCCATACAGCCACCATAAAAAAAATATTCTGTGTCACTCGGGATGATGTATGGATTCTAACGATACCTAATACATCCAAATCAGTCCAGCATTCAAAAGTTATGATTGAAGAAAGAAACTCGCATACATGAATTGAACCCTATAACATTACACTCCTGTTTTTGGCAGTCGTGTAAAAAGTGTCATGGCTATTTTACTTTCCACAGTAAAATGTAAGTAGAGAATTACATTTACATTATATTATCCATAAATACAAATTAATACGTATTTGCACTCCGTGGTTTCATTCACGGGAACAACGCCAGAAGCGTTTCTTCCCCGTGGAACACCAGGTGTATTATGGGTCATTAAATATTTAATGAACCACGTAGGTGGACCACGGGGATGAAACGGCCAGAAGAACAACTGTTTATATATTTTTCCGGGAGAACGCGAAGGGGATAACACTCAAATCCGTTGAGTGTGCAAACATACTAACTTGAGATGATACGTTATAAATTTTCGCATTTATAATATAAATCAGATAAGTTACAAACATACACACACACACCCATAACCCCTGCGCTCTTTTTTGCGTTTGTATTCCGGGTGTAAGGGAATCGCTCCTGAAAACTAATAGAAGTGATACCACTGAAGATTACTAATACATATGACATAATAATACGCTTTATAAAATAATACAACCGTCTTCAACTTCGAATACCTGGATGACATCTTCATATTTTCTAGTTATTTTGATTTAAAAACCAAACTACTGAACTGAATTCGATAAAATGTATATGGGATCACCTCTGAAGTAAGTGTACCTACCAAACAAAAAAAGAATCATCAAAATCAGTTCATAATTGGCGGAGTAATCGCGTAACATACAGAAAAAATCATACAGTCGAATTAAGAACCTTCTTTTTTGAAAATAAAATACGTATTTTTTTATTAATATTTTTAATTTTATATTTTGTATATATTACAAACACCGACTTTGAGGACTTAAATATTATTGTTATTATTGCTAAAAATAATTATTATACTAATTTCATTAAGTTCACGGTGTATTTAGCACTTTATTCATAAATTATCAGCTGATGCTAGAGATTAACGGACGACCTACGTTCACTGACCTCGTGAGAAACGTGAGCATTTTTTTATATTTGTTCGTGTTAGTTATCACCAGTAGGTGATGAGACTAGACAAAATAATATTCGATTAGCGATGATGCTAGTAAACAACTTCAAAATGAATGAGATTGGCATAAACTATCCCAAAGTCATGTGGTCTAGCAAATTTCTATTCATTAATTTAACTATTATAATTAGCTACACAATGTAACTAGTATTATTTCAAAAGGTAAACAATCAGCATATATAACTAGCTTTTTGAAACATGTAACTACAACTTATGCACTTTAAAGCAAGCAGCCTTACCTAAAATAATCTCGATTCTCTTAGTCACTGCTTAAACTTCTCTGTCTTGTTCTTGCATGTTGCACTTCACGTCAGAGAGAAGATGGCAGAGCATCTTAAGCAGTGACTAACGGTTGAGAAGTTTTTTAAGTAAGACTTATAATCATTTCTTTTACGCATACTTAATGTAAATTGGCTCAAAATTCTAATTGTAATGTTAAACAGTAAATGCTAATGTGTCATGATTTTAATATACAGAAAACTAATAGCTACATCAATATAAGACTAAAAAAACATGGTGAAAATAAAAAGTAAGTACTTGTACTTTATATAACATAAGTAAGTTACTAAGTTGACTTGACTTGACTTGACTTCTTGGGTTTATGGCTTCTGCGACTAAGTTAACATATATTGAGTTATAAGTTTATTTATCGCTAAAATGTCAATACCTACTCCTACATACTCGTAGTAAATAGTAATGAATATGAGAGTCGATGTCTGCCTACAAACTGCTATGCATAATCGATAACATGTTCGATTCCATGAAACGAATTGACAGCGTCGAAAGACTAACTTCGAATCTTCCAACCATCTGTTCATGGTCAACATATCTTTTCGGAAGGCGGTTACCTCACACCCGGTATGATTGTGAAAATGAAACTCTATCTATGAATGAATTAATACCCATCTAGTCTTCAAGGCTCCAATCATTCTACTAACCTACAATCTCACTTATCTGAGACAAGACAATCGTTCAGTGAGTAAGTACACACTAGGTCACAAGAAGTTGACACATGTAGAACACCGGTCCCGTTACCCAGACCCGTTACTAATCTGCCCATTCAGAACTGGCTCGTGTGTACTCAGCTTTAGTATGTATTAGGTACGTGTGGACAGGATCGTTAATGTAATGAGTGGTGGAGAGATAAAGCTATTATACTTATCGTCTAGGATGAAAGTAAATTGAGGTTTATTGATGCTGGTTAGGTGCAAAATGTTAATGGAAACATTAAGATTTATCGGATATAATTTGGTAAGGACAACTAGGTTCCAGACCGACAAGGTTTGAGCCCTATATATAATCAGCAATGGATTGTATTATGCTGATTATGGTAATGAACTTGATACCAACTAGATTTTTTGTATAAAGTCTAGCTAAAGCTTAGTCTTGGAGAAGCTGTTTTTTTACGCGTATTCAGGGTTGACCCCATAGTAAAAGTTCCTTTCGATTAGCAATACCGTTCTGCGTAACCCTGTATAGAGTTAGTGTAAAATGAACTTCTGCAAAGTAACGCCAGAATCAATTACATACAATCATTGTACTAAAACATGTCTAATAAAACTCAACCTGTGGGTAAAAAAGACAAACACAGAAACACTTAGACCATAATATGCTTTAAAAAAAAACCGCCTTCAATTTTGACTACCTGGATGACATCTTCATATTTTCTGTTATTTTGATTTATTTCAGCAATTATGATTTAAAAACGAAACTGCTGAACCGATTACGATAAAATTTATACAGGACCACCTCTGAAATATCACCTAGAAACAAAAAATAATCATCAAAATTAATTCATAAATGGCGGAGTTGGGTAATCGCGTAACATACATACAAAAAACATACAGTCAAATTGAGAACCTTCTTTTTTGAAGTCGGTTGAAAAGTTATTTTCATGGAGTAGCTTGACTAGGTGATTCTAAGAGATCGCAGCAACAGATGATCCGGTCAGTCTTCTGATGGGTTACCGTCTGTGGCATTTACATGTGAGCGCTACCGTGGGTCAGATGACACGTTAAATTGTTGGACCCGGTTTGTTTGTTCATGTTTCTATAAAAACAACGATTAAGCCGTATTTTACTACGGCCTACACGAACTTACTTAGGTACCTAATCTGTATAGCAAAGTGTCTGTGATCGTAATATGACCTAAATCCGTATTTAAAACCTATACATAACAAAGTTTAAAGATCATTAACAACATCCTTTCACGACAAGAATAAAATTTAAAACGAGTCAAACCAGTCACCCGTCCAAAGTGATATTTTACGCGATTTTTATTTTAGCATTCTTTGAGCTGGTTCCATGGGCTGGTTCAACACATTGTATTGTCTCGTTCCCGTGTATTTTTAGCAATGAAAAATTCCTACTTTTAATTTTCCGGGTGAGAATTTCCACACGAATTTTTGGTGTTTGTTGTTTGGTATCTGGCGGAATAAAGGGCTTCTGGTGAGAGTCATTTATCATTGACAAAGTTAAGAGGTATTAAATATTAATTTAAGGGTTGTTAATGTCATTCGAGGGTTGGTTGGCTTCTTATTAGATATTATATTCTCTTGGGCCTGTTAACAATGTGTTAAATTTTATTGGAAAGGGATTGGGAGGGCTTACAAAGGTAGTCAAGCATTGGGATACAAAAAAAACTATTTTAAAGTAATAGTAATGACGAGTGAGTGAGTGTGAGACGAAAAAGATGTTTTCGTGATGGTAAGATATAATCCATAAACATGATAATTGGAGTGATACTCAAAACTTTAAGTAAGAAATCCAAGTCTATGAAATTCGTGTTCATAACTTTTACACATTCGAGGCGTGTCTTATGAGTCCTCTAACTTTGCGACCGAGCCTTTCAAACTGTTAAAAAACCGTGGCAGCCTAGTTGAGAGACCGTTCGACTTCAAATCCTGAGGACGCCATTTCATTTCCCGGGCCTTTACCAAATGAACTCTTTGAAGTGTACGAATTTTTATACCAGTGTCTTTTCGGTGAAAGAAAGCACCTGCGTACGTCTGGGGAAGAAATTCAATGGCGTATGGATCCACCGAACCGGAACTGGGCTAGAGTGGTCTTATCACCCTTAGAGGGTAGGGCTAAGCCCAGCAGTCGACTAATAAAAACGCTGATTATGCTTTTTTGTGCCCTGCAAACTGAAACAATAATATTTAGTTACACATACTCATTTATTCTTATAAAGATTTGTTACAATAATAATTGTCATGTTAAACTGCATGCGGCAGAGTATCTGATACTGCGATGATACCAGGTGCTAGTTTGAACACCGTTATCCTTCTAGGATATCATTGTACTCATCATTATGAACAACTTTTACTATGGGGCAAATCCTGAAATCACTAAAAAAATCAGCTGTCCATACATTTTGTCCAAGATCGATGAACCTTTTTGTATGGAACAGCTGTTTTTTTCGTGACTTCAGGGCTGGCTCAATAGTAAAAGTTGTTCATAATGATGAGTATAATGATATCCTAGAAGGATAACGGTGTTCGAACTAACACCCTGTATACCTACCTACTTGCCTAGGTAATTAGGTTTACCACCATGTGAAATAGTTACACTCAGTTCAATTCCATCGGAATGCTCTCCAATAAAAATGTTTTCAGCATGCGAAGATATTAACGAAATGCAGACATAGTATAAGTACACAATAACGTCATAAAATATTATGTTTTTCGCCTATAAATTGCGAATGAGAAATGTAATACTACGCTATCTTGGTTTACTTCGTTTACGAGGCTTAGATTTATTGTTGTTTGTCTACGACTCAGGGTAGAAATATTTCATTGCATTAATGAATAGATTTTTGAAATAGACGTAAAAGATTTGTTGAACCTCATGATATTGTAATAAAGTTGATACTAATTTATTGTATTACCTACTGTAATTTGATTATTAGGAAAACAACAGCCAACTGTTTGTTCGAATCACGCATAGAGGGTTTAGAAACAGACAAGGAAACTAAAAAAAGTCGTGGTAGTCTAGTGAGACGTTTCGACTTGAAATAGTTTTTTTTATACAGTCAATTGACGAGACGAGCGACGACAACACTTTCACCTTATGGTAAGCGTCACGCCTGCCACTAACAGTAGCAGTGCCAGAATTGTGAACTTGCGAACACAATCCTGCACCGCACTGCACTGCGCTCGTCACCCTGAGATATTAGAAGTTAAATCTCTTCATACCCAGTAATTTCTCTGGCAACATTGCCCTTCAAACCGGAACACAGTAATGCTTGCACACTACTGCTTGGTGGTTGAATAACTGGCAAAGGTGTGGTACTTCCCCAGGCGGACTCTGCAGTAGAATCCTACCACTACAAAAACTACCACTACAGGTCAGTATGACTATATCAAGTGAGTTCAACTCACTATTTCAAGCGAGTTAGTAGGTTCACCTGACCTGTACCAATGGGTTCTTTGGATTTTATGTAAGGATTTTCTTACAACAACGTAACGAAGGATAGCATTGACTTGCCACTATACTCTACTATCTTAAGTTTGATTTGTGCACGATTTACTCGCTTTAGGCCGGTTTTTAAACATAGAGTTGGTTTGTTGAAGTTTGATGCTTCTATGTATTCCTACGTGTTTTAAGTATTTCTACGTGTTATACTAACCGTACTTACGATAGAGCAAAATTAAAATAACGCAGAAGCAAGTTAGGTGTAAAATAACCAACCTTTTAGTAGTACGCTTCTGGAACTTAGACCTAATCTCAAAGGGCAATTAAGCCATATCCATCACGCTGGCCCAGTTGTGGGTAGGTGGATTCACATACGCCATGTTTTTTTTTTGCGGATGTAAGCAAGTGATGATGTTTCGAATGTCCAGTGGTATGAATTCGAGGATATAATTTTTTAATTAAAATTTATTGCATGTGTTCGAATAAGTCCCTGGATGCTTAAGATTCACATTTGGCCCGGTAGGTGGCGCTGCAATTGGGTTCCAGGTTTTTTTAGGGCAGGACGACGTCTGCCAGCTCCGTTAGTTATGTGTTTAAGCCGACAATACTACATTTTCCTTGTCTCCTTCTAAATTTAAAATTCACTTCCTCTTGTAAAGATTCAAATGCGATGACTCCACTTATCTAAAATCAGCTACTTGTAAACCCCCATTGCAAGTCTCATAAAAGTTCAAGTCGCAGAATACATCATATCGGCGTACTCCATGCATTCCAAACTAACTGTTTGTTATTCTACAGGTGCAACATGCGAGCTATACTTGCGACGTTGGCCGTCCTAGCGGTGTCCACCACCGCTATAGCATGTAAGTATCCACACAGGTATTCCCTAAGTACAACCATTTGTATTTAAGTCTTGCGCTATGGTTATGGTCGCAGGTGCGAGCATATTTCTTGGGATGACCCCATTGAAATATAAGAGGTGAAGATTTTACCCTTTATTTAAGTACTTACCATTGTTTGCTAAGCTTGGAGGATCTAGCTCTCTCTATAAATAATCAAAGTTGCTTAGGTGTATATGTAATATCTATATACTTACCGTATTATGCGTAAAACACTTAAAAACTTATTTTAAACCTAATCTAGTTAAAAAGTGATTTGTCCATTTATTTCTTTCGAATTGAGTTTGAAAATAGAAGACAACACTTTTGAATAAAATAGGTTTCAAATGGGTTTTAGTGTTTTATACACACATTTGTAAAAAAAAAATATTTAAAAAATAAGCTCTTAAAGTAGATTATTAAAATTCTCTCAAGTAGGAAGCCCGTTAGTATGTAAGTACTATATTGCGTACACGTGCATTCATACAAACAAACATTATATAAACATACACATTCATGATCGTACGCTAGCGCTAGCCGGTAAACATGCGATCCGCTCGTCCGTTAACCCTATCTGACAGGCTTTCATGCAACAGTGGTTGAAACAGCTCATATAATAACAACTGTCGTGGATACAGTTCCCGCAACTATGCACTGAAAATCTATTGCTTAAGATCTCATTCATAATAGGTTTGTTGCCTATGGATACTTTAAACGGTATTTTTATCTATGATTTAATTTTAAGTTCGTTTTAATTAAGTAGGTTATAATCTAACCACTATGTAATTTTTTTGTTGGTTTAACTAAAACAATTATTTATATTTGCTTACTACATTTCATACAGATCTGATCAACGGTTCGCAAGTTCACCTCAAACAAATACCTACTTGCCTCTTAGACTCGAAGACCTTCGCTACGCTTGGGCAATTAGGCACATAAGCCAATTGCAGTTGGCTCTGTCTGGAAGTGGAAAGCCGATGTTAGGGTTTTTTCTGCTTACATTCAAACGGAAACTTGACATAATAATTACAATGAACCAAGATTGTTTAGAGCTAGTATATCCGAGAAATGCATAAACAAGATAATCTTACGGTATTGAATAACTACTGGTATAAATACATAGTAGAGACAACATGTAAATAACGGTAATATAATTATGTTTGCACACTTCACTTGATTTCTTAATAAGTACTTAAAGACCAGTTATACTTAAGTACTATATAGACGATCTCCCTACGTAGAATGCACTAAAAACTAGAATGAAAGGCTGCTTCATTTATTATGAAGCAGTTATATTATTATCTCGTCTATCATTTTATTGACTTGCATGTTTATGTAATAACATTGGTACTAGACAATTTGTGAAGAATGTTTCGCTAAGATTAGAAATTGTACTTTATAACCAGTACACAAGTAACTTTAAAAAAAATCAACCGTCTTCAAATTAATATAGGACCATCTCGAGAGCATACCGTTTCAAATAATTGTATTTTTTAAATCGGTCCACAATTGACGAAGAAATCGGTGAAACTACATAAAAGAATTAAAAAAACCTACATACAGTCGAACATAGAACCTCCTCTTTTTTTGAAGTCGGTCAAAACAGGTAGATTTTTTCTCGCTAAGAGCAAGTGTGCAAGCGTTAATTTTACAAGACAAAAGTCTATTTAATTCTATGTATTATTTCGATTCTAATAATTACTAGTAATGAGATTGTTAGGAATATTTTTATGATTTGATTATTAGTATGTACAGTAACATAATTGTTGTGCCTAAGTAAATCGCGTTTTCACCTCGTAAGTACCTACTTCTAAATCAATACATTATTTAATTCAGTTTTAGTTTCCAAAAGTATTTCTTTCAAATGTTTATTACCTATATTTATCACGTCTAAATGTAATGTAAATACACAATGAGACTAAATAAATTCTTAGTTAATTCCTATCTGCTACAACTTATTTTTTGTTATCATTAAAACTATTACAAAAATAGAACCGAGTTCAAAAAAGGAGCTTAACTAACAACGCACTGTCGACACTTACTTTTTGACCAATCATAATTCCTTGTAATTCAGATTCAGTTCCGATTCACGGAGGTGTAACAATATTTTTTTCCATTCAAGCGGACAGCAGAGCGCGCGTAGTATGTTACTTCAGCAACTGGGCCGTGTATCGGCCCGGGGTCGGACGGTACGGCATCGAAGACATCCCAGTGGACATGTGCACTCACATCATCTACTCCTTCATCGGCGTCACTGAGAAGACTAGTGAAGTGCTCATCATAGACCCTGAGGTAAGGTTTCTAATTAAAACCATAGGTGTTTAAATTCGGGTTAAATGTTTTATACAAGTGTACTAATAAGTAATGGTACCCTTCAGTGTAGTCAACTTTTTTAAATAAGTAAATTTAAGAAAAATATACCAAAATGGCCACGGATCGGCCGTGATCAGTTTTGTCAAAACATTTTTCTCCTCGAGTTTAACAAACTTGTGTTCTAAAAGTTATTCACTTTCGATGGCTAGATCAACAACCAGGATTGCTATACCCTTTATCATGTATATAAAACTCGCGGTTGTAAGATTAGCTGCAAGGCTCTGGACCACAGCTGCTGGCAAACTGCAGTGCATGGTTACGCAAAATCTACGCTTGTTCGCTTGATGAGTTTTCATACCACCTCTAACTTCGATCTAATGTGACATCCAACGGGTTTTCTGTTTAATACCCATTTCTGGTTTCAGACAAATCTAAAACTAGTAGGAAGGATACCTAAAACAAAAGTACATAATAAATAATCAGTGTACCTCCTACTTAGGTATTTATATTTAATCTCCTCCCCTCGCTAGTGTAGTAGAATATCGAGGGTAGGTCTATGCTCACTGCTCAGCAGTAAGCCGCTAAAGACTAATCTTCTTTTTCTTCTTCTTTAAATTCCACTGCTACATACATTACATCATTGGTAATTTTGGTTGGATATCATCAAGGCAAGTTTAACTGTCGAGGTTGCAGCTCTGAAGAGCGAGGTAGTGCTCCAGCCGAAGGAGGCTCCGCAGGTTTCTTAACCACAAGTGCCGCCTTCTACCGACACTTCTTTTCCCAACGAGTTTTCCCTGGATGACGAGCTAGATAGAGTAATTGGTACCTACTAAACTTGTTATGACGTGACCAAATTAACATATCTTTCTGCATTTGATAAAATGATGAAAGACTAAAGAAATAAAAATTGTTAATCCGTTTGGAAATGTCCTAAATTGAAAAGGAAAAATAATGGATAAATAAAGGATCTCCAGGCCAACATACTCAATAACTTAATGAAGATTAAAACGAAAGTGTAATATTGGCGGATCGTGTCACGAATACAGCGATCCAATTCGTACGCCTTGCGAATGCACTTCTAAAAGGTACTGAACAATATTTCCCACAGACACTGATATTTCCCATCTGATGCCGACACGGATATAAAATATTTTATGACAGTGGCCGCAGTCGGCAGTGTAGTATGCACTTGAAAATTCTGCTTATCGTGTGCTCGCTGTGTTGTACAACACTTACTTACTTACATTGCTTAATATTGTTGGATTTTAGGCGACACTGCGTTACTAAATAGAGGCAAATTTTGTAGGAAATAGATATACATTGTTCCCAGTAACTTCATTGATAAAAATCACCATTACAATTTGTGATAAAGAATTTTTCATAACACGTGGCAAAAATTAACTTGACGCGATTGCTTATCTTTTACTTTGGGTTTTTAGGGTGCGTTCCGAGATTATTTTATTTTTACCCTGGCAACCTTATTGGTGGATTTTTCTTCGCACACCAGCTACCACGCACATCTCGGATGAAAACTGACCCTTACTAGAAAGAATATGTAACGATTTCTTATTACCATAGATCAAGGTATAATATTACCAGAAAGACAACTGTCGTGTACAAAAAGCGAACTTATGATGTTAAATAACACTCCACGGCTTCCGTCTGGTAAAAGTCAATCTCACTTGTCAACATTGGTTTGCTATTGTATTGCTATTTAAATAAACAATCTTTAAAAAAAACAAACGACTTCAAGCAGCTAAGTATGGGAGTTGAGTTTAACTTGCCGAACAAAAACATATTCAGAATCGGTATCTCTATTGACAGAGAAATTGGTGACCATAGGTACTTACATAAATAAATGCATACTGTCGAACATAGAACCTTTTACTTTTTGAAGGTAAACAAACCAATTCAAAAAAAAACATAAGACTGCCGAAAACAATATAAATAAAAGAATATACAGTCCCCGTGGCACTGGTGATTTAATTTATGGCATTTAAAAGTTATGATGGAATAAAGAAACTAACATACATAATTATACATAATACATACATGAACCCTGAAAACATATCACTTTTTTTTTGCGCAATCTTGTAAAAAGATAATTTAGCACAACAATAAACAAAATTCCACGAACGACAATCTTGCACAAACTCAAGATATTAATATTATTTTTTTATTCCTTGCTGCAGCTGGACGTAGATAAGAGCGGGTTCAAGAATTTCACCGCCCTGAGGTCTTCGCACCCCGGCGTCAAGTTTATGGTGGCAGTAGGTGGCTGGGCGGAGGGCGGCTCCAAGTACTCTTACATGGTGGCGCAGAAGAACACCAGAATGGCTTTCATCAGGAGCGTTGTTGGTAAGAAATCATACTAATGTTACCAAATATAACTGGGCATGAAGAGATTTAACATATAATAATATATCCAAGCCGCCTGCCAAGCGTGGGGATTATGTAAACACCACTCTATTAAGAGGGAGGCCTTCGTCCAGCAGTGGACGTTTTATGGCTGATGACGAATATATCAGGGGAAATGTAGTGCAGCACCGGCGCAGGATTTTGTTTGCAAGTTCACAATTCTGGGTTCTTCCGTGTCACGATTACTGTTATGGGGAGACGTGATTGCTCCACGTGCTTGCTCGTCTCGTCACTTCATTGCACTAATATTATAAATACAAAAGTTTGACGATATGTGTGTATGTGTGTTTGTTACCTCATCACGCCAACGCGCCAATTGCTCGCACGCTGAATGGATTTGGTTGAAACCCGGAATTGTGATAGCTTATTTCCTGTAATAACATTTATGCTACTTTTATCATCATCGTCATCATCACGTGGATGAAATCGGGAGGCTCAGATAGATACAAGCAGACTCCCTTTGTTTCACCCGCTATCTGACAGGAATCGCATATAAAATATATATCATAATCGGGTAAAAATAGTCATGTATTAATCCAGGGTATAAACTACCTCTATTAAAAATTTCACCCACGATCGTTGAGCCGTTACAATGTAAAGATCTAACAACCATACACATCCCAACACACCGCACTGACACAACATTTCCGTAGATATGGTCAAACGCCTGGCCTGGCAATAATTAAAAAAAGCAAAAAATTTAATACGTAATCATGATGTCATAGCTAAAATATAAGTATTTCTACTATTTCTAACGAGACGATACTCTTAATTTCCCAGAGGTGACACACGTGTATACATCTTTCATTTATTACACCTTAATAAACTAATTAAAGAAGCAACCAACTT
This sequence comes from Erannis defoliaria, assembly GCA_905404285.2. Lineage (NCBI taxonomy): Eukaryota > Metazoa > Arthropoda > Insecta > Lepidoptera > Geometridae > Erannis > Erannis defoliaria. The sequence goes on along the minus strand of FR990066.1, from coordinate 7,343,267 downwards.
AATATCTAAGTTTCATGTACATTGGACAACTGGACTGTATCTTGGGACAATAAAGTACTTACAACATTACCCGCATTACGCATTACCACTCGAAATCATATATAAATCATAGGAAAGTAACAACATAATGTTTCCTTAATAATTCTACTGTGTAATTTTAATGAAACGTTTTTAAATATTGTTTGGAAGAAGCGATATGTTTTGCTTGGCTTTACGGAAAAAATGTATACTTAGTATTTTTCTTTCTGAACAGTAGCAGTGCCAGAATTGTGTACTTGGGCACAAAGTCCTGCGCTTCACTGTACTACGCTCAGCACCCTGAGATATTAGGTGTCAAATCGCTTCATGCCCAGTAATTTATCTATTAGCATTGGCCTTCAAATTGAAACACAGTAATGCTTGCACACTACTTCTTGACGGTTGTATAACTGGCAAAGGTCTTTCTCTCAACTTCCCCAGGCGGCGTCAACAATCTTCGAGAATTTTCCCACAACAGCATTGTAAACTTCCTCCACATATTGCCAAATAACGAACCGTCAACCACATATTTGTCTCAATATGCACGTATTAAACGGGACCACAGCCCATTAAAGTGATTTATATCTTGGAAATATGGCAATCATTTGCAGATTCAAAACAAAGGGAGGTTCAAGGGTGAATATAAAAATTCCCGGTGGCTCAGTGAAATGCCTCGTATGCCTTACGTTCAGAATTTCGTATAATATTTCAGTGTACCTGATGCTCTATGGCTAGGAAGTAAATTGGGAGAAAATGATTTTCATTTAGAGTCTAAACAGGTTACGATTTTTGTAGTAGTAGTTAGTACCAGTGGCGCTGGTCAAAAGAAGCCTCGAATTTTGTTAATAGATTCAACTTAAGTAAATTACATGTATGATAAAAAATAGAGACCAAGGTAAGGATAAGAAATTTATTTCTCAAAAAAAAATTGAAGAAAGAATCATAATTTTCTTAGTTTACAATATTTTTTCTTCGTTGGTAGTTCAGCAAATAGGTTAGTATTTACTTATATGTATTATATGTAAATAAATATATAAAACTTTATAATGTTGTTTCCTAATAACATCTTTACTCGTTACGGTACGCATTTATCTTGAGCCAATTGCGTCAACTGCTTTTCTGCTGCTCAAGCTGGCAAATATCTTCCAGACTAATATAGTTAGTGCTTAGATAGTAGTTTATTTACATTGAGGTAAAATCATTTTTAATAGTACTCTAATATATTTAATGGGGTAATAAATTAACTAGTATTTATGTTTATTACGTAAAAGTATTTTTTTATTATGACTAATGAATAAAAACTACCATAACAAACGTAAGAATCTATTAATTAAATAAATAACGGTGTCCATTTGGTAAATCCCATGAACGCTGGCTACATTCCCGCGTTGAATTGCTAAAGAAATTCTCTGCGCGAGGAATGAGCCAGCTCTCTTGTCACCGGTGGCGTCGACTAAGCGTGGAGATATAAAATTTATAAGATTAAAAATAACAAATATATAAAATTAAAATTAATATTACAACAGTACAGAAGCTCACGTCAAGATCGTCAACTTCAAAAACCCTTAAAAGTACTTAAAATAAAATTGAAACTAGCTACAAAGCCTAAATTAATAGCCTCATGGTTGGTAGAAAAGCGGTCAGAATGCTGGCGGCCTTGCCACGTTGGATGGCAATGCTTCCTTTTGAGCCAAAATACACGCCAGCATTCCTGTCGCCTGACACTTTGACCAAACGTTTGGCCCTATATATAAACCATGAGCGGCTGGCTCCAGGGACCTAAAGTCTCAACCCCAAACGGCAAAAACATTGTAATACTGTCTAAATAGTGTTAGTGCTTAACTAACAGTATATAACTCATCAGCCAGAAGACGTCCACTGCTGGACGAAAGTCTCCCTCTTAATAAGGAGGGGATGCCATAATCCCCACGCTTGGCAGGCGGCTTGGAGATCGCAGAGTGTTACCACCGTTAACTAAGAGGACGCTGCTACCCGTCCTCCGGTGGTTCTGGATGCAGTTTTAGGACATACCCAGGTCCCAAGAGTCTGTAAAGATATGACTAATATCTTTTAGACCCACGATCGGTGGCTATATTGATTGTTCTGTGTATCTATAAATACGCCATGAATAGTGCAGAGAGATCTTTTAGAGATCATTTTTTTTTCCCTATCAAACAGTCGTATTCACCACTAAAGGATAATTGTCTTGCAGATTTCCTCCACAAATACAACTTTGACGGGTTGGACCTGGATTGGGAATATCCCGGAGCAGCGGACCGTGGTGGCTCGTTCTCCGACAAGGACAAGTTCCTCTACTTCGTGCAGGAGCTGAAGAGAGCCTTCATCAGGGCTGGGAAGGGTTGGGAACTGACCGCTGCCGTGCCGTTGGCTAACTTCAGGCTGATGGAGGGGTACCATGTACCTGAGTTGTGCCAGTAAGTAATTTTTTTTTTTAAGTTTCTGGGTGAGGAATTCGTTTAAGTTGGTCTGTTGCACTTTTATCACCTGGGTGATCATAGGCAACAATGTTGTGTCCTTTGATTACCTGTGAATGTAATCGCCTATACAGGGTTAGTTCTAATCAGTTAGCATCTTTTTAAGGGCGTATACTGTACATCAAACCAAATAAATTTTACTATGGAGCCAACATTGAAATTTCGTAAAAATGAACAGCTGCGATTTTGCGATTTTAATGGGCCGAAGGAGCAGGGCAATGAAAGATATGATGATAAAGGACAGTGATTCTTGTCACGCCACGTATTGCCAGGAGGGCCCGCTCTCTGCAGTGCTAACCAGCGGCGGTTTGAGCTCTGCCCACTGCCGGCAGCAGTTTAGTTTTTAAGTGATATTTGTATTTATATTAAAATTCATATTCTTCTTGTAAACCGTATAAATTAGTAGATATATAAATACAATAATATCCACATCGTCTGAACACGGTACAATATACGTATACGTGGTAAAAGGTACGTAAGTATGTATCAAATTGTTGTACAAAATTGAGAAATACTAGACTAGTACTGGTGGGTACTAGAGCGGGCGAAGTAACTAAGTTTAAAAGTTTGCATGAGCAATGCCCATAATTTCAGATTTGAAAACAACCAATAAAATAAAATAAATTCTTATATTTGTTATTCGAACCTCGTCCTTTATCTCAAAGCACGCAAGTACAAATTTAATAAATCTCCGAAAATTGCAACAAGAATTGGGCTATAAAAATATCCGTAGCAAATTTCGCACGGAAAGGGCGAAAGAAGGAACATTACTGAGACACATAATATCGAATCATGTGCTTATACTTGTACAAGTTATAAGTAGCAAATCACATGGCACCGAGTATTTTTTATTATGAACCATAAACATAAAGGCATACATCGGCGCCGATGCTAAGAATGTAAGTTTATTTCCTCTTGTGAATTTTTATTGCCGAATAAATTTATACGAGATCCAGTCCTTGAATTGAAAGGGGTATGCAAAAATTCAGGTCCAGCGTATCGAAGGATTATTTTTCGAATCAGGACACCACAATAATAGAGTCATATTTTTTTTAGGTCTTTTTTGTTTTTAATCTAAAGATTTATTTGTTATGTGTTTAGATTATTGAATTGGGAAAAAAAATTGTTGAAGTTTGTAAGTTTAAAAAAACCGCTCAAGACAAAATTGTCATGTCACCAAACAGTGTCGATATAATATTTTTAAAAAAACAACAATTTTTTGCTTTAGTTATTTAGTGCGAACCGGCTGTCATTTTGTTGCTTTTAATAATTTATTGCCATACTTTACAGTTCGAACTGTATTTACATCACGATTAAAGTTTTAATTTAAAAAACTCTGAATCGATTAACGCTGCGCACACGGAGCCCGCCAAAAAAAAACATCGTTTTGAGGATACGAAATGAAAACGAAAAATCGAGGTGACAGAAAGACATTGACAAAAGACACCAAGCCTTAAAGACACAAAAATTTTACCCGAAACTTTAATTGTGTTACTAATCACTTAACAGGGACTTAATCGCGGACAAAACATATTTTGTTACCTCGACGTTTCGGCCTTGTTTCAATGTTGTTGTTTGATTAACATATTATGAGTTCAAATAGCGAATGTTTAAAACTTTCACGAACCTTTCCGGCTTCCTAATGAGCCACATAGGTTTCAATGTATGGCAAGCGATTCTGCATTTTTAATAACATAATAATTGTATTTATAGTGAACTGGATGCAATCCACGTGATGTCTTACGACCTCCGCGGCAACTGGGCTGGGTTCGCCGACGTGCACTCTCCTCTATACAAGCGTCCTCATGATCAGTGGGCGTACGAAAAGCTTAACGTGGTAAGTGTATCAAAATTTATGTTTGGAGTTAAAGTACTTCGAAAGGAGAGGAAATAAAATTCATAGTATAGTATATCAGACATTATTATATACATTAACAAACACAAATACAAGTTTTATGTTTATTTTATTTTATTTATACAATCAAGTGACGAGACGAGCAAGACGTTCGCCTGGTGGTAAGCTTCACGCCTGCCACTAACAGTAGCATTGCCAGAATGGTGAACTTGCGAACACAATCCTGCGCCACACTGCGCTGCGCTCGTCACCCTGAGACATCTGATGTTAAATGTCTTCATACCCAGTTATCTGGTAACATTGCCCTTCAAACTGGAACACAGTAATGCTTGCACACTACTGCATGGCGGTTGAATAACTGGCAAAGGTGTGGTACTTCCCCAGGCAGTCTCTGCAGTAGAGTCCTACCAGCACAAAAAAATTAATCAAAATGTCAATGTCAGAAATAAAAATAAAATAATTATAATGTAAAATATCAATATCACATAACCCATCAGTCATCGTATCAGGTGCAAAGGTGCTCAACGCTGGCCACGTTGCCGCGTTGGATAGCAATGGCTAGCCTTTGCACCAGGTACGAGCTGGAGCGGGAGTCGCCAGTCTTATCTCTTAACCGAAATAAAATCAGAAAGATCATAATATTTTATAAGTTTCACATACAACTGCACCGTGATAGCATAGTGGTCTAGCGGCTTTAGTAGGCTATAGGCGTACTTAGTGAACACATATAAAGCGGTGTGATCTCTTTCATAATCCTCATTGAAAAAAAACCCCAATCAATTAACATTTGCAATTAATTTAGAGCTACATACACAACAACCAAACTCGGATTCTAAAAAACATACCTCTGGCTTATCGATGAAGGAAAATAGGAGGAAACCCGCATAATCATGTTCCGAGAAAAAAATCAATGGCGTTTGTGAATTCACTAACCCGCAGTTTAGTGGAATCCAATCACTCTGTGATGGTAGTCCTATGTCAAGCAGTGCGACGTTAATGTTGATATATGGCAGTTAATTCCCTTAGTACGTTACCATTTTTTATGCAAATGAGTGACAAGACAAGCGAGACGTACGCGCCTGGCGGTAAACATTACGCCTGGGGTCTTATTTTTGAATCGTACACAAGAGTTGCGCATGCGAAAAGAGCCGATTTTCGAACGTTGTTGTTTGTAATAAGGTTAAATATCGTATAAAAGTCGGCTCCGCTCGCATGCGCAACTTTGCGCACGACTCAAAAATAAGATCCCTGGTCGCCTGGATATAACAGTATAGCAGTGCGAGAATTGTGAACTTGCGAACAAAATCTTGTGCCGCACTCCACTGCGCTCGTCGCCATGAGATATTAGATGCCAAATTATCAATTATCAATTTATCTGGTGACATGGCCCTTCAACCCGAAGCACAGTAATTTTTGCACACTACTGGTTGACGGTTGAATAACTGGCTAAGGAACCCCTTAATTAATTAATTCATAAATAATTAATTCATTATTTCGCTGCACATCTGTTTTGGAAAGTTTTAATAATAATGTATTTTCTTTAGAACGACGGCCTCAATCTGTGGGAAGAAAAGGGTTGTCCAACCAACAAGCTGGTTGTAGGTATCCCCTTCTATGGGCGGTCGTTCACGCTGTCTGCCGGGAACAACAACTACGGGCTGGGAACCTACATCAACAAAGAGGCGGGCGGTGGCGACCCGGCGCCTTACACTAATGCCACTGGATTCTGGGCTTACTACGAGGTAACTGAGAAAAAAGGACCGTCTTGAACAAATTGTGGCCGTAGTTCTGATCATGCAGTGACGTGACGCCTATTTGGTCAGTCCGCTAACGGCTGCCTCGCCTAGCAGTCGTTCAAGCTTACATTAAAAGGCTACTGCTGTTATGTAATTCCAAATACGACACCACATTTAAAAACGTTAACATATTTATTTGTATGGGATATCATTTGCTAGATGCTTTACAAAGTTAAGTCGTCAACTTTGAATGAGCTGTGTAAAAAGGTTCGTGTGTTGCTGCTCGGCGGCGGTGTATCCAGTCCGGGATATAGTTAGTAGTTAACGGTAGTATAAGTATAATCACGAGGTAACAATAATAAAGCGCATCGGACGGTAATCAATAAAAATAGAAGCGCGCGCGCCGGTGTCGCAGGAGAGAGTCCTTGCTCGCAGACCGGCGCGGGGCGAGGTCCGCGGAGGTAGGTGACGCGTGGTAACCACCGGGCGGGAAGAAGCGCGCGGGGAAGACGCGGGGCGCGGGCGGCGATGCACGCTAGAGCGTTGTAGCTAAGTACCTACCTATAGCTAACCAATCGCGTGTGTATATGCGCACTGTTACAGCTGTCAAAAAGCGATTAACATCATGGAGAGAGTATTTTTTAAAACCTGAAATTCTATTCTATGGATAGATATAGCTATCTATTTTATGACTACGTTTTGCTGATTGGTCCCTTGTGTATTTTAGGGAAAAAACAATATGATAAAACCATATCAATCAACTCCCCAATTTACTTTTTAGATCTGCACAGTAGTAGACAAGGAAGACTCTGAATGGACCAAGAAATGGGACGACCATGGCAAGGTGCCTTATGCTTTCAAAGGAACTCAATGGGTCGGCTATGAAGATACCAAGAGCGTGGAGATCAAGATGGAGTGGATCAAGAAGAAGGGATATCTCGGGGCAATGACCTGGGCTATAGATATGGATGACTTCAAAGGCCTTTGCGGTGATGAGAACCCACTGATCAAGCTGTTGCATAAGCATATGAGCAACTATAATGTGCCCCCGCCGCGTACTGAGAACACTACTCCCACTGTAAGTACTATACTACTAACTGTTCAGATAACAACTGAGTTACGAGCAAGTCCCATAAGATACTACTATTGCCCAGCTTATGTGCCTTAGACAATTTTGGGCTCTCCGTATTTTGTTTCTGTTTGTTTTGATTGCCGTGGTTTGGACCTGGGCATGTCCTAGTCCTCCAACGGTGGTAACACTCTGCGATCCCCAAGCCACCTGCCAAGCGTGGGGATTATGGCAACCCCTATTAAGGGGAAGGCTTTCGTCCAGCAGTGGACGTCTTCTGGCTGATGAGTGTATTTTGTTTTTGCTCTATCGTAAAAACGGTTATTCATAGAAATTTACACACAAGTGATAGGTAGGTATATACCTATCATTTGTGTGATTATATACCAACTTTTAACATATCATAAAACAGGGTTCGAGATTCTAATTCGGATTCCGAACAAAATCAAAGATAACTTAATAATTTTGTAGTAAATGTAATTCACCGTGTAGTGGTACAGAATCTTTGTTGCGCGAGCCTAACTCGCACTTGACTGGTTTTTATTATTGAAAACTTTATCAATATTATTTTTAGTTTACTAGGTCAACAGTTCTATCAGTAAAATCAGTCAATTCGCTTTTAGTACAATCCAAAAATACAAAATAAATCACACACCCCTCATTCCGAGACAAACAAAAATGAGTTCGACACAGATATGGAAATGCGCTATAAATCGCCCCAGAACAAATGCTCCGTCCAAACGCCGTCGAAACGCTTCGTCCATTACTCATTGCGATGTTATCTGGTTCGATACAGCCGGAATGGGCGCGACCCCCGTCGACGCCTTCGGACCCGTCAGAAGGAGCCCCCATACCGACCACTACTACCCTAAAGCCGGCTACAAACGCGCCAACCACGCAGAAAGTTACGACTCCGACTACGACTACAACTACAGAAGCCGAGATTGACTCTGACAGCCAACCTGAACTCGTGGAGAAGCCGGAGAAACCTGATATAGAGGAACCTCAAATTGTAAGACAATATTTGCATTTTTCATATTTATCCATAGACTTTTAAATTGTAGAGCTAAGCTCTCTGTCCTTTGATGAAGTTTTTAGTTAGTGCATTTGATTCGTTAATTCATCATTAAAAAATTAAAAATAATCATGTAGCATTTTGTATGTAAAAAGTAAAGAGATTAGCAAGTTGATCTCCTGATGTTAACATAGCGTCAGGCATGACAATTGCAGGGGTATTCAGAACCTTGAGTAATAAAGAATAGGGAAACACTGCATTGGGAGCTCTTTACTTTGACACATAAGACGATGAGTTTTAAAGAAACAGTATTAAAACTGAACTGAGTATTGAAACTGTTCGTTTGCTGGAAATATTATATCTATTAAATACAAAAAAAAATTATTGATACACACAAAATTTAATATAAAAGAAAGAAATTTAAATAATAAATATTGAGCACCCATAATTTTGTCACGAAACTGATCCCAACTCAGCATAAAGTGGTTGCTAACCAGCGCTGGTTTTCTGTAGGAACCGGCAGGTGACGTCACGCACGGTACGTTGTGCATTCTTACAATAATAATAAATACACTATACCAAAAATAAATAGAATAAACAGAACAAAAAGAAAACAACTAACTGAACAACAAAAAGAAAACTACTAATAACTGAACAAGAAAACTACTAACTGAACATAGGTATATACCTACTTAGGCGACATCCTGTTATCAAAGGACACACTACTGTAACACCGAGTAAAATCTAGTGCCTAGAGGCGAAACTTTCATATGCCTAGCCCACAAGGCCAAAATGTCATAAGCTCTGACATCGTGTTTACCAAAGCGTTATTTTTCAGGATAACGAAATAGAGAGCTCTGAAGTTTGCAACTCCGAAGATGACTACATTCCGGATAAAAAAAACTGTAATAAGGTAGGTAATTTACTTTATAAGTACATCTTCCCAACGACCAAGAAACGGCAAACTGACTGGTTGTTCATCAAGATCGGAACGACAGCCAAACGTGGCCGAACCCAATGCAAATTGCTGCAATGGCCTTCCAACATATTGGGGATGTCAATGGTAATAGTCTGCCTACATAATTTTCTACTACTTATTGCGGGGGAAAAGGTAAACACGCATGGCAAACTTTCACACTAATAAAACAAGTTTCTGTTCGTATGAACGCACACTAAAACAAACTCACAACACACATAAAGGGCTGTATGGAGTTTTGGCGGGAACACTGAAAAATCATGTCGGTGCATTCTATTATTTTCTTAAACTTGTGTTTTTTCGCGAATTAATGATTCAAAATGGTGGTGTTTTATTCATTGAGTGTTGAATTACATGCACGAGTGTGGGCAAGTGATATAATGTGGTGAAACATGTCTTTTTGTGTTGTTTTCAAAACTCCATAGAAGCTCATAGTAAAGTCGCCACAACTTTACTAGGGTATGACTTGGACTTGACTATGACTAATTTCGTGTGACTTACTGTGATTTCATGACTTATTTGACTTGATTATAACAAATAAATGTGAAAATTCTTAAACTTGACACTGGCAGAATGCACAATGTGTGATGCCAATAGGATCTTCCACTCGGCTTGAAAATATTTCTGCGAAGTAAACTTAAGTTGACATTTCGACATGCTTTATTTCAGTACTGGCGCTGTGTCAACGGTGAAGGAGTGCAGTTCAGCTGTCAGCCAGGCACCATCTTCAACACCAAACTGAATGTATGCGACTGGCCACAAAATGCCCACCGTCCCGAATGCAAATCCTGATTTGTCGCAACTCTGTAGCTAGCCTTAGATAGATAAAGTTGATAGGTTACGAATATCGTTACAACGCATTTGCAAAGCTAAAGTACTTTTTGCGATGTGAATAATAGTGGACACTTATACAGTATAGTAACATAACTATTTATGTAAAAAGTTTCATCAAAGATTTACAATATTAGCTTATAAAAGTTAGCTGTCTGTAAAAAAAAATTGCATCCTGAGAATAACTAGAGGTACAATATTTTGGTACGACTTCTTGCAATGATTATACGGCTCTTAAGGTTCTTATTTTAAAACTCCACAGACCTATATTAGTTTTGTTAAGTTCTCTTTAGATTAGATAGTTATAACTTTAATATTTTTAATATTGTCATATTTTGTTGCTGTTCAACATAATACGACAATGTTCATTCTGTTTCGCTCTAATTGATTAGGTGGTTAATTTTAGGAAGGTGGATAAAAATGCCTTCGAAGGGATTATAGGTATTTACTTACCTACATATTTTCTAAGGTGTTCATAATACTCAGTATTGTTACTAAACAGCAAAACTTAAAAAAATGTAGTAGTTGTAATGATACAAGACTGCATTAGTAAAAAATAGAGAAACTCTACTCGTATTTCAAAATAATAGAGTAAAAATAATTACTAAACTTAAATCTTCGCATTTTGATGTTCGATTTAAAAAATAAACTAGGTACGGGCATTATAAGTATTCTTGATCAGTCTGGTAAGAAAAGATACTTAGATTGTAAGCTTCTAGTTATTACTTTACTTGGAATATTTTCTCATTCATTATTTTTATGGTGTTACAAGACCAATTCCAATGCGAATTGAGGAGTATCTGCGATCTGCGATATTTATTATTTTACTCGTCGAATGAATTGAAGGAAAATGTGTTGCCAGTCGGAAGCCAATTAGACCATTTCCAGTTTCAGAATTGAAATTTCCTTCACCGCCATCGTTGGCATTGGTCTCGCTCGCGTAGTATTTTTAGTTTTAGTTTATTTATTTTTCTTATTTTTAAGTGAATAAACGTAAGAAAACAGCTTACAGTTATTTAAATTATAATATGTCACAATGTCATCCCCGTTACTAATAAACGTGGAGTAACCTGGGAATAACTAATCCGTTTGTTTACTTTCATGTAGAAAGATAAAAGGCGCTGAGGCTACGCAATATGCATTTATTTTATAGTTAGGAACTTTGTGTGTATTATTACTTGTGGATTTTATACAGAAAGAAGCATAGATTACTATCAGAAATTATTAGAATGAAAAAAGCATAGATTTTTTTTTTTAATTTAATTAAGAAATTAATAAAAAGGACACGGATTATTTTAATACATAGAAACGATTACCTATTATAAATTATCATTTTAAAGAAACATAGATAATCAAAATTTTTTAACCCTTTGAGACCTGCATTTGTTTTTCTTCCTTAATTTGTGATAATTTCTTTACGGTAAAAGAAGACTAAGTTAAGTAAGAGAAAAATAAAATAAAAAAATTTGGAAGTTTACTTTTCGAGAAATGTTAGTTTTTCTTTATGTACACAAATGAGGACATTAGGCTAAAACGTTATTACGAGTACCTTAATGGATGTTTACTCAAAAAATAAAAACTGTTGTTTTGGATAGTGTTTTGATTACAAATGTATGCAAATATAATAAAACTAAACAGTGCATCCTTCCTCAAATAAAAAAATAATAATTTGAATAGGTACAGATATTCAGTCTGAGGGATAAAAACCAATACCAAAATTCCCATTACCATTACCCAAACTATATTTTTAGCTCGTAGGTATGAAAACTAAGAAAGCAGTTTTTGCTTTTAGTGAGTCATACATTGCACTTCACTCGATACTTCCACCTTAGCTTCCTGTCAGCTTACAGCGTGTTCCAGGCCCATTATCATGTGCATGAAATTTACCAACACCGTTACTAGTTGTTTCAACTCCAAGACGAATAGGTCTTCTTGGAATAATTTCTAGCCTTGGACTGCTGCTTGATAGACATCCTCATTTTGCAGTTGCTATTTTATTACGTAATAAGCTCTCAGCAAGTTTTCCGGTACACTTCCAAACCAGGGTGACTGAATATGCGAACCAAACAAGATTTCCATCTCATTTGGAGTTGCTGGTCTGCTGTCTTTTCATGACTGTCGCCGGAGAAGTTGGTAATTTTCTTTCTATGAAATAATCCTTAAAGAAAATAATTATACCGGAACAGTAATATATTGAAGCTTGCACGACAGGATCAAACAGCAAGAGGTCATAATCAATCCATTGACAGTGGTTTTTAATTTCTCTGTCTCAATCGAATGCTTTGTTTGAGTTCAAATCAAAGACGTTCTAAAATCTATAATGATGAGATAGGTCCACTTTCCGACTCATCCACGACAACATCTGTAAGCGATATGGTTGAGTGGAGAAGATATTACAGGTTAAAGGTAACCTTTACTCAATAGTTGTCGTGCCTCGGCTAGTCGTGTTGTTCGGACCTAGAATACAGGTAACAGAAGGGCGCCATGCAATTTCCTTTTTAAAAACAGACAAGATTGCAAAAGGTCTGTTAAATAAAATAATGATTTTAAATTTAATAAAGCTTTTATTTAACTTTTAATTTGTTATGATATATTATGTGTCACAGGCACAAGGCGGAAGGCCTAAACGAAAATGAATTAAAACCTAAATAAATCTACCTAGTTTAGGTAACAATAAAGTTGAAGTAATGAAAAAAAAATAGCACTAGTTAAACTTGATATTGCAAAGAAAACTAAATGCAGTACCTAACTAAGATCATTAATATTATTTAACTAGCTTACACTGTTAAACTTAAGAGTAATTAAATTAAATTAAACTAGTATAAACGTTGGAAAACCAACATTATCCAAACATTTGTATAGGTTAAACTATTCTCTGAACGTTTGGCAAAATGACCGGTTTAGTTAAACCATACTTAGATCTGAGATGAAGTTATAATTAACCTAGTACGGAAATTAGGTCCCTGGATAATAAACCATGCCTGCAGTATTTGTAAGACTAATCCCAGACGTGAGTAGCGAGCCCTGGCTGGAAAACTGGCTGCACGCCCCAAAATAAGTACGCCTAGGTAGCTTTTGACCTCCCGGAAGACCGAAACTATCTGTAATAAACAAAAAGTACATCTATAAGAAAACATTCCCATTCTAAAAATCAAAATGGCTATCACAAAACTTCACAAGAAGCCACACCCTTGTTTTATACTTACTCGGAAATTAAGCTCAAGTATATATTCCTCAAATGTCACGGTCCACACCAACTTAGGTCATCTATCCTCCAGGTTAACATTACTTCACTGAAAATAACAATTGTCAAAATCAGAGAAAGAATCTAACAAACAAAATATCAAATTCAGAATGTATGACGCATGTGTGTAATCCAATACACATCAACTTACCTCTTTAAAAATCGCGCCACTGCGCTTAACAAAAATTGCTAGACGATTGGGCAAACATTTCAAACGATATTTGGGCTAAACAATACGCCCTAAAACGAAACAATCACTCCTTCTTTTAAAATTGAAAGTTCAAGACATGCTTCCAAGACAAAGCAGCACAAAAATATGTCCTCACGCATCACTTTCCAGTGAGGTGAAACTCCACAAACGATATATAAATCGACATCTTGAATTCTGTGTTCAATCCGCAATCAACCTAGTTCACAAGTCCACCAAAATCTACATTCGTTGCTAATCAGCAACGATCTGTCTCGATATTAACTTGTTTACAAATCCACCTTATAAATACTCCAGAGTATTAGCTGATATCAAAACAAACTGTTGATTTTTGTCGACAAGTCATGTTGATATCGACACACGCAAACACCCGGAAATATCGGCCTACCCTATAACTAGTAACATGTCAAAACTACATCCATCAAAGTTGTTTACTTCGTGAATTCCCCAAATGAAGGAATTCTTACCAAAGTATAAATCCGATAAATTCAATTGATGAATTAAAAGCCCAGAGTTTCACTCAGGCTTGAGGAATACTGTATTTTAAAACATTAAATCCTAAAACAAACAAGAAATGGTACTAGTTCGAAGACTCCGGTGTTGCCATTCACATAAAATTAAATGTAGATTAAAAATGTCACAAAGTTGAAATAAGCGCCATCTAACAGAAATTGCCTAAAACTCGGCGGTCGATGACACGCCAGCCACTCGAACCTTTTTAAAGATGGTCTCGTCGCCAGTTCATAGATGGCACCACACGTCATTTATTTACGTAAATGTTAGTTACTGCTGATAAAATATTTGCACGTAACACATCTTCAGAATTGGCAGTGGTAGAAATTGTTTCCTGATCATCTTCTGAACCAGAAGTATCATGATCAGCACATTCAGCACCCCCTGATCATTGATGACATCATCATATCCAGATTCAGGTGGAAAGACCTCCCTCTGATTCCGATTTACTAAATCATCATCCTATTTGGATAGACCTTTGTTTTGCTTGCGATTATCATCCTCATTTTCTTTGTCAGACCGTTCCGAGGTCTAAAATTTTCGAAAAGTAGAGGGCGAGAATATTCTATTTTGAATTTTTTTTCAATAATTACGCTTGTTTAAATAAACGTTACATTTTAATATTAAAACAAACCAAACCAAAACCTATTTTTAATTATATCTCATTTCTACAATTTATCAGAAAACATTTATTTTGTATTATTTGTCCCGAAATCTTAGGATTTAGAAATAAATAGATACAGCATACCTGCACCTGACTACTGGTGGAAGCAATGTCAAAAAGTGCTTGAAAATGCTAAGAGATGGCGTTACTAGTATCGAATTCGTTGCTTTATTATGTGCGCAAACGATCACAGGCGTTCTTAAATACAAACGTTACATTTTTCTTAGTTTTATTTTAAATAAATCCTTATGAACTTTGAGCACCTAGGGTCTGAAAGGGTGTAAACAACTTTCTCTGAGTAGGTAAATATATTTATTAATTTCTTGCATAAACGATAGAAAATGTGAGATTTCGTACCAGAAATGTAAGGTCTCGAAAATAAGTTGGTAATGCTTTTGCGCTTCGTTACCACAATCCACTTACATCCCATCCATATTAGCTCCCAAATTCAATTATTTTATTTTCCTCTCTGATATTTTTGTCGCGTCAGATAAGTAGATATACTTCCGCGGTAGCGAGCATTGAGTGATAAATAGACATACAAACGGAATAGAGATCTAATAGTGAGACCCAAAGTTTGTTTTACATCAGTGAAACATCACATATAGACCTATATACCTGGAGCGTTTTACACTTATGCTAACTGCCTTAAACGGAACAAACCTAACCACCAAGGAAACCCCCGGGCTGTCTCGTTCGGATGGCAAGCGCCCAGACGGACTCACCCTAGTTCCGTGGCAGAAGGGTCGATGTCTGATATGGGATGCTACATGCGTCAGTCAGTACATTTTAATCGTGTCACCTTTCTGCCACTCAGAGGATGGCCGGCGTGGGTTTCGTCAGCAGCTTTAGGCAAGGGCAATTAACAGGCTGCTCTAGAATCGGGGTATAACTTCGTCTCTTTTGCCGTAGAGACTGCGGGTTCATGGGGCTCAGAAGCGAAAAAGTTCGTGGGCGATAAAAAAACACCAAGAAGTCTGTAGGTATTCAAAGCTTAGTAAAAAGTCTTGAAACGGAAACTTTTTCTCTCCGGAGAATCATCGTCATCATAATCATCAGCCATGCAGAAGACGCCCACTGCTGGACGAAGGCCTCCTTATTAAGGAGGGGTTGCCCTCAGACAATAATTAAGTATACTCTTGTTATCACTTTTTGTGGGTTTCGCCCATAGGGCAGGCTAAAGCCATAAGGCCATTCAGCTTGGTCAAACGACATACGTTCATAGTGAATATCCTTCTTGCTCTAGTGAAGTAGTGGCAACTTTATTGCAAGCTATTTCGGAGTATTGAATCTGCATAATATACTGGTTTGTACAGCAATCCTTTGCCTTACTAAAAGCTCTGTCCAAAGTAAAATGTAAACAGCTATATAACCTACAAATCAATTTTCAGGCCGTCAACAACTGCATAGATTCATAAAACAAGGAACAGTACCCAGTATATTTCCTTGGACTAGATTATTGACAACGCCCTCACCAAGAGCAGATAGATATCGAGAACGATTAACAATAAAACTTGATATTGCGACATCTGGACCACCGCTGGCGCAGTCAGCGAAATGTTTTGTCTGTGGAAATTCTCCATTCCATTCCAGATCTCCATTGCATGGTCGTAGCCAAACTAGTGAGATCTTATTGGCTGGTAGATTATTAACTACTAGTCCTTAGATCTCTACAGGTTTAAGTCCTCGACGTAAGGTACCGATGACAAAGTTTTCTACCCGCCCGCATCTTCCGCAAGTGTTCGTCGTCATATTGCCGCAGGAAATACGCAGGCGTTTTCTTTTGCGGCAGTAACGTGACGGGAATGATGGTTTGAAGGGGTTGAACTATAAGATACCATTTTAAGACTTGGGAAGCTAAATTAGACAATTAGGTTTGTGATAGTAGGTAGGTAGGTACGTGAATTTCAGAGATGTAGAGTTTTCTATGCTGGCGATATTTTTTACTAAATCTTATGGGTATTGGTAACTTGCGCACTACCTCTTAAGAGTGGGCTTAGAACATCATGACCAACAACTCTTTGTTATACGACCTTTGGCAAAACTTAATACATTTCACCAATCCCAAGCAAGCGGCCCAAGCCGCCTGCTTAGCGTGGGGATTATGGCAACACCCCTCTATAAAGGGGGAGGCCACCGTCCAGCAGTGGACGTTTTATGGCTGACGACGAATACATTTCACGAGAATTATTATTTTTGTTTGTTTTACTAGTTTACTATTAACTATTAACGGAGTGCTATTAAGTTTACTGTGCTACGGTGCAGCACCGTGCATGAACTGAGACTGCCTATAGTTTGCGTAAAACTAAAATGATTTGGCTCGTAGATTTTTTTATTTTTTTATTTTTGTGTCGAAATAAAAATCATTGAATTAGTGGTAAAAAAGTGGGAAAACAAAAGTTGTATATATTGATGTAGCAAACACTTATTTAGACGTTATGCGCAAATTACCAAAATCCCTGTATAAGGTTTTAGGTACAACCCTAATTATTTATATTTGAGTCTTGCAAAAAAATAGGTACGTATTACGTGAAAAACCATAATACCTTGTACCTACCTTCTACTTATTAACATTTAACTTACTTTATTGTATTGGCTGATTGCTTATAAGTACTTGAAATATAGAACACGCATTTCTTCTCTGCTCATTTCTATGTTTCGTCACGAAGTTCCCCTTCAACAAAAACCAGTGATATCAGGCAGGGCTTTAAAATTCGTGCGGAAATTCCTAAAAACTCGTGCCATAGGAGTACTTACTCTTAACTAAGCTACCACGAATTACTAGCAGGGCCAGACGGTTCCCGCAATCTTACATGACTTATTAATTTATAAATTTTTCAGGGATTTTAAGTAAGATTTGAGTACCTAAGTATTTGGAATTTGCTGTAAGTACGGGATAGAGTATTGTATAGCTCTATTGTAGAGTCCGCCTGCTGAAGTACTACACCTATGCCAGTTACTCAACTGCCAAACAGGTAGTGTCAACGCCAGAGAACCAGAGAAATTACTGGACACGAAGAGATTTGACAACTAATATAACGAGCGCAGTGCAGTGCGGCGCACATAGACATACATAGTAGGGACGGGTTGGACGCCATTTTGAAATGTCGCTCATTCGTCGGTGTTTAAGAAACGCATTGATACGCATTGGCACAGTCTGCGACGCACGTTCGACGTGATTACTTGAGAGCAAAATGCCAAAATGCGCGATGAAGGGCTCATCATCGTCACGATCATCAGCCCGGAGACGTCCACTGCTGAACGAAGGCCTCCCCCTTAGACCGCCACACTGTACGACAACCTGCCATTTGCATCCACCGGTTGCCCGCGACTTTTACAATGTCGTCAGTCCACCTAGTGAGAGGCCTTCCTACGCTGCATCTGTCAGTCAGTCATCAGTCCGTCAGTGTGTGTTGCCAATGATGACATATGGAACTGAAACGTGGTCTTTAACTGCTGGCCTTTTGGAGAGGCTCAGAGTCGCACAACGGGCAATGGAGAGAGCTATGCTCGGAGTTAGTTTGCGCGATAAAATCCGGTGAAGGACTGTACGAATAAAATTTCAAAGTGCAGTAAACAAAAGGTGGCGGTCTTAATGACCAGTAAGCCAACATTTAAAGTTAAACTAAACTTGTTTTTACACAAAAACTTTTATTTTTAGGTAATAGGTAAGTCGTTTCTAGTTTCGTACAGTTTGCGCTTCTTCTACCACGCCTTACTGGCGCTGCACGTAGTGACCGCGAAATCCGGGAGATGGCGTTGTCCTTATATCAAAGAGAAATTAGACTTACGATTTCTTAACTCAGGCGTATCTAGACATAGAAATCATTGGCGGCGCAGGATTTTGTTCGCAAGTTCAAATCTTGGTAATGTGTTGTAATGCTATTGTTATGTGCAGGCTGTTAGGGTTTACCACTAGGTGAACGTCTCGCTAGTCGTGCATAAAAAACCCTGTCATTTTCCGACCCTCTATCTATAATCTATATAATGCTTGCCGAAAATCATGTCTATATCTGTTGCTCAGTAAGGTACTGCATGAAAGGAAAACCAGCAATCACATTATTGCATTTACATAATATTAATAAGATCTCCACTTATACCACAGAATAAGACGTAGTCCTTCTTACTTATATACAGTAAATGCGGAAGAGCTTGCGAATCTTCTATTTTTAGCTATTCCCACACGCCGCATATTTTCGGCAGTCCATTTCCACCCAAACGGCTCATTCTGTCCATAACATATTCATGTAGTGGTCAGTAATTGACTCTGTTGGGATGTACGTTACAGCCTGATGCTAATTCGGCCACTTTGACCCCACATTCCAAATTTATATGTGACCCTTGGTTATATTATTTAGTCTGTGGTTATTTGCAGGCTCACCGTCATGACTATTTTTGTAGGACCATATGACTTTTTTACTCTATATAAAATATTAGGTTAGGTAATGGGTTATGTCGTGTTATGGAAGACTTTAGATGAGGATGATGGAATAGTAATGAGTCTAGTAGAGAGTTCGAGGTAAAATGATACTTGATTACAAATACTTTCAAAAAAAAACAGCAGACTTCAAGTTAGTTTACCTGGATGACATCTTTTTCCAGTTATTTTGATTTAAGAACCAAACTGTACCAATTTCGACAAAAAATTGTATACGGGACTACTTCTGAAGACGACATAGCAAACAAAAAAAAACATCAAAATCAATTCATAATTGGCGCAATAATCAAGTAACAAGCAAAAAAACAAACAAAATATATATAAGAAAAACACTATCGAATTGAGAAACTCTTTTTTTGAAGTCGGATGAAAGACAGCTTGATAGTAAGCATAAAGACTTATACACACAACTTTTAATGCTGTTTACAATATATCACTTCTGATGCATTGCGCTCTACTGTGTAAGTTTAAGAGTAGGGCCTTCGCTTTTCTGTGGTGTTTGTAACTGCATATGGTGGAAAAATAATACAAACTCTTAGAGATAAATTAGCGGGTCCCAACTAGGCAGCGCCTGTATCTTGGGCACCATATGGCCAAGTTAACAGTTATTTGTGCGCCGACATTTGTACTCATTGATAGTTTTCTAGCACAACATTTCGCAATAAGTATCGTCAACAACAAAATAATATTCTTGTTCATAAAAGTATTGATCAATTATTCTCAATCCTGAATGCTGTTGCATGCAAATTTAAATATATTTCAAAGTTAGTAATAGTTTATTAATAAGAAGGTAAGTTAATTGTTCGAATTTGAAAATGGAAGTGGAAGATGGAATTGACAAAAGAACAAAGAAATAAATGCACCTTAGGGAGTAGGTACGAGTACCACAGTACATTCGAAGAATCTAGTCTACCTACCTCAGCTATATGAAAATATTGCAAGAGCGGAACGGTTTAAAAATATTTTTTTTTTTTAATGGAACTATAATAATAAGTAAGTAATGGTACATTATGAACATGAAAACACGCATTATTCGCTTCATTAAGCAGTTAAGGGCAGATGAATGTTATACTTAAATAAAGTTATAATAATTTTGGTTATTTCAACCTCTGACTTTCGAGTAAAAACTAATAAACACCGTAAAGGTTAAGCCATCCGATCGACCTTTCAAATTTCGTGGACGAAGTTGTTTTATGGAATAAATCTGTGTGAATCAGTGGATAGGTCACATAAATATAATCTAAAATGAACTTAATAATACTGATTAAAAAGTGTAAAATAGATATGGACCTTCAAAGCATCTAAAGTTGTCCAATTCAGATAAGGTTCCTAAGTTTACCAACGTGGCGTGAAATCTCCGGAACAAAAAAAGATTACATGATAGACATACCGAAACCATGTTCCTAAAATTATTAAAATAATTATGAGCCGTATCACGTCGAATTTCGTGTACATAATAATTCTAAAAAATCTTAAAATTATTTAAAAAGATTGGGCTCGTCCGGGATTTGAACCCGGGACCTCTCGCACCCTAAGCGAAAATCATACCCCTAGACCAACGAGCCGGTGAACGTACTGCCGAAAATTGCCATCACATTTCGTTAAGATAAACCACGATAAGACGTCACGCAGGGAGAGGCGTATTTTTTTTAGTCTAGTGTCAGATAATAAATTATGATCGAACTTATTTTTTACACCAGCATTTAGATCAACGATTTTTTCTTCTTTTATTAACAATGTGAATAACAATCCTAATCTTATTTACTGTTTTTGGCGAGGTACGAACACCTAAGAGTCAATCAAGATTAACCAATCGATAATGATAATGATAACACGAAGTATCTGTCAAGGTATAGTCTGACTAACACATCTCTACATAATGACCGACGGAGCTACCATCGTAATTTTTGTATAGAACTGAGAGCTGCCTGTTGAATTATTTTATTTAGTTCTTTAATTTAACCAAAACGGAACAATTAATTTTGTAATGCTGTACCAGGCGTTTGTTTTGTAACTAGCACAATCATCCAAAGAAATTGTATACTGCATACTCTCTTACTAGTGTACACATATTACTAGTGTAATAATACAGCCCTTCAACCGACAGATCTAAGTAGGTACTTACTAAAATATAGCTGTCTTTTTCATTGCAGTTTAATAGATAAGGACTGCAACATTTTGATAAGTTTAAAACTATCAACTTTCTATTTCTGTCTTTACTTTAATTACTATGCAAAAAATTCGACGAAGCCTAAATTGGGAAGACGTAAATTTCCGCATACCAACTCTATGATGACGTCATCAAATCCGCAAGTGTTATAAGCTGCTAAGTTGGGCCGATCCAAGCTCTGAAACGAGCCGGCAGACACGCCAATCCGACAACTCAAAGTAAATATTGGAATCAGCCCAAATGTGCTGCCAGAATACACGGTTTTCCTTTATTTATGGGAGTTTTCATAGAGGGCCAGTAAACTCTTACAGTAGGCTCAAAGTCAAAGGCTCAGTCCCGCCTTGTTTGTCCCATACAAGCCAAAGCCAAGCTAAGCTAAGCCATAGGTCTTCAGGCGGCACATGACTCATATACCTATTGGGTTACGCGTAATAGTATAACTAAGCCTTAAGGAGGTCACTGTACCTACTCATCATTGTGAACCGCACTAACTAAAGGTACGAGTATGTGACATTTTGGCCTAGTTCATACAAGGAATTAAAGGAAGGAAGTACCACTAGGCCACCTGAGTATAGGAAATGTCCTAACCCTTTAAAAAATACCTGGTCCATATATTTTGTCGAAGTTAATTGACATTTGGTGGAACAGCTTATTTTTTTATCTTCGAGCATAAACCATCGGATGTGGCAAGCCAATGCCAAAAGCTATATGGTCAGATCAGTTACCCTTGGTGCTTGTTGTGAGTTTGTTTTAGTGTGCGTTTCAGGAATTTGTTTTATAGTGTAAATGTGTAAATGTTAGTTGAAAATGTGTCATGCGTGTCTACCACGACAAAAAAATATGTTTGTTTTAAATGAAAACTAAATTAAAAAAAAATATGAAGGTAAATAAAAAAAAAATGAAAATTAAATTAAATTTAAAATTAAGTCAGTAGTTCTAATACCTAATAAACGCTCGTAACTACTAATTAGCTAGAAAGGCTAAATTCCGCTTAGTAAAAATAATTGAGGTTGTGATTTCAGTAGTTATAATTATAACATGGCAACATTAAGCCGATAAGGCATCTCAACGCGTCTACTATGCAAATATTGCCGATTGAGCTGAGACAAAGGGATCTCCACTAACTCTACAACTACCTACGCAACGGATTAAGCGAAATTCTAAACATGAATTTAAAAAATAAAGTAGTTTCCTTCAACTCGACAGATAGCGCAGACTAAACGTGCCAGTCTACTATTTTTGATAGGTGGCATAAGAAATAAAATAAAAAAACTTGACATTGACTGGCAAGCACCCTTATCATGGACGTTCGCGATTCCGATTGCGATAGCATGCCATCCTGCTCGTACAAACGCACTCGCGCCATGCGCCCTCCTGCTCGCGCACGCTCCCAATCAGAATCACGAACGTCCATGATAAGGGTGCAGGTCTGCCCAAAGTCAGAGCCATCTACAATGAGCTTCTTTTTTTATTGCCTGTCAGAAAATCGTACACACGATAATGTTATTGCATTTTTTGGAAACCATAGAATAACGTACTTCTAGAAGATTGAAACATTTCGATGCCAATGGCGAGAATCTGCTGACATAAAAATGTTATTCTTTCTCTTTTTGCGCGGAAAAAGGTAAACATGCATAGCACATTTTCAAGTAAATTTTCACACGAATAAATCAAATGCCTGTTCGTATGAACGCACATAAAAACAAACTAAAAAACATTTTTCATTTACAAAGGTCATTTTGGTCTCCGACCATATATTATAAGTGACCATTATAACTTTGGGCAGGGAGATCTTGATTTGCCACATCCAATATTATATGTTCGACCTTAGAAAGTAGGATGTAGAAGGTACGACGACGGTTTTTTTGTTTAATTGCATATTTTATTTAGGGATGCCCGATAAGATTATTTTATCGCTCTTTTTTCATTATAGTATAATTCTATTTATATTCATTTAGCTTTTTAGAGATAGAGATCGACGCAAGTCGCTTTCTATGCGCGTCAAACCATAAAATAAAAATTAAGCACAGCTCTCTCAACAAAACTATTTGTAAGTACAGTATTATTATGTTCATTACATTACCAGGCGCATTCAGTGAATAAAATAATAAATTATGATGCTATGAGCAGCGACAATGATAAAATGAATTGACGGGAAATAAGCGCACGGATTTTGAATACTATTTGTTGAGCACCAGCTCTTCTCTCGCGTCAGTCATACTGTCTTTGCGACATGCGAGCCGTACGATTCGACAATACAAACTTCTAATACATGTACATGTGTTCTCTTTTCGTCATGCAGTAATTAGACTTACTATCTATATTTTCTGGCAAATGTAATATGCATACTTTTAGCTAGGTATGCTTGATTGTGTTGAATTGTTAATTTTGAACGATTTGCAAGCGCTGGGCCCGTCCATTCCATTATCACTGTCGCTGGCTATGAGTACATAAATGATGATAAGAACTGAATGTGTCTCTACCGCTGAGCTTTGACAGATAAAATTTATGCACCCACAAACTTATGGTAATGTAGGTTACGTAAATAAACGTATACTTACCAAACAAACGAATGACTACATGAATGAACATGAATGTATAAAATCAAAGAATATTATAATGCGCTAGTAACTACAAAATATAGTACGTCATTAGTGACAGCATAACAAATGTAGGTAAAGGTAGTAGAATTTGGGGAGCGCTTAAACTGAACACTGACTTGATTTTGGCACATTTTTATGCCAATACGTGCGTATGGGAAATGCCCTAAATAAAGCCGGAGGATAATCCAAAAATAGTTTCGATCACATCTGACCTTTATCTGCGCTTAACCTTACCTATATCCGGTGACCTTAACTCAGGTGATCAAAACTATAGTCTAAGTATCCGAATAAAGTGATACCGTATAATAAAACTAAAATTTTGAATCTATAGTCTAAGAGATCATCCAAAAAATAAATAAAATAATAAATCCCAAGTCCGCGCATCGCTTCACGCGCATAAGCGGAGCGGGTTGTTCTCCCGCTCCACACTAGTAAGGCTAAGGAAAGCGCGGGTGCCGTCCCTACCGCTGCGTCAGTCGCCGTTCCCGAGTTTTCCCGCGAAAAACTTCCTTCCAATCGCTTGAAAAAAGAACGAATAATGACAATGTGATTGTGTCCAAGTGTTTTTCTAATCAAACAATGGGTTAGACTAAAGTGTTTTGTGACATCTAAAATGACTTGGTAGGTCTTAAGATTAATAAAGATGTTGAGTGGTAAAACTAGAGTTTAATAGTTGCTGAGGCAATGGATTTTCTTGTGAGGAGATGTGAAATTTCGCTAGATTGAATGGCGTTGCAAGGACAAAAGGGGTAAGTTTGCAATAAATTAAGAATATTTTTAATCGTTCGTATTTAGGATGAATAAATCATATTTAAAGTAATTCTTTAACTTTACTAGACCAATATTTAAATATTAAAATCATGGTTAAAAGTCCTCTATTATTGGGATAATATATTACTGGTGAATTTACAAATGAACCCTTTAAAAGACGATTGTTGGCTTTTGATGATAGCTAAAATTTGGATCACACTATACTTTTTACGAGAGTTGGTTGATAATCTTATAACAAATACTTTATTCAAATACACATATACACGATTCAATTAAAAACGCCCATTTATTCCCTACCTCGCGTCATTGTACTTAAAATGTTGTTTCTAATTATAAATTGTCATGACTGATTTGTTTGGCAGCGCTCAAACAAAATTGGATTTCTTAGGAATAATAAAGTATGGTACGGTGCATTATTTGATATGCATGAGGATAGGCAATTGACTTTGAAACTGTTCCAAGAAGACCATTGAATATTTTAGTAGATTATCCAGCGCAGTATGGAATCGAATAAAAGGTAAAAGGTAATATGGTGAAGCTAGTATTTTGGGGTATATTATGGAACCTTTAAGATAATTATTAACTTCTCAACACTGGTCATAAGGACCCTCGAAGGAAATTCTTTATTTTAGTACCAACATTTATTAGTACACGATTATGAACTTAATTAACAATGGTTTCGATTCGTGTCATTTACTGTACCCCTAGCATAAAAATGAGATAAAAATACATTCACAATCTTACGTATTTGATATAAAAAAATAGGAACAACGGAATAGCGCCTATGTGGGGCGGAAATAGAAACAACGCTTTTCATACATTTTCTTATCGATCACGTATTGAAATTGACAGCTCTAATAACTATTGCAATCTTTTTACCATATAATAAAAAAAGACGCATATAATTTTAGTTTTGTCAGTTCAGTTTATTTAATTGAGTGGTATTACAAAAGTGCAATTAATTGTGCTACCGTATGAATATCAATCACATCGTCAGCTACCGCCGACTTTGTCTCAATACGGGGTAAAGGCTTCTCTTTAACTCTGCGTTCTCCCTCGGTTATGTACTAATTTAATCAAGGTTGAGAGATTTAAAAGTACAAAATAAATAGGTATATATAAATATATATGAGCTATCTCTTTTGCACTCCCGCCGCAAACAGATCCGATTAACCAATATTGTTTTTTTTCGTTTCAAAGGTGACTTGATCATGAATGTTTTAGCCACAACTTAAGAGGTTAAAGAGAGTAGGAGGTATTTTTTTTAAAATTTAAATTCATGAACACTTTATTATTCTCTTTTCTATGAACTAACCACTCAGTATGTAAATTCGTAACTCTGAAGTTTGATACCATTTTAAAGATGACCAATAGGGAATATGCATGGTTTTTTTATTGACTCACAAAAGCGCTGAGTCGCAACAAAACAACTCACAAAAAATAAAATTTAAATATGTGCACAAATAACGAAGTTATAAACATTTTGGTTACATGTTAGACATCCCTGTCTAACATGTAATCTCCCGGGCACTATACTAGCTAATGACATCAAAGTCGTGGACTCCAAACAAATTCTATTTTAGTACGTGTTTTGCTAGAAAGGGACAGATGACTCCCTCCCTAATACTTTGAACGCTTATATTTCAGGACTTTACCAGCCAATTTCAATAATTTTTTCGATGTAATCATCAGATTCAGTAAAACTCTCCACTTATCCTACTATTTTTAATTATCAAAACTAATGCATATTCCCTTTATTATATATATATTATTATGATGAAATTTGGAACGAAGTATATCAGAATATTTTGATCCCTCCAAAAAGCAAAAACAAATACAGGTTATCTCAAGGAACCTATAATAATGTATCTCAGTCAAACATAAGAAATGTAGTAAGTAGGAAGATCTTTGTGTTGTCATATATAGGCACAAATAAAAAATGGCCGTACCGTATGGCTAAATACTGGAACATAAAACAAAAATAGCTAAACGAAAACCGCGGAATCAAATAATAGACTAAACGGTCAGTCATTGTTCCGAGCGAACACTAATGCCCTCTTCAATTGTGGCCTTAATGGCTTAAGTTGCCAGTTGCCAGTGTTGCCAGTTTTGAACAGTAGTTGCTATTATATTGCAGTTAGGGAAGGAATTTCGGACGGGAGACGTCAGTCTCTAGAGCTAATGTATTTATTAGTACTAAGGCGGCATAGTCTTGGAAGGTAGGTTTTGTAGCTAGTTTTGTAGTGGTAGGACTCCACTGCAGAGTCCGACTGGGGAAGTACCACACCTTTGTCAGTTATTCAACCGCCAAGCAGTAGTGTGCAAGCATTACTGTGTTCTGGTTTGAAGGGCAATGTTACCAGAGAAATTACTGGGTATGATGAAATTTAACATCTAAATATCTCGGGGTGACGAGCGCAGTGCAGTGCGGCGCAGGATTGTGTTCGCAAGTTCATAATTCTTGCACTGCTACTGTTAGTGGCAGGCGTGACGCTTACCACCAGGTGAACGTCTTGTTCATCTCGTCACCAGAATGTATAAAAAAAAAATTGTTGGTTTAGTAACTAGCGGTTGTACATATAATTTTCTACACACACAATTTGCAACAGTTCGGTTAAAATGAACTTCCGCGAAGTAACGCCTGATTCAATCACATATTTTTTTACAATCAGAAATTCAGGGAAAAAAAATCTAATCCAAATTCAAATGTTTCATATCTAATCATAATTTATAATTTTTCATAATTTTTCATATTGAGTGTTTATAAATAGAAAAAGCACCGTCTCATATCAACATTGGCTTTTACAATGTCATCGGTCCACATAGTGGGAGGCCTACCTACCTACGCTGCGTCTTCCAATTCGCGGTCGCCACTCAGGAACTTCCCCATCGGTTATCAGTTATTAGAGCGATATGGCCTGCCCATTGCCACTTCAACTTGCAATCCCTGCGAGCTATGTTGGTGATTTTGGTTCGACATTATAAAAGTCGCGGGCAACCGGTGGTGTATTGCAAATGGCAGGTTGTCGTACAGTGTGGTGGTCTATGGGGGAGGCCTTCGTTCATCAGTGAACGTCTCCGGGCTGATGATGATGTCAACATTATCATCATCGTCATCATCAACTCTCTGCTGAGTATAGGTTTTGCTCTTTAACGCGCCATCTGTTCCGATCCTTTGCCAGTCTCTTTCCTAATGTCGTCCGACCAGTGAGCTGGTGGTCTGCCCGATGGTCGTTTTCGTTCTGTAGCAACGATTCTGTGACTGCTCCTGTCCTCTACGTCTTCCCATTTTACATAATTATAATATAATTTTTGTTAACTTTTTCCGTACAAAATCTATAACAAAAATAGAGTTTCAATAGCGCCTGTAAAATAAAAACTAAAACTGTTAGTAAGTAGCTTGCTTACAGAATATTTTTTCTAAATTGTTGGCAAGCACTTGCTATGCACATTTTGAGGCGAATTTGAAGTAAGACATCTGGTAATACAATATTTTTTATAATGGGGATCCACAATGCGATTTTTTCCGTTAGATGGCGCATCCTCGATGTGGCAAAAGTCAAAACTGTCAACCTCATACATTTTGTTGTTTTTTTTAACATTTAATCTCCTAAGTATTACATTCGTATAACCAGGAAGCATCTGCGTATACATCGCACATGTATATGCAGATGCTTTGTACGCTACATGCATCGGTACTGGTTTGTACGGGAACCCTTTGCCTTACTAATTAAAGCTCTGTCCAACATAAGATTTGATTGGTTTTTTAAAAAGCGGAAACGTTTTGCTCGTTGGATTTTAAACGGGTTTGATCGCAGCTGCTTCTAATAAATGTACGACCAACTTATCCCTACAGATGGATGACTGACGAGGGAGCCACGAGCGTAGGTTTTGAAGAAAACTGACAGCTGCATTGTTTTTTTTTTTAGTTCTTGCATTTGAACAACATGGAACAACATTACAAATAAGTTGGAGGGCTACAATTCAAATTTACCTCTTGAAGATTGTAGAAAGGAGTTTTACAAACTAGTTAAAACCTTTTCTTAGGCCAGTTTCAAGTATATGCATATTACAAGTTTTTGATAGTATCAGGTCTTAAGTCATAAACTAAAATCATGGTCAAGTCCAAGTCATGCCCTAAAATTGCCTAAATCACTCAGCAGTGCTAGGTGTTAAAACTCGCAAACGTTTCTTAATAAGTTTTCACCAGTTTTTTTTTAATTTTGCTTTTAGCGTATTGAAAGACCCCCCCCCCCCCCCACCCCCCAAATTAAGGGGTGGACGTCTTCTGGCTGATGAGTGAGTCAGTGAACGAAAGTAGAAATTCTTTTAGGGTTCCGTACCCAAAGAGAATCCAATTGTACCCTATTATTAAGCCGCCTACCGTGTCTGTCTGTATGTCTATCTGTCTTTCCGGTCTTTACTGACCTATAATCTCGTGAATCGTAATAGATAGCTGGTTGAAATGTTCACTGAATATTCGCTATCGCGGATTATCTAAGAACTTATAGTGAGTGGTACGGAACCCTCGTTGTCCTCGGATTTGACGGCTTTATTTATTATTTGAGAATGTTTATGTTTAGATTTATTTATTCTGATCAAAATGAAGAAACATAGTCTTAGAACAGAGACGAGATCTACTTTGTACTACACCGAGGGTTTATAACAAATACTCAAAGGGTTGTGCAGAAAAAGAGTTGAGTAACGGATTTAAGGACGCTGCTGTGCTTTGTTTTAGGTATAGAAGCAATGTTGACATAACATATGAGTTTGACCGAAGCATGGAGGTGAGTATTGCTAATAATAAAAAAACTGAAAGTCGGTTCACTTTTCGGCCACGACAATAAATTCTCTATCTGCACAGACATTACAAAACTTTTTGCTGGTCGATACCTACTGGCAAACATTAGAAGAGAAAAAAACATGCGGGCCTTAAGCGTTTATCAAATAAACATTACTAGTAGTACACAGCGAACTGAGACCTCGCAACTCCCATATCTTCCAAGACCCTTGACCAATTTGGAACATAATTGAATTTAATCATTTTATTTGCACCAACTACTTCCTTACAGAAATTCATAGAGATCGAATCAACGATCAAATCAAACAAACATACTTACAAAAGTACAAACGCAGACTTGTCCCTAGAATAGATTCAGAGACCATCACTTCGCTTGGTCAATTACACAGAATAAACTCACAAATAGTCACTTTTAGAAATCCAAAATCAATTCCAAATAAATAGGACAATTAATATTTCACGTCTAAACTTTCTCTCTCAATCAACTAGATTGGCAGATCTCTAAGACGATTCGATAGATTTACAGCACTTCGAAACTCGTTAGTCGTTCTGTATGACCTAGACTTGTTCTAAGACCTAGACTAGTCTAGATTATTGCATTCTCACACCATTACCTTTTCAGGTTTATATTTCCTATTTGCAGTTTTCGCCATTTCCTTTTACCGCGAGGTAAATATTCACTAGACTGGGAGATGCTGGTAGAATTTCTTATGTATAGTTACCAAATAACTGCCTTATAGCTCAGTTGGTAGCATGTCTGCCTTCACAGCTGTAGGGCGTGGGTTCAATCCCCACCCAAGGCAAACATTTATTCAAATTCAAATTCAAATTATTTATTTCAGATCCTATAAAAAGATCCATAGAGAACATACAGTCATATTACATTAAATTATTGTAAAATAAAATTACGATTAAAACTATGTCAATTGAAATTAATTAATTAGTTATGTTATTAAACATTTATATCAATTGTACAACATACACAACAATAACATAAAATAAATCATTATAATCTATTTACGTGACGAACATAGATGTTTGTTCTGTGTCTGGGTGATTTTTTTATATTACAATTTGTACATACTTTATTACATCATAAGTAGTACCGAAAAATTACCGTGGTTTGTCTCAGCACCAATCACATGTTGTATGTATTATAAGTATGTATTAAAAAAATATATACATAAGTATTCTATGAGCAATCAGGTTTCCATATTACAATACTTTGCTTAGTTTGGGGCTAGATGGCGTTGTGTGAAAAGTCCACCGATATAGATTTATTTATTATTATTTAAATTATGTATAGTTAATGTTGTTTTAAATCAATAAATTCAGCTTTTTATTTGCAAAAAACTTAGATCGAAGTCATTTTTGGTGGAGTTTTGATTGTATTTATTTGGTGATTTTTGCGGCCCTGGGTAGAGTTCACAGCGTACTTCGTTAACTTAAAGGTTCCGGGTTAGATTTCCAGTCGTGTACATAAAATGATAGTTTTGAAAAACTGTTTTTCTTCTTAATCTGGGTCTGACGGTTGTTGTGCGTATTCCATATATCTGAGCAATGATGTGACTTAGAGAGTTACTGGAGAGCTAAGCGTGTGAATCATTATCGCTTATTGGACATATGGACAATACTCTCATTTTCAAAGATTGACTGTACTTAACAGAGGATTGCATCACGTATAACCTACATAAACACAAACAATATGGGACCAAACTCGAAATCGAAATTTATTATGGTTATTATTATAGACACACATAATTATAAATCATTGTAAAAAGCCTCCATGTCATAATAAGTCCTTTTCTACTCGTGGTTAATGCAAATAGATGTACTAATCTTTATCTTCATAAATTTAACAAAAAATAGACTTTTAAGCAATAGTTCTTAACCTAAAAAGCTTTTAGGTAAGTACCTAAAAGTGTTTCGTAAGAAAAATAGGCAAAAGTCTGAAGTTGCTAAGTCTCTGGCTTCACTTGTAGGTACAGCATCGTTTAGTCATTTGTATTCGTTAATACGAGTTTTTACTGCAAACACCAACTTTGTAGACATTTTTATGAAAGTCGAATATTGTTTTCAAGCGCTATTAAGTTTAACTAAGTGTGTTTTTAAAGCCTTGCTGCTCTAGAAAGAGTATGAATGACCTTTATATTCAACTAATAACTAACTAAAGAAAGTTTCTAAGATATTTTATTTTGTGAATCATGATTTATTTATCAAAATGCTGAAAACAATCCATGGTAGAGTTCCTTAGCTATATCTTCTAATATAATTAAAGGCTCTGTCCTGACTGACTGACTGACTGACTGACAGACTGACAGACAACGCACAGCCCAAACCGCTGGTCGTACAGACTTGAAATTTGGAGGGTGTATTCGTGTCGACGCGAAATCAATCAATCAATGATCAATAATGAATCAATAATCAATCGATGAATATTCTCCTCTCTTCTAATTTGCTGTGCCCGACGGGGTCCGTTGAACTTATGTACCTACTTTTATAAACACCATGTACTGAACGGAATGGCAATAAATATCTGAATCTGAAGGGTACTAAGAAAGGATTTTGCGAAATTCGACGAGGGGGAAGTCGGTAGGGGAAAGAGAGTCGGTAGAGTCGGTAGAGTTGGTAGAGTTCGGGGGTTGGGGGGGGGGGGGGGGCTAAAAAAATTCCTCGGGATGATTTAAAATGGTGAATTTTGGGAGCGGGCCGAATTTCTTCCGTACGCGGATGAAGTCGCGGGCGACCTCTAGTCTATAATATTTTTTGGTGATATATCACATAGCGCCCTCTAGCCTTAAACTTTTTTGTGCATAATGAGATCCAGATAACTGACATAGTAAGATACCTCTTATTTAAAAAAAAAATATTCATGCTGAAAAAAGCGTTTACTTTTTAAATACGCGTACATATACAACCAATATATTTTGTCACATTAATGTTTGTTTTGGGTTGGAATCTAACTCACACCATACAGTTTACGAGGCCGAGCCACAGAAGAAATACTTAATAGTAATAATGCCGGCTAGCGCGGCCCGTCACGTTTCCGTTCTATTCAGTGGGGATACGGAAGACTTGATGACGATGATGATGACAGTCTGATAAACTAAGAAGGATTAAGTTTTATTTTGGAACCTTAAAAACTGATAATAATATAAATAATTGCTAGGATGTCCTAAGTAGTCAGCGATTCAGTACCTACCTACTAAAATAGAACTTAAGATTTATTAAGCAAAGAGGCAGGGACACGACCGCTGTAAACCAACGAGAACAAAAGAGAAATAAAAATATTTCATTCTCCTTGTCTCTTATTAGTGAGGCAGCAGGCAGACAATCTGTGTGAAATGAATCCTTTAAGCCTGTTACCATAATACTAAAGTATTTGCTTCAAATCACAGGCTACGAAATGTCTCATTTGAAATGTAAACAAATGACCCAATTATTCTTATTACCCCACGTTCTAGTATTTAATCTTATCTGTGCCGATAGAGGCGAAAAAATTCTTTACGCGCCCGTCACGACAAGATTTACCGACTTTGATATAAGCACGTCTACACAGTGTAATGGCGATTCAGTGATTAAGGTTTTTTTAATTCTTGATCCGACAAGAAAAAACATCATCAGCCTATTTTGATCTCTTCCTTCCTCTGTTCAATGCCAGGGTATGCTTCTCCTAAAGGGTGCACCATTATGGCGTACATGGCGCATCTACTTACCTCCAGCCGCCTTCCCCGTGTCGCCTGTTTGCCGATGCCGGATTTGCAGATACGTGATCGCTACTTAAGAATAACTCAACGGCTATTGGGTTTTTCAAGATAAGTATAGTAAGCTTGCTAATTCTAAACGAAACAACCATGAACATTAAATAAGTAAAAAAACGGAGACAAGTATGGGACTTAAAGTCAGGTATGTCTAAGGAGGAGTTAGCTCTTTTTATCGCCACGTGAGAAACTTTCACCTTTCTTGCCATCTTTAGGCGGCAAATGAAACAGTCAACACGTATTTACATTATTTTACATTTACACAAATGGAGCTTACTATCAGCAACTGAATGAGCATTACAATTTAGAACTTATATATCCTTAGCGAACATGTCTAGTAAAAAAGTGACAGCAATAATTTAGTTAGTTTAGAACTGTCAACTTAAACCGCCAGAATCGACCACAGTATCATGAGTCGATAAAATAAAATCACTCATGTGTAAGTTGAAAGTTAAGTCGTGCACCGAGGGTTCCGTACTACTATGGGATATATTGCGCGTTTACCGTAAAATTGTGTTACAGTTATTTTTTGTCTTGTTCGAAGCAAGGAGTGTCCGATTCACAATTGGATAGTTTTTATTGTTTGATGTTATACTTTAAAATCTGATCTATACCTAATACCGATCGTATAATCGTATTTACAATATGAAAAATCCGCTAAGCAGTTTTGGTGTGTTAGAGGTTTGAACAAACACATTGAAATACCGATAAACTTTCACATTTATTATATTAGTATAATAATTGTACTTTATTCTCTAAAAATTTCAACTGATACGGTTTGAAAGATACAGATACCTACATAATAAGTCGCACGGATAAACAGACTGACTAAGACGGGGCTTACTAATGGGGTCTCGTTGGACACTCTTTGGGTACGGAACACTAAAAATTTATCCTCAGTACATTTTGTACGGAGATTGATTACTCTGACACACTATGTATATCGTGCGTGCGGGTTCAGTGTTGGCATCACTCCAAATTATTTTTTGCCAATTTTTGCCGAACTCGTAAGGGATAAATCAACCGGAGGTCAACTAGCAACTGCATAAAATCACAATATCGTCGTTTCTCTGTACTGTACTGTTGATTTAGTGGCGATCTGTATGAAAATATGAAGGATACGGGTCATTGGATTCTGTTTACGACAGGAAACACTTTATTACAAGTGTGACAAACAAACACTTGAGTGTTGTGATCTGTACTCTTGTTAGCTTTCCGCGACAGTAAAATTACGTAGTGCGTAAACGATAAAAAAAATCGGTAGCCGAGACAGAACCCGTCGCAGAGCAGCAGGAAAACTGCAAGAATTACGTAATTAGACAATAGTAAAATGTACAAAAAGCAATTTCTATTTAAGTACTATTGTTTACAATAGTAAATACTGTTGGTTAAATTTTACTGATGTTCTAGTTTTCATACATTTTACTATCGTAATTCTCGCACAATTCTTAGCTATACAGCCTTAGATAAATAATTGTCAGCGATTCTCCATACAAATGTATTCCCCTATTTTCTTCCTGCATAATGCCTCTAAGAGCAATTTTTTTATAAAGTTTTTAGGTTTACTATAGATATGTCTCTGTCATTTAATTTTTTCAGCAACCAATTAGTGAAAAAAAAACACCATGAAGTTTTTGAAAGGGTTATACAATGTATAAGAAAAAGGTTCAACGATACGGAAGGGTATGTCATGTACTCATCATTATGAACAACTTTTACTATGGGGCCAACCCTCAAATCGCGAAAAAAATACAGCCGTTCCATACAAAAAGTTCTTTGAAAAACCTACCCAACTTGCCTACTATACCTGCCTTGGAAAAAACCTATGAACAGGTTTTTTTTTCACACATTGTATATATATTTTTGCAATTAGTTGCTGAAAAAAAGGAAATGATAGAGATATGTCTATTGTAGACCTAGATTTTATAAAAAAAGATTGTTCTAGAGGTCGTCGTCAGCCATAAAACGTCCACTGCTGGACGAAGGCCACCCCCTTTATAGAGGGGTGTTGCCATAATCCCCACGCTTGGCATGCGGCTTGGGGATCGCAGAATGGTCACCACCGTTAGCCAAGAGGACACTGCTGCCCGTCCTCCGGTGGGTCTGGTTGCAGTTTAAGGACATACCCAGGTCGACTAGTTTTACTAGTCGTACCCCTAGTTTTACACTCATTTTTCACTTTTTCTTTAACTGATGCATATACCTCTTTTGATATCGTTCAAAACAAAACTGTAATACGGTTTTCGAACGCGTTAACTCTGTCTCTTTTTAACTGCAGGTGGGCGTGCGTATCGTTATCCTTTTCTCAAGGTAGTCTGTTAAATTATGTTCTAATCTACCTAATACAATAGGTACATAGGTATATTTATAGGTAAGTTTAATGTTGTTATCTATTTTCGGATATAAATTATAACGAGTTCAAGTGTAGATGAGTTCATTATTTGACCCATAATTGATTACTAAATTACTATTTTATCGATTATATTGAGGGAGCTGGGTTTCCAGAACAAATATGAAGAAACAATATTGTCTTTACATTCGTGTTTTAATATCTGGAAAACTTCCGATTTGCGTGAGTCTTATTGTTACGCAAAAACAAAGAGTCTTTATAGATATAATTTTCAGTAGAACATTTTTTACTTTTTCACAATGTCAAAGAATTGTTTTTCATTAGTTTTTCGTGAGGTCGTGGAAAAAATGGTAGCCTAAAAACGGTGAATGAAGCTTTGTTGGAAAATGGTCGGAAAAACATGCGGAAGAAAACAACGAACGTTCAAAATTTACAGACCGAGACTTTGCAATAACTCTGTTCAGGTTTACAATTTGAAGTAAGTAATATAGTTCCGGCTGACTCGATAGATGGAGGTACGATCAGTTGTTCTGTTACCTTATTGTATTTTCTTCTTTGTTCTTTGCATCGAATTTTATGCATTTTGCCATTGTCGAGTGTTTGAATTCCAAAGTTTTGTATGATATCGAGTCAAATAAATCTTAGTTACAGTCAAAGTCACACCAATAAAGTCATTGCCTAGTGTGTGTTACTTAGCCGTGCCTTAACACAGAGGTGACTTAAAAGCTTCTCGAGAGTTTTGGAATGAATACAAAGAGACATGTTACATCACAATATATCACGTGTCCACACATGTGCTCTACATTTTTTCCCAAGAAGTATCTGTGTTCAGATCGATTCTTATATCACTTTACGGATACTGCCAAATCAGAACACGGACACAATTTTAGTGGCCGTGGTTTCTGCATTCGAACCAAAACTCCTCATTCATAGAATTATCAATGAGAAACGAATCAGTACATTTTGGTTATCGTTAAAGTATTTGGTAACCGTTTTTCGAATGTAACATATGTAACATACATATTACCGCAAATTTTCGAGGCTCTTATTTTACTAAAATACTTCTTATTATATCTTATTGCACTCTATTATATTATAAGGACTGCAACATTTTAGTAGCTGTATTGTGCGCCAGTGAGAATTACTTTTCTGTTTTTCTGATTGCATTTCATCACAATTCAATCTGTCTTCGTTTGTCTTAATTTAGGGAACGATTAATTATAATTAAAGTGTTCTAAAGTTAAGCCCATCAATTGTTGCTTCCCAATTTGCCTGTTCACCGCTGAGCTCGTCACTTGAGCGTAGTCTCTGTGGAGAGAAATATTTTCGCTGACTAATTAAAGATTAACTATCCAATCTGTTACCAAACCAAATTATTAGGATTTTCTTCGTTTTCGCTAACTAGAAGTGCCCCGCGGATTCACCCTACTTTTTTATACCAGGGACCGTCCCTGGGTTAGAAAGTAGCCGCTGTGTTATTTTTGTCACACAAAAAATACTCGCAGCTCCATACATTTCATCATCATCATCATCATTATCAGCCCGGAGACGTCCACTGCTGAATGAAGGCCACCCCTTTAGACTGGCACACTGTACGACAACCTGCCATTTGCATCCACCGGTTGCCCGCGACTTTTACAATGTCGTCGGTCCACCTAGTGGGAGGCCTTCCTACGCTGCGTCTTCCGGTTCGCGGTCGCCACTCAAGAACCTTTCTTCCCCACCGGTTGACAGTTCTTCGAGCGATGTGGCCTGCCCTGCGCCACTTCAAATTGCAAACCTTGCGAGCTATGTCGGAACTTTGGTTCTTTGGCGAATATCCTCGTTCCGGATTCTATCGCGCAAAGTAACTCCGAGCATAGCTCTCTCAATTGCCCGTTGCGTGACTCTAAGTTTCTCCAAAAGGCCATACATTAGGTCGAGGATTAATTTGTCCATGGAACCACGGACTTTTTTCTAGATTTATGGGTAAAAGTGGTTCACAGTGATGAGTGAGAGAGAAAAAACGACAGATAACTTTTTTTTAATGCTTTGGCGTGACGAGACAAGCGAGGCGTTCGCCTGGTGTTAAGAATCACGCCTGCACGTAACAGTAGCAGTGCCAGCAATGTGAACTTGCGAACAGAATCCTATGACGCACTAAACTGTGCTCGACATACTAAGATATAAGATGTCAAATCTCTTCATGTCCAGTAATTTCTCTGCTAAAATTGCCCTTCAAACCGAACACACAGAAATGCTTGCACATTACTGCTTGACGGTTGAATGACTGACTAAGGTGTGGTACTTCCCCAGTCGGACTCTGCAATAGAGTACGGTCCTACCACTACACACACTAATTCTTATAAAGCCTAATTAATGAATAGTCAGTTAATCGATCAACAGTATTGAATCCCTTTTGCCTGGTCATTAAGAATCTAATGCCGAGTTCTGAAGTGCAGATTAACTTTTAGACAAAACGATCACCCGTTAAGCTTAAAACGAATCCTACGAGTTAGAGCCTCTGGAGGTAGTTACAATCTTCGTTACAATAGAGTTTAATATATGACTAAGCTTAGAGCGGTGAACATTTTGTTTAAGTTCACTAAATCCTCTACTAATAGCTCTATATTATTTGCAATTTTCTCTTCTAGACGTATAACTGATCCGCAAAAATGTACCTAGGTACTTAGTTAAATTCTTAATGCCGCTTGAAGTTAAAAGACGTCACTTAGTATTATATAGTGCACTGCGATTTTGTATTGCACAGTAGCTAAAAACGTTTGTTAATTTAAGAAGAGTTTTTTAAGTAATTGGTTTCTTCTAAAAAAGTAAGTAAGTTCGTATAGGCTGAGTGGCCAGCCCTAGTGTCAGAGTTAATGTGCCGCCCGAAGGCCTCTGACATGGCTGACGGTTGTTGTTATAGAAACTAGAACAAACAACCGGGACCAACAATTTAACGTGTCATCCGACCCACGGTAGCGCTCAGAAATAAATGCCACTCACGCTCACCCATCCGAAGACTGACCGGACCGTCCGTTGCTTAACATCGGTGATCGTTAAGAATCACCTAGACAAACTAAACTTGTTGTTCAATGTTTAGTTTCTTCTAGGCAAGCGAAATAAGCTGAGAATCCTAACCAACTGGAAGTCAAGCCTGCAAATGAGAACCACATACATCACGAACTTAAGAGACAATCCCAAGGCTCAGACGAAGAAATAAGGCAGCAGCTCAGATAATTGTATGTGCAAAGTTCCAAACGCAATGAGAGCAGGAATAATTTTATCTCAGCTTAAGTATATCTGCTTGAGACGGGGTTCGAGTTCAAGGAGAAAGTTTGGTTAAATTAATCATAGTTTTGCCGGGTTCTGATGCACAGAAAAGCGAAAGCCCTACTTCTTAGGTAGAACGGCTGAAAAACAATGTTGTAAAGCAATTGTATTGAAAACCGCTGTCGCCAGTTTCACACAAAATTGCATAGAAACTACGACGAAAAAATGCCAACCATTGGTCGCGCATTTGAAGTAAAACGCTCGAAATGCTATTTTGCAACAGATTAAAATTAATCTAATTACGATGCAATGTGGTTTGGTTTCCTACACGTCTATTTAAATTGTATTTTTTGAGTATTCTCAGTTTATAAACATGTATATTGGAAGAATTGTCATTAAGTATAAATAGGCTTAATACCGGCTAGCGCGGCCTGTCACATTTCCGTTCTATTCATTTGGCCCATGCGTTCATATGCATTTAATTTTAAATTTGTAAAATAGTTTAGTGTCATTAACATGTTTTTAATAGATTCACTTGTATCTAAACATCATCATCAGTCAGAAGACGTCCACTGCTGGACGAAAGCCTTCCTATTAATAGGGGGTGTGGGGTTAGGGGGGGTCTCAATTAGTAAGTTATGCCGTAATCCCCACGCTTGGCCGGCGGTTTGGGGATCGCAGAATGTTCACCACCGTTATCCAAGAGGACGCTGCTGCCCGTCCTCCGGTGGTTCCGGATACATTTTTAGTACATACCCAGGTCCCACGAGTAAAGGTATCTAAACATGTGTACATAAAACCTTGGAGGTTGATATAACCTATTTTTGTTTTATGCTGAATCAGCATTTGATTCGGTTTAAACTTTGCAGATTTACGTAATTCAGACAATATAATAATTTGGTACCTTCGAGCTGATCTCGATACGTCAATCTCGATCGACGGTACCTAATTATTTTAAACGATACACAGTGGGGTTATTCATAAATAATTGATATAGCCACTTCTTTGTTCGACCGCTAGACCGAAACTAACAAAAGTTTAGTATACGCAATGCTTCAGATATTTTTGTACGGTTCTATGAAAAACTAGCTTTTTTGTCAATTTCGCGGGACTCTATTTTACTAATTGTAGTGATGTGCCCGCACTCAGAGGGCGCTCGGGAGGCACCAGTAGCTCAGTTCTCCACAGGTTAGTAAGAATGACTGTCATACGATAAAGTTTAGTCTGTGTCTAGAAGTTTTTCCCGAATTTAGAGCATTATAATTCAGGTAGGTTAATATACCTACTACTTAGTTATTTTCGCGGAAGAGTCTATTTTAGGGTGACTAAGATTATACAGCAAGCAAGATATTGTTTATTATTGTTTAAACAGCAAGACCTAAAAAATACTCTCCGAAAATGGAATTAAGGAAATTACCGCCAATTTAGTCTGATAGATCCGCGTTGCCAACCCAGCTATTATCGTTATGTTTAACTGTTTAAGTTTTGTGACGTAGGTTATCATCATCAGACTAAAAGCATAGCAATATTGGGACATATTTTAAAGCTAAAAAGGTGTCCTTCATGAGCCGTATTATTTGGCTCATCCAACATACGTAAGCTTTGCCCTAAAACAATTGCAAGCGATGAAAGCAAATTTTCATCGAACCTGCGGTCAATGCATCAGCAGCGCATTTTGAAATCACGACATAATTTACCCATATTGCACATTATCGACATTTGGGACA
The DNA here is from genome assembly GCA_905404285.2 of Erannis defoliaria. Classification (NCBI taxonomy): domain Eukaryota; kingdom Metazoa; phylum Arthropoda; class Insecta; order Lepidoptera; family Geometridae; genus Erannis; species Erannis defoliaria. The sequence continues at coordinate 7,302,770 of FR990066.1, read as the reverse complement.
CACAATGGCCTGACATTGTTACACTGGAAGGCATTATTAGGTTTTATAATTGTTAGAATTTGCTAAAAACAATTTGGAAAGCCATGCACACAGGATAGAACATTACAGTTTGGAACAGCTCGGAACAGTTTGGAAACGTGTGAGTTTTACAGTTATATCAAATTTACGGAAAGCTATTCTTGATTGAAAGAGTCTGATCTGGTATATCCACTTGCATATTCTGATACAGTATTACTTTTTTGTGAGAAGCATGAAGATTATGTGATTGATCGGACCAGTACAAGTTGTTATAAAGTTGTTTTAAATTGTCTACCATAAGTAATAGAATTTTATTCTATTACGACCATATTATGGTCCTGCAACAATGTGGATGGACAAAAACAGAACCAGAAACGATGGCACTTTGAAAAATACTCAGAACCGAATGGAAAATAATTGATAATGATTTCCAAAAATAGCTGAAATTTGCAGTTGGAGAAACTCAGAGTCACGCAACGGGCAATGGAGAGAAGCTATGCTCGGAGTTACTTTGCGTGATAAAATCCGGAACGAGGATATTCGCCAAAGTACCAAGGTCACCGACATAGCTCGCAGGGTTTGCGGTAAAGTGGCAAGTGGCAATGGGCAGGCCAAATCGCTCGACGAACTGAGTGTCTAGTGCCAGTTTTTCCAAGAGCGTTTACGTATTCGTTCACGTTAACGTAAACTACAATTTGTATGAAATAAGAGCAGAGCCACCTAGTGTCAAACATGTTTGATATGTATATATATTTATATATTATATATATTGCGTTTACGTTAACGTGAACGAATACGTAAACGCTCTTGGAAAAACTGGCACTAGACACTCTGACAACCGACGGGGAAGAAAGGTTCCTAAGTGGTGACCGCGAACCGGAAGACGCAGCGTAGGAAGGCCTTCCACTAGGTGGACCGACGACATTGTAAAAGACGCGGGCAACCGGTGGATGCAAATGGCAGGTTGTCGTTTAGCGTGGCGGTCTAAGAGGGAAGCCATCGTTCAGCAGTGGACGTCTCCAGGCTGATGATGCTTATGATAATTCCAAAAAAAAAACAACATGTCGCTGGAAAGTGTAATAAAAGCGTGTAGAAAGATCAACGTTTCCCAAACTGACTTTTAATGCTAAGAAGTTACATCACAATCTCTCGACGTTTTGTCTCCAAGCTTGGAGGATCTAGCTATCTCTATATATAGGATATATAATCAGTCTCCAAAGGAGTAACAAAACAAGCGCCAAACTTTCACATTACCAATATTAGTTCGCCAGGATTGATAACTGCCATAAACGCTCCACCCAAATCAAAATCCCAACAAACTTTTCACATAACCATATCCCATCCTGACCCGCTGCCCTGCTGTCGTGTTTCGATTCACGCCACATTTGTTAAGTCCCGCCCTACAGTGGCAATTAACCCTATCCTCTCGTCCTTTTGCGTGACACATGAAAAAATGGCATTCTGCCGGAATAATTGAAACAGAAACGGGGTTTATTATTAACGTTGCAGTGGTTGTGGGCTGGTTGACATTTTGGGAATGTATTTATCGTGTACGTGGTTACATTAATGAGAAATAATAAGATTTAGGATTTCCAACATTTTTTTTGTTAAGCTAGTAACTGCGCTGTCTCTTTTGGTGTATAATGACATACTTACATCATGCTGGTGTACATAAATAAATAAACGTGAACCTAAGGACACTTGCAATATTACAGATGTTATCACTTTTACACGTCTGGCCAAAAAAGGAGTGTAATATTTTCAGGGTTCGTGTATGTACTATGTAACTACATACACACCTACACATATACCTACATACATACCTACACACATAGATACATACATGAACCCGGAAAACATTACACTCCTTTTTTTGGGCAGTCGTGTAGAAAGTATATAAGTAGGTATATAAGAACCTAAACTACCTACCTATTTAACTATTATTATTTGCAAGTAAGCGATGCTATGAAAGTTAACCAGAACCTTTACCAAATAAGGCGCAGTGATTTAAAATTTTAAATCGTGGAGTTACGTCAAGGTGTCAACTCACCCCGTGGAGTTAGTAAAAAAAAATCTTTCTCTTTTTTTTTCAATGTGTCAAACTCACCTATTGTTATGACCCGATGCCCCACCATAAAATAGCTCCGTCGTACATAATATTATTATACTTTATCGATCATGTTACGATGTAATGAGGCGCGAAATCATCCTTGAAGTGCGAGGTAATATCGGATTATTATAATTAGAACTTAAGCGGGAGCCGTACAAAATTCCTATAATAGAAAAACGATTTTAGGTAGATACGAGATAGAGACGAGAATTACATTTTACCCGCACCATTCTGTAGTTTAAAAGGTGTACTAAATGCATTGAGCTAATAACAATAGATATTAGCTCAATGACTACAATGTTATGACGAGTCGAAAAGGCAGTACTATGAACGAGTGTTTTTTTAAATCAGAAAGCACCTTCTTCGTTCTTGCAAAAAAGATCATTGATACTAGGCAAAATGCAAAAAAAGAGCTATTTACCCGTGGACCCGGTATTTCGACCCTTCAACGGGTCCACGGGTAATTTTATTTTCATTACACTTGCTCGTAAAGTGGATCTTATTGCATCGGTTTTAGGCTCATAATCCAAGCTATTACGCACACGTGCTTTTTACTTTACATTACGGCACATGGTGCTATAATAGGTATAACCTGGTAAATTCACGTTTTTACGTGACTGCAATTAGACGTACGTATACGAAGCACTCTTAATATAGCCGGGTAATATAGCCAGCTTTTTTGTAATACCAACAAAGAGTTCTTATGCCGCTGAAGTAAATGTCAACCTGCGCGCGCATTACTGATTTGGGCGCCATTTTCCGCAAATGTTTGTTGACGTTTTCGCTGTGTGGTTGATTATTATCAAAAAAAATGGTTTTTTCCTCGCAAGTGTGACGAAAACAGTCGTATGAAACTCTTGTGCTATGTTTCAATACACTCTCGGCTTCTTTATCGCGCTCGCCTGCGGCTCGCGCGCATAATACCGCCTCTAGTGTAATGACCAACATAGGACACTTGTATCCATAATATACTATTATCTCTAGATCCAAGATAGTAGAGATAGAACTGACTACGAGTACATTGAAAAAGCTTATTTTGTTAAAGATATTTGTTTTTTATGATTTTGTTTTGGTCACATAATAAGATTTATTTTTATTTACCTACTAGGTATTTTTCCACTTAAGGCTACCAGTAGATCCAAGTGGTTTTTTACCACCTATTCTTACTACTAAGGATACCTTGGTATGGCTAGGTGTACCAGGCCCATAATTCTTTGAAAATTCGAAAATATAATAATAGAACACGACGTACTGTTTACAAACTGTATTATAATTATTATGTATCAATATTAATAAAACATAACTTGTGTATCGATAAAAAAAATAAAAATTACTTTGTTGATCTGTGCACAAAAAAAGCTTAAAGACAAGAAAAAGGGAAACTTATTACATTAGTATTTCCGAGAGAGAGCTAGATCCTCCAAGGTATGTCCATTCTCTTTGAGATTATCACACAAGTAGGTAAATGCCATGTGGTTGTGTGTTAATTCTTGGTAAATCGTATATTTTAAGATATTATCAGGTACCTATATACTTCGCTAGAGTTCACTCAGTGTCTTAAACTTTGTCGTAATAAATAAATTACAGTAATTCGGACCAAACCAAAGTTACCGACATGGCTCGCAAGGTTTACAAGTTGAAGTGGCAATGGGCAGGCCACATCGTTCGAAGAAATGACAACCGCTGGGGAAGAAAGGTTCTTGAGTGGCGACCGCGAACCGGAAGACGCAGCGTAGGCGCGGCCTCCCACTAGGTGGACCGACGACATTGTAAAAGTCACGGGCAACCGGTGGATGCAAATGGCAGGTTGATGCACAGTGTGGCGGTCTATGGGGGAGGCCTTCGTTCAGCAGTGGAAGTCTCCGGGCTGATGATGATGATGAGTAATTCGGATAATTTCCCGTCATAAATGGATTTTAAACACGTTTATTCTCACTCCTTCAGATATTAAATTCTGGGAAAACACACCTGAGTAATGTTTTAGCGCTATTTTGTGGCTGCAAAGTTCTAAACTCAGAAATATGTTTTAACTCAGAAGTTTCCTTTCCGAACAGAATTCATTCATGAATTTTCACGAGTGGCGAAGTGTGTTTTAGGTAAAATTACTGTTGCCTATTGTATATAATTTATGGTTATTGACTTATTGTTGACTTTACAAAGGTTTGCGAGGTATTTTGGGATCGCATAGAATTTGCATTCTAATGAAAACATAGAAAAGAAATAATAATAATATTTATTCACGTTTTGTCGTAAATGTGGATTTTGTTCGTCGACTATTCTATCGCAAATATTTTGCTATTTTTCGGGAGAGACCTTCGTCCAGCAGTGGACGTCTTTTGTCTGACGATGATGTTGATGACGACGATCTCTATTTTACGGTATATACAGTATAAATCGCATGAAAGACCTCCTAATGACCGCCGAATCCGAGCTGGGACCCTCGCAGCTGAAATTAGAATAGACACAATTTAGTTTTTACTGCTCTTCTTTATTACCCAACGAATACGGTTTTCGTAGATTTGTAGACGGCAGCAAGAGATAAAACTGATTTATATGCAACTCTATCAGAAACCCTATTGCTAGACAAAGTTTTGAAAGGTTTGTTGTTTCAAAAATTATTTCATTTCGATTCTTTGATTTTTGATTTTATTCAAAGAAAACTGCGATCGTTTTTTAGATATATATAGATCTTTTAACACGACGTATAAACTCATGTAAACATTTAATCACGTGACATTTAGAATCAGTATTTACTCACATTTCCATTTCCGTTCACACGTAGGCAAGGAATCGTAAAAACCAAGTAAGTACGTACGTACGTGTGGTTGAATTTGCGTTCACATTTGTTGCAAATTACGGGCTTTCGGTGTAAACTTTGTCAAAGCAACGGTGTCGAGGTAATTCGTAGTGAAAACTCGAGCCAGCGTTATGGGCGTATTCAGGGCAGGAGTGGGGGGAGTAATACAGATTCACAAGTAAAACATCGACTATATTTATTATAGTTGGTAGGCACGCATTTGACCACAGCTCACCGGGGGCCTTATTTTTGAATCGTACGCAAGAGCTGTGCATGCGAGCAACTGCACTTAGCCCAGAATAAGAACTGTCTCTCAAGTGAGGCTGTCGGAATGCGCCATTCAGCCATTCGAATGGCCGTCCATTCCGTTATATTCTACCTACGGTAAGAGTATATCTGATATACATTTAATGTGTAACAAATTCTTTATTACAGTGAGACTGTCTTTTTAATTTCGCCATAAAACTGAAATCAACTAGATACATTTAATTTTATTACTCTATGTCTGGAAAAGTGAAGAATCATATCTCTTGACTTTTAATGAATAAATATATACTTATCTTTGACTTACAAGTTTTATGGTAAATTTACAATAAAATGTAGATTTACCACATTTCAAATTTTAGGCACCAATACAAATAATTTCTTTTCTAATATTTTCATACAAAAATATCTGAAAATACACGAGTTCCCCCAATTTGAGAGATACTTGCGTCCTGATTGCGTCCTCGCAGTATTTCCAGTGGATATTTGACTTCGTTCCACTTCACGCAAATCAAATAAACTCTTCCGACGCAGATCGTTGAGTCGCAAACGAGTTATGCAGCTAAATTCTGATAAATCTGTCGAATATTACGCGTCACCCAACCCTGCGGTATGCCTTTGACCCATCAATTTGATACAGTTAGATTTAAACGAGGCGTTTACTACCGACGTCATCAAATATTTGGAGTTGATTGATAAAAGCATTTTCATCACACTTGCTCGTAAAGTGGATCTTATAAGAAAATGTCAAATGCGCGCGCAGCGCTGGTATTTGCGCGCCATTTTCCGCAAATATTTGTTGATGTTTTCGCTGTGTAGTTGATTATTATCAAAAAGAGTTTGTTTTTTCCTTGCAAGTGTGATGAAAATAGTCGTGTGAACGCGTGTACTATTGGTAATTACACTTTCAGTTCCCTTAACGCGCATAATACCATCTCGAGTATAATTACCAACATAGCACAATTGCATCGTAATGTACTATTTCGATATAGCGGGTAGGTATATAAAACACACATCATCATGCTACATCTAACATCACTTTGTAAAGTAAGAGAAAGCGAATCGATTAATGATAGTAAGGTAGGAGCAAATTTATGATTAATTCTTACACAAAATTATATGTGATAAAACTTTATAATTTATAATAATATATTTTTTTAGAAGGTTGACGCATTAAATTGGACCTGGTTATGTCCTAAAACTGCACCCAGAACCACCGGAGGACGAGCAATCCCTCCCTATTAAGGGAAGGTCTTCGTTCAGCAGTAGACGTCTTCTAGCTGATGATGATGATGACACATTAAAATATACGATCTACTTAATTTTATAATTCTACAAGTACCTTCTTTTAGAATAAAAAAGATAATAATAACAGTAACTGTTTTACTATACTTTATTTTATCAGTGACTTGCAGGTTTACTCTATTTTTATTTATTTACTATTTACCCTTAAGATTTTAATTAACGATAACGAGCCAATAAAAATAAATAAAAAATATCATTAAAAAGGCTGTACAAAGACCGCTTTCCAATGAACCAAGTCCAATAAAGAAAGAGGCATCAAAGAGTTCTCAACGAGCATCCCGTCGAAGCATCAAAGGGCATCCAAAGCAGATGCTTAAAAACCTCTCGTCATCGTTCAAAACAGTCCAAAACAGATAAAAGTCTGATACATTCTTATCCCTTTAATGCCACAAGTTAATGAAACAAACGGCCCGGAAAAGTCGGCAGAAACTCTTACATGTACCTACTTAATTAAGAGACGTGGAGTAAATAAAATTGGTACCTACTAAACATCTCTCTTTCTCCAACCTCTACAATGATAATAAAAAAGTTTTTTTTTATAATTCGTGTTATACAGTTTGTTTGTTCAAAAAAACACACACATGACTTAAAACCATACATACCTCACCTACACACACTTAGATACACAAACACATGCAATAACGCCTGATTCCCGTTGGGTTAGGAAGACAGGAACCACTACATCTTTCTTTCCACTTTAAATCACGTCGTTGACATTATGTACCTTGCTAATGGAGAAAAGTATATTCATTACGAAATAATAGAGATAGGTATGTAACAGTTACGACAAGATATACATATAGAGGTAAATTAGAATCATCTATTATTATCTACAATAACACATCTTTCATCATCATCATCAGCCAGAAGATGTTCACTTCTGAACGAAGGCCTCCCCCTTAACACACCATCGCTACATTATTACAGTTCTAAATAAGTTAGAATATTGGAATGATTCTTTATTTTCTTGTGGGTACATTCGTCTATAGACCATGACAAGTGACAGGTCACCCTTTCAACGAAAAATAGACTGCTCATTTGGTCCGAAATAGAAAAACATATTTGAGAAAAACAAGACGAAATACAAACATGGCTTCATATACCAAATTGCGTTATTTTTATTCTGCAGTACCTTTATTGTTACTATTGATAGGTCTCATATACTACTCGTATTTCCACAGTTTCTGAAGGAAATGCACACAATCATCTACAAATAAGTTAGCTGTATTACAACAAGCTTACAGGTAAGGATGGGCAAATGATATTACTAAAAAAATATCCTCTGGATAGCTGGCAGCTTTGTTTAGAAAATGCTATAGTGGCTCTCCATCGAACTCAACACGTAAGTTGGTTGGTACGGCCAACGACATAGCTCCGTGGTGCCACCGGGCCTTCATCAAGGTTAATGGTCCTTCGGAAAATAAGTTTCATCTGTAGAACCGATAAACACCGAGGGCTGTTCCCTCAGCTTTTGTTGACAAAAAATAAGGTTCGAAACGTTTTTGTGGATGTTTCTTTCGTGTGAACTCGAGACCTTTGTTATTGGTTTCCAATATGTTGCGTATTAAACTCTAATTTTATAACGTCTATTTATTTGTATTTTACTTATATCATCTAAGAAAACTTGATTTATGGGTGTAAAACTTGGATAAATTCGTGGTCTTTTCCTTTTTCTTATATTATATTATCTTTGGTACTACAATAAATGAGAAAATAATAGTCACGCAGATTTTGCACGTTGACTGTGTGGACCCAGTATACAATGTCATAGAAATATACTTAATCTATGATAATGTGTAACAAATAGGTTCAACAATACTGAATGGTATGTATGTACTCCTCATTATGAAGAACTTTTACGATGGGGTCAACCCTAAAATAGCGAATAAAATTATGCTGTTCCATACAAAAAGTTAATTGACCTTGGACAAAATATATGGAACAGCTGATGCTTTTTTCGCGATTTCAGGGTTGGCGCATAGTAAAAGTTGTTCATAATAGTGAGTACATACATACCATTCAGTATTGTTGAACCTTTTTCTTACACTTTGTATATACCGTCATGTATATAAGTAAAATAAGAAATAATAGTCACGGAGAGCTCGCATGTTGACTCACTCCTTGATTCGGTTTGCTGCTCAGCATGTTGCAACAAAAACTATAAAACCACAAACCAAGTGTTATAAAAATCGGTTTGGTCCGTTTTCGTAATTGATTTTCGTAGTCAGCTACGAAAGAAGAATTATTTTTAATTGTTTCGTAATCAATTATGAAACAAGAATTTTGTTGCCGTTTTGGTAGCTGAGTTTCGTAGTCAGCTACGATAGAGGAATTTCAGTTCCCTTTTCGTACGATATGTGTGGTACTAACTAAAACATGTTATTAGAGGTACTCGACTATTGAGATACTATTGAGATATTATGATAATATGTTGATGATATTATGATATATGTTGTCCCAAGGAACTTACGACATCGCCACTCATCATTCACTCTTTTCATAAATAAAAATGGGAGTAGCCTAAAATAAAAAGGCATTTGAAAGAAAATAAGGCTGTAGAGCATCGCACAATACGAAAAATTCAAATGTAACTACAACATTAAAAAAATATGTAAAAAAAAAATACATCATTGTCTCGAAAGTCCCTTTATTATATTTTTGGTAGAATTGGGGTTCAGATTACGAACGAGTAGCGAGAGCCATTAGTCTTTGGAGCTAGAATATAGGAAAGTATTTGTGCCAAAACGGCTTCTTTGTTTAGGCATCCTAATCGACAGGCCGCTTATAATAAAGCCCTGATATAATATTAGATTCTATGGACGTTAATAATTGGTTTTGCTATACGATGAATATTGATGAAAATTAATCACAGGGAATATAATTATTACTTCTTTATTTACTACGAAATTATGTTTGCTTATTGATCATTCCAGGCTTGATTTATTAAGCTGTTTCAAGAATAAGTCCAAGAGAGATCAGGCGTTGTCTCAAACTTGTTATATTTGAAGTAATTGAGTATTAAATTTATCACGATAGACAACCCGTTACCAACTATTTTATAAATCAACTTTACGTGTAAATTCCTGACAGGATGAATAATCAAGGTAATCTTCAATCTTCTATTCACTGGAATACTACGCCAATAAAAGGCCGTGGTTGTCTGGTAGAAAACGACTCAACTCGTAATTGGGTTAAACCTGGGCACGGACCGATAAGTTTTTTGGGGTCTATATACGGGTTTTTCGATTTTTAACTTCGTGTGGAAACCTGCATATATCCGTCCCGATTGCTTTGCCAATTACTACTTGCTACAGAAACGGCCACACCATCTATGATATTGGTGACGATAATCGGTGATGGTGTTCATCGTCATCCATCATGGTGTTTTTGTTCATTAAAAAAACATAGAAATACCCAAAGTGTGGAAACACTTCATATAAATATTCAACCGTTGACATAGTTTTGTAGACTTCAACATAAATATGTGGAGAAAACCGACATGATATTCCTTTCTTTGGTCATATAAATCGCATTTTAGGAGTTGTACTCGACAGAAACAATTCCAACAACATTATTCACCACAGAAACTTGAATCTCCGCTGTTATTGTAACAAACAGAATAATAAGCGAGTCCTATTTAAGCTTACACCGCTGTAAAGCATATCAGACTCGCAGAATAAATCACTGAGTTGTTTTTCTTATTTCCAAAATAATGCACACATTTTGCTGTCTTGCTGCTTTTCTTTTTCTACAAAATAATGGTAATATTTTCTGCAGCGTAATATCCTCCTTTCAAAGGAGAATGGATATAATTGTGGATGGTGACAAATCGTTCCCTGGTACCATAAGGGTCTTATTAGAAAACGTGGTTTAGCCTTGAAATAGTTATTCCGTCTTTTGTATTTCCTTTTCTTTCAACTCGGCGGACAAAGACAAGATACTGATTGGCTGACCAAGGCTACGTTTACCACTTAACCACTAGTTGGCGCCCCGAGGTATTGTCCGCAACGACCATCTCATGGACTCATCGCAGGAACCGCTTGTTTTATTAGGATAAAAACTAGCATTATTTTTACGAGAAATTACTGGGCATGAAGAGATTTAACATCCGATATCTCAGGGTGACGAGCGCAGTACAGTGCGGCGCAGGATTGTATTCGCAAGTTCAAGTAAGTTCAGTTAAGCCATCAGGTGAAAGTCTTGCTCGTTGACAGTATCAAAAAAAAAGTCACTCTCCGAACCCATTCTCAGCTAGATGGGCCTTTAAAAAAAACGTAAAGTAGTTTTTGAATAGCAATATCGTCTTTTCTCTTTTCCTTTCTTTTGTGGTTAATAACATACGGACCAACTATCACAAAGATACTCCACGTTTTTAACTACATATCAGGTAAGCTGTGGTCAACATCTAGACTGTCAAGCATAATAAAATGATTGCTAAAAATCACATTGGTGTGTTTTAATGTTGCTGCGTGAAATAGGAATATGCTTCGCATTTATTACATTAGTAAAGTAATGAATTAAGGATGATAGTGATACTCACTACAATGATGAGATTTCTCCAAATCTAATTAAATTTAAAAGTATGGCGTACAAAATAAATGGGATTTAGTTTGCGTAACAATAAAATGAAAATTAAATATGTAATGGTTATAAGGTTAAGGTTAAGGTTCTTATACATCCTACTATTTCAGAGATCTTTGAATACAGAAAAATAAGTCACATCCACGCTAGTTTTTCTAATAAGTACAATTCATTTTGACTTTCAAAAATGTTTTTTCCAAAAACTATTAATAAAAAGGTCTCGCTGCAAACAGATCTTTAATCACCTCAAGTAATTGTATTCTTGTCAAGAGAAACATGAGTTTTGTTCCCTCGAGAAAAAGAAAATGTTTTTGCTTCATCCAAGTACCTTTCAAATCTTGGAAACGTTTGTCACAAGGTAAAACGCTATTACGAAGACGCATTTAGGTAAACCGATGCTCTCGTGAGAATTTGAGCGAGTGTCGAGCTCATTTGTCTTTTTCTTTCATTTGTTTATGATGATGGGGAGATAAACAAATTGCTTTTATTTTAGTGTTAGCGTTATCAGCCTTTTTAATAATTCACAGCTACACTCAGGCTAGGGTAGGGTTTTTTGTAGTGGTAGGACTCCACGGCAGAGTTTGACCGGGAAGTACCACACCTTTGTTAGTTATTCAACCGCCAAGCAGTAGTGTGCAAGCATTACTGTGTTCTGGTTTGAAGGGTAATGTTACCAGAGAAATTACTGGGTATGATGAGATTTAACATCTAATATCTCAGGGTGACGAGCGCAGTGCAGTGCGGCGCAGGATTGTGTTCACAAGTACACAATCCTGGCACTACTACTGCTATAGTGGCAGGCGTGACGCTTACCACCAGGCGAACGTCTTGCTCGTCTCGTTACTTGAATGTATAAAAAAAAACTGAGTTTAGTAGAGAGCCAGGGCAATCTGGCACTCATACATTATCTTGCAAATTGTTACAAATAAAACAGACGTGAATTTAGTGACGGACTCGAGTCTCCCCTGATTTCCCCCCTGGGAGAGACATAAGGTAATTTTTTTTTATCCTGGCGTGTTCCCCAGGCCGGGAGATATCAGAACTTACTTTTAAAATAATATTTTGAGTATTCGTGTCAAGCGTATTATGTACTTATGTGTAGTTATTGGTAATATCATAAACAATTTATAGATGATTGATTTTCGTTTCAATACTTCCGCCCGCACTCCTCTGTAACCTCGCGTCCCTAGGCACGAGCCTAGTTTGCCTTATGAATAATCCGCCACTGTCCACCACGCTAGCCACGTCGCGGGTTGGAGGATTCAGTTACATGCCATTGAATTTAATCTCCGGGCGTTTGCAGGTTTCCTCAAAATGTTTTTCTTCACCGAAAAACCAGTGCTATGAGTATCCGTTCATAAGCCCCAAAGAGCTTATCGGGTACGGGCCTGGGTTTGAACTCGCGACCTCACGATTACAAGTCAAGCAGTCTCCCGATAAGGCTATCACGGCTTATTAGTAATTGTTAAGAATTAAGAGATAGTACCTTTCCAGCATTATACAGGCATCGAGGAAGAAATCTGTAGTCTTTATAATCTATGGAGATACATCATTATTATACTCGTACCAACCACAATACAAACTACCTATCGAGTCAATTAGCTAGGAGGACCCAATTTCAAACATACACAAGCAACCCATCTAAAATCTTGAACACTCATAAGATTCCTTTACTCAGGATTTGCCTCGAAAATTCGACATTACGAACTGTTATGCCCCTAGAGATGTTTAAGAAACCCGTATTCTAAACAATTCCGTTTCTCGACGGTTTGAGAAGGTCCTCAGGGACCTCATTACGATGCCGAGAGCGAGTACGTATTATCAGTTTCCCGGTTTGCAATGTGAATACGGGATACGGGTGTACGAATGATAAAGTAGGTATTTGATTTAGTGGTTTAGTTATCAGAGTTTGTTATGATAAGTTTAATGCGTTTCCAGTGAATGTGGTTAGATAACGTTAGCATCCGTCCCTCGTGGACATTCCTGAAATTTGTACGTAGCGGTTCTAGCTTCACTTTCTTGATACGTTCTTCCCTAGAATAGTATCCGGCTTCAATATTTTGTATTAAGAAAATCTAGACATTTTTAGAGCTAGATTAAATATTCAAATAAATAATAATATATATTAGATAGATATTTAAGAGCGTTGAATTGGCGCGCATGAACTTAGCGCCCGTGTAAATAATGTCTATGTTGATGTCTCTCCACGCACACCAATATGTCGTACTGATTAAATTTACTTTGCGAGCAACGCTAGTTGCTGTTTAAAATGGGTAGCTCGAGGTAAGCGCGCAATAAAAAAATAAAAAATAAAAAAATGGTCCAAATGGCGATATATCGCCATACCATTTGGACCTGGGCAATTGGGCATGTCCTAAAACTGCATCCAGAACCGCCGGAGGACGGGCAGCAGCGTCCTTTTATATAGTTAACGGTGGTAACACACTGCGATCCCCAAGCCGCCTGCCAAGCGTGGGGATTATGGCAACCCCTCCCTATTAGGGGGAAGCCTTCGTCCAGCAGTGGACGTCTTCCGGCTGTTGATGTGTATCGCCATATCCCTATAACTCACACAGAAGCAGCGTGTCTGTGTGTTCGTCGTGTACGTCTTCTTCTGTCGGTATAGCTAAACAAAGCACTTTGATCCTTTTGAGTTCGAGAAAATGTTACAGCGTGGTCGATCATAAGGAATTTTATACGCAGTTAGTTATATATAAATAATGTGGGTGTCTTTTTCTAGGTTTTTGGGGGCGCTGATTACAAAAATGGTTTTTTTTTGTGAAATCCATGAAAGTGGATAGTTTTTTGTCAAAAATGCGATATGGGTGTCGTTTTCTAGGTTTTTGGGGGCGCTGATAACGAAAAAATATTTGTTTATACCAATGTGGCGGATATATGTTTTATGCCAATAAAGTGATATGGGTGTAATTTTCTAAGTTTTTGGGGGCGCTGATTACGATTTTTTTTAAATCCAATATGGCGGATCTTATTTTTTTGGCAAAAAAATGATGTGGTGATAATATGGTATAGTATGGTGATGTGATTCAAAATCATTGTTTCGCTTTCAAAAAAAACATGTAATCAGTGCCCCCATAAACATAGAAAATGACACCCATATCACTTTTTTGTCAAAAAATAAGATCCACAATCTTGGATTTAAAAAATAACGACATTTTTGTAATCAGCGTTTCTTGGCTTGCGCGTATACAATTAAGTAATTAGACCCTTCGCACATTACAATACTCACAGGCGTCGAGTATCCTATGCGAGTCTCAGAGAATAGTTGCCGCCAAGTATTGCACATTTTTATAGTAACTCGCACACTACGACACGTAGGATACCGGTAGCGTAGTGTGTGGGTATCATAATGTGTACATGACCTTATTCTGAAAGGGCTATAACAGACAATATTCACTCTAATAATAATTTTCCAGAATATTTCAACAGCAATTATTGTATCAAAAAAAACGACTTGAAATTTCTTACTTAAATTCACGTATTTAGATTTTAAGCAATGAAAAATAACACTGTCTTACAAATATGTATCAGTCATTTTAAAGCAAGGAAATGATACAAAACATACCTTTAAAAATTGAAAGAACCTAATAGAAATAGGATAAAATAACAGAGGTCAGAACTGGAAACGCGAATGAAAATGCAGTAATCGTAGCTAACCGTTACGGCAGGATTAAGGAGTTTGCTTTGGGGATTCAACCCTGCTCTCATCGGAGAATTTGTTTCTGCACTTGGAAGATAGGTATTTCTGCACTTTTATTCAGAGTTGTATTTCAAATTAATATGAAAAATGATGCTCTCTAGCGATATAGTTATAACATTTTCACAAAACTGAGTAATTTAGGAAATATGTACATAATGTATGACTGTCTTATAGCTCAGTTGGTAGCATGTCTGCCTTCAGAGCTGTAGGGCGTGGGTTTGATCCCGACCCAGGCCAAACATTCGTGTGACGAATATAGATGTTTGTTTGGTGTCTGGGTGTAGTATAATAATTATTAGAAGTATGTTATGTATTTATGTATTTACAAAAAAATACTATATAAGTACTCTTTTAGCTAATTGGATTCCATATTACAAGCTTTGCTTAGTTTGCTTAGTTTGGATGGCGCTGTGTGAAAAAAGTCCACCGATATATATAATATAAATAAGAGTAGCGAGGACCGATAAATTTTATATGAAAATTTACATGGTATATATTTTATTATTAACAAGCTGCGCCCCGCGATTCTTAGGATAAAAAGTAGCCTATGTTTTATTCCAAGGTAGAAGCTGTCTCTATACCAAATTTCTTCCAAATCTTTTTAGCCGTTTCAGCGTGAAGGACTAACAAACATGCACACAGGCCGACAACTTTCGCATTTATAATGTTAGTTATTAATTAGTCACACAAGAGGTACGTCATATTCTACACTATGTAACTCTACAAATTCTTAAAAAGTTAAGTTTTCGATGAAAGATGAAACGGTAATCTACAATAGCTTCGTAGTTTTGACATGAATCTTCGCTAGGAAGAAAGTGTACGCGTATTACGTATACAGGTACTACTAGAGTTAGATGTTAGCACAGTCTGTTAGTGTAGGAATTAATATTAGTCACAATTAGGACAAGAGTTGTGTATAATTAAAAAAAAACTTTAATTATAATAAATATATTATGTTTTAGGGTTAGTTTTGTATATAATTTTATAATTTGGTTTTGTACAAAGTTCTTAATTTTATGTAGAGTTGTTTTAAATATATTTTTACCACAATGAATATAAATGTTAAGAAGTTAAGTAGGTATAGTAGGTAGTCGTATTTTTACCCTAAGATCTAAGTAAGCCAAGTAACCTGGTATATCTTGTAATTTCACTTGACATTATAAAAAATATATTATATAAAATATAAATATTGTTCCATTGCATAATACTTACATACGCGTGAAGAAAGGTTTATCTTCTCAAGTGTAATATAGGCATTTGGTTATTGTTTTCAGACATTTCAGAGACGTTAAACACTTTACTCGGAACAAAAACAAATTTAGACACAAAATGCTGGCGCTGATTTGGCCCAACGCATTCGACTTGGTTATGCCGCCATCATTCTGGATATGCTGCCAACTGGGCTTGAACGTTAGGATTGTCTCTAAATTTCCATCAGTAATAAACGCAATACATATTTTATTTATGTGTAGTAAGATTGTGATGTGTACCTGGGTATGTCCTAAAATTGCTTCCAGAACCACCGGAGGATGGGCAGCAGCGTTCTTTTATTTAACGGTGGTAACAGTCTGCGTTCCCTAAGCCTCCTGCCAAGCGTGGGGATTATGGCAGCCCCTCCCTATTAAGAGGGAGGCCTTCGTCCAGCAAAAAACTTTGCAAAATACATTGCAAAATACTTACATATGTAAGTATATTGCAATGGAACAATATTTATATTTTTTATAATGTCAAGTGAAATTACAAGATATACCAGGTTACCTGGCTTACTTAGATCTTAGGGTAAAAATAAGACTACCTACTATACCTACTTAACTTCTTAACATTTATATACATTGTGGTAAAATATATTTAAAACAACTTACTACTCACTCACTCACTCATCGCCCAGAAGACGTCCACTGCTGGACGAAGGCCTCCCTCTTAATAGGGAGGGCCTGCCATAATCCCCACGCTTGGCAGGAGGCTTAGGGAACGCAGACTGTTACTACCGTTAAATAAAAGAACGCTGCTGCCCATCCTCCGGTGGTTCTGGGTGCAGTTTTAGGACATACCCAGGTACACATCACAATCTTACTACACATAAATAAAATATGTATTGCGTTTATTACTGATAGAAATTTAGAGACAATCCTAACGTTTAAGCCCAGTGGGCAGCATATCCAGAATGCTGGCGGCATAACCAAGTCGAATGCGTTGGGCCAAATCAGCGCCAGCATTTTGTTTCTAAGTTTGTTTTTGTTCCGAGTAAAGTGTTTAACGTCTCTGAAATGTCTGAAAACAATAACCAAATGCCTATATTACATTTGAGAAGATAAACCTTTCTTCGCGCGTTATTAACGTTACTTAACAAACTTTGTACCGTAGAATGTACGAGTATATAACGTAAGTTAATTGTAAGTTGTGACTCGCTTACCGTGTTTTGACAATGATATACAGGTTTGGAATTCATATTTACGTTATAAATATTTTAATGAGAGAAATTGAATTAATTGCGTATTCGTTTTAAGAAACAATAAGTATAGTTTTGTAAAAATGCCATAGACAATTTGATATCTTGGTATTCTCGTGAGGCACCGTTTTGAGATAGCAGGGTTACCGATTTTTGTAGCAGTGTTTTCAGTTAATAAAACTGCAGAGCCATTCTACATAATTGTTCCAGTAATATGTACCAATGTAAATAGGTCATCGTCAGGCAGATCAATGGAACAAAAACAACCCCATAAGTCTGATGCTCTATAATTCATGTAAGTACAGAACTTCAAAACGTTTCATTGTTTATTTTTCCCATCTTCGCGTCATAAAAGAAAATCTTCCCCAACAGAATACCAGTATAGAGGGGGCCGTTAACTGTAACTCAATTACTGTTTAACACCGTCGGGAGTTCGCTCTATCGGACTTTGTAATGGGTATGCACACTATACACGCAGAGGAGATGGCTGGTAAGGAGACGATGAAAGCGGTATGGGTAATGACATGCTTCTTATGCCGAAGGGAAATACGTGCTTTCTAGAGCAGAGTAGAGATTTGAGATGGCTGAATCAGAATGGATATGTGTGCTGGCTATAGTAAAATAAAGATAGGTACTGGAGAATAAAGATGCGTACTGGAGAGTAAAGATACGTGCTGGCTAAATCAGAGTAGAGCTACGTGCTGGTGAATGCAAAGTGGACGTAAAAAGATGGGTAAAGCAGAGTAGATATGTGTGCTGGCTAGAGTAGAATGAAGATACGTACTGGAGAATTAAGATGTGTGCTGGCTAGAGCAGAGTAGAGGTGCGTGCTGACAAAAGCAGAGTGATACAAGAGGGCTAAAGTAGTGTAGACATGTATGCTGGCTAAAATAGAATGAAGATGCGTACTGGAGAATGAAGATGCGTACTGGAGAATGAAGATGCGTACTGGAGAATAAAGATGCGTGCTGGCTAAATCAGAGTAGAGGTACGTGCTGGTGAATGCAGAGTGGACGTACAAGATGGCTAAAGCAGAGTAGACATGTGTGCTGGCTAGAGTAGAATGAAGATAGGTACGTACTGGAGAATTAAGATGTGTGCTGGCTAGAGCAGCGTAGAGGTGCGTGCTGACAAAAGCAGAGTGATACGAGACGGCTAAAGTAGTGTAGACATGTGTGCTGGCTGGAGTAAAGGGCAGATGCGTGCTGTCTAAAGCAGAGTTGAGACGTTTACAGTCTAGGGCAGAGTGCAAAAGTATGCAGACTAAAGATGTGAATGTGTCTAAACCACCGCTGTTGGCTGGCATGCTATTAGGCCACACACACGCGTAAACTTTTTTAATATACCCGCCAGTTTTTTGTTTTCTAATCTAGCATACCTCGCACTATTAGCAGGTAATTACGTAACAATTTAACGATTAAGCTTAATATTATGGAAGATATTTGTAATCAATATCATGATTAAAAACATGATTTGCAGATGTTAAACTATTGTCTATTGTATATTAGAACATTTAAACACAATTGTCGCCGTTTCATCTAATAAGCGAAATAGAAGGATTACAATAGCCTTACCACCTCAAGCTACTATTCCTATTTTTGTAGGTATATACTTATTGGACTTTAATTTGATGAAAATGGCATATAAGTAAGTACACGAAATGCGTTGCTAGCTTCTTTTATTACCGAAAATAAATTGGCGTTTGACCACATCTTGCTTGAAGTTAAAATGATCGAAGGTTTTATAAAACTATATGTTTTGAAGACCATTTTGTGCTTTACGGGAAACACATAATTTGACATAGAGATTCACAAACTCGCTACGCCGAGTGTTGCATTTTGATACGGTAGTAGTACATAATACTTAAATCTATAATTTTGATAATAAATTTGAAAGCAATCTAGTACGCATTATATTGTGTAATAGAAATGCTTTGACATTCTGTTTAGTTTTGGTCGTCTATAAATACTTTTATCTCCGAGATTCGGACTGTAAACTACGTGTTTAATTATGTTGCGCATATAAAGTAGTAGTCATGATTGCAAAAAATATATACAAAGAGATCTTCGGTGCCTACCAGTTGAATATTTTTTAGGGTTCCGTACCTTAAAAGGAAAAATGAACCCTTATAGAATCACTCCGTTGTCCGTCTGTCAAGGCCCTTTTTCTCGGAAACGATTGGAGGTATCAAGTTGAAATTGAATATCGAATGCAAGTAAATGCTGTAAAAAAAACATGTTTCTAAGTCAACGCAATCAAAAATTACAGCCATTTTTCTAGTGTTTTTACTGTTTTCGAGACTCGCAAGTAAATCAAAATACATAGGGTAAAGCCCGTTGAAATAAAAACATGAAATTTGGAAAAAAACAAGGTCATATAACACTGGTTATGGGAAAAATCTGTATTTTTTTAATTTGCAGATATATCGTCATTTCTAAAGCCAGAACTTGAATGATTATTTTGCTCGGTTGGCTTCCATTCTTTAGTTACCAAAATGTTTACTAGATGGCGCCACAGAGAAAATTTGCCCGCGGCACTCTTTTATCGCAACTGTTTCGTTCGTGCTTGTAGTGGCACGTGCTGCGTACATAAAAATTGTGCTACCTAAGGCTGAAACGTGGTTTCTCTTATCTGAGACTGGCATTAATAAGTAACCCTAGCACATTCATAGTAACCACAGAAAAACACGGAGTACGTAAACGATCTTTTTTTTTTTTAAACTGCAACATCTTGTCAAACGTAAATTGAAACTCTTTTTAGGGTTCCTTACCCAAAGGGTGTTCAACTGTAACCTATGACTAAGCAATCCGTCTCTGTTTGTCTTTAAATAAGTTAGGTCGTCTGTTTTAGATCTTTAACGACGTATATCTCGTAAATCATAATAAGTAGCCGGTTGTTGTTATAGAATATTCGTTAGATACTGTCACGGATGTCCTTTGTACTTTTGGTGGTACGGAACCCTCGTTGTCCGAGTCGCAAGATGACACCTTGACGGTTTTATTTTTATTACTTTCAAGTGTCGAGACTAGCGGTATACGTTCGCCTGGTGCACCAGGCGTGACGCTTACCATGGTAAGCGTCACGCCTGCACATAACAGTAGCAGTGATAGAATTGTGGACTTGCGAATACAATCCCGCGCCGCACCGCACCATCTCTTCATACCCAGTAATTTCTCTGATAACATTGCCCTTCAAACCGAAACACGGTAATGCTTGAAAACTACTGAGTGGCAATTGAATAACCATCAAATTTTAAATAATTACCGCCATGCAGGTAAAGCTTATTTTCGAAATTGTCGAGTAATGTTACCCAGCGATGCCGTGCGTTATGACAACGTACGCTTCCGTGCTTTAATTATTCATGGTTTAGTAAAGGAGGTAGTGAATCATTTTCTTACTATACATTTCATGCACTTTTCCATATTATACTACAATTCGTATCTACTACCTAAAAACCGAATTTAATTATGTTTTCATAGATATACAGACAGTAATTTTTTTATCATCAATCTAGCCGTTACCTCGTAACGTAACCAAATGGACAAAAAAACTAAAACTAGAAACTTTCGAGACAATTCTATTTATTTTATTGATTCACCACTAAATTTTTTACACAAATATTATAAATGTGATAGTTTGTGAGTGAGAGTCAATAGGTGTGTTTGTGTTTCATCTTGTACTTTACGAAATATTATGGTTTCCAATAGCGAGTGAAACCGCGGGACACTGCTAGCATTAGTGCGTATGCTATTATGTAAAGTTTTTGGTTTTTCATTACAAAACAAAGGTATTTAATGTTTCCCTGGTCAGTACAAAAACAGGTTTTGCGTGTTATGAAAAAATAATTAAGCCTCTCACGTTATAAAATCGTCCAGTTACTCCTAGTCTATCAGGCATAACGCACACTCACTGCATACCCATTAACATTTCCTTATGATATTATAAGGCGTGATATACACCACGTATGCTTAATGACGGTGATTCCGTTAATGTGCAAACAGCTTTATGGCACATACCTACTCGACGGTTTTCGGGTTTAATTTTAATTAAATGACGGTATGATGCCTACAACTTATGACGGTAGTTTTTGGGCTGGTTGTTTGTAGCTTTTAATCATAATTATCTTACCTTGAATTCTATTGTGGTCGATTCTGGCGGTTTTAGTTGACAGTTCTAAACTAACTAAAGTATTGCTGTCACTTTTTTACTAGTCATGTTAGCTAAGGACAGCAATACTTTAGTTAGTTTAGAACTGTCAATTAAAACCGCCAGAATCGACCACATTGTTGCCTTTACCTAGATAAGTTCCTTTCGATTTTTAACAAGTTTTATTTATTTATACGGGAATACTCACGTTTAATTAAATCGGATACTCCGACTATAGTTTCGATCACATCCGGTGACCTTTTTCAAAGAGTGAAAACAGAGCCCGACGCGCGTGCAGCTGCGTCCTGCTTAGCACTGCGGGCCGCTGCGCGTCGCGCGCGTGATGACAGCGGTTGCTCTGAAAAACAAAAATGTGAAATCTGAAAATGTGTCAAAACCACGTCAGTTTTCATAATAAAAGTTTTATTTAGCTTGTAAAGTACCTAACTTTTAAAAGTGTTTTAAAAGTGCTTTCTGCTATTTGAGTAATAATGAGAATTTATTTAATGTATTGGCTGGTTTAAAACGATCAAATTCCATTTTACACTCCGTTTTAGTGATCCATGGCATCGTTATAGACAGTCAATTTGTTACTGCCTCTGAAAAAACAATGAACATTTTCGTTCCGCGTTTCGGTACATAAAAACGATGAAATCGCCGACTGAATGGCGATTCGCACACTTCGCTCCGCATCGCCGCGCTGTACGGACGTTTCCGCCCGCTACTCGCTGCTCGCTGTCCGCTCCTGTCCGCCGGAGGCTCTGCCCCGCCGCCGGACTCACTCCGCTCGGCGCAACCGCGCCGCTCGGACGCCTCCGCCTCCGAAGCCGCCGCCGCGCAGCTTCGAGTCCTAGCACCCGTTACCTCGGCCACGTGGTGTTTGCGTTAATTTATTAGCGTAAACTCTAACGAGTCGAGTGTGATTGTGAGTGCAGGGCTCTCACCGCTTCGCAGCCGGGCTTCCGGGCCTGCTGCCTTCGTCCAAACCGCTCTTTTCAGAGCGAACCACTCTTAGTGTTTTCATAAAATCCACGTGGGTGGTCGATCGGCTGACACTTCTAACGGTGACAACGAAACCGATCGGGCGTTGCCCCGGAGCGCCTGTTTTTCCCCCGTCTGGGGAACAACAGAATCCGGCTGGGTCTGGAACCACCGGCCTTGGGGTCACCCCTAGTCGACACCAGATATCGCAGGCACACAACCAGCTGCACAATAAACTAACACTGGCAGCTGGTACACCCTCTAGGTAATACACTAGGTACGCAGCCCCCTGTCTACCCCCGGCAGAGGGATCACACACTTTCTTCTCCTGTTGGGGACCTCCTCCCCCAACCCCCGCAACTCTCCCGCCTTAGGATGGTCTCCCAAAAGGATCTCGACGAAGCCATCAGCTTCGTCGCGAAAACTTTGTTGGACCACCTGAAGGCCAACCCCTCCGAAATGGAGGAATTCGTTCGCGCTCCCCAGACATACGCTCAAAAGTCTCTCGCCCGTCCCAAGACTCCACGAGGGCAGGCAGCTTCTGCCTGCAAACTGACGCCGAATTTTTCGGCGCCAGGCCCCTCAGTTCCCAAGCCTCCACCTCCTCCGAAAGCCTCCGCCCGTGACGGGAGCCACTCTCGGCCTAGGGGTCGCGCTCCAGCAAGGAGCCGATCCCGGTCGCGAAGTCGCTCCCGCCACGGACGCCGCTCGTGCTCCCCTACCCCCCGTCCACTCCGTCCGTCCATTTCGGACAGCCCCGATTCTCCAGAAATGGACACTTCTACCCAGGACGATGGCTTCACAGTCGTCGCCTCCAAGAAGGGTAAAAAGCGTCCCGCTACCACTGCTTCCCTCCCTCCTCCCCCCAAGGCCCCTTGCCCCACTTCAGGGACTAAACCTGCCTCCGACTCCGCCCAATCGGACTCTCCGCTCCGTTCGGAATCGGACGCTCCGATTGTCGACCCTGCTCCCCATCCTAAGACCGGTACCATAGTTGTCCGCAACCGGGAACTATGGGAACTCGTCTCGCGTAACCTCTCGGATCTACAGATCCAGTTTTCCGCCAAACCAAACAAAGACGGCATTATGGTCCGTCTAGCCTCCCCCGACGACTACCGCAAAGCCACTACCTACCCCCGCGACGCGAATATTCACTCCCATAGATACGCTCTCGATGAGGAGTAAGACATCCGAGTTGTCGTAAAGGGCATCCCCAAGGAGAATCCCTTCCTGGCAATCCATAACGACCTCCTCACCCAAGACCTCCCTGTTCTTTCGGTCAGCCGGATGTACAACGGCAGGACCAAAGAACCCTACGACATGGTGCTGGTCACCCTTACGAATACCCAGGAAGGGAAGAAAATTTGGACTACCAAATCTATTCTCCATCTCTCCGGCCTCGACTTCCAAGTCCCTCACAAAAAGTCCATTCCAGGACAGTGTCATCGTTGCCAGCTATACGGACACTCTGCCCGCTACTGCTACGCACCCTTCAGGTGCGTGAAGTGCGCGGGCGATCATAGCACCGCGGAGTGCCTTCGTAAGAAGGACGACCCTACTCTCCCCAGTTGTGTCCTCTGTGGCACTCAGGGCCATACCGCGAATTATCGCGGCTGTCCCAAGGCCCCTAAGGCCAAGAAACCCTTACCGTCTCGCTCAAAAGCAGCTGGCCCTAAGCCAAAACCTGCCCAACCCCGCCAGGTGTCAAAATTTGTTGACGCCCCTGTCCCACTGACTAATGCATGGTCAAATCCGCCCAGCACTCCTCAGGAGACTCAACCGCTCCCACCCGCCCCTGCGCCATCTCCCGCTCATGCCAAGACCCAGGCCCGCCCTGCCCTTCCGCCCAAGCCCTCCACCTCCAAACGATCCGCCCCTGGCTCCTCCAGCCCGAAAGCGGATCTACTCCTCCTCGCTGAAATTGCGATGTCGGTTAACCTCGACGAGGTTCGACATGTAGCCCAGAAGGTCCGGGAGAACCATAATCTCATCGACATCCTCGATGAGCATTATAGGCTCTTCGGTGCACTACAGCGCTTCGCCCCCAACGTCCTTAGGAACCAACATGCATAGTACACCTAAACGTGTTAGACCCCGCTCCCTTTCGTTGGCATGGTTTAATGCCAACGGCATCACCACCGAATCAAGGGACCAGCGTCCCTTGATTCGGCACTTCCTCTCAACCCACCAGGCCGATGTTATGCTAGTGAACGAGACTAGAGGGATCCCAGGATCGCAAACTACTCGCTCGTTCGTAATGATAGGACTACCACCATAAAAGGCGGTACTCTCATCTATTACAAAAGGTCCCTTCACTGCATTCCCATCGACACCCCTTCTCTCTCAGCAATGGAAGCTTCCTGTTGCCGCCTTTCGATGACCGGTCATCAACCCATTACCCTAGTATCCTGCTACCTCTCCGGTAATAAGACTCTCCTCAGGAGTGACCTCGAGGCTCTTCTCTCTCTCGGAAGCGCAGTCATTCTGGCTGGCGACTTCAACAGCAAGCACATTTTATGGGGCTGCAACACGACCAATACGAAGGGAAACCTTCTGAACTCCCTCTCTGACGACTTCAACTTTGACATAGTTCCTCCCAGTACTCCGACCCACTTTCCCCTGAACTTGAACTACAGACCTGACGTACTCGACTTAGCGCTTCTAAAGGGCGTGACCCTCCAGTTACGCTCATTGGAAGTACTACACGAACTCGACTCTGACCACCGACCCGTCCTCATGCATTTAGGCCCCGATCCGACTGACAGACCTCCTCTGACTAAGACCGTGGTCAACTGGAAGCACTTAGGCGATGCCCTGAAAGCTTGTAGTTCCCCTGACTTGGACAGAATCCCTGACGACATTGTTACCCCTGACGACATCTCTACCTCCATTGACGCTCTCACTAGCCACCTCCGCACCACCGTTGGTGAGGCCTCAAAGCAGGTTCCAGCCGAGGGAGACCAACGCTGGGCCCTGCCTGAGGACGCGAGGGACCTACTGAGAGCGAAACACGCTGCCACTAGGGCATTCGATCGAGCTCGCACCGAGGATAACAGAGCCACTCTGCGGTATTACGAACGTGCCGTAAAAAACCGCATGAGTGAACTCCGTAATCAACGGTGGGATGACTTACTCTCGGGGATCGAGCCATCCCACCTGGCATTCTGGCGGCTGACTAGATCCCTGAAATCAGACTCTGTTACGACTATGCCCCCTCTCACCCGACCTGACCTCCCCCCCGCGTTTGACGACGAGGAAAAGGCCGAATGCCTGGCCGACAGCCTCGAAACGCAGTGCAGCCCCAGTTTAGAACATGTCGACCCTGCTCACCTCGATAAAGTGAACAGTGAAGTCGAATACAGATCCTCACTTCCCCCCTTTGATGAACTCGAGCCTGTCACAGCTTCCGAGGTTGAGTCGATTATTAAAGGCCTCCACACCAGGAAAGCTCCAGGTGCGGACGGCATCAGTAACAAAGTGCTCAAGCACTTCTCCATTACGCTAGTTCACCTTCTAGTTAGCATCTTCAATGCGGCCATCGCCAATTGCATTTTCCCCGACGCGTGGAAATCCGCCGACGTCATCGGTATCCACAAACCCGGCAAGAAGGCTTCCGAGCCCTCTAGCTACCGTCCCATTAGTCTCCTCAGTACCCTGGGCAAGGTCTACGAGCGCGTCCTTCTGAAGCGCATCTGGTCCTGTGTCAAAGACAACAACCTCCTCCCTGATGAACAGTTCGGCTTTAGAACTAGACACTCTTGCGTCCAACAAGTACACCGCATCACGGAGTACGTCCTAGAAGGTTTCAACAAGAAACCCGGCCATGGTTACACCCACAAGCCGTTCCCCCAAGGGACTGTAGCGGTGTTCCTCGACGTCGCGAAAGCTTTCGATAAAGTCTGGCACAACGGGCTGATATACAAGCTGTATCAGCTCGGGCTGCCAGACCGTCTTGTACTCATAATACAAGACTTTCTCAGGGCTCGAAGCTTTCGATACCGCGTCGAGGGACAACGCTCCTCCCCCCACGACATCGGCTCCGGAGTCCCTCAGGGCTCCGCTGTGGCCCCGATTCTCTTCTCGCTTTTCACCTGTGACATCCCCCGCACCCCCAAAGTGGAGCTTGCTCTCTTTGCCGATGACACCGCCCTCTACACCAGAGGGTGGAACAAGGTCATTCAGCTAGCCACCTTCAACGAGCCCTCAATCTCCTCGGAGACTGGTTCAAAAAGTGGGCTATCACCGTTAACCCCGATAAAAGTGCAGCCGTGTACTTTCATCCGTTCAAAAGACCTCCTTCTAAGCATATCACGCTCAACGGCCAGCCCATTCCATGGGCTACCGAGACCAAGTATCTCGGTGTGACCCTTGATCGTCGACTCACGTTCTCTAAGCATATCCAGTTAGTTCGCAACCGAGCAGCCTTCTTCTTAGGCTGGCTCACTCCCCTTCTCAACGAGCGTAGTAAATTGTCCCTTAGAAATAAGGTTACAATTTACAAAACTTGTATTCGCCCCGTCATGACGTACGCCTCCGTGGCGTTCGCTCATGCCTCCAGCATAGATCTAGAGAAACTCCAAGTCATACAAAATAGATTCATCCGCAGAGCAGTCGGTGCTAGCTGGTTCATGCGAAACTCCGACCTGCACTGCGATCTCGAACTCCCCTCCATCCGTCAGTACATTAAGTACGCTTCGCGCCGCTATTTCGATGCGACCCCCCACCATCCCAATCCACTCATAGTCCAAGCCTCGAACTATACGACAGACACGACAGACCCACCCCCCTTCCGTAGACGCCCCAGACACGTCTTGGGCGACCCGGACGACCCCATAGCCGTCATCACCTCGGCGGCGCTGGGCTCGCCTGATCCGACCACTCCTAGCAACAAGAAGTATTCCGTCTTTGGTATAGGCACCGGTTACCAAAGGCACACAAACACGCACCGACCTCGCCGGCGAGGTCGAGGACTCCCCAGATCTGTTAGATTCTCTCCAAGTAGTCAACCAGATCAATCTACTAGGGCCCCAGGGCATACCCCTTCTGGGGTGCCAGGGCAAGTCTGACCCCACTCCCGGCGACGGCCAAGCCGAGGTTCGTACCGTCTGAGGTGCCCTTGAGCTAGTCGCCTTTAACCTAAACCTAGGCCGAGCGCCGTTTGCGCTTGCCTAAAGTCCGGTGACGCTGTAGAGGCCACCTGAGGCCAACAACATAGTCATTCAAAAAAAAAAAAAAAAAAAAAAAAAGAAAAAGACTGAATGGCGAAAAAATACGAAAATCTGGGAACCGTCGCATGTGTACTTTTCCTCGATTTGGTGCTGGTGACGCGTGTTAAAAGTACAGTTAACGTATTGAGTCCTTAATGTACCTAAGAATCTTGATTAGTTTATTAAACGAGGAGTGGCTTCGGAATAATTAATCTTCGGTAAAGTTACTTTGACATATGGAACTGAAACGTGGCCTTTAACTTCTGGTCTTTTGGAGAAACTTAGAATTACGCAACGGGCAATGGAGATAGCTATGCTCGGAGTTAATTTGCGCGATAGAATCCGAAACGAGGATATTCGCCAAAGAACCAAAGTCACCGACATAGCTCGCAAGGTTTGCAAGTTGAAGTGGCAATGGGAAGGCCACATCGCTCGAAAAACTGACAAGCGATGGGGAAGAAAAGTTCTTGAGTGGCGACCGCGAACCGGAAGACGCAGCGTAGGAAGGCCTCCCACTAGGTGGACCAACGACATTGTAAAAGTCGCGGGCAACCGGTGGATGCAAATGGCAGGTTGTTGTACAGTGTGGCGGTCTAAGAGGGAGGCCTTCGTTCAGCAGTGGACGTCTCCGGGCTGATGATGATGACGATGATGAAAGTTACTTTGCGAAAAAAGTAAGGTTGCTAAGGCGCAACGCAGCTGGCCGGTAACCGCGTGACATCTACGAGCCAAGCGTTACAGTTGAATATCGACTCACTTTTTTAATACAAATAGAGTACAAATGAGCTTACACGGAATATGACAAGATTGTGGTTATAGATATATGGTTGTTTAGACGCGTTATCTATCGTTATGAATCTTATGGCACTGAAGAGAGAAGTAAGTAGGGCCTTCGCTTGTCTGTGGTACTAGGTTATCTTTTATGTGTCATCATAACTTCTAAGCTTGAATTACGGAACGCTTTCGGCCAGTTTTTGTTCTTTATGTAATTATTGTTTTAGCTCTCAAACTACAAGTTTTTTGTCATCTCGGTGCCAGTCGTCAGTCGTTTCAAATTGCCAATAACTGACATCGTCCTCTACAAATGACGCAACTTCAAAGTTCGTTTCAACCGTCCTTCAACGTAACAATATGTTCGCTCGAAATGGCCTCAGTAGGGTTGTCAAATGAGTAACGAAATGTGATGTGACGGCTGGTCCGAATATAGATCAACTTTTTATTCGGTTGACAAAAACTGATCTATTAGATTGGACTGAAATAAAAGTTACACGTTTTAAATTGTATATACCTACATTGTTTATTCGTGTTGCCAAGGTATATACATTTAGGTCTAGTACGTAGAAAGTAGTGTACCTATATGGAAAAGGTTCACGACTAGGCCACGTGCATATGGGATATATGTCCGAAGTTTATACGTAAAAAAACTTTTCCCTTTTTTCCTTTTGAAAGTATTACGCCATCGAACATTTGCATTTTGTAGTAGTAGGACTCTACTGGAGAGGAAGTACCACATCTTTGCCAGTTATTTAATCGCCAAGCAGTAGTATGCAAGCATTACTGTGTTCCGGTTTGATGGGCAATGTTACCAGAGAAATTACTGGGTATGAAGAGATTTAACATCTAATATCTCAGGGTATCAGCGCCGTGCAGTGTGGCGCAGGATTGTGTTTTCAAGGTCATAATTCTGGCACTGGCTACTGTTAGTGGCAGGCGTGACGCTTAACACCAGGCAAACGTGTTGCTCATCTCGTCACTAGATTGTATAAAAAAAAAATTACCAGCGTCGAAAATTTTAAGAGTAGCAAAACATCATGAAAATATTGTAAAACAACTCTCAGTCAAAGTCAAGCAGAGCAAGTGACGGTCAAGTCCAAATCAAACCCTTAGGAATTTTCATGAGGCTTAAGAATATTTTGAAAAACATAGGTACATTATGACATGATTATTTTTTTCACGTTGGCGTAGAAGACTTACAGAAGCTTTTGATAGAACATTTTAAGATGTAAAAGGCTTTTGAGTGTCACAACATATAGCAAGGTTATTCACAGAAATGTGACGCCTGTAAGTAAATGTATTAGAAAAAAAGTACAAGGAAAACAGGGGATTACGTTTGCTTTTAAACCGTTTTATTTTAAACTAAATATTATTTTAATTAGGGTATTAAATTATTATTAAAGAAGGTGATTCCCGCTAGAGTTGCTTAGCTATTTGGGTAATGTTTTATTCAATCATAAAAAGCTTCACATTTTAATAAAGGCCACTGTTATTCGGCGAAAATATACCATTTCAGACGAAGTCTTCTAAGTATTATAACATAAAATAGGTACTAACTAAATCTACCTACTTTAAATTAAAATGGTCAGGAACATAATATGGGATATTACCGTCACTATGTCCCGATCGAGTTCCCAATATTTTGGTGCAGTTGCATGCACCTAGCTAGTCCATTCTGATGTTAGTCTGAGTAGACGACAGTGTTCTATCCTAGAGTAACCATAATAGGTACTTAAGACAATTGGCAGCTTGGCAGTGCTTGGATGGGAAAAGCCGATGATCGAGTAGAACACTATACTATGGCTGGCTGTAAATCAGAGATAACCGATAAATTAACTCTTGTTTCCATCAAAAATAATGTAATAGAGTACAATGATGATAAACTAGCTTATTTTATAGAACTGCACTTTCAAATAAGCAGCTATGTATATTTTTTAAACTAGCATTTACTGAGATCCAAAGTTTGCCGTTTTACCAGTTAACAAAAAAGCTATTAAATTACAACGCACTATAAGCTATAAACCCCCTTTTTCATGTTAACATCGGCACCGCAGCGGCAGCGAAGCTCGTCAAACGAACTACGAGCCTCCAACTACCAGTTAAAGGGGTGTTAACATCCCGCTGACCATAAACTTTTCGGTTTTGTGGACGTTAACCCGGAGGAGAAAAAAGCCATTGTTGCTCAATTGGACGGTTTCCCTTCATAAATTTTACCATTAATTGTTTGAAAATTGCTTTTCTATATCTAAAGATAAACTATTTTTCTACCAGTAATTTTTATTTTCAATATTAGACAGCAACAATAATTAATATCCTTATTCTAGACTATGTGCGTACAAAATTAGACATTTGTATTGTGGGTGGATTGTAGGTATAGACTTTTAATCCCAGAAAAACAAACTCCTTCTGTGGGGTTGTCGTTAGTGAATTATAAATGACTAGAAAAATGTTTTTTTTTAAATAAATAAAAAGCGTAAAAATGATGATAAAAATTATGTTCATTTTGTTCATACCTCGAGGCAACACTAAAAAAGTTAACCGCGCTTTCAAAACATCACGTCTATTGTGATCGGCAAACATTAAGCTAAATTTACGACCAACCAATTTTAGACAAGACTTAAGTACTGTCCTTAATGTCCTTTCTACCGGTGAAAAGGGGGCACGGCATATTTTTATTAGCTTTTGATCCTTGGACGGATCTGCCACTTCATTCTGAATGTCGTAGATAATATTGTTGAGAAAGTGCTTTCGGTATAAATATGATTGGCTATATGACAGTACAACTCGGATTTGTGGGAATACTCAGTCTAGGATTGAGGATATCCTATTTTACTTTTATGAGCCAGACGAAGCAAATAAAAATGTGTTATTGTGGCTGTTGGTGAAAGCTCTAGCTAGATTTTGATAAGATTGCAGTGGTGTCTAGGAGGTCATAGTATATCAGTTTAAAAATGTTTTCTTTCAATAATAATGTCTTCATTGTTCATAGTATTTATTTATAACAATTAGTTACATGTCAATCTAGAATATGTATAAATATAAAAATCGCAATGTAATACAAATTACATGTACAAAAACTCCCACTAATAACTTCCCTGGGTCTTCACTAAAAAAGGTGATGGCATCGTTTTATTGATTTGGTAAGAGGGCTATAACTAAGTAATAAAGCCGTCAAGGTAGGAGTCATCTTGCGACTCGGACAACGAGGGTTCCGTACCACTACATGTACACGGTAATCCGCGATAGTAACGAATATTTTGTGAACATTTCAACCGGCTATCTATTACGATACGTATACACGAGATTATAGGTCAGTAAAGATCGGAAGACAGATGGACAGACAAACAGACACGGTAGGCGGCTTAAAAAAAGGGTACAGTTGGATTCTCTTTGGGTACGAAACCCTAAAATATTTTCCTCTTTCGTTCACTATGCCAAATGCTAAATTTAAAAAAATCTGTGGTGTTAGTTAACTCACATATCTTTTCTTGCTGTTCTCGAAACTCCGTAAAAGCTCTTAACAAAGCCGCCACAACTTCACTAAGGCATGATTTGGACTTGAACGTGACTGTTTTTTTGTGAAAGGCTTTGATTATTGGACTTACCTATCTTGGTTACTAATACTATCAAAAACTTTTCAAATACCAATGGCAGAATGTACAAAGTGTAATGCCAGTGGAAACTCATTTCTCCATATTAAAGGGTAAAAATTGAGTTGTACGCAGAAGAAGCCGCCATATTGGCTCAAAAAAAGGATATTTTTAAATTAAGTAACGTACACTCCTTTCTCCATAGGAGTTTTTGAATTGTATATTGTAATTGTACATTTGTACTATTGGTCAAAATGTTAATACTAAAAAAACTCATAGAAAAGTCGCCACAAACGAACACTAGGGGTGCAACACAAAGACTGGTAGAATGCACAAAGTGCGATGCCATAAATTAAGAAAGCAAAAGAAGGACACCTACTTGGGAAAAGGTTTATACAATTTGAAACTCATTTCCCTAATAAGAGTGACATTGGGGTAAGTAAAGTGAAACTCCTTTCTTCTAAAAAAATATTTTATCTTAATTTTGAATTGTACTATTGGTAAAATGGAAGAACTAAAAGAATTCAACAGGACCTGTTAGTTTTGTTTTGTTCAAAAACTACGATTACGATGGTGGCTCTCTCGCTCATCTGTAAAGGTAATATATATATTATATTCTGACTATATGCAGGAGCCGGCTGCCATATATCTAATCGACCTAAAATGGCGAAGAACGTTTGCGAGTTTTAACACCTAGCTAATGCCATCTAGTATTTCTTTGGGAACTAAAGAAACAAATAAAATAACCAGTTAAGCTTTGGCTTGAGAAATGACGATATATCAACAAATATCAATTTACAGATTTTTCGCATAACTACTGATATAAGACCTTACTTCTTGCCATATTTCATGAATCTAGGTCAACGGGAAGTACCCTATGAATTTTTATTTAGTTCACTCTAAAAAACTCTCAAAAATGGCCATAATTTTTTATTGTGTTCCTTGTAAGCTTGTTTTTTTTACTGTTCTAAGATACCGTGGACTTACGTATTTGATATTAATTTCAACTTGATATCTCTACGCGTTCCAGAGAAAAGGGTCTTGACAGACAGACAGACAGACAGACAGACAGACAGACAGACAGACAGACAGACAGACAGACAGACAGACAGACAGACAGACAGACAGACAGACAGACAGACAGACAGACAGACAGACAGACAGACAGACAGACGGACAATGGAGTGATCCTATAAGGGTTCCTTTTTTCCTTTTAAGGTACGGAACCCTAAAAATTAATGAATGTATTGTCCCTATATCCCCCTATTATTATTTTAATTAGTGATTATTGTAAAAAATGCATTGCAAGTAAATGCTCATTTTATTACCGTCTGGTTAAACTATGAATGTGTTTTGACTGAATATTTCTAAGTTTTAGTATGATTTATTTTATTGGCTATGTACAAAAACTTCCATTAGGTTGAATTATTACAATGATAAAAGACAGTCAAAGAAAAAGCGTGGATAAACTCTGTGGAAGATCCGAGTAAAGTAAGGAGATAATTCAGGATATGACAAATGATATAGACAAAGAGACTTTCACACTGTATTGACCTCACATAAATGGTATGGGTATATAGGAAAAAATAGTGATGATGTGAAAGCCAATGGGTTACCAATACCTAAAGATTATATGATCTTACGGCAAGAAAACTAGCAAAAGTAATCAATTAACTAATTTATGGTTTACGTAATAATAACTTTAAAAAATAATTTTGCAGTTGTCTGAACCATTCATTGGTCGTATTGGAGGTACCTACCGGAAAGACTAAAACTCCTTTTATTCAAGCTAAACAAACCAATTAGATTAATATTTAAACTACGAGGTCAGAGTTAAAATGATACTGCCTTTTACCGAACACGTAGCAAGATTCAATTTTCTTTATTTCGTCTGGCTCTTTTCCAAGAATCAACTGTGCACAAATTAGCTTGAAATCTTATACGAAACGAATTTAAAATTTAAATTCTGTAAAGGAATAAGTTGGAAAAACCCGAATGACAATAGCCTGTGAGTTTCAATTAGACCACTGGAACTCTGACAATGGAGAGACAGTTCCGTGGAATTGGTAGGAGGATGGTGGCTTCACTCTTCTCGAAAGCTTTTCAATTAAAGGGGAATACCAGTTTTTCTTCTTTTATTTCATTTATACTGTAGCTGTCTGGAAAATTACTTACACATATTTATTTTTTATTAAATGTAGTTCATTGATTTGTGCTTTCTTTATTTTTAATAAGCCTTAAAGCAGTTTATGTTACTTCTAAATTTTTACGGAATAGAAGAAATGTAATTAATGCTTTTGTCATTCGTGATTTATTGTGTCCTAATATTTCCAATATTTTAAAATAAAATTACATTACAGTTACCTATCCAAATTAAATAATATCCCAAGACAATAAAAAAATAAAAAATAAAAAAATTACATTACAATGACCTATCCAAATTAAATAATATCCCAAGACGCTGTTGGGGTTAAACCGAAATTGCATCATCAAAAATAATAGAGATCACAAACAGTTTTAATTGACTGCTAAGATAATTTGCAATAAAACAAAAACCAAAGTCTTTCATTAGAAGGACGTATAATTGCGTGCAACGAACTTCGAAAACCAATTCGAGAGCAATACTAAATGATTTGTGAAACATCGTAATATTTTTGAAACCTTCAGCAAAAATAATAGTTGTAAAGCTTGGCAAATAGAGTAGAAATTAATAGAGGCGCCACTATATCGTTCTACATTATAGCAACCCTGTCGTAAATAGAGAGCTCACTCATTCGGGGGCGGTACACAAATGTTTTGGAGAAACTTAGAGTCACGCAACGGGCAATGGAGAGAGCTATGCTCGGAGTCACTTTGCGCGATAGAATCCGGAACGAGGATATTCGCCAAAGAACCAAAGTTACCGACATAGCTCGCATGGTTTGCAAGTTGAAGTGGCAATGAGCAGGCCACATCGCTCGAAGAACTGACAACCAATGGGGAAGAAAGGTTCTTGAGTGGCGACCGCGAACCGGAAGACGCAGCGTAGGAAGGCCTCCCACTAACTAGGTGGAAAGACGACATTGTAAAAGTCGCGGGCAACCGGTGGATGCAAATGGCAGGTTGTCGTACAGTGTGGCGGTCTAAGGGGGAGGCTTTCGTTCAGCAGTGGACGTCTCCGGGCTGATGATGATGATGATGACACAAATGTTTCGACAAGCTGTAGTTCGTCTGAGGAAGATGAAGCTCGAAGGCGAATCTCTTACCATTACCATTTTTTAACTATTTCAAAAGAGGAGGAGGTTCTATGTTATGTTTTTTATGTATATTCACCTTATTTCTCCGTCAATTGTGGACCGATTTTAAATAAGTTTTTTTTTTAATTTGAAAGGGTGTACTATCGAGGTAGTCCCATAAATGTCAAGCCTGATGTTATTTTTTGAAAAAAAAACTGTGTTTTGTGATTTTGGAATTCCTACAAAAAGAACAGGAAAGTTTAATAAGCCACGTTTCAGATTAATTTCCTTCAAAAATCTTACAAATGAGTAAACACTACTTCGCTCCACCGAGCGAGTAGGTGAATAAGGCACTTTGTTTGTTGGTGGTGTTTAGGAGGACAAACCTAGCTGCATTATGTATACCGAAGAGCATCCTCACTGCAGAGTTTTGCGGAATAATTATATACATACATACATACTTACTGTATATACAGATACATCATCCGCAGCTCCTCGGACCTGTGCTAATCTAATCCAGTTTCAACCCGTGATGGTGACGATATCGTCGATCCATTTTGCAGCTAGACGATCAATTCTTTGCTTACCTTTTTTTTAAAATTAATTTATGGGATTGTGTTTGGTCTGGTCCTTGCTTGGGGCACTCTGTCAGAACCTTACTTCTCTTCTCATCACTACGCCTAACAAAGTGTCTTTCAGCTCCACTTCAGCTTCATAACCGCGGTTCCGGCGTCTCGACCCGACGAAGAACAAATTTATTTGTATTATGAAAACTGACGTTAGGTGGTATCGACACATTTTTGTTTTGTTTATACGGGAATACTCACGTTTAATTAAGTCCGATACTTCGACTACAGTTTCGATCACATCCGTTGACCTTTTTCAAAGAGTGAAAACAATGCCCAACGTGCACAGCCTCGTGCCTCCCTCAGGGCGGGACAAACTGTTTGATAAGGCGCGTGGACACTGTGTTGACTTATACTTATTAGGTATAATAGACTATTTATTTATTACATCATCATCAGCCAGAGGACGTCCACTTTTGGACGAAGGCCTCATCCTTAATAGGGAGGCGAGCTTGGCAGGTGGCTTGGGGATCGCAGAATGTTAACCACCGTTAACCAAGAGCACGCTGCTGCCCGTCATCCGGTGGATCTGGATGCAGCTTTAGGACACCCAGGTTCAGGTTTCTTTATTATACTACACATTTATTCAGGCCCTATAGGTGAGCTCACGATGAGCCCCGCTTATCGTGAGCTCGCTTATAGGGCCCCTAGGAAGTGCCCACTAGGGCATATCCTAGTGTACCGTCTTTCTTTATCTTACTACACTTCCATAGTAGTATGATATCACACTTCGAAACTAATGAAGAATAAACAATTAACAAAAGCTGCCGTGACATAGTTTTAGATGTAGTATATTTTTTAGAACCAAGCTTTCAAGAATTTTTGCTCCCTATATATAAAAATAAGTTCAAGCTGAAATATTATTACCATTTCTGTGAGAAAAGTAAATTTTCTGTTATATCGAGGGCGGTGATCTAGAAACTCAAACCAGACGCCACTTCGTAATTTCGCCAAGGTGTTTCATTGAACACAAGTTGTGACCCAATATTTACCAGCATATTACAAAAACTATACTTTCTACACGACTGCCCAGAAAAAGGAGTGTAACGTTTTTACTGCCCTGACTGTAAATTTTTTTGGCAGGGCAGTCGTTTTTAGTTATAAATAAGAAAAAAATAATAATTTTATAGCAAATATCTTAGACTAATAGCAATTTGCATCGCTACAAGGTAGATAGCTTGCTACAAGTGTATTATTGCTACGAGCCGTAGACATCGTAGATCGTAGATCAAGCGTAGCATACCAGATTAACTCGTAGCTAATACAACAGCTTATAATATTATGCGCCTACAACTAGCATGAATAAACAAAATAATATGTTGTGGGTATTTATAATCCAACGTTAACCAATTTTCTAAGCAAACGATCAGTAAAATAAATCTTCGGTACATTCTTTCGTGTAAATTGACAGTGATTTACGACCCTATGCCAAGTGCAAGGCAAGACACTCTCATCATCATCATCATCAACCCGGAGAAGTCCACTGCTGAACTAAGGCCTCCCCCTTAGACCGCCATACTGTACGACAACCTGCCATTTGCATCCACCGGTTGCCCGCGACTTTTACAATGTTGTCGGTCCACCTAGTGGGAGGCCTTCCTATATACGCTGCATCTTCCGGTTCGCGGTCGCCACTCAACAAACTTTCTTCCCCATCGGTTATCAGTTCGTCGAGCAATGTGGCCTGCCCATTGCCACTTCAACTTGCAAACCCTGCGACCTATGTCAGTGACAAGACACTCTACAAGGTCTTTAATTCAACTTTGTGCTGAGCAAGAATTACTGTATAAATACATATTAGTTCCACCCAACGATTTTACTCGCGGCTTACAGATATATAGCATTTCAGTCCCTCTGAAAGCTCGAGTAACCGAAAAATTTACAATAATTAAAGAAATAACTATGATAGCCAGACAATGTACATGAGAGTGCAACTTTTTTAACGATGCCGCACATTTCATAACAATAGCAACCTCCAATCATTACAATAAACTGCGGGAAGCATTTTCTATTATAACCTGTAATGGAAACAGAGGGGTGTTATAATATAAACTTCTGTATCTATGGCATCGTAGTTCCTACTCGAATGACCCGATTTAAAAAAATTAAAGGTGACCTGATCTATATTGCTTTTGCTACGACTGAAGAGAATCGGGGTTTTTTTTTTTAATTTTTTTGAGGTTCACCTTTATTTTATTCTTATGGATTTGCTAATGTTTAATTGTCTGGATACTCCGACTATATAGTTTCGACCACATCCGGCTATCTTTAGTAAGAAGTGAAAACAGCTTCCCAGCTGTTTGTTTCCACAAGGGGTAGGTACAATTACGGAAACTTTGAAAAAATATTACGGTTCAATGTTTATAGCGTATCGAAATTATATTTTTTTAGTATCTGCCTTTGTTCGGCATTAACTGTGACCTCCCGAGTTCCCGACTCATATATTTACAGCCCCTGATCTCATTGTGCTCTCATCAACATAATTTCAAATCGGATGAAAGGTACTTAAACTATAAACGACAAACACTCACATAAAAGTAGATTTATTTGCAGACCTTGAGGCTTTTACTTCGCTCGGTAAAAATATTTGTTGAAAACACTTCAAATATTACACTACACTAGACCTTATATTATAAACTTGCAAACTGCCTTGATGTTGCCACATTTTTGCTAGACTAATATAAGCCACAGTTTACTTAAACTCACTCAGAAACTAGTAACGTATACTTCATCATCATCATTGGCCAGTTATTGACCCCACAGCAAAGCATAAAGCTTTTCAGTCGTTCGCCGATCTTCTAGGTACTAATATTTTATAAAATAAATGCTCCAGCGAGATAACCCTGAGAAAAATTCATCCTGTGATCATCAGATATGCAAAAATGTTCGAAAATTCATGTTAAACAAATCGTAATACAAAATCAATATACGCGATATTATTTGGTGTATCGTATCCACACCCCGTAATGTTCATGTAAATAACATTAGCGCACCATGCGTGTCCCACAGCGCTTTTCATGTCATGAAAGTCTGTGCATGATACCAATTGGGAGTTTTATTTGGAAGTATTTTGCGTACAGCTTCGACTTTGTGGGCCCATAACCATAAAATGTGTAGGAAGTCAATGCCGAAAACTTGCTTTCGATTCATGTCATGCGCTTTTTGTTTGCATTTTATTTCTATGTTCGGCGGTATGTCTGTTGTCTGTTTTTTTATGTTCATCGATTTCTCCGTCAATTATAGACCGATATTGAAAATTCTTTTTTGATGTGGTCCCATATTTAATTTGAAGTCGGTTGAATTTTGTTTTGAAAAAGTTACTTGGTAAATATCCGATTCTAAAATAAATATTGGCTAATTGTACACAAATGTAAACTGTATTTTTTTTACAATATACCACAGTTGATACTCAACCCATGTCTCGCAATTTTATAGCAGACCAATACAAGGGCGGATCCAGGATTAATCTCTTTGGAGGGTGCATAGGCACATGGGCCATAGGCCAAGTTCCCCCATAGTATTATCCTATAGAATAACTATATTTTTTTTTTTACAAATAATGATAAATAAGTTCATTCAGTTTATGAGACTATTCAACTAACTAAACCTACTGTTTCTGTTGTGAACGTATATCTTACTTATATAAAAGATTATATCGAAGTAGAGTAGTTGAATGCAATGCCGGAGTTCTTCGAAGTGTATGTACAAAAAAAAACTGTTTGTTTTTAAAATATTTATTGTATTTTTTGTTTGGGGAAGTAAAGAAAAAAAAGAAGCATCAAACTGCACCAAACGAGGTCAGCGTGATGGATGATATGAAAACATATAAAAAAATACTAGATGATTCTGGTCATACAGCTTTCCATAAAAAAATACTATTGATAAGTTTATCGGATAGAAGACGTATTAATAATAAAAAATAACACATGCATTATTATAAATTATAAAATAGAGAAATATAATTTATTATAATGTAACCATATTATTAGGAATTCAAAATGCATTATTAGTGAAATCGTATGCTTTCTGAATAACGGGTGGAAATAATGATGCAAAAAGCGACTCAAAATACAGCACTCATTAATTAATTCTCTTCAGTTTGGAATTCGTGCTGACAGTTTGCATTTTAGCGACTATTACCCTCAGGGCAACGTTAGGTAGCATATATCAAAATGCAAAGTGGCCTCCGGTTCACTAATGCACATAATATGATGTATGGCTGCTTGTCTAAGTGGCTTTATTTACTTTTAATTCCTTTCGTGCACGACGACAATCGTGGTATTATAATTATTTCGAGGAAGCATTAATGATATATGATACAGTGAATTATCAATGAGTAATTTGCGATATTATCATAACTTATTATATAGATCGCTAAGTTGAGCGAAAATAACATACTTAGATTCACATTATAATAAATCTGTTGCAAAAGGCAGTTGCAATGGGTACTAAGTAAAAAAAAAACTAAGGACCAGAATACGAAAATCTATTTTAGCGTGTACCGGAAAATAGCGTACCTGACGAAATGACTAGACTAATAAGACTGATCACTTAATGTCTTAAAGTAATGACTGCTAAGCTAATGCAGTGATACCCTGGACTTTATTTGGTACGATGTGCACAATTTAGGTGCGAGTTTGTACGACTGTGCCTTTGAGCTTCGAATGGCAGGCCGGGAACTTTCTATGAGAAGAAAATGTATCTACTTAGTACATTTTTTTGTGGTAGTATGTACTACAACGAATCTGCACGAACGACAGTGCGCAGATGCGTGATGGCGTTTAACAACAAAGCACATCGTTGCGGCGACGTCAGGTAATGAAAACAGATTCCTATAGGGATTGAGGGACCGCTCTGTTGACGTGATACTTTTTTAGTTAGACGGGTATTTGAAGGTGTTTTGCCGAGCCACTATACAATAATACTTCAGTACTAAACTACTTTAGTTACTTATTACTGTACTTTTTTCTTGTTTTCTGCACATTTTCAGTAAAATACAACATCATTTTATAATTAATTATATTGTTTTTTGTTTATATATATAAATAAATATGAAATAGAATAGTTTTTGACAATTACGTAGCTAAATTACAAAAAAAATATGTAAATAATGTTCCTAATGATTTAATGATATAATATTCTTATCTCATTCTCTCCGGACTGTTTTTTGTTCAAATACAGCATTTTGCCAATCCTCTAGGTATTTATTTTGAAGTTTGATGATTATTACTATTTTATTATTGATTCTCAGGATTAAACCTGATTTTAATTCACAAATCGTTTGGTTTGGTTGCAGGCATAGCACACAATCTTGGGACTACAGTTAAAAATCGTGACGAGGAAAAAGTCTTGTTTCTTAAACGAAAAGCTTTTAAACGTAGTCTTGGGACTACATTAAAAAGATTTTCGTATTATGTACTAATTATACTTATTATTATTAATATTTTTATATATTATTATATAATATTTTTAGATTGTATTTTGTTTTCCTTAACTTCCAGTAGTATTAAAAGAGTCTCAAATATCGGATAATAGGCTAGATGACTGATGTTTAAATCGTTGAAACCAATAGCTTTGATGAAAAATTTCAGTAAATATAGTATGGTAATTGAAAACATTATTTAAATCGGTTTATAATGTTCTGATATACGACCGTTTAAAGTTTTTTGTTAGAGACAACTCTGTCCCTTTCCCACAAAACAAAAAATGACGTCACGCCTTACTTGTCAGAATAGAATTTATATGGCGTCCTGACAAGTGACGTCACGATTTGCTGTTTTGCCGCTCTGTCTAGCATGATATTAAAATGCTTATAAGTTGCTTATTTTTGATCAGATTTTAATTTTCTTTTCATTAATCAGCTATATTTATGGGCCACATTTGAATAGGACAATAAAAAAAACCAGTCATCTAGCCTATTACATAATATATTGATTCTGATTGAAAAACCGCGTTCATGACGTCGTGATTCTTAAAAATTAAGTAGGTTCCACACAAAGTAGGTTGTTTGTAACACCGGACCTAGCTATGTCCTAAAACTGCATCCAGAACCACCGCAGGACGGGCAGCAGCATCCTCTTAGTTAACGGTGGTAAGCATTCTGCGATCCGGAAGCCGCCTGCCAAGCGTGGGGATTATGGCAACCCCTCCCTATTATGGGGAAATTAGGGCTTTCGTCCAGCAGTCTTCCGGCTGTTGATGTTGATGAGGTTGAAAAGTTGAGGCTAAAAAAATTGCTCGGAATGAT
Source organism: Erannis defoliaria (assembly GCA_905404285.2). Taxonomy (NCBI): domain Eukaryota; kingdom Metazoa; phylum Arthropoda; class Insecta; order Lepidoptera; family Geometridae; genus Erannis; species Erannis defoliaria. The sequence goes on along the minus strand of FR990066.1, from coordinate 7,260,742 downwards.
TTAAAGTGGTGAATTTTGGGAGCGGGCCGAATTTCTTCCGTACGCGGACGAAGTCGCGGGCGACCTCTAGTAATAAATAAAACATTTTCTTGATCCTGGGTCTTATTTTATATAGCATGGAATTTAGTTTGCTATCGCCATCATCATCATCATCATTATACATTGCCTACCATATTTCACAACTTTTTTTTTCTTAGTTCTTGGCATCGCACGTTGTGCATTCTGCCAGTGTCAAGTTTATGATTTTATCAAGTCAAATATGTCATGATATCACAGTCAGTCACACGAAATTAGTCATAGTCGAGTCCAAGTCATGCCCTAGTAAAGTTGTGGCGACTTTACTATGAGCCTCTACGGACTTTTGAAAACAACACAAAATGACATGTTTCACCACATTATATCACTTGCCCACACTCGTGCATGTAATTCAACACTCAATGAATAAAACACCACCATTTTCAATCATTAATTCGCGAAAAAACACAAGGATTCGAAAATAATAGAATGCAACGACATGATTTTTCCGTGTTCCCGCCAAAACTCCATTTCACTACTTGATCACTAGGTTTGCTTTCAGTTACTGCTAACTGCCCAATTGATTTAGTTGTTTGTTATTGTGTTTGTTACAGTGTTTGTTGATCTTTTTGTTTATTTGTAGATAAAATACTGGTAATCAAATAGGAGGCAAATCAGTCATTGCGTAAGTCAATAGTAATGGAATAATTATGGTTTATTTATCAAATACTCAGACAAGTATATAAATATATTAAGAAATAATCGAAGTGTATACCTACTTCTTTGTGAACTTTAAATACATCGCCTAAGTATTTACATAGAGCTACGTCTGAAATTCACGAATTTAGCCGTTGTGATTTGAATTTGTCGTGAATATTTTAAATTGTTACAGTGCATGCGATGCGTGCTCCAGACAATTTCAAATTTTTCGAGTTGGCTAACTGGAAAAATCACTTAGGTTATAATAATTGAAATGTTTAATAGTATATGAGGGCGAAACACGAGACGAGTAGTAGCATAAAACGAATATAATTTGGTTTTGTTCGGATAAAAAAGATTGTTGACTAAGTTCTCTCAATAATTAATGCAAGTCAATGCGTAAATGTTCACGAGACTAAATTTTTTATTCGATTACTCGATGGTAAATACCATACATTTATATTCGTTCTGAATACAAAACTCTATCTTCTCCAAAACAATAAGAAAAATATGAATATCAATTGTGTTCACCGTGATTTCACTAAACATAGGCCCAGTAAAGTTCAACCTTCGGTAACCAAATTTTCCTAACTTTTAACCTAAAGCATAGACCCAGTAAAGTTCAACCTTCGAAAACCAAACTTTCCTTAACTTTTAAACAGAATGACAAACTACCAAAAGTGTCGACAAGAAACAGGAGGTAAACAAATTTTTATCCCATTTTCAAACAGCAAATTCTTAAGAAGAATATTCCATAGAAGACATTTTCAAAGGGCGAGCCCAGTCGGGATTGCCAATCAAATAAATATCGACTGCTGAAATCCACTTTACCTATATAAAGTGACGGAGGCTGTGGCCGAGATGAAATTTTAAGGACCTGCTTAACAAGTTGTAGATAAGGATGGTTGGGAATAAAATATATTTCTAAGTTTGGGATCGTTATTATATTTTAGGTAGAATACAGTTAGGAAGTTATGTGTTCCGGTAATTTTTAAGAGGTTGCTTGAACATTTTTTTTTAATTTAGAATTACTTATTGATCGCTAATACTCAACAACCCTAGGGTTGTTGAGTAATATTTCTTGTATATGTATGTATATTTGTATATATGTATATTTTCCACTTCTCATGAACCGTACACAATTTTAATCACTAAATGGCTGTTTTGGTGTCGTAAAATACCTAGTCTATTTTCTTCTAGGCTGTTAAACTCAGTGTAACTGCAAGAGACAAAATATCCATATACCTCAAGTTTTTTTTTTGGAATTAATACTCCGTTCACGTAATTTCATCATTTAATTCATCATCATAATCAGCCCATCATAGTCCACTGCTGGACATAGGCCTCTCCCAAAGCACGCCACTCAGCTCGATCTTCAGCTGTCCGCTTCCAACCACTGGCAGCTGTCTCATGTAATTGAATCATGTAATTTGGCAAGAAGCAAGATCTCTCACAAGTAAATGGTAAAATTTAAATAGTTTTTTTTTGTTTTATCACATTAACCGTCTTATGCATAAAACACTAAAAAGTATTTCAAACCTATTTTAGTTAAAAAGTGTTTCATTTTCTTTTTTCAAACTCAAGTCGTAATTCGAAATAAATTTGCCAAAACACTTTTTAACCAAAATAGGTTTGAATCACGTTTTAGCGTTTTATGCATAATGACGGTTAGTATATTTTAATTATTTTAGCGACTTCAAACTTACCGTGCAGTAAATCGAGGTAAGAATAGGCGTTTTTTTCCAACTAATAAGGTTTGTTCTTAAATCTGATCTAGGTATATATATATTTTCATTTGAGAATTTTTCGGTGGATAAAAGGCGGTACTCTCATCTATTACAAAAGGTCCCTTCACTGCATTCCCATCGACACCCCTTCTCTCTCAGCAATGGAAGCTTCCTGTTGCCGCCTTTCGATGACCGGTCATCAACCCATTACCCTAGTATCCTGCTATCTCTCCGGTAATAAGACTCTCCTCAGGAGTGACCTCGAGGCTCTTCTCTCTCTCGGAAGCGCAGTCATTCTGGCTGGCGACTTCAACAGCAAGCACATTTTATGGGGCTGCAACACGACCAATACGAAGGGAAACCTTCTGAACTCCCTCTCTGACGACCTCAACTTTGACATAGTTCCTCCCAGTACTCCGACCCACTTTCCCCTGAACTTGAACTACAGACCTGACGTACTCGACTTAGCGCTTCTAAAGGGCGTGACCCTCCAGTTACGCTCATTGGAAGTACTACACGAACTCGACTCTGACCACCGACCCGTCCTCATGCATTTAGGCCCCGATCCGACTGACAGACCTCCTCTGACTAAGACCGTGGTCAACTGGAAGCACTTAGGCGATGCCCTGAAAGCTTGTAGTTCCCCTGACTTGGACAGAATCCCTGACGACATTGTTACCCCTGACGACATCTCTACCTCCATTGACGCTCTCACTAGCCACCTCCGCACCACCGTTGGTGAGGCCTCAAAGCAGGTCCCAGCCGAGGGAGACCAACGCTGGGCCCTGCCTGAGGACGCGAGGGACCTACTGAGAGCGAAACACGCTGCCACTAGGGCATTCGATCGAGCTCGCACCGAGGATAACAGAGCCACTCTGCGGTATTACGAACGTGCCGTAAAAAACCGCATGAGTGAACTCCGTAATCAACGGTGGGATGACTTACTCTCGGGGATCGAGCCATCCCACCTGGCATTCTGGCGGCTGACTAGATCCCTGAAATCAGACTCTGTTACGACTATGCCCCCTCTCACCCGACCTGACCTCCCCCCCGCGTTTGACGACGAGGAAAAGGCCGAATGCCTGGCCGACAGCCTCGAAACGCAGTGCAGCCCCAGTTTAGAACATGTCGACCCTGCTCACCTCGATAAGGTGAACAGCGAAGTCGAATTCAGATCCTCACTTCCCCCCTTTGATGAACTCGAGCCTGTCACAGCTTCCGAGGTTGAGTCGATTATTAAAGGCCTCCACACCAGGAAAGCTCCAGGTGCGGACGGCATCAGTAACAAAGTGCTCAAGCACTTCTCCATTACGCTAGTTCACCTTCTAGTTAGCATCTTCAATGCGGCCATCGCCAATTGCATTTTCCCCGACGCGTGGAAATCCGCCGACGTCATCGGCATCCACAAACCCGGCAAGAAGGCTTCCGAGCCCTCTAGCTACCGTCCCATTAGTCTCCTCAGTACCCTGGGCAAGGTCTACGAGCGCGTCCTTCTGAAGCGCATCTGGTCCTGTGTCAAAGACAACAACCTCCTCCCTGATGAACAGTTCGGCTTTAGAGCCAGACACTCTTGCGTCCAACAAGTACACCGCATCACGGAGTACGTCCTAGAAGGTTTCAACAAGAAACCCGGCCATGGTTACACCCACAAGCCGTTCCCCCAAGGGACTGTAGCGGTGTTCCTCGACGTCGCGAAAGCTTTCGATAAAGTCTGGCACAACGGGCTGATATACAAGCTGTATCAGCTCGGGCTGCCAGACCGTCTTGTACTCATAATACAAGACTTTCTCAGGGCTCGAAGCTTTCGATACCGCGTCGAGGGACAACGCTCCTCCCCCCACGACATCGGCTCCGGAGTCCCTCAGGGCTCCGCTGTGGCCCCGATTCTCTTTTCGCTTTTCACCTGTGACATCCCCCGCACCCCCAAAGTGGAGCTTGCTCTCTTTGCCGATGACACCGCCCTCTACACCAGAGGGTGGAACAAGGTCATTCAGCTAGCCCACCTTCAACGAGCCCTCAATCTCCTCGGAGACTGGTTCAAGAAGTGGGCTATCACCGTTAACCCCGATAAAAGTGCAGCCGTGTACTTTCATCCGTTCAAAAGACCTCCTTCTAAGCATATCACGCTCAACGGCCAGCCCATCCCATGGGCTACCGAGACCAAGTATCTCGGTGTGACCCTTGATCGTCGACTCACGTTCTCTAAGCATATCCAGATAGTTCGCAACCGAGCAGCCTTCTTCTTAGGCCGGCTCACTCCCCTTCTCAACGAGCGTAGTAAATTGTCCCTTAGAAATAAGGTTACAATTTACAAAACTTGTATTCGCCCCGTCATGACGTACGCCTCCGTGGCGTTCGCTCATGCCTCCAGCATAGATCTAGAGAAACTCCAAGTCATACAAAATAGATTCATCCGCAGAGCAGTCGGTGCTAGCTGGTTCATGCGAAACTCCGACCTGCACTGCGATCTCGAACTCCCCTCCATCCGTCAGTACATTAAGTACGCTTCGCGCCGCTATTTCGATGCGACCCCCCACCATCCCAATCCACTCATAGTCCAAGCCTCGAACTATACGACAGACCCATCCCCCTTCCGTAGACGCCCCAGACACGTCTTGGGCGACCCGGACGACCCCATAGCCGTCATCACCTCGGCGGCGCTGGGCTCGCCTGATCCGACCACTCCTAGCAACAAGAAGTATTCCGTCTTTGGTATAGGCGCCGGTTACCAAAGGCACACAAACACGCACCGACCTCGCCGGCGAGGTCGAGGACTCCCCAGATCTGTCAGAAGATCTGTTAGGTTCTCTCCAAGTAGTCAACCAGATCAATCTACTAGGGCCCCAGGGCATACCCCTTCTGGGGTGCCAGGGCAAGTCTGACCCCACTCCCGGCGACGGCCAAGCCGAGGTTCGTACCGTCTGAGGTGCCCTTGAGCTAGTCGCCTTTAACCTAAACCGAGGCCGAGCGCCATTTGCGCTTGCCTAAAGTCCGGTGACGCTGTAGAGGCCATCTGAGGCCAACAGCATAGTCATTCATAAAAAAAAAAAAAAAAAAAAAAAAAAAAAAATTTTCGGGGGTTTACGGAACGAGTCGGTCTCCCACTTGACGGTTTTATTTTATGCGGGGTAGGTGTTGCATTTTACCACACCCTACTTGACGAATAAACCATTTTAAGCGATACTGCAGTCTCAACCTGTCCAGTAAAGACGCTTACCTAGAAGGAATTTATTTGCTTTTAAGATATGTATTGTATCCGGGTTGTAAGTCGTTAACTGTCAGGTAACAAAAAAAAATGTAGGTATGTGAAACCTACCCTCGGGTGATAAAAATTCCAGGAGAAGAATTCTCACAGCCCCGATACCGAATTACATTATTTTTGATAATCGTCTCAGCAACTTAAAATTTCATTTTCTTTAATGATAAAAGCGTTTTTTCGTTACCATTTTTGTACGTCTTCGAAGAAGGCAACGATAGTGATTTTTTGTCATTTTTGGACGTTAATTGGGTTTAATGGTTTGAAATTATGCTTACTTTTTGTGAGCAAAGATTACGTTTAGTTATAGTAGAACATGTAGCGCTCGTGGCATAGCTTGTCTATGTGAATCTAAACGATCACCGATGTTAAGCAACGGACGGTCCGTTCAGACTTCGGATGGGTGACCGTGAGTGGCATTTATTTCTGAGCGCTACCGTGGATCGGATGACACGTTAAATTGTTGGTCCCGGTTGTTTGTTCTAGTTTCTATAATAACGACCGTCAGCCATGTCAGAGGCCTTCGGGCGGCGCATTAACTCTGACACTAGGGCTGGCCACTCAGCCTGTACGAACTTACTTAGTAGAACTTGACTGTAACTATATGACAAGGGACATAATTATAGTACTTATCTTAGAAAAGAGATAAGAGTACTCTTGATTTTCCTCAGCTGACTCTCAGGACAAGGATGTTATAATAAATCGTGCAAGAAAGGGAGATAATGTTAAATATTCCTGATATACCTATCCCTCTTTTTGGTCTCGTTGATCTGCCGTGGAAGTTGGAACCGAAAACTCGGCGATAAGGCTGTGTAGCGTGTCTTGGAGGAAGCATAATATGCAACAGTGGACTAAGATAGACTGCTGATGATGATGGTGAAATATCCATTTTTGTTAAGTAAGTGTTAAGTTCGGACCGAGGCCGCCGCCTTCACTTGGACGGTTGATTTTGAAACAACCGTCCGGCACCGTCGTAGACCGCATGCCTACGTACCTTCGAGTAAGACTAGAATGTTTCACTATTTTTAAGTGCATTGTTATATAACTGCTATAAAAAATACGGAAGAATATAAAAAAAATATAAGAATTGCGAAAGATGCGGAAAATTATTATATTTAATCACATGCATGCGCTCTGAATGAATTAAATATGAAATAATAAACAAATACTTACGTGATATGCTTAATTATTTTATAGTAAAATCAGGTGACAAGAAGACACTGAAAGCACTGAAACACTGTATATCGAAGAATCGAAGTCGAGGTAGGCAGTTCACGGTGCTATTTGTCTCGTATAGGTACACACTAGTGTAATGTGTTTTTTGGTCTCGCCCTAATCACTAAATTGCCGATCTAATGCCTCTAATGACGCGAATGGACGGTAATCCACCTGTACCAGCCCGCCGGGATATGCCGTCAGTCCAGCAGCTCTTTGTGAAGACAGTTTTACTATGAAATAATGCATAGTAATATAGCGCTGATCTTTGCTAGATGGTAGTTTCACCGCGTTGGCGTTCGAGTAAGCGATTTTCTGCCGATCCAGCAAACTGGAGCTCAAGGCAGAGGACTGCTTATTCTATAAAAGACGCTTTCACAAGTCACTAGGTAATGTTAGAAACGTTGAACATTTATCGAAGCATATAATGGTTTTGAGAAATTTAATAAACACCTATATAATTTTGAAGCATTTTTATTGGTTAAAAAAAACAATAAACATCTAAACAGATTTCCTAATTTTAAGTCCCTTGTATATGTAGGTATTTGACTACCTACGAATGGCCGTTATTATGTAAAAACAAAGAGCATTAAATAAATAAATAAAATATATTAATATTAACAATAAAGGTAGTTAAGCTATTGCGCGCTGTAAGCACCAAGTCTTATATGACTATCTCCTATATGACACAGAGTTAATGATATTTTCGATAGTTGTTATTTTTTCACTAATAAGTATTTACGGATTTGATGAAACTCGGAATGGAGATAGCATATTTATAATCATAATCATCATCAGCCCGGAGACGACCACTGCTGAAGGCTTCCCCCTTAGACCGCCACACTTATTTCATCTAAAAAATGTACTTGTACTCTTAGTTATAATATTTAATATGTACTCTTAGTTATAGTATTTAATATAAATCAAAACTACTTACCTTTAATATCAATGCTTTTTATGTATAAGTTGTGTACGGTTGTAATTGGACTTTAGGTCACAGTGTTCTAGTTACTATTATTATTTTCTTAATATAAGATAGCTTTTAGTCTGTAACGTACCTTATTCAATAAAATAAAACAAAAATGAAATCATCGTCATCGTTTTTTATCAACATGAGGATGAAACCGCGAGGCGCAGATTGTATCTAAACCTCAAAAAAAAACCAGAAATCCCTTTCTCAGGACATACTTACTATGCGCGTATCGTGTGTTTATTTTTATGTTTTGGTTTCCGTGTTCAATGTGATTGTTGTTTATACTTTTTTGCCATAAATAAACTATTGTCTATTTTCATCACTCATCGCTCTTCCAGTGTCATAGAAGCTCGAGGGTTAAAGTAACCGCAGCCTCGATACCGGTTCAGGAGCGACACTCGTTTCCTGCCACCGGCCGTTCTTTGATAAGCGACTTTGACTGCTTTCGATGGCTAAAGTGATTTTTTCTCGGAGCTTTTAAACCGATATCGACGATTTTATATTGCACTTTTGTGGCAACGACGGCACATTTATCTTGCTTGGGTATTTTTATTTCAACGTATAAGGGCTGAGGTTAAACGAGTATGAATATTGTGACTTGTTCAATAAGACACTGTTTTGAAGTGTTTATTACAGTAATAATGATTATTTACGGGATATTACGGGATATACGTACCAGTATTCAATTTACAAACCGTTTGCAACAATTTGTATGTTGTCTGGATATTTTCAAGACGCGAGTGAATCGGTTACGAATTCGCAGCGTTAGCCCAGATGGCCCAATTGGATTGCTTGGATTAAATCAATTCTGGAATGCACGAAACATAGAATAATGTCCTATGTAAAGCGGAAAATGTTATTCAAGGCGAACAAACGTATGCGTGAATACATTGTGATATAAGAAGATGGCAATCTCGAATCAGTTTTTAATTGTTCTCTATTGGCTTTTGTTCTGAATAAAAAAGGGTACAAAGTTTCAGCTTGTATTCTTTTGGAATAGCTCTCTATTGTTTTGCGTTTGTGTTATCAACTATTATATTTCTGCTCATGTAGTTAAATTCCTTTCCTAACATCCATAATAATGCTTTGAACTTTTGCTGCCATTGATAAAAAAATATACAGAAACATTACACAGACTAAATCGATATTGGTTGTTACTTGAGCTATAATCATCATCATGCCTAACAGCCGGTCTCAAAAAGCGATCTCTATCCATTTATACCGATCAAAGATCGGAATTTCAATCTGATTTGACCAAAACGAGATTCAATATCCAAACTATAGATATTAGTTCGAATTTTTTTCAATATTCGATGTTTTGACTTTGACAAATTTCCATGGTCAATCGATCCGATCTTTCTTGCAGTAATGCGTGCTATATACCTACACTTAAGTGAGTCGGCACATTCGTTTTGGCAGTATTTGTTAAATAAAAAAGCCGACCTGAAGCAATTATAGCTACTACGTATATTCCTATGAATCGGCAGAACCAGCTTGTTTTCCCGAAAGATTATACGATATACGAGTATTTATACGATTTTACCACCCAGCTATGCCGATTTTAGCCGTCCCGCTTATGTATATAGCACGCCTAATTAACCTATCAAAGTCCACTGCTGGATGGATATAGGGCTCTCCCAAAGCATGCCACTCCGACCGATCTTCAGCTCTCCGCTTTCAAACGACTGCCAGCTGTCATGCTTATATCGTTACTCCATATTGGTGGTCTATATATTCATATATCTACATTAGTACTTACTTAGCTGCTCTACATTTTATGAACCTAGCTACTAGCTGCGCTCCGTGGTTTCTCCCGCATGATAATGAAAAACAGTAATGATGATGATGGTTAAAATTGGTTTGTATGTTATTTCGAGAAATAACCTTGGAGATAGCTTATTGAGAGCTGGAAAGCTTAGCTAGAAAGTTGAAAAGTGCCAAGTTTCATCCATTCAGCCGTTTTGACGTGGAGAGTTAACAACATACACACACATATATTGACCGACTTTGGCGTAAATTAATTTAGGTAATTTTATCTATTGTGTTGGTTTGAAGATTTTTCAAATTAATTTCTTTGCTGGCCAAATTCCGGTGATTTATATGGGCTTAAAATTAATTGAGGCTGTCCTTTTCTCTGCGTATCAGCTTCGCTCCGGCGCCTTTTGCGCTACTTTCGGCCCTCCTGAAATATGTAACCATTCATTGTTTTGTATGGCAGGATATGAATTTAAACTTAAATTTGAATTATAATAAAAGAACGGAATTAAGTGACCCTGCAAAGCAATTTACTTGATTGTTAATTTTCTTAAGATATTTTTTTCTGATGAAATAAAAAGTATAAAGCTGTACGTCCACTCATCGCACGGCCACTCGCTCATCCACTCGGTGCGTCCGCGCCGGCATCGGAGCGAACGGAGCGTCGTCAGCATTTATATAATGGCGATAAGCGCGTCCACTGCATTCGTATTTTGCATCTGCTTTATCGACATGCGAATGGCGCGTTTTCTGCGGATAACGTCATCAATAGAACTACCGGTATTTTCCGAATGGCGCCTTCGCTGTGGATGACGTCATCGGCAGAAATACGGGTATCTGTCACGGTTTAGTGCACGTAGTCCCATAGAAATCAATACAAAGCAACCAATCCGTCCGCTCCGACGGCGGCGCAGTGGACACGCAGCTTTAAGCGGAAAGGTATTATTACAGTATTCCGTTACACATAACCCAGTATAGATACAGATTGCATGTATAGCATATATAAACAAATATATTGAACAACTAGAAGTCTTTCTCTCCAATGCAATTACAATATTTAACTCTTGAATTCCACAAAGAGTAAAAAATTCGCTCTATTTTATTGCATTGCACCGAATTCTAACAATGTCGTAAAGTGTCTGAAAGATTTTTAGAAAATTGCAAGTAACATCACACACTTAAACCGTGTCCGTTTATTATCTTTTGTAGTGTTGGAAGTAATGCAAGCAATGATAAAACCTGGACCACACCAGCATTGAGAAAAATCACACTAATCTTTATCAAAAACTTTTATGCACTCTAATTCACCCTCGCTAGTGCACGCTATTCTAGCGGTATCACCGCAAAATCCTACAAAAAACTTTTACCCTATAGAATAATTAATTATTTATTCCATATCCATGCAAAAATGATTTCGACCTGCTGTACGGTTGCTGCGTCAAAGAAAGAGAAACAAAACAACAAACAATTTTGTATTTACAATATTAAGTAAGGATTTCACTACATGCACCTTTTTTGCCTAAATTTAGTGGCACATTCTAGCGCATTTCTTTTGCTGTGTAATACCCGCTTTCGTTGAAGATACGAAGTGTGTAGTAGCTATCAGGTATTTTTAGTATCTACACCTGTGGCATTCGCCGAAGGTTCGCCAAACCACCAAGGTGTAGCCAAGAAGTTCTCCATTTTACAATGCGATCGGCCCAACTGTTTGGAGGCAGCCTAGCGAGGTCCGGGGAACATAGCAGGTCGGCAGATCGCATAGCCACGAATTGGTCGGGCGAATGTTCGGCTTATCGCTGCATTGTCGGTATTTTAGCCAAGAAAAATTAGATGGTTTAGTTATTTTTTAAATCCCGTATAAATAGAACAAAAAAGCTACCAGGTAAGCTGTAATCAAATATCTATTGCTAAAAAAACTAAAATAAGCTTATGTAATGAAAGAAAATCCGCAAACAAGACCAATAATTGCCTACAATGCGAGGCAGTATGCAACAAATTTTAAACAGTATGAGCTTTACTAAAAACGTTGCTTAGGTTGAAAAACGTCATTAAATTTAGCGCACTAGAAAAATAAATGTATTATAATTGCCGATGACTATACATTTTTATAAATAACTATAAAATTGCAATTTCGTTTACGGCGGCATTAGAAAATTTATCCAAAACGAGACATAAATTGCGTAGAGTTAAACAAATCGCCCCTAAGTCTAACACCGTCTTAAATTTTATACGTCTACTCGTCCTGCTTTCATTCTAGTCCCTCCCTTTGTCGTAAATCCGTAAAACTAAGCTGTAAAACCAGTGTCAGTGTACAGTTTATAGTTTACAGAAATACTAGAACCGTATTGGTAGACGAGCTTTGCTGTAAGAGAAAATCGATTGGCTGCGCACTCGGACGTTTTAGTTTAGTTCCACTTCCATATTTATAAAATATTTTCGCATACTTTCACCGTGTTATAAATATTGATGTCAGTTTATTGTTCGGTTTGTTTGGGAATATAAACACTGTGTATTTAGCAATAATAACTTTATAGCACCGCGAAGTGCCAATTTAATTCTTAATTATTCCTTAGTAAGTAGTTCACCTGAAATATGTTGTCTTGTCCAGAAAATCCCTTCAATTTTTTCCCGAATTCCAAAATATTCCGGTAAAATTTCCTATATTTTTTACGTGAAACCATAATTACGGGCAACAAGGATTTTAAAATAAAAAATAAGTTAATTCGGTCCAGGTTTTCTCAAGTGATGCGCTAACCAACGACCAACAATTCAGCCATTTATATATATAGATAGACTAGGAAATAGCTTACACACTAGGAGATACAATGTTTGTAGTGGTAGCTCTATTGCAGGGTCCACCAGTACCACACCTTTTCCAGTTATTCAATCGCCAAGAAGTATAGTGTGCAAGCATTATTTATTGTGTTTATGTCTATAGAAACTTATTGGTAAATTTAAATGAGAAATACTTATATATAAAAATCTGAGGTTTTGTCTATATAGGTTGACATCTAATATTTCAGGGTGACAAGTGCAGTGTAGTGCGGCCACAGAATAAATAAAAGTGGTGCGGCGCAGGATTTGGTTGGCAAGTACACAATTCTGGCACTGCTACTGTTATGGAAAAGCGTAATGCTTACCATCAGGCGAACGTCTCGCTCGTCTAGTGACACAGTTGTATTAAAAATAACTAGGAGATAAATAGCTTATTTTCCGGAATAACTTATTTATATTATGGTACTTCTTATCATTCGCGGGTAGAACCGCGGGGCGCGGTTTTAATATTAGTGACAGTGGATCATTATACAAAGTCTATTTTAAACAAGTCTGGATAGATATGTGATTGTCTCAGGCGTTACTTTGCAGAGTATTGTTATTTTGCGGATAGGACAGCGGAAATACATTAGAGATACAGTATTCAACAGTTGGAAGTCTGGATAGATTTTATTTTTATTTATAAGTAGCAATACGAAAACCTAAAAATCTAAAAATAAATTTGCCCAAATACTTTTGTGTCTTCTCAGATTCTTTCCTTTACATCAGCCTTATTGTTAGGACGCAGCTGTACCGAGCTACAGAAAGCTAATTAGTAGGAAATTTCTTTTCGCCACAAATGTGGGGTCGAAATTGTGTTCAGGCTTGACATAATTATCTGCTTCTCTGAGTTTTCCTGAAAAGTGTGAAGACTAAAGCTATGAGAAAACTTATTTTCTACATACATTTAATTTTGAGTTAAGGGGGTGATCCAGCCCACCGTTGCCGTGAGATGGCGCCAGAGTATTTTTTAAGACGTAGATTACAATTTGATATGTAAAAAAAAACAATAAAATTAAATCCAAAACCATTTCGATATATCACATTCCTGTACATTCTATTTTTACGTTAAGAACTCTTTAAACTATGAGATGGAGAATATTTTATTAAAATACATAATAATAAACTTGACTTTTATTTGACCTCTAATGACATCACATAATAGGCTGCTAATACCTATGTATGTTTTGTTTTACATGGCAAGGATGGCAAGGGCATTCATATTCAGCCTACTAAATGACGTCATCGCAATAAAAGTTTGAAAATGTGTTAATAATCAAGTACCGCACAGAAAGCCAAAATATTCAAATTCGTTTGATAAAATATAGTTTACTATCAGTAAAAAAATATAAAATAAATACAAAAATGAAACATTACATAACGAATTCAATTTAAAATAGTTCGTAACTCGCTATTATGTACCGGTGTGTTAGCTATATTATAATAAATGTTCTGTTATCAAAGGGAATAATATGATGATGAACTGAATTCAGAGATTTATTGTTTTTATAGTATCTACAGGGGGTCTAAAATGGCCGCATTAAGCAATTCCCCTAAAAGCAGTCCATCTAATGAATACTTAGTAGAATGAATTGTAAAAAGTTGCTCTTGAGTAACTTTTAACGAATCTGCAAGTTGACTTTATGCAATTCATCTTTCATCAACCATTTTACGACTTTCTATAGAAAACTGACAAACTAATGAATTCCGTAATAGAATCATTTGCAAAATCATAGTATGAATTGGCACTTAAGTAACCGTTTTATGATTTGCGAAATTAATCATCATAGGATCATATGCAGAATTGCTAAACGCGGGCATTTTAGCCCCCAGGTGGTATTGTCAAAAAGTAGAGAGTTTCAAATGGATCCCGTCGGGCGTAACAATAGTGTTCGTGTTACATTAAAAAAATATGGGCGATAAGTTGTACCGGTGTGTAGTAAATAGAATATGGCAGACGTTTAAAACTACTCGCATTGTTGAGAAGTCGCATTCTTGCTTTAAAGATATATCAGTGCCACAAGCGCTTAGAGAAATGCATAGTTCAGTGTACCTAGCTACCGCACCTCGGCAGTTCAACACAGTCTACTTATTTCAGCTCTGCCTCTCTTCTTCGTGTAGAATAGAAGCTTATGGAGGTACTAGTTACTCATATCAAAATGTATTATAACTTAACTGGGTTTTTTCTTATACTGCCTTATAGCTCAGTTGGTAGGTAGAGCGTGGGTTTGATTCCCACCCAAAACAAATATTAGATACTGTGACGAACATAGCTATTTTTTCTGTGTCTGGGTGTTGTTTATAAATTATTGTAAGAATGTATTTAGACGTTGGCATGTTTCAAGATATTCTGGCTAAACCCACAAGTGAGGCAGCGAAAGACTTGTATGCCAGTGTCTCGTACACTTAGCTCAGCGTAAGGACGACGTTTGATTTGTGACTTTATGTATTGTAAAACGGGGCTCGCATAATCGCATAGCGAATAAAGCTAGCTTATTTCCCGGATTGACATAATGCTTAGGCTACTTTTATTATAATCATCATCATAAAATTTATATGATTATTTACGGGATATTTACCGTGAATATGTTATAATGTTATTATTATTATGTCGACATAACGACACACAATATAATCACGGTAAAAAATCATAGAGATTTAATGAACAACCGTGATAGTTTAAAACAGTATCATCGTCATTGTTTTACGTCATCACGCTGGTGATACTCTGCGGGTGCAGCTAGTATTTAATACATACAACACCCAGATACAGAGCAAACATCTACGTTCATCACATATATATATATATATATATATGTATTTTTGTCCTGAGTGGACATCGTACGCATGCCCTACAGCTCTTAAAAGAGACCACCAAGTGAGCCAATAAGAACTTAAAAAAAACAACCGACTTTAATTTCGATTGCCTGGAGAATATTTTTTTTCCAGTTATTTAAAAATAAAGATTAAGATTAAAAAACCCAAACTAATAAACTGATTTCGATAAAATGTATATGGGACCACCTCTGAAGTATGACCTACCAAACTAAGAAATAATCATCAAAATCAATTCATAATTGGCGGAGTAATCGCGAAATAAATAAATAAAAACGTAGTCGAATAATTTTTTGAAGTCGGTTGCAAATGCAGTCACACACAAACACACTCACACACACATCAGCCAGAAGACGTTGCTGGAAGAAGACCTCTCCCTTAATAAGAAGGGGTTGCCATCATCCCCACGCTTGGCAGTCCGGCTTGGGGATCGAAATGCAGTCAGAAATTGGGGATCGGTTTGAAATGCAGTCGGGTATACACAAAGACATTCGTCGTTCGGGTTGTTGGGGACTCTACCTATAATAGTTTGGAATCTAGCACAAGACGCCACGCGGGTGCAATAACCTTTTAGAGAACATAGGAAAATATATTGCAGTTGGTCTCTTGAGTTGCATTCGCTGTTGTCACATACAAGCTGCGGAAGCAGATTTATGTGACTACATTAATTTTATTGTAGTAAATTGTGTGGAGGCATTGTGGAGGTGAGCATTATTTCACAGACTATTCTAGAGCATGCGATTTTGTTTCAATCCCCGTCTCTCTTATTACAATCTAAATGAGTCCTGTTTCTGGAATAGATCCTGTTATTTTCATTTGGTTATTTATAATGCACGCTATTTTGATGATAAGAACTTATTAAGTGTACCTACTAATATATATAAGAAAGATACAATTATAAGACATCATCATCAATTCGGAAGTTCTGAGGAAGCCCCTGGACTAGATTGTTGCCAATCCGGGAATATTGGCGAAAGAAGGAAGAAGCGTATGCTGCAGTGGACTGAATAAGTTGATCAACTGCCCACCTTATTCCACTACTAGATAACCATGGTATATAAAAAAATATCGAAGTCGGTTGAGATATAAATACAAAAAGGATGAGTTAAGAATAATAAAATAAAAAAATATCTGGCGGATGAGTTGATAGTAGAAAACGGTTGAGTTAAGATAAAATAATACGAAGTATGAGACGTCGTCGGACGAGTTAGGAACAACCCGATTTAGGCCTCTCCTAATACAAGCAACTTCGGCCGAAATTTGCCTTTTCGTTTTGTCTGTTTACTGTTGTCGTTGTCGTTATATCGAATTACAATAGACCTCGATACGTAAAGCTAAGTCGACTTAGTATTTAAAATAGGTATCAAGAGCACACTTTAGGACCTGGATATGTCTTAAAGCTGCACCCAGAACCACCGGAGAACGGGCATCAGCGTTCTGTCGGTTATCAGTGTTGAGCATTCTGCGATCCCCAAGCCGCTTGCTAAACGAAGGGCTTATGACAAGACAACCCCTCCCTATTAAGGGGGAAGTCTTCGTCCAGTAGTGAACGTACTACGGAGTGGGCTGATGATGATGAAACACATTTAAACTGACCAAATTTTCCTGTAATTATCCAAGTTTCATAACTAAACCCAGTTTTTCTTAATGTACATGAGCACATTATTGAATTGAATCTTATACCTAGTGGCTAAAAGGGACAGGATGTAATGCCCTTTAGTTTGAAGGCGACTAGACAGGGGACGAAGGGGCAAAAACTGACAGCGAGACACGCATTTGGGGAATTTGTGTAGATGTTACAAAAAGGTTAAGAGCTAAGGAGATCTAAATGTAAGTTCAAGTTCAAATAGGCACTTCAGTACAGTGTCATCATTAGTCGTATCAAATGACCGTAACCGTAACATGTTACTGTGCTAATGTCACAGTCTCTACGAGTATATCTTTAATATAATGAAGCATATAGGTAAATGTGCTGAGGTACTTGGAGGATAACACCTCGTAAAATATAAATATGTGATCTTTTTACCGTACAACAAAATATAACTCTAAAAATTAAGTATGTACCAAGATCCAAAAACTGATAACCAATTGAAAAAATATCACTCGATTGTTTTTATTGTAAAAATATTATAATAATGTTTACTATATTTAGAGGTGGTTTTATAATGGTAATAATTATTATGTTCCCAAAAATTCAACATAACTCAATAAAAGTAATTTGCATTTTTATTTGATAAAGCGCTAATAAAATTCGTGGTTACGCTGCCCTTGAATGAAAATCATTGGAAATGCAGCGATTTTTGTAGAGAAAAATGGAATAAACGCAAACAAACCCAAAAACACGCTAAGGGTCAACCCACACGTACCATAACCACATCACAACCACAACCACAACACGTGGTCGGGCGCATATTTTGTATTGAAAATGGATAGTAGAATTTACACGTACCACATTTTGCCGTCGTTATCACTGAAGAGAGAAGTACAGTAGGGCCTTCGCTTTTCTGTGCCCAGAACCACCGAAGGACGGGCATCCTCCTCCAGTCCTCTCTGTTAACGGTGGTGACCATTCTGCAATTACTAGCCGCCTGCCAAGCGTGCTGTAGGGAAGGCCCTATTATTATTATTATATTCCTACATTTCGTCTATTATTAGGTATATACCTTCTAAGCCGAACCAAAGTATAATGTTAGTGATCTAGTAGAAATAAAAGATAACTAACCTTGCTTGTTACTTATCTTTTACATACTTTTTTCTTTAGGGACTTTTGTTTTGCGGTCCTATCGTGTATTCTTAAACGAATGTTAAAAAACTTATGGGAACTCAACAAAAAAAGTGACGGTCTTTTGCAACAAGCAATTTTTGATTAATTGTAAGAGAGCTAGATCCTCCAAGCAAGCAATGAAAGTAAAACCGAACAAAAACTCTTTTATACATGACATAAATGAAACCAGTATAATTTTGTTCAGCAGAAAAGTTGGTTAATTCAACTGTTCTGTAGAAAATGCTCGTCAGTTGTGAAGTTTTTTGGGTCGAAAGAATTCCGTAGGAAGTTATGGGCCTGTGAGTGACAGTGAACTTTCTCCAAAAATAATCTTCTTCGGAGTTTTTTTCATTTGACTTTATTTCGACCCGAGTAATTATGTCTCTCTATGTGGATTTACTTACCTTTTGAATGGAACAAGAAATTAATTAGAAAGGTAAAATTCACGGTGTAGGAGCGATGTTTCTCATTAAAGAAAAGATTTGTGAGAGCTTATTTTAGCATAAGTACTTAATTATGTATTATCATTATTTAACACAATCTTCAATATCTAATCTATCTGTATAATATATTGTGTTCTTGGTGTTATGTTCCTACAATAGAAATTAAATGAGTCATCCTCAGCCAGAAGACGAGTCCTGACGATGACGATGAAAGCCTATAATCCAATTGCCATTATCCGTACGCTTGGCAGGCGGCTCGCGGATCGCTGAATGCTCACCAGCGTTAACCGAGAGAACGCTGCTGCCCATCCTCCGGTGGTTATGGATACAGTAAAAGTACATATACCAAGACCGATGAAATAAGTACCTACTACTACTTAAAAGTATGGGTCAAATAGGTAGTAAGTATTTTTTTGCTTGTAGGCACGTGGTCATGATTTATAAATCCGATATAAAGCTTACGCTGACTCAGTCTCCAGCAACCGGTGACGGCTGCAAATTTTGTCGCTACTGCAGGTCGTACTTTGCGGGTCGGACCACGTTTTTTCACGGCAGTTTTCACTAGCTGGAGTCACAGGCTGCGTTAGTGTGGGCAAGGCATAATTTTTTGAGCATGCACTATGGCACGAGCCATCGGCTTCGCCTAGACGAACTAGGTAAAGCAATGTAGAGACGAAAGACTCTTATATAAAGTTTATTTCACGTTACAAGCACGTTTGTTACCGTAGTCAAACATCGGGATTGTGGTGTAGCTGGTAGAATAACATTTAACGAGCCTAAATTTGGCGGTTACGCAAATTCGTGCGTCCCTTCGATTTTTATGATTTTCTCGGCAAATACAAAACTAAATACAATTCTGCTTCTTCGATACCTAAAACATAAAAATACTTGCCTGTTGATATGACATTTGCAAGTTTTTACTTTGAAACCTCTTGAAGAAAAACATTTTTTTCAGTTTCATCTTTGATTATATCTTTTATTGAGTCGATAATCTTTAATTACTATATCGAGTTTTTTTTTTGAATCATATATTATATTTTAGTAGTTTAACTGGCGAACTAAGCGCGCTAAAGCTAATAACCGCGTCTTAATACGCGCATCAGCCTTAAAAAACCGTAGGGATTATCTATAGTAAATTGAAAATTTAGAGGTAGGTACTTAACTAATCCCCAAATACTGAAATCATTCATCGGTTAATAGCATCGATTCTGTTCTTCCCAATGCAATTGTATATTCATCGAATCGGTCATGATTGAAGCAAATTGATGTATGGCTAACAAATTCTACATTTCATGATCAGTGATTTCCAGTAGCGTATTTACTCTGGTCTTTGGCGCGTGGTATCAGCGCGTGATTAAATTAGTGGAGTTTGGCAAACAATTTGAACATGTTTCGCTTACCTATTTCAGACGATCAATAACATTAACATAGGTATAATGTTGGTTACCTAGGATACTATACATGACTATTACTGTGACTATACTAGGTAAATTGCGTCAAATTGTAATAATGCATCCGGAACCACCGGAGGACGGGCAGCAGCCAGTTTGCAAGCTTACGGATATTATGGCATCGCCCCTATGAAGGGACAGGCCCTCGTCCAGCTGTAAATGTCTCCTGTCTTATGATGTTTTCCTTCATCGGCAGCTCGAACTCATCGTTAGGATTTGAACCCATGCTCTGAGGCGTGCGATCAAAATACGGTATCTAGGCTATCATCGTTATAAACGGGAATAAAAAGATTTATATTGGCTCACTATTTATTCCTAGATTTCATTAACTTCTTTCGACTACTCTTGAAAATATTATTCCCAGATGTCAAGTTTATTCGTCTACTCTTGGAAATGTAATAATAGAAGGAGTCACATTACATTTGGTAAGTACAAGAAAATTTAGCCTGACGATTGAACTAATAAATGCCTACCTACATTTTGATAAAAGTAATGGCGACATTTTGGCCTAGTGATTTTTGTATGTATTTTTTTTATCGCGGCGGAAAGTTATTCCTACCTTTACAAATTGATAGGGCATAGAAGTGTAATGCCCAAATGTTCTAACTAACTGTAACCGTTTCCGAGACATTGGCGAATGAAAATGCACTTATTTGTTGAAAACTTTATTTTTACTCGCGGCGGAAGATGAAACTTTTACAAATCGATAGAGCATAAAAATGCAATGCCTCAATGTTTTAGCACTAACCCTGTAACCGATTCCGTTTTCGAGAAAATGGCGAATAAAAATGCACATAATTATCCGAAATCATATTCTTACTCGCGGCGGAAGATGAAACCTTTGCATCAGCAAACATAAATAGACAATAAAAACGCGATGCCTATAATGTTCTAGCACTAATCCTGTAACCGTTTCCGTTTCTGAAATTCTGAGAGCCACAGCGTCGTGGAACATGTCCGAAGCATGTTCCACGACGCTGTACACGCTACCGAAAATTGTCTTGCCAACTTATCGATATCCGATATCAATAAATGGTGAGTATCAATAAACCAAACAAACATATCAATAAAACTTGAGTATACGTATTCGGTAGCAGGCGAATCCGAGCCTTGAAAGTGCGCGTCGTGTGCAACGCAACCACGTGGTTTCCGTACAATTCAATACGTTTTTTTTCATTACGTACATGGCATTACTGCATTCGTGGTCGTACTCTGGTACATTCCGTGGCGAGGTCATTAGCCCTGACTGGACCTAAACGACCTCTTGCTTACGATCGAAGGAGATCTAATAAAAAACGGATAAGTAGCACAGACTTTCTATAATAGACAAGTAGGTACTAATGTGTTAACGATTGAAATTATCAAGCATTTAAAACAAATTGAGTCTTGAACTAATAACTCTTGTACCTAAGTATCCTTATTTCAAGCTTATTTCAAACCGACTCTTCAGTCATCAATAATGTATGTATTTATTAATTCCGATTTTCAAGCCCTGAAATAACATTCCTTCAATCACTCGATCAGCTTAGAGTTTTCATTTCCCTTTATGTTTGTTTGTGATCGATACCCATCAATATCTTTTGTAATGCAAATTCGAGTATATTCCAATAAAATGCAAATGTTTCATTGAATAACAAGCGTCCGATATTACCCGATTACTTTCAAAATCCACACAATAGAATTGAATGAAAAAATATATCTTATATATTATAGGTATATAATATGTTTTAATCTTTGAATGTAGGATTTAATCGCGATTGAAATTAGGTAATTTGTTTTATTATTCAATTCATAAGTTAGATAAACAGTGGTCGCTAATACCTTCACCGACAAATCGAGTAGGGGTTGAGTCTCAATAACTCTGCTATAAAACTTCGTGATATTTATATTTTTACTGTATTTTTTAATACAATTGATTGATGAGACAAGCGGGACGTTTGCCTGGTCGCAAGCATCACACCTGCCTATAACAGTATCAGTGCCAGAATTGTGAACTTACGAACATAATCCTGCTGCACTGCACTACGCTCGTCACCCTGAGACATAGTGAGACATAGGCGTCGCCTATGTCTCCCCCCAATGTGCCACCCCCCCCCCCCGGCCCCTAGAGAAAAGTCGCGGGCAACCGGTGTAGGTAAATGGTTGTCGTACAGTGTGGAGGTCTAAGGGGGAGGCCATCGTTCTGCAATGGACGTCTCTGGGCGATGATAATGATGTGATCGGACCACATTCTTTTGTAAGAGGTATATATTATGCTGCATGCTCGAAGCTCTCCAGTCGTAGTTCCGCATCGACTGACAGTTTCTGTTGGTGTGCTTTTGGCATTTAGCTTCTGTGTGCGCTGCAAAAGGAAAAATATGGAAAGAAGACGGCAGTAACATTTCTAAATGCATACTGCTCGAAAATCACGCAAGTAAAGAGCCCTCTGAAATACATAAGTAATCCATTGACAATCTCTACTTATCCCTCAATCATGTTAAACGCTTTGGAAGTTGTATCGAAAGCTATTAACCCAGTTAGCACCTAAGTAATAAATAAGTAGGTATACTCTTGTTATGTTTCCTGTCAAATAATGTAAAGTGAAGGAACAGTGAAGAGTGTATGGGAACTAATGATATTAGAAATCGATTTTCGTTGAAAATTAATAGACGTTTGACATGGTATAAACACTAAAGATAGTATAGTAGACTTATTATATCTATAGATCTAATGAACTCATTGAAGTATTGCGTGCTACTTCTTCGCCAGTTTCATTTGACAAAATAATTTCTTTGTGGAAACAGAATTCTCACCATCACACGCGTAGAAAAACTATTATTTGTCTCGGCTAATCGACTGAGTCTAGTCGGATAAAAGTTAGTAAAGCACCAGCGAACATAAATACATTATCTCCGAAGAGATAGACAGACAAACTTAAATATTAAGATAAAACCCGAGTGTCAGGTAGTTTAATAGAATTAATTGAGACGACATCCGATATACCTACTACAACATTCGATATTTTAATTAAATTTTTGATAGATTTTTTAAATAGTCAGAAAAGTGTTGAAGAAAACGTTCCGGCCTATTAGGTAACTAAAATTATGTAACGTTATGTAAACAATTATGAAACAGGGCTTGTTATTCCCACTAGTATTGACAGTGCTGACTGAGTATTGACAACTTTTGTGTATCAATATAAGCACATATTATTTATTTTTATAAGTTTAGATGTCGATTAAATCACTTTTACAAATATAGTAATCATCAACCTTGAACAAGAATGCGGTCAAATGCAAGCCAATCTAAAAAAACTGCTTCGGTGGAATCTTCCACCCAACTTAATAACACTTCCACAGAATCTCAGTAGCTATAATAACTATTTATGGTATCAATTCACATAAAATTATAGGGGCTTTAGTAGAGGCCAACGACCTACCCTAAAAAACATTTCTTTGATCATAGCTTGTAGGGAAGTCCTGTAAACGTCTCTACAGTAGATACGTAAAGAAAGTAAGGATCCTTACAAAACATCAATAAAATTGTTTATCGACGGACCACGGCGTCGAATAAAAAAGGAAAATTCCAATGACTGAGGTTCCACCACCTTTTCTTGTGAAAATAAGACACTCATAAAAGTAAATTTATTGCTAGCAGTAAATAAAGCGTAACATATTGCGCTTTCGAGCTGTAAAAAGATATCAGCTCACAAAGACGTGTCGTTAACTTTATCAATGATGTTTTGTTTTAGTTGCATTACGATCTTGATTCTACAAATGTACGAGTTTATTGTCATTTGTAGATTATATGAGTTTGACGTCTAAAAAGTTAGGGTAGACGAGATAAGACGAGTAGTCATTGCTTCGGTGTGCGGTGAGAAGACGAGACGCCTTTGTCGGTCGTTCAGACATTTACTAAACTAAGGGCTTGTCAGTAAGGATTTTTATGAGCGCAGAGATAAGTCGAAGACCATTACAAGGCTCTTTATGTTACGTATGGTAAAAGGGAGTGATAGAAAATTCAGTTTAATGACATTCTCGTAATACACCTTAAAAAAATAAAAGAACAAACGCTTCTTGGCATATTTCTGCCTACAGAAATGTATTTTTAGCTACTTAACCCTCCATTAAGAAGTGAAGTGGCATAGAAAAATATTATTATTATCAGATCTCCTCAAAGGTAGATTCAAGACGGAAAAAATATCCCCAGATCCACATGTGAAGCAGGAATAAGTGGATCCCAGTGGAAGGAGGCCAAAGATCGGTTTAAAATTATTTTATTAATTATCAGACTCCGATGGAAATAAAAGTGTTATTAGTTTTTGACAACTGTCGTGTATGTGTGTGGATATGCGAGTGTTATAGACACAGAAAAGTGAAGGCCCTACTCTTATAATGACTAAGTTGTAGAGTATATTTGTGAGAATGTGTCTGTATTTACCATCGTAGGTCTCACGCAGGTGAGAATATCTTTTTTATTTGAGGCCATTGAGATAATTATAATCCTAAGAATAAATCTGAATTTCTGAGGCCCAGAAAATGTCGCGCCACTATCTCATTTGCATTTTTACGCGTATTACTTATGAACATATTTTGAAAAAACTTTTGTAAACGGTAAAGGTTTTGAGGATAACAATACACACGTCCTGAAAAATCATTTTCATAATTTATTTATTTAATTTAATTTATTAGTACACAAAACTTAATACAGTCAATGATAATAACGTCTTTATCTGGGTTTTAAACGCAGGTCTCACGCATATAGTACATTTTTAAACTAACTCATGTTCACTAAAGTTATATTATTATTAACGGGATATTTACCGTGATTATGTTGTGAAATGAAGCTCCCGATATTTCGGCGCAGTTGCATGCACCATGTTCACGAGTAGACTGAAGAATGCGGGTGGTTGTCAAAAGAGTTCGAAAAAACATTAAGGGCATGCATAACGAACTACCCTCTTTCTACTTAAGTCTTTTACTACGATTACCTTTAATAATAATATAACTTTAGTAAACAACCGTGATAGTTTAAAACAGTGTTTTAACTCATGTTCTGTAACTTCATGTTCACCTTCTAGCATTATCAATATTGTACCTCACTACATACCTACTTTAGCCTGTGGTCAAACCAAAGGGCACCTCTCCAACAAAACATCGTTTGTCCATACGAGTTATGAAAAGATAACTCAAGTGTTACTCGCAATTCACGTTATACGCTCTAGATAGAAGTAACAAATAAAAATATCAGTCAGACAACTCCACTTAATAGTTTTCTTTTTTACATCAGTTTAAGTTTGCGATAGCAAAATTCTGAAAGCTTTTGCAGCAAATTGGCTTGTGCTGTAAACTTATTAATACAAGTGAAGACGTAGCTTCGGAATATTTAGATTACACTTACACTTCAACTTTTTTTTTATCTTCTGTATATATAAAATTCAATTCAAAGTCCTGACTGAGATATTAACGCACAGCCTAAACCACTGGTCCTAGAGACATGAAATTTGGAGGGTGTATTCTTTGTGTAGATATCCACTAAAAAAGGTTTTTTGAAATATCGCCCCTAAGAGGGTAAAATAGGGGATGAAAGTTTATATGAAAGTCCGTGAATTTCGAAGTTAGGATCTTCAAATTTTGTGTTTAGAATTACGATTTAAAATTAGTTTATAAATGACTCAGCGTTATTGATAATTCCACCTCCGAAGGGGTGAAAAAAGGGATGAAGTTTTGTATGGAAAGTCCTTCATTTTTAAAGTAAAAATCACAGTCAGGGGGCCTGGGCTGGGTGTTGGTCGACTACTGATACTGATTGTAATCGAATTGATTGATTGTATCTTAACTAGACCTCGACTCGACTATATGACCATCCGGAGGGTTAAGCGACTTAAAATCTGGATTCGCTCTTAGGAACACATCTTTGACAGTTATTCAACCGCCATGTTTCCCAGGCGAACTCTGCAGTAGAGTGTTGTAGTGGTGAGAACCACTACAAAAAAACTGCATCCAGCACCACAGGAGCACGGGCAGCAGCGTCCTCTCGGTTAACGGTGGTAAGCATTGTGCGATCTCGATATAAGGACTAACGCACCCCCCTCCCTCGCATTTAGGGGGGGGGGTACCTCCTTTCAGCTGAGTATTACCACAACGCGTATTTATTTTGATAATTTAAATACTTCACTACATCAATCAACAACAGGGGATTGGTCTTTTCTCGTAAATTTCAAACTAACAATTTTAAACTATTCCGACAGGGAACGGACGTGTTCAGCTTCAATAAACGTTAGGTATCGATTTGATTCCTAAAAGTGCTAGCGGACGGACACGTCATATTGTCACTGAGATAGTTCTACAGATATGCCCAAAAACTCAGCGCGTGAAACAACGCCAGAGAAAAATCACCAATGTTAAACAACGGACGATCCGGTCAGTATTCCAAATTCCAAATTCCGGTCAGTAATATCTCAAATGAGTACTTCATTACATACTTACATTATCGTTTGCTTAAATACATTTAAATGTGAACTTAGTACATGTAATGGCTTCACTGTATTTCACTGGACTGCCTGTAGCTCAGTTGCTGCATTGAGGGTGAGGATTCAGTTCTCCCCAGGGCCAAAATTTTTATGACGATTATTGATGTCAAGTATACAAGGCTATGTGTAACGGTATTGCTGTGCAGAAAAGAGGACTTTATACCTGTCCATATGAATGAACAACTTGTACTATGGAGCCAACCCTGAATTTTGGAAAACCCAATTTTGTTTTGCGTATTCAAGGCCCTACACTAAAATTTTATTTTTATTTATTTAGGTTTCACATACTTAGATAACTACATTCATTCATAATCATAAAATCTTATTAAGCTAAATGTGCTATCTTTTTAAGGAAGCATGCGTTTCTTTTTACAATAAGATAATATAAATAAAAGAACAATCAAATTAGAATACTAAATTAACCAACTATTGCAAGACTGATTACACCAATCACATCTACCTAGACAGAAAGAGTAGAGTAGAGATAACTCATTTGGTCAAGTTGTTCAGAATGATGAGATCTATTTGTTATCTGGTTTCTATAGTAAGCTTTGCTTAGTACTGTTTTAAACTGTTATTGATTGTACTGTAAGCTTTGCTTAGTTTACAGCTAGATGGCGTAGTGTGAAATGTAAATAAAAAAGGTTTTATTACTGAGACAGAACGAGTTTCGAGTCTACGGGCTTCTCTAGAGAATGCGATCTGTGTGTGTCATACTTACCTATGTATGCTTTGGTGAGGCACTGGCGACTGACATACGTCGCGTTAGCTCTGTGGATACGGTAGCTATTGTCAGGTACACCTATTGTTAGGCAAACCACTAACTTATTTGAAAAGTTGCCTGAAAATTTCATTGTCAGCTGGTTATTTTCGTTGTACCTACAACTTCGAGTTGCGAGACCAAAAAATTTAGAGTTCTACGATTTTTCTATACTAACTATCAAAGTCAGATAAAACACATGAAACGAGATGTAACATATAATTCATTGCATACGAGTACGTACATGCAGGACGGGCAGCAGCATACTCTCGGTTTACTGTGGTGAGCATTCTGCGATCCCCAAGCCGCCTGCCAAGTGTGGGGATAATGGCATGGCAACCCCTCCCTGAAAAGGGGGAGGCCTTATGATCATGACTCACGAGCCCGTGATTCTACGAGACTTGAGCCAATGTACAAAATGTCGAAACATAAAGATATATACGAGTTAACAGCTTATTATCTTACATTTCATTGAATCATAATAGTCAAGCAAAACGTAATTATGTCACAAGACAATTCAGCAATTCGAAGCGCAGATCGTTACTACTGCGAAATTAGTAAACAATGATGCGCCAGAACATAAGCAATTTGTCAACGTCGTCTCCAAGTTTCCTATGAGTGAGTACAACAGTGCAGCCTTACGCTATAGGCGCAATATTATATATATTTTAGCTGTGAGATTGCGATTCGCTCATACTTTATTCTATCGCAGATAAAACCGCGTCTGACAACCAACTTGATTGGTTGGTAAGCAAGGTTGTGATAGAAAATGAAACTTCATAAAAATAAAATTTCCACTCAACAGACATTGAGTGTCCAAAATAAAACTCTTATCGATTGTATATGTACTTAGGTACTCATCATTCTGAACAACTTCCTTACTATTGGGACAACCTGAATTTGCGATAAAACTGCTGTTCAATAGAAAAATTCCATTCGCCCTCGACAACATGTATGAAACAGCTGATATGTTTCCGCACATTCAGAGCTGGCCCCATAGTTCAAAGCATTCACAAAATGTTGTCGAAAAATGTAATCTTATTTCGTCTTAGAAATTTCTTTCGCGTAACCCTGTCTATGAACTATAGGTAACAGTTGCTTTATAGGTACTTTAGCGTTTTAGCGGTGTTGCTGTGTGAGTATCATCGTGTCATGTCCAAGTATCTGGTATCTGTAGGTACCTATATTATCCCTTATATATTTTTATAAGTGTTGTCCGATAATAGTCGGAGAAACATTTGAACCTTTTGAATAAGAAAGTTGTTAAAATCACTTTTGTCTAAGAACTTTGGTAAAAACCACCTATAGCTACAAAAATCAGTTAAAACTGTTTTTGAATATGGACATCAAAACCTTTTTGATTTTCGCAGTTAAAAGTGGTTTTGTCTGGTTAAGAGTCATGGCTGTAACATGGCTAAACCTATAGCTACATCAACAGCCAAATGACCTCCACTGACGGAAGAAGACCTCCCGCATAATCCCCACGCTTGGCATGCGGCGTGGGGATCGCAGAATGCTCACCACCGTAAATCGAGAGGACGCTGCTGCCCGATCTCCGGTGGTTCTGGATGTAGTTTTAGGACATACCCAGGTCCACCTAGCTACAATAATGTCTTATTCGGTGGAAGCAAATTTGTACTCTATCATCATTTACATAATATATATTTTTTACATTGTTTTCATCGGCCGGAATATAGACACTATTCTCAACATATAGAGTATAAATTAGCTGAGCATAGCACTGAACATGACATGATTATAGCTAAAAATATATTGTGGTTTGGCCACGTTTTCTATGGGATTGAGTCGTTCTATACTACTATGACTTCTGTGTTGCTACAATTTTGGTATCCACCACCAATCCACCGCCATTGAGGTCCGCTACGTATTCTGCATATTTAAATTTATAACCCAAAACTTTACTAAAATGTTTAACAATTTCAAGGAAAACTCCAACTTAATTAGCGTGAACAAAATTTCGTGTTATACCACTATTTACTTTAAAACTTTAATTTGTTTCGTAATCGTAGCCTTTTAAAAATAATTATATATTATGGCTAAAACAAAAGTAGCAGTAATAATAAAATCACAAACTATCTTACAGAAGCTTATTTAATTTTTACTATACAATAAACAATGAGCCAAAACATTTTCTACAAAATCACAATAACTAGTTGAATGCCGCGAAAGTTGGCTTCACTGTCCATAATAAATCTTTTCGACATCTGGACCAGTTTTGCACATAAACTAATTATTATGTGGGTCGGATTAATTTATATTTTAAAGTGAGATAGGATAATGCCTTTTCTTTTTGCCTTTACCATTTATCGTTTCAGAGTTTTATGACATAGCATATTTGAAGACGTGGTGGCATAGCTGGACTAAACCTGAGGACTATGTTTAGCTATGTTTAGCATTACGGTAACTTGTCTACTGAAAAAACAGCATGAAAATATTTCAATTGGACATTTAATTTCGACAAAACTTCAATTTGCGAACTCGCTTAATTATTGATTCAGAAAAAAAAATGTGTTCATAAGGTTGTGATACACAATTAAAAGATGGGGCTCCGTATTCTAGTGACGCGATAATACTCGTATTACTGTTTTTGTTTGTCATTCAGGTGACAAGAATAGTTTCACTGTTCGCAAGTTCCGGAATAGTCCCATTATAGTTGTAGGGATACTAATTAACTACGACTTAATAGGAATAGTACAGTTCATTAGAAGTAGCAAGCAGGAGCTTGGTTGAAGGATTAGTATTTTATATTTAGTATTCTTAGGATGGTATTTTTGGACAGTTTGAGGGCAACTGCCTAAAGCGGACTTGCCTACTAAAGTTCGTGAATTCATTGATTTATTCAAATCAATTAGTCCGGCTTAATGCCATTAACATCAATGACAATCAGGATCAACGGATCTATGCAACGTGTAACAAAAAGGTTCAACAATACTGATGGTTATGTATGTACTCATCATTATGAACAACTTTTACTATGGGGTCAACCTCGAAATCGCAAAATAAAAACAGCGGTTCCATACATTTTGTCCAAGATCGATGAACCTTTTTGTATTGAACAGCTGTTTTTTTTCGTGATTTCAGGGTTGGTCCCACAGTAAAAGTTGTTTATAATCATGAGTACATACATACCCTTCAGTATTGTTGAACCTTTTTGTTACACGTTGTATATTCAAATTATTATCGTTGAACAAACATGTAAAAATGTTTTTTTTATACTGTCAAGTGACGAGACGAGCAAGAGTTTCACCTGGTGGTAAGCGTCACGCCTGCCACTAACAGTAGCAGTACTACAATTGTTAACTTGCGAATACAAACCTGCGCCGCACTGCACTGCGCTCGTCACCCTGAGATATCAGATGTACCTAGTAATTTATCTGGTTCAAACCGGAACACAGTAATGCTTGCACACTACTGCTTAGCGATTGAATAACTGGCAAAAGTGTGGTACTTTCACAGGCGGACTCTGCAGTAGAGTCCTACCACTACAAAATGATTTAATGTTTGCCCATAATAAACTCTGAGATATTTGTTTAGCTCAGGTCATTCACAGATAAATTTATTGATATCAGTTTACATAAACAAATTTAGTCAAAGCAAATTATTTGACATACAATCCTAGACAATGTGATTATGTTTTTATCTTCAAAGTGATTATAACAACTCACTGAAAACGCACGTGAGTGACGTTTGAAATGAAATTTATCTTCATCAGATTTATATTAAGGTTCTTGTCTCGGCTCTTGAGGGTCAAATGCAAAAGAAGGCTGTTTTATTAGGTATTATATTGCAATAAAACAGTAAGTAAGTGGAAAGCTTAGTTTTCTTTGAATGAAAATTATATTTAAGTATCTATTTCAGCTTTATAGGAACGGGTATGTTATTCTTGACGAAAAAATGCTTATAAAAAATCAGACTTTTGACAGCCCGCTAGTAAACATCGGCGTTCCCTCGAAATGCGGTTGGCTCTATCCACCACGCTCGCCTAGTAATGGTTTGATAGATTCACGGTACGCTATTGAATTTCTATACTCTGAGCGTAAGCAGGTTTCCTCAGGGTTTTTACCTTCACTAAAAAGCCAGTATTATGAAAATCCGTCTAAAGAGCTGATACGGTACGGGCCCGGGATTTGAACCCACGACTTCACAATTCCGAATCTAACCGAGCTATATTCGATATACGTTATATTCGTAGATGAATATTCATGGGTGTCCAGAAACATCTCTCTCAGTTGATTACATTGCTAATGCCGCAGGTGTCTATAGTAGGAAAGCTTACCACCAGGCAAGCCGTCTGCTTATTTGCTGCATGCTCTTTATATACAATGTGTACCAAAAAGGTTTAACAATATTGAAGGGTATGTAGGTACTCATCAATAACCTTTAAAAAGGGATCAACACTGAAATCGCGAAAAGAAAATCAGCTGTTCCATACAAAGAGTTCATTGACCTTGGACGATATGTATGGAACAGCGGCGAAAGGTCCTGACTCCTAATGGAACTACCACTACACACGTGTCTTACTTAAATACCAACGAACAATATTACTACTATTTATAAAAACTCGTCTCATTTCTGGACTTAACAATATCTTACGTTAAAACATTTCGCGAATCTCGATTTGTTTAATAACTAAAACGGCACGATACATCAATAATAATTGATTTCATTTATTTTTAATCGTTCACATGATCTTTTTGAACGAAATAATAAGATAACTGACGCAGAAAGGCTTACACGATTCAAAAATGGTGAAGGCCCGATATTCTAGAGCAAGCGATATTTTATCTGTCTCCTCGCTGTTTACGTTTTTTGTCGTCGCAGTATTTCAGTTTTAAAAGAGTAACAGCTAACGTAAAAGCAAGTATCGCAGATTCTAGATTTTGAAACATGGGGAATGTTCTAGGATCTAGAATCTTCGAAAATAAATAATTATATATTATGGCTAAAACAAAAGTAGCAGTAATAATAAAATCACAAACTATCTTACAGAAGCTTATTTAATTTTTACTATACAATAAACAATGA
Organism: Erannis defoliaria; assembly: GCA_905404285.2. Lineage (NCBI taxonomy): Eukaryota > Metazoa > Arthropoda > Insecta > Lepidoptera > Geometridae > Erannis > Erannis defoliaria. The sequence goes on along the minus strand of FR990066.1, from coordinate 7,228,478 downwards.
GCCAAAACATTTTCTACAAAATCACAATAACTAGTTGAATGCCGCGAAAGTTGGCTTCACTGTCCATAATAAATCTTTTCGACATCTGGACCAGTTTTGCACATAAACTAATTATTATGTGGGTCGGATTAATTTATATTTTAAAGTGAGATAGGATAATGCCTTTTCTTTTTGCCTTTACCATTTATCGTTTCAGAGTTTTATGACATAGCATATTTGAAGACGTGGTGGCATAGCTGGACTAAACCTGAGGACTATGTTTAGCTATGTTTAGCATTACGGTAACTTGTCTACTGAAAAAACAGCATGAAAATATTTCAATTGGACATTTAATTTCGACAAAACTTCAATTTGCGAACTCGCTTAATTATTGATTCAGAAAAAAAAATGTGTTCATAAGGTTGTGATACACAATTAAAAGATGGGGCTCCGTATTCTAGTGACGCGATAATACTCGTATTACTGTTTTTGTTTGTCATTCAGGTGACAAGAATAGTTTCACTGTTCGCAAGTTCCGGAATAGTCCCATTATAGTTGTAGGGATACTAATTAACTACGACTTAATAGGAATAGTACAGTTCATTAGAAGTAGCAAGCAGGAGCTTGGTTGAAGGATTAGTATTTTATATTTAGTATTCTTAGGATGGTATTTTTGGACAGTTTGAGGGCAACTGCCTAAAGCGGACTTGCCTACTAAAGTTCGTGAATTCATTGATTTATTCAAATCAATTAGTCCGGCTTAATGCCATTAACATCAATGACAATCAGGATCAACGGATCTATGCAACGTGTAACAAAAAGGTTCAACAATACTGATGGTTATGTATGTACTCATCATTATGAACAACTTTTACTATGGGGTCAACCTCGAAATCGCAAAATAAAAACAGCGGTTCCATACATTTTGTCCAAGATCGATGAACCTTTTTGTATTGAACAGCTGTTTTTTTTCGTGATTTCAGGGTTGGTCCCACAGTAAAAGTTGTTTATAATCATGAGTACATACATACCCTTCAGTATTGTTGAACCTTTTTGTTACACGTTGTATATTCAAATTATTATCGTTGAACAAACATGTAAAAATGTTTTTTTTATACTGTCAAGTGACGAGACGAGCAAGAGTTTCACCTGGTGGTAAGCGTCACGCCTGCCACTAACAGTAGCAGTACTACAATTGTTAACTTGCGAATACAAACCTGCGCCGCACTGCACTGCGCTCGTCACCCTGAGATATCAGATGTACCTAGTAATTTATCTGGTTCAAACCGGAACACAGTAATGCTTGCACACTACTGCTTAGCGATTGAATAACTGGCAAAAGTGTGGTACTTTCACAGGCGGACTCTGCAGTAGAGTCCTACCACTACAAAATGATTTAATGTTTGCCCATAATAAACTCTGAGATATTTGTTTAGCTCAGGTCATTCACAGATAAATTTATTGATATCAGTTTACATAAACAAATTTAGTCAAAGCAAATTATTTGACATACAATCCTAGACAATGTGATTATGTTTTTATCTTCAAAGTGATTATAACAACTCACTGAAAACGCACGTGAGTGACGTTTGAAATGAAATTTATCTTCATCAGATTTATATTAAGGTTCTTGTCTCGGCTCTTGAGGGTCAAATGCAAAAGAAGGCTGTTTTATTAGGTATTATATTGCAATAAAACAGTAAGTAAGTGGAAAGCTTAGTTTTCTTTGAATGAAAATTATATTTAAGTATCTATTTCAGCTTTATAGGAACGGGTATGTTATTCTTGACGAAAAAATGCTTATAAAAAATCAGACTTTTGACAGCCCGCTAGTAAACATCGGCGTTCCCTCGAAATGCGGTTGGCTCTATCCACCACGCTCGCCTAGTAATGGTTTGATAGATTCACGGTACGCTATTGAATTTCTATACTCTGAGCGTAAGCAGGTTTCCTCAGGGTTTTTACCTTCACTAAAAAGCCAGTATTATGAAAATCCGTCTAAAGAGCTGATACGGTACGGGCCCGGGATTTGAACCCACGACTTCACAATTCCGAATCTAACCGAGCTATATTCGATATACGTTATATTCGTAGATGAATATTCATGGGTGTCCAGAAACATCTCTCTCAGTTGATTACATTGCTAATGCCGCAGGTGTCTATAGTAGGAAAGCTTACCACCAGGCAAGCCGTCTGCTTATTTGCTGCATGCTCTTTATATACAATGTGTACCAAAAAGGTTTAACAATATTGAAGGGTATGTAGGTACTCATCAATAACCTTTAAAAAGGGATCAACACTGAAATCGCGAAAAGAAAATCAGCTGTTCCATACAAAGAGTTCATTGACCTTGGACGATATGTATGGAACAGCGGCGAAAGGTCCTGACTCCTAATGGAACTACCACTACACACGTGTCTTACTTAAATACCAACGAACAATATTACTACTATTTATAAAAACTCGTCTCATTTCTGGACTTAACAATATCTTACGTTAAAACATTTCGCGAATCTCGATTTGTTTAATAACTAAAACGGCACGATACATCAATAATAATTGATTTCATTTATTTTTAATCGTTCACATGATCTTTTTGAACGAAATAATAAGATAACTGACGCAGAAAGGCTTACACGATTCAAAAATGGTGAAGGCCCGATATTCTAGAGCAAGCGATATTTTATCTGTCTCCTCGCTGTTTACGTTTTTTGTCGTCGCAGTATTTCAGTTTTAAAAGAGTAACAGCTAACGTAAAAGCAAGTATCGCAGATTCTAGATTTTGAAACATGGGGAATGTTCTAGGATCTAGAATCTTCGAAAATAAAACACAAAATCTGACAATTCTTTTGACTATATCCTCTACGTCTGAGCACGAAATATACCCCGGGCAAAGCGAAGAACAAATACATGATACTACAAGCCAATTATCTGTATCGTTACAAATGTTGACTGATCTCAGTAGAAAGAAAAATATTATTACATGCCCGCGAGATGAAAGTGGAAGAGATCAATTACGAACATGTATGAATAACACAGTGGTTAAGAGAGAGGAGTTAAATCCTCCAAGAAGTAACAAGCTAAATAAAAGCGCGAGAGCATATTAAAAAAAAAGTTTGTAAAAAATTAAAAATGTGCGAAATGCTTTCTACCTTCGATCGTACTTGTTTACAAATTCCGATTTTTACTTAGTTTAAAAAAACTGAGTATTTGCACTTAAGTACTTATTTTCTCATAAAAGGCGATACAAAATAGAGTGTCCACCTCGTGAGCAACATTATTTGCTCGAGTGACGTACTTTAGAGTCCCCTCGCTACGCTTGGAATTCTACTCTAAAATCCTTCGCTCCGCTCCGGATTCAAAGAAAGCTGTTTGCTCCTTGGTAAAGAATCTACTAATACACACCACGGAAGCAAGTAAAAAACCCTCAGATCCTTAAATCTCATGTTTATCACCCTCGGCTTCGCCTCGGGAGACAATATCCATGCAATCTGGGACATTCCTAGTATTCTTCTAAGCTATGAATATGGACCTCAAATGATGAAGGATCTTTGATTACCTTTATTTTAGTTCCAAAGAAACGAGACACACAATTTGACTCTATCACCTACTGTAAGATTATGTTGTTTTAAGTGTATAATAATTTAATTAATTGAAAATAAATTTATATTTTTGTAATAAAGTTTTTTTTTTAATTCGACCTATTAAGGTCCTATTTACCTACTGAAATAGTATTGTTATACAATAAATTATCTACACTTTTTTAATTACCAAGTTAACTAAGTTTTCAAATAAAATTGATATTTCTTAGGAAAGGTTCAATGGGTAATTAGATAGAAAAGCAATAGTTCTAGTTTTTAGTCTTCAATGTGAGATTTCAACTACTTTTGTCCTAGTAACCCGTAAAACACCAAACAATAAATAAATTTAAGAAAGCCTTACGTTGTTTACCTTAACAAACGTCATGTAAATTCTGCGCAATACAAGATTAAGTGCGCAAGACTAACTAGCGAGTTCAAATCGAGCGGTCTTACGATTAAGCTAGAATTATCTTTAAGATTGTTAAAGTATACATTGATAATAGATTCTCACCTGTTCGAATTTTGAAATCAAAATCGTATTTTGTCACTAAAAAGTAACACACAAATAAAAAACTCATCAAAAGTGAAAGAAGGCCATTCGGAAATAGGTTAATCCTTGGAGGTCAGAATATTTGCCAGAAGTGATCTATCAAACACGCACATTTGGGATACAGGTGTTTCGGTTTCCTCTAAGCCGGTTATGTATTTGTTACACGTTACATGCATCGATCAAAGTCGAACTATTCTTCAGCTCAGTCTCGACGCCCCTGACGGGAGTACCAGCTTGAGGCATTGGAGTCAATCGAGACGCGAGCCAAGAGGCTGATAGGCAACGACACTTTGGCCATAATCGCCACGCTTGGCAGGTGGCTTGGGGACCGCAGAGTGCTCACCACCGTTAACCGAGAGGACGCTGCTGCCCGACCTCCTATGGTTCTGGATGCTGTTTTAGGACATACCCAGGTCTATAGCTACAATCATGTCATATTCAATGCAAGGTAATTTGCACTCTATTTGTAAACAACATTGTCAATATTTCACTGTAGTGCTGAGGCGCGAGCGCAGCCGGCGGCGGAAGCCGCGTAACTTCACGAACCAAGCGCTACAGAATATAAAATAAGGGTGCTACTTTAAGATTAATTATTATACTATAACAATGGAAATTAGTTTACCATAACAACAGAACAACATACTCCCAAGGCTACTTAAGCAAAGACATGTGTTAGCAGCCAAATGCGTCGTAAGCTAATGTACATTCAATGTTTTGGCCAACATACTGAGGTCACGCTTTGAGTGGCCTTATTACGCACTAAGGTTTTGTTGCCAAAAACGTTTTACGAAATAGATAATAAAAACTTACTACCTAACATTCAGCAACTTTGATTTAAAAGAAACGAAGAAAAATAATTTGTAGGCGATGAATCATTTTTTCCAATTATGAAGAGAACTTAACTAAATTGGAAGGCGGAACAGATATAAACAGGTAGGTGAAACTCAGTAGAGCTAAGTAAGTAAGTAAGTTTGTACAACTTTGAGTGTGTTTGAGTGGCCAGCAGTGTCAGTATCTACTTGGGCCAACCTTAAAATTGCGAAAAAAAACAGCTGTTCCATACAAAAGTTTCAGGGTTGGCCCCATATTAAAAATTGTTTATAAAGATGAGTACATACTTACCTACCCACCAGTATTGTTGAACCTTTTTTTGCTACACATTTTATAAGTATGTTTTTTAACTAAGTAGGTACCTTCTACAAACCAATAAAACTTGGTTAAAAAGGATTATACACCGGAAAATATTTCCGAGAGCTTGTTTTTGTGACACGATTTTACGTCCTATTTCTAAACTCAGGATAATTTCCTGAGGGAATCTCGCTGTTACAGGTATTGTTGTTCATGAACGGGAAAATAAAGGCACAGTGTTTTTTTTCTGTATATTTTAAACTTTGGTCCCTTAAAATAAGGGTCCAAGGCGAGTGTTACTTTTGCGTTTGCTGAATGGGTCGTGGAACTGAAATTAAATGAGCCGAATGAGTTTCTGTTTGAAGTGAAGTGTTTTGAAGATCTGGAATGTTCTGTAAATGTATAAGGAAATGAGGTATCATTTACAAAATACTTGCGGAAATTTTACATCATTCGTTTCAATGCACTTAATATTTTCATGCACAATTCGGGGAAAGAATGTCGCCCATGGCAACATTTACAGATAACAGTATTGCATTATTTTTGGCTCCAAGCATACTCGAAGTAAATAACAGTGATTTTCCCATAATATTTAAATCTACGAAAGCAATCTATATAATACTATAACTGTAATGTAGGTAATGAAACTTACCGAATTCGTGGCGCTGAGGCCAGAAAAATCTCGAGCTTTTGCTAACCGTCTAACAGCATAAAGCTGCATATCTGGGACATGCGCTCAGGCATGACAAGTACGAGCTCTCGCAACTCAGAATTATGGAAAAAGTTGCCGGGAAAAGAAAAGCCGGTCTTGGAAAATAGCCGTGGCTGCGAAACATCCGAGAATGAACGGGGATTAAAGTGCCGAACTCTTTAGCCTTGCCAAGGATATAAATATAATAATTATTATTTATCATCATAATTATAGTTCCATTCATAACATTTTTTCTAATGAACGAAAATTATAAATGCTTCTATTTCAGCCCGTCAATAAAAAATAAAAGAAAATTAATTCACAAGATATTTAGTGGGTATTATTGCATTTTTTTTTCTATATACCCAAAATGTTGGCCACGTTGCCTCGCTGGATTGCGAGGCTAATTTTCTGCAAATTAAGGCTAGAATTTTGGTTAAGTACGTGTAGATTCTATAAGTCTTTTAGATTCTTATTTCTTTGTTCTATCTATTTCATTTAAATGTTTTTGCGAAGTGAATTTTCTGTACTTGTACTATTATTCTATGACAGCATGTAATTAGTTCATCCAATAATCATAACCATAAATTTCTTTAAAATCATTTTTTTTTCTTAGTTATTGGCATAGCACGTTGTGCATACTGCCAGTGTCAAGTTTATAAATTTTCAAGTTTTTATATTAAATCAAGTCAAATATGTCATGAAATCACAGTTAGTTACACGAAATTAGTCATAGTCGAGTCCAAGTCATGCCCTAGTAAAGTTGTGGTGACTTTACTATGAGCTTCTACGGAGTTTTGAAAACAGTTTCACCAAAGACTTGTTTCAACCACATTATATCATTTTTGTCTTATTTGTACGGGAATACTCACATTTAATTAAATCGGATACTCCGACTATAGTTTCGATCACATCCGGTGACCTTCATCAAAGAGTGAAAACAGAGCCCGACACGCGTGCAGCTGCGTCCTGCTTTGCACATTATATTACTTGCCTACACTCGTGCATGTAATTCAACGCTCAATGAATAAAACACCACCATTTTTAATCATTAATTCGCGAAAAAACACAAGCTTAAGAAAATAATAGAATGCAACGACATGATATTTCCGTGTTCCCGCCAAAACTCCTTTAAAATCTAAATAACAAACATTCGCTATTCGGGAGGCCTATTGATTTGACGTCGTATTTTGTCGGATATTTTTATTGTTTCTAATAAAAATGAATGAATAAAGATTGCTTGTTCTTTTCCCGTAGTAAGTAATTAACATAAATCGTAATAACAACGTCATTTCCGTTTAATCTTTGTGTTTACCAACATGGTAATTAAAAAGCCCTAAAACTTGGTAAACATCAACACAAAACATCAATACCAACTACACGACACCCTTATCGTGCTAGCTGGCGTTATCCTTTGTTCACAATGACATCGGATTTAATCAAGCCCGAGTTGGCCACTAGCCATCAATCATATCGCTTGCTTGTTCACTGCCACTATGGAACTTGAACAATGGGAAATTGATTATTGATAACTGTTCTGTACTTAGTATTTTTAGTACGTACCTATTTGTTACACAAATTTCTTAACATATTTATAAGCATCTACACACGTTAAAAGGAATTCTGAAACTTCTACGGATATTTACGTGTTTTTATGTCAGTGTTGTTGTTTTATGGAAGATATGATATCACTTTTGAAACCACCTACTAGTAAAAATGGGAAGGTAACTGTTTTTCTTTCTATCGAATAGTTGCTGTTACACCGATAAACCGGTGCACTTTATCGTCAGCCAGAAGACTAAACTCTGCTCTGCTTTGCTCCACTGCTGAACGAAAGCCTTCCCCTTAATATGAGGTGTTGCTATAATCCCCACGCATGGCCGGCGGCTTGGGGATGCATAATGCTCATCCCCGTTAACCGAGAGGACGCTGCTGCCCGTCTTCCAGTGTTTCTGGATGCAGTTTTAGGACACACCCAGGCCCGCAGTACTTTGCACTTGATTTAAACTTGTCAAATTTAAACCAGCTCAGTACAACGGTTTTTGCAGTTTTGTGTGCATCTAAGACTAACTTAGGATACTTTCAGTTAGTTTATATATATTTCGGTATATACCCTTCAGAATATGCGGGAATAATTGAAGAAAAAACTAATAAAAAAAAATTGCCTACAAATCTGTACCAAAAATGTTAAACACATCTCAAGGTAGGTAACGTAGAAATTGTAAATTTACAAATGATATAAGCAAATAATAAATTAAAATACTACTCTTTAAAGAATGAAATTGGGTAAGTTATTTAACTACTTGCTTACTACCTACCTGGACTTGGACCTAGGTAGGTAACTGCATCCAGGTCCACCGGAGGACGGCCAGCAGCATCGTCTCGGCTAACGGTGGAGAGTATTCAGCGATCCCCAAGCGGCCTGCCAAGCGTGGCAATTATGGCAAACCCATCTTATTAAGGAGAAGGCTTTTATCGTACAGTAGACGTCTTCTGGCTGATGATAAATAACTTAATCTGAGTTAAAATACCTTTCTTCCCAGGCAAGTGCATTTATTAAACTAAAACAAAATACATACTGTATAACTAAAATATATCTAGGCCTAATGTAATGTCGTAAGTTAAGGACACCCACTAGGTGGTCCAACGACATTGTAAAAGACGCGGGCAACCGGTGGATGCAAATGGCAGGTTGTCGTACAGTGTGGCGGTCTAAGGGGGAGGCCTTCGTTCAGCAGTGGACGTCTCCGGGCTGATGATGATGAAGTTAAGGACTTACTAGTAGATTAGGTAGGTATCATAATTAATTTTTTTAATTAAAAAAAAACTACTAGGCAACAATCTCTACCTACTCTTAAATAATCGGAATGCCTATTAAGGGCCGCTTATTAAAGCTTACCACCTATTAAGCAACTTACCAGACCTATCAAAATATTTATTTTAAAGTAACTTGCGCAAAAGAATCAAGTCCCCAACAAAAATCATTCAACACGGCTTAGACGTTATTCATACATAATTTGCGTCTGAAAGTCACTATAAAGGCAAACAACGTTGCATGTACCCAGGCATCGTTCGCTCTACAATTGATTTTGCACCGAAACGCCTGCCGTGTGCCGAATAGGCTTTTAAGGCGGAATGCAGTTATAAACACAGTGTGATCGAACCACATTTTCCAATGCACGCTGCATGGCGCTTGTTGTTAGATTGATGAACGTGTTTAGATAAATGGGTTTTACTTTTATCTGGTAACGTAAAAATATAGATTATGATTTGGACCTAATAATACATATTAGGACTTTTGTGTATTTATTTTTGTAGTGGTAGGATTCTACTGCAGAGTCCGACTGGAGAAGTGCCACACCTTTGCCAGTTATTCAACTGCCAAGAAGTAGTGTGCAAGCATTGCTGTGTTCCGGTTTGAAGGGCAATGTTACTAGAGAAATTACTGGGTATAAAAATATTTAACATCTGATATCACAGTGTGACGAGCGCAGTGCAGTCCGGCGCAGAATTGTATTCGCAAGTTTACAATTCTAGCACTGCTACTTTTAGCCGCAGGCATGTGACGCTTACCACCAGGCGAACGTCTTGCTCGTCTCGTCACTTGATAGTATAAAAAAAAAGTTTTACGGTGTTACTAATGCCCACATATTGTGACGAAGCACAGAGAATATTCATAATATCTGTTGATGAACCAATAATCTCTGGGGTAAACGTGCTAGACTGGAAACTACAAATCGGCAAACGTGGCGTAGAATGCCTTAGAATGCAATTAAGTGGCGATGTATGCAGACTGCTGGCAGTGGCTGAAATCTAAAGCCTGAGATTAGGCTGAGTGACATTAGGAGAAGCTTATCTCCCGCAGTGGACTATGATAATGATAGACTCATAAAATGATAATGATAGACTTATAAAAGGATAATGATAGACTCGGAAAATGATAATGATAAATTGAATTGTTTTTATTTATTCATAACAATGTATATGTAAGGACATTATTACACCGAAAAACAACCGTGGTTTGTCTAGGCACAAATCACATCGCGCTGACAAATAAATACATTATTATGTAAGTACTTGCAAAAATAATTAAGTAATACTACCTTGTTGCCTATCACCATCAGCCCGGAGACGTCCACAGCAGAACGAAGGCCTCCCCCTTAGACCGCCCCACTGTAAGACAACTTGCCATTTGCAACCACTGGTTGCCCGCGACTTTGCCCGGTTGCTGCGCGGGTGCCTATACATTAAGTAATTACGTTATTTCTAAGGTAAGTCCCCAAAAATATCAAATATCATGATCACACTAATGACATAAATATAAAAAAAATGCGAAAGTGTGTGTCTTCCATTCCAATCCTTCATTAGACCATCCACCTCTAGATGCACACTATCAACTTGCCAAATTTAATCCAGATCAGTGCAACCGTTTAGTAGTCAAATGAACTAGTAATTTTCAAGCCTGCATTTAATTAAAATTGTGGCACTGCTGCGACGTGTTAATAAATAAATCTATAAGTTAGACGAGTTCATAAACAAGTTCCCTCAAGTTATCTCCGCTGGGTATCTGGTCTAAGTGACCTGTCAGTGGCACTGCACGCGAATAAATTACAACTTTAATTGGAATCTACTTGATTGACACCGATCTATTATCGATTAGTTACTCTCCGTAGATTCACTCTGGCCATGGCGACAAACTATTCTACAATACCTAGTAGCCGAGCATACCTACAGTGTTACGCGTAACAGTAATACTAAAATGGTAGGGAGGTCAATGTAGTCATCATTGTTGACAACTTTTACTATGGACTCTACCCTCAACTCCCTAAAAAGATCAGCTGTTCCACGTACATTTTGTCGAGTGTCAATGACTTCTATGGAACCGTAGTTTTTTTTTCAATTCAGTGTTGAACCCTAAATAAAAGTTGTTTATAATGATGAGTACCACAACCTCGTTTGGCTTACTTATACCGTTCCACATAATAACTCTATATAACGTGAAGCCGTGGTAATGGCCTATTGGTGGATATTTCCCGATTAATACAATCTGGGTGTCTTAAAGTTGCGAGTGAATCAGTTTCTTCTCAGCAAGCGTGCTCCATCGTAGCTGCATCTTCGCTTAACATCAGGTATGATGGTCATCATCATCATCAGCCAGGAGACGGCCATGCTGAACGAAAGCCTCCCACTGCGACCACACTGTACGACAAACTGCCATTTGCATCCACCGGTTGCCCACGACAAAATCATTAATAGATAGATACATATAAGTAGTTATGCCTTCCCATCTCGCTCGTCTACATTGACGAACAGACGGTTCGCCCGTCTGTAGAGCTTGCTTTTTCAGCGTCCGATGCAATTCTTTAGAAAGCAAGTGTTGAACTGCTGAATAAGGATCTTCGATTGTCGTACCACCCATGTAGAAGTAAGTAGTCATTCAAAATAATATTTAGTAGTAATAAAGCCTCCAATCGGGATCAGCCGAAAGACGCCCACTGCTGGACGAAGGCCTCCCCCTTATTAGGGAGGGGTTGCCATAAGGCGGCTTGGGGATCGTAGAATGCTTACGACCGTTAACCAAGAGGACGCTGCCGCTGCTGCTGTCTGGTGGTTCTGGATGCAGTTTTAGGACATACCCACTACCCAGGTCCAATTCGGCTACACCTTATCATTATTTTAGTATGTTTTAGTGCTCCCGAAATTTGACTAGGTACCCGTCGAGTATTTTTTGTCAAATCTCAACATCACGTAGCTCTGGACTTTGGAATGGATCCACATTTCAAAAGTTATTTACAACAGAATTATCGAAAAGTAAACATGCGTCGTTGATATTGAATCTTATTTCAGGTATTATAAGCGCCCATGTTAAAGTACATAGCCGGTAATTTATAAGCTCTAGCCCGCTTCTTCCAAATGAAAGCTTTATAATAATGAAAATTTACATACAAATTGGGACATGGTTCCGTGGTAAAAATTTGGACGTCCGTAAAAGACTTAATCCTGAAAAATAAAGTCTGTGATCATTTCATAAATTTTAATTTATTTACGGGATTCGCTCTGCTTGAGGCAAGAACAAAAAGAAGGGTTATGCGTAACGGTATTACTAAGCTTAAAGGCGTACTTTTTTTTCAATATTGTCTCGTTTTTGACCCCTATCTCGCCTGATGTTAAGCGAAGATGCGGTCTACGGTGGAGCAAGCTTGCCTAGAAGAAACTAATTCACTGGCGACTTGAAGATTGAAGCTGTCGGGAAAGACCCACTCGGGTCGATTCCACTTTTATTTTACGAACTGCTAAACAGTGGAAACTGTTTACTGGAAAACTTTACTGGAAAAGTGGAATCGACCCGTTTCGTGCGTGTTTTTGAAATATCAGCCATGAAACGATGTCGCATTTTCGATCTCCGCCGTCCGATAGTAGCACTCATCTTTTTACTTATTATTGTAACTTTATTATTATTATACCAATCCTGATATAGCGAAAAATTAATCAATTATTGCATAGAATAATATATAACTCGCTCTCGAAGATATGTACAAAATTACAGTTTTTTTCGCGATTCAGGGCATGTCTCCTTAGTAAATTTGTTCACAATCATTTAATACAATAATATATAATAATAGCCTTTATAATATAATCATATTTATACCAACTTTGGTAAAAATATGATATATTATAACTAAATTCATCGATATAGCTCTGCACATTAACACGCCTGGGTATGTTGTAAAACTGCATCCAGAACCACCAAAGTACGGGCAGCCGTGTCTTCTCGGTTAACGGTGCTGCGAATCTGCTATCCCCAAGCCGTCTGCCAAGCGTGGGGATAATGGCAGCCCCTCCCCATTAAGGGGAAGACTTATGAAGGGGTAATCCAGTAGTACATTCAGGCTGATGATGATTAACACGCTGAAGTAATAATGGACATGTCAACTGATCAAGAACGAATAACTGTTGACGTAGACGTATTCTATCATGGAAACCGCGAATCGGCAAACGTAGCGTAGGAAGCCCAAACTCGATATAGCCTGATGATATAGTAGCTAATTATGGCTGGGAGCAGCGACAACCATTACCATTATCATCGTCGATGGCTGGGGGACAGGAGTATATTCACCAGTAACCTGTGATAGGCTGATTAATGATACAGTAGCTAATTATAGCTGGGAGGAGAGATTAATATTCACCACTAACCTGTGATAGGCTGATTATGATGTTGATGATAATATATTGAATGAATGAATTAATCTGAATAATATTTCAGACACAGGATTTATCTGACTCTTTGTTTGAAGGTCAACAATTTAAAAGACATGCAAGTGGATTCTGTTACATTACTTACTAAACTAGTATGTCAGGACTAAAATTATCTGCGTCTCATTTCATTGCAATATGTGAGAAAAAGATACCAACAGTTTTAGTTGGTTGAGCGGTAGAACAGAATCGACACAGTCTTACTTTAGCAATATTCTAATGACATATATGACATTTATACATCACTACTACTACTATTATTCAATCTCAAAACCTTTATGTTATCTTATAAAAACTATTTATTATCACGAATAAAAAAATACTAAGTATACTTTATAATGTAGATTTATGGAAAAAGCCGCGTACGAGTCATATTTTCATCTGTTTCCAAAGTTGCCAAAATTTAATTTCAACTTTGCCTTCACTAGTCCGACAAAGGTTGAACCCCTATATTTCATCAGACAATGGAGGTGGAACAAAATTATTAGATACCCTTCTATTTTTCCGCAACTAAAGAATAAATCACGGAAGTGCAAAGTTTTGATTCGAAAACGATTGTCTAGGTGATTTACGACGCGATTACGTAAGCAGAAGCAAGCGGAGCCTCTCTGAAGATCGTTTAAAATAATCTGCAGATAATCATCCGATCAGCAGTTTTGAGTGAGATTGAAATGGGGAAAATGTTTTTAATTTCTCGAACTCACCTTGAGATTTTAAAGTTACGAGTACATGTTATGAAACTTTTAACTTGTTACTTTGTATGAGCTGTATTATAAAGAGTTGCTGAACCCATGGGCGTATATAAGACGGGCTTAGTGGGTCCGGACCCCAAGAAGCTATTTGACAAATATATGTATTATGTTATGTCGTCTTCGTGCTACCACCTTGCTTTGTTTACCCCAGCATGAACTAGTCTATTTTTGTACATTTTTGATACTATTACCACGAAAAAATTAGGCACCATTACTAAAAAATTACACCCTGCTTTGGCTTAGTTTCTCGGTAACAGTCTCTTACATTACAAAAGTTACAGGAGTGTCATTATCAGCCAGGAGACGTCCACTGCTAGACGAAGGCCTCCCCCTTAATAGGTAGGGGTTTCCATATTCCCCACGCTTAGCAGACGGCTTGGGGGTCGCAGATTGCTCAGCACCGTTAACCGAGAGGATGCTGCTGCCCGTCCTTCGGTGGTTCTGGATGCAGTTTTAGGACATACCCAGGTCCAAGGTCCAGTAAGAATAAGAGGTCACTTTTTAGAGGACAAGAACATTTATCTTTACAGCTACACTTTCAACTTTTACGTTAGCACTATGACCACAAAACAAGACCTCCACGCTTAAATCGCTGAATGATATGTAGCTTTTCAATGAAACTTACACAATTTGGCAACAGTCTAGCAATCTTTTCGCGACTCTATATTTCTGGCATCTACAAATATTTTCACTCAACAAGCCAAAGTGTAAACTGGAGTTGGAAAAGAAAAGTAATAAAGTTTCGTGCGGCGCGTCGCGAAACAAAGGCTTTTATTTGGATTTTTCGTGGAATATTTTGGAAAATAAAGTCGGCCAGTTGCGAGTTGGACTCGTGCACGGGGGTTCCGTAACCATTCGGTATGGTACGGTACAATTGCATTTACCGTACGATGTATCTCGTCTATACCATCCGTAGTAACTATACTTGTTCCGTTTTTATTATTAAATATTAAATATATATAATATTTATAATATACCTACTTTAGAGTTTGGTCTATGGTCAGACAAAGGTTGGTGCTTCTATGTATTTTTATAATTTTCATCATCAGCCCAGAGACGTCCAGACCGCCACACTGCACGATAACCTGCCATTTGCATCAACCGGTTGCCCGTTTTCACATATATTTTTTTTTATGAATGACTGATGCTGTTGGCCTCAGATGGCCTCTACAGCGTCACCGGACTTTGCCCGTTTTCACAATGTCGACGGTTCACCTAGTAGGAGGCCTACCTGTGATCGCTTTCCAGTTCATGACTGCCACTCCAGAACCTGTAACCTGCCCATTGCCACTTCAACTTGCAACCCTGAAAACTATGACGGTGGTTTTCGTTCCCTTTGTTAAGCAACCCAAAAATCATTGTATTGAAGAGGGAATTGACTTCCCTTTCTATAAACAAGTCTATTAGATTGTTTGAAGCGCTAGGCGAGAGGTGACATGGAGGTACACGTGGTAAATGGGATTTTGTACTTTGCATAATGTTTGCCTTGCGCCGAGCATCGCGTCGGCGGCGGCGGCGGGGCGTGTGGCGGCGCAAGGCTATGCTACATTTTAAAACAGTATTGAATAGTTTTTTTTTTAATATTTTCTACGTACGTACAGATTAGTGTACCTTAAGTTTAATTGTAGATAAACAAAAGTGATTCTGCTTCAAAACCTTGGTTTAAAAAATAAATAAGAACAGTGAATAAAATAGAAAAGCGAAAGCCCTATTTCTTTAATAAAACGAACCATGTATTAAATAAATAAAAATAATATTACTCAGACAAGAGATTGCTACCAATTTTTAAGAAGAAAATAAAAACACTGATCTGCGTTTATCATTAAACAAGTTCACCCGGCGAACTTCGTAGCACCCATATTACTTATTTATTTTGTGATTTTTTCCGATGTTTAAATAGTTATTCTGCTATTCGGGGCGGAGACAATTCCAATAAATCAAAGATCTAAAAAAAACTTGATTTTTTAAATGGTACTAAACCCGGCCTTGTTTTATATATTAAGATTTACAAATGTTGTACTTACTGAATAAACATTCTGTCATAGAGTTCATCTTCTTAGAACTATAAAACAGTTACTTACGAGCAGTAAATATATACCATGTAGCGAATAAAAGTTTCAAAATAAAGACGATTAACACAAATAATACGTTTTTTTTAAATACATTACCTTTAAAAAAAGTTTCATTATTACACTTGGTTTGTTAATGACCAGAGACGATGAATATGCAACTTGCATTTCAATCCTTACTGCGCAATAACCCTGTATAGTGTACAAGCTCAGAGCGCGCAGTGCGGCCTCATTGCGTTTATTGCGGCTTTATTTTGTTCATGGGTAAACGACGGTTGCGCTTACAACGAGTTTTATAACAATTTGTTTATAAAATCGCATGCACAATTTGTATAGAGCTTCTTAAGCTACGAATGGAGCATGGCGGCGGAAAATTATATAATGAATGTTGTACGCATATGAAACTTTTTGTGAAAATTTATGGGAATGGGGTTTTAAAACACGACTGCTCAAAAAAGAAGCTTAATGTTTTCAGGGTTCATGTATGTATCTATGTAGGTACGTGAGTTTGTTTGTTCCTTACTTTGACAGATTTAGAACAGATTTAGATGTATGGGGTATCGTTAAAATCCGTACACCATCCCGAGTGACAGGGGCCTTTTTTATTTATTTTTTGTGTTTACGTACTTCAGAAATGGTTTCATATAAATTTTATCGCAATCGGTCCAGTAGTTTGGTTCTTAAATCAAAATAACTGGAAAAAAGATGTCATCCAGTTGTAATCGAAATTGAAGTCGGTTATTTTGTCGGTTCTGCCACAGATAAAATTATGACCAGCACATTGCCACGTTAACTTGCCTAAGCCAAAGGTGAACATAGAACACTTCACATTAGGAAATTTCGAAATCGCTAAAAATTTTATAGTCCTCGAGAAAAAACTTTAATCAAAACAAATTTTGCTTTACACTATCGAGATTACACTTTTAGCTCTATCCGAGAGAACAGAGTAGAAACGTGATCATTATTCAACATCCCTCGCAATTACTGTCAGGATCCCAACATTAGGCTTTCAGGCCTTATTTAGTACGTCTAGCCGGCGAGCCTGCTTTATTACAAATTTCATGTAGACCGCTGTCGCTTCCAACACCGAGCGGATGTCGGATAACATCGTTGTTAGCTCGTGGTATAAATCTCTGTAGTAATTATTTATGAGACTCGCTATCAAATGTTTCAAAGTAAAGAACGTCAATGCAATATCTTTTAAAGAATTGACTTTATTAACAGATAAAAAAGCTAAGGAGTTAATTTGGATCAAACTGTGCATCTTATTTGCTTAGGCAAAATTAACTTTCACAAACCTGGAGATAGGCTTTAGGCTTTAGGAGATGTGCTTTTCAATGACAAATAACTGGTTAATGAAGCTTGATCGATTGATTAACTCTTTATTGTTCACACTAAGAATTACACAGAAATAATTAAATTAACTTGTATATTGGAACAAGTAGCGGCCTTATTGCTAAAAGCAATCTCTTCCAGGTAACTTATTTCAGGTACAGGTTTATTGAGATTAAACACAGTCAGATCAATTACATTAGAATCTCACAAAAATAATTATAAACAAAAAAGTAAAATAATATAAAATAAAGTAATACAATACAAAAACAGTTCAATTATAACAGTTCAATCAAAAATAATTATATGGTGTTGGTGAAGTACTTCGCATGTAGGTGAATTACTTCGCGCGTAGGTGAAGTACTTCGCGTGTAGGTGAAGTACTTCACGTGTGCTGTGACGTGTTTTTACCTCTATTGTGTCTAAGACTTGTTACGTGTACAAAAATAATTGAATCACTGATAGTTCGATGAAGTTCTAATGGCAGTCTAAATACTAAAGCCGTGAGCTTCCTCAGTAACGTACCCAGCATCTAAATTCTGAATGGGGGTGATGAATCCTGCACTGTCGTCCCGCTTGGGGTGTATTGTGCATTCGACCAGCCTACCCACACCAACCGGGCTGCCCAGCTTGGGCAGCCTTTGGTCGCTGGCATAATTTGTTCCACTCCTATTTAGCCAGGTGTCATAGTGAAAGCTTCATGTTGAGTTTCTTTGCGGAGTCCTGATTTTATTCGTATGCTTTCTGTGGCGTCGCAGTGCAACAGCACATGCTTCACAGTCTCGTTTTCTTGTAGATACCCACAAAGGGCTATCTGTAGCTGTGCAGGTGGTAATTGAGCTCACAGTGGCCTGTATTGGCACCTACCATAAGGCGTAAGTCCGAACTGGGTAGCTTAAGTAATGTGTTGGTAACTTGTCTATCCTTCGAAGGATAGAAGGCTTTTGCGTGTTTGCAAACTGTTGATTTATTCCAAAGGTTGTGCTTTATCTGTGCGGTTAGAGCATATTTAGTTTTTGGTAGCTGTTGGTTTATATAACTCTGCTACTTCTACGCTAATCTGTTTTTTCGCACCTTCCTTTGCGAGTGAGCTAACCAGCATGCTGACTATTCTGAAGAACTGTCTCACGCGTTGTTTCGAGCCACAGTTTCGAACAGACGCTCAGAATAACATTCGGATCTGATGGCACAGAAAAAATAATAGTAGGTACTACGTACTGATGGTTAATTTATTAAATTAAAAATTATTATGATGAAAATACAACATATAACAAAGCAATTTTCATTATTAGGAAAGTGATAGTTTCATATCAAGATTACTTACTATACCCAGCTTAAATCTAAATCCCTCAACTGCGGCCAGGCAGGATATCAGTTTCTAGAATTAACCCTACTGAAACGAGTCTATTATATATCCCGTCCTGTTTCTATTACGGAGTAAAATAATAATATTTTATAATTACTTGATTAACATTGCAACAACAGCGGAAAACCTTTTTTTGCTTGGACTAGCTAATCGCCTATGCGCAATTAGACTTCCAAGAAACTTGTGTTTGTAACCAGTACCTAGAAAGCCATGAAATCTAAGTATAACATTTTATTGAACGATTCTTGGAAGGGCGGATCGTACAAAGTAGGAAATTATAATTTACTTATCTTTGCGCTGTTTGTATTCAACTTAATATTAGTAGCTAGGGAGACACTGCTTCTTTATCCCACTAGGTGGCGCATTATCGCTGCTGTTGTTTTGTTGTCAAGCTACATATTTTTTTATTTCTTTTTTATGAATGACTGATGCTGTTGGCCTCAGATGGCCTCTACAGCGTCACCGGACTTTAGGCAAGCGCAAGCGGCGCTCGGCCTAGGTTTAGGTTAAAGGCGACTAGCTCAAGGGCACCTCAGACGGTACGAACCTCGGCTTGGAGAGAATCTAACCGATCTTCTGACAGATCTGGGGAGTCCTCGACCTCGCCGGCGAGGTCGGTGCGTGTTTGTGTGCCTCTGGTAACCGGCGCCTATACCAAAAACGGAATACTTCCTGTTGCTAGGAATGGGCGAGCCCAGCGCCGCCGAGGTGATGACGGCGATGGGGTCGTCAGGGTCGCCCAAGACGTGTCTGGGGCGTCTACGGAAGGGGGTGGGTCTGTCGTGTCTGTCGTATAGTTGGAGGCTTGGACTATGAGTGGATTGGGATGGTGAGGGGCCGCATCGAAATAGCGGCGCGAGGCGTACTTAATGTACTGACGGATGGAGGGGAGTTCGAGATCGCAGTGCAGGTCGGAGTTTCGCATGAACCAGCTAGCTCCGACTGCTCTGCGGATGAATCTATTTTGTATAACTTGGAGTTTCTCTAGATCTATGCTAGAGGCGTGAGCAAACGCCACGGAGGCGTATGTCATTACGGGGCGAATACAAGTTTTGGAGATTGTAACCTTATTTCTAAGGGACAATTTACTACGCTCGTTGAGAAGGGGAGTGAGCCGGCCTAAGCAGAAGGCTGCTCGGTTGCGAACTATCTGAATATGCTTTGAGAACGTGAGTCGACGATCAAGGGTCACACCGAGATACTTGGTCTCGGTAGCCCATGGGATGGGCTGGCCGTGTAGCGTGATATGCTTCGAGGGAGGTCTTTTGGACGGATGAAAGTACACGGCTGCACTTTTATCGGGGTTAACGGTGATAGCCCACTTCTTGAACCAGTCTCCGAGGAGATTGAGGGCTCGTTGAAGGTAGGCTTGCTGAATGACTTTGTTCCGCGAAGAGAGCAAACTCCACTTTAGGAGTGCGGGGGATGTCACAGGTGAAAAGCGAGAAGAGGATCGGGGCCACTGCGGAGCCCTGAGGGACTCCGGAGCCGATGTCGTGGGGGGAGGAGCGCTGTCCCTCGACGCGGTATCGAAAACTGCGAGCCCTGAGAAAGTCTTGTATTATAAGTACAAGACGGTCTGGCAGCCCGAGCTGATACAGCTTGTATATCAGCCCGTTGTGCCAGACTTTATCGAAAGCTTTCGCGACGTCGAGGAATACCGCTACAGTCCCTTGGGGGAACGGCTTGTGGGTGTAACCATGGCCGGGTTTCTTGTTGAAACCTTCTAGGACGTACTCCGTGATGCGGTGTACTTGTTGGACGCAAGAGTGTCTGGCTCTAAAGCCGAACTGCTCATCAGGGAGGAGGTTATTGTCTTTGACAAAGGTCCAAATGCGCTTCAGAAGGACGCGCTCGTAGATCTTTCCCAGAGTACTGAGGAGACTGATGGGACGGTAGCTAGAGCTACAATTATTTTTTATCGTATTATTTATAAGGCATGTGACATTTTAGCCTAATTCATACAAGGCTGATACAAGGAGATATGGGGATTTGTACCACTAGGCCCACGTATGGGAAATGTCATAAGCCTTTATAATATATTTTTAAGATCATCATCATCATCATCATCAGCCCGGAGACGTCCACTGCTGAACGAAGGCCTTCCCCTTAGACCGCCACACTGATTTTTAAGATATGACTGTTCAAATAATAGTAGGCTCTGTCAGTAGACTCAGTTAGTTGTTTTTCACGGATATATTCTACTGAGATAACTTTTCAAACTTATGACCTGAATATCAGAATGTGTAAAGGACGCGCCACGTAAGTTTTTAAGACAATTGTTTTTTTTTTGTTGCTATGTTTTAAGCTCAAAATAAGAAATAGCTGTAAACCATACTTTAAAAAACATACAAGTCTTACACTTCCGTGCCTATACATCCTGGAGACAGCATTGTTTGTAAAAACCGAGAGCGATTGATTCCCTACGTTACTGTAACTAGGCAACGACGCGACCAAGACAAACGGCAGCGCGTCCATAAAGGAAAGACAGCCCAGCAGGCCTAACATGAGCACCGCGAGAAAATTTTCTCGATTCTACAAAACAGGACAAGGCTACGAATCTGTATAAGTTTGTCTCGTTTTCGCACGACATAAAGACACGACAAAATTTTCTCGCGGTGCGCATGTTAGCCTTGCTGATGCAAAACAACATAGTGTGCATGGGACCTCTTATCTACAATAAGATACCAAAATCTATAAGGGAACATAATACCAACCTATTCAGGAATAAATTGAAGATATTATTATTGGAAAAATGCTGATACAATGTTAATGACTTTTTAAATGACAAATTTTAATATGTATGTATTTCTTTGACATTTGGTATTTCACTATTAAGACATTGGTATTTTATTTTTATTTTGGCTGATATATTTTGACATTATAAAATATATATTTTTTGTTAGTTTTCTGTTCATTTTATACTTATTATATATATATTTTTTCCATATATATTCTTATTTTTGACGTGCACTGTGCCATCTATCTGACATTTGTACGCCTAATCGGCACAACATGCTAGCTCTGTGTTTTATATTTGACATGTTTTGTGCACAAGTTGTAAAAAACCAACCATGTAGTATGCAAATAAATGGTCTTTATCTGTTTTTAAGTACTATTTGTAGGTACCTAAAGTAGACACATTCGAACTCAATTATCTTGTCCCAATTAGAGTATACATTAATTTTTTTGTTCCCTTTATAGCACCAAGCCAAAATTTTGATTGGTGCTGTTTTGGGAATATGCTAGGTGCTCATTTCATGGGTGCTCTAAAAATTGGTGCTCAATCGGGAACAAAATTGTTTGGTGCTTTATCTTAATACCTACGGGTACTTTTTCATTCGGATAGCGCCATTTGAGCTTTTCAAGATTCACCCTCTCAAATGCGAGTAAAAATCTTCCAGTGGTCGACTAATTAGGGGCCGATAACGCTGAATACGTTTAATTTTGCTTTTCAGGATTGTACACGGGTCAAATATTTTTTATTAGTGGTTTTTATTGCATGATGGGGATAAACTCGTGCAAGTGGGTCGTTTTTTTTTTAAACTGATTTAACTTTTGGCATAAAGCCGAAAGCCGGACTAAGCCGAAAGGATCCTATACTGTTCCAAACATTTTGTCAAGGGTCAACGACATTTTGCTATGAAATAGTTGTTTTTTTATCGCAATTTTAAGTTTGACTCTATAAAGTCAATGGTGCTAACAATGATGCGTATACCCGGATATGTGTCACTATGACTTAATCAACAACAAAAAAATATGTAATTACACATTATGTAATTAAATAGTTCCTTCCGGAATGTTTATAAAATATGTATTTACCCGGGTGAAGCCGGTGCAAATCGCTAGTTACATCGATAAAATCGAGATCTTTCTGACACAATCACAAACGTTTCAATATCTGTTTAGCTAAAATTACCCCAATTTAAATCAAACAATATCACAAAGCAGCAAACTCCCTCAGGACATAAATAAATTACACATTGTATCTTCTTAATTAGAGTTTCGTCAGCGTGACGAGTTACTGCCCGCTCTCGACTCGTCCCGCTATGTCTCACCATTAATCACTCCGGGGTGCCATAAAACTCATGTCTTATGGGTCATTCTATCGGATCTTACTAAAAACGCTGATTGACAAACTTTTGACAACGACGCTTTTACGGATTACAAATTGAATATACCTACTACTATAATTGTTATGAAAACTGACGTGGTTTTGACACATTTTGTTTTATTTATACAAGAATACTCACGTTAAATTAAATCGGATACTCCGACTATAGATTCGATCACATCCGGTGACCTTTTTCAAAGAGTGAAAACAGAGCCTGACGCGAATGCGGCTGCGTCCAAAAAAAAGCGAAAGGTCACCGGATGTGATCGAAACTGTAGTCGGCGTATCCGATTTAATTAAACGTAACTATTCCCGTATAAATAAATCAAAACTGTTATGAAGGTACTCTTTCCGTCGATTATTTTTGACAAACTCTGCCTCTCTTCTCTACCTCTTCTTATTGTAGTATGTTACTACGGGGTCACATTGTCATTTCTTGACAAAGCCCCATTAAAAATAAAGGTTTTAAAAAACCTCTGCGGCATTTCATTGGTAACACATTTGCCTTTAACCACGAAGTCCCAGAGGTCCCAGAGGTCCGGAGTTTTATAGAAGTATCCGTTCAATGAATATCCTGTCTGTGACGTCCTTTTCTTTGAGTTACGTGGCATCAAAATTCTTAAGTTATCTTTGTTGGTTTGTTGTCACGGGAAATGCCAGATTTTTATGATTATTAATTAATTATACGGAATAGCTATCTATAGGTTTTCTACCTATAGATACTTTAAACGGTCTCTTATATCGTTTGATTAATGTTACATAAAATAGATAGACATAGATGGTTCCCCTTATTTATTAATTATTGTACTATATGAGTCCGCGTCATTGCGAATAAACCTGAATAAGACTGACTCTATAATCATCATCAACAATTTTCCACTCACTACTGAGTGTAGGGCTCCTCTTTAGTGCGCCATTTCATTATAAAAAACGTAACGACTCAAAAAATCCAATGCATGATGTGGTTTAATAATGTTATTTGGTGGTGATGGTATGTTTTGTTGTGGTTGTATGTTTATTTATCTTGCATAAAAAAACCTACCTAGACCTTGAATCGGCTGGCACGAATGCTGCATTAGGTCACATTAGGTATTTTTTTCCTAAAGGGATATCTAGGAAAAAAGTAATAATATTGTTTACACAATAGAACAATGGAATATAACGGAATAATCTCTCGCGAGCTGGATTCAATAACAAGTTGTTTGACAGCTCAGCCATGAAAAACGAAGGTACTCGTAGGCGAAAGAATAATGATACTGTAGCATTACGCCCGGTGGAAACTAGCTATGATTAAAAACCGCTGAGGCCAATGATGATTACCTAAGATAGTTCTTTGCGATCATAGTGGCGTTGCGAATTGGACCTCAATCTTGGAAGAGGCTCTTTATCATCATAGACCTCAATCAAATCTGTTGCTATAGGCCTGAAACTTTTAATTACTACAATAAACCAAGGACACCGGGCTTTCGTACAGCATAGCAAAAAAAAATTCTATGACTTTTAATCATCAGTTGTGTGCTGTTCCTTTAATTTTGTCGACATTATTTAAGGAACAGCTGATTTTTATTGCGATTTGAGCGTTGGTCATATGGTAAAAATTGTTTACCATAATGGATACAAAAACCTCCTTTCAGCCTATAATAATAATACTAGTAATACCGACTAGCGTAATACAGTCATTATCAGCCGGAAGAGAGGAGGCCCTCGTCCACTGCTGGACGAGAGCCTCCCCTTAATGCCATAATCCTCAGCACGCTTGGCAGGTGGCTTGAGGACGGCAGAATGCTCGCCACCGTTAACTGAGAGGACGCTACCGCCCGTATTGTTCTGGATGCAGTTTAAGGACATACCCATAGGTCCAAAGCGTAACACTTACTGTATTACGCTAGTGCCTCTACTTACATTTGCTGCATCCCCATTCCCACCGTCGCGTCGCTTTCAGATTAGATGTGCGCTGCCGTTTAATAGCGGCAGCGCGCCACCGTTAAAGGGCAGAGCGCCACCGTTAAAGGGCAGCGCGCCGCCGGCGCATCCGACTTGCTCAAAAATCATGCCGAACTGTCTTGAGGCGTCTGTACCCCCACCCGATTCCAAGCGAAAACATACGAATGAACTCCACCGTCGAATATTTGTGATTATTTAGCGAACACAGCATGCCCACTGACTTACAAAGCGACGGCAGTATCGATCAGGAAGTTAAAATTATATAATAATAAAAGGAATAACTAGCAACTGCAGATCCCTGAGACCATGACAATGAAAGAAAAAATACCTATTCAAAGTTATCAGGCATCATCTTTAGCGCATACTATGTATCCCTGCGACTTAGTACACACAGCAAAAGAGTATTTTCCTTATAAGTATAGCTGGTCTAGTAATCAGTGCCAAAAGATCTCGCCTTAGTCTTCACAGAACATTTTTATAATTTTTTGAACAAAATATTTTTTGTGCATGATAACTATAAAGCGTACAAAGAAAATGTATAATAATGTAATTATTGTTTTCGCTTATGTTACGAGTAATTATCTAAATATATGCCGTTTTTTCAGTTCTTTTCTCTGGGTTGTTAAGTACAGACAGAGACCACACATTTTTTTATAGGCTAGGTAGGTATTTGATTGATTTCGTCTACCATAAGTCACGCCACGCCGCCGTCGAAATCTTTTTTCGGCGCGCCGTTGTCGCACTCATTTTTAAGAGCGGCCGCATATGACGAGACTAGTCTGATAGAAAAACCGTACGGTAGCGCCCGAAGGCGCTTCGTGCATACATTTTATACTAGGTCCCGTACACCGTAAGAAATTTCTCGAGACGCCCGTCTCGCTCGCACCAGCGGCCGGTCGGGCGCCTGTCGGGTGCCGTGCCGAATCAATATGCGACCACTCTTATTCGGCGCGCACGTCTATTTCAGATGCGAGTTGGTAGTAGGTGGAGTTGATATCTGTATCCCAAAAAAAAAGAAGAAGAAAGATTTATGTGAACCTTCACCACTAGGCCACATGCGTTTGAGAAATATCATAAGCTTCTAGCTGCAATTTCGGATGCCAAGGTTATTTATCCACTGTTACTAGGTACTACTAGTTACTATAGATGGTATGACATTAATAAAAATGAGAACTAGCTCACAAGTGCAGGAACTTCTACGAGACCGCTTGCCAAAGTTTTCAAAGTATAAAATATTAAAGCAGGATTTCTTTTAGATGAACTTTAGCTAATTTATGTAATTTATTTCAGGAGAACTTGAGACTGAGATTAATTACGCGAACTTAAAAATACCTTTCATTTTTCTATTACACTGGTAAAGAAACAGTAGGTAAGCCGCCAGCGCTCACTGGTATTTAAACAGTGGGTGAGTAAGATTAGAACTAACTATGAGATATTTACAATGGCTGACCTAAAATAGGTTACCTTCATCCACAATTATTCTTCCTAGAACAATCAAGATTTCAGTTCTATGTTATTTTAATGGGATGGAGTGACGAGACGGGTGATACGTTCGTCTGGTGGTAAGAATCACGCCTGCCCATAAAAGTAGCAGTGCCAGGAATTGTGAACTTGCGAACAAAATCCCCATTATTATAGCCTGACTGACTGCCTTATAGCTCAGTTGGTAGCATGTCTGCCTTCAGAGCTATATGGCGTGGGTTCGATCCCCACCCAGGGCAAACATTTGTGTGACGAACATAGATGTTTGTTCTGTGTCTGAGTGTAGTATGTATTTACCAATAAATGATTATGATTATGATTATTTACAAAAAAAAAGTATAATAAGTATTCTATCAGCTATCTAGTTTCCATATTACACGCTTTGCTTAGTTTGGGGCTAGATGGCGCTGTGTGAAAAATGACCACTGATATATATTTATTTATATTTATTATATCCGTAATTTGCCCTTTAAACCGAAAAATAGTAATGCTTGCACACTACTACTTGGCGATTAAATATCTGGCAAATGTGGGTAGCTTACCCAGGCAATTCAACGTGTGTAACTTACCCACGCTTGTTACTCTGCAATAGAGTCCTACCCTTTGATTATAGACAGGTAGGTATATAATCAAAGGTCCTACCACTAGAAAAACATAGTAGCTAGGTACGGATATTTTAAAACATTGTAAGTAAGTTTTTTCACATAGGTAATAAATGTCTGTTACTTCCATAATGTATGTACCTATTATTTATTATTATGTATTTCGAGAAGTTTGGCGTAGACCTTCAAAATTGCATATAAATATTGAAGACCAATAGAAACTAGTCGATGAATAAAAAATATATCTAACATTGAAAACTCGTTCATTAGTCCGGTGTTCTTATATTGCTCGTCCATTTTATCACGTTTGAAGATATGCGAATTAAAAAAACATAATAATGATGCTTATACTAACGCCACTAATAACAGAATATAGGCTCAAGCATGATCCAATAAAACAAGATCTGCTGCTCCGGGAGTGACACTTGCTTACGTCACTCCAGTTGCCACTTTATGGCAACAAAATTGGAAAATTGGGAATCTAATCTGTTAATAATTTATTAATAATAAAATACACAAAGCATTTCAATTGTCATTTCGTGTCCGCTCAAGCGAAATGATTTAATCACGAATTAACATAGTTTTAACCAAAATCACATAGTTTTATGGGGTTCCAACAGGTAATGTTCGGAGAACGGGGGGGAGTTATGATTTCACGCTACTAGTCATATCACGTCGATGACGTAGGCTTGTGTCACCCACGTGACCTTTGTCGCTCGGGAGTGTCATACCAGACGCAGTATATTATTATACTATGGGCTCGAGTAAGTAACTAGAATCAATATCGATTTGTTATGATGTGATCTTTAAGAAGAAGACGAAACGAATTAACCTACTTACAATATTTATGAACGGTGAGTTCAGGAAAAATTCTACACTACCCATGGAATTCTCTCATTCAAGTGGCGTGACGCGCTGTCGTGACGCGCTGTCGTGATTGATTGTGTGGAAGCGTGACACTCCACGTTGCGACACGGTTGAAACCGAAACAGCGCTTTGCAGTATCATTTTCAGTTAAGCATCAACTCTGAAATTTCATTAAAAAAGCTTGAATGCTTCCAATTGCGTATATTTAACACGTAAAAAGTAGTTTTTTAATTATTTATCTGGTTAACCTATTAAGTATAGGTATTTAATTACTACCTGTGCTTCACGATTTGCTACAATGCACTGGGATAATAATGGCGATGATTATGAGAAAACCATCATCGTCTTTACAACATATTTCTTATAGATCTGCCGAGCCGTTTGATCGTAAAGAGTTAATAAACAGACGGATAACAATCGCAGAGAAAAGTTGCTGACTAAAGGCATATGACATTATGGCTTAGTTCATACAAAGATTTATATAGAACTATGTACCACTAGGCCACCTGCGTTTGGGAAAGGTCCTAAGTTTTTACAAAATTAGGGTGTTCTTCACCAAGCCTTCCTTCTTTCTTTGTTCCTTTTTTATTTATTTTTCCTTTTTTTTTGCGTAAAAAAATAAAAGCTATACGTTAGCCTGGTGATAAGCCTGCCCGTAATAGTAGCAGTGCCAGAACTGTAAACTTACGAACAAAATCCTGTGCTATTATCCTGAGATATTAGATGTCAAACGTTCACGCCCAGTATTTTTCTAATAAAATTGCCCTACAAAACTGAATTGCTTGGCAGTTGAATGACTGGCAAAGGTGTGGTACTTCACCAGGCAAACTCTGCAATAGTGTCCTACCACTACATGTAATAACTAAACATCAGTCGTATATTCTGTCGCCACGCAGCTAGCGTGATAAACTGTATTCCGGTTTGTAGCTTATATAGGTATACTGTGTGGTATACTATTACAGGGCTACTGAGATTCATCGTCGGTGACGAAAATATTGTGAAACCCTAGACTATAAATTGTTTTCTTACTTTCTGTTCTGGGTACTACAGCAATGTTCACAGGCAAGCGAAAGCATTTTTATTTTTTATTTTCATGAAATATAGGTGGGAATTTTTCACACAGCGCCATCTAGCCCCAAACTAAACAAAGCTTGTAATACGGAAACTATTTAGCTGACATACTTATAATACATACCTACTACACCGACACAGAACAAACATCAATATGTTCGTCACATAAATGTTTGGGGATCGAATCCACGGCCTACAGCTCTGAAGACAGACATGCTACCAACTGAGCTATATAGTCTCTACCATCACGACAGTATCTTATTCGTTTAACATAAAAGCATATTACTTGTTACTTCCTTAACATTTCATTGAAATCAACTCTACGAAGCTTTATAGGGTAGCTGCCAATAGAAAAGCTATTCAAGCACTGAACTCTGTCTCACTAAAGTGAAAATAGGTTCTTCTTAAACGTTCAATGTAGCAGGAGGAGCCGACATGAATCACCTGTCACAAATCTAAGCGAAATGATAAATAGACCCTGAGTAGGAAGTGAACACGGCGGGGGACCAACCCAAGTGAACTTTTATTCTATGCTTGTTCGAAACAGTATTTGCCGTTTGTCAATTTTTCATTTGTTCTATTTTACAACCCAATGAGCCGTATATACAGGGCGTCCATTGATTTAAGGATGTCCTTGTAACTAGGAATAGGTCACTTGTGGCACTATCGAAGAAAAAAAAAACTACAGTTCGGCAAAAAAAACGTAACAAGGCCCCAAAATGTCTACAAATGATAAAAAAAATCCGTACGCGGAGGAAGTCGCGGGCGACCTCTGTATGTTATACAATAAGGTACAAAATGTTTGCAAAAGCCGATTTTATTACTATTGTTCTTATACCTTGTTCTTTGTTACAAAAAATTGAATGCAATTCATTGATTGAGTTTTTATAAACCTATTGAACACAATTAGGAGTAAAAAGAACAGAAGAACACAATAAAGCTGGAGCTGGTGTAAGGCAACAAAAGCACTAGGCTCATGGCTCCTGTGGTTATGATACATTGCATGTATGAAGATGGCCCCAGAAAGGCCCCGAAAGCGATAGCGAGACAACCTTAACGTGTTTTGTCGGAACTGGATCCAGCTGGCAATGAGCCGTGATAAATTAAAGGAAATGAAAGATCTTTGCACAGCAGTGGTATCTGATAGGTTAAAAAACCACGCTTACCTATACGTTTCTAGTTTAAATAGAGCAAGTAACATTCAATCTAGTCCAATTTCAAGGCCCTTGGTCAAGTTTTTAAATTATTTAACAAAAATATTGCTAATAATCAAACCAGAGGTTCGAAATTCATTCCTATAGTTCACTTAGGCTAAGACAGAAGTAGTATTCAGATGTAATTGTTTCGAGCTTTTCATTGCCAGGGAAGCGAGGGGTCGTCATCAGGTGGCCTTCGATATAAATAGCAGTGAGCATACGAGATCAAACAAATTGTGTTCCCTGGGCCGTGAGCGGCCCGTCCACATGACGGCGTCGGCCCCCTCCGCCCTTGGGCCGCCCCTGAGTCTTCGTCAGCTTATTGCGATTGCTATCATATGGGATGTAAATACAGTTTATTGATAACGTTCCATTATTTAAGAATCTCAAAATAATTAAAGTAGTCCAGTACATGTCGAGATATGCAAATATAAAAATTCCGTACTCGTTTAGAACAGAAGAAGAGAGAGTTTTTTGTATTTTAGCTCGATGGATCGCAAACTGAATATATCAACACAACATTTTTCTAAATGAATTGACCGTGACATATATATAGATAGATACAATAATTAGGAACTACCTGTACATAGGTAGAAAGCGGGCTACCAGCGCCGATCTGCCAGCGCATATCGGAACCGATCCGCGAAGGTAGTCGGCGCAGGCCATCTCTATACTTTGTGCCAAACCAGCAGAAACCATTCTTTAACGATCGTCAGTTTGACATCTAAGTCGTATATTTGACATTTAAATCAGTAAAATAATACAAAAATCAATAAATTCTCAAAATCGTGTATAGAAATCTGCTATACCGACACGTCTAATTTAGCGACATAGAAGGGTATTCGCGCTGCTGCACCGATAAGTGCAGAACGGCGCCACCTAGTTTCGACCTGCTCCGATTAGCGCTGGAAGTCCGCAAGGCAATGCAAATATTCCCTACTAAGCAACAAATGCAGGTTTGTTGCTTAGTAGGGAATATGCATGTGTTTTTTTAAACTCACAAAAAGCTAACTGGCTACAAAACAAATACGAAAGTAAAATTTTACTATAATATGTGCATAAATAACTAAGTTATAAACATTTTAGTTTCATGTTAGACAGGGAAGGCACTATACTTTACGACGTCAAAGATCACGATTTCAAACATAATCTATACTAGCACGTGTTTTGCTAGAAACGGACAAATAACTCCCTCTCAAATACTTTGAACAGAACTTTTTTCAAACTTTTTCAGAACTTTACAAGCTGATTTCAATTATTTTTTCGACGTAAGTATCAGATTCAGATAAACTCTCCATTTATTCTATTATTATTACTATTTAATCATTGAAACACATGCATATACCCTATTGGCAAGACAACAACGCGTGACACTATCATTATCTAACAGAAAAAAATCTTCGTCTGATGAGCTTGACATTTTCCACGCTACTAAAGACATTCGGCCCCTGAGCCCCTGCTTATACCCGCTTGCTTTATGTAGCGGTTATCTGAACGGACCAGTGCCGATAAGCGCTGGTAGATCGGCACTGGTAACCCGCTTCCTACGTACGCCCATGCGCGTGCATTTTATACGCCCTAAAATGCTATTTAATAAACAAACAATATAACAAACACGGACTCAAATCTAATTTATGTGTTACCCAGCTATAAACTACAAGACTTTTATTAATAAATGTAGAGTGGCCTCGAATAGTTAATCCGTGTTTAGTGTTTCCTCTCTATAGTTTTATTTACTCTATAGATATAGAAGAATTACCTATTCCGAGGCTAATGCAAGTTTATTAATAAGACCTTGGGTTTAGCCTTAAAACGACCTTGATCTTCAGATGTCAAGTATGAAACTTAATAATAAAATCTTATAACATGTTCTTCTTGTTTCAGATACTAAACACCCGCTGGCTGCAAAAAACTATGCCAGCGAAACATGTACCAGCAATCGGAATACTGGAACACAATGCCTGCCAAGAACGTTATTTCGAAATGGCTGCGGGCGAAACAAGGGAAACATAAACACTCATCATGGCGCTAGTGTGCAAGTAACCATCGGAAAAATATGAACGCGACCGAAACGGACTTACTGGTGGCACGGAGCCAGCTAGACATCACATACAGGGGCCCCGAATACTCGCTGGAAACCACCGGCACCGCCTACAATTCTTCCATTGAGTTCAATGCCTCCTTCGATAACAATTCCACCTTCAATTTCACAGACATCACGGAGCCCTCGAATGTTTACATCAAACTTCTCCAAGACCGAGCTGTACTGGTTTTCTTTCTACTTCTCTTCTCACTGACGACTGTATTTGGCAATATGCTGGTGATACTTGCCGTGGTCCGTGAACGTTACCTTCACACGTCGACAAACTATTTCGTGACGTCATTAGCGGTGGCTGACTGTCTAGTTGGCCTCGTGGTCATGCCCTTCTCAGCACTTTACGAAGTCCTCGAACACACGTGGTTTTTCGGCGTGGACTGGTGTGACGTGTGGCGATCACTTGACGTTCTTTTTAGTACAGCATCAATACTAAATCTGTGTGTAATATCTCTGGACCGGTACTGGGCTATTACAGATCCCATAACGTATCCGATGCGGATGAGTGGTCGAAAAGCCGCTTTCCTCATCGCGGCCGTCTGGGTTTGTTCCGGCGCGATATCTTTCCCAGCCATCGCGTGGTGGCGGGCCGTCCGCACCGAAGAAGTGCCCGATTACAAGTGTCCCTTTACGGAAAACTTAGAGTATATCATATTCTCATCGACAATATCGTTTTATTTGCCTCTTTTTGTGATGGTGTTCACGTATTATCGCATATACCGCGCGGCAACGATACAGACGCGGTCTTTAAAGATAGGAACTAAACAAGTGATGAGGCCGAGTGGAGAGTTGGAACTGACTTTGAGGATACATCGAGGAGGGACGATGAGACAGCGGAGTGAAGTGTGTCAGGGAGTGTGTACGCCTGATGAGGCAGATCAGGAGCCGCTGACAGCTTTACAGAACAATGGGCTATCACGGTCGTCGACGCGATTGACGAACGTAGCGCACGCTAAAAACTTGCCGAAGAACTTTTCACTATCGCGCAAGCTGGCGAAGTTTGCGAAAGAGAAAAAGGCGGCAAAGACTCTAGGGATAGTGATGGGGGTATTCATAGTGTGTTGGCTGCCGTTTTTCGTGGTGAACCTCCTGTCGGGGATCTGTTCCGCATGCATCGCACACGAGGAGATCGTGAACGTAGTGGTCACGTGGCTGGGCTGGGTCAACTCTTCCATGAACCCTGTCATCTACGCCTGCTGGAGCAGGGACTTTAGGAGGTGAGAAATATAAACTTATATACTACCTTACTACTCTGTAATTTCACATACTATCCTGCAGGAACTGTTAATTTATATCAATGCTACCATAACGCCAAATTTCAATCAAGTACGTTCAGCTATCATGGGATTGAGTGAAAACAAAACTTATTAACACACTGGTACACAATTTTGTATATTTAAAATTGGCGTAATATATGAAGAGTAGGCAGCGTAGGAAGGCCTCCCACTAGGTGGACCGACGACATTGTAAAAGTCGCGGGCAACCGGTGGATACAAATGGCAGGTTGTCGTACAGTGTGGCGGTCTAAGGGGGAGGCGTTCGTTCAGCAGTGGACGTCTCCGGGCTGATGATGAATATATAAAGAGTAAAAATGATAATGACATCCATCAAACTATTAGACTTTTTGGGTTCAGATCATTGGATCTTAGTCACGGTGACTTGTGTTGACAGTGTCGGAGTTAATAACCTGTACCTGAACCTAACATTTAGAAAGTAATTCTAAAAACATAATTCATAATTCATTATAATTCATTTATTGCATATATGGGTACATGTAAGTGGAAGAGTACAGTTATAAAAGAGCGCCATATATAACCTTTCGGCATGCAAACAAAATAGTATACAATTATAATCAATGATCTTAATAGTAATAAAATCTTAAATAAATTGCATACACTAACAAACTGCACACACTGCTGCACTGCTACACTGCAAACAATAACATCAAACAAAATAAATTAATGCACCATAGTGCAAACACTTTGCTGCCAATGTTGACTTCAGAAAAAATATCTATGGTTCCAAATAAAACCAACATCTACAAAAACTATCTTAATAAGATAGTTTTATTATTATAAGCTTTTAATTATTATCCTTATCTAGCTTCCAAAAACTAATGCTCGCGAATACCTCACAAGCTCAAGCTCACTACATCACCGAGTTTCACTACATTCTAAAGAACTCTATGGTGGGTCCAGTGAACTGAAAAGCGAAAGCCCTACTTCTTGTCCAGTGCATCATACTGCGCCATTGTCGGAGCACATGGGTTAATAAGTTTTACTTATTATTTGTGTCCGTGTATTCGTGGTGTAGAGGATATCTGTTTTGGAAGACAGATTAGAATACAAGGTCTTGGATAGATTTTGAATTAAGGAACTTGCTGTTCTGTAATTTTCTCTATACAGGTATATTTTCATCCCATACAAAACCAAACATCCTTTTGCAAGTAAATTGTACATATCGCGCCTGATGGAGTGCTGATTATATTTACAACATGCTTTTAAACTGAGAGCGAGGGTCCTATTAACCAATGTGTGCGTATTTAATTCGATTTATTTACGAGCGAGCGTTCCTTGTATTGATACGAATATTCCGTATATTGATACTTTATATTCGATATTATCCGGAAAATTTCAAATAAGTATAAGGACTTGAGACTTCTCATAATATAATCGGTAATTGATATTGAAGAATCGAGCTCTATAGCTCGATTCTTCAATCAATTACCGATTAGCTATCTATGAGTGCATTCTTATGAAATGATAAATAATTATAAAATAGTTTTTACAACATTACAACTATTGTTCTACGTTTTATTGTATCTTTTTTATTTGATTACATTTTGCCATTGATAAAAAAACGTTAAACCAGGTAAAATTTGTAAATCAGTTACAAAATTTTGAAAACAAATCCTTAGCTTATTTTTATGCTATACTTATTCCACTTAAAACTTTATCTGTCTGTCATATCAAAGCTGCGAGGTAATAACATAAACTTTTAAAGTGTTTGCTTATTTATGAGCGGGAATACTACACTACGGGTATACTTATGCTACATATTAAAATTAGCAATCTAAACTGGTTCCGCTATTACGGGATTAAACTACTACTGACTTATTTAAGCACAATTGTTCTGTGCTTTTGCTCTTGATACTCCCTGTGCTTCTATCTCATTGCATAGACGTGTCAAGTCTCTAACACAACTAAACTTTGTCACAGCTGCTTGATTAATCCTTTTGTGATCCGGGTACAACGCGCAATGTTAAATTGTTGGTCACAGGCTGTCAATTAAGGGGCTCTGGGCGATCCGCTCACGTCTCCTCCCATCCCGTCCTCGTCCGGGCCCGTGTGTCGGAGCGTGACCGGAATGGTAACGTCACCATAAATCAGATAAAAAAAGATTTTTCTGTTGATAATACGGCGGTAAATCACTGAGCGACGGTTTTGCAAAACGGCCAATTGATTATAGCCGGGTTTAGCGAGTAAATTGTTGATGTGAAATTGGCCTTTTTAGCAGTACGTTTTTTTTTACTTAGTATAGGTGCAGGGCTAGTTCTAATCAGTTAGCATCCTTTTAAGGGCATATTATGTACATACAAAAAATACAACTTTTACTATGGGGCCAACATTGAAATTGCAATAAACTAACTGTTCCATACATTTTGCCCAAGGTCGATGAACTTTTTGTATGGAACAGCTGATAATATGTTTGTGATTTCAATGTTGGCCCCATAGTAAAAGTTGTTTGATTTGATGTACAGAATATGCCTTTCAAAGTATGCTAACTGATTAGAACTAACCCTGTATATAATGCGTTTCACAACTTAGTAGGTAGCTACGGCGTAGCGAGCTACGCCGCAGATATTATCTTTGGCCGTAGCAAGAAGCCAAAAGTAACAAGAAAATGCTTCTCTGCTTATTTTAAGCATTTCGATAAAAACTGAGAGCATCATTAAAACTTTTTTCGTTAATAGTTAAATTAAAATCTTAGCCCAATGTACTTTAAAATGTATATCTTAATAATCTCCATTCCATTAACTTAAATTTTTAGTGATCGCTTAGTTAAATTTTTATAACTAACAACTAAATTAAGTATTCTATAATAAAAACAAGCATCAGAATCTCGTTAACGCGATTTTTAGCTAGCCTATTATACATAAATTAATAACGGTTTTACTTCTCTATCAGCCCTTAATTGGTTAACTGAAGCTTATTATGTTTGCAAAATCATAATTATGAATAAATTTCAGTGAGATTAAATGGAGATTATGCGGCAAAAGGGTTACCGAGGCATTATAATGCTGACCCAGTTAATGAAAACTAGGAAATAAAATTGTAATGAGCAACCAGCCGAAATTGGTCCTTGTTTTTATAAGGTAAACATGTGCCGGAAATAATAACTATGGTATTTAGGATAAGTTATTCACAAGAAATATACGTGGGTATAGCAAAGTGTGTAAAAAAAAATCTTTGGTGTGATTAATTCATTAATAGATATAAACACGAACTGCTAAAAGTGCGAAAATACCGCCTTAACTATTTGTGATCACAGTACATTTGTGATACCATTTTTTCGAGGCAGAATGACTCTATTTTATGACACAGCTGGTTTTTGTTGTAATTAAGGGTTGGTCCCTGATTGTAGAAGATGATCAATGATGATCCTAATGAGGTACTTTCTACTTAGTACTACCGTTCATAATCCCATAAGATACTGAGCTAATAAATACGCTTTTTTTTAAAAATACAACCGACTTCAACTTCTAATATCTGGATGACATCTTCATATTTTCTAGGTTTTATTTTAGTTTTAAACGGAATTAATTAATTATATTCTTAAAATATTATAGTTTAATACAAACAAAGTCAAAACTTATTAAAATGTTTCGAACTGAACCGAACCGAATTTAAACGGAGTTTGCTTTTTTCAAATTCAAATCCTTTCTTGAAAAAACAAATAGGAATGTGGGGGATTTTGAAGGTTTTCGTTGATAGATATAAAACTAATTAAAACAGAGAAAAATATTGCTGTCACTTTTTTACTAGGCATGTTAGCTAAGGACAGCAATGCCTTAGTTAGTTTCGTTCTGTCAACTTAAACCTTCAAAATTGACCGCACAGTCGAGCTAAATTGAGATTAAATAAAAAAAACACCTTTCAATCATTCTAGCTACCGATTCAAAAGATTTAGTCACCGGCTGGCTCCACTTGATTAAGATAGTTAAAAAATAACATTGAAAATACAGCAGCTATAACTTTGCCAGTATTTCACATACTAATTTTATCGATTAAATTCAACAATGGGCTAAACAAATATTTCATAAATTCTTCTTTTAACCCAGTTTCTGTAAATTTACAAGTTAAATTCCCAGTTGAAATAATCATCAATCCAGCAGTCCAACAAAATACAATAACAGCCAGCTATGATTGCATTGCTTCTTATTCGTAGCATTAACGAAGTTTACTGAGTTACCCTGTTATTTTACAGAATAATTTAAACAGTACGCTAATTTGTGCAGTTCGTGAATAAATCGGTCGGTATTGAAACGGTAACCGTTTTCAACCGACTTCAAAAAAGGAGGTTCTCGATTCGAATGTGTTTTTTTTTGTTTGTATGTTACGCGATTTCTCCGCCAATTGTGAATTGATTTTGATTATTCTTTCTTTTTTGTTTGGTAGGTAATACTTTAGAAGTGGTCCCATATAAATTTTATTGAAATTGGTTTGGTTTTTAAATCAAAATTACTAGAAAATATGAAGATGTCATCCAGATATTCGAAATTGAAGTCGGTTGTATTTTTTTTTTAAAGCGTATTTATTAGGTCAGTATAATAATCTTATGGGATGATGAACGGTAGTACTAAGTAGAAAGTACCTCATTAGGATCATCATTGATCATCTTCTACAATCAGGGACCAACCCTTAATTACAACAAAAACCAGCTGTGTCATAAAATAGAGTCATTCTGCCTCGAAAAAATGGAATCACAAATGTACTGTGATCACAAATAGTTAAGGCGGTATTTTCGCACTTTTAGAAGTTCGTGTTATATCTATTAATTAATTAAACTAACGAAAACCGATTTTTGTTAATAAATAAAAACGAATGTTACTAAAATTGATCATATATTCAAGAAGTAGTTTACATAGGTTATAATATTTGAATATTTGGTTCAACAGAAAAACAAATCAAAGATGACATATAAAATGTGTTTTACGAGTTCAAATAAGTAACTACACGGTAATACACATGCGAATTTTGTCGAAAATTAAGCCAAAATTGGGCTTCATTTTTTAGTTTTCATGTAATGTGAGACAAACCTCAAAGATCGACTCTAGAATTGGCTCTAATATGCTTTTTATTAATTGTATATTATATTATATGTTATTGATACGAGCATTCGTACAAAACAGCTGACGTACCTATAATTTCTTAGGTGATGCGTTGCCATTTGTGTAAAGTTTGGGTACTGTTTAAACTGTGGTTATTGGGTTTATTCCGTTGCTCCCCCAACTTTGTTCTCGTTTGATGAAATTTCTGAAAAGTTTGTTTTATTGGGTACTAATACGACTTTGAGGATTACGCTGATTTTTAAAGGGTCAGTAGGGACCTCAAAGAGGTTTTGATGGGTGTGTTTGTAAAGAACTTGATAAAAGGTTTTTAAAAAGGTCGTAATGCGATGGGATGGGATTTGAATAAAAGCACAGATTGTAATGTTGAATAAAGAAGATTTTAACAAGGTTTAACCACAATGGTTCTTAAAGTCTTCTAATAGGGAAAATAACGCCTTTTGAAAACCGAATCAAAAATGCAATACAATACACCTTTATTGCACACCAAAAACAAAGTAAATTATAAACAAAAATATGATAGTTTAAACTGATTTGCATTTGGCATTCTATTTCTTTGCATTTTAGCGTCATTAGCTCCTATAAAATATCTTAATGTCATGTGTATGTTGTAGTAACTATCTAATCAAGTTTAATATTAAACATTCCTAATAAGGCGTGGATTTATTTATTTAGTTTAAATAAAAGCCTAAATAATTCATTATCTGAACTAACAGCTCGTAAAGTTGTTTTAATAATATTTGTATTACAATCATTTAACTTCATAGCGCGAAAAATAAACTTTTCCCCAACGACATTGCTCCGAAGTGTCAAGAAAAATATTTGAACGAGATAATAAAATTGTTTTGATTACGAATTTTGACTGTCGGCAAAAGATTGGAAAGTCTTCATTCTTTTGGATTTATTTTTTAGACAGCATTTCTACAATATTATTTCCTTCAATAAACGGCAACGTAATAGTGGTGCTTCTAGTATTGCATATAATATCCATATATGACGGTGATTGTTTACCATACCATTTTGCCAAGAAAATTGCTCGTCTAATGGTAAAATATCTAGCCAAAATAATCAAAGAATGGTAAATCGTCCATCGGATGAACTGATTGTAAAACGTGACCCATTCATGATTTTTAACGGCCCACAAGGGGTCACACTGCATAATTTATACATCTGTACAATCAAGAATACTGATACATTCAATTTCAAATAAATACATGACAAACGCTTGGACTTGAACGTTGTGGAAACACGAGAGCATAAAAACTCGATATCAAAAAATTTACTTACGAAGTTACTTCTATATCGCACAATAAATACTTGAAAATCTACAAAATACTATCTGTGAAATCTTGAAACATTGCATAACAATTGAACTGATTATAAGGGTAAGATGGGTCGTTTTAAATTGAAAAAATAACTATTTTATTTTAACTGTAAAGAAGAAATACCTAAACTATCAAGGGTTGGAACCAGTTTAACTAAAACCTTTCCTGCCGCCCGGACCAGGCAAAGGGCTTAATTTGAGCTCAGGCAGGGTACTCTCTCTTACCCCCCCGTGGGTACCCGCCTTGTCGGGGCGGGGGGGCTTAGTAGCCGTGGGAAGTGTCCCCACGGTGAAGCTAAGAGGTACCCGAGGTGGGGCCGCGAAAGCGGCCACCGTGGTGGGGGCTAGGCCACTGCACAAGCCTGAGGGATGGAGACAGGCCAGAGGGGCCAGAGCTCTCCATTCCCAAGGGCCACGGTGGTGGCTGGGCCCTTACTGAGGGTCCGGACTTGGTCCGGACATGAGGGCACTCCACGTGTCCCTCTGATTAGCAGAGGGCACAGTGGAGAGTGAGGAGGGACAACCGGGTGGTGGCCTTATCAAGGGCTTGCCTTGAGGGGGCACCCACCGGGTGTGTTGTGGTGGGGCTGCGGGATGGGGACAGGCCAGAGGGGCCAGAGCTCCCCATCCCCAACGGCCGAAGTGGCAGGCGGTGGGGCCACTCACCTGACCCGCCGCATGGAGGCCAGGGCGTTGGACGTGGGGCCGTCCGGCGCCCATCTCGCTGGCGTGGCCTCCGAGGTGGATGCACGATGTGTCTGGGTGTTCCGACACATCGTCATCGGTGCGGGAGGAGCTTTGGCTCCCCGTGGTGGGCCCGAAAGGGCAGCGCTGTCGAGGTCGCGGACGAATGCGAGAGCGTACCCGTGGCCTCGGCGCAAGGCGCAGTGATGGAACACCGTTGGGTTTTTAGTCGGTAGTGATGCTACTCTGGTGCCGAGCCCGACATAACCCTCCTGCCGCCCCGGCGGGAGGGTATGCGTAAATGCATTTCCCAAAGTTAAAAAAAAAAAAAAAAAAAAAAAAGGGTACTCTCTTAACTTTATCTACCAAAAACCCTTCCGAAAACCCTCAAACGTATTAATTATGACCATAGCTGTGGTTTTTTTTTCCACAGCTATGATCATATTTAAAAAACTTAGAAGAAGTGCAAATGATGAACACTGAAGCACTGATGCACTGACTGTGCTGATGTGCACTGAAGCTTCATTCCTAACTAATTATCTTTTTATGTGTATACGATTTAATTAGACCTCACATCATTCGTTAGAAACAGATAAAGAGACAACAAGGTTTAAAATAATAAGTTCAAAAAGACTTAAAACTGTTTTTATTTTCTGGGAATTTTGTGGATTAACACGTAAGTGAGAGATTTCTTTCAATTATCTTCTTCTGGCGTACTACAGGGTTAATAGTATAAGGAACTACTTGCGACAGTGCAGCCATATTAAATTGTAATATGAAATTATAATAGAACTGGTTATAAAATCCTAAAATCCTATCCTGGGTCCCAAAACTGCATCTAGAACCACCGGATGACAGAAAGCATCATCAGCATTCTGCGATCCCAAGTCTGCCGCCTGTCAAGCGTGGGGGTTATGTCCCCCACCCCCCCTATTCAGGGAGATGCCTTCGTTAAGCAGTGGATGTCTTCTGGCTGATGATGATGATTATAGAGAGGTATATCATCGACAAGGTATACGTGTTTTGTAAAATGAACAATAAAAAAGCCAAACCATTTGTTTATCAATTAGATCATGTTCCATAATGATCAAGCATGATCAAAACACATAGATATCATAGTAAAATATGTTGGTTTTTAATTTATTTATTAATATTTATTGTGTACTCAATTAGCCTTTGATGATCATCATTTTTACCAACTGCTTGGAAGTTACCCCAATATTTAGAATAGGTTATTATTAAAAGTGAAACTGCCAAAATAAACATGAGCAAATATTATATTTCACGTGGTTTTCAGAAATACAATATGTTTGCATATTCAGGGTGAAATTGAATTCATTGGCAGTATCTTAAGGGGTCATTAAACTCATTATAATGAACAAATTGTAACAAGAACCAACACCGAAAAAAACAAAAATGAATCGGATGCGCTATACAAAAAAATATATTACGCACGACCAATTGTATGGAGCAGATGAATTTATTTTCGCGATTTCCGCGTTTATTTCCTAGTTGTTCATTACGATGAGTTTAGAGACCTAAGATATTGCAAATTAATTCAATTTCACCCTGTACACAAAAATATCAACTAATTCTATAACAAAGTATTTAATTACCAGTTTAACTTAATGAAATACCTATGAAAATTAAATGTTTCCTCTCCACAGAGTTAAATAGTATTACAGTACTTACAATGATTTATTTAATTCAATAGCGAGTTATAATTTGTTTGGGAAGTAGAGCGAGCCCCAAGTGGTTTAGCGCCTTGGTAATCCACTCAGACTGTCTCTCGACTGTGACCAAAACATTATTATAATAATCTAAACGAATATTATAAAGAAGAAAGATTTGTATTTTTGTATGATTGTAACGAATAAACTCAAAAATTACTAGACCGATTTGAAAAATTCTTTCACCATTAGAATGCAACATTATCCTTGAATAACATAGGCTATATTTATATCTAGAAAAAATTAGGACTCTCTACTAAAACTTCAATAGTGTACCCAAGGTTTTCAACTCAAGGTTTATATGTTTTATTTACATTG
Organism: Erannis defoliaria; assembly: GCA_905404285.2. Taxonomy (NCBI): domain Eukaryota; kingdom Metazoa; phylum Arthropoda; class Insecta; order Lepidoptera; family Geometridae; genus Erannis; species Erannis defoliaria. The sequence continues at coordinate 7,186,000 of FR990066.1, read as the reverse complement.
TTTTTCAGTTTTATGTACTTAAGCATTCATAGATGTGCCTGCGCCTCTCCCGCACTTCGGTGCCCCCTCCCTCTCCGCGTTGCCCGCTACGCTGCGTGGTCTGAGATTTCCTATGGATAACTTTGCATCGGCATTTTTGATATCGGTTCTACGGGTTGATATTGAAAAAATATGAATTAAACATATATTTTTATCACCTTCCTTAATCATCATGAGAGCCCGGTGACGGTCACTGCTGAACGAAGGCATCCCCCGTAAACCGCCACATTGTACGCCATTTGCATCCACCGGTTGCCCGCGACTTTCACCATGTCGTCGGTCCACCTAGTGGTACGCCTTCCTAAGCTGCGTCTTCCGGTTCGCGGTCGCCACTCAAGAACTTTTCTTCCCCATTGGTTATCAGTCCTGCCCATTGCCACTTCAACTTGCAAATCCTGCGAGCTATGTCGGTGACTTTGGTTCTTTGGCGAATATCCACGTCCCGGATTATATCGCGCAAAGTAACTCCGAGCATAGCTCTCTCCATTACCCGTTGTGTGTCTCTGAGTTTCTCCAAAAGGTCAGCAGTTAAAGACCACGTTTCAGTTCTATATGTCATCACTGGCAACACACACTGGTTGAAGATCCTTGTCTTCAGACTGCGGAGTTTTGGACGAGAAGATATTACGCATTTTTTTCGAACCTTGCGCGCTGTCCATCCGAGTTGGATTCTTCTTTGTCGAAGTTGGACCTACCAAACTGAACAATCTGTCCAAGAGTCTTTTTCCAGTTATTTTTATTCAAAAACCAAACTACTAAAACCTGCTGAACCAATTTCGATAAAGTATGAAGTATGAAGATGACCAACATCAACAAATTGAATTCATAATTGGCAGAGTAATCGCGTAACAAACACACAAAAATAAAAATCATACAGTCCAATTTGAGAACCTCCTTTTTTGAAGTCGGTTGATAAAAACTATGTTGTGTTAGGAGGTACGCTGTCTCCTCCGAATCTGTAGATATCATTATGTCCTATGTATCATTATGTGTTATTATGTCTTCAATTATATGATGAACTCATCTTGTAATAATAATTATTTTAAATATTATTTTTATGACCGATTAACAGAGAGCTCGCCGCCATCCTACGGCAATCGCGCAAATGTCTCCGTAGTGATGTCCCACGTCGATAGGGCTGGGATGACCGGTTCAGTCAATTCGCACAGATAAGGCAAATCGTCCAACACTAGATATGTAAATACGACTTCAAAAAAAATAAACAGAAAATGAGACCCGAATAAAAACAACATCAACTTTACTTAAAGACACACAATCAGCGAAGAAAATGAGGCCTAAGTTGGGTACGTACGATGCGTACCAAGCTTAACCTTGCCTGAGCCTCAAGTGCCGCCGGCTTTATAAGGTTTAATGGCTTTGAAAGGTTCCAGACTTTTTAACCCTTTGTCAAACTAAATGAGACATCTTGTATGGAGAGTATTTTTAAATAAAATATAAACATTCCTCCTGCAAAAAATAATTTGGGGGATTTAGCTCTGAGCTTGCACGACGGAAGGAGGCGTGGCTTGATTTTGCTTTGGCAGGCTCGTGGAAAGGCTGGCGTCACGTAACTCTTATTTTATTTAAGTATATTTAATAATACCAACCCGTTTTTTCTTTTTAAGCGCCAAACGTTTCACACAATAACGGTCCCCAAATAATTTTAACCTCTCAAATTATTTATAAAGCCCAAGTTAAAACGCCTAAGCAATTAGGATAAGTGAACTCTCTGGAATCTAGTTCATCCTCTTAATTTAGTGGTAAAGTTTTAAGCACTGTAATTAACAGTGTAAGTTGCTAACATTCTAGACGACGTAATTCAATATCAGAAGATTTACTGCTCATTTACATGTAGTGGAAATAAGAAGAATCTCAAACTGAAAGTCAACCAAACCAAACTTTTCAAACCAAACCAAACCTTTCAGTTTTTTCACGACTGCCCAAAAAAGGAGTGTGATGTTTTCAGGGTTTATGTATGTACGTATCTAGTGAATTAGTATAGTATATGTGAATTTCTATATTCCACAATTATTTCTAAATATCTAGATTTGGATGTATGAGATATTGTTAGAATCCTTACATCATCCCGAGTGACACTAGCAAAATGTATTTAGCAGGGCAGCCGTGTTTTCTAAATATATTTATTAGATGCGTGGTATTCAAAATATTATGTGCACCACGTGGTAAAATTGTCGTTTAAAGTGACTAAGCACAATGTGTCACAGAAATTAAGAAAATCTATTTTTATGCTGTGTATATATATATAGTGATTAGACGAGCGAGATCACTGAAGACAGAAGTGAATAGAACGGAAATGTGACGGGCCACCCTAGCCGCCATTAAGTGCAAATGCGCCTAATGACAATTCTACCAATATACATGTTATTAAACTGAGAATATTCAAAAAGACAATTTAAATAGACGCGTTGGAAACCAAACCACATAGCATCGTAATTAGATAAATATTAATCTGTTGCAAAATGGCATTTCGAGCGTTTTACTTCAAATGCGCGACAAATGATGACATTTTTTCGTCGCAGTTTCTATATAATTTTGTGAGAAACTGGCGTCAGCTGTTTTCCATATAATTGCTTTACAACATTGTTTTGACAGCCGTTCTACCTAAGAAGTAGGGCTTTCGCTTTTCTGTGAGCGAGATGGTCGCACACACATACACAGTCATACAAATGCGGTGCATTTAAAGCCAGTATTAAAAAAAAAAAACTGGCAGCTTTACAGCTTTAAACCTATGGCCTGTAAAAACCGGATGAAACTAGGGATCGACTTCTACCCACGTAATTTTTTATTTATTTTGCGATGCAGACAGTAATCTAATTTGATGTGTGTATGCGTTTAAAATCGTAGAGTGATATATAACTATATTTACATCAGCTTATCGGAACACCATTAGAAGAAATCAATATGAACAGCTTGACTTAATAATGTAGTCTGTATAAATAGAAGCAAAAACGAGATTTAATTTATCAAACAATCAGCAGACGTATTTATTCGAACCCGGGTCAGATTATGAGTAAATACTTTCAGACAGTTATAAATCTTCTAACTACCTGAACTGTTTTCTTACATACTATTATCTAAAATAATATAATACTATACTACTACTATAACTATTATCAAGTTTGACTTCATCAATTTTGAAAATCTTGAACGATTCTATGGAAAAAAACATGGCCCAAAAAAATTACAATATTTTTGAAGCGTCGTGGTTTTCAGGCAGCCTATTAAAAAAAGCGTAAAATCCGTTAGATGGCGTTGATTAGACATGATTCTGAATAGAAACACTACCTAGTCTGTGGTTCTGAAGATTTTGAATGAATGAATGAATGGTCAAAAGGTCAAAAAATTAAAAAGGTTATTTAAAGGCATGTGACTTTTTGGCCTAGTTCATACAAGAAGATATAGGAAATTTGTACCACTAGGCCACCTGCATATGGGAAATGTCCTAAGCCTTTACATCAGGAGCTTTCAGGTACGAGTATTCACAGCTCAATCGGTGGGATTTACGTTCGGATCCACATTGTCCGTCTCTGTCATCCGGAATGTAGAGGACTGGGACGGATAATATGGATTCGAGCGGAAACCTTTCTGATTGAGTTGTGAATACCTGCTGCATTGTCATACTTTATTTTTGTGGTTATTGTTTGTCTAACAAATTACTTACCCATGGTATTTCCTATGGTATTGTTCTTCCACAACGCAAATTAGTAAGACCAGATTAGTAATTAGTAGTGTTATTGCTTTTTCATTAAACAAATGCGAAAAACTGAACGTGACGCAGTGGTCTCAAGCGGCTCTCCCAATTCGGTATGGGGGTCTAGGGGTGCGGCGCGCACGGGATGTGGGCCTGCCAGCTTTTCTTGCGTCGGCGCGTGGGGCTCCAGAACTGGTTGCTTTCATCCTTTCATCCTTCGTTCGAATGGTGACGGCGCGAGCATACCCTTTGTGCCTGAGGCAATATCAGCTTGGTCGGCCCTTAACTCGGGTGCGGTTAACCATGCGGCTCCTCAGGTCCAGCAAGCATGGGACGATGTTGGAGCCAGGCAAGTTCATGAGCGGGCGTTGGAAGGCGCCGTGGGAGCGGACTTGGCCAGACTCCGCGCAGTGTCACAGTCAGAATCTGGGCCATGGTTGCACGGCACTACCTTCACCTCACCTGGGCACCTTGCTTGACGATGACTCTCTGCGTGTGGCAGTGGCCCTCCGTCTGGGCTGCAGAGTGTGTGAACCTCACAGATGCACCTGCGGCTCCATGGTGGAGAGCGATGGCCACCACGCACTGAGTTGCCGTCATTGCACAGGTAGGTTTCCGCGTCACCATGCCGTCAATGACATAGTGCGGAGAGCCTTTGTGTCGGCGAACGTCCCGTGCGTGCTTGAGCCACCTGGTCTGTTCAGGTCGGACGGCAAGAGGCCGGACGGGCTTACCGTGGTGCCCTGGAAGAACGGCAAGTGCCTGGTTTGGGACGCCACCTGCGTCAGCACTGTAGCCGCCAGCCACCTGGGTCGCACCGTCCACACGCCGGCAGCCGCAGCGGAGGACGCCGCTAACAAGAAGCGGTAAAAGTATGCAGCGATGGAGCCTCACTACTTGTTTGTGCCGATCGCCGTAGAAACCATGGGCTGTTGGGGCACGGAGGCCAAGGGTTTAATTAAGGAAGTGGGGAGTAGATTGAAGGAGAAGACAGGTGACTCCCGCTCCGGCTCGTATCTGGTGCAAAGGTTAGCCATTGCCATTCAACGCGGCAATGCAGCCAGCGTTATGGGCACCTTTGCACCAGGTACAGTTAGGGGTGAGTTATTTTCTTAGTTTAAGTATGACTTGATTAATAATTATTAGTAATATGCTTAAATATATAAATATATTATTTAGTAATGCGAAAAAAAGAGAATCATATAATGTCTCTTCGCCATCTATCCTTCTTTTCTTTTTTTTTTCTTTCTTATTGGCATCGCACGTTGTACATTCTGCCAGTGTCAAGTTTATGAATTTTCAAGTTTTTTTTAATTAAAATCATGTGAAATATTTCATGAAATCACAGTTAGTCACACGAAATTGGTCATAGTCGAGTCCAAGGATGCCTTAGTAAAGTTGTGGCGACTTTACTATCAGCTTCTATGGAGTTTTGAAAACAACACGAAAAGACGTTTCTCCACATTATATCACTTGCCTACATTTGTGCATGTAATTCAACACTCGATGAATAAAACACCACTATTTTAATCATTAATTCGCGAAAAAATACAAGTTTAAGAAAATAATAGAATTCAACGACTAGACTTTTCCGTGTTCCCGCCAAAACTCCGTCATCTATCCTTTTTTTTTTTTTTTTTTTCTTATTTCTTGGCATCGCACGTTGTGCATTCTGCCAGTGTCAAGTTTATGATTTTTTCAAGTATTTATATAAAAATCAAGTCAAATAAGTCATGATATCACAGTCAGTCACACGAAATTAGTCATAGTCGAGTCCAAGTCATGCCCTAGTAAAGTTGTGGCGACTTTACTATGAGCTTCTACGGAGTTTTGAAAACAACACAAAAAGACATGTTTCACCACATTATATCACTTGCCCACACTCGTGCATGTAATTCAACACTCAATGAATAAAACACCACCATTTTTAATCATTAATTCGCGAAAATACACAAGTTTAAGAAAATAATAGAATGCAACGACATGATTTTTCCGTGTTCCCGCCAAAACTCTCATCTATCCTTTGGCTGTACAGCTGCGTTTTGACAGCTGTCAAAAAACTTCCTATTGCTTTGAAATGTATTTTGACGTTATTATATACTAATAAAACAAGGTTCAGAAACACTCGTTCTCCTGAGGCAATTAGGTCAATTTTGAAGGCTTTAGTTGCTAGTTCTAAACTTATTAAAATATTGCTGTCACTTTTTTACTAGGCATGTTAGCTAAGGACAGCAATACTTTAGTTAGTTTAGTTCTGTCAACTAAAACTTTCAAAATCGACCACATAATCTCAATAGCCAAAACAAAATGGTTTAGGTACTGCAGCGCACTATCAAGCCCTCAGATATAAATTGTATCAATCCTCAGATTATTCAAATGGACGCGAAATAATGAAATCACACGAGAAAAGGAGGTATTTTAGTACTTATTTACATTTAAGCGCAGGTTTATTCGAAACAGCGGCGTAGAGATTGATAGAGTATAGATAGGTACATAATTGGGTTACGGAATTTAGATTTATCACGAATCAGGATCTTTTAAAGCTGGGTGCAAAATTTTAATGGTATATTAAACACTCAAGCGAGGTACATTTATGAGATCCGATTTGGTTGTTTTTTGCATTACTTGAGTCTTTATGGAATGTGTTTGTACCTGAATACTAGTAATCCTATAAAGCTATACAACAAAACGATTGTCTATTGTATACGGGGTTACAGGTTAAGTCGACCTAGATCCTTTAGGGGGTTTTAGTATACATCAGTATTGACTGATTTGACTATGGGACCCCCTATCCAAACCTTGTCGTTTTATTTTGCATTCTAGACCAAGGAATACATTACTACTAATTAATTACTACGGATTTTAAATGTTTTTTAATGTTTTTTTTTTTTTTTGGATTTTTACCCGTCAGTAATGATGTATACTATAACCCCCTAAAGGATCTAGGTCGACTTAACCTGTAACCCGGTATAGAACAAATTATAAAATTATAAAAATAAACATGTCTTGAAGATCTTATTCACGGTTCGCAATTTATCGTTGAACAAATATACATACCTACATTATAAAGCAAGATTAAATGCAATATTGCAAATAAACTTTTATTCACACTCACACACTAGTTGTTCTTTTATACAACAAGTACCATCTTGGTATTAAAAGAACAGTGGGACTATTGTTTGTCAAGACACCGTCAAGTGTATGCTACCCTACTTTCTTTGTAGCTCAGTCAAGACGAGGCTGCTGGAAATTGTAAATATACCTAATATACGTACCTACCTATATGTAGGACGGTTGCACGGCTCTACCTTCCAGAAGCTGTGCCATTATTTTTGGTGCTTGACTTTTTCAGATTGGACGTAACAGCGACAACTATAGAAATATTCCCGCATAACCTATATTCTAAAGCATACGATGTTGTTTGCGATGCTTATCTGATTGCGTTTCATCACACTATTATTACAAATGCCAAAATGTGTGTGTATTTGCTTCAACTGATCTCTGAAACAGCTGAAATAATTCGCAAATATAGATATAGATAAAAAAAGGGAACACAGACGAATCCTGTAAGATAGATTTATATAGCTTAATTTAAAATATAGCAGCTGCTATCTTAGCTAGGTAGATCTATGCTTTATCCCTTACGGCATACGTTCGCGAGTGAATGTCTTTGATTGAATATTTCATTGACAGTCTGGCCTTATAAAATAACATAAAGCCCACATCTTTTTATGAGCAAATCTCATTTCACGAACAAAGGTATAAAATAGACAGCATTTACTTTAACAAACTTTTTCTGTCAACAAAACTGTGCAAAACATGAGGCAGGTGGCGAGAACCGCGTTATTAAATTATCCTATGCATAAATCTTACGAAAACATTTTTGGGCCTAGAGGGTCGCGTACTCAAGGGCAAAAAAGGAGTCACTTTACATTTTTACTCGGGTCGTAAGCTTACAAATAAAAAAGCTGGCTGTTATATAGCTACAGGCAGTAATTCAGCTTTAGAGAGCTTGGAACGTAAAGCGTGAAGAGAAAAAGACATCAAACAGACCGAATGCACTGCTAGGCACGCTAGGTGGCGCATCGTCGATGCGGCCATAGTCTGCTGTTAATCTCATACATTTTGCTTTTTTTTATTTTGTTTAGCAAAAAACATTTTAATGACTCGGATTACCAGGGAGAATCTAAAGTGGTTTGTACAACAATATTTTGCCTTGCTAATTAAAGCTCTGTCCAACATAAAATGTAAACAACCATCTAATCTACAAATCTCTTTTCAGGCCGTCAACAGCTGCATAGATTCTTAAAACAAGGCATTTTTTCCTTGGACTAAATTATCTACAATGCGCTCATCAACAGCAGATAGATAACAACGCAACGATTAAAAATAAAACTTGATTTTGCCACATCTGAACCGCCGCTGGCGCCATCTGCGAAAAGATTTGCCTGTGGAACGCCATTGTTTGAGCATGTTCCTTGCGTATGGGATTCAAACACCTTAGACGTGGCGTGATACTACTGATTTGCTTGCAACATTGTGCAGGGTTTATCACTGTGGAGTATGATAGTGTACTGAATATCAAAGTATACATGTCGTCTTATTGAACACCCAGTATTATGTACCAAAATGATATGTTCATATATTTTTGTAGTAAGCTTAGCTACTGTTTTTGAAAGTATACAAGCCGTCCTTCCGTCGTCGCCGGAAACGGCAGGCGTCCCAGAGGCAAGCGGTGGCATTTTGTCATCTCACAAAACCACAAATTGTCGCGTGTTCCGGAAAGCCTTTTCTTTAGCGCTCACTATATTTTAGCTTTGTTTTAGTTTATTCTTACTATTTCAACCGAAGACGTAAATAATAATCACTCATGTGATTATTTAAATAATTGTTTCTGTGAGTTAAAATGGATTTTTTTACCGAATTTTTCATCCTTGTCATTTGCAGGTTTTCTCAAGATATTTTCTTTTCTCGAAAAGCCAATGCCATGAGGTTTTAAACCCTTTAATTCCAAAATTAACTGATTATAAATACATAAAATGAAAAGTTATTATTTTCTTGCATAAGTAGGTATAATTTTATACAGTCCTTGCGTAGAATATGGCCACTGATATCGAAAAACAGTGTGTATTACTCCTAATAAATTTCCAGATTTTCCTCATATATCATTGTCATTTATCGAACAGGGGTGACCCATTTAACTTTCTTGTATTTTCATTTACGACTCCCAACTAACAATTTTAGGTATTCAGAAATACTTTCACTAAAGTTACAGAACTAAAGACACCACACGAAGTTTTAAACAACTTTGTTTGTTCTATATTTTCATTAAAGTAAGTAAGTATAATACGCTGAGTAGCCAGCTAATGCTAGAACTAATATTAAAGTCAGTTGTTTAATATATTTGGTTGCATATACATTATATTGTTATTATATACCTTGGTTACATAATCTATAAGAACAAATTTCTGATTGGGATCATAAAGGGAATAGAACATTTTGGCCTAATGATTTTAATAGACTTTTTTATCTCGAAAAACCTACCTATACAAATCGATTAACTCACATGGTTTTATGTGATAAATGCAATGTTCCTGCATCAATCCTGTAGACGGTAAGTTTCTAGGGCGGTGTGGTAACCAAGTGACAAAGTCCTGTAAGTAATCGTTTGCGATTCTAGCATGAATGAAAATGCGCGTATGAATTTTTTTGTTGTTTGATAATGATCACATTTTTTATCTTGTTGAAAGTTGTCGTTTATTACACAACTGCCCAAAAAAAGGAGTTTAATGTTTTCAGGGCTTATTTGTATGTGAGTTTCTTTATTCCGCCATAACTTCTGAATACCTGAACAGATTTGGATGTATGGGGTATTGTTAGAATTCAATCTTACATCGTCCCGAGTGGCTATATTTTTTATCTGGCTGGTCGTCTTTTAATAGTTTTAATTAGATGTCTTGTTCATAAACTAAAACATTCATTCATCGCGTTAGTTTTTGTTGCATTACATGTATTTTCGATTTGTAAATGTTTCGTCATCAGCCACGTTTTTTTTTTTTTTTGTGTTTATTTGGTAATTTTCTTTCGCTTATTATTTAGGAAACGGCTAGAGACTAGTACTTACTCACTCAGTCACTCATCAGCCAGAAGACATCCACTGCTGGACGAAGGCCTCCCCCTTAATAGGGAGGGGCTACCATAATCCCCACGCTTGGCAGGCGGCTTGGGGATCGCAGAGTGTTACCCTCGCTGCTGCCCGATCTCCGGTGGTTCTGGATGTAGTTTTAGGACATACCCAGGTCCACCTAGCTACAATAATGTCTAATTCGGTGGAAGCAAATTTTTACTTTATCATCATTTACATAATATTTTATATATTTTTTACATTGTTTTGATCGGCCGGAATATAGACACTATTCTCAACAAATAGAGTACAAATTAGCTGAGCATAGCACTGAACATGACATGATTATAGCTAAAGATATATTGTGGTTTGGCCACGTTTTCTATGGGATTGAGTCGTTCTGTACTACTATGAGACTAATACTTAAAACATTACAATTTTGTCATACATTGGTTACGCTCTATTTGTGAAGGGTTTGACACTAGGCCATGTGCGTTACAGAAATGTACTAAGGTAGTTTTTTTTTCTAGTTTATATTTTTTGAACCTATAAGATCCTACCTTCTACTGGGCAAAATTCTCCCTCGTTTCCTTCTACTTATCAGGTCAAATTGCCAAGTGGGATCAGTTCCGACGAAACATATTTTTTAAGGTCAACTCGCCATTGCTTTCGGGACCTTCCATGGGCTTATGCCCGTTTTCAGGCACACAATACATCATAAGGCTCAATATGTTATTACTTACTTAAAAGGGAAACGGTAGCAATCAGTGCCTGTCCTACACAAGCACAGCTTGCGGTAATACATCCGCTACCGAAAGCGCGTCGGCATGGAATAGGCTTTAATTTGCGACATCGATTACCAATACATATTCTGTGACATCAAGCAAACAAATTGAAAACGCGGAAGGACTACACCGCGTAGGTAACACCGCTGTATTGAAAATACCAACAACAAAGCGCCTTTAATAAAATAAGCTCGAAAACATTGTTTGTTTGAAGTTGCGCTCAGTTTAATTTTTGTTTGCGTTGTGGTTGGTGGTGCCGATTAATCCCTTTGGAGCATTTTACAAAACCATATCATGGTACGCAGTGTAAAATTGCTTTTGTTTTGCTCTACCTACATAACCTAGTATATACCTATATGTAAAGGATCCTTCAGTATTTATCAAACTTGCATCAATTATAGTTTCATTATTATTTTTCACCCGCTTTGTAGTAGCATCCTAACATGATAATTTTGCAATAAAAAGCCATGTTAATTGGTAACCTAGTACCAAAGTCGGAGTAATCTAGTTGGTCTCGCACTTTTTTATTGTTGGATCGATTCCGGGCCCATAGCGATGGACTTTTCGGAGTGTACAGACCGATTCATGAGAACTAGTAGGTTAGGTTTTTTGTTGAAGAAAAATATCATCTAATAACCCGTACCGTAAAAAATCCAATGGCATTATGTAAAACGAGGATTGACGGCCATCATCATGGCCCAATTGCTCTTCGAGGATAAACCACAGATCGTAAGTATCCGAAAATTGAGTAACGCTCACATACCTGCTCGAAAGGCTTAATTTTTTACACGTCCACGTAAGTTCAATATGTGATGCTACGTGCAGACAGAGAAATACCATGAGCCAGGATGGGAGCATTATGATATGTAATGAATCATCAGCAACCAGAAGACGTCCATTGCTGGACGAAGATTGAGATAAATGGGGGATTCCCATAATCTGGCCTACCACCCGGTAGGCAGCTTGGAGATCGCAGAATGCTCACCACCGTTAACAGAGAGAACGCTGCTGTCTGCCGGTGGTCCTTGATGCAGTTTAGGACACACCCAGCTCCAAATCAATAAATAAAATGTTAATACATATTGGCAAAGCGCCATCTCTCCCCTAAACAAAGCTTGCAAGGATCAAAATCAAACTAAACAAAGCTTACAGATTACGTAATACTATACTAGTCGTTTGGGCGAGATGACGCTGTAAGCTGTAGAAACCAGATAATTAATACTTAGTGCCTATTTTATATAAATACTTGCTTAAAATAAATAAAAGCGCCATCTCTCCCCTAAACAAAGCTTGCAAGGATCAAAATCAAACTAAACAAAGCTTACAGATTACGTAATACTATACTAGTCGTTTGGGCGAGATGACGCTGTAAGCTGTAGAAACCAGATAATTAATACTTAGTGCCTATTTTATATAAATACTTGCTTAAAATAAATAAATTGTAAAACATCCAGTCTTACACGAAGCAAACAACATGTTCGTCACATAGATTTGTCCTGGGTGGGAATCCAACCAATACTAATGACTACGTCATTAGAGGTCAAATGACAGTCAAGTTTATTTTTAAATGTTTTTTATTAGAATAAACCGAGAAAGAGCTAGATCCTCCAAGAATAAACCCCATCTCATAGTTTAAAGAGTTTTAAACGTAAAATTTACAATTGTACAGGAATCTAATATTTCGAAATGGTTTTGGAATCAGCAACGTATTTTTTTTCTTTACATACCGAATTCCACTTGCTCATTTTACTATTGGATAACAAGAGCTTGAATATAGTACGTAATTATTTATTTTCATTGTAGTAGTTGTGGGCTCATCAAAAACCAAACTTTGTATGACTAGACTTCCGTCGTAACGTTGTGTATCGAATAAACATTAATATGTTTTGTGCGATACTAGTTTCGGTTTCGTACGCGCCCGAAGCGTTGTTAGGATTATAGCAGTATTTTTTTCAATAATTTTCTCGTACTTACAACTGATTATATGAAATCTTCAATTGCAAAGCCAATAAACATTGTATAATGTATACGTGCTTTGTTAAATTTGTCTTTTGTGTGCGGTAGTAAAGTTAGTTATATACGTTCAATATTATTAGTGGCACTGAACTGATAAGGGGCGTGACGTGACGCCTACTATTACGCAAGCGTCTTGCTCTCATGTCTCTCAAAGTGTGTGTTGTATAACAAAATGCTAGATGTCTTCAAGAGCAGAAATACACTAGGGCTATATATATAATAATAACGCAGATCTTGAATTATATTAGTACTTATTACGCCACGATCCTTACGTCAATTTCGTGGCTGGCTGTAGTAGCAGGGCTAATGGCTGTACCGGACATTAGCATGCGGCTATTAATTCTGAGGAGTAAAAATAAGTGTATTGGGCCTTTGTACACTAAGCTATAAAAGTGGGTTTGGTAGTCGTTTTCAGTTGGTCGTAGCTCTGCTTTTTGAGTTGTAGGGTATTGGTTGGCCACCCAGGACAAATCTATGTGACGAACATGTTGTTTGCTTCGTGTAAGACTGTTATTTATTTTAAGCAAGTATTTATAAAAAATAGGCAAAATGACGTAGTCATTAGATCATAGTAGACGTAGTCATTAGATCATAGTAGACGTAGTCATTAAATCATAGTAGGCTGCTAATAGCTATATACTTTTTGTTTTACATGGCAAGGCATACAATTCAGCCTATTTTATGACGTAATCGCTTATAAAAAGTTTGAAAAGGTATTAAAAATGGCTTGGTACACCTATCCCTACCAAGCTATCCCTACCAAGCCATCCCTACCGGTAGGTATAGGTGGAAAAAAAACCACTTAGATCTACCGGTAGGGAGAAGTGGAAAAATCATGTACCAGGCCTTATTTCACTACAATCGGTATCAGTAGAGATACCTTGGTAGGGATAAGTGGATAAGTCGTTTGATTTTACCACTTATCCCTACCGATAGATCTAAGTGGTTTTTTTTTCTACCTAACCCTACCGGTAGGGATAGCTTGGCAGGGATAGGTGTACCAGGCCTTAAAAATAAACTACCGCATAGAAAGCCAAAATATAATAATAGCCACAATATATTTATACAAATAGGTCTCATTAAATAAAATATACTATCGGTGAAAAAAAATAAAAAAAAAAAAAAAAACTTTACATACCGAATTAGATCATTTAACCACACTTTTCTAAATATCATGAAATGGAAGAATGGAACATTCAGTGAGAACATTGCCTATTATTGGCTGAGAACATTATACATAATATTGCCTACTTACTTACAGAATTTTGCTTGTACCTGTACTTATGCTTGTATTGTAAGCGAGTAGGAAAATAGAATAAGTTTCTGTAAATTGTATTCAACTATCTGTACTGGCTTTGTGGCATTGGAAGAAATAGCGCGCAGAATAGAGATGGATTTGATGACACTTTCTGAGACAATAGACCGGTTGTGGATGACGCGATATCTTACAATGGAAGCTATTGTAGCCACAGTCGCTGCAACCATTGTTACGGCGGACAAATGGGTGTAGAGACTGCGGAAATCTATTTCCAAGCTATTGAGAGCTATTAAATACTACCACCTATCTACTAGAAAAATTTACATACAAAGCTTATTGGCGATCGACAGGTCAAAGTTTTTTTTATTAATCTGTACAGAAAATACCCTTAATTTTGTTAGGTAAGTAATTAAAAATTAGGGATAAACATTATCTGGGCCTATTGAAGATCTGAAAACCCGACCGCAGCTCCAAGTAAGTTATAAATGAAAGGATGTGGTGGTAAAGGACCTCCGGGAATCTGAAGTCGATAGTTGGCATGAACTAGTGGAAGATAGATAGGGATGGTGCGTTTCACAATTGACGGCCAAGACTCACTGTCAAGGTCACTGCTCCAGGAAAGTTAATTAGCCTATTAAATAGTCCACTTCTGGACTTAGGCAGAACGTTGAAAGGCGATTAGGCTAAATCAACCACGCCGGTTTTGTTGCTGTTTAATTTCCATCCATACAACATTCCACCCGCCTCCCCCCCCCCCCCCTTTAAATCGTCCCTGTCAAAAAAAACAGTATTTTTTATTTTAAATGAACTATCCAAATCCAAATTTTCGTGACTAAAACTCCAAAAACAAAGGACTTTCATACAAACTTCCCCCCCCCCCCCTTAGGGGTCGAATTTCTAAAAATCCTTTCTTAGTACACCCCTCCGCGTCGAGACGAATACACCCTCCAAATTTCAAGTCTGTACGACCTGCGGTTTGGGCTGTGCGTTGTCTGTCAGTCAGTCAGGCCAGTCAGTCAGGACAGAGCCTTTTATTATATTAGAAGATTTTAGTAGAGTTGTTAGTTTTTATGTTAATTATATTTGGTTATTTTATGGTATTAGTTAACCTCTCGATGACCACTTCATCAAGTATCTCTAATAACTAGGGCATCCTGAAAGTATAAACCTTGTTTTTATTTTTTTGTGGTAGAAACCATACAGTTTACGTCCAGTTGTAAAAGCTTTCATAACGATTTATGCATTACGACTACCACTACAAGTAATGAGCTATAAAAATATAGTAAACTGCATTTCGCATCTAGGTTACGATTTTAATATTGAAAATGGTTTTATGTTAATTACGAGTGAGAACTATATTTTTTTAATGGTGGCGACGTCGCTGATACATTTTTTAAGGTTTTGTAAACTGTGCCAGTGTACAGGGCTAGTTATAATCAGTTAAAAGGATGCTCCTTTTAAGGTCATATTCTGTACATCAAAACAAACAACTTTTACTATGGGGCCAACAATGAATTGCACCTTGGGCAAAATGTATGGAACAGCTGATAATTTTATCACGATTTCAATGTTGGCCCCATAGTAAAAGTTGTTTGTTTTGATGTGCAGAATATGCCCTTAAAAGGATGCTAACTAATTAGAACTAACCCTGTATACACCGAGCAGTCCAGCCAGCTCCCGCAAGCAGCACCCGTTTACACGTTGACGTCAGTATTTGCCAGCCATCGCTCTCCTCAACCGTACCTATTTGAAATTTTTCGAGCCGAAGCACGACGCCGCCTCAAGAAGCTTTTTAGTAAACGTCAGCGCTCTGGGTATACCTAGGTATACACGCAATATTAACAACTTACATATAGGTTCATTTAATAACAAAACCCCCGAGCAAATCTTAACTCAGATATTTTAAACTTACATTTTTATTTTTTATTTCAACCATCAATCAAAGAGTAAAGTTTCCAACCTTTACTTGATAAGTGTAGTCGGGTAATATTTATAAATAAGCCTTCCTTTGTACTTAAGAATATGTTACTTATTTCCAAAACTTTAGAATTACGTTTTGTGTGCAACAAAGTCATAATTACATTGTATTAATTCAACAGTAGTTAAGTTTTGATCTCTATACGTTCTGCAAAATCTAAAGGCTTAATAGCAAACCGCGTTCTAGTCACAGATGAACGAATCAAAATCGAATTATTGAAAATGCATTTAACGTAGCACCATTAATTTCCAATCAATTCCAAAGTCTCGACAACTCTCGCGGAATGGCAATAAAGCTTGATCCACATTACACCGAGCCCCGCCCGGTCACGGACGGACCTGAACTACTTTTAGAGATATTTGATCAGGACTGACATGAGTCAACTCAATATATTGCTATTTTGTTAAAATTGTTAATTACAAAATCATTATATCAATGATGATAGTAACTGAGCGTTATGGATAAATAATTGTATTGTATTGTACAGTGTAGAGTACATTTTGAAGTAGTAAACGAAGTCAGCGAACTTATTATTAAATAGCAAATAACTTGGTGTAATTAAGGTGGTGGTTTTTTGTGTAAGTTATTGACACCTGAATAACTGCTGAACCATTACCAAGCCTTGGAATATTACGACCACCTTGGGATGGTGCTGCCGTATCAGCTAAACGTAGGCTCAATAAAGAAGAGCGCCATTAGGTACTAACTAAAGACAAAGCGCTAGCTGGTAGGATTGCACAGCTTCCAGCAAGACGAAAGATTTCTGACCTTTCTGTGTTTCATCGACTACACTTCGGTGAGTGCGCTCAGGTGGTCCTGACAAACTTTCGCGTTGATTTTTGATGATTTTTTCGCGTTCCCGCCAAAAAAACTCCTGACTGTACTTATTACTTACTCATTTCCGCTACAAGACATCCAAGAATGTGCATACAAAGAGTTCGAAGGCATATTCAAAATTCGTACTGAAAATGCTTGGAACCCTTTACCAGCAGCTCAATATCCGAACTCGCACTAGAATTTGGGGATTGAATAGGTATATGAATTGAATAGATACTCCAATGTTATTATTAATAAGGAGGATAGAGCATTTTACCAGCAGCTCAATACCAGCTCATTACCATTTTACCATTTACCAGCAGCTCAATATCCGAACTCGCACTAGAATTTGGGGATTGAATAGGTATATGAATTGAATAGATACTCCAATGTTATTATTAATAAGGAGGATAGAGCATTTTATTTCATAAAGAACAGGAACCAATAGTTGGTTTATTTTCAAAATATGCGGACCTTAAATAGTTTTTCTCTCATATCTATTCAAAAAGAGCTACTTTGTTTCAAACAGGGCAGATATGTAATTTTTTCCGCCCGGAGGGAAGAAAAGTGATTAGAATTTGGAATGTGGATATTGTTAGTAAAAGTTCCAATCACCAAAGAGATTAACCACGGACATAGTATGAACAAGTAACAGGTTGTTTGAGTAAGAAAGGCTCGCGAAAAACTAAAAAAAAATTAGTTTGTGAAAAATTCGAAAACGTAGAAATGCATTCCGCCTTTTTTGGTAATTGTTTACTAAAATTCGGATTTTGCTTTGTTTTATTTTAACTTTGTGTATCTTCCTCAATAAAAAGTGAGAAGCGAGTGTGAGTAGTGATAATGATATAAACGTAGGTACTATTCATAAGTTGCACTTATGTACTTATTTTCTCATAGAAGGTGATAAAAAGTACAGTGTCCACCTCGGGATCAACACTATTTTTCTACCTCGGTCGGGAATCGGGATTATACTCTAGAATCCTTCGCTATGCTCTGAATTCAATGAAACACTCTCGCCTTAACAATAGTTGTTTCCTCTCTTGGTAAACAATCTACTATTTGATCAGATTAGAGAGAACCTGAAAATTGTATTATTACTCTGTGTTAAACATCATAGCGATGTATGCACATCTTAATTTCCATCCGTGCCCGGACAGAGCCCACTTGTAAAGGGAAACAACAGTAAAGTGTTATGGTGTGGAAACAACATACTGTACCTATGACACTCGAGTCTCGCTTCCGCTTCCGGTTAGCAAGTGAACTACGGTTGCCGGAACTGGCAAGTTTGCCGCAGTACTGCCAACATTAGTGCATTGTCGAAGTTGTGAAACATTTTTGTTAGGATTGTTCCAGTTATAATATAATGGTGTTACATTGTACATGAAAGTTGTAGAGTGAATAGATAGAGGTTACGCAGAACGGTAGCAATAAGCCGATAGGAGGTCATTGTGCTCATCAGTATGCTTATCATTATGAGCAACTCTTACTACTTACCTACTACTTATGTAGCACTACAGAAAACACTTTTTGTTTTATTTATACGGGAATACTCCCGTTTGATTAAATCGGAAACTCTGACTGTAGTTTCGATCACATCCGGTGACCTTTTTCAATGAATGAAAACAGACCCCGTCGAGCGACTGAAAACATTACACAGAAAACATTAGATCACTTACGTACATAAGATTCATTTCCATAGAAAACGCGTCTAAATGTAGATATACCTAAGTATAACTACAATCAAGCATATTTAGTGCTAACAACTCTATTTATATACGACAGTGTGTTGATTTTCCACTCTAGCAATTGGCTCGCTGACGTCACGCGGCTCCCGCCAGCAGCGCTCACGCCTTAGTACATAGTGGAACATTGATACTGTATACTATACAAATAGAGTTAGTGCTGAATAGTGTATGGACCTAGGTGTGTTCTAAAACTGCATCCAGAACAACCGGAAAACGAGCTCCTCTCGGTTATCAGTGGTGGGCATTCGGCGATCTCCAAGCCGCCAGTATACAAATCTTTAAAAAAACTTAATGTTTTTTGCTTATTACTAACATGCCAAGTCATTTTGTTTTGCATCAACATAATAAATGAATCCTGTATTGTATATGAAGCGGGCTAACGACGCGAAAAATAACAAAAACAGCCGCGTAAATTAATTGAAGTACCTTAACACGCACACTTGAATGAAATAGGGCAGTGATGCTCAAACTGTGGCCCGTTAATGTACTGGGAATGACTTGCAACTAAAACACCTACCTTGCACCTTTAATATGCTAGTAATTACATACAGGCTGCGCCCCGCTATCTCATCTTTTTCTAATTAATGTAACGTTAAGACTAATTAGGTACTTAATACTTTACAAAGTGCTAGGCCTGTGTCGATCGATCATTGCTTGCAATCCGAATCAATCGTGACCCAACAGTAAGGTGATCGGATCAAAATGGTTCGGATGTTTGTTTAATGTACCTACTTCAGGTCGGTCTCATATTTATCTGTCTTTTACTTCTATCTTAATCAGTGGCAGCACGGTGCGCGGGCGGTGCGGCGCGTGCGATCAATTTTTTAAATCAATTTAGGATCCAGAATCCAATCACACGTACGGGTTGCGATCGAATCAAAGTGATTCCATTGATCCTGACTAACAGGGGCCGTATACAGAACCGCTTATAGCGGGACCGAATAGGTTCAGCTGCCGACACTGCGCGACCGCAAACCTTATTGCCAGGCGATAAAATGCACAGTCGCACAGCGTCGGCAGCTGAGCGTATTCGGTCCCGGAATAAGCGTTCACGGCCCCTGATCTTAAAACTGCCTCGGCTTTTTATATAATAACTAGCTTTTGCCCGCGGCTTTGCCCGCGGCTTTGCCCGCGTAGTAATGTTGAATACTGGAATTCGGTTAAATCGGGGGCCAACTCAATTGAATCACTAAAATACGTATATTATTGCATTTTTTCCAAGCCGCTTGCAAGTCTTAAAGTTTGCTTGAGGATGACCAAATTTGGCATGTCGCGTTTGCAATACTTACTTCAAAACAAAGCCGTCTTGTTGAATTTTTTACAGACAGACAGAAGGACATGACAAACTTATAAGAATTCCTCGTAGTACTACGGAACCCTAAAAATGTCTGCTAATGACGCTATAGTTGCCGGGGCCTTTGACCCGAAAGATTACAATATTTATTTGTAGACAACGTTTTTGACTTTTTTGTTGGAAGATGCTAAAATAGCCAGGCTTTTAGGGGAGCTAACTCGCGAGCAAGCCACATAGAACTGACCATGCGAAAAACAGTCCTGCCTTAAATCAATACCAGCGTATTTTAAAGTTTGACCCTGAGCCTTATTGATGGTCATGGCAAAACAAACTTTTAGGGGAAATTGAAGCCTTTTGAAGTCATAAGGTAAGTCACTGGGAATCATGGGAATACGCGGCACAAACACTGTTTCGCCATGGGCACACCCAGTCAAAATGATGGCCTCAACCAGATTACGATGCAGCATTTTTACTTGTAACCTGGTTCCATTGCACAATTTGGGTGGTCTTAAATTCCGAAGGAGCATGACGGGTGTACCTTTCTTCAGGATAAGCCTATGATATGGTAGCCCCGCTGTCTTAATGAATTTAAAAACTCAACTGGATAGTTTACAGCATCATCATTATTGCATACCGTATCAACAGAGTCAATGAAATGAAATAAGCTTAAGCAGAAAAAGTATGATAACAAAGAACGCAAAAAGATTACCAAAATATCGCAAGAATTACGAAACTTCGATAAAATACAGTGCTGCACTGATCGCTTAGGTAGACTCGGTGTGGGGCGCGCTCGAGGTACAGCGCGTCATTATACACGGGTTTTAACGTATCTGAACCGACGCGGGATGGACGTTTCGAAAGCGCTGTGCTTGGTGCGTGCACCGGATCAAGTACATGTGTTTAAAACATTTATCTTCTTAAGCATAAACACTCGATTAGCTAATCTATAAATATAAAAAAAAAAAACAAATGAAAAACTGACCCGTGGCCTTCCAGTTTTGAAATTGTTTGAAAATTCTGAAACATGTTTATGTTTATTTTATCTTATCTCTTAAGTCAAAAAACTTAACAGCCTTAAAGGAATGGTTTCGGCAAAATGGTATTTTAATGATACATTTAACCCCTTGCGAATTTTTTAAAATCCTTGCTGAGTGTGCGTTTCTCTGCATCAGCCCTTAACACTAATGGTATATCGGCCTACCCTGATTGGGCCATATTCACTACGCTGGCCCAGTGCAGGTTGGCGGATTCACATACACTATCGTATTTCTTCTCCGGAAATATATAGGTTTCCTCATGATGTTTTCCTTCACCGAAAAGCCAGTGGTAGTATCCATGCGTAAGTTTCAAAGAACTAATTGGAACGGGCTCGCCCGGGTTCGAACCCGCGACCCCAAGAATGTGAGTCGAGCTTGATCTCACTGAAGCTACCACAGCTTGAGCTGAGTGTAAGTTTACACCACTCAAAATTTAGTTTAGGCATTTAAAAGTAAGTTAATTTAATATTAAAAAATAATTTAGCAGCTTAGGCTGTACAGTATCTATAATAATTATGTCCGTCAAACAGTCGTCTGCGTGGACCTACAAAAAAATAGCCTATGTCCGTTTCCGAACCTTATGCTATAACTACCTATCCAAAAATGCAGCTCCATCCGTTCAGCCGACCAATAAATACGCCCATCCCCGTCCCCATTCCCAGCCTCATCCCTATAATCGCCCCTTTCCCCATCCCCATCCCGATACCAAATGTCATTTTAATATGAACACGCCCATCCCCGTCCCCATCCCCGTTCCCTCCCTCATCTCCATCCCGAACCCCATCTTCACACCATCCCATCCCCACCCCCATCCCGATTTCAACTTTCATCTTAATATGGACACGCCCATCCCCGTTCCCAGCCTCATCCACATCCACATCCAATCCCCACCTGTCCCCACCAAATCCCCACCCATCCCCATCCCATCCCCATCCCCACCCCATCCCCATCCCGATACCAATTGTAATCTTAATATTAACATGCCTATCTCCGTCCTGTCTCCGTTCCCAGTATCATCGCCACCCCCACCCCCACCCCCATCCCCACATCTATCCCCATCCCTATACCAAATTTCATTTTAATATGTACAGCCGTTACAAAGTTAAGGAGAAACAAACGTACTATCACTAAAACTTAGTTTTTTTCTTTTATACTAACGGGAGCTGATTTTGAAAAAACTGTGACACCCGTATCTTCTTATTTTTATAGTAGAATATGTATACCAAGTTTTTTATCAATCGAACCAGAGAATAAAAAGTTTCATACAAACTTTAACACCCCATTTAACCCCCTTCGGGGTTGATTTTCGAAAAATCCTTTCTTAGTGGGCGTTTACACCTCTCCAAAAACATACCCTCCAAATTTCAAGTCTCTACGTTTAGCGGTTTGGGCTGTACGTTGTCTATATGTCAGTCAGTCAGTCAGTCAGTCAGGACAAAGCCTTTTATAGTTATAGATATGGTTGCGATATGTCTAATTTCGAAAGGTATTTTTATTATTATTTCATGGGCTCGTGACCACCATTACGGCAACGTATGTGGTCTACGATGGAGCATATTTACTTAAAAGAAACCGATTCACTCGAGACTTGATTCTTTAAGTCCATATATCGGGAAGCACCCACTCTGGTAGCGTATTTCACTGTTTAACACACGGAAAACACACAAGGAAAGGGTCATCATATTCATATTCCTCCACGTTGGCTAGGTGCGGGCTAGCCAGTTCACATGCGCCATTTAATTTCTTTTCGAATTCAAATTAAAAAATAATAATTAAAGGTACATTTTTGTGCAGGTAATACATTAGTAGGTATCTATAGACTTTTACAATGACAAGCAATTTACAATCATGGCCGCCGAGCTCGTCCATCGCCGCAGCCTCGCGGCGACCCAGCATCTTCGAACTAAGCAGAATGCTTGTGTTTCGGAGACTGTCACCGCAAGGAGAGCATGCTATTTCGGGACATTTATGCAGATTTCCTCGCGATGTTTTCTTTCGCAGAAAACCCAGTGGAGACTTTTTGAGCGTTGACGTCGACGTTGATGTCCACTGTAATCCGCACGTACTCTGCATGTAGGTCTGTGTAGCACTATTATAATGTTCTTTGACTGGACTATCAACGCAAAGTATTCAATAACTATATTCTATATTCTAATAGATAAATTATGATTTACGTTTTATGGTAGATATACATTAAAGATTATTCTGATCGTGCGGTAAGTATGCAGCTTTAGGTACTCCGCATGCTTCCGCCATCTCAGCCGTTATAACGTAAACATTTATCTTATCGAACTCTCGTGAATATATCGTATGAACAGAGTGCCGGAGTGCGCTGTCTTTGTGTGTGTGTCTCAGATTTTGGTCGATGCTCGTAGACTTAATTAAACTTAAGACAGCGTTAGCAAAGTATAAAGTACTATGCTAATAGAGTCGGTTCAGAAAGAAAATGGACCTGAGATTGAAGGAGTTTTTGTAGCGTTCTTTTGTTTTTTCTTCTTTCCTCCTAAGAGGATTATTGCGTCGCACTTTGTGCATCTGCCAGTGTCAAATATTTTATTATTTTAAGATTTTCATCAATACTAATCACATGAATCATAAGCACGGTCAAAGTCACGGTCAAGTCCAGTTATACCCTAAAAAAGTCATAGCAACTTAAATACAAGCTTATTTTGGATTTTCATAATTTTCATGTTATTTTTCTTATTTTTGTTTCACCACATTATATCAAAATTGCCCACACTCACATGCTTAAATCAGCATTTAATGAATAAAACGCCACCATTTTTATACATAAACATTCGAAAATACACAAGTTTTAGAACATAATATAATGCGGCGACATTTCCTGCCAAAAAAAACATCTCTTTTCAACCGACTTCAAATAAGGAGGTTCACAGTTCGACTGTTTTTTTTTTTGTTTTTTTTAATGTATCTTACACGTTTACTCCGCCAATTATGAACTGTTTTGATGATTCTTATTTTTTTATTTCGTAGGTAATTCTTTTTTTTTCAGAGTTGGACCCATATAAATTTTATCAAAAACGTTTCAGTAGTTTGGTTTTTAAATCAAAATTACTATAAAATATGAATATGTCATCCAGGTATTCGAAGTTGAATTCGGTTGTATATTTTTTTAAAGCGACCTAATTCAGATCAGTCAAGTGGCAAAATTTGACTTTTTAGTTTTTAGGTACACTATCCCTATGTCCAATAACTCTCATATCAGTTACCAGATGATACTCGTTGGATTGCCAGATCACGCTTTTTTAACAAATACTGACTATTGATAGACCCACAGAAAAGCGAAGGCCCTACTCTTCTCTCTTCAGTGGATAGACCTATTTTTGTGTTTAACCACAGAAATAAGTTTCACTCCATAGAAAGGTCCGCGGTATTCGAAATTCAAAGGCGATGTTGTACAAACTCATACATAAACTGAGCACACTGCGCCAGGCCTAGTTTAACTGTCTCTACAAACGTACTGTGATCATCTCCTCTCTGGTACGGTACTTACTATAGAGTTTTTCTTGCCTACCGCGCCGAGTATATGTTTTTATTATGCAATGGAGTAACGAGACGAGCGAGATGTTCACCTGGTGGCCTGGTAGTAAGCATCACGCCTGCCCATAACAGTAGCAGTGCCAGAATCAAAGACTATAAATCCTGTTGACTGATAGTCCGACTTCCCACGACAGTTACCTAGTAGTTTAAAAACAACTGCACATACGTCAGAATCTCATTGTATTTCATATCTCAGATTGCCTCATCCCAGTGATTGGCCAATTGCAAGCATAGAACGTTACATCGCCCCCTGCCCGCAACGGTGAGTCGTGTTTGTAGGAGCAATCAGCGACGGTGATAATGGAATAGACGGGCCCAGCGCTTGCAAATCGATCAAAATTAACAAGACAACACAATCAAGTATATCTAACTAAAAGTATGCATATTACATTTGCCGGACAATAGAGATAAGCGAATCTAATTAAAGCATGACAAAAAGCGAACACGTGTACATGTATTAGAAGTTTGTATTGTCGTATTGTACGGCTCGCATGTCGCAAAGGCAGAGCGATATGACTGATGCGAGTGGAGACCCAGCGCTCAACATATAGTCTTCAAAATCCGTGCGCTTATTTCCCGTCCATTCATCTTATCATTGTCGCTGGGAGCAGTTATGTTCACGAGCCATCAACAGGCTATATGATCTGTGGCCAGAATTGACAGAGACAAGTATTGTTCTGCTTGTAGAAGTCAGCTCTATATTGTTCTGACACTGTGCACCTCAGCACAAACGTCGTTTCTTTCGGTTCAATCTTACTAACTGACCGTTTTACAAACGAGCACATGTACTGTTACGAGTAAGTGCTCTTTTAACCTTGCTACACCGAGAACTTAAATAATAAAGTACAGCAGCGTGTTTACTTATGTAGGTGGGCTCTCAACCAACACGGCGAGTCACCTTCATTAGCCTAAATAAAGCAGTACTTGTGAAGATCATTTTCTCTCCCTGCAAACAGGTGTTCACTCAAAATTTAAATAACTTAGTTGATATAACGGTTTATAATATAAACATTATAAACTTCATAGGACTATCGGTAATGAGTTATTATTTTTAAACTTTTTAATTTACAAGAAAAATATTATTATTATTAACTTGTACAATAATAATATTTATCACTTACTGACTTGAAGGGGGTCAGCTCTTTATCAGTACCTACTTACCGACAAGATAGAAAAACAACTTACACCTAACTAAACGTTTTCTTTACAATTGAATTTACCAATTTATCTAATACTATAAGAATCCTGATTGACTGACTGACAGACAACGCACAGCCCAAGCCGCTGGTCGTACAGATATGAAATTTGGAGGGAGGAATTCTTGTTGCGTAGAGGTGTGATCGAAATTCAACCCCTAAGGGGGTCAAAATGGGTGAAAACTTGTGTGTGAAAGTTCTTTGTTTTTGTATTTTTAGTCGTGTAAATTTGTATTTGGGTAGTTAAATCAAAATAAAAATGCAGTTTACAATATTTTCTTGACTGGGATGACTTAAGAGGGTGAAATGGGGGATGAAATGTTGTATGGAAAAATATTTGTTTTTATTATTTGTTTTTTTTTTTGAAGTTATAGTGATGCACGTTGATAGTGAAACAGTTCATTTAATAACAAAATATGTTTTTTTTTATACAATCAAGTTTCGAGACGAGCAAGACTTTCACCTGATAGTAAGCGTCTTGCCTGCCACTTACAGTAGCAGTGCCATAATTGTGAACTTGCGAACACAATCCTGCGCCGCACTCGTCACCCTGAGATATTAGATGTTAAATCTCTTCATACCCAGTAATTTATCTGGTGACATTGCCCTTCAAACCGGAAAACAGTAATGTTTGTACACTACTGCTTAGCGGTTGAATTACTGGCAAAGGTGTGGTACTTCCCCAGGCGGACTCTGCAGTAGAGTCCTACCACTACAAAAACATTTTTACACATATTTTTGACGGGGATGACTTAAGGGGTCAAAGGGTGGGTGAAACTTTGTACGGAAATTTATTTGTATAGATATTATTATGGTGATGTTATTGGTATTTGGGTAGCCTTTTTAAAACAAAAACAATAATATTTTTTGCTAGGGATGATCTAAAGTGGTGATTATGAGAAGGGAAAAAATGAGTAATTTACCCAGCGGTATGGAATATATTTGGGAGCGGTCCGAATTTCTTCCGTACGCGGGCGATGTCGTGGGCGACCTCTAGTAGAATGATCAAATAAAAGTCTAATTACAGACAATTCAAATTAAATAGTTCATTATAATGTATTAGTAATGCTAATAAAGATTAGACAAAGAGAAATAATGCTTCCACCTAATTATATCTAGTAAATGCTATTTTTTACCTTTGAGAATAAGATAATTTAATAGTATATTTTTAGGAATTACGTGATAATGATCGATATGTATTAAATAGTAACAAAACAATTCAAAGAATGAATTTATAAATAATTCTCAAATTTCTGATATGCTCCTTCGGCCCTGAAATAGAGGCCCCAAAATTCCTCGAGGACATTATTGGATCCCTGATATAATAAGGCGATATAACGATAATTGTCCTTATTTTATAAACTGTGTTTATTTATCTTAGTAGTAGAGTCTATAATAAATTAATAAAAAATATAAGAATGTTTATTTCAGGCAACAAGAGTTACTTAAAATACGGCCCATATAATACATACCTTACAGATTAACATACATATTATAAAAATAATCTTAACTAACACAATTTGGGTCGTTTCCCAGTTGCATCGGAAAACCAGCCCCTTAGGCCAGAAATCTGGCGAGAGAATCGCGCGCCCTTGTGCTTCACCGGAACATGGAGCAAGTAGGACTTGAAGTCGTTGTTAGTCGTTGTAGGACCAGGCTAGTAGTAGTAGGTAATTATCCGTACCTTACGGTACCGTAAGTAGGTTACGGTTTCTTTTTCCCCTCATTTTGGAACGAAAATTTTAAGCCCGTATTTTCATTCGTTCAACTTCCGGCTTTCTTACAGGATTAAGGTAGAAAAATAATTGCAAAAATTAAAATCGTTCCTTTTTGAGCTTTCCCTTATTTTCTCCCAAGTGCTCTTCAAATTTTATCTGAATTGCTTGAGTTGAAACCGCTATTATATTAGAATAAGTATATAATTTATATTTAATACCTGTAAAGAACGATATTAGATTGAGTTTAATATTACTAAATGTAACAAAAGGCAAACCTTAACAATTGAAATTTCTTTAGGTACCTCAATAGCTAATTTTATTTAGACTTACTTCCTATTGAATCCCAAAATGAAAGTAATTGTACGTGCCTTCGCACCAAGAACCAATTTAAAATACACATACATAGTTTGGATCGAAAGTTACAATATTAAAAGTCATTGCACATTTTCGCCTATAATTTACAATGAGGTATAGGAAATTTGCACCATTATGCATACGCATGGGAAATGTCCTAAGCCTTCGTACAACCAAACTTTTTGGTCAAACAATCAGCCTGTCTTTTCATAAAAACCCCTATGTTGTAAAGATAAATCTCAGCGTCTAGTCGAAGGTTGTAAAGTAGCATGTCTGTCCATTTTCTACAGAAACTTTGCAACAAGTCATTGCACTTTTTCGCCTATAGTTTACAATGAGGTATAGGACATTTGCACCATTATGCATACGCATGGGAAATGTCCTAAGCCTTCGTACAACCAAACTTTTTGGTCAAACAATCAGCCTGTCTATTCATAAAAACCCCTATGTTGTAAAGATAAATCTCAGCGTCTAGTCGAAGGTTGTAAAGTAGCATGTCTGTCCATTTTCTACAGAAACAAGTCACGAAAAGTGTTTCAGCTTCTTTCTTTCTCTTACTACAGAACCCACAGGAGGACCTACATGAAGTTTTCTCGTATTACACTTACTAAGAGAAACCGATCGCATGTTTATGGGGGAGGAGAGAGAAAACCGAGTACAGGTTCATAGAGAAGGCGGTCCAAAAATCCCGGGAAAACTACGAAACCTTCGAAAGGTTCATTCTTGGAGATCGACCCCCAAGAGATCTCGGAAACGGTAAACATTTTTAGTAAACCACTTTATCAGATGTTTCTCCATACCCTGGGACCTATATGGAAAAATAAAAAAAGGTCGCCATTCAAAATTGAAACGTCCATAACTTTCGAACGTTTAAAGATATAGGAGGTGTTCAAACAAATGTCATAGGGGGCTTTGAGATCTTTCAGAAGGTGTTCATCCCGGTGGTCCCGGTTCAATTTGCAATTTTTTGCACGAGCCTGGGTGAATCGGGACCACCAAAAAGCCAGGACGGAGGGTGACGAAAGCTTGGATTTTTCAATACTCTATTGACCTATACAACATTTAAAAAATCAGAACTATCGGACCTTTTGTAGGGTAAAACTCTTTATTCACTGAACTAGTCTCGGAGGAAGGATTTCCCTGTTGGATTAACATTTCGCTGGAACTAGTAGTGTGTATGCATTTTAGTTTGAAGGGCAAGTGAAATTACTGGGCACGAAGAGATTTGACATCTAATATCTCAGTGTGACGAGCGCAGTGCAGTGCGGCGCACTGTTCGTAAGTTCATAATTTTTGCACTGCTAGTGTTAAGAGCGGGCGTGATGCTTATCACCAGGCGAACAACTAACTTGGCTCGTCACACTTTAAAAAAACGTGTAACGTGTACGCAACGATAATCTCTGTTCTGTCATATTTTTAAGTCACTGTCATCTTCTTTGTTTACTGAAAACTATAATCTGGTTCTTTTCAAGGCTGGAGTGAAGATATTTCTTCTAAATAGAGTGCTTAATTTTCGGTCGCACCGTCGCGTACCGGGTTTTTGAGGCAAAATGTAGATCTAGGCAATGTTTACATTAATTACCATACTCACACTGTTTTCTACTCTACGCTTTGAATTTATCTATCAACTAAATACGCGACAGTACGAGAGGAAAGGTGACGGATTATTGGCAACCCTGGTGGATTCCTGTGGTCGCGGAACCGAAGACCACGACCACTCTGCTAAGAGTGTAAACAACTAAGATCAACTAGACATCACTGAAAACAGTTTCGAACCGAAAATAAATAGATAGATTCACTCTTTATTACTAACACCAAAAAATACACACAAAGGATTAAATAGCTCCGGTAACTTGTGTTAAATATAATTTTGTAAACATTCAATAAGAACAACAAGTATGCAAAATCCACGAACAAAAACCATCCAATTCTAAACTTCAGAACCCCAATCACAACAAAAACAATTTACAAAACTGTACAAGTTTAGTTAAAGCTGTATCTTTCGCTCATTAAAGAAATCCACCGCGAGCTGAAATCGAGTTAACTCCAAGGCAGTTGAAGCGAGAAACTGAATTACAATGCTAATGAACCCTTTGCAGCGGCCATTTCAAATCGATTTTCATC
Source organism: Erannis defoliaria (assembly GCA_905404285.2). Taxonomy (NCBI): domain Eukaryota; kingdom Metazoa; phylum Arthropoda; class Insecta; order Lepidoptera; family Geometridae; genus Erannis; species Erannis defoliaria. The sequence goes on along the minus strand of FR990066.1, from coordinate 7,156,243 downwards.
TCGATGATAATTTCTAATGAATCCGATTAAACCGCATCTTTTGTCACATATTCGGCCAACACTTTTTAAATAATAAAACTTGGCAGATTTAGACAACATTTTGCTTCTGGAAGCTGAAAAAAAAAAACATCAATTTTATTACTTACTTCTGTATAAAATTTAAATGTATCCTGGACAGCTATACATATACACACGTTCTTCCTAACGATAACTTTGTGATACCAATAGCTTTCGTAACCAAAGCTATATCCCAACCACAGAAACTATAAAAACTGGGACAGCTCACCGGATGCTATCGAGCATAAAAGGAAACTAAGTATTATTTAACTTACTCATTTAAAAAAAGGATTAAGTAAGGATACTACGTATTTTACTTTTACTAAACTCGTTATTGAATATAACAAATTTAAACAGATTTGATAAGGCAAAGATGTCAAGAATCTGTTAACAAGGGCTCTGACCCAAATTTGATGAGGTTGCGCTTTTGTCTGGAAAAATCACTTAAGTACTTATTTAAATTGACGGATCTAAAAATAATTTCATTTCTGTCTTATCGTCCTATATATTTTGCTTTCATTGACGTGTTTCGAGCTTTAATTCATGATAAGGCATGCAACCTTAACTAAAGGTAATAAATAATACCTTCAAAATATACAGGGATATTATAATAATTTAAATTAAATACTTAACAACATATGACAAGTTTTACTACGTCATAATATATGTTACAACTTTTTTTCTATGACGTTTCACGAAAGTCAATACATGCTAATGCATATATATTATGTATACTCTGCTGTCTAGTTAAATAAAATAGTAGAGTCCCTAAAGGCGTGATTAAGCTAGAGCTTATAGAAAAAAATCTTTAAAGATTTTATTTGCCTAATAGTTATGAAATAAGAATTTAATATGCAAACTGCTTTTGTCTGGACCTCGCGGTTTTTTTCGCTAATGCGTATGCGTTCAAAATATTTTCGTTACTTGGATTATAGGTACAATAAATCAATAAACTTTTTCGTAATAAAATGATGGAAAGAAGTTATCTTTAAGAGTTTATTAGGTTAAAACAGCATTTTGCTTTTATTACTACAATAGCTCAATAGTTTCCAGAACATTTTTATATTTTACCTTGGAAAGTGACCTTCGTGTCCGAGTATTTTATGTTTACTTTATCCCTATAAAACTTTATTTTAGTCTGGCTTCTACATTTAACAAATACGAGAGAGACCTAACCGCACACAAAGCCTCGTTATCCAGAATGTAACGGTTATGACACATCGTCAAGTACAATTTAAATTAATCGAGTAGAAGGCATTCGGGATGTTAACCTTTAATTATCTAATATTCTAAATACGAGCTCATCGCGTCGCCCTTTGAACCGCAGACAGCTTAACAACGATCCGAGTCGCGGCTACCTATACACACCAGTATGGATAGAGGTGGATTTACCCCAAGGCCGACAAGCCTGGGCCAATCTTTTCAAGGTTAAATCATGAAAATAATGTCGCAACCCTTGTAGCATTTTACAGCACAACTGTTTGACTCAATAAGTTTTCCCTTTTCCACCTGCACTTATACTGTCAGCACTTTAAATGTTTAACCGCAGTTAATCACTATTCGATAATTCTTTTGAACGATAAAAAATGAACTATATCCATCACTACGGTCAATCATTATTATTATTCGGTCATCAATATGTAATTGAATAAAATAAAATAATTAAATTAGATTTTTAATTTAATTAGATTTTTTCTTCGTGGCATCTGTGGTGGCTGGCAGCATTATTTTGAAAAGTGAAATTTCAATCTGTCAGTTTAGTTAGTCTAATTATAAATCCGACTGTAATAGTTACTCAATCTTCAGACTAGAAGCGTAGATATGGGCTCGATCTCGAACTACCGACTAGCTAGCACTTTTTTTTAAATAATGCCTATTACCAACCGAAGCTACGAGTATAGCCCCATAAACTGATAGACACGTCTGTGACGCATATATAAAGAAATTGTATTATATTTTCAATCAATCAATTCATTTACAAAAACTTGAATAACTGGAAATTTGACTAGACATTTGTTTCATAATTAAGAAAACACATAATAATTGTTGTTAATCTCAAAGAATCTGTTAGGAATCTCGTTGGCAGCTGTACGAACAACTAGGCTAGTCTTAATCTGCAAGACGGGATTTGCCTGGGAGCAGACATTTTAATTCAATTCGAAACTACCTACTTACAATTTGGCACTTGATATAAATTACGTGCAATGTTTGTATTTATTATTAATTTTTGTTTGATACGACAGGTCAAATGACCATAGTTCACCTGATCTTAAGAGAGGGTGTGGTCCAAGATAGTTAACGCCTAGACAAATAGAACTGAAACTAAATACAATCTATAAAACTACCTGTGCCGTAAAAAAGGCGGTGCCAGCGGTGCCCAGGCACACGGCGCAGGCCCTGGAGGGGCGCAGAAATGACCAGACCAGGACCTAGTTTTGGGTCATGCTTGAGCGTAGTTACATAAGCTCGCACCGGGCGCTTGAAAGACTAGTTACGACACTGCTAACTACGAGTAGTTACTACATAATAAAACACAAGTAACTTTTTCTAAAAAAATACTACCTACTTCAAATTTATATGGGCCACCTCGGGAGTTTATACATTCAAAAAAAATATATTTGAAAATCGATCCCCAGCTGCCGGAGAAATAGGTGAACTTATATGTAAAAAAAAAAACATACCATAGAACATAAAACCTCCTCCTTTTATTAAGTCGGTTAAAATTCATTAGATTGCCTAGAACGATGAGTCTATAAATAATCCAAATGCCCGAGTGAATGAATTATTGATTACATGTCATCACTCACTCTTTTCCTTAATTTATATTTTTCAGAATTGACTGAAACTAACTTACTGGTCTCCTGTAAGTTGTGTAATAGTTTCTAATAGTGTTATATTATTCTGTCTCGGAAGTAGTTTGAGTTGTTACTTTGCCCGCAAAAGCGTCAACAAGCAAATGTTTTGAGAGGGATCGCCGCAACTGACCACTACCCTACCTCAACTGTACCTAGATAAACATGACCCATGGAGATATTTGAATTTATATTCAACGACGCTTAAAGTTTTTTATTGTTTGTTAGTTCTGCCATTAATTTCTTCTTAATTTTCTTTAAAACGGCATCATTCACTCGCGCTCCACAAATCAAACTAATTTCAAGGCACAAAACTTCGTTGGACGATTTATTTGAGAAAAAGTGCGGTTTGTACGCTTATTTACTGTGCACCATGTGAGCGTGAAATTAAAATAACAGTGAAAATTCATTTCACGTGAGTGAATGCTCACGTGAAATGAATTTTGACTTGACTGAACTGGCAGATACCACCAGTACACACATTTTTTGTAATTTATGTATACACTCTCCGTAACCATTTTACAAATAATTCGGTTCCTAAATTTAAATAACAGCCGGATCTTTCAATCATGCTTATTAAATCTCATTGGTACCCATATATAATACAAAATAGCAAAAGCCAAATTATCATCTCAAAGACAGTCAAATGATTACAAGATTGCGTCGTGCGCATAAAACTTCTATGGGTTTGCTCATCCAAATACAAATATGCAAATCTCGTCTAATCCAGGTCTTTTCATAAAATGGATATGAATTTTCCCTCTGTGAATCTATTTACGGTGACACTAAATAAAAATTGCGAGAGATATTTGATAAAAATAGAGGAATAAATTTACCTAGTACTGGATATTCACGTCTATCATCAGGGAAAATAAGCTTATAATGGAATGTTTTGTCAAGATTGTGCAAGAAATATTTATTTAAAACAGTATTTTACTATTCTAGAAACATGCTAGCGTGTTGCTCTGTCAAGCTGCGTCCCGGATTTTTCAACCTAGAAAATCATGCAGGAACCATACCTTATCAGAATAATACAATAGTATTCATAACATATATTTTGATCATCATCATCACCGACTTCCAAAAAGCCGTGACAAGGTGGACCGCGAGCTGCTACTTAATAAAATTGCGTTCAACGGCATAAGGGGCAACTTGCTCCGGTGGTTTACATCCTATATTACTAATCGCACACAAAAAGTAGTCCATAAATGGCTTCAATTTGTATTCTACCTCTGTTACGTCAGGTATCCCCAAAGGGTCAATTCTAGGGTATATCTGTTATTTATTTTAATGACATCAACACATGTTCCAGAAACTCTAAATTTATTTTATACCTTTAAACTCTTCAAAACTATCAATAGCATCACAGATAGTGTTCTATTTCAAAATGACCTCGACAGTTTTACAATATACTGTATGGATAATACATTACATTTAAGCATCCCTAAATGTCACCAAACAACTTTTACCAAAAAGAAAAACAACAATTTGCATAACTACTCCCTGTCTAATAATTCGCTAAACTAGATTAAACTAAAGATCTTGGTATTTTTCTTAACTGCAAACTTCATCTGAACCTACACGTTGATAAAATTATAAGTAAGGCGTTCCACATGTTTGGTTTCGTTATGAGAGCCTCTACTGACTTTACCCGTCCGGCTACATATTTAAATCTGTACATACACTTCCCTCCTTGGACCTGGGTATGTCCTAAAACTGCATCCAGAACCACCGGATGACGAGCAGCAGCGTCCTCTTGATTAACGGTGGTAACACTCTGCGATCCCCAAGCCGCCTGCCAAGCGTGGAGATTATGGCAACCCCTCCCTATTAAGGGGGAGGCCTTCGTTCAGCAGTGGACGTCTTCGGGCTGATGAGTGGTACACTTCCCTCATTCGACCACAATTAGAGTATGCTATTTGTATTTGGAACCCATATTATAACTAATATGTTGATGTTTTGGAAAGAGTGCAAAAAAATACTAACAGGCTGTTAATTATAGGTGCTTTCACTCATACTTATCTTACGATAAACTTTAATTTAGAAAAGTATATTGATCCCTATATTAAAATTAGACGAGTTTATTTCGAAGCAATGACACTTCACGACATTTTCAATAACAAGTTTGATTGTAATGATCACCTCATCATCATCTAAATGAAAGTTGTGTTACTCCGTACTAAGGTCAGTATCGCCGCGCTGTGCGCCACTGAAGAGAGAAGTGGTAGGGCCTTCGCTTTTCTGTGGTGCGCGCCGTCTGTTTGACTCGTCATCGGCCTGTCGCACGAACTCCGTCGAGCACTCACCAAAGTACCACATGACCCGCACACACAACGAGCGATTCACTGAGCTTGATATTATAGCCGCATCCACTTTTAAAAGCAATGTAAAAAAAGTTCTTCTCATCCTTTAACTACTATTTTTTCTTTTGTATCTTGGTAACTATCTGTGTTTACCTTGGAGGATCTAGCTCTCTCGTATTTACATAGCTGTCAGCAAGTTATGCAAGTAGGTATAAAAATATTTGTGTATGTTTAATATTATTTTATTTATTTTAAATCTTAGCTTCAAAACAGTGTCTTCTTAGCAGCTTGAACAATATTTCTAACAAGTATTTAGTCATGTGTGGATGATGTGCATTCATTTTGGAGCATTTACTAAGCTTAATTAACCTATATTTTTTATTGCATATAATGTACACCTGCTTGTCATTCCTAAATAAATAAAAATAAAATAAAAATTGTCGTCAACCATTTTCACTTCACTGCTGAGTATAAGCCTCCTCTTCAGCGCTCCATGTTTTCTGGTACCGTGTCAGTCGCTTCGACTGCTTTCCTGCTGCCTATTATTAATAGTTTAACTTTTAAGAGTATATTATAACATGTTATTTACAATGTATACGCTTGACACGGTACTCATTGTCTGGAGGGCCCTGACTTTAATCTAATCACCGTTAGTTTCGGCCCCGGTGCAGACAGTACCATATTTTTATGGTAATATTTCATATTTATATTATCATAAAATAAAAAATTATAGTATATTCATGCAAAGATCTTAAATTCGATTCCCTGTGTCGGAAATGCCATACACACAGAGAAACGAAATACGAACACCCATACTAGAAGCTTTCAAATGACCCCGGATCAGAATCGACACTGGCTTTTAGGTGAATAAAAACATCGTGAGAAGCATACGTCCGGAGAAAAATTTTAATGGTATATGCAAAACCACCAACCCGCCCTAAGCCAACTCTGTAGAGTTTCGGCCAAGACCCCTTTTTTTTTATAGGCTGATACCATGATCAAAAATTCATCATCAGCCCGGAGACGTCCACTGCTGAACGAAGGCCTCCCCCTTAGACCGCCACACTGTACGACAACCTGCCATTTGCATCTACCGGTTGCCCGCGACTTTTACAATGCCTAGTGGGAGGCCTTCCTACGCTGCGTCTTCCGGTTCGCGGTCGCCACTCAAGAACTTTTCTTCCCCATCGGTTGTCAGTTCTTCGAGCGGTGTGGCCTACCCATTGCCACTTCAACTTGCAAACCTTGCGAGCTATGTCGGTAACTTTGGTTCTTTGGCGAATATCCTCGTTCCGGATTCTATCGCGCAAAGTAACTCCGAGTATAGCTCTCCCCATTGCCCGTTGCGTGTCACTAAGTTTAGCCAAAAGGCCAGCAGTTATAGACCACGTTTCAGTTCCATATGTCATCACTGGATCAAAAATGTGTATGAATATATCGACTAAATTAGAATGTGGAAATTGAAACTATTACGGCAACTGTCATGCTTCCAAAAAATTGGAAATGTGTCTTTCCTAGTAACCTTTACCGAGCCAGACCCATTCAACCTTTCATCTACTTATTTATTAATATTGTTACAGGGCCTTCCTGCGAATCCTGTGCGTATGTTGTCCAAGGAAGTTGAGGAGGAAGTATAAACCACAACTTAGATTCAATAAACAGTCTCAGGTGAGTAGATACTGTTCAACTATATTGTATTTATGTATCTTTGCCCGTAGTTTGTGTTACTTAACTAATTAAATTTGTGTTGAACTTACTTTGTTCTATTTTAGTTTAGTTGCAGGTATTAAGGTCGATTTTGAAGGTTTTAGTTGACAGAACTAAACTAACTAAAGTATTGCCGGCCTTAGCTAACATGTCTTATTTAAAAAGTGACAGCAATATTTTAATTAGTTTAGATGAAGGAAACAACCATCAACTTGTCAAAAAATTGCTGTCCTTTCGAAAAATTACAGGCGTATTTTTTTCGCGTTTTTATAGGTCAGTCTCAAAGTAATCGTATTCACAGTGATGAATGCAATTAACTTCTTTGGGTAAAGTGCTACCGTCCCGCGTAGCATTGTAGAGTTAGTTATTATCATTGCAATAACAACGTTGTTGACGTGGTAAAAACGTCAAATATTACACTAAAACAGGGACTTTTCACTTCCTTGAATTTTATATTATAAGGTAATATGTATTTATTTACACAGATATAATAGTAGTATATGGAGATTCCCAATGATTCAGGACTGGATCAGTCCTATTGCTGATGGAGTTATTACAAGCACATACTAAGTTGAGGTACATGCTACAACCAAATGACATAATGTAATGTAAGTTATTTGAGCCATAAATTATTACTCACAACTACCAAAGAACGTTTACCGGATCGTGCCTATGATACTCGTAATTTTGAATGATCCGCTGCACCAATTTGTATAATATAGTTGACTCAAAGCTGACTCTCTGGGATTCTCTATAAAATATTATCTCTGTGAGTATCTATAGTACTATAATTATCTAGAATATTTTATCATATTTTGATTTGCGTTCTCTAGAAGAAGACTGATTTTATTACAACTATTTTCATTTAATTTCACTAAAGCTAAATTGTTTTTTGCGTTTGGACTTTACATCTTGTTCAAGTAGGTTCAGTACATATTTTTTAATTTCAGTTGCGTACAACGCGGCGTTATTACTCGGCGAGTGAGCTACAACTCCAAGGCATACAGCAAATCAGACATAATTCCTGCGAACAGACATACATTTAGCATATCTGCAGTTTTTTACATCTCCTATTTCCTATCCAAGTGCCTTCGCAAATTCTCGAATACTTAAAAATTTCGAAAATTATCAATGACAGCCCGAACTCAAAAATATACCTGTTGGCATAGTTATAGTTATTTATATAGTTGCCACCACAATGTCTTCATGCAGAGTAAGAATATAAATAGAGAGGTACGTGTGATGCATATATATAATGATGCACATACTGCACTGTTGTGTGTTTGTGCAATTCCGCGTTTACCTGAAGACATTTCCTCTATGCAGCTTGATTGTTTCTCAATATCTATAAGATAATAAAACAGCATGGTTTTTCTAAACAGGATCCCTATGTGTCTGCTCGTTTGAAATCGCCCTCCATAACATTTTAACTCTTATAACTTCTGCGTGTCTTTGTTTTTGACAGAACCAAAACATATTAACCTGAAATAATCGTAACTTTGCATGACTCGGTACCACATTCATTAATTATTATTTATTGTTCAGAAATGTTTGCGTTTAAATGTTCATCTCCCTGACTGTATGCTGTCTGATGTCTACCACGCAAGCAACGCACGCAACCTTTTGCTTCTTACTTACTAATACTGTTCTGTATGTTTTAAACTTGCAATAAACTCGATCTCGAACGTGAATTTCCATTCCATTTGTGGTAATCTTCATTTTCCAATAGATTCGCCAGTTTCAAGTGTAACTCTCTCAAAAGCAATAGATATTGGAACCGTCTATCTCTTGATTTCATTCCCGCTGTATTGATTTAGGTTGTCGTTTTTGAATCTTTCATTATAATTCCGAGATTAGTCCATTTCGTTTGTTTTGTGAACTCTGGTATAGTTGTCAATGAAACGTATAATTATTATAGTGAACGAATAAAACATGCAGGCATTCCTTCAAGGACGTTACACAGAATTTCGACCCGAAATCACTACGAATGTACAACAGCTTGGCCACTAATGTATTAGGATTACGGTCGACTTTATGAAATACACTAAATGCATTATATTTCGTTTGTAGCTTCATGGCTACGAGACATGTCATAATCAGGGGCCTTATTTTAGATTCGTATGCAAGATTTTCGTATACGAGCGGAGCCGACCTTCGAAAGATATTGTTTGCAATAAGGTTCAATATCGTTTGAAAGTCGGCTCCGCACGCATGCGCAACTTTGCGTATTTTTGAATCAAAAATAACGCCACATTACATTTGATGTGAACGCGGCCATAACTCGTGAGGGCACTAATCTACCACAATTAATAGTCACCCTTATTTTCTGAGAGATTAAATTTGATATAAACTAAACTCGTGGGCAACACAATGAGAGGAAATAACATAAAAATAGACAGTTCATTACTCTAAGTATTTAAAGATGTTCATCGAGTAACAGTCAGCTAACTGTGTGACAGGTTGAAATTTTTGGTAACTCGTTGGGAACAAACCACTGCCCACTTTGGCACAATCAGCAGCGTTAGGTAATTTTCAAGCTCTAGGAATGCTTGTTTTATTCGCTCGCTGTTAAAACGACAACATAGGAAGTTAATATTTACAATGTCTTGTTTCGCAGTATCCAGTGTCCACGATGATGTACTCGTCGGTGTCTCAGCACGAAATGTGTCGGTTGTGACAGCAAGCCCGCGCGGGAACCCTGCGTGGCCCGCGCGGTCGTTGCTCTTGATGCAAGGAGCGCCGCTCGCTTCGCTCAAGGCGAGCCGGAGCTAGCGGCGCAGGCGCCGCCGACCGAGACGCCTTCCGCATGAGAAACATAGAACATACCTCCTTCGATGAACCGCTCCCTTGCGTCGACAGACACCTCTGCTGTCAAGACTCTGTATCAATCAGTGAAATCAGCTTAGACAGCGATAGCAGAAACCCTTCCATAAAACAAAAAGGGAAAGGCAAAAAGAAAGTGACTTACCAAATAAAAGCAGAAGTGATCTCAAAATAAGATAAGTGTTTTCTAGTCATGTTCATGATGACTTTTCAATCAGGAGCTGTGATTTAAAAGTAGCATGTATATATTAGTCTATGTTGTATATAAAAATATATAGTTTCGTGCATTAGATGCTTTTTCCTAGATTTTATTAGAAGTAATGTACATAAATGGGAAGAAATGCGCTTCGAATATAAAGTAACTGTTGTAAAAAACTCGAATACTATTAATTTTTTAAGTGTGTACTGTATAATTAATTTTATATTCGAAATTACATTAATAGTCGTCAATATCTCGTATTATCGTAATATACCTTCACATTTCCGTAATATTTATTTGCCGATATAATTTTTATAATAATTATATATTTTGCAGTTGTAATGCAGTTTTTCTAATGCAAAGTCTGTCTGGTGAACCTTTGCCAGTAGTCGTCGTCAGCCATAAGACGTCCACTGCTGGACGAAGGCCTCCCAATAGAGGGGTGTTGCCATAATCCCCACGCTTGGCAGGCGGCTTGGGGTGGGTCTGGTTGCAGTTTAAAGACATACCCAGGTCCAAGTTTGCCAGTAGTGTGCAAGTGTTACTATGTTTCGGTTTGAAGGGCAGTGTTACCAAAGAAATTACTGGGCATGAAGAGATTAGACATCTAATATTGAGATATTACTTGTCAAATCTTTACAAAATCCTGCGCACTGCACTGTGCTCGTCACTCTTCTGGCACTGCTACTGTTATGGGCAGTGGGCAGGCGTGAAGTTTACCACCAGGCGAACGTCTCGCTCGTCTCGTTACGCCATTGAATAAAATATACCTTAGGTACCTTAATTATGTTGATGTGTAATTATTATATTTAGCCAAATACATACAAAATCTCATAAGGACTATTGTACATATATATCTACATCGTTATTTAATTTACCACAATTCAATTGGTATCATATGACAATAGCTATCCTGACTGTTTTGGCATCAAAGACAAAAACTGCTACAATAACTATATTACATTCCAAACAAAGACATTCCAAGTAAATTATGAGCGACATTGATAATAATTAAGTATAATTAATTTATACTATTTGCTAAATACATTTATTTCAATTACTTCGTTCTGCCATAACTCAATCTACGAAGTCTAATTAAGTAACATTATATTATTATAAAGAAGTATAAATCTGATAAATTCATATTATTCTGTCTGGTATAAGGAATCATGCCATGTAAATGTAATTACAATACTCTAAACTAAAAGAAAACTATATTGACTGATATCTTATTGTAGAACATAAGAATAAATTGAACAAAATATAACCATAATGTTAATAATTAAATGATGAAATAACATTTGTTTGAAAACTATTGTTGTTACTATATGCTTAGCCTCGTTATTAATAATTGTAGGTGTTTTTTCAATAAGTATCTATGTTTGTATTATTTCAAGGTTTAGTAATTCTAGTATAGCTATTTACATAAGAGGGAAATCCTTCCTCCAAACATAAAAGGGTTTGTTAGTTGGCAGATCTAAACTTACTAAAGACATAAGGCTATCTTTTTCATTTCTTTCTATTAAGTAAGTTCGTAAGTTAAGACCTGTCAACTATACCTACTCTGTCTATTATGTTATCGCTTTTTGACAGCTCATGCAAAGTGTACGACGTATTAAAGCTGCTATCAAATTATATTATATCCCATATAAATATAGTAGATTACTCACCTGGGGAGCAAAAGTAAAGAATGTCTCATGTATATTGTCTCCCGAGGTAATGCCGAGGCGTGACAAATATGAGATCTAAGGCTTCATTACTCGTTCCCGTGGTAAGTATACGATTTTATGTGCCGCTGCTACCGCTGCTACATTGTAAAGCAATGTTATGTCAACTGTTACTGTCGACGTAACATTGTAAACAGGTCACTGGCAGACTGGAATTCACAAAATGCGATGTCAAAAACGAACGGAAAATAATACTAGATTAAACGTACGTTATCAACTTTGCAGAGCTGGAGTTTTGGTGGGAACACGGAAAAATTATGTCGTTGCATTCTATTATTTTCAAAAATGTGTTTTTCGCGAATTAACGATTAAAAATGGTGGTGTTTTATTCATTGAGTGTTGAATTACATGCACGAGTGTGGGCAAGTGATATAATGAGGTGAAATATATAAATACGTGTTGATTTTAAAACTCCGTAGAAACTCATAGTAAAGTCGCCACAACTTTAGTAGGGTATGACTTGGACTCGACTATGACTAATGTCGTGTGACCCACTATGATTTCATGACATATTTGACTTGTTAATAATAAACAAACTTGAAAATTAATAAACTTAACACTGGCAGAATGCGCAACGTGCGATGCCAATAACTAAGGAAAAAAAACTTTGCAGATCTGTCAAAAAGCGAGAATATAAAGTCTTCAAAATTTGGCCGGATGGCGTAGGTACCTATATCCTTCGATCAAAGAAATAAACGATTTCGCCATTCGCCCGACCGCTTCTCATCTGTAGCCAGTGCTTCCAGATAGCGAAAGTAAAAAAACAGTACTACCAGCTAAAAAATACAGTATATTCCGAAAGTAAAAAATACAGTAGGTACTTAGTTTTCTAAAAATTTATACAGTGAAATTACAGTAACAAGTATTCTGTTAGATATTGAAAGAAAAACAATCATAATTTTATTTTATTTATTTAATTATTCTAACATAAGGAGTTCTTCGTATATTTCGTAAATTTTTAAATAAAACACCACTATTTTTGTACATTAACACACGAAAATACACAATATTATTCATAATTATGTACTCAGGGCCATGTTTTTTTGCTGCTTGCTCCAGCGACTTGCACATGATATACTTACTTTATACGAATGCAAACAAAACTAATTTATATTGTACCTAACTTATGTACCTGTATCTGATTAGGGAGAACAGCCATACCTATACATAATGTATATATTTTTGTGTATTCATAAACATAATAACTTGAGAATTGGCACAATGCACAAACGTGCAGTGGCCACAGAACAAAAAAAAAAAAAAAAAAAAAAAAATAAACATAATAATTCCATTTCGCTATTAGAAGTACGTTTGTGAATAAATAATAATATAATGTACCTACGTAAATTGTAAAAATAATAACTTGTATGGGTTGTCGTATCAATTTATATTAAAAAATATTTTTTCTATAAAATTGTTTCAGTTTATATTTACATCAAATAGTCTGCAACATAGAAAAGCAAAAGCCCTACTTCTTAGGTAGAACGGCTGTCAAAACAATGTTGTAAAGCAAACCGCTGTCGCCAGTTTGACACATAATTGTACGAGGGGCGTTTAATAAAAAGTGAGAATGAGTATGTTGCCGGTAACTTTTATTATATGTTATTGAATTTTTCGATATAGTCGCCTTTTAGCGTAATACACTTGGAATATCTTTTTCAAATCTTAGAATTCCTATCCTAAAAAACTCTTCGTCCTGAGCACCTAAAAACTCCTGTACTGCAGCGACTACTGCTTCATCATTTTCGAACCTCTGTCCTCTCAGAGACTCTTTCAACCTCGGAAATAGATAGAAATCACTAGGGGCAAGGTCGGGTGAATATGGAGGATGCTCAAGTATTTCGAAGCCAGAATCACGAATTGTAGCCATAGCAACGGCGGACTTGTGAGCCCCGGCATTACACGACATTATCTTGATAGAACAAAACAATTTTTGCTAGTTTGCCTCGCCGTTTCTTGCGTATTTCGTTACACATTTTTTTATTTGTTCTGCATTCAAAGAGCCCGTTACAGTAGCTCCATCGAGATTATTCTATCATGACCACCCCTTTACTATCCCAGAAAAGAGAGCCCATGATCTTTCCGGCGAAACGACTCGCCTTACATTTCTTAGGAGTTAGAGATGATGGTCTTTTCCAAGTCATAGATTGTAATTTTGTTTCAGGATCGTAATGGTGAAGCCATGTTTCATCCATTGTTATGAATCGAGATATAAAACGATCAGGATCTTGTTGTAAAATTTCCAATGAAGCTCTAGACATGTTTAGCCTTGTTTGTTTTTGTGCATCGGTAAGCATTCTGGGGACCCAGCGTGCGGATACTTTTTTCATCCCCAAGCGTTCGTGTAAAATGCTATGCACACCCAGTCGAAATCTTTGTTTCATCGGCTATACAACGTACTGTGACACGACGATCTGCTAAAACAATGTTCTCGACTTTTTTTACCATTTTTTCGATCACTACCGTTATGGGGCGGCCTGGGCGAGGGTCATCTTTGGTGGACGTTCTTCCACGTTTAAAATCGGCACACCAAAGAGCAACTGTAGAATAAGGTGGTGCAATTGCTCCTAAAGTATCCTGCAAATTGTGATTAGTTCGTTCCGTAGTGAAATTTTTAATGCACAAATACCTAATAACCGCATGCAATTCATTTTTTTCCGTTTACGACAACACGCTACGACAGACTGCAAACAAAAGACTTCCATTTTTTTAAAACAAAAACTAATCAAATTATTTCCTTTTTTTAAATCTTGTCAATATTCCAGCTTTACCAGCCAGTATTTACTTTTTTCGGTTCCAAAGAGTCTACCTCATTCTCACTTTATAATGAACGCCCTACGTATATAAACGACGACGAAAAAATGCCAATCATTGGTTGCGCATTTGAAGTAAAACGCTCGAAATGCCATTTAGCAACAGATTAAAATTGATCTAATTACGATGCAATGTGGTTTGGTTTCCTACGCGTCTATTTAAATTGTCTTTTTGAGTATTCTCTGTTTAAAAACATGTTAATTGGTAAAATTGTCATTAAGTCCATTTGTACTTTAACGCCGGCTAGCGCGGCCCGTCACATTTCCGTTCTATTCACTTCTCTCTTCAGTGCAAGCAGCTTAAATGGCGATAATAGTTTTAGTGCTATGAGGTATTATATTATAATCTACTAGCGGTATCCGGTCACGCCAGGCTGTGACTTATAATAATATTATTAGATACAACAAATTATAGCATGCCGGTTCAAGTCTTGCCAGATGACATCATTATTTTTTCTTACTGTCTAACTATGCATTAAAAAACATTAATATTTTTTACGTTATAGCAGCGACCGTGATAATGGAATGGACGGGCCCTTGCAAATCGATCAAAATTAACAAGACAACACAATCAATCGTACCTAGCTAAAAGTACATTTACAATGCAATTACAATTTACAATTTTAATATTACATTTGCCGGAAAATGGCGAAAGCGAATCTAATTACTGCATGACAAAAAGCGAACACATGTACCTACATGTATTAGAAGTTTGTATTGTCGTATCGTACGGCTCGCATGCCGCAAAGGCAGAGTATGACTGACGCGAGTGGAGAGCTGGCGCTCAACACATAGTCTTCATAATCTGTGCGCTTATTTCCCCTCCATTCATTTTATCATTATTCAGGGATATCGTAATCTGCAAGTGCAAGGATTAGTAGTTCTAAAGATTTATTTACATACAAAAATATGTAGGAATGAACGTATTCTATTAATTAAGTATCTGGTTTCCATAGTACAAGCTTTGATTAATTTGGAACTAGATGGTGCTGTGTGAAATGTCCACCAGTTTTATTGTAATGATAAATAATGAAGAAGAGAAGGTTGCCGCTCTTTCTATAATAAATAAACTATTCCAACATCAACTTAACAACCTATTTAAAAATGCTGTAGCAAGTATAACGTAACTGACATTATAGCTTTACGCTTTAAAATAACTACTCTATACAACCCCATATATTTCTTCAAATAGGTTATGTAAGCTCTAAAAAAATATCGAAACCAAATAGAGCTAGCTGGTTTTAATAAAATTAAATCAAAATAAAACCTAAGCCATCCCAAAGGGAAAATATTAAAACTTGAGAATTACCATAGCACGCGAAGTGCTGTGGCCGAAAAATAAAAATAAAATGTTTTCCCTAGCTTAAAATACGAGTAGGTACAATGCAAAAAATTACACTAACATTACAAAAGCGAAATTTTGTCAGGATGTGTGTGTGTGTGTGTTTATGTTTGTATACCTCTTCACACCAAAATGTCTAAAGAGATTTCTTCTTATATGAGACAAAGTTTATTTCCCGGAATGACATAATACCTAAGTTACTTTTTGTCATCATCACGCGGGTGAAACCGCGAGGCGCAGCTAGTATTTTATAACACATCTCGTCCTCAAAATGTATAGGGAAAAGTAATATAGGTTTATCAGGCTCTAACGATGAGCCGTCCAAAAAACAGGGACTCCGCTCAATCAGATAAACGTATACGTCCTACATTACGATTTCTTTGGCAGGCATGAGATGTGAAGGGCTGATAAGATGTACAGTCCACAGCTTAAGTAAAAGACTACTATTATTGGCTAATTTTCACATCAAACAGCATCTACTCTTAGTTATATAGGTACGAAGCAGAGTAGAACAATACTAATAATAATAATAATACTAAGCTCCTATCTAGGTATTGTATTATTATTATATTTGAATTTATTTTGTCTCCGTTGTCCATCTGTCTGTTTTTTTTTTCTTCATTTTCATTGGCTGTAATACACTTTCATTCAAAGCTTTGTCTAACATTATTTTAGCGTAATTATTGCATCGACTTCATCCCACAACAGTAAACAATCTTAGCGTATTTTATAAATTACTTTCTTTCCTCTTCATTCTAATTTCCATTTCAATGATAGCGACATGAGACAATAATAAATATTTGTCTAAAAATCATATTTTTGTACAAGAGGAAGATATAACGGACGTTGAGTGTATTTATTTTAATCCCTACAGGAAAGTAAGTAAATCAGACCTCTGAATAATTCACGAAACCTGAATCAGACAACACACCCTATTCGAAGGCATCCTCGGAAAACTCTATTTCTTACATCGATTCCTCGTGATACGGCCTTTAGTGAAGTCCAAATACGATCACTTCATGAATACGGATTGATACGACTTTAGTTTTTAGATCACTAGGTTACTCGGACTTTGCAGGTCTCTTATTTTCTTGTATAAATATTTGTAGATTACTGTAGCAGCAGGCAATAGAGGATATGATAAAAGAAAGTGAAACGTCTGTCCAATGCAAAGACTTATAAGCCCTGTTGACTGATCGTCCAACTTCCCTTCATACGAAAATTAGTAGTTTAAAAACCACTGCTAGCCACTGCGAGTACGTCAGAATTTGATTCAATTTCATAACCCAATTAGCGTCTTCCCAGAGATTAGCCAATGACAAGCATAGAACGTTATATGCACACACGACTCACCGTTGTGGGCAGGGGTGCCCACAACGGTGAGTCGTGTTTGTAGGAGAAATTATGTTCACGAGCTACAGGCCATCAACAGGCTATATGATCTGTGGCCCAATGCCATCTGTGAAAAATACCTACCTACCTTAGTGGTAATTGCGAATTTTTTTTGCATCCGAGGAAAGCCACGAGCAAAATGCTCTCCTAGTGGTAAACGGCACGTGTGTCCCATAACAGTTTATGGCAATATTTGGTCCAGGGTCTCGCTGCAATTTGAATTTCAACAGAAACTCGACCATGCATTGTACTCGACACTGTGAGATAAAAGGAAAGACGGACCGAGATTCTCACGTCCGTCCTTCCTATCTCACGATATATTATATTCCTCAGTTGCCAATGATATTATATATATAAGGAGGGAGATATCGGAGATATATATATATAGGTCATATCGCGCCCTAAAATGGCCCCGTGAAGACGGCCCTAAGGACCGTCTCGCCTGTCTGCGCTCACTAAGCGAGACGCGTGCTCTCATAAAAGTGCTATCTTCTTTCGCACTCCGACGTAACTCATAAGCATGACGGCACGGGGGTCATTTTCAAACGTTGTTTTATTACGCGATGGCGCATCTTTCGTAATCTTTGTCAGTTACATATTTATTACATCTGCAATATGGTACTATTTGTGCCATGTTGTAATTAGTGTCGTGAATGTGGTACCTACATTAAGTGCCTTTCACAGTGGCTGACGCAATTACCATATTAATCGCCGGAATGCAATAGTGTTCGTTAGCTGATTCATCACAATTGGGTCATCTGGGTGCGATCATGTATATTCTGCTGAAATCAAAATTCAGACCTAGAAAAAAGAAATAAATAAAATTGTGTGCTTTTAATAGATATTGTTGTGATTTTTAAAGAGATCCCCTTTAGTCACCGCGCCTGATTACGTAGTACTATTATTTTTTCTGTGCTGATGTTATGCTTAGATGTGGTTCGCGATTATAATGTTGTAATGTAATGTTAATGGTGGATAGCATTCTGCAATCACCAAACCACCTGCCAAGCGTGGGGATTATGGCAACCCCTCCCTGTTAAGAGGGAGGCCTTCGTCCAGCAGTAGACGTCTTCTGGCTGATGATGACCTGCTCCAAAGAATACTACCACCAAGTTCATACGAAACTTTACCAAAATACGTAGGGTCGTACTGCATCAACGAAACTCCCTACAAAATTATAGATCAAATAGGTTAGCCACATTCATAAAATCAAATTAGGATTGACAATAAAAAGCAATAAAATACTGCGTTGTTATTGGTTTGGTAAGAAAAATCACCGAGTCGCTAGTAATAAAATCAAAGTTCAGTAATAAAACCGACAACTGAGATCGCTGTCCAGTAAATGTAACCTTCAAAGGGGACTGGAAGATTTTACGAGATTCTAAAGGCTTTATCTTCAAGCTCTATTAGTTCAGAAACCTGAATACGATCCTGAATACGGTTGAAATCGGCTTTTGTGAATATAAGTATGAGAAATATCTATATGTATATTCAGTATTATTCAGGTTTTGGATAAACGTTACCTCAATGTCTGAGTTTTGTTACACTAATCCAGTTTATGGCTATAACTACAGAAAGGCGTCAGGGCGCTTATTGAGACAGAATTGTCTGTAAGTAGTAATGGGTTTTTGTTTTATTTATACGGGAATACTCACGTTTAATTAAATCGGATACTCCGATAAATAAAACAAAAATGTGTCAAAACCACGTCAGTTTTCATAATAAAATAGTAATGGTATTATTTAGGTGCGTAACTACGCACATAAAGAATAACCATTACCCTATATTGAATCAACACTAAAAAAAAAAACAAGTTAATAATCAAGAGAATTAAATTAGTAGATGAAAGTCATTAAAGTAAGGAGCCTTCGTTCTCAAGACGAATAAAGTCGTGTTGTGTTGGGGTCACCATCATTTTGCTCCACCGAGGATACATCGACCAACCCGCAACTGGGCCAACGTGGCAGATCCCAATCGCCCAATCGCCCTTCGAGGGTAGGCCTATGTGAGGCTGATTATACTAATGCTGATGCTTATGAGGCTTCCTGAACCTACGATATAATTTATTTCACTTGACTTTTTTATTTAGGTCGGTATGAGAGTGACGTAGATAGAAAGACATGTAGAGCAGAAATATACGGCTAGATCTACTTATCAGAATCATTGATACTACTAGATTCATGTAACTTGAAAGACAAACAATACAATAAAACCGTTCAAAAATTATAAAAAAGAAGTGTGAGTATCTTTTAAATTAACGAAAACTATTGCATACTGACAAAATTTGTGGTTTCCAAAAGTTGTCACGCAAAACCCTTGGACTTTGTAGAACCTGAGATGTCACCCGACTAGAATTCTGTATGTCTGATAGATTTGAGGGAAGCATTTGCTGCAGCATCATAGCTTCACGTTAATGTCAATTCAGGACCAGGTCAGGCAGGTGTGTGCCAGGAATTCCACGAATCATGTCATCATCATCATCAGCCCGGTGACGTCCACTGCTGAACGAAGGCCTCCCCCTTAGACCGCCACACTGTACGACAACCTGCCATATGCATCCACCGGTTGCCCGCGACTTTTACAATGTTGTCGGTCCACCAAGTGGGAGGCCTTCCTACGCTGCGTCTTCCGGTTCGCGGTCGCCACTCAAGAACCTTTCTTCCCCATCGGTTTTCAGTTCTTCGAGCGATGTGGCCTACTCATTGCTACTTCAACTTGCAAACCTTGCGAGCTATGTCGGTAACTTTGGTTCTTTGGCGAATATCCTCGTTCCGGATGCTATCGCGCAATGTAACTACGAAGTACGAATCATGTACGATATAAGAAACAATAAACATATTGTGTTACATAAAATTTGTTAGTGCAGTCAGGGTTTCACCAAAAAGGAGATCGCCTAAGATTATTTGTCCATAAAAAAGGAAACCAAATATTTTGATACGTGATGACAGTTTAGTCGCAAGAAATTTAGCACATTGTCTTTATAGATTGTCTGAGAAAAACAGCAGAAAAGGCTAACCTACTCTCGGTTGACTTTAGAAGCGCTCGATTATGAAGAACGAGACGGTAAATAAAAATAAGAGCCAACTTCGCCCCTCAAAGTGTAGAGGGCTTTTAACGCAGGCCGAAGAGAAAAAGTTGTTTGTTTCGAAGCGGCTACTTAAATGAATACAAATAAAATTGAGAGAACCGCGGTCAAAATTAAGCCGATACTTGAAATAGGTAACTTTGTAGAATGAATTTCGAAATTCTTTGGTAAATGTTAAATTACACTTTATTCTCTACTTATACAAATGAAACTTTATAAGCCAAAAGTAGGAAACTATGAAATGAAATAAATGCATTAATAAGACGTTATTCTCTACCTACTAAGATATAGATAGATAAACTCTTTATTATACACACCAAAATAAGTTATTTGTGTCGTGACGATTACAACAGAAAAATGAACTTAGAACTAGTGTAACAATTGACGGCCTTATCGCTAAAAGCGATCTCTTCCAGCTAACCTTAGGATGGAAAGGATTCGAAAAATATATAAGTAGACGGGGTGTGCAATATTAAATAAGTAGCTACGAGAAAAATACATAGAACATAAACGGTAACGATAAACATATAACGATGATGGTATTAATCTGTTGAAAAATCTACTTAACTTGAACTGATTTACATAATCTTAAGATTCAGCTTTGAACCGACTAATTGTCAGTTGACTTATGATTCCGGTTGAATATTTGGTAGGATGAGAAGGGATAATCTTCTGGGATCTCTAGGGACTGACTGGAGGTCGAATCATTCTCATAATCTGCGGTCGCTTCTTGCTTTGAGGAACAACGTACTACTCGTAGTAAGATTTTATGTGTGAAGCTGCATAAAAGCTGCGCGATGCGAAGCTATATCACGCCGCTACATATAAATACCTAATTACAATAACATTAGAAATCCGAAAGTTTTCAAGTGATTAAATGTGTGAGGGTGTGTAGGGGTTTCAATATGGACCAAATATCTTGAAACTGTAAGGGCAAGCACGTCACATTTACGAAGCAATAATAAAGAAAAACCAACCGATAACCCCCGTCGCACCGACTCGTCAAGTCAGATAGGTCAGTGTATATTTTGGGGCCTGCGATTTACAACCATATACCAGCTTCCATTACCTGGACCTGGACCTGGGTATGTCCTTAAACTGCAACCAGACCCACCGGAGGACGGGCAGCAGCGTCCTCTCAGTTAACGGTTGTGAGCATTCTGCGATCCCCAAGCCGCCTGCCAAGCGTGGGAATTATGGCAACACCCCTCTATTAAGGGTGTACTATTCGTCTACTCTTCACTATTCGTCCAGCAGTGGACGTCTTATGGCTGACGACGACCAGCTTCCATTCGAGATGCTCCTTCGAACGCGTGCTACAAAACCAAGCTGACAGTGTGGTTAAAATAATTTTCACACCACCTGCTCGACAATGTCCAATTACATATCATGCAACCTCAACGTAAAGTAAAGCATTATCTCTTAAGGGGTATAAAGTTGAATGAAACCCCCTAAGGAATAAAGTGATTTGAATTTGGAACGTCAAATTCGTGTGGAAACTCGTGGAAATCTCTAAGTAAAAAAATGCCCATATGGCATTGTAAAGAGGTTTGTTCGAAAATCGAACGGGCCACCATAAGCAGAACTCAAAAAGAAAGGTGCGTTTTTGAAGAATGTGAAACAAAAGACGGTGTTAGGTCCTGTGATAGTCAGTGAATTTTAATTTATGGAGCCCTGGCATTTTATTGTCTCGCAGAAGGTGTGAAAAGTAGAGTATGCTCCTCTGGAATAAAGCCTGTTTTCGTCTTGGGCAGCTTGAACCCCTCGCTTCACTCAGGACTCTATATAACTTAACTCTAGACTACGCTCGCAGGGTTCAATATGCCGCCCACGACGTAAGACACTGCTTTATTCCCTTAGTGCATAATCTACTATATTGTTTCATGACATTGAAGCGTATTTGTATTTTTATAATACCTCATTTTATTTAAGTGATTATTTTTAATGACATACTTAATGAAATTTGACGTGTAACTTTGGTGTTATCAATAAAATAAACTGTTGTATTGTATTGAAATAGAGATATATTATTTTAACGGTTTAATGGGCTTCCATTTGAGCACCATCACGCCTGAACAACGCCTGCCTGTGACCTGGTCTACAGTAGAGCATGCTTGCCCCGAAGAAACCGATACACTCACTACTCGAAGACACCCAGATTATTTCAATAGGGAAATGCCTACTCGGGAAGCGTATTCCACTGTTTACTTAGCAGTTCGCATATAGAAAGTGGATCGTAAAATCGATAAATTGTTTCGTTAAAGTTTTAGGGGCATCAATCATTAAACGATGTCGATTTTTACAGCTACTGACAAAAGTTAAACGTTTGCATTTATTAAATTTAGTTTTTTTATACAATTGAAGGAAATTACAGTATGGATGTGAGTGTGCATGAAGATATTTCACATCTAATATCTCCGGGTGACGAGCGCAGTGCAGTGCGGCGAAGGATTTTGTTCGCAAGTTTACAATTCTAGCACTGCTACTGTTATGGGCAGGCGTAATGCTTACGACCACCAGGCGAACGTCTCGCTCGACGTCGTCACACCAATGCTAAAAAAATATATACTTACTACGCTTAAAACTGTACGCTTTGCAATTTACATGTTTCGAGATAGAGAACGAGACACAAAGATAGACTTAATTACCGAGTCGCATAACTTTAATTTTTCATGGGTTTTTTTTTCAATAATTTACGTACTATAAATTATTACAAAAGCCTCTTTTTCGTATTCTTATTTTTTGTTGTTGCTTAGCTCTACAAACTTCTGGGGCCGTGCCTTTTGTCAAAACTCAACAATTTTTGTCAACAACTTATCATAAAAACCTCTTTTTCGTACTTACATAATTAAAAAAAAACGAAGGTATTTAACAAGCATATAGTGGAAAGTGCATTACATAGAAGTTTTATTATAATACAAGCTGTGTGAAGACGCGCTCAAATGTTCGCTAACAGTTGAAGTGTCGTGAGTCGTGAGCTCTCCTGTGTTCGCCCTAGTGTTTGCTCTTAGTGCATAAATCCGAGCTAAGCCTGGATAGTGTGGCTTACAGCCCTGTCTGAGGGTAAATCAAAAATGCGGAATGTCTTCGAAGTAAGACAAAAAAACTTTGAGGAAACAAGCATTGAGCTAAATATCTATAGAGTCACAGTAACAACCGTGTAAAAAACAGTGCGCCGACTTTTTGAACGACTTGAAATACAATAAGACACAAGCGCTCAAGCATACATTGGACACTATACAAGCGACATAACGTCTAAATTCGAACAATTGTAAACTATATTATACACGTATAGGTATGTACAACGGCACTCGGACGTTTTTTGACTGTTTTCACTTAGAGATTGTGACTCTTTAGATATTAGCTCAACAAACAAACAAAGCAACGGCGTCTTTTGTTCTGTAAATTTCATTCGCGTATTTTTTACTACGTAGGTACATAAGATTTACTTCTATTAATGCATAGAAAATGCATCTAAACGTAGTACCACAATATACTTATAGGTACTACAATCATGACGTATTCAGTGGAAGCTAATTTGTACTGTATTTGTATAGTGTTGACATTCCACTTTCCACTGTAGAGCGTAAGCGTGCGCAGCCGGCGCGGTGTGAGCCTTGTGACGTCAACGAGCCAAGCGCTACAGTGGAAATTTGATCAACTGTATTACACAAATGGATTACAAATTAGCTTGCATTGACTATGAAATTGTTAGTAGTCGTAGTTATATGTATATCTACGTATATACGCGCAGTAAACATGAGATTATGTTAAAATGAAAATCTGTAATAATAGGACTCCGTAGACATGAAAATCAGTAATCGTGGGATTCTGTTGAACAAAAAATCTGTAGAAATGGTAGTCTGTAGACATGGGAATCTGTAGACAGAAATCTGTAGACAAGGGAATCTGTAGGGAAAATCATAATTGGCGGAGTAAACGCGTAACATATATACTTCGAGGATCTAGCTCTCGAGCATACATACAAAAAAAACATACAGACGAGTTGAGAACCTTCTTTTTTGAAGTCGGTTGAAATGAAAAAAGAGAAGACACTGATGGGTATCAGTGTCTTACTAAAACGATTATAGGGCTGTAATAGTTTTAGTTTCAGTTGGTTCCATTCGAACACGCCGAAACAGCAACGCGAGTACCTACCTTTCTATATGTCGTTAAATTTGACGTGTCGGTATAGCAGATTTACTTATGAATACACCGATTTTTATCGCATTTCACCGATAAAAAAGTCAAATACACGATTTAATAATAATAATAATCGTTTATTTCAGGCAGATAATAACAATTACATTTCTTTCTTTTCTTTTTTACTTTTTTTTTTTTTACTAAAACAAACTAAAATAAATTACTTCAAAAAATCAATTTTAATTAGCTGAGTAATCGCGTAATTAACATACAACGGGAAAAAAACATACAGTCGATTTGTGATCCCTAGTTTTTGAAGTCGTTGGAAAAATTTATTCAATCGATACAAAAATACACAATTTCGTTTTCGTTTCGTCGTAAATTTTTCGATTCGTTTTTTTTTTTAAATGTCAAATGTGACGATCGTCAAGAACGGTATCGTACTCGTGCTGCTGGTTTGCCGCCACTGCATGACCCTGTCTCGCATCCTGCCCTGTAGCGAAACGTGATAAATGCAAGTGTTACAAAAATGTAACACATGTCGCTTTTTTTGGCGCTAACATAATACCGGATTCATTCGAATTACGATTTAAGTTTGAAATAAGAAGACAAAACTATTTTTGACAAACATAAGCTTGAAATACTTTTTAGTGTTTTATACATAAGACGGGTATACTATTAGTCTGTCACTTTATACCGTAAAACATGAGATTGTGATAAAACTCCAACCCTATTAGCAATGAAAAACGAAAAGACCATTTAAAATCGCGAATGTTCTCAAAAGAGTTCCAAAAATAGAATACGACAAGCCGTCTCAACGATAGCACAAAAAAACCATTAGGGTTTGTAAAAATGAGGGTGATGGATCATTCTCACTACGTCTAATTACTAGCAGCGAACAAATATTTAACCCGACCAAATAGCACACTTATTCGGTTCACGGAGCATAATATTAGGGTTGCCAGTACGACTAACCGGGACGAAGTTTACCCGCAACCATTAATTGTTCTGTGAGCTTACTCTAGGGTTGAGTATAGATTAATTTGGGGTAAGATAACTCGCAGGGGCTGATATTTGCTACCTTAGGCGATATCTTGACTATACTATCTGTAATATTAGGTAGGTACTAACCAAAATTATTATATAGGTACTATAATTATAGTAAATCTCTAGTGTATTTCCGCTCTAATATCGTTTGGTGTACTAATATGATGAAGGGACAAATCATTAATTGTCAGTGTCTCAAATTGTCCGTATACTATTACGGAAAATGTATTAAAAATATTTTTGGAAATTGTTGCGTAATTCCGTAAGTGTTACTGTTCCGTGGGGTCCGTTACTTTTTACTTATTTAAAAGTTCTATCACTAAAATAAAATTCGTATTTTCAGAAATAGGGTTGGATTCCGCTCAAAGCACTACATCAACGGTAGTCCTACAAAATATTCTACTAAGAATACAATAGTGATGCTATAAAAGACCCTTTCACCGAGTTTTTCCTTCCATTCTTCCGGCAAATATATCGCCAGCTACGGAAACATAATCGTAATAAAAAGGTTGTAAGTCCGAGGTTTGATATGAAGTATTTTGACCCAGTAGCCCGTCGACCCTTCACAAACGTTTATAAATTACTGGGCTCGGAGCCGTAATGTATACCTATTTGCATAATATTGTACGCCAAAAGGACTTGTCACATATTGTGTGGATACGAAACATTTACTTTTTGAAGTGGGTATTCAACGTGTTTATTCAAGCCAAACTAATCTGTGAATTCCGCTAGCTCTTATAACTTAAACTTATATGAGCTACGTGCTTAGTTGTAATTTTCCAATAAGAATTTAAAGGCAAAATTTCCTTCAGATCTATCGTAGAATCGATGACTATTTAAATAGACGTGCCCTTGAGTAGAGGCCACGAATCGACACATGTAGCGTATACGTAAGATGTCTCTCGATGCAGTGACGATATAATTAAGTAAGCTGGCAGTAGTTGGAAGCGAAAAATCAGAAAAACGATTTGAGTAACGAGCCCTGAGAGAAGCGTACGAGTTTGCCCATTGAGCTGTAATAACAATAGAGTCACAACGTGCAAAAAATTGTCTGCGCCAAAACTCAGCGCACGCCAGACAGTGCGCCGACTTTTTGAACGACTAAAACTACGATAAGACACAAGCGCTCAAGCATACATTGAACACTATACAAGCGACATAGCGTCTAAATTCGAACAATTGTTATAT
Organism: Erannis defoliaria; assembly: GCA_905404285.2. Taxonomy (NCBI): domain Eukaryota; kingdom Metazoa; phylum Arthropoda; class Insecta; order Lepidoptera; family Geometridae; genus Erannis; species Erannis defoliaria. The sequence continues at coordinate 7,129,565 of FR990066.1, read as the reverse complement.
AATGCACGTATAGGCGGTATAGATATGTACAACGGCACACGGCAACGGTGTGTTTTTTGACTGTTTTCACTTAGAGATTGTGATTCTTTAGATATTAGCTCAATGAGTTTGCACTTTAATAATAATCAGTCTGGATATCACTTATTTTTTTGTAAAGGCTTTAGACATTTCCCAGGGGCCTAGTGATACAAACGTCCCATACTTCCTTGTAGGAACTAAGCCAAAATGTCACAAGCCTTTAGGTGTACTCGTAGATTAGGTAAGCAAATAGTTATAGTATTTTTTTTAAGCTTATATACTTGTGAAATATAACTAGATATTTAGATTAGGTAGGTAGTTTTGTCGTATATAATAAAAACGAACTTAAATCGCCTACGCCTGTCAAATCTCACCTCAATCGACGAGTCAAAACCGAGTTCAAAAAGGAGGAGGTTCTATGTTCGACTGTATGCTAGGTTTTTTTTTATTGTTTACCGATTTCTCCGTCAGTTATGGACCGATTTTGAAATGTATTTTTTTATTTGAAGTCGGTTGTAATTTTTTTAATAAAAGTTACTTGTAATAAGAACCGTACGAATAAATAAAGTCGTCGTAAATCTTGTAACTTGTAGCGTTCACCACATCTTATATTTTATTACACACAATGTCGCGCTAAGCCCTCACATACGACACAGCAAGCTGGCAATAATAGAACTCTTTGTAAAGCCCGGCAGGTAATAAAGTTAACTTCGACGCGATGGAGTCCATCCAAGCTCCACGTGCATCGGCCTACGCCTGCCTTCGTGTACTATGTTTGGTGTAACCTTCTACGACTGAACTGCAACTGCAGGTTTTTAGAACAACAAAGTCTAATAAGTATCTTTATCTTGGCCGTCTTAGGCTTGGCTGAAGCTTAGGTATTTATTTCGCTAACTAGTAAATAACTACATACCGATGCTATGGAGTTTGGCAGAATTGTAAATTGAACTACGTAATATTAATTTTAAATTAGTTTATTTTTAAAGATACGACATTTTACACATGTGTAGAAAATCGACGCTATTTTAGACAACAGCTGTCATAAGTTTCTCTTTCAATGATAATACATTACGATGGTTCCACTTTATTTATTTTTTATGATATTGAATGACAAGACGAGCTTGTCGTTCGCCTGGTGTTAAGGCCTTTACAGTAGCCGGGCCAGAATTGTGAACTTGCGAACAAAACCCTGTGGTGCGGTACACTGCGCACGTCACCCTGACATATTAGATTTGAAATCTTATTATACCCAGTAAGTTCTCTGGTAACGATGCCCTTCAAACCAATACATTGTAATGCTTGCACACTACTGCTTGGCGGTTGAATAACTCGCAACGGTACTTCCCCAGGTGGACTCGAGATACTCACTAAATCAGGGACTCGATTGTGCTTCTAAAAATAATGGCGAAAAGAAATACCTCTGAATTTCAACCAGACTAAGAGCGGAAGGTAGAGCAACAAATCTAGTAAAAGTGTCGTTGATAGAGAACAATGCTCGGTTCAATACCCTTTTGAATCTCTTTGGATTTTACCGAAGCTGAAGTACGGAATGGATAAAAATATTACGAGAATTTACGGACAAGTTGTAATTTCGCTTTAACTACAAGAGCTAATAAAAGTAGTGGTTCTAGTTTATGTAGGTAACATTTAGATTTTGGGTTAGATACAGTCAACCGACTTTGTAAGGAGGTTCTCAATTCCACTGTTTTTTTATTTGTACGTATGTTTATTACGCGATTACTCCGTTAGTTATAAATTGTTTTGGATGATTCTTTTTTGGTTTGGTAGGTCATACTTTAGAGGTGGTCCCATACATTTTATCAAAATCGGTTCAGTAGTTTGTTTTTAAATCAAAATAATTGGAAAAATCATGTTATGCAACTACTTAATCGAAATTAAGTCGGTTGTCTTTTTTTTTTAAATTAGGTACTTGTTATTCAAACAATTACAAGGCATAATCAGCCTGTTAAGTCCAATGCTAGAAATAGGCTTACCCAAAGAAAGTGTATAAATACTTATGACTTACGTAGGGAGGACGATTGGGCTATGTCCACCACGCTGCGCTGGCCCAGTTGCGTTGCATTATGGTGGTTTGTAAGCTATTGAATTTTTTCTTCGGACGTTAGCAGGTTTTCTCACGATGTTTTTTTTTCTATGATATGCCAGTGGTAAGAAAACATAAACTTCAAAGAGCTTTTACTTATACTTTTTTTTTGTACGGAGCCCAGATTTGAATCCATGTTCTCACGTTTCCGAGTCGTAGGTTACCACGGGTTTTTATTTTGTTTTGTTTCGAAATATTATAAACACTGGGAATTATGGAAAACACAACATTTATAAATTGCTAATGAAAATAATAAATTAAATCAAGGAACTCAACCACTCAGCAGCATTACTGCTATAAGTTCTGTGGTCCTATTTACATATTATTTTGGTTAAAATGACAAAGGCCGATCGGATAAAAGGCGTAGGATAAAAACCCACGGCATAATGGGCGGTTTTCTGACAGGCAATTTAAAAAAAATAAAAGATGCTCATTGTAGATGGCTCTGACTTTGCGCAGAACAGATGTGGCTATCATTGTCAAGTTTTTTATTTTATTTCATATGCAACATATCAAAAATACTAATGCTGTTTTGACTGGCCAGTCATACTAAACGTGTACCTAAACGTGCTAGCACGTTTAGTATGCGCTATCTGTTGAGTTGAAGGAAACTACTTTTTTTTTTTAATCATGTATGGAAAATCACCCATTGCGCTGCTGGAGCTGGTAACGAAAAAAAGCTGCAAAATAAGTTTTTTTTTATGAATTGGAATGTTACTCTTTAATAATAATGAATAATTTATTTATTTCATTGCAAAAAATATTTACAAATTACATTATCTTACGAGTATAACTTCTAAATTTAAAATTGAATTTATTTCATGTTTTGAAACATTGTATCATAATAAATTAAAAAGCAATGTATCTTACACATAAGATTTAAGACCCTAACAGTAGGGACCCTGTGTTTGTGGGAGCTAGTTCTCTTCCAGGTTGTGAGAAAAGATGCACATGCTAAAACTATTCCATTAATGATATTACTTCTAAACTGTTTATTGAATTATATAATAATAAGTGCGAGACTATGTTTGATGGATAAGGTATGTTTATGGTCGAGAGGTATCTCTGCGTGGCACCACCCTCGTGAGGGTTGGCCTCGCGGAGATAACCAAGTGTGTGTTTCTAATGCCAAGGATTGTGATTAAAGTGAAGAAAAGTAAAGTAAGTAAGTGTGTGTAAAGTGTTGTGGTGTGAGGTGAGTGTGTGAGTGATTGAAGTGTTATTGTATTGAGAAAAATTGTGAGTTGTGTGCCGAAGGTTGTGCTATGTCAAAATCGCGCCATGCCAATTGGCCTGATCAGGTTTTCAGGTCTTTGCTACATAATATTATTGTTTATTTTATATAAAATATTGAGTTAGACGTAACGGCATCACTAGGCCGAAAGGAAGTCAGTCAGATACGATAAAAGCAGTACCTATAGACTATAGGTGTAGGAAAGTTGCGCAGAGAAAGGGTGAAGCCTCCTTGGTGCTAAAAATTATTTCGTTTGTTAAACGCAAGAAGCTTATTATACCCACAATGGAGATTGCATTCACAACAGTGATGTCATTCAAGGTATCTTTTTTGGCTTGAAAGGAATCATTTGACAACTTGGACACATTTTTTCACACAGCGCCATCTAGCCCCAAACTAAGCAAAGCTTGTACTATGGAAACCAGATAGCTGATAGAATACTGAATGTTCTGAATGCAATCCCCATTGTTGTAAATATAAGCTTCTTGGTTAGAAAGGTCTCAACAAATACATAAATCTCACATAAATTTATTTTTTCTTTTCCTCCTAAAAGGAGTCCATACTCCGGCGGTCTGGCGTTGCACTTAGTGCATTTAGCAGTGTCAAGTAAAAATATGTCAAGTTTTTTGCTGAATTCCAGTCAAATGAGTCTTAGTCACCGTCAAAATCATGAATAGTCCCTGTTAAGTTTAATCATGCCCTACGAGCCTACAAGAATATTTGGAGTTTTGAAAACCACACGAAAAGGCATGTTACTCCACATTATATCACTTGCCTACACAATAATACCACCAAAAATCTTGCACGCATTTTTTTACATTATACTATTTATCATATCTGTGATTTTTATTAATAAAAAACTATGTCTAGTGAGTTTTTATCCTAATCCCAGCCTGAACCCCATGAATACTTCCTGTTTACCACAAAGTGGCTACTGCGTATTTAATCTCTGGATTCCCTTCGAGATTAACTTTACAAATGGAGGAAAATACGCAGTTTGTTTATTTTATGGGGGTAGATGAATGAATTTGAATTAAACACTCTTTGGCTATGCTTGTCTTTGTTTGTACCTAGTACTATGTAGCATAGTAGTAAATTATCTTTGGTTTGTACCAAATAACTAGAAACTTGTTACTGTAGCTATGATGTTATTATGTACCTCATACAGGTAATCCTTTTTTTACATAATGGAGGGAATCCAGTCTGCGTCTCTCCATACGAATGAATTCTCTGGAGCATTTTATTTAAATACTAGAGGTCGTCCGCGACTTAGTCCGCGTGTGGAAGAAATTTGGACCGCCCCCAAAATTCTCCGAATTTTAAATCATTCCGAGCAAACTCTACCGACTCTACCGACTCTACCTACTCTACCGACTCTACCTACTCTACCGACTCTACCTACTCTACCAACTCTACCTACTCTACCGACTCTACCATCCCCCCCCCCCCCCCCCCCATTTCCCCCCCTTTGAATGAACTACCCAAATATACATTTTCATCACTATAACTTCAAAAACAAAGAACTTTCCAAACAACATTCCCCCCCCCCCCTTAAATCGTCCCTGTCAAAAAAATATTGAAACAGTATTTTTTATTTTATATGAACTATCCAAATCCAAATTTTCGTGACTAAAAGTACAAAAACAAAGAACTTTCATACAAACTTCCCCCCCCCCCCTTTTTCCCTCCCTTGGGGTCTAATCCTTTCTTACGCCCTTCCGCATCTGTATGGAGAATAATTTTGGATTTTAATTTTGAATTTAATTGCCAACCAGTATAATTTCGGGTTGGAATTCCTTTTCTTACTTGCTTACTAATATCTTTAGTGCGAAGGTGTTTTTGCTGGATCGTTTATTTAAAATCGATTGAAAAAAAAATTTTTTTTCCTGAGTAACAATATAAAATTTCAAATCCAGAGTGAACAAGTACTTTCTAGGTAAGTAACGACTCTTTCCTAGCCCGCATAGTTGCTACGAGCAGGATGTGGTCAAACGTAAACCTATTTTTGGGCATGGATATAAATGAAAATAAGTCATAAAACTGCTTGCACAGATTATATAATAGGTACTTACTATACCCGTGCCGCTTGTTACTTTCCCCGTCGCACTCTATTTTGCTGTAGAATCACTGAGAGTTGTCGAAATTTTGAGGAATGGCGTCAGCGCGCGGCGCACTGTCGTTTACGACTCATATGTATTACGACATGCGTGTCATTTTAAGTAAGAAAGAAATAACTCTTAAATTTATATTCATTTATAAAAGCAGGAATGCTATTTTGTATCGGTTTTCAACCGACTTCAAAAAAGGAGGTTCTCAATTAGACTATGTTTTTTTTGTATGTATGTTGCGCGATTACTCTGCCAATTATGAACTCATTTTAATGATTCTTTTTTTTTTTTGGTAGGTGATATACTTCAGAGATGGTCCCATATAAATTTTATCTAAATCGGTTGAGTAGTTTGGTTTTTAAATCAAAATTACCAGAAAATATTAAGATGTCATCCAGGTATTCGAAGTGGAAGTCGGTTGTATATTTTTTAAAGCGTGTTGTTACTGGCCTAGAAGAGATTTGACATATCTAATATTTCAGACGAACGAGCGCAGTGCAGTGCGGCGCAGGATTCTGTTCACAAGTTTACAATTCCGGCACTGTATACAGGCAGGCGTGATTATTACCACCAGGCGAACGTCCTGCTTGTCTCTTTACTCCATTGCATAATCTAAGATTGGGTCTGCATGAAGTATGCCTACTGTATAGATCTGAATAATAAAATATAGTAGAGTACGTAATTATATATGTCAGTGGGTACGTACTGTTCACTGAATAAGCCTACGCCTCTTATTTACGTCTTCGGAAAACGGAGCGTAGGAATAAGGACACGTCACCACATTCTTATGAGGTTACGTATTTAAGGTGGGGGGCCACGTGGGGCTATTAAATACTGGATACGGCTTTCTCGGTAATCTCCCCGACTGCAACTTTTCATAAAGATTTTCAATGATTTCATATCTTCAAAAATATTGAAATGCGCGAGCGAGATAGCGACACTTAGTGTTCTCGACTAGACTTGAACTACGATTAATTTAAAGAGTTAATTGTACAAAGACATAAGTTTGCAATTTTATTTTCTTATTTTCAATTAAAAACCTCGAGCTTGCCCCTTTTGAAATAAACCTTGAGTACGTTTAGCGTTCTCGTAGATCTGCGTAGGCCGTAAATATCAGTGAATGAACGTGTAGGCGAAAACGAGAAAAAAGTTTTGTCTTTATCATTTTTACATACATAGAAAAACAACAAAAAATAACTCGCAGGACAGCTCTGAAACTTGTTTGCTTCTTGTCTGAAATCGTTTTGTAGGCAGTCCAAGGTCCTGATGATGAAACGATCTGGTACAACATGGATCACATGTAGGTATAAATTATTATATTAATTGAATTTAAAGGACATTCGAACTGAGAGTATATAACAAGAATTAGAAATAAAAATAATAGAGGCACCTATCATTACAGTTCTAAATACCAGAAAACTGTAGTCCGTCTGAGAAAGATGATTTGATAAAATTCTCCCAAATAATCATTTCCACAGTTAGTATTTTATAGCCAGGAGATAAAAAAGTCATGTTCTTTCTTGCCAAACAAAAGATAGATTTTGGCATTAGAAGTTTAGCTTTGTTATTTTCTCTAAGTGATTTAGTGTAAAAATGCAACAAGGCAAAAACATAAATTAAAACAAAAACTTCCTTTTGTATTTTGGACGGTAAAACGACGGTAAGTCATAGAACCGTTATCATCTCTGAGAGATTCTTTAACCAGCAAAATAGTTTTACGACTTGGTATCAGATAGCTTACATAAGTAACAAAATAAATTAATAAACGGTACAATCAATAGAAGTTGTTACTGTATGTAGCGACGGTGATAATGGAATGGACGGCCCAGCGCTTGCAAATTGATCAAAATTAACAAGACAACACAATTAAGTATACCTAGCTAAAAGTATGCATATTACATTTGCCGGAAAATAGAAATAGCGAATCTAATTACTGCATGACAAAAAGAGAACATATGTACATGCATTAGAAGTTTGTATTGTCGTATCGTACGAATGGAGAGCCGGCGTTCGACATATAGTCTTCTAAATCCGTGCGCTTATTACCCGTCCATTCATCTTATCATTGTCGCTGACTGTATGTAGGTATATCAAGATTGTTTCTATGTAAAGACAGTAAGTATTATAGGTTTTATTGACCGAAGCATCTTTCCTCAAATATATATTTTTATATTTCCGAGTCGGTAGCCATACATAAAACACACAAAGTAGAAAAATATATGAAATATTTGCAAAATGTGAAATAGTGCATAAAATAGAATATAGAGACATAAAATTACAATATCGTGACTCCGCTTCAATATTGTGACGAGTAGAAGGAGCACACTGCCGTTTCCGTCATCAGTTTTTATTTAAAAAAAAATTAAGCTTCAAATTCTAGCTAGCTTACTATGGAAACTGGCGTGGTTACGATTATTTTTCACAACCTAACATAATATGTAAGTATGTGTGCACTACGTACACAATATGTAAGCATGCGTGTGTTCTGTACATACAGACACATTTAGGTAGGAAACTTTTTGTTATAGTTTTCTACATAATACCAGGCTGTTCCACGCACTGAAGAGAGAAGAGTAGGGCCTTCGCTTTTCTGTGGTTCCACGCTTGGAGGATCTAGCTCTCTCCTATATAATCAAAGATTCCACGTAATTTTATGAATAAAATTATTATTCACGTATTTATTTCATTTCTTAGTTATATAAGTTTTTTACAATAAATATTAGAATACTAAAATACAAATTATAAAAAACTTAAAAACTAGGGTGCCGCCAGCAGCTGGGCAGGGCTCAAGCTGCCGGTGGTTAGGGCTGCAGAGTGAGGAACCTCCTGGCAATGCGCGTCGTGTCAAGTACCACTGCCTTTTGTATCTGACCCTTGACCCAACCATCTAGCGAGAGCCTCTTGAGGTATTGGTCAAGGCTTTTCGCTATAAGACCGTTTGCCGAAACTACTATCGGGACAATGATCGTCGAGTCAACATCCCACATGGCGGTTATCTCAAAGGCCAAGTCAAGGTACTTGCTGAGTTTGTCCTTCTCGGCCTTTACGAGATTCTCGTCATGTGGGATGAAAGATTCTCGTCAATTAATATTATTATTAAGTTTTTAGCTAAAGAGGTTTTAGACGTGCCAAATTTATCAATTTATAAAAATTCTAAAGATAATTTCAATGCATACCTTCTTGGTAAAAATCACTCGCCCAATATGAATACTAATTATTTAATTATTTTTTTCGGCAAAGCATCGGGTCTTCATTTGTCAACAAAGAAACAAGCATGGGAACAGCAGCAATGAGCGTATCACGCGTATAGCATTTCGTGCGATGATTTTATACTTATTATAAATAAACGAGCGTTCGGAAAATTGCGTAATATCTTCTCGTCCAAAATCCCTTAGTGTCTGAAGACAAGGGTCTACGCCCAGTGTGTGTTGCCAGTGATGACATATGGAACTGAAACATTGTCTCAGAGTCACAACGGGCAATAGTGAGAACTATGCTTGGAGTTACTTTGCGCGATAAACTCCGGAACGAGGATATTCGCCAAAGAACCTGAGCTACCGACATAGCTCGCAAGGTTTGCAATTTGAAGTGGCAATGGGCAGGCCACATCGCTCGAAGAAATGACAATCGGTGGGAAAGAAAGGTTCTTGAGTGGCGACCGCGAACCGGAAGACGCAGCGTAGGAAGGCCTCCCAACTAGGTGGACCGACGACATTGTAAAAGTCGCGGGCAACCGGTGGATGCAAATGGCAGGTTGTCGTACAGTGTAGCGGTCTAAGGGGGATGCCTTCGTTTAGTGGACGTCTCCGGGCTGATGATGATGATGATGATAAAAAAACGCATGGCCTACCTAGATCTGGGCTGTAAAGTGGATGGGGGTAACAATTGGACGCCCACAGTGGTCAAATAATCATAAGAAAAACATCGCACGAAATGCTATGCAGTAAGTACGCTCATTGGTGCTTTTCCCTTTTTTGACAACAGAAGACAGATTCATTGACGAAAAAATTAAGTAAAAATTAAGTATTCATATTCGGCCAGTGATTTTTAGCAAGTAGGTTTGTATTAAAATTATCTTTTCTGTGGCTATAAACTTACGGAACAGCCAACCCTCTTCGAGCATATACCATTGGAGGTGGCAAGCCAAGGCGTACCTCTCCCAAAAGGTATAAAAAGTAAAGGTATGGTCAGTGACCCTTTGTGTGTGTAGTGAGTTTGTTATACTTAGTGTGCGTGCATAAGGACAGGAATTTGTTCAGAACCCGTCAGAATTTGTTTTTTGAAATGCCATTGTCATAATCTGTAAGATTATATAGAGTCGTTGGCATTTTCAATGGTAGGTGTATACTCGAAGTTTTCAATTCGTCCTTATTTGCTCTAAGCTGTGACACGTTTCATTAACTTGCGACTTGCTAATGTAGGAGAAGAAAATTACCATTATAAACTCAATGACCGAGTTTCATGATAGGACTGAACTTTTTAATATTAATGCGATCTTTACCTGTCCAACTTGGTTCTTTTCTACATAAGTATGTGATCAGATAAGTATTTAAGTTAGTAAATTTCTTGTATTACTGTGTAAAGGCATGTGTCATTTTGGCCAGTTCATACAAGGCGGTATTGGGAATTTGTACCACAAGGCCGCTGCTTATGAGAAATGTCCTAAGTCTTTATAGTTTTGAGTGCATAGAGTTAAATAATAAAAATAATAATAATTATTATTATTATTATCATATAATAATAATTTAGAGTTTTTTTTTTTTTTTTTAATTTTTTTTTTTTATTTAGAATTAATCTCGATAAGTTTTTTTTTCGCAAATTTTAATAACAATGGGGCGTTTTAGTTTTTTTCATTTTGCCACCTAATAAGTTGGCTTCATCGCTGGGTGTTCAGGACCGCTTCTGAAAGCTAAAGCAAGTGATAGAACTAGCGATTACAAACAAGAAATTGTCCTATGTTCCTTTTCGGGAGCGGTTACCTTACATCTAATCTAGTTGGTACTACGAAAAACAAATGATATCAGTAAAAAATCTGCATGATAGATCTAGGGCCTAGATCTATATAAAGTTTTTTTTTTTTTATTCTACGACCACATATTTAGTTTTAAGAAAGTTAGCCCAAAAAGCGCACTGACTTTCGAACGAAAACTCATGCGACCCACACCCTATTCGAACGATTAAAAAATGAGGCCCTCTGTTGGTGACGGTTCTGTCGAATTTTCCTGTGATAAATTGGGCCATTTTAGTATGCCATTTTAAATAATACACGTTATGAGTTTTCATACGAAAAATTAATTATGACTGACTTTCAAACTGAAATAAATATGGTAAGTAAACCTTTTCACATGATTCGACAATTGAGCCCCAAAATTGGTTGAGACTACTATATTCGTATAACGAATGTTACGAATTTACGAAACTGTGTTTTTGGTCTCGTTCAAAAGTAAATCATACCTGTTTGCGAAAATTCATCCAAGTGCTTACAAATCAGAGCTCTATAGGTTATAATCATACCGTCTTATTCATAAAACACTAAAACTATTTGAGTTAAAAAGTGTTTTGTCAATTTCTTTCGAGTAACGAATTGAGTTTGAAAAAACAAGACAAAACACTTTTTAACTAAGATGAGAGAGAGGAGCTGCTAAATCCTCCACGACAAAAATAGGTTTAAAATGCGTTTTAGTGTTTTATGCTTAAGACGGATAAGCTATATCCCGAGTTAGTATGGTACAAGGTTGAAAATATTTAGCCTTTAATCTAGTTCCAGCGATCTCGAATGGCGATCTATTTCAATTCATTGTTATTAAGCTTACGAGGATTATTTTCTGAATAGATAATAACGCCCACCTATGGAATCTGCTGACCTGTTAAATTCATCTGAGACGCCCACGTGTAGATTAAGGAAAACTATGGTGATGACTTTCTAATATTAAATTGTGAGCAATATCGTAGATTATAGGTAGCGCAGCTTATTTTAATTTTATAGTAGGTTGTGAATACGAGATTTCATAAAGGTACCAAAACATAAAAATAATAGGCTTAAAACCCGAGTCGGTCAAGCTAAGTATACTCGACCTGTTTTTCTCACGATGTCAATAGTTTCTTTAATATCTTCGGTTTAATTTCCCAACTGCTTGTGTTTGGGATACATTACGGGTATTGATAAAATTACAAGACAAATAATTTATGTATTTACTTACATAAAATATGCCTATTTATCATATACTCAACTAGGTACAAAATAATTAAAATATAGAAAACCTCTTTTTTGTAAACTCAGAGTAAGTATAAAGTTCAATGTAACGTTGACCGCATTGATATTCCACCAAATGAAACATAAATAGTTTTGCGATGAACGCAAACGTTGCCAAAAACGATCTACATGAAATGAGCTTTCGACCACGGACCTTTATAGATTGATTCTGCTAGATTCAATTCACATGCAAAATTGTGAGACTTTATTAATTTTCTATCTTATTTTCATTTCAAACAGCTATTGAAGTTATTTAATCCGCTAATTTATTATATCTAAAAAAGGTTAAACAAATTACCGTTTTTAATGAAATATCAAGCAAGACAAAAAAATTAAAGTAGCTATTTTTAACTAAGGAATAACACACAGACAGTCTGATAGATAGTGTCCTACGTGAGCCACAAATGCTGCAAAGCGGCGCGAAGCGTTACAGTGCAAAAACATCAAAAACTTGCTTCTCTTTCAAGTTTTTGACTAGGTAGTAGATGTTCTTTGCAGGATGTCGTCGTACCAACCAGGGAAGTACCAACACAGCAACTACTTAGCCATTATTTTTTTAAATTTCGATTATAGGTCTGCGTTTGTCTGCTAACTCGCCTGCAGCTATACGAAGATGCGAACTACGATGAAGCAGACTTGTTTAGAAAAACCAATTCACTCGCGACTTAAAGATAACCAGATTCTGTCGCCAATCAGCAGTGTGCAAGTATTACCGTGTCCCGGTTTGAAGGGTTACTGGTCTAATGAGACTCACCATCAGATTGATATCAGATTTCAAAGTTATAAATACTCAATGCAATGATAGGGAATTGGTTTTGGTACTTAAAGTTCTGGGTACCGCAATAGTCATAAGCATTTATTACCTCTTAGCATCAGGAGAGCGTCTATTTTGTCTATTACGAGTTACCATAAAAATTTGCCTACTAGGTTAACGCATAGGTAAGTTCGTTTAGTACTTACTTACTACTACTACGCAGCGAGCCAAAACGTTGAGTTTGGATTCCGATATTAAAAGGCCTTTTATAATATCAGAGGCCAAGTGCGACATGAAGAGGAGAGACAGAAAGAAGGAAGACTCCTTCTATAACTTGCTCATTCGTGCCAGTTCATGCCAATTCCAAGTTATCGGAGGTCTTTGGCCACCACATCCTTCCATCTATGCTTGGGGCTGCCGAGAGGTTTATCGCCCTCAGTTTATATTTTTTGCTTATTCCCAGTAACACTAGCGGCGCGACCTTCCTTTCGAGATGTCCAATCCAGCGAAGTTTACGCGATTCAATTTTGATGCGCACGTTTTGTCGCGTCACGTTGCAACTTATGCTGGACTTGGATATGTCCTAAAACTGCAGCCAGAACCACTGAAAGACGCGCAGCAGCGTCCTCTCCGTTAACGGTGATGAGCATCAGCGATCTCCAAGCCGCCTGCCAAGCGTGGATATTATGGCAACCCACCTAAGAAGGAGGCCTTAGTCCAGCAGATGACGTCTTCTGGCTGATTATGTTTGTATATGATGTTGCAACTTATCGCTTTCCGTTTCTCATGTAGGACTATGGATAAGATTAAACACTGTTATACCTACATAAACGATAAGCGAACGTGGCGTGATACTACTTGTGTCGACATTATTATTTATTGGATAACTCGTTAACGCCTTGTTATCGCCCGAGGTTATCAAAGTAACGAAGCCATTCTAAATGAGAGCTTTTACTTAGGCTCATCGCCTAATATTACTTTCTCTTTAAAAATATAACCACCAAAAGCAACGGTCTTAATATCACAATAATGACCCCAACTTTTAAGAGCCTAATAAAATACAAGATGGTCGCATCTCAAAATGAAAATTCTTTGTAACAGCCTTAAAGTTGTCTCCCCGTCTGTCGACGCCATGAATAAGTTACAACATACTCACAAACAGGGCTTCTTTACAAACAAGTTTTGTGGTGGACCGGTGGAAGATAAGTTAAAAATACTTAAGAAAGCTAGCGAGTAAGTTTTTTATTATTTTTATTATGTGTATAGGCTTGCGTTTGACTGCCATCTCGTCTGATGATAAACGAAGATACAGTCTACGATGGAGCACGCTTACCTAGAAGAAACCGATTCACTCGCGACTTGAAGACTATAATAGAACTAATACTATAAATACTATAGAAGACTAGCTTTTGCCCGCGGCTTTGCCCGCGTAGTAATGTTGAATACTGGAATTCGGTTAAATCGGGGCCCAACTCAATTGAATCACTAAAATACGTATATTATTGCATTTTATCCAAGCCGCTTGCAAGTCTTGCTTGAGGATGACCAAATTTGGCATGTCGCGTTTGCAATACTTACTTCAAAAAAAGCCATCTTGTTGAATTTTAAACAGACAGACAGATGGACATGACAAACTTATAAGAATTCCTCGTAGTACTACGGAACCCTAAAAATGTCTGCTAATGACGCTATAGTTGCCGGGGCCTTTGACCCGAAAGATTACAATATTTCTTTGTAGACAACGTTTTTGACTTTTTTGTTGGAAGGTGCTAAAATAGCCAGGCTTTTAGGGGAGCTAACTCGCGAGCAAGCCACATAGAACTGACCATGCGAAAAACAGTCCTGCCTTAAATCAATACCAGCGTATTTTAAAGTTTGACCCTGAGCCTTATTGATATTCATGGCAAAACAAACTTTTAGGGGAAATTGAAGCCTTTTGAAGTCATAAGGTAAGTCACTGGGAATCATGGGAATACGCGGCACAAACACTGTTTCGCCATGGGCACACCCAGTCAAAATGATGGCTTCAACCAGATTACGATGCAGCATTTTTACTTGTAACCTGGTTCCATTACACAATTTGGGTGGTCTTAAATTCCGAAGGAGCATGATGGGTGTACCTTTCTTCAGGATAAGCCTATGATATGGTAGCCCCCCTGGTCTTAATGAATTTAAAAACTCAACTGGATAGTTTACAGCATCATCATTATTGCATACCGTATCAACAGAGTCAATGAAATGAAATAAGCTTAAGCAGAAAAAGTATGATAACAAAGAACGCAAAAAGATTACCAAAATATCGCAAGAATTACGAAACTTCGATAAAATACAGTGCTGCACTGATCGCTTAGGTAGACTCGGTGTGGGTTGGAGTGGTACGCGCTCGAGGTACAGCGCGTCATTATACTCGGGTTTTAACGTATCTGAGCCGACGCGGGATGGACGTTTCGAAAGCGCTGTGCTTGGTGCGTGCACCGGATCAAGTACATGTGTTTAAAACATTTATCTTCTTACGCATAAATACTCGATTAGCTAATCTATAAATATAATTTTTTTTTCAAATGAAAATCTGACCAGTGGCCTTCCAGTTTTGAAATTGTTTGAAAATTCTGAAACATGTGTATGTTTATTTTATCTTATCTCTTAAGTCAAAAAACTTAACAGCCTTAAATGAATGGTTTCGGCAAAATGGTATTTTAATGATACATTGAATCCCTTGCGAATTTTTCAAAATCCTTGCTGAGTGTGCGTTTCTCTACATCAGCCCTTAACACTAATGGTATATCGGCCTACCCTGATTGGGCCATATTCACTACGCTGGCCCAGTGCAGGTTGGCGGATTCACATACACTATCGTATTTCTTCTCCGGAAATATGTAGGTTTCCTCATGATGTTTTCCTTCACCGAAAAGCCAGTGGTATTATCCATGCGTAAGTTTCAAATAACTAATTGGAACGGGCTCGCCCGGGTTCGAACCCGCGACCCCAAGAATGTGAGTCGAGCTTGATCTCACTGAAGCTACCACAGCTTGAGCTGAGTGTAAGTTTACACCACTCAAAATTTAGTTTAGGCATTTAAAAATAAGTTAATTTAATATTAAAAATTAATTTAGCAGCTTAGGCTGTACAGTATCTATAATAATTATGTCCGTCAAACAGTCGTCTGCGTGGACCTACAAAAAAATAGCCTATGTCCGTTTCCGAACCTTATGCTATAACTACCTATCCAAAAATGCAGCTCCATCTGTTCAGCCGACCAATAAATACGCCCATCCCCGTCCCCATTCCCAGCCTCATCCCTATAAGCGCCCCCTTCCCCATCCCCATCCCGATACCAAATGTCATTTTAATATGAACACGCCCATCCCCGTCCACATCCCCGTTCCCTCCCTCATCCCCATCCCGAACCCCATCCCATCCCCACCCCCATCCCGATTTCAACTTTCATCTTAATATGGACACGCCCATCCCCATTCCCAGCCTCATCCACATCCACATCCCATCCCCACCAAATCCCCACCCCATCTCCACCCATCCCCACCCCATCCCCATCTCGATACCAATTGTAATTTTAATATTAACAGGCCTATCTCCGTCCCGTCTCCGTTCCCAGTATCATCGCCACCCCCACCCCCACCCCCATCCCAACATCTATCCCCATCCCTATACCAAATTTCATTTTAATATGTACAGCCGTTACAAAGTTAAGGAGAAACAAACGTACTATCACTAAAACTTAGTTTTTTTTTTTTATACTAACGGGAGCTGATTTTGAAAAAACTGTGACACCCGTATCTTCTTATTTTTATAGTAGAATATGTATACCAAGTTTTGTATCAATCGAACCAGAGAATAAAAAGTTTCATACAAACTTTAACACCCCATTTAACCCCTTTCGGGGTTGATTTTCGAAAAATCCTTTCTTAGAGGGCGTTTACACCTCTCCAAAAACATACCCTCCAACTTTCAAGTCTCTACGTTTAGCGGTTTGGGCTGTACGTTGTCTATATGTCAGTCAGTCAGTCAGTCAGTCAGTCAGGACAAAGCCTTTTATAGTTATAGATTATAATTATCGGGTAACACCACTCGGGCAACGCATTCCACTGTTTATCAGTTCGAATAAAGAAAGTAGAATCAAAAACGTTTCGTACGAGTTTTTGGTATATCAACCATAAAACGGTGTCGCTTTTTCAAGGTCCTAGCCGTCCGATAGAAGAATGGGCAGGGGGGAAATAAGATCATGCAAATCCGAAGCACACTCACAGAAGCATGACACAATATACTTATCTATATGAGTTCTTATGTGCCTTAGAATTCATATGAATCCAGAACGTATTTGACAGTGGTAGGACTATGTGGGTGAAGGATGGTGATGATGATCAGTCGAGTAAACAACACCCACAAAATGTTCAAATGTTTATATTTTGAAAACACGGATACAGTTTATGCGCAGAAGGTAAGCTTATAGGAAGGAAGCACAAAGCACAGATTCACAAGCGAAGGAGATCGGAAGAATGTCAGTTCGATAGATAGGAAATACAGCACAAGAAAACAGGTAAATATTCGCGAGCGCGCGGAATGTAAAAATAGCGTCAAGTAGCGTGCGTCTGCTCTGAACGTGCGTGGATGACTGGGCGCGGGCGGCAAGCGATCACGCGGCCAAGCGCTGCCTGCGCCGGAGTTCTATTGTTCTCGCAGCGGTCGGATTTTTACACACTTTATGCGACACGACACGATCGACGACTGCCTTCCGATATCTACGCTTGGTAAGTATGAGATATGATTTAATATAATGTTATTTCATTCACTATTCATTATTAATTTATTATTTTTATGTTTCAGGTTCGAGGTTCAACGTGCGGGACGCCACACCACTCCCCCCCAGAGACCGTCTTACGGGCGATAATATTTAGGAAATCTCACGGTTCTTCCTGAACGCGTTTTCTTTTCAGATTTCTTCTCGTCGTGTGGCTCCATTATGGGTGGAGGTGGCGTATCGTCGACATCTTGGATTGGGAGTCTGCTGTCGTCTCTTCCGGTAAGTATGTAGGCGGGTTTCAGTCGTTCTATCGTTACAGTTACTGGGTTCCCTTTTATCAGGATCTTGAAGACTTTGTGGCCTCTTTCCAGGACTTCGTGAGGTCCCGTGTAAGCTGGTTGTGGCTGGTTGGCACCTTTGAGAGCATCTTCTCTGAGGTACACGTGAGTTGAAGTAACGAGTTCTTTGAAGATGAATATTGTTTTATTGCTGTGTCGGGATGCTGGCTGTGGTTGAATATTCTTAGCAATTAACCTTAATCTTGCCATAAATTCCGTAATATCGTCAGTTTTGTTTTCAGATGGTTGGAATAGCTCCCCAGGCAACCTCAGCGACTCTCCATAAACTAGTTCTGCTGAAGACGCCTGGATGTCATCTTTGTGTGCGCTTCTGATTCCTAGTAGGATTAGTGGAAGCGATTCCGTGCAGTTGGGATTGGCATGGCATACGATAGCGGCTTTCAACTGCCTGTGGAACCTCTCTACCATTCCATTGCAGGCAGGGTGGTACGCTGTGGTACGTTTATGCTCAAATCCAGTCATTTCGGCCAGGTGCTTGAGAAGTGTTATTTATTTATTTATTTATTTATTTGCAACAAATGCTTTCTGTGCTTACAGTATTCACCAAAGCGCACAGAGAGCCAACATTATTAAAAACATAATTTACACCACACTTACGTGATATACTTATAGCTAATAAAAGTTACAGCGGAGTTTAAAAAATTGTTAAACTTATCAGCAAATATATCTATGTCTGGCTGATGAGCAAGCAGAGCGTTAAGCAAATAAATGGCCTGAGTCGTGGGAGCGTACCGCGCCGTGTCAGTGCGCACGAGCGGCGCGTGGAACAGCCGCCGCACGCAGCACGCGCGCGACTGCCGCACGCGGTCCGGCACGGATAGTGAGCAGCGAGCGAGCGCGCCGGGGTTGTCTATGAGGCCGTTGAGCAGCCGGTAGTAATGCACCATTATCGCGCATTTCCTCCTAAGTTCTAGCGTATTGATACCGACCATACCGGCGACGAACAGAGACGGATACAAAAAGGGATAATATCCGTACAGCTTTTTGTAAAGATATCGGGCAAATTTCCTCTGTACCCTTTCTAGCATTAGCTTATACAAACTGTTGATTCAAACTGGCGGCCTCTGTCGGTTATTATAGCAGTAGGACAACCAAATCGTGCTATCCAGCCGGAAATCAAAGCTTTGGCGACCGTCTCTGCTGTCATGTCCATTATTGGTATGTCTCCATCTCGTAAATCTATCCACTGCAGTTAGGCAATATCTGTAGCCATTTGATGTGGGCATGGGACCTATAAGATCTATGTGGATCGTTGTAAATCTGGCTCGTGGTAGTCGGAATGTTCCAGGAGCTGTAGATACGTGCCTTGTAACTTTGGATCGTTGACAGGGGTGTCAAGTCCTCGCCCATTCGCGGCAATCTTTTCTAATGCCAGGCCATACGTAGCGCTGAGCCACCAACTTTGCGGTTGCATTAGCGCCAGGATGGCTCAGAGAGTGTAGGCTTTCAAACACTCTGCGTCGGAATGGTGCTGTCACGTAAGGTCTCGATGCCTGATCGCTGTCATCGCAATAGAGTTGACTCTGCGTTCCAGGAATAGTTGTTCTGCGTAAGTT
The DNA here is from genome assembly GCA_905404285.2 of Erannis defoliaria. NCBI lineage: Eukaryota > Metazoa > Arthropoda > Insecta > Lepidoptera > Geometridae > Erannis > Erannis defoliaria. Next base: position 7,110,420 of record FR990066.1, on the reverse strand, counting down.
AAGTGAAGTTCCTCCTTCAAGCAATCGTTTCAGCTCTGGATCTGTTTCTTGCGATTTCGCCAGGAGTTCTAAGTCGACAGGCTGAGCTACTTCCTCGATCCTCGATAAAGTGTCTGCCACGGCATTGTCCTTCCCTGATATGTGACGTATATCAGTTGTAAATTGTGCGATGTAGTCAAGATGTCGGAATTGTCGAGGCGAGCATTTCTCTTACCGGGTCTCAAAAGCGTAGCACAATGGTTTGTGATCCGTATATACTGTAAAATGACGTGCTTCCACCATATGTCTGAAGTAACGGATTCCCTCGTAGATCGCGAGTAATTCCCTGTCGTAAGGGGAATATTTTACTTGCGATGAGCTGAGTTTCCGTGAGAAGAAAGCAAGGGGTTCCCAAATGTTGTTTCTGTATTGGTTAATAACAGCGCCCATTGCCGTATCTGACGCATCTGTGACTATAGCTATCTTCGCGTTTAGGTCTGGGTGTGTTAGTAGCGTGGCTTGACACAGGCTGGTTTTGCATTTTTCGAATGCTGTTAACGTGTCTCCGATAATTGTCACTGGGTGCGATCCTTTTACTTTGTCGGTGAGTAAGGCATGTAGTGGTGCTTGTATTTGGGCTGCTGCGGATATGAATTTCCGGTAAAAGTTTAGCATGCCCAAAAAACGCCGCAATTATCTTACAGTTTTTGGTACTGGAAAATTCTTGATGGCTTCTACCTTCGATTCCAGCGGCTTTACACCTTCAGACGAAACTGTATAGCCAAGAAAGGTTACTTCGGGAACTCCGAATACACACTTTGCAGTGTTTATCACCATGCCGTTTTCGCGTAGTTTCCTGAAGAGTTGTGACAGGTGGTCTTTATGACTGGTCTCGTCTTGGGAAAATACCAAAAAATCATCAAGATATGTGAACGTGAAGTCGAGTCCTCTGGTCATATTATCGACAAAACGTTGAAATGTTTGGCCTGCGTTTCGCAAACCAAACGTCATATACGGAAACTCGAAAAGACCAAACGGTGTGCAAATTGCGGTCTTTGCGATGTCCTCTTGATTTACAGGGATCTGGTTGTAGGCCTTAACCAAGTCGATTTTCGAGAAGACGCGGCAGCCAGATATGCTGTGAGTGAAGTAATGAATGTTGCGGATGGGGTCGCTACCCCAGGGACAGGGAGGGTCAGGGACGGTTCGTGCGTTTAGCATTCGGTAGTCGCCGCATGGCCGCCACCCGTTATCTTTCTTCGGCGCTAAATGTAAGGGCGATGCCCATGGGCTCTCGGATGGTCTTGCCGTTCCGTTCTTGATCATGGCTTCGAACTCTTTCTTCGCAATGAGTAGTTTGTCTGGGGCCAGACGACGCGGAGTGCACGATACTAGAGGTCCTGGTGTAGTCCTTATGTGGTGGACAGTAGTATGTTTCGTGGTGCGCTCCGCACCTGCAGGTCTTGTTATTTCAGGAAACTGACGTAGTAAGTCATGGTAGTCTGAGTCGCCGATCAGTGTCTTGATTGAAGATATCGTGTTCGACGATGAGACAGCCTCTGCTGCGGTTGACAGAGTCGTAAAACTGTCTATCAGACGTTGGTTCCGGCAATCGACTATGAGACTATAGTAAGACAGGAAGTCGATGCCTATTATCGGTTTCGTAACATCTGCGACGATGAAGCGCCAGCTGTAGCTTCGACGTAGACCAAGGTTTAACTCGAGATGGGCGAAACCGTAGGTATTTATAGGCGTTCCATTCGCCGCATAAAGTTGATACTTGCTTGCAGATCGGCGTTCACGGAGCGCAGTGCGGGGGAAAACGCAGAGGTCGCTACCTGTGTCGACCAGAAACTGCATCTTCGACCTGCTATCCGTCACGAACAGGCGACCAGTTGTAGATTGGCTATCGGATGTCGCCATTACCGATTGCCTTGTTAGTTTTCCGGCTTGTAATCGCAGGGCTTCCAGCAATGCTTCGCGTCCTTGCCGTACTTGTGATGATACCAGCAGTTCGGGAATCGTCTGTAGCTTGATCGGGATCGTGACCTATCGTGGTGGTCTTGATTGTCCCGAGTAGTCGTCCGTGGTCGTCGGCTGTCACGTGCAGTTAAGGTATCTATCTTCTTCGTTAATTCTGAGATTTGCTTTGCCATCATGTCTAACTGTGAAACGGGAGATAGTGATGCGGCAGCTACTTGAGGTGTGCTAGGTACAATCTCATGTACACTGTCGGCCAAATCTGCAAGAGCTTGTAAATCGGCTGTCTTCTGTGACACAATGATTGGCTGCAAAGCGGTGGGTAGGCGACTGGTCCAAATAGTTTGAATGAACTCCTTTGGCACCGTTGGACCCGCCAATCGTTGCAAATGTCTGAGGAATTGTGATGGTCGGCGGTCCCCGAGCTCTTCATGCATTAATAACTGCTTAACTTCTTTTTCTCGTGAAGCTGAGAGACGCTTGATCAGCTCGGCTTTAAGTTGCTCGTACTTTCCCGTCTTCGGTGGAGAAATAATAATATCTTTTACCTCGGCAGCGTATCTTTGTTCCAGGGTCGACGTTACGTAATAAAATTTAGTCTCGTTATCTTTAATTCCGGATAGTACGAAGTTTCCCTCCAGCTGCGAAAACCATACGGCGGGTTCTTCCGGCCAGAACGGTGGTGGCTTAACTCCGACACGAAAAAGTTGAGTCGTGTCGTGAGGTATAAATGCCCTTGCTGGGGCGGAACTTGTGCCTGACGACGTGTTGCCGCCATCTTTACCTCTTCCTTCCATGTTCTTTTGTAGGGGGTCACCAGTTATGTGGGTGAAGGATGGTGATGATGATCAGTCGAGTAAACAACACCCACAAAATGTTCAAATGTTTTTATTTTGATAACACGGATACAGTTTATGCGCAGAAGGAAAGCTTATAGGAAGGAAGCACAAAGCACAGATTCACAAGCGAAGGAGATCGGAAGAATGTCAGTTCGATAGATAGGAAATACAGCACAAGAAAACAGGTAAATATTCGCGAGCGCGCGGAATGTAAAAATAGCGTCAAGTAGCGTGCGTCTGCTCTGAACGTGCGTGGATGACTGGGCGCGGGCGGCAAGCGATCACGCGGCCAAGCGCTGCCTGCGCCGGAGTTCTATTGTTCTCGCAGCGGTCGGATTTTTACACACTTTATGCGACACGACACGATCGACGACTGCCTTCCGATATCTACGCTTGGTAAGTATGATATGATTTAATATAATGTTATTTCATTCACTATGTATTATTAATTTATTATTTTTATGTTTCAGGTTCGAGGTTCAACGTGCGGGACGCCACAACTATATTGCAAAGTCCACTTGGGGAAGTACCACACCTTTGTCAGGTATTTAATCGCCGAGCAGTAGTGTGCAAGCATACTGTGTTTCGGTTTGAAGGACAATTTTACCAGAGAAACTACTGGGCTTGAAGAGATTTGATTTGATCTGATATTTCAGGGTTTTGAGCGCAGTACAATATTTCTTTCGCAAGTTCACAATTCTTCAAATTCAAATACAATATTTATCATACTTACCAAAAAAATACTGTGCGAGTTCTGTGTATTTGTGTGTGTATGTTTTATGTATAAAAATTTGCTTATGGAATGTAACTTATTTAAACAACAAATAACTAAATGATGATCGACAACTTGGTGGACTTTTCTATGGTTGCCTTTCAAAATTAGAAAAGGGTGTTATACGAGATAAATCGATTCTTGTGTGGTGTACTTTACATTAGAACAAAACCTTTTGAAATACCAGAAGACAAAAGCTTACTCCGCACTTGACCAACAGCAATTTTTCTATGACTAAAAATTATTCGTATTACGAACGAATTTATTAACCTATGTGCGTTTTATTGATACAGTCAATAGTAGATTACTCACCTAGGGAGCAAAAGTAAAGAATGTCTCAGATCTCATGTATATTGTCTCCCGAAGCGAAGGCGAGAGTGAAATACATGATATCTGAGGCTTCTTTACTTGCTCCCGTGGTGTGTATACGATTTTACATGCCGCTGCGAGGAGGAAGTGGTTCTTTTCACTCCGCGTAGTGGGGCTAAAGTAGCCACTTTAGCCCCGCAGGCACGTACTATATTTTTTTCTGTCTTCACTTTATTGTTAGCGCCTTTTTCATTTTGTTTTACTTTATATAGGCTGGCATTTGACCGCCAACTCGCCTGGGTGATGATTTAGACGCACAAAGCTCTCTCGAGGCTCTTCCGAGGTTAAACGTTTAGTCTAGCTATTTAATATTCAAAATATTTAGACCGTTTCTAAGTTCATGCTTTATGGTTTCTAACAAATAACAACAGTTCTAGCCAACGCTATCCAAATGTTGTGATAGTTAACATAACTTAGCGTGAGCCTCGTTCCTAGTGGATTTATATAGAGTTGCCTTGAATTGTTTGGCGCTATGCCTAATTCTCTTAATCCATGGGAGACAAACACCATAAATTGACGTTAATGAATATATTGTTTTCAGTAGAAATTCCGGTACCTACTCTAGCCATCCCTTTTCCGTCTCTATTTGACTTTGAGCCCTCAGAACCCCTTATGATTATCCCCTTTAAGACTCCTAAATAAAATGCTTATCCTAGTAAACATTAGGATAGACATTACGCTAAATAGAGTTTGGCGACTATTCTATTTTCTAAATAAACTAAATAGAATTTCAAAATCATTGTTGGTCTCAATTATGTTGTCCCCGCGGTTTCATTCCCTCGATGATGAAAAACGGTTATGATGATGAGGTTGTTAAAAAGTAGCCTATATGTTTTTTCCGGGGAATATGCTATATAGACCTTGGACCTGGGTGGTATGTCCTAAAACTGCATCCAGAACCACCAGAGGACGGGCAGCAGCGTCCTCTCGGTTAACGGTGGTAAGCATTCTGCGAACCCCTAGCCGCCTGCCAAGCGTGGGGATTATGGCAACCCCTTCCTATTAAGGGAGAGGCCTTCGTCCAGCAATGGACGTCTTCTCGTGACGTGTTTATGCTATATACCTATATATGATCGAAGTCCAGGTGTTTTAACAAAAGATAGGCATAGCAATGCATAGGTATAGGATAGCAAGGAAGATTGGCGAATTCCAGTGCCCTTCAGTGACGAGCAGCAAGGGATTTTAGTATGATCTAGATTTTCTAACTATGGATATAGATATACAGCGTGCAACAAAAAGGTTTGACAATACTGAAGGGTATGTATGTACTCATCATTATGAACAATTTTTACTATAGGGTCGATCCCGAAAACGACATAGAAACGGTTCCATACATTTTGTCCAAGGTCATTGAACTTTTTCTACTTATGGAACAGCAGTTTTTTTTTCGATTTCGTGGTTGGCGCCGTAATAAAAGTTGTTCATAATGTTGAGTACATACATACCTTTCAGTATTGTCACACTGTTTTGTTACACGTTGTATATTGTTATACTACAAGTTTTTTTTTTTTATCAGTCATGTGATGACACGATCATTAACCAGAAATAAAAGACGGTCGCCGTATCCAAAATCGGCATGGATCACATCATCATCATACAAATACTGATTAGTGTTACGTTTATCTATAAACATAATGTTTTGCGACAGTCTTTGGCCAACAACTCAAAAATCACTGTTAATCTTCCCAATCTTAATTTTGAACTTTATCCCCACTCGAATTAAGATCTAATCTGAGTCTAGTATAAAGCTATAGACGCCTACAAGCTATGTCGCAACAATGTGCCTCTTGAACAGATTGTTTGAACGTGAAATCGCCTTCGAAATTTCATTATAGCTTCGGCTGGTGAAGGGGAAAAGGTTTAGATTTATTTGACACAAACGACGGACCTAATCGGCTTCCTTTTTCCTATTACAGCGGCGCAGTAATACTTTACAATAACTCACTATTAGAAATAACTATAGATAGCTACTGAAAAACTATGGTGTTTAGTTGTGAAAAAGTAACAAACTTCTAGGCCGAGAGACAGAAATACTTAATAATAATAATAAGAGTAACGCAGGGGCGGCTTTATGGCGAGCCGTCGGTGAGTGGCGACACCGCGTACCCCGATTCCATGGGTCTAAAACCCCAGAGACCCTGACCCCTGGCTTGCCTTAACCGGCCGTCTGGGGGTGGAAACCGCAAGAGCTAAGAGCCTAAGCTCCAGGGTGGAAGTGTTAAAGGGCATAACGCCGCGAGTAGCTCTTAGTGAAAGTGCAGCACACCTCTCGACACCCTAAGCCACCCACGCCAATGTTACCCCTCCGGTGCCAAGATGCGGCAGCCTCTATGGGGGGCCCATTTAGTGGGTGGCAAGTCATCACCTGCGTAAATATATTTTGAGATGAGACAGGATAAGGCAGGTGCCGTTTCTCATCCTATAGATCAGTACAACTACCCACAAATTGTTCACCTCAATAGCCCTGTTTTTTTTGTTTTTTATCCTATACTGTACAATAGTTTTACACTCCATTTTATACACATTCTATAGTAATTGTATTTTGTACTCAACAGGGCCTCTTGGTGTTGGTTTCGGCCCCACCAATGCCTCTCAAAGGTCCGGGCTAGACCCGTGAGTTAAATTAAATAAAGAGATAATAATAATAATAATAAATCTTTATTTCGGACTCGGAGATCCATAGAATAGAATCCATAGAATGTTACATTTCGTCAAATAATAATAAATAATTAATTTAATTTAAAATAACATAAAAATTCCATAAAAATAATTTTTACTGGCAATAGCCACCCATCGTCGATACGTTGCACTCAGCAGCAGCCTGTCCGCCAAACTTCTAATGATTGTATTCTTACATATGTCGACTCTGGACATAAAAGACGCTATTCTTTTGCGTTGAATTGCATTGAAAGTGTCTACACGCGCTTCTAGAAACATTTCCGAAGCACTGCAGTAACGCTTTAGACCCATCAGGTGCCTAAAGATGTTATTATAGGCTACTCTGATCGAGTCGTGCGACTTCAAGGTGTATTTAGTCCAGAGTTGACATGTGTAAAAAGACTGACAGTACGATTTGAAGAGCGTAATCTTCACGTCAGGCGCTGCCCTGCAAAACTTTCTAGCAATCATATTGCCCACCACGCACAGAGCGCGCCTCTGTCGTTCGATGTCCTCGTTATCTGTTAATTTGGATGTTATAATGTGGCCAAGGTACCTGAAACTCTCTACAGTTCCTACCAGCAGTCCATTAAGACGCAACTCGGGTACGCATTGGGGGCCCCGTCCCGACCGGAAAATCATCATTTCTGTTTTTTTGGCGTTGTATACCAGGTCGTGATCATTCGCATACCGTTCACAGATACCTAATAATTTACGCAGACCCTTAATCGAGGGACTGAGCAGCACCATATCATCAGCGTAGCTGAGATTGTTGACGTATCTACCGTCCAATCTCAGCCCGACAGGAGTGCTGCTCAGCTCCACGATCAAGTCATTAACATAGAAGTTAAACAGGTCGGGAGAGGTGATCCCCCCCTGCCTGACCCCGCAGGTCAACCGGTAGCTGTCCGAGACCTCAGAGTCCCACCTGACGTTGTTGATCTGATTGCCGTACCAGTACGCCAGAAGATCAACGACTTCAGGAGGGACCCCCGAGCCTTGCATTTTCGTCCATAGCAGGTTGTGGTTGAGCGTGTCAAATGCGCGGCTCAGGTCCAAAAAACAGGCATAAACTGTAGTACCATTCTTTGTGTAATATTTGACTATTTCTTTAAGCGAGAACACAGCCATGTCCGTCGAAAGTTGCGGCCGAAAACCAAACTGTCCATCGTCTATGTTCATTGAAGTAAAGTGGGAATGGATAACGCGTTCAAGTACCTTGGCCACAACTGTAGCCAGAGAAATAGGTCTATAGTTAGACACGCTCGAAATATCACCCGTTTTATTCTTCGTTATAGGTACGACTAAGGTACGCATAAGCTCGTCAGGTAGGTAACAGTGTTTCACGCAGAGATTAAATAACCGCGCCAGAACGTGACATATATATTGACCTGCAAACAACAAGTGTTCTATACTAAGACCGTCGTGGCCCGGAGACTTCCCACGCTTCATACTCCTCAAAATTACTTCAATATTTTTCGGCATTATAGTAAAGCGGAGAGGCTCCGAGCCACGACTAGCCCTCGGACTATATAACTTAGCCTGCACATTATTAACACAATTTACATTATTAATACTAAAATGATTCCGGAATATATTAGCAATATTTTTCTTATTTTTGTCACCCTCTACACTTACTGGCAAACAGCTTCTATGATCTAATTTTTTTGTTTCTTTCCAAAATTCTACAAAGTTACAGTTGGAACGATGCCGAGCTAGCATGTCCATTTTTATTTTATCTTGGTTCTTAAGTACATATTTGAGCGCGGCCTTGAAATCTCTGCGTGCGGTAGTCATATTATCGTAGCGGTATCCAGAGCGCGGTCTACCATACAGTACCCACAAGGAAAACATTTCCCTAGCTTTAACATGACAGCGCCTGACATGAAAATTCCAGCCCACTATGTTGTTGCGTTTTCTATGGTGCTTAGAATCGTAAGATTGTTCTGCTGCTGACTGCAGTATATCGACAATATTAGTATATAACACGTCTATACATTGATAGTGATCAGCATTTTCACATGAGGAATCAGTCTTAATACATTCTATATCGGTAAGTACATCGTCATAGCTAATCATTAAATCACAGAACTTTCTATCACATACTTCAGAATACAACATCGTTTGTTCTCGTTCTCGGTTACCCCATATATGTTTTTTTATGCTTTTTACACTATCATCAATTACATTATCCGCCTCCTTAGGATTAATATTACCAAAATTGCAATCTAAAACTAAAGGGAAATGGTCAGAAGCTGTTATCGCGTGGTCAACATACACATTCGTCACTAGACGAGCCGCGGCCTCAGTCACGAGACAGTGGTCCAGCCAGCGGCACGAGCCGTGTGCGTCACTCACGTACGTGAAGGTGTCTGAACCGAGTCTGTCTAGATCCATACAGATTAACGACTGCTCACCGCAATAGTCCACCAACTCTTTCCCAAAAAGAGTTCCCGGATGCGCATTAAAGTCTCCCAAAACTAAGACGCATTCATCATCCGCGCCCTCGATAGTCGCACTCACGAGCGCCATGCAGTCGGTAAATTCCAGCAGATTGTCGTCACTGTTAACCGGCATATAGACGCAGAACACTAATAGGCTGCGCTCGCCCTGCGATAAACGCACAGCTATCACTCGATCGCTATCACACTGGATGACGTCAGCTCGTGAGAACAGGCTGGTCCGCCACATAATCGCCGTACCGCCGTAGGATCGCCCGCGGAGCACGACCGACGTGTCTACAGAGGACTTACTGCAGCAGCTAAACTCATGGTCAATTTTATTAATAATACCGAGATCGTGCGGCATAAGCCAGTGCTCCTGCAGACAGACCACATCCGCCGACTTGCACATATCGCGTATATCGGGTATACAGTTTTTGATCGACCGACAGTTAAAAGAGACGATCTTCAAATTATTTATCTTATGCTTCGGTTGTACATCCATGCTTATTTGTTAGTGGCAGCGGTATCATTCGCGGGTGAACGCTGTTGACGATATCTTCTGAATACTAAGCCTTCAGGCCAGAAGTCATTTTTTAAAAATATACTTAGCTTCGTGGTCAATATTTTTATCTTAAAAGAATTAAAATTCGTCTCCCTTGTTTGATTTAATTTTTCTACTGCTAGACATTGTTCCTTCATGTCTCGAATATACTCCATAATATCTTCTTCGTTTATATTCTTCTGTGTACGTGAAAGGTAAATATACGCGTACGACTCGGCGGCTTGCAGTTTAGTTTTGTTTTGCAACGTTCCTCTTGTATTTCTATACCTATACGGCATTGCTTTCTTTCGGGTTATTTTTGTAAACCCATCGTCATCTTTGTTGTTAACCGTTTTCACTTACTTAGGTAAGTACGCTTTTATTTTATTGTTTTCGAAGTTAAGATTTTAAATGCGAAAGAGACTCTAGGGCTATGTTATGTCTCTATATTTGTTGCCTTCATAACAAAACGGCGATATATAAAAATCGAATTAGAAAGTATGTTTGTATGACGAGATAAGGGAAGCGTCGGCACGGAACTATTTTAAAGCTTAAAATTGGCTTGTCGAGAAATCGTTCTATAAAGTAGATGATTTTTAGGGAAAGAAAAATAATTAGAATATGAATATTAAAACAAAAACAAAAAAAAACTAATACCAATTATTGTATTAATGTTAAATGACATTGAACCTATTAAATTGAATAGTGTGTATATTTATATTTGACCGATATTTTGTTTTTGTAATTTGTTATGTTTTACATGACATTGATTATGTTTCGATTTTGATATGCTCCTAAGGTAACGTTATGTACATTAAGTGTGTACCTATAATGCATGACATTATGTGTACCTATAATGCATGACATGTAACAAATTGTTATAAATAAATGAGTATGGGCTCATTGACCGTTCCTAATGCCAAATTTAATAAGCCGGTCGAACGCTGCCAACATCGAGATTCGTTTGCCGTTCTGGTAAACACTATTATTCTCATACCCAACTAGCACACAAGCGTAAATTGCAGCCTATTTTGTTACCTTGGGTATATATTAGGTCTTTACCTATGAAATTACCGTTTTGTATGGAATAAGTGAAAGTACTTTTTTTTTTAACTTTTTTATTTCTGTTATTCAAAGTAATCACCCATGCAATCGACGCATCTTTTCCAACGAATTGTTAGTTTATTGATGCCCTTCTTGTAAAAATTAGCTGGACGGGGAGGCAACAAACTCTTCAAAGGCATTTTGTACTGCCTCTCGGGAGTTTAATTTTTTACCCACTAAAAAGTTGTCTACATTTTGGAAAAAGTAATAGTCGGTAGGTGCAAGGTCTGGTGAGTATGGCGGATGAGGGAGAGCTTCCAACCCCAGCTCTTGCAGCTTGGAGACTGTCTGTAGCTGCAGCGCGAGGCAGGTCTCGACGCGTACGTTGCGCTGGCGATCGTTAAGTTCGTGGGGCACCCATCTATCAAGTTTTTTTACCTTGCCTATTTGTCGCAAATGGATCAAAATTGTTTTGATGCTAACATCACAAGCTGCTGCTAGCTCAGCTGTAGATTGAGTTTTGTCAGCTTCCACAATCGCTTTTAATTCATCATTGTTGACCAAAGTCTCCGGACCACGACCACACGACCACGAGCTTCATTTTTCAAGTCAACATTTCCAGAACGGAACCGGGAAAACCAATAACGGGTTGTGCTTTCGTTTGTACAGTTCTCTCCGTAAACGTTTTTGATGTTACGTGCCGTTTATGTCGCGTTGGTGCCACGACGGAACTCATATTCCATAATTACACGAATTTTTAAAGTATCCATTATGACGAAAAATGTTCAAATGTAATGAAAATACAACGCTAATCAATAAACAAAAGACGGAGTTTGTAAAAATAATGTCATGTTTTTAAGACAAAATTAATTTGATATCAGAATACAAAGCCATTCCAAACATTTTTTTCTATTTGAAATGACCAGTACTGAAGAACGGCAATTTCATAGGTAAAGACCTATTATATATAATGGTAAATAATGGTGCTTTAAGAATTCGCGGAGCAGTTTTAGATGCACATAGCTTCCTAGTTTGTCCTATAATAGCAACCGACAAATTAGCGGGTCATCCAACCTATTTCATTATTACGCCAGCATGCTGGGTACGCTGCCGACTGGTAGTGGGTTTGAGCATTTGGATTGTCTCTAGACTTTCAGCGGTCTGGATACAATCCTTTTGTTTTTTGTTGTGTATTAGGTTAAGTAGTCTTTGTAGTTTGTTTTAGTTAATAAAGGGTTATAAAAAAATAAATAATAATAATACATTATATTTACAAGACAAGATAATACGCTTTAAAAAACTATATATACAACCGAGTCCAACTTGAAATACCTGGATGACATCTTCATATTTTCTAGTAATTTTGATTTAAAAATCAAACTACTGAACCGGTTTTGATAAAATTTATATGGGACCATCTCCGAAGCATCTCAACCTACCAAACAAAAAAATAATAATCAAAATCAGATCATAATTTGCGGTGTAATCGCGTAACATAAATATACAAAAACATACAGTCTAATTGAGAACCTCCTTTTTTGAAGTCGGTTGAAAACTAGAACTGATTTTAGAACTTCACCCCTACCTGTCAAGAGATCGATCAGGAAGCGATCAAAAGTTACATTTAAGTAGTAGGTACGCATAATCATACAAAGAAGAAGAATATAATAAGACTGGCGCAAACTTCAGCCGAGGTAAGCAAAGCACATCGCATTAATAATAATAATCATTTATTCATCAAGTATCATAGACATACATTAAAAAAACATACATCATTAAATTAAATTTGTAGCATTTGCAGTCACATTATTAATTACATATACATAATTGAAATTGAAATTAAATTTGAAATTAAAATTGAACTAGAAATTAAAATAATCAAATTTAAAAAAAATTACAATTCAATTGCATTGCTCAGGGAAAAAGTACAATAGCCTGTAAACAACTTTTATTGTAGACCCAACCCCAAAATCACGACAGAAACAACTGTTATCAATTTGTCAACAGTCGACCATACAGTTATCAAGAACTTTTTCTATGAAACAGGTGATTTAGTTTTCGCAATTTCAGTGTTGACCATATAGTGAGTAAAATGGCCCCTTTTTGGCTTAAAACATCCCAAGCTTATTACCCTGTATAAAATGTACGAAAGTGATGTAGTGGTTATTTTCGCAATGCAATTCGTTGCGGCGCTCTAGAACTACTGTATGCGAGCTTTTACTCCGTCGTAGTGAAATAAAATTATCATACATTTGGGTTTATTGTGTGGTACTCGGAATTTACGGACTCGAGTTTGTAGTAGTTTCTCAACGCATCACATCCGAAAGGGACCGGGGGACTTACATAGAGTACATGCTATTGAGGTGACATAAATGTTTGCGTATGGTTTAGATTACGTACAAAAAGATCAAAGAAAACAGGAATACGCAAGGCATACGCAACTCAGATTGTGGATAAGCGAGGGCTTGGACGATTGTCAAAAGTCAGTGGATAAGTACCTATGTGGAGCTATCTGTAATATAAGCATGTAAAGAGTAGGCCTAAATAATACGAACTTGTCACCTGGGGCCGTGCCATGAGCGCTTATTCCGGGACCGAATACGCTCAACTGCCGACGCTGCGCGATTGTGAATTTTATCTCTTCGCAATAAGGTTCGCGGTCGCGCAGTGTGCAGCTGAACCTATTCGGTCCCGCTATAAGCGGTTCACGGTACGGCCCCTAGTTCCATATGTAAATAATGCCGCCACTTTTATACTCCGTAGTATAGGCATAAATATATTACCTATCCAGTGATAAAATGAGACAAATGTTGTTTCGAAAAGGGCGATGCTATTAATTTGATTAAGGCCCTACCGGGTAACGAAATGCCTACAACGAGCTCTGGAATTTTACATTATATTACTAAAATTCTCATAGTTTATATATCATCATTGTTCTCATTGTTCTTAAAGAAGATAATAATTATTATGGTAAGTATATTTAAACGTTGTATTTTAGTACAATTTTAGTCTATACGACCGCGATTTGAATCATTTACTCGTTGAAAAGAAATCTCAACGAAAGCATTTTTTTTTCATTTTCGCCTTTCTTTTACTAAGTTTTTGATTTAAAGAAATATTGTTCTTATGTACGATGTGTAATTTTGTAATAACATTAATTAAATTTCAGATAAATCTAAATAATACAAATTTCATAAATTTTTATACACCAACATAAAGCGCGCAGCGTCAGAACATATTGTGCTTGTGATGCCTCGAGGCATCTAAAGCGGGTGCTTCGCCTCCTTAAATATTTTTTTCTGTGATTTTAATGCGCCTTTTTGTTCTCACCCAAAACTAAAAAAATACATACAAGAAATTAAATAAACAAAACAAGAAGTGTAAGAAGTAGGTATTACCATATTGGTAAAATTATCTCTTCCAGGCAACCTTAAGGTTTCTGTGGTCAACGTTGCTGGTACACCAGCTACCTAGGTTCTTAATAATACTACTTTAATATTATACTTTGCTGTGTAGGTACTGTTTGCTGAACCTAAAAAAAAAACAAACCTTACCATGTAGAAGAGCTATAGAATATCTTGTTCTTTGATGTGAAATATTATTATTATTATTGTAGAGATGGATTATCGAATATACCAACCAAATAGTTTACTTGGCACTTTAACTCGTTGGTTCAAGTGGGTTCAAGTCTATCAACTCAACATTTTAGTTTCATACCTAATGTCAAAGTAGCACAAACTACGAACATTTAAACTGGCCCTTATGGCTTTATTATGATAAAACATGTCCTGAGATTAAGTAGGTGTGCCAAAAGCTAGCATGACACTTTCGCCAACAATGTCATCCCTTATTTTATGGAAATTAATTTTGAGCCGAAAGTAAGTAGAAATCAAATTACGTTTCTGAAGTTGATTTCGTTATAATCCAACAAAGATCAAGAGTTTAAAGTCGACTTGTCACATCCGCCGATACTTCGTGCCCCAAATCAGAACTTTTCCGCCGCGACACCTTAATAACTTTAGGAGTTCGACGTTAATTGACATATGTAGGTATTGCTTTACAGAAACTGATAAGGTCTGACAAAATAACAAGACAGTTTCGAAGAGTGCTAAGTAGCACAAAGTAATATCGCTTTATAATTTTTTAAATATCTATTAAAACGAAGTTAAATATTAACTAACATCGCTAACAGCACTATTATATATACGATTTATTTACGGAATGTGCAACTAGCTCTTGATAGAAAGATGATCTTAGTTCGGTATGATGTTTTCGAACTTTTTGAAAACCTGCAGGTTTTGCCCGCAATCTGCCCGTGAACAGGGAGCATGCAACTGTGCTGAAATATCCTGTAAATAATCTTAAACAACTGTAATAAACAACCATCATAGCTTACTCATAAAACGTGTTTGACGACTATTAGGGCGGCGTTTTAAAGTAAACCTGACGCCGGACACCTCGTGTGACCTCCGTTATTTTACTGCAGCTACAACGGCGGGCGTCCCAGTGCCCTCAGAAGACTGTTTGCCGCCTCAAGGTAAATCTACGTCAAAGATAGCGCGGCGAGGAATATAGCAAGCTGTTTAATTTTAACTTAAACTAATATGTACCTACACACTGTGGTGTATTCCCGTTGTTCAATTGACGCTTTACCGTTATGGGGACAACGGAAAGGACATTTTATGACTTCCCGTTGACCCCATTGACACTTTCATAAAAGTCATAAAAATACTGTAATTACCACCAACCCGCAGCTGGGCCAGCGTGGCGGATACGGCCCAGTCGCTGTTTGAGGGTGTCGCCTGTGTCCAGCAGTGGACTATTAAAAAGCCTGATAATGTATACATCTTCACTGATGTAAGGATTTTTCAGATGGACGGTGATTAACGTAATAAATGGAAGATGTTTCCATCCGAGGGCTCGAGCCGGAAAAATCTTCAATCTATAATCCCCGAGGGTGAAATTTTAAGGCTGATAGATGTCCATTAACGTCAGAGTATATCAGATGTCTGCATAATTTTATGTTTTTTTTAATGGCCTAATCTTATTTATGTAAATACTTGTTCATAAGACACCAGCCAAAAGGTCTAAGGTGTAATTAAGGGGCCTTCGTTCAGCAGTGGACGTCTTCAGGCTGGTGATTATGATGATGAAGATACCAGCTGCGTTCTGCTTTATCTGCGTTTTTTTTAAATAGCATTTTCCTTCAGCAGAATAAATCATATGTGAATCAATTTATTGCATGCCGAAATTCGTCCGTTTCACATATTTAGTGGTAAAAAGTGACAATTAGACATTTGGAGAGACCGTTTCGAGTTTGGCCCATAATAAAAATTGTTTACGATGATCATTATAAAGGCCTCCTTTCGTCTTGGAACAATACCGATACGCGTAATCTGGATGTATACGTCGAGCAGTCCAGTTCCCGCAGCGAAATAGTTGATGATTATAAGTATCGTTAGCAAATGAAACTTTCAAACTTTCGTAATTTGAACACATACATAGGTTTATGGACCTGGGTATGTCCTTAAACTGCAACCAGAACCACCGGAGGACGGGCAGCAGCCTCCTCTTGGTTAACGGTGGTGAGCATTCTGCGATCCCCAAGCCGCCTGCCAAGCGTGGGGATTATGGCAACACCGCTCTATTGGGAGGCCTTCGTCCAGCAGTGGACGTCTTATAGCTGACGACGATAGTTTTATTAAGTAGGTACATCACAAATAAAATCGCAACAAAAATATTATAAATAATATTTATGTATATTATTATTATTATTTAATTGTTATTTCCAACTATGATATTATAAACGCAAAAGTTATGTATGGATGTATGGATTTTTGTTACTCTTTCACGCAACAATGGCTTAACGGATTTGGTTGAAATTTGTTATAGAGGTATAGCTTATACCTTGGAATAAAACATAAACTACTTTTTATGCCGACTATCGCGGGTGAAACCGCGGAGCGCAGCTAGTAAATAAATAAATGTTTTATACGCAGTTAAGTCCCGGAGATAAACATAATTATGATAAGTATCGTATTAGCAGCATCCTAGTTTTCACCACGCCACAGGCACACATAATGTATGTCTAGCCGTCTCACTAACGACTCCAACTTATCTTAACAAAACTCCTCCTTCCTTACACCCATTGTTACTCACACAAAGGAAACACACACGTAAGGAGCAAAACTCACGAGGTTACGACAATGGGTACTGGGGCTTTTCATACCGTGTACGGTTCGTACGCGGTATGAAAGAGCCCTATACAGTAATTCAAACATTTATTTTCATTGGGCGCTTCATATCACTATCAATAATATAATGAAGATTGTATTGTTTAGGTAAGTATCTGTTATTTCATCCAATGAGGTTCCACGTGCAGAACTTTTCGCAGATGGCGCCAGTGGCGGTCCGGATGTGGCAAAATCAAGTGTTCTTGTTAAGATTGGGCCTAAAGCAAAATCTTCAATCTTTGATTAGATTTTCACAGTAGTAAATCATGTCCAAAATCGAAAAAAAAAATACTTTAGGAAACTTCAATATATAAGTAAAGGTCGACCCTGACGAAAACATTGTAGGATAAAATTTTCTCGATAGAAAACCATCACAAAGTTACCTCTAATTTTCAACATTTTTGGTTTGCATTCTGTTTTGGTAAATATTATTGAACAATAAATTATGTAAATATTATCACTCATGTATAACCTAGAGCTGACCCTAGCAATTTTTAAAAATATTGTCTATTCTATAAGCTATGAGAGTAGAAAGCACTTGGCGCTTACAACATTTTTAATCCGCGCAATACGCTGTCTTTCGTCTCGCGTGACACAAGCTTGAGGCATCGGTTTGTTGCACCGATCAGTTACCATCGCTCTGTTGAGACGGGTAGTCCATGTCAGTTTGCTCCGCGCGCCTAGCCGCCATTATTATAATAATTAAATTACATATAAGTTGAGTAACATGGGAAACAAAAAAAATACGGTAAAAAAACTCAAAAAGCGAGAACTAAAAAGGTTGAAGACTCAAATGATTGCCGATTGCCGAAGTCAAAGGTATGTATTTTTTTGTATTTATATCAAGTTTTAGATAGGTACTTACCTACATTACATAAAATAGGTAACTAAGGTAACTACACTTTAAAAAAATACGCCCAGATTTTATTATTGTTTATTATTGATTTTTGGCAGGAGTAAATTTTATTGTTTTTATCACAGGTTAGTGCATAGGCGCATACATACATAGTATATGCAAAATAAACAGATGATGAATTTGACCGCTGCGATCGTGTATATTTTTCGTACGAATTTATTATTCACATATATTTGTATATATTATAAATTAATTAAATTATACTAGTTAAAACTTAAAGGACTATACCTATCGATGAACGTGTCATTTATTTTGATTTACGTTTGTGTTCTCCACACTTTCTCACTAAAACATTAGAAATGCAAAAGTGTGCGATCTCCCCTCTCTCTCACCCCGTCTCTTTGTTTGATACACTTTTAGAACTAGTCAAGTGACTTATCAAAAAAAAGATATACAGGGTGTAACGGAATGGTGTGGTCATATTTTAAGAACCGGTTCTGCCCATGGAACTGTTGTCTGCCATGGGCTGCACATTCTTCATGAAAAAATAGAAAATTTAAAAAAACCATTGGACTTTCCATACAAAGCTATATAAAATACTTACGTATATTTTTTTGAGAATTTCCTCAGGTTGTCTTGAAGAAAGTGGTTCATATCAATGAGCAGATGCAGTACTTAAAATATGACCACAACACTTTCCGTTAAACTCTATATAAAAAACTGTTCCAAAGACTCACTTGTTTTAGGTATCAGTTCCCGGAAAAGGATAATAATCGATTGATCGAGTTTGTTGATGGTTCTATTGGTAGTATCATCGAGGTCGAAAACAATTTGAATGTTGACCAGGATTTGCCTCCAGAGAAGTACGTTTATCCTTTCCTACTATCCAAATCTTACATACTTACATATGTTTTCATAAATAATTATGAATGTTTACTTTTCATACCTAACTTTCAGACCTATGTTGAAGACCTTGGAGATATTAGGCGGTCAGACTTCAGTCACTCAGCATGAACAACCAGATATATATAGCTTGAGCAATAAAGAAGGATTGCTAGCTGACACTCTTGAAAAGTATTTTCGTCAGTTTTTTGCGGTAATATATTTTACACAGTTACCAAAGTTCCTTTATTTATCAATTTTTTATTTATTTCAGTAATGATTTAAAAAGAAAAACGGAGCTTGAGTCACAGAATGACAAAAGTGATGTACGCGAACAGTACGTATTTTGTAATAATTTTCAAATTGTATAGTTACAATGCTGTCAGTACTATTTGAATCAATCCCCACAAAACCTGCCGTAAATTTAAATACATAACTTATTTTTTTATTACAGAAACTCCGAACTACGAGAGTATAATGGACCAAAGAAAAATTTAATTAAAAAAAAAAGTAAAAAAGTCAAAGATCATGACGAAAATCTTTATGATGCTGCAGAAAGATTAATAATAGATAAATTTTACTTTTTTGAAAAATTAAAAATCATTTCTAACCATGCACCTCAATTCGGCTGCGGTCTAGCCAACCTACACATCACGGGAGAAACGAAAATAGGTCTCAATTCTAAACTGAAACTTTCCTGTGATATGTGTAAAGCTGAGTTTATCGTAAATACAACAGATCCACTGCCAACCCAAAACGTAGACATAAATACAGCTGCAGTATCTGGTATCACAAGTACTGGCATTGGTTTAGAACAGTTTCAAGGGTTGTGTGCTGCAATGAATCTTCCCATATTGTCAGGACAAATGTACCAAAAAAAACACGTTGAAATTTGTCAACATTGGGAAAAAACAGCACAACAGGCTATGGCGGTTGCAGCAGAACGCGAAAGAAAAGCAGCAATAGAAGAAGGTAGAGTAAATAAGGATGGGATTGCAATTGTTGATGTCATTGCTGACGGCTGCTGGTCAAAGCGCTCCTATAAGAGTAATTATTCTGCGCTTTCTGGAGCAGCAGCTATAGTCGGCAGAAAGTTCAAAGAAGTTCTTTATTTAGGAGTGAAAAATAAATTCTGTTGCATATGTGTTCGTGCAAAAAATATAGGAGTATCGCCAAAAGAACACAAATGTTATAGAAATTACACGGGTTCTTCTTCTGGAATGGAGGCAGAAATAATAGTAGAGGGATTCAAAAATTCCGTAGAAATGTATAACATCATATATGGGCGAGTTATAGCGGATGGTGATTCGAGCACTTACGCAAAGATCCTGGAAGAAAGACCATATAAGGATATCACCGTGGAGAAAATTGAATGTAGAAATCACATCTTGCGTAATATGTGCAACAAATTAGTTTCCATCAGTAAAGATACAAAATATCCTCTTTGTATGAGAAAAATGCTAACCACCCAAAGAATTCTTGCCATCAGGAAAGTTATTTGTTCAGCTATAAAACATCACAAAAATAATACTGCTGAATTGGGTGTGCGAATACATAATCTATTTGTTGACATCAACAACTCATATAATCATGCTTTCGGTCATCACAACGACTGTATAGATCACTATTGTTGTAGTGAAAGGCAAAATGAAGACCTCGTGCCGAAAGTAAAAAGTTCTGCGTTTTGGGCGAAAGTACAATACATTGTGGGCCTAGTTGCCTCGCACTCACGAAGTCTGGTCAATGACTGTGACAGTAATCCTGTAGAACAGTTCAATAGCATAATAGCTAAATTCGTAGGTGGCAAACGAACCAACTTAATTCAACGGCAAACATATCAATCCAGATGTGCGGCAGCAGTTGTGGCATTCAATACGAAAAGTCCATTATACAATATACAAAAATCGCTTTTGGGCAAGAGTCCTAAATCGAAAACGAAATCATTGGAAGACAGAAGAAAACAAAAAAATAAGTGTAGAAGAAATGTTAAAAGTTTCAGGAAACTCCCTTTTACCAAAACACTGGCATCGGCTGCAACCACAGATAAAAATTATGGAACAGACAGTTGTCAGAAGCCTGATATGGACGAAGAGGTTTACGAGCTGGCAAAACAAAATTTCTTGAAAAATTTAGAAAAAACTGACCTTGAAAAATCACAGGTTGAACGAGCTACAATCTTACAAAGAGACAGTAGTGAGTGGTTAGAGCTTCGTAGAAATTTATTAACTGCATCAAACTTTGGAAAGATTATCAATCGTCGCCCAACTACCAGCGTAAGTATCGTCAAAGCTTTATTGTACAAAAGTAATATTTCAAGCGTAGCTTCAATAAAACACGGTGTCGATAATGAAGCTATTGCTCTTCACCAGCTTGCAAGACAAGAAAGTGTAGAAATAAGCCCGTGTGGACTATTTATAGATAATACGATACCATTTTTGGCAGCTACACCAGATGGCTTAGTCGGTAATGACACAATTGTAGAGGTTAAATGCCCACTTTCTGCCTTCAAAATACCTATAGAAGAGGCCATAACGAAGAAAAAAATTAAATTTTGGACCATTAAAGATAAAAAAATAATTATTAACAAGAACCACCCTTGGTTTTACCAAGTCCAAGGACAGTTACACATAAGCAACAGAAACAAGTGTATTTTTGCAGTGTGGTCTGGTGAAAACCAAAGAATGACTGTAGAAACAATATTTCGCGATGACGACTTTTGGGAAAAGAAAATGATTGGTAAGCTTACCGAATTTTATACGGAGCACATATTGCCTGAATTAGTGGACCCACGCCAAACAAGAAATATGCCTTTGAGGCAACCAACAGTTCCCAAAAAACGTCAGCTCAAAGAACCAACTGCTGGACCCTCAAAATGCAAGCAGATCTGTTATGAAATAGTTAATTCTAGAGAAATCGTTACTCCTGGACCATCAAATGAAGAAAATGTTTTACCGATTTCTGAGTACTGATGATGACTAAATTAGAATCAGTGTTTTTGAATGAAATAAATGGATCTAATCAAAGCAGAACTTTCTATTTCATATTATTTTGCATAACAAACACAGGATAGCAAAAACTTCATTTCGCAGAAAATCGTTTGGCAAACCCTCATTTACATTCCAAACTAATAATTTTATCACCTTTAGGCATAAATTTCATATTCACAATAATTAAAAAGTAGAACCATCATATTGCAGAAAGTTCACAGTCAGAATCGTCTTTTGGCATACATTTCATATCGATAGTCATAAAATTCTGCCACCTTCATAGTATGCTAAGTGAAATTGTACCATCTAAATAAACGTTATGCTAAACGAAATTATGCGGAATTTAACTTTGTCAACGGTGATTAAATATATGCCAAATAAAATTATGTCATCTTAAAAGTATGCCATTGTAAATTCGGACACATAAACATTCGGCCAAACAATAATTATATTAAATAATTTGTATGCCATAAAAATATTCGTATAGAGAAGTTTATGTCAAGTGTGTTATGACAAATAAATTTCATCAGAGCGTCAAGATTCTGCCTGATTGTACCCAAAATAAATTTAACAAATGAGTGAAATGAGTGTGATGATTATAAGATATTTCTTACCATCGTGTTTTATTTGTAGCAAAATAATTAAATTGTATAGTAAAACCAATAAAGGAATTCTTAATAAATTACTGTAAACAAGTAAAAGATCAGTGTGTCCGTACTACATAATATCACAATTAAATAACATACATTAATAAATAATACCAAAATTTAAAAAAGTCTGGTTTTATCTGACTGTGTTGCATATACTACGCACTGCCCGATAAGTACCCGCTCAATGACGTCGAGTACGCAAGCTTGGTTCCGCGCGTCGTCGCGCCGCCCGTGTTTGTTATCCGTACATGCGCTGGGTGTGGCGAGATGCGCGGGGGAAATCAGAATTTATCCTGCCATTAGGCCCGCTCTTAATCGTTTCTCTTGATGAGGGCGTTATCGATAATCCAGTCCAAAGAAAAAAACTGGGTGCTGTGCCTTGTGTTAAGAATCTATGCAGCCGTTGACAGCCTGAAAATAGATTTGTATGTTAGATACTTAGATTAAATATACGTCCAGATACCCAGTATGCGCACCGTAATTGTTTCCAATTCAAAGTGGCCAGTTTGGCTATTTCGTTCGACAGCACACGCCAAGTACGTCACAAGTCGGCGAGTTTCAATTTCCTAAAATTACACTATATGCTGTGAAATCGAGTAAAAATTACGCGATAAAAAATAAAAAGTGTACAAACATCACATTTCATAAGTAAGTAGGTACTAAATTTTCTGACGTATTTTAACGCAAAATGATGAAAACCGAAAATAATATTATTGCAGCACCATAACTGCTTAGTGTTGCCAAAGTAGGGTTTGAATTAAAGTTTACGCATGAGATGCCGCCGACTTTCGGCAGCGCGTGCGTCTCCTTTAGGCGGCGTATTACAAAGGAAAAGCAGTGCACGCGGCGGAAGGAACTGTAGATATATTTTAGTTTTTTTTTGGTATGGTGAAGTCAAGATGTCAAGGCGTTTACTTACCTTTTTTATGATTAGAAAAGGGCGACAATGATTTGTGTTTATTTTTCATTTTCTAATAAAAAAAAATTATTATACTTTCAATGATGTAGAGTGTATAGTGCACTATCCCTACAGAGTTTCAGAGTTATTTAAAATTGGTGTTTACATTTATATTTAATATTATTAAAAAACGTTATTATAGATAGATTGCATTCCATGTATATATATACATTACCGTCACAAAAGTTTCCTAGCCGAAAATTCCCTAACTGAAAATTCGCACATATTTTGGGGTAACCTCTTTGTACTGGTATTACACGCGTCATGCACACAAACGTAAGCGCGGTAAGTAATACACTCGCGATGGGCGCGTAGAAATCTATGGGTTCTTATTGAGCGCAGTGCTTTGTATTTGAATTATACATCTGGACCTATACTTATTCTAAGATTAGATAGTTGTTTACATTTTATGTTGGACAGAGCTTTAATTAGCGAGGCAAAGAATTGCTATACAAACCAGTATAATGCAGATTCTTCCTGGTAATCCGAGTCTAATAAGATTAAAACCATTTTTTTTTTAAAAATAACAACAAAATGTGCTTATGAGATTGAGCGGCACATAAAATCGTATACACACCACAGGAGCAAGCAAAGAAGCATCAGATCTTATGTTTGTCAATATACATGACATCTGAGACATTCGTTACTTTTGCCCCCTAGATGAGTAATCTACTATTTATCCATTAACAGCCTTACCTAAAATAATCTCGATTTTCTTAGTCCTGCTTAAACTTCTCTGTTTTGTTCTTGCATGTTACACTTCACGTCAGAGAGAAGATGGCAAAGCATCTTAAGCAGTGACTAGCGGTTGAGAAGTTTTTTTAAGTAAGACTGTAAGCAACTAACTACTAAATACCTACTATTAGTAGGCATTGAGTAGAAGATAATAATGATAATGTTCAAGCGAAAGAACTGTAAACGGAGGACTCACTGTAACCATTAGAATAAGAGCCGTTAGATCTGTGCGTTAGATTCAATATTATGCTAGCGTAGTGGAGTTCGAGGTAAACCGTAAGTCAAACAAAGCGGCCAGCCGCGGCCAGTAAAATGCGGGCCCGACAGATAACTCACTAAGCCTCGCCGAGCCACTTCATTAGACGAGCCAGAAATAACGTTAAAGCTCGCTTGAAATAACATTTTGTTGCACGTTGTTGTAGTTGTAGTTGTAGTGAGCACACTGTGCGCCCTCTGGCTTGAACTTTCCAAACGAATCTAAGGTTCTCGCCCACCTATCAGCGAAGAAGTGATCCCAATTGAACTGTGATAAAATAATAAGGTTAATACAATAAATAAAAAACAAACAAATTATATATTGCCCTGCCATAAAAAAAATAAGCCACTGTCACTTGTGATTTCTTGAGAATTCTAATAATACCCCATCTAAATCATAAATCCAATCTGTTCAGGCATTTTGAAGTTAAATTATGGCGGAATATAAAAGCTCGCTTACAACAACCCTAAACACATTAACCCTAACCCTCTTTTTTTGGGCAGTCGCGTCATTATGATTACTAGAGGTCGCTCGCGACTTCGTCCGCGTACGGAAGAAATTCGGCCCGCTCCCTAAATTCACCACTTTAAATCATCCCGAGCAATATTTTTAGCCTCCCCTAACTCCCCGAACTCTACCAATTCTACCAACTCCCCCAAAAATTCTCTTCCTTTGAATGAACTACCCAAATATCAATTTTCATCACTATGACTTCAAAAACAAATAACTTTCCATACAACATTCCTCCCCCCTTTCAAATTAAATCCCTTAAATCGTACCTGCCAAAAAAAAATTGAAAACATTATTTTATATTTTAAATGAACTATCCAAATCAAAATTTTCGTGACTAAAAGTCCAAAAACAAAGGACTTACATACAAACTTCCCCCTCCCGTTTTCCCCCCCCCTTGGGGATGGAATTTCGAAAAATCCTTTAGTACACTCCAAATTTCAAGTCTGTACGACCAGCGGTTTGGGCTGTGCGTCAGTCAGTCAGGACAGAGCCTTTTATATATTTATTTATTTATTTTGGCACACAAAACAGAATATCATCAATACATTTCAAAGCAAAAATGAGAATAGGTGCAGAGCTAGACTATATTCCTAAGCATGTGTACACAACATGATCAAGATAAAAGCAGCATGTAAACAATGGTAAAGTCAATATATAGATATATAGGTATATATATAGATAGATAGATAATACTTTTATTATTCTGTCCGCTTATAATAAGTGTTGTTGTTAAAAAATAATGTTCTATCAAAAAAAAAGGAATTTAATGACTATCTAATATCTAAAACTAGTCTAATTTCGCTAGGGCGCAAGCTATAGGTCGCGTCATGTCAAAAGAACGCTGGAAGAAAGTAGAGGGGTGTGTTTGCGCATGTGTACACTTGCGCACAAAAGTACTAGGCCTATTGTTTTAAATAATTATTATTTAGCCTTTTACTCGCAGCTTCTTATAATGGTTATTGCTAGGTACCACCTCATACCACCAAATAGACCGATAAATCGCCTACTACGCAGCTTAACCGCCAGCGTTGTTTTTACATGACGCGACCTGTACTTAATTGTATTTTTAAACTCTCTTTTAAATCTTATAATGTTCTCTATTAAACTGGGCGGTACATAGAATTATAATGCATTGAGCTTGTCAAAATACAGTAAACTATCAAAACTCGTATTAAGTTACAGAAAAATTAAACGTAAATCAGATATTTGTAAAAATTAATGCTTGAAAAGCGTCCATGCATTATTTATTGATTTAAAAATCAATAATAGCAGGACTGTAAATAATAAATAGAAACAAGGAAGAACATTTTGTTTTTCAAATAAATACTTTTATATACAGCTGTATACAGCTGTTAAGCGACCATAATATGTTATAAGTGTGAGTATAACAATTATTATATATTATAAAGAGCAATATTTTGTAATGGACCGTTCGATGGGTTAGGTTAATAAATTAAAACGGATTAACCCTGAGCCCGGTCTCCCATTGCGAAGTAATTTGTTACCGGAGCATTTGTGGGTTGACGTATCAATATGAATTACCTATAACAAAACTCTGACGGCAAAGAGGAATAGTGATGAAGAATACAATTTATACCTTTACTAGTTGTGCGCCGCGGTTCACCCTCGTAATGATGAAAAACGGTGATGATATTGATAAAACGTAGCCTGTAGTATTAGTAAAAGTATTTCGGAATTAAGCTATCTGCATTCCGAGTTTGATCCAAATCGTTCTGTCGTTTTGGCGAGAAGAGGTAACAAAACATACACAAAACGTGTGATTATTAATAATGAAAACAGTAGAAACACCACTTAAATTAATTAATTAAAGTGAATATTACAGTTTAGAATATACAAATAATAATAGGTCTTTACCTATGAAATTGCCGTTCTTCAGTACTGGTCATTTCAAATAGAAAAAAAGTTTGGAATGGCTTTGTATTATGAATTCAAATTAATTTTGTCTTAAAAACATGACATCCTTTTTACAAACTCAGTCTTTTGTTTATTGATTAGCGTTGTATTTTCATTACATTTGAAAATGTTTCGTCATAATGGATACTTTAAAAATTCGTGTAATTATGGAATATGAGTTCCGTCGTGGCACCAACGCGACACAAACGGCACGTAACATCAAAAACGTTTACGGAAAGAACTGTACAAACAAACGCACAACCCGTTATTGGTTTTCCCGGTTCCGTTCTGGAAATTTTTACTTGAAAAATGAAGCTAGTGGTCGTCCGGAGACTTTGGTAAACAATGATGAATTAAAGGCGATTGTGGAAGCTGACGAAACTCAATCTACAGCTGAGCTAGCAGCAGCTTTTGATGTTAGCATCAAAATAATTTTGATCCATTTCCGACAAATAGGCAAGGTAAAAAAACTTGCTAGATGGGTGCCCCACGAACTTAACGATCGCCAGCGCAACGTACGCGTCGAGACCTGCCTCGCGCTGCTGCTACAGACAGTCTCCAAGCTGCAAGAGCTGGGGTTGGAAGCTCTCCCTCATCCGCCATACTCACCAGACCTTGCACTTACCGACTATTACTTTTTTCCAAAATTTAGACAGCTTTTTAGTGGGTAAAAAATTCAATTATTGAGAGGCAGTACAAAATGCCTTTGAAGAGTTTGTTGCCTCCCGTCCAGCTGATTTTTACAAGAAGGGCATCAATAAACTGCCAATTCGTTGGCAAAGATGCGTCGATTGCATGGGTGATTACTTTGAATAACAGAAATAAAAAAGTTTTAAAAAATAAGTACTTTCACTTATTCCATACAAAACAGCAATTTCATAGGTAAAGACCTAATAATCATTAAATTAAAATTAAATACGTCAAATTATACAATATATATAATATATACACCTATCTATCATGGCATTGGCAGTCGAAATAAAAGATTTGTCAATTACATTGAAAATGATAAAAAGTATATAGAAATAGGTAATTGATACACATGTTTGTTGTAAGTATTGGAAAGTACTAAACTTTAAGATCTATTTGATTCTTCAGTTGTATTTTTACGGTTGCCACCAGACTGCCTCAAGAGGTGCATAAAGTTTTTATGATATGATTTATTTATTAAGGTACTACACAAAACAGGATACGGTCTTAATAGAAAAAAAAATTAACAGTTACGAACTAAACTGTATTCCAAAACATTTGTATATTAAACCATGATGGCCGACAGCAGCCTGATAAAGAAGAAATTGAATTAATTAATTCTAAGCATGTGGTATGTATCTCTACATTTGTATAATTATGTGTTTCTGTGTGACCTCCTGGACTGGTTTCGAAATATGAAGGGTGTTTATTGAGTATTGCAGTATTTTTTTTATTGTAATTATCGTGAAATGAATGAATATTTTTTTAATAATAAATGCGTGGAGTTATTTGAGGACAGTATGTAAATAAATAATAACAGTATTATAATAATATTCTATTTTCTATAACAACCACCGTCAGCCATGTCAGAGGCCTTCGGGCGGCACATGAACTCTGACACTAGGGCTGGCAACTCAGCCTATACGAACTTACTTACTTATAGCAGTATGGAGTTATTTTTTATTGCGAAACCAATAGCACACAAACAAGCACAACAAGCACTGCACAATACACACAACACAAGCACAAACACACAACAATACAACACAAAAACAAGCGCAAGCACACAAACAACACAAGTACATAAGCACTTTGAAACAAGTTTTATTTCGTCTAGAGTAGAATTAAACTTACCTAAATTTTTTTTTTTTTGTTCTTGTACTTTGACAACATTTCTTGGAGGACTATGCAAACACCCCCTAAAAATACAGGCGGTAATAAGTACTACCCTATCTTACCATAATAAGCTCTTATAAAGACTATCTACAACTTGCAACATAAGCACATAACATACGCCATACCATTTTTATCCTACATCCGTAGTCAGTTTTCCTATCGATGGTTTCGATCCCATCTTATCTACGACTATGATTCTCCGATCACGGGCTGATCTCAGCTGCTGCCTACAAATATACCTACTATCCGAAAGGTTTCGCCGTGAATGAATGAGTGAACGTAGAAATTGCTGAACGAAACATATTATAATAGCAGGCGAATAGAGTTAATAGCAGTCCTTTGTGCTCTCCGATTTCGTATTGTGCTGATATGAATGATCGTTGAACATTGTTCAGGGATACCTACTACGTATGTGAGAGATGCATTCGTTTACATTTACGTAGACATTTCTGGGGAGATGTTTAGGTATGTAGTGTTAGTATTAGACAACTGGTTACGAAACTCGGTGGTCATCTATATATGTTTTTTTTATTTTAATAAATTATACGATCGAGACATTTGTTTGATGGTAAACATCACGCCTGCCCTTATGGGCAGGCGTGTGTGGCTACTGTTATCAGTAGCAGTGCTAGAATTTTGAAGTAGCGAACAAAATCCAAATCGCCGCACTGCACTCGTCACCTTGAGATATTAGATGCCAATCTCTTCATACCCAGTAATGCTTTCACACTACTGTTTGGCGGTTGAAAAACTGGCGAAGGTTTAGTATCTCAAGGCGGACTCTGCAAAAGAGCCCTACAATTAGGTACAACTGGTGAAATACACTGCTGATTAGTTTCGTATGAAGAATAAAATTTCTTCGTATGAAACTGGTTGCGTAGAAAGAAAAAAAACTATGTATATGGCACAATTGTTTACGTTCCACGGATCTCGAAGGCGACTTTCCAACATTTTCTACTTTTTTTCCTTCTACCACTGCGACAATAACAGACAGTTTAAGTGGGGTATGGGAATAAATCATCAATAGAAACCGAGAACCAGTACTTTAGTTCGTTTTTAGTTTGGTTAATCATTTACAATATTATATCAACACCTATCTAAGTTAGAGAAATAGAAAATACTTAACTAATTTTCACAATAACTTCACAAAGAATTTTCTTTTCTGGTTTTACTGATATCCTTAATTTCACCCTACAGTTACTTACCACAAAATTTGCATTTAACTCTATCTGCCTCCACCGTTCAATTCCAGGTAAATGGGCCGAGTGGGAAATGTATGACCCAATATGTCTTATCTCGCTACTCCGCCTTATATAAGTAACTTTATCACTTCCAAACTCAATGCAGCGGAAGTAAAGCTAGTAGTATTAGTATTAGTACTATGCTTCTAATTTTTTTTACTATTTTTCTTTTGTATAAGTTTTCTTTGATATGACTCGAATGGATCTGAGTGTGTTTTGCTTTGCCTTTGTATGTTTCTCATTATTTTAACGATTTTGCCCTTGTATGAGTAGGTGTTCTATAATAGAACTCGAATGCATCTCGGTAAGATTTGCTTTGACGTTTCCAATCACTCCATTTTAAAAATGGACCTGGGTATGTCCTAAAACTGCATCCAGAACCACCGAAGGACGGGCAGCAGCGTCGTCTCGGTTAATGGTGATAACCATTCTGCGATACCCAAGCTGCCTGCCAAGCGTGGGGATAATGTCAACACCTCCCTTTAAGGGAGAGGCCATCATCCAGCAGTGGACGTCTTCCGGCTGTTGATGCGAAGATTCCCAAAAATGGTTTAAATTAAATAATCATTTATTTCAAGTATCATAGACTCATATTATAAATCATCAATTTAGCAGTCACATTAATAAGTACCATACACACAATTGAAATTGAAATTAAATTTGCAATTAATTTTGAAATTGAAATTAAATTTGAAATTAAAAATTGAATTTGGAATTAAATTTGAGTTAGAAATGAAAATTGAATTTGAAATTAAAATTATGAACTTAAAATAATCAAATTATAAAAATGACAATTCAATTGTATGATGTCAACGCAATAAACATATTAATAAAATTAAAATTATTATTAAAATTAATATTACCTACCTCCACTACATTTGAGCTTCTACAGTGTGCAATGTGCAGTGTGCAGGCCGCAACAATGGTTAATGTATGGGCAATCTAACCTACCTGCTATCACGGCCAGCATGCTGTTGTAAGCTACTCGGAGTATCCAGCCTAAAGTATAACTAAAACAACATACCTTTGCCAGATTTTACCACCAAGCAGTAGTGTGCAAACGTTACTGTGTTTCGGTTTGAAGGGCAACGTTACCAGATAAATTACTGGGCATGAAGAGGTTTGACATTTTATATCTCAGAGTGACGAGCGCAGTGCAGTGCGGCGCAGGATTTTGTTCGCAAGTTCACAATTCTGGCACTGCTACTGTTATGGGTAGGCGTAATGTTTACCACGAAGCGAAAGTATCGCTCATCATTCCATTACAAAAAAACAAATATTTAAACAAGCTATTCGGATGTTACTCCACGTTTAATACAGCCTTAGAGTTTCATCCACGACCTAATAAAAAAGTTAAATTTTGACTTTAATAACTCAAAATTAATTCAAGACAAAAATGTCATGTGATTATATGCATCTGTAAAACCGGCTGATCTATCCCAGATCCATCAATATTTCAGGGAATATCTTTATACTTTGGCTTAGCGGATTTTCGCTCCCGCTTCGGAAGATTTAACGGCTAAGTGGGTATAGTACAGGCACTTATGTCCTACTTTTATCGTAAACCCGGGAATTCGTATTAACCGAGGACCTTAACGTGCTTCAACTTTCAATTTTAACATGCCTTAGATGCTCAATACTTTACTTCCTAATACTTGTGTGATATATACACTTTAGAGATAGCTCTAAAATCGTACTAAATTTGGCCAGTGCTTGGATGTAAGAACCTTTACTAATGCATACGCCAGAGCGAATAGACAGAAGAGAGAAAATAGACAAACTATTCAATTGATAATACAACTGAATAGTCACAGGAAAGCAAAATACGTAATTTCGTTTTCCTGTATGACATATCTTTTCCAGTTATTTTAATTTAAAAACCAATCTACAGACCCGAAGTTATTAAGTAATGAAATCTCTTCGGGACCAATCTTAAAGTGTATTATCCTTACCAATAATTTTACCTAAATCGTTTTAAAAATTATGGAGTTCAGAGGTGACAAATATTTTAAAAAACAACCGAATTGAAAAACTTTTTCCTTTTCGAAGCCGGTTAAAACGCTAAAAACACGTTTTGTTCGTATACCATAAAGAAAAGTAGGTATTTGTATCTTATTCACTTTTTGTTTTTATTATTTTTGGATATTCGCTGTAATAAAGGTAGAAAGATGGACAGACAAACAAACTGACGGGCTATATTAAGTCTTGCGACATGCACAACCCCGTTTTCTCGTACCTATATTGTTCGGTAAACTCTGTAAATTAATCATAAATAAACCGTAATATGTAGCCAGCGAAGAATATATTTAAAAAGCTACTAAGCCCACTAAGAACAGCTTGTTAGCCAACCGGAAAGAACTAGGACACCGAGTTCCGGGCTACGTATTAAGGTTTTCTATTCGGAGGTAAGTGCAGTGCAATGTCGCTCTTAAATACTGCATATTATTTAGCAGACAGATCCATGATTGAAATAAATTCCTCCTGGCTCTACGGGTCAGTGCTCTTTTCGTTGGATTTACAACCCTAAGTAAAGTTGGATAAAATACTTTCAATTAGACATAGACATACACACTAACTACCCCCTCGCCACTCACATAGATAAGTCTGTTATTGATGTCGCAGCCGCATTGTAGAATTCGCCGTTTTACATAATGGCTACCCATTTACAAAACCGAGCCGTTTTGTAATACGGCGGCTCAAAGTTTAGCCGGATTATCACTGCGATACGTTCTACAATACGGCGGCCTATGCTTAGCCAAATTGTAATAAAGTTGCCTACAATACAAAATGCTTACTATAATAACAAATGAATATGGTATTCAGTAAACAAAAATAATAATTTTATAACGGCCACTTGGTAAGTCAGTAGTATCCATACAAAATGTTGGAACCAAATAAAAAAGTGTCAAGCTATCAAAGTGTCAAAGCGCTGCGAGTATCCAAAATTTGAACTAAAGATTACCAAAACTGCGGATTATGACACGCTCAATTACATTATGGCTAGCCGTGTTGTAGAACGCGAAGTACGCATACAATGCAGCGGCCTTACTTTCAGACGTAATCAATTTGGCTAAACTTTGATACGCCGCTTTATAAAACGGCCCTGTTTTTTTAAATGTCTAGCCGTTATGTAATACGGCGTATTCTGCAATTTGGCTGCGTTATTGATACAATACTGAGAGTACCTACATAGATAAAAGGTATATTTGTACAAAGATCTAACAAATGTACACAAATGCCATCAAACAAGCTATAAGCTTTCACAGCTCTTTTATGGTCATAATAAAGCTTTCTAGTTTCTAGTTCTGAAAAACATTAAATGTTCGCGGGTTTCGCAGAGCACGGAACATAAAAAGTTTGTTTTTGTATCACGTGCGAGAGCTTTCGCTATTATATATAAGGCCTTTCAAGTTCAAGGCCCGCGAAATGGTGTTTTTTTCATAGTGTTGTTCACACTGGGAAAGTTATGTTCTGCAATATTTCAAAACAACTAACCTAAGGGCTTAGTTATATAAGTCTGACAACTTAGTAAAACTATTCATGTTGGTATGGTACGATATGGTAGTACCTACTCTGTGGCATTAGGTAAATAATTTTGAACTAAGTATTATGCAAGTGAATGAAGAAATATATAAGTACTTCTTTCTTATGTCGATCAATGGGAAATTATGCCTCTATATAGTGTTTTTTCATAAAGTTTAGCATCTTTATAGGCATCATTTTAGCCTATAAAGATACAAATTAACTACGACTTTTTTAAATTACAATTATTTATACTTCAGTAGAGGCATAACTTAAAATTTTATAATAAATATTTTTTTAAAACCTGTAATATACGAAAACTAATCTCATACCTATTAACGATTAACGATTAAACACAAATTATTATTACGAGGCTTTATTTTAGTCTATACAAGTATAGGCACCAACGAATTAAAAAAAACTCTTTATTTTAAAATTCTGTCTAATTAAATCTAATTATATCTAAAATGTAGCGGGATAATTAGAATCTTTCCTATCCTAATCTTGAATATTATTATAAATGTAATTCGTTATAATGTACTTAATAACAATAATAATGTAGAGTCGGGCTATACGGGGTGTTAGTTTGAACACCGTTATCCTTCTAGGATATCATTGTACTATAATTCTTACTTTATTGCACTCATTTTTTTTTCAACTTTTACTATGGGGACAACCCTGAAATCACGAAAATAAAAACAGCTGTTCCATACAAAAAGGTTCATCGATCTTGGACAAAATGTATAGAACAGCAGATATTTTTTTCGCGATTTCAAGGTTGGCCTCATAGTAAAAGTTGTTCATAATGATGAGTACACTTAAATCCTAGAAAATATCGGTGTTCAAACTAACAGCCTGTAGATTAGGCAAAATAATAATATTCGTAGAATATATTTTAGTACTCTGAGAGGCAAAGTACTCTCAACTTAATGCAGCCTACGGGAAATGTTGGCTTGACCTATTTTTATATGAAAGCTTGGCTTGGGGTCACTATTGTGCACCATTTAAAACCTTGGCAATACGCATTTAGTGGGCTTTTACTCTCAAAAAATTGTAATATCAAAAGTGATTTTCGGAAAAACTAAAGTACTGTTATTTTTTTGTTAATCGAATATAACCATATTTTTTTCATTGGTTCGAGTCCTACCGGAGGTCATAATTTTTCTTCCTGTTTAAGCTTTAAATACATAGAAATACCATAAGTGTGGAATCACTTCATACAAAAATATTCATATTTTTTTTATGTTTGGATACATTTTTATATCTTTTATATTTATATATTATAGGGTTGTACAAACCCTTTGTAATTTTACCCATTTTAATTTTTCTTAATTATATTCAGTGATATAAATCTTCAAAAATCTTGAATATTTATCCAATTATGAATTATAGACCTACCTACGCTTCAAAGTAATAAGTACCTACTGACTATAGAAAATGTGGTTAATTCAGTTAATAATTTCGTACCCTTTACTTCAAAAGAAAGGTATGATACGAATCACATTCTCCTTTGTGACTTAAGATTAAAAAACTTTTACGATTAGTCCTCTCTCGTTCCGCTATTCGTTTCTTTCTTTTGCCATAATTTTTCTTTTCTTTTTTAATAGCTTTCTTTTTTACATTTTGCAAAAGATATTATTTGTATTTCGATCATATTTTAGAAGTCTACATTTTTGTCTATCTATCTATATAATATATAATTGACTGACTGACTGACTGACACTGACAGACTGATAGACAACCCACAGCCCAAACCGCTGGTCGTACAGACTTGAAATTTGGAGGGTGTATTCGTCTCGATGCGTAGGGGTGTACTAAGAAAGGACTTTTCTAAATTCGACCCGTAAGGGGGGGGGGGGGAAAGTGGGGGAAACGTTTGTATGAAAGTCCTTTGTTTTTGTACTTTTAGTCACGAAAATTTGGATATTTCATTTAAAAGCTGTTTTCAATATTTTTTTGACAGGGACGATTTAAGGGGGGAAAGGGGGGGTGGAATGTTGTACGGAAAGTTCTTTGTCTTTGAATGAAAAAAATGATAAAAATAGAATGATAAAAATTGATATTTGGGTAGTTCATTCAAAGGAAGGGAAGTTGGGGGGAGGGGGGAGTTGGTAAAGTCGGTAGAGATTGCTCGGAATGATTTAAAGTGGAGAATTTGTTGGAGGGGGGGGGGGGTGAGGGGGCTTGGGGGGAGTTGGGGCATGGCGGGGAATTAGGGAGGGGATTGAGGGGGGTGAATTTTCAAATCAAAACGTGGTGAATTTTGGGAGCGGGCCGAATTTCTTCTGTCCTCGGACGGACCTCTAGTTGCTATATAGCCAAAAGGTATCATCCCCCATTTCCTTGCCAATGTCAGCTGGAACCAATTGTTCCACCATCGCTTTCGAGGCCTTCCTGTGTTTTAAAACCCATATATACGTAAATTCTAAAGAACTCTTTGATACTAGCCTGGAATCGAACTCACAGACCCATTTTGGTTGTGAGGCTCTACAGTTGAGACAGTTGAGAGGGTAGTGGCCACCTACCTTCATTCACACTATATTCATACCACGTTTTACTAAGATCGCTCCAGCTTTAAATTAGCATTTAAGCTTCGTTATAATATATTTAATCGTAATACTCCATCTCTTTATCATTTTAGGCAATTTTGTTACATTATAGCCAAAGTAACACCACGGCGAACGCTCGCTTTGAACGCTCGCTCTGCTCATTGAACGAAGGCTCTGCTCAAACATGCTCCTGTCCAATCGATGACACTTTAAATTATACTGGTCTTGACACTTACAGCCTTACTTAAAAAAACTTCTCAACCGTTAGTCACTGCTTAAGATGCTCTGCCATCTTCTCTCTGACGTAAAGTTGCACGCGCTAGAAAAGGACAGAGAAGTTTAAGCAGTGACTAAGGTTGAAAAGTTTTTTTTAAGTAAAGCCGTTAGTGCGTATTCTCACGAGACGACACACGACACCGTAACTACGGTACGGCGTTGATGATACCGAGTGCCATACAATTCTATAGACCATTTTCTCACACAACAACACGACTCTGCACGACACACGTTTTGCGACGATTTTCGGATATATCGTCGATGCCGCTGAATCTGAGGTTTTTTTTACTGGGACGATATACGGCTGTGGAAACAAGTATGAACTTGCTCACGATGTCGTGCACAACCACAACACGACACTTCATTCGGCATTTGTTTCTTTCACTCGCCTTTGTTAGATTAAAAGAAGATTACTAAGCCGCTACTGCCGTGCAGTGCTGTCGTGTCGTCTCGTGAGAAAACGTACCACGACACGACGTTTCTAGCGTGTCGTCTGTCGTGTGTCGTGGCCGTAAATCGTATCATGCAGTGACAAGTGAGAAAACACGTATCACAAATCGGATTCGCGATAAAAACCGACAGTCGATAGGAGCACGCGGTACCCTCGTGGTACCCGCATTTAGCGACTCGCTTCTCTGCAACGCTCGGGCTGCAATACATTACACCGAAATGTTCTAAATTAATCACCACTTTTAAATTGGAATACACATACCAACAAAAGTAGATATATACATATATACTCATATAGATTTAATTTTGATTTATTCGTTCATATTATAAATATGTCCTTAAATGATATTACAGAGTCAAAATAGAAATAAAGCTGAACTCCGCAGAGTTCATTGTCAATACTCATATATATATATACTCAAGTACACCAAAAAAACAGAACTCGAATGACAAATTGAGTTCTGCTGTGCCTATAGAAAAAATAGGTGCAATCCAGTAAAGTAAGGTTTTCAATCACACCGTGAGGTGCGTGCTCTCCGAACAAATCCTGAGATTACTCCGGCTCTCCACAATAAATCGGCTTATAGACGATCAAATGAAGTCGCCTATTTTTCGGAAATCTGACAAATCGCCTTACGATACGCACTCGTAGATATTTGTTGAAATGCTTACCTTACCCTTTGAAAAAATTGTCTGACTCTAGTTTGTCACATCGAACTTCAAAGGCTGAATAGACATTTGCTTCTTCGAAAGGAAGTCATCCTTAGTACCTAAATATGTTATTTTTGGTGAGAACATTGTACCTAGAGTTGATCTTATATTTCGTTCACCCTGTCATCTACAGTGTAGAAAAATAAAAATATTATATGTATATATCGTACTTCCCATAAGCCTACTCTCGGAGGTTGATCTACCACGCTGTACCGGTAGGGGTTAACGAATTCACTGTCGTTTAATTGTAATTCTTCTCCGGACATAAACCCGATGTTTCTAGTCATGTGTTTTTCTTTCACGGAAAAGGCAATATGACTTTATTCTCGGCTTTTCTTTTTCTACTTCTCTCTTCGTCGCAATGATTACGTAAATTCCAAAAAAAAACTTGTTGATACGGCCACGGATCTATATTTCTACGCAAACGAGGTACATGTATTATACAAGAACCATTTTAAATAAAGTAGAACTTACTTTATTTAGTACGCCGCCTATGGAACCGCTTTAACGTGTCGATAGCTGTGGAGACCCTGGGTTGTTGGGGTATTAAGGAAATAGGGCAAAGACTCATAGCTAAGACAGGTGCCTTCGTTCGTTCCTGGTGCAGAGAATGGCCACTACCATTCTACGTGGGAATGCAGTGTATGTGATGGGCTCCTTTGCACCGGGAACGGTCAGCGCGGGTTATTTTATTAGTAATTTTTAAGGATACGTCTTATAGTTGAAATTTGTAATATTTTTATAATAAAACTGTAGAGTAACAATTTTTTAGTAGAACTTGCAAAATTACATAAGTAAGTCATGATAAGTAATTTTGTTGTATCAAATTACTCAAGAGACAAGGACAAAGACCAAAAAAGCTGAAAAAAATACCAGTACTTACAGAATATTTAAAAAAAGTTAATTTTACCAGGGAAATTTCTCATTTTAATTGATCAAGTTTAGACCATAATAAACATTACAATTTTCATAATCTGCTTTGTTATACAAGTTATTAACCTTATCTAGTAGTAAAAGAGTAGTAAAGACTAGATAATCATTATTATTAATTTTAACCACTATATTATTATTTTTATTTAGTCCACTGGTGAACGAAGGCCTCCCCCTTAGACCACCACTCTGTACGACAACCTGCCATTTGCATCCACCGGTTGCCCGCGACTACCATCATCGTCATCGTTATCAGCCCGTAGACAGCTACTGCTGAACGAAGGCCTCCCCCTTAGACCGCCAAACTGTACGACACCCTGCCATTTGCATCCACCAGTTGCTCGCGACTTTTACAATGTCGTCGGTCCAGGAGGAGGCCTACCTACTGTGCTGTGCGGTGTTAAGTAGCTTAGGACACTACAGAACATTTTTGAAAATCTCATGTCAATCCATTTATCTTCCTTACTTCAAACTCTCAACATAAACAAATATCAGTATAAGCTGATCCTCAGACCTTAGGGGTTCGGTATGTTCGGGTGTGTGTTCATGTTATAGTGGACCTCTATATTTTTCATGAACTGCGTCATAACTTCTATATTCCTGGCCGATTTTGATAAACATAGCCTATGTGAAGCGCCGAACTTCATAGATCATATTTCAAGAAACTACATTTAAATTCGTGCCGTAGTTTCTGAGTTTATCCCGGACAGACAGACAGACAGAAAGACAGACTAAAAATTTTAAAACTGTATTTTTGGGTTCAGTTGCTCTCTAACAAAATTATTTTTAAATATATCTTCAATGTACAGTAATCGCCTCGTTGCAGTTTTATTATGTGTATAGATATATATAGATAGCTAGATAGATAGATAATATAATCATTGCATACTTGTCCTAGATAATATTACAATGATAATTATACTTATTATACTGAGTTATTCGCTTAACAAAACTTGTGGCTTACAGAATAAGTTATATGTAAGTAGAAACTACTTGGACGGAGATTCTTAATAAGCCCTCCCACATCGATCACACTTTACCGGTCCCAGCTAAGTTTGCCTAACTCCTGATAGCTAACCAAAATTGTTCCTACACCTACGCCACCACAAATTGTGCATCGGGGGAGCAAAGTTACTACGCAAGTTACCTCAGTAACGTAAGGCATAATCTGTTTAACATGACTATTCTAGTCTGACAGTTTCGTTATTTTTTTTACGATTTCAAAGGAACGAGCTTACCTTACTCCAACATTTATTGTGTGACCCACAGGTGTGAGCCAATTTACGTGATTCTTTACTTACTGTGCAGAGATTTATGTTTCGTTATAAATTGTTGTTAAATATTATTCAAGAAATAAGAATGGGACATGAATAGAAGTATACTAATAACTTTTTTATGTGTTGGTTGTTGTTGTATTTAACCCTACTGGGCT
This sequence comes from Erannis defoliaria, assembly GCA_905404285.2. Taxonomy (NCBI): domain Eukaryota; kingdom Metazoa; phylum Arthropoda; class Insecta; order Lepidoptera; family Geometridae; genus Erannis; species Erannis defoliaria. The sequence goes on along the minus strand of FR990066.1, from coordinate 7,070,833 downwards.
AGCTAGCTAGGCTTTAGCGAAGGCTTTCCCCTGACTAAGTAGCTATATTGTTTGGAATAAGAAAATACTTTTATTTTTAACTTGCTTTACCATACAAATAGATATACTTCTAGTTTACCCAGTAAGAACAATAAATATTACTCATACTGGGTATAGTATGAATAATATTCTACGATTGTTTCTCGTTATGTATGTAGTAGTACTTAGGGCTCCGCTGTCTGCAGAGTCCGCCGTGAGAAGTACCACACCTTTGCCAGAGCCGCCAAGCAGCGGTGTGCAAGAATTACTGGGCAATGCTACCAGAGAAATTCCTGGGAATGAAAAGATTTAACATCTAATAATTATCTCAGGGTGACGAACGCAGTGCATTGCGGCGCAGGATTTTGTTTGCAAGTTCACAATTCTAGCACTACTAATGTTATGGGCAGGCATGATGCTTACTACCAGATGAACGTCTTGCTAGTCTCGTCACTCCATAGCATTAAAAAAATGTTGTCACGTGTATAACATTTGTGAAGCATTGAACATAATAATCTCTATGGGTTGCATGGGTGCTATGGCTAGAAATTCCTTACATTTACTAAGATAAACTGCTAACTTACCAGGTTACCCAAGTATAGATTAGAGTGTGCTTCGACATCACAATTGTTTGTAACAAAGCTTGTCACTTACAGTTGAGAGGTAGCATCTAAGAGACAAACAACGGAATCACTTCATCAGCGTATTTTTCCTCTCGAAGAACAGAACTTTTAATTAAACAATTATACAACGGACTCTGATTGTTCAGCCACTATCTCTAATGGAAAGTTATATCACAACAGCCTTTATTAAAACAATAATAGAAATAAAACAGAGGAGTAGTTAAGCTCGTGGACTGAGTCTCGGACACGACGCCCAATCTAAAATGCAGATGCAATCTGCGGACCAAAATTGCAAATAACAGAGACGGGTGACGAGCAATAAGTATATTTTTTGTATATAATGTCACTATCAGTAAAAAAGTCTTAATATGCTATGGATTTGAAATGGACCATATCATTGCTTTAAAGGCTTAGGACATTTCCCCTACGCAGGTGACCTAGAGGTACAAATATCTCATACTTCATTGTATGAATTAGGCCAAAATATCACATGCCTTTAGCCAAGAACTGTTAAGAACAGAAGCGTGACTTCTCGCTGATGCGGCAGTCAAAAACGCGTTCTTTCACTCTGTGCGGGAGGCGACTATTTTAACATTTCTTTGAGTATGACAGAAACAAATACATTAAAAAAAATATCTTCAAAGTCAAGCCCTATGGTGTAGTTAATAAGATATGAGGTTGAAGAGCACTCATCCGCACTGAATAGAAATTAATTACGCTACTGTGCGCAGTGAGGTCTAATCTGTCTCAAAAGTTGTTGGCCTCATAGACGCACGGAGTGAAGCGCGGCCGGCGCGGGCGCTGCGTATCCTAGCGTAGTGATGCGACAAGTTTCGATGCGAAAGCACGCTTCTCGTCCACGATAAATGTTATAGCACCTGCATTTGTCTTTTATTTCCATCACTAGTAGAGGCACAAATCGAACTTCTTTTTAGTGCGATGTGAGGCAGAACCGATTACATATATTTTTTTCGTTTATTCAATACCGAAATGTCACAACTGCGGGCGAAGCTAGATTCAACTTGAAAAACTATTTAAGTTTATAATGGTAAAGTTTCAAGCAAATATTTTCAATTTTGAGCTATATTTAAGGTGTTTTTTAGAAACAATATTAAGTGAGGCCGAAAAGCTCTCATTCGCACTGTAAAAAAGTTAAACCTTGCCTCGAAAGACCTCATTCGCACTGGCTGAAAGTCCATCAAAAAAGGTGTCAAAGTCAACGTGTTAAGTTAACTAACGTCATATAACTTCTGTCTTCTGCTCAATATAAAACTGAAGTGCCTAACATTAACTGAGTAACGCTCCAATAATTAATGTATGCTTTCCGTCTGACAATGCAAGACCGTCAAACATTGGGTGTCTGATGAAAGCTGATGAAGTAAACATTGGTGTATCAATATGGACACATTCAAGTCGGCCTAGCACTCGAGCCGTGATAAAATTTTACACTCTTTTTATTCCGCAAAACGAGTGACGATATTGGCTTAGTAATTCAAGCGTTCAGATCGCACGCTTTAGGGCGTGGGATAAAATCCCAATGAGGGAAAATATCTTGAGACTTCAACAAGTTGGCTAAGACATAATACAACAGGTAATTATAGACGCAAGAAAATAAAATTCGTCGCTAATTAAGTCATACATAATGTTACCGCAGTTTTAATCATGTCTAATGTTACAAGTGGCATACTTAAAACGGCTTTATCTGCCCCTATAAATTGCCTTTGCAGGCCAAATGGTGAGGTCTAAATAGTGATTTCTAAATGAATTTCTCCGCGGTGTAATCGCTTCACTGAGACCTAAGCCTCAAATCGACCCCTATTACAACTGTCACATAAGTTTTTATGCGATCCAATTTAATTAAATATCTTTGGCAAAGTTTAAACTGGAATTTTGGGTTTTCACGGGTGTTTGAGGGTTTTCGGAATGTCTTTTGGTAATTCTGCAGTCTTTGCGGTAACGTACACGTTTAAATGTAACAATTGTAATAGCAGAGTATGTAATAATTTAGGAAAATAATTTAGAAATTGCGAATTGCGTGCCTACTTACATTTTTGATTTCACTCTTAGCTAGTAAGTAACACTTGAATGCAATGCAAATTAGATATTAAATTGATTAATTAAATATATGCAACTTAAGGCATAAATATTTTATGAATGCATCGTTAGTTATCAGAGCAGCGACTTTAAGTCTTATCTACTCAAAAGTTTTTTAGATAAAATTAAGACAATGGTGCCTTATGGTAATACTGCATAAGTATTATTTAAGGTAATAATTATTTTTTAATTTTCTCTTTAGTGTAAAAACCAGATAAATACCTATGTATTTTAAAGTAGGTACTTACCTTATTACCTAACTTCCGTATTCCGGTAAGAATAAGAAAATTTAAGTAGAATCCTAAGATACCAAGTTTAAGTGTGATAGAGACTAGAATAACTGGAAACATAAAATATACACTTTTGTAAGCAAAGAAGCATCATACGATACCATAGATTTTATTGAATATGGCTGGCTTCTACAAGAGCGACGCAAATGGATGAAGGTACCTACCTATTTGAGACAACTAGGTCGTCATGTACACATCCTAGCTGACTAGATATCAAGAAATATGTGTTTGTTGGCGCAAAAACACGGTAGTTACCTTAGGCAGAAATGGTAGAGACGTTTTTGCTCCAGTTATCTATGTTCACGACGCAGAAAATTGGTTTTGTGCGAACATATCTCGAGTAGGTAACTTTTTATATGTGTAAAATATACACTGATTACCATCTACCGGGATGACTTGCTATAAACGTCGCCAATGAGAAGGAATATACTTTATTAAATCCTTCAATCATAAATAATCTATTCAATAAACATCTGTTCTTTTAGAAGAGAAAAGCTTAGCTCGTGCAGGAGTGGAAGGTCGCATTCTGAGAATTATGATTAACATATTCTGTAAATAATAATGTATGTATATAATTTTTATAATTCGTATTCTGAAAAGGATGATTATAATATTCTGGAAATAATGATATAATGAGGTATGTCTATGCTTTTTATAATTTGTAATAAGCAATTATGATCACTGACTATATTATAGTGATAATCCGATTTATCTGCACACTATCAAGAATAATAATAACAATAAAAAATATTAATTACTATATGTCTATCTGATTCTTATTTTTCATGTACCGACAGAGCTTGTGAAATTCAGCAGATGCAGTATGGTCTAGATTCGTTGCTTAAAATTTAGGAAGAGCGGCTACCTACCTACCAAAGTTATGTGTGTACTGTGTATTTATGAAGAGCGGCTACTTACCTACCACATTTATGTGTGTACGGGCTGATTCAAACTTAATGGCGGCTGTGAACTTAGGCGCGTACAGTACTGCGCAGTAGCAAAAATTAGGCGTGCGGTGTGCGTACAATCGCAAAGTCTCACTTGCAGCGCACTTCACAGCCGCCATTAAGTTTGAATCAGTCTGTACTGTGTATTCTATTTTGTAAATAAGGTAAGTAGGTACTTATAGCTTATAGCAGCTAAACTTCTTTCAGCTCCAAGAAATTATTTACAAAAACCTTGGTTGTGAAGCGAATTCGACTTCTAGTTGGGTAATTATTGATTCTTATAGATCTTACTAAATCGGTGGATTGACTGACCCCTATAAACCTCACTTATTGATACGTATTTAGGACAAAAGCATAATATCCTAGCATCTTACCGCTTACACCGAAGCATAACACCATAACGCCTAAGCATCTTATCGCTTACTTGAATCGTTTGGCATTTGTCCAGAGGAAGATTTCAGTGTCCATGTCTCGTATATTGTTTTTTTTGTGATTTAAGTATCTATTTCGCGTATCGGTATTACCACAGAAGAAACTTGGGTATGTCCTAAAACCACATCCAGAACCACCGGAAGACGGGCGTCCTCTTGGTTAACGGTGGTGAGCATTCGGCGATCCCCGAGCCGCCTGGCAACCGCTCCCTATAAAATGAAATGAAAAAAACTTTATTGATATAATGTTGGAAATTATAAATACATACTTTTAGCCTAAATAGCCTATATATATATATTTAATGATTACATTTTAAAGTATGGACCTTCGTGGATCCCTGTCCCCCACACTAGGATAACCGGTATTGCGGGGTTACAGTTTGCACTCCGGTTTTGTGATATATATATATATATACCTATGTAAGTATATATATTATTGTGGGATATCCCGCAGGTGCTAGTTATTTCCTTAATAAATCTAAATGAAGGAACCTGAAATGAAGACCTTCGTCCAGCAGTGGACGTCTTCTGGCTGGCGAGTAGCTAGAAGAGTTAGTTTTTAAGGTCAGTCGGCGTCAATCATAGTCCAATATTTTCTGAGCATACTACTTTCAGTCAATTAAAAAGTATAAGTGTTTCTGGTTTTTTTGGTGTTTTTCCACCGTATCACCATTCCTTCGGTAACGGTCATTGTACTCATCATTGTGAACAACTTCATTATTGTGACCAATCCTGAATTCGCGAAAAAGAAATCAGCTGTTCCTAGTGTGTCAATGGCTCGAATAATCAGCGTTTTTTAATAGTCTAAAGGCCGACCTTCGAAGGGCGATTGGGCTGTATCTACCACGCTGGCCCAGTTGCGGGTTGGTGGATTCACATACACCATTGAATGTCTTCCAGGACGTTTCAAGGTTGAATGATAAAACGTTATGCAAAACACAGGTTTTCCGACGCTTAAACCTGTAGTATTGTAGTATTAACAGGGCCATTTTCACTCGCATAGAAAAACTATTATGTAATTTATTTTTGTGAGATAGTGTCAATGTCGCTTGAAGAACTGACAACTAATGGGGAAGAAAGGTTCTTGAGTGGCGACCGCGAACCGGAAGACGCAGCGTAGGAAGGCCTCCCACTAGGTGGACCGACGACATTGTAAAAGTCGCGGGCAACCGGTGGATGCAAAAGCCAGGTTGTCGTACAGTGTGGCGGTCTAAGTTCGTTCGTTCAGCAGTGGACGTCTCCGGGCTGATGATGATGATGAGTGTAAATTTTCTACTGTAACGCTTGGCTCGTTGAAGACTCGCAACTCCCGCCGGCTGTGCGCGTGACATGATCCGATCCTAATATTACGCGAATGTTTGTAGGTGTATGTGTGTATGCGTGTGTGTACATGTTTGTTACTCCTTCATGCTAAAACGTCTGAACGGATTTGGATAAAGTTTGGTATAGTAATAGATTATACCTTCGAATAAAACATAGGCTACTTTTTATCTCAAGAATCAAGGGTGAAATCGCGGGGTGCAACTAGTTGTATATAAATTGTAAAACATATATTTAAAAAATACATAGATAAATTGTGAATACATAGGTAATTGATAAATTGTATGTTATCTACATATGTAATTTTCCAAGCACCGCGCTTCTGGCTGGTACGGCAGCGGTTTCAGCTAGTCGCGCGGTTCTAGTACGGACCTGACTTCATGAGGAGGAACTTATAAATAATATAATGTACGCTTTATCTTGTCAAATGACTCGTTTTTAAATAATAAAAGATATAAAAACTGATTAATCAGAAGATTTGAAGCAGTTTGTAGTCATAAATCAAAAATATCATCAAGTCGCGTTCGAACCAACAAAAGTCGGTTTATTGTTTTACTCAAAATAAGTTAATCAAGTTACGTCTTGTTCGTTTACCAATCTTCGCGCACAATAAATTTTGAAGCTAAGTTAGTGTCTCCATGAATTGCGCTGTCTCCGGACAAAGTTGTTATTAGCGCCTGATGGCAGATGTACATAGTTCTTGTTGACGTTTACTAGACTAACATTGAATATTAATAGGTAGGTAGGTATTTTGGTATTGATTGCTCTCGTTGTTATTTAGCGTTTGAGTCACAACTTAAATTAAAGGAATACGTTCAGAATAGGATAGCGATATACACAGGTGCAGTTAAAAAGAGACAGAGTTAATGCGATATCTATAGTAATATTACGCTTTTTTTTTAATACAACCGATTTCAACTTCGAATACCTGGATGACATTTTCATATTGTCTAGTAATTTTGATTTAAAAACCAAACTACTGAACTTATTTCAATAAAATGTATATGGGACCACCTCTGAAGTATTACCTACCAAACAAAAAAGAATCATCAAAATCAGTTATTGGCGGAGTAATCACGTAACACACATACAAAAAAATAAAAAAAACACACAATCTAATTGGGAATCTCTTTTTTTGAATTCAGTTGAAAATATATAAACAAGAATATAATTTAAAAAAACTTTTTTTTTATTATGTATCCCCAAGCCGCCTTCCAAGCGTGACGATTATGTCAACCCCTTCCTATTAAGCGAGAGGCCTTCATCCAGCAGTGGACGTCTTCTGGCTGGTGATGTGAATCTGTATTGAGTGATACTAGAAATTATAATTACCTAACTGATAGAATACGAATCATTTGGAAATCCATTACAGTTTCAAACAAAAATTGAAAAATGAGTGTTTAACGGGGAAATTTAATTTAACCGTGTTTTCCTATCGATGGATACTATTTAGATTATAGTAAAAATACTTACCTATATCATTAAACCTGTATAATGAGTTAAAAGCAATCGAAAATACACACTTCACTTCAACGTATAATAGTAACTTATTTAAACAACGCATTATAAACTCCGGCGACGCTGTAAAGTCCGGCGACGCTGTAAAGTCCGGTGACGCTGTAAAGTCCGGTGACGCTTTAAACTCCGGTGAAATTGTAAAGTCCGGTGACGCTGTTAAAATCCGGTGACGCTGTAGAGGCCATCTGAGGCCAACAGCAGAAGTCATTAAAAAAAACAACGCATTACATTTAGGTCAAATTCAATCTATTTTCAACCAGCTACAAAAGAAAGAAGCTACATTTTAAGTTCTATGGGAAGTAAAGTCCTACTCTTCATGTCGTGATGGCGACTCCTCAGTTAAGGGGAAAGCAAGACAATCAGGGCTAAAAGCGCCATTGTGGCCGTTAATGAAACCCGAGCTTTGTTAGATATCAACTTTGTTTTAGCCCATTGTCGGCGACGGATGACAACGCCATGTTTTTTGGGTCCAAAGTTCAAAACAACTCCAAGAAGGGAAGGATTGATTTAGCGTGGTTGTTTACTTATAAATAAAATATTAATAGGTTATCAAAGTTTTATACTTAATTCATAGGTATCGGTGCGCAAGTTCGGAGTCGCTCAGCAAGCTATGGAAAGAATTATTTTTATTCATACCTATATTTAAAGAGCACCAACATGGTTTTCGTCATTGCAACACTAACTACTACTACGAAAAGGTAAGTAATTACATACTATTAATAGACAATAGAAAATAGTTTATTTATGGCAAAAAGTATTAACAAGAATCACATATTATGGATTCCTATAGATCCTACGCTACGCTCCTACGGTAGGACGACCTTAGACTCGGTGAAGTGACGAAATACATATGGAAGGCAACTAGAAGTGACTAGAAACTAAAAATCGTAGACTGGGGTAAGAGGCGCGCAGTAGGAGATGCCGTGTCCAGAATTGGAGTAAGGTACCTACGTTGCAAATAGAAGAGAACCTACATAGTATTCTTTAATTTTGTTATTTTTATATGCGCCGCTTATAATACTGATAGTTTTGCAACCAAGGCTAAGTCTTGCTGGAAAGAACGAATAGTTCGAAGAAATCATTTTCCAGAAATTTAGTACCTAAAAGGAAAGAAGAATGCCATACTATTTAATTAAATCTCGTAGTATAGCTCTACGTCGTAGCACTGCACTACGAAAAACGCTACGTCCGTAGGCACCGTAGAGTCCTCGTTGCTACGACGCTATGGAACTGCTACGGATGATTATTTAAAATATTGAGTGACAAAAAGGTAAACATTATTACCTAGACTAGAGAGAGAGAGATAGAGAGAGAGAGAGAGAGAGAGAGAGAGAGAGAGCTTAATCCATAGAGTAAGTAAATACTACGTAATGCTTATTCCTCCAAGATGGAAAGTAGAGCTTAACTCAAGTCAGGATGCCGCAAACATTCGGTACCAGATGTTCAACAACAGCTTGACATTTCAACTGCCACCTTGTTGAGAGTGATCTAAAAGAGTTTAAGGGGAAATAGGGTGAGTGCTTCTCCATACAAACGTATTCCCCTATTGTCTTCCTGGATAATGCCTTTAGAGCATTTTTTTAAATAAAATATAGGTCTACTGTAGACGTCTGTGTCTCTGTGTTTTCCTTTTTTTCAGAAACTAATTGCTAAAAGAAAAGTAGCTCTCCAAAAGTTACTATGAATATAGTTAAAGCATTATATTTTTTTAAGCTATTAGTTACCGAAAAAAAAGAAACTTAATATTTAAAAAAATGATTGCTCTAGTCTAGAGGCATTATCCAGGAAGAAAACAGGGGAATACGTTTGTATAGAGAACCGCTCACCTTATTCCCCCTTCGTCATCAGCCTTAATAGAGTAGTGTTGCCATAATCCCCACGCTTGGCAGGCGGCTTGGGGATCGCAGAATGCTCACCACCGTTAACCAAAAAGACGCTGCTGCCCGTCTTCCGGTGGGTTTGGTTGCAGTTTAAGGTCATACCCAGGTCCATTATATTCCCCCTTAACCAATGCCAATTCCATAACATGTGCATCTAACCTACAAAGCTAAATAAACAAAATAAAACATAAGCCTGGCCTTTTAATGTTCCGAAATCTTCGAGCTAACCTACTTAGTAGGTTATGTATCAAAACTCACACTATAAGGCCTAGCGCTAAAATTACATTCTAGGTATATTCCACCTATCGACATCTCCCTAACGCGAAACTAGTAGAGAGCTTGAATTCGTGTGCGGCAGCACGTCACAGAAGCTCGGAGCAATCAAGCTGTATTTAAAGCGAACAGCATTTAGCACTAGATTGGTTGATAGGTTGTATAAGAGGCTCCGTTATCGAATCTTGGGAACGAGCGGTAGGAATGATGGGAATAAGGGGTGATAAGTACAGATAGCATATATTTATTTATAGCACAATACACACTTACAATAATAAATAGTTATAAAACTAAAGCTAGCAATTGAGTACAAAGACCTCGTTAGGCGCTGCAATATAGAGGTTGAAACCTTTCATATCATAGCTTTGTCTTAATAATTATAGCTAACATCTTATTATAGTCTAACAATTTTTATCTTAACATAATATAAATATCACAATATTAGGTAACATTTATACGGTCCTATCCCTAGAGATTCTTAAGGGCAGTCCCATAATCCTATTGATACTTTGATACATAGGTCTTCTATTAGGTAGGTACTAGGTACCACTCCTCGTCGTCAATGAAGTCGTGGATTATACCTATAATATAATGTTTTTTTATATGAGTTAGGCTTTTAGTTTATTTTTTAAAGAATTATCGTTTTCAGTACTTTTAAGGCTATCTGGTATTTTATTGTTTTCGTTCCACGCGCTATGGGCACTTTCGGTCTCGATCGGAATGCGTCTTATGGTGGTGGGGTAGGCTACAGTGCGTTGTATTTCGTTAATAATTCACAAGGAATGGATAGAAATGGCTTTCGTCGAAAGCTTCAATGGTTACCTATCCGACTTCGCCGTAATACTCATATCCTTTCCTTTATCTATAAGATCCTGTTTATCCCCACCAACCCAATCTACTTGGAGGAACGCTTTGAGTTTATGCAAGCACACTCCAGTTCCCTACGATCCTCTCGCGCCCTCCAACTTAAGATCCCTTCTTCCACCCACTCCAATCTTTCCAATAACTTGTCCTTCACTGTTCAAGCTGTCCTGCTGTGGAGGAATGTACTATTCTTCTGTCAGACACGCTAAATCACTTCCTATTTTTAATAATCTTGTCTATAAACACTATCTTTCCATAAATTAATTGGTACGTTTAAAACATGTATGTATTATATTGGTATATACTTATAAGTATATGTTATGTACAGTATTATTTATGTATCACTATTTTATTGTATTTTAAATTTTTTTTATATTTGCAATATAAATGTATTATATTTTATATATTATGTACACCACCGACCAAATTGCATTTGCCTCCGTTCGTCCAGTCTATCCAAAGGTTGCCTGGAAGAAATCGCTTAAGGTGATAAGGCCGCCCCTTGCACTGCCAAATAATGTAGACTGATTAAGTTGTTCTATATTCCTGGTGTGCAATAAAGTTGTATTGTATTGTATTGTATAGAACTGTGATTTTAACGGAAGAGTGTGGTACGGGGTAACGACAATGATCAGGCAATCTATGATGGTTAACTTTGCATATGAGTAAGCGCTGTCGATTATGTCTCCTTTGAGAACCATAGGGAGTGGGTTCGATTCCCATCCATTTTAATGAAGACAGATGTATGTTCTGTGTCTGGGTAGGTAAATTGTACCTATTATAAGTCTACCTAAAAAAAACTTATTAAATAGTGTTTTAGTTTAACTTTGTTTAGTTCGGGCAAGTAAGGGGCTAGATGGCGCAGTGTAAAAAATGATCAAAATAATAGGTACCTATGTACCTACCCTACAAAATATTGATACTTAGAGGTACTCACACAGAAATAAATAATAAGCTACATGTATGATAAAGTACCTATCGTATCGGTTAAATGTGGGATAAAATGCATCTGCCATACCAGAGAAATTTACTAGTTCCGTACGAAGTCATAATAGGAAAAAAAATTCGAGGTACGTTGTAAAGTTTTTGACGGAGTTTTGGCGGGAACATGTAAAAATCATGTCGCATTTTATTATTTTCTTAAACTAGTGTTTTTTCGAGAATTAATGATTAAAAATGGTGGTGTTTTATTCATTGAGTGTTGAATTACATGCACGAGTGTGGGCAAATGATATGGATAATGGGGTAAAACCTGTATTTATGTGTTGTTTTCAAAACTCCGTAAAAGCTCATAGAAAAGTCACCACAACTTTACTAGGGGATTACTTGGACTCGACTTTGACTAATTTCGTGTGACTAACTGTGACTTCATGACATATTTGACTTGATAATATTACATAAACTTGAACATTCATATACTTGACTCTGGCAGAATGCACTACGTGAGATGCCAATAACAAAGAAAAATAAAGATGTTTTTTTTTTTTTTTCTTAGTTCTTGGGATCGCACGTTGTGCATTCTGCCAGTGTCAAGTTTATGATTTTTCCAAGTATTTCTATGAAAATCAAGTCAAATATGTAATGAAATCACAGTCGTGTTCCCGCCAAAACTCAATTAAGTTGTTTAACATTTACTGTATTGACATTGACATATGATACGGCCCGAAATATGTTTACAGAGCAAAAATACGAATGAGGAGTTTTGGCGGGAACACGGAAAAATCGTGTCGTTGGATTCTATTATTTTCTTAAACTTGTATTTTTTCTCCAAATAATGATTAAAAATGGTGGTGTTTTATTCATTGTGTGTTGACATGCACATGCACGAGTGTGGGCAAGTGATATACGGCCTTACCTAAAATAATCTCGTTTCTCTTAGTCACTGCTTAAACTTCTCTGTCCTTTTCTAGCACGTGCAACTTCACGTCAGAGAGAAGATGGCAGAGAATCTTAAGCAGTGACTAACGGTTGAAAAGGTTTTTTTAAGTAAGGCCGATAAAATGGTGAAACATGTGTATTCGTGTTGTTTTCAAAACTCCGTAGAAGCTCATAGTAAAGTCGCCACAACTTTACTAGAGCATGACTTGGACTCGACTATGACCAATTTCGTGTGACTAAAAGTGATTTCATGACATACCTGACTTGATTTCAATATAAAAACTAGAAAATGTATAAACTTGACACTGACAGAATGCACAAAGTGGGATGCCAATAACTAAGAAAAAAAACTAAAGAGATCCTACACGACGACCAACCAATAGAAATACACTATCAGCTAGTTTCGGACTACCTTAAATACTCCGCTCGGCTACAAGTTTTTTTTTCCCTTTGTTCTTTGGCAACAGCACGTCTGTGTATTGTACCGGGGCCTTATTTTTGAATGATTCAAAAGTGAGGCCCCAGTTCTCAAGTTTGCAAAAAGATTTTCGGTTGTAGTTTTGGCAGGTATCTTATCGTGCTATTTTCAAAACTCCTTAGAAGCCTAGATCTAGCTCTCTATATAATCAAAGTTAGAATCTCGTAGTAAAGTCGTCACAATTTTACTAAAGCATTACTTGGACTCTATTATGACTAATTTCATGTGACTAACGGTGATTCATGACATATTTGACTTGATGATACTTTTTATACTTGAAAATCATTGAACTATTACTATCTATTTAATACATATCTATCAGCTCAATGTTGAAAATTCATAATCTTGACACTGGCAGAATACACAATGTACGATGCCAATAAGTAAGAAAAAAGACAAAGAAGCATTTGTTTAGTTTGTATTTGATTTGTTTTGATTTGTTTGAATTGGTTTTCTTGTAATTAATTTTGTTTCGCTCGATAAAGATAACGTTTAACTTAGTGTGAGATAAAAGTGACGCAATACCTACATTACCGTTTATAATTATTGAAAAGAAAATCCTACTTGATAACAAATATAAAACACAGTTCAACTGACTTTATAAAGTTTTAGAATTTACCATGTCGACCGAAGCGCTTTCTAAAGAATATATCAACGAAATAATGAGCAATATTGCTTCTAATTTAAACTTATCTACATGGAACCACGACGTGCAAAAGTTCGAAAGTATTGGGCAAAATTATTTCGGTATTATCATGCCGGTAACCTTAACTGGTTTTAAGGACAATAACAGTTCAAGTTATCATATTGTATTAAAATTAGCTCCAACTGATGAAAGGTACAGGGTCAGTGGCGCGGTTACTGTAATGTTTCATAGAGAGATTTTTGTTTATACTGAATTGTTGAAAAAATATCAAGATATGCAAACAGAAGGTAACATGCTTCAGTATAATATCCCTGCTTTGTATTTTGCACGGAATGATTATTGCAAAGAGGTTATAGCAATGAGAGATATGAGAGAAGTGGGCTTTAAGCCATACACACACAAATCATTCTTAGATCTGGACCATATAGCTATAGCCTTAGAATCTCTTGCACGATTTCATGCAATGTCCTTTATTTCGCAAGAATGTGACCGAAAGTTTTATGAGAAAGTCTCAGAAGTCTGTGTACCACTGACAGAGACTTCAAATCAAAGGTTCATGGACATAATGATTGATAGATTAAAAAAGGCTTTGACCAAGTTTGACGGATCAGAATATCAGCAGTTGTTAGAGAATTTAAAACTAAACTGTACCGAGTTATTTGATAAAGCCATTATGAAGGCAAAAAGCACTTGTGTATGCCATGGAGATATTTGGAAAGAAAACATATTATTTATGTATGAGGTATGTATAAAGGATTCAAATATTTTGAACACTTAGGTTTGGGGATGGTTGAGGTCTTAAACATAATTAACCTCTATCTATAACCAAAATACAATGATAGTCATGGAGTGTATTAACCAAGTCCCAGACACTGGGTGATTTAAGCTACGGATGATCAGGGCCCTGTTTTATAAAGCTACAGAAAGCTTGTAAGCTTGCAGCTTGAAGTGAGAAACTGGGAACACCACAAAAAAAATTTTGAATGGAGTTTTCTAAAGCTACAAGACATTCACAGTCTTACTTAAAAAAACTTCACAACAGTTAATCAGTGCTTAAGATGCTCGCTGCCATCTTCTCTCTGATATGAAGTGTAACATGCAAGAACAAGACAGAGAAGTTTAAGCAGTGACTAAGAGAATCGAGATAATTTTAGGTAAGGCTGTAAGTATACAAACTACAAGTACAAGCATGTATATAAGTTAAAGACAAACCATCAACTGGTAACTTCTAGTGTTGTAGTTACTGGTACTAGTACTGTACTTATAGCTTTATAAAACAGGGCCCAGATTGTTCTTTAGTTTAGATAGGTGACTGTGAGTGGCTTGTACCACTCACAAACTGCACTTTGGCTGTGTGGCTTCTTTATTTTGGCCTCTACTGTGAATCAGATGACATGGTCATTGAGTCCCGGTTGTTTGTCCTATAACAAAAATATCAATCATATCAGAAGCCTTCTGGCAGGACGTTAACTCTGACACTAGAGCTGACCACCCAGCTTAAATGAACTTACTTAAATTTTTAAACTTTTCTTTCTTTCTTTCTTTTCTTTCAATTTCTTAAAATGAAAAAAAAAGCAATATTGGGACTAGACAACTAGACCCATTTCTAGCTTAGGGTTACACAATGGTAGCTATGTGGAGATGTGTCCGTGTCCTTAGTAACCAATAATAAAAATAGCCATTTTAATCATGTTCTTTTCTGTTTTAGGATGGAAAGCCATTGCAAGCCTGCATCATAGACTATCAGACTGCAAGAATTGCCAGTCCTGCCTTTGACACCCTATATCTTATAATCAGCAGCACTGATATGGAACTGAGACGTGAAAACTACAACAATTTACTAGATATTTATTACAAATCATTCCGGCTAACACTTGAAGCATTTGGATTGCAATCTGAAGCAGTATATTCAAGGGAAGCGCTTCACAATGATTTGAAATTGGTAGCTCCGGCTTGCCTTATAACTGCTAACACTGCGTTATGGCTGTCGAATGGCTTGCAAGAAGAAGGTCATGTGAGAAGCAAGCAAGTGTGGACTACTCCAGAAGAAAAAACAGCAGCTGTGGATGCTTACAAATCTGTAGTAAAAGGTATTATAGAAGATTTTTATAGTTATGGGTATTTTCCTGGAGAAATGGAGTAAGCTTGCGTAAGGTATAAGTGATAATAATTTAAGTACATTATGTGATTCTAACAAGACTTTGTTGTTAATTTTTTAATGATGTTTAATATGTTTTTATTTATCAATGTGGAATACCTACAACCTGTTACATTATAAATTCAAATTCAAAATATTTATTTGCGGAGACATGGGTTATCAGATCAGATATTATATAAACTAGTTACAACGTTGAGATTGCCATGCTCTAGCACCATGGCATGCAAAATATTTAGTACCTATGTACATTCATTTAATTTAATATATAATGTGTCAAAATAATGAATTGAATATTATTCAGTACCTTTTTAATGAATTAATAATAATTATGTCTTGTCAAATATATAGTAACTTAAGCCTAAATTTGAAAATGATAAAATTAAGTATTTCTTTCAAGCTTTGTGGTAATATATTTTTAAACGGATATTCTCATAACAAACATACTGTTACTATACAGGGCGGTTCTGCAGTGTGTCTCACGCAGTCTACCGTCATGCCGCTTACTTAAATATAGTTTCATATTTATTTAAGTTTTTTTAGGGTTCCGTAGCTCAAAAGGAAAAAGGAACCCTTATAGGATCACTTTGTTGTCCGTCTGTCTGTCTGCCTGTCTGTCTGTCTGTCTGTCAATGCCCTTTTTCTCTGAAACGAGTGGAGGTATCAAGTTGAAATTAATATCGAATACGTAAGTCCACTGTCTCTCAGAGCTGTAAAAAAAAACAAGATTCTATGTTAACGCAATCAAAAATTTCAGCCATTTTTCTAGTGTTTTAGTGATTTTTAGACTCACAAGTAAATCAAAATTCATAGGGTATTCCCATTGTCCTAGAATCACGAAATTTATCAAGAAGCAAGGTCACATAACACTGGTTATGGGAAAAATTTATAATTTGTAGATATATCGTCATTTCTCAAGCCAAAACTTGAATAATTATTCCGTTCGGTTGGCTTCCGTTCTTTAGTTCCTAAAAACTGAACTAGATGGCGCCACAGAAAAAAATAGCCCGCGCCACTCTTTTATCGCAACTGTTTTGTTCGTCCTTGTGCTGCACGTGCTGCATCCATAAAAATTGTACTCCCAAAGGCTGAAACGTGGTTTCTCTTATCTGAGGATTGGCATCAATAAGTAACCCAAGCACATTTCATAGTAACTACAGAAAAGGGCTAGTACGTACGTACCCAAACGATAGTTTTTTTTTAAAAACTATCGAATTATCTTATCGAATGTAAATTGAAACTTCTTTTTAGGGTTCCTTACCCAAAGGGTGTTCAACTGTACCCTATGACTAAGCAATTCGTATCTGTTTGTCTTTAAATATGTTAGTTCGTCTGTTTTTGATCTACAACGACGTTTATCTCGTAAATCGTAATAGGTTTAGGGTTAGCCGGTTGTTTTCATAGAATATTCGTTGGATACTGTTGCGGATTCCCTTTGTACTTGTCGTGGTACAGAACCGTCGTTATCCGAGTCGCAAGAACTGGTTTGGACGTCTTTATTTTATAATGGTGTTTATCTTACGATCCCATAGTCGCAAGTCACACAGAAATGGCATCAGGCGTGGGCATGGCACGGGTTCCTTTCAGATTTCATACTAAATACTATAAAATAAGGCATAATTTAGGACATACCGAACGACGGCATCTGGCGTGCACCGGGCGCGGACGCGCCCGATAAACGTCATTCGGTGTGTGCCTTATTTCAATGAGGTTAGTATGAAATTTGAATGGAATGGCAAGCCGCCCGTGTCATGTCCGCGCCCGACGCCATCTCTGTGTAGCCTGCGCCTTACACAGTTTAAAGTGTATAAGTGTAATTACGGAAGTATCTATATAGTAAGCTAATTAAGCAAGCAAACATAATGCCAATTTTACTGAAATTTGATAAACCACAGATAAATAAACATTTATATGTCATCCAGCTGTTTCACAAGCAATCTCATCTCATCAGCTCGGGCCGGGGGCGAGGTAAAAGTACCTACTTTAGTTTATCATTGGCGGAATAATTTTCATTCAAACTGTTGATGTCTGTGATTGGAGCAAAAGATTTAATTTCATTGAACCCAAATTGATTCTCCTTTCTTACAAAGACGAAGGCGAGACTGCGCTGCTGCTGTGCTGCTGTGCTGAATGTGCTGTAGATACCAAGAGTATTTTTGGTGTAGGTGTGGATACGGTTTATTCCACTATGTTCACCTGGGTGAAATCACCTAGGTGATTATACCACCAATCAATTGCTTTTATTGTCATTTTGTGATATACATATACTAACGATCTATATATGCTCTAAAATGTCAACTTTACAGCGCGGTGTCGAGAAATCTAAAACCTATACAAAGCCTTGCAAAAATTGGACAGATCTGGACAAAGGCGCCGTAGATTTCGCTTTCAACTTATTCGGCGACCACTATACAGCACGTTTAGAAAATAAATTTTGCGAGTCGCGTAAACAGAATTTAGTAAGTAGTGTAGCTCTATTTCCCTCGTATCGGCGCAAAACGGAAATAGTCCGGAGCGCGGGGTCCCTGCCGACGGGATTGGGAATGCGCCTCGAATGCTAACTAAATTAACTAGGGTACTCTACTTACCCAGGGTGCCCTGGCTTAGCTACTTTTAGAATCACTATAAAATCTACTAAGTCTGTTGTGAAGGAACCACGTTTTCGGTTAAACGCATAAAATAACACTATAATCCTACTAACATTATAAATACGAAAATTAGTGTGTGTGAATGTTTGTTACCACGTACCTCCGTAACTGAACCGATGGACCTGGGCCAGACCCACCGGAGGACGGGCAGCAGTGTCCTCTTGGGTAACGGTGGTGACCATTCTGCGGTCCCCAAGCCGCCTGCCAAGCGTGGGGATTATGGCAACAACCTCTATTAAAGGGGAGGCCTTCGTCCAGCAGCGGACGTTTTGGCTGACGACGACCTACCAAACCGATTTTAATGAAATTTAAAATATGTATAGTTTAGGTACTGGAATAAAACATAGCGTAGCCTAATATGTTAGACGTTTAGAAGACGATTATTCGTTTCTAGGTCCTAATTATATTAGTATCCATAAAAAGTATACAAATAGTACCTATACAAAAGGATTGTATCCAGACTCAATGAAAGTCTCGAGACTGTCCAACATGAGTAAGGCTAAGTAGGTATAATATTTATTAGACGTTTAGAAGACGGCGACGACGTTTCTGGCTCCTGAGATATGAGTAAGGGGTCGTTTCTAGATCCTAATTATAATAGTATCCTCAATCAAAAGGATTGTATCCAGCCTCAGACCGATGAAAGTCTAGAGACAGTCCAACATAAGTAAGGCTAAGTAGGTATAATATATATTAGACGTTTAGAAGACAGCGACGACGTTTCTGGGTCCTGAGATATGAGTAAGGGGTCGTTTCTAGGTCCTAATTATAATAGTATCCTCAATCAAAAGGATTGTATCCAGACTCAGACCGATGAAAGTCTAGATACAATGCAACATGAGTAAGGCTAGGTACGTATAATATATATTAGACGTTTAGAAGACGGCAACGACGTTTCTGGTTCCTGAGATATGAGTAAGGGGTCGTTTCTAGGTCCTAATTATAATAGTATCCTGAATCAAAAGGATTGTATCCAGACTCAGACCGATGAAAGACTAGAGACAATCCAACATGAGTGAGGCTAAATAGGTAGTCTATGTAAATTGTTGTAGAAATAAAGATCTATGCCATTAAAAAACTAGAATCTAAGATATTATTATACCTACTTATCAGTATGGCAGATTAAAAGCCGACCACTGCTATATAGATAAATATATTAACACACACACTTTCGCGTTCGCTTTGCAAAAGTTTGTAATTGTAACATACTAACTAAGAGAAACAAATCACCAGATTTATACAATTTAAATAACACTTCAGCGATTACAGGTAGGGTTTTCCATTAACTTGGAACTTTTTGAGATCTTCCAAAGAAGTTTTGAACCTGATTTGGGCATATAATTTATAATTGTCCACTGCTAGACTTAGGGCCTACCCTCGTAGGGCGAATCGGCCATATTCACCACGCTGGCCCAGTTGCGGGTAGGTGAATGCACATAGAATACACCATTGTTTTTTTTCTCTGGACGTTTGCAGGTTACCTCACGATGTTTTCCTTCACCGAAAAACCAGTAGAATAACTCCAAAGAGCTCTTCGGTACGAGCCTGGGTTTGAACTCGCGACCTCACGATTACAAGTCAAGCGGTCGAAAATATTTTTTTAATTATTGTGCAAAGCAGCGACAATGATAAGATGAATGGACGGGAAATAAGCGCACGGATTTTGAAGACTATATGTTGAGCGCCGGCTTTCCACTCGCTTCAGTCATACTCTGCCTTTGCGACATGCGAGCCGTACGATACGACAATACAAACTTCTAATACATGTATACATGTGTTATCTTTTTGTCATGCAGTAATTAGATTCGCTATCTCTGTTTTCCGCCAAATGTAATATGCATACTTTTAGCTAGATTGTGTTTTTGATCGATTTCCAAGCGTTGGGCCCGTCCATTCCATTATCACTGGCGCTGGTGAAAAGTACATCTGGTAGACTCCTCGAAGAGCGGTCTTATAAATGTAGCCATAAGCAATATTACTACATATGCTGCGCCTAGGCATGTTAATAAATAAATATTATAAATATATAGTTAGTTTTAGTCTCTCTCTCTATCTTGGAAGGACCTATAATGTACCTACAGCCAATAATCGGAGTACGTACAGTTCTCAAAGTGACATAATAAGGAAGGTCATTTACACGGGTTACTCGCTGTACAATACTGGGTTGTAAATTATCAGCTCCTTACACTGTTGTAAAAAAAATCCCGACAATTTAAGAAGCCATAACCACGAGTCCACGAAGTAGCGACTTCGCAAATTATCACGGTATCTCACGGTAATCAAAGCCGTCGATGTCGGCAAAGGAAGCCAGATGAGAACTGAAGTGATGCCAATTATGACGCGCAGAACCGACGGCATGGCGTAACGAACCGATTGCTAATTCCTCTCTGCCATCGCGTTGGCAATTAAACACATCTGAGGTGAGAAAGTGCCTGCGAGGTCACGAGATAAACTTATCAACTTAATAGAGCCATGCACGCATATCTACTACTTCACATAAAGTAAGCGCCCAATGTCAATCACGGTTATCCTTCTGTAGACTGACTGACCTAATCATACGTTGCATTGCAATAGAAATGTAGGTATGTAAATTAGACGAGTGTAACAGGAAAAGATTATGATACAAACAAAGAATTCCGTTACGTACCTAGAAGTTTATTCAAGCCATATCAAATAGATGGCTAGACCTAGCTAGTTATTGAGATACCTATCTAAGTACCTAGACAGCAGGCCACTTTTGCCATGGCCTTGGGCAGGCCACATCGCTCGAAGAACTGATAAACGATGAGAAAGAAAGGTTCTTGAGTAGCGAACCGGAAGACGCACCGTTGGTAGGCCTCCCACTTGGGGGTCGTCCATTAATCACGTGATGTTTTTTTAGCATTTTAACCCCCCTTGCATAGAGGTAGGAACTACCTAGTAGTTCCTATCTCTATGCCCCCTTGGTAATCGAACCCCCTAGTGAAAGTCGCGGGCAACCGGTGGATGCAAATGGCAGGTTGTTGTATAGTGTGACCTCAGGCGGAGGCCTTCGTTCAGCAGTTGACGTCTCCGGGTTGATGATGATGATGATTCAATCGTTTTACTTAGTTTCTTCTGATTCCGAAAAGCAAACCCAAGCGGGCTGCGGGAGGGATGCGGATATTACAAGTTCGTTTCCGTTTAATCCGGAGACACTTCGACGTGTCCTAAGAATACAAGAACAAGCCAGGAAGCAATTTTCTAGTTTCAAAAATAAGTTTACGGTTCAATTCATAAAATAAATCTATAAAATAAATAAATCTTGTGCGAACGAAATACGAAATAAAAATGAATGAATGTGTGTGTGATGAATGTGGAAGAGGGAAGTTTGTAGCTGTCTCCACGGTACCTATACCTACTCAATTCATAATTAAAAAAGTAAAAGATAATATCTTAATTAATTAGGTTACGAAACCTTATCTTTTTTTATTAACTTATGTCCTTAGGTTAACAAACTTAAGAGTCACACCAGTGAACTACTTCGACATTTTCATATTAGTCATTGTAAAAGGTCGTAGGTACATAGTTCCTCAGTTCTCACTTATGTACGACTCAAATCTTTTCAAGGTTATAAATTATGATGAAAATATTTTTTACATTTCCCTGTACCTAGCATTTTACAGATTATACTTTATAACACAGTAAGTTTTCTCTTTTCTACCTGCACTTCCACTGGCTTAATAATTTAATTCTTCTGAACGATAAGAACTGAACTATATCCATCACTACGGTTTTATAAGGCAGCATTATTTTGAAAATTGACATTTCAATCTGTCAGTCTGTTTAATTATGAATCCGAGTTTACAAGAGGAGATAGGAGAGATAGTTCGTTATCTTTGGGAGCTACGATGCCACAGCCAGAAACCAGATACACACGTACAAAATTATAACAATATCTCTCTTTTTTCTTATTTTCTTACTCTTTATTTTTCATTTTTTTCTCATTATTTCTCTTTTTATTTGTTTTTTTTTTGGTTCGTGGGTTAAATCATGTACCTAATTAAAAACTAGAAATAAATATTAATAGGTACCCCGTCAAAAACAACCAAAACGCGTACCTTGTTCCGAAGTTAGTTATCAATAAAGCCACTCGCTCTTCGAAAGCCTCAAGTGGTCCAACCTTTGTTACCAGTCCCGAAGGACCCAAGACAATGTTTCTAGCGCCACAAATCACAGGCGGAACAGTGACCGCTGATAAGCCTCTCGGGACTGATAACAAACACCCTCGACCTCTGCAAAAAATACAACACCTTTTTTTCTGATACAAAAAGGTCATATATTGTTTGCGAGAGTCAAGAACTTTTCCGATTAGTTTTTTTTCAGTTTAATGACGTTTAGCATGAGTAACTGTTTCGTGATCTCTGTCTTGCGTGGGGGTACTTCTTGGGGGATCTAGCTCAAAAGGATACTTAGATTACACTGATTTGCTTTGTTAATCCACTGTTGTTTCTTACCTACTTTAAATGGAACAGTCTGTACGAGTATATCATTCATTCTCATAGTTTTATTTCCCTAAGATAAATAAATAGATATACTTACTCGGATAGATATTTTGGTCGGGCATAAATAGTTTCATTTCTGTACTGTCTGCCTTTGTTACGTTCTTTTCATACAAAAAATGCAGAATATCAACGGTCCAATGATCGTAAGGTAGAATCGAAGCAGTGTGGGTGACAAGACCACTTGAAGACGCCAACTGAATTGAGGGAGCAGGAAGAATAATATAGAGTTAGATATCCGATTTAGGAACATACCTACGTATTGATTATTCCACACCCCTAGTGCATGCTTTACATACCCGAATATTAACTTTTACCAGTGCCCCGTACTTTCACCCGCAATCCTGGAACCTGTATACCTACATATATTTTTCGGAAAAGTATTAGTCGTTTAGTCTACCTATTCTAGGTTCCTTACCACAAGCAAATCATTGACATAAAAAATAAATCTAATATAATAAAAGGCTCTGTCCTGACTGACCGACTGACTGACAGACAACGCACAGCCCAAACCGCTGGAACAGCGTACAGACTTGAAATTTGGAGGGTGTATTCGTTTCGATGCGGAGGGGTGTACTAAGAAAGGATTTTTCGAAATTCGTCCTCCAAGGGGGGGAAGTTTGTATGAAAGTTCTTTGTTTTCGGACTTTTAGTCACGAATATTTGGATTTGGATAGTTCATTTAAAATAAAAAATACTGTCGTTAAAATTTTTTTGACAGGGACGATTTAATTGGGGGGAAAGGTGGGTGGAATTTTGTATGGAAAGTTCTTTGTTTTTGAAGTTATATGATGAAAATTGATATTTGGGTAGTTCATTCAAAGGAAGGGAAGTTGGGGAGGGGGGGGGGGGGGTTGGTAGAGTCGGTAGAGTTGAGTAGGCTAAAAAAAATTGCTCGGGATGATACTTCCGTACGCGGACGAAGTCGCGGGCGACCTCTAGTTGATTATAATTATGATTAAGTTAAATGGGGTTGTTTGTTTGCAAAGTACTCCAAGAAATGTTCTTAAACTACTCCAGAAAAAAAAAATTAAACAAACCGACAAACTTTATCATAAGTTTTATTATGAAAACTGACGTGGTTTTGACACATAAATAAGACACATGAGACATTGATACATGTGAGTATTCCCGTATAAATAAAACAGAAATTTATCATAAGTACTTGATAAGGTGTTATTTGTTTTTTTTTTAACAAAATAATGTAAGCTCTCTTTTATAAATTTAGTACCTCCTACATAACAAAATAATGTAACCTCGCTTTTATAAATTAATTACCTCTACCTTTATTTAATAGAATAGACAATAGTTATGAAATCAAATGAAATTAAATATTAATTGTATAAAGCTGTGTACAATATGTACGAGAGGCGTTCATTATAAAGTGAGAATGAGGTAGAAAGTCTTTGGAACCGAAAAAAGTAAATACCTACTGGCTGGTAATTAATTTTGGCAGGTTTTTTTTTTAGGTTACTCTGAATTCCGAAAAAAATATTGTACGTCATAATCAACTTACTCTATGGTCATAATCATAAATCTGAATTATCGGTTTTTCGGTGCTCTTTAAGAAGTACCATTGTGTATGAAACATCTCTAATAATCAATATAAGATGGTAGGTAATAAATGACTGAAGCAATACAATGTGAGAGAGCCGGGTGTGGGTGACATCCACTCGAAGACTTGGAAGCTCTCGGAGGCTGAGATTTCAATATGCCGTCAGATTGTCGTACGGTTTACGTATGTAGATTGTAGATACTCGTACTTTAATAAAGTTTTGTATACGTAAGTTATGTTATGAACCGTATCGGATAGGTTAAAAGTACCTATATAGGTACCTACTTAGCTATAATACTCAAAGTCGATTTTTTATTAGATGGACTAAAATGAATGAATACGTGTGCTGCCAACTTTTGTCAATATTTAAATAGTGCTGTGATAAAAATATAAGTTTGTTAAATTATTTCAGTTTAGTGAACAAGTGTGATACGTTCAATTGTTCATATTTAAGTCTTTGTAAAATGTCAGTATCAGGGTACAAGGGGGACAACGGCACTACTTTAGAAGATGTGTCAATGTACACCAGTGGTGGACAACGGGAATCGCTTAACAAGTTCACTGTCCAACTCTGGTGCACAAAGGGAATCGCTTAACAAGTTCACTGTCCACCTCTGGTGGACAACGGGAATCGCTTAACAAGTTCACTTTCCACCTCTGGTGGACAACGCGAATCGCTTAACAAGTTCACTGTCTACCTCTGGTGGACAACGGGAATCGCTTAACAAGTTCACTGTCCACCTCTGGTGGACAACGGGAATCGCTTAACAAGTTCACTGTCCACCTCTGGTGGACAACGGGAATCGCTTAACAAGTTGTGTCACTGCCCACCACTGGTGGACAGGAGCACAACTTTTTCAAAGTTGTGTCGCTGTGGACAACGGGAATAATCGCTGACTTATGTGCGATTTCAATAAAAACCATGAAATCATGTTATTTCTCATTTAATTTACAGCTCAGTTGGTAGCATGTCTGCCTTCAGAGCTGTAGGGCGTGGGTTCGATCCCCACCCAGGGCAAACATTTATGTGACGAACATAGATGTTTGTTTCTGTGTTTGGTTGTAGTATGTATTATAAATATGTATTTACGAAAAAAAAATGTATATAAGTTTTCTATCAGCTATCTGGTTTCCATAATACAAGCTTTTCTTAGTATGGGGCTAAATGGCGCTGTGTGTAAAATGTCCCCCAATATTTAAACTGTATATAGTATTTTATATCGTTTTTACGTAATTACGTTTTAATTTAACACAATATATTTCTCTTTTCTACTTGTAGTAGTTATTCTTAGTTATTCATATTAATTAAGAGAGGAGTTCTCTTGACAATTGAAACTAAACTATATAGGTACAGGATGACATTGAATTCATTGACGTTATCTAAGGGAGTAATTCGACTCATCATAATGGACAACTAAACATGAAACCAACCCTGACAACGCGAAAAAAATCGGCTGACCCATACAGAAAACGCAAATACGCACGACAAACTGTATGTAGCAGCTGATTTTCTTTTCACGATTTCCGCGTTGATTTCTTAGTAAAAGTTCTTCATTACGATGAGTCCAATGAACCCCTAAGATGAATTCAATGTCACCCTATATTACATTACGGTTTTTAGCTGACAGCAATATTTTGAAAAAAAAACTTTTACAAGTATAGGTACAATAAGGTCGATTTTGAAGGTTTTAAGTTGACAGAACTAAACTAACTAATAACTAAAGTACCTATTGCTGTCCCTATCTAACATGCCTGGTAAAAAACTGACAGCGATTTTTAATTAGTTTAGATCTGACAACTAAAACCTTCAAAATTGACCACAATGTGTGAGCTAATATCATAATCATCAGAGTAGCACTCCAGCAGTGGACAATGATTGGCTGCTTATTATGATGAATAAAAAGTTAGTAGGTACATGGAAATCTATAAGAATATTTCTAAGTAATTGGGTGCAGAAAACCACTAAAGCGTAATAATTTAATTTTATAAATGGGTTGCCTAATTAAAAGTTGAGTGATTATCCAAATTAAGTTATCCTATAGAAAAAGCCCCTATAGCTGTGAGTATCAATAGGCTAGATGACTGATGTTTAAGTCGTTGAAACCAATAGCTTTTATGAAGAATTTAAGTAAATATAGTATGGTAATTGAAAACATTATTTAATCGGTTAATAATGTTCTGATATATGAGCGTTTAAAGTTTTGTTTAGAGACAATTCTGTCCCTTTCCCACAAAACAAAAAATGACGTCACGCCTTACTTGTCAGAATAGCATTTATATGGCGTCCTGACAAGTGACGTCACGATTTGCTGTTTTGCCTCTCTGTCTAGCATGATAATAAAATGCTTATAAGTTGCTTATTTTTGATCAGATTTTAATTTTCTTTTCATTAATCAGCTATATTTATAGGCCACATTTGAATAGTTTAATTTTAAAAAACCAGTCATCTAGCCTATTATATCGTAGTGCTTACGTAACTCAAGAAATTTAATAATAAAAATAAGACGAGTTACTTATAGTTTCACTTATTATATTATAGAATCTAGTATTTACAGGTTTTTGCTTTTTTTGGGCTAGTAGGTACCTTTTTTATACAGAATTGGTTCGCGTATGACCATGCCTCATCGAAGCGTAGGCAAGATCTAAGGTAGAGCCGGTTTTGTCCCGAAGATACCCATTCACTCTTCGTTAGGAGATCCCCAGATTGTATGAGATTGGAAATAATGTTGCTGGTAGAGAGTTCCAGACCTTTCCAGTAAGACCTACGAATGTGTCTTTGTTATAAAACAAAATACAATCTTACTAGTTACTACTTAATCTACTTAAATTACTACAGAAAAAACAAAAGTATCATATCCTGACCGATAAAGGACTTCAATTTTTTTTTGCTTTTGCTTTTTCTTTCTGCGATCGGCTATGCTATGAGCAGAAGTTACTGGGTGTATTGGTCAGGTAAGGGTTAAGGTCCAGTGACCTCATATCCCTGATAAGTCATCTTTGTACTACTGCAGGTTACATTCTTGATCTTTATTTTTTGAATTTTAATGAAAATCTTACTCTACTATACATCTATGCTTGCTACCTTTGACCCAAATCACATAGACTACTGAATTTCAGATAAGAAGTGCCAGTTATAGGCTATAGGTAAAAATGCTCTGTTCTGATACTAAAACTTCTCTATAACTATGTCTCAAAGTGCCGCAGTTGCTCCATTACCGTTCTACAAACTAGTTTCCACATAAAGTGCCATTCAGTTACGTCAGATCGTCATTAAGCTACGGTCACGCTGTCCACTAACAATAACAATGTAAGCAGAAATCACATGAAGTGCTTTTCCGAGACGTATAACCCTCAGGGAGCGATAGAGAAGAAAGGTCGGCCCTCGGGGGTTTCTTAAGCTTCGCACAATCAAATTTAGCTGCACCGCGACTGGGTTAATCGAGGATTAGGTAAATTGGACCCGTAACCATCAGGAAAGTAGCTGAAACAGTAGCACCACTTACGCTCTTCGGTTGTGGATCGGAGACTCAACTAGGTAACATCTTTCCTAACCCTTATCGTTATTATATTTACGTATTACATATAGGTACGGTACAGATAAGGCGGTTTATTCGGGCTTTTACGAAAATACGTATTTTTTTATATAGTTTTGTGCCAGATTTACAGATATTGGTCGAATATAAATCAACATTAGATTCTTACTTACAAAGACTACGTATGGGACGTATTTTCAGAAATTGCCAAAATTAGAAAAGTTTTTGTTTTTTATTTCAACTGAATTTGAAACAATCTAGGTGAAAAGGTGGTCGATTGATTTTACAATACAATAACACAAGTTCCAAAGACTAGCAAGTCCTCAAGCTTCGAGAGTCGGTAGAGTCGGCAGAGTCGGTAGAGTTGGTAGAGTTTGCTCGGAATGATTTAAAGTGGAGAATTTTGGGAGCGGTCCGAATTTCTTCCGCACGCGGACGAAGTCGCGGGGGACTTCTAGTCAATATATATAAAGGCTCTGTCCTGACTGACTGAATGACTGACAGACAACGCACAGCCAAAACCGCTGGTCGTACAGACTTGAAATTTGGAGGGCTAAGATGTTTTTACCTGTAGATGAGTTGTCCCCCCCGCCATATTTACTAGATGAAATCAAGGTAATTGCCGTGATCGCTACCAGTCTTTCACTTCCGAATGTCCGGTAATACGCTGCCGCTAATCGTATGTTTTCTAGCAAAAAGATGGTGATATAATGCCTTTCTGTGTATTTAGACACTGCACAATCTACACAGGTACTGTGAGAGACAAAAAAAAAACATTTCACGCGTAAGTATTGTATTTTTATTGCAATGAGAAAAAATGAAATTTATTTTATCTAAGGCGACTGTTGTTACTTTGAAATGGATGGCCGAGATAGATAGATCGTCTTGTGTGAGAGAGTGAAAGAGAGCCACACCGGCGCGGCGAGGGCGCTCGCTCTGGCCAATCAACTTGTGTAGCTTATTACGCCGTAAGAGAAATTAGATATTTGTCTCTTTCAACAACAGGCGTGGCGTATAAAGTCGCCCATATTCTTTCCTTTTTTTCACAAACTGCATACAAACATGCGTAAGTATATTTATATAGGCAACTTCTAGTCAGTTTTTAAAGCAGTTTTGTTCGACTATAACTACTCTATTTATTTCAACTCACTGTTGGAGGGTGTATTCGTCTCAATGCGTAGGACGTAGGAGCGTCTGTAGTAGAGTTGGTAGAGTTGGGGGAGTTGGGGTTGATTTAAAGTGGTGAATTTCGGGAGCGGGCCGAATTTCTTCCGTACGCGGACGAAGTCGCGGGCAACCTCTAGTATTATATAATCCTAGATAACCGACTCACACAGCACTGGATGGATATAATACAATACAGTCAGTTGTAACTACCTACAGTTACTTTCAATCGAGTGTGTATCAATCTCTTGCTGAATAATATCAATTATAATTTATCTACTGGAAAACTACTAACATATCATAATAGTCTTGCTTATAATAATATACTAACGGTCTTATGCATGAAAATTGCTTAAACAGTTTCATAACAGCTTTATAGTTATTACGCGTTTTAAACTCATTATAGCCTATTAAGCCGATAAAATGTGTTGGTATGCATAAACCTATTATAACCATATTTTAACTAATAAACCATAGACAAATTTATGAATATCTTATCTGAAATAAAGTTGTTATTTATCTAATAAAATATTTGATTTGAAGTATCGAACTCACTAGTCAAGCTAAAAAGTCCATTGGTAACTTAACACTGGCAAGCAAATTCAGTGACAACCCTCTGGGTGTAGCTACACTGGAAACCTTACACCGATGGGGTGACCTCGCCAACGTCGCGATTCACTTATAAACTCATTAGCCCTCGGTAAATAATTCGAAGGTGACATTTTCTGACGATTAATCGGTTTTTTCGAGTGTGAAGCAAGCATCATATTTTGCTAACATAATTTTAGGGAAACATGTTAAATTGTGCAGTTCTAATTATTATCTGACAGCAATTATTAATAGATTGAAAAATTCCCAGTTGTAGGAAACGAATTATATTTTTGCTAATTAGGCTTAGGTACGACTACTCATTAGACGTCTCGCACTGTTGGACATTTTACTACTTAGACCATGCTCAGGAGTGGATATAAGTTTTCTTCTTCGTCGAGTCGATGATCCAATTATAATACGAAGTGTGAAAAGAAATAATATATTAATACTATTATCTCCCGGTATTTGGCCACTGCCATCCAGCAAGGAGTGCAAGCAGTGGCTTTATTTAGGTCTTCTAAGTTACAGGAACTCTGGCACCGAGGACACGACAGTAGGTGCGACATGGTCTGCGCAGGGGCTCCGCAGTCGCACTGTGCTCTCTCGGATATAAGTAGGTACATAATATTTAATTTAGTCAAGGTGTTTTTATCCAATAAGTAAGTCAAAGACAGGAAACCGGACACAACTTATTATTTTTTAATAAAGCCAACTTTCCTGCATGACCCGTCCAGATTGACAGTAAACGTATTTCCCACTAAAGGGAAAGTTGAGCTTATTTCTAAAATCAATTTCTTTGTCCTCGCATGATACTCGTAGTTACGTTCCCCTACAAGTTATTTTTATTTGCACTTCGGATAATTTGATCCTTATCTAATTCTTTCTACTTGTTTCTTGCTTATTAACAGGATTCCTATATATTTTGGTTAGCTGGATTTACATGATTAGCAAAACCAAACCAAGACACATTTGTCTTTTCAATTATTTTTTCCGTAAGCTTAAGCATGCACTTAGGAACAACAAGCAAGCACTCATGTTAGCATTCCCCTTAATTATACACTTGGCTTAGTGGTAATATTTTCACATACTTAATCTTCTTACATATTATTTTATAATTTGTATCTACTTAAGTAGTAATAACATTAACCTAACATTTGCAACAGTCAAAGTCGACAAAGAGTAGTAACCGTTTTTTATTGTTGGCTGGACAGGAGTTTGGCCTCAACTTACTTGACGAAGTAGTCAAAGATGGCAAAGACATCTATAACTTGGAAAGGGCTTGGCTTGGCTTATCAATGTAAGGGTAGTACTTATACTACTCTACACCATGCTATCGTTCCCTCACAATGTTTCCCTCAGCCCCCTTAGCACGCGCCGAGGACCAATTGGTATTTCCCCGGGCGGGAACGTGATAAAGCTAGAATATCGATACGTCTGTCTCGTTTTCGCGGGGGGAAAAGAGTGGATAGACTTTTATCACGGCTCGCGTGCTAGGCGGGCTGGTTTATAAAATAGCCTTAGCCTTACAGAAGAGTTTTTATTTTAGATTAGCTCAGATAGTTTTTTTCTTACCTTTTACCACAGAATATTTATCGATACCACTAATACGGAAGATAGGATCGGAAACGTGACGTCGTGGGCTCAAATCCTGGTACCAATGAGCTTTTTGGATTTTGTACGAATTTTCATAGCAATGGTGAAGGAAAACATCGGGAGGAAACCTGCATATTAAGGGCCTTACTTAAAAAGCCTCCTCAGCCGTTAGGATGCTCTGCCATCTTCTCTCTGACGTGAAGTGTAACACGCAAGAACAAGACAGAGAAGTTTAAGCAGTGACTGAGAGAATCGAGATTATTTATGTAAGGCTGTTCGTGTCTGTAGAAGAAGAGCAATAGTCAAAACAAACTGATTTTACACTGGTAGGTCTATACTTACTTAGTACATACT
The DNA here is from genome assembly GCA_905404285.2 of Erannis defoliaria. Classification (NCBI taxonomy): domain Eukaryota; kingdom Metazoa; phylum Arthropoda; class Insecta; order Lepidoptera; family Geometridae; genus Erannis; species Erannis defoliaria. The sequence goes on along the minus strand of FR990066.1, from coordinate 7,039,460 downwards.
TAAATACTTACCGGTACATTTTCCACCATTTCTATTTCACACTCCATTCAACGGTAGGTAGGACTCACTTGTGTTTAGTCTGGTCACTACAGGGAAACAGTTTTCAGTTTTATTTATTACGTACCTAAGGCTTTATGAACCATAAAATAGAATTTCCTAGCGTTCATTTGTACAAGTATTTAATGCTTGCGCCTGTCCGCAAACCCAGCCGACATAAATAAAAGCGCTGTTATCACTTCGTTGGAAGTAAGTATCAAAATACTGGAGAGGATGTTTTAGTTCCTCATTTCGCCACGTCGTCGTTTCCAGCCTGTACTGGTTGTGCTATAGTTTATGTATGGTCCACCAGGTGCAATAAACGTCATAACTTTATTTCCACATCTTGCTCGTAAAGCTTTAATAAGCTTCTTTCGACATCATGCTCGCCATCATCCCTTTATTGTACAATTTTATTATTTTAATAATTTGCTGTTACACAGAGTTACGTCATTATGTAGAACGATTGTACTAAAGTTAAGCGCTATGTAGCCTACTTATATCATAATTACAGCACAAACCACATAGTCCAGACATAGTCACATAAAAAAGGGATGTAAGTACGTACTAACTGCAAAGTGTACTTTGTAAGTGTTGACTGACTTAGCTCAGTTGTTAGTATGTCTGCCTTCAGAGCTTTAAAGCGTAGACGTTCGATTCCCACCCAGGAGAAGCATTTTTGTGACGAACATAGATGTTTGTTCTGTGTCTGGGTGTTGTATTTATTATAAGTATGTATTTACAAAAAAGTAGGTATTAGCTAGGTACTCGTATTAGCTATCTGGTTCCCATAGTACAAGCTTTGCTTATAGTTTCAGGCTAGATTGCGCTGCGTGAAATATCCATCCAATATGTACAATTATTATTGATAAATAAAATATTATAGTATTTTGGAGAACTTTATACGGTGAAAAAATATGAATATTATTTTTTTAGTTTACTCGTAGTAAATAGTAATGAATATGAGAGTCGATGTCTGCCTACAAACTGCTATGCAGTTTGGCAGAGTTATAAATTGAGCTATGTAATTAATTCTCTAAGACAAAATAAACAAAAAAAAAAGAAAAAAAAGAAGATAATTTCAAGTATTCGGAAAAAACCTTAAAAAATCGAAGAATTACGCAGATTCGTGCGTTTTATCTGCGTTATCGCATTATCATCATCGCATATTATTCTTGCTCCGCTAATTGTGACCCTATCTAATACAGCTTTAGAATTGTTAGCGATTGCAGTAAAACATTGTAATTAAATGAATAATCTGGCCTTGTAACCAAAGTATCTATTACATTTTGTATAAGTACCTACTACGTACGCTTTACATATCTTCTGAGCTCACATAACGAAAATATGAATGAGGCCTCCCAAATTCAACCAAGGGTTTCAAGGTGAAGAGCGCGTTAAAAATTTAAACACAAGGTCGCCAAAACGCTTACGTGACCGCAATCACCCTGTCACCCTATGAAATATGATTATGTAACCTCCCTCTAAGCCATTAGGCATCCTCTTCTTCAGCTACAGTCGGCATTCTGCATCAAGACAGCTTAGTCTTATATTACAAGTCAGGTACAAAAAATGACGTTCTATAATAATAGTCACAGTTTCTTCCCGAACGCCCTGCCCATTTCGAATGGCTTTGCTGCTCGAATGGAAGACAAGCCGAAGAACAAAACAATATTCCTAGATGTAACGCCAGCTCGGACGCCTATCATGAAAATCTCTGCGCCAAATACAGTAGAACCCATGAGAAATAATCTCGTTGATCCTGTTATCTACAAGGACATTGTTTATGAGAACATCAAGCCAGTTTTTACAATCTTGCGAGTGATGGGAGTTCTTCCCATTTCGAGACCATCGCCTGGTGTGAACAAATTCTCGATTGCGTCAGCTTCTATGGTGTATTCGGTCGTACTATTCTTTTCACTTATTGGCTATGTGTTGTATCTTTCCCTAAATAAAGTACAAATTATGAAAACTTCTGAAGGGAAATTTGAGGAAGCTGTTATCGAATACCTTTTCACTGTTTATTTGTTTCCGCTGTTGGTTATCCCGATTATGTGGTACGAGACACCAAAGATAGCTGGTGTTCTTAATGGATGGGTGGATTTTGAGGCAAGTGTTAATTTTAGCTTACTTTTTATGCATGGTGGCAAACAAACAGACGGGTTGCCTGTTGGCAAGCAATCAACGTCTCTTTTTTCGTCGTCGCTAACCGTTTGAGACTATGTTAATACGATAGAGCTAAAATGTATATACTATGTTAATACGCCTTTTAACGCCCAATATTTCTAGGCCAAAAATAAACGCATGTTAAAAATAACGCATATAAGTAAAGAGGTTGTAATTATGTGTACTTTCTTACAGGTTGCTTATAGGCAACTTTCCGGCCGACCCATTCCAGTAAAGTTATACAAGAAATCTCTCATAATCGCCGTCGTGATTCCGATTCTATCGACAACTTCAGTCATCATTACTCACGCTACAATGGTACATTTCAAAGCCATGCAGCTGGTGCCTTATGTTTTCTTAGAGATATTGACGTACATTCTCGGGGGTTACTGGTATCTTCTGTGTGAGAAGCTTGGAGCGTGTGCTAGTTTTTTGGCCGAAGACTTTCAACAGGTAAATTCCAAACACTATTCTTTAGTTTATGATTTTTAATGAGATCCAGTTTAATATACCTACCAGTGGTAGAGAAATTTCGGTACAGATTGTATTGTGATTTTTATATAAGTACTTAAGTACCTACCAAAAAAACTGGATATAGATATTCATTTTTTATTTCAAGTTATGACCTAATTCTTTGTTGCACACTTATGTAAATGTACTAAAGGAGTACTTAATGCTAAAGCATGTGTTAGATTTAAGAATAAGAATATGAATATATTTATTGCCAAAAACACGAGGAACAACACTAATATAAAACACAACATGAATGAATGGGATCAACAAAAATTTAAGGTCGATGTACGTATAAAACAAATTACTATAGTCTAAAGCATAGTTAATATTATGAACTCGTAAACTGTAAATAAATTTCAACGAAATATAGTCGTATCTAAAACACTAATAAATAATCAAAAACAAAAAAAAAATTAAAAATTAAAAATGAATGAATGAATTAAATGACTGATTTTGTGCCGTTACTTTATCTCCGCATGCAGGCTTCCTGGCGATGTTTTCCTTCGCAAAAAAACAAGCTAGGTATAGTCTTAAAATCCGTTGGAAGATAAATTCCGAAGAACTCGTTGGTCAAACACACGGCCTCGCCAGTTTGTGGCGCGCCTTTGCAAATGGGCTACCATGACTTTTTGTGATCTCCTTATCATCAGCCAGAAGAGCATCTATAGCTAGACCAGAGCTTATGGACCAGCTGGACGAAGGCACCCTCGATAAGGGAGGGGTTGCCAAAATCCTCTCGCTTGGCTGGCGGCTTGGGGATCGCAAAATGCTCACCACCATTAACCGAGAGGACGCTGCTGCCTGTATTCCGGTGGTTCTGGATTCAGTTTTTTTATTTATATCCTGGTCCCAAACTCTGTATAATTGGTAAGTACTTATATAATCATTGATCTTTGCAGGCTCTCCGCCACATAGGACCAGCTGGAAAAGTGGCCGAGTACCGCGCTTTATGGCTGCGTTTAAGCAAGCTAGCTCGCGACACTGGCATCGCAAACTGTTACACCTTTACATTCGTCAGCCTCTACCTGTTCCTCATCATCACGCTCTCGATCTACGGTCTCCTCAGTCAGATATCTGAGGGTTTCGGGATTAAGGACATAGGGCTGGCACTAACAGCTACTTGCAGTATTTTCTTGCTGTTCTTCATTTGCGATGAAGCTCACTACGCCTCTCATAATGCAAGTATTTAATTCATGAATTATTTTATTCAGAGATTACGTTGTAGTTCCTCTTAGGCACTTGTTTGTACCTAATTACCTTATTTATGCAATCATGCTCAGATAGTATTTCATTGATAAAATTTGCGATAAGACGTACCCATGGGCATATATAAGGGGGGTTTAAGGGGTCCGGCCGGACCCCTCTCCCCTCTTGGCATCCGACGAAAATAATAAAAATGGGTGTCATACTATGACATCCGGTGGGAACGAATTGCCATAAGCTATTCGACAAATAGAATAGGTACATAATATCGTCTTCATGCTACCTTGCAACCGCAAAAATATATTATGCATTGTTTACCCAGCAAAAAACTAGTCTTTATTTGTACATTTTTGGACCCTCAGACGTTAATGTGAAAGTTATAGCTACGCCCATGGACGTACCTATCCGTGAATGCTTGACAGCTTTGTCGAAAATTCAGCCTCGCGTTACGTAGGCTTCGGCCCACATTTTAGGTCTTCCTTGGATGGAAGACCTTCTAAAATGTATGTCATCACCTATAGTTAGTTATTTATTTATTTATTATGTCGCTTGAAGGTTTCTGTAGTGCTAGGACTCTATTACCGCCAACTATTTACTCTATAGAGTCCGTCTGGGCACCTACCTGATATTTGCCAATTATTCAATCGCCAAGCAGTAGTGTGCAAACATTAATGTGTTTCGGTTTGAAGGGCAAAAAAATACTGGGTATGAAGAGATTTGACATATCTAATATCCCAGGGTAACGAGCACAGTGTAGCAGTGCGTCATATGATTTTGTTCGCAAGTTCACAATTCTAGTACTGCTACTGTTATGGACATGCGTGATGCTTACCAGGTGAAAGACTCGCTCGTCTCGTCACTCCATTGCATAAAAAACTAGGTATTAAAGTTTTTACAGGTCTGTTTAATTTTAACTGACTAGGCGTTGTGTTACCAGGTGAGAACCAACTTCCAAAAGAAGCTACTGATGGTGGAATTGTCCTGGATGAACACAGATGCGCAGACTGAGGTGAACATGTTCCTGCGAGCCACTGAGATGAACCCCTCACAGATCAGCTTGGGAGGCTTCTTCGACGTAAACCGCACGCTTTTCAAATCGGTAAAAATACCTATTTATATAGGGGCAGAAGACGAATTAAGGTCATGGTACTCATCATTATGTACAACTTTTACTATAAATTAAAATTAAAATTCATTTATTGCAGGTAACGAGACCCATATAAATAGCAAAATACAATAAAAATAAGTCCAGAAATACAATAAAAATGTCCAGTAACAGTACAATTAAAATAAAAGTAATAATAATAATGATTGTCAATAAATTGCAAATGAAATTCCAAAATAAAATAAAAATGTCAAAATATATTAATAATAACAACAAGTATTAAATTCATTTATATAAATAAAGTCAGTCATAACAATCATAATTAACAATAGTCACAGTCGTTTCAAAAGTAGTTAATTAGTACTTTCGCTTCGGCATCGGTACTATGGAGTAAACTCTGAAATAACGAAAAAAAAATGCTGTTTCATATATTTACTAATGATATAATTACCAAATAATTACTCGGCATAAGTAAGTTCGTATAGGCTGAGTGGCCAGCCCTTGTGTTAGAGCTAATGTGCCGCCCGAAGGCCTCTGACATGGCTGACGTTTGTTGTTATAGAAACTAGAACAAACAACCGGGACCAACAATTTAACGTGTCATCCGACCCACTGTAGCGCTCAGAAATAAATGCCACTCACGGTCACCCATCCGAAGACGACTGGACCGTCCGTTGCTTAACATTGGTGATCGTTTAGAATCACCTAGACAAGCTACGCAAGCCTAGTGCTCGTGGCACTACATTACTGGGAATGAAGAGATTTGAGATCGAATATCTCAGGGTGAATAAACACAATCTTTGTACCGCTACTTCGGCGACGTCATCTCCTTCTCGTTGACGTCTCGGTGACGGCGTCTGTGGACAAACTGCCTTAGAACGCCAAATTGTCTTGTCTTGGAATGTCACCAATACCTACTACAAACGCTATCGGGCCCGGCACGCCAACGTCTTTGGTACTATTTGACAAAAAAATATGGTTTATAAAAATAATCCTTTGCTATTGATGTCTGATGTTTAAAACCATTTTTAGGCCATTTTGGCGCCTTGGCGTGCAGGACACGGTAATGTTTTTGCGGGCAAACGGTTAAATATTGGTTTTCGTAGCTACTAGACTACACCTAAAAAAACACTAAAAGGTCGCCTCAGTAAAGATGTTTGTAAGCTTACCGTCTAGCACAGACTTTAACTAGCGAACTTTCCCTTTGCAGTTGCTAGCCACGATGGTCACCTACCTCGTGGTGCTATTGCAGTTCCAAATCAGCATTCCTGACGATAGCCAAAACAACATGTACGATGAAGATTTCGTGAACGTAACGGTTGCGTCGACGGAACCCGTTACGACTCCTACCACGAGTCTCACTACCATCCTTACAACACTGGCCAAAAAGAAGAAGAAACATTAGGAAGGACTAACAAGACGTTAAAAGACAAGCTTTTATTCCTTTAGTCCGATTTCGAATCATCTCTGGGGCTGCCGCAAGGACAAAGACAACTTCAGTCTTCAAGGATTCTTTAGAGATAGCAGTCTCTAAAGAATCCTTTGAGAATTCCTACGTTGGTAATTGATAATGTGGCGCTAGCATCACATGTGGTGTGTCCTTATTTTATTGTTTAATAAAAAAAACAAATCCTTGACAAAGATGTTCATTATCGAAGAAAGATATACCTAGATTTCAATGAGTACGACATTAACTTTGGCAACTGGGAGTATACCCAGCATTATATGCATAATAAGTTATAAGAATATTATTATGTGGCTGATTTACCCTAATGTCCTCTCAGGATCTCTAGAAACCTTATACGTTAGTAACATACATATATAACGTAGGTACTTTTTATTATTTTAAAATGAAACTAGGTATACTACTATTATTTATTCTGTGGTATTACTATTACTATAAAATAAGACCTCAATACTTCGATTATCTGGATGACATCTTTTTCCAGCTATTTTGATTTAAAAATCAAACTACTAAACCGATTTTGATGAAATTACCGTGGGACCAATCTGAAAGAATATCCTTTCAAACGAAAAGAGTATTTTTCAAATCGGTTTATAATGACGGAGTTCTGAGGAAACAAACATCCAAAAAAAACACAACCGAATTAAGAACCTCATCCTTTTTTGAAGTCGGTAAAAAAAAATCGTATAGAAAACTATAACTAGCTGTTATCTAAATTAAACTTTTTTCGTGTGGAAGGGAACCGTGCAGGCTCATTCTTGTTCGGCGCACACCTACCGAGATCAAAATTGTTGGAAATTTAATTCCACACAATTTTTGTATAATATTTAGGTTAAAAATCCCAAAAAGTTACATGATAGCCCCGCTGTTCGGGGTTTGCGTTTTGTCATAAATGTCACTTGTCACTGTCCCGCCAAAACACATTTGACCCTGCAGGGCAGGACGAAACGCCAAAAGACCGACGGATTTAATGCATTTGCTCGTTAGCGATAGCGAGAGAAATCCCTCTGGAAAAAAAAGCGCGGGAAACATCGAATTAGGCGGGTGTATTTTTTCTACGGATTTTTTAAATTAATGAATTTTCTATAGAAAGGATCAGTAGAGTATTGTAGTGTATATACAAATAGTAATTATTGTATATATTTTAGTGTAAGAGTATAGTTTCCGTGATTCGGTAAGTTTTTTGCCTTTTTTGTCATGGCCGAGCCGCCCGACCGCCCGACCCCGGCGGGGGCGGCGGCGGACAGTGCGAAATGGTTCCTCCGGCAAACAATTATGTGACTATTACTACACATAGCATCATTTCTAACGAGTCTGGTATGGACACAGATGGGTCTATTAATCAGCGTTCTGGTCGCAAAAGGAGCCGCCTTAATAAAATTTGCAAAAATTGCAATAAAAAAGTAAGAAAACATTCCCAAGCTGTAGATGGTAAGACGGGTTGTCACTGTGCTGATAGTGAGAGCAATAGTGACAACTCTGTCAACAAGGTTGCGTCTGTTATTCATATTGAAAACTCAGTAGGTCCTCCTATAGTCTTAAATACTGATGGTCCAGGTCCCCAAGTAACCCCTGTGGCGAGGAATTTATATCATCCAAATGACAGCGCACCATTCATTGTACATGTGCAGCGAGTGACTCAAACTCCAGATGATGGAATTATCCTTCAACCGGTATCATTTGGTAGGTTCCTAAAAAAAATAATGTCCATAATATTATAAACGGCTCCGTTAAAAAAATTGGAAGAAATAGAATTACACTAGCGTTCTCGAGCTTTAATGATGCCAATACATTTGTCAGTAGCATTTTATCACAGGACAATCTGAAAGCTTTCATACCAACATTTAATGTTACTCGAATAGGTCTAATCCGTGGTGTGCCATCAGAGTGGACACCAGAAGAGGTGATAGAAAACATGTCAGTTCCAGATGGTTGTGGAAAGATTTTGAAAGTTAGGAGGATCAATTTTAAGACGATGGTAGAAGGTTCTCCTATCTGGAAACCAACACAAAGTGTTGTTGTCACTTTTAACGGGCAGGATTTACCTAATAGGGTTTTCATGTGTTACAATGCTCTTCGGGTAGAACTTTACACATACCCCACAATCCAATGCTACAATTGTTGCCGCTACGGACATACAAAACTTCAATGTAGGTCCAAACCTAGATGCTATAAATGCGGTCGCGATCACAATGCTGATAAGTGTGATTCAGAGGAAGAAAATATGTCATGCTGTCTTTGCTCAGGAACCCATTTTGCAATCAATAAATCGTGCCCGAGTTTATACGGCAAAGACAAATTAAAATTTCAATGGCAGAAAACAGCATATCCTATGGCGAAGCTGCTAAATTAATACCTCCTGTTACGAAATCATATGCTGATGTTGTAAAGCCAGTTTTCAAAAGTACTTCTCAATTCCATCTCAATCTCATCTTCTCAATACCCTCGCAGACTTCAGCTACTCAACGACATACAGAACAACAACATCAGAGTTCATACAGAAAAACAGCTTATACAAACCGTCGTCCAGCTCTCAAACCAGGAACTGGTTATGACCAAGTAGCACATAAAAAATTAATTGAAGATTTCAAAATCCCTACTCCACAAGACGGCTGTGCCTTGACCAAGATATCAGACAATCCTTTACTAATGTCAGATTTGGATATCATAGCCATCCTAATCAATACATTGACTCAGTTTAACATAAAAATACCGTCCAACGTAGCTCCTATAGTTGATGATATACTTAACAATTCTAAAGCCATTAATAATGGTAGTGTTTTACAAAGTAGTTCAGTAGAAGTAAAGAAGCGCAGTTCATTAAAAAAAAGTTAAATTATATATTTCATAAACAATAAATATATAATTTCTGATACTTCTTTTGTACCTAGCACTTTTGTTTTCGAGACTGTAGGTGAACGGTGATTGTGGGGATGGATGGACCTGGATCATGTATTTGTCTCCTGTCCTCTATAACGTCCATGCCTCCTTTTATATAGATTTAATATCCCTCCGTGTCCCATTATCACACTACTCTCTTCTCCTAAAGTAAATAAAGCTGTAAATGTTGTAAATATTTTATTATTAATAATTTCAGACGTTTTAACTAATATACTTATTGTAAATATTTTTCTCTCACGATTTTTTATTTTTATAGCTGTAAAAGTTGTAAATATTTTATCATAATAATATTGTAAATATTCTTCATTACCTGCTATACTACTATCCTGATCCATCCTTCCTAAATTCATCTTAGCTATCGCGTTATGTTTCCCTACCTTTACTCCAAAACTTCCAATACCTACCTCTCAACTTTACTCCAAAACCAAAAACTCATAGCCAGCCAAAACTTCAAGCCCTAAAATACTTGACAATGGCAAATGCGTCGATAGCGCGGTGCCAAACTCCCCAGTAGGGGAAAGAAGAAAAAAAAAAAAGAAATCCCTCTGTGATACCGCGAAGTTGCGACAGTGGAGTTTTGGCGGGAACACGGAAAAATCATGTCGTTGCATTCTATTATTTTCTTAAACTTGTGTATTTTCGCGAATTAATGATTAAAAATGGTGGTGTTTTATTCATTGAGTGTTGAATTACATGCACGAGTGTGGGCAAGTGATATAATGTGGTGAAACATGTCTTTTTGTGTTGTTTTCAAAACTCCGTAGAAGCTCATAGTAAAGTCGCCACAACTTTACTAGGGCATGACTTGGACTCGACTATGACTAATTTCGTGTGACTGACTGTGATATCATTACATATTTGACTTGATTTACATATAAATACTTGAAAAAATCATAAACTTGACACTGGCAGAATGCACAACGTGCGATGCCAAGAACTAAGAAAAAAAAAATATAGTTGTGACAGTGAAAAGTGACAAACAACTCGCGATCTCGAACAGTAACAGGTTTTTTTTTTTAGTTCTTGGCATCGCACGTTGTTCATTCTGCCAGTGTCAAGTTTATGATTTTACAAGTATTTATATTAAAATCAAGTCAAATATGTCATGATATCACAGTCAGTCACACGAAATTAGTCATAGTCGAGTCCAAGTCTTGCCCTAGTAAAGTTGTGGCGACTTTACTATGAGCTTCTACGGAGTTTTGAAAACAACACAAAAAGACATGTTTCACCACATTATATCACTTGCCCACACTCGTGCATATAATTCAACACTCAATGAATAAAACACCACCATTTTTAATCATTAATTCGCGAAAATACACAAGTTTAAGAAAATAATAGAATGCAACGACATGGTTATTCCGTGTTCCCGCCAAAACTCAGTTACATGATTAGCTGCTGAGCAATCTATCTACGATGAGTTTTGGCGGGAACACGGAAAAATCATGTCGCAGCGACATAATTTATAATTGAATTCTATAATTTTCTTAAACTTGTGTTTTATCGCGAATTAATGATTTAAAATGGTGGTGTTTTCTTCATTGAGTGTTGAAATACATGCACGAGTGTGGGCAAGTGATATAATGTGGTGAACCATGTATTTTCGTGTTGTTTTCAAAACTCCGTAGAAGCTCATAGTAAAGTCACTACAACTTTACATGACTTGGACTATGACTAATTTCGTGTGACTGATAAAATTACATTGTAGTAGTCCTAGAATATCTGTAGTAGTATTTCTTATAACTTCATTCATTTTATTCACTAATGTCAAAAGTCAAAATTGAACGAACGAAACGAACAAAAGAATATTTTTGCGGATTTCTAATTTTCTCTGCGTTTCTGGAAATTATTTTTATTTATCCGTATTCCGTTGCGCACGTACATATTTGTATTTTATTTGTGAAATCTTCTGTTATTAAAATGGTAGACTACAGCAAATGGAAAGATATAGAGGTTAGTACCATTCAAATTCATTCAATCCACCCATGTTATACGGTGTTTTCCCGTTGGCACTTTTTATACCGCCCCGCTTGTATTCATATTGTATTGCAGATATCTGACGATGAGGATGAGACGCACCCTAACATCGACACTCCCTCGCTGTTCCGATGGCGGCACCAGGCGCGTGTAGAGCGCATGGAAGAAAGACGCCGAGAGCTGGAAGAGCACAAACAAAAAAAGAACGAAAACATCAGGAAACTAGCAGAAACTAGGAGAAAAATAGCCTCGGCCTCAACGGACAGTCCAGATCTCGAGACTGTAAAGAAGGCGCTAACCGAATTAGAACAAGAAGAGAAAAAAATACTCAAGAAAGATGAAGAAATAAATAAGAAGGAAAAACAAACACCTTGGAATGTAGACACTATCAGTGAGCCTGGCTTTACTAAAACGGTCATCAATACAAAGCCCGCGCGTTCTACAGACGAGAACTTGACCGAAGAAGAAAAGGAGGCCAAAATGAAAAAGTTTATCAAAGAGAATGAAAAATTATTGAAACAGTTTGGAATGCTGCGGAAGTATGATGACTCAAAACAGTTCTTGCTTCAACACAATCAGCTAGTGTGCGAGGAGACTGCTAACTACCTTGTCATTTGGTGCATCAACTTGGAAATGGAAGAGGTATGGCTGAGTTTTAGCACAATTTAAAATGTATATAGAACAGATAGTAACTACCCTTTTTAAATGGTAATGCCTGTAAGAGATAAATAAATAAATAAATTGACGGATATTTTTCACACAGCGCCATCTAGCCCCAAACTAAGCAAAGCTTGTAATATGGAAACCAGATAGTTGATAGAATACTTATATACTTTTTTTTTTGTAAATACATACTTATTATAAATACTACACCCAGACACAACAAACATCTATGTTCATCACATAAATGTTTGCCCTGGATGGGGATCGAACCCACGCCCTACAGCTTTGAAGGCAGACAGGCTACCAACTGAGCTACAAGGCAGTTGCAGATAATGCAATACATGGTTGGCAGTGGTTGGAATAGTAGCTCATAGCATAGTAGCCCCAGTGAGTTGATGGAGGTGTATAATATTGGTGTAAAGCAGTCAAGCTGTTGGTTGCGGATGAAGGTGCTTCATGCAATCCACATTCATGTTTTCCTTCATACCTCATGCATTCATACCCATGAATTTTTAGGGTTCTAACTACTACTATTATTAAAGTACCCGCAGCTTCTCTCACATGAACTGCATTGTTTTGTGCATGTGACCTCATTCTATGGATAAGAAAGTAAAGTGGAAAAGGATCTAAATTCGGCTGTTCATTTGTATGTATGTTGGGCAATAACTAAAGAATCATGTTTTTTTTAATAATATAAAGTATCTCGCACCATTTTACATTGTGCCATCTCAACAGATTATGTAACACTGGCTGTAAATTATCAGCAAGACCCTTCAAGAGTCTAAAGTTATTGAATAACAGTAGAACAGTCTGTGTTACATCTACATAAATACTAATAAGACATAAATGTTTCAGAAACATGATTTAATGGCACATGTTGCACATCAGACGATCTGCATGCAGTACATCCTGGAGCTCTCGAGACAGCTGGACGTGGACCCCAGAGCCTGTGTTGGATCATTCTTTGCCAAGTAATTACCATACTCTCATTACTCAACCTTATCACAACTAGGTGAAAATGTGGAAATTACATACAGGGGCCTTAAATTTGAATCATACGCAAGCATAGCACATGCGAATGGAGCTGACCTTCGAACGATACTGTTTGGTATAAGGTTCAATATTGTTTAAAACTCGGCTCCTTTCGCATGCGCAACTTTGCGCACAATTCAAAAATAAGGCCCCAGGACTTTAGGATGTCCTGTGACACGATGCAATGACAATACACAGGACAATGGCAATGCTTAGATGTACAAAGTCAAAGATCGGGCTGAAGGGTGTGCCTGGAGTTGTGTTGGACAGGCATATGTCCAGCAGCACTGCAGTGGTCTATGAAAGCTGATTATGATGATGAATGTTTTGGTGGTAATTTCTTCCATGTACTTGCAAGATGAGGAATGACTCATTGTAGCAACTGGGGTACACTGCAAATTCTGTTTTCCATACATAAACATACAACTAATGGTACATGTATAAATCAAATGCCAAGTATATAATAAAAGCATGCTACTGCCTTCCCAAATTACATAAACTTTGGTTCAAAGAGGAAAAAAACGATTAAACCTTACGTACCCCAACAGAATACAGATTGCTGAGAAAACCTACAAAGACTCATTTGATGACGAGCTCCAACAGTTCAAAGCGAGGATCAGGAAGCGTGCAGCTGAGAAGATTCAGGAAGCGATCAAGGAACAAGAAGATGAGGAGCGGGAGGCCAGGCTAGGCCCTGGAGGCCTGGATCCTATTGAAGTTTATGAAGAGCTACCTGATGTAAGTATCAGCTTCATACGTTAATAAAACGTATTTTCGGCTTAGTACAGGGCAAGCTTACAACCCTGTATGTATGTCGCAGACAAATTGTATTACATAACGGCTAGCCATTATGTAATATGGCAAATTCTACAATTCGGCTGTGACGTGTATAAGACATCAATGAATGAGAAAAATTTAACAGGGTTAGTAGAAGTCACATAAGAGTATGTTGAATATAAAGCTTACTAGTGCATCAAAATCTTTTACAGGAACTGAAAAAGTGTTTCGACGCGCAAGACGTGCCGATGCTTCAAGCTACCATCGCCAAGATGCCTGAACAAGACGCCGTTTACTTCATGAACAGATGCGTCGCGTCCGGTCTCTGGGTGCCCGGCAAGAATGATGACGAGCCTACTATGAGGGAAAACGCTGGTGCGGCGGGCGAGGCCGCGCCCGCACCCACCGCGACCGCATCTAGCACCGAAGAAGTAGACTGAAACGCATTCAACGCAAGCACTCGCTGCTTACTCTTAGGCATAGAACCTCACAAAATGAAGTCATCATGTCAAATAATATTTCTTTCTTGTAGATTAAGAAAACAATTGTTTAAAAATAGTCTCTACTTATTTTTACGGCATAATAGCGCATTTTGTTTATCAGTTATAGCATTTATTTTTCACTTAGGATACTATTCTAATTACAAAATGGATTGCTTCATTGTAAGGCAAAATCTACCTGAGATTTGTAATATAACGTAAACTCCCATAGTAACGTCGTTTCATTTATTCACAACTCGTTTTTTCTGTCTGTTGTTTAGTCTGAAGTTTGTATCAAAAAATAGGATGATACGGCGCCACGAACCAAAAAAAACTTTTGTATGGAATCGTATGACGATAAGGCCCAGACATTCGCCTCGGATTGTGGTTAGCATCGCGCCTGCCCATAACAGTACCAGTGCCATTGTGAGCTTGCGAACAAAATCCTGCGCCGCACTGCACTCGAATCTCTTCATGATTTCTCTGGTAAAATTGCCCTTCAAACCGAAACAGTAAAGCTTGCACACTTCTGCTGAATAACTGGCAAAGGTGTGGAACACTCCCAGGCGGACTCAGTAAAACTTCGCCTAATTTTGTATGCCTGTGGCTACTGAAGAATGTCCTGTGCACAAGTAGGATTTCAAATAAAAGATAGTAAGTAAACTTGTACTTTTTATATAACAAAACTACAATAGAGTGAGAGAGGGCGGTGCGGGGCTACGTGAGCACGTGCGGCGGCAGCTGCGGTCGACCCTCGAGCTTGCTGTAGTCTAGATGGAATTCTTTCGCCACCTGCCAACAATACACACAACATGATAAATAGCTTGGCATAAAAAAGTTTCAGTCCCGACGGCTACCATTAAATGGGGATCCACACTGCGTTCTTTTCTGCTAGGTGTCGCATCGTCAATGCGGCCATAGTCAACTGTCAATACCATACATTTTCACTCTTATTAGACTCGGATTACCAGGAAGAATCTACATAATATAAAGGTTTGTACAGCAAACCTTTGCCTTGCTAATTAAAGCTCTGTCCAACATAAACTGTAAACAACTATCGAAGCTACAAATCTATTTTCAGGCCAGCGACAGTCAGTTGCATAGATTCTTAAAACAAGGCACAGTACCCTGTATTTTTCCTTGGACTAGATAATCGACAACGCCCTCAAGAGCAGGTAGATATAAATATATAATAAGCAACGATTAACAAGAAAACTTGATTTTGCCACATCCGGAACGCCGTCGCTGGCGCCATCTCCGAAAAGTTTTGCCTCTAGAACCTCATTGGCCAGTGGCGGCTAGGACAAATTATTCGCTTTTGATCCAACTACCGCCAGTGGCAGTCGTATGGACATGATTTGTTTTTCTTTAAAATTCTTACACTGACGTGATTATCATAGTAATGCCAGAAGGAAGAAAGCTTTCGTTTCAAGACTTTTTTCGTCGTCAGCCATAAGACGTCCACTGCTGGACGAAGGCCTCCCAATAGAGGGGTGTTGCCATAATCCCCACGCTTGGCAGGCGGCTTGGGGATCGCAGAATGCTCACCACCGTTAACCAAGAGGACGCTGCTGCCCGTCCTCCGGTGGGTTTAGTTGCAGTTTCAGGACATGCCCAGGTCCAAGACCTGTTTGCTACTCATATTCTTACTCAGCACGTAAGAGTGAGTGACTTGTGCACATGGTTAGTGGTCACCCGCTGCGACGAGTCGAGCGAGACGTTCGTCTGGTGGTAAGCATTACACCTGCCCAGTAGCAGTGCCAAAATTGTGAACTTACAAACAAATCCTTTGTAACATTGCACTCGTCACCCTGAGATATTAGATGTCAAAAAAAACTCTTCAAACTTATACTTATGTCTTAGCCGCAAAGGATTCACTTAAACTTATGTGTATAGTTACCTTGCGCCAGTTGTGCGCGTCAAAGAAGTAGTAGGTGCCGCGCTCGTAGGTGGAGGTTTTCTCCACCATGGGCATGCCGGGCGCTTGAGAGATCCACACCTTCTCCTCCATGTGATACCGCCACTCGCGATTATATCTGCACACAAAGAATAGAGATAAATAAATATTGCTCAACATTTCACAAGCAAACGTTTTGCTATGGGAAGTGGATAACTGAAGGTATACTTATATATTTTTTATAAATACACAAAAACAAAAAGATTCAACAATACGAAAGGGTATGTATGTACTCATCATTAAAAACAACTTTTACTATGGGGCCAAGCATGAAATCGCGAAAAAATAATTTGCTGTTTCATACATTTTGTCCAAGGTCAATGAACTTTTTGCATGGAACAGCTAATATTTTTTTCGCGATATCAGGGTTGGCCCCATATTAAAAGTTGTTCATAATGATGAGTACATACATACCGTTCCGTATTGTTGAACCTTTTTGTTAAACATTGTATAATAAGTACATCTATAAAACCCAGATACAGAAGAAACACCTATCTTCATCACAATATAAAACGTCTCTCCTGGGTAGGAATTGAACCCACATCAAACAGCTTGGTTCAGTTGGTACTTTTAGTGTACCTCTGCTGCACAAAGCAGAGGCAAAGTAAATAAATGCGAATATACCTAAATGGTGTTTAGAAATAATATTTACCATTATTATAGCTAAAAATAACACTGTATGTGTTCCATACATCATAAAATTAAAATAAAGTTTGTATAGGCTGAGAGACCAGCCTAGTGTCAGGGCAGGGGGGGTGTCACTCTGCAGTTTAGGTATGTTCGGCCGGCGCTCCGTCCGGGAGGACAATGCAAGACTGAGCTCAGTGGCCACCCGCACGCTAGCCTCGTCGCACGTAACTAAGCATACGTGATAGAAAGAGAGCGGTATATCTAGGTGAATATAGCGAGCGGTATCCAGCGCTGTGCGAGTTGAATTGCTACTTTATTGCCACGAGTAGATACGAGTCCTTATTTATTTCAATTCCTTTGCGAAGTGAACTTTCTGTACGTAATACTATTATTTATTATGTGGTCAGAGTGATTGTGCCGCCCGAAGGCCTCTGACATGGCTTGACGGTTGTCAAGAAACATAGAACAAACAACCGGCACCAACAATTAAACGTGTCATCCGACCAACGTCAGCGCTCAGATATGTCACTCCGCAGAGTGACCGCATCGTCCGTTACTTAACATCGGTGATCGTTTAGAACCACCCCCAGTCAAGCTCCTCCATGAACTTGTTCTAACGCTCGCGAATGTAAATATTCGATTAGATGGATAGAAACTTTATTGTTTAACTTTATAGAAACCCATTGAGCTAATATCTATAGTCACAAACGAGCAAAAAAAAATGTCTCCTTACTCTACTTTTTGAACGACTTGAAAACTACGATAAGACACATGCGCCCAAGCATACATTGAACATTATACAAGCGACATAACGTCTAAATTCGAACAATTGTGAACTATATGTATAATTAAAGTGTAGGTATGTACAACGGCACTCGGACGTTTTTGGCTGTTTTCACTTAGAGATTGTGAGTCTATAGATATTAGCTCAATGTGCACACCAGAGATACATAAAACATTAGAAACAAAATTCTTGGGAACTAGTGCCACAAGTGGCTGCAAAAATATTGTAAGCGCTGAACAGATTTTTCAAAAATGATCAAGTTAGTAGTCATCATCATCAGCCCGGAGACGCCCACTGCTGAACGAAGGCCTCCCCCTTAGACCGCCACACTGTACGACAACCTGCCATTTGCATCCACCGGTTGCCCGCGACTTTTACAATGTCGTCGGTCCACCTAGTGGACTGTGTCTGCGTCTTCCGGTTCGCGGTCGCCACTCAAGAACCTTTCTTCCTCATCGGTTGTCAGTTCTTCGACCGATGTGTCCTGCCCTGCGCCACTTCAACTTGCAAACCTTGCGAGCTATGTCGGTAACTTAGTAGTAGTAAAAAGTTATATTAAAACACGGATTGTGCGAGTGAAAGAGCGAGCCATCAGGGAGAACCAAACCTTAAATGCCCCATAAGATGTATGATCAGTTACTCACAGCTCGGCCGCCGCCGCAATTTGAAGCACGTCACCGACGAAACAGTAAAACAAATAAAACAATAGGTCTTCCTTATATCGACTCAGTCGTAGCGGCGCCAGTTTTTCTCTGATCGAACCGTTGATCAGGTACTCGGGAGGCACGTGGTAGTCCATGTCTTGTGGTCTGCAATGTACATTTCCACACAATTAATTAAATAGTACAAAACATAATATTTATTTATGTAGTACAGGACCTGGGCATGTCCTATAACTGCATCCAGAACCGACGGAGGACGGGCAGCAGCGTCCTCTAAGTTAACGGTGGTAACACTGCGATCCCCAAGCCGCCTGCCAAGCAATTATGGCAACCCCTCCCTATTAGTCCCCCTAATAGGGAGGGGTTGCCTCCCGGCCTTCGTCCAGCAGTGGAAGTCTTCCGGCTGTTGATGTGATGTGTGTGATGTAGTACAGATCTATAAAATGTAACTTAAGGGATAGCCTTAAATTATTGCATTCTGTTTTGTATGTTATCAAAATAAAAAAACATTTGGCGGACATTTTTTACATAGCGACATCTAGCCCCAAACTAAACAAAGCTTGTATTGGAAACTAGATAGTTGATAGAATACTTATATAATTGTATTATTGTCAATACATACATTAGATACATACTACACACAGATACAGAACAAACATCTTGATTCGTCACATCAATGTTTGCTCTGGGTGGGGATCGAACCCACGCCCTACAGCTACGAAGGCAGACATGCTACCAACTGAGCTATAAGGTAGTCAATTATACTATCACGTCATGTGCGTATGTCCTAAAACAGCAACCAGAACCACCGGAGGACGGGCAGCAGCGTCGTCTCGGTTAACGGTGCTGAGCATTCTGCAATCTCCAAGCCGCCTGCCAAGCGAGGAAATTATGTTCTAAAACTAGAACGAAACGGTTTGATTTCACATTCATTGTGGGAACCGCTAAACATTATGCATATGCATGCACAAAGTATGCAGTATGCGTTTCCTGAATGAGCTTTTACCCACAGATACAATGGGTGTCTTCAAGTCGCGAGTGAATCGGTTTCTTCTGGGCAAGCAAGCTCCATCGTAAACCGCAACTTATAAAATAATAAAATATCGAGCGTGAAGTCGGTCACACGCAAACAAATAAAACAATCTCATCATCATTAGCGCAGATATGTCCACGGCTGCTCAAAGGCCCTGGTGGCGGTCTATGGGCAAATGTACAACCGGCCATTTGCATCCACCGGTTGTCCGCGACTCACAAAGTCGTCGTTCCACGTATAGGGAGGCCTGCCCACCTATAAACAAATCTATAGTGCGTTTAATTATGAATTCGACTATAGTTGGATGTTGTTAGCGAGGCGTCTCACCTACAAGGCGTGTCCGCCCAGGGCCCCGCGAAGGTGAGATACAGGTTGTCCGGCGAGTTGAGGTTGAGCCCCAGCGCCGTGAGGTCCTGCCCCAGCGCCAGCGACACCAGGCTGGGGTCCGACTCCGCGGCGCGGATGAACGTCAGGAGCCCCACGATTCCGAACTGGTTCGGGATCATCGTCTCGGGGATATTCGTCACTTTGCCTATCAAATATACAAGTGTTTTCGGTCACAGTTCAAATTATGATCATATATTATTAAAGTAGCTTTGCTCAAATTTAACGCTGTGTAAATGTAAATGTTTTCTGTGTGCAGAAAACCATTTATTATTTACAAGGCATAAACCTTTAATCGCTGCTTAACACCAGGCTTAAAACATAAGCCCATTTTCTAATATGCTTAAGTTGTTTTTTTTTTTTAACCTGACTACGAGAAGTAGGCCACATTTTTGATTGATATCAGCATTATTAAAAGTGCTTATCGAGCCGCTTCTTTGGAAACCAAACAAGATTTTTTTTTGTTTATAAAATCCGTCATATTAAATTTACTTTGAGTTTGACGTCATATATAACCCTATGATACTCGGAGAACTTGAACACATCGATAGACAAGTTATTTGTCAAAAAAACTAGTTGTTTGAAAGATACGAGGGAAGAGATGAAGATACTTACAAATACGTCCAAGTATAGATTCAAAGACAGCTATAAAGCATAACCCTCTATTTTGTGAGTCAGGTAAAAAATAACAATAAAATATAAAGCAGAAGTTAGCTACAATATAATTAATCTACTTTTCGGTTACCTCTTGCGTAACAAACAAACATATAAACAAACATTTATGACTTTTAAAACAATCTAATTAGTATATACAAGATGTTTCGGTTAGACGAAGGACATACTTATACTTTAATAAGACTATTAAAAAGTAACACAACTCTGAGAGCTAATTTGTAAAAAGGCCTATATCATAATAGGTTTGACTCCAGCGATGCGCTCACATGTTTACTGACCAATCAGCTGACAGAAGCGGCCAGTTGTGAGAGGTTGTTCGCCTAACTTGTGCCACATCGCTTTGACCGTATCCTTGTATTATTATATATATTTTGATGACAATACGGATTATGCATGTGTTTTTTTTTGACTCACAAAAAAACCGACTGGGAACAAAACAAATCATCGAAAGTAAAATTTTAATATGTGCACAAATTACGAAGTTATAAACATTTTTGTTTCATGTTAGACAGGGTGGGAAATATACTAGGTTTATGACGTCAAAGAACACGATTCCAAACAAATTCTATACTAGCATGTGTTTATCTAGAAAGAGACAGATGACTCGGTCCCAAATACTTTGAACACTTATATTTCAGAACTTCACCAGCCGCTTTCAATTATTTTTTCGACGTTATCATCAGATTCAGTTAAACTCTCCATTTATCATATTATTATTTTTTTATAATTGAAACACATGCATATTCCCTATTGTTTTTAAGAAGATAATATATTTTTCTTAGTAGGTTTTGGTTTAAAGAACTTTTGTATCAACTAAGGCAAATTGTTAACCTTATTTGAGAACCAAATATAATATGGCGTTCGCCGCCATAGGTTAGGTAAACAAAAAAAAAACAATAACTCAGCAGTTCCAGTTTAGCAGGAATAAATGAATACTAACATAAAAATGCAATGGACCCACTTCACGCATTTGATCTAACTGCTAGAATACGCTGAGCCAATGTGGATCCACACTGCGTTTTTTTCCGCTAGGTAGCGCATCGTCGATGCAGCCATAGATAACTGTAAATCTCATACATTTTGTTGATTTTTTGTATTGTTTTTGCAGAGAACATTTTAAAGACACTGCTTTTACTGATGCTGACATATACTGGTTTGTACAGCAATCCCTTTGCCTTGCTAATTAAAACTCTGTCCAACATAAAACGTAATCAACTATCTAACCTACAAATCTTGTTTTCAGGCCGTGAACAGCTGTATAGAAAACAAGGCATTAGATTATCGACAACGCCCTCATGAAGAGCTGATAGAAATAAGCCACGAAAAAAAGCTTCAAAACTTGAAAAAGTAACAAAAACAGAGTAACGCCTGAATCAATCACATATAAGAAAACTTGATTTTGCTACAGCTGGACCGCCGCGTGCGCCACCTGCAGAATTTTTTGCCTGTGGAACCTTATGGTTTTTTTTATGCGTGAAGTGAGCTTTATTTTTTTATATGTATTTGAAGGTAGTTGGTTGTACAGTCGCGCTCTTTTTACATTCAGCATTGTCTTGCGGTAATTTTGTTCGATGCTTCTAATAGCAGAAACCTTTCAATATCATAGCCCTGGATATGTATGTTACCCGCTTAATCAGTTAAGAGACACTAAAGGCTTAGGACATTTCCCATATGCATGTGGCCTAGTGGTACAAACTTCCCATACTTCCTTGTATG
This sequence comes from Erannis defoliaria, assembly GCA_905404285.2. Taxonomy (NCBI): domain Eukaryota; kingdom Metazoa; phylum Arthropoda; class Insecta; order Lepidoptera; family Geometridae; genus Erannis; species Erannis defoliaria. The sequence goes on along the minus strand of FR990066.1, from coordinate 7,017,299 downwards.
AACTAGGCCAAAATATCACATGGCTTTGAACAAAGCATCATGATTTCATTTACAGTCTGCGCACTAAAAGGCGCAAGTTGTAAAACATCTACTATAAAGTAAGATATACGGGGTATTTCATACAAGTGAAGAAATACTTAAAGATGCCAAACTATCTATCGGAGTGAACAATTTTCTATGGGAACATTTTTTTTCTCGAATTTAGCAAACTTAGGATGTATAAATATCTGGTACAAATATCGGCTATCTCGTTTCCATAGTACGAGATTTACTTAATTTGGGGGTAGATGGCGCTGAGTGAAATTTCCACACAATATTTACTATTATTATTATAAATTGTTCATTTTGTTGGGTAGATCAACATCCTTAAAAATTGCTACACTCGCCCGAAACACACTGTATAAATCAATCAATTTGAGCTACTTTAACCTTCTGAGCACCAATGTCAACAATGCTTGACAAGCGCTAGCGGGCCCCACACGCCAACGAAGTCTACAGTTGAAAAAAATTTGGCCTATAAAATTTACTTAGTTATCAATATCTGATTTTGAAATCCCTGCTCGTATTTAATACGCGTACAAGTAACGGCGATCAAAAGGTTAAAAATATGCCTTTCTTATGTTTTTTATACCTACCATAGTATTCCTTCGGTGGGGCAGTGACTTAGGGACAGAAAATACAAATGTGAGTAAATCGGCAGATTACAAAGCAATTTACAAAGACAAGTTAGTAAATACGCTAAATATATTTTTATACTTGTTTCATGTTTTATTTAGTTTGGATTAGATTATTATCTATATACCAGATATTTTTTGTAGTTTGCATAAACTCTAAAACTATCAACATTCGCACGGATTTAATTCGTGTCACCATCGACGAAAAAGGAGATCGACCTTTTATCATTCAATCATTTTTGCACTTATCCGCGCTGATACCGTTCGTAAAACGATGCTGCTCACGAATAGGTCAGGCCATATTTTTTTCGAGTACTCTAAGCCAGAATGGTTTTCACTTACATTTGTGCCCGATTGCAGTGCAACCTGCAATCTGGTTCATTTATAGGTTAGATTGTTTTTTTTTCAGGGCAGGACGACGTCTGCCGGAGCCGCTAGTATACAATAATAAGATATGTACCGTCAGGCGTCAAGGAGGTCTGTATGCCCTTGCGCGGCTTGTCGCCGATGGCGTGCGGGTAGTCGGTGGGCAGCGGCGCGGGCAGCGCCGGCGCGCCGCCCGTCGACGTGCCCGGCAGCGCGGGGAAGTCCTCCGACGACATTGTGAACTCGCACTGCTCGGATGTAGGCTGCTTCACCATACCCACTGTCAACCATAAGCTCTTGTTAGTAACCGGCAATGGAAACACGACATTTTATTATAGCAATGGGCTCCCGACCATAGGCATCAACAGCTCGAAGTTGGAGTTTCGGCGGGAACGCGGAAAAAATCATGTCGCTGCATTCTATAATTTTCTTAAACATGTGTTTTTTCGCGAATTAATTATTAAAAATGGTGGTGTTTTATTCATTGAGTGTTGAATTGCATGCACGAGTGTGGGCAAGTGATATAATGTGGTGAAACATGTATTTTTGTGTTGTTTCCAAAACTCCGTAAAAGCTCATAGTAAAGTCGCCACAACTTTACTAGGGCATGACTTGGACTCAACTTTGACTAATTTCGTATGACTTACTGTGATTTCATGACATATTTGACTTCCTAATACTACATAAACTTGAACATTCATACATACTTGACTCTGGCAGAATGCACAACGTGCGATGTCAAAAACAAAGAAAAAAAAACAGCTCGAAGACGTCCACTGCTGGACGAAGGCCTCCTCCTTAATAGGGAGGTTGCCATAATCCCCAAGCTTGGCAGGGGCTTGGGGATCACAAAATGCTCACCACCGTTAACCGCGAGGACGCTGTTGCCTGTCCTCCGGTGGTTCTGAATGCAGTTTAAGGTCCGATCATAGTAAATAATAAATTATGGCCAGAGCTCGCCAGGCTGATTACCAGTTGAGAAGCAATGCCGAACTCCTAACGACCCCGACGGGTTTCCGAGTCTCGTTTTGAAGCATGTTTTTAGTGTAGGTTAGAAGCATATTTACTCTCCTAGTGTGTAGTTTACTGTGGAGGCAAAGCATAGGCAGTCCACCAACAGTACTAAATACCGGTTACAAATTTCGATCGTTACAAGTTGCGCGCCGTCACGACGGGAGCTAGCTCGGATAGAGTAGCGGCGCCGCTAGAGAAGCGCAACGCACTCACCGTAAGGTTTAGAGCCGGGCGAGGGCGGCGCGGTAGCGGGAGCCTGGTCACCGGCGCCTCGCGCCTTCAGCGAGGGTAGCTCACTCGGATAGAGTAGCGGCGCGGCTAGAGGCGCTGCGCACTCACCGTAAGGTTTAGAGCCAGGCGGGGGTGGCGCGGCGGCGGGCGCCTGGTCCCCAGCGCCTCGCGCCGTCAGCGAGGGGAACTCGCTCAGATCGAGTAGCGGCGGCGTCGACGTGTCGCCGCCCTCGCCGAACACAGAGTGGTAGTTGCTTCCCGCGTTGAATCGAGACAAGTTGCCCATACTAGACTGCACACCCAAAAAGTATACTTTACTACACTAGTATATATAATGAAATGGTAAATTTATTTTTGACTTTGGATGAAGGGGGTAATTTACGGACCTACTGATCCAAGCCCATACTAGACTGCAAACTCAAAAAGTATACTTTACTACACTAGTATATATAATGAACAGGTAAATTTGTTCTTGACTTTGGATGAAGGGTGTATTTAATAATTTATGTGTAATTGTGTGTTGTAATTTATAATGTATATAATAATTTACGGACCTACTGATCCGATACTGCAAATTATTTCTTATAGCTGTATCTTTAAAAACTAAACAGTTCACAGAGCGAGCAAAGCCATAAGCAAAAGCTAGTGATGTATATTTTTAACTAAGTTCAGATTTCATGTATTCTAATATACTTCAAAAATATAAATAACCTTAGCCTAAACACTGAAGAACTTAAATTAAAACATCGTTTATTACTTATCTAATAGAATCAACTGTAGATATTTAGCTTGACACATAGCCCAGTCGGGTCTTTTTCGTGTTTATGTTGAGTCTTGTTTTAGAGTGGAGACTACTAATTTGCAAACGTGGCACAGGACACCCTGAGACTAGATGTGAAGATATCCATAGGACAGCTGGTATTGGTTGTAACCGGAGAGCCGAAAATTGGTCTAAGTGGTTTTTTTCTGATAAAATAAAGGAGAAAACGCGTGAGATGTTCGTCTGGTGGTAAGTATCACCTGCCCATAACAGAAGCAGTGCCAGTATTGTGAAATTGCCAACAAAATCCTGAGCCGCACTGCACTGCGCTCGTCACCCTGAAATATTAGATGTCAAATCTGGTCATGCCTTATAATTTCTCTGCTAAGAGTGCCCTTCATACCGAAACACAGTAATGCTTGCACACTACTGCTTGGTATTTAAATAACTGGCAAAAGTGTGGTACTACCCCAGTCGGACTCTAAAATAGACTATGATAATAATGATGTTGAGTCTCACCATAGAATTAGAATTGGGTTGCGACAAGGTCGTCGGCATGGGTACCCTCCTGTCGGCGAACGCTCGCTGGCCGAAGAGCGTGGCGCGCGAGGCCATGGAGGGCGGAGCGCTGGGCATCGCCGCGCTGCTCCGGCTGGGAGACAGCGCGCCGCCGAACGTGGGCGTCACATGGCCCGAGACGCCCACCAGGCCCGAGCTCACGCGACCTCCCACGCCGCCGCTCGCTAGGCTTCTCGGCGCTTGCTGGAAGTTCAAGTTTGCCATAACCTGAAAACCAATCAACTTCCACTTACTATTTAGGTACAATTCAGTACCGCTTGTTTGTTATGTTTACTTTACAAGTGGGAGCACTGATACTATTTGGTAGTTCTTAGGTACTTAGATTATCATCATCAGCCAGAAGACAACCACTGCTAAACGAAGGCACCCCCCTAATAGAGGGATGCCAAATCCCCATGCTTGGCAGGCACCACAACCGAGAGGACACTGCTGTCCGTCTTCCAGTGATCCTGGATGTTGTTTAGTGATATCGGTTTAGTGAAATCTAACTATAAAAAAAAAATGTGTTAGTCAAGTGATTATTTTGTTTTAATTTTACAATATCACTATGTATACGTGATAATTAGCTTTCTGATTTAATTAGTCTATCCATAAGTTTTGTTACTATTATTTAGCTGTTGGTTTTCCATTAAATAAAAACTTTTTGTTGGTTGAACTAGTCCAGGTATTGATTAATGGAGGCATCGATCAAGGAACTGGAGCGTACGGCGCACCGATGCGTAATTATTGGTGTACTTAACTAATTTTTTTTTTTTAAATAAAAGTTACGGTTAATGGATAGCGCTAAGGTTAAAGCCGAAAATGTTAAGGGTAAGGTACAGGAGCCGAAAGACAGCTGAACGTGTGCGATTTACTGCACCGGTGTAATTTGGCAGATTTAAGGTAGGATGCAGTCCGGCAAATCCTTTTCTATATATAGAAGTATGGAGGTCAAGTGTATGGTTAAAGGAATGATGAATAATTATTAAAAGAAATTTTACAAAAATATAGCTAAGGGATGATAAAGCACAAAATCGCCATAACTGGTAAAGTCGGGGGGAGGCCTTTGCCCAGCAGTGGGATCCAACAGGCTAAATACAACATACAAATATTAATGGAAAACGGGAAGCAAATTCTGTTCAAAAGCATAATGATAGAAATAAAAATGCTGTACCAACCCTGCCCCTGGAGAAATTAGCTCTGACAACTGTAATAAATGGGAAAAAGGCACGTACTGTAGCCATTCAATCTCATTGTAGCCAGTCCACGGTATTATTATATAGGAATATAGGACACAGTATAAAGAAAGGTAAAGATGAAAGATGGATATCAGGTTCATTTCTATCTTACATTCAGCTTCATTCACCAAAAATCAAATGGCTGAACACAAAATTAATCTAAATTGACAAACACCTTCATTAGAGAACAGCACCCTTATCATGGACGTTCGTGATTCTGATTGCGAGCGTGCGCGAGCAGGAGCGCGCATGGCGCGAGTGGGTTGGTACGAGCAGGATGGCATGCTATCGCAATCGGAATCGCAAAAGTTCATGATAAGGGTACAGTTCACCAACATTGGATTTTGGCATTTATAGTCATTGATAGCCTTTCATATACATAATTTTGAAAGAAAGCATGCATGATTTTACTTCTTTGCAATACAAAAATGAAGTGCGCTCACTCACTAAAGTCATTTAAATTTAAACAACGTTTTTAAGTATGGCTAAATGGCTGTAGTAAGGCTTCAGTATCTAATTAATATGGTGATTTACCTCATAAATTAAATTCCAATATCGCAGAGAAAAAAAAATACTACTACATGTTATCAAAAACAAATAAATGATAATGACAATAATATTATTAAGGAGTAATTTTTTATTTGCAAAATATATTTTATCTTGTTTACAGATAATTAAATAATCAGCAAAGCACTCAGGTGTTAATAACATGAGTATTGTGGGAACTGTATAGTGTTCTATTGTTTTCATAGTTTTGTTATTTAGTATGAACCATATAAATAGAGCAAACCATGGCATGGCATGGCATAGCATTATGGCAATCCCTTCCTAATAAGGGGTAGGCCTTCTTCCAGCAGTGGGCGTCTGGAAGACACCCACTGCTGGACGCTGAAGATGTATGTGTGTGTGTGTGTGTGATATAAATGGCAGAGGCAGATCAGCAATTCAACTTGAAACTAATTGCATTATTCTTAATTTAATTAAAATTTACTTTAATTTTACTATTTTTTTCTAAGTGAAGGGTCATGGCCTGGACCTGGGCATGTCCTACAACTGCATCCAGAACCAACGGAGGATGGGCAGCAGCATCATCTCGTCTCTCTAAAAAGTGGATCTTGTGTCACTGATAAACGGTTTGAAATTAAAACTGCCTCATCGTTTTGTTCATAAAAATTGTATAGTTGTCTTAATGTATAATTAATAAGTATTAGTTTTTTTATAAATATGTATTTTTCTTTTTGCAATCGGCTGTGCCATGAACAGAAGTGACTGGGTGTGTTGGTCAGGTAAGGGTTGAGGTCCAGCGACCTCATATTCCTGATGTGTCATCCATGTTATTCTAAGCCTTTTTAATATATTTTTCTGATTTTCTGTGTCTGTGAGCTGTAAGGCTAGCTTGTTGACATGTGATTCCAATCTTGCATTGTTTTATTTACTGTATTTCCTCTTTAACCATTGGCGTGTCTAGAAATTTGTGTTATCTCTGTTGTTTTAACATACCAGGGTGCAAGCAGTGAATATTACGGAATACATTATTTTGTCATTTTTGCACTATTTCTACATTGGAACGGCTAGCGGTAATAGTCTTAGTGATGCAAAAAAGTTATCTGCATTTGTATTCCTTAACAACAAAAAAGGGTGTTAGAAAAAGAATGGTTCACAACTTCCTAACTGAATAATGCTTCCACACTGACTTACACACATTTTGACGAACCCCTTTATTGTTGGAAGCTAGTTCTTATTGGAATGAACAATGACTATTTATAACAAAATATGTTTAGTAAATTTCAAAAAGTTAGGAGCCTTAATCCGTCAGCATTTTACTTAACTTTTATTTTTCCCTTGCCATACAGTTACAACAAGAAGTTTTTAACAAGAACAGTTGTTACATGACAATGTAATGACAATGAAAGTGCGACCTACTTATAAGCAAATTCGCATAGCAACATAACAAAAGAGATGATATTTTTATTGATGAGCTTGATATTGTTACCGTTCACCTGATTTTTTCTAGACTAAATAACTATTGTTACAGAGTTTTATAACTGCTCTTTCTCTACATATGACTCACTGAAATTAGAAATCAGGTGTGTACTAACATTTCACACAGGAAATTAACCAAATGCTTCTGTAATGGAGTTCCACTTTCAATCGAGATTCGGTTAACTTGACTGGACATTAGTACCATGCATCTAATAATGCAATGCATTTGCACGCTGTGATCAAACACAAAATAACAAAGAGTTAGCTTTTGTAATATGTGTGGTCGAGCATTGCCCAAGGCAAAACATTTCCAAATCACTGATAAGATCAACATAAACATATACATGTCTAGGTTTCTTGTTCTGAGTTACAATTGTTTCAAAACAGAAGATAATGCCGGAATACTTGCAGTATTAGGTACGGTAAAATTGGTAATAACATGAGCATGACTGCTACACATTTGACTTCAAAGTCATGAGAGAAAACTACAAAGTTACTAATGTATCTTCACATACGTATCGAGCTGTTCAAACTCTTGTTAACTTAATGAGATAACGTTTGTTATTAACAACAGATAGAGTACCTATAGTTACTTTATCATTGTTTTACGATGGTTTACTGGAGTCCTGTCAAACAATGGCGACCCAGGATATATGATTCTTTTGGAAATTAGCTATGTACAATAGTTTACCTAATGTGTCGACGTCAGTCCTTGTGCCACGATTTCAGTTCAGATATAGATGGTTCATAATCGAGTATTCTCTGCAGAAATAAATAAATCCACTCCAATGAAATAAACAAAAGTTTGTTGACTGTCCAATTTTGACGACGATTTATGTGCATTCAAAATTTTATACACCAGCTCAAAATGTGTCTGAAAGTGTCTAAGCATGAAACACTGCTATAAAACGCTGAAAACTTGATACATCTTTACGTCACTAATAAATGTTTTAACAATTTCACTCAGTTTCGTCGAACGCCACATTACCCTAAACAACTGGCGGCCATATTGTTGAAAGCGAGCGGAAATTCATAGCAATATTTAGTTAAAGTTCTAATAATCAGATACTTGAAAATTTGAGTCTAAAATTTAAAAATATATATATTTAAAACAATAACACTTTTTATAGTAAAAAATAACTGGATAGATATTGGAATAAACACACACAAATGACTTTTGATTTAAAAAGTTAGTAGCATGACAGGACAGCAGTACTAAATTTTATTGCCAATAGAAAATAAATATCTTAAAAAATTAAGAATTGCTCTATGCTTTAAACATTTTGGCCACAGATTATAAAGTAAGGTACTTTATCGATTCTACCATAAATTGATTGATTTCTGTTTGAAGCTTCTTTTAAACCTGAGGGTAGGTTACACACAAAAATTAAAATGGGAAGTTACTCATCTACCAAAACACAACACTAAGCAACTTGTTTGTAAGCTGAAAAAGGGACCCACTATTACTCACAACAATGACTAGCCGAATGCGACTCTATTGATGAGCTATTGGTGGGACTGTCCGACAGTAACTGTCCGTTAAATAACCAAACAATGAACAACAGCGTGCCAATTTTGTCCTCTTTTGCGAAGCTTTTACAGCCTTACCTAAAATAATCTCCATTCTCTTAGTCACTGCTTAAACTTCTCTGTCTAGTTCTTGCATGTTACACTTTACGTCAGAGAGAAGATGGCAGAACATCTTAAGCAGTGACTAACGGTTGAGATTTTTTTTAAAGTAAGACTGTTGATTTTTAAGTTCTGGTTGTTTTTTTTATCCACTTTTCTGAACTTTCATCTTTTGTGGTTGTGACTACGATCAGTGAGTGAAGCATGACTCCGCATATCCGCAAGATGCCGATGAAGATTTATTGGAATTGCCTATTGCGTTTTTGTTATACGAGTTAGTCACTTATTATGGTTGATAGCTGGTGAGCGCTACACTACACCTGCCTAAAATTTTGCAGATAACACCCTAACATTTGCTTTATGCTGCATAGCCCCGTTGCGTTTATTGGTAATACTCTCGCATTGGGAAAAACCAAACCAAATAAACGCTAACATTTTGGTCACCTACGTAGTTATTTCTTCAGTGGTCACACGTCGTGTCAACGGTGTCAACCATGCGCATTAATAAATGACACAAGAACATACCTCAATTACTGGAGAAATTATTTATAAGATAGATATTATTGGTAACAATGTATGGTCACGTAGGTAATCACAAGTTTATAAGGTAACCTCAGATCTAAAAAGTACAATATGAAACAACCAATATTACAAAAAAAAGTACCCTCATCCCATTTACAATATGTCATAAAACCTTTTACAGTTTTCAGCAATATTCCAGACATAAAGTATTTTTTTGTTGAATTCTATTGTCTCTGCCACATGACGTGACTTTTAAAATTTAATGGCAACACCGAGATCATATGATTGTTCAATGAAGGAGCACGTCTGATAGGCGTCGTCTTACTTCTTCGAGCCAGTTTTTAATATTCTGGCTATAAATCGGTAGTTTTTCGTGTTAGTGGTGCTAAATAATAACTATCAGCCATGGCGCTCAGCGACTCAGATGTTCAAAAGCAGGTACGTTTGAGGAATCGGCTTATATGAGCGGTTTACGTATGCCCGTCGACTCGGTTTTGTCAGGATAATTGATCGGAGATTCAGCACTTGCAGGGGCGACCCAATTGCTTTTGCTCGGCTATAATCTCCATAACTATGCTCTATCTAGTTATAAATGATGAGTTTTTACAATAGGCTTATGTTTTATGGTAACAGATCAAGCACATGATGGCCTTCATCGAACAAGAGGCCAACGAAAAGGCTGAAGAAATCGATGCAAAGGCCGAAGAGGAGTTCAACATTGAGAAAGGTCGTCTGGTGCAGCAGCAGCGACTCAAAATCATGGAATATTATGAGAAGAAAGAAAAACAGGTTGAACTACAGAAAAAGATGTAGGTCACTTACCCACCACCAAGTATAATCATTAGAATTATCTTTCTAAGCCCCGTATGATTTCCAATAATACTTACACGAGGACAAGTCAAAAGTCAATCAGAGTATCTTATTTAGACTTACAGTCACCTTATAACATTGGTTGTAATGATCAGTCGGTATGTGCAAAGTCTGTGGTTGCTCATTTTAGATAGTTTTTTGTCTAAAAACTGATCCACTGTAATTTAATTCACATACATATTTTAAATTCAAGTGAATACCACACTAGCAAGCTATTAGCTCAACAAAGTTAAAATCCTAGCTTCCCATGAGCAATATTTCCATAGAATGTCTTTTTTGTACTATTATTTATGATGAAATCCTGGAAAAATATAACTCGCTAGTAATCTCCAGTAATTATAATAATAAGGCCTATACATTCCAATGGATATGATGTAAAAATGTGATGTGATGTGATGTAAAAAGCCAAAGATGGCTGACGTGCATTGGGAGAGGCCTATGTCTGGTGTGGACTAAGGTAGGCTGATGATGATGATATTTCTTACTGTTGCCAACTGTAATGACTGCACCATATGGCTTAACCTTGTATAAAATGTACACCATAATATTGAAACAAACGCAATATGTTTATAATTAACTATTTGTAAATTAACAGCAAAAGCTATTAAATATTTATATTTTTACCGTATTACTCACTTACACACTTACTTAAACTTTGGCAGAATGGTCATGTGACAATGTGATGTGTAGTCAAGGCTTAAATTTACTTAGTGATACGAAGTAATTAAAAACAAATTTTTAATAAAATACTTAGAATCCAAAAAATATAATTTGTAACTGAACTTTACTGAACATTCTGAAAGGTTTTGGGGTTTCAATGATTAAAAAAATTTTGTATTCAAATGTGAATTCAAAACAATGACGGTGTAATGTAAACTGATGATAATGACTGACAAGTATCATCAATTCATTTCTATATTTTAGTTGTATGCATCCCTGAGTATAATTTTCATATGAAGTTACAGAAGAGAGTCAGAACATATCAAAATTTATCAAGTTGTGCGAGCTCTATGGCTTGTGTAGGCTTGAATGGTGTGATAAGAATGATTGCCCAAAAGATAAGCTAGAGATAAGACACAAAATCAGAAATTTCCTTCTGGTTTACTATGTTTTACTCTTATATTTATCAAAGAAATTGAACACTTATTCAACACAAAGTGGCAAACAGAAATTTATAAAAAAAAACATACAGCCAAATTGAGAACCTCCTTTTTTGAAGTCAGTTGATAAAATGATATAACTTTTTTTTGCCATCACATTGTTATGTTCTGTCAATTTGTAGAGGATTCATTCTAAAATATGATCTTGAAAAAAGAACCTTTACATTCCTCAATATATAGGAAACAGTAACAGGGTTACTGCTAGAACATTTAGGCATCGCATAGTTATGCTAAGCGCAGGTTTTGCCACTAGACCACAGTGTCAAGGAACATGCCCCAGGCACTAATGGTGTCCTTTCAGCTTTTTACAATCTTGAAGCTAAGTTTGAAGTTGTGAAATGTCCACCAATATATTATTATTATAATTAATCCTGCAGCCAATCTTCGAACATGCTGAACCAAGCGCGTCTGAAAGTGCTCAAAGTGCGTGAAGACCACGTACGTAACGTACTGGACGCGGCCCGCGTGCGCCTGGCCGAGGTGCCCAAGGATGAGAAGCTCTACTCTGACCTGCTTGTCACACTCATTGTGCAGGCTCTCTTCCAGGTATTAGCATAATCAGCCTTATATTTTTAATAGTCCACTGCTAGACCTAGGCCTACCCTCGAAGGGCGATAGGCCATATCCACCACGCTGGCCAAGTTTTGCTAGGATTCACGTATGCCATTTAATTTCTTCTGCGGATATATCATGCTTCCTCCAGGTATTAACATGGCTTTAGAAATTTTTACCCGACTGCCAGAAGGGTTATGATTTTAGAAGTCTGTATATAAGTATATTCATCATATCTCCTAAACTAATTATAAAATGGTGTTTAGAAATAATATTTACCATAATCTAGTAGTACTGGAAATATATTAATTTTCATATAACAACGTAAAAAACAGAAAATTTACTAAAATTTAAAATACTAACTAAAAACTTAAAATAACTATTATAAAAACGTAAACTAAAAGACCATTAGTGGAGGGAAGGATCCCCAGAATGCTGGCGGTGGCAATGCTCAATTTCTGTCCGAAATAGAAGCCAGCATTCTGAACACCTCCACCAATCGCCTGGCCAAGTCCTGATAAAGACCTAAAGCGGCCGGCCCCCACGGACCCATCGTCTCCACCCCAAACGGAGCCACACATACACCCTGTCAAAAATAATAATATAATTAATTTTATGTAATATTAAAATAATAATCTAGTTAAAAATAACACTGCTTTTCCAAATAAAATGAAAAATGTTGGCCATAAGTGTCATGCGTTGTTATGAAGGATGAGAAATTTCTCCCATTTACCACTGATTAGCCGCCAAAAGGCCAAGCGTGGGGATTACGGCAACACTCCTCTATGAAGAGGGAGGCCTTCGTCCAGCAGTGGACGAACACTGAATAGATAACAGTACCAGTAACTAGGACTACTGTTTGCACATGGGTTATATATTTCTCTTAGCGCTTTTCCGTACCTACCATAATGGCCAAATTGAAAGTAAATTGAGCCGCACCCCCTCCAATTTTAGTACCTGCTCCTGGTAAAGTAGGTTTCTCTGTGAAGGATATCATGTATGTATTTTCTGAAATAAAAAAGCGCTTGTAGAAAACTTGTAGTAGTTTTTTTAAAATATTTTTATTTAAATTGGCCTGAGGAAACTGGGGCCGTAGAAAGGTAGGGGATGACCAAAGAAGTTTGCCCCCCATCATGGAGTACTTTCGCGGTCCCTGGATCCATACCACTACGTAGTACTATTATTTATTCTGTGATACACCTAAACGTCTTATACGTCCAAGTCTGTAGCAATAAATGTATCGACAGCTGATCGAGCCGACAGTGACCCTCCGCGTGCGCGAAGGAGACAAGAAGCTCGTTGACTCCATCCTTGGACGTGCAGCTGCCAGCTACAAGGAGAAGATCAAGAAGGACGTCCAATTGAAGGTCGACACTGAGAACTGGCTGCCCGCTGACACCTGCGGTGGTGTAGACCTCATCGCCGCGAGAGGACGCATCAAGGTAACAGCCCTATCACATTTAAATTATAAATGCGAAAGTTTTGTCGGTATGTGTGTGTGTATGTTTGTTTGTTACCTCTTCACGCCGAACCGGCCGAATGTAGTAGTACTTTTTATCATCATCATCATCATCGTCGTCACTCGGGTGTAACCGCGGGGCGCAGCTTGTTATGTTATAACAGCTGGTTCCAGTAGTACAAGTTTTTTTAAAAGTTTTGACACAAAATATAGTACAGAAAAGTCTCTCCCATAGAAAACGCGTCAACACTACTGAAATATATCTGAAATCATATATTATATTAAGTGTACAACCCAATTTGTACCCTAAATGTATCGAAGCACTGCTGCATTTCAGGCAGGCTCGATGACGTCAAACGGCGATGCGCATTAATTGCTAGGGAAGCTGCGCGCTAGCCGACACTAAAATAACTCTGCGCCGAGCTAAAAAAAAGCGTAAAAACATTGAAGCTTTTATAGCGAATACAATTATAACCCTGGAATGGTTTTATTGTAACAACCGTAAACAACACAATATCGTTTATCTCCCATGATGCGGAACCAAAATCAAAATAAGTACATCAAAATGCGAGTCACATGATCACGATCACATGTAGATTATGTAAACGCGCAGATCGGCAGCCACTAAGGTGCAAGGTTTAAACTCGTACCTAACCTTGACAGCGCGCTAAGTCTGGTCTGGTACTAGATAGTGTAGTGTGAAATTTCCACCAATATTTCCCTTCATGCACATTCATAACTTAAGAATCATAACTAGCTACGAAAATTTTATTTTCTACACTACACTATTACTATATAACCGACGTACACTTTTAGTTAAGTAAGCCTGAACGACTGCCACGCGCGGCGGACGTTAGCAGACTGACTAAATAGGCGTGACGTCACTGCATAATCGGAACTACGGCCGCAAGTTGGTTATGACGACTCCATTCTCCATGGTATCATCGATGAAATGTTGTGTAAACAATTTCAGATCAACAACACCCTGGAGTCCAGGCTGGAGCTGATCGCTCAGCAGCTGCTGCCAGAGATCCGTACCGCGCTCTTCGGCCGCAACCCTAACCGTAAATTCACCGACTAGACCCCCGTGCGTCCACCGCACCTGTTAACTAACAATATAATCTTAACTCTCCTTATAATATGTAGAACTTATATAATAAGTGTTTCCTTTGCCTAATTAATTGTATCGTACAGTAATCGCTGTTTAGTGTCTATGAGGTCCGTTGAAGTCGTCAGAAATGTAAAACTCCGACCGCGGAGCTGATTCCTGGCTTTGGGGAACCTACTCGTTTGTACGTTAGTTTCGCCGCTAATATAGTTAACGACAGTGCTACAATATTAAATTAGTACAATTCATTCACGTAGCACGTTAGATGTAATGTAGGCTTTGGAAACTGTTTAATTAAGATGTTACCGGATGGTCTTACGTAAGCGACATAGTCGTGGTGGACATTCTGACACAGTATTAAAGCACAAGTTCACAGCTTCCTGCCACAGTTCGATGTTTATCGTATTGGATGTTTAATGTCGTGTGTTTTCGGCATATTTTTCATGTTTCTTGTAAGGTGGGAGTCGGCGAAGTTGCAAGTTCTAGTGTTGACGGCAGCATCCCACGCTATGTTCACTCAAATCGAAGCAAAGATTTGGCTGGTCGCAGTGTGGTGTCACCGCTACAACTTGCAACTGAGTCTGACGCTTGCCGTTCTGTATTTATCCTGGCAATGTAACATTTTTGCTTGCTTTCGGCAATGTTGTTCAGAGAGCACCATAGCTCTTATGAAATAAGGTACAATGTATAATTCCCGTATGGCACTGTTAAATTTCTTGTGTAAATATATAGATGTGTTAAATTAGTTTTTCATTTTTGAGGTTATATTTTCTTCTTACGTAACTTTATCGTGTTGAGTATATCTAGCTGTTTTTTTCGGTTACCGAGTAATAGGCCATGTAAATAAATTATCATTTATTGCGTTTAACTCCACAACGAATTCAATAATATCACAAAAATAACAATTGTTTTGTATATAGTTTGGCACACGTAATCTTCGTAAAAATATTGCTAACTTATTAGAATACACAGTAGATATAGCACACACCAACTCCGAAGTAACTTCTGGGCCCGTACCTAGACATCTTAAAACCATCCATCGGTTCATCCTCCGACGCTGCTCTACTGTGAATTTTATCGCCCCGCAATACGGTTCCTGGTCGCGCCCTGAACCTATAGATAATGGTTCTAACATGTCACAGTACGGCCCTTCTTAAACATTTCAAACGAAATAACAATGTTTATTCGAAGTCATTATATTCAATTCTTCGTGCTTTTAAATTCATAGACATTTTATCATTACATTAACGTCAAGTTTGAGCCAACAACATCAAAAAATATCCATAGTCATAAGTGATTAGTGCCTGCGCATTTCCTTACATTAGTCACAGCTATAATGGTGTTTGAACTATAAATAGGTAGGTTTCGCGGCCTTACCCTGTCCTCCTAACTACTTACGCGTAACATGGATAGTCACGCGTATTACGTCACAGCTACACGAATATTTAATTTGAACGACACAACACGAGGACGAATGAAGCTTATACAACTAGATGCGAGACGTCTGGAGTGTAGGCGGGCAAGTACCGCGGCACTCGGGGCTCGTCGCGCCGCCGCGCGCCGCGCTCCACAGCCAGGCTGATGGTCCCAGCCTCCTTGACTCCATTTGACTTGGCCCTCCTCTGGGACGGCAGTACCGAAGCACGCAGCGTCTTACGCTTCTGAAACATTCCCAACACTGTAAGAGCCAAAACGTCACAAGAACCGAATAACCATCCAAGTCTACTTACGACATCGATATTACTACCCGAGCTCCAGCAAGATGATTGATCCACGAAACAAAAGCAGCGGGGACAACTGATTGAAATTAACAATCTAAATGAACATGAAAACTTTATTTTGATTAAATATTGGTCGTTAACAATAGTTTAAAGCCTACATCGGGGATGGCGAACCTATCGTGCACCAGAATTAGGAACACTACTAATAATTTGCAAAAAGACGCTGCGGTCCTAGAAAATCTAATCTAGTTTAAATCGCTCATAAAATATGGGAAGGGTTTCTATAATTGATAGGTGGTTCGCTATCCCTGACCTACATTAAAGCGTGTGCGTCGTCATTAGCAATCTCAAAGTCAATATCACAAGTCGTTCAGATTTTGCTCTCAATGTGGTGTTTGTAGTTGTTGTAGAAACAGCTATCCGCGGCTTCCGCCTTGGCCCTGTTTACCTCGACTGCGCCGCGCCACCGGTCGGCCGCGTGACGAGCTATCTCCATCCGCTTCTGCTTTTTGATCTGATGCCGTTTGTACACCACCTCGATCACGATCAGGACTATTCCTCCGATGATGCCGGCTAACACTAGTATAAACACTCCGGCCATGTTCTTTAGCCCCAATGTGTTTGGCGTCTTTTCGTTCTCTTCGCAGTTCAGCATGTTGTTTCTCAGAATCCATTGATTGTCCAGTGATTCCATTATGCCACCTGTAAATAAACAGTGCTTGTGATAGCAATTTCGCCAATCGTTTTTATTATGGTTCTATGCCAAAAGGTGACAAAAGGACTATTACTTAGCATAATAACTATCATAAATAATATAACGTAGTTTTTTTTAATCTAATAATATAATAACGGTATATGGGTATAATATATTTAACAAGCATCAAACTTGGTGTGACTACAGAACAAATAATAAAGTAAAACAACAAACACTTAATAAAAACAGGCCAAGCGTGAGTAGGGCATAATTTAAAAATAATTAGCACGTATAAGTGTTTTAAGTTATGGAACTTTGCCGTTTTGCTACTTGCAACCTTAGACGTCATTAAATATCTTTGGATAGTTGGATAGCTTCTTACTTTCATGAAAATCCAGTATAGCCAAAGTAACCAAGTCTGCCCATGGAGATCCTTTTTGTAAACCGACTCCATAGCCAGATCTTCCGAACAGTTCTCCCGCTGTCACTAACTCGCAATCCTGGGCCGCTTCAAACTCCAGTCGAGAAGAGTCCCAGATGAATGCCATCAGTTTCCTGAAAATGCAGGTGTATTGGTTAGTTTTTATCTCTTGCTTCAAAGAATTCTTCAACATACCCTTTCTTGACGTCCTGGATAGCAAGTTCTGCGTTGTCGTAATTGTTTGCTTCCATAGTTCGATACATGTTGGACAATTCCACTTGTCTTCTGAAATACATGTCTACAGCAGAGCCTTTCACCGTAGCGCAGGTCAAGTTTTCCATCGTATTTCTCAGCTGGAAAAAAATAAAATTACTAGGCGCTGTTCTACGATTTATTTAATCCAATACAGACATAGTATGCAGCAGCATTGACATACCCTTGCGTCGTTAATCCCAGTGAGCTTGGTTTTAGGACGTTCCAAGACAAGGAAAGCAGCTAAGTTAGCAGTGTAAGATGCTACGATGATCATCGCAAATCCTGCCCAGACCATTCCAAGGACCCTCGCGGAGAAACTTCGTGGAGTTCCTGAAAACAAAGAGAAAATAAGGAATAACCTTTCAGGATTCATTTTGAATGTTAGCGATTCGTTAATTAAGTGTCATACCTTCACCAATTCCACTATTCAGCAGAACACCCCATGCAAACCAAATGGCGCTCGAAAGATTCAAAGCGTCTTCTTCAGTCCCATCAATATTGGCCAGCTTGAACCTTCCAAATGGAGAAAATCGGTCAAGAAGATACAGGACCAGAGCTACTACGTGCACTGACACCATCACCAGAATCCAGAGAGTATTGGAGAAGGGTTGCAAGAACGACACCAGGGTTGACGAACGAGATGGCTGAAAACAAGCAGTGAGTGAGTTTCTTGCATGTATTTTACTGTATTTTCAAGGGTATCTAGTTACCTTTTTCTCTAGTATAGTGATGCCCTGATATTTGAAAGGTTTACTAAACTCGATGAATTCAGCTCTTTCTGGATTAATGGTAAGTGGTGCGACGATCATATCAGCACGTTCGTACACCAGTTCTCCTGCAGCAACAAAGAAAAAAGATAAACGCTTTTCTTAAGTGTTAGTGTGTTGTGGAGCAAAGCGTATAGAACTTATTTACCAATAAGTCCAGTCCATTCCTTTTTTGCTCCAGGCATTGAATAGTTCTTTATGATATAGTGCCCGAACTGGCCATCGGGTGACAAAGCCAATGAGTAAGTAAAATTAATTGACTTAGAAAGATATTTTAACAGATCCATGCAGAATCCTTTACAGCAAAACATTTGGTCTGAAACGTTAAATGTAAAATTGACAAATCTTATGATAATTTAGGATCAAGGCTGTTTTTGGCCATTTAAAACATAGTACCATACCAGGTGTATCACTAGCATTGTAATGAGGACAAGGAATTTCTTCTGCGGAACATTCACTGCCGTCGTCAATACGACGAGCATACACAAAAGGTTTCTCTTCAATCGTTAACACCTGTAAAATAAATAATCATAATGTTTTGACGTCATTACGTAGATTATCAAAAATCCTTTTAAATGACGTCGTACAAAACCTACCTTTAAATGTGTCGGTATCATAAAACCTTCCGGTTTAGAAGGGCTGCGACCCATCCATATAATTTCATGTTCTTTTAATTCTAGTCTCATTTTCTGAAGTTCCTGATACAAACAAATAATAACTTGTTATATTTTATTTTCACTAAATCGAAATCTTTGAGAAAGATCCCTACTTATACATACCTTTGAATAGAAGTATTTACCAACCGCCACATGTTCTCCTTGAGCTCTAACATTGACCATATCATATTCGGCATGCACTCTATCGCCGTGGTCATCGAATGCTACGTATCCAGTTTCACCATTCTCCAACTTCTGTTTACGTATGTAGTCGAATAATAAGCGACCTGTTGTCCATATTGAACCTGAATTATCGCAATCAGATGGAGGAGCGTGGATCTCTTCTGAATTGTTCATGTCTCGGATCGCTGATGCGAGAACATAGCTGCAATAAAACATCAGGTTGGAAAACGTATACCTACCACTAGCAGTGATAGTAGATGTAATGGAAACAGTTTTTTGTCACCATCTGGCAAAAGACAATATTTGACAAATAAAATGATGTAGAACTTACATTGAGTCTTGGATATGGGCTCTTTCATTAGTAGCGTTTACAAGCCGAAGGCCAAGGAGTCCTTCAGGCGCATTTGCTGCATCGAGTGCTTGCTCTGTCACCATCCACACATATCCAGCTGTGGTCATATTCAAAAACGTTGCATCTCGAAATATTATTTCTGCGTCCGTTTTACTATAAGGCAAAAAAGTACAAGTAATGCTAGGTATAATTTCGTAACTAAGGATGGATCCCGACGTGGATGGATTTCCCTGGATGGGGTGTTCCAGACAGATGCTAACCTGGCATACATAAGGACAACTCTTGCCTGAGCACTCTTAACATCCATCAGTCTATCGCTAAATGAATCCAATCCTGGTTCAAACTCTATCACTTGTTCCACGACAACTTTGCGATCTACATCTTCGTCAATGCTCTGAGATGTTGTTTGGAAGCTGCAAAACGGAGCCATTTAAAACAAAACATCAACATAGATTAGATATGGAAGAAGAACAAGAATATCAAAAAAAATACCGTCCGAGTATAGCTCTACCATCAGTGTCGGAGCTGTGAATGACGATGACCTTCATGTAGTTGAAGTGTTTCAGTACGTCTACCCACACGTCCGCTTGATGGGAATACGGTGGAACAGTCCGTAAGAACGATACATGGATGTTCTTGTCGGAGAAAGCAGAGTCCCTGGATGATATTCCGATAACTGGGATGTGGTAGAAGCCACACGTGTAAGAAACTGCGGCTGGAGACAGATCCCCTGTGAGTGGATGAGAAACCACTACTGCATACACCTTAGACATAAAGAAAGAAGTGTTAGATATAATAGTGTTGAAATGCTTAAAATGTCGTCAAAAAGAAAGACGCTTCGATTGTTTTATTTACCCTGTGAGCTATCAGATCTTTACAGACATTGAGAGCTGTTTTTATCGGATTTGGGTCCATAAGTATGGAATAATCATGGTATGTCACTCCGCGAGGTACATAGTTTGAATTGAAGTTGAGGCTCTGAAAGAAAAAATACATAAATCATCAAGAAGAAAATAAATCTATTGAAAAGTATTGAGTTGAGCGCAAGATTCAATTATTCCGTGTTTCATCTCCCAAGTTCTGCTAGTTGTTACTTGTATGGATTCATTTAAGAAAAGTTTGTTAAGTACGTACCATAACTGATAAAATTGCTATAATTTTAGGTAGGTAACGGGTAAAATATTAGCTTTTTTTTATGCAATGGAGTGACGAGACGAGCGAGATGTTCGCCTGGTGGTAAGCATCACGCCTGCTCGTAACAGCAGTAGTGCAAGAATTCTGAACTTGCGAAGAACATTTTGCGCCGCACTGCACTGCCCTCGTCACCCTGAGATATTAGATGTCAAATCTCTTCATGCCCATTAACTTCTTTGGTAACAAACCGGTTCAAACCAAAACATAGTAATGATTGCACACTACTGGCTGGCGCTTGAAAAACTGGCAAAGGTCCCCAGGATTCTACACCAGAGTCCTTATAGAAAAAGGAATAAATTATAGATTCGATCGTAATGGTTATGTGCAAACGATATCTTCTGTAAAGAGCCATACCGAGATAGTGTCCTTGAAGAACGCGATAGATTCGTTGCTCGATAGTACTCCTCCGACATTATAGTAGGTTGGGTTAGAGAAGTTCCTTCTACGTTTGTCTCCGTTTTTGTCGTCATCTGCACGCGCCAATGTTCCACGGCACAATAATGTGACGAGCAAGAGATGAAGCCACCACTGAGCCTTAACAACATACACAGAAGCTAATTTTGAAATAATTATTTGTAATTTGATTACAAAAATACAATACAAATAATTTTATATTGATAAATGTGAAGTAGCATCGGAATATTTAATCCATCTTTTGTCTATATTCAATTTAAAGAATCGAAAAGATAAAAGACGGATTAACCCTTCCGACGTTACGTTTATTTAAAGGGTTAGATTAACAATATAAGACCTAGTATCTATAGTATTGCTCAGACTATCTAATTATACTATAGAGTTTATATAAGCTCCCTAGGTTTCCAGGATTTTGTAGACCCTGCACTTAGAAAAGCCTTAGGATACCTGCAAACGTTTACTGAAGGGACAAATTGTGATAAGCATTAAATACTTTTGGTTATTTTTTTTTATTCCTATAGGTAGCTGTTATCAGGGGTGTAATAGTCAATGATTTATTTTCTAGAGCCACCCAAGTGTCATAATTTAAAGTTGCCGAAACATGAGAAGCCCGAGCTCCAACACCGTGCTAGTAAAAGCCTAACTTTTGATTAAACCTGAATTATTTAGGGCACACCCTTCTGTAATAGAATACTTAATGCCCTCAGCAACACATTAACCAAATTATCGTGCACGTCTTACCTTACACATCTTGTCTCTGTTAATTCATCGCTAATTCGTATCCAAACAATAAGACAACATTTTACGTAATAGAAACAGATGAAAGATGCTGAATTCAGATGGGCGCCTCTCGGGTTGCCCTGACAACCGCGCAGGCGTTAAATTTTGCCAACCAATCGATGAGTTCAACATACATAAGTATTGGACTTGGAGGTATTGGATGTTACGTATGCATTTTTGAAAACGAAATAAAGTAACAAGGAAGGCGTTTGTTCAAATCAAATTTTATTCAACAACATGAACTATTATGCATTTTTGTTACAATGGAATGAAATCTAAATTAACTCATTGCAATACTACACAATACATGAAAGAACTGCTCTAAATATAATATGCCATTAACATTATGGAACATTTCTGCACATCTGAACTCTGAACTCATTCAGGAAGCTAAGACTTTCCTTGTGCGAAATTGCCATAATATCATAAGTGTCCTTACAAAATAAATCTGACACTATTTTAAGTTCTTAGATAAAGATTAGTATATACGTAGTTCCGAAAATTAAGCTTTAAAACTCGTTAAGGTATTTACCTAACATACTCTTCGTTTTTTTTGCAGTGGATGTTAAAACGACTACACTCCCTAGAACTCTTCTCATAGAGCATTTTTTCGAGTAAAATCGTTGCCGTTCTATTCCACAAATTGACGCCTCACGAACATAACTTAATTGCTTTTAAATTAATAACGAGCTATATAGATCCTCGGAAGATATCCAAGTATCATTGGAAGACGATTTGGATATACCAAATACGTAAGTGTAAATTGCCTATTTCAAGCCCTTTTTCAATTGATTACCGTTTATGAATAGCAATAGCGATCGACGCCATTTTGATCATTGAGAAGATAGCCATTGTCTGAAATGTTTAAGACCAGGCCCACGGTCCCCAAGGTGCCAGTTTAGGCCACTCAAAGGATGAAGGGCGAAGCGCCGCCGCAGCTGCGGTGGCGGCGTGGTGCGCCGCCCCAGCGGCTCCTGCGGCTCCGGTGCTTTGGATCACTGACAGCTTTAGGGCTTCAATATCTGTAAGGGAAATAATTTATCAAGATTCATTCTATTAATAGCATCATGACGTTACTACATTTGAATTATGAGCAATACAATTATTTAATAAAAATACACTATAGGTACGATCACAGAAAAGCGAAGGCCCGACCCTTAGGTCTCTTCAGTGGGTACGATAGTCAGTTGTAACAGAGGGAAAGGTATTCTTAAAGATCCTTGGGCTGACCAGAATAGCAGATGGAGGGTCGAAAAGAACGCAGAAATAGAAGTGCTAGTGGCTGAACCCAAGATCATTGGCGAAACGAAAGAACAAAGACTTCGCTGGATCGGCCACGTGGAAAGAATGGGATAGGATGGAGTAGCCAAATTCTTCCTTCCTGGATCAAACAAATAGTTAACGCCCTGTGAGACGCCTCCGATACTGCCGATCTACCGATCTAGTAGAAAGGGATCTGCACGAGCTGCAGGCTCTTGGTATCGGAGGCTAAGATTCACTTTGGTTTGATACAACGTCCAAATTATTAAAGTAATTAGTACACCTACTTACTCATTTTTGTAAAAAAAAAGTTCAAATCAGTTGGCGATTAAACAAAATTCATAGGGTGAAGGCTGAAGATGATGATGCATTTTAAAATCCGTGTGGCGCTCTCTCTCAATAGGGATATTGCAGTTTGAGCGCATCAGTATGGTAAAGGTAGTTCGGTCGTAAAGCGGGTAGAGTCTCGTGATTTATTAGGATAATGGAGGCTGATGATGATAATGATATTTTTTTCGCGTGGTTATATTTTTTTTGGAGCAGTGGACGTATTCTGGCTGATATGAGTATAATAAAAATAGAGTTGGTTTGTTGTCAATACTGTGTTTCAGGTTACTTAAGAGTTTATAAATCACAATAAACTTTTAACACAATTTTTCTAAATTCTAAAGGTTCGCAATGTTAAGCATAAAGTGACGTTTCGGATAAACATGTTTGTCTTACCAGCGTTCTGCAGACGGGCGGCCTGGCTGTGCGCGGCGTTCTGTATGGCCTTAGCCGCGGCGGCCTCTCTGCCTGCGGCCACCTTCTGCGCGACAGCAGCGCGGGCGCGGGCGGCCGCCAGCTGCGCCTGCGCCTGCACCGCGGCCTGGGCCGCCTCCAGGGCGTGCGCGCGGGCCACGCGTGACGCCTCTTCGCTGTTGTAATTGAATTTTCGGGGTTATTCCCGTTTGAGCACCCATGAAAATAGCACCAATAACAATTTTGGCTTGGTGCTACTAGGGAACGAAAAATAAATTTGATTTTATGCCTCTTTACGCACCTACGACAGCTTTTATAGTGATTACCATAGATATATTGTTTCCTTATGTATTTATATCTAGTATACCTATAAATATTTACCTCTTGTGTGCTGCTCTCGCAGCTTCTACACCTTTAGCGCTGGCAGCGCTTTGCTGCTCAAGCGCTGCGTGCTTGGCTGCAGCGACGTCGTTCTGCGCAGACATCACCGCTGCTGCGGCAGCTTTGGCTGCCGCCACTGCACCCGCCACGTCTGAACTTAAATCTGGGAGGAAAAGTAGGTAGGTAAGTCTCTAGTAGGACTAATAATTAATGTCCTTACATAAAAACGCCGTACAAACTTAATCACTGCTTAAGATGCTTTGACAACTTGTCACTGACGTGAAGTGTCACGTGCAAGAACAAGACAGAGAAGTTTAAGCAACGTTTTTAAGTACGGTCATTAGTATATAGGTAGGTATCAAATATATTTGGTTTGATACGGGGCCATCAGTCACTAGGTAGGTACTAACCAGCCAAACACATCGAACATTGTTGGTTCGATCCAGATGCTAGAAGGCGCGACGAAAGTGATAATTATAAAAGTCTAGTTTCGGCCCGCGGTTTCACCCGCGTGATGATGGAAAAAGGAAATGATGATGATGATAAAACGTAGCCTATAAGTTATTCCGGGAAATAAATCGTGAATCATCAAAGGGAGGGCCTTGGATGTCATAGTTCTTTAATCAACGTTCTACCGTTTCCATTGACTGGTTGAGGCCAGGCAGGCGGTGGCGCGTGCCAGGCGATGGGCTCCCATCCTCCAGGCAGGCTCCTCTTGTCAGGCTGGCTGCACGAGACAGCAGCGACGATGTATGCCACAAGGACCTACAAAATTTAAAGAAATGTAGGTACCTAATTTCAATATTGATTTTTAAATTACCATTTTTTTCCTTCTTTATAAAGGTCATTATTCTGTCAAGGTTTTATTCTGTCTGTTCTGTCTTTAGTTTGAGAGAACAGCCTGTAAAAACGCGATATGTTATAATTTGTATGGTGGTTGTACGGAACCCTAGACGAGAATTCGACTCACACTTCGACCGGTTATATTGTATCGACTTACCAATATCTTGAAAGCCATATTGCACGATGTCTTCGCTCAAAGGTACCGAATGTTGTACTGAATAGCTGAAGATCAGACATTTTATATAAATCCATACGGAAGAACAATGCCTTTGAAAGGGATAGTCCCGCAGGAGATTGGTAGCCAATAATTGTAGGGCCGGTTACGTAAGTATAGATTGATAACATTTGATAGGTGCAATCATCCAACGCAACAACAAGATACGGTGTTACGGTGCATATAGTAAATGGTAGAATCGGTAGGGGGATAATACACAGGGTAAGGAGTTCATTATCATCATAATCAGCCTATTTTAGTGTGTCTGCAGCTGTGTCACTGTCGCCATGTGATAGAAATCCTCCAAGGCACGCCACTCAGCCTTGCTTTCTGCTTCTTACAGCTTTCTCTCGTAGTTTACTGTCATTATTATTACATTATTATTTATTTTATTAATATTATTTTGTCACTCCATCTAGAATGGCGACCTACGATACGTTTGCCGATTCGTGGTCTATTCACTCTACCAGCCGTAGTTATCATTGACCATAGTAGCCTAATCGGCACGCTGATCGCACGACTTGAAACCTTGAGGTCGCGGGTTCAAGCTCGTACAAATAAGCTCTTTGGAGTTTAATAGCACTGGTTTTTCGATGAAGGAAAATATCGTGAGAAGGTATCCTCTCGATATATTATCCAGAAAAGAAATTCAATGCGTACCTACTTAAGTGAATCCACCGACCCAGCCAGAAGCCAGCGTGGTGATTATCAGTGGATATCACAGAGTACCTTGTAATAGATATAGTGGATATCGCCAAAGAATAACTATTACTTACGGAGGATATTCATCGTCAGCCATAAAACGTCCACTGCTGGACGAAGGCCTCCCCCTTAATAGAGGGGTGTTGCCATAATCCCCACGCTTGGCAGGCGGCTTGGGGATCGCAGAATGGTCACCACCGTTAACCAAGAGGACGCTGCTGCCCGTCCTCCGGTGGGTCTTGCCTTGCAGTTTAAAGACATACCCACGTCCAACGGATCTGAACGGAGAACGGAGGTTCACGGAGGATATTATGGGCATGCAATTAATAAGTTAGACAAATTAAAAAAAATACATTTCCAAAAACGTTTACTTGGATGCAGAGAAATTTACTAGTTTCTTTGCTTGGATGACATATTTTTTCTAGTTATTTTGATTTAATCATTGAGATAAATACACATAATATCATTGGATTTAATAATCAAACCCGTCCATATAAAGGGGGATGATGATGATGATGACGACGAAAAACCAAACTATACTCGGATTATTATTTTCTTTGTTATTGGCATCGCACGTTGTGCATTCTGCCAGAGTCAAGTATATGAATGTTCAAGTTTATGTATTATTATCAAGTCATGAATCATGTCATAAAATCACAGTTAAGTAGTTGAAATTAGTAAATTTCGATTCCAAGTCATGCCCTAGTAAAGTTATGGCGAGTTTACTATGAGCTTTTACGGAGTTTTGAAAACAACACAAAAGGGCCTTACTTAAAAACGTTGCTTAAGATGCTTTGTCAACTTCTCACTGACGTGAAGTTGCACGTGCTAGAAAAGGACAGAGTAGTTTAAGCTGTGACTAAAGAAGAAGAAGTTGAAGTTTTTTAAGTAATACTGTCAATGTTTCACCACATTATATTGCCCACACTCGTGCATGTAATTCAACACTCAATGAATAAACCACCACCATTTTAATCATTAATTCGCGAATTACACTAGTTTAAGAAAATAATAGAATGATTTGATTTTTCAGTGTTCCCGCCAAAACTCCAAAACCTCCCTTTATTATCAAAGCTTCAGCATTCACAACTCAAACGGAAAGGTTTCAGTTCTGCACCCCTATTCACAACTCCATCGGCCAGGTTTGCGTTCGGATCCACACTATACGTCCCACTCATCACTCGTCTCTGTCATCTTGAATGTTGTTGACTGGGACGGATATAACGTGAATCCGAACGGAAACCTTTACGTTTCCTTTTTCAGATAGGTAAATAACTTGAAAATGACTGGCACGTCTCTCTGGGCACGTCTGGTCTACGCAAAGTTAGAGCCATCTACAGAAAGCTTTTTTTGTTTTTATTTATTTATGGGCTTCACCCAGAGGCTTCACCTTTGACTGCCGTCTCGTCTGATGATAAACGAAGAAGCAGTCTACGATGGAGCACGCTTGCCTAGAAAAAACCGAATCACTCGCGACTCCCAGCTTCTTTATTTTCTTTTTTATTACCTGTCGGATTTCGGACCGGCGCGCGGTGCCACCCGCCACCGCCGTTATTTTATCTTTCCGGGGAGTTTTGGCGGGAACACGGAAATCAAAAATATTGTTTTTTTTCCTTTGTTCTTTGGCCACAGCTTGTTTGTGCATTGTGCCAGTTCTCAAGACCTGTATTTTTTTTTGAATCTTGAGTTTTTTGCTAACTAATGCTATAAATAGTGATGTTTTATTCATAGAGTGTTGAATTATATGCACGAGTGTAGGCAAGTGAAGAAATGTGGTGAAACGTGTCTTTTCGTGTTGTTTTCAAAACTCCGTAAAAGCTTATAGTAAAGTCGCCACAACTTTACTAGGGCATGACTTAGACTCGACTATGACTAATTTCGTGTGACAAACTGTGATTTTATGACCTTTATACTTGACTTTATATTATATAAACTTAAAAATGCATAATACTTGACACTGGTAGAATGCACAAAGTGCAATGCCAATAACGAAGGAGAAAAAAAACATTCCACAAATCGCACCAAAACTTTACTGTTAGTGTCAGAAACGTCAAGTCAGAAAGACGTTTGTTGGTGACAGATCGATCGAATCGAATCAGTGTCAGTCAGTCAGCTGTTTGGATCCTTGCCTGTCGAGTGCTGTCGAGTCAATGAAGTAAAATTATCTAAAGTGACAAAGATTCCTATTTAATTCGTTTCGTTGTTTGCTGATCCTCCAAATTATAAAGGTATGAACAGTTAATTATAATACTTGTTTATACATACATTACTGCGTTTGTATAAAAGTTAAAATTGAGAAAAGAACAACTTTTGAAGATCGTGTGCCTTGGCAACTGCCGACAGCTATTTTATTGATCCAGTCCAGCAGTTGCAAACTTTTCTATTTTTAAATTAGTTGCCACTATTAAAACAACAAACAGAGTATAAATAGAAGATAAACAAAACACCTCGTCATAATTAGCTAGCGAAGGCAAAATGCTTGCAAAATGTTTAATTAATGTTTGTTATTTGATTCAGTTCCAAAAAATAAGCCAAGTGCTGACAACATGAGCCAAGAGAAAAATGCGCTGCCGCCACCACCACAACAATTCGCGTAAGTGTAGTAACTAATTATTATTTATTTATTTCCATAGAGTATTACCTATGATTTTCCTGATCAAAATAAATAAAAAACTTAATCTGTATCAGAATGCACTACTTATCAAATTTCATAAAGGTCCTTACAGTCGTTTTGCCATGAAAAGGTAAGAAACAGGCAAAACTACTTTCTCATTGATAATATTAATGTGATGAAGGATTCATAATCACTCTCTTTTTTGTTTAGGAAAATAGACTTCTGCTAGTTTTGGTTATTTCATTTTCGTCTTGAAAGTTTTGATTGAGTTTGAGATGCTTTGGTAGGTATGGGTAGAGGGATAAAATACTTACCACTACATAATATTTAGGGCTTTTGAATTTAAGGGACATGTAGGTCATTAATTAAGGAGAAGGTCGTCACTTTGCCAAGTGAATACCAGGCTTAATAAGGGAGGATATAATAAGGGAAGGTTTCATATAAAGGTTCCAGTTCTTAATTACATCAAAAAAAGATCACATACAGGTACAGTGCAGTGCATATAAGTCTGTTGCAGTTTATAAAAAATACTTAACACATTATAAATGCTTTAATATTATAGTCCTTGATTTCCATTCGCAGCTCCTTAGAAATTTTTGATTTTGGTCATGTATAGCATTACCAGGTGTCCCGAATAGGCGGGAAGCCTGCGAAAAAGCAGACTTTTTAAATGGACCTACGGTTTTATCATCCGCTTTGAACAAAAGCACGCGAAATACGAAAAATAACATAAATAAAACATAAAAATCATACTTGTCATTTTCTTAGCTTTTTTATTTTTTGTTTCCTGTCCCATCTTAAAATGCTTTGTCCCGGTTTTTAGAATTGAATTTAAGTACAAATTGTGGTCAATTCTGAAGGTTTAAGTTGACAGAACTAAACTAACTAAACTATTGCTGTCCTTAGCTAACATGCCTAGTAAAAAAGTGACAGCAATATTTTAATTAGTTTAGAACTGTCAACTAAAACCGTCAGAATTGACCACATTCTGAGTTTCTTAAAATGCCAAGTAGGCAACCCGTGTTAAAAATAAAATGTTACTATAGTATTGCATAAGCATAAATTGCAATATTATAGCTAGACTTCCCTACACATAGTCAATTCATATTAGTAATCAACAGCATCTCAAGGCCAGCTTGTTTTTAGCTTATTTTATAGTAATAACTACAAGAACATCTGCTACGAAGTTTTACACGTTCTAGGCGGATAAGAGAGAACTTTACTTCTTATTATTCTAATTTCACTAGATTAAAGGCTTGTTTTTTCAACAGGCTCAATTTTTAAGGGTTTGGAGTAAGCTTTGTGAAGAAGGAGGCTGTGTGTGTCCACCAATCTCCCTGCCTAGCTATCTCTTATTATCTCATACCTATCTCTAATTCTACTATTCTGTATCCAAAGATATCATATAAATAGTAGGAAGAGAATCCCACTAGTTCACTGGTCCCACTAGTAGTTAGTAGTAGAAGTTCTGTTAATAGAACTCTACAGGTATGTATGCATACCCAGGCATCCATTGGTGAAAGTGTTCCCTTACCATTGGGTGGCTTGTTTTAGATTAGACATATCCTATAGAATAGTACTTATAGAACTAGTGGAAAGAACTAGTTCTAATAGAAGTTCTAGTTTGTTTACCTGGATGACATCTTTTTTATAGTTATTTTGATTTAAAACCACTACTGATCAGATTTCGATAAAATTATATGGGACCATAAAACATCAAAATCAATTCACATTTGTAGGCGGAGTAATCGCGTAACAAAAATACAGTCGAATAAAGAACCCTCTTCTTTGAAGTTGGTTGAAAATAGCTTATCTTTTCAATTCTATCTATCTTTATAAGACAACCTAGAAATAAATACTACTCCCACAACATGTCCTTCAACAATTCCCCTCTATCGTCTATCTGTTATAGTAGCATTCAATTTAACAACAGAGCTATGACCTAAATACTTATTCACTTTGTTAGGGTGACTGTTGATTAATGAGTGTGGAACATTTACTATGAATATATCCAGTCAAACTGAAGTACAAAATAGGAAGTATTTAAAACAAGTCCAATGTTTCACAAATTACATAATGGCTCAGAGTTAATTTCCAATAAAATATGGCCTTGACAATAATTCATTCGTTCTTTCGCACACTG
Source organism: Erannis defoliaria (assembly GCA_905404285.2). NCBI lineage: Eukaryota > Metazoa > Arthropoda > Insecta > Lepidoptera > Geometridae > Erannis > Erannis defoliaria. Next base: position 6,986,840 of record FR990066.1, on the reverse strand, counting down.
GATATTCATTTCAGCTGGGTATAATGTTTTCTGTCATACCTAGTTTTAACAGTCTATTTAAATATACATATATCGTTTGGCTTAACATTATTTGCTGAGTACAACATAATTGGCCATAGCATGAAATTGTTACATAAATACAGATTTAGTCAGATTCACCATATTTGAGCTAGTTTAATGTTTACTATCTATTTATCTCTAAATATATATAAAAGGCTCTGTCCTGACTGATTGACTGACTGACTGACACACAACGCACAGCCCAAACCGCTGGTCGTACAGACTTGAAATTTGGAGAGTGTATTCGTCTCGATGCCTAGGGGTGTACTAAGAAAGGAATTTTCAAAATTCGACCCCTAAGGGGGGGGAAACGTTTGTGTGATAGTCCTTTGTTTTTGTACTTTTAGTTACGAAAATTTGGATTTGGATAGTTCATATAAAATAAAAAACGCTGTTTTCAATATTATATTGACAGGGTCGATTTAAGGGGGTAAAAGGGGGGGGTGGAATGTGGTATGGAATGTTCTTTGTTTTTGAAGTTATAGTGATGAAAATTGATATTTGGGTAGGGGAGACGTTTGGGATGGGGGAGTTGGTAGAGTTTGCTCGGAATGATATAAAGTGGAGAAATTTGGGAGCGGGCCGAATATCTTCCGTACGCAGACGAAGTCGCGGGCGACCTCTAGTCATTTAGTAGTTGCCATGTTTCTGTGATGTTTGTACAAAAAATATACACAGTTCTAACTAGGTGGTGCGTTAATTTGTTCATTATTATGCATTAGGGCATAATAATGAGGGTTCCTTATCCGAAAGAAGTCCAACATATAAGACTAAGCCTATGCCCTGCACCGCATTTTTTGTCTGCCTAATCAACACTCTACACTTCTAGATTTAAAAAATAAAGTATGTTTAAATAATGTGTAACAAAAGGGTTCATCAATGCTAAAGGGTATGTATGTGGAAAACTTTTACTTAAGGGCCGAAATCGACCACGCGAAAAAAAACAGCTGTTCCATGTAAAAAGTTCGCTGACATTGGACAAAATGTATGGAACAGCTTGTTGCCCCCCTATCTAATCCCGCCGGGAATACGTCGAGTAACCAGTTACCACGTAGGTATATAAATGCGAACGTATGTGTGTGAGTGTGTGGTATGTTGTTTTTTGTTACCTCTTCACGTCAGAAAGGCTTTTTTTTAAATTCTGTCAAGCGAAGAGACGAGCAAGACTTTCGCCTGGTGGTAAGCGTCACGCCTGCCACTAACAGTAGCAGTGCCAGATTTGAGAACTTACGAACACAATCCTGCGCCGCACTGCACTGCGCTCGTCACCCTGAGATATTAGATGTTAGATCTCTTCATACCCAGTAATTTCTCTGGTAACATTGCCCTTCAAACCGGAACACATTAATGCTTGCACATTACTGCTTGGCGGTTGAATAACTGGCAAAGGTGTGGTACTTCCCCAGGCGGGCTCCGCAGTAGAGTCCTACCACTACAAACTGGCTGAACGAATTTGGAAACGGAGATAGCAAATTTCCCGCAATAGAATATAGGCTACTTTGTATAACCGCCATCAGCCTGTTTCATCACTACGCGGGTGGAACCGCGGGGCGCAGCTAGTAATTATCCAAGTATATCTATTGAACTATTCTTGTATTCTATTGGTTTGATTGGCAGGTTGTCGTACAGTGTAGCGGTCAAAGGTCAAAGGCCTTCGTTCAGCAGTGTACATCTCCGTGCTGATGATAATGATGATGATCTATTGAACCATAATAGGTAGCTGGTAGACATTTACACATTACCTCGTGTATATTACTCTTATTACTCTTTTTTTTGTGGCTTTACACACATCTAGGCTGCTTGGAATGAAAACCCGATTCCCTAGTGAGGCTGCCAGAACACACCTGACAGCGCTAGGTGCATTATCTAATTTAGGATAGCAGCTATGTAGCCGATTATTAAAGAATACACTTCCACATTGCTATGGTTTTTCCACGACGATTTTCTTTATCGGCAGGTCAAGCTCAATGTTGAGATTTTAACCTACGCCCTGCGTACGAACTAACTGAGCGTGCTAACTGGGTTAGGGCGTTAGTTTCTCACGCACAATAGCTCTGTAGCTAAGCTTGTAAAAACGATAAACAATTAATCTATTGAGTAAATACGAGTATCGCCATTATTCTGTATACAATGTAATCTAAATATTCCTACTGATATATCTAGAGGTATAAATATTGGTACAATGTGTACCAAAAAGGTTCAACAATGCTGAAGGGTATGTGTGTACTCATCATGCTGAACAACTTTTACTATGGGGTCAACCCTGAAATCGCGAAAAAATATAAGTTGTTCCATACATTTCGACCATGGTCAATGAACTTTTTGTATCGAACAGCCTTTTTTTTTTTCACGATTTCAATTTTGGCCTATAGTAAAAATTGTTCATAATGATGAGTACATACATACCCTACAATATTGTTGAACCTTTTTGTTACACATTGTATATATCAGTATTTAGCTATTTAGGTTAACATAGTTACCCAGTTCCTTAGCAATATTATGTTGCAATATATTGATAAAATATTAATTGAGTTGGTGAAGATAAAAAAATCGTTTTGATACAGGCTTTGATAATTGATTAGGTACCAGTCAAATGATTGACCGACCTATACAATACTTCATAATATGCAATTATCACTATTATACTGTACCTACATAAATAGTTTAATCACTTGTTTAACTCATGCCTGCGGGAAGGAATATACCCTACAGCACTCAAGAAAGTTAAAATATGCCCCTTGTACAAAGGGAAGGGTAAAAAATCAGAGATGAAGTCCTATCGGCCCATATCCCTCGTCCCTGCCGTCAGTAAAGTGTTTGAGGTCGGACTCAACAGGAGACTTCTTAATTTTATCGTGGATCGTGGCGTTTTGTCGGAACGCCAATACGCGTATCGGGCCGGCCGCGGGACCACAGACTTGGTGCGTGAGGTGGTGTGGCGAGTGTTGAGCGCGCGCGAGGCGGGATTGCAGGTTGCCGTTCTTTGTTGCGACCTATCGAGCGCGTTTGATACTGCCGATCACGATCTCGTTGCAAATAAGCTACGGTTTTACGGGATCCGCGGTCCGGCTCTGTCCGTGATGTCGTCCTTCATGTCTAAGCGAACGCAGGTCGTGGTGGGTGACAGAGGCCACGTAGTATCGTCTGAGATGGAGAACGGGATGGGCGTCCCACAGGGCTCCTGCTTATCTAACACCTCGTTCAGTCTCCTCCTCAACGACCTACCAGGTGCCATCAATGGCGCCGAGATTTACATGTACGCCGATGACGTCGCTGCGGTGATCACCGCGCCGACGCACAGTCAGCTGGAGTCGAAACTGAACAAGGTAGCAAACGAGCTCGAAAGCTGGTTCCGTTCTAACGGATTAGCTCTTAATAAGGACAAGACCTGCTTCCTTGCATTCAACCTCAATGGCCACTCGACAAAGACTTATTCGGTAGCAGTCGGCAATACCGCGCTCCAACAGGTACATAGTACGAAACTTCTGGGTTTCCACATCGACGGTGCGTTGACGTGGGAGACGCACATAGACGAGCTTTGCGGGAAACTGAGCCGCTCGTGCTTCGCGCTCCGGCGGCTTGCGAGCACCGCCACCCGCAGCGTGGTGCGCTCCTGCTACTTCGCGACCGTCCACAGTAACATCACGTACGGGTTGGAACTGTGGGGCCGCGCTGCCGATCGGAATAGAGTCTTTGTCATGCAGAAACGAGCCATACGTGGTATATGTGGTGTCCAGAACGATGTCTCATGCGTAGAGCTATTTAGGGAACTTCAGATACTGCCCTTGCCATGTGAGTTTATTTACCAGATAGCCCTATTCACCCATGTTAACCTAGAAACGTTCCAACGTAGGGGCGTTCACAGCACGTTAGCTTTACGAAGCAATAAAAAGAAAGACCAACTGATAACCCCGACGCACCGTCTCGTCAAGTCGGAGAGGTCAGTGTATATTTTGGGGCCCGCGATCTACAACCGTATACCAGCTTCCATTCGGGATGCTCCTTCCACCGGGTGCTTCAAAACCAAGCTCAGAGCGTGGTTGCAAGAGAATTTGTTTTATGACATTGAAGCTTATTTTAAAATAAGAGATTATTAACATATTTTTTATAATTATTATTTCATTTTATTGTGACATACTTAATGAAATTTGACGTGTAACTTTGGTGTTATCAATAAACGATTTGTATTTGTATTTGTATTTGTAGTACTATCCTATACGATACGCTACGCTCGGAGTTTCTTAACGCACTAAAATCCGGTACGAGGATATTCGCCGAAGAACCAAATTCACCGACATAGCTTTCAGGGTTTGCAAGTTGAAGTAGCAAAGGGCACGCCACATCGCTCGAAGAACCGATAATAGATGGGTAAGAAAGGTTCTCGTTTGGCGATCACGAACCGGAAGACTCAGCGTAGGTAGGCGTCCCACTACTTGGTGACGACATTGTGAAAGACGTGGCCAATCGGTGGATGCAAATCACAAATTCTCGTAAGGACCGGTGGTCTAAGGGAGACGCCTTTGTTCAGCAGTGGTCGTATCCGGGCTGATGATGATACGCCCATTAGGCAAAAATCATACTTAGCGACACCTTGCGTAAAGCGCTCTTTTATCTATCCGATATTGCCAAGGAAACTTGATTACGTAAACAACTACACTGATAAGAATTATCTTTTAAGTGCAAAATCTTATTTACTCGACCACATGCATAGAGATGTAAAGATTTAACCTTGCTCGCGGGAAAGCCTTCCTATCTGTTGCAGCTGGTAGATAATTCATGTGTTTTGAATCCACTTCTAAAATAATGTTCTCAATTAGTTTTGTTTTAGTTTTACAGTACACCAAAGTATTAACGAATTACTGTTAATAGTTTATCATAAACCTTGTGGTTGCAATGCATGTTGCATTGCAAATTACTTCCTCGTACTTGCAATCCTCGCATTAGTGGAATAAGCCATTACAATATTTGCAACAGTTTATGCTGTCAATAGACCAAAGCCTTAATTAATTTGTATATTCTGCCTATTTTACTGCTTACTTTGAAACAGAAAAGTATGTATGTTATGTTTATATGTGTATAGACTATTATTTATTCTGTGGTATAGGTATTGTATTTGATGAAAACCCGTGCAATATTGTCTGATTGTGTCCTAAAAATGCATTCAGAACCACCGGAGGACAGACAGCAGCGTCCTCTGGGATAACAGTGATGGGTATTCTGCGATCCCCAAGCCGCCTGCCAAGCGTGGGGATTATGGCAACCCCTCCCTATTAAGGGGGAGAGGCCTTCGTCCTTTAGTGGTAGTCTTCTGGCTGATGATGTGCAGTATTTGCCCTTAATAAGAAGGGGGGGGGGGGGGGTCATGATCCCCACGCGTGGCAGGCGGCTTGCGGGAATCGCAGAACGCTCACCACCGTTGACCCAAAGGACGACGATGGTATCCTCCGGTGGTTCCGGATTCAGTTTTAGGACATAATCCAGGTCCACAAAAAAGTTTCAAGGTACAAACTTGTATTTTAATCCACATAACAAATTTCATTACAGACTTCTTCCGAAGATAATAAACGGGGGCATCGCGGGTATAGTGGGCGTGTCCATTGTGTTCCCGCTGGATCTAGTCAAGACTCGCCTGCAGAATCAAACAGTGAGCCCTAATGGCGAGCGACAATACAAAAGCATGTAAGTTCAATTCATTTGGCCATTCCCCTATCTTTTCTCCTTTCATGAGTTGATTTCCCTAATTTTACCGTACTTTCAATATCACTTGTTAAGAATTTTAATCTCAAGCAAGACAGAGTGCCATCACGTGTAAATGCCTGTGTGCGCACACCCTATTACCTGTAATATTGGTAGTGATAGTAATAAAGGTATAATAATCATCATCATTATGAACAGCTATCCTTTATCCCTTTGCTAGGTATGTTATGTACGCCTCTATTTTTCTATGCCATTTTTCGGGGTTAAAAAAGTTACTGTTTTGTCCCAAGGTACGAGATATCTGCATTCGAATTTTACGAGCGTATAGACTTAACAAACACCTAATTTTTCACTTATTTTTTTTTTGTTGCATGAAATGTGTAAGATACGTACATAACTAGTAAAAAACTTTAAAACTAGGGTGCCGCCGGCAGCGGGGCAGGGCTCAAGCTGCCGTTGGTTATGGCTACAGAGTGAGGAAACTCCTGAAAATGAGGGCCGTGAGATTAAAGAAGCCTTTTGAATCTGACCCTTTACCCAACCGATTAGCGAGAGGTGTTGGTCGAGACTCGTACTTAGTAATAAAACCTAAAATTGCGATATGCTTTTTTCGCTACTATATATTTAAAGTATCAAGACCTGAACCTTGACTTGAACCTTATCGTATTGTAACATTTTGCAAGTGTCAACCAACTCATATCTCCTTGACCTTACGAACGACACAGTGACGAAAATCTTATCATCATTTATTGTTCAGACGTAATTGTATGATTGTTTAGTTTAATGAAATGAATCATCCATGTTAATTTTGGACACCATGTTTATCTTTATGTCATAAAAATACAAACTTCGTCTCAAAAATAGACATAATAATTATGATATGCCATACTTATTTGTTTTATACTATTACACCGTGATATACCTTTGTATGTTTGTATGTAATTGTATATGTATATATAGCTGAACCGATAACCGTTGCGGTAATCGTGTTCTAGACTGCAGGGCAAGAATCGGCTATCGTATCTTAGGAAGCCTTCAGACTCGATGGAGTGACGATATTCGTAAGAAAGTGGCAGTGACAGTTGGCAGTGGCAAGAAGCGAAAAGTCGAAGATTGGCCTAAGCGGTGTGCCCTTGGAGAGGTCATTGTCTAGCAGTTTAAGGATAGGTCATAGTTGAGGTTTGAATCAAGATCAGAGTAGAACATCTTCCAAGTCTGCGTGCTTCATCTTCGACTACATCGTCGCTTGCGAAGTATAGATGAAGAAAATTATTCAATTTCACTTAAAAAGTCTTAATTAATTGTGAATATTGTGTTCTTATTGGCGCAACCTTTGGTAAAAATATTTTGAAGATGTTTGGATTATAACGATTGATCGAAGGTCTGTCAAATCACATGACATAACTGTTTACGTACTTACCCTGAAATCGGAACGGACTCATATGTAAGTGGGCCGGGACAACATCCGGAGCAGCTAACGCCGTTAGCTTGGTCTAAGTTTTAATTTTGAGGGTGATAGCTAGTCGGCGGCTTCTAGATAGTACCCGACCGCCATGGTATGGTCTCCTTACTATATTTTTCTACACTGGCAACTCAAGCTCATTGTTGGGATTTGAATCCACGCATTGCAGCGTGCGATCCTGCGATCCGAACGCGCTGAGAACTGAGCTATCATTGCTACAGTTAGCTAGTTTGCTACAACGATTTTCGTTCCCTGTGTCGACTTTCTAATAACCATCTTAAATAATATTATAGGTTGGACTGTTTCAAGAAGACGTACGCGGCAGAAGGCTACTTCGGCATGTACCGAGGGTCAGCGGTCAACATCATCCTCATCACGCCGGAGAAGGCCATCAAACTCGCTGCTAATGACATGTTTCGACATTACCTTACACTCAAAGACGGGTAAGTAAAAAGAAACAGCGGGATTATCTGTCTTACACTTGTTTGTGAAGGGCGGCAGTTGTGGTTTGCGCGAAGGCAAATCAAATCCCCAGAAGTTCATACTCTATGAATAGCAGAACGATTATATATAAGGCTTTCGACAAGATATTTTTACCATTGATAATAATATATTGGCATTTGTACTGTCTAAGATAGAAACAGCCCGATCTAGATTTTTCTAGTAGATTGCATCATCCAGGCAGACGCGGCTTGCGTCCGGCTAAAACTTAGATTGCTCGCCCCTTGATACAAATACCACGGTATACCATCCAATGGCCCCTTCGATCACATAATACCATGGTATATGCTCGAAGGTTTGCCCACACTGCCGCGACTTTTGGTAGCAGACACCGTAGCAAACTGGGGAGCTTGTCCCACACAGATACGGCCTGAGCATAGGCAAAGGGCTGTGCAGCTCCAATCAGTATTCACTCTTAAAACATATTTCCAGAACACTGCCCGTATTTCGTCAAATGGTTGCCGGAGGGATGGCCGGCGCCTGTCAGATTGTGATCACCACTCCGATGGAACTGCTCAAGATTCAGATGCAAGACGCAGGCCGAGTCGCCGCACAGGCGAAAGCTGGTCAGTACCAGTTTCTTCTTTATTTCTTTTTAGCTAGTATTGTCACAACTGCAGGTCAAAGATCCAAGCCTCTCTTCATTTCTTTTGGTCTAATGTTTTTGTGATCTAGTCGCTGAAGTGGGAGAGACCGAGGTGACCTTTCAGTCATTGGTGTCCACATTGGGCCCCAGATCTTCGGACATGCGGCAGACGTGTCTGGCCTAATATCACAAATTTTTTTGAAAACTACTTGATCTCTGAAGCTGAAATTTGGCGGTTTAGTTAGTTTATAGGTAGGAGACGTCAGGATTTTGTCGACAGGGTTGAATTAAGGGGGTGGAACGGGGGATATAACTTAACATGGAAAGTTCTTTGTTTTTGAAGTTATAGTGATGGAAATTGGTACCTATTGGTAGTTCATACAAAATAAAATATGATATTTTTTATATTTTTTGACAGGGTTGATTTAAGGGGGTAAAGCGGGTGATTAAACTTTATGAAGCAATGAACACTGATACTTAATTCAATAAAAAATAAATTTAAAAAAAACAATATTTTTTGTCAGGGCTGACTTAAGAGGGTGAAACGCTGGATGAAACTTTGTATGGGAAGTACTTGGTTTTTAAAGGTGGTAATAGTGATGACAACATTATAGGCAATTTTTTTATTATCATCTTCGCCTTTTTTGTTTATCACGCGGGTGGAACCGCGGGGCACAGCTAATATTACATACGTACGTGTCGAATTGATAACTTCCTTTTTTTGAAGTCGGTTAAGTTGGTTTAAAATGGGTATTTATCCCCGTGCGAAGCTGGGACGGGTCAGCTAGTATATGTATATAAATAAAAATAAATAAATCAATAAATATTGGGGACATATATGTGACTTGAAACGCTTTCTGCGTTCGTGTATATAATATATTCACCATTTACTGTCTTATCGAAATCTTATATTATCATTCCTCGATTATCTTAAACGTGAATTTGAATCGGACGAGTTTGAAAAGTGTTTAGATTATTCGATATGACAATTTGGCAAAATGCCATTTGAACTACGTAAACTGATTACTTACTGCTAAAAATATATTATTGTCTGAGCATCTTTGATTATATACCCAGCCGAGAGCTAGATCCTCCAAGCTGAGCATTGTCTTTCATTCAAAGTTAGGTTGATGTTAGATTGACATCTTTGGTTTATACGACACCACTTACATTCGCTTCGTCTTCGATGAAAGAAACAAAGGATTTATCTTTTATGTATACCTATACATCTTATCTTATCTTATATTTTTTTACATGAATTTAGCTGGATTATGTAACAATATGTTATTTTAGATGCGTGGTGGATATAACCCAATTGCCCTTAGAGGATAAGCCTATATCTAGAAGTGGGCTATAAACAGACTGATAATGCTAGGTTATACTATCTGTTTCAGAGGGTAAAACATTCGTAAGAACCACAGCACTCGAACTCACGAAGAAACTACTCAGGGAGCGAGGTATCATCGGGCTGTACAAGGGCATCACAGCGACGGCGGCAAGGGACGTCTCCTTCAGTGTCGTTTACTTCCCTCTCTTCGCTACACTCAATGACCTCGGTCCGAAGGAACCCAGCGGACGTACGCCATTCTGGTCAGTATTTATAAACAAAAAACATATCTTTAAAACATTCATTGCCGCCACACTTTTTGTAAACTCCTCGGCGATGCCGCCTGCAATTGCAATTACCTACGTTTAATACGCCTTGTGTACGCAGTGTGTGCCTGGCATCTAAGGGCAAATTTAAAAAAACCACAACGTAATGGCACATAAATCATAATAATATCATTGCACGCTAATTTGGAGTCTATTTGTTTAGTACAGTGTGTCTATATTCCATTGAAGTGCGGAGACGCGGGCGCAGCCGGCGGGTGCCACGTGACGTTAACGAGCCAAACCCTACAGTGCAAAATGGACACGATGTCATTCACAAATAGAGTACAAATTAGCTGGCACTGATTATGACCATGATTGTATTATAGAGGTATATTGTGGTTCAACTACGTGTAGACGCGAATTCTATGGGAGTTAATCTTCTGTACATAGTACTATTATGTTTTCTCTGATAATGGGCCTTTTATCAAGGTACTGATCGTTTTAATTAGAAATAGACCTACGTTAAAAACGTAAAAAAGAACGATAAAAACAAAGTCTAGCTGACCCGGCAAAATTACCGCCTATAACTTATTTTTTTCCGATGTTTTAATAGTTTATTCTGCTATTCGGAGACAAATGCATCAAAACAAAAAGTATCAAAAAAATAGGTCCAGCCTTTCTTGAGTTATAAATGGTGTAACTAATCCGACGTTGTTTTAATATTAAGAAGATGATTAAGTGGCAGTATTCCTCGCAGGTGGTCGTTCGTATCGGGATGTGCTGCGGGGTCAAGTGCGGCGCTCGCCGTCAACCCCATGGACGTGGTCAAGACACGCATGCAGACACTGACTAAAGGCACGGGCGAGCGACAGTACACCTCTATCATGGACTGTGTTATGTGAGTATTCACACAAGCAATTGCCACATATGTGTTGATGCCCTGAAAATATGTTTTTTTAACGTTCTTGTTACCGCTGCAGAGGTTTATTTGAGTTAAATGTAAATAATCATTAATTTGTTGTTCTTTTTCTTGATATTTTAATTCGTTTTCATCTTTTTTTGCTTTTTGAGGAATACTGGGTCCGGGGAATGAGCAAGCAAACTCGGCTGTCGGTTAGCAATTAGCTTTTACAAGGTTTTATTTGAACTGAGGTACAACTTACAATTCCCGTCAGATGACACATTTGAAATCATAACAGTGTTCCTACCTACCCGCAAATCTTTGCGGGTAGGTAGGAACCGCCATACACTACACTTTGAAGCATATTTTTGAAATCCTCGCAATTGTCATTGAATTTCATACTCTTTGGAGACCCTCCCTCTGGGTGTGACGTCAAATTTTGCTATTCATAAATAACATAGTGTTAAGATTGTTTAGAGTTTTAATATTTCAGCTTTTTAGATGTGGCTTCATGATCTCATGACTCCTATTATTCGTCCCTTCACCAAACTTTGCTGACCCCCTCCCACCCCTTTGAATTTTATGCGTTAGAGTTGATATTTACAGTTTACTACTTTCGATTTATAGATGTGACGTCATGACCTCACAACGCTTATTACTCGTCCACACTTTGCTCCCAACTCCGCTTAACGTGTGTGACGTACTTAGTGGACGGCCTCTTGTATGAAAGACGAATTATTTTGTAACAGGACTACGATGAAATACGAAGGGCCGACGGCATTCTTCAAAGGTGGCGCCTGCCGTATGATCGTGATCGCGCCGCTCTTCGGTATCGCTCAAGCAGTTTACTACGTCGGCATCGCTGAATACTTACTGGGAATCAAGTAAAAAGACAAATTCGTATGAAACTGAATCTGAACTGAATTGTAGCTGAAGTTCTATGATAACATCGCCTTTTACTGCCATTTCGTGATCGGCAAATAAACAAATTAAAGCATTAGGTTTTAGTTGATCATGATTTAAGTTTTAAATGGAAAAAGCGCCGTGTTATCGTAGTTCAGACAAGGTAATTAATTAGCGGTTTAGTATTGCTTTGTTTTGGTTCAAGTTAGTAAAATAGAAAGTGTCCTATGTTGGGACATAAAACTTGAGGCGGTATCATGCCGCGTTATGGGAGCCAAGAGTGTAATGATCAATGCACACGCGTTTCATACGACGTTTTTCATCATACTTGCGAGGAAAAATCTGACTTATATTAAACGAGATATAATAAAACACAAGTGCTGTAATATAAAGTAGCAAGTACGCGTGTTTAATATCTTGGATTATGAGCCCCAAACCGATGTAATAAGATCCACGTTACGAGCAAGTGTGATGAAAATTGTTATTACAATCACATGATAGATTCGGATAGCGCTCACGCTTAATACTCGTTGTAATGGAAATGTTATAATTATACTCTGTTCATTATGTTAAGCGCTTTTTACCAGCTCATACAATGTTGACGATAATACTTTGTAACTCCCGTACAAATAAATACGTTTGATCTAGCATTACCTCTTTACAAGGTTACGTCGACAGTTGACATTATAATTGAATAATGGACCGAGTATAATTGATTTTAGTGAAGGTTGACGAAAGTACCTCAACATTTTATAGTATTTAATAATGTGATGTTATCAGATGAAGAATTACGAAAAGACATCTATGTAACTACATGAAGTTGTAGAAGTAGTCTCTTAGAGCCTGACTTTAAAAATACCGCTTAATAATTAATGACATTAGATATGATGCTTAAATTTAAAATTATATTTGTTGCTTAAGCTTAATGTTAGCAGCCTTACTTAAAACCGTCGCTTAAATGTCGTTAGTACTGCACACTTATGCAGAATGATGAAGTCGAGACTGCTATGCAATCGTAAACGCGCTAACGCCAAATCGGAAAGTGTTTTCACTGCGTCCACAGCGCCAACAGCAATTTTGACGCATTTCGGAACGTGACGGTTAATCGCTTTTTAACAGCGCATGAAAAGTTGACGACATAACTTTGTAAAGTGTCTAGCAAATTATATCCCATAGACGCTTGATCTAGCATTACCTCTTTACAATGTTAACAATGTTACGTCGACAGTTGACATAACCTTTGCACAAGCTGTCAAAAAGCCTTTAAAATAATGAACTGAGTATAATTTTTGTATTGCGTGGAAGTTGAATGACGGTTAGTAAGTTAAGCAACGTTTTTAAGTAAAGCCCCAAATGACAAACACCGTACAAAAATACAAAATAAGTTCAAAACTATATTTAACTTCTTTGCAAAACAAATATACAATGTGTAACATTTTATTACACAGGTTCAACAATACTGAAGGGTATGTGTGTACTACGCATTATGAACAACTTTTACTACGGGGCCAACCCCGAAATCGCGAAAAAAAAACGCTGTTCCAAAATTTGTTCATAATGATGAGTACACACATACCCTGCAGTATAACTTATGCGTCATACAAAACTTAATGCGCACGCAGTACTAACTAACGTCATTTAACTTGAAGCGGCGTTTTTAAGTAAAATCAAATGAATTGAAGCTCATATTATTTGTTATGTTTATTTCGTTATAAGAAATGTTCTATTTTTTAAAGTTAATTTTTAATTTGCTTATTTTTGTATAATTTTTATAAAACATACTACGTATGCTTTCTATGATGATCTAATCTGATGGAAAGCGATGATGACGATGACCGAAGACGAAGCACACTTGCATAGGAGGAATTTAAGTGGGGAGCATGGGGGTCTTACACTGTAATTTCTTGAGAGAAATTACTGGGTATGAAGCATTGAGCTAATATCTCACAAACGAGAAAAAAATATGTCCGCGCCAAAAATCGGCGCACGCTACGCAGTGAACGACGCCGACTTTTTGAACGACTTGAACTACGATAAGACACAATTAAGCGCTCAAGGCTACATTGAACACTATATAAGCGACATAACGTCTAAATTCGAACAATTGTGAACTATACATATAGCTGCTTATATAGGTGTGTAGAACGGCACTCGGACCTTTTTTTGACTGTTTTGGTATGAAGAGATTAAACATCTAATATCTCAGGGTGACGAGCGCAGTGCAGTGCCGCGCAGGTTCACAATTCGGGCACTACTACGGCAGGCGTGACGCTTACCACTAGGTGAACGTCTAGCTCGTCTCGTCACTTAATACTATTTAAAAAATAAAATAAAAACGGAGCCTTTCGTCTATAAACTCGAGAATCAAGAGTCGTCATCATGAGTTTGCCAGTAGTTTTGATTGCCAGTGGTTTGGACTTTGGATAAAAGCAAATAATTATATGATTTTGAAAAGTAAAGCATGTCATAAATTATATATATAAGTATATTCGAAGTGAAATTACATCATATTCATTGTATTTGTTAAGATATGCTGAAAGTTGTTATCGAATAAGGTATTATGTTAGCTTTTAAAGCGATTAGCTCAATTTTAGTTGTTAACTTGTTATTTCAGTTGGAAGTGATATTAATTATTGTGTAAGTACGCAATTTATTTATTTTGTTGCATTTGCAAATTTGTTATAAATTTGTTGTTGTTATCATTTATTTTCGTAATTGTATTTCTATAATTGGCTTAGGGCTTGTCAGTTTTTTTTTACTTCGTGGAATACATTTTGAAATTAATACAGGGTTGTGCGTAACGGTATTACTAAGCTAAAGGAATTCATTGGGAACAACGTTAACTTTAGGGACAACCCTGAATAGGCTGTTCCATAGAAAAATTGTATTCTCCTCGACCAATGACCTCTATTATACAAGTACGTTGAACTTCATATTGTCGATAGCAAATTGAAGCCATTTGATTTTCGCCATTTTGGCACGGATAGCAGTGTGAGCGTCCATGGATCTAATATTTTGTAATACTATTATTAACACAAATGTCAAGTTTAGTACCGGAGATGCTCGAAAGGGCGCTTCAAATCAGCACAAAAAAAACTGTCATTTCCTAGACAATATTTAGTCCAGCGTACTTGTATAATAGAGGTCAGTGCCCTCGACGAAATGTAAATGACCTACTTTCAGTAATACCATTCTGTGTAACCCTGTATAAGTAATTACTAATGATTTCCTTTTGGAAAAGTATTACAACTTTTTTTCTGCAATGCTTGTGTTCTCAGAAATGTTGAAACCTTTTTATGCTATATTATAGTATATTTATGTAAATAAGTAATCATGAAATGTATTGACAATAAAGTACAGCCATAGCTGATACTAGTTAGAAAGCGTAATTATTTATCAATCATGTTTGTCAATGAAAATGTCAATTTAAAATCATCCTGGAGATGTAACGACTTAGGTGGTTTTTATTAAATATTTTTAATGGGTGGTTACTTTTCTATAATTACATTTTTGCATCATATTTCTGCCCCCGTCTTCTAATCGAATGGGGAAGATTATCAAATACTTTTCGGGCAGAGGGCGCTGTGTATTAAAATAATAATAATAATAATAATTTATTTATTCATAATTATAATAATTAACAATATATTAAATTATGCGTCGGACTCCGGACAAGGAAACCTGATTGTAAAAACTGATTATTGCCTTATTTTTTGAAATTCTAAGCTTTGGTTTAGCTATGTTCAGTTTTTATTTTTGTTTTCGTGATGTATTCCACCTGGTGTATTGCCCAGTTGAAAAGAAGAGTTGCTAATGGGAATTATTTGAGAATTTGTGTTCACCTATTTCTTCACAGCCAAAAGCTACACAGTGTCCCATAATTTATATAATTAGTGATAACAACAAAAATATACTCGGTTTCTGTGTAGATAGCCAGATCTTTTGGAACAAACATTTGGCGCCCTCTAGGCGGGACTAATTGGCAGTTGTCATGCCCATTGGATTCGATTTGAAAACTACTCTCCCCTCTGTCTGATTGAGACAGATAGCTTAGTTTCCGAATCAAAACGTTTCCGATGGGGGTAAGAATACGATAGCTGGACTAGAATGAATTGGTGCCAAGTCTACAAAATAGTAAATTAAATTATTCCTATTTCAAAGGATACGTTTTAGAAGCGCTAGTCAGATAAAGATCAAATAATTGCTGTGACATGCGGTTCTTATCCTAAGAGGATTATTCAGTGTTTTTGCAATCTTTACGCTTATTAATACATTCTTTATTGTTTTGTTTCACGCTAATATTAACTTCATATATTGTTATTAGCTAATATAATGTTGAGATTTGATGTGTGTTGAATGTTTGTCTGTGTTCTTAAGAGCTTCCGCACAGCGGCCGCCGAAGTGCGAGCAGAGGGGGCCAAATGACCCACCTAAAATCAAACGGGGGGCCGCGTCCCCTCCAATTTTAATACCTGGTAAAGACGGTTTCTCTGTTTGACCCCCCCTGTCCTGGATTACTTCCGCGGTCCCTGCTTCCGCAAACTTATAACTTAAATAAATATTGTATTGCTAAGTTAATAAAACTAAAAACAAACAACCATAACCTAAGTGATCTGGTACACCTATCCGGCTTGTAATCGTTAATGGACCGGTAGATCTAAGTGTTTTTTTTTCCACCTATCCCTACCGGTAAGGATAGGTGTATCAGGCCAACTATTTCGCTGATGGCCTGCGATGTAGTATATTCCTTTTATTACGGCCGTAACATTACGCGCCAGCTGCGGAGTCGATCTTGTCTGTGTTAAGAGTACGTGATTGATAAGTTTTATCAAATGGACCCCGGAGTACGTGGTGCTCGGCAACAAACAGAAATAAAAATATTTCAACTTTGTACTACATTACACAGTAATACATTTGTCCAAATACATAATATTTATAGCTCTTGTCTTATGGCACTTATTATTTTTAAACAGTATATTCAGTTGTAATATAATCACTTAACGTGTCGGTCCGTTGATACTTGATATGTTAATTATACTTATTATAATCGAGATCAAAGCAAACTACAAAAATGATTTTAAAAAAAAGAGTTATTGTGAAATGTGATGAATCGAAATGAAATGTTTTAAGGCTTTTACACTTTGTGTATTTTAAATTATTGCTAGATAAATTACATTGGCTTATTTGTCTATATTTTTATGTATCTTATTATACTAGGCAGCTACGATTTGGGAAGAAAGATATAAAAAAAATCGGCATGCTAATTTAAAACATTTTGCATTAAAATGTCCAAAATCTTTAATTTTGTACTTAGAACATTTGTCTTCTAGACCATCGATTTGTACTTTATTTATATTAGGCAGTGTGTCGATTGCGGTTCCCAATGGCTGCGCGCGCACCTTAGCACTACAGTGCTAAAATGTAATATGTGCATGGAATATCGAATATAGGAGAATATAGAGTACAAATTAGCTAGCACCAAATACGTCATGATTGTAAGCATACATATCTCTTGTTTCTTATTTCGATAAATAATTATTGCCATTCTTAATGAGTATTTTCTGTGCACAAGTTCATTTTGTTGCCTTACGAATATTTTATGACAATAATTACCTATGTAAATTGTTACATTCAAGGTTTGTGTGTTGTGTAGGTGTTTAAGCCTGTCTATTGGTCCGGCATAGATCTTTAAAAGCGAGCTAAATCAGTGTGGATGTAGTGTAATTACCAATGCACACGCGATTCATACGACGTTTTTCATCACACTCACACACAAAAAAAAGCCTTAGAGCCCAGAATAAAGCGCGCTTAGGTACGCTAGAATCGTGCGACTCGGGAAATAGAAATACTGGGATTCATCCATCACATTAATACGTTTTGTATGAACCATCACACATAGGCAGGCCGCACCAGCTGGCTTTTCCTTTGCCGCAGGTGTAAAGCCTTATAAGAGAGGCCGCACATTATAAGAAACGCCGGATGGTCGCGCCTGAAGGCGCTCCGTGCATACATTTTGTATCAAGTCCCCCTAAGGAAATTTCTCGTGACGGCCGTCTCGCTCGCACCTGTTAATTGTGCGCAGTGTGCGGCCGCTCTCAATGAAATTTGCGCAGGAAAGTTTAAGTTCTGTGCCGGTGACAATACGCACTGAAGTCTTGTTGGATGTAAAAAACTAATTGTTTGAAAGTCGCCAGCACTTCAATGAGTAGACAGCCTAAAGTTTGATATCGTCAATTATAAATGTTCGGAGTTTACTTACTATACGGAATAAAATATAGAACGAAGAATTACTTATAATTATAGCAATTATTAATTTGATGTGTATTACTAATATTGGTAAAAAATAACAATATACAGGATTATTGATAATTAAAGTCGGGATATTAACCGTGATTATGTTGTGAAATGAGCTCCCGATATTTCGGCGCAGTTGCATGCACCATGTTCACGAGTAGACCCACCTTACCATACCTCTCGCATGCAACTTATGCCTGCATCATAGGTATGTAAACTAAAATGTTCACTTAATTTTTTTTAGGTGGTAATTTTTGCACTTTGGCTTTGTCCAGACGTGCATTACTTTTTTTATAAGAGCGTATACATTTTTTGAAATATTTATATGCCTAAATTCAAGGTTGGCAAATAAGAGTAACAATTAAGGGGCGCTATCGCCAACAGTTGGAAATGCTAGCAACCATATAGTATGTCCGAGGAAGTATGGAGGGTAATATAAGGAGTACTGTCTCTAACTAGAAAAAATGTCCGTCTAAATGTGTTAAACTAGGGTGGCGCTAGTGTACCAGCATGGTACATTTATTGGAGTAGGCTAGATAAATAAACAAGGAAAGAGAACTTTCACCTTCGTTAGGGCTTTCACAACTTTTGACAACTTTTTTTAACACGTACTTTGTCCATTATGATATATTATCTTAAAGAGTTAAAAAATACCATTAAACGCATGATTTATTGTTTCACAAAAAATTGCCAACTTAATCGTTACAGTGAATAGTAAAGTAATTATCCATAACCCTGTATATTATACGATAATAAAATGTTAATGTTGCTATTTTAATATTGTGTCCGTGTCCATCCAATTTGAATGAAGACTCAAATGTATGATTGTTTATTAAAAAGGTAGGTATAAGTAAATTAAACCCGCATGGCTTTGACATAGGTTTATAAATTGTAGAATTAAATGGTACTTGTTGTGTATGTACACATTTCATTTTGTTGTTTTTTTTTATGGGGTCCATACAAATACAAAACTCATTATAAATCCTGAAATATGAATCACCAAAATATTACTAGAAAGTAGTTTTTCTGATACGGGGTTTTCCTGCACATAGACATTTAATACTGGATTATAAGCTTGGAGTGTACTAAGCTGAAAGGGTCATCGTATCCATCATTGTGAACAACTTTTAACATGGGGCCAACCCGTAAATCGCTAAAACAGGTTGATTCTAATCAAAAATATGGATCTATACTATCACTGTCCATCAAAGATGTTGTATACTGTACCTGGATTGCGCTTATCGCGCAATCAAGTATCGTAAAACTTATTGTTTGGAGAGTTTTTTTTGTAATGAATGACTGATACTGTTGGCCTTAGATGGCCTCTACAGCGTCACGGACTTTAAGTTTGGAGAGAAACGCGGTCCGAAGGAGATACCACCGCGAGAGCCCTCTGTCTCTTTCTTAATGATACCAGAGCGTAACTCGCTCAATAGCCAGAAGACGTCCACTACTGGACGAAGGCCTCTCTCTTAATAGGGAGGGGTTTCCATGATCCCCACGCTTGGCAGGCGGACATTTCCAATGATAAATGATCCTGGAGCAATCTTTTGGCAGCTTCGAGTATGGTATATGGTCGAAGCTTGGCAACTCTCACTGAAACAAGAATAATTAGGTATTGGTTTATTGTCTGTCTATGAGACAGAGAAGAAATTGTACTTTGCAATCCAATGATTTTATATTATGTTCTACGTAGTACGTATTTATAATATAACATCCTTGATGCAATCAAAGACCTTGTGAGAATAGGGAATATGCATGGTTCTTTTTTATAGACTTACAAAAGAGATGACATTTTAATAAACATTTTAGTTTCATATTAGACAGGGAGGGCACTATACTAGCTAATGACGTCAAAGCCCACGATTCCTAACAAATTCTATAGATAGCACGTGTGTTGCTAGAAAGGGAGAGATGACTCCCACCCAAATACTTTGAACGCTTATATTTCAGGACTTTACCAGCCGATTCCAATTTTTTTAACGACGTAAGCATGAGATTCCGGAAACTCTCCTCTTATCCTATTATTTTTAATAATCAAAACATGCATATTCCCTATTGTTTACTATGTAATATGTATGCAATATGAATATACTCATTCAGGAGCCAAGGCACCCCTGGAGGACCCTGGCCCCAAGCCCGTGCCCATTATCTATGGTATAGATAGAGAGAGAGAGGAGCTAAATCCTCCAAGCATAGATAATATAATAGGGGACTGGTGCCCGTCATTTTCCCGTCATGTCATGTTAATGAAGCAAAATTTGCTAGAGTGAAAACGAAAACCAATGAGAAAACGATTTCCGTTTACCAACTCAAGTTCGTTGTTTGGAAATTCTCTAAATTAAAGGTATTTATGTTCTTCGTACTTAATTATATAAATTGCTATTAATTTGTACATTTGAGTTAAAAGATGCTTTCTCATGTTTTCGGGCTGCTACTACCTATTACAAAAAGGTAGACAAGCAGTTGTTGCTAAAAAAAATAATTTGAAAAAAGTACTTGCATAATACCTTGACTGCCTTGTAGCTCAGTTGGTAGCATGTCTGCCTTCAGAGCTGTAGGGCGTGGGATCGATCCCAACCCAGGGCAAACATTTATGTACGAACATGACGTTTGTTTAGTGTCTGGGCGTAGTATAGTATTTATTATAAGTAGGTATTTACAAAAAAAATATATATAAGTATTCTACTATCTATCTGGTTTCCATTAGGGCTTTCGCTTTTCTATGGGTTTCCATAGTACAAGTTTGCTTAGTTTGGGGCTAGATATATGGCGCTGTGTGAAATGTCCACCGGTATTTATTATTTATTTATTTAGTAAATAAGTAATAACTCACTTATTAAAACAAATAGCAGATAAGCCTCGTCATAACTATCTTCCGAAGGCAGAATATTTCACTAATGGTTGTTACTTGATGCAGTTCCAAAAAAGTAGGTAAGCCGACTAGTGCTGAAGATATGAGCAAAGCAAAAAAAAATGGTCCTCCCGGGCCGCCACCGCCGCCACAACAATTCGCGTAAGTAACCAACCAATTATTACTTATCTACATAATATTACCTCTATAATATGGCAGTGACCACAAATTCAGAAATGATATTTTTGGAAAAACGTAGCTTTGATCTTCGGGATGCTATCCCATCACCATAGGAGTGGGATTCCATAAGTATCTAGGTACTATGACTGTTTTCTATTTTCCGGGACTGCGTTTGCCATCACGTGTCACCAGTCTATCAAAAGACATCCATCTTCCATCACCGCTTCTTGTGACAATTTTGAGGTGAAAACAATGAATGAACTTTCGTGGAACCATGTCCCCCACGTTAAAACCTGTTGCAAGATCATTGTTTTTACTGAAGGGACTAAAACAAAAAGGAGCGGCTTTATAGGACAGCAGTGAAGCAGTGGCGCATGCGACGTGGTAAGCAATATCTTTAAAACGAATGGTGGAGGAGCGGCGACCGACGCGGCATCTTGGCCGCCAATTTGATCTGTTCCCACTAGTTCTATTAGTTATTAAATTGATAGGTAGGTATTGGAATTTGCACACGCAGCCAGCGACGGTGATAATGGAATGGACGGGCCCAGCGCTTGCAAATCGTTCAAAATTAACAAGACAACACAATCAAGCATATCTATAGCTAAAAGTATGCATATTACATTTGCCGGAAAATAGATATAGCGAATCTAATTACTACATGACAAAAAGAGAACACATGTACCTACATGTATTAGAAGTTTGTATTGTCGTATCCTACGGCTCGCATGTCGCAAAGGCAGAGTATGACTGAAGCGAGTGGAGAGCCAGCGCTCCACATACAGCCTTCAAAATCCGTGTGCTTATTCCCGTCCATTCATCTTATCATTGTCGCTGCGCGCAGCATAGTGGCACCTAACAATACATAAGAGCGCAGAACTGCGCAGCGCGGCGTCTCGTAAGAAGCGACGTGTAAAATAATAGGTATCTATTTCATCAAGATTTGTACCATAACATCTAAATACAATTCTCATTGCATTATTGTGTTTTACAGCCTTCTTCCGAAAATCGTAAACGGGGGAATCGCGGGTATAGTGGGCGTGTCCATTGTGTTCCCGCTGGATCTAGTCAAGACTCGCCTGCAGAACCAAGCCGTGGGCCCTAATGGCGAGAAACAATACAAAAACATGTCAGTTTCGTTAATTGTTCATCCCTCCTTCCTACTTTAATTAATACACTATAGTCACCGCGTTACCAACTTAGTCGTGCGGCCATAAATCATGGCCGCACGACCCACAAGTGCAAGCAAGACCCACAAGTGCGAGCGAGATAGACATACCTAGTGAATGATTTATGGCCGCACGACTCGGTTGGTAACGCGGTGACTATAGTTAATTTTAATCATGGGCTCTAATATCGCTATAATATAGGCATGGTGACAGATAAAGTTGTAAATTGAAATTTTAAATTCTTGTTAGGTAAGTAGGTATTAAGAACATAAACAATATTGAAATAACACTGGTAGGTACAGCAGCTATGACGCAAAAGTAAAAAAACTGTGTCGCGGGTAACAACGCCGAAATATATTTAGAGTTCTGTTATATATATATATAAACCACCAATGCAAAGAGCCTAAAAAAGTGTCGAAAATACCCTTTGACGAATACAATAAGGGTACGAAAGATCGGGCTTTCTTCTCAAAGCTTATTCGTTGTTTAATCCTACATTGAGCATGTAATCCTACTCCAATAAAGATTTATTCTCACTTTACCAGGAATTTCCTTTCAAAGTGAGTCTTGCCTCCGGTCTAGGGTTGCCACCCGTACTTTATAATAAAGTATTGTACTCTATTTTGGCCAAACGTACTTTATGAGGGCAGTAAAGTATGTGAAAATACTTTATTTTTACCTGTGAAGTTTTTTTAATTGACTTCTATTTTTTACGTGTAACGGAACGGACCGGACTGCTTTTTAAATTTAGGGATTGATTGTAAAGATGCCGTTAATATATTTAAGAGTAACAAATATTGGTTGGATGTTGCTAGAAGCAACAAAAAATATGTATGGAAGAGAAATAGTCTGGTAAATAAATAGTACTTTATTTTCAGATGTTGTACTTTTTTTTTAGTCTAAATTAAATATACTCTATCAGCCTTACCTAAAATAATCTCGATTCTCTTAGTCACTGCTTAAACTTCTCGGTCTTGTTCTTGCATATTACACTTCACGTCAGAGAGAAGATGGCAGAACATCGTAAGCAGTGACTAACGGTTGGAAAGTTTTTTTAAGTAAGGCCCTATTTGCTTAAAAAAAAGGTGGCAACCCTACTCCGGTCCCTGCGTCGTTTTCTTAACTATTCTACCTGATATCACCGATATGTATTTAACGCATATTTATCGAGTATTTGGGAGCGGGCGAATTTCTTCCGTACGCGGACAGAGTCGCGACGACGCGAGCGACGTCTAATGTACCTATTTAATAATAATTTTATAGGTTGGATTGTTTCAAAAAGACGTACGCAGCGGAAGGCTACTTCGGCATGTACCGGGGTTCAGCGGTCAACATTATCCTCATCACGCCGGAGAAGGCCATCAAACTGGCTGCTAACGACATGTTTCGACATTACCTTACACTCAAAGACGGGTAAGTGAGAAGTGAGAAATGCGGGAAATCTGGCACATTAAAACAGGCGCCGCTGACAGTATATGCTTTGTGCCGTATCGTACCGTACCGTATCACGGTACTGGCATTCATCATCATCATCATCAGCCCGGAGACGTCCACTGCTGAACGAAGGCCTCCCCCTTAGACCGCCACACTGTACAACAACCTGTCATTTGCATTTTGCATCCACCGGTTGCCTGCGACTTTTACAATGTCGTACTGGCATTGCCAGTCGGTAACTAAGTACTTACTACCTACCTACCTGTTTGGCACAGCACCGCGTCACTTGGAGATATATATGAGCCCTTTTCATTTTGTGCTACGCTTGGAACTGGGAACCATTGTTTGAGTAGCGGCGGGTATTTTTCTTTCATGGTAGAAAGTACCTAGGTAATGAGACGAACATAACTATCTCGTGATATCCAGGCCAAGACAGCCCCAGCCAATGGGCCTATGACACACGCGGTCTATTTTGTTCAAAACAATCATCAGGGCAATACTGCAATATCGCTCATTATCTACGTTGAGTCACATTTCCAGAACACTGCCCATATTTCGCCAAATGTTAGCCGGAGGGATGGCCGGCGCCTGTCAGATTGTGATCACCACACCGATGGAACTGCTCAAGATTCAGATGCAAGACTCGGGCCGAGTCGCCGCTCAGGCGAAAGCTGGTAAGCATCCATGAAATGAGCACCAGTTTCTTATTATTTATTTTTACCCTACTTCGCCAAAAGAAAGATTATGAATTTTAGTACCTACTTTATGTATGTGTGTATGCCGTGCTGTCCCGGCCTAATAAGTTAGAACACCCCCCTTATCTTCCCGCGAGTGTAAGAAAGTATGTAGTCGGGATTTGGTATTTCAACCTATAGGTGTACTCGTGTATCTTGTTTAAAGCAATTATACGCCTCTTATTGTTCCAGCGGGAAAAACATTCGTAAGAACCACAGCACTCGAGCTCACGAAAAAACTCCTCAGAGAGCGGGGTATATTCGGGCTTTACAGGGGCATCACAGCGACGGCGGCGAGGGATGTCTCCTTCAGTGTTATTTACTTTCCTCTGTTCGCTACACTCAATGACCTCGGCGCAAAAAAAAACGGAGGCACGCCGTTTTGGTCAGTATTCTACAAAAAGAGGATCCATGTTTTTGCACTAGTTTATGCACTACTAGTAGAATGGTTATACTTAATTTAAACAGTGCCGGTACCACGTACTTCTTAATCTAATAAGTAGGTAATCGTATTTTGAATAATGAGGTGTTTAGACTCGTCGTAGGAAGTTAGCACTGCACTCCGCGAATCTCAGCCGAATATGGTATGTATGACGTCATCTTGCCTAAATTTTTTTTTATCACACATCTTAATGGTTTTTCCTGTCACTTCTTATATGTGTCTACAACTTAAACTTATTAGTCGTTTAAATTAGTTATAAACTAGATAAATCATCAACAATGCGAAAATATTCAAATAGGTATTTGACACTGGCATAATGCATAAATAAACTGCGATGCCAAAAACTAAGAATAAAATAAAATGGTTTTAAAATCGCAGGTGGTCTTTTTTATCGGGATGCAGCGCGGGCTCCACGGCAGCTCTCGCCGTCACTCCGATGGACGTGGTCAAAACACGCATGCAGACGCTCACTAAAGGCATGAGCGAGCGACAGTACAGCTCTATCATGGACTGTGTTATGTGAGTATTCACATGAGCTAATTCAAGTTTAAAATGAAACGGTTTCCTATATGTAAGCATGCTCCATCGTACACCACATCATCGCAGACCGCGGTCAAACGTAAACCTTTTTTAGGATACAAGCGGAAGAGAGACATCTTTGAACGTTTCAAGTAACGAGCGCCAAAGCAGTGATTCTCGGTGCCTTAAATAGAGCGGTGCCCAGGCACCGGGCGCTGCGGGGCTATCATGTAACTTTTCGGGATCGCGATTCGGATACGAGTTGTCAAAAATAGACACTTGTCACTGTCACTGCCAAAACTCATTTGACCCTGCAGGGCAGGATGAAACGCCAAAAGACCAACGGATTTGCTTAACTTAATTAAGGAAATCAATGCATTCGTTCGATAACGATAGCGCGAGAAATCCCTCCGTAATACTGTGAAGCTGTGACAGTGACAAGTGACATTTATGACAAATCGCTATCCAAATCGCGATCCCGAACAGTTACATGATTAGCCTGCTGGTCGTGGAGGGGCCCAAAGATGACCAAACCAAGACCAAATTTTGAATATTTTTCTTTTCTAGGGCGCAATTATAGAAGCTCGCACCGGGCGCATACAAGGTTATTTATTTACGGCACTGGGTAAAACACCGACTTAAAAAAAAGGAGGTTCTCATTTCGACTGGATGTTTTTTTAGTATTTTTTTAATGATTGTTACGCGATTTCTCAGTCAATTATTAATTGACTATGATGATTATTTTTTTGTTTGGTATATAGTTCTTACTTCAGAGGTGCCCCTTATTTTATCGAAATCGGTTCGGTAGTTTGGTTTTGAAATCAAAATAACTGGAAAAAAGTTGTCATCCAGGTACTCGAAATTGAAGTCGTTTTATTTTGAGTAGGTACTTAGCTGTGTTACTAAAAGTTCTTCTGCTTCCGTTCGGCGACTGCACCGCCGCCTTGCAACAGGCGTTGTATACTCGTATCTTTACGTTCACGAAAGCGGCTTGGTCTTCCGTATCATTTACGAGACGAGGGAGACGTTCGCCTGGTGTAAGCATCACGCCTGTCCATAACAGTAACAGAGCCAGAATTGAAAACTTGCGATAAAATCCTGACTGCAGTGCGCTCGTCACCCTCAGATATTTTATGTTAAATCTCTTCATGCCCAGTAATTTATCTTTGTAACTTTGCCCTTCAAACCGAAACAAGCATTGCCAGCAATGCCATTAAAAAAGGCACCCAGCAGTCTGATACACTCTCAGCTATCTCTCTGAGACAGATACGTAGACTACTACTACGTAGACTAGATTAAGTTCTATGTGATAGAAGAATAACTTTGCAACAGGAAAACGATGAAATACGAAGGGCCGACAGCGTTATTCAAAGGTGGCGCCTGCCGTATGATCGTGATCGCGCCGCTCTTCGGTATCGCTCAAGCAGTTTACTACATCGGCATCGCTGAATACTTAATGGGATACAAGAAATAACTCAAAAACGTGTGAAATTGAATCAGTTATAATGTGGAGTTCTGTGATAATATGATTTTTTGCTTCAATTTCGTTAGAGGATGCAATAGAGAAATGAAAGATTTTTCGGGATCATATTGGGGTTAGCGGGAGCGTGTTCCCGGTTTTCCACCCGAGGAAAGAAGAGTTCAATTGAAAGTTTATTGCGAATTTTTAATGTTTGATATGAATTTGCTACTTTTATATTTGTTACGTAACATTTATATTGATCTGTTTGTATTTTTGGCTGGCTCTGGCTCGGCTCACTTGAGCCGCGGGAGGCGCATCGGTTGTTAGTTGTTACCTACGATTGTCTCGCTCGCACAATTTTCACCTATTACTCTGTGATTTTCACATTGCGAGCAAAGACGGCGCTGGCGCTGTGTGAAATGTCCATACAATTATTTTTTTATAATGATCCGCCAATAGGTTTAATAGGCAGGCATTTTTGTCGCTGCTCCAATAAAGATGTTGAATTGGTTTTGATTTTAGATAAAGTAACGAATAAATAAATTATGATTTTGATATCAAAACCATGACAATTTTTTTGCATATTTCAGACAAAATTAAATCGTGTTTATTGTAATATAAATAAATAATAACATAAATATTGCTGAAAAAATTATAGTTAGATATTTTTTATACTTACCTAGTTCGTTTTTAAGGATAATAACAACGAGATGCGATCTCGCTCGCGCTTTTCAACGTTTTGAAGATTACAGAATATCTCAATCGATAAAATTGCGAAATTTAAATATTATACAAGAGGTTCAGTTATAAATATCAATTTGACCCAAGCAACTTGTCATATCTAGGTACATAAAACCAGGCACAACATAAAATTAAATTTTTATGTATCTATGAAAACTTGTATAGAAATGGTTGATATTTTTATCTTCAAACCATGAACCTAGAAAAAAACTTTTTTATAGGTTCATGCGATATGTAGTTCGAGTGATATGTAGCGCCGCTTGGTATTCTGGACCTTAAGCAGCGACGGTGATAATGGAATGGAGGGGCCCAGCGCTTGCAAATCGATCAAAATTAACAAGACAACACAATCAAGCATACCTAGCTAAAAGTATGCATATTAAATTTTATTATGAAAACTGACGTGGTTTTGACACATTTTGTGCTAAGCAGGACGCAGCTGCACGCGCGTCGGGCTGTTTTCACTCTTTGAAAAACGTCACCGTATGTGAAACTATAGTCGGAGTATCCGATTTAATTAAACGTGAGTATTCCCGTATAAATAAAACAAAAATATGCATATTACATTTGCCGGAAAATAGAGATAGCGAATCTAATTACTGCATGACTAAAAGAAAACACAAGTACATGTATTAGAAGTTTGTATTGTCGTATTGCACGGCTCGCATGTCGCAAAGGCAGAGTATGACTGAAGCGAGTGGAGAGCCGGCGCTCAACTTATTTCCCGTCCATTCATCTTATCATTGTCGCTGCACAATACTGTCTTGAATCAACTTTTCTTTTTTTTTACTTAATTCTCGTAGGGCATTTTGTACCTACTGTGCTGGACGGTCTTAGGTAGCTAACATTGGTTCCAAGTACAGAAAATAGCCAATAAAATGAAATTATTAATGAGTCAGAGTTAATTATTGACTAAATCAGATTATTTTATTTTATAGTTTATATACAGGGTTAGTTCTTATCAGTTAGCATCCTTTTAAGGGAAAATTCTGTACATCAAAACAAACAACTTTTACTTATAGGGCCAACCTAAGATGTTTTTACCTTTATTTCAACTCACTGGGGCCAACACAGAAAACGCGAAAAAAATGTCAGCTGTTCCCAGTGAGTTGAAATAACATCTTAGGCTGTTCCATATAAAAAGTTAATCGACCTTGGGCAAAATGCATAGAACTGCAGCTGATATTTTTTTCGCGTTTTCAATATTGGCCCCATAGTAAAATTTGTTTATTTTGATGTACAGAATATGCCCTTAAAGGGATGCTAACTGATTAGAACCAACCAAATAATTCAAAACTTGGTTCTGTAATTTTTGCGCCCCTCCAGAACCTGCGCCCGGTGCCTAGGCACCGCAGGCCTGCTGGCATCTGCCTACAACGGATCACTGGTATTTGATACAGTGTAGCAGTTAAAGTACTGTGTGATCATACTAGAGCTAAATATTGTAATTCAAAATAGGAAACAATAGAGAGGAAAAATAGAACAAATAGACTCATCTCTAGATTTGACACTGGCAAATGCACAAAGTGCAACGCCATAATCCTCCTAGGAGGAAAGTATTGAATGTTGATAACCCCATCTCTAATCATTATTCACTCTGTGGTGTAATTGTTCTCATCCCTAATGTACAGTGTCTATGTTTTCTCTCTCTGCTAATAAAATGGTAAACGATGACGCACGTATTTTTATATCAATACCCTAACAGAAAGAAGAAAAAACTCATCAACTTGTAATCAAAAGTTCCTCTACTCGCCGCTAGGTGGCGCAACTCACAAATGTACTGGCAGCTGGCAGCACTAGAATCAAAAAACGAATATTAAAAAAAACATATTTTTCTGACTAGAATAAACTGGCCAAAAGACCTGAGTAACGAGTAACACCTCTGCAGCGCCCCTATTCAGAATGGCGTCAGAAACTTCCGATTCGAATTTCGCTTCCTCCGTCTTAGTCATCATGAATTAGATGAGTGGTACGGATAGTGTGGATCCGAACGGAAACCTTTCCGATGCAGTTGTGAATAGGGGTGCAAGAGTTTTTGGGGAGGCGGGAACGCGAAAGAAACATGTTGTTACATTGTATTATTTGACAAAACTTGTATTTTTTTTGTTCATGCTTAAAAATGGTGGCGTTTTATTCATTATGCGCTGATTTCCGCGCATGAGTGTGGGCAAGTGATATAATGTAATGAAACGTGTCTTTTCATGTTGTTTCCAAAACTCCGAAGAAGCTTGTAGTAAAGTTGCCACGACTTTACTAGGGCTCGACTGGACTTGACTCGTAACTGAACTCTGACTCATTCGACTTGAAAATTATTAAAAACTTGATACAAATAAATACTTGACACTTGCAAATGCACAAAGTGCGACGCTATAATCCTCCTAGGAGGAAAGATGAAAAAAAAACACCGTTCCACTGGAAGAGTGATTTGTTATGTCAATGTCAAAACTAAAAGTCCTGTCAACATCAAATCAACAAGCAAGCGAAGCAAGCAAAGCAGAGACAAGCGAATTGAAGCGACGCTGCTACGCCGTGTCTTGAAAAATAAATTACTAGATTAAAACAGTTTTGTGTGTTAATTCTTTATTGTAAGCCGTTTTTTTGGTATAAAGTTAATTTACCATGGCTACTATAGGTCCCAAAAAGGACGGGGGACCAAATATTGAGTACTTTCAGTCGCCGGAATGTCTAGCTCAATTTGATCAAATTCGTGTTTGGTTGCAGAAAAATTGCAAAAAGGTAAATAAAAAACTACTTATCCTTTTTATTGCTTGCGCTGAATACTTATTTTTATGCATTGAGATCATAGGCCCTTAGGCTCATGGTGAAAAAAGTAACCAATGAACTAGTTGACTAACTTGTACATAACCACCTCATCTTGCAAAACGATATTAGAACTAGATTAATTTATGCCCAATTTTACTTTCAGCATGTTCAAACCGATCCACCAACTAAAGAAGGCCTGGCTCAGCTGGTTATTCAGCTTATCCAATACCAGGAGAACAAATTGGGAAAGAATGCATCGGATCCTCCATTTCTGAGGCTTCCGGTAAGTACCTAGATCGTAGTGCATATTGCTTTTATTCTTAACTTACTGGGTATACCCAGTACAATGTTGGAGTCTATAAATGAAGGCATCTATCCTTCCTATCATTCCTCCTATGCATCCTATCATTTAAATCATGAGACGCAGACTATTGCATTGTCATAATGCTCATTTGGTTGCTAACTTATGTGTACTAGCGTTATAATGTCAGCATATATCACTTCAACCTCGAACAACAAATTTTTACTGCAAAATTTAACTATGAATATTGTGACATAATTTTTTACAACTTGGGTACTAGAGATGATGGGAAGTGACAATGTGATTGATGATGGAGCATGCTTTCCTAGGTACCTATTCATGTGTTTCTTCAACTACCCCAGGACAGAACACACTGACTGACAGAATGATTACAAAGGAAGGATATGAGTTAGTTGCATTCTTATTTTTCTTCATAATTAATAGAAATTCAATGTTACCATAAATAAACACTAATATATTTTTTTTAAATTACATGAATACTTAATAATATGCAGCATTGGGAAAATCAAACTGATTCTCTGGTAGTCCTTTCGAGCCGGTTCCATCAATTGCAAACAAGGATCCCGCTTCAGGCTGCTGTGCTAGTTCTCCTGAGCTTAGCCCAACCCTGCTTGTTGTGACAAACAGTGTGGACAGGTCATGCCCTCCAAACATAACCGATGTCACTTTAGCAGCAGGCATTTTGTGTTGCTCAAGCAACTTACCAGCTCTTGAGTCTATTTTGATGACCTGGAATATTAAAATTGGTATAGTAACCTAATATAATTTGTTGGTTACCACAAATATTATATTAACTATATGTACTAAATAATGTCTGTAATTTTTGACCATGCAGGATTAGAAATTGGAACATACTTCAAGGGAATTCCCATCCTTATTTGAATCATATTGTACTAAGTTAAATTCTTAATATTGACTGGCAAAACAATATTTAGCAAGTTCTTATAAGTACAAAAATAATGCATGTGAGCACTGAATACTGCATGAGGCTTTAATAGGGAACCCGGTGAGCGATTCTCCATACAAACAAATTCCCCTATTTTCCCCTATGCGTCTGAGCATTTTTTTTTATAAAGTCGAGGTCTACTGTAGATGTGTCTGTTATGTCTTCTTTTCAGCAAGTTATTTTCTGAAGAAAATATAAGCCTCCAAAAATCACTTTGAAGATATTAAAAGCGTTAGGAAATTAAAATAGGGGAATATGTTTGTATGCAGAATCGCTCATCAGATTACCTTTTAAAATCCTACTGGGCAAAGGCCTACCCTCGAAGAGTGATTGGGCAATAATCTACTGGCCACTCCGGGGACCTCACCAGGTCATCTGTTGGTCTAATAAGGGTCTCATAATCATGTTTTATCGAGTATTCGGTAAGTTAAATATTCTTTAGATGAAAAAGAGGTTAGCAATCATTAACAAAGCATTAGAATGCAGAAACACTAGCAAATTGTGGGTAAAACATCTGGATGCAGCAAATTTATACTTAAATTTTATGTTATTTATATTATAACTCTGAACCAAGCCCCAGGACACAGGCCTCATGCCTATGTTTGTTGTACAACTGGATAATAACCAGTATTCAATTATATAGTATATAATATAATAAAAAAATAGGACATATTTATAATATAAATGAATAAATAAACGATACACTCCACATATATATTTTTTTTATATAATAATAATATATGCAATATATAAATATACAATACAATAGGCTAGATGACTGATGTTTATATAGTTGAAACCAATAGCTTTGATGTAGAATTTAAGTAAATGTAGTATGTTTATTGAAAAAATAATTAAATTGCTTAATAATTTTCTGATATATGAGCGTTTAAAGTTTTTGTTAGAAACAACTATGTCGCTTTCCCACAAAACAAAAAACGACGTCACGCCTTACTTGTCAGAATAGAATTTATATGGCGTACAGAGAAGTGACGTCGCGATTTGCTGTTTCGCCTCTCTGTCTAGCGTGATATTAAAATGCTTATAAGTTGCTTATTTTTATTTTCATTAATCAGCTATATTTATGGGCCACATTTTAATAGGACAATAAAAAAAAACCAGTCATCTAGCCTGTTATTATAGTATTTAATTCAGTACCTTTCCTCCGTTAAAGCAAGCTACCCACAGGTTGCCATCAGAGTCGATAGTCATGCCATCTGGTAATCCAGTCACATTGTTAGCTTGGAAACTAAACAAAGTTCTTCGGTTTCCTGAAAAATTAAATAGGATTACATTAATATTTTGCAGTTTAGAGGAAAATATGGGTAAATCAGTATTATGGTCCAGGCCCTCTACCATCACATCTTAAAACTATGATTGTTAGGTTCAGCCACCAATGCTGCGCGATTGTGAATTCTATGCCGCTACTAATGATGTGCGGTCGTTCAGCGTCGGCGTCTGAATCTAAAGTGAATGTTTTCCAAAAAATACCGCGAGCCGCTATCTCGCTCGCGCGTCCCAACATTTTTTTAAGATTTATAACATCACTAATTTTAATTTTCACATCACACATCATCAGCCGGAAGAAGTCCAAACCAGTATGAAGGCCTCCCCTTAAAAAAATCTCATTAATTTAAAATTTAGTTATGCTTAATTACAATCGGTAATTGGAATAAGATTTCAAAGGTTCAGCTTCATAAAATCTTTTCCTATCTGTCATATGATGAGTGTGAACTTTATGTATCGAAAACCTAGAAGTGGAGAGCTTGGTCTTCATGCAATGGCTATTAAAATATTTAATAAATTACCTGACGACTTAGAGAGTGATGAAAATGTACAGTTTTGCAAATAATTTTTAAACCTTGTTATTTCAAAAATGCTATTATGCAATTATTATTTGAAATAAAAATATATTTATTGCCTTAAACATGACGAACAACAATAAAATAAAACAACAAAAATATACAACCTCAACAGGAATTGCTTATTGTTTTGTGTTTCTTATTGTTTAGTGGTTAGGTGTGATTTATATTGATGTTCTGTTATTTATTTACTTACGCACGACGCCATTCTCTAGATCGAAGTCAAACACGTCGATGTTTCTCGTCGGCGTGTCAATATAAAACATGAACTTGCTGTCTGAAGTCCACGCCAGGCCGTTGGATACGGACACGGGACGCACCTTGTCCTCTGGGTTCACGTGGTTATCTTTGTCCATCATGTACAGGGTGCCCTGGTCTTTGTCCACCTCATTGCCCACTTCTTTGCCCATTGTCCCTGGAAATGGTAGTAGGATCTAGTTATGTTACCAGTCCAACCAGGTAGCTTGGTGGTAGGGTACTATCTAGTACTCTAGTACTGGACTGGCTAGCTAACACCTTCAAGTTGAAATGCTGCCGATGGTATATTCCGGCAGCCTCAATTGAGAGGCAGTTCCCATTCAGGGCTAGGTGTATAAATTTACCTACTACTCTACTCATGTAGGTCAGCTTACCGAACCACAGGCGACCCTTCCCGTCGACCTTCCCGTCGTTGCACCGGTTGTCAGGGTGGCCTAGATCCACGGCGCTGAGGAGTCTTATGGCAGCGTCGCCCTCCGGGGCGTCCCAATTTAAAAGATACACTTCCGACCGCACCGTAATCAGCACAAGTTTAGGATTGTCCTTGACAGTCACCACCAGCGACACAGGACCATACCCTGGAATAATTAATTCGTATTAAATAAATTCATAATTAAGTAACATAAACGCCTGATTTTGTTTATTAAACTAACTGGTCATTAAGTAATTCCGATGCATACCTTCCCGGCTCATCGCTAGATATACCGTACCGTAACCGATATCATATTATCATAAATACCATTGAATATAATACAATACCATACAACATCATAGGGATATTCATCATAACGACAAAGTCAAGGATACGCCAAAATGGTTTTAAAATCGTTTTCAGAATTTGTACCGTACCGAAATATTTACCTTTAAAAATCACGTGCATACAACTAGGAATGGAAGTACTAAGCACAAAGGAGGTCATGGATTCATTGTACTCATCACTGTAATCAACTTTACTACGGGGCCAACTCTGAAATCGCGAAAATGTGATCGAAATTATGATCACCTTTGACAAACGTATGGAACCGCTATTTTTTTTCGCCATTTTTGGTGTTTGCCTATACTAAAAGCTGTTCATTTATGTACATTGACCCTTTTTTATTTTACAAAAGAGTGACGAGACGAGTCGGTTGTTGAGAGTGGTTCGCCTGGTGGTAATATCACGCCTGCCCACAGTAAGTGTCAGAGTAGTGAACGTGCGAAAAAAATCCTACGCACTGCACTGCGCTCATCACCTTGTTATTTCCCTGGTAGCCCTTCAAACTAAAACACAGTTATGCTTGCGCACTACTGCTTTACGGTTAAATAATTGGCAAAGCTGTGGTACTTCCCCAGGCGGGCTCTGTAATAGAGTCGTACCACTACAAAATGGTACATTGATCCTCATGCTAAGGCTGGCCACTAGTCAGTGGCCACTCCATCTGTGTGATCTTGTTTGGTAACACTTTACTCACCGATGTACCTGGAAGTTACATTTCCGCTGTCAACGTCGAGTCGCAGCACATTCTGCGCCATTATGTCGACCCAATACAGGGCGTTCTCGCCGCCAGCCCAGTGTGGGCCTTCGAAATGGGTTCCCCCTCGGACCACCTAAACAACAAGCACATTTCTTTTAATGTGTTAGGCTTGCGTTTGGACCTATGTATGTTCTAAAACTACATTCAGAACCATCGGAAGTCGGCCAGCGCGAGCGGCGTCCTCTCTGTTAACGGTGGTGAGCATTCTACGATCGCCAAGCCGCCTGCCAAGCGTGGGGTTTATGGCAACCCCTCCCTGATAAGGGGGAGGCCTACATCCAGCAGTGGCCGTCTTCTGGCTGTTGCTGATGAGGCTTGCGGTTGACTACCATCGCGCCTGATGTTAGGCAAAGATGCAGATTACGACGGGTTTATCACCAACCCATTTAAATATGTAATAGGTTCACGTGGTTTTGACCCATTTTTGTACTCTTTTTTTATAACATACTGTCGAATTGAGATCCTCCTATATTGAAGTCGTATGAAAAAGGCCACCGGATGTGATCGAAACTATAGTCGGAGTAACAGACTTAATCAAACATGAGTAATCCGGTATAAATAATAGGTGTTAATTGATTTATTCAAGTAAGCGAGTTCTTTGCGGACTCCATTACCGGCTTATACTTTTTTTTTGCCGTCATCCTCCATGTATGTTCCTCTGCGCTTATTCATCACCATCATGATCAGCCTGCCGTAGTCCGCTTCTGGACATAGCCTCTCCTTAGGGACACACAAAGGATATGTGGTCACTGACCTTTCGGCAGAGTGCCGCGTTTCGGCCTCTATAAGCCGAGGAAAAAAAAATACATTTGTGTAGAACGCAAATCGCCTCAAACATTCAAAACCAGTTTGTAACTAGATATAATAAGCATACCTACTTACGTTTTTTATTAGCGGCGGCGCTGGTCTATAAGCACTGATGCTGGCCACCAATAAAACTATAAACACGAATATATTATCCGGACCGTGCATTTTGATTAATTAAAAAATAGATTTAATTCGCGAACGATTTTGAGAAATAATGTCTGCCTTGACGCTTGGAGTATCGTACGCCACGTGCGAAATGAGACTGATCACTGCCTTGCAGTCAGACTCACGAATCG
The DNA here is from genome assembly GCA_905404285.2 of Erannis defoliaria. Classification (NCBI taxonomy): domain Eukaryota; kingdom Metazoa; phylum Arthropoda; class Insecta; order Lepidoptera; family Geometridae; genus Erannis; species Erannis defoliaria. The sequence continues at coordinate 6,950,540 of FR990066.1, read as the reverse complement.
GTGATTGTGCGCGAAAGAAAACGAATGTACTTGTACAGTGTCCGTATGTTGACAAATAAGAATTGGCATACATAACAGCGTACATAATATTCCGCTAGCGTGAAAGTTTACTTCAAGCTCGAATAATAGTTGATTACGCAAAACAAATCGATGGCGTGTCCGTAGCAAATTTATCTATAGAGAAATGTATAAGCCTTGAACCACGTTCCAATCATTTCATAAACACTACGTTATGTTCCCATATCAAGCGGCCTAGTCTGTACTCTGTATTACCTAACTGTTACTGCGTCTGTTTGTAAAAAAAAATCTCCATGTGTGTTCTAAATAACTGTTATAAAAAAGTGTAAATTAACACAAAAGGGAGAACCAAACGCAATACCAAAATTCACGGGCACGGTCACAATCTAATCACGGTAAATATTCCGTAAATAATAATAGAACTATAATACCAGTATTGTTATGAGAGAATTATGATATTTTTTAAAGAAATACAGGGCTATTTGGAATCGGAAACCAACTAAACGCTGCTGTTAGCTGTTACCCACAGTATACAAAATTGATCAGTAAACCTGCTTAGATGTCTTAAACTACATCAGAAATAACCCTCTACCTAAATGTCCTACTTTGAAGCTGTAAAAGAACGAAGTGTCTTAAGACCAGTGGTTAAGCCTGAGCGTTGAACAATCAGAAGTTTGTAATTAATATTTACATATTTACTGACATCTCAGATGAAGGTTAACTTATTTTGGTATATAATTAATCTGGAATTACATTTTAATTATATAAAATATACATTGTTATTCACATCGTAAGTATATAAAATAATAATGAACTACTAGCCGCAATACCTACCTATAACTTATACTCAAAATCATTTTTCATTTTCTTTAAACTTTATAACGTTTTTGAGTACATCAACAATGCTTTGTTGTTTGAAATTCTGGATACCGCTGCTTGGTCATAGGCACAGGCAGGCCCATGGAGATTACTCTGTGAGCAGGCGTTATCTCTTAGGTACCATACCATCATCAAAGCGCCTCAATCGTCTCATTTGTTTTTCGGCCATCTCAAGTCAATCATACTTTAAATTTTAATAAAGAGGCCCGACACGAATAAAAGACAAGAAAGTTAAAAAAAAAACCGACTTCAAATAAATATGGGAGGACCTCGGGAGTATACCCTATCAACAAAAAAATATTTCAAAATCGGTCCACGATGACGGAGAAATCGGTGAACATACATTAAAAAAAACATACATACCGTCGCTGTCTCCTTTTTTGAAGTCGGTTAAAAAATAAAGTTTATACCGCGATGACGGTAATGGGACTTCTGGAACCAAAAAAAGGAATCACTTTTCCCATGGGACTACTGGATCAAAATAGTGGCATTTGTCCCATCACGGGACAACACGATATAACTAGTGGGATAGACCCATCAGTTTAACTTCGGTGGTCTGTTTGGAACACTTGCAAACATGCGAGCTGCGCCAGAAACGTGACGTTAAAATTCACAAAAAAAAATACAATACTTTTGTGAAACTACATCATCATCAGCCCGGAGACGTCCACTGCTGAAGGAAGGCCTCCCCAAAAACTACATACTTGTAAAAAAGTTTCTAGTTACATTTGCATCACTGATTGCTGTGTCTTGACCAGGCTTTTCCATCGAAGGCCACATTCGCCGGTTATCAACGTTGTCGGTTACGATACGGTAGATGAGTCGCGAATCCGCGGAAGTCGCCCAAACAAGGTCTTCTATTATGTCGACTCTTAGGAAATGTAGCCGACAGGCTTTATGCAAAAAAATGACAAATTCTAGACTAAAAATCTAAGTTTAAAGATTAACCTTTTAGTGAGTATGAAGACCGAGTTATGCGTGTGTTATTTTGAGAACTTGGCCAAACTTAGGTTTTTAAATTCAATTTGTTTCCTTTATTTTTCATTTAATTTTTTATTTTGTATGTTTGTTACGCGATTACTCCGCCATTTATGAAAAGATTTTGATGTTTTTTTTTTGTTTGGTAGGCGATACTTCAGAGGTAGTCCTATATAAATTTTATCGAAATCGGTAGAGTAGTTTGGTTTTTAAATCAAAATTACTGAAATCAAAATATGAAGATGACATCCAGGTCCAGGATCCAGACGCAGCGCTAGAAGGCCTGCCACCAGGTGGACCGACGACATTGAAAATCGCGGGCATCCGGTGGATGCAAATGGCAGGTTGTCGTACAGTGTGGCAGTCTAAGGGGGAGGCCTTCGTTCAGCAGTGGACGTCTCCGGGCTGATGATGATGATGACATCCAGGTAGTCGAAATTGAAGTCGGTTGTTTTTTTTTTTTTAGTTATTATCTCGTCTCGAATGCGCGGTCAACATTGGTCAGAATGCCAGCAGTTAACTGAGAACCAACACTGTTCAAATCGATGTTACTGCCTCACATGTGGAAAGTAGGAAACACAGTGGCACACAATGGCGCTGTTGCCGTATTTTGGATAACGCTCAACATTTAGGGAATGCATATCTCTAGAATAATAGAATCCCTAGCTCCACGAGTGTTTGGGAGCGGGCTGAATTTCTTCTGTACGCGGACGGGCGACCTCTAGTAGTTAATATTAAACTGCAAAGTTTTATTAGTGTCCCATCACTAGAAGCTGTAAGTACCGTAGGTGCTCAAAGGGGAATAAAATCAGGTGTATTTTTTTGTTCCCTTAATAGCACCAAGCCGAAAGTTTTATTGGTGCTGTTTTGGGAATATGTTAGGTGCTCATTTCATGGGTGCTCAATTGGGAATACCCCTCCCTTACTGCTTCTTATTTTGGATAAGAAAATACTCCTAATCATTTAGAGAACATCCCTAGAATAATAGAATTTATTTATTTTATAAATATATCCCAAGAATCCTAAGTTCCCTTACTGCTTTGCATATTCTGTAGTAAGGTGCCCACCATTTTATTTCCGGTATCGAATAAACAATAAAATATGCTTATAATCTTTATATGAAGCTTTATACTGTACAATTTGTTGATAAAGGCCGTTAATATGTCACACTTCTCGCTGTAATAAGCGGTTCATGTGAAGGGTAATGTTATCAATAAGTTCCCAGGTAGGTTGTAATGTAAGGCCATTAACATGCGGAGTGAAGGTGCTTGGTACTTCCTAATTACAAACAACTAGCGGGGTTAACTGCACTTAAAACGAATCTCAATATAATACAACATCGGCCTATAAACTTCCTTATGGAGATAAGAGTATGAGTTTGAGAGGCTGTTTTAGGGCTAGGTGTTTGTCTGCAGCTCATCAGATATAAAGTGGTGGTGTGGTTACATGTTTACGATTTATGCCACCAGGGAAATTTCATAATCGTATTCAGCCCGGAGACGTCCACTGCTGAACGAAGGCCTCCATTTTAGACCGCCTTAATGTCCGACAACCTGCCATTTGCATCCACCGGTTGCCCGCGACTTTAACAATGTCGTCGGTCCACCTAGTGCGAGGCCTTCTTACGCTGCGTCTTCCGCAGTTCGCGGTCACCACTCAAGAACCTTTTATCCCCATCGGTTTAGAATAGAAAAAAAATAAGGGCAATTTATTCCTCATGAATATTCTCTCTCGTGCCTAATACCTGCTCAATGCTCAATTTATGGGATAAAATAATATTACATCCATAAACAACATCAAAAAGAAAAATATGATAAAGAGTTCTAATTGTAACGGTTGATTTGTATTTCTATGATTTTTTGTCCGTAGGAGAGAATGGAGCAAAGGTTTAAGTTTAACCGACTTGAAAAAAGAAGTAGAATCTCAATTCGGTGTTTTTTATGTTTGTTACCTTAGAAACCCGTCATTTTTAAACCGATTTTGTTTTTATTTGTTTCAAAGGATATACTTTGAAATAAATAAAATTATTTATATAAATATACTTTCAGAGTGGTCACATGGACATTTTATTAAAATCGGTTCAGTAGTTTGGTTTTTAAGTCAAAATAACTGGAAAAAATGTCGTATAGGTAAACGAACATTTGTAAATTGCCTTTTCTTTGACTTTTCGGTGGTGTTTACGGATGTGGTTCCATAGTTGTTTCAAGTCGGTTGCTATCTTTTAATAGCTTGTGTACTTTTGGCATCTACTTACTTCTAGATTGCCAATCGTGTCGAACGCACATAAATATTTCGCAAGTTATGGTAAGGTATAAATATTTTGCAGAGCCAATACAATGAGCAATAAGAAGCTATCACAGTGCCTAGCCATCTAATATGGAGGTTCGTAATAGAGCTATTAACCATTAAATTAGATGTTCGCCCTTGAATTTAAATATAATACGTATTATAGAATTTAAAAAAGAAGGTAGATAGAAAAGATATTGAAATATCTTTTTAGGGTTTCGTGTCTAACGGGACTGGATCTTATTACGAAGCCTAATTTATCTGTCTGATTGTTTGTCCGTCCGTCCATCACCTTTATTTGGGCTGTATGTTTTGAACCGTATTAGGTAGCCGGTTTAAATTATCACAGAATATAAAATTACTATAGCTAATTTCTTGGGGAACCTCAAATAAGAAACGTGTTTTTGTTTTAGATCTATCTGGAAAACTGCATAGAAGTGTCACACTTGATGCAATTTTTATGCTAATTTTACTCATTAACAACAAATAATAATAACAGGCTCCCACGACACCTAGTGTGGGATCCAGGGTACGCCGAATGTTATTTGTTATTTTTTTGTTGTCGTCTTTTATGTTGTTTTCTTTCGGTATGTCTAAAAATGTAAATTTTTATGAACAATAAACTATTATTATTATTATTATAGGCTAAAAGTTTTTTTGACAGCTCATACAAAGTTGACGACATAACTTAGTAAAGCTTCTAACACATAATATCCCGTACATATAAATACGTTTTGATCTAGTATTACCAATTCACAAGGTTATGTCGACAGTTGACATAACTTTGAAAAGAGACAATGCTACATAATTTAAATTTATTTGTACGGGATATCATTTAAACACAGTTTTTTTAGGACCCAGCTGCACGCGCATCCGGCTCTGTTTTCACTCTTTGAAAAAGGTCACCGGATGTGGTCGAAACTATAGTCGGAGTATACGATTTAATAGTATAATGTTTAGTATACGGTTTTTAAACGTGAGTATTCCCGTATAAATGAAACAAAAATGGGATATAATTTGCTAGACGCTTTACAAAGTTATGTCGTCAACTTTGCGTGAGCTGTCATAAAACAATTAACATAATGAACAGAGTATAATGTAAAATTCTACAATAGGGAATATGCGTGTGTTTTGATTATTAAAAATATTAGGATAAGTGGAGAGTTTAACTTAATCTGATTGTTACTTCGAAAAATAATTGAAATCGGCTGGTAAAGTCCTGAAATATTAGCGTTCAAAGTATTTGGGAGGGAGTCATTATGTCCCTTTCTAGCAAAACACGTGCCAGTTTAGAATTTGTTTGGAATCGTGGACTTTAACGTCATTAGCTAGTATAGTGCCCTCCCTGTCTAACATTAAACTAAAATGTTTATAACTCTTTTATTCAAGTTCAAGTTCAAGTCATTTATTCGCTCTAGATGTGGTAACATTTCAGGTCTTAAATATTTCAATAGTACAGCACAATCTTACCCTTAATGGCATGCGAAATTACATCTTAGCTAAGTTTATACATACCTAATAATAATAAAATAAGACTAAGTACCTATTTTTATTAATTAAATAACAGTATTTAAATATTTTTCTATATATATTTACCTTATTTAGGTTTAGGTGAGATCAATAATTGTATTATGACTACATATATCTTAGCTAGTTTTTGGATGGGCTATATCTATAATCATAATCATATTCAAAGTAATGTTTGATTTCATAGAAGCAGCGTTCAGTTAGCCACCTGTAAAGTTTACCCCTAAATTGTTGATAAGGGAGTTCTTTAAATGCTTCTGGGATTTTATTGTATACTCTTAATGCCATTATATAACAGTTTCTACGGTACAATTCATTATTACATTGCGGAAAAACTAATCTGTTTGGATATCTTGTGTAATATCTACGATTATCTCCTAATTTGTAAAATATGTCAGGATGTTTTTTGACAAACATGCACATCTCAAAAATATACAAAGATGGAAGCGTAAGTATCTTTAGTTCCTTAAAAAGAGGACGACATGATTCTAATGGGCCTACACAGCAGATTGCCCGAATGCATCGCTTCTGTGCTATGAAAGCTCTCTCCATTTCTACTGAGTTGCCCCAAATTACAAGACCATATCTTAGAACTGAGGCCACGTAGCCATGGTACGCCATGAGTGATGTTTTCCTTGACGCCACTAAGGACAGCCTGCGAAGTGCGAATGAAAAACTGCTAAGTTTGGAACACACTTGCCCAACATGAGACTTCCAGTTGCAGTGGCTGTCGATAGTGGTTCCAAGAAATGTCGCTAAATTGGTTTCTCTTATTGGTTTACTCTTGAATAATATTTTAAGGTTTTGAGGTTTGGATTTGATATTATAGAACTGCATGAATTTAGTTTTGTCAATGTTTACTTTTAAATTATTTTGGTTTAACCAAGCTATTACTGTTGCAATAGTTTTATTTATGCTAAGCTCATAATTGACATCATTTTGTTTTGGAATGATAATAGCTATATCGTCTGCAAAAAGAACGCATTTAAAAGAAATTATGTTAGGTAGGTCATTTATATATAATAAGAACCAGAGAGGTCCTAATACGCTGCCCTGAGGTACTCCAAAAGTGTTGCATATGTAGTTTGATAGGAAACCAGTCATATAATTAAATTCATCAGTGTATTTTATTTCTACACATTGTGCACATATTTAAATTTTATTTTCGATGCGTTGTTTTGTTGCGAGTCAGCGCTATTGAGTCAAAAAAAAAACCATGCTTAATTCATATTTAACTCTTCAGAAGAAAGGAGTTTCACTTTAGTTTAACCTTTTCTTATGCCGACGTTACTCTTCTATATAGAGAAAAGAGTTTCACATTGTTTAAATCAGGGCTGTCCAAACTATACACCTTCGCGGGCTAATTAAATTTCACACAAAAGCTGGAGAGCCAGAAAAATATTTTCAGTTGTCAAGTAAATAAAATACAGGGTAATTTTGTCTTTCTATGTTTATTGATTTTTCGTTAATTTATCTTTAACAATAGTATCGATATCCACGTCAACATTCGTTGTTGCCAGGCGCATTGCATGAAGAAGCGATTTATCTGACAGTGAAGATCTATACTTGGATTTTATAAAATTCATTGTTGAATATGCACTTTCACATAAATAAGTGCTGCCCATCATCGATCCCATTTTCAAGCCAAAATTTTTTAGCTTGGGGAAACGGTCGCCAAAGATCTTAAAAAAATCCATTCCTGTCTCTTTTCTACCCTTGAAAAAGGGATCTGACTGAACGTCACATAATTCTAACTGGTATTCAGTCTTTACGCTTGTTATTTCAACTGTTAATGGATTCGTAAAAAGAGATAAATCGCTCTCTAATCCTTTGAAATCAGCAAAACGCCGCTCAAATTCAAATATTACCTCGTCGATATACTGGAGGTGGTCCGAAAAATTGCATCCTTCTATTTCGCTATAAAGTTCTTTGCAACATGGAAAAAAAGAAAAAACATTTTGTTCCAGTGATGTTTTGAATAATCCCAGTTTATTTTTGAACCCATTCACATATCCATACAAGTTGGCTATATTGTGTTCTTTGCCTTGTAATTTTAAATTTAATTCGTTCAAATGTTGTGTCATATCAGTTAAAAATGCAAGATCAGCAAGAAATGCAGGATCTTGCATTTTAGTTTCCATATCAGTTGTATCAGATTTTATTTCATTTTTAAGAAATATGGGAATTTCTTTCCGTAAAGCGAAAAAGCGCTGCAAGCACTGACCAGCACTTAACCATCGGATTTCTGAGTGCAATAGCAGATCTCCGTATGTTGCGTCAATTTCAGTTAAAAAGTTTCGAAATTTACGATGACTCAAAGCTTTGTTTCCGCCTCTAATAAGATTTGTTATTTTAACAGCTATTTTCATGGCATTCATTTGGCGCAAAGATTTTCCACATAAGGCTTCTTGATGTATAATGCAATGGATTAATGGGCAGTCAATGCCATTTTGTTTTAAAAGTCCCGTAAGTCCTGTAACGTTTCCAGTCATTGCTTTTGCTCCATCGGTCACAATACAAGAACATTTTTGAAACCCACCGTATCCCATAACAGTTTTATTAACAGCTTCAAAGATATCACTGCCTTTAGTTGAGCCATGTAGTGGCACTAAATTTAACATTTCCTCCGTGATTGAAAAATCTTTCGAAATGCAGCGAATAAAAATTATTAATTGACCGATATCTGTCTGGTCGGTACTTTCATCCAAACATAATGAATAATATTCACATTGTACAATGTAATCACATAATTTTTTCGAAACATATTCGCCCATATCGTCTATTCGTCGCGCAACTGTTTGGTGAGATAACGCTACAGATTCAAATTTTTGCGCCAATTTCGGCTGCATGAAGCGATGAGCCATGGCAATTGCGCATTGTTTTATAAAAACTCCATCGCTGAATGGTTTTTTAGCTTTGGCTAATTGCAAACAAACTTCATAAGAAGCAGCCAAACTTTGTTCATTGTCTGTATTTACTTTTGAAAAAAAACTTGTCTGTTGCATTAGTTTTTTCTTATGCTCAGCCACAACAATTTTCCTTGCTTCACCGACATGTCCTTTATATTTTTCTTCGTGTAAAGTAGTATAATGACGTTTAACATTGTATTCTTTACTCACAGATAAAATTTGCAAACAAATCATACACTGAATTTTATTATTGTTGTTGCATATAAAATAGTCAAGTTCCCACCTCTCATTAAATACTCGATGTTCATCACTTAATTTTCGCTTCTTCGTAGACATAATGCAGTTAGTTAAGGTTTTTTTTAAAAACTGCTGCTAATTACTTATTATAATGTGTAAAATTCAAAGCGGTGTAAGTAAGAAGTTCCGATACGAACTAAGTGGAAGCACAAACTTAACTAATACGGTCAACACCAAATCCTCACTCGACAAAAACAAAATAGTTTCCGGGAATTCCCCCAATAATAGTAAAAGTAGCTTCACTTTTAAGTGATCATGCGAATGGAATGTTGCAAGACTGAAGATAAATAATTATACTAAGTATTGAGTACATGTTTTGACAACGAATAATATTATCCAAACTATTTGTGTCCAAAACTATTTTTAGATTAAAATTTGTGTCGCGGGCCGCATGAAAACAAGCCGCGGGCCGCATGCGGCCCGCGGGCCTTTGTTTGGACAGCCCTGGTTTAAATTAAACCTTTTCCTAGTAGGTAAGTGAGGGTTGCTCTTTTCCTTTTCTCATTTTTGGCCTCGCACTTTGTGCATTCTGCCAGTAGCAAGCATTATGCATTTTCAAGTTTTATTTTTAGGGTTACCATAGGGAATCCAACTGTACCCTAATATTATGCCGCCTACCGTGATTGTCTCTATCTCCATCCATTTATTTTATTCGGTCTTTACTGACCTAGATCTTGTGAATTATTATAGGTATATAGCCGGTCGAAATTTTCACAGCATATTCGTTAATATTGCTGATTACCTAGTACTTTTGGTGGTACGGAACCCTCCTGCCGGTTTTATTGTATTTCGTAACACGATCCGAAGATATTGCTTGTTGTCACTAAATAATACCTTGTTGTCCTTTGTAGTGGTAGGACTCTACTGCAGAGTCCGCCTGGGGAAGTACCACACCTTTGCCAGCTATTCCAAGCAGTAGTGTGCTAGCATTACTGTGTTCCGGTTTGAAGGGCAATGTAACCAGATAAATTACTGGGTATGAAGAGATTTAACATCTAATATCTCAGGGTGACGAGCTCAGTGCAGTGCGGCGCAGGATTGTGTTCGCAAGTTCACAATTCTGGCACTGCTACTGGTAGTGGCAGGCGTGACGCTTACCACCAGGCGAACGTCTTTCTCGGCTCGTCTCTAAAAAGTATATAAAAAAAAGAAGCGCTAATAATTAGTACCGAAATAGGAACAGACATTTGGGCGTTTTCACACTGACCAGAAATAAAGTTTTCAGTCCGTATATAATATTCTCGAGTTTTAAAATCCTTACTAGCTATTTATACTTATTTATAATCTAATAAAATCGTTATTGCATGTTCATGTATCGTGCAAGGAGACATTATTTTCTAAGAACGAAGTGTAGCTGCAACATGCGGTTTGACCTACGATTTTACCGTTTGACAAATACTCAATTCCTTCATCATCTTCCTGTCCTTATCCCACTAGGTGGCGTCGGCACAGCATGTTTCCTTCCTCCGCTTCACTCTATCATTCGTAATTTCTTCATTTACTTCCCTTACACGCATTTTTCCTAGACCTGGGTAATCTGGGCATGTCCTTAAACTGCAACCAGACCCACCGGAGGACGGGCAGCAGCGTCCTCTTGGTTAACGGTGGTGAGCATTCTGCGATCCCCAAGCCGCCTGCCAAGCGTGGGGATTACGGCAACACCCCTGTATTGGGAGGCCTTCGTCCTGCAGTGGACGTCTTATGGCTGACGAGGAGGGGGGAACACGCAGTTAGTCCACTCCTTTTTAGGCGCCGCTTCCGGTTTGAATGCTTACTATCATTTCAATACCCAATTGCAGATCTTTCAAGACCATATTTTTCCAATGACGAAATCTGGACTATACCTATATTATGTACAAAATTGAAACTAAAAAGTAAATAATAATATATTTATCACATCTATTCAAAAATACCTACTTTGTTCCTCGCAAACAGGGCAGAAATTAGCTCTCTTCCACTCTAGGGAGGAAAAGTTATTTTCCGGGCGGTGATTTGAATTTGGTATGTGGATATTTTTAGTAAAAGTTCCAATCACCAAAGAGATCAACCACGGACATTGTATGAACAAGTAACAGGCTGTTTGAAAAAGGAAGACGCGCGAAAAAAAAATAAGTTTGTGAAAAAACAAAACGCGCGAAATGCATTCCGCCTTCGTTCGTAATTGTTTACTCATAAACACAACAAAACAAAACACCAAAGAGATCATCCACGGACATTGTATGAACAAGTAACAGACTGTTAGAATAGGAAAGGCGCGCGAAAAAAAAACGCGTTAAATGCATTCCGCCTTCGTTAGTAATTGTTTACTCAAATTCGGATTTTATTTTGTTTTATTTTAACCCAGTGTATCTTCCTCAATAAAAAGTGAGAAGAGAGAATGAAATAAACGTAGGTACCTACTATTCTTATTCATAAGTTGCAGTTAATTATTTTTAGAGGGTGATAAAAAGTAGAGTGTCTACCTCGGGATCAACACTATTTTTAACCTCGAGTACTTTGAATCCCTCACTGCACTCAGGATTCAAAGAAACACTCGCATAAAATTATTAAATTTAAAAATAAATAAATTTTTGTTTCCTCCCTTGGTAAACAATCTACTATTTAATTACTTCAAAGCAAAGAGCATTCAAGGAAAATCGACGAAATTATTGATAATTAGGTATATACTTTTACCAATTTATAATCAGGTATTTTTGAGTCGGTGCCCTCCAAACCGCTGCATGGTTCGAAACTGTCCTTCCGTGACGGTCGTCATTGGGGTCGTGAGGTACCTAGGTATTTCAAAGCACGATCAAAATACCACTTACCATTTTAAAGTTCTGGGGTGACTTCTGCTGATTTTTTAGCACGAAAAAGTCGTTTATTGACTCGATTCGAGTGCGTTGAAATATAAATTAATTAAGCCATTTCTTTAAAAGACTATAATAAATTTATATGTTTTTTATTTTTAAGTTTCAATAGTTTGGAGCATCTGGGAACAGAAATTGATTTTCCTGGACGCCTTTTGTTCCTAGACCCACGATCTTAAGCAGTGATCCAGATAGCGGTTGTGGATCTGTCACATTAAATTTCGCAGTGGTCACGTACAGACAATCAAGGAGAGGTCCTCCCCACATCATAGAGGAAATTTGGTCCACGGGCAACTCAATCTTCCGCAAAAGTTGTCCCGACGTTGGGTCTATGTTTAGTATCTGCAAAGTATAATTTTAACCAGCTACAAATTTTTTTCAATGCATTGGAGATACGTGCGAGACGTTCTCCTGGTGGTAAGCATCACGTCTGACCATAACAGCAGCAGTGCTAGAAATGTGAACTTGCGAAAAACATCCTGCACCGCACTGCATTGCGCTCGTCGCATCCTGAGATATTAGATGTCAAATTCCTGCCTAATAATTTCTCTGGTGACATTACCCTTGAAACCGAAACACAGTAATGCTTGCACACGATCTCTGCTACAGAGTCCTACTACTACAAAAATGGTAATGCAAAAATATAGATATTATAACATAATCGCTACAATGGGCAAGTCTATTAAACCTATTTCAAATGTGATACTGCCGATAGTGATACTCCAAGGATACTCGTAGTATTAGATTTATCTCGGCTCGATGGCGGCGTTTTTAAAATGACTGGTTAATCGAGAAAGAGCTAACTCCTCCAAGGGTTTAAGTTACTAAAAACAATGGATGTAGTGTAGAGTTCGCGCTGGAAAACGTCCTAAACATGAATCTCTATTTCATCATTGTGGTTGGAATCAAAAGTAAACTGCAACTATATTTGGTGAATTTACACTACACGAGTTTTATCTAAATTAGGCATTAGACTAGCGTTTAAATTTGTTTGTTTGTCTGTACATATTTCTAAAACATGCTCAAATGAACCTGTTTTGATTTTGGAAAATAGAGAAAACAACAGTGCTCAAACTTACCATAGTATTGAAAGTGGCGACCCAAAGATTCCCTTCCGCGTCGATGGTCATCCCGTCTGGTACTCCGGGTACATTGTAATCATCGAATCGGAATATTATAATTTCATTACCTGTCAAATGCCATAAAAAAAATTATTGTGAACATTTTCTTCAATTACGAACTTTCAATACACATTTCTCACTTACTGATGGTCCCCTTAACCAAATCGTAGTCGAAAGCAGTAACCCTTCGTGTCGGAGAGTCATTGTAGTACATCTTCTTGTTGTCGAAAGACCATGCGATCCCATTGGACAGACTCACAGGACGCTTCTTTATAGCTGGTTGTGCGTAATTACAGTCGTCGATTGAATATAACGTGGCTTGATCTACAGGGACCAAGGTCGGTAGACTAAAATCGGGTTTGCCAAAAGTTCCTGCACGAGAGGAAAAACAATACAGCTAAGGTTTATAATAAATCTTTGGTTTTACATATGGTCATAAACATTGGCATTGACAGCCGACTGCAGGACAAAAGCCTCCTTCCTGTTTCGCCAATCTTTCCTCTTCAGCGCTAATCTTGTTCATGATGCACATGAAAATGTTCTACGAAGCGTAAAACATCTTGGATGTCAATTCATCACCAGAGGCGGATTAAATGTCGATAGCGTTCTAGGCTAGCACCACATCGGCGCCCCTCTGGATTCTGGCCGGGGGGTGTCACTCCGCAGTTTAGGTATGTTCGGCCGGCGCTCCGTCCGGGTGGACAATGCAAGGCAGAAGTCAGTCGCCGCCCGCGCGCTAGTGTCGTCCCACGTAACTAAGCATACGTGATAGAAAGGGGAGAAAATAGAGAGGACGAGGAGGGTAGGAGAGGATCTAGGTGAATATAGCGATCGGTATCCAGCGCCGTGCGAGTTGAATTGCTACTTTATTGCCCAATAGATAAGAGTCCTTATTTATTTCAATTCCTTTGCGGAGTCAACTTTCTGTACGTAGTACTATTATTTATTCTGTGGTCTGGCGGCCATACAATGTCTTGCATATTGTTACAAGGACTGTGCTAGTTATATATGTGGCGGTGTGAGATGACAATTTAGGTCTAAGTTTATTTAATTTAGGTCTAGGTTTACTTAATTATTTTTTTGTTTAAAAACTTTCGCGCGCGCCTGTTGTACCTCGCGCTCCTAGGCAAGTACCATGTTTGCCTTATGCATAATCCGCCACTTGATGCATTGTTGTAGGCCTTCAATAGTCGTGTTTACATGACGTAGCCACCAGTAGCACAGGCTTGCTCACAAAGGGTCTTTGTACAATATCTACCACGCTAGCCCAGTTGCGGGTCGGTGGATCTTACCACATCTTGCCGAGTGACAAGCAACATATACCGTAATTCATTGAACAGTGACCTCTGTTCCGTAGTAATGTACCTGCTTATAATTTTTTCCATGCTGTAATAAACAAAGCTATTTACCGAACCAAAGTCTTCCAAAAGCGTCGGCTTTGCCGTCATCAATATTATTGTCGGGTTTTCCGACGTCAACCGTCGTCAGAAGCCTTAGAGCCAAATCTCCCCCTGGAGCACCCCATTTCAGCAAGTAAAGACTTGTGCGCACTGCTACCACAACGTAACCTGGATAGTCCAATACTGGTACTATTAGAGACGTTGGTCCATAACCTACGAATGATAAAATCATTTGTCAAGGTAGGAATAAGAGTAGAAAACTGGTACTGGTTTTTAACACCAAATAACATATAACTTGGCAAGGTTTGATCCGCTGCCGGCAGCAACCTTAGCTTAAGATTTTGTAATATCTATATTTTATGTTTTATATATACTGTTATATGCAACAGAGATGTACTATACTTTCCATTCCCTTTTTACCAAAGGACGAGTAAAAAGTCTGCCCTCCACTACTGTTTTGGATTTTGCTTGGATACGTATAAAACGTTTTGACTCGTACGTCTTTAATTCGTAAATCCAAAGACATGACGACCTGCCGGCTTCCTTGCTTCATGACCTTTTCTAGGCCAGTGTTTTTTTTAATGATACAGCTCTAAAGGCAAGACAGACAGATGCCATTAGGCTAAGTGGTATAAGGTCGGGGTCACTTTGAACCGACCGACGTAAAATCTCGATAAAACAAACAAAATAATACAGCAAGTAATTAAATAAAAACCGACTTTAAAGCAACCTGCAATTCCGTTACTCGGATGACATATTTTTTCTAGTTGTGTACTTTGAATTATAAAACAAACTATTGAACCGATTGCGATTAATTTTCTATGGGACCAATCTGAAAGTATACAGGGTTAGTTCTAATCAGTTAGCATCCTTTTAAGGGCATATTCTGTACATCAAAACAAACAACTTTTACTATGGGGTCAACATAGAAATTGCAAAAAAAAACAGCTGTCCCATTTTGCCCAAGGTCGATGAACTTTTTGAATGGAACAACTGTTTTTTTTCACGATTTTAATGTTGGCCCCATAGTAAAAGTTGTTTGTTTTGAAGTACAGAATATGCCCTTAAAAGGATGCTAACTGATTAGAACTAACCCTGTATACATTCAACTAAAAATCAATTTTCCAAATCGGGTTATAAATGACGGAGTTCTGAGGTAACAACCAAAAAAAAAATACAACCGAATCGAGAACGTCTTCCTTTTTTGAAGTCGGTATAAAAGAAGAGTGTAGCGTGCACACTTGAATACTCACATACATCCCTACTGGTGATCTCGCCGGTATCTCCTTCCATGCGGAACAGCTTTTGTTCGAAGATGTTCACCCAATAAAGAGCGTTCTCCTGCACCGACCATTGTGGACTTTCTAAAATACCGTCTTCTGGTGCTGTAATCTGATGTGTGTAATAATTACGTCAATAGTCAAGTTAATCAGTACTTAGACTAGTCAATAGTTCAGTTTGAAGGGCAATGTTTCCAATGAAATTACTGGACATGAAGAGATTGTACATCTAAATCTCAGGGTGAGCGCAGTACAGGGCGGCGAAGGATTTTGTTCGCAAGTTATTAATTCTGGCACTGCTACTGTTGGGCAGGCGTGATGCTTACCACCAGGCGAACGTTTAGCTTGTCTCGACAGTCCTTGCAAAAAAAAACAATAGTTATTTAGCCCTTTGACGGCCACGTCATAAATGCATCGTGGTTTCTTGGGCACCAGTGCCCCAAAAAACAATCTATTAAAAAAACAGGGATTTCATAATCAGATATCGATAACTTTCTAAGCATATTGTTATGATTTAGACTATATTTTTTGACAAAACTGTAGAAGTTGTGGCGCTGCGGGCACACCTTGGAAGTTAACATAATGTTTGTGCAATAACCTATTGTATCTGACTGTAAAAATAAATATTTATTCATTTATATTATAAATATGTCCTTAAATGATATTACAGAGTCAAATAGAAGTAAAGCTGAACTCCGCAGAGTTCATTTTCAATTGTATTTTATTTATCTATTTATTTTTCTGATTAAAAATTAAATCTGCCTAATTTCTATATTTTTCTCGTGCAAAGGATGGCCATTGACATCTTCTAATGCGAAAATGCTGCCAGGTCATCGACACATTTGCCCCAGCCAGGTACAGTCAGGGGTGGGTTGTTTGACTGTTTGATTTTGTATTTTATAGGTACCAATATTTTATTTTTAGACATTATAATTATAATGTAATTTGTGACCCATTTATGTATTTATATTTTGTAATAAATATTATAAAGACATATTTTAAATACATACTAATTTAATTAAACCACGGATTTATCACCGAAATAAACGCTAATTGATTTATTTATTGAATGTAAGGCACAACTACTTCTTTTAATAGTACTACGTACAGAAGACCCCGAGAAAGTTACAAAAGCCCATAAAAACTTAGGCAAGGTTCTTACAAACTAGCCTTTTTCTAAGCCTGCCCTTTTCGTCACGTCTTGGTCGTCTCATTATTTGTTAACATAAAAAGTAGCAATTTACACTTACAGTCAGTATTTCATAACACGATGCTGAAACGCTGAGTGTTATCACTAAGAAGGAGCTGGCAATTAAATTTAAAACAAAAACTGACATGCTGTTCGTCGACCGTGTAGTTACTAATTACTTACTTATTTTCGAAAAGTCTTTATACCTGTATAAATTAAATATATGCATAGTCAATGTAGCGTAACACAGTTATTTTCTCATACATAAATTTTTTAGATAAGTGCTCTTAGTTCAGACCGGCCCCGACTTAAGGGTACTACACACTATGATACAGTGAATAGAGAGTTTTGCCCTACAAAAGGTCCGGTTGTTCTGATTTTGTGATATGTTGTATAGGTCGATAGAGAAATTAAAAATCCAAGTTTTCGTCACCGTCCCCCGTCCTGTGCTTCCTCCGCGATCTTGGAAAAACCAACAAAAATCAAAAATGGGCACATTTTTCAGTATCTCGCTTATAATTATTTTTCAGTGCAATTTAGAGCAAAACATATTTAAACAACTTTGTAGAATACAACATTTTGTATAAATTCAAACCGTAAAGATTTTTATACGATCACTAGAAACGGAGTTATGTAACTATACAACATATCAAAAAATCTGAACTACCGGACCTTTTGCGGGATGGCCATACATAGTTAGACTCTATTTACTGGATCACTATGCCGCCGGCCGGAAACCGACCGGAAGACGCAGCGTAGGAAGGCCTCCCACTAGGTGGACCGACGACATTGTAAAAGTTGCGGGCAACCGGTGGATGCAAATGGCAGGTTGTCGTACAGTGTGGCGATCTAAGGGGGAGGCCTTCGTTCAGCAGTGGACGTCTCCGGGCTGATGATGATGATGCCGCCGGCATTCATTGCTCGCCGGCTTTTTGCCGCCCGCCGTCATCAATAAGCCCAACCGGCACAAATTGGCAGAAAGCCGTGTGATGGTTTTCACTTTTGAAAAAAAGAACTTTAATCAACTTCTCGTGAAGTTGACAACATCAAGGAACAGTTCGAGGAACGAGTGAATTTAAATATAGTTTAAACTCAATAAACTTGTCGACCTAAGTCTCATCCAATCCTCTTAGGGCACTCTTATTTTTTTATCAAGCAATTTATAGTGAATATCTACGAAATCCTTATCTTAACTCCTTTTTTA
Organism: Erannis defoliaria; assembly: GCA_905404285.2. NCBI lineage: Eukaryota > Metazoa > Arthropoda > Insecta > Lepidoptera > Geometridae > Erannis > Erannis defoliaria. The sequence continues at coordinate 6,932,603 of FR990066.1, read as the reverse complement.
CCGACTTCAAAAAAGGATGAGGATCTCAATTCGGTTGTACTTTTTCTTAATGTTTTTTATCTCAGAACTCTATCAAAGTAATTTTCCAAATTTTTTTATTTTTTATTTGGGAGGTTATACTTTCAGATTAGTCCCATAGAAATTTCATCTAAATAAATCGCTGTTGTAGGCTGTTATAGGTTGTTGTTGTAGGTCAAAATAACTGAAAATAAAGTTTCATCCAAGTTGCATAATCAGCCTTTTAATTGTCCACTGCTGGACTTAGGCCTACCCTCGAAGGCAACGAGGCTCTTTTGTACACAACGAGTACAAAAGAGAGTGAATAATTTTATTTTTCGCCTCTAGTGGTCTCTATTTTGGATGTAATACCTAATATGATTCATATAATATATAGTAGTAAGAATAACAACTAAACCCTAAGAATTAAAGCATGTATAAGCCACAATTTTTTATAATTTTTGTGGATATTACGTTTGATAAATTTATGTATTCTTTTTTCAAATAATGTTTGCGGTATTATAATAAATACTGGGGGATTGGTATCATCATTTTAACCAAATTTGACTAGGCAACGAACCTTAAAATCATTTTAATTGCGCTATATTTCCGGGCTGATGATAATGATAAGTATGGTACAGCAGATTTTTTTTCGTCAGGGGTAGTAAACATTCTACACAATAATGAGTGCAGTGAGTTCCTTTCGATTCGGTACTACCGTTCCGCATGTACCTATAGATTGTAGATTGAATTAGTAGGTATGATCTTACTAATTGTTTATAGATACATACATACAATTAATATAATGTTACTAATTGTCTATACAGACAATAGGGTAGATGACTGATGTTTATATCGTTGAAACCAATAGCTTTGATGAAGAATTTAACTAAATATAGTATGTTTATTGAATAAATAATTTAAATCGGTTATTAATGTTCTGATATATGAGCGTTTAAAGTTTTTGTTAGAGACAACCCTGTCCCTTTCCCACAAAACAAAAAGTGACGTCACTTCTTAATTGTCAGAATAGAATTTATATGGCGTACAGAGAAGTGAGTGAAGTGATATGCTGTTTCGCTCACTCTGTCTAGCATGATATTAAAATACTTATAAGTTGCTTATTTTTTATCAGATTTTCATTTTCATTTCATTAATGAGGTATATTTATGGGCCGCATTTTAAGAGGACAATAAAAAATAACCAGTCATCTAGCCATTAGTCATTAGTAACATTATATTTAAAATATAATTAGAGACATTTAGTCGTTGTCAGCTATAAGACGTCCCCTGCTGGACAAAGGCCTCCCAATAGAGGCGTGTTGCCATAATCCCCTCGCTTGGCAGGAGGCTTGGGGATCGCAGAATGTTCACCATCGTTCACCAAGAGGACACTGATGCCCGTCCTCCAGTGGGTCTGGTTGCAGTTTAAGGATATACCCAGGTCCAGAGACATTTAGTACTAATTGTATATTATTTATATTTATTACGTAAAAGTTGTATAGTTATATCGAACATCATCGTCAGCCCAGAGACGTTCACTGCTGAACGAAGGCTTTTCCCGTAAACTGCCACACTGTACGACAACATGCCATATGCATGCCCGAACATACTTAGTCAATTTTATGAAGAAGAACATGAAATGCATCGCATGTCAGATTTATATACCGAGTTGGACATAAAAAAGACTGAAGAGGCATCGCGATATCTATCTATGAAATCACTACGGTGTCGGCCACGGGACGCAAGGCCTGCAAGATCTGTACGTTGAACTCGTACCTATACTGTCCCATATACTTATTAGGGTGGAGCGCTCAATGTATGAAAAAAATTTTTTTTGGGAATTTCGATTTTGCGGGGTGCTTGAAATTGGCCAATTAGCCTAAATATAATGTATGCAAAATATTATTTAAATCAAACCATGGGAAGTATTGCCACCAGGCTCCCAAACTTTTGGAAAATATCAAAATTCTCGATATTTCCGATAGGCTATAATATACTTAACTAATAACGATTACTTTTGAGATTTGTTTTATTTGAGTTATTAATAACATACACAATAATAAAAAATAATAAAAATAACATAATTTCTAGCAAAATAATTGAAATAGAATTAGCCAATTTCGTCTAAAAATCGCGTGGTGGCGGGAATTTGGGAGATGCATTTCGCCCCCGCACAGGTCAGGTGAGGGGCGGGTGGCTTGACCTTGAACTAGCAAGTGTAATTTAGTGTGATTTGTGAATTATAATTGATCGCACGCTTTTTTGCATTCTTTTCTCAAGTGTTTAGCGAATGTAAATCACGGCGGGAGCGCGCGTTTATAATGAGTTTACGAAGTGGAAATAAGTGTCCAATATTTGTTAATGGACAGGAATTACCTCAGAACGTACTACCTACTTACGAGGATGTTATCAGGTATTATTTACTTGTTACACAAAATATACAACAGCGCCAAGATCGCGTCAAAATAACAGCGGAAACCGTTGCTACTGAAATCGAAAAGATTTGGACGAAGGCTTCCATTCCCTTTGTAGAACATCGCACCATTGTAGCTCGAATAAAAGCATATCACGATAAATACCGCTTTATATTAAAACCTTACCAAAAAAGAAAAGATAATGAGAATTATTTGCAAAAGATACAGCAGTTCAAAACCGACAGCAAAAAGTTATTCGACATAGCTTGTTGCAAATGTTCGAGCTTTATATCATGTTTGTGTGATAAACGACGAAAGATACCGATACAGGAAAGAGATTTTATGATTGATCAGAGGAATGAGAGAAAAATGATGATAGGTTCCATAGATTTGGTAACGACGAAAAGAGTTGAGAGAAAAATTGAAAGAGAAGCAAAGAGAAACCCATGTGAAAAACAAGGATTATTGGCTGAAACCGAGGCGACTGATATCGAAAAACCCAGAGAAGAAGGATCTAGTATTTCTAGGGAATTAAATAACGAAAATAGCTCGGAACCCTTGCTGTCTGTGAGTGAAAAGTCTGCCAAAAACTCATGTATGCCACCTGTGTCGTACGCAACAGTTGCAAGAACATTGGATCGTTTTGGAATTTCTGATAGAGCCGGTGCTGCTTTAGTATCCGCCACCCTCCAAGACATTGGCTTAATAACCAGGGAAAGCTCAGATAACGTTGTTGATCGGTCCAAAATTCGCAGAATGCGATCTAAAGCTAGGGAAACGGTGGTAAAACATGGCTTAGCTGATATACCAGAGATTATTTGTATTTCTTTTGATGGGCGGAAGGACAAGACGTTAGTTCAAGAAGACGGTAGAAGGAGAGTTATAGTAGAAGAGCATATAACTGTGTTGATGGAACCGGGGTCAAAATACGTGGGCCATATATCTTTGAAGTCCGGGAACGCTAAAGCAATATCTAAAAGTCTATGTTCCTTTTTTGTGGAAAATTCAATTAGTCCGACTAATATTCTGGCTATCGGTTGTGATGGGACTGTCGTTAACACGGGAAACAAGGCGGGAATTATAAAACTGATCGAAAACCAGCTACAACGTCCACTCCAATGGCTAATATGTCAACTGCACGCAAATGAACTGTCTTTACGACATCTATTTGAGTACTTGGACGGCTCTACCACGGGTCCAAAAAGCTTTAGTGGGCCGATTGGAAAGTCACTAAGCAATTGCGAGTTACTTCCTGTTAAATCATTCAACGCTATAACGTGTTGCTTACCGGATATAACGAAGAGCCGCGATGATCTGAGCACAGACCAATTGTATCTTCTGGAAATGTGTCAAGCGATCAGTAAAGGCGAGTGCGACGAGAGATTGGCAAAACGCAGGCCTGGAAAAATTTGTCATTCAAGATGGCTTACAACGGCAAATAGTATCCTCCGTCTCTACATAGCGACTGAAACCCCAGCTGAAAATCTGAAAATACTGACAGAGTTCGTAATTAAGGTTTATGCTCCCATGTGGTTTCGCATTAAAACTCATCCGAGCTGCATTCATGGCGCCAAACATCTATTTGACACAATTCAACTCTCACGATACCTTCCGGACCAACTCAAGAAGGTGATAGATCCGGTTATACAAAGAAACGGCTATTTTGGCCATACAGAAAATATCCTGATTGCGATGTTAGCAGATAACCGGAAGCACATCAGAGAACTTGCACTGAGAAGGATTTTGAAGATACGTGATGGTTCTACTGGCCTCACTCCTTTGCGAGTCTTTAAAGTACCAAAATTTTATTTCGAAGCACAGGATTTTACAGAACTCGTGGCCTGGGACAAACCATCTGAACCACCTTTCACCAAAATTTACTCTACCGACGTCATTCTTGCGGCTTTGATGGATCCCGATAAAAATACCTCAGAATTATTGCAGGTCTTTCAGGATATCCCTTGTCACACTCAAGGAACAGAAAGATGCATAAAATTAGTCACGGAATCTTGCGCTGCTGTCTGTGGACAAAACCGACGAGAAGGCTGGATCAGGAACAAGATAAAATCGTTTCAAATAATGCCATCGTTCAACACTAAAAAGGAGTACAAAATTGAATAAATTTAAGACATTTCACAATTTTAATTTATATTTAAAAAACACGAATATCTCTGTTTTGTTGATTATTTTTTGTTATTTCACTTGTATTTCATTACTATATTGTCTTGATTTCAAAAAAAAATATGTAGAAGAGCACTTTTATATTTTTTTAATAAACCATTATTTTTCCTAATTATCAGAATTTCAATGCCGTGGTGGCAATACTTACATCCATTTTACGAGTTCACTCCCATATTAAGTTTTAATCCTAATACTAAAACGCAACTTTCCCGCACACCGCCTTTTCGAAAATTCGAAAAAAAAAAAAACACTCCACCCTAATACTTATGGCTCCGTATAAGACAGTGATTTGTGCACAAGCTCACGTGCAATTTCGGTACTACCTCATTGTTGTCTATACTTATGACCATGCACAGTACGCTGGGCCTGATTAAAGACAGGGTATCCTGATGATGGTATTCATTGTTTCCAGATGAAAGTGTTCATGGACATGAAGCCGGGCGGTGCGCTGTGCACGGCCCTCGCCACCATGTTCCGCTTCAAGTCGGAGCAGCGGTGGCGCAAGTTCGACTTCCAGGTCGGTAAGGTATGCACCGGCGCGCACGCTGCCTCGCTCACCACCCCGCCCCCCCGCCGCCCCCGCAACGCACCACGCGGCATAACACACCACCTGCGACACGCATCTCATACTTACACAACACTGATTCAATTATAGTCACTTTGTTAACCGACTTCAATAAAGGAGGAGGTTCTATGTTCGATTGTATGTATGTTCACCGATTTCTCCGTCAATTGTGAACCGATTATAAAATATTTTTTTATTTGACAAGGTATACTTTCGAGGTGGTCCCATATTAAATTGAAGTCGGTTTTTTTTTTTTTAAAGTTTCTTGTTATATTATGCGATTAGCCTTATAAAGAAAGAAATAATATTTTTTTCTGTAACTTCAGTACAAAATAAAAATGTAACTGTGAGATAGATTATGTATTACCAGATTCTCGAGTCACAAAAGTGGCCTTATCTGTGTAAATCGACTGAACAGGTCGTGACAGTACATCTACGGAGTGCGGTCGGTTCAGACCTATTGACTTAAGACATCGGGAATGTGAGGAGGGAGGGTGTCTTCTCCTAAACTGTAGATCAGTAAAAGCCTCAGTGATTGAAAACTAAGCGTTGAAGCTAAGCTAATCTCGCGATAATCTGGTCATTAACTACCTCTATGCAAATCACATCGTTATGTTAATCCTTTGCTACGTAAAAGAGAAAACAACATACCAACTAACTTTCGCATTAATATTTTCTAATAAATAAATAATATTATATTAGTCAGGATAGTGGGTATGAGTATTTGGATTGCCTCTAGACTTTAATCAGCCTATAGGTCATCTATTTGTTTTTGTGTAGTAGATTAAGAAGGTAAGCTAGATTGTAATTAAGTAGTTTGTTTTTTTAGTTTATAAAGACAGTTACCAGAAAATCTACTTTTTCTTAATATTGTGAGATGCGTGTTGTAGCTAAATGCACGAAACAGGGTATGATATACTAATTAAAACATTTGTAGATCTTTATAATTAGGAAGACGAATGAAGTAATAGTAGAGTATGCTCCTCTGGAAAAAAGCCTGTCTTTTTCTTTGGCAGCTTGAACCCTGAGCGTAACGATCCCTCGTTTAGGGTTATATAGAGTCCTGAGTTAAGCGAGGGGTTGAAGCTGCCAAAGACGAAGACAAGCTTTATTCCTTAGGAGCATACTCTACTTTTCACACCTTCTGCGAGACAATAAAAAGCCAGGGCTCCATAAATTAAAATTCACTGACTATCACAGGACCAAACACCGTCTTTTGTTTCACATTCTTTGTAAACGCACCTTTTTTTTGAGTGCTGCTTAGGGGACCAGTTCGATTTTCGCACAAACCTCTTTACAATGCTAAATGGCATTTTTTTACTTAGAGTTTTTCACGAGTTTCCACACGAATTTGACGTTCCAAATTCAAATCACTTTATTCCTTAGGGAGTTTAATACAACTTTATATCCCTTAAGAGATAATGCTTTACCTTTCGTTGAGGTTGCATGATATGTAAATGGACATTGTCGAGCAGGTGGTGTGAAAATAAATATATTATATGACTAGTATTTCTTAGTATTTATGGAAAATACTTACGTTATGTACGACTATTGAATACGACCCTTCCTATGTACCTAGGACATATATCCTATACATCCTATACACATAGGAAGGGTACTCATAAATCCACTATAATTTTTTTTAATTTTGTAATGATTCAGTCTATTTTCCTTCACAAGTTTTGTAAGTATTTCTTCCAACACGAATTACACTGGTAATGTTATAGGAGTACAAACGGCTCTCCTAATATCGTTTTAACAAACGTTTTGATACTTTACTTTAAACATATCCGTAGCCGTAAACATATAAGCAGACGCTTATATTTGCTGCGTATCGAGGTTTACGAACTATGTACCTATTTTTGTACCATTTTGAACTTTACAAAAGCAGAAAGACACCTGAATCTATGACAGACAAGTTTCAGTAAGTGCCTACTTTATTGAATACCATAATACTGCTTCTTCTCAACTAACTCCTCAAAATAAGTAACGTCTTTAACCCCATGCATGACCACCAACGTCGTTGTCATACCGTCTTACATAGCAAAATATTTATGTCCATTCAAAAATATATTGTGTACTCTATTGAAATAAAGAATTAAATGATATTCAAAAACAAATCGAGAGAGAAAAGTCTTCTCAAATTCTGATTTCGATGTAGCATAATAAGCCTGTTAATAGTTCTCTGCTGGTCCAGCAGTGGACTATTAACATGCTTATTTTGCTTGGACAAGCAAAAAAGGCTTGCGCGTTGGTAGATTCACGTACGCCATTGAATTTCTTCTACGGACGTAGACAGGTTTCCTCACGATGTTTTCTCCCTAAGTCCGTACATAAATTCCGTGAGAGCTCATTGGTAAGGGCTCGGTATGAACACACGACCTCGCGATTACAAGTCGAGCGGTCTCCTTTGGTCGAACTTGGCTATCACGGTTTACACTCGGGGTCCCTGTTCCTTTTTGTAGATAGGTTTTTATTGGTTTGTACAGGGTATCTATGCTGTGGAGGTCAGAAGGTTAACAACAAATCCATAATTACATACAAACGACACACATGTATAGGTACCCTATGTAACACGCTCAAATCACACAATAGAAAGAATCAACCATTACTTATAAAATATCATTGTATATGAGCTGAACTAGCTTGTCAAAGACTGTCCTGGGATTATTGGGCTTCCATGACGTTACCCCCCATTTCATGCAAGGGTCATTATATTGTAAAATGTTTGATGGTATCAAGTATTAAAAATGGTTTTTGAATTGTTTGTGTAAATACTGATAAGCGTGGGAATTTTCTCGTAACAATGAACTGTGTGTGTGTATGTGTAAATAATCTTTGTGTTTGTCACTAATAACATTGGGTGTTTCGAATATCTGTCCTTGCATTGCATGCATTTATTTTTTGTGTGTTCTTGCTGGTGACCTTTTCTGTACAATGTCCTTTTTAGTTCTTGATAAGTTTGTTTCCATCATTATTATTGTAAAGTCCGGCCGTGCCGACTCATTGCAGGGCACTGGCAACCCTAAATATAACGTAGATAAAAATTGTGTTTGTGTTACCTAAACTAGTAGAAAAATTAGATGTAACGTTTCGTTTATTGTTAGATTTGTGGACCAATGGCCGATATTACAATCAGACAGTATCGGAAAAAGATGGCAACATTTTCAGACCTGTCAGTAGTTTATATTCAAACATTGTGCACAAAAACGAAACCCTTATTACAATACACGTATTTAGGGTGTGCGTGGCCTTTTGATAACGTATCTCTCCTCCTTCTTTGACTTTCTTATTATTGTTGTACCTCTGCTTTGAGAGCTGCTGGTTGTGGGTTCAATTCCCACCCAGAACAACATAAATGTTTGTGTTTTATAATATCTTATGTGTTGTAAGTATATATTTACAAAAAAGGTATATAAGTATCAAAATACCTTTATTTTTTTGGAAATTATTGTAATCTGGTTCCCATAGCAATAACCTTAGCTTAGTTTAGGGCAAGATGATTATTAATTTATACCTCTTATTATACATCCCTGAGACAAGGTAAAGCACCCTAAATATCATGTAGTGTAATAAGCCTTTCACATAGGTAAAATATGCTAGGTTTGTTATAAGGCTGCACTAACGCGCGTTCCGTCTCTTCCCCTCCCCCGTTTCGCCCTTTCCAGAATCCGTCGCGCAAGGATCTGAACGTGCAGATGATGCTAGAGATCGAGTCATCACTCGTCGGCGCTGAGCTGATTCGCACGCCCTGTGTTTACATACGCCCTGAGGTGGACAAGCAGACCGCTAACAAAGTGAAGGACATCGTCAGCAACCATCAGGGAGAAATATGCGGTAAGATCTTCTGAAGAGTCGTGGGATTCGAGGACGCGCTTGTTTTAATTTGCCTCTTTTGGTTAAGGTAGCAATCATAGACATACATAGTAGGGACGAGTTGGACGCCATTTTGAAATGTCGCCCATTCGTCGGTGTCAAAGAAACGCATTGACACCGATGCCGACGCACAGTCTGCGACGCATGTCCGACGTGATTGCTTGAGAGCAAAATGCCAAACTGTGTGGTGAAGGGCTTTACGAATTACATTTCAAAGTACGGTAAAAAAAGGTGGCGTTTCTTATGACTTACTGCAACATTTAAAGTTAAACTAAACATGCTTTTCCACATAAACTTTTATTTTTAGGTAATAGGTAAGTCGTTTTAGTTTCTTACAGATTGCGCTTCTACTACCACGCCTTACTGGCGCTGCGCGTAGTGACCGCGAAATCCGAGAGATGGCGTTGTCCTTTTGTCAAAGAGAAATTAGTCTTACGATTGGTGAATGGGAAGGAGAAAACGCTTTAAAAAAGGTGTTTTTGGGAATGTTTTATGGCAAAAATAGAACATGTGAAGCTTTGAAATTAATATATAGTGTAACACATATCATGAAGTTTTATGTAGACTCCGACTACGAGATCCAAATGTTTAAAATTAGTTATAGTTAGCATTCTAAGCACTTGGAATTACTTCGAAGTACCAATATTTTAGATGCTGGTGTTTTCGGTTTTCCAAAACGGTTTAGTACCAAACTCAGCACAGTTATTCTCATAGTTTGTACTTTTTATAATAAGGATCACTTGTTTCGATCAGTAATTAAAAAAAGGGATTGTGAACGTAAAACCGATTTGCGCCTACTAAAACGTAACATTTCACGAACGTGTTTTGCTGGTAAAATAAGAACAGGCCCTACCATTGGCACTTTTGCAAGCGGTCTGGCAACGCCCCGTGAAAAAAGCGTAACAAGGACACCGATAGCTCGCTCTGACTTGTCAGCTTTTTCGTTCAGCGAGGCGTTATATGAATTACGGAATCGGGAATCGGTAGCTAGCTGCATTATTAACTAGTGGCCCGTCCCCGCTTCGCGCGGGTGCATTTTTTTATCGTACAAACCTCATTCAATGTTATTAGGTTAAAAAAAAACATTTTGATTTAGGTAAAAGTTTTCAAAACTACTAACACTTAGATAATAAATGTCATAGAAACAATCGTAGTACATACATTATAATAAGCTTTCATAAAATTTATCACGTCATCAGTTAGTCAACCCACACGTACCAACACCACACCACATGACGATGGTCAATAGTAGTGAAGTAGTGAATTACGATATTGAACCTTATTCCGATTATTGAATACGATATTGTGAAAATTATTCCAAACAATATCGTGGTCGCTGGTATAAAAAGTGGACCGTAACGAAATGGTCTATGTCGTCTTTCCTAAATAAGTAGGTACAAAAGTGTCAGATTTGGAAACATGAACTAGTATCATTGTTTAGCTTATTTAATCAGCTCGCTGTTATGACCTTGAGGAAATCTTGCGACTCGCTGATACTTTCCCAATAAAACTAACGGCCGTGTGCTATTCGAGAAAATAGTAAATTCAAAATCGCGACCAAATTCGAGCCCTGCTTTAGCCGCCATCTTTATTTTATGTGGGATCTGCAATATCTCGACCATCTTTAACTTTCCGAGAAAGATCATCGGACTTAAGTTGTTCATTATTAAATTCTCTACGTTTTATCTTTTGTTTTTTTTTCGTACGATGAATTTTTCCCGAGTTATAAGTTATGTGTCGCAAAAGCCACCGGTGACCCAAGACAGAGCGGAGTTTGAAACAAATTTGTGAGCCGCAGGCCACCTTTACCGAACATTTAACTATAGCTTTTCGAGAAAGATCATGGGGACTAAAGTTGTACATTATTCAATTCTCTACATTGTATGGTTTCTGGCTACTGATAAATTAGTTGAAGAAGAATGACCAGACCATTACTAATGGTGTTTATTTATATAAAACAAAAAAAAAAGTCGATTTGCTACTACTAAGATCTCATACAAACCTCTACAAATAACGATGACATTTATTAAAGCAAGGCAGGCAGTAATATAGGTACTACTTCACCGAGACAGTTCGACTGGGGTGCGAGGATGACCGGAGGTGTGACCATCGATACTCATATCGGTCATCCCTATCGTACACTGACGGTATCGTTTGTGGCATTGTGAAATCAAACGCAGCACACACACACAGCAGTGCAGTGCACCGCAGTGTGCTGTGTTCACTGTCGAACTGTTAAACTGCTTTGCGCCTAGATGGCGCGCGGGTGATGGCTTATGGAATCAAACTAATGCACTCATTACTGGATAGATGGCGTGCCGGCTGCTAAATGCGCAATTTCATTTTGCCTTACCTTTCACCTTAACTCAGGCGTATCTAGACATAGAAATCATTGGTAGCAATATCCATGTTGATATGTATTGCTAAAACGAACAAACCAGTTTCAGACGGAGATGAAATAAGAAAGACCTATAAATAATTTCACAGACTAATACAGTAGTGCTTAGTATGTAGTGTATTTTTAGCAATACACTTTGTGCAGAAAAAGAACCATCGTGGCCAAGAGCTGAACTGAAGTTACGATTTATAAATTGCAACCCACTCGTTTCTTCAGGCTAGACTAGGGAACAAAATCTTGCGCTGCTCTGCACTGCGCTCCTCACACAGTATTAGATGTCAAATCTCTTTATGTCCAGTAATTTCTCTGGTAATATTACCCTCCAAACCGAAACACAGTAATTCTTGCACATAACTGTTTGGCGATTGATTATAACTTGCAAAAGTACGGTACTTCCCCTGGCGGACTCTGCAACAGGGTCTTATCACTGCAACTCCACTCTATTCCCATCTTGAATTAACAAAACTGTTTGGTACCACCACAGAGGATGAAGAAGATGCGACCCACATAATCTACCCGACCGTGGACCCGTTGGAGGAAGAGTACGCGCGGCCCGTGTTCCGGCGCGGGCAGTACTCGCTCGTGCACTGGTACTACCTGCCCGACAGCCACGACACCTGGGCGCAGGCCGACCTGCCGGTCAGTACATAATGATGTTCGACCTTCACACGGAGTACGCACGGCCTGATTTCAATGACAACATCCCACATCAACAGCCGGAAGACGTCTACTGCTGGGCGAAGGCCCTAAGGGAGAGCCCTTAATAGGGAGGGGTTGCCCCAAGCCGCATGCCAAGCGTGGGGATCGCAGAAAGCTTACCACCGTTAACTAAGAGGACGCTGCTGCCAGTCCTCTGGCGGTTCTGGATGCAATTTTAGGACATACACAGGTCCAACACCCCATGTCCTATCAATGAGAGATTTTTAATGCAATGGTGTGACGAGACGATCAATACATTCGCCTAGTGGTAAGCATCACGCCTGCCCACAACAGTAGCAGCGCCAGAGTTGTGAACTTGTGAACAAACTCCTGCGTCGCACTGCACTGCGCTCTTCACCCTGAGATATTAGATTAGTCTATGATTGCGAACTGGGATGTAACTTGAACGAACAATATCGTCTAGCATAACACATGAACGCAGTTTTGTAGAGGTCTTCAGTTTGTAACATAGATGATACCAAGGTAAAAGGTACTGTCTGAGCTGGTGTAAACTATTATCTAAGAGTGCTTCCTGTTCTAAAAAGTCTGCTGTTCACTGATCTTTCAGACAGTTTTTACTCGGTAATTTTTTTGTGCTCTCTATGTATCTATAAAATACTAGGTGAAAGTGACAATAATAAACGAATTGTTATTTTCCTAGGTGGATGCTCCGGAGACGGTGAGCTGGGAGTGCAACCGGTCGGAGACGTGGCGCGTGACAGCCACGTGGGCTCTTGACTTGCCACAGTACAATGAGTGGATGAACGAGGAGGACTACGAGGTCGATCACCACGGCAAAAAGAAGGTCAGTACTTCGTTCTTTCGTGAATGAAAGACTCACAGTAGTCCTAAAAGCTGTAAAATCCGTTTTAATAGCTAAAGCAGCTTTAATAGTAGTAACTTTTTAGAATTATTGTTTTCTGCCTTTGGAGTGCCCTATGTCCAGTAGAAGATTATGATAGGCTGACTGAAATGATGATGGTGACGTGTATAGTGGTAGCTATGCCCCGCCGGTGACCTCGATATCGAATGATCAACTGGGCCTAATATAAATACAGATTTGCGTGCAACTCTTCTAATACCTAAGTGTCACAATATGTGGACAATATCTCTTCTCACACTCTTACACTAGTAGCAGAGATATCGTGGATCTGATAACTACCTTATAGATACAGAAATAGGTTTGCCATTCATTTGGCCATGTTGTGTGTTTATGTTTGTGTATTTTTGTTGTATGGCAACAGCAGGACCAAATAACGCTGATCTACTTCAGTAATGAATAATTGATCGGCATCGTCTACATTACAATTCTCCAGTGTGAAGTAATTATTACTTCTATACTCAGTTTGTTTGGCTTATTGTGAATGTGGTATCAGACAGTTCAATACTTCTTCGTACGTATTTGACTTGACTTTGAAATGAAATGTCGAAGTAAAATGTCTGAACACAAAATGAATAAAAAAAAAAAAAAAAAATTATGAATAGTCAAAGTTTCTTTACAGAGGCAATTGGTTTTGTGACAGAGGTAGTAGAAAATAGAATCATAACTTAATAATAATTATGAATTAATTAATTTCTTCTGTTACAGAGGTAATAGAAAATAGAGCCATAACTTAATAATAATTATGAATTCAAAGTTTATTTATTACTGAACCAATCCAACTATGTAGAATATCGTTATTGAACTAATCCAGCATTGTTGGATTTCATCATTCGGCATCATTCAGTCGAGTGAGTGAGCCCGGTTGAACCGTCTGGTACCACCTTTATCATTATTTTGTTAGGTTCACAAGCTCCGTCTGTCGGTGGATGATCTGATCCCGGGTGGCGAGCCCTCCAGCAAGAGTAAGAAGGGTGGCAAGAGAAAGCGATCTCCCTCGCCGCCGCCGCAGAAGAACAAGAGGAAGAGGTACGTTATAATATATGAAAAGCTTTTTTTAACTTAATGTTGATATTGTTTTTTTTCTTAGTTATTGACATCGCTCGTTGTGCATTCTGCCAGTGTCAAGTTTATGAATTTTCAAGTTTCTTTTATTAAAATCAAGTCAAATATATCATTAAATCACAGTCAGTCACACGAAACCAGTCATAGTCGAGTCCAAGTCATGCCCTAGTAAAGTTGTGGCGACTTTACTATGACCTTCTACGGAGTTTTGAAACCAACACGAAAAGACATGTTTCGCCACATTATATAACTTGCCCACACTCGTGAATGTAATTCAACACTCAATGAATAAAACACCACCATTTTTAATCATTAATTCGCGAAAAAACACAACTTTAAGGAAATAATAAATGCAACAACATGATTTTTCCGTGTTCCCGCCAAAACTCCGTTGATATTGTTTTTGTACTCAACTGATCTAACAGTACTAAAACTATCTGCGTCCCTTTTGATTTCGATATGTAACTCATTTATATTTACTTGGTGGTACGTCTGCAGACCGCCTACGTAGGTACCACCGTGCTATTAGATATTTTTATATTATAAGTTAATTGTTTTATTTCGTTAATTCCATACAAAGTTCTGGGCACACGTCGTTACCATAAAAAATGTGAGAAAAGAATTGCAACTATTTTCAAGTCGTCAAGTTTAGTTTAAATAATGGTACAACGGAACTGATTAAATCAGTCAATTCAACATTAATATTACAATGCACAAGAGAACTATTATGAAAATCTTGTTAAAAATCTTACCTTTATGTGTGTCATCACGAACATAATATATTTGTGCGAACTGCAAGGTATTATTAAAAGTATAGTCGAAAATGTAACTCATTCACCTGTAAATAGTTCGATAGCTAATGTTGACCTAGCAGGGAAGGTCCCGCTCTACCCCGAATATACAGAGTGGTATTATTACTCGAATATACTCCTTGTTTTCAAGTGGGTTAGTTCATCCACACAATGCAGTTGACCTTTGAGAACGTTAGAAATTATGCCAATAATGTTTTTTTTCCATTCAGCCGTGTGGCCAAGAGGCGCGACAATGACGCCGAGGACGAGGAGGATAACGCGTCCAGAGACAACACCGATGTGGCGCCACCGCCCGAGCCTGTAGAGAAACCAGTAGAAAGTATGTTAACGTAATATTCCAGTTTTTAGACTGTTTTGTAGTCAATGCAACATTGTAGGAAAATTTTGCACAGATTATATTTTATTTTAATACAATGGAGAATGTTTTGAAACTTGGTAGAGTAAAATTGTAAGTAAGGCAATGAACGCCTCGACGCGAAGTGCTGAAAATCTTAGACACGCCACTCGGCTGCTGATGCAGATGATGTAAATAAATAATAAATAAATATCCAGCGCCATCTATCCCCAAACTAAGCAAAGGATGTAATATGGAAACCAGATAGCTAAAAGTATACTTATATACATATTTTTTTGTAAATTCAGTCATAAATAACTAAATAAATATTGGGGGACATTTTACACACAGCGCCATCTAGCCCCATACTAAGCAAAGCTTGTATTATGTAAACCAGATAGCTGATAGAATAGTTATATACATTTTTTTTCGTAAATACATAATATAATTCTTAATAACAAGCTCGGTTTCTCCCGCTATGCTACAGGATCAATTTTTTTCTCCATATATAAAAATATCAATTTTAATACTGAGAATACTCAAAAAGACAATTTAAATAGACGCGTAGGAAATCAAACCACATTGCATCGTAATTAGATCAATTTTAATCTGTTGCAAAATGGCATTTCGAGCGTTTAACTTCAAATGCGCGACCAATGAATGGCATTTTTTCGTCGGTAGTTATACAATTTGTGTGAAACTGGCGACAGCGGTTTTCCCATGGAGAATAGGGAGTTGCGATAAGGAACTTACGGCCGTAGAACAAAATTGCGGACGGTGATTGTGTGACGTCACACTTATTTGGTCAGTCTGCGAGCGACCGCCTCACGTAGCAGTCATTCAGGCTTTCAAAACAGATGCACGACTTTTAGTGTTTTTACACAGTAAAAGTGAAAAGAAAATGAGTGGCTGCATTTTTTCTCGCACATATTATCGAGGCAAACATTCCGATGACATGATTGGCGTCTCATTTCATTCTTAAGTAATTTTATTTGTGTTTTTATGTGGTTTGTTTATGAAATATGTAACGTTTCTTGTGTTTTTAACTAGCTCCAGAGATGGCGCTACTAGTAGTAAATCTAGCGTTTATAAGAGATCTCCATTTTGTCGATAAAGCACTTCTAAAAAAAATTATCCTGAAATCTGCTAGATGGCAGCACCATGTGCAGAATTTACCACTCCTCCCGCCAACCCTACACCTCCCGATCAC
The DNA here is from genome assembly GCA_905404285.2 of Erannis defoliaria. Lineage (NCBI taxonomy): Eukaryota > Metazoa > Arthropoda > Insecta > Lepidoptera > Geometridae > Erannis > Erannis defoliaria. The sequence continues at coordinate 6,916,170 of FR990066.1, read as the reverse complement.
GCGTCCTTCTATGGAAAATCCTTTGATCACATCTGTGCTTCTATTACTCTGTGGGTTTTCAATACAATTGTTTTGACAGCCGTTCTACCTAAGAAGTAGGGCTTTCGCTTTTCTGTGCCCACGCACGTACTTGGAACCCTAGTATGGGGATGCTAATATTATAAATGCGAAAGCACGTTCGAGAAACGGATCGGCATGACTTAGATAAGACTGTGGGTCAAAGAGCTTTTTTATAACCCGGAAAATACTGTAGGATAACGGATGTAAGGTAGATAAAACAGTTAGTTTTAGTAGTGATAGGATTCGATTGCAGAGTGCACCTGGGGAAGTACCACATCTTTGCTAGTTATCCAACCGCCATGCAGTGTGCAAGCATTACAAATGTTACCATATAAATTACTGGGCATAAAGAGATTTGACGTATTAGTTTATGTCCCAGGGTGACGAGCGCAGTGCAGTGCGACGCAGGATTTTGTTAGCAAGTTCTCAATTTCGCCACTGCTACTGTTACGGGCAGGTGCGCTTACCATCAGGCGAACGTCTCGCTCGTGTCATCACTCCGTTGAATAAAAAAAGTGAATAATGACGTAAATGTTTGCAGCCCCAGTGACGCCAGCGCCGGAGCCGGTGGCGGCGGCGCCTCCCGCGGCGGAGGCTCCGTCTACGCCCGCGCCTCCAATGGATACGCACGACGACTCGCAGGGCAAGCACAGCGACTCCAACACACAGGTGAGTACATAAGAAAAACCTTTATTTCAGATATTCATCGATAAGTTGTTAGTAAAGCCAAGGCTATTCAATTACACACTATACTATTTTTATTCACGGAAAACAATTACTAGGGTTACGCGAAAAGGTATTACTAAACCGAAAGGAGATCGCTGTACTCATCATTGTGAAAATCAGGGGCCAACCCCGAATTCACAAAAAAAAAAACCACCAAAAATCAAATGGTTTTTAGCTTGCCTTACTTGACTAATGTTCATAACACGCATTTATACTGTTCGACAGGAAATGATCCCTAAGGATGAGCTAGAAGACAACGTGACCGACCAGACGCACCACATCGTAGTGCCGTCATACTCCGCGTGGTTCGACTACAACGCCATACACACCATAGAGAAGCGAGCGATGCCAGAGTTCTTCAACGGAAAGAACAAGTCCAAGACTCCGGAGATATACCTCGCATACAGGTATTCAAAAAACACTAAGGACCTTACTTGAAAACTTTACTGAGAATTAAATGACGTTAGTTTGTATTCCGCTCTTTATTTTTGTATTGTACAGTTTAAAAAAAAATGCAAAATGGATTGACGAAACGAGCGTTACATTCGGCTGGTGGTAAGCATCACGCCTGCCCGTAACAGTAACAGTGCCAGAATTATGAACTTGCGAATATAATCCAGAGTCGCACTGCATGGCGCTCGTCACCCTGAGATAATAGATGTCAAATCTCTAGATGCCCAGTAAATAAAACAAATAAATAAATATTGGGCGGACATTTATTACACACAGCGCCATCTAGCCCCATACTAAGCAAAGCTTGTATTATGGAAACCAGATAGCTGATAGAATACTTATATAAAAAAAAAAAAAAAACAACTACACCCAGTAATTTCTCTGTTGACATTGTCTTTCAAACCGAAACACAGTAATGCTTGAATAACCGGCAAAGAATAATAATCACACACATCACATCATTAGCCAGAAACCGTCCAGTGCACGCTTGTCAGGTGGTTCGGGGGTAGCAGACCACCATGCTCACCACCGTGCATCGAGAGGACGCTGCTGCTCGTCCTCCGTTGGTGCAGTTTTAGGACATACCAGGTCAAATAATAAGAAATATAATAAAAATGGATAATTATTTTCTATTTTCAGAAACTTCATGATAGACACGTACCGGCTGAACCCCACGGAGTACCTGACGAGCACCGCGTCCCGCCGCAACCTGGCCGGCGACGTGTGCGCCATAATGCGCGTGCACGGCTTCCTCGAGCAGTGGGGGCTCATCAACTACCAGGTGCGGGACACATACAATCAACACCATTAGAGTTCTTGCAATTTAGAAAAAGATAATCTGTTTATTTGGAACAATAACATAAGATTCATTATGTTATTGTTCCAAATAAACAAACAAGCAATGACGATCGACGACGCCTGCAGAAGTATAAAACTGTCAATTTACGTAGACGAGCACGCTTTACATATTTTTTTTTTTTTTTGTAAAATAGGTAAACAATAAATTGTGTTCTTAAATATTATACAATAACCAAGGACTATATTTTCGCCGTTGAAGCATGCAAGTAATTATAATGTAGAAACATGCGTGCTAAATACGTACATACGTGTGAAAAATATGCGTGAAACGGACGGGTAAGGTTAGCTTTAAAAAACGCAACGCTCGCAACTCCAACCACAATTAAAATCTGCTTGATTTCGTGTACGGTTAGCATAAAAAACCATGCTACGCAACGCTCGCAACTGACCACTGTGTCAGACACGCACACTACCGAAATTTGCATGAACACTCCAGCCACAATTTAAATCCACCTTGACTTCGTGTAAGGTTAGCATAAAAATATACTATGCAACGCTCGCAACTGTCTGTTACGTCAGACTTGCAAATACCGTGGTTTTCGGCTCCGTATCAGAAAGACTATCAGGGTAAATGACGATGTTTGCAGAACGTCGGCATATTAAAACGTCTACGTGGTAACAACGTTTAGAATGGCAAAACACATGACGTTTTCCACTCATGACGTTGTCACCATGTAGACGTTTTAACATGCCGACATTTTTCAGGGTAAACCCTGATGGTCCTTCTGATACGGAGCCGTTATTGCAGAAATGTCGACCATTTTTATTGGCAATATTTTTTTTATCTTTATCTTTTTCCACAAATAAATAAAATGTGTATGTCTTCTTGTGTAATACAGTTGGAGGCGGAGTCCCGGCCCACGGCCATGGGTCCGCCGCCCACGTCGCACTTCCACGTGCTGTCGGACACGCCGTCGGGCCTGCAGCCGCTGCTGTCGCGCCCCGCGCAGCCCCGCCCAGGTACACCACAACACACTATTATTTCTTCTGGTGGCACTTCACATCGCCGGTGGCGCACGTAAGCAAGCTACATAGATGCGTCCCTTTTTAACCGACTTCAAATAGGAGGAGTTAATCAATTCGGTTGTTTTATTCTATGTTTGTTACCTCAGAACTAGGTCATTTAAAAATCGAATTTAAAAAAGTAATTGAAAGGATAATACCTTCAGATTGGTCCCATAGACATTTTATCAAAATCGTTTCAGTAGTTTGGTTTTAAATAAAAATAACTAGAAAAAAGATGACAACCAAGTAAACGAAACACTACCACTACAAAAACTTATTTAACTTGATACCTATATAAATGTTGTGTTTGCATATTCCAGCGGAGAACGTTCCGAAAGTGGAGCCGGGTCTGCCGAACGGTGCGGAGGCGGGTGCTGCGCCACCGGGCGCTCCGCCCCCGGCCGCCGCCGCCGGCGCGCCGCCGCTCATCAAGCAGGAGGCCGGCATTGAACTCGGCCTCAACCCTGGACTCAAGCTCGACCAGGTAACACGATACATACAGAATGGTGGCTACAGTCACGAGTAAATCAATCAACTGTCTTCACTTTGCGTACCGGTCATGAGTGGGTCGGTTTCTTCTAGGTTCCATCGTAGACCGCATCTTCGCTTAACATGAGCCTAACGCGAGTAAGAAAACACAAACAAAATAATTAGTAGGCAAAAGAAATGATTAAATTAAAAATGTATGCAATTGAGCATACATTAATTTACCCTCGGGGTTTGCCAGCGAGCGATGAAGCATAACTAATATATTGGGAGATATATAATATAATGAGGAACACGGTACTGCGCTCCAAAACCAAGATCGCTGATGTCAGCTAAAAAGCCGAACAGCTGAAATAGAATGTAGCATGGCGGGACTTGTCTGTCACACGCCGAGAAACTGCTGGGCAAATGCTACCACAGATTGTGGTCACAAAATCATAACGAACAAAGGGTCGACCTAGACGAAGGTGGCGTGAAGAGTTGAACTCTCACGACAAACACTGGGCCACCAAATCCGAAGACCGGGTAGTATGAAATGAGGGAAAGAGGTCTTAGCCCCACAGTAGGATGTCCTTTTCTAAACATGTTCCTTTCTCAAAATGACCATTTCCCAAATTTTACATTTTGCCTAGTTAGTCTTTTCAATTAACATGTCCAGTCAAGTGCACGTCAAGCTTTGACGTCACTTTGAACTTTAGCCAAACCTGGGAGGCACTGAACTGTTATGGGCAAGCGTAGTGAGGCGTAGGCGAGTGAATTCTTGTGACTCAAAAGTACAAAAAAAAGTGGCGAAGCTGGCGTGCACTTGACTGAACATGTTTATTGGCAAGACTGTAACTCGCCAATATGTAGAACTTGAGAAAGACACATTTTGAGAAAAGAACTTCTTGAGAAACGGACATTTCGAGAAAAGTTCATAATGCTCTGAGACGGATGATGGCAGGTGGAGTAGGTCTTTGGCGGACTTACTTTATGAATAATCTTTTTACGTTTCGAGATGAATATTGAATACAATTCAATTTAGTTATCATGACTAGTTCATATATGTTTACTATTTTGTTTTGTTACTGTCAGTTCCTCACCTTTTGTATAGTGGACGGTTTCACATTTTGGACATTTTACTAGGAAGTAGTTTTCCACTCATGACGTTGTCACCATGTAGACGTTTTAACATGCCGACATGATTAATGATGATATGTATGATATTGTAGCCCAATCAATCTACGAGACTTAGTATGACGATAGTCGCATAAATTTTTCATCTAATATTAATTGAGGTTGGTTTCGTTTGTTGACGGAGAAACAGTAAAAAATATTATTAAATGCCCTTGACCTTTGAAAAAAAAACAATATTACTGAAATGCATCATCAAAAAATAATGCAAGGCCGATTTAATTTGTCATATACAGTAATTATTGGTCTTAAACATTGGTATAGGAATTTTAAAAAAGCCGTGATGGGTTACTTATAAATAAAATTAAATGTGTTTTCTATTATTTCTAAAAAGCTAAAAATAATTGACCCTTAAATTAAGACTCGTGTAGTCAAAGAAATTGCAGCACTGTTAATATTTTTGGCCTGAAAATAATTCAATTAAACGCAAAATTATAAGATGTGGTTTTCAGAATGACATATTCCTGTATTTTTTACTTTTTAGACGAGAGGTAGGTTCTATTATAACATTCAGAAATCAGAATGTGTGACTATTTTATTTCCCGGTCAAACCTTAACTTTTCCGGGCTATTGTTCCAGTACCGTGGCGGGTGCCGCGGGCGCGAGTGGTCGGAGCAGGAGACGCTGCTGCTGCTGGAGGGGCTGGAGCTGCACCGCGACGACTGGAACCGCGTGGCGGCGCACGTGGGCACGCGCACGCACGACGAGTGCATCCTGCACTTCCTGCGCCTGCCCATCGAGGAGCCCTACCTCACCGACCCCGCTGCCGGTACCAACCACACATACCATCGCTAGTCGCAGTTTTTTTTTTTATACTGTCAAGTGACGAGACGAGCAAGACTTTCGCCTGGTGGTAAGCGTCACGCCTGCCACTAACAGTAGCAGTGCCAGAATTGTGAACTTGCGAACGCAATCCTGCGCCGTACTGCACTGCGCTCGTCACCCTGAGATATTAGATGTTAGATCTCTTCATACCCAGTAATTTAGTAACTTGTGACGTATCTGTCATGTTAGGTGTATGTGACATTGCAATGTAGCGCACGTGTGCACGCACGCTCGGCGGTTGCGTCCAGCACTACCTCACCAACCCCGCTGCCTGTACAGAACTAACAAAGTTTGCTTTTCATGAAATAAATCCTTCTTTTTTTACAAGATTGCCCAATAAAGGAGTGTTATGGTTTCAAGGTTCATTGTAAAAGTCGCGGCAACCGGTGGACGCAAATGGCAGGTTGTCGTACAGTGTGGCGGTCTAAGGGGGAGGCCTTCGTTCAGCAGTGGACGTCTCCGGGCTGATGATGATGTTATCAGGGTTCATGAATGTTTTTTGAGTTTTTTTATTCCACCATAACTTCGAAATGCCTGAACAGATTTGGATGTATGGGGTATCGTTGGAATCCTTACATCGGTCGAGTGATACTGGCTATACATTTTTGAACGAAAAACAATGTGGCGGCTGTATGGCGCCATTTAAAAATGTGTTTTTTTACTTTTTATATCTTCATGTTCTTTTTTTGATTAGATGTCTAGTGTTTCTTCTCTTTTTGCTTATTGAATCCCTACTTCTAGAAGAAACAATGAACCTGTTTCAGAGTTTAGTCAAAAGTGACTTACTTTCCACCAGGTGGCGTGTTGGGCCCACTGGCGTACCAGCCGATCCCGTTCAGCAAGACTGGCAACCCCGTGATGAGCACAGTCGCCTTCCTCGCGTCCGTCGTCGACCCGCGTATCGCGTCCAAAGCCACCAAAGCTGCTATGGACGAGTTCGCTGCCATCAAGGTAAACATCTCTATGAACTACACAATACAGTTACAACTGCTGAGAGATTACATAACTTGTTTGTTCTATATTTCTGTAATAAGAACCGTCAAGGCATGTCGAGAAGTATTCGGCCGGTAAACTAATAAATAAATAAAAATCGGTGGTCTTTTTCACACAGCGCCATCTACCCAACTAAACCAAGCTTGTACAATGGAATCCAGGTAGCTGATAGAATACTTATATAAATTCTTATTTTTTTTGTAATGACATTCTACACCCAGAACCCAGGTGAGAATAGTATTACAAATGTTCAACAAAAATATCATTTTGATCTAAACAGGTTTTATTACCTAAAATGGGAATAATATAGGTTATACCCAGTTTTATGAATAATTCTAGCTTAAATCGAAATAGTATTTTTTTATAAACCAATGTAAATGTTATTCTCAGTAAATACACCAGCTGAGATTTTTCATAATTACAATGTGTAACAAAAAGGTTCAACAATACTGAAGGGTATGTATGTACTCATCATCATGAACAACTTTTACTATGGGGCCAACCTTGAAATCGCTAAAAAAAATATCAGCTGTTCCATTCATTTTGTCCATGTGAACTTTTTGTATGGAACAGCTGTTTTTGTTTTAGCGATTTCCTTTTTGGGTCTCATAGTAAAATTTTGTTCATAATGATGAGTACATACATACCCTTCAGTTCTGTGGAACCTTTTTGTTACAACGTTGTATGTTCGCCACATATTTTTTTGCCGTGGGTACCCATCCATCGCCACCCTATTATGGGTGCCCTACCCATTGCAAAAAAATATGTTAACTCACGCCCTACAGCTCTGAAGGCAGACATGCTACCAACTGAGCATAAGGCAGTCATTGACATTGACTCTGACACTAGGGCTGGCCACTCAGCCTACACAAGCTTACTTGTCAAGTATCGTGTGCTATAAGTGACGGCGGTGCTGGTACGTTGCAGGACGAGGTGCCGGCGGCCATGATGGAGGCGCACGTGAAGGCGGCCGGCGCGCACGGGCCCGCCGCCGCGCTCGCCGCCACCGGCATCGCGGGCACCGCTCCTGAACCCGCCGGTACACGCACACGAGCGTACACACCACACTACGCTACCACACATCCACCTACGCACATTTCTAACGTCGATTTTCACGGTTTACGGATGGTATTTTCATCCAGTCGAGCCGAGAACAGACCTGGGTATGTCCTAAAACTGCATCCAGAACCGCCGGATGACGGGCAGCAGCGTCCTGTCGGTTAACGGTGGTGAGCATTCTACGATCCCCACGCCGCCTGCCGAGCGTGGGAATAGGGAATATGCATGTGTTTTTTTATTGGCTTTCAAAAAAGCTGACTGGCAACAAAACAAATCATCGAAAGTAATTTTATTATATGTGCACAAATAACGAAATCATAAACATTTTAGTTTCACGTTATACTAGGTTTATGGCGTCAAAGTTGACGATTCCAAATAAATTCTATGATACGAGGGCGGCACTGAAAATTTCGGGAATCAAGGAAGTGACACAACATTACTATTTAAAAATATATTTATTGCTTTTCGAAGTATTCTCCGCGAAATTTGACACATTTTTCCATACGATGGAACCAATCATTGAAGCAACCATTCCATTCGGAAGTTGGGGTCTCCAAAATGGCCGTTTTGTAGGCGTCCACAGCTTCTTCAGGTGATGAAAATCTCTGTCCACGCAATTTATTCTTTATTTTAGGGAAAGTATAGAAATCATTAGGGCTTAGGTCGGGGCTGTACGGCGGATGGTCCAATAATTCTATGTTTTCTTGCTCTAAAAACTCTTTTGTTCTGTGCGCGGTGTGAGAACTCGCATTGTCGTGATGGAGGATGATGCGGCGGTTGCAGTTCTCTTTACGGAGTTCAGAAACGACCTGTGGCAAACAAATGCTAGCATACCATTCTGCATTAACCGTTCTTTGTCCCTCAAGAGGAATAGTCGTAACATGGCCGGTTTTGGAGACAAACGTGGCCACCATTTTTTTTGCAACACTCCGTGAACGAACAATTTTTGTTGGCTTTAACTCATTTTCGAACGCCCAAACTCGTGACTGGTTTTTTGTTTCGGGTTCGTACGCGTATGTCCAGGATTCGTCACCTGATACGATGTTGTATACAGCATTTGAGGATCCTGCGTGGAATCTTTCGAGAGTTCTGACGCACCAAGTAACGCGAGCCGCTTTTTGCTCTTCACAGAGCGAATGCGGTATCCATCGGGAAAACAACTTTTTTACACCTAATTTTTCATGCAAGATTATTTGTATTTGACTCATGCCAATGTCTAAAGTTGCCTGAATTTCGCGGTATGTCACATGTCGATCTTCCTCAATCAGCTTACGCACAGCATCAACGTTTTCTTGGGCGACTGCAGTTTTTGGACGACCTTGACGGGGATCATCACTGAGCTTGACACGTCCACGTTGAAATTCAGCAAACCAGCGATAAATTGTGGTTTTGGATGGGGCTTTATCACCAAATGCAGAAATCATCCGGTCAACACACTTGTGTTAAACCACTTCGAAAGTCATAATTATGGTCATAATAAATCATCGCTCTTGAATTTTCTCGAGTCAATTCCATTTTCTCAACGACTAAACAAGTTTGACAAAACCTTGTGACAAGACCGAGAATATTTTTGTAAATAAATAAATGGTATTCGATTTTTAAAACCAAGGAGTTTTCAATTAAAAAGATTTTAATATGACAGAAACAGTGGAAATATTCCATTCCCGATACTTTTAGTGTAGCCCTCGTATGCACGTGTTTTGCTAGAATGGGACACATCACAGATGACTAGCTCCCAAATACTTTGAACGCTTATATTTCAGAACTTTACCAGCCGATTACAATTATTTTTTCGACGTAAGCATCAGATTCAGTTAAACTCTCCATTTATCTTATTATTTTTAATAATTGAAACACATGCAAATTCCCTATTATGGCAACCCAAATTAAGGGTAAGACCAGTGTCCAGCAGTGGACGTCTTCTGGCTGTTATCTGGATGTGTTAACCTACATCAGCTACATTCTCAGCTAAGTTATATCGTTGACAAGCACACAAAACAATTAGCAATAATATTGTCTAAGTATATAAGTTAATTGTATAAGTTTTTATAAATATATTGTTGTATTCAGGCGAGAAGAAAGAAGCCGGTGCGGACACTAAACCGGAAGCGATGGAGGTGGAAGAGAGTGACTCGACGGTGAAAGTGAAAGACGAGCCCGGGAGCGACGCCCCCGCGGCCGCGCCCCCGGCCGACGCACCCGTCGAACCCAAGGCCGAGGGCAAGGAGGACGCCTCGCCACAACCCGGTAACATACGTAATAGTAAAATGCTTCCTATTACACTGCTTTATAACTAGTAGATCGCAGCGAACTGTGCGCTCGCGACCCTATATCTTCCAAGGCATGTCCTAAAACTCTGTCCAGAACCATCGGAGGACAGGCAGCAACTTTCTCTTTTTAATAGTACATATTATATAATACCTAATAGATTTAAGCAAAGCATGACAATGTAATTATCCTTAATATTCCACACACATACACATTATACATTTTCCCATGTGTTGCACTTACCTCCGCAGGAAGTGGTCGGCTCCGGGAAACGGGTTTCCTTGTCCGGAGTCCGACGCATAATTTAATATAATAGGCTAGATGACCTATGTCCTATGTCCTATTCAAATGTGGCCCATAAATATAGCTGATTAATGAAAATAAAATTAAAATCTGATCAAAAATAAGCAAGTTATAAGCATTTTAATATCATGCTAGACAGAGAGGCGAAACAGCAAATCGTGACGTCACTTGTCAGGACGCCATATAAATTCTATTACGACAAGTAAGGCGTGACGTCATTTTTTGTTTTGTGGGAAAGGGGCAGAGTTGTCTCGAACAAAAACTTTAAACGCTCATATATCAGAACATTATTAACCGATTTAAATAATGTTTTCAATTACCATACTATATTTACTTAAATTCTTCATCAAAGCTATTGGTTTCAACGATTTAAATATCAGTCATCTACACTATTGTTAATTATTATAATTATGAATAAATAAATTATTAAAAAAAAAAAATGTTAACGGTGGTGAGTATACTGTCGCGGGCAACCGGTGGATGCAAAAGGCAGGTTGTAATACAGTGTGGCGATCTAAGGGGGAGGCCTTTGTTCAGCAGTAGACTTTATGGGCTGATGATGATCGATGATATCATTCTCTAAGCAATGTGGCCTGCCCGTTGCCACTTCTACTTGCAACCTCTGAGACTCCTGCAAGCTATGTTTAGATATGTTCGTGACTTTGATTCTTTGGCGAATATCCTCATACATGTACATTGTACCTGGGTATGTCCTAAAACTGCAACCAGAACCGCCGGAGGACGGGCAGCAGCGTGCTCTCCGTTAACGGTGGTGAACATTCTGCGATCCCCAAGCGGCCTGCCAAGCGTGGGGATTATGGCAATACCTCCCTATTAAAGGGGAGGCCTTCGTCCAGTAGTGGACGTTTTCTGGCTGTCATTTGGATGTGTTAGCCAGGAGTTAGCTAGTTAGTGGGGTGGGTACATTGTACATTGTTTCATGATTGGTTGATTAAGTCTTTATTGTTCACACCAAGAATTACACAGAAATAATTTTATAAACTCTTAAATATTGGAATAATTGGCGGCCTTATTGCTAAAAGCAATCTGTTCCAGGCAACCTTTACTTTATAAATAATTTGAATGGATGTGATATATGTTGTGACAGCTGACAGCGGCACCGTGGACGCGAAGCTGCAGTCGGCGGCTGCGGCCGCGCTCGCGTCCGCGGCCGTGAAGGCGAAGCATCTCGCCGGGGTCGAGGAGAGGAAGATCAAGTCGCTCGTGGCGCTGCTCGTCGAGACGCAGATGAAGAAACTGGAGATCAAGCTGCGGCACTTCGAGGAACTGGAAGCCACCATGGAGAGGGAGAGGGAGGGTGAGTGCCGCGTCGACCATAGGCAAGATAACTATGTATTTGTACATACAAACAATTACGCGGAACGCAGAAAAGACGGCATTGTGCTCATTATCGTTAACAACTTTTACTATGATTCAGAATTAGATAATTTATTGCTTTTTACAGGACTAGCCATAAAAAATATTTCAGGGTTAATGTATATGAGTTTATTTATTCCACCATAACTTCTAAATGCCTGAACAGATTCGAATGTATGGAGTACTGTTAGAATCCTTACATCATCCCATGTGAAACTGGCTATAATTTCATTGACCCTCAACAAAATGGAATAACTGATTAAAAAAAATGATTTTTAGTGTTCGTCCCATAGCAAAAGTTGTTGTCAATGATGAGTACAATGAATTCCTTTCGGGTTAGTACTATTCGCTATGGTTGTGATAAGAAGGTAGTTTACTTTACTTAGTTTAGTATTGTTTACAAATTTTACTATGAGACCGGCTCTGAAATCGCTAGCAATCAGCAACCTCCTTCATATACCGTATCTTTGTTTAAACTCGGCCGGCGAGACGGCGTCAAACAAAAGCGTAATAAATAATGAAAGAACTCGTGAGTCGCTCTCGCGTTTCTTGCGATGTTTACATGCGGAGCTCTCTTCGCGTAAAGCTAAATACATTCAATTTGTGTCGTATGTTCCACCAAATACCGGTTTAAAAATAAAATGTATTAAATTTTAAATTGTGATAGGTCTGGAGTACCAACGGCAGCAGCTGATTCAGGAGAGACAACAGTTCCACCTGGAACAGCTGAAGGCGGCCGAGTTCCGCGCGAGGCACCAGGCGCATCAAAGGTAACGTTATAATACATCAGCCAGAAAACGTCTATTTCCTGGATGAAGACCTACCTTTTCGAAGGGGGGCAGAATGCTCACCACTGTTAAACGAGAGGACGCTGCTGCACGTCGTTCGGTAGTTCTGGATGCAGTTTAGGACATACCCAAGTCCGCCGTTATAAATATAAAAATATTTCCAGCCTACACCTTATCATTTCTACACATATAACCGCCGCGTTCCGAATTGAGTTAAAATCGCTGTTGGCGCTGTGAGCGCGATAAAAACCCCTTCCGAATTGGCGTTAGCGCGTCTACGATAGCAGTCTCGACGTCATGGATGACGTCATTACTGGCGCCATCCTGGGTTCACAGTGATATTGCTTCGCGGCGTTAGCACTGTGAGCGCTGTCAAATCTGACGTTTAACTCGTACAAGATAAGTATGGAAACTAAAAGGCGAGTTGTTTGTAAATACTTAAGAAGAAGAAAAACTGTTATAGGAGAGAAATATGTTGGTCGAGATTAATGATGAGACTGCTGATAACCAAATCCAGTTAGATTTAAATGCAGACCGAGGTTAGTTTATTAGTTTCCCATGTTCAGCCATTCCGAAATGATATCGCGCTGATAGCGCTGTCAGCCCAATAATTAAAATGGAACGACATTTATCGCTCACAGCGCCAACGACGATTTTGACTCATTTCAGAACGTAGCGAACGTATAATGTAAAAACCTTGGAAAAATATTTTATTATGAAAACTGACGTGGTTTTGAGACATTTTTGTTTTATTTATATGGGAATACTCACGTTTAATTAAATCGGATACTTCGACTATAGTTTCGATCACATCCGGTGACCTTTTTCAAAGAGTGAAAACAGAGCCCGACGCGCGTATATTATATTATGTATAAGATATTGCGCAGATTGCTTAATCCGCAGTTTTCCTTATACGCAAAAGTTATGCAGGCGTCGTGATACTGGTATACTCTAGTCACCTCTCTCAAGAAGCTTTAATGTCGACGTAGGGAATTAATATCTTGGGTCTAAGATTTTATTTATTGATGAAGATTAAGGCAGAGTTATTTCGGTTTTGTAAATTGTTAATTTTGCACGTCGTTCGACATCATCGTATAATCGAAATGATCATTTTTCCATGTACCATATGTAAATTCTTGTACTGTAACAAGTGTGACCTGTGACGTACTATGAAGTTGCTACGACTTAGAACTATTTGCAACAGTGGCTACTCCTATTTTTTTTCTATTTTTGCCAAGCTGCAATTCATGCACATGTACGTGAACGTGTTAATGTTTGTTGCAGAATGCAATCCGAGAGTGGAGCCGCGCCCGCGCCGCCCGAGCAGCCGACGCCGGCGCCCGAGGCCGCCGCGCCCGCCGCGCCGCCCGCGCACGCGTAGGCGGGCAGCTCGCTCCGCCTACCGCTGGATCTTTATACGTTACTAGCTGTGCTCTACTATTGTAGAGATCTTTCCATGTATAATGCACGCCCCTCCACTTGTCTTTACTCCCACGATGCCAACCTTTCATATGTTTGTTAAGTGGAGGAGCATGTTTTTAGACAGAAAGAGGTTTTTTACGAGTTTACACTTCTCTGGTGTAAAAGTAAGCTGTATGTTAAGGTTCAGAACACAACGCGCTATCTCGCTCGCGCATTTCAACATTTTCAATACATAAAATCGCCAAAATATGTTGTATCCAGGCAAGTTTTTATTACATAAAATTGAGCGAAAAAAAGATCAATTTCTTAATAATGAAGACTTGAGTCAGAATTATATTTTTACTTCTGTAAATGACTATAATATTAACTTCGTGATCTTAATTCTTAGCAATTGAAACGGATATTCAGTGATTGTATATCTTAAAAAAATGTTTGGGATGCACGAGCGAGATAGAAACACTCGGTCTTCTGGACCATAATCCAAGATGAAAACTATTCATCTTCATTTAAATCCGTAAAACCGTTAAGAAGTTTCAATAGATTGCATTGCGATTGAAGCTCGATGCAAATCGTAATTACTAGCGGTATATCGTCAAAAGTAACAGTGTTACTTTCTTTTGTATTAGTTGAGGACTGGATGACTCCATAAGGTTTATTGATACAATTTTATTCAATACTCCATTTAGTTGAGAAGGCGAAGCATATCTCTTTATTTTAAGTAAAAGACTATTATTAAGTTTAATATAATATCTGTATGAGGTATGATGATACAATTGCTACATCTTGAATGTTTTTATATTAGTTGATAAATTTATGTTCATCTAATGCAATGTCTTAGCAATGGCTTAGTCCGGTAGCTCGCATCAGCTTCTCATTTACTCATTATGACTCATTCACGCCCATGATTGGGCGTGAATATACCATGACTCCAAAGAAGGTCCTTAGGGTGCGTTTATTTGACAGAAGTTCGCTGCGCATTTCCATAAATACTAGGAATTTCAACTTTTTTTCCCCTTTGTTATTAGCATAGCACGTTGTGCATTCTGCCAGAGTCAAGTATATTAATGTTCAAGCTTATGTAGTATTACCAAGGCAAATATGTCATGAAATCACAGTTAGTCACACGGAATTAGTCAAAATCGAGTCCAAGTCATGCCCTAGTAAAGTTGTGGCGACAATACTATGAGCTTTTACGGAGTTTTGAAAACAACACAAAAAGACATGTCTCACCACATTATATCACTTGCCCACACTCGTGCATGTAATTCAACACTCAATGAATAAAACACCACCATTTTTAATCATTGATTCGCGAAAAAACACTTGTTTAAGAAAATAATAGAATGCAGCGACATGATTTTATCGTGTTTCCCGCCAAAGCTCAATTTCAAAGTTATTTCCTAGGGAAGTATTATTTTAGTCTATGTTTATATTTTTTTTCCTAATTTGGCTATTGTATGTTGATTGGGCAACATTGTCTCCTCTAACATGTTTTTCAACACAATAAAATTATTATTATTTCTGAATTACGGAGCTCTAATAACGCTTTTGCTGCGAGTAGATATAATATTGCATGCGCGAGCAAAACCAGGTGGGTCGCAGAGCATACGTGCCTAAGTGTACTGCATTCCGCAGTACGCCCAACCACATTGTATAAAAACAACCAACCTACGGTTTAAACCACTGTAAAAGCAAAACGTTTTATAAAATGACTTAATGTCTATTAAAAAGAATAAGCAGTTGTATGTGTAATTGTGTAATGTAAGATATTCAAATTAAGTAGCAAGTGATAAGTTAGCATTTTTTTCGGTAAGTGAATCGCACCCGGTTTTATTATCAGTAACTCAGGTTATTAAATAAAAAGGTGTGAGAATGATATTGTTTTACTTATTGTCATTTTTCAACTGCGATATGGTTCATTAGTAGATTGTTGACGGAAGCCGTCGTTTGTTTGCCGTGTATTGAAAGCAAAGTGTAGTTTTTCTCGGTTCTTTTTCACAATTGTTTTCAGTCGATCTCGGTGTGCGGCACGCTTTTGCGTTTTTGTAGGGCATCATTTCCGACACAATGTTGGTGATTTTAATTAGTTTGTTTACAGTAATTTATTTTGGGAGTGCGACCAAAGATGCGGAACCAACATATAGGATATCAATGGTGAGTAAAATATAATCATTCTGATAAATGTAGTTTTAAATCCACAATTCCACAATTGTATACTACTGATACCTTAAAGTTCAAAAAAAGGAGGTTCTCAATTCGACTGTATGTTTTTTTTACCCGGTTATTTGGTAAATATACAAATTAAAAAATAACGAAAAATGCAATTCTTTTTTTTTTACTATAACTACTACATTCACAATATAGGTGTTGTAGAAATAATTGTACTTAGTACATAAAATAATCTTTTAAATGACACCCCTAAGTACCTTCCAACACTAAATAGAATAAGTAAATACTAGACGCGGAAATCGAGCGTAGTGTGATACTCCCTTTATGAAATTGGTCATAACTTCTTTATTTATTATCAATTGGTAATATGGATAACATTTTTGAAAAGCTAATGAAATGCACTATCTTTTATGATATAACGTTTATATTATCACAGTTGCTCATTATTGAGTTAAACTGGTAAATATGCAAAGTAATAAGGTAAAAAAAAAACATTTTTATTTATGTATCTTTAGAACTACTACACTTACATAATAGATATCATACAAACAATTGTAGTACACGTAATAAGCTTTCAAATGACACCCATAGTACCTTCCAAAACCAAATTGACTACGTCAACTGTAGAAGCGGCAGTCGAGCGTAGCGTGGTTCTCGCATTATAGAATCGGTCATAGCTTCTCTTTTTCTTACTTTATGGGAATTCGGATTACAGTTTTGAAAGGCTAATGAAATTTGCTATCTTTCATAGTGTAAAGATAATATTGCTACAGTTGCACATAGTTGAGTTAAAGTGGTAAATATGTAAAAGTATAGGGTCAGAAAACCAGTTTTCTCACCAGTTTTCTTCGAATATTTTTATAACTACTATACATACGCTATAGCTTTTTGAGAAACAATTATAGGAAATTAAAAAACCTTTCAAATGACACCCCCACGCCCCATTTGGTTAAATAGAACGCGAAAAATCGAAAAAAATCGGCATATTTTGTCGCCATCTTTGTGACGTCATAACTACCACTAGCCCCACTTCCGCGAATTATAACCGACCATTTCGTAAAACACTGTTTTAAACTATCACGGTTGTTTACTAAAGTTCTATTATTAACGGGATATTTACCGTGATTATGTTGTGAAATGAGCTACCGATATTTCGGCGCACCATGTTAACGAGTAGACATCACATGAGTAGAGCTCATTTCACAACATAATCACGGTAAATATCCCGTTAATAATAATACGACCATTTCTTGTTGTGGAGACAACAAGGAACACATCCATACCTGTTGTAAGTATATAGAAGAGATGGCTACGAGATTTCTCCAAATGGGCCGATTTCCGCCTGACTATGACGTACGAGTACGAATATTTATAGAAAAAATATATATTTAGGGAGTCACCTTCTAAACAATTTTTTACTACGATTGTTTATTTATTAGTAAAAGAAAATTCTTATGCTTCGAAACCTAATCTATTAAAATTAAATTATATCTCGGCAGCATGGTGACATTGCTGCCTTTAAAGCCGGCACACACGACGAAGATGCTATAATATTTCATGTTCAGATAAAATATCGCTTGGCCATACAATTTTGAAATATATATTATCTGCGTCATTTGCACTGTCAATTAAATGTACGAGTAGCGATATTGAAATATATTCTAAGATAACATTACCTATTATGGCATCTTTATCGTATGTGACGGCTTTTATTCGTGAACCTATTTAACTGTAAACATTACAAATCGCATAGATTAGGTTCGTTTTAATTACCTACAATAATATCCTAACGGTAATATTGCAGTTTTTCCACTAAATTGTGATTTATGCAGTTAAAATGTTGTTTTATTAAAAACTAGCTGTACCTGCGGCTTTGCGTGACATCATTCTATGTATAACAAAAGTAAAGTGAAATTATGTAGTATCAGATCGTCCTTGGCATTATAAAAGAAAGTACTTATATAAATAATACATTTATAGTACGTTAGGCGATATCTTCATACCAAAGAATCAAGTTTTTTGATAATATAAAGTTGTATCTCGCACCATCTTACATTGTCCCATCTCTAAAGATAAGGAGATGTAGTTTAATGTTTTATTTTCTGGATAATGGAAGGTATTATAAGTAGGTACAACAGGCCTCGTTACCCGTGCGTTGCCCTGAATCGCGTTATTTTTTTCTCCTTTACCACGTTTCATTAAAACGACCCGTACGGTGCGTCGCACGGGTGCA
Source organism: Erannis defoliaria (assembly GCA_905404285.2). Lineage (NCBI taxonomy): Eukaryota > Metazoa > Arthropoda > Insecta > Lepidoptera > Geometridae > Erannis > Erannis defoliaria. The sequence continues at coordinate 6,897,972 of FR990066.1, read as the reverse complement.
ATTTAGATATTAATTAGGATATATTTTTAAATGTCTATTGAATATCTACTGTTCACAATTCTACATGATGGTGTAAACCGTTTCATAATCAGTTTCGGGGTTTAGAAGGAGTTAGCGGATAAATAGACAGAAAGACGGGGAGGGCGACTACCTTTGATATTTTTTGTTTATCAATACATAGTTGTATGGACCTGGGTATGTCCTAAAACGGCATCCAGACGGGCAGCAACTTCCTCTTAGTTGACGGTGGTAACACTCTGCGATCCCCAAGCCGCCTGCCAAGCGTGGGGATTATGTCAACCCCTCCCTCTTGGTAAAAATGTGCTGTGTTAGAGACTAATTGCCGTTACATTTGTAAATAGTGTAGCGGTAGCCATGAAAATTATTTATTTAAATTCTCTAATTAACACATATAGGTACATAATTATATTTACATACATGTTACTGTTAACATGTTTGTAAATATAAAATAAAAGGTCGACGTATTCCCATAATAGTATCTAAGCATCACGCCTGCCCATAAGAGTTGGTAGTGCCAGAATTGTGAACTTGCGAACAAAATCCTGCGCCGCACTGCACTGCGCTCGTCACCCTGAGATGTTAGATGTCAAATCTCCATACCTAGTCATTTCTCTGTGAAGTAAACGACAATTTGTATGTCAGGTGTCATCCCACGACAACCCCGGCCGTCCTGCGTTGTTCTCTCACGGCGAAAGTCCGGTGTGGGATCCCGACACACAGAACTTGTATTTCGTCGACGTCCACCAACAGAACGTGCACCAGCTAGACTACAATTCGGGGAAGATCTACACTAAGCATATCGGTAAGGAATAGTTTCTAAGATACTGATGGCGACATGGTAAGTGCATAGTCCCAGAAGTCAGGCGGCATGACATCTGGTTCTGGGAAGTTCTGTAAAAGCGCCTAGACAAGATTGCATGGTGCTGAACAGGGGAGACTGGCGAAATAAAGAGGAGGTCTTTGGGCTGCAATGATGCCAAATAAGCTGCCGATGATGCTGATGTTAAGGGTTTTTCGTACCCAATCCTTTTGACCTCTGAAACAGAGTAAAAAATCGTAAAATAACCTCTAAAACAATATCTATGCTTATATGAAGGCACGATATGATTTTGGAATCTGGGTTAACCGATAAAGGGCACTCCAACACGTTTATATCGTCAAAGAGTTAATAAGACACAGAGATCATTTATTGCGTAGAGATACCGAAAATATTGTATAGCGCAAGTCTTTAGACATGTCTTTAGACTTGCGCTTAAATAAATATTAAAATAATTTATTCATTCATATTGTTGAAATAATTATGTTGATATGCTTGAATATACTATACGCTTACTTGTATTTGCAGCGTGAAATTGGCGCAGTCGTAATTAGTGTTAAGCGTGTAAACGGATTAATTTAATTAGAATGCCGACTATTTTCTGTGTAGGAAAAATAAATGGCTCATATAAAATACCTTCTCTGCATACATTATTGTTTGGTTCTATAGGTTATGCTTAACTTAGTGCATAGAACGATCAATCCATTTTATCACAAAATGTTGTAAATTCGTTTGAACGTATTTTTACGCCATTATCTGAAACTACCACCTTTTGGTATTTCAAATGTTGATAGGTCTATCGACATTTGGCAAATATCTTTATCTTTATCAATTTCATAGTTATCACAAATGTACAATTACTAATTAAGTACAATTAGCACAATTCCTATAAGCAGGTAGCCAAGTGGTAAATATGTCCCATACTTCCTTGTATGAACTAGGCCAAAATGTCTCGTTCCTTTTGTAAATTCTTTTGAACATATTTTTAGATATAAGTACGTCATTATCTAAAACCTTTGGTATTCCAAATGTTGAAAATATAGGTATCTTAAAATTTTGCTATTAGTGCAACAGGGGAGGTACCGCTACCGATAACTGCAGACAAGCGATTCGCGCGCTGGATATGTTCCAATAAGGCAAGAGGGTTTTTTTTAGCTTTTCCTTTGATTAAGGCTAATTGGGTACCGACTCTTCGATGTAGGTTACGGGCAAGTGAACGTGGTATCATTAGTGGCGGATTGCCGACGACTGCTGGTCGCGGTGCGGTCATCGCTGTACTTGCTCGACTGGGAGGTGCCGGGAGACGCAGCCCTGCGACTCCTCACGACTGTCGACCATGGCTTGCCGGACAACGTCATTAATGAAGGGAAGCCGGATGCGCATGGCAGATTTTGGGCAGGTGAGATCAGATTGACTGAAATAGGTCGGATATATTGGCAAGGGCAAGGGGGAGGCCTTCGTTCAGCAGTGGACGTCTCCGGGCTGATGATGATATTGGCAAGAAAAACTTTGAAGCAAAATTACCGTCCACGCGAATTAGGACCACCCAGGTGGTAATTTTGCTCCAAAGTTCTTCTTGCCAGGCTTGATAGGCCTTGTCAAAACCAGCATATTGTAGCACAAATACGCGAACACTGGAAACGCCTAGGAGGCTATTTTTTATCGTCATCATCATCACGCGAGTGAAACCCCGGGGCGCAGCTAGTATTTCTATAACAACAACTGTCTAGTCATGTCACCGGCCTTTAGGCGGCACTTTAATAAAAAAGGGCGAATCCAGGGGGAGTGTCATGTGCATGGGCCCCCCTCCCCCTGGGCTGGGTGTAGGTCGACTACTGTTTTTTTTTCTAGATGTAATCGAAGTGGAGCCTGTCCTAACTAGACCTCCACTCGACTATTGTCTTAAAAACTGAATCCGCCCTTGATTAATAAAAGCATAAAAAACACGCAAAGGCATAAGCAAAGATTATTTAAAGCAAATAATTAAAATATTGGGGGGACTATTAATACTGACGCTAGGGCAGACCAATCAGTCTATACGAACTTACTTTCCTACATTATCTCTTACCACAAAAGCGTATTATTCACCTCATCAGGCACTTGCAAAGATCTAGATCTACGGGTACTTGTTGTCATAAAAAATCTGTCTCTGTAGGTACGAAAGGCCCCCAAACGGGAGACGACGTCCTCCCCGACAAGGCGACACTGTACAGGGTAGCGCAGGGGAGCTCGGAGCCGCACGTCGCGCTGCGCCCTGTGTCCATCTCCAACGGGCTGGTGTTCTCTCTCAACAACACCGTGCTCTACTATGTCGACTCGCCGAAACAGACGATCGACGCGTTCGATTATGATTTGCACAAGGGAGAGTTGGGTAAGTTATTCAAGCCTATTTAATTTTTAACCGACTTCAAAAAAGGATTATGTTTTTTATGTATGTTCACCGATTTCTTCTTCAATTGTGGACCGATTTGGTATTTTTTTAATTTAAAAGTGTATACACCCGAAGTGGTCCCATATTAATATGAAGTGGTTGATTTTTTTTTTAAAGTTACTTGTTTTAAATGCAGCTTACATTTTTTCATTATTAACTATATATATAAGATAGTTTATATAAAAATGTAAGTAGTAGAAGAAATATACAATGTGTACCAAAAAGGTTCAAAAATACTGAAGGGTCTGTATGTACTCATCATAAAAACTCTTCAACTTTTACTATAGGGCCAACCATGAAATCGCGAAAAAAATACAGGAAAATATGGAACACCTTACAAAAAGTTAATTGACCTTGGACAAAATGTATGGAACAGCAAATTATGTTTTTCACGATTTCATGCTTGGCCTTATAGTAAAAGTTGTTCATAATGATGAGTACATACATACATACCCTTTAGTATTGTTGAACCTTTTTGTGACATCTTGTATAACAGAAAGAAAAATAGAGTTTAGTTACACATAACCTAAGGATTCTACAGGTCAATACAAATATGCCATTCATGAGACAAGAAAGCACTAACATACCTACGTATAAGCTAGAACACTGTACTAAGTTATACTTGTTTACAGAGATATGTGATTGATTCAGACTTTACTTTGCGGAGGTCTATAGACTTACTATGCATATCTCTCTCTTATTTTTGTGTATTTCCGCTCTAACATTGTTTCGTATACAAATAGGAAGAAGGGACAAATTATGAATTTTCACTTTAGAGTTACATAAATAAATATTAGGGGACATTTTACACACAGCGCCATCTAGCCCCATACTAAGCAAAGCTTGTATTATGGAAACCAGATAGCTGATAGAATACTTATAATACATACTATTATAGTTATTATTAACGTAAATCCTAATAACATAAATAAAAAAGGTCACTAGTCTAGAGACCGCACGCCTCGAAATCGTGATGTCGGTGTTGTGAAACCCCTTTTACCACGGCCTTTTCAGCGTTTTTTCGCAACGTACTTAATCGCATTATATTTGAAAAACGAAAGCCTGTTCAAAGTGTTCATCAAATTTAATTATAGTTATCGGTTTCCAGGTGCACGTCGAACAATATTCGATGTATCGAGCTATGGATACGATGACGCCATACCTGACGGCATGACGATCGATAGCGAAGGCCATTTGTGGGTCGCGCTTATGTACGGAGGAGCGGTAAGCATAGCCAGCTTTTATTTGCATTACCAGGAGCCGTACCATGAACTCTTATTGCGGGACCGGATAGGCTCAGCTGCCGACGCCGCGCGATCTCGAACCGTATTGCAGGGCGATAAAATTCACAGTCGCGCAGCGTCGGCAGCTGAGCCTTTCCGGTTCCGCAATATAAGTTCATGGTACGCCCCCAGGGTGGATTCACTCCCCTATAAAACGCTTCTTGACGTAGATATACGTATAACTACAACAGTGTCATATTCAGTGCAAGCTAATTTGTACTTTATTTGTATAAGACAGCGTGTCGATTTTCAATGTAGCACATATAGTTCGTTGATGTCACGTGGCTCCCGCCGGCTACGCACGCGCCTACAGTGGAATATCGACACTGTTCTATAGAACCCACAGTACAGTACATTTGCCCAAGGTCGGTGAACTTTTTGTATGGTACAGCTGTATTTATTTTTCGCGTTTTCAATGTTGGCTCCATAGTAAAATTTGTTTGTTTTGATGTAAAGAATATGCCATTTAAAGGATGCTAAGTGATTAGAACTAACTATGTATAAGCTACATACAAAATGCACAATGGCTGAAATAAAACTTTTTTGTTATTAATATTACTAAACCAAATCCGTGCAGCCGTTTCGGCTTGAAGAGGCGACATACACACATACCGACAAACTTTCGCATTTATAATACTAGCTGCAGTATGCACGCCGCGGTTTCACCCGCGATTTCGTTCCAAATCGGTTCAGCCGTTTGGGCATGAAGGAGTAACAGCCATACACATACACACCGAGAATAACATTTGCATTTATAATATTTTTAATGAGAAAATAATTGAAAAATTCAACAGATACTTCACATAAACCCTGACGCAAGACATCTTGTGTTTGGGTACAAGTTGCCAGTTTCCCGAGTGACGTCCGTGGCGTGGGGTGGCCCCAACTTGGACGAGTTGTTCGTCACCACCGGCCAAGACAAGCTGAACTTCAAGCTTGAGCCGCTCAGTGGCGCCATCTTCACGATAAGAAACACGGGGAGCCGCGGGGTGCCTCCACACGCCTTCAAATTTGACAACGCTGACGCTTATTAGTGAAAATGAACAGGACAGACAAGTTAATAAAATACGCTGTTAAATATTGTCGCTTTTAGTTGTGTATTTTATTAATCTTGTTCCCAACTTTGGCAAACTATAAACCGAGGTATTTTCGACGAAATACATAATATAATTCTCTTTTTTAGGAGGGTAGACCCACTAGCCATCCCGGTTGGTAAAAAATTATGATTAAATTAAATCAAACAAAGAATAAGTAAGAAATATGTAGTTTATTAGATGACACGAATACAACCAGAGTAATAGTAACAAGAAATTGTATAACAGTTTAGACTATGAATAAATAACATAACATCACTTGACAACAGCGAAACGACTATAAATAGTTAAATCCAATAACATATTCCCTTTTCCTCCATGCCCTCACCTATCTCCTAATCCCTTAAATATCAGTGTTGTGCTGTGTCAATTAAACGTACTAGATTTAGTTATCGGACGATCGCTGAATGTAATCTAGAAAATCTCCTTCACTTTAGCATCGTGAATAAAAAAATGTGAATATTTCAGTAGTTAAAAGTCTCTGTATTGAACATTTCAATCAGCTTTTTGTAATTTACTACATTTGTCAGCGTACGTAAAACTTATAGCTAACTAAAACCGTTCTCTTTGTGAACATACGATCTCAATATCTGAGCCATGAATGCATTTCTTCTCTTTTGAATTGGCATTTGAAGAGAGGGCTATTTTACCATAAACATTGAGGAATCTATAAAAAGGCAAAAAGGGAAATAATTAATGTTACAACTGAACAAAGGAGGCATTTCGTACTAAGCGATTATGAGATGGGTCGGGCGGGACCATAGATAAAATAACTTATTGATAGATGGCCGGAATATCGTTCATTCAAGCTCCAACGTCTGTGATTGGCGCAGATTTGATTTCTGACAGTACTTGCGCGGTGTTGCTCTTGCAAGGACTATTCTTACCGGATTCTAAGCTTATTTTTGTCGTGCTAGGGCATAACTATGTACCATCAATCAATAGATTTAATCATTGGCTGAGATGTTTATTGGATTCAACTATTTCCATAAAAAGACAACCTTTCTGTAAACATTATTCCTTACCGATGTAACATCAAAATTTGAATAACACCGAAAAGACTCCGAAAATTCAAATATACAAATGGTTTAAGAGTTAAAACATTGAAAAGACGTTGATAAGTTTGGTAGGATATCTTAAGCTATTAAACATAAATATATAGGACCATTTATCCTTTCATTTGCGTATCCTTTACAATATCCTTAGGCACATTTTCCGATAAATTATTTCCCAATAAAACATGCTAAGCATGCATAGCGTTAGTCTGGAACTTTGACAGAATAGCTACGTGCTAAAACATTTCAATACCTACCAATTATGTTATAATTTTATAAGAGACGCCAAATACGTGATTTTATTAATTGTAGCAAATGTAATGTTGTAATGCTCAATCATACCCTTAAACCGATTTTTATACTAATAAACCAGAAATTTTCTTATTTACGTGTGAGGTGCACTATTTATCCCAATCCTAACATTAGGTCGTGCGTTAAAACTCGCGCGGCTGCACACTCGCGTGTCTTTATTGCAAAATAGTAAAGAGTGCGTGCGTGCACAGTGGGCACCCGCGTGGTTTAGCGTACGGCCTTAATAATTTCAAAGAAGCCAAATTTTAAATTTGGCTAAATTTAGAGAGCCAAATGAGATTATTAGTTCGACACCAGATTTAATTGACTCATAATCATAATTTTACATTAAAAATACAATAAACTATACACTTATACAACATTGTAACAAAACATTAAATAACTAAAAGCTATACAAAATATAGACTATTATTTCTCTGAACGGATTCTTTCTTCATTCACGCTTATATCAATATTTGTAGTTAAGAGCACTGGCAGTGGTACGGCTGTTAACATTACAAGTGATAATAATAATAATTAGATAAAACTTGATTATTAAGAGCCTATAATATCCTTAATAGACGCTTTAACAAAACCACTACCAAGTACCAACCAACGAATGTGTTGGAGAGGGAAATATATTTTATCTCTATCTCTCGTTGGTCAGACGGAAATCTGCGCAAACATAATTCGTACGTACTATATTTCGCTCGCGCATTTAAATCTCAACATATGAAAGCTTGTATAAATTCAAATAAATGAAAATTACATTATATTCGTTAAAAAAAACTAATCATAATGTAATTTTCATTGTTTTTACCAATGTTTATTATTCACTAATCTTATTATCTGTGGTAATAAGATTTAATGTGAAATGTAAGCTACATTTCACACCTACAAAGTTTCATTCTGTTGTATATCTTCAAAAACAACAGCGTTTTTGTTTATCTCGCATGAGCGAGATAGCAGACGCCAGTAACTAGAGGCTCTTAAAACTGTCCTCACTTGGTCACTCAGTAACTGCACAGTATACTATATATACTTCTGTATATTTATAGTGGTCCTGCGGAATCAGTACAGTGATTAAACCTATGCACATTACAGACTAAATTAGCGGCATCGTCGATATATAATCATCGAAGCAAACGTCTTATCGTCGGTCGCAGAAATGCTTAAGCATCCGTGCTAATGTCGTGATCACTGACCGCAACGGTGCGCTTGCGCACGGGCGAATGTACGTGCACCAATAGGCACAGACCGCCTGTGTTCGCGTTCTTTGACTCAGTGTCATTGGAAATAAGTCTTAGTTACCAGAGTTATAGTTAGTTCCACCGTCTTTGAGTGAGTGTATATAATTATGACAACTGTATTGATTCCACAAGTACACTATGCCATGAATGTAACGAACAGTGTATATTTGTGAGATAACTACATTACTTGACCTCATCTAATCTAATAATATAAATACGAAAATGTGTTTGTCCTTTCACGCAGCAAGGTAGTAACGGTTCATCAAGATTTTTTATATGGACACAGATTGATTTGTCTGTTTGATATCTTTTTACGAATTACTGCTGAACCGATATTAATTAAATTTGGCAAGTGTACATCACAAGGACGGATATAGAATACTTCCTCTCCGTTAAATCGCGGGACCGATATTTTATATAGAAATTACTGAATTGGTGTATTTACATTTACTATACCGCCCACACGTTAAGTAATTATAAATACACCATACATTTATGCAAAATCCTCTAAGACACTAAGATAACTAACAATATTGATGTTTCTGTGCCTTAACTATCGTTTCTATTCTATAATAACTTGCAGTGATAACAAACCTACTGTGTATAATTCCTTAATTCGAGATACATTTGATAGATAAAGAGATATAATAAGATCAGAGAACATTTTAGCCAATTCGGCGGCCTAATAGGGAATTTGCATGCATCTCATATCACATATAAAACCTGACTATCAACAAAGTCAATAATCAAAAACAAAATTAAAATATGTTCATAAATAACGAAGTTATAAACATTTTAGTTTTATTTTAGACAGAGATCGCTGTATTGTACACAATGACGTCACGTCAGATACCACGACTCCAAATCAATTCTAGACTAGCACGTGTTTCGCTGGAAAGGGACCGACCATTGCCTTTATAAATAAATAAATAATAAATAAATATTGCAGAAAACTTCCCCAGCCGTTTTTGATTCTTCCTCATAAACTTTTTTTTTTATAATTATATAAAACACATGCAATATATACTATTGTCTAACGAGCGATCGAGCAAACGTCATATTTTCATTTCGACTTATACAACAGTATTGAAGCTTACCGGTATATTGGTATTACAATAATATGTAATTTAACTATTAATATCACTTTCATTGCTAGCAAAGAAGTAACCCACTTGATATATTTTTTAAGGCAGAAAATAGCGCGCCACTTTTAAGCTCCCACATTTCAAAATTTTTGAAGCAATCACTTGTGTTTAGTAGATTAAACAGTTTAAGAATAGATTGTATCTTTTGTTGTAGTGGATAAAGGCCCAATAAAATTACAATTGTCGTAATAACGCACTCAATGAAATTGTTGTTAATATAACACAATTTCAGCAAGAACGTTATTTTGGTCTAAGAAACATGTTGTCATACCGGAGCGAAGAAAGATAGCGGCGATCCATATCCTTGGCCTTCAAATAATTACGTAGTTCCAAAGAATAATTATAATACCATACTAGGTAGTACCAACGACGTTAAAGTACAATATCGTCATTGGTAATACTAAAATAATTGTGTAGTACTTTAATAATCATATAGTATAGTTTTTTATAATCATATAGTATAGTTTTTGGTATATGCATTATTCATATTTCTAATCTATAGGAACACCTACGTACAGGGCCGTAGCTAGACTTGAATTTAAGGTAGGGCAGCTGTTGTTACATGTAGGGCGCTTCTTTGCTTATTATTAGCTGATGGTATGTTTTAAGGTAGGGCATTGCCCCTCAATGCCCCCCACTGGCTACGGCCCTGCCTACGTATCAATTACATTAGAATAACCGGGCTGTTAGATTATTTAACAGACCTAAAGTATCTCAATATAATTATTCATATTTTTAAACCAATTTTTTTAAAACCTTATATTTTAACATCCACATTCATACATGATTTGATACGCAAATCTTTACTTACGTTTACATTCTTTCGTTCATGTTCCCATCACAGCAAATATTTAGTGCCTTACTTCCAACCTAAGATCTGAGATCTCTTAATCACTTCAAATCATTGCACAATTTTTTTTATCATATTTGGCCTTACTTAAAAACGCTGCTGACATTACTTAATATAATATAATCTACATTTTTTTGTCAAATTCAAGCACCGTTTTTAAGTAAGGTCATTAAAATAATAACCTTATATGTCTTAACATTAATATTAACACTAAAATACTATTTTTAATTAATTGAGAATTGTCTCCGAGGCGCCTGTATGATGGCTTTACATTTTAAAGATTTCAATTTCGGAGCGCGCGAGTTTAAACTATCATAGATACTGGGTGTTTGGATGGACGACGGTAATCTTCGAGTATTTTAGAGTTGTCGAAAAAATACACCATGCAAAAAAAAAAGTACAAAATAAACAAATCCTGTGCATCAGTTCTGTAAGTTACAGATATGGATTTATGGATACCCGTGCAAGTGTACGCCTAAAAATAGACAAAGCGAATCAAAAAGTCATCGATTTCTCACAATTGAACGATTCTGGTTTTGAGTCTGTAAATATGCCATCGTACCATTGGACCGGGTGTGAGTCACTGAACTCAGCAGAGAACCTTGCTGCTATAGTTACATACTGGGATTAAGAATCATGTACGGAATACACTTACAAAGTATTGTCTGTCGTCTAAACGAACACCCAGAATAAACTGCGTTACATTTTTGTTTTATTTATACGGGAATACTCACGTTTAATTAAATCGGATACTCCGACTATAGTTCCGATCACATCCGGTGACCTTTTTCAAAGAGTGAAAACAGAGCCCGACGCGCATGCAGCTGCGTCCTGCTTAGCACTGAACTGCGTTACATTTCTAAACATAAAAAAAACAATTTCGCAAACGCGCGTTAAACAAACAGGGCATTACAGGCGGGTGTTGCTCTACCCATCAAAGTGAACAAGTTTGCTAAAGAAGAAGAAAGAAATTGAGCTCCCATAAAAAATGGATCAATTTTGTATGGGGACACTTTTTTTTTAGTTTAGCAATCTTGTGTTCTTAAACTTGTTCACTTTGATGGGTTCACTTCGATCAAAGAAATAAAGGATTTCGCACTACCCACCGACCGAAGCAGTTTGCATGTAATTCAACCATGTTCGGATCGTGACGAACAGAACATTTTCATTTAAGCTTTAATATTTTGGCTTACGAGTCGCTATTCGTTTGAATAGCTAAAATACAATCATTATGTAATCAAGGGCAGCGTGAAAAGGTATCTTCAATAAAGAGTTTCTATCTATCTATCTTCTACAGGTTGTTCCATATTCTACCACATCCTCGCTTATCAACTCACGAGTTGATGGCCAAATGAGAGCTTTTATACGTTTAAAAAAATAAAATTAATAAAGTTTTTTTTAAACTTGCTTCTACTTTGGCAGCATCATCAGGTCCAGTTCACCTCAACATTGCATTGTCATCACGTTATGCAAGAATACCAAATTTCAGCCTATTCGGGCTAAGAGGTAACTGGTTCAAAATTCTGTTGCAAATCTTGACCTAAACAAACATACAAACAAACATTGCAATTTATTATAAAAAAAAGGAATATAAAAATTCGTCACTATTTTCGCGTTGGATATCTTCTGTTTCTGTGATCGAAGCTGCCTTAAATAAAGTGCCACGTTAGCGTGTGTTCACTGTCTGGGCGCTATGAGTCCGCTCATCATATCGAAGGTGTTCCCGTCGGGTGTGAGCTGCAGCTCGCCGCGCGCGGTGCGCACGCGCAGCCAGCCCGCGCCGTCCACGCCGCACACCACACCCTGTGTCGGAGTATCCTCGCCCGCAGACAGCACGCGGATCTCTTCGTCCCTACGAAGTTACAATCCTTTATTAATGCATATAATGATGTTCATTGGCCTGGTTCTGGTGCCTGCAGGGCTAAGAAGCGCACCGCGAGAAATGTTTCTCGATTCTTAAAAATAGGACAAGGCTACGACTCTGTATAAGTCTGTCTCGTTTTCGCACGACATAAAGACACGACAAAATTATATCGCGGTGCGCATCCTAGCCCTGCAGGGTATGTCCTAAAACTTTATCCAGAACCGTCGGAGGATGGGCAGTAGCATCCTCGCGGTTAACGGTGGTGAGCGTTCCGCGATCGTACTCGTAATATACAGGACAGGGGTACTGGTAAAGGTAATCCGTTAGCATGTGTAACTACACATAAAAAGGGCCTTTTACTGTACTTTAATTATATTGAATTATATTGAATTAATATCTTATGACCTCCTTAAATTCATCATAATCGACAACTTGTGCAATGAAACCTATCCTGAAAACGCGAAAAACAGTCGGCTGTCCCATACAAAAACTGCAATTACGCGCGACAAAATGTATAGAGAAGCTGATATTTTTCGTGAATTCCGCGTTGGTTTCTTAGTAAATGTTCTTTATTACGATGAGTTTAATGACCGCCTTAGATACTGCTAGTGAATTGAATTTCACCTTCAGCTAGAAGACGTCCACTGCTGGACGAAGGCCTCCCCCTTAATAGGGAGGGGTTGCCATAATCCCCACGCTTGGCAGACGGCTTCGAGATCGGAATTCAATTTCACCCTTTAATAAATAAAAGGGAGGCACGTAATTCGGCCCAGAAATGTCAGAGCAACCAACGAACATACATAAATAATAAATATTGAGTCGAGAACCTTTCTGTTTTTTTAAATTGATTTAAAATCGAGTGTTCCATGCCACTCGATAAACTATAGATATTGTGTACTCACGTGTGAAGCCAATACTGGTAATACTGTTCTAAAAAGGCATCGACCCCGCCGTCCGTCGACATGTAATCCAGTATTCTTTCCAGCTGCGAGCAGTACCGCGCGAGGAACCGTTCTATCGACATCGGCTCTAGGGATGTGCCGTGCTTCCGGTTGTGCTCGGCTATGATGTCGTTCACGCACGTGGTCGGCACGCTGTTTGATATGTTTACCCCCGTCCCTAAAACAAAGCAAAAAAATACTGTTTATATTTTTACTGTTTATTATAATTATGATATTTATTAACCTGTTTATTTTTATAGTTAAATTAATTGATGATGAGGCGATGAGGCCATGGTAGCCTAATCGAGAGACCGCTCGATTTGAAAACGTGAAGTCGTGGGTTCTAACCCAGGCCCGTACCAATGAGCTTTTGGAGTTTATATACGGATTTTACTGACACTGGCGTTTATTCAATTCAATTTATTTATTTCATTTAGGTACATTTAACATTACACTTATGAATGGTCACATTAATGATAACAATAAAGAATATAAAATGAATACATAAAAAAATTGTTTAATCATTTTTTTTTTTAAAACAACAAACATGCAACATAATGTTGCCATGTCATCGACATGGTATAAATATAAAAGGTATAAACTTAGTTTTTTAGGTGAAGGATAACATGCTGAGGAAAACGTTTGGAGAAGAAAATTAATGGCGTATGTGAATCCCCCAACCCGCAACTGGGCCAGCATAGCGGATATAGCCCAATCGCCATTCGAGGGCCTATCTCCAGCAGTGGAGTATAAAAAGGCAGAATAAAATAAATGAGGTCTAGCGCAATCTGCGCCAATAGCGATATTTTTTTAGCGATTTCAGACTTGGTCCGTATAGAAATTGTTCACAATTATGAGTACGATGACTTTCTTTCGGCTTGGTACTACTGTTCTGCGTATCCCTGTATAGTAAGTAAGTTCGTATAGGCTGAGTGGTCAGCCCTAGTGTCAGAGTTAATGAGCCGCCAGAAGGCCTCTGACACGGCTCTCTGTATAGTGGTGGCAACACTCACCAATGACGATGAAGACGTCGTCGTTCATACAGTTCGCTGTGGTGATCATGCCGCCAATTTTCACATCGCGCCCGTAATACACGTCGTTAGGCCACTTTATTCTGCAATAATTGTAAAACTGTGTAAAATTAAAGATGTTAGATTTATCACACATCACACTAACACTGTGCAGTACACTACACACAACACTATGTACGTGTTAATATCATAGAAAGGTTGATTATGCCATGATTATAATATACTTCTACACCAATACTTTGTGTACAGAGAGAGAGAGAGAGAGAGAGAGTGAGAGAGTGTTGGAGAATGTAAAGTGTAAACAGAAGAAGCGCGTAGAAGCACCTGATGTCGAGATGTTCGTATGCGGGCAGCGAGCGGATGGCGCGCACTACTGCCAGCGCAGACGCGTGCTGGACCAGCGGCAGCGACGGCGTTATCTTCTGCCACACCTGCACACAATTATACAAATTATTATGTTTTATGTCGCCAACCCGCACCGCGCCGGTACTGGTGCAGTATGGCTCAGGCTTTGGGCAGAGACCTATACGCAGTAGTGGAGTTAGTTATCAATGAATCAATTAATATATTGGGTAAAAATTTAAATAACACATTTTTTCCTACTTCACACATCACATCAACAACCAGAACACGTCCAATGCTAGACGAAGGCTTAGTAAGTTATGCCACAATCCCCGCACTTGGCAGGCGGCTTGGGGATCGCAGAATGATCTCCGCCATTAACCGAGAGGTTGCTACTGCCCATCCTCCAGTGGTTCTGGTTGCAGTTTTAGGACCAGGTCCAGGTCCAGGATTTTTGCTACTTCGGTTCGGGTATGGTTTACAAACATTAATCACTTGTATATGTTAGGAATTTCGTTGGCAGATGTACTAGGTAACCTTGTGTTACAGCTGCCATAGTCACAGTTAGCAGTCCACGTGGATATTTCCCATGCACCAAGGCTTAGTGCATGGGCAATATCCACCATGTTAGTGACTAAGCGCTCCAATCCACGATTTTGATTTCATGCGGACAGCGAAGATATGGTACTTTTTATTCAAATCCAGAGTAAATATATAGGTTATAATAATATATCATTTATTCAGGCAAATTACACCCATACATTTCAATTCTTAAATAAAAACACAATAAAATCAGTTAAATAAAATTCAAATGTCATAATCATAATAAGTAAAATAAAAGTCAATAAAAACAATAATTAATAAATGTCAAAACAAAATTTAGTCAGTCTATGAGTCAACGTTATAACTTTCGACCCGGCATTGGCACCGCGACATGCCTGTCGCAGCCATGCCGGATGTACGAACAATCCAGCCTAGACGCGATCATTGCCAGGACGCCATTGGAGCTGGCCCGCACCCTGCGTACTAAGGACGCGCACCGCTTGCGCATGGCATATAGGTATATAGGTTGTAAATGGGAGTCCATTTCAGAACGCATCACTGTTTAATATTATACAGGCTGTGGTAATAGGCAAACATCGTAAATAATAAAAAACTCCGTTTAACGCAGTAGACGCGCGGGCGTCCGTGACTCCACTAGCTGCTTAGTAAAGCAGCTAGTATAATTATGTCGGTGCGCATGGACAGACGTGTTATGGTTGCTCCTGATAGAGCACTTATTAAAGGCATAGGACATTTCCCATACATAGGTTGCCTAGTGGTAAAATTTTTCCAACCTTGTATGAACTAGGCCAAAATGCCTTTGCTTTATTTATTATCTAGCTAAACGTTTACGTGCACAATAAAGCCAACAGCCAGTAAGTCAGGTTCTCACATCTGCGACACGGATAGACTGCGCAACGTAGCGGACGCCCTGAAGGGTGATATAATTATATTTTCACACCACCTGCTCGACAATGTCCAGTTACATTATCATGCAACTTCAACGTAAAGTAAAGCATTATATCTTAAGTGATATAAAGTTGTATGAAACTCCCTAAGGAATAAAGTGATTTGCATTTGAAACGTCAACCTCGTGTGGAAACTCGTGGAAAACTCTAAGTAAAAAAAATCCCATATGGCATTGTAAAAAGGTTTGTGCTAAAATAGAACTGGCCACCATAAGCAGAACTCAAAAAGGTGCGTTTACAAAGAATGTGAAACAAAAGACGGTGTTTAGTCCTGTGATTGTCAGTGAATTTTAATTTATGGAGCCCTGGCTTTTTATTGTCTCGCAGAAGCCTGTCTTCGTCTTGGGCAGCTTGAACCCAGGACTCAGGACACTCACACTCAGACTCACTTACTCACACACACACTCACACACTCAGGACTCTATATAACTCTAGACTCTCTCGTTACGCTCAGGGTTCAATATGCCACCCGTGACGTAAGACACTGCTTTATTCCCTTAATTATTATTAACTTATTCCTTCCCTTAGTGCATAATCTACTAAAATGTTTTCTCTGAGTACAAATTAGCACACCAATGGATACTGATATAGCTTGGCAAAAAAGAGTACAAACTATTAGGGGCGCCACTATCGCAAATGAAGGTCATCAGCTAGAAGACGTCGTCTGTGGACAAAAGCCTCCCACTTTAAAATACCATAAATAATTAAACACCAAAATTGACCCAAGTGAAAAAAATTAAAATGTGTGTTTGTGTACTGTATTGTACCTGTATGGAGATGCAGGCCTGCCCGAGGGGCGAGAGCCAGGCGTTGCCCCCGCGGCCGCGCGCCGCCGCCTGCCGCCGCGCCACGCACGCCACGCCGTGCGCCAGCGGGCCCGCAGTCACACCCATCGTGGACGCGACCACGTCCGAGTATACCACCAGCCGGCCCAGCGACGTCGACGTCAGGTTCTATCCACACCATACATAAACATACTTGTTTTATTTATACGGGATACCTCCGGGAAGGTCTTCCCCTTAAGAGGGGGGGTTGCCATAATCCCCACGCTCGGCAGGCGGCTTGGGGATCGCAGAATGCTCACCACCGTTATTCGAGAGAATGCTGCTGCCCGGCCTGCGCTGGTTCTGGATGCCGTATTAGAACATACCCGCAGGCCCTTTCATCTTACTTATATAAACATGGATAAGACATCCAGATACATACACAAGCAATTACGTCATAATGGACAAGCCCTGGTTATTACATTTCATAGATACCAAATTAATATTTCCGCAGCATATGTATGTTTGGCATGAGTGTGGTATACGCACTACCAGTCAATACATTTTATTATCGTTGGTATGCGAACTGCTAAACACAGCGCTGCTCGAGTGGATGAAAAATAATCAGTCACCTCGCCATCATTATTAACTTTATCTTCACATTGATATAACATAGATGACTGTTATTTAAGTTGCGCACTAGCACCAACATTTTATTTACTATTAATGTTACTTCTTTTACTTTTATGAGTGATAATATTTGTTGGCTTAGGAGTACTCATTAAATTCTTTTTGCTTCCTTCCTCCTTCCTTAAGAAGGCTGTTGCTTGTCCTACTGAAATAATATAAAAAATAAGATAAATCTGACTCCAAGAACTCACATCGAAGTACTCGACAGTGGAGAAGTGTTCAGGGCACTCGTACACGTGGACCGGGAGGAAGGCCTCGGAGGGCGGCTCCCGCGGGACTTCGCCCCGGAGGCACCACTGCACGGTGACGTCATCGAACGCCTGCACGCGCGCGCCTTCACCCGCGCCCGCGCACCACCGCTCTAGCAGCTGGAGTTTGTGCTGACAAACATTTAATAATACTTAAAATTAAAACATCTTACGTATTATACCGGGAGACAGGAAACCGCTTCGGAAACCAAAGACAGGTGATATAAATATACATCCGCAAACACACTATCGACGCGTCCTTAAGTCGCACCTGATGAACGTTGAACTCATCCGCATAATGTGCACAGAGACAACACCCAGCTAGCCAGATAGCTTTCGGACGTGCCATATTTTATCAGATAAAACAAAAGCAAAGCGACGTTACGAAGAGAATTTTGCATAAATTAACATAGTTGAAAAACATTTGAATATTACTAACATCAATGTTAAAAATATTTAATTTTTAACCTGCTTACCATTTTCAAGTGTTTCGTCTGAATATGTGAAAAATTACAAAAATAGCATGCAACATAACTATACAAAAATATAATCCTTTTTGACTTTTGATGTCAGGTTTCTGTAGAAGAAAAGTACAGGAGAGTACAAAACCTATTTACCTAAACTACAATTTAGAATTCAGCTTAGCTTCAAAAAAGTTTTAAAAGCCATTTGTAGCGAATACAGTAGCGTACAAAAACGCTAAAACAGAAAAAAAAAACGAAGCATCTGACTTTAAGAGTGTTGCAAACATATTTATTGCGTGTACAAAATATAATATAAGCAGAAGATGCCACATAGAAGCTCCATTCTTTTAAGAATACAATAGTGACTTTTTACTTTATTTATAGTCTAATAGGGTTTGGTCAAACAAATTAGGTTTGGTATATCAAAACATCTGAAACATATAACATTTACAGACTTGAATGAATTAGCAGTTTTTTATGTTATCTTTATTGCACTCATCGAGATATTTTTCACCGTCCGCCCGTTCGTACCATACTGTTCGGTGTGTTCAAATAGCGACTTTATTTCCATGCGTATTGTATGAAATTTGAATAGAACGGCAAGCCACGTGCCATGTCCGCGCCCGAATCCATTTCTGTGTGGCCTGCGGCTTACCTATATATACCCGGGTGTGTATTGTATGACCAGGGCAGATTACTCCCATAAAAAACGTAGTACCTACATCTAAACCTAGATAGTTACAGGTATATCTAGATGTAAATGTAGGATTCAAACCTAGATATACGGGGCAGAGGCCTAGACCTAGGGCAGAGTATCAACCTCTAAACGCGTTATATTAGGGAGGGAGCCTCTATTACTCTGCCCTGGTAATATCTCAATGGATGCACTAACAATTAAAATATTAAAACTCTCTAGTCACTATTGGAATCTTCTCGAAAGCCATACAGATAATAAACAGCGAACGTGTAAGCGCGACGCGTCTCACCGGCCATCACACCGTCACGTGGCCGGGGCCCGCGATGCACGGCGGCCACGCCCCCTAGTGGACAACACCCTACGTCACTCACTGTACTTCAAACATTGGACAGCCAATGCACTTTGTGTTCTAGGCCATGGTGATAAGGTCTCATGTTATATGAGCCATGGGAAACAACTAAGGAAAATTTTGTGGGTACTATCAAATATTTTATTATGAAAACTGACGTGGTTTTGACACATTTTTTTTAATTCCCGTATGAATAAAACAAAAATACTATTAAATAGGGAAGATGAATGATATTATACTTTAAAAAAACTGACTTAGTGAAGAAAAGGTATAAATGCATGTGACATTGTGGCCTAGTTGATACAAAGGTCTTGGAATCATTATAATATTTCAACACATGTAAAACCGCGAGCACAGCTAGGCTCACTCTAAATACGAAAATAACTCTGTCTGTCTGTCCACATTTAGACCTCTCTTACTTTCAACCAGGTTTTATCGCTGAATGTCTATTTATTTTAAAAAAAACATAATACATGCATGACGCATAAAATAATCGCTCATCTTCCCTGTTATGTAGATACTTTCAAATTACTGCTAATGCTAATGGTTGCAGATTAGAAACAGTTACTGGGTAAAATTAGCATTCAGCTTATTGATGCAAGGATATTATTATGTTTTTTCATCAACTCTCATTCAGGCTTACTAAGTAAATGTATAATAAAATGTTTTTTCTTAATAAGTCATTCTAAATTGCGGGTTCTATTCTAACTGAATCTGGTTACTAAAAGACAAAGTGCCAAAGTGTACAGTTACGAACAATTTTATGTGACGGCTAAATGTGAAACGGTGAAACCAAATGACGGTGTTTTCTATAAAGCACAATCCTTATACCCTACTCATACACAATCCTACTGTATTACATATTAAATAAATATGTTCAAACATGTACAAAACTCAAGTTGAAAATAATCGTAGTTCTAGAGAATTAGATTAGTTTTTAATTTTAATTAATTATATATTTTAATTAATTATTATTATACTCTGTCCATTATGTTAATCGACATCACGACGACATCAAGTTGGCGACATAAGTTTGTAAAACGTCTAGAAAATTATATCCCATACAAATAAATACGTTTAATCTAGCATTACGTCGTTACAATGTTACGTCGGAATTTGACATAATCTTGTAAAGAGGTAACGCTAGATGGAACGGATTTATTTCTATGGAATATAATTTGCTAAACGCTTAACAGTGTTATGTCGTCAACTTTTCATGAGGTGTCAAAAAGCGATCAATACAATGGACAGTATAAGTGTCTCCACTTTTGGTTATTTTCTATGTTATTAATGTAAATTTACAGATGACGCCATCAGCGCCTTATTTAGTACAGTTTGAGAATTATGGCGGGTATGGCTGAGACTTCTGTAGCTTAATTGGAAAAGCAGTCGTGACGGAAAACGGGTACACTGCTCGTATGCAGGTCCAAGTCCAGCCAGACGTCTTAATTTTTCATGAATAACATAGAAATCCAAGTTCTTATACGAAACAAGACAGCAATTTTCTACTTTAAATAATGGTGATGCAATACATGACTTTTCTAGATATTAGATGGCTTACCACATGATTGCCAAGGAAGAAACCCCTAGTGTAGTCGATCTTCCTTAACTCGGTAGGAGACTTCACGTGCAGGCCGAGGATGTCTCCGAGTATTTTATGAATTATTTCTAAGCGCGCCTCGTTCGACTTAGATCCTTCTTCCCCGAGATAGTCGCTTGGATCTGCTTCTAAATGAACCTGAAAGTAAATGCAGTAAAAGTAAAGCAAATTGAGAAATATGTATAAATATTCAGAAAATACAAAATACAAGTGGATTCATCCAGTAGATGTTTCAATTTTGCATATTTTGTACTTCACTACGAAATGAAGTCAAAAGAGTAGATTAACTTATTAAAACCTACTCTTGCGCCACTATCGCAAATAGTTTTAAATGCTAAAAATCTCATAGTACCGTCATCAGCCAGAAGACATCCACTGCTGGACGAAGGCTTCCCCCTTAATAATGGAGGGTGGCCATAATCCCCACGCTTAGCAGGCGGCTTAGGGAACACAGAATACTCACCGCCTTTAAAGGACGCATCGTCCTCCAAGTCCAATCTCACAGTGTATCAGAAGAAAATTAATTCAGCTCATTGGATGAATTAAACTGACGTTATTATCCAGTTTTTCCAGGAGTAAAAAAAGTTTCCGTTTCAAGACTTTTTGCCTGAAGATAGTTATGCATATCTCATAGGTGTATAAAAATCATAACTTGTGATGAAATGTAAAAATGTATCACATTTACTTTTGTAATACTATTTCTATGTTCCTTATTGGTCGACAGAACTTTAATCCTTAAGTTCCATCAATTCACAACTGTTTTTCTAATTTAACTCACCTGTGAAAATATGGCAACGCCATTGTTCGTCAAATCCGTAGCTTGAAGCAAAGAGGGCGTTCGCCACGTCTCTTCCGACGCCAGCACTTGAATATCCAACTCATGGCCAGGGTGGCCTGTGTACTTCGAAGGCCTACATATAAAACATTGTATTAGAAAAGGTTTTTCTATGGATAAGTTATCTAATCATGCCTGTGACTATGAAGCGCTCATTCGCATCAACAGTAGGGTAGATGACTGATGTTTATTTCACTGTTTTAAACTATCACTGTTGTTTACTAAAATTCTATTATTTTATGTGTATTTTTTTCTTTGATGTTTAATTTATTAATAGCAACAGGCTTTATGAAAAGTAAGTAAATTGATATATAGGCTAAGTGGCCAACCCTAGTGTCAGAGTTGACGCCTGAAGTGGAGTGAAGAATATAATTAAAAACAATATGCACGCGGAAGAGATAATTTGAATAGATTGGTAAAGTTCTGACATAAAAAAGCGTTTTTTTTAGTTTTTGATGGTGATAAGGAAGGTTGCTCTGTCCCTTTCCCGCAACGTGAGTGTTACCACAAAACAGATAGATACAGAAGACAATCAACGTACAAAGCGCGCTCGAGCAACGCACGCATAGACACCTCTCACGGACACGATGTCTCGGAACGGTTGGAACCAGCGACGAAGCGAGCGACGAGCGAAGAACCGAGCGCTGCGTGCCTGAGACACCCGTCTGTCAACTTTTTTGTGCAAAAATGGAGCAACACAAACGAAGTTTTGTTTAGTGGACGGTTGTTTACATTCACCATTAAACGGAGAATTATCGTTTTTTACGCTACCAGTTGTTTCAGAGAGGTAAGTACTTATTTGCTTGTATTTCAATGGTTCGTTTTAACGTAACACAGAACAGTTAGACAGGTAGATAAGCGCCCCAGCGGTTCCCGGCCCCGCGCCGAAAAAGCGAACATGACTTTGTGGCCTTGTAATATTTTTACAATTTATATTAGGTATTTATTGTAGTATAAGCTGTGTAAGCTTTGTGTTCAATACTCTTATGAAGAAAATCTAATGTAAATAAATCGTATTTTTTTTTTCTCAAAAAAACTTCATCCAATTATATTTTTTCGTAGTTATTATACGAAAAAATTATGCCGAACAGTATCTTGTAAAGTTATTTTTTATTCGAATAACGGCGAAGCCAAAATGTAGGGTTATGGTTTTAGCAGTCTATGTATGTATGTTTGTTTGTATTTACTTAAGGATTATAAAAAAATACGCCCATCTTCCTCATTATAAACAGTTATGATAGGAACTGCTCGGCGAGCCGGCCGCCCGAGCAGCCGACGCCGCCAAAGTCGACAACCCTAGCGCGACCGCCGAGAGTAGGTATGAAAAGTGAAGTACATACATATGATTGACTTCTGCACCTATCATTTTGTGTTGTTACGATCATACTCTGTCCATTATCTTAGTAGCTTTTTGACAGGTCATGCAAAGATGCATGCCGACATAACATTGTAAAGCGTCTAGTAAATTATATCCCATACTAGTTAGTCACGTATAGGCTAATGCTTTCTTTGTCTAGCATGTTTTTTTTTGTGGTAACTCTTTGTCATGAGACAATAAGGATAAAATAATCAGTCATCATGCCTGTTGTATCTTTAACTATTTTCTATTCTATCTACTTACTTGGATAAATTAGAGTGGGTATTTATATTGGACAGATAATTAATCGAATGCTGTATTTTTTTTATATATAGTTACGTGTTTTAAGTAAGTTTAATTATTTGGTGTACGTAAGTATAAAATCGAAGCATGAATGCATCATTTCCTATGGCTATTAACCGACTTCAAAAAGGAGGAGGTTCTCAATTCGGTTGTATTTTTAAAGGTTATACTTATAGATTAGTTCCATACAATTTCATTTTTTTTTAAATTAAATACCAAACTACTGAAAGTTTGGATTTTAATTAAAAATTATTTGAAAAAAATATGTCTTCTAAGTGCTAGTATAGTACTATATTATCTTTGCTTCCAAGTAAAACAAATTGAAGCCGGTTGTTTTTTTTAAACGGATTGTTAAGCTATAAACTTTAAAGCTAGCTTGCTAATTTTTTAAGTAATTATAAAATGTTCAACCATGCAAAGCTTATTTTATATATAGCAGAATTTATGCATAATGGTTATGGATCAAATCTAGATAAATCCATAAAGAGTCGAGCGTCATTGATACTGAAGGTTGTAGATAAATATATTGCACTTTTTGCTAATTAATATAATAAAATTGTCATACAAAAAATTATTAATACTTTGCGTACCAACACATATTAGCTTCTTGACTTGCTCTGCAAAATTCGGAAAAAATTGTAAGCACAATCATTGTTTCACAACTTTAAAAAAGACGTCTTATTGTAAGCAAATGCTGTGCAAATAGTTTATTGAAGCTTGTTGAGTATTATTCTGGTAGTCATTGAAATGTTACCAGAATAAATAAATTAATATTGAGTGGTCATTTTTTTACACAGCGCCATCTAGCCCCAATCTAAGCGAAGCTTGTACTATGGGAACCAGATAGAGAATAATAAATAATAAGATTTTAATTTAAGAATAGATAGATACATAGTTTTTATTAAAATAATAAAAACAGTTCAGTTTCTTTTTAAGTTCAATTTACTTAACACGCTTCGAAGTTTTAGATTATACAGGGTTAATTTTAATTAACCGCGCCACCTCTTTCTAGTAACGTTTTGCATGAAAAATTAAGATTTTAATCACACTTTTATAAATGCGCAAGTTTCGGTATGGTTTAGGGCTACATTGACTGGTGTGTCTGAATGTCTGCTGTACCAATTGGAACGGTTTCCTAAATGATCTAGTCTCGGGAAGTCTATCTTTCTTATGTGGGTGTGTGTGTATGTTTGTTACCTCTTCACGCCAATACTGCTGAACGGATTTGGATGAAACTAGAAATGAAGATATGTTATTTCCGAAAATAGACATACATACATATAGGCTACTTTTTATTATCATCACCAGTTTTTATAATCACGCTGGTGAAACCGCGTGGCTCAGCTACTTTGTACATACAAAACTAAAAAAATAATCTCTTTATTTAAAAAAGCCTCTAAACAAAAGTAGGTAATTCTGATATTAAATCCGCGTTGACACGATCCGAGTCAGCTCGGTCCGATTCCACTCGGTTACCTACTCGGACGCCACTCGTATTGTGGCAACCGAGAATCCCAGCGCACTCGGATGATGTTGACCGATCTGATTAGACTCGGACCGCGCTCTACTTTTCCGAGGTAGCTCGTATACGAGTAGTGAAATAAAATGGCGGATAATAGAAAACCAAAGTGATTTGACAGTGACACAATTAGATTTGACTGTGAGCAACAACTAAAACAATGAAGAAAACGATCCGAGTGAACTTTCCTAAGAGTAATCCTAGTACACTCGTATGAAGCTTACTCGTACGAGTGCGATCGGACCGAGCTGACTCGGATCGTGTCAACGCGGCTTAAGATGCCACACATTAAGAGATAGTCGGTTAATTAAAATTAACATTGCAGACAAGGAAGCCAGAAGCAAATTATTTTGATTTATGATAAGTTACTTACTGTCTATCGCTCTCGGTCGAGAACTGTTTCTTGGCAGGGGACGCTTGGTAGCAGAAAATATGGTGCTTCATCTTCACTGACTTCCATTTGTCGAACGTAAACTGAACGACCTCATTCTCACGAACCTACGTACAAAATACTTAGTTAGAGAGTTAAGTAAAAGTAAGACAAATGTTGAACTCGGGTATTGTACTTTACTAAGTAGGTACTTATTTACACATAATCGTTCGCCTATGAGTACTCATAGGCGAACGATTCGCCTCGAGGCGGGGTGTGTTTTTGTGTTCATTTATAAATTTTATCACAAATTGTATGTTAAATTTGTTTTATATATGAATGATTTCGTTTAAATATATTTCTTTTTGATCGCTATTTTTTATTTCTTCAAAAAAACCGTGGTAAAAGCCGTGGTAGCCTAATGTGAGACCGCTAGACCCGGATTCGTGAGGTCGTATGCGTGGGTTCATATCCCGGGCCTGTACCAAAGAGCTCCTTGGAGTAACAACCCCCCCTCCTCCCTCCCCTACCTCCTTGGTGGTGGAGTTATGAGTACATATATTTTCAAACTACCTAGTATTATCATCATCACCCCGGAGACATCCACTACTGAACAAAGGCCTCTCCCCTTAGACCGCCACACTACGACTACCTGCCATTTGCATCACCCGGTTGCTCGCGATTTTCAAAATGTCGTCGCCCCACGCCCGCCTTCGCCTATCTACGTACTACCTAGTATAGTGTTCGTTTATCTGTAATACCACTGACTTTCGGTGAAGGAAAACGTCGTTAGCAAACCTGCATGCCGAGCAAGAAATTCAACAGAGCAAATCACGCCATAATTTGGTCGACTAGATTGAGAGCAATGACTTCAGACGTAACGTATGTTTGGAAAATCCATATTATTTGGCTGTGGGCCATCGGCTTGAGCAGCCTCGTACGTAACTGCATGACAATCAGTTTTGGAAAAGTTTCTCTTAAATATAGTATAGTATTAAATATGAAAACGATCGAATAAAATGTATTACGTTTTATGCTTCAAGTATTTTTTTTGGAGATAAGGGAAAACTTTCACAAAACCCAGACTGCGTGCCAACGCAGTCGGATTATATAGGATTGCACCCACTAAAGGTGCCCCTGCCTATGCGCTTAATGGCTCCGGGGTCTTCAGTGGAACGCGCTGGAGTGGTTTGGGCTAGAATTGAAATGCCGTGTGAAATGTCCAGCAATGTTACTTTTTCTGTCGCGTACTTCGACACACCTCTCATTTCCGTAACTGGGTATGTCTTAAAACTGCAATCAGAACACCTGGAGGACGGGCATCAACTTCCTCTCGGTGAGCGGTGGTCAGCATTCTGCGATCCTCAATCTGCCTGCCAAGCGTGAGAATTATGGCAACAGCTTCTATTACGAGGGAGACCTTCGTCCGGCAGTTAGGTTATGCTTACTCTTTTTTTTATAGAATGGGGTAGTGTTTAACTACATTTCACCTGACGGTATTAATGATAAGGATGTGGTCTAAAAAAAAACAAAAAAACACGCATATCCTTGAGATGCCTAATCACTCTTGTCCTAAAGAGAACCAGGTTGTAAATAGGGTATAATAATAATAACGCCGATGCAGGAAGTGAATAATGTACCTCGGCAGTCTTGTAGTAGGGCAGCACCGCGTGGAGCAAGTCGGAGCAGAGCGCGAACAGGCGGCCGCCGTCGAGCAGGTGGGCCAGCAGCAGCGGCGAGCCGCGGCCCGCGCAGCCCGCCACCGCCACGAGTGCCGCGCGCCCGCGCCACGCGCCCGCCTCCAGCGTCTCGCGGCTGATGCTGTATATGGTGTACCTGGAGGCATTACTGCCACGTTACTACACAAACATAGGCGATGTGAAGTGCTCAAGTGCCACCATAACACTTCACATCGCCTATGTTTGCCGAATAAAAAAGGAAGCCGTCATACGTGCGTCCCTTTTTATTCGGCAAACATAGGCGATGTTATGTGCCACCATTAAAGTCCATACAATTAACCTAAAACGGGTAAAATGTCTTGCTTGTAAGTGAAACATTTCAAGACCCAGTTCATATTGGACATAGAGTTTGGCGCAATATATCAAAGCAGTTTGTTTATGGTCCTCTTACATTTGCTCTTAAGAGTAGACAAGTTGGTCACTTCTCCATAGAAACGCGGTAGTATTATTACTCCACTATGTAATTTTGTAGGTCCAAGACTAAGTATTATATCGATTAATCTCTTCATTATCTAGGATTGTAAATTATTACGAAAGTAAAAAGTTAATAAACATGAAAGTTATGAGCCAGGAAACATCTTGTATTTAAGCTCAATTTTAACGCCACATTGGACGTAAATAAATAACATAAGGAATACTAAAACTCTAAAATAATTTATCAAGCGGCATAGTTTAGTCCATAAAAAATTCAAATAACTTAAGTTGGAATAAATTAACTCAGAGTTTATTCAACCACATTACTGCAGCCAAAGGTCGACAAAAAAATATTTGCGCGCTCATTTATCTTTCTTTCTCCCTTTCCCACAGTTTGTTTGATGAAGAGAGCATGCTTTTTAGCCGCGCCCACCGATGAGTTCGAGCCGTCAACTTGTCGATCCTTAAATATGGTTTCTTACAAGCAATTTAAACCAAGCTTATGTTAGCATTTTCTGATGTAAATTTAGTAATGATTGACATGTAAACCCATATAGCAAAGTACAGCAAGCATCAGTATTAAATTGGTCTTAAACAATAGTTAGTGGACATTAATAGTCAATTATTTGGGGTTGGTTTTTGGTTTCTTTATTGGAATTGGTTTGGTGTTAATACGTGAATACTTATTTATATTATAGTTAATTATAGTTTGTGTTATGAATGATGTTTAGTGTGATTTATTAGGTTTTTCTCAGGTTTTCTATGTATCGAACAGGTGCTAGTGTTAATTCTGTCAAACATGCAGCATGATGCATTTCGCAATAAGAATTAGTGTTATTACTAAAAGAAACATCTTTTGGTCTAATTGTGGGTTAATGCTGTTAAAAATATCACTCCACCTCTGGATAGTAGGTTTAGAGTAAAGCAATAATCTACAAACTATTTTTAGTCTAATGCTGTCTAGGTTATAAATCTGTAACAGCAAAGCTTGCAACAGATAACAAAATTTTGCAAATTAATAGCAGTCAGTATTCTTTATAAGTATTGTAGGTACTTATAGGACAGCATTCAAATATGTGAGCTCATTTTTCAGTCTACAGCAACTTACCATCAGACGGGCCGACTGCCTGTCTGCTGACTTTAAAATAAAAAAAATACTTTTACTAACTGGCCAATTTGGAAAATAATTTTACAGAGCTACAAGGCGAGAGAAGGTTTTATTGTGATAGTGGTAGTGTATGGTTTAAGCTATTTTATTTATAAAATATGTTAAAATAAGACTCACCTATCACAGTCCAATACTTTCCTAAGGGAAGCTTCTAGGTTATCCCTAGCGGCTATGCTGTCAGAATATATCAACACATTTGGTGATTTAGTATTAACTAATGGACGGGAACTTTTGACAGACTTTGGTGTGTTTTGCTGGGAGGTGGACGCTCTCTGAGGTTCCTCCTTCACTGTGGGGTATGAGTCTATCTGGGAGTGTGGCCTCTTAGGCCCAGTCGTGCTCACTACCCTCTTATGAGTGGTGACTGATTTGATCTGACTCGATATGTTAAGCATAGAAGTTGAAAGCGAACTAGTGCCTTTTTTCAAATCTAACTTCAGACTAGATTTCTTTGGTGTTATATTGTGCTGAATTTCTACAGTCACGTTTTCTAAAACCACTTCCTTATCCCCATGATCTTGTTGTACAACTTGAGATTCTGGATTTTCTGGCGAGTTTGGAAGCTCTATTTGGAGCAGCTCAGTTTGTATAGTTTCCGTTTGATTATTCTCTTGGGCTTTATCGGGTTCATCTTCAGTTAGGGACTTAGTAGTGTTTACACTGACATCTGCTAGTGTCACAGGTCGTCTAATTGGTGTAGGTTCTGGCATTAGTTCAGTGCTTCCATTCAGGTGGGCTGTAGTGTTCCTCACATCAGATTTAATATCCACAACTTTGGACAGCTTTCTTAGCAGTGCAGCATGAATCGCCCAATGAAAGTCACTTAGAGGGTTTTGAAGACTTTGCTGAATGTCACTTTTTAAGCTTCTCATGGATGGATCAGTTGCTTTATTAGGTTCTCCAGAGATTTGGACAGCTGAAAATGTATATGTAAAAAGTTTTTAAACAGCAAAGAACCTATGTAGAAGCTTTCTAGAGTTATACATACTTTGGACTCTAACAACTGGCAAATTGTGATCTATAACAAATTCTCCTCCCACAAAATTGAAACCTACGACACTGAGGCGTTCAATGTTAGTTTTTAACACTATCGCTAGATGAGCCCCTGCTTTCCATGCTACTGGCTGGCCCATTGACTCCAACTAAAAAAAAGCATAGAATCAATTTAGGTAATTGAATCAAATATTTTAATCTACTCTTTTAAGTACTAAAACTTACACTGATTACATCCTGATTTTTGTCATGAGGGTCCAGTTCGCACTCGAATAAAACATCTACATCTAAGTCTGTGATAGGGGACATTTCACTGGAGCCTAGCGGTAGTCCACCAGTACATGATACCCAGTCGCTAATTTCAATGCACTGAATAGGTTTCATACTGCATATTCTTGTCGCATTCGTATAGTCCAGCAAATCACAGAGATATGCGTTCTTTGGATTTGTGCATAGTTTCGAGCTTAGTGTAGGTGTTTCTGTAATTATTATGTTATTTAAACTTTTAGCCAAGTTCTGACTAAGGTGTATAGATTCACTGTGGTCTTACCTGCTGCATTTTCAGGCACTTTACAGAATGCGACACTTGTGTTACCGCTCAATAATTCGAGCAAACGAGCGCGGAACGAACGGATTCGCCAAGTTTTGATAAAAGTCATTGCGATGTATATTGGCGTAAAGAGCATGGTTACAAGCACTATTTACTTAAAAGTATCTAAATAATCAACAACATTTCATTTAATACTTTCGATTTACCATTATTTGCAAGACGAAAAATCGCACCAAAATTGGGTTATGGTTATCGATTCTAAAGTCCACTTGCAATAGATAAATGATATCAAACGTACACGATATAGAGCAACTAACAAAGTCTCGGTAATTAAAATTGTATAATATGTCCTCTGGAACGCATTATATAACGAGTTTAATTAAACTTATAAATGAAAATTGCAAAAAATCCGAAAATTGTAATTTCACGCAAAATCTTTAGTCCGTTCCGTTATACGACACTGACAGTAAACAGTTACGACTTTCCGCTCCGTATTTTGCTCTTTGTATACATACGATGACTTCTGTCTGTACAATCTGTAAGATTCTTTCTGTTCGTACCTACTTGCAGGATACATGCACAGTTGCTGAAAATATTTCATTGATTATGTCACCAATATTGGTAAGTAGATAGATTAAAGAAATAATATTATTATATATATTCTAGTAAAAAATACGCAATTTGATGGCGATAGTCAAAAAACTTGCTGCGTAGTCAGAAACGTAGGTAATGTCAAGTGTGTCAAGTTCAAGGTCAATGCAGTCAAAATAATGGAAGCGTTCAAAAAAGTGGCAGTAATTGCATCATCAACATCATCATGATAACAAATCTACAGAGACAAATCTATCATGGACCGGACTTCGCCAATCTACTGGAAAATATAAGCCGACTCAGAAAACATAATATAATTTGTAACCCAATTATGTAGCGGAAGATAAATCGAGATGGCCCGATCAAAAAATGATTATTGATTTACCTAACTTGTGTAGGTATGTAGTTTTGTAAGCAGCTGCAATTTTTTTATTATCTTGTTCGGGCGCCTCATGGATCTTGACTAGAAACGGAGCGCCTATGCTTTGTCTAAAGGCTTAGGACATTTCCGATACCCAGGTGGCCTAGTGGTACAAACTATCCATACTTCATACTTCCAATAGAGTAAGTAAATAGGTACTACGTAATAATACTTCCTTGTATGATAATGTCTCATGCATCGATATATGTATCATGTACTACGTATACATATATATCGATGGACTCATGCCTTATATTTTTTATTTTTTTTCCTTTTTTCTGTGGGCAGTGCACGTTTGTGCATTGTGCCAATTCTCAAGACTCATGCCTTTAGGTTGATAATTTTAGCAGCTCATGCACATGAAGTTTCGTATTCTTTTTTCGAATAAATCTAATACAATCAATTCGTACTTCGTTGACAACCGGCCACTTAGTCAAGTGCGTCGCATAATGATCAACCACAGACTATCAATATTCGGTTTTGATATAAAATAAATCGAATAATAAAAATGTACATTTAGGGTAACTATATTATTTTCTGAAATTTGGTCTTTAACTGTTGGCCTATTGGAGAAACTCAGAGTCACGCACCGGGCAATAGAGAGAGCTATGATCGGAGTTACTTTGCGTGATAAAATACGAAACGAGGATATTCGCGTAAGAACTAAGTCACCAACATAGCTCGCAGGGTTTGCAAGTTGAAGTGGCAATGGGCAGGCCACATCGCTCGAAGAACTGACAACCGATGGACAAGAAAGGTTCTTGAGTGGCGACCGTGAACCGGAAGATGCAGCCTAGGAAGGTCTCCCACTAGATGGACCGACGATATTGTAAAAGTCGCGGGCAACCGGTGGATGCAAACGGCAAGTTATTGTCGTACAGTGTGGTGGTCTAAGGGGGAGGCCTTCGTTCAGCAGTGGACGTTTCCGGGATGATGATGATGAAAAAAGTTATTTACGTTTTTTTGCTCCTTTTAACATATATTTGGGTAAAATATATTGTTTTGCCATACGAAATTCATTTTCAGTAAATTATTAGTTTTCTGATCACCGTAATTCTGATCTGCGGAGTCATGAGTCGTTAAGGGAGGGTTTTATAGTCATATTAATTAATTAATATTTTTTTATTTAGTATAAAAAAATGTGAATATTCGTAATCGATTCCAAGTTTTACGAGAATAACAATCGAATAGGTTCATTACCGATTATACACTACCCCATCCGTACTGTGAGTTGTCAAAATTATTAATTTATTTTAGACAAAGCATAGACAAAATCTTAGTATAATTCTCTGCAAAATCTAGTATATTTCTCTAGACAAAATACCTATTGCGTTGCGCCTGACAGTTTTCGCAAGTTCACCAATTCTAGCATTGCTACTTGATTGCTACTGTTAGTGGCAGGCGTGGCGCTTACTACTTACTATAATAGTATTTACTTACTCTATGGCGCTTACGTGAACGTCTTGCTCGTCTTGTCACTGGATTGTATAATTATCTGAAACCTTTCTGAAACATTAGCAGCCTTACCTAAAATAATCTCGATTCTCTTAGTCACTGCTTAAATTTCTTTCTGTCTTGTTCTTGCATGTTACACTTCACGTCAGAGAGAAGATGGATGAGTGACTAACGGTTGAGAAGTTTTTTTAAGTAAGGCCGTATATCTGGGGACGAGGTTATCTAATACAAATGGCTGGATGGATACTTTCCGTAATCTTTCACAGTACTTACCTACCTAATAAAACAAAATTCCTGTTCGTATGAACGCACACTAAAAGTAAAGGCATGTGATATGTTGGCCTAGTTCATACAAGGAAGTATGGGAAATTTGTACCACTAGGCCGCCTGAGTATGGGAAATGTCCTAAGCCTTTACCATAGAGTAAGTAAATACTACGTAAGCCTTTATAACATGCACAAACTGACGATACACCTTTTTGGCACAGGGTATGCCTTGATACCTCCAATCCTCCAATCAGTGGCGGATTTACCAGCAGGCTGAGTAGGCTGGAGCCTAGGGCGGCAGATTATAGGGGCGGCAAATTTGGGTCCA
The DNA here is from genome assembly GCA_905404285.2 of Erannis defoliaria. Classification (NCBI taxonomy): domain Eukaryota; kingdom Metazoa; phylum Arthropoda; class Insecta; order Lepidoptera; family Geometridae; genus Erannis; species Erannis defoliaria. Next base: position 6,864,925 of record FR990066.1, on the reverse strand, counting down.
ATATTTTTTTTGGCTAGCAGAATTTAAAAGATAGTTATAGATACGTAAGTGTCGGTCCGAGTTTAAGTGATACTTTCAGGGTTAACACATTTTTGTCCCCATTCATAGACTCGTATCGGTATTAAGAAAAGAGAGGTCTGCAAACAGGTTCAATGAAAAGTATTAATTTCTGAACGAAATGAAAGAACTGTCATCATCAACCACTTTGACGTGATTGTGAACTAAGGTCATATTAAGTTTTCTGTGCTAGGGTATCGAATTGTAGAGATCGGTAGGGGCGGCAAAATTTGGATAGCCTACTGACGGCAAATGTGTAAATCCGCCGCTGCCTCCAATGATATAATATATGCTCGAAGTCTGAGGAAGTAGAATGGATGTGTTCTCCCTTTACCGCGATTGGGTATAACGCTCTCTCTCTCAAGGGCGGATCCAGCTTTTAAGTCAGGGGCGGTCATATAGTCGAGTCGAGGTCTAGTTAGCAGTCAGGCTCCAATTCCATTACAACTAGAAAAGCTATCAGTAGTCGACGTACACCCATCCCAGGGGGGGTCATGACCACCATGACCCCCCCCCCCCCCCCCCCCCCCACGGGCCCGCCCTTGGTCTCTCTTGATAACTCTGCATTTCACTGATTAGTATGGTCAGAAGCAGAGACATTTTACTGTCAGAAGAGAATGGTTCATTCAAGACTATTTCCCAATAGAATGTGCGAGAGAGAGCCTAGACGAGAGAGAGAGCTGTCGCTCTGTCAATGAGACCCAAGTCTGATTTTAGTAGGCGATAGGGAAGTATTGCAAGATGCTTTTCTGATAGTGGTGCTACACAATTTTACATTGACCCTCTGTACATTGTTACTGCATGGTTCATGATAGTTTATCCCAAAGATAATAGTATATGCTTTGGAGAGGCCCAAAGACTCAATGAGTCAACTGTATGCAGCCGTCAAATAAACATTGTTGCGAGTGCTGCGATAAGCGCGTAGACAATTTTTAACTCGAATCGAAACTCGAATTTAACTCACCACGACACCTCACGATGACCGCGTTTATTTCGTAGTAAAAGTTGTTCATTATTTAGTTCAGAATTCTGGCACTGCTACTGTTATGGGCAGGCGTGACGCTTACCACCAGGGGAAACGTCTTGCTCGTCTCGTCACTTAATTGTATTTAAAAAAAACTTGTAAGTAAGTTATATATAAAAATAAAATTAGTTACGTAGGTATATAGGTACCATGCATAACTTTTGCTTTACCTCGCAACTGGGCCAGCTTGGTGGACAAGGAAAGACAATGGCCCAATCGCCTTTCAAAGATAGGCCTAGGTATGTATATATGTCCAGCAGTGACACATAGCATTAATGCATATATCATTTATGTAAGCTCACTGCTGTTGAACATAGACCTACCTTATATAGAAGGGCGATTGAGCCATATCCACCACGCTAGAGTAGCGGGTTGGTGGATGTACATAATTACGCCTTTGAAATCATTGTCCGAATTTATGCAGGTTTCCTCACAGTGTTTTCCTTAACCGAAAAGATAGAGGTATAAAAATTAAACTCCAAACAATTTATTGGTACATGCCCGAGCTTTCAACCCGCGCCCTCACGATTAGAAGTCGAGCGATCTCCCTATAAGCAACTAGGTACAGTTTTTTCCAACTAGGCTACCACAGCTTTTTATGAATATTTATGACCCTCAGTTTATATGTATACTGAATTACCAAACGAAATTGTTTAATACGGGACTGCTCGTGATTATTCGAGAAAGTATCAAACGCAAAGAACCATCATCGTCATCATCATCATCAGCTCGGAGACGTCCACTGCTGAACGAAGACCTCCCCCTTAGACCGCCACACTGTACGACAACCTGCCAACCTGCCATTTGCATCCACCGGTTGCCCGCGACTTTTACAACGCAAAGAATATTTATAAGTTAAAAGGGAACTGAGAGATAGCCACCGGATGTTGTTTACAACTTTCGACCCTATGCCTACAAACGACAAAATTATGATGCTATTTACATTAACGTAGTCGAAGGCTAACCGCCGCACCGAGTGCACGTCTGATCTGAATTGCTCATCTGCAGCGGAGCGACTCCCGACCCGACAACATGGAGTTAAATTTTATCACAACGCTTATTAAACACGATGTTAACCACAACGTGAGAGAGTGCTTCAAATCTAAAAAACCATTCGGTAAGTTGAAGCGTATGCATCGGTTACCTGACCGTAACCTGTCTACCTACTTTATTTTTTTGAGTTTTCGGAAATCAACGGAATGTGAGCTTGTCGCATGGGGTCTGGGGTCTACGCGTTCCCATTGATTCAGAACCTTCACACGAAGCGTAGTGTTTCTGTTTGTAATCTCTTTGCGGAAAGTTTCCTTAAATCATTATCAAGTTGTGTATTTAATTTGTGCTTCTATTGAGATAGTGAATGCAAGGATTTATTATGTTTTGGAAACGGCAGAAGTCAGTCTTTAAAATGAACGCGCGAAACCATAGTAGGTAAGTGGTGTTGTAACTTGTGGTTTTGAGTAATGCAGTAGTTATGTGATTATTTAGATTGGGTTTGTGTATTTTAACTTTAAAAGTAAGTTTTAACCTATTCGAAAAATTATCGATCATGAAGGGTCCTATGCGTTTATAGTTCATCTGATTTTCTAATAGTTTAATTAGTTTGATAAGTTAAATGGTATTGTATTTAGCCTATTGAATCCCACTGTTGCGCAAATAAACCCTTCAGACTTTTCCAGTTTTGGCGATTTTGTGCTGTAGTATCCCTATTTTTGTCCACGGTCGAAGGTATCCAATACATCACGCTATCCACTCTCAACTCAAATTAATTTTTTAGTTTTCTTTTTTCTTTTTAAGCTTAATTTAATAAGTAGATTTTCATGTTAAATCTTTAATTCTGTTCTATTTTTCATTTTATTACTTTTAATGCAATAAAAGGTAAGTACTTACTTACTTACTACTACTTCCTGTAGAAATAGTAGATTGTTTACAAGGGGCTAAAATAACCCATTATATACGAGGTAGTTTAAAGAAACCGAGTTATAATGGGGTTTTAGCGCCGTGTGTTACAGTCTACTTTTCACTACTATTGCGAGAAAATAAAATAATAAATATTTATTTTCTTTTCTCTTCCATCTACAAATTAGGGTCTCCATTCTCAATAGATAATGACATTTTCACTATTGTAAAATAAATTACGGTCTCTCAATTCAATTTTTAACTAGAGAAAAATTCTAAGGATTTCTTTCTTTTTTAATTTCTTCTGTAGCCGCAACCACAGAAAAGCGAAGGCCCTACTACTCTCTCTCTTCAGTGGCCGCAACGCAATGAAATGAACGCAATGCACGCATAACACCAAAGAGATCGCCGCATTCAGTTCCATTTTCTAAAATAAAATGTTTTTTTAATTTATTTAATAGAATGATGTTGAGTCTTTATTTATTATTATTCTAGTTACTAATAAAAACTTTTTCGTTTTAGTAGGCTCGTTGGTTAACAAAAATTTTTTTTAAAATAAATACTTTAACCCCTAGAGCAAAATGTTACTTTAGACCTTAGACCATGATATGCTATTTTAGCCCCGCTCTGGTGCGCTATAATGACTGACTTTTGAGCAAGAGCAGTGAAATAATCTTTTAGAGTTTTCGATAACTTAAACTTACTTGGGCTTGATTGGGCTACTTTCTATTTGTCAACAAATTAAATAAATTATAGTCAAACATACCTAATGATAATAATCATTAGTCACCAACATTTTTAGGAAGCTTCATGCTTCTATTATTTTAACAAAATATTATCGAATGCATAACAAGGTTCATCGAACCCCCGATTTGTTTATTCTAAGTGGCACTGTGTGCACTACGATATCAAAATTGCGTAAATTAATTATTTTGTTCTAATTTGTTAAATCTAACTACTAGATATACGTGACTGGAGTCACACAGTCGACCAAAGAGCGCGCGCTGGGACGCATACATAAAGACCTCGTTACGTTAACTCGCGTACCAACTTGAATAAAATCGGTCTACTACGGCAGAGGTCGGATTGTGTTAATAAAGTTAACAGAGTGAACGATGTGTTTTGTTACAGTGAGCAGAAAGGAAGAAGTGATGGCAATTAAAAGCAAGTTTCCTACTAAAATACCGGTAAGCAGAAATATATTATAACTTTATAACTAAAACTAAGCGCTGGCTTTTATTTCGAATTGACTATTAGACTGATTGAATAATATTTTTAAGATGAGTATATTTATTTTACACTTGTCTTGTTTCTCGGACTATACATAGTTTTTGAATTGACTACTAATAATAATATTAAAATCAAACGTGATGACTGCCAACTTAGTTTTTCGTTCTTTTGTCGTTTTAAAATAACTGCAACCTAGAACCACAGCATTGAAGGTTTTTATTTATTTTTCAGTTGATTGTTGAAAGATATCACAAAGAAAGAAACCTTCCAGTTTTGGACAAATCTAAATTCTTGGTCCCAGAAGATATCACCATGTCACAGTTTTTGGTCATAATCAGGAATAGGATCAAAATTAAACCCAATCAAGTAAGTTTTCACATAATAATAACTAGAGTAAGCATAGGTACTATGAAATAGAAATTTGCCGTAGATTTACGTAGATTATGCAGCCCGTTCAATTAAATGTTATATATTTAAAAAAGCAGTTAAATCAAACGTGATTAAACCTACTTGTATACATGAACCTAGAAAAAAGATTCTAGGTTTTTTTCTAGGTTCATGCTTGTATAAATTATAATCGAATAATTGTTTTTTTTTTTTTGTAATGAATCGATCGATATATATATAATTATAATTAGTTAGTAAGTTATAAAGATGAGCGGAAATACATAATTAACGCGCTATGTTTACTTATACTTAAAGTACCTATTTGGGCTTGATGTAGCTCTTCAAGTTTCTACTTTGATCCTCGCACTATATGATGTATATGATTCCGTGTCGGGTATTCCATGGGATTATATTATGGTAACCAAGCTATAGCCCACTGCAGGGCACACCTCGCCTAAGACATGCGATATAGTTTATGGCTTTTTACTTCCAGCTACTTCCATTATAAAGTAGGTAACTTTAATCTGGGTCGAGACCCAATGATCCCGAGCCTTTACAAATCTAGCAATCTTAAATGATCGAAATCCTGAGGGCCTAGCTTATACATAGATATAAATATTTGAGAGATCTGGACCTGGGTATGTCCTAAAACTGCATCCAGAACTACCGAAGGACGGGCAGCAGCGTCCTCTCGGTATAGGTGGTGAGCATTCTGCGATCCACAAGCTGACTGCCGAGCCTGGGGATTATGGCAACCAATCAAAACAGCCAACTTCTTAAGGGGCCTCGCCCTTCGTTCAGCAGTGGACGGTCTTCTGGCTGATAATGATGATTTGCGAGGTTTACAAAGTACGTTAATGAAACAGCGCCCCTGCCAGACGTCAGGGGAAACTATTAATTTTACTGTCGTTTACGTAGTACGTAACTTTCGCAAATATTAATGCTTGGCCCTCAGAACAGATATTGATCATTCAAACCATTTCGGACTGGTAATCAAACCAGTCTGAAAACCACGGAGTCACGTGTCGTCTTTTTAATTATATATAACCTTTTCAGGCATTGTATCTGATAATAAACAACAGGTCTATGTTGAGCATGAGCCTGACCATGGCCCAGGCGTACGAGGCTTACGGAGACGAAGATGGCTTTCTTTACATCACATACGCATCACAAGAGGTATTCGGCTATAAAGATGGTGAGAAATTGAGCTTTGTGTACAGAAAAAAGTTATTGCAAATCGAAAGTTTCATCCTCACTTGATTCCTGTTATACGATAGATATTTAATATATCTCAGAGTGATGAGCGCAGTACTTACAGTGCGAGGCAGGATTTTGTTCGTGATTTCTCAATTCTGGTATACTGCTACTGTTATGGGCAGGCGTGATGCTTACCACCAGGCGAACATCACGCTCGTCTCGTTCCTCCATTGAATGATTATTCTGTATTTGGTAACCAAGACGTGGAAAATTTTAGATCTTTCAGATTAGTTGAAACAATTGCACAGAGCGGTCTATAGCATGTAAAGCAAGAATTATGTAGTATGTAAACAGTAGTAAAATCTATGTAGTAAATGCATGTGTAGTTATGTATGTCTGTGCAGTTTCCATTTACGATCGACAGGCGCTGTTCATTATTTTATATTTTTAAAATTTATTTATGTACTAGGTACCTATAGGTACGTAATTCTGGCAATTTGTTTATGCTAGACCCTCTGAAACAATAAGCTAGAAACTTTTTTATCCCGCTTCGCGATCTCGATAGTCAAAATAGTCACTCGATCAAATCACCTATAAAACAAACAAAAAAAGTAAATTGGAAGCTACGATGCCACATACACGCGTACACTTATAACACGTGTTTGCGTCGGGGGTTAAAATGAGAAAATTAATGTACTTTGAAATATTTCAGATATGACAGGGAAAGGTTCACAAGAAGTGCAAGCAATCAGACACAGGTTCCCAAATAAAGTGCCGGTAAGTTATCAAACTTTTTGTAACTTTAGGAATCTTTTTTCTTATGTCTATACTTACGGGGTGTTAGTTTGAACACCGTTATCCTTCTAGGATATCATTGTACTCATCATTATGAACAACTTTTACTATGGGGCCAACCCTGAAATCACGAAAAAAAAAACATCTGTTCCATACATTTTCTCCAAGATCGATGAACCTTTTTGTATGGAACAGCTGTTTTTTTTTGTGATTTCTGGGTTGACCCCATAGTAAAAGTTGTTCATAATGATGAGTACAATGATGTCCTAGAAGGATAACGGTGTTCAAACTAACACCCTGTTTAGCTAACACTAACATTTATGTTTTTTCAGTTATTCGTTGAACGATATTCAAGAGAACGCGAGATACCGGTGCTGGAAAGAAATAAGTTTCTAGTGCCACAAGAACTAACCATGTCTCAGTTTCTATACATAATCCGAACCAAAATGAAGCTAAGAGATTCACAGGTGAGTCCATTTTTGCTTCCTCAATGTGTCAATTCACAATACCTACACATACATAGCTCGTGCCACACTAATATCACAATGTGAAATGTTAATGTGTAATTGTATGTAAACAGGATTACACGGTACGGTAACGCTAAGCGGAGACGAGGTCAATTTGCTCATTATTGTTTTTTTTACAATTAAGCCAACCCTCAATTCAAATCCCAACTCAACACGCCCGCCCTTTGGTGTGCGAACCTACAGCCTTACCTAAAATAATCTCGATTCTCTTAGTCACTGCTTAAACTACTCTGTCTTATTCTTGCATGTTACACTTCACGTCAGAGAGAAGATGGCAGAGCATCTTAAGCAGTGACTAACGGTTGAGAAGTTTTTTAAGTAAGGCCGCTAATGCGCGAACCGAAACTGAGTCAGTCTGATTTTCCGTGGATTTTGCCATCTGCCCCGGTAACGCTAACGGGACAGGGGTGGATGACCAAGTCGATCTTAGTGCGAGCTGTGGGTTTCGATAAACATTTTTAAATAGTTAAAAGGCAGGTAAAATGAGCATCTTATTTAAAACTACCAAAGGCTACTAATTGGAACCGTAAACGAAAAGGATGTGATGTAACTTGGCAAAAGCGACCGCAAATTGAAACTAAATACTTGGCAACTCTGTTGCTAAGTCCATAATGCCAAACAGATAGCGCTTCCGATTGATAAAGGGGCCTGCTGGACTGGAACCAACGACCTTTTAGGATGGCCACACCAATTAATTAAATAATCTGGACTGGAAAATAACCGGGGGAGCAAAGTATCCGCGGAAAATAACTGGCTGGAAGTTAGAATAGGCGCGTAATAATAACTGGCTGGAAGTAAAGATAGTCGTGGAAAGTAACAGAAGTAATACCCCGCTAAAAATTTACTTACTTAATAGCACCAAGCTAAAATTTTGATTGGTGCTATTTTGGGAATATGCTAGGTGCTCTTTTCACGGGTGCTCGTGAAATTGGTGCTCATGCTTAATCGGGAATACCCCGAAAATTCAAATAGGCGCGGAAATGTAACTGGATTAATGGAAGTAAATTAGCCATGAACATGGAATGGAACAATAATATACCTATCTCTTTCCAAATTTAGTCGGTTGTGCTAATTTGAACACAAGTTTGCTAAATGCGAGAAAAAAATATGCTCTCATACAAAATACGAGGATTGAGGGCTTAACGCAAGGCAATGCGGGCACTTTTTGATTTGTATACAAAGTACTAGTTACCTTGCTAAACAGTAATTAGAGTGCAACCCGCAAATGTTTGTTTTTTATCATTATCCGTGTTCCAGTTTCACGTGTGTTGTAGCTAGCGAAATTATAACAGCTAATGAGATTCACCATCGAATATTTCAACATCATGAGCACCAATTCAGTCATGTTTTATGTGACCAACCCTCAATTTGATTGAAAAATGTCATTCAACATCGACAGAATGTATGGAACTTTTTTTTTTTTTAAACATTATGGGCCTTACTTAAAAAAACTTCTCAACCGTTAGTCATTGCTTAAGATGCTCTGCCATCTCCTCTCTGACGTGAAGTTGCACGTGCTAGAAAAGGACAGAGAAGTTTAGGCAGTGACTAAGAGAATCGAGATTATTTTAGGTAAGGCTGTATGTCTTTTGCTGTCGACAGGCACTGTACCTGGTGGTGAACGACAAGGTGTTGGTGAGCCACAGCATGACGATGGCGCAGGCGTACCACGCCTACCGCGGGGAGGACGGCTATCTGCACATCACCTACGCCGCGCAGCAAGTCTTCGGATGAACCACCCGTGAGTACAATTGACAATCGACCTTATTCTTAGTACGTTATAGGCGTTTAAGATTCAACCCCATAGAAAACGGATCATTAAAAAAAAAAAAAAACAAAAAAAAACCGGCGTGCGTGCGTGGTAGCCTAAACGGTAGACCGTTCGACTTGAAATCGTGAGGTCGCGGGTTTAAACCCAGGCCCGTACCAATAGTTCTTGAGATTTTATGTACGGATTTACGGCTTACTGGTGAAGGAAAACAACGTGAGGAAATATGCATACAAGAATCTGCGCGACCATAAAATCCCTATAATACACAGCGGAGCGATAAAATTCTCAGTCGCGCAGTGTCGGCGCGGCGGCTGAACCTCACCCAAGGGCGGATCCAGGGGGGGGGGGGGGGGGGGGGTCATGTAGGTCGACTACTGTTAGCATTTCTAGCTGTAATGGAATTGGAGCCTGACTGCTAACTAGACCTCGACTCGACTATATGACCCCCCCCTGACTTAAAAGCTGGATCCGCCCTTGACCTCACCATCATGGTTTTTAGATGTCACGGTACGGGCCTTGGTTATAGTATATTATAGTCGGGTAGGCAAACGATCTATTAACGATTAAGAAAAAGGTGAAAGTTTGAAATTATAATTATTATAAGTAAATTAAAAAAAAGGTATGCGTATGATGTAGGAATGTAATACCTGCGAGAGGTTACTAGCCTATTTGTCTCAATCCTATGTAGGTCTTCGCCCACCACTGTCCATCCAACTGACTATAAAGGTAGAACTTATCATCGCATAACATAGGTCCTGTCCGACCTTTATTACTAGTTACTACGCGTCTGCCACGTTATCTTTACTTAAATTTATTTATTTTTGACTCATCCATTCGCGTGAGGGGCTCGGCGCAAAAGAGATAACACGAATTTTTTTATTACTCTCCTCTCCATAGTACCACAGATACCAGAATAGTACCAACTGCATAGTAAACAGATGTGTAGTGACTAAAAATAGCGACCTTTTTACTACAGATAATTTTAAGTGCGTTTCTATAGAGAGTATCCCTTATTCCGTTGGGTGAGTCGCGTCGTCAGCTAAACTATTTACGGGGTTAGGGTAGCGTACGCCCCAGTATCACCGCGCGCCGCCATCTCGTTTACGCATTTCACCGTTTTTGAAGATATAACCACAGAATAAATAATAGTACTACGTAAGTGAATATAGTTATGAAATATCGCAGCCGGTGAGAATAGTATTACAATAATGTTCAACAAAAATATCATTTTGTTCTAAACAGGTTTTATTACCTAAAATGGGAATAATATAGGTTATACCCAGTTTTATGAATAATTCTAGCTTAAATCGAAATAGTATTTTTTCGAATCCAATTTCTCAGTAAATACACCAGCTGAGGTTTTTCATAACTACAATGTGTAACAAAAAGGTTCAACAATACTGAACGGGTGTGGATATGTATGTACTCATCATTATGTACAACTTTTACGGCCTTACCTAAAATAATCTCGATTCTCTTAGTCACTGCTTAAACTTCTCTGTCCTTTTCTAGCACGTGCAACTTCACGTCAGAGAGAAGATGGCAGAGCATATTAAGCAGTGACTAACGGTTGAAAAGTTTTTTTAAGTAAACCGCTACTGTGGGGCCAACACTGACATCGCAAAAAAGAAATCGGCTGTTCCATACATTTTGTCCAAGGTCGATGAACTTTTTGTATGGAACAGTTGATTCCTTTTTCGTGATTTTAGGGTTGGTCCCATAGTAAGCTATTCATAATGATGAGTACATACATACCCTTCAGTATTGTTGAACCTCTTTGTTACAAATTGTATAATGCAGTGATTTTATATCTTTAAAAATATTAATATGCGAGAGCGAGATAGCGGCGCGCAGCATTCTGAGCCGAAAATAATTGTTGGTAGGTGCTCATGTGGTACTCATCATTGTGAATAGCTTTTACTATGGGGCCAAGCCAACCGCGAAAACTATTGATGTATGTTTATACATGGGTCTACAAATTCGGTCCAATACTTTTTTTTGTATACTTAGGGTTCAGATTCCTGTACCCTTACCCTTCAAAGTCAAGTCGTCCGAACACCCAGTATACGAAAGACTCAATGATTTAATTCGAATGTAGGTAGGTACATTTTGCAACAAAGTTGGTAGTCTCATTGCGAGCGATAACGCAAGAATAACATGCCCTGATTGATTGCACGTCAATGAATGCTAAATCAAAACAAAGATAAAAAGACGAATTGCAATCTGCATTAAGTCAATGTAATATGAGCTTAAAGTTTATTGATCTCTACTAGTTAAATGTTATTGGACAATTCAACCCAATATTTGTTCCTTAGATTATGATCACCATCATCACCCTAGGTAGGTTGATGACCTATCTATTTAGAGTTCGACCCTCAGATCAGAGAAGCAATTTCTTTGGTTTGAGAAACTGTTTCTCTGATCTGATTATCTTCCTCTGGCTTTGCCTCTGCTGGACGTAGGCCATTAGCTAATTACCATTCAAAGGCCAGTGCTTTACCTAGCCACCTAGACCTAAAATGGTTTCATCATATACTGTTCCTCTGAAATGACCAGCGCATTGCCTTTGGACTGCCTTATGTCTCAGTTGGTTTTTGGTAGTAGGTCTGCCTTGTGAGCTCTAGGGTGTGGGTTCGATTTCCATCCAAGACACTTATGTGAGAAACATAAATTATTGTAATGTGTGTATTATAGTAGAGCATATTTAGTGTCTCGCTTTCGCGCGCGGGTTTGCTCACCCATGCGGGCCTGTCCTGCGCGCTTTACGCTGTCGTCCCGCGGCGCATCCCGCGAGAACTGTGCTTTATTGTTTATTACGTGCGTGTATCACGTATCACACACGTGTGCGTGGACTGGGGTATAATTATGTTCTAAAACTCCATCCAGAACCACCGGTGGACGGGCACGTGCGTTGTCTCTTCTAACGGTGGAGAGCATTCTGCGATCCCCCAGCAGCCTGCCAAGCGTGGGGATATAGCATTCCCTCCATATTAAGGCCTGGTATTCCACGTTTCAAACTTGAAAGATTTTCTCAGATTACTTGAAAAGTATAGAAATTAATAACTTTTGAACCACAGAATGCTCTCCAAAATACTATTAACTTATAATACATATTTTTTTAATGTGACTATGTGCTGTAATTAGGACATAAAACTGAAAATGGTTTAAAAATAGACACTGTTTCGGTATTTTTTTCTATCGAGGAAAGTATAATCAATCGTGTTTTCAACCACAAAAGTTACTAAGACGGATGTTCTTCTGTAACAATTTGTATTTTTGGGCTTAAAATATAGTAATTTGACTAAATCAATTTGATTTTGCGAGGGGCAAATTTGGAAAATACGAAAATACGAAAAGCCTTAAGGGGAAGGCCTTCGTCCAGAGTGGATATCTTCTGGCTGATGTATGTATCACGCTTTACAATACACACACACATTAAAAGAACGATTGCGGGTGAGACACATGCGGAGCTATCCCGCGTACGTGACCAAAGCCGCATGACACAGGGAACGCCTGATCCGTTACATTTTGCTCTTTCATGGGCGCATAGAAATATTGACAAACAACACCACACCACACACCCACCTACATCACACACATCCATCATCATCAGCCCGGAGACGTCCACTGCTGAACGATGGCCTCATCTTTGACCGCCACACTGTACGACAACCTACCATTTGCATCCACCTGTTGGCCGCAACTTTCACAATGTCGTCGGTCCACCTAGTGGGAGGCCTACCTATATGTATATGCTGCGTCTGATTCCGGTTCGTGGTCGCCAATCAAGAACATATCTAAAAAAAAACAACCGACTCCAATTTCGATAATTTATATTGGATGACATCTTTTTTCCAGTTATTATGATTTAAAAAAAAAAACAAATCGATATACAGAGTTCAGAGGTAACAAAAATATTAAAAAATCATGTAACCGATTTGAAAACCTCCTCCTTTTTTGAAGTCGGTTGAAAACAGTTGGCTGCTTGTATGTTAAGTTATTTATACGGGAATACTCACGTTTAATTAAATCGGATACTCCGACTATAGTTTCGATCACATCCGGTGCCCTTTATTCAACCGACTTCAAAAAAGGAGGTTCTCAATTCGACTATGTTTTTTTTTAAATATTTGTTACGGTATTACTCCGCCAATTATGAATTGATTTTATGATTGTTTTTTTATAATGGTAATAATTCAGAGGTGGTACCATATAAATTTTATCGAAATCGGTTTAGTAGTTTGGTTTTTAAATCAAAATTACTAGAAAATATGAAGATGTCATCCAGGTATTCGAACTCGAAGTCGATGGTATTTTTTTTAAAAGCTTATTATTCAAAGATTGAAAACAGCCCGACGCGCGTGCGGCGTGTGGTGCGGATGTGATCGAAACTATAGTCCGAGTATCCGATTTAATAAATAAAACAAAATAGATCAGTAGTTTCGAAAATAACCGCGAACAAACATACAAAGTCACCTCTTTATAATATTAGTGTCGAGTACACATAAAGATACAAGAACTAAAAACAAAAAACAAGACTTCAATTTGTATTACCTGGATGATATATTTTTCTAGTTATTCTGTTTTAAAAACCATACTATTGAACCGATTTTGATAAAACTTATATGGGATCGCCTCTGATATATGACGTAGGTCAAACAAAAAAGAATTATTAAAATCAACTCATAATTGGCGGAGTAATCGTCGTCGTCAGCCATAAAACGTCCGCTGCTGGACGAAGGCCTCCCCCTTTATGGAGGGGTGTTACCATAATCCCCACGCTTGGCAGGCGGCTTGGGGATCGCAGAATGCTCACCACCGTTAACCAAGAGGACGCTGCCCGTCCTCCGGTGGGTCTGGTTGCAGTTTAAGGACATATCCAGGTCCAGGCGGAGTAATCACGTAACAAATATTAAAAAGAAAAAAAACGTTCAGTCACATTGAGAACCTCCTTTTTTGAAGTCGGTTGAAAAGAACGTCCTGATTTATATGGAATAAGTTACTTTACATTTTTAGTTTTGTAAAGTGATAATTCTGTTCAACATTGGCTGCTAATTAAATAATTAAAAAGCAGTTTATCGGCCTTCTTCCTATCTTAACAGGCCATAGTTATTTTCGTTAAAACAATCAGTTTTTATAACGCCAGACATAATACAATTATCCGCTTGCAAAAATAAACACTATCAATGAAATATTACATGACATTGTAGGTATATTGAATTACTTTTTTTATATTATATAAGCGTTGTGAAGCGCTGATGCGGGTGAACGACCTTTATCACTTGTTGCCAACAGTGATAAGTGATAAGAGAAGTTGACTATTAGCATTGAATTTCATTCATAGCAGAGCCGGGGGGGTAAATACTTAGTTAGTTATTCTATGACTAATTTACGTACAGTATCAGTTAATTTGCTGAAGTCAATAAATTTAATTGCGGATAGTTTGTAGGCATCACACAATATATTTAATAGAACGTTTTGATTATTTCTTTGATCAACGTTAAAATTTCTAATATATAACGTTTGAATTTCTTAATTGTTTACAAGCGTATTTTAGATATACAATTTACAGCAAATCTATGAAAAATTTGGATAAAGTAGGTAGGTACCTATACTCACAATTTCCATCGTGTCTGTCGTTAAAACTGCAAAAAGAATCGAAGTAATCATTTTCAACATCTTTTTAAATCAAATGTGCCTATAATATTTCATTATTATCTATCCGTCATATAAAAACCTGATCAATTGCTGGACGGACTTGCGCACGAGGGTTCCGTAGCACTACCAATATGCAAAATATAATATCATGTTTCGTTTATTCGGATACCTACACCGTAGTTAACAAAAAAACGTTACACAAAACGTTTTGGCGGTCCGTGGACCAACGCGTTTCGAGGACTGCTGTCGCCATTAAAGGTTTTTTTTCTTCAATATTTTGTCAGTTATTACGCGATAGTAACGCACGTTCTCTGTCAATGAGCGATTTTCCAAACATGAATTTAAAAAAAATTTAGTTTCCTTCAACTCGACAGATAGCGCAGACTAAACGTGCCAGTCAAAAACAGTATACTATTTATGATAGGTGGCAAAAGAAATAAAATAAAAAACTTGACATTGACTGACACGTCTGGTCTGCGCAAAGTCAGAGCCATCTACAATGAGCTTCTTTTTTTATTGCTTGTTTGAAAATCGCCTATTTCAATCGGCTACCTAATGTGGTTCGGAAGATACAACGCATACCTACTCGTAATAGATCGGACGGACGGATAGACAGACAAATGACAAACACGGTATAATATGGTTGCAGTATGACCCCCTTAGACATCCTTTAGATAAGGAACCCTAAAAAGAGTAGGGTAGTTTGATCTTATGAAATTTACCAAACAACTAAAAACTTAAACATATACAATGTGTAACAAAAAGGTTCAACAATACTGAAGGGTATGTATGTACTCATCATTATGAATAACTTTTACTATGGGGTCAACCCTGAAATCACGAAAAAAAACAGCTGTTCCATACATTTTGTACAAGGTCAATTAACTTTTTGTATGGATCAACTGTTTTTTTAGTGATTTCAGGGTTGCGCCTTAGTAAAAGTTGTTCATAATGATGATTACATACATACCCTTCAGTATTGTTGAACCTTTTTGTTACACGTTGTATATAGCAACAGTAAAACACTTTAGAATATCCAAGCACTTGTTTACGAACCAAAATGTCGACCATTTATGTTGTTTGGTGTTTGTCCCATTTACAATGCAGCGAGATATGAACTTGTAAAATTCCATGCAGTTCCGAGACACTTCATAAGTGATTTATGTCAACATAATAAGTTTATCGCGGGTCAGGCGAGCGTAAACAACGGGACTGTGAGCCTATATTAGATAGCGACCGATTTATTTGTTTCTATTATTTGTACCCCCCGGAGACCGTTGGCAGGCATAGACTGTTAGATACAGTCTGTTTTTAACCGACTTTAAAAAAAGGAGAAGGTTCAATGGTTGACATTAAAATAAAATAAATACCAACAAATATTATTATTTATAAATATTGGGAGACATTGTTTTTTTTGTTCACTGATTTTTCCGTCAATTCTGCGAAAGTTTTTTTTTAATGTGTGTTGTAACTACTCTAGTTGGTCCCACAATAGCTTGGAGTACGCTGATTATAAAAAAGTTAGTGTACTTTTTATTTAAAATTTTGTCAAAACTTTAATAATATCACTACTTTGATTTGAAAAATAAAAATGAATAATGTTTATTGAAAAATTTATTAGAATCCGCCAACTTACATAAAGGATTGCCCACTTATATAATTGTATGCGATTAATTAAAGACGTTGAAAAATTATGCTTTTTTTTCGATTATATACTGAAATATTTAATCTCATTAGGAATTTAATAATTTGAGCATTATGACGGGTAATGCAGATTATGCAGAGATGCCATACCCGTCATAATTCTCTAGCTGCATATGCTAATAAAATCAACAAAAGCGTTGATGGCGCCATCTGTAAAACACAAATATTAACTCAAACCGGAGTCGTTACAGGTTCTATGGTTTGACGAGAGATGTCGCTTTGGCTAAACTATTGAATATTTATATGAAGTGTTTCCACACTTTGGGTCCTTACATAATAAAGATCTAAATCCGTTGGTCACATTTTAATACATACAGCATAGCATAATCAGCCTTTTTAATAGTCAACTGCTGGACTTCGGGTTGATGAATTCACATGACATTGAATTTCTTCTCCGGACGTATGCAGATTTCCTCACGATGTTTTCCTTCACCCAAAAGCCAGTGGTATGAAAATCCGTATTTTAACTCCAAAAAGCTCATTGGTACGGGCTTGGGTTTGAACCCGCGACCTCACGCTTTCAATCCGAACAGTCTCCGGTCTCCCGATTAAGCTACCACGGCACAGAATAAATAATAGTACTCATCCACGGCTTCTATATTCTTCTTCTTCTCTTTCTGACAGAGGGATAATAGGCTAGATGACTGGTTTTTTTTATTGGCCTATTAAAATGTGGACCATAAATATAGCTGATTAACGAAAAGAAAATGAATATCTGATCAAAAATAAACAACTTATAGGCATTTTAATATCATGCTAGACAGAGGCGAAACAGCAAATCGTGACGTCACTTCTCTGTACGCCATATAAATTCTAGTCTGACAAGTAAGGCGTGACGTCATTTTTTGTTTTGTGGGAAAGGGACAGAGTTGTCTCTAACAAAAAATTTAAACGCTCATATATCAGAACTTTATTAACCGATTTAAATTATTTTTTCAATAAACATACTATATTTACTTAAACTCTTCATCAACGCTATTGGTTACAACGATATAAACATCAGTCATCTACCCTATTATATATTAATTAATTTATCTTTTGTCTTGTTTCAGGCACTCACCGTAATGGACTTAATTTAACTGATTCACTAAAATGTTCCTGCTTCCATTAGACGTTGAGACTGAGAGGATCCTGATATAATTTGTGATAGCTTTTAGATAAGGTTTTACTATTTAGACATTAACTATGGCCTTATTTTGAAAGGCTGGCCCTAAGAAATTCAGCAATTCCATCTTGGTTAGTATTAGTACTTAGTATTAGTATTAAAGTTATTTATTGAAACTAGTAATTTGTGCCATTCGTAGTCATTTGAAAAATGAGATAGATGAGGTACTGTTATCAAAATTGTATATTCTAGTATTATGATCTCGAGAATAAAATGAATATAATTATGTTAAGTTACTTTTAATTTTAAGTTTACTTAGATTTAAAGTTTTAATTTTATAAGCAAATTCTTAGATATTTTGTACTGAGTTAGATTATAAAAGTTACAAATATGTTTTAGAAACTTTAGTACTTATCGAGTCTACGTTTCTGTTTCTATGTAATAATGTTCTTAAAATATATTTTTTTAATATCAATTATCTATGTTTTATTTATAGATAACTAGTTTCTAGCAGATGTCGTCCATTGAAATAGATATCCTGGAACTAGATTGCAGCGCTATCTACCGGACCCAAATGTAAATCTTAAGCCATCGGGGGATGTGATCACACACACAAAAAAACACTGAAATCGGCCCAGCCGTTTAGGTTTAGGAGGTCAGTCACAAACACCCAAAGAAGAATTATACAAGCTGTTGTTTTGAATCCTCGCCATATTTACAGAGGATAAGATATACTAATCGTTTTGAACAACTTTTACTATGGCATCAAGCCTGAAATCCCATAAAAACTGGTGCTACCATCGATTTAAGAAACAGAGGATATCGCACGTCGTAATTGAAATTTGAAAATAACGCGGCACATCTGAACCGATCTGCTGCACCAGTTTGCATACATCGGCGACATTGAGTTATCGTTCGAGTCGTGACAACCAGTCATATTGCACTTTTAGCCTTATAGTATTGTAGTGGTAGGACTCTACTGCAGAGTCCGCCTGGGGAAGTTCCACACCTTTGCCAGTTATTCAACCGTCAAGCAGTAGTGTGCAAGCATTACTGTGTTCCGGTTTGAAGGGCAATGTTACCAGAGAAATTACTGGGTATGAAGAGATTTAACATCTAATATCTCAGGGTGACGAGCGCAGTACAGTGCGGCGCAGGATTGTGTTCCCACCCAAGTGGCATTCGGGGTTCTATATAAGATGTCTAGTCGTTCACATGTACTCCACAAGCTGTGTAAGTCAGCTGTATAAGAACTGTATAGCTTGCTATAATGCTCTTATAGAACCAGTTTGGGCACAAATTAGACAGCCTTAAGTTCACTATGGCTGTACATTAGCAGTATAATAGCATTATAATAGCAGGTTAAGTAGTAACATCGGACTTAAGGCTGACTTACAGCACTATATGGGACGCAGTGTGAACCATACAACGTACATGAGTGTAATAAAGAGTAACAAGTGGCTAAATACACAGCCTTCACAGTTAATTTAATATATAAAAATCCGACAGTGCTGCCTAAAATTCACGTGTGTCCTAAATTATTTCTTATTTTATTATAATTATTCCTCATCATTAGTTTTGGTTTTGTGTGTGCCAGAAAGCGGATATCAATTGGATAAAAATTTATGATAACACGCGGTATAAGTACCTGTTTTAAATACTTAATAATGTTAAAGCCTATGGGAATGCAACTTAGTCGTGAAATGTATACATATTTACAGCTAAAATATTCACGCGCCTCTGTAAAAAAGCGATATTCATTTTAAAATATTTAAAACTGGCTGAGAGGAAATCTACAATTTTCATTTTTTGATATTATATTGGCATAATTATACTACGGTAATTAATTATAACATGAAACCAAAACTCTATCGCTCTATCTGCGTATTTTGTGATAAATCTGCATGATAATTTTGGAGATTTATTTGGTAAATATTTTAGGTTACGTAGAACAAAATGGTGGAAATTAAATATACAGCTATGTGAACTGTTATAACTCCAATTTAATGCGGTGAGCATATATATAGGTTCACATGTGTTCTGTTAGAATGCTGTTATCTGTATGAAGTCCCACATTTGTACCACTACAGAGCCAATGTCTATAAATTTATTCTAATGTGAACTTATTTACAGCTTTAAGATGTAGTTCAGGTCAATTGTGTATCATCGTTTAATTATTTCATTAAACTGAAATTTTAGAGATCCGCAATAATAATTATTGTCCGTTAAATCGCCTAGCCCAGGTACTAATAAGTCAAGTATGAATACCTAAAGTACAAACTTTGTAACAACCTAACAACCACCAGCTTGTGGGATAAGTGTAATAGAATATCACATTGACATTCATGTTCAGCTTACAGCAAATAAGAGTAGTACTTGTGGACAAATAAACTGCTATTGATGTTAATGGACAACACATATAGTCCTTTTAACAGCCTACAGTACACATGAGCACCATTTAAACACTTCTGTACAGATAGTAAAAAAAGGTTATTTTAATGATTACAAACAAGTCCTACTACAGCTACTAGCTGTATAACAGTCTAAAACAAGTAAACATAACAGCCTTTGGCTTTATAAATGACCACGTGTGTTCTATTAAAATGCTAGCTCTATATCATCGTACAAGTAGGCCGTTAAACAGCGGTTGCCGTATCTCTACCCTCCTATAATGCTCTTAGTCAGACGGCTGACTAAAGGATAGTTGTTAGAGTATTATAAAACCAACAATCGTATAAAAGTATAACTCTACACTCCTATAAGTCCCTTAGACAGGTATAGGTGTTATTAATCGCAATAATGCAGCTTATACATCACGAGTGAACTGTAATAATGCTTCAAGTACACCTGGGAACTAAATGTGTACTCTTAAATGGAGTAAAATGCTATTTGGGCAAGTTCACAATTCTGGCACTGCTACTGTTAGTGGCAGGCGTGACGCTTACCACCAGGCGAACGTATTGCTCGTCTCGTCACTTGATTGTATAAAAAAAATATATACTTACTTAACTACTAACCTTTAATCGTTTAAGCTATTTTTTTACTAACAAAATTGGACTTTTATTTATCTTAAATAAATACATTTGAATTTGAATACAACAGCTTGTATAAGATAGTTCACTGCTGGACGGAGGCCTACCATTGAAGGGCGATTGGGCCGTATCCAGTACGCTTGTCCATTTATGGTTTGATGTATTCACATACCTACGCCATTGATTTTCTCCAAACGCATGCAGGGTTCCTCACAATAATGTTTTCCTTCATCAAAAAGCCAGTGGTATAAAAAATCCGTACATATTCATAAGTGCGGGCCCGGGATTTGAACTCAAGAGTTCACGATTCCAAGTCGATCAGTCTCCCGTTAGACTTCCCCGTCCCATAAGTTGAATAAAACATTTAAGTTGCATAAATACATTTAATTCTTACCTAATTAACTAAAACAGAGTCAGGATACATAGTATTGCAGTTAGTGTCACTCGGCAGGCGATATGTTCTGCGCGGCGGCGACTAACGTATCGTGAATGTCCTTTGCGTAAGAGATCTGAAGCCGGACCGTGTTTAAGTACTGCGGGTAACTGAGCGTCGTTTCCTGTAACAAGATATAGGCTCAGAATAAATAATAATGCGTACAGAAGCACAGATAACATAGTACTATGTACAGAAGATTAACTCCCATAGAAAACGCATCTAAACAAGGTTGATGCACAGTGTATCCATAAAAGTGACACATTTTAACTACTCAAACAAATAGCAACACTAAGCTAAGAAGATAAGGCTAGAAATGCAATGTAAGTGAATAACGACAGCTGAACTTCGCCAAATTGTATGCAAACTGGTGCAGTGGAGAGTTTCATATGTGCCGCGGTCGAGCGGGTCGTGCAAAATCCTGTTTCATTGATCTAAGATAACTACTATCATGTGACGTTCAGTGCAAGCTAATGTGCGCTCTATTTGTTTAATAAAAAAATGATGATATTTCACTGTAGTGTTAAATCGCACGCGCAGCCGGTGGGAGCCGCGTGACGCTAACGAGCCAAACGATACAGTAGAAAATGGATACACTGTCTAATACAAATAAAGTACAAATTAGTATAAATATTTTACCTACAAACATTTTTAATGTGTACCATACACGTAACGATATATTAAATACTAGCTGAGCCCGGCGGTTTTACCCACGATTGTTGGGACAAAAAGTAGCCTATGTTTTATTCCAAGGTATTTAAGTATTCCAAGGTAAGTTATTCCAGTAATTTCCGAGTGAAAGAGTAACGAACATCCATATATACAAACTTTCGCGTTTATAATATTAGTAGGATAACGGATACGCATAATCAGCCTTTTAATAAGTCAGTGATGGATTTAGTCCTATCCTCGAACGCTAACGATTTACATACGCTATTGAATTTCTTCTCCGGACGTATGCACGTTTCTGCAGGGACCTTATTTTTGAATCGTACGCAAAGTTGCGCATGCGAACGGAGCGATGCTGCAGTGGTACTATAAATGTATAAAGTGTATACCTGTGTGGTAGGGCCGGAGTCGAGTCTCGAAGGAATTACGGAGAGAGGGAGATAGTGAGCCGCTGACTGCGCTTGTTGGATACAGGTAATGGCAGTGCGCTGTAACGAACACATAGAATCCCAGTTAGCTACCTGTAATATGGTATGTGCTTCATCATCATCATCAGCCGGAAGAAGTTCACTGATGAACGAAGGGCATGGACCGCCACTCTACTAACCAGCCATTTGCATCCATCGGTTGCTTGCGACTTTTACAAAGTCGTCGGCCCACCTAATGGGAGGCCTGCCTACGCTGCGTCTTCCGGTTCGCGGTCGCAACTCAAGAACCTCTCTTCCCCATAGATTATCGAGATATTATATAGAGATTATCGGCTCTTCGAGCGATGTGGCCTGCTCATTGCCATTTCAACTTGCAAATCTTGAGAGCACCGAGATATAATGCTTAATGGCCAGAGCAATAATCATATAGATTAATTTATCTGTTTAGACATAAAAAAGTTAGAAGTAGTCAAAGAGTGAGTTTCTACTTACACTGAGACAAACTATTTGTCTATTGTTTACTTTCATAAATTCACTTTTAAGAGGGAAACTGTAATAAAGCTATTGTAAGTTCATAATATTAAGTATAACGACAAATAGGCATGATGACTACATTTTTTTTATTACTTCATAAAAAAGCTGATCATCAATAGAGCCTATCAACGAAAACAAAATTTAAAATAATCTTAAAATAAATAAGTTCTAAGCATTTTAATTTCAAGCTAGACAGAGAGCGCGCTATAATGAGCTATGACGTCAAGCCTCAGGCGCGGCATACAAATGCTATACTAACACATGCTTTGCGAGAAAGGGATAGAGCATCCCCTCTCTATCCCCGCCTAAAACATTTAACGCTCATATCTCAGAGATTTATCAGTCAATACAAGTTATTGTTTCAGTATGTGTAATGTATTTAGTTATATTCATCACTAAGCCAGTTATTAGTCATAAATTAAACATTAGGCCACACGCCTATTGTCTGAATCACTGATTTTATCAACATTTGCATTCCACATTAAATGAGACATTCCGTGGTTACTTTTTGTACTTTTCTTTGCTCTAAACTTGATATTGCACTCAGTGCCGTAAATAGCCTTTTATGCGCCCGGTGCGAGCTTCTTTAATTGCGCTCTGGAAAAGAAAGCGCCCGGTGCGAACTTTTATAATTGCGCCCTTGAAAAGAAAGCGCCCGGTGCTAGCTTCAATAATTGCGCCCTTGAAAAGAAAAATATTCAAAACTTGGTCCTGGTCTAGTCATTTGTGCGCCCCTCCAGGACCAGCGCCAGGTGCCTGGGCACCACCGCTGGCACCGCCCTATTTACGGCACTGATTGCACTTTACTTTAATTGCGAACTTTTGTGAAATTTTAGGAGGACATTGACATCAACAACACAGTTTGATACTTCTGCAGGTGTCATCGTATCTCATTGAATGTAATTCTTTATGTTATTGTTCCAAATTAACAGATTATTATTATATTATTTACATTGAAAGTGGCCAAAGGATGTTAGAAGAACATTAGTGTTGACATACATTAGTATCTGTATAGGCATCGGAGCCATCAGGGTAATAAATGTTGATTACTCTGTTGCCAGGTCAATAAGTTAATTGTAGCTCTAAGATTGATAGTATTTACTTGGATGCACAAATAACACGACAAATTGTGCCTAAACTCTACATTACATTGTAAGTAAAATCATATTTATTTGCAATTTCTATTGCAACAAGAATTTAACCCTTATGCATTTTTAGTGCTGATTCGGCGGCATGCACAAATTTTAGACGACCACACTTAATTTCTCCAAAAAGTAATTTGAACCTTACCTACTTCGTAACAAGGTATTTTTGCCCCTGACATCTATTCTTTAGCACCACTGAGTTTACTTGACAAGTCACTAATACCTATCAAAGAAAAATCAACATTGTTGCTACGCGTCGAGTCCCCATTTATCAAACTGCCATCGAAACGTGTGAACGAAAACGTGAAAACGTGTTTTAAAAGCAGCTAAGATGACGTCATTTTAATCTACACCTTAAAGATGACGCTTAAAAAGGCACAGAGTAATAAAGACAAATACAAGTACAAATAGTTCACCTTGGAATGTCATTTAAACGAATGGAGACTCTCATTCAGTGGCGACAAAGTTCATTTTAGGCTTGTCAAGCTATCGACGATGTATGAATCGCTGATTTCTCAAACAACAAATGTTACCTTCTTTTTTAATTTGAAAAAGACCTTGTTTAAAGAACATAGAGTTCGAATTACGTTTAAAGAAAATTTGTCGATCTTCATTTAAAGGGATGGTGAGTCGCCGAATCGATGCCATTGTCACTGTAACAGTAAACAAAAGGTAGCAGCAAAGGCCGATTTTCCCTAAGGGCAGCTAGGCCCGGGCCTAGGGCAGCCAACATCAAACAACATTGTCAAGGAATGACTCAAGAAGGTACTCAAGAAGGCTAGTACTAAATGGCCTAGGGTGGCCAAGACTGCTAATCCGCCTCTGGTATAAAACTGTCTTAAACTTTTATGTGCAGGACACACTGATCTGGCGTCGGGAGAGGGCATGGCACGGGCGGCTTGCCGCCCCATCCTAATTTCATACTAAATACAATACATAAGGCGCAATTTAGGACTCACCGAGTTATTTTCATCGGGCGAGTATCGGGCGCGCCTGATCGGACTACTAGAATTGGTCGGTAAGCCGCCCGTGCCCGACGCCAGTTCAGTGTGTCCTGCGCCTTATAGTTGTTCATATTTCCGTAAGTATTCAATAAACTGTAACAAATTGACTTACGTTCGAATTTATGATTTTGGTTAGGATTAACTTGTGCTACAGGGCCAGAGCTACAGGACAATGTGAGCACGTCTACGGGAGCATTTGCCATTGCACTGCAAGGCCATACATCATTTGACATCATTGATCATTTGGGCATTTAACTCAGAGATCAGTTAATTTGGCTGGTAGGTACACAATAGACCCGAGCAGGTTGTCAATGCAAAACTTTTCATCCTCAATTTAAATAAAAATTAGGATTAAGATCAATCCTAGCTTGTCAAATAAACTGAATATAAAAGAGCATACGTGCCAATGGGGCCTTAAGATCGGTGCGTTTGTTTTGTAGATTATGAACAGACATACTGAAAGACATGCAGTTAAATTAGCTTTTACTTATAATGTAAAACTGAAGATATGTTTTTTAAAGGCAGGTATCTTCTTTCTTACCAAATGGAGCTCCATCTGGTCACACACTGAAAAGAATTCTTCCAAATTCTTGTCAAATCTCGGCACAGGATTGTCGATGTTTTTCCTGGAAGTGGATATAGTAAAAATATTTTAGTTTTTTATATCATTACTAAGTACTAATTAAATCTCATAATTTGAAAAAGTTAGTTAAGTTTTAGGAATAGTTAGTAAATAGTAGTTGTGACAGAATTGTGAACTTGCAAACACAATCCTGCGCCGCACTGCACTGCGCTCGTCACCCTGAGATATTACATGTTAAATCTCTTCATACCCAGTAATTCCTCTGGTAAAAATCTTCTGGTCTATTTGCAGGATAGGTTGGTTGGTTAATTTTCCTTAGCCCTTAGTCAATTGGTTGGGAAATAAACTATATTCAAAAGGAAGCACTTATTTAATTAGATACAATGATCAGTGGAACTAAACATTTGGTACTTTTCTTTTTTAATTACATAAGTATCATTACATTCACTTTTTAACCGACTTCAAAAAAGGAAGAGGTTCTATATATGTATGTATTTTATTTCTTTTCCCATTTCTCCGTTAATGGGAAGTTTTCTGACAGCTGTCAAAACGTAGTTATACAGCCAACGGATAGAAGGCGCTCGCGGGATATGGCCTACATTTTTTTTAGCATTTTTCTTGTGAAGAAGCAGTTCACTCGCCTTCACTTCACTGTTCGCGTTTGTTCGTTGGTGAAGTGCTTTTCCAAGTTTTCTTGTATCATTTTGTTAAAATTTCTGATAAATTGTTATTGTTACGTTATGCTATTATAATTATTTTTTGTTGATTTTATTTATTTATAGTAATGAATTAATTAATTGGCAAGGCGCTCTTACTCATTTGCGTGGAATAACGAAAACTTAAGAAATACTATGGGCAAGTTCTTTGTTAGACAAACAATAACCAAAAAAAACGCATGACAGATCTGATATAAATGAAATAAGGTTACTTTTTATTTTTTCACATTTTTACTTTGCTTCATTCGTTTAAAATCTGTAGAACCATAGACAAGATAGTGCAACTGTTCAGGGCCATGTATCTTCATTGCAACCAAACCAGAGAAATTTCTTTGCATCAAACGGATTTTTATGAAGTATTTTTTTTTTTAATTGGCTGTCAGTAAATCGCCCATTGTGGACCGATTTTGAACATTCTGTTTTATTTGAAAGGGTATACTCCCGAGGTGGTACCATATAATTTTTTTGAAAAAGTTACTTGTTACATTACATTCTTTAAATACCTCATTTTACAGAGCCTATTCTTAAAGCACACCTTCCTATATAAAACCTTGCTAGAATTTGGATCAGGTTATTTTATAGAAGAATAAGACTTACTGCGAATTTGAGTCGATTGTGTGGTTTTGATGTAAAATTTGTGCGGCAGATTTTAATGTCATCTGAAAAAGACAATGTTGTGTTTCATATATAGACATACATGTTTATTAATTCAAGTAAAGTAATATGTAATAATTGTTATCTTTGTTAGTCTCAGTAGCAAGGAAAATATATTATTAATGTAGTCCTTGGTGCTTTACCACATAGACCTCTAAAGTGGTCTTTGAGCATAGTCTCAGTGTAGCTACGCCAGGTACCCCAATATATTATCAGCCTGTTGTTTGACTACTTAGCTTAGGAACTTTGTAGTTGTATTGAACACTTGTGTGATATAAGAGATTGAGATAAGGCTAGCATTTAATTTCATTAATGAGATACAGTTACAGAGAGTTTTTAGAGAGAATTACAGAGAGTTCCATGAGGGGTCACAGATGTAGGAAACAAAGCTGCGAGGCTCAAATGGGAGTGGGCAGGCCACATCAGTCGGATGCACCCGGACAGAAGGGCAAAGGTCACTACGGATTGGGTGCCCCTGCACAGTCGACCCCGAGGTTGCCCTCCGACACGATGGCGCAACGAACTCGGGAGGTTTAAAAAAGATTGGACGGCGCTGGCACAAGATTGAGACAGCTGGAAGAAATTGGGGGAGACCTTTGCCCAGCAGTGGGATAACACAGGTTAAACAAAAAAAAAAGTGATCACACAGAACAGTAGTACCTACTAAGCCAAAAAAAGGAGCTCCTTGTGGACCTTGTACATTGTAAACAACTTTTAACTATGGGACCAACTCAGCATTCACAAACAAACAGTTGTTCCATACGTTTTGTTAATTATATTTTTGTACTGAACAGCAACATTCTTTAGAATATTTCTGTTTTAGTCCCATGATAAATGTTGATCACAATGCAATGATGAGTATAAAGAGTGCATTTCGGCTTAGACTACCGTTCCACTTAATACTATAGGCAATTTAAAGTGGCTAATCATTTTAAGATATCGATCACAACCCTATAATGCAACTCAGGGCCAAGGTGCTGTTATAAGGTGTTCTGTTTATACATCTCTAAAGAATCAATTCAATGTTAAACTACATAAAGTTTAACACTGAATTTATTCTTGACAAGTTATAGTGCTGTAACTGTGAACATAGCTGAATTAACAGGTCATAATGTACTTACAGGTATGGAGTCTCGAAGAGACACCATTAAAGTTTTTACTTTGGAAATATTGTCCATTTTATCCTGCTGGGGCTGCTGTGGCATGGCAGGTTGCATTTGTTGAGGCGATTGCTGCTGCATGATGGTTCCTGGTACTTGCATCTGCATCCCGACATTTGGTGTCGCTCCCACGGGATTCATAGGTACGTGCATATTCATTTGATTATGGTTCATCGTGGATATTTTAAGACCTCTCTAATTTTCTGGATTTTCTCTCATTAATTTGGATTTTTCCTATGTAAATTCGTCGTGTTTTCACTATTTACCTGAACCAATGAACAATAATTTGACTTTTGAAAGGTATGTATGTACTCTATGGTTCCTACCCTAAAAGTTTGCTGTCACGTCACCGTCAACGTCACTAAACTTGTCAACTTCATATTTTTTAATTTTTTTATTAGTTATTGGCATCGCACGTTGTGCATTCTGGCAGTGTCAAGTTTATTAATTTTCACATTTATTTGTTATCATCAAGTCAAATAAGTCATGAAATCACAGTAAGTCACACGAAATTAGTCATAGTCGAGTCCAAGTCATGCCCTAGTAAAGTTGTGGTGACTTTACTATGAGCTTCTACGGAGTTTTGAAACCAACACGAAAATACATGTTTCACCACATTATATCACTTGTCCACACTCGTGTATGTAATTCAACACTCAATGAATAAAACACCACCAATTTTAATCATTAATTCGCGAAAAAACACAAGTTTAAGAAAATAATAGAATGCAACGACATGATTTTTCCGTGTTCCCGCCAAAACTCCCATATTTTCTTTATTCTTTTGTTATTTTGTCCTTAGGGTCTGCTTAAGCCGTAAGGCCATACTGCTGGTCGTACGTCTTGTACGTTCATCGTGAATGAATACCCATAATTCCGCGTTCCCACCAAAACTCACCATTTACCTGACATTTACCTATCAAAAGTGAAATCCAGAGAGAAGGAAATCCAGTCAATATTAGAAAAAATCAAAGTTTTGTTTATCACACTGGCAATATACGGCCTTACCTAAAATAATCTCGATTCTCTTACGGCCTTACTTAAAAAAACTTTTCAACCGTTAGTCACTGCTTAAGATTCTCTGCCATCTTCTCTCTGACGTGAAGTTGCACGTGCTAGAAAAGGACAGAGAAGTTTAAGCAGTGACTAAGAGAATCGAGATTATTTTAGGTAAGGTCGTTAGTCACTGCTTAAACTTCTCTGTCCTTTTCTAGCACGTGCAACTTCACATCAGAGAGAAGATGGCAGAGCATCTTAAGCAGTGACTAACGGTTGAAAAGTTTTTTTAGGTAAGGCCGTTAATCATTTATTAATTGCGCCATCTATTATCGAGTAGCTAGACGATTCACAATAGCGGAAGCGGTCCGGTCTGTCATGGCAAGTACGTAGCCAAGGTCACTTTGGTCCGAGTTGTGGCCAACAACTCATCAATTAGGCCATATTGACTATCGACGACCATTTAGAACATCTTTTTATCTCCGAAAGAGCTTTTATTAAAGTTTCCAATAATTTAATAGCGGCAAGTAGGTATTCACGATGAATTGACGTATCAGGATCAGGCAGTATCGGCCTTACCTAAAAAAACTTTTCAACCGTTAGTCACTGCTTAAGATGCTCTGCCATCTTCTCTCTGATGTGAAGTTGCACGTGCTAGAAAAGAACAGAGAAGTTTAAGCAGTGACTAAGAGAAACGAGATTATTTTAGGTAAGGCCGTATGTCTTTAGCTGATACTACAAACAAAAGAACAAAAAAAGTCAGACGTCAGACAGTGACAGTCGTCACGTCACGTCACGTCAGCCGTCAGCCTCAGCTAGCGATTTTTCAAAACTTTGAAAGCGGCGCGGCAGCAGACGACCGGCGCGCAAATGAAAAGTTTTAAAATTTTCAACGCTGCAGAACTGTGGCAAGTTAGTACTTATATGAAATTATCAAATAACGTTTACCATTAAAATATCGTGCTCGTTCTAGATTAACGGACTTGAATTTCCTGAGTCGTATTTATGTGATTATATTGCACAAAAGACCACACAACTTAATTTCAGAAAGAAACAAGCCTGCCTTCGATACCAACATTTAGCCAGAGCCTTGATAACGTACTAGGAAACGGTGGAATACAGCTGGACTCTCTTACAGAACTTCTGGGATTACCTGGCACAGGGAAAACACAGCTATGGTTAGTCATTTAGATTCTTGTGATTTGATTGATCTATAATAGGTAGGTCTAATAAGTAATATTTAACCAAACATCCCTTTCTATCCCAGCTTGCAGTTATGTGCGTCTGTTCAGATCCCAAAAGTTCTTGGAGGATTGAGTTCGGAGGCTTTATACATTGATACAAACACTGGCTTTACACTATCCAGGTTTAGAGGTAAACTACTAATTGTATTTTAAAGTCTTCCATCAAGTTGTTTATTCTATGAAAGTAATGGAACTACCTATTCCTTAGTTCCACATCTACATGACTGAATTTGAGAGACTTATTACTACATAGCTATATCAATTTGGAATTGAGCAGATAGGGTGGTCCCAACATTCACAAATTTGTTTGTTTGAAATAAAGTGAATTTTGCACCCCAGGCAAGCATCGTACTTGTACCACTAAAGCTGATAAAAATGTAAAATAAAGTGTTCATCTTCCAGGTTGAATTTCCTAATATTGCACCTAAAGTTTTCTTATATCTATAGAATAAAATTAAAATACTAATACTAAATAACATTAACATTTTTCAGAAATACTCAATGCCAGTTTACTGAAATGTCAACAGCTAATACCTTCTATTGAGGTCAATGAGGAAGGAGCACTGAAAAACCTTCACTATGTCAAAGCATTTGGTCTTGAAAAATTCTGTGCATTTATGCACAGGCTACCCAAGATTATTGCGGAGAATCCTAATGTAAGATTTGGACTGATTAGTATACATTTTAATAATATAATAAGTACTGGCGTCTTTTATTGTTGGAGGCCAAGACCATCTTTGGGGTCACCACGCCAATACAGTAAGTAAGTATGATAAAATAGTACATTATGATACAAGTGTGCTATGTTGGTCATCACACTAGAGGCGGTATTATGCGATAAGGAAGCTAAGAGTGTAATGACTAACATAGCACAAGAGTTTCATATGACTGTTTTCATCACACTTGCGAGGAAAAAACAAAGTTTTTTTGATAATAATCAACCACACAGCGAAAACGTCTACAAACATTTGCGGAAAATGGCGCTTAAACCAGCAATGTGCGCGCAGGTTGACATTTACTTCAGCGGCATAAGAACTCTTTGTTGGTATTACAAAAAAAATAAGTATTACCCAGCTATATTAAGAGTGCTTCGTATACATATGTCTAATTGCAGTCACGTACAAACTTGACTTTACCAGGTTATACCTATTATAGCACTAGTGCCGTAATGTAAAGTAAAAAGCACGCGTGCGTAATAGCTTGGATTATGAGCCTAAAACCGATGCAATAAGATCCAATTTACGAGCAAGTGTGATGAAAAGTATATAATTGATTACCTAATATATGTATATGTCGTAGCCCAATTGTAGTTTTCGCCGTTTTGTAAAACGGCGGTTCAAAGTTCAGCCGGATTGTCAATGCTATACGTTCTACAATACGGCGGCCTATGCTTAGCCACATTGTAATCAAGTTGCCTTCAATGAAAAACGGTTATCATACTAACAAAATACAGTGTGTATATAGTAAAAAATAAAATTGTATGACAAAAAAGGACACTTGGTATGTAAGTAGCAGGCAAACAATTGTTTTAACCAAAAGAAAAGATCACACTTAAATTATCAAAGCGCCAAATAGCCGCGAGTGTCCAAAATTTGAACTAAAGATTGCGAAAGCGGCTGGTCACGACCCGCTTAATTACATTATGGCTAGCCGTGTTGCAGAACGCGAAGCAATGCGGTGGCCTCAACACTTCAGGTAGTTCAGCCGTATTACAATTTGGCTAAAAGTTAATACGCCGCTTTATAAAACGGCGCTGTTTTTTAAAATGGCTGGCCGTTATGTAATACGGCGTATTCTGCAATGTAGCTGCGACATGTACATTTTATAGAATAGGTCAAAAATTTGTTAAAATGTTAACTTTTTTTCAAGTGCAGTGATTTTGATGCATCATCTTGGTTATTTTTATTGTAATTAAGAATCATTTGGGATCGAGACATGAGGTTAAAAATTTCACTCAAACAAAAATAAAAATATTTTTTGGGGTTGTTAGGGGAACAACCCCAAAAAATATTTTTATTTAATAATACATATATTGTGCCGATCCCCAAGCCGCCTGCCAAGCGTGGGGATTAGAATAGAATAGAATAGAATAATTTATTGGCCTTATAACATTTTGGTTACACTGGGCAAGTCAAATTTACAAAAACTGTGAATATGACACAGAACGTTATGTCAAACTTAAATTAAAAAATAATGTAACCAAGCAATAAAATTAGTAACAAAATCAATAAGGTGTAATATTTATGTCAAACGATTAATTAATTATTATTATTATAAGTTCAATGGTACTTGTAGGTAGATTATTAATTACTTATAGTAGTGTACCTCAAACAAAAGTGGTTATTATTAATCTTATTGTCAGCTCATTCAACTTAAGTGAGCGATTCATACGAGAAGGAAGAATCTACAAGCCGCATTTTAATAAATTCCTTTAATGAATAGAAGGGGTTAATTTCCAAGAATTGTTTGAGGTTTCTTTTAAATTCATTTGTCGGCAAGTTTCTGATACTAAACGGCAATTTGTTAAACATGCAGATTTTGTTTAATATACCCTGCTTTTCTACTTTTACCAATCTAGTTCTAGGCTACTATGGCAATCCCTCCCTATTAAGGGGGAGGCCTTCGTCCAGCAGTAGACGTTATCCAACTGTTGAAGAATAAATATATTGTGACGAAAATCTAGTTTATAAATATTAAATATGAATGAATAGTAAAAATGGAGAAATTATTTTTGTTTTATTTATACGGGAATACTCACGTTTAATTCTGTCAGGACGCAGCTGCACGCGCGTCGGGCTCTGTTTTCACTCTTTGAAAAAGGTCACCGGATGTGATCGAAACTATAGTCGGAGTATCCGATTGAATTAAACGTGAGTATTCCCGTATAAATAAAACAAAAATGTGTCAGTTTTCATAATAAAAATGGAGAAATTAAGTAAAAATAGCCATGTTTTCTGTTCTCAGATAAGACTAATAGTAATAGATTCAATAGTGTTCCCGTTCAAAGAAGGCATCCCAGCGAAACAAAGGACTGGCTTGTTATTTAGACAGATGGCGGAGCTGCAAAGGGTGGCTGTTGATCATCAGATTGCTGTAAGTACATTATTGTATCTGCCCAAGAATTAAAAATTACCTTTAACTGGTTTTGCTGTCTATCTATAGATACTCATTTTCATTGTTTCAAAGAGTTCATGTTATAGTCATGTTTTTTAAATATTAAGTACATGTTTGCGTTTTAGGAACACATACTGTCTGGTGTTAAACAATGGAGTCTAGAATGGAGCTGGCTTACCTAGAAGGAACCTGTTTACTCTGGATTTGAAAGATACCTTTGATCCCACATTTGTTCAGGAAACATAGACTTCGACAGTGTTTATCCTAGTTATGCAAATAAAAAACGTGGAATCAAAGCATTTAGGATGTACCTACCTAAACAATATGGTCGATTTTGAAGGTTTAAGTTGACAGAACTAAACTAACTAAAGTATTGCTGTCCTTAGCTAACATTCCTAGTAAAAAAGTGACAGCAATATTTTAATTAGTTTAAGTCAACTAAAGCCTTCAAAATTGACCATAGTATGTAGTTAGTTAAAACTAACGTAAAATTACGTGTGGGTGCTACTGTATTCTAAACGCAATCGGAAAGGTTTCCACTCGGAAACCACACTCTGTAGAAGACGAAGATTCTGCAGAGCATTGCACAAACCACCCCAAGATCTACAATACACCCCAAGCTGGACTCATTGCAGAACTCATCGACCTCATATCGAATAAGACAGAGATGGTAAAAGTAGTTTTCGAATCGAATCCAATTCGATTGGGTTTAGAATAAGAGGGGTGGAGTATCATTCGCATATCTCGTAATATTACGGAGTATACGGTGATGCTTAAAAGTTTATTTTTTTATTTCAAAGGTCGTTGTAGCAAATGAGATGAGCACACGTGTAGGGCTCTCGAGCGGATCCGTAGTGGGTGCTCTCGGAGATGCGTGGGCGCACCGCTGCAACAAGCGCGTTCTGCTGACGTCACCAGGCACGCTTCCCGGGCCGCGGCTAGCGCTGATGATGAAGAGCAACGACGCACCCAATGCCGTGGCCAAGTTCCAGGTGAGGATATAAACTAGCTAGGATCTAGGTGGCTAGTGCACAGAGTTGGGTACACACGTAAACTTATGTGTATTTGTAATTTTGTTTTGTGTGTGCGTTCGGCGTTCATACGAACTGAAAGTATGCCATGTGTGTATACCTCGTCCCCAAAAATTGGCAGATTATCGCCTTCTCGTATCCAAAGTATAAACTATAATAAACAAAGGTAACGGGTATCCCCATACTGTTTTCTCTATATAATTATGAGTTTGGTTATTAATGTCACTCTGCGTCACGGATCATGTAGCCATGTAATGGCTCGTAAACATAATTCTCCTAAAAACACGGCTCACCGTTGCGGGCAGGGGGCGAGGTAATATTCTATGGTTGCGATTGGCCTATCATTGGGATGAGGCAATCTGAGATTATGATGTCGTACTCGCAGTAATTTTAAACTAAAAATTTTCGTATGAGGGGAAGTCGGACGATCAGTCAACATAAACCCTGATGACTCAACAGGGTTTATTATTTGCTCTGCGTACAGTGTATGTCAATAATACATTGATGCCATAGCGTTCTATTTGTAATAAACTTTATTTCATACAAATCGTAAATAGCTAAACTACCCAAGATATTTGCAAACCAAGGACAGGAAGGGACTATCGGTTTCAACGCGAATAATGCGTCAGTCATATCGTAATCGATAATAACTAAACTGTTTGATGGATGCATGCCAACAACCTAAGGGGTTTTCTAGTAAATAATGAGTAAGACATTTTTGGGGTCGAGCCAAGAAACATTCGTTGCCTGTAATGTGTTTCTTTTTTAGTATAATCTTACCGCTTTGTTTACTATCAACTTTAATAGCACGACAAATCTCAATGTACTATCAAAAGAAGGACAGATCTGAGGCCCACCAGAAAATCACTAGAAGAAAAAAAACTTTTTTTTGCAATGGAGTGACAAGACGAGCGTGACGTTCCGCCACCAGGCGAACGCATTACGCATGCAAAGGTGTGGTACTTCCCCAGACGGACTCTACAATAGAGACCTACCACTACAAACTATTAAACAAGTACTACCTGCTACTACAGTACCAATAAGTACTTACTACCTGTTACAATCATAATTATTTGTGTACCCATTTCATTGTTTTAATGACTAATGATTCAAAATACGTTTTCCTTTGTTTCCAGATAACAAAGGACGGAATTAGGGATAACAATTAAAAAACAGCT
This sequence comes from Erannis defoliaria, assembly GCA_905404285.2. Taxonomy (NCBI): domain Eukaryota; kingdom Metazoa; phylum Arthropoda; class Insecta; order Lepidoptera; family Geometridae; genus Erannis; species Erannis defoliaria. The sequence goes on along the minus strand of FR990066.1, from coordinate 6,829,653 downwards.
CGGAACATAAAATAGTAGTTTTAATTAATTATAGTTAAATGTAAAATGTAAACAAAACTACAGCACCAATAAATATCTCATTTTCACAAAAATATCAAGCTTTGATTTCTACAACATTCAACAGTTATACAATGTAAAAGGCATTCAAATTTCGGAATATTTAAAATAAGATCATTTCGTTTTGTAGTCTTATTATGCTTACGACACTAGAGTGAGTAACACGCGTTTGTAGTCTCCTTTCGTATCGTCCTGCAAATTATTACATTGTACTTAGCTTTAGAAACGATCTAATGTAACATGCCAAGCGTAAAAACTATCTAATAAAAATAAAATAATCGCAGGATTAAGCACAAAGTGTGACTAGCACATTCCTGAAGTCACCCGTTAGGTCTTCCTGTAAACAATACCGAAATAGCCAAAGTTCAAAGTTAGCCAACAAAAGTTAAGTTAACGTAAACTGTCCCATAGTTTCTCGTACGACTTTTCACAACGTGCATTCGATATAAACTTAAACTAAGTGATTAATGTCTTTAAAAATGCAAACATCTAGTGCAAATGTACTGTATTCGATTACATATTTTGTTACGCACTACGGTTATAATTTACGGGTCAATTCGTCGCTCGTAATACTGAGTTTTTAAAAGCAGTAGCTTAGTAACTCAACGTAGAGAGGAGATGGCCCATGTTGCCTTCTACTTCGTCCTGAAAAATTTCAAACTACTTGTAAGAAACTACTTGTGACTTTACCGAGACCCACATGCATACATGTAAGCGGTTACTAAAGTGCGTGGCATGGCCGTGTTTAAAGTAAGATAGAAGCAAAATATACAGATCTTTGAAGAGAAATATACACCCGGCATGGATAACCTAACAGATTCGGTGCGCGGGCGACAAGACTAGCCTGTTTCAGATCTAAAATGATCTAACGGTAGATTGATTATAGGAATGAGATTCGGTCTTGTCGCCAGTGTACCCTCAAGATCTTAATATCCTAATTGACAAAGTAAACTTATGTATTCGAAATTTGGTGGAAATGTAGGTTGTCCCCGACCAGTCGTGACCGTGATTATTCGACAAGGGTCAGTAAGGCCTTCTTGTAATCACCGGATGTGTCGCCCTGCAACCAAAACGAACCACTCTCTTTTAGACCTTTCTATTTGAAGCTGATCCCAATAATTCCATCTATCCCAAAGATATTCTTCCAAAGTTGAAACTTTTGTCATCAACCTTCACGACGAACAAGACGTGGTTAAAGACACGTGCGCATGACCTTTGCAGCGATACCCAGGACTTTGTAACAAAAGGGCAGGGCATCTCTGCTTTGGCGCTCATTACGTCGATATTTTTGAACCTGTGATTCGTTTGGGTGTGTGTTTAGATAGATATAAATAGTAGGATCTAGCTTTAAATAAATCGGAAAACGATCAAATTAGTATCCTTAGTCAGGCTCCCGGTGTTAGCATGGCATCACAGTGTACCTACACTTAAAACAATTCGCCTATAAACTAATCGAAGCCAATGTTGAAAAGAATCCTTTGAGATCTTAGATTGTTTGTTGAAATATTTACATTGTATTCTAAATAGATCTGTATAATTTTGGAATGATTTGTTTTTGATATTAATTGATGATAGGTGATATGAAATGTTTATATGAAGGAAGTTGGACTGCTCAGTCTAAATATTTTGCGTGAAATCATGAGGCACTTTGAAATTATGGGTCAGTTTAGAATAAGTATAAAAGTTTGTACACAATAATATTAAAAATTGAAATTTCCATGCACTTGAAAGAAACTGTATAAACCACATCTATTTGGTTTTCATAACCAGTGACATAAAAGATCGGTAGGTATTCAAATATGCTGATAGGAACCTATTAATAATAGTGATCGATATAAATGTTAATACGGTTAGCAAAATAAAATGCTAGGCGACATAAATGTTAGGACTCTACAGACAACATACAAGGTTAGATTACATACACTAATTATAGTATGGTTAGTAATATTATAATTTTTAATGCTTTTTAATGTGTGACATTCTCATACAAGTGCATATTAAAATGCAATAACAGGTCTATTTAAATCCAACCATTCAACAAAACTAATCAAACATCAATAAAATTATCCAATATTAAAATTCTTCCGTTTTTTCTTAGGTAACCCAATTTCGTAAACAACAATGGCGGATTCGAACCAATGGCAGCTGTTGAGTTTATCAGTAATGGTTGTGATTAGTTGTAAATCCGCCATTTTTGTTAACAAAAACAGACTTCGGGGATCAATTTTAAAATAAAACACCGCAAAAGTAAATGTTAAAATCACAAATAAATGCTTTTAAAATCAATATATTATTACCATTAGCGGCTTATCAGCATTGGGTTCCGCTTACCACCAATTCAAAGTTTGATCTGTTCAAGTCACTAATCCAAGATTAACTTGTCCCATTTGATCCCAATTATTAGTTATCCGTCACTTATGACCCACAAAATTAGTGCCAGTTCCAAAAGACCCCAATTTTATTTATTCTTCCCTTGTGACCCCAAAATGAGTTGTCAGTTCCAAAAGATCCCCATTATTAGTTACTCATCCCATTTCACCCCATATAAGAAAAGGAATACTTACAGCAATCCAGCTATCCAAAGTCTTGCCATATTTCTCTAAGAAGGAAGCCTTGATGTCTCCAAGGTCGATCTCAGACCGGCTGACAACGATTCTAATGAGAGTCTTGTCGTTGGTTCCCATTCCCTTCATGGAGTAGTACAAGCGCTCAGCGAAGAATCCGACCTTGCTCTTTACGCATTTCACTGGAAAATAAAAACAATTTACTTTTTAGTAAGAGGTGACATAAATAAAAAAAGAGTTATAATTAAATTATAATTTCTCACAATTCTTTAAATGACTACTGCGCCCCGCAGTTTAACCCGCGTGTTGATAAAAAAAGGTGATGATCGTGATGATTGAAAGTAGCCTGTATGTTATTCTGGGAATAAGCAATCTCCATTCCGAGTATCATCCAACTCTGTTCAGCAGTTTTTTGCGTGAAGAGGTAATAAGGACACACACGACAACCTTATAGCTCAGTTGGTAGCATGCCTGCCTTCAGAGCTGTAGGGCGTGGGTTCGATCCCCACCAAGGGTAAACATTTATGTGGCGAACATAGATGTTTGTTCTGTATCTGGATGTAGTATGTATTTACAAAACAAAAAGTATATAAGTATTATATCAGCTATCTAGTTTCCAAATTACAAGCTTTGCTTAGTTTGGGGCTAGATGGCGCTGTGTGAAATTAATGTCCACCGATATTTATTTATTTATTTACATACCAACAAACTTTCGTATTTATAATATTAGTGTGATAACGATTATGGCAACACCCCTCTATAAAGGGAGGCCTTCGTCCAGCAGTGGACGTTTTATGGCTGACGAAGAAACGAAGTGTGATAACGCTCAGTAGTTTTTGAAGTAAAGTAAAGTAGTGGGATCTCACAATACTGGGCATATGCCTAACCTACTGGAGCTAGTAGTGGAATATTAAATGTACAGAAGCATTAGCAGTAGTCAATGATATTATATATATATATAAGGAAGGAGATATGTCATATCGCGCCCTAAAATAGCCCCGTGAAAACGGCCCTAAGGACTGTCTCTCCTGTCTGCGCTCACTAAGCGAGACCCGCGCTATCCCTTTTGCTCTCATAAAAATGCTATCTTCTTTCGCACTCCGGCGTAACTAGTAAACGTGACAGCACGGGAGTCATTTTCAAACGTTGTTTTATTACACGATAGCGCATCTTTCGTAATCTTTGGCAGTAGTGAACATGCTGGAATATGTAATTCACATTTGGTAGCCTACCAATAAGAAGAACCTAATGCGGTTGTTATGTGTGAATGCTAATGATATTCGCATTGAAAATACACTGTGAAACATAATAATCGTGATAACACTAATGCAGCCAGTTTGAATGTACCTACCTTTTTTAGGTACTGAGCGAGGTTGAACGCGCTTCCTGTTCCATGGCCTTGGCAAATGACGTGATTTAGAACCGTCTAGATTTCAGATTAACATATTAACTTTCTCTACAATGACTCATGCTGTCAACAAACTTTCGTATCGAGATAAATTATGGCAGTGCTTTAAAAAACGAGAGGTTCTGCGAGACGTACCTATTAAGCCTATATGGTGTATAGTAATATGTCACAGGTTTATGATGAAATTAAGTTATTGATCAAAAACCGGAAGAAGACCAAATGATTACCAAATGTTATCATAAACCTGACTATCCAGTTTTTTTGACCTAAAACCTGAACTTGTACAATATACATGTTTATGATAAAATCAATGAGTAATTATTTATTCTTCCTCCGGATCTTGGTCAAAAACCTGATTACATCATAAACCTGCGTCACTTTTTTAATGCAATGAATTGACGAGACGAGCCACACGTTCGCTTGGCATTTAATGTGGGTAGAGAGAAATACCGCGCGGATTGTGGTCGGGTATTTGTATAAAGTTCCGCAGCAAGAGCGAAAACTGCAACCGTCTAGGTACGCGGTGTTTTTCGCTTCTTTTTCGCTACCACAGGCGGTAGCGAATAACGCTTAGGTATGACAGGTTTAAGGGGGGAGGCCTTCGTTCAGCAGTGGACGTCTCCGGGCTAATGATGATGATGATGATGAACAGGCCTTTATTGTGATTAACTTTTCTTAAGGACCCAACCTCAGAAACTCAGATGTTCCACAGGATAATGTTATCCACCCCCAAGAAAATGTATGCAAGTTTTTCGGAATTTCTAGATTGGCCCCGTATAGTAAAAGCTGTTCAGAATGATAGAGTATAGTACAATGAGCTTCGTTGCTATTAGGTACTACCACACCGCGTAACCTTGTATTATTATTAAATATATTATTAGGTAAATCTACAACTCACCAATAGCAAGCATGCCCTTCTCGATGCTTCCAGAGAATTCCTTCTTGATGGTTTCCTCAATCTCTTTGCCAGTCAAAGCTTCATACTCAGCAAATATCTGAAAATTGAATAATATTTGACTCAAAATGCATAATTATAATGCTCTTACAGCATTATGAAAGCGCGATTAACGGTAGCTATTCACTTTCAGTACCGATTACCGACGATAGCCCAGGCATTAGCGGATTCGGTTTGCACGTCGCAAGGCTTGGCTTCAAATCCCATTATCGAGTTTGAGCTGCGAAGGAACCTATCTCAAGGAAACCTTATCATGTTAAGTTTGGTACATTCGAGTAATCGCCTCAAGTCGAAAATCTGCAGCCAATCATCTTATATACACCGAGTTATCCGACAGCCCCACTCTAGAGCCAGTTTCTAAACGTTAGAGTACTATATATCTCGACCGATCTAAATCCACTTGTTGTATAGCTATGGGAATATTCGCCCACATGCACAAATTTAAATAAAGAACAGGCCAGTTGTCCCTGCTTTAAATCTGAACGGGACATTTCGTCCTATCCTAAGAATAATTATTTTCAATGATTTGTATTTATTGTTTTATTTAGCAATTTTATAATATTGACACATGACATGATAATATGAGGCCTTCATATCAGGTGAGCTGTGGTCCAACACCTAGCATTTCAACCACAGAAAATGAAACAATTTATGTGGGGGACCTACAAAAACAATCTGCTTAACTGCAGTCTGGTATGTTAAGTATCAAGGTTATATTGATATCGAGAATCGAGTCATTCATTGTACATCCGAATGCATAATTAATGATGATTGATGGCGTCTGCAGACGTGCATGTCCTATAATAAGGCAGGACGTGATTCATTTGAGTTTACTACATTGTTAATTATAGGTAGGTATAAGTCAATGTTCGAGCTTAGTTCATGGGATTTCTATTTATACATATACTTACATAGAAATTTTAATTCTTTCAAACATCTGATCAAACAAATAATCTTGACGAAGACCTTAAAGCGGACATAGCCTGCTCAATTCTGAACGTTCAGTAACATAACAACAGGGGTTGGAAAAATTAATTGCGAGGTAGTTTTTGCTTAAGGAAATGCGCTTGAATAAGTTATGATAAAAAGGCTTTACCTAATTATAGTTCCGCTTCGTGGTAGGCGATATTCCGCATATTAAAACGATTATCCACGGATATCGGATACGAAATAGTCGCACTTGAAAGAACAATACAGTTTTTACACAGGTGGTACATGTGTTTGTTATAAAATAAATAAAATATGATATTGTCACGTACTGAATAAAATATAAATGTATATTATAGGTACTCAGGTAGTCCAAGATGGTGAACACACCTAGTCGGAGCCTGAACTGTGACACCTTAAAACCATTTACTTTATTCAGCCGTCGACGCTGCGCAACCGTGAACTTTATCGCGGTGCGATACGGTTCGCGGTCGCCCAGCGTCGTCAGCTGAACCCAACAAACTTGGTTCTAAGATGCCATGTTACAGGCCCTGAACAGAGAATTGGTTCTGAAGACGTAAGGCTGCAGGACCCGGAACACAGCGTGTACTGGCAATCAGCTTGATTGGCGGCAGATTTTAAACTTGATTTTGAGTGGTAGCTACTTAATTGGTCAGCCGAAAACTAGAAAGTACCCCATCATACACCATGCTCCATGCGGGTTTTCGTTCACCGTAACAATAGGGTATATGCATGCATGTGTTTTTTTTTAAATAATACTATAAGTGGAGAATTAAACTGAATCTGATGTTTCCGTCGAAGAAATACTTGAAATGGGCTCGTAAAACTTATGAAATATAAGCGTTAAAAGTTTCTGGAAGGAAGTCTGTCACTTTATAGCAAAACACGTGCTAGTACCCAGCGACAATGGTAAAATGAACGGACGGGAAATAAGCGCACGGATTTTGAAGATTACATGTTAGCGCCAGCTCTCCTCTCGCGTCAGTCATAGCGACATGCGAGCCGTACGATGCAAACTTCTAATACATGTACATGTGTTCTCTTTTTGTCATGCAGTAATTAGATTCGCTATCTCTATTTTCTGGCAAATGTAATATGCACTTTTAACTAGGTATGCTTGATTATGTTGCCTTGTTAATTTTGAAGCAAGCGCTGGGACCGTCCACTCCATTATCACTGTTGCTGCTAGTACCTATATAATTTGTTTGGAATCGTGTAATTTGACGTCATTGTATACGATAGTGCGCTCTGTCTAATATGAAACTAAAATGTTTATAACTTCGTTATTTGTGCACACATTAACCTTTTGTTTTTAGTGATTGATTTTGTTGCGAGGCCGTTTTTTTGTGAGCTAATAAAATACATGTAAGTATATTCCATATTATTTTGGTGTCCCCACCTCCTTACCTCGTAAACCTAATAATTTATTTGGCAATTTTACAACTTCATTACTACATTTTATCTCAACATTTGACTCACCTGTCTCAACTGCTGGTATGACCTGGTGATGAGAATGGAGTTGAAGACGGACTCGTCAGTGCCCCACTGGCCCTCGCCGGCGTTGGCCAGGGCTTCAGCGTCGGCCTTGGAGGAGCCTTCGTCGACACCTTGGTTCTCGTCGCGGTTGGCCATGCACAGGGACACGCAGAGGCGCTTGAAGTGGCCGGAGGTGTCGCCCTTCAGGTCCGATTCTAAGCTCTTGTTGTACACTGTAACGATTGGTCGGGTAAGTGACACGGCGTAGCTATAGCTTTCCAATTTGGGGACAACTTCACACAAAGATAAGGTAGCAGACCTCGCGAACTGAGGCCTCACGATTCTTCTACACGACATTAACTGTCAACACCAACAATGACAAATTGTTTACATCATGACTGATTTTGCTCATATTCTCATTATTTCTGAGTGTTTCTGCCAAATATTATCAAAATCGGTGTATGACAGCAAACTTCCCCTTTTTTTCGGGGGAAAAGCCCCAGATCACGCGTGATGAAACGCGCGAGGAAGATAGCGGCGCCCAGCATTCTGAGCCAATTAATCAATAGTTTCCGACGATAATCGACGTACTTACGAGTAGAATCGTCAAGATTAGTTGAAAAATACACCCTGCACCCTGCACCTAAGCGAGTACCAATATCCGTACATCCGGACCGACTAAAGCTTATTTTGCTAGATGTTACAAAGACTTCGTCCGCTCGGTCAACTAAAGGGTCAATCGGTCAAGGGTCAATACTGAAGGGTTTGTATAATACTCATCATTATGAACAACTTTTACTATGGGGCCAACCTCGAATACGCGAAAAAAACCAGCTGTTCCATAAATTTTGTCCAAGGTCAATCAACTTTTTGTATGGAACAACTGATATTTTTTTCGCGATTTCAGGTTTGGCCCAATAATAAAAGTTGTTCATAATGATGAGTACATGCATACACTTCAGTATTGTTCAACCTTTTTGTTACATGTTGTATAATCTCACTAGTGATTTTCTCTTAGAATCAATAATGTTTTTACTTCGATTTTTGAGCATAGATGCAAAGAGCGGAAACTAAGCGGGCACCCCAGTCATTGACGGCCATGGTAAGTAGCAATATTAATTTCCACAAAATACTATGGACATTACCAACGAGGGAAAGGGGGGAAATATACAGGGTGTTAGTTTGAACACCGTTATCCTTCTAGGACTCATCATTATGAACAAATTTAACTATGGGGTCAACCCTGAAGTCACGAAAAAAAAACTGATTTCACGGTTGGCCTCATAGTAAAAGTTGTTCATATTGATGAGTACAATGACATCCTAGAAGGAGAACGGTGTTCAAACTAAGAGCCGGTATATTTCTGGCTCTTTTGCACTCATTGGTTCGCGATAGTTGCGCTTGAATGACTGTTGGATGTAGGTAGACTATTGATTGTTTGCGGTGTTTATTTTAAAATTTCCCAGAATTCGATGGCGTGTCATATTATTGTCATAGGTATACCTACCTATGCTTGCTTTTAGCAATAAAGTCAGGGTTGTGTATGATACATTGGCACTTTTAAAATACCTGCAATTTAAGTTATGATGAAATTGATTCAAGCTAAAAAATATTTCATTTTTATAACCCCAGTAAAGTACCAGTATCAGTATTATGGACCTGGGTATGTCCTTAAACTGCAACCAGACCCACCGGAAGACGGGCAGCAGCGTTCTCTTGGTTAACGGTGGTGACCATTCTGCGATCCCCAAGCCGCCTGCCAAGCGTGGGGATTATGGCAACACCCTCTATAAAGGGGGAGGCCTTCGTCCAGCAGTGGACGTTTTATGGCTAACGACGAGTAAAGATTCCTAGATTTTCATAATAGTAGGAAAGCCCTTATGTTACGAATGTTGACGCTATTTAATTTTAATGGTAATCGGTAGCTCTGACCTACTCATTCATGGCCGAAACCAACGAAACTATGATTCACTCGCAATCACGAAAAATATATTATTTTAATTGATGACGTTATATTTAAATTAACATCCAAAGTTACCTACTAGTTGATTCTAAATAATATACTTGGAGGATTTATTAATCACTGCTAATATAAGTACGACTGGTTGGCGCAATTTTTTTAAAATATTTGTTTGATAATCTATTTAAGTATGCCGCGATAAGAAAACATTATAAGTTTCGTTTTTTTTTACGTTTTATTCGTTAACCAATTTGTGCTGCGAGTTAATAGAACGTACCTATTATCGCTGTTTTGTTATTAGGTTTAGCGCAATTTAACTAAAGTGAAATCAAAGAATCCGATCCGGCCTAGTTGCCATATTTTTATAGTACTTAAGTACATACTTACTTTTAAAAATAAATCTAAAGTTATGGCACACATGAGAAAAAAACTGTCGTTATGCACTAGTTAAAAATACTTGTAGTCAATCCAATACTAGTAGAAGGCTAGTAGTCAATGCACTAGTAACGAAGGCCATTGGAACGCAATAGTATCGGTTCAGTTGCCAATGCACAAGTGAAGAAGGTTGATGATCCCTGCACTGGTCAATGCACTAGTAATTATTTACTGCTGAAAAAAGGCACGTGATCCCTGCACTAGTGAAAAAACTAGTAGGTCATGCACTATATACTCTGTTCGTTGAGAATGTCTGATAGGGAAATCGTAAAAATCCACGTCATTGGTCGCAGATAACGAACATAGTTATTACTGTCATAGCTAGTACCGTCCTTTTCACTGACATACAATTGTGCAAGAGAGAGCGCCCATTTAGACATTCTCAGCGAACATAGTATAGTTATGAAGGTATGTGGTCAATGAGCTAGTGAAGAAGGCATGTGATCAGTACGCTTTATACTTGGAAATAACTTCTGTGGAATGCACTACACTTATCGATTCAGTTATCAATGCACAAGTTAACAGGGTTAATGATCCCTGCACTGGTCAATGCACTAGTACTTCTTTACTGCTGTGTTCAATAGGTACACTTGTAAAAAAGGCGAGTGGTCACTGCAATAGAGAAGATAGCTTGTGCGTGCACCTGTGTAGAAGACTCACGTTGTTCGTAGAAGGCGGAGATGGTGCGGATGCCGTAGTTGGAGAGTGTGCAGAGGATCTCAATGATGGCCTCCTCGTCGGTGCCGAGCCCCGCGACGGCGTCGTGCAGCTCCTTGGCGTAGAAGTGCGGCAGCGGAGTCATCAGTGCGATGATCACGTTCTCCAAGTTGCCGCTCAGCTCGCTCTTCAGCTCGCTGATCAGGTCCTGTTCACAATTTTTTTACATTAAGTTGGTGCCGTTTCCCAGCAAAGACCTTGCTTTCTTTGTACTTCGCCCATATCTCTGTTCCTATTTTTTCTTTCTCGTCTATCACACTAATAATGTAAATGCGAAAGTTTGTCGGTACCTGTGTATGTTGGTTACCTACTCCTTCACGCTAAAACGGCCTAAATAAATTGATGAAACTCGGAATGGAGATAGCTATTATTTCCAGGAATAACATATTAGGTCACTTTTTATCATCATCGTCACGCTGGTGAAGCCTTGGGGCGCAGCTACATATGAAGCAATATTATATTCTATGGATCTGATAAAAAAAATACGATTGTAGCTATAATGTATAAATGTTTCAGCATTGTGATACTACTTGTAGCGCTCGTGGTGTAACTTGTCTAGGTGATTCTAAACGATCATCGATGTTAAGCAACGGACGGTCCGGTCAGTCTTCGGATGGGTGACCGTGAGTGGCATTAATTTCTGAGCGCTACCGTGGGTCAGATGACACGTTAAATTGTTGGTCCCGGTTGTTTGTTCTAGTTTCTATAACAACAATCGTCACCCATGCCAGAGGCCTTCGGGCGGCACATTAACTCTGATACTAGGGCTGGTCACTCAGCCTATACGAATTTGCTTTTTTTACCACTACTTACTTAGGTATTTTATTTTCTAATCGTGGAAAGTTTTTTTGGCCTGCCGCTATGCTAAGATGTATTAAAAATGAATGGAACCCATCAGGTGATCATTTAGCCTTAAGATCAAGAAACCGTTCTCTACCATTTTAATATGCCACAACGCTTCTTTCAAGATCGGGTAGGTAGGTACATAATTATAATCGCTAAAACTAGTTATTATATATTAACAATTCGTAGGTGGCTCAATAATTTAGGTTCTCAGGTTTTCCTACGCCAAGCCACAAACCGAATGTAAACTTAATATTTTGCGGAAATCGGATCAGTATCAATTTAAAACGGTCTAGCATAGCCCCGCGGTTTCATCAACAATTGCTGGGATAAAAAGTAGCCGCTAAACCAAATTTATACCAAATCCGTTCTGTCGAGTTTTCGTGATCGAGCAAAAAACAGTTCTATTATTATTTACGGGATATTAAAACAAAACAGTGTAAACTTATCCAATATCAGGGACCGCGGAAGTACTCCATGACTGGACAAACAGCAGTATTTGACGCAAATAGGAATTATTGTCCCATTCTGGTCTTACCTACATAATTAAAAAAACGATACTAATTAATGTTGTTGTTATGTTTAAACGTGTAATTCTACTGTATGATGGTGTTTTTTTTGTAGTTATGTTACGCGATTACTCCGCCAATTATGAATTGATTTTGATGATTCTTTTTTTGTTTGGTAGGTAATGCTTCAGAGGTGGTCCCATATACATTTTATCGAAATCGTTTCAGTAGTTTGGTTTTTAAATCAAAATTACTAGAAAATATGAAGATGTCATCCAGGTATTCGAAGTTAGTAAGTCGGTTGTATTTTTTTTAAAGCGTATTATGATTATGTGCCGTATCTATTTATTTATACGTGTAAAGTAAAACATTTTATTTCTACTTTATCAAACTACACGATAAGTTTAAACAATAGACCTGAAATAAACAGGTGCAGAAATATCGTACACTTCACGGTTGAAAATATGGCGTAATGCTTGATACTATAGGAAAATGAGCCACACAGAGCTACAAACTCATAAATGCTCGGATGCGTGCATAAAGCATGTATGTAGATTGCTTTACAATGACTAACGTCGAACGGTCGAAGTCATTGTTCAATATTGAGCGACATGTTACGTGGCCTTTATTTTTTAGCAATTTTTCTACCATTTGCATCTTAGCACTAAGGTAGATAAAGCTCTAAATCTATTGCGCATGTCGGGTCTTTATGTTGGCGGGGTAGAGTTTCCACGTCAAGGGCAATTTGAGAACATTCGGCAGTAATGAAGTCATTTTATGAATGCTTCACATTGCAAAATGTTCATTGTTGTTGTTTATTGTAGCGTAGTGAGCAAATCAATAAATATAAGAATATCTACTATAAAATAAAAATGTATTGCATGAAATAGATACTGGCGAGGTGGATAATTTACTCGCTGCTTACTACTAAAATGATAACAAATAATCTTGTATTTCAGATTGCCAACCTTATCATTTATCTATAACATACCTTTTATGACTAGGGAAGAAACATGATTATGACATAGTTTATCTTCAGAATACAAGCGTTTGTAAACAATAAGGTGCCTTGATAAGATATCAGTGCACTTAAATCAAGAAGAAAGAAGTGCAAATCTGGGCGCTACAGACGGCTATAGGCAATCTTCGTTTTAGATGGCAAGTCAATCTAAGACTAAATAAACTAAACTAAAAATCTTCACAGTGATATTTGGAGGGTTATATTTTATTTAGCAATTAGTTTCTGAAAAAAAAGATATGACAGATACATGTCTACAGTATATCTAAACTTTATAAAAAAAGATTGCTCTAGCTAGAGGCTTATCCAGGAACAAAATAGGGGAATACATTTGTATGGAGAATCGCTGACCAGATTCCCTCTTACTCGTAGATCGTTTCGTAATTTGGGATCAAATTACATCTTAGGTCCGAAAGTCTACAAAAGACTAGGCAAAAGACAATCTTAGACAAAACTGGGAGTTTCAGATGATTAAAGATTTAATTAGACAATCTAAGACAAATTTGAGAGGCGTATCAGAAGATAATTTACGACAAATCTGGGAAGATTCAGATTTCAGAAGACAGTCTAACTCAACCCTCGGGGAGTTTCAGGTAGGAAAAGGCAAGGCAAGGCTATCTTCTGATTTTCAGATGGCAAAAGACAATCTGAGAAAAATGTTGGACATTTCTGATGATAAAAGACAACGTCAAAACAGTTTTAGACTTTCGGAAAGTTAAAGAAAGATATATAAGAAAAATCTTGGGTATTTCAGATGGCAAACATTAACCTAAAACAAATCTCATATATTTTGTGTGTGTAAATATTTATGGTTTCGTACAAAAACTTCATCATCATCATTAGCTAATGACTCACGGTTCACTTCCCTTACCTCCGTCATTTTGCGTCAACGAGGAAACACATAATTCCTTGTCGAATTGAGTCAAGTGAATCAACGATGACTAACTGAACGGAAGATAGATTGAAGTCAGCGAGGCCACAGCAGTTCAATTTAAAAGTCACACGGTAACCGCCAAGGTTTCTCAGTTAACATTTAGGCTCACTATACTAAGGCAAAAGGTTCAAGACACAAAATTTCCGTGATAATCATAATTGGTTATTACATCACGGTTAAAACCCGTAGGCTATTTTTGTTTACTAATAGTGTATCTGGGTTTGTTTATTTAAAAAACTGTTTGGACTTTCTCCTATTGCTGTTGGAGTAGGTATCAACAACATTTTCAAGAAATTTTATTATCTTTATATTAATTATTTATAATATTAAAAGAAAGAAAGAAATTTTATTTATTTTTCGACTGCAAAATTAAGCATTGTATCCGTACCCTGCATTAACCCAGAACCAAAACAACATCGGGAACACTGTACTGTAAGCACTCTATGATAACTGTATGCTAGCTAAAGAGCTCTGTTAGTAAATCTAAGTATTGGCTCAGTTTCATAGAGATGATATTTTAAATAGATATGCCCAAAGACCCGGCACTTGGTCAACTGTAATTACATATACTTGTGTATGCAGCCACGCAGAATCACCACTGTCGGAAATTTACTGCGAATTTATTAAAAAAACGATTTTCTTCGGTAAACAGACAGAGTTACTTCTGCTTTTTTTATATAACTTAGGGTCTGTTTTTCTAAAAGCAAGAATTTGTATGCTCCATTTGATCACACGCTAAATAGTATTCTTCCAAATTATTGTCAAATCTTGTAATCATTTGTAGGTACTGAATCAGTCCCGTTCCGAGTTTTCGGGCATTTCTATAGAGATACCTAATCTCTGTGGTATGTGGTCTGTCGGGATCTTACCTTGCCATAGTTGGTCTTGAAAGTCTCAGCGATCTCCAGACGTTGGACGATGCCACGGCGGCAGAGGACGTCGATGATTGCTTTCTCATCGGTGCCGAAGCCTTTCATAGCCTTGCGGAGGGTCTCCGCATCCGCGGCAGCGTCGAAAGGATCCGCCGGGTACACCGTAGGCGTGCACTGAAACAACGGATAGGCTTAACATGGGTTTGAAAAAAAAACATGAATAACATCTAATTTAAAAAAACCTATATTCGTGCCTTTGATCACGGTCGAGCAGAGGCTGTGGTCCACCTCAACAGATCACGGGCACTTTTCTTGCCTGTGGTCCACTTAGCTGTCACTTGGGCGGATCAAGGGATATTTTTCTTGCCTGTGGTCCATCTGTGACTTGGATGGTCTAAATCTAAAGGCACTTTTCTTGCCTGTAGTCGCCATATACATTATCCATGCAACCTTTGACTCCTATTTAATTTTCTGGATTAATCACAGATAATTTCACCCAATAAAAACTAACTGATGATTAAAAATAGTAGGATTGTTGACTGTGTACTACACAGGTACACCTCAACAGCAATTACTTTGCGAAAAAAATATTGCTGTACCCTCATTATAGTTTTTAAAATAGAACACTGATTGAATTACTGTAGTGTGTTCTTACATCTTTTTCTCATTGAGTAGGTATTTGCGGTTCGTTTATAATATTGTGTGAAAGTTAATGGATTCTCCACCCTTCGCCGTACGGCGGCGACGACGCGGGCGTTACTGAGTGGATGGCGCGTCCTTGGCATGGTTTACAGAGGTCATTGACTGGCCTGGGTGTGACTTGCAGGTTGCAGCCCAATAGGCTAGATGACTGATGTTTAAATCGTTGAAACCAATAGCTTTGATGAAGAATTTAAGTAAATATAGTATGTTTATTGGAAACATTATTTAAATCGGTTAATAATGTTCTGATATATGAGCGTTTAAAGTTTTTGTTAGAGACAACTCTGTCCCTTTCCCACAAAACAAAAAATGACGTCACGCCTTACTTGTCAGTATAGAATTTATATGGCGTCCTGACAAGTGACGTCACGATTTGCTGTTTTGCCTCTCTGTCTAGCATGATATTAAAATGCTTATAAGTTACTTATTTTTGATCAGATTTTAATTTTCTTTTCATTAATCAGCTATATTTATGGGCCACATTTGAATAGGACAACAAAAAAAAACCAGTCATCTAGCCTATTCTTTTTAGCGAATTTTAAAACTAAATACCTAAGCATAGACTGCGTTTGTATAGGTACGAGTTTAAGCATAGATTAAGTTGCTAGTATACTTAATCTATGGTTTAAGTGATTTTACTTCTTAGAATTGAACATGAGTAAGCAATGTTTTTTATAATAAGTACCTATTTTGTAAAATGAACATAAAAAGTAATTTTAAAGTCGACTTTGGCAATAAAGTCGAGACTCATTATAATGATGTAGACAGGAAACCCTGTTAAACTACCAATTTCATCGTTATAGAAAAAAGTAGGTAGATACCTAATAATTAATCAGTACCTACCTACCTACCCACACATGGTTAAAACAATCACGATTAACGTAGTAGGTATATGTAATGTAAGTAATAAGTATAATTGTACCATTATTTTTTTATGAAGTCTGATTTATTAGGTACAGGTTCTAGTTTGATACTAACAATTTTTTTACCTATCGTCAGATTACCTATACTCGTACTTAAATCGACAAGCTACAACTTCAATGATAAGTAGACCGCTTATTGCTTGAACAATTAGCAAAAAAGCATACGTGGATGCAAACACCTACCTACTTACAAATTATACACAGCTACATTCAACCTTGCCGCAAGAGATGACATCATCTCGTCAGATCCTATAGAATCGACTATAGACATTCTATTAGAGTAGGCTCAAAATGTAGGAGGAAACTCACCTTGTAGGGATAATACTGCTGTCCGCTCATGTTGAGAGATTCCTATAACACGAAAAACATATTAGAAAAACATTTCACGTCTAAAAATAAATTCCGTATCAGCGCAGACCGGCTTTTGACGATTAACAAACAGGAGCGGCCGGCATTTTATGTTGTCACATTTTGTACACAGATTTATCAACTTTAATACTCACTAACTTGCAGTTAATAGACGTTAATCTATATTTAAACACAAAAAGATACAAATTTAAAAGGAAAATGCTCAAGGAAAAGGTGGATAAGTACGTACTTTTATAAATTTTCCGACACACCCAACCGAACTACTACGAGTTGAATTCCGAAATATACGCGACTCAGTTCGACCGGTCGAAGTAGACGCATTCACTATCTCCCTCCCTCTATCATTGGTCGTCAACCTTTGAAAATGTCTGCATTGGGATGCGAAAAACAAATTGTTTGGAATTTTCGCACAATACTAAAGCTGATATAATGGTGCTTTTTGATTTGTCTGTAGCCTACTTACTATATAATAGCAAGCGCAAGTCTTGCTATTTACCTCGACAATATTCAGATTATCCAGATTCATAATATTTCTGAAATATTTTATCATCATTATAATTTATTGCGATTGTGATCTTCATTGTTTGTTGTTTCACGTTGTTCTTGTTTTGTTCGACTGAATTTCTACCTTCCATGACCTACTTCTAGGTGTGCGCGTCCCATCTACGACTGCATCGTCGTCAATTTCCGTCAGACGAGTTGGCGATCAAACGCAGACCTGTTGGTTCTAAGTATGTTTATAAAAAACGTCCTAAAGTTAGGTAGGTACACCTAGCCTAGACCTAGGTATTCAAAAGTGACATGGATTTATAAAAGTTGATCTAATGGATTTGGTATTATTAAAATAAGAAATAAACTAAGTACGTCTACCTAGTGCACATATCAAACTATATAACATATTAGTACCCAAGGTAGAAGTTACTTTTTACGTATTGTATATAATTATTACCTAAGTATAGTTAAATTAACTTAAACTTATTTATTACTCACCTGCTACTATCAGAACTGTTGAACAGCCCTGTTCGACAGAGGTTAGCTACCGATGACATCATCGAGACGAGAAACGCCGCCGGTACGCAGCGCGCCGGTCTTTGGGCTTCCATACCACTTTGCTTGTTTTCTCCTTATAACACAATATAACTCTTCTTTTTCAACCAGTACCTAGTACTCAGTATTCAACCAATAGTTTTTAAAAGTCCCTAATATAACCAAAACTCCCACAACCTCCACAGTTTGTTTTCTTCTAAAAGCATAAATAACTCATGTTTTTAATATAAGCCAATGTTCGCTCTGTATTTAACCAATACTTTTTAAAATTCCCCAATAGGTAGTACCTAGATAAACTAACTAACCTAACTAAAGCTCACTTTTCCACTGCTTATAATATCTTTTTAAAACTTAAATAACTCTTGTTTTTCAAGCACTATTTAATTCTGCATTTAACCAGATTTAGCCAATAGTTTTAAAAACTCATCTGAGCCTCCACTGCTTGTTTTCTCCTAAAAACATAAATAACTCTTGTTTTTAACTCACTACTAACTCTGTATTTAACTTCTCGTTTGTTTTTATGCTTGTGTAGGTGAAGGTGTTACTATCGTTGGAAACAAACCTCTATCCTATCATTATCATTCGGATCTAATTCTTGTTATGGGCTTTTCAATAAAAAATACGTTATTGTTCTGTTCTTATTATCCACGTGTACATGTGAACCGTCAAATTTAAGTTGGTATTCAGCCAGTTTCCAGCGACAGTGATAATGGAATGGACGAGCCCAGCGCTTGCAAATCGATCAAAATTAACAAGACAACACAATCAAGCATACCTAGCTAAAAATATGCATATCACACTTGTCGGAAAATAGAGATAGCGAATCTAATTACTGCATGACAAAAAGAGGACACATGTACATGTATCAGATGTTTGTATTGTCGTATCGTACGGCTCGCATATCGCAAAGGCAGAGTATGACTGAAGTGAGTGGAGAGCCGGCGCTCAACATATGTATAGTCTTCAAAATCCGCTGCGCTTATTTCCTGTCCATTCATCTTATCATTGTCGCTGCCAGTTTCAACTATTAAGAAGGATTCTGATCAGCGCTTGTCCGGATACAAATGAATTCCCCTATTTTCTTCCTGGATAACGCCCAGCGCTATATACTATATACTCTACCATACTCGGTAGAGTATAATAGTATTCTTTGATAATGCCTCTAGACCCTAGAGCGATATTTTTTTATGAAGTCTAAGTCTAGGTCTATAGCCTATAGCCCTCCAAAAATCACCATGAAGATTTTTAAAGGGTTATATTATTGTTTTACCATTTTTAGCTATTTTCCAGTTATTTTGATTTAAAAATCAAACTACTGAACTGATTTTGATGAAATTTCTATGGGCCGAAACTGAAAATATATCCTTTCTAACAAAAAAAATATATACAAATCGGTTTATTTATACTACAATAATTATTATATATCACGGAGTTCTTAGGTAACAAACTGAAAAAACAAACATTAAAAAAATACAACCGAATTGAGAACCTCCCTCCTTTTTTCAAGTCGGTAAAAAACCCTTAATTGAATGAATACCTAGGCAACAAGATAGTAACAATGAGAAATAATTATGTATATTTCCTGGAGGATTTCCTTATTTGTGTGGAATTATTTTCAAACTATTTTACCCTGAAGCAAAGAATAATGTGTGTGATTTTTTTATGCATGTGTGGATACTGGATTTGTGGTTTATCCAGTAAATGAATAAGCAACAAAGGTTGCAATTAAGGCGTAGTGAACTTCAAATCTAACAAAAACCAAACTACGGATTGATTGAACTGATTTTGATGAAACTTCTATGGGCCCAATGGGTGACTCCGTCCGCGTATGGACTTTTAAAATTAGGTATACTTTCTTCCCCATTTTCATTTTATTTATTGTTATAAAAAGACTATTCAAATACCAAATTTCACCACTATAACTTGTAAAATAAAAATATTTTCATACAACATTTCAAACCCCATTTCACCTCCTGTCAAATAACATACTTATTACCTACTTATATAACACTAGAGGTCGCCCGCGACGTCGTCCGCGTACGGAAGAAATTCGGCCCGCTCCCAAAATTCACCACTTTAAATCATACCGAGCAATTCTTTTAGCCCCAAAAACTCCCCGTATCTCTAGTGTATTTCCGCTGTACTATCGTATCGAGTACTAATAAGAATAATAAGGGAGCTAATAATCCATAGTTAACAGTTCAGTTCAACAGTTGGATTAAGATGAACTTCCGCAAAGTACCGCCTGATTCAATCACATAAGCATTACTGTGTTTCGGTTTAAAAGGCAATGTTACCAGAGAAATTACTGGCCATGAAGAGATTTAACATCTAATATCTCAGGGTGACGAGCGCTGTACAGTGCGGCGCAGGATTTTGGTCTCAAGTTCACCTCTCTGGTATATTATAGGCAGGCGAGATGCTTTCGACCAGTCAGACCGTCTCGCTTTTCACTCCATAACATAAAGGTTCTCAAATTTGTTTTGTAAACCAACCGAAAAACTGATAGCTATAGGTACGTAGGTACGTACGCGTCACTTCTAAAAATACTTAGTATGCGTGAGGATTACGTAGATCGATTCACTATAATTTGTCGTCACAGATCTTATTCATGCATCATTGAGATCATCCAGTATAGTATACCTACAAAAGTGACTCATGTCGTAGTGCAACGTACAAATTGTTATTTTATGACGCAGTTTTGTAAACATAAAGACTTGATAGATAGGGTTCTAATCTGTAACAACGAAGGCCAGAAGAAACTATCGGTAGCTACGTGAGATGTAATTCGAACACAGCTTGTCATCATCATCAAAACCAGAAGACGTCCACTTTTAATAGGGAGGGGTAGCTATAATCCTCTCTTGGTAGGCGGCTTGGGGATCACAGAATGCTCACCACCGTTAACCGACAGGACACCGCTGCCCGTCAGACTACGGTGGTTCTGGGTGCAGTTTTACACAGCGAGTACCTAAAATAACTTTGCCTACATGAATAATATAAATGTTTATGGAGTGCGATAGGTATTTAGTATTGACGTAAACATTCGGTGTATCCTACTCGAGCAGGAATACTCGATATAAGTCGTGGTAGATCGCTCGACTTGAATTCATATGATCGCGGGTTCAAATTCGGGCCCGTACCGATTTTTGGAGTATAGGTATGTACGGATTTATAGGCCTACCACTTTTTTCGGTGAAGGAAAACATCGTGAGAAAACCTGCACGTTTACAGGGTTACTGGTAACTCGACGTATTCCCGGCGGTAGCAGATAGGGGGGCTAACAAAACAGTAAAAAAAAAGCATTGGGAAAATTATTTTAAAAGCAATAAAATATTCAAAAATATTAAGAATGTGATAAGCGTGTTTTCTTTTTGTTTTGTTAAAATTTTACGATTAATGCCAAAAACTATTTTTTTCTGTAAGGGGGTTTTACAACAAAAATTGTTTAATTTAAATATCTCGAAAACTATTAACATTCGACCATACATTGGTCGGTTTAAATTTGATGTATGTTAGCTCCCCTATCTGGTCCTGCCGGGAATACATCGAGTTACCAGTAACCCTGTATATCCGGAGAAGAAATTCACTGGCCATGTGAATTCACCAGAATCCATGCTTTGGCACCAATGCGTGGGGGATTTGGCCCCACAATCATCCTTCGAGGGTAGGCCTAAGTCCAGCAGTACCTAGGTACTAAAAAGTCTGATTATACCTACTCGATAATCATTTTTTCTGTTTACGAATAAGAATGTATTGTTCTGGGGCTTCATTTTTTATTAGTACGCAAGAGTAGCGCATGCGAAAGGAGCCGAGACCTTCGAACGATATTGTTTGGAATAAGGTTCAATATCGTTTAAAAGTCGGCTCCTTTCGCATGCGCTACTTTGCGTACGATTCAAAAATGAGGCTCCGGATCTGTTCCTTGAGGAAAGTGTACATGTCGAAGAAGGAATAACTAGCGTATGTGAATTCGCCAACCCGTATCGGCCCTCCATGTTACATCGCCCAATTAATTCGTACGCCTCTGGCATAACATGAAGTTCAAGTACCTATAATAATTAATAATATCATTCTACACTGGAGCTTCACACCAGAATCCTCTCATCAAACCCTACCTATAACTTCGGAATTATGATGAGACTAATTATCTCACATTGGTGACTAATTCATGACTATTTAGTTTGTCATAATATTTGCATTTCCAAAATTGATTTTCATGAAGTTTTCAGTGGTGAGGATTCTGGCGTGAAACATATTCAAACTCATATTTAATGCAAATGTATCTTTATCTATTTAGGGAAGACGTCGCTGCGACCTGTTTTGAATCAAGTACTTATGTATTTCAATTTGCATAAGGTACAAACAACACAAGAACGAGATAATCCACACCTTTGCCACTTTGTTCAAACGCCAAGCAGTAGTGTGCAAGCATTACCTAACCTACCATGATACGGTTTCAAGTAACTGTTGACATCTAATATCTCAGGGTGACTAGCGACCGCATGCAGTGCGGCGTATGATTTTGTTAGTTCCCAATTGTGTACCACCAGGGGCCTTATTTTTTAAACATACGCAAGAGTTACGCATGCGAGCGGAGCTGACCTGAACGATGTTGTTTGGAATAAGGTTCAATATCGTTTGAAAGTCATGTGGTAACCCTGGCAGGACCAATTGAATTTTTTAAGTTATTTTATTTTGCAATATTTGGAAAACTAACAGATATAATTAATAAAATATACTAAGAGGATTATAGGCAATAGCCATAAAGAGTTTCACTTATAGAAACTTAACTAAATGTTTACATTCAATATTCGATAACTTATAAAACAGATTTATAACGATAACAATATTCGAACAGATTACTATA
Organism: Erannis defoliaria; assembly: GCA_905404285.2. Classification (NCBI taxonomy): domain Eukaryota; kingdom Metazoa; phylum Arthropoda; class Insecta; order Lepidoptera; family Geometridae; genus Erannis; species Erannis defoliaria. The sequence continues at coordinate 6,807,046 of FR990066.1, read as the reverse complement.
AGATAAATTTGGTACTGAATTAGAAATAATGATAAATATATAAAGCCGTATCAGCCCCGTGAGTATATTACAAGATAGGAAGCAGGTAAAGTAATGATAGGTATAACCTACCTCTTCCTAGGTAATAATTACATAATACCTCCGCTCGCATGCGTATCTCTTGAGTACGGTTCAATAAGGCCCGGAGAACGTCTCTCGACTCGTCTGTCACTTGCAAAAAAAACACATTACGTTTTAGGCATAACCAATTTTTAGGAGAAAGGTAGGAGAAAATCTTTACAAATGATCTATTCTATGTAATTATAATATTTTATCATATAATAAACACAAAGTACTTGTAGGTAGGAATATTTATGACTCTTTAGTGCAATATATCTGAAGAACAATGACCTCCAGTTGCAATAAAAAATCAGATAAAAAGACTAATTACTATTATATTACATAAAGCTGTAATTTATAGAATTTTATACAGAAATTAACTGACCAATGAATATACAGATAAAAATAATGTCATTTCTTCAGCAATTAACAGAATAAAGCTAAAATAATGAGTGGTGTTTGTGTAAAACATGATTTATTACATTAAATTGGAAAAACACGGGCGGCCGGGGCAGTTGACCGCCGTTGTGACGGATACATAATATATAAATACAATTTATTGATACATTTCTTGTCTAGTCTTCAAGGAAAAAGTATTGGCCAGCACGTTTTTGTTCTATATCCTGTAATAAAATAAAAATATAATTAGTTTGTAATTTGTATAAGTATGATAGTGAGATGTAAGTGCAGGACTAGCAGGACTAGCAGTGCTATTGCGCCCACTCTTTTCAACCGACTTCAAAAAAGGAGGTTCTCAATTCGACTGTTTTTTTTGTATGTATGTTACGGGATTACTCCGCCAATTATGATGATTCTTATTTTGTTTGGTAGGTAATACTTCAGAGGTGGTAATATATCAGGTACATAAATTTTTCGAAATCGGTTCAGTAGTTTAGATTTAACATCAAAATTACTAGAAAATATGAAGATGTCATCCAGGTATTCGAAGTTGAAGTCAGTTGTACCCACCTTAACCGAAGAGTTTTTGTTTATCCTCGGGCGGAAGTTGTTAGGATCTCTCCTGAAGGTAATTCCGAGTAGTTCCAGGAACTTGTTCATTCCATTGAGAAGCGACTGCGGCGCGTGCGCAGTCGCGTTGGACGAGGGCGTGCCTTCGAACACAATGACTCGGTCCGCGAGGTACGTCGCCATTATGAAGTCGTGCTCCACTACGAATCCAGTACGCTTGGCGTGGAGAATGAATCTGTGAAAAATATGGTAAGATTAAAAAACTTTTTTTACTTTTGTATTTGGTCTTTTATTTTAATAGAAACCCAATCTAACAACAAACTCATGCTTAGCATTGATTAAATAAAAAGGTTGAATTTTTTATATACAGTTTTTTTTTAATTATTATGTATGCATATTTAGATGCGAGATGGCAGTCAAACGCAAGCCTATTACGATTGACTGCTATTAAGCATGATGCAGGCTTGCGTTTTCTTGAGGTGACTTTTAAAAAAAAGGCATAGTTAACTGGTGCAGTGCATTAGGACTTTTTTTTTGAGTAAAATGTAGTATGATATCTTCACGTTGACTACTATATTTCATCAAGATTGGTTGGCTGTTGTGTTGTGACCAGGTAACATCTAGCAAATAGAGGGATGTAATAACATCTAGGTGGCATTCATCATCATCATCAGCCCGGAGACGTCTACTGCTGAACGAAGGCCTCCCCCTTAGACCGCCACACTGTGCGACAACCTGCCATTTGCATCCACCGGTTGCCCGCGACTATTACAATGTCGTCGGTCCACCTAGTGGGAGGCCGCGCCTACGCTGCGTCTTCCGGTTCGCGGTCGCCACTCAAGAACCTTTCTTCCCCATCGGTTATCAGTTCGTCGAGCGATGTCGGTAACTTTGGTTCTTTGGCGAATATCCTCGTTCCGGATTTTATCGCGCAAAGTAACTCCGAGCATAGCTCTCTCCATTGCCCGTTGTGTGACTCTGAATTTCTCCAAAAAGCCAGCAGTTAAAGACCACGTTTCAATTTCATATGTCATCACTGGCAACAGACACTGGTTGAAAACCCTTGTCTTCAGACACTGCGGGATTTTGGACGAGAAGATATTACGCAATTTCCCGAACGCTGCCCATCCGAGTTGGATTTGTGCGACCTCTTTGTCGAAGTTGGACCTACCTAACTGAACAACACACAAACATTCAATACAAAGTCACATAAAAAGTGCCTAACTATATCTTGAAACAGTGACTAACTTATAAGCTTAGTTGATTTGAACACATGACTATGTTTTTCTCTCAGAACCTAAGCTCCACCCAATAACAAAGTTATTGTAAGTAAGTTTAGTATCAGCATTAAACATAAGCAATACAAATGTGAGTTCAGCAAGACTTTAGACAAGACTACATTATTGACATTTTCTTACCGTTTTATAACTTTAGCTGCGACTAGACGTTGCTCAGAGTCGAGGTAGGCAGAAGGTTCATCTATCAGGTATACATCGGCAGGCTTGCCGAGGCAGAGTACGAGGGCCACCCGCTGCAACTCACCACCTGACAAGTTCTGCACTTCCTGATCCATGATCTCTTCTATCTTCATTGGCTTCATCACGTCTGTGATGAACTGGAGATGGGAATTGTTTGTTTTAGTTAAATAGTGAGTCATGAACATAGAAATAATTGAGTCCAGTGTGGAGTAAATGTTTTCCTGTGTCAGCCTACATGACACTATTGGACATAGGCTCATTGGCTGGCTCGTTCAAAGGACTTTTTATTCACTTGACGAGTTTTTTATGAGCGCAAAATTGTAGGTACTTATTTATATACATTTTATTGATGAATTGTTTATTTTTATCATAGAAAAATTCGTGAATTTTTTATTACTATGAACTACTAATTAATTAATATTGGAATGACTTTTATTAATATTGACTTGTAATTTAATGATTATTAATAAATATGTTTATCTGTTTATCTGTTAGAGGCACACAGAGTAAATAGCCATCTTCAACCACTCAGGCTTGAATTGATTCGTGGATTCACATTACGCTTTTGATTCTTTTCTCTGGACAATAGGCTAGATGACTGATGTTTATATCGTTGAAACCAATAGCTTTGATGAAGATTTTAAGTAAATATAGTATGTTTATTGAAAAAATAATTTAAATCGGTTATTATAGTTCTGATATATAAGCGTTTAAAGTTTTTGTTAGATACAACTCTGTCCTTTTCCCACAAAACAAAAAATGACGTCACGCCTTACTTATAGAATTTATATGGCATACTGACAAGTGACGTCACGATTTGCTGTTTCGCCTCTCTGTCTAGCATGATATTAAAATGCTTATACAATGCTTATTTTTGATCAGATTTTCATATGTTTTTTATTGATCAGCTATATTTATGGGCCACAATTTTAATAGGATAATAAATAAAAACTAGTCATCTAGCCTATTGCAAATTTCCTTAACATGTTTACCTACACCATCAATCATTTGTGGGGTGGTAGGTGTGAGGTGATTTGTATTTGGGGGGTGGTGGTTTTCTGGCTGTGTGAGGTTTTCTCCCAACTAGGTTACCACTAGTTTTGAGAGTTCTGCTTAGAGTAAATAGTTATTTCATGTTTTATACCATGTTTGGAGTTGTTTCATCTTCCAGTTTTTATACTAGAGCCAAGTAAGATAGACTTCTCTGGTGTAGCAATTGTGTTTGCCATTATTATTTCAAGCCTTTAACTAAGCATTACAACTATAATCTTTTTCTTTCAAATCCGATTTTAATTCCGAATTTCATCAATCTTCTTTCAGCCATTTTGGCGTGAAGAGGTAATAAAAACACAAATACTGACAAACTTTCGCATTTATAGGTGTCACGACTAGAATTGGCAAAACCTATGTAAAATGATGAGATTGATAATAAAGCGATATATTTATCAAAAAGTCGATTCTTATTCATATAAACTAAAGTTATGTGTTATGTCATTATGTGTTATTATTATAGTTATATTACCTGTGGATGTATGTACGCATCTCTAATCTTGTCGTGCAACAAGTTGCGCACTTGGCCCTGAGACTTGGGCGATATCTTCTGTGGCTTATAACTAATGTGGAGCTGTGGCAGATGGCCTGAACCTGAGAATAGAAGTTACGAATTCATAAGTTTTCTTATAAACTAATGTTTTGAGTTTTTTTTGTCGAAAAGTACTGTTTTAGATAGTTTGCCATCATCATCATCAGCCCGGAGACGTTCAATGCTGAACAAAGGCCTCCCCTTTAGACCGCCACATTGTACGACAACCTACCATTTGCATCCACCGGTTGCCTGCGACTTTCACAATGTCGTCGGTCTACCTGGGAAGATTTAGATGTTTAAAAGTACACAAACATCATGTTGGTACTGGTAGTTATCTGAACAAGAAATTAAATTGTCAGATGATGTAATGTATATGTTACAAGACAATCATCTCCGAGTGGTACAGGTCATCAGGAACTTTACAGGATATTACCATAGTCTAAATTCTATCAAAAACCATTATCACATATAAATATTCAATAAAAAATACATTATCCACATAATGCATATACAAGACTAAAACAAGTAATAAATCTATTTCAGTTAAAATGTGTTCTATAATTTCTTTTGAAATATGAATTGAGCTGGAAATAAGAAGACATAACACTATACAACTAAAATAGGTTTATTGATTGTTTAAGTGTTTTACACATAATACAGTATGAATATAAATTTAAACTTCACACCTGCAATATACAACTTCGATGATCATAAACAAACTGGTACACGAAGGATCTAGAGATGAACACAGTGATGTTCAGACACCTTGATAATTTCATCCAAAGAGTAAATAAGATAAGATAAAAAGAACTTTATTCCCAAAAATATATATATATATATATATATGTAAAGCATGTATGCATATAGCATTATCCCCAGTGATTGACTCATCAATCATCATCAAAAAATACAAGTATACCCAAAAAATAACCATTGATGCCCCGGTTTGGGTTAACAGTTCACAAATTTTCTATTTAATATGTAGTGAAGTTCTTTCAACAGCTTTTATGTTACAAAACATATTATTTTTTTATCCCCATATGAAATTTGTTTCTATGAATAAAAATGCTAGTACAATTAGTAACGCTACAAACTCAATGCTTAGATTTCTTCATAATAATTACGTGTACCAAGATCAAAATTATTATGTAAACAAAGACTACTTTAACTTGAATTAACAGATGTTGCATTTATTTATTTCAAGAAAATTGGGACAATATCTTTACCTTCAGGCGTAATAGAAGCTTCTGCGTGCTTTAGACATTTTTGGAATACTGGGTGGAAAAACAGATCGAATAGTTCACTTCGAGCCATTCCATCGGCTTTTTACACGTTTATTTGACTAAAATAAGCACCGACAATACAACACCTATAACCTCAATATTCAGTATACGTCTACATCATTTATTTACAAAAGAACATTTGTATTTTATCACAAAGCATTCAGTCTATAAATAAAACAGTAATAAAGAGAAGTAATGCGAAATACTTTTGCGATAAACGCTTTTTTCGCGACGAGACAAATTCGCAGCCATTTGACAACTTTCACTCATTTGACATTGCTATTTTTTATCATTCCTGGCCATGGATACAAGTCCTTCAGCCGCATACATATTTCTTGTTGGTTGGTTTTTAACATTCCTGGCCATGGATAAAAGCCCTTCAGCCACATGCAATCATAATATTATTTTTATTATGTTCTTCATCGCATCGATCTTTCTTTGCTCTTTAGTCAAATGTGTCCTAGTCACGTTCAAAGTCACGGTCAAATGTCAATTCATTTTCATCTGTAGTATGAAGTCATAGCAAGGAAAAATCATGTCGCTGCATTATATTATTTTCTTAAACTTGTGTTTTATCGCGAAAGAATTATTAAAAATGGTGGTGTTTTCTTCGTTTTTATAATGTGGTGAAACATGTCTTTTCGTGTTGTTTTAAAACTCCGTAAAAGGTCATAGTAAAGTCGCCACAACTTTACTAGGGCATGACTTGGACTCGACTATGACTAACTGTGATTTGTTGACATATTTGACTTGATGATACTATTTTTATACTTAAAAATTCAATAATACTTGACACTGGCAGAATGCACAACGTGAGATGCCAATAAGGAAAAAAAAAGGCGTGGCAACTTTACTATTCTTCACAGATTTTTCAGCACCCCTATTCAGAATGGCGTTGGAAAATTCCAATTCGAATTTCACATCCTCCGTCTTTGTCACCCTGGGGCCTCATTTTTGAATCGTACGCAAAGTAGCGCATGCAAAAGGAGCCGACTTTTAAACGATATTCAACCTTATTCCAAACAATATCGTTCGAAGGTCGGCTCCTTTCGCATGCGCTACGCTTGCGTACGATTCAAAAATGAGGCCCCTGAAAGTAGATGAGTGACGGATGGGTGATGGGCCGGACAGTGTGGATCCAAACCGAAACCTTTCCGATGGAGTTGTGAATAGGGGTGCAGGGCTATAAAGTAACACGAAAAGACATGTTTCACCATATTATAACATTTGCCCACACTCATGCAATTAAATTGGCACCTAATGAATAAAACGCCACTATTTTTATACATTAACACCCGAAAAAATGCAAGTTTTGCTAAATAATACAATGCGGCGACATGTTTTGTTTGGGTTCCGCCAAAACTCCTAATTCATTTGACATTTGACAACCGGTGTAGCCATTGCTAATACAATCCAAAAGAAATCGAGGGAGTTTTGGCGGGAACACGGAAAAATCATGTCGTTGTATTCTATTATTTTCATAAACGTGTGTTTTTTTCGCGAATTAATGATTAAAAATGGCGGTTTTTTATTCATTGAGTGTTGAATTACATGCACGAGTGTGGGCAAGTGATATATTGTGGTGATACATGTCATGTCTTTTCGTGTTGTTTTCAAAACTCCGTAGAAGCTCATAGTAAATTTGCCACAACTTTACTAGGGCATGACTTGGGCTCGACTATGGCTGATTTCGTGTGACTAACTGTGACTTCATGACATATTTGACTTGATTATGCTATTAAAACTTGAAAATTCATAAACCTGACACTGGCAGAATGCATAACGTGCGATGCCAATAACTAAGAAAAGTTGAAAAGAAATAAGAGTTGTACACAAATTAAGACTCTAAAGTCGGCGCCGGTAACGGAGTTGGCTGCCGGAAGTTGCCTGGTGGAGCTAAAAAGTTGTTATATATTGTTTTATGACTCCAGTTTTTTATCAATCAAGATAATCTCCCGGAATGTCAACAATAACGACACGGATACCAGAAGTTTAAGGTTATTATTTGTAAATAGAAAACCAGACACTACTCGGGTTACAGAATCGAGTCTGAGATAGGATATTTTTTTCTCTAATAACCCAGAAAATCTTTTTGGTAGTTGTATACTAAAAAAAAGGTTCAGAGACTGGAGACACTAAGGTCTAACCAATAACCTAGTAAAAGCAAACATTACTTGGCTAGGTTATTGTTCACCCCTGCATATTTTTTATGTCATAGATAAAACTGCAAATTAAAGATTTATTGTCATTACTTACCATCTTCAGGTTCCAAGTTGCCAGCCAACATTCTAATGAATGTCGTTTTGCCAGTACCATTTTCACCAAGAAGTACTAGAATCTCAGAATCTGAGAATTCTCCAGGCATCACACGCAATGAAAAATCACCCATTTTCTTTGTCATCTCAGGGTATAAATAGTGGTTCATTCTTTTTATCTGCCAAGACAAAAAATATTCTAAATAAAAAAGAAACATGTTTTTAAATGTAGTTACTTTTTTTTTAAATTTCCTTACCTCTTCTTCAGTTGCTGATTCAGCAACTTTAAATACCAAAGATTCAGTCCTGAATCTCATGTTTTCTGTGGGCACAAACCCATCAAGGAAAATATTTATACCTGAAACAATGAGTGAATTGAATTTTAACTGCCTCCAATACTAAAAGACGATATTCTTCCCTATCTTTTTTTATGCAATACATTGACGAGACGAGCGGCACGTTTGCCTGGTGATATGCATCACGCCCGCCCACAACAGTAGCAGCGCCAGAATTGTGAACTTGCGAACAGAATCCTGTACCACACTGCACTGCGCTCTTCATCCTGAGATATTACTGTCTAATCTCTTCATGCCCATATTGAAACAGAAATGCTTACCCATTACTTGGTGGTTGAATAACTCGAGCAAGTTGACATTTAATTTTCATAAACCATTATTACTGTGTATGAATTCACCCTCAGGCTGCAGTTTTGGACTCATAAGCTAGTGAGGGCCCCCTGAATAGCGTGTTATATGTATAACATAATTCTTTATTTATACAAAAGCAGAACCTACCTTCTCTCACAGAGAAAGGCATAGTCACAACACCATAAGCACCAGGCACTCCATACAGACAGCAGATGAAATCTGACAAGTAGTCCAACACTGACAAGTCATGCTCCACCACTATGATGAACCTGGAAAAAGGTATTGCTACAGAATCTTCGAAATATCAACTCTTATCCTATTTTATTGCTATGAATATTTTCTATAGTATCCGCTTTTATCTGGACTATCAGTGCGAATTTTACGTTTTGCATTTGTTCATAGGTTTTTAATTTAGTGTGTTTGTATGTAACCTCCTGTACCCAGTGTCGTAAATAGCCTTTTATGCGCCCGGTGCTTCCATAATTGCAGCCTTGAAAAGAAAGCACCCGGTGTGAGCGCCCTTGAAAAGAAAAATATTCAAAACTTGTTCCTGGTCTGGTAATTTTTGGGCCACTCCAGGACCAGCGGCCTGTGCCCAGCGCCCAATTTACGGCACTGCCTGTACCCAAAGTTGTTTGTAGTTTGTACCCTGAAAAACTATTTTCATTGTCAGTCGTCGCGACGTTACGATTTTACTTTCGTCTATATAACATTGTGCAATGTACAGTGGACCTGGGTAAGTCCTAAAACTGCAACCAGAACCACAGGAGGACAGGCAGCAGCAGCAGCAGCTCTCGGTTAACGGAGTTGAGCATTCTGCAATCCCCCATGCCCAGCATGGGGGTGATTATGGCAGGCAAAGGGGGAGGCCTTCGTCCAACAGTGGACGTTTTTATAAGAGATATTTGCCAGAATCAGCTGTGTTATACTGGCTGCCAACATATTTATTTTTAAATGCAATCGAGTGACGAGAGGGACGTTCGCCTGGTGGTAAGCATCACGCCTGCCCAAAACAGTAGCAGTGCCAGAATTGTAAACTGCGAACTGAACTGCTCGTCACCCTGAGACACTAATAGCTCAGGCTGACGAGTACAGTGCAGTGCGCAACATCTAAATGTTAAATCTCTTCATGCCCAGTAATTTACAGATAGTCCTCTATGTCGTGGTTGCATGGAGGCGGAAGAAACGGCCGCGCACTTGCTGCTTGAATGCAGCAGTGTGGCAGAACAACATACGACAATCGTCGGGTCACCGAGGACGCTCCGAGAGGCTTGCGCCGGCGTCAGCGAGCTGCTGGCCTTCCTCGGGGACACCGGGTGGCCGAACTAGCTGTATCGGGACTACGCAACATGGGCCCAGAGGCTTCGTGAAAATGCCCGCTCACCAAGTACCAAGTAATTTCTCTGGTCTGTTAAAATACTTCAAATCGACTTACTTATCAGGGTGTATAAGCGACCTAATGGTTCGGGCAGCGTTCAATCGCTGTTTCACATCTAAGTAGGAGGATGGTTCGTCAAACATGAAGATGTCTCCATCCTGTATGCACACCATCGCGCACGCAAATCGCTGCAGTTCTCCGCCGGACAGCGCCGAAATCTCGCGGTCACGGATATGCGAGAGATCTTAACAGAAAAATAACAAATTGAAACATCTTTTAAATTCTGCACAATACTAATTAATGTCATATATGTAAATAAATGTTAAGCTATAGCTTTAAGTGGCTTTTTTAAGTAAGGCTTAGTATGTGACTTTCTTCAATACATACCCAACATTTTACATATTTCAGTCTGTTTTTTCAATTCGTCTTTCTTATCTAGCAGCTGAGCAACAGTTCCCTTCACAGCCTTAGGGATTTGATCCACATACTGGGGCTTGATGAGGGCTTTCAGGTCATCTTCGAGGATCTTGGTGAAGTAGTTCTGGAGCTCAGAGCCACGGAAATGGGACAGGATCTCCTGCCAGTCCGGGGGGTCCTGGGAGGAAAAGTTTATTTATTATGTTTACATGTATTATGATTATTATTCTTGATACAGAGCTTGGTACCAGGGCGTGGATTTGGCATGCGCATTGCTTCTCTTTCCCTTATTACAACTCGCCTCCCTGATACTGGGTTTCCGAACTAAATACTATTTGTTGTAATACATGCAGAGACACACAACTGACCTTGTTATACCTATAAAAACGAAAGGCACAAAGACATAATATTTTGCCTTGCAAGTACAAGTGAGACTTAGACACATAGTATGACAAAGTTATACTATGTGACGCAGTCACACAGTTGAGGCGGCATTAAGGCGGTGTTGAGGTGGCGGCGCGGTGCTGGAACCTTACTCTTCTGCCAAACCGCCACCTGGACTCCGGCATTGTGCTATGCGCCTTATGGCTATGCATTTTTTTTTTCGTTACTTCTATAATATAATAGGGGTTTCAAGCAATGTTTGAAAGTTTATGGACTGTTTATGTTCACTTACAAGCAGCCACAGCACTGCAATATTATAATATTATCGTTTCCAGTTTATTACTAATCTAGGCATGCAACATGTATTCAATACATTTTAAACTAGTTTCAACTATCTATCAACATTGTGATGACATTTACTTGCATACATAATAAATTATGCAATATGGTAAAAGGACTTTGTGTTCTTACAGAATATAAGATAATTTAGAGTTTTAGTCACTACACACTGGATAAACGTGTCCTTGAGCAAAGCTAACACACTAAGTAATAGCACTAAACATGTGTCCTTACTGGCTTTGTATAGACTTGTAAGATAATTTAAGAGTTTTAGATACACATGGGATTAATTTGTTCTTGAGAAAAGCTAACACACTAAGTAATAGCACTAAATATTACTTCTTACAGAAAAGCGTCCCAAGTTGGGTTTCTGTTTTCCAGCTAGAATCTTCAGTGCAGTGGACTTGCCGATACCATTCTGGCCGACCAAACCCAACACTTCACCAGGACGCGGGATCGGGAGCCGATGGAGTTTAAACGAGTTCTTGGAGTAGCGATGGGTTGTGTGTTTCTCCAAGTTCGATGGGATGTTGATGATAGTGATTGCCTCGAAGGGACATTTCTGAAATTGAATACATATAAATATAAGTCATCCATTTTGCCAGTTTCTAAAAAGTTGTTTGGAAGTCTACCTACCTATATCAATGGACCAGCATTATATAACTTTAGTTACTGTTGAAGTGATAAAAATGAATTAAAATTCAATGTAGGTAAAAACCAATATATTTTTCAGATATAGGCATATTACCTTGTATTGAGGTAAATACAGGAGGTAGGATTACTTACTAAACTAATAAAAGTAAATCAAATTGATGTTAAGTAAATCACAAATGTTTAATATACCTATAAGCATATTTCAATTGAGTAAACTAGGTAACCACATTTAATTATAATTGTTTATTATGAACATATTGTTTACATTTTGATTCAAATTAGATTACATGATATTTTCTTTTATATAAAAGAGCTGGGAGTGATACATGATAGGAAATGCTGATAAAGATCATAAATAAATAATTTATCACCAAATAGCTCACCTTGACGCAAATACCGCACCCAATGCAAAGTTCTTCGGAGATCGTGGCGATCTTGTCGTTGGGCGTCACTTCGATGCAGAGCTTGCCCATTCGCACCACTGGGCAGCTTTTTTTGCACTCCTGTCTACATCTTTTCGGCTTGCAGCGATCCGCGTTCACGATCGCAATACGCGTAAGTTTATCAGTCTCTTCATGTTGTTTATTTCGAGACATAACTGCAGGAGAATAAGGCACTTTGTTAACACAATCTTCTTGAAGTGTTACGACAGAAATACGAGAAACTTTCCTTCAATATGTGGCACAGATCCTAACCTCAATACAAATGTAGAAATTGTTTTAAGAGAAAATTGTGAAGGTGAATTATTTTGATCACAAGATTGGAATTTATGTAACTAATTAAATCACTTTGAATGGATTTATACCTGATAAAAGTTATCGAACGTGGCCAACTTTTGCCGACGTTCGCGTGTGCTTTTACCACGAAATGTCAAAAGGAACAAACCAGACCAGCGTGAAGTTATCTCAAAATTGACGTTTTTTTTCACAGTTTTTCGTTCAAAAATTATTACTATGACTAACGGCCTTACCTATAATAATCTCGATTCTCTTAGTCACTGCTTAAACTTCTCTGTCCTTTTCTAGCACGTGCAACTTCACGTCTGAGAGAGGATGGCAGAGCATCTTAAGCAGTGACTAACGGTTGTAAAGTTTTTTTAAGTAAGGCCGTCTGTCTCCATATTTATGTTATTAAACGAATCCTCAGTCTGTCGTCAGTATTAATTTACAGACGTAATATGTATTGTTAACAAACTATTTTATGGTAACTATCAAAGAAACTAGTTTTCTCTGGTAACTATTGATCCAAAAAATGGATATTGTGGTCGATTCTGACGGTTTTAGTTAGACAGCTCTAAACTAATTAAAATATTGATGTCACTTTTTTACTAGGCATGTTAGCTAAGGACAGCAATACTTTAGTTAGTTTAGTTCTGTCAACTTAAACCTTCAGAATTGACCACATTGTCACTGAAGTTCGCATGGATTGCAAAGTTTTGCCAATTCCTGAACGACAAAAGGAAAGATGTTAAAAGTGTTGCCAGTGAAAAAAAGCTTGATTTTCGATGTTCGTGAGCTATCATGTAACTTTTCGGGATCGCGTTTTGTCATGATTGTCACTTGTCACTGTCACGCCAAAACTCATTTGACCCTGCAGGGGCATGACGAAACGCCAAAAGACCGACGGATATGCTTTACATAATTAGGAATTCAATGCTTTCGTTCGTTAATGATAGCGAGATAAATCCCTCCGTGATACCGTGACAGTGACAAGTGACAATTATGACTAATCGCGATCCCGAACAGTTACATGATTATCCTGTTTTAGCTGTTATAGTATTCTTTGGCTGTTATGTTAATAATATGTTCGTTTCGTCGGTCGTTCGATTGGATGTCAATTTGAGAAATGTACTCGGATTATTGGCTGTACAATATCGGCCTTACCTAAAATAATCTCTATTCTCTTAGTCACTGCTTAAACTTCTCTGTCCTTTTCTAGCACTTGCAACTTCACGTCAGAGTGAAGATGGCGGAGCATCTTAAGCAGTGACTAACGGTTGAAAAGTTTTTTTAAGTAAGGGCGTATAGGGCCGTACTTTATAGACACGAGCCGATAATGGACGGCCAGTATTGTACGACATGGACGGCCTTACCTAAAATAATCTCGATTCTCTTAGTCACTGCTTAAACTTCCCTGTCCCTTTCTAGCACGTGCAACTTCACGTCAGAGAGAAGATGGCAGAGCATCTTAAGCAGTGCCTAACGGTTGAAAAGTTTTTTTAAGTAAGGCCGGGATTGTACAGCATGATATTCTCTGTACACTTAGTTACAAATAAATAAATATGAAATATGAAATATGTACATGTACATTGTACACCAATTATCATGCTGTGCATTATTATGCCGTACATTACGTTACTTACTCTATGATCATTCCGTTCATTATCTGTGTCGTACATTATTGCCTCCCCTTTTATTTACTCTGGATGTACTCTGGGAGATCTCCTAGTAATAGTATTCTTTGGATCTCTTTCTTTAACTGTTTACTTGCGAAATGCAACAATTTCTGTAAATCTTTTTTTACATTGTAGGTACCTATTGTGTTCTTGGTGATAAGCGTTCAGGAATCAGCTGGTTCCTATTTTGAGGAGATCGATAGGTGAGGGTTTTCCAAATTAGATCACAGAGCAGGTAACCACTAACCAGCATGATTTTTCTCTTTATGTACTTATTGTGTACATAGATAAAATTACACAATAATTCTAAACTAACTTCAAAGTAGATAGTCACTGGTTTTCCACAAGTTCGTATTGCAGTCTCCACTTTGTATTCACTACTGGAAGAAATAACAGAGACTGTTTACATAGAACTTTGAGAACTCCTTCAATAAGTATTAAAAAATTGCAACTTCCTAAGCAGTTCAAAATTGATACAAGCCAAACCAAACCAAACCAAAGCAAACCACTAACTAATTAGCAAGATTGTGCTTTAATCATTGATGTAAGAACTAGTCTAGTAGTTCATTAAGTCTAAGGTTCTAATCTTGTAAAAATCCTTTAACAGTATTCAGTCATTACTTGTAAGGCTATCCGAGCAACCTAAGTTGCATGTTATAAATAGTAGGTAAATACCAGTAACCTAAATAGTTTAGACTTTCACCTTTAAGATCAATTTTTTGTGCCCTATATTTTCTAATACCATTTAACTATTTTATACTAAAATATTTTTTACATCTAAGCTATGACCATTAATTTTATCCTATAATCAACTGTGGGTAAGGTACTAGATATCCTATAAATAACTAATAGTTTCTTCTGTGAACAGGCAGCCTTATGCTGAGGGATTAGTATAAGGCTGCCTGTTCACTGGAGCGGAGAAGAGCAGAGCTGTGTCAATATTACTAATACAATTGCTTAAAAACTCCGCTCCACTCCAGTACTGCCATAGGCATGTGGCCTAATGTTTAATTTATGACAAATAACAGGCTTAGTGATAAATATAACTAAATACATTACCCTTACACATACTGAAAAAAATAATTGTATTGGCTGATAAATCTCTGAGGTATGAGCGTTTAAAGTTTTAGGTGGGGATAGAGAGGGGATGCTCTATCCCTTTCTCGCAAAGCACGTGTTAGTATAGCATTTGTATGCCGCGCTTGAGGCTTGATGTCATAGCTCAGTATAGCGCTCTCTGTCTAGCTGGAAATTAAAATACTTAGAACTTATTTATTGTTGAATTATTTTAAATTTTGTTTTCGTTGATTGGCTCTATTGATGATCAGCTTTTTTATGAGGTAATAAATTTTTTGTAGTTATCATGCCTATTCTTTTAGTAATATTGGCACAGCTCCACTCTCCACACCAGTGGACAGGCAGCCTAAGAAACGATTCTGTTTTAAAGTATCATGGTTCAACTTGCTGCTACCTTGGACCCTACAGAGTCCATTTACCAACTAAAAACTAAAATAATAGCCTCAATTTATATACTGCCGTAGTTTGAATTGATAATAATTAAATCATTTAAACATCAGACGATGCTACGTACACGCCCTGCACGCCTGTGCATGTGCCTTGTCTTGTGACAATCGTCCAAGCATTATAGCTGAATTAGCTGATTGCTGATAGAAAAAAGTTAAGATAAAACAAAAAAAAAAAACCATCACGGTTGTCAAAATTACATTTCTATTATTATTTATGGGATATTATTTTACCATGATTACTGTGAACAGAACATGGTAAACTGGACCGAATTATTGGGAGCTTTTTTCCTAACATAATCACAGTACATGTTGAATAAATAATCATATAAATGTAACCACTGTACAATATTATACCATAATGTATTGTTTTAGAATGAATTAACATCAACGGTTCCATTGTTATTGGCTATAACTAGCTTGTACTGAATATTATTTTATCTTTTTTTAAGGTATCCGTGGTCATCATGGGACGGCTTTATGTCTGCAGTATGAGGGCACTGCTCCCGAAAAAAAAGACAGGTGATAGTTCCGGGGATAACTAATATGATTTAACACAACTAATTTGCCTGGAGGTTAATGTATGGATGTTTTATAACCTCTAACTAGAATTGATAATTTTTTTATAGTGTTTAAAAATATATCATCTATTCTTTACTTCAAGAAAGGAGGTTTTGTGTTCAACTGTGTTCTAATATCTCAGGGTGGGCGCAGTACAGTGCGGCGCAGGATTGTATTCGCAAGTTCACAATTCTGGCACTGCTACTGTTATGGGCAGGCGTGACGCTTACCACCATGCGAACGTCTCGCTCGTCAATCGATTGAATAAAAAAAAGTTTTTTTAAGTATGTACATTGTACACTGATTTCTCCATCAAATTGTGGACCAATTTTGAAAATCCTATTTTGTTTCAAAGGGTCTTTTTTGTTTTGTTTGGGGGGTTTATACTTTACTCTCTAGGTGGGCTTATACAAGTTGGTTGACATTTTTAAAGTTTTTGTACTTGTTGCAATAACATTTGTATTTGTCTTCAAAGATGGTGTTTCTAGTGTTTGTGAAAAAGATAAAAAATTATCTGAGCTATTTTTGCGACTTGTACTTGTTTGTTGTTTTTTGTTTTTACAACTATCACCTGTCTCGTTTTCTGGAGCAGTTCTCTTACACTGCCTTATAGTTCAGTTGGTAATATCTCTGCCTTGAGAGTCGTAGATCGTGGGTTCTATGCCCACTCATGACAGACATTTATGTGACGGACATAGATGTTTGTTCAGTGTCTTGAGTGTTGTATGTATTAAAAAAAAGTATTGAAGTATTAATCAGCTGTTTGGTTCCCATAGCACAAGCTTCGCTTAGTTTGGAGCTAGATTGGGCTGAGTGAACAGTTCACCAAAATGTATTTATTATTTATATGTTTTTATTTACGCGCGGTATAACGCCTTGACAGTAATTTTATTTTTATCATTTCAGAAGATGCTGGAAGTGTGTGTGGACAGCCTGGAATCAGCCGCAAACGCCATTCGCGGTGGCGCAGATGAACTGGAATTATGCAGTGCGCTCTATGATGGAGGGCTCACTCCTTCCCCTGGCTTAGTCAAGGAAGTTTTACGGCTGGTCAGTTTCTTTTTATAGTATCACCTTTTACTTAAGTCTAAAGGACGATTGTCGTATAGGACTCCCATCACACTGGCCCAGTTGTGCGTTGCTGGATTCACATATACCATTGAATTTCTTCTTCAGGGGGGTTTTCTTTCAACGAAAAGCCAGTGGTAAGAACATCCGTATATAAACGTCAAAGAGCCAGGGGGTCTAAAATGGCCGCATTAAGCAATTCCCATAAAAGCAGTTCTAATAAATTGTTAGCAGAATGAATTGTAAAAAGCTCTCGATTCTAACGAATCTGCAAGTTGACTTTATACAATTCATCTTTTATCGACTATTTTACGACTTTGTATAGAATCATTTCCAAATAATAGTATGAATTAGAGCTTATGTGACCAGTTTATGATTGCCGAAATGAATCATCTTAGGATCATATGCAGAATTGCTAAACGCGACCATTTTAGCCCCCTGGAGCCGTTGTCTATTATCTTATCATTCTATTATCATCTCGGGCCCTTCTTGCGTTGTTCAGCAGTGGAATGTTAGAGGCGGATAACATCTATGGATGCTCTTAATGTCACCTTTTAACGTCCCTCTTTTTAGCATAGGGGCATGGGTCTACCCTTAGAGAGTGATTGTGCCATACAATATTCCTCCATACTGGCATCGTGCATGTTGATATATTCATACACACTATTGAATTTATGCAGCTTTTTTCGCAATGTTTTCCTTCACAAAAAGAAAAGCCAGTGGCATATAACATCCATAAGTAAATTCCGAATGATATCCTTTCCTTATTATTTTATTTAAAAGATTGAACTTCTTCCATTGCTGCTTGTTTACTTTAAACTCCAAATGTTCTATATTTTCAGGTGAGCATACAGCCAGCTAAAAGAAGAACAAAAGTAAACGTAATGTTGCGATGTCGTGGCGGAGATGACTTTATTTATACAGAACAAGAAATCGGCACAATGCTGTCAGACATAGAAATCTTCAAAGATATGGGAGCAGACAGATTTGTATTTGGCGCCCTAACAGGGACCCAACATATCGACGAGCCCAATTGCAAAAAAGTCCTTACTAAAGCCGTACCACGACCCGTCACATTCCACAGAGCATTCGATCTGTGTTCAAATCCAAAGACAGCTATAGAAACTATTGTTAAACTTGGATTCGATAGACTACTAACAAGCGGCCAAAGACCAACAGCAGACGATATTGATGCTGTTCATCTTATAAGATCACTATTAGCCACATTTGGGAGACAAATAAGTATAATGCCTGGTGCGGGTGTGAATCTGAAAAATGCAAGGACTTTTATAGACATAGGGTGCAAAATAGTGCATAGTTCATGTAAAGTGGAGAGACCATTAGCTAAAACAGAACGGAGATTGACAATGGGATCATGTGACGTTAGAATATTTGTCACAGACACCGGTATTGTAAAGAGTATGAAGGACATTTTGAAAGGTGTTAGTTCAAGTGAAAGTGTTAAGAGAGAAGCTGACTCTAGTACGTAAGAAACATTTTATACCTAATACAGAATTGTTATATTGATTATGATAATGTTTTGTTTTAAAAATTCATACCATTGGCTTATCAGTGGAGCAGTGCTGAATTTATATATATATTTTAAATGTATGTAGGCCACTTTATTTTCGCCGCGCCATGTACCTTTCTAAAATAATAGGGGCGGCAGCTTCCTCTGAATATTGCCGCCCCTAGGACACTGTTGCCCCTAGGCCGCGGCCTATACGGCCAATAGGCTAGATGACTTGTTTTTTTATTGTCCTATTCAAATGTGGCCCATAAATATAGCTGATTAATGAAAAGAAAATTAAAATCTGATCAAAAATAAGCAACTTATAAGCATTTTAATATCATGCTAGACAGAGAGGCGAAACAGCAAATCGTGACGTCACTTGTCAGGACGCCATATAAATTATATTCTGACAAGTAAGGTGTGACGTAATTTTTTGTTTTGTGGGAAAGGGACAGAGTTGTCTCTAACAAAAACTTTAAACGCTCATATATCACAACATTATTAACCGATTAAAATAATGTTTTCAATTACCATACTATATTTACTTAAATTCTTCATCAAAGCTATTGGTTTCAACGATTTAAACATCAGTCATCTAGCCTATTCTGACGATGATGGACACGTGATTGAGATCCAACATTTTGAACAACACTACACAGATCTTGTAATATTTTGTCGAGCAACAAAAACAATCAATATAAATAAGGTCAATCGTTAAGTAGAAGTAGTTGATCGACCAAACTGCATAAATCGAGAGACAATCGTAAAAATCGACTAAAATACATATAAAACGTTTTCACTAACCAATATTATAAATGCGAATGTTGGCTTGTGAATCGTAGCAAAGGATATTGGCTTCGATATAAATACATACCTAATAGATTAATAACTCTCGAAGTTGTTGATCACTACAACTACCTTGGACAGATTGTTTAGTTACGTAGGTCCAACTTCGACAAAGAGGTCGCCCGAAGAATCCAACTCGGATGGGCAGCGTTCGGAAAATTGCGGAATATCTTCTCGTCCAAAATCCCGCAGTGTTTGAAGACAAGGGTGTGTTGCCAGTGATGACATATGGAACTGATACGTGGTCTTTAACTGCTGGCCTTTTGGAGAAACTCAGAGTCATGCAACGGGCAATGGAAAGAGCAATGCTCGGAGTTACTTTGCGCGATAGAATCCGGAACGAGGATATTCGCCAATGAACCAAAGTTACCGACATAGTTCGCAAGGTTTGCAAGTTGAAGTGGCAATGGGCAGGCCACATCGCTCGAAGAACTGACAACCGATGGGGAAAGAAAGGTTCTTGAGTGGCGACCGCGAACCGGAATACGCAGCGTAGGCGCGGCCTCCCTCTAGGTGGACCGACGACATTGTAAAAGTCGCGGGCAACCGGTGGATGCAAATGGCAGGTTGTCGTACAGTGTGGCGGTCTAAGGGGGAGGCCTTCGTTCAGCAGTGGACGTCTCCGGGCTGATGATGATGATGATGAGATTAAAAAAGGTTGAAAAGTTTACCTATACAAAGATAAACTGCTTATTACTCACACCTAAAAATAAAGAATTACCTACTCAACGGAATGAACCATTTTCACATTCATTTTCAATTGACAGTCACGTCATAATCATAACTGCATCGGCGTGCCTCGAGACCAAAAAGACTTAGATCATGTGACGAGACGAGCATGACGTTCGCCTGGTGGTCCCGACTGCCAGTTATATAGATGTCGTCGTCGGCCATAAAACGTCCATTGCTGGACGAAGGCCTCCCTCTTAATAGACGGGTGTTGCCATAATCCCTACGCTTGGCAGGCGGCTTGGGGATCGCAGAATGGTTACCACCGTTAACTAAGAGGACGCTGCTGCCCGTCTTCCGGTGGGTCTGGTTGCAGCTTAAGGACATACCCAGGTCCCATATATAGATATATGTACACGAAACATTTAATATAGTCGGGAAATACTTACAGTATTTTTTTGTAATATCAACAAAGAGTAAAAATAATGCGGCAGCGGCTGAAGAAAATGTCACCTACGCACGCATTACTGGTTTGGGCGCCATTTTCCGCAAATATTTGTTGACGATTTCGCTGTGTGGTTGGTTATATTCTCAAAAAAAGTTTGTTTTTTCCTTGCTGTGATGAAAACAGTCGTATGAAATGTGTGTGCTTTTAGTCATTACACTCTCGGCTTACTTATCGCGCTTGCCTGCGGGTCGCACGCATAATACCGCCTCTAGTGTAATGACCAACATAGCACACTTGTATCATAATGTACTATTGTTGCCAAACAACACAGTCTCCGTGCCTTTGTTTAAAATTATCAATTTTTGTCAACTAATATGAACGATTTTACAATAAAATAGAAACTTATTCTGCATATTACTAGATTTGCGTAGGTATATAACCCCCCAACAAGTTCATAATATATGAGGGGGGGGGGGCAATAATGAATGGTAAACGCGATAACAGCGTATAGTGCTTTCGAAAGAGAAAATGCAAAATCAGTAGATTTGCCCTCTAAAATCGGTAGTTTGGGACTTTATCCGGGTTGTTCCGCACTCTTCCTATTACGTCTCATTCTTCGTATTATTTTTTATTAACTTAACCCTTAATTGGCGACGCCCATGTTATACACTAAATAATCCAGTTCTCGCAAGCAGGACCCTTTCTTGCCGGCAGGTCTTACCTTTAGAAGCGATCTATTCCAGGCGATCTTAGGATATGATGTAATCCTAAGGTCATAGGCTAACATAGGCTACGTTTTATCCTGAAAAAAAGGTTCATGTCGGATTGCCACCGCGACTGAAACCTCGGGGTATCTACAGCCAGTTTATCATTTCACACCAGCGACAATGATAAAATGAATGGACGGGAAATAAGCGCACGGATTTTGAAGACTGTAAGTATGTTGAGCGCCAGCTCTCCACTCGCGTCAGTCATACTCTGTCTTTGCGACATGCAAGCCGTACGATACGACAATACAAACTTCTAATACATGTACATGTGTTCTCTTTTTGTCATGCAGCACCTAATTAGATTCGCTATCTCTATTTTCCGGCAAATGTAATATGCATACTTTTAGCTAGGTATGTTGTGTTGACTTGTTAATTTCGAACGATTTACAAGCGCTGGGCCCGTCCATTCCATTATCACCGTCGCTGCATCACACTATAATTTATTATACATGCGAAAGTGTGTTTGTTAGGTATACCTCTTCACGCCAAAACGGCTGAACGGATTTGGATTAATTCGTTCCAGAATAACATATACCCTAGGCTACATTTTATCATCATCATCATCATCATCACAGATTTTCATCATCACGCTGGTAAAACCGCAGGGTGCAGCTAGTAGTCCCATCCCATAATTATAAAAATCGTTCATCGTCCGCCCCTGATATTGCATCCCGTGACTCCATAATGGCGTCATTACCAGCGGCCGGCGGTTTCTCGTAAAACCTCTGATAAACGACCCTCGGCACAATATTTATTGATGTTTTCAGGAACCAGCCACAAGTTTCCTTTAGCGGTCGCGGTTACAGCCAGTGCATAATTTTAAACAGATTTGGCCGTCATTACGGTACATTTTCTTTATGTGTCATGGAAATAAGGGCTATTTCCGTTATGGGTATAATACATTTTTGATTTTAGAGGCGGGATGATTATGATTTGTTTATAATGTAGGTACTTAACTAAAGCTAATTAATAAGTAGTCTCGTAGGTATTGGATTTATTGTTAAGACGATGTTTTTAAAATGGGTTTTTTTTATATTGAAAATATTATTTATATGTACTTACTTACGTAGTTAGATATTTTTTTATCTTACCAAAAAAATTGGACCGGGTCATGTCCTAAAACTGCATCCAAAACCACCGGAGGATGGGCAGCAGCGTCCTCTTGGTTAACGGTGATAAGCATTCTACGATCCCCAAGCCGCCTGCCAAGCGTGGGGATTATGGCAACTCCTCTCTAATAAGGGGGAGGCCTACGTCCAGCAGTGGACGTCATCTGGTTGATAGTAGTAGGTTCAAGTCCTGCCAGAATATCATACCAGGTCATCAATTTTCTTACCGTCTAGGTAGGTATGCATTAATAAAATATTGTTTTATTATCGTACAGAACCGTAAAAAATCAAATGTAAAGGCTAAATAGCAGACGATGTATTGTGTCCTTATTTAAATTCATCCGCATAATCTAAGCGGGGTCATAAAGGAATTTGTCTGTCGCCGAGTGATAAATTGCCTAAATTCGAAAAAGAAGGTCCTTAGTGACGGTCCGCACCATCGCAATCTTTTTATTTAACCCACCATCCATCATGGCGTGTCAAAACAACCTCTCTTACAATATTATATTCCTTCAGGCTTGTTTGGGAGTTTTGGGACTACTTAGTTTATGATATTTACCGTTAAACGTCTCGTTTTTCTATGAAAATAATTAAGAATCATTTATTCGACACAGATAATTCTTAATGAATGCATGGTGTAGGCTTTCGCTAGGACGGTCATGTGTAGGATCTTTTTCATCATCTTAGTCTAGCGCCCTTTGTTTCCACTATTGGAAGTGGGTTTTCAGCTTCACAGAACAGCGAAATTCCTAAAAGTCGGCTTAACTAGCAGTGCCGTAAATAGCCTTTTATGCGCCCGGTGCAAGCTTCTATAAACTGCGCCCTTGAAAAGAAAGCGCCCGATGCGAACTTCTATAATTGGGCCCTTGAACAGAAAAATATTCAAAGCTTGGTCCTGGTCTGGTCATTTTTGCGCCCCTCCAGGACCAGCGTCCGGTGCCGGGGCACCGCTGGCACCGCTCTATTTACGGCACTGTTAACTAGTCCGCCTGAGCCCTTAGCGAAGTCTTCTATCTAATCTATCTATCTTGCACCTTGCTTGACCCATAAGAAAAATTCCGTAGATACAAAAAAACAAATAAAATATAGACATGACATTCTTTCTTCTTCCAGCTCTTTGGTTACCCTCGTGCTCATCTTATTTGCTAATAAACTATTCAAGACAAATTGGGTGCAGTCCTCTAAATTTATTAATTTTATTATTGTTTCCTGAGAGCCATAATCTAAAATCTGATCAATGAAAGTTTGTTTAGGCTTAGTGGCCATGGTATTTATAGATTAAAATGTACCGCCTGAAGGCCTCCTTTGACGGTTGTTGTCATAGAAATATAGAACAAACAATCGGAACCGGCAATATCAGAGTGAACAAGTAGAGAAACTTGACAAAAATGTTCAACCGACTTAAATAAATTATGGGACCTGCTCGAGAGTATACGTTCAAACAAAAAAAATAAAAATTTCATGGTAGACCCGAAGTTGACATCGGTGACATGCCTACATAAAAATAATAGTTATTTATGATACTCTAGTGCGGTAATTTGGTTTTTACAAACGAGTAGACGAATGTACGCCCGAGACGAAGTCGACGGCTTACCATAGTCACGAGTTAACTATTATGAATAACTATTATTTTTCTGTTTATATTAAAGATAAATTTGTACAAACGTATTGACCAAAAGCGCTTCCAAGGAGGTTCGATCATTCAGCTTATTTATTCTCGTAATGTGAAACTCTTTGGTGGAGTTCTTAAATTATTATTATGGAAATTAAAAAAAAACCGTAAAGTTTACGCACGGCGCTATACAAGGGAGTGTGCGGTAAAATAGGTACTTAGCTGAGAGTACCTATTTTACCGCACACTCCGTTTGGTGCGTAATGTTCAACTTTCGAACTATGTATACAGGCTTCGTAAATACATTTTTCGAGCAAATGTGTTGTAAATACTTTTACATCACTTCAACGAACATAGAACGTCGAACATAGAACTTTTTTGTAGCCGGTTAAAAAGTTTCTAAATCTGCGTGCTCCATCTTCGACCACATCACCTATACCAATAGGAGAGTTGGTGGACAAACACCGACACAAACGATAAACAAAAAATAAATCTGTCTACCGTGACTATTAAAGAGACTTGAGAGCAAAGTTTAAAAATATTTTTTACCCGAACATCAATCATTCATAACTCTCCGGGTTGTTGGGACTGACGTATTGTCTGATGGTTTACAATAATAACTCGAGATTAATGGCTTTTATAAACGTCGAGAGTGATTCCCGGAGCATTAATCGGTTCCGCACTCAAAGGATCCTCTTCAAAGACTTTTGGAAGTTCATCTTTGTATCATGATGATGGTAAGTAAATACAGGTAAATAGGTAAGCTAGGAGCGTAGGCCGTAAGTAGGCATGTACCATGTAGAGCGCAATCGTAGTAGGTACTTAGTAGGCGTACTGCCTAATTTTGTTCTTAATAAGTTTTTCATTCCTCTTGCTCAAAAAGTCTGTCATTATAGCGTACCAGAGCGGGGCTAAAATAGAATATCATGCTCTAGGGGCTGAAGTTTTTTTTCTTTAGAGGCAAAGTTTAAAAAAAATTGTCTGTTACAACAACCCGGAGAGTTATGAATGATTGATGTTCGCGTAAAAATATTTTTAAACTTTGCTCTCTTGTCTCTTTATTAGTCTCGGTAGGCAGATTTAAATTTTGTTTTGTGTTTGTCCACCAACTCTCCTGTTGGTAAAGGGTGATGTGGTCGAAGATGGAGCACGCAGATTTAGAATCTTTTTAACCGGCTTTAAAAAAGTTCTATGTTCGACTGTATGTAAGTGATGACCCCTAAGTATTTATTTTAATGTAGGCATGTCACCGATGTCAACTTCGGGTCGACCATGTTTTTTTTTGTATGGGTACCTATCAGGTATCACCTATACTCTCGAGCAGCGGGGCTATCATGTAACTGTTCGGGATCGCGATTCGGATACGAGTTGTCAAAAATTGACAATTGTCACTGTCACTGCCAAAACTCGTTTAACTCTGCAGGGCAGGACTAAACGCCAAAAGACCAACGAGTTTGCTTAACTTAATTAAGGAAATCAATGCATTCGTTCGTTAACGATAGCGAGAGAAATCCCTCCGTGATACCGTGAAGCTGTGACAGTGACAAGTGACAATTATGACAACTCGTATCCAAATCGCGATCCCGAAAAGTTACATGATTAGTCTGCTGGTCCCATAATCTATTAAAGTCGGATTGTCGCTGGGTAGGGGTGCCACTCTGGCATCGAGCCCGACATAACCTTCTTGCGTCACAACAGGAGGGAGAATACGTAAGAACATTTCCCAACGTTAAAAAAAAAGGTAAGTACTTCAATCCTACTCGTTATGTAATTTGTTTTGCAAGGGGTTAAAAGAGGCTGTTTATTTGAAGTTAGGTACCTAAACTTATATGGAAGTAACTTAACACTTTATTACCTTTGACTTTGAAGTAGAATATTATTTGTTTTTATTGATTTACAACAGGGTTATCAAAATATCAATAAGTACCTGACATTTTAGGAGCATATTGCATTGGATGCTGAGGAAGTAGTCAAGTTCAATACAGACGGGCGAACGGAAGGCATAACTTATAGGTAGTTAAGTCAAAATAAACAACAACTTTTAATTCAATAATTTATTTCAGTGAGTTTTGGTGAGCTTATTACCTAACTTACTACAGTTTATTTATAAAATAAGGCCTTACCGTGAGATGTGAATTAATACTAATAATCTATTTAATTAGATATTATAACTTAACATTCACACTTAGGATAAGGCAGTTTTGCATACCGTGTAGTGCATTATCCTACTATTTACAACTAATATTATCTTCTATCACTAAAGGTATAAATTGATAAGAATTTGGTCAAATTGCTTGAAACTTACAAATATTTAATAGGTAAAGCGTTTTTGGAGCCTTACGGTACAAGCTACGTACGGCTAAGGGCTGGTGTTAGACTAAGTATTAAAAAACAAATTGCCTTAGTATGTTAAATAGAACTTAAATCTATTACTTAGATGTTCATTTAAACAATTCATTTAAATACACAAAGTTTAAGGTAGGTATAGGCAGGGAACCTACAACAGTTTTTGAGGGTAGGTGCAAATACCTTAAAGCTTCTTTCCCTAACAATCTATGAAATTTAACGGTTCGTCACCAACTTTTAGGCTTTTCATGGTTTCGTTGATAAAAATGTAAGGCTGGAGGTCCACCGCAAACCCAAGTCAACTCAGTTTTAATTAGTCGAGGAGCTATCAGATCTTAAAGACGAACATTAGAAGGCACAGTGTCCAAGAGGCCATTGATTCGATATCTACAGCGTTGTTATCCTACCTCCAGACAGTTCTTTAAATGGCAGATTAGTGCCAATCGATAAACTGGATACTTTTTAGAGATAAGAGTGTGGCTGGGTCACGTTCACGCGATTTAGACATAGGCCGTAGAAAATCACATTCAATGCCGTCAAAAAAACCATTCAAGAATAGGCGCATTCACAGTATTTTCAAACGATTACTGAATGTCTGTTAGTCTTCTTGTCAGGTGCGTAGGGCTCTAGTTTTGCTGGTTCTGTGTTCAATGCGCTATAGTCTACGGGGAAGGGTGGCTGAGGCAAGGAGTCTTTAGAGGGGACCAGGACCCACTGTCCAGGGCCGTTGGGGTTCTTTCCCATTAGCCAGTTGGTGAAACAGTGCATGTAGGTGCCGTAGTCCAGGATTAGGTAACCGTTCTGTAATAAAGGAAAATAAGAGTTTAGTTATCTTGTAACTATTGTAAAACCGGTTACAGGTTACGTAGTAACTGAGGGCGTCGCCAGCCAGTGGTCGGAATGGATTGGGGGCAGCTGCCCCTCAAGTTAATATAGTAAAAATAATAAAAGTCCCTGAAGTTAATAAAATACAATCTGCTCTACAACAATGTAATTATGGAGAGCCATTTTTTATTTAGCTCTAGCCTTGTTTGAAGGCGATGTACTTACTTATAATTGCAAAGACAACGGGAACCCCGAAGGGATCATTATAATGGTGCGGTAGAGAGGTTTTATCGGTAAAATAATGAAAGGGATACCCTGCTTGCTCTAACCATGCTAGCGTATCTTTATTTATTTCAATATTCACAGCACTAAAGCACCAATTAAAGCGGTTTATTTTATTCTTCAGCTTCAGTTAAATCTGGAAATCAATTCGTTTTGCCTGATAGTTAATTAATCCGTTTGGAGTTCAGTTTTTCTACTATACCGTGAAGGTACGCTCAGAGCGATAGTAGCGCGCGCCCCGCGACTATTTCTCTTTCCAACAGTAGATTGAATTCAAGGGCATGCATGCCCGAGTCAAACTACTGCTTTACTTTAGCTTAAGGGCATTTTCTGTACAGCAAAACAAATAACTTTTACTACGGGGCCAACAATGAAATCGCAAAAAAAATAACAGCTGTTCCATACATTTTGTCCAAGGTCGATGAAGTTTTTATATGGAACAGCTGATAATTTTTTCACGATTTCAATGCTGGCCCCATAGTATTTTTTTTTTGTTTTGATGTACTTACAGAATATGCCATTAAAAGGATGCTAACAGATTAGAACTAACCCTGTATATAATCTACTGTGGCCTTACTCTGAATAAGAGAGAGTGATACTCTAGCCAGTGCCCACGTCCACCCTGAATACCGGGTATTAATACCATAGATAACATAATTAGTACTACGTAGAGCTACAGTATAGCTACAGATGACTTACTCCCATAGAAAACGCGTCTTTAAACAAGTTGAACACAATCATGTCATATTCAGTGCAATCTAATTTGTACTCTATGTGGATGTAAAAGTGTCGATATTCCACTGTAGTGTTACTGTAGGCACGCGCACAGCCGGCGTACGCCGCGTGTCGTTAACGAGTTAAGCGTTACAGTGGGAAATTGAAACTACAACAACAAAGAACAAAGTACAAAATGGCTTGCACTTAATAATGAAAATTGTTGTAGATTATTATGAAAAAACTGACGTGGTTTTGACACGTTTTGTTTTATTTCTACGGGAATACTCACGTTTAATTAATTCGGATGCTCCGACTACCAGAACGCAGCCCCACGCGCGTCGGGCTGTTTTCTTTCTTTGAAAAAGATCAGCGGATGTGATCGAAACTATAGTCGGAGTATCAGATTTAATTAAACGTGAGTATTCCCGTACAATAAAGTAAAAACGTTTATATTAGGCAGCACGAATAAAAAAAAACTAAAAAAAAATATCGTTGTAGTTATATTTACGTTTAGAGAATAGGTATTATTTCTATGGGAGTGGACGTGCACTGTTAATACTTACACTGGTCATTCTATCGTAAGCCGTGTCGATGATTTCTTCGACTCGGTTCGCTGAGAGTCCTATCACTGATCTGTAGAATGCTCCTAACGCTTGCTTTGTGATTTCACCTGAACCTATGAACAATACAAAAAAACAGTTTTAATTTTTGCTATACTTACCTATAGTTGACATTCATCATCATCTAGTTAAAGTTCCGTTTTTTATTTTACTATATTGAACTTTATTGACATTCAACATCTAAGTACATTGATGTTGATATTGTTGTTGTTTTATTTTTTTCTTGAAAGTCTAAGCTATTTGCTCTAGAGTCAGAATATTAAACTGCTTGAATATTATCTGAAAAAGTTCAAACTAATTCCATCAACAAGTACTGTAAAAACAACAGCCAACTTCAATTTCGATTACCTGGATGACTGAACTGATTTCGATAAAATGTATATGGGACCACCTCTGAAGTATTACCTGTGGTATGACCTACCAAACACAAAAAGAATCACCAAAATCAATACAAAAATGGCGAGTAATCGCGTAACCAAAAAAAGAACCTTCTTATTGCGAACCTCATTTTTAGAAGTCGGTTGAAAACTACCTACCAGATACCAGTTGACAAAGTGATAAAAGAGATAAATTAAATGTAACTTTCATTTGTTTACATGTTTTAATTTTTGAAACGTTTATTATACACGGTGCTATTTAATCGGCTAGGGAGCGATTGTGAGGATATTGTATACAAGAAAACAGCAACACATGAACGATTTTTGAAAATTCACGAAAAAAAACAGCTGTTCCATACACTTTATCACAAGAATTTTTTTTGTATGGAATAGCAGTTATTTTTCGTCAATTTTCAAAAGTCCTAGAACAAAAGTTGTTTGTTATCTTGTATACAACATGCTCACGACCGCTCCCTAGCCGATCAAATAGATAGCAATATGTATATATCTATTATTGACTGATACATTTAAAAACTTTGATGCATTCAAAAGAGTTAAATGACAAATAATACAAAAACTATATTATTGCAAAATTTTTGCTAAATTCCCGATTGGTATATTGAATTGTACCCAGCCGTGAAAGTTTAAAACAGTCCAAAATGCTCTACATATTGAAAAAGTTAGAATGCGAAGCCAAACCTACATTCGATGCGCATCGTCGATTTGGCGATACACCAACACGCTGCTACTGCTTCCTCTTTTATCCGTTCAAACAAGATTAAAAGCCGTAATATAAAGAAAGCAAGTGATAAAATAGAAAATATAATTATATATATTAAAGCTTTTTGCGCTACCGTATAGGTACTTGGTAAGCAGGTACTTAATATGTTATTGTATGTATTCATGTGGTCAAAGTTTATTTTGCTGTTTATTATGGAAGCCCTCAAATAAAATTATAATAAAAAAAAACTTACATTTCGATTACCCGGATGACACCTTTTTTGCTGTTATTTTGATTTAAAAACCAAATTAACGAACCGATTTCAATAAAATTTATATGGGACCACTTCAGAAATATTACCTACCAAACAAAACAATAATCAGAAAAATCAATTCACAATTGGCGGAGTAATCGCGTAAATAACAAAGAATCCCAAAGGTTTGGTTCGATGTAAAAGAAAAGAAATTAAAAAAAAAAACTGGTGGGGGACTACATATATAACACAAACACAGTTTAATATATCTCTTGTACATATCTATAAGTAAG
The DNA here is from genome assembly GCA_905404285.2 of Erannis defoliaria. NCBI lineage: Eukaryota > Metazoa > Arthropoda > Insecta > Lepidoptera > Geometridae > Erannis > Erannis defoliaria. The sequence continues at coordinate 6,776,610 of FR990066.1, read as the reverse complement.
CGAAACAGAGTAATAAACATGATAGGTAAGTACTTTAAAAATGGAGCTCAGCTAAGTCAAATAATCAGTAGATTTTTTGACAATATTATAAGTAACCTATCAAAACATATGGCTAGTGGTTATAAACATCACTTACTTTTAACATTATTGCTAATATTTTTATGAAACTTGGATAATATTTTTTTGTGACGAGACCGTAAGTAGCTTGAATGTGTTCTATTCTAGTGTCAATATTCCCTACCTACCTCTCATTATCTGTTATTATCTGTTTTCTTTGATGTGTACCTGCATCATTTTCAGTCAGAAGAGAGTGCAGAGATGAAATTATAAATCGTGTGACCACATTGAAAATATAGGTAAATAGAAAAATAAAACAGTTAGACAATGGACATAGGACGATTCCCATAGGTACTGTGAAATGTGATTGTGCTCCGCTCGCTTTTGGCCAAAAACACGGAATCAAGCGCCAAATCTTAAAGTTGTTGGCAATTCACCAAAAATTGTCGTTTAAACGTTTTTTTTTTGGAATTTGTGGACACAGATTTACGAGTATACTAGCTTTTGCCCGCGGCTTTGCCCGCGTAGTAATGTTGAATACTTGAATTCGGTTAAATCGGGGCCCAACTCAATTGAATCACTAAAATACGTATATTATTGCATTTTTTCCAAGCCGCTTGCAAGTTTGCTTGAGGATGTCCAAATTTGGCATGTCGCGTTTGCAATACTTACTTCAAAACAAAGCCGTCTTGTTGAATTTTAAACAGACAGACAGATGGACATGACAGAATAGATGGATGGATGGACATGGAACTTCTGAAAATTGTGAGGCTTCTTTAAAAATATATGTGGGAGATATATCACTGCAGGTCGGTAAATTAGAATGTGATGAACTGGGAATAGTTGGGATGGTAAATGTAGGTGAAATTAATTTGTCATTTGTTAACTGAGTAGGCTGTACCGTAAATGTAGGTGAAATTAATTTATCAGACTGAGCCGTAAATGTTGGTGAATTCAGTTCAGAAAAATATCGGGCTGAAGAAGTTTGGACGGTATGAGTTGAAGACGTTTTGTAATTATTTTTGGGCATCTCTACAGCTAAAGAATCAAAGTACAAAGGCAAAGTAGAAGTTGCGTCAGAACTTATATCTTCTGTTTGAATGCAACTTGGAGATGTAGGAACCTCAACACGTCGCTTAGTTATTTTTTTCGCTACTACTGGAACACGTGGAGTGCCGTTAGAAATTATATCTATGTCTTCTAACAGATACGCATCAAAATGATTTCCCGTAAATCGTAGCTGCTTTATAGGTCTTCCTGCTGTACCAAACTTTGCATACAATTTGCCATTTTCATAAACTTCAAACTCAAACTCATATATTTGTCCTGCAGCGGCTAGTTCACACGCAGTGCCCCAACTCGACTGCCGTGACATGTCATTAAATTATGCAGTAGCAGCGGTGTAGTTGTCGCCGTTTGAATCATGAGACATGATTTCAAACTCCTCCCAATTAGCTACTACATGAGTAACGATGTTTTTTCGCACCTCAATTGCCTTTTCTTGGGTACCGTGCATTAAAAAAGAAAGCGCACGAAAAAGACACGCTCCATCACCAACGATGGGAACAACATAGTGTTTTACCTTCGCTCCATGAATGAAGAGAAGTTCACTAAGCAATTTAAATAACAAACTAAATAACAATATCAACAGTAACAATATATAAAAAACCTAATAACAAACAATGTAAACTAAAATTTAAAAAAAATACGAATAACAAACTAAATAGCAATCTAAATAATTAAAGGAACAAATAACGATAATTATACGAAATGTAAATAACAAATGAAATGAAATAAGCTTAAGCAGAAAAAGTATGATAACAAAGAACGCAAAAAGATCACCAAAATATCGCAAGAATTACGAAACTTCGATAAAATACAGTGCTGCACTGATCGCTTAGGTAGGCTCGGTGTGGGTTGGTGTGGGGCGCGCTCGACGTACAGCGCGTCATTATACTCGGGTTTTAACGTATCTGAGCCGACGCGGGATGGACGGTTCGAAAGCGCTGTGCTTGGTGCGTGCACCGGATCAAGTACATGTGTTTAAAACATTTATCTTCTTACGCATAAACACTCGATTAGCTATTATTATTATTAGCTTATCTATAATTATAAAATATTTTTTCAAATGAAAAATTGACCCGTGGCCTTCCAGTTTTAAAATTGTTTGAAAATTCTGAAACATGTTTATGTTTATTTTATCTTATCTCTTAAGTGAAAAAACTTAACAGCCTTAAATGAATGGTTTCGGCAAAATGGTATTTTAATGATACATTGAACCCCTTGCGAATTTTTCAAAATCCTTGCTGAGTGTGCGTTTCTCTGCATCAGCCCTTAACACTAATGGTATATCGGCCTACCCTGATTGGGACATATTCACTACGCTGGCCCTGTGCAGGTTGGCGAATCCACATACACTATCGTATTTCTTCTCCGGAAATATGTAGGTTTCCTCATGATGTTTTCCTTCACCGAAAAGCCAGTGATATTATCCATGCTTAAGTTTCAAAGAACTAATTGGAACGGGCTCGCCCGGGTTCGAACCCGCGACCCCAAGAATGTGAGTCGAGCTTGATCTCACTGAAGCTACCACAGCTTGAGCTGAGTGTAAGTTTACACCACTCAAAATTTAGTTTAGGCATTTAAAAGTAAGTTAATTTAATATTAAAAAATAATTTAGCAGCTTAGGCTGTACAGTATCTATAATAATTATGTCCGTCAAACAGTCGTCTGCGTGGACCTACAAAAAAATAGCCTATGTCCGTTTCCGAACCTTATGTGCTATAACTACCTATCCAAAAATGCAGGTCCATCTGTTCAGCCGACCAATAAATACGCCCATCCCCGTCCCCATTCCCAGCCTCATCCCTATAAGCGCCCCCTTCCCCATCCCCATCCCGATACCAAATGTCATTTTAATATGAACACGCCCATCCCCGTCCCCATCCCCGTGCCCTCCCTCATCCCCATCCCGAACCCCATCCTCACCCCATCCCATCCCCACCCCCATCCCGATTTCAACTTTCATCTTAATATGGACACGCCCATCCCCGTTCCCAGCCTCATCCACATCCACATCCCATCCCCACCTGTCCCCACCAAATCCCCACCCCATCCCCACCCCATCCCCACCCATCCCCACCCCATCCCCACCCCATCCCCATCCATCCCCACCCCATCCCCACCCATCCCCACCCATCCCCACCCAACCCCATCCCCACCCCCACCCCATCCCCATCCCCATCCCGATACCAAATGTCATTTTAATATGAACACGCCCATCCCCGTCCCCATCCCCGTTCCCTCCCTCATCCCCATCCCGGACCCCCATCCTCACCCCATCCCGATTTCAACTTTCATCTTAATATGAACACGCCCATCCCCGTTCCCAGCCTCATCCACATCCACATCCCATCCACACCTGTCCTCACCAAATCCCCATCAAATCCCCACCCATCTCCACCCATCCCCACCCCATCCCCATCTCCACCCCATCCCCATCCCCACCCCATCCCCATCCCCATCCCGATACCAATTGTAATCTTAATATTAACATGCCTATCTCCGTCCCGTCTCCGTTCCCAGTATCATCGCCACCCCCACCCCCACCCCCATCCCCACATCTATCCCCATCCCTATACCAAATTGCATTTTAATATGTACAGCCGTTACAAAGTTAAGGAGAAACAAACGTACTATCACTAAAACTTCGTTTTTTTTTTTTATACTAACGGGAGCTGATTTTGAAAAAACTGTGACACCCGTATCTTCTTATTTTTATAGTAGAATATGTATACCAAGTTTTGTATCAATCGAACCAGAGAATAAAAAGTTTCATACAAACTTTAACACCCCATTTAACCCCCTTCGGGGTTGATTATCGAAAAATCCTTTCTTAGTGGGCGTTCACACCTCTCCAAAAACATACCCTCCAAATTTCAAGTCTCTACGTTTAGCGGTTTGGGCTGTACGTTGTCTATATGTCAGTCAGTCAGTCAGTCAGTCAGTCAGTCAGGACAAAGCCTTTTATAGTTATAGATATTACATGTATGACTTTAAAATGAATAAGCCCTAAAGCTATTACATTTTCATGAGGACTTTAATACACCTACGCAAAAAAACCGTTTGTAGCTCTCTTATCCAAACTAGGCCGGACATTTCTGCCGCATGCCAGACAGACGATCTGTGGGCAAAGCTCACAACACAGTGGGTTTCACAAAAAAATCTTGTCCTGGGTGGGAATCGAACCCACGCAGGCTGACATACTACCAGCTGAGCTATAAGGCAGTCAAATATATAAATTTATCAGTCTTTAATTATAACAATTGCAGCGATGCTTGGAGGATTTAGCTCTCTCTCCAGCAATGCGGAAAACAAGCAAGTTCGCCTTACCTATAATCATGAAGATATTTCTGTAGTAAACACGCTGGGAGTAAATAACAACTCCAACGCGAATAGCCGATTGTTAATTAATTTATAACAAACAAATTGTCGACAATTGTTTGTTATAGCACTATTTAAGTTTGTTATAGCTACGTAATAGCACCGTGGTTAACATTAAACAAGCACTAAATTGTAGCTTAAATTAGATTTATATGTGTATCTGATTCATTAAGAAGTTTCAGCTATAATATGGGCCCGTGTTTTTTAAGTAATTCCTGTTGCCTGAAGTAAACGATTATTATTATTATTATTATTCACGTATTTATTTAAATTCTTAATTTTTTAGTTTTTTACAATATAAATACAAAAATTATAAATATTATAAAAAACTTAAAAACTAGGGTGCCGCCAGCAGCGGGGCAGGGCTCAAGCTGCCGCTGGTTAGGGCTGCAGAGTGAGGAACCTCCTGACAATACGTGCCGTGTCAAGGACCACTGCCTTTTGTATCTGACCCTTGACCCAACCGCCCAGCGAGAGCCTCTTGAGGTATTGGTCGAGGCTCTTCGCTATAAGACCGTTTGCCGAAACGACTATCGGGACAATGATCGTCGAGTCAACATCCCACATGGCGGTTATCTCGAAGGCCAAGTCAAGGTACTTGCTAAGCTTGTCCTTCTCGGCCTTCACGAGATTCTCGTCATGTGGGATGGTGACGTCGACGAGCACTGCCTGGCGCTGGGACCGATCCACCATCACGATATCAGGCTTATTGGCGACAATAGTCCTGTCCGTGATGATGGAGCGGTCCCAGTAGAGCAAAACACGACCATTCTCGAGAACTGGAGCTGGTGCGTACTTATAGTACGGCACCTCCGACTCGACAAGGCCGTATTGAAGAGCAAGTTGCTGATGGATGATCCTGGCCACTTGGTTATGCCTGTGCAAATACTCGCCGTTAGCAAGATGCGAACAACCGGAAATAATATGTCGGAGAGATTCCCCGGGACGGTGGCATGCCCGACAGATGTCGACCGTACCGTCCTTCATGATATATTTCCGATAGTTGTTCGTCTTGATAACTTCGTCCGCAATTGCACAGGCAAACCCCTCGGTTTCCCCAAAGAGGTCCCCGAAGCGCAACCAGTTCACCGACGCGAGCAAGTCCACATCGGAGCCCGTTAAGGCCCGATAGAACCGCCCGTGCAGCTCCTTGCTCTTCCATACTTCCTTGCGGTCGTCAGTGCTTAGCACCGATGGTCTGCGCCAGTTCTCGTTTGCCAAGGAGAGCGGCGTGAGCCCCTTATCAACCGTCACTACATCGCGATGCATCCCACACTCATTGTTAAGGAAATAATCCCTAAGACTGCACACTTCACGATTGTGGAGGTTCTTGGCGTTTAAAAAGCCACGACCCCCCCACTTCCGTGGAATGTACAGTCTCATAACAGATGAGCGTGGGTGTAGCATGCGATGCGCAGTGAGCAGTTGACGGACTCTTCTATCCAGGGCGTCCAGCTCAGTCTGAGTCCACCTAAGTATGCCAAAGGAGTATATCAGTAGAGGCATCACCCAACCATTGAAGGCGCGCGCCTTGTTGCCGCCAGACAAAAGACTGTTAAGTACTTTTGTCAGGCGACAAAAGAAGCGCTCCTTCACGGATTTCTTGATGTCCACTACTGATATACCCAATGACTCTGACATACCTAGATACTTGTAGGTCTCGGCCTCAGAAAGAGATCTGAGAGTCATTATCTCAGAAAGTTGTAAATCCGGAGAATTTACAACTTTCCCCCGCTGCACACGCATGACCGCACACTTGTCTACACCAAATTCCATCCTGATGGCGCTGCTAAAAACCTGTGTGGTTTTTAGCAACTCCAACAAGTCTTGGTGTTTTGGTGCAAACAGTTTAAGATCATCCATGTACAGAAGGTGAGAAATGACTTCACTCCCCCTTCGAAGCCGGTAGCCTAGTCCTGAATCCTTCAACAATGTGCTGAGAGGATTCAGTGCTAGGCAAAACCACGATGGACTCAGACTATCACCCTGGAAGATGCCTCGCTCAATCCTTATCAAGTCCTGCGGATCAGAGGAGTCATTTCCACCACCTGGATGACGAAGGACTGTGGTCCACTGCCTCATGCATGCGCCTAAGAATGATTTAAGAGTTGTATCAATTTGATACAACTCTAAAATCCTCTCTAGCCATGAATGAGGCACCGAATCATAGGCCTTCTTATAGTCGATCCAGGCAGCGGAAAGGGCTCCTTTGCTCCGCCGAACTTGTTGGCTAATGGCCATGTCGATGAGGAGGAGCTCCTTAGTACCACGGGACCCAACCCTACTACATCCATTCTGAGCGGGGGCCAAAACGTTGTTCGCAATAATGTGCGCGTTAATTTTAGTGCTCAGAATAGATGTAAGGAGCTTGTAGATGGTAGGCAAGCAGGTGATGGGTCTGTAATTTTTGGGTTCCGTGGTACTACCGGACTTATGGAGCAGGAAGGTGATACCAGTGGTCATGAAACTAGGGAGGGAACCGAGCTCGAGAGCTTCTTGGAATTGTGTTGCCAAACGGTCATGCGAGCATCGAAACCATTTTATCCAGAAGTTGTGCAATCCGTCCGGCCCAGGACTTTTCCAGTTCTGTGCCGTACGAATCGCACAACTAACGTCTACGGGGTCTATTAAAATAGGCCCCATGGGTTCAATGGCCTCGCATTCCCGTTCGACAACACGCATCCAATCACCCTCGGTGTGCTCGACGGGCACCGACCAGATACTGCGCCAGAAATTGGTCATGGCGTTAGCATCTGGTAGATGTCCGTCGTTCACACGTTGCGCGGCTCCTTCCCAATTTCGGTATACCTTCCTTTGATCGCTTTGGAAGAGGCGATTTTGCCAGTATCTATCCACACGCTCTCTGTAGCGGCGGATACGGTTTGCCCACGCATAGACTTTCTGCTTCAGATAGTCAATGCGTTCCGTGACACTGGCCATATATTGCTGGGGCCGTAAACCAGTCCCAGAAAAGGCCTGAGTCACGAAACGCATGACTCGGGGGCGTTTATTCCCCCGGCTGAAGCAGATCAGCTTTGCAATGAATGTCCTGAACGTGCTGATACGCCGCTCGATTCGTACTTGCCACGCGGGCACATCTCCGACGGTTCGCGGTGCACGGTTAGTGTCCGGGAACCTAACACGTGCAACACGACACGCCGCACACATTATTATTATTATTATTATACTCTGTCCAATAGGTTAATCGCATTTTGACAGCTCATAGAAAGTGACGATATAATATTGTAACGCGTCTAGCAAAATATCCTATAGAAATAAATACGTTTGGTCTACCATTACCTCTTTACAAGATTACGTCGATTCAACTGACATAACCTTGTAAAGTGGTAATGTTAGATAAAACGAATTTGTTTGTATGGGATATAATATGATCAAAAAGCGATTAGCATAATAGAAATAGTATAAGTTTTCGTGTAAACTGTTCGTAAACAAATGTTAGCATGATTAGCCAGAATTAAGCCGTACTTTTCCAACATGTAAAGTGAAGAGTTGAGAACACTTCATTACGCCCCCTCGCGGCTGTCAATCTCGCCTGTCAAGCCTCGCTTGTCAGGCCTTGCTCTCCGCCTTCAAATTAAGCCCCTACATCAAGCCACCGGGGAATAGGAAAGCACTTTTATAAACCACTGAACATACCCTGCCGTCAGCGTACACAACATTATAAATGGACCCATATCGCAATAAGAGTCCTTTGGCATTATGAACAACATCGAAATGGTTTTTATTTTGGCAAAGTGCTACACTGTTTTTGTGGGTAACTGGATGGCGCAGTCATTTTTCACCTAAGATCCCGTAATAAACATGGATGTAACGAACGTGGGTAATATACGTGGGTGCGTGATATTTGTTTGCAATGCGTTGTTGGAACAGCGAGAGTTTATTAACGACAGATAACTTTTCTGCGTCCTAAAATCAGTATTTTGTTAACACTAATATCCACGCAAGAAATGTTAATAGAAATTTACGATTCTGTAATATTTTTACCCTCTGATCGTCACATCTTAAAAGCTTCGCTGTTCTGTGATGGTCGTGTTATTTAATTTTTGCGACCTGCGACACCTTCGCCTGGTGGTTAGCCTGTCCTTACCAGTAGCAGTGCCAGAATTGTGAACTTGTTAACAAAACTCTGCGCCGCACTGCACTGCGCTCGTCACCCTGATATATGAGATGTCTAATCGCTACATGTCCAGTATTTCTCGCTTTTCTTCAAAACGAAACACAGTAATGCTTGGCGGTAGAGTAACTAGCAAAGATATGGTACTTCGTACTTTCCCAGGCGGACTCTGCAATAAAGTCCCACCACTACCTATAAAAAAACCTTTAATAAAGTACAGGGATTCCCAAATCAATAAATAACCATAATTATGATTTTGTATACCATATTTCGTCTATCACTTTTATTTATTCTGTAGTACCTAAGTAGGTAAAGTGCCCGCCATTGCTAGCCAAGTATAAGCTAAATACAAACTACAAACTGCATTTACTGTGAAGTTGATGCAGCTTGTTGTTGAGTATTGGGGTAAAACTGTCCATAGTTTACTTTCCTTATCATATTAACCGACTTCAAAAACGGAGGATGTTCTTAAATTCGTTGTGTTTTTTTTTAATGTTTGTTAGGTACGTCAGAACTCACACTCACAACAATTTATACACCGATTTAGAAAATATTTTTTTTAATTTGAAAGGATATACTTTCAGATTAAACCCATAGAAATGTCATCAACATCGATTAAGTGGTGAAAAGATAAGTCATCCAAACAAAAAAAAATGGCGTTTTGGAGATAAAAAAATAAATTGTTGGCTTGCGTTCGATTGCTAACTCGCCCAATATTAACCGAAGATACGGTCTACGATAAAGCACGCTTGCCTATAAGAAAGTTATCCCCGCGACTTGAAAACGCCCAGATTTTGTATCCATCAGGAAAAACACACTCTGGAAGCGCATTCCACTGTACTTATTTTGGCATTGTAAGATAAACCTTTATAACAAACAATCAAGTATCATGTAGAGCCATCACATTAATTAGGTTAATGTTTATTACAGGACCTTGCGTGAATAACGGTTGGGGATGTTTGGGGTTTTCTGGTTAACATTTGCTGAAAATATCCATCTGCATAGATAGGAAAACCGTATGAACATATCAAAGAATGTCTGTATAGATAGGATATCGTACACAGGTATATTAAGGAATAATTAAGTTTGAGTAAAGCGTTTAAATTTCACATTTTTTATAATACAGTGAGTGAGGTTGTGGAGTTCTCTGCCGGATTCCTAGTTACGTACAATATGGGTTTTCAAAACTAGATTAAATAAGTTCCTTCTAGATAAGCTCCTAGACCGCAGCGTTTTAACATCAAACAGCGTGTGGTCAAACAAAAACTTATATGGCTGAAACTTCGGGAGCTCGTATCACAACATAACATAATCATGGTTAATATCCCGTAAATAATAATCATAGAAGTGTCATAAACAAAACTTATAGTTTAACCACAAAGCTAAAATGTTTATGTACTAAGTTTAACTAAGTAAAAAAAATGTAGCGGTGTTTTTAATTTTTCTGTTTTCTTTTTTCATGGCTATATTTGAAATTTAATTTTCGAAAAAGATACTAGGTATATGGTTCACGTTATGGTGTGAAGGCACCGCTTCCCACTCTAAACCTTCTTTAGAGTTTTAGCGGGAACACGGAAAAATCATGTCGCTGCATTCTATTATTTTCTTAAACTTGTGTTTTTTCGCGAATTGATGATTAAAAATGGTGGTGTTTTATTCATTGAGTGTTAATTACATGCACGAGTGTGGGCAAGTGATATAATGTGTTGAAACGTGTCTTTTCGTGTTGTTTTCAAAACTCCGTAAAAGCTCATAGTAAAGTCGCCACAACTTTACTAGGGCATGACTTGGACTCGACTATGACTAATTTCGTGTGACTAACTGTGATTTCAGTTCAGTTCAGTTTTTCATATTTGACTTGATTTTAATTTAAAAAACTTGAAAATTCATAAACTTGACTCTGGCAGAATGCACAACGTGCGATGCCAATAACTAAGAAAAAAAGTGCCTTAACTATCAACTTTTGAGTTCATTATGTATTTGCAGAGAAATTTACTAGGTATTTTGTATTTTGACTCCTAAAGGCATTTTCACATAGTAGTACATGGTAAGATCAGAGTCAGCGTCAAATAGATGTCATTTGAAGCCACTTTTGTAGACTGAAACAATTTGACAATGGCTTCAATTGGTCTTGTAAACGATCAATAATTATTGCAATGGACAATGACGTAGATAACCATTCCATTAACAATTGCAATTGATCGTCTCGCCAGGATTCCTCAACACATGAAGAAGATAACAATATTTACGTTCTTGACAGTTTATACTCACTTGTTCTATCAACTACGTGGAACAGTATCTTGCAGAGGTACTGCAGATAGAGCGGCAAGTCTGTGAACCTCTTCATCTCGCTTAGGTAGAGCGCCCAGCGAGCTAACCATCCGTCCAGCGTGGTCCGACCGGGGATGTTGATCCCGCTGGCTTCAGGGCCGCAGATGCGGTTGTAGTACGGCAGCTCAGCCCATCTGAAGGAAAGTTAACTTTGAAGGCCAGGTGCAAGCGGTCGCCACTTCGATGAAGGAAGAGGATCCGAAGATTATACAATGTTACCAGCTTGGGGTGTACTAAGCCGAAAGAGGGTTATTGTACTCATCATTATGAACAACTCTTACTATGAAACTCGAAAAAATAACTGCTGTTTCATAGAAAAAGTTATTAATTGCTTTTTGCATTTTGTTGTTTTTTTTTGTAATGGCAGGGATTTGTGATTTCGTTGTTGACTCTTTACTAAAAGTTGTTCACAGTGATGATTACAATGACCCCCTTGCAGCATAGTACACCCCATTACAAGCCTAACAGCATAGGGAGGGGGACCCAATGTGGGCACCACGCTTAAAGCGGACACCCCCCCACAAAAGTCGAAATTGCTAAAGCTATTGCGGCACAGCTGCGCGTGAACAAGCCCCCCGCCATGCGTTTCTCGCGGCCCCCATCTCCCCGTCTGCGTAAGACGACACGCACGCGCGCTCCGAGACGTATTCTGTCCCTGCTTTTATAAAATGTTGACAGTTTTTTTTTCTTATTTGTATCAACTTTAGCTAAGGGCACCTTAAGCTAAAGGCTTTGGGCCCCCCTCCCCTACCTTTGATGCCAAGGCAATGGATGGAAGGCACGGCAAAGAACTGACGGAAAACACTGCTTAATTCAAAACGAAACTGGCACATTCATCATCAGCCCGGAGACGTCCACTGCTGAACGAAGGCCTCCCCTTAGACCGCCATACTGTACGACAACCTGCCATTTGCGTCCACCGGTTGCCCGCGACTTTTACAATGTCGTCGGTCCACCTAGTGGGAGGCCTTCCTATGCTGCGTCTACCGGTTCGCGGTCGCCACTCAAGAACCTTTCTTCCCCATCGGTTATCAGTTCTTCGAGCGTTGTGGCCTGCCCATTGCCACTTCAACTTGCAAACCTTGCGACCTATAACTTTGACCTATAAATTTAAAAAGCGGTAACTTTGGTTCTTTGGCGAATATCCTCGTTCCGGATTCTATCGCGCAAAGTATCTCCGAGCATAGCTCTCTCCATTGCCCGTTGCGTGACTCTGAGTTTCTCCAAAAGGCCAACAGTTAAAGACCACGTTTCAGTTCCATATGTCATCACTGGCAACACACACTGGTCGTAGACCCTTGTCTTCAGACACTGAGGGATTTTGGACTGCCACATAGAGTTAAATAAATAAAAGAAAAAAAGTCTTACATAAATATTAGGCGCTTGTACTAAAAAATACTTTCACTCGTCCAGCAAAACCCAAGCAGTTTGCGTTGCCATTTCTGCTGCTATTTTTTCATTCAAAATTGTATTTCCTCTGTTCCTTTCTTTCAGCATAATTTCTCGGCGGTGTAATATTTCAATTACGTTTTCAATAGTAACAATGGCTGGGGTATTCTTTTCCTTCCAAGCTGTTGTTTATTACAAAGAGAGCGTTACGTTCAGGGCGCAGTAGGCTCGTAAAGAACTGACATTTCATAAGAATTACCCAGCCCGGGTAGCAGTAAGGGTCACTTGACTACTATAGCATAACCAAAACTACTTAAAACCTAATTCCCACTGTAGCTTACACAATTATTTACTTGTAAAATGTATTTTAGTACCAATAAGTTAGTTTCCCTGGGAAAATACGGCTCACAGGTGAAGTTTTCATAGAATTATATTAAAAAACGGGACTAGGCCTGTATGTTTTTCGAGTGTTAATGTATGAAATGGTGGCGTTTTATTTTCATTAGGTGCTGATTAAAGCTCATGAATCTGGCAATGTGGTGAAACATGTCTTTTCGTGATGTTTTCAAAGCTCCTGAAGAAGCTTGTAGTAAAATGGCTACGACTATACTAGGGCATGACTGGACTTTACCGTGACTGTGTTAAGTTAAGTCAAGCGGTTAAGACTCATTTGACTTGAATTCATCACAAACTTGATATATTAAAATCTTGCATAGTACCTACCTATTATACGTTTTCGCTCTGTGATTAAAATACTCGACATTAAAAATGCAAAAAGTGCGACGCCATAATTCCCTTAGTCAAAAAAATACCTCCAGCCAGAGCTAGAATAAGTAGGTACTTCCTAATATTTTATTTCGTTTATTTGACGAACTTTACAAACTAAGAGTACCTATCTTAATATTAGCTTAGTTCTAATTCGTTTGAAGATAAGATTAATCCTACTGATATTATATTTAAACGGACCGTCAGTCGCGAAAATATAGGGCCTCTATATTGCATATTACATTACAAGAAGGCGGTATTTTGGACAGACTCGAAGGGACGCCAGATGGGCGTTCATTTTTATGAAAAGGCTTGGGCTTTATGACCTTCTAAGTCTAAGTAGGATCAAATAGACTGAGTATTTAGATGAAGGTCGTATGATGTTGAGACGGATTTGTTTAGCATGATCAGTCTTTTTCAACCAACTTCAATAAAGGAGGTTCTCAATTCGTCTATATGTTTTTTTTTAAACATAATATTACGCGTGTACTCCGCCAATTAACAACTGATTTTTAGTTTGGTAGGTAATACTTCAGAGGTCTAATTTCTAAGGATCTAAATTACTAGAAAATATGAAGATGTCATCCAGGTATTCGAAGTTGAAGTCGGTTGTATTTTTTTTAAAGCGTATTATTATATAGTCTATTGCTGGACGCTTACTACCCTCGGAGGGTGATTAGGCTATATCCACGACGCTGACACAGTTCCGGGTTGGTGGATTCAAAACCCCCCTGGAGTTTCTTCTGCAGATGTTATGCAGGTTGCCTTACCTCACGATGTTTTCCTTCGCCAAAAAACCAGGGGTATAACTAAACCTAATCATGCCTAATCATTGTACTCAACCCTGTGTGACAACTTTTACTAAGTGTGAGCTTCCCTGAATTCACGAGAAAAAATCTGCTGTTCTATAGAAAAATCACTCTCAATACACTCTCATATCCTACACACGAACACACTGCTGCGCTGTTTCGACTCAACATTGTTCTAATCATCTTCAATCTTTCATTGTCTAATACTATATTATCAATAGTCTCGCTCGATGTATTAATCGCACCATAAATATTGCCACTCTATGTAAGCGCAACAGCGTGGGTCCTGCGATACAGGTTCGCCTAGTGCAGGACCTTCAAGAACTCTGTAACCTTCATAATTATAGTTCTTTATACTTAGCTTTGACCAGATTTCGTTAAGTTTATTAAGGTTAAAATGTTGTCATCTTAGGTTAATAAAAATATTTGTATTTGTATCTCATTAGTTAAATTCGCGCTTTCAATTCTTCTTTCATAAGGTGTGAGGGCAAGAACTTCTCGTCTCGACACTGCATGGGCCATTTTAGACATACACACATATAAATATAAAAGCTACACAAAAATAGATGACTTACTTGGACGGCAGTGGGTTGATGAATTGCTCTATGAACTCTCTCTTCACCTCCAGTAATATGTGGAATTCAGACGAGTTGGGAGACCAATCTGCAAAATGCGCCAACCTCTGGAAGTAAACGAGGATTCAATTGAATAACATATTGAAATAATTAACGATAACAAGTGATACCAATTTTCAGTTTCAACAACTGAACAGACGCGTGTCCAGCCCCTCGAGTCCATTTGGTGAATAATCCAACTTACCAGTAACAAATAACCGAAAATATACTTTATTATAAGAAGTAATAAGACGCTTTCAGAATGGTAAAAGTACACACTGATTTGCATGATCTACAATTGACATATTTTTTGATAAAACTTACTGTATGGCAGAAAATGCAATAAATATTTTTTTTCTAACATTAAATAGTATTTTTTGAAGATGTAGGATCGATGGGGACTTTTGACATACCTATTAAATGGTGTTCCTAACATTCGTACCAATAATGGTAGTTTTCAGTTCTATGAGAATTATTGTAACCTTGAATGTCTATCTTGACTGAATTTTATTAGCTGCAAAAAAAAAACTAGCTGCAGTAGGTAGGTATGTGTTAAAACTGCATTCAGAGCCACCGGAGGACGAGCAGCAGCGTGTCCTCTCGGATAACAGTGGTGAGTACTCTGCGATCCTTAAGCTGCCCCTGCCAAGCGTGGGGATTAGGCAACCCCTCCCTTTAAGGGAGAGGCCTTCGTCCAGCAGTGGACGTCTTCTGGCTGTTGTTGATTTGAATGGTCGTGAAGGTCGTCTAAGGTAGAAGTTTGACCATTGCACACACGACACGAGGGTGTGTTCGAAGACAGTACGCACTCTTATCCTAAAATGGGAACTAGGTTTTATGTGAATGCAGCCGAAATATATCGTTAGGCACCTGATGCTGAATTTCTCGAGACAACAGCCAAGAAAAAGATCTAAGCTTGTTCACTGGACCCCATGAAAAATCAGCACTGTACTTTCTTTCATGAGCAAGTACCTATAGCTGCGCCTAATGCTTGCAATGTTTCGAGCATAACGTTTAGTCCGTATACAATATAATATGCGATTTTTTGACAATGCCACTATATCTTTTATAAGAAATTAGTTTTTTCTTCGTTTTTATTAGTCCACTATCCATAGCCTGAATGAGCCAGACTACTTAGAGTTACTTAACGAACCTTCACAGACAAGGTAGCTTACTAATAGAATGTCTTTGCATGCTTCTAGTTACTAACGTCATGCTCATAGGTTGGATTTAATTATTCCTTTTCATAACGCTGCTATACATAAAGGTTAATGGCATAATGGGTACTAGCTGTTTAATGATGTCACCTTTCTTATTCCTAGAAAGTTTTAATGGGTGGGACATTTTAATGAAACTGAAATTTTATATTGGCGTAATATAAACACGTCGATAAGTCTAAAGGGGAGCTAATGATATTAACACTGCGGGGTTTAAGACAATTATTAGTGAGTTTACGAACCACACATAGTACTGAAATTCTACAGTGAAAACGGTAGTTTTTCTTGTACTTCCTTTCCTCCCGAGACGATGGCGTCATACCTGGTCGTCGTCGTCGTCAGCCATAAAACGTCCACTGCTGGACGAAGGCCTCCGTCTTAATAGAAGGGTGTTGCCATAATCCCCACGCTTGGCAGGTGGCTTGGTGATCGCAGAATGCTCACCACCGTTAGCCAAGAGGACGCTGCTGCCCGTCATCCGGTGGGTCTGGTTGCAGTTTAAGGACATACACAGGTCCTAAGGACATACCCAGGTCCAGTCCGGTTAGGTTAGGTGGTGCATTTGCCAATTTGTTTTTTTTTTATGCCAACACACAAGACGTTTTTTTGCAGCCACGTTCGTGTGAAGCTGTGGTTACAGCACAATTTGACATGTTTAATCACACTACATAATTATTTATCCTTCACTCGTGCAAGTAATTACCACAAATATAGCAAAAAAATAAGGCAATATTCTTTATTCAGGTTAATTCCGATTCCGATACTCCAGTCTCCGCATTCTGTTATGTTCAAAATAAAATAAAAAAACTTATATGAATAATGAAATCTGACGAAATAAACGTTCTGCGGTCAAAGAAGATGAAAAAAAAATGCTCACAAGTTAACATGGATCTAATATAATAATGCGCTTTTAAAAAAATAACAACCGACTTCAATTTCGACTACCTGGATGACATCTTCATATTTTCCAGTTGTTTTGATTTATTCAAAACAACTAAAACAACGTAATATTTATTTAAAAACCAAACTACTGAACCGATTTCGATACAATTTATATGGGACCACCTCTGAAGTACCACCTACGAAACATTTTTTATTATCAAAATCAATTCATAATTGGCGGAGTAATCGCGTAACATAGGTACATACAAAAAAATACATACAGACGCATTAAGAACATCCTTTTTTGAAGTCGGTTGAAAAACTGTTATTAAATGATGCCATAACATACATACAAATACAGAGCTTCTGCCACCTTTTGTTATACCTTCATACCTCGAAGAACGAGTCAAAGTCCTGGTCGCCTATAACGTCGTCTCTGTCGTGGTCCAGCAGTTCAGTGAAGAAAAGCGTCAGCTTGTCGGTTTGGACCGAGCTGAGGGTCGCTAGCGGCTGCTCATCTTCCAGCTCGAGGCACTCCAGGTCTTCGCTACAGCGATTCACCCATGTTGCTGAGGAAGACCAAAAACTTTACTTTGGTGTTTCAAGCTTCATTGTCAAGCGACATCGTCTATTACAAGAATTGGTAATTTCAAGAAGTGGTAATTTCATGAAGTGGCCATTTCAAGAAGTGGTAATTTCAAGAAGTGGTCATTTCAAGAAGTAGAAATTTTTATTTGTGGTCCAAAACCGCAGAAAAGGTCTATGGTCGATAGGTTTGTTTTTAAAAATTCCGAACAAAGTGCTTTGGTACAACCAACCAACGAACCACTAAACGACTATTAAATAATTATATACAGATTGAAATTTGTATGTAATATGACAGCTTTAGGGCTTTGGGCAAATGTATCGTACCTTAGACCTTCTCTGTCGCAGTTATCTGTGCTCTTGTTTGTCTAGTAACTGAGGCATAGAAATTTAACATAGAAACCGTCGTCGTTCATATGTTTCAATCAGATTTATTAATAAAACTGACCTGAGAGTGGCTATGTAAGAACCAAATTACTTTCATAAAATATATACGCATCACTATAAAATAGAAATACCGCATATTTATTATACAGTCAGTCAGTATAATACCCTTTGGTAGTCTACTGTGGCAATTAATTTATTATTTACAGTGAATTCTGCTACGTTCATTGCCCCTTGATCAAACTTGATTTCGCAATGTCATAAATAGACTATGCCATTCAAGAAATTCCAATTATCTAACGTTTAATCCATTAATGTAGAGTTTGTGTTCAAATAGGACGGCAGAATTCAATAGAATTTCGTTGATTGGATTCTAGATTAGACTGTCTAAGTACGTAGGTAGCTAATAGCTACTCCTACCAATTTTTTTTTTTAGGTATAGTTAACCTTTAAAAATAACATATCCTGCCTATTTATACTAAGTATAATAATATGCATACATACAATTTCAAAACGCAGAGTTTCGTACTCTTCAACAAAACCATCATAAAACAATATTTGACTAAGTAAAAAAATACTGTACGTTTTCCCTCAGTAAACGACAATTTGTAGACCAGGATGTATTCGTGCATGCGTCATTACTCCAGTTGGCATGCTACCGAGTGTATGAGAAAAAAGAGGTTTACGTCATACTGTGTAAGAAAAGCTAACTTTTACGTGCAAGAATGAAAGACTTCTGAAAGGCATTCCTTTCCAACCAGCGCGATATTTCCACCCGGCTTGCTATTTTCTAATGTGGCAACATATTTGGGAACATATTGTCAATTTTCTACTCTTGTTGGTGCATTTCTGGGCCGAAAATAAAACTAAATAGCATATATACAAGGGCGGATCCAGCTTTTAATTATGGGGGGGGGGGGGGGGCATATAGTCGAGTCGAGGATAGCTAGCAGTCAGGATCCAATTCCATTACAACTAGAAAAGCTATCAGTAGTCGACCTACATCCATCCCTGGGAGGGTCATGACCCCCATGACCCCCCCCCCCCCTGGATTCGCCCTTGCATATATACTTATATGAGCATGTGCCAAACTTTTCCGTATTGTTGACTGAATTTAAGTTGTAAAATAATGATACGACGCGACTAATACCCATGATAGTTGAATTTAGGACTCTCACCAAAAAGCAAAAGAAAAAACTTTACGCAGAAAATAAAAGCTATTGGGTTCGTTTCTTTTCCTTTTCAAGTAAGTTAAGAGTGCGCCGATAACTTTAAGAAAAAAAGTTTCATGAGAAAAGTTCTTCAACTTATCGACTTTCAACAACTCCTTCAGGATATCCAAATTCGAACATTTGAAAGAGTGGGAGAGAAGATTAAAAAACTTATAAGCAGTCGGGATATACAAAGTTTGGGACTCTTTTACGTAAAGTACTGGCAATATGAATCGTGTGATCCTTTTATATGTTACGGGTATTTATGTCTTTAAAGCAATTTTTATAAATGTTTTTTTAAATGAAAATAGATATGAATATAACAGGCACCAAAGTTATACATTCAATAACTTTGATTTTTATGTCTTTGATTAAATAGATTGTATGTCTTGATTAGTTGATAAACAGACTGCAATAAAAACTAAGATATTTTAATATTATATACTTAAGTACAATATTTTTCCTGACCTTTGACTTTTTGGACCTGGGTATGTCCTAAAACTGAAACCAGACCCACCGGAGGACGGGCAGCAGCGTCCTTTTGGTAAACGGTGGTGAGCATTCTGCGATCCCCAAGCCGCCTGCCAAGTGTGGGGATTATGGAAACACCTCTCTATTGAGGCCTTCGTCCAGCAGTGGACGTCTTATGGCTGAAGGCGAGACGAGACGAGACAATTTTTTTTGCCTTACCTTAGTTTTGGTTTGTCTAGACTCAAATGTCTAGAGAAAACTCACTTTTTGGTATAATAAATATTAATCTCTTATCATAACACGTGAAATTCAATAACATAATCCCGCTAAAGCAATTTCAAAATATATACGTCAAGATTTCCATAAAAGGGTGCTTAGGGCTCGTGTTTACGGCATGAATTTTAAGCACCTCTGAGATAAATTCCGAAAGGTAGGCACTGAAGTTTTACTGATATCCTATCATTTGAAGGATGAGGCAGGATGAGAAATTCCTTAAAGTTATTGTAGCGTATTTTATCCGAAAATTATGCTTGGAAGAGACACGAACAAAGTTTGTTAAATGTGCAAAAGTTCTGAACTTTTGTTAAACAATATTTTAGATAGGTGTTTCGGATTTACAAATGACAGTAGACACGCAACGACTTGACTTTTGCGCCAAACAATAAGTTTTTCTGATCGAAGTTTTCAAGAAAATTCTCCACAAAGAAATGCTCTAGTATTAAAATAAATGGATCATTACAGTTGATGAAAACCAGAGGAGAAAACTGGAGATCAGAGATGCCTTAACCGTACCACAAGTTTTTAGGTACACAAGCACTAACTAAACACAAGCACTTAGTAAGTAAGTAGGTAGGTACTTATATATACAAACTTGTTCTTGGAAACTACGAACACAATTAAGTACTAAATTATCAAAATAAAACAACTGCTGACAACTCTGGTCAGACTAAAACCTAAATAGAACACCTAGACACAAAATAATAGGCGCCCCGGGAGTCGTTAGGAGACTAGACAGTTAAGGGGGTGTTGATGACTGTGTGACATGACGTTGGTATTTTTAAAAACAAACGGTGAACAAACGGACTTAGGCAAAATAAATGGAAACCGTCTTTTGTATTGAAAATATTGGAGACAAAACGTATCGATAACATTAATATCACCATCATCTTCCTGCCCTTATCCCACTAGGTGGGGTCGGCACAGCATGTTTTCTTTCTCTACTTCACTCTATCATTTGTCATCTCTGCATTCACTCCTTTACACGCATATCATCTTTTACACAGCTCATCCATTCCTTTTTAGGGCGCCCCCTTCCGGTTTTACCGCTTACCATTATTTCTAAGGCTTTTTTAGTTATATGGGTCTCTTCTCTTCTGATGACATGTCCATACCACGCTAGCCTTCCACTCCTTAATTTTTCGGTCACTCGTGCTACTTTTAGACTTCCCCTTACATACTCATTTCTAATCTTGTCCATCCTTGCCACTCCACACATCCATCTCAGCATTCGCATCTCCGCAGCGTGCAATTTCCTCTCATTCTCCTCTTTGGTCGCCCAACACTCTGATCCATACCAAACGACAGGTCTTATGACTGTTTTGTAGATTTTCCCTAGTTGGGGCATTCGCGAGTCGCAAGTTGTTCCCGAGACCTGTCACTTCATCCAACCTGCGTTTATCCGGCTTGTAACGTCTCGGTCAATATTACCGTCGTTTTGGATGACGGAGCCTAGGTATCGGAAATCGGAGCAAACTGGGAGGGATACACCATCTAAGGCAATTGGGGTAAAACTGGATGAACTCCCGAAATCACAGAACAAATGTTCCGTTTTGGCCCTGCTGATCTTTAAACCTACTGGTATCGATAATATTAATAAGTATGGAAAAAAAACGACTTGGAGGAGTCAGCTCGGAGACATCCAATGCTGAACGAAGGCCTACCCCTTAGACCACCATATTGTACGGCAACCTATTTGCATCCACCGTTTGCGCGACTTTCACAATGTCGTCGCTCCTCCTAGTGGGAGACTAACTACGCTGCGTGTTCCGGTACGTGGTTGCCACTCGAGAGCTTTTCTTCCCCATCGGTTATCAGTTCTTGGAGCGATGTGGCCTGCCTATTGCCACTTTAACCTTGAAAGCTATGTCTAAGCGGCAATAACACAATCGACTACGAGCAGCTACGATTAACAAAGACATTGAATTCGCTCTATGTTGACTAGAGAAGAGATAAAATATAGGTAATAATTATTTTTATTACGATAAATTCAGGAGTAGGTACATCCTAATAGTTTAAATTAAATAATGCCTTAAGGTCAATAAAAATAAAACGGGATCAAATGAAGCACATTAGCCATTTTTTACGTAGCAATAAAATCTAAATAGTCTTTTACCTCATTTGAATTCTATGTCTGTTTTCGCATGACGATAAATTAGCTATCGACCTAGATTTCGGGCGAGGGGTTAGTTATTAAACAGGCAAGGGACTGCTCAAGTAAATGCGACGCATTGCGGAGTCTACCCATTGTGCTTTGACAAATTCCAAATTGGAACACACCCTTACGTTACATTTACTCGGAAGAGGAACAAAGTGAAACGATACGAGCCGTGTTCGGGGAGCAAAGTCAAACGATATGTTTTCCGTTAGTGATGTACCTGGCATACTTATCCGGAGATATAGGTAATCGAACAACAATTATAAAAAAAAAAGATTGGCACTAGGAGATAAAGGACCAGACTTCATATAAAGGATGAGTGGAACAGCACAATTAACGATCATATAAAAAAAATAGCAAAAACAAAGGGTCCTTTATAAGAGTTTAAACAACACAACTTAGTGAATATCGCAAAATAATATTTACCACTTAGATTTAATGAAAAAGTATCATAAGAAAAAACTACTGTAACTAGAACTGTAACACAATATTGTGAACTGTAACAGTAACTGTATACCAGAAGGAAAAAATTAAATTATGTGCGAAAAATAAACATTTCAAAAAGTAGTATTTTATTTCAGGTTTCAGTAGAACCATGTCTTGAAAATAGAAACATTGAACCAAGAAAATAATTTAATTTATTCGTATAATTAAACGTGAGTATTCCCGTATAAATAAAACAAAATATAATTAACCGGTTCGATCTATTTAGTGAAAATGTAAATTAAAGTTAAAAGTAGTAATTATCATACTTACATAGAATAGAAAGAGAATGCCTAATAATTCGAGATATAATTGTCATACATACAGCGTACTAATATACATATAAGTACAGCGTCCTAATACTACACTTACTTTCTTTACTTACAGAATACCTAGATAATAATAAAAAAGAATTATCAAGACATTTACTATCTAGGTACTAGTAAATCCAAGCTTTTTATTGGTATTGTAGTTAAGTATTGTTCAGTTTTTTCTTATGTCGGAAACTTAGGCTTGGTTAAAATAAACTCAAAGTAACATCCCTACTCTTCCTAGCAATTGACAAAATCCTGAAAACGTACTTCCATTCTTCGAAGATTTAACTTTATATCGGAGATATATCCTGATTCTGCGATTATTGTATTCATCAGATTTATCGGTGGAAAAGGATTAGAAGTTTTTAGAAAATATCAATTCTTTAAATGACTAAGATGTATATAAATATATATATAAATATTGACTTCAAATAAAAATTAAAAAAAAAAAAAAAAAAAAAAAAATTAAATAAATATTAATAATACTTATTATAAATATTTATATTTATAATTTTACTTAATATTGACTTCTGTGTAAATTTTATGTCGATATTGATAAATGTAACTGACATTGTGACGTTTTAATTGATTAAATAAATACATAGTATCGGTCGGTTAACAGAGTAGGGCCTTCATTTTTCTGTGGTTAACAGCATAATTTTAGACATTTGATATCTCATATAAATTAGAATTAGAGACAAAATATTTTTTTGCATGAATAAAGTAATTGTAAACAATTGAATCGGGCTTTATATCGCGAAAGTTTGTCGTGAAACAATATTTTACGCATTTTTCAATAAAATAATAATAATTAAAAACATTTTTTTTTTGATATAATTTTTTTAATGTTTTAATTCTAATAATTGGTGTAACTTAGTATGATGCACAGTTACTTATGCTGAAAATAGAACATTTGGTTTTTTTTAAATTAACACGCGTGTGCGTGTGTGATCATTCATTGCAATTCACGCAATTGACCATGAGGGAATTTCCCTATCACTCAAATCTAAGTCGAGTACACCACTACCTACAGTGTTGTTTAATTATATTTATGGAGAAGATATAACGGTATCAGTTAGCACACTATACGTTGACACCACCTTTAGACACAAGATGAAACACTGCACAAAACGTAAATATTTCATTTTTTAATTACTTACAATAATCGACCACAATGCTGGGCATTTTCGCCGGCGTTCAGCTACGAATTGTGTTAAATTCGAGCTCGCCCAGATATTTAAAGACCGCTCAGTTTGTTCTGCATTATTATTTTAATGAACAAGTCACACTAGTCGCGAAAAACAAGTGACGTACGCGAGAGGTGTCAACACAGGGGCTCGACTCGGCGCGAACCAAAATAATCTGCATTTTTACTTGGCTCATAAAAAACTGAGTTTGTGTTGCTGTGACGTGGACGTCGGTGAAGTAAGCGCAGACACATCGTCACATTTTTAGCGTAGATACAGAATGTAGACGAATTATGAAAGGATTTTTTATGCACTAAAAGTTTTTTACTTATGCTAAGGGTGAGCTTTAATGTTAAAGTGAATGTCACCCAAAGAAGTCTAATGGTTTCTGTTAGTCGTTTATGCAATAATTAAACGTGTATATTATACTTAGGCACGTACCTGCTTTCTTATCGATAAGGTTATCTGTATCTGTACAAAACTTGCGGGTTATCACACTCATTAAATGTCAAAAATACCTGTGATAGTAGAATTACATAAACAATCCAATAATCAAGTAAACAAAAATTGCTCTACCGCAGCCTCTACTTTTGGCTCAGTAGATAATGTTTATAGCAATAATAAGTTAAACATACATTAAGATTCTATTGTGCAGTTTACTAGCTGTAACAATGTAAGTATTTTACCTACAATAAGTTTGAATTATACCTACGAGTGTTTCGCCATGTTTTTGAAAATACATAGGTTACATAACTTTTACAAGAAAGTATTTAGATACAGTTGTTTGCTTTGTTCGAAGGTTTTCCAAATGTTTTTGCATTTTCAGTACTTAATAAAAGTCGTTTCAGTAGTCTTGCACTAATTTCTAGGTCAATATCTGCTTATCCGGGAAAAGATATGACAGCAAGACAGAGAGATAAGAGTTCCTTTCAAGTTTACTTGTAACGTGGGAAAACGTTTCATTATCATTTTCAGTCCGTAATCGTCCGCTGCTGATCATGCATACGCGACTTTTCCTAGTTCTGAGCGAATGTTAATAAAACATCATCGATCTATCTAAGTATATATCTGCATCATTGCATTTCACAACATCAAGCAAATTTGGATTTGGAACAACTTAAAAAAATCTAGTGCTGGATATGAAACCAAGTTTATGCAAATTTGACTTGTCAAATAGCGAAAATAATTATATACACTGGAAATGCGATTGACACGAATCAAAATGTACTTACACAAAATAAATAAGAATTTCTAAGTTTCAGCTCTGCTAGAGTTCAATATTAGCATAGATTCCGTTTGTAAGCTACCTTGCTTAATATTTTATGACTGAAGCGCAAACGAATCGAACTGTACAGCTATTCCTTTATTCCCTGAATACCAAACAAAAATAATAAAACTCGGATGCCGCCTTAGGTCTGTTGTCGGGTTCAGTAATATTTTAAACAAAGCGGCTTTAAATCATTCTCACTAGTGTATTACCTTTAAAATCTTATGTTAACAGAAAAATAAACGATTTTACACAATGTACGTAATTATATATACATTGACAATTATGTACAACATGGATTAGACGCCCTTTGGTGCAAAACTCACCCGTAATTTAAATAAAAATAACATACCTATATATACAACTGAGTAAAATGACGGTGACATGCAAACAAACAGATAGTTACATGTGCATCAGACCGTTTTCCTATACGTTACCCTGAAATTTATGACTAATTCAAAATATGAATTAATCACTTCAGTTTGATTATGGAGGAGAGTTTTGTAAGAGAGAGTAAATTACATGTTAGAGTGTTACAAGTAGTTACATTTTCGTTCCTCAAGTGAAATATAACCAGGTCTCTAGTTAGGATTCACTGTGAGGGATCTCTGAGGAACCATTTACCAACCTCGGGTCCTTTTTACTTGATAGATGGAGATTACTTTCGGGATAGTATGCTTTCCACACGTTCTGAATGCCCAGAATTTGTACAAACTACCAAATAATTCACACTGCTCTGAATTATTTACTAGAGAATATCCAGTCTGTACCTATATTGACAACCATTTGACTGTAACAACACTTTATGAGTTGTGAACCCATATAATGCTTAATTATGAAACGTCCTATAACGTAATAGATATTCCAAACCTAAAAGAAAAAACACATATCATTAGGTACATAATATATGTCTCTTTTTAAACGACAAGGGTTTTTACGAGCGGTGAGCCATACTGAAATGGAATTTCAATGGCTTTTTCATCACACTTGCTCGTAAATTAGATCTTATTACATCGCTTTTAGCTCATAATCCAAGCTATTACACACGCGTGCTTTTTACTTTACATTACGGCACTTGTACTATAATAGGTATAACCCGGTAAAGTCAAGTTTGTACGTGACTGCAATTAGACGTACGTATACGAAGCACTCTTAATATAGCCGGGTAATACCATTGAGCATTTAACTAGAAGAGACGGGACTTCCATACATCGAGTCAATTTAATCGAGTCAATATTTCATTTTTTTTAAAGAGTTTGTGGCGCATGTTGTAGCCAATATAACAAGTAAGTACTTCATTCGCACCACATGGGTACCAACCAAACAAACAAATAGGGTTGTAACAGTCCAGCTTTTATCGATAAAATGTACCGGCTAATGCACAGACTAAAAAACTTTTTTTTATATTTTACCGGATAATCCATATTACTGTAACGTTGGAATTAGATGTAAGCAAAATGAAACGCAATTTTATATTCAAACTAAAAAAACGATTTATCTAGGTAACATTAAAATACAAAATATAGTAGCCAGTCGCGCGTGTGAAATCCGAAGGCACGCACCCGCGCCATTTTGCGCCGCTTATACAATTTTTCAATACCAACACGCGACCATGCTAGCGCGCTATCTTCAGCGCACGCCCTGAAAGAAACAAAAACAATACATATTATGGAGAGGTGATTGTTCTTTTTATACGATTGTGTTATGGACGTGACGGCAGCCTCTCTAAAAAAATCCAAAAAAAAACTAAAATAATGTTTATTTTAAGCAGTATATATGTTGGCGTCTTCATCAGTCTTCGTTGAATTCGTCGCACAGTATTTCACTTGTGCTGGAGACGTTGATGTGAGGCGCAGGCTTTTCAATATAAATGTGTATTTTCTTTAGGTCAAATTGGGGCTAGATTTGGGGCTAGGGGATAAATTATTATTTTCGGGGCTCAACAAGTCGAAAAAGGGCTAGATCTAGCCCGGAAGGGGCTGACTTGGCAACACTGTTTACGCACCCGAGTGTGGGCAAGTGATTTACGGCCTTACTTAAAAAAACTTTTCAACCGTTAGTCACTGCTTAAGATGCTCTGCCATTTTCTCTCTGACGTGAAGTTGCACGTGCTAGAAAAGGACATAGAAGTTTAAGCAGTGACTAAGAGAATCGAGATTATTTTAGGTAAGGCCGTAACTGTTAATGTGGTGTTACATGTAATTTCAATTTGTTTACAAAACTCTGAAGAAGCTTGTAATAAATAATCCTCAAGCTTATGCTAACGCAAAATATGCTTAGGTAGAAATCTAGCTATAGTTATTATTATTGTTTGTTAATTATGTATGTTGTTGCCGTTGTCCCTATTTAATGATCATTTTCGGTGAACATTGAATCGAATGCCTACAATATAATTTACATATCTATGCAAAAAAAATATGTTTGGGCAATAGTAAAAATTCAGAACTTTTTTACTCTAATATCCGAGATATAAATCTTTGCTGCTGGGCGCTGCCGCTGGATACGATTCGGGCCATGTCTAATGACCGAATTGTTCATGGGGTTTTAACAGTTCACTTTCATGAAATGCAATGAAAAAAAAACACTATTTAGCACTATTACATTATTATTATTACTTTGAAAACGTGAGTAAGCCCGTATAAATAAAACAAAAATCCTTTTCTATAAAAAGTATGCTTGCGTTTAACCATATATAATAATCACTAAATTATCGGTTTCTAAGTTATCGATAATTTTGGTACATCACTATCTTTGTTTATTTCATGTAAGCAATCTTTTTAGTTCTAATTTATATGTACGTTTACTGCCGTATGCGGCTACAAAATGTAATTTGATGCTTACCGGGCCTCATCCAAAGGAAACTTGGCCATAAAAATCCATTTTTTGTTTCCAATGCGGCAGATTCTAAACCCGCAAATTTCGCACGTAATACTCCGCGGTTTTGGCGGCATTTCACTCCAAGCTCACCCACACTCTTAGTTCACAATATCAAGTTATTAGATAGTTCGGGTAACTATTAAAAATGTAATTAAATTCACAAGCAAAAAATAAAATAAACAAACGGACAAAGAACGGCGAATGACTGGGAATGAGCGAATGAACTGATGACCGACGACGGGCGGATGGATCTACCCTCGTCCCACCCCGCCTGCAGGCCGCCATTATTTGCGACACAAACTCCATACAAAAATTCAATTTGTTCGTAGTGTCGTCAGCCTGGGTAATACTTACAGTTTTTTTGTAATACCAACAAAGAGTTCTTATGCCGCTGAAGTAAATGTCAACCTGCGCGCGCATTACTGATTTGGGCGCCATTTTCCGCAAATGTTTGTTGACGTTTTCGCTGTGTGGTTGATTATTATCAAAAAAAAAATGTTTTTTCCTCGCAAGTGTGACGAAAACAGTCGTATGGAACTCTTGTGCTATTAGTCATTACGCTCTCGGCTTCCTTATCGCGCTCGCTTACGGCTCGCGCGCATAATACCGCCTCTAGTGTAATTACCAACATAGCACACTCGTATCATAATGTACTATTTTGTGCAAGGAAATACAAATAGAATATATAGCGACGCCAACGTTGGAAAAACGTAAGAAAAGCGGTAAAAAACGATCTGATATTACTGTTTAAAATTCGATACACGTAGGTAGCCGGAAACTCCCACAGGAGTAATGGTATTCGGAGCCGTAAACTAAGGAAATAATCGATTCAAGAACAGGGTAAGTATACCTATTTTCAACCGACTTCGAAAAAAAGAGGAGGTTTTCAATTCCGTTGTCTATTTTTTTATGTTGTTACCTCAGAGCTCCTTCGTGTATAAACAAATTTGGATTTTCTTTATTTTATTTGTAAGGATATATTTTCGGATTGGTCCAATATTAAAATCCGTACATAAACTCCAAATAGCTCATAGGTGCGGGCCGGGGATTAGAAACCACGACCGCATGATTCTGAGTCTAGTGGTCTCCCAACAGCTTCACTAGTGTGTATTCAAATGTACTTATTTGAATAAATAGATATATTTAAATCTCTGCCTATTCATAATGGAAGGGTTTAATATGAGGGCTCTTAGGGATACTGTTATATGCATACATAAATAATATGTTTTTGCTATCAAAGCAAACAATAATTCTCATAACGTAAGCAGAATCAAACATGGCAACATTATTTTAATTCGAAAAGTTGCCAGTTTCGTTCGGTTGGTACGCAATAGCGCAACTCCGCGTAATTTGAAAACTTGTCGGGTTCCATATAATAGGACGAGTTTATTGTTCCTATGAAATTTTGAACTGCAATGCTCAACTGAAATCCTTCGTTTTTCTCAATGTTGGAGTATTGATTAAACTGTTATTGTTAATTTTGTAATGGTAGGACTCTTTTGCGTTCTGCCTGGGAAGTACCTTTGCCGCCAAGCAGTAGTGCACAAACATTGCCGTGTTTCGGTTTGAAGGGTGTGATACCAGAGAAATGACTGGGCATGAACAGATTAGACATCTAATATCTCAGGGTGACGAGCGCAGAGCAGTGCGCCGAAGCATTTTGTTCGCAAGTTCACAATTTTGGTATTGCTACTGTTAAAGGCACGCGTGATGCTTTATTTGTCATGGAAGTACTACTAATGGAGACGGCAATGGCGATAATCTCTTTACCTACTTAGGTGTCTGCCACTTTTTGCGGGGGACGAGGTATGCCACACATTTGCAAGTTACCTTCACACTAATAGCACAAATTCCTGTTCGTATGAACGCTCACTAACACAAACTCTCAACGCGTACAAAGGGAATATAATTACTGACCATACATCTAAAGGTAAACACGCGCATGACACATTTTCAAGTAAACTTTCGCACTAATAAAACAAACCCCTCGTTTGATGATCGCACAATAGTACAAACTCACAACACATACAAAGGGTATATGGTCACTGACCATATACATTTTGGCAGAGGGGTACGCCTTGGCTTGCCACCTTCAATGGCATATAATATGTATATTGTACAAGTACTTATTAGTTTCCTCATTGAATTTGTTGCGTCATGTATTAGAGGTATTCTTTATTTTTTGTATTTGCAGGAAATTGACGTTCTTTATTACCTCCCCTGGTTGCTCTTGCTCGTTCCATTTTCATCACGAACATAGTAAAAACACCTTTTTAGTCTAAAAACTTATCTGTACTTAGATGAGAATACAGGGAATTAAAATCATCCATATAAGAGTCCAATACTCAGATTTCTTCAGACACTAAAGTTTTGCTCACTCAACTGTAAAGAAAAGTACGTCACACTGGAAAAGTAAAGTGTTTCCGCATTGTTATAATTTGAATGAACAAGCGGAGACTCGACCGGTGCCAGGCTGTGACTGAAATAGTCTGCATCGACCAGGGAAGTGGCCGTTAAAATTTATATGATATCTGAATCTGACGACATGACAGGAGAACCGTACCAGCTAGCATGCTATCCTCTCTACTGCAATTTTGGTAGGATCGTTTGAATTAGGGATATAGGATATCTCATTTGAGTTTGAAGTAACGTCACAAGAACTTCTTAGAGACAACAGCTAAAGCACTGTTTTCCAAATATGTTCTCTTAGGAAAAAAAAATAGGTTTCCATGATTTAGAATAATATCGGGTGACTTATCAACGAGAGGAGATCTTGCATACTTTCTAGTATAGTATTATAATTATCTTTGATACTGTCAAATAATAATTGGAGGTGGACACGGAGGAATTTTCATAAACAAAAATATACCCAAAGATAGATAAATCCTATAGGTTTCAACAAAATACAGCTGCATTATTAAGTCACACTAAAAGATTGCTGCCACAAATAGAGGTGAGTCAACACAAACAATCGACCGCGTCTCCCCGCGAGCCCGTGACCGAAATAGGTAGATCGATCCCTGACACCGGCTGATATCCTAATAAACTTCTCAATTATGCAGGAAGTAGGACAAAGCTTTTCTTTATACAATCAGCTGCATAAGAGTTGTAGTTTGTAAAAATAATGACATGTTTTTAAGACAAAATTAATTTGATATCAGAATACAAAGCCATTCCAAACTTTTTTTCTATTTGAAATGACCAGTACTGAAGAACGGCAATTTCATAGGTAAATACCTATTATTATAATTAACATTTTTTTTCACTTTGACCTTCATTTAATTTTGCCCGGTTTTTTTAAGTTCTCAGAACCGAATAAGGAAATTATTGTACCTACTGATCGAACATTTCTTAGAATTTAGATGCCAAGAAATAAAGTAAGCGATTTTGGAATAACAACGTCAGAAATAATAAATTACATTTCATATATGTTTAGTGACCAAGAAATTTGACGGATGTTTGACTTCTTGAAATAGAAAGGGGAATTGAAACTCATTACTAAATGAGACAGGAGTGTTGCAACGCAAACTCATCTACTAGTAAATGTCGCTTTTGAAGCCTTTTCATGGCAACATAAATACCTAAATACAGAGGCTTTTATTCTATGTACCTATGGTCCTATAAACGTATTTACTCACTTTTTGCTAGCACGGGTCACTTAGTTGAATGTCTCCTTCGAAGATTTCTATTTGTCTTGCTATATTTTTATAGCAAAATATGAAACCTTAGCTTTAATAGACTATTATTTTTTAATGCTGTTATTTTAGTGATTTATATGTAGGTAAGTATAATGCTCGATGACCGCAACGTAATAATATAGCGGTCGGACTAATATCTGTTTGAAGAACAAAAGTACAAAGTAAAACTATTTCAGATATGATAAATCTAACTAGCGGTTCGGGAAACAGTAGACCTCGTGAACTGGGACCTCATGACCTTGAGAATCTTGAGAACCTCTTGACCGATTTTGCTCATATTCAAAATTCTTGTTTAAAATTACAAAAAAAAAAATATTATCAAAATTGGCCAGGGGGCGGCTGCAAACTTCACCGTTTTTTGGGAAGAAAATTACCGACGGCAATAAAATCTATAAAATTGTAAAACCTGTGTATCAAGTTTCATCAAGATTAGTTGAAAAATACGATTTATTCGCGAATACAAACATCCGGACAGTCGTTGCAAAGATTTCGCTCGCTTCGTCAACTATCAACAAGCAAAGGCTTAAAAAAAATTAAGGCCTTCGTCGCTAGGCGACGACACCGCCCTAACAAGTAAAGGTAATTTAATACTCTTAGTCAAAATAGGTATAGCCTAATGATACAGTCCTGAGTGTAGCTGAAATAGCCGGATCGATGCCCGCCGTGACATGGGCCAGATGGTCTAATTGACCTCTTCAATAATGCACAAGGGACACAACTTATCTACCAATACCAAACAAGCGTCTGTGTTAAATAAATAGATGTAGTATAGATACTGTACGCAGTATTATGGCTGGGATGCTATAACAATATTGTGCTGAGTAATTTCTTTTTGATTAATTCGGCCCTTTGAAATGAGGTTCCACAGGCAAAACTTCTCGCAGATGGCGCCAGCGGCGGTCCGGATGTGGAATAATCAAGGTTTCTTGTAAATCGTTGCTTATAATCTAACTGCTCTTGATGAGGGCGTTGTCGATAATGAAGTCCAAGAAAAAATACTGGGTAATAAAAAAAAAAAAAAAAAAAAAAAAACAAAATGATAATGATGATAATGTGTCTTGTTTTAAGAATCTATGCAGCTGTCGTCGGCCTGAAAATAGATTTGTAGGCTAGTTATGTCGTTTTTACATTTTATGTTGGGCAGATCTTTAATTAACAAGGCAAAGGATATTGCTCTACAAACCAGCATAATGCAGATTCTCTCTGGTAATCCGAGCCTCATCATCAGCCCGGAGACGTCCACTGCTCTATGAAGGCCTCCCCCTTAGACCGGTTGCCCGCGACTTTTACAATGTTGTCGGACCACCTAGTGGGAGGCCTTCCTACACTGCGTCTTCCGGTTCGCGGTCGCAACTCAAGAACCTTTGTTTCCCATCGGTTATCAGTTCGTTGAGCAATAATCCGAGCCTAACAAGAGTAAATTGTAGAAAAAAATCATCAACTGTATAAGTTTGCCAGTTGACTATGGCCACATCGACGATGCACCACCTAGCGGAAAAAAACGCTCTGTGGATACCCATTGTAATGGCCGAGATAGCTGATAGATTGCGTCAAAGTTTGTTAGGTACTGTTTGTTAACTTCTTAGGATTCCCAAATGCGCTGGGGCAGTGGGTTATACAGGGTTGCATTGCATCCACAGAAAAGCGAATGCCCTACGTGATTGCATCCACTAAAACTCCCCGGTGGTTAGATTTCCCCTCGTCAACAAAAAAAGGTACCATTTGTCATAGAAACATGCATTCTGCCATATTCCTAGATATTTATAGTAAAAGGTATTCATTGTCCATCTTAGCATTAAATTGTAACTAGCCTTTCATGCGCCCGGTGCGAGCTTCTGCGCCTTTGCATGATCCAAAACTTGGTCCTGGTCTGGACATTTCCTCGCCCTTCCAGGGTCTGCACCCTGTGCCTGGGCACCGCTGGCACCACCCTTGTTACGGCACTGGATATGGCCTAATGGCCCTTCCAAGGTAGGCCTATGTTCAGCAGTGAACTATTAACAACATGATTATGATTGTACAGCTATGGAATTTGCTACATTTTTATATCAGGCAGTTAATTCCTATAAACGAATGAATACCACAATATTCCTACCAAAAACAGACTGAACCAAATTGATCAAATTGACATAGGTATTCATGGCTGAAAATTGTTTTAACTATACTATACCTACAAGTGTATAAATAATCTTGTGAAATAATAAATAAGTTGTTTGTGTAAATTAGGATTAAGATTAGTGGATTTAGTGGTATTATCAGGATTGACGACACCAATCTGTGATGTCATTTATCATTTTCCTACGAAGTTATATAAAAGGTAAATCCAAAACGCGCTGGTAATACGTTTATCATCATCATCATCTCCATCTCCCCCTTAGATATCAGTTCATCAAACGATGTGGCCTGCCCATTGCCACTTCAACTTGCAAACCTTGCAAGCTATGTTGGTAACTTTGGTTCTTTCAGTTTTTCGCGCGATGTGGCCTGCCTATTGCCACTTCAACTTGTAAACCTTGCGAGCTATGTCGGTAACTATGGTTCTTTCAGTTCTTCGCGCGATGTGGCCTGCCCATTGCCACTTCAACTTGCAAACCTTGCAAGCTATGTTGGTAACTTTGGTTCTTTCAGTTTTTCGCGCGATGTGGCCTGTCTATTGCCCATTCAACTTGTAAACCTTGCGAGCTATGTCGGTAACTTTGGTTCTTTCAGTTCTTCGCGCGATGTGGCCTGCCCATTGCCACTTCAACTTGCAAACCTTGCGAGCTATGTCGGTAACTTTGGTTCTTTCAGTTCTTCGCGCGATGTGGCCTGCCCATTGCCACTTCAACTTGCAAACCTTGCAAGCTATGTTGCTAACTTTGGTTCTTTCAGTTTTTCGCGCGATGTGGCCTGTCTATTGCCCATTCAACTTGTAAACCTTGCGAGCTATGTCGGTAACTTTGGTTCTTTCAGTTCTTCGCGCGATGTGGCCTGCCCATTGTCACTTCAAGTTGCAAACCTTGCGAGCTATGTCGGTAACTTTGGTTCTTTCAGTTCTTCGCGCGATGTGGCCTGCCTATTGCCCATTCATCTTGTAAACCTTGCGAGCTATGTCGGTAACTTTGGTTCTTTCAGTTTTTCGCGCGATGTGGCCTGCCCATTGTCACTTCAAGTTGCAAACCTTGCGAGCTATGTCGGTAACTTTGGTTCTTTCAGTTTTTCGCGCGATGTGGCCTGCCTATTGCCACTTCAACTTGTAAACCTTGCGAGCTATGTCGGTAACTATGGTTCTTTCAGTTCTTCGCGCGATGTGGCCTGCCCATTGCCACTTCAAGTTGCAAACCTTTCGAGCTATGTCGGTAACTTTGGTTCTTTGGCGAATGAGTTTGTATTTGCTTCTAATTCTACTATAATGGAGTTTTGGTAGTTCTAGATATTAGTAAAAACGATGTAGGGCTTCTTCAGACTATGCCATACCCAGTATGGGTATGGCATACATATGTATGTAGGCTTGAGTGTAGTAGGGCGAAAGGGGTTATTGTATTTATAATCAGATCGGACTGAGTGCCATGCCTTGGGAGAGGCCCATGACCAGCAGTTAAGTAAGATATTAGGCTGGTTATTAATATGATGAGTATGTACCTAACAATAATATATTGTACCTAACAAGAATATATTCTGTTTTCACTATTCATGCAAATAATTGCGTTACTCCATAACCGGCGCGCAAATACCTAAAAAGTAGATAATGTTATCCTATGTTTATTGGAACAGTCGATTAGTACACCGAGCCCCCTCGCGTCACGAACTCGCGACCAATCGTTTTTTATTAGCACCAGCTAGATTTAGATATGGGAATGTTTACGATAATAGAGTAGGTACATATTGTAAATTCAGCGACAATGATAACATGAATGGACGGGAAATAAGTGCACGGATTTTGAAGACTATAATTATAATATTGAGCGCCAGCTCTCCACTCGCGTCAGTCATACTCTGTCTTTGCGACATGCGAGCCGTACTATACAACAATACAAATAAATTCAAATTAGACTTCATGTCCATTCCCCAATTCAATTTATTTATTTCAATTGAGTACATTTAACAGTACACTTATGAATGGTCAATAAAAATTATAAAATGTACAAATATATTTTTTAAATCTTTTAAAAGTGTAATAACACTACCAATATTCGCAATTAACATTTGGGGATCACATTCCACAAGTGAATGCACATTAATCACTGTATTTGGTCACAACTGCAATTAATTTAAATAAATATGCTAAGGTAACCGCCATTTTGAGGTGAACTTTATGTTACGAGACAGAGAGACTTCGAGAATCCTTCGCCAACGGTCGTAAAAGTTCGAGATTCGAGAGCAGTATACAAATACATGTGTTCTCTTTTTGTCATGCAGTAATTAGATTTGCTATCTCTATTTTCCGGCAAATGTATACTTTTTGTTACTTTTGCTTTTTCTTCGTTTATCATCAGACGAGATGGCAGTCAAACGCAAGCATACATAATATTAAAAAAAACAAGTTATGCTTGATTGTGTAGACTTATAAATTTTAAACGATTTGCAAGCGCTGGGCCCGTCCATTCCATTATCACCGTCGCTGTGTAAATCATGATTCTTCACATTTTCTTGACAAGCTTAGCTTCTATAAGGTAAGATAGACGACAAATAAAATGGTAACACTTAAAAAATAATAAGTTAAGCGGTTTTGTCTTCAGAACTTTAAGGTGTATATCAAATATCAGATCAATCTGTCAACAGGAAGGGCGTACAATTTAAATTACTATTTTCAAAAAACAACAAATTAAAGGGCAAGCTAAATAAAACCGTTTAGAAAGTAAGGCCGCTTCATCCACATTCGTAACTAAAAATTCATAGCTAGCTACGAAAAAATAAAATTTCTTCGCTGTTTCATAACTATATTTATTAAACAGGATTTATTTTTCCATTTTCATAATTTCCATAATCAGCTAAAAAAAATATATTTTTCCGTGTTTGTAACCAGTTATTAAAAAGGATTGCTTTTCCATTTTCATAAGTTTTCGTAGATTCATGATTTTAATGACCCCTTGACAGTCATCAACTATTTAATGCTGACTGTACTATCAGTACATTGATATCTCTTTTTTTCAGTCAGTTGGTATTTAATTAGTTTAAAATTGTTATAGAACATTTTATTAAATACTAGCTTATAGCTCGGCCTTCGGCCTCGCTACGATGACCGCTCCAACGAACACGAAATTTCATCTAAGTCCCTTTTACTCACCGTTTAAAGCTTCCTAAACTTTCACAAATATTTGCCAAATCGGTCCAGCCATTCTCGAGTTTTAGCGAGACAAACGGCAGAAAAACAGCAATTGATTTTTATATAATTGTATATATATATGATAGGTATATTACCAAATCTATATGTATTATTTAAGTAGTGCCTAGGTTTCCTCATTAAAAAAAGCCAAACTCAAAGGCTTACTAGTACCTAGACTTTAAACAATTCCACTATCTACCTCCTATAAGCTACGGGCACTACAATGGCTTTTGAATAATGTAATGCAACTTTAACGTGTTTAGAACACCTTATATTTTTCACAAGTTTGTAATAATGATGACTACAATATAAGCTTTTTTCGGCTTTGTTTAGTTTTCTTGCAGCTAAACATCAGTACTTATGTTATGTTTATTTTTTTGTCATCTGCAGCTTTAAATAATGATATCCTTGGTGAGTTATCCTCATAGATGGCTATTGGCTAAGGCCAATGTTTTTCTAGTAATTTAAAGTTCAATAAACTCATAATGCTAACAGGTTTTAGTGACGAACTTGCATTAACGGTATTATTATCATTATTCAGACATTTGTTTTTGAATTTAGAATTTGTGTTAATGTCATTTCTGGTATTCTCATCATTATCATCACCATTTCTAATAAAAACCAGCCAGGGCTCGACTCGCGCGCGTATGGGTTCCGTACAACTTCACGATAGGTATATTGCGTTTATCGTAAAATTGATATTTTTTTATTTGATAGTTTATGGTTTTATGTATATCGTTTGTACGAAAGGTTATTCTTGTTTTTTTAAAACAATCCTTTATTTTTAGGATTTTTATTTTTATGTTGCGAAATCCGTCGTCGTGCGTGTACAACATGGGTTCCGTACGACTTCACGATAGGTATAATATTGCGTTTATCGTAAAATTGTTATTTTTTTGTTTGATAGTTTATGGTTCTATGTAAGTATATCGTTTATACGAAAGGTGACTCTTGTTTTTTTTTTTAAATTATCTTTTATTTTTGGGATCTTTATTTTTAAGTTGCGAAATCCGTCGTCACGCGTGGTAAGTGTAACGCATACTTTGAGAAAATTTCAACCGGCTACCTAAATCGGTTCGGGAAATAAATAGCTCGGAAGGATGGACAAACGAATAGACACGGTTTGTACCTAGGTTTTGTAATACCAGTTAGAGCCGTATCGGTACGGAACCCTACAAGTAATTATTATTTAATGATTGATTGTTACAGGACCTGGGTCTGTGCTAAAACTGCATACAGAACCACCGGAGGACGGGCAGCAGCGTCCTCTCGGTTAACGGTGGTGAGCATTCTGCGATCTCCTAGCCGCCTGCCAAGCGTGCTATTATGGCAAACCTTTACTATAATAAATCCTGTTGACTGATCGTCCGACTTCCACGCGCACGAAAATTTGTAGTTTTAAATCCACTAGCTACTGCGAGTACGTCAGCATCTCTTTGTATTTTATATCTCAGATTGCGTCATCCCAGTGATTGGCCAATCGCAAGACCTAAGAGTAGAGCCTTCGCTTTTCTGTGATCGCAAGCATATAAAACGCTACCTCGCCCCCTGCCCGCAACGTTGAGTCGTGTTTGTAGGAGAAATTATGTTCACGAGCCATCAACAGGCTATAATATGATCTGTGCATTTATCCAATAGTGGACTTTTTCTGGCTGTTTATGATTGTGACTATGATTGTTATGTTACAATCTTCTTTATCGACACTCATTTAATTAAAAGTTGACCTAGGTATGTACAGCGTACACCCCGACAGCCAACTTGAATATTTCAAATACTTTCACCTTTCCCGCCCTATTTTTCTTCTGAGCACGTAACATGAGAATTACTTTCGTATTTTCGTCAACAATGTGGTGGAAATTGAGTGAAGTGAACCAAATAAACGTAGAAAGTATACAAAGTAACCTTCTACCTACAAATAAGACGTATTTATGGTTGTACTCGTATTGATGCATAGAAATGTTGCGTGGGACACGACATGAATACAAATAGGTGCTTTTATATGCTCAGACCATCGTGTTTTTTGTGGTTGGGTGTGGCGTTGAAAACAATTTTCACTTGTTTTATATATTTTTTAATGATCTGTATCTAGGTATATACAGCGACGGTAATAATGTAATGGACGGGCCCAGCGCTTGCAAATAGATCAAAATTTACAAGTCAACTCAATCAAGCATACCTAGCTAAAAGAATTCATATTACATTTGCCGGAAAATAGAGATAGCGGATCTAATTACTGCATGACAAAAAGAGAACACATGTACATGTATTAGAAGTTTGTATTGTCGTATCGTAGGGCTCGCATGTCGCAAAGGCAGAGTCTGACTGAAGTGAGTGGAGAGCCGGCGCTCAACATATAGTCTTCAAAATCCGTGCGCTTATTTCGCGTCCATTCATCTTATCATTGTCGCTGGGTATAAACATGTATTTTTTTGTATTTACTTAGATTTTGGCATCACGTTTTGTGCATTTTGCCAGTGTCATGAGTAGGTATTTTATATTCCCAAATTTTAGATGATATTGGGTCAATTACATACTCAAAATCACAGAAAGAAAGTCATGCCCTAGTCTAGTAAGTCAAGACGTTACTTGGAGTGGAGTTATGGAAATGACACGAAAATAAATGTTTTTAATCATGAAACGTAGTCGTCGTTTCGCGTATTGTTTTTGATTTAGGTAAGTATTTGTTTTTTCAATGTTTTTTACTTCGAAATAAAAATAATATTGGTTGTGAAGTTTCTACGAGGCAATGTGCAACAGCAAAATATTTGGTTATTGCAATAAGTTGCGCTTACAGCGAAAGTCACACCACATAAGCCATTTGAATCGGATTGTATGAAAGTATGAAAGAAATACACGGTTCCACAAGTATAATTCTAATGTAAGGACCAAGAATTCTTATTTTTAACGGTCGAATACGTAACGTTTCACATTGTGACAGGTACTAGAAGCATAGTGAAAACTCTAAACTAAAACAATTCCAATTAAACTCGGCAAGTGCGACGCGAGCTCACAAAAACCATTGACATTACAAATATCTTGTACGGTGCTGAGGTATAGACAAACTGGGTAGTATGTACCGAAACTGTGCGTGCCCTTGTGCACAAATCACTCGTCATTACGTGAAATAAAATAAATAATTAGGGAATAATAATAATAACGTTTATTTGAACAGTTTACAAGGAATCCGGTGCATGCATGCGATTCCCAGCTCAGCGGCGTAGCCATACTGCCGTAGCCGTTCAATTTCTCAGATAGCGCGTAAGGCTAGTGATTTGTTTTGTTTCCAACGTGTCTATTTGAATTGTCTTTTTGTGTGTTCCCCAGTCTTAAAACATATCACATCACACATCAACAGCCGGAAGACGTCCACTGCTTGACGAAGGCCTCTCCTTTAATAGGGAGGGGTAAAAACACATATATTGGAAGAATTGTCTTATACGTGTTAATTATTATTTCTTTATTATTACGCATATTAATTCTCTCTTCAGTGATTTATACAAAAGGAGTACTACTACTACTACTCTCGGCATCCGCGGGTCGACCACCTTCTAATAATACTTATGAAGGAACCCTCGATGCGCGACTCCAACCCATCTTGACCGTTTTTTGCTAACACGTAAACAACATTGTGGCTTCCCCCAAAACCTAACTGTTTCGATAAAAGCTTCCGGCCAAGCGTTAAAGAAATATTGACCTGCAGGAAATGGCTCTTCCGAAACATTAATTGCCATTATTTCTGAGGAACAAATATATCGTTTAGCAATTGTGACGGCACGCTTAATTTATTGTTGCCATTCATCCTAGGTTGGGGTTTTTTCTATTGCGAGCTGACTATATGCGAGTAGGTATAGCTGTACGAGAAAGAGTAGCTAATTTCTATGCAAACTCTTCAAAATGACGTATAACTTGGCAACACTGAATAATATTATGTATTGAAAACTTTTAGGTCCATTTTATTTAATTTCTACACTTTCTGGTACAGCTATACGTATATATTTGTTTATATAATTGTTATAAGTACAGAGTTATAAAACTGGGGCGTAATAAGCTAAAAGAAGGGTCTTTCATTATATTTATCATTCTGGTCAACATTTACTACGAGGCCAACTCCAAAACTGGCAAAAAAATATGCTGTTTCATACATTTTGACAAGAGTCTATAAATATTTTTTCATCAGATCAGATTAATATTGTACTCATCATTCTAAACAACTTTACTAAGGTATTGACTCTAAAATCGACAAAAAATTATCGGCTATTCTATAGATACGTTTCATATATCCTCAATGTCTGGAATAGAGATTTTTGAGTTCCCCATAAAAAATAACGTGTACGTGGTCGCCACTCAAGTACCTTTCTTCCCAATCGGTTATCAGTTCTTCGAGCATAAAGTAAAATCATATAACATCATTGTTCTTCGAGGGGATATGGCCATTGCTACTTCAACTTGCAAACCCTGAGGGCTATGTAGGTGACTTTCGTTTTTTGGCGAATATCCTCGCCATAGAACCAAAGTCCCAAAAGTTTATCACCGGGAATTAATCGCGCACAAAGCTATAATATTTTTTTAACTTGACGTTTCTGCCATGTATCAATGGCCGTGCTCACTAGCTGACTGAAGCATAGAGTAAGTAAATACTACAGACTGAAGTATGCGGGTCGTCTAGGCGAAATATGAGAGTGTTGTGGCCTCATTAGTGTTCAAATCGCGAATGTATAGTTTCAATCAGCGGCGGTGATAATGGAATGGACAGGCCCAGCGCTTGCAAATCGATCTAAATTAACAAGACAACACAATCAAGCATACCTAGCTAAAAGTATGCATATTAAATTTGCCGGAAAATAGAGATAGCGAATCTAATTAGGTACTGCATGACAAAAAGAGAACACATGTACATGTATTAGAAGTTTGTATTGTCGCATCGTACGGCTCGCATGTCGCAAAGGCAGAGTATAACTGAAGCGAGTGGAGAGCCTGCGCTCAACATATAGTCTTTAAAATCCGTGCGCTTGTTTCCCGTCTATTCATCTTATCATTGTCGCTGCTTTTAATTGTAAAAATTGTTCATAATGATGAGTACAAAGACCTGCTTCCGACTTAGTACTGCCATGCCGCGCAAGCCTGTAGATACTAAGCTTGGATACTTACTCCAAACATGCACGCTCCACCCGTGATGCTTTTCCTCCTCCGCAGTGTCCTCAGGTTGCATCTGCCCCTCCAAAACCTCCGACTCCGGCAGCGTCCGCCACCGCTTCAGCAATTCCTTGGTCCGGTCCTTCGTCTTATCACATGCCTGCTTCCAGTTTGTGAAGTACTTGCGAGAAACTTTAGGTGAGCCCAGAGACGTCGATTTTGAATCTTGTCTGCAAAGGAAAAAGTTTTTTTTTTTAATCTGACGTAAACAGTGTTGTCATAACATGTTGATCATCACAGAAAAGCGAAGGCCCTACTATTACTTCTCTCTTCAGTGTTGATCATAATTTATCTGTCTGTGGCTCCTGCATGGCTTTTTTTCTTTGGAAGGTGACTTGTCCGAGAGTATTCTTACAAACAAAGAGGGGGTTTTAAAATTATGTAATCTAATACCTATAAAAAAAAAACAGTTTTGTTTGTCCCAGAACGAAAAAGAAAAAGAGACGTCAAGCCGGAAGCGTATTATAGTATTATACTTGTATAATAGAGGACTGTTACTACAAATGTTATTTTTTTATTATTATTTAGTATATTCTGAATAATGCTGCTGTAAATTGTTGATAATTCTCATTTATCTCGATTTTTAAAATGTCTATTATTTTAAAACTATATCTTAGGTTTATTATTTATTTTTCTGATTAATAATGTGATTTATGACTATGGCCTATCTCCCGCTTCCGGCTTGACGTCGATTTCTGAGACATCAGGTAGGTATGGTATCAAATAATAAGAAGCACAAGACTGACGCCCACCCATGTTCATAGCTGTGATTCTCAGGACTACCTAATACCTCATATGTAATCTGTGGTTATACTTCCACCCCACATACGTGTAGTTATATAATACGTCATAGTTGTAGGATTATTATACGGCTCTCAAAGCAAACTCTATCCCCAGCCTCCGTGGACCCGGTTCAAGAGTTAACTATTCATGCGCTCTCACAGGAATAGTGTGGGAATAGACCTCGCTTCGCGTATTCGGACCGGATTACTGTGGCTGGTTCGCACCTGCGAATTATAGCACGGAATACTTATTTACTATTACAACCAAAAACAGTACAATTTTTTGTTGGGGTTATTATTGTGGTGGAGGAAAAAAATTGTAATTAACCCAGCGGTATAGTAAGATATTTGGAAACGAGTAGATTTTTTCCGTAAGCAGATGAAGTCGAGGGCGACGTCTAATTAAAAATTATATGAATTACATTTATGTAAATTGAATGTTCATTCCAAATAATATGAATAGTAAATAAATATTAGATAGCATGAATAATTATGGGAACCCATTTTGTATCAACTGAAATTATATTAAGTGAATATTTTATAAAAAGTTGCTATAAGAAACCAAGGACAACCTACCATACAAAGCATTATAGTGGAATACGGAAAACCGTCTAGTAAGTAAAAAAAATCGAATCGATACAATTTTGGTAATCGCTATTTTTCGTTCTTCAGGATAATCAAAAACAAATCAATACCTAATTAATTAATTAATCACAGAACTACAAACAATTTGGTACGAAATTCCT
The DNA here is from genome assembly GCA_905404285.2 of Erannis defoliaria. Classification (NCBI taxonomy): domain Eukaryota; kingdom Metazoa; phylum Arthropoda; class Insecta; order Lepidoptera; family Geometridae; genus Erannis; species Erannis defoliaria. The sequence continues at coordinate 6,733,031 of FR990066.1, read as the reverse complement.
CTTTTTTTTTTAAACTACAATTTCTACTAGACAGACGGGCATGTAATGATAGCGCAACACGGCATTTTGTATAAAAAATCGGTAGAGTAATACGCCTTCTAGATTACATGAGACTGTCAAACGGAATTCAAGTCGGTAAATAGTTTATGTGCATCTAATCTTGTAACCGGCTAGCGTGAAGCGTTCAATTTCCGTTCTATTTACTTCTCTCTTCAGTGGTATTTCCATTATCTTTGGTCTTTTCATAAAAATAAAACGTAGTGCTTACATTCTCTTTGGTTAGAACAATGAAAAAGGAAATTGTAAGCGTAGCTTCTAACCTCCTTAGTTTTGAACTTAGAACGTAGTGTTAAATTTTATTTGATTTTCATTCCTATTCCATGCCTATTCCTATAATTCATTTTATTGATTGCACCTATTAACGTTGTTTTAATTCTGCCTTTCACCCAAAGACTTTCACCAAGATGAATAATATATGTATTGCTACAGAAGAAAAGAATATTACAAATTCTCAGCCAAATGTACATCTGACTTATGCTCAATATAATGAATTGTGCGACGGATTTAACAAATATGGAACAACGAAAATTAATAGTTTTATAGGCTGTACTTTGAGATTTAAAGGCGACGAAAACCAAGAGGAAGCAAAAGAGTTCATCAATTCGATGGAGATTTACAAGAAGATGGGGAATATATCAGACGAAGACGCTGTGGCGACGTTTCCATTATTGCTGGTAGGCTTAGCAAATAGTTGGTGGCAAGGCGTCAGTGCTGGGGTCGGAACCTGGCAAGCAGTAACGAAGACACTGCGACATCATTTCGCTCCAGAACATCCTCCGCACTTGATTTACACTAAGCTCTTTTCTTCGCCCCAAGAAGAAAATGAGGATATATTTAATTTTATCAACAGAAAACGTGTGCTGCTTGCTCAATTGCCTACGAATCTGTACGATGAAAATCAACAGATAGACGTTATTTACGGCTTGTTGAAGTTAAAGCTGAGAGAGAAGATCATTCGATCCGATATAACGACTTTTCATGGGCTGATGGAAAAAGCCCGATACTACGAGTCTATAGATCTTGAGATTGCGAACGATAAAAAGAGAGAAACTATTGTTCAGCAACCTGCACCTTCACCTGCACCTTCACCTGCACCTTCACCTAAACCTTATGGATACAGAAGATAAGAAGAGAGTGGTTAAGATTTTAAAACTAAGTAAAAGCTTACAAAGACAAGAGGTTAAAAAGTTAAAAGGTTAGATTATGTTAGATTTTTTATGCTTGACAGGCTTGGTGTTTGGCCACAAGACACCTGAAGATGTTAAAGAACGGTGTTGGTCCAACACTTCAAACTCACCTAGCCTGGACATAAAAAGAAAGTTCTGTTTAAGTTTAAGTTATAAGTTAATACCTAATAAACATGTGAATGTTTTATATTTTAATAAATAGTACTTATTCAATTTGTTTTCAATGAAGATAAACTGAAGTTTTATTGCTTGCATATTTACATTCATTCTCAATTTTTTGGTTGGTGGTGACCTTGGAGGATATAGCTCCTCTCTTACTTAAGCACTGGTGGTGACGGCATCTTTTTCCTATAGATAGGTTTTTTAGTGAGACACGTAAGAGCATAGGACATTTTAGGTTAGTACGAGTATACGTACCAAGTCTTATGATTTTGTCTGAAGTTTGCTAGACTCGTTTGAAGTGAAGGCAAGCGCATGGGTACAAATCCCGAGGCCGGAAGCCCGGAGAAGAAATTCAATGCCGTATGTGAACCCCCGCAACTGGCCCAGCGTGGTAGCAATCGCTCTTAGAGGTTACGAGTTGAATATTAAAAAGGTTGATTCCACTGATATTATAAATTCGAAAGTTAAGGTGTGTGTGTGTGTGTCTTAGACCTTCTAACCAGAAGGTGTGTTTGTTTGTTTATTACATCTTCACGCCAAAACAGCTAAACGGATTTGGATGAAACTCGGAACGGAGATAGCTTATTTCCCGGAATAACAAGGCTTATTTTTATTACCATCATTACCGTTTTTCATCATCACACGGGTGAAACGGGCGCAGCTAGTTAAGCTATAGGGACCAAGAAGATACGTCCACTACCATGGATGGTATGGCCACCACCTGGCCACATATGTATGTGAAAAGTTTTAATAAATATTATTATATAGCGTTTATGATCTGCTACGCTAAACATGCGCGGCTGCAGGGTCGCGTGTCTGTGTTGAAAAATAGTGAGCACCGCTAACTGGTGCGCGCGACGAGCTTTCTAACGCGCGGCGGGCGCTCGGCGCGGGCACCCGCGCGCAAATCGTATACCCTAAGCATTCTGCAATGCAATCAAAAAAACAATAATGGAATAAATTACGTAGGTACCGAAACATATTGTTCGAACACTGACGAATTGACGGCCAATTCGTTTCAGTTGACCAGTGAAGCTGTATAAATTTCAGTTCAACGATGCCTGATGAAAACTGTTTTATATGAAGGTTTACTGGAATGGTTCTAGATATTTTTGTACCTAAGTATTGATTCAATAATTTTGTGTACGTAAGTACCTTTGATTATATAAGAAAGCTAGATCCTCCAAGGTAAGTAAACTACCTTACTTTTTTACTTAACAAAATTCAACCATGTTAAAAAGGTGGCAAATATCAGCGACAATGGTAAGATGAGTCCATTCATTCAGGGAAATAAGCGCACGGATTTTGAAGACTATGAGCGCCGGCTCTCCACTCGCTTCAGTCATAATCTGCCTTTGCAACATGCGAGCCGTACGATACGACAATACAAACTTCTAATACATGTACATGTGTTCTATTTTTGTCATGCAGTAATTAGATTCGCTATCTCTATTTTCCGGCAAATGTAAAATGCATACTTTTAGCTAGGTAGGTAGGTTTTTTGTTTAGGTATGCATTGTAAAAGTCGCGGGCAACTGGTGGATGCAAATGGCAGGTTGTCGTACAGTGTGGCGGTCTAAGGGGGAGGCCTTCGTTCAGCAGTGGACGTCTCCGGCCACTCCAGCTGATGATGATGATGATGATGATGCTTAATTGTGTTGTCTTGTTAATTTTGATCGATTTGCAAGCACTGGGCTCGTCCATTCCATTATCACCGTCGCTGGCAAAAATGTAGTTGTAGACTAATTACAAGAATCGCTCACCTTTCAAAAGTATCTTTGGAACTGTCACTAGCCTTGGATAGCTTGCGTTCCCTCCTCAAGGAGCCGTCATCGCTTGGCGACTTTTCCGGTGGCAGCCGGAGCTCCTTCTCCGACTTGCTGCTGGACCTGGAGCGCCGGTCCTCGTCGCCAGTGTCTCGCTTCAAGGCCAGCTTCACTGGCGACAGGCTGCCGGGCTTCTCGGTCTTCTTCACCTCCATATTGGTGGGCGAGTCATCGTAGAAGCGCCGCTGGAACGATAAGACGGGAAGATCATATAATATCTAGAAATAACTTTCACTTATCTGTGATTAAAATGCTACTATATTGAGGTACCTCAATCAAAAGTAGCTTTTTTTAAAATATTGGATGGTCTAAACGGTGACGTCGACCCGAAAAAAATATTTCTCATGCCAAAGGCCACACGAAAATACCCCATGTACCTACGTTCTACGATTTGTCATAGTTTAGGAGTCGTGTTTTATTTTTAATTTTCTTAAAGATTAGCCTCCTAAGCGGCATCAAAAAATCATAACTTTTTTTAAGTGGCTTTTTCAATGTGATTTTTTTAAAGTTATTATCGTTATCGATGGTTTACATTAAAATGTACGAATGATAATGATCATAATGATGATAATGGTCCCGGATATTAATAAAATAAAAACAATGTGGTCCGGAAGTAATAAATTAGATTCCGAACAAAAAAAACCTAAAATTTCAGATTTAAATAAAATAAAGCCGTCAAGCGTACGAGTACTTGCGACTCTGATAACGAGGGTTTCGTTTTCACAAGTTCAGTTTCAAGGGTTTCACAAGTACAAAGGAAACCCGTGACAGTGTCTAACGAATATTCTATGAAAACAACCGGCTACCTATTACGATTTACGAGATATACGTCGGTATAGATCAAAAACAGACGAATTGACATATTATAGACAACCAGAGACGGATTGCTTAGTCATAGAGTACAGTTGAACACCCTTTGGGTAAGGAACCCTAAAAAAGAGTTTCAATTTACGTTCGAGAAGATGATCCAGTTTTTAATTTTTTTCTATCGTTTACGTAGGTACTCCGTCTTTTTCTGTAGTCTGTAGTTACTATGAATGTTTGGGTACTTATTGATGCCAGTCCATAAGAGAAACCACGTTTTAGCCTTAAGGAGTACAATTTTTATGTACGCAGCACGTGCCACCACAAAGACGAACGAAACAGAGATACAAGAGTCGCGCGGGTTAATTTTCACTGTGACGCCATTTAGTTAAGTTTTTGGAAACTAAAGAACGGAAACCAACCGAACGGAAGTTTCGTTCACGTTTTGGCTTGAGAAATGACGATATATCTACAAATTATCAATTTACCGATTTTTCCCGTAACCAGTGTTATGTGACCTTACTTCTTGCCTAAAATTGCTTGCTCAAATAAATGCTTAAAATTACTAGAAAAATGGCTGTAACTTTTGATTGCGTTGACTTAGAAGCTTGCTTTTTTTACAGCTCTAAGGGACCGTGGACATTTGCGCATTTGATATTAATTTCAACTTAATACCTCCAGACAGAGCCGTTACAGACACCGCTACCGTACTCGTTTCAGAGAAAAAAGACCTTGACAGACAGACAGACGGACAACGAAGTAATGCTTTCGTCGGAATGCAAAAAAATGGGTACCTAACAGGACGAGTTTAGCTCTAAGCGTCTTTCAAAGTCAGCTAGGCGAAATTTTCGTACAAATTTTTAGTAGTTGAAAATAAGTATTACCTATTTTATAAATTTCTTGGGTCCCTTGGAGGACCTAGCACTGGCTGGGTACTTAATCAAAGGTTAGTCCACACCCGGGAAACATTACCCTCTTCATAGAAATGTTATCAAAATCTGCTTTGTAGTTGGGTTTTAAAATCAAAATAACTAGAAAAAATATATCATGTCATCCAAATAAAAAAATAATAATAAAAGTATGTTTTCTTGTGAATTTTTAGCTTTTTACCCGACTGCTCATAAAGAGGGTAATGTTTCCCGAGACCCAAGAAACGTAAAAAATAGTATCAGTATCAGAGTGTAATCAGGTGTGTTACACTCAGTACAGTCCCGCGATTTTCCAGTTTTCTCGTATTTTTATTAGTTTTTGTACTATTCTGTGACGAGAGGAGCAAGACGTTCAGCTGGTGGTAAGCATTAGGCCTGACACTAACAGTAGCAGTGCCAGAATTGTGAACTTGCGAACACAATCCGGCGCTTGCGGCGCACTGCACTGCGCTCGTCACCCTGAGATATTAGATGTTAAATCTCTTCATAGCCAGTAATTTCTCTGGTAATATTGCCCTTCAAACTGGAACACAGTAATGCTTGTACACTACTGCTTGGCGGTTGAATAACTGGAAAAGGTGTGGTAGTTCCCCAAGCGGGCTCTGCAGTTGAGTCCTACCACTAACTAAAACTATTTAAAAGAAAAATATTCCTTGTAGTTCACATTACCATGCACCTGCTAATCTCTCTCATGTCCGATTAATAAGGAAACAAACAGACAGACAGAGACAAAGTTACTTTCGCATTTATAATAATTATCTATTGTGCGTACATAATATGTAAAAACCGCAAATATGTATTTTATTTATTTTATTTTATTTTATTCGGGAAACTAACAGCGACAAAAAAACATAATTACCAAACATATAGAAACTATGCGCCATAACTATGATTATGTGTTTTTTTAAATCTTATTGTTAGTTTATTTTAACACACAATTTATTATACAGCTTGTGTCTCTTAATATAAACGAATTACTAAGGAAACTCTATTCAAGAAAATAACCGCCGTTCTTACCGGCCTATCTCCCAAACACCAATATTCGTGTTACGCCTAGGTATTTCTCTGTTTTATTAATATAATATCCAGGCGCAAGATTGTGCCTTGAATTATTGATGGTTAGTTTGTTGTGTCAGTAAGCACAGGTGGGACGAGCCAGGGCTGTTTGTCAGCTTTGTAAAACGTGCTGAGAGGGGACAGAATAAATAAGAAAGACCTAAAAAAATAATGCAGCAATATCGTGGGATCACAAAAGGCTGTAGAGGACACATTTATTTGTATTAAATTCACGAATTTGCATAGTCTTTGACACGACAAGGTTCAAAGTGCTAAGAAAATATGTAACGGTGTAATCAACTAAATATATTGTGATATACCTACTGGGTATTTTATTTAGACGATAGACGTTTTCTGGGATATATAGTTGTTTTTATTGTAACAACTTTTACTTTGGGATAAAATTTGGGATCAAATCATTTTTTTTAATTTTAAGGAAATCGCAATAGCAGCTGTTTCAAAGTAGAATATGCTAACCTTTCGCGGTTTTAAGGATGGTTCAAAATGATGAATGTAATGAACTACTCTATGCTAGAAAAACATACAGGGTCAGTTCTAATCAGTTGGGCATATTCTGTACATCAAAACAAACAACTTTTACTATGGGGCAACATTGCAATCGCGAAAAAAATATCAGCTGCTCCATACAAAAAGTTCGTGGACCTTGGGTAAAATGTATAGAATAACTGATATTTGTTTCGCGATTTGAATGTTAGCCCTATAGTAAAAGTTGTTTGTTTTGATGTACAGAATATGCCCTTAAAAGGATGCTAACTGATTAGAACTAACCCTGTATATTCAATGATGACGTCATGGTTTATAGGAGGCATGGTATTCCTTCGTAAAGTCTTGTTTGGCAAATCAAAGAATCTTGATGTACCTAACTACTAAAACAAGCATTAAGCACATAATTCCTCCCGAAATTTCAAACTAAACTATTGTGACTGGAATCCAACTATGATAACAGAAATCGAATCAAATTTTGCCCAATACTATCACGATTATTACAAGATCGAGAAACTTTCCCTAACTTTTGGTATCAATAGCTAAAGTGACGCTAAAGTGGCTTTGAAGGCAGTAAAACCACACAGAACCACAGAAAATTCATACCTACAGAAAATTTACTCCTTATAAACGTTTCTACTAAACGTGGTTGTACCACAGTCTAGGTACAATTACGAGTGGCTACAATCATGTTATATTCAGTGTAAGCTAATTTGTAGATACTGAATATGTATAGGACAGTGTGTCTATATTCCACTGTACCGATAAGGCGCGGCCAAAGCCAGCCGCAGCCTGGCAGCCGCGTGACGTCAACGAGCCAGACGTTAAAGTGAATATCGATAAATCGTGATATGCAAATAGAGTACAAATTATCTTGCACTGAATATGACATGATTGTAGGTATAGATAGGTATATCTCATCGCTTCGATTACAACCACGGATTACAACACCGCGAATATGTTTTTTTTAAATCTTTACAGTAGAACGTTAGTACGTAGATTCTACGTTTGGTTTAGACGCGTATTTTACGACAATGAATTTTCTGTACGTAGTATTAGGTAGGTAGGATGTTTTCAGTGGTGGAACTAGCTAAAATGCTTACCATGGTATAATTTGAGATGAAGCGCTTTCATTAACTTTTACTGTCGGTAGTTCACTACGTACCTATATCATGTTATAGGCATTTTGAAACCCTTTTGTCTGATTTTCAATCTTTTTTCGTCAATGGTACATAGATTTATCTATACAGAGTAGGTACCTATAGGTAAATCTACCTGCCTAAGCATATAGTTGTAAAACATACCTTCATTTGCAATACATTTCTATAGGTTATCCTCCTTAAAAACTTACAACATACCTTTGTCAAGAAAATTTGTATAATTATGGATGAAGCTAAAAGAAAAAGATAGGCAAGATTGATCAAATCGTTAATTTAATGATTTCATTGTTACATAGAAGATATCAAAATTTACAATAAAACGAAGCACAATTCTGTAATAATGATATTCTTGGCGAGAAAACTTCAAGAAATTCGGGGTAATAAAAGCTGTAACAGTGGCGTCTAGAGATAACAGCGAAATGTTTCGCATTTATCCAACTTTTCTAGTGTTATTTTACGTTTTACGCAACCAACCCCCCCCCCCCCCCCCCACCCCCTGATAGCTTAAACTGAAATTGTCTAAATTATGCTGAAAACTACGAGTAGTACTAAGTGGTACACCTATAAGTGACATAATGATATGTCACACAAATTCGATTTGGAACGTAAAATAAAAGACGAGATTCTTACTCCTACTACTCTACTACTACTCTATTACTCTTATTCTTAATATTAAAATAATATAAGAGTAATTAGACTGACCGATTTGTTGGACCGATTAATGATGATGTTGAACTGCTGCTGTAGTTCCCGATCCTATAAAAGTTCCCAACCCATTGACCATGAAACTTTTAAACTTTCGCGATTTGAACACATAATTATGTTTTCATCACACTTGCTCGTAAAGTAGATCTTATTACATCGCTTTTAGGCTCATAATCCAAGCTATTACACACGCGTGCTTTTTACTTTACATTACGGCACTTGTACTATAATAGGTATAACCCGGTAAAGTCAAGTTTGTACGTGACTGCAATTAGACGTACGTATACGAAGCACTTTTAATATAGCCGGGTAATACTTACAGTTTTTTTGTAATACCAACAAAGAGTTCTTATGCCGCTGAAGTAAATGTCAACCTGCGCGCGCATTACTGATTTGGGCGCCATTTTCCGCAAATGTTTGTTGACGTTTTCGCTGTGTGTTGATTATAATCAAAAAAAAATGTTTTTTCGTCGCAAGTGTGACGAAAACAGTCGTATGGAACTCTTGTGCTATTAGTCATTACGCTCTCGGCTTCCTTATCGCGCTCGCCTGCGGCTCGCGCGCATAATACCGCCTCTAGTGTAATGACCAACATAGCACACTCGTATCATAATGTACTATTATCACCGGGACTTAATCGCGCACAAATAAATTTATTTTTATTTACCTCGAAGTTTCAACGACGGAGTCAGCTCGTGACCACGGCCATTGGTACATGATCGAAACGTCGAGGTAAATAAAAATAAATTTATTTGTGCGCGATTAAGTCCCGGTGATAAACATAATTATGTGTTCATATCACGAAAGTTTAAAAGTTTCATTAATAATCTTTGAATATGCACTTAGTAATTATTTTTTTTTTTTTTTTTTTTTATTGGTGATAAGTTTATTTACAAATAAAATACAATTATACACTAATATTAAATTATAACTAACTAACAACTAAATAAAACCTACCTAGTAAAAACAAACCCTACATAATAAAAATACAAAATAATAATAAATAATATCCTATGCACTTAGTTATTTTTTACTGTTTGATTAATAATAAGCAGTCTGACTTCTCCAACCCTTTACTACGTGACGGTACATAAACTAAAACTAAACTTTGGATTAGTTAATGCGACTTTTTTAGCCGACTTAAAACAGGAGGACGTTCTTAATTCGGTTGTATTTTTTAAAATGTTTGTTACCTTATAACTCCATTATTCATGAAGCGATTTTTTTATTTTTTTATTTGATAGGATTTTTTATTAATTATAATCGGTTGTTAAATCAAATAACTGGAAAAAATATGTCAAGCCGGTTGATGTTCTTTAAATAAATAAAAAAAATTGTTTGTGTCTTTATCTATCAAGTTTAACGAGACAAAATATATAACTCTTAGATATAACTATTCACTAAACCTCGTTTATTATTATGATAACCCTGACTTAATAAAACATATCATATTAAATATATCATTATTATTAGATTAACAACATATGAAACATTATCATATTATTAGACATCATTATAGGTACTACTTGTAATATAATGGCATTTTGGATAAGTGAATAGTAGGTACCTATGTGAAAACTTCACGTTCACGGGACGTTAAGTCCCCAGTTTATCATAATTTGGTAAATATCCTAAATTTCTACAGAATTTCTAGCATAATGTACCTACTTTTCAGTTTGCTTGATCGTCCGTTGTCTTTGCTAATGTAAAACGATGATGCAGTGAAAGTCCGCTTTATTATACTTCAGGGCAGGAACGTCCTACAATTTCCAGATAATAGAGATCTAATGGCGTGACCAAGACAGGGTAGCTCTGCACTGAATGTACTAGCATTAAGATGAATGCTTCTCAATTCTCAGCAGACTGTTTTATTTCTGAGCAATTAATTAATTTATGTTGTGGCGATAATCGCTTAGTGGTCGGCAACTTATGATTGCCACCAAGCATTACATCGGTAACATAAGTGTGTGTACGTTTTTATAAATAGAATTGAATGACTAGACGACCGAGACGGTTAGGGTGGTAAGCGTCACGCCTGCTGTGCCAGAATTGTGAACTTGCGAATACAATCCTGCGCCGCACTGCACTGCGCTTCTCACCCTGAGATATTAGATGTGAAATCTCTTTATTACAATTTATTATTTACTCAATATTTTTTCTGGTAACATTGCCTTTCAAACCGAAACAGTAATGCTTTCTCACTACTGCTTAGCGTATGATTAACTGACAAAGGTGTGGTACTTCCCCAGGCGGACTCTGCAATAGAGTCCTACCACAAAAAAAAGTGTAAGGGATTTTCTCACAAAGTCGCGAAGGAAACCTTTTGATTTACCAACCCTTGGTGGTTTGCCATAAATATAAGACATATCATCTGTCAATTAAAAGCCGATATAATAGACCGCGCACCGCTTCCGCCCAACCGAGTACGTAATGAAACAATGAAAGTAGTGGTTTTTCAGTGACGACCGCGAACGGTCTCCCACTTATGCTACACCTCTCTTGTGAGCCAATACCATGAAATCTAGATGAGCTTTAAATAAATAAAAATACTGAAGAACATTCACACAGCGCCATCTAGCCCCAAACTAAGCAAAGCTTATATGAGTCAAAATAATCTATGTGGCTGGTAGAATTTTTCAATTATGATCGTCGTCGCATAAATGTCGGTCCTGGATGGGAATCGAACACCATGCAGCTTTCAAAGCAGAGAAACTACCAACTGAGCTCTAAGAAGTTTAATTTATTATTACCTTGATCCACAGCCGACTTTATTCCCCTGTTGGGTATATATTTCTCATTTGCTATGCCATTTGCTGACACGCGCCAATCGTGTTCAGGTTCGACCATGCAGCATTTTTACCTCGCCTACTTACGAGTACATAAATCCCTCCCATGAATGTATCTGACAGCTCAATGGTAGATTGTGGCATATAGCGGCTCGTATAACCTCCATTAGCTTATTGCAACGCTGCGAGAGTGAATTTCTAATTACGCTAAGAATTCTGCGCACGTACCCACGTAAAATAATAGTGTGCGGGTGAATTGCCCACTCCGTACTATGTGAGTTGCATTAGATAGGTTGTGTGATTAAGAAATAGCTATACAAGTGGAAAATGCCTGGATAATTATGTAGGAGGGAAAAATGTAGCAGGCCATAACTTATAGAAGAAAAAAACAAAACAAAATGAAAACTGAAATGATTTATTGATGATTTTGATTGTCTCATGCTGGTCTCAGGTTGTTTTTTTTTGTTGTCGAATCGTATTTCTTGTTTTCTGCCAAAAAAGCGATTTTCCAAACATGGCTTACGTTTCTTACGTATCCTTTATTTTCTCACTAAGTGAATGTAGTATTCTTCGTCGAGAATATAAAAATCTTAAACCACAATAATATCTTTTGGCAAAGTCAAAGCGTGCCCTGGCTTGCCACTTCCAATAGTATACGGATCAGTGATATAGTTCCATTCAAACTTTTTTTTACTCTTTATTATTTGCTCACAATAAGGAATACTCATGCATGTTTTTGAAAATAAATATTTGATTAATAAAGCTGATTCACAACAAAACAAATCATCGAAAATTAAATTTTAATAAGTGCACAAATGACGAATATATAAACATTTTAGTTTTATGTTAGAAAGAGGGCACTATAGTGGCTAATGACGTCAAAACACACGATTCCGATCACAGAAAAGCGAAGGCCCTACTCTTAGGTTCTCTCTTCAGTGATTCCTATTGACAAGACATAGAAATCAGTGACGATTCCAAACAAATTCTATACTAGCACGTGTTTTGAAAGACAAAGAAACAGATGACTCCCTCCCAAATACTTTGAACGTTTATATTTCAGAACTTTACCCACCGATATCAATTATTATTTCGATGTAAACATCAGATTCAGTTAAACACTCCACTTATTCTATTACTTTTAATAATTTAAATACATGCTTATTATATTTATTACAGTAAAAGTTAACTCGAAATTCGAAGACGAAGTTCTAAAAGGCATTCTTGGAAAGATTTAAATTGTTGCTCACAATAATGTAGCGTGCATTTCCTATATCTAGGAAAATGTGTGTCGCCGCTTGCCGCTTCTTACGGCCCATTAATGCTTATTGTTCTGTTGGTCTAGTAGCGTCTTCAAAACATTAGAAGAATGTAACCATACGTAGGTTGAAGTGAAGTAGATACTTCTATGGGCTGTGGTGGGCCCACTTTACCTTTATGTAGGTCGGTACTTGACTTGTCAGTTTGTCTTGCAGCCTCTAGAGTACAAAAAATAAAAAATAGGGCTATGTTGCCTTTGCTAATTGGCTGTTATTTAAACTACCTTAATTGTTACCAGTATTATAGACCAATATTGAAAAAGATACCTTTAGATCTACTTTACGTGTCGTGTTTCTAAGCTGTTTTTTTTGGCATAAATTAAGTAGAGTGTAAAACTTGCTCTAGTGACGTCATACTTGCTTGGTTTTTTTAAAAATAATTTGACATAGTTTTGTAGTCTATATTCAAACATGCTTACCAGCGTACATAATCTTTACAATGTTTTTTTACAATTAAGTGACGAGACGAGCAATACGTTCGCCTGGTGGTAAGCGTCACGCCTGCCATTAGCAGTAGCAGTGCCAGAATTGTGAACTTGCAAACACAATCCTGCGCTGCACTCGTCACCCTGAAATATTAGATGTTAAATCTCTTCATACCCAGTAATTTCTCTGGTAACATTGCCCTTCAAACCGGAACACAGTAATGCTTGCACACTACTGCTTGGCGGTTGAATAAGTGGCAAAGGTGTGGTAATTCCCCAGGTGGACTCTGCAGTGGAGTCCTACCACTACAAATGTTTCCTATAGTTTGAAATTTATATTAGAAAAAAAATATACATTTCTTTGATTTCGTGCAATGATTTCTAATGTAAACTGTGGAAAGACATTAGTTAAGAATCAGACCTATGCCACATATTTTGAACCCCATTAAAATAATTGGGGTGCTTGACTTTATTTCTTAATTAGGTACCTACTTTTTTCTGTTTACTGAATCACTCGAGGACCTATTTATCTTTTCATGAGGTATAAACGCGTGTCTTATACCGTTTCGGTGCTTCCAACATCCGTAACGTAACTTTATTCACATTTGAAGTCCGGTCGTCCTTCAGGGATCTTAGGTCGTGTCTAGTGGACCCTTATTAAATATTTACTTACCCTCACTTGGACATGAAAGTGGATCTCTGTATAAAATGTACCTACTACATTGGAAACTATAGAAGCTGCCACAAGGATGTTATAAAAGGCTTGGAGGTTGTGGGTGGATAAGAGTATTTATGAAATAAGAGTATAATATAGAATATCGTGCTTCAATCAGAGCATACTTGACAGCCTGATAGCTCAGTTGGTAGCATGTCTGCCTTCAGAGCTGTAGGGCGTGGGTCCGATCCCCACCCAGGACAAAAATGTTTGTGACGTACATCGATGTTTGTTCTGTGTCTGGGTGTAGTTTATATTATAAGTATGTATTTACGAAAAAAAAACGTATATAAGTATTCTATCAGCTATCTGGTTTCCATAATACAAGCTTTGCTTAGTATGGGGCTAGATGGCGCTGTGTGTAATAAAAATGTCCCCCTAATATTTATTTATTTATATTCATACTGTAAAATTACTAACTACTACAAAGGCAATCTTGGGGATTTCTTTTTTTTCATTTACCTATACAGCTGGCTCAACAGACCACCAAGTCAAAAATCTGTTGCCAAGTAGGTACCTCGCTTGAGACCTAATTCCCATTTCAGGCTAGGTATGTTTAGACACCACCTAGCCTGTGAACTTAATTTCAAAAATTCGCCACACCACGTCACAGTAGCACCAACCATTTGATTCATCATCATCATCATCAGCTCGGAGACGTCCACTGCTGAACGAAGCTGAACCATTTGATTGTAAGTAATAAAATATAATTATTTTCACCTTGTATGGCAGTATTGCTACGAGTATTACTGGCGTTTATTTGGTGTAGGCCTCTGCTTTTAACGTGGCAATGCCGCCAGCATGCTGGGTACGCTGGCGACTGGTAGGTATTTGACTTTTCTCTTGACTTTAACCCGCGACTTTCACAATGTCGTCGGTTCTAGTGGGAGGCCTAACTACGCTGCGTCTTCCGGGTCGTGGTCGCCAGTCAAGAACCGATCATTGCCCATGAAATGTCGCTAGTGACTATCTCAATAAATATAATTGTAAAAGAGGTCCTCTTTGCAAACATTAAATAACGAACTTGTGTCATGTTTATTTCGCGATGATAAGCTCATTCTGTTACGAGCAACGCACCTCGAAATGCCTTGCTCTTAATTTATGACTTCATAAAAACTTTATTGTTTGTGAAGTTTTATTTCAACATATTTCGTAATGAGAAATGTTAATCTGCCAGAGTTGTTTGGTGTCTGAGAAACTTTGTACTAGTTACATTTCAAGAGAAACCATGCTCAGTAATTTAGCTCAATTTACACGACTGCCCCAAAAAAAGGAGTTTCATGTTTTCAGGCTTCATTTCCGTATGTATTTATTTGAGTTTCTTTATTCCATCACACTTCTAAATGCCTAAAAAGATTTGGATAAAAGGGATATCGATAGAACCCTTAAATCATCTCGAGTGACTTCGGCAATAATTTTTTTTGCAGGGGTATTCGTATTTTTTTTACTTATATGTCTCGTTAGTAACTCTGGCCAGGTTTTAAAGTATTTATGTAAGTAGGTGTTAACGAAGAAAATATTAGAAAGAACTAATAGTATGCTCTTTGTAAATTAAGTTTTTTCTAATAGTTTACCTTCTGAAAAATTTGGCTTGCAATTACACTTGCAGTATATTCATAGGAAACTGTCGGTCACCAAAGACAAAAAGTCTGGAAATATGATTGCGAATTTAGGGTTGGCCCTGAAATCCTCCTTTTTAGGAGGAAAGATGAAAAGGCGTGAATTATCAAATATCGCTACGTGTGCGCGGTGAAAATTAGAACTACACCTTTCGTCTCATTTTCTATTTAGTATTAAAGTGAGATAACGTATTGAGTAAATGCGCTTCCAATAAGGAGGTTCGATCATTTAGCTTATTTATTCTCGTAATGTGAAACTCCTTGGTGGAATTCTTATATATTTTAATAGCAATAAAAAAATACCGTAAAGGATACACACGGCGCTATACAACTAGGCGTGCGGTAAACTAGGTTTACCGCACGCCTAGCTAAGAGTACCTATTTTACAGCACGCCTAGAGGTATGGTGCGTATTGTACAACTTTGGAACGATGTATCGTCGTCATAAAAGCCATAAAACGTCCTTCGTCCACTCCTGGACGAAGGCCTCCCCCTTTATAGAGGGGTGTTGCCATAATCCCCACGCTTGGCAGGCGGCTTGGGGATCGCAGAATGGTCACCACCGTTAACCTAAAGGACGCTGCTTCCCGTCCTCCGGTGGGTCTGGTTGCAGTTTAATTAAGGACATACCCAGGTCCAGGAACGATGTATACAGGCTTCGTAAATGCATTTTTCGAGCAAATGTGTTGTAAAAGTTGTTTACAATGATTTCCTTGTTCCATTCCGCATAATACCTACTGTATAATTATGTTTACCCACTTGCATGATGAATCATTGGGAGTTTGAACTTATCGAAACAGATGAGTACCTAAGTCGTCAAAGTTTATCTATGCTACGTTCAAACACGTAAACGCTGTTTCCAACTTTAGAAGGCGGTCCGAAAACGATAGCAAGTGATCGCTAATCTGGGACACGTGTGGCGTGGGAATAGTTTAATTAACTCTGGGAGGCATCACATGGCGTAATTAGCTTTTGTTCCAGGATTTGCATAACCGCTGGCGTGATTTCCTAATTGTGGAATGTGTGAGTTTACTAAACAAACGGTCCACTGTTCACTTTTATACCAAGGCTTCACGTACGGACTCTAATCAAGCAATGTGGACATGTGGGGCCAGTAATATTAGGGCTGGCTATTCAATCTATCGTGGTATCGTGGTTGAAAGAGGATAGATGAAGATTGGGCTTAATGGCGTGTGTTGGGAATGGTCTATATATTGTCCAGAGTAGACTATGATAGGCTGATTATGACGATGATGCTGATGATTCAACCTATACGAACTTGGGAACTTGTGTTGGCGAGATACTTGATTAGAAGCCCGGAGACGTCCACTGCTGACGAAGGCCTCCCCCTTAGTATACTGTTCGACAACCTGCCATTTGCATCCATGGTTGCCCACGACTTTTACAATGTCATCGGTTCACTTAGACCCTGGAACCTGGTTAGTCCTAGATTTCTGGTTACCGAGAAAAATAACATCTCGCGAAAGAAATCACTTCACTCTTAATGTAAAGCCCATGTAAAACACCAGCTGTTATTGCACAAGTTTTATGGTGCTAGATTATATTTGCTAAGCGACATTTCTGTCCTTTCCTTACCCTTACGGCAATTCGTAGGTATATCTAAAGAAAATGAACAGATCATGCTAAGTAGTTACTTATCTAATTAATTATAGGTAGGCTAACTATAATTCATAACCATATGAGTTTTATACCAATGTAATAGGTATAATATACAGGGTTAGGCCTAATCAGTTAGCATCCTTTTAAGGGCATATTCTGAACTTCAAAACAAACAATTTTTACTATCGGGCCAACATTGAAATCGCAAAAAAACACATGTTCCATACATTTTCTCCAAGGTCGATGAACTTTTTGTATGGAACAGCTGATATTTTTTTAGCGAAATCAATGTTGGTTCCTTAGTAAAAGTTGTTTGTTTTGATGCTAGGTTTTGATGAAGGATGATAACTGACTAGGACTAACCGTGTATACGAATAAGTCACTATAAGCTTCAATGGCTCAGCTTCATGGAACAGGAACTAGACTAATTATAGTTTATCTATGTTATGACGTCAATGCGAGTAAGTGTAGCATCAAAGTTAATTAAGCCATGGCATCGTGTAGGCGATTACAGCAGCTGGTGTGGGATGTCCCTTCCCCCTTATCTAATATACTCGTGATATTGGATACCTCCTGTGTTATGGCCCATTCTGAATTAGGTCGCTGATTTATGAGACGAAAAAAAAACAGAGTACACATTGTAACGACACAGTATAGCATAATCAGCATATTTAAGACTAATTCAGGACTTAGGCCTCTCCTCCAAGGGCTATTGGGCCGTATCTACTTCTTGGTTGGTGGATTCACAATACGCCATTTTTCTCCGGATATATGCATATTTCTTCGCCATGTTTACCTCCGCCAAAAAGTCACAATAATGAAAACTGATCTCTTCATTCTTAGTGTACCTAAAGTACCTTATTACGCTACCTTAATTTAATATTTTCGCCTTCTGTTATTTCAGGTGTCGATATCATTTCGTATCGCTTTCGTATGTACGAGTAAAGCTATCCCATTCGAGCTCAATTTGCATAGAGCATGCATGAGCTCCCAGCATTCGCGGAACCGCTTAGGCGTCCTCATTGCATAGTTAGTGTTTGCTGTGATGAGCTTCTGCAAAGGCAGTATAGTTTGGATTAGATCCATTGTAGGATCATTAGTTGATCTGCGGTTTGGAGTAGTTTAGTATAAAATAGTTACTGGCTCGGTTGCTATTGTTTTTACAACACATTTGCTAGAAAAATGCATTTACGAAGCCTGTAAACATCGTTCGAAAGTTGAGCATTACGCACCATACAACGAAGCGTGCGGTAAAATAGGTACTCTCAGTTAAGTACCTATTTTACCGCACGCTCCCTTGTATACGCCGTGCGTAAACTTTACGGTATTTACGGTACTTTACGCACTTTGTGCATTTGCCAGTGTCAAGTATTTAGTTGCGACTTTCCGACCGATATTTATACACAAAATAATAAAGTTTGCCTCATAACCTGTTCTAAGTACTTCTGTTATCTGTTTTCTCGCAAATGTGTTGTAAAACGTTGTATGGCACTCGTGCGTTATTGGTTTTTACAAACTATGGTGGTTATATTCGTCTACTCGTTTGTAAAAACCAACTTACCACACTAGTATCATAAATAACTATTATCTATACAGTGTGTGGCGTAATGAGTGAATAACTGTGTTGTTTCAAAAAATATAATTATGTATTTTATAAAAGTCACATACTTTTCGACCTTTTTCGAGTAATGAATATATTCTTAAAGAAAACATACGCGAACCACTTAAATGGCACTGTATATTCAACAGCACATCTGACCCCCAAGACCAGTACCCAAAAAACAGATCAAGAAAATTTCTTGATTTGCACCCATACACGAATAACTCGAAATGTCAAATAATTTTAAAATTATGCGCATTTTAGGCCGTTTGTACACCGACGCCGTCAACGAGAACGAGATGTCCGTCACGGACCAGGGGGTCTAGACAAGAATCACTTTCTGTTAGCGTTAACGCCTGCGGAAAGATAAAATTGTATAAAAATGACATTAGCAGTCACGTGACAATTCTCAAGCTAATGTAATTTTCATACATTTTTATCTTTCCGCAGGCGTTAACGCTAACAGAAAGTGGTTCTTGTCTAGACCCTCAGGTCCGTGACACGCGGCTATAGTCATCTATGTTTCGCTACTTCGGTGACGTCATCTCGTTCTCGTTGATTTCTCGGTGACGGCTTCGGTGGACAAACGGCCTTACAGAACACATTTTTTATTTTACTAACCACCATTTTAGTAGAAAAGTAGGTGGTGCGAAGTTTATGGGCTCATTTAGGAACTAAGCCGAAAAGGAAAAAAAACAGATTTTCCTAAAAAAAACTCTATGGCCTCGACAAAATCTATGGAACACCCTATTACGCGTTTTCGTGATTGGTCACTTAGTAAATGTTCATTATATTAATGGGTACAATGACCTCCTTTCAGCTAACGTTTCGTGTACCAGTATCCCGTACTGTACCTTATATTACTATACCAAGATTTTTTAAGCAAATTTTCTTTTGGCCTAAACCATTTACTTACTTAAAATGATTTCCTATAGAAAACAACAATCGAAACAGCTTTCCAATCAAAACCCCATTACGATAGATTAGTATAATTTACAGTAGTATAGTTTGAAATCTAGGTGCCTCAGTTCAGAGTTAATTGACTCCAGAAGCGAGTTTCTTCCGTAGGCGTCTTCGATAAAAAATACGTGGGCGTGTAAAAACTTTGTATCTGAAATCCCTTAGGTTGAGATGAAAGTAAAATAATCAATTCTGTCTTTAAAAAATCATCAATTTCAGTGATTCTACGCACTAAATATTTCAAATCTCTATACCAAAAATCCATATCGCATTAGCAGTGCGGAGTTAAGTAGGTAGAAATAAACACTCGCACGCATGCACGTAAGCATGCACGCTAGTATGCACGCAAGCACGCTCGTACGCGCACACCCCCACACACATTCACACACACGCGCACACAATAAAACGCAATCTTATGCTTTACTTGCTGTACACGCGGAATGTATTCCAGGTGCGATGGGCGATATCTTTCGATTTTTGTGTCTCTATGGGTAACTATCATCAATCGAACGCAATGCATACCTACATAACTGTAGTTACATCTACAACGGGAGAGGAAATGTATTAATCCATCACAAGATTACCAGCGCTACGGATGCAACGTCGAGCGGGAAACTAAGTAATTAATATAATAGACATGTGGTTCCAAACCACTCTTTTATAGTGAGGGCTTAATTTTGTCTGACGGGCGTTTGTAGGCCTTCGACGTCGTACTATTACTAAAGACATTAGCATTCGCGACGCAACAAAATGTTGAACTCTTTTTTTTAATCAACAAACAGTGCACAGCAAAGTGTAATATTATAGTAGCATTAGTAAGAAGCTAGGTAAACTAGCTGGTGCACCAGCAACGTTGACCACAGAATAATAAATGTTTTGCGTATACGTCTTTCTAATTTTTGCAAACTAAAAGAAATTATTTACGGGGTCTGGGTCATGCTGGGTTATTACATCTACCAGGACCTTCTATGCGAAACCAATACTCTTTGGCGGAGGCGTAGAATCGTCAATCAAACTGCTCGTAGCGTGCTCGTAGCGTATTCGTAGCTCAATCTTGGCGTCCGTAGTAAAATGTAGGTATTTGTAATTTAGGTCTCAATTTACACAATAGCGAGCTGACTCCTTCATGAAACTATATAGCTTTACACTTAATAAGTTATGAAACCACGCAGCTTTAGCAAGATGTTACATAATACAAACTAGAAGGGTTCTTTGAAACGCAATAGGTTTTTAGACAATCTTATTTATCATTCCTTGTGTTACAAGTAAATGTATTTACGCGCCTGCATCGTTTATAAGGTAGCCACTTTAGCCCCGCTACATGGAGCCAAAGGAACCACTTCCACCCCACAGCGGCACGTAAAATCGTATACACACCACGTGAGCAAGTAAAGAAGCCTCAGATCCTTGCAGGATCTAGCTCGAAAGATCTCATGTTTGCCACAATATACATGAGATCTGAGACATTCTTTATTTTTACCCCATAGGTAATAAAGATAAAAAAAAATCTGATAAAAGAGATCTGATGAAGATAAAAGATAGTAATCTACTATTTCAACCGCCTCCAAAAAAGAAGGTTCTCAATTCGACTGTATTTTTTTTTTCTTTTTTGTATGTTTGTTACGCGATTACGATTCTTTTTTTGTTTGTTAGGTCATACTTCAGAAGTAATCCCATCGAAATTGGTTCCGTAGTTTGGTTTTTAAATCCAAATAACTAGAAAAAAGATGTCGTCCAAGTAATTGAAATCGTTTTACTTTTAAAGTAAATACTTGTGGATAGTACATTTTATAGCTAATTATACAAATATGTTGTACAGCATTTATAAGTAGGTAGTGATCATTATGCAGACAAATATGAGAATTTTGAATATTTTTGTATGAAGTGATTCCACACTTATGGTATTTCTATGTTTTTAAAGCTTAAACAGGAAGAAAAATTATGACCTCCGGCAGGACTCGAACCTGCATACGAGCAGTCGCTATGGGTTTCCGTCCCAACTGCTTTGCCAATTAAGCTACAGAAGTCTCTGCCTGAGATGACAAATTTCCGAACCTGTTATAAGCTACCAACTAAAGCGTTGCGTTGTGTTCAAAATAGTATAGCCAGTGCGACTTCTCTCGTCAGGCCTTGGAACCTGCAACGGTTTCGGCTTGGGTAAATATTTGTGTTACAAAAATTTACAGATGGCGCCACCAACGCTTTAGTTGGTAGCTTATAACAGGTTCGGAAATTTGTCATCTCAGGCAGAGACTTCTGTAGCTTAATTGGCAAAGCAGTTGGGACGGAAACCCATAGCGACTGCTCGTATGCAGGTTCGAGTCCTGCCGGAGGTCATAATTTTTCTTCCTGTTTAAGCTTTAAAAACATAAATATGAGAATGTATCAAGAGGTGATTAGAGGAAATGGGCGTATTCATCTCTCATGCCGTCTCTGTGCCCGTTGTGGCTAACTAATAATAATTAATAACAATATTTCGGTACAGAAGTGCCTATTTGTACCTATCTAGAGACAGGGTAACGTGGAATGGTAGTAACGAAAGTAGTTTGGATTGGTTTTATGGTTACAAGTTTTTTTATGGAATGGAGTGACGAGACTGGCGAGACGTTTTCTTGGTTGTAAACGTCACGCCTGTCCATAACAGTAGCAGTGCCAGAATTGTGAACTTGCGAACGATATCATACGCCGCACTGCACTGCGCTCCAACCCTGAGATATTAGATGTCACATCTATTAATGCCCTTGCCAGTAATTTCTCTGGTAACATTGCCCTTCAAACTGAAACACAGTAATGCTTGCACACTAATGCTTGGCGATTGAATAATGGGCAAAGATGTGGTACTTCCCCAGGCGGACTCTAGAATAGAGTTCTACTAGTAGACAGGATACTTCCCCAGGTGGACTCTAGAATAGAGTTCTACTAGTAGACAGAATACTTCCCCAGGCGGACTCTTGAATAGTTCTACCACTACACGTGGTACTTCCTCAGGCGGACTTTGCAATAAAGTTCTATTACTACATATGGTACTTCCCCAGACGGACTTTGCAATAGAGTTCTATTCCACTAGATTTGGTACTTCCCCAGACGGATTTTGCAATAGAGTTCTATTCCACTAGATTTGGTACTTCCCCAGGCGGACTTTGTAATAGAGTTCTACCACAACACGTGGTACTTCCTCAGGCGGACTTTGCAATAGAGTTCTACCACTACATATGGTACTTCCCCAGACGGACTTTGCAATAGAGTTCTATTCCACTAGGTTTGGTACTTCCCCAGACGGACTTTGCAATAGAGTTCTATTCCACTAGATTTGGTACTTCCCCAGACGGACTTTGCAATAGAGTTCTATTCCACTAGATTTGGTACTTCCCCAGACGGACTTTGCAATAGAGTTCTATTCCACTAGATTTGGTACTTCCCCAGACGGACTTTGCAACAGAGTTCTATTCCACTATATAGATTTGGTAGTGCCCCAGGCGGACTTTGCTTTTTTTATACTATCAAGTGACGAGACGAGCAAGACGTTCGCTTGGTGGTAAGCGTCACGCCTGCCACTAACAGTAGCAGTGTCAGAATTGTGAACTTGCGAACACAATCCTGCGCTCGTCACAATGAAATATTATTAGATGTTAAATCTCTTCATACCCAGTAATTTCTCTGGTAACAATGCCCTTCAAACCGGAACACAGTAATGCTTGCACTCTACTGCTTGGCGGTTGAACCGGCAAAGGTGTGGAACTTTCCCAGGCGGACTCTGCAGTAGAGTCCTACCCACAGAAAAGCGAAATCCCTACTTCTTATCACTTCTCTCTTCAGTGGTCCTACCACTACTAAACTGAACTTCTACCTGCTCTCTGGAGAATAGTACATTTACGAAATGGTAAATGTAGCTTCAGTAACCGGTTTTTGTGTCCTAAATCCACTGTTGGAATGAAAATATATTTTCAGCGGTGAGAAACGATATTGGAGTCGGCACACGGTGATAGCGTAAAAAACTGTGGGGATGGAAATAAAAATAGTGCTGCGGTGTTTCGATCACTGCTTCCACAAAAGCTCTGTATTCTAACTGTAGGTTGTTTTTTTATCTGTTCAGTGTTAGTTAGTTAGACGTATATAAAACTAGAATTTTGTAATCCAAAGCTTATTTTTTTATTGAAAGAACACCAATATGTTGCGAAAACTTTCTTGGCAACATTTAAAGAGACATGGTAAATATTAAAGTAAACGTCATCAATATTATAGGTGTAGACAATTTTTTTTTATGCCGTGACACTAGTCTGGCTTTGCTACTGTTAGTGGCAGGCGTGACGCTTACCAACAGGCGAACGTCTTGCTCGTCTCGTCACTTGATTGTATAAAAAAATACTTTATTCCAAAGCTACAAGCTAATCACAACAAACAGTTTGTCGGTATGTGTGTGCGTAAATTTGTTACCTCTTCACGCCAAACGTCACGGCTGAACGGATTTGGATAAAATTCGGAATGGAGATAGCTTATTTCGCGGTATATCATATAGGTTACTTTTTATCATCATAATCATAACAGATTTTAATCATCAAGAGGGTGAAATCGCAGGGCGCAGCTAGTAATTGTGTTAGTGTTGATTAAAAACAATTAAGTATTTACTTAATGGTCGTTTGCAAAAAGCTAACAAATGAATGAAACCGTCCCCAAACAGTGTCTCATTTATCTGAATCAGTCGAATTGATTGAATATTCTGAATACGGTAGACAGGAAACGTAACATTCGTAGTTTGGCCAATTTGATTGGACTGCAAATAGAATTTCCTTATTGAACGAAGCTTATGGAGAGCTTTAACTTTAAAAGCTTCTAAGGGAAGAGCATTTTCATGTTTTTGCTTACGAAATTTCATAGTATGCATCGAATATGAATTACTTTGTTCTGTTTTTTTACTACTAATCTATAAGATTAGGTATTTTGTCCTACTTTATGACGATGTGGACGAAGATGATAGTAGTCTAGATTAGTAGCTTGGTTTTTGTTTGGTGATTTGAACCCTCTAGATAACTGTGAGGTAGACATTAAAATTAGCCAGTTTTAACAAATTCCCTTCGGTGGTAGCTAGCATGTTGATTAGGAAGTGATCTACCATTTACTTTTTAACCGACTACAAAAAAAGAGGAGGTTCTATGTTCAACGGTATGTTTCTTTTTTTTCACTGATTTCTCCTTCAAATGTGGACCGATTTTAAACATTATTCTTTTATTTGAAAGGGTTATACTTCCGAGGTGGCCCCAATTTAATTTGAAGTCGTTTTTTTAAAATGTTACATGTGTGTGTAAGCTGTATCGACAAAGAGGTTGCCTGAAGAATCCAACTCGGATGGGCAGCGTTCGGGAAATTGCGTAATATCTTCTCGTCCAAAATCCCGCAGTGTCTGAAGACAAGGGTATACGACCAGTGTGTGTTGCTAGTGATGACATATGGAACTGAAACGTGGTCTTTAACTGCTGGCCTGTTGGAGAAACTTAGAGTCACGCAACGGGCAATGGAGAGAGCTATGCTCGGAGCTACTCTGCGCGATGGAATCCGGAACGAGGATATTCGCCAAAGAACCAAACCGACATAGTTCGCAAGGTTTGCAAGTTGAAGTGGCAATGGGCAGGCCACATCGCTCGAAGAACTGACAACTGATGGGGAAGAAAGGTTCTTGAGTGGCAACCGCGAACCGGAAGACGCAGCGTAGGCGCGGCCTCCCACTAGGTGGACCGACGACATTGTAAAAGTCGCGGGCAATCGGTGGATGCAAATGGCAGGTTGTCGTACAGTGTGGCGGTCTAAGGGGGAGGCCTTCGTTCAGCAGTGGACGTCTCCGGGCTGATGATGATGTGTATAAGCTGTACATTATGTGTTGTGCTAATTTGGCTTACTCTTTAATTTCTCTTTTGCTTTATCTATAAAGCCTTAGTCGCTGGTACATTTCAAGCGATTTATATTCTTCATATATGAAAGAGATTTGAATGTATTTCATCTCTTCATAAAGATTAACGGCTATTGCTACAGCTTCACCCTTCCCATTACACATTAGCGTTATTGCGCCGCAAAAGCAAACATTATGTACTAAGGCCGCAGTTAGACTGAAACGATCTATTTATTTCATTTAAACATAAAAACAACAAGTTTGAGAACCATCTCCTTTTTGAAGTCAGTTAATAAGATAAGGGAAGTAAACTATGAACAATTTAACCCAATTACAAAACAACAAACTGCATCAACTTCACAGTAAATGCAGTTTGTAGTTTGTATTTAGTTTATACTTAGTTAGCTAGCGAAGGCGGACACTTTACCGACTACAGAAGAAATAAAAGTGAGTAGATACTAGGTATATGAACCATTCTTCAATTAAATAATGCTGAGTTTTATGTTTTTTTAAAATATCACCGTCTCTTTTTAAAGAAAATATTATTTATTTTACTAAATATTAACAGTTCAATAAATTATAGCATGATGAAAACGTTGCTTGTTTTTCTCTCCGGGCAATATTGTAGATAACCACGTTAATAGTGGGTGAATTCAATAAATATTCTGCTTCAGAGAGTTGCTAGTATTAAAACTAGTTATAAAATAACAAAAACATATGCAATAGGTTGACTCTTTCCTTTAGTTGTCGGTTTTTCGATATACGTTTTTAACTATTGCTCTTGAACACACCCAGCTAGATGCTAAGGTGGAGTTTTGGTAGAAGGAACCTGTTTGCTCTGGGTTTGAAACCATATATCATACATCTTTATATTCAAGAGTTGGTGTGTTATCAGAGAAATTACTGGGAATGAATAGATTTGACATCTAATATCTTAGGGTGACGAGTACACTGCAGTGCGGAGCAGGTTTTTGTTCGCTATTGTAGTAGTAGGACTCCACTGCAGAGCCCGACTGGGGAAGTACCACACCTTTGCCAGTTATTAAACCGCAAAGCAGTAGTCTGCAAGCCTTACTGTGTTCCGGTTTGAAGGGCAATGTTACCAGATAAATTACTGGGTATGAACAGATTTAATATTTAACATCAGGGTGACGAGCGCAGTGCAGGGCGGCGCAGGATTGTGTTTGCAAGTTCATAATTCTGGCACTGCTGCTGTTATGGGCAGGTGTGATGCTTACCACCAGGCGAACGTATCGCTCGTCTCGTCAAACAAAACATAAAAAATGTCTGAAAATAATTGTCGTATAGTGTGAACACGCCTGAATATGTTAATGTAATGTCAGTGCTTAACGTCATTGCCGGGGCACTATAATGAGTGAAAATGTCAGAATAACTCTTTATTGCTTCTAACATCCCCAGTTAAATTTTAATAGACGCTTATTCTTGTTTTAGTATACAGTTATGTTTAACTACCAAATTCAGTACCAACTATATAATACATACAAAATTATAGCACTATATTAAAATATTTTATTTATTAACACTAAATAAAAACTAACTTAACAAAATCTATTGATCAATAAAAATAACGGTGTCCATGTGGTAAGGACCCAAGAAAAAGGAAGCATTACATTTATCGTCAGTAGCAGGTTTCAATTGGTGTAACTGACAAAACACGTAAAATGAGTTGAGTTATACAGTTTTTTTCAGTTTTTTTGGCTCTTTCGAGTAGTATTAGTATTGTTTCTATTATTGTTTTTATTTTTGGTGTGCACAATAAAGAGTCTCTATCTAATATTTTAAAAAATTACGTTAAAAAAACGTCGGTTATACTTACACCACACATTTTAACTGTGAACTTTTAAATTTCCTCCTAAATTTTGTTGTACATGATTATGTTATCCATTTGCACAAGTCAAATTGAATCAATATCTCTAGGCACGAAAATTTAAAATTCAGTCACTGTAAGTGTCTTGGCACAGGTCTGAAATATTAGGTCTTTACCTATGAAATTGCCGTTTTGTATGGAATAAGTGAAAGTACTTATTTTTTTAAACTTTTTTATTTCTGTTATTCAAAGTAATAACCCATGCAATCGACGCATCTTTGCCAACGAATTGGCAGTTTATTGATGCCCTTCTTGTGAAAATCAGCTGGACGGGAGGCAACAAACTCTTCAAAGGCATTTTGTATTGCCGCTCGGGAAATAATTTTTTTACCCACTAAAAAGTTGTCTAAATTTTGGAAAAAGTAATAGTCGGTAGGTGCAAGGTCTGGTGAGTATGGCGGATGAGGGAGAGCTTCCAAGACTGTCTGTCTGTCTGTCGAGACTGTCTGTTGTGCAGTATGGGGTCGCGCGTTGTCGTGAAGGAGCTGTGGGGACGACCGATTGTTCAAAGCTGGTTGCCAATGTGCAAGCTTCTCCATCATTGTCTCCAGTTCTTCACAGTACACATCTGCAGTAATGCTCATGCCGTTTTGTAAAAAACTGTGGTGAATCACACCCGCACTAGACCACCAAACAGTGACCATCACCATTTTAGGGGTCATTTTTGGTTTAGGGCATTGCTTTGGTGCTGAACCAGGATCTAACCAACTTGCTGAGCACTTTCGATTGTCGAACAGAATCCATTTTTCATCGCACGTAACAATTCGGTTTAAAATTCCTTCATTTCTTTGCCTATTGAGCAGCGCGAGGCAGGTCTCGACGCGTACGTTGCGCTGGCGATCGTTGAGTTCGTGGGGGCACCCATCTATCAAGATTTTTTACCTTGCCTATTTGTCGCAAATGGATCAAAATTGTTTTGATGCTAACATCAAAAGCTGCTGCTAGGTCAGCTGTAGATTGAGTTTCGTCAGCATCCATAATCGCCTTTAATTCATCATTGTTGACCAACGTCTTCGGACGACCACGAGCTTCATTTTTCAAGTCAAAATTTCCAGAACAGAACCGGGAAAACAAATAACGGGTTGTGCGTTCGTTTGTACAGTTCTCTCCGTAAACGTTTTTGATGTTACGTGCCGATGTGTCGCGTTGGTGCCACAACGGAACTCATATTCCATAATTACACGAATTTTTAAAGTATCCATTATGACGAAAAAATTTCAAATGTAATGAAAATACAACGCTAATCAATAAACAAAAGACAGAGTTTGTAAAAATAATGTCATGTTTTTAAGAAAAAATTAATTTGAATTCAGAATACAAAGCCATTACAAACATTTTTTCTATTTGAAATGACCAGTACTGGAGAACGGCAATTTCATAGGTAAAGACCTATTATTTTAAGTCTTGAGCTCTTGAGGTCAAACAAGTGTAACTGTCATAAGTTTGGAAACAAAATGGTGTAGGTAACTGAAATTAATTTCCGATAATACGATTTAAAAAAAAAAGCTACAGACTTCAACTTCGCATACCTGGATGACATCTTCATATTTTCTAGTAATTATTGATTTACTTATTTATTTTTATGAACCACATCTGAAATATTACCTATTTAGGCTGAATATTTGAGGAATTTTAAACTTTAACTAAGTCAAGTAACTAAACGCATATCTTATGAGTTCCTAAATGTTTTTACTAGAATAATTACTTTTAATGTGACTTACATCTAAATCTAAATAACAAATCAGATCTATATCTAACAAACTTCTGGTCAGATCTAACAAATCCATAAATTTCGTCAGGAGGGTTTAAATGGATCTCAAGACGCTCTTTCCAAGTTTGAAATCATTTCCTTAGATCAAACAACATAAATTAACGACTTACTCACAAATTAAAGTACCTACTTTATTTAATTTAAATTGCCACATCAAACGAAATCTGTCAACTTAAAAAAAAAGCTTACTTATTTATATTTATGTAGAAAAAAAATACTAATTAGTGAAGTTGGTATAGAGAGAACATTGTGGGGCCGTCGTGGTTTGACAAATGGTTTACCTTTTGACCTTTTTTAACATATTATTTGTGAGACTTATATTTTGGGTTCTACAAAAATAATGAAACAGAAAAGTAGCCACTTACAGATGGTCTAACCCAGTATCCACTTTCTTTACCTTATTCCTATAAAATATCGGGTCATTCTACGCTTGACCCGAATAGTAATTGTGCCCCAGGGAAGGTGTGTGGATCCACGTGGGCCCACTGAGTAATGGGCGAAATAATAATATATGGACGGGTTAGAAAACCTTTAAGGAATTGCAGGTACGGTAGCAATGGGTCACTAGGGACCAGAATTGGTATTCATTTAGATACTTTATCATCTTCGTGGAATACCATCCTTTGAAAGGATCCACTGATGTGGTCACGACCCCGATTCTTGTTGGGTTAAAAAAGGACCTCAACATTGGGATGAGTTTTTGAAAGCGGGACACTGTATCCGACACCACACAATATACAGGGTGACGTGGAACGGCAGCACAAAGCCTATTAGGCCATTCTGCTCGTAACTATAGAAGTGGCCAACCTAAAAAAAAAAATGCTGGTCCATATATATATATTTTAATAAACGATTTGACTTTGACTTTTAAAGAGGGTGAATAGGTGACATTTTCATAAGGAACGGCAGATATTTTTAAAGACCCCATTGGAAAAGTTGGTCGAAATGGCGAGTGCAATGTCTTCCTTTCTACTTAGTATTGTCGTTCCGTGTAGCCCCGTTTAGGCGTATTGATTTTGATATAATTTATATAGAAATCAATGAACATAGATAAAAAATACATAGTCGAACATAGAACCTTGTTCTTTTTTGAAGTCGGTAAAAAAATAGACGCAGCGACTTTATATGAAGAATACAATTTGAAAGGTTGGCTAGCTTTGCCTTTGTACCCTCGTCTTTGTTCAACCGAAAAGGATAGTAAAATTAAATGGTTCTCAAAGTGCTTGACCTAACAATGTGCTCGGAACTCGGTCCTGAATTTTAATATCTTTGGTGATGGGGTGCCTACTAGTGTAATGTGTATTACTTACCCTTAATAACTTTTATAAGGTAAATGAAATGCCCGATAGGGTAAATGAAATGCTTGATAAGGGTATACGAGTTATTACTTACTATTACTACCGGGCAACAAAGTTTACGAGTATAGGTGAGTAAAATGAATTAGGGGCGTAGTATTAGTTTGAGTGCCGGTAGTAGATGGAAACTTCCCGAATTATGATATTTTGGATGTAATCATCGCATTTTCTGGTTTCTTATATTTTTTTGTACACTCGGCGTGTTAATGGAGCAAACAAAACTAATTTGTAGCATCTGCATCATTAATGGTGCAAGTCAATGGTGCATACAGTGCCTCGGGGCCCGAAATAATAATCCCGTAATCTTTTATTTGCTTAACACAAATTCTATGTTAAAAACAAAAACAACAAAACAAATACAAATTGTTTAATTCGACTTAAAAGTTCTACATGCCAACCTACAGGCACCTACATTATTATTATAATGTAAAAAAAAAACTTGTACGTGACACATCACGTTATTATTATAAATGCGAAAGTTCGTCGATTTGTGTGGGTACTGTGTGTGTGTGTTTGTTATCTCTTCATGCCAAAACTGCTGATCGGATTTGAATGAAACTCGGAATGGAAATGGCTTATTACCCGGAATAATTAGGCTACTTTTTATCACCATTTTTCATCATCACGCGGGTGAAACCACAGGGTACAGCTAGTTGGATATAATTGCGATGTGACTGCACAGAAAACCATAAAAGAGCGTAGTGTAGTATACCAAAATATGGGCAATTTTATACTTAACTTGAATATGTCTCCGGATAAATATTTGGCCTAACAATCCGTGTTAACTCTTGACACCAGTGTCAAGAGTGGGCTAAATGAGTTCATATATTCCAAATACAATACAATACAACTTTATTGCACACCAGAAATATAGAACAACTTACAACTAATCAGGGTACATTATTTGGCAAATACGTGTTATATTCTGGACTATTATACTACTAAAAAAGTGTTTGTTTTGTATGATTGGCTACATAAATGTAGCGTGGCAAAATGAAGTTTAGGAAGTTAAAAAGGCATTTTCTTTTACAACCTATACTTTGTAATTTTGTAAAGTAGCTCTAGAATATACCACAGAGCAGCTGCGTCGCCAAATACGCAAACATATGTTTTATTCAGAAATGTATGCGACACACATTAGCATGTGCTCGTCTCTCCTGTTAGGGATAATTAGAGGAGAATTGCCCTGTAACAGGCACTTTAACCCTCCAGCGCGTGGCGAGGGTCTTTATCAACGATACTCTATCGCTGGAAGGAAGATGACCAGTGACTTAGCTTCAGAAACTTTAACAGTTCATAATATTTAGTTTAGTCTACTGCGCTACTATACTGCGCTTTCGAAGTTTTGTTTTTTTTTGTTTTCCGTTACGTGTTCCGTGTAACACGGTGATACTCCAACGAACCACTTGACTCGATGACGTTACACCCAGTTTTTATCTATCGGGAAACACCCACTCGGGCCGCGCATTCTACTTTTTAGCAATACCTACGCAGAAAGAAAGTGGAATCAAACCGCTTCGTACGGGTTCTTGGTAGATCAACCATGAAACGGTGTCGATTTTTCAAGATCCTGACTGTCCGTTGCCTGCTCTTCCACAGACGACTCTTTATATTGTGCGTCGCTGCGGGTTAGTCCACGTCCCTCCGCAAAAAAAACCACGCCCCGTGGGGAGCCAGCTTAAAACATCTCTTACTAAAGTAAAATGGGTGTAAAAGTCCTAATTTGGGTCCCTGTGTAATGACGTAGCTATAGAACTTAAGTAACGTCTTATTTTCTGATATCTCACAATCTTAAGTACTGCCTAGGTGTCGTATTTCGTCGCGATATCGCAGGGTGGTCGTTTGGTCCCGCGGAGGAAATTACGCCGTTTCCACGCTCAAACTTTCAGATATTGACGGTTCATGGCAATATGGGACGAAAAAAATGGTGTTACGAGCCATTGAAGTGTTATAGAACATGACATTTTAACTGAAAGTACTTGTTCTATTGTTTGCCTCGTCTTTCGTTTGGTGGTTTCTAACCCGCAGGGGAGATAGCGGTAAAAATATATATGGATATCAGTTACGCTCACTGTAGAGATTTTCAGCTACGTTAGAAATCTACACCAATATTATAAATAGGAAAGATTTGTATTTTTGTATGCTTGTAACGAATAAACTCAAAAACTACTAGAATAATTTCAAAAATTCTTTCACCATTAGAATGCTACATTTATTATCCCTGAGTAACATAAGCTATATTTATTACTAGAAAAAAATTAAGGATCCCTACTAAAACTACGACAATGTAACCCAAAGTGTAAAAAAATAATACCATAAAAGGTTTTTCATCGCATGCGTGATAGATCAAAAAAATAATCTACAATATTAAACAACATATCAATATCTACAAAAAACATCGCGATACCATTTTATGTCCAACTATTGTAGATATGTCACTACAACTACTTTTTACATCTTAAAAAATGATAGAAATGCCGATTCCATACGTGATAGAATTGAACTCACAAACTTTATATTTACATTATATGTGGTATCAATTTAAAATGTATTATTAGAATAACCAAATGGCGATTTTTTTTTATTCTCATCAGTCACACTAAATAATGCACTAAGAGTGTTACCATACCAATCGATTGAACTTGATCAATGCTATTGTTCGAGGTAGACTGTTCGCTCGATAGCATCGATCAATAATCAATCGATTGGTATGGTAGCACCCTTAGTGTATCGATACCTACACACTAATATTATTAATTTGAAACTTTTTAGGTGTATGTTTTTTACCCTTTCACGCTGAAATGGCCGAACGGATTTGGATGAAATTTGCTATAGATGTAGTTTAAGCTTTGGAATAAAACATAGGCTACTTTTTATTCCAGGAAACGTGGGTGGAACCGCAAGGGCAGCTAGTAGTTCATAATAAAACTCCTTATAAAGAAATATTAAAAGATATATACGTTTTGTTGCCTCATTAACTTGATTAGATTCAATATTGAAAGAGTTACCTCGGAACACGAACCTAACCAAATATTAGATAACCCTTGTACCAACATGATTTTATATGAATGAATGGGCTTCCTCTTTTACGAAGGGCGCTCACGGCAGGATGTAAAGTTGAATGAAATATTTTATGCTCCTTTTTCATTTGAGTTACACAATCTTGGAACGAATCTGTTTAAATCTGAAAGGAAAATTTTCAATACCGGTTTTCCTTTTCATTATGACTTAGGTAATTGCCCGTTTATAGCAAATATTTTGGTTTACTGTGAAATTAGGAGACATTATCTCTTTGATGCTGTATCATTTTATATGATAAACTGGGACGGACCTGGGTATGTCTTAAAACTGCACCCAGAACCACTGGAGAACGGGCAGCAGCGTCCTCGCAGTTAATGATGGTGAGCATTCTGCGATCACCAAGCCGTCTGCCAAGCGTGGAGATTATGGCAATAGGGCTTCACCAGCCTGCCTGCCTTCGTTCAGCAGTGAACGTTTTAAGGCTGATGACGACATGAATGTCGTAGTAAGCGACATTTATTGACATTATAATAATTTAAATATGTAGGTAAATAATTAACTATCAACTACCTTAGGAGGGACGCTAGCTTTTGGTACTGAAGTTGCCTATCTATTTAATATGGAATTTTGTAAGTAAGCAAGTAACTAATTTGAGTAAGAAGATACAATTTTGTAGTCATAATATTATGAGATAAGTACTTAAATTAGTTCGCGGTTGCGAAGATAGACGATAGGTACTCGGCGTACCGAGGTCATAGTGCGTTCTGAACAACTACAAACTACATATATGGTTCCTATCCTAAGCTCGCGTGCCAAGCGTGGGCATTATGGTAACCCCTCCCTATTAAGGGAGAGGCCTTCGTCCAGTAGTGGACGTCTTCTGGCTGATGATGATAACTGATCATTTTATATACGTACTATTATGTGTAATTAGCGTATTATACAAATTGTAAGTATTATAAGTATTCGTAGATTGATGTGCTAACGCTACATTAAGCTTGTAGCGTTCGCAAATATTGTCGAAATAAATAGTGAATCGTTCAAATGCTCGTCAAAGGTGAGGTAGTTGCTTTTTGAAAGTTTTACTCTACAATTTTTAGTGTCAATGAATGACTGATTGATTTGAAAATAAATATATTTGAAATTTAGTACAAAATGACTTACGGATTCTATTAAAATGAATATGACACATGTGACTGAAAGCATAACATGGGATACTATTACCAGAGAGACAGCATTTGTGATACCTAGAGTGTTGGATATAAAAGAGCTTAACAATTCTTATTAAATATCTTTCCTTTAACTACAATCCATACATGGTAGGTACTCTTTTATTACAATAATGTTTTAATTTTTTTATTATACAGGGTTAGTCCTAATCTGTTAGCATCCTTTTAAGGGTATATTCTGCACTTCCAAACAAACAACTTTTGCTATGGGGCCAACATTTACATTGCAAAAATGTTGTTTGTTTGGATGTGCAGATTATGCCCTTAAAAGGATGCTTACTGATTAGGACTTACCCTGTATAAAGTTCCTAAGTTTACCTAAGTAATGAAAAAATAACAAACAACGATATAGACTGAATTATTTTCTCTTGCATGTATTAATGTTCTGACTGTGTCTACATCATGAAGTCCTATCTTCATAGCCTAACCGGTTTATGTTGAATTAGAGCTTGAAATTTCAAATTTATTCCCTCTGGTGCTGCGCCAACACTTCAACGCTAATTATGAATGTTGGTAATATCATAAAACACAGCTGAACTGCTGCGCCAGGACAAAGGCTCGCCACAAGTTTTCAGATTAAAAATCATGAAAAAGTTTGCCTTCCGTTGGGCGGCTAAGTTGGGTAAGTTTGACAATTGATTAGCAGTAACCTTTTATCCGACAACTGCAAAGTTAAAACGAAGGTGAATATTATTTTTGTCTTGGATGAGACTGTCAAATTGATCGATAAATATATAATTATATAGTTCAACACATTATACTGGCGGTTCTATTTGTCTGTTGTTTTAACAGTCACACCAGAGCGTATAATACCGTGTCGATCTAGGAGAAATCTATTACTCTACAATTGAAAACACCCAGACTGTAAAGCTTCAGATTGGAAAAACCCAAATTGTAGTTTTTAGGAAACAGAGAAGACGGCGTTGGGTTTCATTCTGGGAAGTACAGATGAAGATAGCCGTGGTAGCCTAATTTAAAGCCCGCCCGACTTGAAATCGTGAGATCACGGATTCAAATCCCGAGCCCGCGCCATATGAGCTCTTTGGATTTATGTACGGATTTTCAAACCAATAGCTTTTTCGGTGAAGAAAAACATCGTGAGGAACTTGCATAACCTGCAAACCTGAGAAGAAATTAAACGGTGTATATGAATGCATCAACCCGCAACTGACCCAGGTATTGGATATGGCTCAATATTCCTTCGAAGGAAGGCCAAAGTCCAGCAGTAGACTCTTAAGAGGCTGGTATTAAGTATACTTCTTATAGATGAAGATAGTGGAGTCATACTGTTGCATATTGTATTGATTTCAGTGGATGAAACCGCATAGCGCTTCTATTCTATCATGAAAGAGAAACAGTCAAAAAGAAACAGCTCCATAAAATGAGTGCATATTTCATTCGGATCTCATAAGTGCTTCCACAGCTACAACGAGAATTTCAATACTGATGGGACCGAATAATTCCGGTTTGGTGGTTCGTTGATAGCGATTCCATTTAGCGGTTACTTCCTCTCTCCTGTATTACACATTCCGATATATGTGGCATTCGTGTTTCCATTTGGGATGAATATTTGATTGAATATTGTTGTAGGTATTTGTATCGGTGAAAAAGTTACGTCTGATGGTCGATGGTTCTAGTAGTGTAAGCGTCAAATTAGCGTTATTTTATTTGATTTGACAAAAAGAGAGGAGTGGAACGTTGGTCGCCCAGATGCAGGATGGCTCTACGATATTGCGGGTCAAACCTAGACTAAGAGCCGTAGGTCGAGCTAATTCCATTCTCTTCAACTTTAGCTACCGATGCTGCGTGACTACGAATCGTATTGCGGGGCGATAAAATTCACGGCGGCGGCTGAACCTAATTATCGTAATTTTTAGAGTTCACGGTAAAGCCTCAGATTAGCACCGTACCGAGGCACATGACATACTAAGAGATAAGCCTATACCCAGCAGTGGGATAAGTAAGACTGCATAGGGATGACGATGATGACAAAAAGAGGATTATGATTTCAGTAGAAATCTATGGTATTAGTTAAATTACTTTAAACTATCACGGTTATTCGTTGTCGTCGTCAGCCATAAAACGTCCACTGCTGGACGAAGGCCTCCCTCTTAATAGAGGGGTGTTGCTATAATCCCCACGCTTGGCAGGCGGCTTGGGGATCGCAGAATGGTCACCACCGTTAACTAAGAGGACGCTGTTGCCCTTCCTCTGGTGGGTCTGGTTGCAGTTTAAGGACATACCAGGTCCGATGGTTATTCACTACAGTTTTATCATTTTATACTATAAAAACATGATACATTTCTGTATAGCAGGACGAGGTCACCCGTGTTTTCACTCTTTCAAAAAGGTCATTGATCTAAACTATATGAATATGTGATGCCAGAGTATGTGACTTAATTTAACGTGAGTGATCCCGAACATAAATGAGTTTTATGATAGGAGACAGGAGATATTTACCGTGATTATGTTGTGTATCGAGTCCCGATATAATCACAATAAATCAAGGTAAATAAATATCCTTTAAACAATCGTAAAACTATGGCGTAGTTGATTTACAGATTTCTCAGTTTTCAAATATTTATTCGATTTCAGTTTTTAATTTTCTTTCGTCGTATGGAAAAAACACTAACGAAAATTTGTCCATCCGTTGTACAGTTTGGATTTTGTATACTGAAAAAGGCCATTGTACCAGTAACTTTTTGGTAATAATGTCACTCAGAACCTAATTTATCTAATCTATCTTATCTCACACAATATCTCAATATCATTCGACTACAGATGCGATCTGCATAAACTTTGTAGTCCTTCGAGAATATACACAGTACGTATTGTTTGGGTATAATGTAAACTGAAACAATTTCAGGCTTGAATGCCGAAACGATACTGGCCTGATGATATACAAACAATGCATATGAATGCTTCTTAACTAGTTCGAATTCATGGGGTGAATAGACAAATATAGTGATATGATATTATAAATACAAATGTTTGTGATTGTATGTGAGTATAAATGTTTGCTACGTACTTTTTTATGCTATAACCGGCTCAACGGAATTGTGTAAAATTACGAAATGAGATAGTCTATACCTTGGATTAGTCCAAAATCCCGCAGTGTCTGAAGACAAAGGTCTTCAACCAGTGTGTGTTGCCAGTGATGACATATGGAACTGAAACGTGGTCTTTAACTGCTGGCCTTTTGGAGAAACTTAAGAGTCACGCAACGGGCAATGGAGAAAGCTATGCTCGGAGTTACTTTGCGCGATAGAATCCGGAACGAGGATATTCGCCAAAGAACCAAAGTTACCGACATAGCTCGCAAGGTTTGCAAGTTAAAGTGGCAATGGGCAGGCCACATCGCTCGAAGAAAGGTACTTGAGTGGCGACCGCGAACCGGAAGACGCAGCGTAGGAAGGCCTCCCACTAGGTGGACCGAAGACATTGTAAAAGTCGCGGGCAACCGGTGGATGCAAATGGCAGGTTGTCGTACAGTATGGCGGTCTAAGGCCTTCGTTCAGCAGTGGACGTCTTCGGGCTGATGATGATGATGATTATGATTATAAATACAAATGTTTGTGATTGTATGTGAGTATAAATGTTTGCTACGTACTTGTTTATGCTATAACCGGCTCAACGGAATTGTGTAAAATTACGAAATGAGATAGTCTATACCTTGGATTTGTCCAAAATCCCGCAGTGTCTGAAGAGAAAGTCCTTCAACCAGTGTGTGTTGCCAGTGATGACATATGGAACTGAAACGTGGTCTGTAACTGCTGGCCTTTTGGAGAAACTCAGAGTCACACAACGGGCAATGGAGAGAGCTATGCTCGGAGTTACTTTGCGCGATAAAATCCGGAATGAAGATATTTGCCAACGAACCAAAGTCACCGACATAGCTCGCAGGGTTTGCAAGTTAATGTGGTAATAGGCAGGCCACATCGCTCGAAGAACTGATAACCGATGGGGAAGAACGGTTCTTGAGTGGCAACCGCGAACCGGAAGACGCCGCGTAGGAAGCCCCACTAGGTGGCCCGACGACATTGTACAAGTCGCGGGTAACCGGTGGATGCAAATGGCAGGTTATCGTACAGTGTGGCGGTCTAAGGGGGAGGCCTTCGTTCAGCAGTGGACGTCTTCGGGATAATGATGATACCTTGGATTACCACACGAGTTACTTTTTCCAGCAAATATTTACGATTTTCGTGCATGAAACTACACCATCGCTATATAGTAAGACACAAGGACAGACTATTAACTATTTTTCAATCTGTGAATAGCAAGTACTTATTTCTTGCCCATGATACAAAAAAACTTGACACATATAATCAAGAGCGGTAGACCAGTTCGTTTGTAAATATAGGTAGGTAACAAAGTTATATAGACAAATTTTCCCAAAACAAAAAACAAAAATGGCTCGTAGTTTCATGCAATATAACTGACTGGCTCTTGAGTTTAGACAAAAGGCTCATATTAAGAGCATTTTCATTAATTCACTACAGCCAAATCTCTCCTCACAAGTGGATGCCTGGAAAACTCTCTTGTTCACGAGAAATCCATTTGTCCTTGTCAGTATAATTTGACATTTCTATTTCCGCATAATTTGACATGGGATGTGAAATGGGCAAGCTTATGTTGATGCAACTATGATTTTACGTCTGGGTTCTCTTATGTAACATGTAAAATATACACTGCCGATATTTTTCCTTTTTGTTATGCAACTGATGACAAATAATAGACGGGTTGCCCGATAGTAAGCAACCACCTTCGCTTATGAATGGATATCAGTAGCACCAGAGACATCATACATAAGTTGCCGACCTTTTCTTTTCTCCTCTATTGTTGTTTACCTTTTTATTTATTATCTTTGTGCCTAGCTTGCAATACGCTGCCAGTATTGAGTAAGAATTTTGATTCAAGAGTTCGCAATTGAAGGTGTGAATAGCTTATCCTCACTTAAGTGTTCAGCGAACCAAAATTCAGCCCAAGCAACTTCTGAATCTTTACTACTCAATTAAAACTTTTTGATAGTCTTTTCAAAGTAAATATTTCCCCAGAAGTCAAAGAGCGCCTGGCGGTTGCGGTACTCAAAATATGTATACAAATGGGTTTTCTCAGAGCATTATCTTCCAGCGATATGGCTCGTGCAGTGCAATTTATTTCGGAGTACCAGAAGCGGGCCGTTTGCCTAATGTACTCCAGTTTCAACATGCCTTGGTATGCGAGCACTTAGCGTTTGGAGATCATAGCCAAGGTGGATAATAGATTAAGAAATTAATCAAAATTATGAACCAAGAGTGCTTTCTAACATTCTTGTACCTTGTGGCTAGTTGGCATGGATTTTAGTATTCTTACGCTTTACAAGAATAAAATATTGTTGGCTAAATTGAATATTGGGTAGGTTAAACCTATAACTTTTTATTAGAAAGAGTTGTTAGATATACAGTTTTACTGGTGAGGTTTGTTAGTATCAGCTAAAAACTATATCTCCTTGCACGTGAAGACACAATGATCCTTTTAAAAATTCAAAATGTTTTAATGTACACTAAAATCACCACAGATTGGGTTCCAAATCTAATTTACTTCAGGGTTGGCCCAGACGAGGCTGGCGTGACAAAAACTGGCCTTGATGGGCCAGTGTTTGTCACGCATGTCTCGAGAATTTCGAAGGAGGGAAAGGAGGTACCTAAAATATGGATGTCTTCAAATGTAGAGAAAACAGGTTTCATTTAGGCATGCGCCATCTTAGACCGCAACGTTCGGTTACACTCCGCAGGATGCGGTCAAACGCAAACCTATTAAGAATAAAAATATAGCTTTTTGCTCAGCAGTAGGAAATGTCAGGTTGAAGATATAAATCGAAAAATATAAATACTACTAACTACTTACTAATATTAATACTAATACTCCACCCGCCGTACTTCGCCGTACTTCGTCCGCGTACGGAAGAAATTCACCCCGCTCCCAAATATCTTCCATACACTGGGGAAATTATAATTTCTCCCCATTTTCACGGCTTTACAAAAAACAAACCAATAATATTGTTTTAAAAAGATTATCGTTTTCTTTAAAAGATCAATGCAAATACCAATTTTCGT
Organism: Erannis defoliaria; assembly: GCA_905404285.2. Classification (NCBI taxonomy): domain Eukaryota; kingdom Metazoa; phylum Arthropoda; class Insecta; order Lepidoptera; family Geometridae; genus Erannis; species Erannis defoliaria. The sequence goes on along the minus strand of FR990066.1, from coordinate 6,692,355 downwards.
CACTATGACTTCAAAAACAAATAATTTTCCATACAAAGTTCTATCTCCCGTTTCACCCCCATAAGTCATCCCTGTCAAAAATATCAAATATATAATTTTTATTTTCAATGAGCTATCCAAACACAAATTTTCTCAACTAAAAGTTCATTAAAAATGGACGTTCATACAAAAGTTTTTACCTATTTTTACTTTTTTATTTTCAGCTGGGAATAGCCCTGTATACACATTCTCCGTCTCTGTCATCCTGAATGTAGATGAGTGGGACGGATAGTGTGAATCCGAACGGAAAGCTTTCCGATTGAGTTGTGTGCAGGGGCTGAATTTCGAAACATTATTTCCTTCTACGCATCAAGACAAATACACCATACAAATCTCAAGTCTGTGCGAACAGCTGTGCGCTGTTTGTCAGTGAGTGAGTCAGGACATTGATTCATAAAGTATTAAATTAGAAGATTTGGACGTTTGTAAGTTTGGACGTTTGTTCACTTAAATACAGCTGAATGAATTTGGAAGAAATTTGGTACAGTGATACCTTATATCTTGTAATAAAACATAGGCTACTGGGCCCAGGAATCGAGGGTGAAATCGGTGCTGCTGCTGCTAATAACATACAACATACACAAGTACATTGGTATTAATAACTTTTAAAACATATTTGCTCGAAAAATTTGCTCGAAAAATGCACTTACGAAACCTGTATACATCGTTCGAAAGTTGAACATTACGCAACATACAACTAGGCGTGCGGTAAAATAGCTAGGCGTGCGGCAAACCTATTTTACCGCACGCCTAGTTGTAAAGCGCCGAGCGTATCCTTTACGGTTTTTTTATTTCTATAATAATATATAAGAATTCCACCAAGGCGTTACACATTATGAGAATTAATAAGCTGAATTATCGAAACTCCTTGGAAGCCCTTTTGCTCAATACGTTTGTCTCACTTTAATACTAAAAAGAAAATGAGAGGAAAGATGTAGTTCTAATTTCACCACGCGCACGCAGTGCCATTTGTTAATTCGCGCTATTTCATCCTTCCTCCTAGGAGGATTATGGCGTCGCACTCTGTGCATTTGCTAGTGCAAGTATTTATTTGTATCAAGTTTTTGTAAATTTTCAAGTCGAATGAGTTATTGAATGTGTTTTTGTAGTCTGTTTGTCACAGTCAAAGTCACAGTCAAGTCCAGTCATATCCTAGCAAAGTTGTGGCAACTTTACTACAAACTTCTTCGGAGTTTTTGAAACAAAAAACGAAAAGAAACTCCACATTAGAAACGTTTTAACGAAGACGAACTTAGGCCTCTAAGGTTCTTAGGCTCTAATGATTTTTATTACATTCGTCTACTCGTTTGTAAAAACCAACTTACCGCACTAGTATCATAAATACTTAACTATTACTCCTTTAAACTGAACAGTACGTTGGTTTCCCGACGTACCGTTTGCACCACTGACTTGCCCCATCAGTGGTGCAGATGCAACTGCTTTGTATCGTTTGCACCATTAATGGTGCATACGCAACTAGAGTTTACACCCCGTACCGTTTGCACCACTGACTTGCCCCATCAGTGGTGCAGATGCAACTGCTTTGTATCGTTTGCACCATTAATGGTGCATACGCAACTAGAGTTTACACCCCGTACCGTTTGCACCACTGACTTGCCCCATCAGTGGTGCAGATGCAACTGCTTTGTATCGTTTGCACCATTCAAATTAATACAACTATTTCTTATACAATTTTATTACTGTACTCTTAGTCAACTGTACCGTTTGCTTAGTTATACTAACTACGTTAATCCCAATGCTTTTTTAATGTATAAGTTGTGTACAGTTATAATTGGAATAATTTAGGTTCTCATGCTTTTTTTACTATTTTAGTTCATTCTCGTAATTGTAAGTTTAGTCTTTTACTGTACCATTTCAATAAAATAAAATGAAGTCTCCTTTTATGAATTTTCTTTCCTGTAACTTTTCTTCGCAAATACTGAAATTCAAAAGTTGGTCCGGTAGAGGTTACAGGCCACAAAGTCAGGGCCTGCGGTTACAACTTGAAACTTCTAAAGTCCATTAACGTTGACATGTCAAATGTTTGCGCCGGTAGCCGCTCTGAGATAACTCAATTTTAAAAGGTAATACCTGCGACCCACACTTTTGATACCTAACTTTATTTTAGTTTGTGGAAACCAGGTCACCGTCTGATTTGAGTGCTGCAAGCTGATACTGTTCAAGCCTTCTAACATATTCGTTGTTTATTTTTATGCTTTCAGCAAATTGGGGCGAACGTGGATTTAGTTTTGATAGTAGAAATGTCTCGACATAATAGTTTTTATATATGTATATAAAAAAACTATTATAATTCGTAGTAAGTTGTCTGCGTTTCTACTCCGTTTCTTTTGTTGGCAAGGGGAAGTTTTTTAAAGACGTGTAGTCGGGTTATGTGGGATTGTACCCACTAAAACCTCCGGGTGGCTTGCCTTTGTGCTTGACGGAGGGCTCCAGGTTCTCCAGTGGTCACACCAGAGCAATCGGCAATGCGCTTCGGCTCTTCTTAGGACAGCTGCATGCTACTTTGTAAATGGATGCCTTCGACAACGTGGACCACGCACTGTTGTCGTCCTCTTCGAGCGCTTCGGATGGTCACTTACAACTATAACTTCGAGCCTTCTCTTAACAGATCATTAAGGAAGGCAGACCAAATACCGATGAAAAATAAAATTAAAATATAATTGCCCCGGCATCAGGGCAAACGTACATACTCCAATTTAAAGCTCAAAAATCTTGGTATGGATACGTCATGATAAAAGAAGATTACTATACGAGGGCCTTAGAAATTATGGTAAGCGGTAAACCGGAAGGAGCCAGCTTAAAAAACCCCATCTAGTTGAAAAGGATAAGAAAATCTTGTAGATGAGAGCAAAACCCTATTTTAGACGTGATCTTGGCGTGTCTACAGAGAAATGTTAATGAAATCTAAGCTTTACAAAAATGGTATCATTTTACTTATAGGTAGTCTGCCTCAATTTATTAGATGTCGTACACCGTTAGTAGGTATTGATTCCTTTGTATTGATTACACCTCTCACCTCCCCCACCACCAGATACCTCTTCTTCTACCGTTGAAATTAATAGAATAACAAAAAGGGTCACCTCTGTAATGTTTGCGACAGGTTCCATTACTCAAACGATACGAATAATATCTTCGACCGAAATTCCGACAACTGATTTGGGATATTCGCTTTTGATAATTTCCTACCCGTAGTTTATTAAAATTGCTCTGCAAAACCTATTGAAAAACTAAACTTAATTGATGTTGTAAGTTTTCTTCGTTTTTGGCATCGTACTTGGTCTTTTCTACCAGTTTCAAATATTTAAATATATTTTTCAAGGTTTTGATGATAGATCAAATAGATCTTAGTCACGTAAGTTACAGTCAACCCTAAATCATGTGTATTTCGACGTTTGTTTTTATTAGAATAGAAAAGCGGCGGTCAAATCTGTGCATTTCATCCACTCACAATAAAAGGATATATACAATTTCAATGAATCCGCCACACCACAAGTAGTAAATGAAGATTTGTAATAAAATATAATCTTATCGAAAATCGGGTAGAAAGTTAATTTGTAATCGCAAAACTAAGTTTTACTGTAATCAATAAAGTAATTTTATTGCTTAAAATAATTTGCACAATATTTACGTATACTATAGTATATTCGTTGTGTTCAACCTAAACTGTGACCTCGGAACCTCTATATTTTCAATTTTTTTTGACCAATTTGACTCATAGGTCGAACTAACTCACTCGTGAACTTCACTGCTCGAACTACTTGCCCAAAATTTTAAAAGTCAGTTTGTCCGATCCGCAATCACACTATTTTACACTTTTTTCAAATTTTTTTTTTATTTTATTTTTTTATTTTCTAATGCATGGCTAGTCTGTTGTAACAAAAATACTTTTGTTTGGCTTGGTCAATTGAATGAATCGTAAACCTAAGGGCACCCAAGGAAAGCAGGGGCTATCTACCTTCTTACTTTACATCAGGCTGCGCAAGCAAGGTAATTGAATGTAAGAGTTATGTTATGGGGGATACACAAAGATGTAAACTGAGCCCGACATTATGCAGGCTTCCGTTTTACGTCCGGATGTTAAATATTTACTGCTCGCATTTGCAACGTGTTCTGAGGAATCTGAAGCACCGGGATTTGACTGAGATGTTCACATAACATTGACAGATGTTTGATTCGTGAGATCTAGGTATAAAGCAATTCTGTTTCGTAATCTGTGCTATGTTTTATTAATGGGGATCCACACTGCCATTTTATTCCGCTAGGTGGCGCACAGTCGATGTGTCCCAGAGAAATTTTACTAGATGTATCCATAGTGAACTGTCAATCTCATACATTTTGTTGTTTTTTTCCAACATTTTAATGGTTTTACTCTTTTTAGATTTCAATGTGACTTTGTGTTCTGTACCAGGATGTTCCAATCTTGGTGAACATCAGTTTCCAAAAAACACCACTTTGAAATACGCAAAAAGCACGAAATATCAGAGTAAAACGTACTGTTTAAATCCTCTTTGTATCAGAGTTACCATATCAACCGTTCGACAAGGTCCGCTTTTGTCCAGAAGATACTCGTATTATTTGTAAAATACGCGACATCTAATACAACAAAGCTTTAGACTTACAAGTTGATTATCTATAGATTTTCTTAAACTAGTGTTTTTTCGCGAATTGATGATTAAAAATGGTGGTGTTTTATTCATTAAGTGTCGAATCATACGCACAAAGTGTGGGCAAGTGATAATTATAATGTGGTGCAACATGTCTTTCCGTGTTGTTTTTAAACTCCGTGAAAGCTTAAAGTCACCACAACTTTACTAGGGCATCACTTGGACTTGACTGTGACTAATTTTGGGTGACTGACTATGATTTTATGACTTATTTGCCTTTAAACTATACAAACTTGAAACATACATTTTTATATTTGACACTGGCAGAATGCACAAAGCGCGATGCCAATAACAGATTACATGTGTAAAATGCGGTGAAACATTACAATACATGTCTTTCCGTGTTGTTTTCAAAACTCCGTGAAAGCTATAGTAGAGTCGTCACATCATTACACGGGCATCACTTGGACTTGACTGTGACTAATTATGATTTTATCATCTGCAATAAACAAATTGAGTTTTTGACTTGATACAATACAAACTCAATAAATACATTTACTTATACTTGACTCTGGCAGATTGCACGAAGCGAATATCGAAAACGAAAAAATTTATTGACAGTTGGTTTTGTCGACATTTTGACATGTCCAGATCGCTGCTGGCGCCATCAGCGAAAAGTTTTGCGTGTGGATCTCCATTATTGATTCAGCTGTTGAATCGGCTAAGTTACTATCAAAAAGCGTGAGACAGACAAAGAGACAAAGGTTACAATACTTGTATATTTTTCTTTCATGAACCAAAAGACGTCCGCTCTGGACGAAGACGGTGCGTGGGGCTTGCCATAATCCCCAAGTTTAGCAGGCCTTGGAGATATTATTATACAGCACATTTTTTTACTAACCAGCAAATCTTTGAAGTATTTACTCATCATTGTTCATTATTTCTTTGAGACTAACTCTGAATATGCGAACAAAAATTGCTGTTCCACACAAAAAGTTCATTCAACTTCGACAAGATGGTATGGAACAGCTACTTTGTTAAAGATGTTGATTCAATTCGATTTTAATTTCATTGTTGGCCCCATGGCAAAAGTTGTTCAAGAGGAGTTTTTTTAGTGGTAGGACTCTACTGCAGAGTCGGCCTGGGGAGGCACCACACCTTTGACAGTTATTCAACCGCCAAGCAGTACTATGCAAACATTACTGTGTTCCGGTTTGAAGGGTAATATTACCAGAAAAATTTCTCGGTATGAAGAGATTAAACAGGGTGACGAATGCAGTGCAGTACAGTGCGACGCAGAATTGCATTCGCAAGTTCACAATTCTGGCACTGCTACTGTTATGGGCTGGAGTGACACTTTATTGTATAGAAAAAGTACAATGGCCCTTAGTTAATCAAGTAGAGTGGTGTGTTAAATCCTGACTGACTCTCTGACTGACATATCAACGCATAGTCTAAGCCTCTGATCCTACAGAAATGAAATGACCTATTTCCTGTTTCTTATAGGTAAAGGTGCACGCTTACACACACTTAACTTGGGCAAAATGTCCTATGACACACTTGAGTCACTTAATGCTAAATACTATAAATTCCAAAATGAGTGCTGCCTGTCTCTTTATTTGTTTGACCAAACGGCTGAAATGATTTAGACCAAATTTAGCATAACGGTAGTGTGCACTAGGACAGACTATACTATCCCTCTAAAAATACGGAAAACTGAATAACACGGGTAAAACTGCAAAGACACAGTTTAATATTAATGTTAACTAAAGAATAACATTAAAATAACGAACACACGTAGTCCCTTATTTAAAACAGGAGGTTTTTTTAGTAATTTTCTTGACATTTTATCCGAAAAGTTTTTACTGCATCAAGATGTTATTACAAGAGACTGCTTTTAGACGACGCTGTAAGAAAAACAAGGAAGAGACCGTTTTTCTTTTTTATTCAACGAGGTTTTACAAAGAAACCCACTTCAATATCATTTTTTTTTAATTAATTTTCATCTAATGTCTGAGCTATAGTGCGATGTTCTGAAGTTTCAAATGATATTGTGATGTTGGTATGGAAATACATGAAATCTAATAACTAATCGTCTTTCGAGGAAAGGCCTAAATATGCCCAACAGTGGGATGTTCAAAACCGAGACGGTAGTACTTAGCAGTAGTAGGAAAACAAAATCTAAAGCAAGAAATGCTTAGTTCTGACGCGTAGGGAAATAAATAAAAAAACATATTCTGAATTAGCCGCGGTAACCTACTTAGGACACTCCCAGATTTGAAATCGTGAGGTTGCCGGTTCAAACCTTGACCCTTACAATGAGCTCTTCGGAGTTTATGTACTTACGGATTTTCATACCACAGGCTTTTCGGTGATGGAATCGTAAATAAAACTGATTACATCCAAAGAAGAAATTAAATGGCGTACTTACCTATGTGAATCCACCAACCCCTAACTTGACCAGCATGGTGGATATGGACCGCTCACTATTCGAGGATAGGCATAAGTCCAGCAGTTGAATATTAAATAGGTTGATTAAATGATTATACATGGTTGTACTAACAATCATCTGGCGGTCACCCAATCTAAGACGGACTCGATCGATTCGTTTAGCCATTTATTTGTAAAAAGCCAAATAATTTAGAAAGTGATAGAGTTACTATTTTCGTAGATAGAATTAAAAATAAAAATACTAGGTTACTTAGGTACCTACCTACCTACGTATTTATACTTATACTACATATTCATGTGATGTGATAGAATTATACAGATCAATCACTAACTCAGATAAATAAATTAGCTCTAATCACTGCCTAATCTCTTCCAGCAAAATATAGGTAAGATAATTAAATGCAATACATATAAGCCATTGCAGAGAGCAAGTGAAACTTTAATTCTATCAAGCCGCAGTTGACCTAGAAAGCTGTGCTAACGTTCACTGCAATTCAGGTAAGCTTAGTAACATTATTTAGGTATATAATTATTAGACCGTTGGAAAAGGGAGGTGAAAGATTTGTTCACCAAACGAATATAATTTTATTGGGAGAAGCTTAAGTCGAATCAGTCATGTCGCGCTGATGGAATAAGGATGGACTGTGAAGACAGGGTAGGTACTTGGAACGGATGACGGGACGTCGTGTCCCCCGATAGGTTGTCCCAAATACGCTGTTCGTGTTGAATGAATCTGAGCTTAGATTAGTGCTCTGATAAGTAGTAGACTAATACAAAACCATTTCAAAATGTATAAAAAGCAACTGTGTAAACTTGTTCATACTTATTGAGACGTCACAATAACTATTTAGTATTCAGTTCCTGACAAAATGTAGGGAAGGTTTGAGACACGAAAGTTGATACGTCTGATAGACTAGCTACACCCCGCGGTTTTATTCGCGATTGTTGTGATAAAAGTAGGCTATGTTTTATTCTAAGGCATATTATCCTGGACTAACAAACATACCCAAATACACACCGACAAACTTTCACATTTATAATATTAAGTAGGGTATTAGTAGGATAAGTACCTTTGTACTTGCGCGAGCTCTAGTGCATACTGACTAGCGCATTTACTAACATAGGCCAAATACTAACTTTAGAATCACTGCGTCAACTTAGTAAGAAACAATTTGAACTTTACTGACTGCAACAAAATGTAATCATAGTACAGTAGTTTGTTTTATGATTAGGTACATTTCAGTAAAGTTCAAATTGTTTTTACCGACGGACGTAGATAACACACCACGGTCAATGTTTCCGATAATGAGGCATAAAACGGTTGTGGATGACTCTTGGATGATGATGATGACTATTTGGCAAATAGTCCTTACCGTGAAAATAAACATTTTTTTTTCTTTATGATAAACATACTGTAATCGATATAATGTCGATGACCACCTTTCTCCGAAAGCTCAAACAAACAAAGATTCTCAATGCTGTTTGATGCTGATTTTCTTAGCTTGTGTGTGCTTGTATATGTGTGAAAGATAGTCAACCCACACATTACAAGTTTCGAGATATAGAGCAATTAAGTAGAGCGGTTATACAAAAAAATATGCCAATAACTTCCAAACCGTAAGTTACAATTTAATAAGATTGGTGTCGCATTAGCAAAATATGAGTCTTGTTTATTAGTTAAAATAAAAAAGAATGTAATTTAAGCTGGTGTGAGTTTTAATCATTGTTTTGCACTTACCACCAAAGCGACAGTATGTTGTGACTGGATTACACCGGGCTTCGTGGCAAATGTTTCGTACTATTGCTTAGTAAGAGTCCTTACGTGTGATTGTACTAATTAGTGCTTAGTATAAGTAAGTGACACTGCAAGTGAATAGAATCCGATCCTATTTACTAAGCGACAAGTGTCATTATTAATATTAACTGATTAGAACTAATGAGAAGTACGACGCCCGTGTAATCTATACATTAGAAGGTTGTTAAAATTGTTCATCGTCCACCTAAACAAGTATGAAATCTCGTAGTTTCTGTGGGATATTGTACTAAAAGGGTTCGAAAATTGTCGAGCAAATTTTTTTTATGTTTATTTCCATGGAAAAAAAAACAGCTCGCCAATTAAAACAATGTCAATTTGATAACTTTTACAATTAAATGCGCACAGTTTTCAATTGAGGTCGTAAGGGTTGTTCGGAAATTAATTAAAATAAAACTTACTTCGTTAGAAACCGCCCTAACAGATGGCAACATATTGATGAAAATATAAAGTAAATTAAATTTTCAACAAATATGAAACACGTACGGAGTTTGTATGTTGTCAGCTAGATACAATTTGCTCCATGATTTTTGTGTTCCGCGGCAAAAGTTATGGTTCCTGATTTTGCCGAGAGTAAATGAATAAATAAAATAAATATATAACGGTGGACATTTCACACAGCGCCATCTAGCTCCAAACTAAGCATAGCTTGTAATATGGAAACCAGATAGCTGATAGAATACTTAGATACTATTGAGGGGAAGTCGTTGGTTGGAAATAATACGACCGCTTAGGTACACATCTTGTTTAGTCCTCCTTAATTAATCTAAATAAACTGTCTTATAGATATTAGACATGTCCAACGCCTCAGTTTCCGGATGAAAAGAAAAAAAATATGTTTTAAGTACCTACTTAAACTACTGTACTGGTTTACTACTATTTATGTTTTAAAAAGTTTTAAATGGAACAAAAAAATAATAATATTAAAGTCCACTACCATTCAGCAGCGTACTTCTATGCTGACGTTATTGCCACGTTGAATGGCAAAGCCGTTGGGCCTAAAGAATAGTAAGTACAAAGAATATATATTATAATTATGTACACACACAAAGAATAAGAAAGTAAGTACAACTATTTGACGAACAAAATAAAAATAAACATAGTTTTACTCAACACGTCATGAGACGTTATCGGTCCACATGAAGAGGCCTATTCCCATTTCATAAGGTCGTATATTTTTATGAATGAAAATAAAAGCTTGTAATTTGCGTAAAACCCGACCATTTACACGTTACGTCCCTAAATGTTCCGATTGGGTCGGACTGATAGCCTCTATAAAATATAGGGAGGCTGTAAACAAAGCAAATATACGGTAAATACCTGTGGTAGAGACATAGGATGTATTGAGACGTGACTGAGAGATATTATGAGACGTATATAGACATAGGATGTATTGAGACGTACCTGAGAGGACAGGGTTGTATTGACGAGTGACTGAGAAAGACATGGGATGTTTGAGACGTGACTGAGAGAGACACGGGATGTATATTGAGATGAGACTGAGATATATTATGGGACGTATCTAGACATGGGATGTATTGAGACGTAACTGAGAGAGACAGGGTTGTATTGACAAGTGACTGAGAAAGACATGGGATGTATGAGACGTGACTGAGAGAGACACGGGATGTATATTGAGATGAGACTGAGAGATATTATGGGACGTATTTAGACATGGGATGTATTGAGACGTAACTGAGAGAGACAGGGTTGTATTGACTAGTGACTGAGAAAGAGATGGGATGTATGAGACGTGACTGAGAGAGACACGGGATGTATATTGAGATGAGACTGAGAGATATTATGGGACGTATTTAGACATGGGATGTATTGAGACGTAACTGAGAGAGAGACAGGGTTGTATTGACTAGTGACTGAGAAAGAGATGGGATGTATGAGACGTGACTGAGAGAGACACGGGATGTATATTGAGACGTGACTGAGAGAGAAATGGGATGTATGAGACGTGACTGAGAGAGACACGGGATGTATATTGAGATGAGACTGAGAGATATTATGGGACGTATTTAGACATGGGATGTATTGAGACGTAACTGAGAGAGAGACAGGGTTGTATTGACTAGTGACTGAGAAAGAGATGGGATGTATGAGACGTGACTGAGAGAGACACGGGATGTATATTGAGACGTGACTGAGAGAGAAATGGGATGTATTGAGACGTAACTGAAGTGGATCATTTACTGAAACTAAATGATACGGTTGGTTTGTTCGGTACCAAACTTTGGAAGAGTCAGTAACCTAAATGAATATATATTATGCAGATCTTATGTAGCACATTTTATGGAGGTAACAACATAATGACCCCATTGGGGTATAGCAATATTGTCATCCAGGTTATCAAACTCGAAGTAAGTATAAAAAATCTTAAACAAACAAAAAAGATTGTTTTTTTAAAGTACTTGTTACTTGCATTAGTTCGGTTAACCACTAAAGAAAGAAGTAAAAGTAGGTAGGGCCTTTGCTTTTCTGTGGTTGTGACGTCGTATAACGATGATGTCTCGATGTAGGTATCATGAAATATTAATGATCGTAAAAGTTTCTGAAGTTCAATACTAGTGTTTATTGAATGTGTAGTTGTGGGACAATAAATGCAATGTTATATCGACTTGTCCCATATCGTAACGTTTTACTATCTCTCCATACTTTTCCGGAAATAGCGTCTTCGTCCAAGGACCATAAATGTTATGGGCAGTAAAGCTACAGTATTTATTTATGACATTATTGAAAATTCAGGAGGTTCTTTGAAAACGTGTATTCTTACAACATTATGTAGTAGTTTTGATCAGTAGTACTCAAATTTTTTAGAACATCATACCTTCAGGTTAATATCGAAAACGACCACTTTTGTTCTCTAACAAAAAAAGGGCATTTTAAAACGTTGTAATTTTTAACGATTCTCTAATGGGTATGGGAACACATTTGCCATCCTCACTTTTCATAAGTACGATGTCACGACATTTTTTTATTCCGGTTATAGATGGAGAGACGGACTCGGGTAAAATACCCAGATTTCTTAGATATACCTAAAAACTTACTGGACGTAGGTGTTTTTGAACCATTGTTATGATGGCTTTTCACTATGACTTATAATATAATATATATAATTATATTATAGCTCGAGATATCAATTAATATCGCTCACCGTACTTACTTTTAAATGAAACCGTTCACACTGAGGTGTAATTTAATATATTACCTCTCTGAAGGCCAATCGCGGGATATAATATATATTATATCCTATAGTGAAAAGCCAGCTTTATTGTCTCGGTAGGTATATAACATTCAAAACAGAAGCAAATAGGAACCCTATTTGTTCTCCATCGTCCTTCACGTTATTCCGAGTCATTGAATCAAGAAACAAACCCGCACCGCACCATCCATCATGCAGGAACAAAAGAAACCTTGATTTATTTAGCGGACCACACGGGATCGCAAGAAAAATCAACACAACTCCCAGTTATTACTCAATGTGTTTTGTACGTGACTTCCGCGGATTCGTTCTTGGGAAACTTTTGTAAATGTTTTGGAAAAGTAAGGAAGTAGAGACCTAACTACAAAATTGATGCAAAACGTCTGCTTTTTGACCTGATTACGCAAAAAGAAAAGTGTTTTTTTACATAGGGATTGCTGGATCTCCGGCAATCCAGCTAGATTCAGCACATTTTTTGGACTGCCGGATCCAGTAATCTCTATCGCTGTCGAGATTCACAGCACTGGATGGATGCAAGACTATCAAAAAATCTTAGTGGCTTCTTTTTGTGCTAGGAGCTTTTAACTTCTTTACCACTCAGTTGCTAGAGCAAGGGCATCTTTGTTGTCTTTGTTATCTGGGCACCAAATACCAAGCTTTGATCGCTGCAAATGTAAAAAAAATTTTTTTTTGATCCCTACCTCCACGTAATCCAGAGACTGTGCCATTTGTCAAAACCATAGAGGTAGGAACTTCAGAGGGAAGGCACCGGAACACGAGACCGAATGCGGTCGGCTAGCGTTGTTTGCGTGACCACACAAGGTCGCGCACCTCTTACGCTGTAGGAACACGCGCGTCTATGTGAGTGTAATGTTGCCAGCATAGTAAAAAGTCCCACTATTTTCACTATAATGGTTATGTAAAGCAAATTACATTATTTGAATAATAAGACGTTTTTAGTAACATTGTGCGATTAATACTATGTGTTATTTCTTTGTAATCATGGAATTTCGGTTAGGATTTCGTATTACCTATCGCATTACGCTGAGTTGGATCGGTTTCGTGACAAAGAATATAGGTGCTCACTATTTAGTTATTATTTAAATTTCTTTCTTTTGTATGAACTTTTGTGTGTGTATCATTTTTTTTTGTTTCGAATAAAAAAAAACTACTTTCTTTCTTTCTTTATTGTTTAAATAGAATCTTACGAGGAACAGTGACTTATAAAGGAGTTACTCCATCCTTAGTCTATAAATTTAGGTTAGTAAAAAAAACTTAATTAGGCTGTAAGTAAGTAAGTAAGTTTTTTTGACTATTATAACTATTTATTTTATTAAAATTAGGCTGTAATAACTATTTATTTCCTAGTAGGTCGCAGCAAACTGAGATCTAGCGACCCCCACATTTTTCAAACCCCTTGACCAATTTACCCGTATTTGAACTTGTTAATTGTATTTGCATGAACTATATCGATACATAGAAACACTTTATTACTAGGTACTTGCTTGCAAAATTTCAGAAATGGTTCGCAAGTTATCGTCGAACAAATATACACACAAAAATATACATACAACAGCCGATCATCCCCAGTAGACTCAGAGACCTTCGCTTCGCTCGGTCAACGAGGTTAATCACCAACATAGTATAAAATGCTTTGACTCAGTCTTAGTCATGCATGACATAAATAAACTTATTATTAGCTAAAGGGGATCTGATATGTATATTGTATAATGTACCTATTTATAGAGTGAAACAGAGTCACACCGGCGATGGCGGCACGGCGTGATTTGTGGGTATTGTTTATTTAACAAAGTACTTATCCATAGTATTTCTTATGCTATTGTTCTTCCACAACACTAATTAGTAAGTGCGGATTAGTAATTAGTAGTGTGTTAGCTTTTTAATTAAACAAATGCGAAAAAAGATAATCATGTCTCGTCAGCGCCACCTATCCTTTGGCTGTAGAACTGCGTTTTGATAGCCGTCAGAAAACTTCCCATACCATCAAAATGAGTGTAATTCTATAGTGCTTTAATTTTAAGTAGGTCCAAATCAGTGCACCAACCCAACTCGCACTTGACCGGTTTTTATTACGATAAAGCAAAAATGTAAACATATCGTCCAATCCAGCTTTTACATACCGTAAATTAATTTCTAACTTATTTTAATTATGTTTATAAACGTAATTAAAATAAGTAGGTAATAATAGAAATATCAGCTAAAGGCATGTGACATTTTGGCCTACATCATACAAATAGGTACGGGCAATTTGTACCACTAGGCCACCTACGTATGGGAAAAGTCCTAAGTCTTTATGAACACCATCTACCAACCACACCCTTACTTAATATCACGTGGGCAGCTGTGGTTCAGCAACTAGCCTGGTTAGTGTGTTGAATGGGCATTACGGCTGGTCACTCAAAACTCCCACAGATACCTTACCTGCTATCATAAAATTCACCCGTAATTTGGGGAAAAAAAAAACAATGCATACTTGCCACACTGTCCCGATTATTGGAGGTTTTGTGTTCCAATTAGTAAACAAATAGAACATTAACGAATTTATCAAAAGAATGAAAGTTACCTAAGAAAAGATAATTCACCGGGACGTTTTGGTTTACTTGAGCTGTTGTTGCAGCCTTTATACACACAATACGGCATGTCGAAAGCAATTTAGTGTCAAGTGTTGCGGGACGTGTACTCTGCTCATCGCTTCGTCGCATACTGACCGCGAAAGCGTAGCACTTTTGTATTTAGGCTTACAACGGCGGTTTTCAATCTCGTGTTCAGTGCCCTCCCTCTGTACTTCATACCTCTATGGTCAAAACATAACAATTTTATAGATTAATGACTCTACAGAAGGAATTTTAGGTATTTAGATGTATAAAGCTATTGTGATAGATGGTAGAAGATAAACGCCTGCTCATGACTATTGCAGCGATACTTAGAAATTTGAGTAAAGCTCAGAGGCATCGCGTTGGTACCCATCTCTTTAAGGGTTATAAGTCTTTTAACTGATCTTAGATGAATTTATTTAAGTCGCAATAACTGCAACGCCCGTAAACTTTATATTTACTTTAGGAAATTATTTGTTATTTTTAATAATTTAACTTAGTGTACACTCAACATTATTATTACTTTCAATTATGATCGGCTGGGTATTGATCTTGCATGTCATCGAATCCGTCGGATTTGAAGCAGCTCATGCGAGAACTGAAAACCGAGGAAGTTCATCCGATTTAATATCTGATGAAAGCTCTTTCTTATTTACTCGTAGATTTACGAAACCTTTTGCAGTATTGGCATACAACGATTTGAAATATTTTAAGCACATAGAAAGAAGCTGTTTTTATTGGATAATAGGAATGTATTTTACCGCCATTACGTCTTATGGGGCGATGTAAAGCGAAGATGCGGTCTACAATAAAAGCTACCTTAGGCTAACAGCGGCTGTCATCAGAAATCTTAGTGTATTAAATAAATAAACCAGTTATAAACCTCAAAGTGAGGATAGTGAATTCAAGTCAAAATTATAGTTAGTTGTTAAACCTTTTTGTCATATGATAAATGGTTTTTCATTTGTACAACTAGAATTATTAGTGTCAGTTTTCAAAGTTTATTGCGGTACCTATACTCGCTGTAGTTTCATTGAAAAGTTCCACGAATCTTTCTCTACCATTCATTGTTTTTAATGAAAGTTATTTCTGTTTTTAAAAAAAGGCTTATGCCTAAAAAAAATAGAAAAAAAATACGAAAAATAAAATAGTTATATCACTGATATTAACATATCAGTACATAATATATACACATAGCTCGCAAGGTTTGCAAGTTGAAGTGGGAATGGGCAGGCCACATCGCTTCCCCCCCGTGGGTACCCGCCTTGTCGGGGCGGGGGGGCTTAGTAGCCGTGGGAAGTGTCCCCACGGTGAAGCTAAGAGGTACCCGAGGTGGGGCCGCGGAAGCGGCCACCGGGGGGGCGGGCTAGGCCACTGCACGGGCCTGAGGGATGGAGACAGGCCAGAGGGGCCAAAGCTCTCCATTCCCAAAGGCCACGGCAGGGGCTGGGCTCGTGGGTCCGGACCTGGTCCGGACATGAGGGCTCTCCACGTGTCCCTCTGATTAGCAGAGGGCACAGTGGAGAGTGAGGAGGGACAACCGGGTGGTGGCCTCATCAAGGGCTTTCCTTGAGGGGGCACCCACCGGGTGTGTTGTGGTGGGGCTGCGGGATGGGGACAGGCCAGAGGGGCCAGAGCTCCCCATCCCCAACGGCCGAAGTGGCAGGCGGCGGGGCCACTCACCTGACCCGCCGCATGGAGGCCAGGGCGTTCGGACGTAGGGCCGTCCGGCGCCCAACTCGCTGGCATGGCCTCCGAGGTGGATGCACGATGTGTCTGGGTGTTCGGACACATCGTCATCGGTGCGGGAGGAGCTTCGGCTCCCCGTGGTGGGCCCGAAAGGGCGGCGCCGTCGAGGTCGCGGATGAATGCGAGAGCGTACCCGTGACCTCGACAATAGGCGCAGTGTGGGAACACCGTTGGGTTTTTAGTCGGTAGGGGTGCCATCGAGTCTCACTCATCGAGTCCGACATAACCCTCCTGCGCCCTGGCAGGAGGGTATGCGTAAGTGCATTTCCCAACGTAAAAAAAAAAAAAAAAAAAAAAAAGGCACATCGCTTGAAGAACTGACAACCGATGGGGAGGTTCTTGAGTGGCGACCGCGAACCGGCGGAAGACGCAGCATAGGAAGGCCTCCCACTAGGTGGACCGACGACATTGTAAAAGTCGCGGGAAACCGGTGGATGCAAATGGTAGGTTGTCGTACAGTGTGGCGGTGTGGCGGTCTTTTGCCACGAATAAACTATTGTTTATTGTCTATTGTAAAGGGGAGGCATTCGTTCAGCAGTGGACGTCTCCGGGCTGATGATGACATAATATATTATGTTAAATAATATGCAAAAAAATATTTCATTCAGCTTTTTACAATGTAATTGCGGCTCTCATCTGAATTATTAGAGTAAAACAAGTAATTAAATTGTTATAAAGTTCAAAGTAAGGATCGTGAATTCAAGTTGTGAAAAAAGTAGAGTTGTTAAAAGCAACCTTTTTATTTTCATTTGCAGGTGCTCTTAACAGCAGTTTTAATACAAGAGCCGTTCCAACTTTGTTATGCCAAAGTAAAAGTAAGGACTAGCATATTGCGGAAGTTATATACAATTCAATTTAAGATGGTTTTTTTTATCTGCAGTCTACTGAAGAACACAAAACTTAAAAAAGATCTTTTTATAGAACTCCGAAAGCGTAAGCCCCTTTTTGAACACGATGCTCTTTTTTAATAATCTTAGTATGATACAGGCTTTCCTTTCTCTCTTTTAAAATTATGAACTCGGTTAGAGACGCAGATTCGAAGACTAATTTTACATGTATAAAATCTTCACCATAATATAAAAGCTAGGTATTCGTAGCTGCAAAAGTAACTTATCATATAAAACAAATTACATAGAAGAACTCTACGTCCGTCATGGTAAATAGTCTGTGCTGGGTTGGGTCTCATAAGCTTAGCCTAAGCGGTTAAAGATTCTTCTAATCGCTCTAGAAATGAAAGTTCTAGTGACACAGGGGTGGAAACGAGGAATTAAGGTCCCATAATTATCATTTAAAAAATCAGTACTGTAGGATTTTGTGACCAAATTACCGAAATTACCTTTCCCAGAGTAGCACTTTTATACTAGGTAGGTAGCTGTAAAAGCAACTTGAAAATGTACTGTGTCTTGTGTAGTGGATATGTAGAAACTCGAAAGGTTGAAGTAGTTTACACTTCAGTCAGCTTAGAGCCTTGGGGTAGGTTGGTTAGAATAACTGCCCTACTCATGTTATGTCCACCCCTGTAACCATACCCGCATCATTCACAGTAGATACCTACCTACCCTCATTCCTGGCTTAAAGTTTTAATTGGTTGTAAAATTACGTTCTGTTTTATGTTTGCTGGCATCTAAATTGTTTGTGTGTTTGTAGCTTTTTTCTGAAATAAGATCTACTGTTTTATTTATCTATCTATGTTTTTTTATTTATCTTCTTTTTTTATAAAACCAAAAGATTCGGCTTTACTCCTGCCCGCTCCTGCTGACTGTCCTAATAATAAAATTGGACAGTGGGTCCAGTCGACATATTCAAAATGTGACTAGGTTGAGTGGACCCGTGGGTCCACTGGCGAGCGGGTCCAGCTGACCGAAGACTCATGGAATGCTACAATGAAATGAATATTAATACGTTAGGCAATCAATTCAAATACTTAGCGGGAAGCGATGTGGCCAAAGTAAGAACACGTCAATCTAGAGGAAACTTTTTGACCATAGCCTTGAAGAGCCTCAGATCGCAGTCTCAGGAAACAGGGCAAACGGCCATGAGTTTCAATTGTTAGGAAGTACGAATCAAGAACTTAGAGCCAAATAGTTGCGTTCGAATGTTTGAAATGTCCACGAGGATCGAGTGGTAGTGTTACTTGTCCTGAAATGGAAGTTTCATGTTATTTAGGTTTATACCAATAGTATCTACGAATTCAGTGCATTTAACTAGTAGCAGGCTCATGTTGAGCCGCTTTCTACATGATGCTTATCATTTTGGCTGAGTGAGCCCTGTGTAGTGTAGTACAACTCTGAAATTAGCAATAGAAAGAATTATAAGAAGAAAGAATAGGAAAAAAGTTTTTTTTTGTAACATCAGAAAACAGTGAAATTATGAAAATTTCCGTAGCATAATAAAGAAAAGCATAAAATCAACTTTTTTATGATCCACACTGCTGGACGTTGACCTACCCTCGAAGGGCGATTGAGCTATCTTACTGGACCCAGTTGCGGGTTGAAGGATTCACATGAGCTATTGAATTTCTTTTCCGAACGTACGCAAGTTTCCTCACAAGCCAGTGGTATGAAAACCCTATCATAAACTCTTAAGAACTCATTGGAACCAGGATTTGAACCCGCGACCCCGCGATTTCAAGTTGAGTAGGTACAAGCGACGTAAATAATATAAAAAAAAAAAAACCATAATGATTATTAAGTATGTATGGGTATCAAAGTATCACAAGAAGAAGAAGAAACCACATAGTCATAGCAAATTTAAGAAATGTATGGAAATCGTTCTGTCGTACTTTCCAAGGCCAATAATATTCGTCGTCAGCCATAAAACGTCCACTACTGGACGAAGGCCTCCCCCTTTATAGAGGGTGTTGCCATAATCCCCACGCTTGGCAGGCGGCTTGGGGATCGCAGAATGGTCACCACCGTTAACCAAGAGGACGCTGCTGCCCGTCCTCCGGTGGTTCTGGTTGCAGTTTAAGGACATACCCAGGTCCAACAATAATATAATAGGCAAATAATATACCAATGATATTATTTGCCTATTATATTTATATATATTTTTTATGAAATGTTGGATTGTACGTATAGTATAGGTACTTCAGTTCGTTGCTAAGCTCAAAGCTCATGTAGTTTGTTCGTACCCTTCAAATGGGAGTCCATAAATATCGATCTCCGACTATTTCTGACGACAGACGTCATGTATTAGGCTTCGTACGAAAGTCCCGCACGTAGCATTTACCAACATCTACATTCCGGATTCCGGAATAATTTATAACTAAAAATATAATACCTACAGTGTATACCGTCCGATCCCATGAAGAGATACCACATGGGATCCGTTTTATGTTCTTTATACAAAAGAGTTAAAAGAAAAATAGTGAATGGTTTCGAGTGAAAAGTCGAGCGAGACTTGGCATCAAGCCTGCCCATAACAGTAGCAGTGACAAAATTCTGAACTTGCGAAATCAGGATTTTGTTCGGGTATCGAACCCTGAGATACTCTTCAGGCCCAGGAATTTCTCTGGTAACATTGAAATTCTTTGGTTTGGTTGATTGTTTCTGGTTTTTATGGTTGAAAACTTGAAAAGAAGAGCAAGTAACTACTGAGTGTTTTGAGAGAACCCTATATACGCTTAGCAGGAAATTACTATGATAGATGACGTTGACAACGATTGTACGTAAAGTCTACATAGATTAGTGATTTATAAAAACTTGATCAGATTACAATTCAAATTTTTCAACAAGATATTTATGTCAAACTATTGATCAAATACGAGTCTCTTGATTTATTCCGTAGTCATAATACAAATAAAGTCGCGACGACAATGGTCTAAATGTTGTGGGAAATCGATAATAGGGCGAGTGACCGAGTGGTACCTGGGAACGTTCGTACAGAAAGGGACACGCAAGCAGCAGCAGATTTTATTTATGGCTCTCCATCGCTTCCACATTTGTCTCCCTAATCTCGCTCCCAAACTGACATATAATTGAAGAATAAAAAAGTCGTCCTAAAGTTAGGTGGTCGGTACCACATGTTACATTTTAGTAGTATTGTTTTAGTGAGCGTTCATACAAACAGAAAAATATTTGCCATGCGTGTTAGCTTGTCTCCCGCAAAAAGTGGTAGAAACAATGAAGGCAGATTATCCCCATTAGCCACTGTTATAATGATTATACTCGAGAGTTGCCTTATGCACGAAAGGTTAACTAAGGTTAACTATTATTAATCTGTGGTCACCGCTCGATATTTATACTCATGGTTACTCAAATCACGATGGTGCGTCACCAGGGCTCAAGTAATTAACATATTAAAGTTTTTACTGTCGGAACACTGTTGGGTTTTACTGTGTTAAATTAAAGTTAGTCAGCGGGCCGGGTAATCAATGTGTTGGTCAACACTGTTGAAGTAGACTGTTGTCGTGAGCTTGCCTATATTTTACTGTTCAGCTGCTGTTGATTTATTTAAAATATAATTGAAAGGTCATTGAAACAAATCAGCTTTCCTGATTTCCAAAATTCGAAGATGGAGTTGAGTCACGTGCTTTGGGAGAGGCCTTCTTATTCTTATTCGATGTGGGGGCAATAAGTTCTGCACTGACGTCCCGCTTCAGAAGTAATGTGTATTTACCCCATGCACCAGCGCAGCGTCTACCCGAGCCAACCCAGCTCTTTGATGTAACGGAGGGAGGCTCTGGGCCGCTGGTATAGTAGCTCCAGTGGGTTAGATGTATGTGTAATGGTGGTGAAAAGCAGTTAAGCTGGTGCAGTGACGTCATTGTAGATAAAGGTGTGCCATGCAATCTGGTAGTGAATCTCGTTACTCCTGTGGCTTTGCAACCACAGCACAGCACGGGCGTCCTGTACAGTTTAATTAACCTGCATTCAGCCACGGCACAGTGGACTATCCGTGGCTCCCAGTTTGTGTAAGTGACTGTTTCAAGTTGCAATGACCGGGTATAAGCCCTAATAAAAGACGAAGGTCCTGTCGTTGCAACTTTAACAGTAGTGATTTTCTCGTCCAGGATTGGGAAAGTGGTTTTGGCAAGTATGCAGTCGTCTGGGAGGGGCCTTTGTCCAGATATAGACTATGAGAGGCTGATGATTCATAATTGTTCGACGATAACTTACTCCTAAGAGGTAGTCCGTTTAACTAATTTAATCTGTCTTACTAATTTATTCTGTGTCTAGGGCAGTTTGTCAGTTTTAGGGGGTGGTAGATATTTAGACTCTTCGATGAAGCAGTTATTTCAAAACTTGCTTTGCGAAGTGAAGGTTTAAAGGTATTTATATCTTAGAAAAAATATGGTAAAATCTTGCCTTGTTACGATTTTAAACTTGTGCTATGTCCTTGGTAAACGCCCCTCTTGACTGCTCTAATAATAAAAAACAATGACAATAATATAATATATATAGTATGTTCTATAAAATAATAATAATAACTCTAAATCTAGCCACTGAGCTACGGTCGTATCCCTGCTTGAAGAGAATTCTTTTGAAAGATAATTGTTGGTGGTTAATTATTATGGAGTTAATGCCAGCATTTTCTCCTAATTATCAAAAATTGTTTTTTTTCTCTACAGAACTTTATTGGCCCTTCAGAATAATAACATTTTCGCTGCCATTGTTCTCAAGCTTTTTTGTATTCTAAAATCAACGGCATCTACTGAATGGCGCCCGAAGATGTTTAAAGAAAAAAAGATCTCTTAATGACAGGCCAAGGTATCTATAAACTTGGTCAAACGATCGAACTAAATTTTCTCAGAGGCGGCTTATCGTTTTGTTAAAGAAAAACGACGGTGGCTCCACCAGATAAGTAAGCCAAATCACTGTACGTGTACGGGCTCGAGGAGTCCTTGTTGAGGCTCCAGTGAAGCGTTATCGAAATTTGATCACGGTGAGGTTTTCTCGCTGAACCTATCGTGCCTACTTATCGTTATAACGATCATGCGTCAACGTTATTTCTTTGGGTCATTCAATGTTGTAGCTACTGCTGCTTTTCGTGGGTTTTCTTACGTCTTTATTTCATTCTGTGATAAAAGGTGATCATGGCTGGTATACTTTACTAAGTAGGTACGTATTCATATAGATTTTTAGCCTGTGAGTATACTCAGTATAAGTTTACTCACAAGTTAAGTTTAGTTGAATTTGTTTTATACATGAACGATTTCGTTTAAATATATTTCAATTTGATCTCTATTTTTAATTTCTTCCAAAAAAAAACTTTAGGTAAAAAACATTTAAGAAATAGAATATAACTTTTGTGCAATAAAACAAAAATTACTATAATTTCGTTTAAACAGTAAAGTGTTAGTCTCAGAGTAATTAATATGTAAAAATAACAAAAAGCAGTATAGAAATCGTAATTGAGAGGACTTCAGTACTTTCCAACCGTCTCTTTATTGTTGAAAGCGAACAAAACAGTCGATTTCGCCGTTACAAATGACTCCCAATCTGGGCTTATCCTGCAACATTTGAAGGAAATTTCTTTGGAGTTGTTGGAGTATAATTGTAAACTTTAAGGACTACTTCCACGAGTGAAATCATCGAAGTATTGATTAGGATCATATATATTCTTGGTCAGCCATAAAACGTCCACTGCTGAACGAATACCTCCCCCTTTATAGAGGGGTGTTGCCATAATCCCCACGCTTGGCAGGCAGCTTGGGGATCGAGGATGATATATACGTAAATATAATTAAGGATTGAGATGACCTTTTTTGACTGGTCTATTTTGGCTGACCTTCGTTTCCCCGCAGGAAGGTCGCTCATGACGTTGCCACATTATAGGTATCTACAGGAAAAGTCAGTTTTTTGTTTTTTCGCCGAAACAGCCGAAGACTGGGTTGAGTAGTGCGTGGATAGGGCTTTGCCCAACAGTAACTTATGGCTGATTATGATGATGATGGTGACCAGCAATAGGAAATATTCTATAATTCGTATTAATTTCTAAAAGTATGTCTTAAAGTTAAATGACATTATCTAACTTTGGCTAGCGTTATTATTTTTATTTTTAGTAAGAATATATATGAATTTTTGTATTATTTATTCACATATTTCTTCGATGTTCAAATGCGCTAGATCTACCTTGTAGTTTTTTTTATTATAGTCAGTCAAGATACGCTTTAAAATAAATTCTTGTAAGCAGTTGTTATAAGGTGACTTTGACTGGTGAGGAAAGGTCTCTACTGAGTGGGGTCTCTGAACAGTCGACTCCTAGACCGACCTCAGTACAATGGTGCGATGAAATCGGGAGGCTTGAAACAAATGGTATTTAACCAGAATAGAGATTAGCGAGAGAAATGGGGGAGGTCTTTGCCCAGAAATAGTACCAGGCCTGGCGCAATGCGCACAGCTTAGGTTTGAGTTTGTACGGCCTTTAGTGCTTATGGCCGGTCGAGATCTTTCTATGAGATTGAAACTTCTGTACTGAAACGTGGTCTTTAACTGCTGGTCTTTTGGAGTCACACAACGGGCAAAGGAGAGAGCTATGCTCACAGTTACTTTGCGTGATAAAATTCGGAATGAGGATATTCGCCAAAGAACCAAAGACAGCAAAATATAGCTCTCAGGGTTTGCAAGTTGAAGTGGCAATGGGCAGACCACGTCGCTCGAAGAACTGATAGCTGATGAGGAAGAAAGGTTCTTGAGTGGTGAACACGTACCGGAAACGCGGCGTAGATAAGCCTCCCACTAAATGGGCCGACGAAATTGTGAAGATGTATGCAATTGGCAGGTTGTCGTACAGTGTGGCGGTCTAAGGGGGAGGCCTTCGTTCAGTAATGGACGTCTCCGGGCTGATGAAGATGAAACTTCTGTACTTATGTAGTTCTATAATTTTTTCTATGATACTATACATTAAAAGGCTGGTACAATCTATCTCTTAGAAGAGCCTTATTTTGATTACTTTAAGAGCCTTATTCGTCAGCAGTTTGCTAATGAACCAGTATCACATTCGCGCGTTGGATCGATTGATTGCGGACAACAGCCCTAACAAACTTGATTTTATTAGATTGAGTTCATCCTTAAATTGAACCAAAAGCGTTAACAGGACAAAACTCAAGTCAATGCAAGATTCATCACATTTATTCAGCCTCTTTTATTAATTAGTGACTTTAATGTATTGATAGTGAGCGGACTCCTCCAAGTATTGTTTTTAATAGTTTATAATTTTTTGTTTACAATTTTATTTAATGACGTTTACCATGAATTTTAAAATGCTCTCACGTTATTCAATTTAGTTTTGTAAAAATAAGCGAGCAGTGCTGTGAACACTTTAATAAAGCAAATTGTCTATTTTTATCCGAATTCAAAAAAGGAGGAGGTTCTCAATTCGACTGTATGTTTTTTTTTTAATGTTTGTTACGCGATTACTCCCGCAATTACGTACCGATTTTGATGATAATTTTTTTGTTTGTTCGGTCAATACTTCAGAGGTGGTCCCATAAAGTTATCTGCATTCCATTTATATCTTTTCATCTTTTACATATTGTGTAAAAAGACAGCAATTAGTTCAAGTCTTAGCTTAAGTCTCCCTTACCCTCAAAGTCTACTTAAAAAAATATATTCTAGAAAACTCAATACCAGAATCGTGGCTATTATTTCAGTGAAGCTTGCGAGTGAGCTTTATTTCCCGCTTCGTATGTTATTGCTAAATTATATAAGTTATTTTTAGTGTCGTCTCAATTTTCTCAGTCTGAGTTTTAATTAACACACACTATGACGTCTCTAGAGCTACATTGACTCTTGGAATTTGATCCTTTGTCAGGTTTTCTAAAGGCTTACTCTACTCAAAGAAGCATAATTAAATTAAATTTCGAGTACTGAAAACTAAAGAATGTTCGTTGAAATGTTATCTTGCTATATATATTCAACCTTCCAACCAACGCTTCGAGCTTAAAAAAATGTATTTGTGAATACTAGTTATTTTTGACCTTGAGCTTTTGTTGAAATAGTGGGACAGGTGGATTATATACTAATTTTCAAATCTAACCGCAAAGAAGGTAGTCAACCAATGACATCGCCTAGATAGAACCTTATATTTTTAAGTTAATTTAAATACTAGTTTTTTTGGGAGGCATTGGACTGTTATAAGAAAAGAAATAAATCTACATAAAAACATAATAAGGCGTTCCAGTAGGATCGCTTAAAAACCTCAGATTCCTCACTAGACAGATAATTTAAACATTGCATTCAAAATGAATCTATTTACCCATCGCTTTAAATGTACTCGTAAATTCCACTTTTACTGCATAATCAAACAAACCTGCGAACTTACCTGCTAACTTCAAATTGGCGTAAATCCTCAGAGGCGAGAACTTTCAGCACTCAATTCTCATTGTTAAAACTTTTGACGCAAAGTCGGATTACGTTTGAAGTAACAGCACATGGTCTCACTTACGTCATTTTTACGTACAATTGCCGCGAAGTTTTCCGAATTGGCGGGACGCGTGCGTCCTCTACGCTATCACCACGGGACTGAAGGCTTCGCTGAAAACTGTTACTGTAACGTACGCGTTAACGTTACCGCAGCTTAATGTCGTAAGCGGCTTTGCGGTTATTAGTGTTAAGGGTGCAGGCTTAAAGACCCGGGGAAAGCGTCGTTTGGTACGTGAATAGAAACGTTGTTGCCTTGGAAGTGTTAAATTTAAATGTTAGCTTTCAGGAATTTTCTGCGTTCAACTGTTTACACAGTATTCTATTAGCCATTGTTTGTAGGTACTTGTTGTATTATATCAACCGTCAACTCAATACATTTTTAAAGTTTTTACGGTAACAAGTTACTCTGACTCCAAACCTCAATTTTGGCTTCTATAATGAATCAGGCTCAATTGTATGCTAAAAACCCCAGTATCGTCTCGAAGGTATTTCACACCGGAACAGTTGCTCACATTGTACCAAGCACAATTTCGGTCGTGCATGGAGTAAGTACTGCTCGCAACTTTGTGATGGATCAGCTAAGTACCAGCTCGAGGCTGGAATCAATTGAGTAACGTGCCAAGAGAATAATATGCAACGATTCCCTGGGCTAAGCTACAGAAGCTAGAAAATCGTCGAAACTAGCTATGTAGCTATTTTAGAAACTATTTCTCTAGAAAAATGCCAACTATGGGACATCCAAAACTTCGCTACAAAATTATCTGCCGTTACATAAAAAAATACTTCTACCCTCGACAAAACGTATGTAAAAGCTGATTTATTTGTCGCGAATTCAGGGTTGGTACGCTTAGTACTACCGTTTCGCATAGCCCTGTATAAGCGAAAAAAAGATAGAAGTTTATTTTTTGAAAATATAATTCTCTTGTAATCTCCGGAAATGTCGGGAACACTGTCCGCAAATCAACAGACGGGCGACGGGCATTTTATCTGTTTGTACTGAGGGTTTCCATCCTAAGTAAATAAAAAAATGTAAAAATGTCAAAGTTAATTTTATGCATGCCGTGGAGAAAGCTTTTTAAATGGCGACAACCTCTGGCGAAGTAATAACCAGTTGGCTTTAGGAGCTAGCGGTCCGAGTTCGTTTTCCAACCTAGCCGGGGCTAAGATGTTTGAATAAAGAATTCGTATACTTTTTTTTATGGACTTGAATGACGAGACGAGCAAGTCGCTTACCACCATAGACCAGGTGGACAGGCGGTCGCCTGTGACGGTGGTAAGCGTCACGCCTGCCCATAACAGTACCAGTGCCAGAATTGTGAACTTGCGAATATAATCCTGCGCCGCACTGTACTGCGCTCGTCGCACCCTGAGATATTAGATGTTAAATCTATTCATACCCGGTTATTTCTCTGATAACATTGCCCTTCAAACTGAAATACAGTAATGCTTGCACACTACTGCTTGGCGCTTAAATAACTTACAAAGGCGTGGTACTTTCCCAGGCGGACTCTGGAATGGAGTCCTACCACTACACTACTCTTTATGTATCAATTGTCCTGTATTATTGTTATTGTTATTATTGTTGTGTGTTGTTATTTGAGTTCCATGGCGTTTCCGAAACAGGGAATCATAGCTATAAATGATTTAGTTTATTGGCGTGGGAACACCGGAGGGCTTGGGTTCTATCTAAACTACAAACTCCAACAATAAGCTTGGCTGCCAGGTTATAGCAGCGAGCTACGAACTGTACCTACACCTTAGCGTATCAACAACGTAATACTCTTAATACTTACTCTAACCTCAATCTGGAACCAGTTTCTATTCCAGGCTAGGTGTCATAATATAAAATGGATCTATAGGGAACAAAAAAACTCATCAGATACATTTTGTATCACATCTTTGAAAACAGATCCAATGAGAAAATAAAAAATCACTAGATCCATCGTGGATCCGGCCCCTGTATCTAGATAGATAGATAGATAGATAAACTCTTTATTGTACACACCAAAAAAAAAAATAACAGTCATGATAATCACAACAGAAAAATGAACTTAGCACTAGTGTAACAATTGTCATTGTTATTGTTGTACTAGTGTATCTACTGAGATTGATCCATAAATACCTACCATCTTCAACTGTACCGTTGCTTTAAATCGGATGAGTTGTATAGTCACCTATATCCTGTTATATATATAGCCTTTTAATTACCTGTATGTACTTATACACTACTACCATTTTGCGTGTTTTAGGTACTTTAAGCCGGAGGACTGGTTCAATTGTTTTTTTTTAATATATCGCTCTATCTCTCCACTTAATTTATTTTAGTCGAGAGGAAATTCCCACGGAACTTTCCGGACTAAGCCCCGAAGCAATGAGAAAAAAAATCTACTCTTTCCCCAAAAAGCAGCGTAAAATGATTGCCTCCAGCCAATCACGGCGCTATCTCTAGCCAAAATTGAAATGGAACGCAGATATGAAGTAAAAACTGGCTTTGGTGGCGGATTCAATTAAAATGGTAATTACATACACGGGATAATGATATCTGCGGGCTTTTAAATTTCATGAATACAGAGCGCTAGGTTTGCCTCGGGATACGTGCGCAATATAGGTACCAACTTGAGCTATTTTTTTATATACAGGGTTAGTAGTAAGGCTGGTAATATACTACGTAGAAAATACGCACAGGATACTACGTAGTTATCTTGATATTGATTACCTGCAGTTGGTGAGTATTAAGAAGGCAGAACTCAACATTTACGAATGTTGTACCTATACAGGGTTAGTTCTAATCAGTTAGCATCCTTTTAAGGGTATATTCTGTACATCAAAACAAACAACTTTTACTATGGGGCCAACATTGATATCCCAAAAAAAACAGCTGTTTCATACATTTTGCCCAAGGTCGATGAACTTTTTGTATGGAACAGCTGATAATTTTTTTGCGATTTAATGTTGGCCCCATAGTAAAAGTTGTTTGTATTGATGTATAGAATATACCCTTAAAAGGATGCTAACTGATTAGAACTAACCCTGTATAGGTACAACATTCGTAAATGTTGAGTTCTGCCTTCTTAATACTCACCAACTGCAGGTAATCAATATCAAGATAACTACGTAGTATCCTGTGCGTATTTTCTACGTAGTATATTACCAGCCTTACTACCGTAAGACTTATCTTCAAAATAGTTTTGATACCTAATCATCTACTCTCGATTTCAATACACTCACTCACTGAATATTTTCAAACATCATGTGAAGGAACACTATCTATCACAGTGTTAAGTTGTACTCTGCTGAAAGAGATTGAAGAGAGCTTTAATTTGTTACTTTATAAATATCTATCTCTACGTTCGTTA
Source organism: Erannis defoliaria (assembly GCA_905404285.2). NCBI lineage: Eukaryota > Metazoa > Arthropoda > Insecta > Lepidoptera > Geometridae > Erannis > Erannis defoliaria. The sequence continues at coordinate 6,663,128 of FR990066.1, read as the reverse complement.
TTGTATCATCTGTCGTGTGTTTGCAATAAATTTGTACTGTTATTATGTATATTTTTCATGTATCTATTTGTATTGTGTATTATGTATTACTTATATATTTAAGTAGTATATATATGTATGTATAAATATATAAATTATATTTATATTTTAATAATTTAAAAGTGTTTGTAGCATCTCCCGTCTTTATTCATGTGTATATTCTTCCTTATGGTTATCTAGACGAGATCCCTTTTAGCGATAAGGCCGCCAATTGTAGCACTAGCTCATAAGGTTCTTGTATATTTTTCTATTGTATTTTTTTGGTGTACACAATAAAGAGTTTCTATCTATTCTATCTATCTACAAATTCCTGGCGAAAAGACTGCGTTACTGCGGAGTAGCTAAGCATCGCTATAATGCGGTTAAATAGACCCTCATCGTCGCAGTCAGTTCCACCGTTTAATTATATAGGTCCCGTCCCACAATATTCAATTTATTTTTACACAGACTCCGTAATTGAATCCAACATTTAAAATTCTATTTCCTTTTTAATCTCCGGATATACCTCGGCAAACTGAGGGACTGCAAAAAGAGTGCAAGAAGCACGAGATTACAACTACTAATTAATACTAACTACTACTTTAGTAATAAATATAGTAGTTTAATTTTTATCACACCGATAGAATTTATTAAAGCCAAGGAATGTCTCAACAAAACGAACATCAGTGCAACCTATTACTTGTAATGCGAAAAACTTAAAAAAAGGTGACTCTTGACCATACGTACAGTTTTATGGTTGCTTACGGGATATTTTACGTGATTATCGTATGAAACGAGACCCTGATATTTCGGCGCAGCAGCATGCACCATGTTCACGGGGTTAGTCATAGAATTGTAATGTACAACCGTAGTAGACTGACAGTCATCATCATCTTGGAGACGTCCAATGCTGAACGAAGCCGGGGGGCCTCTAAGGCCCTTAGACCGTCATACTGTAAGACAACCTGCCATTTGCATCCACCGGTTGCTTGCGAATTTCACAATGTCGTTGGTCCACCTAATGGCAGGCCTCCCTAAGCTGCATCTTCCGGTACGTGGTCGCCACTCATGAACCTTTCTTCCCCATCGATTATCAGAACGCGCGATAAAATCTGGAATGAGGAAATTCGCCAAAGAACTAATAACTAAGTCACCGACATAGTAGATCTGAAGTTTCCGCTTCAAGCAGGCCTCGCCTGAAATAAGCTTGAGAACTAATTCGAGCTTTGACGTCTATCATTCTCTATTGCCGATGAATTCGGTTCATATATCTAACATAAAAAAATATAAAAAATGAGTAAATGTGTCGTAAAAAGCTGTGACTCTCCGACTCTCTACGACTGCTCCGAACACACAAAAGATGCCATGGAATTTCTTGCCACGTGTTAGTTTCAATTAATGTCCGTATTTTACTGCAACTTATTGCAAATTTTCGTGAAAATATTTTCGAAATTATGTGTCATATCATTTTGCTTTCGGTGCTGCCAGGAAATTCTTTTTTGGTTTTTCCCATATATGTGGGAGAATTTTTAATTTTTAATTTGCTTAAATTGCCTTCTTAGTTGTCTTCATAATAAATAATAAAACCTCTTAAATCAAAGTGATGTATAATAAGTGATGTAGCCTTTCTTCGCAAGTATTTTAAAGTCAAACCCTATTGAATTCGAGTTCATTCCAGTAATATCAATACATTTTGCGCTTATATTTCTGAAAAACCAGATGATTTCAATTATTTTTTCGATGATCAGATTCAGCTTAACTCTCCACTTATGTTATTATTTTAAATAATTGAAACACATGCATATTCCCTAATGAACAATAGAAAAGTCTCCGACTCTACTTGAACGATGAGGCATTTGTATGTGTGTAAATTATGATTGTTTGTATAAATTTGTTCGATGACATCATGATGATGATGATCATAATAATGTATATTAATTTGTTCGACGATAGCTTGCAAACCGTTGATATTCGACCTTATGTTTTTTTTGGCTATACATTTTGTTGAGGTAGTAAAATGGTGATCGGTCACATTACATACATACATTTTGACCTGGGTATGTCCTTAAACTGCAACCGCCACCGGAGGACGGGCAGCAGCGTCCTCTTGGTTAACGGTGGTGACCATTCCGATCCCCAAGCCGCCTGCCAAGCGTGGGGATTATGGCAACACCCCTCTATTAAGGAGGTCTTCGTCCAGCAGTGGACGTTTTTATGTCTGACGACGAATACATTTTGACTTTATGGTATGTACTGAAAATATTTTGTAAACTGAAAATGTGTTGTTGTTAGTAATTTTTTTTTACATTGATGATCCAAAAAAAATTTGAATCTTGTTATTGTACTAAACTTCAAAATGTATTCGATATCATGTTATATCGTAGCAGACGTTTTAGGGAAAATTTTCATCAGGTAGGCAACATCCATTTCGACATCGAGTTTGCACGATAACTGGCAAACGACAAAAGAAAATAAAAACTTTTGAAAAAACGGCTCCATTTTTTTTGCGCGATCATATGACGTTTATCCCTCTATGTATTTTACTCTATGGCTTTCAGCGTTTGCAAGTTAAAGTGGCAATGGGTATTACGTTACTTACTCTATGGCAATGGGCAGGCCACATTGCTCGAATAACTGATGTATGAAACAAAAAATAAATCTATATTATTATAAAATTCGTGAGAAAAATCCCAGCGGTATTTATATACTTATGGCTGCGACTCTGCCGTGTGTATTGATATAAATATGCAAAATATTATTTGACATTAGTTTGTGGAAGTGATAAAAAAAAGCCAAATAAGCTAAACATTATTATTTACTGCACTGAAGAATCTATTGCATATGTTCCCTTTCTCTGTATAGGTATTGGTAGATATTTTTTGTAGATAAAGTACGCATTCCATTCGCTCTATTGGTTCAGGTATGACGAGAGCCTTCTTCGGAATGCGAAGGTATTAAATAGGCGCATAGATTACTTAGAATATTTCAATCTCTTACATTGGCTCGGAAATTGAGTTGGAATGATTTGAAAATAATCTTTTTCCGTGAAAATAATATTTTTGCCAGATTGTTTCCTGTGGCAAAACTCTCTGCAAAAAGAATTGTATTTTTTCCAAGCCAGTCTTTCTAATATTGCCATTTCGTTAATTGAAAATATTTCTTGCGGCTTTTAAACTCTATGTGACGGTATGATATACAATACAATACAATACATCTTTATTGTACACCAACAGTAAAAGATCTTAAAAAATAATAATTTTACAGACATCGGCAGTACAAGGGCGGCCTTATCACCTTAAGCGATTTCTTCCAGGCAACCTTTATACAGATATTATTAAAACTTACTCATCATCATCATCGTCTAGTGTTCTGTTAGCTATCTGCTTTATCAGCTATCTGGTTTATCTGGTTTGCTTAGTACCTATTATATTAGCTAGCCGGTTCTATGGGAACGGGGTAGCTGATATAATAGGTAATAGGTACAAGCTTTGTTTAATTTGGGCTAGATGGCGCTGTGTGAAATTTCCATCATTTTTTTTATCTTCTTCAATGGCCTGTTTCTATCTACAAGAGATGATGATGATGATGATGATTTATATAGCGTCCAAAATACATGTACGCTCGAGGCGTAATAAGCCTATTCTAGGCCAGTACGGTCACCTTTTCTGCTGAAATCATGTATTTATTTATTTATTTGGCACACAAAACAGAATATTATCAATACCTTTCAAAGCAAAAATGAGAATATTAGGTGCAGAGCTAGACTATATTCCTAAGCATGTGTACACAACATGAACAAGATAGAAGCAGCATGTAAACAATGGTTAAGTCAATGTTAAGTAATCAAAAACGTTGAAAGTTACTAAAAAACCAAAGAAAGCTACACAAAGTTGAGAATAATTCAGTGTTGTAGTTTTTGTAAAATTGCCAATACATCATGTTTAAATTTCGGTAACTTGAAGTCAAATACATCAATGCAATTGTGATGGTCCACTAAGATATCATTATATTGGCGACACATCCTTACCACAGGATTGTAGTAGGAAGTATTGTTTGTATAAACCTTTAATGAGAAAATATTCAACTGAGGCTTGCGAGAATTAGGCGCGGCTCTGAAGTTTATACTGGAGAGAAGAATAGGGCTGTCAATCAAGGAATGAATAATTTTGAACAGACATATAAATTCCAAATATTTGCGACGTGTCTCAAGCGATGACATTTTAAATTCAAAAATTATATATTATATTGTATTGCGAAAAGAGTGCCGGGTGACTGTCAGTTAGCCGCAAATAATAGGTCTTTACCTATGAAATTGCCGTTCTTCAGTACTGGTCATTTCAAATAAAAAAAAGGTTTGGAATGGCTTTGTATTCTGAATTAAAATTAATTTTGTCTTAAAAACATGACATTCTTTTTACAAACTCAGTCTTTTGTTTATTGATTAGCGTTGTATTTTCATTACATTTGATCATTTTTCGTCATAATGGATACTTTAAAAATTCGTGTAATTATGGAATATGAGTGCTTTAAAGAATTTAGACAACTTTTTAGTGGGTAAAAAATTCAATTGCCGAGAGGCAGTACAAAATGCCTTTGAAGAGTTTGTTGCCTCCCCGTCCAGCTAATTTTTACAAGAAGGGCATCAATAAACTGCCAATTCTTGGCAAAGATGCGTCGATTGCATGGGTGATTACTTAGAATAAAAGAAAAAAAAAAGAAAAAAAATAAGTACTTTCACTTATTCCATACAAAACGGCAACTTCATAGGTAAAGACCTAATATATAGCTTTAAATAATCATAATGATGATGATAAGTATATCATTTGTGTTGCTTCCGCTATTTAATTTCCCTTTCAGAACTTGCCATACGAGTACAAGCTGTGCTTAGTAGGTTTCTGTGAAGTGTGATAATTAATTGTTAGCTCATGATTAATATCTGGTGTGTATTAGTAACTTTATCTGATAAGTTTATGCAAGTGGTTTATGCATCAACAAAGAAAAGAATTAAAATTTGTTGAATTTATTTTTTAAATCTTAGGTATTATTTTTATTATATTACAATACACATTTATTATATTATGTAACTGTGGTAAAACGAACAAATTAGTGTGGAGTGGATGAAACTTACGGCGGCTGATCATTTTGAGATAAAAATTTGAAGGAGCTATTTAACGAGGCTAAATGTGGTTATACATATTGTAGAACCTGACATGATTTTTGTTTTGAAATATTTAATAATAATAATAATAAACATTTATTGACCAAAAACTTAAGATCTCACACAACATATATAAAAGAAATTTAAAAAAATATATATATATATATAAAGGTAAAACAACATGCGCTGAAACGATATGAGAAAACATAACATGAGTTACTTGAAAAAGCAAAGAAACTAGTGGAATCTTAAGATGAAAATTATTTTATTAGATATTTCGGCAGTAGGTAACATCTTTATTTATCAAAATACAACACTCATCATGTACTTGATCCAGTGCAAGTTAGCTGCAACGCTGACGTAAACTGTTAAAGTTTTATTGTTACTCCCGTCGCCCGTACCTGAAGATGTTACTCCAATCAGCATTCCTTTATACACTAAAGATCCTCCCGAATCGCCACTACCAGCACTTACAGCGTTATTTGAACAAATGAGAGTTGTGTTTTCATAACCAGTGGGACATGTGGATATTTGCACATTCCCTTGACTTGGCGCATAAATACCTGGTTTTATTTCTCCGTATCCAGAAATAACAGCTGTTTCGTTAATCTTCACCGAACGTGTAGCTAGCTTTATAGGCTGAATGTTATCGTTGAACCTAATGCGATGCTTTGTAAAGATTAATGCTAAGTCCTTTTCAGTGTTTTCAGGTAGGTATTTGAAATCATCATAGCTTGAGTCTGTTAAGAAAATTTCTTCCGCTTCAGTTAGTTTGTAAAACCTTTGGCCTTTTCTATTTTGGATCGTGATTTTAGAGACATCTTGAACGCAATGTGTTGCGGTTAAAATCCACCGGTCGCTGATGATGGAGCCACTGCAGCGATATGTGTTGGATCCATAGTCAGTAATATGAAGTCGGACCAAATGCTTATTTTGTACTGGGTTAAGTTGTTCAGAATTGAATGATAATTGTTGCTGTTGTGCTATTCCACTTTGCACTACAGAGAAGAGACTCAAAACTTGAAACATTATGATGGCTTCCATTTTGCAAATACAACTAGGTAAATGACGGTCGGCATATTTTACTTTTTATAGGGAATAATAAGTTGAATTTGAATAATTTTATCTTGGCAAGGGAATGTCCATGTGTAATACATAAAATATTATCGGTATACACGTGTCGAATGATTAGCATTAAACGTTTTGTTTTATTTCCAGAAGCTTTTTTTTATAATATTGTATAATAAGTTTTTGTGAAATACATTGTCATCTTAATTTTTATAGGTATTAAAAGACTATATAGTACTAGGGTCGCCCGCGACTTCGTCCGCGTACGGAAGAAATTCGGCCGGCTCCCATAATTCACTACGTTTTTTACTCCCTCCCCCCAACCCCCAACCCCCCAACCCCCAACCCCCCAACCCCCAACCCCCCAACCCCCCAACCCCTCAACCCCCCAACTCCTCCTTCCCCCTTGGATGAATTACTTAAATATCATTTTCATCACTATAAATTCAAAAACAAAGAACTTTCCATCCAACATTCCACCCCCTCTTTCCCCCCTTAAATCGTCCCTGTCAAAAAAATTAAAGTACAAAAACAAAGGACTTTCACACAAACGTTTCCGCCGCTTTTCCCCTCTTAGGGTTCTAATTTCGAAAAAATCTTTCTTAGTACACCCCTACGCATCGAGACGAATACACCCTCCAAATTTCAAGTCCGTACGACCAGCGGTTTGGGCTGTGCGTCGTCTGTCTGTCAGTCAGTCAGTCAGTCAGTCAGTCAGTCAGTCAATCAGCCAGGACAGAGCCTTTTATATATAGACTAGAGGTCCCCCGCGACTTCGTCCGCGTGCGGGAGAAATACGGACTGCTCCTAAAATTCTCCACTTTAAATCATTCCGAGCAAACTCTACCAACTCTACCGACTCTACCAACTCTACCGACTCGACCGACTACCAACTCCCCCCCCCCCCAACTTCCCCCCTTTGAATGAACTACCCAAATATAAATTTTCATCACTATAACCTAAACCCGTTGCGTTGTCAGTCAGTCAGTCAGCCAGCCAGCCAGCCAGCCAGCCAGCCAGCCAGCCAGCCAGCCAGCCAGCCAGCCAGCCAGCCAGCCAGCCAGCCAGCCAGCCAGCCAGCCAGCCAGCCAGCCAGCCAGCCAGCCAGCCAGCCAGCCAGCCAGCCAGCCAGCCAGCCAGCCAGCCAGCCAGCCAGCCAGCCAGCCAGCCAGCCAGCTGGCAGAGCTTTTTATTATATTAGATTAGATAGATAGATAGATACAGGATGTACCACACCCTTGCCAGTTATTCCACCGCCAAACAGCTGTGTGCAAGCATACTGTGTTTCGGTTTGAAGGACCATGTTACCATAAAAATTACTGAGCATGAAGAGATTAGATATTTTATATGTGTTACGAGTGCAGAGCAGTGCGGCGCAGGATTTTGTTCGCAAGTTCACAACTCTGGCACTACTGTTATGGGCAGGCGTGATGCTTACCACCAGGCGAACATCTCGCTCGTTTCGTTATTCCATTGCACAAATAAAAAAGACCTGGTTACCATAAGTAGTTTATTGGTAGATTTCTATTCTATTAGTAGAGTTCTATTATTTATTGATAGGTAGAAAGTTATAGCGTGTTTGCAATCTGTTGCTTTATTCCTTAAACTGTTACACATATAATAATAGTGTAATTGATTTACCCTTTTTTAAAGTGTCGTTTAATGTAGAATGATTAACTATTTATTACATTGGGGAAAATTACAAAAAGTTAGCAGCGTCCTGAGGTTTTACTGACTATCCTACTGTTACGGCATATTTCTCCGGTATAAGAAGTAATATTTATGTTGACGCTTTAAGCTATATATCTCCATTCCAAATTCAACTCAAACCTATTGAGCCGTTTCAGTGTGAAGAAGTAATAAATACACACAATCACAAACTTTCCAATTTATAATATTGGTGTGATTTAAATAGGTAGTTATATTAGCAATGTCAGACACGTGTATACTTTACTGATAATACTTTACGTAGATAACATTTTCTTACCTTGACAACATTCTTTAAATTCAACTTAAATCATATAAAAAGTAAAATCTAATATAATTCACTTATATTTTCAACATGGCAACCAATACAACACTTCAAGTATTGATTCTTCTATCTATAATGGAATATGGATTCGGACAGAGAAGAGTATATAATGGTGAAGAACTGAATCCAACACAAAACAAACATTGGTACGACTTGAAATCTTTAGAAATCCGGACGACATAGTACGTTATTGCAGTGGCTCTATCATAAGCGACCGGTGGATTATAACTGCAGCACATTGCATTAAACATTACAATAAAATTACAGTTCAGCGACAACAAAAAGATGATGTTTTTTACAAAATAGCTGACGGAATTAATGTTTTTTGGAACGATTACAATTTCAATAACAGTTTAACACTGGAGAATAATGAAAATGATTTGGCATTGATCTTGACACGACAACGCATCAAATTTAATGATCGTGTTCAGCCTATAGAGCTAGCTACATGTTCGATCAAAGAGGATCAATCAGCTCTCATATCCGGATACGGTGAAGTAGAACCGGGTGTTGCAGGCGCAAGACAAGGAGTTGTACAGATAAAAAATTGCCCTTCTAGCGAAATATCATCTGTCATTTGCTCATATGACCTAGTAGGCGGTGGTCGTGGAGATTCAGGAGGATCTTTGGTTTATCAAGGAAAACTGGCTGGAGTCTCGTCAAGGGTAAATGCCGATAATTGTACAGATTATATATGGACAGGCTACGTCAGCGTTGCTGATAACTTGGAATGGATCTATTTTATAATGAATACTTTTAACAAAAAAATATTAAAGGAATACATACAGGCAAAATTCATTTTTTATAAGATCACCAAATCATGTCAATCTAATCTAAGCGCTTTTTCCGATATTGGTTTGACACATATACATAAACTTAAATTATAGTCTGCAATGACTGGTTTGGTGCGAATAGAACAGTTCCCTCTTAAAATTGTGTCATCATGTCTACTCGTATTAAATTTTTCAATATCAATCAAAATACTTAGGTAACCATGTTGACCATATACTTTTACATGCAGAAACGTGTAAATAGAGTCTAGTTATATATTTTTATAATTTTACTTATTTATTATCACTGTGTGTTTTCCAAATAAATTATAACACAAACTGGTATATTTACCTCCAGGACCAGATCCAGGTTTTTTTATGGTATATTTACGCACCGGGTATAATATTTAGTTGATAAAAGTTTATCGCAGCTCGCGTGATAGCCCATCTGGTGATCATATTAAGGTGGTAATTAATAAGGTTTCACCGTAGACTGTCGGCATAGTTCAGTTAGATCAACCTAACTCGTAACCAATTCTGCTCTCTAGAGTGTGCCCCAGGGCACACACCTCTTCTGGCGTGCCAGGGCAAGTCTGATTTACTCCCAGCGACGGCCAAGCCGAGGTTCGTATCGACTGAGGTATCCCGTACAACGTGGTAAAACCTAGCAATTTCCACAAAAAGGCAGATTTTTGATAAGTAATATTTCTAAATAAAGAATGTGTAACGTACTTAGTAATACGTTTTCGCAATCTGTCTTGTGAAGTATACGAAGCTTGTAGAAAAACTTCTATTCGTATGGCTAAATAGATTTAACATTCTATATAATTAACAGTATTACAAGCATAATGCATTGCAGTCTTGAATGAGTCTGTTTACTTACCAACATTTGCAGCGCATGGTTTTGAACATTTGAAGTTTAATATTACTAAACACTTATAGGCAAAACAGAGGTTCTCAATCTTGTTCTTAAATAATCGTGCCGTTTTGTAGCACTTCCACGGAACGCTAAGGTAATTATGTGAAATAATAACTTTTATAAGCCACTGGCATAGAAAACTGTTACAGGTACATATATAAACTATTAGTAGATTGCAGTTCCTAGATGGTACTTAGCTCAAAGTCCAATATGACGAAGCTTAAAATTCAGTAAGAACCCCTACACGTTCGAGTTATATTTTTGCACTGACGATGTTACCCCGTTTTTGAGGACTAGATAGAGCTGACAATATTGTTACAAAGTTAGGGACATCATGTAATTTCCCAGGAGAGCTTCCTTTATTAGGTTATACTTTTTGAAATAATGTCATCTATGTCCTAATTTTACGAGTTTGACGCTTTGAAATATAATCAGTTCAAAAATATCAATACATGTTTGGTGCGTAGTGAAAAAATAACAGTAATGTCTGCAGCAATTATAGCCGCCGCTAAGTCATTGCTCGCTGCTCCGGAACAGAATGGCCTCGAGAGTTTTTGCTGAGGTGCATGGACTGTAACGGCACGAAACCAACTTGCTTTTCCAGCTGGCCAATCAGAAGGCTAAACCTGAATCGCGCAAACGAAGTTTTCTCTGCAATTCAGTATAAGAGGTACGATTCAGTTGCTTGTTATGGGGAGTCCGATGCTGTCGAAAAGACCGGCCATGGCGAGGGGCCGGACTCAGTCCTCGCCCTTATTCAAGTTAAGTTTGGTAGAGCGGTCTCTGCTTCCGTGTATCGTTTGTTAATATTAATCTGAATTAAATTAACTGTATGTATGCGTTAAGATTAGGGTCCCTCTTCTTCACCGGAACCGGTCGGCAGCATGTTTGACTTCCTTTTGGGGTTTTCAGTCGTTTTAGAGTTGTAAGCTTATGGCGAAAATATACGTGTTTAGTTTATGTCACGGTTATTTGTTGCCTTGATAACATGTTATTACCTAATGGCATCTTAAAAACTTATTAATATCCTGAATTAAATACCTAACTGTTTTCGTACATTTCCTACTACTAAAATTACCATGTCCTCGTCCCAAGAGCCGCCGAAATTAAACTTAATTCATTTAGCTAACTAAACTTGTCTAACTTAATTTTTAGGCGAGATTATAGTCAAACGTAAACCAATAAAATAAGACCAATTATTAGGCATAAGTACCACACCTACCATACCTACCATTAAAACCTACCTAAAAAAACCTACCTACTATTAAAATCCGACCGATATTATTTATAACTTTTTATAGTTAAAGGTGCATAAGGAAGCTGTTACAATTATATATGGTATTATAACTATTACAAATACGTAAGGCAAGATTGCAATAAAAATGTGCAACTGATAATATTTTATCACTAGGTACTATTTTTTATAGTGAGATGTCTTTGAAAACAAGATAACGTGAAAGAATGCAAATGTAAAAGGTATATTTAACTTGGGATTTTGGCCTGAGGCGTATTATATCTAGGTATGCTATAGCTATACTACTAATTGCACCTGAGTCTGCGTCATTAACAATGCAGCGGACAAACCAACGTGACGCGCCCATTATGTTTTACTAATGACTTTGGCCACTGCCACGTTAATTAATGGACCACAAGTTATCATATCGCCGCTCTTGCTACAATGGCTCGAAAGCTTTTGATTGCAGATTACTCGAGTTATAATTACAGTGAAGTTGTTGTAGTATAATATGAGAAGAATCGTGTAGTTGTAAAAATTCAGATTGCAAAATTTCATATCATCAAAATTCATGCTTTTCTCTGAAGGAAATTTCGAGGGAACTTGTATCTGTGCGGAGGAGGAATTCAATGGCGTATGTGAAAACGCCAACCCGCACCGAGTTGACGTCGTTGAGTATCGCTCTATCACCCTTCACGAATAGTTCTATTGACAACACGCTAACGCAAAACACGACAACTAAAAGCTCGAAAACGCGATATCCCTTCATGGTTGATGTTCCAAAAACTCGAACGAAAAGATTTGATTCCACTTTATTTTTGCCAATAGCTAAACAGTGAAAGGCGCTTCTCGAGTGTGTGTTTCCCGATAGGTAAGTAATTATAATCTGGGTGGCTTCAAGTTGCGAGTGAATCGGTTTCTTCTGCGCAAGCTTCTTCCATCGTTGACCGCATCTCCGCTACTTCAGGCGTGATGGTGGTCAAAACTGTGTGTGAGAGTGTTTGTGTGTGTACGTTAGTTACTATTTCACGCTAAAACGGCTCAACGGGTTTGGATGAAATTTGATGTTGAGGTAGCTTATACCTTGGAATAAAACATAGGCTTTTCCCAAGGGGTGCAGTAAGGTAATCCATAATAAGAATAAAAAAATATATAACAACCAACGTCAATTTCGATTACCTGGATGACATCATTTGTCCAGTTATTTTGATTTAAAAACCAAACTTCTGAACCGATTTCGAAAAAATATATATGGGACCACCTACCGAACAAAAAATTAATCAACAAAATCAATTCATACTTGGCGGAGTAATCGCGTAAGAAACATAAAAAAAAATATACCGTCGAATTGAGAACCTCCTTTATTGAAGTCGGTGGAAAAAAAAAATTGTGGGCTGTTAAAGACTGATGCAGTGCAAGTAGGTACATACCTACTCAGAACAAACTGCACTGAAGACAACGGACTTTCCTTTAAAACGCCTAGACGTGAACTAGTAGTAGGTGTCTTTTGCTCAGATTTCTTAGGATCAGTTATTATTGTTGACCACACGTTTACGGGCCACCTCTTTTCGCTATAGGTTTATTTATTTATCTATTTTTTATACATTTGCATTTGAATATCTCAAGTTATAGGCAAAAAAATACATCGAGGTGTCACATGCGAGAGGTTTGCTCGTATTTCCATCTCAGGCACAGAATAACTATTACTATGATTAAAAGGAACGGAAGCGTCTTCGGATGGGTGACCGGGAGTGGTATTTACAATTGAGTACTACCTTAAGTCGCATGACACATTATAGTTATGTCGATCACGTTTTTTTTTATAACAAGCGTCAAGCCGTAGCAAAGGCTAACACTAAGGCTGACCTCTCAGCTTATCAAATGTGAAGCACAAGAATAGAATGAATGCAATCTAAACGTGACAAATCATCATCGCTCTAATTCTTCCTTATCCTGTTACTGGATATGGACTCTTGCTATGCCATATTGCTTCCATCACGCGCTAATCGCATCATCTAATCGCATCATCTAAGCGCATCGTCTAAGTTCGATTATATTGTTGAAATACAGCACGTACACAGTGTACAATGTGTTACATTATAATAATACGCACAAGTACGGGTTAAGTTGGAACGTAAGAGGCGGATGTGACTCTAGAAACCATGTTACTCATGAGCCTTTTATTAATTGATAAATAATTAGACGGTTGCATTAAAATGCATTGGTATACTTGACACTTGATAGAATGCAAAAGTGCGATACCAAATGAAAAGAAATAAAAAACACTCACCTTGTTTCACATTTTCTACCCTAAACAATCTTTGGCACAAATCTTGCACAAATGCGTGCTCTAGCGAGAGGTCAAAAAGGTGCCAAAATTATCTCAACTGTCTAGACTTGCTTTGCTACTAAATAATATGGTAGTTAACTTCACAGTCACAGGCTTGTCACATTTGGAAGAGGTCATGGGAACGTTGCAGCAACATTTAGATTATTTCGAGGTCTTGACACATTTTCGGCGTCATCTTTTAGCGTTTAGTATTTTTGATAAAAAGGCACAATTTATTTTAAAAAAAAATACTAATCTTTATCAAGATATTTACATATTTTGCACTAATAGGTCATATAACCATCATAATCAACCACCCATACTCCACTGATGGTCATACATAGATATCTCCCAAAGTCACGAAGATCGATCTTTGGCTTTTTGCTTCCAGCCACTACTAGACTATTTACTCATATACTGCTACTAATTTAAAAAAATTGGTTCAATTATTGTTTTGTTTAAAGAAATATAATTGATTTCAAAAATTATGAATAGTTGTGTCAGTATTTGTAATTATTGAACTCTTAAAATGTTTAAAAGGGTTTTTAACTTTTTGTGTAATAACTTTCCCGTATAAATAATGCTTCCTGGTGATTCTTGTAATATAATAGAAAAAACTGCTAGGCACTGGATACGGCTTTTTAAATAACCTAGGTATAACACATTGATACAACAAAAATAAAAGCGAAAGGAAGATTAGAAAGCTCACATTTTAGAATAACAGAGCTATTCGATGAATTTTACTACTATTTACAAAATGCACATTCAGGCACAAAATTACTGGACACAATCATTCCTTACATAAGGTTATGCACTGAACTGTACCGAAAAGTCATTGTCCATATCGTGCGACCCAATTTCTATGCACTTAATTACGTGTGTGGTTACGTGGGGGCTAAACCACGCAATTGTGAACATTCGCAGTGAAAAGGTGAAGAAATTAAACGACTCTGTGGTTATGACTATGGTTGAACTTATAATACAGTATACAGAACATTTTGGCCCAATACTTATTATAAGTGGTAACTTTTCACATAACGCCATCTAGCCGTAAACTCAGCAAAGCTTGTAGGTACTATGAGAACCAGATAGCTGAGAAAATGACATACTTTTGTAATAAGTATGAGAAATTTTTACCACAAGACCATGTGCCCGTCATAACTTTGGAGAAACTCAGAGTCACGCAACGGACAATGGAGAGAGCTATGCTCGGAGTACTTTGGGCGATAAAATCCAGAATAAGGACATTCGCCAAAGAACCAAAGTTACCGACATAACTCGCAGGGTTTGCTAGTTGAAGTGGCAATGCGGGCAGGCCACATCGCTCGAAGAACTGATAACCGATGGGGAAGAAAGGTTCTTGAGTGGTGACCACGATCCGAAAGACGCAGCGTAGTTAGGCTTCCCAATAGGTAGACCGACGACATTGTAAGAGTCGCGGGCAGTCGGTGGATGCAAATGGCAGGTTGTCGTACAGTGTGGCGGTCAAGGGGGAGGCCTTCTTTCAGCATTGGAGCAGTGGACGTGTCCGGGCTGATGATGTATGAATTACATTCTAGAATTGGTTTTAATGGCTTAACGCAGAAATAATAATGTAGGTACAGTTTTTAACTCCTTCCATATTTATTGCATTTGAAAGTTGTTTAAGAAAAGTGGTCTCACAAAACGAAACTGACTTGACTAAACTGACTTGAATTGGTTTTATGTGAATTGCATACTAGTTTTGCAAACTAGTTTCGTCTCGTGGCTATTCTTGCAAAATTTCCATAAAGGTAAGAATAGTTCTCAGGGCTTTGATCAGTGACGTTTTCTGCAATCTTAGTCGATAAGTGCCTTTTTGATTGTAGGCTTTAGAGAATCCGTAGTTCATGTATGTAAGTATTATGCCATGCATAGTCATTTAATCAGAACTGTCTGTACGTCATCATCATCAGCCCGGAGACGTCCACTGCTGAACGAAGGCCTCTCCCTTAGACCGCCACACTATACGACAACCTGCCACTTGCATCTACCGGTTGCCCGCGACCTTTACAATGTTTTCGGTCCACCTAGTGGGAGGCCTTCCTATGCTGCGTCTTCCGGTTCGCGGTCGCCACTCAAGAACCTTTCTTCCCCATCGGTTGTCAGTTCTTCGAGCGATGTGGCCTACACTTTGCCACTTCAACGGGCCACTTCATTGACATTGCTGTCTGTACGTAATAGGTACTAAACTAGAGCTCATACGTATCGTGCTAGATACGTTTTTATAACTATACTATACCTATTTATATTACTAGTACCTATACACAGACAATAAGCCGTGGTAGCCCAATCGGATACCACTCGACTTGCAATCGTGACTTGAATTGGTTTCAAATCCCGGGTCCGTTTGGAGTTTATTTACGAATTTTCATACCACTGGCTTTCCTTTAAGGAAAACATCTAATGAACAGGCTAATTATGCTATGTATAGAGACAAAAAATATCTTTGGCAGAGACAAAATAATCACTCGCTATTGTCAACATTGTGTAATTATAGCCAAGACAATTACAAAGTATTAGAGTACGTACGCAAATGAACCAGCTCTACCAAAACGAATAAAACAATTTCACGCGTAATCAGTCACAAATTATAACAGAATTAAACTCTTACTGAACGTATCTAGCGGCACATCGAATTGAAAGTTGCAACACCACCATAACAGAGTCCAGTTCAACTCTTTCGAGAAATGAAATTGCACGAATTTATTTTGCCATTCGCAATCTAGACACCAGCTGAATACAATCTTGGACAGTGCAGTGACGAAGAAACGACTTTCTTCTTAATTAAAGCTTCGAACATGAATACTAAAATATATTTTGCCCTCTGTGTAGTGATTAGCGTGTTTGGGACAGCTGAACAAGGTAATATAAACTTGAATTATTTCAAATTAAAATAGAAAGTTTCGTGCTGTAAGGTCAATGTAGCATTTTAAGCTGGGTAAGGTTATTGTTTTACTGATTGGTACGAGTAGTTTTAAGTTATATTTATTTTACTTAGTTTCCTGCTGGCTTTAGTCCTTGACACAAAATAAGTAAGCAACGAGGAACGACTGAAATTAAATATAATTGGGGTGTAATTTCAGTGATTGTGTATTACGATACTCCACAAGGCACTGAATTAATAAATTCCTGGTATCCAAATGAGCCAAGCAGAGATGTCAGCTATCTACTTAACTTATTACATAATATTGTATTAATTTATCAATCCGAAACTGGACCAGTGTGGCAGATACGTCCCAATTGGCCTTCAAGGGTAAGGCCTATGTGCAGCAGTCGACTATATAGTTATGCTATGTCCTTCGAATATTTTAAATGTCAAATCAAAGTTCGTATGTTATCCTAGAAAGCGCGGGTACACCCATAGAGCACTGCTAGTATAATATATAAGTGTTATAAGCCAAAGGCAGGATTCCGACAAACAAAAGCTGATCTAGGTAGCGGTAAATTTAACTTCACGCTTTTGAGAAGAAAAATAACCTAAAGTAGTAATGAGATACTTAACAACGCCCCCTACGTCTTAGAAATAGAGCCAGAAAGTCGTTGACCATTCCATTGTCAATGGGACATAATGATAAGTCATTATGTCCCTGCTTCATTATGTTCTTGCTGCTAAGTTTGGGATGTAAGTAGTGCTTACTTACGTCCCAAACTTAGCAGCTCTGCTGTCTTTTTCAAATCTACCTGGGTAGTACGTTTTACATTATTTGGTAGGTAACATATCATCACCTCCATCATCCGCAGTCTTCTTTATCCCACTGTTAAGTAGTTAGTATAGGCCTCTCTCTTGCTATGCTATCTGTCTCGGTCACCACCACCACCACGCCAATCGTCCAGTAATTATATCGGATTCACGTGACGCTTACCATCAGTCAAGTGACTTGATCATCTCGTCACACAGTTGCAAAAAATTTATGAATGTACGTTTTGTAATTTTCTAAAACATGCTCTATATGTACGATAAGTATATTTTTCAACAACATGGTCAACATCAACAGCCAGAAAACGTCCGCTGTTGGACGAAGGCCTTCCTCTTAATAGGAAGGGAGCATAATAACATGGTATATCATCTTACAATCATCATTAGTCAATTAATTTATAAGCTCCTTTCGGCTGAATCTATCCTAATTATTTTGACTAAATATACATAATACAAATAAAACCTTTACAGGGGTTTAACTCTCACCTAATCACTGATCATTATATTTCATCCGACAGTATTAGTAAAAGTTCTTCGGACCTTTTTACATTTTATTTTAGCAAGAATGAGATGCAATTTACTCATTTCCATAAGTATACTTAGCTCGTAATTCTAATATAATAAGGGACAAGGAACAGAGAGGCGCAGAGGTAATGGCGTGCTTACGGCACCCTTTTGTCACTCGAGAATTTGGGAAGCACCCTCGACTTTAAATAGAAAATACGTGAAAACAGCAGCAATACTTGCGAATGTTTGTAGCAATTATATGTACTTATAGGTAGGTGTATTTTGTTATTATGTATGTGTGTGGGTGGTGTGACTATTGCGTATTGTGTTTGAGTCTATGAAGTCTCAAATAGTAAACTCGTTACAACTATGTACGATGTTTGCCTGTAATTGGAAGAGTAAACTAGAAGGCCAGGCTGCGTGGCGTGGTATGGGAGTTTGGGAAGGTCTATGTCCAGAAGTGGACTATGGCCGGCTGTTTACGACGATAGCGATGATGGTTGTGAACGTTTTAACTGGTATATATTTATATAAACAGATATTATTAAAGAAGTATGGTACCTACTCTACTATCGAGACAATCCCATGAATTATAAAAAATATTAGTAAGTAGGTACTAAAGGGTCAAAATTAGAAAACTTAGTTTTTTCACAGACACTGTTGCATAAGATCGTCTTAACACAGCTATCACATATCGTAATAAAATAAATGCGGCGTGAAATAAAACTCTTGGAGTAGTCAGCTTTTTAATAAAACGCTACTTGAAATGAAATAAAATTCGATACTAGCTAAATACAATAAGCGCGGAACCAAAACTGAAGAAATAAAATAAAGAAGCGCGTGTGATGATCTGTGGTTAGGATCGCGAAATCCCTACGGCACCATTTTACGCGCGCAAATTTTATTTTATATAGCCGCCGAGAACGTAGTTTTCACTCTTGGTATTGATAGAGTTAGCTCTTTAGTAAATACATGCTCTCACTGGTAGGTTTAGCATGCGACTAGAAGAATAAGAAAAACACTTCCATCTTCTTTCTAGTTTAGTCTCGTTTACGCGTGGACAAATAGAGAAAATTTGCCAATTTTTTTAAAAGTAATGACTGATATTTCTCCCAGGGGGGGGGGGGAATCAGGGAAGACACGAGTCCGTCATCACAATGATTACAGCTCACGCTGTTTATCCGGTATTCAGTAAACTATGTTTTTAAAGCTTAAACAGGAAGAAAAATTATGACCTCCGGCAGGACTCGAACCTGCATTCGAGCAGTCGCTATGGGTTTCCGTCCCAACTGCTTTGCCAATTAAGCTACAGAAGTCTCTGCCTAAGACGCCAAATTTCCGAACCTGTTATAAGCTACCAACTAAAGCGTTGGTGGCGTCAATTACCATTACAAGAATTACCATAAGTGTGGAATCACTTCATACAAAAATATTCAAAATTCAGTAAACTGTTATGGCTATCGATCCTCATTACTTTCTAACGGCCGAGTCATAAAGCAGATAATCTTCACAAAGTTATTTTACGATACAACATAATCACTGAAGCCATTAGTGACTTCCTGAGCAATATTATCGCATACAATCAACATCGTACCGTAGTGTCTGTCATGTGCATTTTGGCTAGAGTTTTACTTGTGCGTTTTTTATTTTTAATATTAAATACTAACAATAAAAAAAAAGCTAACTAGTTATGAATGCCATAATACATAGATGTACAATACACATAGAGTCAGTGGCTTGCGCATGCGGAAAAGTATTTTCAGGAGAATACGCTGTAATGCCTAGATTACACGGGCTTCGTACTTCACATTAGTACTAATTGGTTAGTTCTAAACTAAAATTGTGACTAGTGATAAGTTCGGGCGTAGCTATAGTTTTGCGGGATGGTAAACTTTGCATTCACTTTACTATTTTATTGCGATTTGTCATGAAGGTCACCGCCAGGTGATAGAGAAAGAAAAATACTCAAAAGCTAACTCGGCAAGTTACACGAAAGTTTGTACTTACATACATATTTTCATTTTTATATCCAGTGCGTACTACGTATTTCTCGATAGTTTCTCTAGTAGGACTAAACAAAAATCAGGTATTAGCGATAAGAAAACAAGTTTTAAAAGTAATTATTGGAGCCTCAACATGTCTGATGGGGTAACATCAAAGTGCGTAGACAGTGACGCGAAGCAACGCCGTACATGTATTGTGACGTAATAGATAAGCATCTATGACCGATTACACCGATAGCGCACGGATTACGTGACGGGGCATTATTTTCTTTCTATCACACTCGATGCATCAAACTTTCTGGAATTTTACATTAGTCATTGCGACTAATGTTCCTTCGTCAACACGAACGTGAATTTGTGCAGCTTTAGAGCAGTAGTATTAGAGGGTGGCGGTTTTGATATTTCACGTTTTTAGTTACAAACGAAGTGCCAGTAGCCACTGCTTGTTTTTACATACCAATAGCAAAGGTGCTTTGCTGTACTCATAAACCAAACTAATTAATAAAAAGTGCTTACCTATCTGATCGATAAAATGAAACATAAAATAAAATGTACTCATTTTTTTTCTTTCATTGAAAAGTTGCTTTGAAATATTATGGTTATCGCAATATCATCACTCCGTTCTGGGCGACGCGACGTTTTAAATTCCGTTGCACCGTTTTTTGAATTATTTTATTTGCAAGGAGATGTCCTTGCTATTCCTCCACCACACTTCACGATTGCCAGGCGTGACCTAACTACGATAATTTATTAATTACGTACATTACGAAATACTAACCCAGTCTAGTGGGCTGGCTGTTCGACATGGTCAGTTATACGTGGATATCCAACTAAGGTCGTACACTTATACAATCCTTTCAAACGAACTGTTTTATTCTAATCGCGATTTTTTTTCGATTATAAGTAAAGTTGTTTAAAATAAATTGTCAATCGATCCTAATAAATTTAAGAATAAAATCCGCACAAAAATCACGATAGCGAAAATAAGGTTTACATTTTGAAATATTTTTTATTGATTTGAAATGGAGTTAGTAAAAGTGTGCTACTTGTGGACTTTGCTATCGTTTTTGCTGTTCCAATGCTTGATGGAGGGCTCGAGCCAGGAAACTTCATTTGAACTGCCCGTGCAGTTGGTTGGGTTCCCGTTTATCATTTTAGCTGTGAGATTGACAAATTTTGTGAAGAAGTTGTCGTATGCTTTAAGTCCATGTAAGTAACCTTTTTAGTTAATTATTTTTGTTACTTTAAAAACATTTTATGTTTCGTTTAACAACCCATCTCTAAAGTGACGAATTAAACAAAAAACATCGTTGCATTTAGTAAAGTATTTTAACACGCCTTTTTGGTACTTTTAAGCAGTAAGTAACTATATTATGTACAACTTTATAATATACATTACAATCCATGTTCGTTTTTTGCATAGTTAAAATTAGGTGTCTTCACTGGGCTCTATTTATATTCATAACGTAGAGTTAATTCTTACTAGGTAATTCAAGGTTCAGCATTCAGCTTGTAAAACACATGATTTGAAAACACATTTACTTTTCTTATGGCAACATAAATTGTGTAAATAACCAGTAGATTGACCCACAATCTGATATTGCGGCAATCTGCGGAGAAGGTGCTGCGTTCCTTGTCACGTAGCGTAAGTTTTTGCAGTGCAATCTTAGACGCGAGTGAGTTGAGTACGCTCAGTGCGTCTACAGCCTAATGTTATTACGCGGGAAAAATCACACGAACAGTACGCAGTAACCCGGGACGCGAAATTGAAAAAAAACTTTTCTATCCTTAGTTGCCAGCGTCAATGGAAAAGTTGAAAAAAGAGTTGATTTGAATAAATTAAACCTTGGGCAATATTGTGCTTAGACAATAACAATATAATTTTTGGACGTTGCAAAATATTTCGTAAATTGTAGATTACCCTTGTTTATCATCTTAATTTGAACACAAACAGTGATAATGAAGAGCCGTACTGTTTTGGGTTTTATTTTGTTATTAGTGTTTTTCTTTAGTTTTTGTAACGATACAAGTGGCCAGGAGGCGCCGTTTGAGTTGCCAGTGCAGTTAGTTGGTTTCCCATTTATAGTTGGGAGTGTGAAGTTGACAAACTTTTTCAAGAAATTGTCGTACTCGTTAAGTCCAGGTTCGTATCCACGCTAATTTAATAATATCAACAAAAACTATATCATATTAATTGCATTGGTTCTATAATTTAGATATGCAATGATGTACCTATCTACTATAATTACCTAAGTTTAACTGGTACAGGTATCTAATTACTTATACTACATTATCCAGACCGATAAAAGTCTAGACACAATCCAAATGCTCAAACCCACTACCAGTTGCTAGCGTACCCAGCATGCTGGCGGCATTCCCACGCGGCATTTTCAAAACCTATGCGTTGTGCCCAATAAACAGCAGCATATTTATTTGATTATGCGCCACGCGTTGCTACTAATATTGTCCTTGAATATAAATAAATATTGACTTAGAGATTGCTTTTCTATTATTCTTTTAGTTAAGAATTCCTTATCCGTGGTTAGAAACAAATGTTACCCTTCACCATCTTTTACAAAAAAATTAAAACAATATCTCAATGCAATATTCTTTGCCTCAAAAAGTGCAACTCTTTCGACAGAATTTTCTCCATCCATATTCCGCATGCATCCATGATATAGAGTTTTTCGCACGTTTGCCGGCAAGGCTGGCAGATTTATGGAACTGCACCAGAGCGGTAGATAAATGCGATTTCAAGCGCTTCAGAATAATAGCGTACTGGGATATATTGGACCGTATATTAATGAGGCTATTTCCAGCTTTGAAAAATACATACTTGTTCAGTATTAAAGAGCTTTATTTATTCACCATGTTCAACATTTCATATTTTCTGTAGTGAATTTAAAGAGATGCGAGAGAAGGTACCTTTTGAAAAAATTGTATTCAAGGTAGTGTAGTAACGTACGTTACAATTTTATTTAGCAATTAGCTATACTTTTTCATGTTATCAAGTACTACGGAAGGAAGATACTTTTTTGGTGTTATTTTTTTAATGTTGGTAATAGTTTTGTGAGAGAAATTTGATATCTAATATCTTAGGACGACGAGCGCAGTGAAGTGCGGCGCAGGATTTTGTTCGAGTAAACAATTCTGGCACTGCTACTGTTATGGACAGACGTGATGCTAACCACCAGTCAAACGTCTCGCTCGTCTTCTCACTAAATTAATTAAAAAATAATAAGTATGGAAAGAAACAACACGCTCTCCTGATGGTAAGAGATTACACTTTAAATAACACATCATAGCTTTACATGTACTGTTGCGTTTTGTGACTTAGCCTGCGTTTTGTGTCTCGTCACTCTACGAGTATGATAGAACTTAAAATAAAGATATAGCTCGCAAAATGTTAAGCAACGAATATTCAGTAGGTATCTACAGCGATACACAATGTACGCTAAGCACTGAAGAGGTAATGCGTTACGGAGTTGCAACGGGGCATTTCTAGGAAAGCTATAAAACAGGTATGAGGCGATTTATTTTGTAATGTTATCTGATGACACTTATTTGCGCGAATCAGTCTGTACAGACCAGTGAGAGGAGCTAAATCCTCCAAGGTACAGCCGGACGTAAAAGATTAAATTGCAAAACGTGCTACCTGTGTTACGCAAATTCGTAATCATTAATTTTATTATCATTTCATTTTGTATGTTACGACTGCTAGAGCTATAATTACAATAAATTGTTGTTGAAATGGCAGACATAATAAAAAAAACAAATGTATTTTTAATGACGTTTTATTTTGGGATTATTATGTATGGTAAAGTAATGAGAGAGATTGACACATTACCCAGGGATAGAGTTATTTATAACCTAGGTAAATATTGTAAACTAGATCTGTGACGTTAGTATGTTACAGGTTTATTTATTTAACGTGTATATATACAGGGTTAGTTCTAATCAGTTAGCATCCTTTTAAGGGCATATTCTGTACATCAAAACAAACAACTTTTACTATGGGGCCAACATTAACATCGCGAAAAAAATATCAGCTGTTCCATACAAAAAAAACATCGAACTTGAGAAAAATGTATGGAACATCTGTTTTTTTTTCGCGATTTCAATGTTGGCCCCGTAGTAAAACTTGTTTGTTTTGGTGGACCAAATATGTCCTTAAAAGGATGCTAACTGATTAGAACTAACCCTGTATATTTATATACACAAATATGTACGCTTGTATTCAATCTTTGTTATGTGACCTTAAAACGAACATAAAATTAGAATGTTACATTCCTACATCGGTTTCTTCTAGTTGAGCGTACTCCATCCTAAAACAACCAACAAGCTTAATATTAACCCGAATGTGGTAAAATGCAAATCCACTTTGTATAAAAATGCGTAATAATTTTTTGACAACCACACACACCAAGTCCACTTTTAGGATTAAGGAGACTTCTTCCAAGGCGAGATTTTGGCTTTGTTCTAGTCAACAAGGAAGCCCAAGACTAGGATAGGATCTAGGTTTAAGCTCTTATCAAAATATAATATTTAGACTATTATTATAAGATACAACCTTTAATTTTTTGATACTAAATTAAAGAGTCGAGATGAACGTCTCATAGAATGAGAGTCGTTTATTTAAAAGCAATCAGGACGCACGATTAGCTGGTAACTTATCTAAAGGTACGGCTGTTGGCTAATGATCACAAATGATTGGAAGAAATTAATGGGTCGTCGATAACTTCTTGAAACGAGAGCAAGACGGTTAACTTAAGATAGGTCAGATAAGTCTTAAGTTTAATAGAGAGTTATCGGGATCTTTTTTCAGAACTCCTGTTCACAGGTTTTGTGGTTTCGGAAGAAATCTGTGATAAGCACAGTTATTTTAAGAAATAATAAAAAAAAATGTGTTTGTGAACTAGTTTGCTTTAGTAGTTTTCTGTTTTTTTAATCATTTTAACCAACAAGTGATAAAGTCGGAAGTTAGACGAAAGCTACATAAATATGTACCAATCACTCGAATATTTGTAAAATAGGACTTGATATTGGTTAGGTATTTTTTTTAAATGTATTTTTCATAACTATATTTTACTCGTGTTTTAATGTACTTATTTTTATGAAGCTACTTAAGTTTTATCGTCTTTAAAAACTTTGTAAAATTTCTTAAAAATAATGGGGAAAATTTGGAAAATAGCAAGTAAAACGTGTTATCACATCACATCAACAGCCAGAAGACGTCCACTACTGGACGAAGGCCTCTCCCTTAAAGGGAGGTGTTGCCATAATCCCCACGCTTGGCAGGCGGCTTGGAGATCGCAGAATGGTTACCACCGTTAACTGAGAGGTCGCTGCTGCCCGTCCTCCGATAGTTCTGGATGCAGTTTTAGGACATACTTTATATATATATATTTTTTTGACTATTTTAGGTCCATAAAAAGTAAAAGGTAAAAGTGTTTATCAGTTAACTAAAAATCCACAACTTATATTCCATAAATATGTAATTCCAGCGACGTATCGGTCCCGCAACCGCCGCCAGCTAGCGTACACCGAGCCAGCGGAGCCGTTCGATGCTGCTGAGGTAGAGAAGTACATCGTAGGAGAGTTCGGAGCCAAGGCTTGCGTTTTCGAGCGGGTCTGCGCTCACTACGCGACCAGGGCCCGCGCGCAGCCCAGGCCGCAGCTCGACTGGCCCGATGTCTTCAGGTAATATCTATCACCATTACCTTTATCATCGTCATCATCATTCATCATCATTTTTGTAGTGGTAGGACTCTATTGCAGAGTCCGCCTGGGGAAGTACCACACCTTTGCCAGTTATTCAATAGCCAAGCAGTAGTGTGCAAGCATTACGGTGTTCCAGTTTTGAAGGGCAATGTTACCAGAGAAATTACTGGGTAAGGAGAGATTTAACATCTAATATCTCAGGGTGACGAGCGCAGTGCAGTTCGGCGCAGAATTGTGTTCGCAAGTTCACAATTCTGGCACTGCTACTGTTAGTGGCAGGCGTGACGCTTACCACCAGGTGAACGTCTTGCTCGTCTCGTCACTTGAATGTATTAAAAAAAAACATTTTTTGTCCATAAATACTACCATGGTCATCGACTTCACCATCAATTAATTTCCATACATTGCTAAGAACCTGCAGGTCTCTTCTTCAGGGCACCATCATTTCCTGTCTTGTGCCTGTCTTGTCCACATCAGCAGCCGGAAGACGTCCACTGCTGGATGAAGGCCTCCCCCAAATAGGGAGGGGTTGCCAAATCCCCTCGCTTGGCAGGCGGCTTGGGGATCGCAGTGTGTTAACACCGTTAATTAAGAGGACGCTGCTGCCCATCCTCCGGCGGTTCTGGATGCAGTTTTAGGACATACCCAGGTCCCATACTGTCTTGTCCATAATAAGCATATTTAATGGTCCATTGCTGGGCATAAGCCCACACTCGGAGGGTGATTGGGCCATCCACTATGCGTGCCCAGTTGCGGGTTTGTGAGTTAAAGTATGTTTTTGAATTTATTCTCCGAACGTATGCAGGTTTCCTTACGATATTTATTGGTTAGTTATTATCAATAATAAACGTCACTGTATATTATAAAAATTACTTCCATTACGTAGATAGAATAGGCATGATAACTACATTTTTTTATTACCTCATAAAAAAGCTAATCATCAATAGAGCCTATCAACAAAAACAAAATTTAAAATAATTCAAAAATATATAAGTTCTAAGTATTTTAATTTCAAGCTGGACAGAGAGCGCTATACTGTGCTATGACGTCAAGCCTCAGGCGCGGCATACAAATGCTATACTAACACGTGCTTTGCAAGAAAGGGATAGAGCACCCCCTCTCTATCCCCACCTAAAACTTTAAACGCTCATATCTCAGAGATTTATCAGCCAATACAAGTTATTTTTTCGGTATGTGTAATGTATTTAGTTATATTCATCACTAACCCTGTTATTTGTCATAAAATAAAAATTAGGCCATACGCCTATTCTCATAGAACTCTATATCAAACAATAAATGACTAACCTTGACACCGCTGTCCATCCACGTTATTCATCGCCTTTCACAATCCAAATAAGTAGTCATCGATAGTCAAGGGCAATTCACAAATTCAGGTCAGTATTAGACCGACCTTAAAAGTAGAACAACCAACAAACTGGGATAATTTTATGTCTACTTATCAGGCTTTAAACCCCGATCCCCAAGCCGCCTGTTATGGCAACCCCTCTATTAAGGGGGAGGCCTTCGTCCAGCAGTGGACGTTATCTGGTTGATGATGATCAGCCTTTAACATTCGCCTTACCTTCGGAAGGCGGTTGGGGTCCACTTCACTGGTCCATAGCGGGTTGCCAAATACTCATACGCTTTACGCCATTGAATTTCATCTCCAAACATACATTTTATGTCTAACAACCTAAGTAGGACAACTGGTAACCTTATGCATAAACAGCCTTTAAATAATCTACTGCTAGACTGAGGCCTACCTAGCTCTGTGGAGTTTGTGTACGGATTTTTATCAATTTTGCTTTCGTTGAAGGAATTCAATGGTGGTAACCTTGTAGCTGGTAAATTTGATAAGATTTTACCTTTTTTTATCCATCTTAAAAATGGTAGGACTATATTGCATAGTCCGCCAGGGGAAGTAAACAACCCTCAATCGCCAAGTAGTGATGTGCATGCATGCATGCTGTATTTCGGTTTGAATCTTTGATGAGAGAGAGATCTAGATCCTCCAAGGTTTGAACGAAAAAAAATACTATATTGTAATCGTCTTATGAACAAAGACCGTCACAGACGACGCAGATGCTATAATATTTTATATCGCTCGCCATACAATTTTGAAATATAATTATTATTATCTTCGTCACTTGTTCGTCATTTGTTTTGTATGAGTAGCGATATTGAAATAAGTTATAAGATAACATGAAATATTATAGCATCTTCATATTGTGTGATGGCTTTAAAACACTAAAACCTCTTTTGAACCTATTTTAGTTAAATAATGTTTAATACGTTTTAGTGTTTTATGCATAAGAAAGAAGTAGTGTTAAATTCTCTTTGCATAATACGGTTAGAATTTACCAAGGTCGCTTCGGTAAAGACGCTTGTAACTTTACTGTCTAGCATAGGCTTAAGTAGGGCAACTACCTCATGTCCGCTGGCCTAAGTGGGACTACTACCTTATGTTTCTTGGCTTAAGTAGGACGCCGATGTAACCGCCACGCAATCGTGTGGGTCAACGTGCAGAGGTAGCCAGAGTCGCGCATCCACTAGCACGGTATTGTTACGTGATTGTTATGTCATTGGCTGCAGTTGTGCATAATAATTTGAGACGAGTGTTATCAAGTTAAGCCTAAGAATGCTGCGCGGTTTTATCTCGCTCGCGCATTTGGCTTTTTTTAAGATATAAAATCACTGAATATAGTTATCAAACATTCAGTCGGTGAGATTACTAAGAATAACATTACAAAGGGTTTAAATAAAATCTCGATCCATTCATGTTTTTATTCATAAAACTGGGCAAAACATAAAATTCAATTTTATGTAGTAGGTAGAAAGTAGGTGTTGACATAAAGTAATAATAATTATTATGTAATTTTTCAATATTATTTAATTATAATTTTCTAATGTATGTACTACATTATTAGATATACTAAAACTTGTTTCGATCATAATTATTTATAGTTAAACCTTTGTCCAGAACCACCGGAGGACAAGCAGCAGCGTCCTCTCAGTTAACGGTGGTAACCATTCTGCGATCCCCAAGCCGCCTGCCAAGCGGGGGATTATGGCAACACCTCCCTTTAAGGGAGAGGCCTTCGTCCAGCAGTGGACGTCTTCCGGTTGTTGATGATGATGAAACCTTTGTAATGTTATTCTCAGCCATTTTACTGACTGCGATTTTTCATAACTATATTCATTTTATCTCCAAAAACGGTGAAATGCGCGAGCGAGATAGCGGGGTGAAGCATTATATTTTTTTGTTTATTTACTGGCCTACTCGTATAGGTATTACTAATCCGAGACAAGGTCTTTGTACTCATCATTGTAAACAAACAGCTTTTAATACGTGAAAAATTCATAACATTTTCTCACTTTCTGCGTTGGCCTCATAGTAAAAGTTGTTCAGAATTATGAGTACATAGATCTCCTTTCGGCTTACTAATACTAATACGTGAAACCCTGTACTGTAACTTAATTTAATAAACACACTGAATAATTTTGGAGCAAGAAGAGTTTGTTTATAGCGGTAATCGTTTATTGGATTTAATTTCACATTTCTGGAATTTGTAATAATATTATTTTATTCAAGCGTTCATTAGTCGACTAGTCGTTTGATATTTTTTATGGTTACAGGCTAGGTATTAATTAGACTGTAGCTTACATGTTAACCAAAGATGTAGTTGAATACGAATCGGCTTTTGATTTTAGTGTTTTTTTAATTGACAGATTATTGCATTTGTTCCTTTTTATTTAGGCATAAGCCTTTATTAACTACAACAAACTACAAAGACTGCTTAGCCTACTACACAAAAAAAAACAAAAGGTTTGTATCCAGACCGCTGAAAGTCTAGAGACAATCCAAATGCTCAAACCCACTACCAGTCGGCAGCGTTCCCAGCATGCTAGCGGCATTGCCACGGTGAATGGCAATGCTTGCGTTGGGCCAAATAAACGCCAGCATTTTGATCACGCGTCGCGTCGACCAGGCACTCGGATATATTTTTGAAAAGATGATGAGCTCCCGGTCCCCACGGACCCAATGTCTCAACACCAAACGGCTCAAATATGTAACCTCTGCCGAGGTTAGCATATTTGTTTCTTGACTATAGAGAAACTCCTTGACCTAATGCTCTTGATGCTGTGTTCTGGCAACACAGCTAGACTATTCTATACTTTTTTGTATATTTTTACATTTCTAGTGTCACTCACAAGTAACATGACAATATAATAGATAATAATTATACGCCTAACTGCAAACGTATTTATTTTGTACATTCAAATTGCAGGTCAAGTAGTCTATGAAATGTAAATAAAGGTGCCAAAGTTAATTATTTTACCCTTGGCCTAACGATTTCTATTGATCATTATAGTTAATTACCCACTATTGATTGTGTAATGAAAATCATGTTTAATCACATGTAATTAAATACCAAATCAGGTTATGCACGGTATTTATTAGCTCTTTCTATAATTTTGATTATTCAATTTAGTGACAAGACGAGCTAGACGTTCGCCTGCTGGTAAGCATCACGCCTGCCCATAACAGTAGCAGTGCCAGATCACCCAGAGATATTAGATATTAAATCTCTTCATGCCCAGTTATTTCTCTGATAACATTGCTCTTCTAACCGAAACACAGTAATGCTTCTACACTAGTGCTTGGTGGTTGAATAACTGGCAAGGGTGTGGTGAAGACGGACTGTGCGATAGAGTCCTACCGAAAGAGAGAGAGCTAAACCCTCCAAGAGTCCTGCCACAATAAAAATTGTTAGATATTCATCGTAACTGTCAAAAAGAAGAAATAGAAAATAAGCGTAAAAGGCTCATTCAAAGTTATCTTAGTGTGTGGTGGACCATCTGATTCGCCAGGCGACGTTAGCCAATATTATGCAAGACAGCAAAACACTTTCACTACGACTTCCGATCTAAAATACACCTTCTCAGTTTGAAATAAAGTTTAGATAATACATTTCTCTGCTGGTATTTATTTTCTAGATAGAAAATAAATATTGTGATTTTGAATCTTAGAGTTTAAATAATAAGTTATTAAATACCAATGGCATGTTTTTATTGAGTTAAAATTCGTGTAGCAATTTGTGTTGTATGTTAGTTTACATTAATTGCCATCTTGGAGGATCTAGCTCTCTCTCATTGCCACTGAGTCATAATTCCGTATATCCGTTCCTCTGTTATTATTGGCGAAGAGAAACTTTAGTCCATTAGGGATGAGTTGAAAAAGTGTTTTTCCTGTCATTATGGAAGCATCTTTTGATGGACTTTTATTACATCATCATGAGATATAAAACACTGATGAGGTTTTCAAGATAACTGTATTATTTATACAGTTACTAAAAAAAATACCCGCGTGATAATCAAGAACCGTAACATTGTAGTAGTTTTTAGTACAGTAGTTTTTTTATTAATATTTTTCTGCCCTCCAACTAACTTTAAGAAAAAAATACGAAGTAATAAAAAAAAACTATAACTAACCAGAAATGTTTCGTTTGCATCATTAGAAGCCGAATATAAGATGTTTCGTATAAAGGGAAAAATCATTTGTAGTCAATCAAATCTTTAAAATTTTATGAAAAATCTGAAATAAACAAAATAAAATAAAACATCGTAATGCTTGCGTCCTAAACAGCTGGGTTCAGATCCTCTCACCATCATAATCAGCCTAACACAGGCCACTCCGGAACATAAGGCTCTCCCAACCATCCCCACAAAACTCACCACCAAGCCCAATTTTTAGTTTTCCGCTTTCAACCATTGCCATCCGTGTCCCGTCCTTCTGTATTAAAAAACGTATACCAAAAGATCACATCCATACATTGCTTCATTCCATTGCTCTGTAGAAGAAAAATCAAACATTTTGTAGTGGTTTTGCGTAGGCTCTACTCTACTACCTGGAAGTAGTTCACCTGTACCAATTATTCAATCGCCAAGCATTATTGTGCTTCGGTTTGATGATTGCAATTTACCAGAGAAATTACTGGGCGTGGAGAGATCAGGGTGACGAGATCAGTGCAGTGCGGCGCTTGTCATCCTGTACATCAGGGTGACCAGTGCAGTGCGGCGCTTGTCATCCTGTATATCAGGGTGACGAGCGCAGTGCAGTGCGGCGCAGGATTTTGTTCGCAAGTTCACAATGCTGGTATTGCTACTATTATCGGCAGGCGTGATGCTTACCACCAGGCGAACGTCTCACACGTCTCTTCATTACATTGTATAAAAAATAAATTTTCGCATTTACAGCACTCGTAAAGATAGAGACATCGAATATATTAAGCAACTTTTGTAACGTCTCTATTTATTTGCAGGCAATACAAACGCTCGGCCGACCAAGCGAAGGAGTTCTATTTACTCAGCGTGTTCATGGGAGACATCGTCGGATCTCCGCAGCTGTGCCACCAACTTGGCAAGCGGAGAGGATGCGACGACCAGTTCTTAGGAGGATACTGATGAAGGAGTAGACAATAACTTAATATTAGCTAAAAATCTCCTAAACGCACAAGATCAAACTGAGTGGTGAAACTTTCACATATCTGACTTTTTTTCTACTAGGACAAAATCCAAAGCTTTTATCTACTAGCACAAAATCCAAAGCTATTACCTATTTCTCTCATGGTGGATTTCACACTGCGTCATCTAGCCCCAAACTTAGCAAAGCTTGTACTATGGGGATCAGATAGAAGATAAAAGTCCAAAGACTCTTTATAATAAAATTCATACTTATAAGGATTGAGTGGCACTTCATATTCTATTTATAATAATTGAGAGGAATAACCTAATATTGAGAGCATTGTAAAAATATGAAACTTATTATGATAGAATTTCCTTAGCAGCCCAAATAGCAGCTTAGCAGTTTTTTTGTGCTTTATTTTCTGTGGAATAAAGCAGAGAAAAGAACAAACTTTACAAAGAATGAAGTAAAAAATTTAAGTAGGTAATTTTTTTTTCTTAACTTAAGGCTACCATGGGTGTCTGATACTTAGTATGTTATTTAGATCTAAGTAAAAATACAAACCACATCAAAATAAAGTGATTTTATTGCTAAGTTACCAAACTATCGTTGTAAAAAATAGTTATGCAAAGGTTATGTAGCATTTAAGTTTATATTACGGTAGGTTTGCCCATAGCTGTTACCATTATGTTATAATACAATAAAATTATAGTACTTACTTTTCGTGTTAGTTACTTAGAATAATATTAAATTGCGTTTTATCACAGATTCGGTTTCAAGAGCCAAATTTTTTCCTAATAATTTTATTTGTTAACACCTTTAAGTCTCTTAAAAATGCGATAGTTAAAGAGAGAATTTTATACTTCTCAGAAATGTACTTATATTTAATTTACGTTTCTCTTTTTATATTGCTACTGATTTAATGTGTTCCGTCGTGAATTCTTCCAATTAGTTGCCACATGACTAATATGCGAATATTCATTGTACGTTTTTATCGTAATAGTTATAAGATAATAATATACCAATTATATTTAAATCTAAAAATAGCCAGCCTTATGCTGCGTACTGTGGTTGAATAAAATACCTACGCTATCTAAAGGTACGCGCAAATTATGACGGGCCGCAGCGGGGTAGAGCGGGCCGCATTGCAACGCAAAATACTTGCTTAGCGCATTATAGTGATGTGCCGGGCCGCGACGCATTGTAGGGTTTCAAGTTCATTAGACTGGTTTACATTTTATATGGACTAACGCATATTATGCCCCGTCCCGTATCCGTCGTGCAATAATCCGCCCCCTGTGCTCTGGCGGCTTATATTGTTCAATAGTTTATATAAAATGTATGAAACCGATCTGAGAGGAATTTTGCGATGCGACCCGCCCCGCTGCGGCCCGGCATAACGTGCTCGTGCTATAGGGTGCGTTTCCATTAGAGATGCGTCAGGTTGCTAAGCGGTGTGAGAAGAAAAAAAACAACTGATAGAATTGGGAGGCTTTATTCTCCTAGAATACAGCGGTCCTATTGGTGGATTATTTCTTCGCGGACAGCTCAGAGACTTCTTACATTTCTGGTGTAAACTCACATTGAGTTACCGAAAAATTAACACATCATCTACCGAATATATCGCTAATGTTTGAGAAACAAACAAGGATTTGCTCAAATTACAACCTATACGAAATTATTTGTTGAATCATTGTTTGTTAAGGAATACCTAGAATAAGAAGACTTGTTATGGGAATTTCGTTTATACTTTGTAGAGCTAGTCAATGACAAAATAATAAAATATTTTTACCAAAAATATGCGTTTATTGTTTTTCCCACAAACATTTCCTTTTTGAAGGTAACTTAAATTATTCAGAATGTTATGCCCGTTTTCACCAACGAACCCTTAAACACCCCCCTTACTAAAGGTCCCTTAACCTGGGGGACTCCTTAAATCAGCACCTTACCTAAATTATTTTTCACCAAGATGAGGGATACTTAACTATGGGGCACTTGTCTAGGTGACAGATTGTGTACTCGTATGATTATGGCGTAGATCGAGTTTCCGAAACCCGTAAATTTACCGATAATATTCATGATTTGCATTTTATTGAAAATACATGATGATAATACATAAATACAAAAAAAACACACTTAAAATGGAAAAAGTATCATGCTATTTTCATATATGCTGGTTGAATATCATAGGATGCCAATGCCATTTTATTAAATAAGTGAAAAGGATGAAGGGCATTTTGGTACTCAATAATCATGTCGAATCAAGATAACTCATACATAGTTGACTAGCTCTTTTCAAGGGAGCAAAAAAATATTATGACGACAAATCCGTAATAATTGCCTGTTTTGAAATATACTTTTTTGGGCGAAATAGAATTTGAAAAAAATCATATCTCCGGTTCGGCTTGACCGATTTTGATGATGTTTGCGCAGATTTTTACCCTTACCTAAATAAATAAATAAATCGGTTGACATTTTACACGAAACGTCTAGCCCCAAACTAAGCAAAGCTTCTACTATGGAAACCAGATAGCCGATAGAATACTAATATACTTTTTTTTAAAGAAAAAAGAAAATCAGAATTTATTTTTAATTATTTTAAAAATAAATTCAGACCGTAATTTTTTTTAAAAATAATCGTGTCTTTTGCGATAAATATGAGCGCGTCTGAATAAACTTTGATTAGAAACTAGATCTCCACTAGATGTTCACATCGCGCAAAATTAACACGTAATACACGTTCAACAACAATATGAAACTGTCACTTAGCTCTAAGTAGCCGAATATTGGCCCCTTATATTTAAGAGCCACCTTAGCAACATAGGTGTCCCACAAGTGATGGTGAAAACTAAACTAACACTTAAAATTTCTTAGGTGCCTCCCTAAGTTTAGGGATCGTTGGTGAAAACGGACATTATACTTGTAATTAAAAGAGTATTGTGTTAAATGCATGCTTATTAGCATGTTTTTTTTCATAAAATAATAACGTGATTCAATCTGCAGTAAAAATAGTTAAGTATTCCACATAAAACTACGCATTTTTAAACTTTCGAATATTCCTGAAAATTGTTATGTCAAATTTACAAAAATAAATAAATAAAAATATAAGAGTTTAAATGTCCTAAGCCTTTAAGTTTTGTGCAGCACCATCTAGTGAAAAACTTCAGAAGCGTTAAGGCTACGCTGGCTGTGCTCATTAAAGAGGTTCTACGTTCACATTTACACACGAACATTTTACTTTTGCTTCTTCAAGCCGGTACACGTTTTGGTTCTTTACTTAGCGTACAGATGGCAGGACTGCTTATTCTATGTTATAAACTTGTTAACACAATTTTTATCGGTTTTTCTTGCTTTTCTTCTTGGTTTTTAATACCGAGAAAATAGCAGAACGAAAGTAAGGCAGATACATAATTATAAAAACAGTACTGTAGCCCTGTCATGTACAATATTAAAAATACATAGTACGTAAATGGTAGAAAATAATATATAATATAATATATTTATTTTAAGACCTCTGTACACTTAGTTGCAAATAAATAAATATGAAATATAAAAATATTTATATATTAAAAAAAAATTTATCAACAATTTTCTATCCATCATTTACGCTAGTTTACTTTTGTACTCTTCGATCATTTCTGTTCCAGGGGTAATAAACAGCACTTGATAGAAATGTACAGCTACTTACTATTTTTTCATATAAAAATTTGGACTGACATGTAGGTAAATTTATAGAAAATAAATATTGTTGAATTTGAATTTGAACTGGACAGCACTGACATGTAGGTAAATTTATAGAAAATAAATATTGTTGAATTTATCATTTCATTCTCAAAAATACGAATGAGTATAGAGATAACATAATCAATCATTAATGAATAAAATGAATGTTACTTAAAGTATTATTGAGTAAATTAAATCATAGATTTTTTGCAAATAAAATCAGCGCATAATCAATAATAAATAATCAGCGTACGTATTTGTATAATTTAATTAAAGGTCGTTAAACTATGTTAAATTCGTTAAATTATTATTGTGTGCGCAGATGAATGGACATAAAATTATATTTTAAATCGTTTCATTCGGAGTATACCAAACTCATTCAGCTTAGTGCATTTCTGAATCTTTTTTAGTTTGTTTTGATTTAAATAAATGTTTTTTTTACAATCAATTACTTTTTTGTACAATTTCTAACGTTTCCAAGGATTATTAAACCTTAATAATTTATTTGCTTTGCTCACACGAATTCATAATCATCACCAACAGCCAGAACACTTCCACCGTTGGACGTAGGCCTGCCTCCTAATTATCGGGCTGCCATAATCCCCAGGCTTGGCAGGCGGCTTGGGGATCGCAGAATGCTCACCACCGTTAACCGAGAGGACGCTGCTGCCTGCCGTCCGATGGATGCAGTTTTAGGACATACCCAGGCATACAGAATATTTATAAACGATTTATAAATTAAGGTCCCCCGCGAATTCGTCCGCGTACGGTAGAAATTCTGCCCGCTCCCAAATACTCGTATCTTCCATACCGCTGGGTTCTTGTTCAACAGCCTGAAAACGTCCACTGCTGGACGATGGCCTCCCCCTTAATAGGGAGGGGTTGCCATAATCCCCACGCTTGGCAGGCGGCTTGGGGATCGCAGAGCTTTAATTGGGCTAATTACTAATCATTTTCCTCCCCATACTCACCACGTTAGACCACCCCGAGCAATTTTTTTTAACAAAAATTTGGAAAAAAAAATATTTTTGTACCTAGTAAAGCAATACATTCAATTCTGTTTGGCCGATAAGAGATTGCGAATAAAAAAATAGATGAATTTTTAATAAGTAAGTATATAAATGACAGTTAGATAATCGTTCTACCTAATGGATTTTTGAAATAAATCTATTTTGAGGTCAAAATAGAAAGTATTATTTTATTTATCAGCTTGCACAGCATTATTAAAACTACTGAAATAAATCTTATGAACAAAAAATTGTGTTGTAAAAGGGTAATTCTCATGGCTACGATTCTCATCGTCGCCTTCGTGGCAAATTTGATTTTTGCTTATTTAAACAATTTTTGCAAAAAAACTTATAGCGCTTGATAAGACGAGTAAATTCATATGTAAATCAATCAAATCGTGAGTCTCGTTTGGAATAATAAATGGTTTTGAAGTTCTAGATGCCACGAAAGTGAGTCTTAAGTAACTATAAGCATTATTTTCTCATAATTTACTACTGTTTATCAGACTAAATGTTCATGAAACTTATTCTCATAATTAAACAGGCAAATACATGATATTAATAAACAAGAGACAATTATGAGTTCCCAGTCCCAAGTAACCTGCTCCGCGGCTTGCAAAGAAAATCTGATGTGAATACATTTTTGGACCTTGTAGCCTGGGCACAAAAAGGTACCTTAACTTTGAAGTCCCAAGGCTCCGCAGCGCTGTAGTCCACCCTGAGCATTGAAAAAATATTGGCTCTGCCCTCGCTCATGCCTTCAAACCATGATTTCAGAGCACGAAGGTTAATTAAGTATAGATATAGGCCAACTTACACAAATTTAAATCTATGACATACACGAAAATAGGAAAGAAAATATAGATAAACGTATAAGCTATCCTTCTTCTTTGCTCCGAAGAAGATTATAGCGTCGCACTAATTGATATATATATTTTTAAATTGCATCAGCCTTTATTAACTACAAAAAACTATAATTACTACTTATACTACTTAGCCTACTACACAAAAAAACAAAAGGATTGTATCCAGACCGATGAAAGTCTAGAGACATTCCAAATGCTCAAACCTACTACCAGTTGGCAGCGTACCCAGCATGCTGACGGCATTAATGACTTCCAGTCAAATGAGTTAGTCACAGTCAAAGTCACACACAGTAAGTTACGGTCAAGTCCAATCATGCCCTAGTAAAGTCTTGGCAACTTTACTACAAGCTTCTTCGGAGTATTGAAAACAAGACGAAAAAACAAATCTTGTACCACATTATATCACTTGCCCACACTCGCGCGCGTAAAGCGGCATTTAACGAATAAAACGCTACAACTTTTAAACATTTACACTCGAAAACACATAACTTATGGAAAATAATATAATATGGCGACATGATTTTTTCGCGTCCCCTCAAAAATCTTCTTATAGGCTCATCTAATGCTAGGTGCAAAAAATTTACTGGAACGTAATATGAAAGAATTTATATAACTTCATTATGATAAAATTATTATTCAACATCATGCCTCATTAATTTAATATTCCGATGCTAAAAGAACTGCATGTCTTTCACAATAATTTACTTAAATGTATTGATCTAGTTTGTGATGTTGTAAGTTTTGGATCTAAGAGGCGTTTTGAATTTTGGTTTTTGACTTAATGTTGTTACGCATTTTGAGGTTTTGACACGGATTTCTTAATTTTGCAGAGAGAGTGTATTTGATTAAGGTTCTAGTCTAGATTTTGATCTAACATGAGTCTGGTGTAGAAGTTTCGAAATTTATTTGGAATACAAGACGAGAGTGTTTGAAACGTTTCAGAAACGTAAAATTTGTAATGTACCAGCTCAAATTGAAAGTTGTAGATTTTACGATAGTTTGGATTATATTATTTTTTATTAGTATAATAGCTTTTTAATAGTCCACTGCTAAACATAGGCCTACATCATAGGCGATTGGGACATATCCAACACACAGACCCATTTGTGGATTGGTGAATTCACATACGTCATTGAATTAACTGGACTGCCTTATTAGCACAGTTCGTAGCATGTCTGCCTTCAGAGCTGTATGGCGTGGGTTCGATCCCCACCCAGGGCAAAAATGTATGTGACGAACATAGATGTTTGTTCTGGGTGTAGTAAGTATTATAAATATGTATTTACAAACAAAAGAGTATATAAGTATTCTATCAGCTTTGGGGCTAGATGACGTTGTGTAGAAAAAAAAACGAGTCTCTGGATGTATGGAGGTTTCCTCACGACATTTTCCTTTACCATAGCCAGTAGTAAAAAGAACAGTGCATGCATAAACTCCAGAGAGTTCATTGATACGAAACGTGCTAACTGCAGACATTCTATCATCATCATCATCAGCCCGGAGACGTCCACTGCTGAACGAACGCCTCCCACCTTAGACCGCCACACTGTACGACAACCTGCCATTTGCATCCACCGGTTGCCCGCGACTTTTACAATGTCGTCGGTCCACCTAGTGGGAGGCCTTTCTACGCTGCGTCTTCCGGTACACACAGACACAGACTCCGGTACAGACATTCTTTACATAGTTTATATCTCTAATTCGTTTGTTGCCCGTGGTCCTACCGCGTAGTTCTACTAGTAGGACCACGGGTGTTTTTTTCTCGGTGGTCCAACTTGTATTAAAAATAATATAGTAAACAATCAGCTAATTAACCACAAAATTAGACACGGGTTGCTTTTGAATTAACAAATTGAATCGTGGGTAAAATATGAAGGATAATAATATCATTTTAATTCACTTTTCAGAAACATAATGACAGCAATAGCCTTGTCGAAATGACCGTAGGTGATTAAGGAGACCACATGAAAAATAGTATTCTAGATTGAGTTTATATTAGCAAATATTTATGCAAATAATAGAAAACAATAGAATTTTAGTAGTGTAGGACTCTACTCCAGATTCCGCCTGGGGAAGAACCACACCTTTGCCAGTTATTCAAGCGCCAAGCAGTAGTGTGCAAGCATTACTGTATTCCGGTTTGAAGGGCAATGTTACCAGAGAAATTACTGGGTATGAAGAGATTTAACATCTGATATCTCAGGGTGACGAGCGCAGTGCAGTGCGGCGCAGGATTGGGTTCGTAAGTTCACAATAGGGATGACTGATGTTTATATCGTTGAAACCAATAGCTTTGATGAAGAATTTAAATAAATATAGTATGTTTATTGAAAAAATAATTTAAATCGGTTAATAATGTTCTGATATATAAGCGTATAAAGTTTTTGTTCACTGTCCTTTTTGCCACAAAACAAAAAATGACGTCACACCTTACTTGTCAGAATAGAATTTATATGGCGTACAGAGAAGTGACGTCATGATTTGCCGTTTAGCCTTTCTGTCTAGCATGATATTAAAATGCTTATAAGTTGCTTATTTTTGATCAGATTTTCGTTTTCTTTACATTAATCAGCTATATTTATTGCCACATTTTAATATGACAATTTAAAAAAAACAGACATCTAGCCTACTATGGCACTGCTATTGTTAGTGGCAGGCGTGACTTTTACCACCAGGCGAAAGTCTTGTTCGTCTCGTCACTTGATTGTATATATAAAATAAAAAAAACTAAAAAATATTTTTGGATTAAAAGCCACTAGGAAACAAATTAGGAGTCTACAGTATGCTTTGATTAAGCAGATAGAATGTGTAGCTTATCGTTTATAAGAATCTTAAGCGTAGTGTGTTTAGGCCATAAAAGATCGAACTCTATCTATTTATCTTGATGAGCTCGTAACCGTAACATAAATAATGGTAATTTGATTTGGTTTTTGTGTTGTTATAATAATTAAGTAATATAACATAACGATTAGAACATAATTGGTTTAGCTGAACGTGAAAAATGCGGCCAGGCAGGACGTGACTGCATCCATAATCCGGTTTAGTGTGTGTGTATATGAAGTAGTAGTCCAGTTGTAGTCCGCGACTTTATCCGTGTTATGATAAAAATGCTTATCATGAAGAAACATAAAAAAGAAACAAAAATTAAGGCGTAACGCGTGAGACGTTCACCTGGTGGTAAGCATCACGCCAGTAAGAGTGCCAGAATTGTGAAATTGCGAACAAAATCCTGCGCTGTACTGCACTGCACTCAACACTTTGAGATATTAGATGACAAATATCTTTATGCCCAGTAATTTCTCTGGTATCATTGCCCTTAAAACAGAAACACATTAATGCCTGCACTCTATTGCTTCGCTGTTGGATAACCGGCAAGGCTGTGGAACTTCCCAGGCAGAATTAGTATTACCTCTACAATACGCTGTCGATAAAAATGACCTTTTCTGAATTTTCAGCTATTTCTATACAAAATGTCTTCATGATAATCTGATCTGTTTGATCGTGAAAAGATCCAGGTAAATAGAGTCACTGGTATGAAAATCCTTATAAATAAAGTTAATTAGTACGTAAGCGGTTTTCTGGCTAACTATCAATTTCAAGTCGGAAATCATTGGGGATTGATAACATGTTTTTTTTTTAATTTCGTATAGCGTACAATATAGTCTTCAAATCTGTAGTGAATACCTTTCTTATAGTTAAGCGTGCTCTATCAGGCTAAAAGATAATTGGCTTAATTCATTCAATGATGTGATTATCTACAGTATAAAAAAGCCCGTCCAGCATCCAGTACCGCCCGCTATCCCTATTATTCCGCCTAAAATTTAATGTCATATTTGAGTTAAGCATAATTACATTTCGCATAATAAGCACAAGCATAAAAATAATTCAGCATAAATAGATACTCATAAATATTCTCCGCGTCATTACAGTAACCATAACAATAACTAGGCATATTAGACTATAGCATTAGCTATTATAATAAATGCATAACGACAAAATCATAATGCTCATCGGCATACTAAATTATAACATCAACATTTAAAGGGCCTCCCCGCCATACCATAGCTTACTGTCACAGTATATCTAATATTCAATTTGTATAGAATAAACAAAACACCTACTTTTTCATTTTTCAGATACAAAATAAACCTAACCTCAATTTGAACATAAAATAATATGACTACTATATAATATGACTAATGACTATCATGCGACTCAAACATAGTCCAACGCAATATAGCCGAGAATATAATAATGCCTTTCTATACAGTATGCCAACAACTATATAATGCAAAAGTATCATTATGACATTAATCACTATGCCAAAGTAAAATAGGAGTAACTAAATTATGAGAAAGAAAGGGATCCTCCGCCCGGGACCGGTAAAGCCAGGGGAGAA
Source organism: Erannis defoliaria (assembly GCA_905404285.2). Lineage (NCBI taxonomy): Eukaryota > Metazoa > Arthropoda > Insecta > Lepidoptera > Geometridae > Erannis > Erannis defoliaria. The sequence continues at coordinate 6,621,190 of FR990066.1, read as the reverse complement.
AGATGTTTATGATTCAATACGTTTAAACCAAACTATAGATCAACTTTATTATTTAAATCTCATTCAAAAGCTCAATAAAAGTTTCACCAGCATCCGACCTTGTTTCGAGAAAGGCGTAAATGATTCACAGACGCATTTCAATGAAATGAACACTTCTTCTCAATGACATGTAATTTTTGCATTTCTGCGTGACGGCGCGGCGACTGAAAAGCAATAAACACATCCAATAAATCTACAATACCTACTTGACAGTAGTCATCACATATACAATATGAAAGTGTGTGTGTGTGCCTGTTTTTGTCCACTCAACACCGTACGATTGCACAAAGGTTTAAATAAAACAATAAACATGCATGTAGTGAATTAGATAGGTATCACATTGATTTCAGCCGGGGTAGCAGCGTACCTACTTGGAAGACTCCTAGGCTTGAAATCGTGAGGTCGTGGGTTCAAACCCAATGAGTTTTTTCGAGTTCATGTTGAGATGAAACCTGTAAACGTCCAAAACAAAAATTCAACGGTCACCCAAACCCGTACTGGGCCAGCGCAGCGTGGTGAATATGACCTAATCGCCATTCGAGTCAACCCTTCCGGCAAACGGTGATTATGCTATAAATCAACGCTGTGTTAATCGTTTTTTTTTTCTTATACGTTTGTTTAATTTCTCATGACCTAGCAAGCTTCTAGTCTTGGAACCAGATATAATTGTAATTGCCGACTGATAGTTATGACATTTGCTTCAAATGTTGCGCGATCGTATCATCTTTGATTTATGGTATGTATTACTAGTTAAAGCCAGTGGTTTTATTCGCAACTTTGTGTTACTTAAACAAATATTCATATTCAATTTGTACCATGAATTAAGCCGTTGACTACCTTTCATTCCGATAAACGTTTTTGATTTGTTTCTATGGGATTATTCACGTATGATTAACTATAGCTTCGACTTGGTTTGACTATAGTTTCGATCTCATCAGGTGATTTCTCATGAATAATACAGAATATGGCGCGTGATAGGCACAATAAAATGCGGGTCTTTTCATACAGATGTTAAACTTCAAACTGCACGTAGAAAAACCTCTTAACTTTTTTATAATCACATCATTTTAAAATTGATGAATTGTGGATAAATCTGGTTGTTTTCACTTTTTGCCAATTATGTTGTGAGTAGTTAGTTATTAGCAATTGAATTAGTGTAAAAATAGTTTGACGATGATGTTTTTTTGTATTAGTAGGATTCTACTGCAGAGTCCGCCTGGGGAAGTACCACACCTTTGCCAGTAAATCAACCGCCAAACAGTAGTATGCAAGCATTACAGTGTTCCGGTTTGAAGGTTTTGTTACCAGAGATATTACTGGATATGAAGAGATTTAACATCTAATATCTCAAGGTGACGAGCTCAATGCAGTGCGGCGCAGAATTGTGTTCGCAAGTTCACAATTCTAGCACTGCTACTGTTAGTGGCAGGTGTGACGCTTACCACCAGGCGAACTCCTTGCTCGTCTCGTTGTTAATTTTATGTCGCATTGTCTGGGTCCAAATCCTATTAGTAAGCTTGAGCTTCCGTTGAAGAAAACCATGATAAGGAAACCTTAATATGGTGGTTTTGCATACTGTCCACTTCCAGTGCCCGGATAGTTAGTTACCGTTCAAGTAGAAACATCCGCGAAACACCTAAAGCCGTTCATTGCCTTACTTGAATGTCTTTTCCAATCCAGACTATACTCCTCTCCATCTGTCCGTTAAAATAATCGTCTTTTGACAGCTCATGAAAAACTGACGACATAACATTGTAAAGAGGCTAGCAAATTATATCCCATATAAATAATTTCGTTTGATCTAGCATTGGGTACCTCTTTACAAGATTATGTAAATCGACGTAACACTGTAAAGAGGTAATGCTAGATCAAACGATTTTATTTATATGAGATATAATTTGCTAAACGTTGTACAAAGTTATCTAGTCAACTTTGCAATAGCTGTCAAAAAGCGGTTAAATGGAAATAGTATAGGTGTGATAACTATCCTCGATCAACCCCTCGCTTGACATAATGGTAGCTAAACTGTAGCTAGCCATCTAGCCTACGATACGGTCCGATGCGAGTGCACAACAAACAAACCTTGTACAATTATTTAGTGTACTAACATTCAATATTAGATATAAATAAATCTAGTTAGCATTGAGGATCTTAATTAGAACTTAGGTAATAACATTGATTCAGGATATAGATCTTGCACTTGCAAAATAACAGGTCATCTCATTAAAAAATCAAATGGTAATTTTAATTACTATACTCCTTCATTTATTTTAACATTTATATTATTATGCAAACAAATTCCATGCTGGGAACGTTGGCGACTGGTACTTACTGAGTTTGAGCATTTCGATTGTCTCTAGGCTTTCATCGGTCTGGATACAATCCTTTTGCTTTGTGTAGTGGCGTAGTATGATAGACGTAAGCTACTAATTAGTAGTCTATGTAGTGTATTGTAGTTATTAAAGGCAAGCCCGAAAAAAAAACACTTTATTACTTATTGGAATGTGAACACTAGCCGATAATACCTTTCTTTTTTTTAAAAATATTTTGAGAAAAATCACTTAGAACCTGTTAATATAAACCGAAAAAAACATTACAATAAGTGAGTGCCTTCGTGGGTGCAAATAAATTGAATATACATTACAAAAATACTTACCCTAATCATACTACACTTCCCATTCACTCTAATTATAGGTACTATACAATACAATAATTCATTGATAATACCAAAGTTACACGTCAAAATGAGTCCATGCCTAACATCATTTATAAAGAACGATATGAAATAAGGTATAGACTCATTCATACCTTACATCCATTGAGCTATAATCCACCAGAGACACAAACAGGCTGATAAAGCGTCTTCTTTTGCAGTCATTGCGTGACGTAGGCGTGACGTCACATGAACTACGATGGCATTGCGGGAAATATACATTAAGCACTGTTGCAGGCATATAAAGTCTAAATTTGAACATGTACTTTTTTAATTTTATATGTTTTTTGTCCGTCTATATTCTCTAAGTAGGTAGCACCTGTGGTGTAGCATTACTAGGTGCTGACGATCCAGTCAGTCTTCGGATAGGCAACCGTGAGTGGCATTATATTTATAACAGACCGCTACCGTGGGTCACACACGTACAATTTTCAGTTTGTAGTTTTGGTCTCATAACAACAACTGGCAATTTAACTCTGACACTAGGGCTGGCCACCCAGCCTTTCGGAATGTACTTACTATCTGCACTTCATGGAATCTGTACTATAAGATATCTAGCCTGATTGGAACAAACGTCTTAAATAATGCGCACATTATATGCGCACGACTACAACCAATAATCTGTAACAAAAGACTTCAACGCGCTACCAAAGTAAGTTCTAGACTCTTGACTATTATTATTATTATAGCAGGAGTCAAATAAGAGTCTTTGTAGCGACAGCAGTACCTACTAAACAAAAAAGGGAATTGATTGTAAAAAATATCACAATGGGATTCTAAATCACGAAAAAATCCTCTGTTTCATCTGAAATCACGAAAATATCTGCTGTGTCATACATTCTGTTGAGCGTGAATAAAAACTTTCTGTGGAACACGGCCTAGTATAAAATATTCGCAACTATTACGTAATACGTAAACGATAGTAAAATATTTTGTTTTTAAATGCCTCTGCAGGGCGTCGGAGAACCGCCTCTTCCCACATATTTTACTTTCAGCTAAATACACACGAACTTGTCGCCTTTATTGTTATACTTGATAATCCCTCCAGAAGTGCAAACTGTTCTTTAAGACGCCTAGTCATAATCAATATGAAGACGTGTCAACAAACCCTTACGTCCCTGTGTTCCCGCTCACCCCACCACCACTCACGTAGAAAGTGAATGTTTCAACCACCACCACTTGTAGCCGGTGCGCGCGCGCCGATCCAAACATACGCGGCTCGGCGTCGGTTGAAATCACACGCCGATTTCATTTTTCGAAACATTTAAATTTCGAACATCTAACTTCGAATCTTTAGTGCCAGTGTTATCAGCTCAAACCGTGAAGATGAAACTGAGGGTTTTTATTTTTTTGGGTAAGTTTGTTTTTTATATAAAAAAATATAATTTCAGGTATCTTAAGTTCATAGATGGTTATTTACAAATTCTCAGAACCTTTTTTTATTTATATTTTTTATTTACTAGCTAATACAGATGATTTCATTGTTGTCTGTACATCGCAACATTACTTTTTTGCCAACACTTTCGTGATCGTGATAATAATCATTATTATTCATAAGAACCATCGCTTTTACTCGCATACATTACACTCACTATTTCCACTAACTAAATATTTACTTCCTGAAATACGACAAAAAACTGGAAGCAAATTACCGGTGTTACTTTCCGTAATATTAACACTTTGATTGCTTCAAAAAAGAAAATACTTTACGAGGCTTTTCAATCACGACAAATTGTCGGAGAACATCGTTTGTGGTGTCAATAATTACCTCCCGAGGTTCCAAACCATGAACATGAGAATGGAACAAGTTGATTTATATGGTATAGTAATAGTAGGTAATAACTATTAATAACGTAAGGCAGTAGAATTTCATATTTAAAAAATGCGTTATCTTTATCCATCTAAGACTTAAGTATAGCTACTTTACGACGACGTTAGTTAAAACTATGAGCAGTATTTACTAATGTAATTTATCTTTAAGCGGTGTTTTTAAATAATGCCAATAAAATGAGTATCAGAAGATTTGGTTCGCGCTTACCACAACAATCTACTGATAGAGCAGAAAACAATACATCTAATAAATAAATTAATACCGACTGCCCACAAAAAAAATATATGTATAGCCGGTGTCACTCGATATGATGTAAGGATAACCATAACGTAACGATACCCCATAATCCAGCAGCCTAGGAAGGCCTCCCACTAGGTGGACCGACGACATTGTAAAAGTCGCGGGCAACCGGTGGATGCAAATGGCAGGTTGTCGTACAGTGTGGCGGTCTAAGGGGGAGGCCTATGTTCAGCAGTGGACGTCTCCGGGCTGATGATGACCCCATAATCCAAATCTGTTAAGGCATTTAGAAGTTATAGTGGAATAAAGAAACTCATGTATATAAGTCTACATGAACCCTGAAAACATTACACTCCGTTTCTTGGGCAGTTGTGTAATATCCGACTTATTACTTACGGGTCCTTAGAAAACGTACCTGATATTTTCTCAAAATGAACTTTCGCAGAAAAGGGGAATCCATACTTCTTAGGAGTATAATTGTAAGTATAATTATATAGATCTACAGAGTCGTAGGGACGTTGACCCAGTTAGACAAATCGTGTACCATATAAAGCTTTTTCCACGGTTCCATCATTTTATTTCATTAACTTTACTCGTCGTTTGTGGTGAACAAGCAAATTGCTCGAGGCTTACAACTGACCACAGAATAAATGAAAAGTTTCTTTATTAATTGAAACCTGAAAAGTTATTTTCTACTGTCGTATGAAAATCCGAGAAATTTTCCTCTACAGTTCTAATTTTATTATTAATTTGCTCTGAATATAAATAGAGCATACATAGAAATTGCTTTTAATAAGACCTGGTGGATTACTAACTTTTTGTATGCTAAGATAATTTTATTTATTTATTTGTGCAGCAATTATATTGAAAACCATTTTATGTAGCTTTTTTCTTCTCTGATCAACATTTAATTTATAGATCCGATATCAAATGCATGGCTGATTAAGGTATCATGGTATTATGAACTGATCTATTGTTGGATTCAGAAGATGGAATAAGTATAGATAAGCTTAGACTTATTAGTTTTTTAATTAAAGCCACGAATAACAAAAGTGTGTAGAAATAATATAGTGTCAGAATTATTACAAACTGAAAATTGCCTTTAGCTTGCAAAGCTACGATTTTAATTTCAGTTTCAGTTCAATATTTTGCATTATAATCAGTCTAGGCCAGAATGAGAAGATTGGAACTAATACAATTTAGTACGAACGTACCTTTACCGGTAAATACCTTTGCAAAGGGTACAGTTAGGGAAGAGTGACTTGATGAATGATTTGATGTCATTATAATGTATGATTACTAAATGATGTATTATTCGTGTAACGAGAGAATTAAGAATTAATCCCAAATATCAAACAAATTAAGTAGGATAGAAAATTTCAATAATTCATTAAATCGCAATACCATACTATGAGATTGCAAACTCTACCATGGACCAATAATGACTGACGTGTAATTTATAAAACCTAATAGAAACTATAAAATTGATATTTTTTCGAAAAAATATATATATTTAAGATGTTTGATAAGGTTGGTTGATGTTTGTTGTTGTTTGACTTCTGTAGCTTAATTGGCAAAGCACGGAACCCCATAGAGACTGCTCGTATGCAGGTTCGAGTCCTACCGGAGGTCATAATTTTTCTTCCTGTTTAAGCTTTAAAAAACATTTTAAGATGTCTTTGCTCAATATCAATAAAATACTAGTAAAAAGTATTGAATTGCGTTTTATTATATTTTGAACAACCAATTTTGCGCTCGACTGGAGGCTTTAAACAATAGATGTTTTTTTAAAGTTTGAATGTGGGTCCAGTAAACCAATAAAAATACAGAAAAAAATGTGGTCAAGTGGACTCGCGGGTCCACTGGAGAGCGGGTCCAGCTGACCGAAGACTCTATAGTAATTTATGTAGACTTATTTCTTGCAATTAGATTTGATCAAATTAAATCTCGTGTACTTAAGCTAAACAATTTGGCTAATAAGAAAAGCTTATTTGTAATTCTAATTAAAACTAACTCTAGTCTAGATGTTTATCACAACATTGCAATAATGATGTTCATCTAAGAACCATGTCGTGATTAAGTTTACTGTTAACTGTAAATAATTGGACAGCCTTATATATAGCTGTTTCATATTTCAACAGGGTACTAAGATGTGGTTTGTTTGTAAAATGAAACATTTAATTAGAAGCACATCTTTAAAAAGTGTTTCCCAACACAATAATTAGGCACTCTGAACGAGATGAAATCAGATTCTAATGACTTTGGTATACCATTTATTAGGAAATTGTAAAATTTTAGAATCTCTCGCAATCATTCGACGATTTGCCGTATGCAATTGTGGTAGCGCTCAATTTTATAATGAGGCGCTATTTACTTTCAGCATAATTGAGCCGTACAAAGGCTAAAGTGATCTGAGTTATGTTGCATTCAGCATAATTAACGTTGCAAAGTCAAATAAATTATTTCACGTGTAAACCGATCACATTGTGTGTTGGACTTTTTATTACCTTTTTAAATATAATAGGTCCATGCAAGAAACAAAACGAATAGGTATTAGATTCTAATACAAAATGGACTGCATGCCTAATTCCAAATTTATACAAAAAATTATTGTTTGCCAATGGTTAAAAATTGTGTTACGTTAAAATCCTCATAAAACTGAATACTTACTCATTTATTACTAAAAATAGTTATTTTGTTTTAGAAATAGCATACTTCTCAGTTCTCACAGGTATCGATAAAAATAAATCATCAATAAATAGTGCATGTCATCTGAGATTGCAATTGGGTTGATAAATTGATGACTTAGCTGACCTTTCCAAAACTCGTTATATTAATATCTGTGGGATTGTGGAGGAAGATTTTCAACATGAATTTATAGAAATAGGTATAGAAGGTAGCAATTTTGGTCTGTCGATGTTCCCATCGGTTTACAGATAAAACCTTCTCAATACAATCTAAAGGTACATTAGATGTAAAGTTGATAAGTTGCAATCGATTTAAGTAAGTCATCGTTTTTTTAAATCTTTATACTTTCGACAATGAACTTCACTAACTTTCAAGGTTAACAATTATTATTAGGCTAGTGAAATAACTAACAAAAACATTATTGTGTAAAAGTGACTAATCAAAAATCAGTAATCATAATAATGGAATGACAATAATTTCAAATTTACTTTAAAACGTATTTATTAAATTACAGGTAAACTTAACCAAACGTCTACTTTATTGACTATTGTTAAGATTATAATCAAAATAAAAGTAATAAAAAAACTGTTAGCCTTAGAAATCTAACAGAATCTTCATTTTCATTGTACAATAAGTAGCTAAATAGATCCTCCAAGTCAACAGTTCAACAATAAACTCAAAAGCTAGCGATTACTTCGTCAATGTTTTACAATAGTTTATTTATTTACGTGAGATTTATACAGATAAATCACACGCCTATTTATTTACACCCATCTCGCTTATCATTTACTTAGTCCTCCCTATTTTCTACTTGATCTTAATTTAAAATATAGTCAATCGATTCAAAGTGAACCATTGATCTAGTGCTCGTGATCTGATTGTATATTGTTCTCATTACATCGGACTTAGTAATTTGGTTCGTGACTTAGTAAGGGAGTGATTACACAATGATATAAGTGTGCTCGTAAAGTTTTTATAGAACTGGGATTTTAGATTAAAGTTACATTTTGTTTTGATATTAACTTTAGATATTTTGAGCGCTAGTTTTTACATTTACGGAAGTTTTAAGATCTAAACATTAAACACCACAACATAATTATCTGAAAGTATACAGACAGAGCAATATTGTTGTAATATCTAACTATTTTGATAGAAATCAAGTGTCAATTATGCCTCTACGAGTTTTCGACCGACTTCAAAAAATAAGGTTATCAATTCGACTGTATGTTATTTTTATGTATTTTGTATTTATGTTACGCGATTACTCCGCCAATTATGAACTGATTTTGATGAGTTTTTTTTTGGTAGGTAATACTGCAGAGGTAGTCCCATATAAATTTTAGATAAAACTAAAAATATTATGTAAAAATTTACATAAAATCGCTTTAGTAGTTTGGCTTTTATATCAAAATTACTAGAAAATATGAAGATGTCATCCAGGTATTCGAAGTTGTAGTCGGCTGTATTTTTTTAAAAAAGTGTATTAATAAAAACGGGGTTTTTTTTGTCATCAAAATTGGTCTAGATACAAGTAGAGATTGATAATCTGTGTTATAAAATAATAGTATTCTGTAATGTAGCTCGCTTTTATTAAAAAATATCATAATAGTTGAGCAATATATAAATCTTATTCCTTTTGGCGGCGTTAAATATCTGGTGATCTTACAATTTTTTTTCACCTATTATTTATAAATTGTGATTTTCAGATATTTATTAAAAATAATTTAATATAAGTCGCAACTTAGCAGACGTCTATATTTAGAAATGCCACACTCTACCTTTTAACACGATTTCATCCTCCCTCCTATTTAGCTAGTTTGTAAATTTTGTGTGTGGCTACCATTTTGCTACATTATAAACCGGAGGGACTTTGGCCTCTCAACTTTAGCTTTGTAATAGGTGAAATTTGTTTAGAAATGGAACCTACGCGGTATAATTTGGAACTATCAAAATGTCAACACGAATTGCCTGACTAAGCTTCTTTGTATTGAAACAGCACTTTGGCAACTGTGTTGGTTTTCAATTGGGACTATTTTTCGGTTTTCTCTATTTACGTGTCTTAGGTATATATTTACCTAGATAATTATTAATGTGAGAAAAATTACGGCCGGTAAGACATACACGTGTTTATTTTGCCCTTACGAAAAATATGTGAAGAAGGAAGTAAGTAAATACAATTATATTATAAAAACAACCAAAATTAAAATTGTAGCGTAGGAACAGTTAGATTTGGCATAATATTTTTATTCATAAAACTAATTTTTACAAGCCAATTTTTTGGTAAATGCTTTGTCTATGTAAGTTTATCCATTCTAGTCATCATATTTAAAGTGATATGACATGTTCTAAATATGAAATGTACTGTATATATAAGAGTAAAGGCCAAAAAGCAAAAAAAATTAATAAAAAAAAAACAAAAAAAATGCTGTGTAATATTTTTTTAAATAAACAGTTTTCTTAATACTAATAATAAACAATCTTCATCTAAGTCTCAGATAAAGCGTGCGATAAATTGCTCCAACCATTAACGATCGGGAGAATATTGCACTAATTAGCTCGGTGAATCGGTAATTGACATACATTACAAGTAATTTTCACACCTTATTATATATTTTACGTTTCCATTATGCTGCAACGTCCCATTTACTTTAAGTAAGGCCATATAGATTAAGATACCAGATTTAATTTTATTCTTAGCTGTGGATTACAAAGCCTTTATAGAGTTCAGTTTTGCATCATAAAATAGATGCCAAGATAGACAATGAATTTTAAACTTTCGGTCAAGTCCCTATGAAAACAATTTTGAATCCAAATTAAAGCGGGGCAATTTTTTTTTTTATTATATTGTCGCCACTATTGCTAATTCTAAATACTAACCCCTTAGCCGGTCTGAGGACGATGATTGGATTGGATTGAATAATATAATTCCGCCCTAGACACTCCATTTCTCAGAAATATTTCGTCCGTCTTCGATTTAACAGATAATACCATATATCAGCCGAGAGTAATTGTAATTTAGCCATTGTAAATAGACATGTTACTTGGAATTGGCGGAACAATGAATATAACTTTTTGCCACTTTGATATAGTTGTTGTTCTTCGAAACACGCTATTTTGTAATGTAAGTATCTTTTGGCATAGTGAAGATGATGTTATTACATCATTATACAATAACAGTAAAAAAATAAAATTAAAAAAAAAACCGAAAAAACAGCTATTGCAAAGAAAAAAATATAATTGATTCTGACTGAAGTTTTTTCTCGATTTCGCGGAAGTGATGTAGGCTCCTTTTTTTCCTGGCATAACAAACGGTTCCGGTATAGGATTGTCACTGCGGTTGAAGCCCCGGGAGGTAGTAGTCACCTAAATACTAAGCCCATTTCAAATAAAAGACGGATTAACATTTTCACTGAAGCCATTCATCATGAAAAGCAAATTCTCAATTTCCATAAGAAAGACGAAGTTGTTCAGAACAGTCTTAGAAGTCGGCGAACATTTGATTCCTTTCAGTGCGGCTTCCGAGCAAATACAAACAAAGTGTAAGGTTTCCTAGCTATCGTGAATGATATACCGGCGCTGTTAGTTGTTTTGATTTAATTTTCCTTGAGGTGGATCCTACAGATTATGTTTATTTAGTCTTCAAATCTGGGAATCGGTATCTCAAAGGCAACATGTTCAATAGTATACCCTTATTTTTTTTTAATAACACAATAATACTAAATATCATCGTCATTATCAGTCTGCCCTAGTTCCGCTGCTGGACATAGGCCTCTTCCAATGCACAGCCCGATCTTAGGTTTTACATTTACAGTTTTATTTTTACAGTTGTTTGCCTGGTAGTAAGGATCATCTTGTCCATAATAGTAGGAATGCCAGAATAGTGAACTTGCAAACAAAACGGTAAACAGTTGCCAACTGTCTTACTTAAGTAAGGTACTATCGTCACTGCACCGAATATCAGGGCTTCTACGCTACGTTTGCTCATTCGTGGTCTACACTCTACACTCTAGAACACACATTTCTGCGACAGTTATGACCGGCCCACTGCCAATTGAGCTTACTAATACTGAGCTAGATGTCGGTGATGTGGAAGTAGCCTCGGAATAATAAATACGCCTATTTTTGTTTAAAATTTGTAACATGGTTAAAAAATAGACTGAGACTGATTAACTATTCCGAATATAATCTAAGTTTAATAAGGCCCTAATAATGCATTGATATGAAATATACGTTTTTCAGTAGATACATAATAAATACTATAGTATTGACATAGGTCACAGGTCAAGTATTCATTCAACGAATCGTATGAATTATGAGCGAAACTGCCAAAATCACATCTATAAACCTTGTGACAAATACAAGAGACTGCAGATACTGAGATAAGGTGCTCTATAGCCACAAAGACTGTGCGAAGGACCACCGTGAGACTCGGAATTATCTCTTGATCAATATCACATAATTGTTTTGCTAACGCTTTAACTGCGACTGTATTGTTCGTACGATTTAGCGAAAAACTACGTATATAGTTCTGGGAACGGGTAAAACCTTCATTTCAAGATTTTGTAAGAGCCTATTTCTAGAATTCACACCGGACACTGTTAGAATGCTTGTATATCCGGAAGGACAATTATCTAATTGCTTACGTAACTCGAGATGTAGAATTTAGGATTGAATATCATACATATTTTTAGGATGAGATAATTGCATTTTGAATTTATTAACAATTATCGTGAATGACTATGACAGTTGTTAATTTTAATCTATGGGTCATAACTTTCGAGCTACATGACTTTAGGCTGTTATATCCGCATACAAAAAATAATATACTGTTATTTCGTATTTAGTAGTTCAGATGGTATATTCCGGTCCGATCCCGTGAAGATCCACACGTGATACCACATGGGGCTAGTTTTATTATATTAAACTAGTTTAACCTAAAAAAAATATCGTTTATTCTCTCGTTCGTTTCGTTGTTTATTCTCCTTAAAATTCAGATTACAGTTATCTAATATATTACATTAAAGCATATGAATGTGTCATTGAAAAAATATTGAATGCTAATGTACCACATAAGATTTCGGTTATAACAACGAGTGTAGAGATCACCATTTTCTATATCTGATCAGCCGTTTTAGCTACAGGATGTAAATAAAAAATCCATAAACATACTTCCGACAAATTCATAATATTTTGGGCTATAAAATAAAAAGGGCTGACGTTACTGAATGTAATAACTAAAACGAAATGGGAAATATGTTTACCACAACCACTTCAATACACGCTAGGAAGGTTTCACCTATGACACAGTGATATGCCATTTATGTCTTATATAAATCGATTTGCATACAAAGCTCTTGAGAAAAACGTGTCGACGGAAGAGAACCGTGACTTTGAACCGAGACGCAACATCGAGTGACTCGATCGATTCATTCGAGTTGTGAAATTATACATGTGACCTAAGTATAAATCAATTTGAATACCTCAATTATTTTAAATAGTTTTTTTTAAATATTTGAAGATCAAATGACATTAGAATTACAAAATAAATGATCATCTCATTAAAATTGCATTGTTAAATACGATCTAATAATTTCCGAAATTAAACAAATTACAAATACCTATTACCTATACTATATTATTAAAATATAAGTACTTAAGGCGTGCTTACTGCATCGTCGCTTAGCATCAGGCGAGCTAGCAGTCAAACGCAACCCATAAAAAAATAACTCACAGGAAATATTATACAAAATAATACGTTTTAAAAAAAAAAGACTACCTGGATGACATTTTCATATTTTCCAGTTATTATTCCAGTACTTTCGATTAAAACACCAAAACCTCTGACGTATCACCTACCAAATAAAAAGTAATTATCGAAATCGATCTACAATTGACGGAGAAATCGGTGAAAATACATTTTAAAAAAACAAAAATAAACATACGTACAGTCGAACATAGAACCTCCTCCTTTTTTGAAGCCGGTTAAAAATTGAACTTAATCTAATAGCCCCTTGGACAATTTTCCTTACATCATCATCATCATCAGCCTAGTTTAATCCACTGCTAGACAAACGAGTAGGCGTCTTTCAAAGCACGCCACTCATCTAATTACATGGCAATACTAAATCTGGACGGAAAAAATGATTACTGCTCCGAGCTCGTTACGAATTCATTTGCAGTTTTATTAGTAAAATTGGGGCACTAACGCAACAATTTCATTAACATTGCAACACAGCCTATCTCATCTTAATAATACGCGTTGACGGCGAGTCGAATTATAGTAACGTTACGTCAGGAATTCTTTAGGTTGACATAATTTCTAATACCTTCGGATTACTCGATTTTGAATATTTATCAATGTAACGCATGGGTCGGAGAAGCTTCATTTGCACAAGAAAGCAATTTTTTTGACGTAGGCACAGATAAACTGAGTTCCGCGTCTTAGACCGTTTGTAGTTTACGATGCTTTTATTGTGACGTCAATGTATTTTATTTTATTTTTTATTATTATTAATAGGCTTGCGTTTGACTGCCAACTCGTCTGATGTTAAACGAAGATGCAGTCTACGATGGAGCTGGAGTGAATCGGTTTCATCTTGGCACGCTCGTATAAAAAAATAATAATATTAAAGACTTTTTTTTTTAAAATTATTTTCTTTCTTTTAGATTATAATTATCGGGAAACACCCACTCAGGCAGCGCATTCCACTGTTTAACAGTGGAATACAATGTGCCCATAAGTAGCTATAAATACTAATAGTAAAATGTCAAAGAAATCATCACACTTCCTTAGGTTATTTATTGATTGACCTAGATACTTTATTTATTAGCATCTTAGTTTCTTTCTTCCATTTTCCGCGATCATTAATCAGCGTAAATATTAATTAATCGAGGAAATAGCGATACATATTTCTTCCATTAAATACTTTGAGTAGACGCTTTCACATACTTCAGTAACGACCGCAAAAAAGTACTTGTGGAGACAGCCACTTTGGTTCCTGTTAAAATAAAATATAGAACTAAATCGCCGTCAACTTTGTTTATTTCAACTTGCGCTGTTTATTAGTTGAAATTGCTTTCGCGCATACATTTCCCTAAGGTCAAGCGGATTACCATTTCTGCATTGGTGAAATTTTAAGGCAGGTTTACACATTTCTTCCCTTTTTTCCCATAATAAGAATAAGGAATACAATGTTAAAAAGTAACACGATATCATACCATTACACACCATACCATTGTGTTGTATGAAATTGTACATTATTATAGTTTTAGTGACAGCTGACTGCTATTAAGTTGTAGTGTCTGTTTAAAAAGAGAGAGGACGTGGCCAAAAAGTGAACTAGCGTTAAGATTTGTAATTTATAATATAACTGAAGGATTTTATTTATGGATTTTGTTGACTTCTACTTTATTTGTAATTGAGTACCTAATTAGTTTGATTTGTAATTTGTAAAGTACGAAGATGGACCAGCCACGCTAAAAACAAAACGGTAATATAACACAGCAGCGCCCTCTCTCAGGTCCACTCTCTTTTTGAACAGATTCTATATTGTTATTGTTATCTTATTTTTATTATTTGCAGTTAAAGTTTTGAAACCGGTACATGATTCAATCAAAGTTATAATTATGGTTTCAAATTACCTCCTATTTGCATACACGCCAAAGTTTGGTTTTACAATAGATGTAAACACAATTATAACTTGTTTTAGTAATTTATTTGTGCAGTTACAAAACCTGGAAATTAAAAAGAACAGATTTTTTAAACTTTTGAATAAAAAAACGTATATTCTAAAAGTGGCTTTATCTCAGGGTATGGTACAAGTATCATAGGTCAGCTAAATCAACTATCCACCGTAAAGAAACTACCATGCATGATTGTCCAGGTCAACCGATACTTGCCAAACGGGTCAGGCATAATTTGTTCGAGAAATAAGGCAAAGCAGTGCTTCGAAACCGATAATGTCTGTATTTACAATTTCTACTATTAGAAAATAGTTTAATTCCGTGTTTGTTCACGATTTTGTAAGCAGGTCAGGTCAGGTCGATCGTTGTTTTATCTGATGCAAATTAAAATTGGCCTTAAAACAATATGCCGGCTTCTTATTTCTTACTTATAATACATCTCTAATTTCTGATTTTTAAAAGTCAGAGATGTATGGGACGCAACTTACGTTGATACTTTGGCACCGGCACATCTTATTGAGAAACAAATTAATAGCGCTGGTGCAGCATAATTCGGCCGAGCAGCACGAGCGGCGCAAATATACTAATCTCAGCAGTAGTTACATATTTGAGCCGTTTGGTGTTAAGGCGCCTGCCAAGCGTGGAATTATGGAAAAAGTTACATTATGTTATGTTATCCCCTTATTAATATAAGTGAAGTAACTTCGAATTAATTGTAGTCACTCTAAGTTCCAGGCCAGGTGTGTTTACCATCTTCGACCAAAGTAATAAGGAGAATAGGGGTCAAACACTTAGATTGTCGAGCATAAAAAACATCTTTTGTCTTTAGGCAACGGTTATCAAATTTGAGAGAAAAGAAATGTCAAAAGATTGATTTACTAATCCGAGCTTGCTGCACGTTTATTAATAAGAAGATCAGAGTTCACACTTCAGGGCCACTAAATAATGATGTAAAGTTAGCTTCACTATCACTACCTTAGTGATAGTTATTAAAACTTAATACTATAATGTTGACAAGGAACCCGGTAGTCTAAAACGGAAGACATGACATGTAATCAGTATTAAGTCTAAGCACGTCACAGAAAATCTCGTAATTATTTTCCACTCTATGTTGCATCGCGATAACTTAAAACTTCATAAACTGGTTAAATTATAATCCGCATCTACAGTGATACCGGATACCGTTCACTTTAAATCGACGCCTATACTTGCAAGGACACAGGCCTAGTAATTTGTAGCCAAACCTATGTTCATACTTTACTATCACTATTTACTCAGATACAGAATGGGAGAGAACGTTTGGGAATGTGAAAAGGTTTGATTTTAAAAGATAATGAAATATATTTAATATTTTTTAAACTTATATAAGTGAAAAATACATTTCTAGTACAAAATAATAATAATCAAAAAATAACGTCACATTTAATCGAATGAATCGAATCACTGTTTCTGGCCCAAAGGTGCCCACAATACTGGCAGCATTACCACGCTGAATGGCAATGGCTATCCTTTGCATCAGAAACGAGGTGGAGCGGGAGTCACCACCTTTGTCCCGAATTCTGCGCCCGATTTCTGTGACCAAACTCTTGGTCTCAGCACCCCAACTGCCCATAGTTTCTACGGCAATGGGCACGAAATAATAATGTGGCTCCATTGCTGAGTACTATTCCTCATCGGCCCTTAGACCGCCACACTGTACGACAACCTGCCATTTGCATCCACCGGTTGCCCGCGACTTTTACAATGTCGTCGGTCCACCTAGTGTGAGGCCTTCCTACGCTGCGTATTCCGGTTCGCGGTCGCCACTCAAGAACCTTCTTCCCCATCGGTTGTCAGTTCTTCGAGCGATGTGGCCTGCCCATTGCCACTTCAACTTGCAAACCTTGCGAGTTATGTCGTTAACTTTGGTTCTTTGTCTGAGTACTTACAACGCTAAAATGAAATAATAAAGATTTACCCTGGGAGAGTATGTGGATCTGAACCTAGTAGAGTAAGGACCTGTGTATGATATCCTAAAGCTGCTTCCCGAACAACCCGAGTATAGGCAACAGCGTCCTCTCTGTTAAAGGTAGCGAGCATTATCTAGTACAAGCTTTACTTCGAGCTAGATGGCGCTGTGCGAAAATTAAATGTCCTCCAATATTTATTTATTTTGCAATGCCCAAGTCGCCTGCCAAGTGCGGGGATTTTGGCTACCAATTGACAGATTGTATTTGTTGTCGTTCAGTGTGATGGTCTAAGGCGAAGGCCTTCGTTCAGCAGTGGACATGTACTGGCTGATGATGAACCAGAGCGTACTTAGTTGAAAGGAGCTTATTACACTATGAAACTACGCTTGAAATAAAATAAACAGCTTTTTCATACATTTCGTTTAGTGTGAACTACATTATGTCTGCGGAACGATAACTTCTGGAGAATTCAAAGTTGGTTCCGTAGTTAAAAAAACATAACAATGGGTATAATGGGGTCTTCCTATATGGCTTAGTTTTATTGTTTTGCGTAGCCTCGTAAACAATTAATTACGCCTTGTTTATGCAAAATTTCAAAATGGGTTTCCGCTTGACCAAACTTTTCTTGGTGCGCGGACATGTTCACCTAGAAATAACTGGTTAATCTGGATTCCAAGATGCATATTGTATATATTATATAACAATGACGATGTGAGACAGATTGACACTTTATGAGTCAGCAAACAATAGTAATATTAATTATTCTGTGATAATATCTTCAAATGTTAAAAACATATTTGTTAGTCTACCAGAAATAATTAATAAATCATCATCATCATCAACAGCCGGAAGACGTCCATTACTGGACGAAAGCCTCCCCTTAATAGGGAGGGGTTACCATAATCCCCACGCTTGGCGTGCTTGGCGGCTTGGGGATCGGGAAATACCTAGTTTTAACTAATAGATGTGTTTTTTCCGTCTCAACGGTAATAAAAATCTCAGCTATAATATAGTATATAAAAAAAAGTATCGCATAATAGTAAATAATACTAATAATAAATCGTTTACTTCAGGCAACAGGAATGGAATGTCTTAAAAATTATGTTAAGACATTATGCGTATTTTTTTTAAATAAGTAGGTTAAAGGCTTGCGTTTTACCGCCAGCTCGCCCGATGCCAAGCGAAGATGCGGTATACGATGGAGCACGCTTACTTAGTAGAAACCAATTCAATCTCGACTCTAAGATACCTAGACTGGCGATGCTGTTAGAGTCACTAACAGCATCACTTTCTACCTAAAATACCTAAAACAATCTATTTTTGACAACTGAAACAAACACGGTAAAGACGATTCTTAAGATTTGAATAAAATAGTCCATCTTACCTCATACAATTCTTGTTAAGCTCGTTTCCCGTTGCCCGTTTTTTTCGCACGTTTTCAAAGAACTTACAAACCTATAGAGCTCTCGATGCGAGCTGGTTCCAGTATTGCATAAAACAGCTCCACGTCCTACATAATTCCTATTAGCCCTTAATAAAGACGCAATCTTCCGCCACCGCCTATATCCTGATATTTAATGGACGGGATATTACGAACTAATGAACCAGTCTTGTAGTCTTAGAGTCTGTCGCAGTGTGTTTAGATTAATATAGTTGAAAAGTATATGAAATATATGTCACCTTGACTTATTAATTTTTGATTGAAATCAAAAAAAGCCTTACAGTTTGGTAGATTTGGTTTTCAGTTTTGTACTATTCGGTAACGGTAATTCTCCTACCGTCTTATGCATAAAACACAAAAAAAGTATTTCAAACCTATTTTAGTTAAACAGTGTTTTGTCTTCTTTTCCAAACGCAAATCGTAATTCGATTTTTTTTTGACAAAACACTTTATAACATAAATAGGTTTTAAATACGTTTTAGCGTTTCATGCATATGACGGCTAAAATTTAATAAGGTAAGATAATATTTTATAGTTCACATCAAAAATTACAATCCATGCCAAAAATTACAAAAAGCTATTGAAATAACTACAATGTCGTAAGAGTGACAGGATGTTTCAAAGGGCAGAAATGAGCCCCGTATAAATTTATTAAAATTCTAGGTGCCTGTGTTGTTGGAGTGTCAAACTATTTATTTTTAACATTCAAATTTAAGCTTTATGTATATCTACTAAAGTGAACCGAAAGCCTCTGCAAATAGCTAGTCTAGAGTTATAATTACAAATTATGCGCAGATTTACGGATAGTACGTAACTATATTTTGTAATTATAACGTTGCTATAAAAAGGTAAAGTTTATTGCTGTTTGGATGAAGTATAATGTAATCAACTGTATTTTCATAACAACTAGGCATATTTCAGTGCAGGGAAACTTTTGATTCAGTACAGAGTAACAAACGAATTGGCCGCGCGCCAACGTCGCATGCTCGAAAACCTAGTTGAATCAAGTCTTATATTGTCAGAATTTTTTACCGTTTGAGGCATTTTCATATTGTATACCAAAGCCTTTTATTTCACTAAAAAATGCCGTCAAATGCGAGTCCGATTCGCGCAGCGAGGGTTTTCAGGGCTGGTGTCATTACAAGTTGTTTAATGAACGCCTAACATATTGCTCATAAATTAAACAAAACCCTGTAAACCTGTATATTTGGTATTTTTCCATCTTTAATTTCCAAACATAAGTGTGAAAATTATTTCGTAGACTTTGGAAGCTTACTTCTCCGTATTGCCCACATTTTTGCAGAACATTTTGCCAAGCCAGAGCTCGCTCTACGTTCACAAAGGCATATCTACGAACATTGACATAGCATCGTATAGAGAACTTGCCTGGGAGGCTGAGACCTAGTTATTTTAGTCAGACGTTGCAGCTTTAACATACGAGTATTAATATGCAAGCTACTTCAATTTGCGCTCAAAATGCTAAAGGTTCTTTTCGGGTATTTGCAGCTACGGGCGTCATAAAAAGCACTTATCGTATTACATTTCCTCTATGAGCACATTTTATTAAGATTAAAGGATGCAGATGCTAATCTGGTATTTACTTAAGTTGCTACTAGTACGAACCTACCACTGAAGATAATAGTAGGGCTTTCGCTTTTCTGTGGTACCTACAATAGGGACTGTACTGTAGATCTGTTAGGTAGATGTAGGTAATATTTTGGATAAGATTGAAGATAAACAGTGAGTAGACAGGTGCGATTGATGAAGAAGGAGGATACTTATGTCCAGCATTTAGCTGAATTCGTTCTTTCTTGATGATGATTATGGGGTGCGCTTTCAAAACTATTTACACACACAAAACTTGTTTTTTATTTGTTATTTTTATTTTATTTTTTATTTTATTTACACTCAATAATTTATTTTATTTTTCAGCTGATTTACCTTAGTGACTTAAAAATCATAAATAGGATAAAACTTGAACTAAAGTAGTGCAGGGAGACAGTATTGAAACTTTGGTCTTTGTGGGTAACAACCCGCAAATTAAAATGATAATAATAATGATACCCGCCTCAAAATTATCTCAGAAGCATGATTAATTTATTACAACAATCATAACTAAGTTATCACTAACTATAGTTATGATATTAATCTCATTCTAAAAGATAAGTAAGTTAAAATGTCGATCGTGATTGCTCAGACCTTGGTTTAGAGGAATTGTTTTCAAAACCTTTTATATCACATACTAAAATAATATGGACCAAGCAATGACCTTGTATGGTCTTAATGATTGTGGGATAGTGCAGTGTCGGATAGTGCATATAGTTATTCTAGGTGACCTCGTAGCAAAATTAATTCACAACATTGTTTTAGCAATGTTATCGTTCCATTATATTGTATAACATGGCACAGTTATAGCGACAACAACCAACAATTACACGGTAATTTTAAGGTAATTAATGATAAATAATAGGGCCATATTCATGTTTTTGAAGTTGGCACACGTGTGGCTGCTTTTACTTTCAATTAAAATGGTGTAAGACGAAATTTGAAATGTTATAGAAAACGATGGTGGATGTGGGTACTTAGAGCTGTTACTGGCGTTTTTAAGAGTGATATATGAAATCGCGGTATCTGATAACAATAAATAGGTAATATTTATCCGTCAAATATAATATAATATTAAATCCTTTTTTTTAATCTTTTTTTTGCTATATAATTATACAGTTTGAGGCAGCGAATAATTACCATATTTGATCAAACTACTGTAACAAGAGAAAGCCTAATCGCGTTTTTGAACAAACTCTATAGAAAAAAATCTATCCCAAGTCTAGGTAAATCTTACCCTTAAAATGCAGTTCTGTTTAAAATTCTCTAATTATTGATCAACATGCAAAAGCATATAGTTATGTTTACAAATTATATTGAAAGCCCAAGATTTTAGTAAAATCAAATAACCTATTACGAGAAACTATCAATTACATCTTTTATAACATAGACTTTTAATATACAGTACTAGAGGTTGCCCGCGACTTCGTCCGCGTACGGAAGAAATTCGGCCCGTACCCATAATTCACCACTTTAAATCATCCCGAGCATTTTGTTTAGCCCCTCCACCCCCTCCCACCCCAACTCCTACCGACACTATTCCTGAAATAATTTTTTTTTTTGAATTTTGACTCTACCAACTCCCCCCAACCCCCCAAACCACCTCAACCCCCCAACAAACAAACTCCAACTTCAGTTAGTCAGTCAATCAGTCAGGACGGAGCCTTTTATATATATAGATAGATAGATTAGAAGCATTTATGCTTTGTGCAATTTAAGCTCATTGACCGACTGGGCCGTATGATGCGTGCATGCGAAGTGTTAGGAAGAGTCAATACTCTTCCTATAACCATAACCAACCGTACAAATACAGAGAGTTTTCTTTATTACAAAATTATCCAAAGTCTACTACACTTTTGCTCTGGTTAACAACTAACATTACCAATGTTGTATTTGTGTACTTACTAACCAGGGCCTTAGAAACAGTGATGTATTCACAAACAAATCGATCTCTTATCTAGTGTACCCAACCCCTCTATAAATCGAGGGCCAAGAAACTAATAGTGCTGGGAACCTACCTCTCCGATAGTAGAGAATTAATCAGGATGGTCGGGTTGTCCATTTGTTTAGAAGTTAATCAATTAGCCACGCCTCGTCGGGGATCTATTTTGCAAGTTTTTTTAGTGATGTTCTGTTTCTTTTAGAATGGTTAAAACATTTTTCAATTAAGTCCAACTATAATAAAGCCGTCAAGGTACGAGTCTTCTTGTGACTCGGACGACGAGGGTTCCGTACCACCACATGTACTAGGTAATCCGTGATAGTAACAAATATTCTGTGAACATTTCAACCGGCTATCTATTACGATTCACGAGATTATAAAATAAAAAAAATCCATGAAATAATTTCCACTTTCGTTCAATATGCCAATGTTAAATTTAAAAAAATATGTGTGCGTATAACTCAGACATATCTTTTCTTGTTGTTTTCAAAACTCCGTAAAAGCTCTTAACAAAGCCGCCACAACTTCACTAAGGCATGACTTGGACTTGACCGTGACTGTTTATGTTGTGAATGGCTATGCTTTTTGGACTTATCTTGGTTACTGATACTTACTATCAAATACTTTTATGCCCATGGCAGAATGTACAAAGTGTGATGCCAGTGGAAACTCATTTCTCCTTATTAAAGAGTATAAATTGAGTTGTACGCAGAAGAAGCCACCAAATTGGCCTAAAAAAATGGTAAGTATAATTAAGTTAAGTATCGTGCAAAACTCCTTTCTCCTTATGAGTTTTTGAACTGTATAGCCAGCACTATTAATTTGTACTATTGGTCAAAATGTTAGAACTAAAAAAAAACTCACCGTTATCCTTCTAGGATATCATTGTACTCATCATTATGAACAACTTTTATTATGGGGCAAACCCTGAAACCACGAAAAAAAACCAGCTGTTCCATACAAAAAGCTTCATCGATCTTGGACAAAACGTATGAAACAGCTTTATTTTTTTCGTGATTTCAGGGTTGGCCCCATAGTAAAAGTTGTTCATAATTATGAGTACAATATATCCTAGAAGGATAATGGTGTTCAAACTAACACCCGGTATACGAGTCCTAAAAAGTTGTCAATCACTTATTTATCTCTTACGGTCCCAAACAATTTAAATAAATTGGTATATTAGTAACTTGCGCATAGCTTCTTTAAGACGTCATTGGTACATCAAGACAAACAACTTACGTTTTACGACTTTATTCCTGCATAAGAACAACATTTGGCTTCAATTTGATTCAATTCCTCTATAATTAATTATAACCTCAGCTCGGTTAGAATACTGTACAATATACCCTGTAATTAATATGAATATAATACAACATACACAGATATTATCTAGTTCCACCACAGTTGCCACTATAATCATACTAATTGTATTTGTATCATAAATTAGATTACATTCAAACAGATCTATTATATGTTTTACAGAATAAAACACACAAAATCTCTTAACAAAGTCACACAAACACGATTTTATTCTATCGGTACAAGATTAATTTAAAAAACATCATTAGGTACATTCAACAATTCAAATCATTATTTACTGCTACACAGGGTTACGCAGAACGTTAGTTCTAAGTCATTATTATACTCGCCATCGTCAACAAGTTTTACACTTAGACCAACATTAAAATCGTCGAAAAAAACAGCTCTTCCATACATTTCTTAGACGTAATTACATTTTTCTATGCAACGGCAATTTCTTCTCACAACTTTTACAACCGTCCGGCATAACGCCGTATTATCTATAAAGAATCTATTAAGTGATTTGTTGAAGACCTTCAACAATTATGTGATATGGTGGTAAAAAGAACCGTTTCTACGTTTACGTTACGCTACTTATAGTCCACGGGTATTCGTATCAATAACAGATAATCTCTATCGATTAATCACTCTCCAAGAATGTTGCGAGTGACTATAATATACCGTAGATATTTCAGTTTGTTTCCAGCTATAGAGCTAACACTTATTCGCACACTTGGCCAAATAATAAAGCTATATTTTTTTTACGGAAAAATAAAGATGATTAAAAAATATCAGATGAGCCTGGCCACGTGTTACTGTGGCTAATAATATCACTATAATATTATTAACAAGTATTACAATAAAACTAATCTACCTAGTGTTCAATTATAAAAAAAGTTCACAATCATGTGCGAGAATATGCGCTCGTTTCCCAGAGATATGAATTAATGTTAAATCTTTTTATGCTAAGTACTGTATATCTCTTTTCATAATGCACATTGCCATTTCATGCGGAACACAGCAACTTAATAAATTAGACCTTGTAATAGTAAAATTACTGGCAAAGATTAATAACGTTTCAATGCTTTAACAAGACAATTATAGAAAATTTTCAAGTGCCGCTTAGGACTTGGCACAGTTTCAGATTATGTAAAGAAATGTTCTAAAATGGTATCTATGATGATGAAATCTTTGTCAATATTTACGAATTTCACTATTTCCTCAAGTACAGAAGGAAGCATCACGTTTCTATTCTGCGACAAGGTTCTATAAGGTCCAGAGAAACAGTGTTGTAACTCTATCAATGAAGTAGTTTTGTTTCCGTAATGAATTAAAAAAGGATGACTCTCGAAACTATAGTCGGAGTATCAGATTTAATTATAAGAATATGTTACGAATTATACATTAACAATAATGAGTAATCTATCAGAGATTGTAATTAATTAGTAGATCATCATCATCAGCCCGGAGACGTCCACTGCTGAACGAAGGCCTCCCCTTTAGACTGCCACAATGTATGACAACCTGCCGTTTGCACCCACCGGTTGCCCGCGGATTTTACAATGTCGTCGGCTCACCTATATAGTGGGAGGCCTACCTAAGCTGCGTATTCCGGTTCGCGGTCGCCACTCAAGAATCTTTCTTCCCCATATAACTTGTAGATATCTGTATCTTATTTTAGTCGTAACTAAGGAGATACTAACTGAGGATACTTATAAAAATCTAAGTCGTAACTTTTACTGGGTTAAGACGGAGTGTTTTGTAATACCTACTATCACTTGTATTATAATACAAGGTATTGTCTAATATAATCTTAATTCATTTTTAATTGTATGTTGATGATATTTGCTCAATACTTTCAGATTAAAATGAGTAAACAAAATAATAAACGTAAACGGCCTTAAATTAGCCTAGGGATAGTTAATATGTCTTTTGTCTTTTCTTTTCTTTCATAATTGTTATTTGGTGGATAAAGAAATAAGATGAATTAACTATATATTTCGAGTCTAATCTACGATTTACATGATTCCATTATGTTACAATTCAAGCTATCTAATAGATACATACTAATTAGTACAAATCTGATGAAAATCTAGAGTTATTCTAAATATTCAAGCCTAGTCTACGTCGTAGAACCTAGCTAGATAATCTCATGCGTGATATCTAAACATAATTTAGCTATTCAGCCCTCAAGCTATTTCTATTCAGCTGCCTACCGAAATAATTGATGTAATCCTAGAGAGCTTACTTACAAGAAACGGGACGAAGGAGCCTGGTAGGAATTTCGATGAGGCGTATCCTTATGTAGTAGGCAGGAGTGATCAACTGTTCATACATCGAGAATACGAGAAAATATTTAAGCGTCTCACACACTTGTTTTTATTTACTGTTGCTTTGTTTATTTTGAGCGGTGAACCAAAATCTACGCGTGCCTAAATTATTAAAGTAATAACAAAGTGACTACCAATTATATTACTTATCATCATCATCATCAGCCCGGAGACGTCGATTATATTACTCGTCGTCAGCCATAAGACGTCCACTGCTGGACGAAGGCCTCCCCCTTAATAGAGGGGTGTTGCCATAATCCCCACGCTTGGCAGGCGGCTTGGGAATCGCTGTATGCTCGTGGTGAGCATTCTGCGATTCGTTAACTGAGAGGACGCTGCTGCCCATCCTCCGGTGGGTCTGGTTGCAGTTTAAGGACATACCCAGGTCACGGATATATCACTCATTTGGTTATTATTATATTCGCGTATCAGTCTGGCTGACGTATACAGGTATAGAATAAATAACAGTACTAGTAGTTGAGATAGTAAATAGACTACCTCTGTGGATCAGCGGAAGCTTTTGTTTGTCGTATGTGCCGGAGGTCTCAGGTTCAATTTCCGGCCGGGAAATTATAAATGATCAAATTTAAAATCTGCTCTCTGTTTGGGTGTTAAAACAATGTTTGCCATTACAGCGGTATCTAGAACTACCAACAGTAAGCAAAGTCCAGACCATTAACAGACTAGCGCTCATTACCTTGAAACATATGATAGATTAAATAAAAATAGGGTGATCTGTTCTTTTTATATTAACGCTATCAAATTTTTTAATTGTTTTAATGATTCGATTTGTTAAATTTAGCGCCATCGCATCTATATTTTACAATGCCCGTAAAGGTCAACAGTCTCAAACGTGCATTATATTTGATTGAAGACCTTTTAGTACGCTTATTTGCAAATAAAATAAATTGAAAAAATTATATGAAAAAAGTAATAGTGAGTCTCATTACCCCTGTAATTTTGCTAGCTACAGAATGTTTACACACTATTGGTTGACGGCGACTGTAGGCCTGAAGAGGAGACCTACCTATCACAGAAAATGTAATAGTGCCTACTATGTAGGTACGTGCATTAGGGCGTTATATAAGTGTACAGCGTTATTTATTTTACTAAATATTATAGGTAAGTAAGTGTATGACCTAAATCTCTGCTAGGCATCATTTGCCTTGCAAGCTTTGCTAATACAAGCCTGTACATTATGCATGAGTGCTGAGTACGATGAGCCCGTCAATGCATTAATAACGACCAAGTTGTCAGTTTCTTGTCTTCGTCAAGAATTATTTATAATCTAAATTAGCTTGCGACATGATTTAGAAGTAGACACTAGACACATAATAATAATTAATATGGTTCTGTAATATTGAATTACAAAATAGACAGCAGGGTTGGAAGAAAGGGCTAGGCTATTCATGGCTAGTAAGTAGTTCGAGGTGAACACATTAAAAGAAAGTTCAAAATGCTTTGCCTAATTCCCACGATGTGACATGTTTCCTTTCATCGCAAAACAATGCTCAAGGTATGGGCACAGTGACGAAATTGGCTCATATTATGTACCGTTACATGAGCTTTTCTGTTCTAAAATTGTCGCCAGTTTTATTTACGAATGCCAAGTATTAGGTCAAAGGTTAACGACTCATCTCACGTTCCCGAATCAAGGGATGTGTCTCAATGTAGGCTGACAGTGATTTATTAGACCGCCTTCTAAACATTTCGGCAACTTTGTCTCAGTAAGATATTCAAAGATTTCCTTTGAGCGGTCTTTGCAAAAGGCGCCTGAATTTCTTGTAACAGGGTAATAAATTGTCTTTAGTGTGTAGTGGATTTGTTTGACTACATACAGAGGACTGCTTGTAAATATGTTACAAAACGGTGCGGATTTAATATATTGTAAGTAATTTAGAGACGTTTTGTCAATGTATGCATATTGTAATCGTTAAATCATCAGGCTGGTAGGTAAGTACAGCCCCTGTAGACAAATATTGTTTTTACAGGGTGGTACTTAGGTCTCCATTGCATAAGATTTCCCGGGTAGGTAATACCGTCACAATTCTGGCGCCAAGCAGTACTTAGTTAGTAGGTGGTAGTGGTACTATGTTTCGGTTTGAAGGGTAGTGTAGCTATTATGCTAGCGTGCCATGCTAGGCGTCGAGTTAGGTATATACGCGATAGAGTTCGAAATAAGGAGATCCGACGCAGAAACAAAATGGAAGACGTCGGATCCCGTATTATAGTTAAACTCAAGTGGCGATGCGCAGTACACTTGACCAGATACGGTGATGGCAGGTGGAGGTCTTTGTCAGAATGTTAGCCTCGTGATGGTAAGTGCAGCCGTGCGCTAAACAGGGATGATCGGCGAAACAGGGAGGAGGCCCTGCAGTGGGCTAAGTTTTATTTATTTATTATTATTAATTTTGTGAATTGTTCAAGACCTTAATTGTATTGGGGGGACATTCATTACACACAGTTCTAAGTAATTGTTTCTAACTTATTCGTTGACATGTCCAAGTGATCCAACATGTGCTCTTAAGGAAATAAATAAATATGACTATGACTATGACTAATGGCTAGCCCTGTCAGTGATGATGATGATAGCTAGAATAATTAAAAGACGTGATACACATAACCTAATATTAAGAAAATTATCCCTCCCTCTCTATTATGTGGCCTTTGTCCAGCAATGGACGAAGCCGATGATGGCTGATGATGATGATTATGATAAGATACATACCATCGAAGGTATAAAACTAAGGATCGCCAATGCATTGATGCACAAGAATATGTTTTGTTGCTCAGAGTTTTGGATACCTACCACTGCAACATCAGTCTTTGCAGGCGTCATCTTTATCATATATTTGTATCATTACTTGTTACAATAAAAATTAAAAATTCTAATACCTAGGCAATTTTTTCTGAGTAAGTATTGTTTAATAAATAGCTACCAAGTGTGAAGTAGGTACCGCTGAACAATAGTTTTGCAAAAGCACTAGTTTCAAACCTCTAGAAAAGTCAGCTGATTCATACGTGTGTCTGTAGAACAAGATATATCCTTGTTAGGAAGAGATTCTTTAGCGAAAGCTAACACTGTCTACTGACCAGTTTATATAGCTCTATTATTTGCAGAAATAGCCATCATTTTGCAAAGATATGATGCATATTTATTACAATGTTATGAGTATGACTCATGATGATGAGATTAGAAGAAAGTGGAATCATATTTCGTGATCTGCGAATATGGCTAGTAGCACTTGCAAACTGGTAGTTAATATTTACTTATTTCTACTATACGTTTTTGTATTGCTTGTTCCGTTTAAGATAAGTTTTGTATTTTTTTCTTTAATCGGCATTGATTAGGATTTGGAAGAAGTATGTATAGAATTATAGGCAAACTATTTGGAAGAGCTCTTACGTGCAAGAAGAGCAACATTAAAAAAATATATTAGAAAATGTATCTCTACGTATTATTATATTATATAATATTATACATATTGCATAATTTCAATCTTTAGTTAGGTACACTTATGTGTAAAGTCTAAAACGATATAGTCTACTTAAGAATACCTAAATAACTCTGGTTTAAAGTTACGTATTTTCTTAGATAGATAATAAAGACGAAATCCCCGCTGTGTTTCAACTGTCGTATTCGAAGAAAATTGCATTTTCTACGATAGTGAATTATGGATCATGAGATAGCGACTTCAACTTTTCAAAAGATACTTTGCCCGTGGGAAGTACCTACACTTCAAATATCTGTATGATGCATGTAAGGTTCGTTAATTTAGACCAGTGTTAACAGTGGCCCATAATTGGCAAGGCTATGGACTGTTAATAGTGCTGTTGTTCTAGAGTTAACTGTTATGAGAAAAACCTTCGACACAGTTTAAAGTTAAAGACGTGTCAGGGACTTTCAGTATGGATCATGGTCTAAAGTTACTTTTCTATCTTGATGGCAACATTGCGTATTTTTTTGTGAAAAAAAAAAACTTGTTACCAAAACTTGTGTGTTCAATCATCAGTTATCAATGTTTTCGTCCAAATCTGAGCCATTAATAGTTTTGGTGTAGTAAATGCGTAGTGTGTAAAGCACGAAAGATTTGTAGTAGTGCACGTAGTAAGTATATAATATATAGATAGATATTATATTTTATTAAGTCGATAATACTTATATATTAAGTACGCAAAAATTATTAAGTGTTAAATAGTGCGCATTTCTAGTATATTCTATCACATACGAGTAAATTGTTATAAATCTATCATATATAAATATTTCTGTGTTGCATTCGATTTATTTTCAAAGAAAAGTATTGCAGTTCAAAATTAATAAGACAAAATGCGCGTGTGCAAACCAGCGAATCAAAAATACTCTACACTCGAAAAAGAGTTCAAAAACCTCGATCCAACAAAAGAGAGTGAATCTTGACCTTCAAAGCTGACACAGTGTTCCGAATCCCGTAGCTCGAGTCGCGTGACCACTAATGGATAATTGTCCATTGTACGAAGACCGCGGAACGATTAGGAAGTTTACTTTTACTTAGTCGCGTTCCACGATACACGCGACCACTTTCAACGGCAACTTTCAGTGGGCGATCTGCTGCAATAGATATTTGCGACCAGTATTTTGTCTCGCAGTATGAACTCTTTTTGTCATACAGTGAATTAATACAACCTCCAAATTAAAAACTATGGGTTATTGGATCAGTATAAACATACAATGCAGTAATACTAACTATAAGCTTGAAGCTTTTACCATTTTGGTAAAAAAAAAACACTATAGTTATAGTTTACATTTGAGTCCGCGTAAGAAAATCAACACACAAAATCCGCCGACACGTGACTTCGATACATTATTTAGAGCTATTTGTACTAATAAATTAGGTAGGTTTTTTATTGTGTATTGTGCCTTTGTGATAATTACTTCTTATGTAATGTTAATTCAAGTGCAAAAAATAAATTATCACAAGCTAATTAAATCTTCTTAATAATTAGGGTAAGCTATAAATAAACTATAAAATCTCTCTATCTCCCAAGTTAGTAGTATATAAACATTAATATCAATATATATCTATTTGTGTAATGTAACCTGTATTCGTATAGTGTATTTATAAATCTTGTTATTTGAATTATACATTCATGCCATTTTAATTTTTGCACCTTTTTCACATTTTTACTTTCATTCAAGGGTTATCTCGAAGAGATAGCTTTTAGCGATAAGGCTGCCTTTTGTGCTTATCTGTAGTGTATTATCTTTGTAATGTCCTTTCTGTGGTGTCAATAAATTGTGATTCTATTGTATTGTATTGTAAATAGTTCAAAGGAAAACTAGTAAGCCTACCCTGGTTATGTCCCGAGGGGACCAACAGCAATAAAAACATGTTTAAATATGGGGCCAAGCAGGAATAAACAATTTCTGATTCGTTTATTCCAGTCTCTAGGTCTAGTTGCTTTAAATCGAACATACTGCTATTTTACAACAAAGCAATTTTAAAGCAGAAATACTTAGTTTGTATGAAACTGGACTACTGCATTTATTTGTCTATTTTGCATCTACAAACACGATAATATTATTTCAATGCAACAGTGGCACTGGAATGTACTCAAAACAAAATAAAAAGTAAAAGTTTTGTAGAATAACGAAAGATGTTACGACTTGCCGGCATAGATTTTACTAGCCCACATAAAATTAATGAATTAAACATCACTGTTCTATATGCAAGTTAGTTTTATTGCGAAAATCTTTTGAAATCAAGTTTTTGGAATCGAGTGGTGGGGATCGAGTTTTTGATTACGAGATCGGTTACAATCGAATTCAAAATCGCGTCACATTTGTTATTCTACTTTCCGGAAAGGAAATAAGGTCGTTTGCTTAGGCTCAGAGCGAAAAATGTAAGTTGATATTTTCGGAACAAAAGGAGTGTATGTGAAAAGGCTTTATGTTTACATTTTGTCTTGTAACACTTTAGAGGATTATTGTGAGTTTCAATTAAAATTCTCTCCGATTAAAAGTACGTTTAAATTGAATTTATACTTATGTTTTATTTACCAGGAAGTATATTAAGTTTGCGAAATAGAAGTTACATAAAACATTTTCTTTATACTACCTACTCGTTTAATACTGATTTTATTTATTTTCAAATTTACAGTTGGTTATTTTGTATAGAAGCTTTTTTAACCGTGAATTTGATAGGTTCTTTAAAAGATTTTTATAGTATAAGCGTTCAACGTTTGACATTACGGAGACCCGTGAGAACTGGGCCGAGTCAATGCGCCACCGTCAGCAAAACAAGCACCGAGTAGTAAATAATTTAAAACTTCCCCCAAGCAAAGCACTGTTTGGTCCATGACGAAGTAGCTAAACCGACTCAGGACTCAAATAGGCTGCCAGTCAAACATAGGGTTTAGATGCAAGTTCTGGACATTGCGACTAGGCAGTGTACAAACAAAGGAGCGCTTAATGTTGCTGCTCGCTGAAGAGAGCTGATCTGAGACCCTCTTCTCTTCTCTTCTCTTCTCTTCTCTTCTTATCACAGATTGCTTACTTATACACATTTAATAGAGAAACATAGACACTAAGAAGAAGTATCATAACTTAAGATTTAACTTTCCAGTCAACTTCCCTAATAAAATACGAGACTGTACTGTTGTTTGTGTGCCATATAAAACACTATAAAGGCAATGGTAAAAGTTACAGTGTAAATAGTGAAACTTAGATACTTATCTGTGATACAGTTAAAATATGAACAATAATTTCAAACATTTTCTAATATAAAATTGTGATAATACTCGTAGATTTGTGTGAAACTACTTTGTTTGATTTTTTATTTTTAACTAGCAGCGCTCCCGGTTTCAACCGTGATTTCTAGGATAAAAGTAACCTGTGTGTGATTCCTTGTTTTTGCGAACTCTACATACAGTGAGAGACTTTGGCCTTCGCTCTACCGCCGAGAAGTTTAGCACTAAATAGGTACAAATACTTACGTGCTCTATACATTTCTAAATTATTTGGAATTGGCCAGGATATATGTCATTACTGAAAACTCTTATACCTAGGTATTAGAGTTCTATGTTCTAATACCTAAGTATTTATTTTAAGTAGAACTTTAATACCTAGGTATTTAGAGTTATCATACACACACATAATATTATATTGTAATATTGTAACGATTAAGAATGTTTTAGTCCTTACAATATTACAATTATTTTATATTATTGTTACAATATTATTGACATAGTATTGTACGTATTTATGTTAGAGTCTGACCTGGGTATGTCCTAAAACTGCATCCAGAACCACCGGAGGACGGGCAGCAGCGGCCTCTCAGTTAACGGCGGTAACCATTCTGCGATCCCCAAGCCGCCTGCCAAGCGTGGGGATTATGGCAACACCTCCCTTTAAGGGAGAGGTCTTCGTCCAGCAGTGGTCCTCTTCCGGCTGTTGATGATGATGTATGATGTTTGAGTTACAAGAATTCTAGAGTTTGTCAAGAAAAAATCTATTATTACTTTTAATAACCCATGCTAGAGGCAAAACTACAGACTTTTAACGTATTTTATCATCAATTGATTTAAAATTAGGGCTGCGGTTATAATTTGAATTGGACAAGATATAATTATTACGACAGGTAGGTCAACTTTGGGTCGTTCACCCGCTTAGAAGATAAAGATGATAATGTATATTCTAGGCGTTGAGATGAATAAATAACAAGTCGATTATATGGTATTACAACATAACGAGTTGGTTCTAAAATTTTATGGCCGATGATGTTAAAATTGAATTTTTGAATGATGTGCAACTAAATTTTTTGTGCCTGTTCTGTAAAAATATAAGGTTTTAGATGGATGTCTTCATCATAATCATAAAGTATTATATATATAATTACTTATACTTACAATACAAATGATTTTGTTTTTTGATTATCTAAAATTAAATACTTGGTGCAAATAGAAATACTTAGTGCAGTTTTCAGTTACTCTACATTAAGTAATAGGCTTTTGAAAAGATTAAAAATATGGTTTTACTGAAAAACCTTTTGTTTCAATGATAATCTGATCTCGTTTCAAGTTATTAATAAAAAATATAGTATGTCTCTGAGTTCAGTGTGCCTCCTGGCAAAGGCCTCCTCTAACAATTTCCACTGTTTTCTGTCTTTAGCGACTCTCCTCCAGGTTGGACCCGCTGTAAGTTTGAGTTCGTCTTCCCATCTTATCATTTGTCTTCCCTTTTTCTTTTTGCCATCTCTGGGGTACCAGTTTGTAAGGATTTATCTCCACTTTTCTTGGGTAGTGCGCAACATGTGGCCAAACGATCTCCATTTTTGTTGGTCTATTTTTTTGTATGTCTTGGCTCTTATGAGAGTGTTTCTTTTTCCGTCTTGTTTTGTGATTCATACCATACTTCTTCCTCTTTGTTTCAATTATCATAGGACAGAATTACTATAGAAGAGGAGCAAGGAGGAGTTTGAAATGTATATATGCTATAGATTTAAATTTATTTGCACATTAAATCATTATATTAGATATTACGTAGGTGCACTTTATTTTTATTATGAAAATTCGACATAGTTACTGAAATTGACCTTTTAGTTAACTTCCAAAAAGCAAGGCCAGTAAAGTCTTTGTTGTTCTAATTAATTGAACAACGTGGAACAGATATTCTGTGTGTCTGCAAATCTAATTGTTCAATGAAGCTTGTCGTAATGATGGATAACGATCGCACATACAAGAAACAAAACAAATATCTATTTACAATTCAATTTACAATTTTCTACGCTGGATGAAACGCTTTTTTCCTTCTTTATAAATCAATCCAAAGGGTAATTCCCATTGACATGAATCATGAAATTTGGCAAAAAGCAAGGTCTCATAGCACAAGGGGAAAATCACAAACACCAAGCACAAGTAAAGGAGAAACTCTGAAAATAGTAAATTTGCTTTTAAATTACCATAATAAGATGAAATATATGTTTGCAATTACAAACATGAATTGAAACAGCTAGTTGGTTGAACACATTGATTTGATGTGAAATGACATTTATTTGTTACCTATGTATCTGTTGTACAGGTGAGGGTACGCTGACTACCCTCATAAAACAACTAAACTACAAAACCTACATTTGCAGTTACAGAATTGGCCTTGCGGTACATTGATGTATGGGCGTTTTTTTTTTCTAACTACAATGTTAAGATTGTCCGTTAACCTGACCTAGAGCAATTATCGGTGGTTTCGGTTTACGGAACCCTCGTTGGGCGAGTCGAACTCAAACTGGCGGCTTTATTTTTTTATTGGTAACAACTAATGAGCCGAAAGGGACGCTCTTTTGATGGTAAGAGATAATTCCTGCTCTTGACCATTGCAACGGTACCCAGAACTTACATCAACATGTGCATACATATTATTATATCAGTACATATAATATGTATGATAATTTATTTCACGCTTATGACCATCTTTATCGTCACGATATGCGACGGCTAAAGTGCCTGTGTTTGTTATCTTTACAACAAACTTTAAAAAAGGAGGTTCTCAATTCAACTATATGTAAGTATGTTATTTTATGTGTTAGTCCTAGTTGTTTGTCCTAAAACAGCAATCGGCAAGCCATGTCATAGATCTTCGAGTGGCACATTAACTTATAGTGTAGTCAACAAATTTAAAATTCACATTAATTCCTACAGTCTTGATTTCATTTTATACAATATATTTAATGCTTACAAAACCCCATGTAGCTATTTATATACCTCTATTAAGTTCTCTGAAATATAGGGAACAATACACTTTTTCCAGTTATTTTGATTTAAAATCCAAACTACTGAACTGATTTCGATAAAATGTATAGTGGTTCCATCCACCTCTGAAGTATGACATACCAAACAAAAAAAACCGTCTAAATCAATTCATAATCGGCGAAGTAATCGCGTAACAAACATACAAAAAAAAACATACTGTCAAATTGAGAACCTCTTATTTTTTGAAGTCGGTTATAATGAAAAACGTGGCAAAATCAATTAATAAATTTTTTTATTGAGTAGATATTGCTAAAGGTTTATCAACCACTTATTTTTTTGCATACATTTTAGAACTACGCGAGATCCTTTGATCTGGTATTACGTATTATTATTTGATAACGTATTATCCTACTATAGTTAATGAGAATATCTGAAAAAAATTGTGTATGGTCGTGTGATTGGCCATAGAATAACTTAGAGACCCCCGTTGGTACGTATAATATCGTGCGCGGCGTGGTTCATGTTACGCTGGTTTTGTTCAGCTTTTTCTATGCGCTCTAGAAACTAAAGTTCAAGAGCGATTTTAGTGAAAACTTGGAATTAAGGTCCCAGTACCATTTCCTATAATACCTCACTTTTCCAAATTACTAGAGTTCTCCAATAGTGTGCTAGAGTTCTAGGGTTCTCCTTAATAAGAGTGCGCGGCTCTCATAAGCCTGTTTTTAAGGGTTTCTTCTAATCGCTCTAGAAACGAAAGTTTCAGAGCTACAGTTTTGAAAACCATGATTTTTTTAGGTCCTATAACCATGCCGAATAATACCTCAAAATATCAGGATCGTAGAAATTTTATGAAAATCCCATAGTACTAGCGAAAATTTCTATCCCGGAATATTAGTCATTAGGGCTGACACTTTGATTATATACCCAGCCGAGAGAACTAGATCCTCCAAGGGGCTGACAACTCAGAACTAAATAGCAAAAAAAAAAAAATTTTTTATGGAGAATACGCTTACGTTTGATTTCTATCTCGGTGAAGATGCAGTCTACGATACAGTACGCTTATGCCAAGATAAAACCGATTCACTCGCGGCTTATATCTCTTTATGTTATTTAGCTCATGATTGTTTTACGTTTGTTATAGCCATCGCTTTCTGCGCGTGTGCAACCGAAGTCCCGGAAAAGGAAACAGCCGCCGCCGCAGCTCACAATCCAGAGAAACGACAGTCACAAGAAGGCTCTTATGCAGTTCAGTACAGACAGGCGAGGAAACAAGTAGGTTTCATGCTATTTTGTCTGTTTAAGATACAGAAGCAACTAGGCAAGCGAGGCTTCTGATGGTAAAAAAAAACGCTGCCGTAGGACAACTATAAGACCAGAGAAACATTATGATGGTAGATCTCTTTTGCAGTAGGTCATTGATATAAGTACCACCACAGCACCAAACATTCTGCCGCCAAAAAGTAGTGTGCAAACATTACTATGTTTGGATAGAAAAATTGATTCTAGCTATCAAAATTCATCATCAACAGCCAGAAGACGTCCACTACTGGACGATGGTATCTCTCTTAATTCCTACTCTAGGCGGCTTGGGGATCACAGAATGCTCACCACCGCTTAGCCAAAGCATCGGCTATCTCCCGGTGGTTCCGATGCAGTTTTAGGACATGCCCAGGTTCAAAATTAGGGGATTCATAAGAAGCAAAAGTCAATCTCAGAGATAAAAGTAATTTACTCAGACACATCACACAAATGTATTTATGTGCCGTTGTAGACTCTTGGTGCGTGCTAGGTCCGTAAATCAATTAAGTTATAATAATAATAATTACATATTATTATTATTATTTTATTTTTATTTTGTATATTTAGTACCTAGCTTACCTAATTCAAGATCTTTTTCCACTGTAAGCCCTTTACAATTTGATTTGACTTCGTTATACGTTATTGTTGACATACTACCCTAGTTTTTTCCAACGTTGGCAATACAACTAGCAGCCTGCCAGCCAGTGATGTCTTCCGGTACTGGCCTACTTCGAAACGGAAATTACGAAACATAAATTTTCTTTTTTCTTTAACTCAGCAAGTGACATAATGGTAATGGTGACAACGTCAACTTATTTCTTTTCGTTTTACGATAATTAAAAACGAAATGGTTTCACGATCACGAGGGGTCCTAAGAATTGACATACTGATTTTTATCCTATAGTCATTAGTCATGCGCATCTAGTCATAAACTACAGTAGTCATAATGTTACATGCACATAATTTTTTAACGACATAATTATTTTATGTCCTTGTGTTTGTCAATCCTAATAGTAGTGTGACATAATAGTTATACATCCTAAGATTAGTAGTCATAAATAGTAATGTCACTAATGTCTGTGTTCATAGAGTTAATGGCCCTAAGAATGATTAGTGCTATTCGTTTTTTTGGTTTAGTTTTTTTTTGTTAATTAGCTCATTTAGTGGTGTAATGGAAAATAGAACATACTGTATATACCTGTATTAAAGTCCGGTGATAGATATGACCCGGATAGGTTAGGCTACGGCGGGAGCGATGCGAAGGTTTTTTAAATCAACCCAAAAATCCTCATTACTCGTGCAACAAGTTTGAAATGGGTGACAGATCCGTATCAGAGCACCCCGACTCCACCTAGTCTTGTGGTCCCTACCCCTAGAGAGTATATAAAAAGCGCGGAAGCCAGAAGCTCATGGGAGGCGAGCCGGCGACCTCCGTAGCGAAGCGAAGACCGAGTGTGGTGAAGAAAAACTCAGGAGCGACCGCAAGAGCTTCTGGCGGGAGCCCACCCGGAGTCGAATTTGAGTTGGTTAGGTTTAGTTAGGTTCAAAATGAGTGACAGATCCGACTCGGAGCATCCTGACTCTAGTTTTATGAAAGGTACATCAAGAAATCAGTCGATAAAGAACATTCCTAAACATTTTTTCCATACCTATACTCAAAATTCATTTTTATTGTTTTCAAACTAAGTATAGGTTTCCACACTCTCCCTCTTTCAGGGAGAGGTTACGTCTCTCTCTCTTTCTCGCTCGCTGTCTCTTTCTCAATCTCTCTCTCTCACTACCTCTCTCTGTCTAATTACTCATATTGGAAAGCCCTTTTCCCGCCTTAGCTTTTTTTGTTATTTCAACCCAGAAATCCTCAATGATCATGCTATACTATGTATATTGAAGCTCGCTGACAGATCCTAATCGGGTATGTTAGGTGAGGAGGAGAAATGATGCAACTTAAATTTTTTGGATGATTTTATATTAGGATGAGTAGCTGTTATGTTCATTTACTATAGGATTAGATATTGTTA
This sequence comes from Erannis defoliaria, assembly GCA_905404285.2. NCBI lineage: Eukaryota > Metazoa > Arthropoda > Insecta > Lepidoptera > Geometridae > Erannis > Erannis defoliaria. The sequence continues at coordinate 6,582,393 of FR990066.1, read as the reverse complement.
GGATTTTAAATTATATGGCTTTTAATTATTATATACAATGAATATTAGTAGCAGTGATAGTATGTGTATGATCTATGTTATGAAGATTTACCATTAGGATGACTGATTCCATACCGTTTTAAGTCCTAATAGGACTACAAAATTAGGATGAAAATTTGTATGGGAATTATTAGGGTGGCTATATTTCAAAGAAGTAAGGCTTTTAGGCGGGAACGCGGAAAACTCATAACACCGCATAATAATTATTATTTTCTAAAACTTTTTTTTATTGTATAATAATGGTGGCGTTTATTCATGAAGTACCGATTTACGTGCATGGGTGTGGAAATGTAGTTAATGCGGTGAAACATGTATTTTCTTGGCGTCTTTAAAACTCTAAAAAAGCTTGTACTAAAGTGTCACGACTTTACTCTTGGGCATTCACGACGAACGTATCACGTATAACCAGGCGGTATAGCCTTACAGCTTTTACCAGCTTTAGCCCGCTCTATGGGCAAAACAACAAAAAAAAACAAAGATATTAAGAAGTGTTTTAATTTTTAAGAAGTTTACATGAATAGAAGTAAGTCTTAGTATTTTTTAATTAAAAATATTCAGCCTTGAATCGAAATGATGATGATTCTATATTACGCGTGCTTGCCTTTATATTTGAACTCGATAACTTTTAATTTGTTAAAATAATTATACGCTTTAAAAAAAAACGACTTCAGCTTCAGCTTCGACTACCTGGATGACATCTTAGTATTTCCAGCTATTTTAAATCATTCCAGTAATTTTAATTTAAAACCCAAACTACAAAACCGATTTCGATATCATCTATATGGGACCACCTCAACTACCAAACAAAAAAATAATCATCAAATAAATACATAATAAGCGAAGCAATCGCGTAACATACATACAAAAAAATATAGTCAAATTGAGAACCTCCTTTTTTGAAGTCAGTTGAAATATAAAGTATTGTAAGCAACATTTAGGATTGACTACTGACACTGGATTTTAAATTTATAAAACATAAGAATAATAAAATTCATAAAAAGGAAACTACAAATCATGGGATGCCGTCATTGTTATAGAATTGCGGTTACTAGTTTTTTTTTTGTAAATATCTCTGCTCGATTGAATTCATCAATAGGTTAAACATTCATACCTTTTAGCGACCGTTCGTTGCTTGACCGTTCCTTTGACTTTTACTCCGTAATATCTTGTGGCAATATTTCTTGTTTTGATAGTAAAATGATAAAGCGTAGGATACAAGCCCTTTCACTGTGCCCTAGATTTCGTCACGACCTAACTAGACCCTAACTTAGTAGGTACCTACGCAAATTCGTGCACTAATCTTAGTTTAAGAGACGTTGGCAAATATGTTTATTAAAGATTCATGAAACGAACAATGGAAATGGTACATTTAGAGAGTGTTATATTCAAAGGTAGAGTCGTATTTACAAGATTACAATAATTATTATTTATGTAGATTAAGTAGTTAGCTAACAATCATGTATGTTGTATGTCATTTTAGTTACTAAAAGCACAGTTAAAAAAAAAAATAGGTATACAGTAATATTTTAAGAGATATACATTTTACTAAATATAACTTTACCCTAAAATAAAATCCCTAAATATTGCAGTCTGTAATTTCACCACAATTCATTTCACATGAAAAGACGTTTTAGAACATATGAAATCCATTGTGTCACTTAATCTAAATTTATTATTTTATTTATTGTACTATTTATATAAACATTATAACATTAATATAATACCGAAAAACCAGCGTGGTTGTCTTGGTTATAGTAGCGCACATCCACCGTGATTTGTCTCGGGTTCTAGTAATCAAACTAACCAACAGCTTTGAAACTACTAAAGAATGCAAAGTAGATGGACACAATCTCTTAGTACTTAATATAAATTGACCATCGTAACTGAGAGGACATTGAGAGGGAAATGTGGCTATCCTTGAATTGAAAAGGACCTTTGCACATATTGCAGTTTACGAAATTCAGCAATTTAATTCTCAGAATTATCTTAATTAGGTACTTACCTATCTGACTAAGTAATCCTAGCCGACAATTTAAAGGTAGGATGTGTTGTAGTACAATAAAAAAACTACAGGATAATGATCTATAAAAACCCCTTAGCTGTTGATGTGATCGTCGAATGAGGTTTGTTTGTATTGCATTTTTTTTCTAAGCAAGATGTCCTAAGTTTGAATCGCAGTCGTATTTCAATCAAAAACTTAAAACTATTAACTTTGAGACTGCTCTGTGTGTTGTACCGGGTGTTAGTTTGAACACCGTTATCCTTCTAGGATATCATTGTACTCATCATTATGAACAACTTTTACTATGGGGCCAACCCTAAAATCACAAAAAATACAGCTGTTCCATACATTTAGTCCAAGATCGATGAACCTTTTTGTATGGAACAGCTGTTTTTTTTTCGTGATTTCAGGGTTGGCCCCATAGTAAAAGTTGTTCATAATGATGAGTACAATGATATCCTAGAAGAATAACGGTGTTCAAACTAACACCCTGTATTGCATATACGACTCAGGGAACCAAATAAACAGGCACGAGTTTATAACGCTTTATAACGCCTAAATACATTTCTTGAAAATAAAAGCTAAGGTTCGCTGTTCACTAGGAACTCGAATATTGCTTAGTACAGGCACTTTGACTAGACATTGTATAGACTTTGACTATATTGTAGGTAAAGTTTTCATTTTCTGTGGTAGAGCCAGCAAACTTTGCCTTATTTTGAAGTTAAAACAAAACCAAACTCTCAATATTTGTTACATCTCATATACGAGTAACTACCATATTATACAAGATGTTTCGGGCTTGTATAGCTTTACTTATATGGGTATTGATGTACCCATTTAATTGGTCACTTTAACAATTTTGTTTAAAAATCTCGAGGGTGACCGGTAGATCAACACAAGCAGATAAGTATTTTTACACCTGCCCGTTTTATCATTGGGGTGTTATTTTTTTGTGAACGGTAAAATAATAAGTCACGTAAGTTTACCAAAATACATCACTCTGATTAAATACTTGATTAATTTAAAATATATAAACCCGGATTTGTCGTACTTGAGCTTTCATTAGTTAAAACACTAGTAGGTATTATATTATCTTTGGTTAAAACCGAGGCTACGAAGTCTCTGCGGATTGCAAATTAACGGTTTGTGGCTGCCCGCAGAAACGGATTTCCAAGAGAAAAGCCAATGATTTTCTCTGACGTATTATTCTCAATTGAGAATTGTTGATAAATCTAACGTTTAAATATAATTGTTATAGTTTAAAAACCTGCAAAACAAGCTTTGATCAGTTAGCGTAACATGTATTGGGACTCGTTAAATGGGCTTTATATTATTGAGGACTTCCACTCCACTGTTACCATCCAACCAGCCACTCTCCCAGCTCCGTCACCAGGCCCTCATCACCAAACGTGATGCCTCACACTCGAGGGGTTTCCTCAGAGCCATTGTTGAGTTCCTCACTTTAAGTGTTCAAAAAAGAAGTTGTTGTTGTACCAAACTTTGTTCCTCTCTAAGTATACCTGATATCTGATGATAGAAGGTATCCACCTTCTAGCACTATCATCGTACAGACTTGAAATTTAGAGAATTTTGGAAAGCTTATCGTACAAACAAAGGTTAATGCTGGTACCATAAAGGATATTTTCTCATTTTTAACCCCACTTTTTTGAAGACTCTACGTAACCGGCAAGGTTCCGCCTGGGCCCGATTTTTTTTAAACACTAATTTTTGTCAGCTTTCTTACTGTAACTGTACTCGATGAGTTAGGTTTACCGACAGTGCCCTCCCGGTCTACTACAATCTAACCTACTTAACCGACACCGCCTCCACAAACAAAAGGATTGTATCCAGACAGATGGAATTCAACAGGGTTAGTTCTAATCAGTTAGCATCCTTTTAAGAGCATGTTCTGTACATCAAAACAAGCAACTTTTACCATGGGGTAAACATTGAAATCGCAAAAATATAGCTGTTCCATACATTTTGTCCAAGATCGATGAACCTTTTTGTATGGAACAACTGTTTTTTTGTGTTTTCTATGTTGGCCCTATAGTAAAAGTTGTGTGTTTTGATGTACAGAATATGCCCGTAAAAAATGCTAATTGATTAGATCTAACCCTGTATATAGGTATATAGACAATCCAAAATCTCAAACAATTCGAAAGCGTAATTAACTACATCAGTTTTCTCGTGTTTGGCCTAGGTTTCTAAGGATAATAACCCCATTTTCGCTTTGTTGATTCGCTTTACGCAGAATATTGCCTTCCTCTCATTGTATATCCAATAACGATGTGTTTCCAAACATCTGCTACAAAAAGAGGAAATTGAATGATCTATAAATAAACGCTTGCCAATATTGTTTTCCAGGTTTAATGGTTATTCTGCTGAAATATTACAGAAAGTGGTAACTGCTGTATCCGTGGGTGAGAATTTACAAGCCGAAAAAAATATTCTTTTTTTTTTCATCAAGTGACGAGACGAGCAATACGTTCGCCTGGTTGTAAGCGTCACGTGTATAACAGTAGCAGTGCTAGAATTGTGAACTTGCGAACACAATCCTGCGTCGCACTGCACTGCGCTCGTCACCCTGAGATATTAGATGTTAAATCTCTTCATACCCAGTAATTTCTCTGGTAACATTGCCCTTTAAACCGGAACACAGTAATGCTTGCACACTACTGCTTGGAGATTGAATAACTGGCAAAGGTGTGGTACTTGTCCAGGTGGACTCTGAAGTACAGTCCTACCACTACAAAAGTAGCAACAGAATGCAGAAATAGCAGAATTACCTTAGCAAAATAAACCCTTTAAAGGTAACAAATGATATGATGTAACAAGTGAATGATTTCTTGTTCCAAAAAGTATTGTTTTCCGTGTTAAGCCTAAAATAATCTATTTTACAATTTTAAATTGCCCCAGAATATTTAGCACCAGTCCATTGCTTCAGCTCTCTAATTCGTATTTAATGGTGGTTACGACATTGGGCAACATAATGACGGTATCGTTGCATGGCTGCAAGGTGCAACATAGCATGTCGTCCACTCGGAATTCTGTTGTTTTGAAATTACGTCAAATGCAGAAATGTGCTGTTAATGTTATCGTAACGAGCCGTAAAACAACTAAAACTTAGCTAGCTTGGCAATAGCTTAGCAATTATCATGAAGAAAATAATGCACGCTATGATTCTAAGATACAATCTCACAATAATAGAATACATCTTTAATACAGAATAATAAATAAAAAACGAATCAGGCTACACATTTTGTTTGTTGAGATTATAAAATTAAGGTGTTTGCAGATTTCATGTTTATGTAAAAAGTGTCATGTTTAAATAATAATAATAATATATGATACGTAAAAAATAACAGTCCTTCTGTATCATCTAATTAATAAACATTAATTAGCATTAGAATAGAATAGTTAATATCCACCTTTTCTTTTTCCTTTGTTATCAAATTTACAACTCGATGAATATAGACAAAAGACGGATTTACTATTCTATAGCTACCCCATGCTTATTAACAAGAGATCCTAATAGTTTATGGAATATGTACTATCCCAAAACACAGAAAATCCGCAAATCTGATTTTGTTCAGAAACGCACAAAACTTGCATGCTGATAAAATATAATTTAAGAAATCGTATAATATTATAGTAATAGAGATGTATCTAATGAAGAGTATATATTAGTCCATTATTTCTTAACAATACGAAAAACCGCTTTTTTTAATACCTTTCTTGTTTCAATTATGACTCTAGTGACAAGCAAACAGTACCTACAAAAATAATAATTATATATTTAGCTAACTATAATTATTTGATTTAATGTTCATGACTTTCTTTGAGATTTTTTTCCGTCTTCGGGAAAACTAAACCAAGCACCGTATTTTACAGTCTACCAGATATATAAAATTCTGAGAATCATGCATTGACATAGACAGAGAAGAAAATATAACGCTCCGATGATCGTCGTTTTTCTTTCCGTACACCTGAGCAATCTCCAAATACTTACTAGTATGAGAATAATACGAGAAAATATCGTATTTAACATTAAAATTATTATATTCTACTAGAGCAATTTCTCTTGTATTTTACCAAACCTAGGTACGAGTTTATCTGCTCTAAGCTTAACAGATTTATTTATTTTCATCATAATGTCCAGTTACTACACCGATGCTGTCGTATACCAACCAACGAATGCAAGGATCTAGTACCTAAGTTGTCCGGCGCCGATCATTTCATAATTTTCACTGTGAAAGCGGTCATCATAAACAACCAGAAGACGTCCACTGCTGGTCGAAGTCCTCCCCTTTAATCCGCCTTGCGGAGGGCTGCCATAGTCCCCCACGCTTGGCTGGCGGCTTGGGGATCGCAGAATGGTCACCACCGTTAACTGAGAGCGGACGCTGCAGCCCGTCCTCCGGTAGTTCTGGATGAAGTTTTAGGACATACCCAGGACCCGAGTCCGTCCAAACGTGAGTAACCCCGTAGAAAAAACACAAAAACTTTTTTCGGTACAAGGTCAACGATTTAATTCAGGGTACAAATTGAATCTGAAAATGTGTTAAAGAAACACAAAATTGCGAATAAACCATGGCTCTTACTAGTAATACCATATATCAAAGATGATACGATCACGCAAAAATTTAATCAAGTATAACCCACCCAAGTATAAGTGGCTATAATCCCCACGCTTGGCAGACGGTTTGGAGATCGCAGAATGCTCACCACGGTTGACTGAGATAAGTAACGCTGCTGCCCGTCCTCCGGTGGTGCTGGATGCAGTTTTAAGACATACCCGGACAGCAGCGAGCTAAGAATGATATTTCAGGTTAATTTCAGAGCAGCCAGCCAAAAAAAAAGCCGCTACTAGGGAGACCACTCTACTTGAACCATTGAGTTAAAATCTCGGGTCCGTAGAAATTAGCTCTCTGGAGTTCATGTACGAGTTCTCATTCCACTGGCTTTTTAGTGTACGAACATGTCGTGAGGAAACCTACATAATGTCCGAACGAGAAACTCAATGGCGTATGTGAATGACCCGCAACTGGGCCAGTGTGGTGGATACGGCCCAATCGCCCTTCGAGGGTTAGGCCAGTTAGTCCAGTAGTGGACTATTTAAAAGGCTCATTGTTATGATTTATGCTTAAGCTACAGTTGTCACATCCCTTCCTAGTTTGGTTCGATTATAGTTGATAAAAAGTATTATAGTTGTTGATCATGACTACAGTGCCATATTTGAGTAGTGACAAGCAAGTGTAGTGTGCGTGACACTTATCAAAATTCGTGAAACAGTGCCCAGACAGATCCCACATGACAGGAAAGCTTATTAGATTATTGGCTCGGACATTGTGTAACTTGATTAATGATAGAGGAAGCTTCTGATGACAATACTATTCATTAGCGCGACTAGTTACTGTGTTGAAACTGATCTATGTAGTGTATTAATACGTAGGTACCTACTTGAATAATTGAGTGAGAAATATTAGCGCTATTAAGAATCATATTGTAGTGGTAGGCTCTACTGCAGAGTCCGCCTGGGGTGAAGTTGTGTAGTGATTGTAACCAGTTATATCGGATTTTAATTTTTTTGACACCATGGTGTAGGTGAACATTTTTAATAAGTTATTTGTTTATTTCTGAGACTGCAACAGTATAGAGATAGAGACGGTGAAACTAGAAGGGTGACTAGCTAGCACTTTTATATTTCACGTTTAGTATTAAATAAAATTAAAAGAACGTAAAAATTGTTCTTGTAAAATTTATGTCAATTACTTATAACGGTGCTCTCCTACATTGTCTCGACGATGTTTTTACCCAAGAAAAATCTCAGGCAATAACAAAATTCGACAGGGCTTCTCTTTTAGGGAACTCTCGAAATTGAACCCGCGAAATATCTTCCGCAAGATTTTTCTTGAATATGAAGTCCACCTACTTACACAGGAAAAAAATGTTTCCATTACTTTCAGATATTTCCAATATAACTTTATTGATACGGTATGCAATCGAGTAGAGCTTACTTACCTAAGTATTTGTTGAAAGCTATTCACTTGGTAAACTTATTAAACTGTTTATAATTATAAATTAATAGATATTGCTCGGTGTCATCAGACTAAACCTAAATCGATTGCGAATATATTTGTGTTAATTCATTTTCTTAGTTACCTAATGACAATAACTTTTCCTAACACTAAATTTATATGAGTCTAGAATAGAGATTGAAATATAGAATAATACAGAACGAGTAGGTTTGGTAAGATAAAAGTAGGCCGTAATTATTATTATTATCATTATTTTTACAACAGTCCGAAACGTCCACTGGAGGACGCAGGCCTCTCTCTAGGTTTGCCATAATCCCCACGCTTAGCAGGCGGCTTGGGGATCGCAGAATGTTCAACACCGTTGACCAAGAGGATGCTGTTGCCCGTCCTCCGGTGGTTCTGGATGCAGCTTTAGGACATACATTTAGGTTTCATTATTATAATGACCACGACCTACTGTTAAATCAAGTCCAAAATTTTGCAAAAAAACATCTTTTCAAAGGCTTTTTTCAGAACAGTAGTGCGAGTACCGTTCTATGTCGCTAAATTTGACGTGTCGGTATAGCAGATTTACTAAGGGCCGGTTTTTTGATCCGTAGTTAAGCCAACTAATAGTTAAAAACAGTAACAAATTCTTAAAATCCCAATAATTCGGTTTTTTGATTCATAGTTAGCATGACCAGTGGTCAAAAATGTAACTAATGGTAGGCTAGTTAACTATAGTCAGTTTAACAAATGGTTATGTCGATTTTGACCACGGATCAAAAAACCGGCCCTTAGGAGTATACCGATTTAAATGTCAAATACACGATTTAAATGTCAAATACACAATTTAAATGTCAAATACACGATTTAAATGTCAAATATGACGATCGACAAGAATGGTAACGCAGCAGCAGCGCGAGTACCGTTCGTCGGTATAGCAGATTTCTATAGAGGATTTTCAGAATTTATCGATTTTTATCGAATTTTACCAATTTAAATGTCAAATATACGATTTAGATGTCAAATTGACGATCGTTAAAGAACGGTACTCGCGCTGGTCAGACAAAGATCTTTGCAAGAAACTCAATCAAGAAATCTGAATGCACGTCATTAATTAAAATGAAATGAAAAACATATTTTTCGGTTTCTGAAGGAATAAAAAATATATATTTTAAGTTAATAATATTGTTTACAACACATTTGCTCGAAAATGCATTTACGAAGCCTGTATGTATACATCGTTCAAAAGTTGAACATTACGCACCATACAACGGAGCGTGCGGTAAAATAGGTACTCTCAGCTAATTACCTATTTTACCGCACACTCCCTTGTATAGCGACGTGCGTACACATAACGGGATTTTTTAAATTTCTATAATAATAATTTAAGAACTCCACCAAAGAGTTTCACATTACGAGAATAACTAAACTGAATGATCGAACCTACTTGGAAGCGCCTAAACTACTTGGTTTGCTCAATACGTATGTCTTACTTTAATACTAAACAGAAAATGTGACGAAAGAACCACTAAATTCTTTTTTTTTCTAATTTTTACCACGGGCACGTAGCGCCTTTTGTTAATTCGCACCATTAAGTGACTCAGACTCATTCGACTTGAAAATCATCAAAAACTTGATACAAATAAATACTTGACACTGGCAAATGCACAAAGTGCGACGCCATAATCCTCCTAGAAAGAAAGATGAAATAGCGCGAATTAACAAATGGCGCTACGTGCGCGTGGTGAAAATTAGAACTACATCTTCCGTCTCATTTTCTATTTAGTATCAAAGTGAGAAAAATGTATTGAGCAAAAGCGCTTCCAAGGAGGTTTGATAATTCAGCTTATTTAATTTCGTAATTTGTAACTCCGTGGTGAAATTCTTATACATTTTTTATAGAAATTAAAAAAATACCGTAAAAGTTCGCACGGCGCTATACAACTAGGCGTGCGGTAAAATATGTTTACTGCTCGCCTAGCTATTTTACCGCACGCCTAGTTGTATGGTGCGTAATGTTCAACTTTCGAACGATGCATACAGGCTTCGCAAGTGCGTTTTTCGAGCAAATGTGTTGTAAATAGCTATTTAAACACTATTATAACGTTTCTTTTTCAAAAAATAAAAACAGCAACGCATCTCAGATCAGCCTTCAACCATAACATTGAGTTTATTAAAACTAATGTTGTTTCTAATTCTAATAATGTTCAATGCAAATAAATGTATACTCGTATTTAGATAAGTGTTTTAAATGACTGGTACAATTAGTTCATACTTGCTAATCATGCTCTTTCCGAGTATATACATTCTTTATCATCTATCGTGTCGTTTACATCGGTATGTACGCAATCGATCATCTACATTCTTCACCCCGGATATTGTGTACCGAGCTAATTGATTAACCCATCGGCGCATGAAACCACCAATTTCGAAAATGTTCGATAAACCACATTGTCTCCATTTCCCTCAGCTTTCGCGGTACACACTTCTGTAACACATACCTAATTGCTTGTTATGCCAAGTTGTTATGACATGACATACGGCTACCATTAATGTTCATGCAAATGCTTGGAGGGTCTAGCTCTAATGTCCCTGGCTAATTTGTGGAGTAGCTAATTTGGTTTTAACACCAAGAGCTAAATTACTATGATATAGGTTTCAAAATAGGTAGTACTATAGATAGTAAAATATTTTTTTTTACTGACCCAATTTAAAATACACCTTTGGTTTCACCACTTTATTGCCAGAATATCATTACGTGTCCGTTGTCACACATTGTTCGTTGTCATCGCCTCGGCTATTGAAAAATTATGGGATGCTGTTTTTATAACGCATGGGAATTTTAACCGTCTGTTGTGTTTTGATCAGTCAATAATTACTCACGTTTTTAAGTAATTGAGCCTTGAAATACTTACAATATTTTCCAATAATTACCACAGATGAAATACTTTTTTCTTCTGGGTTATTTGTTTTCTAACAACCACTTATTTGTCGGACCAATGATCTTTGTTAATTTTATTACAACTCTCAAATTTCAGGCACATTACCCAAAATTATAGAGATCGTTTAGGTTTGTGGTTTAGCCTGTAACTTTAAACAATTTTATTAATTGAGTCGTTTATTACAACTCGGGTACCTCCCACGAGTTGATGTAGTGCAGCTTTATCTAACTATATATATAAATAAAATATCGATTGCCACAATGTATGTAAGCTAATCACTTGAGAACGATGACAATCACCGATTTGAATTTCTTTGTTGTTTTCAGGATTTTCAGGAAAAGGCTTAAACGAAAAAATGTTGCATCCGCGCGAAGCCGGGAAGAGCCGCTAGTAATTTTAGATAACAATTATTCTCTAGTATAATGTTGTTTTGTTTTGTTTCCAGGAGCCAGTAGCGCCTGTAGAAGAGCTTCAAGATGACGATAAACTCAGGTACCTACGTAGCTACTTACTCTGAGTTAGATCCATAACATTTACACTCTTTTAACTCTATGTTATGGTTCTAGCAACGCTGATACTAATTATAAGCGCGCGGGAACAAAATCTTCCAATCAATCTTTAATATATTACAAATTAAATCACACTTTAATTAACAAACTTCTTACAAAAAAAATCTTTTCTAATCTCTTGCAAAAATATTAATATATTTTTTCCATAAAATTTCTTCTGCTGTAAGATTTTATCGTAGGTTAAAGGCCACTTCGTATGGCACATAGCCAAACGTTAGCCGCTTACTGAATCGCTAACCAACTCTCCAAACGGTTCTTGTGCAAGGAGGTTCTGGAAACAATTGGCTCTAAAATTTTACAAAACGGGCTTGGAAGGTTTTAGAAATATCTAACCATTTTATTTTCAGTTATATTTTATATATAATTCGGTTTAATTTCTGGTGGCTTGAGAACTTTACGGTGTTTGGACTAAAAAGAAGATATTGATCTAAATCCAAGTCTGACCTATAGGAATCGGACGTCGTCGCTTCATCCAATTTCTGAGGATCAGAGTTCCACGGTCGAAAGATCACCAAGACAGCAATCAGCGGCAAGTACGGAGCTGCCAACCACAGCTTCGGGAAGCGAACAGGCTACATCTAATGAAGAAAGCCAGAAACTAGTCAACGTAGAAGTAGTGGGAGACCAGCCCCAGAACCAACCAATTTCACTTGAACATCGCAGTCTAAGATTAGAAGATCGCCGTAATTCCTATCTCCCTCCTCCACAAGACGGCAAATCGTACACTCCTGAGGAATTCACTTCTTTGGTGGTTTCTGGCTTTGCTGTCACACCTATTCCTGATTACGGCGTTGGCTTACCGAACCCTGGATTGATCAACCAAGTGGCTCCAGTGGCACCACCACCGCTGCTTCCACCTTCTCCACTACCGATCTTCAACCCAAACGTGCATGGAGCACTTCCCCCTGCTATTCTTGCTCTACGAGAGCAAGCTTTAAGACTTGAGAGAGCAAGACTGCTGGGACATTACAGACAGAGCTTGCACACTTTGCCACCGCCTAAGAATCACAAATACTACACGCCCGAGGAATACAATACGTTACTAGCAGCTGGATACCCCATCACACCAGTTCCTGTTAACACACTCACCTACGGCGAGTCACAACCCAGGTCAATAATTGGAATAAATAACCAAAATTATCTAAATTACGACCATACTTGACCTAACCCAAATCAAAATGATTCAAACATAATCAAATTTCAATGATAGATTATAATATTGTTACTACTTACCTAAATATCTACGTAGTAAACTAATTTCTCATTTTGCTCGCAAGGACAGCCGTTACAATCTTTTTTTTTAAATATTAATGATAACACACGTGAATTACTGGAGCCTTCCGTAAAATTACTAAAAAACGAATTTAAAATTTTCTAAGATGAACGATTACAACGTAGATATTTAGCTTTCAAGGCGGCTCATACACTATAACCGAGACATATTGAGAAATAGAGACACGTGAAATAAAATAATATTGAACTAGACGTTCTTAATCTCGATCGTTTGACTAATTGTCATTTACCCCAGCATCTGATTATATCGCGAAATATACAAATGGATATCTGGGTGACAGTGTATAGTTGCAACAATAGTTCTTTAACATCAATTCTGTTATAAAATCATTCTCATTCTCATTCTCAAAATTTCAGTCGTTCTGGGGTTGAAGAGTACCGTCCAGGTCAGGTATTTTCTCTCAATGCCCAAGAGCTCCTAGACCTTCAACCTGAGAGGAAAGCTCCTATCGCCAATGGCCAGCTATTGCAGCACCTCTACGCCAACCCGCAACTAGAGCACAAGCAAAATCTTCAGCAGATCTACTATTTGGAGCCGCAGCAACAGACTGGACGTCAGGTGAAAAAACATGAATAACAGTTTATTTTAAAGAAGTTAGCTTTGCAACGCCATGTTCATTTATTACATTTCTTACATTTTCACTTATGAAATACGTTGGAAACAATTATTCCCATCATATTAACGACTTATGAGGGTATATGGTACGTTAGAACTGTTGTACCAGACATTTCGGTTTATTTTTACGGGATAACTCCCGTTAAATAAATCGGATGTTTCGACATATCTGGTGACTTTTTATACCGGATACCTGAAATACAGATATTTGAAATTGTACCAGCGTCACTGGTACATTTTACTATTTCTATCGCAACAGTTTCGATCACATCCTGTGACCTTTTACCAGATACCAGAAATTGTGCCAGTATAGCTTTTGCTATTTCTATCATGCATTTTGTAATCATCCATAAAATAACCTCTTCGAATAAAATGGACTAAAGAGTCTATTTTACTCCATCTTCATCTTTTTAGGCAGTATTTATTTTGATAATGCAAATACCCAATAAAAAACCGCGGAGACGGTTATTAGTTTAGATTATCGAATTGCGCAGACGAAACCTAAAATTAATAACTTAATAATAATAATAATTTATTTATAATATTTTTTATTTATTTCATTACCAAAAAAAAATTGAACGTATAGTTATTTTATTAAAATTGACTTCATCTTCCTGTCTTATTCCAGGTACCCCCTTCCCACACAGTGATCGCTCGTCCCCACTTCAATTTTAACGGCGGTGAAGCGTCAGTTGGAGCCGCATTATCAGTCAGTGACACTGGTGCCGGTTCCGCAGACTCATACGACCAGGAGCTTCTTGCTTTTCTGGGACAACCCCAAGTACGACCGGAATCTCATGCTCAGGCGTATTCACCAGCACCTCAGCACGTACCGTCTACCACAGTTCGGAGTGTAGCACCACAGTATCAACAAGTAAGACTCTTAATTATTTTTTCCGTGTAAGGTACTTCATAGTTAGCATTTCACCTGTAAGTAAGTTCGTATAGGCTGAGTGGCCAGCCCTAGTGTCAGAGTTAATGTGCCGCCCGAAGGCCTCTGCTGACATGGCTGACGATTATTGTAAATAATAATATAAATATTTTTACACTCATTGACGGAAAATAATTTCATACTCAATTAGGTAGCTTTAGATTATTTGTTCTTGTTTTTAGTCCTAAATCAACTTTTTATTATAATAAGTATGGATAAATGAGCGACATATAGTAGCGGTGTAGTACTTAGTAGGTATGTTCGGTCGGAATCGTATCCGACCGAACTGAAATAATTCACCAGTGAACTCAAGTCACCGACATAGCTCAGCGTATTATTAAACTTAACTAGCAGTAGCCTGGTCATCGCTGACGGAGAACCAATAACTGATACAGCAGGTTAGAGGTGTTCTAGAGTAGAATATGAATTAGTAAATATAACATAGCTTCTAAATAGACAGTAGACAGCAGAACAGAGCAGCTTGAGACGTAATGGAGTAACGGCTAAGGCATTGAATGAAAGCAGCAGAAGGTCAGGCTGAGTGGCGTACATTGGGAGAGCCTTATATTTAATGAGCATTTAACTAAAATAAGCTGATAATGATGACGATACCGTAGTGGGGTGCAAAATGTAAGTGTGTTTTGTATAATTCATAAATTGGAGTTCATTAATAACATATTCTTTGTACATTTCAGGTCGACCGATACGTGCCCAAGCCAAGCAAGAAAGCTTCTAAACACCGCTCCAAAGTCCACGTGTCATTCCCTCAACAACAGCCAACGGAAGCTCCTCAACAGTACCTCATCGAGACGACTAACGTTCAGCAACAGCAGGCGCAGCAATCGCAGCAGCAGCAGTATCGTCCCACACCACAGCCTCAGCGACTGGCTCAGGCACTCCGCTACGTCCCAATCGCACAACAGCCAGAAACTCAGCCAGAATTTGCATACGAGCGCCCCGAATCTCAAGGATTGAAGATCGTGCCAGCCCCAAAATTGGAACAGCTCAGACCTCAGCAAAACTTTAGAGCAGCAGCTCCCCAATATAAGCAGCAAGAAGCTTCCCCAAAACAATACAGAATCATTGAAGTCCCTCAACAGTTGAGGCCACAAGCTATCAGACAGGAGCTGCGACTTCCATCGTCCAGCATTGAAAGGCCAGTCGCTTATCTTAAGCGCTACCCTGAACTCGATAAGCAACGATCAGTGAAAATCTATGACCCAGTCGCAGAGAACGGTGCTCAACAACAAGTGCAGTTGTATGGCGAGCAATTTGTGCTTCGTCCAGTATACAGAACGAATGACCAGCAGAGACCAAGATATGAGTTACCCGCTAAAAGTGAACGCGTCGAACCTACAAAGCCGCCACACTCAGCTATTTATGTGAGCAAAAACTTGCCAGCTCCCAGGAAACTGAGACCACAACCTCAGCCAGATTACAGAGAACAGGCCGATATCGAGCAAGTCAATATTGAGCAGCACGGTCGTAACTTGGACGAGCAGAGGTCGAACCTGCCTCCTCCTAAGAACAACAAAGCTTACACCCCTGAAGAGTTTGCCGCTTTAGTGGCTGCCGGGTACTCCGTCACGCCTGTTCCTGTCAGCGCAGCAAATTTGGAAGGAGCGCAGTCGAGGATCGAAGAATCAGTGACCCCTCAGCCCAAACGCAGGCTGTCACAGAGGAGACGTAACCAGTATCTGCCGGTTAGAGACGATGCGCCTTAAATATCTTACCTGATAATTGTAAATAGTATTAGCTCTAGTTATGTTAACTAAATTAGTGATATTTAAAACAATACATTTTTTTTATTTTACCTTTTCCCGGTCTGAAAATACAAAGTGGAAATTATATGCAACAAAACGGTGGAATGAAAACATAATAATATTACGTTCTGAACTCAATAAGCGAGAACAACATTTAACCTGCACACACGAGCGGTTGAAAATTTCACTTTTATACTGTAGTTATTACTTTGGAATAAAAACAATTTATTAAAATTATTGTAATTCTAAAAGAATGTAATTTAAATAGATCTTAGGTTTTCACTTTATAGGTACTGTACTAACTATTGATGAAATCTTTCAAATGGTTGGCTATCCCTTGAAGTGTTCATTACATAATTTTTTTTAAGAAAAAAACGACTTCTAGAATAGTCTATATTAGAATACCTATATTATGTACAAACTTAGAATTTAAAAGTAGAAAATAATATTATAATTACTTCAAAGCAAAGAGCACGACGAAACTATTGATAGTTATGTACAAAGTTTACCAATTTATAATCAAGTATATTTGGAGTCGGTGCCAGCCAAACGACAGCGTGGCTCGAAATTAAAAAAATATTGCATTGGTTAAACTGTCCTTCTTGGCTGGCAAAAATCAATAAATTTTCCAATAAGTGGGTATAATGTAATATAAGGGCATCCGAATTAGGAGACAACTCGACTTAAAATGAGGTTGTGGGTTCAAATCCCGGGCCCGTACCAATGAGCTTTGTGGAGTTTATTTTACGGATTTCATACCCCGGCTTTTATGCTAACAAAAAACTTATGCTTATGTCCGAAGAACAAAATTCAATGGTGTATACACTACAAGTGAGTCCAAACCCACCATTAGACCTGTGTGGTGAATATGTGTCAATCGCCTTTTGAGGTAGGCTTAAGTCCAGCAGTTGAAGAGTTCAAAACTCAGTTATATGTGCAGTATTTTTGTGTTATTTTTATTATTTAGCACTTTCAATTTATTTATCAGCATGATTTCTGTTTCTTCGCTTTTACTTATAGTATATAAGTATTTAGTATTCTATCAGCTATCTGGTTTCCATCCATTTGTGGTTTGCATCCAAAGTTTCATATCAACTCGTCCCTCAAACTTCCAAACGTTATTTTATGTTCAGCCAGCATAACTCACTTTAGCATGAAACCTGTCATAAAAATATTAAGGGGGCCATACAGCATATAACTTGAAAAGCCACGTTAACGTTTTGACGTAACAGATTCCAATTTCACGCGCTGTGAACACGTATTTGGCAACGAAATGCCATCAAATGTGCTATCATTATTTTTGGAAAGATACCTTGGAGATTTTATCAAGTTTTTTATGCGATTTGAAAATTGGTTTCTGTTTGATTGCATGTCTCAAGCATTTGTCATGTATTATAATCTGGAAAAAAACTGACAGTAGGTAACAAATAATCACACACATACCGACAAACTTTCGCATTTATAATATCAGTGTGATAATAAAGTAAATTGGGATATAGAAGGCTGCGGGTGATGATGAAGATGATGAACTTATTTTTATACATGTCATTATCCTATGTAATAAGTTCATTCACCATGGAATTCAACATGTTACTGGGAGACTTTTGCTTTCAATCCAGGAATTTCCTCCTACGAACTACAAATATATAAAGTCACTAGCAATGTTAAACATCTACTTGACGGAGCAGGAGGAGGAGGGTCCTTTCGCCATCATCATCAGCACTCATCGTTGATCTTCTTAGCAGTGGGCGTCGTCGGTGGGTAGTGTCGGATGAGAATAAAAAAAGCTCGTACAATCAATCAAATTATAATCTTCACAGGTACAGTACAGTAATCAGGTAGGCACACAAGTTGTAGGTAGGTACGTATCACAGAACGCGCGATGGTTCAGTGTCCACCGCACGCGCCGCTCGCCAATGGGAAAGTGAAGTCACCGATCGACGGCGCGCACGTCACCGACTCCATCGAGTGCCACCAGGTGGCGCTGGCGTCCCGGATACGACTCTATTGCGACACGGTCATCCTGCTTGCACACGTCCTCGTGTGATGGTTACCCTGCGAACAAATAGTCTACGACAGAAATTTGTTCCACTCGGTCACTCCTGACCAAACTCTAGATTCATTTACCAGATGAATAACGAACGAACTCTACGAACGAAAACGAACTCTACATTTTTATTTCTTAATCAATAATGTGACATTAGAATAACCGAAAATACAAACATCAGTAGCCTGGTTCGTGTACCACAGTCGTTCGAATCAACTTTTCAGACTCTACAAGAGAACAGATACCGCCAAGCTTACAGAATCCTTCGAGTAAAACCTCTAACGCCACGGCTCTCCAGCCGACTAGCAATCGCATTGCTCTCACACATCCAGCGAATGGATCAACACTGTACGCATATCCATCGAATGGATCGCCCGTGTGCACCCCCTGGCTACACACTACAATACGGCCGATAGAGCACTCTACTCGAATTTCTAGCAACAACTCGAGCTTGCTTATTATCACCAACATCGACTGGTACGTGACCCAAAGGCATCTTCTGAAGTCAAGACTCGAACCCGAAAATCTCTCATGGCAGTCTACCTTCACTACCATTCGTCTATCAACGCTACGTTCATCCGCAGACATCCTATACGGTCGCCGCTGCACCGTGTGATTCGGATCGATCAGCTTAATCTTAAACTCGTCGTAGGTAAACCGTTAATTAAAAAAAAACAAAGCCTAGACTTATCATTGCCTGTTACCTACTGCAGTCACGATACGAGTAGCAGTTAAATCTGATTGAAGCGTGGTATCACTATTATGACTCATCGAATTTACACAAAGAACTTTAGTTATCGAAAGCTCCGTTGCCCTCATGTTTACAGAAAAACCCTCTTTTAAAATGTCGCGACCTCATCACTTTGCAAATAGTTGTCGAGCAAAAAATGCAACAAAATTTCGAGAGAGTGATCGTTAATCACTACACAATAAAATCTGCTCTGTACTGAACACTCGTGTTTGACCAATTATCAGTCATAGCAACAACATTACTAGAACGTTTACCGCTAAATTTCGAAGCGAAACTTTCTTTTACCAACGTGCATTCAGCGCCAGAATCATAAGCAAAGTATATCAGTTCACCTTTGTGATGTAACACGCCCGATGGTGATTGTACGACGCCGACATCATCGCGCCACTCGCTGCGCATGCCGCCGACGTCAGCCGCCCGCTGCTGCCGCCGCTTCCGCCGCTGCCGCCTCTGCCGCCGCCGCTGCCGCTTCTGCCGCCGCTGCCACTTCTGCCGCCGCCGGCGCTTCTGCCACAGCAGCCACCGCCGCTGCCGCTTCTGCCACAGCCGCCGCCGCTGCCGTCGCTCGTGCACCGGATGGCTATGTGACCCGGCTTGCCACATTTAAAGCACGCCAAGGGGCTTCGCTGTCGGCTGCTGCGCTGCTCGACTTGATGATGTAGGTGGTGCAGGTCTGCCACTCGAGTCTATGGGATTGCTTCTGCACTCAATTCGCTTTGTCCGATGGTGATCTAGCGCTTCAAGTGTGAAAATGCGTTTAGTTCCTGCTGCAGTTTGTCTCCCTCGATATAACGTTTGTAATGAACGGCATTCTTTGACTTTGAAGTCGCGAGTCAAACTGTGAAATGTGTGCGAGTACTGTTGCTACGGCAATTTTCTCCTTGTTCACATCTTTCCAATGATTAATCAGTGAACTAATAAAACGGCTCGCGAACTCGGGTAGTGTTTCGTTTTCACTCGGTTTTTCGTCGTTCATTTTAATGAGGGTACCCGCCAATGTCTCCGTCGAAATAAACCGTGGCATGAAAATTATCATGACTCGTGCCATGTCATTCCTTCGTAGGCGATTTGCGATAGCCACGTGGATGCTTTACCTTTTAGCGCCTTGATGACCGCCAGAACAAGACGACTGCCGCTTGGAGGATTTTTGGTGAAACACAAATCTGCCGTCGCGCACAATGATCTTGAGTCGGTATCTCTGTTTCAGGATCGAATGCAGGTAGCTCTTCACGGTAGGCTGGTTTCGGTGATTGCAGCGCCTCAATCAATGCTCACGTGTTCTTCTCTTGTTGTTCAAACATGGCTCGCCACATGTCCGTCTTCTTGGTTCTGATCCAACACTGATCCCACTTCTGATGACGGAGCAGGAGGAGGAGGGTCCTTTCGCCATCATCATCAGCACTCATCGTTGATCTTCTTAGCAGTGGGCGTCGTCGGTGGGTAGTGTCGGATGAGAATAAAAAAAGCTCGTACAATCAATCAAATTATAATCTTCACAGGTACAGTACAGTAATCAGGTAGGCACACAAGTTGTAGGTAGGTACGTATCACAGAACGCGCGATGGTTCAGTGTCCACCGCACGCGCCGCTCGCCAATGGGAAAGTGAAGTCACCGATCGACGGCGCGCACGTCACCGACTCCATCGAGTGCCACCAGGTGGCGCTGGCGTCCCGGATACGACTCGATTGCGACATACTTATGTAAGTACGAGTATGCATACTGCAAGACTTGAAAGTCTACTGGCGCCTTGAGCTTCATAATAGTTAATAATACTTAGCTCTTTTAAAAATTATGACGGAATTGAAGAGGTTTGAATTATTTCGGAGCATAATCGAAATTCTTATGAATTCAATTGTACTTGACAATATTTAATATCTAGGTATATCTGCAAATAGATTTTCTAACTTGCAGCACTAGTAAGTACACCGCCACTTTCCAACTTAAGTAGAAATTATACCATAACAGAAATCTTAGATCTACACAATCATTTGGTCTCGAAAAGGGTAATTAATCTACGTGATAAAGACAAATCTACATAAACAACGTGGGAAAGTCCAGTAAACAAGACTGAGTAATTATAAACAAACTGTAAGCAGGTGTGATAGATAAAATAACTCATAACAAGGAAAGTTTGACGAGGTCGGAGAAGTTTAGTAACTTCTACCAAACATTTATGGCAAACCAAGTCTCGACATGACATAATTATGGCTACTTGAACTTGTTTGAACTTGATGTAGGTAGAGTATGATTGTATTCTGGCAGAGATTAGAATTAATTATATAGAAGAAATTGTTCTCTTGATCATCGGAAAAGATAGCACGCTCTTGAAGGAAGTTAACTATTAAACGGTTATAATTGCATTGTTGTATTTGCTTAAGTTTTTAGTATGAAACAAGTTGTATAATTTTGCTATATATTTGTAACATGATGACTCGTCTCATCTGACGACATCTCTTAATCTTCACGAATTTACATTATTAGGTATGTCTTGTCAAATCGAGAAAGAGATGAGACTTACCATCGAATGTGTAAGTCATGAGTGCCAACGCCTGGATGGACCTGGGTATGTCCTAAAACTGCATCCAGAACCACCGGAGGACGGGCAGCAGCCTCTCAGTTAACGGTGGTAACCATTCTCCGATCCCCAAGCCACTTGCCAAGCGTGGGGATTATGGCAACGCCTCCCTTTAAGGGAGAGGCCTTCGTCTAGCAGTGGACGTCTTCCTCTTCCGGCTGTTGATGTGAGCGCCAACGCTCTGATAGCCTTTTTGGTGATTCCCTAGATTTTATTGATAACTAATTTAAGTCCTGGGTACCACTGTTATAGTCATGGGCAGGTCTTACCAAGGGGAAGCATCTCGCTTGACTCGATACTTGTTATAATAATAAAATAAAAAATATGCATACTCGACGAGTAACTTGCACCCTACTAACAACTCCTTAACATCAACGTATCATATATAATATTCTAGGTATGAGGATAAATATAACACCTTCATTGCCCGAACGATTATTATGTTATTTCTTTGTAATCAATTCCTTAACTTTACAACACTATTTTTATTAACATCTAATACTTTAAGAGGTCTTTGTACTCATCATTATGAACAACTTTTCCTATGGGGTAAGCACTGAAATCGCAAATAAAAAAACAGCTGCTTTGTTTGGAGCAGCAATAGTTTTCAGTGCTTATCTTATATGAAAAGTTGTTCATAATGATAAGTACAATGTAAATGACCACTTAAAGTACTTTAAAAAACTTAGTGTGCTAATAACAGATAGTGGTGTATGTTCAACGTCATTGAATCATGCAAAGGTGATCAAAATATTTATCAGAAAATAAATGTTAGTAACTACTAACATTTATTTTCTGATTTTATGATGTCTTCGAGGATAAAACCGCGAGTCGAAGCTGACAGTTTGTTATAATCACGAACCAATCATCTTGATAGGAACCCTCAAAGCCAAGATAATCACCAAGGTCACGAATTGATAAGTTTCTTCGCTCTGCCACTCAAGTATTATCTTGAGTTGACCCCGTCTCGAAGGAACTATTACGTACGTCCTGATTCAAAGATAATATTAGATATTGTTCAAATTGTAATTTGATAAGATTGGGGAATATGGCGAATATTCTGCTCTATTTTTGTTTGTTTGCTACGAGTATGTTAGTGTTTTCTACTCTTCATCCAATTAGCTTGTTGGATTGTTTCTTTAATATATTTTTTTAGCATGACGCCTTATCGGGAGACCGATCGACTTGAAATCGTGAGGCTGCGGGTTCAATCCCAGGACAGTATAGGTGAGCCCTTTGGGGTTTATGTACGGATTTTCATACAACTGGCTTTTCAGTACAGGAAAACATTTTGAGGATTTTTTTCAGTTTTTTTTGTAGTGATAGGACACTGCAGAGTCCGCCTGGGGAAGTACCACACTTTTGCTAGTTATTCTACCGCCAAGCAGTAGTGTGCAAGCATTACTGTGATCCTGTTTGAAGGGCAATGTTACCAGAGAAATTACTGGGTATGAAGAGATTTAACATCTAATATCTCAGGGTGACGAGCGCAGTGCGGTGCGGCGCAGGGTTGTGTACGCAAGTTCACAATTCTGGCACTGCTACTATTAGTGGCAGGCGTGACGCTTACCATCAAGTGAAAGTCTTGCTCGTCTCGTCACTTGACTGTATAAAAAAAAGGGAAACCTGCATACGTCCGGAACTATCACAAACCGGGGTCACGGACCGGGGTCACGGACGGCGTACGTGAATTCACCATCCCGCAGCTGGGCCAGCGTGGTGGATAAGGCGCAATCGCCCTTCGAGGGTAGACCAGCAGACGTGGATTATTAAAAAGGCTGATTGTAATAGTGTTCTTTAGTGAGTTTGTTTCTGTGTCGGTAAAATATTCTAAATTTCGTTATATGCTGATCTTCTTCATGCCATGCCATGCAAAAATATTGATTATTTACTGGTAAAATCAGGCTTAAAAGATGGCGCAATGAGATCGCAAGACAACAGTTTTTTGGCGAATTTTTGCTAAACTTCTAAGGCAGTTTTGGTGGACTGACTAGTAGGTAATATTACGTATATTTTTAGATTACAGTATTATAATCTGTGCTTCTAATACCGCAGTAAGGGGGAACATTTTCATTTTATTGTTTATCTGTGAGGGCTCCCGGAAAATACAGTAAAACTCAGAAACCGCGTCTTAATTATTAATTATTATTTCTTATCCGCTCTTATTCCGCGTTATTAATTCTTTCGCGGCAAAAACAGACATTCCTAGCGACAGGACTAGTTTCAAACTACCACATTTACGAAGTTTCGTTCAGAAGTCATCGATGGAAGTTCTGTTTTGGCAAATTACTCATTTATACTTCCATTTCAACTACTGGAAGTTCAACAATTTTTCTTGATTCATGCTTCTTCCGGACTACCCCAGAAGGGTTATTATTATTTAGATTATTTTTTAGTGGGACAATGATTACCCCATTTACACTCAGCAGAAGTGAGCAGGAAAGTGAACAGGGAAGCGGACTGCGCGAGTAAGGCTTACTCGCCTTCGTATACGGGTTACTTGTCCTGCCCCTGCCACTGCTGCTCGTGCTGCCCGCCGCTTCCCAGAATGAGCGGTTTTTCGTGCGGAAGTCACAGGGACTGTTTACATTCAGCTCCGTCGCTCACTTTTCGTAGAGTGCCTAGACGAATTGGACTTGCGTGCCGCCTTGTGAATTAGGACCGGCAGCGCGAGGAGCAGCGGCAGGGGCAAAATATAAATGAAGCACTTACCTCGATTCTGCTACGGCAGTAATTAAGGAATTATGTCCGGCAACGCGAGGAGCAGCGCCAGGGGCAGAATGTAAATGAGGCATAATGTTTTTTCTGAGAATTAGTTTATTCTACCATAACACGTAATATTACAACATAACTTGCTACCCGCCCCGGCTTCCTACAAACACTTGTACTAAGTACCTTTACATGTATTATAAATTTTAAACCTTCCAGAAGTAAGTATCTAAATGATAGTGTAAACCGTCTCAAGATCTCCATAATCCCCATGCTCGGCGGGCACGTAGGCGGCTTGGATCGCAGAATGCCCACCACCGTTAACCGAGAGGACGCCGCTGCCTGTCCTCTGGCGGTTATGGGTGCAGTTTGAGCCATACCCAAGATCTGCTGAGTAGTTCAGTTGAATTGCACACAAACAGACACACGCAAAATGTGTTTGATACAATTTATTAATAGTAATACGTACTAGAAATAGCATTTAGCAACATAGCAAGTAGGTACCCTCTAACATAACTCGTATATTTATTTCGTTGCCGAAGATCAAGAAGAGAATAATCAACAAGAACTCAAAATAGTATAAGCGTTTTACCTTCGGAAATGTAGTTTTTCTTTCAATGGTAAATTTTTCTCTAAATGGTACTCTAGCTAAAAAAAATATGGAAATTAATTTCATTTACTTATGATGTTAAAAACAGGAATCCGATGAAAAATAAATGAAAAAAGATCAAAAGATAATATTTTCAAAGGTAAGTCAAATGATTTTTAATTAAAAATCTTGTTGCCTTTCCATAAATACAAGGGCGATATAAAAATAATGCTTCTATTTAAAATAAATCAAATAAGGAAACAAAAAGAGGGTTCGCGCGTAAATAAACTTATGAAACAGTTTGTGTGTAAGTAGGTACCTTTAAAGCTGTAAGTAAAATTTCATATACCTAGATTGAGTAGCCTGTCTAGTAGGTTTAATATTTTAATTGAGCATGAGCCTAATTAGCTTTTAATTTATTGAGTTCCGTTGTCCCCATTGAATGGGGATAGCGTGAATGGGGACAACGGGAATGCACCATCCACATCCCTACCGCGGCCCCAATGGGGGATCCACACTGGTTTTTTTTAATGTCAGGTGGCGCAACGTCGATTACGCCATAGTCAATGGGCAATTTTCTGACAAGCAATAACAAAAAAGAAGCTCATTGTAGATGGTTCTGACTTTGCGCAGACCAGACGTGCCAGTCAATGTCAAGTTTTTTTATTTTATTTCCTATGACACCTATCAAAAATAATAATTATGCTTTTTTTGACTGGCACATTATAGGTATATAAAGAGACTTGGGCTTGGATCATTTATCGGATTCTAATTTCAGAACGGCCGGGGTAAGCAGACCAGGGGAAAGGTTTTCGTTTTCGAGTAATTATAACAAATCGAAGCCTGAAAAAAGGGATATTGGAACGGATCCTCTTAGAACGAAAAACGATGAGGTTGTGGCATTGCCAAGCAATATTGCACCTTATTTCTATAACAAAAAACTAGAACGGACAGCCGGCCATATTGGACATAAACACTCACTCACACTATCATTTATGAAATCCTATGGAATTTAACTTAGACAAGAAAACGTCTCGCTCCATTACATAAAAATATAAAACAGAATCCATTAACAATCCGTTACTACCCATTGTATAAAAATATGTTATGGTGTTCCGTAAAAATGGTTTGTAGTCTTAAGATACTTTTTAAAAACATTTAATAATAATAATAATAATCATCACCATCCCACATGACGAGAATCTCGTAAAGGCCGAGAATGACAAACTCAGCAAGTACCTTTTTTTTTTTTTAATAGGCATAAGCCTTTATTAACTACAACAAACTACAATGACTACTTAGCCTACTACACAACAAAAAACAAGAGGATTGTATCCAGACCGATGAAAGTCTAGAGACAATCCAAATGCTCAAACCCACTACCAGTCGGCAGCGTACCCAGCATGCTGGCGGCATTGCCACGCTGGATGGCAATGCTTATGCGTAGCAAGTACCTTGACTTGGCCTTCGAGATAACCGCCATGTGGGATGTTGACTCGACGAT
This sequence comes from Erannis defoliaria, assembly GCA_905404285.2. Taxonomy (NCBI): domain Eukaryota; kingdom Metazoa; phylum Arthropoda; class Insecta; order Lepidoptera; family Geometridae; genus Erannis; species Erannis defoliaria. Next base: position 6,556,036 of record FR990066.1, on the reverse strand, counting down.
CATTGTCCCGATAGTCGTTTCGGCAAACGGTGTCATAGCGAATAGCCTCGACCAATACCTCAAGAGGCTCTCGCTAGACGGTTGGGTCAAGGGTCAGATACAAAAGGCAGTGGTACTTGACACGGCACGCATTGTCAGGAGGTTCCTCACTCTGCAGCCCTAACCACCGGCAGCTTGAGCACTGCCCCGCTGCCGGCAGCACTCTAGGTTTAGGTTTTTTATAATATTTATGTTTTTAAATTTATATTGTAAAAAACTTAGATTTAAGAAAGTAAATAAATAATGTGAATAATAATAATAATCATCCATGCCGATTTCGGCTACGGCGACTACTTCTGCGACTCAATCAAGTAAGGAGCTCCGCTGGTGTTCTCGAATATGGCTAATGTAGCCAATTTTGGCAGTACATGTGCGTGCACAGTCCACGCACGTAAGTGCTATTTACGTAACTGTATGAAATGTTGGCAGGCGGTCTACTCTTCAGTTCCTCTCGTTTTGCGTCCAAATCCCGCCTTCGGTCATTTTCGAACGCATACACCGAGCGTTTATTTCTTTTTCGAGCGAGACATTTATTGATTTTTCAAATATCGTGTTAGTACGATATTATAGATAGGTATCTAAATAAATTATCTACGATGCAATCCCGCTAGCCTTCGGTGTCGGGATATTGATTCTATTACCCTGGCCGCCACTCCCTATCAATTTACTTTTAATACTATAACATAATGTCATGTTAGCAATGGAAAACGTTTTATTTTCGTTATCAGCTACCATGTTGCTATAAGGTTTGATGTAGGAGTAACCATTTAACCGACTTCAAAAAAGGTTCGCAATCCGACTGTCTTTTTCTGTCTGTTTTTTTTTGTCTGTGTTTATTGTTTTTTTTTGTCTTTTTTGTCTGAACCGAGGACTTCTTAAAAATTATCAGTTAACCAACGCTAACATACGTACACAACACATCCTTTCTCTCTCTCTCTCTCTCTCTCACACACACGCACACATCCCCACACACACACACACACATACACCCTCCTCCACACTCGTACCCCACACACTTAGTCATCTCACGTTGCGCCTAATATTCATATTTTTATTTTTCTTAACATCATTTGTTCGTATACCGCGAAAATAAAAATTATGTAACGATTCAAATAGAGGAACTTTTACCGCACCGTACTTGTCATATTGCTAATTATTTATGTAATCAAGTGTATCCGTAATGGACCCTGCGATACAGGTCTCTCCTAGTGCAGGGTCTACTAGTACCTTTTATAACCTGAAATAGTGATTAACAATGTTTTAAAAGCCTACAAATGATTACTTAAAGGTTTTATGTAATATGTTTTGTCAATAAACAATTAATTTTTTTTTTCTTTTTTTTGTCTTTATTTTATGCGATTACTTCGCCAATTATGGATTAATTTTTATAATATATTGTTTGGTAGGTAATACTTCAGAGATAGTCTCATATAAAATTTATCGAAATCGATTCAGTAGTTTGGTTTTTAAATCAAAATTACTAGAAAATTTGAAGATGTTATCCAGCAGGGCGTGGATGCGCACCGCGAGAAAAAAACTTTTATCTAAATAACTAAATCTTAAAAACAGGACAAGGCTACGACTCTGCATAAGTATGTCTCGTTTTCGCTCGACATAAAGACACGACAAAATTTTCTCGCGGTGCGCATCCTAGCGCTACAGGTATTCGAAGTTGAAATTCTGAATCCCTAAATTCTGATTTTCTTTTTTTGTGATTCTATAAGTGAATAAAATTTATCTGTCTCTTAAGTGGCGGCCTTATCGCTAAATCCGATCCTTTCTAGGAAACTACGACGGATGAGTAGAGTACCCTAGAAATATTACGTCTTGTTTCATTTATAATATTATGGAAAATGTTTTTTTTTAGATTTGCCATCAGGATGGACAAACCTAATTTGTTTTTTTTTAATTATGGAGTAGTCCAAAAAATACTATAAAAAATTATACACTATAATACGCTTTTTTAAAAAATACAAGTGACTTCAACTTCGAATATCTGCATGACATTTTCTTGTAATTTTGATTTAATAACCAACTAACCCGATTTACTAAACTGATTTCGATAAAATGTATAAGGGACTACCTCTGAAGTATTAGTAGAAGTATGAGTAATCGCGTAACAAATATACAAAAAAATAATTACATACATTCGAATTGCGAACCTCCTTTTTTGAAGTCGGTTGAAAATCACAAACTTCAAATAAAATAATTATTCGGCGATTTATGTTTTTGCAAAATGTTCGTCCCCTCGTACCGTCTCGCCCACCTTACCATAGCTAAAAGATAGAAGATCGTGTGTGTTTTGTGTCTGGTGTGCTGTTGTCTGGTGTCTGGTCTGGCTGGTGTAGTGTCTGGTGTAGTATCTGGTGTAGTATCTGGTGTAGTTTCTGGTCATCTGGTGTAGTGTCTGGTGTAGTGACTTGTGTAGTGTCTGATGTAGTATGTCTGGTGTCTGGTGTGTCGTGTCTGGTGTCTGGTGTGTCTGCTGTGTCTGCTGTCTAGTGTCTGGTGTTTGGTGTGTCTGGTGTCTGGTGGCTGGTGTCTGACATGGACAACACGTGCACAACATGGACATTGGACATAATTTTGGTCTTGTCCATGTTCATTTAAGACCCACCTGTTGGAAAACGATACTGAGGTCTCCAAGTATTGAGGTCCTTCAGCGGCTCTCTCTGCCATGATGACTATATCATCGGCATAGCGAAAGTGATGCCGAATCCTTTCCAGTCCAAGAGCTTGAAAACGTCCTCCAATGCGTTCGTGAACAGTTTCGGAGAAATAACGTCTCCCTGTCTCACGCCTTTCTGTAATTGGATTGGTTTCGGGCTCTCGTCCTGCTTTACTATACAGCGAAATATGATAGCGTGGTGTGATCAACCCTTAAGGGGTCTATTGATTGTGTTAAGCACATTTATTGCAAGAAATATTCACGAAACATCGCGAGAAAGACGACATATTAAAAAAAAAGTTTGTCATTATTTTTGTGATTTTTGAAATCTAATAATTATCTCGCTTCCGATATTGGCTAGAGAGAAGCTGTAGAATTGATTAAATTCCGCAAAGTAACGGCTGGATCAATAACAAACTGTTTACTTACCAAATAAACATCCAAAATAAAGTTGACTTCAATGACGATAAAAAGCGAGGCATTTTTTTTTACTGCTCATAAACCCGGATGGTTGAAACATTGCCGGGAGTATTTACAACGCACATAAAGCGGCATTATCTGATTTATCCCGACCTTTAATATAGTACCTTTAACATATATACAAAGGGCACATAGTAAAGTAACGTTTATAACGTAAGGTAAGGTGGTTTTTATTTTCTATATTACATAAAATGTATGTAGGTACCTAGTTACCTACTTAGTATTTTGTTTTATACTTTGAAGCTCTGAGGTTTCCTTCAATTGCATTTCGAACCAGCATTTCAAGGTGCAAGGACAAAGGACTCAAGGTGCTTAAAATAAAACTAAGAACAGACTCTAGTTGTCTGTAAAACTATGAATACCTAACGTTTTTCTGACACATTTCCAGGAAGGTAGACTCAATGGAAAAACTTATACTCCAAGGTCAAGTACCATGAATGAGAAGTCTAGGCAGATATAAGCGCTGGTCGGAATTTAACAGTGTTCTCGTAATGCGACGAACCGCAAATCTCGTAATGTGATGAAATGGATTGACGTTGTTTAAGACCTACTGTATACCACCGTCTTACTCATCTCATGCACTTAGTTTAGAATTTTGTAAATAAAACACCAGCGATTTTTTCCTCGCGCGAAAATAAATGCTCTAATATTTTATTTCTCTCCGTGGCCGTCTCTTCAGTGAATGCTTAGTGTGATAAGGCCTTTATACTTGTAGGGCAAGCGACACCACAGAAAAGCGAAAGCCCTTAGTACATACTCCAGCGGGGCCAACCCTTTTGGGATTTATTGTTTACGAACCCAGCTTCCGAGATATTAAGTAACGTCGTGGCTGACGATGTTCAACACTACAAGACATACGTTACCTATATTAGATGTTCTATCAAAAATATTACTATAGTGTAATATATAACCGTATCTCTACATACCTATCGAATTCGATAGCAACATCTATACTAAAGTATATTTGGGACTTCCAACTTATGCCCTTCGTCCGAGACCTCTACAATCTGCGGTCACTAGACATTTAATGGAATAGCTATCCATATCCGGACCTTTTTAGCCCTTCCCTCTTGATACATTGAGAGTGCTGAGGCGTTATATTCACGGACCTCTCATATTTGAAATGAAATTTGCCGATAAGTATTGAGAATTTCTATACAAGTACAGAATTTTATAATATCATAGGTATTCTTGTCATCACACTCTAAGTGCTAAGTAAATTTCGTAGAAAGTCCAATAGATAACTAGGTGTACGGGATGATACTTAAAAATGTATAATAGTACATTCGACCGAATAGACTAACCCAATAGATCCATCTTGTCGAGCTAAGTAAAATATTGCCAGGTTTTCTTTCAAATTATCTGATACCGTAAGTTATTCTAGCCGTTTCTTTCTCTTTGTGCCCAAAAGACTTCTTGCTTCTGGCACATTCTGTTAGTTTTATGCTCACTGAAAAGATAAATAGCATCACGAATTCTTTTGACAATATACTGATTTATGTTTCAATGCTACTGGAATACCAAATATTAAAATAATAACACAGCGCTCAATATACTTTACAAACCGAGAACCACAATCGGTGAAGCTAAACACAAGTGCGTAGCCTCTCCGTACGTTGCAGTGGGCCGGCTTATACTGAGTTGGACCGGTTTGTGGCGATATAAACAACTTTGTACTAACCTGCATTTCCTTTGTACAAATCTATATAAATAAAAGGCTTCTGTCCTGACTGATTGACTGACTGACTGGCAAACAACGCACAGCCCAAACCGCCGGTCGTACAGACTTGAAAGTTGCAGGGTGTACGTCTCGATGCGTAAGGGTGTACTAAGAAAAGATTTTTCAAAATTCTACCCCTAAGGGCGAAGGGGGGAAACGTTTGTATTAAAGTCCTTTGATTTAGAATTTTTAGAACCGAAAATTTGGATTTGGATAGTTAATTTAAAATAAAAAATGCTGTTTTCAATATATTTTTGACAGGGATGTTTTAAGGGGAGGAAGGGGGGGGGGATGTTGTATGGAAACTTCTTTGTTTTATAGTTATAGTGATGAAAATTTATATTTGGGTAGTTCATTCAAGGGGAGGGGCAGAATATTTGCTAGGGATGATTTAAAGTGGTGAATTTTGGGAGCGGGCCGAATTTCTTCCGTGCGAAACGCGCGAACGAGGTCGGGGGGACCTCTAGTCCTGTATATAACATTTGTTTGTTTTTTTTTCCCATAAATAAATTTACGTCTATGCTTTATTTCTATTACTAATTAAAACAGAATTTCATTTAAAGAAAAATTAAATTTTTGTGCAAAATATTCAAAACAGCAAAGTAATAAGTAATAATAAGTCAATATAATTTTGCATTCTACGTTTTAAACTACTCATTTCAAACGATCAAAATCAATTCCAATTTTCCGAGAATTATAAGATTGGGAAGAAGAAGCCAATTTGTTCTCAAGCCTCCCATACAATAGTCGCACCTTCTTCAAAATAATTAATCTGGATTAAATTGATAGGTAATGGAAATAGAGAGCTACGTACTTACTGTAATAGGATGTTTTCCTTATAGTATTATGCGTTCGGCTCTTCGCTTTCAACATCGGTTTCATTATATATGAATATATATTTATATATTTTTTGACGTCATGCTCGTTAAGGGTGCACTCCGCGGGGGCATTTTTAACGTGCCATTAGGCTAAGTTGTATTTAAGTTTAAATTAAGTTTTGACTCATGACCCATTTACTTGTTGACATAATTAATTATAATATTTATATATACATATATAAATGAACATGGACAAGACAAAGATCATGTCCAATGTCCATGTTGTGCCCGTACCGGTTGTCGTTGGGAACGATACTCTCGAAGTTGTTGACCACTACAACTACCTTGGACAGATTGTTCAGTTAGGTAGGTCCAACTTCGACAAAGAGGTCGCCCGAAGAATCCAACTCGGATGGGCAGCGTTCGAAAAATTGCGTAATATATTTTCGTCCAAAATCCCGCAGTGTTTGAAGACAAGGGTATACGACCAGTGTGTGTTGCCAGAGATGACATATGGAACTGAATCGTGGTCTTTAACTGCTGGCCTTTTGGAGAAACTTAGAGTCACGCAACGGGCAATGGAGAGAGCTATGCTCGGAGATACTTTGCGCGATAGAATCCGGAACGAGGATACGAGTATTCGCCAAAGAACCAAAGTTACCGACATAGCTCGCAAGGTTTGCAAGTTGAAGTGGCAATGGGTAGGCCACACCGCTCGAAGAACTGACAACCGATGGGGAAGAAAAGTTCTTGAGTGGCGACCGCGAACCGGAAGACGCAGCGTAGGAAGGCCTCCCACTAGGTGGACCGACGACATTGTAAAAGTCGCGGGCAACAGGTGGATGCAAATGGCAGATTGTCGTACAGTGTGGCGGTTTAAGGGGGAGGCCCGGAGACGTCCACTGCTGAACGAAGAGCAGTGGACGTCTCCGGGCTGATGATGATGATGATGATGATGATCATATATATATATATATACCGGGTGCTAGTTTGAACATCGTTATCCTTCTAGGATATCATTGTACTCATCGTTATGAACAACTTTTACTGTGGAACCAACCCTGAACTCACGAAAAAAAAATAGCTGTTCCATACATTTTGTCAAAGATGAACCTTTTTGTATCGAACAGCTGGTTTTTTTTCTCGTGATTTCAGGGTTGGCCCCATAGTAAAAGTTGTTCATAATGATGAGTACAATTATATCCTAGAAGGATATCGGTGTTCAAACTAACATCCTGTATATATATTTTTACCCATACATTAACTTGTAGCCTCCATACTTGTACTTTACTTTAAAAACGGATGCGTTTTTCTCAGATTTTTGTTTTATTTACTGGATTACTCAAGCATCATTAATCGGATACTCCGACTATAGTTTCGATCATAACCAGTGACCTAGAACCAAAGACGGCATATCCGACTTAATTAAACGTGAGTCATCATGATCAGCCAGAAGGCATCCACTGCTGGATGAAGGAGAGAAGGAGAAGAAGAAGAAGAAAAATAATACAAGATAGTTTCTTGATAGAAGGAGGGGGACTCCCCCTATCCATATATCCCAAAGCCATAATCCCCTCGCATGGCAGGCGGGTTGGGGAACAACAGAATGCTCGTCACCATTGCTTAAACGTTGCTGCCCGTTTCATTTTACGTTACGTTGATTTATAAGTACTCACAAAAAAAACTACGTCAGTTTTCATAGTAAAACTTTCATAGTAGGTGCTTCAACAACGCCTTCGTGATTTCGTTTTCTCTTAAGACGCAGTCATTACACAGACAACTTCGCATCTTTAGGTATCTTTACTCACGAATATCGTGGCCAAACAAACATGATTAAGTCATCGTTAGAGCTTGACATGAATTAACATAACGTCCTCGTCAATCGATACCCGACAGACTAGAAATAAAGTGCTTTTCACAAATTATACTACGTTTGATGATCTGTTTTCTGCAAACACCATGAAACTATAACTTATAGACTAGGCTCTAATAATTAACACGTAGCTCAAAAAGGTATTTCTAATGATTAGGTAGCGAAGTTTTCGGATTAGTGACCGCGAGTGGCATTTACAACTTTGTTACTTCTGTGTTTGTGTGAGTATGAAAGCTTAATACTCACAAAAGCTATGTTGGGTTACCTGAACTCATCTGTAAAATAGTTACAAGTAGGTTATGCTGCGTATAGCCTTGTTTATCTCTACAAATGCATTTTAACGATGTAATTGTTGGGCTATAAAACGTATCAACATAGGTAAAAAAATAACTAGTAGGGTATAGTAGTAGTTCTATATATTTAACAACTGCGTGATACTTGAAATAAATATTTTTAAATTATAGAGTTGTTTTTTTATGCGATGGACTGCGCTGACGAACGTGACGTTCCCTGGTGATAAGCGTCACGTTTGCCCATAACAGTATCAGTGCCTGAACTGTGAACTTGCGAACAAAATCCTTCGCCAAACTGCCCTGCGCTCGTCACCCTGAGATAAAGGTGTAGTTGATATCACAATTAAAAAGTAAATTCTGATTATAAAATACGCTTCATTGAAAATTCACTTTCCATTTAAGTAAATATAATATATATAAATATGCAATAAGATAAGTATGATGCGAATTTCTCGTACTTAAATAAATTTAAGCATATTTACTTACCTTTTTGGATTTTTTAATCTTCTTTGAATTTTATTGGTGTTACTTATTCGATTCAAATCCAATTCCATCTCGTTATCATTGAAATGTAGATTGGAATGGCGTAAAATAAAATTGGCAATCCAAGAACATTTTACGCTAAGAATTTTTAAATATCTCTAGCTCTGACATGATCAAAGTAAACTGCCTAAAGCTAAAAAAATATTATTATTTCATTTATTTATTCGGGATTACTCATGTTTAATTAGGCGGATCCTCCAACTATAGTTTCGGTTACATCTGGAGACCTTTTTCAAGTACCTCGTGAAAACAGAGACTGAAGCACGTGCGGCCGCGTCGCGCGCTTTATGATATTCTTGCTCTGCGGGAGCGGGGGCGAGTGCAGGTAAAGTGTCGTGCTGCGCCGGCGCACTCTGCGGAGCTCTTCATCACCGGAATTGTCCAGTGGAGTGTCGGGAATATTACAGCATGCAGATCTCCACGGCGTCTTCAGATGCGCGTCCATCCTCACGAGCCCCATAAAGAAACTAAGCACAACTTTAGTTGGAGTATCACACTGAGTTAGTAATCCCGTATAAATAAAACAAAAATGTATCAAAACAAGGGAGAAAACAACAATTTTTAAGGCGAGCGTTTTAAAAACGTAGTTTCCTGAGTGTAGCGAGGGATTCAAAGTACGCCACTAGAGCTTAAAATAGTGTTGATCCCGAGGTGGACACTCTACTTTTTATGACACTCTGTGAGAAAAAAAGAAAGTGCAACTATAAATAGTACTTTCCTAAGTTTCTTTCATTCTCACTACTTGTGGAAGATAACAGTAACTATATACATAAACAAATTAAAATCGATATCAAGTTTGAGTTTGACGAACGAACGCGGAAATCGGAATGCATTTCGCGCGTTTTTTAATTTTTAACATTTTTCTTTTAATTTTCACTTGCGCTTTTTTTTATCTTACAGCCTGTTACTTGTTCGTACAATGTTCGTAGTTGATCTCTTTGGTGATTGGAACTTTTACTAACAATATTCACATTCCAAATCAGTTTTCGTCCCTAGGGCAAAAGATTTGTTTTGTTATGTTTGCGAAGAACAAAGTAGCTCTTTTTGAATAGAGAATTTTCGACGAATAATGTTTTCGCATTAGGATTTAATTTTAATAAATAGTCTATATTGGCATTATTATGTAACAGAAGCCAATATTTCTGCTCGACTTCGTTATATCCACTGTTATATGACTCCGTCAAAGTCCCGGTCAATAACCGGTTTTAAGAGCCTCTAAAAATAAAAAAGAAGCCTCATGAATCGCAGTCACGACAACGGTGTAAGCAAGATTTTATACGCCACAGACCTTTGGATAAATAAAGTATTTTCAAGCCGTAATTGTCAAAAAATAAACATCCAAGGAGTTTTTGAGAGCTATTGAGTAAATTGGATTCCTTCCGTTTTTTTGTTTTGACGGTAACTGGCTTACAGCGAACAATTTAGTTCAAAGGCTTTGTTGATTTCTTCCTTAACTTTTGATAGAAACGGCGAAACTGCTTGCCCTATATTTTAGGTAAGCCGCACGCTAAGTGACGGACATGTATATGCATTTTACCTACTTATATTGTTTGTATTTTTTTACTTCACTCTTTTTGTTCCTAGGCTGAAAACGTCTCTAAAATATTTTCTAATTTATGGAACATTTCCTCATTTAGCTGCGACGGGAATACAGAATAAATTATTTGAATATTCCATACCTATAAAATAATAGGGAACTACCAGGGAACCCTGTGGTTGGAAGACGCAAGATGTCGTATTTCCGTTAAAATCAGATAGTGGACGGTGGAATAACTACTTACACAGACTCGTGCTGGACAAGGCAAAGTGCTTTATTAAGATACACTGCCGCATACTTTATAAGCCAATCGTACTAGCATCTAATTCCAATTAACAAAGTTATAAAACATAAAGTGTAATCGTTAACCACGCTCTATCAATATTAACTTTCTGCATTTAATGATTTAAAACAAGATACTTATTTCATTTTATAAACCTACATTTAGGCACTGTTATTGCATTTGTCGCCAGTTTTGAAAGTATTAAGTAACTAATGTTGGTTCTGTCTGTCTCTGTGCTGTGTTTGTATCGCACATCAGATAGCTGAACCGTTAACTGCAGATGCGAAGCTGATCTTGATGAAACACACGATAAATGTGTGTTTCACGAGGATGATGCGATATAAGAAATCTCGATAATATAGGAGAAGAAACTAGCTGGGAGACATAAAGAGCAGCTTCATTATAAATACGGAAGCTTTAAGAAGTTACTAATTAAATAATAAAGGATGTTGATAAACCTATTAAAGTGAAGAATTAGCAAAGCAAGAAATTTGCTAAAGTCGAGAAAAATGATCTCTAAAAAATACAATATGGATTGACTGGTAATTTAGAATGGGGACTTAATATTTATTTCCTTGAATTTAGCATTGGCACTGGCAGTTCAAATCTTTGGTAGGTGCCCTTAATTATGACTATACAGTATACATGTTTAAAACTCCCTTATACACAAAATACTGGGAATATTCGACGCAACCGGTAGGTATTCGACAGCCGCGCTGTATTATTCTGATAAATAAGTCAATCTCAAAATTCAGCTATGTATAATCGATAAGAATCTACTCGGCGGAATATCTGGAGGCCCTTAACAATTCTCATTACAAACTCGTGGATTTCTAACCTCCCGTGGGCAAGGAAACAACGTAATACGAGCAGTAAGGACGCATTTTTCAACACATTTTTTTCTCGGTGAAAAGCACAAAATTAACTAAGTACACCCCATGCGGGACGTCAGTGCAGGACTTATCACCCTCACATTGAATAAGAATAAGATCTCGTTTTATGGCACAGAATAAATAATAGTACTACGTATCTATGGTAATGTATTGGTTCTGAGATTCGATTACAATATTAATATGTGGTTGTATATTATATAATTTACAACACATTTGCTCAAAAAGTGCATTTACGAAGCCTGTATACATCGTTCGAAAGTTAAACATTACGCACCATACACCGGAGCGTGCGGAAAAGCCTTTACCGCACACTCCCTTGTATAGCGCCGTGCGTAAACTTTACGGTATTTTTTTAATTTCCGTAATAATAATTTAAGAACTCCGATGTCTTTTTTATTTTTTCTTCCTAGGAGGATTATGGCATCGCACTTTGAGCATTTGCCAGTGTAAAGTAGGTATTTGGTTGCAACTTTCCGTCCGATATAATAAAAACAAAATAATAAAGTTTGGCTCATTATCTGTTGTACTTATGTTATCTGTTTTCTCGCAAATGTGTTGTAAAACGTTGTATGGCACTCGTGCGGTATTGATTTTTACAAACTCGTGACTATGGTAAGCCCTCGACTTCGTCTCGGGCTTACATTCGTCTCCTCGTTTGTAAAATCCAACTTACCGCACTATTATCATAAATAACAATTTTGTATGTTATGTCGTTTGAGGAGTACGCACTTGTTTTGTTATATATCTGGTTAATGGTAAAGACAGAAAATAATAAAACACTTAATAAAATTATACAAAAAAAACACCAGCCTTGAATCGAAATGATGATGAATGTTATTATTATGTTTATATGTCTGTGGGTTTTCGGTCAAATGAGTTTTATTCGTTTTCGAACATATTTATCAATACCTTACGTACTTATTGAAAAATATGTTCGATCCAGTATTGGTATTTCTAGTGCTTGATCGAAATTATGTATTTCGATCACTTATTTACTTACCCCTAAATAATAACATGTTTCGGGATTGACTTTTATGGAGCGGTAAAATAATGTGATAATAGGCTAGATGACTGGTTTTTTTTATTGTCCTATTAACATGTGGCCCATAAATATAGCTGATTAAAGAAAACAAAATGAAAATCTGATCAAAAATAAGCAACTTGTAAGCATTTTAATATCACGCTAGACAGAGAGAAGAAACAGCAAATCGTGACGTCACTTCTCAGTACGCCATATAAATTCTATTCTGACATGTAAGGCGTGACGACATTTTTTGTTTTGTGGGAAAGGGACAGAGTTGTCTCTAACATAAACTTTAATCGCTCATATATCAGAACATTATTAACCGATTTAAATTATTTTTTCAATAAACATACCATATTTACTTAAACTCTTCATCAAAGCTATTAGTTTCAACGATATAAACATCAGTCATCTACCCTGTTCTCTCTCTCTCTCTATAATCGAAGGATAATTAAAATGAACAACAAGTGTGATGTTATTTAAATAAACAACTTTTTCTTTTCGTCTAAAACAAAGAACAACAGAACTGTTTTTTCTTTGTTTCTATTTTGAGCTCAAGACGCTTGAATTAAAATAGCTCTCTCGATCAAAGTAAGCCTTCTGTTTTTATAACTTTTTGTTTCCCCGAGGCCCCGAAACGACAGAATAAATCCACCGAGATGGATGTCTTTATTTACATCGGTATTTCGCGCGCCAAGTGGTAATTAAATTGTTTAATTTGTCATAAAGCTGTGGTGTAATTTCAGTTATGAAAAATCTCATATTATTACGATACTTAAGCCTACTTGCGGCTTGGCTTACCGAAACAATTTCATTTCGAATTATTAAAAATTTCGAAAAGCTGACAAAACTATTTCTTTTCAAAGGTAGTGTAGTATAATCAGCAGTTTAATAATTTATGCTCGAAGGGCGATTGGACTATATCCACTACGCTGGCCCAGTTTTGGGTTGGTGGATCACATAGATACGCCATTTTTTGTGTATGAATAATGTTAATGTAAGTATGTATAATTATGGACTAAATGTGCCTGAAATGAATGAATATAATAATAATAATATAGTTTTTTTTCAAAACACACAATTATCCCACATATTTTATTTATTTATTTTTATTTTCTCACAATGTTTTCCTTCACCGAAGAGTACCTAGAGTTAGCTCTGACAAATGAAATAAAGCCAGTCAGTCTAAACGAACTAACTTACATAGGATGAAAATATGAACGATTATGTACCCATAAAAAACTAATGTTTTTATTATTATTATGTGTTTGACGATTTAAAAGCCTAAAAATACTTACCCTCTTAAATAAGGCTTATAGAAAACATTTTCCACACAAAACTCTCCCAAAAACTGGGTCACCACACTCAATACCTGTGATTTGTCAGTTCACCTCTCCCGATTGCACCAGTGACGTCACAGGGAAAATGTCGTCGGTGACGTCATCACGTAACCCACTTGCGGGAGGAACCTCGTAACCTACTGGTTGCAAGTTTACGACTCGTCTGATAGTAGGTTTAGCTGAGTGGATTAGTTGTGTTGTGGTATCTAACGTTAAAAGAGCTTTAATAACTTTTTTTTATATAGTGCGGCCCGTGACATTCATTTGCAATAACTATTATCTCGTATAATATTGTGTAATCTGAGCTTTTAATTTATATACTATATCTCTCTATGAGATTGTATATAATAGTGTATACTTGAGAGCTGGCCTGCTCCGCACGATAGGCTCACAATTATACTTTAATTAACGCAGGGGGCCATGTGCGTTAATATTGCATGTTAAATTATATTACCTGGGTATGTCCTTAAACTGCAACCAGGCCCACCGGAGGACGGGCAGCAGTGTCCTCTTGGTTAACGGTGGTGACCATTCTGCGGTCCCCAAGCCGTCTGCCAAGCGTGGGGATAATGGCACACACCTCTCACACCCCTTTATTAAGAGGGAGGCCTTCGTCCAGCAGTGGACGTATTATGGCTGACGAACACGACGACGACGAAATTATATTAACGTATTAAAGTATATTAACAGCAAGGTAAAAATGAACTTACACAAATTAACGCCTGAGTCAACACATAGGTATTCAACAACAACGACCAGAAGACGTCCACTGCTGGACGAAGGCCTCCCCCTCAATAAGGTTGCTATAATCCCCACGCTTGTCTTGTCACAGTGGGGATTGCGTTTAATATAGATATGTCAGTTACAAATTTACTACTCATAAAAGACCCACGGTAATGAGTTTTCGTAGGTTCGCACTTTTTTCAGATCCCTGCGCAAGTATAAGCTATGTTATGCTAGCTATGCTTTGTGTGTTTTAAATCAAATTAATCAGACATACAAATTAAATATCACAGAAAATAAAGTGTACTTTAATTAACTTTAAGACACTTAAACTTAGACACTTTTTAGACTTTTGTGTTCTTACAGATGTTAATATCATAAATTAATATCTGTAAGGATGTACTCGCATGTCGCAAAATGAAATACTATACAAGACTATTCAATAAATGTCATACCTTTATCAACTGAACAATAAATACAATCTGTCGGAATCAATTGGACAACCTTAAACGTCGCTCATGTGTCGTGTTTAGTGATTGGATATGTTTTATCCCGCCCCGGCTTCGCACCGGGACAAAAACCAAATTTTTACCGACTTCAATAAAGGGAGGCTACCAATTTGACACTATTATGTCATACAAGTTTCATTATTTACTTTAAAGTTAAGTTTTGAGTGAAAAAATCCATAAAAACTGTATAACTCCCTTGCAACTTCCCTAGGGGTAATATTGAAAAAAAAACCTGTTTCATTAATTCCTTTAAAGTTTATTTATATCAATTTTTAAGTGAATCGAACCAGAGTTAAAAACCATATAACCTATAAACTCCCTTGCACCACTTTTAGCACCACAAAACTTTTTAAAGAACTTTCCATACAACATTCCACTCCCCCTTTCCCCGCTTAAAATATCCCTGTCAATTTTTTTTTTTAATAGCATGTTTTGTTTTAAATTAACTATCCAAATACAATTTTTTATGACTAAAAGTTAAAAAACAAAGGACTTTAATACAAGCGTTTCACCCCTTTTTCCCCTTTAGTGGTTGAATTTCGAAAAATCCTTTCTTAGTTCACCCCTACGCACCAAGACGAATACACCCTCAAAATTTCAAGTCTGTACAACCAGCGGTTTCGGCTGAGCGTTGTCTGTCAGTCAGTCAATCAATCAATCAATATGTCAGGACAGAGCCTTTTATATTTATAGAGTGTTTTATTATAAACTATATAAATAGAACTACTTAGTTAAGCTGCAGTACCAACATTCACACGCAATTTAAAAAATAACAACTGCATGTAAATAAAGTTTTATATCAATTATGTAGCGCTCGTGGCGTAGCTTGTCTAGGTGATTCTAAACGATCACCGATGTTAAGCAACGGACGGTCCGATCAGTCTTCGGATGGGTGATCGTGAGTGGCATTTATTTCTAATATATAATAATTGTTGGTCCCGGTTGTTTGTTCTAGTTTCTATAACAACAACCGTCAGCCATGTCAGAGGCCTCCGGGCGGCACATTAACTCTGACACTAGGGCTGGCCACTCAGCCTATACGAACTTACTTACTTACTTATCACAATTATATCGTAAATCCCAATACAATACAATTGTGGAACAATACCTTAGTATGATAAATTATCTCACGTCCTGAAAAGGTCATGCGACCTATTCTGCTAATCAAATTTCATATCCGAGGCCTTTCAGAGGAAGTCCTTCCTAGTTCAAGGTCAGCTAGCAATTATTTTTTACTGATGAATACTCGGCTTGCGTGTAGGAATCCTTATTAGTTGTGAGGCAGCTTTTAACTGCCACTTCCGTTATATTGCCTCTACGGCGTAGACTCGTAGCCACGATATTGCTACGACCGAGCTACGACGTTCTGTTTATGGCGGTGACACGGTCACAGCTTACAGTATCACCAATTTATATGTGGGGTGAAGCGAGGGAGCCACAAGCGGAATTTCTGAACAAAAGTGGTAACAGGAAATTTTAGTTCCATCATTTGGTTAGCTGCAAATAAATTGGATAGGTTGCGCGTAGGAACTTTTCGGATTTAAATTCAGATCTCTGGATTGATTGGGTTCTTTGAAATAGATTGTTTTGTCACAAGCGTAATGTTTAACGAAGAAGCGGCGTTATCTCTTAACACCAGTAGAATGTCTTAGTCGTATCACTTGTTAAAAACTTTGTTAGTTTGTATCTAGCTAATAATAACAACTATTTTTTTTTAACTTTGATTTCACCATTCATAATTTGTACATTTTTCTACCATGCAAAAACATAAGACGGTAACCGTAAGACACACGAGATGGAATGCGTTGACTTTTTGAACAAGCGAACTCAAACTTTCCCTAGACAGACTTCCCAAAACTACCACTGACCAAAGAATTACAAGAGCAGAAACAAAGAGCTAAATAAAACAAATACATGAAAATACGAGCAACAATTTATCCGTAAGTCCCTTAAAATATATTGTTCTATACTAACGGAGAGAAAGAAATCAAAGCAAACCAAACAAGTTGCGGCATAAAAACATAAGCCATAGATTACGAAGAGTTCGATCAGCGGCCCACATCACGGTCCTAATCTGATTTATCCGACAACTGACAAATTAAATTCTGCTTCGTGAAACGCGTTATCTTGACTGGTGAACGTAGACTTTTGTTCAGTACGAGTGTAGGTCAGAAAACTTAAATTCGATTATATTAAACACAGATTAGTTCAGTAGAAACGTTGGTTTATTTACTTTTAGCCATAATCATCCCACTACAGGGCAAACACCTATAAAAGATATAAGTTATGGAAATGGCCCCCTTTCCCGGCTTTTTTCATTTCTCGCGGTCTATTGCTTTTATGACCCAACCAGCCAGCCAGCCAGCCAGCCCGTCAAGCCAGCCAGCCCGTCAAGCCAGCCAGCCCGTCAACCCAGCCAGCCCGTCAACCCAGCCAGCCCGTCAAGCCAGCCAGTCCGTCAGTCAGTCCGTCAGCTAGACAACCAATTAATCCGCCAGCTATCTAGCCAGTTTGTCAGCCTGCTAGCTAGTAGAAACGTAGTCCAGATGTACAAACGTTTTATTCCATTTTTTTTAATTAAAATTGTCTTAGAATGAAGAGGACATAATAATTATTATTAGGTACGTTGTGGCATAGTACCTATCATCAAATTACAAAGACAATAATGCTATATTTTAATCGAAGTCCAATTTAGGTTTCTTTCCAGACCTACTTTGGAACAAACGCCAATAAAATGAAGCCTTTGAAAATACTCGTAATCAATCATGTAACGGAGCTCTTAGGATGTCATAGGAGGCGCTCAGAATAATATGATTTTAATTATGTAAAATGTAATTGGAGATCACTCATGATCGGCTGATCTTCTGTTCTGTCTGTTTTTATGTTTTTAGTAAATCAGGGAAGGAATCACTCGAGTGATTCCGTATCAACTCGACTAGAATCAGCAGACGTCATGTTCACATGAGTGAAATTTCTGCATCGACAGACTTTGGAACTCACAATTCACAAGCCTATTTTGTTTATCTTATTCGAGCCGCTAGTAAAAATCTGTAAGAAAACAAGGTTAATAAAACGAAAATAGTACATAATTTAATCAATCTCATTGCTTGTCTCTGTTTTAATGATCTAACAGCCAGGCGCGGATCCAGGATTTCATTGAGGGGGGGGCAATTTTTGTGTGATTTTATCTATATTCCAGAAAATACGTTCTAAATATAAAAAAAAAAAACTTTTACTATAGTACTTGTATTGTTCAGGCAGGGCTCTGCAGGGCTAAAGTCGCTACTTAAGCACCGGTACGCGGAGCGAAAGGAACCACTTCCTCCCCACAGCAGCACGTAAAATCGTATACACACCACGGGTGCAAGTAAAGACTCAGATCTCATGTTTGTCACCCTCGGCTTGGCCTCGGGAGACATATACATGTGGTCTCAGACATTCTTTACTTTTGCTCCCTCACCTAGGGTAGTATACTATTTTATTTCAATATTGGCTTGCAATGGCAATGACCGCTATCTCATCTGATGTTAAGCGAAGAGCAAGTCTACAGTTTTGCACGCTTGCCTAGAAGAAACCGATTCACTCGCGACTTTAAGAATGATTCGCATTCTACTGTTTAGCAATTCACAAAATAAGGGTGGAGTCGAACCGTTTTGTGCGTGTTTTTGGAATATCAACCATGAAACGGGTGACCAACGCAGAAAAACAAATGTCATAATGACGATTAGTATTACAACTTTACGCATAAAAATCATTACGCATAAAAAGCAAGCCGCATAAAGTTTATACGCATAGCAATTATCACCATAATCATTAAAAAGCATAAAAATAAATCGCCTAAATCAAACAAGCATAACTACAAATATCCCTAATAATTAAAAAGCATAAATATCAAAAAACCATAAAACAAACTATTTCCATCAAAAAATACCAACCTAACCCACACGCATGGCTCGCTCCCCTCAGGACCTCCCTAGAGCTTCTGGCCCCCGCGCTTTTTATATAAACTTTAGGGGTAGGGACCACAAGCCTAGGTGAAGTCGGGGTGCTCTAATTCGGATCTGTCACTCATTTCAAACCTATCCAACTTAAATTTGACTCCAGGTGAGCTTCCGCCAGAAGCTCTTGCGGTCGCCCCTGAGAGAACTCGCCTTTGCTTCGCTACGGAGGTCACCGGCTCGCTTCGCTCGCCACCTCCCCTTTCGCTACGCTCAGCCTCGTATGGCTTGCTCCACTCAGAACCTCCCTTGACCTTCTGGCTCCCGCGCTTTTTATGTACACACTAGGGGTAGGGATCACAAGACTAGGTGGAGTCCGGGGTGCTCTGATTCGGATCTGTCACTAATTTCAGACCTAACCAACTCAAATCGGGGTGAAAAAACTAACCCAATGCTTTTTATGACAATTAACAATACCAGCAATATTATGCCTAATAAATCAAAGCCAAACTAATAACATGCTAAATAATTTAAGGCCTAACAATAAGTATGCCTTAAAACTCCAAATACCCAAATCCATAATCTCTTAATACTCCAAAAGAAATCTTTCTGCTAAGATACCATTACGCAAACCAAATTTATGCCAAACAATTTTAGGAATAAAAAGTGTCTGCGTATCAAGGGGCACCCATGAAGGCTCCATATACCAACGCAGAAAAACAAATGTCATAATGACGATTAGCATTACAACTTTACGCAGAAGAAATCATTACCCGTAAAGTTTATACGCATAGCAATTATCACCATAATCATCGAAGAGCATAAAAATATATCGCCTAAATCAAACAAGCATAACTACAAATATCCCTAACTAGCGGCCCGTTCCGGCTTCGCACGGGTGGACTATTATTTTTTAAACATTGAGTAAGTATCTTTAAGCAGGACATTGAAAATAACTTTTGATGAATACTTACCATACAAAAACTGTGAGAATAAGTACTATAAAAAATAAACAGTAAAATAATTTATAAGTAGTTCTGAAAAGAACTTTTTATCTGGAATAAAAAATGTGCTATGAAAAAAGTCAAAATATTAAATGTCTGACCGCGCGTTCAGGCCTGCCTATTTCATAGGGTTTCTTACCCGTGGTCCACATAAAATGTTCACCTAGGTGTTCCACGGATACCTTTTTGTATCCGTGTCCGAGTACACTGAATTAAAAGTGTACTCGTGGAACACCCGTTATACAATGCGTAATTCAATGTACCCGTAGAATACCCATTTGTTTACTCGTTCACATGTCCTTCCTTTTTATCCGACTTGAAAAAAGGAGGAGGGTCTCAATTCGGACTGCGTAATTCAATGTACCCGTAGAATACCCATTTGTATACTCGTTCACTCCCATGTCCTTCCTTTTTTTCCGACTTCAAAAAAGGAGGAGTTTCTCAATTCGGACTATGCGTAATTCAATGTATCCGTAGAATACCCATTGTCTACTAACTAACTACTAACTACAAGTAAACACTGGTACTAACTTAAATAAATAATTTTAATATCTGATTGCCTACTAATATTATAAATGCGAAAGTTTATCAGTGTGTGGGTGTGTATGTTTGTACTCCATCACGCTGAAACGGTTGAACGGATTAGGATGAAATTTGGTATAGAGGTAGGTACTTTTTACCTTAGAGTAAAACATGGCTAGTTTTATCCCAAGAATCACATAAAACCGCGGGGTGCAGCTATTTGTTTAATGATTTACCCGTGGTTCGCACCTATTGAGTGAGCCAAGGGCACATTTTTTTTTATATTTGCCCTTAGTTCACCTATTGGGTGAACCAAGGGCACTACATATTATCTATCGGCCTTACTTTTATAAAACCCCGCTCAAACTTAGTCACTGCTTAAACTTCTCTGTCTTGTTCTTGCACGTGACACTTCACGTCAGAGAGAAGTTGACTTCGCTTCTTAAGCAGTGATTAAGTTTGAGCGGCGTTTTTAAGTAAGACACGTGGTTTACCTATTGGGTAGGCTAAGGGCAAAAAAGGTATCCGTGGAACACGTACGTGGACCACGAGTAAGAAACCATTTCATAGATGTGCACGCCCCTCTCCCGCACTCCGGTGTCCCTCGCCGCGTTGCCCGCACGGCCACGGTGCGGTGGCGTTTATTTTTCTAGTTTTTTGTTTAGATTTTTAAATTCGTAATATGTTTTGAATGGAAAGTCCGATTTGGATAATTCAAAAAGAATATTGCATATTTAATTCAATGATGTATATAATTAAATAACACTATGAAATTATTAATAAATAAGAGATTATTTTAATTAAAAATATATGTAATTCAAAAAGTAATGGACAGGTATTGAAACAGTCTTGGAATACAAAATGATTTATTTGGATAAGGGTTCATACAAAGGTATGGATAGCATGGTCTGATTTTGGTCGGCATTTCTATCAACTTTTAAGATGTAAAAAGTAGTTATAGTGACATAACTACAATAGGTAAACCTATAGTATCGCGACGTTTTTTGTAGATATTTATATGTTCTTTAATATTCTAGAACATATTTTTGTTCTATCATCAATAGTTTCCGCAGCGCATGCGATGAAAGACGTTTTATGGCAAAAAAATATCACCTTGGGTTATATTATTGAAGTTTTAGTAGGGAACCCAATTTTTTTAGTTATATATATAGCCTATGTTACTCAGGAATAATGAAGCATTCTAATAGTGAAAGATTTTTTTAAATCGGCCCAGTATTTTGTGAGTTTATTCGTTACAAACATACAAAAATACTTAAATAAATAAAAAGCATAAATATAAAAAAACACTATTTCCATCGAAAAATACCAACCTAACCCACACGTATGGCTTGCTCCCCTCAGGACCTCCCATTAAGCTTCTGGCCCTCACGCTTTTTATATAAACTCTAGGGGTAGGGACCACAAGATTAGGTGGAGTTGGGATGCTCTGATTCGGATAAGTCACCCATTACAAAACTAACCAACTTGAATCGGGGTGAAAAAACTAACGCAGTGCTTTTTATGACAAGACAAGCAATTATGCCTAATAAATCAATGCCAAACTAATAACATGCTAAATAATTTAAGGCCAAACAATAAGTATGCCTAAAAACATATACTGCAAGGAAACCTTTCTGCTAAGATACCATTATGCAAAACAAATTTATGCCGAACAATTTCCGCCAACCAATTTTAGGAATAATCAGTTTCAGCGTATCAAGGGGCACCCGGTTCCAATACTTGTTTATTTTGTATGGAGAAAAAACAAGCGCCCTCTGCAAATGTATGGCGAGCCTCAAATTTTAAATACAAAAAGCATAATTACAACAGAAAGTTTTCCGGTTTCCGTAAGTTTTCGAATTTGCAAAATACAAATATTTAGAATGTCTGTTTGAAAAAAATTACATAAAAAACACTTTATGCAAAATAAACTATCAGAAAACCAAAGATATTGTATTGCCGTGCCAAAAATGCCAAAGATAACCAGTGCACAAGTGCTTATATAGATTCCAAGCACTCGGTGAATTTCAGTCGTGTACGGAAAAACGCAAAGCCGAAGTGCTCCTTGAAAAGATAGAAAAAGAGAAGAAAATAACACACTAGCAATGTTTTTTTAACAGCAATTTCAAGTAAAAAACATTGATCGATCGATGTACTTCTACATAATATAAGTTAGCAATGAGTTAATAACGATTCTTGTAAACAAGTCTCTATGAAGAATTTTGATGATGGCGTCAGGGGGGGGCAATTGCACCCATTGCCCCCCCCCTGTATCCGCGCCTGCTAACAGCGTTATCTGGATACAATTATTTTTTTCTGTCACTAGTAGGCAAGTAGGCACCTTTCACTAGGCGCCTTGACTTCACTTGTTTGAATACCTACTTTTATCGATTTCACATTATGTATATAAGTATTCTATCAGCTATCTGGTTTCCATAATACAAGCTTTGCTTAGTATGGGACTAGATGGCGCTGTGTGTAATAAATGTCCCCCCAATATTTATATTTATTTATTTGTTTTTAACCATCATGATAATAATACCTACGTTAAATACGGTTGCTCATAATAGAAGAGTCATAAAATTTGCCCACCAATCAACGTGCGCGGGTACTAACGATACGCGACACATTTTATCACATAAAACAGACTTTATAATAAATTATTATAATTATATTCCACTCTTTGCTTTATTTTAAAACAATAAAAATGAATAGAATAGAAATAGAATAGAAAATACTTTATGAGGTAGTCGTTTAGCGCCCACAAAATTATAACACAAATACTCAACAACAGCCGGAAGACGTCCACTGCTGGACGAAGGCCTCCCCCTTAATAGGGCGTGGTTGTCATAACCCCCACGCTTAGCAGAACCTGGGTATGTCCTAAAAATGAATCCAGAACTGCTGGAGGAAGGGCAGCAGCGTCCTCTTAATTAACGGTGGTGATCATTCTGCAATCCCCAAGTTGACGACATTACTTTGTAAAACGTCTAGAAAATTATATCTTAAACAAATAAAATCGTTTGATAGATCAAACAATTTTGCTAGAGTATTACCTCTTTACAAAGTTATTTTGTTACAACTGTTGACTTAACCTTGTAAAGGGTAATGCTATATAAAACGTATTTAATTGTATGGTATATAATTTGCTAGACGCTTTACAATGTTATCTCGTTACATTTCTATGAGCTGTCAAAAAACGATTAACATAATACACACAGTATAAGGTGAAAATAATTAGGCAATAACTTTGATTGTTCGTCCAGCCACCAGCCACGTCGTAACCTTCTGGTAATTATTTCAATGGTTTATTACGAAGCCATATTTTAGGCCTGCTCATAATTATGTTAATGGGCACTCATAAAATACGTGGAAAGTTGGCCGCTGTTATTGGGGAAATGAAGTCGTCTACCGAAATAGGTACCTAATGTTGGTTCTTTACTAAGTATGTTCCGTGCTGCAAGATTTTACTTCAACAGAGGTACAAGTCTTACCAAATCATCATCATCATCATCATCAGCCCGGAGACGTCCACTGCTGAACGAAGGCCCTCCCCCTTAGACCACCACACTGTGCGACAACCTGCCATATGCATCCACCGGTTGCCCGCGACTTTTACAATGTCGTCGGTCCACCTAGTGGGAGGCCTTACCAAATAGATGTGTAAAAATAAAAATTTGTTCCGAAGGTTTTAAATCTCGCTAATGTTATGCATACGGAGAAATTACTGGGTATGAAGAGATTTAACATCTAATATTTCAGGGTGACGAGCGCAGTGCAGTAAGGCGCAGGATTGTGTTCGCAAGTTCACAATTCTGGCACAGCTACTGTTAGTGGCAGGCGTGACACTTACCACCAGGCGAACGTCTTGATCGTCTCGTCACTTGATTGCATAAAAAAAAATACATTTGTTCCTACTCGATTCTGGAGTAGCTGTACTTTGATAAAATTTGGTAAAATGTGGATGTATATATTTTTCATACGGTTCCGGTTAGGTGTAGGATAACGTGTGATACCGTAGAGTGCTGGCTAGCGTATTATAACATGCGAAAGTTTATGAATGTGTGTATGTTTGTTACTATTTAATACCATTACGGCTACATGAATTTACTATGTAGGTAAGTTGGTAAAAATATCTTTATATCTTTTTTGGTAAAATTATTATAGTTTTTCAATAAGGTAAAGGTTAGAGACTATATTTTCTTCTCTATTCTTTATGTCTCTGGCCAATAGCTTCACATAAAACCCATTTACTTCTTCAAGTAATTTATTATTATTTATCTTACTCAGCCAATCAAATTATTTTCGTTTGAACACAGTCGTCACAAGTCTGAGAATTATAGATTTATGTCTAGGATTTGCTGATGGAACATTATTGGTATTTGCTAAGATGGGTTCGTTACTGTTGGCCCTCGAGAATCACTGGGTTGACCTGCTGATGAGCTCATTAACTATAAATACTAGTTCTTACCTGTGGATTTATGCTATGACTTAATACTTTACTTCTTATCAAATGACGTTAACCAATATGTATATTTCTTGACTACTAACTGAAACTTTAGAGGACGTAGCAAAGGCTTATTCAAATTGAATAGCCGGAAGTTGTAACTTACTCTCGGACATAATCCCGGTCCTGCCGTCATGTTGTTAGTTTCTAGGTTTATTCAACTTAAGATACAGGTATGGATTAGGCATTGCCTTCGGATATATTTAGGTCTTCTAATTAGTACGTACTTATGTGAGACCAATACATCAAAGTGACCAAATATACATTTCTCAAAACAATATTTATTCGTAGATAAATAAAAAGGAATAGGTAACTATTGAGTAGCTTACTTTTCTCTCTTAAATGCTTATTTATTGTGTGTTTGGATAGTGATATAAGAAAATCTAGTTTCTTTGCAACTAACGGGTAATCTTTACCAGCTATTTCTAGCCGTGAAACAATACAAAATTAATGGCAGACCACTCCCAAATCCATCACGGAATTGAAGACGGGAAAATTGTGATTGTACTCTTTTGGACACACCTACACGCTTGGAGCGTTGGAGATATAGTTATACCCTCATCGTTATACGCGTAGTAGCCTCGGAACATAAGCCTTGCTGTTTTGTTTTATCTTTCCTTCACATTTGGAAGGTAAGAAAAATACAAGAGAGTAATTTTACAGTCATTACAGTTTACAGTCATATGGCTCAGTTGGTAGTGTGTCCGCCTTCAGAGCTGTAGGGCGTGGGTTCGATCCCCACCAAGGGCAAACATTTATGTGACGAACATAAATGTTTGTTCTGTGTCTGGGTGTAGTATGTATTATAAGTATGTATTTATAAAAAAAATGTATATAAGTATTCTATCAGCTATCTAGTTTCCATATTACAAGCTTTGCTTAGTTTGGGGCTAGATGGCGCTGTGTGAAAAAATGTCCTCCGATATTTATTTATTTATTTATTTACTATCTTAAAGCTACAAAAAAAAACAATAGAACTGTGGTGACCTCATTCGCCACATAAATACTTTTTAGAGATGTTTTTAGTTTTACATATTTTTGATGTTCTTTTATTTCTTTTCAAAACCACTTCTCTTGAATATTTTTCTCGCACCGCATCTCAGGTTATATTTTGTTGTAAATTACTTGATTAAATATCTTCTACACTCTGTTCCTGAATTTTAAATGGGTGCCATTGGCACCTTATTGGTGACCCCGACGTGATATGAACACGCAACCATGTGCCCAGTTTTTTTTACACTGACAGGCACTGACGGACTTTATGGACAAGTCGGTCGTTAAGCAAGTTGGTTGACGTTACAGTTTATAAGACGGGTCGAAACTAAAAATGGGCTCGTCTTTTTTCAAAACAAAGTTTTGTCTGCTAAGGATTTTGGATAATCGCTTCGATTGATTGATTTTGATCAGGCTTTACTGAAGGCATAATCATATATCAATAGAGTGTTTAACAAGCACTCACTATTTACATTCCCATAAGTCGCTTAGGTGTGTCGGTGCTCTTCAATGGGTATCATTTTTCATAGTCCAATATTTTGACGAAGTGATAAATCAAGCGGCCAAATAAATATTGTTTTTGCTTGAGCACTTGCCTTTCTATTTTGGCCTTGTAACAGTCGTGGGTGGAGGAAAATATTAAGCTAAGTGGCATAAAGTATTCATAGTTTGGTTAGTAAAAACTGGAATGAAAAACTAACATTATAATATTTTTTTATTGAATTGATTAAAACAATTCGCAACGAATTCTATTCACAGATAGAAGGAACTTTAAACAATACACAAAGACTGCAATAATAATGATATTTAGTTAAGAATATCACAATACATTTTCGGTTGAACCAGATAGAGATTGCTTTCATAAATAATTTGTAGACAATCTTTGTAAAAGAACATTTTGAATACAACACTAGCGACCATAAAAATAAGTGTGCAACTATCATAAGACTAACAACTTAGATTACAAACGCGACAATCGTAGTCATAAATGAGATCACAATGAAATTCACCAAAACAAACCATAACGTTATCTTTCTTTGTAGATTACATTGAATAAAAAAGGACAATTCTAAGTCGACAGTTTGTCAACATTAATGAGACCTTAATTCGTAGTAGGTAACTTTAGTGAATATTTATGAATATATTTAAAATTTCAGTACTAAGCATAACAACAAGGTTAATAGTATCAATATCATAGTCAAGTAGGAATTTATACTTGATGCAACTAAAGGACCATCAAATAATAGATCAGATATTCAACAAAAACTAGTGAAATACTACATATTATCTATAATATTGTTATATCTTTTATTTTGCGTCACCTTAAGTTATGACATTCATTGTAAATTTTACTTCGCTATTAGGAGTATATTTAATCAATTTTCTACCCTAAATCGTACACGCGTAGGGTATAAGGTTAGAAAGATACGGAAGTATAAAAGGTCAGTAAAAACACTACAGTGCCTAAGTGTATAATACATTACAATCAATTCTCACTACATCTTTCTTTGGATCGCATAAGCGATATTTTTCTTATTCTATACCTATACGTATTTATGTCTATTATAAATTCATCTAATATACCTAAAAATTCGGAGGGTACTTGGTCACCCACTACTTTAACTAGGTACATAAAGTTCACATAAAATCTGATTTCATTATACACTTAACAGTAATGACTAGAGCGTAAAACGGAATGTGCTTGGCACGATACACCGAATAAAACTTTTTTATTTTTATTTCTTTATCAAATTACTGTTAGACCGGGCGTATAATTTGTATTTCTTCTCAGTCTTCATCTTTCATTGATCTTGCTTTGTTTTTCAAATCGCCGGTAACAACAACGCTATTAAATCGATTAACGACATCTCGGACTTTTCCTTTGCTAATGACTAGTTCCTTATCATAGGTGGGAGTAATTAATACCTTCTCGCCTCCGTTACAAAGAAGTTTTGCTTCTTTGACCGGTGTAAAGTTAAACTCTTTGGTTGATACAGAATTAAAGTGAGTACTTTGCGATTTTCTGAATTCTCGTACTGCATTGTCGATGTTATTGATTAGATCCTTGGCTACGAACGTTGCTATTTCATGTTTGATGCGGTCTTTTTCGTTGAGGATTTCTATAGGAGTAGTTCTTTCTTTAGGCTCATTGTTTTGGTCAGGGCTGTGGCTGTGTGTGAGAGAGTGTGACGCAGGGCTATCAGGACCTTGGAATGTAATGCTCGGGTTGACGATGTAGCTCTGAATATGGTTTGTTTGGTCGTATGATTGAATCTCTTGATTTTGAGCTTTTTTCTCGCCTAGCAACCAATATGTGGTCATTTTTCCCTTACCCTGTAAGAAACGCATTTTATATGAATTCAATTTATGCTTATTAAGTTACTTATAAATTGGCAGATAGAATAAATAAATGTATAACAGAGCATAAAAGTGTCATCATTTACGGCTGTAAAAAATCTGGTGTTAGGTACGTAATTGTTTAGGCCCACAGCTTATCAATATAGTTAATGGATCTGTAATTCAAATTTTATTAGAAAACTTACGAACGCACCTTCATGGTAATTTCTCCTCTGCATTCCAGGTCAAAAGTATCATACAGGTCCAGAACTTCTTTAGTCTTCGGGCTGACGTGAATTTTCAGAGCTTCTCCATGCGACTCCATCCTCGAAGCTGTGTTGACTGTATCTCCAAACAAGCAGTACCGGGGCATCTTCAGACCCACCACACCAGCTACGCAAGGGCCTGTGATAATGATAAAATAAATTTTACTGAAGAGACATGCAGGAACAGACCGATATTAAATACTTAACCTCGTCTCATATTCGCAATTAAAAAAAACACACACACGCTGTACGCTATATAACCAAATTATATAATAACTAAGTAATAAAAGTAAAGGTTCTCTCCGAAACCGCCAACATCGGATAATTTCCGCACACTGTTGATTCAACTATGTGCTGGTACATAAGGAATTATATATTTTATCCCTTTTTCCTTATTTTTTCCTATCATTACATTAAAGATGTGATAAAGAGATGATTATATTTTGGCCCAGTATAAATTAGAAATTATGTACAAGAAAATCACCAATATTCCCATCACTAGGTAGGTCTTAGACTAGGCCAGGTGCACATGACAAATGCCTTAAGCCTTTAATCACAAGAGCGACAGAGAGAAAAATCTCATTCATAATATTTTGGCATATCTAGATTATATAGGGATTGGTAACTTGCGCATAACCTCTTCAAGACGTCTTTACGAGTAGTACATTAAGACAAACAACTTTTGTTCTACGAGTTTTGCTAATTTAATATTGTTTTTTTTTTCAATCATTAAATCTACAGTTCTAAATCATTTTAGTTCTACGCAAACTATAGGCAGTCGCAGTTCAAGCACCGTGCCGCACCGTAGCACAGTAAACTTTATGGTATGAATTGAATAGTTTCTAGAACTTAAACTTAATAGTAAAACAAACAAAAATAATTATTTTAGTGAAACATAGGTATTACGTTTTGGCAAAAGTCGTAGAACAAAAGTTGTTTGTCTTGATGTACTAAGTCATCCTAAGAGGTTGTGCGCTATTTACCACTATCCCTGTATATCCAAAAATACAACTTTTTATTTTCAGAACTAAGGGCATGGGTGTATCTTCAATAAAAGCTAGTAACAAAAGAAAAGAAGTCCAATTAATACGCACAAAGAGTTTTTCCCACAAAGTACCTACTAACCAAGTTAAGGCAGAGAGTAAAAGTTACTTCCTTAATTCACGAGCTACTGTTTCCTTAACCAAAGTAAATTAACCTCGAGAGAAAGAGTTGCAAAATTTGCTTAAAAAGCATTTTCCTAAGTTTAAAAGTATATTTTATTCAGGTTACATTTTAATTGGATCAAGATTACAAAACTCAAGTTTTGTAATAATTTATTTCTTGTTTTACCATACCTTTGAGATTGATTTGTAATTGTATTCTTTACAGTTCTATTAATTATTATTCACGGGATATTTTCACTGTGTATTCTTTAGTTTAAACCATTATTAAGTAATTTTAATACTAGGGGTGAAAGTAACTTATTTAGTCCCGAGACGGGGTTTGGCGCCCGACCGTTAGCGAGGGCGCTAATAGTTCGAGGGACTAAATAAGTATTTATCCCCGAGGTAAACACTGTGCTTTTCATTACGAATACAAGGAAACTAAAAATAAAAACATGAACTGACACTGGGAAATGCACGAGAAGTGCGGGACCATAATCCTCTGAGGAGAAAAAAAAAGATGGAACATGGTTCAATACAAATTTATGTGAAAATAGAACTAGTTTTTTTTAAATAATTTGAGTGTCTGTCGTTTGTCAACTGTCACTGTCAGTTGAAAGTGATTCTCCCTAGGGCTGAAATGTATTACTTTCAACCCGCTCATCAGGCAACTTCAGACCTACTTTCCGAGTATGAGTAATGAATAATCATTTCCCAATATAAAAATCGATCCTTAAAATGAATATACTTAATACGCTTTAAAAAAAAAACAACCGACTTCAACTTCGAATACCTGGATGACATCTTCATATTTTCTAGTAATTTTGATTTAAAAACATAACTACTGAACCAATTTCGATAAAAATCTTTATAGAACCACCTCTAAAGTATTACCTACCAAACAAAAAAAGAATCATCAAAATCAGTTCATAATTGGCGCAATAATCGCGTCACACACATACGAAAAAAAAAACATTCAGTAGAATTGATAACATCCTTTTTTGAAGTCGGTTGAAAAATCGGGCTGAATGGCGTGTCTAGGGAGAGCTCTATCTCCAGCAGTTGAACTATGATTGGTTGAATAAGATAACGATGATGATGTTCTTTAGTTTTTATCATGTTTGTTTTACAGGTTACAATACAATACAATAGTTTATTGATAACACCGAAGTTACGAAGAAGTCAGTCTGCCAGTCAGTCAGGACTTTGAATCTTATTAGATTTATTGTAAGAGACGTGTTAGTAGTTATTAACATTTTAATAATTTGACTATCATGTATTTTAGATTCATGATTGTTATATTATGTATCAAAAAGGCTAACTGGCGCACAGAAGAAATAATAGTACTACGTACTAGCGCTAGCCGTTCTTGATGGTCAATAAATACAGGGTGCTAGTTTGAACACCGTTATCCTTCTAAGATATCATTGTACTCATCATTATGAACAACTTTTACTATGGGGCCAACCCAGAAATCTTGAAAAAAAAACAGCTGTTACATACAAAAAGGTACATTGATCTTGGACAAATTTATTTATTTATTTATTACACACGCTTAACAAAAAATAAAAAACAGGTCTTAAATATTTCACTTATTACTAGCATGGTAATCTATAATCATACACTTACTAAAACGGGACAATTAGTAAACTTTGTGTAGCAGTCCTCACTAGGAACACCCGTGTCGAGGACTACTGCAGCCCGCTATCTCGCTCCATAGCCGAGCAAACACTCGCACCAAAATTAAGATTATAATAAAAAACATAAAATTAAATTAAATTAAAAAGTATGTAATACAAAATGTATGGAACAGCTGTTTTTTTTCATGATTTCAGGGTTGGCTCCATAGTAAAAGTTGTTCATAATGACGAGTACAATGATATCCTAGAAGGATAACGGTGTTCAAACTAACACCCGGTATACTAAAAAATTAAATAAAGTGCGATCTACTTAACTATTCTTTTGTACGTTTTTAATGTAAATTATACCTGTATGCATTCCAATCCTTAGCAGCAGTCTCTCTCCCGGCCGATGCGGTACTGTCCTGCCCCGGACTGTGTTGAGGAGAGCCAGCGACATGCGAGCTATTTCCGCTGCGTGGCGGTTACCGTTACGCATGGGAAGCCCCGATACTACCATGTACGCATCGCCTATTGTCTCCACCTATTTAGAAAATACATAGTAAATATGAATCGTTGGGTTAAATTCTAAAACAAGTGGCAGAACGCAATTCGGCAAAAAAAAAGAGCGTCATTTTGTGAGTCGTGGGTCGCGTTTTTTGCGTTGCGTAATCCTATAAACTATAAGGGTTCCTTTTTACACGACTTTAATGATTATATATATAACTAATAAAAAAATACTTTTTTATAATTATTTTAGGGTTCATTTATCTATGCAACGATTAAGAAGAAAACTTCATTTTGCCATATCCGTACCGCCGCGCCGCCACTGGCGCCAACTGCGAAAAGTTTTACTTGTGAAACCTGATTGAAACGTATTTAAAAGGCATGTGACATGTTGGCCTAGTTCATACAAAGAAGTATGGGAAATGTGTACCACTAGGCCAGTTGCGCAAGGGAAATGTCCCAAGCCTTTTACTCAGTGGGAGCGTAGACTAAGTCGATAACCAAAAAGTTACTATCGTGACGTTTATAAAAGGCAACCAAAAGGGATCGTTCAGAGCCTGAAGATTTAATTGAAAAAGTTCCGAAAAGAAACCGCTCTTTCCATAATTATTACGAGCTCAAAAAAAAGTCATGTATTTTTATTCCTTGAAAGAATCCTGGATATTACTTCGTTAAGTAATTAAATTGGTTATTTTTAGTCTCAACATAAGGCTACCTAGAGCTGTTCGTGTTATTTTCTTTTATCCTGTAGACTTCCTGTAAAATATTTTATATTTACAGTTTCTATCAAATAATCCTAATTAGGTAAGGGTCAAAACCCAATGAGATTCAATAAGCAAAACTTTTCGCAGATGGCGCCAGTGGCGGTCCGCACGTGGCAAAATCAAGTTTTCTTGTTAATCGTTGCTTAAATCTATCTGCTCTTGATCAAGGCGTTTTCGATAATCTAGTCCAAGGCAACTACTGGTTACTGTGCCTTGTTTTAAGAATCTATGCAGCAGCTGTTGACGGCCAGAAAATAGATTTGTAGGCTAGATAGTTGTTGGATAGATTTTATGTTGGACAGAGCTTTATTTAGCCAGGATTGCTGTACAAACCAGTATATTATGTAGATTCTCCCTGGTAATCCGAGTCTAATAAGAGTGAACTATTAAATTGTAGATAAAAAAACACAATATGTATGAGATTGACTGATTATGGCCGCATCGACGATGCGCAACCACCCGTACCTAATCTAATGGGGATCCCCATTAGATTAGGTACGGGTCAAAAACAGAAACCTGCTTTTCTTCCGCGATTGACAGACTACCAGTGGAACCGTGTCGCATAATAGCCCATATTAAAACCGGAAAAAAATATATTAATTTTATTTGTCATAGTCTTTTTTAATGAACGTGAAATAAAGAGTAAATTAATACAGTCATATAATTATATATTGCCACACAACTACGCATTTAGACTAAAATATGACAATAAGACCTTTATACAATATGTAACAAAAAGGTTCAACAATACGGAAGGTACGGAGGGGATGTACTCTTCACTATGAACATCTTTTACTATGGGGCCAACCCTGAAATCGCGAAAAAATATCAGCTGTTCCTTAAAAAAGTTCATTGGCTTGGACAAAATATGTTTTCACGATTTCAGGGTTGGCCCCATAGTGAAAGTTGTTCATAGTGCCGAGTACACACATACCCGTCCGTATTGTTGAACCTTTTTGTTACACATTGTACATATTATAATTATTATTATAAGTGGGTATAGGAAAATCTTATCTAGGAAAATCTTATCTATAGAAAATTTTACAATTGTGTGTAGATCGGATACCCTTATAATTAAGAAACACAGCGTTGTTACTTCAATATGAACAAAAAATTAGGTCAAGCTAAGCAAGTAAAATTAATATTTACAGACCATTAAAGCAGTCGTTAGTGACAGTCCACAAGATTAAATATCACTTTGAAGCTAAATTAAGATTGCTGTACAATCTTGGTTTAACTTTAGTCATAAAGGACAACATTTTCATGTTTGGTTTGTTCAGTGTTATGGACCAATTTCATCTAAGAAATCAATTAAAATTTAATGATGTAAAGTTTTATCAGTGGGTGAGCAGAGGTTTATGACGTCGCTTTATAAATTTCTCACGCACATCGCATAATGTATAATATACCTATCCGACAATAACTGAACAGCGAAACCAAAAATACGAGTATAATATAGATGTCTACATTCGTATAACTAACCTTTATTAACTACTAGCTGACCCGGCGAACTTTGTTCCGCCTTAAAGGCAATATATAAGCATTATTTTTTTATAATTGGAAAAAAAAATTAAAAAATTAAATAATAATAATAATAAAAAATAATAAAAAAATTAAAAAAAATATTAAAAAAAAATCTATGCTGTCGAACGGGATAAAAAGTATCCTATGTCCTTCTCCTGGCTCTAAACTACCTCCCTGCCAATTTTCAGCTAAATCGGTTCATCCGTTCTTGAGTTATAAGTGGAGTAACTAACACGACTTTCTTTTATATATATAGATAATAGAACGAACTAATCGAGACACCTAACTTTCTAACAAAAAGATTGCATCCAGACCGATTATAGTCTAGAGACGATCCAAACACTGCCGCCAGTTCGCAGCGCACATAACGCTGGCGGAATTGCCACCATGAATGGAAAATACTTATGCGTTGGACCTATGGTTAGATATAATTTATAATCTTTGTGTGCTTCATTCGGTCGATGGTTAATCAATTTGACCGCACGACATTTGCGATAGGTCATAATACCTAATTAATAATAAATGTATGGTCGACCTTTAAAAAGGGTATTAGAGAAACCGAATAGATTGGAGTTTCCTACGCCTTATTGTGTGCCGTATATAATAAGGTTGCCAGAAACTTCTTCCTGGTACCTGCACAGTCCTAGTACTCCATAGTAGACTTGGTACAGTATATTTTATTCATGGTGTCATGTAGGTATAAATTAGGTGACGCTGGAAATGAGAGGAAATAAGAAATTTTCTGTGTAAGTAATATAATCATTATTACTAGATCAAGGCTCTAGATGTTCTAATGTTGATCTTAATTAGTAACCAGGTGCTCTGGGAATATTTGGACGTGGAATTGAATAGTTCCGTTTCTCTTTGAATACTTTCATACTTACTTTTTATTTTTACCTATACCAATAAAAATAAAAAGTAAATATGAAGATTATTGTTTCTTGCTATTTTCTTCAGATTAAAAAAGTGTGTTAGTACCCACTCAATTTTATAACAGCTTAACTTTATTACTTATATGGAATTTATAAAGGGAGTGGATCGTGTCCTGAATAAAATAGCTGATAATATAAAAATAATATAAAAAAATACGTATTGACATAATATTGTAATTTATATGTGTTTTAATATTAATATGAATTTTAAAAATGTAATATGACTTGACATATTTATCGAAATAAAAGGATTTGGATTTGAATTTAAATATGTTAAGCACCACCTTGACCTGGACCTGGGTATGACCTAAAACTACATCCAGAACCACCGGAGGACGGCCAGCAGCGTCCTCTTAGTTAACGGTGGTAACACTCTGCGATCCCCAAGCCGCCGGCCAAGCGTGGGGATTATAGTAACCCATCCCTATTAAGGGAGAGGCCTCCTTCGTCCAGTAGTGGACGTCTTCTGGCTGATGAGTGAAATACCACCCCAGAATGCTTACCACCGTTATCCGAGAGGACGCTACCGCCCGTCCATCGCGGTGCGGTGGTTCTGGGAGCAGTTTTAGGCAGGGCTCGATCTAGCTAATTAGACGCTCCGGGCAAAAAAAAAATATTTTCTAACTAGACACCATTAAGAAAATTATAAGATAATAAGACATCACTTTATTATATATTGGTCTGCCTAAGGATTTCCAGCCGCCAAATTAGCATATATTTTTTAAAGAAACACCTTAAAAATACTTTTTTGTCGCGCTGCTAAGCATGGTAATTTTTATAAGATTATTCACTTCTAGAGAGAAAATTGAGGACTTCTGCAACCACCGCGCGTGGGTGCCGCGCCGCCCGAAATTTTACCGCCTCTCATTTTTGCCGCTCTGGGCATTTGCCCGGCTCGCCCCCTTGGGTTGGGCCCTGGTTTTAGGACATACCCAGGTATATTACTACATTGTACTACATTTATGTATTCATGCATGGAAAGCAGGTAAAACCGCTACATACTGCTATTCAGTATTTATGAGTATAGGCTGATTCAAACTTAATGGCGGCTGTGAACTTAGGCGCGAGACGCTGCGCAGTAGCCAAAATTAGGCGTGCGGTGTGCGTACAATCGCAAAGTCTCGCTTGCAGCGCACTTCATAGCCACCATTAAGTTTGATTCAGTCTTTACCTACCTTATAAACATCAAAGTTCTCAAGTATCGAGTCGAAACATGTATACAGGTCGTTGAGAAGATCGACCACCTCGAGTGGAGTGGACTCGGCGGATAGCTTGGTGAAGCCGATGATGTCGCTAAAGTATATGGTCACTTGGTCGTAGGTCTCTGCCATTACGGGTTGACCCATTATCAGCTGAGAGGCGACTGATCTGTCAAACAAACAAGAATTGATAAACGAGAGAAATTATTTGATAGGAAATCTATTATTGTCCACATGCACTGGAAAATTATGTATTGGAAAGGAACTAGATCATTAACTGGCAGACTGGTCGTTAAAATATATCTTTTCGAAGTAGGTTGAAGTTGTAGTATGATAAAGTTTTTTAAATTATTTAAATGATTTTTAGGTAAAACATTGGGTGTAAGTACATAGTATCGAGAGTCACGTTATAAATGTTTGCATTATACAAGCTGTTGTTTTTTTTACTGTTGCATTCTCGATAATTTCACAGAGGTAGATATACTCATCGTTATGAACAACTTTTACTATGGCGCCATCACAGAAATCGCGAAAAAAAAACAGCTATTCCATACCAAAGGTTAATTTACCCTGTACAAAACGTATAGTTGTCCCTCTTGTATAGTAAAAGTTGTTCTTAACGATGAGTAAATATATCTACCTCTGTAAAGGCGGGGATAAAAAACAACAGCTTTACACAAGGTTTATGTAAAACAGAAATATACCTTAGATTATTTAAATAAGTAAATAAATCTTAGTGGACATTTCACACAGCACCATCTAGCCCCAAACTAAGCAAACCTTGTAAGTACTGTGTAAATACAGCACCCAGACACAGAAGATATATAATGTTCGTCACAGAATTTTTTTTTCCCGAGTGGGAATCGCATCCATGCCCTACAACTCTCAAGGCAGACTTACCTACTACTAATTGAGCTATAAGGCAGACCAGAATTTGGCTGTCCAAAATTGTTTAATTATAATGATGTATTATTATAAGTAATGTGTGTTTTTTCTTTAATCATTTATACATTAATGAACATTTTGGGCCTATAACCAGGAAACAGCAAATAGAACAAAACAAGAAAATAATAGATAAATAAATATTTTTAAACAATGGGCCGATTAAGGCATAAAATGTGTGCCGAATCCAGAATTTTTACTGCGAGCCGAAACTACGGTCCGAACGAAGAACCTCATGTACCTAACCAACATGTTATATACTTAAAGAAAGTAAATTGTATCGGATTATAAAATTGTAAAGACATCGGTTTCATGGGCATGTTATTTATATTATTGCTTCAAAATCCTCCTCCGTCATATATATTTTTTTACCAGTTTACAAAAGTCTTTGCAGTTTAAACGCCAACCTCAGAAGCCGTTAGGTTACTTTATGGCCCACATTTTATTTTTACCCAACCTATCACATAATTTCATAATGTCAACATAAATTATTGCCCATATCCCCGAACGGTTCCCGGTTCATAACCTCAGAATATATTACGGAACTGTCACTAACCACGACATTTCAGTGTAAAATTAGATGCTCTTGACGTTATGTCAAAAGGAAACCACCGCTCGTCCGGCTTCATTTGCATTATGGAATATCATATCCTCTAGACTTGCGGTCTGTTTACTTCCAATGTTACTATCATATAGTGAGTTATACAGGGTCTAGAACAAATTCCTAATAACTTAAGCATTGATTACATTCTGTCTAACAAAACTGTTTTTGGAACAGCAGTATGTTTTCCTTATAAACAATAATACATTTTTACTATAATAGACCTTAACATTGGAAAACGGTAATATTAGCACATAGTTAGCGGCCAAACGCAAGCCATAATAAAATATATAAAAAAGTTACAATAAAAAATTTAAGTATCCCTACTCGTATCAGTTATCTGGTTCCCATAGTATATCTAAATAAGCTTTGCTTAGTTTGGGGCTAGATAGCGTTGTGTAAAATGGCTACCAATATATATAATAATAACAACTGCTACAACTGACATCTTAATAGCGAAAGTACGATCATGTCAGGAAAAATTGTTATCTTAATTTCATCCAAAACTTTGTAAATAAACCTTGAAGGTTGTTGTGACAGAATAAATACAGGCAACATTTTTTCCTGCGGTAATAAGGGTTGTAAAAACATGTCGGCCTGTCAACCGTCTTTTTTTGTAAGCCTATTCAGGGTTCAGACTAGTATACAACACGTTATTTGGGTTCTACATGTCTGTTATTATCAGGAAAGGATAAGATTAGGGTTTTCGGTACAAAATGTTGATATAAACTTGAGTAACCCCAATGTGGTTTGAGACATTCATTTTATGGGTTCAAGCTAGTGCACAATAAAAACCAATCATAGGCGTTACTTAGAATAACTTTGCTACTACTGACTCTAATTTGTTTTTTGCCGTAGAACTCTTGTAGGCACTGACAGAAAATAACGCATAAAATATTGTACAAGACGTGGGACGTTTGTACAAGATGTGGGTCGTTTGTACAAGACGTGGGACGTTTGTACAAGACTCCGACTAAGTATTCGAGCCCATATTAAAAAACGTTCTTATTCGATACTATTTATGTTTAAATATAATAATTTTATATTTAATAATTATAATTATTTTATCTGTGTGTATATGTTTTACTTTGATTTACAATTTTAAGAACAATGAATGAAAAATTATAATTTCAAAAATAAATAAATTATGCTACGATTATTATGTATTGATTATAAGCGCATGAAATTATTTTAATTAAGTAAAACATTATTGCATGTTCACAATGAACAAAACTGTTGATACTACCATTAATTAAGATCCTAATGTAACACAGTTTATGACAATAAATATTATCTGAATCGTAATCTGAAAATTCAGTACAATAATACACTACTTCACTAATTCGCTAAGTACTACACTACTTCACTACTTCAGTACGCTACTTTAGTAATAACGTTTCGCGTTATTCCGTAGAATAAAAAATACTTACTTTGGTAAAAGCTGGTAGAGTAGTTCTTCACATTTACGCTTCTCCTCCAAGTAGTCCGAAGTGCGTTCTTCTACCAGAGCTTCTAGATTGTTCGCGTACTGTTCCACTTGAGTGAGTAGCATGTCGAGCCGTGTCGAAGTTTCGCAGTCCCTGTTAGAAGCAACCATGATCAATCGAGATTTCATCACAGATAGCAAACGTTTTCCGTTTGCTGGAGGAAACAAGTGACGTTTTCTCGCGATAACTTTTTAAAAACTTATCGTTACCAACACATTTTTTTAATGCTTTAGGTGGCAAACAAGCAGAGTTTCTTTGCGCGATAACATCTGGAACGAAGATATTCGCCAAAGAACTAAAGTAACCGACATAGTTCTGCAGGGTTTGCAAGTTGAAGTGGCAATGGGCAGGCCACATCGCCCGAAGAACTGATTACCGATGGGGAAGAAAGGGTATTGAGTGGCGACCGCGAACCGGAAAATACAGCGTAGGTAGGGCCTCCCACTAAGTGAACCGACGATATTGTAAAAGTCGCGGGCAGCCGGTGGATGCAAATAGCAGGTTGTAGTACAGTGTGGCGGTACAGGGCCTTCGTTCAGACAATAGACAATACTTTAGCAGCGTTCAGCAGTGTATGACTTCTGGCTGAAGATGCAAAGGCAAACATGCGCGTGGGTTGCCTGATGGTAAGAAAACACTGTCGCATATGGATATCTACAATACCATGGGCACGTACGTTGCCGAACTTTCAAGACTTAAGACTTTGTTCATATATATTTTGAAGAGCTCAATGTTATAGCTTCACGGAAAGACCACCGCAGGAAGTTAATTTCACATTTTGCAGGTGTGACGCAAAAAAGATCGCGTGAGTAACAGTGTGCAAATTTCATAGATTCAGTTATAATTATGTAGATAAGGCATTTGAAAATGACAATGATCGCAAGATGTGTATCATATCAAATACTATATCCGCCAAGCATGACCATGCGCAAATAAGATTTGCGCGTCGCAACTTTACTTTGTATCCTACAGAAACCATGCAAATTTAAATCGTAAATAGGTCGGTTAAAATTCTATCTCCACATCAAACTTTGCTGAAGTTTGTTACGAAGTTGAGAAGGAACAGAGAACCGATATCCATTTTAATATTAACATGCTCTCTGTGTACTAAGTCGCACAAAAATCAACGATGGAATTAACCTAAAAGTTTGGCGAATCAGTTTCCCAAAAGGCGGTTTCTTATACATCTAGTTTTTTTTTTCCTCCTAAGAGGATAATGGCGTCATAGTTTGTGAATTTGCCAGAGTCAAGTATTTTAAAATTTCAAATTTATGGTAAATACCAGTCGAATGAGTATATTTAGTCTCAGTCGAAATCACACACAGTGAGTCACGGTCAAGTCTAGTCATGCTCTCTAGTAAAGTCATGGCCACTTTACTACAAGCTTCTTCAGAATTTTGAAAACAAAATACGAAAATGCATTCTTCATCACATTAGCTATAACAGAGATCTTGTCGGATTATATCAGAGATTATTTGGTAGAAGAAAAAGAAGTGCGTTATGCTGTTTGAGTAAGTAGCAAGGGACACCGACGTGATACATTTCAGGACACCAAGGTCGTTCTGGGACTCATTCACCGGCTTTAGTGAGCCCCTGGTTTTCCTCGAGGACACCGAGGCTAGACTAGCTGCATCATCACGACTATACAGAATAATCGGTGGCCAAGGTGCGGAAAAGCCCCATGAACATAATCAGGCGGAAGATGTCCACTGCTGGACGAAGGCCTCCCCCTTAATAGGGTGATTGCCATCATTCCGTTCCACCTTAACCGAGTAGACGCTGCTGCCTGTCCGCTGGTGGTAACAGTATTAGGACATACCCAGTCCCGTGCGCCAAATACTAAAAAAACCTAACGTCAATGAAGATGAAAGACTCACTTGTTGATCCTTTGGATGTTTTCTTTAAGCGCTGAGAAGTCAGGCCGGTCGTCATCCGGCAGTGTCCAAGGCGGCTCGCCGGTCAAGGACTGCCGCGGAGACGCTGACAGCGGGGATGTGCCTCGATTCCGCATCTCTGCGCTACCTGACAAAATATACGAACATTCTAAATTTATTTCTTATGTCTAAGCTTCAAGTGTCTAAGTCACGAGTAATGAAACAAACAAGACTCTTTCGTGTTCATGTAATAACGTGTCTTCAATGTTCATAATCACTATGGCGGCACCCAGAACGTTGAATGACAACATGTCATATAAAGTCCAGTCCATAGACGCTTACTATCATACTATGAATTCTAACAAATTTATTAGTTTGAGAGAATTGACTTATTAGAAATTTTGAGCTTATTTTCACTGTAGGTTTTGTAAAATGGCTTCTAAGTGATACTTACTTATACAATGACCTTAGAAGCCATTTTACAAAACAAACTGCATTGACATTTAAACCCACAGAAATAATTTTACAAAAGGCACCTCACGTCCGTATTATCAATAAAACACCTAAAACGGCGGTATTATCGATAAAAGCGTACTCTTCCAGGCAAACCTCGATAAACCAAGAAACAAACCACGACACAAAGCAACTAAGAATGTGTCTAAATAACTCGATTCTTATCATTT
This sequence comes from Erannis defoliaria, assembly GCA_905404285.2. NCBI lineage: Eukaryota > Metazoa > Arthropoda > Insecta > Lepidoptera > Geometridae > Erannis > Erannis defoliaria. The sequence goes on along the minus strand of FR990066.1, from coordinate 6,514,449 downwards.
CCACTAAGGGAAATGCCCCCTGTAATATAAAAGCAGCGCAGCGCGTACATACTTTGGAAAAAATTATAAAAATTATGCTTGGGCCGCCGATATTGCTGCAAAATGGAATGTGTCACAAAACGAACACGGCAACACTATCTCCTCGAGCGACATCCTAGCAACAACTGACAAGTTTCAGAAACAGCGTTTACGGTAAACAAACTTGTTTCAAAACACGATGATTACGAGAAAATGTTGCCTAAAATCTTAAATGCCTTTAAACAAATGTTGCCTAATGAATGCCCGGCTGAGGTCTCGTGTTTCGGCATTTCACTAATTTTTCACTTTACTAAACAAACCCATAAAAAATATTTCAACAAAATTTATGTTGTGGTAAATTTACGACTGGATTTCGCGATAGCATGAAATGAAAAGAAAATATTTTCGTTCACACTATTCTATATTGATGCCGCCATCCCACGCACCTGGGTGCGATAAATCGCGCCAGTACACCTTGTAAATAATATTGAAATAGTTTAGGATATTGTTTATATTTCTTTATAACATTGTGCTTTAAAAAAGGTGCAATAATTAAAACGGAAGCGACCGGACCGAAGTGTTAACGGAGCGTTGATTGTCTGGTGGCAAGATGGGCAACGATATTATTAAAATGACGGGCCGAGATATTTATATTTTTATTAACATTGAGGTATTATTAAAATTGAGGATTGAATACCATTGGGCGTGACCAAGGCAGATGATATAGCAAGAAAGAGGCCCATACCCAGCGGGATAAAAAAGCCTGCGACTGATGATAATGATAACAAAATCTCAGTTTTTTTATGTATTGTCCTAGTTATTGTTTAATGAAACTATGTGAAGATCCATCATAATCAATCTCTTGTGCTCTATGCAACAAACTTCTTTTTCTTTATACAATAGTCGATGTAAATAGACAGCTTTTATTGTATTTAAAAGGATGTGAAAAACAAGTTAGTAGTTATAGTATATAGTTAGTAAGTAATACAATTTATTTTTTTCTTTTAGTTTTTTTTACGTTGATAAAAATAATAATAATATATTAATAATCATATTTATTTGACTAAGCTAAGCTATTAGTAACTTATTAATATTATATAATGTACAAGTACTAGTAGTAAGTATAACTTTTGTATTTATAATATCAAGCAGTCATTACTAATAAATTTGGGTTATTAATAATTATTAGTTATTAAGTAGTTATTATATAGTTAGTAAGTAATCCACTACAGTTGAAAATAACTTTCCAAGTCTAAGCAACAAGTTAAAATAACTTAGCGTATCTTTATTGCTTTATATTGCAATGCCTTCTTTTTTCTTTTTCCCGTTTGTTTTTTTTCCTTTTTTTCCAGCGGAGTACCGTTCTATGTCGCTAAATTTGACGTGTCGGTATAGCAGATATCTATAGTCAATTTTGAGAATATATCGAGTTTTATCGGATTTTATCTATTTAAATGTCAAATATACGATTTAGATGTCAAATATAACGTTCGTTAAGAACGGTACTAACTCGCGCTGCTGCAGCGCGGTGCCGTTCTATGTCGCTAAATTTGACGTGTCGGTATAGCAGATTTACTTAGAAAGATTTGAGAATATACCGAATTATACCGATTAAAACGTCAAATATAACGATCGTCAAGAACGGTACTCGCGCTGCTGGTTCGATTCGATAAATCGCGAATGCTCTACCTCAATGATTCACTGCAAACTCCGCATGAATCACCTTTGGGTACTACGAGTATATGAAACATTCATATAAAGTAACGCGAAAAGACCTCGCTTGAGATTCAGATCATGAAATTCAAATGGTACAGGCTATTTGAATAATACTAGAAAATAATGCTTTTGAAAATCAAAATTTTATTCTACCTGTTTTTCATCTTGTATAAGTACCTACTACAAACTAAACCGACTACCTGAGTAAATTATATATTTTATTTTTTTTAATCATATTATCGCCGTCTCTATCATTTTCCCCCCAATCCTGAGAAGTCTCTTTTTTATTGCGCCCTATTTTCCGTTCAGCTATGTGTTAATTTTTCGCGTAATTTTTTCCAAAGTTGCTTGGTCAGACAGTTGATGTTCTACCCGGTATTCGCTTTCTGTTCACTATGCGGTCCACCATCCGCAATTACTTCCACCATTGACTCAAAGTCAAACGACCGATAGAGTATGATGCTCGGACATTGTTTGTAAAAAGCTTAGTGCACTCGGTATTTAGAAAACCTTACCCTGAATCAGGGAAATGTAATAATTAAAAAAGCGATAAGCGTGCATGTTTCCACGACTACCATGAATATCTGGCCCAAAGCTTTGGGCACAGTAAAGCGACAGTCGCCGAGGATGGAGCACGTCTCTAATAAGGCTACCTATTAGCGGGGTAACTTCTCTCCCCGACGCAATCATAGCTATTAGGATATTATAAGTTTAGCGTGTGTATCTGTCTACAACATTGTAACTCCCAAACGGAAGAACAGATTTTGTTTTTTTTTTAATTGAGGCATTGTAACTCCCAAACGGAAGAACAGATTTTGTTTTTTTTTTAATTGAGGCTTTTGTAATTTTATTAACAAAAAACTGAGGTTTTTTTGACACATTTTATTTTAGCAGGACGCGGCCAGACGCGCTTCGGGCTCTCACTCTTTCAAAAAGTCACCGGATGTGATCGAAACTATAGTCGGCGTATCCGATTTAATTAAACGTGAGTATTCGCGTATAAATAACACAAAATGCTTTTGTAATGGTTGAATTTTTTATTTTTGTTTATAGTACTTACGTTTGAACTTGTCCTCAAGCACGGCAGCACAGTAGTCGCAGGCCAGCGTGCAGTGGGGCCGCCTCATCTCCAGCAGAGGGCTCACGGCGCGCCGCGGACTCGGGGACTCGGCGCCCCCCGGCGGGACCAGGGACATTGTCCTTCAACAAAAATAAATAATGATAATAGGCTTTAAAAAAAAGAAACAACCGACTTCAACTTCGAATACCTGGATGTCATGTTCATATTTTCTAGTGGTTTTGATTTAAAAACTTAACTACTGAACCGATTACGATAAAATGTATATGGGACCACTTCTGAAGTCTAATTACCTACCAAACAAAAAAAGAATCATCAAAATCAGTTTATAATTGGCGGAGTAATCGCGTAACGTACATACAAAAAAAAATACAGTCGAATTGAGAACCTCCTATTTTGAAATCGGTTGAACATAATGGAAAAGACCCCTCACTAGGTGGTTGGGTAAAGGTGCAAGATCCAAAAAGCAGTAAGCGATCTTTGACACGGCACTCATTTTCAGGAGACTCCTCACTCTTGGTTGTAGTGTGTTGCGTGAAAGAAGAAGATTGTTTGTAGTGGTAGGACTCTACTGCAGAGGCCGCCCGGGGAAGTACCACACCTTTGCCAGTTATTCAACTGCCAAGCAGTAGGTACTGTTCAAGCATTACTGGGTTTCGGCTTAAAGAGACTGTTACTATAGAAGTTAATAGGCATGAAGAGATTTGAAATCTAATATCTCACGGTACAGTGGGCACCTTTGCTCCCGGAACGGTCAGAGACGGGTTATTTGATTCGTTATTTTAAGAATATAAATTGACATTGGCTAGCATACAATTTGTAACAAGAAGGTTCAACAATACTGAAGTGTATGATGTACTCATCATTGTGAACAACTTTTACTATGGGGCCACGTTCTACAAGGTAACTTATTAGTACTCAAACTTATTTAATATTTTTATATGAAATGTTCCACACATTGGGTATTTCTATGATTTTAAAGATTAATCTGTAAGAAAAATTATGACCTCTGGCAGGACTTGAACCTGCATACGAGCAATCTCTGGGTTCCCGTCCCAATTTTCCGTCCAAAGTTTCCGTTCCGTCGTATTTTTTTTTACATTTTGTATAACTACTAGCTGTTGCCCGTGGCTTCGCCCACGTGGGTTGTAGGTATATCGTACCTACCTATAACAGGTAGGTACAATATTAGAATATGATTTGATTTGATTAGGCTACCACCTGAGCCCCGGTAGTTAATTGGTAGACCGCGCGACGTCGACTCGAAATTAAAAAAAGTCCGGGTTAAATTTCTGGGTCCGTACCAATGAGTTCTTTGGAGATTATGTAGGTATGGATTCTCATAATCATACTGGCATTTTGGTGATGGACACATCGTGAGGCCCTGCATAATTCCGGTGAAGAAATTCAATGCCACGTGATTCCACCAACCCGCAATTGAGCCAGCGTGGCTCAATTGCCCTTCCAGGGTAGGCCTAAGACAGCAGTGGAATAGAAAAGGCTAATTATGCTTATGCTACGCTATAACAACACCGAGTTTGATGCTTCAACGTATTATCGTTTTTAAAATTTGAGAAAAATACATAATATAACCAGTTAAATTTTTTATCGTCATCATCTTCAATATTTTTTCAACCCACTGCTAAGTGTAGGTATCTTCTTTAGCGCGTCACCTCTTCCAGTCCTGTGCCAGTCTAGTCTACTGCTTTCCTGCCGCCTTAACAATGTCGCCCGAACATCGAGCTGGTGTCCTGCTCGGTAGCCACTTTCCGTTCCGCGGCCACCATCTCTTGACTGCTTTGGCCGCCCATCTTCCCTCATGACCAGTGCCCTGCTCATCTTCACTTGAGTCTCGCTGTCCATTTATCCACCTCTTCGGCATTTGTTCGCAGTCTAATCTCCACGTTTGGCATACGGTCTAGGAGAGTGATGGCTAACATGGCCCATTCCATTGCACTTTGGGCCACTCGGCTTATATTCGTAGTCATTAGTGACCACGTATCAGCACCGTATGTGATGATAGGCAAGACTCATTTATTATACACCTTGGGCTTCAGACTATGTGGGATCTTGAGCAAAGATATCATACAAATTTCCAAAAAAAATACCCTTCCTAACGCGAATGTCGTGAAATTTTCCAAAAATCTGACTTATTGGATACCTACACTTCACAAAGCACACACCCCCCCAAATTTCATGTTTCTATGACTAGTGGTTTAGGCTGTGCGTTGATAGCTCAGTCAGGGCCTAGAATTTTGTATGTACGGATGTGTATAGCTAGTTACACTACACGGTGAAAGCAACTGTGCCGAAATATTGGCAGATCGTTTCTGAACATAAGCACAGTAAATATCTCATAAATAATCACATACCTAACTCTAATGAAAATGTTGTCTTAATTTAATTAAATTTAATGCTACGCAAGTCTCAAAATTTCAACAAAAATTTACTTTTAAATAATTATCTACCAAAAATTCCGATAATTTCTTAATTACAAAAATTGTGCCGATCACTACGTAATCACGTAAAATATGCCAAGAACCAGCTTTAATGCTACTTATAGTATAAAAGGTCGCTAAGTGGATTTTGATTGCGCAATTTATCAAGCGAAAGAAACCCTAGTGTGCCAATCAGAGCCGTATTAAAGGATAAAACAAGTGGGGTAACGACAGCAGTAAAATAATCAGCGTAAAGACTTAGGACATTTCCCATACGCAGGTGGCCTAGTGGTAATTTAGTACTAATTTTTCATCACACTTGCTCGTAAAGTGGATCTTACTACATTGGTTTTAGGCTCATTATGCAATAAGCAAATGTTTGTTGACGTTTTCGCTGTGTGGTTGATTATTATCATAAAAAGTTTCTTTTTTCCTCGCAAGTGTGATGAAAACAGTCGTATGGAACTCTTGTGCTATTAGTAATTACGCTCTCGGCTTTCTTATCGCGCTCGCCTGCGGCTCGTGCGCATAATACCGCCTCTAGTGTAATGACCAACATAGCACACTTGTATCATAATGTACTTATTACATACCTCCTTGTATGAACTACTCCAAAATATCACATACTTTTAAAACCGACTTCAAAAAAGGACTTTTTTTTTGATTGTATGTTACGCGATTACTCCGCCAATTATGAACTGATATTGATGATTCTTTTTTTGTTTGGTAGGTAATACTTCAGTTCAGAGGTAGTCCCATATAAATTTCATCGGTTCAGTAGTTTGGTTTTAAAATCAAAATTACTAGAAAATATGAAGATGTCATCTAGGTATTCGAAGTTGAAGTCGGTTGTATTTTTTTTAAAGCGTATTATTTAAAAATAGAAATAAACTTTTGTCTGAAAAGTCCTTTGAGCATATCATATACCTAGTACCCACCATTGGAGGCGGCAAGATAATAAACTATTCTGGCAAAACTCTCTCTATTTGTGTGTTGTTTTAGTGTGCATTCATACGAACAGGAATTTGTTTAGTGTGAAAGGTTAGTTGAAAGTGTTCCATGCGTGTTTACGTCGTCGCCCGCAAGAAGTACAGAAAATCATGTAGGTAGATTATCGCCATTGGCATCTCCAAGATTTACCTACTTTCCATCTCTTGTATATAAGAATATGTTTAATTTTTAATTTCTTTTGCTCATGTGTATTTTTTTTTTGTAGCAAATACATTATCTATCTTAATGTATTATATCTATGCTTATGACCTGAAATGTATTTATTATTATTATAATAGTAAAGTAACGTGCAGAGATTATATTGTCATTGTAATTGATACAATACTGTACAATACCAATTAATGGATTTGTGTTAAAATTATATATTACTTAATTATTTGACCTGTAACAGATGTTGCCAATAAATTGATTATTGATTATGTATTTATTCTCTCCTCTCTAGGATGTAAATGTTTATTTTAGATTTCAATTACTTTGCAACCGACTTCAAAAAAGGAGGTTCTCAATTCGACTGTATGTAAATTTTTTTTGTACGCATGTTACGCGATTACTCCGCCAGTTATGAACCGATTTTGATGTTTTTTTTGTTTGGTAAGTAGGTAATACTTCAGAGGTAGTCCCATATAAATGTTATCGAAATCGGTTCAGTAGTTTTGTTTTTAAATCATAATTACTAGAAAACATGAAGATATCATCCAGGTATTCGAAGTTGAAGTCGGTTGTATTTTTTTTTAAAGCGTAAGTATTATTCATCATTAAATACACAATGGCATTTGATTCAAGGCATTTAATATTAAAATATCAGTGTAAAACAATCCTATTTTATATTTGCTCAAGAGGCCTGTAGAGCTCTAGACCCTCTTGCCCCATCTTTATTTCGTCCAAACCATACCTTCCAATATATCTCAGGCAAAGTTACGGTAACAAGATTCCCCAATTACTCCCCAGGGTGTCTTTATCAGGCTGTTAAATGCGCATTCGTGATAGTAAATTCAAATTACACAAATTCGATACCTACTTATAATGTCTTAAATTTTGGAATTCAGTTATTCTTGTAGTTATTTTTGAATTGAGTATAACTTTTGAAAATGTTCTTAAAATATTATTTCTGATGTACTTACAGGTGTTTTTGTATAGCGAATGCAATAGTCATCATCGGCCAGAATACGTCCACTGCTGCAAGAAGGCCTTCGCTTAATAGGGGGTTGCCATAATCCCCACGCGCCATCGCAGAATGCTCAGCACCGTTAACCGAGAGAACGCTGCTGCCCGTCCTCCGGTGGTTCGGTTCGGGATGCAGATTTAGGAGGACATACCCACAGGTTCCATAATATGCAATAGCTATCGTGGTTTATTTTACTTTATCTCTATATTTGAATAATGATTTCACTGTTTCCGCGTATTACTATTACTCCGGAAAAGTAACTTTCGTTACTATGTATTTCCAGAAAAAAACCTATACTACCTACCTACTACTAGTACATTGGGTGACAAAAGTACAAGCAAGCAGTATTATGATAGACACATATTTGGTGATAATGATTGACCACACAACTACGTTTTTTATCATGGGCTTTCATTCCGTGTCTTTGTCGCATATTTTTACGTTCCGGAAAAAAAGAAACCCGTACAATAGAAGACCATTGAAAGCTCGGTTTGCACAGACAATATTTACTAGTACCATAACAAAATAATGGTATATTTAAAAATAGTAACATCAATAATTATTTTTCTTTGTGTGCTTACTTTTTTTATTTCCCATCTGCTATCAATTGGTGGCAGTGATGAGCCAGCGTGGCGGACATAGCTCGATTGCCCTTCGAGGGCAGCGACAATGTTAAAATAAATGGACGGGAAATAAGCGCACGGATTTTGAAGACTATATGTTGAGCGCCGGCTCTCCACTCACTTCAGTCAGACTCTGCCTTTGCGACATGCGAGCCCTACGATACGACAATACAAACTTCTAATACATGTACATGTGTTCTCTTTTTGTCATGCAGTAATTAGATTCGCTATTTCTATTTTCCGGCAAATGTAATATGCATACTTTTAGCTAGGTATGCTTGATTGTGTAGTCTTGTTAATTTTGATCGATTTGCAAGCGCTGGGCCCGTCCATTCCATTATCACCGTCGCTGTTCGAGGGGAGGTGTAAGTCTAGCAGACAATTAAAAAAGCTAATTAGCTAATGCACTAATAGCTAAGGGAATGATGGTGGTCAAATAAAAATAAAACCTTATTGCCTTCAGTTTACAGAACTATAGATATATGTCTTGCAGAGCCTAATTCCGTTGTAAGCAATTGAGTAACTAATATTTCGATCTCAGACATTAAACAACAACTAGGTGACCATTATCACATTATCACGTAACTTTTTTCCTTGAATCGAATAGGTCTTAATGAAAGGCTTTTGAACGTGGTTATGAACACAGTGTAAAGTTTAAAAGAGTTTTTTGCAGCAAAGTATACTCCAACAAAGCCAGTTTCCGATTACTCTCTTTGTGTGAATCAATGGTTGCTCTTTCGGCAGCTTTGTTAGTTTTTTTTTATACGAGTTCAACGAGCTCACTTATATTATTATTATATATATTGGGGGGACATTTATTACACACAGCGCCATCTAGCCCCATACTAAGCAAAGCTTGTATTATGGAAACCAGAAAGCTGATAGAATACTTATATACATTATTTTTTTCGTAAATACATACTACACCCAGACACAGAACAAACATCGATGTACGTCACATCATTTTTTGTCCTGGGTGGGGATCGAACCCACGCCCTACAGCTCTGAAGGCAGACATGCTACTAGCTGAGCTATAAGGCTGCATAAGGCTTGGGATGGTGATTTGAATTACTTTTTGTATTATGGATGGTTAAGTTAAAAATCGAAGCAATTGTTTTTTTTTGCCGAGGAATATCATTTAATAAATTAGTCTAGTTTTCATTCATCACTTCATCAGCCGCAAGACGTCTACAGCAGGACGAATGCCCTCTTAATAGGTGTCACATCAGGTTGTCAATATTTGTATTCATATAACATTTACATTTATATTAGTGAAAAGATGGTGAGCTAAAAAATAATAGTTATATACTTAGCTAATATTTTAATTATGAAACATGCTGTTTTATACAAGCATTACGTAGAACAAAAACTTTTTTTTTAATACGTTCAAGTGACGAGACGAGCAAGACTTTCACCTGATGGTAAGCGTCACGGCAGCCACTAACAGTAGCAGTGCTAGAATTGTGAACTTGCGAACACAATCCTGCGCCGCACTGCACTGCGCTCGTCACCCTGAGATATTAGATGTTAAATCTCTTCATACCCAGTAATTTCTCTGGTAACATTGACCTTCAAACAGGAACACAGTAATGCTTGCACACTACTGCTTGGCGGTTGAATAACTGGCAAAGGTGTGGTACTTCCCCAGGCGGACTCAGCAGTAGAGTCTTACCACTACAAAAAACTATTTATATATTTATCTGGGTTAATGGCTAGATCGCAAAATGACTTCATCTCAGTTAGCCAAACGTTTGGGCAGGTTTCTTGGCCAGCAGCCTGGCCACTTTTCCATAGACCATAGAGTACGACAGAGTCATATTTACTGCAAGCTAATTTGTACTTTATTTGTAAAATACAGTGTGTCGATGTATATCGACAACCGCCTTAATAACATTTTTGGGAAAGTACTGGGCCTTAATTAACTACAACAATATACAAACTAGGTAATCTACTTAACCTAATAAATGAAAAGCAGACAATTTAAATAAAACTATAAATCAGTCAGTTCTTAATGTTTATAAGGAAAAATAACGTTACATCTTAATCTGTTACCGTTAGTTTCACTACTGGCACATAAAACTCATTTCATGAACATTCATTTTAGGTAGTTCGCATCAAACACGGCACGAAAAATCATGTGTGTGTGTGTGCATAATGCACAAAGGCCGTATTGTAATAGGAAGCGGGCGGCCAGTGTTTGTAGAGAGGCGTCGGTACACATGATTGCGCTGTGCTGACGTACCTACAAGAACAATTAAGTAGTCCGACCAACTTATCAATGCAGATGAGCGAGGAAGCCGCCGTCGTAGTTTTTGAACAAAACTGACAGCAGCTATTGAATCTTCTTAGTTCTTCCATTTGACCAACATAACAACAAAGTTGGTAGCTCTGTACTCTACGCAGGTCTATGTTGAACGCATTAAAATGCTAACTATTCAATTCAAATCAAACCCTTTTTGTTCGAGTATTTATTAAAGTAATATTTAATTAAAAATCACATACATTACAATATAATTATAATTTTTTTGTTTATTATTATAATTATGACTATTAACCATTACTATTATTAGTGGTACGTTCTATGCCTGCAAAAAATGAGATCGCATTTGTCGCTCAGTTATAGGTTTGTTTCTTTGAAGATTCTATAGTCTAGGGTCTGGTTAGGCTACGCACAGATAATTTTATTTTGTAGAAACAGTGGCAAATGAGCAGGTGGCATGTACTTTGGATAATACTTTAGAGATGTGCTTTGAAGGCATTATAGAATCATCTCATTTAGGCATGCGCCATAAGAACTGAATTTAGGGAATTAGGCTGGGGACTTACGAACGTAATTTATAGATTTGTGGGTCGAATTTCTTACGTGTCGCCTAAATAGTCGAGTCAAGACGACAGACAACTTATATAATATGAATTAACGAAGCCAGTCGCTGGTGCCAGTCTAGCTGACACACCACTGCTGGCACCGTAGTGTAAATAACAGTTTTTCGTGCGAGTCCAGCGGCGTTTGTCAGCGCTGGTATGCCAATTGCTGGCTCTAGCGACTAGCCTCGTGGCAACCTTATAGCATCGTCGTGTGTCACATTTCAATCGGACTTTTGTATGAAAGTGAATGCAGAGTGTGTGTGAGTGTGTGTGTGTGTGTTTTTGCGCAACGCAAAAAGGCGCGACTCGCGACTCACTAAATTAGGTTCGTGTAAGTAAATAATGAAAATAATGATGGTGATAATGTTAGAAATTGTGTTAGTACGCTCTTTTCATTATTCTCAATATTTGATTCTCCAATATTGTTTGCGCTTCAGAATTAAAAATATTCAACGATTTAAGCAGCGTACTATGATAAAATGAATTTACAGGAAATAGGCGCATGAAATTTGAAGACTTTAATTTGAGCGCCAGCTCTCCACTCGCGTCAGTCATACTCTGCCTTTGCGACATGCAAGCCGTACGATACAACAATACAAATAAATCAAAAATATAAAAATGATTATAATCAAAATTCTCATTCGGTCATGCAGTAATTAGATTCGCTATCTCTATTTTCCGGCAAATGTAATATGCATACTTTTAGCTAGGTAGGTATGCTTGATTATGTTGACTTGTTAATTTTGAACGATTTGCAAGCGCTAGGCCCGTCCATTCCATTATCATCGTCGCTGGATTTAAGTACCGAAGTACAATACGTACAATTTTTTCTTTGTATTCTTCAAAAAAAAGTGTTACCAAAGTGTAATTATGAAAGTCATTCAAAAACTCTATTCATTCATTTTATTTATTTTCTTATCGGGCTGACCCGATAATATACAATTTGCAAGTAAAATTAACATAGGCACGTACGCACCTATTGAATTGGTAAAACATACGAAAATTACAAAAATATCGAACAATACCTATCTTGAAAACATGGAGCACTCTCTAGTTTCACTCTCATCAGCTAGAAGACGTCCACTGCTGGACGAAGGCTTCCCCCTTGAAAGGGAGGGATAGAGTTTAACCCTTCGTAACTTGTAATAAAATGTCCTAAATAACTATTTCCCCTGAAATAGCACCCTAACACCCACCGAACGTCTAGACTCAAAGCAGGAATCCAAACAAATAAGCCAAAAATAAATAAAAAATAAATAAATAATAAATATGGTGATTTATTTTCGTTTCTTTGTTCTCGGTCTTTCTAAGAAAACAGAGCGAAATGTATCGGTCGGATTGTCATCAATGGAGGAAAATGTATAAAGAATCGGAAATCAGCTTTGAAATAGATTCAATAAATGATGATCTGTGGGTAAATAAAATAAGTATCGCTTCATATATCCTGTTTAATACAAAGGTAGAGCGTGGTATCTCGCGCATACCTGAAATAAGATGAATACGGAAATTTATTCGGTATAGGAACTGTATGGTGTTAAAGTTGTATTAGAGATTATGGTATGGGCACAGAATAAATAATAGTACTCCGTACAGAAAGTTCACTCCGCAAAGGAATTTAAATAAATAAGGACTGTATGTACTAGCAATAAAGTAGCAATTCAACTCGAACAGCGCTAGATACCGCTCGCTATATTCACCTAGATATACCGCTCTCTTTCTATCACGTATGCTTAGTTACGTGCGACGAGGCTAGCGTGCGGGCGGCCACTGACTTCTGCCTTGCATTGTTCTCCCGGACGGAGCGCCGGCCGAACATATCTAAACTGCGGAGTGACACCCCCTTGGTATGGGTAGTCCAAATTCGCTACTTAAGATAATCGTCTTTAGAAATGTCGTGTTTAGAGACACGACGGTCACGTCATGTTCATAATATTATACTAGTTTTTATTGGGAATTGGAATCGTTATTGCGGCCACTTATGGTACATACTGACACGTTCGGTAAGCGGCCCGTAAACAGGTCACTAGTCTAGTTAGTAATGGAACAGTGTTTAAATAATGAAGTTCACAATACCCAGCTCATACATAAACAGGCATACATACTCATCACACACGCACACAAAGCGATAAACAATCTAAGCTAGAACACCGCACGCGCATAAAAAACTTGCTTTAGGTTGTCAAAGGTGAAGTTGTACCGTTTTCGTAGTACTATTATTTATATGTGTGGCGTTACCTCGAATTTATTTATGATCATACACTAAAATAAACAATAGGATATGCAACCCGTCGCAGCTTAATTCATTTACATTCACAGTCGTTGCAGATTTTTACTCTATTCCGCAAATAAATTCAATTAATTCAAAAGGTATCGCGACCGTAGTAAAAACATATTATGTAGCAAACAATATCACGAGTGAGAACAGGCATACAGGGTTACGAGTATACTAGCGCTATTGGTGGTGGTAACCGTAATCACGATTATTGCCGTTTTGAGAGTAATGATCGCATGTAGCGAATTTTACGGGACTATGCGGTACGTTCATTCTAAGCCGAAAGAAGCTTATTGTACTCATCATTATAAACAACTAGGTATTCTGAAGAGAACAACCCTAAAAAAGGCCAGCCGCATATTATCATAAATTTTCTAATAGATATATTCTCGCGCGCACCTGCAGGCACTCCGTGCATACATTTTGTACTAGGTACAAAGAAATTTCTCGTGGGGACCGTCTCGTTCGCACCAGTTATTGTGCGTGGTGTGTGATGGTCGGTTCGGCGCACGCGAGAATTTTTCTATTAGAAATTTCTTATGATATGCGGCCGGGCTAGCGGTGGCGAACATCCCGCGATCCACAAACCACCTGCCAAGCTTGGGCATTATGGCAATCCCTTCCTATTAAGGGGGTAGGCCTTAGCTTAGCAGTGGACGTCATCTAGCTGATAATAAAATTAATTATTTCATTAATGAGTTTCGCGAAAGCAGACTGAAATAGCTTTTAGCTATTTCAGGTTCGGTGCCTTGGTGAAAGTTGTACACATTTATTAGTAAATTGAGCTCCTTTCGGCTAAGATTTCCGTGTAACCCTGTATATTACCCACGCCGAACACACTTTGTAACGTACATTTTCGTACTTCCGAATAACAAGGACAAAGACGTAAAATGAAGTATTCACACTGTCATAGTCCTCAGCTAAATTAAAACTGAAATGGAACATTTCCCAGCCCCGCAGTCTGAGGTTTAATTAAAATTACGGGAACCCCGAATGCAAGCGCTTCGTTTCATGTCATATATTATTAAAGATTATGTTTGTATTGTGTGGTATCCAACCGGTACCATTGAAATTTGTTAACGGTAAACGGTTTAAACAAGCATTGTCGTTGTATTCGGAAAATTGCTGCTTTTTGCAGATTCACACGCTCTGGATTCGGTGATTGCATTTTTTTGCGTTGATCCTATTTCTTTGATCAAAGGCTGGCCGTTATCGTACTAATCAGTTTTTTTGTCAGCCGCTACTAATCTATTAAATTACATCTTACTCTTATTTCTTTTTTTTTTATTAATAAAGGGTGGTTTATTTGAACTAAATATTAATCTTACTTTAGCTAGATAAACCTTGTTGCACAAAATTAAATATAGTATGATAATCGTAAAGCGTATTCCATTCTGACACCTATTCTTTACAGTTCTATTATATTATTTGTGGATAGTTACCGTGATCATGTTGTGAAACGAGCTCCCGAGATTTAGGCGCAATGGGTGATTTTCTAGAACTACGTTCTGACAGCTGTCAGAAAACTTCCCATTGCATGCACTATGTTACTATAATAATATATATTTTCATCACACTTGCTCGTAAAGTAGATCTTATTACATCGCTTTTAGGCTCATAATCCAAGCTATTATACACGCGTGCTTTTTACTTTACTTTACGGCACTTGTACTATAATAGGTATAACCCGGTAAAGTCAAGTTTGTACGTGACTGCAATTAGACGTACGTATACGAAGCACTCTTAATATAGCCGGGTAATACTTAGTTTTTTTGTAATACCAACAAAGAGTTCTTATGCCGCTGAAGTAAATGTCAACCTGCGCGCGCATTACTGATTTGGGCGCCATTTTCCGCAAATGTTTGTTGACGTTTTCGCTGTGTGGTTCATTATTATCAAAAAAAAAAGGTTTTTTCCTCGCAAGTGTGACGAAAACAGTCGTATGGAACTCTTGTGCTATTAGTCATTACGCTCTCGGCTTTCTTATCGCGCTCGCCTGCGGCTCGCGCGCATAATACCGCCTCTAGTGTAATGACCAACATAGCACACTCGTATCATAATGTACTATTTTATAATCACATACTTATTTTTTATACATTGACTTTAGACAATAGACAATATTACATTTGTAATTTTTTACTTTAACAGTAACTGTAATGTTTGATATGAAATTCCTTTAAGAAAAGAATAAAATCTTCTTTTAAAACGTGCGCCTGGTCGACGCAACGCGTGATCAAAATGCTGGCGTTTATTTGGCCCAACACATAAGCTTTGCCATTCAACGCTGAAATGTCGCCAGCACGCTGGATACGTAATAAAGTAAGTATAGTCTATTGTCTACGCTGCCGACTGGTAGTTTGAGCATTTGGATTGTCTCTATATAGACTTTCATCGGTCTGGATACAATCCTTTTGGTTTTGTATAATAGGCTAAGTAGTTTATGTAGTCTATCTAGTATGTTGTAGTTTTAATTATAGAGGCTTTTGCCAAAAAATATTTTTTTTAAATCTAAAAAATAAAAATCTTTAATTTGTCGAAACGAATTATACAAAAGTTTTAAGTACAAAAACTAATAAGAGGTACTTACTTCATATCTAAATGCTTACAAGTAGGTACCTATATAAATTATAATAAATATAAAATTTTACAATCTATAACTATAAAAGGCTATGTCCTGACTGACTGACTGACTGACTGACTGACATATAGACAACGTACAGCCCAAACCGCTAAACGTAGAGACTTGAAATTTGGAGGGTATGTTTTTGGAGAGGTGTAAACGCCCACTAAGAAAGGATTTTTCGAAAATCAACCCCGAAGGGGGTTAAATGGGGTGTTAAAGTTTGTATGAAACTTTTTATTCTCTGGTTCGATTGATACAAAACTTGGTATACGTATTCTACTATAAAAATAAGAAGATACGGGTGTCACAGTTTTTTCAAAATCATCTCCCG
The DNA here is from genome assembly GCA_905404285.2 of Erannis defoliaria. NCBI lineage: Eukaryota > Metazoa > Arthropoda > Insecta > Lepidoptera > Geometridae > Erannis > Erannis defoliaria. Next base: position 6,498,309 of record FR990066.1, on the reverse strand, counting down.
TTAGTATAAAAAAAACTAAGTTTTAGTGATAGTACGTTTGTTTCTCCTTAACTTTGTAACGGCTGTACATATTAAAATGAAATTTGGTATAGGGATGGGGATAGTGTGGGGATGGGGGTGGGGGTGGGGGTGGCGATGATACTGGGAACGGAGACGGGACGGAGATAGGCATGTTAATATTAAGATTACAATTGCTATCGGGATGGGGATGGGGATGGGGTGGGGATGGGGATGGGGATGGGGATGGGATGGGGATGGGGTGGGGATGGGATGGGGATGGTGTGGGGATGGGTGGGGATGGGTGGGGATGGGTGGGGGTGGGTGGGGATGGGTGGGGGTGGGTGGGGATGGGTGGGGATGGGGTGGGGATGGGGTGGGGATTTGGTGGGGACAGGTGGGGATGGGATGGGGATGGGATGTGGATGTGGATGAGGCTGGGAACGGGGATGGGCGTGTCCATATTAAGATGAAAGTTGAAATCGGGATGGGGGTGGGGATGGGATGGGGTTCGGGATGGGGATGAGGGAGGGAACGGAGATGGGGACGGGGATGGGCGTGTTCATATTAAAATGACATTTGGTATCGGGATGGGGATGGGGAAGGGGCCGCTTATAGGGATGAGGCTGGGAATGGGGACGGGGATGGGCGTATTTATTGGTCGGCTGAACAGATGGAGCTGCATTTTTGGATAAGTAGTTATAGCATAAGGTTCGGAAACGGACATAGGCTATTTTTTGTAGGTCCACGCAGACGACTGTTTGACGGACATAATTATTATAGATACTGTACAGCCTAAGCTGCTAAATTATTTCTTAATCTATAACTATAAAAGGCTTTGTCCTGACAGACTGACTGACTGACTGACATATAGACAACGTACAGCCCAAACCGCTAAACGTAGAGACTTGAAATTTTGAGGGTATGTTTTTGGAGAGGTGTAAACGCCCACTAAGAAAGGATTTTTCGAAAATCAACCCCGAAGGGGGTTAAATGGGGTGTTAAAGTTTGTATGAAACTTTTTATTCTCTGGTTCGATTGATACAAAACTTGGTATACATATTCTACTATAAAAATAAGAAGATACGGGTGTCACCGTTTTTTCAAAATCAGCTCCCGTTAGTATAAAAAAAAAAAAACTAAGTTTTAGTGATACTACGTTTGTTTCTCCTTAACTTTGTAACGGCTGTACATATTAAAATGAAATTTGGTATAGGGATGGGGATAGATGTGGGGATGGGGGTGGGGGTGGGGGTGGCGATGATACTGGGAACGGAGACGGGACGGAGATAGGCATGTTAATATTAAGATTACAATTGGTATCGGGATGGGGATGGGGATGGGGATAGGTGGGGATGGGGTGGGGACAGGTGGGGATGGGATGTGGATGAGGCTGGGAACGGGGATGGGCGTGTCCATATTAAGATAAAAGTTGAAATCGGGATGGGGGTGGGGATAGGATGGGGTGAGGATGGGGTTCGGGATGGGGATGAGGGAGGGAACGGGGATGGGGACGGGGATGGGCGTGTTCATATTAAAATGACATTTGGTATCGGGATGGGGATGGGGAAGGGGCCGCTTATAGGGATGAGGCTGGGAATGGGGACGGGGGTGGGCGTATTTATTGGTCGGCTGAACAGATGGAGCTGCATTTTTGGATAGGTAGTTATAGCATAAGGTTTGGAAACGGACATAGGCTATTTTTTTGTAGGTCCACGCAGACGACTGTTTGACGGACAATTATTATAGATACTGTACAGCCTAAGCTGCTAAATTAATTTTTAATATTAAATTTGGTCATCCTCGAGCAAACTTAAAGACTTGCAAGCGGCTTGGAAAAAATGCAATAATATACGTATTTTAGTGATTCAATTGAGTTGGGCCCCGATTTAACCGAATTCCAGTATTCAACATTACTACGCGGGCAAAGCCGCGGGCAAAAGCTAGTATAACTATAAAAGGCTATGTCCTGACTGACTGACTGACTGACTGACTGACATATAGACAACGTACAGCCAAAACCGCTAAACGTAGAGACTTGAAATTTGGAGGGTATGTTTTTGGAGAGGTGTAAACGCCCACTAAGAAAGGATTATTCGAATATCAACCCCGAAGGGGGTTAAATGGGGTGTTAAAGTTTGTATGAAACTTTTTATTCTCTGGTTCGATTGATACAAAACTTGGTATACATATTCTACTATAAAAATAAGAAGATACGGGTGTCACAGTATTTTCAAAATCAGCTCCCGTTAGTATAAAAAAAAACTAAGTTTTAGTGATAGTACGTTTGTTTCTCCTTAACTTTGTAACGGCTGTACATATTAAAATGAAATTTGGTATAGGGATGGGGATAGATGTGGGGATGGGGGTGGGGGTGGGGATAATACTGGGAACGGAGACGGAACGGAGATTGGCATGTTAATATTAAGATTACAATTGGTATCGGGATGGGGATGGGGATGGGGTGGGGATGGGGATGGGATGGGGTGGGGATGGGTGGGGATTTGGTGGGGACAGGTGGGGATGGGATGCGGATGTGGATGAGGCTGGGAACGGGGATGGCCGTGTCCATATTAAGATGAAAGTTGAAATCGGGATGGGGGTGGGGATGGGATGGGGTTCGGGATGGGGATGAGAGAGGGAACGGGGATGTGGACGGGGATGGGCGTGTTCATATTAAAATGACATTTGGTATCGGGATGGGGATGGGGAAGGGGGCGTTTATAGGGATGAGGCTGGGAATGGGGACGGGGATGGGCGTATTTATTGGTCGGCTGAATTTTTGGATAGGTAGTTATAGCATAAGGTTCGGAAACGGACATAGGCTATTTTTTTGTAGGTCCACGCAGACGACTGTTTGACGGACATCATTATTATAGACTAGCTTTTGCCCGCGGCTTTGCCCGCGTAGTAATGTTGAATACTTGAATTCGGTTAAATCGGGGCCCAACTGATTCAATTGGAATCACTAAAATACGTATATTATTGCATTTTTTCCAAGCCGCTTGCAAGTCTTTAAGTTTGCTTGAGGATGTCCAAATTTGGCATGTCGCGTTTGCAATACTTACTTCAAAACAAAGCCGTCTTGTAGAATTTTAAACAGACAGACAGATGGACATGACAATAGATGGATGGATGGACATGGAACTTCTGAAGATTGTGAGGCTTCTTTAAAAATATAATATAATGTGGGAGATATATCACTGCAGGTCGATAAATTAGAATGTGATGAACTGGGAATAGTTGGGATGGTAAATGTAGGTGAAATTAATTTGTCATTTGTTAACTGAGTAGGCTGTACCGTAAATGTAGGTGAAATTAATTTATCAGACTGAGCCGTAAATGTTGGTGAATTCAGTTCAGAAAAATATCGGGCTGAAGAAGTTTGGACGGTATGAGTTGAAGACGTTTTGTAATTATTTTTGGGCATCTCTACAGCTAAAACACAAAAAAAGTGCGTGCGAGCGATCTGCGGAGCCTGGTCTACCGATAGCTGCCGGCCTATTTTCAAAAAATTTAGCATTTTACCATTACCTTGCATGTATATTAAGCAAATTTGTATATTTGTCCAAGAACATCCCGAATGTTTCGATTATCAGTCAGAAAAGGTACCAAAAAATACTGTAAGCAGAAAAGTACACTATAAAAAACTTCATTTTCCAAAATGTAGACTTGAACTATATAAGAGAAATGCTTACTTGATGGCAATCATAATTTATAATAAACTGCCGACCGAAATAAAAATGCTACCCAAGAGCAAATTTAAACGAAAATTGACTACTTGGTTATTCATAAAATGCTATTATACTGTCTCAGAATATTTGACTGATAAAAATACTAATTTATAATAATTGACGACGAAATTATTGAATATATTTACTGAATTATAATAATATTACATTATGTTAATTACCTACATTATTGCACACCTCTTAAAGAGGTAGTCTGTATGGCACTGTATTATTGTATAAGAAGACCTGTCCTACCTACATTTAGCAATAAATATTCTTGATTCTTGATTCTTAAAGAATCAAAGTACAAAGGCAAAGTAGAAGTTGCGTCAGAACTTATATCTTCTGTTTGAATGCAACTTGGAGATGTAGGAACCTCAACACGTCGCTTAGTTATTTTTTTCGCTACTACTGGAACACGTGGAGTGCCGTTAGAAATTATATCTATGTCTTCTAACAGATACGCATCAAAATGATTTCCCGTAAATCGTAGCCGCTTTATAGGTCTTCCTGCTGTACCAAACTTTGCATACAATTTGCCATTTTCATAAACTTCAAACTCAAACTCATATATTTGTCCTGCAGCGGCTAGTTCACACGCAGTGCCCCAACTCGACTGCCGTGACATGTCATTAAAGTATGCAGTCGCAGCGGTGTAGTTGTCGCCGTTTGAAACATGAGACATGATTTCAAACTCTTCCCAATTAGCTACTACATGAGTAACGATGGTACGATATACGATTTTTCGCACCTCAATTGCCTTTTCTTGGGTACCGTGCATTAAAAAAGAAAGCGAACGAAAAAGACACGCTCCATCACCAACGATGGGAACAACATAGTGTTTTACCTTCGCTCCATGAATGAAGAGAAGTTCACTACGCATTTTAAATAACAAACTAAATAACAATATCAACAGTAACAATATAAAAAAACCTAATAACAAACAATGTAAACTAAAATTAAAAAAAAATACGAATAACAAACTAAATAGCAATCTAAATAATTAAAGGAACAAATAACGATAATTATACGAAATGTAAATAACAAATGAAATGAAATAAGCTTAAGCAGAAAAAGTATGATAACAAAGAACGCAAAAAGATCACCAAAATATCGCAAGAATTACGAAACTTCGATAAAATACAGTGCTGCACTGATCGCTTAGGTAGGCTCGGTGTGGGTTGGAGTGGGGCGTGCTCGACGTACAGCGCGTCATTATACTCGGGTTTTAACGTATCTGAGCCGACGCGGGATGGACGGTTCGAAAGCGCTGTGCTTGGTGCGTGCACCGGATCAAGTACATGTGTTTAAAACATTTATCTTCTTACGCATAAATACTCGATTAGCTATTATTATTAGCTTATCTATAATTATAACATTTTTTTTTTCAAATGAAAAATTGACCCGTGGCCTTCCAGTTTTGAAATTGTTTGAAAATTCTGAAACATGTTTATGTTTATTTTATCTTATCTCTTAAGTCAAAAAACTTAACAGCCTTAAATTAATGGTTTCGGCAAAATGGTATTTTAATGATACATTGAACCCCTTGCGATTTTTTCAAAATCCTTGCTGAGTGTGCGTTTCTCTGCATCAGCCCTTAACACTAATGGTATATCGGCCTACCCTGATTGGGCCATATTCACTACGCTGGCCCAGTGCAGGTTGGCGGATTCACATACACTATCGTATTTCTTCTCCGGAAATATGTAGTTTTAAAAAATGTTATATTTATAGATAGCTAATCGAGTGTTTATGCGTAAGAAGATAAATATTTTAAACACATGTACTTGATCCGGTGCACGCACCAAGCACAGCGCTTTCGAAACGTCCATCCCGCGTCGGCTCAGATACGTTAAAACCCGAGTATGACGCGCTGTACCTCGAGCGCGCCCCACTCCAACCCACACCGAGTCTACCTAAGCGATCAGTGCAGCACTGTATTTTATCGAAGTCTCGTCATTCTTGCGATATTTTGGTAATCTTTTTACGTTCTTTGTTATCATACTTTTTCTGCTTAAGCTTATTTCATTTCATTGACTCTGTTGATACGGTATGCAATAATGATGATGCTGTAAACTATCCAGTTGAGTTTTTAAATTCATTAAGACCAGCGGGGCTACCATATCAGAGGCTTATCCTGAAGAAAGGTACACCCGTCATGCTCCTTCGGAATTTAAGACCACCCAAATTGTGTAATGGAACCAGGTTACAAGTAAAAATGCTGCATCGTAATCTGGTTGAGGCCATCATTTTGACTGGGTGTGCCCATGGCGAAACAGTGTTTGTGCCGCGTATTCCCATGATTCCCAGTGACTTACCTTATGACTCCAAAAGGCTTCAATTTCCTCTAAAAGTTTGTTTTGCCATGACCATCAATAAGGCTCAGGGTCAAACTTTAAAATACGCTGGTATTGATTTAAGGCAGGACTATTTTTCGCATGGTCAGTTCTATGTGGCTTGCTCGCGAGTTAGCTCCCCTGAAAGCCTGGCTATTTTAGCACCTTCCAACAAAAAAATCAAAAACGTTGTCTACAAAGAAATATTGTAATCTTTCGGGTCAAAGGCCCCGGCAACTATAGCGTCATTAGCAGACATTTTTAGGGTTCCGTAGTACTACGAGGAATTCTTATAAGTTTGTCATGTCCATCTGTCTGTCTGTTTAAAATTCAACAAGACGGCTTTGTTTTGAAGTAAGTATTGCAAACGCGACATGCCAAATTTGGTCATCCTCAAGAAAACTTAAAGACTTGCAAGCGGCTTGGAAAAAATGCAATAATATACGTAGTGATTCAATTGAGTTGGGCCCCGATTTAACCGAATTCCAGTATTCAACATTACTACGCGGGCAAAGCCGCGGGCAAAAGCTAGTTATTAATATATATTAATATACTATTTATTATTTATTAATCCTTTTGTTTTTTGTTGTGTAGTAGGCTAAGTAATCTTTGTAGTTTGTTGTAGTTAATAAAGGCTTATGCCTATAAAAAAATATATTTTAGATACATATATATGTAGGTACAACATTTTAAGGAAACAAACTTATTATGATGCCTATGAGCATAATAATAATGTGTTAATAATAATGTGCGTAATTTGTATGTATAATTGGGATTAATAATTGCTTTATTTTATTGTCTAGCTAAAGGTATGAAAAGTGAAGCAATTTACTCGTGGATTTGTCTTGGGTAAGCCTATGCCCTTGCTATGCTCGGAAGTATAGCACCCGTGACGGAAGACTGCTTTATCCCTTTAGTAAACATAATAATTATATGATATACATGTGACCATAGAAAGAATAGGCTTAGAACCCGAGTCGGCTCAAGCTAAGTGAAGCAATTTCAAGTAGGAGTACTATTACTCTGTGACTACCATAAGGCTGTATAAACGCAAGCTGTGAAAATGTGAAAGTTCAAATCCTCGAAGCAACATTGTGAAACGAGCGCGTTCTAGAAATGTCACTCTGCCAGCTGTCACGCGTATCAAGCTATGTTTAATGACCTTTATTGTTCGATAATAATCTGGATTATCTGCAATAATTATGGTATGTTCTAAAATATCTACCATATCCGTTGGTGTTCCGGCTATGCCAGATAATTTCCTACGTAAGAGTAAGCGACGGTAAACCGTTAAATGAAAAACTTTCTAAACATTTTCTCTGCGGGTTAAAACTTGAGTGGGAGTTTAATTCTGTTTCTTATACGTGCAGTAGTAGCCATCTTGGGGTTTAAGCGAGCTTTACTTTGTAATTTTATCAAAAATATGTAACAAAAATAGATGATAGTGTAGAAAATTACTGTTAAAATAAAAATGACCGGCGAGATAATATTTTTAGTTGATTTTCTTACTATAAAAATTGAAAAAGACGTATTAATTATTTTAAACGTATTCAGGATTTTGTAGTACTCAGGTGATAACTCCAATACCAAATAACCAACCTAGTCATGGTTTACTAAATCAATTCCACTTCATCGTTGTCTTCCCTTTCCCACTCTTACTGGCTCTACCTATCTAGAGCTATTTAAATTGAAGCTGATATCCAAACTTCAAGAAAAAGAAACCAGCCTTTCCATTAAAAAAAACCACTCGATTATTTACAATGGATCAGCAGTTTTGTTTCACGATATCAGAGGTGGTCCCATAGTATAAGTTGCTTATAATGATGTGTATATCCTAGAATATGTCAGTTTACCTTAACAATACAAAAGCAAAAAATCGAATTCCATAGCAGCATACATTTTTAAGCACCAGTTTGACGACAAGAATCCATCTTAAAATAATTAAACTACGATATGCAAATAACAATAGCCTACACAATAGAGGTACTTTAAAAAGCCATTCTGGTTGACGATAAAAGATATCATATCTCTTATCCCAGAGACGAGAGTGCTCAGAGCAAGGAGAATTGTTTAACGACAGAAATAAAAGATGTCACGATCTTTTTATTGTTCGGCGAAGCCCAAGCAAGCAGAAATTCACAATATTACGCTAACAAAGCGTGTTTCGTGTTCAATCAGGATGTAGACAGAGGGGTAGCGAACAATCTGTTTGATTTAGACATATATGCATATACAATCCATTAGTGACCTATAGACATTTTTACACGTAGGATCTGGTAAAAATTTACAAAAAATGATTATAATATGATTGTGATGATGATATTTCTGATGACATACTAGTTTAAAGCCCACGTTTTGGCCCAGTTGCACTTGGTGGATTCACATACGCCGTTGAATTTCTTGTCTGAATGTATGCAGTTTTCTTACGATGTTTTCCCTTACTAAAAGCCAGTGGTATGACACATTTTGTTTGGTATGAAGCTTAAAACATATTATGTTTAGAAATACTGAGAAACTTATTCTATATATAGTCACAATACCTGACTTTGTGCTAGCAAATACGTATTTTTAATAGAAATTATGTACTATTTATACGGGAATACTCACGTTTAATTAAATCGGATACTCCGACTATAGTTTCGATCACATCCGGTGACCTTTTTCAAAGAATGAAAACAGAGCCCGAAGTGCGTGCAGCTACGTCCTGCTTAGCACACAAAAAAATATGTGTCAAAACCACGTCAGTTTTCATAATAAAATTATGTACTCTCAAAAAAGACGTAAATAAGATGACAGTTATCTAGTGTTGTGCTATCTGTTGATAGTTTGGGGCTTGTGTTTCAGTGAAAGTGTCAACCATTATTTTTTTAAATAATCCTACAACCGATGTGTGATAAGATGTTCCAAGTGCTCTATCACTAAATCATTCCAAGCTATAGTTCAATCACTAATTCGATTCCGAAACTCATCTCCGCATGGAATTATATTGAACCGTGCGAATTATTAACCCAGAGCGATCACCAACTCGAATAATGAATACCTTCTCATCCGGAATAGGCAAATCAAAGGCTTTGAAAATCTACCAACATCACAAAAGTAAACATGACGTACCTCTAAGTAAAGTGGATACGTAGAGGACCTCTTACGTCTTACCCCTTTCGCACAATTTAAACATTTTTTTTAAATAAATTGTAGATAAATTGTGCAATAAATGTAAGATGTGGCTGGCAGAAAAATAAATCTTTTGCTTGGAAGAGTTTCTAAACAAGCACAGTGTAATATACTTAGGTTTATCTTTTCTTTGACATTTCTACATGCCAATGAATAGCAAAATAGATTGGACTACAGGATTGGATCGTATTGATAGGTATTAGACACTACACCTATCACTACGATCATATTTCTAATCTATTTTTTGTGGAATAAATTCATTTCAATAAAACATAATCTTGTTGGGATTTCGTATCTGTATTAGAAATAAATAATAATAATAATCATCCTCAGCATCGTAGACCGTGTTTTAAACATTAGTTTGCGCTGCCTCGGGAATTTAGTTCGACTCATATTATACGAGTAAATACAAATTTTGGTATGAACTTATACTTACGATTGAGCCAAGGGAATAGCCGGCCACTCAGCCATTCCCTTGGCTCAATGGCCGGTGGCAATTTGATGTCAACAAGTCAAGCGATACAGTTAAATATCAACGCACTAATAAATAAATAGAGCAGGAGTGAATCTCCTGTATGTACTACTATTATTTTCTGTGCTTTGCTGGTTAGGTATATTTCGTAAACTTATTAGTGTGTTTGAAACACACAGAAAAATAAGACGAAAAAAGGTAAATTATTGATTTATATCAGTTTTAATGCATTTGTATCATATATATTTTTTAATTTTAGATAATTTTGACGAAAAAATTGAAAATAGACTTTGGACTCGAATTAAAAATGTTTCTCACTTTATACTTATGTCAATGACAACTACAGACAAACAAAACAGACCGATTGATGGCTGACTGATTCACAGGTCAAAAAATAATATTACTTGCAACAATGGTCGCCCATATATCTGCATTGCTCATAAATTATACTCGTAACTATGCCATGCCGCTTTGCTGCGAGCGTAACATTCATGGTTGCACTTTGTATAAAATTACGTTGTGGCCTGGGTAGCTCTAAATGTATTCATGGACATAACGGAAGTGTAAATGCCTATATAGGTTGTGGTTGATAAGGACTCTCTCGGATAACGGTGGTGAGAATTCTGCGATCCCTAAGTCAGCTGACAAGCGGGTATTATGGCAACTCCTCCAAATTAATGGGGAGGCCTTCGTCCAGCGTGGCCGTCTTCTGGCTCATGATGTGTGTGGTGTGATTTCGAAGTTAATAGTCACTAGATTACTGAGCTTTCATCATCATCATCATTGACAGCCATAAGACGCTATACGCACTTAGGGGACTACAACAAGCTACTGACCTTGAAACAGCATTATCAGCATACTACGCTTATGCCTACTCGTGGCATCGTTACGGTATTATATTGTGGGGAAACAGCGTAAATGTAAATTAACTCTTCATCTCGCAAAAGAAGTGTATTCGTATCCTTGCAAACATAAAAGCTCCAGATATCACCAAAAAAGAATTCCACAAACCGTATTTTATTAAATTAAAGATTTTAACAATAGCATCAATAAACAATTTTGACTTTGACGTCCACAACTGGACTGAGCTTTAATTCCAGTGAAAAAACCCTTTCCTGTGATTATTAACTTATTTATCGATTTTTCTGCAGTTTGTACGAAAAATAACAATTGTGGCAAGTTTACAATAGTTCCAAATGATCGTCGTCAGCCACAAAACGTCCAATGCTGGACGAAGGCCTTTATAGAGGGGTGTTGCCATAATCCCTATGCTTGGCAGGCGGCTTGGGGATCGCAGAATGGTCATCACCGTTAACCAAGAGGACGCTGCTGCTCGTCCTCCGGTGGGTCTGGTTGCAGTTTAAGGACATACCCAGGACCAAATGATAAATGAATGTAAAAAAATACTTTATAATAAAATTGTCACCCTTATTTTTTTTAAGATAAACGGTTTTGTCGTCAGATCTATAGGTGTGAACGAAATATCAGATCAATCTATCAACAAGAAGGGGTAAAATTTCAATAATTAAATTTGACCCAAAAAAAAACATCAACAAACAGGGCAATCTAAATAAAACCGTTTAAAAATAGGATTGTGACGAGTTTTTTTTTGTTATTTTTTTAAATAATTTATGGGTTGCCTTTGACCGCCATCTCGTCTGATGTTAAACGAAGATGCAGCCTACGATGGAGCACGCTTGCCTAGAAGAAACCGATTCACTCGCGACTTGAAGACAGCCCACCCACACACATTTTTGTCGGTGGAGGATTTACTTCCTGGCTAGTTTACAATAACTCGGTTAAATTTAACTGCGTAAGCCTCGTCGTGCTTCACCTTGTTAAAAAGTACTTAACCATTAACTTTTTAATTGGACTCGACATAAAAAATAAAGACGTCATAAACGCGTGTCACGAGCTATTAGCGAAGCACTGGTAATTAGAATGATTAAGTATGTTTTTTTTTATAAAATAACCTTATATTTTTAGCTTCATAAGTAAAAGATTTATCATCAGCCCGGAGACGTCCATTGCTGAACGAAGGACTCCCCCTTAGACCGCCACACTTTACGACAACCTGCCATTTGCATCCACCGCTTGCCCGCGACTTTTACAATGTCGTCGGTCCACCTAGTGAGAGGCCTTCCTACGCTGCGTCTTCCGGTTCGCGGTCGCCACTCAAGAACTTTTCTTTTCCATCGGTTGTCAGTCCTTCTAGCGATGTGGCCTGCCCATTGCCACTCAAATTGCAAATCTTGCGAGCTATGTCGGTGACTTTGGTTCTTTGACGAATATCAACGTTCCGGATTTTATCGCGCAATGTAACTCCGAGCATAGCTCTCTATATTGCCCGTTGCGTGACTCTGAGTTTCTCCAAAAGGCCAGCTGTTGAAGACCACGTTTCAGTTCCATATGTCATCACTGGCAACACACACTGGTCGTAGACCCTTGTCTTCAGACACTGAGGGATTTTGGACGAGAAGATATTACGTAATTTCCCGAACGCTGCCCATCCGAGTTGGATTCTTCGGGAGACCTCTTTGTCGAAGTTGGACCTACCTAACTGAATAATCTGTCCAAGGTAGTTGTAGTGGTCAACAACTTCGAGAGTACCGTTCCCACTGTCAAGTTTGTCTTGTCCATGTTCATTTTAAGACCCAAGTAAAAGATTACCCATTTTCAATATGCTTTGGTTTTCATTTACAGAATATGATTATATCACACCAATATTATAAATGCGACAGTGTGTCGGTATGCGTGTGTGTGTGTATGCTTGTTAGTTTCTTCACGCCAATATGGCTGAACTATTTATATACATTCCTTCTTCAGGGCTACAAAAATACAAACTTGTAGAAAAATTACCCCTCTAAGTTCAGCAACACTTTCTAAGAGAGTCTGAAGTAACTCGGTAAACATTTCAACACAACAAAAGGGACCTGCGTTCTGTATAACCTACCTACCTTTTCGTTCTATCAATTTTCTTTTTCAGGGGCGAAAGTGTTTCCTACAACACTCCAAGGTCAGGAATGTGTTGTGAAAATGTACCTATTGAATGGTGAAGGGAAGCAAGCATTTTATCAAACTTCGTTTTTTGTGCTAGGTGGTTTTGTTTGTGAATTTCTGTATAACATTCTGCATTAGAATCGATTCTATTTTACTTTTTAACTATTTATTACGCACACTTAAAAATTTAAAGATACGCAAATAATTTATTTACCGTGCAGGTAGGTGTATGGCGTAAATATAAGGCCACATTTTATTTTGCAGTCAAAATGTTAGCTAAATGTGTATTGACACTCTAGATTAAAATAACTCAGCGTTTCAGAGGTAACCTGTCTTACCAAATACATGGTAATATAAGGTTGCCTGATTCAACAGAAACACATACTTACACATCCATAGATGCATAATATACACATACGGTATGCAAGGTTATTTATAATACATCTAAAACATTTTAAAGACAGTTCAAATGTAAAAAAAAACACACACACAAAAATGTCACATAAAACTTCGTCCTACTATTTGCCTATGATCTGAATTCCTACACATTTTACAATAAATGTGTGTCTCGGATTATCAGTATTACTCACGAGTGTACTTACCTAAAATATGAAAAAGCAGACAATAATCGTACATTCTTATTTTTTTGGCGACAAAAAGAATGTTTTATTCATGCGAACCCAATTCCGACAAAAACTCAAATTAATTACTCGGAAATCCCAGTGACAAGCATACACTTCTGCGTTCCGATTCACGAATCACGATTCACAAAGATTTGAGGACAATAATTTAAAAAGTTTTATTTCATCTTTGTGAATTCCCCTCTTCTCTTTTGAAGTTCTCCAATGTTTTAACTAAAAAAATATATAATTATCAGGATTATATTCGCAAGTTCACAATTCTGGCCTTGCTAGTGTTATGGGCAGTCGTGACGGTTACCACCAGGCGAACACTCGTCTCGTCACTCAAAGGGGTAAAAAAATAAAATAAGATATAAATATCGAGGTGCATAACTATAATCGTTGTCACTCTCTAATTTTATAAATCGAAAGCTTGTCGGTATGTGTATGTTACATCGTCCCGCCAAAACAGCTAGATGGATTTGGATGAAACTCGGAATTGAGATAGTTTATTTCCCGGAATAACATATAGCCTACTTTTTATCATCATCATCTTCACCGTTTCTTATCATCACATGGGTGAAACCGCGGGGTGAAGCTGGTGTAATATGGCTCAGTTGGGGGAGTAGGTTTGCCTTATGATCTGTAGAGTGTGGGTTCAATTCACGCAAAGGCGAACATTTATGTGCGAGCATTGAAGTTTGTTCTTTATCTGATGCGTGTTTCAAATGTCCGTAATTATGTATTACTAAGTAACGTTTACAAAAATTTATTTCAGAATTCTATCACTTTTTTTTTCTTAGTTATTGGCATTGCACGTTGTGCATTCTGCCAGTGACAAGTTTATTAATTTTCAAGTTTGTTTTAATTAAAATAAAGTCAAATATGTCATGAAATCACAGATTGTCACACGAATTTAGTCATAGTCGAGTCCAAGTCATACCCTAGTAAAGTTGTGGCGACTTTACTATGAGCTTCTACGGAGTTTTGAAAACAACACGAAAATACATGTTTCACCACATTATATCACTTGCCCACACTCGTGCATGCAATTCAACACTCAATGAATAAAACACCGCTATTTTTAATCATTAATTCGCGATAAAACACAAGTTTAATAAAATAATAAAATGCAACGAAATGATTTTTCCGTGTTCCCGCCAAAACTCCATTCTATCACTTATTTGGTTCCTAAAGTATACGTTTGTCTTAGTTTTGGACCAGATGGCGCTGTGTGAAAAGTTCGAAAATTTTTACTCAGACACATTTATCTATCTACTATTAAACAATACTATTACAGCAGTGAACTTTTCTACTACTGCAAGCATATAAAGATTCATAGCTTGGCATAAATAAAGCAGTTACAGGTTCGTGTGAAAGCATTCCGCCATTTCCCGAGATGACGATTCCATGTTGCTCGGTCGGAATCTATCTCGACTTACCTATATTTATTTTGTAGATAAATGCGTTACACGATCGGAAGATTGTTCAACCTCGACGTAGGTACTCTATTAGGTTGTATGCAGATACTCTTTTAAAGTTTTAAAAGGGAACATTTAGCTCTATAATATAATTACTTATACATAGTTTGAAATAACGCTTTTATGTACCTACTTAACACCGTTCTTTGGATTTAGCAAAAATAATAACATTGTAATACGCACCTAACACACTAATATTAACAATGCGAAAATTTGTCGGTATGTGCGTGTGTGTAAGTAAGTATGTTTGTTGCCTCTACACGACAAACGGCTGAGCGTAATTGGATGACTCTCGGAATGGAGATAGTTTATTTTCCAAAATATAATATAGGCTACTTCTTGTCATCATCATCACGTGGGTGAAACCGCGGGGCACAGCTAGTATTTGTATAAATATCTAGAAAATAGGTTTCACACAAAATCCATACACCCATACGAAGATACGACATATTATTACGAATGGAGACTTGAATGGTTGGACCTTTTATACTAACCTACTGTAACGGAGGTCAATATCTAACCCAGGTATTTGAAACTCGAGAGCCACTGACTGCAAACTGTAGCCAGCAGCGATTTTAAGGCCCAGAATACAGCGCGGCGCGGCGCTATCACACTCGCACATTACAACATTTTTGTAGAAATAAAATATGTTGGATATGTTTGTTGAGTAATAAATATAACTAATCAGGTATGACACAAATCTATATATCAACTTACTTAAAATTATTTACATACAATCGATTAATTATTATTTAGACTATCATAAATGCAAAAGTTTGTCATATGTGTGTTTGTATGTTTGTTACATCTTAACGCCAAAATTGCTAAACTGATTTAGGTGAAACTTGGAGTTTAGATAGCTTATTTCCCGGAATAACATATAAGCTACTTTTTATCAGCATCAGCATCATCATGAAGGTGAAACCGCGGGACGCAGGTTGTATAAATAATAATACTCAATACAACAAAATAACTGAATATAGTAACGAAAAATCAAGGATAGATAAGATTGGCACTAAACAGAGAAGATTAGCGAAAGAGAGAGGAGACTTATGCCCTGCAGTGGGCTGAATAAGCAGCCAAATAGGATGACAGTTGCTGAGAATAACGTTACAAAAGATCACGTAAAATATAATTTTAATACAACTACTACATTTTATACTTACCTACTTAAAATGGGTTGTTAAGTTTTATCAATGATTTGTTTCTGTTTTAGCGTCTTTCTTGACAGGGTTACCGATTGCGACCTTTCATCGCGCTAGTCAGTCATTTTATATCTTCAAAAATATTGAAAATAGCGAGAGAAACAGCAGCGGCGGTATTCTGGACCTTAAGTGGTATTATGAAACAGTAATAGCATTAGTAACTGCAGTAAGCGGGGCTTGGTGCATCGGGTAACGCAGTTAACAAGTTTGTTGAAACTGCACGAGAAGTTTAATTGTTACTGACAGAGCAGGTGTAACGTGGTCTTTAACTGCTGGCCTTTTGGAGAAACTCAGAGTCACGCAACGGGCAATGAACAGAGCCATCTATGGTTGGAGTTACTTTGCGCGATAGAATCCGGAACGAGGATATTCGCCAAAGAACCAAAGTTACCGACATAGCTCGCAAGGTTTGCAAGTTGCGATGGCAGGCCACATCGCTCGAAGAACTGACAACCGATGGGGAAGAAAGGTTCTTGAGTGGCGACCGCGAACCGGAAGACGCAGCGTAGGAAGGCCTCGAACTAGGTGGACCGATGACATTGTAAAAGTCGCGGGCAACCGGTGGATGCAAATGGCAGGTTGTCGTACAGTGTGGCGGTCTAAGGGGGAGGCCTTCGTTCAGCAGTGGACGTCTGCGGACTGATGATGAGCAGGTATACAGGGTTATTTCTAATCAGTTACCATCCTTTTAAAGGCATATTCTGTACATCAAAAGAAACAGCTTTTACTATGGGGCCAACATAGAAATCGCAAAAAAAAAGAACTGTTCCTTATACAAATTTCATCGACCTTGGGCAAAATGTTTGATACAGCTGTTTTGTTTTTGCAATTTCAATGTTAGCCCCATATTAAAAGCTGTTTGTTATGATGTACAGAAAATGCCCTGCTAACTGATTCGAACTAGCCCTGTATATTTTTGTATGTTACATCGATCGGTAGATACTGGGAAACAAAAGACGTGTACTGACTTTCTGAGTAATACAACTGTGTGTATGATAGCATGTATAATTCAGAAGATTGCTTGAATTCGCAGTAGATCACCTAAAGACTGAGAACATTTCCCTTAGTACTCAGGCGGCCTAGTGGTAAAATTTTCCCATACTTCCTTGTATGAACTATGCCAAAATGTCATATGCCTTAAAATCACCATACGACCTGGTTACTGGTTAGTTTTCTGGCTGCGTGACCGTGAGTAGTCTTGAATCCAAACCAGTGGGTCGATGACATAAATATAACATAAATCAAATAATACCTACCTACTAATAATAAAAGTCAAAGAAATAAAAACCGCATGTTAGTAATATTTCATTATCTTTTCTTTAGTATCAGTCTGTACTGTAACATTTCTGTCACAGCAATGCCGTGAAAGGCGGGCTAGCAAGGCTTGTTAGCTAATATTCTTGTTCTCCTAGTTATTTAAAATTAGCATGGTTCTTAATCATAACTTCACCGCCCTATATTTATCGACATAAACTTACCAAATGACCATAAACTTAGCAGCAGATTTAGGTAAAGTTGTATATTAACATAACGCGTAAAAGATTGATGGTCCATCCATTCACAAGCGGTTAACGACGCGCGAAGCCACCAGTTAACTGCTGATTACGACCGTTAACGCCAACTGTGTACAGGCATCACTTCAAGTTCTATTTCATTGATTAACATGAGTAGGTAAACGTAACTCAGTTGATTATCAGGATGAGTATCACGACTGTGACCCCATTAAGTTGATTTCCTTTATAGATTTCCCTTCCATTCGATTATCTTTATTTCGCGTGAACAATTTTAGGCCCAAGCGAGAAAGAGCATGCGCGAGCGCTTGAATTGCTAAATTTAGTAGGTTATTCTTTGTTTTAAAAAATATAACAAAGAAATACTGTTATCATAAAAGACAAAAAACTAAATAATACTATATTCTATCTACTAGTTTAAATATTATGTGGTTTTTTAATGTATTTTCTTAGTTCTAGCTAATAGAAATTGTATTTTTTTCTATCGAGCCAAACATTCAAAATCGCTTTTTCTATAAGACAAAAAGCTAAAATATATGATCAATTTTAATAAAATATATTTTTTTGGTTCAATATCGGGCATTTTGGATTTCTCCCACTTTAAATATTTTTTTTTAAATTGCTACAACCTTAACTCGAAAAACAAAAATAAATACATCAAAAGTTCGCGAACTTTTCACTTCGTAACAGTTTCAAATTTAAATATCTAGACTGCGGATACTCAATTAAGTTCAAAAGTGCTTGTAATTTCCCAATTTTATTACAAATTTCATCAGAGCGCTCCCGCGGGTTTTAGGGTCCCCCCTAAAAGGGCACTCGGGTGAAATGTAATTTCACAAGTACTTCCCGATACTTGTTCGAGTGTCTTAGCACTTGGATTGAAATAGCGAGTATATTAATCAATTAGGACAGGCGACGGAATTGGCCCATAAACTTTATAACGTTATTCATTGCAAGTCTACGGGATTCCGGTACCGTATTACGCATTACGCATTAGGTACGCGTTGTACCCAGTGTAAATTAACTCGATAATTGGGTGGGTTTCCATAAAATATCACTGTAGCCACAGATAACCGAAAGCCCAACTTCAACTGTAGCACACTCGAACAACAGGAAGTAGATTGTAGTAACAACACATTTGATTCAGGATGTACACATATTTTGAATGCCATTTTGTTTGATTAATTTTCTATAGGTATTGTTAGAATATAATTATTTGAAATAATAAAAATAAGTTTCTAGTTCATGCAATATAGCCTATAGATTAACATTTAGTTTTTTATAGTTAATTAAAATGAATACCCGTTTTTTGTGACACCGATTTCGAGACACTATGTTTTTAGCACAAACAAAAAAGAATAGATATTTATTATCACACTAATACACAAACAAATATAATAAATGCGATAGTTTGTAGGTATATGTGTGTATAATTTTACCTCTGCACGTCAAAACTGCTAAACGGATTTGGATGAAACCTGGAATGGAGATAACTTATTAATATACATAGGATACTTTTTATCATCATCATCATACCCGTTTTTCATCATGACGCGGTTGAAACTGCGGTTCGAAGCTAGTGTTGTATACAAATTAATTGTAACCTACACAATGCAAATGTAAAAAGTGTATTCTGTTTTGTGTATCAAATAAATAAATGCTTAAAAGTATTTATTAATTTATTTATCATTAAAAAAAATTCAGTGGTGTTTTATTAAGTAAGAGAGATGAGACATCTAGCCTCAAAGCAAAGCGACGCTTCTTGCAACTGGGCTTTGCATTACGTTCTCGTGCTAAGTGCTGATTGCATTTCTCTTTGTTTATACATTTCTTGGGTTTACTTAGCAGCTAAAATAGCGCTTTCATTTCGTATCCAGTAAACAACAAAACAAGATATTTTAAATTTAACTGGCTTTTCGTGAAGGAAATCATCGCGCGGAATCCTGAATACGTCCGAAGAAGAAATTCACTGGCGTTATGAATCCGCCAACCCGCCTTTCGCCTAGCGTGGTTGATGTGGCGCAATCGCCTTTCGAGGGTATATAGGCTTATGGCCTGTAGTCGACTATTAACAGACTGATTATACTTATTTATTACATTTAAGCGCTGTCGTGGATTCTATTCTGGAAACGTTACACACACTCACACGGACGTTACGTTTCTGAAACGTTATGGCCTTTAAGTGTCTTACAGTCTAACCCAAAAACTGGTTGTAGTGAATTCAACCTATAACGATAACCTAAAGTAAAGTTCACTTGAAAAATAAAAAAATAATAAATGCGATTGAAAGCTTGCTTTTTATTTCCAAAACATTACATTCCCTATTCCCTAAACTTCATTCTTAATGCATCTGCTAGTAGACATGTCGAAAATCCAATTCATCAACAGACCAATAGAATGAAAAAGGAAACGGAAACAGAAACATTTCCAACGTTCACATGCCCGGATTTCCAGACAGATATCCCGCAGAGACCGGACCGTGTGAAGGGACGGCAAAAAGGTGAAACGCTTTCTACGAACCTGTCGGGAAATGGGAAATAGTGTCGGTAGTTATTAATCGTTCGATGCTCGGAGATATTGGGCCAAAACAAAACGATTGGCGAATAATATATAGCGCTATGAGAGACTGTAATTTTTCTTTTAAATAAAATATGCCATTTTATTTTCATACAATACAATACAACTTTATCGCACACCAGAAATATAGAACAACTTACAACTAATCAGGGTACATTATTTGGCAGTATACGGGGCGGCCTTATCACCTTAAGCGATTTCTTCCAGGCAACCTTTGGATGGACTGGACGAACGGAAGCAAATGCAATTTGGTCGGTGGTGTACATAACATATAAAATATAATAAATTAATATTGCAAATATAAAAAGAAAAGTTAAAATACAATAAAATAGTGATACATAAATAATACTGTACATAACATATATACGTACCAATATAATATATACATGTATATACATGTTTTAAACGTACCAATTAATTTATGGAAAGATAGTGTTTATAGACAAGATGACCGGGACAAGGAAACCGCCTGGTTTCCAAAAATCTATTATAAGCATGGAATGGGAATCCACAATGCGATTTTTTCCGCTAGGTGGCGCATCGTCGATGCGGCCATAGTAAACTGTTAATCTCATACATTTTGTTGTTTTTAGGGTTCCGTACCTTAAAAGGAAAAAAGGAACCCTTATAGGAACACTCCGTTGTCCGTCTGTCTCTCTGTCTGTCTGTCAAGGCCTTTTTTCTCTGAAACGCATGGAGATATCAAGTTGAAGTTAATATCAAATACGTAAGTCTACGGTCCCTTAAAGCTGTAAAAAAAATCAAGCTTGTAAGTCATCATAATAAAATATTACGGCTATTTTTGCGAGTTTTTTAGTGAACTAAATCAAAATTCATAGGGTACTTCCCGTTGACCTGGATTCATGAAATTTGGCAAGAAGCAAGGTCTTATAACAGTAATTATGGGAAAAATATGAAAATTCAAATTTGTAGATATATCGTCATTTCTCAAGCAAAAACTTAAATGGTTATTTTGTGTGTTTCATTAGTTCCCAAAAATATACTAGATGGCGCCAGCTAGGTGTTAAAACATGCAAACGTTCCGTTTGCCGTTTTAGGTCGATTCGATCTATGGCAGCTGGCTCCTGCATATAGTCAGAATATATAACCTTTACAGATGAGCGAGCGAGCCACCATCGTAACCGTAATTTTTGAACAAAAACCTTGGTCCTGTTGAATTATTTTAGATCTTCCATTTTACCAAAAAGACCAAACCATAGTTCAATTCAAAATTAATGTTAAATAATTCTTTAGAAGAAAGGAGTTTCACTTTAGTTTTTAACCTTTTCTTACTCCAATGTCACTCTTATAGGGAAAAGAGTTTCACATTGTATAAACATTTTTCCAAGTAGGTATCAGTGTAATTCTTTCGTGTAATTGGTAAAAGAAGTGGTGAATTTTGGGAGCGGCCCGAATTTCTTCCGTACGCGGACGAAGTCGCGGGCGACCTCTAGTATACTATATAATTCAAAAACTCTTATGGAGAAAAGAGTTTTGTACGATACTTAATTTAAAAATACCCTTTTTTAAGCCAATTTCGTGGCTTCTTCTGCGTACAATTAAATTTATACTATTTAATATGGATAAATGCGATTCCAATGGCATCACACTTTGTACATTCTGCCATTGGCGTTTGAAAAGTTTTTGATAGTATCAGTAACCAAGATAAGTCCAAAAATCAAAGCCGTTCACACAAAAACAGTCACGGTCAAGTCCAAGTCAAGCCTTAGTGAAGTTGTGGCGGCTTTGTTAGGAGCCTTTACGGAGTTTTGAAAACAAAAATAAAAGATATGTCTGAGTTATCACCACACATATTTTATTTTATTTAGCATTTAGCATATTGAACGAAAGTGGAAATTATTTTAGGGTTTAGTACCCAAAGATATTCCAACTGTACCTTATTATTAACCCGCCTGCCGTGTCTGTTTGTCTGTCCATCTGTCTTTCCTATCTTTACTGACCTACAATCTCGTGTATCGTAATATAGCCGGTTGAAATGTTCACAAAATATTTGTTACTATCGCGGATTACCTAGTACAAGTGGTGGTACGGAACCCTCGTTGTCCGAGTCGCAAGATTCTTACCTTGACGGCTTTATTTGTTTTGTTTTTGCAGACAACATTTTAAAGACTAGAAATACCAGGGAGAATCTGCATATTATACTGCTTTGTACACATTGATATCTACAGAGTCACAATCGTGCAAATAAAATGTCCGAGCCAAAGCTCGGCGCACGCTATGCAGTGCGCCGACTTTTTGACCGACTTGAACTACGATAAGACACAAGCGCTTAAGCATAAATTGAACACTATACGAGCGGCATAACGTCTAAATTCAAACAATAATATCTGTGAACTATGTAATGCACGTATATGTATGTGCAACCACGGAAAAGCGAACGCCCTACTCTTAAGTGTACAACGGCAGTCGGACGTTTTTTGACTGTCTTGGTGTACCAAAGAAGTCTTTAAGAGGTTATACGCAAGCTACTAATAACACTGTATATATTATATTTTGCTCAGTACCCCAGGGATATCCTGTTTCGCTAAACAGACTTACAACTTTATTAAGTCAAGGAGTGAGTTTTTTATTGTCTGACAAAATCGACAAACTAGATCTTTCGAAAGATAAAAGTATTCAACGAAAAATTAATAAGGTACTTTAATTACTCTTTTTGTAAAAAGCCATTTGTTCTATACACCGCTCGCCTTTGCATTTCAAAGGTTTAATTGGTTTTCATTATGTCGGTGACAGACGATTGCTTGAAGCCTTCTTCGGGCCTTCAAGAGTTTTAATTACAAGAAACGAGAAAAAACTTTCTTTAGAGAGTATCTAGCTAGGTAGATAATGTGGTCGATTCTGGCGGTTTTAGTTGACAGTTCTAAACTAACTAAAGTATTGCTGTCACTTTTTTACTAGGCATGTTAGCTAAGGACAGCAATACTTTAGTTAGTTTAGAATTGTCAACTAAAACCGCCAGAATCGACCACAATATTAACTTATACTGGCTTAAAAGGAAATGTATGAGTGAGACTCATAATTTGTTTTCAATTTTTTCATTTCCTTTTAAGCTTTAATTTTAATTTTAGTCCCGTTAAGACTTTTGTTTTCGCTTATGTGTGTTTGACTTTGACGACATTTAATTATTTATTCAACTAACACGGTACAACCAATTACATTAGCTAAGTAAAGATAAAATTATATATTAGAACAGAGTTAATTAAATAATATAGACATAATTAGGCTTATAAATAAAAATCAAAACTATTACAACAAATAAAGAAAAAATAAAGTCAATAATTCACAAAATCAAACTTTAGTTATACGAGTAGGTACAGTAAATATGTCAAAACCTTTACCAAAGAAAAAATACCAAAAGTCATATTCACACAGACACAGATACCTACTATAAACTCTTCATCATAATTTATTTCCTTCTTGTTATTTGCTTTCATCTCACAGTGCTCCAAACACTTGGACTGTATATTCTTCCATAAATTTTGAATCGTAGCAATTAGAATTTAATTAGAAATTTAGAATTAGCAATTATGAATTACTAAGGTACCCATCGCACTTATATAGATTCTTTTCTTTTGCAATAAGATAGATTCCCCACGTTGTGTCTTGTTCTAGAATATAGTAAACTAAACTAAATAAAGAAAAGAAACAAAAAAATATTAAAGAACTCAAAAATTATATACCTATTTTCCGTTTAATGTTGGAACTAAGTATAAAGTCACGGACTATTAATTAACATCTACACAATTAATTATTAATAATTAGCAGTTACACATTCGTTTCAAATATTACTTAATCCACTGCATGGACATATATAGGCCTCTCCCAAGGAACGCCACTTAGCCCGATCCGCAGCTAAATCACATCACCCATCCAGAAGCAAGCCAGAACTGCTGGACGATAGCCTACCCAATACTAAATACTCAAACATTTATTGCAACATATGTAGCTACATGCAGGTCTTATGTAATATGTTTGTTTATATTTCAGTAATACATAATAGCCCTTATTAGGGTATGGCAACATTTGGTGCAGAACGCTCTATTTTACTCGATCTAGTAGATATATTTTTATGGTTGAATTTTGTCGTTGAAGAACTCGTCAAGGGTGTAATAGCATTTCGCTTCTAATATAATTTTTATTTGTTTAATGAAACAGTCGTCTTCCCTTAATAGGGAGGGGTTGCCATAATCCCCTCGCTTGGCAAGTGGCTAGGGAATCGCAGAATGCTAACCACCGTTAACCAAATGGACGCTACTGCCCGTCTAGGACATATATGTTTAGGACATACTCAGGTCTAAATCAGATCACACTTATAATTCAAATGCAAAAGTTTGTCGCTATGTGTGCGCGTTTGTTTATGAGCTCTTCGCACCAAAACGGCTCAGCGGATTTAAACGAAACTCGGAACAGAGATTACTTATTTCCCGGTATAATAAATAGGCTACTTTTTATCATCAGCATCATCACCGTTTTTCATTATCAGGCGCAGCAAGTAACAATATAAACAATAAAAATATAACAACTGAAAACTTGCTGAATTTTCAAGTTTGAATGTTTCTGAGATCCAAATGAACTCAGATTATGTTAACGATATATTTTAAACTTATGCAAAACCACTACAAGACTACACTATTACACAATAAAAATTAATTAAATTATTACAAAATAAAGATGCTTTAAAATAATCCTTGCGTTAAATAGGTTTTCTGTGTGATTTTCCTTACACAGAAAATAACTTAATTTCTAAACACAATGTCCTGAAACGAAGATTACTTCTTTGTTTCTTAAAATTGTTACCAAAGAACATAGAAATAGAATCGACTCAAACATTAAGGCCGTAAAACACTTAACAAACGACTGAATAAGAAACAAATCAAATCAAGAACCACCCTATAATTTCCGAACCCACAAATTACCGCTATTATGTATTCCGATGGCGTGTCCTTTATTTTTGTAAGAAGTACTGACCTTGACGAGTAGAATATTACTTATTGTTCCTTGTCACGCCACACGAAGTTATCATTATTCGATACTTGGTGGAATTCTCACGGTCAGTTGTAACATTCGTTGGTGTTCTAGAAAATTCTTACGTTAAGAATTAATAGTCTAATCTATCTATCTATCTATCTATCTTAATATATAAAAGGCTCTGTCCTGACCGGCTGACTGACTGACTGACTGACTGACTGACAGACAACGCACAGCCCAAACCGCTGGTCGTACAGACTTGAAATTTGGAGGGTGTATTCGTCTCGATGCGGAGGGGTGTACTAAGAAAATTTTTTTTCGGAATTCGAACCCCAAGGGGGGAAAAGGGGGGATATTATTATATTATATTATATATAATATAATACCAATATATAATAAGCTTTTAAAAAAAATGCAACCGACTTCAACTTTGGAAACCTGGATGACATCTTCATATTTTCTAGTAATTTTGATTTAAAACCAAACTACTAAACCGATTTCGATAAAATATATATGGGATCCACCTCTGAAGTATTACCAACCAAACAAAAAAAGAATCATCAAAATCAGGTCATAATTGGCGGAGTAATCGCGTAACATACATACAAAAAAAATACATACAGTCGAATATAGAACCTCCTTTTTTGAAGTCGGTTGAAAATACAAAAGGACATAAGTTATGGCTTATCCAAAGGAAATAAACCTACCCAAATCAATCTACACGTAGGTACTTTGGTAGGAATCTATGGAAATCATTACCAGAAATACAGTATGTTGCTCACAATACACTAACGAACTGTGTATAAAAGTTCTCAAACAGTCAGCAAAAATTTCAACTTGAGCTTGATTAAATTACTTCTTCTTAATAAATAACTTCTTAAAGTAACGTAATGCACAGATTTTTGAACAGCCTTAAGAAGTAATATTTATGTTAATAAATAAATTATTCCTAATGATTCCTGGGTATGTCCTAAAACTGCATCCACTAACGGGCAGCAGCGCTCGGTTAACGGTGGTGAGCATGCTGCGATCCCCAAGGCGCCTGCCAAGCGTCGGGATTATGACAACCCCTCCATATTAAGGCCTTCGTCCAGCAGTGAACGCCTTCTGGCTGATGATGATAATTTCCAATAATCCTGATTCCTTCCTCGTATGCGTACTTTACACATTCTAAACTTAATAACGAAAAGCACTAGAACCCAGTTCATAGTAGAATAGTGGAAACGGCTACGGAATGCAGCTATACCCTAATCAAATATTCTGATCATAAATTTCAATCACGAATCTAAACATGCTCTGTTTTACTGACAGTCAAATTGAGACATTCGGCGTAAAGAAAACCTTGATGAATAAACAAATATGTTATCTAAATTAAAGTCACGGAGTTGCAAATACTGAGAAAAAATATGTAAATAAATACTACAAGATCACGAACTAATTAAAATGGGGATAGACCGCATCATTTCATACATGTCGGTTTTTTTAGAGCAGCTGTTTTATTTCGCAATAGGGAATATGTTTTTTTTTTGACTTACAAAAAAGCTGACTCGCAACAAAACAAATCATTGAAAATAACATTTTTATATGTTCACAAATAACGAAGTTATAATTATACATTTTAGTTTAATGTTAGACAAAGAGGGCACTACAGTTGCTAATGACGTCAAAGGACACGATTGCAAACAAATTCTATCTTACCACGTGTTTTGCTAGAAAGGGACAGATGATTCCCTCCCAAATACTTTGAATGCTCATATTTCAGAACTTTACCAGCTGATTTTTATTATTATTTCTATGTATTTTTGATGTCAACTCAAGCCTTATTCTATTATTTTTAATTATTGAAACACACGCATATTCCCAATACAAAAAATAGTTCGTAAGCATGAGTAAAGACTTATTTTCAGTTTAATACTACCATTCCGTCTAGTCCTTTATTTATAGCAATAAAAAGAAGATTAACAAAAAATCCATCGGTTCCGTACAGAATACTTCCTTTTTGCTGCCTACTTGGAGGATCTAGCTCTCTCTCTCTCTCTCGCTGCCTACATCCCGAAATAAAAACAAAAGCCCATCACAGCAAAGTAACACTAAACATTAACCATTACCCAAACAACAACGTTCGAAAATAACCACATCTAAGTAATTATCTGTACCGAATTAAGGATAAGTGCCTCAAGGGATCGTTGACCCAATTTTTGAAGCCTCTAGAGCCTCTTATCACACATGCATGTGTAGTACCGCCGTGCGGCGATTTTTTAAATGGATTTACTAAAGCAGATAAAGAGACGCTTTTCTTCCTTTTGTAAAGCTGTATACCTCTAATATTAGACTGTCACTACATAGATTCAAGAAAGATTTTGCGCAAGTTATTTAGAACTACGTTATTACTCTAGACATTTTTCTTTCAATTCAATGCAAAGTTGTAAAGTGACTGTAAAAGTGGAAGATAGAAAAATAGTGAAAATAATCCATAAAGTTTGTTGGATGTGTTTTGGATTTGGCTGGTTAAAAATCTATAATAAGTAACAAATAACATTATAATGAAATTCAAATGCGTAAGTGAACCATCTGCAACTGGGCTGGTGCGGCGGCGTGGTGCATAATAATATTGTCCAATAGTCCCATGAAGGAAAGCCTATATCCAGCAACTGACTATTAAAAGGCTGATTATTCTATATACCACACACACTCACTCATCAGCCAGAAGACGTCCACTGCTGGACAGGCAGCTTGGGGATCGCAGAGTGTTACCACCGTTAACTAAGAGGACGCTGCTGCCCGTCCTCCGGTGGTTCTGGATGCAGTTTTAGGACATACCCAGGTCCCTATCTATGTATGCTAATAATGTATTAAATAAAAATCTTTAGCAAAAAAGTCTAAAATAAGTTTCAGTTCAGGAATACCAATCTGCATTATATAGTAATAAAAAGGGGTTGAGTAGCTATCATCATCATCATCATCATCATCAGCCCGGAGACGTCCACTGCTGAACGAAGGCCTCCCCCTTAGACCGCCACACTGTACGACAACCTGCCTTGAGTAGCTATACTAATAAATCCTAATTCAAAATTAAAATAAACAGGTAAATTTAAAAATCTTTCTTAATATTTCTCAAGCAATTTATCAATAGTAAAAACAACACGAAATTTATACAAAAGTACGAGTAAGTTTTAAAGACCAAACTATATTTTACAAGGACATGAGTAAAAAATTAATTTTAGTAGCTATTGTATGATACAGTTACCAAAACCAGGAAACTCATCAAAAATTTTAAAAACTAAGAACCAGCAATTTATATCCGTGCAACTTTTCCAACTGCAACACACTTTGATCAAAAATACCATGCAATGAAACTTTAAACTGCCGCAAAGGTATAAACCGAGCAATTCATGACTATGACTAGCTACAGTTTTTTTTTACTTACGATTTGTTATCGGTGAGGAAGTCCCAAACTCCTGCCACCGTCACATTCACTACAAACCACTGTTTATGTAAAACCGCGTGGAAATCTCGTAGCAGTGCTACGGAACTACGAGCGTAGCTGGCTACGAACGGAGCGCGACTAAGCGTAGCCGGTCTACGGGCTACGAAGAACGACTGAATTTCAGCTTGATCGATGGGTCTCTCGCCTGAAGCTTGGCTACGTTGGTCCCATGATTTATTTGTAGGCTAAATTAATAATAGTGAATCCCGGGCGTCTTTGTGCTCGGTATAATGTGTGCGCTACGTATAAACAGGCTTTCTGTAATAATGACAAATAGAAGTTCTACGACAAACATAATTGCCTTTCTTTATAAAGATGTACTGAAAATAATAAGTTTCAGCATTTTTTTTTTCGATACATAATATTAACATATTTCTTAACAAGAATTCGCATTAGGAGATAAGCAAATATAAAAAATAGGTAATAATTTATGGTTAAAATAACTCGTAAAATTACGACATAGACATCATTTTCTTAAATAAATATTTATAAGTATGTAAGTCACTTTGAGACCAGTACGCGGTTACACCGGAAAAGTCATCAAAAATTACTTTTTTTCCTTTGATTATATCCAAGCGTTTTTTCTTTTCCCAACGCGTTTAGGTTTTTGATGGATTTCATTTTAGCTAAGATGTTTGTGAAAAAAAACAAGGCTTACATTTTTAAACTAGCTGGCGCTGCTGTTATTTCATTCAAATTGTAGTTAACTCAAACACAATAACGTATTTAACGCAAAACGCTATTTAAAAGGTACAACCGGCTCTCGGCACTTCACATGAAGTTAATCATAACGATATTTTATCATAGATAAAACAAGAGACATAGATATAAGGTGAATAGTAGACCTTACCTTGGGAGTAGATCTCATGTTTGTCACCCTCGGGAAACAATATACATGGAATCTAAGAAATTCTTTACTTGCTCCCGTGGTGTGTATACGATTTTACGTGCCGCTGCGGGGAGGAAGTGATTCCTTCTGCTACGCATAGCGGGGCTACAGTAGCACATTAGCCCCGCAGGCACGTAAATATTATTATCCAAAAACAAATTTAAAATTGAAAAACTGAGGTTTAACAGCAAAACAGAACGTTCACATAATTAATTAAGTAAGTAAGTTCGTATAGACTGAGTGGCCAGCCCTAGTGTCAGAGTTAATGTGACGCTCGAGGGCCTCTGACATGGCTGACGGTTGTTGTTATAGAAACTAGAACAAAAACCCGGGACCAACAATTTAACGTGTCATCCGACCCACGGTAGCGCTCAGAAATAAATGCCACTCACGGTAACCCATCTGAAGACTGACCGGACTGTCCGTTGCTTAACATCGGTGATCGTTTAGAATCACCTAGACAAGCTACGCCACGAGCGCTACACTGTAGCGCGCGCTACTTACTTAATTAATTAAAATCCTACCAAATATTTTTCACGTTTAACTTTCGGCTATCTCACCTGCCTGTTATTTTTGTCCCGAATTAAGCTTACCCTACATACAACGTTTTGCCCCAAATATCCTAATTCCACCTAAAACCCCTCAGCAAGTATTTTATTCCCGTCACACGTCATTTACATGCATGAATATTCAAACACTGGAATCGTTGAAAGGACGTGAACAATAGAAGGTGGTTTATTTTATCCTGTATTTATTATTTCATTACGTGCATACCTTTGGGGTTAGCCGTGTGATGGGTTGAATAATGTTTTTTTATGTTTAATTGGCTTGCGTTTGAAAGCCACCTCGCCTGATGTAAAGTGAAGATGTCTACGATGGAGCACGCTTGCCTAGAAGAAACCGATTCACTCGCGAAGACACCTAGATTATAACTAACGGGAAACAACCACTCAGGCAGCGCATTCCTCTGTTTAGCGGTACGGCAAATAATGTGGAATATAACCGCTTCGTACGGGTTTTTGGTATATCAACCGTGAAACGGTGTCGCTTTTTTGATTACCTGGCCGAATAGCCGAAATGGCTATGTGACTTTAGGGCAACAGATTTGCCAGGTTTGGTGTTAAATCTTGTTTGAAAGTGTAGGATCTTGGTAGCTGACTGAAAACTGAGGTTACGGGTGAGGTAACATTATTTTCTTATAGGTAGGTACTATTATTAAACACATATTTATTTTGTTTCTTAAATCTAAGTTTTTTACAATATAAATTTAAAAACATAAATATTATAAAAAACCTAAACCTAGAGTGCCGCCAGCAGCGGGGCAGGGCTCAAGCAACCGGTGGTTAGGGCTGCAGAGTGAGGAACCTCCTGACAATGCGTGCCGTGTCAAGTACCACTGCCTTTTGTATCTGACCCTTGACCCAACCATTTAGCGAGAGCCTCTTGTGGTATTGGTCGAGGCTCTTCGCTATGAGACCGTTTGCCGAAACGACTATCGGGACAATGATCGTCGAGTCAACATCCCACATGGCGATTATCTCGAAGGCCAAGTCAAGGCACTTGACTACTATTATTGTCTCTTTATTTAATTTTATTCACGGGTCTAGCCCGGACCTTTGAGAGGCATTGGTGGGGCCGAAACCAACACCAAGAGGCCCTGTTGAGTACAAAATACAATTACTATAGAATGTGTATAAAATGGAATGTAAAACTATTGTACAGTATAGGATAAAAAACAAAAAACAGGGCTATTGAGGTGAACAATTTGTGGGTAGTTGTACTGATCTATGGGATGAGAAACGGCACCTGCCTTATCCTGTCTCATTTCAAAATATATTTAGGCAGGTGATGACTTGCCACCCACTAAATGGGCCCCCCATAGAGGCTGCCGCATCTTGGCACCGGAGGGGCAACATTGGCGTGGGTGGCTTAGGGTGTCGAGAGGTGTGCTGCACTTTCACTAAGAGCTACTCGCGGCGTTATGCCCTTTAACACTTCCACCCTGGAGCTTATAGGTTCCTATAACCTATAGGTTCTTAGCTCTTGCGGTTTCCACCCCCAGACGGCCGGTTAAGGCAAGCCAGGGGTCAGGGTCTCTGGGGTTTTAGACCCATGGAATCGGGGTACGCGGTGTCGCCACTCGCCGACGGCTCGCCATAAAGCCGCCCCTGCCCCTATTATTGTTATTATTATATATAAATAAAAATGATAAACTCAGTTTTTACCGCCAGACAAGCAAGCTATTCGCCTTATCAGTGTAAAAAATGCACATTTAAAAAGAAAATAAGGAAAAATAAGGCATTAGTGGACGACTTTCAGCTGATGACGATGATGATGAAAACAGATAACTGAAGAAATAAACTAAATTTATTCACAGAAATTATTTATATACCTATTATTATAAAGAGAAAAAATTACATACTAGGGATTAATTAGCTTAAAGGTACCCACCCACCTTTAACGGACTGGTCAAACGAACGCCAAAATAGGTGATGCTGAAATTGTAATCTTGTTCTGTTTTACTGAAATTACATTTCCGGCCTTTGTTTGGCCGGACTACAAAAAATTACAAGAGAATAGACGTGATATGTGGCAAAAGATTAGGTGCATGGCAGTTTTATCGCATTAATATATAGAGGATCTATTTTTAATAATAAATCTCTTTAAATTACCTTTTATAAAGCCCATTAAGAACAAAGTTTTAATTTAGTAATTTATTTATTAGCAGAATAATAAATAATAATAATAAATTGTTTTTATTCATGCAATATAAAGAGCCCTCAGAGCCTTTCTGATCTTATAGAAAAGCGTAAAAAGTGAGCAGATTTCTAATTAATCACATAGCCATATACACTAATGTAACCATTTTAATTCCAGAAGTCAATGA
Source organism: Erannis defoliaria (assembly GCA_905404285.2). NCBI lineage: Eukaryota > Metazoa > Arthropoda > Insecta > Lepidoptera > Geometridae > Erannis > Erannis defoliaria. Next base: position 6,465,956 of record FR990066.1, on the reverse strand, counting down.
CCCCTCTGTGATAAACATTGTGCAATTTATCAAAGTCGTGGAGCTTGAATCACTTGAAAGTGATTGCTCATAAGAAAAATCACCGATCTTAACTGGAATGAGCACACAAATTTTTTTGAAAACTTGTTTTTAGGCTATTAATTAAAGTGAATAAATATTATTTATTATATTAATTTATATTTAAATATTATTTATTTATTTTATAACTTTATTAACTACAACAAACTACAAAGACTCCTTATACTACTTAGCCTACTAAACAAAAAAATATATAAAAAATATCAATAATGCACTCTTATTACCGAAATTTCGTTATTTATGGATTTTATAAGTACTTCTTGTACACATGCACACACAGAATCACACACACACACAAACTTGATCTCTCTCTCTCTCTCTCTCTTTTCCATACACACACTCTTTCACACACGCTCTCTCTCTTTCTCTCTCATACACACTCATACCTATACTTACTTTCGTCTTACTATTTTTGAATTGAAAAAGGTATAGAGGCTTTTTCTTCTTTAATCGAAAATTTATTATTAAGGTACTTACGCGTGTTATATGCACCTTTATCAAATTCATTAAAAAATTAGAATATGCAACTCTGTCATACTACTATTAGAAAACCAGTGAAATTTAAACACACCACTGACTGGGTCAAGTGGAGTTAAGTTCAAGGAACTTAAGCCTGCCTAATTCCTATTACATCTGAAAACAACATCCGACCAATCTTCGCAGGTTTCATCTCCCGATTCAACCACCGGTCTTTGAACTCGGCAAACTTAATTGATTCTGGCGAGCTGTCCAAGTTTAGCAATAATAGTTGTTTGAAGGTCGTTTCCTTTTCCTTTTATTCCATGGGAGGCATGTAGGATAAATTAGACTCGTAGGTACAGGTCGCGTCTTGTAAAAAGAACGCTGGAAGAAAGTAGAAGGGGTGTGTTTGCGCATGTGTACATTTGCGCACAAAAGTACTAGGCTTATTGTTTTAAATAATTATTAATTAGCCTTTTGCTCGCAGCTTCGTATATTGGTTATTGCTAGGTACATGGCAAAATATATTAGATATCGCCTAAATCGCCTACTGCGCAGCTTAACCGCCAGCATTCTTATTACATGACGCGACCTATACATGAAAAGTAGGGATGTAAGGCTAGTATAGTAACTAAGTTTTATTAAATGATGTAATACCTACTCTCAAAAAACAAATATTTTAATGACAAAAACATCTTTCTATCCCACTCCTCCTCAATATTATAAATGTCAAAGTTTGGATGTTCCGGTGTATGGATATTTGTTACTCAAACACGCTGGACAGATTTGGACGAAATTTGGTTTAATAGTAGTTTTTTTACCAGGGGAGCAAACAACATTTTTTAAGGCGAGAGTGTTTCTTTGAATCCAGAGCGTGGCGAAGGATTCTAAAGTAGAATCTTGAGCACAGCGAGAGATTCAAAGTACTCGAGCTTAAAATTGTGTTGATCCCGCGGTGGACACTCTACTTTTTCCACTCTCTATGAGAAAATACACTACTAATGGTACTATTCTTATTCATAAGTTGCACTTATGAGTAAGAATAGTACCTACGTAAATTTCATTCACAATTTTTATTGAGGAAGAGTGTATCTTCCTCAATTCTCCTCAGTTAAAATAAAACTACTTAAGTAAAATTTGAATTTGAGTAAACAATTACGAAGGCGGAATGCATTTCGCGCGTATTTGTTTTTTTCACAGATATTTTTTTCGCGCTTCTTCTGTTCTCGTACTGCCTGTTACTTGTTCATACAATTTTCGTGGTTGATCTCTTTGATGATTATGGAGCTTCTACTAACAATATCACCAAAAAATTCCAAATTCATATCACTTTTCGTCCATAGGGCAAAAAAGAGCTCTTTTTTGCTCTATTTGCGAAGAACAAAGTATTTCTTTGGTATAAGTAGATGTGATAAAAAGGTAGTTTATAGCTTGAAACCCAAAGACTACTTTTTAACCTATGAATTGCGGATGAGACCACAAAATACTGTACTTATAAAATAAAACGTCCCGATCCGCATACCATGCCGTTAGAAAAAGTAACACAAATAGGTAATTATGTTATCTTATTTAGACTTACTTGACATAAATTACTTTGAGATATTCGACTATGAGTGTTATTTGTCCTGTAATTTTGCTAGCTACAAAACCTTCCAAACCGGAACATCATCAGCCCAGAAGACGTGCACTACTAAACGTAGGAGGGGTTGCCATAATCCCCACGCTAGGCAGGCGGCTTGGGGATCGCAGAAAGCTCACCATTGTTAACCGTGAAGACGCTGCTGCCTGTCCTCCGGTGGTTGTGGGTGCAGATTTAGGACATACCCAGGTAACGGAACACAGAATTGTTCAAAGTTGTTCAAGTTCAAATACTTCTTGTTCTTTATTATAAAAAATAATTAAAAAAGTATCGATCAATCATCAGGTTAGGCGCTGTGCATAGAATCAAGTAAAGACAACAAACATGGGAAGTAGGTCTGTTGGCTTCCTTCCTGTATGCAGCGAATTCCAATTTGTGTTTTTACGTACCAGTCTATAATGATGTTTAATACTTGTTCTTGTTATTCTATATTTCAAGTCTGTACAATATAAATATGTGTACGAAGTGACCGTTTTTTGATAATGTAAGTCTTGTATATAATAATAATTATCTTAGGCACTATTGAGAAATTTAAACATAATTTTTATAATAGAGAATAAATGAGCAGAAACTTTGTGATTAAATAGAAACCCGGGATTCGATAAAAAAAATAAAACCTTATTATTGAAAAATGTTTTTGTTTGTGAAAGACTTCTTTATTAATTATGTACTTACGCAACATTTTGTACTTTGCCTCCTTAAATGTGACAGATAAATGGCGAATTAACCCCTTCGTCCCAACGGGTCCCTCAAGACTTTTCTGTTTTTCGTCTGGAACCAAGACAAATTTAATCTGTGTCGAGGCAAACATAAAAGTGTCAACGTCCCCAGAATGTGCGTACCCAAACATAATCGTAAGGACCATACCTGTTTACATACCTATAACTTACTTTCTACGTAAAGAAAGCAGTTTCACTGATTACTATCCTCTGGCACAGAGCCAAATTCCTCACAAGAGGCTCTTAATAACCGAACAAAAAACTACTCGACCCTTAACTGAGCTTTATTGACGGTAAAAAATGGCTTTATTTGCTGAAAAGGGGAGGAAAAAAGGAAAAAAATCCGTTATACCCACACTACGTAAATTATCATCAAATGAATGCTGGTTTGATATAGTGTAGAAAACTTCATAGACTACGCCATGTTATATTTGGGAAAGTTATAGAGGCTATAGGCAAATTTTGATGACTACACTTTGATGGGTGAACTATGAACGAAGCGAATGACAATTTAATGTTTTTTTAATGGAAATCTCTTATTTCAACAGTTCAACATACGTCTACAGAGCGTACAACAGTGGTGCTACTAAATTTATCTAAACTTTTCTGAGACTTTCATAAATGCAGATTTTGCACTTTTTTGGAGTTTATTTTTATGATATTTTAATATTAATGACTGTTGGGCTCCCCATAAAAGTAAATTTGATAACTTCAATATGTATTCATTAAATAAATGCGCAGTTTATTTAAGAACATTTCATACAAAAATTGCTAAAGTCCTGGGACCCCAATAAGTACAATACAATAAATGTACATCTTTTTTGAAAAACACCCAGTTACCTGTTTTTAATTATTAAAAGCACCAGCGATTAAATTACTGTGTTTTGGTTTGAAGGGCAATGCTACCAGAGAAATAACTGGGTATGAAAAGATTTAACATCTGATTTCTCAGGGTGATGAGCGCAGTGCAGTGCGGCGCAGGATTGTGTTGCAAGTTCACAATTCTGGCAGTGGTACTGTTAGTGGCAGGCGTTACTTTTCGTCAAATAACATAGTTTCATGGGGTTGTCATTTTTGTCAGACAAGTTCATTATCCTGTAAATAATGTGAAAACTTGTTGTTCTAATAGTCCTGTGTGGGGATAAATAAATCAACGAATCCTAGGAACGTTGGTTAACCTACTTCAGTTTGTTTACATAGGCAAAGAAAACATCGAATGACGAGTTATGATATTTACGTTAGAAATTATTAATAGTCGCTTGTCTATTACTGGAGCGAAAATGATTGATTGGACTGGACGAAAATTAACGTTTTATTTAACCTAGTTGGTTGTTAAATCACTGTTGTTATTATAAGATTAGCATAAGCGATTTTGTTCTTTAAATAGTACCTACTACTACTTTATAATATTGGTGTGCATGTATTTTATGCGAATTAGGTATGCATTTGGCCACATCCTGACTTATATTTAGCAACGACGAGCAGTCTAAGGTGGAGCACAGTTGCTTAGAAGGAAGCTATTTACTCTACTTTTTAAAACATATTGTACTTTATCATGATTACTGACGTGGTTTTGACACATTTTGGGCAAAACTGCTAGCACGCGAGCTGTGCCTCGGAAATTTAGGGAGGCCATAGAGATTAGCAAGCGTCCAAACTTCAATAGAGTCGGCGGATGCAATCTGCCACCGACTTGGAGGCACTGTCTTCATGGAGCCCACGAGAGTGGACGCGCATCTGAAGGCGACGTGGTGAGCCCCGCGTGCTGGAATATTCCCGATACCGCACAGGACGATTCCAGTGATGAAGAGCTCCAGAGAGCGCCGGCGCAGCACTACACTCTACCCGCACACACCCCCGCGCCTTCAGAGCAACCGCTGTCGTCACGCGCGCGACGCGCAGTGGCCCGCAGTGCGTAGCAGGACTCGTATATAGTCGGGGTATCCGATCTAATTAAACGTGAGTATTCTCGTGTAGATAAAACAAAACATATTGTACTTTTCGGGAAACAAATAATTAATGAGTGCTACGAACTATCTTCATTTCATACATTTTGATCTTAGTAATACTATCGTGATAGCTATATAGGTACGCAGAACGGTATTATTTAGCCGATAGGAGGTCATTGCACTCATAATAATTGTGAACCACTTTTATCGAGGAGCCAAACACCAAGTCGCGCATAAAAATATTGCGCTTTTTTTTGTCGAGGTTGATGACATTTTATCATGTATTTATTTTGAATTCAGTGTTAACCCTGAGTCTTTGGTCAACTGAACCTAGTGCGAAATGGAACCGCAGGATCACTCAATCCAACCACATTTTCAAATGGTCGAGTGAACCTACAGTCCAATTGAATTATTAGTACAGTCACGGAGTAAAGCCGAATCTTTGAGTTTTATTTTTATGACTTAAAATATAAAACTAAATATTTTTTACTAAAAAATAAATACCAAAATTAAGTGCACGAGTACCGCTAATTTCAAGGTCAAGCATATTGTACTTTTTTACAATGAGCCCTTTTTACGGATTACCTGCTCGGGTCAGCCAATCATAAGCCTGCTTCCTTCGAACTTACATGTACAAATTTAAAAACAATTTAGATTTTGATTGATAATAAACGTTTAAACCTAACTGAATTGTGTTTAATTATATTTTGACTAACCTATTTAGCGCTCGACTGTACCCACTGGTAGCTTTAAACTTTTTTTTTTTAACTTTTAATTTTTTATTGGTCCAGTTAACCAATAAAAATACAGAAATAAATTATGTTGTCACGTGGACCCCACAGGTCTAGCTGACCATAGTAATAGTTGTTTACAATAATGAGTACATTGGCATTTTTTCAGCTTAGTAATACCGGTACGCTTTACCCTGTATAGAAGCATGTTTAAGAATGATATTTTATACCTATTCAGCATAAATACACTTATCGATACATTTCTTGCTCATGGTAATCTATGGGAAGAATTTATTAGATTTAGCAATCGATACTAGAAGAGCTGTAAATCTATAAGCCTTTTTACTCGCCTTTTTTGTATCTATCAACCTGTACCAATATATTACTAACCGTTGAGAGAACCTATACGCCATTATTTACTGCTACGGTTCCCACTAATAAGGTTCTAATGGTCCCTAAGCGGGCTTGACTTACCTACCTCTCTGTATGGAATTACCAGAAGGCACATATATACTCTACAACGATAGGTACAATCCTGTAGTTATATAGGTAAAGGGTAAACGGTATTTTTTTTTTACGCAGCGTCGGGCTTGATGTTTTGTTTGTGCGAACAATGGCCAATAGGGACTAGCCAATGACAGCCTTGTAGCTCAGTTGGTAGCATGTCTGCTTTCAGAGCTGTAGGGCGTGGGTTCGATCCCCACCCAGGACAAAAAATTATGTGACGAACATAGATGTTTGTTCTGTGTCTGGGTATATAGTATGAATTATAAGTATGTATTTACGAATTTTTTTTTGTTGTGTTTGTTTGTTGTGTGTTTTTGTTTGTTTGTGTTTTGTTTGTAAGAATTCTATCAGCTATCTGGTTTCCATAATACAAGCTTTGCAAAATTGTTTGTATTATAAATAATACAAACAATATTTATTTAATGGTCATCGATCGTACGAACAACCGGTGTTTTGACCGAACACTCAATCAAATCCATTCTTTTTGATGGATTCAAGGGACGAGAGTAGCAAGACGTTCGCCTGGTGGTAAGCGTCACGCCTGCCAATAACAGTAGCAGTGCCAGAATTACTTGCGAATACAATCCTCCGCTGCACTGTACTGTGCTCGTCAACCTGAGATATTAGATGTAAAATCTCTTCATACCCAGTAATTTCTTACAGGTAACTTCTCCGTGTTTATTAAGGCTAGTACTAATTATCATCCTTATGGATGATTCCTTTGCCGAGACATAATTAAGCGTATTTCTTGCTATGGCATCTGCCTACTGTGTTGTGGTACTATCATTTCAACGTAAGTTTATGAATGCTTGTACTGGAAAGCCATTTTATTACGTGACGTGTTCATAGAGAGACTACGTGAGAAGAGTAACAAAGCTCCCGGCAGGAATCTGATACGAGGACGCTAAGCACCTGCCAATGATTTATATCACGGAAATGGATGGAACACGCAGACTGCCAAACGGTAATAATAGGGGATACTTTTCTTTACTAAAAATGAAATTTGGTAATATTATCAAGTTTTTCTATTTGTGCTCTTAGTTATTTTAAAGTATACGCAAAGGATTTTGTAGCAGTGCCAGAATTGTGAGCTTGCCAATACAATCCTGCGCCGCACTGTACTGTGCTCGTCACACTAAGATATTAGATGTAAAATCTCATCATACCCAGTAATTGCTCAACAACAATAAGGTAACATTGCCATTCAAACTGAAACACAGTAATACTTGCACACTACTGCTTAGCGGTACTGGCAAAGCTTTGGTAGGTACTTCCCCTGGCAGACTCTGCAATAGAGTCCTACCATAAGCGTGTCGTTGTCGGGGCTTTAGGTAAAACGAAGTTGAGCGGACGGTTAGAAAACATCATTTTTTTAAATCGTAAATTCTTTTTGAGGCCTTTTAGCGGCCTTTTAACTTTGACATAAAGGGCTGGTGACACAAATCATGTTAACTTATTTTACTTTTTACATAACTCAGTATGTTACATTATGATTTTACTTATAGGTTCGAAACTAGAGGTGTTATTGATATAATAGTAACTGGTCCAGGCAGGCAAATATGAGGAAAGTGGGTATAATATTAGGTGAATGGAATTTACATTAATAGGTTATTCTATATTAGACAAATAAGATGGCACGCGCGGCGCGCTTTTACCGCCGGAAGGGGAGCAACAGATAAATACAGTGACTTGATTTACTTTTATTTCACTGTTACGATTACGATATAAATTACATCATCTACACAACGTGTTAAGAAAAGGTGTAATGATACTGAAGGGTATTTAAGTACTTATCATTATGAACAACTTTTATGGGGCCAACATAGAAATCGCGAAAAAAAATCAGCTGTTCCATATGAAAAGATTGACGTTGAACAAAATGTTTGGAACAGCAGATTTTCTTTGGTGATTTCGAGTTGGCCCCATGGTAAAAGTTGTTCATAAGGATGAGTACACAGGTACTTTACCCTTCAGTATTACTTCTTTTATTGTGATGATGTTTTTTCAGTTAGAAAAATGTATATTAGTAACTGTCTGAAAAGGTACCACAGGGAAGTAGTCCCTCACCTACCTGTCTCTGATAAGAGACGCGACAAATGTCCAGTCCCAGGCTACAAGTGCGCTTTAACGTGGAGGCATTATAACCATATGGCACCAATTTTTTACAATAAGCTCAATGTTAAGAAAAACATTAAAAATGTGAATAGCTATAAACTTAAAGTATTTATACACGAGTGGTTAAAACAATTTGATTACGAAACCCTAGAAACTCTATTAACAAAGGTGGATTAGCTTTCTCTCTCCTCGCTCACAATCACATATACACACATACATGCACCCCACACCTACACACACACACAACACTCAAGCACCACACACACACACACATACGAAACTCATCACCACACACACACTAACACACACTTACACTCACAACAACACACCACCCACACACACTCACTTAACTATACCATTTTTATCTATCTTAAGCTGTATTAGTTACATTTTTATTGTTATCTCATATTCTGGGAAGACACTGTCTGCTGCAACACAGCTCACGCTAAAGCTGCAGGCAGGGTTGTTCAAATTCTTTGTTCATATTATGTTTATGAAACAATAAACTATTTTGTATTTTGTAACTATTTTGTATTGCATTTGAAACTCGGGTCTAAGCCCGGACCTTTAAGAGGCATTGGTGGGGCCGAAGCCAACACCAAGAGGCCCCTTTGAATAGGAAAATAACATTATAAAACTATTACATGGGTGTGAATGGAATATGATACACTATTTTAAACATTAAGAGTAGACAAGTTGGTCACTTCTCCATAGAAACGCGGTAGTATTACTACTCCACTATGTAATTTTGTAGGTCCAAGACTAAGTATTATATCGATTAATCTCTTCATTATCTAGGATTGTAAATTATTACAAAAGTAAAAAGTTAATAAACATGAAAGTTATGAGCCAGGAAACATCTTGTATTTTAGCTCAATTTTAACGCCACATTGGACGTAAATAAATAACATAAGGAATACGAAAACTCTAAAATAATTTATCATGCGGCATAGTTTAGTCCATAAACATTTCAAATAACTTAAGTTGGAATAAATTAACTCAGAGTTTATTCAACCACATTACTGCAGCCAAAGGTAGACAAAAAATAATTGCGCGCTCATTTATCTTTCTTTCTCCCTTTCCCACAGTTTGTTTGATGAAGAGAGCATGCTTTTTAGCCGCGCCCACCGATGAGTTCGAGCCGTCAACTTGTCGATCCTTAAGGTATAAAATTGTAAAAAATTATCGGGCTATTTTGGTGAATTTTTTTGAAACATTGGACTGGTCTATAGAATGAGAAACGGCACCTGCCTGTTTTGTCTCATTACATCAAAATATTAAGGCAAGTGATGACTCGCCATCCACTAAATGGGCCCCCCATAAAGGCTAGTATATTGGTGCCAGAGGAGCAACATTGACGTGGATGGCTTAGGGCGTCGAGAGGTGTGCTGCGCTTTCACTAAACGCTACCGCGGCGTTATGCCCTTTAACACTTCCACCCTGGAGCTTAGGGTCTTAGCTCTTGCAGTTTCCACCCCCCGGACAGCCAGTTAAGGCAAGCCGGAGGTCTGGGGTCTCATTTAGCCCCAAGGGATCAGGATACGCGGTGTCGCCACTCACCGACGGCTCGCCACAAAGCCGCCCCTGCGTATTTACTTCTTTTATTTTTACTTTTCTTTTATTTAAAACTTTTTTTTTATTGCGCTTAAAACCTTATCACATAACATGCTAACCAAAACAGTCACGGAGGACTTACAGTTAAGGAAGCAGGGTCCTTAAATGTCCACCGTGACTGTTTTGGTTTTATGTACTAATCCGTCTGTCAGGATCATGGGACTCAAAGGGACATGGGTGAGACACGTGACTAGGAAGCGATGACAGGTGGAGTAGGGTTGCGGTGGCCAAATATAAACGAGGCGGTTTATCGTCACAGTGACGACACTGAATAGAATAAGTAAATCTCGAGTTATCGTCAAAAGGGTTGAATCATTAATGTACCTGAAGAATATATACACTTTATGGCTTTGCTTCCGCCTCTTACAGTTAAATGACGTCAGATAGTACTGCGCCTTTCATTTTTGTATTGCGTTGAGAAGTTAAATGTCGTTTATTAACTTAAGCAACGTTTTTAAGTAAGGCCACTACAACACAGAGTCGTGATTGTAGGTACAGCACGAATATTTTTTTTCGTCACAATTTAATTACAATCTAACCTCATTCGGCATAATTATGTCGTGGTAAGTATTTTATTACTAAGAATATGTCCAATAACAAGTATTACTCTCACATTCTCTTTCTTTACTCTAATAGTAGGTATCCTATGCGGTTTTGTTGTACTTATCGTAATTTATGTCGCGTCACATTTTTATTGTAACTTACGTGACGTCACATTTTTTAACTAAAACTTATTTCAAGCCACATTTTTTATTTTAACTTACGTTGTGTCACATTTTTGATTAAAACCTATTTTAGGCCACATTTTTTATTGTAACTTACGTGACGTCACTTTTTTGATTAAAATTAAAACTTATTTCAGGCCACATTTTTTATTGTAACTTACGTGACGTCACATTTTTGATTAAAACTTACTTCAGACCACATTTTTATTGTAACACTCGTGACGTCACATTTTTGATTAAAATTAAAACTTATTTCAGGCCACATTTTTTATTGTAACTTACGTGACGTCACTTTTTTGATTAAAACTTATTTCAGGCCACATTTTTTATTGTAACTTACGTGACGTCACATTTTTGATTAAAACTTATTTCAGGCCACATTTTTTATTGTAACTTACGTGATGTCACAATTTTGATTGTGACTTATTCTGCCCAATTTTTTATTTATTGTTGCAGTTTAGGATACGAGGAAGTAGATAAACATACATAGATTGCCTTAATAATACAGGTAAGCCTCCTTTTTGCTAACTACAACAAACTACAAATACTACTTAGCCTACTACACAACAAAAAACAAAAGGATTGTATCCAGGATAAGTTTGCTTAGTCGGGTAAAATCATAAAGGTGTCAAAACCACGCTAGTTTCCATTGTATAACACCAGCATCCAAAGCAGGCTGTTTAAATTCGTCATTCAAACATCAGCATGTGTTTCTTAAGACAAATGATATTTCCAATAAGCCTTATAAGTCGCTAGTAGAGAGATGCTGTATCTATCTATTTTAATTCTCTGGTAGGGACCAGAGAATTAAAATAGATCAAACATTGACACTTAATCGGTCAATGATCTCAGCAAGTTTATGTTATTTTCTCGGCTCTCTATTCTGTTTTATCGTTCCAAACTTTAGACATTCAAATTTCGCCATTTTCACCTCTAATAAAACTGAATTGCTACCATAATCTGACACTGGTGCTATTTTGTGGGACAAAGTGTTGTTTAGAGGATAACGTAACAATCACGGCTCAAGGACTAGATTAGCACAAGATCGAAGCAGAATAATGGCGTTATGAACGACAAGCCTATGGTGTTAATAGTTTGAATTATAATTTCAATGTCCTAGTAACCTAGTTATATTACAAGCTTTACTTAGATTGGAGCTAGAATATGGCGCTGTGTGAAATGTAATTTTTCAACCGACTTCAAAAAAGGAGGTTCTCAATTCGACTGTATGTTTTTTTTTATTTATGTTACGCGACTACTCCGCCAATTCTGAACTGATTTCAATGTTTTTTTTTGTTTGGTAGGTAATGCTTCAGAAGTGGTTCCATATAAATTTTATCGAAATCGGTTCAGTAGTTTGGTAAACCAAAATTACCAGAAAATATGAAGATGTCATCCAGGTATTCGAAGTTGAAGTCGGTTGTATTTTTCTTTTAAAAAGCGTATAATTTTAGGTGTTATTCAATCAAGCCTCATGAGTACAATACAACAGAAAACAATGGAACTACATTATATATCTTAGGTATTCGTATCTGGCAATAATACAAATCTTCCGTAAATAGGACATTTTCAACATTTTATAAATGGACATTTTAGCGTAATAGGCAAAATGTATTATATAAATGGGCAATGTTAAACCATAAAGCATTAAGATTATTTCTCTCCGAAAAAAATTAACAATTAAATAAATATCGGTGGACATTATTCACACAGCGCCATCTAGCCCAAACTAAGCAAAGCTAGTAATATGGAAACTAGATAGCCGATAGAATACTTTTATACTTTTTTTTGTAAATACATACTTATAATACATACTACATCCAGACACAGAACAAACATTTATGTAAATTAAATTATAGTTGAACTCTATATTTATTGTGATTGCAAACTAAACTTTGTCTTGCGCTTATGTATTAATGGACTTTATTCTTAGGCCTCAATACTTTCCCAAAGCGCCCCTACAAAGTTATAACAGCTCCGTAACTATTCGAACACTCTCGTGAAGTCCCCAGAAGTCAAAGTTTACAAGTTCGTAGCTTTGTATCTTCGGAAACTCAGTTCTTGTACTGTAAGCCTGAAACTTCAAGCTATTGTGACGCTTTTAAAGTTCCTGGCCACAACTTAATCTGATTCTAGAATAATTTACCAGGGATTATTCTTAAATTTAATTTATGACTTTTTAAATAGTGTGTGGATAAATGTATTTTATTTAATGCTTGAGAACGAAATTAGTGAGCATTTAAGTAATGCTTTCCATTAGAGCATCTTCGAAAGCTTATATTTAGGGCCCAATTTAGTATAATATATTTGACGTCAATAGTTGCGATTCTATAATTTGTTAACTTGCTCGTAATATGCCACCAATTTACATCTGTGGTCAAAGCATCAACTGCCACGATTAGCTGTAAAATTATCCTAGAGTTAGTTCTTTGCTTTATTATGAAAAAAAAACTTGAATTTCACTGCCATCTGGACTGATTTTATACGAAGATACAGTCTATGATGAGCATGCTTGCCTAGAAGAAACCGATTCAGTCGCGACTTGAAGACATACTTGTACCTAATTACATTGGACTAAGAAAAACCCACATAGGCAGCGCATTCCACTGTATAACAGTTCGCTCAATAAGGTTTACACGTAACTTGACGTTTACTTATTTGCGCTGAACTTGTGAAATGTTCTTAGCAATATACCTACATATTTAAGCAACACAATTGAAGTACAGTCGTTTTGTACAAGCATTACGCAAAAAATCCTTAAGAATTAAAATTACTAGGATTGTAATATTCGTGTTGTCGGAAAACATCGCTCCGGCTTGAAATATTCTAATCGGTATCAAAGCCTTTTCTAATTGATGTTGGCATGATTTATAGTTGCTTGGTTAGGAGTAATTTTTGATGTTTAAGGGCTTGTGGGTACTTGGAATGTTAACAGAATACTTATTTAATATTATATGAATATTAAGATACGCGAGCGTGACACGTTATCAGGCATAATTATTTTTTTTGCCCATGATCTGTTGGTTGGATAGAAAAATGATATTTACTTATGTAAATTATGTTTTGTTATGTTTTATTACACGCAATAAAATAAGTAGGTATTCTAAAATCACAAATGATCTTCAATACGGCCTATATATAGTCGGAGGTACCATACTACACATAGTACACCACCAGCTCCAGTTCTCGAGAATGGTCGTGCTTTGCTCTACTGGGCCGCTCTATCATTCCATCAGCCGCTACTACGCCTGATGTCGTGGTGGTGGATCAGTCCCAACGCCACTGGGCAGTGCTCGTTGATGTCACCATCTCACATGACGAGAATCTTGTGAAGGCCGAGAAGGACAAGCTCTGCAAGTACCTTGACTTGGCTCACGAGATAACCATCATGTGGGATGTTGACTCGACGATCATTGTGCTTATGTTGCCACGATAAACGATCTTACAGCGAAGAGTCTTGACCAAGATCTTAAGAGGCTCTCGCTAGACGGTTGGGTCAAGGCTCAGAATTACCCAAAAGGCAGATCCTTGACAAAGCAAGTTTTGTCTGGAGATGTCTGCAGTCCTAATCTCCCGCAGCTTGGGCCCTGCCCTGATACCACCGGTACTTGCTATAAAGTTTTTTATTGTATTTGGACTATACTTTAGGAATTAAGACTGAAAATAAATACTGAGTAAAAATAATATTAAAAGTACAAAAACAACGTAAACAACATCCTTTTCGGAGAATATATACGCGTAGTTTTTAGAGATTTTGTAATTCTTCGATTATTTCTACGAAAACATTTTTTGCAAAATTTCAGGGCAAGACTTTTAGGAAAAGTCCTAAGGGACGAGTTCGTCCATTAAAATTACTTAGAAACTCCAATACCCAAATGAAAGTTTAGGATACAGTGGTAGTAAACCTTTTACAGAATATGTGTAATTATTTATTTATGTAATAAAGAACATTTCCCATAGGCAGTGGCCTAGAGGTACAATTTTCCCTACCTCCTTGTATGCTTTAGTCTAAACTGGTACATGTCTTTATCAAAATCTATTCATAGTATTCCCAGCTTTTTATAACTGCTCTAGATTAGAACTATTTATAAAAATCTTAACTCTTAGCGGCTTATTGAGAAAAGCATTTATGTTCCTGCAATGGACTAGGAAGCCCGACTTCGATGATGATGATGATTAAGTTGATAACAACAAAAGCTAGGGCTTACCATAGCCAATGACAATTAATAATACAGGTTGTACTTTTCGTAAAATTGAGAATTGCAAATTAATTTTATGAATTATACGATCAACACTGAAATGATTTCCAGAAAATATAAATTATTTTCTGGAAATCATTCTGGATCTTAAATAGTTTATTCTTTCCAGTATCATAGTTATTCAACTACTTGAAACAAAAAATTGGGGCCAATTTAACGGATTGCCGGTCAATCCAATATAATATGCGACGCGCTTCGCCACTGGTTCATCACTGGTCTCCACAAACGAGTTTTTAGTACGACATCCTTCACCATCTATCTGAAGACGGCTCGTTGCTACCTTAACCAGTTGTTTCAACGACATTATTAAATGATAACGGTAGCTGCACAGCACAATTTAACGCTAAGATTTTAATTCCAACAAACTTCAGAAACTTTATTTATATTCTATTCAGCAAGAGATATGCGGGCCGCCCTCTGAGTATCGCTGTTAAACTTCTTCAGAAAATCTTTTGGTGGCTCATATATCATCTGGAAACGTTAAAAGGTATGAAGATTATCGTTTTCTTGAAAGTAAATTGAAGACTGATTTATGACTTTAACTTGAAATGAACGCGAGAAGTATGTACTAAAATAAAATTGTGAAGAAAAACTGAAAATGCTGCCTATTATATTTATTTATTTATTTTATAACAACTATCTTCGATCAAATAACAACTACAAAAAAATACAGCTCATAAACCTTTTTGATGAAATAAAATGATCTAGTGTATCTATCAGCCTGTATCCAGCCACTGCTATTATAGACCTCTTTCCTCCTCACCTCGTTGACGCCATTCTTTCCGGTCCCATACGAGCCTCAGTCATTGCTCTCCGACTTGACTGACTGACTCTATGTTTGCTACCTGTCTACCAGGAGGAGATCAAAGCAAAACACTAACTTTCAGTTACTCCTGTCGCTACAGTCTTACCTATACTTTGAATACTTGTACAATGAACAGTCCGACAAACAAACGCCAACGAATGTGGTGCTGTCTCTTTTTATTTCATTGCAACAAAACGAAACAGCCCGACCGAGTTTGCCCGGTATATTTCCAGCATTATCAAATTCCACAACTAAAAACTAATCTGTTTCATATGTAGGTACTCATGCGAGCTGTAGTCAGAGTATACTAATAACAACAGAACAGAAACACTCGTCTCCAAACTTTTCCTAATTGCTCAAAACACCTCAGTTCCTTTCCTATTCATATACATGGTGTTGAATATAAACAAGCAGAAGGTAAACCAAATTTTATTCTTCTTTGTTTTCAGTGTAGCTTGGCATATTAGCTCACTACGACGTTTTGTTTCAATGAAACTTGGAGAACAAAAATTCCTCAGACAGAAATATATCAAGCAAATGTAAATTGCTGAACTTAGAACGTATTACTTCAAGCAGCAGTAGTACCTATACTTCTAATTGTTACGACGCTCGCTCGTTCCGTAAAACTTGTCCATTGAATTTTACGAAGGTCCTTCCAAACACCGAATTACAAGTCACCCCAGCGTCCCATTACTACATGTACCGTCTAGACGGTAGCACCCTACAATTTTATTGCAATTGTTATGCCCGCAGTTTCTGTTACAATGCACTAATACCCATCCATAAGAATTCAACCGGAATTCAATGGATTCTATAACTATTTATTGCAAAATAAAACTGCATGTAGTCAGCATTGCATTTCTACTTACCGGCAGGGTCAGTAGAAATGTAATGCTGGCTATAATATGGAAGGACGTTTGAAGGTACATATAGTTTCCTGATTCAGAGATATTAAATGTTGAAAACCAAATGCGGATAAATATTTTTGAATCCCTAAAGTACAGCATTTTGTTTTGTAGTACCTACATACGACATACTTACATAGATAGAAAGAAATTATGCACTCGTGCTTGTTATTTCGTACAAATAAGGGTTTACCGTCATTTAACCTGCACCTATTAGTAATTAATTTTCCGTCAACGACCTGCGGTTTCTACAGGATCTTATGGGAAGTTCTATGGGAACAGGTATTTTTTTCAAGAAAAAATAATGTATTAAGCCAGGTGATAAGGCAAGCTATTCTTAAATGTACCCTATTGAGTAAAATTTACAATAACACACTCACGCATACGACACACAAATATTGGTATTTGAAATATTTGTGTAAAGTATGATAATTACACAACACAACATAAACATACAACAAACATAAACATACACGTTGTATGTGACATACAACAAACATAAACATACACGTTGTATGTGACATATAACAGTAAGGTTGTTGTATGTTAAGAGTTTTACTTATCTTGATTTATGTATAAATTAATCAGACATATAAAATGGACCATTTTAATAAAATGAAAACAACAAGTTTAAGAGAAAGTGTTTGCATTAATGACTGTGCAAAGATATTTTTCAATTAAATGGTGAAAAGTTCCTTTTGCTCCACAAACGTAGGAATTTTTCAACTTCTTTCAGTATACAAAGGACTTTTCGCATAGAACTTTTAAAGACTTTTGAAGTCGTTTTGTTTCAATATCTGCAGACACGCAGCCGCGGCAGACATTTATGAGAAAAGTTTCTGTCGGTGTCTGTTTCGTACCAACTTTTATACTACCACTTTATAACAGAATAGCAATGCACAGGTGGTAATGTTAACCTTATGGACGAAAATGCCATAGTCACAATACCCTTTTGAATCTGTATTATGTTTTACTTACTTATGAGTTTTATCTATCTAATACTACGCTTTAAAAAAAATACAACCGACTTCAACTTCGAGTACCTGGATGACATCTTCATATTTTCTAAGTAATTTTGATTTAAAAACCAAACTACTAAACCGATTTCGATAAAATGTATATGGGACCACCTCTAAAGTATTACCTACCAAACAAAAAAAACATCAAAATCTGTTCATAATTGACGGAGTAATCGTCTCACATACACACAAAAAAACCATACAGTCGAATTGAGAACCTCCTTTTTGAAGTCGGTTGAAAACCAAATAACAAGGCCAGTTTTAATGCCAACAAGAATTTAAAAATTAACCAACCAGATAAAAATTGGTCAATAATCAATAAAAATTACTATTTAATTATTAAATTATCACGCTTTTATAATATTTACTACAGTTGTAATAATGAAAAAAAACTTAGAATAACTGGTCTATTTACACCAACTTCTAATTATCGTCTCTTTTTAAGACATACAGTCCGGAATACATTTATCTATTGTAATTTGGATGCCTGTAAACAGCAGCCACGGAAGTGGGGGCAGAGGGGGCCAAATGCCCCCCCCTAAAATCAAACGGGGGGTGCTACGCCCCCTCCAATTTTAATACCTGGCAAAGAAGGTTTCTTTGTTTTCCCCCAACGTCATGAAGTACTTCCGCGGTCCCGGACTGTAAAATAGTTTGGTATCATTTATCCAATATGATGATTGAGAAGGAGAATAGCGAAATTCTTAGCAAACAAAGAGAGCCTAGAGTTAAGTCGTAGCATTCATAAGCACTGAAGAGATAAGTAAAAGTATAGGGCTTTCGCTTTTCTGTGTTCATTAGAGTTCGAGCTCACTTGGTTTGATAAAATGAGTACATACGCCTCGACTATTCCCCTCGAATTGAAGCACGTCTAATTTGTTTCGACGATTTCTATACATGACACTTACTGATGAAAATTTGTTTTTTGTTCTTAAACAATAATTAATGGCGTCCCATACCCCATCACGACCAATCGATCAGTCCCAGCAGTGGACGTCTTCTGGCTGATGATGACGGCGTCCCATCAAACGGCAAAAAGAGAGCCAGAGTTGCCTCTCTGTGATACTCTAGTCTCACAATTGTAAGTGACACTACAGTCATTCTTCTGTGTGCAACACGAAGCTAAAAATAACTACCTTCACGTATTTATATTTATTTTTATGCGTTTGTATTTAAGGTAAACGTCATACAAGTTTCATAGTTTTTGTAGTGGTAGAACTCTACTGCTGAGTCCGCCTGGGGAAGTACCACACCTTTGCCAGTTATTCAACCGCCAAGCATTAGTGTGCAAACATTACTGTGTTCCGGTTTGAAGGGCAATGTTACCAGTGAAATTACTGGGTATGAAGAGATTTAACATCTAATATCTCAGGGTGACGAGCGCAGTGCAGTGCGGCGCAGGTTTGTGTTCGCAAAATCACAATTCTGGCACTGCTACTGTTAGTGGCAGGCGTGACGCTTTCCACCAGGCGAACGTCTTGCTCGTCTCGTCACTTGAAAGCATAAAAATAAATTAAAAAAACCTACTTGAATTTATTTACTTGAATATTTTATTATTCTCGTCTGGTCTTGTGTAGGCCAAATTGACTTTTACGAACACTTTTAATGGCACTACAATGTTATCTACTTAACTACTGGTACCTAACTGGATAATCTTCTTTTATGATGCTCATTTTCTTTTTCAATACTTTTGCAAAGTTCGTACGTGCTATGTAACCTATGTTACAAAGTTGTAAGATGTATGTCAATAGATAATAGACAATCATGTATTATTTAATTTTTGTTTCTAGATATTAACATTTATTAATTATTTTATTAAGATTGTTTTTTTTTTAAATCATATATTTTTATTTCGACGAAAAAACAAACATCTATAATATTTACATTTGTACAAAACTTAAAATAAATTAAACTATATACTAAAATCTACTTATTTACAATAAAAAAAAATAAAAAATTAAAAAATTTCTAAAAAAAAACCCTAGTACCTATAAATCAAATACGCCGTCTAGATCGCCACCATGCGGTAGGGTTCCCAGGATGCTGGCTGGGATTACCCCGTTGAATGGCAATACTTAGCCTCTGGGCAAAGTATGCGCCAGCTCTGAGGACTCTGAGATTGGAATTTATATTATTAAGTTTATTAATATTAAATTATGGTATGTATTGAGTAGCTATTGGATTCAATATTTAACGATTTAGTAACTAATGGTATCATCACCATGCAGCGACCGCAACGTCGATGGTCCCATACTTAGTGAACACTGTAGTGGCAAGTGACCCTGCCTCAGGTACCTATGTATTTTTTTGGTTCTGCGAACGCAAACACTCAAAGCGTCGCTATGACTCACACGTGTTATCTCAATGGAAAGTTTAGAAATCACAAACTTTGAGTAGATAAGCAAAACTGACCGCATTCTTGTATCCATAAAGCTCAAAGTTGATAAAGCTCTGGCACATATAATATATGTCGTTTTAAAGCAGGATTTCTACCAATATTTAGAACAAAGAGCGTTTATGGTTCGAAAGGACTTTAGTTTTGTGCACTTTCCTAGGAATAGTTAAAATGCTTCCAGATGTCTAGTCCGGGCTGTGGGAATGGAATGTATCTGTCCAATAGATATAAATAATACTATAAAACGTGCATCTGATAGAGTTATCATATGATTGCACTGACTGTGATTATTTTAGTCATGTAATTAATCACGTTATTCATGATTAGACATGATGAGACATGGTTACTGTCACGTTTGTACCTTGACAACGGAAGTTAACGGAAAGCTGAATACTCAGACTACTTAACAACAGTACATTTATTACAGGAAGCTTAGTCACAAATTGTTCTAGGAGATAACTGTATATTTCTCATGTTCCATGGTAACGCATCGGAGATGCCATCGTCCATCTCGCCCTGGCTGTCGGCTGAGACCTATTGCCGTTTCACTAGACCAACGCGGGGGTGGCTTTGCGCAAGCGACGCCGTTTTTCCAGCCAATCAGAAGCTCCCACGAGCTTCCCTTAACCGAAGGAAAAGGCGTGGTTTCATCATCAAGAAAGAGGGGCTCGTTTAGCATTTTAGCGTCCCTAAGCTTCACTCGAGTTTTCAGGATTATAAAGGATGGTCGTGGACCACTTTGGTGGCTAAAAAAGTCTGTACTCAGACTATTCATTGTGATTGTGTCATGAAGTCACTCAGATTAAAATGTTTGATCAAATGTGCAAAACAGTTTAAAATCATGGAAGTGCACACTGAGTGTTCCAGGTCACTGCATAAACAGCTAAGTACACTGTATCGTCCAAAACGATTGATCCAATTGCAACTGTGAATAATCATAACTTTGATCATTATAAAGGGTATCTCATCACTGATTATAAATCATGTTAATATCAATTAACACTTTGCTATCCTGACCTGTAAGATCTGGATCTTATCAACAAATGTGGATAAAGTATTATCAGTGTGATTTTTGGATCAATCGAAGGAATTGTATTTTCTATAAATGTACCTATCCATCTATGCAAAAGTTATTGTCTATTTAAGTCAATCTGCCAAAACTACTGTATCTCCTGAGCGCGAATACATAAGTATATTGTGTATGCATAGATAGTACTGTAACGGTTACCCGTGCCGTTCAATTCACTCGCAACTGAACTAGTATCATTTATTATTCCCTTAACAAGGAATTAATGTGTATAAAATGTCATAAATGATTATCATTAATAATGAAAGTCATTGAATAAATGCCGATCAAACTTCTCAGGATACAGTGACAAATATAACTAATCTTGTGATTAAATAATGAATAAATTATAAGGGCAATCACGAGTAATGTAGGCTCATACGTTTACTACTTTATCTAGACGCATTCTCAGTTTTCGCTTTGTACTTTTCGCTTTCTGAGAAGCACGTGCGCTAGTAGACGAAAGGTACTTACTTACTTAATTACTGTATTTTTCACGTTTCACATCTGAAAACGAAATACATAAACTTATACCTACTGATTTAGATCTGATCAAGTGCGTCCAAGCACACTTATGTAATTACTCGTTGATTATTGATCTTTGGGAAATATAATTTATTTTCTTGCCCTAAAACCTGTTGTTTGATTTTATCTTCTGTTATCTATAAGCCTCGATCCCAGATAGGTAGGCTATGTACTAGGGATGCGATTATATTACTCATTCCACCTACTGACAGAACTATTTCTGATAATTCAATTCATTCGAATTTGAGCTATATATTTACATAGTAAATATGTATACACATATGTACAAACATGAATGTGTACATATATATGTAAATATGTATTGTCAATTAGACAGGTTAACGAAGACGTAGCTTCGATGCTGTGTAAGGCTATTATTTGTTGAAGTAGTGTATTGACGTGGATTCGATTGTGGTGATCAACTGGAATATTATACACTATATCCCAAGAACACATCAAGTTATTTTATGTCTCTAGTTAATACACCTTTAGGTTGGGAATACCGACTCGCCAGTATAAATCACCCGTGCCTGACACTCTGCTGTGGTTCTGGTTGCATTCACATGCCCTCCCCTTTGATGTAATGCAGAGCAATACATAGCGGACACCAGCCACCGTCAGCGGCCGCTGATCTTTGAATAAATCCATGGTTCGTATTCATACGAAAAGCCCGCACCCTAAGGTGCGCTGCTGTTTTAATGCGTTCTCACGCAGGCCAGCTGTCCGCTAAAGCAGTACTAGGTACTCTCCTTTTTAAAGGATCTTAGGTCTCGCAACAGAGTGAGTCAAGTGAATGTCAGTTGCCGATTGTGTAAGTTACCACAAATCAGTCACTTGTACCAAACCTTAAAATCTCCTCATTGCTCATCTCAACGAGCTCCCTGCTCTGACCATTACTCTATTCTTTAATATTGTTCTATGGTCTACAAGCCTGAATGTATAACTTCACAATTGAGCATAAGCCGCGGTGTTCTATCACTATAGGTGTACTATTAATTATCAATGTCAGTAGACATGCAGATCCTTACGAAGGAACCACCATCTTAACCGCATCCGTGTCAATACAATACAATAAGCCTACTCTGAGAGCAGACGATCACTTTAAATGAATTTACTAGACCATACTTTCACATATAAACTAGACGATCATTTTATAAGAAATAGATTCTGGCTAAGATTTGCTAACTCCCCGTAACTCGGTGGAAATTGGAAAATCACTAGAATCGGTATAGACGAATAACGTTTACCACTACAACACGGCACTGAGAATGGAAAAATGAAATAATATTATTTAGTAATAAAGCTATTTAGTAAAAGCTCTGAAATAATTGTAAAACCAATTATATATATTTCTAAAAATATGAAACAAAACATAAATCATTGAATGTGGGCTCACTCAGTTCTCACAGAGGACCGGCAAAATATGCAAATGTTGATACATTTGCATATTGTTTACACAGAACACTTGTGTACTAGTTTTTGTAAAACCTGCATAGAGGTTATGGTCTTTAGTTGCAGTTCTCCGAGTGCCGTAACTAAACATTTACAATTAATAATTTGTGCTCACTCAATCCACAACTTTCGAAGACAGGTCTGATCGCACATAATTAAATAATAAGAATCATAAAAACATTGTTATGTATTTTTATTACAAAAAGCAATAAAGCGTCTGCTGGAAAATATCCCATAAGAGTTTTATTGCTCTGTGAGAGATCTGCTGGTCTTAAAAATTCGAATTAAATCTGCTATTGCAATAAAACGTTACAAGCCTGATCATAAACTGTTCAATTTGACAATGACGCAAGAATTGACATACCAAAAATATAATAACTCCGTTTATAGCTATCTTAAATAATTATGCTTTTAAAACATTTTGATTTCCTTATTTAAATGTTGCAGAAAACTTGCTTTAAATTAACGTTTTTTTTTTACTATTTATTGGCTTGAGTTTGACTGCCATCTCGTCTGATGTTAAACGAAGATGCAGCCTACGATGGAGCACGCTTGCCTAGAAGAATCCGATTCACTCGCGACTTGAAGACACCGAGATTATAATTATCGGGGAAACCCCACTCGCGCAGCGCATTCCACTGTTCAGCAGTTCGAATAAAAAAAGTGGAATCAAACCATTTCGTACGAGTTTTTAGTATATCAACCATGAAACGGTGTCGCTTTTTCAAGGTCCTGGCTGTCCGATAGAAGAATGGGATCATGCAAATCCGAAGCACACTCTCCGAAATGTATCCGTGAACGGATTGTATTATTATCAAAAACATTTTTTTCGAGTGTTAATCCATAAAAATTATGGTTCGCTAAATGTTATTCACTAAGTGCCGATTTAAGCGCATGAGTGTGGGCAAGTGATATAATATTATGTGATCTATTATTTGTGGTCTGCATGTACCTACTTATAGTATATTCGAGTTGTTTTCAAAACTCTGAAGCAGGTCGTGGTAAAGTTGCTACGACTTTACTAGGGCATGATTGGACTTGATCATGACTTAATCTGTGTATGACTTTGACTGTGCCCAAATACCAAAAACCCAAGATACATGACCTGTGACTGTGACTAAGACTAATTTCACTGGAATTCAGAAAACTTGAAGTAATAAAATATTTGACACTTGCAAATGCACAAAGTGCGATGCCATAATCTTTTATAGGAAGAAAAATTGTTGTAGCACAATGAAATTATAGATTCTTGATCGATAAGTCTTCAGATCGTTATCAAATCTTCTGCTGCCAAGCAGTAGTTTGCGCAAACATGACTGGTTTCCGGTTTGAAACGTATTAAGTACAGGAAAATTATACAGTTCTGATGAAGCTGAAAGCCTAATCGAGAGATCGATCGACTAGAAATCTTGAGGTCGCGGGTTCAAATCCTGGGCCTGTACCAGGGAGGTGTCACTCCGTAGTTTAGGTATGTTTGGCCAGCGCTCCGCGCCGCGAGGACATTGCAAGGCTAAAGTCAGTGGCACGCTAGCCTCGTCGCACGTAACTAAGCATACGTGATAAAAAGAGAGCGGTATATCTAGGTGAATATTGCGACCAGTATCTAGCGCTGTGCGAGTTGAATTGCTACTTTATTGCCTAGTAGATAGAGTCCTTATTTATTTCAATTCCTTTACGGAGTGAACTTTCTGTACGGAGTACTATTATTTATTCTGTGCCTGTACCAATGAGCCCTTTGGAATTTTCATACCACTGGCTTTTTGGTGAAGGAAAACATCGTGAGGAAAACCTACATAGTGCGCATACGGTCTGGAGAAGAAATTCAATAATATAATAATCATTTATTCAAAATATATGAGAATTATCAAAAATACAAAACTTATGTAACATATTATACTTAGGTCTATAAACGACACGAGACCCGAGACGACCACACGAGAACACGAGACACACGAGAGCCTGAACTAGGTAGTCGTGGGTTTCAGGCGAAAAGAGCTTAAAAATAATAGCAATGGCGTTTATATGAATCTTTGGAGGATCTAGCACTCTCTCTCGTATATAATCAAAGATAATCAAAGTATGAATCCATCAACCCGCAACTGGGCCGCAGCGTAGTAAATATGGCTCAGTAGGCATAGTTAAATTAGCTCTTTAATTTGGCTAAACATTTACTTTACAAGTTAAATACGAGTTTTTATGAACACATATTTTGAATTGCAGATCATAACTTTCTATGTATTTTTTGGTTGTAATATGTATTGAGTTCTTAAAAAATATGATATAATGTAGTGAATATGTATTTTTCAGACAATAAAAACGAAATCTTTTACGACTAGTCCAAATTGTAGAAGGAATTCGCTGCCGGGGTGCCTGTTCAATTGTTTTTCGATCGCTCACCACCGTTACCCAAGAGGACGCTGCTGCCCGGCCCGTTGTATAGGTACCTACTTACCAATATGTATAACTTTTTTTATAGCCAAGGCGCAGCAGCAGGTAAATAAAGTCAGAAGCTAAAAAAGCACGGAATCACATGCCTGTAATAAGAAAGCCGCCATCACATTTGCGTAGGTGTAAGATGGTGAAATTTAATCGAATCTTATGATAATAGGATCGTGGGCAGATATTGGCACGTGTATGTGGTTGTACCTAAACAATACTTCCCACAGTGTAACAAACGTAGAAGTACTTATCTACTTATTGCTAGCTTCGTGCCGTAGTCACGTAGACCACCAATGGGGATCCACACTGCGATTTTTTCCGCTAGGTGGCGCATCGTCGATGCGGCCATAGTCAACTGTCAATCTCATTCATTTTGTAGTTTTTGTTTCTACAAATTAATCTACTCTCGACTCGGATTAATCCATGGTGAATCTGCATATACTGGTATGTACAGCAATCATTTGCCTTGCTAATTAAAGCTCTGTCCAACATAAAATGTGAACAACTAACGGCCTTACTTAAAAACACCGCTCAAAACTTAGTCACTGCTTAAACTTCTCTGTCTTGTTCTTGCATGTTACACTTCACGTCAGAGAGAAGATGGCAGAGTGACTAACGGTTGAGAAGTTTTTTTTAAATAAGACTGAGTATCTTAGATACAAATCTATTTTCAGGCCGTCAACAGCTGCATAGATTCTAAAGACAAGGCACAGTACCCAGTATTTTCCTTGGAATAGATTATCGACAACGCCCTCATCAAGAAGGCTGTAGATAGAAGCAAAGATTAACAAGAAAACTTTATTTTGACACATCCGGACCGCCGCGCTGCAGGCGGCATCTGCGTTTTATTTGCCTGAAACCTCATTGACTCGAACTAGTGAGACCCATGACCTGCATACCGGGCCCGTATCAATGAGTTCTATGGAGTTTATGTACGAATTACCATACCCTGGCTATTTGGTGAAGGAAACCAGGAAAACTTGCATAGTATACGTTCAGAGAAGAAATTCAAATTTAATCACCCTCAGAGGGTTAGCCTGGACCCAGTATTAAACTATTAGAAGGCTGAATGTGTACTACACAGGGTGTTATTGAAATCATGGGCTTCAACACTGAAGAGAGAAGTAAAAGTAGGGCCTTCGCTTTTCTATGGGCTTCAAGGGGTCATTAAAGATGTCACAGAGTAACCAAAGAGTAGCCAATTTAAATATCCTTACAAACTTATTACGAACTAAGTGTTACTACATATACAATTTACAGCTTCCTAAAAGATAGAAATATTGACATTCCATGTAAAATGTAATATTAATATCCCATGTAAAATTTAATATAACGAGAAGATTCTTAATTTGACATTTGTTAGCGCCACTCAGTGACGCTACCTCTCTTTCCTATATAACTTATTTTCCTACCCTCATCTTCCATGAACGACGACTGTCTCTGTTATGTTCGTTTGGTTAGATGAGTTTTACTGCTCGCACGCGCGAGCAGTCTGCCGTTGACCCTTGTCAGCGACGGATGCATGTCATATTGTGCGAACTATTTTAACCGCACCACCGCTTCTCACCGCGATCCTCGGTCGATCGTCCTCTCGAGCGATCGTACCGCCGCTGTCCGGGATACGGATCCCGAAGGAGGCCGTTCCCTACGGCTTCTCGCGCTCGCGCTGTGAATCCGTTACACCGCCAATTATACAGTCCACTAAACCGCTGAGGACACGCTGACCCGAAGACCGAACACCGTCCAGAACACCAGGACAGGGCAACGCAGCTTTCCTCATCAGCCCGGAATACTCAGGTCAGTCGTCGTTCAGTTCTATCGTCATATCCACCCGCACCCCCCTGTGTTTGGTCGCGCTCTGCCATATCGCTTGGTGGCCGCGCTAACACTTCTTCTTCCTTCGAGCCGGATACTGTCCGACTCTCCCTTTTTCCGCATTTAAAACCGCTAATTTCATAGATTTTCTGGATAAATTCCATAATTTTTCCGCTATTTTGTGTCCGAGGGTAGTTCTCGAAAACGTCACGTACGTTCTCACCTCGTTCCACCGCTTCGCTTATCTCTAACCGCGCCGCTGTGTTTGTGTCACTGTGCAACCATTAAGTTAGTCGTTTCGTATTTTACCTAAATTTTCCATTCGTCTCTCAAAATGGCTAGTCGTTCGAAAGGCAAAGACGAGTGCAAAGATGACGTACCTCTCGATATGTTGCAGGTCAAACGCTTAACTTTAATTGGTAAAAGAGATGCAATATTTTCTCGATTACAAGAGATTTATAACCGCTCGTTAAACGCTTTCACTGATGATACCGAAAAAGACATATTTTTATGTGGGATTATTTCGCTCGATCGTTTACAGACCGAGTTCAGTGACATTGTGAACGAATTAAATATCACCGAGTTGACAATAAATCCTACGTTCAATGTTAATTATCAATCGCTAAATGCATTCGAAGATATGTATTGCCGCTGTAAGTTTGTTTACGATAAACTCAATCCGCCCGTTACGAGTGTGAATACCGCTGATTCCCGCACTTCACCGCAACGCAAGTCCGTCAAACTACCTAAGCTCGAGCTTATGAGTTTCGATGGCAATCCAATGACTTGGAAAATATTTTATGAATCGTTTACCCAGACTATTCACAAAAATACTGATCTGAGCGATCATGAGCGCATTCAATACCTAATTAACAAGCTCAGTGGTCGTGCATTGTCTGTTATTTCAGGTATCGTCCCGAATAGTAGCAACTACCGCCTAATCTATCAGACACTCGTCGATAAGTACAATGACCCGCGTTCATTAGCTACTTCTTATCTACAACAGCTGCTTGATTTCAAATTAAGTAACAATACCGCTTCCGCAAAGAACTTAGAATTATTTCTCGATAAATTCTGTTCCGCAGTGTCAAGTCTGCATTCGCTCAATTTTGACAATTTATCTGACTTTATTTTGTTGCAACTTGGTTTAAATAAGATCGACTCCACTACCGCACGCGCATTCGAAATGCACATGAGAGGCAAATCAATGCCTACTTATAACGAATTCATCAAATTCGTTCGCGAGCAAAGTAAAATACTAGAACGCACCTCGCCTGCTTTAGAAAGTGTTTCTGATAATAATCGCAAAAGGTCTACGCATTCTTTCGCTGCATCGTACGTACAGCAGCGCCAATGTACTTTATGTAGAAGCACGGATCACGCTAATTTATATAGGTGCCCCGCGTTTGATAAACTGTCGGTTGATGACAGGTTTGCATATATAAAACAAAACAAAGGCTGTACTAATTGCCTAAGTCTTTCGCATAACTATACCGAGTGCCAGTCGATTCATAAATGCTTCAATTGCCAATCGGGCAAACATCATACAAAATTGTGTAGAAAAATATTTTCCCGCAATACATCCCGCTCGCACTCTGGTGCAATCGCCGCGACACGCACTGAGCCATCGCATCCTGCACGAGCTGACAACGGCGCCCGCGCCGCAGCGCAGGCTTCGCCGCCCGCCCCATATCAGCGCTCCTGCGACGTTCAAGCTGGCAACCGTGCGCGTCTCCCTCCCGCACCGCCGTCCCCGCCGCATGCAGGGACCGCCGCCGCCGCCGGTGCGTCTTATCACTCGGAACAGCAGAATGTTTCGTTATGCAATAACCTACGCCGCCCTATTACGCAATCAGCTGATACAACCTGTTTGTTAGGAACGGTGCAAGTTTACGCTATTGATTTAAACGGTCGTGAACATGTTTTACGTGGTTTATTAGACTGCGCTTCGCAGTCAAATCTTATAAGTGCGAAGTGCTGCGCTAAACTAAATTTAAAATGCGACAAGGTTTCTAATACCGTTGTTAAGGGTGTAGGTTCCGCGTCAAACCCAATAAAGGGGTTAATATCAACCACTTTATATTCGCGATTAAATGATCATTCTATTTCGATCGACGCTTTTATTATCGACCGCATAACAGATAAGCTACCATCTGTAACGGTTGACGTTTCGGGTTTCTCGTACCTAAACTGTCTACCGCTCGCTGATAACAGCTTCTCAGAACCGTCTGACATAGACATTCTCATTGGAGCTCCTCTTTTCTCTGATATCCTGCTATCAGGCCGCGTCTCTGGACCGCCAGGGTCTCCTACCGCTTTCGAAACCATTTTTGGTTTTATCGTAATCGGAAACGCTTCCGTTACGTCCGCTCAACGTAATGACACCGCTTCTGTCAGTAACTCCGCTGCCGGTGTTAGTCACCGCTCTGAGATTTCTCTCTGCGCCTTCGCAGAAGAACCGCCTCTCGACACTCTTGTCCAGAAATTCTGGCAACTTGAGGAGGTGCAGTGTGCACCGACCTTAAGTCCAACTGCTCTTGAAAATGAACGTATTTTCACGAATAACGTTTCCCGCGATTCTACAGGACGCTATTCTGTGGCGTTACCTTTTTCCCGTGAGCCCGCAGCCGCTCTCGGCAACTCATTCAACACAGCCAAGAAACGCTTCATGCATCTAGAACGCAAGCTCGTCGCTTCACCTCCTCTGCGTGTGGAGTACGATGCTATTATCAAGGAATACCTACAGGAAGGTTATATCTCGTTGGTCAACAACGGCGATCATTTTACCGGTTATTATATACCGCACCATGCAATTGCCAGGTTGGATAAAACAACAACCAAATGGCGTATGGTGATGGACGCAAGTTCTAAGACCGATTCAAATCTATCACTGAATGACGTCTTGTATACCGGTGATAATTTGCAAAATGACCTTTTCCTAATCCTTTTGGATTTCCGTTTCTACCCAACTGCGTTTACTTCCGATGTGAAGCAGATGTATTTGCGAATTGTCGTTAATAATGACGATCGTAAATACCAACAATTTCTATACCGCTTTGATTCGTCATTACCGCTTGATACCTACCAGTTCAACCGCGTTTGTTTTGGTTTGCGTAGCAGCCCCTTTCTTGCTATGCGAGTGCTACGTCAGCTGTGCGCTGACGAGCGCGCCCGCTTCCCGCTCGCCGCGCATGTTATAGAAAACCATACCTACATGGACGACGTATGCTACTCGATGCAATCCTTATCTGGTTGTTTACAACTCCGTAATGACCTCCGGGACTTGCTCAAGGCCGGGGGCTTTGACCTCGTAAAATGGGCTAGCAATGTACCTGAGCTTACGGAATCGCTCCCGATATGCGATCGTCATGCCGCAAATATTAATTTTGACGAGCCAGACACGAACTTGAAAGTCTTAGGCCTACAGTGGTCACCCAAGTGCGACGCATTCATGTTCACCGTGAACATTGAGACTCGTCCTGTGACCAAACGCAACATCTTATCTCTGATCGCGCGTCAGTACGATGTTCTTGGGCTTATAGCACCGGTCATTCTGTATGCGAAATTAATTTTACAAAAACTACACGTTTTGCAACTCGAGTGGGATTCTACACCGCCTGCAGATATCGTAAATATCTGGCAGAACTATGCACGCGAGCTACCGTGCATTCAAAATATGCGCTTTCCGCGCCACCTAGGTGTTGAAACGAACTCTAAAATCACTATTGTGGCATTTTCAGACGCTAGTGAAAATGGATATGGTTCCGTAGTATATATACGAACTCAGCCCGATTCTTATGCGGCTCCAATAACCCGCTTAGTTTGCGCCAAATCGAAAGTGGCTCCGCTTAAAACCATTTCCATTGCCAGATTAGAACTCTGCGCATGCCTACTCATGGCTAAACTGGTGCGCCGAGTTCTCGATACCTACGAAAAGCGTCAAGCTATAGATAAGGTATTTTGTTTCACCGATTCAATGGTAGCATTGCAGTGGATCACTGCATCTCCGCATAGATTTAAAACTTTTGTGGCTACACGTGTCACTAAAATTATTTCCGCAATTTCCGCTGACAGTTTCCGGCATGTACCCGGAACTGAAAATCCCTGCGCCGACGCCCTGTCGCGCGGGTTGTCACCCGCTCAACTAGTAGACCACCCTCTGTGGCTCACTGGTCCCGCTTGGTTATGCCAAGATCCTACTACTTGGCCTGTTAGGTCAGTAGTTCCTGCTAAAGTAGACGAAGATCTACTTGAATCAAAGAAAATTGTTTCGCTGCCTGTGACTCAATCACAGGATCTGGTTCTCAACCCGCTGTTGGAACTAGCCACACGAGTCTCTTCTTGGCTACTCCTACTGCGCTCAGTAGTCTTAGTCTACCGTTTCGTCAAGAAACTACCGCGATCTACATGTTTTTCCGCTGACGATATTAATTTCGTAGAAATACAAATCATGAAAGCGTTGCAAAACATTATTTCTCTGATCTTATTCAGAATCTCACCTCAGGCACTCGCTGTCCTCGTGCTATACAACGGCTCGTGCCGTTCATAGACGCTGATGGACTCGTACGAGTCGGAGGCCGTCTCCGAAACGCGGACCTGTCGTACAGTCAGCGGCATCCGATTCTATTACCGCACAAAGACCGCGTAATCGAGCTGATAATTCGTTATTATCATCGTGTGAATTGTCACGCTGGCCCGGTCGCTTTAATGTCGATTCTTAGACAACGGTATTGGATTCTTTCCTGCCGTAATATCGTCCGCTCGGTTATACACAAGTGTAACTTTTGTTTCAAAACTAAGCCTAAATCTACATTCCCGCTCATGGGAGATTTACCCGACTGCCGCGTAAACGAGGCCAAGACTTGGACCCACACTTCTGTAGACTATGCCGGCCCGATATCGATCATACCGTTAAGAAAGCGTGGCGTACGTTATATTAAAGCATACTTGCTAATATTTGTTGATAAGGTAGTTCGGTGTTGCCATGTCGAGCTAACGACGTCATTGAGTACTTGCTCGTTCCTCTCCGCATTCAAACGCTTCCTCGCGCGACGTGGAAACGTTTCAGTCATGTATTCGGACAATGGCCGATCATTCGTAGGAGCGAACAACGCTTTATCAGAAGTCTACACGCTAGTCGAATCTGACGAATTTCAGCAGGCAATTACAAATGAACTATCTGCGAACCGCATTACTTGGCGTTTTAACCCACCGCGCGCTGCTCATTGGGGCGGTGATTTTGAGATATATGTGAAAGCTTTTAAGACTCATCTCGCTAGGACTATAGGTTCACAGCTACTCACCTATGAGGAATTGTTAACTGTGCTCACACAGATCGAGAGCGTCATCAACTCGCGACCGCTAACGTTACTCAGTCAGGATCCTTCTGAGCCCACTGCACTCACGCCCGCGCATTTCTTAATGGTTGCACCGCTGAAACATTTACCCGCGTGCGCGGCTTCTGACGAGCCCGCTCACTTACTAAAGCGCTACGCTTTATTGGACCAGATGGTTCAGTCCTTTTCCAAACGATGGAAATTAGAGTATCTCCACTTGCTTCAGTCAAGAGGCAAGTGGAATATACCCGCTAACCCTATTAAGGTAGGCTCCGTAGTGCTTATCATTACGGACAACCTTCCGCCGCTCTCCTGGCCTCTGGGCATTGTCGTCGAGACATTCCTGGGTGCCGACGGAGTCTGTAGAGTTTGCCTAGTCAAAACGGCAACATCTGTGTATAAACGACCAGCCGTTCGTTTATGTACACTTCCAACACAATAACTTAATTCATACCGCTTTGCCCCCTGGCCAACCCGCTACTCATATTCAACCCGCTCTTTCTATTTAACCGCATTAATTTTCCCTTTCATTTAAAAACCTATGGTTTTTAAGGCCGGGGGCAATGTTAGCGCCACTCAGTGACGCTACCTCTCTTTCCTATATAACTTATTTTCCTACCCTCATCTTCCATGAACGACGACTGTCTCTGTTATGTTCGTTTGGTTAGATGAGTTTTACTGCTCGCACGCGCGAGCAGTCTGCCGTTGACCCTTGTCAGCGACGGATGCATGTCATATTGTGCGAACTATTTTAACCGCACCACCGCTTCTCACCGCGATCCTCGGTCGATCGTCCTCTCGAGCGATCGTACCGCCGCTGTCCGGGATACGGATCCCGAAGGAGGCCGTTCCCTACGGCTTCTCGCGCTCGCGCTGTGAATCCGTTACACCGCCAATTATACAGTCCACTAAACCGCTGAGGACACGCTGACCCGAAGACCGAACACCGTCCAGAACACCAGGACAGGGCAACGCAGCTTTCCTCATCAGCCCGGAATACTCAGGTCAGTCGTCGTTCAGTTCTATCGTCATATCCACCCGCACCCCCCTGTGTTTGGTCGCGCTCTGCCATATCGCTTGGTGGCCGCGCTAACAACATTATTTAAATGAATTAAATATGACATAAATGTAGTAATTTTATCATAATTCATTCATTAATAATAAATTTAACAATTAAAATACAATTTAATGTATATGAAATTGTATAACATGTATTGCATGTGCATGCACAATAGGGTAGCTGTTGAAACTACCACTACTGTTACATCTTGAAAATTTTAAACACAGCCTGGCAATTAAGGTTTTTGAAGATTTTTAAATTAAACTGATCATAATGGACAACTTTTACTACGAAATCAAAGCGGAAATCGTGAAAAAAATACCAGCTACTTTATTACATTTTTTCGTGCTTAATTGCATTTTTTTACAATCCAAATACTTACTCAAACCCAATGTCACGTTGAATGGCAATGATTGGCGGGAAAGTACCTTTTCTTGTATGAACTAGGACTGCCGTTACGAAAAGGCTAAATAAAAACATTTACAGCCTGTGTGCTTTTTTTGTGGTTAGATTTACAAAAATGTTCAAGTTCTGTAATATTTTTTCATAAAAAATAAGAGAAAGACACGACTGTTTTCAATACCAAAAAAAAAATTGCAAAAATTAACCCTTAATAATAACTGTACTAAGACTAAACCGACAAGTTAAAAAGAGAAGTTTTAGTTACATTTATAATCAACTAAATACATAATCTATCTATGTAAAATACAATAAAAAAACTCGGTAAGTACTTATTTATGTCACTAATAAGCACAACAATCGTTCAATACTGTGGCATTTATTTACTACGCAACCCGATATTGTAATATATATCAGACAAGCTCGAATTTTGTTGTTCTCGAATTTTCCATTGTTCGGAAAACATACATACGTACCTACCTAGTTACGTTATAATTAGGTTGGTAGGTTGATAAGTGATGCTAAAAGAGCTGATCGGATCATAATAGTTACCTGTACAGATGGTGTATTTGGGTATTTTTGTAATAAATAAATATAAATATTGGGGGATTTTTCTATCTAGCCCCATACTAAGCAAAGCTTGTATTATGGGAACCAGGTAGCTGATAGAATACTTATATACAATTATTTATTCGTAAATACATACTTTATAATACATACTACACCGAGTCATAGAAAAACATCTATGTTGGGCACATACATTTTTGTCCTGGGTGAGGATCGAACCCACGCCCTAGAGCTCTGAAGGCAGACATGCTACCAACTGAGCTATACAGGGTGTTAGTTTGAACACCGTTATCCTTCTAGGATATCATTTTACTCATCATTATGAACAACTTTTACTATGGGGCCAACCAACCCTAAAATCACGAAAAAAAACCAGCTTTTCCATACAAAAAGGTTCATCGATCTTGGACAAAATATATGGAACAGCTGTTTTTTTCGTGATTACAGGGATGGCCCTATAGTAAAAGTTGTTCATAATGATGAGTACAATGATATCCTAGAAGGATAACGGTGTTCTCAAACTAATACCCGGTATGAGGCTGTCAATAATACTATTAAAGATTTTATTGCTTCACGGATCACAAGATACCTAAACTGATCCTCGGTAACAATCAAATGACAGTGAACTGATTCACTGTTATATATCGGTCGTTCTTGCTCAGTCCGAAAGTAAGACGTGCTGCCTTAAACAGTTCGGCACAATCGGTTCTGCAGTTCTTGTTCAGCGACTAAGCTGACCGAAGCAATGCGGCTTTCATTAATTTCTGCAGATTCTGCTTATTTTTCCGGACGTACGAGTATATCTACAATTATATTCAATTTTTACGGCATGGCTGTGCCGATAAATGTCGACCCGCTTATGTGTTGTAGCAACAATATATTTAAGATTCACGCTAGAATTTTCAAGCTTGTCCAGAAGGCGAAATCACAACTGATACCCCTTTTGAGTTTCACCAGCTGGACACGCGAGTGTCCAGCCCCTCGAATCCACTTGGTGAATAACCCATACAATCTCGGCGAGTTTTTCTGACACGTCAAGACGAAAACTGACTTGTATCGTTTTTGTTAATACAATCAAAATCGAGACGAGCAAGACGTTCACCTGGTGGTAAGCGTCACGCCTGCCACTAACAGTAGCAGTGCCAGAATTATGAACTTTAAACATATAACTACTAGCACACTTTTGACTTTAAACGTTTTTTTATTTATTTTTTACGTTTGCTTGTAATGTATCATTCTAGACGAGGCGACGAGGCGAAACACAAGAAGCGGCGAACGCACGCTTTTAGCACATCGCTCTACACTACTATGTAACGCGTTTCAAAGGCTTTCACGAAAAAACCAACAATCGGGTGGAAAACCCGGCGCTCGCAAGGATCTGCTCGGCTCGCTGCACTGGCTTCTGTAAAGCGTTACAAATATCACAAATTTAGTTACAAATAAAATCGATACATTCCAAGCAAACTTTGCAAGTCTGTCTGGACCTTTAGTGCATAAAGACTGGCCAATTGGCTAAGACATGGGAAGAATGGCAAAAGTAAGAGGATGCTATAAGGTGTGCTATAAGGTGCTAAATTTATTTCGTCACAAGAGGGCGCTAAGTGCGGCAAATGTATAGCAGTCTATCATCGTGCATGTGTAAATATACCCGCCAAGGCGAATATATCCTCAGCGTGGTTATGCCCGAGCTGCAAATGCGCGATGCCGAGGGACAACAAGCCATCCACTCCGGTCCGTGGGCAAGCGTCGTTTTATGTGGAAGATAGCGAATCGCAAGTAGAGCAGCCCGCCAGCTCAGCGGATGTAGAGCACGGGATATCAAAGTTCGCCAGTAATGAGACGATGCAGCAAATATTGTCTGTAGTCCTGGACCTTCAAACTGAGGTTCGCAAGTTCACTAATAACGAATGCCTACTAATGCAGGAGATGACTTCTATAAGAACTGAATTGCTTGATAATAAGGAACGACTTCGAGAACTGGTCACGCTGAAAGAAGAAATGAAAGCCCTCCGCGCAGAGCTCTGCATGAAGCGGGATAAAAGCGGCGGCTTGAAGGACGATATATCCTGTACTCGATATGCAACTGAGGAATCGGAGCCGCGAACGATGCAGAAACCAATAAAACCAGCTAAGTTGCTGCGGAATAGAGTATTAATAGACGAAAAAGTAGCGACTCAAGTTCTTGCCGAGGTTGTTGGTAGTGACTCCAAGAACGCTTCCTCGGAAAACTTAGCCACACCCAAAATGTCGCAGATTGACTGTAATAACAGTACAGTCAGTGTGGGTAGCAAGGAGCGTAGCCAAGAGGTGATGTCACAACAGAGGATCGTGTCACCGGCACCGGTTGCGGCGAGTACTCGGGGCGGCGATAGCAAGGAGATTGTTGGTGAGTGGCAGACGGTCACCAAACGCCGCCGAAGCAACAGGCAACAGCAGCCCGTCGTAGTTGGAGTTGGGAAGGTAAACTGCGGCATTGAAGCTGTTGAGAAGACGTACTATATGCAGGCGTGGCAATTCAAGGCTGACACCACGACTGATCAAGTAACAAGTTTTTTAAACAGCATCGCTCTAGCTGACTACCACGTAGAGAAGCGCGAAATAAAATCTGTTAGACATGCGTCATTCATTATAGGAATGCCGGAGAGCGTAAAATCTCTAGTGATGTTACCGAATCTATGGCCGCAGGGTATCCGGTTTGCGAATTGGTTTTTTCGGGGCCGCTCAAACCCGCAGCCTGCAAGAAACTAAAAGAGAGCGCTTCGGATCTTGCGCAGGCGCATAACTCAGCAAGTGACGCATCAATCTCCATTGCATGTGGACTGAGTACATCGAAGACTGTGCCAGCGGAGATATCTGACGGCAATACCGGAGAGCAAGGTTATGTGAGAATATGTCACCAAAACATTAGGTCAATTAAGAATAAATCTAGTAGGATAGAGGTCGCTCTGCAATGCGGTTTAAATTGCGAAATATTGTGTATGACCGAGCATTTCTGTAGAGAACATGAAATCAAATGTATAAATATAAATAACTTTGTGTTAGCATCTTATTATTGCAGAAATTCAGTTGAACATGGTGGGTCTTGTATTTTTGTTAGAAACAATTTAAAATATAAAAGACTGGACAATTATAATAAGCTATCAATAGAGCAAGTATGCGAAATATCAGCTATAGAATTAATAGATGAGACTATAGTGATCGTTTGTATTTACCGTTCTAACTTGACGAGCACGGCTTTATTTTTCCCTGCCTTTGAATGTCTGCTCAACAATCTTACTAACTGTGACAAAGAATTCGTAGTAGTCGGTGACTTCAATATAAATTGTATAAGTACGCTTAGCAGTGATTTAAAAAAACTGAGTGAGATATTAGCATTACACAATCTTTGCAATATTGTAGACTTTCCTACGAGGGTAACGAGCACTACAAGCACCTGCTTGGACCACGTCTACGTGAGCTGTGATTCGGTGGAGAGCGCGCGAGCAGCGCCTGTGCGTTGCAACCTGTCCGACCACTACGCGGTGCGCGCCCGCGTGCCGTGCGCGGCCAGCCGCCAGCCCACCCCCCGCCTCGCCAGGTCTTACAATCACAGGAACTGTGCGAACTTTGTGACCGCAGTGGAGAGCGTCGACTGGTCGGACATTGAGCGAAAGTATGTGGTAAGCTCACCTAACGAGATGGCAAAAGCTATACTAAATATAATCTATAACTATAAAAGGCTTTGTCCTGACTGACTGACTGACTGACTGACTGACTGACTGACATATAGACAACGTACAGCCCAAACCGCTAAACGTAGAGACTTGAAATTTGGAGGGTATGTTTTTGGAGAGGTGTAAACGCCCACTAAGAAAGGATTTTTCGAAAATCAACCCCGAAGGGGGTTAAATGGGGTGTTAAAGTTTGTATGAAACTTTTTATTCTCTGGTTCGATTGATACAAAACTTGGTATACATATTTTACTATAAAAATAAGAAGATACGGGTGTCACAGTTTTTTCAAAATCAGCTCCCGTTAGTATTTAA
This sequence comes from Erannis defoliaria, assembly GCA_905404285.2. Taxonomy (NCBI): domain Eukaryota; kingdom Metazoa; phylum Arthropoda; class Insecta; order Lepidoptera; family Geometridae; genus Erannis; species Erannis defoliaria. The sequence continues at coordinate 6,427,353 of FR990066.1, read as the reverse complement.
AAAAAAACTAAGTTTTAGTGATAGTACGTTTGTTTCTCCTTAACTTTGTAACGGCTGTACATATTAAAATGAAATTTGGTATAGGGATGGGGATAGATGTGGGGATGGGGGTGGGGGTGGGGGTGGCGATGATACTGGGAACGGAGACGGGACGGAGATAGGCATGTTAATATTAAGATTACAATTGGTATCGGGATGGGGATGGGGATGGGGTGGGGATGGGGATTGGGTGGAGATGGGTGGGGATTTGGTGGGGATTTGGTGGGGACAGGTGGGGATAGGATGTGGATGTGGATTAGGCTGGGAACGGGGATGGGCGTGTCCATATTAAGATGAAAGTTGAAATCGGGATGGGGGTGGGGATGGGATGGGGTGAGGATGGGGTTCGGGATGGGGATGAGGGAGGGTACGGGGATGGGGACGGGGATGGGGACGGGGATGGGCGTGTTCATATTAAAATGACATTTGGTATCGGGATGGGGATGGGGGATGGGGATGGGGGTGGGGTGGGGATGTGGTGGGGACAGGTGGGGATGGGATGTGGATGTGGATGAGGCTGGGAACGGGAATGGGCGTGTCCATATTAAGATGAAAGTTGAAATCGGGATGGGGGTGGGGATGGGATGGGGTGAGGATGGGGTTCGGGATGGGGATGAGGGAGGGAACGGGAATGGGGACGGGTATGGGCGTGTTCATATTAAAATTACATTTGGTATCGGGATGGTGATGGGGAAGGAGGCTGGGAATGAGGCTGGGAATGGGGACGGGGATGGGCGTATTTATTGGTCGGCTGAACAGATGGAGCTGCATTTTTGGATAGGTAGTTATAGCACATAAGGTTCGGAAACGGACATAGGCTATTTTGGCGTCTGCGTGGACCTACAACCACGCAGACGACTGTTTGACGGACATAATTATTATAGATACTGTACAGCCTAAGCTGCAAAATAATTTTTTTATATTAAATTAACTTACTTTTAAATGCCTAAACTAAATTTTGAGTGGTGTAAACTTACACTCAGCTCAAGCTGTGGTAGCTTCAGTGAGATCAAGCTCGACTCACATTCTTGGGGTCGCGGGTTCGAACCCGGGCGAGCCCGTTCGAATTAGTTCTTTGAAACTTACGCATGGATAATACCACTGGCTTTTCGGTGAAGAAAAACATCATGAGGAAACCTACATATTTCCGGAGAAGAAATACGATAGTGTATGTGAATCCGCCAACCTGCACTGGGCCAGCGTAGTGAATATGGCCCAATCAAGGTAGGCCGATATACCATTAGTGTTAAGGGCTGATGCAGAGAAACGCACACTCAGCAAGGATTTTGAAAAATTCGCAAGGGGTTCAATGTATCATTAAAATACCATTTTGCCGAAACCATTCATTTAAGGCTGTTATGTTTTTTGACTTAAGAGATAAGATAAAATAAACATAAACATGTTTCAGAATTTTCAAACAATTTCAAAACTGGAAGGCCAAGGGTCAATTTTTCATTTGAAAAAAAAATGTTATAATTATAGATAAGCTAATAATAATAATAGCTAATCGAGTGTTTATGCGTAAGAAGATAAATGTTTTAAACACATGTACTTGATCCGATGCACGCACCAAGCACAGCGCTTTCGAACCGTCCATCCCGCGTCGGCTCAGATACGTTAAAACCCGAGTATAATGACGCGCTGTACGTCGAGTGCGCCCCACTCCAACCCACACCGAGCCTACCTAAGCGATCAGTGCAGCACTGTATTTTATCGAAGTTTCGTAATTCTTGCGATATATTGGTGATCTTTTTGCGTTCTTTGTTATCATACTTTTTCTGCTTAAGCTTATTTCATTTCATTTGTTATTTACATTTCGATATTTGTTCCTTTAATTATTTAGATTGCTATTTAGTTTGTTATTCGTATTTTTTTTTAATTTTAGTTTACATTGTTTGTTATTAGGTTTTTTTTATATTGTTACTGTTGATATTGTTATTTAGTTTGTTATTTAAAATGCTTAGTGAACTTCTCTTCATTCATGGAGCGAAGGTAAAACACTATGTTGTTCCCATCGTTGGTGATGGAGCGTGTCTTTTTCGTGCGCTTTCTTTTTTAATGCACGGTACCCAAGAAAAGGCAATTGAGGTGCGAAAAAACATCGTTACTCATGTAGTAGCTAATTGGGAGGAGTTTGAAATCATGTCTCATGATTCAAACGGCGACAACTACACCACTGCGACTGCATACTTTAATGACATGTCACGGCAGTCGAGTTGGGGCACTGCGTGTGAACTAGCCGCTGCAGGACAAATATATGAGTTTGAGTTTGAAGTTTATGAAAATGGCAAATTGTATGCAAAGTTTGGTACAGCAGGAAGACCCATAAAGCGGCTACGATTTACGGGAAATCATTTTGATGCGTATCTGTTAGAAGACATAGATATAATTTCTAACGGCACTCCACGTGTTCCAGTAGTAGCGAAAAAAATAACTAAGCGACGTGTTGAGGTTCCTACATCTCCAAGTTGCATTCAAACAGAAGATATAAGTTCTGACGCAACTTCTACTTTGCCTTTGTACTTTGATTCTTTAGCTGTAGAGATGCCCAAAAATAATTACAAAACGTCTTCAACTCATACCGTCCAAACTTCTTCAGCCCGATATTTTTCTGAACTGAATTCACCAACATTTACGGCTCAGTCTGATAAATTAATTTCACCTACATTTACCATCCCAACTATTCCCAGTTCATCACATTCTAATTTACCGACCTGCAGTGATATATCTCCCACATATATTTTTAAAGAAGCCTCACAATCTTCAGAAGTTCCATGTCCATCCATCCATCTATTCTGTCATGTCCATCTGTCTGTCTGTTTAAAATTCAACAAGACGGCTTTGTTTTGAAGTAAGTATTGCAAACGCGACATGCCAAATTTGGACATCCTCAAGCAAACTTAAAGACTTGCAAGCGGCTTGGAAAAAATGCAATAATATACGTATTTTAGTGATTCAATTGAGTTGGGCCCCGATTTAACCGAATTCAAGTATTCAACATTACTACGCGGGCAAAGCCGCGGGCAAAAGCTAGTAAAAAATAAAATTGATACTTGTTTTCCTGTAAAATTATCGAAAACGATGAGCAGAAATATTTATTGGGCGACCGATGAAATATTTCATTTCAATTCTCTCTTGACGGATATGAATGATATTTTGGAAAAGTTTCCATATAATCTTGAGTTGAAGGCAAAAATTGAAGAGTTTCAAATCAAGTACGACGAGTTATTACAGCGCGAGAGAAGCGATTACTATTGTAAATTAATTCACCAGTCGCCGAATTTGATAAAGTCAATGTGGGAAGTAATCAAATCGGAAACCGGAAGAAATCGCAGAGCCCAGGACTACACAGAGGTGCTGAGGCGGCCTGATGGTTCGAAGTTCTCCAGCAAGGACGAGGCCGTAAACGCCGTGAACACGCATTTCGTAAACGCGGCGGCTTCGTGCGGTGCACCTGCCGCCGACGTCGCCGCGGCGACCCGCGCGCTGTCGGCGGCGCTCCCTGCGTCCGACCGCTCCATTAGATTTCCACAGTTTACGCCTCGGGAGGTGATGCGCATCCTGAAGCATGGCGTTGCGAGGAAAAAGTCCAAAGACGCGTACGGTGTCTCAATCTCGCTGATGCACGCCACAGCCGAACCGTTGGCGAATATATTGTCTGTTCTGTTTAACCGCTGCATCAAGGAAGGGATATATCCGTCTTCCTTGAAGCACGTTAAGGTCTCCCCCCTGTATAAAGGGAAAGGTAAACAGGAGGAGATCAACAGTTACAGACCAGTATCCATAATTCCGGCTATCGCCAAAGTTTTTGAGTATGGCCTTAGCTCGCGACTCACCGAGTACCTAATGCACTGTACGGCTCTATCAGACAGACAGTTCGCGTATCGCAGCGGTTGCTCGACTGCGTCTCTCACTCGAGAGCTATTAAGAAAGATATTAGACGCGCGGGAGAGTCGTCAACAGGTGGCGGTAATCTTTTGCGACCTGTCCAAGGCGTTCGATGTCGCTGATCATGACGTGCTCGCTGCTAAGCTCGGGCACTATGGGTTCAAAGACCAAGCTCTGCTGCTGCTATCGGACTTCATGACCGGTCGCTGCCAGGTCGTTGTGGGAGAGGGAGGCACGGTAAAATCGCAGCCGCTCACAACCGTAATTGGAGTGGCGCAGGGGTCCTCGCTCTCTAATATAATGTTTTCCCTTCTCCTCAACGACCTGCCAGAGAACATAGAGCACGCGCATGTACTCATGTACGCCGACGATGTAGCAGCAGTTGTTACTGCTTCCACTAGAGACCAACTAGAGCGAAAACTGAACCAAGTAGCGAGTGATCTGAACCACTGGTTTAAAATCAATGGCTTGATATTAAACATAAATAAAACGCATTTTGTTCAGTTCGACCTCTCAGGACATATTAGTGAGCCTTTGAGTGTAGTAGTCGGTACCGCCAGAATGGATCAGAGGAGGGACACTACATTCTTAGGTTTCCGAATTGACAGCGCTCTTACGTGGGAGGGTCACGTAGATGGACTATGCCAGAAAATCGGGCGTGCTTGCTTCGCTTTGTGGCGATTATCAGCTATATTGCCGAAGAGCATGGTCCGGAATTGTTACTTCGCCTCTGTGCACTCTCTTCTACAATATGGTGTTGAGTTCTGGGCGCGTTCTGCAGACTGGGAACGCGTCTTTAGAATGCAAAAAAGGGCAGTGAGAGCCATAGAGAGAGTGCCAGAGGACTCGTCAGCGCTACCTCTATTCCGGTCCATGAAGATACTGACCCTTCCATCTTTGGTGATTCTTCAGGCGGCCCTGTACGCCTGGGACCACCTGGACGAGTACCCGTGCCTGGGCGACCAGCGCTCGCACTCCCCGCGGCGCAAGCGCGTGCTGCGCGTGCCGACACACCGGCTGGTGAAGACGTCCAAGCAGGTGCACGTGATGGCGACGGGCGTCTACAACCGTCTCCCGGACAATATTAAGAACGCGCCGTCACGGCACTCATTTAAGATAAGAGCAAAGAAGTGGCTTGTTGAACAGACATTTTACAAGGTTGATGACTTTCTACCTAAGTTAGATTAATTTTTATTATTATTATTGTTACTTATAGCAATTATTTAAATTGTTGACATATTTAGTACTAATTAATTATTGACATTATTTAATATTAGGTTTACTCAATTCAATTATTATGATTATTTATATGTATTCTATTCGGTTATTTTGATACTTATGTACCGGTGTGGGTAATAAGTGATACATAATATAATATTATTTAAATTTTTATTCCAAATTATGTGACATGTAACTCATTGTTATGAATAAAAAGTATGAGTATGAGTATGAGTATGAGTCGATACAAGCTAATGACAATCATGATGATGCTGTATCGTATACATGATAGCAGTATTATATACCATTTTATTTGAGCATGTTCTCAACTAAAGTAACAAGGGTAATAATACAAAATGTCATTACCTTGCAAAGTGAACATAATTACATATTTCCTTGAAAACATATTCCAGTAAGTACAACCGGGACATCAGATTGTTTGCCCATCCTTGAGTGATATATTAGTTTCCGTCCCGTTTGCTTTACATAAACAACTCAGTGACCTTTAGTCTTGTCTTTGGTCTTGTTTTGTACGTCATAAACGTAATAAACATACCCGCAGCTGCATCGCGTCCCTTGACTTACATATACAGGGTTTTGCGTTTCGGTAAGCCTACAAACTGCTATACATTTTGTCAGAATCGTAACATGCGCTATACAACGTATTACAAAAAGTTATAGTAATACTGAAAGGTGTGTATGTACTCATCATTATAAACGCTTTTACTACGGAGCCTTGAAATCACGAACAAAAATCTGCTTTTCGATTATTTTTTCCCAAACTTTTTGTATGGAACAGCTGTTATTACTACACTTTTCCTATATCACTCACCTGCCTGAATCAGTCTGTAATTTAATACCAGCGAAGAACTTTAAAGAATTGGCTTACAACTTACAAAGAATTACCTAAGTACTTTTTTTTTACCACATCATTCACGGCTGTTATCATCGGGTGCCGTATTCGTACCTATTGAATGGGATATCCGTGCTTTTATCTTCGACCTTATACCACAGAGACGCCATATTGGCTAGACAACTTTTATTATTTGCATACAGTACTCTCAAGGGTGCATTGCTATTTATGTCACTAACATTATGTAGCGAAACATGTGATACATAAACTACGAACTAGTTTAAAAAACTAGAATAACTGGATTTAAATAACTTACATGCGAACTAGTTTAAAAAACTAGAACAACTAGATTAGATGTTTATTTGGGAATAGTTATTTATGATACTAGTGCGGTAAGTTGGTTTTTACAAAGAGAGTTTAGAGTAGACGAATGTAAGCCCGAGACGAAATCGAGGCCTTACCATAGTCACGAGTTTTTGAAAAAAAAAAACAATTTCGCACGTGTGCCATACAACGTTCTACAACATATTTGCGAGAAAATAGATAACAGAAGTACAAAAAATAATGAAACAATCTTTATTATTTTATTTATAAATATCGGTCGGAAAGTAAATACTTGACACTGGCAAATGCACAAAGCGTGATGCAATAATCCTCCTAGGAGAAAAGAAGAAGAAAACTTCGTTCTATAGTTCGCCTTCGAGAAAACGTTTCTAATATGAGTGTCTTTTCGTGTCGTTTCCAAAACTCGGAAGAAGCTTGTAGTAAAGTTGCTGCGACTTTACTAGGGCATGACTGAACTTGACTGTGACTTTGACTGTGACTTAGACTCATTCGCATTGAAAATTAATAAAAACTTGATACAAATAAATACTTGACACTGGCAAATGCACAAACAGCGACGCCATAAACCATAATCCTCCTAGGAGGAAAGACGAAATGGCGCGAATTAACAAAATGGCACTACGTGCGCGTGTTGTAAGAACTACATGTTTCGCCTCATTTAAAGTGAACGTATTGAGCAAAAACGCTTCAAGGAGGTTCGATCATTCACCTTATTTATTCTCGTAATGTGAAACTCCTTGGTAGACTTCTTATATATTTTTATAGAAATTAAAAATATACCGTAAAAGATACGCACGGCGCTATATGTAGTTGTATGGTGCGTATGCGTAATGAGTTTTGGCGCGAAAACTAAAAAATCATGTCGTTGCATTTTCTTAAACTTGTGTTTTTTCGCGAATTAATGATTAAAAATGGTGGTGTTTTATTCATGTTGAATTACGTGCTCGAGTGTGGGCAAGTGATATAATGTGGTGAAACGTGTCTTTTCGTGTTGTTTTCAAAACTCCGTAGAAGCTCATATTAAAGTCGCCACAACTTGACTAGGGCATGACTTGGACTTTGACTAATTTCGTGTGACTAACTGTGATTTATGACATATTTGAATTGATTTTAATATAAAAACTTGAAAATTCATAAACTTGACGCTGGCAGAATGCACAACGTGCGATGCCAATAACTAAGAAAAAAAAATGGTGCGCAATGTTCAACTTTCGAACGATGTGTACAGGCTAGGTAAATGCATTTTTTGAGCAAATGTGTTGTAAAAGATTTAAACATTACAATTAATTAGAGATTAAGAATAAATTAATTAGCATTAGGTATTTATTTGTTAAAAACAGTTGTAACACCATAACAGTTTAGCGAAATCAATGCTACACTAAAGTTATATTTATTAATAAAATGTTCACAGACTCTGTGAGTCGCTTCCGTGAATTCTGCCAGACCAATATCGTAAGATTCAGTAATCTTGTTCATTATATAGTAACATCACGGACATGGGGGCAAACTTCAGCACGTTCGTCCTACACGCACGCTGAAGGTAGGGAACTTGCATCTCCTGGTGACCGCCACGTCCGGCGCGCACAGCCGCAGCACCTCCAGCACCGCGGGTTGGTGGCAGCACGCGCCACACGTACCTGCAGAGCACGTCGTCCCGCTGCACGCCCTGCTTGCCGTATCCCAACATGCCGAGCACGAACGGCTACATCAGCGGGTAGAACAGGCAGATGCCGTACTGTTTCAGGTTCAGGAAGCACGTGAATTTATTCTGCAATTTCCTCACTATAAAAGCCGATATCAAACTTCGAAGTCCGAAGTATCTAATTATTTAGATTTCTAAGGTGTGCCTTCGATTAGTTTTTGCAAGCTTTCGGTCGCTATACGTGAGCCGCATCGCTACAAAGTTTGGTATTGAGTTTGTAAGCACAGGTAGGAGCGTAGCCATCGCTACGAGCCGCTACGAAGCCATGACGAACAATTTACTAATTTCCTCTACTAAAATGTATGTTGAACACTTGGACTTGGTTGGCGAGGTATGTTGAACACAAAATAAACTAATTTTGTTTTTTCTGTTATAAAAATACAATTTTGTTAACTGTTCTCAAGAGTATGTACAAATATTTTCAAGTTATGGACTACGTTATATCCTAAGCTATAATCATAAAGACTACATTTTGTAAAGTAGGTGTCGAGACATTCATTAAAATGTATAGGGGAGGAGGGCGCAAAGCGGACATCTTAAGATAAAGTTGATACAAATTTGAGAAAAAATAAATTTTCTTTATTTTTAATGAGGGACTTCATTTTATAGTATAGTTAAACTTTGCATAGTTGAATTTATCATAAATTATAAAATGAAAAATTGCGGAGAGTAAATACACAACCCTCGCCCGTAATATAACCGCTTTGCCCGGTTTAATACTTAAAATCATATCTTAAGCGGTATGAAAAACGTGTAAAATATTATTATAGTTTTTTAATAAGAGGTTAAAAATTAAATATTGGTTATTCATTATGTTATTGTTTATTAATACAAGTAACAAAACCACAATAAATTGTCTTAATTCTTTACTCATTTAATAATAACTAGGAGCCAGTCCTTAAAATAAAACATCCATGTTGAAGACATATTCTAAACACTCTTCTTACTCAGTAGTGAAAAACTGGAGTAGGTTCGTCGTACGTTCTAGCTTCTTTTTAACCGATCCTGATAGAAAATGTCTTTGGAGAGTAGACCTTGGAAATACATACTTCGCAATTCAAACACGGGCAAAGTGGGCATGCCCACTATGCCCAGACCACTTTGCCCTTTGGACACTTATTTTTCATATCCAAATTCTAACCTTTAATCATTGGATCATAGTCAAGCAAATACAATCAAAACACTACCAGAAAGGTACAAAACAACTGCGCAAAATGCGCAATTTAAAATTAATACAATTGACACCCAAAAATGGAAAACATAATCAACAAACCTTGCACATTTTTTTTCAATAAGCACCGAAAAACAATTAAACGTCACGTAGCGCGCGTGCTTGTCGTTTTACGCGGACTGGGGTGATTGCCGCGGGAAGCGCATGGCGGGGGGCTTGTTCAAACGCAGCTGTGCCGCAATAGCTTTAGAAATTTTGACTTTTTTGGGGGGTGCCCGCTTTAGGCACGGTGCCCGCTTCAGGCCCCTCTCCCCTAATGTTTTTAGCGATGAGAGCGTTCATCGGAAAATGTTACTCGAAGATAATGTCGGCAACTTCTTTATTTATATATTCAGACACTTTTATCGATACTACGTAGGTACCCTTCTTTTGACCAACCTAGGCTAGATGACTGATGTTTATATCGTTGAAACCAATAGCTTTAATGAAGAATTTAAGTAAATATAGTATTATTATTGAAAAAATAATTTAAATCGGTTAGTAATGTACTGATACTGTACTGATATATAAGCGTTTAAAGTTTTTGGTAGGGACAACTTTGTCCCTTTCCCACAAAACATAAAATGACGTCACGCCTTACTTGTCAGAATATAATTTATATGGCGTACAGAGAAGTGACGTCACGATTTGCTGTTTCGCCTCTCTGTCTAGCATGATATTAAAATGCTTATTAATTGCTTATTTTTGATCAGATTTTCATTTTGTTTTCATTAATCAGCTATATTTATGGGTCACCTTTTAATAGGACATTTTAAAAAAATCAGTCATCTAGCCTATTTTACTTATACAATAATCGAGCAAGCCACGCTTGTAGCAGTGACGTCATTAATCTCGTATTCGTGCGAAGCGTGTTCATGGATTGCATTGTTTTTTATTTGCAAAGCGAAGCGAATCACGTGCCTAGACTCAGTGGCAGCAGTAGGCCAGCGCTCTATAGGCGTTAAGATACGTAGATATGTGCATTTTATTGAATTGTTGTTTTGTTTTTATTTTATTTTTATATATGATATAGTCTTGCGTTTGACTGCCATCTCGTCTGATGGTAACCGAAGATGCAGTCTACGATGGAGCATGCTTGCCTAGAAGAAACCGATTCACTCGCGACTTGAAGACACCCAGATTATAATTATCGGGAAACACCCACTCGGACAGCGCGTTCCACTGTTTAGCAGTTCGAATAAAGAAAGTGGAATCAAACCGTTTCGTACGATTCGATTTTGTACGTTTCGTTAAAAAAATTATTATAGATTAATAAAATTCAAAAAACTAAATAATTGAATTAAAATATTTGATTGACATCACCCTCGTTAGTTAGGCTATTACGAAACTACCCCCCTAAGACCCCCATATAGAGACGGTATTAATACTTATTACACCAAAATACTTCCATGTGCGAACACATCTATATACTTATTTTGTAAAGGTCAAGAGTGCTGGTTTATTAAATGTCTGCTCGTCTGTCTAGGCACCTAATAAAGTGGTTCCATTTCTTCACGAGATATCCACTTAACGTTTACTGGGTCAAATAAAAACTAACGCAAACGGAAAATGAATGGGTAGCTGAATTCTTAAAGTTTTATGATGTTGTTTTTGTAGAATTTGAGGGCATATCTTGGACGTACTATAATATTACGTTAGTAGGTATATTTCTTAGGTAAGTTTTCTTACATTTTTACCGTTGGGAGTGTTCTAGAGTTATTTATTGTGATGAACACAACTTGCCAAATTTCGAATTAGATTCAGTCATGTAAAGGTAAGAATCAAGTCAATCCTTTCACATTTATATTTAATTAGCTGTAAGTACCTATCCGGCAAACGTGGCTCATAATTTTGTGTAAATATAGCCTCAATGATAGTGTAGGCTTTCTATTGGTGCAAAGTTTAAACAAATTAGATAGGTAGTTTCAAAAAATACTTAGTCACAAACTTTATTACCTTTATAACAATATATATAAGACGGTGTATATAATATAATAATGGTGTTGCTTGCTTGATTGCTTGAGGTGACGAGAAAACTACGAGTAGTTACCCCTTCATACACTATAGTTTAGGAATAGACGAAGGTATCCAATAAAAAAAAAAAAATATTCAGACAGTCTTTATTGTTATTTTAAGTAGTAAGAAAAATAACAAAATACAGCATCTTATTAATAACGTAACATAAAATTCAGCATTTAGACAGAATATATTGCATTGTCGCAAGTACCTATCTTAATAATAATCAATATTTAAAAATCGAATCGGTGAGTTAACAGGAGAAGCCTCTTAGGAATACTATGAAATTCATGATACAATGAGAAGACCTTTGTCAAAGTCAGTGTGTTTTCAATAAGTAATGAAACTGGATAATGAGATTAAGCTAGGGAAGTACCTATTTCTTAAGTACAATACAACATTCCAACGGGCAAAAGGTGGTTCCTATTTCAACATAAAAATTAGTTTACGAGCGGTTATTCGGTCATAATGAAGTTGTAATATGTAGCCACGTCTCTGCCGTTTTTTAATTAGTATTTTATTAATTACGTTAGAAACGGGAAAAATAGACCAAGTACAAGAAAACTAGGTTGAAGACGCGCCTTACAAGCACGAGGTTGTGAATTCGATCCCTTACCCAGAACCAATGTGTACTTCTCGTAAGATATACCAGTGGGAAGTTAAACCTTTCGTTTTACATTATTTTATTCTGTGAAAAAAAAAGTTTTTTCTCCATACCTTAAAATAAAACTATTTTGAAAGTAAAATATATAACTATCTCATCATCATCATTGGTAGCTTATTTAAAGCATACGCTTTCTCCCTTTTTCGCCAAATCGCCCATAGACGCCACGTGCATAATTGTTTCTCCCGTTCTTCCATAACGGTGAAAAAACGCAATGTAATTTAAAGACCGAATAATCAAGGAATAAACACGGTATTCCTATCCTCTCGGCGTCGTATGATCGATGTCCGGATAACCGGTCGGTCATAAATCATCACGATAATGAGATGACATCACGACATTAATACCAGCCGGCGGCGCTCTGACGAACTTGATGAGGAAACTTTTCTCGTTATTCCCATGTTACTTATGTTTAAGGGACGCATTCTAGACAGCTTGAACTTTTGAAACTTTAAATGTTTGACTTTTACGGCGGTAGTTCCTCAAATGTTTTTAGTAAAAAAAATATTGCAATAACTATTAGACTATACAAAAAAATAAGGTTATTTTATGTATTTGCGGATCAATTCGTAATTTAGTACCTAGATAAAAGTACTTATAGATCGCGTAACAAAGAGACTTGTAAAAGAAACGCAATGGTTTGCTAGTCAAGTTATGAGCTGCAAAAGTGTAGGTTTGGAAATCCTGAGTTTTCTCATTTGTGTTCGAAAACATTGGGGTCTAATTTACACGCCGCCGTTACAATTAAGATAACTTGAACTTTTAACTTCCTTCTTACAAATCTAGCATTCGATTAATTCGGTTCTAGCATTCCGGTCGCGTCCCGAACGTCTTGTTTATAGCTATCCTAACTGCCATTGGTTGTAATTGGTATTTAGTACAGTGGGCAAAAACACTATACTACGAGTGGAGTCCTTTAAGTAGATAGGTACTTCTCTATTTAGCTTTAACGAAACGTTTTTACAATAAAATTTATTTAACGAAGTATTTATTTTTACATGAGCCTAATCATTGTAAGGCTCCTTTTAAGTAGGTATATTACTTTTGATTAATGAGAAACATTCATAAAGATAAAATTCAAAGTGGTTGGACCTTATAAAAATCTAAGTTATCAATATAAAAATACAAAAAGCTGTCCCTTAGGCACAAACGCCTAAGGGACAATTGACTCAACATGAGTTAATTACTTATAATAATGTTGAAACATTTTCAACGTTCTATTTTCATCGTTTTAAAATACAGATAATACACTCTTCGTCATACATAATATCACACTTTCGATGTCGCATTATAATTGTGTAAAAAAATGAATTAAATTGAAACGGAAGAGGCAGTATAACAGCTAGATTCAGTTTACCCGAAACCTAGCTATTGTCACTCGTCTCAATAGATATAAGTTCCTACCTAGTTCTCGTTATTCCAATAATATATTTTTCTTATTTGATATTTAAAAATAAAATTGTCATATGATTGGCAGAGAACTATTGCACAATATAAAACATTGTTTGTCTATTCGGTTGACATATTTTTTGCCAAGGCACTAGTCATTTCTACTGTATAACTATTATACAATGTGTAACAAAAAGGTTCAACAATACTGAAAGGTATGTATGTACTCATCATTACAAAAAACTTTTACAATGGGACCGACCATAAACTCGAAAAAAAACAGCTGTTCCATAAAAAATGTTTATTGACCTTGGACAAAATGTATGGAATAGCTGTTTTTTTTAGCGATTTCATGGTTGGTCCCATAGTAAAAGTTGTTCATAGTGATGAGTACATACTTACGCTTCAGTATTATGACTGCCATATAGCTCAGCGGTAGCGTGTCTGCCTTCCGAGCTGTAGGGCGTGGGTTCGATCCCCACTAAGGGCAAACATTTATGTGACGAACATAGATGTTTGTTCTGTGTCTGGGTGTAGTATGTATTTACAAAAAAAATATGTATATAAGTATTCTATCAGCTATCTAGTTTCCATATTACAAGCGTTGCTTAGTTTGGGGCTAGATGGCGCTGTGTGAAAAAATGTCCTGCGATATTTAGTATTGTTGAACCTATTTGTTACATATTGTATACTTGTGTGTAAATATAAACATATTTTCTTCGTAATTAATTCTACTATTTACATTTAATTGGCTACTTATTTACATGGCACATTTCATATTATTCTTTATAGATTCAATTAGAATTAGAACATACGATAGTATATAAGCATAAAAATATTTCTAAAATATAATTTACAAGTAGATTTATTTAATTCTACAATTTGATTTATTCGAAATGGCACGGGATTTCTACTATATACTAATACTAATAACATTAATATAGACTGATCACATTCTGGAAATTGTATAAATCTAATTTCATCGCCATTCCCGTTAGGTACTGAATAAATCCGCATTTTTTTTTCCAACAACATAAGTAACAGTTTTCTAATTAAAACAAGAGATCCTTCCTTTTGCTAAACTATCATAATATTGCGCAATGTTAGCTTATCTTTAAAGTATTTTTAACAAGGCACACACACTTTCACTTTTCAAATAAAAAATACTCGATATCATAAAGTTCTATTCGAATATTCGAATATTCTATTCGGATATTCAGACACCATCTGCCCCCTTAGCACACGCCAAGGACTAATTGGTTTTTCCACCGGCGGGAACATGATAAAGCTAGAATATAGATGCGTCTGTCTCGTTTTCGCGGTGAAAAAAGAGTGGATAGTCTTTTATCACGGCTCGCATGCTAGGCGGGCTGGTCCCGTTTGACCGAACTTGACGTGCATTTTTCTTGTTATCAATATCCTCACAATCATTAAAAACATGCCGAAATCTACGTATTTGGGTTAATAATGCCTCCAAGTTTTTTGTATAATTGTTGTAGTCAAAATCTGCTTTTAGACACCAAATTGAAATACCCTTTGACAGGTCTATGGCATTTTTTATTGCCACGTACACGAAATATTTTTGTCCAAATAAATTCCAGTGCATTTCTCAGTAAAATCGATCCTCTTCAATATCGATATTGCTCTTATTATTCGGTTGATTGGAGTGTCTCCGCAGCGTTCCAACTGAGTCATATTCATTAGCGATGGCTTTCGGATACAGTTTCGGAGTCGCCATAGAGCTGTTGTGGTTGTTGGGGTTGGAGATATTATTACTCTTTGATAGTATGATGCCGCTCGAGCCGCCGATTCCACTAAACGATGGCTGGCGCTTTGCTTTTCGGGGCTAAAAAGGAAAACCAAACGTTATAATATTACAAAAATAAGTCAAAAATGTTAGGTTTGATGTACCTACTTAATTACTTATTTGGACCTGGGTATATCCTTAAACTGCAACCAGACCCACCAGAGGACGGGCAGCAGCGTCCTTTTGGTTAACGGTGGTGACCATTCTGCGATCCCCAAGCCGCCTGCCAAGCGTGGGGATTATGGCAACACCCCTCTATAAAGGAGGAGGCCTTCGTCCAGCAGTGGACGTTTTATGGCTGACGACGACCTACTTATTTATTCATTTATTTTGCACTTGTAGGAAAACTATAACAGCCTATAACTCTTGAGTACAAAATGTTTGGTATGTCTGTTTAGGGTGATTTCATCACCTTTTTTATGTTTTTATAGTACAATTTCAAAGCTTTCACAGTTTTATTAAGAAGTAACGTCTTGAGGTATCTAGTGAATTTAAATTTGTTTTACCATAGATGATCGAGAAACATGCAGAAATATAAGGTGCTCATAAGGTGTTTCTTTCTCTATTGTATTTTTTTGGTGTGCACAATAAAGAGTTTCTATCTATCTATCTAAATATCTCCTATGGCATATTCATAATTATGACATAAATTAGAAACAAAAAGTATCTGTATGATTGTTAACTGTTTTAAGTATTATATCAATATAAATGTTTGTATTCTCATACAATGATTGTTATCTTATTATCCATCATAATAAAACAAAAGAAATCCCTTCCCGAAAACAAAATCCCATGATCAATTATAATCCCGTTCTTCACAATAGCTGACTTTCTAATCCTTTCCATTGTGTAAAGCTCCACCTCGGCCCTTCGCTGAATTACTTTTCAGACAATATAATTATTTGGGTGCAGTTATCTTCAGGATTACACGCTTAACTTAGAACCGTTTTTGATGAAAAAATTATATTTAAATAATTTAAATAGGTCTAGATTGAATGCAGCCAGGAGGTTTACTCAATTGATGCTACTCCGTCAATCAGATATTATTTCTTTTTGTCCAACAATATGTAGAGATGTAGGTACAATATATATATTGACAATATGAGTAAAGAAGAAGTGTAAAGTGTGTTAGTTTAGCCCCAGTGACGAAAATCAGAACTGCCGTTGTGTTAAAGGCCGTATTTCTTAACATATCTTATTATCTTAGCTAACAGACTGTACTAGTTGATAAAAAAGAAAAATAATGTTTTTATTTCTATAAATTTCGTCGTCTTTATCATTTAGACTGTGTCACACCTCTTCCCTCATTCGCCAATCTTCCCTGTGCAGCGTCAATATTGTCAACCTCCTCGTCTATCACCTTAGTGATTTGGTAATTCACGTCAATTTAAAGACACTTTATGATGAGTAATCATGTAATAGAAGGTGTATATACTTAGGACGGTTGACGTCCTCCGGCAGGGCAAGGTGGCCCTTCGGACGGACTTAGGAAAATATCGCTGATTGCCGTCTTACTGTGGGGGCCAAGACGCATTTTGGAGTACATCGCGCCAAAGTAGTAAGTGTGATTGTGTAGAGATTTGTGAAGAAATACGCACCACATCCTTGAGTGGAACAGTGACGTAGCTGTTCTGTTTGGCAGTGATATAGTGTGGGCTCGACGGCACTCGCGGAGCTTTGTTCCACGGCAGTCTCCCGCGACGCTGGCAGAATATTACTACCGCAAGGCATAGAAGGCAACCTGTCGACAAGGATTAACAATCTTATTATGAAAATTCACTCTTTTATACTTGTTTTAGATAAGCTCCAATCTCTAAAATTATACTCGTATAAAAATCTAAATCCTGGCTGAAGCCGCTGGTCGTAGAGGCATGCAGTTGTGGAGTTATTTATATTTAGGCTGAAGTACGGCTGGTCGGTGTACGTCTGTCGAATGCAGCTAGAATGGCGGGCAAAGGTCCTATATAATTCAATGGATGTAAGAAAACAGGCACAGACAGGCAAAAGACGACCTAGATGCGCTTAGTCGTATCTGGCCCAAACGCCTGACAAATTGAAGGAAATGGCTAAGACGAATGGTTGGTAATAAATTAGGGGTTAACTTTAACCGAATAATAGAATATAGTTGCCTGACAAAATAGCTCCATCGTTGATCACACATTTGCAACACAATCACACATCAACTACATAAAAAATCTGAAGTACTGAAAACGGAGCAATGAACAGTAAGCAATTTCCTTTTTTACTTACCCATGACAAAAGCTCCAACAATGCATCCAATGATAGTTCCTATGGAGAGTGACTCATGGCCCGACATCGTTACAAATGATGCCATCTCCACATTCTGACTGTAAGCTGGCAGCGCGTAGAGTTCTGAAACATAATGATAAGTCAACATTACACACAAACAAACTTAGAGATTATAATGCCCTTTATTACTGCGTGAGTATTCATCATACTTCGTCATTAGGACCTTGCTTAGAAAACACTGCTTAATTTAACAAACGTCATTTAACTTCTGAGCCATACAAAAATGAAGTGCACAATAATAAAGATAATATAATAATAATAATAATTTGTACTATTATGGATCTCTGTATCTGAAAATAAATGTGTTTTTTTTTTAAATAATACTATACTAGTAACAATACTAACTACGAACTACCGTCATTTCACTTAAAGAGACATTTTAAAATACCTACCTAATAAAATAATATTATGGTGGACATCATTATTTTCACACAGCGCCATCTAGCTCCAAACTAAGCAAAGTTTGTACAATGGGAACCAGATAGCTGTTACTTTATATACCTTTTTAAATAAATTCACACTTATAATACATGCAACACCCAGATACAGTACAAACAGTCGATCAACCCTCCTCCTTTATTGAAGCTGGTTAAAATCCAGTTAGATCTGTCATGAGTGAACCCACCATTGTCCATGTCTTCATTGTCGGTGCGGCAGCGCGCGGCTTGCAGCTGTGCGCCGAGACACGCGCCGGACTCGCAGCTACGCTGTCTCACTCGCTCGCCGTTCTCGCACGGGCCCCACGGACCCCACTCACCCCAGCCCGCTTCTGAATCTGTGGCACAAGAAAATAAAACCTATTACACAGGGTATTTTAAGGTATTCCCAAAGATAACATAATACTGTACTAGGTATTCCTAAGCGGCTCGAATTCCAAGCGTGAGATTCTTTCGGAGTTTATGTACGGATATTCATCAACATCAGCCCGGAGACTTCCACTGCTGAACAAGGGTCTCCCTTAGACCGCCACACTGTGTGACAACCACCATTTCCATCCACCGGATGTCCGCGACATTCACAATGTCGTCGGTCCAGCTAGTGCGAGAGCCTACCTACTCTGCCTCTTCCGGTTCGTGTTCACTCAAGAACCCTTCTTCCCCGTCACTTATAGATAAGGGATTTTCAAAGTAGCGTTTTTATTTCATTTCGGTGAAAGAATACAATATCGTGAAGAAATCTGCATATGTCTGGGGAAGACATTTACTGGCGAATGTGAATCTACCGTTGCTGGGCTAGCGTTGTGGATATGGCCCAGTCGCTTCGAGGGTAGGCCTATGTCCAGCAGTGGACAATTATAAAGGCTGATTATGCAATATGCTTAATTTGCTTATTATATTTTTCTGATAAATATAATCTAGACCGTTTCAAGACCAGAGTAAATAGATATCTTCTATGGGCCTTACTTAAAAACGCCGCTCAAAATTAGTCACTGCTTAAACTTCTCTGTCCTTTTCTTGCACGTGATACTTCACGCCAGTAAGAAGTTGACAAAGCGTCTTAAGCATCGACTAAGTTTGAGCGGCGTTTTAAGTAAGGCCGTAAGTCTGCAAGCTATATCTGCGAACACGACGTCATTGATCACGCTAGTTCAGTGGCCACATGCAAGTGATAGAAAGTGTAACTAGTCTAGTTCTAGTGTTTTGTTTTTATACAGCTGTTCCATACATTTCATCGAGAGTTTTTTTAAAGTTTTTTGTGGTAGTTATACCTGCACAGTTAGTGACGCAAGCTCGCCTCTCGAGCGCGGCGGCCGCGTCGGTGCAGCCTTCCGGGGAGAGACACTTCCTCGTGCGCGAGCGATGCCCCGGCGAGCTGATGAAGTTGCTGCTCGAACAGCTGCCGCTGCACTCGCTCCACTCAGTCCAGCATGACCATTCTCCTAGAAGAAATATAATATTAGTCGCGAATTTTTGAAGCCTTTGTGTCTTCGGAAAAGACTTAGAACTTTTTTACCACTAGACAGATATATGGTCAAGCATAAATTCAATTTAAAATCTTTATCTTGCATGATAATTCGAC
Source organism: Erannis defoliaria (assembly GCA_905404285.2). Classification (NCBI taxonomy): domain Eukaryota; kingdom Metazoa; phylum Arthropoda; class Insecta; order Lepidoptera; family Geometridae; genus Erannis; species Erannis defoliaria. The sequence goes on along the minus strand of FR990066.1, from coordinate 6,407,893 downwards.
ATTATGTGTGCCTACAGCCATAGCCACCAAACTAGGTGTAGCAACACCTGTATTTTGGTGCGTAGTCTTCCCAGCAAGAGATACATAAATTTAAAACACTGTTTCAAACTATCACGGTTGTTTACTAAAGTTCTATTATAATCACAACACAAAATAATCACGGTAAATATCCCGTTAATAATAATAGAACATTAATTTAATCTTGAGTATGCTACACAATGCGTATGCGGACCTGGGTATGTCCTTAAACTGCAACCAGACCCACCGGAGGACAGCAGCAGCGTCTTGGTTAACGGTGGTGAGCATTCTGCGATCCCCAAGCCGCCTGCCAAGCGTGGGGATTATGGCAACACCCCTCTATTGGGAGGCCTTCGTCCAGCAGTGAACGTCTTATGGCTGACGACGATGCTACACAATAGGATGAAAATGATTTTAGTCTAGATATAGACTTTGAGACATTCAATGCTAATATTTAATTTCAAGTGCCTAACTAAGTACAGTTAACAAAATGAATTATTTATAATTACTTGAATTGTTTGTACAATAAAGAGATCCTGTAACACGTCACTAGACAAGAAAAAAATATAGATTGAGAGAACTCAAACACAAAATAGCCAAATCAGTCCCAGCCGTTGTCAAGTGATGCGCTTACTAACGAACAGCATTTTATTTTTACATATAGATAGTTGCAAGCAGCCTCTGGTACTTACCATCACAAGTATGCGTGTTACAAGCTCGCAGCATTTCCGCAGTTCCAGCACAAGGCGGCCGCCGACACTTGCGCGTCCGTGCCTGTTGACCCCCACCGCACGCCGCGGAGCATGTCCCCCACGGGCCCCACTCTTCCCACCCAGTCTCCTCTTCAGGGGGAGTGTTGCTGCAGGTACCCCGAGAGTTGCAGAAACGTTCTTCTTCACGTGCAATGGACAGCTGGTAAGCAATAAGTAAGTAACAATAAATTTACAAATTGTGAGCAAAAGCCTAAGATCAGGTTGAATGGCGTGCCCTGGGAAAGGCCCAAAGAAAAGCAAAAGCCATACTTTTGTTTTTTGTTTCTCTCTTCAGTGGAGAGGCATACGTGTAGCAGTGAAATACGATAGGCTAATTATGATGATGATAATAATTTATAAAGACAAGCCTCTTTCGCGTGCGGAAGGGAATCGAAAAAGCTATTCAGTAAATCATCTCTAATAAATTACTTTGGGTGTTAAACTTTACTTTTAACCAATAACTTATTAGTTCTTCTAAAACGCTATTTATTATGTGTTTCCCTTTCTGATCTGAAAATGGGGCACCTAAATTGTTTATTTACAAAGCAACTCAGTCGAAAGCCTTCTCCATTAGTTAAATATGATTACAGTTAGCTGTTTGAAATAGATAAAGATGTTGAAGACGATGAAATCTCAATGGCTAAGGTCATTCATATATCTACGCTAGTTTACTTACCTTTATTTGTTCCGGAGACGGAGCTTTGCACAAGAATTTGAACCTCTTCTCTGTGTAGCTACCATCCGATAAGTTACCTAAAAGAAAATGGCCTCCTTTAGTTCAACAGCTTAAATTCTTGTATTTTCATGATGGATCACCAAACATGCATGTTCACTATCAAATAAGTAGGAAAAGATAGAAATGATAGGAAAAGCACCTCTAGCTTCGAGGATCTAGCTCTCTCTCTCACCTCCAGCGTATGAACTACTCATACTCGCCATCAAATTGCTGCATAGTGTTTGTTTGGCTAAACACCTATGGACTGTCTTTCGACGTGGCAATGACGCCAGCATGCTGCATACGCTGTCGGCTTGAGCAGTTGGATTAGATTCATAGACTTTCACCGGTCTTATATTACAATCCTTATTTTTATGTAGTAGGATAAATAGATTGGACAATTAGATTGTATAATGTAAATCTCGTACGTCTATTTACTTACCAGTTACCATAAAATAAATTAATAGTAAAAATAACGTTTTTATCTGCAGGTGGCCCTGGCAGCAGCATCAGGTCCAGTTTGCCATGATATTGCATTGTCATCAGGTTTATGCATGAATACCAAATTTCAGCCTGTTCAGGCAACGAGAACTGGTACACAATTCAGTTGCAAGTTTTGATCAAAGCAAACATACATACAAACATTGCAAGTTAAATAAAAGCTTGTTGACATCTCACCAGGTATCTGCACCCAGGGCGTCCAAGCCGTCGCCTTCCTGAGCTCGCAGGGGCGCATGTCGCAGACTTGTTTCTCTATCTTGGAGCCCTCGCAGTCGAGGCCGCCGTGCGCCGGGGCGGGGTTGGAGCAGGCCCGGCGCCGCTCGCGCCAGCCGGCCGCCGCGCCGCACCCCGCGCCCCCCGCGCTCGTGCATGTGCTCCACGGACCCCACGCGGACCAGCCTCCGTCCACCGGGGCCAAGGCTGGGTCTGGGTAATGCATAGATATTAGGACCAAACATATAAAAAATATATAAATATTTTAAAAACTCGGGTTATTTCGGGAAATATTAGAAGCACGTTTCACATCATCATCATCATCAACCAGAAAACGTGCACTGCTGGACGAAGGCCTCCTTCTTAACATGGGGGCTGCCATAATCCCCACGATGTGACACAAGTGATACTGCCGGAACACAACGTTAGGTGCTTGAATCGGTTGTAGTCGAATTTTCAAATAAATATAATGCATTTTTTTTTCAAGTTTTGATTATTAAAGCTGTTACTTTAGCCCCTCAGCTATTGTGGACGATTGTACCATTTTTATTAGTCTTATGTTTAGGCTGTTACTCAAGCCCGTTAGCTATCGTGGACCAAACAGTTTACAAATAAAAGTCCAGTTCCAACGTACCTGGACAGGGCGGTAGATTAGCGCAGTAGACATCATCAACATCGAGCCCCACGCAGACTCTGCCCCCGAAGCGCGGTTCCGGTGAAGTGCAACTCCGTCTTCGAGACTTGACCGCGATTCCGCACGATGCAGAACATTCTGACCAACCGGACCAGCTCGACCAGCCGCCGTGGACTGTGCAGTTTGTTACCGATACGCTTACTCCTGTGGAAACCAGGGGAAGTAGTGTTAATTATATCTTGCAATCCATCAGCCTGGGGATGTGAACTGCTGAACAAAAGCTTCCCCTTTAGACTGTCACACTGTACGACAGCTACTGCCATTTGCATCCACCAGCACACTGCGCATTCCTGGTCGTGGTCGCCAAAAAAAAACAACACTTATATATTTTTTATATTACCAATAATTTTTCTGATGGAAAATAGTCCGTCACTGCAACTTTATTGTCAGGAACTCAGAACTATGCCATCCTAGAAGGTTGTTCCTACTGCAAGAACACAGTTTGTTTGATACAGACACACTTTCGGATTTCGGACTAGGATGACTCACAGCACTCGATCGAGTCGACTTACGTGACTTATGTGACGAATTGCGTAAGGCAAACGGCAGTAACTGGAAGCAAAATGCCGAAGATTGAGAAGATAGATGGCGTACTTTACGAGAGGTCTATATCCAGCAGCGAACTAAGGTAGGATGAAGATCACTTTGACTAGAATTTTGGGTTTGATTTCGGCAAAAATATATCAAATCCTAGTCTAGAGCTACTAGAACCAATCGGAATTGAGGAACAGCTTGAATATTCTTGGCATAAATGTTCGGAGAACACAACCGATGTCATTCCTATAATTTTACCTTGACATATTTGCCCGCCATTAGCCGGTTTCGGGTTGTCACAGCTCCGTTTCCTGCACATGCACATGTCGGGCTTGTCACCGTACTCCGAGTGCGAGGTTCCGTCCTGCATGCACGGCTCCCACTCCGACCAGGACGACCAGCCTCCGTCCACTGTGAACAAACGAATGGTACATAAATACGAGTTCACAAACGTTAAACGCCCTCTACACTCCTCGCGCAGTTGATCGAAGTTGGGCCAGGAAAATAATGTAGAGAGTATTGCTTCGATTCGCTTTGTGCAACCTCGTTTCATCGTTGACGACTTCCAATCGCTGAGCTGCCACTTGAGCGCGCAGGCGTCTCACGGCGACGGGCTCGTTGGGAGGAATTATAAATACGGAAGTTTGTGTGTAATTTTAAGTGAGTTTGTGTATACACATACGTGTGTGAATGAGTGAGATTGCTTCTAAAATATCATATCTTTCATAGCTTCTAAAGTGTTTTTTTTAAATTGGAATTTGCTAGTCCAAACACCAACAAGCTGGACCCACTCAGCCTCCGTAGGGACGTGGGTTCCCTCTGCATCTTCTACCGCTTGTTTTTTGGGGAATGCTCTGATGAGCTCTTTGACCTTATTCCCGCATAGGAGTTCCACTACCGCACATCCCGCCATCGTCTAAAGGCTCACCCCCACATTTTGCAAATCTGGAAATCCCACACCGTTCGTTTCTGGCGCTCATTTCTTCCGCGCACTTGCAAAATGTGGAATGTCCTCCCCGCGAAGGTCTTTCCGAGGAATTACAATATGGAGCGTTTTAAAAAAGGCATCTACTCATATCTCTCTGGGTTGGCAACGCATCGACAACATTTCTAGTGTTGCAGGTGTCCATAGGCGGCGGTGAGCTTACCATCAGGCAAGCCGCATGCTTGTTTGCCTCTCTATTATATAAAAAAAAAAAAAAATAGTCACCTAATTAACACGTAGGCTACCATTTTAACCCGCAAAATCAGACAGTTCCTTTGAGATAGTGGGTGAAACCTACCGGGAGTGTCTTGAGAAGGGCAGACGTGAGTGGACTGCACGAAGCTGGGGTCCCGCACTCTGGTGGCGGCTCGCGTGCATATCTCCCTGGCATCGTCCCAACCGCAGTGAGGGTCGCCCGCGGCCACGCAGCCCGCGCGGGACTGGTACCGGGAACAACGCTCCGCGCCGATCCTCAGCACGCCACGCGTACTGCCCACGTATACTGACATCTGTATATGACCGAAGAAGAAATTCAATGGGATATGTGAATCTTCCAACTCGTAATGGGCCAGCGAGGTGGAGCAACGTGGCCTACCCTCGAAAGCCGATGAGGTCTTAAAGACTGATACCGTAGAACTCGTTAGTCATAACAAATAGTAACAAAAATATTTTGGAAATAATCTTCGTTATTTTTTCATTCATGGAGCTAAGACTCTCCTGTAGAGTTGGCCTATATCGGTAATTTTGACTGATAACTTATTAAAACACCTTTATACAGTACTTGTAAAGTTATGTATTTATATACATTACTACATATAAAGAAAACTAATACTTGAGGTCGTTTTAAGTGAATCTATTAGATGGAAATTACAATAATATTAATTTAATATTCAAGACAATCTCAAGGATTCTGTCATGTCAAAACCAACACATATTTTATAGAAGAGTTTGACTACAAAGTATCTACACTATCAAGTAGGTTGTATAGATAGGTAGACACTTCACATACTCGGATATTTTTAAGAATTTATGGATAAATTCTTTAGTCCCGTTTGTGCACATAAAACTTGCAGTCTGGGACCATACAGTGGCTTTGTTAGCATATCGGCTAACTGCATCTCCGAGGAAACATGATTGACTGTGAAGTCTCCGTTATTAACACATTCACGAACGAAGAAATGTTTCAGTTGAATGTGTTTGGTGCGCTTATGATATTCGTATCTAGGATTATGCGCAAGTTTTACAGCTGATTCATTATCCAGATTTAATGTTGGTTTTTCCATATTAATCAGGCTGCTGAGCAGGCGATTCAACCATATAATTTCTTGTGCACATTCGCTAGCTGCTATGATTTCTGCTTCAGTTGAAGATATGGAGACTGTAGTTTGCTTTTGGCTTCTCCAGCTAATAGCAGCTCCAGAGAATAAGCACTTAATTCCAGATGTCGATCTTCCTGAACTCTGGTCTCCTGCATGATCTGAGTCGCTGTAACAGACTAAGTGTGAAGGCGACTCTTTCACAAAGGTCAGACCGTTCTGCTGTGTCCCTTTCAAATAACGGAAGATGCGTTTTACAAGCATGACATCTTTCTTAGTAGGTGCTCCTAGGTTTCGTGATGCTACACCTACAGCATAGGAAATATCAGGCCTTGTGCCCACAGATAAATATGCCAAAGCACCCACAGCTTGTCGGTAGGGAAAGTTTTCACTAGCGTTCGTTTCATCTCCCATATCATTTTCTTTGATCATTGGCGTTGGTGCCGATTTACAGTTAGACATTCCATACTTCTCCAAAACTTTATTTGTATAGGCCTTTTGACATAAAGTAATGGTCTTGTCTTTGCACACGTTTATTTCCATTCCGAGGAAGTACGATGCAGGTTTCGTGGTTATTTTGAATCGCGCTTTTAATTCCTTAATAAACTCATCACCTGCATGCTTTGTGTTGTACGCCATAAGTCCATCGTCAACATAGAGGCCAATAAAGACTTTAGATTGTCCTCTGACTCGAACATATAAGCATGGATCCGCGTCACTCTGTTGGAAATCAGATTTTTCCAAGAACTCGGCTATGCAAGTATTCCAGCAAAGTGGCGCTTGTTTCAGTCCATAAAGGCTGCGTTTTAGCTTGCAAACTCTTTTCGTGCTGTCCTGAAAACCATCAGGCTGTTTCATGTAAATTTCTTCTTTTACGGTACCATTTAAGAAAGCAGTTGATACGTCAAACTGTCGCAGCTCTAGATTATCTCTAGCAGCTATGGCAAGCAGTGCTCGTACGGTGCTCAGGCGAACCACTGGACTAAAAGTTTTGTCATAATCTACTCCAGGTTTTTGAGAGTAGCCTTTTACAACCATCCTGGCTTTGTACCTTTCGACGGAACCATCAGGGTTCATTTTTACCTTAAAGACCCATTTGCAGGGTAAGGCTTTTCGTCCTTTGGGTAAATCTACTAAATCCCAGGTCTGGTTATCTATCAATGAAGTAATTTCATTATGCATGGCTTCATGCCATTTTTCTTTATCAGGAGAATCAACAGCTTCTTTGAAAGTCACAGGTTCTTTTGGCTTATGAAGATTCTCAATTTCTTCAGCTGCTGCGAAAATAAAATCATCGTAGCGCTTAGGTGCTGTGATATGAGACCTGTCTCTCAAAGACCTCGTTTGAATTGGTACGACTTCAACAGCATCAGCACTATTAACAGTGTCATCATTTTCATCAACGAAAGAGCCGGAAAGAGATTCGTAATCACTTTCATTATTTGTCGGTTCCGTTTGCTGAACTAATTCTGTTCTGTTGGTTACGTTTTGTTGCAATGCTTCGTCGTCATTTTCATGATTTGTGTCAATTTCAGATTGCTGTTCTCCTTCGTCGTCACCGTTAAATGTAATAACCACTTGCTTGTGTGGTATTTGTTGCGATGTTTGCTGAGGTTGTTGGTGTGGAATCTCTTCAGAATCAAACATATCGGATAGTCCATCTTTATTCTGTTCATTGTAGAACATTGTCTTCACAACTCTTACATCTTTTGATATCATGATACCGTTTTTCGATGGAATGAAGATTCTAAATGCTTTCGACGTTTCAGAATAACCAGCAAACATTCCAGGAATGGCCTTTGGTGCGAATTTGTGACCATTTTTCCCTTTTATCAAAACATATGTCTTGGAGCCAAATACGTAGAGATGGTTTATACACGGCTTTCTCCCAACCCATCGTTCAAATGGCGTTTGGTTCTGAATGGCATTGTTTATACTCCTGTTTGATAGGTAATTTGCAGTAAAAACTGCCTCGCCCCAGAATTTTAATGGTGCCCGTGCTTCAATCATCATCGCTCTCGCTTTTTCAACGAGGGTACGGTTCTTGCGTTCAGCAATTCCATTTTGGTTTGGCGTATAGGGCGCGGTGAGCCTTCGAAGTATTCCGCATCGTTTTAAATAACTGTCAAAGTCCTTGTTCACGTATTCTGAACCGTTATCTGATTGTAGAAACTTGATTTTATTCCCTGTGTACGTTTCCGCTAACTCTTTGAACTCTTTGAATTTTTCTAAGACTTCGTTCTTGTTTTTGATCATAAATACTCGACAGTATCGACTAAAATCATCAATAAAAGTGACGAAGTACTTGTTTCCACCTACTGTGTGTGTTCTGATTGGCCCACAAACGTCACTATGAACGATTTCAAGGCGTTCTGTTGTTCTTTGAGTTGTTTTCTCACGGGGAGCAGGTACTCGGTGCAATTTTGCTTGAATGCATGTTTCACATTCTGGCAAAGTTTCAGATGAATCAAAGTTCAATCCAATTAAGTTTTCGTTTTTCAGTGCTAACTTCATGTCTTTGGTGTTCATGTGACCAAGTTTTCTGTGCCAGTCATAGATGTTTGATGATTGCCCCTTTCTAGTAATGGTTGGAGTCGTATCATCGTTATCATTGGCCAGGTTGTTGCGCTCATGTTTAGGTTTGATGTAGTAAAGACCATCATCCTGTTTATGTGCAGTTAGAGTTATTCCAGCTTTTGGATTATTGACCGTAGCTTTATCTTTGGTAAAAAGAACAGAGCAGCCAGCTTCTGTCATCTTGCTGACGGACATCAAGTTAATAGACAGACTAGGTACATATAGTGTGTCTAGTAGATGTGTAAGAGCAGTACCATCACCATTTTTTGTCGTGAACGAGACTGTACCTATTCCTTTAATCTCTGCAGTATGATCTTCTGTCGCGAAGTTCAATTTTCTAGAAGTACTCTTTATGTTCTTAAATAAAGTTTGTTGATAAGTCATATGCGACGTGCAACCACTGTCCAAAACCCATTTGTTGTCAATAGGATTCTTGTTTCCTGTGAGGAGACAATGCGTAGCAAAATGATTTTTGTTAGAGTCGTTGTTATTTTTACTAGATTTTTCTTTATTGTTCCTCCAGCAGTTTGTACATATTTTATGATTTTTGCGTTTAAAGATGTTACCTCTTTGTTTGCATATCTTACAAGACGCGTACAAAGCTTCTTCTTGTACTGAGGGTTCAGATTCAGTTTTCATTATGTTCTGGCTATGTCGTGCTTCAGACTCTTCAATAATTTTAATTTTCAGCTCGTCTGGCTTCGGAAGTGTATCTCGCGACTCAATAGCGACCCTGAAGTTATCGTATTCTGCTGATAGACTATATAACATCATTATCGTTAGCAAATCCTCGTTTATTAAAACGTCCATGTCAGCCAGTTTATCCACAGTATCCATAAACTTATCTAGATGACTTCGTACATCTTGTCCATCTAGTCTAGTTAATATGAGCTGTTTTAGTAGAGACGCCTTTCGCGCAGGTCCCTTACTGGCGTATGTTTGTTTTAGCTTGTCCCACACTGCTTTTGCAGTTGCGCAGTTTTTTATTTGTTTAAGCTCAGAAGGAGCGATTATAAGTATCAGTTCTGACCTTGCTAGTCTATCTCCTTCTTTGCCAGCCGCACTTTCAGCATTCGGGGAAGTCTCGATGTATTTCCATATTTTTTGTTTAATTAGAATGGCCTCAGCTTGAATCACCCACGTATCATAGTTTTCTCTCGAAAGAGGATCGATTTTTAAATTCGACATTTTTGATATAATAGATGTAGGTTTACATTTCTTCAATTTTTACGCTCTGCTACCATATAAAGAAAACTAATACTTGAGGTCGTTTTAAGTGAATCTATTAGATGGAAATTACAATAATATTAATTTAATATTCAAGACAATCTCAAGGATTCTGTCATGTCAAAACCAACACATATTTTATAGAAGAGTTTGACTACAAAGTATCTACACTATCAAGTAGGTTGTATAGATAGGTAGACACTTCACACTACATGGTAAAGGAGTTAATATCCTAAATGATGGCAATAAACAAAATAGAGGAACAACTAAGCCAGTGATTTATGATCAACAAATCAAACGATCATAGTCAAAACGATTGCATATTATTGTAACATTCTGGACGATTAGATTTTATTTCTGTATGTCTGTAGTAGTTAAACGTAGCAGATGCAGTTGAGTATGAAATAAAAATTATGCCCATGATAAAACAAAAACACTTACGGTCTCTTTCACAAATCGCATGTTCAGCACATCATAACCCCCTTTCTCATCCCACAGCCTCCATTTCTCCACCAAACAAGCATCATCTAGCGTCGGCAGGACCGATATCTTCAGCACGTTTCCATCAGTTGTCGACACGTAGAGGACATACTGCTTGTCAACGTTCTTGGCACTTGTGACGTCAACCGTGACGTGAGTGAAGCGCTCTGACGTCACTCGATAGCTTGGTCCACCTGATATAGGCTCGATTGGTTCGTTCATGAGGTGGTAGCGATTGTATTCTATCGGTTCTTGTAGTCTGAAAAGATTTAAGGAAAGAATGTGAAACATGTAAATAAAGCTGAAGATTAGGCTAAGTGACCTGAGTGCAAAAGATAATGACATGATGTAGATGATGATGAAAGAAAACGAATTAAATTTTTTGTCTTTAATAGGTCGGGGAGAAACAAATTTTAGATGGCTAAATAAATTAAATTTGATCCTGATACCGAGAGATGATGATAATGATGATACCATAAGATAGAGTAACAGAACAATGTCAATGGAGCACTGTTGCATCGGTATATATTTTTTTGGGTATTCTATAGTGTCTCGAGTGATTTTAAAGATGTTCCTATGGGATATTCAGTGTATTTGTATGTTTTGAGATGAATTTCTCTAAGAAACAAAAAAAAAACAAAAATGTGACAAAACCACGTCAGTTTTCATAATAAAATTTCTCTAAGCTGCTTTATTGCTCTTTTCTAAAGAATATACAGGCTCCTCCCGCTTAGCCTCATTTATGTAATTCACTTCTTCTTTTTGACCGAACCGAATGGAAGGTCTCTTAGTTTAAGGTGACAAGTCAGCGTTTGTATGCGTGTTTGTATGTTTATTCGACGAAAACTTGCGCACCGTTGATCCGAATCTTTATGAATTTTTGTAAGCAAGTAATTCGTGGAATCAATATTATCAAGTTATCACATAGTTTGAATATGATAGGTTGCGAAGGTTCGCTGCGAACTACTAGTTAGAAAGAAGAGCTAAAGAAGAAAGTTTTTACCCGGATTCGAACTGGCCACAGCGGAACCTGTTCCTGGCTTGCCGGCTCGGGTTCCTTGGCTCCCAGGTGGAGGTGGGCGAGTCCTGCACTTTGAACTGGCCTTCGAATGCGCCGTGGATCTCAGACATGTTGTACATGCAAACTGCACTGCCGGGTATGCTGTTACTGTAGAAAAGAAAAATGGTTTAATCACCTAACATCTCGTGAGCATGAAACAAAGAGCACAAAGAAGGACCTTATCTGCAGGTATTTTGATCTTTACACCCTTTAGATTTACTTTTACGTCTATATTTTTGTAACGAGGCCTTAATCCAAAAAAAAAAATAGGAGAACAAAGTTATTCACAATGATCAGTGCAACCATGCAATGAGCTCCTTTTGGCTTTGAAGGTTTCGAGAACCTTGTATGCATTTGTAAGTTAAAACAATATTTTTGTCTTTGAACAATTCGAATTCACTGCACGGAACAAGTATTTCAAATACCGGCTGTTACTTTGAACACCGTTATCCTTCTAGGATTTCATTGTACTCATCATTATGCAAAACTATTACTATGGGGCCAACACTGAAATAGCAACAAAAAAAACCAGCTACTCCATACATTTTGTTCAAGTTCAATAAAAAATGTTTATGGAACAACTGATTTCTTTTCGCTATGTCACGGTTGGCCCTATAGTAAAAGTTGTTCATAATGATGAGTACAATGATATCCTAGAAGGATAACGGTTTTCAAACTAACAGCCGGTATAATTTTATCGTTAATTATCGAAAATTCTCTGAGCGTATGCAAGTTTCCTCTAGATGTTTTCTTCAACGAAAAGTCAATGGTATGAAATATCATAAAAATTATAAGCATGATGATATGAGAACGTGGTGATTTATGATAAATTCAATGGTTTTTGTGAATCCACCAAACCACAACTGGGCCAGCGTGGCTGATATAGCCCGATCACCTCTTGAGGGTAGCCTCTTGATCCAGGTCTAGCTGTGGACTACAAAAGCTGATTATGTGTCATAAATTGGTTTAAGCCGTTCAAGACCTTTCCAAACAATATTCATCGACCACCAACTTACAGTGGCGTAGTGAAGGTAGCGACAAGTATCTTCTCCTGCGACAGGTACTCGACGCTCTGCACTTCGTCGTAGTAGAAGGGAACGACGCCCGGCACGGAGCAAGTCAGTCGCGCTGTCAGGAACGTACTCCAGTTGTCGTTCATCATCAGGAGTCGGCCGGAGTCGTTCTTGCACACGCGGGATATCCGGGAATACACCATCTGAATTTTTTTATGTAGTTTTATTTAATTACAGAATTAAAAAGTAAAACTACCCGAAAACAAACAAATTAAAAAATATATATTTTTTTTACCCAGATCAGCTTTAGTAAAAGTATTTTTGCCTATGTAATAAGTTAAATTGAATGTTATTATTAAGCCACAACTTACATTGCCACAATTCATATGCTCCACAGCGATTTCCCTGTACACAAAATAGACAAAGTGGTCATCCTCGAAGCTCCCCACGAACTGCGGTTCGTTCAGCAGTTTCAGGTCATACTGCGCAGTGCGAAGCGTCCCCATGTCCCGAACTGACGCGCCGCGGTTCCTTGGAAATGTAAAATCACATATTGGTAAATTTTTTCATACTTCACATCAGATGATTAGCCAGAAGACGTCCACTGCTGGACAAAAGCATCCCCCTTAATAGAAAGAGGTTGCCAAAATCCCCACGCATGGCAGGCGGCTAGGGGAACGCATAATGCTCACCATCGTTAACCGAGAGGACGCTGCTGCCCGTCCTCCAGTGGTTCTGGCTGCACGTCACGTCATCAGCCATAAAACGTTTACTGCTGGACGAAAGCCTCCTCCTTAATAGAGGGGTGTTGCCATAAACCCCACGCTTGGCAGGCGGCTTGGGGATCGCAGAATGCTCACCACCGTTAACCAAAAGGACGCTGCTGTCCGTCCTCCGCTCCGGTGGGTCTGGTTGCAGTTTAAGGACATACCCAGGTCCAATTTCATTGTTACTAGTGTGTATTTAGAAGTTTGTTTTCCTCACTAGGTCTCGGGTGACTTCCGGTCGTTCTCGGATATTGCGCCTGAGTCAAAGGATTAGTCGAACTCTTCGCGAGGTCACATTAGATCTGGTGACGTACTTCGGACTGTGATTAATTTCGACCAGAAAATTGTCGAAGCAACTTCGCGAATAGTGAATAGGCAATTATGAAGTTTATCGACATACCTGGCTATAGCAAAGTCAGAGCTGCTGAAGTCAGTAGGCGTCCCGACGTAGTATTCGCCGCTGTCAGCTATCACGGCCGTCACGTTGGAATGGGGGTTGTGGGGGCAGTGTGCCACCCCGCTCATGTATTCTGATACTGTGTTCAGGGATTCAATCTGGAACAGGGTGGGGTGGGTTTATTATGAGTTAACCTGAGACAAAAGGAGGGCTTTGTCTAAAAGTTTGAAAATCTTAAACCAAGTTCAAAATACAAGTTGAGCTTAAGATGTCGCATATTTTTAAATTGTCTGTAACCGAATAGTTTCGATAATTATGGTGAACAAAGGCTATCTTAGGGAAACATTGAACAGCTGAACAATTTTCATGGGCGATTATCCAGAGCCATATGCTGAGTTGATATCTCTACTAACATTCAGAGAGATGTAATTTATTCGGCCGCCAAGCAGTAGAGGGCAGGCATTACTGCGTCAGTTTTAAGGGCAAAGTTACCAGAGAATTTACTGGGCATGAAGAGATTTGACATGTAATATCTCAGGGTGACAAGTGCAGTGCAGGATTTTGTTGATTGGTTTGCGAACGTATCGCTCGACTCGTCACTCTATTGTTAAAAAAAGATTTCGTCGTTGAATTGGCAAGAATAAGCTAAGTTCTCAACAAACCTCTCTCCAACTGCAAGCAGGGCTAAACGCGTGCGTTCCACACGCAAACAGCTTGTGTCCATGCGATAGGAGCACCTTGATGTAGTTGTGACAGTCTTCTTCCGTCTGCCCCTTGTCCTGGCATAGCTTGGTCTTGTCGGGCGAGGCGGGCCAATCCGCTCGCTCCAGGCGGTGCAAGTCTCGGAGCGATAACCGGTAAAGTGCATCTCTGTAAAAGCAACAAAAATATCATAGTTTAAAAAAATAAGCTTATAGACTTGCGCGCTGTCAGTACTTTAGTACCTTATTAGCATAGTTAGCCTTTTTAAAAGTCCATTGCTGGACTGGACTGCCTAGAAGGGCGATTGGGCCAAATCCACCACGCTGGCCCAGTTGCGGGTTGGTGGATTCACATACGCTATTTCTTCTCGGGACGTATATGCAGGTTTCCTCACGATGTTTTTCCTTTACCGAAAAGCCAGTGGTATGAAAATCCGTACATAAACTTCAAAGAGGCACGGGCTTGGGTTTGAATAACAAAAAATATACAGGGTTAGTTCTAATCAGTTTTAAGGACATTCTGTACATCAAAACAAACAACTTTAACTATGGGCCAACATTTAAATCGCATTAAAAAAACAGCTGTTCCATACATTTTGTCCAAGGTCGATGAACTTTTTGAATGGAATGTTTGTTTTGATGTACAGAATATGCCCTTAAAAGGATGCTAACTGATTAGAACTAACCCTGTATAGATAACAAAAAGTTACAAGCTACATATACCCCTATATACCTTTGCCAGCTTACGGAATTAGCTCACTGACTCCCTAAGTTTTAATTTTTTTGCATGGACACTGTATTATGTATGTATATTTAGAAACTTGTTATAGGTTTATCAATATTCATATCTATTTGTGTAAACTATTACAGTCTTACTTTAAAAAAACTTCTCAACCGTTAGTCACTGCTTAAGATGCTCTGCCATCTTCTCTCTGACGTGAAGTGTAACTTGCCAGAACAAGACAGAGAAGTTTAAGCAGTGACTAAGAGAATCGAGATTATTTAAGGTAAGGCTGTTTATATGTAGTGTATTTATTAATCTTGTTATTAAAAAAATTAAGTATCATCCCATTATCTTTTTTTTTGCACTTCCACCGTCCCTTTTTCACATTTTAGCTTTTCCTGTTCATCCGAAGGTTGTCTGGAAGAGATCGCTTTTAGCGATAAGACCTCCTTTTGTGTCTACCTGTAGTGTATTGTTTGTAATGTCTTTTCTATGGTGTCAATAAAGTGTTATTGTATTGTATATTTTGAATTCAAACATTATCATGCCAAAACAGCGTAATTTGCAATACTCGCAATAGATAACTGTCCTCGAATAACTCCAACACGGCGTGCGAGAATGAAATTCTATCATAGCTATGCAATCTGCACAGTCGTGACAATGCGTTAAGTATCACATTACAATTCAATACTTGTAATTGATAGAGATACCTACAAAACATCATGCGGAAATAGGCTAATAATAATTGAAGTTTTTCCCTCATGAAGAAGTCAGTAATGAATGACTAATTGATCAGTTTATATTTACGGAAGTAATGCACTACATCGTCTTACCTGCACTAGTCGTATACATCGTAATAACCTATATCAACCTGGTGTATAGGTACGTAGTTTTAGAAAGGTTCTAATAGCACTTAGTAGTAGTTCTGCGAAGAATAGACCTCACGAACACAAAATTCCATGTCATGTGGAGCCTGGCCCCTGGCCCCTACCTAACTACGACAAGCTCATATATATTTTTTGTCGCTGTGGCCGAAACTGGTTAGTACGTCATTAAATGGCGTTGCAGTAAAATTCTCCCCTTCATCCCCTTTCTCCAAAAAAATTCCCTAGCGACAAATAAAACTACCACATTAGAAATTGTATGTCCTTTGTATTGGGACCTGGGTATATCCTTAAACTGCAAGCAGAACCACCGGAGGACGGGCAGCAGCGTCATCTTGGTTAACGGTGGTGAGCATTCTGCGATCCCCAAGCCGCCTGCCAAGCGTGGAGATTATGGCAACACCCCTCTATTAAAGGGGAGGCCTTCGTCTAGCAGTGGGCGTTTTATGGCTGATGACGATTAGAAATTGTGGAACCTGTATACCAGTTTTCGTCAAGATTTACTGAAAAATACGACCTGTACGAAAGTACCAATATCCATACATATATTACATACATACATACATACATCAGGACAGTCAGGATGAAAGACTTCTAAGAAAGCTACTCGAGTGTTTCTCTAACACGAAACCTACAACCAATAAGTAGTGGCAAAATAACACGGTAATAAATTTACTAACTACCAAGTGGTAGTGATACATCTCTTGTTTATCGACGTGTTTATTAACTCTACCTATATAATCAGCACATTTTATAGCTATGTTGAACTCCCATTACGTAGATTCAGCACTTGCACACTTCATTACAATATGAGTCTAATTTGGTTTTAATTCATAAAAATGCTCAATTGACTTGGGTATGACCTAAAACTGCATCCAGAACCACCGCAGGACGGGCAGTTCCTCTCAGTTAACAGTGGTACATAAGCATTCTGCGATCCCCAAGCCGCCTGCGTGGGGATCATGGCAAACCTCCGCTGAGGGAGGTATTCGTCCAACAGTGGACGTTTTCTGACTGTTGATGATGATGATGAATTGCTCTATAGATTAAAAATGTATGCATTGGGAGCTCGTGACAACCATTGGATTGTGTATGTGTTGTTTGTATGGTTTTTAAAACTAAATGATCCTGGGGAAAAACTAACCCTCCGACGGAGTCTGTGTACCCCGTTATATAGCCATCTTGAAACAGAGAGCATTTAAAGTTCTATGTAAGCGTGCTTCATCCTAGACCGCACTATCGCTTAACATTAGGCTGGGTGTGCGGTCTTAGTCAAAACTTATTCAGAATGTAAAAGAAAAAAACGCGGAATAGATATGGATGAACATGAAGCTTTGGATCTGACCCTTGCCCGTCTCTTAAGTTGTTGGTCGACGCTCTTCGTGTATAAGACCGTTTACCGAGACAACTATCGGGACAATAAACGTCGAGTCAACATCCCAAACGACGACGGTTATCTCGTGAGCGAAGTACAAGGTACTTACTGAGTTTGTCCTTCTCGGCTTTCACGAGATTCTCGTCATGTGGGATGGTGACGTCGTGGTCGTGGTCCATATCATGCTTAATGGACAAAGACAATAGTCATGTCCGTGATGATAGAGCGGTCCCAGTAGAGCAATACTAATCTGATATTTACTATTACAGTAGGTATAATACAAAATAGTAGTTACCAGTATTAATGCAACAGTTATTACCGATATGGACCGGAAATTATAATAAATGATTTATGCTCTGTCCGATACATAAAGTATTACAATATCATTAATTTGCCCCGAGGTAAATGGAAGCTCAATAAGGGAACATCGAAAGCTTAATAAGGCGTGTGGGATATTACTTTACATAACATTATTTTATTGAGGGTCTCTCCCCAAATGGAATGGTCGTCAAACCGTTTCGGAAAAATTATGTAAGTCGTTGTTTTCAACGGGACTTTAATGTTGACCGCTTTCGTTTAAGAAGAAGATTTCACGCCTTTCCCCCAAGGTTGCAAACTTAGTAACATGTTTTATTGAGCAAAGACGACTCTTTGAACAAAGATGATGGACCAAATCGAAAGGATTCGTAATCATTCGCATACCTTGACCATTGTTTATTTCTATCGAAATGTCGTGACGTACCGAACTCGTGTCTCACGCGTACTTCTGAGCTGCCGGGACTTTCCTTCATTGCTAGTTGATCACCTAAGAGTAGAGCCTTCGCTTTTCTGTGAGTTGATCAGATGTATAGGAAACGGTAAAACAAAAAACTACTCAACTAGCTAAGACTCCTCGTCTCCGTGAAGACAGAAATCCCGTTATCTTCATCGAACGAAAGGTTTGTATCAACAATACTAAAACGGCACCAGCTGATGGTCAACAGCTTGGATTGATGCCATCTCTTTTATACTCGATTGGTTTAAAAGATAAACTAACAGGGCTAACTGAGAGATAGAAAAGTAGCAGAGATATATAGTTAGGAACATTAGCTCGATAACAACAAAAGAGGAACGTACTGTTTGGCGGTATCTTCCTCTTAAGCTCTCAAAAACGTTACAAGTAAATATTTTTATGATATATATATCTGAAATAGGACAATTATATTTAACTATTATATTTAATATTTTAGTTCCTTGATTTTCATATGTTTTTGTGGGGAACTTGGTTTAGTTTGGCTCTGCGGCGCTAAATGTAACTTTTCGGGATCGCGATTCGGATACGAGTTGTCAAAAATAGACACTTGTCACTGTCACTGCCAAAACTCATTTGACCCTGCAGGGCAGGATGAAACGCCAAAAGACCGACGGATTTGCTTAACTTAATTAAGGAAATCAATGCATTCGTTCGATAACGATAGCGAGAGAAATCCCTCCGTGATACTGTGAAGCTGTGACAGTGACAAGTGACATTTATACAAATCGCGATCCGAATCGCGATCCCGAAAAGTTACATGATTAGCCTGCAGGTCACAACTCGGAACACAACGAGATTGTGTTTTACATCGCTGTATTGCGCTTTTTACGGTTTCTCTTTTAGACGTTTATACTTTATACTCAAACGCATAGGAAAGAAAGTGTGCTTCCTTCCGTCCCACTGTGCTCAGTTAGTAAAAAACACATCATGACATAATATCTCTCGGGCTGACACATTTAGAGCAGAGTAAATCATTACCCATAAGAAGTCGTAATTTTTGTGTTATCACAACAAGTTAATACCGATAAGAGTTTTGTACGGCCAGCCTAATAACTTGTACAAACAACTTGAGTCATTCACCTGCTGTCACGTTATGATATAAGATAGTGGTTATCACTGCAAGACAGGTTCATAACGGTATGTACGGTAATTCAGTCGTTTTAATTAACAGGACGTTTTTAAAATGAGCAAAACCGACAAAAAGGAGTTAGCGGAATGCAGTCAACGAAGATAAGACAGTCAAGTTACTGACCACCTGTTTGAAGGTATTTTATCTGAGAATTGGTTGTTCTCGTGTAGCGTTTGGAATGCATGAAATTGTAATTTGCTAAGCGGATTTCTCTTTTATTTCGTATTTTTATTTAATTGATATCTGATATCGTTATACGTTAATTTACCAGATATTTTACCATTATTAATACTATAAGAATAAGCTTATTCAGCCTTTTTAAATTGTCCACTGCTGGACTTAGGCCTACCCTCGAAGAGCGAATGGGTCATATTCACCGCGCTCGCCCAGTTGCGGGTTGGTGAATTAACATACGCCATTGAATTTCTTCTCCGGACGTACGCAGGTTTCCTCGCGATATTTTCCTTCACCGAAAAGCCAGTCGAGAATATCAATAAAATGAAAAAAAAAATATTTGAAAAAAAAGTTAATGTATTGTTTGTAATGCTAGAATGTTTGTTACATCTCATCACCATAATGGCTGTACACATATATTTAGCATACCGAGCATACTTAAACTCCGAAGAGCTTATTGGTATGGGCCTGGGTTTGAACCCGCGACCTCACGATTACAAGTCCAGCGGTCTCCCGATTAGGCTACCACGGCCACGGCGGATTATTTATGGTAAAGTAATCACACTAGGTGGACCGACGACATTGTAAAAAACGCGGGTAACCGGTGGATGCAAATGGCAGGTTGTCGTACAGTGTGGCGGTCTAAGGGGGAGGCCTTCGTTCAGCAGTGGACGTCTCCGGGCTGATGATGAATCACACTAATATAAAAAATGCGAATAATGTCGGTATAGGTGCATGTATGTATGTATATTACCTCTTCACGCCAAAACGGCGGAAGGGATTTGGATGAAACTTGGAAATTGAAGGTAGTTTATTTCCCAGAATAACATATAATAATATAGGCTACTTTTATATTTTCATCATCATCATCGTTTTTCGTCATCAAGTAGTTATATGATAATTATTACACTGATATTACAAATGCGAGATTAAATCAGTCTTTCTGTCTATTTGTCACCATTTTACTGATAAATGCTTATACGACAATATTGTGCATGTGCAATGAATAAAAATAAATGTGCTTCGTGAGCAAAATATGATACGGCAGACTGTAGTCTTATCATCGTCCATCTCTTATCAATATACATATCCATCAATAAAAATGTTTGGGAGCTAGAATGTTTGTTGCATCTCATCACCATAAATGGTACACTTAAATTTTATTATGAAAACTGACGTGGTTTTGACTCATTTTTGTTTTAAATTAAATAAAAAAATGAAAAAAAATAATAATAAAAAAGTTTTTTTTTTTTATTATTAAATATTAAATTTAGTTAGAATGTGGAGCGAGCGTAACTTAAACTCTGGATTAAACTAACAAAGACTTAACTTAATTATCAACCGAAAAACAATGATACCATTCTTGCAAGAAAAAAAAAGGAATGAGATTACTAAAACCGCAAAGTCAGGTTAATACTGTTCCTGATGTAACTTATCATTGCTAATAAGCACTGCATCTGTCTAAATCAACTATATCCCTGCGAAAACCTGCTGACCTCGAAGCTCGAAGTTCAGATGGCTGCCGGATGTGAACTAGGTAAGTACCACATTTCCCAGTAGACAGAATGATAATTGAGCTTAGTTCGATCATCGCAGAAGCCAATGCGACTATGCCACAGAAAGCTTTGATTGCCTGTCTGTCTCATTAAAACTGAAATTATGTAGATTATTATTACCCATTTGGTAAATACAATTTGGACAAAAAACATATATAAAAAAAGCTATGTGAGTTTCTCGTATTTTTCTAAAATTGTATGTATTAAGCACCATACCTTTTATCTATTATATATCTATTTTATGTCGGATGTTTTTATTTGAGTTTGGTCTCTGATACATCTTCGGAATATACAAGGCAGAATTGGATGCAAATAAGGGCTAAAAAAGTATGGTGCTTAATAGGTAAACTTTGCAAAATACGAGAAAATCGTATGGTCTTTTTTTTTCTAGTTGCCCAAATTGTTTGTTCCAAATGGGTCCCCGAACATACCTTTTCAGTTTGCCGTACCCTCTACAAAACACTCGGTATATTCAAGAGCATCGCAAAAGTAGAAACATAATTGTATAATGATCGACTCGATAGAAAAATAATCAAAGATGGCGCTGAAAAATTTCTATAACGTCGCCTGCTAAGAGGTTCCGTAGAAAAACATGCAACTTTTATAGCAATAGGCTGGAGTAAGCAAAAGGTAATTTAAAATTGTTAAGTAATAAAAAAGTTTTAGTTTTATGTCTTCCGCGTATCATACTTCCTTTAAACTAGTGTGGGTCTTTTTATAACAGATTCTGCCGTTAAATCTAACAAGTATGACTCATAATAAGAACGTACATCCATTTACAGTACAGTATAACTAGGTACTTAACTAGTCAATCTATTCCACAAAAAAAACAGATTAAAGGTTTATCAGAACCATGAAAGCCTAGAGACAATCTGCAGCTGCACTAGCAATCCGCAGCGTACCTTGTAGGTATTCTGGGGCCGTTAAATGGCAATGCTATGCGTCGGACCAGCGACGATGATAATGGAATGGACAGGCCCAGCGCTTGCAAATCGATCAAAATTAACAAGACAACACAATCAAGCATACCTAGCTAAAAATATGCATGTTACATTTGCCAGAAAATAGAGATAGCGAATCTAATTACTGCATGACAAAAAGAGAACACATGTACATGTAGTATTAGAAGTTTGTATAGGCGTATCGTATGGCTCGCATTTTGGAAAGGCAGAGTATGACTGAAGCGAGTGGAGAGCCGGCGCTCAACATATAGTCATCAAAATCCGTACGCTTATTTCCCGTCCATTCATCTTATCATAGCAGCGTTGGACCAAATAAATACGCGTAACTTCGACCAATGTACAGTTTCATAGGGATTTGTATCACCATTTTGAACCAGCGGCACAGATCAAACGTAGAAGCATGGTGTTTGCCACATTATGACAACACGACCAAATTGTATGAACATTTGACCTAGCTATCAGGTTTTGTTTGCCCAAGTGTTTCTCGAAAGAAAGAAAGCAATACTTTGATGGTCAATGTAGACTAAGTACATTTTGTTACGTAATGAATTGTTCCGAATTTCCGATGTTTTCCTGCTATTGACAATAATATGAGATCTTTAAGTTTTTATTGGTTTAATCTTGTAACTTGTACGTTTTTGCTACCTATAAGTAGTAGTAAGTAAGTACTTTTACAAGAAGTGACTGATACAAAATATTTGAATCTGAGTATTCTGAGGTTTTTTTTATACGTTTAACTGACGAGACGAGCAAGATGTTCGCCTGGTGGTAAGCGACATACCTGCCACTAACAGTAGCAGTGCCAGAATTGTGAACACAATCCTGCGCAGCACTGCACTGCGCTCGTCACCCCGAGATATTAGATGTTAAATCTCTTCATACCCAGTAATTTCTCTGGTAGCATTGCTCTTCAAACCGGAACAAAGTAATGCTTGCACACTACTGCTTGGCAGTTGAATAACTGGCAAAGGTATGGTACTTCCCCAGGCGGACTCTGCAGTAAGAGTCCTACCACTACAATCTAGAGCTTATAATTCATTCAAAATTGATTTAAATCTTCGAGTAAGCAAACAAGTTCCCTTTCTTCCTTACAGGGCAACAATTAAAACCAATTTAAAAAAAGGTAATACCTACTCACACACATTGATGATGCAGATTTTCTAAGATAAAGCATTAACAAACGTAATTTTTTTTTATCAATTCGTAATAAAATGTTGTATGCGTAACTCTAACTATAACTGAACAAATTGGAGCGAACTAAACATGAAACTAAAGTAAGCTCTGTCTTCTGCAAAACAAGTAAAGATTTTGCTAGATTCTTGAGATATCCTATTCATAATCTAAAGTACGGTAAGTAAATGACTTTAAATATCATATATCTATCTACTAATATATCAAAAACATTTTTGAAATACTAGATGATCCAGTGAACTTTTTACTACCTACATTTTTTACCTGACCTCACACATGAATACGAGCAAATAAAACAAAAAAATATATGTACAAATCGGTCAAGGCATTTTCGAGATTTTACTAGACTAACACACGGCAATTGATGTAAAGAGGTTGATTAATAGATTTAGATCTTTATCAGACGACAAAATGCTAGAGGTACCTACTAAACTTATGTAAGAAAAGGTCACCAATTTTGTAACACAAGTCCACCAGAAAGTAACAGCTAAACACCGATTAAAATTGCAAAGCATATTCGTCGCCAATGCAAACTAAGTTCCAAAGATATAAATAGTGCTCACCTAGCGCCCACGATCACCTGGTCCCTTGCCACATCGAACAGCAGTTGCGAAAATGATTTAGCCTCCTTATCTTCGAATATATCGGTGTTAGACGCCAGCAGATCTGCGAATTTGAATATTCGATTAGCCTGAACCTGTCGAACGTTGCAGGTCGTTGGCGGACAGTGGCGCCGGTCGAGGATTTCCCAACTTGGACAAATTATGCGACTGCAATGCGCGTTGATAGCAGGACATAATAATTAGAACACTATCTGTTCTAATTCTTATGTACAAAGTATTTATAGATTGCAATTTTGTTGAGGTTCACCAACCATGAGTGCCAAAAATATAAATCTCCCGCCATGAGTGAAACGATGAACCTTAATGTTTTTTTTATAGCACGACGAACTAGTCTTCCTCGTGGTACTGGTAGATAAGTTTAAAATAAAGAATGTTCTACATTCAAAGACCTTTCCACAGAGTAATATAGAGCGTTCGTCTACAACATCTTCCCGGGTTGTCAACGAATCGACACCTTCCTTAAAAGCGGTGCATAAGTACGCTTACCATCAGGTAGACCGTCAGTCTGTTTCCTAATCTTTTCATAATAAAGTGAATTACTGCAACATTAGCAGATGCAATACGAGATGTTTTACAGGCGACTTTTTTATAACGCCCCATGGTTATAAGCATGGAGAATAGGGAGTTGCGATGAGGAACTTACGGCCGTAGAACAGAATTTGCGGACGGAGTGTGTGACGTCCACTTTATTTGGTTAGTCTGCGAGCTACCGCCTCACGTAACAGTCATTCAGGCTTTAAAAACACATGTACGACTTTTAGTGTTTTTACGCAGTAAAAGTGAAAAGAAACTTTTTTCTTGCACTTATTATCGAGGCAAAGATTCCCATGACATTATTAGCGTCTCGTTTCATTCATAAGTAATTTTATTTGTGTTTTTTTGTGGTTTGTATGAAATATGTAACGTTTCTTGATGTTTTTAACTAGCTCCAGAGATGGCGCCACTAGTAGTAAATCTAGCGTTTAAAGAGTTCTCCATTTTGTCGATAAAGCACTTCTCAAAAAACTTATCCTGAATTCTGCTAGATGGCAGCACCATTTGCGGAATTTACCACTCCTCCCGCCAACCCTACACCTCCCCGCACGATCACGCGTCCTTCTATAGAAAAATCCTTTGATCACATCTCTGCTTCTATTACTCTGTGGTTATAAGAAAAACCTCACAACTTCATCTATAGATGATTTATAGTAATCTGTAAAATACGTGTCATAAGATTTCGAAACTACAACATATTGATGTAAGTGATCGATGCTTAGGCACCAATAATAAATGCCAATTTGAATCCAATCATCTTCGGCAAATTCCTAGCGATGGCAATTAACTTTGGTCAGTGACTCATACTAAAATTACATAAACATTTATTTATATTAACTTCGTATAATATGAGTAGGTACATTATTGGCAAGCCTCATCTTCACCTTATCTCATAGGTAAAGTACCTACGCGCACGCACAACATTGTCTTCTCCTTTGTCTTTCGTTACAAAGCTCAAATGGGGTGCTCGGCACACCTATTTCTAGCTAGCCCATTAAATAAACCTCATAAAGCCCAGAAGGAAACTATCAATCACACAAAAATTTTAAACGTAAAAAACTAATACATATTGCATAGAACGTTTAAAATTGACAGGCTAACAGCGTCGCACTCGCACTCGAAACTTAAAGCAAAAAACATTAATAATAAAGAGCCGCATTAAAAATTCTATTCACGTTAGTTGGCTTAACTTAGCTCTTATTTAAATAAACTCACAACAAGGTTTTTTTTGTATGTGCTTAAATACGAATAAGCAGTTTAAGTACCTACTTACTTCGGTACTTTTCTAAAGAAACCCCCAAATAATTGCAAGTAATGACAAATTGTCATAGACGCATCGTTCGTTATGAACTTTTTGGAAAGAGAATAAGAACTAGGTATAATAATTACTAATTAGGTAATTTCCTCATTGTAGATTTATTTTCACACATAGCACAAATTAAAGTCGAGTTGGACAAACATAGCTTTGGTAATGCAAACACAAATAGTGGGTTAAATGGAGGTTTCGCGGTAAATATTTGTTCGTTTTACGACTGTTAATTAAACTTTTAAAGCTGTTTAGACCTTCATAGAGGAAGTCATTCATTATGCTTGATAGATGAAAACAGGGCGTAAGGAAGTAATGATTGGAGGTAATATCTTTAAAACTAACTTCGCCTCGCAATTTTACCTGCTGATGAAAAGAAGGCCACTCCGATCTTTAATTTATATCCATGCTAAAAATGACATTGATCTGTTATAACAGGAAGAAACAAACAAACGAACAGACACATTTTCGCCTAATTATAATATTTATCGTGGTAAGAAGATGAGACTTACAAAAGGGTAACTTGTTTTTTTATAATATATAAATTTAAAAAAATAAATCATCCGACTTCAATTTCGAGTAGGTACCTGGATGACATCTTCATATATTAACCTGTTATTATTCCAGTAAATATGATTTAAAAACCAAACTACTAAACCGATTTCGATAAAATTTATATGGGACAACCTCTGACGTATAGCCTACCAAACAGTTTTTTTTTTAATCGATCCACAAATGCCGGAGAAATAGGTCAACATACATAAAAAAAACATACATACAGTCAAACATACTCCTCCTTTTTCGAAGTCGGTTAAAAAATAAGGATAACTTTGTCCTCATGTATCCTGTCTTCTATTTTTAACGACCTAATACTACTAATAATTTTAAGAGATAAGTAATACGCTACTACCATTATTAAAGATTCGTTAAAAAGCTTTTTTGGGTAAATCGAAAGTCATTGAATAAAACAAAATTAAAATATGCTCTAGCACGCTCAACTTTCATTTCCAGGTAAAAAGTAGCAATTTAAGTTTACCTCAAGTTCCTACTACGTAATAACGTAACTAACCTCTATGCAAAGTAGTTACTCGTAGATTGTCGGTTTACCACACGTGGTTATCGTACAATTAGTCGTTGACAGCAAATGGTACAGTGCGAGATTTATCACTTCTTCCGAGAATCGTGTGAGAGGACTATAGATTACATTCGTTGAACTTGTATGAATTTTGTAACACATTTGAGTCACTACAGTACTAAAACAAGAAGCCAATAAGTCAAATAAAATCTAAGTCTACACTCGAAACGTGATTGGGCCATATTGCACGACGCTATACTAGCCTAACGCTGTTCGGTATATTCAAATAAGTATATAATTATGTTTGTTGCCCGTGGTTCTTCTCCGTGCAAGCAGGTTTCCTCGCGATATTTTCCTTCACCGAAAAGCTGTAATATCAATATGATTGACAAAATCTACTCACAAGTTCCAAAGAGCTCATGAGTACGGCGACCATTGATAATTCGTAGTTTTCTTCTTTATTTATACAATATATAAACATCTTAACTAAACTAACTTCTTCTTAATAAACTTAATACTAATACGTTGACGATAATATCAAAGACGATATATTGTAGTATATCGTCCTTGATAGTATCAATATCAACTGATAAGCTCTGACCTATCTCCTCCCCATTAATAAGGAGGGTTTGCCATAATCCCCACGCTTGGCAGGTGGCTTGGCGATCGCAGAATGTTCAATAGCTGCAACCCGTCTTCTCATGGTTCTGGATGCAGTTTTAGGACATACCCAGGTCCACCGCCTACAACTTGTAATTAATACGTAATTATATTTCATGACATTTTAAAACACCCACCATGTCTACTACGTACGCTTATGTGAATTGAAATATTCCACAGAGTTATCTTTACGGACAAGGACTTAAAATGAGTGTAGATCAAACCCATTGGCCAATTTAATGAGGTTTACCTTGTCTATTTATTATCCTGAAGTCATCTTCCGGTAACTCTCCTTTGCTAAGAGCGCTGATAAATATTATTGCGACAACTTTGTGTATCGCTGACCACATCTTTGTTAGCGTCTTCGCTTGTGACGTATCTGCAAAAAAAGAAAAAATATTAAAACAAAAATATTAGTTACTTACGTTTACATTTTCGATACCAATAAGCTTTGATAGCTTGGAACCTTTTGGAACCTCTATGAAATGAATAAATAAATAAAAATAAGTATTCTATCAGCTATCTGGTTTCCGTAGTACAAGCTCTGCTTAGTTTCGGGTTACATGGCACTGTGTGAAATGTTTATATTTTTTTATTCAATCAATGCTACTAACAACAGCAGTGCCAGAATTGTAAACTTGCGAACACAATCCTGCGCTGCACTGCACTGCGCTCGTCACCCTGAGATATTTATTATATTAGATGTTAAATCTCATCATACCCAGTAATGTCTCTGGTAACATAGATACAAAAAAATAAAAAAATACAAAATGGTTTCTTTGCAACCAGCTAACCAATATACAGCTTGATATAATTATTTTATTAAGGAAAGGAGAGAGAGAGAGCTAAAACCTTCAAGGTATAATTTCATCAAAGTTGAGTTTCCTTGATTGGTATAGAGCTATTTTACTAACCGATGCATTCAGATCGATTTCTAAGCAACCGGCACATTCCAGACTTTGAAATTGAAACTGATGTATGCAATTTTTACATTAATTGGTTCCTAACAATTTAGGTATTTTTTCCGAATTTCATTACAGTCCGTTAGCTTAATTGCTTGGCCACTGACAAACTTCCTAGTAATCTGTCGACATAATGGACTGCGCTATAGCTGTAATAGACTACTATATAATACACTCATACATAATTTTACTTAAAACGTACTTAAATTGCTACCTATATTTCTTTATTTATTATGAAATTACGAAGCCATTAAAATAATCACGCGAAAATAAGAGAGACAAAAACGCTATCAAGATGTATAGAGTTTTGAAATATAAATTACATATTATGTACTTATTTTAGGTGTATTTTAATCAGTATAATATAGGCTTCGGTGAAAATTTCACCGACTAAGAGATTTCGGTCGACTAGACCCGCTCGGGGTGGACCCGCGGGATCACTCACCTCAATCACCTTTTGAATAGGTCGACTGGACCCACTGGCAATTTTTATTATTAGTACAGTCACGGAGTAAAGCCGTATCTTTTACTTTTCTTTTTATTACTTAAAATATACCAATATTATTCAATTAGGTACACTTACGCACCACACTAAAACGCAATTTATTTTTTCTGTAATAATACCTAACTAAATTAAGTGCACGAGCACCGTTAGCATCTGGCCTATTTCAAATCGATTAGTATTAACCAGATCACCGCTTTAAGGCTAAAAAAGCTTTAAAAGCATGTCTTTAACCAGTTTCACAATCAAGTCGCTGAATCCCGCGACTACCGAACTGGTTTATTCTTTAACTCCACACTATCAAGCTGGCCGTCAATCTCCGTCCATTTGTCTATCAGTCTGTCAAATCCCTATCTAATTCCGGTCGTGGCTCTTAACATTCTACTTAACGGTTGTCAGCAGTCTGATGACAACACAATTACCGTTTTATTCTTTACATAAATAGTTTTTAACTTGTTGATGCTTATTCGATTGATTAATAATGATGTTTCTGTAATGCTTTTATAAATAAGTAAATTGACAGCTGTTACGTAACTTACTTTTTGCAATCGGTGGAGCTTGTGGGTATTTTTAAATTGGGTAACTAAAGCTGGTTTTTCACTATGGATATAATATATTATATTACGCGCGATATTAATTTATATCTCGAGCTATTACTACGCCACTGTTAATTGTACCAAATAAATAAATAAATAATGTATACATTATGTTATACCTCCCTCATAGTGTAAAGCCAGCTTTAGCCTTGACTCGACTACATGGTCAAGTAAACTCGGTAACAAAATGGTCCACATGAAAATTAAATTATTTTTGGAAGGGTTTTTTTTTTGGGTTTTTTGGTTTTTTTTGTAATTTTTTTTTTTATTTTGTTAAAAGTTTTGCTCATTACCGATTTTTTTATAGCTTGCATTTTCAGGAACTTTACCGTTACTGATTTTTCAAACCTAATAAATGTGGAAGCAAGTGAATCGAGTCCTTAATTTGGTGTAAGATATATACATATCAAATTGATGGAAATAACGTTAGCCTACGCTATGCTATTTTCATATTTTATTTTTATCTTCTATCTATCAGGAAAAAGAATAATTGCTATTGAACAAGATGAGAAATGATCCTGTATAAAGCGTACCTGTAAGGCAGCCACAAAGCCAATAAATAAAAAAACCAGCACAGTTATTCATCAGTAGACACCTGTAGTTTGAAGTATAAAGCATGGCCTATCAATATATCATACAGACATCCGTAGCGGTGACCAGTTTAGCTACAAAATCGATGGCTTGATGTTGTTTTATTACTTCTAATTCGGCTTAATTGGTTTTCAGACAGTTAGAAATGGACGCAGTAATGGCAGAAATCATGGGTACTTAGATGATATGGAGTAGCTATTTTGTAAATTGGCCCCATAGGCTACGGATTTTTTGAGTTTGTTGAACTTTAAATGAATAGAGCTAAGTCATTTGGTTTTTATTATTGCTACTTCCCGCTGAAGAGAACAAGTAGGGTTTCTACTTTTCTGAACATCTACAATTTTGAATTTATTTGTCTTGTGCAAAAAGTAAACATCTAAAACTGTGGTATTTATTTTTATACCAAACCAAGAGGAAGTATAATATACGCTATCTAAAGCAGATATATAAGAGTAAGTACTTAGGAGGCTGTACACTAGTAGACGAGATTAGCACAGGATTGGTATATATGGCACGCTATAAAAAGATTCATAAGTGGAACATGCCTATTTTGACATTAGGTATATACCATCATAACATAATCGTCGTAATCTCTCCAATCAGCTTACCTCTTCGTCCACAAACCACGCGTACCAGTTTCATAAATGCTTAAATGCAAAGAATCTCTTCCATTTATCATAACTTAAGTACCTAGCTAATCAAGATGATTAAGAAAGTGTATCTTCCTACACTCAGTAACACTGAGTGGGATGTGATGGTGTCTTACAAAACCACAGCCTACAGGCGAAACAATATATTTGTTCGTATTTTATAAGACGTGATTTTTGAGTGGTATAATAATATGGTAAAGCTGAAAAAGTGCAAGTTAGCTACATTTGTTGATGCAATTGATACGTGTAGCAACGGTACTAAATGTGACGATGTGCATTCTGCATCACTCGAGAAAGATTTTGATGTATGCTACAAGGACTAAAAAGCCATGGTAGAGCCATGAGGTCGCGGATGCAAATCCCGGGCTCTAACTAATGTGGTCTTTGGAGTTTATATACGGATTTTCATACCTCTGGCTTTTGGATGAAGGAAAACATCGCGAGGTTAAGTAACGAATTCCGGAGAATTAATTCAATGGTGAGTGTGTATCCACCAACCCGCAACTGGGCCAGCGTGATGTAGGTATGCGGCCCAATCACCCTTGGAAGGTAGGCCTATGTCCAGCAATAGACTATTAATAAGCTGATTATGTTAATAAAGTTGTAGAGAAACTGAGAATGAGTTTGTAATAAAACACAATAAAAAAACCGGCGAGAGAAAAAAATATTTAATTACAACATAAATCATGCTAGACAAAATAGCAAAGTACGACGATCTAGAACAAATGATGTGCTTCACAGGTCAACCTACCACTTTGCAAAATGTCATTAATTAACTGATGACTCCAAACTTGGCGAAATTAGATCACCGTCCACGGTACCACAACGTGCAATCTCAGAGGTTGGTATCTAATTGATTTAGGAGTCCAGTAATAGTAGTAGTCAGTGAATTAGTTAACGAAGAGCAATTAGGCAGCTAACAGCCATCACGAGTGCGGGCTCTGCGTGATGAGAAAGTGGACGTTGTTGAACTGCTAATATAAGATTTGTCTAATGACAACATGAGTTGGTAGGCAATCAAGTCAGGTTTTTAAGAAGATCTAAGATTATACACTTATGATAACTTTTATTATCGCCATCATCATCATCCGTAAACTCCTTTATACCAGAGGCCTACCACTAGGGTAAGCCTCTGGTTAAGAGCCCTATTTTAAAAATCACGTGCAGTCATAGCGGTTTTTATGTGTTTGTGTTTTCCCAAAAATTATATTTGTATCTATAAGATGTGAGAAGTGAACTAACGCTTTTGTAATCTTTCTACAAAAATTTGATAGGAAGAAAAAAAAACAACAAAACACCTCTATTTTTACACATTACAACAGTTTTAATCATTCAATTTTTACAAATTTGCACGAAAACTTACTCACTTGTAAATAATAATAATAATATAGTTTGTCACGAACTAACGCTCTTAGTTTTGAAAAATTATTTATATTATGCTAGTAATAAATTAAAAATGGGTCTGAAACCTCAAAAATCGAATATTGACACGCACGAATCTGCGTAACTGCCATATTTTAGCTCCGCTAAATGTGGCCCTATCTCAATCGGGTTTAGAATAATGATTACGCTCTTAATGTAAAAAAATATGCCTGCCCGCTTGCAACGGTAATAGGATAGATGACTGGTTTTTTTTTTATTGTCCTATTCAAATGTGGCCCATAAATATAGCTGATTAATGAAAAGAAAATTAAAATCTGATCAAAAATAAGCAACTTATAAGCATTTTAATATCATGCTAGACAGAGAGGCGAAGCAGCAAATCGTGACGTCACTTGTCAGGACGCCATATAAATTATATTCTGACAAGTAAGGCGTGACGTCATTTTTTGTTTTGTGGGAAAAGGACAGAGTTGTCTCTAACAAAAACTTTAAACGCTTATATATCAGAACATTATTAACCGATTTAAATAATGTTTTCAATTACCATACTATATTCTCTTAAATTCTAAATCAAAGCTATTGGTTTCAACGAATTAAACATCAGTCATCTAGCCTATTATCCAGAACTGTAAGCAACAAAGTATGCTTTATTTATTTCTAAAGTATTGAATACAATTTTAAACATAATCTACTGCTGGTCCGATAGAGCTGCTATTGGACATGAAGTAAAGCCGATCACACACACATTTATAGTTTTGTAGTACAACAATTGAGTAAACATACCTACACATAAATGGACTCATAAACTTAAGAGGGAATCTGGTGAGCGATTATCCATACAAACGTATTCCCCTACTTTCTTCCTGGATAATGCCTCTAGAGGAATTTAGACATGTATCTGTCATTTTATTATTTCAGCGACTAATTTCTTTCTTCTAACTAAAGCTTTTTATTTGTTGTCTACGGATTATGAAGGTACCTTTTACTTAATAAAATATTATTTAAGATCACACAAGGGAAACATAGGACACAAAAACTTTGTACATAGTAATAGTAATTCTTTTGAAATTTATATAAGTTGCAAAATAATACTTTGAAAGTTTTTAAAGATAAGATTATTTTATTAGATGATTTACTAACAACTTAAGGTATAAAATAATATATATGTCAAATACGGTATTGTTTTAATTAAACATAATATACCTAATATTATAGTAATCTGTATTTTCTTATAATTTTTTTTTACTATGTAAACTGACATGGGAAACACGTCTTTAGTTTTATTTACACTCAGTCCGACTATAGTTTCGATCACATTCGGTGCTCTTTTTCAAGGAGTTACAACAGAGCACGAAGCGCGTGCGGCCGTGTCCTGCTTCGTTCATCATGATTTTGCTATTATATCAATAAGTTTATTTAATGTCGTTTTTCATTATAACAAAGATAAAAAAAGCATTTATTACTTTGCAAGGAAATCGTTGTAGGTCCTGCTAGAACACGGCTACTGATCTTTAAATAAAAGTTAAATTATAACAACATTTAAACAGTCGACCTCTTTGTAGATAAAACATCGTTTATATAACTCAAACGTCCGCTCTATCTCAAGTAGGTTCAATGGCTTCGACCTAAATATCGAGAGCTCGTTAATATCATATATCGAAATAGATACCTTTTTATTTGTCCGCTTCCGTACGAGTGTAGGCGTAGGGCGAACCTTCGGCAAATAGTCGATGATTATAATTATATCGATAATTTTGATAAAATGTTCCAATTTTGATCGGTGGTTTATTTATCAGAGCTTCTGTGTGAGTATTTTTTTAAATAAATTCATTAGGTGCAAATTGCCAAATAGGTTTATTTAGATTATTTTTGTGGTACGCTAATGCAACCGTGCAAGATTATTGTGTTTTGGTTTTAAGGGCAAGGTAGCCAGATAAATTACTGGACATAAAGAGATTTGACATCGCATGGCGCAGGATTTTATTCGGTTTGGTCCGTTTTGGTAATTGATTTTTGTAGTAGCTGACTAAAGAAGAATTATTTTTCATTGTTTCATAATCAATTATAAAACAATAATTTTGTTGCCGTTTTAGTAGTTGAGTTTCGTAGTCAGCTACGATAGAAGAATTTCAGTTCCCTTTTCGTACTCAATTATTAAATAAGAATTTCAGCGCCGTTTTGGTAACTGTATTTTTTTTGTATCTATGGTGAACCTAGACAAATAAAATCATGAAATAAAAAAATCCTTTTAAAACAATATTAAATTTAAAAATAACACTTCTAATTAACACATAATAACTAACGACTTATATTTATTATCATGTAATAAGGAACGAAAGACAATAGCCTATTGCGAGACTAGTGGAACGTTCGCCTGGTGGTAAGCGTCCCGCCTGCCCATAACAGTAGCAGTGCCAGAATTGTGAACTTGCGAATACAATCCTGCGCCGCACTGTACTGCCGTGCACTCGTCATCCAGAGATTAATCACTTCATATCCAATTTTTTTTTTGGTAACATTGCCCTTCAAGCCGTAACACAGTAATGCTTGCACATTACTTACTGCTTGGCGATGGAATAACTGGCAAAGGTGTGGTACTTCCCCAGACGGACTCCGCAGTAGAATCCTACCACTACTAAGGGTTAGTATTTGTTAGATAATTCGACATAATAATGCATATTTTTATAGAATTTGAACTGGCTACATATTTACGGTTCAAAATATACAGTCCAATAAAGGCCGGATCAGACGGACAAATAGAAAGACGTTAACAAACACAGAACTTTAGCTTGGTCCCGCTGCACACTCTCGGCCTTCCTTAAAAAAACTTCTCAACCGTTAGTCACTGCTTAAGATGCTCTGCCATCTTCTCTCTGACGTGAAGTTGCACGTGCTAGAAAAGGACAGAGAAGTTTTAGCAGTGACTAAGAGAATCGAGATTATTTTAGGTAAGGCCGTCTTTGTGTAAAAAACCCTAAGAACTTAGTCAATAAACTCAACGAAACGGGTGCATATAGGTACTTACTTAACGCGATGTATAATTATGTAACTTTCTCCTACAATCATTAAGTACATCGCCTCAGGTGCAGCATGTTTACCTAGAACTTAAAAAGTAAATAAGTTGTTGACCATAGATAATGATAAGACGCTAAGCGAGGCTCCAAGATCGACCCATATTGATACGACAAGTGTTAGTACGTCTTAATAGTAACTGGTAGTAAACCTCTTAGCTGATAAGGTATCATACGCTTATCTATAACAAATTACTCAATATAAAATGTGTATTTTGTGGCATCGTAAGTATATTAGGTCTTTACCTATGAAATTGCCGTTTTGTATGGAATAAGTGAAAGTACTTATTTTTTTAAACTTTTTATTTCTGTTATTCAAAGTAATCACCCATGCAATTGACGCATCTTTGCCAACGAATTGGCAGTTTATTGATGCCCTTCTTGTAAAAATTAGCTGGACGGGGAGGCAACAAACTCTTCAAAGGCATTGTGTACTGCCTCTCGGGAATTGAATTTTTTACCCACTCAAATGTTGTCTAAATTTTGGAAAAGTAATAGTCGGTAGGTGCAAGGTCTGGTGAGTATGGCGGGTGGGGGAGAGCTTCCAACCCCAGCTCTTGCAGCTTGGAGACTGTCTGTAGCTGCAGCGCGAGGCAGGTCTCGACGCGTACGTTGCGCTGGCGATCGTTAAGTTCGTGGGGCACCCATCTATCAAGTTTTTTTACCTTGCCTATTTGTCGCAAATGGATCAAAATTGTTTTGATGCTAACATCAAAAGCTGCTGCTAGCTCAACTGTAGATTGAGTTTCGTCAGCTTCCACAATCACCTTTAATTCATCATTGTTGACCAAAGTCTCCGGACGACCACGAGCTTCATTTTTCAAGTCAAAATTTCCAGAACGGAACCGGGAAAACCAATAACGGGTTGTGCGTTCGTTCCATCCATTATGACGAAAAATGTTCAAATGTAATGAAAATATAACGCTAATCAATAAACAAAAGACTGAGTTTGTAAAAATAATGTCATGTTTTTAAGACATAATTAATTTGATATCAGAATACAAAGCCATTCCAAACTTTTTTTCTATTTGAAATGACCAGTACTGAAGAACGGCAATTTCATAGGTAAAGACCTATTATTATTTGTAACGTAAAGCGATATAACATAAATCTTTTTTTTTAAGAAGTTAAGTATACCTTTATTACTTTTACATAATGTTTCTTTTTAACACTTTTTTTACTTAAAATATAACTAGAATGATTTTTTTGTGACATACATAATGAAATTTGACGTGTAACTTTGGTGTTATCAATAAACTATTGTATTGTACTTTATTGTACCTATAATCACGTATTTTTCCCGTTAGATCTTTGGGAATGTTTCGATTTGCACTCCTATCTTTTTTCTCTCCTATGTTTTTTCTTTGCGATCTACAATCCCTCCGAACACCATTTTTTTATTCTTACTCGTACATGGTTTGGGTTTGTTCAAAGCTTTCGCTTCTTGACCGAAATGTAAAATAAATATCTTATAATATGTAGTAGATAGATTTCACTATAATAAGTGATACTGTACATTGTACACCATAAGTATACATCTTAAAACTAATCAGGGTACATACCTACTTACTTAGTTTTAAGATGTATACTTTTGGTGTACAATAAGACGTATTGTATGGTATCGTATTGAATTGTATTCTGCAGTGCAAGAGGCGGTCTTAGTGTGTGTGATAAATTAGTGTAATTTTAAAATATCGCCCTAGACAGGCCAGATAGTTACTTTTTTATGCGATGGAGTTACGAGGCGAGCGAGACTTTCGCCTGGTGGTAAGCATTGACGTCTGCCTATAACAGTAGCAGTGCCAGAATTGTGAACTTGCCCTCCTTATTATATGAATTTGGAAACAAAATCCTGCGCCGCAACTGCACTGTCCTAGTCACCCTGACATATTAGTAACATTGCCCTACAGTAATGCTTGTGAACGTTTGTTTGGTACCTAGTTGAATAACTGGCAAAAGTGGTTCTTCCTCAGGCGGACTCTGCAATAGAGTCCTACTACAAACAATACAAACACTAGTTGATACAGTTACCTAAGTACTTTTACAACAGTAAAGTTAATCATCGATATCTAGATTACAGGCTTTGTCCTCAAGCGTACTTGTGATAACAAATCCAGAGCTACGTGCGCAGTATCATGTCGGCCGCTATAAACACAGGGTAGCTGTGTATTGTAAACTTACACCGGCGCACAACTGAATCAGCTGGAAATATGTCTAGAGTTTGTTTGTGAAAATGTTCATGGCCAAAAAGTAAACCAATATTCATCATCATCAGCCAGAAGACGTCCACTCATGGAAGAAGCCTCCCTTAATAGGAAAGGGTTTGCCATAATCTCCTCGCTTGGCTTTGCGGCTAGTTGTTTTAACTAGCATTACGAAATTAAATTATAAAACAATCCGTTTCTCTTTCTCTGTTCTCTTCTTTTCATCTTCTCGGTCTTCTTCTTCATCCCCTCTTGAAAAAGGAACTGGATGAAAAGAGGATAGGATTCCTTTAATTTTCTTCTCCTTTTTTATCTTTCCTTTGTTTCCTCTTTAAGGCCCCTCTCTGAGCCAATGTCCTTGAGAATTCGGGCAGAGTTACTTCTCGCCGCACCTCACCGTGCCTCCCGCACCAAAAGTCCGTTTCTTTTCTTTTACTTTTTTCCGCTTGGTCTATGTTTGACCACTAACTCGCACGATGGAAAGGGACGGTCCGGCTGAAGATATAGCATGCGGGCCTAGAAATAACTACTTTCACATAATAAGATTAGGCCTACTACCTAATAATATTAGACCACCTAATAAATTACTATCCCGAGAACTTGTCAGAAATTCTCCATGATTAAAACATTTTGTTTTTTTTCCTATCATTTTGGTTTACCACCATTTTCTTGGATGTTCCTATCGGTAGGTATGTTTTTTTAAATCTTCAAATCTCTCGTATTCACCCTGCTTTCTCTCTGCCGTAAAACGAGAACGAGAAAAACGTCAATGTAAGATTGCTCGTGGACGTAGTATTCGCGATATGTATATTTCAGGTGCTTCTAAAATCTCAAAGAATATTCTTGAATTTAATTTTGTATTGAATAGGTACTGCTCTCATCGAAGCTTCTTTTTAGGCTAAATTATTTGCATGCGCATTCTCCACTTTAGCCTGTAAAATACCTTTACAATATTTCATAAATAAAAACTTTAATATAAAGTACCTAGGTGCTTTCCCGCGATAAACAGGCGGTTGCCATCCTAGTACTAGGTATTGTTATTATGTTTGGAACAAAGCAGTCTCTGAGAGTTCGATAGTGAGTAGCAACTGTTTCTTATTCTGTGGCGGGGCAAACAAGAGACCGTTGTTCCAGGAACTCCATTCGTTGAACCCATAACGTCTATGATGATGATATCTGAAGTTCTGAGGTAACTTTATTTTCAATGTATTTTGCAATACCATAATCTTTCAAAGAAGTTCTCACTCTCTCTCTCTCTCTCTCTCTCCCTCAATCTCTCTCTCTCTCTCTATAGATAAGCTCTAAGCTTGACCAAAATTTAAATTATAATATAGCCTGAGCTTGACAATATTTGTTTGATTGTAACAGATCGCACGATCCAAATGTTGTAATTGACCGAGCGAACTAAGCAAGCGAATTCTTTGCAACAACAGGCAAAATTTGCTTTTATGTACCTATCCGGATGTTTGGATGTTGGTACTCGCGTACAGGCACAGAATATATAATACTTAGTACAAGTACAGGGTACGTGTCGTATTTTTTTTATCTTCACCAAACAACAGGTAAAAAACAGGCTAAATACATAGACATCTAAGTATACGTACGTAGTAATATAATTATTTCTAACGTTAAATACAGGTTATCCAATTCCATAGTATTTTTTTATCGTCGGCAATTATTGTTTGATGGGGATGTAAGTTTATTGTGGTGGG
Source organism: Erannis defoliaria (assembly GCA_905404285.2). Lineage (NCBI taxonomy): Eukaryota > Metazoa > Arthropoda > Insecta > Lepidoptera > Geometridae > Erannis > Erannis defoliaria. The sequence goes on along the minus strand of FR990066.1, from coordinate 6,369,286 downwards.
GTAATTTCCCCGATAATGGAGATTTTCACTGCGGTGCCATTAACAGCCGGTTTCTATAATATTTGGCGGAAGCATTCGGTACCTACATAATTTTAAACAAGAATTTTGAATCGATCAAGAGGTTATCAATATTAGAGGTCGTGAGGTCTCAGAACGCGAGTTCTACTGTTTACAGAACTACTAGTATAATATTCGTTAGAAATTGTATGTTTTTGCTACAAAATAAATATTTGTCTTTTTTTTTCAGAATCAATACTAACTTTCCACGAATTATGGCGTTAAACATATAACGTTATAACAACTTAAGCTAAGTAATTATTGAAAACAATGAAAAAACGTCTTTTCCAAGCTCGAGGATTTGAAAGTAGGAAATTGTTTTCATAAAAATCTTAAATAAAATAGACGTGTAAAAGTTAAGGTCACGAACCAGTGTGCCCATTAAAAAACAAAGCCCCACTCGTAAGGTACCATTCGAAGGACGCTCGTTAACGTAATGGCGGCCGCGGTAAACGGTTTATAGTATTTTATTTATAACTTCCATATTGTATAGAACAATACTCTTTTGAATAAACTTTGTTTTGATTTACGGTCCACAGTGGGAACTGTGTGTGATAAAAGTAGAAACGGAGTAAAGGTCTCTGCATACGTAAGTAACGTGTTTTTTCTCGTGCCGGAGGGAACGGGATGAAAAATATGAATAGGTACTAAGTTTTTTTTTAGATCGTATTATATATGATACGTCTTGGTTAAAGTTACTAAGGCGTTGTTTTGGTTTCCTTTTTTGTCAGTAGTTATACGTAACTCTGTATACCTAGCTAATTGCCGAAAGTAAATAAAATATTAAGTCTGCTCGTCAACTGTTTGAATGATTTTCACGTCAGAAAAAAGCAATAGGTAGGTACACTGCAAAAGGAAAAAAAACTTGATTATTCTCGGTCCTGTATTACCAGGTAATAGAAACAAAGATGTGATCAAAGGATTTTTCTATAGAAGGACGCGTGATCGTGCGGGCGGGAGGTGTAGGGTTGGCGGGAGGAGTGTTAAATTCCGCACATGATGCTGCCATCTAGCAGAATTCAGGATAAGTTTTTTGAGAATTGCTTTATCGACAAAATGGAGAAATCTTATAAACGCTAGATCTACTACTAGTGGCGCCATCTCTGGAGCTATTTAAAAACATCAAGAAACGTTACATATTTCAAACAAACCACAAAAATCACAAATAAAATTACTTATGAATGAAATGAGACGCTAATCATGCCATGGGAAACTTTGCCTCGATAATAAGTGCAAGAAAAAAGTTTCTTTTCACTTTTACTGCGTAAAAACACTAAAAGTCGTACATCTGTTTTGAAAGCCCGAATGACTGTTACGTGAGGCGGTCGCTCGCAGACTGACCAAATAAAGTGTGACGTCACACACTCGGTCCGCAAATTCTGTTCTACGGCCGTAAGTTCCTCATCGCAACTCCCTATTCTCCATGTGTATTACCCTCCTGATCATTTTCTTTTCCTGTGTCAGAATATCCGTTTCCCTAAATAGTTAGGTGTGATTCTTATTATACGTACGTATTAATAGGTATGTCTAAATAAAATACATGACCCAATGACATCATTTGTAATATAATTTAACAAACAGGACAAAAATAAACATTTTAATGAAAAAGCACAGTACCTAAGTAAAATGTGATTGATTCAGGCGTTACTTCGCTGAATATTATATTTCTATAATATCGTGAAAAGTACTAATTGGAGTAAGGCTCTAATTGTAAATTGACTTTGAATAGAATAATAATTCAATTTAAAAGTAATTTAGTTACACGAATAATAAGAATTATTGTTACGTAAGTTAAAGCAATGAAGTTATAGGTACGTGATTGACGTGTTTCAGTTTGAAGTGTTATGTTACCAGATAAATTACTGGCCATGAAGAGATTTCACATCTAATATCTCAGGGCGACGAGCGCAGTGCAGTGCGGCGCAGGACTTGGTTCGCTAGTTCACAATTATAGCACTGCTATTATTATGGGCAGGCGTGATGCTTTCCACGAGACGAAAGTCTCAATACTAGTCTTCCATTGCATACAAAATAATTATAAAAAAGTAGTATTTAAGTCAACTCTAATCAGTATGTGCCAATTAGTTTGATTATAACCACGCACCTACATACCTACACCTAGTCTTTCTTACCTACGTACTAGTAAATGTATATGTATGTCTTAGTATCGTTTCTGGGTCACAGAACACTCACGCAAAAATTTAAATTCAAGCAATGTGCGCTGTTAAATTGTTGATAAACATTGGCCCTGCTGATAAGTAGAGGCGCTAATGAGAGGTCAAGGTACCGTACTCTGGAGTGAAGTGTTTGTGGTACCTAAGTACTGTAGCCAATCTGAGAGATTAGCTTGACACGAGTGTGCTACTGATATTATAATACGCTTTATAGTAAAATTTAAAACAACTAATTATTACAAGGATTTTATATTTATTTATCCTACTAATATTATAAAATGTCAAAGTTTGTATGTTTGGATGTTTGTTACTCAATCACGTAAAAATGGCTGAACGGATTCGGGTTAAATTTGGTATCACATCATCCGCCAGAGAACGGCCACTGTTGGAGAAAGCCGAAGGCTCCCCCATAATAGGGGTTGCCATAATCACTACGCTTGGCAGGCGGCTTGCGGATCGCAGAATGCTCATCAGCATGCTCCGGTGGTTCTGGATGCAGTTTTAGCACATACCCAGGTCTACAAGGAAATTTGGTATAGAGGTAGAGGTAGCTTGAGGTAGAGGTACCTTGGAATAACTATACGGACTACGGATATTTTCATTTCGAGTCCTCAATTAATAAAAAAGAATGTCTAAATTATTTAAAGTTTTTGCTTTAAAGTTGCCTTGTTTACCTATTACAATATTATTATTATCACATTGTTAATAATAATAACACAGTATAACTGCATTTTTTAATAAATAGGTACTAGGTAGGTATGTGGCCAGACCAAACGGTCAATGTTACTTATTGGAAAGTTTTGTATTTTTTTTGTGCGAAATCTTTTGAAAAATATTTCGAAAAGCTTGTTATTACTTGGAATTGGTCTTCATTTTTGTTTTTCTGTAAAGTATCTGATCGCAATGTTAAATTTTACGCACGAATGCGCTTCAATAATATCTCGGAGATTTCATACTTTCGGCAGGTATTCTCGTTTTTTTTGTTCTGAAATGTACACTCAGTAGGTACTACGAAATTATGCGCTTCGGCAATTTTCATGTTTCATTTCAAGATAGAGAACGAGAGAGACAAAAATATAAATTGTTTTTTAGAAAAAATATATATTTATATCGACTTCTAGACTATACCTATGTATAATATATGAATATATTATGTACAAACTTAAACTAAAAAGTAAAAAAGAATATTTTAATTACTTCAAAGCAAAGAGCATTAAAGGACAATCGACGGAATCATTGATACTTATATTTTTACCAATTTATATTGTACATGTACATAATTGAGGGAGTAATCGCGTAACATACATACAAAACATGCAGTCGAATTGAGAATCTCCTCTTTTTTTGAAGTCGGTTCAAAATACCGATGCACATAAATTTAACCATAGTACTGTAAATACAAAATTTGTTAAAATAATTATAGATTTTTATTTTTTTGTCACACGCTTGTACCGCATACTTTACCTATTCATGACGTTATCTGACCTTCAGACACCACATGTGATAGATAGTGTTACACACAATTTACCTACTTTTAAATTAACTAGGACTCTAGGTGGGCAGTTCAATGTTCCAAACCACAGTCAAGAGATTAGGGAATTATTGTACTAACTAGTCACCATCGCGGGTCGAACCTGGGATTTGGTCTCTTATGTCAAACTCCGGTTTCGTCAGAATAAATATTACCCTGGACCAGCACCCCTATTCATAACTCAATCGGATAGGTTTCCGATTGGATTCACACTATCTGTCCCCGTCATCTACATTCAGGATTACAGAGCCGGATAGTGTGAATCCGATCGGAAACCTTTCCGATTGAGTTATGAATAGGGGGGCAGATTAGCACAGTCACCGGATAAAGGCAGATAGCATCCTAAGAAAGAGATGCCTAAACCCAGCAGTGGCAGCAGGAAGGCTGTGGATGACGACGATAGCTAACTAGTTATTGACCCGTTGCTGTGCAAAGATCTTGCTTCATCAAGCTCGTCTTTCCACCTCTTCCTAGGCCGGCCTGGATTAGTCTGGGTGTTTGCAGTGGTTTTAATCCATATGGCTTCTGGTATTCGGCAGACGTGATCAACACACCTTAGCATGGTACTCTTATGTGTCACGTTATTGATCTAGACTAGATTTATACTTAATTACTGAGTTCTAATGCAATTAAGGGATACGAAGAATCTCTAATTAAACTTGAAGAAATAATAACCTAGTACCTACTTGTTATTTTATTTATACAGGCTATGCATTGATCGAAAACGGAAAACATGCCTAGCCTGGAATAGGAACCATATATGTAGTTTGTAGTTGTTCAGAACGCACTATGACCTCGGTACGCCGAGCACCTATCGTCAATCTTCGCAACCGCGAACTAATTTAAGTACTTATCTCATAATATTATGACTACAAAATTGTATCTTCTTACTCAAATTAGTTACTAGCTTACTTACAAAATTCCATATTATAGATAGGCAACTTCAGTACCAAAAGCTAGCGACCCTCCTAAGGTAGTTGATAGTTAATTATTTACCTACATATTTAAATTATTATAATGTCAATAAATGTCGCTTACTACGACATTCGTGTCGTCATCAGCCATAAAACTTCCACTGCTGAAAGAAGGCAGGCAGGCAGGTGAGGCCCTATTGCCATAATCTCCACGCTTGGCAGGCGGCTTGGGGATCGCAGAATGCTCACACCGTTAACCGAGAGGACGCTGCTGCCCGATATTGACATAGTAATTCTCTCAAATTTGATAATAATTTAATATTTACAGTATAACTTAATACTATAAATCATCAAACGTAGGTAGGTACCTACTTAATTCATAATTGTTGCATTTCTGGAAATGTCTAATCTCAAAGATACGGGTAAAAATAAAAATTATTAATATTAAAAATTATACTTTTTAAATGACACTTAACCTTTTTTTTTGTACGCCTATAAATTTCTTTGTTCATTTTCGGGATATTTAGATGATGTGATTATGATCAGGTATGTAGTGAAAGGAGCTCTCGATATTTCAGCGCAGTAAATCTAAACTTACTGAAAATGTTGCAGTCCTTATCTAATAGACTGCAATGAAAAAGACAGCTATGTTTTAGTAAATTTAAATCTTTCAACTAAAACCTCAAGAATTAGGTTTAACATCCATAATATTGGCTTTGTTCTGTCAATATCATCCAGTTTACTCCGAAACCTTGGCTTGGCTCTGTCAATTAAGTGAAGTGCCGAGCCATTTTACACTACAAAAACCATCATCATCGTGCTGAAAAAGGTCTGTACAGTCGGGTCCAGTAATGTTATCTAATAACTTATATAGTCGTGCGCAACAAGCTTTCTGAATTTACAGCTGGTTAGTCACAACTTTCACATGGTTAGATAGATAGATAGATAGAGCTTTATTCGTGTGATTTGCTAACAATAATAACGTATCAATCAAGAGAATGCGTGCTGTTTATTATTCTGTGACGAACCACTCGGTGAATGGTGATAAAATTGCGTGAGCATTCTGTGGTAAGAGATTGCCATGTAACGCATGCGCTATACGATAAGATAATAGCCTCCTTGCTAGGGTAACGCTGCTTTGTAAAAAAAGTCTTAAAACGAAAACATTTTTTTTTCTCCTGACTATACTGCGGGAAAGATGTCAGTGGAAGAATTTCATCCAATCATCTTCCTCAGATCTACTATGGGGTTGCTAGTATTATATTTCGCCCTATTTGCGATAGCAGCGCCTCTATTAATTTCTACTCTTTTTTGCCAAGCTGTAGGTTTTCTTACCAAGGCTTTACTTAGAAATTTGACCATTGACTAGACTAGACGATAAAAAAATAACAAGGTCGCCTCGATGTCAGACTTGTAATGTAACCTCTGTTTAAGTATTAAAACGTTTTAAACTGATAATGATTACTAACGTAAACTAACCTATCCATCAAATCAATAGACAAAACGATAAGTTACCTGTACACAATTGTAGTAGGTACAAAAAAACAGACTGCCCTGTTTTGTTCTCCTGTGTTGATTGCTTTTTTTTGCTCTATTGTTATTTACCCAAGACTGGCAAAACCACAACGGTCTTGAAACTTTTTCAGCTATGGATCACGTCACTACGTGAAATCATCCAATCATCTTTGACTAGCATACTAAGGATTGCTAGTATCTAGAACTACTTCCCCAATCAATTCATGCTCTTCTATCTAGCAATTTTAGTTTTTCCCGTCACTAGCAACATCGACATCCTCACCTAAATTGCATTGCGACACTATTGTAACTATCACGCATTGTGTTCATTGCCTACAATTTGCATTTTATTGCCGCCTAAATTCATGTTTGATGTTGCTGCTCTTTGAAGGCTGTACTAGGCTTTCCACGATACTGTCTTTGATGATATTCTACGATATACGTATATAGAGTTACTAACTGCATGGGAACTGCGGTTTTGCTGTCGGTTTTAAAATTTCCGCACTTGATCCGTTTATTGATTAGTAGCTGTGCCTCGTGGTTTCACTCGCGATTCCTGAGATAAAAATCTTATACTGATGCTATAAAAAGATGTAAAAGTAGAGCTAGCAAGCTGTGTTGTCAAATTATCGATAGTAGGTATAGGTATATCAATAAATATGCTAACCTCGGCAGAGGTTACATATTTGAGCCGTTTGGTGTTGAGATTGGTCCGTGGGGACCGGGAGCTCATCATCTTTTCAAAAACATATGCGAACGCCTGGTCGACGCGACGCGTGATCAAAATGCTGGCGTTTATTTGGCTCAACGCATAAGCATTGCCATCCAGCGTGGCAATGCCGCCAGCATGCTGGGTACGCTGCCGACTGGTAGTGGGTTTGAGCATTTGGATTCTCTCTAGACTTTCATCGGTCTGGATACAATCCTTTTGTTTTTTGTTGTGTAGTAGGCTAAGTAGTCTTTGTAGTTTGTTGTAGTTAAAAAAGGCTTATGCCTATTGTCTGGGTATATTAATCGATATTGAGTTGACTTCAAATGTCAATTAGGATATCGATAGGTACCGCTATCGATAAAATAAAACAAAATACAAACTTCCAATGTAAGTAATATGAGTGCAATCAGTTGATTCAAGTAGCAGTGCTCTTGAGGTTTCGGATTGTATTTCAGCCTCTGGTCACGTAAGCCGCAGTTGGACTGCCTCGGCTAGAGTGAAGTGTCTCATTAACGTGGTTTAGTGAACCTCTGAAGCCTACAGGTAAGGCAACTTATACCTATTTACCTTGCTTACTAGCTACTTATCACTCATATTACATATCTCAATAAAACTCTCGCAATTAGGTCTACATTATATCCGAACGCCTAGTATAAAATGATTTTCCTATCCTTGTGTTGTTATACGTTTTTCTATAGGAACTAGGTATTGTGTTCTGGACACAATATACCTAGGTATGTCCTACCTCACACATTCTGTATCCTTCGTCTAACCCTTACACCAAGATTTCTTATTGTGTCTTGGGAATGAAAAACGTATAACATAAAGCAAGTTTACTAGAAAAAAATTGGTTACTTAACTTTTTGTGTGAAATAAAAGATTTCAATGTAGAGATACCTATTGATATTATACAGGGTTATTGATAACTATAACAGAGCTAGCTTCTGTACAGCATGATTGTTCAACTTCTTATCTATAACTTAATTCGCGGGATAAAAATACATAGGTACCTACCGATTCCATACCTAGGTCATTGTAAACTCGCCCAAAAGTAAATTCGCCTCACACAAAAAATATGAAAGTAGGTACCTACCTAAATAATATTTGTTATGGAACAGGTGATTAAAAAAATATAGGTTTAGAACAAAAGTTGTTGTTCGATTCTATGTTATGAGCTAGTTACCAATTACTCTGTATACCTAATATGAACTCGTAACTTAAGGTAAGTAGGTACTTACCTACCTTAATTTTATGTTAGGTATATAATTATTACAATGGGCATAGATAGGTACTCAAAAGAATCCACAATTTATAACCTACATGCATGGTTTATGCAGAAAGATAGAAACTATATAAAATAAACTAACTCGTACCTAATAGAAAAAAGTTTAAGTTAACATTAACCAAAATGTAGGGCATTCAAACAAAGTCTGCTTAAACTTGTCACCTCGTTATTTATTTATGCAAATAGCGACTACAAGTAGGTATTGACTAGGTATGTAGGTAACAAATGTCGTAATCATTAATGCATAGTGTAGGTATATTTCTTAATTATTCGTGTGGGCTAACAACGCATTTACTGTGCACTTGGCTTTAGGCAAAATAGCTATTTCGTAAAGTAATCAGCATAATCTCCCAGTTTATTATGTGACCTTTCTGAAGCAAGAATCTTCCATCTACCCACTACTTACTTGCTAACTAAAAATAAAAAACTATAACCAGCTAAGCAAAAAATATGAAGCGATAAAGTAATAAAAACAAAAAAAGGCGCGAAGCGACTGAGATAAAAAAAGGTTGTAATTGCAAGTTACGAAACACGAAAGTTTTTACTTACCATAAACGTTATGTAGGTGAAGTCGCAACAGAATTCACGTTCAGAAAGCAAACATGGCCCATTCTGATCCAGGATTACCAGTTCAATTCAAAGCCTTGTTATAATTCATGAGTAGTCCAAACAAGGCAAGTAACTTGTCCTGATCACTGTACCTATGTTATTTATTTGTTGACACAAAACTGAGCTACAGTCCCGGTAGCATCTGGACTTTACGAGATTTCACTGGCACGGTAACAAGTTTAATGTTTTTAAATCACTGGTATATTCACAGCAAAATGGGTAGAAATAGAGAAACACTTGCAGGTATACGGGCAGGCGAGCAAGCAAGTGGTTGTGTATGTATACGAACGAAAAAAAATAACAAAAGTTCACAACGCGCGCACACAACCTTCGCGGGCGAGGCGGCGCAACAGTGTGGGTGAATGGGCACAAGCGGTACAACAACAATCTACGACGACGCACGCACTCTCAGCTTTAGATACGGTTGCCAGATAAAAGTGGAAAATAAATCTTATCATTTTTATTATCTACGTGGATAATCAAAATCGGCAATGCGCTCAGTATGAAGGACTTTAACTAAATTTAATGACGGTATAATCTGAACAATCTAGATTTTACTAAACCAAAGCATTAACATAATGCAAAATGTATAAAAAATCCAGTTCTATGATTATTTACGAGATATTTACCGTGATTATGTAGTGCAACTGCGCCGAAATGTCGGTAGCTCCTTTCACAATATAATCACGATAAACATTAATTGATTGCAATGAACAACCGTGATATTTTAAAACAATGTAGGTATGAAATGTTATTTTATTTTTAGCGTTTTTTGCTCCATTAACAAAAGTTTATATTAGGTAGGTACTATAGGTATTAATTGAAAATGCAGTTAACGAGCAACAATAATGTTATTTACTTTAAACTGTTGAACTTAAATGTATTGATGTAGGTATACCAATAAATTACATCAAATATGGCATTTTATTAAAAAAGTATAAAAACTATCCCACCATGTTCTCCACGAAACAGGGGAAAACTGACAACAGTGGCAACATCAAGATCTGGCTTCGTTCCCTCCAAGAAGTTTATCATGTGCGTACACAAAATCCCTCTCACACATTGATATCTCGCCTGTGATTGGCAAAGACGTCGTCGACTGCTACCTCCGCCCGCGCATCAACGTCCTTGCGGCCAGCGACCGAGCCTGCTCGAAGCTTTGGTTTCCAAGTTGTACTCAAAGTTAACTTAGGGCCCTAATACTGGCACATAAACTGTGTTTGTGGTTAACTCGCCAGTGTTTCATTACCGTAACAGGGGCAGGGCAGCGGGTTCACGTGAGATGGGCTCAGATTATGTCAATTAACCTAACATAAGCTACATCAGATTCAAAGTTTGGATTTTAGTAACGCTTATTCGGGGATAGGACCTAGTAAAAATAATACACCGTAGTTGGCCAACACGCACGAAACAGATATTTCAAAGCTAAAGACAACACAAAACAGACATTTAGTAATATGAGTACAGGCTGATTCAAACTTAATGACGGCTGTGAACTTATACGCGAGACGCAGCGCATAGTAGCAAAAATTAAGCACGCGGTAAGGTGCTGTGTGCGTACAATCGCAAAGACTCGCTTGCAGCGCACTTCACAGCCGCCATTAAGTTTGAATCAGTCTGTACCTGTATGAGGTTACCATAAATAAAGTTTCAATCTCATGGGCCTTCCTTCTCATGGTCTGTTGGAGAAGACACTTAGACAGGTGCCAGAAGAAGGTATAGGTAGAGATTAAAAAGATCAAGAATAAATAGGAATTTAGGATATTTGAAGTACTTATCTATCATCTAAAACGCATCCAGCATATGTCATGTTTTAAGGGATCCACAGAAAATAATAATAGTAACTACAAGAGCCGAACTCAAAGAAACCAAAAGTTTTACATAAATATTTCAACAACTATGTGTGCTGACCTTTCTATTGGCACCTCATTTATCAAAATCGAACTGAAACTAAAACTGAGATAAAAACGTGCAATCGCTCTTATGGCCTTATTCGGCAAACTAGAAAAAATAAAAGCTTCATTTTGAACTTAACATAAAGTTGATCTATCGGGAGCAAAAAAATCTCATTAGATACATTTTCTGTCATATCTTCGAAAACAGATCTAATGAGAAAATAAATTTTCACTAGATCCATCGTGGATCTGGCCCCCTGTATCTACTAAGATTGATCCTTTCATTTGATCCACTAGATCCATCGTGGATCTGGCCCCTGTATCTACTGAGATTGATCCTTTCATTTGATCAAATATCACATCAATACCGCTACTACGCTAACAAAAATTCGACAAAACTCCTTCAAATAAAACAAGAAAGACTTAAGGTATAAATAAATAAATAAATTTGCCCCTCGCAAAATCAAATTTATTTAGTCAAATTACTATATTTAAAGCCCAAAAATACAAAATGTTACAGAAGAACATCCGTCTTAGTAACTTCTGTGGATGAAAACACGATTGATTATACTTTCCTCGATAGAAAAAAATAACGAAACAGCAAAAAAGAGCGAATGTATGGTCTTTCAGGCCAGAGGGAAATGTCCAGATACCATACCAGCTATTAGGTTGAATGGTACTGAATTAAAGAGGGTGGAAAAGTTTAAGTATCTTGGGCATTTGGTAACCTCTGACCTGAAAGACGATGCAGACATAGAGAGGGGCGAAGAGCGTTGTCTGTGAGGGCCAATATGATCGCCCGCAGATTCGCTCGTTGTTCGGGGGACGTCAAAATTACTCTTTTCAGAGCATTTTGTACGTCCTTCTACACGAGCAGCCTGTGGGTGACGTATACGCAGAAACAGTACAACGCTCTTCGTGTACAATATAATAATGCCTTTAGGATGCTGATGGGGCTGACCAGGTACTGCAGTGCGTCGGGGATGTTTGCCGAGTCCCGCGTGGACTGTTTCTACACAACCATGCGGAAACGGTGCACATCCCTGGTGCGCAGGGTGCGGGTCAGCTCCAACAGTATCCTAAACGTATTTGCGAATAGGTTTGACTGTCAGTACATGAACCACTGTTACAGGGTTCATGTACTGACTAATAAGCAAACAAATAGATTTAATTAGTAATTATATTTTAATTTTATTGTTATAGTAAATTGTTTTTTTTTTTTTTTTTTTTTATGTTTTTTTTTGTGACTATGTGATATGACCTCTATGTCGAAATAAATGAAATTTGAATTTGAATTTTGAGTGTCTATTTTTAAACCATTTTCAGTTTTATGTCCTAATTACAGCACATAGTCACATTAAAAAAATATGTATTATAAGTTAATAGCATTTTGGAGAGCATGTTGTGGTTCAAAAGTTATTAATTTCTATACTTTTCAAGTAATCTGAGAAAATCTTCAAAAATCGAAGTTTGACACGCACGAATCTGCGTAACCGCCATATTTTTGCTCCGCTAAATGTGACTCTACCTGATACAGCTTTAGACTAATGATTGATTTAGATTTAGACACTCATTATTCCTTAAGGAATAATGAGTGTCTAAAAATATTTCTTTGTTTTTTTTTTGGTTTTTTGTTAGTTTCGCTCTCTGCCCGTGGTCCACCTACACTGTTCACCTGGCTGTACCAGGGGCATTTTTTTTTCCCGTGGTCCACCTCAAGATGAATGGGAGTACAAGGGGATTTTATTTCTTCCCATGGTTATTTTATACTTATATTTTAATTTAACTTTTTTTTTTCCTTATTGTATCATCATCATCTACTGACTTCCATTGATGGATGAAGGCCTCCCCCTTAATAGGGAGGGGTTGCCAAAATGCTTATGCTCTGCCCGTCCTCCGGTGGTTCTGGATGCAGTTTTAGGACATACCCAAGTCCAGGTCCAGGTGTGTCGCCTTTTATTTGTCTATAGTTTTCCAATGTTTTCATAAGATTTTTGTATCTTTCCGTCAAAGATGATTTTAATGATTATCATTAGTGTAACATTCCAATTTAGAGACTAGTATTCAAATATAAATAATTATACCTAGATACAACCAAAAATACCCTTTAGTACAAATTCATATTTCATTGTCAAAACAAACTTCCAAATGCTTCCATTAAAGCTTAACTACACATATAGAATTCTCAGACTCCACATCAAAATACCATACTAAATTATTATGATGATAATTGTGACACAACACAAGCCGACTTCCACGAGCTAATTCTAAACGTGGGTGGCAAACGGCAGGGCTACCATTCAACGGTTACCATAATTATTAGTACCTGTGCAAATAAAACCTATCCATACCAAGTTATATATATAACCAAGTTACATACAATGTTGTAAGGGAATCTAAAATAAACCATCTAATATTTACTTCTTGAAATTCCATTATTCATACGTCTGGGGTTAATGCCGTCGGAGCTCTATCAACTCCAAGAGACTGCTCTTATAAAAACTGTGTGACTAAGGAGTAAAAGACAGTTGAGACGTTTCATGCCTATCTAACAGCGCGCCTGGACCTGGGCAACTGGGCATGTCCTAAAACTGCATCCTGAACCACAGGAGGACGAAGCAGCGTCCTCTCTATTAACGGTGGTGGTTCTGCGATCCCCAAGCCACCTACTAAGCGTGGGGATTATGGCAGCCCTGGCCTTCGTCCAGCAGTGGACGTCTTCTGGCTGTTGATATAACTGCGCGTCTTTCCACTTCTACTCTAATAAGTACGTGTTTCATAAAAGTGTTGCTCCACCCAACACAGTGAATATTTGGTACACTAACACTATACCTTCCTACATTGATACTCTACATCTCTATCTACAATGTAAAGGCTTGTGACATTTTGGCCTTGTTCATACAAGGAGGTATGGGAAGTATATACCACTAGGCCACCTGCATAATGGGAAATTTCCTAAGCCTTTAGCAAACGACCTAAAAGTTGTTCACTTTGATCGGTAGATCAAGACCCATAAGTATTGCTACACCTGTATGAAATATATTTTAACCAACTTTAAAAAAGGATGAGGTTTTACGTTCGACTGTATGACGTATGTCATTTATGTATGTATGTCCACTGTTTTCTCCACAGGTTTTCTGTCAATTGTGGACCGATGTTAAAAAATATTTTTGTTTGTATTGTCGAGTCCTTTAATAGATTGATGTCGGTTGTTTTTTTAAAGTTTATTGTGCTTTCTGTAATTCTGTAACCGGCCACACATTGCTGTGGCATCACGCTAATGCGCTGGTGTGTGTATGTGATAGCGTAGCACTAAGATAGTGTAGCTTTCTATCAGTGCAAGGTTTTTGTAAATCAGATTAGTAGTTCTGAAGATAGCCTCAAAAAAGCAAAGCCAGCAAACTTTAACTCTATAAACGAGTAAAATTACAGTAAAAAAATTAGTCCAGTCTTAATTAATATTCTTACTCATTGGCAATACAGATATCTCCGAATTCTCAGACAACCTTCGACCAAATAAATACACGCAACGCAACCCTAGTAACGAAAAGGTAAGTATACTTACATTTATGTTTATAATACAAAAAACATTATAACCTACGCAGAAATACTTGCAAACAAGTGAAATATCGTAACGCCGGCCTCGAAGCTTTGCCATATTTGATATTACGGTATAATTTTGGATTTAATATTTGCATATAATGGTTGTAAGAAACACGATAACTTTCGTTTTTCCAAGAAAATGTTTAACTTGACTAGCTGAGCTTCGCGGTTTCACGCACTCGAGCAATTTAGAGTAAATTTTGGGCAAAATTTAGGATTCCTGTATAAAATATAATATGTGCCTTCCGTCTCTGTTTCAATAATTTTCCAGCCAGACAAAATAATCGTTTGCTAATTTAGAGTTGTCTTAACACGTGTTCGCACGAAGTGTCGTTTGACAGTCAGTGTATTTTTTGTGAGAAAAGTCATGCGAAAGATAATACTTTACACATTTTACTTGATAAATTGTACGAAAGGACAATAGATGCATTATAAACTTTGATCTTTACTTTGTCTTTACTACTATCAATATCTTGTTCATTAATGATACCGCCAGTGCAATTAATAACATAAACAATAATCAAAAACACCCATTATTATTGCAGTGCGGTCTACCCGGGACTTTTGTATCTTTATAAGTAAACAAAGTAATAATTAAGTAATACGAAACGCAATTTACGTTCCTGGCAAAGCAGCAGCGAAGGTCAGTACCTACAACATTGTTGCTTCAACATGTTCATTTTAATTTATGGTTACTTTTATGATATTTACCTTAAGTTGTTAACACCTTAATTAACAGCTTTTAGTTTAGATAATGTTTATTTTAATTTGGTTTGTAGTATTGTGTAAGCTCGAATACCTGGAATAAAATAATGTATTGTCATCTTCGGTGTTCAGCATGTTCATTACCATTCTTTCATCCTTCCTCCCATACATTTGTTCATTTAATCAATCGTCCATAATCATCCATTTAGCGTACCTTCCCGTACGTATATGAAAAACTCCCTAATTAAATTAAAATTAATTTATTGCAGGTAACAAGACCCATAGAATAATTAGCAAATTATAATTAACATGTCCAGAAAAACAATTAAAATGTCCAGAAATACAATTAAAACTAATAATATTGGGTTTGAACCTATCCCATAGAGTAGAGTATTGAATGATATGGGAAATTGAAACAAACATCATAATTTGAAAAAACCTAGGTGGACGAACTACAATGCGCCACAACGCGACGCTCTCCCAAACCACATAATAAATAATAGTACTACGTATCCAAACATCTAAACATATAGACCTATGTTAAAACATGAGTAGGGACACATTCAAAAAACTGACATACTGTCTAGAGTGGCAATAATCCACCCCATACACAGGTACCTATTTTCACATCGGCCAACGTCACTGTTTACCGTAAAAACCAGTGAGATAAAGCAGGTTCCTTCGTTATCTCTTATCTTGGATCCGGACAGCACACACGAATCACTGGTACACATTGGAAGAGCAAGGTCTTGCCGCATCTCTAGATAACGTGGTGATACCACACGTCCTAGTTTCATAGGACAAAATTGAGATAAATCAATGCGTATTTTATCATTTGAAAAATTAAAATCAAAATATTATTATTCCGGACAACAAAATCCAAAGATATAACAAGAGATACAATATTATAGATTTAACATTTTATATACATTCTTTTTCGATTACGAAAACTGTTATTGATAATACCTGGAATTTCTTAAACAGCACATAGACCAATAGTCTCCTAAAAATAAATAAATAAGCATTTATTACTAAAAGTTTAAAAATGTAAATCCAACCTTTCTTGTAGTTAAATAAAAAAACTTTATTTAAAATATCCTGAAAATATATTTTTTCACTTTTAAAAAAGCTTGGAGGAGAAAGATGGTATATAGGCCATAATATGAACTCTCGCTGGGTTCTACTTTATTGAGAGCATCTGTAGTTTCAGTCTGCAATATTAGTGATATTCTACATATTATTACAGTAACGCTAGACTTGATTTTGCTCTAGTCCCACTTTTCTGCAACTGATGGTATCTGTACAGCTCTGATACAAGATATAGAAGACAAGTAATCCGACTCCGATTTGTTACGCTTTGTCACTCCGACTGTCCTTGATCGTGGTTTAGATTCGTCTCGCGTTCAAACATAATTTTACATTTTAGTTTTGTTTTGGTAGCATTACATTGTATTACTAACCTTATGTAGCTCGAATTAGTTAGTTCGTATTTTATGTGATAAAACTGAAACAACGATAGAGACAAGCAATAAATTCGAAAAAGGAAGTCGTTTGTATAAATAGGCCATAAAATCACAAAAACATAGAGTGCAGATGATTTTATGAGAAGCTTCCTAAAAGAACTAACTCCTTAAAAGGCTTTTGAAGTACGTAATAAGTAAGGTAAAGTAAGGTTATCTCTACGATATAGTGTAGTCTCCGATCAAAAATAAAGTTGAAATACCTGAGTGAAGTGCATGTATATTTTCTCAAAAACATTTATGCTTTCTCGAAGTTTTGCGAGTTGTCTTACAGGTTATGAATACTTACGGCCTTACTTAAAAAATCTTTTCAACCGTTAGTCACTGCTTAAGATGCTCTGCCATCTTCTCTCTGAAGTGAAGTTGCACGTGCTGGAAAAGGACAGAGAAGTTTAAGTGACTAAGAGAATCGAGATTATTTTAGGTAAGGCCGTACGTTTGCAAACACAGGTAACTTTCTCATAAGTAAAGTATAAGCCATAGAGGTAGGAAGTATACCTCTATGGTATAAGCATTACATTTACTTATGTAACTAAAGATATTTTCAATTACATTTCTTCTTTTTATTAAAAAAAAAAATCCAGTATATATATTAAAAAAAAGTCAGTAGAAGTTCCGTAGTTAAATGAAATACTATAATGATTCCGCACATTCCCAATACGGAGTGTGACATGATCAGGGGACAAAAACAAGGCAAAACCTCACAATCTTTATATCACTTCATCATGTCACCTAATATCAAAGTGACACTGACCGGAAAGTGTCTCTCTTACAAAATTCCGAGCCGAAATCGAACCATAACGGCACTCTTAAGAGCGTGGGCAGATCCTATGCTCAACATTGCACATTGTTGACGACTGTTTGTACGTCTGTATGTTCTTTATCACCTCTTCTGTACATTATATCAGACGTTGGTTCGTTGTATTTCATTTGGATTGTAGTTTTATTCACATTTATGTTACTTTAGTTACTTATAAAACTTTTATGAAGCTCTATGTTTCACTGATGTAGGTATCTCATTTTATATCCAATGCAGGAATATAGTAAAATGTAGATGTAGGTAGATGCAAAATATATTCAAATACCATTACTGACCTACCACCAAACCGGCCCAGTTGCGGGTTGATGGATCCTTAAGCATTTGAATTTCTTCTCCGGACGTATGCAGGTTTCTTTACCGAAAAGCCGATGGTTTGAAAGTACGAACATAATTTCCAAAGAACTCACTGGTAAAGGCCCTGGATTGAACCCAAAACCTCACTATTCGAGACGAGCAGTGTCGCACTACACTACCGCAGCTTTTATCAAAATCTATAACTATAACAAGAATATAGCATCTATGAATCTATTTTTCTTTAATAAGTACAGTCAAGTGTCGAGACGAGACGAGCAAGACTTTCACTTGGTGGTAAGCGTCACGCCTGCCACTAGCAGTAGCAGTGCCAGATTTGTGAACTTGCGAACACAATCCTGCGCCGCACTGCACTGCGCTCGTCACCCAGAGATATTAAATGTTAAATCTCTTCATACCCAGTAATTTATCTGGTAACATTGCCCTTCAAACCAGAACACAGTAATGCTTGCACACTACTGCTTGACGGATGAATAACTGGCAAAGGCGTGGTACTTCCCCAGGCGGACCCTGCAGTAGAGTCCTACCACTACAAAATATATATGTATAATGTGTAATATCATCTATCATATATCATAGTGGTATCAATCATAAAAATCATTCACAACGTTCCCTGACCTATATTTATTCTAAGCTTCCTTATATCTCTACTGTTGCCTCTCTTTTGCTTTTCCATCGAGTGGAGACATAACGTGGTCTATAAATTAGCAAATTTCTAATATTAAAAAGAAATATGTATGTGTAAATATCAAATGTTTTTAAGTCCTGCATATTAATAAATTATACTTAGAAGGAAATAAAGGAATGGAATACTTAGTTAAAAACATGCTTGGTTGATAACCATTTTGCATCCAAAGTTTTTTTGTCTTCTGCTGTCGTCCT
Organism: Erannis defoliaria; assembly: GCA_905404285.2. NCBI lineage: Eukaryota > Metazoa > Arthropoda > Insecta > Lepidoptera > Geometridae > Erannis > Erannis defoliaria. The sequence goes on along the minus strand of FR990066.1, from coordinate 6,350,752 downwards.
CAGACGGCCTCTACAGCGTCACCGGACCTCAGGCAAGCGCAAATGGCGCTATATAGTTGCATATCCATAGTTGAGTAGGTATACTCTTTTTTTCAACTTGTCATTTTTAAATAATTTCAGTCTCGTCCACAGATGTTTTCCTGTCGCCTTAAACACAATGTGAACTCTACCTAAACCATATATCTGTTTCCATATGAACAGAATGAATGGTCCAAAATCATTCCAGATGGGGTAAATTCAAGCATATCCCCAAACAAAAGCACCCATACAACACAATGCAACTCAAGCGCAGTATGTTCACTGCTGCGCATTCTGTGGCGCGTGCCATTTTTGTCACAACAGCACCTTTTGTGCAAGTTTTTATCGCTGGCCAGTGTGGTCCGTCGATAAAAGTGCCTACCTCCGTCTGTGGCAGATATGCCATATTGCAATGTTGACAAAATATTTTTTAAAGTTTGATTGCACTTACTGTATAACTTTTATTCGTTTAAACGACTGACCAGTTGAACTTTTTAATTGATAGTCGTTTACATTTTATTTACAATACATTGTAAGAAATGTATCATATTTTTATTTATTTATGTAAAAGTACCTAGCTGACAAAGACATAAGAAGACGTAGACAAGGGTCTACGACCAGAGTGTGTTGCCAGTGATGACATATGGTACTGAAACGTGGTCTTTAACTGCAGATCTTTTGGAGAAACTCAGAGTCACGCAATGGGCAATGGAGAGAGCTATGCTCGGAGTTACTTTGCGCGATAGAATCTGGAACGAGGATATTCGCCAAAGAACCAAAGTTACCGACATAGCTCGCAAGGTTTGCAAGTTGAAGTGGCAATGGGCAGGCCACATCGCTCGAAGAACTGACAACCGATGGGGAAGAAAGGTTCTTGAGTGGCGACCGCGAACCGGAAGACGCAGCGTAGGAAGGCCTCCCACTAGGTGGACCGACGACATTGTAAAAGTCGCGGGCAACCGGTGGATGCAAATGGCAGGTTGTCGTACAGTGTGGCGGTCTAAGGGGGAGGCCTTCGTTCAGCAGTGGACGTCTCCGGGCTGATGATGACCTAGCTGACAATGGCAAAGGTTTTTCATTAAGTGTCCTTTAATGTTGACCGCGTCTTTTATCCTGGGATCGAAGACACAGGTCAAGGATCGACCGGTACAATAATTACCACAACTATCTTGTAGGGCTACAAGTAGGGCTTTCGCTTATAAATATATCTCCTTAAGTTCAATAGGGTGACGAGCGCATTGAAGTGCGGCGCAGGATTTAGTTCGCAAGTTCACAATTCTAGCACAGCTACAGGCGAACGTCTCGCACTCTTCATCTCGGTTGCATAAAAAGTGTCACTTTACATTGTCGTCATCATCGTCAGCCGTTTGTTGGCAATAGGACATAGACTTATAATGTGCGTACAGAGGCGTACACCGTAGCTCAATGATGCTCGGTCAACAGTTCTCTCGTTATTAATTTTGTCCAGATGAAATTGTTGTATATGTTTTATTTGACTGCCTTATATTTCTGTTGGTAGTACCTTTGCTTTATGGTCTGTATGGCGTGGATTCAATTCCCACCCAGGGCAAACATTTTATGCGACGAACATAGTATTTTGTACTGTGACTGGGGGTTTAAAATGTATGTATTAATGAATATGAAGTGATTCCACACCTGGGTACTTCTATGTTATTTAATCCATAGAGAGTATGAAAAATTAAGACGCAGGACTTGAACTTGCATACGAGCAATATCAGAGACTTATTTAGCTTAATTGGCAAAGGTGCCTAGAGAGACGGAAACCCGGAGATTATTCGTGTGCAGGTTCAAGTCCTGCCAGACGTCTTAATTTGTCATACTGTCGGTGCGTTTAACTTTTTGCCCATGTATTATATTTATAAGTATGTCGTAACAAAAAAGTAGGTACCTTCTCATTCAATGTAATGCTTGACAGGGGTACTCAAAATATAATTTTAAAAGTAAGGACTGAAAAATTCTGATCTCTCCCAGGGGTTGGCATCAGGGGAGACAGGAGACCGTCATCCTATATACGTATACTATCCAGCGAATACTATCCAGTTATCCGGTTCCTTTAGTACAAGCTTTGCTTAGTTTGGGGATAGATGGCGCTGTGTCAAATGCCCACCAATTTTTATTCAATTATTTTTCATCGTGTTCCATAGATTAATTGCAACAGCAGTAAAAAAAACAGGAAAATAATTAAATTAATAACCAACTAGTAGCATAAATATCAACTTAAATAAACCTTCAAAAGGACAAGCAAACAATATCTACTGAATAATACAAAAAGTCTCTGAATGAGCAGTAATTCTCCTACCTTATGACATGTTATTTCATCAATTAGCTATTTAGCCTGCCTTGGTTCGTGGTGGGCTGACCACACAAAGCTAACAACCCACTATTTGCATCGTTCCGACAATTTTATATCATTAACTGGGTAAGTTTATTTCGGTACAGCTTCAAGGTAAAGCACTTTTATTAATACGTAAGTATCGGTGTTTTAATGTATGGTATGGTTTACTTGTGCGGGATTTCTGTAAGTGAGGAAACGTTTCAGTTACTTACCAATGTACCTGTTATTAGCCACATGCATACAATATTGTGACTAAAGGAAAAGGAAAGGAGGCATAGTTATTCGCTATTGGCTTAATTTCCAATAAAGTACCGGACGGCCAGAAGCTCAAAAAAGCGACATCATTTCATGTTTGATGTTCCAAAAACTCGAACGAAACGGTTTGATTCCACTTTCATTATGCGAACCGCTAAATAGTTCCTATTGGGAAATACCTACCTGCGCTGCCCGAGTAGGTAATTCCCATAGAGGTAGTTCCTACCTCTATGGTAATTCCATAAAGGTTCGGTCTTCCAGTCGCGAGTGAGTCGGTTTCTTCTGGACAAGAGTGCTCCATCGTAGACTGCATCAAGGCGCTTGTAGTCAAACGCAGACCAATATTAACAATGATGGTCAATGATAAATGAAATGCATAAAGCTGAATGAAAATGATTGTAATCATTAATAATACAGGACATTTACTGAAAAATAAAATAATCATCATTAAGTGAAATCTTCATAATGTGGTTGGAGCTCAGTAGGCAAAACTTCTTGCGATCTAGTGCTGCGTCTCTTAGCTGGTAGCTCTGTCCCGTGCATCAAAGAGTCTTGATGTCGCCTAGCCATTTCCCTCTGAAATAAAATGTATTTATTCAGTTTATCTCATAAACTACCAGCTATCATCGACGGCAAACGAACTATAATCACTCCTAGGAACTCTAAACATCTTGATGCCACACAAACAGTGATCTCATCGCATTATGTGGATATCGTGCACTGACGCGAGTAAAAGATTAACTGACATAAATAACATACGATATTTGTTTTATTATGAGTGCCTACGTAAACGTGATTGTTCATAAAATTTTACTATAATGTGATCACAAAAAAGACTTTAGTTATAAGACTCGGGCAGTCTCTGCATGGTTGGGCTGGCATTTTCAACTGACAAGTTGTAAATGCAGTAAATGTATCATGCCTTGAATTACTTACAACTAATTACATAGAGGTGAAGCCTTATCTTACTTGAACTCGTAGTAGGTAAGTATTAAAAAAACAGTATCTTTTAAGCCAGCTTTAAAATTACAAGTAATCTTCCACATGTGAAAGTAACCAAGTAAAATAACGAGCTGGCGAAGTGAAACTATCCCCAACAAAAGATAACTGACAAAGTCACCCATGCTGCGCTTTCTACGAGCTACGACCCGGACTCAAAAACTAGGTATCAACTGGTATTCATAATAGGATATTGAAAGCGGACAACAACTGGTACCTACACAAGCCTGTGCCCAAGCAACCAAAGGCAGGCGCAGGCAGGCCTTAGGATATCCCGTATAAATAATGGTCAAATGAAACTTTTTAGTGAAGCCATATTTTTATAAACCAAAGTAAGCGAGATTTCTTTGAAAAAATTTAGTCATGGTATTAAGTCATGGTCAGCAAAAATATACCTATACAATGGAATAACGCATGTTCCTTAAAAACTACTTTTAAAAAACTACTTAAAAACGAATAAGTTACAACGAATTCAAAATTAAATGATTGATTTGAATCGTTTAAAAGTATCTTTAAGCAACAAACACCTATTTCAAACGCGCAACCTCCAATTTCTAGTAATGTGCCTAAAATGCTGGCCGCATTGCCCCGCTGGATTACGAGGCAAATTTTAAGCACCCAAATAAAAAGGCCAGCATTTTGGTCACGTGTGTATTTTTTACCGATAAAATATCACAAACACATAATTTGTATAACATAAAACTAAAATAATATAATACACGCACAAAATATTCTAAATACTGATCCATAAAACCATTTTTTTCCATGGTGAACATTATTTGACCTTGCCTCATAAACCAGGTCTAAGGTGGAGCACGGATGCCAAGAAGATTCCTATTCACTCATCGTTTGAAGATCTCCAGATTATAAGAGCTTGGAAACATTTCCAACACTGACCATACATACGAATTCGGACTATTACAAACAATTTATAAGAAAAAATAGCCAAATAAAAAAAAACAATCTATCCGTTCTCAAGTAATTTGCTTCTTTGTGCTTACCAACGAACAGCATTCATTTTTATCTAAAGACCTATTAAAGTTGAATAAGATTATATAGGAATAATAAAATCTTTACTCCCGCTGTGGATTTCGAAAAAGTAACAAAGATGTCGTAGAGGCACTAAACCTAATAATTTTGAAATTGGATCACTTCAGCTGTTTTATGCACCCGGACTTCGTATTCGTGACTTTGAAATCGTAAATTCTCTTCTCTAAACAATAATTTTATTGGTTATCGATACCTTTTGAGCACTTTCTGTTTCTAACTATACATATATAATACGGAAGTATTATATTTATTAAATGGTTTATTATTGCCATTTGTCTAAGATCGTTTGTTTGTAAGAACATGTACAGGGTTACGCTTATTCGAAAAGTGGTCATTTTACTCAACATTCTGATCAATTTGTACTATGCCGCCAACCAAGAATGTGCGAAATAAAATCAACTGTACAGGGCATAAAGAGATTTCACTTCTAATTATCTTTGAATGACGAGCGTAGTGCAGTGTATTCGCAAGTTTACTATTCTGGCACTGAGGCTGATATAGGCGCTACCAGGCGAATGTCGCGGACGTCCGGTCACTTCATTGTTTAAAAAAAAAACATTTAATATCAATACATATAATAAGGTAGATGACTCATGTTAATATCGTTGAAGCCAATAACTTTGATGAATAATTTAAGTAAATATAATATGTTTATTGAAAAAAATATTTAAATCGGTTATTAATGTTCTGATATATAAGCGTTGAAAGTTTTTGGTAGAGAAAACTCTGTCCCTTTCCCACAAAACAAAAAATTACGTCACGCCTCTGTGCGCCATACTTGTCAGAATATAATTTATATGGCGTACAGAGAAGTGACGTCATAATCTCCTCTCTGTCTAGCATGATATTAAAATGCTTATAAGTTGCTTATTTTTGAGCAGATTTTCATTTTGTTTTCATTATTCAGCTATATTTATGAGTAACATTTTAATAGGACAATAAAAAAACCAGCCATCTAGCCTATTATAGACACGTTTGGATTACCTCTCATAGGAAGATGCGTCGTGACTGAGACCACACGCAACTTGCCTTGACACGAATTCAATAATAATTACACATAAATTTATTGTTTTGCATTCATAGTAAAATATTTATCATTGAATAATCAGACACTCACACCATCAAGTCAGTGATAATTATACAAAAATATTGAGATAGAATCTTTACAATGAATAACTTCTTTACAGAACGTTCATTTGAAAGACGGACATATTTTAAGATATAATAGTACTTACTCATAATTTAAAAAAGTAGTATTTTACTATGGGATCACCTTTGAAATCGTGAAATAAAAATCAGCTTTTCTATAGAAAAATGCCATTCACTCTTGACGAAATGTAAGGAACAGCAGATTTTTTTTCACGTCTTCAGAGGTGTTCCCTTGGTCAAAGTTGTCGATGGTGATGAGTAGGTACTATTAAATCCTAGAATACGTCAGTCGTTCAAATGAACATCATGTATACTATAGTGATAATCAATCTCTCATGGTTTTCGTCGTTTCGTTTTACATCCAGTCACATCTCAGTTTAGATTAATTACTCATAACATCGTACTGACGCGTTTGAAACTCACAAAAACCACATCTATAAATAGGAGTTTTGACGGAAAGGCGAAATAATTATTTCTCTGAAATCTATTTGTTCAATATCCTAGCTTAACTTTAATTTTTCCCACAAATTACATTATTAATTAATTATCGTTTTCGAACGGATTTTTCTCTACAGGGGTTCGCGCACTTCCTGTAGATGGACTTTTCGTAGCCATTGTTTTTGCAGCATTATTGCCTCCGCATAATAATTTGATTTCCCGGAGTAATTCCAACAAGCCATACACAAGACAGACTACCCACGCGATATTTTCTCGCCCTCTTCGCAATTGTGTTATAATAATAGTGAAAGAAGTGCAATTTTGGGGTGTTCGTGGTTGCAAACCACGCGCCGGCCGGCCTCTCGAGGACGCTTCCACTACGGCAAAGGAAGCTTATATACAGGGCCCTGTCAACGACACATTATACGCCTCCCACGGATTGGATTAAGTTAAGATCTGACCCGGCTCGGTAAGTTTTAAACCCTTGTTGTACTTCTTCTCTTTCGCAATATTACAAAATTTTTTTTTTCTTATTAAGCGTCCAGTCCACTCCTACACTATTATTTTCCAAAAAAATATCTTTTCGAGTGTTATTGTGTAACAAGTACTTTAAAATACGGTTCCAATTTCGTTTACCTGGATGACATCTTTTTCCCAGTTTTGACTTAAAACCCAAATTACTGAACCGATTTCGATGAAATTTATATCTGACCACCTCTGAAGTTTAATCTACCAAACAAAAAAATAATCATCAAATTCAATTCATAATTAGCGGAGCAATCGTGTCACAAACATAAATTATAACAAAAACATACAGTCTAATGATAACCTCCTTTTTTGAATGTGAATGTCGTTTTTTCACTGATTTACGCGCATGAGTACGGACAAGTTATACAATGAGGTGCAACATAATCTTCCGTGTTGTTTTCAAAACTCCGAAGAAGCTAGTGGTAAATTTACCACGACTATAGGGCATGACTAGACTTGACCGTGACTTGCTGTGTGTGATTGTCATTATTTCTCTTTTGACTGGAATTCATCAAAACTTGAAATGTTAAAAATAAAACACTGTCACTGGGAAAACATAAGTCAAATTGCGACTCCATTATCCTCTCAGGAGGAAAAAAGAAGGAAAAAACACACACTAGAATAAATACCATAGAAGGAACGTAAACAATAGTATGAAGTATATAGTCTCTATCACATCAACAGCCGGAGACGTCCACTGCTGGACGAAGGCCTCTCCCTTAAAGGGAGGTGTTGCCATAATCCCCACTTCGCTTGGCAGGCGGCTTGGGGATCGCAGAATGCTCACCACCGTTAACTGAGAGGACGCTGCTGCCCGTCTTCCGGTGGTTCTGGATGCAGTTTTGGGACATATCCAGGTATAGTCTCTATATACGCCCAATATGCTATACAGTTTTCATATATTTTCACAGAAATTAAAAAAAATACGTTTCTGTTTTAGTTTCTGTGCTAAGGTTACGCGGAGTGGTATAAGTAAACCGAAAGGAGCTCATTATGAACAATGTTAGCAATCATTGTTTGGGATCAATCCTGATTCATCAACAATAAAAATGCAAAATGTTTCTGAAAAGGAAATAAGATAAGTAAGAAATAAGAGTAGATGAATTGCTAAAGTGAAAACGCATTCTAGGGGACATGTTTGAAAGCTACAATGCAATTGAACACCAAGTGCACTATCTACAAACGATTATTAAATATGATATTTAATATGGAACTGGCAGGACGACTCGCTCGATATGGTAACTTTGCAGCTTTCTATCCCACAATACCACTGTAGCTTGACCCTCGGAGAAGTTGAAATCGTCAAGATGCCAGCGCTGCCATGGAAGGCCAAGGTTTTCTGGTTATGGATTTAGTTTCACTTTGCTTCTGTAAGCCCGAGGCAAAATTTTATGACTCGTAGGTGTTCTGACGTTCCGTTAGCATTGTTGTGATGAGTGCCGAGTGTGAACATCTTTATTGGTGATAAATTATTTATTGCTACCAATTGAAGTTATTGGAAATTTTGCGAAGGCTGAATAGCCATTTGATGGGCTTACTGGGCGATGGTTTTTAATAAACTAACTCCACTCTGTGAATTACTCCATTATAACTTGTTTTCTACTTTCGGTTAGTGTTGAATGTTAATTAATTTCCTCAAAAATATTTAGTTTATGAACTATATTTTTTAATTGTAATAATAATAAATAAATTATGTTCCAAAGTAAACCTATATGGAGTACATAGGGCTACGCACATTGATACTAAGCTGAAAGAAGTAACAAATTGCACAAACAATGGAAAAATGGTTTTTGAACAAAATTTTACTTTGGGGTCAACCATGAAGTCAGGGTTTCACGGTTGGTCCCATATTAAAAGTTGTTCACAATGATGAGTAAAAAGACCTCCATTCTGCTTGGTAACGGTAATACCGTTTTGGGCAACCCTACACAGGGCTACTTTATTTATCATAGAAGTGTATAACCTTGCAGTCTAGTAAAGGTTTTCGTTAAACTTATACCTACTCACGATTTTTACATTTTAATTTCGTGTTCGCAGCTCTAAAATCACTTTAAAAAATCATTAGGTATTAAATGCGTGTTGGCCAACTGCGAGTTGGACGAAATGCGTATTGGACCAAGTGCTACTAAGTCGTACTAAGTAAGTTAGTAAGTATTAATTTACATTTGCATTTTTTTTTCTAATTGTTAAGTTTCTGACTCGTATGTCGTAACTCGTGTGGAGGTGTCCACTGTCCAACCGTGAAATGACAAAAGTTTATGACATCCGTTCTCTAAAATTAATATTAATTCTTTCACGCTACGCAAAATTTGCATAAAAATAGAAAATTCCTGCAATAATAACTCAAAGATAGCGTAGGATTGTACGACATAATTTTTTTGGTATATAGGCTAGTGCTCTAGATGCGCGCCGCGGTTTCACTCACGTCGATAATCAGTCACGTAAACCGTTGGTTTTCCGGGATACAGAAATAGAGCACACCTATAGTCCTTGTCACGCTCTGGCTTTTTATGTATATCCATGGCAAAAAACACGTCGATCCGTTGTTTCGGCGATAAAGGCCAAATTAACAAACAAAGAAAGAAAGAAAGAAAGAAATGTAATTTATTTTGTAACATCATTGTAAATAGTATAACTTTAACATAATTACAGTCAAAGGGATGATGTCACAAAAATGGCTTCAACTCAGCATAGTGCTGTTTATCAAACAGCGCTGATCTTCCGTTGATGCCAATTCAAACAACAACTATACTATTGCATTTCATAATATGTAGTGGAGATTGGGAGTGGCCTATGTCCTGTCCAGTGCAGTGGATGTAGGTAGATGATGATGCTGAGGAAATAAGACATAACAAGTGAAGAAATGTAACAAAATTGTAAGTATGAGCTATAAAGTAAGTAAGTAAGTTAAGTAGTAAGTTTATTTTTACTTACTTTAGTATGAGCTATTATAGTAGTTATATAATACGTATGTATACATTTTACAACTTAGATGGATATACAGGGATGTCCCAGAAGTAGACGTTAAGCTGGAAACCGGCTGTACCACCTGTTACAGACTCATGCAGTTCATGTTTTTTTTCATGTTTGGAGTGGCTTGGGTGATTGGTTTGCGTTGCCACGCATCACGAAGACATAGTCTACGAGGGAACACGCTTGCCCAGAAGAAACCTATTCACATGCGGCTTAAAGACGCCTTCCAAAAACTACTACAAAATCAAGTTATAAATAAAGGTCAGCCCAAGCGTATCAAATCATTTTAGCCATAAAATTCCGAGAAACCAAAACAACAGTGTAAATTATAAAACCACCAGTGAAATATAAAATCTCTAGTTCTCAAAGAACCAGATTTGTCACGATATAAATCTAGAGATTATGCAACCGGCGCCGGCGCCGCGGTGCCGAATTTGGTTTTAAATGTGAAGTTATAGAGCCTCCGCACACTCTACGTTAGATGTTTTTGTCAGCATCCAGTTTTATTGAGAAGCAGATTTTTGTCTTACGTAGATTATCTACATCATCTAACTTTTCATAAGTTCAAAAGCAACTATCTGAATATTTTTTGTTAGTAAGTATCCTGTTCCAAAATTATTACAAATGTCCAAAAGAAATTCTGTCTTTCGTATATTCATCCGGTTTCAGAATTTCAGCATCTTTATGATTCTAGGTAGATAGCTGGTTTTTATTAATTTGATATTTTATTACAGTTTTATGATCAAGCGTCTTGCCTTTCTTGATGGGTAAAGATAGCAGAAAAGATCTTTAAAAAGACATGAAAAGACAGGTTATTTACATTTTATTGTTTGTGCATCATAATTTTTCATCGCGGGTGAAACCGCAGGTCAGTGGTAGTAATTTTATAAATGCAGAAATGTGTTAGTTGGATTAGTATGTTTTTCTTTTAAACAGCGAACCGGTGCTAAAGAAAAAAAAACAAATAATCAGTAAGAAATAATTTCTGGTACTTAGAGATCAAAGTAGGTACTTTAAGTCCCGGAAAGAGTAGTTGTACTCGTATTAAGCAGTGAGTAGACCTAGTTGGTTAATTATCCCATGATAATACAAAAATATATACTTTAGTAGTAATGTATATAATGTAATATTTAAGTGATTCGTTATTGTATATTAGGATACGATGGGGCTGACATAGACGGATAGTCTAAAAGTCCCTAAAAAATAAGGAATAAAAAAAAAAAAAAAAGCAGTGAGCAGTTTTTCATGTTTGACACTCTAGCTAGGCGTTTGATCACCTGAAGTGACGGTGTAGTCGAAGATATTAAACATAATATTCACAGAAATAACTGTAGAGTGCGTGGAGGTTCTTACATAGAAAATGTGCATTAGTGGACAAAACAACAGTAAACAAGCGATTTCACCTACTTGGTGCCCATTTGATGATGCTAAACCGGTCAAAACTTATTGGCTTGTTGGGTTTTATCGTATTTTACACTTACTTGTTATGTTAGCATGGAGGCCACCGACAATAAAAGATCATCGCAGCGTTGAGCGACCTCGTGCCTCTCTCTCACTGGTGGTCGCTGGAGCTCGCGCAGAACCTTCTACCACAGCTTAGCCCAGCAATACTTGCGAGTCTTGGGACGCGCTACCGGACGACTTCATGTCGGCCGTCTCAAGTAAGCTATCTTCTCGGATCTTCTTCCATCCACACGACGTGACCAAGCCACGGCTGCCTGTGTGCTTTCACCTCCCACTAATTATTATGTGGTGGCATATGATATGGTATTCTAAAAATAATTCTCTGTGTGTGAATCGGCCACTAAACATTATCTTTTTAATGACAGTTCACCAGATTTTAACAATGTAGATGAAAATGGTCAACATACCTCGCCTGGAATAGAAACAATGTCTCTAGTGAGGATGTCGCAAAGCACCCAATATGTGATATTGGGTGCTTATGGCAGATTTTCTACTTGAAGTAAGCCAGCTAAGAACCAGAAAGTTCCATGTATTATATATACATTTACTCAATACACGGAACTTTCTAGTTCTTAGTTAGTTTACTCTACATGTTTAACCTGTACCTACTTTTTACATAGTTATATATTCTGCCAGGGCAATGTGGTTCTGCCAGATGGTATGCTCTCCATACTCTCTGGCATGTTAAATTTCATTTTCTAGGAAACTGGCGATATACAGTTTTTTAGATAAGGCTAGAAAAATATACATTTTATCAGCGCAAGCTCATTATTTATTGGGTTTCGAACCCACGCCCTGTGGCGTGCGAACCACTAAGCTATCATCGATACAAATATATTTATTTATAAAAAGCACAACTCATTCATCATCATCAGCCCGGAGACGTCCACTGCTGAACGAAGGCTTCCCCCTTAGACTGCCACACTGTATGACAACCTGCCATTTGCATCCACCGGTAGCCCGCGACTTTTACAATGTCGTCGGTCCACCTAGTGGGAGGCCTTCCTATACGCTGCGTCTTCCGGTTCGCGGTCGCCACTCAAGAAACTTTCTTCCCCATCGGTTATCAGTTCTTCGAGCGATGTGGCCTGCCCATTGGCACTTCAACTTGCAAACCCTGCGAGCTATGTCTGTCTAAGCTTTGGTTCTTTGACGAATTTCCTCTCTCCGGATTTTATCGCGCAAAGTAACTCCGAGCATAGCTCTCTCCATTGCCCGTTGTGTGACTCTGAGTTTCTCCAAAAGGCCAGCAGTTAAAGACCACGTTTCAGGATATGTCATCACTGGCAACACACTGTTTGAAGACCTTTGTCTTCAGACACTGCGGGATTTTGGACGAGAAGATATTACGCAATTTCCCAAACGCTGCCCATCCGAGTTGGATTCTTCGGGCACAACTCATTATTTTAGCTAAATCGTATGATATATTTTTGTCCTCTTTTTTTTCTTCAAAATTTGATCTTGGCTGTAACAATACATTATTTTGTATCGATACAGCTACTATTATCTTTTTAGTGCCTAATTATTGTACAATAATTAGGTATAAAAAAAATATTAGGTATAGGTATAAAATTTACATATAACATGTCTTTTTAGTTAAATACCTGTCTTATGTAGTAATACGATATGAATAATAAAATAATAAAGCTGGAAAATTATGGATAGTTAAGCATACAAATGCCTAATTATATATTAATAAATTGCATAACTATACCTCTACAATATAATAAAATAATGTGTGATTTTAGTCTCATACTACAGCAAAATTCACAGATATAAAGTAAGATTAGAGTTAATAAATAGTACGAATACATTAGACAAAGTATTTTATACAGGGTTATTGATAACGTTTGTTCAACAACAGCATAGATTAATTAAATCGGATACTCCTACTATAGTTGTAACAAAAATGTGACAAAACCACGTCAATTTCATAATAGCATAGATTAAGTATACTAATACTTAATCTATGACAACAGTCACCGATATTATGAAAGTTTCACTGTATTATTGACTTGATGCAACAAGTACTTTAAAAAAACAACCGACTTCAATTTCGATTATAACCCAAAGTACTGAACTTATTTCGATAAAATATTTATATGGGACCACCTCTCAAGTATGACCTACCAAACAAAAAAAAACATCATAATCAATTCATTATTGGCGCAGTACAAATATACAAAAAATATATACAATCGAATTCAGAACCGCCTTTTTTAAGTTGGTTGAAAAGAGGCCTTCTCATGTCATTTTCTTTTCCATTCGAGAACACATAGGTACAGCTATTGTATATGCATATTGTCAAAGAGAGTCCTACTTTAAATTATTTGTAGGTATTTTTGTTTAATGTTTATATTATTATGGATAAAGTAGTAAAGTTCGGTATTTACCACACATCAAATATCTGTGTTGGTCCAGCGGTCCTGACGCTTACAAAATGACGAATATTTTAATTTGTTTAAATCATTATGGACCTAGAGTTATGCTCGGAGTTACTTTGCGCGATAGAATTCGGAACGAGGATATTCGCCAAAGAACCAAAGTCACCGACATAGCTCGCAGGGTTTGCAAGTTGAAGTGGCAATGGGCAGGCCACATCGCTCGAAGAACTGATAACCGATGGGGAAGAAAGGTTCTTGAGTGGCGACCACATACCGGAAGACACAGCGTAGGAAGGCCTCTCACTAGGTGGAACGACGACATTGTGTAAGTCGCGGTGGATGCAAATGGCAGGATTTCGTACTGTGTGGATGTCTAAGGGGGAGGACTTCGTTCAGCAGTGTACGTCTCAGGGCTAATGATGATAAGTAAGTTCGTATAGGCTGAGTGGGCCAGCCCTAGTGCCAGAGTTAATGTGCCGCCCGAAGGTCTCTGACATGGCTGACGGTTGTTGTTATAGAAACAGATCAAACAACCGGGACCAACAATTTAACGTGTCATCCGACCCACGGTAGCGCTCAGAAACAAATGCCACTCACAGTCACCCATCCGAAGACTGACCGGACCGTCCGTTGCTTAAAATCGGTGATCGTTTAGAATCACCTAGACAAGCTACGCCACGAGCGCTGCTGCTAATGATGATGACGGACCTAGAGTTTAATACTCAATACTCAATCATTTATTGCAACATATGTGGCTACATGCAGGTCTTAAGTAACATGTGTATATTACAGTAATACATATGACCCTTGTCAGGGTATGGCAACATTTGGTGCAGAACGCTCTATTTTACTAGTTGGTATTAGAATTTTGTCGTTGAAAAACTCGTCAAGGGTGTAATAGTATTTCGCTTCTAACATATTTTTTATTTGTTTATTGGTAATAATAAATTTCAATAAATGCAGCTACTTTTTACTCATATAGGTGAAACTTTTTTACATACATTTTATTATCATTAAGAAGTTGGTAGCTAGCAATAAATTACCCTGTATGTACATTCCATATTGTTAAAGCTTGTTCAACTGACTAAAATGTGATTCTTAATTCTTATTAAAAGGAATGCCCAAAAGTACTCGGAACGTGTTCAGACGTTTAAAATAGTAATTACGGCGGCGCTTAAAATTCAGCACATGCTTGGCGATAATAATTTTCGCACAATATATGTAGATAATAATATTTAGGTATCCTAATATCGAAAATGCGTGTAAGCCATTGAAAGAGCCTTGGCACAGAATTATTTATCTTTGGTCATATTATTGTATATTCTCTGCTTAGATTTTAAACTCACATTCAGGTATACTTACTCGATAATGAATACTAAATTATTCTTCAAACGTGAACGGAAGCTTGTACAGAATACATATTGACTTTAACCCGTTTTTAGGCTTATAGTTGGTTAGTATAGATTAGCTTATAGCTAAGACTAAGCCTAAGATTTGGTCTTGAGTTAAGACTAAGATTAGCTCTATGAGTTGGGTATTTCATTGACACAGGCCTACCCTTGAAGGGTGATTGGGTCATATCCACCACGCTGGCTCAGTTGCGGGCTGGTGAATTCAAAACCCCATTGAATATCTTCTTTGGATGTACTACGTGTAAAATTTCATAAAAATGAAAAAAAAAATACCTTCATTGCAAATTTTGACGCTACAAACCATTGAGTACGTAGTAAAGCCACAGAAGAAATAATAGTACTCGTACTACGTAGTAAAGTATAATCTACAGGGTTAGTACTAATCAGTTAGCATCCTTTTAAGGGCATATTCTGTACGTCAAAACACACAACTTTTACTATAAAGCCAACATTGAAATCGTAAAAAAAACAGCTGTGCCATACATTTTGCCCAAGGTCGATGAACTTTTTGTATCCATGGAACAGCTGATAATATTTTCGCGATTTCAATGTTGCTCCCTTAGTAAAAGTTGTTTGTTTTGATGTACAGAATATGCCTTTAAAAGGATGCTAATTGATTAGGAGTAGGACTAACCCTGTATAATAGGAAAAAAACGTTTTATTATGTTCCTACTCAGTAATTTTCTAGGACAGAATATCCGTAGTCTTCGACAAGTAAGGTCACCTAGGATAAGTTATATGCATTCTCTAAGACCAGAATACTTCTTATACGAGATCACAATTTTTTGAGTACATCATTATGTATAAATTCTAAGCACAATATATATCAGTGAGTAGACACTACTGACCACTTAGTCAGACATACGTTACAGCCAATTTTGAAGGTTTTTTATTGCCATAACTAAACTTAGTAAAAATGTTGCAGTCCATCTCATTAAAGACAGCAATGAAAAAACAGCTATGTTTTTAGTAAGTTTACATTTGTGAACTAAAGCATCGAGAGTAGGCTGTAATATGTACCTACCTACTTTCACGTATTCGTTCAGACCTTTACGATCCGTTTACAACCCTTCAATTAGTGCCGGAAACAAACAGGCTTATAGTGAGCAGTGGTAAATTTGTTCGTAGTCTTGGAATCCTTTAATGATATTGTCTTTTCCCACGAGAGAAACACCCACGTACTTACAATACACCTAAATATTATGTTGTTAAAGGTATTTACAGCACAGCTTGGGCTCAAGCCATCGGCGATTCACTCGCTTTTAAGAAGCTTGGTGCCGCGGCAGATCGCTAATAGGAGCACTGTTAAATCTCCAATCGCCGGGATCAAATCGCTAAATGCCCCGACCGAACGCTTCAATCCGCACAGTACACCAGTCGCGACGATCAAGCCGCTTTTTGGACGCACGAAACAGCGACTGAACGCTGCTACACTCGGCACACATCCGGATGCCAGATATGACATCGAGATCTCTATACCGCAATCGAACGCGGTTAGTCGCCACAACGCAATGCAGTCTATCGAGGCAGTCGCTACGCGCGCTTCAGATACCGCAATCGAGCGCAGCAAAAGCAAAACAAGTATAAACTTCAAAAAAAAACTGACTTCAATTTAATATGGCACCACCTCGGGTGTACCCTAAACAACAAATATATAAAAAAAAAAAATATACCTTCGAACATTGAACCTCCTCCTTTTTTGAATTCGGTTAACAAGTCGCCAATACGCGATACAGCATCGATGCAGTTGCAAAATCTCCGATCGCAGATGCTAAAAGTCGCTAATCTGCTTGAGCCCTAAAATATTTCTACGCCTTGACTATCTATATCTAGACTAAATTGTTGGGTGCGTTATACACGGTTGAGCAGAATGATCATCATCAGCCAGAAGACGTCCACTGCTGGATGAATAGAACAGAACTGCTGGAGGAACAGAATGTTAAATTCAAAGCTGAAAGAAGTTCTTAATCGAAACCATCATAAAAAACAACTTTAACTGTTTATGGGTCCAACCCATAAAAACAACGTAAAAAAAACAGTAGTTCCATAGAAACAGTGCTCACGAAATGAAATTTTGAAATTGCTGTTTTTTTTTCACGATTTCAGTAATTCTCCTCACAAAGACGGTCTCTAGACAAGGACGTTTCTCCCCGTGAACTGCGTGGGTACTTAATTGCATACGGAGGAAACCGCGAGCAGCATAATTAAATTGTTTTTTATTTAAAAAAAAGTTTTATCGGCTAGTACGTAGTATCTGTTATTATTGAAGAACACAACGAGCTTCTTTTGGTTTAAGACTACCGTTCTCGTAGCCCGATAGAAACGCACATTTGGCATCTTAAGTAGATACAATATTAATCAGTGGATTAATTAAACACGACATTTTAATCACGGCCGACACAACTTTCATTTTAGCCCATAAAACATGCGTATGCGCAACTTTATACACCCGGCAGGTAAAGCTGTCTATAAACAAATTCATCAAGTCAAGTATTTTTGGGACCAATCTGAACAAGAATTTAACAGCCTAATAAAGACACAACAAGTGAGGCGAAAACCCAGTGTTGCCCATTTAGCACTTTAGATGCTAGATCTAGCACTGCTCTCGTATATTTTAAGTTGAGTAGCTACGTAACGAATTTGAATATAGGTACAGCACCTATATTAGCACCCGATTAAGCACTAAATCGCAGAGCGTAGGTAACCTTCCCACTAGGTGGACCGAAGAGTCGCGGGCAATCAGTGGATACAAAAGGCAGGTTGTCGTACAGTGTGGCGGTCTAAGGGGGAGGCCTTTGTTCAACAGTGGACGTCTCCGGGCAGATAGATGACACACGATGATGATGATGATAGCACTAAATAGCCACACATCGCACTAATATTATAAGTGTGAAAGTTTGTCGGTAAGTGTGTGTGTATGTTTGTTACCTCTTCTTGGCAAAACGACTGAACGGATTTGGATGAAATTCGGAAAGGAGGTAGCTTATTTCTCAAACTAACATACAGGCTACTTTTTATCATCATCATCTTTACCGTTTTTTATCATCAGGCGGATGAAACCGCGGCGTGCAGCTAGTCTTAAATAAACGCAACGGAGTTGGCAGCGTAAAGAAATGCGGCTTTTTTTTATTTTATTTAGCACTATAATTAAAAAAACATAGCAATCTAGCATTTTTAAGGTGTCATGTAGCACCAGTCCGTGATATCGAGTTGGTAACCCAGTGGAAATCAACCAGCTCGCCGCCGGGCCGCAACTCAATTTGCTCCACATCTTTGTTTAATTAAACGGTCATAAATAACGAAATAATTAAGAACTCTTTACATGTAACTGAACCGACGACGATTTGCTGTGGCAAGCTCACACTGAATCATTACTTTCCAAACTTGAATTTTAGAGTTCCGTACCCTAAGATGTCCAATACGACTAAGCCTACGCCGCCGCTATCTATATTGTGTCTGTCTATCCGACATACTATGATATTTATCTTTTGAATTGTAACAGTTGTAAATATACACAGAATATTATGCGATTTCACGTATACATACAAACTAAAAGCCACGGATAGTCCGTTAATCCGTTATGCCGTGGCTGCATGCAGGATAATGAAACGGTAGACCATGATGTGCTGTGGCATTTCAAAGCAACAGAAGTAACGAGAATTGCTACCGATTAGCACGAGGCAGCTTCATCTCCAACCATGTCACCGCAACGACTTGACCGCCTTTTACCATCACATATACCTCCCTCCATCTAACTCACTAGAACTAGTGCCAGCGGCTCAGAGCGTCAGTCGAGCGTCGCTCCGTTAATTCAAGGAGCTGGGTTGGCGCGGGTAGAAGCTGGCGGGGGAAATAAACCCCAAGCAGGACGTCAGAGTAGAACTTATCGCCCCCACATTCAATGAGACTAAGAATGCGTTTTAATTAACGCATTATTCTCGTTATAAGTAACGCATTTTCTTTGACAGATACCCAATAAATAGACATGAGTAATTTTGTTCGATGGTAACGGAACCCTCGGTGCTCGGGGTCGTCTCACACTTGATCGATGTGAAGCAGATTTCATACGAGTTTGTTATCGCGGAAATTGCAATGCCAAAATGATTTACAGCCATTTTAAAGTGATAATTTAAGAGTTTATCAGATGGGTGGGTACCTAACTTAGTATAATAGGTATTTTCCATTAATCTAATATTATGTGGTCTGCTTTACTTACAAAGGTTTATTTAGGACGCATTGTAATGTGTACAGGTTTATTAAATTCAATAAAGAGTAAACAAATTAAAGCGTGGTTCGATTCAATATAGCGGATGCGTTTATTGGTAGAAATTAGCGTAATTACTACCTAGGCAGTCGTGCTCTCATGAATTATTGCCTACCATTATGTACTGGCCGTTTACTGTAAGTAGGAGACTGCCAATAATTCTACTTACTTCCTGAGACTCTTTCCTGTGTGTTCCTTTAAGCGAGGTTCTCCCATGTTTAAAGGAAACTTTTCCCATCTGCAGTTCTTTCATTTTATTGAAGATATAAATAGAAGATATAAAGTGGACCTGGGTATGTCCTAAAACTGCATCCAGAACCGCCGGAGGACGGGCAGCAGCGTCCTCTTAGTTAACGGTGGTGAGCATGCTGCGATCCTAAGCCGCCTCCCAAGCGTAGGGAATAAGGCAACCCCTCCTTATAAGGGGGAGGTCTTCGTCCACCAGTGGACGTCTTCCGGCTGTTGATGTGATGTGAAGATATAAATAATCACTAAAAAAAAGTAAGTAAGTTCGTATAGGCTGAGTGGCCAGCCCTAGTGTCAGAGTTAATGTGCCGCCCGAAAGCTTCTGACATGGCTGACGGTTGTTGTTATAGAAACTAGAAGAAACAACCGGGAGCAACAATTTAACGTGTCATCCGATCCACGGTAGCGCTCAGAAATAAATACCACTCACGGTCACCCATCCGAAGACTGATCGGACCGAAATAATCACTGATTTAGAAGTTCCAAAAAGTAACAAAACCATATTTTATTGTCCAGTATCATCATCACCAGCCAGAAGGCTACTGCTGAACAAAGGCCCCTTAGACTGCCACTCTGTACGACTACATGCCATTTGCTTCCACCGCACGGTTGACCACTTTCTCAAAATCGTCGGACCCCCAGTGGGAGGCCTTACTACGCTGCATCTTCTGGTTCGAGGTCGCCACTCAAGACCCTTTCTTCCCCCATCGATTATTTCTTCAAGCGATGTGGCCTACCCTTTGCCACTTCAACTTGCAAATTTTGAAAGGTATGTCATTGACTTTGGCTCTTTGGCGAATACCCTCTTTCCGGGTTGTTATCGCGCAAAGAAACTCCGAGCATTGCTCTCTCTCTGAGTTGTTTATCATTAAAAAAATTATGTTTTAGTATACTTACCTAATTAAATTTGCCGGAATAAAATGGCGACAAGCAAAAATTTCAGATTTACAATTTTCATTTACTTACTTCTTAAATATTTCTCATATCTTTCATACTCAATTCAAGTATCTACGCCGGCTATTACATTCTCGCAACTAATATCTGCAATTACATCTGCAAATAAGAGGCATGCCGACAGATCTGCCAAAGATCTCATTTATAGTGGAATAACTAGATTCCCAGAACGACAGAGCTCACCTACAGTCACCATAAGTGCAATAATTACAGTTCTCGGAGCCACTAATAGACTGCGTCCGCTACGCAGCAGCAAACAGCCTTATGAGCCTATCTTTCACTCGTCTTGAACATAGTTTAAAACTTACTAGTTTTAAAGCGATGATAGCTCAGGAATTATTTAATTTATTATGAAAACTGACGTGGTTCTGACACATTTTATTGTGCTAAGCAGGACAGCCGCACGCGCGTCGGGCTCTGTTGTCACTCTATTGATAAAGGTCACCGGATGTGATCGAAACTATACTCGGAGTATGCGATTTAATAAAACGTGAGTATTCCCGTATAAATAAAATAAAAATTATTTAAATTATTATAATTTTATTGGCGCGTTCTGTTTGCATGCCGCATGTAGTATTGCCGAACTATCGGTAGTCCAAATTCCCAATATCCATAGTTGACGTTGAAAATAAGCTACAATATCGATAATTGCATCGATAGTATCGATTTATCAGCAATACTAAGCCGAAAGGGCAAGTACATGCCCTTCCTCTTTTGCTACAGTGAAACTATGAGATATCCAAGCTTACGAACCTTTTGCGAATAACACTAAATCTAACTATTATCTTACGATGCTTTTTCATACGGAAAAGCAAAAACAACATTACCAATTCCAACAACAGCTCAATATTTTCTTTTATCTTTTCTTAGTTCGTTCGTATTGGAAATTTGACATTCACGACAAAATGAGCACAAAAACCATTTCTTAGCCGTTACTCGAACCCGGAACCCAATCTGCATTGCTTCTCACAAAGCATGTTACAGCAATCTTGATAAATCACAATGTTTTCATACATACAGAAGTACATCCTTTCATATCATGTTAAGCTAATTGCCTCTGTCATCATTCCATTCAGCAAAAGGATGCCCAAATCCAAAACCGGTATTTCAAGAGTCAGGACATTAATGGATCAATACGGGTTGTGACCGCAAGCTCGCGGAACTATTGGCTGTGGTTGACGACGCATTCCCAGTCTCAGACGGGTCTCCATTTAAGGAAGACGACCTGCACAAACTAACTGTAAGCTGTAAAAACAGCCCTCTAATTGCCAATCGAACGGGAACTACATGACGTTGATGTACGCTTAGAGGGCGAATAAGACCCCAGCTAATTGGATGATTTCAAATATAATTACAAGGCGAGGGGCATAGAAAACAGGTTTACAATGCAAGTAGAAAATGATAAGAATTAATTAGTGCTTTTTATCATATTGGAAAGAAAGTTGAATGAAAAGTCAGTGAAGAAACTAAAGCTTTGGAACTAATCAAAACATTCAGGCAAGGGATCAGGAGAGCAGGAGAGCAAAAGTGGGAAGTGGAATTGTAAAAAGCCGTGGCAGCCTAGTCGGGAGACCGCTCGAATTGAAAGCGTGAGGTCGCGAGTTCAAATCCCGGGTCCGTACCAATGACCTCTTTGAAATTTATGTACGGATTTTCATTCCACTACCTTTTCGGTGAAGAAAAACATCGTGAGGAAACCTGCATTAGTCTGGGGGAAAAAACAATGGCGTATGTGAAACCCCACCCGCAACTGGGCCAGCGTGGTGAATATGACCCAATCGCCCTTCGAGGGCAGTCTTAAGTCCAGCAGTGGACTATGACAAAAGCTGATTACGCAGGAGAACTGGAGACGAAATGATGGGTAGACAAAGAAGACCAAAACCCTTAGTTTTTAGATGGAAAGGCGGTGACACTACAGCTTTATCATCGGCCCGGAGACGTCCACTGCTGAACGAAGGGCTCCCCCTTATAGTGTGGGGGCGGGGGGTTGCCATATTCCCCACACTTGGCAGGCGGCTTGGGAATCGCAGAGTGTTAGGACGCTGCTGCCCGTCCTCCGGAGCGTTGCCCGCTCGTCCAGCAATAAGGAGTATTTAAACAATAGGTATTATTTGGTACTAAGAGATCGAACGTAAGTTCAGTTAGCCCAGTTAGCACAAGATAGACTCAAATCAAAAAGTCATATTATTATGATGGAAGAGGAAGTAATAATTAGCACTGCGATAAAAACACTGGAGTGGATAAAGACAATGAGCTTTTTCTTGCTCTTAATAATCTTCATGATATTTTTATCACATCTATTCAAAAAGACCTACTTTGTTCTTCGCAAACAGGGCAGAAATGAGCTCTTTTCCGCTCGGAGGGAGGAAAAGTGATTTGAATTTGGAATGTGGATTCATAGTTAAAGTTTCAATCACCGAAGAGATCAACCACGGGCATTGTATGAACAAGCCACAGGCTGTTTGAAAAAGGAAGGCGCGCGGATAAAATAAAAAATTTAATGTGAAAAAAACAAAAACTCGCGAAATACATTCCTCCTTCTTTCGTAATCGTTTACTCAAATTCGGATTTTACTTTTTTTTATTTTAACTCTGTGTATCTTCTTCAATAAAAAGTGAGAAGTGAGAAGTGAGTGTGAGTAGTAAGAATGAAATAAACTTAGGTTTTATTCTTATTTATAAGTTGCACTTACTTATTTTCTCATAGAGGGTGATAAAAAGTAAAGTCGGTACCTCGGGATCAACACAATTTTTAAGCTCGAGTACTTTTAAAGAAACACTCTCGGGTTAAAAATAGTTGTTTCCTCCCTTGGTAAACAATCTACTAATAACCTAGAAATGCTCAAACTAAACTTAGAAAAATAGTTTCATAATGCCTTTTCACATTCCCACGAATTGAACTCTACTCCAGTACTGACTCACATAGCTAAAGTTAATCATAAACAATATAGTTTACTGTTGCGTGATAATAAATATAGGTAGGTATTATGCTTGTTACATAACGAACTAAAATACAGGAAACCAGACCTGTGATTATCTAATTTAGAAGCAATTATTCCCACACCACAGATTATATGTCCACGCTAGGAAAGGAAGATGTTATTTAAAATAATATAGGTGGTTACTGTTCACACATCTACAAATCATCTCGTGAACATGCTGTGAAACATAACTACGTAGAGACCAACTTATCTGTAGATGTGTCCACATGAGGAAACTAAATGTTTGAAGACTGTAATCTAGGAAATACGATGATGGCTCCGTCACTTAACTCTATAGATAAATTGTTCACACTATATAAATGGGCAATGAAAAGACAATCATCAAATTGGGAACGCGGAATATAAGACAAGGGGAGAATAGTTTAAAGGTATCTGAACTAAATTAATGTTGATATTAAAAGCATTGCAAGCATGCCTACGTGGTGCAATACCTAGATGTTACCAAATCAAATCGACTCTAGGAGTTTATAGTATTCGAATGATGTAATCAGTTTCTAAAATATACGTAGCTATACTTAGGAATGCAGTTTGGTTTGCCTGACAGGTATAAACACGAATTACAAAAGCTAGTTTAATTATTATATTTACACAATTCAATAAAGCCTTTCAACGAGTCGTGTTTTCTGCTTTGCAATTTTTATTAGACCATTTATTTGTAGGTAGTACGTATCCATAAACTGTCATTGTAATTCGATATTAAGAGCATCATCAGCGTCTATTATTCCGCCCACAGCTGATCGCAGGCCTCATTTCTGCTATCGACGAACAATGCTGGTACCGTTACTACGAGCCTGAGAAGATGATCACACATTACATTCATATCTCGCATTACTTCTAATGATTCTAAACTCGAACGCAACCGAGAAACAGGTAAATGAATTAAAAAAAAGTTTTTTTAAGAAAGGTAGGAAAGTTATGAAATTCTGAGAAATAGCAACTGAAAGAGTTAGACCATTGTGGAAATAACGGAAGCAAGAACTCGTGGTAAGAAACAAAAATAACTAGCTCTCAATTAATGCTTCCGCTACCTTTTTTCACTGGGATTGGTCTGTTTTCACCTCACCCTTCTTCCTGATACCTATTTACTCTAGCTATAAAGACTAGATCTAAATATTGTGCTATCCGAACCATTAAATGTTTTCAGGATAAAAAGTTGCCTATTCCAAAGTATAGCTTTATACCAAATTTCATTCAAACTCACTCGAGCAGAAACAAAAGCACACTTACCTTTAAACTTTTGCATTTAGAATATGTACAAACATGATATTAGTATGAGTATCGTAGAAATACTAATAATACCCACAGGCTGGCCACTCAGCCTATACGAAATTACTTACTTACTTTTATTTTATCGTAGAAATAATAATACCTACCTTAATGTATTTAATTCCTTAACTATACGATTTCAACTTTGATTATATAAGAGAGCTAGATCCTCCAAGGATTTCTTACGATGTTTATCGTAAAGTTTATCAAATTAGGTTGCTGAGTAAGTAGGTAGGTATAGGTTATTCAAAAGCTGGTCATTTTACCTTTTCCCTCATCTAAATACATAGCATGTGGTCAAGCAAGTCGACAAGTCCACTAACTTGTACTTAGATACTTTTTGCCATCGAACCCCATGGTTTTGTAGGAACGTGATCGGCTCACTAATGGTCCAACGACGGGCAGCTAAATGAAATCAATGAGTTAAAATCCTCGACAGGAAACCGGAATGGAGCTGCTTGTATAGTTTTTGCTGATGGCACTGACCGCGCGGTCTTTGTGTGGCTTCAAAACAATCATGGCACAAAAACCAAATCTTTTAGTTTAAACTCATCAACAACATTTTTATGTGTCTTATCTAATAGACACAAGGTTGTTTAATGTAAATGTCCATCAAAACAAAGGTTTCTCGTCCAGAGGCCTTAACCTTGCTTTACGACCAGTCTACCAGAGATAATTACAATGTCCGTATGAAGACAAGTCTTGTTAAAACATCGTTTCGCGTTTTCGTCAAAACAACGAAAGTGGGACGGGCTAACGAGACGGACTCTCTGCCTATCTAGCGGTCTTCTATCTTGTTTACTCATCTTACGAACAAACGAGACAAAAGAATTACTCAGAAGAAGATAAGTGATAATTATGGAGCTGCTAAAGGGACTAATGATAAGACAAACCGTTTTTGTAGGCTACGTTGTAAATGTGAGTTCAAAATCTCATTTCAAGAAGTAGACCGTACTAACAAGGAAGTAGTAATTTTAAATTATAGTTCAGGCGCTTTTGTTGTACCAATGCTGTAACCGTGGTCAGTCTTGCGTGTAGAACATTATTAACTGAGTTTAGAGATAAGATCTCTTGCGATTTAGAATTAAAGAATACAAATAATAGCGTAGGGTCAAAATCTGTAAAGTGTTAATTGATTTGGATATTAAATACTAAGTACTTTGAAAAAGAATAGACCAATAACTCAGTCTAAGACTACAGAAAACACCAACAGAGTTATATACAGGTCAATCTGGACAATTTGCTTTACAGGGTAATAAGCGCTGCGTACCAAATCTTGATATTTCAGTTGAATGAGCTTCTTATTAAGATAAGGATCAACTTGATTGATGTTTCCTTTGATGAATATTTTATCTCTATATTTCCCAGTGGTTGGTCACGGCTACCAAACTGTACCATCAACTTTTTATGGTGTAAAAACCAGTCGGTCAATTTGTAGAGATTTGATTTGTTGTGTGTGCAGTTTTTGATACAATTTTCAAGCTTTATGAGGTGACTAGAACTTATTTTTAGGTTATGTAGCCAAATATGAAGGAATTAGAATTTACAATTGTAAAATTGAAGAGGTGTGTTCTGAAATGAAATGACTGAAATATAGAGAGAAACCAGATCTCAAGTCTATAGATACGTATATCGCGTTGTACGCATGGAGGCACAAATCAATTTGATTTTCAGATTTTTTTCTTATGTTTACGAGCACGAAAAGTTTTATCACGTTATTTTACATCACAATATCACTTTGATAATATATCTAGCTCAAGAGAGAGAGCTAGATCCTCAGAGCAATATCACAAAGTTTTAACAAGTTTGAGCAATAGCTAGAGCTATTGCTATAGTTTTTTTTACGTAAGTAGGCGTTGCGTCGTCATTTGTGTGGGCAATAATAATCCAGGGCTCAACGATCAATCGATCTCATACGTTATTGAAATTATTCTCATAATAAACATGTAAACAGTAGTAGATTCATGAATCAACCATGAGATTGTCTAGACTCCAGCCACTTATTGTGGCACCACGAATGGTAATCATATTGTACTGATCATTATAATTATTATGCATTATTCCGAGAATTTAGAATTAGATATTTTTTTACAAAATATTTGATTTTGGTATAAATCTTATCTTATTATTATTTTTCAGAGCTATCATAATTAGAAAGATACTTTTAAAAAAAAACACTGGCATCCGACAAGCAGCAATTGGAAAATGACTGATAAAAAAAGATTAACTTGTTGTTTTTGTTGTGTTACCTCATAATTATAATTATTATTTTTCCAAATAGGTTGCGTTTGACCACATCTTTCTAGACGTTAAGCAACGATACGATCTATATACGATGAGCTGCGTTTACCTAAAAGAAACCTGTTTACTCTGGATTTAGACAAATAAATTGTAATTAATAATAGTACCCCAAAGAATCATAAATCGCATATTATAAATAGATCCATATTAACTACAACAAACTACAATGACTACTTAGCCTACTACACAACAAAAAACAAAAGGATTGTATCCAGACCGATGAAAGTCTTATATTACACTTATATTATTACAAATAATTATTACGTGCCTGCGGGACTAAAGTGGTTAATTTACCTCGCTACGCGGAGCGAAAGGGACCACTTCCTCCCCGCAGCGCCACGTAAAATCGTATACACACCACGGGAGCAAATAAAGAAGCCTCAAATCTGATATTTCGGATCTCGGCTTCGCCTCGGGAGACAATATAGGTAGGTACTTGAAATCTGAGACATTCTTGACTTTTGCTCCTTAGGTGAGTAATCTACTACTTATTATTTAGTACCTAATTAAAGTGCATAGGTATTAAGTAATATTCGAAGCAGTAATTCAATAAGTAAATTATTGTAAATTCGTAGTTAAATTGATCTAGATCTATCCCCTAATTATATAAATTAGCCGCTAGTCCCAAGTCCCATAAATACACCACAAAGTTGCTGAGCAATCGAGTCTCGAGCGGCTGTCAAAGTATTGCAAAATTACATCGTTACATTTCAATTGATGAATGAGGGCTTCTCTAACTATACCACGATTCAATATTATCCGCAGCCATCGCTGTAATGCAATAGGACTGCCTACGCACTCCCTTCACTATCTAATGACTAGTGAAGGGACTGCCCGGACAGTATTCGGCATATGTCTAAAATTCGAATTTTTCATCTTCGTCAACTATGCGCTTCTGAATAATAGGAGTGTCATTTATTGATGGTTCTTTGACAGTTTCATCCTATAGTTCCCAAATGATATTATGAGGTTGATTTGTTATTAACTACAACAAATTACAAAGACTACTTACTAGCCTACTACACAAAAAAATAAACCAAAAGGATTGTTACCAGACCGGTGTTTTTATATCTGCTACCTGGCTCAGATTATTTCACGCTAGGGTTTCGTCATAAGGTATAAGAAACGTCTTCTATAGTGAGATATAGCTTTGTCTCCGTTTGAACATAGAGCAAAGACTGTTTGCCTCCATTGAAATAAAAACTCTTTTAACAAGAGAAAGTAAAAGAGAGAGAGCGGGGTTCTCTTTTAATAAAAAAAAATGATTTTCAAATCGTATCGCTTGTTCCTTCTGTACACAAACTTATATTTCACAAACTTAATCTCTTTATAATTAAGTCGTGTAGAAGAAATTTTATAGATATCCGGCAAAACATGCTACGAGTACATCTCTTTGAAAAGCCTACTGAAGGACAAATTATATGATTGGAACCTAAGGAGCGTACAGACTTATTAATTAACGTCCGATTAGGAACTTTAAACAAGCTATTTAAATGAGTAACGAACTCTACCAGAACTATTACTAATAGGTACTACTGTTTTATTTACTACTATTTTATGATAGCTTTAGCTTCTATAACATTGTTGGAGACTGTTTAAATTATAACCGTTTTATGGATAAAACACAAAAAAAATGAAACGTATTTCAAACCTATTTTAGTTAAAAAGTGTTTTGTCTTCTTTTTTCAAACTGGAACTGATTTGAACTCAAACTCGAAAGAAATTTGACAAAACACTTTTTAACAAAAATAGGTTTGAAATACGTTTCAGCGCTTTATGCATAAGACGGATAGTTTATAATTATCTTTGGTTTATACAAACTTTGCATTAAGGCGAGGCTTACCAGGAACATTAGGTATTTTATGCTACCTCAGGCCGCACTTTTTAGGAGCGCGATATTCATTTACGCGATTCAAAAGTTGTGAGCGATGCGCCGAGCGCACGTCTTTCGCTCGCCAGCCACGTTGTGTACTTCAGTAATGGAGATCAAGTCACTATGAAATTTAGAATGGAGTTAGCTTATGTTCTGGATTTTTATATATATATTGTATTTCATATATTTTTTTCATATTAAAAACTGTAGTTTATCTTAGAGAGAAGTTGATTCTTTTGGGGCGTTTTCTGGCCAGGAGTGCCTTAACTGGAAACTAAGTATCAAAAAATGTATATGAAGAAAGTCTTTGACACAGATAAAGGCCTGAAATCTAATCAATGAGCACCTAAAATAAAGAAAGACGCCAACGTAACTCAAGAAGTAGCCTGCGGGCCAGTAGGTAGGTACAGTAAACCGAGTAGACGATGAAGAAATAAACACGTCTATTAGAAAGCGTTACAGGGTAGCGTTATATTATTTTGGTTTTTAGCTTCATATCCAAGTTTTCTGTCCTGTCCTGTGACCTGCGTATATCCTAAAACTGCATCCAGAACCACCGGAGGACGGGCAGCAGCGGCCTCTCGGTTAACGGTTGTGAGCATTCTGCGATCTCCAAACCGCCTGCTAAGCGTGGGGATTATGAGAACCCGTCCCTATTAAGGGGAGCTTTGCTTAGCTTTGGGGAGCTATTGGCTTATGATGATTCAAGTTTCTATCGTCTTTATTATTATCAGGTGAATTCTAGGGCAGGCTTCGCTAATACCTCTGTATAAGCACGAGCAGTAAAAGGAAGTTGCCTTGCGCCAGGCGCCAGACAGCGCCTACTATATTATCACGAACCAAAAGTTTTGCATAAAATGGACCAGTGAGATTAGGACATCTTAGAACTTCTAGTTTGATCAATGACACCTGAATGAGTGAATGTGTGAGTGAGTGTTCGATGTTGTGTTCTAGTTTGATTGTTGTTGATTTACCGAACAACCTCTTGAGTATTTTTTTTACCTAAAGTGAGCTTTTTTGTCATTTTTTCAAATCAGTTTCAGTTTCATCTCTATAAATTCGAAAACAAAGAATTTTCCATAGAACATTTCATCCCCCATTGCACCCGCTTAAGTCATCTCTGTCGCAAAATTATTAAAAACAACATTTCTTATTTTAAATTAACTACCCAAATACTAATTGTCCCAACAAAAAGTTAAAAAACAAAGGACCAAAGTTTTTACCCCCCTAGGGATTGAATTTCGAAAAATCCTTCATAGTACACCTTCACGCATCAAGACAAATACACCCTCTAGATTTCAAGTTTCTGCACCAGCAGTTTAGGCTGTGCTTTACCAGTCAGTCAGGACTATGTACCTATTATTAGATTGTGTTCTACATAACTATCGTTCTATAAAACTTAATACGTATAAATCAAATTCGATGTTATAAAAAATTTCATCATAATCATGGGACTTTTGAATAGCTATAGCGTTGATGTTTATCATAACAATTTTATTATGATTGTGACATAACGGCAATGCAATTCAATTCAATTCCAGTCTGGTACGAGTATACTACATGCTAATGGCATGTCTTGCAAAATATTGTAGGAAACTATGCAAAACGTTTAGGTGGTTACTAGTTTCAGAGGTAATGGCAAGTGCTTCCTTGATACTCGGTATACCTACAGACGTCTAAGCAACGTAAAAAACTAAAGTAAAATATATACTCTCTTATTATGAAAACTGACGTGGTTTTGACACATTTTTGTTTTATTTATACGGGAATACTCACGTTTAATTCAATCGGATACTCCAACTATAGTTTCGATCACATCCGGTGACCTTTTTCAAAGAGTGAAAACAGAGCCCGACGCGCGTGCAGCTGCGTCCTGCTTAGCACAAGCGTTATGAGTGCGTCCTGCTTAGCCTCTGTCGGGCTCTGTTTTCACTCTTTGAAAAAGGTCACTGGATGTGATCGAAACTATAGTCGGAGTATCCGATTTAATTAAACGTGAGTATTCCCGAATAAATAAAACTAAAATATACTCGTAGAATGGTATCAGGCAGAATGCTAAATTTATCTAGCCACTAACCCATATCTACTTATAAAATGCATGCTGTCATATTTCTAAATCTTCGCGTTGCCCAATTATCATGAGTAAACGGTTTTTATCACGGCCAAGTTCTCGACTACCAACTCGCTGGTCGGTACAATTCGCCCGTACAAAAAAAACACCTATTTAGAAAATAGAGGCCGTACGCCACTCACAAATTTAGGTACATACTTACATCATTTAAATTCTACGCAAAACAAAACAGAAGTGAACTAAGTTAACCAACGTCATTTAACTTTAAGCGCCGTTATTATGTAAAGACTTGTGTAACTATCTATATATTCTCTCAGATAATTAATTAGTCAACTTAACCTGCAGGATCAGTTTGGAGCAGGACCAGTATTTTTATATATTTTTTATTGATTTGAGTGACGAGACGATTGAGACGGTTGCGTGGCGGTAAGACGTCACGCCTGCCTATAACAGTTGTAGCAGTGCCGGAATTGAAAACTTACGAATTTAATCCTGCGCCGCACTGCACTGCGCTCGTCACCCTGAGATATTAGATATGAAATATTTTTGTGCCCAGTAATTTCTCTGGTAACATTGCCCTTCAAACCGAAACACAGCAATACTTACACACTATTATTGTATGGCGGTTGAGTAACTGACAAAGGTGTGGTACTTCCCCAAGCGCACTCTGCCACAGACCACCACTACAGAAACGAGTACTACTACTACTACTATAGTCCTACCACTACAGAAATAGTTGACGTGAGTTGACGTAACAACCCTAGATATTAAGGAAAAAAAGAAGTACCTACTCTGTCACAATTTACCTATAGGTACACAATCAAAAATAAACATCCAACAGACTGTGATAGCCCAATAAATTGTATGAATTATAAGATTGCATAGGTAACAGAGGCCCAGAACACGTTGCAATGGAGGTCAAAGCAAGCGGTACCTTCATCAACATAATTTATACTTACCTTTGACGATGGAAATTGACTTACTTTTAATTGTGTATTGGCCCGTTTCACGACTCTCTGATAGAGCCGCTCAGTTATTATTCCTATGATTCGCACAGTCGTCCATATAAGGGCTTTGGCTATTCTGTAGTCTGGATAAATAAATGGGATTGCTAAAGTGCAAAATAAAAACACTTGAAAAATACTTGATAACAGATACCGCAAAAAAGCAAGAACAATTATTTCAGTATAATATTATCACTGTCTGGAACTGCTCGCATTTTTTTAATGTATTAAATGCATTTGACTTTTTGCCCTAGTTCATATAAGGAAGTATGGGAATTTGTATTATTAGACCACCTGTGTATGGAAAATGTCCTAAGCCTTTGTTTAACAATATTTTATTGTAAATAGGTCAATTTTAAATTTTAATTTTATATCGTGGAGAGTATCGCATGGTCAATGTCAATGGCAATAGTTTTAATATATATTTTTTAAGATTTCTAAAGCTTAGAAATTAATTATAATTAATTAATTTAATTTACTTAATTTCTTGTAGCTTTCTTTATTTAAATAAAATTGTATTGTCCCCCTTAAATATAAAATCATAGTTCACTATTGGTCACAGACATAGAAAAGGTTTGTAGAAATTGTCTATACTTATGTCATAGCCCTTAGGCAAATCACTCGGCCCGATTTTCGTCTATCGCTTCCAGCCACTGCTAGCTGCTTCGAGCAAACAACTAACTAATGTATCCCTTTCTTACGTATCTTGTCACTCCACCAAGCCTTCAACGCCATTCACTACGTTTGGTGGAGATCCAGATGTTTAGAAAAGTGTCACCGAAGACTGAAATAATCAACAAGACAAATCTCGAGCACTTAAATGGTGAAACCCAGCCCATGTATTATTTATTAATACTGTATCCATTATGGGCGTCAAATATTTAAGCATTTGCATACGCCAGACTAAACAATTGCCTGTCGGAATGTAACAACTTGTTCAGAAACTCGACCGACATCAGTAAATTGAGAATTGTAATGACTTGTTTAGAAAACATAGTTATTATGTCGAGTTAGCACAGCTCCATCGATATCACGTCAGTTGACTTAGTGGGCCACCTGAGGTTACTGACGGCTTTATCAAGATACCAGCAGGCTAATGATAAAAAAATAAAATTTAAAAAAACTACTATAAATGGAAAATTCAGCATATTTTTAGCAGTCGCTGAATGCGAGTAGGCACACTAATATTATAAATACGAAAGTTTGTGTAAGTATGTATGTACTGTGTAATGTATTTGTTACTTATTATGAAAACTGACGTGGTTTTGACACATTTTTGTTTTATTCATACGGGAATACTCACGTTTAATAACGTCACGTTCACACGTTTTCACGTTCTTGTGTGCTAAGCAGGACGCAGCTGCACGCGCGTCGGGCTCTGTTTTCACTCTTTGAAAAAGGTCACCGGATGTGATCGTAACTATAGTCGGAGTATCCGATTTAATTAAACGTGAGTATTCCCGTATGAATAAAACAAAAATATTTGTTACTTGTTTACAATATATTGACTCAACGGATTTGAGTAGAGTTTGGAATGGAGTAGCTTTTACCCTGGATAATAAGTTACTTTTCAAGCCGGAAAAGCACGCAGTTCCTGTGTTCCTGTATGCGGGTAAGACCCGCAGTCAATACATACAGCTATAGAAAAACACGTAGTAAGTAGGTACGTAATTGGTGAAATGAAGAAAAGTAGTTTCCGTTTACGCCCGAAGTGCTGTCACAGTTTTCATAAATTTTCTATCTTTTAGAAAGAACTTAATAACGCATAATTAAGCTAAACACATGGACTTAAAGACTTATTCACGCCAACCTAGCTCAAAAATATCAAAAGATAATTATATTGTAGGTAAGTATATAAGTAAGTAGAAGATTTCTGTATGTTTTTACCTATTTGTGTTATAAGATTAATCTTTTAAATCTGTGTGCTTCAATTTTGACTAAACCGTAGCTTTTATACCAACAGGCAGTTTACGCTTACGCGAACTTTATTATGTGTTAAAAAAAGTTAGGTCTGGTCAT
Source organism: Erannis defoliaria (assembly GCA_905404285.2). Taxonomy (NCBI): domain Eukaryota; kingdom Metazoa; phylum Arthropoda; class Insecta; order Lepidoptera; family Geometridae; genus Erannis; species Erannis defoliaria. Next base: position 6,316,727 of record FR990066.1, on the reverse strand, counting down.
AAATAATTACAGGTCTTCACAATAACTCAATAGTTTTATAAAAGTTTTATATTAAAAATCAAATTCGGGCCCTAATTAGGTCAGCTCAAATGGTGTGAATTATTAACTAATCATTCTCATTTTAAAGTAAACGAGAACTAAACATAAACATGGCCGTAACCCTTATTTGAGATAAATATTTTATGGCATCCATCAATCAAAATGAGAAATGTTCAGATTCATTACGCCTACGCAAAGTTTTGAAAGATAAGCTTTAGTTTTGGAAAGACACCAAAGTTTACTCATTGGAGAGACATAACAGTTGTGAGAAGCCCAACTACCAAATCAGTGTGTATTTTTACAAAATCTTAACTTATCCAGACAAATGACGAGATATATTTATTCGAGAAAAGTTGCATATATTTAAAGGTCTATATAGAAATATATATTTCATTTCAAATTTACATTATCTTAGAAAACATTTTTTAACCAACTATACATTATTTTCAGTTATAAGCAAAGACGGTGTAAGCCTAATTGTCTATAATAAAGCATGAAAACACAGCTTACAAGATAAATGTAAAAAGACATCACCAAGTAATTATAACAATACAAAGTTACACAGTTATTCTATTACAAAGTTATTCTAACTTTGCGTTTTGAAGGAGCAGTAAGTAGATAAGTACATAGGTACTCATACAGCACTTCCAACAAAGATTTCCAAGCTATATGGCTTTTGTACATACATTCCGAAATATTCATTGGTTTTGCCAGGGATTCACCACCTCACGAGTGCGAAACGCTTCTTGTCCCAATCCATACCATATAACTATTGAAAAACATATAAAATTATTTATATTTGGTGGGATATACCTAAGGCTTATAAGTACCCGTAATAGCAACAAGAAAATATTATTGTTGTGTCGCTAAATACTATCTCAATAAACTTGTTAGCTAGGTATAGAATGAAGCAGCATAATTCATCGATATATATGTACTTCGTTAGGTCTTTGCCCTAGAAGGGCGATTGGGCCATATCCACCACGCTGGCTCAGCTGGGGTTGGTGGACTCACGACTGAATTTCTTCTCCGGATGTACGTAGGTGCGTATTTACATTGTATACCTCAAGGCTAATATACGCAATAATCGAGTCTACTTTGAAAAACTGAGACTTTTTTTTTTCATTTGTCAATAATCGCGTATATTTTGGAGTGACCTATGCAAAGAGTTGGTGCCGGAATATTCTGCGCCAGTTCGCAATGTAGTCGTGTATAAATTGGAATAAGCGCCTCGAAGCGCTAAAAAGTAGTATATGTAACGCAGGTCACTAGGTTAGGTCAACTGCGACAACCCAAGAATTGATCCCTTGATTATGTGTAACCAGCACTGGATTGTTAGGAACGAGGGGTTTTCATTACAAACAAACTCATTACAAACTCCACTAGAGTCAAAGTGAGCAAAAGTCATGTATAAATATACCTACGCGAGCAGTTTCCTATGGATGCGTTCTAGCTTTGTATAGAACGTAAATACGCTGCGCAGGTTTCCTTACTATGTATTCCTTCAAGGAAAAGCCAGTGGCATAAAAATCCGTAACACTAAACTCCAAAGAGCTAATTTTTGTACGAGCCCAGGGTTTGAACCCGAGACCTCGCGATTTCAAGTCTGGTGGCCCCTTTTGGCTACGACAAAAAATCGACTAAAATTTCGATTTCCTGGATGACATCTTGTTTCTAGTTATTTTGTTTTAAAAACCATACTTCTGGACAGATTTTGATAACATTGATATGGGATCACTTCTGAAGTATGACCTACCAAACAAAAAATAATCATTAAAATCAATTCATAATTTATTGGCGGAGTAATCGCGTAACAAACAAACAAACAAAAAAAACATACAGTCGAATTGAGAACCTCTTTTTTGAAGTCGGTTGAAAATATGCGATGCATTCTCTTTTGATATCGTTGACCTACAAAACAGTTAGATTCATATAAAACTGGTGTCAACGTCTTGGGTGTGGATTATTGATTTCTCTGCATTAGGTTTGCAAGCGCGGCTAATCAATCATGGTGCAGATAAGGCTTCGTGGGAGGTATTGAAACCAACATGGAACTAGATGGAGTAAATGGTAACTATACTTAGCTGTATTTATTATAATAACTTTCTTTATATATACCTTTATTAAGTTGAAACTTTTAGCATACGACTTTTCATGTATGGAATTTTATATAACATATTTCCTTACCTGCGCAAATGCGTTTAACCTTAAAAAGACTAAGTTTTCATCTTTGAAGCTATTAGCGATACATGTCATCAGTCATCACTGGCAACACACACTCTAGTCTCTCACTGGTCGACTCTTTATTAAAGTTATCTAAAAAAAAGTATAGTAACTCCTGCTTAGTTTCTATTGGCACGAGCATTCAGAAGCGTTGTACTGTACATGTTCTAGTTCTGATTGCAGGCGTTTTCCTTGATATAAATACCGACCGAATACGGACGTTTATATTATTTAGTTCTGTGCCTGTAATAAATAAGCTCCTCATTTTTTGCGCTTGGGAAACATTATTATTTAAAACTTTACTTACATAAGAACTTAAAGATTTCATTTTAATTAGTAGGTAGGTGGAACCCATGGAATTACGTAGCTTACGAGTATACAGCTGAGAATTTGTAATTAGATCATTACTGTGGTCTATTCAGATGGTTTTAGTTGACAGTTCTAAACTATGTTTTTAAAGCTTAAACAGGAAGAAAAATGTTGACCTCCGGCAGGACTCGAACCTGCATACGAGCAGTCGCTATGGGTTTCCGTCCCAACTGCTTTGCCAATTAAGCTACAGAAGTCCCTGCCTTAGATGCCAAATTTCCGAACCTGTTATAAGCTACCAACTAAAGCGTTGGTGGCGCCATCTGTAAATTTTTGTTACACAAATATTTACCCAAGCCGAAACCGTTGCAGGTTCCAAGGCCTGACGAGAGAAGTCGCACTGGCTAAACTCCAAACCAAACTAGTAGTTCTAAACTAGTTAAAGTATTGCTGTCCTTAGCTAACATGCAGCAATATTTTAATTAGTTTAGAACTGTCAACTAAAACCGTCAGAATCGACCACAATGTCCTCTTTACAAACTAACTTTACATACTTAAATAAATTAATTAATATCGATGGACATTTTTCACACAGCGCCATCTAGCCCCAAACTAAGTTATTATACAGGGTTACGCGGAACGTTAGCACTAATCAGAAAGGACATATATTGTGCTTAACATAGTGAACAAGTTTACTATAAATCGCGAATAAAAAATCATACCTACATTTTGTCAAGGGTGAATGACATTTTTCTAAGGAAGAACTAGTATTTTACGCGTTTTTAGGGTTGGCTCCGTAGTAAAAATTTAACACAATGACCTTCTTTTGGTTTTGGTAATGACCTTTCCGCGTACCTCGTACCTATAACCTGGAAGCTTCAAGTCAAATGTGACAAATTAATTTTGCTAAAGAATAGGCAACGCACCGGCAACGCTTCTGGCGTTGCAAATGGTCATGACCATGGCCACCTACCACCAGGTTATCTGTCGACGTAAAAGACGTCCCATAGAAAGACGAACCAGCAATTTAACGGATCGGATGCCACGTTAAATTTATGGTCCCGATTGTTGTTTTTTTCTTCTATAATTCTGTAACAAACAACAACCATCAAGCCATGTCGGAGGCCTTTCGATGGCTTATAAACTCTGACACTAGGGCTAACCACTCAGCCTATAAAAACATACTTATTAAATATAAAAGATAAAGAAAGAGGTATCAGCCAAACGTTTAGTCATTTCCTGCCGGAAAACACTCGTTTAAAGGTAAATGAAACCCAAAATAAACAAAGCCTAGAAAATTAATCTCAGGCATCAAGGCTTCTTTCATAAATCGTCCGACATTGCTCTTAATTTCGACGAACCTTGAACTACACAAAATGCGGGTTCCTCTACCACTTTCTGAGGCAAGTAAGAACCTTCACGGCCGATACAAGACCATCAATGAAAATACCTGTAAAACAGCGACTAAATAGCTGTTTTACAGTCATTTCCATTCATCGTTCATGTCGATTCTTTTATAAGACAAGCAGAATATAAAAATATTAGTTGCAAAAATTATCAGCTCAGTGACATCCTGTGGATTATTCAGTAGGTACTGAGTTATCGGTGACATCCTGACTGGTGTTTTAAATTCAGAAATCAGAACAGTTTGTGGCTTCAGTTGACATTGTAAAAATGATTCTGGTTTTTCTCCTAATTGTTGGAGTTGTGAGTGCTAATGAAAATAATTGGAAATGTAAGTGTAAACTTTTTTTATAGATAACGACCTACCTAGGATTCGCACTGGTATACATATAAATGCATGTATTATATATTATATTGTAACACTTCGGAATAAATGCACTAAATGATAGACAAAACTGTTTCAAAATTCGTATCGTAGTTTAGAAGGATTAATCGCACCATTCTACATACGCAAAATGCGACATAATTTTTACTTTATTTAGTGATGACGTTTTTAAACTATCTTAAATGTTTAAGTAAGTTCGTATAAATATAGGCTGAGCTGAGTGGCCAGCCCTATTGTCACAGTTAATGTGCCGCCCGAAGGCCTTAACTCTGAACTCCTTTGACTAACTACAAAATACAGAGCAGATAGGTATGTGAATTCCCAGAGATTCGTGCATCGATTATTTCGTACCCGAATCCATTTACAACACAATTTTGTGCTATTTACTGAGAAAAATCTTTTATTCAGCGCACAAGCGTGAACCACACTGTCAAGATTCAGGCTTATCATTGCCATCTTAATACGAAAAGAAAAAACAAAGATGCAGGCTTTGTTTGAAACTATTGCAGACCTCGAGAGTTGTATAGATGTCTGTTTAACTTGGAAGATCTAGCTCTCTCTCCTGTTTAAAGTTTTTACAGGAATGACATTCGTGGTTTTGAAAATCGTACTTGCATGTTATACTAGTTTTTCAACCACATTTCCAGCTGAACTCAAGGACCCCGCATGGAAAGAAGTCATAGAGCAAGGCGGGATGCACATTGGCGGAGGCAGAGTAAAACGATTCGTTGAACTTGAAGGAAGAACGGTGAGTTTATACCAATTTTTAATCTACGTTTCATCATTCATACACCCACACACAAATAGCTTGCCTAGCTTTACTATAAAGGAATATCGCGCGAATTGGAAATGAGGGCATTTCCGATTCGCGTTTTTATTTTCGTCATATTTTACCTACTTCTACATGACACTCTGTTGATTTTTGATACGACATCCGCATCAAATCTTACTAAGATGTGCGTACTCATTCTAAGCATCCAAGCTGCTCCCAAACTATTCTGATTGGGACACATAATAATTTCTGATTTTATAAGTACATTTTCTGATTTTCTACTCATAGGTATACCATCATTTATTATTGCTTTAGGAGGTATTTTATACTTCTTTTTGTTTTATTTGGAGGTAGGCCTCCATACATACACTGTTGCAAATAATTCTGGAGCCAATTACGTAACACGTAGAAATCATATAATCGGCGCCACAGCTCGTTGTCGAGTCAACCGACTTATTTATGACCCACGACAGTGGATAATTGGATTTTACCATAAATAGAACTGCATAGTAAAATATATTATAAACAATGAATGCTGAGTTTAGTATTCACGAATGAGTTATAAAATATATATAATAAAGAAAAATACTTTTCATAGAAATTCCACAATTATTTTATCCCACAAACCAATTTAAACCATATACGCCGCCTTCATCGCAGCGCCTGATTTAGCTTGAAACACATGTGGTCTAAATACATAGCTTTCTTCTTTGATTATTATCTTCTTTTGCTTCGGATAAAGGTCTAGGTTAAACATTTTTTTGGTCAACCTAAGCGAGTAGGATACCGAAGACACCAAAAGACTAAGAAACTATCAAACGAATATAGGTGAAAATGTAAAGGGTTGGTGTGTCATGTTTGCTAGACGGTCTAGTGTTCTGTCTAATAGTGAAATTTCCACCTTACCATATACCGGATTAACTTTTATCCAGGTGAAATATAAGGTTCTTAACTATGAACCTTAAATTTATTTTATTTTTATAAATGAATAGAAAGTATGCGGCGCGCAGCTAGTAAGTATATAATTATTCAAGCCGCAGTAATTTCCTCTTTTGGTCTTTACAGATGGAAAACAGCAACCAGCCCTGTACCCAACCAAATGGAAAGCAAGGACGGTGCAGACCTGTCAAGCACTGCCTGCAGGAAGACTTCAAGAACGACTTCATCAAATTCATGGACTACATGTGTGTCATTAATGAAAAGTAAGTCTTACACTGCACTTTTCACAATCTTCGATCTAACGATCTTGTGAAAAAGGATATGGTTTAGAACCTTACAAAGTCTACAAAAAGTGGATTCTTGTTGCGTCCTGTCTACAAATGAAGCTTTGGGTGGACAAATATAAAAATGTGGATCCAATGATAATAAGGAGGTGTGGACCGAAACCAAGTGGATACACGTATTACGTGAGACCCAGAAACTCTTAATTGCTGCCAAGACTTGTATTGATATATCATATTTGTAAAAATATTAGCCTTGTACAAATGTATTTTTTCAGGCAAATAGGAGCATGTTGTCCAGAAAACACTGACAGGTTTGGGCCAGAAGGCTTGGCCGGAGACTTACCGGCAACGGCTCCCAAAGAAGAGGACAATGAAGCTATTATGAGAATCACGAGAGCTGAAAACAGAGGTAACTTAGATACCTAGGGAATTTAGTTGATTATCTAGAGTTTTACACTTAAATTAAGCTAGCCCACGTAAGTAACAAAGTAAGCTTGATAATGATGATGATTGTAAGATCAGATTGTATTTTTGCCGAAAATAAAAAAACTGTATGCAGCTTCATTATCATGTCTGTAAAAAATTAAACGTCTGCGTATACGTGATAAAATCTTTGTCAAACATCCCAAGGTCAATCCCAATCATCCCAATCATCAGCCAAAAGACATACACTACTGGAAAAAGGCCTCCCCTTAATAGGGGAAGGAGGGTGCCATTTTCCCCACGCTTGGCAGGCGACTTGAGAAAGCCAGAATGCTCACCACTGTTAACCGAGAGGTAGCTGCTGCCCGTCCTCCGGTGGTTCTGGATGCAGTTTTAGGACATGCCCAGGTACCAAGGCAAATAAAACAATATTCGAAATAAAGAAGAAACAGAACATTTTTACTTACGAAGTTAGGCATTAAATCTTTCGCAGTCTCTAAAGGGTTTTCAGCTATGTGCTCCCGTAGATCAGGTGAGGTATCACCTTGGTAAAAATGCCCTGGGTGGCTAATGGTGTTCCCTAAGAAATTCCACTGGTACACTTTACTAATTCACGGACAAATCCCATCAACAAGTTTCCACCCTTCCTTAAAGGTTGCGGTCTAAGCACGCGTCCACACGCCCGTGTGATGGGCGCGCGACCGACCAACGTCCGCGAGTGGCCCTGGATGGCGTCTGTCACTCCGACTGGCTTCGAGCAGTACTGCGGCGGAGTCCTGATCACGGACAGACATGTGCTTACTGCAGCCCATTGCACTAGAAGGTATGTACGTCTCAGTAAGGTATGAGTTCTGAAGGCAAAAGGCTCAACAATTTCTGTTAGCTTTACTTTTCCACGAGAAAATAGAATGTTTTGAAGGCGTTTTTAGAACTTCCAAGATGACGCCATAAACTTCATGGGCCAGACATGACAGACCATTCCATCCATATGACAAACATGGATTACACCAGCCAATCTTCATATCCCTGGATGAATCTTTTTAACTTTCGTGATTTGAACACATAATTATGTTAATCACCGGGACTTTATTTTGTGCGCGATTAATTCCCGGTGACATAATTTTAACATTATAAATTCGTGTCCCTAGGATCAGCGGTAGAGACTAAGCCTTTACATGTCAGACATTCAGTGATATAGTCAAACCTATATGCTGAACTCGAGGGATATAATCAATAATTATTCAAATTATACAAAGCCTTATATATCGAGTTTGTTATTGTCGTTCTCCAGGTGGGAAGCCGATGAGTTAGAGGTACGCCTCGGCGAGTATGACTTCATGCGAGATAACGAGTCCCGCTCCTACAACTTCAAGGTGGTCGAGAAGCGGCAGCACGAGAACTTCGAGCTGGCCACTTATAAGAACGACATCTCTATCCTCAAGTTGCACCGGCCTGCGGTGTTTAACACCTACGTGTGGCCCATTTGTCTGCCGCCTTTAGGGCTGGACCTCGTTAATGATACTGCTGTTATTATTGGTAAGAAATTCATGACATATAAGTTACATGCAGAGACGAATTCCCCATAAGGCCGACTAGGCCCGGGCCTAGGGCGTCCAAAATATTGGAGCCAGCCAAAACGTCAAACAATTTTCATAAGAAACGACCGAAGAAGGGGGTAGCAGGTAGGTACTACACGGGCTTGGGCGGCCAAGGCTGCTAGTCCGCGTCTGATTACATGAATTATATCTACCATCTTGCTTGAAGCAGAAAAATGAAACAATGCTAATAAGCAGACTAATTATTATTCTCACTATCACGAGAATCTCTAGTTTATCTATTGACTTCATAATATTGTTGGACCGTTATTGTGCGCAGCTTTATTCGATATTCGGAAAAGTCCCGATCAGGTCGATTCAGATGGGTGATCAGGTTTGGCATTTACAACTGAGCGGACCGTGTGATCCAGATTCAGATTCAGATATTTATTGCTACCATAGTGTACACAGATATTGTAAAAAAGAAGTTTCATATGGACCCTGTCGGGGGTCGTATGACATGTTAATTTATTAGTTCCGGCTGTTTGTTTTATAGGAATATTAGGTATTTTTTTCGTTCGAGCCCAGCTCGAGCTTTTGTTCTCCCACAGTGGGCATAATAAACCCACCCTTATGTTGAAAGCTGATGCAGTAGTGCTTTATATTTTGTAACAATATCACCTTAAAGGCCTAAACATGTGTGTAGAAATTCGTAGCATTCGAAATGTTAAATTTAAATTGCAGGTTGGGGGACTGAATCTTACGGTGGTCCGCACAGCACCGTGCTGATGGAGGTGTCGGTGCCAATCTGGGACCATCAGAAGTGCGTCGACTCCTTCACAGATTCCATTTTTGATGAAAATATCTGCGCTGCTGGCTATTCTGGCAGTAAAGATGCGTGTCAGGTACTTAAATAATGCAGATCTACTTATCCTTTTCTAGTTTGTACACAACTGGGTCTGCTGCTAGACTAACAGTCGAATCACTGGATCGTCATACATCCAAAGGAATGAGGAGGTGGCAGTGAGTTCCCTTTTTGGAAACTGCCCCTACCACCTTCCATGTTTCCTGAGAATTACAATTCAGTCATTTTGAAAGGGTTTTATTTAGCTTGCCCTGTACGTTGTTGTTGTTTTTTGGGGCAAATTTAGTAATTTAAATTTTACCCCCTTCCTGTCGACAGATTGATCCGATATTTGGTGTACACTTTTAGTTCTGATGACATAACCGTTTAACTCTTTTTTTAAAGTGTTAGGCTTACAGTCATCGATTTGATCTACATAGTTCGACGTGCTCCCTTCCCCGTCCCAACCCACGGGCGTAGCATAGCTATAGATTTCACATAGTGTTCTAGTCCAACTACTTTACGCCATAAAGAGGAACTGTTGTAAGCAGCGACAGAATCAATCGATTGGAAATTGTACCCACATTGTCGCTTATTATCAAGTGAAGCAAACGTATCTATTTTCAATATAAAGGAACAAAGCCGTAAAAATCATAAAGAAATTAGAAGCCGCTCTCATTTATAGATATTACATTCATATAAAATAAAGAATGATGAGACAATCAACTAGTTCTATACAATCATTGTTTTGTGTAGTAGGCTGAGTAGTTTAAGTAGTATAAGTAGTTTGTTGGGTATGTCCTGGGTATGTCCTTAAACTGCAACCAGACCCACCGGAGGACGGGCAGCAGCGTCCTCTCAGTTAACGGTGGTGAGCATTCTGCGATCCCCAAGCCGCCTGCCAAGCGTGGGGATTATGGCAACACCCCTCTATTAAGGAGGAAGCCTTCGTCCAGCAGTGGACGTTTTATGGCTGATGACGAAGTAGTTTGTTGTAGTTAATAAAGGTTTATGACTAGTTCTAATCTAATATTTATGACCTCATCAGGGTGATAGCGGTGGACCTCTCATGTACCAGATGTCTAGCGGTCGCTGGGCCACCATCGGGGTGGTCTCATGGGGCGTTCGATGTGGCGAGCCCAACCACCCGGGCATATACACCCGGATAGACAAGTACTTGCCGTGGATAGTCGAAAACGTTATATTCTGATTCATGAGCTCTTCATGGTCTCCAAGAAGTGTTCCAGAAGACATGTTTAAGGATACAGGCGTGACTCTTGTAACAGGAAATAAAGTTGAACGAATACCAAGTTTTATTTTAGAATTTAAATTACATTAGGTACATTTGACCATAGAGGTAGTTCCTATCTCTATGCATTTGACTTAACATTTATGGTAGGTAACACGTCACTTATATTGTGCTATAAGCTTGGAGTGTACTATAAGTCCAAAGCAAGTTGTTGTACTCATCATTGTAATCAAGTGTTAAATTTTCTTTGATTGTAATTGCAAAAAGCTCTCTAAGCTTTAACCCTGAAATGAAAATCTCAGCTATTCTATAGCTATATAGTGAGCGCCTATGAATGGTCAAAGCGATGCAACGCCGATTGTTCATTGGCTTCTTTCTTTGCTGGCTTCTCACAACTATACCTACACCGTTTTTAGCTGTTTATATCCGTCAACCTTCTAGTAGATCCGTTAGCAATTTTAAGGTAAGTATCATATAATACAGTTGATTTCTTTAATGTTTGAATTATTTTAAAGGCAATGCAAAATATGGTACAGTATCTAATCGAACACCCACTCGAATACCTAACATAACATATACACATACATATATGTAATTAAATATGTAACAAATTGTAAACAAGTGAACATTACAATATTTGTCTCAAACCTTTGCTTGCAACGCTTACCAAATCAAAAATTCATTAGGTATGTAAGCGGCCGGACTGGTAAAATATTCTAGTCTTTGTGTTGATTAATGCAGCATATCAATCGTGATCTTTTCACCACAATCTTCGATGGCTTGCAGCATTTCTACCACTTCTTTCTCGTCAATAATAGGATGGAAGGTGAACGCCATTCGGAAGAAATTCTTGTGATGATGCCGGGGTGAGTAGGCAATCATCAGCTGCGAGTTTAGAGTCAAGAGCTCTTTAATTTTTGGTGTTATCTGAAAACAACAATATTTATGAAGTTATAAACAGGACCGGGGTAGGTGGCATATAAGAAAAGACGCCAATTTAAATTTATTTATAAAAAAAATGCAGTTAATTGGCATTCAGCGTTCTTGCTACCTAGCCTATAGTCAGCAGTTAGTAGACAATCACGGGCTGAAAATAATGAACAAATCACGGACGTTTGAAATGTCAAGCAACAATGGCCTCTCCTAATGCACGCCACACTAAATTCTAACAGAAAGGCAGATCGTGGCCACAACCTAGACACACAAGAGATTCAAGTCAAGATCAAAGTTCTTCCATCAAAACAATCTCTTGTGTGTCGCTATAATGGACGAAAGTAAAAAATAACATGGGCTGTGGGACCATAGGTACACACTTTAACGTGATTCCTAATCTCCGAAGTCCTCATAAATAAACAGTAAGTATAGTATTGTGTGTATGTTTGTTTTCTTTAACTAGTGTTAGTAGTTCACAAGATTGCGATGCCTGAGGCCAAAAGGTACTGTGCCTTCAACTTTCACAAGATAATATGTTCTTACCTTATGCATGAGGTCCCACCAATGAGTGTCTTCTGCTTCCTCCCGCATGAAGTTGGGTATGTACCAGAAGCAGACGTTTGGACACTGGATAGGCGCCGACACGAGCCGGAAGCCAGGCCTCGCTGCTATGGTCTGGACACAAAACTCTGCGATCTCCATGACGCGGTCTGTTAGCGCGCCGAGACCATGGTCTCCTCTAGCTTTCCACATCATCCATAGCTTGAAGGCGTCTATCTGGAAATAGGTACACGTGCATGACATATTTAATCTCAGATTAACGTTAGCCCATCAGTGATGCTCTAGACTTTGTTTTGTTACTCAAGTTCTGGGTACCGCTGATAGTCATGGAAAATACTGCGTTAAACTAAGCTAGTCGGGCAAGCGTGGCGCTTACCATTAGACGAGGTACTTGCTTGTCTCGTAGAAGTCTCTCTAGCTCATAACAGTAGCAGTGCTAGAGTTGTGTACTTGCGAATACAATCCTGCGCCGCACTGTACTGCGGTCGTCACCCTGAGATATTAGATGTTAAATATCTTCACACCCAGTAATTTTGCTGGTAACCTATCAAACCGGAACACAGTAATACTTGCACACTACTGCTTGGCGCCTGAATAACCTGCAAAGGTGTCGTACTTCCCCAGGCGGACTCTGAGTCCTACCACTACATATCTAAATATAAAAGCCATTTAATTGTATGCATTTATTTATTTGTATTTTGTTTGTGGGAATTATGGCTGCCTTCTCACCCTCATTAAGGAGGATGCCTTCGTTGAGCAGTGGACGTCTTCTGGATGATGATAACGAACACCAATGTGTTCCGGTAGAGTCAGAGTTCAAATCAATCCGATCAGTCAACTATGTATAGTAACATAATATCTCACCTTTCTCCCACACTGAATGCTCTTGTCTCCCGTATCATAACTGACGTCATAGAACTTGTCCTGTTGGAACAGGTAGTTGGCAGCTGCACAGTTTGCCTCGTGCAAGAGACCTCTCTCGCGAGTGAGGAATACGGAGCACTGGAGCGGAGCGCCCACCATCTTGTGAGGGTTCCACGATATGAAGTCAGCTCTGGAAATCAAATTTTGAGGCTTCGTTAAGTTACTGGACCCTTAACCAAATTGGTTCTATTGATTAAGGGGGCGACTAATGCCAAAAGTAAGTAAAAGGTGTATTTTTAAACACATAGTTTAATGATAAAGAACGTAAATATTAATATTAAAAAAATACTACAGGTAGGGGAAAAACCTAAAAAAGCCGAGTAACCGAATAGAATTTTGGAAAATAATCTGGTTTATTGACAAAAAAAATACAAATTACCAACAAAAAAACTGTTTTAATTCAAATGATCTAAATTATCAGCGACAGCACCACATTATTTTTTACGAATTACATAGCTAAACTAATGTTTTAGCACAGTAGCCGTTTATTTTTTTTATTACATGCCTAGTTTTTGTTTAATTCAATAAAATCTCATCTAAATTGCTCAAAGCTATCATCATCATCAATTGTATCATGCGATTTTCGACTCTAAACTAATGCAAGACGCGCGGGTGAAATCTGTTATTTTTCTGGCATTAGTCGCACTCTTAAGACAATTAATTGATAGTGGTGTCCGAGGCAAGGTAAACGGAGTGTTGGTTAGCCGGCAGCTAGATGGATCGACGATATTGTTAAAATCGCGGGTCGAACCTGTACACGGTTGGCGTGTAACCGAGGCAGATAGCATAACAAAAGAGAGACTTAATATCAAGCAGTAGGATGAAGAAGGTATGATGATGTTGATGAATGAAGTGAACACATAAAAGCATCTGGTTTAGTGATACTCGTAAAGATTTTTTTCTCCAAGTAATGTGTTTTACTAAACAGCTGAGTGGCAGTGGTAGGGAGTTAAAGCTATAGGTAATGCTGATTGAACCCCAAGCCGTCTGCCAAGCCTGGAGATTATGGCAGCTCCTCCCTATTAAGGTGGAGGCCTTTGTCCAGTAGACGTCTTCAATGGAAACAAAAACTATTAAAGAAGATATATTTTCTAAATAGAAAGTTATATACCTTTCGATTCCTTTCAATCTGTCTCTGAAATGTTGTGACAGCATCAAACTACCTCCCCAGCAAGCCTGAAATGAACATCCAAATGAAAAAATAAGGTCATAAATAAAAAAACATTGCACTGATTTGTATAACTTTGCCTTTCATCGAAATAACAAAAAGAATAGGGTAGATGACTGATGTTTATATCGCTGAAACCAATAGCTTTGATGAAGAATTTAAGTATATATTTGTATTTATTTATTGAAAAAATAATTTAAATCGGTTAATAATGTTCTGATATACAAGCGTTTAAAGTTTTGTTTTTGTTAGAGACAACTCTGTCCCTTTCCCACAAAACAAACAATTACGTCACGCCTTACTTGTCAGAATAAAATTTATATGGCGTACAGAGCAGAGACGTCACGTCGCTTACTTTTGATCTGAATTTCATTTTCTTTTCATTAATCAGCTATATTTATGGGCCACATTTTAATAGGACAATAAAAAAACCCAGTCATCTAGCCTATTCTCTACTACACACACCATCATAATTCAATGATATAGACAAACCGTAGTTTGAAACCAAGTACTTACATCAACGTACATCAAGACACCATGCTCCTTGCATACGTCAGCTATTTCCTCAAGATCATCGATAGCTCCAAGAACAGTTGTTCCAGCGGTACCGTTCACCATTAGAGGGTATCTTCCAAGGCGTTTCTCCTCTCGAATGGCTTTGTCGAGTTCGTGGATGAGCATCTGACCTTGGTCGTTTGTTTTTATAAACCTGATGCTGTCTGTGCCGAAGCCAAGCCAGTGAGCTGCTTTGCGAATGGAGTAGTGACTCTGAAAGTATTTGTCTAAAATGTAGGTTTTACAATCAGCTTCGAACAAAAGGTTCGAGAACATATTATTCAATTTACTATGGTGAATAACCGTACCAAGTATTTTATATATTCGATCGTTGTTCTCATTGTGATAATGGTCTCTCCCACGCATCACAGAATTACGTGATATAAAGTTAACGCAAGCGAAATAGCACGCTATCACAATTGAGTTTTAATAATTTAGCCATGTAGTTTTATTTATTTTACAACATGTCTACTTACATCCTCAGATGTGAAAACCACGAGATCCGGAAGGTCCTTCATTCCTTTGGCCTTAACCTGCGGAAACTTCTTGTACCTCGCCGCGACCATTCCGTAGAGCATCGATATGCTCCCTCCAGGGCTGAAGATACCATCGCCTCTAGGTATTCCAAATAAATTCAGGATGTGCTTCATTACTTTTAACTCTATGAGAGTGAATACTGGGGCTACTTCGTATGTGTACCTGAAAAGTTTAAAGTTGGTAGCTGTTTAGTGAGATAAACGCAAATGTCTGAGAGTCATCCTTTCTTTTATGATTTTTGAAAACAATTAATATTTTTCTTAATAATTATCTTTTTAGGTCAGAGAATCATCCTATGTCTGGTGCACAGAAAAAAAACCAGCACCTTTTCTTCTACTTGAAGAAAGGGTCTGAGAGCTCGCCTCAGCCGAGGAATATCTTCATTAGTTAAATCGCTGTTCCATCATTAGCATAATAAATACTCAAGTAAATATTAATGAAGTTTTATGTTTCACTCAATGTTTTATTTAAACGGGATTACTCACTTTTAATCCGACGCGCGTGAGGTAAATTCCTGTTCCGCATATTTGCGCGTCGCGCTGTTTTCACTCATTAAAAAAGATCACCGGACGTGATCGAAACTAAAAAAAATATGTAGGTATACGAACGACTTCATTAAACGTCAGTAATCCAGAATAAATAAATAAAAAGTGTCAAAACCACGGCTCTTTTCAGTGAAAAGCACTTACTGACTAGTATTAAAAGCTTCGGCGACCCAGGCTCCAGCCAGCCCGTAAGGGTCGGTTCCTCCATAGAGTTGGTTCCGGAAAGTTACTTGATTTGTCTTGACGCTATACTGCACTACATGGCGGACACATCTCTCGAGCTCGCTGTCGGAGACTCCGTGCGATATTTCTAGGTCTGATTCTAGGATTATCTGCAAAATAATATACATTTTTAATAAATAGTTAAAGGGAATTGGATGCATAGAATGACAGAAATGGTTTGAATTGTATTATGACAAATCATTTTCTAGAAGTTTGAACGAAGTTTTGGTGATTTTGATATTTGTAAATCATCTTTGTCATCATAGTCAGCCTATCATAGTCCACTGATGGACATAGACCTCTGCCAAGGCACGCCACTCGGCCTGATCTTCAGTTATCCGTCCAACCTTTGACAGCTGCCCTACATACATCGTCACTCCATCAAGTCTCAGGTTACTACGTTTGCCGATTCGTAGTATCCACTCTAGGATACGTCTACCCCGCAGCGGTTATCGGTTCTGCGACAGATAAGACCAGCCCATTGCCACTTCAACTAATGATGATAATGATAAGCAATGTAGGCGGTCATATCTGTCGCAGAACCGAGAACCATTGGAATAAACGTGGTCTAGAGTAAAGAGCAAAGATACCACAAATGCGCAACGTAGCTTAAACATCATTAACATCAGCTAAAATGATAGATACGAGAACAATCAGTGTATCCCATTAAACAATAATAAAAAAGCAAAGAACAAATTATTATCACCGACAAGCCGACAAAGTCAACCTTTGCTCTTAGAACGCAGTGCGAATAGGTTATAATATTACCTACCGACATACGAGATTGCCTACCGGAAACAATAATTTGTGTTTACAAAACAGTGTACTAATTACTGCATAGTACTATCGAAAAACAATGCAATAAACGACCGTACTACCCCGCATTACATAAGTGGTGCGATATCAAGTCGTTACCCGGGGGTTACGGAGACGGCATTGCTGATTAGGTTGTGTTTATCTGTTATCGTATACTACTCATTGGCCCTCAGACAATGAGCAATCAAGTCTCGTTCTCACCGAATGAAAGACATTGAGTAATAAGTTCGTATAAGCTAAGTTAGTTCTAATTCTAATGCCTGTGCTTATTAATATGATTTTTGGTAGCATTTATAAGTGACCATTTTCAGAACAGGCATTTCTTAGACTAATTTTTAAACATAGACCATCTTCAACCACACACACGTGTGATGTTAGTTATGGCTTAGTAACGGCTTAAAATTTTACAGTTGCATAAACTTATGAACTTGCTATATGAGATTTGAAAACAAACATCGTAAAATCAAGCTTGCTTAGTTTACTTCGCACCTATGAGTGAAAAGATGACACGATGACTATATGAAACAAAGTTGGAATCATTAGAACAAAAAATTATATGGTGTTTTTGACACGTCGTTTGTCGTCCTATCCTTTAATCAAAAGGCTAAACATAACAAATTACTGTATGAGTTGCTCGTGCTAGCGACTCACGCCCATATTTTGCAAGTCGATCAAAATGTAAAACACGTTGTAGCGGAGAACTCTTTTGCAGAGTGCGCCTGAATAACTATCACACTTTTTCCAGTTATTAAACCGCGAAGCACTACTTTGCAAACATTTTTACGTCTTACAGATTTAAGGGCAATGTTTTCAGTGAAATTATAGACCTGGGTAAAAAGAAAAAAAAAACATTTTATTTTAAACGAAGTTTTATTTCTGAGTAGCACTGAACTGTGATGGGTATTTAAATAAATCTTTTTTGGCGATGTGCTTTGTGGCGAATTAACAATAACCCATATATTTTACATTACTTTTATATATCATTTGCACAGGATTATTTAATCTTGCCTTGCATTATTTTGTTACCTAGCAAGTACCAACTTATTAGAAAAGGCAAAACAGAATGATAAAGTATTGTACTTATAATTGGACCCAAGGATATATTAATTTAATGCGCTCCATGGAATGCAGTCATCATTTAGAGATATTTAGTATGTTCACATCAACTGCAACCCAATCAACGTAGGTAGATTGTTTATAGCGGAAAGCAGGCGATAAAGTTGGCGATTATTTTCCAGTAGAAAACGGCCTATCAAAGTAATCGTCAACGGTAACCGCGGTAACGGTGGTAGATGTATAAATGAAACTTTTAAACGTAAATTGAAGATAAAATTTAATATCCTGACCAACTCTACCTGTGTTTCGATTTGACTATACAAAATATAATACTATTTATAATAAAATTCCTAAAAAACATTAAAAAAAATAGTTTCAGATTCTAATTAATATTTGGTTTCAGATAACATCAATTATTATTTTGATTAAAGAAAGAAATTAAAGATTAAATTGATTATTCATTTCAGGTTCAATAACTTTTTATTACAGATTACTCTACCACGTTAGCCCTTTTCGGCACTTATTCCTATTGGTACTCGACACGATATTCACAGCGGAACACTAGAAATTATGGTATATAACGGTTGATTTTACTAATACTTTTTTATTAAAATTATTCACCATAAAACACATTCCCTGCACACATTAGTAGGTAAAGTTACATTACTATTATCGAAAAATATTAGAGAGACGCAATTAATTAATTGCTACATATTAAGTAATTTTATACTTACTTACTTGTTATGTAGCAATTGACAAAATGACGTCTAAAAAGTCTAATTTTAATTATGCAGTTGGACAATATTAAGTACCAGTTAGTTCTTACCACCAAATTAATGGAATGACTGAAATTAGGTTGATTAAAAAAATTGCCTATAATATCATAGTCGATCAAAATTAAGTAAGTATCAGTTAGATCTTACCTCCAATTCCTTGGGATGTCTGAAATGTATCAGCGGAACTCCTTGCTCTCTCTCATTTTTTACGATCTCCAACACTTTGTCCAGAAAGAAATGCCCGTTTAACTCCATCGCACTTTCCACCACGTCTTTTCACGATAATGGTCTGTCACAGACTGGTAGTGGAAGTTCAGTGGCAGTTGGTATAGTACACAACAGTAAAAATCTTCGAGAGATAATGTAGTTTGTGTTGCAGGGCCACGTATTTTTTTTAAATTATTTATGTTACATTAGGTAAGTTCTTCTTCTACTTTTTTCTTTTATTTCACACAACATATTATTTTGTAAAAAAAAACAGTGTCTTAAACTAATATCGCGCTATTTAATCATAGAAGATAGAAGTGATTTTATTTCGTTTTCGTGATTGTTGATCAAGTCAGTAAGAATATATTTTAACAAAAACGCTAAACACGAATAGTCTAAAAGGTTACGTGTAATGGTATCTCTAAAGGATGTCATCTGCTCATCACTGTGAACAAATTTTACCACAGGGACAGCCATGAAATAGCGCAAAAAAAACAGCTGTATTTTTTAAGAAATACATTTTCAATGGCGTCTTGCTCTATTTTGAAAAGGCGCAGGCTTTTAAAAAGCGCCCATTTTTTGTATCACGCGTGTTTCTCGAGGGTAGTAAGCCTCTCCATAACAAGTTCAGTGCCAGTGCCAGCCAACTATTTCAACATTAAAATATTAACAACATTCCACATTCTGGTAAAGCACTGTGCCCAAACAATGCTCTTCAATCCTTTAAGTACGAGCTAGGATAATAATAATACTATACTGAACGAGTATATTTGACCTTACCAAATAAACACCTCTAATATTGATTACTTAACACGAGTTGGGGTACACACTTAGCCTGTCGATAGTAAAAATATCGTCGTAGTTTTATTTAATATCTATAATACAAGTGCATATCATGTCATAATTAAGTTATGATAAACATCGTCTGATCGTCTGTTCCTATCTAGACTCTAATTGGATTAGGTGTTGGCTTTCATTATATGCCTATTACGATTGATTTTTACATGTTATGTATATAGGCAATTATATCTGAAAGTGACTCTAGATTTCTATTTCCAGTTTCTATGGATGCCGCACTCTACCAGACGCTCTAGCATACATAGCGAGAATAGGCATGATGACTACTAATTTTTTATTACCTCACTAAAAAACGGATCATCAATAGAGCCTATCAACGAAAACAAAATTTTAAATAATTCATAAATAAATAAGTTCTAAGTATTTTAATTTCAAGGTAGACAGAGAGCGCGCTATACTGAGCTATACTGAGTCAAGCCTCAGGCGCGGCATACAATTGCTATACTAATACGTGCTTTGCGAGAAAGGGATAGAGCATCCCTTCTCTATCCCCACCTAAAACTTTAAACGCTTATATCTCAGAGATTTATCAGCCAATACAATTAATTTTTTCAGTATGTGTAATGTATTTAGTTATATTCATCACTAAGCCTGTTAAGTATTTGTCATAAATTAAACATTAGGCCACACGCCTATTATATGGTATGCAAGGAACAAAAGAATGTATAAAAAATGCATACTAAAAAAGTGCGAACATTCTTTAAAGCTGTATTTTTGTCCATACGCCCGAGTCCTGTCCCAGTTTATATTCTATTATTATGTTGTCCCATTTCATTTAGTTATTTTCCTTTTTATTGATATTTCACACGGCGCTATCATGCCAGATAGGTGATAGAATAGCTGTACTTATTTACCTTTTTTTTGATACTTACTTACTTACTAATAATAAATACAACAGCCAGACACAGATCAAACATCTATGTTTCTATGTTCGTCACTTAGAAATGTTTGTCCTGGGTGGGGTTGAACCCACCACCTACGGTAGACGTACTATACCAACTAAGCTATAAGGCAGTCGTAGTACGTTTACCCACATCATTATTCTCACTCTATAATTATTCTAACCGTCATAATCTTTATTATGCATAAAACCAATATATATAGCTTATAACGCTAAAACGTATTTCAAACCTATTTTAGTTAAAAAGTGTTTTGTCAAATTTATTTCGAATTAAGGTTTGACTTGGAAAAAAGGACACAAAGCACTTTTTTACTAAAATAGGTTTGAAATGCTCTTTAGTGTTCTAGTGGTTTAGGCAAGACTATATTTTTAGAGGCTTAATTTGTGGGTAGAGTGTTCAATACTGCGCTTCATTGACTGAAAGCAACAATCCATTTAACTAAATAAATATGCATATATATAAATATTGGTGGGTATATCACACATCGCCATCTAACCCCAAACTAAGCAAATTAGCTTGTACAATGTGTACCAGATAGAGAACCTTGGAGGATCTAACTCTCTCTCTATTAATCAAAGCAGATGAAATATGCTATGCTTTAAATGAGTGAAACTGATAGAATACTAAGGTATATGTTTTTTTTTTATACTGGTGGTAAATACATACTTATAAATTTGTAATACATGATACACCGAGACTCTTTGACCCAGACACAAAACAAATATCCTATGTTCGTCACAAAAAAATATGTCGTGGGTAGGAATACTAGGGCTCGAACTCACACCCTACAGCTCTGAAGGATAGTTACCACCTGACCTTTAAGGCAGTAATTAATAAATTTTAAACAATACCTACTACATAGCACTTACGAGTAATTATCGTTGATAAGGCTAATGGTAAATAATGGTGATAAACTATGAGCAAGAGATATTGCTATTAACTGTCATAAAATATTCCTAATTAGTTAGAGATAATTAACTTACTATAGGAATATTTCCACCAAGTCTTAGTAAGACGTTTGGAGACCTTTATACATAGGTACTCAGTTTCCTCGGTGACCTATAATAATAAAATACGAATAAATCATTTAGAGTTAAACCTTTGTTTTAATGACGTTAATAACCTACTCAAAAAAAACTAAGTTAAAAGTTAATCAGTCAATCAAAGGCTATCCGTCATATGGATAAAACGCTAAAACGTATATCAAACTTATTTTTCTCAAATTCCTTTCGAATTACGATTTGAGTTTGAAAAAAGAAGACAACACTTTTTAACCAAAATAGGTTTGAAATACGTTTTAGTGTTTTATATTTTTCTCTGATTTTATGCATGTGACGGTAAGTATATAAAATCTATTCAAAGTTAAAATCTAAACTGTCAAATTAGACGTATGTGGATATCTTTTGGCCTGCTTTTGGCAGATATTTTATACAATTAGACAGCAAATAGAATATGTCAATGACAGATATATAACCAAAGATGTCAATGATCTTTTATCATAGATCATTGGAATATGTAGCGATTTTGTAAATTTGTTAATGAATTAAAATCATATTGAAATACACGATAAACAGTCAAAAGGCGTGACCCGCGAGATTACTTTATAAGTAAGCATAAGTGAAAATGGCAATCATATCCGGCATGTTATCAAAATTTTAGTTAAAATTGCAAACACCATCAAAATGAACTTCAGAAAATCCCGCACTAAGTCCCGAAGAACATCTATGAACGTGATATCCAACTCCGAAAAATGGAGAACCTACGCTAAAAGGATATCCAGTAAAGGTACATTATTTTCTATCCAATTGCCGCAGAGCTCTTTTTATTTGGTACTAAACTGTTTAATATCACTGAAACATTAGGTGTGTTGGGACCTGGGTATGTCCTAAAACTGCATCCAGAACCACCGGAGGACGGGCAGCAGCGTCCTCTCAGTTAACGGTGGTAACCATTCTGCGATCCCCAAGCCGCCTGCCAAGCGTGGGGTTTATGGCAACACCTCCCTTTAAGGGAGAGGCCTTCGTCCAGCAGTGGACGTCTTCCGGCTGTTGATGTGTGTTGTGAGTTTGTTTTAGTGTGCGTTCATACCTTGTATAGTATATACATTTCAGCTCTGCGGTTCATACCACTGAAGAGAGAAGTAAAGTAGGGCCTTCGCTTTTCTGTGGTTCATACTTCATACGAACAGTAATTTGTTTTATTAGTGTGAAAGTTTGGTAGACATTGTGCCATGCATGTACACCTCGTCTCCCATAAAAAGTGGCAGAAAACGACCTTTGTAGGCTGATTAGCTCGCCAATGACTACTCCGTTGGTATTGCTCTAAGACTGGGCATGATAACAAATGAAGGCGGACAACATTGGTACCTTCCTAAACTTATTTATACATTAACAAAAAGGACCTACAGGGTGTTAGTTTGAACACCGTTATCCTTTCTATAATCCTTCTATAACCCTAAAATCACGAGAAAAAAAACAGCTGTTCCATACAAAAAGTTTCATCGATCTTGGACAAAATGTTTGGAACAGCTGTTTTTTTTCGTGATTATGGGGCCACCCATAGTAAAAGTTGTTCACAATGATGAGTACAATGATATCCTAGAAGGATAACGGTGTCCAAACTAACACCCGGTATATTAATTACCTTCGCTTTTATATACATGCTATACTTTATTGCTAAGAAGAGCTGCGGTTGGTGAAACGGGTTTTACCAACAGTCGAAACAAGAACCTGTAGAAGAAGAAGAAGAAAGGAAGAGTATAAGTAATTATAATACTTGACAATGGCAAATGCGTCGATAGCGCGGTGCCAAGATCCCCAGTAGGGGAAAAAAGAAAATATATATATATATTGCATGATAGGCCGGGTGTAAGACCACAGCTCACCAGGTGTTAAGTGACGGTGAAGTTGAAGATGGCATGAGTAATGTCTGTAATGAGAACTTCCTCTCAAGTGAAATGGGTGAGTTTTTGGGTTAGCCTATTTATTATACATACTCCAAATTTAAAATGTATGGTTCGTTAAGTACATATTAAACAAATAAGAAACATATAGACACTCGCAAACTTTCGTCTTATAAAAGGTCATGAACTGTTTGAAGAGGACTCAGGTGACGATGAACCGAAATACAATGAAATCAAGGACTGGGTTCAAGAGTTCTTTAACAGGAGAAGCTCTTCAACCGACAAAGATGACCAGGACGTGGAAGTCCATCTCACTAGAAAACAGACCGTTGTACTGGCCACACTTTTACCTGACGAGATATTACTCATGGAAAAGTAATTTTATAAAATTATTACTTGTATCTCCTAGGATTGCTTGTTTGTCGGTTTTTTATCAGATATTTTTATAATATTTGGATGAGTGTGCTCCGGAACTGCACAGCTTGATTCCACCTGCGTACTTTCTATTATCGGCAGCCAGACAAACGCTATCCGTACCTACGTACAAGGTGGACATTATCCACACGCACAAAACGTTTAGATTTCCACATTTTTTTATCGTACCTCGAGATTGGGGAACATGCTGCCGGTCGCTGCCGGAGCATGTTTTCCCCGTAACTTACAATATGAGAGTCTTCAAATCTGTATAAAGTCAATAAGTTCCTTCTAAGTAAGTGTTATCCATACTAGACCGCACTGTTGCTTAAATCAGCAGCAGGATGTGGTCAAACGCAAACCTAAAAAAAAACTAAATTAAATAAAATATCTGGAGAAGATAAGGTTCACAATCGTGTGATTATGAATCAGTGAGGTTGTGTATTCAATTTCTTTTAGGCCTGTTATTCCTTGATTTTATAATGCGCGGAAAAGAAATGGGAATCGCCAACTCACACCAAACCAGCGTGGTGAAATATGGTCCAACTAGGATTCTTCGAGGTACTGACAGCATAGAGCTCTGGGATATTAAAGACTGCTGAAGCATCAATTAATTGAAGATAATATTGAACTCAAATGAGTAGCTGCTCTAAGGTCTTATGATACATACCATAAAAAACAATTATGATTATGTTTCACCTCTATATTATCTCAAACACACGATTCACTTACATGCTTTTTTCAAACGTATTGTAAAAGAACTCTATATTTCAGGTTTGATGAGCTTGATCCGAAACGCTTCGTTGGCGTCCTGCTCATGGCAGATGTCTCAGGATTTACAGCTCTATCGGAACGGTATAGCAATTTTGGCAAAGGTGGAACATACCGTCTTACAGTTACACTGAACACCTATATAGGTTCACTGGTAGAGCTCATCTACAGCCACGGGGGAGATATCCTTAAGTTTGCCGGCGACGCTTTCTTGGCGCTTTGGAAAACAGATAAACGAACTTTTCTAAGCCATACTATTCACACTGCTATAGCATGCGCATTGATCATACAACACTCGTATTCCTCTTATGAAACAGATGTTAAAGTCAGCCTAAAAGTCAAACTGGCAATTTCAGCAGGCAATCTTATATTTGCACCCATTGGGACTGGTGTCGATATGAACTACGTCATGATTGGACTGCCAGTTTTAGAGGCAAAACTGGCGGAAAGCCTTTGTTCTTCTGGAGAAGTGAAATTGACTCCAAACGCGTGGGCTCATTGCTACTCCAGAAACTACGATCATGTAGTGCACAACGACGGACACGTGACTATTAAATCTATTCTTTATGACCCGCATGAAAAAGACGTAACCAAGCCATTTCTTGGCATTTCAAGTATGACCAAACAAATGAAGAGACCTTTCAGTGCTCTTGAAAACCTTCCCGATATTCTATGGGATTCTCCTAACAACTTAAGCGGTGCAGATTTGTTGAAAAAAAGTGATGCCCTCGAACTTCGCAAAACAATCTTGCAAGCAGAAGAGAAAAATATCGGGTCTGAAATACGAAAATTCATGATAAGGCCTGTACTTACACAAATTGATGCCCATCAACCACTTGAATATTTAACCGAAATGAGATTAGTCTCAATATTATTCCTGACTTTGAAACCGAGGGAATGCCCTTTTCCTCAGTTAGTTACAATCGTAAACAATGCTTATCAGATAACATGTGAAATCGTATACAAGTCTATGGGTTGTGTTAACAAAATAATTCTATTTGATAAAGATATTATGATTCTTGTAGTTTTTGGTTTGCGAGGGTTTAAGCATGAATCTGAAGCTCAAGCAGCTTTGAAATGTGGATATAGCATCAGGAGATCATTGTCAGCCCTAGACGGTGTTTTAGATGTTTCTATTGGTGTAACAACAGGACAGGTCTACTGCGGTGTCGTAGGTCATCCTCTAAGAAGAGAATTTACGGTTATTGGGGCCATAGTCAACAAAGCTGCCAGACTTATGTGTAAATTTCGAAACAGAGTCACGTGTGACGAGACTACTTTCGTAAAAAGTAAAATGTCTACGAATGGTTTTACTCTCCAACCTGAAACCGAACTAAAGGGAATTGGTAATGTTGGTAAAATCTATGAGTACACCGAAGAAATGAGGGTTAAAGAGTTGTATGATATACCCATGACGCAACCACTTCTCGATCGATTTGATGAAATGGAATATTTTCAAACTTGGTTGGAAGATAGTGTATACAGAGACTTTGATGCACTGCTTTTGGTTGGCGAAACACGCATAGGGAAGAGTAGATTGCTAGAATGGATGGCGAGGCATGCAAGAAATAAAGATTTCCGGGTTTGCTACATTTGCTTATCATCAATACATTCCGCTACCCCGTACTTGGCTTTAAGTCAAATTATCAATCGTATATTAGGTCTTCAGGAACCTATCACAGGATTTATCAAAGAAGAAAAAGTCGTTCAACTGTTACAAGTCTATAGTGAAGATCTTTGCTACCTAAACAACATCATCAAAGTACGTTTTGCATACCACGAAGCTATGTACATGCAAGATGAAAGAAAACGAAAAGATAAGGGAAAGGTGATTTTTTCAAAACTAGTAGCTGCAATTCAAGAAACTCATGTCATATTTTTTGATGATTTACAAAACTTAGATCCAGCGTCGTGGGAATTCATTTCACTTATGTTTTGCTCTATGAAAATATTCTTTGTCATGACCGTGACTCGAGGTAAATATAATTCTGTGAACAATTGGCTCTACAGTGCTTTTATTAACGATAGTGTACGAAAGATAGTATTAAGTGCGTTAGAGTCTTCGTGGATTCCCGCACTAGCTTGTCAAATTCTTGACGTCACTGCCGTTCCAAAAAACCTCTGCGATGCATTGATATCAAAATGCAATGGATTACCGGGGCTAGTGGAAAGTTTTATAACTCACTTATTTTCTAATGGTGCTCTGGAGTTAAATAAAATACAAATAGAACAGAAATACGATTTCGAATATGAAGATCTAATATTTCCAGACGACGTTCTACTACATCCACAGGCCCTTGACGCTAGAGATCAAGACATATTAGACCAGCTTATACAGCAAAATTTAAATGACGAGATAGGTATATGCATTGTTACTAATGAAAATGAACTAAAAACGAATATAAATGTGCAAAATCTGGACGCTCTTGTAATGATACAAATAGATTCTTTAACACCGTACCAGCAACTACTATTAAAAATTGCATCAGTGATTGGCAACGTTCTCTCGAGGACTCTCTTAGAAAGTATCATGTATGATAACAACTGGTTAACAACAGCAAAGGCTATTAAAAGGTTATTTGCTATGAGAATCCTGACATGTGCAACTTTAACCGGCCAAAGATTTAGTGGTCAAGGTTCTTCAAGTATAAATATTACACGTTCACACACCAATTCAAACTTAGCATGCAGCTGTTCTTTTGATTATGATCCTGACAACAGTCCCGAAAACCTTCCTAAATATGCATTTTGCAAAGTAATGAAATTTAAAAATAAAAGTTCCAAGAAAACCTGCTACGAATTATTACCATTAAATCAGAAAAAGGAGTTTCACTCACGAATCGTCAACTACTTGGAAAATAATCGGCAGAAATGTCCTACGTGTGGGGGCGCTATCATGGTAGTGCAATCTATAACGAATCTGCAACTTAACGAATCGTTTAGCAGCTACCATAGTGAAGAGTTGCCTAAAGAACAAAGTAGCTCTTCAAATGAATCACAAGAATGTAATGCAATCGAAGCACTTCCTGTGTTAATGTATAAAGTTGATTCGAAAGAAAGTAGAAACTTAGTAAGAAGTCAGTCAGAAACATTAGATGCAAATAAAATAAAAGTTTACGTCACAAAACCTGCTAGCGACGCGGTAATTCAGGACTCGGAAAATTCTTACTTAAATAATTTAAAAATGCAATATTCTCCAATACTGAAAAGTAAACTTAGTCAAGACCTTACAAGTTCTAAGCCTGCTAAAAGAGTTACTATGACAAACTATAGTCTAGTGAAATCTGGACTAGAAGCTAAAGAACCAAACAAAATCTTTGATATGCTCCGCGAAGTGACAGAAGCTGAGTATATTAATGATTGGCATAAATTGGGTATTGTTGACAGCCTCGACAACATTCATGACGATCGGATGCAAAAAGATAAAAAAAATAGAGCTAAAATATCGTTAAACATTAAAATTGAGTGCGGAATATCGGATATAAATTTTAGCAAGTGCACTTGTGCTGATTTACACGTTGCAATCTACGGGCAACTAATACATCATGCAATACAAGCTGAACTTAGGAATAAAGCAATCGAATTTACGATAATATTTTGCTATTTAAATGTCTTAGGCGATAATGTAGATACTGTATTTCCTAAACTTGAAGATGCTGAAAACATGTGTATGGAATATAAGACTATATTAAGCAATTTCGACATAAGGAGATATTTGGGTAAAATTTATTCTCTGCGAGCTGCTGCTTGTTTCACGAGTGGTAGGATTGCCGGTGCTAAAATGGCACTAGACCGTGCATTCAAAATTTACCGCATAAATTTGGACAAAGTCTCGGTCCTTTTACCATTAAAAACATTTCTCATTTACTTCAAAATGAAACGAGAGAAATATCGCACAAACACCCTGATGATTGTAGCAGATTCGGTATACTGCCTTAATGTTGCGACGCTGCTGTTCTCTTCGATGGGAGAGGATAGACTTTCGAAATTAACATCATACAAAGCCTTAGAAATAGTACAAGAGGTTGACTGTAATTTAGTTGATATGTGTGATGCATACAGTAACGCCATTCAAATGGAACTTGACCGAGGGGCGCCTGACGCAACTGGTGATATTGAAAAAATGATTTACGCTTCGTTAAAAAGATTGGGTCGTCCGATAAACGCGGATGAATTGTACGCTGTTGGAAAACTTTTCATGGGAACTTTCAGAGCGCGCATAGCTAGAGGTCACCTCGTAGCTACTATACATTCAGGCTTCCGAGCACTCACTGTTAGCAGATTCCTCCAAGCTGATAGTATAGCTCTAGACATAATTCCTGACCTTTTTTACGTTTTGCTTGCCCGACGACGCGTAGAAGAATCTGTAGACGTATTGCTGCTGGCAATGCGTCTAAGCCAAATGCGAGTGGCACATCATTGTGAAACGTGGTATTATGCACTTTGCATGGACATGATACTAGACGCTGGTTTCCAGTTAGAAAGCCCTCATGACATTAGCATATACGCCGAGTATGCGTTGAGCAAAGGAAAATCGGCCGGGCCAGGCCGGCGGCGCTTGATTGTTAACTTATGGACGTATTGGCTGAGAGCCGATTCAGATAAGCAAGCAAAACGATTCGAAACAGAGGCCCTTAGTTGGGCATCGAGTGATGAAAATGATGGCACGTTTACCAACTTGTTAAGTGCAATGAGGTTAGCTGATGGAATGTTGGCAAGCTTAGCTAGAAAAATCGACGATCTCAGAAAGGTACTTACTTATATTTATTTGCTTAAGGAGGTACTTCACATCACATCACATCATCAGACGAAGACGTCCACTGCTGGACGAAGGCCTCTCCCTTAACAGGGAGGGGTTGCCATAATCCCGACGCTTGGCAGGCGGCTTGGGTACCGCAGAATGCTCACCCCCGTTAACCGAGAGGATGCTGCTGCCAGTGGCGGATTTACCAGCAGACTGAATACTACAGCTGGAGCCTAGGGCGGCTGATTTTAGGGGCGCCAAATTTGGAGCAAACAATTTGATTAGATTGCACAAGAAATACTTAAGTAGTTATTATTTACTAAGTATTTCTTGTGCAATCTTAACTAAATCGTTGGGTTGCAAAAATAATCTAGGAACTGACACATTGATCTTCTGGTTTACAATTTATCATTAATTACGGGAAAAGGGTGGTGTAAAAATTTACAGTTAGAGCATAAATTCATTAACAAAAATAATGACAATTATTTGATTGTGATAGTTCACTGGGTATCGAGAGTTGTAGAGGTCAAAGGGGCGGCAAAATTGGAATACCCTAGGGTATTATATTAGAATATAGGAATATTCCAATTTTGCCGGTATTCCACTACTGGCGGCAAATATGTAAATACGCCACTGGCTGCTGCCCGTCCTCCGGTGGTTCTGGATGCAGTTTTACATACCCACCCAGGTCCCAGGTAGGCACTTACTTACCTACACCAAATTCACGCTCCTAGTCATCATCATCATCATCATCATCAGCCCGAAGACCCGTCCACTGCTGAACGAAGGCCTCCCCCTTAGACCGCCACACTGTACGACAACCTGCCATTTGCATCCACCGCTTGCCCGCAACTTTTACAATGTTGTCGGTCCACCTAGTGGAAGGCCTTCCTACGCTGCGTCTTCCGGTTCGCGGTCGCCACTCAAGAACCTTTCTTCCCCATCGGTTATCAGTTCTTCGAGCGATGTGGCCTGCCCATTGCCACTTCAACTTGCAAACCCTGCGAGCTATACGCTCCTAGTATGTAATATTTATTCTCCTTGGCTCTTCCAAGATTATTTGGGGTAGAATCTTAAGCCAGTGAGCTATAAGTAAGAATTGATACACAGCCTGCGAAAGCATTGGCTATCAGAAGTCGCGTTTTTATTTTATGTTATACAAATACTTCACTTATTTGTTTTAGGTGGTGGATCTGATGGAACTGCGCTCCATTGCGGACCGGGAGCTCAACAAACTGGAGAGAGACGCTCGACTGATGCGTACTTTATTTCCTCGCTGGATGCTGCTGAAAGCAAACTCTTTGAGACTCTCAGGGCGACTACAGCCTTCTATAAACTTATGCAATCAAGTTAGTACACAGTTCGCACATAATTGAATTGTATCAATGCTACTTACTACTTTGCTTACTACGTGAATGTCATAAAAAGGTAACAACCAACAGAATGACAAAATAATTATTTTGGTACCTTCAGAGTGACAGAATGTCCCCCACACACTGCTTATTCGTCCCACTAGGTGGCGCATTATCGCTGGTGTTGTTTTGTTCTCAAACTACATAATATTTAGAAAATAAACATAAAATACTTAGTCTCTGTAATAAATTATATATTTTTTTAAGTTATGACTGTTCAAATAAATGTAGGCTCGGTCGGTTAACATTATCGCATAATATATTGTACTTACATTGTTGCTGGTAGCTACTTACATAATTTTTCTATTAAATTTTAATATCCGTGATATACAATTTCTAGTGTAATTCCACTGTAAATATCCTATCGAGTACCAATAAGAAAAAGTGCCGAAAAAGGCTAATGTAATACCGTAATCTGCAAAGAATTGTTATTGAACCAGAAATGAATAATGAATGTAATGTGAAACAAAATATGAATGTATTCTGAAAGTAATTATAAATTGTAACCTAAAAAAATTTTTATAAATAAAATAAAATAAAAAATTATGAATCCGAAATCCCCCTTAATCCTTAGTAGTACTCGCTTGCCGACACGTGTTTCGGACCCGTCCGTACCGTGAACTGCTTATAGCGGGACCGAATACGTACGTGAAACACATAGATAGAATGACACCCAATATGACCATCTTACTTTTATTTTTGTACATTTTAGACCCTCGCCCCCAATGCCCCCCAAAATGTGAAAGCTATAGTTACGCCCGTGACCACATTATATCAACGTAAAACGCAAATTACGTGCACAATATATGCATAATGTGCACGTAATTTGGTACCTCCCCGCACCCCGTGCTCCCCGCTCCGCATCGCTCATTGATAAATGCCGCGCGCCAGCGCGTAATACGTAATAACACCCCGCAATACTGTTCGCGATCGCGCAGCGTCGGTAGCTGAGCCTTTTCGGTCCCGCAATAAGCGTTCATGGTACGGCCCCTGTTGGCTCCTTGGGCGCTCGGCTGGGTTGAAGATACCTCGTGTAGAGGTGAAGTACGTGTCGGCATATCGGATAACGCTGTTTCATTCTCGATTCAAAGTTTATAAAAAAAATAAAAATAAAAAAAAATACATCAATGGCAAGCACCAGCGATGGTCGCGCCAGCTTTGCCTGTGCCACCCCACGTACCACACCACCTACTATCGCATTATGATGTGATTGTGATTAGTGTGACAATGATAGTTAACTTAATTTGTACCTACTACTAACACCGGCTGTAGACTATCAATTGGCGTCTGACAAAATGTATTGTGGCGCACGCACCTAGATAATGCTTAACTGGGTTGCCTCGGCGATAGTATATCTACGCCCAGCATAAAATTCGCAGGTTTTAAGCTTTACAGGTACCTAACCTTTAAAAGCTGCGTTAGCAATGTTACTTTGTCACAGGCGATGGAAGAGGCACGGCGCATCAACAACCGGCTAGAAGAGGCATCAGCACGAGCCGCCTTGTCCAACTCTGTGTTTTGGGCGCAAAGCGCTCGAACGGGCTACTTCATGCCCTGGCAATCAGGCGCCGAGCACACCCAAGCCACCTGGTATCAGCTCATGTACAGAATTAATACGGCGAGGCTGTGACAGACTTACTTACATGTATAACTGCGTCCAATTAAAGTAGATAGGTACCCATGTCTTAGAATCCAGCGACAGTGATAATCGAATGGACGGGCCCAGCGCTTGCAAATCCATCAAAATTAACAAGTCAACACAATCAAGCATACCTAGCTAAATGTATGCATATTACATTTGCCGGAAAGTAGAGATAGCGAGAACCTAATTACTGCATGACAAAAAGAGAACACATATATTTGTCTATTGCTCTCGAAACTCGAACATTCACGAGCACGAAGGGTTCTCGAAGTCTCTCTATGTCTCGTAACATACGATGGCCTCAAAATGGCGAGATTGCCCTAACATATTTATTGATATTAATTGTAGTTTTCCGTTAGGTGGCGCATCGTCGATGCGGCTGTAGTCAGCAAAACAAGAGCCATTGACAATGGCGCTTTCAAGCCTACAAAAATGTTTTTGAGGATGACCACATATTATGAAAAACATGACGAAAACATTTAGATTAATACAAGTTAATAAACCAGGGTCCTGTTTTATAAAGCTACAAGTGTACAAGTACAAGTGGCAGATATGCTCGCTAAAGAGGGTGTTAGGAAACAGGTAAGCGACGACGTAGTGGCTCTCTGCAAACCATCGGCGATGGAAGTGCGAGAGCTACTGCGCCGTCACACCGAAAAAGACCATCAAAATCTGTGTGATAAGAAAGACGACTGCAAACATGCTAAAAGCGCTTTCCCAATCCTAAACGGGAAGATCACTAACAATCTATTGAAGTTGCAACGACAGGACCTTCGGCATTTAGTAGGCCTCATAACCGGTCATTGCAACTTGAATAGTCACTTATACAAACTGGGAGCCACGGATAGTCCGCTATGCCGTGGCCTGCATGCAGGATAGTGAAACTGTGGCGCATGTACTGTGGCATTGTAAAGCTACAGAAGAAACGAGAATCGCTACCAGATTGCATGATGCACCTTCATCGCAAACCATGTCACCGCAACAGCTTGACTGCTTTTCATCATCATCATCATCAGAGCCTCGCTCCGTTACTTCAAGGAGCTGGTTTGGCTCGGGTAGACGCTGGCGGGGGAAATGCACAATACACCCCAAGCGGGACGTCAGTGCAGGACTTATCGCCCCCACATCGAATAAGAAACCTACAAGTCTTGTACTTGAAGTGAATAACTGGCAGCACGGCAAAAAAATATTGAGTACGGCGTTTTCTAAAGCTACAAGACAACCAGTGTACAAGCTACAAGAACAAGCACTTGTTTATAGGATAAAGACAAATCATCTACCTGTAACTGGTAACTTGTGGTTACTGTTACTGGACGAGAAGCCAGCGACAATGATAAAATGAATGGACGGGAAATAAGTGCACGGATTTTGAAGACTATATATTGAGCGCCAGCTCTCCGCTCGCGTCAGTCATACTGTCTTTGCGACATGCGAGCCGTACGATACAACGATACAAATAAATCCAAATTATGCCTTCGTGTGCATTCCCCAAGTGTAAGAACACTATACTAATAATTGCAATAAAGATTTGGGGAACACATTCCATAAGTAAATACACATTAATCAATGTATTTTGCCACAACTGCAATTAATATCAATAAATATGTTAGGGTAATCTCGCCATTTTGAGGTGATCGTAATGTTACGAGACAGAGAGACTTCGAGAACCGTTCGTGCTCGTGAATGTTCGAGATTCGAGAGCAATAGACAAATATATGTGTTCTCAGTGAGTTGAAATAAATAGAGTAGTTATAGTCGAACAAAACTGCTTTAAAAACTGACTAGAAGTTGCCTTATACTTATGCATGTTTCTATGCAGTTTGTGAAGAAAAGAAAAGAATATGACCGACTTTATACGCCACACCTGTTGTTAGAAAGAGACAAATATCTAATTTACGGCGTAATTAGCTACACAAGTTGATTGGCCAGAGCGAGCGCCCTCGCCGCGCTGGTGTGACTCTTTCACTCTCTCACAAAAGACGATCTATCTATCTCGGTCATCCATTTCAAAGTAACAACAGTCGCCCAAGATAAAATAAATTTATTTTTTCCCCTTTGCAATAAAAATACAGTACTTACGCGTGAAATGATATTTTTTTTGTCTTTCACAGTGCCTGTGTAGATTGTGCAGTGTCTAAATACACAGAAAGTCATTATAATTACCATATTATTGCTAGAAAACATACGATTAGCGGCAGCGTATTACCGGACATTCGGTAGTGAAAGACTGGTAGCAATCACGGCAATTACCTTGTTTGTGTCTAGTAAATATGGCGGGGGGGACAACTCATCTACAGGTAAAAACATCTTAGTGTGTTCTCTTTTTGTCATGCAGTAATTAGATTCGCTATCTCTATTTTCCGGCAAATGTAATATGCATACTTTTAGCTAGGTATGCTTGATTGTGTTGACTTGTTAATTTTGAACGATTTGCAAGTGCTAGGCCCGTCCATTCGATTATCACCGTCGCTGCAAGAAGCCAGTACAAGTGTAAACTAGTACTTGTATCTTTATAAAACAGGGCCCAGGGAGTTAAATCCTCCAACTATAAAACAAAATAAAGATTGTTATACTTTAATTAACTAACCGAATACTCCCTATTGCTTAGAAAACTCTTTAGTTTTCTTAATACCCCTGCAGCACAACTCACAACTCACAACTTCACAACTTCATCGGAAAGGTTTCCGTTCGGATCCACACTATCCGTCCCACTCATCTACATTCAGGATGACAAAGACGGAGGAAGCGAAATTCGAATCAGAAGTTACCGACGCCGTTCTGAATAGGGGTGCAGATCGTACTTTGACCGCCCAGTAATAACATAGCTGCGTACCGGCACCGGACGGGCGCCGCCGTGAGAAATTTCTTACCGTGTGCGGGACCTAGTACAAAATGTATGCACGGAGCGCTCGGAGGAACTAGCTGTCTCTCTCTGGAGTGGTCATAGTGGCCATACCCCGCACGCCAAAGGTTCAAGACAGAAGTTTGCTCATGAGCAAACATCTTTCATTGTCGAAAATTGTCGTTATATAAAACTAGTTGACGAGCGTCACGCGTCATTTGCTGACCGGTAGCGCTCTTGGAAAAAGGTCTTGTAAAAATGCCCTGATGGAGTGTATATTGGTATATTAAAACATCGGAAAAATCCTATAATATAAAAAATGATAGTACTTTGCTCCTGTCGGTATAGTTTTTAATAAAATTAACAAAAATGCTAAAAAAATTAAATGAAAAAATATCTATTTAGCTACAAAGTGCTGCCACAATTTTCTACAATCACTCATTTAGCAAACATTTTGATGATCTATATTACTAAATTGTTATATCCTTGGTCTACAAGGTGATAGATTTCCAGACCCAAAATATTGTAAAATATGTTAAAATAATATTATTGGTAAATATTTTTTAACACATACACACATATCGACAAACTTTCGCATATATATTATTAGTTTGGTAACACATTGCATCGGGAGAGGCCACGTCCAGCATTGGACTTGGGTGGGCTGATGACAATTATGATGATTTATTTTATTTTTTAAGTTTTTTAATTACATTTGTATGCCTCTAATAAAGAAAATAAATGAGTGATTAAATTGGTATAGGTTTGTAGAATTTAAACCATAAGCTTAACGTAATAATAACGTTAATGCTTAATGATTTCGAGAGCCACGGGCCACGAGCCAGGGAGTTTTTTTGCACATGTTTCATAACAAATGACTCCCTCAGCTTAAAACTCCCGAGTTGAAGCTTAACTCCAAAACCTTGAACACCGACGCAAAGTTGCTAGTCTATCGGTTTTTTGACAGTTACATTTCAGATGTTCTTCAGGTCTACATAATCTAGTTCCCCTCTGCCCATTCTACTATTGGACGATCAGAAAACCACACAACCACCCCAAAAACTGACATCGTCTCATGATTGATGTTTCAAAAACTCTAACTTATTTCACTTTCATTGTGAGAACCACTTAACAGTAGAATGCGGTTCCCGATGGGTGTTACCCGATAAATACAATCTACATGTCTTCAAGTCGCAAATTAATCGGTTTCGTCTAGGAAAACATGTTCCTACGCTACATCAGGCTTGACAAACAACAAAAAAATAAGCATACTGGTCATTAGCGCTTTCATGTTTTCAAAAGATGGCCACATTCTGTTTTCTATTGTGATGGGGTAGCACAATCCCAAATATCGATGTTTTTCGTGATCAAGGTGATAAATTATATTAAGGTAATAGAAATATTTACATGATTTTTAAAACAATTATTAATGCAGTGGTAAACGAATATTCTTGGTAAGGACTTACTGTAGTAACCGTCGATTTTAATGGTGTTATGACAATATTGTTTGATTTACGCGTTATTTTTTATACATAATAGATACCTAAGTATCTATTATAACGGGCTCACCTAAGTGAGCCCGTTTTTGTCATGTCGCGTTGTTTTAATGTTGCTGTAATTATATAAGCAACGACTCATCATTTATTTACGACGACATGATTAAAAAAAAACAAAATAATGAATCACAATTTGACAGTTTGAGTAATTCCAATTCGTAAAGGCATGTTTCGTTTTCGTAGTTCATACAAGGTAGGATGGAAATTTGTACCACAAAATTTTCCTGCTTATGCGAAGTATCCTAAACCTTAAGCCTTACGAATATTATAGCTATAAAACTATTAAAAAAACATCACAACACTGTGAGTTGATGTGTTTAATTTTTAAAATGACTTGCATACAAAATTACTTAAAGATTGGATTAACATTTTTTTGAACCACACCTTTTGGCGTGCAATCCGAACACGCTAAGGTAACGTTTATTTATTTTGGTTTTAAAGAAATACTTTTGATAACATATTCATACAAGTGCCATTCCATTATTATTAGACCTTGAAACTTCCCTATTCAATTCATTATATTATTCATCATTGTATTGCATCACAGTTATATTTTAATAAATAAGGCAAAAGTTTATAAACTAATAAATAAGGCGAAAGATAGCAAGGAAAACCGCGGTGGTGTTGTGCCGTTAGTAATACTTATTTCAGATCTTCAACGAACCCATGACAAACACACGACTGCTTTAGAGGGTCATCCAAAAGACGCCGAATTGCTTCGTTGCAAGAAACGTACAGCCCGCCTCCCAACTATATTGACCCAACTGAAGAACTCCCCCCAGGCCATACCGATCTATGGCCCACCTGGAAAACCTTGGACCGATTGCGGTCCCAGGTAGGCCGAAGTCGCGATAATATGGCAAAAAAAATGGGGTTATATCAGAGACACCGAAACCCAATGCCTCTGTAGTGCGTGCTCACAAACGATGTTACACCTGCTAGACTGTGCAGTGTGACCTGCAACCTGCTCCTTAGCGATCACGGATAGTGCCACAGAGGTGGCCGGTAGGATATTGTGCTAATAAGAACTAGATAAAAAAGACTTTTCACAGACCTTAATACTAATTATGAATGTTGACCTTCGTTACGGGAAAAAGATGCAACTAGAGCTAGAACAAGAGGTAAGATAGGTACTTGTTTAAGAAAATCACTTTGTTTCCTTTTTTATACTCCTAGAGAAAGCGCACGAGCGAAGAAAATACTTTAGATTCACTAGTAAAACATTGGCGGTAAGCATATGTGCTTCACGCCAGAATCCTCACCACTGAAAACTTCATGAAAATCGGTTTCGAAAATGCAAATATTTAGTCATTAATTAGTCATAATTAGTCACCATTGTGAGATAATTAGTCGCATCTTAATTCCGAAGATATAGGTAGAGTTTGATGAGGATTCTGGCGTGGAGATCACGCCAGAATCCTCACCTCTAGTGGGAGCGAACGGTGAGGGCTAGAGACGCGGTTTTGATTCCAAAATTTAGTCGTCAATTGGTCGTTACGATATGCCAAATCTCAAAACCAATGCTACAAGGGTTCCAGAGTTATAAAGGTAATTTTGTGAGGATTCTGGCGTGAACAAATCACGACAGAATCCTCACCTGATACTCATACAAAGCATAAGTTTTGAAGTCCAAAATTGGTGTCAAGATAAGAATCCTCATCAAACCCTACCTATATCTTCGGAATTAAGATGCGACTAATTATCTCACATTGGTGACTAATTATGACTAATGAATGACTAAATATTTGCATTTTCATGAAGTTCTCAGTGGTGAGGATTCTGGCGTGAAGCACATGTAAGCATTACACTAACTGTGCCTATCGAGCTGGTTTAAAATCAAACATTTTATATAACTTTAAAAAAAAAAACTAAATGAAACCGGTAACTATTTCCAAAATGTATCGATAGCGTCAATCTCTATCTTGTTTACTTGATTGATGACGTATATTCGTGTACTTATACTGTAAAATGTTAACTTCCGGTTTCCGGAAAGTGACAGTGTGCGTAAAGTTTTAGCTAGTGTTTGATTTTTTGTCAAGTGAGCGTGTCACCGATTACTTGTGTGCGAAACTGGACCTAAGAGACCGAAGGGGTTCCTCGTACCCCGCCAAAATAGACAGGCTTTTTTGTTTGAAAATTTGATTTCATTTCCTATCCCGGCTGGGTATATAATCAAAGACTTCGGGCGAAACCGGACGGTTTTCCTATCGGGTTTTGCACGTTGTATGCGCCCGGCCTTATCGCGCTCGCAGTGCCAAAAGCAATTTTGACTCATTTCGGAACGCAGCGTTAAAGAATCAGACGTCAGACGTGACGTTTTTAGTTTTAAAATAAAGCGACAAAAATATATTTATTAATTAATTTATAACGATCTAATGGTAGCAAAAAGTTAAACGCTCAAGAAAGACCAAATTAAAGTTTACTAGGATTACATTGAATTATAAAACTTTTCTAAAATGACGTCTAAAAGTTTTTTATTTGCTGGAAATATTGTGAATCCAATGGGAATTCTTATTGACGCCTATCTATCTGTGGAAAATGGAATAGTAAGTACCTATTTAAAAACAAACCTATTTAAATAAATAAATAAAACAGTAAAACATTTCGACAAAGTTACAAATTCTCATCTCTCTTTTGTTTATTTAAAAAACAAATATTTGATTACAGATTACTCATATTTATGACAAGAAAACATTTGAGGAACTCAAAAATAATAGCCCGCTTGCCTACAATAAAATGATACAAATGAAAGAAAATCAGTTCCTGATGCCTGGGTTTGTGGACTGTCATACACATGCCCCACAGTTTCCTAACCTTGGCCTGGGGTTAGATAAACCTTTGCTGGAATGGTTGGATTCATACACATTCCCTCTAGAAAAGAAATATAGCAATGTCAACTTTGCATCACAAGTGTATGATAAAGTTGTGGTAAGTTTATATTTTGTTATCTATCGAAGAACATAGTAACAGATATGTCTCAACTTGGGCAATAATAATTTTGGTGTTTCAATCGTATGGCTCTTGATAAGCAACTTGTAAACAATCATGGTCAAGTGAATTTAATATGTATTGTTTGACGATGCTATGACTAGCTGTGTTCTGTGATGTCACATGTGTCTCTCCATTTATCTTTATTTTTGTCCTATGATTCTCAGTAAAATTATGAACTTCAGTTGAAATCTGTTCAGTTATTGAGTCATGAAAATATAACAAAAGGAATGGTAGGATTGGTAGGTATGTAGTCATTTCATTTACAACTTTTAACTACCATTCTTGATATTCAGATTTCATAATTAATTTCTGTTAAAAACTATCACGGTTGTTCACTATAGTTCCATGATTATTTAGGGGTTTTTGTAGGATTGTTAGTTCTAGTGATAGCATAATAAAAGACTAAGAAAGAGGGTAGTTTGCTATAAGTTCCCTAGGCGTTTTTTGAACTACTTGACAACCTCTTGCATTCATCAGTCTATCTGTGAACATAGTGCATGCAACTGCAACAAAATATTGGGGCTTCATTTCACAACATAATCACAGTAAATATACCATAAATAAACTGTTCCTAATCATAATAAATAAATATGTTTCAGAAAAGGTTGATAAGCAATGGAACGACTACAGCTTGCTACTTTGGCACAATACATGTTGAGGGTACCTTAGAACTAGTCAAAAGTGCCATCAGACACCACCAGAGGGCTCTTGTAGGTAAAGTCAGCATGAATGAGAATAACAATCACAATTACTGCAACACTACCGAAACAGAAGTGACAGAAACAGAGCAATTTGTTAGGAAAGTTTTAGAGTTGCAGGTTGGTAAATAAGTATGTTATTTATAATAATACTATAATTTTACGGTTCAGACTTTTTTTTCCATCAAATTGTAGCTGGTAGTCGACAATTA
Source organism: Erannis defoliaria (assembly GCA_905404285.2). Classification (NCBI taxonomy): domain Eukaryota; kingdom Metazoa; phylum Arthropoda; class Insecta; order Lepidoptera; family Geometridae; genus Erannis; species Erannis defoliaria. Next base: position 6,276,077 of record FR990066.1, on the reverse strand, counting down.
TACAATGTGTAACAAAAAGGAAGTTATAAAAACTGAAGGGTATTCATAACTTGAAAACGCGAAATAAAAACCAGCTGTTCCATACAAAAAGTTCATTGACCTTGGACAAAATGTATGGAACAGCTGATATTATTTTCGCGATTTCAGAATTGGTCCCATAGTAAAAGTTGTCATAATGATGAGTACATACCCATACCCCTTCATATCATTTGTTATAACTTCCTTCTTGTTACACATTGTAATGGTAGGTACTTATTACATGAGGTATTAAAATAAATTATTTTCAGTGATTTTTTACAATTTATGCAGCTGTCAGAGAAGAGAGGGTAAAAATAATAAATCATAAAGTAACTATTGAATTTTGGGGCAACTGATGCCTTCACTTGAGATGAGACCCACGACCCGACCCAAGTATTACTCTGCAACCATTTGTATACTAGAACTCCCAGCTATTTTGAAATTCTGATTATGTACCATATAGGAACTTAATTTAAGAGTTCTTTCAGAATGACCTAGTGCAGCCAGTTGTCACTCCGAGATTTGCTGTCAGCTGTGATCAAACACTAATGACTAGTTTAGCAAACATAGCCAAAAAATATAACTGCAGGATACAGGTGAGTTTTATTGGAAGACTTGTATTTATAAGGCTTGCGTTTGACTGCCATCTCATCTGATGTTAATGCACTCATGTCTTGAAGACACCCTGATTTTTCTATTGAGAAAACCCCCCCGAGTGCTTTTTTTTATATTTTTTTGAATGTTCAAACAATTGACGAGACGAACAAGACATGCGCCTGGTGGTAAGCGTCACGCCTGCCACTAACAGTAGCAGTGCCAGAATTCTGAACTTGCAAACACAATCCTGCGCCGCACTGCACTGTGCTCGTCACCCTGAAATATTAGATGTTAAATCTCTTCATACCCAGTAATTAAAGTAACTCAATGACAGAAATTGGAAACGGAAATTCTTGTTTGTTCCAGAGCCACATTTCAGAAAACCTGAAAGAAATCGAATATGTACTACAAAAGAACCCCAGCTGTGATAGCTATTCTAATGTCTATGACAAGTGTAGCATTTTAACTGACAAGGTAATTAACAAGCAATAAATTAATATACATAAGTGTAAATTGCTATATATATAAGTCTCTACATATTCTCTCTCTTTTTATCTTCATGCCCTGTCTCTTATTTTCTCTTTAGCTTTATTATTTTCAAATACACGCCCAACTTATCAGAAGCTGGTCTTGTCTCGAGTCCTCAACTCCATTGTTTAGTCCTATCTGAATTCATAAGCTCTATGAAAAGAGAATAAGAGCATAAGACATTTTGACCTAGTAGGTGCCTACTTAGCAACTACTACTTAGTTTTGCTTAGTATGGCAGTCTAAGGAGGCCTTCGTTCAACAGTGGACGCCTCTGAGCTGATGACGAGGTGCATACTTATGTAAAGTTTCATCACTATTCCACATGAAATCAAGGGAGATTTCCTAAGCTTTTAATTTCGATTACGTGCGCAAATCAAATTGACTGCCTTATAGCTCAGTCGGTAGCATGTCTGCCTTCAGAGCTGTAGGGCGTGGGTTCGATCCCCACCCAGGGCAAACATTTATGTGACGAACATAGATGTTTGTTCTGTGTCTGGGTGTAGTATGTATAATAAGTATGTATTTACAAACAAAAAGTATATAAGTATTCTATCAACTATCTGGTTTCCATATTACAAGCTTAGCTTAGTTTGGGGCTAGATTCCACTGTGAAAAATGTCCATCGATATTTATTTATTTATTTAATACTAGTTTGTTCGTCGCTTTCGTAGCAGATCTGAATAAAGTACATAATCTCTATTTCTAGTGCATTATGGCTCATGCTGTCCACCTGAGCGAGGAGGAAATGAAGCTGCTAGCGTCGAAAGGTGTGTCGGTGGCTCACTGTCCCGCCTCCAATACCCGCCTCGTCTCTGGCGCGTGTCCTGTCAGCAAGCTACTGCGCCATGGGATTAACGTGGGCCTGGGGACAGGTAAGGCACGGTGCCGACCTACAGTTCTAATTCTAGTAAGAACTTCTTTCCTATAAGAATTGACACTCGCCACATGCAACCAAATGTAAGAGGCAGTAAGTTTTTAAAAATCTTCTTCCCCCGACGTTCGACAGGGGCGCTATTTCATACATTTAATTTGATTATTGTTTGAACGTTTTCTTAATTCTCGCAAATATGTATTCTATCCGTCTTATGCATAAAAAAATATGCATTTTTTTTAATTTATTGCTGATGAAAACGGTTTTATTTCACAATAATATTATTGTGTCACTGTCAGCATTTTAACATTCCACTGATGGACACTGGGTTCCCTTGCAGGGTGGTTGGGCCATATTCTATCTCACAGGACATGAGCGAGTACGCGGATTAAAATATTAAAAAAAATGTTTTGTATGTCTTTCAGTTATCAAAATATTAAAATTACGAACAGTGTAAATTAAAGGCCCATGGCCCGGTGTTAGTCTGATTAAGATTAAGTCATATTTAATATAGGTGCCTTTATCCTAAATAGGTCTATACTAGGAACCCTATAGCATATCAAAGGAAGATGATTAGATCTCCGACATTATAATCCACACAGCTATTAAAAAGAGTCAAAATTTTCCGTTTTAAGACTTTTGCAAGGTGTAAAAAAATGCAATGACTGACTTACTGTTCTACTTTTGATACAAATCATATTTCCTTCCAGATGTTTCCGGCGGCGACAACGCTTCGATTCTAGACGCGATGCGGCGCGCGCTCGACGTTGCCACGCTCGTGGACTGCGATACCAGGATAACGAGCGATAATGCTTTGTATATGGCCACTTTGGGAGGAGCTAAAGGTAGGAACATAAACTTTAACCTGTTAACTGCCAAGTTTTAGAATCCTTACCTTTAACGCCAACGCCTGTAAGCAAGGTTTAATGACTATGACTCCTAGTTTCATACTTACGTAAATTACGTGAGTGGTGTCTAGAGTATCTTTTACTTATATCGTGATAAAAAGATTAAAGGGGCGCTTATAGGGTCAACATCTCTTTTCTAGTTTAGAACCAGCAGTTTTGAGATGCCTCTAATTTCAAACGCTTGTTGGCTTCTGACCTACAAATGAATGAGAGCGGGGAGATATTGAATGCCTTATCAATTTTAGTGGACCGAAGTTCACTTTCGCACCTTGTAATTAATGAATTTCAAAGTTTACGAAATCAAAATGTAATTGTAATTCTGTTGCAGCAGTTAGCTACCATTCGGATGTCGATCGGGTCGTGACTTAAAGTTTTTACCCTTAACCTCATAGTTTAAGAGTTGCTATTAGTTTGAATAACTAAAAAATGCCACTATTTTCAATGCAAAAACATGACATTTCGGCGTGCGATACCTTGTCTTTTGGACCATGGTATGAAATGATCCTACCAAAAATGCCTTATCAAAGATTCGACGCTTCGAGCATATACTATTGGAGATGCCAAGGGCGATAGTCTGCCTACATATTTTTGTGCTACTTTTTGTGGGGGGCGAGGTAAACACGTATGGAACTTTCGAGTAAACTAGACAAACGGTATAATGGTCACTGACCAAATTTTATACCTTTTGGTAAAGGTACCTCTTAGCTTGCCACCTCCAATCGTATATGCTAGAAAATTCGACTCCATGTCTCCAATGACGAGCTGGCGTGATCTGACGAAGACAAATTTATTCTTATTCCGTCATTAAATAAAGTTCTTTTTTTTCAGCGCTGAACTTAGATGACAAAATCGGGTCCTTGGAAGTTGGGAAAGAGTTCGACGCTCTCCTAATAGACGTTTACCCTACGGACGGACCAATCACTCACTTCCCAGAATTCCCAGAAGTACAACCAGGTTGCAAGGACTATGTGGCCAATCTTGTACAAAGATTCTTTTATGGTGGGGACGACAGGAACATAGTTCAGGTGTATGTGAAAGGGGAAAAGGTGAAGGATATCATGCAGTAGGTAGATCGGCACAGAGTAATCGAAATAGTGTTTAAATTCTAACATAATCTCGTGATGTGAAACCAGTGATATGATAAACATACCAGTAGTTGTAAGAAGAAATGAATAATATCCATTATTGCCTTATACATTTTTTTGATTATATTTTTATTGAAGTATAAATTGTTATTAATTGAAATATATATATTTTTCAGTACACATTAAACTTATTTTCATTTTCTACTCAAATATTCTAAAATATATGAGCCCACTATGTACTTATCACATCACACTAACATAAAAAATGCTTAAGTTTGTAAGAGGGTGTGTGTGTATGTTTGTTTTTTACGCTGTAACGGCCCCAAGGAATTGAACAAAATTCAAGACAAGAAAAAGCTTATACCCTATAGATAAACACAAAGGCTCTCGTTGATTGCGGAAGAAACCGCAGGTTTATTATTTAAAAAAAAACGGCTTCATTTGTTAAACTTTTATTTCGTGTAATCTTTTATAGTTCGTGTACAAAATGTGCAATAATAACGTGACAGAATACAAACTGAATTTACTATACATAAGATAATAAAGTAGTACGATAATACTATAGGAATCTTCAATTCCAATATTAACAACTGAAACCAAACATTTCCCCCAAATACAACACAGCGCGCCCTATGTTAAGAGCCGTCTTTAGTTTTTTGTTTTTAAAACGAATTGACTCAAGGCCCTACAAATATGCGTTCAATAATATTTAATTAAAAATCACAAAAAAAATAGTTTCAACTAGTTTTGTTTCGAAAACCTAAATCAAGAATAGTATCTAAAACAAATTTGTAAAATCAGATCCAAGTGTTCCGATTTCTGGAAATTAACAGTCAGCACTTAACATACGGCCCGAATTTCCAACCTCCACTTTCATTGAAACATAAGCTACCTAATCTTTATTTTCTTATAGACTGAAAATAATACTCAACGCAACTGGTTTTCTTCAATACTTAAATCGGTGGAATGATAAGTAAGACAATGTATTCGAGTGTTAGTAATAACATTATTTTAAATAATAACACAATATTATAATGAACAGTCTTATAAAATTAAAAATATACTACCTAGACCTCAGAGCAAATTATGCTACAAATGTTAGATCATAGGTACTTACTGTGGTCAATTCTGAAGGTTTAAGTTGACAGAACTAAACTAACTAAAGTATTGCTGTCCTTAGCTAACATGCCTAGTAAAAAAGTGACAGCAATATTTTAATTAGTTTAGAGCTGTCAACTAAAACCGTCAGAATCGACCACAATATTTCCTTAAAAAATTTAAAATAGGACGCACTTGAACTATGACAAACAAGCTAAATAATTACAAAAGTTATTTAGTCGGCGATGCTATCACAATTCGTCCAGATCACTCGGTAGCCGGGTGATAGCTAGCGATTTAAATAAAATTGTGATGACATTGTGGTCAATTTTGAAGGCTTTAGTTGACAGTTCTAAACTTATTAAAATACTGCTGTCACTTTTATACTAGGAATGTTAGCTAAGGACAGCATTACTTTAGTTAGTTTAGTTCTGTCAACTAAAACCTTCAAAATCGACCACACTAAGGGTCCCACACGTACAACAACCACAACACGTGGTCGGGCGCATATTTTGTATTGAAAATGAATAGTAGAATTTACACGTACCACATTTTGCCGTCGTTATCGACCGCGTGATTGATACCGATCACATCGCAACCACAACGCAACAACATCGCAACCACAACGCAACCACCAGCTACACAGTGAAATTGCCGCCGGCCACATCACAGATACAACGTTGCGTCGACGCAACGACAGTGCACGCTTAGAGAGTCGAAGCTGCTCAAGCTAGAGTCGAACTGTGTCTGCACAAGACGCAACCACATCGCAACTGCTAGCGACAACGCAACCACATCGACATTTTGTCGGTACCACAACGCAACTGCAAATAGCTGCAGCGACACTATTCACACGTAGCCACCAGCGTCACCACATTTTGCCGCTGCGCTGTGGTATGGTTTTGGTACGTGTGGATTGACCCTAACAACGTACTATACATTCATATTTAAATATTTATCTCCAAAAGTAATAATTATTTAAAAGTACTAGATATTTGTTTATCTCCTAACTCTAATCATGAACACAGGAACTTGGACGAGCAAATCCAAAAATTGTAAGCCAATTTATTTTCACACAACTGCCGTCAAATGTACCTTAATGAACGTACCGCGTTATCAATACGGAACAAATCTATGTCCAATATAATATTTCATATCCTGTTATAAAATACAACTAATTGAACACACTTTATAGAAAAACGACTAACTAAATAGGTATCTTCTAATCAAGGAAATATTTGTAATTGTATTGTTGTCCAAAGTAGCACCGTGGAACTTATTAGAACATACGGTATATATGACTTTGGACATGCCACTTCTCTGATGATTAAAATATTATAAACAAGGTACTTTCCATATGGCTACGTATCTGACAGAGACAAGCTGTTTAACTAACTAACTAAACTTTAACTAATAATTAAACAAATTAAGGGCATCATAGTCGTGACTCAGTTATCGCTCGGAAATTTCTGCATCGTGCTGCAGCGTTTGCCGTAATTAAGTTTGCGGCGCGGCGGCATATCGATTTACGACGCCCTGCCATGTCAATATTGTCCCTTTTATTGCTCGGCGAGTAAACGTACGAACAATTCGAGAATGTCCGTCGAACGCGCTGACTGCACCGTACGTGGACATGTGGCCGAACATCGTCTCTCTGATCTGTCGTATATCTTTGTATGGGTTATGACCGGGTTATTTTTTATTATAATAAATGTTTTAAAGTTTTTTTCGTCTATAAGTGGTGAAAAAGTTTAGAAGATACCAAAACGAGGATTGCTTTAAAACGTTTGTAATTTTATGACAGCAAGATGTATGTAGCATACACTTCTCAGAATTTGACACTCAGCTATTTTAGATCTGCAATAAAGTGAAGAAAAAAACTAATGTGGGAGCGAGATAGCTGTGCCATGACTACAAGGCCCTTAATACTTTGAGCTGCCTCACACAACATCGTACCGTGTAGGGTGCTAACCTAAACACATTGAACTAGTCAATTTAAATAACGCATTATTTTGTTCACATACTTGCATTGATATTAAATTAATCTAGAACAGTCTTAAAATATACTTACAACAATATTTAATAGTTAAATGTGCGAAATGCTGTGCATGTAAATGTATAGAATAAATGATACTTGGTATACGAGTTTTAACTAATCATGTACAACTAATACAAATAACACTAACGAAACTCAACGAGTCATTTAGAGTAAATGGAAGAAAAAGAAAATAATAATTACCAATGCTAAAATTATAAAAAAAAACGTACGTCAACATGAAAACAAAAAAAAAGTTACATAAATATTATATTTAAGTTTATTTTATTAACTAGCACCTATATAAATACATTAAATTTTCTAATTTATTTAATGTTTCTTGAAGTATAACAAAAGTATATAAATTACTCCAAAAATTTTATGGTATACGTATTGCGAATCTATTCGTACTATTTAATAATAGACAACATTTCTATAATACCGGAGAGGGAGAGGTGCAATACTATATATATATTTTTTTATAAATGTCATGTAGGAATCGAAAAGATAATATTTCAGTCTTTTAGGTTTGGCTCAGTTAATGAACGCTCGCATCTTATGTGCTGGCCGTTAAGATGCTAAATGCGCGCGAACATTTCCGCAGATTTTCATCCAAAGAGCCAAAATGCAACTGTTGATTTGGCATAACTTGGGGACTTGGTGATTAAACTTTTCATTACGGCCAGTATGAGATAATAATGAAAACGTAGAATTAGATAATGGGTATGAGGTAGAAAACGTGTAAACAATAAATATTTAAACGTCCAATAAATTACACATACATTTGACAACTAAAATATGCCATCCTTTTCTTACACACTGAAATTGAAAAGAAACGCAAATATTGTTAGTCCTGTCAGAGTACTAGTTCGTACAATATAATCGACGTCATTTATTTAAAGTCTAACCTAAACTGTTTGTAAATCTATAATAATATGTATAAATCCGAAGTTACGAATGTATAATATTTTAATAATTACTAATAAAGTATCTAGTAAATTTATTTACAGGAATGTATTTAGTACAAATATAAAACATTGGACACAGTAACTAACTACAATACGAATCAAGTTTAATATAGCTTTATTTTGCATATCGTTGATAGATAGACTTGATAATTTTATGACCTTTATGAGTTAATATTGTTTTGACAATATGACCTTTATGTGTTGTACATAACCTGGTTTTACTGTGTTTCCTGATGGGAATGAGATAATTAAAAAGCACAATTCTGAAGGCATTAAATCTAAACTTACTAAAATTGTCTCATTAAATGCAGTCTATTAGACAGGGACAGCACACATTTAGTAAATTTAAATCAGTCGACTAAGCCTTCAGAATTGAGCTCATTATTTGTACCTTTACCTTTAGTTAGACTAAGGGGGCGTCCATAAATTACGTGAGGTGTTTTTTTTAATTTTCTGTCACTCCCCCCCCCCCCCCCCCCCCCTGGTGAGATGTCGTGAGATTTTATTCAACCCCCTCCCCCATCCCCCATCTCACGTGAGATTTTTCAAAATGTGGGTTTCTTACGTAAACGCGTTGGATAGTTATTGTAAAAAGAAAAACAAATTTTGCCAAAATAGTATAAGTTTATTTTGTTTCATCAGAAAAAAAATTGCGTGATATTTGCTGAGACCCCTCCTCTCTCCAACGTAAGATTAGATGAGATTTGACTCGACCCCCTCCCCCCCTTAAACATCTCACGTATTTTATGGACGCCCCCTAATATATCCCGCCGTACAAAACAAATCTAGCGTAAGACCTAATCTACCCTTTACCGTGTACAGCGAATACAAAAAATTATAACTGAACTCGACTCGAAAGAATGACTAAAAATATTCTTAAAAATATGGTTGGTTCTTTGAGAATTAAAAAAGCTCGTCTAACGGACAAGTAAATCGCCCTTTTCTTCAACCAAATAGTTACAAATACTTTATAACTAACAGTAAAGTAATAGAGAGCCCCATTTTTGGAATTTCATTTTAATTTATTTATTTTACTTGCTTAGAGCATGTTTATTGTTTAAGTCTATTAAAAAAGTACAATACAGAAAAAAAAATGCATCTACAACGTAGTTATTCTCTATCTGAACGAAACATAAATATTTTTAAAAAAAGTTGTCCAACATTTGTAAGTTTCCAATAAAAAGTGCCAAAACTTCCTCACGGGCCTCTCTCAGAAATCAACCGAAAAGCAGGTGCCCAGCGAAGCTGACCTATTAGAGAAAAATTCTAGTAAATATTTAATTGGGACTATATAATCGTTATATTTTCAGTATTTAAATTCATGCATTTCAGAAAATAGACAGTATCCAGAGAATACTTATTTCTTAAAAATTCAAGAGCGAAACGTTATAGATGGGTCACACTTTGAAGAATGCATGCATTAATGAATTAATGCATGCATGCAACATGTTTTTGCGAATATCTAAATGCGATGGGTAAATAGTACCCGGCAACGGCAAAGCCTAAAGGCGGTATGATGTAGTTACTATTCAAGAAAACGGTGGTTATTTGTAGATTTGCGATAATTACGCAACGCTCTAGCTTCACCTCCGCGTGATCCGCCATATCTCTAAGACTACGAGGAACACGCGGCGAGGAAGATGGCGGATTGTATTAAAAATGTTTTATGCAAACATTGTGGAAAGTGGATAATAACGATGGAGGATGAAGTATTTTACCGTTTATAGCTTCTCTGGTTTTGATAAATAATGTTGTATTCGTGAAGGTTTCGAGATAACAACTGATTAGATGACGTCATCGTAAGTACAATATGGCGTCAAGCTCCCATAAATGTGAAATGACGTTAAAAAAAATTACTGCTGGCAGTCATGTCATTTATTAGGTCTTATAAAAAGAAAAGTGGTTGATTGGAGTGGATTGATTAATTTTTAATCAAGAATGCCGTTGTCGGGTTTGTATTTCTTGTGTGGGTGACAAATAATGGACAGACGTTGCCACATTTTTTCTTCATCATTCAAAACCGGGTGCAATTTCCAATAATGTCAATATTTCAAATAAAAGTCTAAATTATAGCTCCCAAGAGGAGTTTAAAATATATGAGGCCAACAGGTAACTGTCCTACTATTTAGTAGAAACTGTTCCGTTCGTCGAAGATAGTGGTTCTATTGAAAAAATAAAACAAAACAATTTTTGGCGTTTTAGTATCAGTATCGTAATTTGTCGACAAGTATAACTTAAATGTTGAGTTGTAGGTCCCTTTGAGCTTGTAAGTTAATTTCTCGTGCCTAGGTTGCGTATGAACTTAAAACGACAATCATATTTCAAGTTTATAACTGAGAAGATCTAATAAGAGGGAAATCCTTCCTCCGAGTCAATATTGTTTTCGTTTCGCTTCTTACAAATTCAAGTTTAAAAATACACCCTATTATTAACTGTGGTATACAGTTACAGATAATAGGGAAGATGACTGATGTTTATATCGTTGAAACCAATAGCGTTGATGAAGAATTTAAGTAAATATAATATGTTTATTGAAAAAATAATTTAAATCGGTTATTAATGTTCTGATATACAGGGTTAGTAAAAGTAAAGTATAGTAAAAGTTGTTTGTTTTGATGTACAGAATATGCCCTTAAAAGGATGCTAACTGATTAGAACTAACCCTGTATAAGCGTTTAAAGTTTTTGGTAGGGAAAACTCTGTCCCTTCCCACAAAACAAAAAATTACGTCACGCTCTGTGCGCCATACTTGTCAGAATAGAATTTATATGGCGTACAGAGAAGTGGCGTCATAATCGCGTCTCTGTCTATCAAATGCTTATAAGTTGCTTATTTTTGATCAGATTTTCATTTTGTTTTCATTAATCAGATATTTATGGGCCACGTGTTAATAGGACAATAAAAAAAAGCAGTCATCTAGCCTATTATATAGATATAGATTTCGCGCAATCCGATACGTCCAACGAGTACGATGCGAACAAACGAACGCATTACCTATAAAATCCAGAGCCTAACAGCGGACGAACACAGGCTGATGATGCAAGGACCGCAGGATAATGTGATGTGTTTACCTGGAGGCGGACAGACACAGGGCGCAGTCGAACCGCGAGGCAGGCGACGGTCAGGCGGTCACTTTACGAGGCTGGAGAGCGAGCGGGATTTCAGTGTCGGAGTGCGTGAGCGCACGGCACGCGGGGCCGCCGCCGCACACGCGCGCGCGCCTGGACCGACGCCGCGAGCTGCGACGCTCGCCACCTGCACGCGGGGACGGGTCAGGGGACGCTCACACTACCAGGCGCACGCATACACACCGATGGATACACACATTCACCTACCTATCCCATCTTGCTTTTGCCTATTTTTAACGGACCGAAAAAGGAGCAAGGCTCTTACGAATAATTCATTCACTAGGATTACTATCTCATTTTTGGCAACTCGTCCAATAAGTAAACGCTAAATAGACGATCTGAACGACGATAGAATATTTCTGTAAAATTTCGGTAAAAAATAGTCCTAAAGAATAAGTAGGTAGAAAAAGGAAAAGAGTAGGTCTCATTAGGATTACGTTTGTGAAAATGTTGTTCTCTCGGTGTGTATGCATCGCCATTCATTTTCATGCCTGCAGTCTATGAGAGTATGTTTTCTTGGGCACATAAATGTATGATCTGATTACATTTAAGATACAAGAATGGTGCTTTAAATTATTGGACTACCAACGGTCACAATATCAACGCATTGCTCATGACAAACCAATAAAATACATAGAAAAATAGAGCATAGCTAAATTAAAACAAAATAGCAAAACCATGAATTTTTTTGCTCAGAATTAACGAGTGGGAAAACTTCTGAGAAATACATATGTCTAATTAATAATTATGTGTATTCAACTCATTATAGCTTCGCTCTAACAAAAACTTCGAAGTTTTTTGATTGGCTTGCCAGAAACAAAAACATACAAAAGTCGGTTATAAAGAATGATCATTGATGGTGATGAGTTGTAGATGACGATATTTTCACCAAAATTATCAACTGACCGTCAAACTATGAACGGCCTTACTTAAAAACACCGATTAAAGTAAAATGACATCAATATTGCGCACAATTTAAATGAAGTTTCACAACTTAAGCAACGTTTTTAAGTAACGCCCTTAAGGTTTATCATTAGGCTAGCATTACATTGTGATCTCGCAGTCGCTAACACAATTTTGCGTATGATATTATGAACGACGTGACTGGCAAAACACAGCGTTTTTGTTTTTTCATCACACTTGCTCGTAAAATGGATCTTATTACATCGGTGTTAAGCTCATAATCCAAGCTATTACGCAGGTGTGCTTTTTACTTTATATTACAGCACTAGTGTCCCGTGTTATAATAGGTATAACCCGGGAAGTTAAGTTTGTACGTGACTGCAATTAGATATGTATACGAAGCATTCTGAATATAGCCAGGTAATGCTTAGTTTTTGTAATACCAACATAGAGTTTTTATGCGGCTGAAGTAAATGTCAACCTGTGCGCGCATTGCTGGTTTTGGCGCCATTTTCTGCAAATATTTGTAGACGTTTTCGCTGAGTAGATGACATTATCCACACAGCGAAAAAAGGTTATTAAAAAAAGATTTGTTTTTTCTTCGCAAGTGTGATGAAAACAGTCGTATGAAACGCTTGTGCTATGTTGGTCATTACGCTCTCGGCTTCCATATCGCGCTCGTCTGCGGCTCGCGCGCATAATACCGCATCTAGTGTGTTGACCAACATAGCACACTTGTATCATAATGTACTATTGTGATGTGCTTAACATTGTACGACATCGAACATGCTAAAAATATATGTAGTAGACATTGCACAGCACATCACATGCTAAAATAACATTTTCTTCTACCTGAAAATACTTATATTTTGTCCCTCCCCCAATCCCTAACTTATATGCTACAAAAAGAAAACAACAATAATATAAAACTGTGACAAAATGTTTTGAAGCTGTAACTGTAACAACAAATTAAATAATAAGCTTCAAAAAAACCTAAATAACTCCTCTACGGTAATAAGTTTATTTTATACCTCTAGTTTTGTTCTAGTTTGAAATCGGAAAATTATTTCTGTGTTATACAAGAGACAAGGAAAGAATAAAAAAAAGTTGTGAATATAATATCTACAATAGAGTATATATAAATATAGAGCGATACGATCGATAAGAAAACATGCCACTAACATACGGATCGTGCAGTGATGTATCTAAGGACGATAGTGCCATGCCTCGACACCAAGCGAGCGTGAAGCGAGCCCCCATAAATACCGTGTGGTGAGTACAAGCTTCGAGGGCTTCGATCTCTTATTTCGACTATGATAAGCTAATATAACCCTTCGCGCAAGACAGAGCACAACCACCGTGACAGTTTAGATTCGGTCATGTTGACCCTCAAATGCGAATTATTTTCAGAATGTACAAGACCTATGTTGAAGTATTCTACAAAAACATTTCAAATTGTATGAAAACCGACCGTATCAATAATTTCGTGCGTAGAGCAATTTAGTACTCGACTCCTGAAAACATATCAGGATTGAGACACGTAAGGTGAACGTAAGGTAGAACGAGTTAAGACGTCTACTTCAATACAGGCCTGTGGTACAAGCTGAAGCGTGTGAGAGCGAAGCCTTCGACCGGCGTCGGTTAGTCCTCCGCACCGAAGCGAACGAACACAGACACAGTACCGGTGCGCGAGTTTCAAAACAAAAATTCTAGGCAGGCGACAAGCACGTAGAGCGCCTTGCTCTCCTGCCGCGCCTCGGCCGAGCACGAGGGGCACGCGTGCGGCGCGAGGCGGGGCGGCGCGAGGCCGGGGGCCGGCCCGGGGGCGGGGGTTGCGGGGGGCGTACCGGCGCGCGCGCGCCCCGCGTCCAGCGACGCCGCCGGCTGCAGGAACCACTCCGAGCGCGTGCGCATGCGCGCGCGCTGCCGCTCGTGCACCTACGCACCACACCACCCACCACGTCACTCCACTCCTCTCTACGCCGCGACGCGGGCGAGGGTGCACCCTATACTCTCGCTTCGCGAGAGCCGACGAAACCTCCGATTACGAACGCTATTCCCTTTTCGATTTTCGTTTTGCACTCAAGTTGAAAATCGGTCGCCAAGCGATAAACTCTTCACATTATTATTATTAGTCAAAATGAATATGAATGTACGTGTAGAATGGTAAACCTCACCAATTCGCGATGGAGGGCGTTCTAGGTCACCGACAGAACTTTGCTAGTCTTCAAGCGTAACTTCCACTTTACAGGTGTTTTTCGGCAGTTTTACTTGAGTCAGTTTAAATTCCATACAAGGCATATTTTTCAATGGCATGAAGTCAGCTGTGGGTGGTGAAATATTTAGCAACGATGACAAAAAAGTAAGTACTTATGTGAAGCGAAGATTTCGTCCCTCCCGGAATGCTCACAAACTATTCCGAAAAGTTTTATACATTCGTAAACATAATCATTAAAAAATTACGATTCGTTTAACAATGAATGTTGATGATTTGTTAAACTACCCACCCTAAATTGTTACAAGTTAATTAGTTAACATGAAACGTAAATGTTAGTGTATCATTATTACATTAGTAACTACTTTCTATAATGTTAGTTACTAGAAACATGGGGGATGTTCACCTACAGCATACATAGTCACAAACGGGGTCACCACAATATAAATACCATTACCATAAATAATTAAAAAAAAACTATTTTATACACAACTTTAAACTTGAGGTATTCAGACGTCGAATTTCCTAATATTCCGTATAATACAAATAAATCTAAACATACTTATATAAAACATTGCACCCATATTGTGCGGCTAAAAGCATCAGTGTATTCAAACAGTTTGTGACCAGCACACTTTGTCTAAAACAAGCAAATCTCTTGTCGTTTGCTTACTCATGACTCAAATCTCGTGGTGTCCTAGTGAGGAACCCTTGGGCAAGACATAGAAAATCAGTAAGTGAGAAGGTAAATCTACGCTAACAGTACAACCACAAATTGACCTAAGTACATGTTTTGAAGGGAGATAGACGATCGTCATGCATTTTCTATTGAAGTACGGACCAATGGCAATACCATATCATAGCTAGCATATAGGAACTCATTAGTTCAATATGTGTGTGTACATTATGCACAGTACCGGAGGCACACACGCCTTTGTTTGTCAATGGTTCGTATTTCGTATAGAACAAAAGGGAGACAGACGTTGGACTCTACATGAGGGGTTTAAAGTAAACTCTTATCACCATCACTTAAAAAATACGTCCTTCAGTGAGCGCTAGAATTCAAAGATAAGTATGTCTTTATACACAGTTTCTAAATAAAGTTTCAACAGTATTCCTTTTCAATAGAGTTTGTTATTGCATGACAAATTTTAAGGTTTTTTGAGAATGTTATAGCATGTTGCAGTTGCAAGTCAGGTATTGTACCAGACAAAATCTTTCAAGAGCCAAATGTAAGATCGCATCAAAGATACGTAACAATCCAAACTACTCAATCAACAACACTTCTTACTACCGCCAAAGCTATTTTAAACCGCTTAACGGTATTTATTAAAAACTAAAAGTAATTAATAAAAATACCTACATACTCTTACAAGTAATTTTAAACTCTCACCCGTTTCAGTTTAACTTAAACTTGCGGTTGTGTTTTTTTATTATCCGTCTTTAAAAGACCAAAACGAAAGCCTCGAGGTAAAGTGTACATGCTAGAATGAAGAGGTTCGTTTTTATCCAGAATGTATATACGATTTAAAATAGCTTAGACTTCTAGAAAAGATCTTAGAACAAAGGATAGATGAACACTTCAAACGGTAGGACCGGTCCGTCACAAGACGTGGGCCTGGGCAGTTCGGTTCTTACCTGAGGGAGGTAGGAGAGGCTCTTGGTGCTCTCCGCGTATTTGTTGATGGCGCGCAACTCTTCCAGGGTCATGTGGGGACTCGAGTTGCTCCGGGACGACTGAGACGAAGAGCTAACAGATACCTGAAATTCGGAGAAGTAATTTGTTACAAAACAATGCGTTTGATTTTCTATAGAAGGCGTGGCCTAAAACTTGAGCAATCAAATTGTTTTTAAACTTTATTTATTTATTTTATATTTGTACATTTGCCCACAACTGATGTAAAGCGAAAGAGGAGTCGAAGAGGGTAAACATAATGGAATCCATACTCACTCTCCTCAATGGCTCTCAAGTGAGTCTGCCGGAAGTCACCGCACAGCGACAAATGTCCTGTGAGTGGTAGTTATCCAGCTGAGTACTAGAAATAACTCTACCACCATGCTTCTGGACAAAGGCCTCCCCCTTAACAAGGGGGGTTTCATAATATCCACACTTGGCAGGCGGCTGGGGATCGCAGCATGTTCACCACCGTCAACCGAGAAGACACTCTGCTGCCGGTCTTCCGGTGGTTCTGGACACGGACCGCGGAAGTACTTCATGACGGAGGGGGGGGGGCACAGAATGAAAACTTCTTTACCAGGTATCAAAATTAGAGAGGGCGCATTGGGAGGAGTTTGATTTTAGGGGACGCATTTGGCCCCCGTCTGCTCCCACGGCCGCTGGTTCTGCACTCAGTTTTAGGACATGCCCAGGACCAAAAAATCTGAGTAAAAAGACAAAATCCTGCACAACATTGGTTCTCATTACATTGAAACATTCGATGGTTAGTCTCACTAGTCCTGTCCCACAGGCGAACTATGCAAATTAAGTATACCGCATAGGTATCACTACAAAAATCGCATCGCCCCACCGCCATTTGATGCTTATGTTAGATGCTGATGATGTAAAAGGGTCTTACTTTGAAGACGCTCTCCTCGAGCGATATGGAGAGGCGCGTGCACGAGTCGAGCAGGCTGTGCTCGGGGATGATGCCGAGGCCGAGCACTCCGCCCGCGCCCGCGCCCCCCGCGCCCCCCATCAGCGCCGGCATCGACTGGCACTCTTCGGACTTCGACAAACCTACGGAAACATGTATACCACAGCACATTGAATAGTGTTCTACTTCGGCGTATATACATACGTAGAGTTTAGAGGGTCTGGCAGTGTTGCCGGTAAGACAAAAAAAAATGGCTTAACACTTTAAGTTGTTAGAATATTTGAAATTTTATACTTAAGAATGATGCTGAAAGTGGCAAAACAATGAATAGGTAACCTTATTAGGGGCGGGGATTTAAATAATACTGACCCGAGTATGAAAAAGCATTTGTTATCGGTGTACTGCTTCCATAAAGGCTGCCGCATTGTGTTATTTCCTAAAACTTGTGATAGTGGTGTTTTAATTGTTAAAGTGCCATGACGCCCAAGAGTGCGCGCAAGAGTGTGTACCGAGTAACGTCGCCATTACTTCTAGGAACATGACTTGAATATGATCGTGACTTACTTTGTGACTTTTAATGTGGCTAAAGACTTGATATCATCAAAAACTTGATAAATTATAAATAAATCATTAATATGTAACTACTAGTGCGAATTAAATTAAGTTAAGTACAGAATGTACAATATTACAAAAATTGTGATGTTTACCGTCTTACCACAAAAGATTTAGGCAAGCCTTCGACACGTGTTGAACAGATGTTTCACAAATTTCGTACCACAAATCCGTGCCTAACACTCTTCTAAATATAGACATGCCTTAGCCACACGGTTTAATTTAAACAGTGCCGAACCTTGGTTTAAACCGTGTCTAATTCAGTTTTGACATTTTACGTCAATCAGAAATAACCATATTCGAAATAACACACATAAAGTTAAACTGTGTCTAAGCAAACACACGCTAAACAAGGTTTTGTGGTAAGAGAAATAAAACATCTGTTGAAACAGTATCTAACTTTTGACACTGTCTAGCTAGACAGATGTCTAAGCCTTGCTTTAAATTATTTTTGTGGTAAGACGGTTTGTGTCTATACTGCTACTAACATGTGCTACCTTTGACCAATTCTTAACAACATGTACAATACTCAATTAAATATGGTAGGTACAGTACATCGTTTTTGGACTCACCAGTATTAGCACACAAAATTTTGACTATAATTATAACTTCACTATTAACAACTTAAACGTTCTTTTGGGAGACCTGAAAACACCCACTATTTGTAATATCTTAGAGAGACTGCCTGATTGTCGTCTGCATTTAATTATAAAGACGACTTTAATTAGAAAGACAAAGACTTGGGCATGTGTCAAAACATTTGCTTTAATTTTAAGCAAATTTCTTAAACAAAGTTTTAACAAATGTTTATCAATATTTGGCGGGATCTTAACAATTAATTAATATTATATTTGTGTTAATAAATACCTTCCAAATTGAATTTATTTCCCCAACGATCGCACTCGCATTGTAGCCACGTCTTTTCTGCTTCCAATGATAATTGCCCTGGAACAAAATACAAGAAACTTTTACCTTACTGAATCTTGCAGTTTTAACAAAATATTTTTAAATATAAAGTTCTAAAGACCGCTTACAACGGCGATCAAAGTTAATGGAGGAATCCAGTAACATCAATAAACAGTATGCCTATGAACTGGATTTGCCGGTATACGCATAACAAAAATAAATAAATATTTTCTAGATCATTATATTGTCCGTTTTTGTACAATGGTTGTTTTTACTCAAGACTTTAACTTCAATGTTAAAATGTATACAGCGTGATTCTATAAGTCAGCACGTTAGAAAGGGGGTATAACTAGACGAAAAGTTTACGTTGGTGACAATACACCTAGTATAAGCTAGATGACTGGTTTTATTATATTGTCCTATTAAAATGTGGCTTATAAATATAGCTGATTAATGATAACAAAATGAAAATCTGATCAAAAATAAGCAATTTAATAACATGTTAGACAGAGAGGAGATTATGACGTCACTTCTCTGTACGCCATATAAATTCTATTCTGACAAGTATAGCGCACAGAGGCGTGACGTAATTTTTTGTGGGAAAGGGACAGTGTTTTTTCTACCAAAATCTTTAAACGCTTATATCAGAACATTAATAACCGATTGTATTTTTTTTCAATTAACATTTTTTGTTTAAATTGTTTATCAAAGCTATTAGTTTCAACGATATAAACATCAGTTATCTATCATCTATTGATACATACCTAGAATATCTTCAAGGGTGATAATTACTTATCTTTACTTGGTAGAACAATTATTATTTTCATGCATAACAATCTCAAGTCTTTAATTAATCCACTTCAATTGCTGCAATAAGCGAGATAACGTCTGCAGATTACTCCAAATGAAGTGGTATCTCATGTTTCATCACCGGCGTTTTTACAAGAACGGTAAAAAGATTCGAAACAATGCACGATTGTGAATCCATTCCTCAAAACAAAAGGCGCTCGAATTCTGTGTTTGTAAAACATGACAAAACATGAGCGATTTTCACATGGGATAGCATCAGGTTTAATTGGATATAATTTGTGGTTGAATTTTGCATCAGTTCGTTATCCTGCACAAGGACAATACACAGAATATATAATACGTACTACAATGGTAGTATAGGTTTCATTTTATATGCGCAAACGTATTGTGAAAGACACTTGATATTATTATTATTCTCACTTAATTATCGAAAGGCATGTATATGACATTGTGGCCTATTATACTCATTCCATTATGTTAGCTCTTATAAAAGCTCATGCAAAGTTGACGACATAGCATTGTAAAGCGTCTAGGCAATTATATCCCTTAGAAATAAATTCGTTTGATCTAGCATTACCTCATTACAAGGTTATGTCAACTATCAACTTAACATTGTAAAGAGGTAATGCTAGATCAAGCTATGGGATATAATTTGCTAGACGCTTTACATGAGCTGTCAAAAAGCGATTAACATAATGGACAGAGTATACCTAGTTCACACAAGGAAGTATGGGAAATTTGTACCACTAGGCCACCTGGGTATGGGAAATGTCCTAAGCCTTTACATCCACATCACTTTATTGGCAGCGGGTACCTGGAAGAGCCTGGGAGTACCTGGGAGAGGGACCTGGGTATGTCCTTAAACTTCAACCAGACACACCGGAGGATGGGCAGCAGCGTCCTCTCAGTTAACTGTGGTGAGCATTCTGCGATTCCCAAGCCACCTGCCAAGCGTGGGAATTATGGCAACACCCCTCTATTAAGGGGGAGGCCTTCGTCCAGCAGTGGACGTCTTATAGCTGACGACGACCTGGAAGAGCAAGTACACTCAGCCTTCAAGCGCAGTACACGGCCCGTGACACATGCTTGTTACTTGTAGTTGTCACGATCAACACTATAAGCGTATAAAGCATAAGCGGCGAACATCTCGTCATTCACGCACAGCATACGACGCGGACACACACGCACGTAATGCTCGTAGTTGTCTCGTTCAATACTCACTAGCATAAGCCTCTTGGTCACGATGGTGCCGCGGCGGTGGCGGGTCTCTAAACGAGCATATCCACTCGTCCTTGACGCGCAGTATACGGCCCGTGACACGTGCGTAATATTCATAGTTGTCACGCCCGAACAAATCGCCTGCGCTGAACTGCTCGATCAGTTGGCGCATTATTCGAGTAGCCACCTGGTAATATAATTAGAATAAGATATATTGTTCTGTATTACTTGGTATTACGTTATATTTAGAAAACTTATCTAATGAATGCGTGTGAAACGATGAGTAAGTTTTGGCGAATAGAGGCATGATCATAAGAATTTGCAGAGCTTTGAATGAGGACAATTTTGTTTGCACATACACATTTACATACAGCACAGACCAAACTCGGAGGCTATTTTTATAATGTATCTATAAACTACATAATAGTATACGTTCACGACAGATTAAACTTCTGTTTTGTAGATCGTCCTCTTCCTCGCACAATTCACTGTCGTGACATCTGATTTCTCCCATAGAATAATTTAAATCATTTGTTTTTATTTCATCGCGCATTATGTTTAGTGGTGCTTATAAAAACTTCTAGTATATGAGTGCTTGCCAGCGACCTCTAACACATAGAAGAGTGCAGCTTCCAACACATGACTTTTAACCGATTGAAAGTGATTTAGTAAGACGCTATACAAAACAAAATATTTCTATTGTTTCTCGTTACTATAGTTAGTATAGTTTTCGAAGATTGACAGCACATCTCTAGATTGCTATACTACACTTTTTGGTAGAGGCTTCAAGACCCTTTCTTATTACATCATAACTATTACTCAAAAAGAATGTCTGACTGCACTATCAAGGAATGTGTTGTCAGCTTATGAGTGATGTAGTTAATTGAATTAAATTTAGATGATTCAGTTCTAAGCAGGAAGTGACTAACCGTAACCGAATTCATGATCGAGCTCTTATCAGAGCATTAGACGATATAGCACAACACAGTAAGGATACTACTGCGTAACCGTTTGATTAGACTTACATAATCTTAGTACAAGCTCAAATACTGAAGTGAATATAATATTCATATTATTATATAATAATATTATATAATTTATATATATATTCATACAAATTGTATACTAAAAAATTAAACGTAAGTCAAACCAATTGATTGTTTGTTACGTACTGTTGTTTACTGTATGGATGAAAAATGTACCACACGTGAAAGTACAGTACAGATAGGCAAATTCTGAATAATCAGACTTATCAAGGTCCGATGTGGTCTGTATCTACAAAAAATTTAGAATATACTAAAAATATAGAATACTATCGCTATTCTAAGAAAAGTAAAGTTGCAACTACTAGTTAGAAGTTACGTGATAAACATTAAGAATATATAAAATTTCATTGCACAGAAATGAAGTTGATAAGAGAATAATGACTTGGCGGATTAATTAAGATAGATATAATCCCCATACTGGCAGTATGTAAATACTAGGAAATGTATGTATCTACGTATTTCAGAAACTCTGGCATAGCATGATTTAGTCCGATACAAGCAAACGAAAAGCAATAAGGCATGGACCACTACAAAAATAAAAATTGCTTTGTACTTCGCCCCAGTAAAATTAGGAAGATTGAGTTTTATATGGTTGACCACATTGACCCGATGTGAATCGACGGTGTGGTTGAAGATGGTAAGCAATAGCCTTTAAGGTTATACTTAATTGTTATATTTTATAGTATCCTTAGTCTAGCATTTGTATATGTTGCAGTCAAAACTCTTAACCAGTCAAAAATACAATTTGACTTAAAAAATCAGTCAAAAGTAGTTTTGACTGTACAGCTTGGTCAAAAGTAGTTTTGTCTGAAAACCACTGGTTAGTCGTGCTTTTGACTACAAATTTGCTTCATTAGTCAATGCTGCAGCATTGACAATTTGACAATCAGTCAAAACTAATTTTGACTGATTCTGCCAGTCAAAAGTAGTTTGACTGGTTAAGAGTTTTGACTGCAACATTATATGTTTTTGCCAATAGAGTTATTTTTATCTTTATCTGTATTAGGAACTGCCTCTGAACTAATCTCCAGTGCTGTCAGAGCACACCACTAAGTCCTTGGCGGCGGATTTTCAACTTTGCTGTGGTGACTATGGCTAGTCAGGAGGAATATTAGTAGGCTAGACGCCAGTTTAGCCTATCACTATTCAAAAGTGATATTAACTACATATATTTTATTGGGGCGGAGTACAGGGCCCGTACCGTAATATCTTAAAACCATGAGTATTAGGTTTAGGCGCCGACGACGACGCTGCGCGACTGAATTATATCGTGCTGCGATACGGTTCGCGGTCGTGCAGTATCGGAGGCCGTACCTAAAGTAAATGGTTTTTAGATGTCACAGTACGGTCCCTGATCACTCAGTTTACATAGTTTTGCATTTAACTAGATAATAAGTAAATGCGCCGAATAAAAGCCGGATGTTTGACAGCAGCTACAAGTACAGGGTTAAACTTTTTGTAATCATTTATACTCACGCTAACTTCAGCCTTTTGCCGCATGTTATAGACAATTTTAGTGAACATTGTAATTTAAAGCTATTTACAAACTAATCGCTGTGCGTCACTATATGAAAACATATAGACAAAGACCTAAAGACCTGACATCGCACACGCAAATGCGAGGTTGTCATGAAGTTAGAGGGTGTGACAAAAAATTAAGCAAATAATATTTCACCAAAGGATACAGGGTTACTCGGAACGGTATTACTGAGCCGAAAGTAGGTCATCGTCCTCATCGTTGTAAGCAACTTTTAATATGGGGCCAACCCTGAATACGCAAATAAAAATCAGCTGTACCATACATTTTGTCGAGGTTGAATGTAATTTTTCTATAGAATCAGACATTTTTTCGCGAATTTATGGTTGGTCCCATTGTAAAAGTTGTTCACAATGATGAGTACAATGACCTCCTTACTGCTTATTAATGGCGTTACGCGTGAACCTGTACAATATATGTGTAGGTATTTAAACCAACTACATAACCAACTGTGTCTGGGTGTAGTATGTATCATAAGTATGTATTTACGAAAAAAAGTATGTATATAAGTATTCTATCAGCTATCTGGTTTCCATAATACAAGCTTTGCTTAGTATGGGGCTAGATGGCGCTGTGTGTAATAAATGTCCGCCCAATATTTATTTATTTATAACTATATTTTCATTTATGTTAAGGTTTATTTATTAGTTTTCTGATATTATTGGCGCGTACATGTAAGACGATATAAATTCAACTCGCTTATCAGATAAGAAAATCTATTAGAAACTACACTTACAATAAGCTGATAAAAAAACTGTTTATTGACTTTTATTGTACGATAAAGGATAGGTGTATGTTATTGTTATCAATGCGATCTTAATGGCGACGTATTGTTGAAATATCTGAACAACCACTTGAAATGATGATTTTTAATAGTGGTTATTAATTATCTCATGAGATATCTTGCAAGATAAAACTAGATAAAATCTGAGACTGTGGAAACCGCAGTACGTTAACCAACCAACTCTTGTTGCTCTGGCAGTTGTTACAAGGCATATTTTGCAGCATTCAGTGCATGAAATCAAAGTGGAACCGCGGCGTAACTTCTCGTGACCCTAAGCATGGCTCATTACAGCGCAGCGTGTATGCCATAACTGTACTAGGGCTGCAACTATGCAGTTTCTAATTGTACCTTCAATCTATTTGTTGATTCCAAATTGTTTTAACCCCCGATGGAAACATAGGGGTGTTATAATTTTAACGTGATATGTGTATCTGTCTGTGGCGTCGTAGCTCCCAAACGGATGAACTATTATTGTTTTTTTTTTTGTTTGAAAGGTTACTTGACCCCGCCAACACGTTTTAAGCTACTAATCAAGAATCATGGGTTTGTATTTTATTTATTTTACTTGTAGGTTATTATTACAGTATTCTTTTAGAGCAGCGGTCGGCATCAAGCGGCCCGCGGGCCGCATGCGACCCGTGGCTTTTCTCCTTGCAGCCCGCGCATTTTTTTAAAATATTTTTTCATTCCTTTGTAATTTCATTTGTCGTTAACGTAGTCTTACGTACGTACTTCTAAAATGGGTTTTCTCGTCGTATGCGGCCGGTCTAAATCTCTTTGACAACCCTATAGAAAGTGTGCCTAATCGTATGACAGATGTGCAACTGACCTTGAATCTTTGTACGTCCTCCATTGTGGCAGTTTTGCCATCGGAAACGCAAGAGTGAAAGAAGGATGGAGCCACAGACACGCCCAGGGCTTCCGATGTCATACCTGTACCTGGAAAATAAAAATAAATACTTAATTACGTTTTCAATTACCTACATCAAGTTAAAATTGGTAACAAATTGGTTTTTCCTATAACCTTAAGTGTGGCGGGCAGAAGTTACCGAAAACGCTACGTTACAATAATATGTATAGAGTACCTAGACACTGTACGTCGTTTTTCGAGTTTGATCAATCTTATTCGTATTAATTATTATTTTTACCAACATGTTCCTTTTTTTCTGTCCTTTATTATATGTGAGTGACGCGCAAATTTCAGTTCTAACCGTTTTCAACCTTCAAAAAAGGAGGTTCTCAATTATACTGTTCTCAATTCGACAATTCTTTTTTTTTGTATTTTTGTTACGCGTTTACTCCGCCAATTATGAACCGATTTTAATAATTCTTTGTTTGGTAGATAATACTTCAAAGGTGGTCCCATATAAATTTTATCGAAATCTGTTCAGTAGTTTGGTTTTTTAAATCAAAATTACTAGAAAAAATTTAGATGTCATCCAGGTATTCGAAGTTGAAGTCGGTTGTATTTTTTTTAAAGCGTATTATAATTTGAGAGTTTGTTTTACGTTCTATTGAGAAATTATGTTTCCCAAGTCAAGTCAGTCAAAATCAGAAATGTTTTACAAATGTGCAGCACTGAACAGATAAGAACAGTTCAGCTTAACATAATATCTGACCCCAAAACTATTGACCTTTGTCTTTGAACCAGCCAAGACCCAGTATTACGCATTACATATCTATACTACGTGTATTTCGAGGAACGATTGAAATCACTGAATCGGATGACCTGGTTTGAAAGATCATTCTGCCGAGCGCATACAACCGCAGCAGTAGATTTCGAAGTTGTGTGATATAAATACGAAGTATTCTTTGTATGCAAGGAATTGAAGTATTACCTAGTAGTACCTATTTTTCGCTTTCAATCATAACCAACTGTCCTCCAATATCGTCACTCCATCGAGTCAGTCGAATAGTCATCGATGGCTACGTGGCGTGTCTTAGGAAAGCCCTGTAAGTCGAACACTGTGATCGATTTCATAATCGATATGAGTAATCATAAGTATTTTCTAGTATAAAACATAACATAAGCTTTTTATAATAGTCCACTGCAGGACTTAGGCCAACCCTCGAAGGGCGATTTTGCCATGTCTACCACGCTAGCCCGCGTGGGTCTTAGATGTTTTTTTTAGTATAATGCAAATAAATTATGTCTTGTTATACAAACTGCATTTTAAAGAACCTAATATAATAAAGCCAACCTAAGTAGCATGTCTAATTTTAGTGTCCTAAAAAACGAATTACTGACGACAATTACAACTAGAGACAGTGAATTAGCCTCCAACTGAAAGCGAGTTCGTATGAAAAAGCGAAATATGTCCATTTGCGGTTCACGCGAGGCATGGCTAATGAACTATTGTTTACATTCGATATTTGTAGAAGAATGGCGTAAGTCGCAACAAAGTTAAGACGGTTGCGACGTTTTTTGATTGTATCATTGAACGCGGTAACATAACTACATTAGCAATCCATGAATACGATCTAACAATATTTGCACAACGTAATTTTATTATCAACTCGTAACAGTTACAGTACAAAATAAAACGGACTAAAATTAACTCATTCCTGAATTTTCTCGGCAATGAAAACGTTGTGGCATAAGCAATTTTTGACCCTAATCCAAAGTGATAAACAACAAGTAGTCACATCGTCATAAATACCAGTACATTTTTAACTCGGGAGAGTTAAAGATGTAATTCAACATTATGGGCCTCACTTAATCCCTTCAGACTTAAGCTAACAAACGTCATCAAAAAATAAAAGGGCGATTTAACTAACTTCATTTAATTTTAAGCGGCTTTTTAAATGAGGCCCTCCATTTATAACGTCCCCTCTTCCAATATAAGTATTATAATGTTTAATGTACATGGGGAAACAATTTTAACTAGACCTATGACACACAGCCCCTATCTTTTTATGGCTAGAATCATTATCAGTGTATCGGCATCAGACTACGTCAGACATCCAACTTTGCAAAGGCACTTAAAACTACAACAGTGTTATTGAAAACTGATCCCTAGTTCATATACATAAGGCGCACCGCATTTCGCATTCCCAGGATCCAGTGTATGAATAACCTCGTCAAGTTATAGGGCACTGTGCATTCTTGTCTGTTCTGTTGTATGCCAATGATTGACGCAGGTCGCATGTATTAGCTGCAGATGTGTCAGTGACCAATATGTCATGACAATGGCAAGCCACTTATTTAATTTTATCGACGCTTACATCAAAGCTATAGTTGTTAGTTACTGTCCCACAGGAAGGGCGCGGTTATTTCAATAGCTGAGGTACATCAGTTGAAGGTTGATGTGGAACAGCATTTGTTTTAATTAAATATATTATACAAAATAAAAATTTATGCTGTTTGTTGGTAAGCGCATTACTTGAGAACGGCTAGACCGGTAAGACAATTTTTCGTTTATTAATACTTAGGTTTTTATGGAAAGACAAATTAGAAAGGTTTCCCAGATTTTATTATCGAGACTTGGGCAGGAAAATGTAACACAAGCAAGTTTTTCAAAATATAAATATACCTAACTATGTAAGAACAATGAATGAACATGATTTGTTGTCGAGTCTAAAATCTGGAGAAAATGTGTGCTGGAATTAGATGGATGAAAAGAACCCGAAACAAACATCACCCGCTCGGTTAGGAACGAGTACAAATGGTGAAGACCCTGACATCCAACCCAAACACACCTCTGAATCCATTAAAACCACAACCGAACCCCCCATTCACACAATAAAGACTAAACAAAAGCAAACACGTCGTCGTCGGCACTAACAGACCGAAAAAAAACCACTAATTATGGCAATTGCACGCTATATCGCGTGGGCGGCGCGGCATGATGCAACCGCTTCGCATTAATTGTGATTATTTAATCTACGAAGCGTCTTCATGAGGTTTTTCTTGCTCAATTTTGAGTTTCATGATGCGCTCGAGTGGTTGAACCGCTTCCTCGTTACACGTTATGTCAATAGTTTTGGCTGTGAATTTGTTTAGAACTTTCTAGTTTTACATTTCTTTTTCATATCTATGCTATTCTATTATGACATAATAATGACGACCTGTGTTATACAACTTAAGATTTCATCGCTTTGGTGGTGAAGAGAGGCAACCCTCACATTACAAGTTTAGAGATATAGAGCAATTAAGTAGAGCGGTTATACAAAAAAAAATGACAATAAATTCCAAACCGTAAGTTACATTTTAATAAGGTTGGTATCGCATTAGCAAAATATGAGTCTTTAATATTAGTTTGAATTAAAAATAAAATAAATGATGTTAGTGTTAATCATTGTTTTGCACTTCGCTCTCTTCACCACCAAAGCGACGATTTATAGCTCAAGAAATCAAAGTTTGATTGATGTTGTTGTAGCTAAAAAGTTCATATTTTGCTAAATTTGAACGGGAAACTGGTTCAAGTCGATTAAATGAGTCGATTTGTTTGATTAGATTCGGGTTTAATCTCCTTAGTATCTTAACACTCCAGCAACTGCAGTACTTTACTAAATAGGCAATACCCTTTTTCCTTAATCAACGCTCGGGTTGTAAACTGCATTGCGATCGTTAATGTCATTAGGCGGGCGTTTCTTTAGAAACGTACGTGTCCATGTGTGTAGGGTTGCTACGCTTTACAAACAAAGGCACTATAAGACACTGAGGCGCTAAATAGTTCGGATGTACTGCAAGTCGTCTTTACAATCTTTGAATTTTTTTAATAATTGGAATAAGATTTTTCACTCGGATGTCTTAAAAAGCCTTTATCTGGCTGCAGAATAAACCACTGTGATCATCATATTATATAAAAGGAAAGAGACGACAGCATAGCCCAATAAGATCATCCAATCAAGATTGAAGACAATACACTTAAATACTAAATACAGTGACTACTAAATACTAAATCTAATGTCTACCATGCCTTGGGACCGTCAGAAATAAAAAGTTCCTTATGCTATATTTTTATGATAAACCTATATATTTTAATAATGATACTAATACTTAGCTCATAAATAGCTCAAGAGCTAAAGAGCTCAGTTATATTAATTATAGGAGAGGTCTACATGCAGCACTGGACAATAAAAAGGTCGATGATGTTCATAAAAAGCCTACTTTTATTAACCTATAACCTACGATTTAAGTTGAATCCGAAGCCATTAAACACAAATGTGAGCTACTTAATGGATTGATTTACATTTTACATGCAGTTGGGTTTGCAATTAGTTGTATTATTATTTGAATTTACAACCAATATCTAAATTAAACACAAGCCGCCACCCCTACGAGCGTACCGCCATCAGATATGGTAACTTGCAACACATGTTCCAAGACAAATAGAGTCAAACCTTTTATACAAATGTGGGAAATTAAATGACGTCATTCCTTAACATTAGTGCAATATCTTTCGTTGTTTAAAATTAGTCATTAGTCATTACTATAATATTTGTAAGATAATCCTTGCTGTTGAACAGTAAATAATTTGCACTCGAGATAGGGGAAGAGTCAGCAGGTCTGAGATAATTTTTCGTGTACGATTACTCATTATTTGTTCTACGAGTAATTAGAAAAGGAAGCATCTCGTTTCCTTGGCGTAAAGCGCAATGTAAATATGCTTGAAATGTCAAATGATTAAGTGTTAGGAAGCAGATTATTTCTAAGCTTTTTAAACACATTGGACGATTAAACGATTTGGACTTGCGACATTGAACCAAATTTAAAAGGATTTATTTATTTATTTAGGACTTGCGCTTGACCACACTCAACCTGATGATGCGGTCGACGATGGAACATGCTGACCTATATAGAAGGCATCTGTTTAATTCAGATTTGAAGACCCCTAGCTGTATGATTATTTAAGCGGTACATTTACCGTGATTACGTTTATGTTATGGATCGAGCTCCCGATACACAATATGGATACTCCGTAAATTATATTTTTAATTAGAACTGTAATATTGTACCGTGTCCTATTGTACCTTTCAGGGAGTACAATATGGGTAACATAGACACAAACTCCGACAGAGGTGTTATAGTATATAGGAATATAGGACTCTATTGCAGAGTCCGCCTGAGGACATACCTTTGCCAGTTATTCAACCGCCAACCAGAAGTATGCAAGCATTACTGTGTTTCAGTTTGAAGGGGAATTTTGCCGGACAAATTACTGGGCATGAAAAGATTGCACATCTAATATCTCAGGGTGACGAGCACAGTGCAGTGCGGCGCAAGATTTTGTTAGCGAGTTCACAATTCTGGCACTGCCACTGTTATTATGGCAGACGTGACGCTTACCACCACGTGAACGTCACGCTCGTCTCGTCTGTAAATAACTTTTTTTTTAAATAGAGTTTCAGAACCTCGCAGTCCCTATAAAAATATAGAATCGAAACATTTTGTGCGTTCGGACTGATAGCGCTTTGGTCGTGTTTTCTGGGTGTAAAGCGCAGTCGGAATAAATCGAGCCATGTTCATGATGACGGATATTTCATTTACGCTTAGACACTGCAAGTGTTGTGTGTAGTGACCTGGTTACGTTCTAAAACTGCATCCAGAACCACCGGAGGACGGGCAGCAGCGTCTTCTTGGTTAACGGTGGTGAGCATTCTGCGATCCCCAAGCGTGGGGATTATGGCGGATGAAGTTCTCCCCCGTATTAAGGGAGAGAGCTATATCCAACAGTGGACGTTTACTGGCTATTTCACTGCAAAAGAGCAGAGGATAGATAGTGTAGAGGAGGACGCGAGAGAGTAAGAGTTCGTAATCAGTGATGTTCATACCTGCTTTTTCAGCGTTTGACGCCATGACCCGAAACGTACCAAACAGAAGTACCAACAGCCTCTGAGTGCAGACGGGAAGTGACAGCAGTAATCTGAGGACAAACATATAATAAACTAGCTAATCAATGAATTCGCATGCGGTTTTATAGTATTACCGCATTTCATAGGGGGAAAGTACTATACACATACAAGTACTATAGTGTTATACTATTGCAGTAAGATGTACTCCCAACTTTCCCAAGTATGGCGAGATCCTATACTTCCTATAATTCGAGCACCGTATTACATTGATCGTATTTCATTTTTAATTAACAGATTTTCAATTTAAATATTTTGGCTAATAATCGACGCTCAATTTTGCTTGGCCGCTATACTATAACGAATATTCCGCTATATGCGACCGTATATACAGGGTTAGTTCTGATCAGTTAACATTTTTTTGAGGGCAATATTAAGCATTCATCCATATTCTATACGTCAAAACAAACAACTTTTACTCCATAGTAACATTAAAATGGCGAAAAAATTATCAGCTGTTCCATATAAAAAGTTCATCGACCTTGGGCAAAATGTATGGACAGCTGTTTTTTTTTTGTGATTTCTATGTTGGCCCATAGTAAAAGTTGTTTGTTTTGATGTACAGAATATGCTCTTAAAAGGATTCTAACTGATTAGAACTAACCCTGTATAGTACAGTGCAAGGCTGAAAATATTTTTAAAAAAAACGTGTAAAAACTGAGCACCGCCTGCAAAATCGAATAAACTTTTCACCGCCTTTATAGTTAGATACATGTTCGCGATACTTCGTCGCGCCACTTTACCTTGATATCGTCGTTTGTCGTATCCAAAAATATTTGCATAACACATAACATTTTATAGTGCAAGGTTCCTGGAACATGTGTCGTCTTTTTGTAATTCAATACGGTAGGAACTGCATGATTTACGGTCACAGCAGTAAATAACTTACTAATAGCGCAAAATGTAGAGCACTGGGAAACAAAGTTCACGTTCTGGATAAAATAAGGATTTCTAAAACATGATAGCGGAAACATTTTGTTGCTGAAATGTTTCATCAAATCAAAACTGGTATAAGACTGTAGACAAATAAAGAAATGTTAATTATGTGCGTTTCAACATAGTGCTTCCATTATAAGCGGATTACTTATAAATGGCATAATTATGACAAAAAATACTAATGAAATTATACCTATGCGATTGGTCACAGTCATGTAACAATCTGAACCGAATTTAACGGTAACAACATATTGTGGTCAATTTTGAAGTTCAGTTCTTCAGTTGACAGTTCTAAAGTAATTAAAATATTGCTGTCACTTTTTTACTAGGCATGTTAGCTAAGGACAGCATTACTTTAATTAGTTTAATTATGTCAACTAAAACCTTTAAAATAGACCACATTGTGTAGTAATACTATCAGAATCCTTGACGCACGAGTCCGACTCGCACTCGATCGGTTTATATTGTGCAAAACTTAAATAACGTTTGTCAAATTACGAAGATTATTTCAGGAATTTTAAGTGAGACCTCAAATGCCTGATAATAACAAGGCAAAGACAGCTCCAACACAACAAATAGGTACGGCTTTCCAGCAATGTAAATTTTATCAACGCGACCTAATTTGAACAGGAAAATTAACATAATGAGCTGGGGTCGTCGACCTACCATCGTAACAGTTACACCTGCATGTAAAATTACGCAGGACTTGTGTGTGTGACGCAGACGTCTATAGCCTATAGCCGAGGTAGCCGCTAGTAAGTAACGACTGCGAGACTGGATTATTCAATGAGAGCTTTAAAATAGGTAAGTATACAATGTGTAACAAAAAGGTTCAACAATACTGAAGGGTATGTATGTACTTATCATTATAAACAACTTTTATTATGAGACCAACCCAAAACCGCAAAAAAACAAAGAGCTGTTCCCATTGGCTTGCAAAAAAAATGTCCGCGCCAAAACTCGGCGCACGCTACGCATTGCACAGTCTTTTAAAACGACTTGAACTACGATAAGACACAAGAGCCCAAGCATACATTGAAGCGACATAACGTCGAAATTCGAACAATTGTGAACTATTATAATGCACGTATAGGTATGTACAACGCTACTCGGACGTTTTTTTACTGTTTTCACTTAGAGATTGTGACTCTTTAGATATTAACTCAATGGCTGTTCCATACATTTTGTCCAAGGCCAATTAACTTTTAGTATAGAACTGCTGGTTTTTTTTTTCGTGATGTCAGTTTTGGCCCCATAGTAAAAGTTGTTCATAATGATGAGTACATACATACTCTTCAGTATTGTTGAAACTTTCTGTTACACGTTGTATAATTTTCTTTATACATATTAAATAAAAACTAGTTTCTCTATGCATAGGACGTACTTTAGTAGTCTACCTCTAGGCAGATAGAGTACCAAAGTAAGTACCAACGTAGTATCAGATACTCTGCCGCCATGAAGTACCGAGCAAACTTTACAAAATATATATAATAAGTGGTAGAAAACTACGTTGCTGTAAAAAATTGAGTACTTATTCACTCTAGCTTTGAAGAAGCTCAGAATATAGTTTTCAGAAAAATCAAGGACGGCGAAGCATTCCAATGCCAACATTACTTTGATCCGGTTGGAATGGAACTCAAATCGTAATTCGAAAGAAATTTGACAAAACACTTTTTAACTAAAATAGGTTTGTAATACGTTTTGGCATTTTATGCATATGACGGTAATATTATAAATGCGAAAGTTTGTCGTTATACAACGATATAAGTGAGTGTGTATGTTTGTTACCTCTTCACTCCAAAACGGTTGAACGGATTTGGCCGAAACTCGGAATGGAGATCATTTCCCGGAATAACATATAGGTTTCATTTTCTTTTTTTTTTTGTAGCTTCGAACTAGTTTATACTGTGTTTTGGAAAATTACATGGTCACTGATGGTAATATCTCAATGGAACGAGCGCTAATGGAGGGACGTTTTTTAGGGAACTTTAAGTTCTGAGTATCACTGCAAATAGTCATGGGCAGGTATTATAATAATTTCTCTCATCACTGTGACAGCGTCTTGGTCGTCTCATTACTCCTTAAGAGGGAATCCAGTCTGCGATTCTTCATACAAACATATTCCCCTATTTTCTTCCGGATAATGCCTCGAGCAATATATTTACTTTAAAGTCTAGGTCTACTGTATTAGGCATTCCTCTGTCTCCGTCATTTCCTTTTTTTCAGCAACTAATTGCTAAAGAAAATATAACCCTCCAAAATTAACTGTGAAAATATTTGAAGAGTTATATTTTTATAGCAATTAGTTGCTGAAAAAAAAGGAAAAGTCACATAAATGTCCCTCCCTCTTAACATCAATAAAAAAGCAATCTATGGTATATGTTCAGCGCAATTAATGTGCTACTATGTCAATCTTAATCTTAAGCCATAATTAAACATTGAGGCGGTCGTAAGTGGCGAGATTCACAGAAATAAGGGCCTTACCTAAAATAATCTCGATTCTCTTAGTCACTGCTTAAACTTCTCTGTCCTTTTCTAGCACGTGCAACTTCACGTCAGAGAGAAGATGGCAGAGCATCTTAAGCAGTGACTAACGGTTGAAAAGTTTTTATAAGTAAGGCCGTAAATGCTTCATTGCAAAGCGCATTTTTTTATACTTTCCCCATAACTTGGCTTCATCAACCAGACCAATAAAGTCATTCTATCATAGTAATTGTATCATTGTTCCTTTTTATAGTTTGAAACATTTATTTTCTCAAAGAATTACGAATCACTTTAAATGAGAAAACACTAGCACTAGAACATTTATCAAAGCAGTATTGTAACATTTGTAACATAAATGTCGTAGCGGGCAAGGTAAATACGAAAGGTATATAGGTCAGTATTATGATTAGGTAAGAGCTTATGGTTTGACTTAAATAATACATTTTAGCATTTCAATTTTAAGCCCACAAATAGTTAGCGGTGTGGTCTGCCCTTAAAATGTATATGAAAACAAGTATAACAATGATGGATGATTCAAGTCCTTACTTGAAGTTACGTATATCTAACAAACTTAGTTTTTGAATTGCGCATTGTCAATTTAGAATCGCATTTAATAGGTGGCATCGTTAGTGTTTTTGCAAGAACATGTGATCAAGTTTTCAATATGGCAAAGAACGTCATTCGACTAAATGAAGATTGAGGATCCCTGTCAGCGTCTCTGAAAAGGTAACTTAATCCTCAATTTGTCAAGCTTTTTGTCTTACAATACGAATAACTAAAGTATGAATGAGTGACAGGGAAACATAGTAATTCATAGGATAGGGTAGAGCGCATGGGCGGTGCGGCATTGTCACGCTCCAACTGGCATTGCTAACACGATCAGTAAGTAAGTAAGTTCGTATAGGCTGAGTGGCCAGCCCTAGTGTCAGAGTTAATGTGCCGCCCGAAGGCCTCTGACATGGCTGACGGTTGTTGTTATAGAAACTAGAACAAACAACCGGGACCAACAATTTAACGTGTCATCCGAACCACGGTAGCGCTCAGAAACGCCACGAGCGCTACACAGATCACACGATCAGTATGACAAGACGACATAAAGTATGGATACATTTTATGGATACTATTTTATTTATGTATACCTATACACACTATGATTTATTCTGTGACATGTCGCCCTATTGTACAATACGGTGGCTAAGTATCGTATTGTGTCGGTCAGATTCGAAAATTACGCGACCTTACAGCGTAAGGACAATACGACCTTTGTTATACGATGTATTGTATTGCACTTGTTACGTACGACTTGATTGGAACATTAATAATACTTCTTGTATTAACATACCTAAAACTTTAAAAAACAAGTTAGGCAAATTACGTACCTATCCATATACTGTACCAAACTTAGTGAAATTTTCGAAAAGCTTCCTTTACATTAAAAAAGCACATAATATAAACGAACAAATCGAAACCTTAAAAAACTTGCCTAGTGGTGTTAGTTAGTTACTAAGTCTTACTTAAAAAAAACTTCTCAACCGTTAATCACTGCTTAAGATGCTCTGCCATCTTCTCTCTGACGTGAAATGTAACATGCAAGAACAAGACAGAGAAGTTTAAGCAGTGACTAAGAGAATCGAGATTATTTTAGGTAAGGCTAGTAGTATTTACTTTTTGAAGTCGATTAAAAACTCGAGTAGTTTCACTCTGATGTACTTGATGTAATAAAACAATAAGTTAAACGCACAATACAGAGCAGCTTTTACAGTGATTCCTACATTTTGCACGAGGCCCGATCCTGGGACTCGTAATATTGTTGGTTTAGTAGTTGCCGATTGTTTCTTTACTTTAAAAAACAATGTTACAAGGAAACAGTCGGCACGTTACAATAATCAGTAAGTACCTATAATAACCCTGTAGATTTAATAAAGTAAAGTAACAATTAGCAAATACAAAAAAACTACTACTAAAAACAACAATAGTAATAAAAAATAACAACTACTTTATTTAATAAAAGTTTCATTCACTAAAGATGAGTTCAAACAACTCTGAATCATGAGCATGAAATTACTTCGAGAACTGCACAGATCGAAACCATGCAATTACAAAGGTAAAGGCCAGACGTGGATCAGTTACGGTTCAAAAAGAATTACCAACAAGTTGGCCTTCAAAAACACTGTCGAAACAACGACAAAAGAGCTTCTAGATATCTTTTGCATCATCGTTATAATCAGCTTATCATAGTCCGCGGCTGGATATAGGCCTCTACCAAGGAACGCCACTCAGCTCGATCGAATGTCCTACGTATATCGTCACTCCACCCAGGCTCAGGGCATCCTACGCTACTTTTGCCGTGGTCTCAACTCTAGAACACGTCTTTCTCAACGGTTTTCGGTTACCGATCAAACTATGGAAAGAGCTATGCCACAAAATATACTCTTGCTGTTTTATGGCTATGCTCGGCGTTTCTCTAGGGATCGTATCCGGAACGAAGTAATTCGCGAGCGGACTAAAGTCACCGACATAGCTCAGCGTGTTAGTAAGCCAAAGTAGCAGTGGGCTGGCCATATCACTGTCGTAGAATATATTTTTGATGGCGTACAATTTGTGTTACGTATTTCACAGTTACCATGCGCGGGCGCATCAATTCCCCGCATCAGAATTCCGGCCGTATCTATAAACAACTATTGTTCCCGTACTGGCCCATAATACTGTGGTATTGTGAAAGCGAACCGTACGTTACTGCGCGAACAATGACGGACGATGCTAATGTTATAATACTCTGTTGCCGTTCAACTTGGTGCTTATTGATACTGATTTAACAGAACTCGTCTAAAGGTGCATTTCCACTGAGACGGAGACGAGAAGAGCAGAGCCGTGCAGGAATCGACCAATCGCTTTAGTTGAAATAAATCTGTTTTTTGTGGTATTTTTTTTTCTACTCGTATCTTACTCTACCAACGCTATAACAACGCACCCTAAAGGTTGAATGCACCGGAAGCCTTTGCTTCTATGTCTGGTATGGTATTCCTCTTTTTTTTGGGGTTCCATAACACAAAAGAAAA
The DNA here is from genome assembly GCA_905404285.2 of Erannis defoliaria. Lineage (NCBI taxonomy): Eukaryota > Metazoa > Arthropoda > Insecta > Lepidoptera > Geometridae > Erannis > Erannis defoliaria. Next base: position 6,238,880 of record FR990066.1, on the reverse strand, counting down.
AATGGAACCCTTATAAGATCACTTTGTTGTAGTCTGTATACATTTATCAAGACTTTATTTCAGGCATGCGTACATTAAGTTAAAATTAATATCAAATACTTATTTTTGTACCAGGCCACAACTCGCGTGAACAACATTTGAACCTACGCATGAACCGAACACTGCTGAGCTATCATAGCTACTACTATCCTCAAAGAAATTTTATTTTAACCTCACTAGGTACATTACATACGTGTAAGGACGATGGTGTTTGTCTCATCGTTCAGACTGCTTTAGGAGATTATAATTAATGATCGTTAGCAGAGCCCCTTTCTCAACCGACTTCAAAAAAGGAGGTTTTCAGTTCGACAGTAAGTATATATTTTTTTACGTTTGTTATTTTTTGTTTGTTATTATTTGGTCTGAGGTTTGCTACACGATTACTCCGCCAATTATGAATTGATTTGCATGATTTTTTTTTTTCTTTGGTAGGTCATACTTGAGAGGTGGTCCCATAAACATTTTATTGAAATCTGAGACGGTCCTCAGTCGGACCTGAGTCGGTCAGACGGTCTGTCTGTTCAGTTGGGTTATACTGTATGTATCTGGGTGTATTTCCAGTAAATAACTGTAATAAGGATGTCATCCTAGTAATCCAAATAAAGGCGTTTTTTTTATATTTTAATTATTATTTGATATTAAACCTTAAATATCTTACAAGCTGTAAATAGGAAATATGAAGCTAATTGAGAACTTACAATAATAAATACATGAAATTTTTTTTATAACAAAACCATACGGCATACCATATGGGTATTGGGTAGTGATTCATTCAGGATGACATCGTATTATGTAAATTCGTCATGCATGTGTCAAACCTGTCAATCGGCGACCTTACCAAGGCCCGTGACAAGGCTGAAGTCTCCATTCTTAGAAGCAAACAATGTATTGTCGTCGTCGGTCTTGACATGTAATGTACTTTTATCGTAAACCCTGCAATTATTCAGGGTCCGGTATTCATATTGGGTGTGCGTGCTAACGTATCGCCTTTATCTCTCTCTCTTAATACACCTCTCCGATTCAGGATGATAAGTGATCCTGGGTTGTGTGTACGCCACACACTACAAAGGATTACTTACTTATGTAGTAAATATTAAAAAATAAACCGTAATGATACAATCAGAATTCAATATTATTTTGCCGCGCAGCACATTTGCTAAAATTAGAATAGGTCACGGATCACTCCAAAAAGAGATGGCTTTTAAAGAACAAGAATTTTTGCCTTAGAAGTAAGCCAAGCTTACAACCATACGTAAGCTTCGACACAGAGATGAACACGTAGAGTATCAATATGTATGCTATGGGTGGGACACAATTATTAAACTTTTTTTTTGTAAGTGGTACAAGACTTATTTAAACAACTGAATGTGCGCGTTGGCACGCGCCATAATAGGAAGATAATTTACTTGCAAATACATGTAAATTAATGTGTGTGCCGAATAAATTACGATGTTGACTAACCATTGGGCGAACCAACACAAAATAAAACATAATAAGAATCATAAGTAAACCCACTGTAACACATTTTTTATTCTTGTTTTAAAGAGGGGCGATAAAACCTGCTGACTGATATCTTGTAGTCTGCGTTTAAATAGTTGCTACACCATTGCACCATATGGCCCAGGAAGAAGGGTTATGTTCTTTGGGTGTAGTGTATGTTACTGAGGGACAAATTACATGGAACAGCGCTCCTAGACCTAGACAAGCTTCCCAGCGCCATTATGGATGACACATAGAGCCACCGAAGAAAAGTGTCCGAAGAAGTCAATGTTGTCGGGAGTAAAGGAAGTCTTAACCAAGTATCATATTGAGAGCTTACGAAGGTTGTAATTGTCTTAATAGAGCTATACCATGTATCTAGGAGCTGAACCAGGCAATGGATACGTAAATACAGGCTGATTCAAACTTAATGGCGGCTGTGAACATAGGCGCGAGACGCTGCGCAGTAGCAAAAAAATAGGCGTGCGGTGTGCGTACAATCGCAGTCTCGCTTGCAGCGCACTTCACAGCCGCCATTAAATTTGAATCAGTCTGTACCGCATAGTGTAAAACCCTTATTACTACACTATTTCCTAATTATTTTACTTATATCCTACAGCCGCAAACAAATATAACACAAAGCATGAGGGGCAGAATCGAAATGATGTCAGTAACGCACGGAGTCTTAAACTTGTATTAATTGAGAGGGTGCTAAGGTTGAAATTACCTCCAATGAGCCTTACTCTGTATTGAGGAGTTTTAATGAATTTTGCAAACATGTAGCAAGAACATGTATGTGTAGATAGCAGCTCTACCTTACTTACTTACTGGGCCCTGAATACTTTTCTGTTTAACCTGTGTTGTCCCACTGCTGGGCAAAGGTCCAATTTCTTCCAGCTGTCTCGATCTTGTGCCATACTATGAATACTATGTAGTGTTAAATCCTTATAACTACACTATTTCCTACAGTTAAAACAAAGCTTGGTGTGAACGTACCTGCGTATTTCGTCCACTTGTTGTTCTTCAGGCAACTCCACAACAGCAAAGAGATGCATTTCTCCATCTCGTCCAAACACTCCCCCAGGTATTTTCCTAAAACAAGAACATATCATAATTGTAGATATAGGACCTTACTTAAAATTGCTACTTAAAGGTAAGTATTATTTATTTTTTTTGCTTCTTTTATCTGCCATCGACTGGTACTAGTCATAATCTGATTTATTGGCTTGAGTTTATTAGGTGACACCCCAACGGGAATCATCCTACAAGGATTGGTTATGTTCGCTCTTCAAGTTGCAGTATATGCCATCTTTTTAGCCTCTTGACATCTCCAGCCACGTTTAATAACTCCTTGGCTAGAGTGTTGCTGTGAGAATCCAGTCTCTCTTTGTATTTTTTCGAGTATCTATTGACCTCTTGTTTGACAGTGTTAAACAAGAACAAGTTAAAGTTAAGTGTGGAAGTTAAATGTGTTTGTTAACCACACTTTGTGTAAAAGACCAAAATGTACCACACTTGTGCAAGTTTTATTATGATTACGTTTTAATGTCATAGCAGCCATGCTATCAATCCAGCAGCGCGAGAACCGTTCGTTCGTATGACATAGAATGTCAAATTTATCGTTCGTTAGGGTTAGGTTATATATGAAAAATTCGATAAAAATTGGTATTTTCTCAAATTCGTCAAAGAAATCAGCTATACCGACACGTCAAATTAGCGACATACAGAACGGTACTCGCGCTGCAGATGCCAGAATATCTACACATATCTACTGAATTAAATGTTTGAAAAAGCCATAAGAAATTAAAAATCATTATGGAACAAATGCTATATAAGTGAGTAACTTGGACAGGCTTCGGCCAGCCCTAATATCAGAGGTAACGCGCCGCCTGAAGGACTATGACATGGATTGATGGTTGTCATTTCAATAATGAAGAACAAACAACTGGGACCAACAATTTAATGTGTGTTAATCTTAAGGATGCACCGCCCGACGGCTCGAACTCATCGGTGGCCGTGGCTAAAAAGCATGCTCTCTTCATCAAACAAAGTGAGGGGAAAGGGTGAAAGAAAGAGAAACGAGCACGCAAATTTTTTCATGTCGACCTTTGGCTGCAGGATTGTGATGATTAAACTACTGAATTAATTTATTCCAATAAAGTTATTTGAAATTGTGATGGACTAAACTATGCCGCTTGATACATTATTTTAGAGTTTTTGTACTCCTTATGTTATTTATTTACATCCAAAGTGGCGTTAAAATCTACCTAAAATACGAGGTGTTTCCTGGCTCATAACTTTCATGTTTATTAAGTTTTTACTTTCTTATCAATTTACAATCCTAGATAATGAAGAGACAAATCGATATAATACTTAGGGCAGATTGCGTAACAGTCCTTAAATGCGTTTAGCCGACCACTTAAAGGCATATAGGTAACTAATCACGTTAAGAATGTTGCACAACAAAAATTAAACCATTAAACATGTTTAGCGAACTGTCAAAATTAAACCCTTCGGAATGGCCGTTTAGCGAAATTTTAATGTGTTTAGCGCCATATTGAATGGTCAGCTGTTCTTAGTTATTTTGTTTTTTCGTGTAAATAATAAATAAACATCATTTGTGTGTTTATGTGCTGTATCTGTGTAGTTGCAATGATTTGTTTAAAAAAATATTACCTATATACCATCTACAAATTCTACAATGGATATGTGGGATTTCTCAGATGATGAAGAGATGTGAGAGATGTCTTTAGCCAGACCATTGCACCAAGGCAACTATTTCCGAGGTCAAGGTTATTTGACGACCTTATTGAAGATAAATTTCATATTTCGATTCCGTATATCGAAGCTAGGTGACATAGTGAATTTGCTACTAAAAATAGACGTCATGTATTTATGTAGGTACTATATATATTATATACCTACTCATATTTTAAATAAAATACCATGCACTTTTTATTCAATATTCCAATAATAATCTACCTACTACTATACAATTTTGGTGAACAAAGCATTGCATTCCTGGAACAAAGGCTTCACGGTAACTTGTTTATTACTTAACGAAAACAAATAAACAACAAAGCAGTCAACACATGGCATTATTTGAAGTTAAAAAGCAAAATGTATTCTGTTCTACGTAAACAAATCAAAAATGTGACCGCTTGACTGTGCTTGACGATGGCTTGGCGGAAAAAAAACATTCAATGCGTTGATCGGAACGCATGTGGACATTTAAGAGATGCGCTAAAAACGATTAGCTAAATAGCATCGGAAAGCGTCTTACGCAAGGCATCGCTAAATGCATTTAAGATAAAGATAAAGATAAAAAGAACTTTATTGCCAAAAAAATATATATATATGTAAATGCTAGACAAACAAGAGAACAATAGTTAAGCTTAACATTTAAAATTAGTATTCAACCGACTTCAATTTTGACTACCTGGATGGTTCAAAAACAAAACTACTGAACCAATCGAATTCGAATAAAAAGGAATTTCTAAATGTAATCTATAAATGACGGAGTTCTGAGGTAACAAAGGAGAAAAAATAACATACTACCGAGTCTAGAACCTCCCTTTTCCTCGAAATTGGTTTATAAGATTAAATACAATAATTATGAAATTGACAAAATGTAATTCATTTTTATTATGTGTTTATATAATTAAAAAACAAAAAGAAAATCATCCAAATGAATTCATACTTGGCGGAGTAAGTAAACGCGAAACAAACGTCCAAAAAACAAAAATACAGTCGAATTGAGAAGCTCCTTCTTTGAAGTCGGTTAAAAAGAGACTAAACTATTTGGCAAAAGGGACAAAATCAGCTCATGCTGCAAGAATAACTTAATATTCTAGCAGCGCTGGTTTTCATTTTGCCCCTCTACTCGAACTCAGATGTTAGTCGAGATTACACTTTGTAAAGAGGGTTTAATAAAAAAATACTATCAACAGCTATTTAGCTGTTGTATGTATTTAGATAATAAAAATAGACAAAAAAAATATACAAAATATTAGGTAGTAATTCTGCGGAATACGTGTGCGCGTGTGTGTGTGTGTGTGTGTGTGTGTGTGTGTGTGTGTGTGTGTGTGTGTGTGTGTGTGTGTGTGTGTGTGTGTGTGTGTGTGTGTGTGTGTGTGTGTGTGTGTGTGTGTGTGTGGTGTTGAGTGTGGGTCTGTGGGTGTGTTTACATCATGCGTTTAAATGATGCTTCAACATTATGTTTTTGTCGTTCTAGTTAAGCATTTAGGCAGCTAAATGTGTTTAGTTAAATTAAATTAAAGACCATACGTTATGCAAGCAGCCCTTACTCTTGGACCTACATTACATAGTGGAGCAATATTACTTCCCCGTTTCTATGGAGAAGTGACCGGCTTGTTCACTCTTAAAGCTATAAACTGTGACCAAACAACTTAGAATAATAAGATCAGTTCAGACTGTAAAAATATCTGTCAATATAAAAATATGAGATGTCACGATGGGGAGAATTAGAATCACAATAAAATAAACTATTCATTTACAAAATATGTACGATTACTTATTTACAACCATGGCTTCTCGGCTAGAAGCCGTGGTAGCCTAGTCGGGAGACCGCTAGCGTTGTAATAATGAGGTGGCGGGTTCACTTCTAGGCCCCTACCAATGAGCTCTTTGGAGTTTATGTACGGATAGTCATACCACTGGCTTTTCGGTGAGAGAAAACATTGTGAGGAAACCTGCTTGCGTCCGGAGAAGAAATTCAATGACATATGTGAATTCACCAACCCGCAACTGGGCTAGTGTTGTGAATATGGCCCATTCGCCTTTTGAGGGTAGACCTAAGTCCAGCAGTGGACAATTAAAAAGGCTGATTATGCTACTTATTTACATCAGGCAATGTTGCAACAGCTTGCAGCAGGTAGGTAGATATAGTTAGTAAAGTATTCATTAACATTACAATCTAGTCTTAGGCTAACTTAACTACTTAATTTCAATGTTACTTGAGCATAAACATTGACTAGAAGTAACTGTTCTTTCTCTTGACTACATGTCTCTCTTAACATTTGTTCTGAGTTCTTTATGAAAAGCTCTTGCACTGTTTTCAAGAACATTATAAAAAAGTGGAAGACCAGTCAAACGGTGTCGGAATGTCATCCAAAAGTTCTGTGGAAACACCTGGACAAGATTGGCGCTAAACAGGGAAGATTGGCGAAAGAGGGAGGAGGCTTATGCTCATCCAGGCCTTGCAGTGGGCTGAATAATTTGCCAATGATGATGATGGTGATGATAAAATATTGTTTAAGTACTCACCTAGCTAAACAAGTAGGTGCTAAAAAAAAATAAGCTCCGTGTAACCATTATAAGTACATTAAACCAAACTAGTTTTAATTTTTTCTTTTTTTTTAAATTATTGCATTTCCTCTATCAAAAATTATGAATAAAAATGTCTCTTAATTATGTACTACAGAAACTTACCTGAGAAACTTCTTCAGCACACTTGCTATAGTATACACAGAGTAATTGTCCACATTAACCAGCCTGCCAGTTTGCAGGAAGTGGATGAGCTTTTTCATAGCTCCTTGGTGTCCAGGCGCGCGAAAAACATCGCGACGAAGCGGCGCTTCTTTATTCAACTTCAATATCAGAACCTGGCAACCATCACAACATTTAAAACACTAATACTTCCAAAACAGAAAGCACAAAAGCCCAGTTTTCTGAGATATTGAAACATTAAATTCGAGAAAGTAAAACGGACACAAGATTGTTACCAAGATACTAACAAGCAAGGGCCCCGGTATGTCGTCCTTACATACTTCAAGCAATGGGACACCGAACTTCACTTTTTCCAGCCGCCTAGGGTAAGGTAAAGAATTGGGATGCCCGCAAGACGTGACCACATTGCTCAATGTAGCTGCTCGCCGATGCATTCTCCTGGCCCAATTACTCATTTTTCCTATTTTTTATCAGGGATTTAATTTTGGTTCAGGTTGAAACATTCACAAGCATCTTGTCTGGTGCCTACGCGAATAATTGCTTGAATGTAAGTACTATTCCACTGGATATTTATAAACTAGCTATAATTTTGGTAATTATTGTCCGAAAAGGAGTTCTTGTTTCTTGAATATTATTTATTTCGACGGCAAATGGACAAGAAACGAGCAAAAGACGCGTCCACTCGTAACTGCGATACAACACAGACTATAAAATAAAAATTATAAATAAATTCAGTCATTCAGTAAAGCATGAAGCGTTATTCTTCCACTATGAGCTATCAAGGTTTATGGCGTAGCACAGTGTGCTTGCGCCAGTGTCAAATGTAATGTTTTATAGTGTGTTGAGTATCACGCAGATTTGTGATACGTATGCCTCGCATACGTTTCACACTAAGACTTCTTTTCATTTCATATTAAAAAACGTCGAAATGGAACGACCCGGGTATTTGTTCACACGGCAGCTCTTTTTACCACCGCTTTTTTTTTAGCACTCAGTGGGCAGTGTCTCATTTTTAGCTTTGAGCGTTGAGCGAGTCGAAAACGTTTAGCCTAGTAAATTTATCTGCGTTTAGCGTAAAGTTAAAAAAGCGCCGGCACTATGTAGGTTTTAACGCGACGTTAGAAAAGCGCCCGTCCAAATGAGGGGGCCGTGAGGGGTAGGTGGCATTGGGGAGCTTTGACTTGACAACAGAAAAATAATAATAGAAGAAGTGAAACTTATGACGTGGCCAAAAGAAACAGAATCCAGGCCGGTGAAACATAAAAAAATAAGCTTTGACTTGATGCAACTTTTATTGTTACGTTTGCGGCGTTGTTACCCGCGACACAGTTTTTAACTTATGCGGGTAGCATCGTTCTACCAGTGTTTTTAAATGTACTTTTTATGTTCCTAATCATGAACGTAGAAAAAAAGTCGGACAGATTCTCACTAACAACATACTGTGGTACTCAGAGTCGGTCAGCTTTACTGTACGTACAGGCCGGCACGCACACATTCACACATGAGTCAGCCATTACGCGGGCAAACGCAACACATTCGGCACGGCTACGCTACGAAAAAAATAGAATGTCTTGTGTGGTAAAGTGGTATAAAAACCGTAGTGATCAAAAGAAAAAAAATCCAGGAATCACGTTTCATAGGTAAATTAATAATTCAATCACTTAGTACCCGATTTTATACATTATAACAAATATTCATGCGACAGAACAAAATAATTCGTCAGAATACCAGTGTTGCCAATATTCATTTGTGCAAATTACCCGAAATATATGGGTGTTCCGACACTTCTGCCTACCCCTTCGGGGATACACAGACATGATGATATGACCTGAAATATTGCGACTTCTTTTAATTAATTCTATAGTTATAATTAAAAAACCGGCCAAGTGTGAGTCAGACTCGGGCACCAAGGGTTCCGTAACAAGAAATGATCGGGTTTCAGTTCGAGATTAGAAATTCACTGCTAAAATGACAACATTACGCGATATTCACAGGTGGTCACCCATTCAAGTACTGACCGCGCCCGTCGTTGCTTAATTTCGGTGATCATGCGAGGCTTTTTAATCCAGCCCACCGACTCGCACATGGCTGGTTCTTAGTTGTTATAGCGGCAACAGAAATACATCATCTGTGAAAATTGCAGCTTACTAACTATCACGCGGGTTGGTGGATTCACATACGCCATTGAATTTCTTCTCTGAACATATGCCGGTTTTCTCACGATGTTTTCCTTCACCGAAAAGCCCAGTGGTGTTAAATACGTACATAAATTCCAAAGACCCCTTGGTACGAGCCGATGGGATTCGACCACCCGCATGAGCATCTATTGGTCTCCCAAATAAACCAACACGGCCTTGATCAGGACTTATTCGCGTAACATTAAAATTTTATTTCATGTACTTTGTACTAGATTTCCTAAAGAAAACGAAGCATGGAGAAATGATTGGATCCAAATAATTAGAAATTGTAACAGTGAAAACAGTTGGAATCCAAACAAATACAGCGTGATTTTCAGTTTGCATTTTGACGCTAATGACTTATACACAACTAAAGGAGGCCTCAGGCGTGTTGTTACATATGCAGTACCTCATAAGGTAAATTAAATATTTAAGCTTACATGGCATTTATTTTGAACTACTTACCTACTATTCAAACTTTTCCTCGTACTTTTTTTACCAAATCTACCTATATTTTTACCTATTAGTGTTGATACATTATTACATACATTATTTGATTGTTGATACATTATTGATACAGTTTGATACTTAGGGTCCAACTTAAAATGTAAGCCATGTTTCATCTAATTCCCATGGGTAGAACCGGAGAAACAGCTTGACCTCTTGATACTTTTTTTATTTAGAGCTTCCATACTTTAGGGAGGTAATTTTAAATAGTTGCCTTATATTAGTTCAAGTGGACGACATTGCGGCCAAAATCTAGTTTCAATAAACTTGTCTGCCGACCTGTATTTGTCTAGATAATACAAGGTATTTTTTTAGGGAATTATAGCAACCCTAAATTCATTCGCACATAGATAGCCGCCGCCATTACGGTGACACAGTGTTGTCTTTGCGGGAGTTCCGTCCGACTTTTTTTCTAGGTTCATGGTTCTCTCAAGCATTTTTTGTGATTATTGTTTGTCTAACTATTAACTATATTTTTTACTTACAAGTAAATGTAAACATTATTTTATTGACATGTAACATAACATCTCTGTTATAAATAGAGAACTATGAACAAAGAATAATTTTACTAGGAGACTATGAACAAAGAATAATACTATGAACTAACAAAGTACTTGCCCATGGTGGTTTTAATTTTAATCATATTGCACATTTCAGACACACACATACACCTATCTTACGCAGTTTTACAAAGAGATGATCATTCTACACTTCATTCTACACTTAAAAAAATAAAAGTAATACCTACTTTTTATCTTACCTGTTATTATTAATCTTGTTCCTGTTTATTTATTTATAAGTAGGTTCATGTTACAGAGCAAAACCCCATCTAAAAGTACACAAGTTGACACTATTTATTTTATTTAAATTTATTAGAATTATTACTGTACCACAAAAAATTTCACTAAAATTACAATAGTTTATAATAATGATTTTAATATGCACTTATATTTTTAATATTATAATTTACATAAATATTTTCAAACAGTAATAATTAATAAATTTATTGTAACCAATATGGTTATTTCTAGTTTGTAATGTGCATAATGTTTAATTTAACTTGTAATAACATAATGTTCAACTATATGGGGAAGGCGCTGACGCTGAAACAAAGGCATTAAGCCTAGTTCAGCAGAAGTAACCAAAAATGTATCATGCGTTTGTATTTTTTGTATCATATGCTACCAATTATGTACTCTTTGTGACTTTTTCATGGATTTATTCTTATTAAGCCTATTTTAATGTTTTATGTGTAATTGTCGTCAATTTTGAAGGCTTTAGTTGACAGTTCTAAACTAATTAAAATATTGCTGTCACTTTTTTACTAGGCATGTTAGCTAAGGCAAGGGCGGATCCATTTGTCATAGGGGTCATGACCCCCCTGGGATGGGTGTAGGTCGACTACTGATAGCTTTTGTAGTTGTAATGGAATTGGAGCCTGACTGCTAACTAGACCTTGACTCGACTATATGACCTGGCTAGACCAGAACTAGACTAGACCTGACTTAAAAGCTGGATCCGCCCTTGAGCTAAGGACAACACTACTTTAGTTAGTTTAGTTCTATCAACTAAAACCTTCAAAATCGACCACATTGTGTACTTATATGTATATAGGCTGTAGAACTACGTTCTGTTCTGACAGTTGTCAGAAAACTTCCCAAGCATTCTGTCAGTGTCAAGTTTTAATAAAAGTTGAAATTGAAATTGATCTTTATTAGGAACATGAACCTAGAAAAAAAGTCGGACGGAACTCCCGCAAAGACAACACTGTGTCACCGTAATGGCGGCGGCTATCTATGTGCGAATGAATTTAGGGTTGCTATAATTCCCTAAAAAAATACCTTGTATTATCTAGACAAATACAGGTCGGCAGACAAGTTTATTGAAACTAGATTTTGGCCGCAATGTCGTCCACTTGAACTAATATAAGGCAACTATTTAAAATTACCTCCCTAAAGTATGGAAGCTCTAAATAAAAAAAGTATCAAGAGGTCAAGCTGTTTCTCCGGTTCTACCCATGGGAATTAGATGAAACATGGCTTACATTTTAAGTTGGACCCTAAGTATCAAACTGTATCAATAATGTATCAACAATCAAATAATGTATGTAATAATGTATCAACACTAATAGGTAAAAATATAGGTAGATTTGGTAAAAAAAGTACGAGGAAAAGTTTGAATAGTAGGTAAGTAGTTCAAAATAAATGCCATGTAAGCTTAAATATTTAATTTACCTTATGAGGTACTGCATATGTAACAACACGCCTGAGGCCTCCTTTAGTTGTGTATAAGTCATTAGCGTCAAAATGCAAACTGAAAATCACGCTGTATTTGTTTGCATTCCAACTGTTTTCACTGTTACAATTTCTAATTATTTGGATCCAATCATTTCTCCATGCTTCGTTTTCTTTAGGAAATCTAGTACAAAGTACATGAAATAAAATTTTAATGTTACGCGAATAAGTCCTGATCAAGGCCGTGTTGGTTTATTTGGGAGACCAATAGATGCTCATGCGGGTGGTCGAATCCCATCGGCTCGTACCAAGGGGTCTTTGGAATTTATGTACGTATTTAACACCACTGGGCTTTTCGGTGAAGGAAAACATCGTGAGAAAACCGGCATATGTTCAGAGAAGAAATTCAATGGCGTATGTGAATCCACCAACCCGCGTGATAGTTAGTAAGCTGCAATTTTCACAGATGATGTATTTCTGTTGCCGCTATAACAACTAAGAACCAGCCATGTGCGAGTCGGTGGGCTGGATTAAAAAGCCTCGCATGATCACCGAAATTAAGCAACGACGGGCGCGGTCAGTACTTGAATGGGTGACCACCTGTGAATATCGCGTAATGTTGTCATTTTAGCAGTGAATTTCTAATCTCGAACTGAAACCCGATCATTTCTTGTTACGGAACCCTTGGTGCCCGAGTCTGACTCACACTTGGCCGGTTTTTTAATTATAACTATAGAATTAATTAAAAGAAGTCGCAATATTTCAGGTCATATCATCATGTCTGTGTATCCCCGAAGGGGTAGGCAGAAGTGTCGGAACACCCATATATTTCGGGTAATTTGCACAAATGAATATTGGCAACACTGGTATTCTGACGAATTATTTTGTTCTGTCGCATGAATATTTGTTATAATGTATAAAATCGGGTACTAAGTGATTGAATTATTAATTTACCTATGAAACGTGATTCCTGGATTTTTTTTCTTTTGATCACTACGGTTTTTATACCACTTTACCACACAAGACATTCTATTTTTTTCGTAGCGTAGCCGTGCCGAATGTGTTGCGTTTGCCCGCGTAATGGCTGACTCATGTGTGAATGTGTGCGTGCCGGCCTGTACGTACAGTAAAGCTGACCGACTCTGAGTACCACAGTATGTTGTTAGTGAGAATCTGTCCGACTTTTTTTCTACGTTCATGGAGAGAACTAAATGAAATAACCTTTTTTTCCTTTTGACCTTGATTCATTCATTCGAATTTTTCAGAACCACAGACTATAGGTAGTGATACTATTCAGAACAAAGAACTAGTAAATTTCTCTGATTCAGAAGCATATCTCGACATCGCCATCTAACTCGGAGGAACTAGCTGGCTGGGTTGTATAATCAAAGCCATCTAATGATTTTTTTTATTTTTTTTATTGCCTGTTAGTTAACTGCCCATTGAGCGTTAACAAACAAAAAAAAGAAAATATTGGAGTTTTGGCGGGAACACACGGAAAAATCATGTCGCAATCTTTTTATTATTTTCTTAAACAAGTGTTTTTTTCGCGAATTAATGTATTAAAATGGTGGTGAGTGTTGAATTACATGCAATCACCACATTATATCACTTGCCCACAGCAAGTGATATATAGTGGTGAAACCAGTGAAATAAGAGGTAAAAACATCTTAGGGTGAAACATGTCTTTTCGTGTTGTTTTCAAAACTCCGTAAAAGCTCAAAGTAAAGTCGCCAAAACTTTACTAGGGCATGAATTAGACTCGACTAACAAATTTCGTGTGACTAACTGTGATTCATCAAAAGTTATTTTCAAAGTCCTGCTTAAAGATGTTTAAAAAATAATAGTCCACCCGTGCGAAGCCGGAACGGGCCGCTAGTACTTCATAAACTTGATAATGCATAATACTTGACACTGGCTGAATGCAGAAAGTGCAAAGTCAAAAACTAAAAAAAAGTTAATATTATGAAATTGACACTTTGACTGACAGTGACGGTGTAAGCTCAAGAACGTGTGTTTAAATTTTGATTTTTGTTTTCCAGTTTCCTTCCATTTTCATAGCTTTGTGTTTGGGTAGTTATCTTATCATACAAACAGCGTTACTATAATTATCCTGCGAAAATGAGTGATTGGGAAGAAGATCCAGAACCTCCACCACCTCGTCAACCACAAACACAAAGGCTAAATTACAATGCCCAAGTATTTCGCCCAACACCTGGACGCGGTCGCGGACGCGGTAATGAACGTGAGGGGGACAATAACTGGAGAGCACGTGGAGCCTCGAACGGGGAGGACTACCGGCGTAATGACAACCGCAACGACTACAGACGTAATGATAACCGCGACGACTACCGGCGAGGTGGTAATCGGGATCGACAACCAACCGATCGCGACAACCGGGACCGCAACGACCGTCGCAACTTTCAAAGGCAAGATGGCCCCAAAAAAGTTATAAATGTCCCTTCACAAATGGTCGGTCGAATCATTGGCAAAGGAGGATCCAAAATAAGAGAGCTTGAGTCCGAAACTGATGCGAAGATTAAAATTGGCGACTCTGATGGTAACGTTACCGATATCACTTTGAGTGGGTCACAAGATGCGATTGCCAAAGTAGAGGGCCTGATAGATGATCTTATCGAAGACAAGCCGCCCCCTCCTCGAGAGGAGGCTAATAATACTAGCAGTCAGTCCAGCAATGGAGAGTACATGAAAATTAACGAATTTGGAGTGCAGGTAATGGACTGGGACAAACTCAATGCATTTTATGATCAAAAACAAAAGGAGAGATGGGATTCACTACCTCCTATTGTAAAAGATTTCTATACTGAAGATTCAGAAGTACAAAGAATGTCATCATCAGAAGTAGCTCGCTGGCGTAAAGAAAATAATGACATTCAAGTAAAGAGGACTTTTGATGATAAGCCAGGGTTAAGACCTATCCCAAATCCGGTTCGGACATTTGAGCAGGCTTTTCAGCACTATCCAGAGATACTGGAAGAAATCTACAAACAAGACTTCAAAACTCCGTCTCCCATACAAAGCCAAGCATGGCCTATTTTGCTGAGGGGAGATGATTTGATTGGTATAGCTCAAACGGGCACAGGGAAAACTTTAGCTTTTCTTTTGCCAGCTCTTATCCACATTGATGGCCAAACAATCCCTCGAGAGCAACGCGAAGGGCCTGTTGTGCTCATAATGGCACCTACCAGAGAGTTGGCATTACAAATAGATAAAGAAGTATCTAAGTATAAGTACAAGGACATCAAGTCTGTGTGCCTGTATGGAGGAGGAGATCGCAAGGAACAAATCAAAGTGGTTGCTAAAGGAGTAGACATAGTGATAGCAACACCTGGAAGACTCAACGATTTAGTTATGGCTAGACATTTGAATATAATCAACTTTTCATACATTGTTCTGGATGAAGCTGATAGAATGTTAGATATGGGTTTTGAGCCCCAAATTCGCAAGTCTTTGTTTGATGTCAGGCCTGACCGACAAACTGTTATGACGTCAGCGACCTGGCCAAATGGAGTACGTCGTCTGGCAGAGTCTTATATGAAGGATCCAATACAAGTCAATGTTGGCTCTCTAGATCTGGCAGCTGTTCATACTGTCACACAACAGATCCAGTTTGTGGAAGAAGATGACAAAGAAGCAGCGCTGTTTGAATTTCTCGACAACATGGACCCTAATGATAAAGTCATTATATTCTGTGGAAAAAAAGCTACTGCTTCACACATCTCTTCTGAATTAGCAGTAAAAGGAGTACAATGTCAGTCATTGCATGGAGATCGGGATCAGGCAGACAGGGAAGCAGCTTTGGGCGACATGGTAGATGGCACTGTCAATATTTTAATTGCAACTGATGTTGCATCAAGAGGCATAGACATAAAAGATCTGACTCATGTTGTAAACCTAGATTTTCCACGCCATATTGAAGAATATGTGCATAGAGTGGGACGAACAGGTCGTGCAGGAAGAACTGGTATCGCACTATCTTTCGTCTCCAGGAAAGATTGGGCTCATGCAAGGGATCTGATGAAGATAATGGAAGAAGCAAATCAAGAAATACCAGATGAATTAGTACAGATGGCAGAGAGGTTTGATAATATGAGGTTGAGGAGGGAACGGGAAGACGGTGGCGGGGGACGTGGTGGCAGAGGAGGCAGGGGTGGTGGAGGTGGTAGGGGTGGACGAGGCAGAGACAGATGGTAGTTAATTTTTCTACCCACCTACCATTACAACCAGGAACTTAGAAGCCCGATTGTTCTGTTGTTGTAATATGTATGTATGTGTTAAATCTCAACATAGATGTTAATATCTAAAGCATAGTTAGGCTACTTGGTCAGAGTAAATGCTCACTGGACACAAAGCATGCTCAGTGGAAGTTGCTTTTAAAATAAGTGAGCCTTTGATTGAACAGTCTGGCTAATGTTTTAGCCTAGGCTTCAAGATATAAAACACTAGACTAGGCCTTTAGGCAGTAGATGAGAAAGCCACCTGATAGTATTATTTAAGCCCGATTAATGGCATCTTAGATGCATTTGTTTTCCAATAAGTTATGTATATTTATTTAATGCTGTGATATATACTAACTGCAGTTAGAGCATTAATATATGTTTGGGAATAATGTGTATGTGGAACCTCATTAATAATGTGTAGTTTGAGGTTGCATGACTGTGACTATTTTTGTATTACTTAATTTTCATGTTTGGTTTATAAGATTACTCATAGATAATTCCTGTGGAGGACTTGTACTGTTTAAGATTGTGAGCCATGAATCTCGCATTATATGGTAAAAACCTCCCAGTATTTCCCCACTTTACTCTTTATTGTACTTTATGTGCGCACAATGTCGCACCATCTTTTATGTAACAAATAAACACAATAAAAAACAAACCATTTCCTTTATAATACGCATGTATTTCAAATTCACATAATTCTTCTCCCAACCATTTTCGGATAAAGCGTAATAACAAGACGATTTTACAAGTTCCAATAACTTACTAGATAGACTGGAAATTTTAATGTTTAGTTAGGTAACACTTAATAAATAGGAGTTGCTTATTTCTACTAGTGTGCACAGCTAACAATTTCATGCGAGACATTGAAGAATTGTAACTTTTCCTTATCACTTACATAGAAATATCAACAGGTATATTTAATCGTCTCATAACTGTATTCGAAAAACCCTACTACAACGTCAACGAAATTATATTTCTCCTTCCCGGCAGTCATGAAAGCACAAGTGACTGAAACAACGATAGTTAATAAATAATAGCGATATATTCACTAATAAACTATACAAGATAGATAAAGATTTTCCATAATGTGTTAAGAGTTTAAATGATTTCTAAGCGTTTCATTTCTTTGTGGAGTTCCACTCCCATTTTAGCCGGCGAGCGAGTGACGATAACGTTTGCTTTTTCGAGGGCTTTGATTTTGTCCATAGCGCCTCCTTTTCCGCCTGAAATGATGGCGCCGGCGTGTCCCATCCGCCTGCCAGGGGGCGCCGTCAGCCCTGCGATGAACGAAACCACGGGCTTCGCTTTCTGACCCTGAAATTACATAACATATAAATACATTATCGTTGTATCACTTACATGTTCATGCAGTGGAAGACGGTGAAGGAATACTATTAACCACCTGGCCTTTCTCAATGAACGTGGAATATAAACAGAGGAAAAGGCCGATTAACTTTTCCTAGGGTCATCATCATCCAGAAGACGTCCACAGCTGGACGAGGGCCTCAATAAGGGGTTTCCATAATCCCCACGCGTGAGAGGCGGCTTGGGGATCGCAGAATGCTCACCAACGTTAACAGATTCCTAGGATTTTCCATGTTAGTTAATTAGGGTGCTTAAGTATTGCTGACTTCTAACTTTGTATTGACATGTCAGCCTAAATTTAGAAGCTGAGGCATTTTTTTAAAAATAATAATAGGAATATGACCCTGTCCTTTGCTTTATTTTTAACGAGTCACTTCTTCCGTCGAGCCTTTTCAGGCCTTGATATCAACTCTGATAAAAAAGCAAACTGACTCTTTAAATGTGAGAAGTTTTTTTATTAATAAGGAAAGCTGTTTTGTAATTTCTTAGCTTCTTTATGAAATAAATAGAATAAGCAACTTTTATAAAGTCTATGGTTTTATCTGCATTATGCCCTAGGCAGAAAAAACAAGGGAATGCAGTTGTTAGTGTTTCCTATAAAAGTCGCGGCCGCAGCACACATTGCTATATCTGGGAACCGAATCAACATCAGCTCGCCTTGTGCCGAAACGAGGCGACTTAATTATGATTCTGATTAGAATTAATGCAATGCAGTACCTGTGGATTTTCATAGAAAGAATACTAAACGGATATCTAGCTCGAGCCGATTGCCAACCCGATACCGAATGATATACTCGTATGTATTGCGACCTTTTTACGTAATAAATGCGGATGTGGTGGAGGGTGTTATGTTTGCTATTTGTACGTCCACGTACAATTAACATTAACGTCCTGATCACCGTGCACCGCTGTATCCCTCGCGAATTATACGCTTCAACATTTTTGAAGATCTATATTCACTGCATGTATTTACGAAAACTAGGAATCGGTGAAATTGATGTGAATAACATCACAAAGCTTCAGGAAAAAAATAATTTTGACGTAAACAAGTTCTAGTACCTTAGAATGGGTATTGCCCAAATGTATGAATACTTATAGAAATTGCTAGGATCAAAATTTTATTTTTTCTTAAACTATTTTATATTTTAGTATTATTCTCAGTAATTTCACAAATTGTGATTTGTCATAACGACCGATGTTCAGCGATTTTATATGTTAAAAAATGTTGAAATAAGTGAGCGAGATAGCGGCGCGCAAAATTCTGGAATATAAAGACTTTACTTAAAAACACGTTCCATAACTTATTAACAAGCGTCATTTCACTTAGAGCGGCGTTTCTCAGCAAGACAGCAAAGTGCAAGTTTTTTGAAAATCGACATGTCGACATGATATAATAAGATGTGCGGTAAAGACATCAATTCATCCTTGCACCTCGCGCGCTCTCATAATAGCTTACAGTGTGAATGTGCAATGGTCTGTAGTAAGTAATTTATCGTAGAATGCATGTACAACCACATAATAATGGGCATGATCCAATAAAACAGTATATTATTTTGTCATGATAATGGGGATCCACACTGCGTTTTTATTTCGCTAGATGGCGCATTGTCAATGCGGCCATAGTCAACTGTCAATCTCATACGTTTTGTTGTTTTTTATTTTGTTTTTGCAGAAAACATTTTAACAGGGAGAATCTGCATTTACTGGTTTGTATACCAATCCACTGCCGTGCTAATTAAAGCTCTGTCCTACATAAAATGTAAACGACTATCTAAACTACATATCTATTTTCAGGCCGTCAACAGCAGCATTTTTAAAACAAGGCACAATACCCAGTTCTATTCCTTGGATTTCCTTAGATTATCGACAACGCCCTCATCAAGATTAGATAGGTACAAGCAACGATTAACAAGAAAATTTGATTTTGCCGCATCCCGACCGCCGCTGGCGCCATCTGCGAAAAGTTTTGCTTGTGGAACGCCATTGAGTAACGATGAAATAAACTAGCATTATCTACCTATGTAGCACACTCACTGAGCTAATATGAGTCCCATGCGTATGGTAACCAATGAGATACTCTCCGCTAATAATTATAATTCGTATATGGTAGGGCGTTTTCGTGGATTAATAATAATGATTCGTAGGGGTTTTCATGGACTGAATGCGATAATTGAACAATCTAGACACATTTGGAATAAAAATAATACGATGATGCTTAAAATAACAAAAAGACACTAAGCAACATTTATGAGATAACACAGTACTATGACAAATCCGAGAGTTGTGTATACTTGAGTACAGGGATATGAGATAACATTGAAATTCGTTATGCAATAAATGAAAGATAGCACCCAATGCATGCAATCATATAGAATGAAAAAAAACCACAAAATATCTAAATATACATTCTAATAAAAAAAATACAGGCAACTCAAATAGTTGAGTCAAAATAATGTATTACCAATGAGTTTTTTTAAATAATTTACTTATAATTTATCGTGCGTTTTGTGCATCTAGATACTTATCTAGATGAAACTACTGATAAAACTAAATGAAGAAAAACAAATAATAAAATTATAACTCATTATCTGTCGGACAGCAGATGGCGACTTATCTTTACCTTGCTCTGTACGGAAAAAAAGGAAAAAACGGTGTTAGAAATTAGCAACACAAAATCAATTAAGCGTAAGACATGTTTTAGTTGGCGTTTATGTGGCCTAAGCAACGATATTATATATATAAGGAGGGAGATATGTCATATCGCACTCTAAAATGGCCCCAGGGACTGTCTCGCCTATCTGCGCTCACTAAGCCAGACGCGCGCTATCCCTTTTCCTCTCATAAAAGTGCTATCTTCTTTTGCACTCCCCATCCCCGAGTGCTATATGCTATATTTTATTGTAATGCCAAATATTAAGAATATCACGAGCCACAGAAACGCGTGGCGTACGGTTAGTAGCTGAGAAATATGATTGATTGATTAACTCATAACTATGCAATGCAAAATACATGAGTATTGTTTAATTTCTCTATAATATGTAGCAAGCAGGTGATATTGTATATTTTTTTATGTTATAAATTGAAAATTCACATACTCATAAACTCTGGAAAGCAATGTTAAATTCAAATTAATAGCTTACGAGTTTGCTCACCGAAAAATTATAGCGTACAAAACTTTCGTAAGTGCTGGCAAACTGGGCAGGTATCGAAACTTACGTACCACTGTCAAAATAAGGTACCATGCTGCGGATTTATATAGAATCTAAGGCATTTCATAGTACGTGACGATTCGATAATAAGTAAGCCTTTTAGAAATCTAGTAATTATAGTTCACGCCCGTCTATACATTTCGCTATCAAAAAATCTTTCATATTTAACGCATGTTTTTTCGCAAGTTATTATGCTATAGTTTCTCTAGTACAATATCGATTTATTTCTGAAAAAAATACGATTACCATGGAATGTTGGATAACTAAATAAATCCAGTTGTGAGGTTTGCCTGCAAATTAAGCTTTTCCACCTACGCTATTCGTGAGAGGGACATATGATTATACTTTTTTGCATATAGCGTTCCTCAAGCACCGCACTGTGACATCGTCAGCGACGAGACCAGGCGCTTTTGACGTTCGGTTAACTGGACTGACGCGTTAATAGAATACTCACTGTTGATAGGCCGATTGGCCTGCTAAATATCAATACTTTGATACTTGCATTGCATGCCATTGGTGGTTGGAATATTTTTTAAGCTCTTTATACATTGACAAGCACTGGCAGAACTACTCGCCTTCACTCTAGTTTATAGGAAGCGTGTTTATCAAATAGCTGCTGACAGAATATTTACGAGCAAAGAACCTCACTGACCGTGTTGTATTGTGTCAGGTACTCCGAGGCTAACTCTTCGGCGTTTCCCCCGATTTCTCCGATGAGGATGATGCCTTTAGTGTTGGGGTCTCTGAGGAACACCTCAAGGCAGTCGATGAAGTCGGTACCGTTGAACGGGTCACCGCCGATGCCCACGCACAGCGACTGTCCTAGACCAGTCTGGAAAACACAAAGTTATGGGACATTAATAATCTTGCGCTCATCGTAATTAAACTAAATAAATATTGCCGGACTTTTCACACATTGCCAACTAACACCAAACTAAGCAAAACAAATAAAAAATACATGATAAAAAAATAAAAACGATGAAAATACTTATTTTGTATCTGTATTTCAAAATATATCTAAAATAAGTCACATTTCTGGACAGAAGAAGCAAATGACTAAATAAAATTAGAGTGGCAAGACAACGCCCAAGCATAAAATATGCTGCCTGATGCACATTTTCGGGATCTTTTTAACATGTTCGTCCACACCGTGACTAGACAGATGAGCTGTAAAAAACCTAGTCTATCTAGTATTTAAAAAAAAGTCTTATTTTAGTCATTGTCCCATGGAGCTGCCAAACAGCTGTTAAGTGAGGTCAATATTTTTATCTACCTTTAAGAAAAATCACGGCCAAGGTAACTATTACTTGTTCTGTGGTCAAGGTTGCAGATAGTAGCAACAGTATCGTAGCCAAATCTGCTAATTTGTGACGTAACAGCTCGATAATACCGACGTAAGTTTGGGTAAATATTTAATTTTATAATATTATCTATCATACTAATATTATAGACGCGAAAGTTTGTATGTGTGGTTTTTTTTTACTCTTGCAAAAACTACCAACTTTGGAATAAAACATAGGCTACTTTTTATCCCAACAATCGCGGGTAATACCGCGAGGCTCAGTTAGTATTTTATATACGGCAAGTCTTGTTAAGTTTTGTTTTTTTTAATTATTGTGTAATGTCTAAGTGCTAGGTTTAAAATATACTTATCTCAAATGTTTTGTTTCGTGGAGTATCATAGGACAAGATTATTTTACATAATTGTTTTATAAAGATGACTCCACAATGACCAAGATCTTCAAAAGAGTCTTACTAGCTACAAAAGATAAAATGACACAAAAATTATCTTTTTGTATGTTTCTGATTTAATAAGATAAGTATGAGTAGGTTAGTACACGGAAGTAACTTTTTAATTTAAGTTCCAATGCATTTATTTGAATATTTGTTATGAAATTTATATTCACCTATTCACAAAAATATTATTAGGTATAAGAACCCAATACGTAATTTTTAATCAATATTATAATAAATGCGAAAGCTTTTCGGTATGTGTGTGTATGTTTTTTACCATTATTTCCAGGAAAAACATATAGGATAAAAAGTATTTTATCATAATCATCATCACGCAGGTAAAACTGCGTGGAGCAGCTAGTTACGAATAAAAATATCAATATCAGTGATCCAGTACACCAACCCAATACTTACAACCAGTTTGGATCAAAGGTACTGTTAGAATTTGTGCTCATGATCCAATCAACAATAAAGGAAAATTTCTGCAGTGTTTATATCCAGTTAAATCTGGTGGTATAAGTATAACTATGAAGTCTAGCCAGGTCCTCTTATTGATAAGGTCTCACAATATGTGTATCTAGCTCACTTTCACATCACATTGCAGGTTGAGCAACAATAGGGAATGTGCGTGTGTTTTTTTATTATCACAAAAAAGCTAACTGGCAACAAAACAAAAGTAAAGTTTTAATATGTGCACAAAAAAAGTTATAAATATTTTAGTTTCACGTTAGACAGGGCACTACGTTTATGATGTAAAAGTTCACGATTCCAAACAAATTCTATACTATGCAGGTGTTTTGTTAGAATGGGCAAGATGAGTCCCTCCCAAATACTTTGAACGCTTGTATTTCAGAACTGCCGATTGCAATTATTTTTTCGATGTAAGCATCAGATTCAGTTAAACTCTCCATTTATCCTATTATTTATATTATAAATAATAATAAAATAATAATAATATTTATTTCCAACTGTTGGTACAAAAATTAGTAAAATTGGTGTTGATAGATATTAGAGGCCACTCCTTTTGTCTCGATATTGAACACAATCCAACCAATTAAGTGCAAAGCTTTGTTAAAACAATAGCTATTTCGTAGGTAGATTCGCTTCCCTTGGTCAATAATAAACTTACCAAACTAGTCTGGTGGCAGGCTTCGTACGTGAGTGTCCCGGAGCGGGAGACAACACCGATTATGCCCCGCTTGTGTACCGCTGCCGGCATGATGCCGATCTTGCACTGATCCGGAGCGATGATGCCCGGGCAGTTCGGCCCCACCAGCCGCGACTTGTTCTGCCGCAACAACGCGTGCTTCACGCGGACCATATCCTGAAATGTGCATTATAATTATAAATATTTTATTTATTATTAGTTTAATTCTTTATTGCACACATAAATACATTAATGTACAAAAGGAGGACTTAATGCTAAAGCATTTTCTGCCAGTCATCCCAGCTAAATAGATATTCATTTTAATGAAACTTTTAAACTTTCGCGATTTGAACACATAATTATGTTTGTCTCCGGGACATACACATATAAAATTTATTTGTGCGCGATTAAGTCCCGGAGATAAACATAATTATGTTCATTTTATATTTTTCCTTTAGATATTATGACTTAAACACTATATTATGAAGTATAGACAGACTAAAGTACTACATCAAGAAGAGAAAATCGCCTGGGGCCATACCATGTACTCTTATTGCGGGACTAAACAGGCTCAGCTGCCGACGCTGGGCTAATCGCGCAGCGTCAGGTTGGTCCTGCAATATGAGTTCATGGTATGTGGTCATGAAGGCTGTTGCAATAGGTTACCATGATAAATGAATGGTTGTTAAAATCTGTTGGTGCCTAACCAAACAAGTCACATTTACTTGAGCTAAGATATTTAATCTTCTATTACAAAAATTCAGGTTTACTTCTACCTGGAGATTTGTAAGGTATCAATTATCAAAATTTCTGCATCTTGATAAAATGTCTGAATGACAAGCTTTTATTGAGCTTTTTTTTGTTGAGGAAATATATTATATAAAATTAAAATAAATAAATATTATCTGGCAAAGGAGAAAATACTCAAATGACTTGTATATTTGTTTCCTAATCATCTGTGAATAAGTGAACAGAGTTATAGCTTGGCAAAAAAGTCTTGAAACGGGAACTCTTTTTTTATCTCATGGCAATACCATGGATGATCATGTCAGTGTCAATAATCCAATCACGTGCCTCAAACATACTGCATGGTTGCTAGTATTTATTAAAAAAAAACAATAGTCTTGTCCCTATTCATTTCTACTCTTTTATGCCAATCTGTTCAGTTTACAAAATAAAGCATCATGCCGTTGCTACTCTAGGAACTAATATTAGCAATATAACTGGGTAAGGTAGTCTAGTGTAAAACAAAATGAAATTACACTAATCAAGTAGAAACATATCTATGTTGTATGATTGTTACTAAATTATATGAGTAAAGTATAATATTATTTAAAATTACTAACATGCTGTGGCACTCCTTCTGTGATGCACACAATGAGAGGTACTTCTGCCTCAATAGCTTCCAAAATAGCTGAGGCTGCCCCTGGTGGCGGCACATAGATTACTGAGGCATGGCACTGAGTCTTCTCAATAGCTTCCCTTACAGTTTTGAACACTGGCTTGCCGAGATGCTCCGTTCCTGCCTTTTTGGGCGAAACTCCACCCACAACATTGGTACCATAGTCCAAAGCTTGCTGACTGTGAAAGGTACCCTGTTTGCCAGTGAACCCTTGAACAATAACTCTTGTTTCTTTTGTCAGGATAAGGTTCTTTCGTGTCTCATGGTATGGAATGCTTCCACCACTGTTGTGCCTCACATTGTTGAACTTAAGTCCATCTAGAAAAGTATAAATGTCAATCAAAACATTTCCTGGTATATAATTGAATATATTTTGTTAAAATTAAAAAAGCATGCATAATATGGACATAAACTGTTCATTTATTGAATCACAGCACAAAAACATTATATAGATGATAAAATAAATCTTCTAGTGATAATGAACTTTGTAACAGTAAACTTTGTAAAAGTAAAACATTTATTATCAGTGGCTAGCAATGTTGTTTTAGGAACAGTGGATATCAGAAAGAAATTTTTAAATCATTTTAAAGTTAGTGAACTGACTATGAATTAACAAAGTTGCATGATACAAAATGGAATGTTGCCCTATCCAATGGAATGACAGTACCAAAGGTCAACTTATTGATCCAGTGGCCAAATACAGATGTGTATTACTTTACATATAATTATGACAATTGTTATAAAAAAAACAAGGTTTCGGCTACTATTACATGAATGAATAACAAATTATCAAACTAGGAATAGAATGGATATTTTTAGATGAAGGTCTCGGTTACAGAGACATAATGAATACGACATTGAAGCTACGTAATAAAACTATTTGCATAATTTTTATAAATGTTCATGACCAGCTAATTACTCGTACATTTCGACTGCTACGAAATAATTTATGGAATGGATGTAAATCAAACTGCAAGGTTATCTTAGGTTATCTCGAAAAGACCATTGAACCTTAGCCTATGGTTATGTGAATATTTAGTGGGGTGTGAAATGTTGATAGGTTTAAGTGTTTACCTTTCAATCTACACAAAATCCGTGTTGGAACAGCCATTGTAACTATAGAATTAAAATTTGGAAAAGGGAAGGACGAAAAATAATTTCGTGACACTGACAACTTCCTCTGCCAGCCTCAGCCATTACGTAACTGACAGTTAAGGCTAGGGCAGGATTGGACAAGTGACAGTGATGTGACAATGACATAAATGACAGGTAGAAGCAACGCTGCCAACAACACAACAGTAGCATAGATGAAAAAGAAGCCATTGAAAGTGATAGATAAATACGGCCTTTCGTGTGACTTACTGTGACTTGATGATAACAAATAAATGTGAAAATTCTTAAACTTGACACTGGCAGAATGCACAACGTGCGATGCCAAAAACAAAGAAAAAAAAAAACGGCCTTACTTAAAAAAACTTTTCAACCATTAGTCACTGCTTAAGATGCTCTGCACTCTTCTCTCTGACGTGAAGTTGCACGTGCTAGAAAAGGACAGAGAAGTTTAAGCAGTGACTAAGAGAATCGAGATTATTTTAGGTAAGGCCGATAATTTTTTAAGAATTTTTAAACTATGATAAATAAAATTAAAACGATTATTATGCACTACTAGATTTCCGGCGAATGAAAAAATATTTAAATAGATTAGGTGTCATTCCAATGGCAATGTCACGTGCTGTGGCCACAGAACAAAGGAAAAAAAAATGGCAATGTCAACGATACTGTCAATGTCAATCAATATCTGTAAAGTTTGTTCTTTGTTGTGTTGTGACTTTTGTGACGTGTATCGTAAAATATTTTTGCTTATATTTTTCATTGTTGTATCGTGAATTCATCGTTTTATTATAATCTTATAATTAGCGACATGTAAAACTCTTGCAATAAAGTGAAGCCACGTGTAGAAAGCTAATTGATACGCAGATATAGAACCGCGCGCTACAGCGTAACAACGCGGCGTTTCGACCGCTACTTGCCATTGGTACCCGCCGGAAAATATTTAAACGTTTATAATTACCTCAAATTGTAAATTGCCAAAATGTGTGGAGCGGATAAAAAACTGGGAGAAATCAGAGCGTTAATTTTAGTTGGTGGATATGGGACACGCTTGCGGCCCTTAACTTTAAGCAGACCAAAGCCTCTAGTGGAGTTTGCAAACAAGCCTATACTTTTGCATCAGATTGAGGCCCTCGTAGAAGCTGGAGTTACACAGGTAATATAAACAATGGGAGGAATGAGAAAATTCACCATAAAACTATGGAAGTGATTGCCTCCGGAACCACTTTTTACTATAATTAGTTCAAAATGAGAAACAAAGATACTAATAAATTCGGGGTACCAAACCCAGTTTTTAGAAGAAAAAATCAAAATCTTTCTTTGAAGAGCAGTTTTTATTACTTTGATGTTACAATTTCTATGGTGATATAATTTTATAATTATTAATGTGTTCTATAGGTGATCTTGGCAGTATCTTACAGAGCTGAAGACATGGAAAAAGAGTTAACAGAGCAAGTATCAAAGCTAGGAGTGTCGTTGACGTTTTCACATGAGACTGAGCCCCTGGGCACTGCCGGACCTTTGGCACTAGCCAGAGAATTACTAAGCACTAGCCCTGAGCCATTCTTTGTGTTGAACTCTGATGTCATCTGTGATTTCCCATTCAAAGAGCTTGCAAAATACCATAGAAGTCATGGAAAGGTATGATTATTATCTACTATACATACTTCATAGGTTAATAAAACAGTTTATAAGTACATATTCTACAAAGCCATATCAGTGGAACTGATAAGAAATAACTATATAACATTGTGTTAGCCAAGCACTCAACATAACAATTTTAGTCAGTTAATTCAATAAGTTTTTTTTTATTTTTATTAACTGATTAGATGTTGCTCATTAATTTGGCAAACCAAGTAATTAATTTAATAGTAAAACATTGTAACTTAGGTATAGATTTCTTGGAATGCAGTTGAAAGTAAATAAAACTGACAATCAATTTCCTCTATATTAATAATTATATTATATTAATACTTACCTATCTAAGCACAGTCGTCAATAGCTTTCCCAAATAAGTGTTATTAGATGACACACTGCTTGAGCTGTGATAGAAGAGTTTTTTTTAATATACCATTTATTTTCATAATTGTTGGTAAATCAAATTATATTTTATAAGTATGATTTCTACATGCACCTATAAAAATAGAGTTTTTAATGAGATAGTTCTAAAATTAGCAGATCAAACATCTCATGTTAAAAGAAACATCAATGGTATCATGGTATACTTCAAAATCATGTTAAATCCATCATGTATAAGTAATTTTCTTACATTTTCAGGAAGGCACTATAGTTGTAACCAAAGTTGAAGAGCCATCAAAGTATGGAGTGGTCTGTTACAAGGAAGACGGAGTTATAGAGAGCTTTGTGGAAAAACCACAAGAGTTTATATCAAACAAAATTAATGCAGGTAAGAAGCTCTGATCTATAAACGTACATATCCTCATACAACTAGACTTAGCCAGTGGCTCATAGACTAATCTCCTGGCATTGTATCATGCTTCACATCATATTAGATTCTCTATAGCTAAAGTGTGTGGGTAATTCATATTGATTAGTCTTTTTTATGTGGATATTTGTCATATGGTCATATGGGGCGTCAAGACGACAATGATGAATAAAAAAAAAACAATTGGAATAATAAAACACATTTTTACATAAAACAAGGAAATGCATATAACAAATTAAACAATAGGTACAAAATAGTTTTTCGCCACATATCAGTTCCAACTCGGCATAATGCTGGTTGCGAACAGCCGGTGTTGGTCTTCCGTTGAAACCGTTGGTGACGTCACCCACTGATACCACACGGCAGGGTATGCTTAAATAAGCAAATACAAACTAGAACAAACAAAAACTATTCTCCCCTCTGAAAAACATATAGGTATATGAAAAAATCATGGGTAAAACAGAAGGACATAGGTGTGACATGATCGAGCGCTGACTAAAAAAAGGTTCACATCATCAGCCGAAGACGCCTACAGCTGGACGAAGGCTTCCCACTAGATAGGGAGGGGTTGCCATAATCCCCACGCTTGTCAGGCGGCTTGGGGATTGCAGAATGCTCACCACCCTGAGGACGCTGCTGCTCTTCCTCCGGTGGTTCTGGATGCAGTTTTAGGACATACCCAGGTCTCAAAAGGATATTATAGCTAATAAAAGTCATCAATATAAGTTATTAGTTTTATGAATCGTGCATGCATAAATGTTTAATTTTTTTTCCGTGACTCAATGACTCTTATCAGTAAGACTATGCACATCATTCATTAATGACTGTTAATGCTGGAAAAATAGCCCACTACATAGAGTACCTACCAAAAGTAGTAAGGCTAGTAAACCTACTACTACTACCACCAAAGCTACTACTACTACCAATCAAAACACTGCTAATACTACTTTCCAAAAATATCCACTAAAGTGGCATTTTAAGTATTACTTAGGCCTACCCTCAAAGGGCGACATTAACTTTTGTTAAGAAACTTCTTTTTTTTAACTTAATGTGTTTGTGTTAACAAACTTAATAATTTCATACCAGTGAATAATTTCGATTTTTTCATTTCGTCACTGGCACAGTTGGAAGCTGGATTCACATACACCATTGAATTTCGTCCCCAGACGTATGCAGGTTTCCTCTTGATGTTTTCCTTAACCGAAAAGCTAGTATAATCCATACATCAATTCCAAAAAGCTCTTTGGTACGGGCTTGGGTTTGAACCTGCAATTTCAAGTCGAGAGGTCTTCCGATTAGGCTACCACGGCTTACAGTTGATCAATGTAAAATTGTGCACTGCTGTACATAGATCATTTATCTTTAAGAATGCTACTCAATGATATTTCTTAAAATTTTACAGGAATGTACATTCTGAACCCATCGGTCCTGAGCCGGATAGAGCTTCGACCGATGTCGATAGAGAAGGAGGTGTTCCCATTCATGGCGAAAGATGGACAGCTTCACGCGATGGAGCTTCAAGGATTCTGGATGGATGTGGGGCAGCCGAAGGATTTCTTGACTGGTAATAATTATAATGGATAATTCACACAATACATGCATTTATGCATGTAGTTATCCAGTTATAGAATTTCATCGCAATCAGCCTGTCACAGCCCATTGTCAGGGCCCGATATAGCTATTTAGCTGCTCCGACAAAAACAATATTCGCCGCCGTTTACATTTACACTATTCATGACCTTGCTATTCCAAAGATGGGATGTTATATATTATGTTATTATTGGAATTTAATAATATAAGCTATATCCGCAAAATGTCGCGTTGTGGTATAAAAAAATACAGAAAATTTTTGAAAAAAATTGTTTTAGGGCTGCCAAGCATGGTGATTTTACTCTCCTAAAGAGGAAATTGAGGGCTCCGTGCAACCACCCGGCGCCCTCATTTTTGCCGCTCCGGGCATTTGCCCAGCTCGCTCCCTCTTAGATCGGGCCCTGCCCATTGTTGGACATAGGTATAGGGCTCTTTCAGGGAACGCCAGTGAGTCTCAGGGCATTATAAACTATGACTGCCGATTTATAGTCAAATGTTGAGAACACTGATTGGTAGTTATTCAGACGCCAATCAGAAGTGTGCAAGTATTACTGTTTGAAGGGCAATGTTGCCAAAGAAATTATTGGGCATGAAGAGATTTGACATTGAATATCTGTATTGTATTGTAGATGACGAGTAAAGTGCGGCGGGATTTTGTTTGCAAGTACACAATTCTGGCACTGCTACTGTTAAGTATAGGCATGATGCTTACAACTAGATGAACGTCTCGCAAAAAAAACAAGATGCAGTAGAATGTATTAGTAAAGTAAGAATGTCTCAAAAGATAAGACCTGATTAAAATCTATAATTTTGTTTTAATTGTAACACTATCTGCCATTTACTAATCTACAACTTTTTAATCAAATATGAAACTGATGTCATAGAATTATAAATGCAGATATGATTAGGTTGTATGTCATCCTTTTGTATTGTAGAGAACTAACAGCGCCTTGCAGTTTCCTATCCTAAGGGAACCCTATATTTTTCCAGCATGAATAGTAACCATGTGTTAATCCAGGGTATTAAGCTTTTTTCATTCAGAATTTAATTTAATTCCAAACATACATGTAACACGGTGTTTTTAATTGGCTAGGTAGTGGTCATGACGATTTTGTATACAAGATAACAAACAACTGTTGTACTGCGACTTTTGAAAATTAATGAAATAAGAATCAGCTGTTCCATACATTTTATCACAAAATCCAGGAACACTTTGTATGGAACAGCTGTATTTTTTCGTGAATTTTCATAAGTCGTAGAAGAAAAGTTGTTTGTTATCTTATAATTATACAACATCCTCACGACCGCTCCCTAGCCAATTAAATAGCGCCGTGTATCATTCATCAGCTGAGACTTCCACTGCTGGACGAAGGCCTCCCCCTTATTAGGGAGGGTTGCCATACTCCCCACGCATGGCAGGCGGCTTGGGGATCATAGAATGCTCACCAGCACCACCATTAAGAAAGAAGACGCTGCAGCCCGTCCTCCGGTGGTTCTGGATGCAGTATTAGTACATACCCAGGTCACCGTGTATATCACAATATTTCGCATGTTCTGTTTGAAAATTCACCTGTTGGATGGTTTGGAACCTGTGCATTGTGCAATGCCCTTCATTTGTTGTAATTGATCATTGAGTCACCAAGCGATGGTTCTCTTCTTCAATTCGCGGCAGGCAGAAACATCAAATAAATTGGAACATGTTTTAAAAGAAAGTAAATAGGGCTACGTATATATACGCTGAATCGCAAACCCTAATATCAGTAATCCCGCCTTTTTAACGTGTCATTCACGGTAGCATTCAGTTGCAATCTTTAATCTTGGCGATTTTTACGGAACACTTAGATTATCACGTACACACAGGCCCCACGCAAAAACTGTTTCGTGTGTGACGACCACAGGCGACATCTGTGTGCGACGAATCCTGAATAAAAAGTATGGAAACTGCAGTCAGTAGCTCGGTGACGGCGTCTTGTGGCTGTAGCAAGTAGCCCATGTGCGGCAAAGCTTAGTGTAGGTACTAGCAGACGGGACACGAGCTACAACCACAAAACGCCGCCGCCTGAAGCTAGAAGCGGAAGCGCGCAACAGCCACTTGCGGCGAATTCAAATAAAATGTAATATAAAAACTGCGTCTCGGTGGCGGTGTTTTGTGGCTGCGACGCGTAGTCAAGCTAGAAGCTATGTCATTGCGCGGTCTCGCAACAGAAATCCGCTTAGTGATGATAATGTTTAACAGACTTCAAAAAAGGTGGAGGATGTAAGTTTGTCTTTTTTTTAATTATTAAATTATGTATTCCACGTTACAGGGATGTGCCTGTACCTCAATAGTCTACGTCAGAAGAACTCTAATAAACTGTATGAGGGTCCGTGCGTGGTCGGCAACGTACTGATTGATCCGACAGCTACCATCGGCAAGGGATGCCGGATAGGACCCAACGTCACCATTGGCCCCGATGTTGTAGTAGAAGACGGTGAGTACCAATGTAAATGGCTTCTATTTACGATTGCCATATTCCAGTTAGTTGAAAATCGGGCAGTGGCGTGCTTGGGAGAGACCTAAGTCGCAGACCACATACAAATGCCATCGTGCGTGGACATGGCACGGGTTCCATTCAGATTTTATACTAAACACATTGCAATAAGGCACAATTTAGAACACACCGAACGACGTTCATCGGGCGCGGGCGCGCCCCATCGACGTAATTCGTTGTGTGAAATTCACACAAATTCATTCATTCATTCGCTTATGATAATCCAACCCGCAACTAGGCCAGCGTGGAGGATAAGGCCCATTATGATTAATGATATGCTATGCTATGTCTCGTAAACTGCTCATAACAATTATTTTGAGTTGTGAAGTGTCTACCGACGCGGCTTAGTCGCACTCCTCTTATGATAGGGTACGTAACGTCACAGTAAATAATATATTAAGGCTGATGTTATAACGTACACCTTTTTTTTTAACCCAACCATGCGATTCGTTTCACAGGGCGTAATAGATACAGACATACTCAATATGAATTATAAGCATGCAAAAAAGTTGTATGGCGTAAAGAGTAAGGGTTATAGTTGTTTCGACCTACAAAATATCATGTCAAAACAGACTCTCAGAAATACTTTTGGAGGAAAAACATTCCACGCCATGCAAGTGCATGGTTTGAAAGTGGATTCCTTCCCCTATGAACATTCCACACCTTGTAATTGCAATAAAAATTCCACAACTTATACCGGGACCGGTTTATTTTACAGGTGCTTGTATAAAACGCAGCACGATCCTCCGTGGCGCCGTCGTGCGTCAACACGCGTGGCTCGACGGCTGTATAGTGGGCTGGCGCTCCGTGGTGGGCCGCTGGGTCCGCATGGAGAACACCACTGTCCTCGGAGAAGACGTCATAGTCAAGGACGAACTGTATATCAACGGGGGGCAAGTGTTACCCCACAAATCTATAGCGCTGTCTGTGCCGGAGCCTCAAATCATTATGTAGACTGAAGATGTGTATATGAATTAAAAGTAATTTTATATAATATATAGGCTGAGTAAACAGCCATGGGTTTAAATTGGGTCATGAATTATAGGGTAAGAGTTAACCCTGCAAGCCTAGCACGTGAGCGGAATAAATTATATTACACAAACTTGTCTCCTCCCTTGGGATGAAATGAATAAATAAATATATTTTTTCTGCTTGGCTTTAAGAGGATACGTGAAAAAGTTTAACTAAGACAAAAAGAGGTAATCATTCTTAACTTTGTAAACAACTTGTCAAGGCGAGCAACCCTGAAACACAAAAAAAAATCGGCAAGTTCTTAAAAAAAATTGCCCTCGACGAAATGTTTTTCTAGCAATGACGGATCAGCTGTTTTGTTTTCGAAATTTCAAAGCTGAGCCCTAAAGGGTTGTTCACAATGTTGTAACCTTCTTACGGCTTAATACCATTATGCTTAACCCTGTATAAGGTTACAGCTGCATTTTATGATGGCTTGTGAGGCTCTTACCTTATAGATTACACCACGATAGGTGGCAAGTTGCGAGCAACCGATTTAAGTTCTAGTGTCTATATATAGAATACGTTTTCGACCTATATCTGGGTGGCTAAATAAGAAATAACCGTCAGATGCATAAAACACTACAACGTATTTCAAACATATTTTAGTTAAAAAGTGTTTTGTCTTCTTTTTTCTTTTGTCCTCTTTGTTCGTAATTCGAAACAAATTGACAAGAACTAAAATTAGTGTTTTATGCATAAGATGGTATAAGTTTCCATCATTAGCATAATATAATATTGCAAAAAGTTAGCAAATAATATAAACAAAAGTCTGTGTTCGATTTTAGTATATGTGTCTAAAGTATGAAATAAAATTTGCTAATAATTATTTATTGATCGGAACGTTTCAACTACTATATAATGCCGCCATTTTACTTTATTTATCAAAAAAAATACTACATGTCACAATAAAATTTTAGAAGATGAACTTTTATATAGATGTTATGTCATGCTTTTAGTTTATGTAATAATTTGTTTATTTTGTTTAGTTGTTCTACAATATTATAGTGAATTTATTTACCCATTTTAATATATTTTGTCTAAGTTAATTAGACGTTATTTAATATTTTTATTTGTGTTTTATGTAATGCCAGCTAGTAAACATCCGATATAATGTTATAACAAAATGTAATATGTATTAATTAATTGTTTATTCCATTTGATTTAGTATTTTTTTAACACTTTTAACTTTTTTTTCTTAGTAGGTTGCCATCTCGCCTGATGAGTATTCCTCTATAAGAAGATATGTTAGAGGGAAAGTTTTTTTTAAAATACTTTATGACATTCCGAAAATATAGAGAAAAATATTGTAAGGGTCTCTTCAGGCTTCGTGCTTAACCCGCCTGTCCTGCAACTTGATATCTATTCACACAATGATAATGCATGCTAGTACAATTTTATTTTTAATAGCGATGCAGAGAAATTGTCATTTTTGAAGTCTGTTACGGTAATTTCCCTGCAAACATTATAGCTAGGAAAAAGAGTAAACATTAATCGGGGCGCCACTATAGCTATAGTTCTAAATACAAGCAAATCTGTAGCAGTCTGTGTCTGTCTGAGGAAGACAGTTTGATGAATAGGCCTAAGATATTGAAAGAAAAGGATACATTTGTACAAGACATTTTACTAAGTTTTATACTAATTTTCAGTCCGGAATACAGACATGTTTTTGCACAATTAAATTATTTAATTTTTTTAATTAATATAATTATGTTTTAATGAATATTATTAATTTTTAATTAATTGTTGTTAAATATTGGCAATGGTGTGGTGCTGGACCAAGCGGTCGCTTTGCAGTTCTCCTGGGGAAGTTATAGTGTGCTATAAGGCTCTGCAAGAGTCTGCTATCACTACACAAATAGTGTATACCATTTCATAGCGTAGTCTGAAGAGACCTATAACTACATATTTTCTCACTTGCACTTGCAGAACAATAATAATATGGTGAGCAATGGGTTTACGTAACTGCCATTATATAAAATTATTGTGTTGATAAGATATATGTTGAAAGTACTTACCGACTTGTTAACTTCAAGTTGATTATTTTTATTTGTATGAATAAAATTGACAAAATGAAATGTAGGTACTTTATTATTAAACCATAGGCATACATAGTAGGGACGGGTTGGACGCCATTTTGATATGTCGCCTAATCGTCGGTGTCAAAGAAACGCATTGACACCGATGCCGGCACAGTCTGCGACGCACGTCCGACGTGATTGCTTGAGAGCAAACTGCCAATCTGTGTGGTGAAGGGCTGTACGAATTACATTTCAAAGTGCAGTAAACAAAAGGTCGAGTTTCTTATGAACATAAGTCAACATTTAAAGTTTAACTAAACTTGCTTTTACACAAAACAAAATATATATGTAATAGGTACCTAAGTCGTTTCTAGTTTCGTACAGTTTGCGTTTCTTCTACCACGCCTTACTGGCGCTGCACGTAGTGACCGCGAAATCCGAGAGATGGCGTTGTCCTATTCTCAAAGAGAAATTAGACTTGTGATTTCTTAACTCGGGCGTATCTAGACATAGAAACTTGGAGGATCTAGCTCTCTCTATATAATCAAAGCATAGAAATCATTGTATAAATGTACCGCATCATGTCACATTAATAATATATAAATGCGTCAGTTTTCAGTGTATGTATGTTTGTGACTTCTTCACACTGTAAAGACTGCACTGATTTAGGTGAAATTTACTATGGAGATAGTTTATATCCTTACACATAGACTTATTAAATCTCGGAAAAATATACGGTTTCTGTGGTTTTGCGGATGAAAATTGATATATATAAAAATTGAAGTTTGTATGTATGTTCGTTGCCTATGGATTCCAAAAAAGCTACATGATTTTGATGAAATTTTCAGGGAATCTTTAGATTAGCCAGACGGATGATCCTGTGAATTTTGGTAGGTACCTGTGCGAAGCCGGGGCGGGTGTCACTAGTATAATTATAAAAATATAAGGTATAATATAATGAGGCAATCCGCCTCAGATATGTGCGTGTGCGTTCCCCTAGCGGAAAAGTATCGAATACCTAATTCTAGCTTTTGCAAATTTTTTAAGTATAGGTAACATTGTCTACACATATTTGTGTAAGGTTTATTCTTAGGAAAATATGTAATTCTCCCGGTAAAAATTAAATACAGTTTATAGTAATAGTATCTCTCAGTCTCAGTAAAACAGGACGACATGAGGTTGACTGTTTTATTCAGGTAAATTTTGTAAGATTTTATTTGTTTATTGCATCGAGCTAGTATCTAGCTAGACAGATTAGCTCGATGGTTTATTGTGAAATATTACATTCGATCATCATTATCCTTCTTTATCCTGAAACTGGGTATAGGTATATGAGTATATGCCGCCTTCCATAGGCATCACAGAAAAATAAAAACAAAATGAGCATGGTTAGGCGTTTAGTTTTACCTGCAAGTATTATAGTTTGATACTGGATAAATACACTAAGTATGGAGCCAAAAAAACATCTGACTCGGTCAGAGAAATTTAAATTTCTTTGGATTCGGTAGATCAGATGTCAAAAAGATTTACTGTCAGTGTCAACTATCAAGTCAAAAAAGTGCGCTAAAAGTACGGCGCGGCGCGGCAATTATTTATTTTATTTTGTTTGCAAGCAAAGCAAAGTGAAGCTAAATTTCCCTGTGAGTAATAGTATTGTTTGAGCTAAACAGTAAGAGTTCCTTTTTGTTACATTATCTTTGGTACAAAATGTCCAAACGCAATAGCGCAGGACCTTCCAATACCCTTTTCAACTACTTTACCAAAACACCTCCGGCCAACAAAAAACCTAAGAACTGTGAAGAAAATACTGGTGTTGGAGATGAAGAAAATAATAAAACTGAAAGTAAGTCTTTTCAATTCAAACCTTTTTATACAAGAGCTAGGTAGGTACCCACAAGACTATAATATGGCTAAATCGCCCGAGCAAACAATATCGCTAAAAGCACTGAAGTAGGTTCACTCCATGTGCCGGGTGGTGTTATTTCGTATTATAAGGGAGCGAAGAAGCTTTCCATACTTACCTACAGTTCCGTTCTGCTGTCTTGTGGTAGGTGACCTTTGCACAGGGACCGCGGAACTACTCCATGACGGGCGGGAACAGGGAAACCGTCTTTCATCATCAGCCTGGAGACATCCACTGCTAACGAAGGCCTCCCCAATGTCGTCGGTCCACCTAGTGGGAGGCCTTCCTACGCTGCGTCTTCCGGTTTGTGGTCGCCACACAAAAACCTTTTTTCCCCATTGGTTGTCATTTCTTTGAGCGAAACCTTTACCAGGTATTAAAATATGAGCGGCCCCCCAGTTAGATTTTAGGAGGGGGCATTTGGCCCCCTCTGCTCTTTTTTGGCCACTTCCGCGGCTGCTGCCTTTAGAGCAGTCGGCTAAGTAGGAGTATCGGATATTCTGCCGCCAACCAGTAGGATCCAAACATTATTTACTATGTTCCGGTTCTAAAGGGACCAGCTAGCGAAATTAGAGCTAATCATAGTCACTATTAAAAGTTCCTTTATTAACTAATAGATTTCGAACCAAAGATGCCCTGGTTTATGTTTGGCCAAGGGTCACAGGGCTGGATACTGCTACAATGATAATGAGCAGGTTTTATCTCCCTTGAGCAAACATGTTTTATCTCATTACTTAAAATAAATTTAAATTACAACAAACAAAAAATCTCTCTGATTAAGATCATCACACATTAAAATATGAGGGTATCTCTTGGAATTAAATTGCACTATTTACCGATATCAACATGAAATTTTTTCTTTGTATTTTTTTTTTACCTGTGCACTATAGTGAGGTTGACAATATATTAAATTGTTGGTCCCAGTAGCTATTTCTATAATAGACTAGGTGACTGGTTTTTTTATTGTCCTATTAAACTGTGGCCCATAAATATAGCTGATTAATGAAAAGAAAATGGAAATCTGATCGCAAAAAAGCAACTTATACCTTGCATACTTGTATAAGCATTTTAATATCATGCTAGACAGAGAGGCGAAACAGCAAAACGGGACGTCACTTCTCAGTACGCCATATAAATTCTATTCTGACAAGTAAGGCGTGACGTCATTTTTTGTTTAGTGGGAAAGGGACAGAGTTGTCTCTAACAAAAACTTTAAACGCTCATATATCAGAACATTATTAACCCATTTAAAAGTTTTTTTCAATAAACATACTATATTTACTTAAATTCTTTATCAAAGCTATTTATTGGTTTCAACGATATAAACATCAGTCACCTACCCTATTCTGTAACAAGAACCGTACATTGTCAGAGGCGTTCGAACCGCACATTCACTCTTACACTACGTCTGACCAGCCAGCCTGTACAAACTTATTTAGGCTGCATTTGTTTTACTCTTTGTAGACAAAAAAAGAGAAAGGCAGCCTACTGCTTCACCTGATGTAAATAAACAAAACAGTGACAGCGAAGAGGAGATTCCAATTGTGCCAGCCAAGAAACGGAAGAGGATAAGAATCAATCCGGTCGACTCTGATGATTCTGATACTGAGAACAAAGGTATATTGAGTAACACTACAGTGCTATTGTGTGTAAGCTAGAAAGAAAATACGTATAATCAGGCTTTTTAATAGTCCACCACACTGGCCCAGTTGCAGGGACATATACCATTGAATTTATTCTCTGGACGTATGCAAGTTTCCTCATTCCGAAGACAGACAATTATCGAAGTGATCTAAGCTTTTATCTTGCAAAGCCTTTTAGCATCATCATAGAGCCTTCATAGAGCTGTTTATTAGTATAAGCTCTATTAAAGGTCATCTGAGGTGTTTCCTAAGTAGTTTTCAAAATAACCATGTCATTCAATGTGATGGTGATATTTGATGTTGGCAAAGCCTTATTGCAAAAAAAGTTAGCCAAATTCATAGATTTTGCCAACAAAATTGTTTTTTTTTTACCCCAGTTTTTAATTACTCCTCTTAACTAACTCTGAGAGTGCCTCTACACCAATTCAACAAAGGTAGAATGGTAAAATAGAATGGAACAATACAAAATGCTTTATTGTCTAGAAATGGTACATTACATAATAAGTGAGTGGCTGGTAGCTACTTTAGCATGAAGCTGTAGTGCAGCAGCCAGTGCTTCCCCAAATCCCAAATCGATGATCAGAATCTGATCGACCAGTGTGCTAACAACACAATACCGACAGACACTTGAAAAGGTGTTCTAAGTGGCGCCCTAGGTTAAAAACAGTCAAATTACATAATAATTATAGTACAATATTATATTATGAAAACTTACGTGGTTTTGACCTAGTAAATGTCTCTGGTTTTGACACATTTTGTACAAAACAAAATGTTTGTTTTTTTTTGTTTGATTTAGTTAAACATTTCAGCAGATAACAAGGTTGAAACAAAACTAAAAAAGGTATCCATTGAGAAGAAGCTACATGACAGTTTTAAATATGAAGAGAATCAGTCACCTAAAAACAGCAAACAAACAAAGGCAAAGCCTGCTATTAAGTAAGTTCAACTAAACTATTATTTATTTGAGAAACTTGGATAAATCAAAAGAGCTCCAAACTACGAAACATAATAAATCGACATTTCACAAATGTCATTTTCTTATTGAAACATAAATTGGACTTCTCTCTATCATTAAAATAAAAGCCAGTGATATGATATTTAACATTATTAAATTATAGTTCATTTATTTTGTTAATTAAAAAAAACCAAATATAATAAATATAAAACAAAAATAAATAAATAATTATGAATATTAATACAACATAAATTAGACATATTATTATCAGCCTATTCACTGCCTATTTCACTGCTTTGTGAAGGCCTCTCTATCCGTCTTCTACTCTTCACTGTTTACAGCTTTATGGGACTTATTCGGAATTTGCATAGATATTTTTTTCATAGATTTTATTCAATATTTATATATCTGAATAAGTAATTTGATTGAGCCTGGGATAGAACCTACAAATCTTCTGGGCTACCATTTTATATTAATATTTCTCAGTGCTATTTTAACAACAATATTTTGCTCCAGTTAATTACATAAATGAAAATGTTTTGTTACCAGGGCGGCATGTTCGCATTAGCGACAATACCCTTTGAACAAGATTAAAAAAAGAAAAAAAAAAAGAGTTTTTAAAATGTGGTCCACTGCATCCATTATTATATATATTACAAGAATTACAAGAATCAATTATTATATTTTTATTACATATATTACAAGAATCTTCATTACAGAACTATACAAACAGCAAAAGAAAAACCCTCGGAAGAGAAGGCGCCTATAACTGATGATGGTAACTGGATCCACTGTAAGCTGGACTGGCTGAAGCCAGAGAAGATTAGAGATGCCATGAAAAGGAGGCCTGACCACCCTGATTACGATCCTACCACCTTATTTGTGCCGCTTGAATTTTACAATGCTCAGACTCCTGTAAGTTCACCAGCAATCAATTTATTGAAGTCAGAATGACAATAATATAATAATATTGGTAGATATTTAACACAGCGCCATCTAGCTGCAAACTAAGCAAAGCTAGTACCATGGGAACCAGATGAATGATACAATACTTTTTAATTTAATTTATTTTTTACTATTTTTTATAAATACATACATACATTTTTATAAGTACATATAATACATAATACAAGCAGCTTGTTCTGGAGGAATTAAACCCACTCCCGATAAATAATATGTCTAGATAGAGTCTCGTACTGTTTATGAACGAAAAATGACAGGCCAACATTATTATACTAGTGTGCGTGACAGCCATGTCTTACACTCGCGTTGCACCATTGTCGTTGTTATAGTGTGCGTGCATAAGAGGCTAACAGTTAACCGCTATTTTTTTCGACGCGTTTAGGATCCATCAGTCTATCTAGACATATAATTTATCAAAGCCCACACCATAGAGCAATCAAGGCAGTCAACAAAACTTTCATGAATAGTTTCTTAGCTCTTCTGATAGACCTAAGAAAATAATTTTACCAAAGCTTAACATATAAACTCATGAATGTGTTACTTACCCACACTTAACATAATTTCAAAAGAAAATAAGGTTTTTAAAAAAAATATAAAAGATTTCAACTTCGAATACCTGGATGACATCTTCATATTTTCTAGTAAATTTGATTTATAAACCAATCTACTGAAACGATTTCGATTTCCGTTTTCGTTTTTTTTTTCTGTGTCTCTACCATGAGTTTTTAACAATTTACTCGCTAGCGAAGGCGTAAAATATTTCTATGGCAAATTGTACAGCGCCACTAGCGGTCACCTTAAGAACTAAAAATCGGTAGTATGAGTCACTACGTAAAAAACCTATCGAATCTAGTCTCGCTAGCGTGTAACGTTTTGTATCCGTTGCTTTAATTCGGTACCATGAGTCACAAATTTGACAGATGCTATCGATAAATACCGTTTCGATAATAGTTAAGTCATTCACTAGCAAAATAAACCGTGAAAGCATTTCGATAGCTTATTTTATTGTGAAAGTTTATTTAATTTTGAGTGTTATTTTTGCGAAAGAAGTAATTTACCACGGAATACGTTAGAGGCGGCTGTGTATGAAGTCGAACGACGCGAACAAGGGAATTTTCAAGCTGGCATGAGAACGATTTTTGGAAATCCACTTCAA
This sequence comes from Erannis defoliaria, assembly GCA_905404285.2. NCBI lineage: Eukaryota > Metazoa > Arthropoda > Insecta > Lepidoptera > Geometridae > Erannis > Erannis defoliaria. The sequence goes on along the minus strand of FR990066.1, from coordinate 6,196,545 downwards.
CACTTATGCACTTGAAACGAAGTATTTCTATAAAACACTGTCTTACAATCGTTCGAAGTTATATCACTTTATAAAAAAAAATTTTTTTTTTTGTTATTTTTTATAATTTTTATAAAGTAAAAACAAAACTTTCCATATACTCCACCATTAACTGAAATTGTAAAGAACTGGTTCGCATTTTAGGTAAATGGCTAAAATAAGTTAGTTTGCAGAAATAAAATAAACTTGAAGCCAATTAAACAACCAAAGTAAACAACGAACGTGTTGACCCTGACAGTTTGACTGAATATAACCAATATAAATTAAAAAATCACTAACAATAACATACTCACGTACTCCTCTAGACGCTTTCGATTAGCAGGGTTATTTCAATATACATCTTACTCTGTCTATGGAGCATAGATAAAAAGAGGCAGCTACATTCAGTGTGAAGTTAGAAACGTACTACGAGAGTACCAACATGCCGACGTGATAACTACTCGAAGCAGCGAGCTAACGCTAGCGAGTAAGTAAACGCTCACGTAACTCATGGTACGAGTTTAATCGAAAACTATTCGATGCGCGTTTATACGCTATCGACTGAAGTAAGTTTTCGACAGCAAGTCATAGTAGAGACACTGAAGTATTAACTAGCAAACAAAAAAAATTATCATCAAAATCACTTAAAATTTGGCGGAGTAATCGCGAAACATACATATTAAAAAAAAAAAAAAAACTTACAGTCGAATTGAGAACCTCCTCTTTTGAAGTCGTTTGATAAAAAGTTTGGTCTTGGACAATGCAACAAGCTGCTGCTGCTGGAGTGAGTGTATTTTAAAAGATACACAGAAAAAAAACTTAGTGTAATTTTATTACAGGCACACCGTCAGTGGTGGGAGATGAAATCGCACCGCTATGATTGTGTGTTGTTCTTCAAAGTGGGCAAATTCTATGAGCTGTACCATATGGACGCTGCTGTAGGTGTCAATGAACTTGGATTTTCTTATATGAAGGTATGTTATTTATTAATAAAACAAGAACAATATTTAATGCTATAAATTCATAGGTTCGAGGTTTGCCATTACCACTTAACACAATAGAAATAAGGTTCACAAACTGCACCATGGAAACCCACCAAAAACGAAAACTCTCACATCTCAGAACTTTATTAGAAAAAAAAAACTTTTCTTTTAACTTTCATGTGTTATTGATAATGTGTTGATGCATGGTATGTTGGTACCCAATAAATAAATAAACATAAATTAAATTAAAAAATATATATATAAAATAGATTTTTTGATTTAAAATAGTTCTTCACATATCAAATACTTATTACACTGTTTTACACTGTCATAGCTGTTTATTACAACACACTCAAAGTTGGTTGTTCACTATCACGGTTGTTCCCCATAACAAAAAAACAAAAAAAATAAAAAAATATTAGTCACAAAGAAAAACTATTACATCAAATCATGTGAGTCCCTGACTCTTAAAAGAACTGAAATCCTATCCAATACATTGTGTGTGGGCGTGCTTGCTGGGATGCTTAAGTGTATGTATGTTTAGTGTAAATAGTTTTTAAACAAACATTCTTTACTACGTCTGTTATTTGGAAATCCTAAATCATCAGTTCTGAAATATAAGCGTTCAAAGTATGTGGGAGTTGTCTGTACCTTTCTTTCTAGCAAAACAAGTGCTATATAGTATAGTAATTTTTTGGAATCGTGTACTTTGACGTCTTAGCCACTATACTGACTTAATGTTAAAGGATTAATGTGTACGCTCTGTAGAGCAAACAATTCAGAGGTCTGTTGCGAGGCAGTTTTTTTCTGAGTGATTAAAAATAAACATGCATATCTATTCAATAACACCCTGTTTACTATATCATGTTGTCTATAAATAAATTGGACACTGGTTTCCAGGGCGAGTTCGCGCACTCTGGTTTCCCTGAGAGCGCGTACGGCAGAATGGCGGCTACTCTAGTCTCCAAAGGATATAAGGTAGCGCGCGTCGAGCAGACAGAAACACCAGATATGATGCAGGAGCGGCTTAGACAAAGTAAGTCTTAAGTTTAGGCATAAGTAGGTAGAACCGCAACCGCGCATGACATTGTGCACAAATCATTCGCCTTCACGTGCTATCTGAGTAAGAACGGGTACGGCATTATGGTCACGCCGTAGCTGGAAAGGAAACGCACGGGATTCCTATTTATTTATATAATTTCGCGGAAGTGCGAGTGATTTTTTGCACAATTGACGCAGCTTGTGTACTGTTTGGGAGAGGTTCACTCGCACGCATTTGTCTTTTCTTATACGCCACTCATCCTGGTCCTGTTTACAGTATCGTCGACCCAACGAGCCTGTGGACGCACGTACGCTGAGTCATCGTTGTGTTACAGAGGGACAAGCCACGAAGTGGGACAAGGTGGTCCGGCGCGAGATCTGCCAAGTGACGCTGCGGGGCACCCAGGTGTGCGGCCTGCAGGACCCGGGGCCCGGCGAGGCCGCCGCCAACTATATGCTGGCCATCGCTGAAGAGGTACCGTCCATGATTGTAGAGTTTATGCACAAATAAATAATTTTATTACATTACAAAAACACACATACACACAAACATTACACACTCGCATATCCACACACTCACACACATTATACACACACTTACACATACATGACACATATATGTATTACATTACATTTATTACTTACTTATTATGCTTTTTTTTTTGTGCAATAGGGTGTTGGTACGAGTGAGGCGTTCGCCTGGTGGTAAACATCACGCCAGCCCCTAACATCAGTGCCAGAATTGTGAATTTACGAGCAAAATCTTGTAACGCACTGCGCTTGTCACCCTGATATATTAGAAGTCAAATCCCTTCATGCCCAGTAATTTATTTGGTAAAATTGTCCTGCAAACCGAAACACCGTAATGTTTTCACACTACTACTTCACTACACACTACTACACACTCTACTACACTTCCCCAGGCAGACTGCAACAGATTCCTACCACTACAAAAATTACATATACTGTTACTTTATACTCAACCTTACGTCTTTGTTAACGGTGTTGAACATCCTGCGAACCCGAAGCCGCCTGCCACGCTTGGGGATTACGGCGACCTCTCCCTATTGGGCCTTCGTCCAGCAGTGGACGTCTTCTGGCTGATGATGTGATGTGAAACTTATTTCCAGGAGCTGAACGGTTGCAGCACGTATGGCGTTTGCTTCGTGGACACGTCGATAGGGCTGTTCCATCTCGGACAGTTCACTGACGACAAACACTCGTCGAGGCTCCTCACTACGCTGGCACATTTTCCGCCCGCACTTGTGAGTATTTTACTGAGAAACTAACTATTTTACTTTAAACGGGACAATTCGTTTCCTCGCGTAGCGCGATTGACCAGTTTTTTCCAAAAGGCGAAGCTACATCGTAGGCCGCGTCATACGTCAATATCTGGTAGATGGTGGTCAAATGCTAGCATATTTTCTAAAATGTAAATTTTAATTGAATGCCTGGTAATACGATAATTATGGTACATAGATTTTATAAAGTTGATTATTGATATTGATATATTATATGAGAAATGGCCTCTAATATTTATTTATTTATCTCCGTACCAGGTAGTGTACGACCGTAAAACTACAACCGGCCGTACGAGCAAGCTGGTCGCCACGCACTGCCACGGAGCTCGACGTGAACCGACCTCTCTGTGGACTCCGGAGAAAACCCTCAAGACTCTCGCCGAGAAGTATTACAGGACCAACGCGGACGGGGACTGGCCGGAGGGACTAAAGGAGTTTTTACATGAAGGTCCGTTCACAAATGCGATTTAGTTTGTTTCGTTCGTGAAATGTTTTGTGGTATAGGATTCGAATTTCAATCACAAATTAAAGTGCATTATCCCGGACAAGTAATGTGGATCAGATAGAATAAATAGACAATTAAAAAAAGGTGGTAATTTTTCACACAGCGCCATCTAGCCCCAAACTAAGCAAAACTTGTAATATGGAAACCAGATAGCTGATAGAATACTTCAATATACTATATTTTTTTGTAAATACGTAAGTACTTATAATACATACTTTTGTAGTGGTAGGACTCTACTGCAGAGTCCGCTTGGGGAAGTACCACACCTTTGCCAGTTATTCAACCGCTAAGCAGTAGTGTGCAAGCATTACTGTGTTTCGGTTTGAAGGGCAATGTTACCAGAGCAATTACTGGGTATGAAGAGATTTAACATCTAATATCTCAGGGTGACGAGGGCAGCGCAGTGCGGCGCAGGATTGTGTTCACAAGTTTACAATTCTGGCACTGCTACTGTTAGTGGCAGGTGTGACGCTTAACACCAGGCGAACGTCTTGCTCGTCTCGTCACTTGATTGTAAAAAAATAAATTAAAAAAATGCTATACCCAGACACAGAACAAACATCTATGTCCAATGGCATACACGTGAATATTGCATTTGATAATCTGTTATATGCCATTGAATATAGGACACACATTTTAATGACTCAATCCGGGTGGGGTCAGTATATTATCATTATTTAAATTTCAGGTGACTCCCTAGGGCTGACTCCCGCTTCTCACTGCCATCTCGCGATCAGAGCGCTCAGTGGATGTGTTTCCTACCTCACAGCTTGCTTACTAGACATTCAAATACTGGGCATGAATCAGTTCACGTCTTACGCACCTCCTGACGTGCTAAACAAAACCCTATCGCAAGAGATTAAGGTTGAAAACCGATGGGAAGGCGGCAGCACGATGATTTTAGACGCAATCACGCTGAAGAATTTGAGGATAGTACAGGATGAAGGATGTCTTTATGATAGATTGAACTTCTGTTCGACTGCTTTTGGGAAGAGGTAATTCAGTTTTTTGGTTTGTTATTATTTTCATTATTTAGTTCCAACAAGTAAGATTAAAAAAACAACTGTTTCAAATTAATATGGGACCATCTCTAGAGTACACCCAATCAAATAAAAGAGAGTGAGAGACTATGTACCTAAATACGCAAATATTACAAACTTTCTGGACAGGCCCTTAAAAACATTGAAAAGTGAACCTTATGCCATGTAGATATAGCAGGTATTCTAATACAAAACTACGTCGAGTATTTCGTATGTGATTGATAATTCTGCTTTACGAGCCAAGAGCTTAGATTCATATTTCAATATTAGGGCCCGACTAGAACTCGTTTTCTAGCATTTATGGGCTACTTTTTCTTTACAGATAATATGCACAGTACAACTTTTTTTTAATACTTTCATGTGACGAGACGAGCAAGACGTTCGCCTGGTAGTAAGCGTCACGCGTGCCACTAACAGTAGCAGTGCGAGAATTGTGAACTTGCGAACACAGTCCTGCGCCGCACTGCACTGCGCTCGTCACTCTGAGATATTAAATGTTAAATCTCTTCATACCCAGTAATTTCTCTGGTAACATTACCCTTCAAACCGGAACACAGTAATGCTTGCACACTACTGCTTGGCGGTTGAATAACTGGCAAAGGTGTGGTACTTCCCCAGGCGGACTCTGCAGTAGAGTCCTACCACTACAAACTTATTTTTTATGAATTCTTTAGATTACTGTACCAATGGGTGTGCGCCCCAAGTTGCAACCTCAACGTGATAAAAGAAAGGCAGGAAGCCGTGAGAACACTGGTCGATAATCAGGAACTCTGCCAAGATGCCAAGAACATTCTGACTACGTTACCTGATCTAGAGAGGCTACTGGCCAAGTAAGTACTTTTTTCTTTTTCATATGTTTTGGCATCGCACGTTGTGCATTCTGCCAGTGTTAAGTCTACGCATTTTTGAAAACAACACGAAAAGACATGTTTTCACCACATTGTCACCACAAAGACATGTTTTTGTATACACACTTAAATTTAAGAATGAAAATAAATATGTGAATAATTATAATAAATCATTTATTGACACACACGTGGCGTGCAATATTGAATAAGTGCATACCTGTTATAATGGCTTATTAATACATAATAAACATTTACTTTTACAATTTACTTCCAGAGTACACGCCTTAGGCAACCTTAAGAGGTCAGAGCAGCATCCGGACGCTCGCGCCATATTCTACGACGAGAAAACCTACTCCAAACGTAAAGTCCTCGACTTCATATCAGTGCTGAACGGATTCAATGCGGCTTTGAAATTGGTAGAATTATTCTCACAAGTAAACTCTAAGCTATTGACGAAGTTGATGCAGCTTGCACCGCATGGGAAATATCCAGATTATAGGGACACGCTGAAGTTTTTCAAGGTGAAGTTTGAACATTAATGGCATTTCCGTTTACTTTAAATAGGAAGCAAATCTGAACAATTACGTGCTCTTATATATGTGATCAACAGGTTTAATTCAGCTTTGAAAAATAAGATTAAAAACGTAATTAATAAATAAAAGTACTTAAAAAACGATTTTAAATCAGTTGCTTGGAGGAGCCAGCTGATTAGATAATAATAAAAGGGTTAGGCGCCCGAATAAAATCATTCATATTATTAGATCTGAACTAAAATATTATCAAACCTTACAGATAGTTAATAAACTTAAAAGAACAAGCTCGAGAGGTTTCTCTATAATAAAAAAATAACCTTGTAAATAGGACAAATAAATGTTGAATTAATTGGTACGAGCATATCCATAACTAACCAACATTTGTTACACTAGTGTTTAATTTAAGTTAATCTATGTATCTATCTTAAGCTCTTGAAGTTGAATTGAGAACCTGTTATAAAATGTGCTGTGAACACATCAGTTCAAGATCATCATCACCCAGAAGACGTCCAATGCTGGACAAAAGTGTCCTCCTTATTAGGGAGGGGTTGCCATAATCCCCACGCTTAGCAGGCAGCTTGGGGATCGCAGAATGCTCTCCACCGTTAAACGAGAGGACGCTGCTGCCCGCCCTCCGGTGGGTCTGGATGCAGTTTTAGGACATACCCAGAACCGCCTACCACATCACTTTTACTTCGAGTAAATTAAACGAGAAGAAAATTGAAACTGATAGTAAATTTTATTATGAAAACTGACGTGGTTTTGACACATTTTTGTTTTATTTATACGGGAATACTCACGTTTAAATAGAACGACGACTCGTCACGTTTTGATAGTAAATTGTTAATGCTAATCAATGTTTTCAGGAAGCCTTCAACCAAAAAGAGGCGGAGAAAGAAGGCCGCATACTACCCGGCGAGGGTGTGGACCAAGAATACGACAACACTTTAGAAACTATTAAGGAAATTGAAGAAGAACTTAAGGCATATTTGGCTAAGCAGGAGAGATACTTTAAAGCCAGGGTAAGACGCTCCTAAATCTAAAATCTAAACAAAGCTTGACCCATTGGTGGGGAAGGGATAGAGTAAGGGAAGGTGATAATTACCAATAGGCGAGTTTGGGGTCATACGCGAAACTTAACCGCGATAAATAAATATTAAATTTTCCTGTTATTACAACAGTGGATTATTAGTGCGCAAAATGCAATTAAAAGTCGGATGTTTGCCATAGCAAAAAACTAGACAGTTTTTTCCCACTCAAATCTTACTCTAAACGAATTTTAATAAACGTTTAAACTTGGAGAAAAAATATGTTTTGGACTTCACAATATGCTTGAAACGGTGTACAATCAGGGATGCGTGGCTATAGTGCTATTGTGATTTGTTTGTTTATAATCGGCATTAATAAAAGCTTATACCTAATTCAGTGTAACTACGTTGGAACGGATAAGAAGCGGTATCAAATCGAGGTCGCCCAAGGTCCCGCGGCTAAAGCTGGCCCGGAGTACAGCTTGGAAGGCGCTCGGAAGGGGTACAAGAGGTTCTCTACCGCCGAAACTAAGGTAAGGTTTCATGAAACAGTAGACTCTTACAACCCGTGATCATACACATGACGTTCGCCTGGTGGTAAGCGTCACGCCTGCCCATAACAGTACCAGTGCCAGAATTGTGAACTTACGAACAAGATCCTGCGCCGCACTGCACTGCGCTCGTCACCCTGAGATATTAGATGTCAAATCTCTCTCAGAAATTACTCTCATTACTAATTACTCTCTCAGAAATTACTCAATTGCCTTTCAAACCAAAACACAGAAATGCTTGGCGGTTGAATAACTGGCAAAGGTACTTCCCCAAGCCGACTCTGCAATAGTCCTACCAGTACAAAAAAAAGTATTTTCACTCCTTGAAAAGGTCACCGGATGTCATCGAAACTCCGGTCGGATTATCGGGAGGCAATAATGTACGACACAGATAATGTACGGCATAATAATGCACAGCATGATAATTGGTGTACATGTACATCGAATATCATGCCGTACATTATCGGCTCGGCTCAATAATGCACACCCCGATTTTGTACAGACTGATATTTGATTTGATGTTTGATGTACACGAATTCCTTATTTGTATAGCAGTTAGGTTCAGGTAATATTTTTTTAATGTTAATTTGAGAAATGTACTCGGATTATTGGCTGTACAATACAGGGCCGTACTTTATAGACACGAGCCGATAATGGACGGCCAGTATTGTACGACATGGATTGTACAGCATGATATTCGATGTACATGTACACCAATTATCATGCTGTGCATTATTATGCCGTACATTATCGTGTCGGCTAATATCATGTTGTACATTATAGACACCTGGATTATCCTTACCGAGTCATCATCATCATCAGCCAAAAGGCGTCCACTGCAGGACGAAGGTCTTGTCCGTCGTCTCGGGTGATCCCATATAAATAAAACAAAAAAAGAGAATCGAACTTGATGAAATTTGGCTACGTGCTATTATATACGCTATAAACTCCGAGGATTATACAAATAATATACAAAATTCCAGGATTTCCTATCCCGCATGCAAGCAGCAGAAGAGCAGAAGTCTAACGTGCTAAAAGACCTTAGCCGTAGAATATTCGAGAGGTTCTCTTCCAAATACAACCAGTGGGAGGCGGGCGTGCAGTGCGTGGCCACTCTGGACATACTGCTAGCGCTTACTGAGTTCGCCAGGCAGCAGAGTGGGGACGTTTGTCTGCCCGATGTCACTTTTGATGGAGATGCTAAGGTAACGAACTCACGCCCTACAGCTCTGAAGGCAGACGTGCTACCAACTGACCTATAACCGCTCAAGCGCCTTCCCGCGGTATCAAATTTCAAATAAGTGTTCCGTCCCGCGCTGCCGGCGCTAGGTATTTCCCGCGCATTCTAATTAACCGTCTCGAAAGCGCCCTTTAGGATATTGAGTAACAAAATTTATGACATGACTCATTGAAGAACCAAGGAATACGTTACGTAAACAATTTTGGCTAGTGTAGTAATACAATATTATGCTACGTAAGGCAAACTTGTCCAAACTAAAAAAAAGAGTTGTTTTTTAAAACATTATTAATTTGAAAATGAAAGCGATAGCATACTGTTTTTTATTTTTATCTCAAATGTACATGAACATAGCATTACAATCAGGTAAAAACATCTATATAATTTGATTTAAAAAAAAACCTAAAATTATATATAAAAACCTTACAGAAAAAAATTACGACTAGCACTTATTTTTTAACTTCGAGCCTAGATTAAAATACCCACAGAGAGTGGCAAAGACTCGTAACTTCAAGCGAATATATCAAAGATCCGTATTAGACTCACTAACGGCATCTGTTGAGCGCCCCATTCAAATTATGAGGTAAATCATATGGCTCGAATTTCGTGCAACTGGAGTTGCAGGAAGTATAATTGCTTAGGGGAACGTGCAACCACGGTTGCACGGGCGCTCTAGCGGATAAGGCAGTCATATGAATTTACTTTAGCAGTCTATGTTCTATCTATGCTTCAATCTATATCAGCTCATGTAAACTTACGTAAAAACGAGAGACAGCTGTTTTCTTTGCTTCACATTTCAATGTTGAATGTTTTTCTTTCAGCCATACATAGATATCGTGGAAGGCCGCCACCCTTGCATCGTGAACAACGACTTCATACCGAACGACACGAGGCTGGGCGGCGACACCGGGACCTTACTGCTGCTCACCGGCCCCAACATGGGGGGCAAGTCGACCCTCATGAGACAAGTGGGCCTGCTAGCCGTGTTGGCGCATTTGGTAAGCTTTTTTTTTAAATTGAAAACTAGCTGATACCCGCTTCTTCGAACGCATAGAGCTCGGCCTTCGACCTCGCTACTATGACCCGCTCCAGCTCCACAAAATTTCATCCAAATCGGTCCAGCCGTTTACTCACCGTTTAAACCTTCCGTGGACCACAACAAACACTTCAAAACCAAAATCAGCTAAAACGGCCCTGCCGTTCTCGCGTTTTAGCGAGACAAACGAACAGCAAATTATTTATATGTATATATATAGATAGGTTTGCGTTTCCGCTTCTGGGTTGCGGTTTTTGTGGACCTGCGTATGTTCTAGAACTGCAACCAGAACCGCCGGAGGACGGGCAGCGGCATCCTCTCGGTTAACGGTGCTGAGCATTCTGCGATCCCCAAGCCGGCTGCCAAGCGTGAATATGGCAAAATTATAGTACTGGGATGAGTATAAGAAGAGAGGCATATGCTTAGCAGTAGGCGATGACGGGCTGAAAATGATGATGATGATGATAGGGTACATTTTTGTCAACTATAGACGTCGCGACTTTAGAGTACAAGGTCTGCTAGTGGTTGTCAAACGTTGGTGACATTGGCGCTCAAAAGGGTAATTTTGGCCCAGTACTCGTAGCTACAGATAGGAACACGGGCGATAAGGCCACTGGCTACGTGCGTATAAAATGTCGAAGTCATAGTTGTTTATGGCACACTATGCTGATTATGGTAACTAATCATGGTATGTTGATGATGGTGGTAATTCTGGCTGTCATAGGTGGATTAGAAAGAACCTGTTATAGTGTACCCTGCGTACTGTAGCTGTTTTGTGTGCTCACGCGCATTCGTAGGTAGGTATATCATGATTTTATTATTATTTCGTAAGTGTTTCGTTGTTATTTTCGTACATGTTTAAATGCCTTTTATACGATTGTCGAGAACTTATTGTCTAGACCAACCTGAAGTAGGGTTTTGAGACAATAGAAAAAAAAATGTATGATAGATTTTTAAGATTTGTTAAATAAAAAATAAATAAAAAATAATACATAATGACCCAAATTAGGGTATGGCAATTTAGTGTGGAGTGGTCCGATCTGTTTTTTTGCTTGATTGCTTTATGAAGTTTTGTCGTTTAGAAAGTCTTGTATGGAATAATCATCATCATCAGCCCGGAGACGTCCACTGCTGAACGAAGGCCTCCCCCTTAGACCGCCACACTGTACGACAACCTGCCATTTGCATCCACCGGTTGCCCGCGACTTTTACAATGTCGTCGGTCCACCTAGTGGGCCGCGCCTACGCTGCGTCTTCCGGTATGGAATAATAGCATTTAAGAATTAGCAAGCTTGTTAATTTTCTTCAACGTTTTCAGGGCAGCTACGTCCCAGCAGCGCGTTGCAGCCTATCCCTGATGGACCGTATCTTCACGCGGCTCGGGGCGTCGGACGACATCCTCTCGGGACAGTCCACGTTCCTCGTGGAGATGAACGAGACGGCCGCTATAGTCGCGCACGCTGGCCCGCACTCGCTCGTGTTGCTTGACGAATTAGGTAATTATAGTTGGCATTTTTAATACGCCATGTTTGAGACGGTATACTGTATACAAGGTCTTAAAATAATCAGCCCGGCGTATTTTAGTGCCCTAGACTTTGTTGCTATTGGAAGTTCTGAGTACCGGCGCAATGGTCATGGGCAAGCATTATCTCTTACCATCAAGATAGCGTCTTGCTCGTCTCAATACTTTTCACACATAAAAAACAACCTAATATTCGATCTAGTCGAACAGACTTTTGTTAGCTTTTGTTTTGTTTTGTTGAAATTTAATATTTCAGTAAAATTAGTTATACAATGTGTAACAAAAAGGTTCAACAATACGGAAGGCTACGTACTCATCATTATGAACAGTTTTCACTATGGGGCTAACCTTGAAATCGTGAAAAAAATCAGGTGTTCCATACATTTTGTCCAAGGTAAATTAACTTTTTGTATGGAAAAAATAACAGCTGTTATTTTTTTCGCGATTTCAGGGTTAGCCCCATATTAAAAGTTGAACATGATGATGAGTACATACATAACCTTCCGTATTGTTGAATCTTTTTGTTACACATTGTATAACTAATTTTACTGAATTTTAATGCTAAAAAGGCTGTTCGACTAGATCGACTATTAAGTTGTTTTTTATGTGTGCAAAGTATTGAGACGAGCAAGACGTTATCTTGATGGTAAGAGATAATGCTTGCCCATGACCATTGCGCCGGTACTCAGAACTTCCAATAGCAACAAAGTCTGGGGCACAAAAATACGCCGGGCTTATTATTTTAAGACATTCGATGAATAGACTCATTTGCCCTGCAATTTCCGTAGCTAAAGTATTCTTCGAACCAGAAGGTGCTTATTTTTGTAACAAGCTGTCCTATGGCATAGCGGCAGAATATCTGTTACTACGGTGATACTTACCTAGGCGACCTTTTGCACAGGAGACCTACCAATAAAAACCCCCATTATCTTATTTACCTTTTATATATACTTACAATTAACGCCATCGATTGATTTTTAAGCTATTTCCTGTTCCTTCGTGATAAGATGCCGTGCTAATCACAGAAAAGCGAAAGCCCTTCTTCTTAGGTAGAACGATGTCAATACAATTTTGTAAGCAATTGTATGGAAAACCGCTGTCGCCAGTTTCACACATAATTGTATAGAAACTACGACGAAAAAATGCCAATCATTGGTCGCGCATTTGAAGTAAAACGCTTCGAAATGCCATTTGGCAACAGATTAAAATTGATCTAATTACGATGCAATGTGGTTTGGTTTCCTACGCGTCTATTTAAATTGTCTTTTTGAGTATTCTCAGTTTAAAAACATGTATATTGGTAGAATTGTCATTAAGCGCATTTGCACTTAATGCCGGCTAGCTCGGCCAACACATTTCCATTCTATTCACTTATCTCTTCAGTGGTGCTAATATAGGCACAGAATAAATAATAATAATATTGAAATAAATAAGGACTCTATCTACTAGGCAATAAAGTAGCAATTCAACTAGCACAGCGCTGGATACCGCTCGCTATACACCTAGATATACCGCTCTCTTTCTATCACGTATGCTTAGTTACGTGCGACGAGGCTAGCGTGCGGGCGGCCACTGACTTGCCTTGCATTGTCCTCCCGGACGGAGCGCCGGCCGCACGTACCTGACACCCCCGAGATATAGGTATGGTTACGTCCAGGTCGCGGCACGTCCACATACGACGGCACCGCGATAGCGTCGGGCGTGGCCGTGGAACTGTGCGCGCGCGGCTGCCGCGTCATATTCTCCACGCACTACCACGCGCTGGTCGGGCACCTGGCCGAGCGCGCCGGCGTCGTCTTAGGACATATGGTTAGTACACTAACTTTTACTTTCCATACTTATCTTGTACGCTATATATGTATGCTATGTTGTAAGCAATATCACTGTGAACGCAAGGTGGCGCCAGTAATTACGTCATCCATGACATCGAGACTGTTATCGTAGACGCGCTAACGCCAATTCGGAATGGGTTTTTATCACGCTCACAGCGCCAACAGCAATTTTGACTCAATTCGGAACGCGGTGATCATAAGTGCTCGAATGCTATTTTCCCTATCCCAGTTGCGTTTTCGTATTAGAATGCGAAGATTTCTGGTGTAGTTCCAAATCCTGGCACAAGGTGGCTCTGTTCTTATCACATAACAATAGGGCATATGCATGTTTCAATTATTAAAAATAATAGGATAAATAGACAGTTTATTCTGAATCTGATGCTTACGTCGAAAAAAAAAATTGAAATCGGCTGGTAAAGTTCTGAAATATAAGCGTTCAAAGTACTTGGGAGGGAGTCATCTGTCCCTTTCTAGCAAAACACGTGCATAGTATTAAATTTGTTTGGAATCGTGAACTATGACGTCATAAACATAGTATAGTGTCCCTCCCTATCTAACATTAAACTAAAATGTTTATAACTTCGTTATTTGTGTTCATATTAAAATTTTACTTTTGATGCTTTGTTTTGTTGCCAGTTTTTTTTTTTGTGAGTCAATAAAAAAACACATGCTAATTCCCGATTGTAGTAAACTATAAACGTGTTTGGTAAAACTGGCACTTAGTAGAACATTCACTGTGATGGTCGATTACCTTGTAGGTCAGTTGGTACTATGTCTGCCTTGAGAGCTGAAGGGAGTGGGTTCGTTCGTTAATTCACACCCAGTATAAACATTTAAGTGACGAATATAGATGTTTGTTCTGTGTCTGAGTGTTGTATATATTATAAGTGCCTATGCATTTACGAAAAATAAATGTGTATTGTGTATAATATAATTATCTGGTTCCTACAAGATTTATTTAGTTTGGGGATAGATGGCGCTGTTTGAAATATCCACCAATATTTATCTATATTGATTTTCTCTCAATTCCGTGGAGCAGTTACAACCTGAAGCCCAAAACAAGTACTTAACTAACTGTCGCATTTATATACAATGTGTAACAAAAAGGTTCAACAATACTGAAGGGTATGTATGTACTCATCATTATGAACAACTTTTACTATGGGGCCAACCTTGAAATTGCGAAAAGAATATCAGCTGTTCCATGTAAAAAGTTCATTGACCTTGGACAAATTGTTTTTTCACTATTTCAAGGTGGGTCAGCCCCATAGTAAAAGTTGTTCATAGTGATGAGTACATACGTACCCGTCCGTATTGTTGAACCTTTTTGTTACACATTGTAAATATACTAAAATTCTTCTCCTCTGAACTATTAGAAATTAGTCGTGAAAAAAATTCACCACATTTTTTAATGTAACTAGGAAAATTACTTCAATTTCCAGGCGTGTATGGTTGAAACAGACGAATCTACAGCCGAGACCGAAGACCACATACCCGAGGAAACCATAACTTTCCTCTACAAGCTATCACCGGGCGCCTGCCCCAAGTCCTACGGCTTCAACGCGGCTCGCCTCGCGGGGATACCCAAGGAAATAACGCGCAGAGCGCACCAGATATCCAAGAAACTAGAGAGAGAAGCCACATGCGTCCGCGCGTTCAGAGAACTTATGAAAATGGAAGACGCGTCTAGTGTAAGAGAAATGCTGGCAACTTTGTCCATTTAATATTATGATTTTTTATTTTAAAATGTCGGAAATACTTTACTATCGGCTGTAATTGTCTTTGCCTATGGATAAAAATCTTTTTAATAAGTTTGAAATATCCAATTCAAATTTTGTTATAACCTAACCTATGGCCATGGCCATACAACAGCGTCCCACCTCAATGACCAATATAACCTATGGCCGAACAACATATCCCGACTCAATGATCAATATAACTTATGGCCATACAACATGTCCTCAATGGGTGTGAGCTAATATCTGAAGAGTCACAATCTCTAAGTGAAAACAGTCAAAAAACGTCCCAGTGCTGTTTTACACACCTATACGTGCATTATATGTTCATAATTGTTAGAATTTAGACGTTATGTCGCTTGTATACTGTTCAATGTAGGCTTGAGCGCGTCAAGTCAAGTCAAGTCAAGTGCGTCTTATCGTAGTTCAAGTCGTTCAAAAAGTCGGCGCACTGCATAGCTTGCGCCGAGTTTTGGTGCAGACATTTTTTTTGCACGTTTGTGACTATAGATATTAGCTCAATTGGCCCACCTCAATGATGTGGTTGTCTTAACCTAAGTACTTGTGTAATAAAATGTGATAGTTAAGTTTTTTCAATGTTTCATTACATCTTGTTTTGATTGTTATGTTAGAGCAACTTGTTTTTGATTACTTGATGTGCCGAGATTACCCTGTGATTAACCTGACCCTCAAGATGTATTGCGTACCCACCTGTTTATTAAATAAACGTTTTTTTTATAATTAATAATATATTTTGTTTTATTACTTCGTCAAGTCACACGCTCCTTCACTTAGCATCAGGCGAGTTAGCGTCCAAACAAGCCTAATAATATATTCAAGTTAAAAAAATGCTTCGAATTTGAAGGTTAGACGATCGCTGGCCTATATATAAGGCCTATGTATACAAATAATATTTTTGTGAAAAAGTCCTTCAGGGGTATTCACAACCCAATCGAAAAGGTTTCCATTCGGATCCACATTCTCCGCCTCTATCATCCTGAATGTAGATGTGGATGACTGCTGGAGCTGACCTTTCAGGTGAAAAAAATCAGCGGTGTATGTGAATTCGCCAACCTACTCTGTGCAAGCTTGGTAAAAAAATGGCCAAACCACACCTTTCAAGAGCACACCTACTACGCCCAACACTGAGGTTGTAATGGATGATGTACAGTGCAGCAGGCATTCAAAATAATATACATTTTGTATTTTCAATTTATTTTTCAACATCAAATTGTATGTACTTAAAAATTAACAAATATGTTCTAGTTTTGTCTTTGTGAAAATATTATTTTGTTCATTTTTTGACAAACTTGGACTTACTACGCTTCGTCAGTTTTATACAAGTACCTTAAGTAGAAACTTATTTTAGACACAAAGTAAGCTATGTACAATACATGGTAAATTAATATTTAGACAGGAAATAAAGAGTCTGAAGAAAACTTTGTAAAAAAAAATATAACAAAAACTTGCAATAAATGCCATTATCACCCAATAATGTGGAAAAAAGACAAGCCAGTAAATAAATAAAAAACTAAATATAAGAGGTATCGATGGCTTGGTTGAATTATGTAAGTAGACAAGAAAAAATTTTTCTGAAGTAACAGAATAAAATAATTCCATTATGTTAATCGCTTCTTGACATTGACACCTTCAATAAAATTGATGATTTAACTTAGTACAGTGTCTAGCAAATTATATCTCATACAAAATAATATCTTTGATCTAGCATTACTTATTTACAAGGCCACGTAACCTTGTAAAGTGGTAATGACAGATAAAACGTGTTTATTTGAAGGGATATAATTAGCAAGACGCTTTCCAAAGTTATGTCGTCAATTTTATACGAGGTGTCAAAAAGAAGTTAACATAATGCCAGAGTGTAAGTAATAATAAGTACGAAGCCTATATAAAAGTAAAACAGAAACGTCAATGTGAAGACGACTTACATATGACTAGTAGAATTAAATTCTCATTAATAACAACAAAGATAAATTCACATAAATATGTGACGTCACACTTTTGAAAGATACCCTAACCTATAAATAAATAATCTACGATATACATATTTATGAAAGAGGAAGGCAAACCAGTAATTTTAACAAAGATATTAAAAGCTATGGATTTCAGGCCAGCGGGAGCGCATCAAAATCACCAAATTATAAGAAGACTATACTATCGCAACTACTTAAGTTATCCGTGCATTTACTGTTTTCTGCTCTATTTGGCATAGTATTATTTTGTCGGGTTATTAAAAAATGTACCAGAATTTATACAGCTAACTCAATGATGGCTTTAGTAAGTAGGTAGCGAAGCTTTCCCAATATCCATCGATTTAAATATCTTTGCATAAATAGAATAAAATGTAAATTCAAAACATAGGTACCTATCTGTTTCAACGTATAAATGTAAGTACTTAAGTAGGTACATACTTTTGATAGAATACATACCTAATTAATATATCATTTTGTTTGCAGTCTTTCAAAAGCACTTATTCACAATGCGCAAGTACAAACTTATGCCTAATTTTGTTGTTATGTCTAAACAAGCAAAAAAGGGAATGTCTTAGATATTCTAGCGGGAAGATATTTTACAAAAAGTCCTAAGCTCTAATAAGTACACTGTAAAATTTAAAAAAATCAATTGTCCTGTTATTTCTCAAAAGAGCTTTGATTTGATAAATTCTGGTATTGATGCGGCAAAACAGTAAGATTAATAAATATGAGTCTATAGATACGAAATAGAAGACGGCTTCAATGACAAGGCAAATCATATGGTAGATTACATACAAAAAGGCTGTCTTGATCGAAGCAAAAATCTGTCACTATTACCTCACAAGTATAATATAAAAAAGTAAGTAAGTACGTTACTTACTTACTTAGTATAATATATACACGCTTTATAGTAAATATTATATCCACTTACACTAGAAAAACATGTTGAAGTGACCGAAATTTTACGATTTTGGTTCAGGAATTTAGTATGCCAGATGCTTTCTAGTCTATGAAGAGTTCAAAATGTCCTAACTCGTCGATCAGATTTGAATATGAAACCTGCCTCCACAGCCCAATCTTATCCTTCTTTACCTAAGTATTTCAGCACCGTTTTACCTGATAAAATTTACCGTAGATAAGTATTAAACTTACTATTATAAAATTTTGCCTAATTTCTGAGACTTGGTAATTCAGTCATACATTTTTACGCTCTATGCGGTAGGTATAAATACTTAATTATACTTAACTATATTAGCCCAACTCTTATTTGTGACATGAAAGAAATGCTACTGGAATAAAGCTTAGAGTCCCGTTTTGGACACTCCACGGTTAAGGAACCCTTAAAACAAATCTGGCCAAAGCGACATTAGTGCGTGGTGCACCTTCTCCACATATACGTACTTACCGCTTCGATTCTAAACATTTTATTCGCACAGCGAGAACTGGGTGGATATGAGTGAATTCAAAGACAGAGTAAACAGGTAAGCGTGCTCTATCTTCGACCACCTCGTTACAAAACATCAGATAGAATGTGGCCAAACGCAAACCTATTGAGAAAAAAAACAAACTATGTGAAATACATATCATGATCATGATGTGGATAGTCACACAAATGCATACAACATAAACTACTGTACTTCTGTGCACTAAAATTATGTATATAGCCTCCATAGACACACACTCATGAGTATTCCTATACTTTTCGTGTTATATCTCAATAGTTTGTAGCTTGGATTATCATAGCAATAACTTATTAACTATTAATTATTACACTCCTTAGTTAAGCTTAATGGTATCTTTGAACCTCTCTTTCTCGGAATTTAACAGCATCTGAGACAATCGGCAAAGTTACAAAGAATATTTTTCATGTCTTATTCTACTAACACTTGCAAATTTTACTTACTACTCTTTGAACTAAAATTTACTGGTAAAAATAAAGAGCATCCTATAAAAATGCAGTCAAATACTTTAAAAAAACACAATAAACGTCAAAAATCTGCACGGGTAACTAACTTGTGCCATACAGACTAAAATCTCAGGAAGGAATGTGTTGATTTGAAACCAGCGATGCGATTGAAACATGATTCAAAATGGTCCATGGCTTTGGTGCTTTTTAACATGCATGGCTCATTTTATAACAACAGACAATCATTTATTTATGGCAAAAATAAAAACAAGACAGTATTATATATTTTTTCCACATACCCGCTACAACTCAGCGTTGTTATGTAAACCACCGCGCCACAGGCCTTCCGTTGGGACCAGCAGGTGATGTCACGCAATCGAGTATCGCATGACACGCACACAAGAGCAGGTTACTTCCATTGTATTCGAAAGAGTATTCTTATTTTCAATTGTCTTCACACTAAGTGCAGCACATAGCCTTGACAAAGAATAGCTAAGAAGAATTACAAAGGAAGAATTTCATTGGTGCCCGGACTCCCAATATCAGATTAATATAAGACAATCCTCTGCGAGGTTTACTGGTGTTTGGCTGATAATTATAAATTGTACAAATTATGGAATAAAACAATAAATAAATAAAAAATTTAAAAGGTCGGGAGTCTCCGACATGAGTCTGATCTTTGTGGCCCTACAGAATGATAGAGACGGAGACAGAGTGCTACAGTATGACAATGATACCGAATTTTCATTCCTGAGACTCAGCTCTATCTGGTATATTTTTAGTAAAGCTCCTACAACTTGTCTAGTAATAACTGGTTAACTAACAAACTTCCTTAATTTGAATGTCACAATAAAATATGTAATAATGTCTAGGAGGATTTCAACAATATCTAGAAGGTGGTTTTATAGCGGTCGCTGAACTCGCCGATGTTTCCTTAAAGCTCGTCGAGCGAGGAGCTGCCGCGTTCATCGAAGGGTCTCACGCGCGGCTCTCCCCAGCGCTCCCATCGTTCGGAGCTCAGCAGCGACTCCGACTCCTCATCTTGCCGGGGAACAGGGAACACCAAGCCGTCGCCGAAGCTATACGATTAGTTGAGTTACTTTCTTGGTTGTATTGTAGCGTTCTATTTTGCTGTATGCGTGTGTGATAGTGTGATGATTCTTCTTTATAATCTCTAAATTATTAAATTCACTAATGGAATTTAAATCTGTAAAATTTAGTTAAGACAACTCGGAAGTATTTCCAACTACTGTGCTACGCGAAAGGACATGCCGAAAGGAGCTTGTCTTGTGCTCATTATTGGAACAAATTTTACTATATGAAATTGTGAATACTGAAAGCTGTTAGCTGTTCCATACATTTCTTTATAAAAACTGGGGACAACAGATTGTTTTCTCCAAGGCTTCAGTGTTGGTGTCGTAATAAGTTTTTCATAATGATCAGTCTATTTAGTTCCTTTTAGCTTAGCTAGTAGCTTTAGCTTAGTAACGCCGCGCCGTATAGATTCAACATACATATATAACTATGAGTGGTTGTGGTCATATCTTCTTTTGAACGATTATGAACAAAACCAGTGTATTCGCACTCATTACTAAAATGTGTAATGGCGTGCTTAAGGTACACTTCCATGCATCGCTGCTGACGGTATACATTTTCATAGTGCTAGTATAGACGCATAGGCTGCGGCTGCAATCGGCCGCGATGCACGATAGTGTAGCTTTATTAAACATTGATGTTAAATCTATTAAGTCATAAGTTTTAAAGATCTTTTAGGCGCCACCAATTCTGTAATAAAGTTAGTTGTTGCCTGTGAGTTCTGACCATATTAGTCGATTGATCTTTAAAAACCCCAAAGCAGGACAGAGATACCATAATAATAATAATCTTTAGATTGAGGTGTGGTTATGCGCGGAGTGAGATACTCATCATTCTTTTCTACATATATAACATTCTTATCATTCATTCAATTTCATACATTATTATTTTTTTCTTTCTGAAACCCTAAATAATATATATTACAAATATGATTTAGAGCCACGGAGATGAGATGTCCAAAGACTTATCGCTTGAACCAACTGTATTTATATATTGTGTATACGGACGTAAAATTATCGCAGTCGCGTTGTATGTATGGTACGCGTGTAAACGGAAGAATTTTATTAAACTGTAGACTTTCTTCAGTAGTTTCGTGTAAAAGTAAATAGCTCAAATAAAGTACTCACCCACACACTTGTGTGTGGTGTGGAGCTATATAGTTGTAATAAAAGTAATTCACCATTCAACAAGAGATGTCGCCACTGATGTGCTACTTAGAAATCACGGTGCACAGTTTCTTACAGCATCTCTGTCCTATTCTGTGGCAACAATTTTACATAATAATATAAACAAGACTCGAATGCATGCAAAAAATAATAATAGGGTAGATGACCGATGTTTAAATCGTTGAAACCAATAGCTTTGATGAAGAATTTAAGTAAATATAGTATGTTTATTGAAAAAATAAGTTAAATCGGTTAATAATGTTCTGATATATAAGCGTTTAAAGTTTTTGTTAGAGACGACTCTGTCCCTTTCCCACAAAACAAAAAATGACGTCACGCCTTACTTGTCAGAATAGAATTTATATGGCGTACTGACAAGTGACGTCACGATTTGCTGTTTCCTCTCTCTGTCTAGCATGATATTAAAATGCTTCTAAGTTGCTTATTTTTGATCAGAATTTCATATATTTTTTTCATTAATCAGCTATATTTATGGCCACATTTTCATAGGACATTAAAAAAAAACCAGTCATCTAGCCTATTAAAGGATACCACAAGAACCGAGGTTGTTTGTCTGTTTCTTTTGTTGTTGCTGATTTTTAACGGGTTTTGAGGCGTCAAAATCATAGTCAATCATTATAGAAATATGTTTTTTACGTAATCAAAAATATGGGCGATTTACGCGCTTTGTACATTTTCGCCATTATATTCTGTCCAGTATGTTAATCGCTTTTTGACAGCTCATGCAAAGCTGGCGGCATAATTTTGTAAAGCGCCTAGCAAATTATATCCCATACAAATAAATATGCTTGATCTAGCATTACCTCTTTACAATATTACGTCGACAGTTGACATAATCTTGTAATGAGGTAAATATCCCATAGAAATAAATTCGGTTGCTAGATCAACCGAATTTATTTCTATGGGATATAATTTGCTAGACGCTTTACAATGTTATGTAGTCAACTTTTAAAAATGAAAATCATGGTGTAAATAAAAATCTAATTAAAATAGAATTACTATTAGTCCAGGGTAGATAATTTTTAAAACCAAAAAAAAACATAATAGGATGAAACCCATTAGAAAAGGAGGGAAATATGATAAATATGAAAGGAAAAATAATTTACGGGCGATCTGAGGTTGGGAAGGGGATGGGGGTGAGTTTTTAAGGGTAAAAAACGGTTTTTCTCGATTTCCGGCAAAACTAAAAGTCCTATCGAAAAAAGTCAAATGGAAAAGTTGTAGATAATAAAAAGATCTAAAACTTTTGTATTTACACTTTTTTCACATAACCTCAAAATTTATGTGAAAAATTCAAAAAACCAAGTTTTTGGTTTTTTATTTTTATCTATTACAAAAAAAATTTTTTTAACGAAATGTTGTGAAAACTTACCTTTTTATGTCCCAAATACGCTGTAATTTATTTAATTAAAAATATTTATTTTTTCACCTTATTTTGAATTAATATCGAAAAAACACCCTAATTTTCAATCGAAAATTCACCCGTCAAAATATCAGCTTTTTTCAAAAAGTTGGTGTGGTTTCTG
This sequence comes from Erannis defoliaria, assembly GCA_905404285.2. NCBI lineage: Eukaryota > Metazoa > Arthropoda > Insecta > Lepidoptera > Geometridae > Erannis > Erannis defoliaria. Next base: position 6,173,629 of record FR990066.1, on the reverse strand, counting down.
TTCGTTGGAATCTCTACTTTCCGATGGTGAAAAAAAAAAATATGTTACTATGGTAAATCTTCTCAGAAAATGCAAAAATTCAAAAAAAACTTGAATTCGAATTTTTTTTTTAATTATTATAAATAAAGAAATCAATGTCAAAATGTATAAATAATATATTATAAATCTATAAAAAAGTATAAAATATATATGAAAATCGGCCAAAAGTTTGTTTTATTAGAAATATATTTACGATATATATTTTATATATTTTTTATAGATTTTGAAATATTTTTTTTTTCATGGGATTAACTAAATTTGTTTGTGCAAAATTAAGGAGATAATTATTTTTTTATCTTGTACTAAAATATCATTTAATTTCAATCTTTAGGTTATGTTAAGTTAAGCATACTATTTTTTAAAGAAAATATTACGATTTTTATGGTTGAGTTGATTGATACAGATAAAAATAGAGATAGTATTTACCTTCCTATGCAGATTCGAAAAGTTTTATTGTTTTTTTAAGTAAACTTGTCACAATTATCTTCAAGAAACTCAGCGTGCACGTGTATTTTTATAAACGATGTTGTATACTGTACTGTATTTCGAATACTGGTTAGGCTAGCGGTTGTAACAGCTGGTACGAAATATATAGTATATAATAGTAGGTATGTATGTAGTAAGACCCAGACCCGCCTAGCCCCTTCCCCACTTCTCCACGAAATACCTTTTGATGGGCTACAATTTTTCGTAGGTCACTCAGGTATATATATAATTTATCTCAAAATAGTTATAAATAAGCATCTACGCATATAATTTAAAGAAAATTAGACAACTTTCTCCAAATATTGTAGATGTCTTATTAAATATTAATTTAATTAACTTATTTGTTTGTTAATTATAGTAGTATATTTTTATTTGCAATTTTTTTGTTATCAACGTCACATGGAATCTAACGTTTTTCGAGTAATTAAAGTCTAAATTTTAATAAATAGCTCAAAATTATTTATAATAATTAAAAAAAAAAAACAAATTCAAGTTTTTTTTTAATTTTTGCGTTTTCTGAGAAGATTTACCATAGTAACATATATATTTTTTTTCACCATCGGAAAGTAGAGATTTCAACGCACAGAAACCACACCAACTTTTTGAAAAAAGCTGATATTTTGACGGGTGAATTTTCGATTGAAAATTAGGGTGTTTTTTCGATATTAATTCAAAATAAGGTGAAAAAATAAATATTTTTAATTAAATAAATTACAGCGTATTTGGGACATAAAAAGGTAAGTTTTCACAAAATTTCGTTAAAAAAAAAAAATTTTGTAAAAGATAAAAATAAAAAACCAAAAACTTGGTTTTTTGAATTTTTCACATAAATTTTGAGGTTATGTGAAAAAAGTGTACATACAAAAGTTTTAGATCTTTTTATTATCTACAACTTTTCCATTTGACTTTTTTCGATAGGACTTTTAGTTTTGCCGGAAATCGAGAAAAACCGTTTTTTACCCTTAAAAACTCACCCCCATCCCCTTCCCAACCCAACCTCAGATCGCCCGTAAATTATTTTTCCTTTCATTTTTATCATATTTCCCTCCTTTTCTAATGGGTTTCATTCTATTATAAATTTTTTTCACTTTTCATTATTTTTAAAGGCTTCTACCCTAGTCTGTATCTACGACGTACAAAATGTATTTATTAATGACAACTATTTTGACGCCATCTGTTGGCAACGCCTCGTTGGACAAACCCGTTATTTGTGTAGAGTATAAATATACCAAAAAATTAAAGCATGTGTATCCGTAATATGTAAAAGTAAAAGTAGTGTAGGCACTAAAAATCAAAACAGTGCTCCTAGCAGAAATACTGTGATAAAAACTTCGTTACATATTTCCATAGACAATGTATGCACAATGTAGTTTCCGATTCCGTCCGCTACGGGCGCTGCTCCATTTTTCATACATTTTTTTGACCAAACCTAAATTTGGATAGAACAAATAAACCTATGTTTTTAAAGCTTAAACAGGAAGAAAAATTATGACCTCCGGCAGGACTCGAACCCATAGCGACTGCTCGTATACAGGTTCGAGTCCTGCCGGAGGTCATAATTTTTTTTCCTGTTTAAGCTTTAAAAACATAGGTTTATTTGTTCTATCCAAATTTAGGTTTGGTCAAAAAAATGTATGAAAAATGGAGCAGCGCCCGTAGCGGACGGAATCGGAAACTACATTGTTCATACATTGTCTATGGCTTTAAAAACATAGAAATACCATAAGTGTGGAATCACTTCATACAAAAATATTCAAAAAAGTATAGCCAGTGCGACTTCTCTCGTCAGGCCTTGGAACCTGCAACGGTTTCGGCTTGGGTAAATATTTGTGTTACAAAAATTTACAGATGGCGCCACCAACGCTTTAGTTGGTAGCTTATAACAGGTTCGGAAATTTGGCATCTAAGGCAGAGACTTCTGCAGCTTAATTGGCAAAGCAGTTGGGACGGAAACCCATAGCGACTGCTCGTATGCAGGTTCGAGTCCTGCCGGAGGTCATAATTTTTCTTCCTGTTTAAGCTTTAAAAACATAGAAATACCATAAGTGTGGAATCACTTCATACAAAAATATTCCAAAAAACAAATAAACCTAATTCTCGAAGAAAGTGCATGCTATTTTTTAAATGCAAGTGATAAAATTGTGTGCTCTCTTCTAAATAAGTATGCTCACAAGCAATAGAAGCCGTTACAAGAACGGTGTCAAATAACGGCCACCTCTCTGATAAGTGTGGTATAAATCAACATTTAGAATCTTAATATTACAACGCTCCGTGATTTATAAAATTTTGGCGTCGCACGTCTTGTTGCATTTGCCAGTGTGATGATCCATGATTGTACGGTGAGCGATATTTTTTCGTAAGATATAAATTAAATTATATATCATCTTTATCGTACGTGACGTACTTAAATGCTACAACCTAAAAACTACCAATAAATGACAACCTAATCTCTACCAGCACTACTCAACATTAGCATGCAAATGGACACCGACTTATTCTTAAAGAATACAAAAAAAGGAAGTGAATGACTTTAAATTTCGACAAGTTTCTGAACGGGGTGAATGCCAATGAATGAAAAGCGTTACATTAGTCGAACAAATTTATTTTTAATCGTAATAAAATAGAGCGAATCGAAATTATTCCCTTATACTATCTGGGGGGCGGTTCGGCCCTTTCGGGGGCAAAGTCGCCATGTCTCAGTCTCGCGCGCCATCTCCACGCTAAAATAAGTAATAAAATAACTTATTTCTACATTGGTTGACCAATGAATAACAATTTAGAATATGATGATTGAAAGAAGCATGGGTGCTACAGATATAATATTTTATTAAAAAAAACTATGCTTATAAATATTATGAGAAAATAAATATCATTTATGAGTGACAAGTGGTAAATAAACAAATTAACATGACGAGTTAATATAATAATATGTGTGATATACAAGTTGCTATTTAACATCGGCCAATTTTACAGAGGTTATATACTCATCGTTATGAAAATACGTTTTACTAAGGGGCCAACATTGAAATCGCGAAAAAAAAACAGCTATTTCATACATTTTGTCCAAGGTCAATGAACTTTTTATATGGAACAGCAGACATTTATTTTCTCGATTTCAGGGTATAAACCGCATAGTAAAAGTTATTCATAACGATGAGCATATCTTCCTCTGTAAATTTGGAGGGGATGCAAAACAACAGCTTGTATAAAAAACAGAAATAGCATGAAATGAGAAACTTCTGAAGCACCCAAAAAGCATGCATGACAAAGACATAATATTATACTTATAATTAAGTACCAAGTTCCAAATATACAGCACACAGACCTATTCCCTTAGTAAAAGCCCGTACAGAAGTAAGCTTGTACTTTTTTACGTATCCAATTGCTTGCTAATTTAATAATACTACTTGTTACATTCTATAAGCTCTGCTTTAGCCTACGAAGTGACCGTAAAGCATAATTGTAGCATAATCTTCACAAAAAAATTAAATAAAAGAACAAAATCAAAGAACAAAACATTTTATTGTGCACAGAAATACTTACAAAATATGAACATTATTCTTCATACGTTTATCAGTCTTGTGTGTTGTATACAGTACAGAAAACATAAATGCATAAAAAGCAATTTGCGTATTTCATTATTGGAATAAAAATAAAAGTTATTCAAAATTATAAACACACGTCAGCCAAAACTTTTTCGCATAACTTGAGTATATTTTATAGGAAAGAACATTTATGTGTATCGTTGTGACCCTACACGATTTGATATTGTTTATTGGTATTTGAGAATCAATTAAAATTTTGCAATACTTATGTGAGCAATTTTTTTGCCATTCATTCAAACTGATTTATTTATGCTAAATAAATGCCAGCTCATTGCAAGAGTGCATTGAGTAGAAGCGTTTGGAATCATATTTTTTTTTAATTTTCTGGACATGATAAGACATGTTATGTCACAATTTACTCGATATCATATGTCACGATTGACCCGATTTAATTCTAATTTATTGTTACATTACATGATCTTGTTTCTGTATAAATTTTATTATAATTTAAAGTACTTTATATGGAACGGATATTTAGTAAGTAAGCCGCATTTATGCTGCAGACATAAATATACTATAATAATAAAAGTACCTACGTCATTTATTATTCATGCACAATTCAAATTTATTTATTCGCTATCTATTCGCTACATACGACCTATGTACCTAAATATTTTGTGTTTAAATATATTTTAATCCATCGACATACAACTATATGTATAATAGCGTTATTAACTTTTAATAACAAATGTATATAATTCTAAAATCAACTTGAATTAGTAACTAGAGAGTAATTCGTTGTTTTGACTACTGCAATAACACCTTACTAAAATTATATAGACAAACTTCGGTCATACCAATTCTATCTGAGAATACAGACTATAATTATTTTTATCGTATATTCAGGCAAAAACAACAAAAATAATTTAACAAATTTTTTGATTTATGTTCAGTCTACTAATATTACTGTCGAATATTTTGATATTATTAAAATCATAGGATAAACCTCCTACAATATCAAAGGAAGCTACTATGATAATTTTTATAAGTAAGAAAAAACCAGCCGCGTGCATAATCTGCATTATTTTATTTAAAAAACTTAGGCCCATTTACGCAACTCTGTAGCTAAAAAGCCTTATAGAGCAATGCTACAACTTCCACTTGTTAAGATATTTCATAACTCCGGAGTCCAGAGATACTATTGGTAGATTTTAAGCTTTGACGTTTCAACTGTCAAATAGGAACCGTCAAAATGAGTATCGTTTGGTTAAAATCTAACTTTGGGTTACGTAAGTAGGCCTTATTTAATAAGCAGTAACTTCGTGTTTTCTCTTTTTCTATCTTTGAAGTATTTGAACTTGATAGAAAAAGATCAAACAAAGACTATTCGACATTAATAAAATGGATTGATTGCAGCGTGAATTGCTTACGGGCTATAGCAAAGGTAGTTCTAGTATATAAAAGGTATAATGCCGCAAGCTTTTCTCGTGTATAATGCGTAGCAACGCTAAGGCCGTAAAAAATAAAAATAGGTTCACGTCGTGAAATCTAGCAATAGCTAAAAACGATTGAGGGTAGAGAATTGAATGTCGGAAAAATTATGTATAAATTACCTACAGCGCTTTTTTCTCATTAGTCTAACTATGTAAACGATTGAACACTGGTGACTACAAAAAAAAAGATGTTCCGGTACTATCCGGTATTATAGTAGGTGTTCTTCAGGACTAATCTAAAAGAATTGGAATATAATTTTCTAATCGGAAGCTGTCACCACTACAATATTTAGGGGTCTTGTAATTTCCTACCAAATGTGTTCTGTATTAAAACCATATGCTTGCTGTGCGGCCACAGGTTTCATGTGATATCTGTTCGCTTTGTCAGTATTCCGTACTTCCGTAGTAGTTGTATTATGCTGCCCGATGGACACAATTTGGGTGTTTTCGAATCACCATCGGCCAGACGCAAGTGCAATACTATCAAAAAATCAGCAATCCGAAGATGTGTACGTCCAGCAAGTGACTAAATAGGGCTGATAAAAGATAAAGAGTCAAAAGTTTAGTTCAGAAAAAAGAAGAAGAAACATATTACTCAACATCCCAGACCCTTTTTTTACCCGATTAGTATTAACATTATAAGTTTATTGGAATTGAATTCTGTTATGACCGACACACAACATTTAATTACGATTCAACCAAACTAGTGATGTACCACAAAACGGACACATTTTAATGGCTTCACCAATCGCAGTAGAGTTAAAGGAACAAAAACATATATATATACACAGAGGTGCACAGAGTCATTTACATAGTCAGACTTTTAAGAGAAAATACGCCTATAAAACTAAATACTCTAGTTGTGTAAATATCCTCAAGGTATGTGCCTCAAGTCGGCTGAGTCTTGCTCTGACCTGGAACGCGTGGTGCCCATGGATTCGTACCCGTGTGGGTCCGGCGGAGCCACGAAGGTCTGAAGCTGGTGTTCTCGCCTCACGGGGTATTCGCACCCGTCGCCCAAGCTACGGAACGATACTGTTTGAGAGGACAGCGCGGACGAATAGTTTAGTTAGTTTAGTTTCTTATCTACATTTTTTTTTCTTATTATTCCATTAATGTTTTTATTTCTTGTAATTTAACTCGCTCCCCGAGTAAAAAATGCCCGAATATTAAATTGGCCGTTTTTTGGGCTATTGTTGTGAAGTTTTTGTGGTTTCTTGTCATTTCTTGTTATGTTATATTCTTATTGTTTTTTTAATATTGTGATATCTTAGCCGATAAACGTTTTTTATCGATAGAATAACTCAATTTTGGGTTGCTTCACCTGACGGAAAGTACAAAAATCCTTGTCATAATTCGCTATATTTTCCTAATACTCAATTTTTATGTCTTATTACTTTATAATATTGACCCATTCAGAGATGGATATTTTTTCAAGGAAGAAGCTTGCCTCACATGATGCGGAAGTACAAAAATCTCATCTATACATGTTTTTTTTAGCAGTGATATTTTTGCCATGCCCAACGTTATGAAGAAAGTGCAAAAAGTCCCACTTCATACTTAGTAATCAATATTATAAATACAAATAAAAATTACAGCTTGGAAAAAGAAAAATATAATGTGGCGCCACTATCGCAAATAGTTCTAAATACTAGCAACCCCGTTGTACGTATGAAGAAGACGATTGGTTGAATTCATGAATGTACACAATATTTCCAAGAGAGAAAAAAAAGTTTCCGTTTGACAAGACTTTTTTTGCCAACCTGTACCTGTTTAAGTTCGTTTCGATAAGAACTGGGTAGAGATATGAGTATAATTTATACAAAACAGTTGATATTTAAGAATAATAAATACATCAAGTTTTTTGCTCTTTATTTTTTTAAACAAAGCGGCAATTATATATTTATAGGAGCAAAATAAGATAATCAAGTGAACATAATATGAAAGACCCGATTAATGGAATAATAATTTAAAAAAAAATGGATCTCGCTTGAAAATAGTTATTTATGATACTAGTGCGGTAAGTTGGTTTTTACAACAAGTAGACGAATGTAAGCCCGAGACGAAGTCTAGTCGAGCCGAGCTTACCATAGTCACGAGTTTGTAAAAACCAATTCCGCACAAGTGCCATACAACGTTTTACAACACATTTGAGAGAAAACAGATAACAGAAGTACTTACAACAGATAATGACACGAACTTTATTAGTTTGTTTATATATATCGGTCGGAACTCGCAACTAAATACTTGACACTGGCCATAATCCTCCTAAGAGGAAAGAAGAAAAAAGAAATTCGTTCTAAAGTTCGTCTTCGTTATAACATTTCTAATATGAGTGTCTTTTCGTGGTGTTTCCAAAACTGCGAAGAAGCTTGTAGTAAAGTTGTCACGGCTTTAATAGAGCATGACTGGACTTGATTATGACTTACTATGTGTGACTTTGACTGTGACTTTTATTCGACTTGTCAATTATCAAAAACTTGGTACAAAGAAATACTTGACACTGGCAAATGCACAAAGTGCGACGCCATAATCCTCCTAGGGTGAAAGATGAAATAGCGCGAATTAACAAATGGCGCTACGTGCGAGTGGTGAAAATTAGAACTACATCTTTGATCTCATTTTCTGTTTAGTATTGAAGTGAGACAAACGTTTTGAACAAAAGCGCTTCCAAGGAGGTTCTATCAATCAGCTTATTTAGTCTCGTAATATGAAACTCCTTGATGGGATTCTTATATATTATTATAGAAATTAAAAAAATACCGTAAAGGCGCTATACAATTAGACGTGCGGTAAAATAGGTTTACCGCACGCCTACCTATTTTACCGCACGCCTACCTATTTTACCGCACGCCTAGGTGTATGATGCTTAATGTTCCACTTTCGAACGTTGTATACAGGCTTCGTAAGTCCATTATTCGACCAAATGTGTTGTAAAGACGATTTAAAGATATACGTCACTGTGTCCCTAGCAACTTTTTCCTTATAACAAAATGTACGTGCCGAGTTATAATTTAAAATAAACCAAAGATTCGTCCACGCTATTCAGGGTATAAAAATAAATAAAAATAATAAATTAGCATAAATGGTGAACATAATACATAAATTAATATAGGAATTCAATTATTAACTCACGCTTAAATGTGGTGTGCAATTTGTACATAGTGAAAAGCTAAATAATAAGATATGTTAAGAATGAATGTGCGATGTTAATAAATTAGTCTGATTATATTTAAATATATTTATATTTTGTGTCGAGAGTTAGAACCGGTAAGTAATATTTTAACGTCAAGTGAGATGGTATCATTCACATTCGCATTTTAGTAGATATTATTGTATTGAACCTTAACACCTAGTATCATAAGATATAATGAAGCTTGCAGATTTTTAAAACGCTATTGACACAACTCGTGTCTTCAATACCCACACAGAGACATTAAATGATTGTTAATAGTCATTCACTTCTTTTTTTCACACCTTTACAATGACATGCACATGTCACACATCTTTTGATATACACACACACTTAGGTATATACGTGCACACAAAATCATGTTGGCTGTCTAAGATTTAAAAACCTATGTATATCAGACATATCACATTTGATATCAGTTATATCTGACATACACGGATGTAATTGACTGGATAGGTCAAGCGAGCAAACCCGGAGTATAGTTCTTGGAATGCATGAGACTTGAAATATGACAATAGGCTAGATGACTGGTTATTTTTTATTGTCCTATTAAAATGTGGCCCTTAAAAATAGCTGATTCATGAAAATAAAATAAATATCTGATCAAAAATAAGCAACTTATAAGGATTTTAATACATTCATGCTAGACAGAGAGAAGAAACAGCAAATCGTGACGTCACTTCTCTGTACGCCATATAAATTCTATTCTGACAAGTAAGGCGCGACGTAATTGTTTGTTTTGTGGGAAAGGGACAGAGTCGTCTCAAACAAAATCTTTAAACGCTCATATATCAGAACATTGTTAACCGATTTAAATTATTTTTTCAATAAACATACTATATTTACTTAAATTCTTCATCAAAGCTATTGGTTTCAACGACATAAACATCAGTCATCTACCCTATTATATTCCAATTTGGCCGTCGTTGTATCTAAATTAATGTAGGGATAACATACTCGTAATATGAGTTTGCCTTCCCTCTTTTGACTAAAACTATGTTTTAGTCGATCAGTTTGGTTTAGGCAGTGTTCTAATGGTTTTTATGGTAATCAAGACCTGACTTTCATGGGAATGTTGTTCCATAGAGAGTGTTTGATTAAATTTCAGACAAATTCTAAGTTCTCGTTCGTTAACTACTCGTTAATATGCAAAACTTTTATTAAGTAACCACCCCTGAAATATCTTAAAAACACCATCTGTTCTATAGAATTATGTCATTCAACTGATTTAATTTTCAATTTCACGGTTGGTTCCAAATTAAATTTTATACATAATAATGAGTACAACGATATCCGAGATTATGTATATTCAGCCGAGCACTCGATATCGGTAAGCTTACCTGGTGAAAACAGGCACCAGCCAGAGGTTGGGGCTCACACCGAACACTTCCTTGAAGTTGTTGTAGCAGCCCAGCGAGAAGCCATTCTTATCCGTTCCACCGCGGAAAGTCGGCGCGCGGAACGCTTCTGCAAGGAAAAGTTGAAGCATTTATTTGTTGTTTTTAAAAGTTCCTGGCCATGGATACTAGTCCTTCAGCCGAATACATATTTCTTCATCGATCCTTCTTTCTGCAGTTAAATGAGTCGTAGTCACAGTCCAAGTCACACAAAGTAAGTCACAGTCAAGTCCAATCATGCCCTAGTAAAGTCGTGGCAACTTTAATACAAGCTCCTTCGGAGTTTTGGAAACAACACGAAAAGACACGTTTCACTACATTATATCACTTGCCCACACTCTTGCTCGTAAATCGGCACTTAATGAATAAAACGCCACCATTTTTATGCATTAACACTCGAAAAAACACAAGTTTTGGAAAATAATACAATGCAGCGACATGATTTTCTCGCGTTCCCGCCAAAACTCCTGAAGCATTTATTGACAGCCTGTGTCGCCCTATATCATTTTTCACACGAATCCCAAAAATAACCCAAGTGTCCCAACCCTATTCATTCTCACATTCGCCGGATGAGATGCGTTCAGGTATTTAATATAACGGCTTTTTGCAACGTCAAATGAGATTAGGTTCTATAGTTCGATATTTCTCTTTTTTATTGCTATGGTGTGATTGATGATAAATTTATGATTTCGTGTTACTTTGTTTTACTCTATTTGAGTTATATTTGTTTGATTTTCTTGTCACTTTTTGTTAGCGGAAACTTGTAATGGGTCCTGCGTTGTGTAGCCGAAAATGATATACTCATGAAATTATACTAGTTCTAGTGCAAATCCAAAATAAATAAATAGTGAGAGTTCTTCAAAGTTTCTTTATCAATATAAATGATGGTCTGAATTCAATTAACGAATATACAAAGTTCAACCTACTTATCTAATCGTAAACTGAGTTGGGAATACTGTTCTAATAAAAAATTGCCCAGTCTACAATACGCCATCATAGTAAATAACTTTCTTGAATTAATTCTAATTATAAAATGTTACTACATACTTCCAATTATATAATTATAAATATCTTAAATCGCTATTAATAACCATCTAACAAGACTAAGGGCAAAACTATCTAATTCAATTTCTAACTACCTAAACGGTAAGTGACTGCAATTACCATTGACCAGTGATTTAAGCATATGACTAATTATCTGATTGGTGGGACCGCCCAGGCGCTGGTATCTAACGAGGAAATCTGAAAACAAACTGCACGTTTAGTAGCTGGCAACACGTGTTAGTTGCTGGCTTCTACTGACGTTCACCACGGGTCAGTGGATTGCAGTCACTGTACAACGCTACTGAGAGGTGGTCACACCATAATACAGCAAAAAACAAACAGGTTCACGTAATCTAATATGCGGACGCTGGATCATGTATCATATTAGGTGATTCGTATCTACGGTAATAGGTTATTCTGTATTAGTTAAGAATTAAGCGGAGCGAACGATACAAACAATGAATCGGTTCACTGTTATTTGAATGTTACCGAGTAGCAGTTTAGGTATCCTGTGATCCGTAAATATATTAAATAACAGAAATATTAGAAATCAACACTAATAGGTACACCAAGGGTGGGTCCATACTCAAGCACGCTGGCCCAGTTCAGTTAGCGGATTTAAATACGCCATTCTATTTTTTCTCCGATCATGTTACGCCGGATTCCTCAACTAATTTCGATATAATGTACGTTAATTATGAATAACCCTATTATAATAATACGCACAGTGGTAGGATACCACTCACCATCTGGTGAACTAGTTCACCTGAGGGTAATTGGTCATTTGATGGTTGTTTTAGGTATTTGATGCGAACTACGCAGCGCAGGTAAACCAAATTGGTCAATCCAAACAACAGGCTAGTTGCGCACTGATTTATTATATCGTTAAAGGACCGGCGCAGTCGCAGCCGCGCGACATGTACACAAATATACCTAACAATGGTAAACAGACCTAGCCTGGATTGCAAATTGGTCTTAGGTGAGGTTTTTATATAAAAAATATATTTATATAAAAAATACTTGTCGTGCCGTGCCCGTAACCTATAATCACTGCCGTGAAAGGACTGTCCAGGAATCTAGGTGAGCCTTTTTATATTGTTATTTGGTATCCCTGCAAAGTAAGAGAATTCAGTCTAAAACCGTTTGGGAGGACTTCCCATCATCCCATACCCATTACGCTTTCCGCACACCGTTAGGTGATTCGTGGCAATTTTCAATTTGAGGGTGGTATAACCACCCTAGTACTAGAAAGTAGCCTACTTATGAATAGTTTATTCATAATTAACGTATATTGGTGAAGGTGAACTGTTATCAAACACATAATATCCAGCCAACAAAAAAAACACAAGCCCGGAATCGAACACACAACATTACGAATGTGAATAGCACTGCGCTAATACGACTTACTCGTCTTAACGAAAACAGAAACTTTAGCTGCCTTACAACAAACTACCGTAGTACAAGCTTTGCTTAGTTTGGGGCTAGATGGAGCTGTGTGATTTGTTCACCTATATTTATTTACTTACCCAAGGTGGTTCTATTGTGGGAGACTAGATAACAGTGGTATCCAAACAGCGAACCGAGCGATATTCCGAACATTAGCGATACGAAAAATGCGAACACGACATGGTATCGCCCAGTCGACGCCGACGCCGCCGTTGCGAGATCCCCCTGAAAATATGACATTTGGAAATTATTTTTAATGATCTTTATGATTTTTAAGGTTTCGTATCAGAAAGATCCAATGAGAGCATAATACTAGAGATAACGTAACAGTACTACGTACGGGGCCTTATTTTTGAATCGTACGCAAGCGTAGCGCAAGCGAAAGGAGGTGACCTTCGAACGTTACTGTTTGGAATAAGGTTCAATATCGTTTGAAAGTCGGCTCCTTTCGCATGTGCAGTTTTGCGCACGATTCAAAAATAAGGCTCCAGGTGACTCGCTTCCTTAGAAAACGCGCCTTTAAACATAGTTGAACCACAATATATCTTCTACATTCTACAACCACAATCATGTAATGCTTAGTGCAAGGTAATGTTTACTCTATTTACATGTGTGAAAGTCCAATGTAGTATTGAGGCGCGAGCAGAGCCGGCGGGAGCCGCTTATCGCCACGAGTCAAGCGTTACAGTGAAAAATGGGCGCTATCTCACACAAACAAAGTACAAAATAGCTTGCACTGAATTTGACAATGTTGTAGTTATAGATATATCTACGTCTAGACGCGTTCTCCATGGGACTGAAACGGCTCTGATATTACTACATTAAGCCTACGTTGACCGTCTGTCCAACATTTGATTTTTTGAAGCGACTGATATGGTTCCTTAGTCCTCCCGAGGAAAAACATTTCGCAGACAAGTACGCGGAAATTTAACAATAAAATATTCTGAGTTCCAGCATAAAGAAAGCGTTATCTCAAATCTTCATGCAAACATGCATGAAATAACATCCGTATAATCTCTCACCTTGCAGTCAAAACTATCTACATTGCAAGCAATAATAAGATAAGGAACTAAAGTTTTTAGATTAGCAAGCGTCAGTTTTGTTCAGAAAATACGAAGGTGGCTCCACCACTGACGTTTAAAGATAATTTCGCACTGTACACTTCCGGGTAAGTATTATGAAAACATACAGATAAAAATTCTCGCTAACGCGACCAACGCTGTTTCAGTCAGTGTTGCCAACTCAAAACTTTGTGCTAGATCTAGCACTATGTTTTCTTATGTTGAGCACTGAATTATAGTGAGCACTTAGCACTATATAACAATAATATCGTAAATTTTCTAGATATCTTAACAAAACGGAACGGAATGGGCAATAAAGAAATGGTTTTTTCCTTAATTCTATTAAGTGATTTTAATTCACAGTTCTAATTATTACTCACAGAATATTTACTGTAATTATGTAGTGAAACAAGCTCCCGATATTTCGGCGCAGCTGCATGTTACATGGTCACGGCAGACCGCAGACAGGGGTCGTCCCCCCGCGATGAACAACCGTGATAGTTAAAACAGTGTTGAATTTAGTTTTATTTTTTATTTTGCACTATTTTTGAAAAATCTTAGCTGTCTAGTATCTTTACTTGCCATGTAGCACCAGTCTGTGGTAATGAGTTGGCAACCCTTTCGACCAAATCACAAGATATAAAAAACTGAATAACGACATTCCGATTGTAAATGATAAATAAACAATGTGGAAACACCGAGTTCAAAGTTCAATAAACTTAGCAATGCTTATCACTATAAATACACTATTTACTCATTTTGTGGGTGTTATCTTTGCCTATAGTTATTTAAAGCCTGGACGAATTAACTAATGGTTTGAGTTTGCTTTTATGTATGTTAGACAAGTAGGTTCTTCTGCGAAATTCAGTTGCGGCAGTATTAGATACTATATACCTCCCTAATATATAGGAAGCTCGAATCTAGCGTTTTCATTCCATTTATGGAGACACGTGTTTAAAGGACATAGCATCATTTTACAGTGTAGGTGGGATAGGGAAAATTACAGTAATATGGCTTGTATTATTGTACAGTGCTATACTTGTAGATAATATTAAGCATATTGAATATTTTTTTCTCATAGCCACTTTTTAATATATATTTTTTTGTAAGCCTTAGTAGAGGATAGTCAAAATAACACTGGTAACACTAAGTGATGCTTGGCAGCCCCGATCGAGCACCACAGAGATGGGCGATATCAGAATTAATTATTCGAAGCATCGATTAAATTACGATGGGATTCTGTTATTGTTAATTGATTAATTCCAAAAAAGAATTTGATATCTTACCTTGAAACTAAATTGGTTAACATAATTTTTAATTGTCTCAAAATATTGGTTTGGTCCGTTTTCGTAATTGTTTTTTGTAGTCAGCTACGAAAGAAGAATTATTTTTCATCGTTTCGTAATCAATTATGAAACAAGAACTTTGTTGCCGTTTTGGTAGCTGAGTTTCGTAGTCAGCTACGTAAGAGGAATTTCAGTTCCCTTTTCGTACTCAATTATTAAATAAGAATTTTAGCGCCGTTTTGGTAACTGTATTTTTTTGTACCTAATTTAAAAAAAAAAAAAAACTTTTTGTAGTCAACCAAACGGAATAATCATTCAAGTTTTGGCTTGAGAAATGACGATATATCTACGAATTATCAATTTATCATTTTTTTCCATAACAAGTGTTATGTGACCTTGCTTCTTGCCAAATTTCGTGATTCTAGGTAAATGGGAAGTAGCCTATGAATTTTCATTTACTTGCGAGTCTAAAATACACCAAAACCACTAGAAAAATGGCTGTAATTTTTGATTCCGTCGACTGAGAAGCTTGATTTTTTTTTAGCTATAAGGGACCGTGTAAATAATAATTCATTATAATTTCAACTTGATACCTCCACTCGTTTCTGAGAAAAAGGGCCTTGACAGACAGACAGACAGACAGCAAGACGGACAACAAAGTGATTCTATGTTTGTTCTGTGTCTGGGTGTAGTATGTATTATAAGTATGTATTTACGAAATAAATGTATATAAGTATTCTATCAGCTATCTGGTTTCCATATTGCAAGCTTTGCTTAGTATGGGGCTAGATGGCGCTGTGTGTAAAATGTCCCCCAATATTTATTTATGTTATTTATTTATGGGTTCCTTTTTTCCTTTTGAGGTACGGAACCCTAAAAAACTCGATATTCCACACTAGGAAGCCCTGTGTCGCGATATCTTGTCTTTCGTAATTTATTACAATGATAATAAATAGAAGTCGTTAGCATGGTCGTTAGCAATGATGTGTTAATTAGAAGTGTTATTTTTGTTATTAAATATTTGTAAATAACAAGGTATTTTTTTAATTTCATGATTTTTATTTGTCTAGGGTCACCATAGATACAAAAAAAATACAGTTACCAAAACGGCGCTAATATTCTTGTTTCTTAATTGATTACGAAACGATGAAAAATAATTCTTCTATCGTAGTTGACTACGAAAATCAATTACGAAAACGGACCAAACCAAAATATTATCGTGTTCATGTTTATTACTTTTCAAAATCAATGGATTTTGAAAAGTAATAAACATGAAGGAACTTTCTGAGGGTGATCCGAAATAAACGAATAGGTGGTTCTACTCAGTCAGGTCTTATATTTGACAGGTGACAATGTCACTGTCAACTAAAAACTGTTGAACAAAGTTTTGGCGTAGCACAATTAATTAATTTACACATTTTTTAAATTGCATTCTATAAATTAAATGGCTATAATAAAAATATATATAAATTATATTTAAGAATATGAATAAATAGGCTTTCTATTTATATACGCACTATTTCTGTAAGAAGCCCTAAACCGCTTCTGAACATGTCCTTTAAACACGATTTTAAGACAGGGCGAATTAAGGGGGTCAAACACGCCCAAACAAGGATTTACGACAGGTACGAACTAAGGGGGTCAAACATGAGTTGGAAGTTTAAATTAAAACTTTAAGTATATATCCAAGAATCGCGGGCAATGCTATAATAATTTAAGGAATGGCGTACGTGCTTATACTCGTAATGTTATCTTACTTTTTTGCGGACGTATGGTGAAAGTGCATAATTAGTAATTATTATCTTTGAAGAACAAGCTGGGCTCAAAGGTTTAATGGATGATAACAAATGATTCATTCTAATGAAACAAAAATAATCAACCTGTCTGTTTTTCCACTATTAACATGCAATACTCTGATATAGTAGGTACTAGTGGGTGATAAAAAGAAACGAGAATTCTAAACAACCATTACACACAATTTTCATATTGACCTTAATGTGTACAAAACAGATAAACTTGTCAAGTCAACAACATGAACTTTGAGATCAAATAAACTAATCAAATGAAATCAATCTATCAACTTATTAACCCTAAACTATTTAATCTAAATACTCATTGACCTATTGATAAAGGTATGAAAGTATGGACACTGATTTCCAAGTTGAGATCTTTAAAAAATCTAATATTTTTTTGTAGGCATCGTGTATTTACGTGTCTGCTAGTGTGCGTGTCTAATGTAACGCTTATTCAGTCAGTGTCCATACTAATTGTGATAAGCGAGAAAGAAAAAGAAAAATTTACACTGAGCAAGTCCAAGCACACTTGAGAGAACGTGCCATTTCGTAATAGGTGATCGCAGTTGGCATATTTGTATTCCTGATACATCTGGAATATATTAAAATACACAAGAAGTATCTAAATTCTACGAAATGAGACGATTTGTAAATCAAAGGCTCATTATATTAAAACCGCTGATAAATCAAGCGAATCTTTATTAACTGGTAGTAAACATGCAGTATAGACATTGCAAATAAGCGTTCTGATACTTTAGATTGACACACTAACATACGCACAAATTATTCAACTTAGTACAGTATACCGCGTTTAATGAAATGAGGTAAATTACTGGTTAATAAAACCCAAAAACTAACAGGCTTAGTGTATTCAGACCGTATATCATTGGAAGTGTACTAAGGCGTAGGTACACCACTGACAATTTTTTTTATAATGTATTATATAGACGAGACGATAGATGCAGTCAGTGCACCCGGTTAAAAATGAGGCAGGTTCATCCACGAGGTTGATTGTTAGTGAGATTCTATTGAAAACTTATAGCGTTTTTTAACTTGACTGTACTTGTTTTTCAAAAAAGCAGAACAATGTCCAGAGGACAATAACAGACACGTTATTCAAACATGTTATTCACTATATGGACACGCATGCACGCGTGTCCAGCCCCTCGAGTCCACTTGGTAAATAACCCGAAAGTTTTAATACATGTTTTATGTGGGTGATTAAAGTCCACAAGAATAATAAAAAAATGTTCATCTGGGTGCTTTAATTCCAAGGTGAACAAAGGACACCAATAATGTCGAAACAAATCAACCAGGTGATATCACCTAGGTGCAATGAGTCAGAGGTGAAATGAAGAGACTTTCACCCAGGTGAACAAAGTGGAATAAACCAGATTGTAACTATCGGGAAAAACCGGTACATAAAAAGGTACAGGGTGGTGAAAAGAGGTGACATCCCATGGCCCCCACGTAGTCCAGACTTGACGCCTCTTGACTTTTTTTTGTGGGGATACCTCAAACACAAAGTCTATAGCAATAATCCGAAGAATATCGATCAGCTCAAAGAAAATATCCGTGGTGAAATGGCGACAATCACACCAACATTATTGAAGAAAGTTTTCAATAATTTCCGTTTGCGGTTAGAGGAGTGCCGTCGAAGAGAGGGTCATCATTTGGATGATATAATTTATAAAAAATAAACTTCAATTATTACATTACAATACCTCATTTTTATTTTAACTATACCTTTTGTATTTATTTTTTTATATTTTTTTAAAATTGCACGTTCTATTGCGCCACCCTGTATAATGGTCAGTGAGAGTGACCATAATAATATACTCTTTGTATATGTTGGACGCCGAGAGAGCACAGTGCGATTACGGAGCCCCTGCGCAGACCATGTCGCACCTACTCAGTGCCCAAACTGTACTTTAGAAGACCTGAATAAGGCCTCTCCTTGTGGGATGGCAGTGGCCAAACATTGGGAAAAAATAGTATAATTGTATTTTTATTTTAATAGCCCCATAAACATGGATCATCGACTCGACGAAAAAGAAGAAGTATATGTTGTGAGTTTGTTTTAATGTGCGTTCAAACGAAACGAACAGACATTCGTTTATTAGTGTGAAAGTGGCAAAAATAATGTAGGATTTCGTCATTGACATCTCCAATGGTATCATGGTTAATAGTTGCACGAATTTAGTTCATAACGAAATATAAGAAAAAATATACTTACATAAAAAAAAGTGTATTGAACTCAGAAATTAAGAGGGATAGAGAAGAGATATCCTAACGCTCTCCCGTAAAGCGAGTGTTAGATGCGCCCGCATAAATAAAATAAATAAGATTTATTGCAGGCATAAACCCATAGATGATCTATATTTTCTCGTCCAAAATCCCTGTGTCTAAAGACAAGGGTCTACGTCCAGTGTGTGTTGCCAGTGATGATATATGGAACTGAAACGTGGTCTTTAACTGCTGGCCTTTTGGAGAAACTCAGAGTCACGCAACAGGCAATGGAGAGAGCTATGCTCGGAGTTACTTTGCGTGATAGAATCCGAAACGAGGATATTCGCCAAAGAACCAAAGTTACCGACATAGCTCGCAAGGTTTGCAAGTTGAAGTGGCAATGGGCAGGCCACATCGCTCGAAGAACTGACAACCGATGGGGAAGAAAGGTTCTTGAGTGGCGACCGCGAACCGGAAGACGCAGCGTAGGTAGGCCTCCCACTAGGTGGACCGACGACATTGTAAAAGTCGCGGGCAACCGGTGGATGCAAATGGCAGGTTGTCGTACAGTGTGGCGGTCTAAGGGGGAGGCCTTCGTTCAGCAGTGGACGTCTCCGGGCTGATGATGATGATGATGATGATGAAACCCATAGATTAAAATATAACATTATATAACACAACACATCTGTATATGGAGTGTGTCAAGAAAAGAAAGACTGACATCAGTGACATAACTGGCGTCATTGTCTATACTAGCATTACATTTACATACTTATAACTCCTTATCTTCCATTTAACCCACTGAAACTGCTACTTCGTTACTTCGAGGAGCTGGGTTGGCTCGGGTAGACGCGGGCAGAGGTAATGCACTATACACCCCAAACAGGAGTCATTGCAGTACTTATTGCCACCACATACAATAAGAAAATTAATTGATTATAATTTTCTTTTCGTTATAATCGTCTCTATTTATGTTTAATTTTGTATGAGGTATTAAAAATAATCGATCTTCTCGCATATTGGACTTCATACTTCACCCTTTGTGGTTAAACCATGGAGGATAAGGAGTTGCGATGAGCGTCTTGCAGCCGCAGATGCTATTTTGCGGACGGAGTGTGTGACGTCATACTTATTTGCTAAGTCTGCTAACGTCCGCCACGCGTAACGGTAATTCAAGCTTACATATTAGACGTACGTTTTTACTCAGTAACAGTAAAAATGAAATAAGCTGCTCTGTTTCTTTACATAAAAATGACCGAGGGAAAAATTCAGTTGACATATTTGGCATCTAATTTTATTCGTAAGTAATTTTGTTTCCATATTTACTGATCCGTTCTACAAATTTTAAAAACACATCTAGCGTGATATTAAGAAATTAAGTGTTAATTCAGCTAAATGTTAGTTCACTAGTTCGATTCTCAAAAACTTTTCCTGAATAACTCTAGATGGCAGTACAATTTGTCACTCCTCCCGCGAACCTACCCCTCCCCGCACAGTCACGCGTCTTTCTAAGGAAAAATCCTTTGATCACATCTCTGCTTCTATTACTCTGTGGTTTCTATTACTCTATTACTCTGTATTACTTAAACTCATAAGTTGATGTGATCTTCTTTTATAATTATATTATAAGCTAGTGTCTAAGCTGCATGTTTACAACAACAAAACTATTAAACATAAATATTTAGTAAAATAACATAGCATTGGCTGAAATGTATACATGCCAAGTACCCAAGTCATGCTTGACTCAAGTTTTTTTTATGCAATAGGGAATATGCAAGTGTTTCAATTATTATAAATAATAGGATAAATGGAGAGTTTAACTGAATCTGATGCTTACGTCGAAAAAAAAATGAAATCGGCTGGTAAAGTTCTGAAATATAAGCGTTCAAAGTATTTGGGAGGGAGTCATCTGTCCCTTTCTAGCAAAACACGTGCATATAGTATGAATTTGTTTTTGAATCGTGAACTTTGACGTCATGAACCTAGTATAGTGCCTTCTCTGTCTAACATGAATCTATAGTAGATTGTATTATAAGGGAGCAAAATAATATGAGGGATTCTAGAGAACAATCCAGAGCGTAGCGAGGGATTCTTTAGTAGAATCCTGAACGTAGCGAGGGATTCAAAGTACGTTGCCCGAGCCAAAAATATATTTTTCATCCGAGTGATACACTCTACTTTTCATCACGAAATGAGACTCACTCACTATGAGAAAATAAAAGGCGCCTCATATTTTATTCACTTTCACTTGAAGAACTCATTTTTCAAAACAAAACCATGAATTTCTAACAATCCGTGAAAACTGACGAAAACGCGGGCTGTAGTTCGCGCGTTTTTAATAAGATTTCTTAATTTTTTGTTCAGCTGGCGGCGCGACTATGGGCCGTCGTACCAGCCAGTCTTTATTCAAACAATATTTGCGTTCGATTTCTTTGGTGCTGAACACTAAGATGATAAAGAGGATTAAAAACTCATTACTGCCCGCTAAAAGTTTCTTATAGAAAACACCACCTTTGGGTGCACTTAAAGGCGAACCAAGTCGTCCTTTTCGAATAGATGGGATGAAAAAATGTTTATAACTTCGTTATTTGTGCACATATTACAATAGGCTAGATGACTGGTTTTTTTTTATTGTCCTATTCAAATATGGCCCATAAATATAGCTGATTAATGAAAAGAAATTAAAATCTGATCAAAAATAAGCAACTTATAAGCATTTTAATATCATGCTAGACAGAGAGGCGAAACAGCAAATCATGACGTCACTTGTCAGGACGCCATATAAATTCTATTCTGACAAGTAAGGCGTGACGTCATTTTTTGTTTTGTGGGAAAGGGACAGATTTGTCTCTAACAAAAACTTTAAACGCTCATATATCAGAACATTATTAACCGATCTAAATTATTTTTTCAATAAACATACTATATTTACTTAAATTCTGTATCAAAGCTAATGGTTTCAACGATAAAAACATCAGGTCATCTACCCTATTTTACTTTCGATGATTTGTTTTGTTGCCAGTCAGCTTTTTTGTGAGTCAATAAAAAAACACATACTTATTCCCTATTGATCGACGAGACGAGCGGTACGTTCACTTGGTGCTAATAATCACGCCTGCACATAACAATCATCATCATCGGCCAGAAGACGTCCAGTTCTGGACGAAGGCATCCCCCTTAATAGGGAGGAGTTGTCATAATCCCCACACTTCCCAGGCGGCTTGCGGATTGCAGAATGCTCACCACCGTTAGCCGAAAGGACGCTGCTGCCCGTCCTCCGGAGGTTCTGGATGCAGTTTTAGGACATACCAAGATCCTGCTCATAACAGCAGCAGTGCCAAAATTGAGAATTTGCGAACATAATCCTGAGCCGCACTGCACTGCGCTCGTCGCCCTGAGATATTAGATGTCAAATGTAGTGAAGAGATTTGACATCTATTTCATGACTCAGTATTTTTTCTGGTAACTTTGGTGTGCATACTACTGCTTGGCGATTGAATAACTGGCAAAGGTGCGGAATCTGCAATAGAATCCTACCACTACAACAAAATATTAGTAATAATACCATTTGTTGCATAATATATTTCCTAGTTTGCTTGGAGATTAATCAAGATCTTTTCACGGTCAGAATGTATAGGTGTATTCTAGAAGTGCGTGCGTCAAGCACCCTAAGTCAAGGTTTCTAGAAAAACGGAAGTGTTATTTTATCTCTTTCTTATTCTCTCTATCTCTTTATTATTGCTATCGTGCTATCCCGCTCGCACTAAGTAGCATGTGCGAACGGGAAAGTAATAGTAATAGCGGGCGCTTATATTATAATAGGCTAGATGACTGGTTTTTTTTATTGTCCTATTAAAATGTGGCCCATAAATATAGCTGATTAATGAAAAGAAAATGAAAATCTGATCAAAAATAAGCAACTTATAAGCATTTTAATATCATGCTAGACAGAGAGGCGAAACAGCAAATTGTGACGTTACTTCTCTGCACGCCATATAAATTCTATTCTGACAAGTAAGGCGTGACGTCATTTTTTGTTTTGTGGGAAAGGGACAGAGTTGACTCTACCAATAATTTTAAAGGCTTATATATCAGAACATTAATAATTGATTTAAATTATTTTTTCAATTATCATACTATATTTACTTAAATTCTTCATCAAATCTATTCGTTTCAACGATATATAAACATTAGTCATCTACCCTATTGTATTATTTTATTTTTCTTCATTAGCTCCTATATTTATACTAATAAACCGTAAACTGATAATTCTTATTTATATGCATACTATTCAACTATATTTATAGCCGAAAAGCGAAGATCGGGATGAATAGCGTGTCTTGGGAGAAGCCTATTTCCAAAAGTAGCTTTGATTGGCTGATTATAATAATACTAATAAACTTTTTATATTCAATAGTTTGGCCACGGTAACATCATTTTAAAACGTAATTACGACACACGATATTTCATATCACTAGCCAGAAGACATCCACTGCTAAACGAAAACCGCCCCCTTAGGAGCAGTTGCCATAATCCCCAGCAGGCGGCTTGGGGATCGCAAAATGCTCACCACCCGACGTCCCTACCGGCTCTCGTTAACCGAGAGGACGCCGGTTCCCGTCCTTCGGTGGTTCTGACCTGGATAGTTTTAGGACATACCCAGGTTTTTTCTACAATACTAGTGTTTTTTCTACAATCTTAAGCGAATGAAAAAAAACGAATCAACGCACCTTCCAAAACTTAACGAAGTATGGCAGCGTGGTACCCATGATGAAAAGACAATACACGAGCGCGTATCCGAGGAAGAGCATGAAGAACTTGTAGTTGTGGTAGCAGACGCAGTTGTTGACCCAGGGGCAGTGGTGGTCCATCTTCATCACGCAGCGGGCGCAGATAGAGCAGTGGTGTGCGCGGTCCGGCTTCACCAGCACGCAGCGGTTGCAGTACCGGACGGATCCTGACATTGTCCTGTAAACGTCATGTATTTTTAACTGACTTTATATGAGGAAGAGGTTGTCTATTAGTTTTTTTTTTCAATGTATGTTCTCCCTAAACAGAACTCCGTAATTTATAAACTGATTTAAAAATGTTTTTTTTATTGGAAAGGACCTACATACTTTTAGATTGGCCCCATTTCTCAGTAGTTGTAGAAAGCCCCCTAAGTATGTAAACGAAATTGCGTATTTTGCTTTGAAGTCGGTTAAATATTACGAGCCTGCGACACTACGCGGAGCGAAAGGAACCACTTCCTCTCTGCAACGGCACGTAAAATCGTATACACACACGGGAGCAAGTAAAGATGCCTCAGATAGCTCATGTTTGTCACAATATACATGAGATCTGAGACATTCTTTATCTTTGCTCCCTAGGTGCGTAATCTAATATTTGATCAAAATTGTTTTTAAGAACTTATTCCGAGATATCTAACATAAATAGTACGTACAAAATTACCCCTCTACGCGGCACGAGCCGGTGAAATGAGATTGCCTGTGAATTCAACCGGGTGACGTATCAATGTTTATTTATCTGTGACAAAGAGTTAGTAAACGGACACGATCTTCTTAAACTGGGTCAGTAATTCTACCTTATTATCTTTCAACCACACCCTTGAGGTGACGACACTAACCACTATAAATGTAATTTAAACTAATGCTTGTTCTTGGTATTAGAGACACCAAGAACAATCCCAAAGCAACATAGAGAAACAAAAATGACAAAGAAAAAAATAAAGCCTATGAAGAAGAGTTATGAAGCACAAAGAACTGTGCAACGATCTTTAAAACTAGAGATACAACATAACCAATACATGTAGGTACAGTGGGATCCGCATAATGCGACCGTCAAGGGGCCGCCGCGCCGATGTGATGTTGTACTTACCGGACGACGTAAAAACAGGACAGATTTACTTTCATAGCAATCTGAGCTTACTACACAGCAAACGACGGTCTCGCAAAAAACAGCCAGCCTTTACAAGCGAAGTCGTATTAAACGGATTCTGATGTATATTCGAATTGCGCACCAATGTTCAAACCGACCACAAAACCAATCAAATCAAATACGCGTATGCAAGTGAAGGTTTGTTACCAACATATACAGGGTTTAATGATAAATTCAATAACTCTGTATAAGCATTAAGCGCTGTATTTAAGGGACCTACAAAATTTCTATAACATTCTATCCTAGAATATGAGATTAACAGAAAGATACTACCTACTCTTAATGTACATAATATATATGGTTATAACATGGACAATACTTCAGCTATTCTAGTTCTACCTACAAATACATGATATTCTATGACATACTTAAGCTATAATAAAAATATTCTCTCAATTCTAGGTAAACAAACAATCGAACCTCGTCAACACAGGTATGGTATCGGCAAAGCCTTCTAGTATTTCTTTTTTGCTTTCCGCTGAGAAAAACCGTGCGCTGAATCGTCTTATTATAAGTCGGAGTCTAGAATTGAGATAATATTCATTATTTTAATATTTATTATTCAAAAAAATTACGACAAATCTGGCATAGGTAAGTACCTAATCATTTTACAGCCATATCTTATAATATCAGAAAGTTAAAGTTTTCTTATTCTAAACTTGGTGTTATTTACCTAGTGACTAGAGGCAGGTCTTTGGCAAAATTATCCAAAATCGATCTTTGAGCATCTTCCGTCTCAGCACTCAATAATTTCTCAAGCTCGGCCTGTGGCAGTTTGTACTGAAAACATGATAATTTGCATTAGAAATAGTTCTTAAAGTTTTACTTAGCATAATCAGCCTTTTTAAAAGTCCTAAGACCTAACTCAGTCCTAAGACTAAGATCTAACTCAGTCCTAGGACTAAGGCCTACCGTGGATAGGCGATTGGGCCATATCCACCAAGCTGGCCCAGTGGCGTTGGTGAATGCATATATAAAATTGAATTTCTTCTCAGAATGTATTCCTCACGATGTGTTCCTTTACCGAAAAGCTTATGGTATGGAAATCCATACATAAACTCAAGAACTGATTAGTACGCGCCCGGGATGTGAACCCGCAGCCTCACGCTTTCAAGTCGAGTAGTCTTCTAACTAGGCTACCACGGCTTTTTTTAACTAGTAAATATTGTACTAGCTTGTCTTGTCACATTGCTAGGCAAAAGCTTTAAAATATTTCTATTAATTGCCAGTGTTGAACCTTTCTAGGGTTCTTTACATAAAGATAAATGGTAAGACGAGATGTGGTGTGATGAAAGAAAGAAAGAAAGAAAAATAATTTATTTTGTAACATCATAAACGTAGGTGATGCTCATCGTTTACTATTAATTATAATAAGCTTTAATAATTCCACCTATTAATAACTCTTATTCTAATCTATTCTAAATGATGTCCAACCAGACCCAATTACTAAGCCTACAGTGTCTGTCCATCAGTCTGTCATACTACACAGTGCCTAAGTCTACTTGGGCAAATCAATGTTCGATGGAAACTTGCGACCGTTAATCTGATATTTATAAAATGTTGTAGGCAAATAGTTCAAGCACCCACAACAGGGTAGATGACTGATGTTTATATCGTTGAAACCAATAGCGTATATGGCGTACAGAGAAGTGACGTCACGATTTGCTGTTTCGCCTCTCTGTCTAGCATGATATTAAAATGCTTATAAGATGCTTATTTTTGATCAGATTTTCATTTTCTTTTCACTAATTAGCTATATTTATGGGCCTCATTTTAATAGCACAATATAAAAAAAAACAGTCATCTAGCCTATTGTATTATTTGTATATGAGTGAAATGCATTACAGGGTTGTGAAGATAGTTTGTGAAATCACAGTTCAGGGTGAACAACAAGTTATTATGTTGGGTAGGTAACTTGTTAGGTTGCTTTAGATGTACGATATGAGGTATGATTTACTTTATTTGTTGCAAGAGACCTCAATAAAGTTAAGTATCTATCACCAAGCTCCTAATGGCCCACTAAAGAACTGAGTCTTAAAGCTACCAGTGGTGCTTGAGGACCCAGTTCTTTTAAACCGACTTCAAAAAAGGAGGTTCTCAATTCGACTGTATGTTTTTTTTTAAATGTTTTTTACGCGATTTTCCGCCAATTATGAACTGATTTTGATGATTATTTTTGTTTGGTAGGTGATACTTCAGAGGTGGGCCCATATAATTTTATCGAAATCGGTTCAGTAGTTTGGTTTGAAATCAAAATGACTAGAAAATATGAAGATGTCATCTAGGTATTCAAAATTGAAGTAGCTTATATTTAAAAAAAAAGCATATGATGATGCTAGCGACACACCCACAATACTCTTGAACTCCTCTTTAGATGCCGGGAACATGCCTTTACTAGCTTACTACTAAGTCCTTACATTTTTTACTATCTTTACTTTCTGCACTCCGTAGTGGCTCATAATTATAGCTTAAAGCACTTGTGGATAGTATAGCTTTCTATTGGTGCCAGATTTATATAAAACAGATCAGTAGGGGTATTCACAACTCCATTGGAAAGGTTTCCATTCACATCCACATATTCGTCCCAGTCTACATTCAGGATGACAGAGATGGAGAATGTGGAACTGAACGGAAACCTTTCCGATTGAGTTGTGAATACCCCTGCAGTAGTTGAACATTACTTTAAATAAACATACAAATAGATTAAATTGTAGGCGATATCACAAAAGAAATTTCGATAAGAGTGGCTGCAATTACCTACTGTTTAAAGAATACAGAAAAATATTTTATTAGATTACACCTAGCAGTAAAGAGGAAAATGCTTGTATAATAATACAATGATGCTTAATTTTTCATGAATCATGATCTAACACTTTGCCGCTTCATTGAGTGAGTTATTGTGTCATTAGTATACTAGTTTATTGTAAATTAATGCTAAATGAGTGTTAATAGTGAAGTAGGTGCTGGTCAATAAACCTATAAATAATCAGCTGTGTTTGATATTCCTTTTTTTTATTCTTATTTCGTTCTTTTTTATTTGTTTTGTAATTTTTTTTCTTGTCACCTGATGTGAAGATATGATGCAGTCTACATGTGTAGCAGATTGAGCATGCTTGCCTAGAAGAAACCGATTCACTCGCAACTTGAAGACATCCTGATTGTAACTTTTGGAAAACACCACTCGGCCAATGCATTCCACTGTTTAGTAATTCAAATAATTTAAGTGGAGTGGATGTTTTGTATGGGTTTTTAATACAACCAAGAAATTGTGTCGCTTTTTCGAGGTACTGGTCATCTGACAGAAGAATGGCCAGGGGGGAACAAGATTATGCAAATTCGAAGGACACTCTTTGAAATGTATCTGATGAGATAATAATAGGCTAGTTTTCGTCGATGTTCAAGACTTTGTGGACTAGTCTGCACCATCTTAACTGCATTCCTCATTTTAATCAAATATTCTAGGCAGAGTTAAAAGCCCTGTATGGGTCACAATAGATATAGATAGTAATCGGGTGGATATTTTACACAGTGCCATCTTAGCCCCAAACTTAGCAAAGCTGATAGAATACTTAATCCTTTTTTTTTTGTAAGTACGTACAACACTCAGACACAGAACAAACATCAATGTACAATTTAATAAAATAATTATTTAAATATTAGTGTTTTTAGTAATTTTTTTGAGGACCATTAAAATTTAACAAGGGTAAGAATATTTATTCACTACTTTTTTCATTCTATTTTTGATATGTTTGGATTGTAAATACTAGTTATATATATATGTACATTGTACACCAATCAATTGTCTCCAAAACAAGATCCACGGCATCAAACAACCATTCTATATTTTGTTATAAATTAGTAAAGGCTTTTTTGTTGATGTGTGGTCTTTCACAAATAACTTTGGTCCATGATTCTGATAACCTCCTCTAACCCAACGTTGGCACACTTAGATACCAAATTATTTGACTTGTGTGTTAAGTTTATTTTATGGATGAAGTTCTGATTACCTACTTTAGCAATTTGTATTCAAAGTATGTGTTTTTTAACAAAAGAACAATAAAAAGTATGAAAGTAGAATTTTGTAAAATAACTATATCACTAATATTTTATTAACCTTTTTTTATATTTGTGTGTTTATAAAGATTAGAGTTAGAATAATACAATAAGGTACAACAATTTTCATTGTATTCTACCCAACATAATAATTAATCTACCTACCTAATTTATATTCAAACTCACTTTCCAATTGTACACAATTAGCATACTTTATGTTTCTAATAATAATCTTACCCCCCCTGTAGTCTTGTAGTAAACATTAATGTTTAGTCTTCACTATGACCTACTTTCACCCCATACCTGAACAGATTGCTAGTCGGATCCTTACAATTTTATGAATAGTAAGGGCAAAAACAAATGAATTTATAAATTTTGTTACTTCTTGCTTTATGTTGTTGAGATCAGGCTTTATGACTCACTTCAGTTGTTGTAACGTAGGGACCATTCTTGGAAAGTGTCCTCAGACTAACCATTTGTTTTAGTTATTTTTGCAGATGATTAAATTAGTAATATATTAACATATCGTGATATCTACAGAGCTCTTACCTTGTCTGGTATAGGTTCAAGTTTTGCAAAAATAGTTTGCCAATACGACCAGCAAAACATGATGAGTAGAATATGGTAAACTATTAAATATACACATTGTTGCAAAGTACTCTTGATGGTAACTGTAAAGAAATGTTTATATTTAAGTTATGTATTGTTTTCATTGCTACAATACTGTTTTGTTATTCATAAGATACTAACAAATGCACAACTGAATCACGTATGCGAAATAGCTCCATGTAATGATAGACGCTATCAATAACACTGGTAACCACTTGAAAGCTCGCCAACACCACATGTTGCACGCACGGCAGGATGCACAATATCCAGGCGACGACACCCTACTATTTTGCACTGATGAAGCCATTTTTCAGTAATATTACACGGGAATTCCTAAACCCATGTTCACCTTACAAAAAGACAATAAAATGATTTGATTTGACAGCTTGACTTGACATTTATTAGAATAGTTGCCAGTGTAGTAAAAATTCACAAAAATACTTCCGGTAGATGCTTTGTGTAATGTTATTAGTGCTGCGTTCCGCTATGCGCTAAAAGTGATAATATTGCGAATCCGACCAAATTTAATAGTCACAAAGTATAAGGGCTTTGACTTGATCGAGTAATACTTGTCACTTTGGTCGGGTTCGCGATATTATCACTTTTAGCGCATTACGGAACGCAGCATAGATTTTATTCTTGGATCTGCGACTCATCCCTAGTGCTTCCTGCTTCTTTAGCTTTTCTGCTTGCTTCGGTCATAGACACAGTTACGGAGTTTTGGCGGGAACACGGAAAAATCATATCGTTGCCTTTGATAAAGATATAAATGTAGATATATATATATATATAGATATATACATATAGATATATATGTCTAGATAGAGTCTCGTCTCGTGCGTGTTTAGGAACGAAAAACAACAGCCCAATTTTATTATACGAGTGTGCGTCCAGCCATGTCTTACACTCGCGTAGTTATAGTGTTATAGTGTGCGTGCATAATGGTACCAGTTATTGAACAAATTCCAATGAAAATTGGGAAAAATCGATAGCGACATAAACATAATATTCGTAATCTACAACAAAGTAAAAACACTTGCTCTAACGGGGTAACGCAGAAAAGTCAAAGAATAATTTTACTATCGGGAAAAAAACAGCTGTCCCATAGACGAGGGTGAATGTATTTTTTTCTATGGAACACCGGATTTTTTACTCAGCTTCAGTCTGTCAGTTACCGGTGATAAGTGATTATTTTCGTTGCTTTTATTCGGCCTTTGTAATTCCTGCACACTGTAATTGCACAAATCGTATTTTTTCACAGCTCAATCTTATTTAGCGACTAGTACGTTTCTATTGACGGCACGACTGACACTAAGTGGCGGGGATGAATTTAGAGGCTAATAGTTCACCGCTATTTTTTTCGACGCCCTTAGGTTCCATCAATTTATCTAGACATATAATTTATCAAAGGTCGTTGCATTCTATGATTTGCTTAAACTTGTGTTTTTTCACGAATTTATGATGATGTGGTGTTTTATTAATGAGGCGTTTGTTTTAAAAAAAAGAATAGTTCGTGATGTTTTACTAGATGGCGTAAGAAGCATCAAACTATTATGTCAAACCCCGTTTAATCTTTTTTTGTTATTCCTGGCCATGGATACAAGTCCTTCGGCCGAAAACACGGTTAAACCGATTACGTATGGTGGTGGGTTCTTAACGAGTCACACCAAAACCAGTCACAGTTTGACTCGCTGGGATTTTTCTTCCCATCGAGACTTGTTAGGAAAACCTTTTGAAAAAAAAAAGATTCATCAGTTACAGGGACTCGATGGGAAGAATGAAATCCCATCGAGTCAGATCTCTAAACTCCGAAAAAGCTTGTAGTAAAGTTGCCATGGCTTTACTAGGGTATGATTAGACTTGACCGTGACTTACTGTGTGTGAGACTCATTTAACTAGAGTAAGAAGGATTGATGAAGAAATTTATTTGTGCCTCAAGGATTAGTCCACAATCCAATCAAACCATCCATGAACATGAACAACCATGATTCATCCTTGATCCATCGATCCATAATGGATTGTTAATAGATCGATGGCCATGAACAATTTTATAACAACTAACAATCAGGAGATCAAATCAACATACGGTTTTACTTAAAAAAACTTTTCAACCGTTAGTTACTGCTTATGATGCTCTGCCATCTTCTCTCTGACGTGAAGTTGCACGTGCTAGAAAAGGACAGAGAAGTTTAAGCAGTGACTAAGAGAATCGAGATTATTTTAGGTAAGGCCGATAATGTTTTGTTTGTTGTTTTAAATTTTTCGGTTTGGAATAAACTTTGTAGGTTCTGATCATTTCACCCAAAGCAGTTTTGAGATGTGTTAGTAAACAGTATTGCGTCCAAAGTAAAGAAAACATCTAATAAATGTTGTCTTTACCTTGGATGAAATTAACAATATCGGTGAAGTGGTAGTCAGTAGGAGACGGGCCGCTTCGCATTCGTGAGTTGGCCGGTTCACATCCCAACGACTCGTACCTTATGTCTGGAGAAGAAACTCAGTGGCGTTTTTAATCTACATATCCGCACTTAGCCTTATCTAGTTTGCTGGACTACGGCCTTATCACCCTGTGGTATGATATTGGGTAAATCTTAAAGTAAACGCTCCTAAAACGTAAGCAAATCGAAGCCGAAGTGAAGGTAGAAATGCATGGGTCACGTTCGATGGGTCCAGAAAACAAAGCTGAGGCGTTGGAAAGCGCAAAAAACAATAACAATAATATTCCACGCTCGTGAGCGAAAACAAACTAAAACGTAGTGTTTAATTTCTCTATGAAACAAATTGCAAACTGCAATGAGTAAAGAGTTTTTTGTTTTTAAACGAAATGAACTGTTTTACAATCAATGTCACATTGACAAGTTTGACAAACAATTTCAAACGACTGTACGCCATCTATTATAATTTTTAGAACTAACACTTTTTTTTAATAGAAAACGCCTCATTGAGTTTTGAATTACATGCACGAGTGTGGACAAGTGATATAATGTGGGGAAACATGTCTTTTCGTGTTGTTTTCAAAACTCCGTAGAAGCTCATAGTAAAGTCACCACAACTTTACTAGGGCATGACTTGGACTTGACTATGACTAATTTCGTGTGCCTAACTGTGATTTCATGACATATTTGACTTTATTATACTATTAAAACTTGCAAATGTATAAACCTGACACTGGCAGAATGCACAACGTGCGATGCCAATAAAAAAGAAAGAAAAAAAAATAAAGCAGTTATGGATTATGGACAAAAATTTTAACGTCAAATTCCTACAGCAGCGTAAAATTGTTGTCCTTTTGCTCAAAAAATCAAGAAATTCGACCTAATCTGGAAAGATTTTGGAAATAAATTATGGAGGTGAAAGAATGCAGCGATTTGGCCGAAGAAGTAAGTGTAGCAGGATTAGTAGCATTCATAAAAAAGAAGGATATTAACTCGCATTACACCGGACTATGACGTGTTTCAGAATCAATTCATTGTCGACGATGTGAGCAAAATTATTAAAGAAGCAATCGAAAATTCGATCGGCGGTACCGCCTATCAACACAACAAAGTAAACCAATGGACCTCAGCTGTTGTGGAATCTTGTTTGGGACAGTTGACGAAATTGCAAAAACCCTACAAATACATAGGTATGTGTATGCAATAAAAGCCAGTAGGCCGTCTCCCGTACTCTGAACCAATGGTAAATTCGGGTTTTAGGGTTTTCTTTTTCGTTTTCTTTTCGGGTTGTGTTCGGTTTGTGTTCGGAGAAACTTGATCCGAACGGAAACCTTTCCGATTGAGTTGTGCATACCCCTGCCGGAATGTGTTTTAACCAATAATCGTGAAAATGATGTGTGTGTAACAAGGAATTTACTTTTCCATTGCTTAGCAACAAATGTGTTTGTTGGTCAAGACGTTCACCAAAACTTAAAAATTATGTTAATTGTTTGGTTACAGTTACTTGCACGATAATGCAAAAGAATGGAGCTGGATTACATACTGCATCTTCTTGTTTCTGGGACAATAATACTGATGGCTCTTGCACAGTCCGCTGGGAGAACAAAACTATGTACTGCATTGTCTCCGTCTTCGGCCTCGGCATCTAGTATTAATCACTTTCCAATTTTATTTAAGCCTAGAGGAGAAGCTTGTACTGCAGATTAAAACTAAACACACCTTAATAGCTATAATTTTATTCCGAACTTAATCTTAGTATTATGAATTTTATAAGACTTGTAACTCACTTATTTTAAGTTAACTTAGAGAGAAATTCTTGATTTACTGCACTATTCATAATTACTTATATTTTGGCATATTTAGTGACACATAATCATTAAACACATAATGTATATGTAGCATCTTATATTTCTGTAGTGACAGACTTGTTTAATAGTCATTACCTAATTTAAGTAAGTAGGATATATTTTCATACACATTAAAACATTAAAAAACTTATAAGTGTTTTTTAACGTTCTTGAAAGTTTTGCAACTTATGTTTTTGAATGCCACTGTCACTAACACTCACACTATCTTAACAAATGCAACAATGCCCTGTGTGCCAGTGACATCTATAGAACTGGAACACGGATAGATAGATTTTCTGGTGCCTTACAAGTATATGAAAATAAAATATATACAAGTAACTTTAAAAAAAAAACAACCAACTTTAAATTAAAATGGGACCACCTCGAAAGTATTCTTAAAGAATATAGTTACTCTCTGGAATACCCTATCAAATACAAAAAAATATATATTTTAAAATCGGTCCACAATCGTCGGGTTTCTGACAGCAAATAAAAAACCAAAAATTGTTCATAAAATCCGTTAGATGGCGTTGACGGGACATGATTCTGATAGTATTGTATAGTATAGATGAACTAGGTAGTGAGTGCTACCTAGTCTATGGTTCTGAAGATTTTGAATGAACGAATCAAGGTCAAAATTTAAATCAGGGGAAGGGACACCCCGTCTGTCATCCCGGAATGTAGAGGATTGGGACGGATAATGTGGCTCCGACGGAAAACTTTCCGATTGAGTTGTGAATATTGTCTGTATTGTCATGCTCTTTTTTGTGGTTATTGTTTGTCTAACAAAGTACTTGCACATGGTATTTCTTTGGTAATACATGGTAAGCTTTCGTTATTCCACGCAAATTAGTGAGTGCGCCTTGTCAATTAATTAATTAATTACTATCAATAAAAATAACAATAACTATCAACAAACAAGAATAACAATATCGTAACATAACAATAACAATAACAATTTATCAGAATTCCAACAAAATGATACAAGAAAACTTGGAAAGGCACTTCACCAACGAACGCGAACTGTGAAGTGAAGCAGTGAAGGTGAGTGAACTGCTTTTTCTCCAGTAAAATGCGAAAAAAAGTGGACCATATTTTGCTAGCGAGTAGCGCATTCTATCCTTTGGCTGTAGAACTACGTTCTGACAGCTGTCAGAAAACTTCCCAGTCAAATATTGCTCTCAGTTTTTTACTAAGCATGTTAGTTGAGGACAGCAATACTTTAGTTAGTTTAGTTGTCAACTAAAACCTTCAAAATCGACCACATTGAATAACGTTATGTATAGAAGTGATTATGGAACTTCTATATAAAAAACTCAGTATCCAGTTATAATTATCCCTTCTTAACTAGCGAAGCTGATTTCCGTTATCCTGCAAGTGTGTAGTGTTTTTGGCTTCCCATCAAACTAAACCTTGGAAAAAGATTAGGAATATGTACCATAGATCTAATTTTTAACCAGCGACGGCGATAATGAAATGGACGGGCCCAGCGCTTGCAAATCGATCAAAATTAACAAGACAACACAATAAAGCATACCTAGCTAAAGTATGCATAATTAAATTTACTGGAAAATAGAGATAGCGAATCTAATTACTGCATGACAAAAAGAGAACACATGTACGTACATGTATTAGAAGTTTGTAGTATCGTACGACGGCTCGCATGTCGCAAAGACAGAGTATGACTGAAGCGAGTGAAGAGCAGGCGCTCAACATATACTTAGTCTTCAAAATCCGTGCGCTTATTTCCCGTCCATTCATCTTATCATTGTCGCTGTTTTTGACTAGATCTATGGCTAAGTACCTTTATCTTTGTATTTATTTTACGTTAACACCATTTATATTTTAGTGAAATCTGGTAGTTATGCAATGTGGAATAGGTAGGCCATTAGCGTATATCCTCAATCTCCAACCTCCCGTCAGATTCAGATATTTATCAAGGAAGTTTCAAGATACGCTTACGCTTCCTGATTCAGAGATATTTATTGCTTCCATATATATGTAGGTATTGTCAATATTATTTTTGCATAATGGACCCCGTCGGGAGCAGCAAAAGTAGAAGAGAGGAGGACGACTTCATTATTACTCAGTTGTCGCAAGTTGGTTACAATGGATTTATAGATTACGGATTTGAAAATTGGCGCGTTATCTGAGTGACACATATTTGTGTCACGTGACCTGCATCGATCCAATGGTTGAGCGCTCCTCGGGTCCATTCAACTCGGGCACGATCATCGCAGGGGAGAGGGATAGGTACTTCATAACTCCGATTCTATTCATACATAGGAAATACTTATGTAGCGCCATCTCACTCACACGTATTGAGAAATAATTAAATGAATGGTGAATGAGTGAAACGGGGATATGTTCGAGTGGAAATTGTTGAAAGCTGGCCTGCCCAGTCGCTATGTAAAATTTTTTGGTGTGGGTGTGGGTGTTGTGTCGTTGTCGGAACGTCAAACGCTTCAATGATTATTATTTTCAAGTGAACATTAATTTCTGTGTCGATTGTCTTTTATTTAACTTATTGTGGTATTTCCGTGTGGTGAACATTTCTTATTGAGTTTTGTGATCGTGAGCCATCTAATCTGGTGACGGTGTTAACAAATTGGAGGGGGGCTGCTAAAATACTACGATACCTAGTGTAACGACGTTTTACAACTCGAAGCGTTCGGTCATAAAAATTTCTCATCTCGCGCGGGCGAGGCAGACTTCCATTTTGTTTTATTATGTGGTTTGGTTGTTTACACAGTGCGTCAAGTTCGGGACAATGGAAAGACACGGTGAGTACCGCCCGAGCTCACGGCTCGTGTATTGGTAGATGTAGGTTTTAGTCTGCGCATGTAGCCCGCACCGCACATGACAATAAACATGCAACAGTGAATAAGTAATGGTATTCGATTTTGTGCATCGCGCGCAGCCGTGCTGATGGCCACGACGAGCATAGTTACACACTCGGCGGTTAATTGATTTCAGTTCAGTTTGTAAGCATGCGCCGCTTGTGGTGCAGTCGGTGGCAAAGTGCGTACGTCTATCGCCGCGTTTGCATGCCCCGTTATCAGCTGATTACATACAAGCCATCGCCACTGCTGCATTGCCACTTGCAGTTTAAAAAGTAAAAACTGTGCACCTTTGTACATAAACAACCTAGTTGCTATACCTTGCCATTGCCAATAAATAATTCCAAGATGGTTATTACTCTAAATCAACGCCAGGTGAGTTGGATATCAAACGTCAAGCCTGCATATGTATAGGTACTATTATCTTGCAGGTATATAGAGATGTTGTGTCTAACTTGTCATACTAGGTATGAATCTATGTTGTACTTACAGTACCTATGCTGATTAATTTTATCAGTGTTTGTAATCATTATTTGTATGATTGCATTGCACATAGTTCTCTTTTCAGATACATCACAGGGCTTATACATACGAAATTGTACATATTTTTTTGAAAATGGTTTTATGAAAGTCAACAATATAAAAGAATCAACCTCTTTCCTCTTCTAGGTAAGACTATACAGTCAGACTCTACTGTCTATTATCAACTAGATTATTCTTCTTATTGGGCCTCTTTCATTGTGTTTCAAAGTTGTTCCTAACAAAAAAGGGCAGTAGCAATAAAAATATATATATACTAGCATGAATTGATTAAACCCATTTTTTTTTGTTTATCTACTGTCTACAAGGCCGTCTTAAACTATGCTGGGGCCCTTATGGAAAGTAAAGAAATCAAATTGTACTAACATTTTTGTACTAGCTTTATTGTTTTACATCGATCCAAAGTCAAAATCACGTCAAATGTTATGGAAATTGTAATCATTTCGACTTAAATTTTAAGACAATAGTAAGTTTTATTTTCGATCCGGGTACTCACTGTTGCTGTGTCCGACAAAAATGTTTTGAGAATAAATATGAGAGTAATTGTCGGTCCTTCAGGGGCCCCCTGAGGATGGGGGCCCTGGGCACAGGCTCAGGCTGGGCATGTGCCTTTATGGTAAAGACGGTACTAACTGTCTAGTGTCTATCCATTCATTAAGGTGCAAAGCAAAGGTGACGTATTTCCCCAGGCGGACTCTGCAGTAGAGTCCTACCACTACAAAAAATATTTTCTTGTTTAATATGACAAAACTAGTCAAAAGCCTATAAGGGAATATTATTAATATTGACGCTAGGTTTCAGCCCATAAGGACTTATTGGATAATGAAAATCTATATATATAAACTCTAAAGCTGCTATTGTCATGAGCATTTTCATACTATGCTTGCATGTTATAGTGATTGCAGGTTGTATATACATACATACATAATATACGTTAAAGTAGTATTTGTATTAATTGCCCATTAATGAAGTACCCATTGAATGAATAGGTATTTAAATACACACTTAGTGTCGCTTAACACTAAGTAGACCTGGGTATGTCCTAAAACAACCAGTACCACCAGAGGACGGGCAGCAACGTCCTCTCCGTTAAAGGTGGTGAACATTCTGCGATCCCAAGCCACCTGCCAAGCGTGGGGATTATGGCAACACCTCCCTATTAAGGGGAGGCCTTCGTCCAGCAGTCGTTTTCTAGCTGATAGGTAGGTAGGTAGGTTGCTTAACATTTTTAAATTGTAACATAGTCTATGTTACAATGAAAAAATGTTAAGTAATACAGTATTTTTCGATTAACGCACACTACTGGTAAATCTGTGTCGCTGTAACAGCTTTGTAAGTGGGTCCCAAAGGAAACAAAACCTGTTCCACAGCAGACATCATTTCACACTAACTGAACATAATTATGACTCACAGATTTTGTGTAGGTAAACAAAGGGTGTCAAAAACTGTGGTAACCAAATATATTCCCTACATAACATAATTTCAGACATTATTATTATTACGTAGTACTATAATAATTATTAATTTATTCTGTGCTATTAAGTATAATGAATATTTTATGTCTGTTTATAATATTGGTTTATTTTGAACAGACAGACTAGCAAGTATCTGCTATATCTCTATTAAGTATAACTTAATTAATGTGTTATTGATAGATAGTTTTTTCTAGTTATAAAGTTAGTTAAACTTGTATTTGTTTACCTGTAATAATATGTTAGATAGGTATTTAATTGTAGATTTTTATTTAGGTACCTAATAAAAATTACTTAACATTACTAAAAAAAACAATTATTAAAAATTACTAGTTATTCTTATTATAAAGGTACAATTATTAATTTTACCTGCCTGGAAGAGATGCTTGGAGATGCCTGCCTGGCTTTTAGCAATAAGGCCGCCACTTGTTCCAATATTTAAGTTAATTAAATGATTTCTGTGTAATTCTTGGTGTGAACAATAAAGAGTTAATCAATCAATCAATCATAATATCAATTAGAAGAAGGTTAAAATCAAACGTTGAAGATTTTGTTACATATAGTTGTTAAGTACTTACGTCTTGAGTTTTTTAGTTCAAAGTCAAAGTGAAGCTAAAAGTATGGTTAATACAGACACATTAGAATGCAACAAATATGCAGAAGAATTGAAAGAATATTAATATTACAAGATCATTACCAAATTCCATCTTTTCTTATTACAACATCAGTGTCGGGCGTACATACAGACATCGCGAAAAATACCTGCTGATCTAAAAAAACTTAATTGAAAAATTATATCTTTCTAAGAACAGTATACTAGGTATAAACATAAGTATATTTATAGGGTATATTAGTATTTATTTCAAAAACAGGTTGACAACCCTAACACAAAATAGGAGCTACTTATTATTATGTATAGATCTAAACTGTAGATCTTTTATCTCACTCCATCTACAAAAAACAATAAAGTGAGATTGAGGATCCATCAAACAAAGGCAGACCTCACAGGCTACTGAACATGTTTTAACTTGTTCAGTATTTTAAATAGGTATAATACCTATTATGGGAATAAATACGTATAAGTAGTTACCTAGTCTTTGTTGAGTCGTGATTAGTCAGTGGCTGTACTTACCATATTATCTAAGTTCCTTCCATAACATTAGGGGCTGACTAAAGGATCACTAGAGCAGGAAATTTGGAAATCCTGGGCTCACAATGTAAATGTAGCTTTAGACTTAAATTATTTTTTTCTTCTATATCCTTTGTAAATTAATGTGCTACTGTATACTATTTTTGTTTCTGTGACAATACATTATTATTATTATAATTATTATTACTAGAGCAGGGTTTCCCAACCTGTAAAAATATCGATATTGAAAAAGACATTTTTTTTATTTTTTTTTTGTATGTACTTACATGTATTATACATACCCAATTGTTTTATATACTAGAACTCCGCTATAGTTAGAACTAGAAACCTTGATTAAAAGTTTACGTACATGGCTTATCGACTAGTAGTTAAACTTTTCCTACTTGTACCTAGATCTAGGCCAAAATTTCCTTATGGTCTAGCTAGATGGATGAATCCAGACTTAAAAATACAACAGGGTAATATGTATGTTTCTTTTTATTAACATGGGACTGGAATTTAAAAGGGACAGTGAAAAATTATAAGTAGAAGTACTTATAATTTTACAAGCTGAGCTATGCCTTGAATTATTTGCAACTAAAGTTACAAACTGTCTCAGAATGGGTTTTGAAAATACCTCCCTAGAAAATTATTTCTGTTCCATTCTTTTTATACGGGTACCACGCTAAAAGTTAAAAAAAGATAAAGACCTCTTTGCCCCAGGTTATTGATCTGAGCTAAAACTAATTTAGATTAACTTGAAATACCTAGATGAGCTGCGAATGTGAATGCATTAATACGAAAAAGAAGACTTTTTTTTGTGATAAAAACGATAATTCAGAAATGAGATTGACTCAACCATCGCTTCAGGATCTTAAAATCTGAATCTTGGCATTTTATGCATCGCTTGTGGCGCCCGAAATAAGGTAGTAAATAGAGCCGCTTAGTTCTCGGATGGGTGACCGCCAATCGGGAGTAAGGCTTTACATTTAATAATGCTACTGAGTGTCAGATTGGATTGCAAGTCCTGGATATTTGTTCTACAGTACCGTTTTTTTCCATTGCTGTCGAGTGACGGGACGAACGAGAGTTTCGTCTGGTAGTAAACGTCACGCCTGCCTCTAACAGTAGCAGTGCCAGAATTGTGATCTTGCCGCACTGTACTGCACTCGTCACCCTGAGATATTAGATTAAATCTCATCATACCCAGCTATTTTTTCTGGTTATATTGCCCTTCAAAACGAAATATAATAATGCTTGCACACTACTGCTTGGCGCTTGAATAACTTGCAA
Source organism: Erannis defoliaria (assembly GCA_905404285.2). Classification (NCBI taxonomy): domain Eukaryota; kingdom Metazoa; phylum Arthropoda; class Insecta; order Lepidoptera; family Geometridae; genus Erannis; species Erannis defoliaria. The sequence continues at coordinate 6,132,462 of FR990066.1, read as the reverse complement.
AAGTGTGGTACTTCCCCAGGCGGACTCTGCAGTAGAGTCCTACCACTACAGCAATTTTTTGTTGGAAATCTGTGACCGCAACTAAATCTTACTAACTCTAAATCTATGTATGACTTAGCAGTCACGAACTTTTTTTATTGCAGTATAAAATATCTATAATTTTGTTGCAGAACTTGCAGAATTTTACGCAAAATAAAAATAAAAATGTCGATTATTAACAAAACCAAACTAAAGTTAAACTCAAATAAGTACCTAGAAAGTTAGTTTACATGTCCAGCAGGGCTAACATGCGCACCGCTAGAAAATTTTGTCGCGTCTTTATGTCGTGCGAAAACGAGACAAACTTATACAGATTCGTAGCCTTGTCCTGTTTTTAAGAATCGAGAAATTTTTCTCGCGGTGCGCATGTTAGCCCTGCTGATGTGAAAAGTCACTTATAAACACAGCAGTTTTTTTTTTTAATATCTGTTGTAGGTACCTAATCCACAGAAAAGCGAAAGTCCTACTTCTTATTGTAGGTACTTTTTTTTTGGTAATTAATTTATTTTCCAAAAACAGAAGTCACAATAAAAAGTAGAAAATTATACCATAAAATTTACCTAAATGTAGAAAAAAATAAATTAAAATTAATAAAAAAAATTGGCGTTAAATCGTTAAATCGATTCGCACCGGGCTCCAAACTAGACAATAAAGCCTGTGTTTTGGGTGCCCAAACGTACCAGTTGCTTTTTAGAGATGGTCGTGCGAAGCTGTTTTAACTAACCTAAACTTTTTAACTAAACTAAACAAAGCTGCTAACCTAACCGGTTTCTTTTTAATGTTTTGTTACGAAACCCTAGACGTTGCCATATATTTCGCACGGTCCATTTGCTTGGCTACTAGTAAATACCTATCCATTTCTTCAGTATATTTTTAAAATTAGCACTTTTCTGAAACAAGTTTCTTTAGATAATTCAAGACCCATAATAAAATACATTGATAATATGGAATACATAGTTGGTCTGATGCTAGCTGGTAATTATATTGATAACAAGTTTTGTTAATGATTATTACACGACTCTATAACAGGAGTCAAGATATTTTTAATCGCATGCTAGTTCTTTTCTAACATCGCGGAGCAAGAACTGCGGAGGTGTGGAATTCCTTACCGGCGTCTCGTCTTCCCGGCCAAGTACAACCTGGGGTCGTTTAAGAAAAACGTGAATAGGTATCTCCTAAGCAAGCGTGTTCCAGCGTCGATCACATCGTCACTTCCCATCAGGTGAGATTGTGGTCAAACGCATGCCTAGTATCTTGTAAAAAAAAAAACGCGTTCGAGAAGCACTGTTGCATATTTATCATACAAAACTGCGTGAATACATTGATATACTCGTAGGTGGTACTTTGAAGACAAAAATGTCGAGCCGTACCATAGGGCTACCATTTCGATTTGAAATATCTTTACGAGGGCTAGTTTTTTAAAAATTCCGGATATTTCTAAAAACGTCGGAATGTTGGCACACACGCTAACGTGTGTTTTATAGGACTATAACAAGGAGGGTGTGTAAAGAGGTAAAGTGTTCAATAGTGTCGTGATAGTCTAGTGGGACAACGCTCGGTTCAAAATCTAGAGGTCGTTGGTTCAAATCCAGGGACCGTACCAAGGAGCTCTGGAGCTTATGAACGGATTAATATACCACTATCTTTTCGATGAAGGTAAACACCCGTCTATTAAGGGGGAGGCCTTCGTCCAGCGGTGTACGTCTTATGGCTGACTTCGGATGACGACTAAACACTGCGAGGAAACCTGAACACATCCAGGGAAGAAATTCATCAAAGAAATTCATTCAGTGTGGTGGATATGACATATGACCCAATCGCCTTTCGAGGATAGGCCTATGTCCAGCAGTAGACTATTATTTAAAGGCTTTTTTTAATGAAAAAATGGGCTAACTTTTAACCGATGCTCACCTTATGGTAACGGAAAGTTTTTTGACAGCTGTCAAAACGTAGTTCTACAGCCAAAGGATTAGACGGCGCTGTCGAGATATGGGCAATTTTTTTTTGCTTTTATCTTGTGAAAAAGCAGTTCACTTACTTTCACTGCTTCACTTAACAGTTCGAGTTCGTTGGTGAAGTGATTGCCCAAGTTTTCTTGTATCATTTTGTTGAAATTCTGATAAATTATTATTGTTACGTTACGTTATTGTTATTTTTTTTTTTGATAGTAATTGCTATTTTTATTGATAGTAGGTAATTAATTAATCAATTGGCAAGGCGCACTTACTAATTTGCGTGGAATTACGAAAGCTTAAGAAATACTATGGGCAAGTACTTTGTTATACAAACAATAACCACAAAAAACGCATGACAGATCTGATATACATGAAATAAGGTAACTTTTAATTTTTTGTCATTTTTAGTTTGCTTCTTTCGTTCAAAATCTTCAGAACCACAGACAAGATCGTGAAACTGTTCATGGTTCAGGGTCATGTCTCTTCTTTGCCATCGAACGGGTTTTTATGGACTATATTTTTTTTAATTGACTGTCAGAAAATTGCCCATTGACTTTGTGGCTCAAGATGGAGCACGCACGTTTGCCCTTGAGGTGCCAGGCTGAAAATGCTACATATTTTATGGAAGTTTTATCCATCTCATTACGTGACTGCAATTAGACGTACGTATACGAAGCACTCTTAATATAGCCGGGTAATACTTACAGTTTTTTTTGTAATACCAACAAAGAGTTCTTATGCCGCTGAAGTAAATGTCAACCTGCGCGCGCATTACTGATTTGGGCGTCATTTTCCGCAAATGTTTGTTGACGTTTTCGCTGTGTGGTTGATTATTATCAAAAAAAAATTTTTTTCCTCGCAAGTGTGACGAAAACAGTCGTATGAAACTTGTGCTATGTTTCAATACACTCTCGGCTTCCTTATCGCGCTCGCCTGCGGCTCGCGCGCATAATACCGCCTCTAGTGTAATGATCAACATAGCACACTTGTATCATAATGTACTATTATGGCAATTTTTTTTACATCTTTGTTTACATTATTTAAGTTTTATGAGGGAACCCAATTTTTTTCTAGTAATAAATATAGCCTATAGGTATAGGTATGTATGTACTCAGGGACAATGTAGCATTCTAATTTTGAAAGAATTTTTGAAATCATTGGTCTTGTACTTTTGAGTTTATTTTTTACATTGTAATATTGGTGTAGATTTATAATATTGGTGTAGATATATAATGTAAGTCTTAATCTGGTACGCTTAAGCAAGATTATTTATCGCTTATTTTTTATTGAATATAGGTATTTTTTTTATGTCGTAGTCAGCAACTCAATTTGAAATACATCTTAAATGATCAACATGTACCGGTACATACCAACAGTGATCGTAAATGGATAAATGACCCATATTTGTGATTGTAAAACATGTCAGTTATATTCGTTCCTTTACCAATCGGATGATGATGATATTGAACGCAGCGCAGCAGTCAAAGAAGGGATATGGCTAGTATGTTCGTTTTCCAATTAAAAATATAGGTGATTTACAATCACTATGTCGGTATAGGTACATGTTTGTGACTTAAGATCTTATGTGTTGATGTGTTGTTTGATGACATTCATCAAATTGAATTGTTCTATAAGACAACTTTAAACTATATTTTACTAGGGGTTGTCTCCACGGATCCCGTGATCAGACTGAATTAGTCACGGATCCCGGAGCGTTGCCTACACTAGGCCAAAACGTCCTTAGCTGGGCAGCGATGTCGGCGTATCATGCAGTAGGTACGTTAATAATATATATATATATGACGAATATGACGTTCCTGTAGTGGTTACTCGACGAGTAGGTTTAGAATCTTGATTATTCAACAATCTGCGTCAGAATTTTTTGTTCGTATCTTTCGCAATTTTTTGTGAAGCTTGTAGAACATTGAAACTTGAATCATAACTTCATTTCGTATTGGGGTTTGGTTGCTATTTGGATCTCATATCGTTGGATTGTTCAAGGATTTCCCCGAATCATTTATCGCCTAACAAACATGATCTCAATATTAAAAATGCTATCGGGTCTTGTTACTGATTTACAATCTATGATTGAATACGCTCGCAGCATACATTATTAGGCAGTATACGGGGTGATCAAATATGTGAATGGGAAGAGTAGAAATCAAACAGTTCGACAATTTGGGTTTGAGATGGGTGCTCTAGATTTATTAGACTAAAGTTTATTCCAGCTAATCCTATACTATAGGTACACAAAAAAACCCCGACTACTCAATACTCAATCATTTTATGCAACATAAGTAGCTAACTGCAGATCTTAGTACCTACGTAACATGTTCATATAGTTATTCGAGTGACACAGTATAATGACCCTTTTCAGAGTATGCAGAATGCGCACTACGCCCGGATAAAATCGCTCTTAGTAAAACTGCTCACTTTTTCTTCTAAGCCTCATTTTTCCTAATAAGCTTTTAGTAGTGGCTAGAGTACGTTAACGCAGTGCTAGTTTTTAATGCACTTAGTCCGAATATATTTAGCGCAATAGGGATAGTCTGTACATGTACAATGTTCTTGTGATACGCCGTCCGCATATTTGAGCTTCAAATAGGTAATAGTTCGACTTGGTGTACTTGTACAAAATATTTTTTTCCATAGTTGATTCTCCAAACCTGTTGTCTCATATAATATCTTACTGTATACAGCGCTCGCAGAGATATTTAGCGCAATAGGGATAGTCTGTACATGTACAATGTTCTTGTGATACGCCGTCCGCATATTTGAGCTTCAAATAGGAAATAGTTCGACTTGGTGTACTTGTACAAAATATTTTTTTCCATAGTTGATTCTCCAAACCTGTTGTCTCATATAATATCTTACTGTATACAGCGCTCGCAGAGCCAGAGTCACTAACCTTTTTTCACTTCAAGTCTATAAAAATAATACATCTTTCTTTAATCCTATTGTAAGAATGGATCGTCAATACAATGATTTATTAAAAAACAATTCAGAATTTGATGTGTTTGTTCCTAAATTTAATAGTTATATAAAAAACGTAAAAGATATCCTCCAAATGTAAGTAATTTATTTTAAGATTCAGTAGCTGGACATGCGTGAAAATTCTAGCGTGTGCATATGACGAAATAACACGTGATACCAATTTTGAGTTTCACCAACTGAACACGCGTGTCCAGTGTCCAGCCCCTCGAGTCCAATTGGTGAATAACCCTCCAATGTTGGAGTGTCCAGACGCAACGGCTGTGTTTTGTCTGAATAATTCATCCCATTGATAGATATTATTTTTGTTTAGTTTTTACATAAATATTGGGCCGTCTTGGGGGTGCCTATAGCTGCAAGCTTATAGCTTTGCGGATGAGCACTCTCATGGCATTTATTTTTCTGTCTACACATACTTTGGGTTACAATCCAGTTCAGATTTTTGTTTCCATTTAATAAGAAATCAATAGTAATCTGTTTTGAAAAAAAACAATGATTAATAAGTACATAAAATACAAAAAAAATGTGCCAACCGTGAAATTCTCCAGCTTCGCCAACAAATCGGTGTGCGACTGCGTTCACACTCTAGTGGAATTAACTACTGCACGACGTAATTATGTGTGGTCAATTTTCCATTTGCCATGTCCTTACGAAGTTTTATAAACAAGTATTATATTATACATCTAGCCACACACACAGCGGACACGCCATATCTAGCTTCAAACTAAGCTAAGGCATGGAAACCAGATAGCAGATGCAATGCTTTTTTATTAACAAAAAAAACTATTTTTTTGTTAATAAATAAGTATGTTAATTGTATACACACAATACCCAGACACAGAACAAACATGCATGTTCGTCACATACTTGTTTGTCTTGGATGGGAATTGAACCCACGCCATACAGCTCTAAAGGCAGAGCTGTGTGGCGGACGATATGGACGATTCTACCAACTGAGCTATAGGGCAGTCTATGGTGACATCAGTTACTATTCTATCGTTATTCGTCGGCTATAGTGATGTCACTGCGTTCACTCCACCTGATCGTTTCGGACCGCTGGCTTTTCACTTCGAATTATTTAAGTATATTGTGCTTTGGACAGCGTATAATCTGCTAAATTTAAAACCCCTGCACATTTTGTTTCGCAAATCAACAAAAAATGTATCGTTTTTAATCGTATGTTTCATTACACGTACTGAATTCTATCATTATTCGTCGGTTATAGTGATGTCCCATGCTATAATAATATTCGAAAGTTTATATTAATAGTAAGAGGTCTTACTAAGACCCGAGGTCCCGATTTCTAAGGGGACCTTGCATTTTTGAGACAAAGCAAAACGCTTGGAACAGGTGTTCCTGGGGGTGATCTGAGCTGATTTAGCTCGGTTGTCAAAAGGTTCCCTCCAGTAGGTGGGCAGGGGGGGGAGGGGGGAAAGAGTGCGTCCGGCGCGCCTCAATCTAATTTTCATATCTGCATACATCTAGCAACTATATCGAGTTTGGTGTCATTTTCTGATAATTCGAGGACGAGGAAATCATTTCTGTAACCAAATTTTTACTCACCCATACAAAAAAAACCCAGAAATTCAAAAATCTATATTTTTGCACAAAAATTTACTCAAGTGTAAATAATATAGTTTGTCACGCTTTGTAGCTCTTAGTTTTTTAAAATATTTAAAAGTCTGTCTTAGGGTCAACCCACACGTACCACAACCAGAACACGTGGTCGGGCGCATATTTTGTATTGAAAATGAATAGTAGAATTTACACGTACCACATTTTGCCGTCATTATCGACCGCATTTTGTCGTTGCGATGTGGTGTGGTTGTGGTACGTGTGGGTTGACCCTTAGATATATCACTAGTCTAGTAGATACCAGCTTAATGATCACTAGCCTAAAATTCATCCCAAAACCAGTGTACGATCCTGCAGGCTACTAAATAATGTGTGTGTGTAAATGTATGATCTCACTGGTTTCGAACTAGTTTTCAGTGTTTAGGAGGTGAATGGCCTCACTTCGTATAGGTAACAATAAAAATGACAAAATGCGGAATACAAAAGAAATTTATGGACTGTAATAATATAGTTCTGTATATTAACAAGTAATCTGTAACTGTAAACTTGTGTTGTTTGCAGTTCTATGATTTTTTACCGACTACAAAAAAGGAGGACGTTCTCAATTCTGTTGGACTATTTTAAAAATGTTTGTTACTTCATAACTCCGTCATTTTTAAACCGATTTGCAAAATTCTTTTTTATCTGAAGGATAAACATGTACTTTCAGATTGGTCCCATAGAAACATCAAAAACGATTCAGAAGTTTGATTTTTAAATCCGGAAAAGGATGTCATCCGTGTAGTTGAAATAGTATTTTTTTAATGTATATACTTGTTAACTTGTTATTACGAGAAATTGTGTGATATGTTGTGAATCGTGCTCCTGATACTTCGGCGCAATTGCAAGCACTATGTTCGCGGGCAGAGTATAGGCAGCTCGATTCACATCATCATCATCAACCAGAAGACCTCCACTGCTGGACCAAGGCCTCCCCCTTAATGGGGGAGCAGGGTTGCTATAATTCCCACGCTTGGCGGTTTGGGATCGCAGAATTTTCACCACCGTTAACCGAGAGGACGCTGCTGCCCGTCCTTCGGTCGTTCGGGATGCAGGTTTAGGACATACCCACTACCTAGGCCCAAGTATACTTACAATTCACATATACATAATCATAAAACTGTAATGAACAACCTGTATTATTGTTACTGTACTTTGCTCTTCACTTACTCGTATTATCTTACCGTCATATAAGTACTAGTATAAGTATGTATTATATATCTGTGATACAATGTGACCTTATATAACATTTTTTACGCGCAAAAAATAACAAAATAGATACCCACCTTGATTTACGTCCTGTAAGTAATTCGCCTCTTTGTAATTGTAGTGTAATTTGTACCACCGAGCGAATTTCCAAAAAGGCTGAAAAATGTGTGATATGATATGGATAAACTTGTGATATGGATATGACAAAGAAAGTAGGGCGGCAAAAAAGATATGGGCTGTATAAAAGGATATGCGGATGTGACGAGGCGGGTAGAGAAAAAGGAAGGAACGCGCCTTTTCAACCTCTTTATGGAAACTGAGCCCTGAGTCTTGTACGTTGTACGTACCATCATTTCTCAGACTAGTAATGACCGAAATATTTTCGTTTAATGAGGACCCAGGGTATCTCCCCGAGTATCTTTCCCGAGAGATATAATCTGGGTATCTTAAAGTCCCGAGTGAATATTTTTTCTAGGCAAGCGTGCCGTGTCGTAGACCGTATCTTCGCTTTACATTAGACCAGTTAGTGTTCAAACGCAAGGCTACAAATCATTAAAAAAAACAAGAATGTAATTCTTGAATCCTGACCTGTTCAACGAAAGCTGCAGAACATATAAGTATAGAGAGTATAAATATAAGCAAGAACCTACGAAAAAATAATGACCGCTATGAAGGAATTACCGGCTAGTTTACTCTTAACATCAAGCGGGGTAACGGTCAATCACAAGCCTATAACTAAATAAATTAAAAAAAAAACCAGCCACCACCAGCGCCAGCTCGGCATGAATGTCGTTAGTTTCCTCTATTTTACTGCTTTTCGTGTTATCGGCCTGACCACACGTTTTATTTTTAATTGAAAGGAACACGTGATTGAGAAACATTTTCTGTAGGTAGTTACTAGCAGTTATGAATTAAATTGAAAAAAATTTTTATACATTTCCATAATTTAAAATAAATTACACGAATTAATCACACGATCTTTGATCAAGTTTTAAGTATACTTTATTTGTTGAAAATAAATCTAGACATTTCCATTGGTGATACTATTACGATTTAACCTGTTATCTACATACATATTATAATTATTATTCTACAATACAATTGATGATATTTACCAGGAAGTTCCCAGCTTCTAAAGCGCCGCCGTTGATTGTTCCTTCAAGTAAAGAAGCGCGTACGCATTTTACATTCTGATTTGTTATTATGTTTTCTATCGTTGTATTGTCATACAATTTATATCGTTGACTGTAGTGACCTTGGGTCCTTGCGTTTTACCACCACAGTATACTTAGAATAGATACTCCATGCTATATCAAATACAGCTGCTATAGCTTAGTGCTTAGTTTGTAACTAAATTGTTTTTAAGAAAATTTGAAACCAGAAAAACTTGACTTCCAAGTATAATAATCACGCAAGTCTAAAATCGTAATTAGTATTTTAAATACTAATGACGCCTGCTTAACATAATAGCATAAAGTCAAGTCAGGGGGCCTCCCGCAATCTGTGTACAGCATTCCTTTTCCAGTTTTGCTCGGTTTTATTTCTGTTTTATCATTTTCTGCAGTATCTAGCAAGAACGAGAGGAATATGCTAAACTATTGTCTATTAGATGAAATGCTGGATAGACTATTATAGGATTTGATCTTACTTTACAGTTCATCAACAGCCGGAAGACGTCCACTGCTGGACGAAAGCCTCCCCCTTAATAGGGAGGGGTTGCCATAATCCCCACGCTTGGCAGGCGGCTTGGGGACCGCAGAATGCTCACCACTGTTAATTAAGAGGACGCTGCTGCCCGTCCTCTTTAGTCCCGTCCGGTGGGTCTGGGTGGAGTTTTAGGACATACTCAGGTCCTTCAGGACTTTACAGTTAGCGCTACGGTAATTACCTGTATATCTTTGTCTATGTCGTGCTAATCTGGTTCACTATCTACAAAAAAGGAAAATATTAATCGTAGCACAGATCATAGTATTGTCAAACTATTTGGCCGTCGGAGGAAGGATTTCCCCTGATTTGGCCGTATAGACGCCTCAGTATTTATTTATTAATTTTATTATAATAAATACTAATAATAATAAATAAAAAATGCTTGGTAAAACTATACTAATTACCAATTATAATTGGCAAAAAAACGTAACATAGAGATGAGTTACAAACATGAGGTCCAGTCAGTAAGCATTTATCTGTCGGTCGTGGGCCGTAGCCCAATAGGAGAAAACGCGTATCGCAATCGTGAGGTTGTAGGTTCGATCCCGTACCCATGAGGTTTTCGAAACTTACCTGTGTTCTTATAGATTTTAAACATCCACTAGCTTTTCGGTGGAGGAATAAAATCGTGAGGAAACCTCGGTATAATGTGAAAAAAATTGTGATAGATAAATATTATAATGGCGTATGTGAATCCACCAACCTGCAACCCCAGTATCGCCCAATCGCTCTTAGAGGCTTGATCTCCACTACAGCATCACCATAACTATAAGCCTGCTCTTTTGGAAATCCTTTACAGCAGAAGCAAATGCATAAAAATGGAATGTCTAAAAGGGATTCCGGTCTACGATACTCCATACAAATGTATTCCCCTATTTTCTTCCTAAATAAATACCTGATCGTCGAAAAAAAATTTATGGCACTAGACATAAAAAAAAACTAGGTCTACTATAATACAGTGCAACCAACTTATCTGTAGAATGAGCGATGGCGCCACAATCGAAAATTGTGACGTATGAAATCGAAAAAATTACGTTTTACGAACGGCGTCAGTGGTTCCGCTTTTGGCCGTTCTACAGTTAAGTTGGTGGCACTGTAGACATGTCTTTGTCATTTCATTTTTTCAACAACTAATTGTAAAAAAAAATATAACCATCTAAAAACACACAGTCACTTCACAGTGATTTTTGAAGGGCTATATTTTCTATAAGGCTGATACAGTGCAGTTACCATAAAGCCGTATTTTTTCATTTCCAGAGTATGTGCGGTCGCAATGAGTGAGACCCGGTGAGGGGCGGTGATGCAGCGAGCGCACGCGGGCGGCTCACAGCAGCCGCAGGCCTCCGCCGCCGCCCGAGCGCCCCTCTACCGCGCACACTCGCTCTACCCTGACATTGACGATCAGGTACCACACCACACAAAACGTAAAACGTAAAAGATTCACTACCATAATATATATCACGTCTTTAACATACCTAGTTGAACCACAATATACGTAAGCTCATCATCATCGATCCCCAAGCCGCCTGCCAAGCGTGAGGATTATGGCAACCCGGGGTTGCCAACCCCTCCATAATAAGAGGGAGGCCTACGTCCAGCAGTGGACGTCTTCCGGCCGATAATGTAATGTAATATGGCATCAAACCTGAAATCGCAATAAAATATCTGCTGTTCCATACAAAAAGTTCATTGGCTTACGACAAAATGTGTGGAACAGCTGATATTTTTATTGCGATTTCAGGTTGAAGCCATAGTAAAAGTTGTTCGTATTACCTCTTCTTCGTTCTTACGTCTGTAAATCGTCGAGGATGCAAAATAACAGCTTAATCGTATCTATAATTATTATTCAGTGCAAGTTAATTTGTATATAAACAGTGACGATATAACATGTAGTGATCAGGCGCGCGCAGACAGCGGGAGCCGCGTGACTTTAACAAGCCAAGACAGTAAAACTACAGGCATATGTTTAGTGTAGACAACAACTAAGCAGTACTGAAACAGCGCGTGACCTTGTGCACAAATCACTCCCACTTACGCGCTATCAGAGTAAGCACGTTACGGCAGTAGCTGGGAAGCGGACGCTTACCATTACCACTGTCACAGTAAACCCGTGGTAAACCCAATAGTTTGTACTAGTGTGACATATTTAATAACCAAAATTCACAACAAAAACTTTTTTCGAGCGTAGCGTTGTTATTGGTAGCAAATAATTAGGCACATTTCAAGTACATAATTACATTTTTAATTGCATAATTGGTAATCAAAAATGTAGCGGCGTCGGAAAGGTTTTAGATTCAACCAATATCTTCTGTAGAGATTAGAGACTGGTATTTTTTGCAACTATCGCCAGAAACTGCAGAGACCAGTTTTGTAACTGACACTATTTATATTATAACTCCGATGGGATGGCAGAGACAGGTTTTTTTTTGCAACTGATGCCATAATTCAGGTTTTTTTTATTCACGGGTAAGTCCTCTTTTGACTACCAACTCGCATGTTGGTAAGCGATCTTATGGAGTGGCAGGGACTGACGCATCAGCTTTGTCTATAGTCCATGCCAGATCATTGTAGCCGTGATAATCCTTTGGGAGAATACATGGAGAGGGTAGAGGGCTAGAGGGTTCGAGCCCGAACACGTACCAATCTTCAGAATTTATGTACGGATTTTAAAAATTCATTCATTCATTTCATTTCCTTTTGGTGAAGGAAAACATGGTGACGAATCCTGCACACATGTTCGAAGATGAAATTCAATGGAAAAGGCTTTTTTTCACAAAATAATAATAATGATTATTGTAAAAAGATGGCAGATGAAACAGCCTGGCATCCGAGCAGGTAAAAATTTTACATATGGCTTTCGCAGTTCGCACTACCTAATGATTGTCTATGAAATCTAGCTGTACCTACTCTTACTACATAAGATATTGTATATCGTGACCAGAACTATTAAAAAAAAACTCGTTGCTCGCCGACTCATTATAATTAGATTCTAGTTCAACTTGCTCAGCGCTACTCGGTGGCGTTCGCACAGAAGTCGGGCATTATAAAGATAAAGATTTATTTAACATGAGTAGAAACATGCTTTTGATGACATTAAATTATGTGAGCTTCATGTTATGCCTGAAGAGGCGTGCAAATGAGAGATGACAATACACAATAAGATAATAAAATAGATTATGCACGTCAAGCTTAAATTTAAAATTTTGTGTCAAAAAAATTACCAAGTTAGTAATAACCATTTCATCACACTTGCTCGTAAAGTGGATCTTATTACATTGGTTTTAGGCTCATAATCCAAGCTATTTACGCACGGGTTCTTTTTACTTTACATTACGGCATTTGTGCTATAATAGGTATAACCCGGTAAAGTCAAGGATGTACGTGACTGCAATTAGACGTATGTATACGAAGCACTCTTAACATTGCCGGGTAATACTTACAGTTTTTTTGTAATACCAACAAAGTGTTCTTATGCCGCTGAAGTAAATGTCAACCTGCACGCGCATTGCTGGTTAGGGCGCCATTTTTCGCAAATTATTGTTAACGTTTTCGCAGTGTGGTTGATTATTATCAAAAAAAGCTCGGCTTCCTTATCACGCTCGCCTGCGGCTCGCGCGCATAATACCGCCTCTAGTGTAATGACCAACATAGCACACTTGTATCATAATGTACTATTTTAATAGTCCACTACTGGATTTAGGCCTACCCTCGAGGGGCGATGGGCCATATCCACCTCGTTGGCCCAGTTGCGGGTTGATGGATTTGCATACGCAATGGAATTTCTTCTCCAGAATAATGCAGGTTTTCTCACGATGTTTTCCTTCACCGAATAGCCAGTCGTATGAAAATCCGTAAATACACATTCGCATTTTATTTCAGTTACAAGTTCTCCCTCATTGCACTGCACTCTAATCTCGCTTTTTGTAAAAAATAAACTATGGCGAATGTGAATTTATGAACCTGCACTGGGCTGCTTGGTGGAATTAAGCCCAAACACCACGAGGATAGGCCCAAAAACACGTACGCCCGTACCCAGCAGTGCGGAATCTGGTTCCTATCCACTCAATAGTTCCACCATAAAAGTCGGGAAATTGTATTTTTTATTTAGATTTGGCTTGCGTTTGACCACACTTCTTTTGAACGGACTTCGGCAAAGAGATCCACATCCTCACCGTGCGTATAAAATGTAGAATTAAATAGTTTTTTTTGTTAAACCGTTATAACGCTTGATACTATATGTTTTTTTAATTTTTTTTTTTTTTTTTTTTACAATTTGTACATACATTATTACATCATAAGTAGTACCGAAAAACCACCATGGTTTGTCTCGGCACCAATCACATCGCGCTGTCAAATAAATACATATTTTTGTAGTTGCAAAAATAAATAAAAATGTTTACCCTTACAACATCTTACCTACCTACTATAATAAATATTAATATGCCTGCCGCGACAAGCCCAAAGTGAAGTTACCTTCAGTTTGGATATGGCGCGGCAATATAAAGAAAACGTCCTCGACATATTTGAGTTCTGCAAAATATTGCCCGCACAAACGAAAGTATGTATGGCCCTGTTATTAGAACAGTTCAACAATTTAGAAGTCCAGATACCGATTTCGCACGATAATATGACTACTAGAATGATTTCTCAAAATACCCAGGACTAATAATTTTTATGGAAAAAGTACCTTAGCCTATCTGGTTCCCACACTTATGAACAATATACCCAACAGCGTAAAAAGTAACATAAATAAATAAAAATTACAAACGAAAGTATAAAAAATATTTTTATGATAACTTGTGACGCAAACGAGTATGTGTAAAACAACACACTAAATGTATGCTACTTTACTTTACACGTCATATTAATTTCCATTAGCTACCTATATTATTTGCAAAGTTGCAAAACGTTTGTAAAACTCAGCCTGTATAACCACTTGTTTACGCCAATCTTAGAACCGGTAACCGGTAAGATAGGTGTGAAGAGCGTGCAACCAACGCCGCCGCGCCAGATCCAATCCAGATTTGGTTATGTAAAGTCGACACATTCCTCCCAGTAAAGTCATTACACATTTGAACAGCATAAATTAAACCGTGACCGTGATCCCGCAGGTCCCGTGATCTCACCGAGTGCAGTTATCTCTAATGATAATAAATATGGAATTCATTAATCGAACTTCCTACCTCAATTTCTCATCTGTCTTTGCGCTTAGTGATTACCCAGTCTTAGTAACTACTCGAAAATTCATCTTCATTCATTCTATCGTCACCGTGAAACATGGAAGAATTAATTAAGTTAAGACGTTAGTAGTTACTTAATTTATTAATTAATTAATAATAATTAATTAATTTAATTCATTAATTCATTCTTAATTTCTTTTTGGACGCATTTTTGATACACACCGTAGCCTTAGGGTTCCGTACCCTCACGTACGGAACCCTCGGTGCACGAGTCCGACTCCCCCTTCGAACTTCCTACCTCAATTTCTCATCTGTCTTTGCGCTTAGTGATTACCCAGTCTTAGTAACTACTCGAAAATTCATCTTCATTCATTCTATCGTCACCGTGAAACATGGAAGAATTAATTAAGTTAAGACGTTAGTAGTTACTTAATTTATTAATTAATTAATAATAATTAATTAATTTAATTCATTAATTCATTCTTAATTTCTTTTTGGACGCATTTTTGATACACACCGTAGCCTTAGGGTTCCGTACCCTCACGTACGGAACCCTCGGTGCACGAGTCCGACTCCCCCTTTTCCGGTTTTGGTCTTAAATTGAAACATTTAATTTGACCTTGACATTTATTATAATTTAGGAGATGAGTACCTACACCTGTCATTTAACAACTATAAATATATTTAAATCCTGTACAGGCGCTACAACGTTTTCCTCAATGAAGTACGCGAGTAGGAAAAAGCAGTAAGGCCGAAATGGTTGATTACATCACACTGATTATTCCTATCTCTCTTTCAGATCCCCGCGTCTGTGATTAGCAGTGTCGGCACAGTGAGCTTGTCCCAATCTTCTTCGAACCCTACTTCGAACATAACCATGGCCAACCCGACAAATCCTGGACACGCGAGCAGCGGGAGTGCCACGCAGCCAAGTTCCCAGCAGATCCCCACTCAGGCTCCCGTTCGTAACCTGCCTAAAAAACGAAAGTACGACCCCGCATCGCACGAGGAGCAGAATTGTGCGAACAACAACACGGCCCCGGCTCCACAAGTCGTCGATTACCAGCCTCAGAGCCAAACCTACCAACGCACTGTGCTGCAACCTTCGCCAATCATTGCGCAGCACCCATCCCCGCCCACAGACCGTCAACCTTTCTCTATTTACCCCAACATTGATCTGTCCGAATGGCGAGACCATAGAGTGCTGGCGAAGCAGCGTGGTTACTACATACCAGGGGTGATAAGACAGGCTGAAGGCTGTAAAGTTATCGTCGAACTTGACGGGTATGAGAACGAACCCGTGGAGTATTGCGACGTGTTCGGGGTGCATAAGTTTGACGTCATCAGTGACGCAAGCCCACAAATGAGCCATCTGCCGATAGGATCGGCGTGTGTGGTTCGCACAACGGATTCAAGCAGGGAGAACGTGCAGAATGTTTTCGTGAAGGCATTCGTTCTGCAGGTGCTCAACTCGCCCATCAGGATACGAGTCAGGGTATGAACATCTCATTTTTGTCATGTTTGTCTGGCAGCGCAAATATTCATTTATTTTTCATCTGTTTAGAACCTTGATTAAGTAGATAAATAGCTTACTCCTCCAAGGTTTAGAAGCTTTGTGGCGTTAAGCGGACGCCCAATTGCTGTTATATGTGAGTATTCCAGTCAACGGTGATAGGATATATTATGCGAAATTCGTGCCAAAGTACTCTTTGATTCATGCTCATCTCGTGGTCACTTTTGTATAAAAGCCATCATATCCTTTCTAGTTCAAAATAAAGACAAGGTCTGTTCGAGTCGTCACTTTTCCTCAATCGCCAGATTCCCAAACTCGTCAGTTGCCTTATCTAACATTTTTAAACAATATGCTTTGCTTAGTGCTCAAAATAATTATATCATCATCAGCCAAAAGACGTCCACTGCTCGGACCAATGCCTCCCCCTTAATAGGGACCCCCCCCCCTGATTGATTATGGCACCATAGTCACCACACTCGGCATGCGGCCTGAGGATCGCAGATTGCTCACCACCGCTAACCGAGAGGACGCTGCTGCTGCGTTCTCCGGTGGTTCACGATGCAGTTTAGTTTGGACTCAGGTCCATAATAATTAAGTTACCTTATTGTGCAGGTAGTGGACGGCGAGCTTTGCTCCGGCAAGGATACGTTAGAAGTGCGGAGATCCGACATCCGGCTCCTGCAGCCGCCGTGGGCGGACGAGCTCGAAGACGCCGACTCGCACGCCGCGGCCGCGCTCCACGCGCATCAGATGCGCATCCCGCACATGCCCACGCAGGTGAGACGAGCACCGAAACGAATTAAAGGCTACTTAGAACTTAATTGAACAAGGGTAGCA
Organism: Erannis defoliaria; assembly: GCA_905404285.2. Classification (NCBI taxonomy): domain Eukaryota; kingdom Metazoa; phylum Arthropoda; class Insecta; order Lepidoptera; family Geometridae; genus Erannis; species Erannis defoliaria. The sequence goes on along the minus strand of FR990066.1, from coordinate 6,115,417 downwards.
AGATCCTCTGAGTCTAAGGGTCCTCTAACTAAGTCAGCCTTTGTATTTGTATTTTTTTGACGATAACAACTTGCGAACTGTTGATCTGATCTTTATGAAATTTTGCAAGCAAGTAGTAAATACAAATACCATTAACAAGTTCGAATATGAACCAAATTAGTCAAGGCGCTTGGCAGATATGGGGATCGCGAGGTCCCAGTTCCCTGCGAAGTACTAAATAATTGTTGTACAATTTTTATTATCCTTTCACGGCTCATCCTACTATAACAAAGCTTAGGCTGTCTGCACGTTACATGCAATCGTTTGGTGAATATTTTAGCATATCAATACTATCGCTAAGCGCTTATTGGTTTGTTCCGGCAGCATCATTTTAGAGCCAGTTATCGTTCCAGACGAGGTGTTTAGCAACTTTGACCACACCATCACTTAACATCAGGTGAGATGTGGTCGAACACTAAGTTGCCAACAGTAAAAAAGAGCTCATTGTAGCTGTAGTGAGCAGAGGGTCTAATCGCCGGTGTCTAGTTTACGTCATTAATGACGTAAATGAATAAATGAATACAAACAATTAATTTAAATCTAATCGATTATCTAATCGTGGCGCTCATGGCTTAGCACCGACCGACACTCACGACAGACCACTTAGGAAATACTGGTGGTTCTAAGCGATCACTGATGCTAAGCAACGGGCGATCCGGTCAGTTCGGATGGGTGACCGTGAGTGGAATTTACATGTGAGCACTACCGAGACCCGGATGACGCGTTCAATTGTTGGTCCAGGTAGTTTGTTCCATATTTCTAAAACAACAACAGTCAAGCCATCTCAGAGGCCTTTGAGCGAATCACATTAACTCTGCCACTAGGGCTGCACTCAGCCTATACGAACCTACTATCTAATCGCAGATGGGCGGCGATAATTTCTACACGTCGTCTCCTAACCCTGGGCTGGGCCCGGGCGTGGTGACCGTGGGCGCGCTCTCCAACACCTCCATGGACGATCTCCGCAAGAGAGCGTTCGACGACTACGGCGAAAGCGACGACGACCTACGCAGGGAGGACATCATGTTCCCTAATGACGTCTCTCACGTCGGTGAGTTGTCTTCATTCCGATACATAACTGGCTGTACCTCGCGTTTTCCCTCTTTATTCAACAGGAATCGTTGTATATTCGGGATAATCGGCGTTTGAATAGTCCACTGCTCCATAAGACTAAAGCCTACTCTCGAAGGGCGATTGGGCCATATCCACCACAATGTGGCCCAGTTGCAGATAAGTGGATTCACATAAGCCATTGAATTTCTTTCCACGGACGTATCACGTTTTCTCACGATGTTATCATTCGCCGAAAGCCAGTGGTATGTCAATCCGTATGTAGGCTCTATAGAGCTCATTGGAAGGGGCCTGGGCTTGGAGTCGCGATGTCTAGATTTCAAGTAGAGTGGCTATGTCCTATGTTCTTATTCTGTGTTGTAATAGGGAATATGCATGTGTTTAAATTATTAAAAATAATTGAAATCGGCTGGTAAAGTTCTGAAATATAAGCGTTCAAAGTATTTGGGAGGGAGTAATCTATCCCCTTCTAGCAAAACATGTGCATAGTATAGAATTTGTTTGGAATCGTGAACTTTGACGTCATAAACCTAGTATAGTGCCCTCCCTGTCTAACATGAAACTAAAATGTTTATAACTTCGTTATTTGTGCACATATTAAAATTTTAATTTCGTTGATTTGTTTAGTTGCCAGTCAGCTTGTTGTGAGTCAATAAAAAAAAAACATCCATATGCCGTATTGTAATGAGTAGCTTGTGTTGGCGCAGATTGCAGCAACAGCAAGCGCAGCAGCCTGCAGAGCCGCGGCAGCACCTCCAGCCTGCTCGAGCGCAGTCTCACTCCCAGATCTCAACCCCCTACTCCCAGGTACCTTCTAGAACTAGTCTTCTACATTAAGGCCGTCACATACGATGAAGATACGATGATACGGGCGATATTTTATCTTAACATTAATGATATTATATATATATATATATATAAGGAGGGAGATATGTCATATCGCGCCCTCAAATTACCCCGTGAAAACGGTCCCAAGGACTGTCTTGTATCTGTCTGCGCTCACTAAGCGAGAAACGGCCCAACGTACGCGCGACTCGCGGAGACGAGCGCACGTTGGGCCGTTTCTCGCTCTTCTCGCTCTATCCCTTTTACTCTCATAAAATGCTATCTTCTTTCGCAACTCGTAAACATAAATCTAACTATACAAGTACATACATCAACTGACGGCACGGGAATCATTTTCAAACGTTATTTTATTACGCGTAAACGCATTATTCGTAATCGTATCTTTGTTTGTATTATAGCACTTCGCCATCTGTGACGCCCTTTAACCGACAAACTTGATGATTTGCTATTATTTTAGAAAAGTGTTGTTTGAGAATTTTTCATTAGCTGGATGACGACCTATTTGGAACTCAACCGATTCTGAAAATTCTATATTTCCAATGTAGCCAAACACACTCACGCTTTCTATTGAGAACGTCGATTTAATTCTTAACGCCCCGCTTTCATTGAGGGGAAGTTAAGGAATAAAAATACCTAGTCCCACTACGACTAAAGTGGCTGATAATCATCATCTAATCGTCAGGCAAGAAACGTTCGCCTAGTGGTAAGCATCACGCCTGCCCATTACAGTACCTGTGCCAGAATTGTGAACTTGCGAACAAAATCATGCGCCGCACTGCACTGCGCTCGTCACTTTGCGATATTAGATGTCTAAACCTATCCCAGAAATGAAATAGCTATTCCCAAACCTATACCTAAAACCTACTATTCTCAAACCGTCTTTCTTCCAGATCTCAAGCGGCAACCCCGCACAAATACAAGAAGGGTGACGTTGTCTCAACTCCAACGGGCATCCGCAAGAAGTTCAACGGAAAGCAGTGGCGGCGGCTCTGTTCTAAAGAGGGCTGCACTAAGGAGAGCCAGCGCCGGGGGTACTGCTCGAGACATCTCTCGCTGCGTGGCGTCACTAGGTCTTCGAACACGCCCCTGGCGCAGGGATCGGCGCATACGCCGCAACAGAGGTTCGTTCCCTTATATCTTTCTAAGTACATTGAATGCATATTCACGTGATAATGGTGTCGATTCTGTTGCACCGCTCACTAAACTAAACTAATCTGAGAGGACTAAAATTATACGCGTCTCATTTCATTTCAATATGTTAGAAAAGGATGTAATCAGGTTTCGTCCTGTCAAATTATGTTTAGTTTAGTGAGCGGTGCAACAGAATCGACACCATTATGTCTTTACTTGCGTTTTTATAGGAAGAGCGGTAAATAAGCAGACGGCCCGCTTGATGGTAACCATACCGCCGCCATCTATGGGACTTAAGCAACATTAACGATATTCTGTATATGTTACTAATGTTTATACAGAGGTGTAATAAGTCGTAAGAGGGTCCTTATACTCATATCAAGTTTTACTATGGGGCCAACCCTGTAGACGCATAGACCCTGTAGACGCTCTTATATAAAACACGTCATGTAACTTTGCGATAAGAGATGCGTTTTCTCATTCTAATATATACGACTTTCGAAGGGTAACTCGTTCCGATTGCGAAAGCTAATGTGTATGATTTAAAATGTACACCCCTGATATAGAAGTTTATTTGTGATATATGGAAATCCTCAATTGTTACAGGAGCAGCAGTAAATCCCTGTCTTCAAGCGGCACCGGCGTGGAAGGCGACGAGACTTCGCGGGAATCCGACACTACGCCCCCGCATTACCGCGTCACCGGGCGATTCGACCCTGACGAAACTGAGGCCGCTAATATGCTGGGTAACTTTAACATTTTATATAAGCAACATTTCGAAAATCGGCGTAAGCGACACGGATATTGGAAGGCGATGGCGATAGAAACTGTGAATTCCCATTTGCGCGTTTTCTTTGTGCTAGTTTTCAACCGACTTCAAAAAATACCCTTGCCCTTATACAAGATTGGCGCTTAATAGGGCGAAAGATATTAAACCTATATAATTAAACCCCGAAATGGGATGAATAAGCAGCGAACGATGACGATGATGATACAATGCTAATGAGGATGGTGAATAAGATGATCAGTTTAGGGCTTCTGAACCCTATCATATTGGGTGTATTGGTACTCACAGAGCTAAAATGTATAATATACTATGGCTACACTTTTCTTTTTTTTTTCTTCTTAATCCTCCGAAGTGGACTCGGTGTCGCACATCCTGTGCATATCTACTACATCTATTGACAACGCTTTGTTTCTTCTTTCCCCTAGTGGGGATTCTGGCTTCGCGCTATCAACGCATTTGCCATTAGGTGCCTTTAGGGGTGGTAAAAATTCACCAGCCTAATTCGGTGTTTCCCGTGCCTTTTCGGCAACGCTTCATTGGAGAAGCTAAAAAAGATGGCAATTTATTTTATTTAAAAATAAACTGGCAACTTATTTTGGTTAAAAATAGAATGTTGTATAATAGTGAGTGTTTGTGTGGCAGTGTCGCTGGGCAGCTCGCGGTCGGGCAGCCCGGGCGCGTCGCCGGTGGGCGGCGCGTCCCCGCAGTCGGGGCTGCGCAGCAACGTGTTCGTGCCCATCTCCTCGCCGCAGCCGCCGCACTCCGCGCCGCCGCACCACCACCACCTCATAAGGTAATGCATAATATAAATATATCCATCCACTACAAATATGTTTATTATCATAGTTTATTATGAAAACTGAAGTTAAGTTAGTTAACTCGATTCCTGAGTTCTTCAATATGTGGCCAGAGGGTAGTAGACATGAGGGTAAACTACATAATTTATCATCTAGAACTGCATTCTTAAACGGCAGTGTGTTCTGCATGGCACCAATCATATTTAATAAGATACCCAAGGAGAGTCGTAACAAAACTAATTTAAGTATATTTAAAAATATGTAGAGGAACTTTTGAAGAAGGCGAATTACACTGTTGACACGTTTTTAACAGACTCAAATGTAAATTGACATTCGAATGCCTATCCGATTCTTTATGACCAAGTCTTTATTTATTGTATCCTCTTTCTATTAGATAGTTAAGTATTCGTATTAGATCAATAAGTCTGTAAACCCCTGCAGGGTAGAAGCTAGCGAACTAAATATCTTTATTTATAATCGATCTGTATATTAGCTAGTTTTCACAGGCAAATAAATCATTCATTCATTCTGACGTGGTTATGACACATTTTGTTTTATTTATATAGGAATACTCACGTTTCACGTTAGTCGCGGGCAACCGGTGGATGATGATGATGATGATGACTCACGCTTAATTAAATCGGATGCTCTAACTATAGTTTTGATCACATCCGGTGACCTTTATCAAAGAGTGAAAACAGAGCCCGACGCGCTTGCGGCTGCGGCCTGCTTTGCACGTCATCACGCCCAACTTTGCACGTCATCACGCTCTGCTTTTCACGTCATCACGCCCAACTTTGCACGTCATCACGCCCTGCTTTGCACGTCATCACGCCCTGCTTTGCACGTCATCACGCCCAACTTTGCACGTCATCACGCCCTGCTTTGCACGTCATCACGCCCAACTTTGCACGTCATCACGCCCTGCTTTGCACGTCATCACGCCCTGCTTTGCACGTCATCACGCCCTGCTTTGCACGTCATCACGCCCTGCTTAGCACGTATTTCGTCGTTTAAACGTGAGTATTCCCGTATAAATAAAACAAAATATTATCATAGTAAAAAACAAAAACATTTTAAATTGTCACTATGTTATTAAAGGCGGGTCTCGTCAAAACAAATATAATGAACCCAAACTCGACGGGTCTACTAGAGGAAGCCACTGAGTAGTTTCACTATCCATCTTCCGACTCTAATATTAGACTTTCTTCACCAAGTGTAATATATGGGTTTCTGTATAACAAAACTGAGCTCTATTATAACACGAGATATCTATTGTTTACACAACACTTACATTGCTTATTTTTCACAGGCCAGAGTTGGTGCGGCCTAGTAGAGTGACGTCACCCGTAAACAGTGTCGCGACCAGCGTCATACGAGTGTCACCCAACAACTACCATTACCAGGTATGGCATATAATAGTGAAAATATATTTTGTGTGCATAGACCGATAAGCTATGCTATCTTACCTTGTGTAGCTTTGTCCCTCTATTTTGGATTCTGACTATTCTACTATAAAGTTCGCTTTTGCACGCAGGTAGAGAACCGCAACGGGCATACAATACTCCAAACCAACGTCTCACAACCGAACATAATCAACATTCAGACTCCAGGCCTTTCCCTTCAGAACAGCATTCAAACAAGCATTAGCGCCCCAACTACCGCCATTTCCAGCCTCACTCTCCCATCTATATCTCTGAACCTAAACAATTTAAACCAAAACATTCAGACAAGCATTTCTAACAACATAAGGAGCACCAACGAATTCGCTCACAACCTAATGGTGCGAAACATTCCCGTAAGCAACGGAATCGACGAAATATACCGTCCTCCCTTACACCTACGGAATGGTATACACGAGTATCGCGAGATGACGCATCGGGAAATGTCGCCGCCTTTGAACAATCACGTGGAAAATTTTGGTAGACGGTCGGAATATGACGAGGAAGATTTGCCTCAAAGTAATATGCTAAGAAGCGTCATGGACCGACCGCCCGAGTTAACCGAGGCGAGGGTGGAAGATAAGAGGATTCTGAAGCCGGCGCCGCTGCAGGCGCGGCTGTTGTCTGTCGTCGAACCCGGGACCAAGGACTCTATTAAGAGGTTCTATGTGATACCCAATGAGAAGAAGTTCGTGGTGATTAAGAACGAGCCCACGGAGACTGTCCAAGTAAGTGTGAATCTCGTCTTATGATGTACAACTGATGTATGTGATTGATTCAGGCGTTACTTTGCGGAAGTCCATTTTGACCAAAATTGCTGTAACACACTACACTTAACTCAGCGAGCTATGGAAAGAGCTATGCTCGGTGTTTCTCTGAGGGATCGTATCCGGAACGAAGTAATTCGCCAGAGAACTAAGGTTACCGACATAGCTCAGCGTATTAGTAAACTGAAATGGCAGTGGGCTGGTCATATCTGTCGCAGAACCGATAACCGCTGGGGCAGACGTGTTCTAGAGTGGAGGCCACGTATCGGCAAACGTAGGGTAGGACGTCCTGAGACTCGATGGAGTGACGATATACGTAGGACAGCTGGCAGTGGTTGGAAGCGGATAGCTGAAGATCGGGCTGAGTGGCGTGCCTTGGGAGAGGCCTATGTCCAGCAGTGGACTATGACAGGCTGATTATGATGATGATGATGACTACACTTAACACTTTTTTTTGCTTTACTCTTGCTGTAGCGGAAATAATTCAGTAATTCAGTAATTTTATTGCACCAATACACTAGAAATAAACAGTTGCAGCAATTTTGGTACAACTGATGTATATTCAAGTAGTGAATTTACTAACTGTGTAAATGTCACGTTTACATTTACGCGGCTCAGCTGCGTCATATTTGTGAAGATCTGCCCAAAAATGTATTCGCGAAGTGTCTTTAGTCTTTTATGTTCGGAAAAATGCAGTGATTTTGTCCCTTATATAAAACAAATGATCAAATCTACAGAAAACTCTAAAATATCACCCACAAAAACACGACATTGTATTGCATATAGACCGTTGATAAATCTGAAGATAATCTAAATGTCCAAACGAACAGTCCAGTCGGCAACGTACCCAGCAAGCTGGCGGCACTGCCACGTTGAATATTATCGTTTAATATAATTATAATATCGTCCAATCGTATATGAGTGAGTATATACAATGTGTAACAAAAAGGTTCAACAATACTGAAGGGTATGTTATATACTCATCGTTATGATCGACTTTTACTATGGGGCAAAACCTCTAATCACCAAAAAAATATCAGCTGTTCCATACATTTTGTCCAAGGTCAATAAACTTTTTGTAAGGAACAGCTGTTTTTTTTTCACTACTTCAGGGTTGGCATCATAAGATATATAAGACAAGATAAATTTATTTTATAAAAAACTTAAGCACTAAATAGAAACACCTTAGCGGTAACAGATATATATATATATCATATTAAAGTTGTTCATAATGATGAGTACATACGTACCCTTTCGTATTGTTAAACCTTTTTGTTACACATTGTATATGACCTCGGAGCGCTCAAAGCCACGTCCGCAGTCTTATGACCGATAGTATCCAAGCATAGCTAAGTGTTAATGCAAGACCTTAGATCACGTACATCAGCCGCGATTTACGATACGTTTGATAGTTTGTTTGCAGCTTAACAGTTGTAATATTTCAGATAGAACAGAAGCTAAACCACATCAGTCAACAGCTTAACAACATGGAGCCAGAGATTGAACACAGGACCATGGACAACGGCGATCATGTTAATGTTAATGTAAGTATAGAAAACTACGTTCACGCAAACGACAATTCACAACAACAACAATAAAATCTACAATATCTTTAGCATAATAAGACTTTTTAATAAACTGCTGGACTCAGGTTGACCCATGATCCAATAAAACAACATCTGCTAGTCAGGGAGTGACACTTGCTTACGTCACTCCAGTTGCCACTTTATGGCAACAAAATTGGAAAATTGGGAATCAAATCTGTTAAGGTGAAAGGTAAGGCAAAATGAAATTGCGCATTTAGCAGCCGGCACGCCATCTATCCAGTAATGAGTGCATTAGTTTGATTCCATAAGCTATCACCCGCGCGCCATCTAGCCGCAAAGCAGTTTAACAGTTCGACAGTACACACAGCACACTGCGGTGCACTGCACTGCAGTGTGTGTGTGCTGCGTTTGATTTCACAATACCACAAACGATACAGTCAGTGTACGATAGGGATGACCGATATGAATATCGATGGTCACACCTCCGGTCATCCTCGCACCCCAGTCGAACTGTCTCGGTGAAGTAGTACCTATATTACTGCCTGCCTTGCTTTAATAAATGTCATCGTTATTTGTAGAGGTTTTTATGAGATCTTAGTAGTAGCAAATTGATGTTTTTTTAAGAGTTAATATAAATAATCACCATTCTTTTCAACTAATTTATCAGTAGCCAGAAACCATACAATGTAGAGAATTGAATAATGAACAACTTTAGTCCCCATGATCTTTCTCGAAAAGTTAAATGTTAGGTAAGGTGGCCTGCGGCTCACAAATTTGTTTCAATCTCCGCTCTGTCTTGGGTCACCGGTGGCTTTTGCGACACATAACTTATAACTCGGGAAAAATTCATCGTACGAAAAAAAAACAAAAGATAAAACGTAGAGAATTTAATAATGAACAACTTTAGTCCGATGATCTTTCTCGAAAAGTTGAAGATGGTCGAGATATTGCAGATCCCACATAAAATAAAAATGGCGGCAAAAGCAGGGCTCGAATTTGGTCGCGATTTTGAATTTACTTTTTTCTCGAATAGCACACGGCCGTTGGTTTTATTGTGAAAGTATCAGCGAGTCGCAAGACTTACCTCAAGGTCATAACAGCGAGCTGATTAACTAAGCTAAATAATGATACTAGTTCATGTTTCCAAATCTGACAGTTTTGTACCTATTTATTTAGGAAAGACGACATAACATAGACCATTTCGTTACAGTCCACTTTTTTGACCAGCGACCACGATATTGTTTGGAATAATTTTCACAATAATGTAGGTACTACGATTGTTTCTATGAAACTTATTATCTAAGTGTTAGTAGATTGAAAACTTTTACCTAAATCAAAATGGTTTTTTTACCTAATAACATTGAATGACAAGGTTTGTACGATAAAAAAATGCACCCGCGCGAAGCCGGGACGGGCCACTAGTTAATAATGCAGCTAGCTACCGATTCCCGATTCCGTAATTAATATAACGCCTCGCTGAACGACAAAACTGACAACGTCGCAAGAGAGACAGAGCGAGTTATCGGTGTCCTTGTCCCGCTTTTTTCACGGGGCGTTGCCAGACTTGACTTGAGACAGCCGCTTGCAAAAATGCCAATGGTAGGGCCTGTTCTTATTTTACGAGCAAAACACGTTCGTGAAATGTTACGTTTTAGTAGGCGCAAATCGGTTTTACGTTACAATCCTTTTTTTTAATTACTGATCGAAACAAGTGATCCTTATTATGAAAAGTACAAACTATGAGAATAACTGTGCTGAGTTTGGTACTAAACCGATTTGGAAAACCGAAAACACAAGCTTCTAAAATATTGGTACTTCGAAGTAATTCCAAGTGCTTAGAGTGCTAACTATAACTAATTTTAAACATTTGGATCTCGTAGTCGGGGTCTACATAAAACTTCATGATATGTGTTACACTATATATTAATTTCAAAGCTTCACATGTTCTATTTTTGCCATAAAACATTCCCAAAAACACCTTGTTTATGCGTTTTCTCCTTCCCATACACCTTAATAATTTATTAATTATAAGATACAAAAATAATTTTAATTGTCATTTCGTGTGCGCTCAAGCGAAATGATTCAAGTTAACACGAATTAACATAGTTTAAACTAAAATCACATAGTTTTATGGGATTCCCACAGGTAATATACGGAAAACGGGGAGTTACGATTTCACGCTACTGGTCATTTCACGTCGTAGGCTTGTTTCACCCACGTGACCTGTGTCGCTCGGGAGTGTCATACCTGGCGGAGTATATTATTATACCATGGGTTGACCCTCGAAGGGCGATTGAACCTTATTTATCACGCTGGCACATTTGCGGGTTGGTGGAATTACATACACCATTGAATTTCTTCTCCGACCGTATGCAATTTTCCTCACGAATCTCACCTCACTATCCTTTACCGAAAACCTAGTGATATAAAAATCCGTTCATAAACTCCAAAGAGCTCGTTGGTATGGACTCCCGAACGTGTAATGAGACGGCACGCACACCATGCAGTCATGGTGTGCGTGCCGTCTCATTGCAGCGGTGCTTAGAACTTAACGAAACGGAGCTCAGTGCATCAATGCATTGACGCATATCACTGAGACGTACATTAGCAGCGTGACATTACCGAGCCAAGCGCTACAATTGAAAATCGACACACTGTCTAATACAAATAAAGTACAAATTAGCTCGCATTGAATATTACATTATTGTAGTTATACGTATATTTCTATATACGTATATATATCTAGTCGCGTTTTCTATGGGACTGAATTTGCCCTGATTTCACATCTAACGTCTATCTGGCGAGCGCAGTGTATTGCTGCAAATGGTTTTGTCCTATTTTGACAAAGACGCTTGAATGTTTACCGACTGGTTTAAATGTTCTATTTTTGTATTGTTGCAGGTAAATAATAATGTGAATATGAATAACAGTAGTGCTGTTATAGTGCACCCCAATCAGTTGCTGCCGGTTCTTCCCCCGCCCACTTCGCACACAGCTATCATTGGTGAGATTTACGCATTCGCTGGATTTTGTATACTAACCGTAAACTCACTATGATAACCGCATTCTTCTTAGTCTGTGTAAATGTAAATGGCGCTAATATTTTCATTTCGTTTGTATTTTGTTTCAGTATCAGGCAACGTGTCTTCTGGCGCGTTTCCGTGGCAGTCTTTAGTCCCCCTGCTGGCGGCGACTTCCCCCCCGCCGGCGGTTCCCCCTGCGTCTCCCTCCCCCCGCACCCCGCGGACGCCTCACACGCCACATACGCCTCACACACCTCACACGCCCCACACTCCCGCGCACATCAAGAGTGAGGATCAGATCAAGACTGAGAACAATGGTGAGTTCATAGTAATAAAACTACAAAAACAAATTCAATTTTAGTCAGCGGTTTATTTGGCTCGCGCATACTGCAGCCGCGGTGCATCGCGTCCAGTCAATACGAAAGTGATATAGCAATATAATGCGTTGCGGCGAGACCCGCCCTTATGTGCGCGAGTTTAAAGTACATTAATCATCGAACTATGACAACCAAACAACCTTTAGCCGATTTTTGAAGGGCAATGTTGCGATAGAAATTACTGGGCATGAAGAGATTTGTATCTTAGGGTGACGAGCGCAGTGCAGTGCAGCGCAGGATTTTGTTCGCTAGTTCATGGCAAGTACTGTACAGGCGAACGTCTCCCTCTTTTATACGTGGTATTTGTAGTTGATTGTAGTTAATAAAGTACTTTTGTACAGTAACGTCAATGTGCACGGACGAGGATGATGAAGTGTTCGAGTGCGAGGATCCTGGAGCTGACGACTCGAAGCGTCACTCGCAGAACAACAATGCCCTCAACTCGCCCGCCACTTCCAACGACAAGGTACGCCACAATTACAGGGATGTCACTGTAGATCGCAGATTGCGAGCAAGTTCACTATACCAGGGGTGAATTATGAACTACCGACCGTGAGTTTGTACGACATCGACAAAGCTATTTGCTGGGTTCAATTGATAGAACGCTTTTAATCAATATATTCACATCACTGCAAAACACTTCGGTATGGATGGCGGTTCTCTCATTAATCTTGATGTTATTCGATTTGGCGTTGAACAGTTCTGTACTGGCCGTGTCACTTGGGATGTATTTCCTTTGTAAAAATCTGTCTGAGCCATCCCAACTTTGAAGTATCATACATATGGAGACTTTGGGACTCTGGCACAATATAACATAGTTCCAACTGCATAACAAGCTTGTTTCCCTTTAACTTTTAAATGTTATCTCCATAAATGGGTTTTCTATTATCATATTTCATTGTTGCACCATTTTCGAAACTAAATTTGACAGCTCGTCATCGTTTTTTAAACTTTATGGAATGATAAAGAGCGATGCAAATGTATTTAGAAAACGGCCTGTCAGAAATCATTTTGGAATCATCCACAAATGTTCGTTATAATAAGGTCTAATAGTGTACTTCCTTAGAGTATTGAATTCTCTTTGGTCCCTAGTATCAAGTATTTTTCTGCCCCCCATATAACCCATATTCTAAACACAATCGAATCGGATTCGATTAGAAAACTACGCTCACCGTTTCCTTCTTCTGCATTAAGAATGACGGAGACAGAAAGTGTGTCATAGTTACCGAGTGGAAACTTTTCCTAATGGATTTAGAATACGGTAGCTGGTATCTGTTTCAGAAGGAACGCCGCATCCGTCGTCCAATGAACGCGTTCATGATATTCTCCAAGCGCCACCGACAGACCGTGCATCAGATGCACCCAAACCAGGACAACCGCACCGTCAGCAAAATACTTGGCGAATGGTGGTACTCGCTCAAACCTGAGGAGAAGCAGAAGTACAACGAGCTCGCCAGCGAGGTCAGTCTTCATGTTTTAAGCGTGTGCTAGATGGAGAGATAGTACTCTGAGGCTTTCTTACCAGGCTAACCATTTTTTACTGCGGCTTTACTAACATTTAATTTTGGTAACTCGACCAATGTATGTAAAAGGTATTACTAAGACAAAAGGGTGTAATTGAACACATCGTAGTGAACAACTTTTACTATGGGGCCAACCCTAAATGCGCGAAAGAAATCAGCTGTCCCAAACATTTTGTTGAAGGCCAATGACATGTATGTACGGAACAGCTGTTTTTTTTTCGAGAACCCTGAATTCGCGAAGTAAAAGTAAAGTAGAAGTGGTCCCGCAGTAAAAGTTGAAAAATACATAGCAACGGCCTTTGCGGTTTCTATTTACAAAATTGCCTGCACACTGTACTAGCAGTAAGCGCAATAGATATGCAGATCGGAGTGGTTACTCCGATTTTTGTTTGAAAATGTTTTTGTTTAACATGTTTGCGCAAGACCCGACAAAAAGGCTTCGCCAGCCACTGCAGCGTGTCAACGCATTGTGTGGCTGGGACGTACACTACATTCTACCAATCTTAGTACTATGTTACTATGGTAGTAGTTTTGAGATAAAGCCAAAGACCGACAAAGCTCCAATTTGCAGCGCAGACTGTTAGTTGACCTTCCCTTTATGTATTTTTAGGTAAAAGAGGCTCACTTCAAAGCGCATCCTGAATGGAAATGGTGCAATAAGGATCGCAGAAAATCGTCGAGTAGTCGAGACCCGACCGGATCTATTCCACAGGTGAGTTTACCTATCTATCTATAACATTGAAGCGTATTTCAAAATAAGAGACTACCACAGATAATATAATACTATACTAGTAAGATTACTAAGGCATTTATAATTATAATTATTTTATTATATTTATTTAGTGACATGCTAATGAAATTTGACTTTGGTGGTGGTTCTACTTTGGTACTACTGATTTTGTGTGACGAATCTTTCATATTCTTTATCTATTATGTTTGGAATGTGTGGCAGAGTCCTCGCACGCCCTCTGAAGTGGCGAACAGCGCAATGAAGTCGAGCGATCTGCCTGCAACCGTGACTTACAACCATCTCGGATCGCCGCAACTCAGCGACGATGACCAAATGGTAAGTTTTCTTATATGCAATTGGAGTTTGAACAAGTGTAAAAAAAATCCGTTATAACTTAGAAAATAATGCTATATATATTTTTTTATAGCTAAAGAAAATATAACCCTCCAGAAATCACTATGAAGATTTTTAAAGGGTTATTATATTTTTTCTAATAAATGCTGAGAAAAAGGAAATAACAGAGACATAATAATATAATGTCTACAGTAGATCTAGACTATAAAAAAATAACATTGCTCTAGAGAATCGCTAACCGCAGATTGACTTAAGATTGGCTTAATGACAGTTTTTGACAAGTTTGTTATGTGCTCCTCCGAATCAAAATCATATCTTTCATTAATTTATTTGCAGATATCACAAACAATTTGCGACGAGCCGCCGCCGCCGCCTCTGAACTCTGAGATAGACTTGAAATGCGGAGAAAAAGTAACGGACTCAGACTCGGAAGGCATCGAGGCGCGCGACTACCTGACGCACCACGACCACACTCGCCGCCCTAAGCCGATTAAAGCAAGGTAGGATAGGGACCTGGGCTACCTACTCCCAACATACAGTCAGTACCCTTAGCACAGAAATTATCGTAAAACTACCTACTGGCGTGATGATGGTGATAAAAAGTAGCCTATATGCTAATCCGGAAATTCGCTATCTCCATTCCGAGTTTCATACAAATCCGTTCATCCGTTTTGGCATGAAACGGTAACAAAAAATGGAAATTACTGGGTATGAAGAGATTTAACATCTAATATCTCAGGGTGACGAGCGCAGTGCAGTGCGTCGCAGGATTGTGTTTGGAAGTTTACAATTCTGGCACTGCTACTGTTAGTGGCAGGCGTGACGCTTACCACCAGGCGAAGGTCTTGCTCGTCTCGTCACTTCTATGTATAAAAATAATAATTTGTGATAAGTAAACTCAAGCGATACAAAATGTATCTAAAAAGTAGTTTACATAACAGACACAGTTTTATAGGTTTGTCCTAATTTCTTTACGTATTCACGTATTTCGTATCAGTGCTTGGGGTATAGCTGAACAGTTCCATTATTTTATTATGGAATATATACCCCGTAATAGATTTTCGGTTTTCTTGGCTTCCATGGTTAAATTCAATGTCGTCATACAAACATCTGTGAAGTTTAAACTTGATGAAAAATGTGTACCTGAAGCAAAATGCAAATTAAATAAAAATTGGTTATGTCTTTGTACAGGGCTGGATCGTCAGACAATCTTCTCGGCGGCATCACGGCCTCGAGTCCGGGCGGGTCCAAGGTGTTCCAACCTACCGGGGGAGCTTTCAAATCTACGCATGCTGATACAGGTTACAACTTTATTATAAGATCTTCCTCAAACATGTTCTGATTTCCCGCTATTATTCCGTTTGTACGATGGGACATACATCGTTTTTCGGTTAGAAGGGCAATGTTATCAGATAAATTACTGGGCATGAAGAGTTTTGACATCTAATATCTCTAGGTGACGAGTGCAGTGAAGAACTTTGTTCGCAAGTTCACAATTCTGGCATTGCTACTGTTATGGGCAGACGTGGTGCTTACCGCCAGGCGAACGTCTCACTCAACTTGTTACTCTATTGCATAAAAAAAAAGTTGCATTTATACCAAAAATATCGTCTAAATCCTTTGCTTCGTCTTCAAAAATATCGTTGTCGTGATTGAGTAACAAACATCCAAATTTGACATTTATTATATTAGTAGGATAGAATACAATTCTAAAGTTATTGTGTTACCCCAGCATAGAATAATTATAGTCTATTAGTATCGGGGGGGGGGGGGGGGGGGGGGTTGTCACTCCGCAGTTTAGGTATGTTCGGCCGGCGCTCCGTCCGGAAGGACAAGGCAAGTCAGTGGCCGCCCGCACGCTAGCCTCGTCGCACGTAATTAAGCATACGTGATAGAAAGAGAGCGGTATATCTAGGTGAATTTAGAGCGAGCGGTATCCAGCGCTGTGCGCGTTGATTTGCTACTTTATTGCCTAGTAGATAGAGTCCTTATTTATTTCAATTCCTTTGCGGAGTGAACTTTCTGTACGTAGTACTATTATTTATTCTGTGTTAGTATTTTGTGGATAATGCCGTGGGTGGCGTAGTTATCACATTTATTAATTTAAGTTATTGTGTAATTATTACGCCACTGTTAACTGTCCCAAATAAATAAATAAATGAATAAATATGGCGTTACACTCATTCGAGACAGGACAAAAGCTTCCTGTTTAAAACTTGTTACAATACAAGAGTTTATAGATAACACCAAAGTTACACGACAAATTTCAAAGTGACTTGTTGCCCCACAGGCGATAGCCATAGACAATGGACGGCGTTCACATCAGTAAACAAGAACCAAGTGGGCAGCTCCCCGCACCCGGCGTCGCTCGCGTCCAGCACGCAGAGCCTCGCGAGCAGCGTGCAGGGCATCTCGCTGAGCGCGCCGAGCCTCTCCACGCAGGCCGCGCTCGACAACGCCATCGCGTCCATCATCAACTCGCCCACGGGCAACGTGCAGCTCATCTCTAGCGGCATCTCTATGCCGCAACCGGTAAGTCAATAGTTGTTTTTCTATATTTTGTTACATCATATCAGCCAGAAGACGTCCAATGCTGGACGAAACTTAACAAAGGGATGTGTTAGTTATAAAGCAATAAACAAATTGCATTGGTTTACTGTTCCATTTCATATATAGGTACATAATCACTTATACCAACTTAGTTCACTAGGGAAGGGGTTGCCCATACCCAGGCCCATATTTTGTACTTGCTTATATTTTTATTGTACGAGTATATAAACATTTTAATTTCAAAAAAATATTGATTCACTTAACACTCTCATGGCAAGGCCGCCAGTAGGCTGGGAATGATATTTATGGGTATGCTGTATCGGAGTTCGCCTGGAGAAGTATCACATCTTTGCCAGTTATTGAACCGCCAATCATTACCGTGTTTCGGTTTGTTAGGGGAAATGTTACCAGAGAAATTACTGGGCATCCATTGGTCGAGATTTGAAATCTAATATATTAGGGCGACAAGCACAGTGCAGTGCGGCGCAGGATTTGGTTCGCAAGTTCACAATTCTGGCACTGCTGTTATGGGCAGGCGTGATGCTTACCACTAGACGGAGAACATCTCGCTCGTCTCGTCATTCCATTGCACTAAAAAAAAGTAAAAACACTCGCGTAAACAGTTGTTTTTCTATATTTATGTACATGCGTATATTTTTCTTGTACTATTATATAGACGATTGTACTTCACATAAGTATTCAGTGACTTTTGCCACTAATCATGGCAATTAAGGCCGCCAGCACGCTGGGTACGCTGTCAACTGATTTTGAGCATTTGGATTGTTTCAAAGTGCATTCATCGATCTATGTACAGTTAATATTATTTTTTTGGTAGATCAGGGCCCTGTTTTATAAAGCTACAGGTCTTGTACTTGTAGTGAAAAACTGGCAACACCGCAAAAATATATTGAGTACGGCGTTTCCTAAAGCTACAAGACAACCAGTGTACAAACACTTGTATATAAGTTAAAGACAAACCATTTACCTATAACTGGTAACTGGTAGTTACTGGTACAAGAAGCTAGTACAATTGTAAACTTGTGTTTGTGTGTTTGTAGCTTTATAAAACAGGGCCCTGGTAGTTAGATTTGTTAAAAAAACTATTTTTTTTTGTTTTGTTTAGGTTTCGATGTCACAGCCAATGTCGGGTGGCGCGATGTCCCAGCCGATGTCGATGTCTCAGTCCGGAATGACCATGAGCCAGTCTTCAGCTTCCTCGGCTCTCGTCAAAAGTGTCACTTTCGTCAAAAGGACGGATAATGCTGCTGGTAGGTATACTATTTATCCCTTATTCAATTACATGTTTGAAATATTATGTATGTGTAATGTATATGCCTCGCGATTGTATGTTATAATATGTATGGCAGTCATCGTAAAGGGACTCTGGCGTACTAAGCAATAAATTTGTATATAAATTAATAAATAAAAAAATACCGACTCCAAAACACAATTTCGTTTAATTTCCAGTTATTTTCATGTTACAATTAAGTACTGAACCGATTTTGATGAAATAGTTATGGGGCCAATCTGAAAGTATATTCTTCCAACAAAAAAATCCTTCAAATAAGAAATTTCCAAATGGTTTTATAAATGACGGAGTTCTGAGGTAACAATAAAAAAAACAACTTAGCGAATGACAAACGTACCGATCGTTCATTCGTAAATGTTTATATGCAGTACTTACGATATATATGCCTGCGACAGTTACTATTATCACAATGACGAGGTCGCACCTTAGTGTGTGTGTGTAGTTGTCGCTTGTGTCGCTACAAGGCGGGTGTGGTGGTGCAGGTATGTCGGGCCCGCTGACGCTGTCGCTGGACGCGGCCGGCAACTTCCTGCTGAAGTCGAGCGAGGCGCCGCAGCCGCTCCACTACGTGCAGCTGCAGCGCCTCTACGTGCCCTACACGCAAGGCGCAGGCAAGTCACACACGCCGGACCACTTCCAGGGAACATTCACTCGCATAGAAAACGCATCTAAACGTATATATATATATATCTATTTATTTATTAACAAGTATTTTTTTGTCGTCTTTAATTACTACAATATTGTCATATTCATCATCATCAGCCCCGCGCGTCTCTCATTTGTATTTTTTGTAACAATAAACTATTTTGTAATTGTATGGAAAATCGCTGTAGCCAGTTTCATACTAATTTGTATAGAACCTACGACAAAAAAATGTCGATAATTGGTCGCGCATTTGAAGTAAAACGATCGAAATGCCATTTTGCAACAGATTAAAATTTATCTAATTACGATGCAATGTGGTTTGGTTTCCTACGCGTCTATTTAAATTGTCTTATTGAGTATTCTCAGTTTAATAACATGTATATTGGTAGAATTGTCATCAAGCGAATTTGCACTTAATGCTGGCTAGCGCGGCCCTTCACATTTCCGTTACGCTCTTTAGTGATCGGTAACCAAGCGCAAGGACCGCGGAGAAGCGATCGCTGACCCGAGTCGGCTCGATCAGCTGATGTAACACCATCTTACCATTTTCGAAATTGATCGAAGAACTGATTAGAGAGACCAAAGCGTACATACCAAAGGATACATTTCTCCATTACAACGTCTAATCTTTATCCTCAGTTTAATAACATGTCTTTGAAAATGAACTTTGATGACGAATGTATGAATGTGAATTGCTATAGAACATTGTTTTAACACAAATTAAGTATACTCAAAATAAGTGAAAAATTACTTACCTTTGTATTTATCTATCCTCACCCGATTTTCGCATATTTCTGGTCGTCCCAAATCCTAAATTGCAAGCTCATACATATACTAACGATTTTTATCAAAATGCGTGTATGATTACAAAGTATGATTATATGAAGCTTTTTAGTCACTCGGTTCAGTTATATCTTCCCCACGGCCATAACTTGAATCCTCTCTTATGTACATGAGCACAAGTGAAATATTTGTGCTTTGTTTCAATAATATTATTATTTGTTACAGAAGTAGAGGCGAATAAGACTCCCAGTCAGAACGTCCAAAGCGGCCAATCTGTGATAGTTTCGCAAAGCAACAGCCACACTGTACCGAAGCCTGACTCGTAAGTATTGTTTCCTGTTACATTCTAATTTTTTATTTTAAATTTGAATATAGTTAAAAGAAATAGTAATCAGTCACACATTTAATTTGACTGAGAAAACATGATGCACAAAACGATTCCCTCATTTCCATATTTTTCCGTGAGCCTACCAGCCTTTTGCAGACAGCATGTAACAACTATTGTAACATGGCTGAGTTTTCGAAGCAAATCACAGAGACAGTATTAAACTATTTTTAATATTATTTTAAGTTAAGATATTTTAGGACAGCTTTATAGCTAAGTTGGTAGCATGTCTGCCTTCAGAGCTGTAGGGCGTGGGTTCGATCCCCACCCAGGGCAAACATTTATGTGGGTAACATAGATGTTTGTTCTGTGTCTGGGTGTAGTATGTATTATAAGTATGTATTTACAAAACAAAAAGTATATAAGTATTTTATCAGCTATCTAGTTTCCATATTAAAAGCTTTGCTTAGTTTGGGGCTAGATGACGCTGTGTGAAATTAATGTCAATCGATATATTTTAATACTGTCTCAGAGGCAAATAGATAGTCAAGTTCCGGTACTAGTATAGTATTATATAATTTGTTGTTTCGGTAATAATCATAATTATATTTATCCCGAATGTTTGGAAGTTTTATTTAATTTGAGCACTAATTGATGCACGTATCAAATAATTAAAATCAACAATAAAAAGAAAATCAATCTAAATCTTGAATTTTACTGCAATTTTTAACCTTATTTCTGCAACTAAACGGTGTCTGGCATCGCTTCAGTGCCGCCTAACCAGGGTTAAATACTCTTAATTCTAAATATATTATAATGTTTGTGTTGCTTCCAGACAATGGCACACCCCTATTGAAGAACCTCGACCGTTCCCACTGGCGCCCACTCCGGCGCAGCTCGGCCGGGCACCGCTGCAGAAGAGGCTAAGCCGAGGTACATATTATAACTAAGGGATTGAAAAAACCATAGTTGTATGATAGTATAATACTATATCCAAAGAAAATATAACACTATACTGTATAAACTATAGTATAGGTTTTTTATAAGTTAAAGAGACAAACGGGCAAGAGGCAAATGCCTCCATGGTAAAAATTGTTCTTTACAATTTTCGATCTAGGGTTTTTATGGTAACATGTAATGATACGAAAAAGACGTTCTCGTGATAGTAAGAGATAACGCCTGAACATGATATTTTGACATATATGATATTTTGTTATTTTAGTCTTTTGTGTATTTTTGTTTTTTTGGTGTGGGCAATAAAGAATTAACCTTTATGCTTCTCTAGCTAGGCGAATTGACCACATCTTTTGTGACGGTGTTATCGGTTATGCGACGGTGTGATCGAAGATAGTCGAACTAACCGTAATAATGATTTTACGGCTCATGGATAATGCCCCTAACCTGAGCGTCTAGATCACAGTAAAGAGAAAACCCTACTTCTTAGGTAGAACGGCTGTCAAAACAATGTTGTAAAGAAATTGTATGGAAAACCGCTGTCGCCAGTTTCACACCTATTTGATAGAAACTACGACGAAAAATGCCAATCATTGGTCGCGCATTTGAAGTAAAACGCTCGAAATGTCATTTAACAACAGATGAAAATTGATCTAATTACGATGCAATGTGGTTTGGTTTCCTACGCGTCTATTTAAAATGTCTTTTTGAGTATTCTCAGTTTAAAAACATGTATATTGGTAGAATTGTCATCAAGCGCATTTGCACTTAATTCCGGCTAGCGCGGCCCGTCACATTTCCGTTCTATTCACTTGTCTCTTCAGTGGTCTAGATACTCAGCACTTTAATATTAAATTCGTCAGGTACATCAACCGGGTCCAACGGCTCCGAGGCCAATATACCGCGCGCGGAGAGCGGCCCGCCGCCCGCCGCCGGGCCGTGCCACGGGAGCGCGGGCGAGGAGCCCCCGACGTCGCCCAAACACGCAGACCTGCCCAGCCCGGGACACAAGAAGAGCCTTTTCAAGAAGGGCAACGAAGATGGACGAGACAAGTATGTTTTACCCTTTCATAAATATCCAGAATACCACATACCTACTTACTTACGGACTCTACTGCAGAGTCCGCCTGGGGAAGTACCACACTTTTGCTAAGTTATTCAAACGCCAAGCAGTAGTGTGCAAGCATTACTGTGTTCCGGTTTGAAGGGCAATGTTACCAGAGAAATTACTGGGTATGAAGAGATTTAACATCTAATATCTCAGGGTGACGAGCGCAGTGCGGTGCGGCGCAGGTTCGTGTTCGCAAGTTCACAATTCTCGCACTGCTACTGTTAGTGGCTGGCGTGACGCTTACCATCAGGTGAAAGTCTTGCTCGTCTCGTCACTTGCATGTATAAAAAAAAAACCTCTTGAGTACTATTTCAAGGCGGGTTATACTTTTACTTACTTATACAGGTTGGTTCGGGGATCCATTTGGTAAATACAATTTGGCCAAAATAAATCCCAGTCGCCCTAATTTTTTCGTTTTTAATTTTTTATTATCTCGTATTTTGCTTAGGCACCATAACTTTTTTTGAATCTGTTTTATGTAGGGCTTTTTTAATTGAGTTGGTATCTGGTACATCTTCGAGCTATACAAGGCAGAATTGGATGCAAATAAGGTCAAAACAGTATGTTGCTTAATAGGTAAAATTTTAGCAAAATACGAGAAAATCTCCAAAAAAAACTAAGAAAAATTAAGGCATCTGGAACTTCTTGAGTTAAATTGTATTTTCCAAATGGGACACACCCTTTCAGTTTGTCTAACCCTCTACAAAACACCCGGTATATGGCTATATCTTCGTGCAGGGTGCTGGAGACGGTGAACTTCGAGCAGAAGTTCAGCACGCTGCCTCGCTTCAAGCCGGAGGCGTGCAGCCCCAGCGCCATGGTGGTGCCGAGGAGTCCGCAACTCTACATGAGGAAGAAACATAATATTGGCAAAGGTGAGAACGACTGAATAGGTATCTTTTGGGCAAGCATGCTCCACCTTGATTGCGTACGCCTGTGACACCATTCTACACTTAAAAAAACCTGATCAAGTGCGTGTTGGACATACGCATCGAGGGTTCATGTCAGAATCTGATTTGAACCCCAGTCTTATATACTTCCGCAGCGCTAAAGCAGCTGTTCAGGATATGTTTTGGTTCAATTTCCATAAAGGGTGTTATAACCTATTTTCCGATGCTCGGTTGAGATTTGACGCTGAGCCTCGTAATTACGTGTTCCGGCAGAGTCATTTCTAAACTATTTCCGATTCTAGGCTAGTGTGTTTACCATTTTCGACCGCATCTACTCTAGGTTTTGGCTCTTAAGTTTCGTGTGAATAGGTATCTTCTAAGTCTGCATGCTACATCGTCGACCGCATCGTCGCTTACCAACAGGCGAGCTGGCAGTTAAACGCGGACTTATTAGCGTACAAAAACCAACGCGCTCATATGATATTTTCTTTCACAGAGGAAGAAACAGTAGTGACACCTATGGAAGCGGAGACTGTGAACGGTGGCGGCATCCCCACCCCGATCTCGTACGGCACGCCGCACACTACTACCAACAAACTGGTCGGGAACACTTTCTTCGGACCGGACTTTAATTTGGACACGTTTAGAGGTAAGATTGATTTTAAACATGAGTCCGAAGTAAAAAAATAGATACTCATCTAATTTAATTTTTAACGAACGCACATTGCAAATGAAACTATTAAAATTTCGCGATTTGAATACAATTAAGTCCCGGTGATAAACATAATTATTTTATCACACTTGCTCGTAAAGTGGATCTTATTACATCGGTTTTAGGCTCATAGTCCAAGCTATTACGCACGCGTGCTTTTTACTTTACATTACGGCACTTGTGCTATAATAGGTATAACCCGGTAAAGTCAAGTTTGTACGTGACTGCAATTAGGCGTATGTATACGAAGCACTTTTAATATAGCCGGGTAATACTTACAGTTTTTTTGTAATACCAACAAAGAGTTCTTATACCGCTGAAGTAAATGACAACCTGCGCGCGCATTGCTGGTTTGGGCGCCATTTTCCGCAAATGTTTGTTGACGTTTTCGCTGTGTGGTTGAATATTATCAACAAAAAGTTTGTTTTTTCCTCGCAAGTGTGATGAAAACATGTATGTTTTATGTTTCATATATGTCGTATGTAACTCTTGTGCTATTAGTCATTACGCTCTCGGCTTCCTTATCGCGCTCGCCTGCGGCTCGCGCGCATAATACCGCCTCTAGTGTAATGACCAACATAGCACACTTGTATCATAATGTACTATATACACGTTGCAAATTCAACACGCGTAAAAGTTTATTATTTATTAAAGTATTCATCATGTAACTGGGGTAACTTGGACTTAACCGTGAATGATTTCGCTATACTTTAGAAATACTAAAACTTGATAATAATCTCTGTGTTGAAATAATACACAAGTCTAGAGCCAAAACTTGAAAGAAAAATAATAAGGTATTTGAGTCAGCCACATTTTCGTCCCATTCAACAGAGCCGTATGTTCCAGCGTCTGAGAGCATAGATGACGTGATGTCACCGCACACGCCGCACTCGGCGTCCGCGGGGTCGGCGGGGGGCGCGCGGGGCGAGGCGGGACACAGGCGCGTACTCGAGCAACGACGGAACTTGGTGCTCAAACTGTTCCAAGAGCACGGCATGTTCCCCACTACACAGGCCACTACGCACTTCCAAGTAAGATACTTACCGTGTAGGTAATAAGGTTGACTTCGATCTGTTAGAAGAGCTCCGGACTAAAGCTCTTTTGGTAACGACGGAACTTAGTGCTCAAACAGTTCTGAAAGCAAGGCATGTTCCCCGCTACACAACCACTCCGCACTTCCAAATAAGCTACTTACCGTTTAGAACATAAGGTCAAATTTCAGTCGAAGAGTAAAGGCACCGGTGGTGCCTAAAGCAACGATGGAACTTACTGCTAACTGAGTCAAAGTTAACGACGTACCTCACTCCAAATTGCTACTATGTACTTTCCAAGTAAGATGCCTTGTGCATGGTGCATTGTGATGATAATATGGTTGACTTTAGCTCAAACAAAACCGTTTACCGGTTTCCGTGCAAAATCGTAGCTTTCTATTTTCTGAACATCATGACAGCACTCTCTGAAAGCGTCAGTTCCAGCCCTTAACAACAATTACCCTTTCGATTTTGGTTTCGTTATTGTTAGTTGGATTTTCATGACTTTTTTCTCCTTTCCAGGCCACACACAACAGTATATTCCCTACGAAGATGTCACTGCAGTTGAAGATCCGCGAGGTGCGACAGAAGCTGATGGCGCAATCCAATCTGACGCCTCACTCCGAAGTCAACACTCCAACCAGTAAGCAATTACTCTTTTACTCCATTTTAATCGTAGTTAGGTTTAATATTTATTTATTGGAGTGACTAGGGTAGCGAGACTTTTGCCTGGCGGTAAGCGTCACGCCGGTATGGAACAGTAGCAGTGCCAGAAGAAAGGAGTGCTAGATTGAACTGGGAACCGGTTTTCATTACACTTGGGTTTAATATCATGGGGGCAATTACGAGCAAATTTCATACCAACAAAGTTTGAATACAAAATGGGCTACCATGTCCTAGAAAGTGTACGCTGTAAATTAATTCCAGACGTGAACTCACCCGTAGTATCCGCGGCGTTGCAGCCTACATCGACGGCCAGTTAGCGATGCGGGTACACCATCTCCATTGTGGTGCAGCGATAGACAGCAAATGGTTTAGCGGTTGGCAGAAAGACAAACCAGTCTCTCCAGACATAGGAACTGCAAGTGTATAAATACTTGAATCGTCAGTTTGATTCCTTTTTAGAACTTGTTGTTCGACTAACTATAATTAAAGGTTTTTTGTGAAATCTGTGGTGCAAGAGCTTGAAGAAGAGTTGTCGTACAAGAGCTATTTTGGCACGCTCGAAATTATTGCTGTCATTGTCTCGTCCGAATGGTTGTTAGAGCGTTTCTTTAAAGTATTGTACTTACGGACCTACCTTTTTACACGACTGTCCAAAAAAACGAGTGTAATGTTTTCAGGGTTCATGTACACATGTATCTATGTATGTATGTGTGTTTATCTATTTTGCCATAACTTCTAAATGCCTAAACAGATTTAGATGTATAGGATAACATTAGAATCTTTACATCATCCCGAGTGACATTGGCTATATATATTATATACAATGTGTAACAAAAAGGTTCAACAATACGGAAGGGTATGTATGTACTCATAATTTTTATGAACAACTTTCACTATGGGACCAACCAAGAAATCGTGAAAAAATAACAGTTGTACCATACATTTAGTTCAAGGTCAATGAAGTTTTTGTATGGAACAGCTGATTTATTTTTCGTGATTTCAGGGTTGGCCCCATAGTAAAAGTTATTAATAATGATGATTACATACATACCCTTCCGTATTGTTGAACCTTTTTGTTACACATTGTATATATGTATATTTATAATAAAGAACATTTAAAAATCACAGTAAAGGCACAGTGATTACAATACATGAATTATTTATAAATATATATATTAAATATCGGCCGGGCAGTCGTGTTATTTTACTTTTTTAATTATGGCTTGTTAGCTGCCTGTTAGTATAACTGGTTACTGCCAAAAGTCTGGGCGCTTCTATTTACACATTGTGGTCGATTTTAAAGGTTTTAGTTGACAGAACTAAACTAACTAAAGTATTGCTGTCCTTAGTAATACTTTAGTTATATAGTCTTTATTGATGTGTGATTAAAAAGTGACTGCGATAATTTAGATCTGGCAACTAAAGTCTTTAAAATTGACCACATTTCATCAGGACGGCTTTCGACAGCTTTGCTATTTTTTTTTTTGTCGGTTATCGTTGTTTTGAAAATCGTGAACAGTTTTCATGACTATCGCCTAGTATATGATAGGTTTCCTCGGCTAGAATAGAATTAGTTTGTATGATTCAAACTAATTAAAAACTTTGTAAGATGTTAAAAACCTATAATTATCCGAATGGGTCGGCGTCGGTTTATTAACAAGATTCGTCAGCCAACTCTATTTCTATAGTGATAACGACTGGAAATTTTAAATATACTTAAACTGTCAAAATTAGATATTAGCCGTCCGTGACGTTATGAACAATGTGTAAAGTTGCGCTGCTGTTAAGGTTACACTAGTCCTACATAGGTGTAAGCAACATTATCAGTGCGATGCAATGTGAAACTTTTGCAACCGGAACGCTTCTAATTGCTTGCATAGGTCGACGTAAATTGTAACTAATAGAGAAACTTCTACTGGAAAATCCACAATGTAAAAAAGTTTTGTAACAATGCTGCGGCATTTTATGAACTACCTACAGTGATTGGATTAATGTCTAAGCATTAAAATATGTATTTTATTACTCTCCAAAAAAAGCTTTAGCAAAAAATGAGAAAAAAAATATAAAAATTAATAATTGGTAGCGTAAGTCTTGACTGGCGATGTGAATGGATGTGATTGAAGAATATAATAACGCGAGAAAAAAATATTACGTCTTAATGTTAAAGTGGCCAGACTTGCCGCTTTTTTATATAACAAATAATACATAAAATCATTAGTTCAATTCGTACCATAGTCTAAGCGCGTTAGTTCCACACTTTAACACTAGTGGCGGTAGTGTCGCGCATTTTTTGGCCTATTTAGAACTGTCTAATAGGATTGTTATAGCTAACTGGGCGTTTTCTGTTTTCCTTCGTGATTATTTTCGTCTGCAAGAGATAGACAAAAACCTCTTTCAGCATAATAAATAAAATGCTGTAAAATGGCTGGAAAGCATATCGAATGCTTCTATACATAGTATATGAAAACATAGTACTTACGGTCCCCGAGCAATAAGAATTAAGTTATGAAATGTTGTAGAACGAGCTTCTTCCTGCTCGGCGACCAAACTTTTACAGTATTTTATAGAACATTAGCGCCACAGTGTCTTTGTTTCGGAACTAGTATTTGTAATATTTCTCCATTTCAATTTATAAATAAGGTTAATATTGCTTCTTCATCAGCATAAAATATACAGTTTAATGCAGATCTTTGCCAATTTAAAATTATTTATCAATAAAGTTTTCATCAGTTTTATTAGCACATCGTCATTACGGGCACGATCTCAATGTGTATGTTAGTCTTTATCACTTTAATTGTTAAATAAGCTTATGAAATAGTTGTATAACATACCGATTGTTTTTAATGTGGCGTATACGAACGATAACGACTCTGTAATGTAGCTTTTGGGAGGGAGAATGTACTTAGATGAGATTAATGCGTGATGGACGCACTACATGAGAAAGCGACTGGTTATTGGGTCTGGCGCGTTTGAGTTATCTCTGTTACTCTCATGACATTTCTAACGAGAGAGACAGAGACCGAGATAATATCAAGAGCATTAGAAAAAATCTATGATCTCTATGGTCATATCGGCATATTCATTTCTAAACTTGGGTGCGTGGGTTGGCTAGCTCACGACCACGGCGTATACAACATGTAACAAAAAGGTTCAACATTACTGAAGGGTATGTATGTACTCATCATTACGAACAACTTTTACTATGGGGTCAATCTTGAAATCGCGAAAATAAAATCAGCTGTTCCATACATTTTGTCCAAGGTCAAGGAACTTTTTGTATGGAACAGCTGTTATTTTTTTTGCGATTTCAGGGTTTCCCTTTCGTATTGTTGAACCTTTTTGTTACACGTTGTATAAGCGCTTAACCGCTAATGTGTTGTCTGAAAGTATTTGACGTGTAGTCCACGGTGGGAGAACTCATATTACAGATTCAATTGTTATATAGTGCGTGTATCACTGGGACGTAAGGCCGAGTTTAGACGATCGTGCATCGTTGCAGCATAGTCCTGTGTAATCTGAAAAGATTATATATGTTTAATCTGTCACACGTTCGTATAGATAAGGTATAATGGCAAAAATTGCTTAATTTGTAAAAATAAACAATTAAGATTTGTTATTTATATTCTTTATAAAGATATGGATTAGTGGCGATGAGAAAATGTATTATATGGTAGCTTAAACGAACTGAGATATATATTTTTGGTATTTGTCGCAAAAATATTCGACACGAGATAAAAACGAAAAGCGTATGGAGCATTTACGAAAAATAATTATTTTTAAACACGGACTAATTAAATACTTGTGAAATGGTTCATGTTAAAGAACTTTAAAATTATAGATTTGTGACACTAATATCTAAAACACTAATAGTAATATTATTCGTCTGTTTTTTTATCTTTTACGACTACCTATTTGAATCTGTATTTCCGAAATTTGGTATGACGGCCTCCGTCATGAGGATAGACTTCTTCCCTTAAAAAAACAACATGAGAAAAACGCGGGTGCAGGTGTAAGTGACTAATAAAGATGACTGCAGTAAAATTGTGTGAAACATGCACGAATTTGAGTGATGGCCAATCACAATCCAGCACTGCATTTTGTGAGATGCTGCATCTGTCGATGTCTATAGTTTTAAAGATCATTAGCTAATGATTTGAATAAACTTAGTGCTATACATATACAGCCTTACCTAAAATAATCTCGATTCTCTTAGTCACTGCTTAAACTTCTCTGTCCTTTTCTAGCATGTGCAACTTCACGTCAGAGAGAAGATGGCAGAGCATGTTAAGCAGTGACTAACTAAACAATTTTTTTTTTTTAAAGTAAGGTTAATAATTAAAGGGTTGTGTTTTGTTTTTAGAAATTAACAGATCCTTTTTTAGGTTTAAATGTTTCCTTCTACACCGCTTGCGATGCAAGTCTGTTGCAAATCGATATACAAAATCTTTTGATTTAGCAAAATCCGCTAAGAATAATAAGGATTACGCTAGAATGTAGACAGATACGGCCTTACTATAAAACGCGACTATAAAACGCTGCTCAAACCTTAGTCACTGTTTAAGATGCTCTGGCAACATCTCGCTGACGTGAAATGTCACAAGCGAGAACAAGACAGAGAAATTTAAGCAGTGACTAAGTTTAAACGGGGTTTTATAGTAAGGCCATTGATGTCTATTTCAATTCTGAGCACCCTATTGCGTTATTGTATTTTATCGACGTGCTATATTTTACGCCGGGAGTTGTGTACAGCAATCCTTATGTAAGTGAAGGCAATGAAACTGGTGCAAAATCAGTATATTATTTCGTATCGTTTTATATATTTTATGTTGTGATGTTAGTCTTCCATAAATGATTTACTGTTTTATCAGATAATATTATCTACTTATTTATTTTAATGTAGAGAATATCTTTGCGGACTTGTGTGGTGATTTTATCTGATGCCATGTTTGAATGACTAATTTTGAAGCGTAATACAACCAATTGAATAACATAATAATCCTTTAGAGAAATAGCGACTCATCTTTCTTAACTTAACGGTAGTAATATAAACTGTAAGAGAACTACATAAGAGTATAATATTCAGAATAATTTTCACTTATAATATATTTGTGAATAAATATGGTAAACTTGCGTAGTTCTCAATGTTTGTATTTTTTGTATAGATAATTAACTTTTTAACCGATTGAGACAAATAGCTCAAACTTTGAACGACACTAGGTAAATCAATACATTTATAATCTCAATGTAAATACTAGAATTATTTTAATCTAGCTCTAAGTATTCCCGGCTCTCAAAGTAATTAAGGTTTTTTATTTAGATAACTAATTGAATAGATAAAAAGATTTTATAATTTATACAACTTTCGGCCAATACAAATGTTATGTATATCAAAATTGTATTTTTAAATGATCTCTTCGGCGTTGATAGTATTTAGGTAATTGCTTTAGGAGTCCGGAACTGAGATGAATTTACTAAAATTATAAAATATAAGAAATATTTTCGCACTGTTGAATATTATAGTCGCATCTAGGACATTTAGCACTATGTAATAATACAGTAAGGGCAATTCAATTCGTACAAACAGGTTAAAGGTACAAACTCCAAAATAATGAGTCTACAATCTACGCAATGTAGCAGTATATACGTTACAGAATAGGTGTGTAGGAAGCCTGATTTTAGTTTCATCGGTTGTACCGAAGTCCTTACTGAATGACCTATATACTGTGTACCAAGACCCGATGACGAAATTGTTTTGTAGTCAAATATACCATGTAGATCTTGTTGATTAACGCAATACATATTAATATTGTAATTAAGCTTACAATATCGGGAATTGGTACTAAAGTCTACATAGTCAATTTCTGGGGCCCTATTGCAACCTTTTATTTGCATTCATATCTCAATCACCCTTTGCCCCGACTCACTCTGCTACCGTATTTTAAAACCAATCGGAAAGGTTTCCACTCGGAAACTACACTTCATTACATTTCTACATCTCCGTCATTCTTAATGCAAAAGACGGAGATGGTGAGAGTAGTTTTCGAATCGAATTATATTCGATTGCGTTTGTAATACGGGGGTAAAACCAAATCGCAAAGGTTTCGATTCAAAAATTACACTATCATTCTCTCTTTGTCATCCTGAATGTATATAAGACGGAGACGGTGACAGTAGTTTTCGAATCGAAACCGTTCCGATTGGGTTCAGATTGCGCTGGCTGACCTGATTAATTTCTGTAACATTGTAAGATTTAAAATAGGAATGCTATTAAAGGTGGTAGGTCTACCGATCTTTGTTATCTTCTGCAGTATTGTTCTGAGTTAACAACTTGTTCTAAGCATTGCGGGAATGAACAAAACTGTGTCTACTCAGAACAAACTCACACACATACATTTATCATAAATAATAGTACCGTTGTTACCAGATAGACGTACATTATAAATACAAACATAGCAATATTCATATATACGTCCATAATTTGAATTAATTATTGTATATTTTTTATACATTGTGCCAGAGTGAGGTTCTATAATATACATTATACACAGATATGTGTATTGCCGTGTTATGCCTTGTTAATAGTTCAGTGCCTATCACACATTGGCCTAAGTGAAACGACTATTCTGTGTTGAAAAGTAATTAATTCAAAATAAGGAAATAGCATTATATTTTGTTACTAATCAATGCATATTATGCCATCATTTCTTTTAAGATCGCATCCAGTTATAATCTAAGATATATCGATAATGATATTCATATTACGTAGACGCACGAGTTTTGAACTTCGATCGAATATAATTCACTTTACGCAGAATAAAAATGTTTACTTCCGAGTTAACACATTTAGGAACACAGACACTGAGCTTACAGGATGTTTCAGGCAATAGCAGTACTTATGGATGTTGATCTACCTATCTATCAATCAAATAAAAAATTTAGATGCCTTCGGGCGGCACATTAACTCTGACACTAGGGCTGGCCAATCAGCCTATACGAACTTACTTTTTAAAGTCGAATTTGCTAAATTCGAGACAAAAAAGTGCACCTATAAAAACACTCCACGTGATCAATTTTGGATGGGGACAATATTGTCACGAATTTAGAAAACTGTTTAAAATTTGTTCACTTTGATGGGTAAATTATCAACATCCATAAGTATATTAGTATAAGTATTGCTAGACTTGCCAGAAACACCCCATATATTTATACAACTTTTACTATGGGGCCAACACGTTTGTTTTAACAAGTTCTATACCTTTAAAGTCCATGCGTTTGCCTGCCAAGCGTGGGGATAATGGCAACCTCTCCATAAAGGGGGAGGCCTTCGTCCAGCAGCGGAGGTCTCCTGGCCGATAATGATGATGATGCTACGTTTCAATACGATGGAACAGCTTCGCGATTTCAGTGTTGGCCCCCAAATAAAAACTTCACAATCACGAGTACAAATCCTCTTTTCCGCTTACTACTACCGTTCCGCATTATTTGTGTTGTTTACACGTAAAATGACTATTATTATTAAAATGTGTGTATATGGTTGCAGGAACCATTCATATTTTATCCACAAATACACAACACTTTTTAATTTTCTTTTGAATGCACGCTTTTGAAATATGTAGTTTGTGTCATATAAAAATATGGTAAATAAACAATGAATATAAGTAATAAATATAATTAACAATTTGGTCGATTTGACAATTAATATTTTCATACAATAACACAGTTTTAGTTAGAAAGATTTTTGTTTCACGGCTAATGAATGAAGATGTTTGTACTAAGTGTTTCAATTTGTTCTATTTACTGTCCATTTAAGTTTGCCTTTTTGTTTCATGTGTTGAGTTTGACGAGTGTGACTGTTGGTATGTTACTTTAATAACAAATATGAAAAAAAATACAAAAATAATCTGCATTGTGAATGAGGAGTGCCTTATTGACTTTCAAAACTTAGTTCATATACTTCAGAATATAATAAATACTTGATTTATGGGTGAATTTTAAACAGAAATTTAAATAATTTTTTTTTATTGACAAATATTACCACTCGAATATATTCTTTATTGATCTAAATTTAACGTTTTATTTGAATAATTCGAACCTAAACGAGACGCTTTACGCTCTTATTCTGTATCTATATGAATATCAACTTTATCACAAGGCACAATATGGTGAATATTTGAGTGGCTACATTCTCTAATAATCAAATGCGATTGAACTTTGACAGGTATTGCAATATTCCACTACTGATCGCCACTCTAAGCTTTGTCAGTCAATAATCAACACAATAATAGCAGTTTTATTAGACTGAATTAACTTTGTTGCATAACATAACAAGTTATATGTTATATTTTAAGAAATATTAGAAATTATTTCAAAAGAACATTTTAAATGAAGCATTTCATATTCGTTATTTATTTCTTCTAAATAAGGCATTAGTGTAATTGTTTAGTCAAATGTCTTAAATGTAAATAACTTGTTTAGATGATTTATTTAGATTTAAGTGTTCAATTTAATGTATGTTAGATTGGATTAGACAAAAGTGTAAGGATACAAGTATCTAAAATCTAACCACATATTATGTAACAGTTTTTATAAAGTTATCAGTACCACTAATGGACCAATCGGTGGCACCTTAGATGATGGTAACAGTAAGTACTTTTTCGTGTGCAGTAACAGTTAAATCAAAACATAGCATTTTGGGCAGTTTGGTCAAGCATATTGGATCATACCTAGTACGAACTTATGTTAAAGCATTAAAACCTCGAAAACATTATTTAATTTTATTTAAACCCCCTTTATTCTTTAATTTAAATTAGATAATGGGATAGTTATCCCATAATTACGTGAGGTAGAGAAAATAGGTGAAAAGTTTGATAGAACTATGTGGTTAAAATTCGTTATTGTCTCCACAGTGTTTATAATCTCTTTGATTGTCTCAAACAAACCAAATGATGTAGGTGCATGACGTGAAAGCCATACTTAAGGCTAGTTATAGTGGGAACGAGGGAAAGCACTGTACATCCTGAACAGTTCATCATCTGCAGCATTCTGCAGATCCTACTGCTAGGTAGGTATAGCTAGTGTTCAGGTTAGGGCCTAAACATAATAATGAAAAGGCGCGGCCAAGCGTCCCGGTCGCAAAAAATAGCGGCCGCGCCGCCGCCGCTTGCGCATTATATGAAACTGACCCGCGGCGCCGAAAATTTCGCAAGCGCGACCGGAACACGTACATACTAGCACAGCGGCCGCGCCGCTGCATAATTATGTTTAGGCCCTTAGGCACGTGTTATTAGCGGTATGTTATGCATAGAAAACGCAACAATAAACTACAACAATGCCATATTCAGAGCAAGCTGATTAGTACTTCATTTGTATAAGACTTGTGTCGATTTTCCAGTTTAGCGCTTGGCTCGTTGAAGTCCCACGGTTCTCGCTGGCTGCGCGTGCGCCTCAGCACTACAGTGGCACATCGACACTGTACTATACAATAAGAGTACACATTAGCTTGCACTGAATATGATATGGTTGTAGTTATAGATATATTAAAAATATATTAAAAAGTTTCCTGTGGTTATGTTATGTGATTTGGCAAATCTACATAGTGGCTAGTTACAAAAGGAACATCTATACCACACATATGGAATCTACTATATATATTTTGGGGCCTAAGTCAGCATAATGGAATTGGTTTTTTTACTGAAGGAAAACAAAAATATCTAACCAACAAATTTATATAACTATATATATCAACAAAATAATTTTATGAGTGAACCTTTCATTATACAGCTTTTATTAATAAGTTTGGCTTCTCTTGTTCTAGCATAGATAAAGCTGCTTGTACATCAAAGTCATCTCCGGGATCGGTGACTACTAAAAACTTGAGTTCTGACATCCTAGCCAAAGCTAATACTCCTCCAACACACAAGTTACAACCACTGATGTCTAAGTACTCTAACGAATTGCCGTTCTGGCCAGCCAATCTATCGAGGCACCACACATCAACATGTCTATTATTCTTTAGACTAAGCCATTTTAGGAAACTCAGTCCCATTAAGTTTTGGATGCCTTCATATCGGATTCCATTGTGATGGAAATCGGTACAGTCGACTGCCTCTACAAGGTATCCATCTTCAAAAGTGTTTGGTAGATTTAGTTCTGTGATGTCGCCTTTGATCCAATGTTTCGAGTCTTTGAGTCTGAAAACAAAATAATAAGTACTTTTGCTACTTTTACTAACACAAAATAAGAGCAGATATTTTGGCCTAGTAGGTATTTGCAAGTTTCAAATCAAAGTAGGTATTAGTCAGGTATAAGACCATTTTATAAGTAAAACCTTAGTTAAAATTAAATGCTGCTTTGTTTCACCACTTAGGCCATGTCTATTTGGGAATAGTCATAGGTTTATATAGAAGTTTAACCACAACAATCCTGATGATCATGATAAATATAAATATTTTATGGACATTATACACAGCGCCATCTAGATCACAGAAGAAATAATAGTACTACGTACAGAAAGTTCCCTCAGCAAATAAATTTAAATAAATAAGGACTCTATTCATGAGCCAATAAAGTAACAATTCAACTCGCACACCGCTTGCTATATTCACCTAGAGAGCCGCTCTCTTTCTATCACATATCTCTATCTCTCCTCTCCAAAACAAACATAAAATGATGATATTGATATTTGATGTACCCTTTAGTGTTATCAATAAGGTATTGTATTGTATTGTTCTGTGGTGATTGTGGTGGATTGAAATTAAGACCAATGAAACACTATCAGGTGCTGGGTGACAGATTTTCAACTTAGAGGTTACTTAGACCGGGCACAAACTACGAGAAAAACCGTCCGGTTTCGCCCGAAGGCGCTCCGTGCATACATTTTGTATTAGGTCCCGCACACTGTAAGAAGTTTCTCGAGACGCCCGTCTCGCTCGCACCAGTTAATTGTGCGCAGTGTGTTATGGTCGTACGGCGCCGGACCGGTGCCTGACGGAAGCCGTGCCGAATGCGTGTGTGGCCAGGCTTAGCTAACTAGTACTAGAACTACCCTGCCAGCAGAGGCGGACTAGCAGTCTTGGCCGTATATTTCCATCCACTCTCGTCTTGTGTTTTTTTAAACATTGTTTAGCTTTCTGTGTTTGGTCACCGTAGGCCCAAACCTGGTTGCCTCTGCCTAATACTATGTGGTTTTCTAATTATTTTTTATTACTTTAGTACTAATTAATGGCTATTGATAACACTTAAATAAAAATGTACAGTGAGTTGCAGGCAGTGTATGGTCAATAATATATAACTTGACTTAGCTATGGATGAAATAGCATAAATGAGACCAACCTCGATCTACTATTGGTTGCACAAAGTATCACATGTATTTTAGTTTTTTCCATTTACATAAAATAATACGAAAATTCTGCAGGTACCTGATAGCACATTGTCGATAAAGAAAAAAGTGAACCGCTGCTAAATTTGAACCAAGCATAGTAACTCTTTTCGGTATATACTGCTGGTTGTGTATTTCTTGTTTTACCTTCATCGATTTCCACCAGTCTTTGATCTTGTCGAAAGTTATGTCCGGTATTTGAGACATAGCATTCAGGATATCGGGACTGGGATTCTTTTCAACGAAGACGGAGAACTTGGTTGTCCATTCACCTTTCCTCTGTATCCAAGGTTTGCGCCATTCAGGATATGGTTGCCCAAAAACTGTCCGGGGCTTTGCACCTTCCTCTTCACGTTGGTAAATAGTTTTTTCACAGTAACTTCTAGATATTACAGCGAAAGGTCGATATATTTGGACAGGCTTTAAGTTTAATGCCATTTTTATTAGAGGTTCTCTTCTGAGATATGCGATACCCTTCATTTCATAACCTTTGTAGAATTAAAAAAGTTCGTTAGCATTTATAACAATAACTTGAAGATTTTATTTTGTTTCTTGAGGTAGTGTTCCTACTTGGTATTCTTTTCTCTTCCTTTTATAATTTTCTTCTTGAGAGAATGTTTTGGTTGGTTTTGGTTATGCCACCAATGTTTACATCTTTTGTTTTTAATATTTCCTGGCCGTGTATACTAGTCTTTCAGCCGAATACATATTTCTTCAACGATCCTTCTTTCTTCAGTTAAATGAGTCGTAGTCACAGTCCAACTCCAAGTCACATACAGTAAGTCACGGTCAAGTCCAATCATGCTCTAGTAAAGTAATGGCAACTTTACTACAAGCTTCTTCGGAGTTTTGGAAACAATACAAAAATACACGTTTCACCACATTATATCACTTGCCCACACTCATGCACGTCAGTCGGCACTCAACGCCACTATTTTTATGCATTAACATCCGAAAAAACACAAGTTTTGAAAAATTATACAATGGGTCGACATGATGTTTTCGCGTTCCCGCCAAAACTTGGGAATTTTGGGGATCCATAGGCAAAACTTTTCGCAGATAGCGCCAGCAGCGATCTAGACATGTCAAAATGTCAACAAAACCAACTGTCAATATTTTTTTCCTTTTCGTTATTCGCTTCGTGCATTCTGCCAGAGTCAAGTATAAAAAATGTATTTTTTATGTTTTTATTGTATCAAGTCATATACGCAATTTGTTTATTGCAGTAAAGTTATAAAGAATAAGTGCTAAAATCTATAATTAGTCACAGTCCAAGTCCAAGTGATGCCCTTGTAAAGTTGTGGCGACTCACCGCATTTTACTTATAGAATTATACCATAGAATTCGTTATCGGCATTTTTCCAGTGTTCAGTGTCATTATGTTAACATATAGTTATTGACAATGAACTCTGCGGAGTTCAGCTTTATTTCTATTTTGGCTCTGTAATATCATTTAAGGACATATTTATAATATGAACGAATAAATTAAGATCGTTGCTTTAAACTATACAAACTTGAAACATACATTTTTATTCTTGACACTGGAAAAATGTCGATAACGAATTCCATGGTATAATTCTATAAGTAAAATGCGGTGAGTCGCCACAACTTTACAAGGTTACTCATATAAGATCGTTGGTTTAAAGTCAAATAAGTTATAAAATCATAGTCAATCACACAAAATTAGTCACAGTCAAGTCCAAGTGATGCCCTAGTAAAGTAGTGGCGACTTTAAGCTTTCACGGAGTTTTAAAAAACAACACGAAAATACATTTTTCACCACATTATAATTATCACTTGCCCACACTTTGTGCGTGTGATTCGACACTTGCAGTCTTACCTAAAATAATCTCGATTCTCTTAGTCACTGCTTAAACTTCTCTGTCCTTTTCTAGCACGTGCAACTTCACGTCAGAGAGAAGATGGCAGTGCATCTTAAGCAGTGACTAACGGTTGAAAAGATTTTTTAAATAAGGCCGTTAATGAATAAAACACCACCATTTTTAATAAACAATTCGCGAAAAAACACTAGTTATCTATACATATAATAAAGCTGTAACGAGGCGATTACTGTACATTGAATATATATTTAAAAATCAATTTTTTTAGGAGTATATGAGAGCAACAGAACCCAAAAATACAGTTTTTATAATTTTTGTCTGTCTGTCTGTCTGTCTGTCTGTCTGTCCGGGATAAACTCAGAAACTACGGCACTAATTTAAATGCGTTTTCTTGAAATATGATCTATGAAGTTCGGCGCTTCACATAGGCTATGTTTTATCAAAATCGGCCCAGGAATATAGAAGTTATGATGCAATTTCTGGAAAAATATAGAAGTCCACTATAACCTGAATCCCCGAACATACCGAGCCCCTAAGGTCCGAAGATCAGCTTATACTGGTTAATGTTTATCTTGAGAGTTTGCGAGTAATGAAGATGAATGGATTAACATGCGATTTTCTAAAAAAAAACTGTGTTGTCATAAGCTTTTTAACACCACACAGCACAGTAGGTAGGCCTCCTCCTAGGTGGACCGACGACATTGTAAAAGTCGTGGACAACCGGTGGATGCAAATGGCAGGTTGTCGTACAGAGTGGCGGTCTAAGAGGGAGGCCTTCGTTCACCAGTAGACATCTACGAGCTGATGATGATGATGATGATGGTACAGAGTGGCGGTCTAAGGGGGAGGCATTCGTTCACCAGTAGATGTCTACGGGCTGCTGATGATGATGATGATGATGGTAGTCGCGGGCAACGGGTGGATGCAAATGGCAGGTTGTCGTACAGTGTGGCGATCTAAGGGGGAGGCCTTCATTCACCAGTGGATTTCTACGGGCTGATGATGATGATAGTAGTCGCGGGTAACCGGTGGATGCATATGGCAGGTTGTCGTACAGAGTGGCGGTCTAAGGGGGAGGCCATCGTTCACCAGTGGATGTATACGGGCTGATGATGATGATGGTAGTCGCGGGCAACCGGTGGATGCAAATGGCAGGTTGTAATGTAGAGTGGCGGTCTAAGGGAGAGGCCTTTGTGTTCAACAGTGGATGTCTGCGGGCTATGATGATGATCGCATTACCTATTGCATCACAAGAAAGTGATGAAATAAATGCCTGCCTAATAAGTCAAAAAGTCGTTGCCCGTTATTACCAAATTAGATGCAATCTCACGGTTAATATGAGGAGCCAAAGAAGGCAGAGTTAGGATGCGCAAGAGTTTTCCGAATTGCTGCGGTCTAAGGGCCTTCGTTCAGCAGTGGACGTCTCTGGGCTGATGATGATTTAATTGGAGAAAGTTGTATTTTTTTTTGAGGAATGTTTTTTTTTTATTGGTTTGGTGTACATTGCTGGACTTACCTAGGTCTATACTCGAAAGGCAAATAAGCCACTACGCAGGCCCAGTTGCGGGTTAGTGGATTCACACAATATACATTAACATTAACGCCAAAGAGATCATTTAGTACGGGCCCGGGTTTTGTACTCGTGACCTTACGATTTGAAGTTCAGCGGTCCCGAATTAGGCTACTTGGCTTATTAGGCTCTGCGGTCACATTGATCTCGAATGAATTGCAAATCGTGATACCTCTTGGTTGCGTGCGCGGGCCATTTGTCGCCACGGAACCAACACGAATATCCCATCTACCCGACCTAGAATACTGATTATCTAGAAAATACAACATAAGACTGCATTCCTTCATAATGAAAGTATCTATCTTTAGAAAGGCGCCAGTGTAAGATGGTGCGAGATACAACATTGTTATTATGCACGAAGATATCGTTACAAAATGATCAGCCGAATTTAAACCCTCTTAAACGTTACTTTGTTATTTAAAGTAAAATAAGGTCATGCGCATAAAACTATATGGTCCACGCGAGCGAAGCCGCAGGTACAGCTAGTGGACTATATACTTGTACAGTCTTACTTAAAAAACTTCTCAACCTTTAATCACTGCTAAAGATGCTTTGTCACCTTCTCTGTAACGTGGAGTGTCACGTGCAAGAACAAGACAGAGAAGTGTAAGCAGTGACTAAGTTTGAGCGGCGTTTTTAAGTAAGGCCGTTAATCTAAAGCTTTGCTGTAAGTGTCGCGTATTTTACGAATACGAGTTTTGTTTGGCTTCTTTTTACACTGTCTGCCACCATTTTTTTCAACTTGGAAGGTTGTGAAACTCAAAGAATAGTTTTTAATGAAACGAGAAAATCCGTGATCTTTTATATGTAACACTTGAGGTCGCCCGCGACTTCCTCCGCGTACGGAAGAAATTCGGCCCGCTCCCAAAATTCACCACGTTTTTTTACATAATATGGCATAATAATCCTTTGAAACTGT
This sequence comes from Erannis defoliaria, assembly GCA_905404285.2. Taxonomy (NCBI): domain Eukaryota; kingdom Metazoa; phylum Arthropoda; class Insecta; order Lepidoptera; family Geometridae; genus Erannis; species Erannis defoliaria. The sequence continues at coordinate 6,074,300 of FR990066.1, read as the reverse complement.
AAAAAATATAATGATCACCTATTGTAATATAATAATATGACATGTTGTATTTAATATGACTTGAAAAATTAGTCGAAATAAAAGGATTTGAATTTGAATTTGAATTGTTTTATGCAAATAAGTTAAGTATATATATTTTTAATTAACTCAGCGGTAAGTAGGTACCTAAATATACAAAAACTATTTAAAATAAGCTCTTACAATATAATAGAGCTAGAAGCTCAAGAAGTTTATAGATTATTAATTAATGTAGGCAATAATGTCAGGCCCAAATTAACTTAATTTACAATACGAAAAAAATTTGAATCGATTGAATAAAAAATCTTATCGGGAATCGTGTCACGTCAAGCCTTTTGTGAATCAGGACAACAAACATCGAAATTGTTGGCCAAATTGCCGGATGTTCGAATCGGCGGACGATTTCTACTGACGTAGGTACCTACGTACTTGCTGTGTAAAATGTATTGATAATTTTTCAGTGACTATGAGAGATATATTAAAAAATAGGCAAACAGCTCATGCAAAGTTGACGAAATAACTTTGAGCGTCTAGCAAATTATATCCCATACAAATAAATTCGTTTGATCTACCTACTCAATGCTAAAAGCACGAAACTACGAATATGGCGGGGGACAATACCGAGCGCCATACAAATAAATAGACCCTTTTCTCACACAAAGACATGACACTGCAAGACAACTGCACGACAAACGTGTCGTTGTGTAAGAAAAAGGTCATTAAAATTGTATGGCGCTGGGTAACGTCACCGTAATTTAAGGTGTCGTGTGTCGTCTCGTGAGAAAACGCACTTATAGGTTACTGAAATCGGTACTGGGCCAGGGAGGTATTTGTCTTATTATGTAGCAATCATCATCATGCGCCCGGAGATGTCCACTGCTGAGCAAAGGCCTCCTTAGACTGCCACACTGTATGACAACCTGCCATTTGCATACACTACAATTCCCACGAATATTATAAATGCTAAAGTTTGTCGGTGTGTTGTGTGTGTGTGTATTTGTGTGTAGGTACCTACTCTTTCACGCGATCTGGATCGTGCAGACGTGCCATAACAAAAGTTAGGTCCTCGAGTACAGACTAATTCAAACTTAATGGCGGCTGTGAAGTGCGCTGCAAGCGAGACTTTGCGATTGTACGCACACCGCACGCCTCATTTTTGCTACTGCGCAGCGTCTCGCGCCTAAGTTCACAGCCGCCATTAAGTTTGAATCAGCCTATACCAAGGTACTGAGCTAGGTACTAATATTCTCATATCATAGTCGTAGCTTGATTCATATTCTGTAATAATTCAATAACTATTATCCAGGCGGAAGAAACCAGTCAGATCCCAGATACATCATAGGGCTGGCACGCCGCCAAAAGCACGAAACTACGAATATGGCGGGTAAGACACAATAATGCAGCTTAATCACAGCCCTGTGTCGCCGGGAACTCGACCGGAAACAGTCTGATAACTGGGTTTATTTCATAAAATATCATACTCTGTGACATTGGATATAATAGAGTGGCAGACATTGCAATGATGCGCTCAAAATTACAGTTTTCCGTTCTAGGCTTCTTAAAAAATCTGCGCTTAATTAGCGAAAGTCTTTGCCAGTTATTCAATCGCCCAGCAGTAGTGTACAAGCATTACTGTGTTTCGGTTTGAAGGGAATTTTTACCAGAGAAATTACTGCGCATAAAAAGATTTCACATCTAATTTCTCAGGGAGACGTGCGCAGTGCAGTGCTGCGCAGGATTTTGTTCGCAAGTTCACAATTTTGGCACTGCTACTGTTATGGGCAGGCGTGACACTTTTTTTTTTCTTAGTTGTTGGCATCGCAGGTTGTGCATTCTGCCAGTGTCAAGTTTATGAATTTACAAGTTTTTTATTAAAATCAAGTCAAATATTTCATGAAATCACAGTCAGTCACACGAATTTAGTCATAGTCGAGTCCAAGTCATACCCTAGTAAAGTTGTGGCGACTTTACTATGAGTTTCTACGGAGTTTTGAAAACAACACCAAAATACATGTTTCACCACATTATATCACTTGCCCACACTCGTGCATGTAATTCAACACTCAATGAATGAAACACCACCATTTTTAATTATTAATTCGCGATAAAACACAAGTTTAAGAAAATAATAGAATGCAACGACATGATTTTTCCGTGTTCCCGCCAAAACTCTTCGGCGTGACACTTACCACGAGGTGAACGTCTAGCTCGTATTGTCAAAAACTCCATAACAAAATATTGGCTTCTTGTAAACAATAACCGTTCATGAAGGAAACTTCATTATTGATTGTTGTAATATTTTTCTCAAGAACTGGTAGAGTTTATGAGGGTTCTTGAGTGACTTTGATTCCCTTTTGTACAAGTTATAGGTAGGTATTGTTATAATACAGTTGATGTATCACTATTCAGAACAGTAACCGTATCGCTATTGGTAAATATACCACACACTGAGTACAAAACTGTCTAGTTTCCTTTTGAAATCACTAAAACCAATGTAGAAAACTCCGGGGATTTTCACTCGGATCGTTATGGAAAACTCACGTTACACTATACAGGGTTAGTTCTAATCAGTTAGCATCCTTTTAAGGGCATGTTCTGTACATCAAAACAAACAACTTTTACTATGGGCCAACATTGAAATCGTGAAAAAAAAATCAGCTACTCCATACATTTTGCCCAAGGTCGATGAACTTTTTGTATGGAACAGCTGATAATTTTTTCGTGATTACGTTGGTGGCCCCATAGTAAAAGTTGTTTGTTTTGATGTCCAGAATATGCCCTTAAAAGGATGCTAAATGATTAGAACTACTTAACCCTGTATAGTTGAAGAATCTAAAATCATGACACAAAAAGTGAACAAGAGCGTATATTTTAACAGACGATCGACTCTATCAGCTCTTTTAAGCCGCTACTACAAAAGGCCAAAGCTGAAACCTGAATTTTGCTACGTGGCTGGAATCGCAATCAGTTTCCTATACACGCGTGTAACATGATCCTAACTCTAATACTGTCCCGCAGGTGTAGCAAACTTCAAAATGAGCCATTTCAAAACAATTTCTGGCAGAGATTTCCCTAAGGTCGCCTCTCCATCTGCTTAAAATAGCTCATATAGTGCATAGAGTCACGGTGACTGATTTCTAAAAGTGTTTGCATAAACCAGGTAAAAGGAACGTTGAACAGATTGGACTAAGCTCGGCTTAGCTTCCAAACTAAGGCCATGTAATTAGGGCCCTGTTTGAAGTGGCCTGGCGCCTGGGATAAGTCTGTTGTGTTTAGTTTGGGCAGTGTCCGGTGCTCGTCGGCGGAGCACCTGCATTGTTCCAGCTCAGTTAAATAAAGAGATTGTCAAATAAGCTTATAATGCGTTTAAAAAAAGCCGCTAATGCATAATTCATTGTTTTTTTTTTTAACAATTTCAGAGTACATAAGTCACAAAGTAAAAGCTTTCTTTCCGTTCTGCATAACCCCGCCCGTAAAAGGTATAATATTTTATACATTGGAGATATTGAAATAGGTTAGCTTTTGAAAACAGTTTAAAAGTTCCTTTTTGCGAACTCTTTTTTCAACGATTGGAGGTACTAGATACGTTTATTACGCGTACCTACCTGCATAGAAATCAATTTACATAACATAAGTAGGTACGCATGAATATTACGTACGTATTTACGTAGGTGCAAGAAAAAAAAATTGGTTGGGTACCATGGTTAGTATACAAAGCGTGTAAATCAGAATGAGCTCCTTTCGGTAATTTAATTATAGTTTGTAACCTTACATTTTATAAATCGGAAAATAAATAAAACTAAAAAATCACGTACAAAATTGTCAGTTACTTCTGAAATGGGTTATAGCCATATTTCCTTCCGTAACATTGTACCTAAAGTAAGTGGATTTGCTTGGCTATATTTCCAAGCTAAAGTTTGGGAATCGAATCTAACTTTATGTTGACTGAAGTTTCCATGTCGCGTGCTTAGGTTCCTATGTATCCTCTAGATTGAAATGGTTGGTTATATATTTACCTATGTTTGCAGAATTTGTAGTTTTTTTCTGATATGGTCTTACAAAGAACACTAGGTAAGTACCTAAAGCGTTAATTGCCACGGGAAGTAATGTAATAAAATAATTTAAGCATAATACATGACAACACCCAAGCTCTATAATCGGCGTATATAGGACTAGAGGTCGCCCGCGACTTCGTCCGCGTACGGAAAAATTTCGGCCCGCTCGCAAAATTCACTACGTTTTTTACGAATTTATTCATGAAATTAAATACTTTATATCGAAATATTAATTACTTACATAAGTACCAATAGGTATATGATAATAATAATAATGTTTAATCGTAACATTTGCGGCGAAGTTGTTACCAACACCCCTATATTAACTCGATATAACAGGCAATATTAACTTTATGTGTTTCGCGAACTCGCGTCAACTTTTTCAATAAAATCGGTTTGATATCAGTAACAAGTTAATTGGTATTCATTGAAAGGTTTGTGTTTGTTTACGCTCTTATTTGCGTAAAAGGCAATTTGTAAATTTTATCTGTGTTCCTGAATGTTTTCTGCTTCAAATTTCAAAATAGGTCTTTTAGTAGTTAACAACATATACGAGTCGGAAACTTGCAAGTTTGAACCTATTTTTGACACGGAAACAGGGGTGTTATTAGTTATTTATGATACTAGTGCGGTAAGTTGGTTTTAACAAACGAGTAGACGAATGTAACCATTAGTTGTGTTACCATAGTCACGAGTTTGTAAAAACCAATACCGCACGAATGCTATACAACGTTTTACTACACATTTGCGAGAAAACGGATAACAGAAGTACTCACAACAGATAATGAGGCAAACTTTATTATTTTGTTTTTATTCTATCGGGCGGAAAGTCGCAACTACCTACCTGACACTGGCAAATGCTCAAAGTGCGATGCCACAATCCTCCTAGGAGGAAGAAGAAAAAAATACTTCGTTCTAAAGTTCGTCTTCGTTAAAACGTTTATAATATGAGTCGTCTTTTCGTGTTGTTTCCAAAACTCCGAAGAAGCTTGTAGTAAAGTTGCCACGAATTTACTAGAGCATGACTGGCCTTGACTGTGACTTACTAATTGTGACAACACTTTGACTGTGGCTTAGACTCATTCGACTTGAAAATTATTAAAAACTTGATACAAATAAATACTTGACACTGGCAAATAAACAAAGTGCGACGCCATAATCCTCCTAGGAGGAAAGATGAAATGGCGTGAATTAACAAATAGCGCTACGTGCGCGTGATGAGAATTAGAAAAAAAATTAAATTTGTGGTGAGAATTTCTTTTGTCACATTTTTTGTTTAGTATTAAAGCGCTTCCAATGAGGTTCGATCATTCAGCTTATTTATTCTCGTAATGTGAAACTCTTTTTATGAGGTCTTAAATTATTATTATGGAAATTAAAAAAATACCGTAAAGTTCGCAAACGCACGGCGCTATATAAGAGAGTGTGCGGTAAAATAGGTACTTAGCTGAGAGTACCTATTTTACCGCACGCTCCGTTGTATGTTGCGTAATGTTCAATTTTCGAACTATGTATACAGGCTTCGTAATTGCATTTTTCGAGCAAATGTGTTGTAAAATAAGTTTAACATGCTTTATGATATGTACATATCTATCTGTGGGATCTATCTCCCAAACGGATTAACCGATTTTGATTCAATTTTTATTTTTGAAAAGTCATCTCGATATCGAGGTTTTTTTACTCGTGGATAGATACAACTCAAGAGAGTCAGGGCTTTTTTTTTTAACTCTCATCTCATACAAAACCAAATCAAATGAACTTTCTTTCATGGTCTTCCCATGGAGCTTAAACATTGGATTCTTCAAAAGGCGTGACAGCGTCTCAGAATTTCATTTCGGCAACATACCCATTTGTAGTGGCCCTGTATTGATCGGAACGGTGATTGTTTTGTTTGGCATAAAAACACTATATAGTCATTACGACGATAAAATGCCAATCATTGCTCGCGCATTTGAAGTAAAACCCTCGAAAAAAATGCTATTTTGCAATACATTAAAATTGATCTAATTACAATGCAAGGTGGTTTGGTTTCCTACACGTCTATTTAAATTGTCTTTTTGAGTAGTCTCAGTTTAAAAACATGTATATTGGTAGAATTGTCATAAAGCGCATCTAGCGCGGCCCGTCACATTTCCGTTCTATTCACTTCTCTCTTCAGTGGTCGCACTGCTCTGTGCTCGTCACCCTTTATTAGATGTCAGATCTCATGCCCAGTAATTTCTCTGACTATATGAAGACCGATACGATGTTGTAATGTACTTTATATTTGAAACCAAAACCTGAGGTTTATTTTAGTACACTGTAGAATTCTCTATGTATCTCCTAGTGTCAATTTAATTTTCATTCGCAGGTTACGACCTCGCAGTGAAGTTTGCTCTACATGATGTGAATACTGTGCTAAGATCTCTTCTTTTGGCTCGAGATTACCCCCGGAACGTTTTATATGTAGGTGTTGATCAAGGCAGGGGGGCTCAGGCTAAACTGGCTGGTACTAAACAGAATTCGGGCAGCGGCAATGTTGCCATTGTCAGGCTGAGGCTACATTGGTCCGCGACGCGACCTGCGAAATGCAAGCGACCAAAACAAAAGTTTAATATTCACGCATAGGGCTGCATTGTTTATACGCCAATATCTCAAGTGGTCTTTGGTTTGTTTACGCGACAGGAACAATATCAAGGTAATCATGACATCGGCTACCAGCGAAATTAAAGCGTATTCATTAGAAATGCCGCTTATATTGTAGCCATACATGTTTATCTCGTTTCGCTCTTCCAGTCGCATCGCAAATCGCTGCCTATTGCAACCTCAGCCTTACGGCAACTGCATCGCAACTAAACAATAACACTTTATAAACTACTTCGAGTGTTAATGACACAACTTAGTTTCGGTTACGTAGATTTCTTTGAAAGTTTTTCACGTTAGAGGCATTTTCTGAGCATGAGAGTAGGAAAACATAAGCGTTTGCATTTGTGAGATGTTTTTAGTGACCGTCTACTTGCAAAGTGCTTCTGAATGTTTTAAAGATGCTATTTTCTTCTTGCATTTGCAATTTGCGTTGTTGACTCGAAATAAAGGAAAATATTTAACGCCACGTATCAGACATATTATATAGATCATATTTATTTGCAAATAAGAATTAGATCGTTGATCGGGCTAAGTATACTTAATTATTAAATACTTATCTATTTTATTAGTTGATTTTCTCCCACATATTTCTTCCATCTGTATTAACTTTTTTTTTTACCTAATCCACAGATTTTCCAAGTGTGTACCTACTTAATAGGTCTTTATTAATTTTCTTTATTAATACTTAAATGGTGGTGTTTTATTCATGAAGTGTTGAATTACATCATAATATTATAAATGCGAAAGTTTGTCTGTATATGTGTGTGTGTGTATAATAGTTAACTCTTCACGTCGAAACGGCTGAACGGATTTAGATGAAATTCAGTATAGAGGTACCAATACCTTGCAATAAAACAGGCTACTTTTTATTCCAGGAATCGCGGGTCGCAACTAGTATTATAAATGCGAAAATTAGTCGGTATGTGTATGTTTATCATTTCTTCACGCCAAAACGGCTGAACGGATTTGGATGAAATTCAGAATGGAGATTGATTATTTTCGGAATAACATAAAGGCCACTTTATCACCATAATCACCGTTTTTAATATACACGCGGGTGAAACTGCGGGCGTAGCTTAGTACATTAGTAATACAGAAAAATCACGCTGTCCAAATGTATTCACGTCTAGGTAAGTATTGTGAGAGACAGTAATAGTTTCTGTAATACCTTTATTGAACTTGACTGTATTTGATTGAATTTGACTGACAACAATCCCTGTAATACCTTTATTAAATTTGACTACTGACTTGATTCATCGTTTTGCGATATATTTACTTTATACGTTCGACATATGGACGAGCTATAGAGTTCGATATTAATCCGCAAATGAGCGATCGCCGTATCGGTACAAAATAGCTTTGTAATTTAAAGGTATGCTCTGACTTTCTGATGAAAAGTTCCTAACTTTATACACAACAAACAAAGCCCTATTATTACTTCCGTCAAATTCTACTTCAGTTTTTATGGTTTAATTGGCTTGCGTTTGACCACCATCACGCCGAATGATAAGCGAAGGTGTAGTCTACGGTGGAGCACAAACATTCTCCATCGTAGACAAACGTCCAGAAGAAACCGATTCACTCTTTTGAAATGTGTTCAGTTGGGAAAAAGTATATAACCAATTTAGAAATATAGAAAAAGACACTGAGATGAAACACACTGAGGTGGACACGATGAAAACCACTGCCACAGAATAATAACTAGTAACAGAAGCTTTACTTCGCAATGGTTTTCAAAGAGATATGACTCAATCTGATAAACAATATGATTTAATTTAGCTCGCGGTCCAGTCGAGCACGTGTTCATTTACATACCTACCAATTTCTTTTTGAAGGAATATGGGCCTTAATTCACTATACTACGGTTCATAATAAGTTATACATGGTTATACGTATTGAAAGAGCCGCCGAGCCGAGCCTACTAGATTGGCCCTTGCGCAATGGCCGCCGCCCGTAGGTATGTTTTTAATACCTACACGCGGAGTGACACAGGCCTGCCACTGCTAGCCACTGGGAGTACGTCAGAATCTCATTGTATTTCATAACTCAGATTGCGTTATCCCAGTGATTGGCCAATCGCAAGCATAGAACGTTACCTCGCCCCCTGCCCGCAACGGCGAGTCGTGTTTGTAGGAGAAATTAAGTTCACGAGCCATCATCAACAGGCTATATGATCTGTGACACAGAGCGACTTTCGCTTTCCAATATTGTGTGATCTGATTCCAGCGGTCAACGGTTTTGTAATTAAGATAATGTGAACGGGTGTACGTGCGAGTAATGACGGCAAATACTTACATTGATTAATCGTTTGTATCGAACCGTAGTGTGTGGTGGAACAATGGCAGAGCATTGAACGATGAAAACAATATAGACTAAGCTTCGATAACGCTCCCTGCCCGTGGTCCACTTACATTAGTTCACCTGGCTTTACCAAGGGCATTTCCCCCCTTGGTCCACCCCAAAATAACTGGGGACTGTGGTTTTTATTTTTCCCCATGGGCTACCTATGTAGTTATTAATCCTGGTTTTTAGAATATATTGCCTGTAGTCCACCTAGAAAAGCGAAGTATGGTAAGTACCTCTTTGGTAGTCAATGTCGGAATACATGACGTTGCTGATAGAAGCGGCCTAAAGTAAAGACATTGGCGGCACCGCCAAATAATCATGTCGCTGCATTGTATTATTTTCAAAACTTGTGTTTTTTTTACTGTTAAACTATAAATATGGTGGTGTTTTATTCATTAAGCGCCGATTTATGCGCGTGAGTGTGGGCAAGTGATACAATGTGATGAATCATATCATTTGCTATGCAAGTACCTATACAAAGTTTCACTTAAGGAAGAGTGGCTTATTGGGTTGTGATTGGTTGTAAGTTTGGCACAATATATATATATATGTATTATATAATGTGTTAGTTAAGATTATTTTTATATGTATGTTAGGCTGTAAGGTATTTATAATATGGGCCCATGTTTTTTAAGCAATTCCTGTTGCCTGAAATAAACGATTATTATTATTCACACATTTATTTTCTTTCTTAAATCTAAGTTTTTTACAATATACATTTAAAAACATAAATATTATAAAAAACCTACTCCTAGAGTGCCGCCGGCAGCGGGGCAGGGCTCAAGCTGCCGGTGGTTAGGGCTGCAGAGTGAGGAACCTCCTTACAATGCGTGCCGTGTCAAGGATCACTGCCTTTTGGATCTGACCTTTGACCCAACCATCTAGCGAGAGCCTCTTGATATGTTGGTCAAGGCTCTTCGCTATACGACCGTTTACCGAAACGACTATCGGGGCAATGATCGTCGAGTCAACATCCCACATGGCGGTTATCTCAAAGGCCAAGTCAAGGTACTTGCTGAGTTTGTCCTTCTCGGCCTTTACGAGATTCTCGTCATGTGGGATGGTGACGTCGACGAGCACTGCCCGGCGTTGGGACCGATCCACCATCACAATATCAGGCTTATTGGCAATAATAGTCTTCTATTACCAATAAGACTAGGACCAATAGGACTATTATTGCCAATAAGCCTTATGATGGAGCGGTCCCAATAGAGCAAAGCACGACCATTTTCGAGAACTGGAGCTGGTGCGTACTTATAGTACGGCACCTCCGACTCGACAAGGCCGTATTGAAAAGCAAGTTGCTGGTGGATGATCCTGGCTACTTGGTTATGCCTGTGCAAATACTCGCCGTTAGCAAGATGCGAACAACCGAAAATGATATGTCGGAGAGATTCCCCGGGACGGTGGCATGCCCGACAGATGTCGACCGTACCGTCCTTCATGATATATTTTCGGTAGTTGTCCGTCTTGATAACTTCATATTATTATTATTTACGTATTTATTTCAATTCTTAATTTTTTAGTTTTTTACAATATAAATACAAAAATTATAAATATTATAAAAAACTTAAAAACTAGGGTGCCGCCAGCAGCGGGGCAGGGCTCAAGCTGCCGGTGGTTAAGGCTGCAGATTATTTATATTCTGATTATTATATATTCTGATTGGCCGATAGCCTGGTTTATTACGCTGTGACAGTATGAAAGTTACACCTAAAGGCTTAGGACATTCCCCAAACGCAGGTAGTCTAGTGGTACCCGTACTTCCTTGTATGGGCTAGGCCAAAATGTCACATGCCTTTAGTTGATTTAGTTTGTGTGTTGTGAGGGCGGCGCGGTGGTGTCCATATTTTTAATTAATCCATGAACCATAATTATACATTGACACTATCTATAATGTATTTCTGTAATAACGTTTTGTAAGCGCTAAGTGCGTCGCATTGTGTTAGTTAATTAATATTTGGTTTGCTGATAACTTTGAATACCTAATTTATAAACCACTTGCAGCGTTGCGCGGTTTCACCCGCGGTTGCCGGGATAAAAAAAGTAGCCTGTATATGATCTCTACTCCAAGATATAACTATATAAAATTTTATCCATATCCATTCAGCAGTTTTTGCGGGGTTGAGTAAAAAACTTCTTTTTTAGTAGAACTCGTGAAGGACTCAATCGCGGGTTCAAATCATATAGGCTTGTATCAATGAGCTTTTTAGATTTAATGAACGGATTCTCATCCACTGACCAATGGCTTTTCCGGAGAAGAAATACAATGGCACATACAGGGTTAGTTGTAATCAGCTAGCATCCTTTTAAGGGCAAAGGAATACATTACTAATACATTTTGCCCAAGGTCGATGAACTTTTAGTATGGAACAGCTAATTATTTTTTTGCGATTTTAATGTTGGCCCGATAGCAAAAGTTATTTGTTTTGACTCACAGAATATGCCCTTTATAGGATGCTAACTGATTACAACTAACCCTGTATATGAATCCACCAAATCGCAACTGGGCCAGCGTGGTGAATATTTATTTTATTTTATTTAATAAGGTACAGTTACAGATTAAAGGCTATCTTATATCAAGAAAATAATATAGTAAATAGAGTACTGTGAACCTAAAGTCCAATTAAAAGCATACAAAACTTAACAAATAAAAAAAACATTGGTTTTAACGGTTGTTGACTATGTCTAAGGATACAAATGTAGATTTTTATATAACCAACTTGGCCCAATCTCCCTTTAATTGAAGGTAGGCCTACGTCCAGCAGTGGGCTGTGGGCTATTAAGGCTGATTATCTCCATTACTGCATACTTTTTATAACAAACGAACATGCACAGAAACGGTCGCATTTTTTATTTTAGTGTGATTATATTAGAAGCAACAAAACCGTTTGAGAAAATCAGACATTCAAAATGTTGGTCACAATCTCTGCGCGACAAACACTATCATTTGTTATTGTTAATTACTAATCCAAGAATGAATAATAGTCCAACCTGGCTGCCGTTCATAATGGCCGAATTATTCAGATGATTTATTGGAGGACCCGAGACCGTAAATCTGTGAAATTATTCTTGTCTAATAAATATACAATTACAACTTCCCCTTTGATATGTGCTAGGAAATAATTAAAATTCGTCAACTGGGAAATTATGCAAGCTTCTTATTGACCAAGCGAAGCGAAGGTCTCTTAGTCTAAGAGGACAAGTCGGCGTTTGTATGTAGATATATATATTTGTTATTTGTATTTATGGAATTTTGTAAGCAAGTACTTCTTTAAATACAATTGGGGTCGCGAGGTCTTAGTTCGCAGCAATCTACTAGTAGGTAAGAATGATCAAAATCTTAGACACGTTCAAATCGATACATTCACATGTTACAGTATTCATAGTATCTAACCTACTTTAAACTAGATAGTATAACGTATTAAAATTAACTGTCAGCGTACTGCTTCTTTTTTTTTTTTTTTTTTTAAGTACTAACACAATAAATTACAGTACTAAGTAGTTCTAACTCCAACTTATTATCAATCTAATGTAGCAGCGTAGCGTTCGTAGCATAGCACTAATGGCGTAGAGCGCTTGTGGTGTAACCCTTGTGGCGTAGCGGTGGTGGCGTAGTGCTTGTATCGTAGCGCTTGTGGCGTAGCACTTGTGGCGTAGTGCTTGTATCGTAGCGCTTGTGGCTTAGGGCTTTTGGCGTAGAGCTTGTGACGTAGTGCTTATGGCATAGCGCTTGTGGGGTAGCGCTTGTGGCGTAGCGCTTGCGACGTAGCGCTTGTGGATTAGGGCTTGTGGCGTAGCGCTTGTAGCGTAGCACTTGTGGCGTAGCCCTTGTGGCGAAGAGCTTATGGCGTAATGCTTTTTAACCGACTTCAATAAAGGAAGAGGATACATTCCTCTTAGTTTTTTCAAAATGTATGTGCACCGATTTCTCCGTCAATTGTGAACGGATTTTGAAAAATCTGTTTTTATTTGAAAGAGTGTACCTCTCGAGGTGGTCCCATATTAATTTGAAGTTGTTTTTTTTAAAGTTAACTGTTCATTTTAACAACAAAAAACTTTAATTTCTTGTTCTGGTGTTCTTACCGACATACTAACTAAGCTATTTTTTACCTTGTGGCACGACTGCATGTAAATATATCTAATCCTACGTTCTGATAAAATAGATACGTTTTAAAATAAGTTTGTTCTACCCCACAAATAACGTAAGTACGCATTTTTTAATGAAAATTTTCTACAGTCAAAATTTTCATACAGTTGCAGTAAATGTTGCCAAACATAATAATTTGTGTAAGGTTTTACCCGAACATTCTCAAATTTCCGGCAGCCGGCGTGCACGTGGCATGTGTGTGTTTAATTCTATCCCGGACGGTTCTGGTGCCGCATGCCGTCACTTATCGGGCCTGCAGGGTTGCCAGTGCTAACAACAATAAGCCTAAATAGATATTTACTTAACTTGGCACACATAAATACGTGTTTAAATACGTTATAGCTATAATAAGCACGGTGATAAATTGATGGCACCGTATGACTTGAAACTATATACACAATAGCAAATAACCGGTAATCGTGCAGATGTTAATAGACGTATAGATAAAACTAACTAATGAATAACATAATTCTAGCAACATCCGTTTTTTGATAGTTTCGTAAACTGTATATATTATAAGGTCGCAAAATGATAATATGCTCGATGATTACGGATCCACAGAAGCTCGGTTGATTTATCTAAAACACACATAAGATAACGCATTTATAATAATTAGACAAATTAATGTAAGACTTATATTTGAAGAGTGTCGTTTCGAATGTCATTGTCAATGGTGCCATAACATGCGACGTGAATTCCAAAGAAATTCTAAATTGGTACGGGCCTGTGGATTCAAACCCGCTACCTTACGAGCTCTCCTATTTACTCTACTCATTACTTGGTACTTACTACAAAATTGGTTAACTTACAGAAAACCGAAAACCGGTCTTTCTAAAGTTAACTACAAATCATCCTTCTCTTATTTGCTTCTGTTAAGTAAAAATCCCTTTAAACTAAATATAAACTAAATATATTAACTAAATATAATTAACACAAATTAATATTGGTGGATATTTAACATAGCGCCATCTAACCCCAAACTAAGCAAAATTTGTTACTATGAGTACCAGATAAATATTTTTTTAAATAAGTACATCGATTTTTAAAACACCCTGACCCAGAGCAAGTTTATATGGTCGCCACATAAATGTTTGTGCTGGATGGGAATTTAACCCACACCCGAAAACATCGCTTTTAAAACAAAGGTAGCAGATTACTTATTTTATAAAATAAATAAGTAATTATAATGGCAACAAAATGATATAATACCTAATGCAATCTATTATTGTAGTGGTTGGACTATATTGCAGAGTTTGCACGGGGAAGCACCACACCTTTTCCAGTTATTCAACCGCCAAACAGAAACAGTTTAATAATTACTGTGTTTCAGTTTGAGGGGCAATGTTACCAAAGAAATTCCTGGGTATAAAAACAGTTTACATCTACTCAGGGTGACGAACGCAGTGCAGTGCGGCGCAATTCTGGCAGTACTACTGTTATGGGTAGATGTGATGCTTACCACCAGGAGAATATCTCACTCATCCCGTCACTCCATTGCATTAAAACGTCTATCCTTTATGAGTTGTGTAGCTGGCAACCCTGCTGCAGCGTGGTCGGGACCGCACCTCACGCCGGCTAACTCATCGCGACTAGTTACCAACTTTACTCAAGACTGGACGCCTGGACGCGGAGAATATAGAATCGAATTTCTTTGTTCTGTGTTTACTGGGCTTGATTAACGTTGATTGGTGTTATAAGTTAAAACTGTCTTTGTCTTTGTTGAGGTGATAGCTTGGCTGCTTTACTCCTTTACTGCTTTTTTTTTGTGGAATTAAATAATTTCTATTATAATGGCGTGGGGATTATGACAACCCCAGCCCCTATTAAGGAGAGAGGCTTTCGTCGAGCAGAGGTCGTCTTCTGGCTGATGAAGAACTTATTTCTAGAACTGTATTTTCTTTTAAATATTGGAAATATTACTACCTTTGGCCACTAACACTAGTGTGGCTGAGGATGGATCAAATATCAAGAATAAATACTTGATTAGGGCAAGATCGTACTTCTCAAGAAACGGGGAAGACGGCAATGAGTTCTTGGGCCATTCTTGAAAGTACGAATCAAAAAAGTTGAATTAAATCGCTGCTTGCGAATTTTTGAAATGTTTACTAGAAGCAAACGGTACTTGATAATTAGGTAAATTCCCCAAATATGCAATATATATTATCTATAAATTAAATATATTTTTTGTTATGTACTTGAGTGAACTAATCAGAATAGGAGCATAAAGACATAAATTATTCTCGTGCTACTATCAGTAGAATTACCCAGTTAGAGGATGAGAAAACGGCCAATAGGAATATAAAACAAATAAAAATCTAGATAAAATTTTACGACGCTCTAGCAGCTAGTCTGCTAGACTCTAGCTCAATTAAACATCCAAACAACTTTCGAAGCTTCATTAATGTTTATTTTCAGTTTTATGTACTGCAAGATGAATTACGCTGATAGTAAACACTAATGACCGATCGTTATACTTTAGGACATTCAGTGCAATTGCACAGCTAATTAGCGGTCATCAAACTGACAGTGAGCCTTCCAATGACACAAAGCTAATTCTACTGCATCATCAGAGCGAATGAAACGTAATTACACATGCGACAGGGAGAGCCACGCGCCGCGGGCAGACCCAGAGAGTAACCAATGCATATATGGAGCCAGCTTAGCGCTGTGACTCTAAATTAGGCTTGACGTCATTATATACAGCGTAGACATTTCCGACACAAGATGGCAACACATGCTTTAAGCCTTATTGATTTTATTTTGGCGGGAACGCGAGAAAATCATGTCGCTGCATTGTGTTATTTTCCAAAACTTGTATTTTTTCGAGTGTTAATGCATAAAAATGGTGGCGTTTTATTCATTAAGTGCTGATTTACGAGCAAGAGTGTGGGCAAGTGATATAATGTAGTGAAACGTCTTTTCGTGTTGTTTCCAAAACTCCGAAGAAGCTTGTAGTAAAGTTGCCACGACTTTACTAGGGCATCATTGGACTTGACTGTGACTTACTGTGTGCAGAGTCAGTGCAGGCAGAGTCGGTCAGTCGGTAGAGTCGGTCGAGTCGGTCGAGTCGGCAGAGTCGGTACAGTCGGCAGAGTCGGTACTGTCGGCAGAGGTTGGTAGAGTTGGTAGAGTTCGGGGAGAAGAGGGGGGGGGGTGCTATAATTATTTTAATTATTATTGATTTTGTCATAGCTTCCAAAGTCAATAAATAATAATAATTAAAAATATATGACGGTCAATATAAAGACTCGTAGATGATTATGATATATATAAATAAGGGATTATGAGTAGACTTGCGTGCTAACAAAAGTTTAGTAAAACTTGGAATCTTGTGGAGGCTTGCTATTCTGGAGTTTTAAAAATCTTTTCCGTCCTCGTCACTCTTATACGAACCTAAATCAGAGTGACGGTAATATTTTCACAGATCTAGAATCGCCGGGCAGTTGTGCCACCTCCCGTTTGTATTGTCTCTTCGCCGGCGACCGGAGGCTGTGGCACTGGCAGACCGTTACCTGTGATGTTATATTCAGCTGTAATAACTACTAATCCTCGACCTATGTCAGAAATTACTCGCTTTTGTCCGTCAACGTAGGATTTCGGCGCACTGTCTATGAATGCGTTATAAGCTCTATGCATTATGCAACGCTGTCTCATGGCAAAGTGCATTATCATATTATGTATGCAGGTGTACGTATTCGTGAGACGTTACATCACCAACGGATTTTGCACTACTGTGGAAATTCAAATAGAAAATTGAAAGGAAACCATACTTTGTGCCTGACCTGAGTCCTGAAGTTAAAGGAAGCAGACATCTGGCGTACCGAAAAATGCTTCGAAGGTTTTCTTGTCAAAAAACACAACTTAACCTTGCGTCTTGCCTTGTTTGTTTATTGTGCTTGTTGATTCTAGGCATAGACTGTTGGTTTGTTTGTTCGTTTGGGACTAGATGGCGCTGTGTGAAAAATGTGCACCAATGTTTATTTATTTATTTTTCCGTGCGGTTGCTATTTTTCAACCGACTTCTAAAAAGGAGGTTGTCAATTCGACTGTATGTTTTTTTGTATTTTTGTATGTATGGTTTTTAAATCAAAATAACTAGAAAATATGAAGATGTCATCCAGTTATTCGAAGTTGAAGTCGGTTGTATTTTTTTTAAAAGCTTATTATTCTACGATTATTTTCGCAAGTTCTAGTTTGGCCCCGTAGTAAAAGTTGTTTACAATGAAGATCACAGTGAACCCCTTTCGGCTTAATAATACCGTTCCGCGTAACCTATACGTATGCAGGCTCAAGAGATAGTGTTGCGAAGAGCTCAACAATAAAAACTATACCTAATTACGAGAGCTACCGATGCTTCCCGTTCCTCTTGCAAATAGAACGTGTGTATTTAATGTAATTAACTGTTTGTAAGTTGTTGCGTATTCAGCGCTCCCCTCTTTCTTGTGGATTTAAACAATTACCGTTCATTAGGATGCACACAGAGCGAGCCTTTGTAATGCAAATCCATTGTTTTTGCGCGCGCAAACTACCCGCACTCTTGTTGGATGTATGTTAACGGCGCAGAGTAAAATATAATTTAAAAGTAGGTTCCTTCACAGAAAATATAATAGTACTACATATAGAAGATTCATTCTAATAGAAAAAGCGTGTAAACGTAGTTTAACCACATTATAGCTAACTATAACTACAATCATGTCATATTCAGTACAAGTTAATTTGTACTGTTTGTATAGAACATTGTGTCGATATTCCACTGTGCCGTGAAGCGCGGGCGCAGCCAGCTGGCAGCCGCATGACGTCACGAGCCAAGCGGTACAGGAATATCGACATACATCCATGTACAAATAGAGTACAAATTAGGACGCAATGTATATGACATGGTTGTAATTAAAGGAACATAATTATATCTAAGTTTAGACTCGTTAGCTATGGGAGTTAAACTTCTGAACGTAGTTGTGTTATGTGTTCTGTGGTTACATGCATCCGCGTTGCTTGAAATGAAAAGCAATTCCATAAATGGAATGCAGCCGAAGTTGTGCACAAGTTCGTCTCGACTTTATATAAAATTCAATATTTGGTTTTGTTGGCGCCGCGGTCCCAACTCGAGGCGGTCTCCGTTCGTCCGACTTGAGGAGTTTAGAGGAACCCACCATAAAAATAGCAAACACAATTTGTGCTTGTGAAAAGATAAATCTCCGTCTCGCAAACACAGTCGCGTATCTCTTGGGGCGGAATCTCGCAACTTTGATTCGATTCACGAATTTGGCGGTGGCATACAGAAATACCTTGCAAATTCAGTTTGGTTGGAGAATAGAACCGACATGGCTTGAGGCATTTTTTAGCGACGGAGTGACGAGACGACTCAGACGTTCGCCTGGAGGTAAGCATCACGTCTGCCCATAACAGTAGCAGTGCCAGAATTGTGAACTTGCGAATAAAACCCTGCGCCACACTGCACTGTGCTTGTCACCCTGATATAATTAGATGTCAAATCTTCCCATGCCCAGTAATT
The DNA here is from genome assembly GCA_905404285.2 of Erannis defoliaria. Taxonomy (NCBI): domain Eukaryota; kingdom Metazoa; phylum Arthropoda; class Insecta; order Lepidoptera; family Geometridae; genus Erannis; species Erannis defoliaria. Next base: position 6,055,594 of record FR990066.1, on the reverse strand, counting down.
TCACTGTTAACCAATGCTTTTCAAACCGAGACACAGTAATGCTTGCACACTACTGCTTCACGGTTGAATAACTGGGAAAGTTGTACTTCACTATGAAACTGACGTCGGTTTGACACATTTTATGTTTTATTTCTTTGTCTCGGTAGTTCAAAACTAGAATCGGAGTATCCGACTTAATTAAATGTGAGTAATCCCGTACAAATAAATCAAAAATATGAAGTACTTCCCCAGGTGGACTCGGAAATAGAGTCCTACCACTATACTAAAGTGTTTGGTTTTAAGTTTTTCAATAAAATTACTGCACCACAAAGCACAGAACAAATAATAGTAAGTAAGTACTACGTAACCAAAGTTCATTTCCTCTCAAATCTTTTAGTGTTCAGAAAAGCGCTTCTGAAGCTATCTTGTGGGTATATTCGTCCCTAATAATGAGTTGACATGATTGGTGTACTTTACCTATTCCAGAGTATTTGGTGAGATGTTGCATGTTGGATGTTGGTGTCTCAGTGACTCGTATAATATTCTAGAGCTGAATGCGCTGTTCGATCACCATCTAAAGAGTTTCGGCAAATCGTATAGGCTGAGTGGCCAGCTGAGTGTCAGAGATAATGTGCCGCCCGAAGGCCTCTGACATGACTGACGGTTGTTGTTATAGAAACTAGAACAAACAACCGGGACCAACAATTTAACGTGTCATCCGACCCACGGTAGCGCTCAGAAATAAATGCCACTCACGGTCACCCATCCGAAGACTGACCGGACCGTCCGTTGCTTAACATCGGTGATCGTTTAGAATCACCTAGACAAGCTACACCACGAGCGCTCCAGATGTATTAGCAGTATCCGACGCATTATCGTTTTTTTTTGAGCCAGGGGTAGTTGTAGTATGACATGTCATGTTAAATCCATTCTCTTTGATTCAGCTGGCGACATTGCGCGACCACGAACCGTATTGCGGGGAGATATAATTCGCGGTCGCGCAGCATCGGCGGCTGAATCTAACATTCATGATTTTTAGAGCTCATGTTACGGCCCCAGGAACCTTCTCAGGCTAACGCAAAACAACTCACTAAAGTTTCATCACAATCGGATCGTTCAGGAACGTGTAGGTATAAAGGAAGAGCAAGGACAAACATAATTAAACAAATTTTTATTTATAATGACTAGTTAGCTTCTTTTGACCTCCAATTCGCCTGTTGGTAATTCGTACGCTGTAGTTTGATTAATAGTTTCAGATTCAACGGTATTCAATAAGGTTTTATTTTAAAACAGTCAAAGTTAATATATACAAAGAGAAACATCGCATTATAACGTTCCATAAAGGGAGACTTGGCGTGCGAAACGTGCCTTATTTCTGAGGCTTTTTAGTTGAAATAGGCTAAACAATGGAGCTACGTGCGGTTTTCTACGAGAAGGACTTTTATGTTAATTTTATTATGTACATGCATGTCGTTCGCAGAGGCCTTATTGTCGTAAAGTCGACTAATGAACAGAGCTCGGTTGAAACGCTCCACGGAAGACAATTCTTTCTTTATCTCCCCCAGGAGGGACATAACAATAATGAAGTACCTCGTAATTAAAAGAGCACATCAATTTATGTTACTACCAATTGCTAATTTAGATGCTGGACGAGTCGAAAGAACTTTTTACGAAGCAAGAGAGTAGGTACGAGCCCTGGAGAGACGTTGTAAAATGTAAACAGAAGGAAAAAATTAGGGATGTAAAATGCCGAAGAAAATTCAATTTGAATTTTCCAAATATCACGAAGTAATCAGACTGGAAAATTTCTTTACAGATTATCTTCTGATTGTTGCAGTTCACGTAGTGGAAAATATTGATATTAAAGCCAAGCTTGTGACACGTATACTAAATTCAGCTTCAGGATGATAAACTCGGCGAAAACCTGAAACGGCACAAAAATTTTGGTCACTTTCATTTATATTTCGTGTGAACATTAAACAATTAAATATTAGTCCAATAGGGTGATGAATGATGTTTAAATCGTTGAAACCAATAGCTTTGATGAAGAATTTAAGTAAATATAGTATGTTTATTGAAAACATTATTTAAATCGGTTAATAATGATTTGATATATGAGCGTTTAAAGTTTTTGTTAGACACAACTCTGTCCCTTTCCCACAAAACAAAAAATGACGTCACGCCTTACTTGTCAGAATAGAATTTATATGGCGTCCTGACAAGTGACGTCACGATTTGCTGTTTCGCCTCTCTGTCTAGCATCATATTAAAATGCTTATAAGTTGCTTATTTTTGATCAGATTTTAATTTTCTTTTCATTAATCAGCTATATTTTTAGGGGCCACATTTGAATAGGCCAATAAAAAAAAAACAGTCATCTAGCCTATTAAACAACTTTTATTGGTCTAACTAGATACAATCCTTTTGCAGTAGTTTAAATAGTTTTTTGTAGTTAAAAAAGGCTTTTGCCCGAAAAAACAGTAAGTAAGTAATATTTACTTCAAATTGCATGATCTTATTCCCACCTGCCCATTCTTCTATCAGACGGCCAGGAGCTCGAAAAAGCGACGCCGTTTTATGGTTGATATACCAAAAACTCGTACGAAACGGTTTGATTCCACTTTCTTTATTCGAACTGCTAAACAGTGAAATGCGCTGCCCGAGTGGGGGTTTCCCGATAATTATAATCTAGGTGTCTTCAAGTCGCGAGTGAATCGGTTTCTTCTAGGCAAGCGTGCTCCATCGTAGACTGCATCTTCGTTTATCATCAGACGAGATGGCAGTCAAACGCAAGCCTATAAACATAAAAAAAAAACAAAAATGCAAATCTACTCCTTCTAATACTTTAAACTTTAGATCCTGCGTTCCCTAAAATACTTTATAAATACCTATATGATGTTATAATAACCCATGCATGTCTAATGTACACAGAACTGCAATACACGTTGACATAACGTGTCAACGGCATGAGGTCACTTGAACAACGTGAACCGCCCAACCGAACACGAGTGTGCCCGACCCGTCTCTTGTATCTAGAACTCTGAAACTAGCTGTATTTTCACTACCGTATCGCCAGCTACTCGCTACTACTCCTAGCTCTCTGCTACTCTACTTGTACTAGCAAGGACTGAATAACCCAATCAAAATCTAACTTGTAATAATTGTAAAACTCATCAATCATATAAAAGCACTTGCCCACAGTCCACAAAATAATCATGAACCAATCATTATATAAAGAATAAATTATACTTAATTATACTTATATATCAGTTTGGAAAGTAACTTTTTAACTTTCACGATTAAAACACATTATCACGGTTAGTTTTCGTTTGTGCGCGAGTAAGTATTGGTAATAAACTTAATTATTTTAATATATATAAGTATCTATAAATCAGCGTTATAGTAAAGCAACGTCTACATAAACAAGAATATGAAGTAGGTGAGGAGCTTAGATTACCTTTTGAAGTATAAAAAAGTAATAAGCATACACATTTTCGGTATTGTAGAAATAATGCATCATAAACATATTCGTGAAAGAGCAGATTTGAAAAAAATTACCTGAAAGTACAAAAAAGTTTTGTAGTCAAAAAGCTTAGTTGTTGCCTATTGCATACCGTGAGATTTGTCCCGTTTTCAGTCCCTGGCTACTAGATAATGCTACTAGTCTGCTGCCGAGAGGTTCCCGCTGTCCGGAATGGGATTACAGTTAAAGAAAATTGAATTGGGAATGTTAATTGTTTAAGTTTTTCATTGAAACGTGTAGGAGGTGTGCTTCGAAGACAAAACGCTGACTTGCAAAAATATTTGCTTTTTACCGTTTCTCTTTGATTTTTCTTTCGTTTGTTTCTCCTAATTGATCTCAACTCGACTTATTTTGTCAAAAGCTTATACTTAGGTATTTTTCATTTCAGATAAGTTTAAGAGAGAAATACCGGTTCGAAAACTTATTTTGTAATCATAAATACCTACATATACTTAGATTTAAATTACTCTGTAAGTGTGAGACATATTCTAACAATATTGTATCGAATAAATTCGACGATACTACTATGGTTAAAAATGTATTAGTCCGCAAATAAATGAAAATTACATCATTGTATGTACTATATTGTATTTTGATGAGATTATTAGACTCACAGGTTTAATAAAATAACTTTAAATAAGTGAATTCTGCTTACTTCAGGTCAAACCAATAAAATTATTTTGAAAAAAATGCTTAAAGCGAGTTAGCACGCTAACGGCTCGGCTTATGATGATAATTATTTATTTATAACAAAGCCAGAAGTTCTACTTGAGCAGGCCATGACATGCACTTGACGGGGTTTTTACTTTATATCAGTGGCTTTTTTGGAGCAGTGTTATTTTCAGTCTATTAGATAAACGAAATCTGAAACCAGCTCCCAGACAAAAAATCTTCAATAATTCCCAAGTCAGTAATCCGGAACTTATTTACGCTTTTCTAACTGAACTGGTTTTATAGTTTTATTAGCATAATCAGTCCTTCAATCCACTATTGAAAATAGGCTGGTGGATTCACATACGCTAATGAATATCTTCTCCGGACGGTTGCAGGTTTTCTCACTATATTTTTCTTCACCGAAAAGCCAGTAGTATAAAAAATCTAATATATATAAAATAAAAGGCTCTGTCCTGACTGACTGACTGACAGACAACGCACAGCCCAAACCACTGGTCGTACAGACTTGAAATTTGGAGGGTGTATTCGTCTCAATGCAGAGGGGTGTACTAAGAACGGGTTTTTCGAAATTTCCCCAAGGGGGGAAAAGGGGGGGGGGAAGTTTGTATGAAAGGCCTTTGTTTTTGGACTTTTAGTCACGAAAATTTGGATTTGGATAGTTCATTTAAAATAAAAAATACTGTTTTCAAAATTTTTTTTACAGGTACGATTTAAGGGGGAGGAAAGGGAGGTGGAATGTTGTATGGAAAGTTCTTTGTTTTAGAAGTTATATTGATGAACATTTGTATATGGGTAGTTCATTCAAAGGGGGGAAGTGAGGGGGGGGGGGAGGAGGGGGGGGGTTAGGTTTGGTTATACTGATGAAAATTGATATTTGGGTAGTTCATTCAAAGGGGGGAAGCTGGGGGAGGGGGAGTCGGTAGAGTCGGTAGAGTTGGTAGAGTTTGCTCGGAATGATTTAAAGTGGAGAATTTTGGGAGCGGTCCGTATTTCTTCTGCACGCGGATGAAGTCGCGGGGGACCTCTAGTTGTACATAAACCCCAAAGAGCCCATTACCACGGGCTTGGGTTTGAACCCGCAACCTCATGATTTCAAGTCGAGCGTTCTCCCGATTGGGCAACCACGGCTTTTAAAATTTAATGAGAAATAAAAACCAGTTTCTCCCGAGTTAAATTTGAAACATTCTTCTACAACCTATTAGACCTATCTCCGTTCTGACGTTCGAGAGATAACGAACGTATTTTCGGCGAATATGGTCGCTACGAATAATTTCCGTTTATCAGAGCCGTGGGCAGATACAGGTTAAATTTATAGGACTGGCACAATAAAGGGAGTAACAAAGGGCTTTGAAGTTGAACGTTGTCACAGATCACAGACGACAGGTAGGTATGTTCAAATGGCTGACGGGAACTGTCTTCTAAATATAAGATTTGAATAGCCTTGCCTGAATATCGTGTCTGAATATTCACAGCCTTACCTAGAATAATCTCGATTCTTTTAGTCACTGTTTAAACTTCTCTGTCTTGTTCTTGCATGTTACACTTCACGTCAGAGAGAAGATGGCAGAACATCTTAAGCAGTGACTAACGGTTGAGAAGTTTTTTTAAGTAAGAACGTCAGTTTTTATCGGAGTATTGGGATGAGATCTAGAAATAGTTCAATATTTTTAGTATCAGCAGAAATTTGTTAAGAATGTTGTGCGAAAAAAAGGCTTGTAAATTTATTAAATTTATGTGTTTAATGATATGATGATAATTATAAAATACATATGTTACAAATTTCTATAGGTATATAGTTACCACTTACCATCAGAATTAATACCAATAACATTTAATACAAAAACAACAAAAAATAAGGTAGCAGTAATGTGTCGCCTTTTGCTTAGAATGTGAATTTTGTACATAGCTATTATAAAACCGTGGTAAGTTTTTATAGTATTGAGTGCTTTTATTTCAAAGTATGTCGTTAGCATGGCATATCGAAATGCTTCTAAAACTCAACGAGCTAGTAGGTAAATATTATATTTGGAACTTATTTTTGCAGTAAAGTTAAGCCTGTTATTATTATAAACGATTATTAATTAAACATCAATCAGTACCTACTACGGTACCGTTGGTTATCCATTAAAAATAAATGTTAGTAATTTTAGCTATTTTATTCCTTACTTAGCAACGCATCAGCCCAAAGACATCCACTGCTGAACAAAGGCCTCCCCTTTAGACCGCCACACTTAGTGGGAAGCTTACCTACGCTGCGGTTCGTGGTCGCCACTCAAGAACCTTTCTCCCCATCGGTTATCAGTTCTTCGAGCGATGTGGCCTATGCCCATTGCCACTTCAATTTGCTTACCCTTAGCACCTAACCTGGGATTATTCATTACTATGAAGATTTATATGCAAAGATATATTTTTTGTTTTTTTTCCTCCAATATAGGTCCACAACGTAAGCCAGTATCTGAAAACACGTAATTCTCGCTAAAGCTTATTAAAAAGTCAGAGATGTTAAGTAGGTGCCACACTTAATTTTACCGGAAATTAAGTGAAGTACTCATTTAAAAAATGAGACAAAAGCTATTTATTTTGTGAATGAACATTAAAACCTAAGCCGCGGTCGCCCCGGGGAAATCAGATCCCGGTTCACAAAATGTTGACGCGACCGGCGCGACGACCTTATTCCGTCATATTTTATACGGGATTTTATCAAAATGCTTATAAATCGTGACGGATATGTAGTTGTAATGTTGTAGAAAACAAAAACTCTTCAGCTTTGGTATACAATAAATAAATATTGGGCGGACATTTATTACACACAGCGCCATCTAGCCCCATACTAAGCAAAGCTTGTATTATGGAAACCAGATAGCTGATAGAATACTTATATACATATTTTTTTTCGTAAATACATACTTATGATACATACTACACCCAGACACAGAACAAACATCGATGTACGTCACAAACATTTTTGTCCTGGGTGGGGATCGAACCCACGCCCTGCAGCTCTGAAGGCAGACATGCTACCAACTGAGCTATCAGGTTGTCAAAACAGTACAATACAGGGTTATCAGTTAGCATTCTTTTAAGGGCATATTCTGTACATCAAAACAAACAACTTTTACTACGGGGCCAACATTAAAAACGTGAAAGAAAACAACTGTTCCATTACATTTCTCATTTGTTCTGTTAAATTTTGCCCAAGGTCAAGGTTGTTGGCCCCATAGTAAAAGTTGTTTATTTTGATGTACACAATATGCCCTTAAAAGGATGCTAACTGATTAAAATTAACCCTGTATACAGGAAGAAATAGGCTTTTTAACGGGGAATATGAGAATACACACAAATATTAAAAACCATCGTTTTATGTATCATAGGATAAAGTAGGAGCCAAATAACTGTGAACCATTTCGTTTTGTGTATTGGTTATTTCCGAACACTTCGCGCGCCGTACAGATCACCGCTCGCTACTGTTTTTTTCTGTGCAATGGATTGACGAGACGAGCGAGACGTTCACTTGATGGTAAGCGTCACGCCTGCCCCTATCAGTGCTAGTAGCAGTGCCAGAATTGTGAACTTGCGAATACAATCCTGCGCCGCAGTGTACTGCGCTCGTCACCCTGAAATATTAAATGTGAAATCTCTGCATGCCCAGTAATATCTCTGGTAGCATTGCCCTTCGAACCGAATCACATTAATGCTTGCACAGTACTGCTTGGCGGTTGAAGAACTGGCAAAGGTGGCATATGTCCTCCAGGCGGACTCTGTAGTAGAGTCCTACCACTATAACTATACTAACAAAATTATTACCGTAGATTCGAGTCACCATAATATACGAGCTTTCATATTAGGTAACGTAAACGAGAACGTTTTCGCTACTTCGTCATCGGAATCATCGTCATTATTTACAGTTCATAAAATTCACTACCTCTTTTATTACTCCTTTGTTAGCCTTCCAGGATTTCAATTACCGTCATGTGACCATCATTCTATCAGAGACCTCTTCACTTTCATCACCACATTTTTACTTGGCACGCCAATCAATCCGTGTTGGCAACGCCTCGACAATACACCACGAATATTACAAACGTCTCCATAGTTCGCTTACCATAAACCCTTTTATAAAAAAAAAATTGATACGTAGGTATAGATATTGGCAAAGCTTGATTAAAATGAAAGTGGATACCTACCTTATTTTCCTCCATTTCCACGACTTGCAATCTGCAATATAAGTAAATGTACTTATATCTTTCTTTTCATAACGTTTACCTACTCTTCAGTTTCATTCAGACATTTACCCGTAGATTGCAGATAAAAACAATACTCTCCCGCTGTGTTGAAGAAAATACGAGAAAAATCTGAGCTGGGAGGGTATCGGAATGGCAGGTTTATTATAAGACATCTTGGATGTTTTGTAACATTTGGAAGCTTGCGTTTGCGTTAGATATCGATTTATTGATTCCTAATAAGTAAACCATAGGTAAACCAACCATAGACATCGTACTAATTGCGTATGGTTGGGTTTTTAAATACCATCCCTACATAGTCAACCTGCCACTCTCTCGTACTAAACGTTTTGCCTCCACCTTCTTAATACGTACCGCTAAGGACTGGAATGCTTTGACATCTTCGTTAATTCCTGAAAACTATAATCTGTATAATATATCTGTAGGCTAGAGTGAATAAATATCTTCTGGGTCTGCATGCTACAACTTTATAGCAGCAATGTCGTTTAAAAAAAAATATGAATTTTAATTTGGTATTGCTTTAGAGGCAAGTGATGAACTGAACTGATACGACACAAACAATTAATTTAGAGGAGAAACGTTTGGAGGATCTAGCTCAAGGGAGAAACGGCATGATACAGAAATAAATTCTTATTGTCAAATCCAACAAATATCCGTCATATATCATCGCTGACAAAAGACGGGCTCAGGCTCGAGCGTACGCTTAGTCGCAGGGACGCTTCTTTAGAAAACACCTTAGAAATTAGTGTATAACAACCCCGCAAATAAAATAAAAACTTACCGCATATTTTACCGACCAATAAATTAGAAATAGGCCATGACAAAAGCCAAGCACCAGAATGAGCAATGTAATTCAACTCGAGCCAACGTTATACACCGTAAACCGGCAATAAAAACATCACACGCCAAATTACACAAACGTATTGTATCCAAAAATTATAATAACTGGAATAATGCCAGCGACGCCGACGGCTGATATCCGCCCGCGCACCACCGGCCTAACCACAGGGGTCGCAAAAAATGTGTATAAATCTACATGCAAATACGTAGAGACATGCGGGAGAGGCTCAAATTGAAACTAAATTGGTTGAAGAGTGCTGGATTAAGATGGACGAGTGGGGGCGAATAAAGTTCGTCCATCCCTGATGTTGGAAGCTTTTTCGACTTTTAGCTTGAATTTTGTAAGTGCGTTGATTTGCTTTGTAAGTTGTGCGTTTACTTCACAATTCACATTACATCATCATCATAGCCCGAAGATGTCCACTGCCGAAGAGCCTGCCTTAGTCAGTGAGTTGCCATAATCCCCAAGCTTGGCAGGCGGCTTGGGGATCGCAGAATGCTCACCACCGTTAACCGAGAGGACGCTGCTGCCCGTTTTCCAGTGTTTTTGGATGCAGTTTAAGGAGATTCCCAGGCCAAGCCAGGTGCAGTTTTAGGACATATGCACTTCATTATTAATATGCAGAATGTATCGTGAATTTGTCGTTGTGTTCCGTGTTACCTATAATTTGTTAATTAGTTTTCTTTTTATTTGTTGTGTTTGTTTGTTATTTGTTGTGTTTGTTTGTTATTTGTTGTGTTTGTTTGTTATTTGTTATGTTTGTTTTTGTTGTTAACTAGCTTCAACCCGTGTTTTGACTACCCTGAATTTAGCTTGACCTGACAAGAATTGAATTTACCTGACCTGAATTTTTCAATTGCTTGCATGAGCATAATCTGCCTATCAATAGTCAACTGGTGAACATAGGCCTAACCTCGAAAAACGATTGGGCAATATCCACCACGTGGGCATTGTTGCGGGTTGGTGGATTAACATTCGCCATTGATTTTCTTTTGATGTTTGCAGGTATCCTCACGATGTTTTCCTTCACCGAAAAGCCTGTAGTATGAAAATCCATACATTAACTCCAAATAACTTATTTTTTTACAGGCACGGGATTTGAACCTCCACGACTTAACGATTCAGAATCTATCGGTCTCCCAGTAAGCAACCACGGCTTCCTAGGTTTGGTGAAAATTTGGTCCATAATAATATCAAAATTCATCGTAATCCAAAGTTCCAATCCTTCAATTACGTGATACATTGAACTCCTATAAGTAGCATTTAAATATACATAGATTTTACCATTTGTATCAAAGTAAACGTCTGCCAACAATGTTGTGCCAGCGTTTCTGTTGCCCCCAAAGAGCTCGCATTAAGTCACAAGTCAGATGCGGCCCTGTCCGAAACAGATGTGCCAATTCATCCCCTGGCCAGACTTGACTCGGATTGAGATGAGATCTGCGTGTCCGATTGCATATCACTTAGCCGATCGGCTAACGAACCGACGAGAATTGGGGCTCCACTGACGGATTGCTCCAGTCTTTGTTGCAGTAATAGAATTTACAAGGCCCAAGTAATTTGCCGGAGATACTATCTATAAGTATTTACGCGAAATAAAAGAAGATAGTATTATTGTACCTACCTTACTCTGTCTGTACGTAAGCTTGGCACTAAGTTGTGGCTTTCACATCAGCGGTGCGGTGTCCAAATTCGCACAAAGATAAACTTTACTAGTTCTCGCGTTAAGTAAGGAGAACTGTAAGCGCCAATATAGCTTATTTGGGTTAGACACCGTCCTTTACAGGGTTACGCAGAAATGTGTTACGAAGCCGAAAGCATGTTTCGGGGGCCATACTTGTGGAGGGCGACTGTAATTTTTTTATTGGCCCAAAAGAAAATTCTTCTCTGTGATGAACACAATGAGCTACTTACTGCTTAGTAGGTAATACCGTATCTGTTTATCTGTCGTTATTTTAATCTACTCTTCTTATCATCTGATGCATAATCATTCATATCCCTTTTCATTCAGTCCGTCCATACTTTTTAATCATCCCTTCTTGATGGCACCACTTTATTATCTTTTAAAAGTAGAGTAGAGGAAAATGATTACGTTTAGATTTTTAATATTAGGTCTTTACCTATGAAATTGCCGTTTTGTATGGTATAAGTGAAAGTACTTTTTTTTTTTTTTTTTTTTTTCTGTTATTCTAACTAATCACCCATGCAATCGACGCATCTTTGTCAACAAATTGGCAGTTTATTGATGCCCTTCTTGTAAAAATTTGCCGGACGGGGAGGCAACAAACTCTTCAAAGGCATTTTGTACTGCCTCTCGGAAATTGAATTTTTTACCCACTAAAAAGTTGTCTAAATTTTGGAAAAAGTAATAGTCGGTAGGTGCAAGGTCTGGTGAGTACGGTGGATGAGGGAGAGCTTTCAACCCCAGCTCTTGCAGCTTGGAGACTGTCTGTAGCTGCAGCGCGAGGCAGGTCTCGAGGCGTACGTTGCGCTGGCGATCGTTAAGTTCGTGGGGCACCCATCTATCAAGTTTTTTTACCTTGCCTATTTGTCGCAAATGGATCAAAATTGTTTTGATGCTAATATCAAAAACTGCTGCTAGCTCAGCTGTAGATTGAGTTTCGTCAGTTTCCACAATCGCCTTTAATTCATCATTGTTGACCAAAGTCTCCGGACGACCACGAGCTTCATTTTTCAAGTCAAAATTTCCAGAACGGAACCGGGAAAACCAATAACGGGTTGTGCGTTCGTTAATACAGTTCTCTCCGTAAACGTTTTTGATGTTACGTGCCGTTTATGTCGCGTTGGTACCACGACGGAACTCATATTCCATAATTACACGAATTTTTAAAGTATCCATTATGACGAAAAATGTTTAAATGTAATGAAAATACAACGCTAATCAATAAACAAAAGACTGAGTTTGTAAAAATAATGTCATGTTTTTAAGACAAAATTAATTTGATATCAGAATACAAAGCCATTCCAAACTTTTTTTCTATTTGAAATGACCAGTACTGAAGAACGGCAATTTCATAGGTAAAGACCTATTATTATGCAAAGCGAACGCTGGTCTTCCATAGAACTTGTAGCTCACAGTGGCGCTTTCTGATTTTTGATATAAATAATATCGTAGCACAGTGCCAAAAACCGATTAACCGAAGCATGACCGAGCAGTCTGGCAGGAGGAAAGTTCTTTGCCCAGTAGTCTAACATTCCAGACTGATAACAATGTCTGCTGTTCCAATGTCAGATTTATTCGACAAGTTGTGAGACCTAAGCCAGTTGGTCAATGTTTAACAATTGATTTAGGTCCAACTACCAAACAAGAGTGCCCTTATTTTAACATTTGTGCCACAAGCGGTCAAACATCTTCGAACAACAACTAACTAGACTGATTGTATGTTTGACTTGCTTGCCCAACTCTATAGGCCAGGCACAGTACATGAAGAAGAGAAGGTTAACTTACAACATTGAATTTTTACCCAAGAAATGAGAACTGATAACCGATGAACGGCATAAACTACCAGAAAAATGAAATGAAATGCTCAAATCTAAATTTAAAAAAAAGATAAAGCAAAATGAGGCCGCGCGCGCCGCGCGTTTTGTTCCTAGCATCGATCGCAGAAACAGGATATATGGTTCCTTCATAAATATTCTAGTCTATTCTATTCTATTCTAAAGGTAACCGGGTGTAATCGAAACTACAGACGGAGTATCCGAGTCGATTAAACGAGTAATCAAAGGATTATTAAAATGAAACCTTTATTCACGGATACTGAGAAAAATAATAATTATGTTCTAAATCTATATTAACTCTATAAATACCTACACAACAATTTTGAATATAAAGTTATACAAAAGGTGAAATACCTAAAATGAAAACATATTAACTTTAAACTTATCAATGACGAAGGACGTTGTCCTTCGTATTTATAAGTTTTCAATGACGAAGGACATTGTCCTTCGTATTTATAAGTTTTCAATGACGAAGGACATTGTCCTTCCTATTTATAAGTTTTCAATGACGAAGGACATTGTCCTTCGTATTGATAAGTTTTCAATGACGAAGGACATTGTCCTTATCAAGAAAACTTATCAAGACGAAGGACATTGTCCTTCGTATTGATAAGTTTTCTTTTTTTTTCACTATACTGATTAAGAAAACTAAAACGTGTCAAAATCGCATGCAACAAAATAATTGTGAGTTATTTAAGTGAGTATTTTTTTTGTAATTTTTTTTGTTTTGTCCGTAAAATTTGTTTATAGGAATACGCTCTACAACGAGATTTTTGAGAGCTTTACAAGTCAGAGAAAAGGCATCACAAATGTTATACTGCATTCAAATCTGTTCTAGTTTACGAATTAAAAACATGTTAACATTTTCCTAGTTTAAGCGCTATAAACATTTTTTTACAAATATTATCGTATTGAGTAAATTGATCGTTACTCTTAAACTATGTCATTCCACGGACCATTTGTCCAGTAATGTTTCATGTCAACAAATCCACGAAAAGTTTTCTTTTATTTGCACAAAGAATTAATTAAGAATGTTTTGGAGTTGAGCAACTTTCGCAGGTGAAGTTTTAATGAGCCGAGTTTGGCCTTTTCGGAATTGGACAAGTTTCAATCGTCGCAAAAATATGAGAAACATTGTAATAACGGTAACATCACAGCACTATTTTAATCATACTTAATTAGTACAAGGTATTAATTAAGTATATATGATCAATTTGCAGACCGCCGTATTCAATTATTCATCCAGTATCCTGTATTTTATCTTCATCATGGTAGTGAAATTTTGCCAAGGTGACGTAGTGTGTGTGTATCTACGGTGTCGTAGATAAATATCTACGACATCAAGGCGTCATTGTTGTACGTAATTTTTGTGCTTCATAACAACTGTTGTAAAATAATTGGTAAATTCGACATTTGGATTTGAACACCTAAAACTAAAACGAAAAACTAAGGCTCGGTATAAATTGACACGTTTAGATTTTGTTTTGATAAACTTATAATATACTTAATGAAACTTTTAAACTTTCGCGATTTTATATTTAAAAAGCTTAATCGCGCACAAATAAATTGTGCGCGATTAAGTCCCGGTGATAAACATATTTATAACATAATCTTTGTAATATAATAAAATATAATCTTTGAAAACATTTAATTTAAAACAATGTAAAATACCAAAATGTTAACTTATTTTTCTATTCAACGACGAAAACGCCAGCCATAAGACGTCCACTGCTGGACGAAGGCCTCCCAATAGAGGGGTGTTGCCATAATCCACACGCTTGGCAGGCGGCTTGGAGATCGCGTGTTTATCTATTCACTAATCTCGAAATAAAGTACCTAAAAATATATATATATATATTGTATTTATATAAATACAGCGTTGATATTATTGCATTGCATCTATGTCTTCGTTTCATTATGTGGGTAAATTTAATATGTAAAGTGAAACATTCAATTTCCGTTTTATGGAGCAATTTAGAGAGTAGTGCGTCAATTAGTAGAGCCATTCTACCTGAAAGTTACACTAAACAACAGCGCGGCCGAATAAACATTACCTTTGTCAATAAAAACACCATTGTAGCGTGAAAAAATATTAACGCTGACTCTCGCCCGATACAAAACGCAATATGAAGTTTTATGAGTTGACGGCAGTAAGGAGTCTGTCGATTTTCCGTTAAAGGAACTATAAGGGCGCGGCCCGATCGTTTAGCTTGAATCTAGTGGATAGTGTGCTAGTAAAATTATTTAATTTTATTTCATTTGGACCTCCTCTCTTTTGGAGTTTTTAAAATTTTATTTTCCTCACAGAGAAAATATAAACTATATAATAAGTAAAACTAAGCCAAAAAAGATGGTTATTACTCATCGAAACTGTGGAGCTAACATGCAACATCAATACAAAAAAGAAAAAACAAATAGGTATGTTTATGGCTTGTGCTTATAGTACATGGCGATCATACTAGGTGCATAAGCTGCTAGATAGAATAATAAACTAATAATAATAGGCTATAAAAACTACCTGAATGACGTCTTCATATTATCCAGATATTTTGTTTTATTCCAGTATTTTTTATTTAAATACCAAACTACTGAACCGATTTCGATAAAATATATATGGGACCACTTCTGAAGTATCACCTACCAAACAAAAAAAGAATCTTCAAAATCTAGGCGGAGTAATCCCGTAACATAAATACAAAAAAACATACAGTCGAATTGAGAACCTCTTTTTCTTAAGTCGGTTGAAAAACTAGTCATAGGTGTATGTTTAGGTTTAATTTCTTTAATATTATCTGAATTTCTTTTGTTTTTGCGTGTGTTATGTTTTTGTCACTAATAAAGTCTTTTCTATTCTATTCTATTTAGTAAAGCGATTAATGGGATAAGATAGAGCTATAAAATGGAGTTTTAATACAGACGTCTGTACAAAGCCAACATCGCTCTACTAGTTTACTGTCTACAATTTTTTTGCTCTTTCATTGTTCAGCTATGAGTATGACCGCTATCACTAATAGTTTAGCACCTAGTATGGTATTATGTGATAATGATATGATCTTCTTCTTTATGATGTTACCGACATAGCTCGTAAGGTTTGCAAGTTGAAGTGGCAATGGGCAGGCCACATCGCTCGAAGAACTGACAACCGATGGGGAAGAAAGGTTCTTGAGTGGCGACCGCGAACCGGAAGACGCAGCGTAGGAAGGCCTCCCTAGTGGGAGGTCCACCTAGTGGTGGACCGACGACATTGTAAAAGTCGCGGGCAACCGGTGGATGCAAATGGCAGGTTGTCGTACAGTGTGGCGGTCTAAGGGGGAGGCCTTCATTCAGCAGTGGACGTCTCCGGGCTGATGATGATGATGATGATGATATGATCTGCAAGCGACAAGCGAACCTCCCTCTACCTCCCTGTTCAACTACGCAATAGTTAAACAAGCTGATCTAGAATCCCAATAGTTCGCAATGTGAACAGAAACTCTCGGCTGCTTTTTTCTTTTAAAACGTGCGAGCAATTTAAGATCTCAGTGCACACGAAGGATCTTGGACTCTTGAGTCTAAGTAAACTATGACGCCCACTTTCTTCGAATCCTAATTCTACAGCTTTTCGCAAAGGAGGCGCGACTTAGCGTTCGTTTGAATGGCACACGTTGGTGACATTTGATCTAAAGAGAGCTAGATCCTTCAAGCATTTGATCGATTCGTGTACGAGATTCTATTCAAGCGCATTGGGAGTAGGGCTACTAGTCCTGTGTCGGTCGGTCATTTTCGGAGATCTCGATCTTTCGTAACCGACGAGCCAAGTGACCGAGTAAAAGATTTGATCAAAACGTCGTTCATCGGTCTCGAGAACCTACAAATAAAAATAAGGCTTAAGGCTATTAATATAGAGTTGAATTTAGCTAGGTACGAGATCACCGAGATTGATCGAAGAAAACCGAGACGAAACCGGTTGGTGTTGCATCAATCGCCGGTCATTCATTCGGTCTTGGTCTCTCGGTCAGTCGCAGATCGGAAGATCGTTATGAATGGCAAGTGCCGCGGATCTTGGGCCGCGCGTCGTTCAATCAAACCCGGGTCTTTAACGGTTGACGACCGGGTCGGTCCCGCAGAAAGCGCGATTCGATCGTTTTGATTCGTTCAATCACGATCGACACAGGACTAAGGGCTACCAACCGTCCCATTTTACTTTAGTACCAAGCCCACAGACCAGTGCTGCAGCAGTTGTGTACAGCCTCTATTATACAAGACTTGTATAATAGAGGTCAGTGCAGGACGCGAAAAAATTATGTCGCCGCATTATTTTCCAAAACTTCTTTTTCGAGTTTATTACATGTATAATGTGGAGGTTTTATTAATGAAATGCAATTTTTTGCGTAAGAGTGTCCAAGTGTATCAAGTGATATAATGTGTTGAAAAATGTATTCCTATGTAAAAAAATATTCACATGTAAGTGAAACATGTCCACTTATTCGAAAGAGGCCGAAGTCCTGCCTTATCTGAGGTGAAGTAAAGATGGAGATGACAACTACCTTAAAAAAATAAATTCAACCAACTTCAAATTAATATGGGATCACCTCGGGAGTATACCCTATCAAATATTAAAATAATTATCAAAATCGGTCCATAATTGATGGAGAAATCGGTGAACATACATAAAAAAATACATACATACCGTCGAACATAGAACCTTCTCCTTTTTGAAGTCGGTTAAAAACGGAATTTATGTGCAAGAAACTATGCTAATCTATTACTTATCTTAACCTATATTAGATGATCATTGATCAGTTCATCTCTTACTGCCTTTCCACAATATGGCTATGCAACTATTATTTCGCGTGGACACAAAGATTGCTAAATGTTTGCGGAAGGACAAATGCGCGCAGTCCAGGGAATAATTGCTTACGGGTGCGGAATGTCAGGCTGTCCGGGGCCGGACTGAAGTGCCCGAATACCGGACCGTGCGTGTTCTGACGCTGCCGTGCATTTGTGTTAGGCTAGGGGATAAACTATGCGAATGTGATATACGAGTATCTCACTGGTGCCAAATCACTGGCGTTTTTGTGTCTGTGGCGAACTTACAAGCTTCTTAACCAAGTTGACGTATAAGTTATTTGTTTATCGTATAATGCCCGGGATAGAAGAGGCTAGTTTTTAAAGACAAAATAGCAAGCTAGTGTTAGTGTGCTAGCATAGTCAGCCATTTTTAATAGTCCACTGCTGGACTTAGGCTGGACTTAGGCTGGACTTAGGCCCTTTGACTTGTAACTTTGGTGTTATCAATAAACTATTTGTATTTGTATCCTCCAAGGGCGATTGGGCCGTATCTACCACGCGCTGGCCCAGTTGCGTGTTGGTGGTTCTTCTCCAGACGTTTGCAGGTTTCCTCATCATGTTTTCGTTCACCGAAAAGCTGGTATTATAATCCGTACCTAAACTCCAAAGAGCTCATTGGTGCGGGGACCTGGGTTTGAACCCGCGACCCCACGATTGCAAGTCGAGCGGTCTCCCGATTAGGCTAGCACGGCTTATAGTAAGCTAGCAAGCTATTAACTCTGGCTTCGGGTATACAAAACTAGCTTCATATTTAGGCTGGTAAGCTGGAATGAGATACCTAGTGAGCTAGCGTTTGAAGCTAGGAGAGTTTAATAGGATGGGGTTCTAGTTTTTGAGCTAATAGCACCTCCACCACTGATTTTACTACCCTTGTGTGCTAGCTTCATATGGCTGACGAAGTTAGTATTCCATTGGTTAGTGAATAGTAACAAGCAGCGGTCAATCTAGCAAATTTCTGCAACGGGGTAAGAAACATATAGATCTGAATATAATTAGATATCACAAAGATCACTTTAGTAAAGACGCCGGATGTTGCACAGGGCATACGCTTCAAGCTGACAAGGGAAATGCAATTATACACTTTTATACAACCTACTAAAAGAATCTTAAGTTTGAGTATAGAAAAGACTTTTATTTATCTATTTCCATTATGATGGATGACGGGTAAGAATCGAGAAATAATAATAATATTTCACTCCCATCATCATAGCTCTCCACTATAGGTACTCTGTCATGAGCAAATTTACACAATTTTTTTTACAACCGGGTTTATTTTGTACAGGTTATATTATATTGTGTTACTTAACCTAATGGGTGTGTATGCCTGCAATAAATTATTAAACAGGCGGAAAGAATATAGAAAAAATGAAGACCCAAGTCCTGTGACATACATTAAAAAAAGCAAACACATGGCATATTTGATCTATCTCCATCTCTTCTAATTATTTTCTCCTCAAGGCATACATTGAGAAAGAAAACCTACGGGCAACAAACCTAAATAATATTTTTTTATTTTAGAAAGCTTATCTACTGTCTTTTACAATCCTTAGCCCAGGGCTAGCTTTGCGTATTTCCCAGAACAGTGTTTTGCACCTATGAAATATTCAAATGGCTCGCGGTGGGACCGGACGGATGCGTGACAATTTATCAGATTGCTGATTCTTTATTTCGGCCTGATTGTTTGTTTGCCTGTCCGGGTTTAGGTTTCAGTGGGACGTCATTTAAATACCGGGAATTGGTAGTACGATTTTTCATGTATTGATTGGGGGGGATTGGAGCCAATTTAGTTGTTGTTGTAAAGTTTTGAACACAAATATATCAACGAGTTTTATTTTTGTTGATATGGTAAATATGACGATATAGTAACAGTCGTCGTCAGCCATAAAACGTGCACTGCTGGACGAAAGTCTCCGTCTTAATAGAGGCGTGTTGCCATAACCTTTACGCTTGGCAGGCGGTTTGGGGATCGCAGAATGTTCACCACCGTCAACCATGAGGACGCTGCTGCCCGCCCTCCAATGGCTCTGGATGCAGGCCAATCGAACTTATGTATTATAATCGTTAAACCAAACAACCATTAGAGATTATGAAATTAGGTGTTTTGTCCTTAGTTCTAGTGAAATAGATCAATTAAACTTAGATCTTATGAAAACACATAATTAATTGGACAAGATTAACGAAATAATTACGCGCAGTATTTTCCGATTTCCACTTCCGCGTAAATGTTGACCGTGGCATGTGGAAGCGCACTCAGAATAAGTTTAGGAAAAAGTTTCGAAAGTTGATGTGAGTACTTAGTACGCAACTGCTTATTAATTAAAGTAATTATAAAAGACTCAGAAATTGTAATAATAAGTGTCTACATATTTTTATTTAGGTCAAGGATTTAGCAAGGAAAATTAAAAAGAATTTCAGCTAAACTTTTCGCACAACATAATTAATTTCCAACCCTCCAAAGCGTAAAAATAATTAAAAAAGTCAACGCGCAACTTCCCATAACAATCACTCTAGCCCAATTTTCCGGTACCGATATCCGTAAATCGCCAGGAGCTTACCGGTAAACCCGGAATCAAACTGCGCTTGCGTTATCTACGGATATCTCACCGTCAATAAAATTAAAAGTTTCCAAAGGATCCAAGGAACACCGATATCCTTTTCCGGAATATATTTTTGGAAGCTATTTAATTTCGTCTACGATTTGTCGGTTCTGGAATTGCATCGTACCGTGATTGAGGTGAAAAGTTGCCGCTTTATTTGTGGTTAGTGAAAAGAATGGAGGTGTCAGCGAAAGGAAGTTTGATTGATAAATTAAAACTTACTTCGCATTTTCATTGTTGCAAGTTTGAGAAGTCGCTGAATTCGAAGCTGAAAGCGTGGGAGAGCAGAAAATAATTAGAGGCCGAAAATCGCAAATCCCTGAAGTCATTTACTTGTTTTCAAACTGAATACAGTTCCACTCAATTTAATTAATGACTTCAGAATAGGTGGTTGCATAAAACATGAAATTCATTTAAATAAGAATCAAATTTATTCATATTGGATTCATAAAATAAAACATTTGAATCACTGAAACTTTTACGGTTGTGTTTAAAAATACTTTTAACTAATATTTACACATAGATGTAGTCCCACAACCGCGTTCGCATTAACATGTGGAATGTAATCAATTAAAATTTTTGATTGGATAACACTGGGATAGTGGCTGTAATACTGGTTTCAACGGTGCTATAGGACAGTGAAAACTTCATAGAAAACTTTTGTAATGCGATACCATACTATAGTTTAATTATCATACCCAAAGTTTGCATCTTTTCAAATAAACAAAACAAAATTACTCACAAAAACGCATTCGTATTTGTAAAAGTAAAACAGCAATTTTTTAGTTACAACAGCCTGTGGATGTGCAATGTCCTTCCTATAAAGGTCCAAAGCAGAGTACTACAGGGTCCGCAGAATGACAACCATGAGCGGTAAAGGGTGTATAAAATCATTTCCCCCGGTTGGCAACGCCTTGATATCATCAATCATATTTTGCAGGTGTCCATAGGCAGTTCATCGCATACTATTCGTGCTTATTTGCCGTTTATTTTAATAATTAAAAGTAAATGACACACCAATGTTAGGGTTTGCAACAGATGCCTTGCAAGCAGCGGCCTCGGCTAGTGGCGAGATATTGTACAAAATCGGAATGTTACAAAAATGCAAATCGAGCGAAACGTAAACTATCGGAAGGATTCGTCCCGCGTCAATCGAGGACGGGTGACGTCACGGATGTCGAGGGAAATATCGTAAGTGCTCTCGACTGCTCGCTTGCGCCGCGAGGTGGCGCACTCGGACGACATACTGGAATGTTTGAACCACTAGCGTAAATAGAGTATGGCAAGGGGCTTCACTCATCCATCCATTCCATTAATCAACTATATGGTGTAGTATAGTGTAGTGTAGTATTATGTTATAATACATAAGGACCTAAATGGACCTGGGTATGTCCTAAAACTGCATACAGAACCACCGGAGGACGGGCAGCAGCGTCCTCTCAGTTAACGGTGGTAAGCAATCTGCGATCCCCAAGCCGCCTGCCAAGCGTGGGGATTATGGTAACCCCTCCCTATTAAGGGGGAGGCCTTCGTCCAGCAGTGGACGTCTTCCGGCCGATAATGTACATATTACATACTACACTATATGGTTATTACCATATGGGTAGTATATATATACAAAAAAAATATTATATACAACATGTAACAAAGAGGTTCAACAATACTGAAGGGTATGTATGTACTCATCATTATGAACAACTTTTATTAAGGGGCCAACACTGAATTCATGAAAGAAAATCGGCTGTTCCATACAAAAAGTTCATTGACCTTGGAGAAAATGTATGGAACAGCTGATATTTTTTCAGTGTTGACTCTATAGTATTTTACCCTTTAGTATTGTTGAACCTTTTTGTTACATGTTGTATAAGTATTCTATCAGCTATCTGGTTTTCATAGTACAAGCTTTGCTTAGTTTGGGGTTATATGGCGCCGCAGTGTGAAATGTCCGCCGATATTTATTTATTGATATATAAATCATAATCAGCCTTTTAATAATCCACTGCTGGATACATACCTATCTGCAAAGGGCGATTGGGCCAAACCCACCACGCTGCTGGTCCAGTAGCAGGTTGGCGAATTTCCATTGGCCATTGAATTAAATCATACATAAACGGACGTATACATAAACTCTGAAAAGCTCATCGGTTTGGTACGGGCACGGGTTTCGAACCCGCGACTTCACAATAATTTCTATTCAAACGGTTTCCTGATCAGGCTACCACGCCATTTACTTCCGTAACAAGGAACTTTAAACAACTAGATCCACTACTCTCATTTAGGTAGATTTTCAGTAAGGTAAATTAATATTCATTCAAAAAGTCGACACAAAAATAAATTAATCATTTTAGAATATAAAATTTAGATATTAAATACTTACACATATTACGAAGTCATTGTGGAATTATCATTGTGACTATAGACAAATATAGTCCCTCTTTCTTATAGAGAGAAAAGACTAGACTAATCCTGTAGGATATTCTTAGATGAGATACTAGAAAAAACACTATCTCGTTCAAACGCAGTCTCCTCACGTCTGTCGCCCAGTAATGTTTCTGGTGCTCGATTACTGTTTGACAGGGGATTATTCTCCGCCACTCTCTGCAGATGTGCTTCTAATCCGCAATCAATTATATCTGGGAGTAATGCACCGGCTCTAGCTATTTCGCTAAATGGAAATTTAATATTGATGAGTTTGCCTTGCAGTGCATGTGCTAATTTCTAGAGAGAAATCTCTGCACTCGACTGACAACATCATACATTTATACATCTCTTCACCATCCTCCAAGGGTTGGCCTCAGCAGTGGGCAATGGGCAATTGGGCATAGGTCTTTCTTCGATACAGGATGTAAAGGATGATGCATACAGAAATGAGTAAAACGTGGACGTTTAACGTCTCACTGTAGAGCTTCGTGGAGCTCTACAGGAGCGACTATGAATTTCATTTCGCAAAAAATGTTAAGTTTTCCAATAAAAACTAATTAACTTCGCGCATATTTGCTGAGTCATCGTAAAATGTAGAGCGATATTAGTTTTTAAATATACTTCATTGGTATTTTTTATTCTAAACAACTAAAGTAGTTAAAAGGGATGGTTTTCCACGTTGTAAAAGTTTTATACGTTTCTATACATTTGGTGGAGAAAAGACGCGAGGAAAACATGAAGAATAACACATCCTGCAAACGAACATCGTAATGAGCAAGAAGGGACAAAAGAACACAATGCAATTAGTTACTTCTCGGTCACATACGAAGGAACATTGATAACAATTGACACAAGAAGCCTTTTGGCCCGATTACTAACACTATCCGACACAGACTGCAGTTTCTTTGAAATCAAAAAAAGATCTTAAAAATGGGGAACAACTACTCTTACTAATTTTCAAAAAGCGGTTGCATAATCAGACTATTTAATAGTCCACAGCTGAACTTAGGCCTACCCTCGAACGGATAGATCATCATCATCAGCCCGGAGACGTCCAATTCTGAACGAAGGCCTCTCGCTTAGACCGCCACACTGTACGACAACCTGCCATTTGCGGTTGCCCGCGACTTTCCGCGACAATGTCGTTGATCCACCTAGTGGGAGGCCTAACTATGCTGCGTCTTTCTGAAGTAAAGCTTGCACATTAGGTACTGACGCGGCTTGTGGCAGCGGCCGTGGCGAGTGTTACTAATTTAGCCGTTATCAAATAAGCCATGCCGTGGTAGCCAGAACAAGAAAAAGGAAAGAAGTCAAAAGAAGAAGAAAAAAATACGTTTTAAAAAAATATATACAACCGACTTCAAATTCAAATACCTGGACGACATCTTCATATTTTCTAGTAATTTTTATTTAAAAACCAAACTGCCGAACCGATTTCGATAAATTTATACAGGACCACCTCTGAAGTATTACCTACCAAACAAAATAAGAATCAATCAAAGAGTTCACAATTGGCGGAGTAATCCCGTAACATACATACAAAAAAAAAACATACACTCGAATTGAGAACTTCCTTTTTTGAAGTCGGGTGAAAATAAGCCATGCCGGGGTAGCCTGAAGAAGAAAATGGGAAGAAGTCAAAAGCAGAAAAGAAAAAAAAGAAAAAAAATAAGAAGTCTAAGGGAATTAATCTACTGTAGGTACGTAGTAGATAATTATTATTTCATTCATTCTATTATTATTTCATTTATTCATTCTTCTTATTCTTTACCTATAAAGTGTGCAGCTACTAATACAAATACTTTTTATTTTCAGTATTCCGTTTAATATTGTAGCAGTAATCAGTTTAGGTTCCAAAAGATTTTTTCTCCATTAGTTGGGTATTAATCTTCTCCGTCACAAGTACCTACTTTTGATTATTTAATTTAGATATAGTTATTTAGTTAGTAAGTAGTTTAAAATATATACGTTACCTATACCTACCTCACTCCTCACCTATAGCGCCAGTTTTTGTGCTTGTAGGTTACATAACCCACCCGCAGGAAGAAGTTAGCACCCGAGATACAGAATTTTCTTGTTCGGGTGCTAACACTACCTTCGTAATCATTTCGGCGTTACCTACTAATTTTAATATATACGTGTTTATTATGTATCTCAATAAGTATCTATTATTAATTAGCCATTATAACATGTATGCAATGTATTCAATATTGTATGCCATTTGTGGGTGTCAATAAATGATTTATTATATTATATTATTATTATTTTTTCTGGAGTAGGATCGCAATATATTTTCATACCAATACTGATATTTGTGTTTATTATCGGACAGTATAAATTGCCCTCTCCGAGTCACGTACGAGGAAACTGACCCCGCTTATCTCGACCCCAAGCATGACGCTGAAACAAAACGCCACAGAAATAAACTTTGACCGGCGATATAAATAAAACCAATACAGGATAACAGATATAGGACACACGTGAATCTTGAAAAATTGTTGTATACGTATAAGCTTTTGATTGGGCTGTCTTTATCGTTTATTCTAACTAGGCCTTACTTTCTTACTTACTAATATTATAAATGTGAATAGGGAATATGCATGCTGTGTTTCAATTATTAAAAATAATAGAATAAATGGAGAGTTTACTGAACCTGATGCTTACGTCGAAAAAATAATTGAAATCGGCTGGTAAAGTTCTGAAATATATAACCGTTCAAAGTATTTGGGAAGGAGTCATCTGTCCCTTTCTAGCAAAACACGTGCATAGTATAGAATTTGTTTGGAATCGTGAACTTTGACGTCATAAACCTAGTATAGTTTGCAATTAATTAATTCAATTATATTCTTTGCTTAGTTTGGGGCTAGATGGCGCTGTGTGAAATTAATGTCCACCGAGATTTATTTATTTATAGTGCCCTCCCTGTCTAACATGAAACTAAAATGTTAATAACTTTGTTATTTGTGCACATATTAAAATTTTACTTTCGATCAACTGTTTTGTTGCCAGACAGCTTTTTTGTAAGTTAATTAAAAAAACATGCATATTCCCTATTGTTGTGTGTTGTCTTTCTTTCACACAGCAATAGAACTACTTAGATTAAACGTGGTTGCGAAGGAAGTTGCTGCGACGCATGCCTTTGCGAAAATTAAATTGACTGCCTTGTTAGGGACAGCCATGAGTATAGGTTAAGGACTGAAGATTGACATAGGCTACCCAAAATGCTTAGTCTCTCTGTGATCGGTTGTCGCAGCGGCTCAAACCGCGGAGACCAGTTTTGAATATATTGTATTTCTCAAGTTATCCAGGTAATTTTTCAACGTCACTTTGCAAATGCAGTACACGTTTTGCGTTTAAAATTAATACTATCACCAGTTTAGCGTGAACTTTATTGATTCAAATACGAAGACTTAGCCATAACGACCACTGCAGTTATTGCAGAGTTCTTAATTGGCTGGTCTGAATGAACGCTGCTTAAGCAATATCAATTATATTTCCACTGGTCTGTGATTTTATAATGATTCCTACTTACCTGCTTAAAATTTCTATAACCGAGAGTAGCCTCGCTTGAGAGAATATCTATTCTCCCGAAAAGAAAAAGCACAATACCGAATAAAGAATATATCTAATAAGAATATATATAATTATTACCCATTTTATTATTTATTTTATTATGTAGCATTGATCGATACAAGGATAAGTAGTGAAAATCAACTAGCACAACTTAACGATAAGTTACTGCAATGTCCGCTAGGCGAGTTACCGGTCAAACGCAGACCTATTCTTTATATATATGTATAAACAGCGCTTGGAGCCTGACAGCCAATTAGTATTTGATTCAGGTTTAGCATGTCTTTCTCTCAAAAAGAAACTATGGCTGATTAGTGAATCAGTGGAGCCTTATACGAATAATTATTTGACATACCAAATTATTCAGTTGTTTTTTAGATACGGGAGTGTTAAAACAAACACACGTAATAAAACAAAAAAGTGTCAAACATGTCAGTATTCAGTTGTTGACCGTCATCCAATGGTTTCCAACCCAACGTTTTAATTTCCACGTCTATTTCTCCGAGCTCTAGCAGGCATTTATCTGCAATGTCTCTAAACGTAAGTAAAACATAGAGAGAGGTATCTTCATAGTTTTTACGACAAAAATTAAGCATATTCCCTAACATTTTCTGTTTAATTTTTTAGTGCGAAGCATGTTCTTTAACGTTTGATATTTGTTTGACAAGTGCAATATTCTTTAGACGTTGCGGTCCGTTTGGAGCGAGCAAAGTTTGAATCGGACCAAACGCAGCTAAAATATAGCCACCCTTTATGAACGTCCGGTGGCCAAAGAAAAATAACCAGGCCATTTTACGAATGACATAAATGAAATACCTACCAATTACGTAAAATGAATTCGGCTCTCGTCCCACTATTTACAGAGGTTTTGGATTTATTTTGTGCGTTTAATCAGCGGGTCTTATCTTGATTTTACCATCTGTTTTGTGTATTTGTAGTAATTCCACCTGTCAGCTGGCCTGGCGTATCGTATGCTGAAATGCTGAAAGCCGTAGCTGACGTGATAAAGTGGAGCTATTATGAATGAGAAAAGCGATACGGACTCATCTGAGTGCATGACAGCCCGGCGTGTCAGTGATGGAATTTGTAGATAGGTAAGATGTCCTAACAAATAAATGAATTGATGCTATACTCTATGGGCCTTATTAATAAGCGTGGATTAGCTTCGGAGTAGTCAATTCATCTTTAATCTTTTCCTTTCTTTCAAATGAAAAATAATAATAAAAATATTATAATTTATGAATAAAAGAAAAAAATATTAAAAGTGTAAAATATCAAATGCATTCTCAGAAGATTCATCATGTAGTAAAAGTTGTTAATATCATTATGGACAACTTTCACTATGAGGTACACATACACCACAAAAACACACATAAAAACATATGTTAAAAACATAACATTATTTAACATACACATATTTGGAACAGCTATTATTTTTTTGCGATTCCAAGTTTGGCCCCGGAATAAAAGTTGTTTATGAGTATGAGTACCTACAATGATATCTTAGAAAGATAACGGAGTACTGACAGCCGGTTTTTTTTCTACAACTATGATTGCCTTTTATGATAACTTTCGTTATGATTACCCAGAGTTGGTGGAAAGACTTTGTTATAAAGTTCCTTCAAGACCCACTCACGAATCGAGCCCAAAACATTTTTCACCCCGGGGTGTCGCACCAACTTGGGCTTTCATTCCGTTATATAGAATGACTCAATGTTACAATGATTATTATTTAATAATATCGACATATTTCATGTACGATTTAGTTGTTTCCGGAGATCAGTGTTCGTGTTTTTGGGAGGTGGTGGCAGGAAACATAGCACTTGATGCTGTCGTTTTATATCTTATTCCAATTTCCACAGTTATGTTAGCCTCATCACTACCTTTGATCCTTCTAATAGCCTATTATGTTTATAAATCAAGTTAATAAGATCTACCGAATTGTAAATTTAAACCTATATACTTTTAATAAAGCACTAGTTTATTAAAACTAGTTTTAGTTTATTTTACGTTATGTTCTAAACCCTAAAATGTTAATGTAATCTGTGGTCAACGTTGCTGGTGCACCAGCTACCTAGCTTATTATTAATACTACTTTAACATTATATTTTGCTGTGTATTGTATGTAGACACATAAATATATAATTAAAAAAAACTAAAATAAAAAATTATAATAAATAAATAAAAAGAGTAATTAATTATTTATTTAATTAAATTTATTTATTATTTTATTATTACCTGCAACAATAAAAAAAATAAGTTAAGTTAAGTTATTGTTAAGTCTCTAATAGCACTTGTTCTCTGATTCGTCGTTTAGTATACGTACAAGTTGAATGTGTGTCAGCACTAAAGAGTTAGTTTACAGCTCTCCGGGTCCCATTCGTATCTTCCGTTCCTATTATACGCTTGTAATAACACATTGTAGATAGCTCGCCACGTTCGTATCCCTGGGTTACAAGACAAACTATGAGACAGATATCGTGTTTTCGGTTGACTGAGAGTGGCTATCGTGTTTTCAGAACAAATCTTTGTTCGAATTTATTGCACTAGTGCCCCGCGGTTTAATCCGCGTGATGATGAAAAACGATAATGATGATGATCAAAAGTAGTCTATACGTTATTGCGGGAAATAAGCTATCTTCATTCCGAGTTTCATCCAAATGCGTTCAGCCGTTATAGCGTGAAGGGGTAACAAGTAAACACACACATAGCGACAAACTATTGCATTTATAATGTTAGTGTGATAAAATTACATCATTAGGTACGTCTCAAGCTTTATTTTTTTCGCAATTTCACTTAATTTCAGTGTTTATTCCATAGAAAAAGTTGTTCACAATAATAAGAAGGTACATTGTACGTCCTTTTGCTTATTACAACCGTTTCGCGTAACCCAGTATAGAGAGCAAATTTCCTAAAAGTGTACCTATGTTGTGTCTATCCTATCATTATATAAGATATTTTAGTTTTACAATACAATAAACATTTATTCAAGACAAAAACACAGACACACACAAAAATAACACAAACAACAGTTTTCATGTGTGTTTTAATTTACAATACGATGACCTCCGGCTTATAGTACCGTTTCACATAATTCTGTATATTAAACGTTGTAACGTACGAACGAGACAATAATGCCATATTAATCTTAACTTAGGACTGCAATTTGCGTCGATACTTTAGCACCGTCTCATCTTCCTGAGACTCAGAGTAGCCTGCGGTGTCAAAATCGGCGGAGCAGCACAAGCGGCGCAAAATATGCTAACATCGGCAATGGTTACATATTTGAGCCGTTTGGTGTTACGACATTGAGTCTGTGAGCTCATCTTATTTTCAAAAATTTATCCAAATATTTGGTCGACACGACGCGTGATCAAATACTGACGTTTGTTTAGCCCAACGTATAGGTAAGAATTGCCATTAAACGTGGCCCTGCCACCAGCATACAGGGTACGCTGCCGACTGGTAGTGGGTTTGAGCATTTAGGTTGTCTCAAGACTTTCATCGGTCGGGATAGGTACATTCCTTTTGGTTTTGTGTAGTAGGTTAGATTGTATAAGTAGTTAGATACCTATTATGTAGCTTGTTTATGCCCTTAACTTGAACGAGAATACAAACTAAAGCGGTAGATACACTGTATAGTGTATAATGCAACCATCAAATTAGCCCGAGTGTCGCTTACGACCTGGCTCGAGTGTAGGTACACAGCAGGTCGCTTACGTCTCCCTAGAGACAGTTCACGTGTCTGCTCGTTACATTGGCACTTACCTCAGCCTCGAGGCAGTGATTTCACCTGTCCCATTCTGCGTTTTGGAGTCGTAATGCCCTGATTAACAAGCCGGTTAGTACTTCTGTATTTCTATCTATCAAAACAGCTTGTTGTAGACGCGCTTGCTTATTGCTTCTTGATAAATAAAGGCCACCGTACGTAAACGAACTATAGTCGGAGTATCCGACCAAAGGATTATTCGATCGTTCGTCATTGACACGTCTTTTTCTTTATAATCGTTCGTAACAATAAAAATATGAGTGAATGAAAATAATGCGGGAAATATGTACAAGTATCTTTATTACTACTTGAAAATTGGCACATTGCACAAACGGGCAGTGGCCACATAACAAAAAAAAATTACTAAGCTGAAAGGAGGTTGTTATAGTCAAAAATATTATTGTGAATAACTTATAGCCTTTTATTATTCTAAGCTAAAACCTTACTATAGGAACCTCGAAAGCGCGAAAAAAATACTATACTCGTATTCATAATCAAATGGACTAAACTGACAGATTGAAATGTCACTTTTCAAAATAATGCTGCCTGCTAAAAATCCTAGTGATGGATATTGTTAAGTTCATATCATTCAAAAGAATTACTCAATAATTATTAAGTGCCGTCAAACATTTAAAGTGCTGCCAGTGGAAGTTCAGGTACAAAAAGAAAAACATATTGTGTTAAAAGGTTGTTCTATAAATTGCTACAGGGAAAGTAACATTAATTTGATGATTTATAACAATGGAAAGATTGAAATCGTACATAAGTAAGGAACTACATCTTCTACAAAGATTAATATAAATATATCGAAGTAGATTATTGGTGTGAAATTATTAGGTTTGGTAACATAACTTCATAAACTAATAAAAAGTTTAAGTTTCTTAACATTATGTTGATAAACTTAATATTTTTACCCAGCACTATTTAAATTTTGCCAAAAAGTAGCAACACTCGAAATGTCAGTTTAGTCCGTTTAATTAAGAATCCGAGTATAGCTGTTTCATACAAAAATGACATTCCCAACTCAAACAACCTCTTTTGGATCAGTTTCAACTAACTATTATTGCTGGTCTATGGATTTTAAAGCTTGTTAGAAAAAAATATGTTGTTTAAGATTATTATAATATTCCTTTATCAAATTGTGTGTTTCTGTGGCATCGTAGCTCCCAAAAGGAACAGATTTAGACTTTTTTTTTTTGTTTGGTACCTGACTTCATCGAGATTGGTCTTAGTTGTAATTCCAGAAAAAAGGAGTTTTTGAAATTTTCGTTTCAATATCATGCAGTCATTCATTGATGTTTTGTCAAGAGCGCTGTTTCAACGTGCTCTCAAGATTTATCGATGACACATAACCAAGAGATTCTCCCTTTCTGTTTACCCGTTCACAAGAGATCATAACAACATTTGGAGATATAACAAACGAAATCTATCGTAAAGTAATGAAATGTTCCGGAATTTATCGGCTGGCTTACAATAAACATAATCAGATCAGCAGTGAAATATATCGATGACAAAAGGTTTATTCGAATAAATAAGCAATGTACAAGTAGATACGTACTTACGTATATGTGCATATGAGAGGGAGTTTGGGTGTGAGCGTGAGTATGGCTAAGAACGGATATAGGATACATTTGCTGAAAAGAAAGAAAGAAAGAAATATAATTTGAGAAAACATTAAACTTTAAATATTTTTGAAAACAGGATACTTATTTTTATAGTTAATTCGCCGAATTCAGCTACATTACTCCTACATTAGAAACTAATACATTAATTCTACGTGGGCAATACAGTTTTTAATTATGGTTGACTAATATCTCACGTACCTACCTAAATGCAGTGACAATGATAAGATGAATGGACGAGAAATAAGCGCACAAATTTTGAAGACTATATGTTGAGCGCCGGCTCTCCACTCGCTTCAGTCATACTCTGCCTTTGCGACATGCGAGCTGTACGATACGACAATACAAACTTCTAATACATGTACATGTGTTCTCTTTTTGTCATGCAGTAATTAGATTCGCTATCTCTATTTTGCAGCAAATAAAATATACATACTTTTAGCTAGGTATGCTTGATTGCGTTGTCTTGTTAATTTTGATCGATTTGCAAGCGCTGGGCCCATCCATTCCACTGCCTGCTGCACTGCTGCATTTTCGCTGCCTGAATGTACATTTTTACATTTCAAATTTTTTTATTTATGTTTTACTTTTCCGTGTTCTGTGTAACTGTTGTTTTGTATATAATTTTGCCACGAATAAACTATTGTCTATGTTATAACCAAAAACGGGTTCCTCCTCATGGTCAAACTGGATAGCCCAACTGATTTTTAAATTTATTGTTTTAATGACTGTAACATGTGTCAAAAAAGACAATTTGACCACAAGGTTTTTTTTCCTGTTGGAGAAATCAGTTAGACTATCCAGTTTGACCACGAGGAGGAACCCCCAAATACTTGTATTGTATTGTTTAATACAATCCATGTTGTAAAGCCATGTTGCTCGCAACCGGCATCTTGCTGAGTTGGGGCCGGTTTGTGGCAAAAGGTAAACAATTATTTATTTATTTATGTTTTACTTTTCCGTGTTCTGTGTAACTGATTTTTTGTTTATACTTTTGCCACGAATAAACTATTGTCTATTGTCTATATTTTTTTTTTTTTTGTGATTTTACGGCTGCATACACAAAAGTTAGATTGAATAGATTTCATATAGATCAACGTGTTTCATCAGCGGTCACATCGTAGAATATTATCCACCAGGCGGGTAGGTAGGCAAGGTAAACATAGATCTACTTGTAAAAGCACTAAATCTTTGGTAATTTCTATAGAATATAATTTCTGAGATACTGACAAATCAATACAGAAGTCACATGACTTACTACAAATTTGTACGAGATAGTGGGTGAAGAGATATTATTTACGGGCTTCAGTAAATCAAGTCGGTTTAAATGTGCACTATATCGCACGATTTGTAGGAAGTCTATTACTATATATACGGAGGAAATCGCTCGAGAATTTACGACTTTATATCTTTACAACCACTTACTTCTCACTCGGAAGTCGGTTTGATTTTTCGATTTTACGAGCTACGACGGAAACGTGATACAGAATTGATGAATATTGGTTTAAAATACTAATACTAAACTCATGAAGTAAAAATAATACTAAACCCATGAATAAAAAAAATAAACATTACAGGATTGTTTTTTAAAATCAGAGAAATTACTGGTCACGAGAGAGATTTGTCATCTCATATCATAGCAGGATTTTGTTCGCAAGTGCATAATTCTGGCACTGCTACTGTTATATGGATAAGCGTAATATTTTCCACCAGGCAAAAGTCTATCTCGTCTCGTCACATCATTGCGTAAAAAAATCTTTAATATCATAATTCCATCGTCATCATTTACGTACTTTTACGCTATTAAGTAATTACACATTACCTACTACTTACTTGGCAGAATATCTGATACTGCGGTGGTAGCTAGTACTAGTAAGGCGGTTGTGAGGCGATCTTTGTAAGTCTAGATGCCTTACGAGCCCAGTAGGCTGTCTGAGCAGATTCAAAGGACCCCAAACAAGGCAACCGAGTAAGCAAGGCAACGGGTAGGCAAGCCCTGCTTTTTTTAAACTTCGCAAATATT
The DNA here is from genome assembly GCA_905404285.2 of Erannis defoliaria. NCBI lineage: Eukaryota > Metazoa > Arthropoda > Insecta > Lepidoptera > Geometridae > Erannis > Erannis defoliaria. The sequence goes on along the minus strand of FR990066.1, from coordinate 6,021,984 downwards.
AGCAGGATATGTGATCAGTGTGAAGCTTTTATTTCACGATAAAAATAACATTGTTTTAATCTTAAATATTAATCATTATCCCATTTCTCCCCTTGGCTACCTAATTTAGTCCTTAGGATAAGATCAAAATAATCTGAGACAATATTAAACGAGAATTTTCGCTTTATCATGGAAATTACCCGCGTTTAATTTTTAGGAAGTTTATTCGAAAATGTCTGCTAAGGATATTAGAATTTTAATTCCAACATTAAATTAACTCTTAATGACTTTGTTATTTCGGAGAAATATTTTTTTACTTAAGTGAGTATTTCAGAAAGTTTTGCAGGATTAAGCAAAGATTAAGTACCTATAATCATCTATTTAATCTCGCGGTAGCACATTGAAAGAAGATTTAGCTCGCAGTGCTCGGAGTCGACAGGTTGTAACGTGTGTTCGAATCGTGGGTTCAATCTCGGGGGCATACCAATGAGTCAATTTATACGTAAGGCAGGGCGCAATGTCTGAGAACAAAAAGCCTAAGCTCGGGCTGACTTTTGTGTCCAGGAGTTGACTATGATGGTCCATTCCACTATGATCACCTGGGTAATCATAGACGACTCTTTGGTGGCCTTTGATCACGATGATCATAATGATAAAGTGTTTTTTTAACATGCACCCGCGCAAGTTTTAGCGATCGTACGCCCTCAGTAAGCACGCTCAAGCTTCTTTAAGTATTTGAATGCCTTAATAGTGAACTAAAGCTAGATCATCAAAGCTAAGAACTTTTAGACACCAAAGCGGCTCCGAAACTTCTACATCCGGTTTATAATCACTCTGCGTAAGTTTTCGAGCTGGGAAAAGTCTAACATTTATTTAATGAGAAAGTTTTTACAGAAGGCTTTTTGTTTAGGCTTGAACTTTATTATTTTAGACTTATAAAAGGCCTTTTAGTACGAAGTATCCATATTTTTATTTTGTTCAACCTAATGCCATAATTATCAGAACTCAAAAAAACATTAGTTTTAGAAAATAAATATGATACCTATCTATGTGACGGCATTTTTTCTTGTTGGTGTCAAACTCAACAATAGACTAAGTAAGGACTATGGAACTTAGTATGTCCTGAAACTGCATCCGGAACCACAGGAGGCAGCAGCGTCCTCTTGGTTAACGGTAGTGATCACTCTGCGATCTCCAAGCATATATTTTACAATACAACAAATCATTAAAGTTCGTACTTCTTCTAAAACTGTAATAGTCGTGTTTTACATTATCCGCTACAAGTACTGTTCTAAGTTGTTTCAGATCAAGTTCTTTGCGCTGCAATTTTTGTTTATTGCATTTGCCCGATTTTTTCACTACATTGGATATTTTCGTTGGAATAACCTTTCTTTGAGAGTCTTAGTAATTTTCCTCATTTCCTCGTTTGGACGCATTATATTCAGTGCAGTAGCGACATGTCCGCAGCACGAAGCCGTGGCGGATACTTCGGAGTCCCGGCACGGAGCCGGACCAGCAACTCGAGTTCTCTTCACCGCTAAACTATTTAGGTACTGTTGGCAGCGGTGAAAATAATTCTAGCGTTCCAACATTAACACGTTGAAGGGTCTTCTTTCCTCCTGAGAGGAATATGGCTGATTAAGGCTTCTTTCATTATGAAAACTGACGTGGTTTTAACGCATTTTTGTTTTATTTATACGGGAATACTTCAACAGCCAGAAGACGTCCACTGCTGGACGAAGGCCTACCCCTTGTTTGGGCCAATAAGCGAAGCTATAATCATTTTGTTTTATTCATACGGGAATACTCACGTTTAATTAAATCGGATACTCTGACTATAGTTTCGATCACTAAAGCTAAATCTAAATCTCTCTAAAGCTAAATCTCGTGAGTTAGCGATGCGCTTTTCATTTTGGTACTTATTGGGTAAAACAATAATTGTTTTAGATATTTTTGTATTTTTTTTTGAGATTTGAACTACTAATCAAAGAGAACATAATCACTATTACTAAGCATAGTCTGCAGGTCATACGGTATATGGTGTCAAAGCAAATCCAATATGGAGAATTTGAGTAAATTCAAAACATTTTTTTTCATACCGTGTTTTCTTGTTTCATATCGACCGGAAAGGCTCTATGAACACAATGGTCGGCCCGGAAACTTTGTGCTGTGTGTGTACCTCTAGCTGTAACTAAGAAAAAATGTAGTCTACTCCATACTTAACTCCATAGCTCCTTTTCAACCGACTTTAAAAAGGAGGTTCTCAATTGGACTGCATGTTTTTTTTTTATGTATGATTACTCCGCCAATTATGAATAGATTTTGATGATTATTTTTTGTTTGGTAGGTGATACTTCTGAGGTTGTCCCATATAAATTTTATCAAAATCGGTTTAGTAGTTTGGTTTTTAAATCAAAATTACTAGAAAATATGAAGATGTCATCCAGGTATTCGAAGTTGAATCGGTTGTTTTTTTTAAAAGCGTATTATCTTGTCATTAGGTACACTAGTCAAGCTTTGTCAGAAGAGTTCGGGAGTTTCCGCACAACCCGAAGTGAGGTCGCGTGGTGGCCTCTAACCTCATTATCGCGAAACTCTATCCTACAACAGACCTGCCGGGGCAACTTCTAAATTGTACTGAATCCATACACGCTATAAATATAACGAGAAAATGCTTTACACAATCTAAAAAAGTTTCAGTGTATGTTTAGTATATTTAAAAAGTCACTTGTGACTTAAAATGATCATGATTAATCATTTTTTTGGAAATGCATTCAGGTTTTAATTCAAATCGTAATATGTAAAAAAAGTGCTTGTAAAGACTACAACACTTTTAAGACAACCCACAGTGGTTTTTCGGTGCTATATAATTGTAATAATCTAGAAACGATGACGAATTAACCTTATACGACGCCTCCTTGATTTCTTTCCTTTATCTGCAGGCTGTAAGTTATATTATTTTTTCATGGGTGTCGTATTTTCGCTAAGTTCTATTTTTGGCGCCGTAAGCTGCGATTATTGTAATTAGCGATGGCTAAGTCGGATTATTGTCAAGCGGGCTGGCGGAAAGATTTACGAACGTAGATTTATAGCCCTCTTTTTTCCAGTAGCTAGCGCGTGTATTATAGAGTTTTTTGTTCCATCTCCTAATATTCTAGTACGACTTTTTGTAAGAAAACAGAAACTGCGTAAGGCTTGTGACATTTTGGCCTTGTTCGTACAATCCGGTATGGGAAATTTAGGTCACCTGCTTATGTAAAATGTCCTAAACCTTTAAAAAAAAATTGTCATGCTACCAAATATTTTTGGTCATAGTTTTCGTACAAACAAAGACAAACTAATTGTCGATTTCTAATTTAATGGTATGAAGTAAAATAAACAAGCAATTAAGATGCTCTCGTGATATGTAAAAGGTAACCCCTGTCCAAAGGCGATTGCTTTTTATGGTTTAGATGCCGAAATACAACACTTGTTGAACTTAATGTTTTCTGTGGGAAAATCGTTCAGTTAATATATTTATTTCATATAAAATGTTCAACAAATAATACAACATAATTTAATTTCAGTCCGAAAATAAAAAACCGAGAACAACACACAGAAACAATTACCTACCGAGATTTTTTTCATTTTCATACCGCAGTTGAAAATTAAAACGGAATAATCCTCTCGATTAGCAGTCATAAAGAGCATGTCGGCAGAATTAATTATACAGTAATCCAAGCTGGAATTAACCGGGGCACACTCAGGCACCCTAATCTAATTCAAGGAACACTCAGGCAGTTGGCGAGGTTTGCCATGTACGAGTATGTGTTTATGTACTCGTACTCGTATATGGAGAGAAATTTCGAGAACAAGCTCGGTAATTCGATCTTAGGTTGTTAAAATGTCAAACTTAAGATGTGGATACAAATTAAGCAAAAGTTTTGTTTAATGCAAAATAAAAGTAGGTATACATTTTTTATTTTATGTTGCAATTAATGTTAAAGATAAAGATACCTAGGTACTTACAATTATTTGCATTATTAAACACTTGTAGTTCTCCGCAGTTCCCGATTCCAGGGTATCGTTATAATTATACTTGAACTTCATGTAATGCATGAATAGGCGTACTTTTTTTAACGATTTCAAAGACGAAACGATATTGGCAATTGAATGAATTCAACCAACCAACAAATCATTTATTAATTTAGTTTAAGGCTTTATTATGTAACATTGATACGAGGGCTACACTAAAAGTATCGGGAATGGAATATTTCCACTGTTTCTGTCATATTAAAATCTTTTTAATTGAAAACTCCTTGGTTTTAACAATCGAATACCATTTATTTATTTAAAAAAATATTCTCGGTCTTGTCACAAGGTTTTGTCAAACTTGTTTAGTCGTTGAGAAAATGGAATTGACTCGAGAAAATTCAAGAGCGATGATTTATTATGACTTTCGAAGTGGTTTAACACAAAAACAGTGTGTTGACCGGATGATTTCTGCATTTGGTGATAAAGCCCCATCCAAAACCACAATTTATCGCTGGTTTGCTGAATTTCAACGTGGACGTGTCAAGCTCAGTGATGATCCCCGTCAAGGTCGTCCAAAAACTGCAGTCACCCAAGAAAACGTTGATGCTGTGCGTAAGCTGATTGAGGAAGATCGACATGTGACATACCGCGAAATTCAGGCAACTTTAGACATTGGCATGAGTCAAATACAAATAATCTTGCATGAAAAATTAGGTGTAAAAAAGTTGTTTTCCCGATGGATACCGCATTCGCTCTGTGAAGAGCAAAAAGCGGCTCGCGTTACTTGGTGCGTCAGAACTCTCGAAAGATTCCACGCAGGATCCTCAAATGCTGTATACAACATCGTATCAGGTGACGAATCCTGGATATACGCGTACGAACCCGAAACAAAGAACCGGTCACGAGTTTGGGTGTTCGAAAATGAGTTAAAGCCAACAAAAATTGTTCGTTCACGGAGTGTTGCAAAAAAAATGGTGGCCACGTTTGTCTCCAAAACCGGCCATGTTACGACTATTCCTCTTGAGGGACAAAGAACGGTTAATGCAGAATGGTATGCTAGCATTTGTTTGCCACAGGTCGTTTCTGAACTCCGTAAAGAGAACTGCAACCGCCGCATCATCCTCCATCACGACAATGCGAGTTCTCACACCGCGCACAGAACAAAAGAGTTTTTAGAGCAAGAAAACATAGAATTATTGGACCATCCGCCGTACAGCCCCGACCTAAGCCCTAATGATTTCTATACTTTCCCTAAAATAAAGAATAAATTGCGTGGACAGAGATTTTCATCACCTGAAGAAGCTGTGGACGCCTACAAAACGGCCATTTTGGAGACCCCAACTTCCGAATGGAATGGTTGCTTCAATGATTGGTTCCATCGTATGGAAAAATGTGTCAAATTTCGCGGAGAATACTTCGAAAAGCAATAAATATATTTTTAAATAGTAATGTTGTGTCACTTCCTTGATTCCCGAAATTTTCAGTGCCGCCCTCGTAATTTACATTATTAGTATTTTATTTTTATTTCTGAAATTTACTTTGTGATTTATATACAATTTGTATGTGTATTTATTTTATTAATTTATATAATAATGTGACAGATATACTATATTATGAGTTTTGACATTGAAACGTGGTCTTTAACTGCTGGCCTTTTGGAAAAACTCAGAGTCACGCAACGGGCAATGGAGAGAGCTATGCTTGGAGTTACTTTGCGCGATAGAATCCGGAACGAGGATATTGGCCAAAGAACCAAAGTTACCGACATAGCGTTGACATCATACAATTGAATTGTCATTTTTATAATTTGATTATTTTAAGTTCATAATTTTAATTTCAAATTCAATTTTCATTTCAAACTCAATTTTAATTCCAAATTCAATTTTTAATTTCAAATTTAATTTCAATTTCAAAATTAATTGCAAATTTAATTTCAATTTCAAAATTAATTGCAAATTTAATTTCAATTTCAATTGTGTGTATGGTACTTATTAATGTGACTGCTAAATTGATGATTTATAATATGAGTCTATGATACTTGAAATAAATGATTATTTAATTTAATTTAATTTATAGCTCGCAAGGTTTGCAAGTTGAAGTGTGAAATAAATCTTACAAATCAACTTATTTAAGAGTTAACGAAATGTCAGGCGTACAAATAAACATTATGCAGGAGAATTTCGGCGGGAACGCAAATGAATCAAGTCGCTGCATTATATTATTTTCTGAAACAATTAATTAATTAAACAAAAACGCGAATTAATCGTTAAAAATGGTGGTATTTTACTCATTGAGTGTGGGATTACATGCACGAGTGTGGTAAATGTCTTTTCGTGTTGTTTTCAAAACTCCGTATAAGTTTAAAGTCGCCACAACGTTACTAGGGCATGACTTGGACTTGATTGTGATATTATTTTAGTGACTGACTATGATTTTATGACCTATTTAACTTGATACTCTAAAACCTTGAAAAACGCGTATTTACAAACTTTTGTTTTGCATCTTTGATGATCCTTGCCATATCTTTTCAGAGGTTGATATAGAATTTTTACTATTACTGGGATCGACCCTGAAATCGCAAAAACAAAATCTGCTGTTCCAAGCAAAAAGTTTATTGATTATTAGACATGGCAAGGATGCAAAACAAACAGTTTGTACTTGACACTGGCGGAATGAGAGGCAGAACAAAGAAAGATGTCAAAAACCTTGGAGGAAAGACTTACCTACCTCATTCTCCCAAAAACTGAGAAAATAATTTGACTCACATCTGTGAATTTCGTTCAGATAATACGAGAGAGAAATTCAATAATGGATGCTCCAATATTCGACTTAGCTCTACAAATGAATTGGTCACTGTACCTACGAGTTTATGAGTGAGTACGTACAACATTTTTGCAAATGGCTCGCAATCTAAAACCAAACCAACTCTCACTTGGTACGTTAGCGTAAGGCCTTTCAACACTAGAGAGTTTGGCACTGACGCAGCCGCTTCAACACTGAAATACGACCGTTTGTGGACGCTTTGTTAATGCAGCAGCAATGCTTGTGGTCATTGTATGATAAACTGCATGATGAAGTAAGTAAATTATACCAGTATTGCCTACATTGTTCTCAAACGTGTTGGTATTTATTTGAATACCAACCCGTTTAGGTGAGGTAGATTAAAGCGAGTTTTATTTCTTATCCATGATCTTATTTCTTGGCTTCTTTCTTCTTTACGCTTTTTATGGCATACCCCAAGTATAGCCAAAAACGATTTCGGGGCAATAGGCTAGATGATTGGGTTTTTTTATTGTCCTATTAAAATGTGGCCAATAAATATAGCTAATTAATGAAAAATTAATATTATGCTAGACAGAGAGGAAATTGTGACGTCACTTCTCTGTACGCCATATAAATTATATTCTGACAATTATGGCGCACAGAGGCGTGACGTAATTTTTTGTTTTGTGGAAAGGAACAGAGTTTTCACTACCAAGAACTTTAATCGCTTATATATCGGAACATTAATATTCGATTTAAATATTTTTTTCAATAAACATTATATTTACTAAATTCTTCATCATAGCTGTTGGTTTCAACAATATAAACATCAGTCATCTACCCTATTGGGGTCTGAAGCGTATACTAAAGAAGCTCCAAAGAAGCTTGCTGCGCCCAACTTATGAAACTTCTTTTTGACAATATCTGTGTACACTATGGAAGCAATAAATATCTGAATCTGAATCTGAATCTCCATTATCATGGTGTTATTTAGAGGATTTTGATGCCCTCTGCTTGAGAGAGAGAGAGCTAGATCCTTTAAGACTTAGCACTATGCAGGCCATAGATAAACTAACTCTTTATTCTTCACACAAAAATCACATAAAAATAAATAATAGCTTATAACTAGGGTAAGAAGGAAGGAAGAGTGGCGGCTTTATTGATAAAAGCAATCTCTTCAAGGCAACCATGCGAAAGACATCATTTGAATAAGAAGAAAACGAAGGGCCATATACTGCATGGTCTTGTAGATGCAAGCCTTACGAATCCAAGTCTCTAGAAAAGATTTCCTCTGCGTCGAAAAAGTTAGCACTAGTGTAGTGGTATTATATCTTATTTTACTGGCTCAATTTTACTAACCTTTTAAATTCCTCTGCTGGGCAACTATTTTAGAATCTAAATTAAAATTAGATTTTCATTGTAAGTACACCCACTTGATTATCACGGGTGGCTAGATCTATGTTTCGTAGACCGTGCGACCTAAATTACTTGTAACAATACCAACTTAGCCAAAATAAATCAAATAACTTTGCCGTCTATTATTAAAGTTGTGTAAAAGTCGATATTGCTAGGCCATAAATCATAGCGATTCATGCCGGGCGTGTATTATAGAGGCCTAGCGGAACGGAAGTGTTGCCAGCATGCGAGCCGACGTTTGCTAAACACACTTAGACTTGCTTAGATAAAAACTTACGATGTAAATAATGACATACTTACATTCTGATAAAAATACCTGTAAAAATTAACTTGTCTTTTCTAAATTAGTAGGTAATTATTTTTTTGCGAGATACTTAAAAAGCTTAGTTTAGTTTCTGTAAAGTTGCTTGTAAATTTGCACCCCAAGGTGCGTATATCATTGGAGGTGACAAACAAAGGCCTCTACCCCTCTGTCAAAATACTCTGCTTTCTTTGTGGTTAGTTACAGTTAGTTACACACTTCTTTTGGCTGTGTTGTTAGTTTATTTAAGTGTGCGTAGCGTACCTACTATTAATATACGAACACGAACAGGGATTTGTTTTATTAGTGTGAATTTATATGTACTTTAAATTGCCTGCATTGCATGTTTATCTTGTCCCCCGCAAAAATTGGCAGACAATAATGTTGGTATCGTGATTGGCATATCTAATGGTATATGCTAGAAGGTTCCAACAGAACGGATCAATAGCGTAGTAGGTATATTCTCTAGACGGCATGATTGAATTGTTTTTAGCAAATCATTTTTACTTACTTTCATATCTATGTTTACAATGATAAAATATATACTATCTCTATGGAGATATATTAGCATTTTCTATTTCAATTGAACTCGCAATGAAAAATCTCGGAAAGCTAAACTGAGACAGATTCTTCTCATGATTGTTGCCAAGTTTTACGGTAAACCTCCAGTTTCATTTCTTGTTTTGCGGGTCGAACTTGGACTAAACTGGAATAGACCCAAAGTAGATGGCGTACTAAGAGATATGTCTATACCAGCAGTATGATTGATGATGATGACTTAGAAGATGTTTAGATTCACTATAGTGTCGTGTGAATTGGTTGTAAGATTTGTCTATTGATGACTTCTTTATACAGGGTTAGTTCCAATCAGTTAGTATCCTTTTAAGGGCATAAGGGCATATTGCTAAGGGCATAGGGCTATACTGCAAAACAAACAAATGTACTATGGGGCCAATATTGAAATCGCAAAAAAAAACAGATGGCCCATACATTTTGCCCAAGGTCGATGAACTTTTTGTATGGAACAGCTGATAACTTTTTGCGATTTCACTGTTTGCCCTATAGTAATAGTTGTTTATTGGATGTACAGAATATTGAATATTGGATTGAATATTATTAAAAGGATGCTAACTGATTAGAACTAACCCTGTATACAACGTGTAACAAGTAGGTTCAATAATACTGAAGGGTATATATATACTCATCATTATGTTTTTTTTTCTATGGGGCCAACCATGATATCACGAAAAAAAGCAGCTGTTCCATACATTTTGTCCAAAGTCGATGAATTTTGTGTATGGAACAGCTAATTACTTTTTCGCGATTTATTTTGCCCCATAGTAAAACTTGTTCATAGTGTTTTTGTTACACATTGTATACGCGTAGTGGTACTCGCGTTTATTTTTTTCTAAGGAATGTGCAATTTAAAAATATTTTCAATTTTAAAGTAACGCTCTAAATTAGGGGTAATCATTTGTCTATAGTCTGTGAAGGGACGAAACTAGCCAATCGTTGGTAAAACGATATAATGTAAAGGCGAGCCTAAACGATAGGAAAATTGTGAAAATGGCGCTTGATTGCACCAGCTGGTGAATGATGCCCTCACTTTAATACTTCTTTGGTATAAATCAGACTGATAGCTAAAGACGCGGTATAAAGAAATGAAAACGTCAAAATTTTATGACAAAAAACTAATGTGGTCTTCTTTCTTTTAAAACACTTATCATACTAGATATAGTAATTCCCACCACGCCAAGCAAGTTGTCAAAAACTGGGAAAAATCAAAAAATAATAACTTGTCATTAAACTTACCGAATATACTGCACGGAAGTGTACACCATAGAAAAGCGAAGGCCCTACCTCTTCTCTCTTCAGTAATGTACACGACGTATCAGGGTTGGCTCGCCTTTTCCATTCCGACAATTTGACAACTTGTTTGGCGGCTACTGTATTAAATTATGAAGTTTTGTGATGTTTTGAAGGGGGCGATTCTATTGCTTTTCTTGTTCTTGTGTTGTAATGTGGCTGGTATCCGTCATGCCACGCATCAGTTCGCAGTGACATGCGCGTCACTACAAGCCGCGTCAAGCTGACGGCCCTCTCTCCCCAGACTGACACCCTGCAGTGACCACGATGATGCACAATCGGAACTTAACATCCTTTGTTTGGAGCAATCTGATAAAAAGGTGGATATTTGGCCGGTAGTTTTATAAAACATGTTTTAAACTATTACGGTTATTCATTAAAGTTCTATGATTATTATTTAAAGGATATTTACCGTGATTATGTTTTGATGGCTCTAAAGATGAATATCCAGTAAATAATAATAGGATTGTGGGAGTTTTATGCTTCACAAAGACAGAACCATTATTTATTTATTGAAAGGATGGCAACGTGATATATGTCATTGTTAAACTAACACAGACAGTAATTAAGTAAATGTCACCAGTTAGGTATAGTGTAGTCCACCACCAGGTATAGTCAACATGAGTACATTATCTTGGAAGTCTGTATTATAATCACATTCAGTATCCTTACTCAAAGTGAGAATGTGCCAAAAGTATGTCAGTCGCTTTATGAGATTATTTACGTATGGTTATGTAACCATAAGTAAATAATCTCATAAAGCGTACACTGTACAGTGTGTTCGATTTTGGAGGTTTTAGTTGACAGAACTAAACTAACTAAAGTATTGCTGTCCTTAGCTAACATACCTGCTAAGAAAGTGACAGCGATATTTTAATTAGTTTAGATCTGCCAACTAAAGCCTTCAAAATTGACCACATTATTACGTTATTATGTAATGAGCATGTATGACACCAGTGACACAAATCATTTACCAACTCCCGAGGGCCTTTGTTATATCTCTATTTCAGTACAATCACTGCATGTGTGATGCAATAAATTAATTAACGTATACTGTTATTGTGAACACTGGAAATTAAAATAAATAAGAATTTCAAACGCCACACGTGGCGGTTACAAAAATATAGATTTGTCGAAACAATAATGAAATTGAAAATTAACCCACTTACCTAATGGTTAATGCCTGCCATAAATTGTTTGTTCAGAATAAAATATACTATCGCAGAAAGTAACTTCGCATTTTTAGAACAAATTTAGCATTAAATAACGAAAACGACGACGACGATTAACGAAACGTAAATATAATTTAAAAAAAAATGTTGTTCATTGGATTGTGTTATTTTTATTTGCTACTACACGACTACGATCGTAGCATCGATTTGCTACGAAACTTCTACAATAGCTACGATCTCTACGAAACGCTACGCCCGCCGTGAATATCTAGACGCAAAAAATGCTTATTTTATTCTACATTTTCTCATTTTGGATCAAAATTATTTTTCGCCAGAAGAAAGTTGGAGCATGTAGCGCGCGGTACGAATGTACATCGTCATGTAACCGTTCGCGAAGAAAGTTTTTGACACGTTGACGGGTTCACATCTCGTGTCAGCAGGTGCGAGGCTACGAATAAATTAGAGGCTTTTAGACTTTACAATGAAAGCGTTTTTACTGAATATATTATAATCCCTACATTTTGTTGTGGTTGTCACTTACCTATCAATGTCTTTATTAAACTAGTTGCTGACAGTTCCAATATAAATGCAAAAGTAACTATCTATCTCTGCTTCTATTAACTTTGTATCATCATCATCATCAGCCCGGAGCTATATCCTTTTTACACATTAACATCCACTAAGCTACAATCTGAATGGCAAAGCGAACACAGTAGGTCAGACCTCATTCTCACCGCGGGTGACACGTGTCAACTCACGTCGCTGTCACGCGCTAGATCGCAATGCATTTGAAATTGTCACGCGGCGGGCGTCGGCGTGTCACGCTGTCGCAGCGGTTTCACATCCAAATGAATATTACAAAAGGCGCATACGCGATATTTGGATATTGCACTCGGAGCTAGATAAATATTTCTGTGCGATTCCGAAGCGGAGTGCTTTTAAAATTTTTGTTGGCGTGTTTTTGGCTAAGCTCAGTGGAAATGATGATAATTTCGTATTAAAGCTTTTATCCCCCTTGTCAGTTTTGTTAATGTCGCTATAGTGGACTTGGAGGATTTAGCTTTCCTGTATATTGGATCTGTATGGACGTCATCACATTTCTATGACATAAATCAGGAAAACTTAGCGTAGTTTTGGTAGGAACGCAAAAAATCATGTCGTCGCATTGTATTATATGATTATAAGACTCATATAAATCGTGTGATCGTAAGGTTAAGGCCGAGCCCGTTCCAATGCACTCTTTTTGTTTATGTACGGATTTTTTTACCACTGGCTTTTCGGTGAAGAAATACATCGTGAGGAGAATCCAGATCGGAGATCGTCTGGAGAAGATATCCTCTTCTCTGCACGCTTCCAGCAGATTTTTTTTTCGGCAATTCAATGTTGGCCTCATTCTAAATATTATCTTCTGTGCAGGCTTCCAGCAGATATTTCTTTCGCGAATTTTAGGGTGGCTCCATAGTAAATATTCTCTTCTCTGCAGGCTTCCAGTAGATAGTTTTTCATGAATTCAAGATTCGCCCCATAGTAAATATTCTCTTCTCTGCAGGCTTCCAGTAGATAGTTTTTCGTGATTTCAAGATAGGCCCCATAGTAAATATTCTCTTCTCTGCAGGCTTCCAGTAGTTATAATTTTATCGTGAATTCAAGGTTCGACCCCATAGTAAAACTTCTCATAATGAGTACAATTACCTTCTTTCGGCTTAGTAATAACATTACGCGTAGCTCTGGTACACCAACCAGTTAAGAAAAAATGGCAAAAATCTTAGGTTAGAGTATTCACTATAAAAACCACTTTGAAACAAAATTATCACCATTTCGACTAAAAAGGCATAATAAAGTCGGCGGGCACTTCTCTCTCACTCTGTTACAGTCATTAGGCACGCGGTCGGCCACGCGTTATGTTTATTGTGGACTGCGGAGACTTTCCACTTGTCCAGACGTAAACACTAAACTGGTTAGACCTACGGCGTCTATTACATTAAGTCGTGCAGTTTTATAGGCTGAGTGGCTAGCCACATTTTTTAAAGCAATAGTAACGAGATGAACCATGCAGAGAGTCAGGTAGGTACTTCTTAAGGCAGATGGTGCCAATAGAGTGCGCTATAATTATTTTATTACAAACATTGTATACGTCTTAAATAACATTAATTCCGAAAGCGCAGTTAATGGAATTGTATTTTTTTGAGTAATATTAGTATATAGAGTATGTCGTAATGAGTGGATAACCTTATATCTACAGATAGGTGTCATTGTGTTGGTTCAGAAAATTAAAAAAGATATTCCATAAGTCACACAATTTTCGAGTTGAAACGTTGTTACGTTGTTATATAGCTTTTTTAAACAAAAATTATACTCGCGACACAAAAACTGCAGTGTACACTCGACTGCGCTAAGACTACTAACCAAATAACACATCGAGAAAATTATTTGATTTGCAACCTTACTCGAACAACTCGAAATATCAAATAACTCGAAAACTAAGCGACTGTTATGGAATACAAGTTGTGATTTTCTTAACCCCCATGATGTCTGCTATCTGTTGGTACAAGGTTATCCATTCATTACGCCACACCATGTATATATACTCGTATAATATAGTAGGTAAAGTTAAGTGAATTTTTCTTATACATATAGCTAATGATTATTTTATAGTTATCGCTCTTGTCATTATTGCATGTCGTCGATGCCTTTATTTGTATCAGCATTTAGATTTTGTTACTTACACGTGTTTATGATATTGCATTGTTGTATGATAATATTGGTATCCAATAGTTAAATCAATAAATAACAATTAGATATAAAGTAGCATGATCTTAAATAGCTAACATTTAGCGGCACAGTGATTGTAAAACAGTCCATGTCTTTCCTTGAAAAACTATCATTATTAGCCATATTCGTTTTTTATGCAACACTGCGTTCAGTATCGTCAAATCTTTTTGGCAAAGAAATTAATAGGGACGGCAAATAATGTCCGTTTACATTTAAAAAATATGGGCATTTTACAATCACTGTACCGATAAATGTTCGCTATTTTTAAGATCTACTTCATATCGAATTGTAATCTACGATATAAACAATGTTTCATAGTAATGATAAATTGAGCGCCATCTTTCGGGAACGCTTCATTGGAACATTAACACAGAACATTGGATCATTTTTCCTAAAACACAGTTTTTACTAATTTAGGAGCCTTTGGGTTCATTTTGTAATTGTGTCACTGATTTGCGCTAAATAAAACATTATTATTATTAACAAATGGCTTATGGTGGCAAAATATAACACCTGTCTATGATTATTGCAGTGGTATCCAGAACTGAAACTATCAAGTTTTCAGACTGCGGAAAGACTTTATTTCTTCCCATAATATCTCTCTTAAAGCACCTAACCTAACAGTCCATTCCAATAGCCTAACTAGAGAGCAAGTTCCAAGTCCTCATTCTAAGTTTTATTCTTCGACCGCATTGTCCCAATTTGGGTCAAAATCCCAGGCTGCATGTCGCAGTCCTTATGTAATAGACTACAATGTAAAGGACAGCTATGTTTTTAGTAACTTTGTATAGTCTGTAATGTAAAGTAGTATGTTGGTTGTATTGTAGTGTATAGTTCAGAAGACTTAATTATAAGTTTTAGATTTTAGAGCAGCTAGGTACACAGTACACACACTAAACATTATATATACATTTTCATGTTCCGTAACTTACACTAATCCTAGGTTTTATTGCTTGGCTTGCACATTCTGTCCTGACCTTATTTCGTTGAATTATGGTATTCCCAAAGCGAGGGAAAAATCCCTTTTTACTGAAAATTGGGTAATCGACGCTCGACAGGCGGTGTATTATTTTTAATATCGTCCCTAGAGAGCTGAATATGCTCAGAAATATCTCACAGTGCTAAACATATAAACCGTTATTAAGTTCCCTACATTTTTAATTTAAAATATGAGAAAGTCGCAAGCGATACTCTTTGGACTACTCCAAAGAGTATCTAGAGTGAGTATTATTATCTTCAAAGGTGTTAAAATGGGTGTTTCACATGCGTCAGATCGACCAGTCCAATCCAATTGGTCCAATCCAAATTCCAAGATCAATTGGTCAGATGGGAGTTTTTTCCCATTTATCCGACTGACTATCGATTATCGAAGAGTCAGCTCTTTATCGGGTCATATCAAGTTGTCAAAGGTCACCTGAAAATATATTGACTGTATCTAGAAAAATACCATTTTTTTTTAAATTTCTCTACGTAACTGTACGCCGTGAAAAGCCATGGTAACCTAATGGACAGACCGCTTGACTTTGTAATCGAGAGATCGCGGGTTCAAACCCAGGCCCGTACCAATGCGCTCTTTCGAGTTTATGTACGGATACTCATACCACTGGGTTTTTCAGTGAAGGAAAACATCGTGAGAAAACCTGCATATGTCCGGAGAATAAATTCAATGGCGTAAGTGAGGGTAGGCTAAGTCCAGCAGTGGACAATTTAAAAAGGCTGATTATGCTACGTAACTGTACAATGTGGACCGAGAGCCAATATATAATCAGTCGGATAAATGGAGAAGACTCATCTGACTGATTCACCGGACTAGTCGATCGGACGCATGGGATAACCTCGTTGAAATACGAGGGAAAAGCGGCATATAGTGTTCGTAGTGTAAATATAGTCCTTGTGTGTAGAAAACACGAAGCTAGTGTGCGTGAATGATAGAGCCTTTCTGCGAAGTTAATACTCTGCTGCGTGAGAATGTGACCATTATTATAATCGCCGGAATTCCGACTCGCGCGATTACTGTGATACTCGTAATTGGATTATATGTGTTGCTACAACGCTCTGCTACCTTTTATTTTAAATTCTTCGCATTAGGATTTCTCTTGAAAATGTGTAAGGATTACATTTTTAGTCGGTCTGATGTTTTAGAAGCTTTGTTATGTATGGGAGAAGAAATGAAATTGTTTCTGTAAGTTTTCCATCATCCTTATCATCAGCCGCCATAGATTATTAGCGCTGTGGGCATATACCTCCTAATGCACGCCTCTTAGCCCGACCTGCAGCTTTTCGTTTCCAGTCACTGAAAACTACGCAGTGCGTTGGGTATAGTTTTCCATATAAACTAGTTGATAAACTTAATTTGTTTATTTATTATTTATAAGTCCGTTATTATACAATGTGTAACAAAAAGGTTCTACAATACCGAATGGTATGTATGTACTCATCATTATGAACAACTTTTACTATGGGGCCAACACTGAAATCTCGAAAAAAATATCTGCTGTTCTATACAAAAAGTACATTTTTGACAAAATGTATGGAACAGCTGTTTTTTTTTCGTGATTTTAGGGTTGGCCCCATAGTAAAAGTTGTTCATAATGATGCATACTCGTCAGTATTGTTGAACCTTTTTTGTTACACATTGTATTATATACCTAATATAATTAATAACGTCTAAATTCATAACTAGGCACATATTTATATGCTTAAAGGTATATCATAGGTAAATATGTGCCTAGTTATACATTTTGAACCTGAAGGTCAAGAAGCTAGAGTTCATAAAACAAATGTGTTTGAACCATTTCACTTTAAAAAAAAACTGCTACCTATTCGTAGAGTTTCGTGAAACGCTGATTTCGACTGGCCATCATCATCATTCATTATCAGCCAGGAGACGTCCACTGCTGAACGAAGGCCTCCCTTTTATAGGGAGGGGTTGCCATAATCCCCACGTTTGGCAGGCGGCTTGGGGATCGGTCGTCCATCGCTTGTACGTAAATACACTAAAAGTTACATAATTTACAGGAAAAAATACGAATATAGTTCAAATGTCGTAAAAATAGGACTGTGCGTGCGGCCACGCCTCACGCAGTCATTCAGGAAAATGTTTAAAACCGCATGAGTGCAATAAAATTATACTATTAGAATTATTGACCTAATTACAACACATTTACGCATTCAGGTAAATAAAAGTATAATAAACGCATTTTCCTATAATAAAACAGCCAGGGGGTCAGATTTATTTGTGTTTATACGTGGCAGCGGCGTGACCAATTCAAAGTATTATATTGATCCAATATACAATACAATATCTAGGTTTGGCATTAAAAAAGGTAATAGGGTAGATGACTGATGTTCTTTTTTTTTTAAAATTATTTATTAGCTCCACGGACTGCGTGTCCGTGCCTTTTGTCTACTTTTTCATTTTTTTATAAACTAAATTTTACACTTAATAACTTAAAAGCTGATGACTGATGTTTATATCGTTGAAACCAATAGATTTGATGAAGAATTAAAGTAAATATAGTATGTTTATTGAAAAAATAATTTTAATCGGTTAATAATATTCTGATATATGAGCGTTTAAAGTTTTTGTAAGAGACAACTCTGTCCCTTTCCCACAAAACAAAAAATGACGTCACGCCTCACTTGTCAGAATAGAATTTATATGGCGTACAGAGAAGCGACGTCACGATTTGCTGTTTCGCCTCTCTGTACTACACTCTACTAGTATACTATACTAGTATATGTGCTATAATTAAAAAGTAAGAAAAGAAAGAAAATAATTTATTCTGTGACATCAGCACAGAATAATAGGTAATACAACCATTGCTACATTTACTTTTACAGATTACTACTACTAAAACTACTACTACTACTAATTATGCCAGATAGATAGATTATTATTATGCTTCTTATTATTCTAGCTATGTCAGAAACCTTCGGGGCGGCACATTAACTCTGACACTAGGACGGGGACTCAGCTTATAAGAACTTACTTACATACTTTTTATAATTGTAGTATACACACACACACACATATACATACATCAGCCAGAAGACGTCCACACGTAGTGTTTAATTTCTCTATGGATGTCCACTGCTGGACGAACGTCTCCCCCTTTATAGAGAGGGGTTGCCATAATCCTCACGCTTGGCAGGCGCTTTGGGAATCGCAAAATGCTCACCACCGCTAACGTCCGGGCTGCCAGTCCTGCGGTGGTCTGTGTGCAGTTTTAGGACATACCCAGGTCCAGGGTTGTAGTATACAAGTAACGTATATCTGAAAATCCGTATGTTCCACAGACCTCCAGTACATATATATCTTCTATCTAATATAATAAAAGGCTTTGTACTGACTGACTCTGACTGACAGACAACGCACAGCCCAAACCGCTGGTCGTACAGACTTGAAATTTGGAGGGTGTATTCGTCTCGACACGGAGGGGTGTACTAAGAAAGGGTTTTTCGAAATTCGACCCCAGATTGGGGGAGTTTGTATGAAAGTCCTTTGTTTTTGGACTTTTAGTCACGAAAATTTGGATTTGTATAGTTCATTCAAAATAAAAAATGCTGTTTTCATGCTGTTGGTAGAGCCGGGGAGTCGGTCGAGTCGGTCGTTTCGGTCGTTTCGGTAGAGTCGGCAGAGTCGATAGAGTCGGTAGAGTCGGTAGAGTTTGCCCGGAATGATTCAAAGTGGAGAATTTTGGGGGCGGTTCGAATTACTTCCGCACGCGGACGAAGTCGCGGGGGACCTCTAGTATATCTATATATTTAAAAGACTCTGTCCTGACTGACTGAATGATTGGTGACTGACTGACTGACTGACAGACAACGCACAGCCCAAACCGCTGGTCGTACAGGCTTGAAATTTGGAGGGTGTATTCGTCTCGATGCGTAGGGGTGTACTAAGAAAGGATTTTTCGAAATTCGACCCCCAAGGGGGGGAAAAGGGTGACGGGGAAGTTTGTATGAAAGTCCTTTGTTTTTGTACTTTTAGTCACGAAAATTTGGATTTGGATAGTTTATGTAAAATAAAATGTAACGTACCGAATAAAACGGCAAAGTTACAAATTGTTGACCTTGTTTTCCAACTGATAAAGCAGTGAACACAGTAAATCATAATTTGTAACACGACATTGACAGCGTCACGTCATACAGATAAGCGTGACGTACCATCATGTAACACGCGTGGAGTGTTAAGCACGAACGATTTATGTTTGTAAACACCAAGAACACGGACCCTGGTAGCAGTTGGCTGCGGTAGACTAAAATAATTGTAACAGATATAATATAACATATGGGCAATTATGTAATATCGTTAATTCAATTCTAATAAAGCGTAAGTCAAAATTGACTGACCAGGATGCGAAAAACACTTTTGTCTATACATTCCGTTCCGTATCGTTTAGTTTTTTTTTATTTTTTTATTTAGTAAACTTAAAATAACGAACAGATATTCAAATTCAACTTCCATTTATTTCGACATACGAGTATAAGTCATAAAAGCAAAACATAGTATAACTAAATCAATTTATAATACAATTCAAAATTTCGAATCGACAAATGAATACTTATTTTCAATTAAATTAAAATAGAAATACATATAAGATTTGGTCGTTTGCTTATTATTTAGTACATGAACCGTACAAAAAAGAGAAAACGAGAGATTTAAGTTTTTTATGTTTTAAAAAGAAGAAAAAGACCAAAAACCGAAAAATTATGACCTCCAGCAGGACTCGAACCTGCTTACGAGCAGTCTCTATGGGTTTCCACAGAAACAAACCAAACATAGAAACATAGAAATACCATAATTGTGGAATCAGTTCATACAAAAATATTCATTAAGTATTTTAGTTGAGATGGAGTTTTAATCACTCTACCTAAATTGCAAAAACTCTTTGAATGGTCAAATTTAGACTTACTCTTTATTAGAATTAAGTCGTCGATATTACGTTAATATGCTGTTATATTACGACATTGTAAAATCGCGGGCAATCGGTGGATGCAAATGGCAGGTTGTCGTACAGTGTGTCGGTCTAAGGGGGAGGCCTTCGTTCAGCAGTGGACGTCTCCGGGCTGATGATGATGCTGTTATATTAGATTACTTGACATATAGGTAAAATAAGTGCACCTAATTTATTCGCGCTGAGTCGATGACGCACTACGTCAGAAAACCAACCTGGCGATATATTTCACACACTGTGTTAAACGATATTTATTATTTATACCATATTCATTTATCACTAAACTACTATTTGACTATTACCGAGTAGCAGTCTAAATAACCTGATTATTTTTCGTTAAGCGAAAATGTTAAATAATATGAATTAAATAAAAAAAAACTCAAGACCTTGGTAGCGCACGTCAGTAGCGCTGGTTTATTAAGCTTTTGGGAGAAAACTTTTCTGTTTAAGTATAGTAGAAGTTGCTATTTGCTAATTACTTTGTTTGGCTTGTATGTTATGTGGGTGTCTCTATAATGTTCTTATGTAC
The DNA here is from genome assembly GCA_905404285.2 of Erannis defoliaria. NCBI lineage: Eukaryota > Metazoa > Arthropoda > Insecta > Lepidoptera > Geometridae > Erannis > Erannis defoliaria. The sequence goes on along the minus strand of FR990066.1, from coordinate 6,001,212 downwards.
TAGCGTAACCTTTTTATTTACTTTCATCACATATTAACTAATACTAGCTGACCCGGCGAAGTTCGAACCAAGAAAAAATATTTTTCACTGATTTTTCCCAAGGTTTGATAGTTTTTCTTCTATTCGGGACGGAGAAATATCCAACAAATTAAAGATAATTAAAACCAGTCCAGCCGTTCTTGAGTTATAAATGGTACCTAACCCGTTTATGTTTTATATACATAGAAAAAAGTAGCGAAAGTAGCTAATTCTGTCCATCTGACAGTATTTTATACTTGTCAGGCTAGGTATTTTTAACACAGGTATGTTAAGTTATTGTTCTGTAGATCACAGAGTAAGAATCTGTAGAATGGTAGGCGTGATCCTTTCCTAGACTTTTATTACATTGTATATATACGAATACGCAAAAAACGGTGGCCTTAGAAATAAATGCTAAAACAGAAGAACGTGTAAAAAATTATTGATTATATACCCAGCCAGCTAGATCATCCAAGAAAAAATTGCATGTTTTTTGTATTGTGTTTTGTTATTCCCTTAGCTTTGACTTTACACGACATTGAAAAAGTTTTTAAATGAAACAACGTTTGAGTGAAGCTAAGAGTTGGAAACGTTTGAAAATGTAAATAAATATTATAGGTTATCAGCACAAAACAAAACAAACAAGGAAACAATATAAACGCTTATAAAAAAATATAACCGACTTAACTTCGAATACCTGGATGACATCTTCATATTTTCTAGTAATTCTGATTTAAAAACCAAACTACTGAACCGATTTCGATATTTTTTTTATGGTACCACTCACGAAGTATTACCTACCAAACAAAAAAAAAACATCAATATCAGTTCATAATTGGCGGAGTAATCGCGTAACATACATACAAAAAACAAAATTACATAACTTTCGAATTGAGAACCTCCTATTTTGAAGTCGGTTGAAAAGGTAACAAAGAGAACTAGATCATATATAAATGTAAAAAGCTTCATAACAACAAACAATATTTAGTAGGTACAAAAAAGCACCAAAGCAATGAATTACAATTTATTCAGGGATATAAGCTTGGGGTGTAATAAGCCGAAAGGGATTGTACTCAGCATTGTGAAACACTTTTACTATGGCCCCTTAATAAAAGCTTTTTTTTTTTTTATGAATGACTATGCTGTTGGCCTCAGATGGCCTCTACAGCGTCACCGGACTTTAGGCAAGCGCAAACGGCGCTCGGCCTAGGTTTAGGTTAAAGGCGACTAGCTCAAGGGCACCTCAGACGGTACGAACCTCGGCTTGGCCGTCGCCGGGAGTGGGGTCAGACTTGCCCTGGCACCCCAGAAGGGGTATGCCCTGGGGCCCTAGTAGATTGATCTGGTTGACTACTTGGAGAGAATCTAACAGATCTTCTGACAGATCTGGGGAGTCCTCGACCTCGCCGGCGAGGTCGGTGCGTGTTTGTGTGCCTTTGGTAACCGGCGCCTATACCAAAGACGGAATACTTCTTGTTGCTAGGAGTGGTCGGATCAGGCGAGCCCAGCGCCGCCGAGGTGATGACGGCTATGGGGTCGTCCGGGTCGCCCAAGACGTGTCTGGGGCGTCTACGGAAGGGGGGTGGGTCTGTCGTGTCTGTCGTATAGTTCGAGGCTTGGACTATGAGTGGATTGGGATGGTGGGGGGTCGCATGGAAATAGCGGCGCGAAGCGTACTTAATGTACTGACGGATGGAGGGGAGTTCGAGATCGCAGTGCAGGTCGGAGTTTCGCATGAACCAGCTAGCACCGACTGCTCTGCGGATGAATCTATTTTGTATGACTTGGAGTTTCTCTAGATCTATGCTGGAGGCATGAGCGAACGCCACGGAGGCGTACGTCATGACGGGGCGAATACAAGTTTTGTAAATTGTAACCTTATTTCTAAGGGACAATTTACTACGCTCGTTGAGAAGGGGAGTGAGCCGGCCTAAGAAGAAGGCTGCTCGGTTGCGAACTATCTGGATATGCTTAGAGAACGTGAGTCGACGATCAAGGGTCACACCGAGATACTTGGTCTCGGTAGCCCATGGGATGGGCTGGCCGTTGAGCGTGATATGCTTAGAAGGAGGTCTTTTGAACGGATGAAAGTACACGGCTGCACTTTTATCGGGGTTAACGGTGATAGCCCACTTCTTGAACCAGTCTCCGAGGAGATTGAGGGCTCGTTGAAGGTGGGCTAGCTGAATGACCTTGTTCCACCCTCTGGTGTAGAGGGCGGTGTCATCGGCAAAGAGAGCAAGCTCCACTTTGGGGGTGCGGGGGATGTCACAGGTGAAAAGCGAGAAGAGAATCGGGGCCACAGCGGAGCCCTGAGGGACTCCGGAGCCGATGTCGTGGGGGGAGGAGCGTTGTCCCTCGACGCGGTATCGAAAGCTTCGAGCCCTGAGAAAGTCTTGTATTATGAGTACAAGACGGTCTGGCAGCCCGAGCTGATACAGCTTGTATATCAGCCCGTTGTGCCAGACTTTATCGAAAGCTTTCGCGACGTCGAGGAACACCGCTACAGTCCCTTGGGGGAACGGCTTGTGGGTGTAACCATGGCCGGGTTTCTTGTTGAAACCTTCTAGGACGTACTCCGTGATGCGGTGTACTTGTTGGACGCAAGAGTGTCTGGCTCTAAAGCCGAACTGTTCATCAGGGAGGAGGTTGTTGTCTTTGACACAGGACCAGATGCGCTTCAGAAGGACGCGCTCGTAGACCTTGCCCAGGGTACTGAGGAGACTAATGGGACGGTAGCTAGAGGGCTCGGAAGCCTTCTTGCCGGGTTTGTGGATGCCGATGACGTCGGCGGATTTCCACGCGTCGGGGAAAATGCAATTGGCGATGGCCGCATTGAAGATGCTAACTAGAAGGTGAACTAGCGTAATGGAGAAGTGCTTGAGCACTTTGTTACTGATGCCGTCCGCACCTGGAGCTTTCCTGGTGTGGAGGCCTTTAATAATCGACTCAACCTCGGAAGCTGTGACAGGCTCGAGTTCATCAAAGGGGGGAAGTGAGGATCTGTATTCGACTTCACTGTTCACCTTATCGAGGTGAGCAGGGTCGACATGTTCTAAACTGGGGCTGCACTGCGTTTCGAGGCTGTCGGCCAGGCATTCGGCCTTTTCCTCGTCGTCAAACGCGGGGGGGAGGTCAGGTCGGGTGAGAGGGGGCATAGTCGTAACAGAGTCTGATTTCAGGGATCTAGTCAGCCGCCAGAATGCCAGGTGGGATGGCTCGATCCCCGAGAGTAAGTCATCCCACCGTTGATTACGGAGTTCACTCATGCGGTTTTTTACGGCACGTTCGTAATACCGCAGAGTGGCTCTGTTATCCTCGGTGCGAGCTCGATCGAATGCCCTAGTGGCAGCGTGTTTCGCTCTCAGTAGGTCCCTCGCGTCCTCAGGCAGGGCCCAGCGTTGGTCTCCCTCGGCTGGAACCTGCTTTGAGGCCTCACCAACGGTGGTGCGGAGGTGGCTAGTGAGAGCGTCAATGGAGGTAGAGATGTCGTCAGGGGTAACAATGTCGTCAGGGATTCTGTCCAAGTCAGGGGAACTACAAGCTTTCAGGGCATCGCCTAAGTGCTTCCAGTTGACCACGGTCTTAGTCAGAGGAGGTCTGTCAGTCGGATCGGGGCCTAAATGCATGAGGACGGGTCGGTGGTCAGAGTCGAGTTCGTGTAGTACTTCCAATGAGCGTAACTGGAGGGTCACGCCCTTTAGAAGCGCTAAGTCGAGTACGTCAGGTCTGTAGTTCAAGTTCAGGGGAAAGTGGGTCGGAGTACTGGGAGGAACTATGTCAAAGTTGAGGTCGTCAGAGAGGGAGTTCAGAAGGTTTCCCTTCGTATTGGTCGTGTTGCAGCCCCATAAAATGTGCTTGCTGTTGAAGTCGCCAGCCAGAATGACTGCGCTTCCGAGAGAGAGAAGAGCCTCGAGGTCACTCCTGAGGAGAGTCTTATTACCGGAGAGGTAGCAGGATACTAGGGTAATGGGTTGATGACCGGTCATCGAAAGGCGGCAACAGGAAGCTTCCATTGCTGAGAGAGAAGGGGTGTCGATGGGAATGCAGTGAAGGGACCTTTTGTAATAGATGAGAGTACCGCCTTTTATGGTGGTAGTCCTATCATTACGAACGAGCGAGTAGTTTGCGATCCTGGGATCCCTCTTGCTAGGTTTTAGAAAGGTCTCGTTCACTAGCATAACATCGGCCTGGTGGGTTGAGAGGAAGTGCCGAATCAAGGGACGCTGGTCCCTTGATTCGGTGGTGATGCCGTTGGCATTAAACCATGCCAACGAAAGGGAGCGGGGTCTAACACATTTGGGTGTACTATGCATGTTGGTTCCTAAGGACGTTGGGGGCGAAGCGCTGTAGTGCACCGAAGAGCCTATAATGCTCATCGAGGATGTCGATGAGATTATGGTTCTCCCGGACCTTCTGGGCTACATGTCGAACCTCGTCGAGGTTAACCGACATCGCAATTTCAGCGAGGAGGAGTAGATCCGCTTTCGGGCTGGAGGAGCCAGGGGCGGATCGTTTGGGGGTGGAGGGCTTGGGCGGAAGGGCAGGGCGGGCCTGGGTCTTGGCATGAGCGGGAGATGGCGCAGGGGCGGGTGGGAGCGGTTGAGTCGCCTGAGGAGTGCTGGGCGGATTTGACCATGCATTAGTCAGTGGGACAGGGGCGTCAACGAATTTTGACACCTGGCGGGGTTGGGCAGGTTTTGGCTTAGGGCCAGCTGTTTTTGAGCGAGACGGTAAGGGTTTCTTGGCCTTAGGGGCCTTGGGACAGCCGCGATAATTCGCGGTATGGCCCTGAGTGCCACAGAGGACACAACTGGGGAGAGTAGGGTCGTCCTTCTTACGAAGGCACTCCGCGGTGCTATGATCGCCCGCGCACTTCACGCACCTGAAGGGTGCGTAGCAGTAGCGGGCAGAGTGTCCGTATAGCTGGCAACGATGACACTGTCCTGGAATGGACTTTTTGTGAGGGACTTGGAAGTCAAGGCCGGAGAGATGGAGAATCGATTTGGTAGTCCAAATTTTCTTCCCTTCCTGGGTATTCGTAAGAGTGACCAGCACCATGTCATAGGGTTCTTTGGTCCTGCCGTTGTACATCCGGCTGACCGAAAGAACAGGGAGGTCTTGGGTGAGGAGGTCGTTATGGATTGCCAGGAAGGGAATCTCCTTGGGGATGCCCTTTACGACAACTCGGATGTCTTTCTCCTCATCGAGAGCGTATCTATGGAAATGAATATTCGCGTCGCGGAGGTAGGTAGTGGCTTTGCGGTAGTCGTCGGGGGAGGCTAGACGGACCATAATGCCGTCTTTGTTTGGTTTGGCGGAAAACTGGATCTGTAGATCCGAGAGGTTACGCGAGACGAGTTCCCATAGTTCCCGGTTCCGGACAACTATGGTACCGGTCTTAGGATGGGGAGCAGGGTCGACAATCGGAGCGTCCGATTCCGAACGGAGCGGAGAGTCCGATTGAGCGGAGTCGGAGGCAGGTTTAGTCCCTGAAGTGGGGCAAGGGGCCTTGGGGGGAGGAGGGAGGGAAGCAGTGGTAGCGGGACGCTTTTTACCCTTTTTGGAGGCGACGACTGTGAAGCCGTCGTCCTGGGTAGAAGTGTCCATTTCTGGAGAATCGGGGCTGTCCGAAATGGACGGACGGAGTGGACGGGGGGTAGGGGAGCACGAGCGGCGTCCGTGGCGGGAGCGACTTCGCGACCGGGATCGGCTCCTTGCTGGAGCGCGACCCCTAGGCCGAGAGTGGCTCCCGTCACGGGCGGAGGCTTTCGGAGGAGGTGGAGGCTTGGGAACTGAGGGGCCTGGCGCCGAAAAATTCGGCGTCAGTTTGCAGGCAGAAGCTGCCTGCCCTCGTGGAGTCTTGGGACGGGCGAGAGACTTTTGAGCGTAAGTCTGGGGAGCGCGTACGAATTCCTCCATTTCGGAGGGGTTGGCCTTCAGGTGGTCCAACAAAGTTTTCGCGACGAAGCTGATGGCTTCGTCGAGATCCTTTTGGGAGACCATCCTAAGGCGGGAGAGTTGCGGGGGTTGGGGGAGGAGGTCCCCAACAGGAGAAGAACGTGTGTGATCCCTCTGCCGGGGGTAGACAGGGGGCTGCGTACCTAGTGTATTACCTAGAGGGTGTACCAGCTGCCAGTGTTATTTTATTGTGCAGCTGGTTGTGTGCCTGCGATATCTGGTGTCGACTAGGGGTGACCCCAAGGCCGGTGGTTCCAGACCCAGCCGGATTCTGTTGTTCCCCAGACGGGGGAAAAACAGGCGCTCCGGGGCAACGCCCGATCGGTTTCGTTGTCACCGTTAGAAGTGTCAGCCGATCGACCACCCACGTGGATTTTATGAAAACACTAAGAGTGGTTCGCTCTGAAAAGAGCGGTTTAGACGAAGGCAGCAGGCCCGGAAGCCCGGCTGCGAAGCGGTGAGAGCCCTGCACTCACAATCACACTCGACTCGTTAGAGTTTACGCTAATAAATTAACGCAAACACCACGTGGCCGAGGTAACGGGTGCTAGGACTCGAAGCTGCGCGGCGGCGGCTTCGGAGGCGGAGGCGTCCGAGCGGCGCGGTTGCGCCGAGCGGAGTGAGTCCGGCGGCGGGGCAGAGCCTCCGGCGGACAGGAGCGGACAGCGAGCAGCGAGTAGCGGGCGGAAACGTCCGTACAGCGCGGCGATGCGGAGCGAAGTGGTTAGTCAGCGAGCGAATGATTAATAAAAGCTGTTGCTATGTATGATGTTATTGTAAATATTCGCCTATTTTCATTCAAGTAAGATCCTTTACATCACAAATTGTTTGTTAAGAGTTTTCCAATATTTACAAAAAATGGCCTGAACAATATTTTTGCTGTTGAACGATGACGCGTATAATTTGAAAGAGATAGCAGTTTATCGTTATAGCCACCTCATTATTTCCTTAAACACAGGTTTTAGAGATGGAAACTATCTCTGGGTTAGGTTAGGTCTATACCACTGGCTTTTCGGTGAAGTAAAACATCGTCAGGAAACCTGCGTACGTCGGGAGAAGATATTCAATAGCGTCTGTGAATTCAAAAACCCGCAACTTGGCCAGCGTTGTAGATATGGCCTAATAGATCGAGCACGTTATGCTGGGCCACAGTGGGCCGGGTCGCATCGCAAGAATTCACCTAGATCGCTAGAGCGCTAGATCGTAGTGCTCGTGGCGTAGCTTGTCTAGGTGATTCTAAACGATCACCGATGTTAAGCAACGGACGATCCGATTAGTCTTCGGATGGGTGACCGTGAGTGGCATTTATTTCTGCTACCGTTGGTCGGATAACACGTTAAATTGTTGGTCCCGGTTGTTTGTTCTAGTTTCTATAACAACAACCGTCAGCCATGTCAGAGGCCCTCGGGCGGCACATTAACTCTGATACTAGGGCTGGCCAGCCTATACGAACTTACTTACTTTTTACCTAGATCGCTTACATATTTTTTTTATGAACTAATTTTTTTTTGCGATCACACTATGCCGGCGCGCAGCGGGTCGGATTATTGCAAGACAGGGTCCGCGAGTACGATGCGGCCCTCCCCGCCACGCTGCGCCTCGTCATAATTTGCATCGATCCTGTAGGCCTATGTGGAATATTAGCAGGCTGATTAAGCATACTTTTAACTTAATATAGGCAAATATATTGAGTTTCTACTCAGATTAACAACTAATCCATCCATCGGATCCATCTTGCAAACACCCATCCTTAATCTGCTTTCATATTTTGTTTAGTCAGTATAATAAGGTATGAAAATACTCGAGTTGTCTAAGAATTGTATGGAGAATGGAATTCTTTGTGAACAAGACAAGCGAGAGAGGAGCTTTGTCAAGCATTTATGGAAAAAATCTCGGTTTTCGATAAGACACACAATGGGCCTTTGAAGGGACCTGGATAATCTAAGTTATTGGTACAATAGCAGTTTTTTATTTTAAAAAACCTGGTGACTTCGATGTAAGTACTTATTATGTTTTGCAAATATAATGTATTTACGGTTATAGGTACTGATGATCGAGTTTAAAAGTTTTTGGTTACACAATAGATCGTCATATTAAAATTAAGTAGGTACAATAGTTTCTTAAAAAAACATTTCAAGCCACGTAGAGGCTTAACTTACCGTCAAGCCATGTAGAGGCCTTCGCGGATAATGACAATAGGGTTAGCTACTCAGCCTATAAGAACTTACATAATTTATATAGTAACCGCCATATGCATAGAACGTTAAAACGTATTTCAAACCTATTTTAGTTAAAAAGTGTTTAGTCAAATTTCTATCGAATTACGATTTGACAAAACACCTTTTAACAAAAATAGGTTTGATATACGTTTTAGTGTTTTATGGATAAGACGGTAAGCATATAATTATATAATATAAGTATTTAAAATATATATTTATTTGACTGACTACAGTGAGTAGTATATTTGTTAAATTAAAATTGCTGTCTATCGATAAAAATATCTTCATGTAAGTATTATTGTGTACCTAACACTTACAACAGCTACACAGCTTACATTTATGCTAGACAACATTTATTACATCAAATTACCACTAACCGCATTTCAAATAGGGATTACACTGTTAGCATAGGACCTAGAACTTGAACCTGACCGAGATGTCTGATAAAATAATGTTCAAATGACCGGGAATCACAAATTATTAGAGAGCGCTTTTGTTTCAGTACCCCTCCCTACATACTAGGGCTAAATAGCTTAGTGTTAAACAAGCAATTAAATTAATTCAAAAACGGTACATAACTAAAGCTGTGTACCTACCAAATATCAGATCAATCTGTCAACAGGAAGCGGATAAACATTAAATGACAAAATTTAACCCAAAAAATCCGTTTAAAATAGCTATAGTTAGTTTCTAAAGGATCCGAACGTTTGGATAATAATAATATATTATGAAAAGAATAGGTGATTGAAAAACAAAATAGCTTCACCTCTTTCTTTTGCACTTTTCGTTCAAAAATAAACTTTGTTAATATTTTTAATACAGTTTGCGCTATTGTGTATCCAAATAGCAAAAATACCCAAGAGATTCCATAAAGATCCAAGTTTAAGAAACTGTAGTAAAATATTCATTCAATGCACTTTAGAAAAGCTAAAACTACAATCGCATCGTTTTCTAACCTTTTCATACGCGCCCGCTCCGCGCTGCGTCCAGAGGTCGCTACTGAATTACCATATTGCGCATAATTTGCTACATTTTGGAACTACTTACGCTAGAAAACAGTAAATAAAGTCTTCATAATTTAATACCAACTCAAAATCAACTTTACTAAAAAGCCTAAAGACTGTGGTATTTGGATGCTAGACTACAGATTATTATAGTATAGTAGCAAAACCTTGCCTACCACGGAGGTGTAACAAGCCACAGAAAAACGAAAACCCTACTTCTGAGTAACAAGCCATAATAAGAAATAAAAAAGCCGACCGCCGTGCCATGATTGGCTCGTAGACGCCTTAGATAATTAAACTTCAAAAGACGTTTTTACTTTTATTGATACGTAGGTGTCACTCGATACGATGTAAGTCGAGCCCACAAAAAGTGAAGACATGAAACTAGTACCTTCCTCTAAGCGCATATCAGCGAGACTTACGCCAGCGGCTGCATAGCGACTGGCCTTGTCTAAATCAGTGTTTAAGAAGAACCGTATTATCCGCAGGTTTCCTCACGATGTTATACCTAACTGAAAACCCGTAATGTTTTGAACGAATAGGGAATATGCATGGTTTTTTATTGACTCACAAAAGACCTGACTCGCAACAAAACAAGAAATCGAAAATTAAATTTAAATATGTGCACAAATAACGAAGTTATAAACATTTTAGTTTCATGTTAGACAGGGAGGGCACTATACTAGCAAATGACGTCAAAGTCCATTCCAAACAAATTCTATACTAGCACGTGTTTTGCTAGAAAGGGACAGATGACGCCCTCCCAAATACTTTGAACGCTTATATTTCAGGACTTTACCAGCCGACTTCAATTATTTTTTCGATAAGCATCAGATTCAGTAAAGTCATAATAAAAACTCATGCATATTCCCTATTCTTCAAAAACCCTTATTTGAAGAATTCATCGTTGTGTTAGCTCTCAAGGTTTGCAAGAAAAACTACAACAACAAACAGGAACAATGAAGACATTAGGAAAGCAACCGGTAGGTGCAAATGGTGGATGCAGGTTGTATGTACAGTGCGGCGGTCTAAGGAAGGGCTTTATTCAGCAGTGGATGCTCTCCAGGCCGCTGATGATAATGATGATGACAGCTTACGATCAAACCAACATGAATTGACATATCTCCACTGACATAGTCAAAAATAACTCCATGTCCCTAAATAAAAGAAGAATAAAAAAACTGGTCTTCCACGAAAATGGCCTAAATACTTGAAAGAAATCATTCACTGCGAACTCCACAGCATTACAGTATAAGTGGTAGTTATGTACTGAGTAATAATACATAACAACTAGTGCTAGGATATTGCTTGCACCGAAACGCAGCGTATGGGAATATCCAAATTAGAACGAATAGTGATCTACTCGCCCTCCGCTGTTCTGCATAATTGCATTTGATAATAATGTTTGTTTACTCTGTCTTTATGATGAAAGCTGGGAATTGTAACATATTCATAAAGCGTGAGAGCTATATTGTTTAACATTGCACATCATTCAGGGTTCATTTTAATTACAGTACTATATAGGTGCCTACAGATTTGATCGATTTTTGACTACCTATTGTCAACTAAGATAAATTTTGTTGATCAATAAAATCCGTCAATTACAAACAAATTTGCTCGTTTTTTTGCTATTTTTTAGATCAGCAACTTCTACTTAACTATCGACATAATTTATATTCATCGTTTTTGTTGTTCGACAAAATATAACAAGATCTCTTTAGTGTTGTTCTAAATAATGGATCTCACTCACGAAAGTCACAATTCCAAAAAAAAAACTTATTGTTTCAGTGATCGACAAAAAACTATCGACGTCGTGTTGATCAACAAAAATATGTGCCGATCGTCTGTTGTCTCTACATTGCTCGGTTTTGGATGATCAACACAACATCAAACAAAATTGTGCTACTTATACTTCTCTCGCGCGAGAGAGCGAACCGAGCGAAGTCTTTGCAACAACTGGCAACATATTGCTTTCATTTGTCCGGTTGTATGGACGTTGATACTCGCTTATAGATCGTATTTTTAGACTAATCTAGACGCAACTTGTTACGCAGGTTCTGCAATTTAATTTTTGTCATCGTCATTTATTTATTTTTTGTTTTTTTATTAGATTCCCTCATAAAGAACAGAATATTTGACAAAAACATTCGGTACCAATTCTAAGCAAAAATTTGGAATATGAGAAAAATTGGACAAGAGGTTTTCACGATATACAGTCGTGAGAATTCAGTTCGCGGGATCTTACTATTCGCAAAACTAAACTACAGTAAATAAATATAATCTGGGATTGCATCAATACTTTTAGCAGACTAATGCCTCAAGTACTTTCTTGACTTATCATAAAACTTAATAGACTCACTTTTTCACTCAGACAGCAAAATATTTTTTAAGATTGACAGGTGTTTGGCTTTAGGTCAACTGATTAATGACTATATCGCTGATTTTGCAAAAGAATAGAAGGGCATAGATTAATGTCAGTAACTCTAGAACTGACGAAATAAATTTGAATATAATACCAAAATAATGAAATGGCATTGTTTTAATGCCAGATATGTTGACATGGCCAGCCTATACTAACTAACTCACATTAAACAAACCAATAACGAACGTTATTGGCTTAATTACAGCTACTCCCACATGAGATGATTTACGTGTAATCCGATAGGTTGCATCTCTATTCGTGGCTAAATAAGCCGATATGGAAGTTACGGTCACATTTCCGGCAAATTTATTGGGTCTGTGATAAAGGATAGCTGGTAAAACCACGGAGCTTTGCTAGACGCATCACGATTTTTTTAAGTTATTATCTTCATTATCTTATATTTCAGTCAGTAATTGCCCACAAGAACGATGATCGACAATCACATAATTCAAAATATAGAGTTGGGCAGGACATGTTGCCAGGCAGAGTAAAGTTCATAGTTCATAGTTTTTTATTAGTACTAAAGTAAAGATGTTATTTTAATAAAGTGCTAACGCACTTAGCATTATAGTTCAACTAGCTGCACCCCGCGGGCTCACCCGCGTTATGATAGAAAACAGTGAATGATGATGATCAAAAGTAGCCATTATTATCCGGGAAATAAGCTATCTCCATTCCTAATTTCATCCAAGCCGTTTTGGTGTGAAAAGGTAACAAATATACACACACCGACAAACTTTCACATTTATAATATAAGTGTGAGAGTATGACAAGGTCGCTAAAGAAGTGTTCACGGGGGCGAAACCACGCAACGGAGTTTTGGCGGGAACACGGAAAAATCATGTCGTTGCATTCTATTATTTTCTTAAACTTGTGTTTTTTTCGCAAATTAATGATTAAAATTGGTGGTGTTTTATTCATTGAATGTTGAATTACATGCACGAGTGTGGGCATGTGGTGAAACATGTTTTTTCGTGTTGTTTTAAAAACTCCGTAGAAGCTCATAGTAAAGTCACCACAACTTTACTAGGGCATGACTTGGACTCGACTATGACTAATTTCCTGTGACTAACTGTGATTTCAAGACATATTTGACTCGATTTTAATATAAAAACTTGCAAATTCATAAACTTGACACTAGCAGAATGCACAACGTGCGATGCCAATAACAAAGAAAAAAAAAACCACGCAACACAGCATCCATAAATTCAAAGAAGTCTATTACATAACACGGTAATACCGCGTAAATCTCATCCTTCCACCGGATTATATATTATAAAGTAACTCTCATCCTTCCAGCGGATTATATATTATAAAGTAACTCATCCTTCCAGCGGATTATATATTATAAAGTAACTCATCCTTCCAGCGGATTATATATTATAAAGTAACTCTCATCCTTCCAGCGGATTATATATTATAAAGTAACTCATCCTTCCAGCGGATTATATATTATAAAGTAACTCATCCTTCCAGCGGATTATATATTATAAAGTAACTCTCATCCTTCCAGCGGATTATATATTATAAAGTAACTCATCCTTCCAGCGGATTATATATTATAAAGTAACTCATCCTTCCAGCGGATTATATATTATAAAGTAACTCTCATCCTTCCAGCGGATTATATATTATAAACTTTTAATTCAAACTGTTCACAACGGGTGTAAACTAGCAGAACTCTAGAAAAAGCTTTTTCATTCCCAATGGATTCTTCAACTTGTGACAGTCGAGTGTTCTCCGAGTAATGTTATTCTAAGGTATTATGATAAAGATGAGAGAATAACCGAACTATATTACATTATGATACGAGTGTGCTATGTTGGTCATTACACTAGAGGCGGTATTATGCGCGCGAGCCGCAGGCGAGCGCGATAAGGAAGCCGAGAGCGTAATGACTAATAGCACAAGAGTTCCATACGACTGTTTTCGTCACACTTGCGAGGAAAAAACATTTTTTTTGTGATAATAATCTACCACACAGCGAAAACGTCAACAAACATTTGCGGAAAATGGCGCCCAAATCAGTAATGCGCGCGCAGGTTGACATGTACTTCAGCGGCATAAGAACTTTTTGTTGGTATTACAAAAAAACTGTAAGTATTACCCGGCTATATTAAGAGTGCTACGTATACGTACGACTAATTGCAGTCACGTACAAACTTGACTTTACCGGGTTATACCTATTATAGTACAAGTGCCGTAATATAAAGTAAAAAGCACGCGTGTGTAATAGCTTGGATTATGAGCCTAAAAGCGATGCAATAAGATCTACTTTACGAGCAAGTGTGATGAAAAGAAATGTTGAAGAAATTCTAAATTAGATAATTTGTTTAAGGGCTAGGTTGAACATTTCATGTTTTTAAAAATTATTGTTTTTTTCACATATTTTTTTACAAGTCAATAAAAAAACAAACATCTATAATATTTACATATGTACAAAACTTAAAATAAATATTTAAACTATATACTAAAAACTACTTATTTACAATAAAATATATAAATAAAAAAAAAAAAAAAAAAAAAAACCCTAGTTCCTATAAAACAAAAACGCCGTCTAGATCGCCACCATGCGGTAAGGTTCCCAGGATGCTGGCTGCATTACCCCGTTGAATGGCAATACTTAGCCTCTGGGCAAAGTATGCGCCAGCTCTGAGGTCCCCTGAGGCGAGGACTATCTCTTGGCCAAATCTTTACAAAAAATTTTTGTGTCTGACGACCACGGGCCCTAAGTTGCCACAGCCAGCGCCACAAAGTCAAATGTGCGCTTAGCTGTGAATACTTTCGATTTTTGAGTAGTTGTGCCTGTTCGGCGGCGGCCCCGACACTGCGAGCGGAGCTGCCGACATGGGACGGTGCCAGGGTATCTACGCAAGTGGCGTCCCAAACCAAAGCTCGGCCGAGGCACCGAGTTTTTGTTTTTTTTATATTTAAAATAAATTACTTCAGCACATAATCATATTTAGCCCATCATAGTCCATTGCTGGGTATAGGCTTCGAGATGGGTGACGAGAAGACATAACTCCCCCTCCCCCCTCTACGCCGGTACCGCATATCTATAGTTTTACCTAAGCATTAATGCTCAGGTACGTATACGATAACCTATTGTTAATAAAATTTTGGCAAATTGAATCTTACTACATCGAAACCAAAATAGCCTCAAATAACTCACCCAAGTACCGAACAAGGAACAGTTGCCACTCGTCAGCATTCACACAAACAAACACGCACCCCCACACACACGCGTACACACATACCTATTACATACAATACAATAAGTACTTGCATATACAGTATACACTGCTAAAATTATAACATTTCCAATGGGGATCCACACTGCGGTTTTTTCCGCTACATGGCGCATCGTCGATGTTGCCATAGTCATCTGTCAATCTTATACATTTTGTTGTTTTTTTTCTACAATTTAACGGATTTTCTCTTATTAGACTCAGATTGCCAAGGAAAATCTGCATATTCTGGTTTGAACAGCAATCCTTTGCCTTGCTAATTAAAACTCTGTCCAACATAAAATGAACTATCTAACCTACAAATCTATTTTCAGGCCATCAACAGCTACCATAGATTTTTAAAACAAGGCTCAGTATACAGTATATTTCATTGGACTAGATAAACAACAATAAACAACGATTAACTGTGAAAATGTATTCTTATTTTTCCTTTACTAATTATCTACCTAGCTGTAAGTTTTCCTAAGAGAATTAAATAAATAAAAAACTTGATTTTGCCAGATCCGGACCGCCGATGGTGCCATCTGCGAAAAGTTACGCGTGTGGAACCTCATTTGTGTAGTGAAAAGCACGTTACTCGGTCTTTCCTCACCAAACTACGCACAAACGTAATGTGCTCAGCATTTGATCAACCGACTGCCTTTCAATATTCATTCATTTATGAGGCGGCCGGCACACCGCAGCGCCATTTGTCCAACAAAACGCTAATCCAATCGTTCTCGACCGATTCGTATGATTAACGGGATCTGAATCACTATGGCATTGCGATAGTAATTGGAGACCAATTTCCTGCCTAAATTTTGCCATTTCTGATAGATTTGACTGCTTTAGCTAGAACATAAAGGTAATGACATTTAATAAAGTTCCTACATATAGCTTGACAAAAAAGTACAAATTAATAGGAAAGGCGCCACTATCGCAAATAGTTCTAATTACAGCACAGCGAACTGTTGCATTCCGCATTAAGGAACACATAGACATCTGTCATAGCGGAGCATCTGCTGGACACGGGCCTTATCCACTAGATTAAACTTCACATCCGAGTGCCACTTACTTAGGGCTGGTGAAGGAATTTATTGAGATATCGAAATGCCGGAATATTAATCGAGATGATGGTTTTCTACTCGCCAGTTCGTGGAATCAAGTGTTTGGTTGCCCTATAAATATATTTTTTACAAAAAAAACAAAATTTGACTTCTGGACTATACCTATATTATGTACAAACTTGAAACTAAAAAATATAATATAATAACTATTTTAATTACTTCACAGCATTAAAGGAAAATCGAAGAAACTTTTGATACTTATATACCTTTATCCTTTTTTTTAAAATCAGGTATTTTAGGAGTCGGTGCCAGCCAAACCGCTGCGCGGTTCGAAAGTTTGTTGCAAAGGCAGGATTAAACTGTCCTTCTTGGCTGGCACCGACTCCAAAAATACCTGATTATAAATTAGTAAATCTTTAGAATAGAATGGAACAAGTACATCGAATTACATTAGTCTTTAATTAGTATTGTATATACAAAATATAACATTGCAAAGGCAGCCTTATCGCCTAAAGCAATCTTTGTGATTTATTTCGTGTCTAGCGATCTTCCCATTAGGCTATTACGGCTTTTTAAAAGTTGAATAAATTCAGCTATGATAATGACAAACACTCCAACGTTGTACTCTATGACATTTTCCAGCATTCGCCGTTAAACAAACAAACAGCTAACAACACATTTGTAGGTCACACACACGCAGCCTTTTATTCTTGAGCTTATTGAAGCATCTTACAATGAAAAGCATACATTCATTAGTCAGCTCGCTTTATGTATTGTGTACCACCGTGCCCGCGAAACGAACGAGGATCAAAATTATGTATACATGTACCTATTACATTATAGGTTGTGGGTATATAAGTACACTTGAGAACAAACTGCAAGTGTTTTATTTTATTAAGTTTTCGGAGAGCGACATTTTCGCTGTGCACTAAAACATATTAAATGATTCTACGATTTATGACTACAAATTCGTCACAAAACTGTTTTTTTTAAGTAACTGTCACTGGCAAATGCACAAAGTACGACGCCATAATCCTCTTAGGAGGAAAGAAAAAAAACTGTACTTAGTCGTTTACTTGAGGCATTCGACGATAAGTCACGTGAAGTAAGGAGGTGGTAAAGTGAAATGGTAGCCGAGGCGAGGTAGGCGAAGCGTTGCAGTAAGTTGAGCCAACAAAATTGGAACCATTCAAATATGCCACTTAATGTTTCCAGTAAATCATTAAAGGTTAGATAAAAGATCGCCAAGCCGAAGTGGAGATGGGCAGGACACTTGGCTAAGAGGGATTCCAACAGGGGCACTAAGGCTATAAATTATACCGAGTGGTTTCCAAGAAATAGTAGGCAGACTACCAGCCCGTTGGCCAGATGATAAGCCTGTCGGATAGCAGTGGATGAGGTTCGCACAGGGCCGGAAAGGATGGAGTGAACGAGAGGAAACCTATACAGCATAACTAGCATTGGATGGACACGGGCTGAATTGGTAGATAGATGTGGATTTTCAGTTGGCACACGGGATAAAGAGTGATATTCAGTTAATATCGGTTTAGAATAGGTTTTTTTGGTCATAGGTTATCGATGATACATCATTTTGTCTTGACAAATCTTGATAAAATATTATTATTTATGGGTCTCGTTACATCACAAAAAGACAAGAATAAAATGGCCTGAAATGGCATAGAGACACCAGAATGATGAGCGCATCGTGCGATGGATAGAAAGTTCTACTAAACTGACTTTAGTCGTATCATCATCATCTACATCAATCAACCTAATTCCAGCTAAAAGTAGGCTCAATGGACGCCATTTACCCCGATTTTCGGCTATTTTGATACTATGCCAACTGAAAAGCCAATTCAGTAAATAAATACGGCAGTGACTGTACCAGAAGATTTCCTCAGCTCTCATGACCTTTTCATGCCTAAAATTCCTTTACAGTGAACGTTTTTGTTTGGCTACAGATGTAAGGAATTTCTGAGCAAGTGTGAACATTAACGCATTCATAAAATGTTTATATAACCAAGGTGTAGCGCAAACATTGCATTAGGTACCTGTCCCACATCCAAAAATTAGCGAAAAGCGAGTAGAGCTAGCAACTAGAAACCAGTTGGCTAGCAAAGAGCGGTAAGGGCGTTGTGAGAAATTAGCGTAGAGACAAATCTATTCGAAGTTATGTCGCTGGGCTAATTTCTCTAAACTGCTTCGTGGTACCAGGGATAGGAAACATAACTGGTAATAATATTCCATAATATTCCATAGCGGTACCAAGGTTATGAAAAAGTACCTGTGGTACCACTGGTGGTAGACTGGGGTACCACGGTTAGGAAAAAGTAACCGGGGTACCACTGGTGGTACGGATACTAACGGGGCTAGGAGGGAATACGCTACTGTGACGAGATTACTGGCACTCACTTTTTGGTATACATAAGTATGTACCAGGGAGAGATTTCTCAAGGAAAAAAATCTATGTTGAGATAAGCGAAATGTTCGCCTGGTGGTAAGTTTGCCCATAACAGTAGCAGTGCCAGAATTGTGAGCATGCGAACAAAATCCTGCGCTGCACTGCACTTCGCTGGTCACCCTGAGATATTAAATGTCAAATCTCTTAATGCCCAGTAATTTCTCTGATAACATTGCCCTTCAAACCGAAACACAGTAAATGCTTGCACGCTTCTGCTTGGCGATTGAATGACTGGCAAAAGTGTGTTACTTCTCTAGGCAGACTCGGCAATAGAGGTAGGACTCCGCCTGGAGTAGTAGTACTACAAAGGAATGTTTTGCCTGTTAAGCGAGCGTTGCTGAGTGAGGTTTTTCTTTAATAGCTATTGTCGTTGCGCAAAACTAGTATAGAGACAGAGTTTGACTGCAATGTTAACAGTCAGCGATCGACTATTAATATAAGTGTCTCTTTTACGTAATACCCACGACCAAAAAGTTTTGGCAGGACTTTCTGACCACCACCATTTTTCTTTCACACGCCACTTCGACACTTTCGAATTTACATAACAATGTATCATCGAAAATATTGGCTGCGTGGTATTCTAAAGCGGAATTTTAAAAATCCGGGCACGTTTCAAAAAATAACCGATCTATGAAACAATAGTGAATGCCGGACGGGAGCTAGAATAAACTGCCAAAAATTCACTTGCGAAACCCTATTCATAAATTTTCTTTAACGCCTTCGGTGCACGTTTTCGTGTTAAAAGCTGCGGGCGCAGCTCTGTTGTGAATTAAAATCTGATTGATAGGTCTACGTGGAAATAAATAGAACCAATCAAGAAGGAAATCAATGGGAAGTTTTCTGACAGCTGTCAGAACGTAGTTCTACAGCCAAAGGATAGATGGCGCGGACAAGACATGATTCTCTTTTATTCACATTTGTTTAATGAAAAAGCTAACACACTACTTATGACTAATCAGCACTCACTATAATTTGTGTTGTGGAAGAACAAAAGCATACAAAATACTACAGGCAAGTACTTTGTTAGACAAACAATAACCACAATCCAATTGGAAAGGTTTCTGTTCGGATCTACATTATCCGTCTCAGTCCTCTACATTCCGGATGACAGAGACGGAGAATGTAGGTTAGTTTACAAATTAACTTTGAAGAACTTTGTGTCAGAACCCTTAAATTAACTTTTATTTATTTATTTTTAGATTATTATATTATTACTATTATTTTTTGCTACTGCTACCTATTTACATTTAATTTATTGATTAATGCTTCTTTTGATTTGCTAATACACAATTCAATTCACTTCCCAATTGATTTAATGTAGGTAACCTAATATGATAATTTTAATGTAATCTCACTTTAGTTTATATTAGGCTTGTTTATAAGCGCGCGCGATAAATCTAGGTAGTTAATTCCATTTTAGGACCCCAAGATACAGGCTGTGCCGAGTTTGGGGCCCTATGCTAACTCCTAATAGTATGTAAGCTTACAGCCAATAAATAATATTGATTTGATTTGATTTGATTATATGTATTTTCGTTCGCATCCTGGCCTCTGGTTTTAGGATGAGTTGTTTTTAAACATGCGTAAGCATAATCAGCTTGGACATACGCCTAGTCTTGAAGGCCTATTGGGCCCTATTCACTACTCTGACCCTTTTTAGGGTTGGTGGATTCACATACGCCATTGAACCTCTTCTTATGACGCTTACATGATTCTTCACGTTGTTTTAATACCTTCAACTAAAAGCCAGTGGTGAAAATGTTATAAATGTATGTTCTAAAATATTACAGATCCGTCATTGTTTTAATTTTATTAAGCTGCTGGGTACAATAATGATTGAGGTACATCTATTGTATATAATAAAGTTCACTCACCGTGGAACAGTAATGCAAACTTCATACCATCCACAGACTAATAAATTTCCGTAGCAGAATTTTCCGTTCTAGTTATTCAGGTGGTGAAATACGATGCTCCCAGGGTGCCATACCGGCGGACTACTGGTAAATAATTACTGGAAGATATTCTTGCAAATTACTGCTGCAGTTTAATTGCGCGGTTTCAGCATTTTTGTTTAACTACTAGTATAGTATTATTATCTTAGGTTTAACTAAGAATATGCTTTTAATATCTGTAGAATCAGAACCGCAAAAGTCGAGAAAAAAGCGAATTAAAATTTTCAATCTTACAAAGGCTGAGGGAACGAGCTGAAAATGTTTCTTTAGATAACTTGTAACATGTCACTAATTTGAAAGTGGCACGTTTGATGAATTTATTAGTAAAAATATAATAATTTTACTTACTCCATGATAAATCTATTGTGTACAGCTTTAGCCACCAAACTATGCTTAGCAACACCTGTATTATATATATAATATTATATTGGTGGGTGCTTTCCAAACGTACACTTCGTTAGTGTACGTTCTATATTCAAATAATTATGGGACCACCTCGAGAGTATACCCCTTCACACAAATAAACAATTTTCGAAATCGTTCCTAAAATTGACGGAGATCTCTGTGAACAAACATAAAAAAATACATGCATTGTTCGACAAAGACATTTATTTGCTTTTTAAAAAACCTGCTCTGTTTATAAAGTCGGTTAAAAAGCAAGAAATTGCAATATTTATACTGTTTTTATTTTATATATTAAGTGGCATGGAAGCATGGAGTCACCGGTAACCGCCGCCTATGGACCGGTTACTATGCCCGGAGCATTTGTCTGTGCGTTGGTTTCCTTGAAGGACTCTATTCACCCTTCGCCTTTCATTTAATTCCAACGAACCAGAGATTAAGCTAAAATTAAGTACCGCCTCTATTTTCAGCGGCTTGCATTAAAAATGAGTTCGTGTGGAAATTGGATTTGAAAAGGTAGAGATTACGCTTTAAAGAGCTCTAAACTAGTAGGTACGTAAATTAAGTTAAGAATTAATGTAGATTTTCACAACATCAGATAATTATTATCTGCACGTATGTCCAAAAAAATTATGCAAGCATCATTATCATCATCATCGTCTCACCCTTAAGCGAAAAAATAATAATAAGGAAATAAATAATATCATCCAGCGCCGGTTCCAATCCACTTCGCTTTCCAACTACGGCATAACTATCGTAACTACCGTAATAAATTTTCTTACTCAAGAACGAGTGATTTGTGCACAAGGTCACGCGCAGTTTCGGCACTACCTAGTTATTATCTATACTATTTATTGGAATAGGCTTGCATCGAGCTCGTTTACCACCATAGTCACGGCAATGAAGACATTAACACATTCGCTTCTGTTTTTAGTAAAAGGCCATCACTAAGCCTTTGAAAAAGCTTGGCAAGAATTAGCTAAGGGGATGTACTGTGACATCTTGTGAAACCGGTTTAGATTCCGACGTCGCTGCGTGATCGTGAACAATATTGGCGCAAAAAATTCAAAGTCGCAGCATCAGCAGATGAACCTAACAATCATGGTTGCAGCATCAACGGATGAAGCTAACAATCATGGTTGCAGCGTCAGCGGATAAACCTAACAATCATGGTTGCAGTGTTAGCGGATGAACCTAACAATCATGGTTGCAGCGACAGCAGATGAACCTTACAATCATGGTTGCAGCGTCAGCGAATGAACCTAACACTCCTGATTAAAGCGTCAGCGGATGAACCTAAAAAAAAGTGGTGAATTTTGGGAGCGGGCCAAATTTCTTCCATACGCGGGCGACCTCTAGTACACGTATAAGGCTCAGGCCCAAAAAAAAATTAATATACCGTAAAAAAAATAGATCTTTGCTACTTTACCCGGTGATAAAATAAATCACCGTCGGTCGCTGACAAATACACACTAACATTATAAAAACAAAGAGGTAAATCCTCCAAGATAAAAACTAATGTTTGTCAGTGTGTGAGTTAAGTTGATTTAGCTGGCGATAGGCATTAAATTTCAATTAGAAGATATAATAATTACTACAATGTTGTGACGTAGGCAGTTGATTTGGCAGGTAATTATTAGATATTAGAGTTCGTGATAATTTATTGCTACACTAGAGATAATTGTCGTAGCGTACTAATAGCATTTAATATCTAGTAGAGAGGTATGCAAGACTAATTTACTCATATGTAGGCAAAGTTTATACAAATAATAATAATAGTATAGTAATAATAGTTTACATAATGCTATAACTTATACAGGGTTATTGGTAAACAGCCGACACCTCTTACGATCAGCTTTTGTACAGCATAATAAACAACTGGATTTCAGTGACTTTAAAAAATGTCGCCATAAAAACAGCTCTTCCATAGAAAACTGTAATTTACTCGAGGCAAAATCGCATTCTTTTTTTTTGGCACAAATTTAAAAAAAATGTCTGAAGCTAATCCTTGTGATTGGTGGCTAGTTACCAATAACCCTGAATAAAAAATTATATTAAGTCTCCATACTAGTTAAAAGCTGTAAGCTACGAGCCAAAAAAAACTGATGTAAAGGTGTCATGTAATTATAATAAAACATTTACTTCACTACGAAAAATAAGGGATAATAGGATTTTATTATGAAAACTGACGTGGTTTTGACACATTTTTGTTTTATTTATACGGGAATACTCACGTTTAATTAAATCGGATACTCCGACTATAGTTTCGATCACATCCAGTTTTTCAAAGAGTGAAAACAGAGCCCGACGCGCGTGCAGCTGCGTCCTGCTTAGCACATGCATTTTTGCTTTGGCTCTGTTTTCACTCTTTGAAATAGGTCACCGGATGTGATCGAAACTATAGTCAGAGTATCCGATTTAATTAAACGTGAGTATTCCCGTATAAATAAAACAAAAAGATAATAGGATTTTTAATAATGTGATATTTGTAAATATTACACGATGTGTTTCCTTGTATCTCATAAACTAATTATATTTACGTGTATTAGCACGCCGAGTGTCATATTATGGTACCTTCAGGGGGATTAAAATTTGTGACCTTACATTGTTGCCTGACTTTTCTCGTTTATTATGAAAAGAAAGGACTTAAGGAGCACAATCCAAGGTGACAATAGGTGTTATGCTGACACCATAATTAATTAAGGTTTATTTGAACAGCATGACGAAGCAGGAAAGGTGTCTCTTTCCAGCGAGGTGCACAGATTTTTAGACCGGGTAGATTTTAGCTTATTAAATCTATATTTATATAAGTTACTCTCCACAAGAACAACTTGTTGTAGAAATGCTTCTCTGTAGAATCAAAGTATGCGTTAACGTTTCACTAAATCAATATAAAGCTATAATTAAACTATTACTTTTTTTTAAGCCTGATATAAAAATAGGTAGAAGATCAAAACCAGCTCTATACAAAGGCTTCGACAGTCGCGACTCGTGTTGCGATAATTAAAGAGTGAGGTGGTTCCACCAGGTCATGTTGAAGCTGCCTTCCAATGTCGTCCTTGTTCGTTTTTGTACCGGCATGCGGCATGTGTTGTATGTCTATTTTAGGGTTCCATAATCGAAGAATAAAAAGCCTTGGTAGTCTAGTGGGAGAACGTTCGACTTGAAAACGGGATATCGTGGATATGTGAATATAACTGGAACATAACTGGGCCAGCATGTACGGTGGATATAATAAATAAATAAATAATAAATACATATTGGGGGACATTTTACACACAGCGCCATCTAGCCCCATACTAAGCAAAGCTTGTATTATGGAAACCAGATAGCTGCTGGAATACTTAAGTACTATATTTTTTCGTAAATATATACTTATAACACATACTACACCCAGACACAGAACAAATATCTATGTTCGTCACATAAATATTTGTACTGGGTGGGAATCGAACCCACGCGCTACAGCTCTGAACGTAGACATGCTAGCAACTGAGCTATAAGGCTGTCGTATGACTTTATGCCCTCTTCTCACTTCGCTCTTCTCGCTCGAGGGTAGTAGGCCTATGTCCAGCAATACTAATAGTAGTTACTAAAAGGCTGATTTTGTATACTCGTCCAACGTCGTCATCGCGTCCAACGGGACACTATAACTAAATCTACGCTATCTGTTACACCTGTAACTCTTTAATTAAAAAAAAATTACAGATTTTTTTTTGTTCAGCTCTCCGTTTATTATGTCTATTCACGACTAATAATAATAATAATAAAATAATAATAATATTTATTACCAAAAAGAAGATTTACATAAACAATAAGGTAATTACACTTATTGGCACACTGAAGTTACAATTGAAATTACAATTTGTGTTCGGAAGGCAGGTACTAATGGGTCCCAAACTAGGCGAAGCCTGTGTCTTGGTAACCCAGTTTTGTCATGTTACATATTGCGATTACACGCGCGCCTACGTGGGTGGTAGATTAAATTATTTTACAGATATTAATACTATGTGACAACTTAACATAATTATAAATATATATTTTTATACATATATATATATATATATATGTATAAAAATACATTATAGAAAAGAAAACTCAAAGCTGGTTCGAAACAAAATACTGATGGAATAGATTTAGATACTTCAGTAATAATTGGCTAGGTATACATATAAAATGGGGTACTAGCCGAAAAATAGTTGTTTGAGTATGATTGGGTAATTGTGTGTGTTCTGTTGAAGGTATGATGATGCGTGTATGATGTATGAATGCGAAGTGTGGAGGTGCGAGGTGCGGAGCGGATGAAATATGGGTAAGGGTAATCCAAGCTGAAGAAGGTAGGACTGTTTGAGGCGACTCTTTAGAAGGTAGCCGGAACCACAGAATAGTTAAAACATCGATTATTTGCGTGAATGGTTTTGCCAGGTTATGGGTGTGGTGGGATGACATTAGATAATTAAGAACTTTTCATAATGGGTTAGCAATTTGAGTTTCTGCTTGATGCTGAAGTAATGTTGATGAACTAGATAGTATTAGTAACTAGACGTAGTAGGCTTGTTGATAAAAGGCCTAAAAAGATAAAAGGTTAAAGGTCAGAGTCATAAACTTTGACCAGAGCTTCAGTCTCGTCGTAAGGCTTAGTAATTAACCAGTTTCTTATTTTTGCCTTTGCTTCCCTATTAGAGAGTTCCCTGACATCACACAATTTACATACCTTGTTATAGGTGAAAATATTTATGAACGGTGGTAAGCGGGACGCAAAAACCGTTCTGACTTTAGGCATATGAGCTGATTCTGGTCGTGCCTGTCTTTTTGTTTTCTTTCGCGGCTCTTGTACGTTTCTCTGCACTTTCTCCACTGCTCTCATCACAAACAATTGCCTAACACTAAGAACCTGGGTGTCGCGGTAGAGTTTTTGTGTGGGGTAACGGCGTGGTTTACCAGTCATCACCTTTAAGACCGCCCGTTGCGCTCGCTCTAGGTCAATCATTAATGACTTAGCCGCACCACCCCACACTCCTATGCAGTACTGCAGCAGCGATTGACACAGCGAGGTATAAACCAATTTTCGTACATCTATACTCGCGGCAGCTCTGAGGATCTTCATCAGAAATATTAGTTTCCTGGTTCTTTTTGAAACGGCTATGATGTGGGGTTCAAATGTGAGGTTTTGGTCTATTAATACACCTAAATATTTTATTGAAGATACCTTATCTATGCTGTGACAGGAGCATCCGTAGTTGGGATGGGAAGTGGCTGTGAGTTTAAGGCAAGAGTTCTTATGAAGTTTAATTTCACCAAGTTTGAGTTCAGTAGCTCGATTGATATGGAAACCGATGCAATTGGTTTTTTTGACATTAAGCGTGAGGAGATTCTGGTCCAGCCAATTCGAGATAAGTGTCATGCCTTTTTCCGCGGCAGAGATTGTTTCCTGCCAGGTCTTACCGTAAAAAATTGCCACCGTGTCATCCGCGTAGCAAATGAGATCCGCGTGTGGAATTTCTAGTTTCAGGATGTCATTCATATAAATTGTGAACAGAGTGGGAGAGAGAATGCTTCCTTGGGGAACACCAAAGGAGATGCTTCTTCTCTCACTCAGGTATTCACCTATTTTTAGGCACTGCTGTCTGTTACCAAGATAACTAGAAAACCAAGTGAGGGCAACACCTCGAATGCCAAGACATTCTAGCTTCTTTAGCAGTATAGGAACTGAAACCGTGTCGAATGCCTTGGCAAGGTCGAGGAACACACCCATGCTTCTGCTACCCTCATCCATGTGCCCAGACAACTTGGATGTCAGTAGTTCAACAGCGTCCTCAGTAGACTTTCCAAGCCTGAAACCAAATTGTCTGTCTGACAGTAGGTTATGTTTGTCTAAATAGGTGACTAATCGCTTGTTCACAATTTTTTCCAGTATTTTGGATAGAATAGGTAGAAGAGAAATCGGACGGTAGTTATCCACGCTACCCTTGGATCCATTTTTGTGAATGGGACACACAACCGCCGTCTTCCAACTGTCAGGAAAGGCACCAGACTCCATACTTAAATTACAGATATGCGTAAGTGGATCGATAATGGCGTATCTGATTTGTTTGAGAAGAGTGGGAGTGAAAGAGTCTATTCCGGGCGCACTGTCAACCTTAAGATCTAAAATCAGCCTGTTGACTTCGTACTGATCTGTAGGATATAGGAACAGTGAGTCTGCGCCTTGTGTTTCTAACTTTAGGTTACTACATAAAATCTCCTGTGTTAAAGCGAGTCTACTCAAAATGTCTGCAGCATGCTTTGATCCCACCGTTGCAAAATGCAGATTGCAGGAGTTTACCGCCTCTTGTGGGGTATTGTAGCCCTGTAACAGCTCTTCCGGATCATTTTTAAGGCGAGGTATGTCACAGACCTCCTTTATTGTCTTCCACAACTTTTTTGGGTCTTTGTGATGTTCCGAGATTTGAGAATTCTCATAGGTGGATTTGACTTTACGCAATAAATTGTTACAAAAGTTCTTGTATCTGTTGTATGTCATTTTTAGACACGCATTGTTAGGTTGTTTTCTGACTTGGAGGTGAAGGCTGTCACGGTGTCTCATGCATCGTATGAGCCCCGGAGTGATCCAAGGCTTGAGATGATGTTTGCTACGGCTGACTTTTATTTTGTGTGTGTGTTTTTCTACTAATTTAGTGATGGTGCTATTTAATATATTAACAGCTTCATTTACGTTGCTCGTTCCCTTGATTCTATTCCAATCTACGGTATTTAGGTCATTTACGACAGCTGCAAAGTCGGTCCTTATTTTATTTCTGTTTGTCGTTTTTTTTAAGCCTTGATTCCTAGTCAGACTCAGTCCTAACATTGTAAGATAATGATCTGTTAAGGCGCAGTTGCAGACTAGACCTAGGGCGTTGTAATTTTTGTTTACAAAAATATGGTCGATACAAGCGTGGTGCCAAGTCGGATGGGTGATAGCTGGCAGGAAACCGTTTTCGAGCATAAGACACTGAAAGACCGTGCTCTTACTGCCTGGTTTTTCTTCCAGCAAATTTATATTCATGTCTCCCGCCACAATGAGGTTTTTGTAGTCTTTTATAGGTTCAAGAATCCGTTCAAGAGACGTGATAAAATTGTCGATATTATCAAAGGCAGGTGAACGGTAGATGCCTACAATAGTGGCTTGGTTTGCTAAGTTAACAACTAGACAGTTTGCGTCATCAAAATCAGGTTCGTGAGCAGTAGCAGCCCAGCAGTCTTTAATGTAAGTTGTGACGCCACCACTAGTATTACTTTAGTAGTGTGAAAAGAGTTGTAACCAGGTATAGAAGGGATATGGGGGTTTGGCTGATTATGCCAGCATTCTGAGAAAATAAGGGCATCATAAGGAGTGTCAAGGCGCCTTAATGCAACAAATAGTTGCCCAGTAGATGCCTTGTGCTGTAAACCTCTTATATTGCACGAGAGCACTTTAAAGTTGTACTTTGCTAGCTCATTTCTACTGTCCTCTAGCCTGTTAATAGTGCGACATTTAATTTTAAGACTTTCGTCAATATCTACATATATATCAGTTTTATCCATTATTGATAACGAGATAAAAGAGAGTGAGTAGATTGTAAATCGGTTTAGTAGTCGCACTGGAGTAATAGAAACGTGCCGAAAGCAAACAGTACCCTATTGTTAATTGGAAAGAAAATGATTGGTGGCCTGATACTCCAAGATAAGAATGAGTATAACCAGTCCCCCTTGGGGTCCCGGACAAGTTGCAAGGCACTTTCGCTATTATGTTGTTTAGCTTGTATATTCCATCTGGTTTTTTTTTACCACATTTCTTCGCAATTAGTTGAGTGGGCGACCTCGTGTAATATGTGTGTGCGTGTGCGCGTTTTTTGAGTAAAATGATAAAATTTAGTAAAAAGTAAATAAATAAAAATATTGTTTCGAACTGGGCTTTTGTATAATTTGTACAATATATCGATTGAACGGACAAATTAAACGTATGTTTGTATGATATCATAATCTTAATATAACTAAAGGTAGCGGTTGAAAAATAAGTTATGGCTATATTTGATGACACGAGCATCTTAATTTGAAATGAGCGTGCGGAGCTTGTCCAAGTCAGCGTTGCTGTTGATTGTGATAGCTGGTCTTCCCTCTCCTCTTCGTACGTGGACTCGTCCATTGCTGACCCAGCAGAATTGGAAGCCATGTTCTTTGGCACAGGCTCTGGCGTCTCGAAATAATACTCGGTTTTTTTTGGTGAGATGCTCATTAAAATATATCCTCCTATCCGGTCCCTGAAGATTGAGATCAGTCAAAGAGAGGCTGCGACGGCTTTTCGCGCTTCTAAGTAAATCGTCTCTTTTTCCTTTTCTCGTTAGCCTAACAATAACCGGTCTAGGGAATTTTTGGTCTTTCACCGACTGCTGAGGGTTAGGGTTAGTCCGGATTTTGGGTCCTGCTCGCTTTATCCAGTCGATATCAGTCTCAGCTAGGCTTGCCCCGATCTTTGTGGCGGCCACCAAAACTGTGTGCATTAAATTCTCGCTAGGATGTTCTTCTATACCCATGATTTCGATTTCATTTCTCATAGCACTCTGCGTTTGTTGCTCCAGTTGACCTTGCAGTTGGGCTATTGTCCCTTGAAGTAATGGGACGAGCGCACAGTTTTCTTCGACGGACTTAACTCTGCGTTCAAAATTCTCTAACTGGTCGAAGCATTTTAACAAACCTTCTGTTAGGAATGTTTTTAACTCCGCCATTTCCTGGCGAAGCAAGCGCAGCTCAGTGGCAACCGCAGCATTGTCTGTCTTATCAGTCGGGCTAGTGTCCGGGGAGCCGACGGCCGGGCGCTTCGTAGCGCGCGGGGTTGCGGTGGCAGTTACAGCGACGCAGCCAGGCGAGGAGGACACACGCAGTAGGGAATTGTCTCTCTTGGGTTGCTTTGCTAAACAATCGGGGCACTGCCAGTCACGGACTTTCGCCGGATCTGCGGTCGCTAAGTTAACGCACAAAATGTGATATGAAGCTTTGCATGCCGTGCATGATATTTGCCGCGATTTCGCAGTCAATTCTTGTTTACAACCGGCGCAATAAGATTTCATTATGCTATCAAGTTGCAAAAACAATAGCAAGGAATGCAGTGAGTGATTGTGTACTTTCCAAGTATCCGAAGTTAAGAAAGTGCGAGCAAGAGCAACGGTCACTGTCCGACTGCACTATGTGTCTGACAGGGATGGAAAATAACGACCAGCCAACCGTTTGTCTTACTGTGAGTCCCAGCTGATTTTTATGATTTAAAATCAATGTTATCTGCAACGGTGTTTGTTTGTATACAAAACCGTGGATCATACCTTAAAGATTATTTCTTGTGCAGACCGCGTATGTAGTTTTGTAGTCGTATCAAACACTATTTCCTTATTTTTTTGAATTTTTATGTATGGGTAATCAAAACAGTTGTTGTCACGAAGCGCGCGAACTTCACAGTCCAACTAAACTAAACTAAACTGCTGAAACGATCTTAACGAAATGTGGCATGGCGGTATTGTGCATCATCATCAGCCAGAAGACGTCCACTGCTGGACGAATGCTGGAATCCCTTAATAGGGAGAGGTCAGGAGTTGTCATAATCCCCACGCTTGGCAGGTGGCTTGGGGATCGCAGAATGCCCACCACCGTTAACCGAGATGACGCTGCTGCCCTTCCTTCGTGGTTCTGGATGCAGTTTTAGGATAAACCCAGGAAAACGTATACACAACACAGAAAAAATATGGGGGTAATGAACCCTCGGAACGCAAGCCTGTCTCACGCCCAATTGGTTTCTGAAAAGTAAAACCCCGTTCAAATAGTGTTTATTTAAATTAATCACCTCCTTTCCACCGCTTTTAAAAACGCCGTTGAGTACATACAAAATTAGATCAAAGAAGTGGGGAAACTTGTAATTATTACAAGAGAGAAAAGAAAAAGGCAAAAAAAACTGACTTAATTAAATGTTCCATTGGGCCGTGATGAAAATTAGAAAGTTAGCTTATTTCCAAGGCAGCTCCGGACTCCGGCTTCACTTCTTTATTAATTAATAGCTTCATTTAAAATATGACCTGTAGACTGTTTATCAAGCCGGTACACCGGCTTATTACGATCTATGAATTTTCTTTCTTAAAATAATCGGTAGGCGCATTAGAATCATTCATACAACAGCACACACACGCACGCACACATATTGGTTCGTAACAGAACTACACTAAGTACATATCCCGTGAATATTCACAGAACTGCATTTTGTTGGCATTCTAAAGTAGGTACTTAGAGAATAAAATATGTAGGTAAATGATTTCATTTTGGAGTATGGATGCTGAAATTTAAGTAAAATAACTGTTTACGTCCTTACGTATTTATTTCTAAATAAGACATGAAATAAAATCATAAAAACAAACTTAATTATTTGAATGAAAATATCGTCCAATAGTCGTCAATAAAAAAGTTTTTCTATTTTTAATAGACCATAATTTATTATAGTCCTGTACTTTTTTGTGTTGTCTGTACAATTTGGGCTTGGTAATGTAGTTTATTGTAGACGACACTACTGAAGTGCGGCTGATAGTGCCTTTAGGGACGTTGGATTCATTAGGGAAAAAAAATCTTCTCGAAAAAAGAAGAATTAATTTTGATTTTCTTCCTGCTTGAAGGAAAAAATATAAAATTTCGGGAGCATCTCATATCATGAGGAGAATGTATCTAAAATAAAAATAAGTGTTGCCGATTTGGAGGCTTTATTACTACTAACTAGTTCTAGTGAATATTAATTAAAATTACATCTTACAGCTAGCTTATATCTACATGGGTGGCGCGACCACCGATGATGCTTATTCAGCAGTCCAACACTTGGGCTTCCAAAGAATTGCATTGGATGCTGAATAAGCAGGCTCTAGTCTAGAGACAGGTGAGATGAGAAGGCATAACTACCTACTTAAGTCTTTCTATGTTTTTTTTTAAGAGTGCGTTAAGCTGTTAGCATTCATTTATACAGGCTGTTAGTTTGAACACCATTATCCTTCTAGGATTTCATTGTACTCATCATTATGAACAACTTTTACTATGGGGCCAAACATGAAATCGCGAAAAATATATCTGCTGTTCCATACATTTTGTCCAAGATCGATGAACCATTTTGTATGGAACAGCTGTTATTTTTTTCGTGATTTCAGGGTTTGGCTCCATAGTAAAAGTTGTTTATAATTATGAGTACAATGATATCCTAGAAGGATAACGGTGTTCAAACTAACACCCCGTATATTGGCAATGATGTGTCGAGAGTGTCATGAGTGCCATCATGTCATCTATTTCAGATGAATAATAATATTGTTACAGCTTCATTTAATACAAATACTTGGTTACAGATTAAAATAAATTGTTTCAGCCAATATATATAATTTGGTTACAGATTTAAACAATTATTTGTTTTCAGATTAAATAAATGATTTCTTTCAGATTTAATTAATTATTTGTTTCAGCCTTAATAAGTTTTTATTACAGATTATATTATTACGTTAATGGAAACTATGGATTATTAGCCCCCTATCCCTATTAGTACTCGATACGATGGTACAGTAGAAATACACTAGAGATACAGTATTCAACAGTTGGATTAATCAGCCGAGTAAAATTTTATTTAATCACCAATGGTTAAATCAAATATTGGAAACCCTGCACACCGCGAGGTCCCAGTTTCGAAAGCCAGTTCCAATATTCATTCCAGGCTAGGTGTATATACAATTTTCGATCACATCATCAATTAACATCAGACGTGGTCGAACGCTTAGCCTGAGAACCATAAAAAAATTGCCTTAAATAATCGTGAGCGTCTTCGGACCAGCAAATTGTTAAAAATGTAAATTTGGGGTCACTATATAGCACACACCCATCCATACATTAGCCGTACGACCGAAGTCCTAAAAATGTATTGCATTATGTATAGCAGTCGTCAAAACACACAGAAAATCGACGATGCCAGTGAAAACGTTCGATAAATCGAATTACGTGGTCGCACAAACACGACTGCGAGCGAAAACGATTGACCGAAGTGGTTCGTACCGTTCAAATTGACTTCGTATTGAACCGAAAATCTCATGTTTTTTTATGATGACGAGCAATACGCTTTCGTGGTGGTAATTAAGATATAACCATGACCATTGCAGTGGTAAGTATCACTGAAAACAGTAGTATGGTACTACTGTTTCACTTGTACTTACTGTTAGTAATACGGACGATACACACTCAATGAAAATGCGTCAGAATCTCCTGAAACCACTATATTCCTAAAACTACACTTACGAGCCACGAATTCAATGTGATAGATGTATGATAACATCCAACTAATGGCTGTATGATCGATGTCTTTTGAATCATCATCATCATCAGCCCACTTTAGTCCACTGCTGGATACAGGCCACTCCACGACACGCCGAAGAGAAAAATCTAGGATATCATTGTACTCATAATTATAAACAACTTTTACTATGGAGCCAAACCCTGAAAACACGAAAAAAATAACAGCTGTTCCATACAAAAAGGTTCATCGATCTTGGACAAAATGTATGGAACAGCAGATATTTTTTTCGCGATTTCATGTTTGGCCCCATAGTAAAAGTTGTTCATAATGATGAGTACAATGAAATCCTAGAAGGATAATGGTGTTCAAACTAACAGCCTGTATAAATGAATGCTAACAGCTTAACGCACTCTTAAAAAAAAACATAGAAAGACTTAAGTAGGTAGTTATGCCTTCTCATCTCACCTGTCTCTAGACTAGAGCCTGCTTATTCAGCATCCAATGCAATTCTTTGGAAGCCCAAGTGTTGGACTGCTGAATAAGCATCATCGGTGGTCGCGCCACCCATGTAGATATAAGCTAGCTGTAAGATGTAATTTTAATTAATATTCACTAGAACTAGTTAGTAGTAATAAAGCCTCCAAATCGGCAACACTTATTTTTATTTTAGATACATTCTCCTCATGATATGAGATGCTCCCGAAATTTTATATTTTTTCCTTCAAGCAGGAAGAAAATCAAAATTTATCCGCTTATGTTACAAGTAAACAAACGCCAAAAACAAACCCTAGTTCGCCAAGTTTTTTACACGAAACTGGCAAGCTTATCTCTTGTAGCGTTTTCTTCAAGTTTCTAGAACTCGTAGAGTTACGCATCAATCTGAAACTTTTCCAATATCAACTTAAATTTTGATTGAATGAGTTTGCTGTAGGGATGTAACCGATATGTGAAGTATCGATTTTATACATAATCTGAATTACGCGTACTATGGTTACTCTGTCATCATCATCAGCCCGGAGACTTCCACTGCTGAACGAAGGCCTCCCCCTTAGACTGCCACACTGTACGACCTGCCGTTTACATCCACCGGTTGCCCGCGACTTTTACAATGTCGTCGGTCCACCTAGTGGGAGGACTTCCTACGCTGCGTCTTCCGGTTCGCGGTCGCCACTCAAAAACCTTTCTTCCGTCAGTTCTTCGAGCGATGTGGCCTGCCCATTGCCACTTCAACTTGCGAGCTATGTCGGTAACTTTGGTTCATTGGCGAATATCCTCGATCCGGATTCTATCGCGCAAAGTAACTCCGAGCATAGCTCTCTCCATTGCCCGTTGCGTGACTCTAATTTTCTACAAAAGTTCAGCAGTTAAAGACCACGTTTCAGTTCCATATGTCATCACTGGCAACACACACTGGTCGTATACCCTTGTCTTCAGACACTGCGGGATTTTGGACGAGAAGATATTACGCAATTTTCCGAACGCTGCCCATCCGAGTTGGATTCTTTGGGCGACCTCTTTGTCGAAGTTAGACCTACCTAACTGAACAATCTGTCCAAGGTAGGTGTAGTGGTCTACAACTTCGAGAGTATCGTTCCCAACGACAACCGGTACGGGTACAACATGGACATTGGAAATGATCTTTGTCTTATCCATGTTTATTTTAAGACCCACTTTTTGGGAAACATTATTGAGGTTGCTGGTTACTGTGTACTTGGAGCTAATGCATAGGATGTTTTATGTTTAAAGCATATTTACTTAGCCTATTCATAGTTGAGTATTTTTGTTTGTTTCTGCTGTTATCCGTGAGCCCCTATAATTACGGGAGTAAGTAGAGACCAAATGTAGAGAAAGAAAAATATAATTTTTTCGAATGCTTTCGTTGATACAGTGCTAATATCCAATATTTATTCGTAAAAAAAAAAAGGACTTATTGATACTATTATTATAGTTACTGTTATGCGTGATCGTAAACAGCAAGCCACATTTTAGGTTAAAATATAAATTGATCGATATATACTCTTGTACTTTAACGTTATCGTGAACAGCAAGCTCTATTTTAGTTTAGTTAAAAAGTGTCGATAAGTACCGTAGTACTTATACGTAACCATGGATAGCACTATTTCACTTTTTCTCACATTTTTTTTGGCTTCGCTCTTTATACATTCTACTACTGTCAAATATATTGTACTAGAGGACGAAGTCGCGGGGGACCGCGACTTCGTCCGCGTGCTGAAGAAATTCGGACCGCTCCCAAAATTCACCACGTTAAATCATTCCGAGCAAACTCTACCAACTCTACCGACTCTACCGGCTCTACCGAATCTACCGACTCTACTGACTCTACCGACTCTACCGACTCGACCCAACTCAACTCGAACACAATGAATAAAACACCATCATTTCTAATCATTAATTCGCGAAAAATCCCAAGTTAATTATAATATATTATTATTATTATAACAACATATTATTTTTATTCCATTTTTTTTTATTTGTTATTTTGCGGCGACATGATTTTTCAGTGGTCTCGAAAAAACTCTCTTACAGCTCTTTTTAGTTATGTAAAAAAAGTATCGATACTCTAGAATGTATAAATAATCGCGAACAGCAAGCCCTATTTTAACTACCTACTCCAGCGCTTTGGGCGCGACACGCGGTAACTTAGTTGAGTAACCAAACAAGAGGAATATCGGCCCACAATGAGCGAGTAATTTACTCCAGCGGACCCGGAACCGTTTTAACTGTCGTTTAGGTATAGCACCGGTTTTATAGTCAGAACTTTTGTTGGCTTAGTTATGATCGAAACTGAGACTTCCATATTGTTATATGTTACAGAGTATTTCGTATTTATGACCGTTTAAAAAAAGGCAAGGCCATCTTAAACTATGATGGGGCCCTTGGACACACAAGAATTTTACTTTCCAAAAGGAAAGTAAAGATTGCGAATTATACTAACATTTTTCTTCAATTTATTTTTTCTTAAAACGATCCTAACTAAGCCAAATAAGTCAAAATCAAGTCAAATGTTATGGAATTTTTATTCTTCTAAAATAAAACAGGCAAAGTTTGACTTGATTTTGTCTTAATTTGGTTAAATTAAATCTACATAATTTTGACTTACATTTTAAGACAAAAGTAAGTTTTATTTTCTACCCGGGTGCTTACTGTTACTATAAAAAAAGCGAAAGTAAATTAGGAGTAGGGGTTTGTATCCGTATTTTTATGTATGTACGCTTAATGTAAGCTGATCATTCCTATTTGTGGATAATCTACATGCTTCTTTTTATACCTATACTAGCTTTTGCCCGCGGCTTTGCCCGCGTAGTAATGTTGAATACTTGAATTCGGTTAAATCGGGGCCCAACTCAATTGAATCACTAAAATACGTATATTATTGCATTTTTTCCAAGCCTTTAAGTTTGCTTGAGGATGTCCAAATTTGGCATGACGCGTTTGCAATACTTACTTCAAAACAAAGCCGTCTTGTTGAATTTTAAACAGGCAGACAGATGGACATGACAGAATAGATGGATGGATGGACATGGAACTTCTGAAGATTGTGAGGCTTCTTTAAAAATATATGTGGGAGATATATCACTGCACGTCGGTAAATTAGAATGTGATGAACTGGGAATAGTTGGGATGGTAAATGTAGGTGAAATTAATTTGTCATTTGTTAACTGAGTAGGCTGTACCGTAAATGTAGGTGAAATTTATTTATCAGACTGAGCCGTAAATGTTGGTGAATTCAGTTCAGAAAAATATCGGGCTGAAGAAGTTTGGACGGTATGAGTTGAAGACGTTTTGTAATTATTTTTGGGCATCTCTACAGCTAAAGAATCAAAGTACAAAGGCAAAGTAGAAGTTGCGTCAGAACGTATATCTTCTGTTTGAATGCAACTTGGAGATGTAGGAACTTCAACACGTCGCTTAGTTATTTTTTTCGCTACTACTGGAACACGTGGAGTGCCGTTAGAAATTATATCTATGTCTTCTAACAGATACGCATCAAAATGATTTCCCGTAAATCGTAGCCGCTTTATAGGTCTTCCTGCTGTACCAAACTTTGCATACAATTTGCCATTTTCATAAACTTCAAACTCAAACTCATATATTTGTCCTGCAGCGGCTAGTTCACACGCAGTGCCCCAACTCGACTGCCGTGACATGTCATTAAAGTATGCAGTCGCAGCGGTGTAGTTGTCGCCGTTTGAATCATGAGACATGATTTCAAACTCCTCCCAATTAGCTACTACATGAGTAACGATGTTTTTTCGCACCTCAATTGCCTTTTCTTGGGTACCGTGCATTAAAAAAGAAAGCGCACGAAAAAGACACGCTCCATCACCAACGATAGGCACAACATAGTGTTTTACCTTCGCTCCATGAATGAAGAGAAGTTCACTAAGCATTTTAAATAACAAACTAAATAACAATATCAACAGTAACAATATAAAAAAACCTAATAACAAACAATGTAAACTAAAATTTAAAAAAAATACGAATAACAAACTAAATAGCAATCTAAATAATTAAAGGAACAAATAACGATAATTATACGAAATGTAAATAACAAATGAAATGAAATAAGCTTAAGCAGAAAAAGTATGATAACAAAGAACGCAAAAAGATCACCAAAATATCGCAAGAATTACGAAACTTCGATAAAATACAGTGCTGCACTGATCGCTTAGGTAGGCTCGGTGTGGGTTGGAGTGGGGCGCGCTCGACGTACAGCGCGTCATTATACTCGGGTTTTAACGTATCTGAGCCGACGCGGGATCGACGGTTCGAAAGCGCTGTGCTTGGTGCGTGCACCGGATCAAGTACATGTGTTTAAAACATTTATCTTCTTACGCATAAACACTCGATTAGCTATTATTATTATTAGCTTATCTATAATTATAATTTTTTTTTTTCAAATTAAAAATTGACCCGTGGCCTTCCAGTTTTAAAATTGTTTGAAAATTCTGAAACATGTTTATGTTTATTTTATCTTATCTCTTAAGTCAAAAAACTTAACAGCCTTAAATGAATGGTTTCGGCAAAATGGTATTTTAATGATACATTGAACCCCTTGCGAATTTTTCAAAATCCTTGCTGAGTGTGCGTTTCTCTGCATCAGCCCTTAACACTAATGGTATATCGGCCTACCCTGATTGGGCCATATTCACTACGCTGGCCCAGTGCAGGTTGGCGTAGGTAGGTATTTACATACACTATCGTATTTCTTCTCCGGAAATATGTAGGTTTCCTCATGATGTTTTCCTTCACCGAAAAGCCAGTGGTATTATCCATGCGTAAGTTTCAAAGAACTAATTCGAACGGGCTCGCCCGGGTTCGAACCCGCGACCCCAAGAATGTGAGTCGAGCTTGATCTCACTGAAGCTACCACAGCTTGAGCTGAGTGTAAGTTTACACCACTCAAAATTTAGTTTAGGCATTTAAAAGTAAGTTAATTTAATATTAAAAATTAATTTAGCAGCTTAGGCTGTACAGTATCTATAATAATTATGTCCGTCAAACAGTCGTCTGCGTGGACCTACAAAAAAATAGC
Organism: Erannis defoliaria; assembly: GCA_905404285.2. Lineage (NCBI taxonomy): Eukaryota > Metazoa > Arthropoda > Insecta > Lepidoptera > Geometridae > Erannis > Erannis defoliaria. Next base: position 5,962,609 of record FR990066.1, on the reverse strand, counting down.
CTATGTCCGTTGCCGAACCTTATGTGCTATAACTACCTATCCAAAAATGCAGCTCCATCTGTTCAGCCGACCAATAAATACGCCCATCCCCGTCCCCATTCCCAGCCTCATCCCTATAAGCGCCCCCTTCCCCATCCCCATCCCGATACCAAATGTAATTTTAATATGAACACGCCCATCCCCGTCCCCATCCCCGTTCCCTCCCTCATCCCCATCCCGAACCCCATCCTCACCCCATCCCATCCCCACCCCATCCCGATTTCAACTTTCATCTTAATATGGACACGCCCATCCCCGTTCCCAGCCTCATCCACATCCACATCCCATCCCCAACTGTCCCCACCAAATCCCCACCCATCCCCACCCCATCCACATCCCCACCCATCCCCATCCCCACCCCATCCCCATCCCGATACCAAATGTCATTTTAATATGAACACGCCCACCCCCGTCCCCATCCCCCATCCCCATCCCGAACCCCATCCTCGCCCCATCCCATCCCCACCCCCATCCCGATTTCAACTTTCATCTTAATATGGACACGCCCATCCCCGTTCCCAGCCTCATCCACATCCACATCCCATCCCCACCAAATCCCCACCAAATCCCCACCCATCCCCACCCCATCCCCATCCCCATCCCGATACCAATTGTAATCTTAATATTAACATGCCTATCTCCGTCCCGTCTCCGTTCCCAGTATCATCGCCACCCCCACCCCCACCCCCATCCCCACATCTATCCCCATCCCTATACCAAATTTCATTTTAATATGTACAGCCGTTACAAAGTTAAGGAGAAACAAACGTACTATCACTAAAACTTTTTTTTTTTTTTTATACGAACGGGAGTTGATTTTGAAAAAACTGTGACACCCGTACCTTCTTATTTTTATAGTAGAATACGTATACCAAGTTTTGTATCAATCGAACCAGAGAATAAAAAGTTTCATACAAACTTTAACACCCCATTTAACCCCCTTCGGGGTTGATTTTCGAAAAATCCTTTCTTAGTGGGCGTTTACACCTCTCCTAAAACATACCCTCCAAATTTCAAGTCTCTACGTTTAGCGGTTTGGGCTGTACGTTGTCTATATGTCAGTCAGTCAGTCAGTCAGGACAAAGCCTTTTATAGTTATAGATTATAATGTATTGTTGCAAATCTATTTCGAGACCCTACTTTTCCTACCTCAGGGCAGCTTGAAAAAGAAAAGTCAATAGGAGTCTGAGTAGCGACAGTATGTAAGCTCTTATTCGTCACGGTATTCTGTCCAATTCGAAAAGATAATCTTGTTAGTTATATTAAAATTAATTTGTAGTAAGTACCTAAGTATATTTTGAATTGAAAGAAAGAAAGAAAGAAAGAAAATAATTTATTCTGCGACATCAGCACACAATAATAGGTAATACAACCATTGATACATTGAGTGATAGTGGGTGATTTAATTGAGTTAAAAATAGGCTGGCTTATCGAAACTACCTATATAAACACTCATTACTTACTAATTGTTAATGTTTGGTAATGTTTTTTTTACAGACTTATGTAGTCGTAGATGATAAAAATAACACGTAAGCTCACATGTAACCCGGTATGTGTTACTCATTCAAAGACGATATTCGAGACTAAGTAATTAACAGTTAAGTCTATGTGGTATGTGTTTCAAACATCAAAGAGGTTTACACAAGCACAAATAAGATCAATAGATTCATTTCAAGGGTAAAAACGTTCTTCTTCCCTAAATAACATCTAGAAAACAAAACAATATATGATGTTTTGTTTTAGAATGTTGGTTAATTATTTTGTCACATTGACACGAGTCGCGTACCGAAAATCGTTAGGACAAGAACACGTCCTCTAATTAAAAACTTCGCTTCACTCATCATAACAACGTTCAAGGAATGAAACTCACGATATTATAACCGAAATTAACTGTCGAGGAAAACGGGCGAGACGTGCTCACTTGTCACGCGTGTTGTTTTATAATTTCGCTCGCTTCGCTCACGCTTCGACCCATAGGGTTGCCAAATCGATACCACGAACAAGGCATCATAAAAAATGCTAGTTGCTATGTTTTTCCGAAAATAATTCAAAAACAAAAAACGAAATCCATTAATTTAAATTAACCAAAAAGCGTTTCTTTTCTGCCAATTCCTTCACACGTCGTCGTCGTCAGCCATAAGACGTCCACTGCTGGACGAAGGCCTCCCAATAGAGGGGTGTTGCCATAATCCCCACGCTTGGCAGGCGGCTTGGAGATCGCAGAATGCTCACCACCGTTAACCAAGAGGACGCTGCTGCCCGTCCTCCGGGTCTGGTTGCAGTTTAAGGACATACCCAGGTCCGCACACACGTTGTTAAGATATCTGGAAAATGTACGGTACTGTTGTTAACACAAGAATCAAGAATATTTACTATTACGTGCTTGGTGCTATAAATTAAAATCCAGTCCTTAAGGGCCCTGATTAAAAAAAATCACGTGCAGTCATAGCAGTTGTTTGACGGTTTTTATGAGTTTGTGTTACCCCAAAAAAAAATGTATCTATAAGATGTGAAAAGTGAACTATAGCTTTTGTAATCTATCTAAAAAAATTAGATAAGGAGAAAAAAGAAACAAAACACCTCTATTTTTACCTTGGAGGATCTAGCTCTCTCTATAATCAAAGATTTTTACACATTACAACAGTTTTAATCATTCCATTTTTACAAACTTAGCACGAAAATTTACAGGCTTGTAAATAATATAGTTTGTCACGAAATAACGCTCTTAGTTTTGTATAAATATTTATATTATGCTTGTAATAAATTAAAAATGGGGCTGAAACAAAAAAATCGAATCTTGACACGCACGAATCTGCGTAACTGCCATATTTTTGCTACGCTAAGTCTCATTCATCTTTAGAACAATGATTGATCGCAGTAAAAAATTTGCTGAAACATGGATGTGCGCGCCCTTAATATACGAAATTAGTGCTAGATGTAGCACCAAAAGAGTTAAATTGGCAACACTGTAGACTCTTCCCGTGTGTACGTACTCGTATGCACAATTAGACGGGCGTCCTGCACCACTTTTTAATTAACTCAAAGAAGCGTCCCGCTGGTAGGGCGGCAAGTTATAATGAAATTTATTAACAGCAGAATATGAAACTGTTACAAGAGAAACCTACAAATAATATATTATGCTGGTGTTTGTGTTTCAATAGTTTTATGTTTTTCGCTCAACTGTGACCAACGAGTTGAGTTTGGCTCTACTTATTATGCTTTTCTTTTGCTTTATAAGTAAATGCGAGTTGAATCTCAGTTTATACTACTATTTTCTTTTATAAAAGGAATGGATTTTCAACTTTTTTTAACTTAAGTTGGGAAAACATTTACTGTGTGTGTGTTTTGGACAAGTTCTTAACTGCATAAACAATAGCTAATAGTCATGAAGCAGATTTTTTGACAAGCCGACTTAGATGGGTTACGACAAAATAAATCGACGCCATTATAGAAGGCACTTTTTCTTCAAATTATGTCACAATCCGCGCATCCAGATAATCAATGGTCGCACACACAGAAAAGCGAAGGCCCTACTTTTACTTCTCTCTTCAGTGGTCGCACACGACGAAAACCTTACGTACGAACCTACCATTACGTTTCAACCCGAGGTTTCAACCGTAAAGAAACAAAACACGCACCGCAAGTACCGTTCTATGTTGCAAAATTTGACGAGTCGGTATGGCAGATCTAACGAAATTGAGTAAATACCGATAGTATCGAATTTACCGATCTAAATGTTATTTAACATTTACCTCTAACCATCGTCAAAAACGGTACCTACTGGCGCTGCAGATTATTTAATTACTTTTTAGCCCCCGTGGCAAACATAGGGGTGCTATAAGCTTAACGTGTGTAAGTACGTACTGTTTAGTTTAGTTTATTATGGATTCGATTAACTTTTTTTGTTTTATGGTGACTTGATCGAGAATGCTCTTAGCTAGAAATCAGGAGAGTCGGGGGTTTAAAAAGAAGTATTATTTTATTAATACATAGAACTAGACTTTGTGGAGGATTACAAACAGTAAGATGTGACGCCAATTTAAGAATTTATATTGATAACCCCCGAGGGCCGATTCACTCCCATGGAAACGCGTCTAAATCTAAAAGTATAATATATACAAATAAAAGTATAACTACCGACAACAATTTCATGTTCAGTGCAAGCTAATTTGTCTACACTAATCTACACCTCTACACCAATATATAAGGAGGAAAGATTTGTATTTTTGTATGTTTGTAACGAATAAACTCAAAAACTATTGGACCGATTTCAAAAAACTCTCGCCATGAGAATGCTACCTTATTCCTAAGTAACATAGGCTATATTTATTTCTAGACAAAAATTTGGATCTCTACCTAAAACTTCAATAATGTAACCCAAGGAGTATTTTTATTTGCCGTAAAAATGTCTTTCATCGCATGCGCTGCGGAAACTATTGAAGATAGAACAAAAAAATATCCTACAGTATTAAAGAACACATCAATCTACAAAAAACTTCGCGATACCATATGTTCACCTATTGTAATTATGTTACTATATCGACTTTTATGCATCTTAAAAGTTGATATAAATGCCGACCAAAATCAGACCACGTTATTCCATACCTTTGTATGAATCCTTATCAAAATAAATCAATTCGTATTTAAGAATATTTCAATACCTGTATATTACTTTTTGAATTATCCAAATCGAACATTCCATAATCGACTGTAACGCTTGGCTCGTTGACATGACGGCTCCTGCCGGCTCCACAGTACTACAATGGAATATCGACACGGCACTATAAAAATAAAGTACAAATTAACTTACATTGAATACATGATTTAGTAATCATAATAAAATAAATAAAAAAAAACGTGATTTATTTATTACATACATTTACTTACACGATTGTAATTATAGATAAATACTAGAGGTCGCCCGCGACTTAGTCCGCGTACGGAAGAAATTCGGCCCGCTCCCAAAATTCACCACGTTTTTTATCCCAGTCAGTCAGTCAGTCAGTCAGTCAATCAGTCGGGACAGAGCCTTTTATATATATATATATATATATATATATATATATATATATAGATTGTGTCATCATCATCATCAGCCCGGAGACGTCCACTGCTGAACAAAGGCCTCCTCCTTAGACCGCCACACTGTACGACAACCTTACATTTGCATTCATCGGTTGCCGGTCGGTCCACCTAGTGGGAGGCCTTCCTACGCTGCGTTCCGGTTCGCGGTAGCCACTCAAGAACCTTTCTTCCCCATCGGTTGTCAGTTCTTCGAGCTATGTGGCCTGCCCTGCGCCACTTCAACCTATAGATTTTTTACTTCCTATTATTATGTGCTGTACTTATTATTATTATGTTTTCTGTAATAGTGCTTAAGAATCCTGTTGTGTAGCCATGAATAACAATGGAGCTGATTTCACATCAATATTGGAAAATAATTGTTTCGCGCGAGTGTATTTTCCTCCGACACCTGCCAATAATTTTTTATCAAACTCGGGATACCTAGTAATCCAAAAACATTATTCCCTTTACAGGAAATTGAAAACGTTAGTAATGGTTAAATTATTCATATGTTGGGGCAATGTTTCAATATAGGCGTCATTTTTGTAACAACACCAATAAGTATTTCAGGGCGTTTCAGGTAGGTTTCATACTAAAGCGTCTTGATCTACCCAACAAAGTGAACAACATTATGGAACATAAGTTCGATAAAAATTGTTCTGTACTCAAGAGTTATTAGTTTGAATTAGGGATAATGTCACCAGTCGTCTCTTTAATACGGCGGCGGAGCCCGGGTCCTATCTTATACAGGGTTAGTTCTAATCAGTGCTAACTGATTAGAACTAACCCTGTATAAGTCTGATGTTCGTACAGAACAATTTTTATCGAACTTATGTTCCATAATGTTGTTCACTTTGTTGGGTAGATCAAGACGCTTTAGTATGAAACCTACCTGAAACGCCCTTAAAAGGGTTAGTTCTAATCAGTTAGCACTGATTAGAACTAACCCTTTTAAGGGCATATTCTGGACATCAAAACAAACAACTTTTACTATGGGGGCTTGGGCAAAATGTATGGAACTGCTGTTTTTTTTGCGATTTCAATGTTGGCCACATAGTAAAAGTTATTTGTTTTGATGTACAGAATATGTAAAAGGATGCTAACTGATTAGAACTAACCCTGTATGTACAGATTTTTTATGCAATAGAGTGCGAGGCGAGCGAGACGTTTGCCTGGTGGTAAGCATCACGCCTCCGTAACAGTAGCAATGCCAGGATAGTAAAATTGCAAAAAAATCTGCGCCGCACTGCATTGCCCTCGTCACCCTGAGATATTAGAGGTCATATCTCTTCATATATAGTAATTTCACTGGCTAAGCAAATACTTTTTTTATTTTTTCTCTCCTCAAAATCACACGATGTTAAACAGCACTTTTTGTAATTTCTCTGCAATGTATTCTTTAAGAAAAAATTAAAATAATGTCTGTCTGTCCATATATTTTTTTTGTATTTTGTAGTTTACTATGTGGCTATACAACGTATCTGCTTTTGCAAACAATTTTCAAACCGCTTTATGATCTCTGTAAAGTTTCGTAACTGCGGTGCTAAAAGTAAGATACCCATCACTCTAGAGTCTAGATAGTTCTACGCACCGTTTACGCCCCTCTAAAATATGGAAAGCGCCTCAAATAACCTGCCCGATAATAATAGTGGAAGTACTTGATAAAACATTTAGGAAGAATATAAAGTTTTATATCTTCAGCGTGTAAAAGTTTTATTTTGTTTGCGTTGGAGCCGAGAAGATTTGCATTTCGAAATAGGAAACAACTTTGTTTATAAGTAAATTTTAGTCGTGTAGGTACTTATATAACAACTAGCTTTTGCCCGCGGCTTTGCCCGCGTAGTAATGTTGAATACTGGAATTCGGTTAAATCGGGGCCCAACTCAATTGAAGCACTAAAATACGTATATTATTGCATTTTTTCCAAGCCGCTTGCAAGTCTTTAAGTTTGCTTGAGGATGACCAAATTTGGCATGTCGCGTTTGCAATACTTACTTCAAAACAAAGCCGTCTTGTTGAATTTTAAACAGACAGACAGATGGACATGACAAACTCATAAGAATTCCTCGTAGTACTACGGAACCCTAAAAATGTCTGCTAATTACGCTATAGTAGCCGGGGCCTTTGAGCCGAAAGATTACAATATTTCTTTGTAGACAACGTTTTTGACTTTTTTGTTGGAAGGTGCTAAAATAGCCAGGCTTTCAGGGGAGCTAACTCGCGAGCAAGCCACATAGAACTGACCATGCGAAAAACAGTCCTGCCTTAAATCAATACCAGCGTATTTTAAAGTTTGACCCTGAGCCTTATTGATGGTCATGGCAAAACAAACTTTTAGGGGAAATTGAAGCCTTTTGAAGTCTTAAGGTAAGTCACTGGGAATCATGGGAATACGCGGCACAAACACTGTTTCGCCATGGGCACACCCAGTCAAAATGATGGCCTCAACCAGATTACGATGCAGCATTTTTACTTGTAACCTGGTTCCATTACACAATTTGGGTGGTCTTGAATTCCGAAGGAGCATGACGGGTGTACCTTTCTTCAGGATAAGCCTATGATAAGGTAGCCCCGCTGGTCTTAATGAATTTAAAAACTCAACTGGATAGTTTACAGCATCATCATTATTGCATACCGTATCAACAGAGTCAATGAAATGAAATAAGCTTAAGCAGTAAAAGTATGATAACAAAGAACGCAAAAAGATTACCAAAATATCGCAAGAATTACGAAACTTCGATAAAATACAGTGCTGCACTGATCGCTTAGGTAGACTCGGTGTGGGTTGGAGTGGGGCGCGCTCGAGGTACAGCGCGTCATACTCGGGTTTTAACGTATCTGAGCCGACGCGGGATGGACGTTTCGAAAGCGCTGTGCTTGGTGCGTGCACCGGATCAAGTACATGTGTTTAAAACATTTATCTTCTTACGCATAAACACTCGATTAGCTAATTTATAAATATAAAATTTTTTTTCAAATGAAAAACTGACCCGTGGCCTTCCAGTTTTGAAATTGTTTGAAAATTCTGAAACATGTTTATGTTTATTTTATCTTATCTCTTAAGTCAAAAAACTTAACAGCCTTAAATGAAAAGTTTCGGCAAAATGGTATTTTAATGATACATTGGACCCCTTGCGAATTTTTCAAAATCGTTGCTGAGTGTGCGTTTCTCTGCATCAGCCCTTAACACTAATGGTATATCGGCCTACCCTGATTGGGCCATATTCACTACGCTGGCCCAGTGCAGGTTGACGGATTCAAATACACTATCGTATTTCTTCTCCGGAAATATGTAGGTTTCCTCATGATGTTTTCCTTCACCGAAAAGCCAGTGGTATTATCCATGCGTAAGTTTCAAAGAACTAATTGGAACGGGCTCGCCCGGGTTCGAACCCGCGACCCCAAGAATGTGAGTCGAGCTTGATCTCACTGAAGCTACCACAGCTTGAGCTGAATGTAAGTTTACACCACTAAAAATTTAGTTTAGGCATTTAAAAGTAAGTTAATTTAATATAAAAAATTAATTTAGCAGCTTAGGCTGTACAGTATCTATAATAATTATGTCCGTCAAACAGTCGTCTGCGTGGACCTACAAAAAAATAGCCTATGTCCGTTTCCGAACCTTATGCTATAACTACCTATCCAAAAATGCAGCTCCATCTGTTCAGCCGACCAATAAATACGCCCATCCCCGTTCCCATTCCCAGCCTCATCCCTATAAGCGCCCCCTTCCCCATCCCCATCCCGATACCAAATGTCATTTTAATATGAACACGCCCATCCCCGTCCACATCCCCGTTCCCTCCCTCATCCCCATCCCGAACCCCATCCCATCCCCACCCCCATCCCGATTTCAACTTTCATCTTAATATGGACACGACCATCCCCGTTCCCAGCCTCATCCACATCCACATCCCATCCCCACCTGTCCCCACTAAATCCCCACTCCATCCCCACCCATCCCCACCCCATCCCCATCCCCATCCCGATACCAATTGTAATCATAATATTAATATGCCTATCTCCGTCCCGTCTCCGTTCCCAGTATAATCGCCACCCCCACCCCCACCCCCATCCCCACATCTATCCCCATCCCTATACCAAATTTCATTTTAATATGTACAGCCGTTACAATGTTAAGGAGAAACAAACGTACTATCACTAAAACTTAGTTTTTTTTTTTATACTAACGGGAGCTGATTTTGAAAAAACTGTGACACCCGTATCTTCTTATTTTTATAGTAGAATACGTATACCAAGTTTTGTATCAATCGAACCAGAGAATAAAAAGTTTCATACAAACTTTAACACCCCATTTAACCCCCTTCGGGGTTGATTTTCGAAAAATCCTTTCTTAGTGGGCGTTTACACCTCTCCAAAAACATACCCTCCAAATTTCAAGTCTCTACGTTTAGCGGTTTGGGCTGTACGTTGTCTATATGTCAGTCAGTCAGTCAGTCAGTCAGTCAGTCAGGACAAAGCCTTTTATAGTTATAGATAGAAGATTGATGGTAACGTGTCAGTTTTTCAGGCGAGTATTTAGAGCTCTAACAAAACTCGCGCATAGAATGGCACTTTCGTTGTTTTGTCATGAGATGATTTGCTAGAAAAGCTCTTTTTATAGTCATCATCATTATTATCAGCAGCTTGAATACGTCCACTACTCACTGCGCACTGGAGTCGTTGCCGTAACTCACGCTTGGCAGGCGGTTTGGATATCGCAGAATGCTCACCACCGTTAACCGAGAGGACGCTGCTGCCCGTCCTATAGTGGTTCTGGATGCAGTTATAGGACATACCCAGGTCCCTTTATGGTTAAATGGCTATGTATTTATTTATTTAATGCACATAAGCGTACTGATAGTTAATCGTATATCGTTAATCGTAACTGCGGTCGATGGATCCGATGGATCGATTATCTGAATGGTTCAATTAGCGTGGGGGGTAACTTTTGTTCCATTCAGCGCGATCAGTTTAACAACATGAACTTTTTCTGCTGGTATATAATGTATAATGCTATGACGGCTAAAAGCAAATGGGTGGGCGTATATCTATTTCTTGAATTATATTGCAGATTCAAGATGTCACGTTGTCAGCACTTGCAAGCAGGCGGTTATATTCCAGGATATTAATCTCTAGCGTCATCACGTCGCCTAACTGCATACCTCGACATCAGATAGCAATATTGCTAGAGCAAGAAGTTACGACAAAATAATAAAACCGGTCAAGTGCGAGCCGAACTCGTGCACCGAGGCTCCCTACAACCAAACAAAATAATTATTGCATTTACCAAAAAAGTTAAAATGCAATTTGGCAAACCTAAATAGGTGAATAAAACATATTTTGTTTTATTCTTAGCCTGGGTCCGTCTTGCACTTGGCCGCCAACTTTAATTAATTTTGTTGGATATTCTTGCATACAGGAGGAGTGCACATAGGAGTAGGTATGCAAACTATTTACTACAGTAACTACAAGTTTATGCACAGATCTGTGTCTGTACATAAAGCATAACAGCATAAAAACAGCCTTTTTTTTAATTCCTTTGTTGGACTAAGGCCTACCCTCGAAGGGCGATAGGGACGTATTTACCACGCTGTCCCATTTGCATGTTGGTTCATTCTCATATGCCAATTAATTTCATCTCCGGACTTAATGAAGGAAAATATCGTTTCCGCACGATATTTTCCTTCATTGAAAAGCCAGTGTTATGAAAATCCGTACATAAACTCCAAAGAGCTCATTTGTACGGGCCTAGGTTTGAACCGCGACCTCACGATTGCAAGTCAAACGGTATCCCGATTAGGATACTATGGATTATTACAGATTGCGACCTAACCCTAATAGCGTGATACGCGATGGTACTCGAGTCACCAAGTTCAATACTCAATAGTTACTTAGTTAGTAATACTTTGCTTGACTTCGAAAATATGAAATGTGCCATCAGAATTCAATGCGTATAAATAGTAACTACGTTTGTATTTCAAGTGACTTTATTCCATGCGTATCCACAAAACAATACGGTTGGCCACCTTTCGCAATATTTGTTAAATTGTAGCCTTTTGACAATGATAATGTAAACGCGGCGGACGAATCGTCGGCGTTGCGGTCGTGCGGCGGTCGCGCGGCGCCGCACCGCAGACTGATGTTCTATGGCGTGTTAACATTGTTGTCTCTGTCATAGTAGGTATTTATTGTTATGGCGTTTCAGATTTTGCTGCAATTAATTGAATATTTTATTATATAAACTGACGTGGTTTGACACATTTTTGTTTTATTTAACAACGAAACAAAACGAATTGAGTATTTATATTTTAAAGGGTTATTCACTCTTGGGGTTTTAGGGTGCAATGGAAAACTATAAGGAACCCTTTATCCGTCCCTCCATCCGCCATATTCGTCTACTAGAGATCCCCCACGACTTCGTCCGCGTGCGGAAGAAATTCAGATCGTCCCAAAACTCTCCACTTTAAATCATTCCGAGCAAACTTTACCAACTCTTCTACCAACTCTACCAACTGTGCCAACTCCCCCCCCCCCTCCCACTCCCCCCTAACCCCACTCCCCACCCCCAATCTCACCCCTTAAAATGAACTACCCGAATATCAATTTTCATATTTTAAATGAATTATCCAAATCCAAATTTCGTGACTAAAAGTCCAAAAACAAAGGACTTTCATACAAACGTTTCCCCCCTTCACCCCCCCCCCCCGCCCCCCTTAGGGGTCGAATTTCGAAAAATCCTTTCTTAGTACACCCCTATAAAGACGAATACACCCTCCACATTTCAAGTCTGTATGACTAGCGATTTAGGCTGTGAGTTGTCTGTCTGTCTCAGTCAGTCAGTCAGTCAGTCAGTGTCAGAGACAGATAGATTTATTTTGCGGTACTGTATTTAAATTACAGGTCTGACTGAAAAAAAATTACAAATTTGAATTCTACATGCGAAGTATAGATCGTCCAGTTGCCTTTGTTTTTTTTAGCAATGAAAAAGAGAATTCAGAGCGAATGTAAGGTTAATAAAATTGTGTTTGCAATTAAAATTATCTTAAACTAACTTTTTAAGATATACCTAGTCGACCAAATTAAAGCTAAATTTAACAAAATATTTAGGAAATTATCCAAAAACAACTTTTTTCTGCGTAGCACCAACCTTATTTATTTGGCATAAAATATCTACGGAGCCCCTTGTTAGAAGAATGACACACGCTTTTCAGTAATGTTTGCTTTTATCGTACAAACTTACTATGAATTGGAATCAACTTTTAAGCTTCTTTCTGTACAGGGTTAGTTCTAATCAGTAAGCATCCGTTTAAGGGCATATTCTGTACATCAAAACAAACAACTTTTACTATGGGGCCAACATTGAAATCGCGAAAAGTTTATCAGCTGTTCCATACAAAAATTTCATCGATCTTGGGCCAAATGTATGAAACAGCTGATTTTTTTGCGATTTCAATGTTGGCCTCATAGTAAAAGTTTTTTGTTTTGATGTACAGAATATGCCCCCAAAAGGTTGCTAACTGATTAGGACTAACCCTGTATATTTATAAGAATACGAATAAAAAAACAATTCAGATTTATTTTATACATATCAATAAAATATCTCCTGGGTCACATACGAGTTTAAATAGATGCACACAATAATAAAATTATGTCTTTTCCAATACTTAACTTAATCATAAAGTAAGTCTTTAGAGACAACTTAGATTATTTTTATCCGAATAAAGTTTACCCAATTTCGCTTCAATTCAGATAAAACAAATTAGATTTCATACAACTTTTTCACTCTAGATTTTATTTACAAACTTTTAATACGATCCCAATTTCAAGATAGGTACGTTTCAATCTTCAAATGAAAATATTTTGTCTCTAGGTACCGGCTGTTTTATGTTAGTACTGGTTTATTAACGAAATGTAGGACATAGCAGGAAAACTTATATACTGTAGATAGTTCCCTTCGACCAAATATAAAACGGTAGTAGTAATTATAAGTAGTACAGACATGAATAATTTTAATTTAAAAAGAAGCAATAAAGAATGTTTTTGTTTTATTTATACGGGAATACTCACGTTTAATTAAATCGGATACTCCGACTATAGTTTCGATCACATCCGGTGACCTTTTACAAAGAGTGAAAACAGAGCCCGACGTGCGTGCAGCTGCGTCCTGCTTATCACTGCGGGCCACTGCGAGTCGGTAAAGCGAAAAAAAAAAAAAAAAAAAAAACCAAACCGTATAAATAAAACAAAAATGTGTCAAAACCACGTCTGAATAAAATAAAGAATGTGTTTTTTCTATAGGACAGAGTTTTTCTAGAATTTCAAGGAAGGTCAGTCCCTCAGTAAAACGGTTAAAACAGAAGTAAAATAAACAATAAAATAAATGAGATGATAACAAGTAACATTTTCAAAAAAAAAACAACCGACTTCACATTTATGGGACCACCTCGGGAGTGTATACTCAAACATATCATTGGTGGTATCATTTCAAATAAAAAAAGAATTAGCAAAATCGATCCACAATTGACGGAGAAATCGGTGAACATACATTTAAACATTTATATTATGTATTTATAACAAATAAGAAAGTATGCATAACTATTATATCAGCTATTTGGATCCCATAGTACAAGCCTCCTTTCGTTTAGGGCTACATGACGCTGTGGGAAATGTCTACCAATATATAATAACTATTTATATTTATCTCTCACACTCGCGTGCACAGACCCTAATGCATAATTATTATGTCAGTGAACATAAGTTCAAATGTATTATGTCTATAAGTTAGTAGTACTTTTTTGGATTATTTTATGTAGTGATTGTCGTTATTTTTGTATAAGTTAAATTCATAAAATGTAAATCTTTTATTGGCTGTCAGATTCACTATTATAGTCTCATTGTATTATTTTTAAGAGCTGAAATAAATAAAAATAAATAAAAAATAAATAAATAAAAAAACCTACTTTGAAGTCGGTTAAAAAGTAAAAATTGTTCATTGTTACAATGAGGTTCTTTCGGCTTAGTCCTAACGTTCCGCCTAACCCCTTACACTAAGCAATGTAGTTACAAACAAATTTGTAAATGGTTGTATTAGACGAAAAATGCGATTAACTATCCCAACTACTATGTTTATTAAGAGCTTAAAATTTGAAGTAGGTAGGTAGATAGTTTTTTTATGTAGTGGTGACGAGACACGAGCGAGACGTTCGCCTGGTGGTGCCTAAGCACTGAAGAGAGAACGTAAGAGTAGGGCCTTCGCTTTTCTGTGTGCCTAAGCATGAGAGTTGTGAACCAGAATTGTGAACTTGTGAACAAAAACCTGCGCCGCACTGCACTGCGCTGCGCTCGTCACCCTGAGATATTAGATGTCAAATGACTTCACCTCCAGTAATTTCTCTGGTAATATTGTCCTTCAAACCGAAACACAGTAATGACTGCACACTACTGCTTGGTGGTTGCATAACCGGCAAAGGAGTGGTACATCCCCAGGCGGACTCTGCAATAGAGTCCTACCTTTCAACTAACATTACCATTTCCTTATTTTAGCTTACTTATGTGAGGAACCTTTAAAATATATCCAAGATTACATTTTAAAGTAAATACTCGACTTCTGCGACCACACCAAGCTTCTCCTCGTTTCGCTCTCCGCGCTTTCAATTCCCTGACGTTTTTATACATTCGGCTTGAAGTGATCTCCAAATACAGGGCGTGCAACTCGGGTTTTCAATATCACCTCCCCAATATATCTCAAGAGCCTAAGCAGTGGCCTAAGTCAAGTTTTATGAGTTACCGTTCAAATATACTGCGCGAAAAATTGTGAAGTATTCGGAATATGGAACTTGGAAACAGCATAGTATACAAATAGATTATGTATTATGGAAGTAGTAAGGTACGTATTTAGAAAATACTTAATAAGTATTTTTTTTTTATCATATTGGTACAATATAACCTTTTAGAAATGTCTCATCTCAAATGGACAGAGTCCACAAGTTTTTTTTTTTTAATTGAGATAAAAACGGACATCTCACACATTCTACGAATGAAACATTTCATAAACAAATAGGTAGTACAAGAAAATTATACAAAAGTTAAAAATAAAATAAAATATTATCAATGCAATAATATCACAAATAAAATTGTCAAAATGTCATACATCTTGCGGAATTAAATTATGCTTTATCATCAGCCTGATTTCCACTGCTGGACAAAGGCCTCCCCTTAAGGCGAGCTTGTAGCAAATTTCAACTTTTTTTTAATGTGGGAGAATTCCAAAATGCCTGATATTGCACATTTTTTTTTTAAATAAAATTGTTCATATAATTTAGTATTTGTTTTTTAGAAAACGTTATTTTGAATGTTTGACTCAAAGTTTTTTTTTATGTAGACACTAAATCAGTATTTCAATTAACTAGAACTAAGAAAATACATTATGAAACCACGTGGAATTTATAGTATTAGATAGAATATAGTATTATTTAGTTTTTGATATTTAAGATTACAGTATTTCTTTGTTATATTTATTAAAACAAAGAAAAAGCTACTAAATTTAGCAATTCATGCGCTCGCGCCTTCTCCTCTCTCTCGCTCGCACTTACCGTTTAGTGCCTAACGTAGTACTATTCTTTATTCTGTGCTATCGGTTATCCACCTGGACGTACCTTAAGGGACAGAATGCGGCACGCCGCTATCTCACTCGCATTTCAATTTTTTTTTGAATATATAAATCTGAAAGGGTGACGTCATTAGCCATAAAACGCCCACTGCTGGACGAAGGCCTCCCCCATAATAGAAGGGTGTTGCCATAATCCCCACGCTTGGCAGGCGGCTAGGGGATCGCAGAATGCTCACCACCGTTAACCGAGAGGATGCTGCTGCCCGTCCTCCAGTGGTTCTGGTTGCAGTTTAAGGACATACCCAGGTCCTGGAAAGGATGTACTTTCAAATAAATGACGGAGTTCTGAAATTAAAAACATTAAAAAAATACATTGAAAACCTCCTCCTTTTTTGCAGTTGGTTAATAAGGCAGAAAAGCGTGACAGTATTGTATAAAACCACAACGTATGTAGAAAACAGTAATACAAACTTCAACATATCCATGCCATAAGTCGTTACTGTAATTAGGCAGTCAATACGTAGTATATACGTAAGTACGTCAATAAAATAATGACGTCTCATTCAAAGATCAGACGAATGTATGGGTACCTAATTAATACTTGTGTGCTCTAGAACAAAACGGCTTCTGAGGCAGTAATAATAATTACATGCTTTAGCTTTTTGCCTTTTATTTGACTTAGAAATGGAAACAGAGGTGATGGTGGTACGTGGCGACTGATTTTCAACTCTCGTGTGGTAGCTAGCAAAGACTCAACCGATTTCGTAATAAAACGTAATAATTAAAAAAAAACTTCTCATTTACAACAAAGTCTTATGCTTTTTTAAGGAACATTAATCAGTCTTTTTAACCGACTTCAAAAATGGAGGAGGTTCTCAATTCGACTGAATATATATTTTTTTTAATTTACGCGATTACTCCCTTAATTATGTACCGATTTGGATGATTGTTTTTTATTTGGTAGCTCATACTTCAGAGGTGGTCCCATTTACATTTTACCGAAATTGATTGAGCACTTTTTGAAAAACCTACAAAATATATATATATATATATATATATACATAGATGACCTTATGATTGTTGCTCGCCCCCATCTGCAGGCGCTTCAGGAACAATTTTAGAAAAGTCAATAACATTCTCAAAATGGGGTCTTATATATATAGGGTATATTGTTTGACATTAACCAGGTTAGAGCTTGGCACAATTCGTTCATATCCACAACAAACTCTTGGGAGCGTTGCGTAAACAAAACAAGTTTGTGTGAAACTGGCGACAGCGGTTTTCCATACAATTGCTTTACAACATTGTTTTGACAGCCGTTCTACCTAAGAAATAGGGCCTTCGCTTTTCTATGTTCTTTCCTGCCTCCGCACATCATCTCGCGACCCTACGAGTGTCAACCGTTCTGGCGTGTCGCTGTTGCTCTAGAGACCAATAGCAGTGCAGCGCCCGCCAAGCCGCAAAAGTCCTCTTAATGTTATCAGTACCATTGACTAGTACCATAACCGCCTAAATATATGTTGGTGATAGTAATTATACATTTTAGCTACACTGCAAATTATAAAAGTTGGACACATGATCCGTTAAAGTCTTACAAAAAAATATTACACATTCGACTAAAACTGCTCAGAAATGAATTTCGCTAAAAATTCTGTTAGCATGAACAATTTTTAAAACAAACAAAAGACTGGAGTAGTTCTTCCAATAACTGAATTACTGGACCGTTACAGTTAGTGGAAAAAGAAAGTGTAAAACAGTTAAGTACAATGCAGTACATTGTAATTGCGGAAACGGAGTAAAATGATTAAAAGTATTAACTTTCAGCTGACGCCGGGAGCAAACACGGAATTAGATTGTGCAAGTAATTTATTGCGTGGACACTTTTTGTACTCGTTGAGCTCATTCGGTTTTGTAGTACAGTCTAGCTTTTTGTTGATGTGAATTCTTATTTTTACCCGACTGTCCAAAGGCAGTGTAGTTTTTCGAGAATTTAATTAATAAAATATCTGCTTGTTATATTTTATTTCAATAAATGATTAAATGAACAAGATGCTCTTAGGCCTGAATCTCACCTAGCTGATATGCCACGTGATCTGGCAAATCCACAGAAAAGCGAAGGCCCTACCTCTTAGGTGGCAAATCTATATACAAACGCGTGACGAGTGACACGTTACGCGCTAAGAAATCTTGTCAGATCGCGTGTCACGGCAGTATTGAATTAAATAATTTCTAAAAATATGTATACGTGGAGTTGCTTGAGAATAACTTGGAAACAACAACACGAACGGAACGGAACAAAAAATAAAACGAAACGGATGGAACGTACGGAACGGAACGGGTACGGGGACGTACGGGTTGTGCGGATTTTTTTCTAAAGTATTGTGGAGTACTTAGTAGAAGAAATAATGAAACAGATTTTTTTCTTGCAAAGAAAGAATCTTCATAATAAAATCTCAAACTATTGAGAATTTTTCTTGAATACTTTGGGAACAACCCGTTCTATCAAAACTACAAACTACTAATTTATAAGTAGTATAGGTATATGCAAATTTTATCCGTATGTTGCATATAATATCAATACAATTTTATTATACAATGTACATTTGTATACTAATGGTACGTATACATTGTGATATTAGTAGAGAAAAACTGTTGCTGAAATATTTTCACTTCCATTATACCAATCTCCCCGGCTCACACATCAAAGGAGTGTAATCGTGTGAGTGGGTGTGGTTGCAGTGAAAGCAGACAGCGTATCTAAAGGTTGTAACTGGTATCTTTCGGTTCTGTATTTATTTTCTGGTGCAAAGAATAGCCATTTAGCGCGGTAATGTTGTCGTATTGGGTATCTTTGTATCAGAAACGGTGAGCGAGTTATATGATAACACAGATTTAAAAAAAAAACGGGGTTGGACCTATGTTAAAAGTTGTACACAAGTATGCCTTTTCGGCTTAATGCTACCATTCCAATTAGCCCCGTACAGTTAATGTTGTCATTAACATGTGAAGCTAATAAAAGCTTCTTAAAAATGTTGTAATATGTAAACATTTTGTAGTAGTAGATCTCTTTTGCAGAGTCCGCTTCCTTCCGAGGACTCTGCAATAGAGTACCTTTATAGCTAAACCTATAGACCTTTGTCAGTTATTCAACTGCCAAGCATAGTGTGCAAGCGTTACTGTTGTGTTTTGGTTTGAAGGGCAATGTTACTAGAGAAATTTCTAGGCATGAAGAGATTTGACATCTAATATCTCAGGGTGACGAGCGCAGTGGCAATGCGGCGCAGGATTTTGTTCGCAAGTACACAATTCTAGCACTGCTACTGCTATGGGCAGACGTGATGCTTACTACCAGTCGAACATCTCCCTCATCTCGTCATCCATTGCATAAAAACCCATGTCAAAATATTATCGCGAACGGTCACACCACACCCTTCACCGACACCGCGACAGTTACATAACCGAGTGTACATTTTAAAATCTGCTCCCAACGCTTCCATATAGCCAATGTTCGAGGTCGGCTTGGAAACACTTTGTACTTTACCGGCGTACCTTTGTAGTCGTTGATTTTTGAACGAATGCTAGAAAGCTAGAAATGTTCGACGTTCAGGTAAAGCACTTGATGACTACAGTATTCGACTAGCATAGTTTTGCTCACTGTTTTATAGCTTTCTCGCATTTTTTTGCGGAAAGAAAGTATGTTATGTGCATCCATATGATAAACTACAAAGACTACTTAGCCTATACTACACAACAAAAAACAAAAGGATTGTATCCAGACCGATGAAAGTCTAGATACAATCCAAATGCTCAAACCCACTACCAGTCGGCAGCGTACCCAGCATGCTGGCGGCATTGCCACGCTGGATGGCAATGCTTATACGTTGGGCCAAATAAACGCCAGCATTTTGATCACGCGTCGCGTCGACCAGGCGCTCGGATGTTTTTGGACAATCCAAATGCTCAAACCCACTACCAGTCGGCAGCGTACCCAGCATGCTGGCGGCATTGCCACGCTGGATAGCAATGCTTATGCGTTGGGCCAAATAAACGCCAGCATTTTGATCACGCGTCGCGTCGACCAGGCGCTCGGATGTTTTTGAAAAGATGATGAGCTCCCGGTCCCCACGGACCCAATGTCTCAACACCAAACGGCTCAAATATGTAACCTCTGCCGAGGTTAGCATACTTGCGCCGCTTGTGCTGCTCCGCCGAATTTCCCGCCGCACCAGCCCTACTCTGTGTCTCAGGAAGATGTGACGGTGCCAAAGTATCAACGTAAGTTGCGTCCCATACAAGGGGCCGTCCCAACTTCCAAGGCACAAGTGTCATACCGTCAGGTCTTTTGCCATCGTCACGCGCAAGGCCGCTCGGTTCGAGCACAGCTGCAACATTGGCGGTGGATAAAGCCCATATGATGCACATTGCCGCCATTCTAAAGTTTGTCAAGATGGGATCAGCTGTTTAGTCGCGAATGTAATAATCAAAGAGAGGAGAGTCATTGCCGCATTCACAAAAATTGTGATAGTGTGGGCAATTTAGCCTTACCAAACAAATGTCTCGAAGGCTGTGGAATCAAAACAGAGTTTGAATGTGTTTTAATGATAATAAGTCTTGAAGGAGTCATCTCTCTACGAAAGCAGTAAGTTTTTTTTGCTTTAATTATCACAGACTCCGGATGGAAAGTTAAACTTTTTTGCCAACTAATACTTAATATAAAAAACTAACGACATTACAATAAGAATATACCTACAAAAAGAAACTTTGTTAAATATGGTTTTGGGGTCAGAGCGGTGGATATGGCCCAATCTAATCGCTCTCAGAGACTAGGCCTAAGTCCAGCACTGGATTATTAAAAATGCTGATTATGCTATGTTAATTACATATGCAGTAAGCTCTAGAATGGGTAGATAGCCTAAGATTATTTTTTACAAATATTCTAATCTCGCTTTCTCTACTGTGAATTGAACGTGAAAAAGTCAAGTAAGACGGAAAAACTAAAACTAAGTGATCACATTTTGCGAAAGGGACATTGTGCAAAAGGGACATATTGCGAAAGAGACATTGTGAGAAAGGCACATTTTGCGAAAGGGACATTGTGCGAAAGGGACTTTTTGCGAAAGAGACATTGTGCGAAAGGGACGTTTTGCGTGCAGTAGACATTTTAGGAAAGAGACATTCGCGTCGGAGCCCATTACTCACACCAACCAGACAACATTAGCAACATCACTGATCTCTAACAGATTCATCTAGAAACAAACCTGTTATCCTGTAAAGTTAAATAGTTAATTCCCTGTTCGTAATAAGTAAACTAAAAAAATACACATCCGTTGATTAAAACGCTTTCATTTACTAAAAAAAATAAAAAGTGCATTTTTAATTTCATTCACTGTCAAGTGACTGAGACGTGAAAAACTCGAGTTACGGTTAACCACGAGGTTTCCTCTATTACAAAGAAATAGTGGGAGAGACAACGGCCATTCATAGTTGAGTTTTCTGACAACCCGATGAATATAAAATGTATTGGGTAGTATAGGTATTTTATGTATTTCACTTTCTACCTGTCTTGGAATGAAGATAAGACATCAATGAATCAATAGTTTCATCCGAGGTACCAATAAAAATAAAACCCTATTATTATCAGAATAACGCATTTTTCAGGATAACAATATAGTTTCGGGATTCATTCACTTTTTCTTGCAAAATTTAACCAAAACCAAATCAGCAAGCTAGTGAAATGATAACAATCAGATACAGATATAATTCACGATCACAATGAAACGCTAATTTGCTCTTGCATTAAAACAACTTTAATATGGGTGATAATATTAAAATAATTAGGTTTATCAATGACGATAGAAACATCCTACTAATATTATAAATTCGAAAGTTTTTCGGTGTGTGTTTGTTTGTCTGTATGTTTGTTACTCCTTCACGCTGAAATGGCAGAACAAATTTGGATGAATATTGGTATAGAGGTAGCTTATACCTTGGAATAAAACATAGGCTCCTATCATCCCAAGAATCGCGGGTGAAACCCGGGGGAGGAGCGTAACTAGTAGTACTTAATAAAATCACCATAGTACTTTAATGATGATGGTGATGATGATCATCAGCCAGAAGACGTCCGCTGAAGCAAGAAGGCCACCCCACGCTTGGCAGGCAGCTTGGAGATCGCAGATTGCTCACTACCATTAACCAAGAGGACGCCCCTGCTCGTCCTTCGTGGTTCCGGGTGCAGTTTTAGGACACACCCAGGTCCATGGAACTCTAACATAGCCGCTAGAGCGCCTGTGCAACCGTGGTTGCACGTTCCCCGAAGCAATTATACTTCCTAACATTATTTTATAAAATGCTCTGTTGTGCTAGTGTGGGTAAGCAATACAGTATACAGTATCTCACTAATATTATAAATGCGAAAGTTTGTCGCTGTGTGTGTGTGTTTGTTACTCCTTGACGCTGAAACGGCTAACCGGATTTGAATGAAATTTGATATAGAGGTAGCTTATACATTGGAATATAAAACAGGCTACTTTTTATCCCAGCAATCGCGGGTTAAACCGTGGGGCGCAGCTAATACAGCAATACATTAAGCACCTTTAAAAAAAGTACCGTAGTTCTTACACTACAAGTGTTCAGTGAGAAAAGGAGTGTTCTTACTTAATTAACTTCTCCGCGTCTGGGCGAGCGAGGATCTAAATTTCTTTAAAACGCTACTTCTTATTAAAGAACACTTCTAATTTAATATTTTTAAGGTACGTGCTCGGACTTGACTGAAACCTTAGTATAATGATTCACTTCACCACATCACATCAACAGCCGGTAGACGACCACTGCTGGACGAAGGCCTCTCCCTTAAAGGGAGGTGTTGCCATAATCCCCACG
Organism: Erannis defoliaria; assembly: GCA_905404285.2. NCBI lineage: Eukaryota > Metazoa > Arthropoda > Insecta > Lepidoptera > Geometridae > Erannis > Erannis defoliaria. Next base: position 5,940,012 of record FR990066.1, on the reverse strand, counting down.
CTTGGCAGACGGCTAGAGGATCGCAGAATTTGGTACCACCGTTAACTGAGAAGACGCTGCTGCCCGTCCTCCGGTGGTTCTGGATGCAGTTTTAGGACATACCCAGGTACCCAGTATAATGATTACGTGTATTATAATAAGTAGTCAAAAACACTAAAATAAAATAAATCAGCCCGCTCCGCATGACGTTGCCATACCTTACAGGGTGTTAATAATACCTGCAATGGGATAATCTTTATTATACGCCAATAAATTGAGTATTGTAGATTTACTGCTAGTTTTTTTTCACAAGTTCACTAGTAAAATAACAGTAGACGTAATGGTAACGTGGACGGGGTGAACGTGGTGGTATTGTTGGTGGACGTGGTGGTATGGTGGTGGTGACTAGACTATGTTTTTTTTTGGATTAATGTTCCGCGATTACTCCGCCAATTATGAACTGATTTTGATGATTCTTTGTTTGGTAGGTAATACTTCAGAGATGGTCCCATATAAATTTTATCGAAATCGGTTTATTAGTTTGGTTTTTAAATCAAAATTACTAGAAAATATGAAAATGTCATCCAGGGATTCGAAGTTGAAGTCGGTTGTATTTTTTTTAAAGCGTATTACTTAGGTCTAGTTATTCGATTCACATGTAACTGTGCAATTTACGTATATTTTTTCGTAAAATTTGGTTAGAACTTTGCAAGCAATATGAGTCATAAATATCCGTCTTAAAATTGATTTATGGGAAATCTAGAAAATCGAAGTAAAACCAAAGAACATGTCTAGTGATATTACGTAGCTATATTATAAACTTTTTGTCTATGCTATGAAATCCACCTAATTATCGGCATCGTTCTAAGTTCTCATCTCTAGTTAAGGGGGTTCAACAGGAGCAAGCGGTGCGGTTAACTTAGCCTTACTTATCGATGAACTTCGCCTTAACTGATCGAACCGGAGGGACGTAGATAACGTCTGACGGAAGCGAGACCGTGAACTTTGCCTGGAAACTCTATAATGTTCTAGATAATTCGAGCTGTTATAATGACTGTGGTGAGGAAATAAGTGTATTACGCTAGTATCACGTGCAACCTTAAGGCTTTGGTCTCGTTGTCAGCTTTCTTGATCGCACATTTCATGTTTTCAAAACTTTATGAATGAAAATTATTTTAAAAACCTGTTCATTGCGCTAGGTGGACCGACGACATTGTAAAAGTCGCGAGCAACCGGTGGATGCAAATGGCAGGCTGAAATGACATTTGACGTCCCGGTCGACGGACTGATGATGATGATGATTCAACACATCTTACAGTTATTACGAAGTACATATTTAGCAAAAAAAATTTTTTTGTTTTTTTTTTGGTTGATCCATTGAGCTTTGATCTATAGAGTCACAATCGAGCAAAAAAAATGTCCGAGCCAAAACTCGGCGCACGCTATGCAGTGCGCGGACTTTTTGCCCGACTTGAACTAAGGTAAGACACAAGCGCTCAAGCATACAATGAACACTAAACAAGCGATATAACGTCTAAATTCGAACAATTGTGACCTATATGATGCACGTATAGGTATGTACAAAGGCAGTCGGACGTTTTTTGACTGTTTTCACTTAGAGATTGTGACTCTTTAGATATTAGCTCAATGGGTTGATCACATTAAATGCGCTTGGTGTTCCTTCGGTCACATTGCCGGTCAATGTAAAGAAAATATCAAAATAACATTATTTCTAAATAATGTTAATCTTCTTCTTCTTCTATAATAAAAGGCTCTGTCCTGACTGACTGGCTGACTGACTGACTGACAGACAGACAACGCACAGCCCAAATCGCGTATTCGTCTCAATGCGGAGGGGTGTACTAAAAATGGATTTTTCGAAATACGACCCCCAAGGGGGGGAGGGGTAAAGGGGGGGAAGTTTGTATGAAAGTCCTTTGTTTTTAGACTTTTAGTCACGAAAATTTGGATTTGCATAGTTCATTTCAAATACAAATAAAAAATACTGTTATCAAATTTTTTTTGACAGAGGCGATTTAAGGGGGGGGGGGCTTAAAGGGGGGTGGAATGTTGTATGGAAAGTTCTTTGTTTTTGAAGTTATAGTGTAGTTTGTATATGGGTAGTTCATTCAATGGAGTGGAAGTTTTTGGAGTTGGTAGAGTCGGTAGAGTCGGTAGAGTCGGTAGAGTCGGTAGAGTCGGTAGAGTCGGTAGAGTCGGTAGAGTCAGTCGTCGGTAGAGTCCACTGAAGAGAGAAGTAGTAGGGCCTTCGCTTTTCTGTGGTAGAGTCGGTAGAGTTGGTAGAGTTGGTAGAGTTGGTAGAGTTGGTAGAGTTGGTAGAGTTGGTAGAGTTTGCTCGGAATGATTTAAAGTGGAGAATTTTGGGAGCGGTCTGTATTTCTTCCGCACGCGGACGAAGTCGCGGGGGACCTCTAGTATCGTAATATGCAGATTTTTCCAAATAAGTAGGTATTCCTTAAAAAAACATCACATGTGCGAGCGAGAGGAGACTGCACCCAGACTTCAGTCTTAAGTAAATAGAATTAATGTAGGATAAGGGATCCACATGGATGGATTTAAATTCTACCTTTGGCTGAAACAGCAAAAAATAATTAAACAGTTACACCTTGGTACACTTACAATAATAATATAGGTAAATTAATAATTTATCCGAAGCTTACAATCAAAGGTTGTAGGTTCGATTGCGTGCTTGTAACAATGAGCAATGTTGTTTAATGAGTCCTTAAAAATGTACTTACGTAATGATTTTAAAATTCATAACGTTGTCTTAGTCACGTAACGTTGTCGTTGTTGTTGTTGTTAGTGAATGAAAACATTGTTACAAAACCATCACAATTATACCGCTAAGAATTTTAATGGCCAGTGTGAATCCATTAGTACGAACCTGGCAAGAATGGTGGAACATCGCCTAATCAACCGCCAAAGTAAGGTCAAAGGACAGCAGTGGGATGTTAAACCTTATGCAGTATCATGCTATAGATTTATCGGTTGGTTTTAGATATTAAATATTGTAAAGATACTCTCAATTCTGTCTATTTTCCACTTGTCATTATGGTTTAAGTTTTTTATATTGTCGACGAACAATACAACATTCACTTAGTGAGAAAATACAGGATACGTAAGAAACGTAAGTCATTTTTGGGAAATCGCTTTTCTGGCAGAAAACAAGAAATACGATTCGACAACAAAAAAAAACAACATGAGACCAGCATGACACAATAAAAATCATCAATAAATCATTTCAGTTTTCATTTGTTTTGTTTTTTCTTCTATAAGTTATGGCCTGCTACATTTTTCCCTCCTACATAATTATGCAGGCATACAAGCAATGTGCGTAATCATTCGTAAATCAAATAATCGTCGTTATTAAATCGTAACGTGTAAAATATATAAATACCTACGACATCAATGAATTAATAATTTATAACAATCGAACAATTCAGTCTTTCATAAATGGCGACAAGCGACATGATTCCTGGCGATGGATAGTAATTATACGACAAGAATAGAATAGACTCAAAATAGACATAGAGGAGAGGAGAAATAAACCTCTGTGATAGGGCACAGTCGACGGCTCTACTCTTTGCAGAGAACTGTCGTAAAAAATTAATACAAGAAAATGAAAGATTATTACAATAACATAGCTAAATATCGAGTTAATGTGCCGAAGAAATCATTACTAGTTATTATTCTGTGCTAATATGAAGTGTCCATTTATTTTCATATTCCTCGTAGTTCGCTTTATTGAACCGTGTGGATATAAAAGAGCAAACTCTACACAGTTCGACTATTGAATCGAACCAGAAGGACCTAAAAATACTCGTTGTTCGCTTGATCGAACCGTTTGGACATCAAATAGCAAACTCTGCACAATTCGATCATTGAATCGAACCACAAGGACGTCAAAATCCTCGTGGTTTCGTTGATCGAACTACGCGATCGAACCTCGCGGCCGGAGAGGTGAGATTTGAGGACGCTGCTGCGCTAAATGAACTTTTAAGTTTAGATCACACCTTCACAGCCACTAATAATAACAACAACAACAACAACAAATAATAGCAACAAAAAAATAATAGTGATAGTGATTATGGCAATAATAGCGTTGTTAATAGCAACGAAATGTTGACTCAACAGCTGAGTTTAACATTTGCACAAAGGAAGGAACAGGGTTGATATTTTAAAATCGTGACGTTAGTTCACTTCGCCACTACAGTTTGTGCATAAACTATATTTTTTTATAGTTCGTATTGTATTAGGTGCAGTTAAAATGTTATAGACAATAGACAATAGTTTATTCGTATTAGTTTATATGTTCGCACTTAGCCAATTACGGTCTTACTTAAAAAAACTTTTCAACCGTTAGTCACTGCTTAAGATGCTCTGCCATCTTCTCTCTGACGTGAAGTGTAGCATGCAAGAACAAGACTGAGAAGTTTAAGCAGTGACTAAGAGAATCGAGATTATTTTAGGTAAGGCTGTTATCGTGCGTGTTGCGGGATAGAGAAAGAGATAGACAAAAATAGATTTATAATAAACGCAGCGCACAACTTTAATCGTATTACTTACTATACTTAAAGAGGCAATGGTGACGTGAAGAGCTACAACCATAACGAAGACAGGTGACTTGTTACAGTGATTTACTTTTTTATTTGTACACCGATTATCCCGTGATTCGCTTTCTTGCTTCGTTTCCTTCACTTATATTTTAATTAATCGTAGTTCCTGTCTATTGCCTAATTAATGTACGTTTTAATCTTTTAACTTTCATTGCAAAGAAGAAAGCTCGTTCCGTACAGTTAGTAAAGTCAGATTGAAATGTAATTTCTTACAATATCTCTGTTTACTCGTAGTTCATAATAATAAAGTTACCGATTTAATCGCATGCTATGTTACTTTTTGCATAATATATTGCGTCACTTGTCGCAAAGCTGTCGTATCGTCGAGTGTAAAACGGACTGCTCAGTAATTTATCACAGCGGGCATCGAAATAATTCGTTACATTCAACGCTGATAGAAAACAAATAAATAATCAAAATTTAATTATTGCGCAGCGCGTTTAATTATCAAATTCATTGTTTAACGAAAATAAACACATGTAACTGAAGTATTGCATAAATGGAGTAATGGACATTGGACAAATGCGGTTGGGTTCTAATGACTGTTTAGTTTCGTGTTTGTTTCATTACATTTAATTTAAACTAGTTGAAATAAACACCTCGTTTATCACTCCGAATGTAACTATTTCTCTTTAGACCTAATCTAATATATTACTACAAGAATCAGAGTCCTGACTTCCTGACAGACAACGCACAGCTTAAGCCGCTGGTCGTCGAGACTTGAAATTTGGAGGGTGTATTAAATACAAATATTTGTGTTGGGTGCATCAAGACAAATTATGAGATAACAAAATTCATGACAAAATTTGTCTTGATGCGTAGAGGTGTACTAAATACTATTATTTATTCTGTGGTAACCAACTATTAGGGACCTGGGTATGTCCTAAAACTGCACCTAACCGCCGGAGGACGGGCAGCAGCGTCCTCTTAGTTAACGGTGGTTAGCAATCTGCGACCCCCAAGCCGCCTGCCAAGCGTGGGGATTTTGGCAACCCCTCCCTATTAAGGGGGAGGCTTCCGTCCAGCAGTGGACGTCTTACGGCTGTTGATGATGATGATGAACCAACTATTGGAGAGAGCTATGCTCGGAGTTACTTTGCGCGATAGAATCCGGAACGAGGATATTCGCCAAAGAACCAAAGCTACCGACATAGCTCGCAAGGTTTGCATGTTGAAGTGTGTTGTGCAGGCCACATCGCTCGAAGAACTGATAACCGATGCGGAAGAAAGGTTCTTGAGTGGCGACTGCGAACCTGAATACGCAGCGTAGGCGCGGCCTCCCACTAGGTGGACCGACGACATTGTAAAAGTCGCGGGCAACCGGTGGATGCAAATGGCAGGTTGTCGTACAGTGTAGCGGTCTAAGGGGAAGGCCTTCGTTCAGCAGTGGACGTCTGCGGGCTGGTTATGATGATGATGATGAACCAACTATTATTTATTATGTGGTGTAACTAAGAAAGGATTTTTCAAAATTTTATCCCTAAGAGGGTAAAAATAGATGAAAACTTTTGAATGACCGTCCTTCGTTTTTAAACTTTTAGTTGTGATAATCACTTGGAAGATCTAGCTCTCGGATAACCCCAGTATTTGGGTAGTTTATTAAAAATAAAAAATGTAGTGCTGCTTTTAATTTTTTTTGACAGGGATGACTTAAGAAGGCGAAATGGGGGATGAAACTTAGTATGGAAAGATTTTTGTTTGAAGTTATCATAGTGATGCATACTGGTACTCGTATTTGGTTAGTCAGTTTAAAATGAAAAATATCAATATTTTTTTGACAGAATTAACTTAGATGTGGGTGAAACTTTGTATGGGAAGTTCTTTGTTTTTGAAGTTATAGTGATGTATTATGTATTTTGAATTTGAATTTATTACAGCGGTATGAATGAGATTTATGGGAGTGCGGCGAATTTCTTCCGTAGGTGGATGGAATTTCTAGTATATTATAAAAGACATCTTAATTTTTTTATAATATTTAATATAATATACATTAATCATGGCGTTTTATTGAGTCAGTACAGATTTACACACACGAGTGTGGTCAAGTGAAATGGCGTAGTGAATTGTTGTTATGTTTGTGCTTATGTTTCCTGTGTTGTTTTCAATACTTTGATGTAGCTTCTGACTACTTTACTAGAAGTAGGACACAAATATTATACTAAATCTGTGTATGACCTAAACTGTGTCTTAAACGCACTTGACTGGAAGTCATTAAAAACTTGAACAAGTAAATGGCAAATACACAAAGTGCGATGCCATAATTCTTAGGAAACAAGGAAAAAAGCAATGGATGTTAGTGCAGGCTCAGGCAGGCCAGTTTTTTCCCTCGTAAGGAAACACCCGTAGTCCCGTACTTACTAATTGCCCGGTAATTACAGGGGACAGCGCCGTAATCACTGTCCTGGGCTAATTTGTAGTTAACTGTTTTTGTGCTTCCAGAACAGTCCGCTTGAACTCTTTTATCTGCGATTGGTTTTATTTTGGAGAGTATTGAATTTCTTTTTAGTGAAACTTGAGCTTGAGGAGGAAGGTTTTTAATGGCGTCAATTATTTTAAATATTATTTTTACGTATAAGAAATTGTCTATAGTATTAAAATCTTTGTTATTGATAGAACAGTTGGATCAAGGCAGTCACGAGTCACCGAACGGTAGACTTATATGCGAAATGGGTGAATATGTGGAGGTAGACTACCATCCCGATAGTCAGATGACATTGTGTAGCATGTCGGAAAATAGTGGATGAGGCATGTACCGGAAAGGATGGTGTAAATGAGAGGGGCCTATATCCAGAAGTCAATGAATACGAGTGGTTGACTGCAAAACTTAGCTCTTTTTAAGCTCGTCTTCTTAGCTCTCTTTTTGAAATCAACACCGAAACAAAACAAACGAAACAACAACCTGGCTGGTGGCAGCACTACTATGTTGTTGTTCAGTTAGTGCCGATTTACGTACGTGTGGGCGAGTGATATATAATGTGGTGAAACATGGCTTTTCGCGTTGCTTTAAAAACACCGAAGAAGCTTGTACTCGTAGTAAAGTTGCCACGATTTTACTAGGCCATGATTGGACATGACCGTGAGTAAGGCCTCGTTCGCACGGGCGCTTTTTCAACGCGCGTAACGGATACCCGGGTATTTGTTCACACGGCAGCGCTTTTTTACCGCGACGTTTTTGTATCGCGCATTGTCGAATTTCGAGCGTTGGGCGTTGAGCGTTTGATTAATGAAACGTGCGGCATTTCATACTTCTGTTCACACGAGCGCTAAAAAAGCGCTCATTCTTCGTTCAGTATCCCGCGCGCCCGCATGCCAGACAGCCGTCTCGATCGTTATCGTCGTCGTGGGTTGTAGATCCTGAATTATTGATTCGAGGTCCCACTATTTGTAACAATTCATCAAATTTTTTATAGACATTCGAAAATAAAAACGGTTTTTTGCCTTAAATCTTTTAAAGTGTTATGAATTGACCACTAATTTATCTCTTGACACTCAGGGGATGCACCCAGAATACTTTTTGGTTCCTTTTCCGCCTTTTTTACGCAATAGGGGTCTATTGCAAATAATTTTAGGAAATTAATTTCGCGTCCTACATAGGTCCTACTGCAGCGAGATCCAAGACAAGAGTGATTTTAAAGCGTTCGTATGAACACACTTGTGGAAAGCGTTAAAAAAGCGACAACGCCAGGTTTTAACGCGACGTTAAAAAGCGCCCGTGCAAACGAGGCCTTACTGTATGTGACTTCGCACATACAGCAGCAGCAGCTTTCGCATTACGCTGAGTTGGGATCGGTTTCGTGACAAAGAGTATAGGTGCTCACTATTTATTTATTATTTAAATTTCTTTCTTTTGTATGAACTTTTGAGTGTGTATCTATTTTTTTTTGTCTCGAATTAAAAAAAACTTTATTTCTTTCTTTTTTACTTTGACTGTTACTAAGACTCATTTGTCTGGAGAAGTAAAGGTCGATGAAGAAGTTTGTATTGCGGCTGAAAGATTTGTATCCGTGGCCAGAAACATTATAAAAAAACTTATTGAGCACAGATATAGAGGAAGTTTTGTCAGGAAAAAAATAACCATTCCTTTTGAGAAGAATGACTTATTTTTTCTATGGAAAATATCATTTTTTTGCGCGGTTGTAGAGTTGGTCACATAGTACAAATTGTTCACAGTGATGAGCACAATGGCCTCCTTTCTCCTTTCGTGTAAAGTTTATGTTTGTGTGTATTAGGTACCTATTTATCTGCATTATTTACTTTCACAGCCACTGTAAAACGTCTTACTCTCAGAGTAGAGCAGAGGAATGACTAATATATTATTCATAACTGTTACACGTAACATAAAGTATGGGCTTAATGTGATACCTAATGTTATGTTACTGAGTATTCGTTAAATATAGAAATAGAAAAAAAATAGAAATAGAAAAGACTTTATTTGTGACAAAAACATAACATACGCAAAAACAAAAGAAATTCAGACAATGAAACACAACATATTAAAGAAATTAAACCTAAACATATACACCTATGACTAGTTTTATATATGTTAGGTTCTAATTCGTTCATGGTTATGCTCAATGCTAATACGCTAGAAACACTGAGGGAGGACAGTCGTTTTATACTGATACTATCCGACTGTTCCGAGTAACAGTTTATAGATCCTGTTATCCGTAAAGCGTTATATTCTATACTAGCTGTGCCCCGCAGTTTTACCCACGATTTTTGGGATAAAAAGTAGCCTTTGTTGTCCAAGTTATAAGCTACCTACCACTGTTCCAAATGCCATCTAAATCCGCTCAGATGTTTCAGAGTGAAGGAGTAACAAACACACATACTGACACACTTTCGCATTTATAATAATTATTAGTAGGATTAAGAATTTTGAAATTAGACCACAATATAGTAACACTACGGTATAGAATTGCCTGCAAACAGGTATTTGCCAATATATTGAGGACGCGACACCTGCAGTATCACGCTTTCAATACATTTTATAAGATCGCTGACGCGACGTGATATATATTGAAAAAGCCCCTTCCTTGTAAGAGATGGGGAGGAAGGAATGATTTTATTAGCTTTGCGGTTTGGGATGGTATTGGTAAATAGTATCTATGAGTTGGCCAAATTATAAAACATTAAAGCCACTGCTGGCCAGCTCTTGAAGGGCGACTTTTTTTTTTATACAATCAAGTGATGAAACGGACAAGACGTTCGCCTGGTGGTAAGCGTCAGGTCTGCCACTAACAGTAATAGTGCCAGAATTGTGAACTTGCGAACAAAATCCTGCGCCGCACTGCGCTCGTCACCCTGAGATATTAGATGTTAAATCCCTTCATACCCAGTAACTTCTCTTGCCATCACGATGCCTTGACGCCGGTTGCCAGATTCACATATGCCATTGAATTTCTTCTTGGATATTATGCCTCAAGATATTTTAAATCCCAAAAGCCAATGGTATGAGTAATGCCAGTGGTAAGCTACATAGGGAAGATTGCCGAAAGCGGAAGGAGGCTTGTCCCCTGCATTGGGCTGAATAAGTAAGAATAATGGCGTTTAGTGTACGATTCTGAATCCCAGTACGAGTGGCGTACCAATATTATTCCTTCGATAGAAACTCAGTATGTGTGTATGTTTCTTTGTTACTTTATAACGATCAAAAGTCTTGACAAATTTGGATGAAATTTGGCATAGAAATTGCTCGCAATCATGTTCTCATTTTATTAAGATACTATAGGACCAGCGCGACTTTGTCCGCGCGCGGAAAAAAATCGCCTCTCTCCCAAATACTCGTATCTTTCATACCGCTGGGTAAATTACCTAATTATTTTCCTCCCCATATTCACCACTTTAAATCATCCCGAGCATATACTTTAAAAAAAAGAACTTACCATACGAAGTTTCACCCCCTTAAGTCATCCTGTCATTTTTTTTAAATTAAAAACAGCTTTTTTTATTAACTATCCAAATACAATTTTTTATGACTAAAAGTTCAAAAATAAAAGACTTTCATACAAAACTACCCCCCCTTTTTCCATCCTTTGGAGTCGAATTTAGAATAATCCTTTCTTAGTGCACCTCTCAGTCATAATCACCAGTTGTTAGTACTGTGTAAACTTGAAATACAACTATAAAGAAGCGTGATATTTCTAATATAATGTAAGGGATACGTGGCGTACTTCCTGCGCCACTCGCACCGGAAACTGGAAGCCACGTAAACATAAATTGAGCATGAACTAAAAGGATACGGATTTACTGATATTCCCTATTCTTATCTTGCTTTTCAGCCGGATGTTCGACTGAGGTTGGATTCCTTGGGAGAGGTATTATGAAGATGAAGATAATGTTATTTTGTGTGTATTTGCGCATGTCTACACTTGCGCACAAAAGTACTAGTCCTATTGTTTTAAATAATTATTAACTTGCCTTTTGCTCGCAGCTTTTTGTAGTGGTAGGACTCTACTGCAGAGTCCGCCTGGGGAAGTACCACACCTTTGCCAGTTATTCGACCAACAAGCAGTAGTGTGCAAGCATTACTGTATTCCGGTATGAAGGGCAATATTACCAGAGCAATTACTGGATATGACGAGATTTAATATCTTTTATCTCAGGGTGACGAGCGGAGTGCAGTGCGGCGCAGGATTGTGTTCGCAAGTTCACAATTCTGGCACTGCTACTGTTAGTGGCAGGCGTGACGCTTACCACCAAGCGAACGTCTTGCTCGTCTCGTCACTTGAATGTATAAGCTTCGTATATTGGTTATTACTCATACCGCGCCTCGTACCACCAAATATACCGATAAATCGCCTACTGCGCAGCTTAACCGCCAGCGTTCTTTTTACATGACGCGACCTATATATAATAATGCATTTACAAAATTATGTTTTACTAATTCTCTACCTCTTTTGCAAAATGGCAGGTACCAGCCACCGTAGTAGGTACCTAATAATTTTCCGCCAAGAAGTACCTACGCAAGTGGGACAGTTCACCTTAGAGTATATTCCAGTTTCTTCTCCGTCAGTTCTTCTCTGTCGATTCTTCTCCGTCTGTTCTTTCCCTTCGATTCATGTCCATTGATTCTTCTCCGTCAATTTTTCCCCGCCGAATCTTCTCAAAGTTTATCTATTGTTTTTCTTCCACACTCTCTTCTCCGTCAATTTTAGAGTATGTGAGAAAGCACTGGGTATGTTCTTAAAGTACACCCAGGACCACTGGAGGACGTGCTGCAAAGTCCTCGCGGCTAACGGGGTGGTAAGCATTCTGCGATCCACAAGCCACCTGTCAAGCTTGGGGATTATGGCTCCCCCATTAAGGGAGAGGCCTTCGTCCAGCAGTGGACGTCTTTTGGCTGATGATGAGAAAGCACACAAGCTGTGGTGGCTCAGTCGCGCTGTTGAAAAAGATCGAGTCGAGAAGAGAGCTTACTTAAAACGACCAATAGGGCGTCCAGTAGGTATTTGATCTTAAGTACTTACCGCTGGTCTGACTTCGTGGACAAGGATCTGCACGAGCTCTGGCGATCTGAATGGCATGAGATCGAACAACGCTGCAACTGGTATTTGGAGACAATACTAAATAATATAGATACTTAAAATACTACACGTCATGAAATTATGGTACAAATAGTAATTCTACGAAATCCAACTCTGCGCTAAACTACTTTTCTCTCCATCAACGACGACACAATAAACTACTCTGCATTGTCATTGTCTCTAAACCAATATCAAATCTTCATGTAATAACAACCCAAAATGTGTTTTACAAAGGCATTAAATATTAACCCATTCGACTCCATTGTAGATTTGTGAAGGTCAATATTGACATAAATCTCCTTGTTCTGAAATTCTGAAACAATAAGGCAGTTATTCCGAAACTATTTGAAATGCGCCATTGTTAGAGGCAAACTTCTCCGATTGTTTCAAAACGAATTCTTGCTTTATCATCGGCGAGAAGTTGAATGAAATTTGACCTGCTGTCTTCGTGCATATACCATTGGAGATGGATGACCACGGCGTACCCCTCTGCTACAAGGCATATAGTTAGTTTATGACCAGTGTCGTAACTAGCCTTTCATGCGCCTTCTGATTGCGAGCAATTTCGGTGCGAGCTTCTATTACTGTGCCCTTACATGACCCAAGAGTTGGTCTTGGTCTGGTCATTTCGGTGCCTCTCTAAGGTCTGCGCCCTGCCTGGGCAAAGCTGGCACCGCCCTTGTAATGGAACTGCTTACACCCTTTGTGAATATAGCAATAGCGCCAGGTAGCTTCATACTCTGCTGTTTTATTCAACTGTAAATAATTGTAAACATTTAACATCAACATCAGCAATGAGACGTCTACTGCTGGACAAAGGCCTCCCCTTTCTAGAGGGGGTCGCTTGGCTGGCAGCTTGGGGATCGCAGAATGCTCAGCACCGTTAAATGAGAAGGCTCCGCTGCCCTCGGGAAGTTCTGGATGTAGTTTGAAGACATAACCAGGTCCAGGCAATTGAAAGCATTGCATTGGCTTGTTGTTTATAGGTTGGAACGAAGTAATTTGCCAGAGAACTAAGTCACCGACATAGCTTAGCGTATAGACAAGCTGAGTAGCAGTGGGCTGGACATATCTGTCACTTATGGGATAACTGCTGGGGAATCCATTTTCCGATTCGTGGTCTCCACTCTCGAACACGTGTGGCAAAGTAGCGTATAGGATTCTAGAACCACGAATAGGTAAACGAAGCGTCGGATGCCCTGAGACTCGATAGAGTGACGATATACGTAGGATGGCTGTGGTTGGAAGCGGAATACCAAAGGTCGGGCTTAATAGCATTTAAATATGTATACACATAGGGTACACAAAATAGCACGTGGGTACGTGCAATTTTTTTGTAGATATTTTCTTTACAGTGTTTCTTTTATGTATACTTGTATATCTTAGTGAGTGCCACGATAATAGTTTCGTTTAATAAACAGTCTGTCGCAGATCGTTATGAAGGAAATTGTATCCGAAACGTTTCCTTGAGTAAGTAATCGGAAGAGGAAAACCGGTTTTTGTTAATACATCGGGTTGTAACGAGTGTCATAGCATTTGATACCACTTTATATCTTGAATTGCTTTTAGCTTTTTCACACCGAAGGGCAAGAAAGAAATATCTAAATCGATCTAACAAATAATATGATTTTAAAAAGGTTTTTTAGATATTGCCTAGGCTGTTAAGCAATGTTTTTCGATTAAATAATAATCGAAAAAATTGCCCTACCGAATGTTTCTGCTAAATATTATTAAAATCGGTCGATTACTGGCGCCGTAGCTAACGTCTCCCCTTTTTGGGGGAAATACAAATAAATTGGAGAGTTCCAATCAAAAACCGCCGACGACAAAACTATGAAGTTGTAGAAGTTTCGTCAAAATCAGTTAAATAAATTAATAGAAAAAAAAACATTTCTAAACACGCTTTTATCTGCACATGGTCCTGGCAGCAGGATCAGGCCCAGCTCACCAAAATATTGCAATGTCATCAGGTTTATGCATGAATAGGTACCAAATTTGAGTCCATTCGCGCTACGTTATATGGTTCAAAATTCAGTTGCACATTTTGACCTAAACAAACGTACATACAATACAAACATAAAAGCTTATAGAAACTACCTGTATGCGAGTATACCAACTTTCATACATCCGGACTGATGAATGCTAGTTGTTACAGAGTTCGCTCGCTTCGCTTCCTCAGTCAATTACAGAAGGCTTATTTTTTTCCCGTGCTAGATTAAATTAACGACCCGTAGGATGTCACATTACATAATTTAAAAAAACATCTGTCCGATCGACAATACTGATATATTATTATTTAATTAAAAATGAATACTTCACAAAGTAAAGGATAATTGCTAGGACTTGGTCGTTGTGGAAACAAAATTGAAAAAAAAACCTCGTTAGAAAAAAAATACGAAAAAAATTACTCTAAATCGCCAATTTAATACTTGATAATCTACAAATACTCTCACGTCTAGTAAATCTTAAAACTTTGCATAGCATAACAATTGAACTGATTATAAGAGATGCCTTGAACGTTTTAAATTGTAAAAATAACTATTATATTGCCTGTAAAGAAGAAATACCTAAACAATCGAGCGTTGAAACCAGTATAACTGAGACGTTTCTTGCCGCCTAGCAGTAGCTGAGGTAGGGTACAATCTTAAAAACAACTGTATTTGAGTGTAAAAAAGTTGGCAACCCTACTATGATATTTCAGCTCCATTAATCGGTGTAAAAGTCGTCTATAATCGCTATCCGTGCACCAAAAATCGACGTTCCAACGATGTTATTCCCAGGATATGTTTACGTTCACTCAATGAAGCTCTCGATTAATACGTCCGAAATGTTGCGGGACATGTGATATTAAGTGCTGTCGCTTCAGCCAGGCTTTCTTACATGGGAAGAGATTATTAATTGTTCTCGGGTGTTATAATATTTGAGCAGTCAGTGCAAATACAGCTTTTACAACTCTACTTGCTCTAAAGTGTCAGTATTAAGTATACCATAGTATTCGGATCACCTGAGGGCCTCACGGCGACAAATTGTTTATCTGTAGGTACAATCACCCCTGAATATAGGAGCTACCCTATCTTCCCGCCCCCTTAAGTTGGCCATACTACAACCATATGCATTCTACTCAAACAACTACTTTTATATTAACTAGGTGATAGAACGAATAGTGCTAAACTCAGTTTGTTTCAGAAAAATCATTTGAAAGTAAAATTATATAATTATGTCGATTACACTCCAAAGGGTACATTAACTATCGCTGCTTACACATAGTTCTTAGAGTTTAAGTATACTTATTACAATATTAAACAGAAATGTAGAGGAAAAGGGACGCGAAAGAAATTGCAGGGCTGAGCATCATCATCGGTCCGAAAGATGTCCACTGCTGGACGAAGGGTTAACCAGGGATGGGTTAACATAATCTCCACAATTGGCAGGCGGCATGGGGATCGCAGAATGCTCATCACCGTTAACTGAGAGGACGCTGCTGCGCTGTTTATGCTGCCAGAGCATAATCAGCGGAGACTCATGTATAGTTGCGGATCAATCTTAAGGGGCAGTGCTCACATGGTCGGAACGTCGAGGTGGCTTCAAGGTAGTACGAGCGGCATGGAAAAGTCAACTCTACCTGTTGACGTGTAGGTTCAAAATTGTAACCTTTTAACTTCGTCAAAACTTGGCGCCTAGTACAATTTTGAACCTTAAGGGTAACTTTTCCGCGCTGGTTGTATATTCGCACTTCACAACCCGCCACCTCTTAGATCATGTGAGCATTGCCCCAGTCAGATAGGTAGTCCGTTGTTCAATATCGGTTATCTAAGTAACACATTGTCATAGTTATGCTCCGCCGCAAGGGCTACCGAATACGGAAATTATAAATAGTTTTGCAACTATTCAAGGAATTTAGTTGCAGTTGCAGTACCACTGTGCCACGCAAACTGTTGCAATATAAAACGTGACTCGAACTTCCCTCTGGGTTCTACAGCGTGTAGATGCCCTAAGTTCCACTGCTTGAGAATTCACTGGCTGAATGCACAGACCACGTACTGCCAAAAAAGGAAACGGCGAACAAAGAAAAACGTGTCTTTTTGGCGGGAATGTGAAGTTATTAGAACGTGATGTGATTTTGTTTTATTTCGTTGAAAAAAAATGTGACACTAAATAAAAGGTTAAGCCGTCAATTTAGTTTTTTTTTGTTGCCGGTTTAAAAGTAAAACAAATAAAAAACTAACGATACAATTTGAGAGTTGAGCACGGATTGCGAAAGAAAGTTGTTTAAGTAATTTCGAAGAAAAAAAAACGCGAAAGCTTGTAAAACATGATTGAGTACTCCAAACAAAAACAAATATAAATAAAACTGTTTAATGCTGCATAAAGCATGAATTACTCATTAAACAAAATGTTTCACACACAACTTACCTTTAACTGATTAAACTATCAACCAACACGAATGTAAAGCCATTTATTATGGTTTTTCACAATGTTTGTGCCAGGGAATACTATAAAAAGTTCGAAATCCCTAATAAACAACGCATTTTTTTTTTTTTTTTTTTTGCCGGCGGTCAGCTGGGGAACGGTGACATTTCGATATTCAAGCGCGCAACCCTTGAAGCCCGACCAGACATTCCCAAACATCAGAATCGAGCTTTACTTCCCTTTTCCAGTTTCCTTCTCTTTCCCTCTCTCTTAGTAAAATTCAATATTTTACAGTGCATAAATTCAATAAAAAAAATGAAATAGTGTTCGTCTGTCACCACGTGCATGGGGCAGTTCGTGCTAATCAAAGTTAAAAAAACAGGCGACACTCGTGCAACGCGTATGGTCATTCCACTTACTTTTTGTATTCCGTGGGTCGGCTAGTATAGTTGGTAGGTGTTATAAACAAGCCTTATCAAAAATACTGCATTCGTGTTGTCTATGCAAAAAGTTTCAAAGTTTTTGCTACGTTGTAAGTGAAACTCGATTTTTATCGTTGATTTACAGCTGCTGCATTTTCACAGAATAAGTATAGGTATATTAAGTAGGTATTGTGTTGTATATGAGAAGCGGTACGTACACGTTAAAAAAGTAGGTTGTCCGTCGATAAGACCTATTACACATCAACACAAAAGTTTGGAATCCTACATTTTTGGTCATAGCAATAATAAGCCCCGCCCTATACCTATATCATGCCCTTCTATTACTTTGTGATCATGCCAGACTTGCGCACAAATGTACGACGCTTCCTGTACACTACTTATACTCTGTCAATTGTGTTAATCACATTTCGATAGCTCATACAAAGCTACGACATAACATTGTAGAGTCTAGCAAATTAAATCCCATACAAATAAATACGTTTCATCTAGCTTTGCTTTGCTTTTCTTTTTTTTTGTTTTTTTTTTGCTTTTTATTTGCATTTTTTTTCTAGGTTACGACATTCGAAAGTTGACATAACCTTGTAAACAGGTAATGCTAGATCAAACGAATTTAATATATTTACAGCTAGTAATAATTAATAAAAAAGTTAAAAGCTAAAATTTTTGATATTTTGTAATTATTAAACCGGTAGGTATTTGCCGGTACAAAAAGCGGAGTTTTACGCTTTACACATTAATCATTTAATAATTAAGCATTAGTAAAAGCAATATTCCACAAACATTTTTAATTTTACAACGTTGACAGCGCTGGTATAAAAAAAAACAATTGCATCGAACGCAACCACAAAGCGCAAATGATTAATTATACAAAAACATGGTGTTTGCCACAGTTTTCATTAAATAATGTGCATTATGTCATTCATTTATGTGTGTGATTATACAGGGTTATGTGGAAGAGTTCAGCTGTTCCATATAATGTCTTCGAGGGTGAATGTTTTTTTTTATGGGACAGCTGTTTTTATTTGCGATTTATTAATTACTCCCTAGGGGGCGTAATTCTGCGGATTATCACGCACGACAGGCGACCAAGGACATCTGCACAAGTTTGCACCGCAGCGCACCAGTTAAATTACAGACTTGCGGTGGATTTTTCACCGCTAGGGACTTGCTGCGCACCGCTACGGACTTGCCTTCGCACTGCTACGAGCTTGCCTGCGCACTGCTACGGACTTGCCTTCGCACCGCTACGAACTTGCCTGCTCACCGCTACGGACTTGCCTTCGCACCGCTACGGACTTGCCTGCGCACCGCTACGGACTTGCCTTCACACCGCTACAGACTTGCCTTCGCACCGCTACGGACTTCCCTTCGTATATAGTGCGTCAGTACACGCTGGTCCGTGTTCGTCCGCAGAACTACGCGCCGTGGAAAGCAAGCTTACGAATCAGTCCCATATTCCAATTTGTTCCTAATCATGTGTACAATGACATCCTTTCAGCTTAGTACTATCATTCCGCACAACCCCATTATAGAGTAATGTTGTGTAATAGCAACATGCAGCGTGGTTTTTCCCACGGAATAATAATGAGGATCAGCGGGACTCAGGCTAATTCAGGATTCCTGATCGCGGAACTGGACGTTTCCTATAAATACGTAATTAGCTGTTTATCTGCAACATTATTGGGCGTTGTATTGTTGCATTAACATGTTTATTGCAGATGAGGCTTTTATGAATGACAGGAAGCATATAAAGCCGAAAATGGGGCTGACTGACGTGCCTTTGGTGAGGCGTAAGACCCATATCCAACAGTGTGCGGTGAAAAGCTGATTATGATGATGTTGAACTTACCCGTGCCAGTTGAAAACTGGCACGGGTAAGTTCAACAGCAATACACTTTTGGTATTTTTTTTAAACGACGACTTTTTATTGCACACAAAAACGTATTTTTTTATACGTAGGTGAGTACCAAGTTTAGAATTTTGTAGATCAGGGGCTCCCAACCTTTTTCTAGTGCGGACCCCTAGCACTACATTACTGTGATCCGCGGACCACTGCAGTAAAAAATATCTCATTATTTTTGATAAGCAAACGATCTATTTGACAACGCAGCGTAGTGTGCCGTGCGGCTTTGTTTTCATTTCACGTTTCTATCAAGGCCGCGCCATTTTCTCTATTTATCTCATTATCATTAGCTTGGTCATTTTTCTTTTAATTTTTATTTTGTCGTGCCCCGCCACGGTCCGAGTTCTAGTCGCATTTTGTGTATCAAATATAATTTTTCAATGGACAGAATGCGGGTCAGGTAAATTTATTAAAGTATTTTCGAGAGTATTGTATTTTCCCCAGTGTTAAGTTAATGACAAGCAATAAAAGAATCAATTTACTTAAATTTCTGCATAAACTACGGCGTTTAACGGCCACAGAGTAAAAAATGCGGTACAAAATTTCCGGTCATCAATTTTGCTTTTAATTGGACATTAAAGTTTGCTCGGAAATACTTAGGAAGAATATAAAACGCACTCTCTATCGATGTCTGTTCGTTTATTGAGATTCTTCCAAGCGCTTCACTGATTTAAAATTTACTAATGAAAAAAGAAGAAACAATATTTCTGACAAAACTACATAAACTCACCTAGGTACTCACTATTGTATATCTTTTTCAAGCCAAGTTTTCTTTGGAATAATGATGTATTCTTCCACAGAAATCTTTTACATATAGTTTATTATGCAATGGGTGACGGCACGAGCGAGACGTTTGCCTGGTGGTAAGCAAGCCTGCCCATAACAGTAGCAGTGCCAGAATTCCAGAATAGTGAACTTGCAAACCAAAAATCTTGCGCCGCACTGCTCTGCGCTCGTCACACTGAGATATTAGATGTCATATCTCCATGCCCAGTAATTTATATGGTAACATTGCCCAACAAATTGAAACACAGTAATACTTGCACACTGCTGCTTGGCGATTGAATAACTGGCTGTTGCCAGAAGAGAAAAAAGTCGTGTCAAGTATTTTTGCCAAATTATACATTCATCACATAAACGTATATCTCAATTTGAACTCTTCAAAAATATTTTCAACTGAATGCCGTGAGTAGCTGCTACGAAAAATAAACATAGCAAGATACGACTCCTTTATGTGCTGTTCAGGTATTTCTGTAGTAATTTCCTCCGACTCGTACGAAGCGGGGCTCCTCACGTTGTACCTTACTTGTTTTCAATTAGAGCTGGCCTCAATCGACGTGTAAGAGTAGCTATTGAAAGTTACTATAGTAACTAAAGTTAGATACCACACTAATATTTTTCTATAGGTGGCTGTGTACTAGCAAAAGTAGAAATTTCCTTCTTATACAATTTTTTTCATACCTACTTTTTTCTCCACATCATCTTCTATATATATACAATTCAAAGTCCTGACTGACTCACTGACTGATATATCAACGCACAGCCTAAACCGCTGGTCCTAGAGACATGAAATTTGGAAGGTGTACTTTAAGGAAAGTGTAGGTATCCACTAAGAAAGAATTTTCGGAAATTTCAGCCCTAAGGGGGTAAAATAAGGGATCAAAGTTAGTATGAAAGTCCTTTGTTTTTGTACTGTTAGTCACGAACGTTTGGATTTGGATAGTTCATTTAAAAAAAAAATGGTGTTTTCAATCTTTTTTTGACAGGGACGATTTAAGGGCGGGAAAGGGGGGATGGAATGTTGTATGGAAAGTTCTTTGTTTTTGAAGTTATAGTGATGAAAATTCATATTTAGTTAGTTCATTCAAGGGGGGGAGTTAGTGGGAGGGGGGGGGGGGGGGGGGAGGGTTGCTCGGGATGATTCAAAGTGGTGAATTTTGGGAGCGGGCTGAATTTCTTCCGTACGCGGACGAAGTCGCGTGCGATCTCTAGTAGTATATAAGATGTATAAAATAGCACGTCAATTTTGATTTTCTCTTTTAAATATTGTCTTTTATTTGCGCCCGGCAGCCCTGGATTTGTCAATACGCCTTATAGGCCGCGGCCTAGGGGCGGCAGCGTCCTAGGAGCGGATAATTTCCGAGGACGCTGCCGCCCCTTTTATTTTAGAAAGATACATGGGGCGGCAGAAATAAAGTGGCCTACACTCTTAAAAAATATAAATCCGGCACAGGCGCCCTAACAGGGGTTCTAACAAGTTTTATAGATTTTACTGTGGTTTACGTACAACGTAATTTTTTTTTTTTTATGGGAATCGTGCTTTATAATCTGCAAAAACTACACGCTAACTAGGTCTGTAGCCTACACAATAACAAAATGATTGTATCCAGACCGATGATATTTGGTGGCGACTAGTCTCCGAGACTAGAATAGGAGGTTTCTTACTTGTGGTTCTCCTATACGTGGTTCACCTGGGTGTTGTACGGGTACCTTTTTGTACACGTGGTCCACCCAGGCGAACTACAGGTAATTCAAAGTACGATACTCGTCGCCTGCGAGTATCGTAATGTGCGAAGGGCCTTTTGCTTGGTCTTTGACATTATTCATCTTTAGATCTACCTCGACCTTGGAGGATTTAGCTCCTCTCTCTCATACTTAATCACTACAGTTAATCTCTGAACGCGTCGCTTGCCTTGCTCAGATATTCGAGCGTTACTCCAGGTTCTGCGACTGTAAAAGAAAATAGTATACATCATCAGCAAAACGAAGATTGGTGAGATTCTTTTCGAATGCCTTTTCTTCCCAGCCTGATTCAGCTATGAAATTGTGACTGACACTTTTTAGTGTCCTAATCGTAAAACTCAAAGTTTATTTGACTGCCTTATTTAAACTTTATTTAGCTCAGTTGGTAACATGTCTGCCTTCAGAGCTGTAGGGCGTGGGTTCAATCCTCATCCAGGACAAACATTTATGTGACGGACGTAGATGTTTGTTCTGTGGCTGGGTGTAGTATGTTTTATAAAAATGCATTTACAAAAAAAAATACATAAATATTTTAACAGCTATCTGCTTTCCATATTACAAGCTTTGCTTAGTTTGGGGCTAGATGGCGCTGTGTGAAATGTCCACCGATATTTATTTATTTAAAACACATTCCTACCCTTAAACGTAAGAGCGAATTATAGCGGGGTTTAAATACATAGAACCAATAACTTTATGATATGAATTAAAATGTATATGTGCGAGTAAGAATATATTTATAAAACCTATAATAATTTAGAACCCGTACGTGACTTTAATTTACATTCTATTTTCATCAATAATACATGAATCATTTAAGAAAGTGCCGAATGAAATATGTTTTTAAGTGTAAGGTCGGCCAATAAATGCTTTTTCTTTACGACGCCGACGTCGGAGCTTATTAATGGGGAACAGTTTTGAATTTTTGATACAATCGTTTTCTTATAGGGTTCCGTACCTCAAAAGGAAAAAAGGAACCCTTATAGGATCACTTCGTTGTCCGTCTGTCTGTATGTCTGTCAAGGTCATTTTTCTCTGAAACAGGCGCGGATACAGGGGGGGGGGGGGGGCAATGGGTGCAATTGCCCCCCCCTGAACCCTTCATCAAAATTCCTCATAGATACTTGTTTACAAGAATCGTTATTAACTCAGTGCTAATTTATATTATGTAGATTAAGTACATCGATCGATCAATATTTTTTACTTGAAATTGCTGTTAAAAAAACATCGCTAGTGCTTTTCATCTTTTCAAGGAGCACTTCGGCATTGCGTTCGCTTGTCCATCCGTGCGCGACTGAAATTCACCGAGTGCTTGGAATCTATATCATCATCAGCCCGGAGACGTCCACTGCTGAACGAAGGCCTCCCCCTTAGACCGCCACACTGTACGACAACCTGCCATTTGCATCCGGTTGCCCGCGACTTTTAGTGGGAAGCCTTCCTACGCTGCGTCTTCCGGTTCGCGGTCGCCACTCAAGAACCTTTCTTCCCCATCGGTTATCTATACGTGCTATGTCGATGACTTTAGTTCTTTGGCGAATATCCTTGTTCCAGAGTTTATCGCGCAAAGTAACTCCGAGCATAGCTCTCTCCATTGCCCGTTGTGTTACCCTGAATTTCTCCAAAAGGCCAGCAGTTAAAGACCACGTTTCAGTTCCATATGTCATCACTGGAAACACACACTGGTCGAAGACCTTTGTCTTCAGACACTGCGCGATTTTGAACGAGAGGATATTACGCAATTTTCCGAACGCTGCCTATCCAAAATGGATTCTTCGGGCGACCTCTTTGTCGAAGTTGGACCTACCTAACTGAACAATCTGTCCAAGGTAGTAGTGGTCAACAAATTCGAGAGTATCGTTCCCAACAACAACCGGTACGGGTACAACATAGACATTGGAATGATCTTTGTCTTGCCCATGTTCATTTTAAGACACACCTGTTGGGAAACGTTACTGAGGTCGCTGAGCATAGTATTAAGGTCTTTCAGCGACCCTGCCATTATGACTATAACATCGGCAAAGCGAAGGTGAGGGATGTGTTTGCCATTAATGTTGATGCCGAATCCGTTCCAGTCCATGGGCTTGAAAACGTCCTCCAATGCGTTCGTGAGCAGTTTCGGAGAAATAACGTCTCCCTATCTCACGCTTTTCAGCAATTGGATTGGTTTCGTGCTCTCGTCCTGCAACTGATTGACATGGTGGCGTTTCTATACAAACACTTCAGCGCTTCGATATACCTATAGTCGATATGACATCGCTGGAGGGACTGCAATACCGCCCAGGTCTCGATTGAATCGAAGGCTATTTCATGGTCCACAAACGGTAGACATAACGGCCGATTATACTCTTCAGTCTTCTGTATAATCCGGCGAAGCGTGTGGATGTGGTCTATAATGCCAAAGCCTTTCTGGAAACCGGCTTGTTCGGGAGGCTGGAAGTGATCAAACCTGCGTTCGAGACGGTTCCTCATTACGAACCGTCCTGAACGCAGGATTGATTGTTTGCAGGTTCTCGAGAGACATTACTCTCGAGAACAGCTTGTACACATGGCTCAGAAGTGAGATGGGCCTGTAGTTCTTCAATAAGGTGTTATCTCTTTTCTTGAAGAACAGCACCACCACACTCCTGAGCCATGCTTTAGGCGTAGGTACCGTCGTGAATGACGGAATTAAATAACTTCTGGAGGACTAAAAGTACCGTTTTCCCACACGCTCTCAGTAGTTCTATCGTTATTCTGGCATCACCTGGCGCCTTGTTGTTCTTAAGCTGCCTGAGAGCCATTCTAATCTCGTAATGGCTGACGTCTGGGATGTCCTCAGTGTAGTGTCGGGTCAGTTTAGCTCTCGTGTCCCGAGCATTACTGACAATGGGTTGCTCTGTTGAGGTGTACAACTGTCCATAAAAACTACGAGCCTCTCGGAATCTATATAAGCACTGGTTATCTTTGCCATTCCTGGCACGGCAATGCAACATCTTTGGTTTTCTGATAGTTTATTTTGCATTGTGTGTTTTATTTTATTTTTTTAAAACAGACACGCTGAATAGTTATATTTTGCAAACTCGAAAACTTACGGGAACCGGATTTTTTCTGTTATAATTATTATTCTGTTTATTGTTAATACTTTTCGTATTGAAAATTTGAGGCTCGCCATACATTCGCTTATTTTTTCTCCTTACAAAAAAACAAATATTGGAACGTTATCCAGTTTCCAGTCAAATCATTGTCAAGTTCTGAACAAAGCACTGGGATTGTTCAAAGCCAGTGCTGAATAAACTCGACGACGACTTGACGACGATTTGACTAATTACGGAAACTGGATATGGCACTGTTGGTATTCCAGCATTGTTCGGAGGACATGGCAGTTTGCTAACCTGCAACCTGTGCCCAAAAAAGGTAGTTATGCCGACCATGCCAACTACAGGCACAGGCCTATCCCGGTCACGTCCACACTCTGCAAGATTATGGAACGTGTATAACCTCCTCAGAGATTGGCAGTATGGGTTTCGCCAAAAC
The DNA here is from genome assembly GCA_905404285.2 of Erannis defoliaria. NCBI lineage: Eukaryota > Metazoa > Arthropoda > Insecta > Lepidoptera > Geometridae > Erannis > Erannis defoliaria. Next base: position 5,915,078 of record FR990066.1, on the reverse strand, counting down.
CGTATATTGTCCGTCTACTGGAGATCTTCTACCGTATGCTATTCGCATCTGGAGTGAGGCCATCGAGAAACACGAGGAATCGGTTGCCGTTTCCCTCGACGTCTCGAAGCCCTTCGAGAGAGGACGACATGGCAGCCTAATTAGCAAGCTCTCCTCATATGGCTTGTTTTCTGGTTTAATTGCTTGAATTTCGTATTTCCTGATGGACTGATCAATCTGAGTGGTTGTTGATGGCCACTCGTCCGAACAAATGGCTTTCAATGCCAATTCTAATTATTACTATATTACCGGTGTTCCTCAGGGATCGTTGCTCTCTACGACTCTAATACCGCTGCACATTAACAATCTGCTAAAGCACGGTAGGTACTCTTGGGTACGCACACGACAGCACTGTTGTAGAGAGCTACGTATCCGATGCACGAACCAGTGGGCTAGAGATCCAGTGCGCTTGAATTTATCCCTTAAGGCAGTCTCGGATTGGGGCGATGCCAACCTGGTCAAGTTCGGTGCAGCTAAGACCCAGACGTGTCTGTTCTCTGCCAAAAAGAGGCCATTCGATCTGGCTCCTACTTTCCGAAATGAGTATCCGTGCCGATATCAGAGGGATTAACTGGACATAAATTGACTCCAACCCTCAACTTTGGATCCAATATTGAGTCAAAGGCTCAATTGGGTGCTAAAAAACAAAAAGTCCAAAAAAAAGGTCCTCTCTAAGGTGCGACGGCACTTCACGCCAGAACAGTTGCTCAAATTATATCAAGCACAAGTTCACGGTCGTACAAGGATTACTGCACGCACCTCTGCGATGGATCGGCCAAGGCGACCAGCTCGAGGCGTTAGAGTCCATTGAAAAACGCGCAAAGAAAATGATAGGTTCCTTCGTTCAGGCTAAGCTCCAAAGCCTTGAACATCGACGCAAAGTTGCTGTCTATCGGTTTATTATCGGATACATTTCGGAGAGTATGTTTTGGTGCTGCATGATCTGATCCCACCCTGTCCGTTCTACTATCGGACGGCCAGGAACTCTAAAAAGCGGTCCGTTTCATGGTTGATATTCCGAAAACACGGACAAAACGTTTCGATTCCACCCTTATTTTGCGAATTGCTAAACAGTAGAATGCGATTCATTCTTAAAGTCTCGAGTGAATCGGTTTTTTCTATAGACAAGAGTCAATTAAACTGATTCTACTTTCTTGTAAAAAAATATATTTATTCCAAACAAAGAAAGAGTTACAGCTATACGTGTTGCTACTAGAGCTTCCACAGAATGAATTCGGTAAATACATGTGTTGCAGGGGTTTTATACCCGTGCGATAATAAGGGATGCATGGGAATGCATTAGGGCGCATTCTGAAAGGGTCTGGTCATTATCCTTAATGGTTTACTTAAGATATACAGAGGGATGCGTCTGGGAATGCATTCCTAAAAGCATTAGGCAATTATTGATAACAATGTTTACACAAGGGTTTGAAAGGGATGCCTGTGAACACTCATGTCTAAAATAGTTAAAGTACAGACTAATACATAGCTTACATATCTATTCATTCGATGACGTACTCAGTCATCGGAATGAGGTTTTTATTTAGAGCGGTGGAAGAGTCATCAGGTTGACACACCTTCCCCGGATTTGAGCATGTTCGTTTAAAAAGACGTACAGCGCAAAAGATAATAATACAGGTAATTGCAAAATAGATACAAATGCTTAAGCCATAGAGAGTAGTTACATGATTTCCTAAATTACTAGCATTTCTTAAACGACTAAGTTGTTCTTCCACTCCTTCGTCAGTTTCCACCAGTCCAATGGGAGTTTCATTTTCGACTGCATTGTTTAATCCTAATGGGTATAATTCAATTTCAGTTGTTGTTTCTCGGTGTTGGCACTCGGAGTTGTCTTCGAGATATGATCCTTGGAGGACTCGCGCAGGGTGATCGCATTGATCCTTCACCATGGTTTCCAATTTTTCATATCTATATGTGATGTCGGCGGTGATTACTCGGCTATGTGTTATGGGACACGTAATAGTGGTTATGTTGCACGAGTTTTCTTTTCGTAGAATGGTATTTTTTATACATGTAGAGGGTTCCTTTTTCTCACATTGTTTCATCTCGCAGTTGATTGCTTCCCAAATGTCTTGAGATCGTCTCATGTACTGCTTAGGTTGGAATTTGGGAGTGATGCAATTGGAATCGGAATTTTGGATTACAGGAATGAGAGTCAGGAGTTGATACTCTTCAGGTTCTACGATGGGAATTTCTAAAGTGAAAACTAGTTTGTCGTCATGGATTGTTACATCGGGGTGGATACGAGCTGTTAATTCTATAATATTCCGTTCAATATTAACTGCTTTGGGAATCTTTTTGATTGTTTTCTCAATTTGCAATTGTGAAATAATCGACGGATGTAGGATAGAGTGTTTGCCAAAGACATACGCTTCAGAGGCTTCAGAGCACAAATCTGAGAGAGTTTCTGCGCTATACAAGAGTATAGAAAGTTGTTCGCCCGTTTTCGTTCTATTGAAATAATCCCTCATAGTTTTATTAATCATCTCCGCGAAATGGTTAATTCGTTTATTGAAACTTTCTAATACATCAGTGGTCATGCTAATCTTTCTGTTAATATCGACAAGATCATCGTTATCTAGATTACCAGTGAGACTTTTTATCAGGGAGCCTAGCCCATTTATCAATCCTCTTTTGGTACGCGTTACTTGGAAATGGGAAATACATTCTCTCAATTTTCTCATAAGGAATCCGACCCGGTTAGTGAGGAAACGGACGGATAAGTCGGTTGTGTTAATATCGACCTGAGTATACTGGGCGCTGAGTTCCTCGAACTGTGTGGCGAGTACGTCCGTCCTGAGCGGATGGACGATGGTCCAGGTTCCGGTTCTTGCCTTGGCTGTTCCCAAGGGAACGAGGATTGCTGAATCTTGGACGGGGATGATTTTCGCCTGACATCTGGAATTTTTATTTCAGCTATGTGAGCTACGAACTGTTTCGGATTCTTAGGTTTCACGTACTTGTATCGATTACGGGTAAGAATTCCGGTTACGCGATAAGGGCCCGAGTATTTATTTTTATCTTTAGCTTCCCTTTCTCCCGTAGCTACGTATATGTGGTCGCCTATCTGAAGGTGGGGCGTTTTTTGTGATCGCTTTGGGTTTTTATATTCAATATTTCTTTCTTTTATTTTATCAAGTTTTGCTTTTATTTTATTTATGTATTCACAAGTGGCGGAGTTAGAAAGGGGGAGATTTATTTCTCTCAAGAAGTGAAGTTCGTTGGGTGTCTTGTCGGTACTTGAATGGATAGTAGAGTTATATCCTAACATAGCGAGCGCAAGATCACTGTCACCTTTTTCTTTTGTAACCGCGTTGATTCGAGGAATTAGGGTGTTGTGAAATCTTTCTATATCTGCTTGCGAGGTGTGGTGGTATGGGGTACCGATATGATACTTGATTCCCAGGGATTGGAAATATTCGATGGTCATTTCGGAGGTGAAGTTAGTACCTCCGTCTGCGGATATTTCTTCCGGTGTTCCGATTAACGCAAAGAGTTGTGTGAATTTATTTACTGTCTCTAGGGCTGTCAGGTCGGCAAGGGGATAGATAAATGCCCATTTGGAAAAGATATCGATTCCGGTGAGATAATTTCGTTTCTTAAATTGGAACACATCGATTTGCCATTTTTTCATAGGTCCATCGGGAGTGACTGTTTTTTCGAAAGGTGGTTTATTCGGGTGTCGATCGTATTTTATTTGTTGACATATTTCGCATTTTTCTAGGAATTTTGTAATTTTATCGTTCATATTTTCAATGTAATATTTCTTTTTTATTTCGGAACTTAACGCGGGTTGTCCGATGTGACGGTTAAGATAGAGATGATATTTTTTAATAACTCCTATGATTTCATCATACGTTGTGAGTTCTATTTTTATATCTTTGAACCAGATTATTTGGACCAATTTGTTGAATTTTTTCCTAAATATTTCACTAAGTTTTTGCCCTATTTCTTGATCATGACAAACGAAAGCGTACCTTTTGGCATCTACGTATTCCATTAGGAACGTCACGAATTCTTTCTCATAATTATTCTTTGTGAGAGAGAGGTCATAATCTCGAGTGGAGTTATCTTTTCGTTTGTGGTTTACTTCGTATCTAGGCGCATCTGTTTTTACGAAGATTCGGTTCATTCTACGCGGGGGATGGGAATGTTTTATTTTAAACCCGTTGTCTGAGTCATCACAGTTGCTATGTACCGTAGCTTGATCCGAGTCGATGTTATTTAGCTCAATTCTAGATAGGGCATCGGCTACATGGTTAGTTGCGCCTTTTTTATGCCTTATCTCGTAGTCATACTCTTGGAGCTTGAGGCGCCATCGAGTTAACTTTGCGTTTGGTTCTTTGAGTTTAGTTAACCAGACTAATGGTTGGTGGTCTGTTTCTAATAAGAATCTTCGGCCATAAATATATGGGCGGAATTGAGTCACTGCGTAGATTATTGCAAGCAGTTCTTTCTCGGTTGTGTTATATTTTTGTTCAGCTTCGTTAAGAACGCGCGAGGCATATGCGATCGGATGGGAATCTTGCGAGACTACAGCCCCTAAAGCTTTATCGCTCGCATCTGTGGTAATGGTAAAAGTTTTATCGAAATCAGGGTAGGATAAAACTGGAGGGTTTGTTATCAGTGTTTTGCATTTTTCAAATGCTTCTCGAAATTCTTGCGTGAACTCGACTTTACTTCCTTTTCTTGTCTGGTTTGTCAGAGGTTTCACGATTTTACTCAAATTGGGGATAAACTTACGATAATATGAGACAAGTCCAAGGAATGACTTGATTTCTTTGACTGTCTTCGGGATCGGGAATTTCCGAATGGATTCTATCTTTCGCGGGTCTGGACTGAGTCCTTCAGACGACAGTACGTGTCCAAGAAAGCCTACTTCCTGTTGGAAGAATTTGCACTTCTCTCTGTTAACTCTAAGTTGATTTTCCGCGAGAGTTTGTAACACAAGACGGAGTCTTTGATGATGCTCTTCAGGAGTAGCTGCGAATGTGATAACATCATCCAAGTATACCAGACAGATTTTCTGATCTACCAGTGGTCGCAAGATGTTATTCATGATTCTTTGAAACGTCGCGGGTGCATTTTTTAAACCAAAAGGCATTCTGGTATATTCATAGTGGCCATCGGGTGTTGTGAATGCCGTGATGGGTATTGAATTAGGATGCATTTTGATCTGATGATAGCCAGCAGTGAGATCTAGGGTTGAGAAATATTTAGCTCCATTTAACTTTGAAAAGATGTCGTCTATATTGGGCAAAGGAAATTTATCGCTTCGAGTTTGCTCGTTTAACTTGCGATAGTCAATGACTAATCGCCATTTTTTATTGTTCATTGGTTCATAGGGAGTTTTATCTACTAAATGTACAGGGCTTGACCAGGGTGAGTCAGATGGTCTGATAATACCATTTTTTAACATATCTCCAATTTGTTTAGTGACTTCTCGGCGAGATGTTTCGGGAAGTCTGTACGGTTTTTGGTATATAGGGTCTTCGTTTAAGAGCTTAATTTCGTGTTGAACGGATTCGAAGCAGGTTTGGGCTGCATCGGTTGCAAAAATATGATCGTAATCGCTAATAATCCGTTCTATATTGTCGCATACTTCAGTGTTATGTATTTCAATCTCCGTTGTTGGGCTGCGGAGGCATTTATTTGTTGGGTCTATGGTTAAGTTCATTCTTGCTAGGTTATCCCAGCCAATGAGGTAGTCATATTTAGGGGAAAAGTCGAACACGAATAATTCGACTGAATTTTGTGCATCAGGGAATAGCTGATTCCATGGAGGCGTTATGATTTTTCCCGTATGAGTGCTCGTCGTATGAGCCGTTCTGACCGTAAAGCTTTCCGGTATGAACTGAACGTGAGAGTCCTGACGTAACTCGTTTGCTATTCGGGTGGAGACAAAAGATTTTGAACTTCCTGTGTCAATTAACATTTTTCGATTGGAATTTAAAACGAGGTGAGGCAAGGGGGACGTACTCAAGTTATTGAGATGGATTACGTTTGGTCCTGCTCTTGAGGCCCTGTGGTAAAATCCGACGTTTCGTCGTTGTCATATGGTTCGTTATTATATTCCTCGGGGTAGTAATGATCGTCGGTCTCGAAATGTGTTTCGTTCTCTGGGAAGGGTTCAAACTCATTGTAAGCCTCTTGAAAATACAAGTCATTTCTAAGTCGCTTGTTTGGGGGAACGTTCGGGTCACGTGCCGTGCGCATAGTTACATCGCGGGTCTCACCAAACGGACGGTTTGAGAACCATCTCGGTTGCGAATTATTGCCAGGGGCATTTGGATTTTGCGTGTGAAAGGGGCGCGGCGGATACGAATGTTGTGGTCGCGGTTGATATTGCCCGTTATTTGGTGGTTGTTGCCGCATTCTCATCGTGAGAGGAGAGATTGGGTAAGTATGTCGTTGGTTATTATTATTAGGGAACCTAGGTGCAATAGGTTGATTAAAATACGCATTATTTCTATTATTAAAGCTAAGGTCTGCCGGTTTATTATGATGCTCCGGTTTAGCATATGGGGGTGGCAAAATGGATTTTACCGTCTGATTGTTTCGCGAAAGGTTAATCAGTCCGTGTAGTTCCATATGCCGAATGTTACTACATAATGTAGCATAGTTTGTAAAGAAAGAAGATCGCTGTACATCGATAGGGAGGAGTCCTAAAAGCGTATGTTTAGCGGTGTCTGTGAGAAGCTCAGATACACCATCTACCGCTGATATCTCACGGCCTTCTAGTAAAAGTTGATCTAGTCTTTCTATGAAATCTCCGAAGCGCGATGTTTCGGGTTTCAACAAACGGATTTCATTCTGGATGTAATTTAGATCTTTAGGGAATCCACATGCAGTTCTTAAACTCTCTTTAATCTTTACCCAGTTATACTGGTGTTGAGAACTCCAGATAACTCTCTGTGCCTTGTCGCGAAGTCGGGATATAACTTGTTGAACTTTAATCAGATCTGAAGGGGCTTGACTAAACTGAAAATAGTTTTCAGCCGCGGTCAGGAAAGTCTGTAAGTCGCGTGAGTTTCCGTCGTATGTCGGGACAAGATCTATCGGGTCTTTAATAGAGATTTGAATCCTACTCTCGACTTGAGGAGGGGATACATGAGGATTCGCCATCCTGGGAGGTTGGATAAGAATTTTACCGCTAGGAGAGCAGGCCAGGATGAGACAATCTACTTACAGTGGGAGCAGCAGCAGCAATTTCCACATTGAAATTCTTTCTTGAGTCTTCGTTCACCAGGCTGGAACGTCGATCTCTTCTAGACTTCAATAATTGACAAATTTGTAGGTTCGTTGTAGCGACGTCGTCTTCCAACTGGATCTGGGCAGCTAGTTCCAGGGTCTTCTCACTGAGTTCGTCTGGTTGCGGGCTGGTCCAGGAGTCGCTCCACGTTTGCAGGCGCCAGTCAATTAAACTGATTCTACTTTCTTGTAAAAAAATATATTTATTCCAAACAAAGAAAGAGTTACAGCTATACGTGTTGCTACTAGAGCTTCCACAGAATGAATTCGGTAAATACATGTGTTGCAGGGGTTTTATACCCGTGCGATAATAAGGGATGCATGGGAATGCATTAGGGCGCATTCTGAAAGGGTCTGGTCATTATCCTTAATGGTTTACTTAAGATATACAGAGGGATGCGTCTGGGAATGCATTCCTAAAAGCATTAGGCAATTATTGATAACAATGTTTACACAAGGGTTTGAAAGGGATGCCTGTGAACACTCATGTCTAAAATAGTTAAAGTACAGACTAATACATAGCTTACATATCTATTCATTCGATGACGTACTCAGTCATCGGAATGAGGTTTTTATTTAGAGCGGTGGAAGAGTCATCAGGTTGACACAAGCGTGCATAACCGTAGACTGCATCTAAGCTTAACATCAGATGAGATAGCGGTCCTTGCCATTGCAAGCCAATATTAAAATAAAATTGTATATTACTCACCTTGGGAGAAAAAGTAAAGAATGTCTCAGACCACAACATGAGATCTGAGGCTTCTTTACTTCCTCCTGTGGTGTGTAAACGATTTACGTGCTGCTGCGGGGAGGAAGTGGTTCCATTCGCTTCGCTTAATGGGCCTTAAGTAACCACTTTAGCCCTACAGGCACGTATAAATAAAAGAACTATAATAAAAGTTTTTTTAAAATTTAGTATAAATTTTCTAGAAGATAGATAAAATCACACAAAAATTGCCCCCCCCTCAACGAAATCCTGGATCCGCGCCTGCTCTGAAACGAGTTGAAATTAATTAATATCGAATGCGTAAGCCCACGGTCCTCTAGAACTGAAAAAAATCAAGCTTATAAGTCAACGCAATCAAAAATTACAGCCAGTTTTCTAGTGTTTTTAGTGTTTTTTAGACTCGCAAGTAAACATTCATAGGGGTTCGCAAGAAGCAAGTTCACATAACTCTGGTTATGGGAAAAATCTGAAAATTGATAATTTATTGATATATCGTCATTTCTCAAGCCAATACCTGAATGATTACTCCGTTCGTTTGACTACCGTTCTTAAGTTCACAAAAACTTAACCAGATGGCGCCACAGAGAAAATATGCCCGTGCCACTCTTTTATCGCAGTTGTTTCGTTCGTCCGTCGGTGGCACGTGCTGCGTCTATAAAAATTGTACCTAAGGCTGAAACGTGGTTACTCTTATCTGAGGACTGGCATCAATAAGTAACCCTAGCACATATCATAGTAACTATAGAAAAAAGGCGAAGTAAACGGTAGAAAAAAGGTATAAACTGGAACATCTTGTCGACCGTACATTGAAACTGCTTTTTAGGGTCCCTACCCAAAGGGTGTTCAACTGCACCCTATGACTAACCAATCCGTCTCTATTTGTCTTTAAATATGTTAGTACGTCTGTTTTTGATCTTTAACGACGGATATCTCGTACATCGCAATAGGTAGCCGGTTGTTTTCATAGAATATTCGTTAAAAGCTGTCGCGGATTTTCTTTGTACTTGTGGTGCTACGGAACCCTCGTTATCAGAGTCGCAAGTACTCGTGTTTAACTCGTAGTCTTTATTTTGTAGTAAGTTAAGTAATTAGATTATTGTGTACTTACTAGATGCGCATGATGAAGAAAAACGGTTATGATGGTGATGTGATGATGATAAAAAGTACCCTAAATGTTATACAAGAAAATACGCTAATATTCCGAGTTTCGTCCATATCCGCTTAGCTGTTTTGGCGTGTGGAGGTAAGAGACATAAACACACACACATACCGACAAACTTTCGCATTTATAATATTAGTGTGATTTTAGTGTAGTTAATACATTTCTATTTTTATAGTGAGAGTCTTGTACAGGGTTACGCGAAAAGATAGTAATAAGCCGAAAGCAGCTATATAACTAACTCATCACTGTTATGGCAACAACTCAGAAATTACAAAAAAAACATGCAAACATCAAAAATGAAATTATTGTTGAGAGCAAACAGCATTTTTTCTCGCGATTTTTAAAATCTGTTTGCACTAATGAATAAAATGAGCTCCTTTCATCAGCTTAGTATATAGCTTACCTATAGCTTCCCGCGTAACCCTGTATTTTGAAATATCACTACTAAATACCTACCTTAATAATCATATTAACTTTTTAATAAAAACCCACACTATAAAAGTAACTATTCTTAACACTCTGTTAATCTTTTTATTTAATCAACAATATAATAATCATAAACAATCAAATTACATTCCGATAGCAGCAATTAATTGTAAGTATAATAGTTGTTGGTTGTTTGCCAATGAACCAAAGTTACCGACATAGCTCGCAAGATTTGCAAGTTGAAGTGGCAATGGGCAGGCCACATCGCTCGCCCCCCCGTGGGTACCCGCCTTGTCGGGGCGGGGGGGCTTAGTAGCCGTGGGCGGGGGACCACGGTGAAGCGAAGAGGTACCCGAGGTGGGGCCGCGAAAGCGGCCACCGTGGTGGGGGCTAGGCCACTACACGAGCCTGAGGGATGGAGACAGGCCAGAGGGGCCAGAGCTCTCCATTCCCAAGGGCCACGGTAGTGGCTGGGCCCTTACTGAGGGTCCGGACTTGGTCCGGACATGAGGGCTCTCCACGTGTCCCTCTGATTAGCAGAGGGCACAGTGGAGAGTGAGGAGGGACAACCGGGTGGTGGCCTCATCAAGGGCTTGCCTTGAGGGGGCACCCACCGGGTGTGTTGTGGTGGGGCTGCGGGATGGGGACAGGCCAGAGGGGCCAGAGCTCCCCATCCCCAACGGCCGAAGTGGCAGGCGGCGGGGCCACTTACCTGACCCGCCGCATGGAGGCCAGGGCGTTGTACGTGGGGCCGTCCGGCGCCCATCTAGCTGGCGTGGCCTCCGAGGTGGATGCACGATGTGTCTGGGTGTTCGGACACATCGTCATCGGTGCGGGAGGAGCTTTGGCTCCCCGTGGTGGGCCCGAAAGGGCAGCGCTATCGAGGTCGCGGACGAATGCGAGAGCGTACCCGTGGCCTCGGCGCAAGGCGCAGTGATGGAACACCGTTGGGTTTTTAGTCGGTAGTGGTGCCACTCTGGTGCCGAGCCCGACATAACCCTCCTGCCGCCCCGGCGGGAGGGTATGCGTAAATGCATTTCCCAACGTTAAAAAAAAAAAAAAAAAAAGGCCACATCGCTCGAAGAACTGACAACCGATGGGAAAGAAAGGTTCTTGAGTGGCAACCGCGAACCGGAAGACGCAGCGTAGGAAGGCTTCCCACTAGGTGGACCGACGACATTGTAAAAGTCGCGGGCAACCGGTGGATGCAAATGGCAGTTTGTCGTACAGTGTGGCGGTCTAAGGGGGAGGCCTTCGTTCAGCAGTGGACGTCTCCGGGCTGATGATGATATAATAATTGTTTCATAATTTTCATTTAACTTTATGAATAATAATTCTGTGGGAATTAAAACCTGGCATTGTTAAAACTGAAATAATTGCGAAGGTAAAATAAGCGAAAGGAAATTAATTTGAAGAAGTTAATTTTGGTAGTCGAAATAAAGGATAGATATTTAAGGCTGTCGCCATGTCTCTGTTGCTTCTCCATTGATACAACCAACACAGCTAACCGCAAAGCATTGAAATGTGAGCCCTAACTACGTGGCGTAGAGTTTTTTTTTTAATGAGCAACATCAAGAATGAGCGTCTACCAAATTGATCACGCATATAACATTTTGCTATACAGCGTATGACATAGAGTCCACATTTCAATGTTCTTTTTAGAAAGAAGGGTTGCTGTGCTCTTAAAACTTCGCATACGAGACTTCTGAAATAACAGCTAAAGCAGGCTCGTACAAAAATTTCGGCGCAATGTTTTTGTGGATACATTTATGAAACATCTATGCTATGTCTAAGATCTATGTTAAAGCTTGAACAGGAAGAAAAATTATGACCATTATGAAGGAAACCCATAGAGACTGCTCGCATGCAGGTTCGAGTCCTGCCGGAGGTCATTTCTTTTTCTTCCTGTTTAAACTTTAACATAGAAATACCATAAGTGTGGAAACACTACATACAAAAATATCTAAAATCTAGCCTGTTGTAAGATATTCTAGAGTCATACTTATGCAGGGTTTTATGCTTGGGGTGGGGTGTAATAAGCGGAAAGAGGGTAATTTTACTTATCGTTGTAAGCACTGAAGAGAGAACTGAATAGAACGGAAAAGTGACGGCATTAAGTGCAAATGCAAAGACAATTCTACCAATATACATGTTTTTAAACTGAGAATACTCAAAAAGACTATTTAAATAGACGCGTAGGAAACCAAACCACATTACATCGTAATTAGATCAATTTTAATCTGTAGCAAAATAGCATTTCGAGCGTTTTACTTCAAGTGCGCGACCAATGATTGGCATTTTTTCGTCGTAGTTTCTATACAATTATGCATGAAACTGGCGACAGCGATTTTCCAACAACATTATATTGACAGCCGTTCTACCTAAAAAGTAGGGCTTTCGCTTTTCTGTGGTTGTAAGCAACTTTTATATGGGCCAAACCCTGAAGTCACGAAAAGAATCAACATTTTAATGGCAAAGTTCATCTATTGACAAAATGAATTGAATATCAGATTTTTTATCGGGTTGGTGCAAACCATAGCAAAAGTTGTTCATAATGATGAGTACATACGTACCGTTCAGTATTATGACATCTTTTTGCTACACATTGTAGGTATAATAATATTTCAGTTTTTATTCCGAATAGCTTTTACTATAAGTACCTTAAATAAATAATAATTTTATGTGCGTAGCCTTATTTCTAGTATGTTCTTTTTTCATGTTTATAAAAAGTGTAAAGTAAAATTTTACCGCCACTATACCCCAATATAGTAATCAAGTAATATTGGGTTTAATGAAATAAAAACTTAACATAAGTATCTACCTTCCGGACACTTTTACATGAAAATGAAAGGATCCCTAATAAAAATAAAAGTTTACAAGAGAACCGCATTTTAGTAAAGTAGTTATTTTTAGTAACTACGACTTATTCGAAATGTTATCGAAAACAGTCCCTTCATCAAGTTTACAGATAAACTCGTATTAAGAAAACTTAAGTGGCTAAGTTATGCCTATTGTACTTAGCATATCTATAATGTATTATAACATACAACCTGGCGTTTTGCATTCCCGCCAAATTTACATAGGTGGATATACTTATCGTTATGAACAACTTTTACCATGGGGCCAATACTGAAATCGAGAAAAAAAAATCAGCTGTTCCATACAAAAAGATCATTGACTTTGGACAAAATGTATGGAACATTGTTTTTTTCGCGATTTCATTGGTAGCCCCGTAGTAAAAGATGAGTATATCTACTTCCATAAATTTGGCGGGAATGCAATACAACACCTTGTATAAGTATTAAATATGAATAGGGATGAGGTAGGTAGGTAATAATCACATAAAAAACAATATAATATACACACACACACATACACAACACATAATATTTTAATATATTACCTAATAGAAGTACGCAGTATTTGCAGAAGATTCACTCCCATTGAAACGCGTCTAATCATAGAATAGAATAGAATAGAAAAGACTTTATTTGTGACAAAAACATAACACACGCAAAAACAAAATAAATTCAGACAATCATAGTGGAACCACATTACTTACATCTTTATCAACGATCATATCATTATTCAGTGCAAGCTAATTTGTACATTATTTGTATAAAACAGTATCGATACACTGTAGTGCTAAGACGCGCGCGTTGCCAGCGGAAGCCGCGTGACCTCAACGAACGAAGCGCTACAATGGAAAATTGATACACTTTATTATACAAATAAAGTACAAATTAGCTTGCACTGAATAAAACATTTTTGTAATTAAAGGTATATAATATCAACGTTCAGCCGCTTTTTTTTTATGGGGAGTAAATTTGAACCTCCGGACAATTCGGCTGTCTGCCCAGAGCCCATAGTCCTTTAATAGGTAAATCCTTATAATGAATAGCATGTCATCACCGGTCACCAGAAATAGGCGCATTTGGCCCGCTTTCCCCACAATAACAGATTAATAACGAGTTACTGCCACACAGACGGCTAACTTTGGCCCAGTTCCAAAGTTTCGAACGAATTCTAATACACGTTTTGAATCAGTAGCTGAAGTTTGTACAAAATTGGCTAAAATCTCTACTTTCGTTCCATACAAAAAGGTTCATAGATCTTGGACAAAATGTATGGAACAGCTGTTTTTTTCGTGATTACAGGGATGGCCCTATAGTAAAAGTTGTTCATAATGATGAGTACAATGATATCCTAGAAGGATAACGGTGTTCAAACTAACACCCGGTATATGAACATTTTTAATTAACAGGCCACCGCTTCCAGACAGCTTCTTGATATAGTAGATAACAACTTTAATTCTATACACTCCATGATTCCTATTTTTCTATCTCTACCAAAACTTAAAATAACTTGATGGGGATAGGGATGTAATGGGTATAATTTATTGTATTTAGTTCTTAAAACAACAGGAACACAGTGGTACACACAAAGCTTAATAACCTAGTTTTGAACCCATAAAATACCAAGCTAAAAAAAGTTCCTTTAATATTATAAAAAAAGACAAACCTCCCTGGAAAAGAGTTTGTTTTATGTCATGGGTCATGAAAAGCTGCGTGTAACCGGTTAATTAAATATTACCCTGTATGTAAAAGTTTCATCACTACATCACACGTGAATGTTAATGTCATAAGCCTTTGAACATGATTCTTGAACTCTCTTGAATACCCTTTGTACATGTTGGACTTCCGTAACTGCGAACGTGAGTAAACTGCGTCAGCGGTTTATTTCGAGTAGACCACATTCAGTTGACGGCGAGATAACCTAATAGTTCGTTCGAATTGAATTTGCACCAATTTGTCGTGACTCAAGGAAATACCACCGCTTACAAAAGCAACCGAATACTTGAACAAACCTTGCAAATAGTTTTGCAACCAACCGCTTACCTGATTCATGAAACGGGCGAAGTTGAAACTGCAAAAATCCAGTTTGTTTTCAAAATGTAAGTATTTTTCAAGTGTTTTTGTTTTGGTTTATTACTGTGCAATATGAGCGTCATATTCGTACTATTGTTTTGGTCGATTTTCTTGACAGGCTTTTATGGAATTATTTGTATCTTTCGTCGAATAAACGCAAAACAATTATGTGCAGTTTTAGGTCAAAGCAGTGCATGTTGTTAGAACGTTATATTGATTTTCGTATTAGTAGTTTTATAAACATTACTGTTTACGTTCGAGATAACACGGGAAATTTACGTAGCTAATTTATTAAATACATAGCTCCTGTAGCTTAATCTACGTATCTAATCTTCAAGCATAGATACTATTAGAGGTGGCAAGCCAGCGCTTATATCCGCCAAACGGTATATTATGGTCAGTGATCATATAGCCTTTGTGTGTGTATTGTAGTGTGCGTTTTTATACGAACAGGAATTTGTTTTATTAGTTTAAAACTTTACTTTTTTTTCATGTTTGCGGTACTTACTTTATTCCTACACAGGGTTAGTTCTAATCAGTTAGCATCCGTTTAAGGGCATATTCTGTACTTCAAAACAAACAACTTTTACTAAGGGGCCAACATTGAAATCGCGAAAATAAAATCAGCTGTTTCATACATTTGCCCAAAGGTCGATGAACTTTATATATGGAACAGCTGTTTTTTTTTCTCGATTTCAGTGTAGGACTGATTAGAACTAACCCTGTATACTTAGTTATAGTAGCATCATTGAGGAATGAAAATAAATGAATGTAAATATAAATAAATAAATAATAAATTCATTTCTGTTTTTAATTTTTCACAGGTACTTTAGGTACATTCTTATAGTGCTCTTAGCAGCCGCTGGCACATCAGGGCAGTCCAGAAGATGTGACCAGACTCCCCCACAAGCCACCGTCTTCGAGCCCATCACAAACCAGTCGCCTTTCCAGCTTAAAATAGGCAATGCTAAGAACAACACGTTCATCGCTATGCAGACCTATGTGTGTAAGATTATCAAGCATTTTATGATAGTTAATTAATTAAAGTTAATTAATGAATGGTGCAATGGCGTGACGAGAGTAGCGAGACGTTCGTTCGCCTGCTCATAACAATAGCAATACCAGAATTGTTAACTTGCGAAAAAAATCCTGCGCCGCACTGCACTGCGCTCGTCGCCTTTCCTATACAGAAAGGCCATGTGTGCAAGTCTGCTCTTAAAGAAATATTATAATTTCTTCTGTGATAATTATTATTAGTAAGAACAGCACGTTTGCGCCTTGTGAAATTATATTAGCATCACACACAAATAAGAATTTGTTAGTTGCTAATAGATCCTGATGTCAATAAAATCTTAATAATAATAGTAGATTATGCACTAAGGGAATAAAGCAGTGTCTTACTTCGCGGGCGGCATATTGAACCCTGAGCGTAACGAGGGAGTCTAGAGTTAACTCCCGAGCGTAGCGAGAGAGTTATATAGAGTCCTGAGTGAAGCGAGGGGTTCAAGCTGCCCAAGACGAAAACAGGCTTTATTCCAGAGGAGCATACTCTACTTTTCACACGTCCTGCGAGATAATAAAAAGCCAGGGCTCCATAAATAAAAATTCACTGACAATCACAGGACCAAACACCGTCTTTTGTTTCACATTGTTTATACACTCACCCCCTCCTTTCACCTTTTTTGAGTTCTGCTTATGGTGGCCAGTTCGATTTAAGAACAAACCTCTTTACAATGTCATATGGTCATTTTTTTACTTAGAGTTTTCCACGAGTATCCACACGAGTTTGACGTTACAAATTCAATTCACTTTATTCCTTAAGAGATAATGCTTTACTTTACGATGAGGTTGCATGATATGTAATTGGACATTGTCGAGCAGGTGGTGTGAAAAAACTTTATAGTGGGTCCGAAATATTGATGTCACTTGTCCCACGGGACTACTGGCTCAAAATAGTGGCAGTTGTCCCATCACGGGACACCTCGATGGGACTAGTGGGATAGAGATAGAGATACCCTTTAAAGATACTCCGAGTATAGTTTCAGTCACATCCAATAACCATTAGGAGTGAAAACTAAGATCGACGCGCGTGCTAGCGTCCTGCTTTGCACAAATAAAATAAAAATTTCATAACCACGGCAGTTTTCATAGTATCTTTACGTAAATCATTATAATATACTAATAAAATATTACCATATACCTACCTCTACAATAGTTCGTTATATTTTTGACTACTTGCTGAACCATACTTGGTGAAATCTATCATGCCGTGAAGGTATCACAAAGTAGGACACGAAAACAAGGATACTTTTGCCCCGGAACAGTAGAGCTATGGCGCTATAAAACTTTTCTTAAATACAGTGTTACTTAGGTAGGTACATAACTCTTTATTTTTGACCACAATGTTGGCCATAACGCCATAATTATTTATTATGTAATTTTTAGTCCTACAAAAAACTTGAGTGAACCTAATATTAGTAGGTAGGTTGATAGATAAATAATGAGAGCTATATAAAGATATATTATAGAGCTTTATTACTCACACTAAATAAATATGTGTACATTCAAAGAATTAAATAATTTAAACACTAGTATAACAAATGGCGGCCTTCTCGCTAAAAGCGATCTCTTCCACGCAACCTCAGGATGCTTATATAAATTGTTTTTACTTTAAAATATTATTTCCAGTGACACTTGAAACGATGGATACATCGGACAAAGAGTTCACGTGGTTCATGATAACGGCAGAAGATCCTGAGGTGGATAGAAATATCTACGACTTTGGCAACAAAATCGTGGATGTAGGCAGCTTGAAGACGCTGGACCCCAGCAAGTCTCGGTACAGCGAGAAGTGCGCTAATACTGTTGAGAGTTTCGATAACACACCGAAGAACAAAGTGGAGGTTCGTCACTTATTTTTTAGGATATCGTATCCAAAGAGATAGCATACATATTTACGACTTTGATCAGCCAGAACAGAAGACGTCCACTGCTGAACGAAGGCCTGCCATTTGCATCCACCGGTTGTCCCCGACTTTCACAATATCGTTGGTCGGTCGGTTGGAATGTCAGTTACGACTGGAACATAGAGAAACATGGAGAAGTCAGGCTGGGTACTGAATCACTGTACGTAAATGATAGCCAAATGTATTTAAAAAAGCGCTCAAAGTCCGACAGGGGCGCTGTTCCTTTGTCATAACTTTTACTAGCGTTTACATACCTACTACGTAACTCTCGCAAAAACTTAAGCTAGGCCTTCTAGCATCTAGACCCCATTAGTAAGCCTCCATACCACGCAGTCTAACTCTAGTCTATATCTATTTCATCCTAATAGATCACTGAAGAGAGATTAGAAGTAGGGCTTTCGCTTTTCTGTGTAATAGATAGCCTAAGATAATATCTCAATCACTATCTCAGTGATAGCCGGTTGAAATTTTCTCAGGAGTTTGTTTTTAACTTTTTTAGTTCTGCTTCACCTTGATCTATAGTGGTATGTCTTTTGCACTTGGTTATACCTATTACTGAAACGAAAGAATCATTGTACTCATAGTTCTTAACAACTATTATTACGGGCCAATCCAAAATTCGCAATGAAATAAGCCCGTTTTTCGCGGTAGATGATACCTGCCTACACAGTAAAAATCACCAATTCGCCCTTGCGACCATAATTTTTGCCACAGACTTAATGATTGTGATATTACAGGTTCATTGGGTATCCCCGGCCAAGAGCGAGGAAGTACGTATACGTGCGATGGTAGCTGAGAACGCTGAAACGTGGTACACGGGAAATAGTCTCACCATCATACTCAGGCGTGACCTGTCTCCTCCCAAGGACGACCCACCTTTCGAGCCTTACCCCACCTGTCAACTTTGCAGTGAAGCTCGTTATGAAGTGAGTGACAATGCTATCAGCAAGCTTAGCACGCTGCTGGCTGGAGACCAACTTGAGCTTTTGGCGATGACGGGCTAAAGAAAATAGGCTTTCATCGCCTTAAGAGCCTAGACTCACGTTTCCACTGCAGTAAAGCTCATGGTTCTTGCTATAAGCTGTTGCGTACTATAGACTGATTGAGTTTAAGCATTTGGATTATCTGTACTGATCTGATGATGGAAATGGGAACCTATATAACGGTATATAACCTATATCTTGATTGGAACGAAACTGGAAAAAAACTCTTGAATGAATTATAAGTAAATCCGTTTACTTTGCGCTCTTTACTAACTTCTTTTTTGCCAAGCCCTGTTTACAGAATTATTTGTAGATACACTGTAGACAATATTACGGTAAACTGTTGTAGTAAGATTCTGGGGAATACCACACCTTTGCCAGTTATTCAAACGCCAAGCAGTGGTGCGCCAAACGGCGTGTTTCGGTTTGAAGAGCAATATTGCCAGAGAAATTACTGAGCTTGAAGAAATTTGACATCATACATTTCAGGGTTACGAGCTCAGTACAGAGCGGTACAGGATTTTGTTCGCAAGTTCAAATTTCTGGCACTGCTACTGTTATATGCAGGCGTGATGCTAACCACCAGGCGAACCTTTTGCAAATATCGCCACTCCATTGAATAAAAAAACGTTATTATTCATGAAGGGAAGCTCGTAAGAGGTAGGTAGCACTCTTATTTACAACCCGGTATTTTACTTTGTTCCTCCTACCAAGGTGATCTTCAAAGGGCGCTGGTCTCGGCTGGAGCATCCGCTGCACTACCCTCGCAAGCCTGACGAGAATGGCTACAGCTACATGATAGGGGCGTCTCATGACTACAATTACACTATGTGGCAGCCGGGAGTCAAGGCCAACCCTGGCATAGCGACTTTGGCCAGGAGCTCAGATATATCTGTGCTAGAAAGGGATATTATTAACAACGTAAGTTTTCTTCTTTTCTGGAGTGCAATTATGAGTTACTATAGTCAACTGATATGTTATGTCTGGGAAGAAAAATGCATGTTTTTATTTTATTGATTCTAAAAAGCTGTCTCGCAACAAAACAAATCGTCGAAAATATTTTTTTTATGTGTGCAAAATAACGAAGCTATAAACATTTTCGTTCCATGTGAGACAGGGAGGGCACTATATTGGCTAATGACGTCATTGCACACGATTCCAAACAAATTATATACCTACTATTAGCACGTGTATTGCTAGAAAGGGACAGATGACTTTCCAAATTCTTTGAACGCTTCATTATTATTTATATATATTTCAGGACTTTAGCAGCCGATTTATTTTTTCTATGTAAACATCAGTTGACCTCGACTCCTCGAAAAAAACAGCTGTTCCATACGTTTTGTCCAAGCTGTTTGTATGGAACAGATGTTTTTTTTAACGCTATTTCAGTGTTGGAAAAGGTTGTTCATAATGATGAGTGCAATGACCCCTTAAAGTTTTTGACATTAATAAAAAATAGTGATGTGTATACAACAATGTTATATTCAATGACTAATTTACACCCTATGAGTATATGACATTGTGTTCAATTTCCACTGTAGCGCTTGGCTCGTTGACGGCTCGCTACTCCCGGCGGATGCGTGCGCGCCGCGCGCACTGTGGATTATCGACACTAAGTTTTACAATTAGGGTAAAAATTTGCATGCACTGAATATGACATGATTTTGTAGTTATACAATACAATACAATACAAAATAATTTATTCAAAACAAAAAGACAGATACACATACATAAAAAGCAAAAATAAGTTACATACACAAAAAGGTTATAGGTATAGTTATGGATATAATTATTCTTATTGAGGTTCAACCATGTTTTAGACCCATAGGTATTTATGAGATTAAGTCTTCTGTACTTTTACTATAATATGTGTGCTATTAATGTAAAAAAAAAGAAGTATACACAACATGACTTGAATGAAATTTCAGATGTCAGAAAAAGGCGGCACTCGAACCTTGATCCGAGGCAAGCGGCGTCACCACCCCAACATGCACAAATGGTCCCACGCGCTCTTCAGGGTGGACAGAATCCATCACCTCTTCACTGTAGTAGTAGCAATGCGACCCTCGCCAGATTGGTTCCTGGGCACAAAGAAGTTCGAATTATGCACGAGCGATGGCTGGCTGGATTATTATGAGCTACCCATGTATCCTTGGGATGCGGGTGTCATGGATGGAGTTTCTTATGAGGTATTCTTTTCAACCCAGCGACAATGATATGATGAATGGACGGGAAATAAACGCACGGATTTTGAAGACTATATGTTGAGCGCCGGCTCTCCACTCGCTTCAGTCATACTATGCCTTTGCGACATATGAGCGAATACAAACTTCTAATACATGTACAACGACCATTTGTTCTCTTTTTGTCATGCAGTAATTAGATTCGCTTTCTCTATTTTCCGGTAAATGTAATATGCATAATTTTAGCTAGGTATGCTTGATTGTGTTGTCTTGTTAATTTTGATCGATTTGCAAGCGCTGGGCCCGTCCATTCCATTATCACCGTCGCTGTTTCAACCGACTTCAATAAAGGAGGTTCTCAATTCTACTGTATATTTTTTTTGTATGTATGTTACGCGATTACTCCGCCAATTATGAACTGGTTTAGATGATTCTTTTTTATTTGATAGGTAATATTTCAGAGGTGGCCCCATATACATTTTATCAAAATCAACCGATTTAGTAGCTTCGTTTATAAATAAAAATTACTAGAAAATATGAAGATGTCATCCAGGTATTCGAAGTTGAAGTCGGTTGTTTTTTTTAAAGCTTATTATTTAGCTTACCATCACTGGCGTTTCGATAAAGGAAAATATCAGGAAAAAAACACTGGCATAGAATCTACCAACCCGCACTAGGCCTGCGTGGTAGAATTATGGCCCAATCACCCTGCGAGGGTAAACCTAAATTATGAAATTATAATGAAAAGGTCAAGGTCACTTTGTTCCTGATTTAATTGTTACCGTATTATACAAACAAAATCCTGTTTGTAAGCCATCACCCTTACACAAACCACCCTTAAACAAAACAGTGCTTATTTGTCAAACACGTTAGCGCTGGAGTGCTTTTAAACACATTGGAATACCAATCAATCACTGAGCTCGCTTCGCCGCGACTGACGGAAGAGTGATGTTTCAGGATTCCCCAAGTGGGTTATAAGGGCGACGACGGGATGGGACAGAAATAGAAATATTGCGCTTTTGAGTGGAATCAGGCGTACCCTAGACAAGCTTAGAGCTCAATGATAAATGAAACAATCATTCATGGGTAGACGACAAATAAAATTATAGAACACTAGCTCTCGCTATGGCCGCGGTTTCGCTTGTTTGGTATTTTTCTCTGTTTGTACCTTATTCCGGAATAAAAAGTGGCGAGCAATAACTTATCTAGTTGTCGTAGTGGTAACCAGGTAGTAATTATATTGCTATTCTATGGTAGACGAGCCGTTCGACGGGGCTAGCTGCCATTGTCTTGAGAACCCTACCGACTTCGATTCAACTTGGTGGCAGTATAGTCTGGGCATTTTGGGTATAAATGTAGTTTGCCTTTAGATGTCTTTACGGGTGCTGTTAGAGAAAGAGAACAAACGACCGGGACGGACAATTTAAAGTGTTATCCCACATACAGTAACGCTCAGTTATAAATGTCGCTCGCGATCACCCGCACTGGCTGGAATACTGGTCGTGTTTTAAACTTCTGCCGGTTAACTTTCGTCCGTTGATTGGATCTGTATACGTATTGGTCTTTATTGTATCTTTCCAGTCTCCGACGTCAGCAACAAATCCTGAAGGCAACATCGAACGGGTGGAGGTCGGTTCCTTCAACGCCGAGTCACCTTTCTACCAGACGAACCTAAACGATCTGAAACCGTTCGCACACCTCGAGGTACGGAGGCTAGACGTATACCCGCTGGATCCTAGAGAATGCTCTGATGAAGGTATTTTCATAGTAGAAAATAGAAACTATACTATAAAGGTACAGGTATATACAGGGTTAGTTCTAATCAGTTAGCATCCTTTTAAGGGCATATTCTGTACATCAAAACAACAACTCTATGGCGCCAACCCTGAAATCGGGAAAAAATAATCAGCTGCTCAATACATTTTGTCCAAGGTCAATTAACTTTTTGTATGGAACAGGTAAAAAAAAAATCGCGATTTCAGTGTTGGCCCCATAGTAAAAGTTGTTTATTTCGATGTACAGAATATACCCATAAAAGGATGCTAACTGATTAGAACTAACCCTGTATAGGTATTAACTATAGCGCACGCAGGCAGTAGTGAGGCCACATTTTTTATGGCTACACTTGACAACCTTCTGACCTCCACCGCGTAATTGCATCGCCGTGCCATGTATGACAAGGCATTAAATAACTACTTAAAAAAAAAGGATTTCAAACTGAAATAACGATGGTGGAAATGTCAAAGGGCTTAAGGGACAAATCCTCATTTTACAGAAGAACACAAAAAATAATTTTATGGAACAAAAATCATAACATTTTTGTTTTTAAAACTATCGATTTGGCTTAAAGGTCATATTATATCATTTTTTGAGCTGAACCGTATCCAAGTATAAAATTTAACCTAAATAGCATAGTTTACGAGATAGCTGTCCTATAAGTATAGTACTTTCATGATCTTGTCCCTTGAAACAAAAACAGACATAATAATTAATAAGTAACTAGGGCGTAAAAGACTGAACTATCAATAGGTCTTAAAGAACAACTTAATTCTGAACATATGAAAAATGTGTTAACATTTCCACCATAGTATCGATAATTGAGCATGTTTTTTTGTAATGGCATAAGCCTTTATTAACTACAACAAAAAAACAGGACAAAGCATAATTATTTTTGGGTTTAGAATAGTTGATGGTAAAAGTTAACTCCTAGTACCCATGATGATTTTAGCGTATACATGATCAATTGATCATGGGTTAACAACGAAGTCCAAGGTTGTTTGTAGTGGTAGGACTCAACTGCAGAGTCCACCTAGGGAAGTACCTACCACACCTTTGCCAGTTATTCAAAACGCCAAGCAGTAGTGTGCCAGCATTACCAAATATTGAACCATGGTCAAAATATTAAGCTTGTCAAAATATTATCGCGAACAGACACCACACCCTTCACCGACACCGCGACAGTTACATAAACGAGTGTACATTTTAAAATCTGCTCAATCTGCTCCCAACGCTTCCATATATCCAATGTTCGAGGTCGACTTGGAAACACATTGTACTTTACCGGCGTATTATACATTGGAGGATCAGGAGTATTGGAGGATCGGGAGTATTGGAGGAGACAGAACAGGTTAATAACAGGCATTGTTTTTTAAATCTACTGAGACCTGTTTTTTTTTGTTTTAGATAATGTTGAAGGTTTTGAGGAAGAAGTTGCAGTAGAAGAACCGCAAGAGTAAGACATATTTTTTTGATATTTCGAAGAAAAAGGAAATTATTAAGGGACTTGGTCAAGTACAAATAGTGTATACAAGTTTGGGAAATGTGTTTATAAACACAACGGACAAAAAAGTCATACTACTGACTTTTGTCCGGAAGCGAAATTCAATGGGGTCCGATCACCCTTCGTGTGCCTAGTGCCAAGGCCTTTCTATACCCAGCAGTGGGATGTTAAAGGTTGATGCAGTAGTAGTCATTATGGTCTTGCCGGTACTCATATGTATGTAAATATGTACCTATGTGGACAAGGGCGGATCCAGGATTTATTTCAGGGAGGGGCACATGGATCATAGGCCAAGCTCCCCAATAGTATGCTGTATGTGTATACTATGCTGTCTTTGGGATCGATTCTTTTTCAATGACATACAAGAAATTACATGTTTATTATACAAAAAGAAACAAATGTTATTAAAGCGGTATCTTATAAACTCCCAGTTCATTGTTATATTTAAACCGTTGGGTGGCACGTGCCCCTGTGCCCCACTCCTGGATCCGCCCTTGTATGTGGAACGCCACGAGTGCACATCCTAAAAGCTTGTTATCTTTTCACAGTGAACCTCAAACTGACCCAATGGTGGCCGAGTCGAGGCAAAACGTTGGCTGTTCAGGCGAGTGGAGTGAATGGTCGCCGTGCGTCCCCGATGTAGGCGGCTGTGGGATCGGTGCTCAGACCCGAACCTGGATTAGCGGATTCCGATACGGGCCTGATGTAAGTCATCAGCATCTACGTAATATGGAGATAGTCTCCAGATGCAGTTGTCAGGTTTAATTTCTAAGGGTGTCTATAGGGGCTCCACTACGTTCATAATAAGCGTCTCTTTGTCCCATTGAGCCTTACCGCATATGCTCGGAGGCCTGTGGGCCGAAAAGGTGGAGATAATGAAGTATGAAAAGTATACAATGTGTGGTTTGTGTTGGAGTGGAGTGGTGGTAGATTAGATGCTGGACAACGGGAAATTATTCGTAGCTGTAATCATATTATCTATTGTCCTATTGTTGTAATCTATTGTCCCTCACTGATCCCATTGAGTTTATAGCTTACAAGTGTTTGACCGCAGCTCACCAGATGTTAAATGGCAATCACCCTAAGCCTTCCACGCCAATGTCGCCCCTCCGGCACCAATATACGGTAGCCTTTATGGGGGGCCCATTTAGTGGTTGGCGAGTCATCACCTGTCTAAGTATTTTGATAATGAGACAGAATTGGCAGGTGCCGTTTATCATTCCATAGACCAGTCCAAATAAAAGTTTCATCAAAAATTCACCAAAATAGCCCATTTTTTATTTTATTTTATACCTTAATGTAATGTAAAATAGTGTATCATATTCTATTCACACCCATGTAATAGTTTTATAATGTAATTTTTGTATCCAACAGGGCCTCATGGTGTTGGCTTTGGCTTAGACCCGAGTTTCAAATTAAATAGAAGAAATAATAATAGACAATAGACAATAGTTTATTCGTGGCAAAAGTATAAACAAAAAAGCAGTTACACAGAACACGGAAAAGATGATAATAATAATCAATTTATTTCAGAACAAGTCCATACACAGAGAGAAAAATTCAATTAAATTTTGTCTGAATAGTTCAAATAAAATACAAAAAATTCAATTTTCAATAGAAAATTACAAATCTTACATTTTTTTTTTAATAATGTCAAGTAATACCTAATAATATTTATCTTAACCTATATCGTGGTTTGTAACTGCCATGTTCGGTATGGACTTTGGTCCAGTGCTGCATTACAGGACAATCAAAGTCCATCCTCCACGCAAACAGTTGCAAGTAGCTGTTGGGGCTGTCCCGGACACGGCGCACCAGGGACGCGACTCATGCGCATAATCGCTGCAAAGCCGCCACAAAACAACATAAACAATAAAAAAACAATATATTATGTGCATATATTTGTCCATATATTATGGACAAGACGCTACAGATATAATTAACAGTACAATAAATACAATACAATACAAAATAATACAGTAGGTATATACTTATCTTATATCTTATCTTTCCTAAAAATGGCTTCCTATATTTCAGAATGAGGATGACATTCAAGTTCTACCATCAGACGGTAGCTGCCAAGCGAAAGGAGACCCACATCCGATGGAAATTAAACATTGTATCGTTGATTGTTAAACTCAATAAATGAACTTTACTATGTTACGAGTCAGTATGTTTTATGGTGTGTTACATGAGTGTGTAGTAACTAATTTCGTTCCTCGTACGCTAGCAAACTACACCTAATATCGGCACAGAACAAATAATAGTATTTACTACGTATCGGTTCGAGTAAAAAATAGACTGCTAAAATCGTAACACTCTTTTTGTGTATTCGGGAAATAAACTCGATCGGTCTTTGAGTTTACGCGTTTCTCGTGATCCATGACTTTGATTTCTATTTGTCCAACCAATAGGACCAAACAAAATGTTTTAAAAATACATTCCAGCTTTTGGCCGTAATTTTACACTAGTCTTTCTTCCTGTCTAGCGATTAGGTATCCCGGCTCAAATCGGGTTCCGCCGCTTATAGGTATAACATACTAGTATTAGGAAAAAAACTGGTTCTACTTGGGTTCTACCCAATGATTTCTATGTTCTACCTAATTCTGTTTTGTGCTAGTGATATAAAGCCTAATTGTATTTTTCAGTGTACAATAAACGTACGTTCTACGTACCTACATAGAAATGACACCGAAAAATACAATCAGGAATAAAAATATGTTTTGTTACATTAAGCACTGCAGCAGTACAAAGACGGCCATATCGCATATTGAAGCGATTTCTTCCAGTTGATAGATATATCTATGCATAACTAGAATGTTATGATGGCATTGGTTGATAGGTTACGATAGTAAGATTTTAAAATACAATTAGGTACAGATCAAAATGTGTTCCTTTCCTATAGAGCAGCGGTGGGTTTAGAAAGCATACAAGAGTTTATTTTTACCAGACCACAGATAGTGCAATAGTTATCCCTGGACTAGATGCAGACTTGGAACAGGCTCTGCTGGGGTCGCGGTCTTGTCTTCTCGTTTTTGCGCGAAAACGAACCGGTTGAGAAGTTTGCCGGCCGGCAGCACGGGGGGCGGCGCGGCAGCGGCAACGGGGCGCGGGGCGGCGGCGGTGTCAACATTGTTGACCGGTCGGGTGTGAACATAGCACCAGAACGCGCATGCTCCGAGCGCAACGGCCCGCTTCGCGGCTCGCGCGCTCCTCGCAACTTGTTGATTGTTCGCTCACTTCGCGCCAGTCTGAGGCGAATGATGCGCCGGGTGGTCGTGTCTCGCGTCGCGCCGCTAGCGCTCTCAACTTCGAAATTATTTTACGAAAATACGTGAAGTTTCCAAACACATTATTGTGAAGAACTACTGTATCGGACGCCGAGTTTAGTACTTAACCGACGTGAAACGCTTCCTATAAATAGTTTTAAGTCATTGAAACTTAATAGGCTTACTCGTTTTACCTGCATGCTTCGTCCCACGTTAGTGAAACGGCGAGCTACCTTATCGGATAAACGAACATTTTTCAAATGGGTGTGCGTTTATTTAGTGTGATAGTGTGCGTGTTATGTGTTACAAGACATCGTGAGAGCGTGATTGGAGTCAGTGACAAGTTTTTACAATAGTGACGTGTTTGAAATTGTAATAAAATGGGATCGAGGACCATGTTCGTGCGCGGGAGTGAGAGGGGCATGATCGCAGCGTTGCTGGTTTGTTCGCTCGCAGTGGCGTCAGCGCAGTATACAAAAGGTAAAAACCTCTTTTCTACCTGTGCCAGTGCCAGTATTCAGCGTTGCACGGCTTTGTTCTATGGCCTTTTGTGTGCTTCTACGAATATTTTAGACGCTCCCTTGCGAAATAGTACGTGACTACCAATAAAATGTAGGTACCTCGTTTACTTTTTACTTATTATTACTTGCCTACCTGGAAAACTTGTCTGTCATTACTGTTACCGCGAAATGCATGAATGACTAGATTCGTCATATGTTCTGATAAAGGCAGGTAAACACAATTAGTACCTAAACTACCTACATAGGTAATATGTATGTCTATGACATAGAGCCTACCTCTATGGTCTATGACTACACAGCACAGAATAGACAATAACCAAACAATAACTAGGTACTTAGGTAGTAAGTAGGTAAGATGATGATATAATTACGATGCAATGTGGTTTGGTTTCCTACGCGTCTACCTATTTAAATTATCTTTATGAGTACCTATCCTCAGTCTAAAAACAAGTACCTACCTAGGTGTATTGTGGTAGAGTTGTCATTAAGCGCATTTGCACTTAATGCCGGCTAGCCGTCGCATTTCCGTTCTATTCACCTCACTTCAGTGAGGTAGGTACCTATACCTACCTAGGTACGTAGCCTACCTACCTTATACGCATGTTTTGATGCTTAAGACGGTTAGACTTGGTAATTTACTTACTAGCATTGAGCTACCTATTATAGGTACATACCTATATATAGAGTCACAAACGTGCAAAAAAAAAATGTCCGAGACAAAACTCGGCGCACGCTACGTATTGCGCCGACTTGAACTAGGTAGGTACGATAACACACAAGCGCCCAAGCATAGGTACCTACCTACCGGCACTCGGACATTTTTTTGACTGTTTCCACTAAGAGACTGTGACTCTTTAGATACCTACCTAGTAGGTAGCTCAATGCTTACTAGGTACCTAGTTACTTACCTATTTCACAAGCTTAATAAATTTATCTTTTTCTGCTATCCATACCTTTTCTTTTTTTTTTGCCTTGGGAAGGGCATCGGTTTAGTCAAGTTAAGAGTACCTTACAGTACATGTAGTAGGTACCTACCTACTACATCTTGGATAAGGAAAATAAAATAAAATATTTCAGTCGGATGGATTTAAGAATCTAAAAATAAGTTAGTAGGTAGGCAATAAATACCTAGGTAAGGTTAAAGTCTTTCTAGGAACAGCCTTAATTCTGTACATCACCAAAATGCCGTTATAAAATAACGAAGCACTCACAATGGCTGACCATTAACTATGAAAGATGTCCGATAAAGTCATTCTGCCTGGTGAAAGGTGATCGTGACCACGACATAGGTAACTCAGCCCATTGTTAACTCGAATTAACTTAACAATAGGTATCGTAACCTTAGACTCGAATGGCGAAAGCCGTTACCACCTACCACCCTAATCGAACCTATACCGTAGGTTTGATGTTCAAAAAATCGATAAATTTGATAGACGTACCTATTTTATGGACAACAAGAGTCATCGATAAAACGGGGTAGGTATCTATTCCCGATCGAGCATCAATTTCTTGAGCACCCATGAAAAGAGCACCTAGCATATTCCCAAAATACCTAGCACCAATCTAAATATTGGCGTGGTGCTATAACTATAACATACCAATTCTCAAACATCACATTTATAATATATAAATATAATATCATTGGTTTCAAGACATGAAACCAATGATATTATATATAAAAGGAGGGAGATATGTCATATCGCGCCCTAAAATGGCCCCGTGAAAACGGCCCTCGGTGAAAAGGACTGTCTCGTCTGTCTGAGCTCACTAAGCGAGACGCGCGCTATTCCTTTTGCTCTCATAAAAGTGCTATCTTCTTTCGCACTCCGGCGCAACTCGTAAACATGACATTCGTGGGTTATTTTCAAATGTAGTTTTATTACGCGATGGCGCATCTTTCGTAATCTTTGTTTGAAACGGATTCAATTGGTTTTAGCGAATTCTAATTACCCTTACCTACTTACTATGGACAGGTTGTTCAGTTAGGTAGGACCAACTTCGACAAAGAGGTCGTCCAAAGAATCCAAATCGACATAGGTATGGATCCCAATTTTCGACAAAATGTGGGATCAGACCGGCATAAAAAAATAATTCTAAACAAAACGGATCCATCAAGGGATCGGACAAGCATACACTACACCGTATAATCTTCGACTAAATAAACATATACTAGACCGATACATGCAGCTTGTATAAAAAATCGCAGACCTTGCACAACATTAGAGTACAGAATAACCAATAGTTGCTAGACTTAAAATATTCAATAGGAACAAGTATAACTTTACCTAGCTTACCTACACGTGCATTATACCTACCTTATTAAACCTTATAGATAGTATATATATATACTTGGTGTTACAATACGGAATATGCATGTGTTCCAATTATAAAAAATAAATGGAGAGTGAATCTGATGCTCACGTCGAAAATATAATTGAAATCGGCTGGTAAAGTTCTGAAATACCTATAAGCGTTCAAAGTATTTGGGAGAAAGTCATCTGTCCCTTTGTCTTTTTTTTTCTAGCAAAACCCGTGCACAGTATAGAATTTGTTTGGAATCGTGAACTTTGACGTTACTACGTTGACGTTGAAATACTAGGTTTATGACGCCAAAGTTCACGATTCCCTCCCTGTCTAACATGAAACTAAAATGTTTATAACTTCGTTATTTGTACACATACCTATTAAAATTTTACTTTCGACGATTTGTTTTGTTGGCATTCAGCTTTTTTGTGAGGCAATGAAAAAAACACAAATGCATATTCCCTATTATTTATGAGGGTGCACATTATTTTTATTTCAAACGTAGGTAGTACGGTTTGCGGTAGTACAGTAGGTACCTGTAATGATTGATGACCGTAAAGTTGATCAAATATTGTCTAAAGAATTCATTTTATGGGGCGCATTTTAATCATATTTTATTAGTGAGACAGAAGTTTGAAGCGCTAAACAAATTCTTACGTTTAACGTAGTACTATTATTTATACTATTCTTCTGTGGTTTAACCAACGAAACTAGTTTCCATTCAGTAAAAATAATGAAATTCTAGACAGTATATTTGTATGTTTCATTTGCATGAATATTTTTTTTGCTTAAAAAACTAAATGCAATAATATTATGCTAAATGTTATATAATGTTAAATAGCATAATATTTTTCAATACCGCACCGCACACATAGAATACATAATTCTATTTCCCGCACATAAGTCATTTTTGGTTAAGGATAATATTAAATGAAAATGTAATGAAGGAGAAAGCGAGAGCTAAACCATAAAAACCCTCTTGATTGGTTCAAAGTTAGCAAAACTAGAGAATCAGAGAACAATGCTAGCGGTTTATACGCAAAACTCGTGAAGTAGAGAGTCACTACCTTTCAATAAGCAGGCGATATAAACAATACAAAACAGTAGCAAAGATAAAGACAACTTTGGCTGCTTTTTGGCGCCGTGAGTCACGTGTTACGAGGTGAATCGATCAATAGCACAGCACAAATAATAGTAGGAATTACCCACAGATCTTGTATTTGGCATTACCTTAAGTACCTTATAGAATGCATGACTGATTGTTTTTTGAAAGGGACACGACAATCTGTATTTCTTACAACTATGAAAAAATAACTAGTTAAACATTCGATCAATAAAACTGAATTATGTTGTATGTTTTACGTCCGTTTAGGAAACTAGACACTTTTGGCAGTTTTTCCTTGTAGTGGAATTCTACATTTTAGGTTTATAATAAGTACTAGGCATAAGAGTCAATACATAAATGAGCACAAATGCGTCCTTATAGACTTATTGAACAAACAATGTAAGTAATTTGTAGTTATGAATGGGAAACCAAGACATTCATAACTAACTGACCTAGCACGAAACAGGATAATTCGTAACTAAACGAGCCAATAAACAATAACGGACTCATTCATAAAAATCTATTACCAATCCATGTACATTTTTCATACCTAACACTAGCGACGGTGATAATGGAATGGACGGGCCCAGCGCTTGCAAATCGTTCAAAATTATTAAGTCAACACAATCAAGCATACCTAGCTAAAAGTATGCATATTACATTTGCCGGAAAATAGAGATGGCGAATCTAATTACTGCATGACAAAAAAAGAACACATGTGTCACATGTACGTATGTATTGTCGTATCGTACGGCTCGCATGTCGCAAACACAGAGTGTGACTGACGCGAGAGGAGAGCCGGCGCTCAACATATAGTCTTCAAAATCCGTGCGCGTATTTCCCGTCCATTCATTTTATCATTGTCGCTGCCTACCATTATCGAAATCTAACTTTTACTTAGTAAGTGTACATGTACCAACTATAGTCCCATCCGGCAGAAAGCATGACGCTTGGCATGCATGTAGCTTTAATGTGGTTTAATGTAGAAGTAGAAATACGTCGAGAACTGATTTACACATCAGCCAGAAGGCGTCCAATACTGGACGAAGGCCTCCCCCTTGATAGGGAGGTGCCATAATCCCCACGAACCCGAGAACCCCCCGAGAACTGATTACTAGAACTGATTTAGCTAGGTACAATAGACCTGTCAAAAACGAATATGTTCTCCAATTTATCTACAATACAGTCTTTAGATATACCTAAGTTGATAAGACTTAATTATGGTGTTCAGGATATTATAATCACATTTGTTCCAATTTTTTTATTACAATATAGCATCATATTTACAAATATACCTATCCTGATTTTTGATTAGTTTGGAGTATTCAAGTTTCATGCGAGATTCACTACTGCAGCTCATATGCACTGTCCTTTGATGTAACCTCTGCAAGTTCTAGCGTGAATGTAAAACATTTGTATGGAAAAGTTGACTGCATTACAGCTCCCGCGGACGTCGAATGAATTAACTGAATGCAGGGAACTAGGGAATGGTAATTTTATTCAATTGCCTACTTCAGTATTTATGGGTGTTACCTATTAAAGAGATAAGAGACGCTTCTGGATTTCTTTAGCCTGAATTGTATAACTTACTTTGGCGTATAGTTTTTTTTTGTAAAACACGCATGTCCTATTATGGTCGTCGTATTAATCACTGTTGCAGTTCCTTTTGTGGATAACTTCCCTATGTTATAGACTAAAAACCACAAATAGGTAGGTTTAAAGCCTCTACAGTAATTAGGTATTAATTACTTAGGGTTGTTCCTTGGTTGTTCCCAAAGTATTACTGTGTAATGTAAAAAAAAAACAGTGATATGCTCACATTATTTACCATACCTATTTAATTTAGTCGCATCACGGATTATTAGTTTTTTTAAAAATGTTATTTACCTATCGCGCTCCAAACTTGAAAAATAATTATTCGATCGCGGTAATTTTTACCGGTCTGCCGGCTAAAAACTTGAACGAGGCGCATTCCACTCGTGTGCGACCCTTCGTAACCCGACCAGCAATAATAATTTCCTGTCTCGGACAATAAGTCATTCATTACCCTTAATTTATGCTCCTTGCACTCACCTCAGTCACAGAACAAATGACAGTCACTCCCTCTGCCACTGGCTAGTTCGAAAACAACTTTTATGTCCCTTACATTGTTGCAACCATTGCGGTCCGTGTGCTTCTAACTTGAAACGGTTATAAATATGAGCATCGATGTGTCTTGTACGTTTGCAGTGGACAATAGCTGCAATAGCCGTGCGCGAACCATCGCCGTTTTAGCACTAAGTGATTTCATGCCGTTCCCTAATAAAGTAGCGAGGTAAGAGTTACATTTTTTTGCGGTCAAGTTAGCAAGAGTCGGAGTGTGACACCGATGCCGACGTATGGCTTCTGTGACACGGCTGCTTGTGAGGTGACGTCATCGGACTGGACCATTCAATGACGGTTGATGTTGGAGCGTTGGCTTGGAATGCAATGAAATATTCTGGGTTGGTTATAAAGGTATTCAGGGCTGTCACAGAACCTAGAGAGCCGGGCTTTCTCTTTTCTGTGGTTATCGTTGTTTTTTTCCGTACCATTAAGCTCTTTCGAGTTTATGTACGGATAGTCATACCACTGGCTTTTCAGTGAAGAAAAACATCGTGAGGAAACCTTTATACCTCCGGAGAAGAAATTCAGTGGCGTATGTGAATTCACCAACCAGCAACTGGGCCAGCGTGGTGAATATGGCCCATTCGCCATTCGAGGGTAGGCCCAAGATAGATAGAGGAGATATTTAGAGGGGTCTAAGATCAGCTGTGGACAAATAAAAAAGGAAGATTATGATTATGCTACCGCATCTGATTTTTGTGTCTCTGAACGTCCATAGCACAAAGTTAATTAGTTACTAGACTTTATCTCTATTATTATTATTATAGAGGTAAAGTCTATTCCGTAATGCATAGTAACTATAACTAGTACTATGTATAACGGAATAGAATTTCCTGAAAGTGAAATAGACATTTATAAAAACAGTAAAGTTGTTGAACATATAATTCGACTCTATTTATTTGATATTTCATGACCTTGCGTAAGCTATGAATAAGCGGATAGTAACGTTACTAAACAAAATGTCATTACTACTGAAAATAAATAGGAATTCGTGAGTCATGCCTTCATTACGCTGTACTTATCGGTAGAAGTAAAAGATAGCTAAATTATACCTAGAGAGTTTTCTACAAGTGGCTTATCAGTTTTGCTTAGAATATAAATATGCAATAGATACATTCGAGACTAGAGACTCCCATCACTAGACTCAGCGCACAGTAATCCCGATGAATCAAGAAGTTACACACTTACCTACATCTACATACGACAAAAATTTAACAATTCCGAGTGATAGTACCAGTACTAATTATATATTATTATATCAGGCTGCGTCATCTTTAGCATCAAGCGAGATGGCAGCCGAATTGGTTGGGTATGTCCCAAAACCACCGGAGGACGGGCGCAGCATTCTCTCGGTTAACGTTGGTAACCTGCGATCCCCAAGCCGCCTGCCAAGCGTGGGGATTATGGTAATCTCTCCCTATTAAGGGGCAGGCCTACGTCCTGCAGTGGACACCTTCTGGATCATGATGTGTGATGTGAGATGGCAGTCAACCAGGCTTGTGTTTACTTTTCTACGGGGAATGGGCGTAAATAAGTAATATTTTTGAGTAAGACTTGTCATAAAAATAAAACCCTTAGGTAATTAAGTAGGTATGTTGTGAAACGTGTTCTCGATATTTTCGGCGTAAGCACCATGTTCACTTTTAAATCACAGTAAACGCCAGGTAATGACCATAGAACTATTCAGTCACCGCTAAAGAATATTACAAGAATATGACTCAGATCAGAGAAACAAGGTAACATAACGAGCGAATCACATCCTTGTTGAAGTTCGACAACCCTGTATTTTATCAGTTAGAATTTATAAAATTGCGCGGGAACGCTGTTTCTTGCCTGCCAGTCCAGCCATATAAAAGTTAAAAAAACGAAGGATCTACTAAATAATCTGTGGGCATAATATCAAGAAATTCTCATTCTCAGGTCGATAACGATGTGCGGCGACGGCGACGGTTGGCTGCCTCTTATCGATGTCCTGATAACTAAACTGGTGCAAGTTTATTATATGTATAAACACAAGTTTTATTGATACGTACTGCTTGACTAGATAGCGCTAGCTAGCCGATCACCGAAGTTGCCGACAACCTCAGTTGAAAATATCATTCACGATGATACCCGAAGACTGACCGAGTTGGCGCTAAACTTCGGTGATTTATTATGACTGTTGAGTGGAATTATATAAAGAAGAACCAGAATAAAGTTAACTCGAGGCCCCGAGCACTTACTTATACATAACCCTCGCGGTCACCCATAGGCATTAAATCGGTCACCCACACGAAGATCGTCCGAATCGTCCGTAACACCTTGTAAATCAACGTCATGAGTGCTACGCACTTCTGGATATAAAGGTCTTCTTTTCGGTGCTTCTTTTCTTTTCCGGTCCTAGCGCACCAAACAAATTTAGTCACACGCACTCAATCAATACTACAAAAATGGTATAAAGACGCGAAACTGCCTGAGTTTTGTAACAAATTCCTTACGTGACCGCCGCCACGCGAAGCTTTCCGTATTTGACGGTCCTCCAATTCTGGCTTAATTCGTCGGTAATTGCCTACGCGATTTGGCGGTTTTGACGCTGACGGCTAATTACTGGGCAAAGGTCACTCCACTTTATGTAGTTACTCGTAGTTTGGGACTATGGGACTGAACCTTTGTCAAATGAGGCGAAAGTTTGTCAAAAGCGGTAGAAGTTTAGGTTTGTACGTGTCATTTTATTTACTCAGAACTAGATATTTTTCATATAACGACATGTTATCAATAATAATATTCTGCCGGGCGTAAGCTAAAAAGCACGTCATTGTAAATTCGCCTTTGTGGCTAAAAGCATTTAACTAACATTATGACCGTTTGTTAGCCCGTTTGTTAAGCTTTTGTAAAAAAACAAACATTTATAGCAAAAACGCAGGTACAACAATATATCTAATTCTAATACTATAAAAATCTCTGTCCTGACTGACTGGGAGTGACTGACTGACGGGGAGGAAAATAATTAGTAATTAACCCAGTGGTATTTAGGAGCGGGGCGATTTTTTTCCGTACGCGGACGAAGTCGCGGACCTCTAGTACTTACTATATTACTAGTTCTTATCAGTTAGCATCTTTTTAAGGGCATATTATGTACATTAAAACAAACAACTTTTACTATGGCGCCAACATTAAAAACGCGAAAAAATTATAATACAAAAAGTTCATAGACCTTGGGCAAAATTTATGGAACAGCTGGTATTTTTTTCGCGATTTCAATGTTGGCCCCATAGTAAAAGTAGTTTTTTTTAATATACAGAACATGCCCTTAAAAGTATGCTAGCTGATTAGAGCTAACCCTGTATAGTTGACTTTTCTAGTTACTCTTTTTAACAATATCTTGTAAAATAATTTAAAGTAAGTACTTACCTACTTCTATGTCACTATTTTCCTTGACTAGTTTTCATACGCGGAACGGAACTAAAATATCTAAGTTATAATATAAAAGCGGCGTGGCGTCTACTTAGGTGAACACAGGATTTCCATTAGATGTACCTACTCAGCTTGACAGGCGCTGCCAACTTGCAACCATGATCGAATTACCTTCTGTCGATATTACCTTACCACTTACCTTTAGACGTGAAGAATTATTTTTGGATCATCTGTATGTCGTGGAAACTATTTTATATTAGATCTAGATCCTCACGGCTTTGCTGCTATTAGTTGCCATGCACACTGTATTATTTACGGCTAATTTATTATCAACGTCAGTTCTCTGTTTTTGTTCTGCAGTTTCGGACTATCAATCATGAAAGTTTGACAAAATTATATTTCGGCATAATTCAATGTTAGGTCTTAGGACATTGTAATATTTTTTCAATATTATGTAATTTGTTGCTTTGCACCACGGACTCCGTAGGTACTTTCCCTTGTTTTTTTTGTCAATTAATAGACAGTTATCGTTACTATAGTCGATAGTTATGGGCAGGCCACATCGGTCGATGAACTAATAACCGATGGGGAAGAAAGGTTCTTGAATGGCGACCGCGAACCGGAAGACGCAGAGTAGGAAGGCCTCCCACTAGGTGGACCAACGACATTGTAAAAGTCGCGGGCAACCGGTGGATCCAAATAGCAGGTTGTCGTACAGTGTGGCGGTCTAAGGGGGAGGCCTTCGTTCATCAGAGGACGTCTCCGGGCTGATGATGATGATCATGAATAGATAGTTAACTTAAGTAAGTATAGCTACATAACTATACAAGGGGAATATAATACTAAAATGGATATGTATGGTATTAAAGGCTGTCTAAGTCAAAGTAGTACTTTTATTATAATTAAGATAAAGATCATTATGCTAAACTGTTTAAGTAAACGAAGTTAGTAAGACTTTAGATCTGTGTCGTAGACTTCACAGTTGCGTAACCTTTGCATTCAGGCGTATTATATTTATGGAGAATACCTAAATGTAGGTGTATCCCCGTCCTCAATACTTATCTAGGTTAGGAATTAAAGAGAACAAATCCGAATGGGCAGACACGATTTGTGTATTTCTACTGTAGACTGTTAATCTTACTGTCTCCGCTGGGATGGGCTGAAATACGGGCCTCGTGTGAAATACAATGCATGATATTTCACCGGGACCTATTTGCCTATTTGGCACTTTTAATCAGAGCTATTTTTGGCGTTAATTTTTTGCTATAGCGTCTGGCACTCAAACAACTCGCGCGATCTTAGCACAATCGCGTCAGTACAGTACAAATGAAAATTAAAAAAATAAATACCCCGGCTCTCTTGAGTTCTAGCTAAGAACACTTTTGATCAAGTCATCTTTCAATTCAAAATGAAAACCTGTTCATCTGTTTCGGAGCGAATTGCTTTCTCTAGCCCCAAACTGAGCAATTCATGAACGTACTAAATAAAAAATAATTAAATCGTATATTTTTACAATCTTCTGCACAACGCAACTCCTAGATGTGAGTCCAAAGTACTACAGTACATTATAGTAGATAAACTAGGTATAAATAAGAGTACAACGAGCAAAACACTTGCAGCTGTACAACATTTCCGAGCATTTCTAAGCCGGATTAAGCTGCAACAACTGCAACATTGATTGTTATTGCCTTTGTAAAACACTCGCAATTATATCGTAATGTGTTTCCATTCCCTCAAATTGCCCGTTCCTTTTTACGAGACAAGAAAAACTAAAAAAACACTAGGATTATATTTTCCAATCCTATAAGAAGTGCTGTTGTTCCACTTCACTTAATAAAATCTACAAACGAGTTTTTTATTATTATAACGTCACTGTTTTAAACGCACGCCACTTAGTTTAAAATCTAGTTACAGGATTATGGTTTGGCTATGAAAACATTATTTTTATCAAGCAATAATAATCGGTGGACATTAATTTTACACAGCACCATCTAGCCCCAAACTAAGCAAAGCTTGTAATATGGAAACTACTACATAGCTGATAGAATACTTATATACTTTTTGTTTTGTAAATGCATACTTATAATACATACTACATCCAGACACAGAACAAACATCTATGTTCGCCACATAAATGTTTGCCCTTGGTGGGGATCGAACCCAAGTAATGAATTACTTGTTCGTTAATAACTAATAATAACTACGTTTTTTTGTTTTCCGTCGGTCTCGTTTAAAATACATAATTCTATGCGACAGTATACAATATCATAAGTAATTAAAACGAATGATTGCATGATGAAATGATTCCCGAAGAACTTAATAATCAAGTTATACTGGCGCCCAACACGGTACAACACGAATTTCGCCCGAACAGCTGTAATTAAGTTGGAGCAAACACAATAGATCCCTATTAGAGGTACATCGTCGATATGCGCCCCTGGGGTGCAGTCTGACCCACAATAGCGACGGCTGAAGTTGCGGAAGCCCTAACTTCCTATTGCCTGATGCCAAAATAAGCACACCTTATTTTGTGGCAAAGAGACAGATAAGCTTTCATTTCCGCGCTTAAACAAACTCATGTTACACGAGTCAGTAAAAAGGTAAATACATTGAAAAAGGTTGTTTCTCACGCACCAATTACTTATTTTAGCGCTTTCTGTTGTGTGTTCAGTTCAGTTTGTATAAAGAGACTATTTGAGATGAATACAATTTTTACGACTATTCGTTGCAACAGTGAAAAGAGTTTCTAGAGAATTTCGCTATGGACGCATTGGTCAAAGTATCAGTTTGCTACAAAAAAATACTGCAAAAACCCTTAAACGTGAAATCCTTATAACTATGAACGTATAAACTGATTAGCAACTCATACTTGTATGCGTCTAAAAATATGAACCGTATAATTAATCCAGAAATAAACAGGTTCATCCCTCTGATTTAGTGATTAGCAGTCGTCAAATAACGAGCATTCGGTACAATGGATGGCTGTTAAACGAACATCGGCCATACGTCCCCCTGGGCACAGTTACAGCAAAGCGAACCATTGCCTTTAAAAATAAACTCTCCAGAGCCTGGGTTGCCTATAGTAACAGAATTTTAAAAGATTTTAAAGGCGTTAACTCTCCATAGTTTATTCAACGATGTCAACGACCTCCATTTAAGTTTGTGATGGCGAAATATTGTTCGTTTGTTGTCAAACAAAATTTAAGAATAGTGTTTAAATTGTACACAAACTAAACCAAAATGATCAAAGTGGGAAAAAGTAGAAAATGCGGTAGGTATAGTGAGAGTCTTCTTTCAAATCCGTTGAAGCGGGTCTCGATCACTTCCGATTGCTTTTTGCTTTCACAATGGAGCTTGATATCAAAGCGACGTGAATGGGACCGAAGGAAACTAGTTTGTCTGTAGTTGTTAATGCTTTGATGGCTTGTTGGATCATTTTATTGCGTCCGTTAATAGTGCTAATTATGGCACATCAATGGGAGTGGATAGCTATCAAATTGGGAGTGTGACAAATTCGGAACAAGAATGAGCATGGAATGAGACTGTTAAAATATACCTACATATAGTAGAAGCAGACATTCACCATGCACAGTAAAACGTGGTTGTGCCGCTGAGATATTAGCTTTGTCTTCGCTAGAAGAAAATATCATAATCATGGGTTTACACAAGCGCTTCTCATGAATAGAATTCTAAATATTGTCTATTGTTTCGTTTTACCTGATACGCTCCGCTCCAAGTTATAGACTGGACAAACAGGAGAAACATGTCGCAACAAACTGCCCCAAACAATGTCCGTAGCTAAAGTGCTGACACTGGCAGATTACGCTTTACGATAAAGTAAGGCCAAAATCATTACTGGCCACTAGAGTACGGGCGGCTAAAATTATGGGAGCGGAGTATGTGTCAGACACAACTGATGAACAGACTGAAGTGCCCTCATAACGAGTGCTGTGAAAATGAAGAGCGTTTCGCACCACCACTATTAGCTCTAGTCCCGTATGGACAGAGTGATTGCTTATTGTTGCTGACCACAATGGCCAATCAATGTCCATTCACCCGACGAAGATTTCGTTTTGCTGA
Source organism: Erannis defoliaria (assembly GCA_905404285.2). Lineage (NCBI taxonomy): Eukaryota > Metazoa > Arthropoda > Insecta > Lepidoptera > Geometridae > Erannis > Erannis defoliaria. The sequence continues at coordinate 5,874,292 of FR990066.1, read as the reverse complement.
ATCGAGCTAATGGTATCACAATCACGTTTGTAATCTTTTCAAACGACGTTCTTATTGAATAAAACGACAAACGAAGCGGAATATGCTTCCAGCTTTAATTTTAATAGAAAGGGAGTATTCGGATCACGAGTGTAATCATAAGGAATTCTTGGTTCGTCTTCCTTTATACGGATATTTCACCCCCATCCCCATAAATGGTGCTATTAAAAAGCTAAGACCGGGAACGGGCCTCGGGCTACTTAAATATACTTTGCACGAATGCGCAAATTGATATAGAATACTTCATCTTTTGATATCTCTTGGAGAGAGCTAGGCTGAGACACGGAGCGTTTTATAAATGCCATGCCGCCGCCGGCGGCGGGTAGATTAGGTCAGTTTCCGTTTAAGATGCCACAAGAATCTTAATTCAGATTTTTATCAAAGCTCTTAGTAGAGTCGTTTCGTTCATGCAATCCAAATCCTATGTTTGGTAATAATAAAATAAAGGGTATTTCAGCATGCCGAAATAGTCGGCTTCTAGTGGGAGAAAGGTAGAATGGAAATCGTGAGGTCGCGGATTCAAGCCCGTACGCCCCGTATAAATGACAATGAGCTCTTTGGAGTTTATGTACGGATTTTTAAATCACTGGCTTTTCGGTGAAGGAAAACATCGCGAGGAAACCTGCGCACGTCTGGAGAAGAAATTAAATTGGTAGGTGAATCCACCAACCCGCAACTAGGTCAGCGTGGTGGATATGACCCAATTACCCTTATTGGAAAGATTTGATTCTAGCAGTGGACTGTAGGCTGTATGTATTATAGGAATAGGACAAATAGGTAGACCAAAGGGAGAGCTATGCTCGGAGTTACTTTGCGCGGTAAAATCCGGAACGAGGATATTCGCCAAAGAACCAAAGTCACCGACATAGCTCGCAGGGTTTGCAAGTTGAAGTGGCAATGGGCAGGCCACATCGCTCGAAGAACTGACAACCGATGTGGAAGAAAGGTTCTTGAGTGGCGACCGCGAACCGGAAGACGCAGAGTAGGAAGGCCTCCCACTAGGTGGACCGACGACATTGTAAAAGTCGCGGGCAGCCGGTGGATGCAAATGGCAGGTTGTCGTATAGTGTGGCGGTCTAAGGGGGAGGCCTTCGTTCAGCAGTTGACGTCTCCGGGCTGCTGATGATGAGGTAGACCAAAGATTTATCAAAAGTTGAAAACAAGCTAAAGTTTAACGTATTGTTATGATGTCACCTAGTAAATAGTGTGGTAATATCTACTTACATCCGTGTGCCTAAGTTTATAGTTGTTGGTAAATTCAGGACGTTTTCTTCTTCTATTTTCAACCGACTTCAAAAAAGGAGGTTCTCAGTTCGACTGTATGTCTTTTTTTTGTATGTATGTTACACGATTACTCCGCCAATTATGAATCGACTTTGATGATTATTTTTTTGTTTGGTAGGTAATACTTCAGAGGTAGTTCCCATATACATTTTATCGAAATCGTACCAGTACTTTGGTTTTAAAATCAAAATATCTGGAAATATGAAGATGTCATCAAAGTAGTCGAAATTAAAGTCGGTAGTATTTTTAAACTTGTTATTTCTAGCTTTAACATTAACATCCATTGTGGATAAATCGATGTATTTCTTAATCATATCTCTCAAAAGTGTCCGAACAACTAAAGATTGCCTTTCCTAAGAACTTATAAAGGTCGGCATCTCAACTGGTCATTCTGTATTCGGCTTTGCTACTTCGTGACTTGAAGTCGGAACGTGCATGGTCCTTCGAACCGGGCTGAAATGACTCATGCTCCTTCTAAGAGTTTCTACAGATAGAGACCATTTTCACGTAGTGCTTTGTGAATTATTTGACTTGAACTTTAGTAGGCTGTGTCCTTGATACTTCTGAGTGATAATCTGCGTTGAATAAGGGACTTTTGTAACTTACGGTTGTTACTTTTGTAGATGATTTATATATAGTAATAAAATTGGAACAATTTTGCTATAATAGTATTCACTAGAGCTTTATATTCGGTTATTATTACAAACTGTTAATATTGAAATGATTGATTTGGGTACTAAACGATCTCTCAATAAAGTTATGTAGGGATTGTAGGGACCTGTGTTGAAAAAAAATACTTACAACATTTCTTTTCATAACTTTAATCACATGAGAGTTCTTAAGACTCATACCTAGATAACTGCAATTCCAAGTATTTCGTGCTCTATTCATTAGAGTTTTCTTAGTTCTCGTTAAACATCAATCATGACTAACTTCAAACATTTATCATAATTACATTTGGCAGTCTCTCAAGCATTAGTCTTATTAACAAGTCGTAACATAACTTTATTGGGGAATGATCTGCACGATTAAGAAAACGTGTTACACTGGAAGAAAGACGTATCTGCCATACGAAAAGTAAAGGCACACCCAGTGGAAGAAAGACATAAGTGACGTTATGAAACGTAAGATAGTTGCGTCTTTATGGCGCTAACGCGTCGATATATTTATTAAGCGCTTCTTGTTTTTTCAGACACGCGTCTCGTGTCGGACACATGTTTTCATGAAACATTGACATGTTATCAAAGTGAGGGGTGTTCTGTTCTAGGGCTACCGCTTTCCACTCCGTTACTACTTTCCTGTTTGTGACAACCCTACTCATCAACAATATTACCCGCATTGTGATGATTCGCATTCATGCTGTTGCGAATTTATAGGGTCGAATTTATTTCCCCTTTGATCTCATTTAATTTTAGTGGAAATTTAATATCAGTAAATGAGCAGGTGAAGTTTTTGTCATGCAATGCAATTCGTATTCATGAATTATACCGAGTAAAGTTACATTTCAGCAATGATTTTTTAATTTTGTAGTTTAGTAGGACGTAACTACGTAGAAGTACTAGTTTAGTATTATATATTATCATTCGTAGAAATAAGCAAACTTAAATTCACTTATAACAAAACGGGTATGTATTTTTAGACAAAGTAGACTTGCGTTTGACCAGATTCTGCCTAATGTTACGCAACGATGCGGTAGGGCGCTTACCCAGAACAAAACTGTTTACTCTGATTTGAAGACGTATATTGCACTTTATGGGAAAGGAAACACAGATTCGGAAGTGAGTTCCACAACATCGCTGTGCGAAAAAAAATTGGAATTGTAGCGCTTAGTGCGTGTTTGGGAAATCTTTACCCCACAATCCATCCACCAACTTTACGGGTGGCGCTTACGTCGCGTTTGTCTGGCCGTCTGGTAATAAAAAGGGGAAGTGGAATCAAGTTATCCAACTACTGATATTGATGACACTTGTGATACTATAGGATTTTTGTACTAATTAAAAAAATAAAAAACTATTTACTATACCCACCTCCTTACACCTCGTTCTCGTTTAACGATAGTGAGTATACATTGAATTATTTTATCAATATCCCACCCGAGTTGTAATGTCCTTATCAGGTTGTAGGTACACTGATAAAGTGTTAAGGAGTGTACGCGGCAAGATATTTTTACGGCTAACATTGATAAAAAGTGGAAACATAAGAGGTCACTGAGGTTATCAGGTTGGTGTTGGGTTTTTTGTTCCTTTCCTTAATAGTATGTAGCTACTTAGATAAACTGTTTTAATTTCCTCTCAAATTGGCTTGATTTAATTAAAGCACCATACCTAGAGTATGTACCTAGTAGTTATGAAAAAATTTTGCTGCAAATTTGATGCTGATGCAAATTTTGGTAACATTGATGCTCATCCATGGGAATGTTATGGGAATGTATAAATAATTAAACAAATACTTTAGGTCTGTGAATGGGATTATATACACTATCTTACTACTACACTACATTATAAGAGATTTTGGTAAGTTTATCTATTATCCCAAACGGGTCAATTCGTACATCATCTTTGACAGCTTATTCAGCCCTCTGCAGAGCATGAGACCCTCCCTCCCTCTATCGCGCCAATCTTGTCCGGGAGCTTCCACAGAACTTCCGGAGTTCCCGGCACCATTGGGCAAACAATTGAATAAACAGTTGCGACTTTAAGTGCATACTTTCACGAGGGTATATTTTATAATAACCCTTTAATTATTTGTATGAAATACTTACGGAAGCGTAGTGAAATTATGTAAGCAAACATGGAGTTATAAAATTCCTCCCTAAGTGCCCATTTAGTCCCCGTCTCCGAAGTTGGATATACCTCTAACTTTTGAGGAACTTTTATAAAATTCTCCTGTTCACTTCGGTAAACTGCCATCTTCAATATTGAATGCCATCTGATCAACAAAATATTTGAAAAATAATTCCTTGTTGTCATTCTTTTTTTGTCTCGTTAAGTGGTTATTTCTGTCCCTTGTATAACGTAACAAAAGTACCAGTTCTTTTTCTTTTCAAATTTCATCTTGAATATTAAAACGAGCTGAATGCCAGAGAAAAAATATGAACCAACAATCGACTAGTTCGTCGAAAAATGTATGAGGTTTTTTTTTAACAAAATTATCGTTTATTTCTGTTGCCATGCCAGTAAACTATCAAAATGGCAGGCCTAAAACTAAAAAAAACCATAGTAAGTATTTAAATCTTGTCTAATAACTTTAAACAAGCAATTCTTGTATAATATATCTGGATACAATCCTTTTGTTTTTTGTTGTGTAGTAGGCTAAGTAGTCTTTATAGTTTGTTGTAGTTAATAAAGGCTTATGCCTAATTAAAAAAAAACTTGTATACTTATATAAGATAATAAAATAAATTTAGTTTAGTTAAGAGATAAGACTTTCTGTTGTAGACAATCATTCTTAAATTGCAGACAATTTTTGCTCTGGCATTTACTTAATTAATAAACTATAAATAAATAAGTAGGTATACTTTTTTTTATGAGCCGTTATGAACTACAACAAAATTGTCTCTAGACTTATCGGTCTAGTCTGGAATTCTGGATACAATCCTTTTGTTTTTTGTGTAGTATGCTAAGTAGTATTAAAGTAGTTGTAGTTTTTTGTAGTAAGTGTACTTCCTTTGACTACCTACTTATTTATTTCGCGTATCTCGGAATCTCGTCTCTAACGATTTGGATGAAATTTTGTATTTAGAGAGGGTTTTGCTTTTTAAGTTTACCTTTAATATTTTTTTAATTTTATTTATCTTTGGTACAACATAATTAAAAATATAATTGTACTAGCTGCGCCCCGCGGTTTCACCAGAGAGAAGCTCGGGTCGCCCATGTATCTACTGTTGATAAAAATTAAAGATAAAGATTCTCAGTCGTTGCTACGATTCAATAAGAAAAGGCAAAACTACATTTCTTATCACAAATAATAATGATTACTACCGTCTAGAATACTTCGCGTTCAAAAGAACATTTAAGAATCGGTGCAGCCAAGACAAATGTTAGCCAACTCGCTAAATGTTTCAACACCTTGTCGAAATTTTGTGGCGATTTCGCGGTGAGTCACAGACTAAGATCGAACGGTATCGAACGACTGGCGAACTTGCCGCTTTCAGACAGGCGAAGCCTTGCAAGACCACTTAAATGCAATGGGAGGTTTTCTGACAGACAATGAAAAACAAAAATAGTTAATAAAAATCCGTTAGATGGCGTCGACGAGACATGGTTCTGAATAGTATCACTACCTAGTCTGTTGTTCTGATTTTGAATGAATGAAACAAAGTCAAAAAAAATTTAAAAAAGCTTATTTCATTTACTTTTTCATTTCATTTCTGTCATGCTTTTTTGTGGTTATTGTTTGTCTAACAAAGTACTTGCCCATGGTATTTCCTATGCTTTTGTTCTTCTAAAACACAAACTAGTAAGTGCGGATTAGTAATTAGTAGTAGAAGTAGTGTTTGTTTTTTCATTACACAAATGAGAAAAAAAGAGAACCGTGTCTCGTCAGCGCCATCTATTTTTAGCTGTAGAACTAAGTTCCGTCAGCTGTCAGAAAACATCTCATTCATAAAAGTGGGTGCCCTTATCTGTACGTATCGAAACCGGGTAAAGACACTACACAGCTAATTAATAATCTTACACTGCTTTTTACCTCGCACATGGGAGCCACTCATAAGGTTTAGTCGCATAATCTCCCAATTTGCAAAAAAGTCCCATTCTCAAAATGCTTACCAAACACACGGCAGTATAGACCATGCATTTTAGAACAGTGCAATTTCAAATAGTAACAGACTCGCTCGCAAAAACAGACACATATACTCAAATTGCAGCAAAATTTTCCCTTAGAGACACTACAAAGGCTACATTGTCACTTTTATTGGTTTGCTATCTACCGCCTGACATACGTCCCTCGTACCATAAAACCACTGACTAGAAACGCAGACATCAGATTTAATAACGTTGCATGTCTTGGAGTCTATTAAAACTAAGCTGGAAGAGGAGCGTGTGTGTATTTCTAAGTAGTGTAGTAAGGGTAAGGGTAGTGTTCGCCCTTGAAACGGCCAATGGCAAGCGTTTTCCGCCACCTGCTGTTGGAACAGAAAAAACACTCCAGTTTAATGCTCTTTAAACTTGGCTCGATCCTTTTTTTATCAGCTCTTTTGTTAGCCAGTCTACCTTGTAATCTGGTGCGCATCTGTCAGATTTTGTGTGCTTTCGAATGTTGTGTTGGGGTCGACATTTCATTTTGAGCTTAGTGTTTAAATGTTGAAAGTCTGGACAGTACATTACTTACATCGGGCTAAGTAAAACTTTTTTTACATGTACACGTTTTATACTTTACTTTAAAATAGTGTGATTTTCTAGTAATATTAAAAATAATGAAATCCGCTGTGGTGGCACTATAACTGACTCCTAAAAATAAGTCTTATTTTAGTCTTGAACAATCGAAGCTTTAGACTCTCTTATTCGCTCTATCAGGAAAGAGTCACAACGCAACTCAAATCTGAACATAATTCCAACATCAGTGGTCAATAAATTAGTCTATACCTCCTGTCGAGTAGGTATAGCATAATACAGACATACTACACTGTCTCAGACATAATAGTGTTAATTAAGATTATTTTTATATGTATGTTGGTTAACGGTGGTAACACTCTGCGATCCCCAAGCCGCCTGCCAAGCGTGGGGATTATGGCAACCCTTCCCTATTAAGGGCCTTCGTCCAGCAGTGGACGTCTTCTGGCTGATGAGTGAGTGAGTATGTTGGTCTGTAAGGTATTTATAATATAGGCTCGTGTTTTTTTTAAGTAATTCCTGTTGCCTGAAATAAACGATTATTATTATTATAGCTCTATTTTGTAACAGCTCCACATCTGACATCAAAAAAAATATTGCATTAAAAACACATTCAAAGGTAATAAGTAGGTAGGTACAACAAAAGTTACATTAAATCCCACGCGAAAGTTCAAAATCTAAAGTAGAAAATGCCCTATCGCATAACCGTTCATTTCACTCCGTTTATCCAGAGATTCACCTCATTCCGTTACCCGATAGAGATACTTACCGGATGCCGACAATTTGTCCATTTGTAATGACAAGTGACACTCACGCAAGGGATGCATCAGACACGGAATAATTCACTTGACATTTGACGAGGTAAGTACCAGTTAAAGATCCCGGGTTACTTGGGCAGTTTGGAATGGTAATGAAGTAGCTGGAAGTGGTTTTTACTCTATTTCTCACGGCTTGGTTATGGAATAAGCTCTTTGCTTTATTGAGCTTGGTAAACTTTGAGGATATCGGAGAGAAACAGGAAAATAATCCATTTCATGTGAGTAGCAAGGTTTAAGTTTTCTAAAATAATCGTATAAACCATAGATCTAGTAACACTTTTAAAAAAACAAAAACACCGGACTTCAATTTCGACTACCTGGATGACATGTTCATATTTCCAGTTTATTTTGATTTTAAAACCAAACTACTGAACCGATTTTGATTAAATGTATATGGGCAATGGAGAGAGCTGTGCTCGGAGTTACTTTGCGCGATAGAATCCGGAACGAGGATATTCGCCAAAGAACCAAAGTTACCGACATAGCTCGCAAGGTTTGCAAGTTGAAGTGGCAATGGGCAGGCCACATCGCTCGAAGAACTGACAACCGATGGGGAAGAAAGGTTCTTGAGTGGCGACCGCGAACCGGAAGATGCAGCGTAGGAAGGCCTCCCACTAGGTGGACCGACGACATTGTAAAAGTTGCGGGCAACCGGTGGACGCAAATGGCAGCTTGTCGTACGGTGTGGCGGTCTAAGGGGGAAGCCTTCGTTCAGCAGTGGACGTCTCCGGGCTGATGATAATGTATATAGGATCACCTCTGAAGTATCACTTACCATACAATCATCAAAATCAATTCATAATTGGCATAGTAATCGCGCAACATACCTACATCCAAAAAATTAATACTGGCGAATTGAGAACCTCCTTTTTTGAAGTCGGTTGTAAAGTAACTAGATGTAGGTATGGTAAAAACTAATAAAATACGCCTAATATATTGCGTAGGTTTATACAGATATTTTTGCATTCATAATAACCCGAGTCAGGGCAGTGATTCGTACTGTTATTTTTATTCGTAAATAAACATTTGGGTCAACAACCTTGCACCGAGAATAAGTTCAACACGGAAGAAATGTTTATTGAATCATACGTATGTACCTACTCCATAATTACGATCACTGACATTTATTATGGACTATTAAGGTATTAGGGTGAATAAGATATAAATAATTTACTTGTAGGGTAAAGCCCTTTTTGCCTTTGTTGAAGGGTTCTAATCTTGCACCTCTTAGTAAATTACTGATGAATAAAAGGCAAAAATGGAATGAAATTGTTTACAACTCAAAGATTGTGGGATATATTTATAGAATATATTAAAAAAAACAAACAGAGACAGTGGTCACTACTAGATGTAGGTAAGCACTAGGTATACTATATTACGGTAATGGCACGTCACGAACAACGTCGGCACCACAGATCTCGGTATGTAAGACTACCAATATAGACGCTTTATCGAATGCCCAGATCTGGTACTCGTGCTTTGGATTCTCATGATCAACGACTGATGGGAAAACTCGCAAATAAAAACCGATTACATACCGCAATATAATTAACACCGATACAATAGTGATGGTGCGATTGTTACAGTTTCACATCGCACATGCTACCATGAAGAAGTAAAATGCGTGAAAAAATGAACGAGTTTTCAGCCGATATCGGCTCCTTCAGACTACGCTAAACTTCGTTTGAATTACTTCTAGCTGACCCCTAGCTCACACTATATTTTTCAATTAAGAATAGGTTTGTGCATTTAAATCACATCCGTACTTGACAAATTCAACAGCCTGAATTAAAAGAATTAACCTTCGAACTTAGAACCTCCGGCAGCTAAATCATTATTTTATAGACGCCTGTAACGTTGTCTAAAAGTGGCCCTTAATGACTCATAGTACAAGGACATCAAAGGTAATACTCTAGTCGTTAAAAAGTAACGGTGCATTTATTTTAGAGGCCCGTAACATTAGAGTGACTAGTATGACGTTTGTCGATAATTTAAACGAACATAAGTTTTGTGATAAGTAGAAATGGTGTTTAGGAATTTAAATGGACCCGAGATTAAAAAAAAAGTGAAGCAAAAAAAGACAAGCTTATTTTTAAAGTTTGAGATGAGTAAAGTTTTTAAAAAACCAAAAGACGTAATGGATTACGGTCCAACAGACCAGCCCTTTACACAAAGTAAAGGATATTATAAATATTTTTGAAACAAAGGCACAGTTCCGCTTGTAATACGGTCCGACGACGCCTCGCCACTCGCGTAACAGTGAGTTGTGTAAAAATAAATTCACGTGAAAAATTACATTTCAATAATAACAGAGCTAGATCCTCCAAGATAATAACATATTTGGTGTGTACGGATCCAGTTTGATTGCATCGGCCGCATCCACACTGAATTTTCCATGCACGTATAGAACCACATGATTGGCTCCCGTGTTAGCTATTGTTCAGTCTATATAAACACGCCAAGTCAATACAGTCACAAAAAACCACACAAAAGGAAAAACTACTTTGTGGGTCCAAAAACTTCAGACATTTGGAGCTAAAAGTTAGAAACGAAACTTTTGTAACCGATATCGCGCACTGAAAACCAACATTTTACTTCCAAAAATAGCGCCCATTAACGCTCATTCTGATTTTATATTGTTTCGTGCTTTTAACACAACCACAGCTCGCAATAAAAACCTTTTACACGTAACCAGCAAAATTGGCGTAAATATTTCAAATTAGTTTAGTTATTAAAAGAGAAATGACCATAATCTAAAAGATACTAATAAGAAATTAATATATAAGAATATATATGCAAGACTTCCAAGAATTTTTATGAGATGTAGTGAAGGGAAATGCAATGAGTCACTAAGTCTACAGCCTTCAACATGTACATCTGAAGATACAAACACACAGTAGAACATAAATAGAAGACTTACGACCAAATGCCTTTAACCAATCTTCAAGATTAACAAATAATTTGATGTGTCCTCAAGCATAACCTACTTAGTAGCCGTACGTTGACTTGTACAATGATAACTTATTGAAAATCCGTCAAAAAAACCTGGTAGGTAATCCGTACCCGGTAGAGTAGCGGTCGAAGTTGCTCCCAGAACCGGTTAGGGCCGGAAAGTGGAGCGTTGCCCTCATTCCAGTTGAAGAGTTTTGATTTCTTATATGGTTACCATCGCTTTTGGTTTGGGTGAGGAAGAAAATGTAGTGGATCATGAGAGGCTTCGAAATGAGTATTTGGCCATATTTTTTCCGGTCGTTTTTTATATTACACTTAAGTTATGACAAACAAAACGTTTAGAGTGAGTCAGTAAGAGATTACGATTTACGCCTGCTCCTGGACATTGGTACACAAAACTTATCGAGTACGAGATTGTCCTTTGTCTATCGCGAATCCTAATGGATAAAAATAAACACTCATTGAAAATATTGAAATTACCACGACACTTGATTACTTGAACTGGTACCAATATTTTTTTGGGTTTTCTTTAATTACAATAATAACTCTGCAACTGAGAGCTAGATCCTCCAAGCACTACAAGCATAACAAAATACTATTAAAATAGAATTGCTGTCAAAAGTACCTCCGCGCTAGTGGCATTTTACGAGAATGCTTTTGCAGTAATAACCACTGCTATTGCAAATTCGTTTTGCCTTGCTGGTGTACCAGCCAAATATGACTAACCCAAAATTGGGCTAATAGGGTAGATGACTGATGTTTATATCGTTGAAACCAATAGTTTTCATGAAGAATTTAAGTAAATATAGTATGTTTATTGAAAACAGAATTTTAATCAGTTATTATTGTTTTGATATATATGCGTTTTAAGTTTTTGGTTGAGACAACTCTGTCCCTTTCCCACAAAACAAAAAATAACGTCACGTACTTGTCAGAATATAATTTATATGGCGTACAGAGAAGTGACGTCACGATTTGCTGTTTCGACAATTAAAAAAAACCAGTCATCTAGCCTATTGTAGGTCATGTCGTCTGAATCAGACACTCAAATATGCCTATGAAATCAATAACCCAGAAGAAATAGGTCAGTCTGCTAACCCTAGCAAAGTGGTTTTGATTTCTTGTTGAGTTTCGTGATACTCACGGCGATGATTGGAGTAGGTACTGTTATACTCCATCCAACGTAACTGGTTCCAAGATTGATTCATCGTGTGAAATGTGTTTAAGTTTCAATACATGCTATTTTTATTTCGATTAAGTTTAATCCGCAGTTCAAAATTGCCATGGCGTAACAGTTATTCTGGGGTACGAAGATTTATTTCTAGAAAATTTATTTTTTTTGGAAATTTTGCATATACCGGGTGTTAGTTTAAACACCGTTATGCTTCTAGGATATCATTATGAACAACTTTTACTATGGGGCCAACACTGAAATAACGAAAAAAAAACAGCTATTCCATACATTTTATCCAAGATCGATGAACCTTTTTGTATGGAACAGCTGTTTTTTTTTCGTAATTTCAGGGTTGGCCCCAAAGTAAAAGTTGTTCATAATGATGAGTACAATGAAATCCTAGAAGGATAACGGTGTTGAAACTAACATCCTGTATTATATAAGTACAGACCCGATGCAGTGTTATTTATTTTGGAAGGATCAATAACGTTAATGTTTACATTTGTTTTCCGTGGTATAATTTAGTCTTGATCCTTAAGAAATTTTTAACCTCAAATACCATACCTATTGACTATATTCGTTGTCTTTGCGGATTGGAATGGTGCGGTAAGGTACTTGTTAATGTGAGGACGAGCTTTTGCTTATTTTGCGATGTAAACATGAAAAGAAAATGGATAGTTAAAGGTTGATAAGGCCATCAGAGTAGACAATACATTTATAAACTGTATAATAAAGATCATTTAACCAACGACGCGACGTCGGCATTTAAACTAGTTTTCGCAAAGTTACTAGCACAGATCTAATTTGACAAGCTAAGTACCTACTTAAGCTACTTCATTTTATTGAATTGGGTTAACCGCAGTCGTGGAATTCCTAGTCTTAAAAGTACTTAGCGCTTCACAATTTGAAAACAATTCGAATTGCTTTCTGAGTTGAGTCGGCGCGAACTTGGTTGTTGGCCAAACGGGTCACTTGTGCCGTTTTTATAAAATTTCCTTTGCCTGTTTTCGCAATAGAGCCTCTTTATTGCTTACAACTGCGGAAGCGGAGCTTTTAAAGCTTTTGTCGTCATTATGAAAAGTACCGTTTAGGACGTGTTTATGTACTGGCTTTTTAGTTCATATTTTAAGGTGTGTACTATCAGTCGTTCAAAGCAAGAATTTTACAAGCGTATAAGGCGACCAATGTGTTGTCAGTATAATTGTACTTATGGTGATTTGATTAAAATTATCTTTAAAACAGCAACTTGTACTTAATCTAATAAAACAACGCACGTACTTAAACCAACAGAGAGAGAAACCAATAGAGGAAGTGACATATTTCTGCCTCACTCGCACAATAAAGAGACACGGAACAAATGTATCAGAGAGAGACACAGCAGCACCATTTCTTGTCCCTCATAGCGTGCCGGTTTTTTTAAAGGTTGCTACTTTATTGACTAGTAGATAGAGTCCATATTTATTTCAATTCCTTTGCGGAGTGAACTTTCTGTAGGTAGTACTATTATTTATTCTGTGACTCAAGTTGCAGACTCGGACGGCTTGGGGATCGCAGAATGCTCACCACCGTAAACCAAGAGCACGCTGCTGCCCGTCCTCCGTTGGGTCTGGTTACAGTTTAAGGACATACCCAGGTCCAATTATTATGTATAGTCCTTGGAAATGTGTACAGTTTATTTAAAAACTTTTTGCCCTCATTATACCTGACGTTGTCTGCTTTAATCCCATACATGATATTTAAATATAAAAAAAGTAAACGCAAAATGAAATTGCTAATTTAAATGAATACGTCGGCTTGCTCCGAGATATTCGCGGAGAGAGTAAAATCTGCAATCTCAAATAGGTACCCAATTTCCATTCTTTCCACCTGCCTGTTTTCTTTTCATTTTGAGACTTGTTTTCCCTGAGATTTCCCGGAAATGAATTTATTGAGGAACTCTGTAACTAAATTATCTCACGTCTAAGTCTCGCTGTCATGAGCCGACAGTTTTGGGATATTTTGCCAGCGATCAAAGACTCCTAATTTTGTCGTTAAGCTCATAATTTTTAAAGTACTCTTAGGAATTTCATAATACCTCTCTCCTCGTTTCCGGGAAAATTGTTGACATAATGAAAAATAAACAAAAAACCATTTGATTTATAAATTCTTTCAAACGTTTTCGTTCTCAGCACCATCATTCCCATACCTATCAATTCCAAGCGTGACTAATAAGTTATATACTTTACTGATTTCTTCAACGGTTTTCTTGTGTTTCTCATAACATTATTTCTTGGATAGATCATAACAAAGGCAATGATTTTTAACTGTCTTAGCCGAGTCTTCGGTCAGCTGGAACAGCTCGCCAGTGGACCCACGGGTCCACTTGACATCATAGTTTCTTCTGTATGTTTATTGGTTTTCTGGACCGCATTCAAACTTAAAAAAAAAACATCTATTGTTTAAAGCTACCAGTGGATACAGTTGAGCGCAAAATTGGTTAGTCAAAATGTAATAATACGCAATTCAATTAGGCTTAAAGTTTAACGGCCTTACTATAAAACGCCGCTCAAACCTTAGTCACTGTTTAAGATGCTCTGACAATTTCTCTCCGACGTGTAATGTCACGTGCGAGAACAAGACATAGAAGTTCAAGCAGTGACCAAGTTTGAAAACGTTTATTCTCACTCAATTTTTATTTTTTTAATTATGAACACGTAAATATAATCTAGACCAACCTTTTTATAACGAGAATATTGATTCGAACCTAATCCCGATTTCTTGTTGATTGTTTGTTCATTCCTAAAAGTCGCCAATCGTCACGAATGTACAATGCTCTTGCTGAATTAAATACCTATACGTGCTCAATTTTTTGTCAAAACACACCAAAAAAAACGTCTTTTAAAAGCCGTGGAAATACAATGTGGCCCTCTTTACATAGATTACACAGGAGCTTAATAAGAAACGTTGCCTTGCTGTTTGTCTACACGCTACGTTTCTTCACATCATTCTAAAATAATTACACTGCCGACTTGAGAACCTCCTTTTTTGAAATCGGTTGAAAATACGTAAGTACGTACCTACATATTTCAATAACATTATACACTTGTGGGACGATATCTTCATATTGACTGTGTAAACAAAGGTGAGTAGGTAATTTATTATGAGTAAGCGGAAAAAACTCTGCCTCTTATTAGAAACGCATGTCTTGCTACCGGTGTACGATTGTATTTGGTGAATTTAATATTATGACAACGTGGTGGTGCTTAAGTAGGTCAGGCGTAGTAGATCAGGAAATTGTACTATAATACATAAGTATAATTGTATCTATGTTGTGTTGAACAAGAATTCGATGTCTGACAAGATTCTTACCTACAAGAAGCAACTTAAGTAAACTTTCCGATTCCGATTCAACCAACTTATCATCCTATCCTTCTGTCTTGAACAGGCCTCGGCAATCCTCAAAATGTTGGATGTCCCTTTACACAATTTTTGGTTTGGTTAGAAAATGGGAAAAAAGTTTCCTACACTCTCTCGTTACTCCACTACGGCCGGCGCAAACTAAACCCACAGAAGTACTAGTACACAAAAGGACACCATAGGAAGAAACAAAAATAATTTCGTACTTAGAAAGACAGATACTTAGATAGTAAATATTATCTGATAAAGTATCAAAAACACTTGTGTACCTTTTGGGGTTAAATGCTTGGAAGCAACAGCAATGTCCCAACATTTCTCGACAGTGTGCAATATAAAGTAAGCGTTCATAATCCATCTTTTTATAGAATATTGCCTGATTTAACGCTTCCATATTTGGCTAGCTCGTAAGCACCACTGAAAAGTCGGCCGCCCCATAACTTAGGTTTATTGATTACGTTTACGGGTAGTAAACAACTTTACTTCGGCTAGCTTATGACTTCGCGTTTCCATTTACTCACGGAAACTAAAACCCTGCTTATAGAAGCGGAGGAAACTCAATGTTTCCAGTGCCACCAACTGGCACTAGCAACTGCGCTGGCAACTGAAACGACTGCCGGAGGAGGCATAGGGACAGACTTATTGCGATAAAACAGCAATATTTATGATCTCCTGGTAAATAAATCTCTGCGCACATAGAGGCTAAAATGTATATCGACATAATAAAATAGAAAGAAGTGAGAGAAGAAAGAGAGTTTTTATTTTTTAACAACAATGTTTTTCGTTAGTTATTTTTGCCCTTATGTAACAAAAACAACGTAGTCGTTTCGTAGTGTCTCGAAAATAAGTTGCCGGTCTCAACTCTCAAATAACTCGTTTGGTATTGCACCTGTGTAAACTCGGGAAGTTTGAAGGTCAGAAACCCTGAATAACTTTCGTGGTTTAAAATCTTAGAAAATATTACTTAAAGGTACATTATTATTTTAATTGCGGTGTCGTAGAAAGGAAACCTATGCTTAGCTATGACATAGATTGTTATGACCCAGTTGCCACAAAATCCTTGAATTTTTAATCTTTATAATTTTATGCAAACCAATTCTTTAAAATAGAATTGGTTTGTCATGTCCAGTCAAAGCTGATCGAGCTGCTTAAAGCCGTCTCGTGCTCAACAACGGAAATCTATGGTGATAAAAGTAAGGCAGGCTTATCTTCAGTTTTTATGGTACATTGCGTCGTAACGCCAGCTTGAGTATGGGCGTTGGATATGACTCGTTTACCCTGCGGTCCCTTGTTTGTTCACTGAATACTGACTTGATGAACGCATGCATGACAGCTCAGGGGATTGTTCACAAGAATTAGGACTTGGGTACTTCGAAGAGTTCAGTAGGTGGGTTGCGATAGTTGGGCACATCACCGGAAACGTCAGAGGTTATTTGAAAGGAACAAAACAACAAGGTAAGTACTAAGATACTAACAAAATAGTTATAAGATATTTTGAATGTGGAATTATGAAACGGATAGCTAGAAAATACAGCCGATTTCGTAGGCTTTTAGTTGACAGATCTAAATTTACTAAATAGGTCCAAATAAATTCAGTCCCTATTTAATAGAGTGCAATGTAACAGACAGCTATATTCAATTAAGTTTCAGTATTTTTACTAAAGCTTTGGGTATTGGCTGTATTGCTTTGTTAAATATTTACTGTCTCAAACTCGGAGGAAGGATTTCCTTCTTGGACTCAAATATGTAATAAAAATGTGTGCCACCACAGATGATACATACATCCTTCGTCTCTAGAAAGTTTCTGATTTGAAAATAAACTCTTTTAGAATGTTTCTTGCACCTCTTTCACTCTCGTAGAATATGTATACACCTGCGAACTAAAGTCCATCGTCTATTGCAACCCTTTTATCAGTTTGGAAGACTAGAGATTCTTTGAGTCTTTAAAGTCGGTTCCAAAGTCTTCTCGCGCCATTTACTGTACAGCTGTACACTGAGAAATTAGAGATCACTTTAATATCTTTCACTTACGTAATAGTAAAATATTAAGTATAACTTATTTTTTGTAAGAAACAAATCGTAGATTACTTATTCTTTATCCATAAAACAATTATTTAAATATAAAGTCACCGTAGCGCCAAGAAAAAATTTATTGTAAAGCAGAACATAATAAATGGTAAAAGACATCTCCGACACAAAATAAATAATGGAACTTATCTCGGTTCAGATTAAAATAAAGAAAAATCACAGGAACATTAAAACTGTGGAGTTACGATCTTGCATATTTTAGCGTCGTCACCACAGCCTCAGGAAGTCAACTGGCGAAAAAAATCACGTGTTCTGCATTTAAATTCGCCAACCGACGTGGCATGTTGATGTTTTCTGCATTGTCTCACGTACTAGAACCCATTATTTCTCTTGTAAGAATAACGTATACAGGTCTACGGTCGATATTCTCATTGGAAATTTCTAATTTGTCATTGGAATTTTTGTTTTTTTGACATAATCATTTTCTTATCCCACTACTATTTGACTCGCTTCTGTGGTAATCTAGTCTAGATTCGATCTGCGATAATGAGAATATAGTCGGCACGTTTCACAGTTCATGGTTCTTACTATGAAGTATTATTTATTTATTTATTTAATGATAAGCGAGCAGCATTATGCTGATGTACCTATATCAAACAGTGTTGAATTTCTGTATTTGTCTGTAAAGTCTATCTTCTCCTTTTTTTTTTTTATTATATTGCCATTGGACGTTTGCTCCATTCTGCTACAACTCTATTCTGATACTCCGTTTAACATTTCATAGGCAACAAATCTTCTATTGTGTAGGACAACTGAATTCAACAAAAATTTACCACTGTTCTTCATCGTTGACAAAAACCTTTTCCGAAATATTTTTACGTCAACGCTGAGCATTTTATTTAAAAACTATACCGCGTTAATTTTAGTTGAAAATCTATCAAAGTGACATTTTAATTTGTAGTAAGCAAGTTAATGAACGTGGCTCTGTTCGAAGGACTTACACAGCAGATTAAGTTGTCATTCCGGCAGGATTGATTATGCAGGGCCATTTACTCTCACTTTCACAGCTACAATAAATCTTCATAAGCTTTAAAGAACAGATGCAGTGGACGATAACCTTATTAAAAGATTAAAAGAAACTGGTCACATGTCAGCAGCCTTTAGGTAGGGCTTTTGGCAAGAACTGGATTTGAGTCTACACCTCTTGGGTTCTTTGGTCAGTTTTTATTGCCTAAGTCTGCGCTTGAGAGGATGCGATCACGTCATCCAAAAAAAACAAAATCATCTGAAAATCGTGCTATCCATTGTAATGGACACATTTCTTCTCTACGAGCAGGAGTACATATTAAATGTCATGCAGTGCTTCTCGATTTCATGCTTCTTTAGTTTTGTCTTCTTATGAAGCTCTAATTTTAGGTCATTTAGAATAAATTTACTCTGTAAGTAGGTTTTATAGCGTCTAAATTAAGACTTAGGCACTTGACGGCTTTACAATTCTCGTTAATGAATTTAACTACCGAGTACCTCCTTTTAGTAGGTCAATATAATACTGGCAGCATATTTTTATATTTCTTAATAATTATGCCGTTTTTATAGTTTGTTTGTACCAAGCTTCCTCCAATTGCTGTGTTTTATACCAGCTATTTTATTTCTCTAACAACCCCTTCTCCATGTCCCCGTGATGTGCACCTACGAAAATAACTACTGTAGTAAATATGATACTACCTGGTAATAAAGTCTACCTTATAGACATTAAATAGAGTATCGGTTCCGTACAATATAACATTAAGTTTTATTCACATGCTACTCACTCTACTCATCCGCCCGAAAACGTCCGCTGCTGGACGAAGGCCTCCCCTTAAGGCCGGGTATTCCACGTTTCAAGCACATTTTTTTATGAGTTCAATAATTAGTCTAAAGCTGTATCAGTTAGGGTCACATTTAGCGGAGCAAAAATATGGCGGTTACGCAGATTCGTGCGTGTCAAACTTCGATTTTTGAAGATTTTCTCAGATTACTTGAAAAGTATAGAAATTAATAACTTTTGAATCTCAGCATGCTCTCCAAAATACTATTAACTTATAATACATATTTTTTTAATGTGACTATGTGCTGTAATTAGGACATAACACTGAAAATGGTTTAAAAATAGACACTGCTTCGGTATTTTTTTCTATCGAGCGAGTTGTTACCAATCATGTTTCTAAATTCACAATTGTCTAAATAATATGTTCATCTTACATGTATAGTTTATATTACACTAACTCCGTATTTTTTTTCAAATTAGAAGTATGCGAACTTATGTATCAAAAGTTGCAAAAACTCGCGAAGTTCCTAAATAAGCCCGTCTTAATAGGGAGGGGGTTACGCTAGGCAGGCAGCTTGGGGATCGCAGACTGTTACCACCGTTAACTAAGAACTGCTGCCCGTCCTCCGGTGGTTCTGGATGCAGTTTTAGGACATACCCAGGTCATAAGTCACATGCTAAGTCATCTAAAATTATGCTCTCCTTTAATGAAAGTAATCATTAATAGTCATTCTGGTGTCTCATTTGTATTGGGATATTGTCGGTTTTGTGAACATCGACGCCATGGCAGTCATTTTCCAGTATTTAGAGTTCTCTAAATAAAACGTTTATACTCACGTAGGTACTTACTTAGGGTTATTTTACTTTGGTTGGAACAATAAAGATTGAGTTTATGTCATTGAGCTAATATCTAAAGAGTCACAATCACTAAGTGAAAACAGTCAAAAACGTCCGACTGTCGTTGTACATCTATACGTGCATTATATAGTTCACAATTGTTCGAATTTAGACGTTTTGTCGCTTGTATAGTGTTCAATGTATGCTTGAGTGTCTTACCGTAGTTCAAGTCTGACAAAAAGTCTGCATAGCGTGCGCCGAGTTTTGGCTCGAACATTTTTTTTGCATTATTGTGACTCAGATATTCGCTCAATGGCTCATGTATAAGAAATGGTTGAGATCATACACTTATATCTTAATTCGCGTCCCCTACACAGTTCAGAAAATTATGTCATACCAAGCAAGCGTTTTGGTTTCGTCTACACTTCCTGAACCCTAAAAAGGGGTAACGTAGCGACGACCCTTAATTATATCCCGAGTACCTCTACAGAACATAAATCACAATTCTTTAACATAAAAATCTCATCGCGGGGCATTCATTACTTAACTACGGCACATCGAAATGGCGGCTAACGTTTCCCTGTCAATTAGGCAAATTAAATACACCGATGCGGGTTGGTCCCTGAAAATTAATATCACTTTCAGAGCGTCAATTATGCGGCGAATCCGGGGGCCTACTACATTCTCTTACAGCTTTTTCTGTCTGGACTTGTCTCTCTTGTTCTTCATGCAGAAAAGGCGACCTAAGAATTAATTGTAAAAAAAAAGGTTACGGTAGCAAGCATGATGGTAATGGAACTGAAAATTTGCCTTTATTTAACATCTGTGAATTATCACTTTTTTGTATTCTGGTTAATGTTCTATGATCTCTGAGCTATATTAAGTTTATTTTAGTATATGGCAAAGAAGTTGTTGCGATGGGTAACTGAACCGTACAACTTAGATGGCTTCTCACCCTGAGGATAGGCATCGTAATCGCATGCTTCTAGTGTTGCAATGGTATTATACCTCCGTGCCCCGAAACCTAGTCAGTGATGGTTTCACCCCATAGCTCCTTTGGAGAGTGCTGCCAGATATCTGCCATTTGGTAGACGTATCCAGCTTAGTCCCACTTAACATAGAAGTTTATGAGTTATTGTAATTGTAATCTAGTCTTCTTATGGCAAGTAAGAACTGCCAAATATTATAGGTGGCACCGAATCAGAAGACTACATTATAATGTACCTTCACGTGTTTATTATGTATTGTAATACGTACAGACTATTAACTATAGCATAACACATGTAATCTAGTCTTCTTATGGCAAGTAAGAACTGCCAAATATTATAGGTGGCACCGAATCAGAAGACTACATTATAAACACGTGAAGGTACATTAAAATGTACCTTCACGTGTTTATTATGTATTGTAATACGTACAGACTATTAACTATAGCACGTATTATAACACGTATGCACGTATTTAAATATTGTATGCCATTTCTGTGTGTCAATAAATGATTTAAATTTAAACAATACACTAAGTAAGTGACCGATTTGTCGTAAATTTTACAATATAAATCTCCTCTACTTAGATGCTTTCAGGCCGTCAATTTTGCACGAAATAAGGCGAGCCGTTACGTGCTAACCGAAAATATGTGAGAACGCCGGTTATGGCGTCGACGAGCTTTATTTATGGCGCTCTATTACGCTCCATGGTTTTAAGAAAAAAAGAATTTGCTGGAAAGTGCGGCCACTATTTTTGTGCTGGGATTTTAGAAGCTTTAAAATTAGAACGTTATGAAATAAAAATAAACAGTGAACCTTTTTAATTATAGAAATTTGTAACTGTTCAAAATTTGATTTCTTTGTTGTTTTGTTGCAGGTAATTCGTAAGAGTTATAAACAGAGAGAAACTGTACGCAAAAACATCGAAATGGGATGAGATGGTAAAACTGGAATCAATGCAGGGTTTGTTGCAGGTAATAATAGAAAGCGATCTTGGATCGAACCTGATAGGTACTCGAGACAGAATAAGAGACAAAAAAGTGGTGAATTTTGGGAGCGGGCCGAAATTCTTCCGTACACGGACGAAGTCGCAGGCAACCTCTAGTAGGTAATTATATAAAAACCAATTGCTGTTCGTTTGTCTCGCTAAAACTCGATAACGGCTAGGCCGAGTTAGCTGATTTTGTTTTTGAAATGTTTGTCGTAGCCCAGGGAAGGTTTAAACGGTGAGTAAATGGCTGGATCGATTTGGATAAAATTTTGGGTCACAGTAGCAAGGCCGAAGGCCGAACTCTACGCGTACGAAGTAGCGGGTATCAGCTAGTACTCAATAAAAAACACCTAGCGAACAACAATTCTTATCAATACTTCTAATAGACCCGTAGAGTCGTTGTACGTGTTTATATTTATCTCCTATATAGAGTCAGTACATTGACTTGTGGCCTTATTTACGTGTTTGTTGATTCAGCATCAACATTAGTCATCTGTGATCCAAACTAGAGGTTTTATCTACGAAGACGTGACTTTTGAACGAAATAACACGTGCAGTTTTGTCTCTTAGCTACTTGTAATCTTACCTTTGTAAATAGAGGACATTCGCAGTGATTTAATTAATCACAAGTGTATAATGTGTGCGAAAGTAATTCTTGTCTTTTGGCTTTTGTTTCCCTTTTTATGATAAACGGCTACTGATTACTGAACTTATCCCTTCTTGAACTGGTTCTTCTTGGTGTTTGCCATTGACTCTATAAGTCTATCATGACTTTATGTGGGATAGTTTTAGCCACAGGAATTTATGTGAAGTGAATCTTAAATTATAGTAGTTTCGCGGCCGTCATTGTTACAACTAGTTAGGTATTGTATCGAGAAGGTGTTAGGTTTTAACTTTTTTTTTACGAATCTTGTAGGCAAAATATATTTTTCCGACTTTCAGTTGATTTTATCTGCGAATGTGGGTCACAAAGAGGTCAAATCGTGACATCTTGAAGTAGCTCGGTATTTAAGTTATTGATGTAACTCTATTGCAGAGTCCACACCTTTGCCAGTTATTCAACCGCCAAGCAGTACTTAGTGTGCAAGTAAAATAAAAAAAAATGTGAGATAAATTTGACATCTAATATCTCAGGGTGACGAGCACAGTGCAGTGCGGCGCAGGATGTTGTTCGCAAACTCACAATTCTGGCACTGCTACTGTTATGTGCAGGCTTGATGCTTACTATCAGATGAACATATATCTCATCTCTTCACTCCAATACGTAAAAAAGTATTTTTTTTTTCGATAAGTCTTAAGAAAGTACTTACTTGATTACCTAACTGTGTCAAAATCTCTTCACCGATGATTTCACCTGGATCGATAGAAATGAGGCGAGGTTCTAATTGGCCGGAGAGGTCGGAAAGTTGGGTGAAAGTAAACAGGCGAAAGAACTAACCTTCGCGCATACACAGTTACGCCATTGTTGATTGTTGGCAATGAATCATCGTTGTTTAGTCATTGATTGATTGACTCATTTCTATCGATCCAGTTGAAATCATCGGTGAAGAGATTTCTGTAGGTCAATACTTTTATTGTGAGCTTTTCCCCGGCCTCGATTTCATAATCTATTATTTGTTCTTAGTTTTGAAAAGGCATAATTATTTTTGTTTTATTTATACGGGAATACTCACGTTTAATTAAATCGGATACTCCGACTATAGTTTCGATCACATCCGGTGACCTTTTTCGTCCTGCTTAGCACTGAAAACTGAAACTATAGTCGGAGTATACGATTTCATTAAACGTGAGTATTCCCGTATAAATAAAACAAAAATGTGTCAAAACCACGTCAGTTTTCATAATAAAAAAGGCATAATTATCGTACAAGATACAAGTATTTTGTGTTATATGTTATTTTAAGTCGGTTTTTTTAATACCTAAAAATATTTAATAATTTTAAATTGAAAAGTTTTTATTCCATTGACGTCCTATTACTCATTTAAGTAAGTACAATTCAAAATTACTTTTTAAAGTGCTTTCTAACAGTTAATTATTTAAATGCACATCACGGTAGAGACGGCAATGTTACATTTCTTAGTAGAAAATGTTCACGCACAGAGACAACCTTCTTATAAAAAGCATAATATGCTCCAATGATAGTAAACATTGTATACGAGGGTACTCTATTTGGTTATCGGCCGAAATACGAGCTTTTAACATTAACTCTACCCGTACCGAGCATAATGTACGGCTCAGTTAATATACAGCACATGTTCAATACTCCAAAACGCTGGAGATAGCCTCCATTATCTCCGTTCCCCCGAGCAAGCCCTAGACAAAGTGTTTCCGTCTAGATTGTTCCCAAGATACGTAATAGACATGTTGCGTGTAGTGACCTTGCCGGTATTTTACACCGAATAAATGTAATACAACTATGTATCTATACTATACAATATTAAGCAATACTGTACTTTCTAAATGTTCCAGAAATAAATATTTATTATTATTATTATGTATACTATACAGTTTCATTCGACAGCAAGGTTTTGAATCAGGTTAAAATTATTACTAATAAATAGAAATATAAATATTTTATTACCAAATAGAGTAGTACAAATTAATAGTACTCAGAAATAAATCAGTACTCTGTCCCTTCGTATGTTTGTTACCTGCTAAAGTTAGAAGAAACAATGCAATCAAGGTAAAATGCAACGTAGTAGTGTGAGTTTTAAAGAGACGGATGTAGTACATTTGATTGCGGAAAAATTGAAAATCTATTGGAAACTATTGCAAATAATTGATTATTAGCTCTAATGAGGTTTTGTCCATCATCGATAGCATAAGGTTTAGGAGCTACCGACGAAATGGATTTGTGTAACTGGAATAAACAATGATGCTTTTCAGTTTGGTGGAAAACTAATCATACATTCTAAATCAGTATATGTTTAAAGTTGAAAGTTCCCTTGTGATACCGGTTTTTAATATATAGTTTTGCGGTTGACCACCATTTCGCCTGATGAATGAAATGAAAAAAGATGATAATGACGTCTACGATGGAGCCGAATCACTCGCGACTTGAAAACACCCAGATTGAAACTATCGCGAAACACCCGCTCGGGCAACGCATTCCACTCCTTGGCAGTTTGAACAATGAAAGCGGAATTTCGTGTGAGTTTTTGGTACATACAACATTCAACTATGAAGCGGTCGCTTATTCGAGGTCCTGACGTGGCCTGGTTTCTATCTGGCCGGATACTATCCGGAATCGCATTGCATCTCTATTGTACGTTTACTAATTCGCTACTACACAACCCCGTCACGTCTCGCCTCGTATCGTATGACAAATAGTTCTGAGAGAAATTCCCCATTTTTCCAGTATCAAGTTAGTATGATTTCGACCTACATAAATTAACCTTTCGTTGAATCTCGTACTTATTTCCATGTGTGATTTGTAGGACGGTTTCACAGCTTGATTGTTTGGGGAGTTCAAGGAATTTTTCGTTGGTACTGTTAAATTAAGCTGTGCTTCATTTGGAGGAAGTGTACAAATCTCATTTTACGGGTTATGTATTGCAGAGAGTGAGAGAAGCCTTTAGTATCTGCTGACTGCAGAGTAATTACTAATAATACAGGCTGTAACGAAAGATACCAGTCTCAAGGAATATAAAAATGTACCTGAATATAACTATGTCATCTAACTTTTGCCAATTTTCTATAGATGTACAGAACGACAGTAATTTTTTTTACAAATAAAAAACTGAGCAAGTATAGTACATTGTTATCCTAGGGGTGAAAGTAACTTAATTAGTCCCGCGACGGGGTTTGGCTAATAGTTCGAGTTAACCCCGAGGTAAACACTGTGCTTTTCATTACGAATACAAGGAAACTAAAAATAAACTGACACTGGGAAATGCACGAGAAGTGCGGGACCATAATCCTCTGAGGAGAAAAAAAAGCTGGAACATGGTTCAATACAAATCTATGTGAAAATAGAACTAGTATTTTTTTCATAATTTGTGTGTCTGTCATTTGTCAACTGTCACTGTCAGTTGAAAGTGATTCTCCCTAGGGCTGAAATGTATTACTTTCAACCCGCTCCTCAGGCAACTTCAGACCTACTTTCCGAGTGTGAGTAATGAAAAAGCTATTTTATGCGTTAGACCGGTTAAAATCGAAGACGTGTCAAAGAAGTATAATATTATTTACTTGCGACTTGAAGATCGTATCCGATCCTATTTCGGGTACTATTTAGCAAAGAATTGGGTAACGAAAAACAATTCTCTACTTATTATACGCTAGACACTCAAAATACTATACAAAAAACAATTCGTAGTAACTAATTTATGTCCATTGTCAACAAACAGTCAACACGGCAATTATCAAGGTTTCACGTTAACACAGCCCTAATTAGGGTGGGGCAGTTAAATCTAGCATGTTAAACTCTCGTTTCACGGCGACCCGTTCACGGTCTCATAACTCCGCGATTGAAGATGGGAGCAACAAGTCCAAAGTTTTTTTTAAGTGTAGATTAAATAATATACCGTTTTGATTAATTGAAATAAGTTCCGGATTCTATCGCGCAAAGTAACTCCGAGCATAGCTCTCTCCATTGCCCGTTGCGTGACTCTAAGTTTCTCCAAAAGGCCAGCAGTTATAGACCACGTTTCAGTTCCATAGGTCTAGGACACGCTTACATAGAAATAACCTATATTGTACTTTCCAGGGAACACACTCCGAAAGATATTTTCTCACCCTCACTGTGTGAGTTGAAACATGTGTAATCGAAATGGTTTTTGCGTACGAAAATTTTTGAATATACACCTTGTAAGGATTCCTTGCAACGTAACAACTTTTACTATGGGGCCACCCATAGTAAAAGTCCCCTGAAACCCTGAAATCACGAATAAAATAAACAGCCGTTCCATACAAAAAGGTTCATCGATCTTGGACAAAATGTATGGAACAGCAGATATTTTTTTCGAGATTTCAAGGTTGGCCCCATAGTAAAAGTTTTTCATAATGATGAGTACAATGAAATCCTAGAAGGATACCGGTGTTCAAACTAACACCCTGTATAGAGTCTGTGTTCCCTGGATAGTACATTGGCACTTTGGTCGTGTTCATCTCGCCGTCTTTTAATAGAAACACGTGGAAGGCACGATTCTAACATGTAGCATTTCGAAAGAAAAATAAATGTTCTTGTGGTGTAGAACACCATGTATTCTCTTATAATGGCAAACCCGAGAGGAGTGAATTATTGTGAATTTATTTTTTAAAGTTTTACCTAATACCTAGGAACAAAATGACTTTGTTTTAGTATTCAATCGCCTCTCTCTAGTAAATGACTCTCTTTTAGTAATTACTGAAAAAAAATGTTTCATTAAAATGGCTTAGACACACTCGAAAAAATGTATGCAACCACTGAAATAAAAGCAATGCATGTTACCAGCCACAAAACAAGGCGTCCTAACTAGCTTATAACTTTATAACACGTAATTAACCGCCATTTATACTAAAATAGAATGAACAAAGTCGCCAATTAAGTATTCTAGCCATGCAAAATAAAACAATGATACTTTATAGTCTGAAAAAGGTTCACCATTATGTTCATAAAAGTTACAATAGACCTGGGCCTCGAATCTGAATAATAATTCCTCGACTGATACTCCATTGATACTTTTAATTTCCCCATCTAATTTAACATCTTTACGGCTGTTTTAAACCAAAACACTGTAACCCACATGGCTTTTCACTGTAAGCACTTTCCTTATTGTGCATTGATTTGTGCTTGATGATCAAAATACTTAAAGTAAACTTAAGTACTTACTTACTGTAAGTAGTACTTTTGATAAGTATTTTGATCATCAAGCACAAATCAATGAAAAGTATCATTTTTTACAAATAATATATGTATGCATTTTTTACACATGAATAATTTGTAAACAATGTTATACACTTGATAGAAAGGTAAAGAATATTTATGCTGAAATTTAAACATTGTAAAACATCTATGATCTTTGTAATATTTTGTCATAATGCAGTATTGTGACAACAGGAACCAAACTTCTGTATCTGACAGTAAAAAGTCGCAACGAAACCAGGACATCAATCTCTCAGACGATATATGTTATTTTATGGGAAATACATCAACTTTTGGCCTTCCAATTTTTTTAAGTATCAGGTATATTTATGGATCACCAGTAATATAAAACAAATATTATTATGTTTCTTACTATGTTTTCCATTGAAGCTGACGATACTTCTTAATATTAAGAGGGAAGGACTCTCGACTCTCCTTTTGTTAGCCAAAGCTTTCGTTCCCAACCTGGCTTATAAAAGTTATAAATTATCTTTGTTTCAGATAATGAGTCATGATTTTTATATTTTTTACTGCCAATTCCATCTGTTCCGGGATCTCCGGAAGAGATTTTCTGTATTTTTTATGACCCATTATCATTTCTCCGTTATGAACTGTTCTAGTTATACTGAACATAATTGAAGATTTCTTTAATAGAAGTATTATTTTCGCCTTGCATTTGATAGAAAATACTGGAGCTTACATCGTAGTAAAATAATTAAGAAAAGTATCACAAACAAATATGTTTCACTACAAAAGTAAGTTCTAAAACTTTCAACAGCAGTGTTTTAGTAAATACTGAATTTCCAAACTGAATTCTAATACATGGCAAACACTTTCGGTGGACACATAAGCGTGTTAGCGCTTTTGTAGGTGCCTGTCCGCCAATGGAACGCCGTAACATCCGTGACCTTGACCGGGCGGACCAATCAGCGATCAATACGTTGTAATTCCATGCATTTTAATCAGCTAAACAAATACGTTGCTGTTTGTATGACTTTTTCGTGGCAACGAGTTTTTTTTCATTTAGTCACAATAATATCAGCTGTTCCAAAAATTTTGCCCAAGGTCTATGTACTTTTTGTACTATAATTTTTTCGCGTTTTCAATGTTGGCTCCATAGTAAAAGTTGTTTGTTTTAATGTACAGAATATGCCCTTAAAAGGATGCTAACTGATTAGAACTAACCCTGTATATAAGGAAAGCTTTGAATGATGATAATGAAGAGTTGAACACCACAAATTCACCTGAATTGAGCAATCCAATCACGCCCCACTATACATCAATATCCAGAGAACCAGGGGGCTGTCATCACCGCTGTTAATGGGATTAGAAACACTGTCTCTAATTAAGACGTCGTTCTTAATTTATCGCTTGTTTTCCACCTTGAACAGCCATAATCAAAATAAATCGCTTCCACTAAAACACGCGAGGGAATGCCAGCAAATTGGATTGGAAACTAAAGATTCCTTATTCGATAGTAGTTCTACGTGTACGGTTACAAATAATTGTGTTTGGGAGTTGTTTTCTATAAGTTTTCTAAAGTAAGGACTCTGCGTAAATTTCTCGATGTAGGTTAAAATAAATTTGCTATTGATTAGTCAGCTTGTTTCGTTGGTTTCTAGGAAAAGATTTAGTGATGCAGACAACTATAATAATGAATCCGGAAATGTTTTAACTGAAGAGAAGAAAAATCTTGATTTAAAGAAAAAATAAGCAAAATTGCGTTGACCTATCGGTGGAATTCCGAGTTTATTACAACAATAAATCGAATTCGTTACTAAGTTAACTTGTGATAGTCACGAAAAGTACTAAAAGTAGATGACAAGTAGATAGACTGGTACCACATAGCAGGGCTAATTGAAAAAATATATATAACGCCAAGTAAAATTGACAAATAACATTTAATTATTACCATTGCGTTTTGTTAAGATATTTAAACAATTACGGCCTTACTTAAAAAAGCTTTTCAACCGTTAGTCACTGCTTAAGATGCTCTGACGTGAAGTTGCACGTGCTAGAAAAGGACAGAGAAGTTTAAGCAGTGACTAAGACAATCGAGATTATTTTAGGTAAGGCCGTGTATGCTATTGTTTCCATTGCTTTTTAATGCTAGGTTTGGTGCTAAGTGCTGTCTATTAAAATTGTGTGCTCATTATACGAAAATAGTGCCAGATCTAGCACCAAAAGCGCTGCATAGGCCACACTGCTGGCCACTCATCGTATGCGCTTAATTTCTTTAATTATATACTATATATATCATACTCAATTATAATTATGTAGGTACTTAAAATGTATGAAATGTATGATTTGTTTAAGAGGGAATCTGGTGAGCGATTCTCAATACAAACGTATTCCCCTATTTTTTTTCCTGAATAATGCCTCTAGCGAGCAATATTTTTTTTTGTTAATTTTTGGTCTAAGTACTGTAGACACATGTCTCTGTCATTTTCTTTTATTCAGCAACTAATTGCTACAGAAAATACAACCCTCCAAAGATTACTATTAAAATATTTTAAGGGCTATAAAAAGAGTTATTTCTTTTTTTTCTTATAGCAATTACTGGCTGAAAAAAAGGAAACGACAGAGACATGTCTACAATAGACATAGACAAAATAAAAATAAAAATGCTCTAGAGGCATATCATATCATATTACCCAGGAAGAAAATAGGAGAATACGTCTGTATGGAGAATCGCTCACCGGATTTCCTCTTAAGACTGTTATTTTTAATACAATAAAACAAAACATTAGATAATCATTTAATTAAATAACACATTATTATGCGGCATAATAGCAGTTGCGGGAAGCAGTACGTTCCACGTACTAGAATCGTTCTCGGTTATACAATCTAGACATAGTATCGATTTAACCGCAGGCTACCAGTCACCTCTCTAATAAGTACTTGTTACATACTCGATAATTATAGACCGTCTTCCTCTGAGACGAGAGTTCGCGAGGAGCTTGCACCGAGTAATACGATACTCGTACCAACACCTACTACCTACCTACTTGTAATTCCTCGTTCTTGCACGTATGTTATACACTTATACAGGGTTTGTTGGAAAAGGCATGTTAAGCCGCAACGGAGGTCTATACTCATCATTATTAGTAGTTCGCAGCGAGCTGAGACCTCGCGACCCATATCTTCCAGGGCTTCTGTCCAATTTGGCTCATATTCGAACTTGATAATAGGGTAGATGACTGATGTTTAAATCGTTGAAACCAATAGCTTTGATGAAGAATTTAAGTAAATATAGTAAGTTTATAGAAAAAATATTTAAATCGGTTATTAATGTTCTGATATATAAGCGTTTAAAGTTTTTGGTAGAGCCAACTCTGTCCGTTTCCCACAAAACAAAAAATGACGTCCCTCCTTACTTGTCAGAATATAATTTATATGGCGTACAGAGACGTGACGTCACGATTTGCTGTTTCGCCTCTCTGTCAAGCATGATATTAAAATGCTTATAAGTTGCTTATTTTTGATCAGTTTTTTTCCATTAATCAGCTATATTTATGGGCCACATTTTAATTGGCCAATAAAAAACCAGTCATCTAGCCTATTGTATTTGCACGAACTACTTGCTTACAAATTTCATAAAGATCGGATCAATGGTTCGCAAGTTATACTCGTCGAACAAATACACAAACCTACATACAAACGACGACTTGCCCGTTAGGCTCAGGTCAGATAATTAATTTTATAACCACTTCTCTGAGACCCCTTCGTCAATACGTATTATATACGTGTCATAATTATTAGTAGGTACTAATTACAATACATAATAAACAAGTGAAGGTACATTTCAATTAGTAACACCT
This sequence comes from Erannis defoliaria, assembly GCA_905404285.2. Lineage (NCBI taxonomy): Eukaryota > Metazoa > Arthropoda > Insecta > Lepidoptera > Geometridae > Erannis > Erannis defoliaria. The sequence goes on along the minus strand of FR990066.1, from coordinate 5,842,987 downwards.
TATATTATTTCTTTATTGTATTTACAACGTAAAAATATGTGACCACATCTGAGGTTCCCAAATAGGCTTATTTAGCGACGGGCCTAGATGTACTTATTTTGGACGTAAATTTAGATGTGATTTGGACGGAAGCGAGTATCGCCATCACGATGATGATGATGATGAAACCGTAAACAAGATTAAACTTAAGAGAATACTATATTTAGAGCAAATATAAAAAAAAAACTAAATAAAAGTTTATTGTTCAAAACATTTCGTTTCGATGACCCGTCAGATAAAATTAACCATTTTACTATTTAATGTTGATCCTACAGAAACTGTTGAATTGCCCTTTCCGGCTAACCCTGTTTGTGCATATGAAGAAGTTTCGTTGAATTATGATCTATGCCTCGTAGCAAACTTTGAACAAGATGATGTTGCATAACAAGTGCTGAAAGTTTCCCAACACCGCTACAACTCGGCAGTTTTGTTGCCATTTTCAAAACGCGCCAAGAACACACTTAAAATATTTTCTGCACTGAATTCGCTATGAAAAGTGTTTCTTAGCCCAGTTTTCTGAGAATTCTAAGCTAACAACTGAAGTTAATAAGGCGTTTGTTTATCTGTCCAATCTAATTTACAGTCCCAAGTTTTGTATTTAATTGGCCGGTACAGTTGTACACAAAGACTTGAACATAAATTAGAGATATAAAAGTCAGCATTTCGCTAGTGGAATAGAAAATGGGTGCCTATACATTCTTTGGCATTTTTAACGAAGTTCTTTGAATGAAATGCAACCGTTTTGTAGCACGCGATTTTGCATATTTTTTCGTAACTTTTTTATTATACTATCAAGTGACGAGACGAGCAAGACGTTAGCCTGGTGGTAAGCGTCACGCCTGCCACGAACAGTAGCAGTGCCAGAATTGTGGACTTGCGAACACAATCCTGCGCCGCACTGCTCTACGCCCGTCACCCTGAGATATTAGATGTTAAATCTCTTCATACCCTGTAATTTATCTGGTAACATTGCCCTTCAAACCGGAACACAGTATTGCTTGCACACTACTGGTTGGCGCTTGAATAACTGGCAAAGGTATGGTACTTCCCCAGGCGGACTCTGCAGTACAGTCCTACCACTAAAACACAAGTACTGTGAAAATCTGTGACCACACACTGGGGACAGTCGGGTCTATCTTTTTTTAATGATTTACAGCTTTATAATAATACACCCAGACCCATAATAATATACCCAGATTATAATTATCGGGAAACACCCAATCGGGCAACGCATTCCACTGTTTAGCAGTTCGAATAATGAAAGTGGAATTAACCCATCAACAATCAATCATTTTTGTATGCTAAATATGTTCTCATACAAGTGAATTGTAATTCTTTTTGAGAAATAAATAATCTTAAACCCGAACAATCATTGTGTACGAGTTTTTTGGTATAACGACAGTGTCGCTTTTTCGAGGTCCTGGCCGCCTGATAGAAGAATGGGCAGGGGGGAATAAGATCATGCAAATCCGAAGCACCCTCTCCGAAATGTATCCGATAAAATACCGATCTTCTTTCAGTCCTACTCAAGCTACTACACGCACAAACCAAGTTTAGCTTTACTTTACATGTATGTAAACGAACGATAATCTAGTAGGTATGTAATGTACTTAACGTTATGTAAGCGAATCTTATCTTTTCGGTTTTTTTACACTCAAATACCGAAAAGATGTCGGAATTTAAATAAAATTCGTCCGTTTACACGCTTACTGTGGTGTATTTACCTACATCTGCAAACACAAAAATATGGGATATAGAGTTCAAGCGCCGAGTTTGTGGCAACTCTATAAAATTTCATCTCTATGACAGTATCCTACAACACTACGACGACGATTAAAATACTGGCTAATTTTCTACTGTAACACCGATTTATACAGTTTTGCGTGAAACGACGCCGGCGTTTAATAAAAGAAACATTTCTTAACGAGCCCATAGTATGAAATCGAAAGAATTTGTTGCCTTATGACCGGAATAAACGACTTTCCACAACCATAAGTTTCCATTACCCTGGAAGGAATGAGGAAAAACTACTTTAAGGAAATAAAGCCTGAATTCCGGAGGTTCCAGAGGTCAAGTTACTGGAAAAGGGGGAAGCTTGGAAAAGTTTTAATGCGTTTAGAAATAAATCGGGCTATTTATCTTTATATCTATCCCTTAGTGCCTTCTGCTCTTAGGTTAATGGGATAAACTGGGCTGAGATAACGTTAGATAGGCGACAATATTGTTTGGCTAGATTTAGCTTTGGGACGTGCTTGACTGCTTGGCTTGAGAACCTCAAGTTATATAGAGCCAACGCGAACGTAGATAAAAGAACCGTACTTATGTTTGTATTCTGTTTTAACTATTCAGGTTATTCTACCTTTTTATTAAGTAAACAAAAATATGAATAATGTATTAAGTTACTTGCTGAATAAAATACAAAAATATTTTTTTGAAAATGTATGCCATTGCGCATGGGGCTTTATGGTACATAATATACAGTTACATTTATAATTTTTTGAATTCGAAATTGAACTTGAAACAATAAAAGTAACAGAGAAAACATGAAAAAAAATCTGCTCCATATAAATTGTTCCATTTCGTCATCATATTTTCACAAATTTTAAAAATGTTTCGCGAAGTCTGTTGTGGGACTACATGTAAAATTGTTCTTAATTGAGCTCTTGTGAGTGTGCCATATTACAAACAGAAGTAGCAGTGATTTGTTTACACAGAATATTAACATTAATTTTCTTCCAACATAAAACCGACAACCTACATACTTTTGTGCTCGTCAGCGAATTGCTGTTCCACTTTACCGCAACGTCACAAATTCGTAACAATACCGAAATTAGTATATCTTACAAAAACAAAATCTGAATACCAAACGCGCGTGGGACTTTTTGATGAATAAGCCTCGGAGCTCTGGCCTACACCTACATATTGCTCTTTTGAGCCAATGCTTGCGACATTTATTACCAGTGACGTCACCATTGTTACAATATTACCAAAACAGGCAAAAGTTTCGTGAAACCGATTATTTAAATGTGTCGACCGATATTTCGGAGAACCGTTTCAATAGGATTGATTGAAAGTAATAATATCTCAGTAAATAACGGTACCATACAGGTAATCAGAACTGAATTACCTACTGAATGATATAATGTATTATGTCGAACTTCTATATCACATACTTGCTCCCTACATCTTTGCTATTTATTCTACATTTAACAGAATTCGCCCCCTGCCTATTAAGTGGGAGGCCTTCGTCCAGCAGTGGACGTCTTCTGGCTGATGAGTGTGTGTAATCAGAATTCGTAGAACTTTGACAGCAATATTCATAACTCTGCCTCTTCAATGAGGTTCCACAGCGAAAACTTTTTGCAGATGGCACCAGCGGCGTTCCGGATGTGGCAAAATCAAGTTTTTATGTTAATTGTTGCTTATATCTATCTGCTCTTGAGGGCGATGTCGATAATCTAGTCAAGGGAAATATACTGGGTACTGTGCCTTGTTTTAAGAAACTATGCAGCTGTTGACGCCCTGAAAATAGATTTGTAGATTAGTTGTTTACATTTTATGATGGACAGAGCGTTAATTAGTAAGGCAAAGGATTTGCTGTATAACCAGTATGTGCAGATTCTCCCTGGTAATCCAAGTCTTTAAAATGTTCTCTGCAAAAACAAAACAAAAAACAACAAAATGTGTGAGATTGACAGTAGACTATGGCCGCATCGACAATACGCCCCCTAGCTGGGGAATAAACGCAGTGTGGATCCCCATTGGCTTACTAAATACATGTACCAAGTTCCATAGTCTATGTCAAAACATGTTTTTCGTATTTTTTCTAATTATAGTTTAAATTTTACCAGTACCTCTGAGTGGGCTTTGCTCTTCGCCTGGTATTTCGTTCTTACCATTAAAGTGTTTATCCAACTTCCCTCACCCACCCCAAAGTTTGAGGTTTATTCTATTCCGAGACTTGTACGGTTATTATCTTTACGAGGGGTTGAAAGCTCTCACTTTTTTATTATTGCCTTTTATATTGTGCTTTGGTACTTAAACTGTATAGGCGAGGTCGAATAAAAGCCTAAATTAAGGAATTATTCCGTCAGTTTAGTTCTATTATGGAAGCTTAAAATATTTCACATTCATAATCTGGCAAGGGTACTTCGGCAGAAATCGGGTAGGCTTCCAAGCTTGAAGTAATGAAATAAAGGAAGAGGCTATATTGTAGTCCTTGAAGCGGTTCCTTAGTCTATTAACTTAAATATTTATAATCCTCTTTGCTCTTTACTTATTTTTATGGCTTTTTGAAAAACGGTTTGCCTTGTAATTAAGTTTATGATTCTATGCTCCTATGAAATATCTAGCATCTCGGAGGCGGGAATTTAGTAACGAACATTACCTGATAGAGTAATAATGGAGAATATCGTAACCTCCGTGTTTTCAGAAATTATTAATTGTACAGCTCCTTGTATATTGCAAATATTTAAAGTCAACATATTCTTGTTCCTTCTCAATTTATTTTACGCGCTTTAGCACCAAACTTTAACTTATCTCCTTTAAGGTAATATGTCTATAAATAATCCTTTAAATTAACAGTGCTCAACAATATTTTCTGTAGGCAGAGATCCCCCGCCATGACAGTGTTGGGAATTTCAGTTGTTTCCTTTGCAAACTTTTACTCACCTTGTTTAATAATAGCATACTCCCCACTAAGAAAGTTCCTTCTTAAACATTCTCGACATAGATACAGTATTCTAACTTGTTCGCTGTAGTAATAACCACTAGAAATATTATAATCAACGCCATCGTGATTTTGATCTCAATTCCCTTTTAGTAATTTTGTTACTTCAATCTACTCGTAGAAACGACTTTAGCAAGTTTGTTAAAATTTTAATGCTCATAAATACATATAATATGTCTCTTTGCCGCTTTATTTGGAGTGATAATAATTGTATCAATAACAGAGAAGGATCTCCTTTTTAAGCTCTTCTGACGATGGATTCCTATTGACTAGATCTTGTTTTCGGCCGAAGGACTTGTCCTTCGTCCTAAAACACGGTTAAACTGATTACGTATGGTGGTGGGTTCGTAACGAGTCACACCAAAACCAGTCACAGTTTGACTCGTAAGAAGCAGAGTTCACAATTTACTTCAAATAACACAAGCATTCAAAAAAACAGCCGCGATAGAAATCTATTTCACATATCTTAGATTCTTAGAGCATTGAATATAGAACTAAATAATTTTAGTGGAGAACTAATCTACTCAAAATAAAAATAAAACATTTAGGGCCTTATTTAAAAATGTTTTTAAATACAAAGTTGTTGCTCAGACAAATGTCATTTAACCACTGCTCAATGCAAATATAACGCCGATCAAGAAACCGCTCGACTTGTGATCATGAAGTCGCGGGTTCAAACCCACGCCCGTACCTATAAACTCTTTGGAGTTTGTACGGATTTTTATACCACTGGGTTTTCGGTGTAAGTTAATTTAACTTTTTCAAGTAAGGCCGTCAGAAACCTTCCACGTTACTTCTCTATATCGATAAATTAAGAACTCCCCTTCGGGTCAAGTTCGTTCGCTTCCTTTTTTGAACTTCCAGAAGAGCCACCTTACGTACTCGTACCTTGTCTAACTTGGCCCCTCTCAGATGAGTAATTATACAATTAATTCAACAAGGCACCTAATAATAGGGCTGACGTTGGAACTTTGTTTTCGGAAGAAGTAAGAACAATGGGGCTGTCTGTTTGTTTCCAGTTTTCACCTTTTAGGGCATCTGGTGGCATTAACAACGTCATTTTTCTGTGTTAATTTCTTTCTTCTATTGTTTACAGCTGATGCAAATGTTTGTGTTTTGAAATGTTTCTCATGATTTCTGATGGCGATGACTTTGATCTTGAATACTTGTTATTTGAATTTTCGCACATCATACTTGATTTTTTTACAGATCTAATTTAGTTTCCTAGTTCATCATTAGCCCGGAGACGTCCACTGCTGAACGAAGGCCTCCCCCTTAGACCGCGACACTGTACGACAACCTGCCATTTGCATTGCTGCCAGATGTAATCTGTTGTTAGGGGGAGCACGGATTTCTGATGTGCAAGCTACATGTAGCTTAGTTTGGAAGTCCTGGGCTCACAATGTAAAATGTAGCTTTAGACATACATTTTTCTTAGTCTATCTCTTTTGTAAATTATTGTGCTACTGTATACTATTTTTGTTTCTGTGACAATCAATTATTATTTGCATCCACCGGTTGCCCGCGACTTTTACAATGTCGTCGGTCTATTAGTGGGAGGCCTTCCTACGCTGTGTCTTCCGGTTCGCAGTCGCCACTCAAGAACCTTCCTTCCCCATCGGTTGTCAGTTCTTCGAGCAATGTCGCCTGCCCATTGCCACTTCAACTTGCAAACCCTGCGAGCTATGTCGGTCTAGTTACCTATACCTAATTAGCTTCTTTAGATGAATATGTACGTGTGTGTAGTAATTACTTATTAGGTACGTGAGTTATCTTATTAATTGCTTATAATGCATTCATTAGTCACCGTATTCAATTGTTTATTTAATCAGCCTGCTTATTTAATTTTAATGCCGTTTATACCTGCTTCTATTATATAATAAACTAACTATGTATTTACGAAAAAAATATGTATATAAGTATTCTATCAGTTATCTGGTTTCCATAATAAGCTTTGCTTAGTATGGGGCTAGATGGCGTTGTGTAAAATGTCCCCCAACTTTTTTTTTTGTTATTATTTAACTAGGCTAAGAGCTCCATCCCTTTCGCACCGATTATGCCACCGCGCATTCCAACACCTTGCATGCATAATTGCATTTATCCAAGGTTGAACTCATTCAGATAGAAAAACATAAACCAGCTTGGAAAGGCATTACGATATTGGCAATATTACCTGCCTATACTTCAGCGCAACAGGTCTTCGTTATATGGTTAGTGGAGGTGTCTATCCGGCTGATATGGAGGAGATAAGTCGCGATAGCAGAGATATATTGCACGGTTTCAAATCGGGCATCGATTGATGCAACATGTGCTAAGAATAGAAGACGCGGAAAACTTTATTGGATGAGCTGTGTCGATATTTATTACGGATATCTGTCTTTACCTCTTGACGCAAGATATATTTCATCTCACGTGATGAAGTCTATAGCTACGGATGTGTCAATCATGAATAGGGGTTTGATTGAACACGTCTATTTGTTTAGGTCATGGGTCGTGGTGCGAAAAACTAGACAGTATTCAATTCACAGGGTTAGTTGGGCGTCACTGAAAACATTAGCGGCCAACTGGGAAGCGAATATGTTATCACACAACGGAATTAAGACCAAAATATCAATGAAGTAAATCCATCTCAAGTAATAAATTCAGAACGGACTGGTCTGCCCAATTTGTCTCTATGGGAAAATAACATTATTGTTGTCAATATCGTTGGTTACAGACTTTTTATTACTTTTAGGGTGCTGTACTCAAAGGATCCGTACGTTTGTTTGTTTATCTTTTGTGTGTCACCTTTGGGACCATATTTGGTTATCGGTTTCAATTTTGACAGAATAGGTAACGCGTGTGTCAATAATGGATTTTCTAATCAATGATAATTTGAAAAGGTACAAATTAAACGGCCTTCATCATAAAATAAACTTTTTTGAACGAGTTTTTGTTTTAGCTTTAATCTTTCAAATAAACAATAATCTTAAAATTTGGTAAACCCAATATATTGTGTAGCAGCATAAACCCCTCGGCGTACGGATCCGATTCGTGTTGGCTGGTTTATTTGTTTGCAATGCAACACTATTCACACAATAGTAATAAAATAAGATATATGATAAATTAGGCAAGAAAACCGCCTAGTTTAGATTAATTGAATCGAATGTCGAAACGATATACGAATACATAACCAACATAGCTAATACTATTTCCGACCAACGCAATACAACACCTCGATCATAACCTGTCAACACATATCGACGAACATATAAGGATATATGATATATATCTGAAGGGGATTCCTACCGTTTGCAGAGCGACTGAGAGAAGCGCATCATCATATTTTATTATTGATTGAAGTTATAAAATCACTGATTGATGACACCATGTTTTCTTGGCTCACACCGTAACAAATATTTAAAAAACCGTTTTAAATTAATTTCATTTGATAAACTAAAATGGTAGAAAGCAAAAATTTCGATGAAACCGGTATAAAATCTGGGACAAAAACATATTTTTTTGATGCGCGCCGCAACTACGTGGTCCGAACAAAGCACGAACCCATTTTAATTCGTCAAATTAAATCAATATTTTCTTTATTTCTTCCGTTATGACTTATGAATGATCACCTTATGATAGACTTAAACTTGATGTTGTTACTTTTTGACCTTCTAAACCGATGATATGCATACGTAACGTGTTTTTTCTCGACATGACATCTTGATTTCTTTCTTGTTGCTTGTAAAAATATAGTAATAAAATACAAGTGACAAGAAAATGGACGGGACTGGACGGCACGTGAAAAATTAAATTATCACGACACATGTCACGTCCCCGTCCCGTATGCAGAGAGCTTCAGAGACCTTTTAAACTATCACGGTTGTTCATTTCAGTCTTATTATTATTTACGGAATAATTACTGTGCGTTGTTGCCTGCACCATGTTCACGGGCAGACTGAAGAAGAATACCTTTTGACTGGTTGTCAAAAGTTCGAAAAAGTCAAGGGCATTTCATGACAAACTAAAAAGACAACGAAAAAATATACGAGGGATTTTGATAGCGCATTGTTCATGTTCAACTTCGCAGTTACTTTCCACATTTCAAGTCTTTGATGTCAGCAGAACCATTTTGCAGAAATAAAACAATAGAATTTTACCTCGGAGTTGTCATTCAAGATTCGAGCCTGAGAATATCTTGTCTCAGAGTAATTCAATATTTCCACCTTTCTCTTCGTGCCTTATAGAATTACTACGTTCTCTTCAAGCTGGTATTAAAATGATAACGCTTGAATGTAAGGTTTCTAACTTGTATTTTAGGTTGCATCTACTTCGGAACCGCAGGTCCTGAACTAGTTCGAGGATAAATGGCTGACTTAGGAGACTGTAGGCTGACTTAGGAGACTGTGACCGCTGGATGACCGGACTTCGTAAATCAGTGCATCTGCTTTAGTTTATAGGAAATTCAAATCAACTAAATTCAACCAAGTATCTGCAAAGCTAAGCACGAGGAATCGATGCTCGATTTCAGTGAACTGTAAATTCCACGTACCTACTAAATGAATAAATCCCTACTAACATAATAAATGCGAACGTGTTCTTTTATGGTAACAAGTAATAAGGCGTATTACTTTCAGACGTTCAAGACCTGAGTGTCTAGTGCCAGTTTTTCCAAGAGCGTTTACGTATTCGTTCACGTTAACGTAAACTACAATTTGTATGAAAGAACAGCGCATAAGAGCAGCGCCACCTAGTGGCAGCGCCACCTAGTGTCAAACAATATGTTTGACACTAGGTGGCGCTGCTCTTATTTCATACAAATTGTAGTTTACGTTAACGTGAACGAATACGTAAACGCTCTTGGAAAAACTGGCACTAGACACTCTGGTGGTAAGAAATGACGCATACCCACTTACTTGCCCAGTGCACTGCCCATGACATTGTAGCAATATCAAGAGCTTTGAGTAATAAATAACAATTCATTCATTTGTGTCCATTGTCCAATCCATTGGTGTTCATTACATTCGATGGTGAATCTCATTAGCCCTGTAATTTCGCTAGCTTTTGTACTTCACCATTCAAGCCGAAACACAGTAATGATAACAGACCATACTTGGCGGAATATCTGATAGCTACTGCGGTGGTATCACTAGGCGACCTCCTCCAATGACCTACCATTTGTGTACACCATTGATCTGAACAACAAGTAAAAGTTTGTTTGTCATTCTTTCACGCAGTAACAGAACAACGGGCCAACTATGACGGTATCGATGTAGGTGACATATTGTAGATGTTTCATTCAATTATCATCATGACTAATAATTGCCACCACCACGTGGACCAAACGACAGGACGCAGAAAGTACATAAATAAATACCATTCGTGACTTAAGACGTTTCTCACCTTTGTTTTTTACCACTGCATTACCTATACCTATCATTTTTAATTGACTTTCAAAGGCCCATAGTTCATAGCACCCCGTTTCTTACACACATCCGAATACAAGAGTCGTTTTTCCATAACGACCCAGAAACCGAAATAAATTCCAAAATTTTAACACTTTCCAAGAGAAAGTTTAAAACATTTCAGAAACCCCGTTCATCACAATTAGCTCTCCCCGGAGATCCTCAAGTCCAGTAATCTGCGAAAGTCCTCGTATCCCGACCCTAATAATGCTATTATATGGTTTTTACGACGATTCTGCCGCCCTTCTGACATATTGCTATGTGTTTACCCACGCGCGCTTTCACGCACTATATTCCACTGTAGATAGGTATTTTTCCGCTAGCTTCGGGTTACATTTTCATCAGGGTTTTTGTAGCCTCTGTTATAGACGTGTGATGTGAATTTTTGCGGGTTTTGGCTTTTGGTTTTGGGTGTGAACCTTTGCAGTGGTAAAATCGGTTTTTAAAGGCTTGGGATGTGACCAAGACAAATGGGGCGGAGAAGCCTATCTATGGTGATTATGGTTCACACTCATTTCAAGACTCTTTGATTTTTAAAGTTCTGTAGGTACCTACACGAGGACAGTCCAATCCAACTGGACCTTAGTACTACGTAGACTACGCCGTCCCTGTCTATCCGAACTTTAAAGGTTTATATCTTTTGAACTGTATCACATTTTTTCCACAGAATACATTAATGTGTCAATTATTTATATTTTCCTAACAGTTAAAGAAATTAACAAAATTGAAGAATGCTTACGGCTGCCATGGAAAAAGAACTAAATTCTATAGCTTGCTGGCAAGATAATAAAATTTTCCTTAAACTCAGGCGGAAATTGGTATTGCGCAACATGAATGCCAGAACTTGATTCATAGAAGACGGATGAGTGTACCAAATAAAACCAATTCGGATTAGTTCCGAGCAGACACTAATGCACATTACCGTTCCAAATTAGAAACATTAAAATTGAAGCAATCTGATCTTTACCCACCCAGATTTAAGATTGTCCACTATCGATTTGTTACTTTATAAGTACATATTTTGATGCATCTTTTTCGTTATGCTCAAGCTGGAAAGAGACGAAGAGGTTGAGTCATGTTCAAGGAGGCCGTGATTCACGAATCACGATCTCTCGTGGTCAGCTGAGTCACATAAAGGATTGGCCTGTCCTGCGACGAATTAATCATTGGCGCCATTATGGCACGGACCGATAGCAAGACAATAAACATTTTCCATGTGTAATATAGGTATCAGCGTTTCCATACTTGTATATCAAGTATAATAAAAGTATCCACTAAGTAACAGTAATGAATTGGGTATTCGAAAAATCTAGCTTGTTTTATTTTTGGTAGTTTAATTTAGCCTCTAAAATTCTGGTAAGTGAGGATCTACCGATACCTGACTCATCTCAATCGCTCAAGCCTGAAAAAGATATCGGTCAAAAAATGACAAACACGTTATTTATAGAAGAAACTAATAGAACCAGTAATAACACTGATCCTCTTTTTTGGCCTTTTTTTAGGCTAGATTTTAGTAACGGTTACCATTATTTGGAGATTTTAGTAACGGTTTTGTTTTCCACTACTTGGTGTTCTTCTCTTCTTATTTTGGAGTTTAAAATTAACTCATGGTTATACGATAAAATTATGTACGTGTACTTACTTTACGATACAATGCTTTTGATGTTTCCTTCAGTAAAAAGTTAATCTAATTAAAGCGAAGCGAAAGCTTTTGATCTTTCCGGGTTGAGTAAACTGTTTATTAATTAATAATTCTCTTTCAAGGGGTGGATAGGATAAGATTTATGTATCTGTTACTGGCAATGTATGTATTCGTATTCTATGCAATACCTTATTCTGTACAATTCCTAAAACGTCGAGGCAACGTAAACATACTACATTTTAGTTTTATTTATACGGGAATACTCACGTTTAATTAAATCGGATACTCCGACTATAGTTTCGTTTCGTTTCGTTTCGTTTTTCGTTTAGTTTAAACTAAAATGTGTCAAAACCACGTCAGTTTTCATAATAACATACATGTTTTTATAATTTTTAGTACTTGGTCGATTGTAAAGGGACTGCTACACGGGCCGGTACTGGGCTTTACCAGACCAAGGACACTTGATCTGAGTTGGTCTGTTTACCAAGTAATCTTGGTCTGGTAAAGCCCAGTACCGAGAACCTTAAGTAAGCGTTTTTCTTTTAAATTTCTTGTCACGGAAGTTTTGTTGTTAACATCAGGTGCGCTGTGTGTAGTCAAATGACTTGACTGCGCCGGGCACCAGGCGCTGATCGTGGAGGGGTGCAAAAATTACCAGACCAGGACAAAATTTTGAATATTTTTCTTTTCAAGGGCGCAGTTATAGTAGCTCGCACCGGGCGCATATAGGGCTATTTACGACATTGATTATAGCTATTGAAAATCTAGATGGTCTATCGTCAGGCTCTCGTCACCGAGCGTTATGTATGGGACAAAACAAGTGAGCCCAAATTCGAGGGCAATTAGCTATCGCAGAGTTCCATTATCTAACGTCCTGGTTCCATCACCAGATTAGCTTGGAAATAACAAATTATTGTATTACCATCCGTAAACAATTAGAAGGAATTTTTTGAACACGTTTAATTAAATCGGATACTCCGACTATAGTAAACGACTATAGTTTAATTAAACGTGAGTATTCCCGTATAAATAAAACAAAAATGTGTCAAAACCACGTCAGTTTTCATAATAAAATTAGAAGGAAGTTAAAATCGACTTCTAGATTTTATTATACGTACCTGCAGAGTTACACCGAGCTCAGATTGTGGTTCCAAGATAACTAGTTTTATGACATTGAAGCTTATTTTAAATTAAGATATTATTAACGTATTTTTATAATTATTTCATTTTATTAAGTGATTATTTTTTGTGCCTTACTTAATGAAATATGACGTGTAACTTAGGTGGTATCAATAAATATCATTTTATCAATAAACTATTTATTTATTGTGACAAAAACGGACTTATCCACTAACATTTATCTCACACATTCTACGAAAGAAACATTTCCTAATACAAATAGTTAGAAGAAAAAAATATACAAATAAAATTGTCAAAATGTAAATGAACACATATATAAAAAATAAAATGTCAAAATATAAAAATATAATAATATTGTCAAGTTGAGGTATCGAGACTCTTGTCCCTGTCCCATTGGTCAGTCAAATTCTCACAATATGACAAAAATATCTTAATCACCGTTTTCCAATTATCACAAATAATATCAACTATTGTACAAAAAGCGTGATCTTTATCCTACAATTTCTAGTTTCTGTTCCCTGACAAACTAGTTGAAGAAATAACTTATTTCATGTAACTTATCCTCAGAAATCCCGTTACCGGTATCGGGGGCAACTAAACTAAACACTAATTGAATTAGCGTCATGTACAGTCAGCGATAAAAGTGGTAGACTGTTTGTGAAGCCTACAATAGCGAATACGATGTTAAATGATTAGCGGATAATGACTCACTAGTAAAAGTGTTGCCCCACATTTTTATCCGCTATCTTACATTACAATTGTTCCGAATAAATGCAGTATTTTTCAGTCAACCATTTAATCTAACGAATATTTTATCTAATACTTTATCTGCTCCCTAGATGACATTTTTATATTTCATCATACCAATCTGCCGTTTCTTTGGTTTAGTGGGAACTAATAAAGTAACTTTCGCTTTCACAATATAAATTATCAAAAACTTACTTAGCTGAAAACAACAGTAATCTGACGGTTGTCTTAACAGGTAAAGCAAAATGTTTGTGCAAAAGCAAAAGCAAAATTCGTCTTAGTTAAGCAGATACTTAATTCGACAGGCGTATGAAAACGACTGATTATACAGTTAAAAATATTGTTTACGATTTCATGCGTAGATCATGATCTAATTGCTACTAAAACATACCAATGAATTGCCTATAATATTATTTCGTTTAATAAGTCGTCAAGATGTGTTTAGTTTTTAGCGAATTCAAATTTATTGTTGTGATTATCTTTGTAGTGGAGATTTTATTTTGTTAGAAGATAACTTTCTTTTGTCGCAGTTTTGTGGATCATGTTTTGTCGGTGACTGTACATAGTCACTATATACGAGTACGTACAATTATTGTTTTATTGTAGGTTCTGAACTTTACTAATATGGATTTCCAAGTTGGTTTATTGGTTTCCCATTACGATACCACCATACGTATATTAAGCGATATATTATATTGTGTATGTTGTATTATTGCGAAAATGTTGTTTTGTTTTTACGTATATATGTTTTCTATAACCAAGTACCGTTATAAAAAAGAAGAAAAACAAAAAGCCTTGTAAATTATAGCCACTATAAAAAAAAGTTAGGACAGAATTGTGACATATTTTTCTTTTACGTCCAAATACAGCTTCTCTTAGATATGAATATTATTTATTTATGCTAATTTTAGGTTTTTCTTGTTTCAGGTAAGATAAAACTAGGTACCCAGCCAGCGAAAAGTAAAAATGAAAAACAGCAAGAAAACCACATAAATGGTAACAAACACAAATGGTTACAATAATGGTAACTATATACTATAGAGGAACGGAGGAGAACTATATAGAGGTATATTTTGCGAGATATGGTTTGGGATATTTATGAAATGTTAATAACACTTAGAAATCATTTTTCTAATTTAAAATCTTATATCACTTGTATTTGTAAGTAGAGTCTAGGAGAGTAAGTAGAATCCTTGTCTGTGTTGATTAACCGAGCAAAGCGAAGGTCTCTAATATTATAGCAGTCTCTAGGTATTATAGCTAATTTTAACCAATTTTAATAAATCGTGGGTATAGATGAATAATGACATCTTCCACCCTGTTCAGACTCGTTTTAATATTCTAAATACAGATGTCGCTAGTGTTACGTGCAGTGTCGGATCTTTGTCCAATTAAAGTTTTCTTGCATCCGTCTACAGGCTAATCAAAGGTTAATCATAGTACATCTGCGGTCTAAATTAAACGTAATAGATGTTAACGTTCAACCTACATTCTAACATCACTGCTGTAACAAAATGTTGTAGTCATTTTATTATTAACCTTTAATGTTAGTAGTGAAGATATGAAAGTAAAATTAAAGATCTTCGTTGCATGCATCTCTTAAATAATACGTATTGTCAAAAGTGCTACAGATATTCTGTAGTTGATTTATAAATTATCTAGAAATCTAGAAACTACTTTCAAACGCTTGAGCCTTAGACATTCTAAGATACCGACACTTAGGCTGTACCTAAACCAGTTAGAACGTTGGCTTGGCTCTATTATCAGACCTTGACATACTTGCCGTCTCTCTTAGAATACAGAATAAAACAGATTATCAACTTCTCAAGAAAATAAGTTAAGTAAACGCTTCCGGCTACAACAACCCGCCACGTTTTCTTGTCTAACTAGGCATTTGTTATAGTGAAATACAATGCATTATTCTTAGTTCCTTCTTTCTATTCACGCAGTTGACATATTAACTTAGCAGAGTTTTAGTAAATGTTAAGGGCTGGTAGGTATAGGTTCTGCTAAAGCAGACTGCATGAAAATCGATTAAATCTTTAGTGTTCTTCTTTTAAATGGAAAGGCTTGAGCTTAACAAAAACTATAATAATACCATTCTCTCATGACTTGAACACACCCAGTTTGTATAACTATGGGGAAAGACTGCCTTTTCGCCAGCTGTCCCTCTGTCATATTCTGAGGTATCAGTGTGTCTACAGCTTGATTGTACAGTCTATTGTAAATTGTTGTCTATTGTAGGACAAACACGCATAACTGTCGCCTTTGTCGATAGATGGCGTGCTTACGCGTGATAACTGACCGTGTTATGGTAATGGGAAAAGTAAGAGTCAAATTAGTCACCTCATTTGCAAACATGACATGCTTGTAAAAGTATGTCACTTCAGCAAACTTCTTTTATTCACAAAGCCCTTTTAAATGTTCTACGTGCTTTTTTCGTAATAGGTTTCCGTTTGAACACATGTCTCTTGCCTATGCGGTCTAGGATTATGCACGCGTATCAAGAAGAAACCTGTTTACTCTAGATTTGTAGACATATATTGTACTTTACGGAAAAGAGAGCAGAGAGTTCCTCATCCTTGCTATGAAAAAAAATATTTGGAATCAAAGCGTATTGCGTACGCGTACGTAGGGAATATCCAATACGTACTAATATCACAGAATAAATAATAGTACTACGTACAGAAAGTTAACTCCGCAAAAGGAATTGAAATAAATAAGGACTCTATCTACTAGGTAATAAAGTAGCAATTCAACTCGCACAGCGCTGGATACTGTTCGCTATATTCACCTAGATATACCGCTCTCTTTCTATCACGTATGCTTAGTTACGTGCGACGAGGCTAGCGTGCGGGCGGCGACTGACTTCTAGCCTTGCATTGTCCACCCGGACGGAGCGCCGGCCGAACATGCCTAAACTGCGGAGTGACACCCCCCTGCTAATATTATAAATGGGCATGTACTTCAACCGTCTATCTGTGTTTGATCATAAGCATCAAAAACAAACGCAGATGATAATAATCAGATAATTCAACTGATCAGATAATTAGATCATTCAGATCAGATAATTTTGGACATTTCTGAATACAATTTTGAACAATAGAAATATTAAGTACCTAGTATTGGATTAGATTCTTAATTGGCGATCATTATTGCTTACAGCGATCTATTTCGGCATTTCTACATCATACCCTGATAGGAACAGGACAACAGTGTTTCATCTCCGACCACATTGGCGCATACCAACAGCTGAGGTTCCAAAAAGTTTATAACCAACTCATTAAAAAAAAATTACGTGCGCATCCTGCTCTGTCGGACGTAACACTGGTAAACCTACCAGAGATAAGAGAGAGAGTGATAGAGTAACATAGTTTTCCTTTTCTCTCTCGTCAGTCGATGGTCCACCGTGTTCAGCGCGAACCAAATGGCATGCCGGTTAATACTCAAACGGTTTTAGGATACTTTTGTCTCGAGGTAACTAGAAATCTAAGTAAAATCGCGCCCACATTTAAAGTTAAATTTAACAGTATAACTAATTATCATCATCACGTGAGCTATTGATAACCTAGCCGGCTATAAAACTTACCATTTTATCTGAACGACCACTGGGTACCTATAGAGTTGATAGTTGTTTTAATTGCTTATTTATCTAGACTTCCAGTGAAACAGTAGCGTCAGTAGCGTCATAGATTGCTTTAATATAACTTTTATTGTGCTGCGGGTACGTGGTATGGATTCATTCTTCGTTCGGACGATTTTTTTAAAGTAAAGTCTTGTCGTTAAAACATTTGTTCTACTCCCTAAAAACTAGTGCTATCTGTCAAAATCTCTAGTAACAACTATGTCCTGTGACTATATCTCATCGATCTCAAGTACGAAGACCACATCATCGAAGATGGCGTGCGTACGAGTCGAGATGTCACTTGTCACACCACTGAGTCGCCACCATTGAAAATGTTCCATCTGTTCTGTCGTTGGTTCATCATCGTCATCAGCCATTCATTGTCCACTGCCGGAAATAGGCCTCTGCCAATGTACGCCACCGAGTGTCGTTGGTTCTGTTCAGACTAATGTTTTTGGCCCACACATAATTTAGCACATGACCAAAGCATATGGCATTGTAACAGAGAGAGCTGACCCAGTAATGGAATTAAGAAAATAATAAGCTTTTAAAAAAAACACAACCGGCTTCCACTTCGAGTACCTGGATGACAACTTCGTAATTTCTACTAATTTTTATTTTAAAACCAAACTACTGCACCTATTTCTATAAATTGTATATGGGACTTCCTCTGAAATATTACCTACCACACAAAAAAATAATCATTAAAATCAGTTCATAATTGGAGGCGTAATCGGGTAACATACATACGAAAAAATAAGAAAAGTCGAATTGACAACCTCCTTTTTTGAAGGCGGTTGATAATAGTTGGTGATGATGAAGAATCTGATGAGCACACGGCAAGGCACATAGATACGCTAAAAGATAATGGAGGCTTAGAATGATGGAGTGGCCATTATGTAGCTTACACTGCCACATAAAAAAATCAAGCATAGAAATAAATCAAGATGTAGATGATGATGACTGAAGCGGTATCTAAGAAAATAGTGATTCCAATTAGATTTTCTCCGAAGGCAGCCATTACTACAAACACAGCTATGTTTATTTGTTAACTTCGTGATTAATATTCTAGCTAGACAAGAATCTTGCGGCTGTAGATTTCAATTTGCGTATTCCTAGTTTTACTCTAGAATATTATGCCGCCATTATTCTTAAGTCAAGACATACTAAGTATATTATAGATGATAAAATACCCTATCACACAGTTAATACTCCCATAGTTATAACCTAATCTGCGACACATCCTTAGTAACTGTTGTTCAATCTATGCCGTCAAGAGTAAGTGCCACCTAATAGGCTACTATAGAAGATTGCTAATCTAGAAAGAGAGTGGTTCTAAAAATACGTCGTTCTTGCGGATCATGTTAACTGTTATCACTGGGTAGTGGCTATTTTACGAGCACTAAACACACGGTATCTTGATGCTGGTATTTTCTAGAAAATCACAAAACCAGGGTACATCAGTTGAGGGAAAAGACAACATAGGGTATCTTCAATAATCTGCCTAAAATTGTCCTTTGGTTAAGAAAGACTAGACTAGTATTATATTATCTTTGCTACTAGTTAATAATCGAATAACGAGCGAAGTGTTCGGTAGTGGCAGTACATTTTTTTTTGTAGAGCATTCATGTGGAAGTTCTGTATTTCGATCCGTTATTGAACTGCCAAGCAATAGTGTGCATACACTACTGTTTTGAGGTAATTTTTTTACATCCCAAATGTCAGTTATAAGCATAATCAGCTTTTAATAGTCCACTGCTGGACATAGGCAGTCCAGGAGTGGACATGCAGTGACAGCTGTGAGCATTGGTCGCCCCGGAAGGGTGAATGGGCCGTATCCACCACGCTGGGTTTTTGCGGGTTGGTAAATTCACATACATCATTGAATTTCTTCTCCGAACGTATCCAGCACCCCTATTCACAACTCCATCGGAAAGGTTTCCGTTCGGATCCACACTACCCGTCCCACTCATATACATTCAGGATGACAAAGACGAAGGAAGCGAAATTCAAATCGGAAGTTTCCGACACCATCTGAATAGGGGTGTAGGTTTCCTACCGATGTTTTCCTGCACTGAAAAGCCAATGGTAAAAAAATCCGCACATAAACTCATTGGTACGTGCCTGGGATTTTCCCACGATCTCCCGGTTCCAAATACAGCGGTATCCCATGAGGCTACCACGGCCCAAAAAAATTAGGAAATTTCTTCAACTTTACAGTTCCTAGTAAAAAAAAAAGTATGAAAATCTCATCCAAATACTTCCTTAGTACGGCTCCTGCTTGTATAGTGGTAATAACCACAGTTATCGTCCTGTCAGGTTGTGGGGCACTTATATTTTATTATGGCTGTACCGTCGCAAGATTGGCAGCTGGCCAAAACTTAACCTGGTGCAGTTAATGCTGGGATAAAGATATTAAGCCATATGAAGCATAAAGCCGTTTTGCTGCATGAAACTCGAAAGGCATTAAATGCGACCGAAGTCCTACCACTATCTAGTAGTGAAGATTATGCTTTTTAACACTGGTTGACCACTGACACAAACAGAGGAGTGTTATATAAGTGTATCTGTTGACCTGGGTTTGTCCTAGAACTGCACCTAGAACCACCGACCAGACGGGCTGCAGCGTCCTCTCGGTTAACGGTCGCGAGCATAATGCGATCCTAAGCCGCTTGCTAAGTGGGGGAACTGTTAAGGGGAGGCCTTTGTCCAGCAAAGGACGTCTTTGATATACCCAATGATGTAACTGATACTCCAATGTCTCCATTGGGTTTTGATGGAATTTTCCTGTCGTTTTCCAGGTATAAGGTATGCGTAGGGTATAGGTGGGGTTTTCTTCTACCACAGGGGAACATCGCTAGCCGGATTGATAGACAAACACGACAAATCTAATGACTACGGAAGTCTAAACTGCACATAAAAACATAATTTTATTTCCTCAATTAAGTTGTTTTTTTATTATTCTTTGAAACTATGAGTATAGAACATTTAGACCCAGGATCTGGTGAGGGCAATTGTTATTTGATACAATCAGTCCTGCTTAAATCCAAAACTTGGTTTGGTTTTGGAACTGTCTACCACGACATGGATTCTAAATGCATTTCATTTCAGCGCTTCTACAATTCCCTTTGAAGTTTCTACTAACTCAAACTCACATTTTAATTTAATAAAGCCGCGGTCGCAGTGCAAAGTCGTTTATAAGGAGTGTAAGCGCGCTATATTTACCACAAAGTGATTTCGGTAGACAATAGAGAGTCGTGCATAGCAGACCACGACCGAAACCTGTTTAGGAGGCTAGTCTAGTCGTTTTAGACTACAGTGTACATAATTATAATGACAGAAAGAAAAGTCTCCGATCGAATATTAAGTACTACTGAAACTCAAACATCTTTTTTTTAATCTTTAGTATCCACATTGTCACATATCATCATCATCATCATCGTTGTCATAGAACCTGTTCCCAGGGTCTAGTTATATTTACTTCCAATAAAAGGACTGATATCATCGGCATTTATCTAAGAGTAGGGCCTTCGCTTTTCTGTGGCATTTATAAATGATTATTATCATGCATTTTCTTTTGAAAACGTCCTCTTTCCGATGTAAGAGGAAAACACTGCTAAACGCTGGTCAAGATTTTCACTAGAAAAGCTGTGTTGCCATGACATATTTTTACTAAACCCATGGATTTATACTAAAGTTAATTTCAAAAATAAATCCACTTGCATCCGTATTCGGAACCCAATCGGGCAGATTTCGATTTGAAAACTTCATTCTATGTCTCCGTTATTCTGATGGTAGAAGACGGAGATGGTGAAAGATTTTGAATGGAAACCTTTCTGATTGGCTTAAGAATACTCTCTTGGAAAATGATGAGATCATAGTCATTGTTAGATACATTTGTTATGTTCAGGCGTATTCTGTATTACGAACGAAATAAAATAAATAAAAACATTTTCGAAACTGTTATATATCCTGCTAGAAGTTTTTCTTTCCTATACGGTACTGAGCTTGTTTTAGGTCTCCACGTTACCCTATTGTATATAACTATAGAAAGATATACGAAGTACCTCTACCTACGTAATCGATGGAAGAATAAATGAAAACTGGGACAGCGCCCAGAGTAATCAAGCATTAATCGAAATTCCCGCCCCTGAAGAGTAGGAAACGTACCTGCAATGCTACTGGTGTTTTTAGTAAGAAAGAGGTTAAGGTGTTAAGAAATCAGATTTTTCAAATAGAATTTATGTAATTAAGATTTTTGTGATAGTATATATTAGTCCAGTACTAATACTAAAAGTAAGTTCGTTATAAACATAAGTTAATACTAGTAGCTCGTGGCGTAGCTTGTCTAGGTGATTCTAAACGATCATCGATGTTAAGCAACGGACGGTCCGGTCAGTCATCGGATGGGTGACCGTGAGTGGCATTTATTTCCGAGTTTATTTCTTTCCGTGGGTCGGATGACACGTTATATTGTTGGTCCCGGTTGTTTGTTCTAGTTTCTATAACAACAGCCGTCAGCCATGTCAGAGGCCTTCGGGCGGCACATTAACTCTGACACTAGGGCTGGCCACTCAGCCTATACGGACTTAATTACTTAGTACTAATACTTAGATCGGTCTTTACTACACTTCTTTCTAAACGTAGTTTTAACTCTAGAACTGAAGTAGACGACCTAGTTTGGTATTCTATACAATGACGAGACGAGCGAGACGTCCGCCTGGTGGTAAGCATCACGCCTACCCAAAACAGTAGCAGTGCTAGAATTTTAAACTTGCGAACAAAATCCTGCGTCGCACTGCGTCGTCACCCTGATATGTCAAAACTCTTCATTCTCAGATGTCTAGTAATTTATCTGATAACAATGCCCTTTAAACGGAAACAGTAATGCTTGCATATTGCATACTACAGCTTGACCGTTGAATAACTGGTAACTGGTACTTCCCCAAGCGTACTCAGCAAAAGAGTCCTACCACTAGCAAAAAGCGAAGCTAAAAATATTATCATGAGGTTCTAGAAGTTAATACGAAATATTTACGGGTATAAGTTTAATTCTGGCAACATCGCCTAAAGTAGAAAATATTGTTCGTCCCGTTATTTATAGGCCCCTACTAAGCCCTGGGCTCCTTTGGGCTCTTCAATAAAATGGGACAGCTTATTTAGAAGTCAAGCGCCTAATTGAATGTTCTGGCTATTTGTGTGAGAGACAAAAACTTTGTAAAAGAAGCCATACCACAGTACTTAGCAAAAAATATATTGAGAAATTGCACAAACAAAAAATAAAAATATTTTACCGGGCAAAGATGATCCCAGTTTAAGCATAAGAAAATCCATTCTTATGCTTAAACAGGGTATGGACATCGATATGTCCAAAATTACATCCAGAACCAACAGAGAGGAGGGGCAGGAACGTCCTCTCAGTTTACAGTGGTGAGCATTCTGCGATCCTCAAGCCGCCTGCCAGGCGTCGGGATTGTGGCAACCCCTCCCTATTAAGGGTGAGATCCAGCAGTGGATGTTTTCTGGCTGATAATGTAATGTTTAAACTATTCTCTCATTACAAATTTATCAAAAAGCTCCTAAAGGTGTATTCCGCCAGCATCGAGCGATAAGACATACTTAGTTTCCGTTCTTAGACTACACCGTCATATTTTAACATCGTCACAATCCATCCTAAAACGATTAAAAACACCTCATTATGAAATATGGACCTGGGTATGTCCTAAAACTGCATCCAGAAGACGGGCAGCAGCGTCCTCTCGGTTAACGGTGGTGAGATGTGGGGATTATGGCAAACCTCCCCTTTTATGGTTCCCGGCCTTCGTCCAGTAGTGTACTTCTTGTGATGTGATTATCAAATATTACCAAATTAGTAATTGATTAGTTAAGTACGGGATACCGTGATTACCAATGTTGTGAAAATCTTGGTCATGCCACTGCGACAAAACATCTCGTTTAATAATCACTGTAAATATCCTGTAAATAAAATCATTTAACTAAACATAACCGACAGCCGTGAGTATAAAACAATAACCTCGTTAAGAAAAATATTAGTTTTTTATGTAACAGTCGGGAAAGTACTCATCCATCCTCATTGGATCGCACGGTTCGTATTATTCCCGCTCGTATAGGAAAGACATAAAGATTTCTTCTATCGCAATAAACATGGATGTTAACAAGCTTAGTAGGAGGTGTATTTTATTGGCCAAACAGTATAGAACGGACAAGATATCCGCCCACCTTGATAATAAATTAAAAGCAAGGTTTAAGTGGACAGGGAATTGGCCAACTCATGCGATAGCTTTCCTTATGTTTAGGGCAATAAATAACTATACAATGATAAACTCTTGGATATCAAATATACAGCATACAGCCGTAATAGGCAGTGGAAAGATGTCTAGACATGGAATGGTGAGGTTGTAGGTTCAAATCCCGGCCCATACCGATGCGCTGTAGGAGTGTATGTATACCTACGGATTTTTATACCGCTGATTTTTTGGTGGAGGTCGTGAGAAAAGCAGCATACGTCCGGAGAAGAAATTCAATGGCGCGGTTGACTTGACCACTGAAGAGAGAAGTAAATAGAACGGAATTGTGACGGGCCGCGCTAGCCGGTATTAGGTGCAAATGCGCTTAATGACAATTCTGCCAAAATACATTTTTTTAGACTATATAAGAATACTCAAAAAGACAATTTAAATAGACGCGTAGGAAACCAATCCACATTGCATCGTAATTAGATCAATGTTAATCTGTTGCAAAATAGCATTTCGAGCGTTTTACTTCAATGGCGCGACCATTTATTGGCATTTTTTGTCGTAGTTTCTATACAAATAAGTGTAAAACTGGCGACAGCGGTTTTCTATACAATTGCTTTAGAACATTGTTTTGACAGCCGTTCTAACCTAAGAAGTAGGGCTTTCGCTTTTCTGTGGACGTGTCCCAGTCGCCCTTCGAGGATAGGCATATGTCCAGCTATGGACGATTAACAGACTGACTTCGAGTTTATGAATAGAATCAGTCGAGATGCTCTCGTGAACACTCGCAAGCTTTCATTGACATTTCCACCAATCAGTTATAATGACTTCCACTTTTTTATCTCAGAACAAGTCTGGACAGACAACCGTTGAAAAGGCGCAAAAAATCGCACACTAAACGTAAACGCGTGATGTACCAATGCCACAGATTGCCACACAGTTACGGAATATTTTACTTGTGAGCTTGTTAAATGGATTTTACATGAACTTGTTAGGTATTCTGTGACTTAGCCTCATTTGCTTATGCCTTGCGTTTTTGTAAGCTATTCTAATAAGCAATACTAATTTTCTGTAACAATTTCTTGACACTAGGTTATGTTACAAGTTTGATTCAGTTACATTTCTAGGTCTTGCGTGCCAGAGGTTAGGTAACAGACTGTTCTAACTAAAGCTCTACTACATTGCAGATTAAGTCACTGTTTCTGAGCCAGTTTAGTGCTGACAGCTTCTAAGCTCTATAGTATTTCAAGTCCTCATGGACCCGTATTCTAATAATAAATAGCGTGCGATATTGTCTCTGTCACGGTCCCTCTTATGCCCTTGTAAATGAAAGTGACAGATGACAGAAATAGTACCGCATGTTACGGAATGTCTAGTGTTTAAATAACAGGGACAAAAAAAACTTGTAGATAATTTAAAATAAAAACAAGCTAAGTAAAAAAAAAAGTTATAGGTATTAGGCTAGGCAAGAATACCTGTGTACCATATACTATTTAAAAATATCTACCATAATCAGTAAGTACAGCAGAATCCGGATAATGTGACCGTCAAGGGACCGTCGATTCTGCGTCTTACCTACTAACCGGATGACATAAAACGACGGATTTACTTTCATAGAAAACCAAACTAAACTCGCGACGCAAAAAATGGTCAGCCGTTTTAGTGCAGTCATATTAAACGGATTCTACTGTATTCCCAAGTGAAGTCATGTTCTAGGTCTTGCACGCCACAGATTATATATCAGTGACTACTTACTTTAGCGAATGAAAAGGTGCGCGGGCGTCGGTCAGAGGGGTCGTCGACCGGAGGCCGCTCGACAACCTTTGTAGTCGACGCGAGTTGCTTGAAGACCGGTTTCCATTCAGATGGACGATACGGGAATCGTGACCGAGCGTAAGTTGTAGGTTAGGTCTCGAGACACGTGTAGAATTGCATTTAATATGGCCAACAAAATACAGCTAGACTAGTTAAGAGTCCAATAAAATTATTATTGAGTATATACTCTACACCCAGGCGCCCCCCGTAGTATAGTATTATATCACTGTATCCCATCATTCTATGTCGAGTATTCTATCGGTCTTTGTCTAGCAGAGGACAAAAGTGGGCTGATGACGAAAAATTCAAGCTAGTTGATACTAGAATCATCAACATCAAAACAAGAAATCAATGCTGATGTAGGTAGTAATCAGCGTTGTTTTTATGTGACACTGAGATAGACAATAAAAAGCTTCCAATAAATTCGCGGGTTAGGAATTCTGTTCCCCATGTTATTTTATTTTACTTCTTAAAAAGATTGCCTGCTATAAGTTTTTTGGGAAATTATTTTGAACCTTTTTTTCTTTATCTTATTATTACTTGTTACTAAATAAGGTTTTGTTATCATAATTACTTTCATATGAGAGTATTCAATTATTCAGTTAGGTATCCTTACAATTACAATAACACCTAGGTACCACTTCTTTCAGGTAAAAACATACATTTTGAAAAAACATAACACCTATCTAAGTATCGCCGTAAGGACTATCGCCGAAACGTTTAACAGAAAAAAAACAGTATTTAAATCGGTATATTTAGAGATTTAAGGAATTTTTTGCTTTTTGCTCACAAAACTTTTTCTGTTCCATCGCGGGTAAAAAGGTCGCCTTTTAAAGTAACCCTTTGATTATTAAAGAGGTCGTAATAACTGCCGCAGTTTAACTAACATTTTCGTCGGTTACGCATTGTCAATTAATTAAAAACAACAGTCGGCTATTGTTCCCTTTGTTAGTTCATCATAATTCACTTATTATTTTTAAAGTCGTCGTACAATGGACAAGCGCCCGCATGGTGTCACGGTCATACACGATAACGCGGACAGAATTTTTTAATGTTCAAAATTATTATAGTTTTCTTGGGATTTAGTTCTGCTTTTTATTTGTGGAATCGAGCTATTAATCGGAATCGGAATTGTGTAACGTCTGTTATTGAGTTACTTGTGTTTTGGTGGGAAACGAAACAATGTTTCACAACGAATCTATTTGAAAGAAGTAATGTAATAATTCTGTATTCTATTTTTTTATTACATAAATATAGCAAATATTCAGGCAAACATCAAATAATTACTTTTTTTTTGGAAACTGACGTGCCTTTAACACTTTTTTTTAAGCGGGACTGAAGTTTATCTTAGCCAGTTGTTGTCCCATACTTCAACCATATCTGGTGATCTTTATCATGGAGTGACTAAAGCGCGATGCACGCGGCCAGTCTTACTTTAGTTTTTTCCAGGTCGGTGAATAAAATAAAATATATTTTTATTTGAAATATTAATTTGAGCTCAGCGAGCGAGGCACAGGCTTCAGAGTTGTTAAGTCTCCGAGTCTAGAGGAGTTTATTTCTAAGAAGAACGATCTGTACTTAGTGCACTACAATATTAACAAGCCAAAATAACTATAATACCTAAGTAAGAAAGGTTATTTCAGCACGCAAGGCAAATGTGAGATGACCTCAGATAGACGTGCAAAACCTAATACGATGCATCGTTCACATGTAGCACAGTTAAAGAAGAATACAGACAGAGACAAAACTCTGACTAGATGGCGATGAAAAAATCCATTGTCTACAGCTCTATCAAAGCACAATTTATACTTACCATCATATGCATAAAACGCTAAAACGTATTTCAAACCTATTTTTGTTAAAAAGTGTTTTGTCTAATTTCTTTCGAATTACGATTTAAGTTTGAAAAAAGAAGACAAAACACTTAAACTAAAATAGATTTGAAATACTTTTTAACGTTTTATGCAAATGACAATTAGTATACAAAAAATTTGCTCGTTCTCGATACTAGAGCCAATGGATATATATTTTACTTTTTAAATCTCGTTATTTTAATAGTATAATGTGGTCAATTTTGAAGGCTTTAGATGACAGTTCTCAACTAATTAAAATATTTCTGTCACTTTTTTACTAGGCACGTTAGCTAAGGACAGCAATACTTTAGTTAGTTTAGTTCTGTCAACTTAAACCTTCAAAATCGACCACATTAAACCCATATGTATACATATAATTGCATTAAAAATGATGATTTGTATTAAAATGTGTTCACGATACCACTTATATCAAGAAATCTAATAAAACACGACAGCCCTGCTAAAAAAACAGTGTCACTAGGGATAATGCATGGATTCTAACCATACCCCATACATCCAAATATGTTAAGTAATTTAGAACTTATGGTGGAATAAACTCACACCTTCATACCACAGATAAAAAACCCTGAAAACGTAAATGAACCCTGAAAACATTACACTCCTTTTTTAGGCAGACCTGTAAAAACAGCGCGGTATAAAATGCTTGACCCCCATTCAACGATTGACATTGTTATGAGTATCAAGGGCTTCTTTTATTTATTAGCTTGAGTTTTTGGCTAACAAACTGCCCGTTAAAAAGATTTTTCTCAAAATGAAAGTTAAGTATTTTTTTCTTGGGATCGATTTTTGATTCGGACGTAACAAAACTTTCGTTACAAAACTTTCGAACTCATGCGAAAACAAATACGAATAATTGAAAAATCGCGCCGGTATTCTCGTTGTATATCTATCTGTAGCTGCCTAGTCTGTGCATGTAGGTTATTTTCACTAGCGTACAAACGAGTCATTGTGTTTGACCTAGGCATTATTAACAAGTGAATTGCTGTTTTTGTGTCATAATTAAAACTTTCCTTTTGTTTACCTTTTGAATTATTATAGTCTAAAAACCCTATAGACATTTCTTATTCAGAGAACTTATATTAAGTTCTATCTAAAAAAAAACTTGCTGTTTTTTCAGATAGAACTAATAGATAGAACTAATAATTAGTAGATTTTATAAATATAATTTCAATTTTATTTTCATCACACTTGCTCGTAAAGTGGATCTTATTGCATCTGTTTTAGGCTCATAATCCAAGCTATTACGCACGAGTACTTTTTACTTTACATTACGGCACTTGTGCTATAATAGGTATAACCCGGTAAAGTCAAGTTTGTACGTGACTGCAATTAGACGTATGTATACGAAGCACTCTTAATATAGCCGGGTAATACTTACAGTTTTTTTGTAATACCAACAAAGAGTTCTTATGCCGCTGAAGTAAATGTCTACCTGCGCGCGCATTGCTGGTTTGGGCGGCATTTTCCGCAAATGTTTGTTGACGTTTTCTCTGTGTGGTTGATTATTATCAAAAAAAGTTTGTTTTTTTCTCGCAAGTGTGATGAAAACAGTCGTATGATAACTCTTGTGCTATGTTTCAATACACTCTCGGCTTCCTTATCGCGCTCGCCTGCGGCTTGCCTCCGCCTATAGTGTAATGACCAACATAGCACACTTGTATCATAATGTTTTATTATTTAATTCTTTATTGCACACATAAATACAGTACAAAAGGAGGACTTAATGCTAAATATATATTTTTTTATTGTTATATTGTTGTTGTTTTTTCATAGTTACTAGCATTTTACTGCAGTAACTGCAGATTTTGTTATTCGAAATCCGAATTTACAAAAAAAGTAGGTATTTACATTGAGTCAGGTGTTTCACACCACCAGAGTAGGGCGTGAGTTCAAAACCGAGGTGCAGGTAAAGGAAAATATCCCGAGGAAACAATTAATAGCAAGGTTGAAGGATACTTTCTAGGACACGGCCAGATAGCCATTGACAATTAATTAACCTCAACGCATAGAGTAAAATCATCATTGACCCCAACTAACAATCAATATGAATGGGTTATTCCCGTTTGATTTGAGCACCTTTGAAAAGAGCACCTTGCATATTCATAATTAATGTAGGATTCATCAAATTTTAAAAAATTATACAACTCATAAAATTCAATATAATATTAAGAATAAGAATAATATTAATAATACAACTTTTTTTTTATAATTCTTATAACTGTCTATACCCACCAATCCATAACAATTCACGAAGTAAGTAAGTTCGTATAAGCTGAGTGGCCAACCCTAGTGTCAGAATTAATGTACCGCCCGAAGGTCTCTGACATGGCTCACGGTTGTTGATAAAGAAACTAGAACAAACAACCGGGACCAACAATTTAAAGTGTCATCCTATCCACGGTAGCGCTCAGAAATAAATGCCACTCACGGTCACCTATCCGAAGACTGACCGGGCCGTCCGTTGCTTAATATCGGTGATCGTTTAGAATCACGTAGACAAGCTACGAAGTGAGTTACCTACAAATCACTACAAGTCTAAGGAAGACACTTTTTCGTTCCATTAAAATTCCACGACCGACTTATTAAACAGAGGCGTAACTTGGACTTCCCGTCCGGATGACTATAATTTTTTCTTCTGTCTGGAGTCCGTCTAGACAGGAAATATATTATATATTAATGTAAAGCCAAAATCTTTGATATCCTTGGTAGTGAATTTGAAAGAAACATGTCTAAGTGATCTAATATGCGGCAGTTTGGATATAAACATGGTCAACCTTTCTGGAAGAAATCGCCTTTATGCTACCATACATAAATCTCAATCAAAACACATCGACGACTGATAAGACGAGATACGCGATATCACCCTACCTACGTCATAAGAGCGGCATAGAGTTCCTACAGTACTTGATAGGTCTTAACGTCTGAGCTGGTGACCTACATCCTGAAATCGCTTAAGTACGTTATTTAAATAGCCTCTTTCTCTACCGCATTTTCCCTGACAACTACATCCAAAACACGAATACATAATAGATACAAAGTGTTCCGTATAGTATTAATTATAAAGGCCCCTTTGCGGTGAGGTGGGTATCTTCAGGAAGCGGTTGGCAGTCTGGTGCCAGCCCACTTTGGCCCTTGATGTCTTGCTTCAACTTTAATTGTACGAAACATTAACAAGAAAATTAACGTCGAGTGGTGATTGCGGTGTGCCACACTGGAGGGTGCTTATTTTCTGCCGACCTTGGCAAAAGATGTTAATTTTGTTAATTAAAAAATTTGAGTTAACTCCACACATTTGAATGAAACAAATCTTTCCAAATATTTTACTGTTTAGTGAAGAATTGTTACTTACGAGTGACAAAAGTTCTGTCAAAATACTTAAAAAAATTGCTTATGTTTCTAAAAAGTTTTGTCTTAATCCTAAATATTCTAAAGTTGCAAACCAATATATACTTTATATCCGATACAAAACATTAAAATCTGCATAATATCAACCATAACTTAAGTTTACTAGCTAACGGTCACATAAAGCGTAATATGTGGTTTATGAGATAAACATACATCGAAGAAGCGGGAACGGCGGGCTCGGAACCCTAAATATGAATCATAAAAATTATGGCTGTACATCACAAAAAAGGTCGGTTACTTACTCTATTAAATTCTCAAACCTATTTTTCCTTTAGGGTCGGCCTAATCGTAAAACTCGGGTTTAATAATAGTGGATCGCTAGATTAGCCCTTTGATTAAACATTCATTAACTTTTGGGAAATTATGGTCCCCCTAGAAATTAATTTAGCCGAGACACTTTGTATTAATTGTCGAAATTGGCGAATCTTATTGGGGTATCAAAAGGGTGTCGGTAATTAAAAGCTCATTCGGGAACGAACGTGAGAAAATTAGCCTTTAATTAAGCCGGCATTGTATTGATGGAAGTTACGCGGAATAAGATGTTAACGAATGTTCCCTCTCTGTAATTGAACAGGTTAAGCCGCAAAATTAAACCTACTGTAATCATCAGTACTTACATATTTCATCTTACTCGATAAAGCAGTCATTTGTTGGTAAAGCTCTTCAGCTTTACCAACAAATGAGTGAGTTCACACCGTGTTTCTTTGCAACAGTAATAGTGAGTTCACATAGTGCTTCTTTGCAACAGTATGAGTGAGTTCACATAGTGCTTCTTTGCAACAGTATGAGTGAGTTCACAATGTGTTTCTTTGCAACAGTAATAGTAAGTTGACATAGTGCTTCTTTGCAACAGTATGAGTGAGTTCACATAGTGCTTCTTTGCAACAGTAAGAGTGAGTTCACATAGTGCTTCTTTGCAACAGTATGAGTGAGTTCACATAGTGCTTCTTTGCAACAGTAAGAGTGAGTTCACAAAGTGCTTCTTTGCAACAGTAAGAGTGAGTTCACATAGTGCTTCTTTGCAACAGTATGAGTGAGTTCACATAGTGCTTCTTTGCAACAGTATGAGTGAGTTCACATAGTACTTCTTTGCAACAGTATGAGTGAGTTCACATAGTGCTTCTTTGCAACAGTATGAGTGAGTTCACATAGTGCTTCTTTGCAACAGTAAGAGTGAGTTCACATAGTGCTTCTTTGCAACAGTAAGAGTGAGTTCACATAGTGCTTCTTTGCAAAAATCATTACGGGAGTTGCTGCAGTAGTATGGTATTTTATCGATGAACAAATTCGTCATTTTATATTTAGACAAAAAGTCATCGTCATCATCAGCCAGAAGACATCCACTGCTGAACGAAGGCCTCTCCTTGGTCCGCCACATTGTATGACAACCAGCTATTTGCATCCACCGGTTGCCCGCGACTTTCACAATGTCGTCGGTTAACCTAGCGGGAGGACTATTTACGCTGCGTCTTCCGGTCCGTGGTCGCCACTCAAAAACCTTTCTTCCCCATCGGCACAAAAGAGTATCGACGAAATAATTATGTCAAATATAAAATTGTATGTAAGAGATCGCTTTTAGCGATAAGACCTTTTGTGCCTATCTGCCGTGTATATATATTTATTTTGTAATGTTCTGTGGTGTCAATAATGTGTTATAGTAATATATAAGTAAAAATTAAACATTGGGGGGCATTTTACACACAGCGTCATCTAGTCCCATACTAAGCAAAGCTTGTATTATGGAAACCAGATAGCTGATAGAATACTTACACATTTTTTTTTGTTTCGTAAATTCATTCTTATAATACATACACCCAGACACAGAACAAACATTCTATGTTGTATTGCACATAGATAAAACAGAGTAAGACGAAGGCGAATGTCAAATTTGTAGATCTATATCCGGCTTGAACTGCAGGACTGGCGTAGTAATGATGGGTAGAAGAGGAAGTGAAATAGTAGGGTCCAAAGCATAGTACATGGAATGAAACGGGTCGAAGGTAATGCTAAAATCACGGGACACCTGCTGGCGTAGCATGTGTGTTACAGTTTGTCAACTCTTGTCGTAAGCAAATGAAACAGACCTATTCATTATCTTGTTCTTTCGCTTGACAAAAGGAATAAAGAAGATCGTGGTGCGAAACCAGTAATCCTCGAAGCGATAGTATATTAGTATAAGAGACTAAGACATAACGTCAAACGAAAGAGACTAAAGCGAAGAGTTGGACTAAGCAGTAGCTGGATTGATGATGACAGCGACAGATTCATCGAACAAACGCCAATATAAATAAAACTGGTAGATGATGATCAAGGCGAAGGCTTCAAAAATAAAAATAAAGGTTTGTGATTGGTTTAAATATCACTGATGATTGGAGCTTCGAAAAGACTGTCCCTATTTTCATTATTGGTGGCGTGGTTTTTAGTTTGCGACAGTACCGCGAGGATTATGTAAATTGATCGTACCTTCCTTGACACATCTCATAAGATTCGTCAAAGGAAAATAGACTTGACGCATTGTGTTCAAATGCGAAGTGGAATTAGTTGTTGAGTGCTTGTTATTGTGATGATTCATGATCACGTTCCTAACATATTCTGAGCTTTAACACTTTCTTCATAGAGCGTGATTTTAATCGTGCGTGGTCTTTTATTAAATGTAAGTTGTACTGCTTGATGTATTACGAAAAT
The DNA here is from genome assembly GCA_905404285.2 of Erannis defoliaria. Classification (NCBI taxonomy): domain Eukaryota; kingdom Metazoa; phylum Arthropoda; class Insecta; order Lepidoptera; family Geometridae; genus Erannis; species Erannis defoliaria. The sequence continues at coordinate 5,809,585 of FR990066.1, read as the reverse complement.
GTAGTTATAAGTAATACTTATTATATTATCTCTGTAATAGAATCAGTATCCTTTGGTTTATTCCTTTTGTCGTCGTTAGTTTTATTTAAAATATTATTCAACTACATATTAATGACAAAAGGCACGGACTTCGGAGTCCGGAGGAGTGGAGCTAATCAACCTATAAAAAGGAAGTTTTTTTTAAATTTAAATTAGTACTCTTATGTATTTTAGAACTTATATCATGATCATTCTTGATGCGTGTCGTGAAGATATTGATTCATTTTATAATTCCAACATCTGACTTTCTAAATTGCCTCAACCAGAAAATCAATTTTGGATGTCAAAGATGTCAACAATCCACAGACGATTTGAACTGTAATGAATTTAGAAAACAATAATTAATTTAGAATATCGTCGCGAATTTAGGACACCATAATAAATTTAAAGTATCGTAATGAATTTAGAATTAGTGAAAAACATCACCGAGTTGGCAAAATATTTTAGACGAGTGTCGTAAACGGATGGATGGGAAAAGTTATTTAATTCGACTTATAATTTTATTATGAAAGGCCCGGGAATTTAAACATAAGCTCCGATACGAAGGGAACTTAGGAGTGCGTACTTTCGGGAATCTTCTCGAAGTTTTGGTAAACAGTACGTGGAATTCGACATCTTTGGAATTTTGAACATTCGGAACTCTTTAAGCGACGTGTTTGGGAAATGTACTAAACTTCCAAATTGTGCTATAAGATATAATTGTATGCATATTACTTACCTTTTTGATGTTACTAAAGCATCCACCTGAGTTGCTATTAAAAAAAAATTGATGAAACTAACTAAGTTATATGTATTTATTTCTAACCGTAGAACAGTAGCGTAAATTTATGCACATTATCAGTGATACTATTCACTGCTGTATCAGCAGCTAACGCTACTGTATTACTGCAGTATACCATAATTTTTACTGGACTGTATTATCTTCGGCTTTTCACTCTAGCTTCTGGATTTTATATATCATCACAATTTATTTATTTATTTTTATTTATAATATTGGGATAAAAAGTAGCCTTTTATTTCAAGGTTTACTTTCTCTATACCTTTCATCCAAGCCCGTTCAGCCGTTTCCGCCCGACGGATTAACAAACGTTCACACACACACACACACCCCCACACACACCGACAAACATTCGCATTTATAATATTAGTAGAATAAATCATAATAAATATGTGGTATTGCAAGAATCGTACTTACTAAGTTAGGCTTGCCGATGCGTTCACCACTCTACATTCTTCGCGATACTGAAACTATTATTTTGATATCTTTTTGTTGCTTTTATACTTGGGTTACTTACGTTTAATTGAGCCAGATACTCAGGTTATAGTTTCGTTCACGAGGTGGCGCTGGGCAGGTCATGTGGCTAGACGTGGTGGCGGCAGGTGGAGTAGAGCCCTAACTGATTGGGACAATAATAATAGTAGTAATATAGTAGTAATAGTAGCAGATAATAGTGTTCCGTCGCAGACAACAACCCCGATGGGACGACGACATCAGACCCATCGCGGGTCACACGTGGATGAGATAGGCCCAAAACATGGAACAATGACATTAAGGTATCGGAAGTATATCCAGGGTGATGATGATGACCAACAAGAAGTGATTGCGGACGAAGTGGCACGTGCAGGAACTTCTATTTAATTTGAATATGATAGAGGCTATATCGAGGCGGAGTTTCTGGCTAAATTAAATGTGAGCACTACCGTATAAATAATACATAAATTACGTTTTCATTTTAACAACTTAGCTCTTATACATTATTGATAAATAAAATAGGATTGCGCTCACTCAGTTCCAGTTGATTTTTACAAAACAGGCGGTCCTTCAAAATAAAAAAGGCCAAGAAGACATGCAATCAAACTCTGTGAAGAATGATGTAATATTTCTCTAGAATTGAAAAGGTTAATTCAGTAGTCATTGTTTGAGTTTCGCTCACGTAATCTGAAAACTGAAACCCTATTTAAGTACTAAGTAGTAGTTTCTTGAGAATGAAAAACAAAAGTTGTTTCAATCTCACGTTTAAACGTTTTCTCAGAAATTGATACGTGTGAGTGCGATAATAGTAAATACTATACAGACAGGCTTACTTTTTGTAGTCTTAAGACTCTGCTGCAGAGTCCGCCTGGGGATGTACCAATGCTTTGCCAGTTATTCATCCGCCAAGCTGTATTCAAGCATTATTGTGTTTCGGTTTAAAGGGCAATTTTACCGAAGGAACTACTTGGCATGATGAGATTTGACATCTAATATCTCAGGGTGACGCAGTGCTGGCGCAGGATTTTGTTCTCAATTTCATAATTCTATAGTAAGTAACTTGCCAGAATTGTGAAAACGCCTGCTACTGTTATGAGGATTCCGTTATGAGTTATCAGTGATTCTTATCATCAGGTGAACGTCTCGTTCGTATCGTCACTGCAATGCATAAAAAAAATCTTGATTTTGATTAAGCTACTTTACTTACGAGTACAGTTTACTATTATGTGAGAAAAGTCAGATGTTTTCTAATCTATTGCTTCATATTTTTGGACTGTGTTTCATTTATTTGAATTTGTTTAGTATCGCTGTGCAAATTGTTGCGTTTCGGACGAGTGTCATATTTGACTGGCCTACGTCCGGGCCGACTGCGCTGATTGCATCAAACAAAACGACCTGCATTTGGTACAGGACCGGTATTTTCAATAAACATTGTGTCGATTCTGGTTCTAAAATTTTAAATTGCAAATATTGAAGCAGTGGCTACAATCGCGTATGTGTTGTTACAAGCGAACGGAAAAGTTATTTAATCCAGACTAAGTGGTCAGCGTTGTATAGAAAACATAATAAGTACAGAAGATTGACACCTAAAAATGTGTCAAATACAAATAGAGCCACAATGTGATCGATTTTGATGGTTTAAGTTGACAGAACTAAACTAACGAATGTATTGTTGTCCTTAGCTAACACTCGTAGTAAATAAGTATATACCTCAATATACCTTTAACTACAATCATAAGTAATATTTAGTGCAAGCTAATTTAAATAATAGTGCAACTATATCGGTGGGCTAGTTGACGTCGCGCGGTTGCTAGCGCGCCAATAGCCACTGAGGCGCAGGCACAGTCAACATAATCAGGCTGCGAAAACTTTTCAATCCTTGACCATATTCCATCTACTGTCCACATTTCCACATTGACTAGGATAATGATCCTTTCTAATGAATAGATTACACGGGCTCCGTACTTCTCATTGGTACTAATCGGTTAATGTTATTAATAAATTACACGTGTCGCTTATTAAAAAATATCGGGTTTATTCACTTGCACTGTCACTTACGAATACTAAACACTAATTAGTACGTTTACACGAAATTAGTACTAAGCAACGTACGCATTAGCTATGATTCCCCAGTGATAAGCCATATAACGATAAAATCACAAGTCAAACCACGCCACATAAATGTCATAAAACGTTCATCTATCGATCTTTGACGACAAAATTACTATTTGGAAAGGCTTTTATCTTGTTGTCTATAATTATCCAATAACGTAAGTACGTCGATTATGTAGGCGTGTCTCGAGCTTGTTTGTTACTACGAAACTTTCTATTAAACATAAGTGGTACGGAAACATGACAGTACCTTCGTTCAGATGAGTAATGTTGGGTGGTGACTTGCAGGTCTTTGTGCTGGTTCATCTAAACAGAGCCTATTAGGCACGGAGTGCGTAGTCGATTTTTCTGATTTGCTTGTAAAAATTGCGCAAGTTTAAAAAAAAAACTTTTTGTGTGTTACTTACAATATCTGACTCTTAAAATTCCATCATCAGCCCGGAGACCTCCACAGCTGAACGAAGGCCTCCCCCTTACTCCACACTCTCCGCCACACTGTACGACAACCTGCCATTTGCATCCACCGGTTGCCCGCGACTTTCATAATGTCGTCGGCCCACCTAGTAGGGTAGTAGGGAGGCCTACCTACGCTTCGTCTTCCGCTCTTAACATTATTTGGGTTGAAACTTGTTTTCACTACTTGGTTTTGCGATGTATAGTCGATGGAAAGCGCAAAATATTTTGATAATGTTACAAAACCATTACAATGTAATGTCAACCATGTAAAGCATGCATGTTGCACACGCATGTACGCTAGCCGGCGTGTTAGCACGCCGCTGGAAGGCCTTAGACATGGTTTGACGATGACTTTGAAAATATATCTATTAATCAGCTCTACAATAAGTTATTATTGTTTTTTATTGTTGTACTTACTCGAAAATAAATTGTAATTCTTTGACATGTTATTAAATCTGAAGTTTATCAAATATACATATAATATAATAACAATAAGCACATACTCCAAAATATGTTTTGATAAAACACACAAAGGATATTTGTTAAACTAACTCATAGCTCTTAGTCTATAACGTTTGAGGTAGGTAATTTATGATCCTCATGTAACAGTCTTTCAAACTATTGTTCCTTGATAGTTTTGAAGTGCTTATATCGCGTTTTGACATTACTGGATATGTATGTGTGGATGATATAGCGTTATCTTCAGTCTGTTGTTGTTTCTTTGAAGGGATATAATGGGACTTTTCTGACAGACAAAAAAAAATATACCAGACGTGGCTGTCATTGTCAATTTTATTATTTTATTTCATGTGCCACATATCAAAAATATTAAATAATGATAATACTTTTTTTGACTTGCACGTATAGTCTGCGCTATCTATCGAACTGAAAAAAATTACTTTTTATTTTAAATCGTGTATGGAAAATCGCTTAAACTTTGACAGTTGGCCACTGAACGGAGCTTACAGGGTCAAAACAAAACATCACGATGGCAACATATATACCGGGTGTTAGTTAGCGGGTTACAAAAACCAAATGGGTGTGTTCGAGGACACATTAAACCCGAATGCAGGTTCAAAAGTAGGAAGACCAAACTTTATAATATTTTCTAGGTATTAGATATTTATTTTGGTTTTCGTGGTTTTTAATCCCAGTTAGGTTTTATGTCCAGCAGTCATATGGTTCTTAGATTTAAACGTTTACTTAGAAGGAATCGACACAATACTGAAATTCCCCGATTTGACCCTGTTCCCTACTTAAACTTGCTATTCTTATTACGGTGTTTTGAGCATTTTCCCTCAACCGTCAAAGTAAAAATTACACCAACAGTAACTCGTCAACGAGCCGCGACCGATCCCCTTCCCAGATATTAAATTACACTTAAGAACCGACCGAACCTGATAAAACGCCGGCGTCAATAGACGAAAGAAAAGCGCGAGCCGTCAAACGTACCAAAAGCGATCCGTAAAAAGGAAAACGGCCTTGGACTCGTAAAATAAAACAGTTCTACAAAGCAGCCTCGGTTCACCGTCTCGAATTTAAATGAAATAAAAAATCTGAGTGAAACAACAGGCACAAAAGAATTTCTCGCTCTCAGACATAAAGGCATAATGAAATTCATCCCCAAGTGTGTTGTGGGTTATTATTCACTGGTATACAATATGTAGTGGTAACAAATGCTACTGTAAACGGAATTACTATGGTCTGGAAGCGGCGGCTACTGTAGTAATGATCATTTAGTATAGTGGTTAGGGATCCTAAAACTTTATTTGGATAGGTCTGAATTGTTTAGCGTTTATAGCCCTAGAATGTGGTGTGGTGGGAAAAGAGAGAAATAATTATTGAGCGAAAAATCCAATGAACAGATAATGCTCGTCACAAGCGAATTGGTCTCTTCTTGGTCAGGTTGTTCTACCGTAGCATAAGTCTTGACCTCGCCTTGTACACAAAGCACTCGTCCTTACGTGAAATAAAATAAATAAATAAATAGGGATTCGGCGCGTCCGCTTCCCAGCTACAGCACGACCATCTGCAGGTGTGTCGTTCTCAGCTAGCGCGTAAGTGCGAGTTTTTTTATGCACAATATCACGTTCCTCGTACCTAGTTATTGTCGATACTGATAGAGATGGCCTGAATTGAATCTTTTTGGGTATATTTCTTTTATACGCTTTTCATATTTTCATGTGTTGCTTAATTACTTCTACGGCTTCCATTTTCACATGTTTGTGGGGTTAGCGTCTCTCCTTCAATTTGATCTGTCTTCAACTTAATCAGATGCCTGACACATTCGCAGGTTCTGACTAAAACGCAATTAACTGAAATGAACTCTTGTGGCTGGCGATACCTAATACAATAGTACGTATTTTCTAGTGCTTCCATGCTTTTCCACTTCCCCTAATCCTTCCAACCCTGCGATTGGAATGGAAATATTTCCGCGCCTTATTTCTCGTGGGCTATAATTTGCCTCGCTTTGCGAACAATTACGGCTCCGTCTCCATAAATACACGTATCGCGATAGCATCTCCTGTTAGATTGCCACAAATAGCTGTTCTAACGGGCGGGATCAACACAATACCCGTGCCCACAGTTGGATGCGGTGATGGTGAGGAGTATGCTTATATTTTGAGACAAAAAAAAAACTTCTAGAGCTGAGGTTTAAAGAAGTCTGCTCGAGTGGGTGTTTCCTTATAGTTACAATCTGGGTTCAAGTCGCGAGTGAATTGGTTTCTTCTACGAAAGCGTGATCTATCGTAGTCTGCATCGTCTTGAACATCAGGCGAGAAGTCAGTTAAACACAAGGTTTGACCTTGTATATTGCTCATAACCGAGGAGTACGTATGAAGTCGCTCATGAAAGCAGAAGTAGCCAGACAGTGTATCATAACCGTCGCAAGTAGAAAGATCTGTCCAGTCTCTGGCTTCTCTGCCTACTTCAACGGGATAAAGCCGTTAATGTGTGTACCACCAATAGCCAGAAAACATCCACTGTTGGACGAAGGCCTCCCCCTTAATAGGGAGCCATAAAATATGTATGTAAAAGAAACTTTAATAAATTGATGTACATTTTCTGTTAAGTAATCTAGTGTCCCTTACTCTCTACGAGTGAAGCTTAGCTTTTAAACTCTTCGGCATCCACACCAACCTTTACGGCCTTACTTAAAAACGCCGCTCAAACTTCTCTGTCTTGTTCTTGCACGTAACCCTTCACGTCAGAGAGAAGTTGACAGAGCATCCTAAGCAGTGATTAACGGTTGAGAAGGTTTTTAAGTAAGACAGTTAGTCTTAGCAATTTTGCTTCTTTCAGTCATCGACATATTTTCCACTTTACCTGCCTGAATATAGAGAAATGGCAACAAAGAGACAGAGTCACTCCTGCATTGAATGGAGTAGTTTCCCTCATTTTTATATTGGGGTGTATACTTTATAAGCGCTTAGAAAGCTTCCACATCAATGTTTTTAAGGGTCCACATCTGTCAAAATTATCAAAAAATACGGCGCACATAAAAAAGCTCGTACATTTCCTGAACGCCCTTTAAAATAAGATTTTTCTCGGTTGTTAAAATGGCGAGTAATAAATTACTCTGTAAGTTAGAGCCGTAATAAAAAAGGGAATAATAAAACAAATCCATTTGTAACCGAAAAATAAAGCACCTCAAATGTTTTTGTGCTTAATGCCAAGCAATCCAGGATCCAGAGAACAATTGGTCCGACTTTCTGTAAACAAAGAGATAACTAAAGCGACATGAGATTATGTTCTAAGAGCAAAAGTTTCTTTAGAACATTAGCGCGAATGGGAAACAAAAATGTCTCAAGTTCCAGCTCTAAAGACAGACACCGTTCAGATTTTATCCCACTTCTCGGCGTCAACGCGACATTTCAATGGTTATTACATGGGTGACAATGATATTGCCTGCCATTTAAAATATCATTGTGATTAGCACCATCGTCCTGATTCATTGGGAGTCTGAGATCCAAATCTAAAACGTCCTCGAACTTCTAGATCGTAGAGTAAGCGTACTGAAGATTTTCGGGAAAGAACTCCTGCAAAGTAAAGCCTGACTCAATCGCTTGTGAAGAAAGATTTTGACATTCGCTTTTTAATATGGCTGGATATGCAAAGCCGTTGGCTATATTTTATTTCCAAATTACTTCCTGAGACGTGCCAGCCTTTTCCCTTATCACAAACTAATAGTCTAACTTTACGAGACTGCAAGTGATTTCGACCTTTATAAACGACTTGCCAGTGACCTATATCAGATAACTTTGACGTATCCCACTGAAACCTCAGTGCCTACTGGTTCGCTCGTCTACTTTGGCAAGTACATAAAGTTCCCACCCGAAGGGTGCCTTATCGCACTGAATGGAACACTTCAATGTAATTTATGTCCTAATACTTTTTTACTTTCACTCTCTAGTACTTATCTACATGTTTTTTGGTCGATACCACCTTATCTAAACCTCTAATGTAACTTCAGTCTTGAGTTCTTGACTTGGCAGTCGCTTCAGTAATTTATCCATGTTTTTGTAGCCCAATTTTTTTCTTTCAGTTTTTACTTACTACTAACTTGAACCAGTGTTCTCACTCGTTTGACAAGAGTAATAAATTTTGTAGGATTATGTACGCACCTAATAAAATATGCTCCCTTTTTTGGTGTAAGAAATGGAGTAACATTTGGAGGGTCTCTTACTTTGCCGCAAAAACTTTGGAGTCTTAATAAAGGGGGCTTTCATTTGACTCATCGAGTGTTATTGGATTTTTAATATGATTTGTGTTATGACATTTCTCAGTCTCAAAGGCTTGACTGTTATCAACAGACGGTGTTTTGAGGTCACCAAATAATATTATTTTAAACGTAGCTGTTTTTATTTATTTTTTGAAGACTTTCCAAACTAAGATTTGTACTTTCGGCATTTGTTGCGCAAGAAACAAAGCTGCCGCAAACCGTATTACCTGTCTTTATTTTAAAATTGTTGTTTTAATTCTGAACTCTAGCGATCAGAAATTCTTACAAATCTGTCCCACTATTGTGGGCTTGACGTATCCTTAAAATCAAACCCACAAATAGTTTACTATCTATCAAACAACCAAACACACCATAAAGACTTTCATATACAATTCTTGCTTATGGCACGTGAATTTCAAGTGGCATGGTTGTAATCTTTATGAAGGACATATCACTTTATGACAATGCACACGCGAGTCTGTCGCGGGCCATAATAACTTTGTGCCACTTTTTCAAGCCATAAAAATATTTTTATTCCCTACAGACAAATTTAGAGCACCTGTCGCCACATCAACACGTAATTTTATTAAAAAGAGCGTAACATATATTTAACATAACTTGGAATCCTGTTTTCGGAATTTTCGGAATTCAACATAAAACTTGAACCCTTTGCGCGGGTGTTTATAGGTATACGTTTGTGTTACAATCATGGCTTTACACCTCGTTCTTGTAATGTATCATTTAATTTAATTTGCTTTTGTCTAACTTTTCTTTTCATTCTTTTTTATGTGCCAAAAGATCCATAAATCTGAAGCTATATTTTACTTTACCAGCTATTGTTTTTGTAACTAGATATGTCTCGTTTGTGGTTAGAACGTCACCTGCTTTACAAACACCATCTCCTTCGGTGTCAGTTTTGTAAGATTTGAAAGTTAAAAAGGGCCTTGATAGTATATGAATTACATCGATATCATCATCCTCATCCCTTTCGTAATTCATTGTGAATTAATTCGAACAATTTGGATAACTAAAGTTGTCAAAAACCGATGATGAAAAACGTGAACTGATATCCTGATTCAGTATTTACCCAATTTTTATGTGCCCTTGATGTGCAGCTAAATGAAATCCAATGCAAATTTTAAAAGGCGGCTTAGCAATTCTGTCAATCCAATCCCTCCTACATAATCCAGCGTCTGTTTTTGTCTCAATCGCCGTTATTGATTCAAACACGGCCTCATGAATGTTCCCAAAACCCAGTCCTGAATGTTGGCCACCGGATTAAGTTCCCCTGATTAGCAATTCTAATGGGCTGTACTTCCGAGTGGGAAAACAAACGCTTTTTAAGGATACGAACAGGGATGGAGTTAGTGAAAAGGGAGGGGGGGAGTGGGGGTAATTCTGGATAGTTTTTTTTATATAAAGAAAGAGTGGTAAAGAAGCAGACGTTTCACATGATGGTGGGTGAACCGCCGCCTATGGATACATTGCAATTAACGGACTGTTTGATGAAAACAAAAATATTATTTTTATTGTTTTTGCAATATAAAACATCAAAGCTATTAAATTCTGTGCAATTCTCTGTCTTATAAAATAAAATAAGGATACCCTTCAAGATTTCTAGAAGTAACCTGGATTTCTAGAACAGCGAGCTTCTTCCCAGACCACAACATTACTTAAAATCATGAACAAACCTATTTTAAGCAAGAAAAATACTTACATACAAATAACTAAACAATAGATTACATTAATTTAAGGGTCTATCTTAGTCTTAATGCAACAAGCCAAATGCTAAATAAAGACAGCGCTCGTTTTGTCATGGAGCCCGAGAAAAGATTACAATGTCAGGTAAAATGTTTATAGTCAAGTTTATTTTTCCAGAAATATCTTCAAAATAACAAAACCCCTCTCTAAATTCGAGTCCTGAGATCCGTCCCTGGCACCTAACATCGTAAACGCCTACGTGTCCCCGCTTACTATGTGGGTTCGTGTAATTTGAGTAAGAGATTGACAGTTGCCAGGGTTTGCGCTAACATTTGCGCCTATTTTTGGAGGGGGGAAGTGGCATTTCGTGTTACTATATTGTAGACTGGTGTGCCTAGACAACGTTTCGATATTCACCTCCTAAGTTGTATGAAAGCAGACGGCTTTGATGTATGATCTTCGAACATGGTGTAGTTTCGAAGTGTATGATAGTACGAAATTTAATTTAATTTAAGTAAATAGGTAAAAAATGGACATTGGACAAGCTACTCCTAGCTTCACATTAGACCTATTGTCACTTACCACCAGGTGAGTGCGTTAAAGTCAGAGCGGAGATTTTTGTTTCAAATTATGTTGAATTTCAATTTACGTTGATAATTACAGTTGTTTTTATCGGTGGTTTGTCCCTTCATCCTATTAGTACTCGAAATGATATTTTAGCGGAGATACACTAGAAATAAACAGTTACAGCAATTTTGGTCAAAATGGACTTCCGCAAAGTAACGCCTGAATCAATCACATAAACTCTAGCCCCTTTTAACATAAATGAAACCGTCCAGTGCATCACTTCATTGATGCTCATAATGTGAGAGATTCGATCATGAGTTCACTCATCAACCACAAGTCGTCCACTACTGGACGAACGCCTTAAAAGAGAGGTGCTGCCATATTCTCCACGCTTGGCAGACGGATTGGGAAACTCAGAATGAAGAATTGGGAATTGTGAGTCTCATTAACTCTGTAATCGCTAGCTCTCCTATAGCTCGTATCGTGTGTATCACACAGTAATGTTGACACACTTCAAATCACACACACATCAACAGCCGGAAGACGTCCACTGCTGGACGAAGGCCTCTCCCTTAAAGGGAGACACTACACACACTACACACACTTACACTTCAAATAAAAGCTTGTTATTGCGATACTGCGATGGTACGAAGTAAACTATCCCGTAGACGGAATATCAGTGCTCTTAGACATCTAATGCAAATTGATTCTTAGAAGAGTGCTATCTCTTGCAGCTGTAATAAGTTCATACAAAATACCTAGAAGAATGTATCGTCTCAGGCCTGGTGCGTTCCCACCCTGATAATTCCAGTTATTGTTTGACATTCCTACTCGCGTGAGTCGCGTTGAACGGCATTACTGTGGATTGGATTTTGCGGTTTCATTATTAAACCTGAATAATTTATTACGTATTTCGTAATAAGGTCACACGTGGTTGTGTTAAAAGTCTGTTAACACGAAACTTTCCATCCAATGAACATAATATTGCAAATACTGTTTTAACTGGAAAATAGAGGGCGCGAGGCGTAGCTATCTCCCTCAATTTCTTTCAATTGTCTTTATCTTGCGCCAGCGCCGATTATTTAAAACTTCGTATGTTCGTCGTGCCGTCGTATCGGAAGGCGATTTTGGTGTTGACATCGAGGTTTTTGTAGTTAAACCTTAAGTAGATAATAAGGCTTGGTGTTTTGTTCGAAATAAGAAGAGCAAATCAGATTTCCACACAATACATATTTTTATTATTTTATTATTTTCAGCCTGTATTGTCCCACTGCTGGGCAAAGGCCTTCCTTCCCTCCTTCCAGACTGCTCGGTCTTCGGCTTTGGTGGCCCAGTGCTTGTCGTGCGAATTCAACTCGTCACGCCACCTTCGTCTGGGTCGACCCTGGGGTCGTTTGGATTTAGGAACCCAATCTGTGGTGACCTTTGCCCAGCGGTCGCTTGGCATGCGACAGACGTGTCCTGCCCAGTCCCATTTCAGCTATCCGGCTTTGTGGCCTACATCAGCAATCTTGGTTTCGGAGCGCAGTATCGTGTTCCTTATTCGGTCTGTTAATTTGACTCCCAAGATACTACGCTCCATCGCTCGCTGGCTACATATAAATAACTAAATTAACTATTAGAAATATAATACAAAAAAAAACGCATTTATAGCTCTTGTCGCTCTGTAGCGCGCAGTACGAGCATAATAGCGCAGAATTTACATAATTAGAACGAAGGCTATCAAATATTCAAATGGCCTATACTTCCAGTGTGAAATTACATGTTTCCACACATAAAATCAGGAGGGAAAAATGCCACTTTCACCTTCTAACCTGTAACTACAGCCTTTTATAAACCACAAAAGTGTTGGGTCAAATATGCGTTATTGAAATAAATTCTGCCAAAGGTCCCGAGGACCTGATGGAGGCGAAGATAAACCGACGGTCAGAGGTCTGACCGTGCCCTGATATCGGGACCCGATGATATTTCACACGGTAACAGGGAAGACCTTCCAAAGATTTATTTGCGAGTGCCAAAGTTCTCCTAAAGGCTAAAGTTCGATTAAGTTAAAAAATACTCGTAGTATATCCGATGAATTTTTACAGAGTAAACTTAAATAATATGAATATGGCACACGATGAGGACAGCCGTGAATGATGCTGTTTCCATTATACTTACTCCGTTGAATTCATCGATCAACTGAGACAGTTAAGTATATTGTATACTCATGACCTTCGAAAGATGACCAATATAGTATGACATGTCCTATTTTTAACTAACTTCAAAACAAAATGATTTACACTGTTTTAAACTATCACGGTTGTTTAGTAAAGATCTATTATCGTCAGTTTAATTATTATTTGGTCTACTCGTGAACATGGCGCATGCAACTGCGCCGAAATATCGGGAGCTCATTTCACAACATTATCACGGTAAATATCCCGTTAATAACAAAAAAATGTTTAAAATGATTTACCTCCATGATAATGGGTTTCTATCTATTAAATTAAAAAGTCAAATTAACGATGTAGAGAAAAGGGCAAATATTGTTGTCCTTGTTCTTTGAGTTGCACTACACCTCACATTTGCTTGAGAAATAGTTTTGAACTTGGAGGATCTAGCTCTCTCTCTCGTTTTGAATGCTTCGTAACCGTAACGCTAAAATAAATTTGAAGTTGTTACGTTCAATGCCTAGTTTTTTATTTCGTACAAAGTCCGCACAAACCGCTACTTACAAATACTTGTAAGGTTACGTAGTAAAACAAAACAATACGTTTCTTAAATAATTACCAAAACGAGGAAACCCTTTTAGGTAATCCGATAAAAGTTTGCGGCCCTTGCGGTTCAAACGATTCCCTTACACAAGACATCGTCATTTCGTATTCGGGGCGCCTCGGCCGGGCTCGGCTGATTTCGGGAAATTGATAAAAAAATCTTCAGCCCGAGCGTAGCCCGAGTTATTACTAACAGATTAGCTTGGAAGGTTGTTTGCTTTTGTTTCTTGGATTTTATACACGTTCGGTGGTGAAAAGGTCCTGAAATCATAAGATTAGGGTTGTCCGTATGTTCGAAAGTCTTAAAGGCCGTAATCCAAAGCTGAGCTGTAATACGAAACTTACCAAAGATGTGATCTCATCTATATAGTTAGCATCATTCTGTTGATAGTTTACTCCTGGATATAGGTCTATTGATTGATTGATTGATTGGTTAACTCTTTATTGTTCACACCAAGAATTACACAGAAATAATTTAATTAACTTAAATATTGGAACAAGTGGCGGCCAAAAGCAATCTCTTCCAGGCAACCTTTCGTGTCTATCCTCGAGAGGCGGTTTGGCTATATCGACTACTTATGCTGGCTTACTTGCGGGGTGGTGGATTCGCATACGCTGTTGAATTTCGTCTCCAGACGTACGCAGGTTTCCCCACGAAGAATTCCTAAACCGAAAAACCAGTGCTATAAAAATCTGTACATTAACTTCAAAGAGCTCATTGGTATAAGGTCCGGGATTTATTTATTAGGTCCTATTAAGATGCCACGGCTATGTTAGATAAGTCGGTCTGAATAGAGCTAGTTATATTACTTTAAGTGATTCCAAACGTATGAAATTGAAATCTTCACGAAGGGATTTGGCGGTACGTTCCAGCTTCCTTTGCCTTTGAGTTTAATCATCTCGTCTCCTATCTCTTACGCTACATTGTACAGTTAACAAAAGGCTCCCCGATTCTGGCAATAAAATCTGAAATCCAGGCTTTGGTTCGAGGGTTTATTAACTTTACAGCCGTAAAAAAGTTGGTACACTCCCAACGAATGATTGTGTCTCTTAAAAAGCATGTTTAGATTTTCTGAATTGAAAGGAAAGTTAGATTGGGTGCCTTAACGAATAACAGGCGCGGGCAAACGCTCGGGGCGTTGCCAAACATCAATCTCTAAGGGTTCACCAGCCAACTTCCGAATCCCAAGATAAGTTGGCTAAACCACTCCGTAACTTGCTGGTCGCCTTTTGGCAACAATTTGATTTTCTGACACCATCGGAATATTAAATAAAAGTATTATTCAATTATAGGAATTTCTAATTATGTCAACTTCATCTTTGGCCGTTTAATCGAATGATCGCGTCTTGATTTTCACATCGCGAAGATTCTATTTATAAGTCGACTTTGTCGTCTTTACAAGGCTAGATATAGATAATCCAGATATAAATTGTTTTATTTATATGGGACTAGCTGCGCCACACTGTTTCACTCGCGATTCCTGCGATAAAAAGTAGCCTATGTTTAATTCCAAGGTACAAGCTACCGAATTTCATCCAAACCGTTCAGCCGTTTCAGCCTGAAGGAGTATGACAAAAATACATAAACTATAGTCGGAATATATGGCTTAACTTAATGTGTGTAATACATAAATAATACGTACAAATAAAACAAAAATGTGTCAAAACCACGCCAGTTTCCCTAGTAAAGACTAGTGAGATACTGTGAGGTGTATGATTATATTATATTATAAACAGACATTATGTATTAGAAACACCTATTACATGCCACACATTATATTATGTGTTACAACACTTATGACTTATTTTGCCAGTGCTTTGACGTAGTGGATTTAAAGCTCAATTCCGCAAAGAGGCATTGTACTCTAGTTTATTTAACATTAAAATTCCGCGATGACTAGAAAGTTTGACATTTGAGTGTTCATAAAATCTGTTTACACAATCCCGAAACGTGGCCTTAAAAGCTCCACTGAAAATTCGTAAAATAAACTGTAACTGGAAAATGAAAAATGTTCGTCTGTGAAAGTGAATAATTTGAGCGATTTTGATTTGCTACGTTTCGTTTAAAAGGATTTAATCAAAGGTTTCGGTTTAGTTTGTTCCAGCGCGTTCACTTCGCTCGCTTTGCTCAGCGCATTCAGTTCATTCGCAAACAAAGCACAACGCTTTCCACAAAGCAAAGGAAATATTTTGCAGCTAGAATGGGACAGTTGGCGCTATCTGTCGTGGCGATTGAATTCGATTGCTCGATGGAGTCTATTCGATATCTAGATTGGACGGCTAGCTACTCTAATCGACGATGCATTCTGAGTTGCCAGAGGTCACAATTGGCAGTACTTAAGATAGCTGTAGTGTAGTATACTTTGACGATGAAACTGTCGATTTTAATCGTAGGCTAATTAAAACGAAGCGAGGAAACTACTCGAATACCAAGAGTCGAGACAATTAAAATCGAAGTTAATGGTGTTCATGCTATCTTGTTGTCAAATTTATTCAGGGAAAGTATCGAGATCTATAATTGATACGTTTACTATAGAGATATCATTTTTTTTACTATGTACTTCGCGGGTCTTAAGTTTCTTCTAATACAAACAAAATCTACCGAAACTTTTGATTATGACACGTTAAAACGATGTTTTCCTTCACCTTAAACCAATATTATAAAAATATACGTACATAAACTCCAAAGAGTTCATCAGTATGGGCCTGGGATTCGAACCCGCGACCTCACGATTTCCAATCGAACGGTATCCTAATTATGCTTCCACCAAGACGACTTCCTTCTACAAAATGTCTTTTTAAGAAACAAACGACGCAAATACATTTGTCGCTAACTGTACTAATCAAAATTTTGATATGCGGGACGAACAAAGTCAAATATGGAGTTTTGGCGGGAACACGGAAAAATCATGTCGTTGCATTCTATTATTTTCTTAAACTTGTGTATTTTCGCGAATTAATGATTAAAAATGGTGGTGTTTTATTCATTGAGTGTTGAATTACATGCACGAGTGTGGGCAAGTGATATAATGTGGTGAAACATGTCTTTTTGTGTTGTTTTCAAAACTCCGTATAAGCTCATAGTAAAGTCGCCACAACTTT
Organism: Erannis defoliaria; assembly: GCA_905404285.2. NCBI lineage: Eukaryota > Metazoa > Arthropoda > Insecta > Lepidoptera > Geometridae > Erannis > Erannis defoliaria. The sequence goes on along the minus strand of FR990066.1, from coordinate 5,792,877 downwards.
ACTAGGGCATGACTTGGACTCGACTATGACTAATTTCGTGTGACTGACTGTGATATCATTACATATTTGACTTGATTTACATATAAATACTTGAAAAAATCATAAACTTGACACTGGCAGAATGCACAACGTGCGATGCCAAGAACTAATAAAAAAAAAAAAACGTCAAATATTATCATACGGGACGAACAAAATACTTTTACAATACATTTGCTCGAAAAATTCATTTACGAAGCCTGTATACATCGTTCGAAAGTTGAACATTACGCACCATACAACGGAGTGTGCGGTAAAATATGTACTCTCAGCTAAGTACCTATTTTACAGCACACTTCCTTGTATAGCGCCGTGCGTAAACTTTACGGTATTTTTAATTTCCTTAATAATAATTTAAGAACTCCACCAAAGAGTTTCACATTACAAGAATAAATAAGCTGAATGATCGAACCTCCTTGGAAGCGCTTTTGGTCAATCCGTTTGTCTTACTTTAATACTAAACAGAAAAATGTGACGAAATAATTTTCACCACTAATTACTTTATTTTCATTTTTTCACCACGAGCACGTAGCGCCATTTGTTAATTCGCGCCATATCATCTTTATTCCTCCTAGGAGGATTATGGTGTAGCACTTTGTGCATTTGCCAGTGTCAAGTATTTATTTTATTATGAAAACTGACGTGGTTTTGACACATTTTTGTTTTATTAAACAATAAAAATAAAATATATTTTTTTTTTGTTTTTAACTATAGTCGGAGTATCCGATTTTATTAAACGTGGGTATTTTTTAGTTTTCAAGTTTTTGATAATTTTCAAGTCGAATGAGTCTAAGTCACAGTCAAAGTGATGTCACACTTAGTAAGTCGCAGTCAAGTCCAGTCATGCCCTTAAAGTTATGGCAACTTTACTACAAGCTTCTTCGGAGTTTTGGAAACAACACGAATTACTCATTTATTTATGAACTCATATTAGAAACGTTTTAACGAAGACGAGACATAACTTTAGAACGAAGTTTTTTTTCTTTTTTCCTCCTAGGAGGATTATGGAATAGCACTTTGAGCATTTGCCAATGTCAAGTAGGAATTTAGTTGCGACTTTCCGTCCGATATAACAAAAACAAAATAATACAGTTTGCCTCATTATCTGTTGTAAGTACTTCTGTTATCTGTTTTCCTGCTAATGTGTTGTAAATCGTTGTATGGCACTCGTGCGGTATTGGTTTTTACAAACTCGTGACTATGGTAAGCCATTACATTCGTCTACTCGTTTGTAAAAACCAACTTACCGCATTAGTATCATAATAGTACATTATGATACGAGTGTGCTATGTTGGTCATTACACTAGAGGCGGTATTATGCGCGCGAGCCGCAGGCGAGCGCGATAAGGAAGCCGAGAGCGTAATGACTAATAGCACAAGAGTTCCATACGACTGTTTTCGTCACACTTGCGAGGAAAAAACATTTTTTTTTGATAATAATCAACCACACAGCGAAAACGTCAACAAACATTTGCGGAAAATGGCGCCCAAATCAGTAATGCGAGCGCAGGTTGACATTTACTTCAGCGGCATAAGAACTCTTTGTTGGTATTACAAAACTGTAAGTATTACCCGGCTATATTAAGAGTGCTTCGTATACGTACGTCTAATTGCAGTCACGTACAAACTTGACTTTACCGGGTTATACCTATTATAGTACAAGTGCCGTAATGTAAAGTAAAAAGCACGCGTGTGTAATAGCTTGGATTATGAGCCTAAAAGCGATGTAATAAGATCTACTTTACGAGCAAGTGTGATGAAAATAACTATTATTGTCGTGGGCTGAAGACTCAGGACGAATATGGCATCAACAAAATACCTGCTACAATATTACAATTCATTTGTTTAATCGTTAGTTTGCTTAATAAACGAATCTGTTTGTAAGTTTGTTGTTTTCCGGGTTGATTCCATAGTAAAAGTTGTTCATAATGATGAGTACAACATCTTACCATATGTCCGTTGTCTAGTCAAGCACCCAGTGTCCGTCATCCGTCCACAAGAGGGTGATTATGATGATGAATCACTAAGACTACAAAGATCTAACGTTACATTACAGTATGGCGTGCGGTAACTCAATACGCCAAGTGTTTGCATTCGGGTGTGCTTGCTACTTGTAACGACGGCGTCGAATTGAATTGCAAAAGTCGCGTGTCGCGAAAGTCACGTTCTTCGATGCATATTCTGGATATGCAGTCTACTAGAGGATGGTTTGTCTATCTCGTGAGATTGTATACCTAAATTTGTATCTAGCTACTCCTTTGTGCTTAGAGCCTGTTCCATACAGTATGTTGGTCGGGCGATCAAGGTCGCTCGGTTGAAGGTTAGTTGGACAGTGTGTTTAGTGGTTGGCACGCCCGACCAAGGCCATGTTTAATTTACCAGCCCAGCCACAGTTTACAGTCTAACGTGGAAAACTCAGCTGTTCCATATATTTCGTGGCGGGTGGATAGCATTTTACTATAGAACTCGGTGTTAGTGTTAGTCCCCCAGAAAAAAAAAACACGATGATGAGTCAAATGATCTCCTTCGACTAGTTATACCAATACGCGTACTTATCATCAGCCAGAAATCTGGTAGACGAAGGCCTCCAAGGGTTGCGGTTGCCATAATCCTCACGCTTGGAAGGCGGATAGGGGATTGCAGAATGCTCACCACATTTAACCGAGAGAACGCTGCTGCCCGTCCTCGGGTGGTTCTGGATACAGTTTTAGGACATACCTAGGTCCCATAATATGCGATACGTGTATTTATAGTTAGTAAGTTGTATCCGTTTTCAAGTGATAAAATATACCTACTCGACAAAAGCATGATTTGTCACACATGTGCCTAAAATCTAGACAATTAGCGAATGTAACATTTGATATTCCAGATTTGTTTCACGCCACATGTTGTGCGATGTTTATATTTGCATGCGACCAAAGTAGGGTGTTTTGGACATCTGTTTTGTTATGAAGACAATGTATTGGCACAAAATGTGCGACTTTCGATAGAGTTCTAACTCGGTTGGGATAATCCAGTGAAACTTGGTGTTTTATTATTGTATAGTATCTATAAATTTAAATAAAATAAATGTGGACATTTCACACAGCGCTATCAAGCCCCAAACTAAGTAAACCTGGTACTATAAGAACCAGATAAGTATCTATAAATACTTTTTGGAAATATATAATATTTAAAAATATAGTTAGTATTTTAAAAAAGTAGTTACACACAACAAACATCTACGTCCGTAACATATGTTTTGTTCGAAGAATGTACTACTAAGACTTACGCAGCTGTCTTTTTCATTGCCGTCTACTAGACGAAGACAACAACACTTAGTTTACCAACTTTTTTATAGTAGGTACCTATATCAAAATGAATGTTTTATAAAACTGCAAAGATATTTTGTAATGCGGCAATATTTTGTTAAATGAATTTATTGAATTAAGAATGTAACAATGAAATCAATTAAAAATCCTCTAATAATAAACCTGTTTTTGTAGTGGGAGGACTACTACTGCAGAGTCCACCTGGGGAAGTACCACACCTTTGCCAGTTAATCAACCGCCAAGCAGTAGTGTGCAATTACTGTGTTCCGGTTTGAAGGGCAATGTTCCCAAAGAAATTACTGGGTATATAGAGATTTAACATCTGATATCTCAGGGTAACGAGCGCAGTACATTGCGGCGTATTCGCAAGTTCACAATTCTGGCACTGCTACTGTTCGTGGCAGGCGTGACGCTTACCACCAGGTGAAAGTCTTGCTCGTCTCGTCACTAGACCGTATAAAAAAAAGCCGTCCCTGATGTCGCGTAATAAATAAGTGAAAAGGTTCTTAACCATTAGAAATATTGAAAGGATGTACATAGTTTTTTTTTATTCAAGATCGATCAAAACAACACAACAATTATTGTAAATTACAAATTGTTCAGAGTAGTGAAGTACAATCACCCTTTTCGAATGATCACACTCGATCTGCCTCGCTCTTAACATGACGACAACGTTACGTATACATGTGTTAGCTAGCTATTTAACATAAACATAAATCATATCAGTAGGTACGCGTGTTTCGAGTATGAATGTTAATCTTGACCCAAATTCCATCTCCATGCGGTTTTGTTACTGCGGCATAATGTTTAGTATACAAACAAATATGTAGTATAAGTACCTGTAGTTTGATAAACCCGTGTCAAAATTTAGTTAACTCCTATGTCATTATTACGTACCGAAAAATTGCATTAAAGAAGCTTGACATAGTTCGAAACGTTAGCAACCCTGTAGTATACGCAAAAGTAATTGATGAATTCGCCCATTGACGTGATTTACAAGAGCGAAAAAACCTTCCGTTTTAAGACTTTTCAACCGACTTCAAAAATGAGGTTCTCAATTCGACTGTAAGTATGTTATTTTATTTTGACATAAAAAAAAAACATCGTTATGAATTCATAATTGGCAGAGTAACCACGTAAGAACAAAAAAAAGAACGAATTGAGAACCTCCTTTTTTGAAGTCGGTTGAAAAGAGTAACATGATATAATACGCTTTTTTTTAATACAACCGACTTCAACTTCGGATACCTGGATGACATCTTCATATTTTATAGTAATTTTGATTTAAAAACCAAACTACTGAACCGATTTCGATAAAATTTATATGGGACCACCTCTAAAGTATTAACCGGCCAAACAAAAAAAGAATCATCAAAATCAGTGCATAAATGGCGGAGTAATCGCGTAACATACATACCAAAAAAAAAACAGTCGAATTGAGAATCTCCTTTTTTGAAGTCGATTGAAAATAGCTGTCGGATGAGTTGAGAGTAGAATTCGGTTAGGTTATGAAATAAATTACGAACGATGTGACGTCCACATTAGTAACGAATCATTCATAACTAATTACGAAACAATAATTTTCTTCGATGTTTCATAAAAAAAAATGAAAAAAAAATCCCTTTTAATAACTAGTTATTTATATATTGGATTTATTTTTCCATTTTCATAAGAAGCTTCGAAAACGTCGTAGGATGAGTGAGAATTACATTTTGTGAACAACGCTACGTGAATTATATTTTTGTAATGGGACAGTAAGGGTATTGGTTTATTCATTGTCTTCATTATAGTCAGCTGTTATCGATCCACTGCTGGGTTTAGCCCTATTCTCCCTTTGCCATTGCTCCTTGCCTCGGGCTTTACCATGTTCTAATTCTACTCATTCAACTGCATGAAAGACAGTTGAATTTCATATTATGAAAATGTTCATAACCTCATGTATACATAAGACATGTATATATAAGTTACTCTATCATCATCATCCCGGTGACCTCCACTGGTGAATGAAGGCCTTAAACCGCCACACTGTACGAAAACCTGCCATTTGCATTCACCGGTTGCCCGCGTCTTTCACATTGTCTTCGGTCCACCTAGTGCGCTGCGTCTTCCGGTAGGTGGTCGCCACTCAAGAACCTTTCTTCCCCAAGTTTCTCTAACATTTGAATTCATAGAAACTCTCAGAGCAGTCAGCACTTAATTCAAACCAAACATAAATTTAGCATTACCGACTCTACCTACGTCTAATAATTCAGATTCAAATTAAAAGCGTCTGGATTTGATTAAACAGAATAACATTGACGTCTGGTTACCGCTTTGAATATAGGAACTTTTCGCTATCATGAAATTCCAATTTGACTGTATTTCTGCTCATGAAATGGTAATTTCATAATTTAAATTGTCAGCATTAACGTTGTTTGTTTATTTTCAGGTACATTTTGGAGCCTTTGACGTAGAAATGATAGTCAAAGTAACCACAAAGCGAAGGAACACAAGTAATGTCTGAATTAGTATTCTAGGAGCGTGGATTTTCTAGTCATAAGGTTAGTGCGGGTTTGCTGCTCACTTAGCTTAACCTTGGATTTTGAAAGACATTCTATAGGATTTTGTATTTTTTTTTCTTTTTATTCTGGCATAAGCTTTTATTTTATGCTATGGTTGATAGTATTGGTATTAGACCAACGCACAACTGAGGTAAGGTGAGGCGACAGAGTGATCATACACAGTTATAAACACCAAGCTTGGAATGGGAATTGGCTGCTAGAACATCGTTGGACGCTTGGTGATATATTTTTATCCTGAAAGTGGTAGTTAACTGTTAGTCAGCAAAGTCGTAGAAATAATACCCTACCACCTTGTGATGCTGTGGTTTCCTCCTTTCCACCACTATCTTCTCCTTCACCAGCAGGTCATTAAAGCGATTTAAACCCAGCCGTAGGGCATGAATCGATTGCGATTACCGCTGAGTTACATGCTATCGATCTATGGCTACAAAACCACAGATTAATCCTTATACATACAAGTTGGCCGGCAAACTTTGTACATTAAAAAAAACTGTTTTCTTACTCATTCTGCTATTCGGGGCGGATACAAATTCAACAAATCAAAGATCATAAATATCGGTGCAGCCGTTCTTGTGTTTTAAATGGTGTAACTAACCCGACTTTGTTTTATACAGGATGTTATTCAAATCATGAGCAATATCTTAGGGGTTTATTAAACTCATCATAATGGACAACTTGTACTATGAAACTAACACTGAAAACGAGAAAAAACGGTTGTCCCACACAAAAAAAAAACAATAATTCACGACAAAATGAATGGAGCAGCTGGTTTTTCTTTTCAAGATATCCGCTTTGATTTCCTTGATTCCCTACGATATTGCTCATGAATTCAATAACACCTTGTATATTAGAAGATTATCAAAATCCTTTATCGTGTACATATCGCACATCCATATGTACCCGGGATGTCACCCACGATTTTCTGGCCTTATGAATTTCGTGACTAAAATACTTATTTTGACATTTAAATCAGCGTTTAAATAATCTTCAAATCATCTATCTATCTATCTTCTATATGTAGTAAAAGCTCTGTCCTGACTGATTGACAGACAACGCACAGCCCAAACCGCTGGTCGTACAGACTTGAAATTTGGAGGGTGTATGCGTAGGGGTGTATCAAGAAAGGATTTTTCGAAATTCGTCCCCTAAGGGAGGAAAAAGAGGGGGAAACGTTTGTATGAAAGTCCTTTGTTTTTGTACTTTTAGTCATGAAAATTTGGATTTGGATAGTTTATTTAAAATAAAAATGATGTTATCAATATTTTTTTGACAGGGCCAAACGGGGGGTGGGGGGGGGGGATAAATAAATAAATAAATATTGAGGGACATTTGAGGCACACACAGCGCCATCTAGCCCTATACTAAGCAAAGCTTGTATTATGGAAACCAGATAGCTGATAGAATACTTATTTTATTTTTTTCGTAACTACATACTTATAATACATACTACACCCAAACAGAACAAACATCTATGTTCGTCTCATAAATGTTTGCCCTGGGTGGGGATCGAACCCACGATCGAACTTGTATGGAAAGTTCTGTGTTTTTGAAGTTATACTTAGTGATGAAAATTTGATATTTGGGTAGTTCATTCAAGGGCTTTAAAAACGGGGTGAATTTTCGGAGCGGGCCGAATTTCTTCCGTAGGCGGACGAAGTCGCGGGCGACCTGTAGTATTACTATATTATATTACTCTATCATTGGTAAATCCTATGCTTATCGGGCAAATGCGAGACTACTAGATAAGCGACTCTGAAATAAACAGCACTTTCTGAGAAATAAGCAAAGATCAACAGGTTCTTTTGCCATTTCAATACCTATTTAAATATGCTGAGTTCGATCTACGTCTCAGGTGCTGTCTTTCTCACTTTTTGTATTTGAGATAAAAACTGACTCAATCATCTGAAGAAAATTGAATTGCTTTTCTATTCTAATAATGTTGCCAAACTGCCAAACGATAAATGTACCTAAATTCTCATATTACAATGAATAAAGAATTTTAATCGGCCGTTAAAGTTCTGATGATAAACAGTAAACATATTAAAAGTTTTTTATGGAAATTGAGAGGAGATGCTGACCTTATCCTGCAAACTGAGTTTTATTAGAGACTAGATAACCCGAGAGACGTCCTATCATAAAGAAAAAAAATATTACGCATATCTATTGTTTGAATCGTGAGTTAGGTCAGTGAAGTTAATATAAAAATCCTAATGGCCAAGACACACAGAGGCGGGAAAGCGGCGCGGACGGGAGGGAGCTCTTTGTAATGTTAGAGCTTATTATGCAACATGACACACAGAAAGCGGGCGCGAGCCCTGCTTTTTGAATGGCCCGTACCGCGCCGCTTTCCCGCGACCTGTGTGACTCGACTATAAAGAAAAAGAAGTTTATTACAAGGTGTATTTTCAAATTTTTTATCCATAAAAACCTATTAAGAGAATTTCGTTTTTATTTATACACACATAATTATAAATAGATTATTATAGCGCACGTAGAAATTACGTCACATCTACAAGCTATAGAGCTCTTTGTCTTGCAAGAAATTAAAATAATTTATCAGACTATCTGTACTACGCCACGCGTTGCTTATGGCTTTTAATATTATTATATGAATCTCAATAAAATATAGCCTATAGCACTCAGGGATACTCAGATACTTTATATTAGTGCAAGATTTATATACATCGGATTAGCAGTTCCGGAGATTCATCATCAGTCCGGAGACGTCAACTGCTGAACGAAGGCCCTCCCCCTTAGACCGCCACACTATACGACAACCTGACATATGCATCCACCGGTATCCCGCGACTTTTACAGTGTCGTCGGTCCACCTAGTGGGAGGCCTTCCTACACTGGGCCGGATCCGGTGTTCCGGAGATTACTTCAAACAAACATACAAAGTCCCAATTTTTTTTTATAACGTTAGGGAAAATTCAAGAATGTTTTGTGTTTGTATTGATTCTATTTGTGATGTACTCTTACTACAAGATTTATTATAAGGCAAAAAACAGTCATCTAATGTATTCAATTCAAAAGTCTATAAAGCTACTAAGCCTTAAGCTATCGCATACAATTCTTCAATTTAATATTCTCCTCGCGAATGAAGAGGCGCCTTGTCACGTGTTGTATTACTGGAAGGTGTTAACTTATTTTATTTGAGCAAGGCGATCGCCTGGTGGTAAGCGTCACACCTGCCACTAATAGCAGCAGTGCCAGACTTGTGAGCTTGCGAACACAATCCTGCGCCGCACTGCACTGCGCTCGTCACCCTGAGATATTAGATATTAAATCTCTTCATACCCAGTAATTACTCTGATAACATTGCCTTTCAAATCTGAACACAGTAATGCTGGCACACTACTGTTTGGCGGTTGAATAACTGGCAAAGGTGTGGTACTTCCCCTGGCGGAATCTGCAGTAGAGTCCTACCACTATAAAAGGTAGGCTACTTAGGTTTGCTTCGGATCCTGCGTCGATGGATACTTATATGAAGCTATCGATGCGGTGAGCCGATGATCTGAGGTTTATTCGAGTTAGCTGTTCACTGCTTTGATCCTGTAGTAAGAACTACTACAGCAAGTTACGTAAATCTAAGTAAACACGTAGTGTCGATTTGCAAACAAAGTAATACGAGCCAGTGCGACTTCTCTCGTCAGACCTTGGAACCTGTAACTGTTTGGGTAAATATAAGTACAGATGGCGCCACCAACGCTTTAGTTGTTAGCTTAAAACAGTATCAGAATTATGACAACAAAGGCAGAGACTTCTGTAGATTAATTGGCAAAGCAGTTGGGACGGAAACCCAGAGATTGCTCGTACGATTCCTGCCAGAGGACATAATTTTTCTTACTGTTTAAGTTTTAAAAGCATAGAAAAACCCATAGCGTGGAACTTCATACAAAATATTCAAAGTAATACGAGCTCTTACACCATGAAAATACCTAGTGAAATTGTCTGGAGGGAAAAGGATTGTCTGGAAAGGCTTTTACGAATGATCGGGCTGTTCTTTTTTTTATTAATGTTTATTATGTACTAAACAATACATTTTATTATGTGCAATTAATTTAGCTGAGCTTGAGAGCTGTTGAGCCCACATTCATCTCCATTATCACTGATATCTATTATCAGCACTAAGACCCATTATCATCACTAAGATGCAGGATCTGGCGGTCCCAGTGAGTTGAAATAAATATAGTAGTCGAACAAAACTGCTTCAAAAACTGACTAGAAGTTGCCTATATTAATATACTTACGCATATTTCTATGCAGTTTGTAAAGAAAAGAAAAGAATATGACCGACTTTATACGCCATAGCTGTTGTTAGAAAGAGACAAATCTCTAATTTCTCTTACGGCGTAATTAGCTACACAAGTTGATTGGCCTGAGCGAGCGCCCTCGCCGCGCCGGTGTGACTCTTTCACTCTCTCACACAAGACGATCTATCTATCTCGGTCATCCATTTCGAAGCGACAACAGCCGCCTAAGATGAAATAATTTCATTTTTTCCCATTGCAATAAAATACAGTATTTACGCGTGAAATTATTATTTTTTTGTCTCTCACAGTGCCTGTGTAGATTGGGCAGTGTCTAAATACACAGAAAGGCATTATATCACCATCTTTTTGCTAGAAAACATACGATTAGCGGCAGCATATTACCGGACATTCGGAAGTGAAAGACTGGTAGCGATCACGGCAATTGCCTTGATTGCGTCTAGTAAATATGGCGGGGGGAACAACTCATCTAAGGTAAAAACATCTTAGGGCGATTTATTATAATTTTTTATGATGACAGAATTTAGTCTACGACATTAGCACCCGTCGAAATAGCACTTAATAAGCCTTACACGAGCTAATCCTAGCGAATCGCTTGTACAAAACCGGTCATTACTTCGTTTCAAAAGTTGACAGCTAGATAGATTCCCCGACCATTTCCACCGAAAGGATGGTTACGCTATAAATCTCTTCACTCGTTATTTTTCAAGCGCTCGATCGATTGCCTTACGTTCAGAACCAAGAGAAGTGAGGAGAGGAAATAGCGAAATGTGTTTACTTTTATCAATAAAGAGATGCACTTGGTTATTTATTAGCGAAAGGCTTACTGTGCTCGTATTTTTGTAGGTCTTAACTGTCCATTTAAATTATTGTCTTCGTATTTTTATATATTTTTTATACGTTCAAGTGACGAGACGAGCAAGACGTTCGCCTGGTGGTAAGCGTCACGCCTGCCACTAACAGTAGCAGTGCGAGAATTGTGAACTTGCGAACACATTTCTGCGCCGCACTGCACAGCGCTCGTCACCCTGAGATATTAGATGTTAAATCTCTTCATACCCAGTAATTTCTCTGGTAACATTGCCCTTCAAACTGGAAGACAGTAATGCTTGCACACTACTGCTTGGCGGTTGAATAACTGGCAAAGGTGTGGTACTTCCCCAGGCGGACTCTGCAGTACAGTCCTACCACTACAGTGTATTTTATATTAACTTCTTTTTGTAGTGAACTTTCATACCTACCGAAATTAAACCTCACAGAACAATATAAATTTCCCTACAAAACACTGTTTTAAACTATCACGGTTGTTTACTAAAGTTCTATTATTACTTACGGGATATTTACCGTGATTATGTTTACTACGATTATCATCGTAGTATAAGACTTGAAAGAGGGTAGTTCGTTATGAATGCCCTCAATGTTTTTCGAACTCTTTTGACAACCACCCGCATTCTTCAGTCTGCCCGTGAACATGGCGCATGCAACTGCGCCGAAATACCGGGAGCTCATTTCACAACATAATCAAGTTTAATAAACTTCCCTATACATTAAACTTTTTTTACATTTTTTTTTTTAGGCATAGGTCTTTATTAACTACAACAAACTACAAAGACTACTTAGCCTACTACACAACAAAAAACAAAAGGATTGTATCCAGAGCGATGAAAGTCTAAAGACAATCCAAATGCTCAAACCCACTACCAGTCGGTAGCGTACCCAGCATGCTGGTGGCATTGCCACGCTGGATGGCAATGCTTATGCGTTGAGCTTAAATCTAATGCTCTAATGCTTATACATTCTACTAGCTAAAAAATATAAGTCTTCTTTGGTATCCTCCCTGAATCCTAAATAGGCAAAACAACTGAACACATTCCGTTTTGCTAGCCTCATAATATAAGTACCTACTCGTATTTATATTTTATACATTGCTTCCAGTCCATCTACACTCAATAGCTTAATTTATCGTTGATACTTCAACTCTATTGCCATCATATCCCCTTCCTATCGCTCCTTACAGTTATTCCCTATACCGGTTACTTACACCGATGAATACTAAATTGCAACTAACCTGCGATTGGATAATATATTCATTGGAACCCTGCAACTCTCACTAGCTGCGAGACGTGAGGCAAAAGTTTGTTCGCATTAATAGCTAAATGTTTTATATGCCTTTTTAACTGAACGTGACGCTGTGGAAGTTATGGTGATTAATGATTTGATCAGCGTTCGATATCATTGCTTGCAGGCGTTTGGGGGCGGAACTACTCGAGGAACGATCGAAGAGAGATTTATGATATTGTGACCAAGTATATGATGAATTAAAGTTTTGTTGTAGGCTCCTTGCGTAGGCCTGGTTTACAAATGTTCAGCCACCTCAAAGTGTGAACAAGATAATTAAGAAATTTATAATCGCTACAATATTCTCGTAGTTTACAACTTTACACAATTATTGAGCAGTATTCATAATGACCAGACACTGTGATAAAAATGTATTGTTTATTACACGGCCCGATTTGACTTGTTACTATTCATACTGTCCGTGGATTTATTCCCCTCAGATACACTTTCCCTGGAGAGACACTTTTAGAAAAGTTGCGCTTCTGTTAGTAGGTACTTCGTACAGAAGACATAGTAGGTACTACATACAGAAGATTCACTCCCAGCGTCTAAACTTAGGTGAACTACAATATATCATATTCAGAGCAGGCTAATTTGTATTCTATTTGTATAGAACAGTATCGATATTCCAATGGACTGCTGAGGCGCGCGCGCAGCCAGCGGGAGCCGTGTGACTTCAACGAGCCATGCGCTACAATGGAATCAACCTACAAACAAAAGTACAAATTAGCTTGCACTGAATACGACATTGCTGTAGTCAAAGACTATAAACCCTGTTGACTGACTTCCGCTCATACGAAAATGAGTAGATTAAAAACCACTACTATCCACTGCGAGTACGTCAGAATTTCATTACTCAGATTGCGTCATCCCAGTGATTGGCCAATCGCAAGCATAAACGTTACCTCGCCCCCTGCCCGCAACGGTGATTCGTGTTTGTAGGAGAAATTATGTTCACGAGCCATCAACAGGCTATATATGATCTGTGGCTGTAGCTTTGGTATATCGTAGGATCGTCGGAATACCCCGAGCCATCCTATCCATCGCCAGGTCAACCACAAGCTGTTGTCGAACAAAAGACTGTCGCAGAAAACTGCATACGTAGATCATCATCATCATCATCCGCCCATATAACTTCTCTTCAGGTACTTTATTAAGTTTCTGCCAACCTTAGACCACTTCACCAGATTATAATACTTTTCCGGTTTCTTTATAATTTTTCACCTGAAGGTACGTTTGCTAATTCCTGATCTCCACTCTGGTGTACAGTCACCTTTAGATAATCCGAACGGATTCCGCAAGTAGCCAAATTGATGCACATTTATCTTTCAAAGACCTACCCGAAACGCATTTATCATCCTAACGTTTTAACTTCTCACAACATCCAGAGTGCCGATATCAATATCTCGTTTATATTCATCGGGTAATCCTTCGATGCGAAAACATAAATAAATTTGAATTCCATAAACAAGCGAATAGAGTTGTTTCATACTTTAGTTAATTCTATCTGAAAATTGAAGATAACAAAGGACTTTTAGACTTTACGCTGTGAAATATTCCTGAAGATCTTTAGACTTTTACGAGTCGCAAGTTACAAAAAAATTTAGACGTTGACATCTCTTGCATAGCGCTTAATTTATGACTGAGGTAAAGTTTTAATAAAAAAGAAAATAAGAAAATAATTTTCCACGAATAGGCTGGCGTGTTTTCCCTTGACCACATAGTTGTCATGCATCTGAGAGTCTGGGGTCCCATCGGAAGTTATCGTTTGAAAATCAGTGTATTTCTGTGCGAAAACTTATGCGAAAGATTCAAAAATGTGGGCCGTGGGGGCCTTGGGGCTCGATTTTTGAATCGTTCGTATGATTTCCGCATACGAATAAGACCAACTTTCGAACAATATTGTTCGAAATTCGATCATATTCGTATTCGTAAAATCGTATGATATAAAAATCTCATCATCATCAGCCCGGAGACGTCCACTGCTGAACGAAGGCCTCCCCCATAGACTGCCACACTGTACGACAACCTGCCATTTGCATCCACCGGTTGCCCGCGACTTTTACAATGTCGTCGGTCCACATAGGGGGGAGGCCTTCCTACGCTGCGTCTTCCGGTTCGCGGTCGCCACTCAAGATCCTTTCTTCCCCATCGGTTGTCAGTTCTTCGAGCGATGTGGCCTGCCCATTGCCACTTCAACTTGCAAACCTTGATATAAAAATCTAGCCCCAGGCAAACGTAAATTAATAATTACGTAAAGTAAAAATAAAAAATGACGCGCGAAGGAGATTAAATTAAGTAGAGCTATAAGTAACCTTACAGTGTGTAACAAATTATTGATAAAAATGCTGATAGACCAAGATAATTTAAGATGATATTCAAAGATGTACTCGAGCTTTTTCCAGTTTACACGAAGAACGTCAGTTTTCAGACAGCCAGACAGTAAAGAACTAAGTGCCTATACAAAATCTTGATTGATAGATAATTAGAAAAAACACAAACAACAAAATTAACTAAATGTTCCGCGTTCGCTATAAAAATAAAATTTCAATAGAATAAGGTTAAGTCAAGTGTCAGCTTGAATGTAAATAATCCGAGATTTAAAAAGGAAAATAAAAACCTTTAACAATTTGAAGGGCTCTTGAGCTCCGATCTTTTCGGAGATGTTTTGTTTTTCGAGGGCTCTCTACTCTATGACTAAATTAGCTCCGGACTTGGAAATACTTGTTTATTTATAAAAAGTATTAAGTCATTCGGTTTGTTTCTTATTTAAGCTTTTCGTATTTGCAGTCTTTTTCAGTTAGAAATTACTGGATTGTGCTATAAAGGAAATGTTTTAACCCCCGACAAAAAAAAGGGGAAGTTTGACGTGTCTGTCTGTGGCATCGTAGTTCCCAAACGTCTGAACCGATTTTGATTATTATTGTTTTGTTTGATAGGTGGCTTGATGTTCTTAGCTATGATTTTGATGCAGTTTTTATTTATTTTGGATTTGGATTTCAGGAGTTTTACAATACTTTAATTTTATATTATTAAAGAGAACTAGAGGTCGCCCGCGACTTCGTCCGCGTACGGAAGTAATTCGCCCGCTCCCAAATACTCGTAATCCATACCGCTTGGGTTAGTAACCCATTTTCATTCATTATTAAAACTATTTTTTGTCTTCCCTATATGCACCACTAGACCTAGCAAAAAAAATGATTTAAAAAGTCTATCCAAATTACCAATTTTCATCACTATAACTTCAAAAACAAAAAACTTCCCATACAAAATTTCATCCCCAATTTCACCCTTAAATCATCCCTGTCAAAAATATTGAACAGCATTTTTTATTTCAAATGAACTATCCAAATACAAATTTTCACGACCAAAAGTTCTAAACCAAAGGAGTTTCATACAAAAGTTTTTACCTATTTTTACCATTTGAACTTTTTATACCAGTTGAATCTCGAAAAAACCTTTCTTAGTACACCCATCACGCATCAAGACAAATACACTATCCAAGATGAATGTCTGTACGACCAGCGGTTTAGGCTGTGCGTTGATATATCAGTCAGTGAGTCAGTCAGGACTTTGAATTTTATATAAATAGATAGATAATCGCGAGACTCATCCAAATACTCGGTCCGAAGATATTGAATGATACAAAAAATAGGTGGATACTATTATTCGTGCTACAAGCCGTATCATGTCGAATACACTATAAAATGTGGTAGCTCTACCATTTGAATATCCAAAAGCGATATAAATTCCCTACTAATTTAGCAAACAAGGCGTGTAACACGATAAACTAAACATTCTAGTTCAGACCCAAGGTCTTGTGAATCTGGCAATAAAATTATTCAAGATAGTTATTATCATTTCGTCTAGACATGCTTAGAGTTGCATTTAATAAGGACGACACGCATAGCTAAAGCTTGCAATTTGGAAATTCGTAGTACTGGCACACTAACTAGTTTGACTTTACGACTCAAGATTTTTTTCAATCGCTAAGATATCCTCGCTTAGGCCCAATTCGCCTTTTGCTAGGTACACGATGACAGATGAAGATACCTACTATTTTCTCCGAGCTGGAAAGATGTAGAGTCTGGTATGCTGAATTAGCCTCAGGATAGTGAATCCGTCTCTTGACTCCGTTATATCGTGACTCGATGGATAAAGACATCAACTATTCCGAAGCTACTGAAGATTCATAGGTAATAAGGTGAAGGTTCATAGGTTCATAGGTTTAAGGCCCCTGGATAATAATACTACAGCTTTCTAAGCCTGTTAAGAGTTCAGACAGTGATAGATACCACGCATTTAAAAAAGAAATACGTATTAGAATAATCATCATGGGAGCTTAAGTGCAAGAGAGGATAAGCTTTTCTACTCGTGTAACTCCGTTTAAGACATTTTAAAAAGAAACAAAGTTTTTAAACGTAATCACTTAAGTTCAAGTTATAGTCCACTTTCATTTCCAGATTAAGCTTTAAAGCCGAATTAAAGTAGATTCGCCAGAGAAAGTGTGGACGTTTAAATAGTTTAAAAGTCGTGATAAATTTGTTAACAGTTAGACTTAATTACTAACTTTAGGACCGTAATAGTCCTTATTGCAATTTGGATTCAGGACCATAACCTTTAACATTTATTACGCTTTTTAATATCTTTTTGACATGTCTTGAAATCTAATTAATTTGAGTAGGTACAGCTGCTGAGTATGGTAGTGCTGCAAGGTACTGCTGCATTTGCCTTTTTTTTATGAGATAGAGGGGAAAAAAATCAAGCGGGCCTTCCAAAGGTAAGGCTGAATGCATGCATAGTCACGATTTTCGGGTGCGCGGACGGAAAGCCCGCGGCGCATGGGCTTATAGTTTAAACTATCGTTGCATAATGAAGTTGACCCGCGCCGCGCCAACTCCCCGCGCTTATGGCAAAACGCACGGCACGCCAGCGCTACTTGAACCCACGGCAAACAGTGCGATAAAAAAAAGGGGTTGTATAGTTTTGCGCAGGTCACCACTCACCAGCGCGGCTTGTAATCGCGCTTTCTATCCGCGCTGACGAAAATCGCGACTATTCATTCAGCCTAAGTAGTCACCGCCGCCTATAGACAATTGTAACACCAGAAGCATTAACATGTACATTGCATTAAAACTGCATCCTTTTATGTTTTCATTTAGTATTGGAATGTCTTTCTAGGGACTGTACGTTTTGGGACAAAGTAGATCATCTCAAACGAGCTAAATTAGCTGGATCCGTTGACCTAGAGTAGACCGTTGCCGAGTATTATCGTTGAGATACGCATATAACGCATATTCACATTATTTTTACGGGCATGTGCCTAAAAAAACAAAACAAATGATTTTTTTTTATTTTTTGTTTATATAATAATTACTTACTACCTAATCTGATTTATCTACTACACAAAATGGATTTCCGATTGCCTATTGACCGATGAAAGTCAAGATGCTCGAGTGCACTTCCAGGGTCAGTATAGTTCTGACAGATTCGCCATGTTGCATTGGGCCAAATTTATATACGAGTATAATATAGTAAAGGGTAGTAGGTAGGTTTTTGGGGCCCGCGATCTACAACCGTATACCAGCTTCCATTCGGGATGCTCCTTCCACCGGGTGCTTCAAAACCAAGCTCAGAGCGTGGTTGCAAGAGAATTTGTTTTATGACATTGAAGCTTATTTTAAAATAAGAGATTATTAACATATTTTTTATAATTATTATTTCATTTTATTGTGACATACTTAATGAAATTTGACGTGTAACTTTGGTATTATCAATAAACTATTTGTATTTGTATTTGTACTATTATTTCTTTTGTGGTAAAGGCCAGTGTTTTGATCGTGCGTCGGTTTGACCTGGCTCTTATGTGTTTCCATATTAATATCTTAAACAAAACAAAAGGTAACCAAAACTACATCCATGAGTTGTTTTTATTGTCATCGACCAGTCTCATCGATTCCCTATGTTTTTTTATCATGTTTGATTTCTAACCCCAATTTATAAACCAGCTCTAAATAAAGCTTGAACCCGTGAACTGAAATTCAAAAATAGGCCTTCATATCACGTTTTCCAATGAGATTAACTAGAGTTTACGCCGCGTGCCTCGCCCGTGGCCGCATTAAAGCCTCATTAGGCGTCGGCATGGAATTCACGCCCATATACTGTACAGGGGGGCTCAGAAGTGGCATTATTTTAACACTTATATTCGAAAAAACTGGCGTCTGGAATATGGTGTCAACACGACGAAGCAGACGGTTTAAAAAAATGTTTTAGCATTCTGCCAGTTGTAGGGATATGCTTCCCTACGGGTACCTATTGACTTACTATTTTATAGGTAATTCCTGTGTTTAGCTTCCTAATAGCTGAACATGCTTGAATAACACACTTTTATGTATTACTTTTCTTTATTTGGATAATGTTTCTCACATCTCGTTTTTGAGGCATGATGTTCGTCTTAGATTAGGCCCTTGTAGAAAGTTAGGTGCCTTCTTTTACCTTGTATGTTTAGGGCAAGTTGTTATAATTTTCCTTCTTTCGTGTTCACACGATTTCTCCTGCTAGGAACCAATGTTTTCCTGGTTTGTCGGCATACGGGCGTTCTTTGGGTCCGCATGCTGAATCTTTCATGCTCTTCTGGTGCCGGGATCGACGTTTTCGGATTAATTTTGGAAATAATAAATTTTCCTGGTACCTCTTCGATCTGCATGAAACTTACATCGATTGGAGAGCGAATTTTTGTGGTTCATCTGGTGTAGTTAGATTGTGAAATAACTTATTGGTTTTACTTGAATATTGGTTTAAAATTAGGTAAACAAAGCGCTGTCAATCTTGACAGTTGTCAAATTTGACCGTCTGTAGTCTATTAAATAGAAGATAGTAACAAACATGTAGACATAGTAAAGTATAAAAATAATCATAATTTGCAAAGTACCTAACAAAGGAAAAGAACCAAACAAAACTTTTACTTGTGTAAGTATTTTTTTTGAATTTAGAGAAAAGAAAAAAAAAGAAAGAGAGTAAAATTTGTGGATTTTTGTTGGGCACTTCATTACAGTTTTTGGCGCCCAACAAAAATCCACAAATTTTACTCTCTTTCTTTTTTTTTCTTTTCTCTAAATTCAAAAAAAATACTTACACAAGTAAAAGTTTTGTTTGGTTCTTTTCCTTTGTTAGGTACTTTGCAAATTATGATTATTTTTATACTTTACTATGTCTACATGTTTGTTACTATCTTCTATCAGTATTTGTTTTATATTCTTTCTTATTAATGTTTAATTATACCTTAGGACTTAGATTTAGTGGTAGATATTAATTGTATTATTATTGTTAATATTAGGATAGGTGTTAGGTTTTATTATTCCTGCTTATCTGCTTGTCTTCTTGTCTTGAATACTTACTTACTTGTAATCTTATCTTATCTTACAAATTGTCATGGATATCGACTATTGGATTATGCAAAATGGTTTTAGCATAATTGGGGGTTAAAGTTTTAACTTTATAGCCTTCCTGTTGGGGTACCGTATGAGTGTGGAAGTATGAAAGATATAGTAAATATATATTAATATTTTTTAAATTATAGGAATGATAGGTTTTTCATGGAAGAATGCCTGCATTGTGTTATTAACATGTCATATCGATTGTTCGTTTCCAAAACTTGTTTGCATGAACTAAAAACATGCTTTTGACTATTCTAACTAGTGATTCAATTGGTTCTTTGATTATCTTAGTAACTTAATTTAGGATTTTCTCTTCGGTTTTCTCGCTTTATCGTTGCGTGCCTAACTTCTCAAAAACGGTTTTTTAAAAAAAAAAAAAAAATTTAAATACTTAGATATTTTAATATTTTTTTTTACCGGGGTTTTTGGGGAAATGTAGGGATATGCTTCCCTACGGGTACCTATTGACTTACTATTTTATAGGTAATTCCTGTGTTTAGCTTCCTAATAGCTGAACATGCTTGAATAACACACTTTTATGTATTACTTTTCTTTATTTGGATAATGTTTCTCACATCTCGTTTTTGAGGCATGATGTTCGTCTTAGATTAGGCCCTTGTAGAAAGTTAGGTGCCTTCTTTTACCTTGTATGTTTAGGGCAAGTTGTTATAATTTTCCTTCTTTCGTGTTCACACGATTTCTCCTGCTAGGAACCAATGTTTTCCTGGTTTGTCGGCATACGGGCGTTCTTTGGGTCCGCATGCTGAATCTTTCATGCTCTTCTGGTGCCGGGATCGACGTTTTCGGATTAATTTTGGAAATAATAAATTTTCCTGGTACCTCTTCGATCTGCATGAAACTTACATCGATTGGAGAGCGAATTTTTGTGGTTCATCTGGTGTAGTTAGATTGTGAAATAACTTATTGGTTTTACTTGAATATTGGTTTAAAATTAGGTAAACAAAGCGCTGTCAATCTTGACAGTTGTCAAATTTGACCGTCTGTAGTCTCCATGTAGTTTCGTGAAAAGAGGTTTGCCTGGAAATCTCGACTACATGGAGTATTTTTGGGTAAGGTCTTTTATATTATTAATAGGACCTCTCCGCTCTGTGAACAAAATTTCAGGCTGCAGAGAATTTTAGAAATGGCTCTAGAATACTTTCAAAATCCGTATATAAGGGAGACTTCCATCCCTGGTGCGGGATTCTGTTTTTGGATTCTGATTCTACAACTACTACTGAGATCAATGATACTTATGCCCTAAGGGTTATTGTGATTAAATTTAACCCAGTCTTAATTTTGGACGAGTTGGTCCGATTTGATCTCTTACTGGGCAAACCTTAGGCCCTTCATTGTTCCTTTTTCTTTTCTCATCACAAATTATTTCAGATTCCCTAGACGGTTGCCAGCTCCAGTTCTTGGGAAACTCTGCCCCAAGACCCGTATTCCTGCTTCGGGGAGCTGAAACTCCGAGCAACCCTGGTGTCCTATGTCGTGACTCTGCCTCAAGACCCGTATTCCTGCTTCGGGGAGCTGAAACTCCGAGCAACCCTGGTGTCCTATGTCGTGCCTACTTCTGGTTGCGAGAACTACAAGCAAATCTGGTGTCCCATGGTTGTGTCTGCATCTGGTACAGAAGCTCTCCAGTGAACGTGTTGGCTTCTGGAAGCTTCAAGCAATCTCTACTGCGGAAGTCTTCATGGTGGCTAGATTTCTCTAATAAAATATACTTCTTTTGACTTTCGATATTAGGGATCCGTAAGGTTACCACTTCCATATAGGAAATTATCAGTATAGGCAAATTCTTTAAAACACTAGGTAGGACATCTATTTTACAACAAGAGAGAGATTAAAATTCTTATAACCTATACTTTCTTTTATTTTAAAACTGCACTTCATTACACAGTGTCAAGTTTTAATCATCTTCAATCAGCAGTTTTCATTAACTATATTACAATTTAACAGTACTGATTCTGTTAAAACCTTTCTAAGAGTTGCTCCAGTATAAGCATTCCAGTAAGATGATATCCGAGTATCCAGTTTGTAACGAATTACGCCTCCTCGGGCTTGTTTGAAGGTAAAAGACGTTTTCCGTCAGATTGTACCTTTAATAGTAAAGGTTAGTATACAGTACATGTGATCGTAACGCGTTAACCCGACGCCTGTGTTTGTTAACGCCAATTACAACCTGTTACATTGTTAACGACGTAGGGTTAAGTTAAATTATTAGAACCTTAGTCATAGTGTCAAATGACAGAATACATTGTACTCATTGAGGTATAATACAAATTCACAGACGGCTAAATGCTGCAGCTGAATGAGTGACTGAAGCACAGTAACTGGTTTCGCGAAACGATAGCATTAAGCTAAAACTAGATAATTCTATTAATCATGGCCATGATCACGATGATGACTTATCTTATTGGTCCTGGGTATATCCTAAAACTACATCTAGAACTAACGGAGGACGGGCAGTAGCGTCCTCGTGGTTAACGGTGGTGAGCATTCTGCGATCCCCAAGCCGCCTACCAAGTGTTGTGCGTTACATAATGGTAAACCTTACCTCCGTCAAGCACATGTGAGTACTTATCACTGCGAACATCTTTTTTAATAGAAATGTAAACTATGTAGGCAGATTATCGCCATTTGGCATCTCAAATGAAAAGTGTATTACACAATAAATCTTATGAACTAAATACAACCACATTTCTCTAATTACCATGTAACGAACATAAAACACACAAACATTTACTTGCTCCATTATTTATTCGTTGATTAAGTAATTGCTTTGTTTAAGTAATTAATTAAATAAACAGATTTACGAATCAATTATTAAGGTATAGTAGTAGTAAGTAATATACTTACGCTGATAACGGCGTATTAAGTACTGTATGGTAATTGTAGACGTTATTGTACACTTTACTTGATTATAATTGCATAATAAATGCATAATCAACCTTATAATAGTCCATATCCATATCCTCCACGCTGGCTCAGTTGCGGCTTGGTGGATTCACAAACGATTGAATTTCTTCTGAGGACGGTTTCCTGACGATGTTTACCTTCACCGTAAAGTCAGTGTTATGAAAATACGTACATAAGCTCCAAAGATTTCATTGGTACGGGTCCCGGATTTGAACTCTCAACCTCACGCTTCCGGGTCTAAGGGTCTTCCCGTTAGGTTACCACGGCTTCGATATGATCATAGATGTGATAGATGCTAGATGTTTGACCACAACTCACCTGTGAGGGCTTGTACGTACTCGCGGGATAAAAATAATGGCTAAGATTTTATTATGGCTTGCGAACTAACTACTAAGCCGCGAGAGGATTCGGAGTTAGGACGTAACTCTTCCAAAGTTTGTTCCAAATAAATATTGAGAATTTGGATTGTCTCTAGGCTGTCATCAGCCTGGATACATTCCTTTTGTTTTTGTGTAGTAGGGTAAGTAGCTTAAATAGTTAGTTAGATATTACATAGTTTGTTTTTGTTAATACAGAAAATAACATTACTGTCAGTAATCATTTGAATATTAAGCGGATCACTACCGTTACTTCTATCTCCTTTACTTTTATCGGTATCGCCGGTTATCTTATCAGAATAAATTATTATAATTATAATATCCATATCGTATAGAGCAACGTTTTCATGTTTGACAGGACACTTCAGATTACGCTATAAATCCATGTGTCATTTTTGTCTAGTTGATACAACGTTGTACGATACAACGAATGACGATGATGAATATTTTAGTGATTATTTAGCGGGGATTTTTTTCACTAGCTTGGCCATATGCTAGGTTGTCTGGAAGAGATCGCTTTTAGCGATAAGGCCGCGATAAATAGTTAATCTATCAATGTAAAAAAAAACTTTATGCGTATGGGAATTAATATAACAGACGCAGAAGTATGGACTGTGGACGTTGACGGTAGCAGTGGGGCAAGCTTTATGTCACAGAAGTGATATCCCTGCGTTGCAATAAACGACCAACTGATACCCATTCGCACTGTCTCGTCAGTACGAGGTTTGAGTCTGTGGTATTTTAGGAGCCCGCTGTCTACAATCCCATACCAGCTTCCGCCTGAGATGCAACTTCCACCGCGTGATTCAAAACCAAGCTGACAGTTTTATTACAAGAGAATTGATTTTATGAAGTTGATTGTTATTGTAAATATCCGCTTTTTTGACTAAATTTAAAGCAATGATGAGTACACGTTATAGCGTAGTCTGAAAAGGTCTTTGTTAAGTCCTTCAGCGTACCTACTCACTCATCCCTACCGGACTCATCGGCTTAGCCATTTGATTTAAAATTCAAATTGTCATGTGGGGAAATTTATAATGATGCCATTATACGTAGAGTACCAGTAACCACAAGGTAGGCTTAACCTAGTCATCTAATAGCCGAAAATCTAGTGTGGGCTTCACTTTTGAAAGAAAGGCTTTCAAAACAATACGTTGTAACTCTATGTTCTTAGCTGAACAAATGTTACCTGTATGGGTTGCAGAATAAACAAGACTAGCCGCATTACGTCATCTTACAACTGCAGTCAAACAACAACACAAATAGCGACAGAATTGCCGTTGTCCAAACGTCACGTTGACATTTATATAATCTATACATATAATAAAACTGTAACGAGGCGATTACTGTACATTGAAGATATATTTAAAAACCATTTTTAGGAGTGTATGAGAGCAACAGAACCCAAAAATACAGTTTTAAAAAAAATTGTCTGTCTGTCTGTCTGTCCGGGATAAACTCAGAAACTACGGCACGAATTTGAATGCAGTTTCTTGAAATATGATATATGAAGTTTAAATAAAGTAACGCAAGTCTACAGGCCCCCAGTACTCGATATTCGTTATTTGTACAATTGAGTATCAGTGCCATATCTTGTTCTCCAGTCAATTGCTTCAATATGAACCTTCGTAACAGGAAGCCAAAAGTTAGGGAACAAACAACTTTTCCACTTCAGCTCAAGTGAAGTTACACGGATACTGCAAGAACAATAAAAAGTGAAAGGATTATGAAACTGCGACATGAATAGCGGCGGAAATAGGTATATCAGTTTCGGTTCAGTGATTCTGTCGCTTTGGCCTAGATATCGACAATGACTTGTCTCGTTGTCGGTTCTAGAATGTTCTGCTGAGGCAAACAGTTACTTTCATCATTGTTATTATGCTTTGATTAATAAGCTATTATGCTTCCCTGCAAAAGGCCTTTCAACAATTTAGTATATAGGGAGACACTCTGAATCAGTTTTATGTTAGAAGAGAACGAGAGATAATATTAGAAACTGACGTGATTTTAAGCGAATTAGGATTCTGCCGTAAGCGCGACGTGCTCTGTTTTCATTCCTTGAAAAAGGTCTGCGGATGGGATCGAAACGGTCTGTTCCCACTAGTTCTATTGGTTGTTCCGTTGATAGAACTAGTTTGACTTTTTTATCCAAGTGTACCACAACTTTGTTTTTTGAATAATTGACCATTACTAACGAGACCGCATTTCATCCAAATAGTTCTATAGCTAGCTATGTAAACTATATAATCCGCTATCCGATTTAATTAAACGTGAAAATCCCTTATAAATTAAACAAAAATCTCGAAGAAAATCTCGTGGTCAGTAATATATCTGGTAACATTGCCCTTCAAACCGAAATACAGTAATGCTTGCACACTACTGCTTTGCGGTTGAATAACTGGCAATGGCGTGGTCCTTCCCCAGGTGGACTCTGCAATAGAGTCCTACCACTAAAATCTCATTATATTGTTATACCACACATTTTGCCTACTAATTTTTTTTCATTAGACGTCACTGAATTATGCTTAGTGAGCTACCATACCACAAGGTTTGCCACTATTTGTCATCTCGTATCATCAAAGCCCTGCAAGTCCTTTGAGGCTGGCGTCTATCCTATGCAAACAACACCCACACACACGCCAGTACTAATTACCAATATTACTAGCCGACTCAGAGGGTCGAGGGTCGTGCCAACTCTTTTTGTCTAACCAGGAATGCCCGTTATGTGTCCTCTGCAAGGTTACTGTCCTAGATTTGGAAATTTGGAGTGAGCGCTACTAGAAATCATATTCCCTACTAAAACTTATAAGTATTTTTAAAACGTCTTTAGCTGTACATGGTTTACGTGATTTATTATTATGTCAAACTT
The DNA here is from genome assembly GCA_905404285.2 of Erannis defoliaria. Lineage (NCBI taxonomy): Eukaryota > Metazoa > Arthropoda > Insecta > Lepidoptera > Geometridae > Erannis > Erannis defoliaria. Next base: position 5,766,970 of record FR990066.1, on the reverse strand, counting down.
TATAGCAGTCGAAGGAAATTCTTAAACGTCGCACAAGTTTCATTTTCTCGCGTTTCTTGTTTTTATTTTAACTTCTAAAACAAAAGAATTATGCAACACCGCATTTGAGACAACATGATATATTTATAAATTAACAGTTTTCAGTTGTTCCCTTTTCCTAGTGTAATTGGACCTTGCTTCTTGCCAAATTTTATGAGTGTATATTAACTTACTAAAGGCATATGATATTTTTCATACCATGCCAAATACATGCTGGCGTTTATTTGGCCTAACGCATAAGCATTGCCATCCAGCGCGGCAATGCCGCCTGCATGCTGGGTACGCTGCCGACTGGTAGAGGGTTTGAGCTTTTGGATTGTCTCGTAGACTTTCATCGGTCTGGATACATTCCTTTTGTTTTATGTTGTGTAGTAGGCTAAGTAGTCTATGTAGTTTGATGTTGTTACTAAAGGCTTATGCCAAAAAAAAACATATATATATATTTTCACTAATCGCACTTCAGCTGCAGCTGAAGTTACATACGTCATTATATTTATGCTCTAACTGTCGGTCACACTACCCCGCGAGTTCTCGAACAAAACTAGCCTTAATTTAGTGGGCAACTTGAAAGTTTCCTCACGCGGGAGTTCGGGGCGGTGGCAAAATGTTAATTGCTATCATTGTGACTGAAGTTTGGCGACAATTAGGGGTTATGCGGGACAGCAGTGGCTTATGAAGTTATCACATTGAACTGTTTTGGATGGGCTTTGAATATTTATTGTTTGTGATATGATGTTCAAAAGCTAAAATCAAGTCTTACAGTCAATGACTGGAATGGTCTTCTGATGTTATTGTGGTTGCCTAGATAAAATATATTTCTCGTGTTTGGTGCCTTTGCGTACTGCTAACAAGCAAAGGACTCTTCAGTCATCTTTCCCATGCGCCAGAGCACTACTGTTTCAGAACTTGGCAAGCACGTTATATTATGATTTGTTTGAACAACAGCCGTATCTGAGGCCTTAATGATAATCATTATCAGCTTAAATGCTTGCTTCTCAGCTACTCGCACCAATGGAACTAAGTAGAGGTTTCTAAAAACCCACAAGTATTTTTTGATGTATTTCCTTACCAAATATATTTTCATGAACTAACTTTTTTATATTACAAAGCTTGTAAATAGGTATTACGTGACCGTTTCTAAACTTATTACAAACCACTTCGAGCGAAGCATAAACTAACCGGATTCGGAACTCCATAAATAACCCAACTTGCAAAGAACCGTAAGAAATCCGTAAGAAAACGCTACGGTTCAACAGTTTCATTATATAAAGTCTGGCTATTGAGGATCATTTCCGTAAATGATAAGTTTGCCCTAGTTCAAACCACTTGTGGAGTTTTTTTGATCCTTTTCCCTATGATCCCTATCTCTTATATCCCGTCTCGTCGACGTACACATCGATTGAAGTATTTCTTGGTAACTATGAAATGAAGAACAACCCTTTAAGCTTAAAAAAAATCAGTCACAACGCACAGCCTAAACCAGAGAAACCATCAAGATATAAAGAAGAGTTCCTTCATGCTTCTAGACCTTTCCTTCTTATTCGATATGACGGCGATATTTATGTACATTATATGGGTCCTGCTCAGACGCCCCGCTGGGGTGTAGGTATTGTGCATTACCTTCTATGAGCATATATCCGAGCCAACCCAGCTCATTGAAGTACTGGAGCGAGGCTTTGGGTCGCAGTCATAGTAGTTGGAGAGGGTTAGATGGAGATCCAATGGGCTGCATGGCTCCAGTAGGTTGGATGGTAGTGGCAGCGACGGTGAGGTTCCTTTCTTTGACGTAGATTTAAATACTAAGAAATAATTTTGAAACTCTCTTTGTTACCTACATTGTATTTTCTATATTTCTTTATTATATAGCCTTAATGCGCCTAAGGTCGTCACCTTGCTGTATCTAAAATAATTATGCGTGTACTTATACCATAAATAACCAACAAAATGCGTTCACATGAAAACGTTACATTTTATCTTTGCAACAAAAACGTAACGTAAACCGTAACGCAAAAAATACTATTCCTTGTAACGATGGTTGTAAAAAGATCGATTCATGACGTACTTACCTCTACCATTATGTTTTATGGTATCTCCCGAACTGGGTAACCGGTTAAGTTCAACCCTTAAAAAACCCTTCGGTACACCTGTTTGAAATTTATTCACCATTCAAAGTCATTCTTCCGCGTCGTCGAGCGTTTTGCATTTTTTATTCATTTGTCATTAAGATTGATTAGGGCTGCCACCAGATTTTTGTGCTTTGTAAGACCAGTTTTACGATCTTGCTTTTGTGTACACATTTCCTTCTAGGCATAAGAAAACTCTTTATTGTTTACACCGAAAGTTGCATTAATTTTCCTCATTGTAGAAAAAAAACTGCCAAGTGTAAAAACCGCTATCCATTATCCGACGTCTATTATATTGTAAACTAGCTGAGTTAAAGATCTATTATTAGATATTTACGGGATATTTACCGTCCCGTCGTCATCAACAGCCAGAAGACGTCCACTACTGGACAAAAGCCTACCCCTTAAGGGGGGTTGCCATAATCCCCACGCTTGGCAGGCAGCTTGGGGATCGCAGAACTCACCACCGTTAACCGAGAGGACGCTGCTGCCCGTCCTCCGGTGGGTCTGGATGTAGTTTTAATACATACCCAGGTCCCGTCGTAATATCTCGTAAGTAATAATATTAGGAGTTATGTAATTATTTAAAAACTGGATTTTGTTATTGTTCGTTCTATCATACACGCAAATTTACCTAATGGGCATATGAGATTTGACATCTAATCATTATCTCAGGGCGAAGAGCGCAGTGCAGTGCGTGCAGGATTTAGTTGCTAGTTTCTCAATTCTGGTACAGCTACTGCAAATGCGTCATGCTTAATACCACGCGTAGGTACTTTATGGAATAAAAAACAAGTGCAGATCGAAGTATTAAAATTTTTCGTGTTGAGGCAACCCTAACCAAAATTAGGGGCTATCACAACTCTGCGGGGCGCCAACTAAAATATGTTGCAGAAACGTCCCTCATGTGTTCTATTTGCAATTTAACGAACCGTGATTGTGTTATAGAACCAAACACACTGTAGGACCCCACTAAAAAGCAGAATCACCCTAGTAAGCAAAGCACCCTACTAAATCCGATTTTGGCGCATTGTCACCCTAAATTTATTGCAACAAGTGTACCTCTTTACAAGCTTAGCTTTTTTGACATTTGGTATGTTAATTAAGCGATTGTGTTCGTTTTAAGGGTAGATATTTTTGTAATAATAAGTACACGAATTAATATCAGGCACGTGTGTGAGGGTTGTAATGAATTCAGTACTACGCATATTTTTTAAATTGTATTTTGCATGATAATAGGCACTTAATTTTCATTTCTGTTTTTTTAATGGTGAGTAGTGTTTCTACTACAATTACAGCTTTTTTTAGTAAATTAAGCAATAATACATTTATATACTTAACCATGTTTTTAAAATTGTATCTTGCATGATAAAAGGCGCTTGTTTTTTTTCCAATGAGTTCCACTAGAATAACAGTTTCTTTAGTAAATTAAGCAGTTTTAAATTGTCTTTAAAATTTAACCCGAACATTCAAATGTAAGACATAAAAATGAGAAAGAGTATGTTGCCGGTAACTTTTATTAAATGTTATTTTATTTTTCCATATGGTCACCTTTTAGCGTAATACACTTGGAACATCTTTTTTCTAAGCTTAAATTTCTTATCTTAAAAATTCTTCATCCTGAGCACCTAAAAACTCGTGTACTGCAGCGACTACTGCTTCATAATTTTCGAACCTCTGTCTACTCAGAGATTCCTACCTCGGAAATAGATAGAAAGAAAAATAAATATAAATACACATAATTTTCTAAGAAGACTAGATACTACGTAAGGAAACGCGGCGCGGTGTTTAAGGATTTTACTTCACTACGTCACGCCCGTTTTGCGTCTCGCACTCTTCAAGGGCCTTACTTAAACGTTGCATAAGTTAACAAACGTAATTTAACATCAAGGACACAAATCAAGCCCCCTGTAAAGCGTGGGGATTATGGCAACCCCTCCCTATTAAGGTGGAGACCTTCGTTCAGCAGTGGACGATTTCTGGCTGATGACTTGATTTGTGTCGCACAAATCAAGTGCGCTGTACTAACTAATAACTTCGTTTATCTGCGGGATTTTAAAGTAACGCCGTTATTATTTATTCCTATGTATCTTTTTCCTTTACTACTGTTTATGTAAGTCTTAGGGTACATGACTGATGTTTATATCGTTGAAACTAATAGCTTTGATGAAGAATTTATGTAAATATAATATGTTTATTGAAAAAATAATTTTAATCGGTTATTAATGTTCTGATATAATATAAGCGTTCAAAATGTTTGGTAGAGAAAACTCTCCCTTTCCCACAAAACAAAAAATTACGACACGCCTCTGTGCGCCATTATACTTGTCAGAATAGAATTGATATGGCGTACACAGAAGTGACGTCATAATCTCCTCCCTGTCTAGCATGATATTAAAATGCTTATAAGTTGCTTATTTTTGATCAGATTTTCATTTTGTTTTCATTAATCAGCTATATTTATGGGCCACATTGTAATAGGACAATAAAAAAAAACCAGTCATCTAGCCTATTATACGTATGGGGTGAAAGCAGTGATGACGACTGATAAAATGGAGAAAGGATAAGTGCTGTGCAGTGTGCCTAGTGAGACATGGACAGGAACATCATCATCATCAGCCCGGAGACGTCCACTGCTGAACGAAGGCCTCCCCCTTAGACCGCCATACTGAATGACAACCTGCCATTTGCATCCACCGGTTGCCCGCGACTTTTACAATTTCGTCGGTCCACCTAGTGGGAGGCCTTCCTACGCTGCGTCTTCCGGTTCGCGGTCGCCACTCCAGAACCTTTCTTCCCCATCGGTTGTCAGTTCTTCGAGCGATGTGGCCTGCCCATTGCCACTTCAACTTGCAAACCTTGCGATCTATGTCGGTAACTTTGGTTCTTTGGCGAATATCCTCGTTCCGGATTCTATCGCGCAAAGTAACTCCGAGCATAGCTCTCTCCATTGCCCGTTGCGTGACTCTAAGTTTCTCCAACAGGCCAGCAGTTAAAGACCACGTTTCAGTTCCATATGTCATCACTGGCAACACCTACTGGTCGTATACCCTTGTCTTCAGACACTGCGGGATTTTGAACGAGAAGATATTACGCAATTTTCCCGAACGCTGCCCATCCGAGTTGGATTCTTCGGGCGACCTCTTTGCGGACAGGAACATGATGTTGTAAAAAATACAGGATCTTTACCGCCTTATACAATTAATTCGATAACTCATCGAGAGCGATCGCATTAATTGACGTCTTTGAGCCAAAAAACCGAATAAAAAAACCGGATTAATTCAACTGTAGTTGATGAAAATTCGGTCATGCAAAAAAATAATTGGTTCCTTTACAAAGGCGGTTCTCTATTTCCGATGGGCAGAAATTTTAATCAAAAAGTGCTACGGTAAGTTGACGTGAAATATCAGATCCGCAAGCTTTCGCACAAAGTTTTCGGTAAGTACCTAATAATTCTGGAAAAATTAGGTGCTAGCATCACGATTACTCATCATAAAACTTTTGCTTTTTCACAAAAAACATCTTTCTATTTTTGAAAAACTTTGATATCTGTATCAAAGGCTTTTTTATGACTTCAATTGTACCCGAAATTCGTCACCAATAAATAAATAAATTAAGTAGTAATTTCGTTTTGTTGTGTTTGTCTTTGGTTGTTGTATGGTCTGTGCGGAAAGACACCTATCGTGATATTCGTGATCACCGATCACAAAGTGAACTAGCGTCACGATTTTAAAATGATAGCTACAGCTTATTTGTTCGGTCAAATGAAAGAAGTAAAATTAACAAGCAGCTGTCAGTTTGGTTCAAAAATTACGATGGTTGCTCCCTCGCTCATCTGTAGATATACTTAAGTAGTTAGTCAGACTGTACCCTATTCCTTCTTGCTGGCAAATGTCTAAAGCATTTGCTATGTAAATCTCGCTTTTCTGTGTGGTTGCTACCTAAACAACAATTGTACACAAATTTAACAAAAAAAACTTCAAACAGGTCACCCAGCACGAGAACAAAAAATAATAAATTTTTGTTTCAAAGTCGTCTGTTGTTACGGATAAATCGGAGAACATACATAAAATAAAAATACATACAGTCGAACCGATTTTAAAGGCGGTCAAAAAAGTTAACACAGCGGCGGCGGCGCCTAAAAATCCAACGACTGTTCTCGCCACATACCTACTATATATCTAAAACTCATAAAAGTCCACGTCACGCATCACCGTCAAAAGTTGCTACCAGTAAAGTACATTACGTTAGAAATTCATGGCGTCCGTGACAATCTATATGCAAAATAGGTGCAAACAACTCACACCACTTGAACGGTTCTGCAAAACGGTAACCGTTTTATAAAATCGTTTTATACAATTAGTAAACGCTACGTGGCTCATGTTCGTTGGATTGAAAATGGACGGTGCTACGCAACGTGTTTCCCTGAAAAAAATATGGGACAATACTTTTTGTTTGTTCTTTCAAAGCTACGAAGTGAGTAAAATGGGTGGTTATCTGAAAGGCAATAAAAAATTGTTCATAAAAATCCGTTAGATGGCGTTGACGAGACGTAGTTCTGAATAGCATGGTTCTATGGTGAAAACCGCCAATTTTTGTTGAAATCCAGCCAATCTACTCTCTTTATTTACGTAATCGGGCCTCGCAAGCAACGTTTTAAATATTTACTAACTAACAGTTAAATTCCCGTAAAATTATCGTAGAAATTAATGTAAAACATTCGCAAATTGGATTATGCAAACTATGTGGGGAGACTGGGGGAGACCTAAATATTCTAAAGGAACGATTTCTCGCGTCGCAAAACGAACCTGCGACGCGTCGCAGCTTAGGGGGTTATTTCAGAATCGGTGATATTAATTGTGTCCTGCCTGTCACTCATTTCGATTGGACAACGGTGGTGACAAACAATATCACATGATGTTTTAGCCTGATTAGAGTATAGCTATGAAATAAAAAGTTGGTATTTCCTATTGGGTAACACCCCCGGGGTCGCCTAGCGAAGAATTTACCGCTGTTTACCTAATTTTAAGTGACGACATGCCCTGTACGATGTACATGGTCGAAGATGGTAAAACGCTTTTAGTCTTTTATAGATATGACACCCAAATATATGCATCCTGTTATTGTTCAAAAACATAAAAGACAAACTACAAAAAAAAAACAAAGGAACAGAATACAAAAAAATAGGCTTGATACGAAATTAACGTATTAGCTTAGTCGTTACTTTGAGCCAAATTTTATTCTATCATTCGTAAAAGCTACATTCTTCACTAAACTTGAAAATGTTGAAGAGGCAGCAACTTGACCTCATTAGCGTTGTATAAATAGGACAAACCAAGACAAAGTTAATTTGCATCCGTCCCTTTGTGTATTATCTTTAATCATGTACGGTCCGTAATAAAGGGTTTTCGCCTTGCACATAAACAAATATCTCATTTTAAACCTACCCTAATTTATAGAGGCTTTAAACTCGCGAGTAGCTAAGCTATGAAGCGTGGGAGAGATTAGAGAGGCCTCATTAGACTGAACTTCGTCTTTACGAGAAAAGATAAAGTTTTCTGGGGATTAGAATGACTAGCAGAATCCGTCCTCAATAGTTTGATGTTTGACTTTGAATACTGGACGTCAATAAATTTGCAAATAAGCTCCTAAAAAGATATAATATTGGTATAGGTCTTCCAAGCTTAAGAGTCCTACAGTTGGGATGTATTGTAGACAGTTGATGCTATGGATGCAGTAGATGCTATGCCTGATATTGTATTACAGTACACAGATGCCTGGATTGTGCTTTATTTTAGTTAGTGATTAGTGATATAAAAGCTTAATAACCGTTTAGTGGACCTGGGTAAGTCCTGCATCCAGAACCACCGGAGGACGGGCTGCGTCCTCTCGGTTAATGGTGGTGAGCATTCTACGATCTCCAAGCCACCTGCTAAGGGCTTGGGGGGTGAATAGTTAATCTTAGTAAATTTTTGGACCCTCCTCGTTGATGCTAGTAATTTCTCATAATTATACTTTTTCTCTGTGTTGTCATACATATACTTTGATTATATAGACAGGTATAATTATCATTGTACATATAGGTACATATTTATGTTTTATATATTAGTTTATTATAAATATTGTAGGTATTTTAAGTATTAGTATGTATTTTTACATATATTTTTTTAAATGTTATATTAATATTATGGTGGGTACATGTTTATGATTTCACACACTTTTCTTTTATTGCACTCCCCGTCTTCTATGCATTCTATAAATCCTCTTCATCCAAAGGTTGCCTGGAAGAGATTGCTTTTAGCAATAAGACCGCCACAGTCATGGCAGTCCCTCCCAAAAGGAGGAGGCCATCGTCCAACAGTGGGTCTTCTGGCTGTTGATGAATCGCTCAGTATCGTCTGTAGTATTCCCTTTCCGCAGCATTCAGTTCGCGACTGAACGTCAATAATAAGTATCAGTATACGACATAAGTGCACTGCTTTTATAAAATTATGTTGTATGACTTCGCCTAGTGATCATCATCATCATCAGCCCGGAGACGTCCACTGCTGAACGAAGGCCTCCCCCTTAGACCGCCACACTGTACGACAACCTGCCATTTGCATCCACCGGTTGCCCGCGACTTTTACAATGTCGTCGGTCCACCTAGCTCGGCCGTGCCAATACTGTAGTTAAATAATAATTAAATGAAACTGTATTAATTCAGGCAATATAAAACCCATAAATGGAAAATGGACTAAGAAAACAAATTTAAATTAATAAAAAAAAAATGTAGTCATTATTTATTTACGGTTCCTGCTCTTTTAATCGCTCTTTTCATTATCATTATTTAGTTAAGGGACGGCAGTGTAAATATTAACACGTTATCACTCGTATGATCTGGATAGTAACAATCAATAGTAATTTCGAAACCTCCAACGAATTGTTGTCAAACAAACACTTAGCTGGCCTGTCAAACAACGAACCGATAAAGTACACCATTTTATCCCCTGCGTAATTTCCACCTCAAAACGTTTAACGGCTTCATCTTCATTTTCAATCAGAAAAGGATTTAGTTGTATACCTTAAACACATTTCCGACTTATTTTGTGAGCAGCGAAAAAATCCCAAGATGAAAAACGGTATATCCGATATTCAATCATGCCTACACGCACAATGCTGGCTTATTCCGAATACCAACGTTAATACTCTCGGCATGGGGGCTGTAGCGAGGTATGAAAAACGTGAACGGAAATATTGCACATACAAGCTGATTCCTGCGACTTAACACGCGCTGCCTAAGAAATTCGCATCGAATTTTATTCATACTGATGATATAACTACACAAAATTTAAAAAAAACAACTGTCTTCAACATTGATCTATACTATAGATACACAAACTTGCAAAAAATATGTCCGCGCCAAAACTTTTTGAACGACTTGAACTACGATAAGACACAAGAGCTCAAGCATACATTGAACACTATAAAAGCGAAATAAAGTCTAAATTCGAACAATTGTGAACTATATAACGCACGTATAGGTAAGTACAAAGGAATTCCGACGTATTTTGACTGTTTTCACTTAGATATTGTGAGTCTTTAGATAATCGCTCAATGGTCTTCAAGAACTTATGCGACCACCTCGAGAGTATAAAACAAAAAAGAATGTAAAAACCGGTCCTCAATTGAAAATCGGTGAGCATATATAAAAATATCATGAAATTGGTGAAAAATTGTTTGTCAAATGTACTTAGACTGATCCGCGAAGCATGGCTTTTAGTCGATGGACCCATAAATAAAAAAGATCGTGAAAAAGTAAATTGATTATTGATAAATGAAATTGATAAATTGAGTCGTATAAGTTGATGTAAGTGTGAGAGGGACAGAAGAATATTTTGCGCGAGTTATAGAAGGAGACTTCGCCAATTTAAAGTCTGCATGTCGTTCTAATAACTGTGGCTTACCCACAACCGTAACTTAGCTCACTAAATTACAACTGCGTGACATACCATTTATGCCTTGGGGAACCGCATTTCCTATAAGCGCTAAGGGATCTTACAGTCCGGCGCGGACGTCCGCTTCGGTTATTCGCGCGCCTAACTGTTCCAAAGCCAAAGGGAAAAAAAGAAATTTTTAAAGAAAGTGACTTACTGATTCCTGTTTTCTGTAAGTGTAATGTCACAGTTTTATATATTTTATATGTTCTACGGTACAGAAACTTGTGTGATTATGCGTGGCTGATACGGAAAGCTGAGTGAATTCGTCGAGAAAAAGGCAATCATAAGAAGAGCTTTCAAGTATCCTATTTGGCATTCATTACTTTGAAACATTCGATGGTGCAACGTAGCTCTGTAATTTCGCTACAATATTGCCATTTAATATATCTTTAAAGAGCACACAAAGTATACTCATTAGAAGATATCAGAAGTCGCCATATTGATTCCAAACGAGACGACCTTAAAAATAGACCGTCTTCATGTATTTATTAACGTATAATTACGTAAATAGTACTCATACATGCAGCCTATTTTCGCGCTATTTCAAACACAAGATAGGGCACTACAGTCACAGGAAAGGCACACGAAAGAAATTAGAAGAAACGTGGCCGAACCCGATCAGGAACGACACCTTTGCTAGTTTTTCAACCGCCAAGCGTAGTGTGCAAGCATTACCTACTGTGTTTTGATTTGAAAGGCAATGTTACTCAGTCTGACGAATACAGTGCAAAGCGGCGCAGTATTTTGAAGTTCACAATTCTTGCACTACTAATGTTACGAGCAGGCGTGATTCTTTCCACTAGGCGAACGTGCGCCGAGGATGAGCGAGGATGTGGAACTCTCTGGCGAAGTCTGTGTTTCCCGAAAAGTACAACATGGGCGTCTTCAAATCCAGAGTAAACAGATTCCTTCTAGGTAAGCGTACTCCATCCTAGATAACATCGTTGCCTAACGTCAGGCAGGACGTGGTCGAACGCAAACCTATATAGTAAAAAAAAATGTCACGTAGATCTCGTCACTTCCATTTCATACACAATATATAAAGAGCACACAAAACTGCCGTTGTAATGCTTAGGATGGTTCTACTGATAAACTACATGCACTTTCACATTGTGAGCCCACCGCTCGGCCACAACATGTTTGGCAGCCCGCCACATACGGTATCAACACCCTTTTAACCCCGCTGTTAGCGGTTGTACATAGTAAGGATGCCATGTTTCGAAACCAAAACTGACATTTGGATGACATTTGGGACTGAAAGGTTGTTAGGAAAGCGGATTCGGCTATTGAAAGGACGGTCTTGGCAGTCTTAGTCTTTATTGTATAGTTGCATAGCTAAAGGAGAAGCGACCTAAAGTTTGGATTCAAGTTATACATAAAGGCTCACCTGAAATCTAGAATTTACTTAAAATCCGATTCACTAAAAAACTATGTATACAGCTTTGTCGTCGTCTCTAAATTTAACTGTCATACTACGCTCTCTACGTTGAAAATTAATCTGGTAACTACATCAGGGTAGTACGACGAAAATTATAGGTGACATTACAGGCCTTTGCTATAACTGGATTCTATTTTACAAATTGATAAAAAAAAGGATATTAATAAAATAAAAATGTACACCGATTACCCCGACATTTGAAGACTGATAATTTAAAACATACTTTGTTTCTGTAGTGTAGAAATTCCAATGATAATTATGAATAATGTTGTTCCAGCATTTATTGCGTTCAAAAGTAGGTTTTTAAATGGTAAAATACTATACAACTTCACATTATTCAAACAAATACATTACTGCCTCTAAAACTCCGAGTGCTTGGATCACGATCTGATTGTACGACACATGAACTTTCGAACTTGCTAGCATTTGCGTGCCTACTTATTTTATTTTCCCTGCAATTTTCCTCAAGTTGGCAGAACCTTTCTCACAGTTTTGAAACATAAATAAAAATATAGGTGTTATCCGGGAACGTAACTTAAATTCCGGAAGTAAACAATATAACACTGGTCCGGAAACACGCATGACGTGAGGTGAACCAAACTTTGAGAGTTAGAGCCAAACGTTTGTACAAACTGGGACCTAACGAAGACGATGTTTAAGTTCATATTTCCTTGTTTGATACTTGTTGTTTAGGATATGTTTTCACTGTCTACCGCATCCCGAACATTTGGGTTATGTCGGCATGAACACGTTTATTGCTCGTTCCTCAGATACATGCAAATATGCATCAGTTTAATTTATATTCGTATTTGTCTGAAAATTGTAAAAAGCCAAAACAGTTTGAAAAATTTGTCATAAACGTATTATTATTATGTGTAAAAATTGTCCTTACATCATAGACATACATCCTTACATTCATTTTTTTCGGATCATATAGGTTCAATGCGTTGCAATGTGTAATAAAAAGGTTCAACAATAATGAAGAGTACGTGTATGAACTCATCATTATGATCAACTTTTACTATGGTGCCAACCATAAAATCACGTTAAAAAACACCTGTTCCATACCAAAAGTTCATAGACCTTGGACAAAATGTATGGAACAGCTGAATTATTTTCGCGATTTTAGGGTTGTCCCCATAGCTAAAGTTGTTCATTATGATGAGTATATACATACCCTTCAGTATTGTTGAACCTTTTTGTTACACATTGTATATAAGTTTTGACTTACCTTTTTCCTTTGATTTACGAGATTATACTAGAGAGAGAGCTAGATTCTCCAAGCCTTTTTCAAAGTTCTGAGTCATGAGGTTTCTGTATCTATGTCCTATTCTTGGAGAAGTCAGATATCTACCCAAAGCTTCGACCAGAATTCGGCGGTAACTACTTGATATCGCAGCTGTTCACCTACAAAAAAATGCACTCATATAAATCAGTTAATTATTGCTTGTTGTTTGGCCCGAGCGAAATTTTCTTGATACACACAGTCACACATCTTCACAACCTGTGCTAGATCAATAACTTTGTATCACGTGCCAAAACCTTCATCCATTCAATAGACGTGCATAAGAAATAACAATAAATAATTATCTTCTTTAGAGAAAATTATATCAAATACCTTAGTACGTGTGAATGTATGAAAATAAGAGATTCAGTTCAACAAACAACTTAAGCCGCGACACCAAAACAATAACACGAATATTTATCAAACTATCGCTCGTAACGAGAGAGAAAGCTCAATCCTCCAAGCTCGTAACAGTATGGCTTGTCAAGTCTTTAGATTTTATTCTATTTTGGGCACGCTTTTAAACGCATTCCAATCCACCCATTAGGTAGTTCGAAACAACACAACAACTTTTAAATGACAAGTAAATTGGATAACGATTGTCTAATTCGAACGAGAAGAGTATATTTGAAAAAGCTCAAAATAGATGTCAAGATGACAAAGCAAGTCGCATTATAGTATCAAAAATCCCCACAAAATAAAATCTTTTAAATTCAACCAATGAAGACTGTTACAAGATTGACGGTTAATTTCATTGCTCGTCAGAACTCCATTCAATCATTTGATGACATCGTTCGTTCAATTAAAATCAAATTTATGGTCCCCTTGTTTGATAACCCTTTAGATGCCGAGGGTAATAAGACAACGGCACGATCTTAAACAAAATTGTCATTTCGAAGGCTCCCCTGAAGTGTTTTGTCTTGTACGCCGCAGAATATTCCCGCAAATGATTTTCTTTTCGAAATACTATTATTAAAACACTGTTTTAAACTATCACGGTTGTTTACTAAAGTTCTATTATTATTAAAGGGATATTTACCGTGATTATGTTGTGAAATGAGCTCCCGACACATCTCCCCGTCTACTCGTGAACATGGTGCATGCAACTGCGCCGAAACATCGGGAGCTCATTTCACAACATAATCACAGTCATCATCATCATCAGCCCGGAGACGTCCACTGCTGAACGAAGGCCTCCCCCTTAGACCGCCACACTACGACAACCTGCCATTTGCATCTACCGGTTGCCCGCACACATAATCACAGTAAATATCCGGTAATAATAATAGAACTTTACTATTATTTTAACTTTAGTTTTGTTACAAAAAGAGTCTCTTCTTATTAGTTAGTGGCCGATGACATGGGCGCCGACGCCGCCGCAACTCTATGCTTATAATATTCTACTTATATTCGAGTCTTAACTTTTATTTCTATGGGCATTGTGGCCTTCGCATAATTAATAAAAACCTTTATAGTGAGATGGTGTATAATTATTTCTTCGCCTGTAACTATACTTGCTTAGTTGTTCGGAAACGAAGTTGAGATATTCGTTGTCTTTTTCATGTTGCTTTAATTAAGGTCGTATACTTGCATCGGCTACCTCTTAAGACTTTGATGGATTGTTTGGTCCGTCCCACAAAATCTAGGTTCCCCGTAATCCATCAAACCACAGATCTACTAATATCACAAACCTAATATTTCTTAGTGGCTCAGTCTTTGATTAATGGAGGAAAGTAAGTCTTTTATGAAAGAGCGGCTTTATTGCGAAAGTTTTAGCTGTTATTTTGGTTTTCAATTTTCCAACTCGGAACTTGATTGTTTGAGGTCATAAAGTGGTTTTCTTGAATAGAAGTATAACACGCAAAATAATTCTGACTCCTGTAGATGTAGACAGAGGTGAATGATACGCTGGAGGTCATGTTGTGTATCAGACATAACGTTTGTTATATTTTTGTTGCACGACTTTAACTTGACATACCTATCAGTTAACCTGGTATTGTCATTGTTATGTTTGACATCAGAATCTGAAATGTAGTACAAACGTCTAGACTGACTATGAATTTCATATTTAGTCCCCATTTTTTTCTTTTAGTGAATCAAATCTTTTTAGTGTAAATTTTAAAGCCCATATCTTTTTGTTACAGGTAAACAGTTAACGAGTCTGGAAACGTTGATATATTCCATGACACAACGATACCACATTGTGGTGGAGGACTCTACTGCAGAGTCCACCTGGGGAAGTACCACACCTTTGCCAGTTATTCAACCGCCAAGCAGTAGTGTGCAAGCATTGCGTTGCGTGATCAAAATGCTGGCGTTTATTTGGACCAACGCATAAGCATTGCCATTCAGCGTGGCAATGCCGCCAGCATGCTGGGTACGCTGCCGACTGGTTTGTGTGTTTGAGTGGTTTTGAGCATTTGGATTGTCTCTAGACTTTTATCGGTCTGGATACAATCCTTCTGTTTTTTGTTTAGTCGGCTAAGTAGAACTTGTAGTTTGTTGTAGTTAATAAAGGCTTATAGCATTACTGTGTTCCGGTTTGAAGGGATATGTTACCAGAGAAATTACTGGGTATGAAGAGATTTAACATTTAATATCTCAGGGTGACGCGCGCAGTGCAGTGCGGTGCAGGATTGTGTTCGCAAGTTCACAATTCTCGCACTGCTATTGATAGTGGCACGCGTGACGCTTACTACAAGGTGAACGTCTTGCTCATCTCGCCACTTGATTGTATAAAAAAAACATGACTACATTGGTAAATAAAAAAATATAAACTTTACAAAATGAAGAAAGTTAGAGACATAGATTATAGGCCACTATCTGCCTCCTAAAGAAAAACAAATAGCATTATACTAACAAAATCGAAATGAACCACATCTACAAAGCGATCATCGATCAGTCCCAAGTTCCAACATCCTTACCCGCCAAAATTTACTGCCACACATTACATCTGTACGAAATAGTAAAACAAATAGCTTCCAGCATTACCCAGATACGAACAAATACCCTCTATTAGATGCTCACGTCCGCGAGAGCTATGCCACCGAAACACATAAACGAAAATCAAATACAACAAATTGAAACCCACCGTGCCATCGCAATGTGGAAGTGTTGTCAGTAATGTGTCTCCGTATAACTACGAAACACTAAATTAAAGGTAACTTTAAAATTTTGTCGGATTTGAAGCAGGCTAAACCAAGAGTGACGAGGTTCGATGACATCAACAGGAAACAGATAAACGCGTCTGGCTGACTGATAGCACAAACTAAGACAGGAAGTAAAACCTATTTAATGCAAGTATTTGGGCTTTACTTGTAGCCAAAATTGAGAGGTGTTGCCTTGATCGAATTAGTCTCTTCTATTTCAATCTTATTATGTTATGTTTGAAACTTTTCTATTTATACTAATAGGTACTAGAAATAGAAAAGTTATATCTCATCATGAATTACCTATTCAACTGAATTAAAGCATCTACCTCTGAGTAAAGCTCTTAACATTGATAAAATACCGGCTGTAGGTTTGAACCCCGTTATCCTTCTAGGATAAATCATTGTACTCTTTACATAATGAACTTTTAATAAACGCAAACGTCAGCCATGTCAGAGGCCTACGGGCGGCACATTAGCTCTGACACTAGGACTGGCCACTCAGCCTATACGAACTTACTTACTTAATAAACGCAAACGAAAAAAAACTAAAAAAGGCTATTTCATACATTTTTACCAGGGTCAATGAACTCCTTTTTGCCCCGTAGTAAAAGTTGTTGATAATGCCAAGTACAATGATATCCTAAAATTATAACAGTGTACAAACTAACATCCGGTATATTCGCATGCCACACATGCACAATAGCTCAAGTGACCTTGAAATTCAGAAGCGCTATTTTTGAAAATCGTTCCTTTAAGCGAGAGCGAATCCAGGCCAAAGGGGGAATGTTCGTCCCGAGCCCGCCGAAGGCCCAAGAGTGATTGAAATATTTTCGTATAAGTTATTGTAATTTCATTACTTTAGATACTGTTTTTATCAGTACCGTTATAGTGAAAGCAAACACAAACATCGATCGAAACCAACGAGAGTTTTATGGAGTACATTTCAAGGCAAAATATTTATTGCCTACTTACTATTTGGCTTAAAACAGGATTGAGCTGATTCTGTTCGGTGTGCCTAGAATCTGTATGCTGACAGCTGAAAGCTAGATCTATTGTTAGTGAACATTTAAATATTTTTACTGTAGCACAGAAGTCTGCATATGAGATGCTCGACATATTCCGTTTTTTTGGATATTGTAATTTTAATAAAAACAGATCTCATCGAAATCATATTTCGAACGTCAATCAAAGAAGTTGATAACGGGGATGTATTCAACAAACTGTCATGCATATATTTCTATGTGGCTGCATCATAACGAGAAGCACGTGCCGATTCGTCTATGCCTTTGCCAGCAAACTCATAGTTACAATAGTTTAATGCTTAAGTTATCGATTTTAGTTCTAAATTCGTTTACTCCCATGAAACTAACAAGTTTCCCGCTATCTGAACGTGTGTTGCCGAGTTTATTGTTATAGCGACAGTGTTTCCTTAGGGATTACATTCGTTCCTGCATTGCTCCGCTTTCTAGTTTTCTAACTAGCTAGGGTCACACTTTCTCTACGCTTTTTCTATGCTTTGCTGTTTCCTTGATATCTTTAGTTTAAGCTGGGTTGTAGATTTGTCTTTCTGACCTTCAAACCTACGATGAAGCTGGCAGTGGCTACCCAAAAATATGAACGTAGGCATAACATAGTTTCAGTTCCGATGGCTCACGATCATCCAGTTCATCTTGGTCTAGTTTGCCTGCGTTGCAGTCTGCAGGCAGTCTTGGTCTTTTCAACCAAGTGCTCTAGAAGTTTCTAACGCCTGCTAAAGTCACATGTGAGAATTATTGAATAGCGTAATGTCTCATTCGCAAATTATTCCACGCTCGCACAACGTCCCATCATTTGCAGAACGTCCCTTTCTAAAAACTTCCCATTCCCAAAATATCCCATGCATACTATACTACTCCTATAAAGTCCAGCGATGATAGATGTTATGTAAAGTTTTTGTTTTGTTGATGGATAATATTCGACAACTTTCGAATCACCACATCGTCCAAAAATGTTTGAAATGAACCGGAATTCTATGTCTTGCCATTTCTACCCCACATAAATATCCACGTGCTCTATTTTTAGAGCATTAAGATATTAAAATAGAAAATATCTCTTCATCAATCTTGTACGTTAAATTTTAAGTAACATTCGCAATCCCACTGGCGAAGTAATCTATAGTGCCTTTTTAATTTTAAAGATTTAAAATGAAGCCACCAATTTCTACTATTCACATTCAATTGCCACTATAGTACTTATCTTTTAACACACTAAAACTCACTACCATTCACTAGTCACATTTCTCTACCTGTCCTAACTGAACGCGAATTTAAATTCTATTCAGTAAGATAATGCGAAGATATCTTGATTTATTGCATTCGTGCAGCGGAGATGTCGACTATAAATATAAATGCACTATAAATGTGACCTGATCGTGACTAGTTGTTCCACCAATGAGCATTGAGCATTGCTTTTTGTGATAACCGGTGGCGTCATGTTCTACAATTGGATATAAAAGGCTGAGAGAAAGCATTTTGAATTTACTACATCATCTCTTGCTTATGGCACAGATTATATAATCCTATACTAATAATTACCAGATTAATAACTGAGCAGAAGATTTTGACATCTCATATCTCAGGTTGAGAGTGCAACATTATATTTTTAGGAAACTAGGAATTCTAATGAAAAAGTGTAATATTCCATTCCGTGAATCGGTCAGGCCTTAAGCATAAGCAAGTGATCTAATGCACGCCACTGAGTCTATCGCTACCCTGAATACTAGGCTCTGAATAAGTGGAATTTAATGAATGTATTCTAGATATTGCGTTGGCAAAGGGATCGGGAATCCAGGACATCGCGCTGAGAACTTATAACCGGCTGTCTTGGTCATAGTTCGTGTGAAAACTAAATTTGCGGGTGCGTCGATATGTCTACGAAGTTATAAATAGCCTTTTTTTCTTGTCCAGTGCTGGACTTAGGCGGTGTCACTCCGCAGTTTAGGTATGTTTGCCGTCGCTCCATCTATCCGTTTATGTTATGTATGAGCCTATACATAACATAAATTTAATTTGTGGCCATCTCAACAAAGTCAGCTCATGAGGAAATAACCTAATTAATTTACGCCTGTATAAATAACCTATCCAATAATTATGAGTAGAAAAAATAGGCGTTTCTTAATGGACTTCTTTCTTCTACTTAAATATTTTCATAATTGTATCAGCTTATCTTCTATCCCTCACATCCCTAGACAATACCTAAAATAGCTCCGAGCGTACGGACTTAAATACCGATCCGCTAAGTATCTTCTGACAGTGAAATTATCCAAAGTTACTATGAACAGGTGAAAAAATCGAAACCACTTCATTATGACAAGGTAGTGGAGTTAAGTCATACTCGTAGCTAGCTCTACTTGCGTTAATGGTCGACACCATGGTTTAATGGACAAGTCTTTTAACGGCTCACTACATTCATCATACACCACTAATGAGGTCATTGACGCTGACAGCTGGATAAAGCCACAGCTCCGATCATAGTCACATAAGCTACGTCACAGGTTAGCTAGCAGTTACAGCACGGCCTCATTAACTCCGGAACACTACGACATTCGTTGTTTTTTTAATCTCGTTAAATTAAAAAGTCGCTTAAGCGTTCTATGGAATTAGTTCCGGCTGGATATTCACCATGAAGTGACGTCATCTCTCATTCTTTTTTTTGTCGAAGCTCTTCGGAATTTAAATTAAGCTCGGAGCGAAGCGTTGTCTCTGGTTTAGCTGACCCCCTAAAAAACTCATTAATCTTAAAATGCGTGGCGAAAATTCTTTATCTAAAACGATAAAATTCTACTGATTTGGCTTATTATCTTCTACTGATACTTAGGAACAGTAGTTAAGACCAGCTTTGCTAAAAAATATAGAGTAAGTTTACTATAGTGCTAGTGTACAATATGACTGCATGCTCATGCACGCTTAGATAATATGGCTGAGCTATGCGGAAATTTTGCAGAATTGCATTACAATGTATAAGCGATTTGGTCAAAGGGTTGATAATTATTCTTATTCAATATAATAGCACTTTATACACCAAAGAAAGGACATAAATACACATGCACAGTCATGCACGTCATGACTTTTCGTATTAAGAAAAAATTGCTCATGTCAACTAAAGGGTTCACATACCCTTGGGCTTCAAAATCACACGAGTTTGAAGTAGGATTGGGCTGGACATGTCTGCTGCATGTCGAATGACCTTTGAGCTAAGATTACCATCCTGTAGAAGCTAGAACGTGCAAGACCTCGTGGTAACAAGCAGCGATATGGCGGGACTTCCGCAACAAGCGTCAAAATGACTGGGATGTTTTATTCTGTTCATGGAAAAATTTAAGGAGGCCAGGGACTCCTTTGCCCTGTTCCTCCTTTGCAGCGGGTTGGATCTACAATTATTAAGACCTAAAGAAATCAACTGAGAGTGGTATTGGGTCAAAACAAAACATAATAATAAATAGAAAAATGTTGCTCGAGTTTTATCGACTCGATAACACAGATAACATATTTGTCTACGTCGATAAGAAGATGTATCTGTGTTTATTGTAAAGAGAGCTATAGTTTTATTATGAAAACTGACGTGGTTTTGACACATTTTTGTTTTATTTATACGACGCAGCTGCACGCGCGTCGGGCTCTGTTTTCACTCTTTGAAAAAGGTCACCGGATGTGATCGAAACTATAGTCGGAGTATCCGATTTAATTAAACGTGAGTATTCCCGTATAAATAAAACAAAAAGAGCTATAGTTATTTTCAACCGACTTCAAAAAAGGAGGTTCTCAATTCGACTGGACGTATTATATACCGGGTATTAGTTTGAACACCGTTATCCTTATAGGATATCATTGTACTCATCATTATGAACAACTTTTCCTATGGGGCCAACACTGAAATCACGAAAAAAAAACAGCTGTTCCATACATTTTGTCCAAGATCGATAAACCTTTTTGTATGAAACAGCTGGTTTTTTTTTTGGTGATTTCAGGGTTGGCCCCATAGTAAAAGTTGTTCATAATGATGAGTACAATGATATCCTAGAAGGATAACGGTGTTCAAACTAACAACCTGTAATATATATTTTTTGTATGGGTGTTACGCGATTACTCCACCAATTATGAACTGATTTTCTTATGATGATAATTTTTTTGTTTGGTAGGTACTTCAAAGGTGGTCCCATATAAATGTAATCGAAATCGGTTTAGTAGTTTGGTTTTTAAATCAAAATTACGAGAAAATATGAAGATGTCATCCAGGTATTCGAAGTTGAAATGGGTTTTTTTTTGAAAGATTATTATGTAGGTAGAGAGTAGATCTGTTAATCAAATCTGACCTAAATGTTAAACGAAACCTTCGTGCGTTCGAGCACATTTGTCATCGACGCCATGGTAATTGCCCATAATTACTTGATAAAGTTGTGGTTATCGCTAATTTGTAAGAAAATTAGCTCACTGATTTGTGTTACTTCATTTAGGTTAATCTATATTCCGAGAGTTTTTTCGCATTATTGTCAGGGCTGTTGGTCAATGGAATTTGTCTGTTTTAGACTGATACTGAAATTAAATAATCAAGTATAAACAGTTAAAACAGTTCGAATTACGAATTAAAAATACCTTAGAAGTTACAAAGAGAACAAAAAAGAACACCGTGAAAAATGTCTGCGTTGTATTTAATGTAGTGAAAATCTTATTAAAAAGCTTATAAAGATCACAAAATGCGTTTATGTGGACCTGTGCATACTCTTTATTTTATGTATATTCGCTGACAGACAGTATCATAATTCTCATTAAAATTCAATCTCGTTCTAAATGACCAGCTTAAGTCGGCTCCTGCAGCGAACCAAATATGGGGAGCATCGCCCGCCTATATCCTAACAAATTGATGTCCATATTAATTCAATTTATGCCATCAAGGAACAGCTCTCGCGACTTGGTATGCTGCCGAGAAAATATTGCTTTTTGCTTGTCCGAAGTAGCCTTAAAGTGGCTTCATACATTTCGTATTTTTTTCTATACGTGTGTCATGAGTGGATTCATGTTTTATCGTGATTTGTTGCGGTTATGTTTTAAAGTTCGGACCAAATTGTAACTGCCTTTTAACAATATAAGTTTTTTTTAATTTAAGGTGTGTCATTAAAGATATTATTAAAAAAAACATTCTAACTCTAATACGTGCTGCGTGTGTATGATATTACTCTATTTTATTTAAACGCGGTTACGTTTTCCCAGTACATAGCAGTATTTTTAGTAGATTGATTTCGAATAACTACATCCTAAATTAATCCTTTATGATTAAATTTGTATCATACCCTCAACACTGTTATAAGCCCAACGATTTTCTTTCTACATCTTATAAAGTTAAATATTCAAATAGGAGTGAAGAAGAAAGATAGATCGTAAAGTCTCAAGAAGGATAAGGAAGAAAATTAAAGGAAGGGAATGACCTCGTCGTCTCGGGCATCTTCGGTCGTGTCCGGAATAACTCGGCCGAAGAAGGTCCATATCTTTGAATCTTAGAACGCGCGGGCGCAACCTTTGCAAGTATCGCGTCTTTTTATTTTTTTGCTGGTGGCACGGAATGCAGTATTTATGCCAGTATGTATAAATGGGTCCGTTGTAACAGTATGTGATTGTTCAATTTGCTGGTGACAATTTTATACGTGCAAGTTACAGTTCTGTGGGAGCACTTATCTCTGCCGCGTCGGTGAGCTGAAATCCGTCATGCTAGTTGGCGATACTCGCTAAATAGGTTGACTGTCAAATAAGTCGTTTTATTTATTTGAATAAATGTCTTAGCAAAGATAAAATAATACTATACTGTCTTAGAAACCTCACATTTTGCATGATTGAAAATAATTCTGTGTCTGCGCGGACTTTCCGAATATAAAATCTGTATAAGTATATAAAATTCAATGTCCTGACTGAGCTATCAACGCACAGCCTAAACCGCTGGTCCTAGAGACATGAAGTTTGGAGGGTGTGTTCTTTGTGAAGTGTAAGTATCCACTAAGAAAGGATTTTTTGAAATTTCACCCCTAAGAGGGTAAAATAGGGGATGATAGTTTATATGAAAGTCCGTCAATTTCGAAGTTAGGATCTTCAAGTTTTGTGTTTAAAATGACGGTATAAAATTAGTTTATAAGTGCCTCAGCGTTTTAGAAAATTCCACTTCCGAAGGGGTGAAAAAAGGGATGCAGCTGTGTCTGGAAAGTCCTTCATTTTCAAAGTAAAAATCACAATATTTATTATTTAGGCTTAAGGTTGGAAATTAACGCAACTTTTATCGTTGTTCTTTTAATTTCAAGCCTTAAGAGGGTGAAACGGGGGATGAAATTTTGAATTTAAGTTGTTTATTTCAACATTTTGTATTCAAGTACAAATACATGATGAGCACGTGTATCGGGGGTAAAAAACGTGATGACTTTGGGAGCGGGCCGTATTTCTTCCGTACGCGGACTAAGTCGCGGTCGACCTCTAGTATTAATATAAAAACGCGAAAAATCGTTTACCTGTCTTTTCGCAATTAGTAAAAATACTTTCATCTTTAATATATTACAAAAGACAGATTATAATATAATACTTTTACTTACTTACCTTTCCATAATCTACGGGGCTTTTAGTTTAAATTTTAAGTTTTGTATTTTTTATTATGTAGGGTTTGTTTTTACTAGGTAAGGTTTATTTAGTTGTTAGTTAGTTATAATTGAATTTTAGTGTATAATTGTATTTTATTTGTATGAGATAAAAATATAGTAGTTTAATACCGATCATAGTCGTCATAGGTTAACTCGGAACGTTTTTATAGATTTTTTATAGATAAGAAAAGTTGATTACAATTATAATTACTTACTAACGTATAGTATTGCAAGTAAAAGGATTCCTTTAAATATAAATCTTCTAAGAACCCGTAAACGACATGTTAAGTCTCCTTTATTTGAACTATCATTCAGCATCAAGTAGGTACTCAAATCTACCTTTGAGTATATTTATAAATCAAAAACTCTATTATAAGCCATTAAGCGTAGCTATACAGGGCTGTACGTAGTGTACGTAACGGTAGTACTTAGCTGAAAGGAGTCCATTGTACTCATTATTGTGAACAACTCTAATAATACCTATCCTGAAATCGCAAAAAAGCTGTTTCATACATTTTATCGAAAGTACAAATACAAATAGATTTATTTGACATAAATAAGTAGGTACAAAATTAGATTTGAACCCAGTGGCTCTAAACTAGTATTTACTGTGTTCAGAGCCATTGGCCTCTCCTATATTAGGACACTGTAAAATTTATGCCTCTATACAATTTATATAAAAAATATTAATGTTATAAATGTTTTACATTTATATAGAACAATAAGAAACATATATATATATATAATTAATAGAGCAAAATACTTTCTTATATCCATTATACATATAATAAAGGGTTACATGCTTAGATAAATAATTGCCTTTGGATACACACTTCAATTAGTTTTATAAATAACAATAATAATATTTGTACAATACTTTCTACACTTATATAATTACTTTCTACACTTATATATAAAATAAAAACATATTATAGAAAATAACCTATAATAATGAGTTATATGTGCAGATCGTGGAGTCAGGGAATTCTAATGTAAGAGCAATTTAACATATATATAAAGCGTCTAGCATATCTTCAATACCGTCGTAATCAAATTTATTTAGCCAGTTTAGTAGAACCTTTTTTATTTTATTATTACCTAGATTTTTAATTTTAAGTTTTTTGTCAACAGTGTTATAAAGAAGAGGAACAATGCCTTAGTATTTCTTAAGTTTAAATGTTCGTCTAGCTTGGGGAACTGGGCAACGATTTGTGTATTGTAATAATAATTGATACTATTTAGTTTTTGTGACTAATTAAAAAAAAAAAAATATGACTCTATACTTAAGTTTGACATATAAATTGATTTATTTTAATTAATTTCTCCTGACATGTATTTATTATTATTATTATTATAATAAAATAACATGCAGAGATTATATTGTCATTGTAATTGATACAATACTGTACAATACCAATTAATAGATTTGTGTTAAAATTATATATTACTTAATTATTTGACCTGTAACAGATGTTGCCAAGAAATTGATTATTGATTTAACTGAAAAGTGATTAACATTTTTGTGTGAAGTACGAACCGGAAGGCGCAGCGTAGGTAGGCCTCCCACTAGGTATGCTGAGTCGCGGGCAACCGGTGGATATAAATGGCAGGTTGTCGTACAGTGTATAAGGCCTTGGTTCAGCAGTGGATGGTTCCCGGCTGATGATGATGATTCACATTTTTGTGTGGAACAGTTTTTTTAAAAGTTGTTCACTATGATGATTGAAAATCCTTTCCTACCTTTCGGTAGTTACTACTGTTCTGCGTAACCTGGTATAACAGCGTCATCTGTTTAGTACTACTGTCTGGAATATCCCTATTTGTCAGTTTAATTATCACGCTGATTAATCACTACTTCTCAGTGACTAGGTTTTGTATACCCCTAGAGTTGATGTAACCACATCGCAAACACAAACAACGTGCACTATTCAAAAACGTTACCAAGATCGCGGGTGTTGATTTTACGAATAACAGTTGTATAATTGGCTTGTTCATTCGCGGTCAAAAGTGGTCGAAACTAACGCGGAATCCTAAACTAACAACCTAGTAAAACAGAAACGGGTAACCCTGTTAGAGCGATCAAAGAATGGCTCGCAAATGCTTGAAGCGAGAATGTCTGATCCACATACTGTATGCAAAAACTTTTTGTTGCCCATTTTGATATCTATAAATAAAAATAAAATATGTAGACTAATATATAATATAAACATAAAATATGTGGTAGAGACGCTATTGGGATCCCACATTTTTGTGGGCGTGGGCGGTCGACGCCGCTTTGAAAATTTGTTGATTTTAAGTTGCATGCGACGAAGTGACAATATTGTATTATCATTTGACCATTTAAATAGGTAATACGCTTTAAAAAAAAATACAACCGACTTCAACTTCGAATACTTGGATGACATCTTTTTATTTTCTAGTAATTTTGATTTACAAAATTAACTACTGAACCGATTTCGATGAAAATTATATGGGACCACCTCTGAAGTATACCTACCAAACAAAAAAAAACATCAAAATTCAGTTCATAATTGGCAGAGTAATCGCGTAAACATACATAAAAAAAATTAAAAATACTTACAGTCGAATTGAGAACCTCCTTTTTAGAAGTCGGTTGAAAATAATGAATATATACTCTATTCCTACTTAAACCAGACGTGATGTATTTGTGCGACATTTTCGCTGCGCGAAAAAATAAAGATTAAAAAAAAAGCGTTGTAGCGAAGACCTAGCTCAGTGAGTACGCGTTAATTTGTATAATGGTATATACATAATTATATAATAAACATGTTTGCGTCAAAATTCTTTGAATATTTGTTACATTGATCACCCACAGTTTCCCTTATCAAATTTCTGATTAGAGCAGATTTCCTCCTTGTCACATTATGCCATCTGGTGTTGTCTTGGATCCGAGTTATTGACAATATTGAGAGTTAAAACGGCTTATTTGGTTGGCAGTGCAAAAACCAATTTATTGGTCGACATCGCGTATCGAATAAGTTACTTATATTCTACTATTATTATTAATTATATAACGATTTCTTTTGAAACGATCAGAGTCAGTTATAAAAAGGTTCTCTGCCCCTTACCCCTATATCTATCCCCTATAATCTGTACTGTAGTTATATATGTAAGTATCATATATGTATATCGCATTACTAACCAAGAACTACGAGTAAGTTAAAGTATAATTCCTGGTACTAACTTGGTCGATAGAAGCCGTAGCGAAGCAGTATTGCAATTTGATAGTCGATCGGGTTTGAAGCGCTCGATTTATTAACTTATCAAGTTATCACTAACTTCTGGCTTAGAGTTAGCTTCCAATTCTCAAAGTAGTTTCGCAGCCACGGTGTCTCAAGTAACATACCTAACTTAAAAGACATCGGTTTAGTCAAGTTAGTTAATGAAAAAGGCATCCAGGGTGTTTTTGATTCTGATATTTTACTACACAAAATAACACAAGACACTTTTTGCAATACAAAAGAGCTGTAACTTACTAAATCAGCTTAAAATATTTGATGATTACAATAACATATTATCTCAAAATATTAAACGTAGGTTGCGATGCGTCGCTTATCGTCTAGTTTCTAGGACTAGCTTAAAGGGCGGCTCTAAATCAGGGCTGGCTATCCAATAAAAGATAACGTCTAGGCACTATATTCTCAGTTTGCTATTATTGGTGTGAATAAAAAACAGTCAATCTATCTATTCATCTACAATCCAAACGAAAATTGGATAAGTTGCGACAAATTAATCGAACTTTAATAACGACATCGAAGGTCCTGAGATTGCCATAGAATATTTCAAAACCCTTCAAGTGTTTCGACCTCAAAATCGTAGGTAGACCCGGTGGAAATTGGCCGTTCCCCGTTTATTGGTGGGGCTCAATTTCCTTTTATTTTAATCTGAAATCTAGTAGAAATGTACGCGCTCCGTTGGCTCTAAACAGAATTCTCGCCTGATGATCCGGAAAAAACCGGTTCAGTTCTCAAAATGTATTTATTTAATTAATTTATACCAAAGGTAAGGGTAATACATTACGCAGTAGTGGGTGGAATCGTGGATCAAAGATACTAAAGTAAAGGTAAAGCTGAATATAGAATCACGACACACAAAACATACGAAGATGTTTATATTTTTAGAAATATATTTGTGTTGCTGCTTTTGTGTTATTTCCGCTTCGAGAACTCTGTAAGTATACCAACCCATATTCAAAAAGAACTAATCCAAAGGTAGCTTCAGTATATAAGCTGTTGTTTTGCACCCTTGCCGTATTTACAGAGGTAGATACACTCATCGTTATGAACAATTTTTACTATGGCATCAAACATGTACTCGCAAAAGAAAAAAAACAGCTGCTCCATACATTTTGTCGAAAGACAATGGCCATTTTTTTGGAACAGTTTTTTTTTTGCTACTTCATGTTTGATCCCTTAGTAAAAATTGTTCATAACGATAGGTATATATCAACCTCTGTAAATATGGCAAGGATGCAAAACAACAGCTTGTAAAGGTATATACTCATTTGACATGCACCAGCTGCCAAGTGTAAACAGGATAGAAGGTCTAAGTTTCCGAATGTAGGTACAAATACAGATTACTAGGATCTTTATAAAGTATTTACAATCAAAATCAGTGATAGTGAACTCCTCCAAGTAATCAGTACAAAAATAAAGCTACATAAATCAGTCACTGCTACACATTTTACGTAACAATCGAAACACTAGACGAAAGGCATGTTTGTCTACTTTTTATTAAAAAGACGGGCACTGGCACTTCTAGGTACCATTTTGAAGCAAAACGAAAAGAAAACCAGATAAAAAGGAAACAAAAATAGTCTTACATCGCTCGGACTTGCATTCGATACCGTCATGAATAAAAAAAACAAGCCCTCAAAACTCTCCTAAAAAGGACCTAGAAACGATTCAGTAGGATTCCGAATTCGACAAAGTAGTAAATACATCGTTGATCATTGTAATACACGGTCCATATACAGAAGGTCTCTCTGCGGTGGGCCGGTGGTAGATGCAGATGCATTACGATAAACTTTATCAGTATCTTGATTTTCTTTGTTATTGTCGAAGAAGGTTTCTTGGTAAACCATGGTCTGCCTTCATATCCTGTGAGTCTATTTCGATATCATCAAGGCAGACATACCATATTACCGTTTCCATATTATTCAGTTTAAATAATGGTAACAAAAACTCGGAATGCAGTACAAATATAGCTAGTCGAAATGCCTTAACTTTTGCAAAAAAAACTCGGCTTGCAATGGACATTATTATGATGGTCTAAATTTTAATTTCAGACGAAAGTATAGTAGGTTCCGACTACTATAAAATATCAATGCTTAGGAATCTTGAATACTGCTTTCTACCTTAACGCAAAGATATCATCGATCAATTTACAGAACGTGACGTGTCTCATTCGTAACGTCTACTATACAGAGTCGAGCAATGCTCGGATTGAGATAGATCAGACAATAGACCCCGCTACTTCCTCAACTATGACTAATGATTCCTAATAAATCTACCTCCAAAACATATAAACCAGTGTAAGTTATTGATAGTTCAAATTGATATTTACGTCTACCGTCTATTGTTACCCTCGTTTTCGGTTTTTCCTTTGTTTCCCAGACATATTTCGGTTAACAGGAACGGTCCAATCAATTTTCGGCTTTCTTATAAATCATCTCGGACGTCACTCCTTGTCGGCTGTCTCGGGAAGAATGTACCGATAATTCATGGCCAATAATTTTTGGGAAATAAAATAGGGACGAAATCTGTCTTTATTGTTCATTAGCTGCTAAATCAGACGGCTGGCGATAAAAGAGGTCTTGCGGTGTTTGATAATAGAAATCGGGGACTTATTTTCTGGTAATCGTATTCGGAGAGGTTTCGCCATTCTGGGAAATAAAGTTAACTGCCTAAAGAATTCCTCTAGCTTCCTATCAGTTAAAGGTGGTAAACATTATGCGATCCCCAAGCCGCCTGCCAAGCGGGGGATTGTGGCAACTCCTCCCTATTAAGGGGGAGGCCTTCATACAATCGTGGGCGTCTTCTGGTTGATGATGCCTTAAGAATTAGAGAGATAGCTAAAATACGTACAACTTAAAAAATCTAAAACAATATCGTTTTTAAAAGTGTGTAGTTGTCATTGGCATAGGGCAACATAGGCTATTTTGAACGGAACTTGTGATGAGACGAGCAGGTTGGCCTGAAGAAAAGTGTCAGTCAGATTAAACATTCTTTATGCCCAGCAATTGGCCTTTATTCCTATTTGCAAACTACTGCTTGACGCTTGAATAACTGGCCATAGTATGTCACTTTACTTCCTCAGATGTTGGACATCACAATACTATCCTTCCAATAAGTATTATATGCAGTATTTACAGTACCCAAATACCCAAATTCTTAATGCCTGCAATGGTTTTAATTTTAATAATGGAGTTTTAGGGTAAATTATTTATATCGGTATGATAACCTATAGATTCAGCATTAGCATTAGATATTGCTCAAGTATTTTAAACCCTATATCTATGTTCTTTCAGACGGCACAATCGCTAATCAATTACCAACTTCCGCTGTTATAAATTATCACTGTAGACGTCGTACATCTATGTACGTACTCTCGCTAACTAGATATAAACAATTGCACATCTACTACTTAGAGCTGTTTAATCCTTTGTCTTAACATATTTCCAAGAATAACATATTTGTGCCATACTAGATACTAGAACGGTCAAGTGGAGTTCTTTTAAGGTCGTTCTTTTTAGATTTTGTTTTTTTCTTTTATTCTGAGAAGACTCTTTCTGCTTCATCACAACTAACTATCTGAAACTACTAAATACTAAATATCTGAACTAACTAAATATCTGAATCTGAATCTGAATCTAACGCAGGGTTGTTAAAAATTGTGTTTCAATGATGATAAGGTATTTTGTATTTTATTTGGGCAACTTCTATAAATTTGATCTTCGCACTACTGAAGCATTTTACTTGATTGAAAATCAAAGAACGACCTTCAGGGCTGCCTCTGATACCTTCTAAATTCATAGAATATGAGAATTTCAGTTCTCATAAGGAATATTATAGTCATACGTCAGAAGTGTCAGCATTGACACACCCTGTCTCGAAGGCTCCACGACAACCGGTCCGAAATATTAATTTCTTAAGTAATACTGCCGAGTCCTTTCCATTTAGTTGATGGGAAGCATCATCATTATTGATGAGCCTTTTATGTTGCCACAAGTACTCTATTCATCAGACGAAATTTGCTCGCCTGTCCAGCGAAAAAGCTCCGTATTTCCTTTATTATTTTCTTTGCTCTTTTATAGTAGCGCATCGGTATTCCAAAACGAGTTTCTCTTTGATACCGTTTGGAAATACTTCGAATGGTAGCATTCACGTGGATCGGACTCAACCTTCCGAATAACTAGAGAAAATTCATCATCATCACAATCGGCCACAACCTTATCTCACTAGTAAATATTTGAATTGGAAAATCTTCAATTTATAAACTGTGACCAGTGATTAAGTAATCCTGCAAGAACTGACTCCTCCAGGTCTGTGGCAAGTCGGGCCGGGTGGCTTGCCTTTTTCAATCAGTGAAATGATAATGAAGGTAAATCAAATGCATCATATCGATAAACTAAAAATTACTCATCATCATCATCTATTTTTCGTAGCGGGTCTATACTAATAGTGTTGATAAAATATGTCCAAGCATAAAATCTGATCCAACGGTTCACGTGCAAGAGATATTACTTATTTAATAAAATACAGGATATTTTTTGACAAAGCCTCCTCCCGAGGATTTCTGACGTCGGTAAAGGGATTTCGTTCCGCAGTGGATAAATTGTAAAAAATACCGGAGCTGAGTTTTTTAGGCGAAGGTCTCGATAATGACATCTCTCGACCCGTAGTTGACGCTCAAGTGGGGTCTGGAATGGCTAACGGCTCTCAAACTTACAGCCTGCATTTGTCGAAGAGATTAGAGGATTTTGGGCGTTGTTGACATGATTTCGTGTGCTTAGGTTCAGGAATTCAAACATAATGACCTAATTGAGAAATGAGGTTATTTTTGTTGTAGCACTTATTTTTATGCTTAATGTAGAAGCTTTCCCGGGTGTTAACGTAGTACATACGTACGTATTTTAAGATATAATTCGACAATCTATCTGTGTCTAGTGATTTCAGTTTATCTGCAGTATACTGGAAAACGCAGTATGGCGGTCTAAGGGGGAGGCCTTCGTTCAGCAGTGGACGTCTCCGGGCTGATGATGATGATGATACTGGAAAAATAAATATGTTCTAAGTTCGACCTCATGAGTGTTTTTTTTTTTTTAATGTTTTTTAATAAAGTGCTTTAGTATGCTGTGTGACCGGCTTAGAATTATTATGACGCATGATTGCCCAAAAAATCGACAATGTATCAACGGCACGCAAGTCTGATAGTAATTGCATGCCATACCGTCTCGCACATGGCACGATCAGGATCAGACTGCCGTAATAAGGCCGCAATTTTCAGTTGACCATTGCAACAAAAACAGGTTAATGCAATAATAATGCAACTAAAATCCGTCTTTTCAATACCTTCCTTCTTCTTTTCTTTAATTTAAAATCTTTTCCGAAAAGATTATAATTAATCGTCTGTTAACTCAAAAGCAGTCTCCAGACCTTATAATTCATATTGCAGCAGCTAAGCAGGTCGAGACTACCTAGGATTATAGAAACAGTTTTAATGAGCCAGCATTTTCTTTGATGCCGTCGAGGAGTTAGTGGACTGCACAAAGCAGGTTCCTCACAAAGAAGTTGTTTTATTAATGTTCTGTTCTGACGGCAACATGCTTGCAGGAAGGAATGTGGTGCAATACTTTTAACTGCCTAAAAGTCACTCCGCATGTCTTTGCCGCATTTTGAGACTGTTTTTAGTATTTTTATAAAATAAATGATTTAAAAAAATATTAAAGCCGATAGTTCACACGTAGCCAAGATGATAGCCATGTTGCTCCGCTGAATGCCAGAAGTTTTGTCATACACAAATCGTTTATCATCGAGAATTCCTTGAATATCTCAATATCTTAGATTATTTATCTGCAATGACAAATTTTTATTTGTATGATTATTGTTAGTATATTCATAATAATGTATGTAATTAGTACCTTTTTTTATTTTTTGACATTGTGTATTTTAAATTTAAATTTGACATACATAATCTATTATATTTTCTCATTGTATGTATCTCATTTGCACGCCTCTTCAGGCATAGCATGAAGCTCAGATAATCTAATGTCATCAAACGCAAGTTTCTACTCGTGTTTTATGCAAATAAATGAATATTTATCTTTATCTTTATCGGTGGACAGTTTCTCTCGTTTTTTTGTTGTTTCTCTAAAATACAGGATTCAAAAATTTTTTTGTCTACTACCTCGAACGATTCGGGTTCAGTCCAATCTTGCTAGCCACTGTTTTTTTAAATCTAAAACCACGCACATTCTAGAGAATCCACTGTTTTTTGGTGTACACGATAGGTATACTGCATACTGCTGTGCACAGTGTTGATACTTGTGATAAAAGATCCTTAGTTTTATTAGTCGCTTGATGAAATACGACAGTCACTGCTTCTTGCTCTCAGAACAAAACAGAGGAATAAAATAAAATACTTTGTATCTGACAGAGTTCAGAGTAGTCCTAACTTTTTATATCTGTAAAAACAAGGCCGGCATTCAAAACTTTAATGCTATTAACAAAATTGTCTATGATTGGAAGTCCCATGAGATAAACAAGAGAGCTGTGATCCTGAAATTTATTGAATGTGAATTATGAACCTAGAAGAAAAATATTATTCTAATCAAACTTGCCCACTCAAAGCAGCAAATCATCAGTCATTATTCAACACTAGTCCAGCCATATACATTGCACATCTACACATTTACTCTGACAGGGTGACTAGGGCTGGCCACTCAGCCTATATGAATGTATCTTTTTACTCTGTTGTGTATATCTCTTCATAATTTTACACCAAAAATTACATCGAGCAAAATAACTTAAACGAGTGCAACAACTGGCGACCCTTACGTTTTTATCGATCTCTTCTAGACAACCGTTGCGTAGCATTGAGAGGATTTATATCAACCGGCCATGTAAGTCCGGATCGGGCTATTAAATACAAAGTTATTTTAATAAAAACATTACACAAATGATATTGGAGGTGAAACGTAAATATCGGTGCGTATGTCGTACTTGCACTTAGCTTATGACTATTGGTCTCAGACAGTCTCGGTGACAGTGCACATCCGGAGTAATAATCAAAAATATGAAAGAGTCTAATGTGGGTACCACGTAGTTGCTATAAAATATCTCAATGATAGATATAATTACTCTCACAAAAGAATTTATTATCAAAACAACTAAAATAATGACATACTTGCCCGAAACAACACAATTTGACGTAGTCAACAAATTGGATAAAGAAAAAGAAACTAATAATGCCCATCTTCATAATGCACAGGAAAATGATGACAAACTGCCTCCAGGGACAGCCAGGGATATCAAAAATTAAAGCACAACAAAACTTGGTCCTGACAAACTTTATCATCGCGTGAATTAGCTAACAGTGATAACTTTAGTAATTAACAAAGTGAGGCTTAAAAATTTTCTTCCGTTCTTTAGGAAAATAAGGAAAAATCAAGTTATCTGTTGACAATTATTCAAAAAGAAACCTGTATCTCAATTAGTTAATTGCAATAATAATGAAGTATACAATCGCGTTAGCGTAACTTACGTTTAAAGAATCTTTCTCCTAGCACTTAATACATTTTAAAATGGATGTAATTACTATGTAAAGACAGTTTAATTTTACCACACAATATTTTTGTCCACCAAAATACTTATTACTAAAATAGTGTTTTCTTTGATTTAGTTTAGAATAATGAGCGCAAGTCTGATCCGTTATTGGTTAGTTTAAATTTTTTTGCTATACTTTAGAGTGCATTCCGGTTTTAATGATATAGAACATTAAGGATCGACAAGTTGACGGCTCGAACTCATCGGTGGGCGCGGCTAAAAAGCATGCTCTCTTCATCAAACAAACTGTGGGAAAGGGAGAAAGAAAGATAAATGAGCGCGCAATTTTTTTTGTCGGCCTTTGGCTGCAGTAATGTGGTTGAATAAACTCTGAGTTAATTTATTCCAACTTAAGTTATTTGAAATGTTTATGGACTAAACTATGTCGCTTAATAAATTATTTTAGAGTTTTCGTATTCCTTATGTTATTTATTTACGTCCAATGTGGCGTTAAAATTGAGCTAAAATACAAGATGTTTCCTGGCTCATAACTTTCATGTTTATTAACTTTTTACTTTCGTAATAATTTACAATCCTAGATAATGAAGAGATTAATCGATATAATACTTAGTCTTGGACCTACAAAATTACATAGTGGAGTAGTAATACTACCGCGTTTCTATGGAGAAGTGACCAACTTGTCTACTCTTAATAATTAATGGTAGGACTGAAAAACAAACAATCGTCATAGTGATAACGGTACATTAAACATTCTTCGCGTTGGACATACAACACATCCCTCAACATAAAATAGCTACTAATCAGATTGAAGAAACCGGAAGCTCCAGCCTATCACGTGTCCGATCTATAAATAAAGATCGGCTCCTTCCTATTACTATGCACGAGAAGCACAGCAAAGCAATACCCTAACTTCACAGAACTCCAGAACTCGTATCGCTTTGTGAGATTTGATGCCATCCGATAGCTTCATATATTTATTGATTCGCCGTGACGGGACTCCAAAAGGTCCCTTTATCCGTTTGACCTCGCACATCAGTCAAGTTTAAGTGAAAATGCTAAAGATCTTGGGGCTCTACTTTTACTGGTTTCAGTATATTTAGACATGCAAATATATATCACGGACATGATCTGGAAGATGTTTCAGTTGACTGTAGTGATAGAAACTGTATGGCTCATTAGAAATCGTAAAATACTAAAGTAGCGGATTGACGCAAAGGAACAAACAGTATCAGATTCAATCTTGCCTCCTTATAAGCAAACCTGATAAAGAGTCGTTTGCGCAACTAAATCCGTGACAATGAACTATAAAAAACATGACAAAATATTGCATTAAGTTTAGAAATTAGTTTAAATCACGATATTATCGTTTGGAAAAACTGAAATGTTGAAATTAAAAATGCTAAAATAGCCAAGGCATGCGAGAATTTTAAAATAGCATGAAACAGCTGGCAGTTTGCAAAGCGACAGTACATCTAGTAATGTTTTCAGGGTGAAATTGTCGCACTACGTAGTGCTAAGTAGACAAGTCTGACTCGGAATCGGGTTAAGAGTGTCATAACACTGCTCTTACAATCAGTAGGGAGTGGACGGCGATCTCCGTTCTCAAGAATAATAAAACTGAAGATATTCAGTTACTGAGGTAGCGCTGCTCCTGGAAAATTTACAAGTCAGCTTCACTTCACAATTGCTTTTAGATGTTTGCTGGTTTCAGCCCAAATGAAAGCCTCAAGCTGAGTCAATTTTGACAACCGTTGCTTCAGCCGTCCATTTAGATATGAACCACATATATAAAAAAAAACAAAATTCTCTCATTACACCAATATAAGTACGATATAATTATAAGTTTGTTAAACTTCTTTGTAAATTTGACATTACCCAGAGTAACATAACATGTTATTAGGCTAATAAACGATTCAATTGTGTGTACTATGGCTTCGGTCAGCGATTGTATCCTTTTTTGCTGTTTTCTGTTTGTGTTTTGTGTGTTTGTTTTTGTTTCTACCTCGTGCAAAGTTTTAGTTCTGTCTCGTCTTACAATTCCCTCGGGTTGACCAAGCAGTTCCATTCTCAAAATTGCAATGCAATAAAAGGTCCGGACCGGTGCCTTTCGGGAGCTCCGTGCCGTGGTTCATGTTTTTTTAAGAGCTCGCCGAGTGTTTTGTCAGTTTGGTTTACTTAGAGGATTGTGTTCAAACGACGTCGGTTTTATAGCCAACTCCTGTTTATTTGACTTGTTAATTTGGTGCCGGGAAAAGGTTAATTTATTTTCTTTCCTAAATCCTGCGATTGGTATGTTCGCAATATTTAGGGAGTGCTCGTTTTGATGCTTTACAGTTTCAGCTGCCCAAATTAACGTTGTACATTTTAATAAACGTGGTGTCTTTCTTGGAGGAGCTAGGTTGCTTCTGAATCCGGAATTTTGATTTGAGGTCAAAGATGATCAGCAGTGACAAAGGTTACGATACATCTGAATCTGTTTTGTTATTGAAGACGTTTGTTATTAGTTCCCCTTTAGACAACATTCAACATGTTTCAAATGTTTGTAATAACAGCTTAGATGACTAACTTTGAAGTGCAAATTCAAAAGGTATCACATTGCCAAAGCTGTTTTATTGTGTCGTGCTTTACCGTTAGCAGAGGCTTGTCGTTGACCGCCGGCAATCAGGGCAGAACAGAGACAAAACGCAACCGCCGGTGCTACTAGACTGTTATCTGTGGCCAGCTGGAGCGCTGGAACGCTGGAACAGCCGGCTCAGAGACTCGAGGTTTTTCTAGATGGTTCCAGAGACTGACTTTTGGACTAGACCAAAATTGATTAATACAAGAGCGTACATACTAATTACAGGCATGTAAAAAGATAAATTTCTGAATTGCCGTAAGATTTAAGTTGATCCAGACGACGCGTGACTAATTCACAATCCTATGATTTGACCACAGAAAAGCGAAAGCTCTACTTCTTAGAATTTAACCTGATTTCGATTTGATTTTGATTTGATATTTTTTTTGTTTTTTTTGACTGAGCTTATCTTAGACCTTGTATCTTTGTTAAACGATAATCCGACATACATTTTGAAGGCATATTCATTTGAATACAATACACAATTCCGAGAGTGTATACTGTATAGGCTAGTATTTGAATAAACTTTACTGTTCTCGGTGTGTACGGACGAATGTGTTTGCAGGTTTGCTATGTAATTTTTTTTTATGTTTGTGACGATACGAGACCTAAGGTCATTGATCCAATGTCCATGAAACTAACGTTAACTTTGCGTTTTTAACTAACTTCTGTGTTGTTGAATTAGCTTCTCGTTATACAGTAAGTGGTTGCAAAAATCAAGTCACTCTGCCAGAGTGTCTCGATTTCAGTTCAGCGTTTCTACAAAGCAAAGGTACTGTGTTCACACATTGCGATGTCTGTGCGAATAGAATCCCGTCGCCAATTTCGCTCGTGTTTCCATTTGAGTTTTTCGCGAGAATTGGGAACAGGGAGTTGAAATTGAGGGGTGCAACCGCTGCTGTCGATATGCTGTCTGTATCAAACTATAATCGGCGCGACGAAATGGCGAATCTAATTTGATCTTAACTGACTGAAGTATAAGACTAGGTAGAGATATAACTACGAAAATTAAGCCAGTTTTGATGTTATTATAGGTTCGTGAGACCCTGACATTAAAGGGTCTTACTTAAAAACTCCGCGTATAGTCAAATAACATTAGTTAGTACTGTGCACTTTATTTTTTTAAACCTATTCATCATCATCAGCCCGGAGACGTCCACTTCTGACCGAAGGCCTCCCTCTTAGACCGCCACACTGTACGACAACCTGCCATTTGCATCCACCGGTTGCCCGCGACTTTTACAATGTTGTCGGTCCACCTAGTGGGAGGCCTTCCTACGCTCCGTCTTCCGGTTTGCGGTCGCCACTCAAGAACCTTTCTTCCCCATTGGTTGTCAGTTCTTCGAGCGATGTGGCCTGCCCATTGCCACTTCAACTTGTAAACCTTGCGATCTATGTCGGTGACTTTGGTTCTTTAGCGAATATCCTCGTTGCGGATTCTATCGCGCAAAGTAACTCCGAGCATGGCTCTTTTCATTGCCCGTTGCGTGAGTCTGAGTTTGTCCAAAAGGCCAGAAGTTAAAGACCACGTTTCAGTTCGGTTCAGTTTGTACCTATTACGCAGAAGTAAACCTAATTAACGTTTATAGTTAGGTAAGTAAACGCGCAGAGAATTATTTGATTATCTTGTTCCTTAAAATTACTAAATTTTGATTAAAAAGAAATATAAAATAAGGCATTTCCAAATTGCGAAAGATTATTTATACATAAAAGTAGATTGTACATAAAGTTTAATTCTGGAACCATCAGTATTTTTTTGGAGTGGGACCTTAATTCATTAGCAAATGGAAAACTACGTCTCTGAAAGGAACTCAATATTTTAGTGATTACTGAAACATAGTTAGTGTTTTTTCCACGTAAGTACTTACACAGAAATGAGAATAGAAAAATAGATTTTTGCAGTCAAAAGGAATTTTATGTCTTTTGTTATTTCCGACAGACTTCGAGCTGAATGTCTCCGGCTGTCAACAGATAGCTTCCAATTAACGTGCATTGATGATTGGTTTGTTTCATTTTCGGCAGTTTCATTTAAAAAGCTGCATTCGTGATGCAAGAATTTTTCTGATTGCTTTAATTAATGTTTGTTCGATATATTTTTTCAGATCCAGTTATCATACGAGCTACTTTATTTATTTTACAACGTTTGACTCAAAAGTATTGCATTGATTGCTACTATTTTACTCTCTTGCATTGCTACTGGATATATAATTATATTTATATCGTCGGTATATAAGTCGGATACACAACTTTTGTGGGATAGTAATATCCTTTATCAGTCTCTGCCAAATTGAAGATTGATATCACGATCGTTAAATCGATTTTTCGTGGAAAGGTAATTAGATAGATTTTTATTTAGAACTAGCTGGACCCCGCGGTTTGATCCGCAATTCCTGGGATAAAATAGCCTATGTTTTATTCTACGGTATAAACTACCTCCATACCAACTTTCATTCAAATCCGAGCAGCCGTTTGAGCGTGAAAGAAAAAAAACATACACACACACCGATAAACTTTCGCATTTATAATATTAGTGTGGTGTGATTTGAAATATAAGTAAGAGTGTAATGTGTGATCCAATTCAATAAATACCATAAAACTAGTTCTATCTGATAATACAATATGATTAGAGTAAAAATAAAGACTATAAAAATTGAAAAAAGAATAGAAAATTAGATAGGTAAATATAAACAACAGAAACCACA
The DNA here is from genome assembly GCA_905404285.2 of Erannis defoliaria. Classification (NCBI taxonomy): domain Eukaryota; kingdom Metazoa; phylum Arthropoda; class Insecta; order Lepidoptera; family Geometridae; genus Erannis; species Erannis defoliaria. The sequence goes on along the minus strand of FR990066.1, from coordinate 5,727,176 downwards.
TCCACGATCTAAACATAAATGTTTATACCACATCTGAAATTCTAGAAACGATCCAAATGGTCAAGCCTTTTGTCCACTACCGGTCGGCAGCTTTCTCAATATACTGACAGCATTGCCACTCTTAAAGGCAATGGCAAATGCAGTTAACTCTTGCAATGCAATAACAACATCTTAAAATAACGCCGCCATATTACCTGCATTTATTAACTTTCTTTGTTAACCATAAAAGTCTCGCAAATTTTTCTCTCTATTTATATTTAGTGTCATTTTACCGGATAATAAAAATCACGTTTAGTTCCCAGGATAATAAAGAATCAAGTTTATTTGCCAGCACGGTATCGTTCAGCACAGTCATCCATTCCGACGTTATTCGACACAAAAACCGTTTCTGCGGACTATTGCCGTCTAATGAATGTTATCACGCGATTCGGGATGCTCACCGCTTGCCTATTGGTTATTTATTGATACAGATTAAGAAGAAACAGATTTATAACTCCGATTATTTATTCGTTTTTACTAATTGTCACTAAAAAGGCCGTTGTGAATTCATGTCTTCAAAAATACTAAAATTTGGCATATTTTTTCATAAATCGTGTTGTTCCGCGTCCTATAATTCCGAGTTTAATTTATTTCCGAGTGTTCGGTTGGTTTTCGGTTTGACATGAATTAAATTCGCTGGTATAGTGTGTTAGTTATGTGATTTAGACGACACGACTTGTATTATTGTATTGATATTATTTTCTTGTTTTTAGTATTGCGCTGTGTGTAAAATGTAGCCCCAATATTTATTATTTACTTACATCCCACCACAGTGATCTCACATGGCGTTCCTGTCAGTGGGCTCGGCAAGACAGCGTCTGTTGCAATTTACAAATTATGATTACATAAGTATAATGATTACGGAATCAATGGAGACACATTTCATATTCGCTTCATAAAAAAAAGCTAAATGTATAGTAGTCTTCATATTGTAGGTATAAAAAGTATTTAGTAATAGCGCCTGGCGGAAAAAGTTATAAACGTCACTGTATTTTTAAACGTGTTAACTCTGTTCTTTACTATTCTGTGTTATTGATCACGTGATACGCCACATTGTTGCTTAATGTGGTTAAAAACGAACAAAATCTGAAGATAACACGCCATGGTACTGTAGACTGTCGCATAGGTCGAAAGGTGGCATATATTTTAGATAACTCTGAGGTCAAGGTAACATACCTATGTAGTTTCAGGAAACTATCTTAGAGATAAATCAAAAATAGTTAACATTGCAGCGACTGGAACTGTTAATTAATTAATTAATTATCTGTCATGACTATGAGCATAATGATTATACAAATAATCCTATGAAAGTTATCAAATTTTATATGAATATTTTTTACGTGGCGCTTTGAGCTTTCAGTGTACCTATATGTGAACCTAAGATTAAAGAGATAAAAGTTTATCGAAATACGAAAATAAATTTGTGAAATTTGTATTCCTTCAATACGGCTCAAGGCGTTAATTTCGAGATTACCTGGCTTCTTACATTGGATTTGTCAGAATTAATAGGATTCCGTGTAAAGGAAACGAAAGCATTTGTCAGGAGTCTAAGGAATTGTTTTGGTGAGTAGCTTTTACGTTTTCTTCCATCAGACACAAACTTTTGTAACATTCACCTTACTTTTAACTTCAGATTTTTTGCTGCTGTGATCAGCGATTTCTGTTGTCGTCGCTATAAGAGTCGTATGAGTCAGCTCATATGACCCTTATAGCGACGACGATGCAGTTACCAGAGTTTGAGATTAGGGACTACCTAAAATTGAAGGCTCTTCCTCTCTTCAGTGACTAACAGTGTCTCTCTATCTCAAAACATCATCTCTCAGATTTGTACGCCTCTCAGGCATAACATGAAGTTCAAGTATAATATCATACCATCAAACGCATGTTTCTACTCAAGCTTAATGCAAATAAACTTAGCTTTATTTTTATCATTGATAAATATAGCGAAGATGAATGTTTTTTTTATTGATTCGTAGAGTGGTTAAAATAGTTTTAGTGCTGAATTTAAAGGTCAACATTTGGGTTGTTCTTCACTCGTCCTATAACGTCTCATGCTTCGTATTATTATTTCTTAAATCTATCGTTATTTGTCGCAAGACTACGACTAGACTAGACTACTACGCAGTTTAACTCAGTCTGTAAATCCATAGTTATATATCGCTACACTAAGCAAAATATTACAAAAATAAAAATAAATGCTAGAAAATTCTACTCAGAGGCAGATTAGCTTTCCAATTTATTAGCAGAGAAGATAATTTGAAATACATTCCAGAGTTCCTGAAGGAACACTAAAACCCAATTAAGCCGACCCCTGATTGATTTACCTTCGCCTACAGATTGTGTAGTATAGAGGTTAATGCTAGCGTTTGTATAAATTCGTTAAAACTTGCATAGACGTAGTTAGGACAGGGGGAGAATATTGAGTCCCTAATGACCCTACAAATTAAAAAAAAAAAGTTTTGAAATGCGACCGTTCTGATGATACATCTTTATTATGTGGTTAGTTCTAGAACATTTTTTATGATATTCATTCAGACCTCCTGAAAACTTAAAAAATTTGGACGATAGCCACATCTGTGTACCTTTCATGACAAACAACTATTACATAAGCTACGTTGTAATTGGCGAAACCAGCGCAAATATCTTTTCTAGCACTTCAAGTAACAGTAACAAATCTTTTAGAGCACGTCCTAACATTTGGCTAAAAGCCTACCTGTGCCCCTAAAACTAGAGTCCTGATTACGCCTCCAGCTACATAAACTCCGCAGTACTTAAGTGATACAAAAATTAGTCTAACGAACTTCTTAAATTACTGGGGTAATAAAGGCTCGTCTAAAACTATTTCCTTTTGGCATCGTTCCTTTTAGGTTGTAGACTTTGCTAAAAGATACCTAATTGTTTTGTGAAGATGGCGCAGGGCTACCATACTACCACGCTTTTGTAATCTATAACTATAAAAGGCTTTGTCCTGACTGACTGACTGACTGACATATAGACAACGTACAGCCCAAACCGCTAAACGTAGAGACTTGAAATTTGGAGGGTATGTTTTTAGAGAGGTGTAAACGCCCACTAAGAAAGGATTTTTCGAAAATCAACCCCGAAGGGGGTTAAATGGGGTGTTAAAGTTTGTATGAAACTTTTTATTCTCTGGTTCGATTGATACAAAACTTGGTGTACATATTCTACTATAAAAATAAGAAGATACGGGTGTCACAGTTTTTTCAAAATCAGCTCCCGTTAGTATAAAAAAAAAACTAAGTTTTAGTGATAGTACGTTTGATTCTCCTTAACTTTGTAACGGCTGTACATATTAAAATTAAATTTGGTATAGGGATGGGGATAGATGTGGGGATGGGGGTGGGGGTGGGGGTGGCGATGATACTTGGAACGGAGACGGGACTGAGATAGGCATGTTCATATTAAGATTACAATTGGTATCGGGATGGGGGTGGGGATAGGGTGGGGATGGGGATGGGGATGGTGATGGGCGGGGATGGGGTGGGGGATTTGGTGGGGACAGGTGGGAATGGGATGTGGATGTGGATGAGGCTGGGAACGGGGATGGGCGTGTCCATATTAAGATGAAAGTTGAATTCGGGATGGGGTGGGGATGGGATGGGGTGAGGATGGGGTTCGGGATGGGGATGAGGAAGGGAACGGGGATGGGGACGGGGATGGGCGTGTTCATATTAAAATGACATTTGGTATCGGGATGGGGATGGGGAAGGGGCTGCTTATAGGGATGAGGCTGGGAATGGGGACGGGGATGGGCGTATTTATTGGTCGGCTGAACAGACGGAGCTGCATTTTTGGATAGGTAGTTATAGCATAAGGTTCGGAAACGGACATTTTTTTGTAGGTCCACGCAGACGACTGTTTGACGGACTACAGCGATTCTGTTGATTTGTAGCTAAAACACTCTGGATCAAGTTACCTTTAAAAAAACTCAAGCAAAATCTGTTGATCTGTTTAACGGCCCACAGGAGGTCATACTGCATAATTGAAGCATCTGTCCGATTAATTATTATAGATACTGTACAGCCTAAGCTGCTAAATTAATTTTTAATATTAAATTTGGTCATCCTCAAGCAAACTTAAAGACTTGCAAGCGGCTTGGAAAAAATGCAATAATATACGTATTTTAGTGATTCAATTGAGTTGGGCCCCGATTTAACCGAATTCCAGTATTCAACATTACTACGCGGGCAAAGCCGCGGGCAAAAGCTAGTCTCTATTATGAGATAATGATTTTGTGACGTGAAGTGACGTTTTAAATTCGAGTATGTCTTGTTGGTTATAATTATAATGAAGTGCATACCTCTAATCTCTTTGGAAAATAGACGTATGTATACATGTCTAACTTAGAGTATCTATAAGCAGTAGATGTCTAACAACTCATATCATCGCATTTACGACTAAATAAAATTTAATTTAGTGATGACATTTGGCAAGGAAACAGCGTGCATACGGTGCATACCAAAGGTAATTTATACTAGTAGGTACTAGTAATATACTCGTACTAAAAAATGTTGTTCTGCCTATCTTGATATTTTGATAATGCAAGCTAAATTGGGAGTAAAACTGCGTCGTCTCGCTTGTTTGTAAGAAATCCTATTTAAATAAGAAAAACTTATTTTCATTCGCGACCCTAAACTCATTTATGGTAAAGAGTGGCAGCCCTAGAGGAATGTCTAAAAATACTGGCTAGCTTCCAGGCATTCTTAGAGAATTAAGTCATTATTCATATTTGACGTGCTGCCTTCAAACTACAGTTAACAGTTCTTAAACCGAATTGTCTAGGAAATATACGACGAGCGTTCAATAAAAAGTGAGAATGAGTATGTTGCCGGTAACTTTTATTAAATGTTATTTTATTTTTCGATATAGTCGCTTTTTAACGTAATACACTGAGCCCCTAAAAACTCTGCTACGACAGACTGCAAACAAAATATATATATTTTTTTTTATCTTATCAATATTCCAGCTTTACCAGCCAGTATTTACCTTTTTCGGTTCCAAAGAGTTTCTACCTCATTCTCACTTTATAATGAACGCCCTACGTACATTATATTTAGTTACTGTGTTTTTTCCAAATAAAACTAAATATAATTAGTGTCACTCGTACATATCTGATACATCCATCCAAATTTGTTCAGATATTTAGAAGTTATGGTGGAATAAAGAAACTCCACATACGATATACATGAACCCTGAAAACATTACACTCCTTTTTTGGGCAGTCGTGTAAAAATAGGCACTATCGCTATCTTGATGTAGTACAAGCACAAGCTTTACAAGCTTATTTTTTTAGCACATACGGGACGATAGATCTCTGAACTAATCACCAGAGAAAGATGATGTGGAGCTATTATGTTTTTGGTGTAATATCATTTTGGAATTTTAAACATTTCGCCAAGTCTATTCTAAGTAGTATTTATGTGTTGTCTAAGGATTCGTCTCGCTTAGCTTAACTTCTAAACAAAGTCGATTACCAAAAACTTTTGCCTACTTTCAAAACACTCGTAATCTTGCCTTCCTCTCAAAGAGCTGTAGATCAATTAAGACGCAAAAAGGTTGAAACCGAGACTCCGGGTAAAAAGAAGGTTTAAAATAATCCGACTATCTATCCCTAAGCCTTTTTAGCCAATGGATTCGTGGGCTTTAATCCTGGTTTAAAGTTTTAAGACTCACAATCCAATGAACTGTTAAATGATACATTAAATCCCTGATTAGTGGTATTTAATCTGCTACTTGTAAGTTTAAAATATTCTTTAAAACGTATATTATAAGTAGATATTATTCAAAGAGTAATGAAGACCACACGAAGTTTTGAACCATTAGAAATAAGTCCATGTGGATAATATTGTCAACAATTTCCATCTTTCAAACATGGCTATAAAGAGTAATTGATCTCTTAGATAATCGAAGCCGATAGTATACGTCCTAAGTAACTGAATATAGCTTGGCAAAAAGGAGAAATTGTAACAGAGGTGATTTTATGGCAAACATTTTATAAATATTAGCAACTTCGTAATAATACGATATAAAGATGATTGGATGAAATTACCCACAGACGTGATAATCCACAGTATTACAAAAAAGTTACTGCTTAAATTTTTATGCCAAGCTACAATTATTAGTTCTGTATCGTTAAATCGTATCACATATTTAATCCTTTTCACATTTTCATAGATCACACCTCATTACACGTGTACACATGAAACCAGAAGTACAAAGTTAGTTTATGGTATCTTTGTTACCGTTTTATGACTAAAATCGGGTTATTCGATCCTGTAGAAATTTGGCGTAGTAATAATGCATCTTGAGAAGTTTTTATCTAATAAACAAACGCGAGGCTGCTGGATGGAGTTTGAATGTTTTCCAGTAAATTTTGATTTTATATTTACATTGCTTTATTAAGAACTGTAAGAATTTAAACTACGTAAAACTTTTACTATCTTTTTATTAACTTTGAGCCTGAAGTGTCCTGTTGGGCAAAGGCATATTTTCATTGTAATTTTAAAACGTGGTCGTAATATACAATCTTTATGATGAGCCAAATCTATGAGTACTATATTTTTTTATTTCCCATCAGTTTAATTCGCATTTGGTGGCGTTATATCCTCATGAAACTTTTCAAAGTTCTTTGAAGTATCTGTAAGGCGCGTCTGGTTTTCGTACACTCTTGAGTTCGTTAACCTTGAGTATTTATTTGTACATCTGTTCCGATGCACGTGTATTGATACGAATTTAATTTTTCAGGTAATGGGAGTACGTCAAGGGCGGATTTGCGGTACCATACTATTTTGAGTATGTATTTGTTTGGTTTATCTCAACCTAGTTTCACGTTCTAGTAAATTATAAAACGTAGGCGATGATTAAAATTTAAACATTGAAAATAGTATTCGTAATTGAGGCCTATTGAGGGCATCAAAGTCTGCTGCTCATTGCTTTCGTAAAGCAAACAAACTAGTGTACCAAGCGTTGCGGGCTTAAAAATTCGCATCCTTTCTGTGTATTTTTATCACTATCACCATCACCATTTTTTTTAGCTCGCATTAGCCCACCTCTGCAGCAACTGTTCAACACAGTGCAGAAAGCTTTGCGATAAATAAGAGACAAAATAAAATACAAGTACTCTAGCGCTCAGTTGATAGCACCAAGTATCAGTAAGCTGAAAAATAGGCTGAGTGTTGTTTCTAAGTGTCGTTTGTCCAGCCTTAGCTACTTGTACACAGGTACTAGTATTTTATTTTGTCACTTATTTATCGCAAAGCTTTCTGTGCTGTGTTGAACAGTTGCTAAAACTGCTTCCATTACTGTATTTGCTATAATATTGTTATGGCTTAATACAAGGACGAGAACAAAAACTAATCACAGACTACGTGCCATTTGCGAAAACAAAACGTAACTTCTAGATTAATCACTGATCCTGAGTCAGAGTTATAAGAACCAATAATAAGCCAGTTTTATTCACTGGAATAGATTACCTATGATTGCCTAAATCAGCAGCCAGCATTGAACACTCATATTCAGGTCAAAGACCCCTAATTGAATACTGTGTTCATAATCTATGTTATGGCTTCCTATTAAGCAGAAACGTTTGGATGAATCTCAATTGCGCAATACGTAGAGGATCTGTATTGTACATCTACTCGTAAGCTCGTAACTACATGTATAGTGCATATAGACTAATTCACGTGTTATTTATTTATTTACCACATCCATTGTTTTATTTGAAGTAATGACAAGATAAGATAGATAAGATAAATTAATTTTATAAAAAACTTAAGCACTAAATAGAAACACCTTAGCAGTAACAGACATATATTGAAAAACAATAGATGATCTGTCGGTGTGCACTGGATCCCACACTAGGGTGACCTGTGTCGTTGGCTCCAGGCTCTTCCTCTTTGAAGAACCCTGCACGAATGTTGCGTTTGGGGTCCCAAGCCAATCCAGCTGCCTGAAGCACCAGAGAGAGGCTCTAGATCGGCGACATTGTAGATAAAGTTAGTTAGACTGTGCCCATCGTAGGCTGCATCTTTGCTTAACATCAGGCGCGATTGTAGTCAAACGTAAGCCTGTATTACATTAAAAAAGGTGATTATGAAACTGCCTCATATAATCCGTTAAGTTCGTAATAATCCGTAATGTTTCTGTTAAGTTCTGTATCATTATAAAGTGTCTTATGGTGTATCTTCTACCGAGTCCTATTTGATTGTAAAATCGACACTACGGCTTTGGTTAATCTGTTTGAATCCTAGAAGATAGCGTTTTAGATCTGAGATTACCCAACTCTCGCTTCGGATTTTATTCCACTAGACTAAATCGGTAAGATATGCCAATTTATCCATTTAGTATAAACTCGTCGAAATCTATTCATGATACCTACGTTGTAATTCCTGGCATTATTGAATAGGGCCTCGACGGGGAACCGCCTGCGGCACAGTAATAAAATGCAATTACGCCTGAATGTTGCCAATTTAATATCGACTCATTTTGAGCCTCCTGGGGGTCAGTTCACGCCCCAAATTGGGATTAAGTACGAGGCTTGTGAGTAGCGAATCGCGATTTTCTCTATGCGATTGTAAGAGAGACTCCAACAACGGAATATCAATGCAAATTAAAAAAAAAGCGACTGTTTCTGCTTTTAGTAATGACGTCGGTTCTGTCCTAATATTTCATCATTAGCCATAAGACGTCCACTGATAGACGATGCCCTAATCTCTACGCTTGGCAGGCGCCTTGAGGGTCGCAGAAGGCTCACCACCGTTAACCGAGAGGACGCTGCTGCCCGTCCTCCGGTGCTTCTGGGTACAGTTTTAGGACATACCCAGGTCCTATAATTAATTAATTTGTAAAAAAAGCTGAGTGAAGCGCCTGTCGATAAGGTCCAAGCGGTAACCACCGGCTATAGACTAATGGTGTTATCGATGCTTAGAACAATCCGTAGAAGTGTTAACAGACACATTTCTCTATCGAACGACGTCTCATGCGTAGAGCTATTTAGGGAACTTCAGATACTGCCCTTGCCGTGTGAGTTTATTTACCAGATAGCCCTATTCACCCATGTAAACCTAGAAACGTTCCAACGTAGGGGCGTTCACAGCACTTTAGATTTACGAAGTAATAAAAAGAAAGACCAACTGATCACCCCGTCGCACCGTCTCGTCAAGTCGGAGAGGTCAGTGTATATTCTGGGGCCCGCGATCTACAACCGTATACCAGCTTCCATTCGGGATGCTCCTTCCACCGGGTGCTTCAAATCTAAGCTCAGAGCGTGGTTACAAGAGAATTTGTTTTATGACATTGAAGCTTATTTTAAAATAAGAGATTATTGACGTATTTTTATAATTATTATTTTATTTTATTACCTAAGTAATTATTATTTTTGACTTACTTAATGAAATTTGACGTGTAACTTTGGTGTTATCAATAAATTATTTGTATTTGTATTTGTATCAAAGCACTCTATTTCGTAGTTCTGCAAGAACGCAGGCTCGGGATATAACTAAGGTATAATATAATATACTACTTAAATGTTTTTTTAATGGAGGCCTCTTAATTTTTTATTACCTGTTAGCCAATTCGGCATAGTCACTCATCATTTGTGCACAAACGGCTACATGTTTACGTTCCGGACGATACAAGTCATTTAAGATTTATAAAAGGGACCGCCATAGAGACAGGAGGCGTGCTAGTTATAGGCATTTAGTAATTCATGGACCCATCGAAAGTATTTTTTTCTGCAACAAAAGTAAATAAATAACAAAGAATAAACCGGCTGTGGAGTGTATAAGAAACATTTATTCTGTACTACCAAAGTCCGGGAATCGGTCACGGCCTGTCAAATACGAGGGTTTGCTTTTAGCTGATTGTACGGTAGGGGAAGCCGGCTGCACGTAGATATATTCTTTGATTAGCTCGGGGTACTGCTTGCCCTTTAATTTGTATTTATTTCTTTTGTGGAGGGAAACGGGGGCTCTTTGTGGCTGCAGGGGCCTCAAGTGGTCTGATCATGCCGGATTGGGCTGGAGGAATTGGGATTAATGCAATAGCAATCATGGAGTTCGTGGGGAATCTTAGCTTTGTTTGCTTTGCCAATACTTAGAATATTACTCAAGATTCAAAACTAAGCTTGTAGAAAGATTCACTTCACTTCGACAGCCGGAAGACGTCCACTGCTGGACGAAGGCCTAAGGGAGCTTAATAGGGTTGCCATAATCCCCATGCTTGGCAGGCGGCGGTGGTGAGCATTGAGGACGCTGCTGCTGGTCCTCCGGCGGTTCTGGCTGCAGTTTTAGGACATACCCAGTCTTGTAACAAGCATCTCTTTGTAATTATGGAATAGTAAAACGCCTACTAGTTATATAAAAATACAAAAAGTATGATCTGCACTCCATTTGACATTTGATGAAGTTAGCAGTCTTTAAATAATTAAATGTATTTTTTTTTATACTATCAAGTGATGAGACGAGCAAGGCGTTCGCCTGGTATTGGGTGGATACAACGCCATCTATGGCCTTTTGATTACATGGCTGACATCTTTTTTTCCAGTTATTTTTATAAAAACCAAAGTAGTTTGGCATAGACGGCGTTGTTAACCACTTAACCGATTTCGATGAAATGTATATGGAACCACCTCTGAAGTAGGCCAAACAAAAAATAAACATCAAAATCAATTTATAATCTGCGGAGTAATCGCGTAACAAACATACAAAAGAAAACATTTAGTCGAATTGAGTACCTCCTTTTTTGAAGTCGGTTGAAAATAGAAGAAGTTTCATTAAGGCTGTTGGTTCTTAGAATACACTTTCTAAAAGTGTTCCAATACTATGATGTTTGAATACAAACAATAAGTGTAAAACGTATTCATAATTCAGTTCCCTTTCCCATTATTTTCCTTAAACATCTGTGATTTCGCACATAATGCACTACAAAACAGAAACGCAATTAACTGTATTTCTGTAAACGGAGGGGACAGCCGCTGGGCATTAACACCCTATGTTCCAGGGGGCACCACATATGCTGTTTAATGATGACACATTTGATTCGCGCCATTAGATGTTTAGACCATGACGCTATAGCGTTAAATGGGTATTTGAAGCAGAAAAGCAGAAATAAGAGCTTGAAAGATGTATAGCGGAAAATAAACCAACATCTAGCCCCAAAATAAGCAAAGTGACTATAACTAGTTAGTCATCCCAAAGTGTGATCGTAAAATTTATAAACTCTTGACCAATGTTGTTATTTTTTTTTTAATTTCGTGGGAGTTGTTAAATGCTAACTTACATATGAACGCCAATTAGATCCCTTATGCAGGATCACGCGCAACGGCATAAGTACGTAAGCCGAAACGAGGCCATCGCACTCATCATTGTGAACAACTTTTTTTTATAAGACTAATCCTAACTGATGCACGAAAAAAACTTTGCATAATAGGCTAGATGACTGGTTTTTTTTTAATTGTCCTATTAAAATGTGGCCCATAAATATAGCTGATAATGAAAAGAAAATGAAAATCTGATCAAAAATAAGCAGTTTTTAAGCATTTTAATATCATGCTAGTCAGAGAGAAGAAACAGCATATCGTTATGTCACTTCTCAGTACGCCATATAAATTCTATTCTGACAAGTAAGGCATGACGTAATTTTTTGTTTTGTGGGAAAGGGACAGAGTTGTCTCTAACAAAAATTTTAAACGCTCATATATCAGAACATTATTAACCGATTTAAATTATTTTTTCAATAAACACACTATATTTACTTAAATTCTTCATCAAAGCTATTGGTTTCAACGATATAATCATCAGTCATCTACTCTATTGTAATTGTTTTTACTGCAAATTGATTTAACTTAGTATCAAATCAATAAATAGATTAAAGATATACCAATTAAATAGACCATGAATTTGAGATACCATGTGTATCAAGTGCAATTATTGGTACCAGAATAACTGCAGTAAATCATTACCATATCACACAGGAATTAATGAATTTCAAACAGATTTGTAAAAGTATATTAGACGCGTGCCGTAAATGGGATTTCTGGGTAATGAAATCCATATCCAAATATTAAATTCCTTAGTTTTAATAGGGTTTTACACGAAAACGTATATATCATACAAACCGACGGACGAAATCCCATTTTCTAAATGCATTTAAGCCCAATGAAAGGGGATTTTCCCTCGCCACCCCCACGTCCTAATCAAATAGTTCGTACCGAGTTATTTATGGGAATACAGGGGGCTGTAATAAGATGTGGGGCACTTTGCACCCTCCTTGTCATCAGGGGTCGCACTTGCCACTGTAAATAACGCTAATAAGAATTTTATAAGAAGTATACCTACTATGATTTGAAGAGGGTGAATGCATTAATTGGCCATTCGTACACGAAGCCACAATCTTCAAGATTCATGGAGCGACGCGATAGTGCTGTTTTAAGTTTAAAATTAACAGGTGATTTGAGGTTACACTCAGCTTAAAACAAGACGAGTTTCTAAATATTAGACTACAAGGAACCTAAAAAATAACCAAGGGATGGAAGCGTAAGTGTTGGTAAAATAGTGGGAAGTCGCAGGGTTCAAGATTTAAAAATTGGGTACTTTGTGTACCTTCTTGTGATGGTAACATAACTGAGTATTAACGACTTGAATAGCGATAAAACTCCAAATGCGCATGATTAGACAAAGCTCTAATGTACAATGTACACAAATTGAGCAAATGTCAGTGTGCCATTTAAGAGCGTTGCAAGAAAAAATACTGTATAGTCCTAAGTCCTGATTCTACTCGAGTCGCTGACTTGCGTCGCCCCGTGCACGAACAACCATACGCTACACTGCCTGCGTGATTTATTCACTGATCGAGTTTATTAGAACTAACTAAAGAGGTTTACAATTTTTGGTAATTGGCTACTTGTCTTCTGCGCTTATTCCAGTGAAGATTTTGCTCTCGTTGACTTAGTGACTTGCAATCTGCTATCTCTCTACTACAAAAATATTTTTTAATTAACACCATAAAAGGTCATTACAAGAAAATTACATTTTCAATTGGCACAAAAAGTGGCCTTTTCGCTAAGAAACATCTCTTCCACCTTCGGATGAGTAAGTACTTACCTACTTATCTACTTTTTTACCATAAATGCCATCCCAACCCATCTAGCACTACGATCCCGCGAAACATGATTTCTTTTCTAGATTCCCTATTTCAGTAGGAAGAACTAATGAGACATAAAGAAACTAGATAGTCCCTAATGAGGGACAAATTCCATACAAGAAAAGCGTCCGGCTATGATGCGTCATACAAGTCGTATGGAACTAAGGAACTTAGGCTTGTAAGGAACCGGTATAAAATTACCTCGTCTTGACTCTTGTTAAACTATCTGTATAAAAATGGATGGAGCTAAAAGTATTGCAGCTCTACATAATGATCGAGCAGTATTTTTAGACATCCATCCATAATAGTGCCGTTTAGAATTTTTAAACTTTAATCATTCGAATCTTGGACTTTTGCCTTCTTGTGGGTTTCGAGATGTGCGAGGTTTCTAAGCGGTGCGCGAGAAAAAAATACCAATAAGACGCTGTATTTTCCTAGCCTCGCGATCTTATTGGTAGATGTTTTCATCGCATACCGCTTAGTTACCTCGCACACCTCTGGTAAAAAATAATCTCTTACTACTATCGCATTAGCCTGTACGAACCACTGGTGGTTATAGGCCTACCCTAGAAGAGTGATTAGGTGAAACTCTGCCATTCAGTGTCCAGCGTGTTTAATCTCTTACTTCATCAACCAGAAGTCGCCCACTGCTGGACGAAGGCCTGCACCTTAATAATCCACCATAACCGAGAGTACGCTGCTGTCCTTCTTCCGGTGGTTCTGGGTGCAGTTTTAAGACGGACCATGTTAGCTTGGTATATCTGAGAATATATAAACAAGCGTACATGGAACAGGATGATCGAACTTCGTTACCTAGATCAGAATATGACTGCTATAAACTCATGCCGTCAGAATTTAGGACCGTCAAATAGCAAAGTGCATAAAATCAACCGAGATTGCCTCCACACATTTTGACGGTTGACTGAGTGTTAAATTCAAATAAAATGACGCCGTAAAAGTGTTGCTAATCTCATGTTGGATGGCGGTCACGTGCGGTCGTAACGGCAAACGCGAAGAGTGGCTTACGAAGTCCGTAAGCCACGTACGGAACACTAGAATGCCCGAGATTGCCCCATCCAGAGAATGCGTTTTGAAATTCGGATTTGGAACACGCTAGCACTTCACGGCCATTCTGCTAGTGAGTGCATTTTAAAGTTGGCGTGCTGAAAAAGTTTATAACAGTTAGGTGATATTTTTTCAATAAAACGTCTGAAGAGAACCGAATGCATACACGATTTTGCTTAAGATGCTACGGACTACTGTGAAGTATCCCTGTATCTAATACTGATCATCTTTCAAAATCTCTACTACACCCGCATTGCAGTACAACCGCTCACTAAAAGAGTCGGCGTGCGACTGATATCGCACTGGAGAGGAATTATATCTATGCAGTTGCACACACATTGGGCACATTGAGTAGGTGCCGTTGGTGGACATAGGCCGGGCGCATACGACGAGAAAAACTGTCCGGTTTTGCCCGAAGGCGCTCCGTGCATGCATTTTGTACTAGGTCCCGCACACCGTAAGAAATTTCTCGTGATGTCTGTCTCGCTCGCACTAGTTAATTGTGCGCAGTGTGTTACGGTCGTCCGGAGCCTGTCGGGTGCCGTGCGGAATCAATGTGCGACCACTCTAATAGTGGCCTATGTCGTATTCGAGAATTTCGGCATCTCTGTCCCTTTCTTCAGGATCGGCCATGAAATTTGGACCCGAAAAGTAAGATAGCAGATTGAGTGATAAAGTTATTTTCGAATTTATAAGCTAGGACGCAAAAGGTACACTGTACTAATTCAAGGCACTTAACTCTTGGTACTAACTCATGATCAACGTATGGTTTGTAAAGTAAAAATTTGGTAAATACTTAGGAAAAATATATTTATAGTTACATTCAATGTTATTATCGCTGTTATTGGGCGTTATGTCTTAATTTCCAGGTGAATCTGAATCGGAACCATATTGTTCGCGGGAATTAGGACAGCATTGCTAAATTGTTATGAATCGGAAATGTTCGAAAACTAGACGAGCGAGTATCGCATTTCTCGTAGGGTTGACAAAGCACAAAATATCAAGAATATCAGTAAAAAACATGACTGCCAAAATAATTTATTGCGAGTGTCACTCGGGGTGATGTAAGGATTCTAAAGATCCCCATACATCCAAATCCGTTCAGACATTTAAAAGTTATGGTGGAATAGACTCACGTAAATACCCAAAAAAAAAACATTACCTTCCTTTTTGGGCAGTCGTGTAAAAAATTACAATATTTTGTGCTTTAGTTCAATTAAATCATATCCTCATTATCGTCATCATCTGCGGCTCGTTTCTATAAGAGATATTTTATGCGTACAAAGTTTATCTGCGCTCCTGGCTAAATAAATAATCCTATTCTGGAGCTACAGACACAGTCACATTTCTTGAAAATGTTTTGCGAAGAGAATGGCAGTTGGTTTGCTAGGTTGCTAATATACAGGTTTATTTCTGCCTGTTTGCCGTTCTTAGCCGTTCCTATTTTATGCTCTCTATGTTTTTCTGTTATTATAAAGGGCGGGCAAAGGTCATGGCTATCATGGCATTTGGTACCTGAAGACGTAGACCCCCAGGAAGGCCCTGAAAGCAGTGGAGCGTGTATCGCCGGAACTAATCCCAGCTGGCAATGGCCGTGATAAGTGGAAGAAAATGTGGTAGACCTTTGTCTAGGCTCATCATCATCATCAGCCTGGAGACGTCCACTGCTCAACGAAGCCCTCCCCTTTAGACCGCCACACTGTACGACAACCTGTCATTTGCATCCACCGGTTGCCCGCGACTTTTACAATGTCATCGGTCCACCTAGTGGGAGGCCTTCCTACGCTGCGTCTTCCGGTTCGGGGTCGCCACTCAAGAACCTTTCTTCCCCATCGGTTGTCAGTTCTTCGTGCGATGTGGCCTGCCCATTGCCACTTCAACTTGCAAACCTTGCGAGCCTAGGCTGGTTGTCTAGGCTAGTATAGTATTATATGTGGTCTAGGGGCCTAATTTTTGAATCTTTTGCACGAGTTTTCGACAAAAATACATTGAAATTTGAACGAAAAGTCGTAGGAATACGTCTCCTAACTATTCAAAAATGAGGCCCATGCGGATGCCTGTTAGATGTTATAGGTTAAAAAAAACATGTGCATTGAAAGGCGCAATTTCTAAATTATTCGTGTTCTAGAGTATGACAGCCCTAAAAACATATTAATAAACTATTTGCCAATAGCCTGTTACTGAATATGCGGACATCGACAAAGTTAATAGAGTTTAGTGGCCTGTTAAATTCTGTTGAGGCTATCGATAACAGTGCCTGTAATATTCGAGCCAATTCTTGCGGAGTCAAAATCTTGGCAATAGAAATGGAACAGATTCTTTATACCAAAGCTATGCCAAATTTCGTCCAAATCCGTTCAGTCGTTTTTGCGTGATTGAATTACAAACATAGGAACGTTCAAATATCCAACCGTCCAAACATACATCCTTTGAAATGCCGCCGTGTCCTGTGCGCCAAGGCATTAAAAAACTTTGGTAATGATAAACTTCCAATGAAGTCGTGGCTCTGAGGGCACAAAAATCTCGAACTTTTGTAGTGTTCGTTGCGGTGAAAAGGTTAAAAAAATTGGTAACAAAAACTTTTACACTTTTTCCACAGGGACTTTCGTTCTCATTCGTGATTTTTATTTTATTTAAAAGGCACAGTTAAGTTTTTATGCTTCTACATATTCAAATACCTAAACTAGAACCCCCCCATAAGATTTCAGGCTGTTTTATGGAGCTATTTGTTGTTAAACTATTTATATTCAACGAATAAAATGTGTAATATGATTATGCCTTTATTGTGTTTTCTTAAAGTTCTTAATTTAACATTAAAACTTTGTACTTAAGTTAACGGGTTGGATGAGCAATATAAAGTCTAATTTTAGGGGGCCGCGGTTTCATGCTATCATTAATCAGGGACCGACCCTTCTTGTCAAGTTTGACGTATGACGTAATTTTTATTATGTACCTAACCTACCCCATGTTTCATGTATGATGTAGGGACATGCATCATGCATGTTCAAAAACCTATGACTCATAAGTATGTACTACTCTTGTTGTAGTTCTTCGTAAACTTATAAATTTGTACTGGAAAGTAATATATGTGGAAAGTTAGATAGATAACGTCAAAACAATTACATGCAAAAAGGAAAAAAAAAAAAATACAACAAATATAAATGATGAGATTTAAAAATATCTTGGTAAATAAGTAATGACAATAATTCGGTAGTAACGAATTCGCCTTTGACCGTGTGCACAAATTACTACGCACGCTTGCGAAGTCTCTTCTCCCAATAGGCTATCTCGGCTTTTTAGCTGCTAACGTTCTAGTATCATTAAACAAGTCCTACTTATGTCCCACAGACACATCTATCACCTTGTTTAGTCATTAATCTAAAGTACCTACTTTATTTACCCACGTTGTCTCTTCACGGCATTCTAGCCCTTATTTTTGCATCTGTAAGATAAAGTTTCAGTTGTATGTTTCGTCGAATGACCATCAGTGTGAGGATCCCAATTAGAAGGGTCATCAAAGTGTCGCTGGAGGGACGAGGCTCAAATTTAAATTGCAAGTGTCATCGGACTCCAATTACGAGTACTTCGGTGTATTAAGATTCGCAGTATTTATGCATGTGTTGTGTATAAACATCCCTTAGTATTATTGTTCTCCAAGTTTATTTTGTTCGATATAGCCGTGGTAGCGTAGTAGTGAGAGTAGTTGCTTAAAGTCGCTAGTTCAAACGAAAATTCAAATGAGCTCTTTAGAGTTTATGTACGGATACTCATCGGTGCTTGGACCGATTCGGCTTATCGGTGAACAAAAACATCGTTTGGGAACCTGCATATGTCCGGAGAAGAAATTCAATGACGAGCAAACAATTCAAGTGGACAATTTAAAAAAGCTGATTAAAAGTTTATTCAAATTCTATGATGTTAGTACCACATCTTTATTCAACTAATTCATCATCATCGTCAGCCTGTATGGACACACTGATGGGTACAGGCCTCCTCTCCATCGCGCCTAGTGCCTGTCTCGGGCCAATTCAACTAGGTACAAATAATTGTGAAGTTCAAATAGTTTTTATAACGTCAGTACCAATGTTAAGGCTACCAGAATGAATGTCGGTGAAATTACTGAGAATAGCATTGTAAAGTTGAACAAAAATATAATTTAGATCTAACCAAATTTAAGTACGGTATTACTTTTTTTAGTAGGGTATTTCCGATTGATACCTCAAAATGGAATTCAGGTTACGCCCAGTTTAACGAATGAAAACTTGCTTCAATCGTTTTTTTTCTGTACCATTTTAAATGTTATTCTCAGTAATTTCACCGATGTTATATATTTTTAAAAAAAATTGAAATGCGCGAGCGAGATATCGGCGCGCAGCATTCATAATCATAAAACTTATTTTGTCAGAACAAAAACACCATTATGAGCCTTAAGTGAGAGTTTCAAATAGTATCTTATAAAACAAAACAAAAACTCACTTTTTTCGTAGAATCATAAAGTTTTTATATAATATCCATCTGAATAGTGTATTATCGTGTTACGATGTGAAGCAGTTGAGGTACCCATGCAAGGTGTAACTTTTCCCACCCACTTAAAGCAAGGGGAATTGAAAAACAACGTAATTCCTCGCTCTTTCTGAAGTGTGAACTTGTTGAATTCTTCAAAACGTTGCGGTGATATATTTCACGCTTCTTATAAATAAACACCTTGCATTTTAGACCGTTATTTTTTATTGTGTTGCCAGTTTGTTTTAGTTATCGCAGTGGCACGCCTCCAAAATTTAAAACATGCAAAAAATGAGGCATTTAACAGCTGTGTGCTTGAAAGTTTTATGAATAATACAATAATACAATTTTTACCAAACGGCGGGCAACGCTGAATTCACTAAGAAAAACAACTGTTGATACATTTTGATGAGTGCAAAATGACTTATTTGTATAGATCGTCGCTGTGGTGATCACCGCGCCGACGCACAGTCAGCTGTAGTCGAAACTGAACACGGTAGCAAACGAGCTCGACAGCTGGTTCCGTTCTAACGGATTAGCTCTTAATAAGGACAAGACCTGCTTCCTTGCATTCAACCTCAATGGCCACTCGACAAAGACTTATAAATTCGGTAGCAGTCGGCAATACCGCGCTCCAACAGGTACATAGTACGAAACTTCTGGGTTTCCACATCGACGGTGTGTTGACATGGGAGACGCACATAGACGAGCTTTGCGGGAAGCTGAGCCGCTCGTGCTTCGCGCTCCGGCGGCTTGCGAGCACCGCCACCCGCAGCGTGGTGAGCTCCTGCTACTTCGCGACCGTCCACAGTAACATCACGTACGGGTTGGAGCTGTGGGGCCGCGCTGCCGATCGGAACAGTCTTTGTCATGCAGAAACGAGCCATACGTGCTATATGTGGTGTCCAGAACTATGTCTCATGCGTAGAGCTATTTAGGGAACTTCAGATACTGCCCTTGCCGTGTGAGTTTATTTACCAGATAGCCCTATTCACCCATGTAAACCTAGAAACGTTCCAACGTAGGGGCGTTCACAGCAAGTTAGCTTTACGAAGTAATAAAAAGAAAGACCAACTGATAACCCCGACGCACCGTCTCGTCAAGTCGGAGAGGTCAGTGTATATTTTGGGGCCCGCGATCTACAACCGTATACCAGCTTCCATTCGGGATGCTTCTTCCACCAGGTGCTTCAAAACCAAGCTCAGAGCGAGGAACAAGAGAATTTGTTTTATGACAGTGAAGCTTATTTTAAAATAAGAGATTATTAACGTATTTTGATAATTATTACTTCATTTTATTAAGTGATTATTTATTGTGACATATTTAATGAAATTTGACGTGTAACTTTGGTGTTATCAATAAACTATTTGTATTTGTAGACCAGCTGTTATTTTTTTGCCATTTCAAAGTACATCACGTAGAAAAAGTTATTCGTAATGATTAATGCAATGATATCCTAGAAAGAAAACGGCCTTGAAAATAACAGCCGGTATAAAACTATTTATGCATAATTTTCTATGTTTTTAATCCATAGAAGTATTAAAATTTAAGACTTCTGGCAGGACTTGAACCTGCATAGAATACGAGCAATCTCTGGGTTTCCGTCCTAACTGTTTTGCCAATTAAGCTACAGAAGTCTCTGTCTTACCCGTCATAATTCTCAACACACGAAAACGAAGTATGAAGTGTGGGAAGCATGAAGTGATGAGTGAGAAAAACTTCATATCAAATATTCAATACTTAATTATGTTCAACAAAAGAGACTGGCTTCTTGAAAAATGTTATCAAATAAATACAATACGTTTAGCTACAAAAAAAATGTTGCACTTTATTAATACGAGGGTCCCAACCCTCACAATATAGTGGGATGATATACAATATTAGTTCTGAAGATATTTTCTACCCTTGGGACCTTTTTCGATACATATTTGTTGACATACGAAAAACCAAACTTGGGGTATCGTAACCCCGCGAGTAAACACAATGAATACACTAAATTCATATTTTCTAATCTTACTGCAAAGTAAGGTATGGCTGAAATAATAGAAGATATATTGTGTAAATATTAAAGAGGGAGTTAGTGGGGGAGCTTGTAATAACAGGCAGCTGGACGGAAGCAAACACAATTGGCACAAAAGCTCACAAAAGTATTAAACGAAATGTGCGTTCGATTTGTACGAGGGAGAGAATTATGTTGGCCATTTGATTTTTTCTTAAGGTCCCAGTATTCACATAAATAAGGAGGAAATTATATAAAGGTGGAGCTGGAATAATACTGTAGGTGATAGATTTAGGGTTAACTATAACACAGATTGATATATAGGAACTCTTTATAGCGCCCACCAGAAAAATACATATATATAAACATAGTAACATAGTAAAACTGCATGTAAGTCGGATCCCGCATAGTTAAACTCAAGTGGGCCGAACCGCTGATGGCAGGTGGAGCAGAGTGTGACAGACTGGTGAGCGCAGTCCCGGAAGGACATTTCAACGGTGCGGTGGCAGGATGACGTCCAGAAGTTCTGTGAAAGACAAGGCTGACGCTAATCAGGATAAATTGGTAGAAGATGAAGCAGGCTATGTTCGGCAGTAGGCATAATAGGTTGCCAAACAAAATGACGAAATCACGCAAGTTTTGCAAGGATTTTATGATTTTTGAACATCTTAAGATTAATAATATTTTATGTTAGACGGAAAGTGTGAATAGCCTGCGTAAGTAATATGAGTAGGCACGTGTTAATGGCATATCACATTGGTGTCAAGGCGACTAAAAAGTCCACATTCCATGTCAAACCCCCAATGTGGAAGAGCCACAGCTCAACGCTCAATCACGTACTAGCTAAAATCAGACAGTAGACAAAATAGCGACACTCCTGAATCACGTAAACTCGACAAAAGCAAAATTGAATATCATCGTGAGATTACAATTTTTTTTACTGGTATTTATGTGTATTAATTTAATAAACGTGAAACGTTGTCATGTGGATGCATCACTGTAATCATTTCTTTTGGAGTGTACAATAAAGAGTTTATTTATCTCCAAGATAGATAGATAGATAGAAACACTTTATTGTGCACACCAAAAATAACAATTACAATAAAAGAAAGAACCTTAAGAACTAGTGCCACAAGTGGCGGCCTTATCGCTAACAGCGATCTCTTCCAGGCAACCATGGATTTGAAATAAATTAAATCTAAAACAGACGGGAGATGCATAACACTTATTAATAAATACAATAAAATAATACTATTAAATACAAGATACATAACTGAACAATAATATATATAAATATAATAATATATATACTTACATGACAATAAATACTATAAATAAATATAATATATATTTAATACACGTAATCCATGAAAACTGATTTGAACCTAGCAGCATCCAACAAACGGTAATATAGGACAATCAGGTGTGATCACCAGTAACTGTTCTAGCACACAAGATGTTCATTTGAACGACGAACATATTCTAGGATATATCATATCATTTTCATCATTAGGAACAACTTTTACTTTTGGGCCGCCTCTGAAACAGCGAAAAGAAATCTTTTGTTCCGTACATTTCGTCGAAAGGGAATGAAATATTTCTATGGAACATGTGATATTTTTTCGCGATTTCAGGGTTACTTTCAATTTTAAAAAACCTATTTTGTTTATTATAGATAAATTTTATATAGTATATCAAAAATATTTTTAAGTTATTTTACATATAAATTTTAGTATATAATTATTTAATTTTAATTTAATTACAATTATTTTAATAATAATAAATATTAATATTTGGTAGTAAATAATATTAAAATTTTAAGAAATTAAGATTTATTTTACTGGCAGATAATAAATCGATATTATGAAGATTTGGTATTCGTACTATTTCTGCACTGTGTCCGTAAATGTGCGGAGCTTATCTGTCCATCGCGTGGATCGCAAAAAGAGCATTTGCACGCGAGGATTATTGCGGGATCATGGGAGCTCACACCCCTGACTCGACGTCGAACATTCGGCTTGTTTGAACAATCTCCAACACTAGTTTCACTGTTCACTATTGCTTTATTCTTCGCTGTAAGCTCTTTATTTCCATAGATGATTCTTGGGTTTCAGCTGCAAATTATTTGTAGAACTTTGACTTTCTGTAGTTACTAAAACACACACAGACAGATTCTGTTTGTTAATTAGAATAATTCGAAAAACATAGGAATCAAAAAGGTACAACTGCCTCAAAGTACCTATGTCAAACGTCCCAATCTCCAATAGCCCCAATAGAACATAAAATATTTTTTATTCCCTTTGCATCTGAAATGTCAAATACGCCTATCATAAATTTTATGGGTGGACATAAAAATACTAGCTGTCATAGACTGAACGACATAATTTTTCTCAATTCAAATACGTGGGCCTTCTTTAGGTTTCTTTGATAAGTTCTCTGCTATAAAACAATGTAAAATATATTGAGGGAGAAATCATTCGTGCGTAGTATTTGGTGACATGTTTTCCTTAAACATCATTGCTTACCAATAGTCGGAGTTCTAAGTCACATAACGCTTTTTATTTGTGAATCTTAAACAACTAATCGGTTTTTTATTGAATTATTATTAAGATCGTAAAAAAAACTTTAATAAAATTGCTTGTTTGCAAGTATCATTACGGGAATAAAGATATATAGGTAGGTACTCAACGTGTGTCAACGTGGACCTTGGTATGTCCTTAAACTGCAACCAGACCCACCGGAGGACAGGCAGCAGCGTCCTCTTGGTTAACGGTGGTGACTATTCTGCGATCCCCAAGCCGCCTGCCAAGCGTGGGGATTATGGCAACACCCCTCTATAAAGGGGGAGGCTTTCGTCCAGCAGTGGACGTTTTACTGCAGACGACGACGACTCAACGTGTGATAAAAGGCTCCAGATTAAATCGCTGTTAATTATCTCCTCAGTGATTCAGACCGCAAATTTTAAGTAGGTAGATGGCGTGCAGTAAATAGTGAAAAAAGTTCAAGTGGTGACATTAGGAGTAAGGTGGTGGCATAGTGGTGGCTGGCTGACGGTAGATAAAATGCACAGCAAGATAGACCGACGATACAACGGTCTACCTCGAGAAAAGGATACTATACTGAATAGATAGCTATTATAATACCTAACTGATACAGTAATAATCACTTGAATATCCGTCAGGGCTACAAATATATTTTTGGTGATAATAATCTATCTGTTTTCCTATCCAGGGATACTATCATAGAATCAAAAATAATATATCTTTAAGTCAAAACCTTAATGTATAATAATTATACAAAATGAGGTAAATGCAAAAACAAGCTATTTGTAACGAAGGTCCTTTAAATTTCTTGTTGAATGGACACTTAAGAGTGCGACTAATGCCAGAAAAATACATGATTTCACCCGCGCGTCTTGCATCAGTTTAGAGCCGAAAATCGCACGACACAGTTGATGATGGTGATAGCTTTGAGCAATTTAGGTGGGATTTTATTTAACTATTCAAAATATAGGCATGAAATAAAAAAAGTAAACGGTTACTCTGCTAAAACATTAATCTGGCTATGTAATTCGTAAAAAATAATGTGGTGTTGTCGCTGATAATTTAGAGCATTTGAATTAAAACTTTTTATTTTGTTAGTAATTTTTTTTTTTTTAATAAATCAGATTATTTTTCAAAATTCTATTCGGTTACTCGGCTTCTTTAGGTTTTTTCCCTACCTGTAGTATTTTTTTAATCTGAATATGTACATTCTTAAGCATTAAACTATGTGTTTAAAAATACACCTTTTTCTTACTTCTGGCATTGGTCGATGCGTCGCTGAGGCAGATGGTACGCGGCAAGACAGAAGCCTTATAACCCAGCCATTGAGCTTAGGGCTACTACTTAGGGTACATCGTGGACGCTGAATACTTCTAAAACATAACAATAATTTGTTGTGCAATTGTTGAAAAATGCAAACCCTACCACCTGGCAAACACTTCATTGAATCAACAATCAGCCCTATAATAATTTCACGCTTCCAAATAGACCGGAACGATTACTTTCATTTGCTCTCATATTGTTACGGCATTAAATGGACCGTATATCAAGACCGGGACCCCATGGCCATTATTTCTCTGCCGAAATATATTTTACCGAGAGCACTTAACGCGAAATCGCACTTATTTTCGATCGATTGCTTTATACCTTTTACCTATATTTCCTACTTTCGATCACGGTGCGATCAAAAGGGATTACTCAAGTCTTTATTGTCGATTGTTCTATTCCTTTTTCACTTGATTAGTGGATCGAGCTTAGATATCTCGGTTTTAAGTAAGTAGTGTTCGTTTATTCATTTTCTTATCTTTAAGCTTTAAGGTCCAGTTTTTCAGTAAATGCGCGCCGGTATTTCACTCGTGCATTTCAATATTTTTGAATGCAAAATATCACTAAAAATGGTTATAAAAAAACGCAGTCAGTAAAATTGGTGAGAATAACATTACTAAGGTTAATCAAAATTTTTTTTTTAAATTCGATACAAGTTTGTGTATGCCTATAAGAGATTATCTATAGGTTTTCCGGGTCTATGAATGAAAACTTGCTTAAATCAAAGCTTTGGTCTTTGCTGAAACTTCGTAATGTTATTTTCAGTAATTTCACCGATTGTGTTTTTTCATAATTATTTTCAGATATTTCATATCATCAATAATACGCTTTAAAAAAAACAACCGACTTCAAGATTGACTACCTGGATGACATCTTCATATTTTCCAGTTGTTTTGATTTAAAAACTCAAACAATGAACCGATTTCGATAAAATATTCATGGGACCACAATGAAGTATCCCTACCAAATAAAAAAAAACATCAAAAAAAATACATAATTGGCGGAGTAATCGCGTAACATACATACAAAAAAAACAGAATCTCCTTTTTTTTAAGTCGGTTGAAAATATTTAAATGCGTGAGCGAGATATCGGTGCGCATTACTCTGGGCTTGAAGTCTCACTGCTCTTCTTCTACTGGTTAGCCCTTTTCTTAATTTCTCTATGTCTAGTCAAAATCTATTGCCAAGCACTTAACAGATTTTTTTTTTTGTCTTCGATTCTCATTTTGGGCTAGACAATTTTTGACCACCACACGCCACCATCCATTAACATCATTTGGACTGTGACCAACCTAGTCTGGGGAATCTTTTATCAACCGACTTCAAAAACGGAGGTTCTCAATTCGACTGTTTTTTTGTATGTATGTTACGCGATTACTCCGCCAATTATGAACTGATTTTGATGATTCCTTTTTTGTTTGGTAGGTAATATTTCAGAGGTGGTCCCATATACATTTTATTGAAATCGGTTCAATAGTTTGGTTTTTAAATCAAAATTACTAGAAAATATGAAGATATCATCCAGGTATGCAAAGTTGAAGTCGATTGTATTAAAAAAAAAGCGTATTATGATTGTAGAAAACGTGATTTTGAAAAAAAAAAAAAAAAAAAAGTCACTCCATCGGTATGTCAATTAGCTAGAAGTAAGAAAATAATAAACCACGTGAAATGTATACTAATAGATAGAAAATAGAACGAGTATTATTACTAAAAATATTCTGCGATCGGTCCAATAACGGCGCCAAGCGTTCATATGCTGAGTTCTGCAAGTTTTTTTTTATTTAAGCGCGTCGATATTTTTCCATTAAAAAATAAATTTATCGCTGTATTCGCAAAAATATTTCATCACATCACTCCTTTCAGTCATTTCGCAAAGTCAGCATCATATAAGCCATTAATTTCTACATAAATCATGAAACCAATATCGTAATCAATATCACCAAAATAGCTCAACCATCACTTAAGATCTTCACTAACGATGTCTTCGCAGAATCCTCAGACTGTCCTTACTAATGTAATTACCGGTGATTAGTAAGCTGATATAGTCTTCGATAATACCCTACATATATATTATATATGTACATAGTACCAATCACGCGTATGATCTTGTATCTATCTAGTCGATAATAATTAATCAGTGCAGAGAGCTCATCTTCTCATATTAGCAGTTCTTCATATTTTCCGATGATCTTAAATGTAAGGATATGCTACGAATATGCGTCCCAGGGTGTTTTTTTTTTAAACAGTCATGTGACGAGACGAGCAAGGCGTTCGCACGGTGTTAAGCGTCACATCTGCTACTAACAGTAGTAGTGCCAGAATTGTGAACTTGCGAACACAATCCTGTGCTGCACTGCACTGCGCTCGTCACCCTGAGATAGATAGATAGATAGATTAATTCTTCATTGTTCACACCAAAGAAAAATAAATACAAAGGATTAAATAAATTAAATACTAGTGTACTAATGGCGGCCTTATCGCTTAAAGCGATCTCTTCCAGGCAACCTTAGGACGGAGAAAAATTATGAACACGAAAAGACGGGATGTGCTGTAAAGAAGAGATTCCTACAAATCATAAACATACTTACAATCTAATACTAAATGATATCTGATATTAGATGTTAATTCTCTTCATACCCAGTGATTTCTCTGGTAGCATTGCCTTTCAAACCGGAACACAGTAATGCTTGCACACTACTGCTTGGCGGTTGAATAACTGGCAAAGGTGTGGTACTTCCCCAGGCGGACTCTGCAGTAGAGTCCTATCACTACAAATTTTTTTTGAAAAGTTAACGCTATCATCCGTCAAATCGCTGTTATGTATAGTCGCATGGTTTTGTCGTTCTAAAGCATGCCAACCGCTCACTTTATAACGTCGGCATGCGCCATCTTGCTGGCTTCTCTGAGTCTAAGGAGACTAGCCGGCGTTTGTGTGTATTTTTATATATATTATATTTGTCCGACGATAACTTGCTAACCGTTTATGCGATCTTTATGAAACTTTGGAAGCAAGTAGTCCGTCCAAATACAATTATTATATTCATATGACCCAAATCAATCAAGGGGCTTGGAAAATATGGTGCAAGGTCTCAATTCGCTGCGACTTACAAGTACATTTATTTTTCTATTTGAGCTGTCCTTACCAAGTAACAAACATATAAAATAAGTCAATGGTTATATCTCAATAAGTAGAGCTCTACTTGAAGCATTAAACCATGGAAGTCCATCTGTATTGTATATTAGTACATTATGATACGAGTGTGCTATGTTGGTCATTACACTAGAGGCGGTATTATGCGCGCGAGCCGTAGGCGAGCGCGATAAGGAAGCCGAGAGCGTAATGAGTAATAGCACAAGAGTTCCATACGACTGTTTTCGTCACACTTGCGAGGAAAAAACAATATTTTTTTGATAATAATCAACCACACAGCGAAAACATCAACAAACATTTTCGGAAAATGGCGCCCAAACCAGCAATGCGCGCGCAGGTTGACATTTACTTCAGCGGCATAAGAACTCTTTGTTGGTATTACAAAAAAACTGTAAGTATTACCCGGCTATATTAAGAATCCTTCGTATACATACGTCTAATTGCAGTCACGTACAAACTTGACTTTACCGGGTTATACCTATTATAGTACAAGTGCCGTAATGTAAAGTAAAAAGCACGCGTGTGTAATAGCTTGGATTATGAGCCTAAAACCGATGCAATAAGATCCACTTTACGAGCAAGTGTGATGAAAAATCAGTTATTCTTCTCTTCGGATATTACATTAGCTGTAATAAGTCTGTAACATTATAAATAACATAGTAATTAACTATTGAATATAGTTCCTATGATGTGTATGATGATGATACACATCATAGGAACTATATGATGAGTATTTATGTAGATACTTATACATTGTACTTTTACGCTCGGAACAATAAATATCAGCAGCACGAGCACCGCTCTACCGTTATATGTCGCTAAATTTGACGTGTCGGTATAGCAGATTTACTTAGACGAATTTGAGAATATTCCGATTTTTATCGAATTTTACCGATTTAAATGTCAAGTATACCGATCGCCAAGAACGGTACTCGCGCTGCTTATTTGTTTATTAAAAAGTTACTTGTTAGTAACTTTTTCATAAAAAATTCAACCGATTTCAAATTTATATGGGACCACCTCGGGACCTCGGACCGCCATACACTTTCAAATAAAAAAACTATTTTCAAAATCGGTCCACAGTTGACGGAGAAATAGGTGAAAATACGAGTAAAAATAAAACATACATACCGTCGAACATAGAACCTCCTCCTTGTTTGAAGTCGGTTAAAAATGGAAAGCGATTTTCGCTTTTTGCTATCTGTTCTGCCAACCGATAGCAAAAAGAGTCCATGAGTCACAGTTTCCAATAGGAAACATTTAAGGTGGGGTTCGAATATGTCGTTTTCTTTTTTAAAATCAGATACATTTAATCAATGCAAAAAAGTTTTACTGCTTTTAAAGGTAATGCATTGTGCACTTGAATGCCATCTAGTATGTATGTCGTCGTACTAGACATTCGACGAAACACGTTATTTTGCTTGTGTTTCTTGTTCCGTATTCTTTTTCGAGAAACGTGAACTATCTACTTATTCTTTTTCTGTTTCCATGTAGCTTTCCACGTTAGGTAGGGTTAACTCCCAACCTATTCATTAATTTGATTTTATTCCTTCATTTAAAATAAAACTATTTTGTAAATGAAATCGAATTTGTGTACTTTATTTATACGCATGCGAAGATACTTAATTTATGTTTTATTTTTATTATAAAAGTGATAATTAGTGCATCTCGCTTAATCTTACTATATCGCTCATATGATATTGTGAAGTATTTAGTTCAACCACCTAAACTTAACCTTCTACTACACGAAAACAAAAATATCATATATCGAGATCTTATAGACCTGGCTAAACTGTATGTCCTAAAACTGCATCCAGAACCACCTGAGGACGGGCAGCAGCGTCCTCTCAGTTAACGGTGGTGAGCATTCTGCGATTCCCAAGCCGCCTGCCAAGCGTGGGGATTACGGCAATCCCTCCCTAATAAGGGGTAGGCCTTCGTCCAGCAGTGGACGTCTTCCGGCTAATGATGATATCAAGATCTATGAAAATCTAGAGACCATCAAATGCTTACTACTTACTACGAGTCGGCAGCGTGTTGTCGGCAAGGCAACGATGAATGGTAATGTTTATGCGTTGGAAAAAGCACATCAGTTTCAGTATAGTATAATAATAGAAACAGAATAGTGTGAAAAATATGTAAACAAGCTCCTATTGACTAAACAAGAGAACAAAACTTCTATTACATAGACTAAACTAAACAAATCCAGTCGCAACGACGTACACTGCATTTCCAATGCTTTTCATACCACTCTTAATGTCGAGTTAAAATCCCGTATCAGTTCTATTTCAATACCATACAACAAAGCATGACTAAACGTCTGCTTCCGGATCAACGAGAAAATATAACGATAGAGGAACGCTTCTATTGCACTTATCAGCTCTTACGTTCCGTTTTACATCCTACTTTACGTTCTATTTTACGTTCCATTCTATATAATAACATGTTCTCATATCAAAACTCCATATCGGCCATTGTCGACCACTTTAGGAGACTCCGTAATTAGGGTTGTCGAAGGAAAATTGAGAATTTAGCAAAAATCTTAATAGGGGTTTTATGTGTTTTGGATGGGGAATATTAGTTGGATTAACTTAACTTTCGGCTGATGTGTTTTCAGCTATTTTGAAGAGGGTTTCAGTATCTAGAATAAGATATATGACAGCGTAAGTTTTCTGCATAATTGTTTAGTTATTGTCATCATCACAATAAGCCTATCATAATCTACTGAAAATAAGCCTCTCCGAAGGCACGCCACTCAGCTCAATCTTCGGGTTTCCGCTTGCATCCACTGCCAGCTATCTCACGTATATACGTATATCGTTTAGACATTGTTAAAAGTCAATCATATTTTTTTATTTATTTGCAAAATAACGATTATTAATTTGCATAATTGTATTGTGTGCAAGTACTTCGTGCAAATGTATTTTTTTTACATGTAAATACACTGAGGGTATGTAAGAATACTCATTTTGATACACTATTTATATGTTTATATTTGGCTTTCACTCTTTGGCTACGACAATGAGAAAACAACGTCAAAAAACTGTTTCACTACAATATTATTTTCCGAACACTATGTTCAGTTTTTAGGCGCCAATCCAATCTGTCAGTTAGATTCTTTTTTTTTTCGAATAACTAAATCCGTGGTAGCGTAGCTGGGCACTTGACTTTATATGGGCTAAATCGGTCTAGGATTTGTAAAGATAAAAGGGGTCACGAGCACGACTACTCATTCCGGAAAGAACACCGTAAATAACGTGTTAAGCTGCGCATCCACAGCGTCGGCATCGGAGCGGACGAAGCGGACGGATTTGTTGCTTTATATTGCTTCTATGGGACCCAGTGCACGCAGTCTCATCGGCATTTCCGTGCCAGATACCGGTATTTCTGCCAATGACGTCATCCGCAGCGAACGTGCCATACGGAAGATACCAGTAGTTCTACCGATGACGTGGCAGCGAATGCGCCATTTAGATGTCATTAAGCAGATGCAAAATCCGAATGCAGTAGACGCACCCTATCGGCATTTTATAAATGCCGACGGTCTGTACGGGCCGATTTCGACGCAGTGGACGCGTAGCTTTAGTAATATGTTCGGAATAGTTCCTAGACAACCCTGTATCTAATGTATTTACCTGCAACATTGGCCTCGATCACTTGGCTGGAGCAAAATGCATTGTCGATAACCGCTCGTTGTTTACTTCAATACTTTCCTATTTTTCGGTTGCGTGGTTTCCAAGAGCCGTTTTAAGCTTTTATCCGTTAAACGCTTTGGAGTAAGTACCTTTTAGAACTGCAAACGTTGATGGAAACTCGTAGCTGTATTTATTACTGAATTTCTTTTAGAATGTAAACTTATTTTATGTTCATGAAAGTCCGTTCAGGCAAAATAAAGTTACCGCTTTCTATACCCAAGACTGAATCTCGTTTTTAATACCTTATTTTTAAGATAAGTTATAAACAGTTTCAATAATCACACAAATTTATTATAAATGCGAAAATTTGCCGGTATGTGTGTGTGTGTGTTCCAAACAGTTCAATGTCAATGAATGTTTTGTATGGAACAGCTGGTTATTTTCGCGATTTCAGTGTCATAGTACTTAGTAGTAGTGGACCTGGGTATATCCTAAAACTGCATCCAAAACCACCGGAGGACGGGCGGCATCGTCCTCTTGGTTAACGGCGATCCGCATGCTGCCTGCCAAGCGTGGGGATTATGGCAACACCTCCCTATTAAGGGGGAGGCATTCGTCCAGCAGAGGACGTCTTATGACTGGCGATGACCGTCATAGTAAAAGTTGTTCATAATGATGAGTACATTTATACATAGGTACATACATTTCAGTATTGTCACATGATGACGTGCTCATGCTTTACTCGCTTCGTTAATTTATATTAAGGATCGACAAGTTGACGGGTCGAACTCATCGGTGGGCGTGGCTAAAAAGCATGCTCTCTTCATCAAACAAACTGTGGGAAAGGGAGAAAGAAAGATAAATGAGCGCGCAAATTTTTTTTGTCGACCTTTGGCTGCAGTAATGTGGTTGAATAAACTCTGAGTTAATTTATTCCAACTTAAGTTATTTGAAATGTTTATGGACTAAACTATGCCGCTTAATAAATTATTTTAGAGTTTTCGTATTCCTTATGTTATTTATTTACGTCCAATGTGGCGTTAAAATTGAGCTAAAATACAAGATATTTCCTGGCTCATAACTTTCATGTTTATTATCTTTTTACTTTCGTAATAATTTACAATCCTAGATAATGATAAGATTAATCGATATAATACTTAGTCTTGGACCTTCAAAATTACATAGTGGAGTAGTAATACTACTGCGTTTCTATGGAGAAGTGACCAACTTGTCTACTTTTAAGCCGACGTATCAACATTAATGTTTAAGATTATCTTAATCATACTAAACTTGATTAACTTTGATTTCATTAAGCATAGTGGTATCTCAATCGAAACTTGAAACAGTCATATCCACCCCACGGTTAGTCATCACAAAATGAATATTTATGTGTCTAGTGCGTGCTGACTGCATTTTAAATTCATAAAAATTAATATGCGTCCCACACCTGATAAAAATTGTGCTCCATAACGTTTTAAAGCATAAGGGTAGCGTGACAAATCAGAAATGGAAAGCTGTAATAAATGGTAATGGAATAATTTCATTAATAAGAGTTGGTTCGTTGTGTTTTTGGTTGTAAAACATTTAAATACGAATTGGGAAACGCTGAATATTGCTGTAAACCACTTGAACATTAACATTGATTTATATTTGGAGGTGAAACAATTTAAAAGGAAGCAATTGTGTTTAAATTTACTTATGTTGGAACAATAACTTGCCTGTTAGTAGGCAAGTGAGGCTGTTGTCAAAGGTTACACTGACTTATAATATGAAAGCTATTCACTCTGACACGGATTATGAGATCCAGATTCACAGGTCGGTTATAAATGTAGTTTTCCAATTTGAGCACAATTGACATGTAGGGTGTTCAGTTGTGAGGTCATTATATGAAACAAGCCATAAAGTAGAAAAATAAAAGACCCGATGTGACTGCCCAGCCAAAAAAGGTAATTTAAAAAAAAAACTAATAATAGCCCTTGATTTTATCCCAAATTAAGGGTTCTAGATCTCTACTTTGTCTACATTTCTACCCCATACATCAAATCGTTTCAGGCATTTAGAAGTTACCGTAGAATAAAAAAACTTACATGCATACACGAACCTTTAAAACCTCTCTTTTTTGGACAGTCCTGTAAAAAGAAACAGACTTAATTATTTAGCGTATTAATACAAATTAGTATTCAGCACTTAGTGGAAATTAAAAATTCTTTAATCGGTTAATTTATAAAATATATTAATAGAATTTTCCCCAAAAATGTAATGATAGAACTTGTTAATTATCATTAAAGAATTGTATGACTAATACACATTCAGTATGTCCCTTTCGCATCGCATTAACACAATCCATTATGTCCACAGGATCAATTAAGGGTGCACATACTGCTAAAACAACATACGCGACTCAACGGCAATATGTTTAAGTGCATCATTTGCCAACACTGCAGCCATGACGTCGCATACGTCACTATTAACAAACCCTTACATCAACAACGCCGTTATTTTACACGACATAGAGTTTGAAATCCGTTGTTTCAGCTGCACAAAAGTTCAGACGTTAGTAACATGTCATCAATCATTTAGGAAAGTGTCCGTGAATACCAGAACACGCATAACTATTTGGGAAGTAGTGATTAATTTAGTCAAAAACAAATTAAGCTTGTAAGTTTGCGGTCTAATGATTTATTTGGGTCTGTTACACTCGGTTGTGTGCTGGGACGCGCTTAGTTGCCTGTTTCCTCTCTATTTGATAAATATTGGCGGTAACCTCTGCAAGTGGTCATCTATAGAGTTCCAAGTATTTAAAAAAAACAACCGACTTCAATTTCGATTACTTGTATGCCATCTTTTTACTGGTTGTTTTAATTTAAAACCAAAGTACTGAACCGATTTTCATGAAATTTCTATGATACCAATCTGAAAGTATATCCGTTCAAATAAAAAAGTGACTTACCAAATCGGTTCATAAATGAAGGAGGTAACAAACAATAAAAAAATACATACAACCCAATAGAGAACCTCCTCTTTTGAAGTCGGATAATAACGGTTGGCACTGACACTCGTAGTACAGTTTAATTACTAGTATGAACGCCAGCCAGTCCCAAAGATAATAACATAAACTTACCTGCTCAGATAACACCCATGAATATATTTTCATAATTAAGTTGCTGTTTATATTTAAGCTTATAAAAATAAAAAAAACTTTGATCTGAACGACTAAACGAATTTGGGTGAAATTTGGTATGGTATGGAGTTTTGGCTAGAGAGCTAACAAGTCTAAGTTTGATATGTAGGCTACTTTTTATCGCAAAAAAATTAACACACGCATAAAACTGCGGGAATTTTCAAGTAGCAAGTATAAAAGAAGCGTTATCGACCTATAATGGTCGCTAAGCAGAGCAACCATTCATATTCTAGAAGATTAAAACATAATGTAGGAACAAATGCAATCCCTCGACGGATTGCTAGTTTCAAACAAAAACGTGACATAATAACATTTATTTATTTATTTAATTAACACCTTTTCTCTGAAACAGCAAAGACGGTAGCTCTACGTAACCGGATAAAAAGACTGAAGTTAATATAATTTAAGGCTATTTATCACGTCGAGGAAATTAAAACGCTGTGTTTTAATAAACACATAGCTTGTTTTGTTAATTTGTAAGCACGGACATGCTTGTTTATGACTTAAGAGGTTTAAAATGGATTAAAATATTATTTTTTACCTGCACCGTCCAGGCACGACAACGGCCGCCTTTCTTTTAATTCTTCTGTATTTTGCGTAATATTTTTGGTTGTCTCTACATCTCGCTCTCTCGGAAGGTCTTTTGCCACTCTGTTCAAACTCTGTGTCGTGATTTCGCCCGAAGATTTTATGAAATGCAGTTAACATTGCCAGACCAGTCTCACTTCAAGGGCTTCAAGACTTTGAGCTTCGTCGGCAAATATTGCTTCAAAAGTCTTGTGAGAAAGTAGAGTTCGAGGAGTCTTTATCTTTAGTTCATCAGAGAAAAACTAGCAAAAAAAATTATAAAAGTGTGTTTGGGTAATTGAAATAGTTATTTGTAATACAAGTGCTTTGGACCTGGGTATGTCTTAAACCTGCAACCAGAACCATTGATGGATGGGCAGCAGCGGATGGATGGGTAGCAGCGTCCGTGAGCAATCTGCGATCGAATAGCCTTCGTCTTCTGGTTGATGATAAATACAAATGCGTTAAGTTGACATTTACAACAATTAAACCGCGGAAGAAACGGTCTTACTACACTGACTATTTATATACTCGTACTCGTTTTGAAAATCTATGGCCAAACGTGTAAAATATTCGTAGGAAACATCGGTAATTCGAAATCCCGTAAAATGTTAAATTAAATTTACCAATTCTGGAATTTCACGCGACTCCGAACTAAAGACTACTTAAACGTTTATACAAAAAGTAAACTCAACAGAGTACAACATCAACAGTCCAAATTGACTGTGAACCTATCCACAAGTACATTAAGCTCGGTATCTGCGGAAAAACGAAATTAGACAATACCTCGGGTGCGAATCGCGAACAGCGGTAACACGAAAGTGGTTCTTAATTTTCAATTTTGTCGAGATCTCTTCAACTTGGATATTACATTGCCTTTATTAAATTCCTCGCCTTATTTTTCACGACGAAATTGGAAACACCTTTACTCACGCAGGGTTCAGTACAATACAAGGTTGTATTCTCATGTGATCCGGTCTGCGATGGACGGTAAAGACTGGGACCTTGATAGCTCATAAATTGTTTATGACAAATAAAAGCACGCCCTTCAGAAAGCCCGTCTGTTGTTAAGCATAAATCATTCAATCGCCTTCCTTTCAATGGGTGAGCGTTTTTGGGAACCCTGTACGATTTCTGGTAAGTAAAAACATAACTAAGTTATGTTAGCTACAAATTCAAGAATCGGGCCAGCGGATTATAACTAAGTCACTAAGAAGTCCCATAATTGGACTTCTTAGTGATTTAGTAATAATCCGAAAGGGCATCGATAATTTTGACAAAGGGATGACATGGACATTTCTAACTTGACGATTGTTAAACAACGGAAATCATATTTTTAGATGAAAATGTAGCTTGTTTCAACGCCGACAAAACAACTGGTTTTACATTATTTCTTTGGAAAATATTGAAAATTTCGATAATTTTACGATTCTATCAGCAATGTAAATTTTTACATACTTATTACTAATGGACGATTCCCAAGCCGCCTGCCAAACGTGGGGATTATGGCAACACCCCTCTATCGGGAGGCCTTCGTCCTGCAGTGGACGTCTTATGGCTGACGACGATTACTAATAGCTAGACATAGAGTAACGTAGTTCTAGATATCGTTTATGAAATGACTTAATATTTATTTGTTTCATTCTATACGACGTTGCAAGTTTGAATGTTTCGTAGGTACGCTATTTAAATACGATATTCATCATTTGAAAGAACTCTTAAATCAAGTATGGTATGTGAAGATCAAAACGAAATCACACATTAAACAAAAATCTCTTCCTCGCGCGTACGGACGCGTAATTAAAAATACTTCCTCTTACTCTAGAAAATTCCATAAAGGCAAAGCCCTATTCTGCAGCCTGCCAGACTTGTTAATCTGTTAAGTCCCAACAATTTGCTGGGCCCTGCTGTTTTCGGCTTAGCGACGGCTTTTGGCGTTGTTTACTTTATATTTTATGGACAAATGGTAGGTTTTGTTTGTTAGGATTGTTAATTTGACCTTGATGCTGTTGAACTGTTGGAGTTTCTCAAGACTGCCTGTCAAATGTTGTATGATTTTGTTATGTTTGGAGTGTCAGGATCAACAGCAACGCGACAATCAATAATTGTCTAAGTACTTAGCTGGTTTTCCGCTATTCCCCAGTCGTACGTGTTTTTCGGTATAATAGGTAACATTGCAGCTCTTTCTACTCCAGCTACTTTTTAACTATCTTAATATTATCTGCAGACGTCGATTATCAGACGTCAAATTCGGCTGTTATGTCGACACAGCCTCGTTATGGTGTTGCTACCGAAACAAAAAACATAATAAAGCACAGCGGCACTCTGAAATCCCAGTTCTCTTTGCATTCATTCATTCATAAACTATAGAATTGATTACTAAATAATAATTAACTGTCTATCCGTTCAGTCCATACAAAGTTGTGTAGGGTCTGTAAATGTTTCTCAGTTTAGGCAAAAACATTTAAAATCTGTTGTTTTCTATTGTTCTAACAGCAATCAAGCAAAGCAGTTGTCTTAACAGCAATAATGAATGTAAACAACACAACCAAGTGTAACACCAACCCTTCCCAACCAATTTCCAACGTTGCCAATGACAGATTGTTCCGTACATTCGCGTCTCATATTTCACAACGATCCATTTTTGATGGATTCACGCCAAATATTCTGAATACGGTACAGTGTCGTCGTAACTGCTGAATTAT
The DNA here is from genome assembly GCA_905404285.2 of Erannis defoliaria. Taxonomy (NCBI): domain Eukaryota; kingdom Metazoa; phylum Arthropoda; class Insecta; order Lepidoptera; family Geometridae; genus Erannis; species Erannis defoliaria. The sequence continues at coordinate 5,689,301 of FR990066.1, read as the reverse complement.
TGATTCGAAGACAAAAAGTTTGATTTACGAATGCCTTCCCAGATTTATGCTCTCTGCGTTTCGCGAATTGAATATATAATGAGGACGCTTCATTCCTCCTTGTAATCCAAAGTGATCTATGTTTTGACAGCGGTACAAAGTGCATCAGTATGGACTGAGCAGGAAGCATATTTGGTAAAACCATGGCGCTGATTGAAAAATATAAAAATTGCAATCGACAAATAGATTTTGGCGACAATTGGGTTTAGACGTAAAATAATCTTAAAATAATATGCATGGTGTGATTATTTAGTTTTTTTTAATCGAATTGTCTCTCTAGTTTCTAGCGCGCTGTGCAGAAGCCTGAAGACATTCAAATTGTCAATACAAGCAAATACATTTAAATTGGTGACCATATAAATCTTCTCCAGTAGGATTTAGGCCCTTGATGGTATTTATATTTGACACCCTTTCAAATACTAGTACTAAGTAATACTAGTAATTAAAGACCTTGCATCTGAAAAACCGTAAATGTACAGTCAGTAGGATACCCACTTACCCCAGTCCCTTTGTCGATACTGTTCTCTCATTATATTGTTGCATAGAACGCTATAAGGTGCCGCTATAAAAATTTAAACGGTGCTGACAAAAGCTCAGCGAAACTGTCCTCTACGTTCCGAGACTCTTGAAAACATTACTTTAAAATTTTCAGAGCAGCTGTGGACAGGTTGTCATTGAAGTGAAATTTTATCTTTTTGTAAATGTTATCTTAATGATGTTTATTTACGACTTATTTTTGTGATTATGTCTTTACATAGGATAGTCTTGTGTTTTGCATTTTGTAAAGTTTCAAATTGTTTTTATATTCGTATTAATATTAACAATACCTATGTACTTACCTAGGGTCTTGCTTGACAGGGCATCTATCTGATAACGACAAATAGATGTAGGTTAACCTTTTGACCGCCACGGCATAATTGCATTGCATCGCCGTGCCCTGTACGGTGTACGCCAAGGCAACAAAAAACAACTTTTTAAAAAACATTTATGAAAATCAGATATTTATGGCAAAAATATCCTAAAATAGTAAACTACTGGTACCGACTGGTAGTTAGTTTTGGCATTTGGATTGTCTCTAGACTTTCATGGTCTAGATACAATCCTTTTGTTTAAGTTAGTAGGCTAAGTAGTTTAAGTATTATGTAGTTTGTTGAAGTTAATAAAGACTTTTGTCTGCTAAAAACCTTAAAAAGCTTATTTGTGTTTTTAAAGGCCATATTTTTGCCAACTATAGACGTCGTGCACAGCCCGCTGGCGCTTATCAAGTATTGGTGACATTAGTGTTCAAAAGGTTAAAATCGAATGCCGAGATTTGCTAGTTACAAATGAAGCTAGGACTGACCTTTATAGAGATGATGACAATCTGTCTCAAAACTTGCCCACACTATCCCATTATGTACAGTTGGAACACCTCCACCCACATTTGGGTCAATAAAGCTTATTCTGAGTTCACGATGAGTTTGAAGCAAATAACAAATATTTGTACGTTCTGTATTACAAATACAAATATGTGGACCCTATGACGACCTTTACAGGGTCAGGGTCACGTGAGCACGTCATGACATGTACACCTTGTGATTGAACTTTAATAATATATCTTAGTAGTAATTTCAATTTTAAATGTTATATTTACCAAATTAATTAAATTATTTCGAGGAACTATTTAAAATACAGAGATTTTGTAGTGAGTGAATAGTGAGTAGTGGGTACTATATATGTGTATGTATAATGTGTCCTGTCACTTCTGCAAATGGTTTTATGGTTGTCAGGTTTAAAGTCTGGAATAGGGACTGCCTTTCTAGTTAGGCTGCCTAAATACGCTAGCCAAAAACAAAGAAATAGATTTGAAATGAGAGTTTTTTTTTTGAGATTAAGAAATGTCGTTAATAAACTGGGCCGAATGAGGAGCTGAAAAGTGGGACGAAATGAGATTTTTACATTAAATATATTTTGGGCCGAACACGGCATTCAAAGCGGGACGAAAGCAGATTTTTCAAAGTGGGACGTACTTTCTAGGGACGAAAATGGCATAAATCTAAATAACACACTTATACCCTAAGTTACAAAATAATGGATTTCATGTCTTTACTAAAAATGGGTACTTTTACCATAGTATACTATAATATTATCCATGTAGTAACCAGTTTGCTATTATTTTCTGTGTTATCTGTTCATATGGGCTACAAGTACAGTAACCAATATTTTTGCATTGTTTTATAAAGTAAACATATAAAGTGACCCCACCCCAAACAACCAACAACCTAAACACTCCACCCAATATTACTCAACACACACAACAACTCTAACAACACCAACCAACAAACAACTTTACTATTCAACACCTTTTTCGTGAAATTTGTTTTGTTTGATGGATACAATTTTATAGTTTCCATAGAACTCTCCTCTAGAACCTTCTACCTGACTATAACTCTTACAAACATAAACTAATTTATTATATCCTACCCTTCTCTACAAACAAGGGCAGTGTTCATCACAATGACGTATGTGAAGCGCCTTAGGGATCATTAAGATAAATTAAAACCAGATCACGTACTCTAGTTAGACAAGCGGTCTTTTATTAGAGCACATTAGCTTTATAGAAGCTGTATAGTTAGATAATATGGGGATATTTGAAAAGAGGTTAAAAATATTAAAACGTCAAGTAGTTTCACCATAAAGTTCAGCTTAGGTTATATTTCACAATTTCATATTTATCTATCAATAATATTTTAATTGTTGCGCTCTATTTTGTTTTTTACTTTTATGGGTGGATCCAAATCCTAATATCCTTGTAAAACAGCCTGTGTATAAAAAACCTAGATATAACAAAATATCTTCGTCACGGAAACACAATTATTTGCATAACCGATAGCGTCGGGTTATTGAATGCTTATCAGTAGGTGCATGACCCCCTGTGTTTACTATTGGGACGAGATATCGATATTAAATTGAGGGTAAGTCAATATGTTTACAATTGTTGGCAATATGTGTAAATTTGTATACATAAGAAACTGAAATGTAAAATACGAATTTATCAATTTTGTTTGGTTTTATTTATATGGGAATCCCTTCCCATATAAATAAAAACAAAATAAAAATAAAAGCTCCCGGCCTTTGCCCTGCAGTGGGACAAGTGGCTATAAATGAAATGAAATAAATAGAATTATGTAGTACCTAATAAATTGTGAGTCTTGACCAGGACCCTTATCATGGACGTTCGTGATTCTGATTGCGAGCGTGCGCGAGCGGGAGGGCGCATGGCGCGAGTAAGTTCGTACGAGCGGGATGGCATGCTATCGCAATCAGAATCGTGAACGTCCATGATAAGGGTGCTGATCTATAAGCACTATATTTTGGCACCTCCGTGGTAAAACAATAGTTTTCATGATCGTTTATTTACAATAAAACACAATAGTTAATTGATAACACCAAAGTTACACAAATTTCATTAAGTATGTCACAAAAAATAGTCACTAAATAAAAATAATTTAATAATATCTTATTTTAAAATAAGCTTCAATGTCATAAAACATATTCTCTTGTAACTACGCTCTGAGCTTGTTTTGAAGCACGTGGTGCAATGAGCATCCCGAATGAAAGCTGATATACGGTTGTAGATCGCGGGCCCCAAATTAGACACTAACCTACTCGCACCGTCTCGTCAAGTCGGAGAACTTGACGAGACGGTGCGACGGGGTTATTAGTTGGTCTTTCTTTTTATTGCTTCTTAAATCTAACGTGCTGTGAATGCCCCTAAAACATACTCGTCCTTTCCTTCCACATTATGCAATCGTGTAGCAAAAACACATACCTACTGGAAATGCCATAACGTCAACTAATCATTCTTATCACGTCGAGAAATAACTTCTGGAGCGCTAAGCCTCAAAAATATTATTTGACGGAAAAGCCAGTCTAAAAAATAAAGCTTATATTTGGCCAGTAACTCAGAACGTTACGCGGTGAGTTCCAGGTCTTTATTAGTATTTTTTGTGCTAAGTTTAGGATGCCCGTCTTATGTTTTTTCGTTGGACAGACCTGGAAGTTAATCTTGGATTATTTTTTGTGTGTTTGTGACATAATTAGATGATCAAAGTCACTTACTTGTAAGTGAACTCCGATCTAAATTATATGAAGTTATCGCCTCGCCTGTGTTTACTATGTAGTCGCGTTCTGACGTTCCCAAAAACTCACAAGCATTCAAAGCAAAAAATAAATAAAGATATTGAGGTCGTGCTATGCGTCTTTAGTTTTTATCGATACTCATATCTCAGACGATATTCTTAACATAGATAGATCTGTATGCGACTAACAAGGAACAAGGTAAGGCGATCTAAAACTGAATAAATTTGTATAAAAAAGGATAGGGTAGCAAGCGAAAAGCCTACAGACATCGGTGGATTTAGAAACGCTATATACGATGACGACACTGTTGTCAAAGGCTGATTGTAGTGACAGCATCGTCATCTTCCTGTCCTTTGTCTGTTTGTTGTTGTGTTAGGTGGGGTCGGCACAGCATGTTTCCTTTCTCCACTTCAATGTGTAATTCGCCATCTCTACATTCACTGTCCTCCCCTTACACGCATATCATCTTTCATACAATTCATCCACTCGTTTTTAGGACGACCTCTTCCACTTTTACCGTTGACCATCGTTTCTTACTTGTTTACATGACCATCCTCTCTTCTTATGTCATGTTTATACCACGCTAGCTTTCTACTCCTTTCTTTTTGTAGTAACTTCTTTCAGACTTCTTCTGACACACATTCCTAATTATGTCCATTCTTGTCACACCTGTCACGTCCACCTCAGAATTCGCATGTCTGATTGTTTAATATGACAGCATGACAAAGTAATGGGTAAGTATATTATAGAAGTTGAAAGCTACAGCATGTTATAAAAATGTATGTATGTATTTATAAACGGCCTAATGATAAATAACAACCCCTATAATGATAGACAACAACTCTCACCGCAAACCGGAAGACAAAGCGTAAGAAGGCCTCCCACTAGGACCGACGACATTGTAAAAGTCGCGGGCAACCGGTGGATGCAAATGGCAGCTTGTCGTACAGTGTGGCGGTATAAGGGGGAGGCCTTCGTACAGCAGTGGACATCTCCGGGCTGATGATGATGATGGTGAATAGACAACACTTAACTCGTTTTTAATATAATAATTAGATGTAAAAATCACACTAAATGAAAGTACGATGATTGCAAATGAAAAAAATATGGGTCCAATCTTAGTCCTACAATTTCTTAAATATATGGTAACAGTATCTAAGACGTTCTTTTCATTACGCCCCGAGATATGCGTAAGAAAAATATAATTTTGGACAGTTCCAATTTTCATAAGCTCTTCTGACAAAGAATAATACTTATCCATAGTTGACTTGCCTTCTTTAATTGTTTTTTTTTACGAAAGCTACAAATAAGTTAAAACGCTATTCCATTCCAACAGCCAGAAGACTTCCACTACTGGATGAAAGTGTTTTCCTTTGGCGCTCGGGGTGTTTGTTAACTGATTACTACCGGTTTGATTCTTTTTCTGTTTGGAAGGTCATAATTCAGAAGTGGTCCCACATAAATTTTATCGAAATCGAAACTGGAAAAAAGATGTCGTCCAGGTAATCGAAATTAAAGTATTTTTTAAAGCCCTTGTTATTAGAACCTAGTAGTGGAACATACTTTACTTGCCTACATTTATTATTTCGCTCTTCCTGTTCAGGCTCTTCGTCAACCTTAATAGCTCTCCAATCCTTCCCAGAAACTTTCCACTGAATTTCCCCTCAACCTTCGCAAAGCCCTTTTCCGTTTAATCCATACCGAACAAGACATGTCAACTAGAAATTGGCAAAGGTCACGGGCTTGGGCCCAGCGGTGGGCCAGAGCGATAATATCACCCGTTTTCGTCCCAATGCCGAACGAACAAAAAGATAATCGAGTTATCTTATTGCTGGAACAATTTAGTGCGATGTAGTCGTTACAGAATTTTCAGAACCGTTTCTGTACTTAAATAGGGGGGTATTTTGTACTTTTCATGCTTGTCATTTGGCAAATAGGATAACAAAGTTGGAACTTGAAAACACACAGATTGATAATGATTGCATACATACGGGTCCCGTTTTGTTGGGCGGGACACTTTGCTAGACGTAGTGACCACTGAAGAGAGAAGAGTAGGGCTTCGCTTTTCTGTGGTAGTGACGACAAGTGAACTAAGGCTGTGACAGCGGGGTAGCCCAGGGGCCTTATTTTTTAATCGTACGCAAAGTTGCGCATGCGAGCGGCGCCGACTTTCGAACCATATTGTACCTTATTACAAACAATATTGTTCGAAGCTCGGACCCGCTAGCATCCGCTACTCTTGCGTGCGATTCAAAAATAAGGCCCCAGGCAAGGTAAGCGAAGTGTTAGTCTTCCAGCTGCAAAATGGGTCGGCGATATCACCACCCGTCAAAACCCCCTTTCCGATTAGCTCACTCTAAGCTTATTACCCGGTATTAGAATTCATAGGATCAGGTATTCGCATACCGCGTAGCCTCGTTCAAATACAGTTATTTTGCTTCAAGTATTAAACGAATGATTAATTAACCAACCTTTAAACGTACTCCGTAACGGTACTACAGATTCTTCGATGTATCATACGATAGCTAACCCACTTTGTAAGGCAAACATTCCCCGTTTACTTTTCACATTTGCGCTCGGTATTTAATTGATATCGTATATGTGTGCGTAAGTTGAATATCTCCAAGTAGAATTTATGAAAGGTACGTAATTTTTTGGCGTCAGGAGTCACGACCGCAATTGTAATATAATAATTTCTATCACATGTCGGGACCTGGGTATGTCGTTAAACTGCAACCAGACCCACCGGAGGATGGGCAGCAGTGTCCTTTTTGTTAACGGTGGTGAGCATTCTGCGATCCACAAGCCGCCTGCCAAGTGTGAGGATTATGGCAACACACACGACACCTCTATTGGGAGGCCTTCGTCCAGCAGTGGACGTCTTATGGCTGGCGACGAATTTCTATAAAAGAAAAACTGATTCAAAAAGAAGAATAGAATAGAATAGAATACGAAGTTGGTCTAAATCTATGTTTTTTTAATGTCATTATAGTAGATTGTTTGATAAGCTAACAGTAGGCGTTTCACCACTGCTTTCCTGGTATTGTATGAAGGTGTCACCACCACGCATATAGTTCTTAATGCCAGCAACACTGTGGTGCGTCTGTGGAAGATAATTGGATGGATTCACCCACTGAACTGATTATCTAGTATTGCCAGGAGAGAAAAGAAAGTTTTTGTTTCGAGACTTTTTTGCCGAGTTATACAGTTTCGTTCTCATGAATTTTAAAATAGAACATACCTAAACGGGGTCGTGTATGCCTTTTTATTTTGCTATTTAATATGTACAAATGAGTGCATAAAAAAAAACATTACCATCACAAGCTCTTGAAAATAAACTTAAAAAACTTCTACCTACTAACTCCATTTCAAAAGCTGTTAACTGCATTCAGTGAGGAAACATCAGTCCTTTCGTGCTAAACGCTCAATATACAGTTGCACCTCGCTTTACATTTTTACCTTCGAAGTGGTGATTCAAGCGTCCGCCGCTTTATTACTGGGTTACGGTTGCTATTACTTTACAATCTGGGACGGAAATTCCATTTCAAATCTATTTTGCTGACAAAGCTACTAACTCTTTTTCGTGCAGCAATTTGTGTGTGTCATTCAACGTTATCTTTTTAACCCCCGACCAAAAAGAAAGGTATCTGGCATTGTAGTAGGTCCCAAACGGTTGAACCTATTTTGATATAGTTTTTTTGGTTTTTGCTGTTTCAAGAAAATCTGTCGGGGAATTACAATAATATAATTTTATGTTATACCTAGGTAGAGTGCTCTGCAGTGATATGTCAACTAGTAAGTAAAACTACAACGCCATATTTTGATGCAAAAGTCTATTGCAACATTGTGATAAAAATGGCAATGGTCTTGGGTCTCGTTGTCAGCTCTTTCCTGCTTGATATTTCGTACAAAAAAAAAAGACCGCAACCAAAGACCGCAACATTTCAAATCTATGACAAGTTGTCTAAATTACGGGACAATTGTGTAGTTTTTTTACAATTTATACAGGATTATGTTCATTGGTGTGTGTTGCTTAATTTCATCCAGGTAATGTGCTTTCTAAATTCTAGTGTTGTTGGTTTGAAAATTGGATTATGTAAATCCTTATCCTAACTGACACTGAGTGCCCGCTAATGGTTGTGAAATGGTTGGTTTACTTTAATTTTGCTTTAGGTTTATTTATAGAGATCCCTGATAATTCTACCTATTCCAACAGCTATGAGATAAGTCTTTGGAGCAGTTAGCTCTGGTAAGTCTCCATAGAGCAGGGATTCTCAAACACTTTTTCTTGTTGTATCGTGAATTTGCTACTTAAAAGAGGAATTAACCTCTTCATACGTAAATACGAAATGTTAATTTTATCCAAACTGGCAGTACCGGAAATCGCATGACAATCCGTATTATAATTCTATGTATATTAACCCATAGTACATCAGCAGGCCTAACATGCGCACCGCGAGAAAATTTTCTCGATTCTACAAAACAGGACAAGGCTACGAATCTGTATAAGTTTGTCTCGTTTTCGCACGACATAAAGACACGACAAAATTTTCTCGCGGTGCGCATGTTAGCCCTGCTGGGGGACCACGGGTAAGAAACCGTCACAAGTCACAATAACAAACAGACACAGATAAGTATATTTTTGCGTTAGTTCCTTTATAAGTAAGCTAAGATAATTTCTCCTCTCCAACAAGGTAATTTATATTCTAGATATCAGTAAAGGACAAAACCTCGCCTTACAACAAACTTTTGACCTTTTTGTGGCTGGAATTTGATGCACGACCGTAAAAACAGGGCCAGATGTTTATGACGCTGAGTCACTGGACCTGACTTCTCACCTTATGTGAAGCAGCTTTAGAAAAGTGAACCTTAACCCATTCTAATACTCGCGTTTCAACTAAGTAACCCACTTTGTATAGGATTGCTCATAACAAAAAACCCGATTGGAATCGCGTAAAATCTTCAGAGAAATTGGAATTCCAGAGTATGCTGTGTCTGGTTATTTAGACTAACACATCAATAATATAGGTAAGTATATATTTATTAGATACTCGTGTAGTAAAAAATAATCGTGGTAGCTTAACCCGAAGACTGCTTGACTTGTAATCGTGAGGTCGTGGGTTCAAACCCAGGCCCGTACCAATAAGCTCTTGTGAGTTTATGTACGAAAACTCATACCAGTGGCTTTTGTGAAGGAAAACATCGGGGGAAACCTGACCATACGTAGGGAGAAGAAATTCAATGGCGTATGTGAATTCACCAACCCACAACTGGGCCAGCGTGGTGAAAATAGCCCATTCGTCCTTCGAGAGTAGGCCTAAGTCCTGCAGTGTACAATTTTAAAAAAAAGTAACGTGATATAAAACTAATGAACTAAAAAAGTTACTCTGTACTTGCCTTTTTGTCACCTCTTCACAAAGATATCGCTAAACAACACTTCTTCAACATCAACAGCCGGAAGACGTCCACTGCTGGACGAAGGCCTCTCCCTTAAAAGGAGTTGTTGCCATAATCCCCCCGCTTGGCAGGCGGCTTGGAGATCGCAGAATGGTTACCACCGTTAACTGAGAGGACGCTGGTGCCCGTCCTCCGGCGGTTCTGTATGCAGTTTTAGGACATACCCAGGTCCCATACAACAGCTTCTTCACACATACAGCTTCTTCAACAATCTTGATAAAATATGTCAACGAAATAGTATGTGTCGTGAGAGAAATAATAATTTCTATACTGATTTGTAAACATTTTGAAGTCGTAAGCTAATTGTTGGTTGCAACAAGTCACATAATAATTATTAAAAGTCTAAATGATGGAAAAAGTAGTAGATGTATAAAAACGTCCACCACCAATATTTTAAAAACTCCATAGCCAACTTAAAATGAGCAAACATTGAGAGGGACGAGGGCATTCGCGACCATCTGCCCATTGCGAGGCCTATCAAATTCTACTGATTCAACCACACAACCCGCTACAAAAACATTCAAAAACTTTCAACCTTATTCCCGTATGGGTAAGATCGATAAAAATGTGAAATTTTCATCTGCAGCTGACTGCGTATAAAGTTTGTAGCACCTGTCGTTTCGGTGAGGTTTTTAACATAATGGCAGTACCACCTGGCGCTACTTTTCGAGATTCAAAACCTGTTTCGATTTAAACACGACCCTCATTAAAGATAAGTAAGAATTGATTCCATTATAAACATGCTTACACGAAAGGAATAATAATAAACAATAATAATAAGGAATAATATAACTGATACTTTGATTTTTGGCAGGAAAACGGAAAAATCTTGTCGCTGCAGTCTATAAGTTTCTTAAACTTGTTTTTTCGCGAATTAATGATCATTGAGTGTTGCATCCCCAAGCCGCCTGCCAAGCTTGGGGATTATGGCAACCCCTCACTATCAAGGGGGAGGCCTTCGTCCAGCAGTGGACGTCTTCCGGCTGTTGAAGTGAGTGCTGCATGCACAAGTGTGGGCAAGTGATAGAATATGTTGAAACATGTCTTTTCGTGTTTCTGTGATTTAATGACATATTTGATTTGATTCTTTATAAACTTGTAAATGCATAGATTTGACACTGGCAGAATGCACAACGTGCGGAGCTACAAATGAAGAAGATAAAACTGCTACCTTCAAATTACTCGAGCGGGAAAAGAGCAGGAAAATCGTGATGTTATATGATGACTTTTCTTTGAAGTATGTCTGCTTATCCATTTTCAAATATCATTGACGCTGTACTCTTAAATATTTTAAGAGCCAGCCCAACATCAAAGACCTTTCCAATAGCTTAAATAATTCAAGTATTGAATATTTTACCAAAGGGTTTAATACAAATTTCAATTATCGCGCGTCTTTGTCCGTTCGTATAACAATATTGGCGCCCAAACCGGGACCAGGCGGAAGGGCCAAGCCAAGCTTCAAAGTTTCTTTGTTATAATCGCTATCGTTATTAATAATTGGAATTATGCAAACGAGACGGTGAATCCTCTGAAGTACTATTTTGAAGTTTTCTTCATCGCGGCTCGAATTACGTTAAAATTACTGTAGATTACATACTACGTACATTGCTCGAAATAAGCCTTTTACGCAACACCTCACTATCGTCAACTTTAGATAAACTTATTAAGCTAAAACTACACTACACTTTTAAAATAATTTTCAAATTTTATAAATATTTATTTTCTTGAAAATAATCCGATCGCACTGACACGCCGTCAAACGGCATACAAATGAAGCGTTACAAACGGCACGGTAAAGGGGACAAAAATAGGTATTTCGTCTCACTTTCTTATCAAAGTTCTCAATCGTGTGATCTCGCTTTCACGAACACGAAGTGATGGCGGAGTCTAGAAAACGTCAATGCGAGTCAATGTTACTAGCTGGTTACTGGTATAGTACATTATCTGTGATTAAAGTATTGTTTGGATTAGTTTGACGTTTGTAGTGGAAAGCTAAGAAACTTTTTAACTGTATTAAAGTTTTCTGAGTACCAAGGTTAGTGCAATAAATAAATGAATGTTGGGTGGATATTTCGATCCCCAAGCCGCCTGCCAAGCGTGGGGATTATGGTTACCCATCCCTATTAAAGGGGAGGCCTCCGGATAGGTGGACGTCACTCCGGTGGGGTTTCACTCTTCATTTTAATTAACATAAGATCGACAGAAACAATTTCATTCACAATTCGAATTGTCAAGAATACGGTGCCATGATAATTTTTTATTTTTTTTATTTTCATCATCAGCTCAAAATGTCCACTGCTGAACGAAGGCATCTCCCATAGACCAACGCACTTTACACTGTACCTGGCATTTGCATTCACCGGTTGCCCGCGACTTTTACAATGTCGTCGGTCCACCTAGTCGGAGGCCTACCTACGCTGCGTCTACCCGTTCGCGGTTGCCACTCAAGAACCCTTTCATCCCCATCGCTTATCCGTTCTTCGAGTGATGTAGCCCGCCCATTGCTACTTCAACTTGCAAACCCTGCGAGCTATGTCGGTGACTTAGTTTCTTTGGCGAATATCCTCGTTCTGGGTTTTATCTCGCAAAGTAACTCCTAGCATAGCTCTCTCCAATGCACGTTGCGTGACTCTGAGTTTCTCCAAAAGGCCAGCAGTTGAAGACCACGTTTTAGTTCCACATCTCATAACTGGCAACTCACACTGGTTGAAGATTATATATAAATAAGCATAGTTCTGGCTCCATCTTTTTGGCGCATTGCAATAACGAACCAAGAGTGGTTACGCGTACTCAGAAGCTTGATTCCAAAGTCCAAACACTACATGCATATTTAAAAAGCTCCGTATACCGCGAATTGCCTTTACACCCTATTCGGCTTAACGGACCATTTCTGTCTGCTTCATTCTCTTGTTGCCATCTTTTAGAATCATTGAGCTAATATCTAGATATTCTAGATATCTAGATATTAGCTCAATGTTTAGAATTAAACGGATAAATGAATTAAAGTGTTCATCTTGAGTCGTCTCAAGTCTACCCAACGCGTGTTTTGAACGTAGTGTGGAACCTACATGGAAGTTTGACACTCGCTATCGCTATTTTGTCACTCCGCTCAAGCCTACGAGTATTACCGGCATTACGAGCACGAGCGGGATGGCATGATATAGAACAGTTACTATCTGTCTTCCGCAATAACCCAGCAGATTTTTAAATCTCATTTCATATTGTCCATTTGATTCTTTGTCGCATAATAGTAGAAACGAGCTGTGCATTTATGAAATCCAGTTTATATATTCAGGACTTTTTCCACCAGCCGAGGAAACGGTTATGGCCTTATTGGGCAAGCCATAATGGTTCAAGTCGGGAAACCCTTAGTTGTGAGACTGAAATGGCCGTAATCCGGCGCTAAGTGAGTGTCGTAAAGTAGACTTGGAAAGTACTTAGCCTCTGAATCTAGAACGGTTCTGATAAAGAAATTATTCAACAACATCGTTCAAGAATTTACCGATTGTAAAATTGAAATTTGAAATAAGTTAGTCAATTTGGGTAACATACTGTTATTTTTGATCCAAATTAAAGGACGCACAAGTCTTTTGCTCGATATTAAACGTCAGACTTCCTAATGAATTCTGAAGTATACAATACAATTCAACTTTATTGCACACCAGGAATATAGAACAACTTACAACTAATCAGGGTACATTATTTGGCAGTACAAGGAACGGCCTTATCACCTTAAGCGATTTCTTCCAGACAACCTTTGGTTGGACTAGACTAACTGGCAAATATATTATTTTTAAAACCAATAAAATTGTGTTAGTTAAATAATACTATACATAACACATAAGTATGTACTTTATTTCCGTCTTTCTGTTTCCTTTTACCTCTGTAGAGTTAGACTACTACAGATTTTGTCTAAGGGCCGGTTTTTTGATCCGTGGTCAAAATCGACATAACCATTTGTTAAACTGACTATAGTTAACTAGCTAACCATTAGTTCCCTTTTTGACCACTCACTGGTCATGCTAACTATGAATCAAAAAACCGAATTATTGGGATTTTAACAATTTGTTACCGTTTTTAACTATTAGTTGGCTTAACGACGGATCAATAAACCGGCCCTAAGAGTTCTACATACAATATAAGAGTTCCACTATTACTTGAAATAAATACATAATCCTCTCTGACTCCCATATACATATTTATTGAGTTTGTTGAACGTCTTAACCTTTATCTGTGTAATAATTCGGGATTCTTTGTTGCAGGTATGGATGCGTCACCCAATGATGCAGCGCTGAGGAATGCACGCAATAACGATTTCGATAATGAACTTGCAGGTATTTTTTATATTTATCTGATACTTGTCACTTGTATATAAAATTATTATAAGGTTTTTGTAGCTGAGAGCTGGAGATAGTAACAGCATATTTTCCACGTGAGCTAAAAAAACGTTTAATTCCTTACGTTTTCTCGCACATTAAAGTTCACAAAGGGTTTTGTAGATCTGCGAATCTTGGGTAACTATAGGTTCCTTCTAGCCAACCGTGCTCCAGACTACATCAATGTTCAGCATGAGCTTGGTTGTAAACGCGCTGCGTTACAAATACAAATAGTTTATTGATAACACCAAAGTTACACGTCAAATTTCATTAAATAAGTCAAAAATAATAATTACTTATGGTAATATAAAAAGGTATAATAATATTAAAAGGTAATAAAATGAAATAATAATTAGCAAAAATACGTCAATAATCTTAGTTAGTCGATCAGCAACGAGAGTGCATCCAAAGTGCATCGCGCAGTCGACATTTCTTCAGCGTAACAGGCCAGTACAAGTTCAAACGACACTTTTCCTGGGCATAACACCCGCAAGCAAGATGGAGGAACTTTTTTATGCAATAGAATGACGAAAAGTTCGCTTAGCCCAGTGGTAAGCATCACGCCTGCCCATAACAGTAGCATGCTACAATTGTGAATTTACTAACAAAATCCTGCGCCGCACTGCACTGCGGTCGTGACCCTGAGATGTTAGACATCAAATCTCATCTTCATTTCTCTGGTAACATTGACATTCAATTCGAAACATCCCAAGCAGACTCTGCAATAGTCGTACCCCTACAAAAAATTTAACTTTTTTTAAAGAACTTTATAGTGGACGTCTCTCGCCACGCCCACTCATCATTCAGATACTTCTATTTCTTTTAGCTACTTAGTTAAATTATACAGCTTGCTTCTGAAACCTTAACAATAGTATTATAACCGAGCACACTTTATAAAGTGTCTCCTTACACTTCCTTTCTGTAATTTCATTGCTTCTGTACATTAACTGGATTCATTTCCTGAACTTCCGGTTTCGCTTTAAAGTTATTAGTGTTTTAACTTCCGGATGTCATAGCTGCATGCTGTAAAAGGTTATTAAAGCCAATTATGCACGGTGTTGGTTCAAGAACTGGACTATTTTACTTCATCTATAATTAGGTGTAAATACGAACAGTCTATAGATGTAAAGGAATCTAATCACAGTCTAAAGTATCTATAATCTCCTTCGATTGGAGGTGGCAAGCCAAGATGTTCCCCTTTGCTAAAAGATATATGATGTTCAGTGACCATATAACCTTTGTGTCTGTTGTGACTTTGTATAACCGCTCAAGCGCCATCCCGCGGTATCAAATTTCAAATAAGTGTTCCGTCCCGCGCCGCCGGCGCCAGGTATTTCCCGCGCATTCTAAGTGACCGTCTCGAAAGCGCCTCTTACGACGCTCAGTGACAAAATTTATGACAGGACTCATTGAAGAACCAAGGAATACGTTACGTATTCTATATTTTTTGTTTTTTAAATCATTATTAATTTGAAAATGAAAGCGATAGCATACTGTTTATTATTTTTATTTTAAACGTACATGAACATAGAATTACAATAAGGTAAAAATATCTATATAACTTAATTTAGAAAAAAAAAAAAAACAGAAACTTACAGAAAAAAATTATGACTAGCACTTTTTTTTTACTTCGTGCATAGATTAAAATACCCACAGAGAGTGCAAAGACTTGTAACTTCAAGCAAATATATCAAAGATCCGTATTAGACTCACTAACGGCATCTGTTGAGCGTCCCATTCAAATTATGAGGTAAATCATATGGCGCGAATTTCGTGTAACTGGAGTTGCAGGAAGTATAATTGCTGCGGGGAACGTGCAACCACGGTTGCAAGGGCGCTCTAGCGGATAAGTAAGCGTTCATACAAACAGGAATTAGGAAAGTTGACCTGAAAGTGTGCCATGCGTTTTTACCTCGTCCCCCGCAAAAACTGGCAGAGATAGGTAGATTATCGCCATTGACATTGGCATCTCTAATGGTATATGCTCGAAAATCCCGCCTGATATTAAGCGAAGATGTGGTCTACGATGGATCACGCTTGCCTAGAAGAAACCGATTCACTCGCGACTTGAAGACACACAGATTGTTAACTTGATATGCTTGTTATTCTATATTTTTCTGGATCATAAATCACAACGAGCTAGCTGAAACAAGTAAAATACTAAACCAATATACACAGTATAGATGCTAAAATATTATTCGCATAACTGAAGCCATTTTAAGCTTCGCCTAAGCTCTGTGAAGAATGCGAATAATTCAAGATAAGACGAGCTGAAATTGAGAAATTTTACCGCCTGATATTTTGCGCTAAATTACGGAGGTTATCTCGGGTTGTCAACTCGATACCATGAACCGCTGCTACTTAAGATCTAAAAAAGTGCTAGATTGCTATAATTTTTTCAAAAATAGTGCTTTTTTATAAAAAACCTAATTCACTCATTAAAATTAACGAAAAACATTTCGTTACTGTAAATTCCGTTGCATTTTGTGAATGATATAATCTAGAAAATATACGATATTGATCATAATTCTTAAACAATTTAGTATTCGATTTGGTTCTAGGTTGCGGTATATTAAAATTCGGTGCTCAACATAAGAAAATAATGCTAGATTTAGCACGAAAAGTAATGAGTAAGCAACACTAAGATTATCAAGTAAAATATTGTGTGGACTAATTATATTAATTGGGCTTGTTTGAACGCTCGATGTCTATTCGAAGTATAAGTATATAATTATAAATATATGTTTAGCATACACCAGCCATTAAATTATATTAAAATATGAATATTGAATAGCGTTGGAGACTGTTTATCGAGACGTGATGCAGTCGTTTCGTTCATGTAGCTTTACGATAAACAATTTATATTGCTTGACCTAACTAGAGTAAGCATTTCTAATAGCTACTCACTCTTGTAACTTATGTTTTTATTGAAAACTTTTATCACCCTTATTACGAAATCAAGAATTGCGTCGCTTTTTAGATTTCCTATGGTAACAATAAATGAAACGAGGTTGATGTTCTCGTGATAATAAGATACCGCTTGCCTAAGACCAATGCAGCGGTAAGTACCAGATCAACAAAGCCTAAGACATTGCCAATAAATTGTTTATTTCTAAATATCTAATGAGCAGACAGTTTAGTGCAATATTTTAAATTGGAGAACTCTATGAAAATTTTACTACGAAGGCAAAACCACCATGGATACAAGATTAACGACTCATTTTAACGAGCACTCTAGGAGCTCTTATTGTGCTTTAGTTTTTTTTAGTTTGTTCTTTGACGAAAAGTTCAGTTTAAAGCGATAACTTTAAGCCATCGGAAACGATTTTGAGCACAGCTCGCCTGATGCTAGGTGACGGTATCGTCGAAGATAAAATCATGCCTTGTTAAAAATGGGAGCGGTCTCTCAAGCACAGAAAACATAATAAGTACTACGTATGTCTCAAAAAACGTTACCGAATTTGGCGTCAGATTTGCAACTTTACTGTAATGGCAGCATGCCACCCGGAAACTAGAATAGTACATTATGATCCAAGTGTGCTATGTTGGTCATTACACTAGAGGCGGTATTATGCGCACGAGCCGCAGGCGAGCGCGATAAGGAAGCCGAGAGTGTATTGAAACATAGCACAAGAGTTTCATACGACTGTTTTCATCACACTCGCGAGGTAAAAACAAACTTTTTTTGATAATAATCAACCACACAACGAAAACGTCAACAATCATTTGCCGAAAATGGCGCCCAAACCATGCAGCAATGCGCGCGCAGGTTGACATTTATTTCAGCGGAATAAGAACTCTTTGTTGGTATTACAAAAAACTGTAAGTATTACCCGGCTACTTATATTAAGAGTGCTTCGTACATACGTCTAATTGCAGTCATGTACAAACTTGACTTTACCGGGTTATACCTATTATAGCACAAGTGCCGTAATGTAAAGTAACAAGCACGCGTGCGTAATAGCTTGGATTATGAGCCTAAAACCGATGCAATAAGTTCCACTTTACGAGCAAGTGTGATGAAAATAACTATAACAATCTTGATTTCTTTTGATTGTCAACTCCACTGTAAGTGTGGAGATTATGGCAACCCAAAGTACAAACTATAGAATTCTTTGGGCTATCTATAACATAACACACATTATCCTGCAATCAGTTTTCTCCCTATGAAATGCGACGTGAGGCGTTTCTTACAATACAGCTTAAAGACACCACCTGTTTAAATTTTACAACAAGTATCGAGTAGGAAGAGCTTAACGCCACGCCACATAATAAAACTGAAGCAGACTCAGACTGCTTAAGAAAACAGATTGTTAATACAAATAAATACGTCTTTAGTGCAGTTAAGGTTTGTTATGCTAGGGAGAGCTAATGACGGTGCAGCGGTGAGAGATGAACGGTGCGGCTTGTATGTGGGGGAGAAGATCTATCATTCATTCATTAATGGACAAACAAAGAACATTCAAAAGGTATTAGTGCTCTCGAACTCAAAATTATTTCATACTATCTCTGGTGGACTTATTATTGTAGTTTTATTTCAATGTTTATTACGTACAAATAGACGCAAATGAGCCAGATTTAATAAAGCTATTTAGTATTATTAATGTTTGTCTCCAAAACTAATTAGACTTTAATGAAATTAGGACTGATATTTGTTATTACTATCTGTGGCCTGATCTTCATACATACTTCAAGTTTTGATTAAGAGAATCATCCTCGTCTTGACATCTTCATTGTTATTAGTGACTACTAAATAATTGCGAATAGTTAGGTCTTAATTTTACATTACGTCGAAATTTGTAAATTCTAAACCGTCAAATATTTTGAAGATATTTCATCAATTTTAGGTTCCAATCTAATATCATTTCGAATCTCGACTTATGTGCGAAGTTCTGTGTCTATTCTCAACTAATATAACTTGAATAAGATAATAAGTAATGATTACTCTAAACACACTTTTATAAGATTGGTTTTGTATCGAAAAAGAGTGTCCTGACACGTGCTTTCGCCTGTAGACAAATTATAAATTTGCGTACGAAGCAAAAATCTGTAAGATCTTGAAGTGTGTATATATACTGTATACGTCCGCTTAGCGCCATCTGTTAGAATCTCCACTAACTATGACGACTGCTCGGCCAATGAAATCAACGTGCGTCCGCAGAAAACATATTAGGACTACCTACAGAATATTCACACCCATAGAAAACGCGGTTTTATATAAAGAAAGAACAAATTAGCTTGCACTGAATATGACATTGTTGTAGTTTTCGTTTATTTACGCCTAGTGCCCAGCCCAGGGCCCTGTTTTATAAAGCTACAAGTCTTGTACTTGTAGTGAAAAACTGGCAGCACCGCAATAAAATATTGGGTACGGCGTTTTCTAAAGCTACAAGAAAACCAGTATACAAACTACAAGTACAAGCACTTGTATATAAGTTAATAATAAAGACAAACCATCTACCTGTAGTTAGTTAACTTGTAGTTACTGGTACAAGAAGCTAGTACAATTGTAAGCTTGTACTTGTAGCTTTATAATACAGGGCCCTGGTGTTACTGAGTTAACACCGGAGCAGCGTTGCCAGCTTAACGGATCCCGTCACATCTAGCTGATTTCGATACGTTGAAAACGGGAAAAACTTCTTAACGGCTGACGGGATATTTAACGGGGAAAAACTTCACTATCTTTAGGCAAAAATGTCCATTACATTTTCCAAAATGGTAAGCGTGATTGCAAAAAGGTCGGTCGTACATGTCTTTTGTAGTCTGTTAACTCTGCAGTGTTTATGAACTAAGTAACCGGAATCCAACATTATAATTAAGGCTGCCCGATAGACGTAAGAACAAAATAATACGATTAAAAAAAAATACAATCGACTTCAACGTCGAATACCTGGATGACATCTTCATATTTTCTAGTAATTTTGATTTAAAAACCAAACTACTGAACCGATTTCGATAAAATGTATATGGGACCACCTCTGAAGTATTACCCACCAAACAAAAAAAAAGAATCATCAAAATCATTTCACGATTGGTAGAGTAATCGCGTAACATAAC
The DNA here is from genome assembly GCA_905404285.2 of Erannis defoliaria. Classification (NCBI taxonomy): domain Eukaryota; kingdom Metazoa; phylum Arthropoda; class Insecta; order Lepidoptera; family Geometridae; genus Erannis; species Erannis defoliaria. The sequence continues at coordinate 5,669,250 of FR990066.1, read as the reverse complement.
ATATTAAAAAAAAAAAAAGTCGAATTGAGAACCTCTTTTTTGAAGTCGGTTGGAAACAATAATGTATATACATCTTGGAGGATTTATAGCTTGATAACATTTGACTGGTAAACATTATTGACGGACATTATATAATTTTAACGGATTTTTAACGGAAATACAAAACGCACTTGGCGGATAAAAAAAAATCTTGTTGGCATCACTGCATCGGAGAAGAATATACTCGTACCTACAGTTAGAATCCGTACGCGGAATTGTGTTGCGCTCAACAATCTCTGTCATAAGATGCCTGGAACTCGTTGTGTTTAATAATTTCCCTAAAAACATTGCCCCTCAATCCGAAACATAGTAAAGTTTACACACTTCTAGTGTCTGCTCGTGTCTGACATTCTCAACGGCCCCTTGCGCGTCATATACCCGTTTCAAATAAGTTATCTAGGCCACGTCACTACGGGCGTCTGCGAGAGGGATAAACACAAATACGCCCTAGCATAATTAAATGTACATATTTAAGGGCACGCATCCACCTGTACACGACATTTGGACACGCCGCGAACATGTCCCGGATTCAGATGAGCTCAGGACGGCATTACCATAATTCCGAGGGTCTATTTTTGGGTAAACTCGTTTGGTTTGGATTTTTATTTATACCAGGGGGTTTTTGTTTTCTTCAGTGTTTTTGTCTTTAGAATTTTCGTAGTGTGTAGTTTATGTTTTGTATTTTTTAAATCACAACCTCTTCTACCCAAGGACTACCACAGCTAATTGAAATGAAATGAAATTTATGAAATTTATTAGACAACAAACGTTACATAATCAGATATGTTAAACAGTATAGTTTGTTCCATAAGAGACAGTCCATGAGGAGAAACATTGTTACCCACGCTAGGAATAAACCTGTGTTATGGCGTAACAATACCCTCCGCCGGATAATGCACTGGTCAAGTTCTTATAGATCAATGGTAATACAAGTCTAATTCATAATAAGTTAATTTGGAAAAGTAAATCTATTTCAGAAAAGGTGTTTCTAGATTTATTCTTGTTGGATATAGCAAAAATCAATCTGTCTCACTTTGACATGTATGAAGTAATGCTTTCTCTTTCATATGTGTTATTTACAATTATTAACAAGAGACCTTTGTTCTTAAGGCCTTGGTTTCGTGAGCTTATAAAGCTAGTAGTTGCCCTATGGTGTCCCTGCGACCCGGTACAGTAGAGAGCACTCACACCTCTCCTGCTATTAATTCGAGTTAATAAACGAGTATGTTATGAAATCGTTAATGCGTCTTTCATTGGCTTCCATACATAACTCTAATAGGTTATGGGCCCAGTGAAATGAAAAATAAAAAACACTTTAAGTGCGATGTATATAAAAACTTTCTGAACTCTGTCGGTGATAAGTGTTTGTAGTATTCCAAGTATTATTGGCTAAAACAAAACAATGGAAAGCCAAAGGTTAAACCGTAATATTAAACCTTTTGATGGGGACAAAATAGTGTCTGGAAACTTAGAATACGAAATTTATTAAGTGAACTTGGTGTTTTAAAAATAATAGACTGTGATACTCCTGTGGAACTAGAAAGTGATAGTGAGTATTACAAAGAACTATCTGTGGCTAAAACACTATAATTGAGTATTTGTCCGATTCGTTGCTCGGACTGACAAGTGATGAAAATATCACAGCAAAGCAAATTTTCTTGAAGTTGGACTCTATTTACGTAAGAAAAAGCATCGCTATCAACTTGCTTTACGAAAGTGCTACTGAACTTAAAGCTGGCAAGTGATAAGCCACTGATGAAACAACACTCTCAAAAATTTGATGACTTGATCACGGAGTTGCTGGCTGCAGGTGCAAAATTAGAAGAGGTGGATAAAGTCACACACCTGTTTATGACTTTACCGAGCAGTTACGATGGAGTGATTACTGCTATTGAAACACTGACGGAGGATAACATCACACTGACATTTGTCAAGACAAGATTGCTTGACCAGGAAATTAAAATAATGAATGAAAGACGTGAAACAAGCTCTAAAGTGCTCCAGGCACAAATGTTGACGAAAGAGGTACAGAAACCAATTGACAATCACAATAAATATAACAATAATCAGCTAAGGAAACAGCAGTTTAAGAGAAAATTTAATAAAAACAAAAATATTACCTGCCACCACTGTGGAAGAAAAGGACATTATAAAAGAGATTGTTATTATAATAAAAGAGGTCAACAAGCTCAACAGCGTACCGAGAATAATAGAACTGTGCAGACCATCAATACATCTGGTCTTAATTCGTCGGATATCTCCGGGTTCGCTTTTATGGTTGGAGGCGAACAGTATGAAAGTCAAAATGATGCAACAAGCTGGTACGAGTATGACTATCGTTTTTGGTAAAAACGGTGGTGTGGAGATATATATACGGCAAGGAGGGTAAGACAGCAAATAATGGTGAGTCTTTGAACAATTTAACTGGCATCAACTTTATGTTTGATAGGCATGTTTTAAATGCTGGAAGCTCAGTAACAATTAAAGATCGTTCATAATAATAATGAATTGTGGCATGAAAGACTATAATTGAAAAGTCGAATTTTCTACAAATAAAAAGCAAGTGTATGTTTTCTAATTTAGAATGAATTGAAAACATTATATTAACTGATAAACTTTGTGAAGCTTGCATGGATGAAGGGCGGACATGTTTGACATTTGGTAGGAGTAATCTTTAAAGTTATAAAAACGACCATTGTTTAAATGTGCACAGCGCGTGTGCCTGTGCGGTCCCATCACTCTTTCAACACTTGACGGCAAAAACTATTTCGAGATTTTTGTGGATGAACATACTTAATAGTCCTGTAAAGATGTTTTGTTTTTGCTGCGTTTCGATAAGTGTGAAGCTCATTTCGGTTTGAAAATTGTCAACCTCTATAGCAATAAAACGGTGGCGAGTATTTATCAAATAAAATTAAAGATTTTTATTTTGTATGTAAGAAGGTATTAGCTACCACTTAACAGTGTCATTTACTCCGTTTCTGACGGATTTGCCGAATGTATGATACGAACAGAACAGAACGATTTAGTGCCATAGTACCTGGTGAAACGTTCTGGGGTGAGGCTGTGTTGAGTTACACTAAAGCACTGAATGCGCGATGCGCTAACACACCATTTGATTGTGGCATGGTAGAAAGCCGCAACTATTTAAATGTTTTCGGTTCAACTGTCTATTTTCATAGAAAGACTAGAAAGACCAAGTTTGAAGACAAATCATTAAAAGCTATTTTTGTCGTGTATGAACCGAATGGTTAAGGTGTGAGATATGGTAAGAGAAAAGTTTGTGATAGTCAGAGATGTGATCTATTTCTTATAAAGTAGACCGTCGAAGTCTATGGGAATTTTAAGTGGAAATTCAGGTCACTCTGACACAAAAAACGGACACTTAAAGTTCGTGCAAATCTGATATATTGAAATCAGATCACTGCATGTCTGATTTGGTAAAATCAGATGGTTCACAATCAGGCGTAATACCTGCACAATTAGGTCCACCGCCTAATAAATCTGTAGTTGAAACAGAAATGTGCACAGAAATTTCAAATAAGTTGACTCTACCTAAAAATGAGCAACCTTCTTGTGAAAAACAAGTTAGAAGGAGTGAGAGGAATAAAAACTATTTGCCCTCTGAATCTGAATCTGTATCTGTATTCCTTGTAGGTATATACTTCCTGTGTATCTTATAATGTACATGATGATATTTACTCTTTGTTGTGTGCCAATAACTTACGTTGTACAACACCTGTCTTTTGATGAAATTAAATCCAGGGATGATAAGCTTTTATCAACTGGATACCTATTTGATTTATACAAAAAACTTTTTGTTAAAAATATTGTTGACTGTAAAGAACCTAACCATTTACAATCTGTGTATGTCTGTATTCACTGTGAAAAATGATGAGTTTGGAAAACCTGTAAAATATAAAGCGCATAATATAGTTGCTCGCGATTTCAGTCAGGAATATAATTTAACTGACAATAATGAAACTTTTGCCTCAGTAGCTAGAAGATCAAGTTTCAGATGTATATTAGATTTTTGCAAATCAATTCAATTTGCTTGTCCATTATATCGCCTTTAATACGACGTTTTTGAATGGCAAACTATCGGAAGAATTACATGATACATGAACATTTCTGATGAATTCTCATATGAAGGCAATTTAGTTTGCAAATTAAACAAAGCTAAGAATGTATGGATTAAAACATTCCGCGCGCTGTTGGTTTCAAATGTTTGAACAAACTTTGATAGAAAAGGGCTTTCGATACTCATCAGCTGATCGCTGCATTTATACTCTAGATGCAGGAAACATTTGTAAATTGTAAAAACATTTTTATGTTGTGCTGTGTGTCAATGATATCATTATTGTAATTGCAGATAATTATTATACCTTGAATAGTTTCAAAAACTACTTGATGACCAATATATAATGGTAGATTTAAGAGTCATACGATGTTTCGTCGATGTTTCGTCGGTATATGAGCTGTACATATAGTCAGTATTAGAAAAGTTCAACCTGAGTGAGTCTGAGTAATAATTCTGTTAGTCCTATAGCAAATAAAATTGATGAACTTTAAACTCAGATGAAACTACAAAGGCCCCTTGTATGAATCTGTTGGGATGCTTAGTATATATAATACGTACTCTGTTCTCGTGGAGACCTGAGCTTTTCTATAAACATCCTTAGTCGGTTTGCTAACAAAAGCGACCAAACATTATGGTCATGTTTAAAAACGGTGTTACGTTACCTGAAAGGGACGATAGAATTAAAGCTGACCTATACCCGGGTTGAGTCGATTGATTGTAACGCAAATGATATGAGCGGTTACATTGGGGTAGTGATGACTACAATGAAAAAGTACCACGGGTTATTTGTTTCAACTGTTTGAACAATGCACAATATGCTGGCAAACAAAGCGATAAACAACGGCGGCTTCATCTTGGGAAGCTGATTACAAGGTTTTGTTTGATTCTGTAAAAGAAGCTTTGTGGTTAAAGTCACCAGTATTAAAGTTGAGTTATTAAATTTATCAGGATAATTTGGGATGTATAAGCAATGGTAATAATTCGACAAATCACAAAGGATTGAATTATAAAATATATTTTTCAAGGGAACAGGTGAAAAATAATTCGACTAAAACATTTATACTACCTACTGGCCCTACTGGTGATCAGTTGGCTGATATAATTAATCCTAACGAAGTAGTTGCCGACTGTGTGTTTTTCGACATTGAAAGAAAAACTTGCGCAAATTAAGTAAATGTTGTTAATTGTAATGAAGTCCATGATGTCTTGTAACATGTGTAAAATTGTAAATACGATCTGTTTGATTAATGTTTATGAAATTAAATTAAGTATATTAAAATGAAATGCTACTAAATTGGATTGGTCTGATTAGGTTTTTCTGGGTTTTCCCTAATCCTGTGCAACAAATGTTGGACCATGATGAATGTACTCCCAGACAGAGCGGGAAGGTGTGAAGTGTCATTTTAATTGTAAATAGTTTTTCGAAAACGTTTTTAAGGAAAGAGATTAATTTTTGAGGGGGCGTGTTGGATATAGCAAAAATCAATCTGTCTCACTTTGACATGTATGAAGTAATGCTTTCTCTTTCATATGTTTTATTTACAATTATTAACAAGAGACCTTTGTTCTTAAGGCCTTGGTTTCGTGAGCTTATAAAGCTAGTAGTTGCCCTATGGTGTCCCTGCGACCCGGTACAGTAGAGAGCACTCACACCTCTCCTGCTATTAATTCGAGTTAATAAACGAGTATGTTATGAAATCGTTAATGCGTCTTTCATTGGCTTCCATACATAACTCTAATAATTCTGTGATTTATTCTGTTTCTTAAACGTTCTACTCTAAATATCTGCCTGTTTGTTACCTTATCACTACAAGGCGACTGAATACTTTAAACCAAATTTAACAAGCCCATTACAAATATGTTCTAACGGTTGTGGTGCTAAAAAGTTACGGAGACGCCACATATAGTATGCAACAACGTCCCCATTGCTACTTGATTTTAGACGCCTTTTAAGAGCTTTTCATATTCTACTTCTTTATTTACGTGTGCACATTTAGGTGCCCATACCTGACCTATAATATGAAGGTAGGTAATACAATTATTATTATAGACAATAGACAAGATTTTATTTATAGAAAAAAACATATTTTGCACCCTATTGCAAACTTGTTTTTAGAAGTCTTTTAAGAGCCTTTTATATGCTACTACTTTATTTATGTGTGCAATTTTAGGTGCCCTAGAATAGGAAGGTAGGTAATACAATTATTATTATAGAAAATAGACAAGATATTATTTATGGAGTTTATTTTTAAATGTATTCATGATCCAATTATCTATCCGACTGAGATAAGAACCGCGATGCCCGGCGCCGACAGCAGGTGCTCTACCAACTCAGTCTTTCCGGTCGCTTAAAAAAGAAAACAACCATAGTCGGACCCCAAACTAGGGATGGATTAAATGTTGTTGTAACACCCGTTCCTTTGGCTGCTACGAACCATGGTCACACTGCTTATTTACTTCTTTAATATGTATTTTTTTAAAGTTCTTCTTGAAATCAGCTGGAGTATAAGCAAAGTTTTCAATGTTATGCTTGTCTTAAAAAATAATCACTCCAGTGATAATATCTCCTTATTGTCTTACCTATATCGTTCTATGATGATCACAGAATTTTAGTACACTTAATGAATATAATAAATTAAAATGTTATGTATTAAATGTCTGCTAATCGAACGCTTCCTTTTAAGCCTTTATAAGGTAAGGTGCATGTACTATTTAGGCTGATGCCCGGATGTGGTTTGCCCGGTTTGAGATTGAGGCCGTGTTCAATGAATTGATTTTTTTTGCAGCTTAGGCTTATGACACTTTTCTTGTGCATGTGGTCTAGTGTAGCCATTTATACTTCAACCAGCTAGCCCAAAATGTCCTATAGGTTTATACGAGCCTCGTAGATCAAGTCTTACCTTGGATTAATCCGCCACTAACCTCAAACTATCCTACCCATTCTCAGGCGTCTATAATTTTCATTCGATACGAGGTAAGTATATTGCAACAGCACTTCAGCACCATTGTTTAAAACATACATCCATCAATGTCGTGTCTGTCGGAGCCACGAATGAACACACTCAGACAATAAGTTAAGTACGTTACCGTGTACGGAACGAAACTGTCACTAAAGCGTATCACATGGAGGAAGCAGTTCAGTTGGTGATGCCATAACTTCAGTAAGGGGCTTTGGTACTGCCGTTGTTTTGCTAGTCGCTACTACTTATGCTATTAACAGACGTGAGATACCTCGACCGCAGTGGGCCAACGAGAGAGAAATAGAAAGAAAGAAAGAAAGAAAATAATTTATTCTTTGACATCAGCACACAATAATAGGTAATACAACCATTGATACATAGAGAAAGAGACGTATTATATCTAAACAGTCCGCCGTGATTTTCATCGTGCGGACGGAACGGACGGAATTACAGGCTAATGGGGCCGTGTGATAATGGGCTGTGTAATCCTTAATATGCTGCGAACTCGTTATCCCATACAACTGAATAGTAAAGATTCATCGTACATATTAAATTTTGATACGGCCTGTACTGATACAAGTTAAGAAGAATAAAACATATATTCGTATGTTTAAGTTTAAATCTTGTGACAAAAGGGGTTGCAGTATATCAGTGTTCACTAAATGCCTTGGAACGAGACCAAATCCGGGTAGGATAAAGCTTGCATTCGCGGTGACGCTTCGGCCTATCTTCACGATATTATTAGACGTTTGTACGAGGAGAGGGCACATTATTTTGCCAGTTTTACATTTGGGGTGGTGTCGAGATTTACAAGAGACACAGTTCAAGCCAAACTTATATTAAATCTTTTTACAGTATGAAAACTGACGAATCTTTGACGCATTTTTGGTTTGATTGGGCCATGGTGACTACCATGCTAGCCTTTAGTTGCGAGTCGATGGATTAGCTTAGCGTGATGGGTGGTATTGGTGGAGTACTGTTCAATTTTATCTCCAATTGATGCATTAATATCAAAATCAAATAATATAAATATATATGTCGGAGAACCACTATTCCCATCGACATCGTCATTAGTGGTTGCAGGCCTAGTGGGCGTCATCAGGGTAGAATGCGAGCACAAAACACAATGATCACAGTTTCACACTATTTTAATTTAGATTTAAGCTTACTTCACTTTACACTTGTGATTTTACAATAATTTATTAGAAAAATTAAGTTAAGACCGAGCAGTGGGTTCAGGGCACCGATCTTACTTTAACCAACGATACTTCTTATTTTAACGCTTGAAACGATCCAACTCGATCGGTTGCTGTCACCAGAATCTGCCGCTAAAAGTGCCGGCCTCTCTAAAGTCAAGATGGCGCCTCGACCCCACTCGAGGCACGTGCTCTGCTCTGATTGGTCGATATTTGAACAACAATATTCATAACTTTTAATACATTGGTAAGGTCTTTAAGTTTTGAAAACGTAAGAAATCAAACTAAATTAAATTATGAATTTTAAAAGTAATTAAAATGTAAACAAATAACATTACGAGAAAAGCAAGTAAACAACAATCAACCCGATTCATAGCTTCCTCCGACACGGCCGTCCTGACGTATCACACGTCCTCGTGTGATGTTGAAGGCCGCGCATCATAGTTATCTGCAAAAAAATAACGATTCTTTTATACAGTTCGGCCACTCCTGACCAAGGAGATCGTGTACATTATTTAGTTTTATCTTCTGCGCAACAACTTCATTTAAGATATTTTCATAAAATAGGTCCCCATGACAATAATAAACCTTTCGTTATCGAATCTGAATCCTAATAGATTCCACGCTACATACTAATTTAATTCTGTGGTATAGAAACAGTTGCCTCGCCGTTTATGGCGTTACATATTTTAAATTATTAACAGTATCTTAATGGCCTCCTCGCCTATCAGTGGCCACCTCGCCTTTTAGTAGCCACCTCACCTATCAGTGGCCTCCTCGCCTATCAGTGGCCTCCTCGCCTATCAGTGGCCTCCTCGCCTATCAGTGGCCTCCTCGCCTATCAGTGGCCTCCTCACCTATCAGTGGCCACCTCGCCTCTCACAAAGCTTAACAAAACCTTAACAACCATGACGCTGCTAGGATATCTCACGGTGCGGCTATCCGTCACACACACACATACACACACTCCACACAAAATAAATTTAGTACAAAGATCTCACCATCGTCGTCATCCGACAGACACGGATCCAGCTCCGTTGGGACATATGACTGAGGGAGTGGACGTAAGCGGTCTCTCGCATACTTGTATACGCGATTACAGTTCAAACTCTTGAGATGATACCTGTCACCGTCTAGTATTTCAATGACCACATAAGGTCCTCTATATTTAGGATCCAATTTCGTTTGATTCCGTTCGTGATTTTCAATTAAAACGTAATCTCCCACAGAAAACGAAGTGACTTTTGCTTTATTTTTATCGAACCGTGCTTTATCAAGAGATGCGTTATTTTTAATAAACTTATTGGCTTGTTCTCTAATCTCTTCTACATCTACCTCAACCTCGTGATCGTCTATGGTCAATAAACTTAAGGGTCGAGCTACTCTACCTATTAACAATTCTAAGGGGCTTGCTTTGGTCACTCTATGAATTGTGCTGTTGATGGAAAGTTGGACATCATCTAATGCATCTTGCCAGGACCTACTTGGGCTTGTTTCTACGACAGTTAACATGTTTTTGAGTGTACTCATTATACGCTCTACTTGACCATTAGCGCGACAAGAGCCAGTTGCTATTAAATGCAGGTGGATATTGTGACTGGCGCAAAAATCTTTAAAATCTTTGTTCGCAAAACATCTACCCTGATCTGCGATAACACGCATAGGGGTCCCGAAAAGAGATATGGACGCTTTAAGAGCGCTAATAGCACTATCAGTATTAATTCTTGTGGAATGCCTGAGTAACACATATTTGGTAAAAGCGTCTACAAGAACAAAAACGTATTCCTTTTGATCATTTTTGCCGCTGAGCTTACCTGTGGCATCGATGTGGATTGTATGCCAAGGAATATTCGTTTTCGGTATAGGGTGTAATTCTATCTGTTGTTTACCACTTCGTGACTTAGCTACTCTACACGTTATGCAATTTTCTACGAATTTTCTGACGTATTTTGACATATTAGGAAACCAATAATGTTGATATGCCTTCTCTAAAGTTTTGTCCCATCCCAAATGGAAAATTGACTCATGAATATGATTTATAATCGACCAACGAAAAGCTCTAGGCACAATTGGTAGCCAAATGTTGCGATTTTTCCTTTGTAATTTTCTGTAGAGCACATTAGATCGTAATTCATAAATTCTACAACTCTCTAAGTCCAGATCATCAGTTTCAAGTTTAGTAATAATTTCATTGCATTCGGGGTCTCGTCGTTGTTCCGCTTGTAACCAATCCGAAGATAACTCGGCTATATTAACGCGTTTTTCTTCTACATGGCTTTCTCTACCTAAACTACGAGTATCGCTGATGGTAGTACTGTTCGCCTCAGGTAAGTGATTTCTGGAGAAAAAGTCAACGTGGGCCATTTTTCTACCCTCTCTGTACTGTATCTCGAAATCAAAGGCCTGGAGGAAAGCCCACCACCGGTGCACTCTAGGGGTTAAGTCTACTTTAGTTCTCGAGGCTTTCAGAGAATTGCAGTCAGTAACGACTGTAAAAGTCCTACCATACAAATAATGGCGGAAATGCTTAACCGAGTTAACAACTGCTAGTGTCTCTAACTCATAAGAGTGGTATCGAGACTCCGCATGCGTAGTGCGTTTACTGTAGTACTCTACTGGATGTAATTTTGTACCAGCTCTTTGGAAGAGGATCGCGCCGTAACCTTCACTACTAGCATCTGTATGTAACTCTATAGGCAACTCTGGGTCGAAGAGCATCAAAACCGGGGATGAAGTCAATACAGATATTATGTCTTGTCTGATTTTTTCGTACTCCGAGGTCCAAATTATTTTAGAATTGTTGTTAGCTAGCAGACGGTAGAGCGGTGCCATTTTAAGCGAAAAGTTATTGACAAACTGCCTAAAGTAGGACGCTAAACCCAAAAATTGTCGGAGCTGAGTGATGGTCTGTGGTGGTAGAGAACTAGCCAACGCGGCTATTTTACGGGGGTTAGGCCTGATTTCACCCTCTGATATTTCATACCCTAAAAACTGGATCTGCTTCTTTAGAAAGGCACATTTTTTCATATTGAACGAAAATCCGGCATCACTGAGAGTTTTTAGTACTACGCGTAACCGTTCCAGCCCTTGCTCTACATTATCCGCAGGTATAACTAGATCATCCATGTAGACGATTGCGTAAGAGTGTGCTAGGTCACCTAGAGCCGTATTAATAGCTCTCTGGTACACAGAGGGGGCATTTCGTAGACCAAACGGCATGGTGGTAAACTCGTAATGAGCGTCCGGGGTAATAAATGCGGTTTTCTCTATCGAATTTGACTCTACATTTACAGGAACTTGATAAAACCCACTAGCCATATCAAGACACGTATAAAATCGCGAGCCCGATAATCTTTGAACTTGATCACCGATTAGAGGCAAGGGATACCGGTCGGGAACTGTATTAGCGTTTAATTCTCGGTAATCTACGCACATTCGGTCTGTGCCATCGCGTTTTTTTACTAAGAGTATTGGGCTAGAGAAGGGCGATTTGCTTGGCCTAATAACTCCAGCAGATAATAGTTCACTACACTTATTACGTACCATCACTCGCTCTTCAGGGCTCAAATGATAAGGCCGCCGTTGCACGATTTTGCTAGGATCAACTAAATTAATTTCCAATTCACCTGTCTTTACTCTATTAGTAGGCGTGCCGTCAACAAATGAGCTTTTAAAGTCGTTAAGAAGTTCTATTAGTTGTGGTTTAAGGTCATCAGGTATATCGGTATCCACGTCATGAAAGTCGGCCACCGCGTTACTAACGTTGCAAATATTAACTAGAGAAGGCTTCTCAGTTATAGAAAGTTTATCACTCGATATGTGTACTGACAACCCTAAGGCTATCAAATCACGTCCAATCAAAATATCATTATTAAGGTAATCATCAGGTATAATGTGAAATAAAATTTGTACGTCATGACCACTAAGCGAGACTTTAGATAAAATTTGCGAGTCACATAATACACTAGATTTTCCTACACCAGTCAAGGTAACAATTGCACGCTGCAACGTACCAATAAGCTTACGAGAGACGCTCTCTTTAATTAAGGAACAATCAGCACCGGAATCAAAACAAAATGAGAACTGCTCACCAAATTGCGTAATTATCCCGGTGACAGGTTTCATATCACACACGTCCACTCGCTTCACGACGCTGGGTGCGCCGGGCTGTGCGCTGCTGCTCGGAACTGGCCATGTTTTTGAACACCGCGATGCCACGTGACCTTCAACACCACACTTGTAGCAAACCAAAGGTGCCCGCGTAGCAACGGCCGTGTTGGGGCGGTCAGAGGTCAGAGTTGTTTGCTGCTTGTCATGCGATCGGCTGAAACATTCAAAAGATTTATGACCAAATTTTCCACAAGCGTAACATTTTGTTGAGACAGGACTTAACCTAGGACGTTTATTATCTTGCATCGTGTTTGCAACAGTCTTTGTCATCTCCTGATAACTTCGCTTGCGATAAGAAAATGCCATTAGTTCACGTTGCATTTTACAGCGGGTAGTTATTTCTTCAGAAAAAATATTACGTTGTAACCGTGGCTCGACTTGCCCCATATGGGCAAGTATCAAGGATACCACCATTTCTTCCTTGCCTAAGTTACTCCATCGTGACATGAGTAAAGTAAACAGACGGCTTGCATATGCAGCGAGACATTCACCTTCTTGCGGTTTACCAGCAAGCATCTTTAATATAGTTGCCGCACGTGTTTCTAACGTATCGAAACGAGAAAGAAAAATTTCTTTAAAGTCTACCCAATTCATATTGGGAAAAGCTATCTGTGAAAACCATGTTGCGGCTGAACCTTTCATGGCCTTACTAAGAATGAGAATTAATTTACTTCCCTGTATACCACGATCCGATAAGCAGATGTCCGCCGTTGCCAGCCACGCCCGGGCATCAGTGTCTGTATCTTCCGGTTGAAATTTAGGCAGTGTGATGCGCTTATCCTCAATATTCGGCGAGTTGGTTAGCGTCTCCACGAGCAGCCTCATGTTGGATTGTTGCGCTTCGAATAACGCGCGCCATCCGTCATTTTCTGCGCTCACGTTTTGTGCCGGCACGCATCCCACTTCTGATGTCGGAGAACCACTATTCCCATCGACATCGTCATTAGTGGTTGCAGGCCTAGTGGGCGTCATCAGGGTAGAATGCGAGCACAAAACACAATGATCACAGTTTCACACTATTTTAATTTAGATTTAAGCTTACTTCACTTTACACTTGTGATTTTACAATAATTTATTAGAAAAATTAAGTTAAGACCGAGCAGTGGGTTCAGGGCACCGATCTTACTTTAACCAACGATACTTCTTATTTTAACGCTTGAAACGATCCAACTCGATCGGTTGCTGTCACCAGAATCTGCCGCTAAAAGTGCCGGCCTCTCTAAAGTCAAGATGGCGCCTCGACCCCACTCGAGGCACGTGCTCTGCTCTGATTGGTCGATATTTGAACAACAATATTCATAACTTTTAATACATTGGTAAGGTCTTTAAGTTTTGAAAACGTAAGAAATCAAACTAAATTAAATTATGAATTTTAAAAGTAATTAAAATGTAAACAAATAACATTACGAGAAAAGCAAGTAAACAACAATCAACCCGATTCATAGCTTCCTCCGACATATATATATAAATAATATCAAAATCGGCCGGTAAATGGCGCCGCAGCAAACTTCCCTTCTTTTTGGGAGAAAATTCTCTCCAATCAAAAATGGGCTGACGACGAAAAAATCTTTGAAATTGTAGTACTTGTATACCAAGTTCCGTCAAGATTCGTTGAGTTTACGCGTACTAACATCCAAATATCCGGAAAGATGAAAGCAGTTTTTTTTTTGCAAGATGCAAAGAATTCACGCTAACTCGGCCAATCAAAGAAAGTCTTAATAGAAAATCATAGATAAAAGTTGTACCAGGCCGATTAATCTACCCGCAAACAATGCGCTGTTTATGTTATACACGGGCCAGTATCACGGTTCGAAGATTTAATAGGCTTCGAAGGGATCCATTAACAGGCCGAGATTAGCCAACGGGCCCTTGCGGGGTCCTTAACTAGTTTATTGAATTTCGCGGCGATTTTACCGCACGTGACTTCCCTAGGAATTGTTGGGTTGTATTTTGGCCGTAATCCGGTTGGGTTAAATTATTTAAAGGTTTAATTTTATAAGGGGCAGTATGATGCCGACGTGGAAATAAGGGAATAGGTTATTTCAGGAGCTATGTTCTAAAATACAGAAAGGGATTACCGAAGAGAGAGGAAGCCCAAGAAGGGCCAAATTAGAAAATGGCGCATTGATGACGCTGAATGCTTTTGTACTTTGGACGGGTTTTGGTGCACCAAAACATTTTCAAAGAATTTGCACGCTGCTGATTTGAATAGAACATGTATGTACTTTTTTTCATAAAAAATCAAGAATATTTGTAACAAATAGATAGATGATAGTTAACATATTTAAATACAGTTTTTTATTAACCACAACAAACTACAAAGACTACTTAGCCTACTACACAAAAAAACAAAAGGATTGTATCCAGATCGATGAAAGTCTAGAGACAATCCAAATGCTCAAACCCACTACAAGTGCAGCGTACCCAGCATTATATCCATTGCCTTTTTTATGAATTATAGGCTTGCTTTTGACTGCCATCACACCTGATGAAGAAGATGCTGTCTACGATGGAGCACGCTTGCCTAGAAGAAACTAATATCTTTTACCCATAGATCTAGATGCTTTTAACATACCTTTTTTCCATAAGAGCGTCTCGTTTATCTAATTACTAGTTACCATAATTATGATAAAAAACATTGGGCATATATTGGACATTAACCCTGTAGCCCTGTATAAAACCTGAACTAAAAGTCAAACAAGTCGAAGTCAGGAAAACCTTATTTTCTCTTTCGTGAATAGGTAGTGCTTATTCCTAACAAGTGTGTGAGGAAACATTAAATAAATACGTTTTCTATTATTTAACTTTGTAGCAAGAGGTGCCTCTTCAATAACACAAGTCTAGAATGTGTTTTAATAAGGAAAATAAACTTGGTCGGAGTTTCTCCGAGGCACGATTAAGACTACCTATTCCTTACTTTGTTTAAAGAGCTCTTGGAGGTAGTAATTTATTTTCATTGTGTTCTTTGATTTCCTGCAGATATATTTTAGGTAAGTATTTGATTAAATTAAATTGTAGATCCTCTTAATAGATAGATGGGGTATTCCCGATTCAGCACCAATTTTTTGAGCACCCATGTAATGTATGTGAGCACCTAGCATATTCCCAAAATAGATCTTAGGCGTAATAAAATGTATATATTGAAAAGTTTTTTTTGCAATGATGTGATGAGATGAGCCAGACGTTGGCCTGGTCGTAAGCATGACGCCTGCCACTAACAGTAGCAGTGCCAGAATTGTGAACTTGCGAACACAATCCTGCGCCGCACTGCACTGCGCTCGTCACCCTGAGATATTATCGGCTACTTAAAAAAACTTCTCAACCGTTAGTCACTGCTTATGATGCTCTGCCATCTTCTCTCTGACGTGAAGTTGCACGTGCTAGAAAAGGACAGAGAAGTTTAAGTAGTGACTAAGAGAATCGAGATTATTTTAGGTAAGGCTGTTAATGTTAAATCTCTTCATACTCAGTAATTTCTCTGGAAACATTACCCTTCAAACCGGAACACAGTAATGCTTGCACACTACTGCTTGGAGCTTGAATAACTGGCAAAGGTGTGAGACTTCTCCAGGCAGACTGTGCAGTAGAGTCCTACCACTACAAGAAAACTGCCCTGGTAAAAGTAAAAGGACTGAGTAAGTCATTCCTTTCTCCTTGTTATCTACCCAGGCGACCTGCAAAGGAGAGTAAATCAAGTGCACATCAATCGTGTCTCCAATTAATCTAATCACACCTCGTACTAGAACTAGAGTAAATAATTACTGCTTAATGAAAACAGTGCGAATTGAATTTTCCGTGTTGCCGACCGACCTCGTTAGCGGCACTTTGTTTTCATTATCATTAAACACCGAGCGATTAATCTTCGTTACGGATATTTAGGACTGTAGGGATGCAGCGTTTTCGGGACTGTTTGCTAATTAAATTATTGCAATTTAAGTATTTGGAAGAAGGAAAGGTATCAAACCGTTCTACCGTTATCCGTTGTTATTGGTGTATAAAGTTGGCTTACACACAAAAGCCGTGCAGCTGAAGCGAGGCAAGCGATTTTGTGGTAGCCACATTTTGGACACGACTAGACGACACATGACTACATTTTACTAGTAAGTCGTTCCCTACTCAAGGCAGTGTCGCCATGTACAGGCGTTTTAACATGCCAATGTTCTGAAAACAACGTCATTTTCCCTGATAGATCTTCTGATACGGAGTGATCGTAAGTACCTACAACGCCTTTGTCGTCACTTTTATGTATTAGACCAATTATCTACATGTCTACCACCTATCAGCCAGAAAAAGTTCACTGCTAGACGAAGGCCTCCCCTTAATATCAAGACATGTCTATTCAATCAATAATCATAGTTTCATAATCATCATACTCAGCTTATCATAGCCCATTGCTGGATCAAGGTCTATAATTATAAATATAGGCCAATAAATTATTCAGATAATTATAAATCAATAGTGATCTTAAGTAGAATAAATTTAATTTAATTACAGTCAGGTTATTTTAGGCAGTGACACCACGACAACACAATATGCGTATTTTAAGGAAGTTTTTTTAAAACTATTTATAGGTTTGCGTTTGACTGCCATCTCGTCTGATGTTAAACGAAGATGCAGCCTACGTTGTATTGTACGATCTATTTCTTTGTCTGTCTCTGGTTCCCCAAACTTATAGCACTGTTTAATAAGTCTATCTAATAGTGATCGAATTCTATATAATTTGATTAGAACCAGCTCAGTAAGACAGCTGCTCTAGACCGGAAATTCGGTCTGCATTGAAAATAATTCTGGGCAATGCAAAAACATCAGCTTTGACGTAATGACATCAAGCAATTACTGCTAAGCTAAAATGTAGCAAGATTTTGCTAGAGAAACTGTAAACATACCCGTATTAAGAAACTTCGTTATAAATAAATAAATACCGATCGATCCTCGTCAAATCACAACACAGAAATAACTAGGCGTCGCTGGTTATTTACGATGTCATTAGTTGCTCGTATTACTCCTTTAGGCCAATAATTTACCAGTTAATAACCCAACCATTGATTGAGGCAAGTCCTTAACTTGTAGACCTTCTCCTTTTGTACAGAAAACTTTCAACACTTTAGAATCAGATCTAGACTTTTAGTGAGAAATTTATAAACAAAGTATAGTTTCGACAGCAGCGTTAGAAACCCATGCTGGATCAGGCGTAAAGTGAAATATATTATATAGATATATTTTTACTCATCATTAAAAAAAAAAGTAAGTTCGTATAGGCTGAGTGGCCAGCCCTAGTGTCAGAGTTAATGTGCCGCCCGAAGGCCTCTGACATGGCTGACGGTTGTTGTTATAGAAACTAGAACAAACAATCATACTCATCATTAATTCGATATCTTGAAACTGCGCAAAAAAACACCTATCCCATACACATATTGCCAAGAGTCAATACCCTTTTTCTACGCAATAGCAAATTTTTGCACAGTAATAATACGTAAGATGTTAGTTTATAAGGTCATGTTCAATCCCTTTTCGGCTTAGTATAACCCCTTCTGACTAAATCCGTAGATAGATGATCAAAGGACTTAAAACACCAGCCTATTTAATATTAATGGGTATGTCAAATGTCCCCGCGGTCGTTTGAAAGTTTTACCGTGACTACCTCGTTAGCTCGTAATTTTTGTTGAACATTCATGACATATTAATCACGTTACGTCGCGATCCTTGATGGCTTTCATGGTCATTTTGGAAAGTTCCTATTATTTTTGAAGAGGCTGTCAACATCAAGTAAGAAGATTGGTCTATGTAATGAAGGGCTCGTATCTAGGGCGAAGAGTATTCGCCAGAGTACCAAAGTTCAACAAAAACATTTTTTTCTCTTGAAGTATCGAACCGGTAAATGCAACTTATGGAATAACCTATTATAAGTAAAGCAATCGACAGATTCTGTATAGTACCTACCTTAAGTAGTTTAGGTTATTATATATTTGCTGTAGTTAAAGGCATGCTTACAGGAAAAACGTTGATACGAGTAGTGATTGAAAGTTACAATCTCACGCTGTAATCGGTTTCCCTAGCATATAGTGGAAGAGCTTTACGATCATATTATACTTACGGGCTACTGATAATAATTTCTTAAGAGACGTCAAGGTAAAACTCTAAAACACTTTAAACTAATAGAGTTGAAACAGTGTTAGACACGAACAGTCTAACAAAATAAAGAATTGCGAAAACTACACAATCATAATGGAAAATCTAAAACTCGTCATTTTACACTTCTAGGACGAAACCTCGCTGTCTCGTATTGACCCCACACGTTTCACGTAATATTTTGTAAACCCTCAAGTCAGAAGTCCGTGACCCCGGTTGTGGGTAGCCAACCGTGCGAGCCCCGTGGGAACCGGCCTTACCCTTGGCCCTTCGTGACTCTAGGATGAATATTTATACGATAGGAAATGGTGTTGAAATCGCCGATTGGATGGAAATGGAACTGTGATAGAGAGACGGGTAATATGTACTTATCTAGTTATGTGATGGTCATGTGATAAGTAATAGCTTATCATGAGTTATGGGTTCTGATGTAAACTACTTGTAAAACTTTTGATGTGAATAATTCGTGTTGACTCTTGGCGGTATGTAGTTAAAATATTAATAATTAAACAAATCACCATTATAAGAAATAAACAGGGATGTGCTATACATTTATCTGATCCGCGAGAAGTACGTACTAAATGATGAACATACTTATATTTTTCTTTGAAATAATTATATTATCTATCAATCATAACCATGAGAAAAAAAAACAAGTCAAGTCAGTACAATTTGCCACTCCTCCCGCGAACCTACCCCTCCCCGCACAGTCACGCGTTTTTCTAAGGAAAAATCCTTTGATCACATCTCTGCTTCTATTACTCTGTGGTCACGCCTGCCACTAACATTAGCAGTGCCAGAATTGTGACTTTGCGAACACAATTCTGTGCCGCACTCTTCATACCCAGTAATTTATCTGGTGACATTGCCGGAACACAGTAATGCTTGCACACATTGCTTGGCGGTTGAATAGCTGGCAAAGGTGTGGTACAGGCGGACTCTGCAGTAGAGTCCTGCCACTACACGAAACTTTTACAGTGTTTTTTTTTTTTTTTCGATAAACCTATACACAAACCAGTAACAAGCCAAGAATTTATAGAAATGTCTACAAATCTACCTGAACAACTCATCTAGGTAGATATACTACAACGAAATCTAGGTTTCATTAGAATTTTCTTTCTGTAAATTATACAAAACCTTCCCACCCACTCATTCATACTCGTATATTTTTCGTTGTTTCCTGCCTCCCCAACCAAAATAAAGTAGCAAGTACGAACAAAACGGTTGTCAAGGAAAATCAAGTCACATTGACTCGAATAAAATATTCAAGGCTTTTTTCCCTGTTTACTTTTCCCTACGGTATGGGGTAATTTACAGACATAAAATTTAGCATAATAACTCGTCTTTAGGGCGGTCTTATCGCTGCCCGCGATAACCTAGGAACCCGCTTTCTCACTTCTGATAATAATCATAAAGAACAAACCCCGAAATGCTTTGGTTTTAGGGTTGCGACTTCTGGCGGTTACGTTGTCGATGTTTCTTTTATTGCGATCAAATATTGAGGCTTTTCAGGAGGATTCAAGTTTACAGGGTAACACTTTACGGTATAACTAGGCCGAAAGGAGGTTATTTTACTAGTCATTGTGGACAGTTTTTACTATGGGGCCAACTCTGAAATCTTCGACCATACCGTCGACAACAGACAATATCGTCGACCCAACAAGCTGGTGAACGTCAAAAGCTTCGTTTACCGGTACTCGGCCACACATACATAACATTTTTGTGAGTGACGAGTCGAGCGATACCTTCGCCTGGTGCTAATAATCAAAATATAATGATTACAAATATCAAATAAATGTCAATGCAGACCAAAAATTTAATAAGTCTTGAATTTCTAATGAAGTAAACACATTTATCAGAAAGGCACTTAATTTCTCAGAGTGATGGTAAATATTCAGACACTGAAGATTTTAATTACATTGGCTTCTAGAATTCTAGAGGCATCAATATGCAAAAGGTTATTTGAAAAACTTTCGGTCCTAATAAATCTAAGTGACACAATTAAGTATTCGATTCTTGATAAATGTAGGATCTAAAGAAGGTAATTAATAAATCCACAGATGTTCTTTAAAGGTTTGTAAGTTCACTACTGAAAAGCCACACATCCTCCGAGCATTTTAAATAGACAATTTATTTTTGTTTTATTTTTACGGGAATACTCACGTTTAATTAAATCGGATACTCCGACTATAGTTTCGATCACATCCGGTGACCGCAGTGCTAAGCAGGACGCAGCTGCACGCGCGTCGGGCTGTGTTTTCACTCTTTGAAAAAGGTTTCTTTCTTTCATTTTTGTTTTATTATTAATAAAACAAAAATGTGTCAAAACCACGTCAGTTTTCATAATAAGACAATTTATTATTCCTCCATTCGTAATTTTTGTATTTAGGTTACCTACTTTATTTAGTATATTATTTGCAAGCTTAAATAATACCAAAGCAAATGTTTTTTTTTTGTATTTTTTGTAATGCTTAAAAGTTTTGCCCGTGTCCTAATTAATAGAAACCTTACCACGAGTATCTCCATCCGAAAAATGACAATCCATTTGTTGCAGCGCGAAAAATGTACAAACAAACCGAACATACTTTTGCATCTATTATTAGAGTAAGGATTATTACCCCTTTTAAATTTTATTTACTGCAGTCTCCTTATCTGGTCTCATGCAAAAACCTCCTTTATAAAGCTAATTGCTTCGCTGAAGTCACTAAAGCTAACTTAAAAAACTTAACCCTCTCGCCATCGACATCTATTACGGAGCGTGCCCACACTTGAATATTCAAATTGGCCCACACAATGGGACCCGCCTTGCTAGTCTCGGGGCTGGTTCGAACCGCTTAGGGTTGACGTGTATGTTGTTTTTAAGAAGTATGTCTATAAATGTCATTGCTTACTTCATCAAAGAAGTAAATGAAACTAGGTTTAGAAGGAAGCAGATTAGAACAAATTCATAATCCAAAATGTCCTATTGATCATAAACCTCATCGGTTTTTCAGCAGTTCGCCACATACATCTTACAAGCAAAGCTCTAGAATTTTCTAGGTCTAGTTCTAGACATAAGCCTCTCCCATACATGGCACTCAGCCTTCAGGCATTTTGCCTCCAGTCACTGCCAAGCTAAACACGCTAAAAAACGCTGATCATGAACAGTTTATTAGAGATCTTTCATTCTAAATGTGCACCTCCACCGTATATTTGTAGTATTTTGTATGCGTAGTGTGGTGGAGGGGCATGCCCATTTAGAATGAATGATCTCTAACATCAATCTAGGATATTCACTTCCAGCAAATCACTGCCATACTCAATTTCCTTCTCCATCCATCTCCAGACTCTCCCATCATTAAGACTGGTCTTAATTTTAAAACTACGAGAAGACCTACACTTATTTCCCGTTGACTAATGGCTGGTTATCAATTTTCCGTTTTGTTTATGAAGATTTCGAGGGCAGCCCTAGCGTACCGTTAGCCAAAGGAAGCTCAACAAAGGATCGCCGAGAAAAAAGCTAGGTTCCGGTGTCAGACGCACGCGATGTAGTCGCCGTGTCTTTGAATAGCTTGTGGAGAATATACCTGAGTTTTTCTAGGGATGTGACTGCTTGGGAAACTTATCGATTGTTTGCTAAGCGTACTGTTTCATACAATTGTCATAAAACTAGCCGCGTCACGCTTTTACTAGTGCAATTTCTTAGCTAATTTAGTAAGGGATTCGATCGTAAACTGATAAAAAAATATCGTAGTTACAAAAGGGAAGAGAAACAAGGCATTTTCATTAGTGTGTGATCATTAAAATTAATTTGGCGATAGCCCTTTCCCCTTTAAGAATCGCGGGCCTCGTTTATTTATCGATAAATAGTCTCTATACAACTTCATTGTATATTATTTTTTATTATAAAGAATTCCCTCACGTTCTGATATTTACCATAGTTTTTAATCTTTAGTGGAAACTTAAATGGACCTCTCGCGGTACGAGGCATTTTAATCTCTACAGTAATTGTTTTAGTTTTGCTTTTGTTAATTTTATTCTTATTTAACTCGCATTATTAACAGTGGTTTTCAACCGACTTCCAAAAAGAAGGTTCTCAATTCGACTGTATGTTTTTTTTTGTATTTATGGTACGCGATAACTCCGTCAATTATGTCAGTTTTTTTTTTGGTAGGTAATACTTCAGAGGTAGTCCCATATACATTTTATCGAAATCGGTTCAGTAGTTTGGTTTTGAAATCATATACATTTTATCGAAATCGGTTCAGTAGTTTGGTTTTGAAATCAAATTTACTAGAAAATATGAAGATGTCATCCAGGTATTCGAAGTTGGTTGTATTTTTTTTAAAAGCGTATTGTTAAATAGATAATTATTGGTTAATATTAGCTCCGTCCCACGGTTTTACTTCGTATCCTTTAGAAACCATTTTCCGATATCAATAGTAGCATAATATAAAGTAGTGTTAAGCTAAGGTATAAACTATATCCATTTCGAATTTCATTCAAATCTTATGAGCCGTTACCTACAGCGTTAAGAACACACACACGCGAACACACACCACACGCACGCACATACACAAATTTTCATATACGTATAATATTATTGTGATGTGAATCTCGTTTCTTTTCATTGCATAACAAGTAAATACAAGTGCAAAAAGCAACATTTTCTTCCGCAAACTATCTTCCACATCCTTTAATAACGTTCGTGTTTCAGGTACATTCATTATTTTGCTCGCACAATAGCCCATGTCCTGTTTATAGTACATAGTCGTCCCCTAGGATCGCATGACACGTGCGCGTTTCAGGGTTAAATGTTGATGAAACAGTGTCATTTATAATGCTCAATGACACTTTGTACACGGATTTAGAATCACGTGCATTAAGGTGCTGATGACCATTGGGGTGTTAAAATGAACGATTTTCACCGATTACGGTGTTGTGTTGTGTCGTCCCACCTTTTCGGCATGCCATTGTATTAAGTACAGGGTTAGTTCTAATCAGTTAGCATCTTCTTTTTCTTTTTCTTTTAAGGGCATATTCTGCACATCAAAACAACATAGAAATCGTGAAAAAAATATTAGCTGTTCCATATAAATAGTCCATCGACCTTGCGCAAAATGTATGGCAGCCGTTTTTGTGGGATTCAAATGTTGGCCCCATAGTAAAAGTTGTTTGTTTTGATGTACACAATATGCCCTTAAAAGGATGCTAACTGATTAGAGCTAATCCTGTATTTATATATATACCAGATATATATATAGTGTTTTTTCTATGGCCATTGTGCTAGGTAACTTCCTCTTCTGCTATGACGGACGGCAACATTTTGTAACAAGTTTGGCCTACCAATCTTTCATCCATCATATTCCATCCCTAAGATTCATTGTGGGATGCATTTTCTTGTACAAAGGTTTTTGTTAAAAACTGCTTCCTAATACAAACCAATTGAGGAAACTTCTTTATTATGTCATGTATTTAGATTGATACACTTCGGTAAGCTGTGCGTTGTCAGCCAAACTGATTTTTTTTTTGCCATATACAAGATCTTTCAACAGTCATACAGGGGGGTCATACTTTCAATTGATATAAAATTTATTGGCACTCCGTGTAAGACATGTCTTGACATTCTACACGCAAACAACCAAATTGACGTTCTTGTTTTGAAGTGCATTTTGTATGGAATACGATAACATCACGAGATCTAATGACTATCTCGGCTTTGTATAGTAGCGTGAATACGAAGGTAAAATTTTCTGCTTGCCTTCCTGTCATAATGACACCTATCTCTTAATGACATGATGATAATTTTTTTTTTTTTTATAGATTCCCGATACCTATTGAAAAACCCTTTATAAGCTCGGTTCCGTTTGAGGCCAACCTGCGAGGCTGAAGGTCGCTGGCATTAGCTAGTACTAGTCCTGTCATAAATTGTCATTATTAGTATTTAATATACCGTCTACTTACCAATTTTCTACACATCAAAGCTCCGGCCCTTTGAAGGAAACCTTGCGTGCTATTTTCCATTTATACGATAATTCCGGCCCGATCCTCGGCCTGGTTCTATGTAACAGTGCTGGGGGTTTAACCAAGTGGATAGATTCAAATCACACACACTGATGCGTCCTAATCCCTAGCGTTAGATACAGTTACATGATAGGCAAGCTGGACGGTCACCGCCTGAATTTACCAGCTGGTGCTGGCCAATAACGGTAATAAGGCTTTATTACCTAACTGTGGCCATCATCTACTCTCATCATCATCTCTTCTCTGTATCTACTTATATAAGATACGACCACATGGGCACTCAACGTTATCGTTATCCATGGTTCGTTTGAATAGACAGTTTGACTCGAAGTATATCTTTGAAGTATATCAAAGTATATCAGAGAAATTACTGGGTATGATATGAAGATATTTAACATCTAATATCTCAGGGTGACGAGCGAAGTGCAGTGCGGCGCAGGATTGTGTTCGCAAGTTCACTATTCTCGCACTGCTACTGTTAGTGGCAGGCGTGACGCTTACCACCAGGCGAACGTCTTGCTCGTCTCGTCAATTGATAGTATTAAAAAAAATACTTACAGCTTTACTTACTTCCTTATTTGAACTTCATTATTTTAAATTACTTTTTCTCTCTATGTATGGACTTGTTCTGAAATAAATTGATTATTATTATTATTACTACATTAGGGACTTAGCAGGTAGGCAGGGGGCAGAAGTCACTGATCCCTTATACTACTCTTATTCCTATTGATATTCCTATTGTCCCGTCATAAAGGCGAAGAAGACAAAGAGATGAATATGAGAGTCGATGTCTGCCTACAAACTGCTATGCAGTTTGGCAGAGTTATAAATTGAGCTATGTAATTAATTCTCTATGACAAAAAAAAAACAAAAAAAAAACGAGCAGCCATTGTTGACTTTCTGTTGCCCGTCTACGTTCAGTGTGTTCTAGCGGTATCTGCAGTTTCTTTTCACAAAAAAAGTAGTTGACTCAAGAATCATCCATTCCTGTCTACGTAGATTTGTGAACCAGGCTAAATGAAACAATGCTCGGCGTAGATACCTATTATGGTTAAAAAGGTTAGTCTCTCTAGTCTGCGCAGAATATCCCTTAAGCATTATTATGCTAAGTAGAATTGGTTTTAGCCTGGCACCAATGTAGGTACCCATATCTTAGTACATCAAACCTTCTTATTCTCACTTTCTAATGCCTTTCTAATGCTATGCTTTCTGCTCCGGTCCTGTCCTAATCTAAATCTAAATCAAGATCGAGCCGAGATGGTGACAATTTCGTCTCGTCGACCCAACACTTAATAGTACATATAGAACACAAAATTCCAAACACTGTGAGCTTTGTCACTGACATATCAAGTACTACCTCAACGTACAATACCAAAAGGCCTTGATAGATCTTCTTTAAAGGACAATGTGTTACCTGGAGAACGGCCTGATAATAAAACCTTTGTACGTGCCCCAGTCTACTGAATTTTGTAGTAAGTGAAACGGTTTTGTCTCGTCCTTCAACTCAACAGGTAGGTATTATGTAGTGGTCAAAACTCTATTAATATAGATAGGAGATTTTCAGTAAATAATTGGAAGGAAAAATATTCATCCCAAAAAGTATCTGTCAAAGTATTTCAGACCAATAATTAAAGCGGTTGATATGAGAAAGTGAGCAATTTTACGATTACAAGCTTGTAAAATTCGAATTGTTTTTTTAAAATTCTTAAACCATATTGGTCATGTAACACATCAACATTAACATAACATAACAATATATTTTCTGGAATTTATTAACTCCCTATAAAACAATTCGTAAAACTAAGTACTTATAAATGCCAATGCCGGGTCGAAAGTTATAACGTTGACTCATAGACTGACTAAATTTTGTTTTGACATTTATTAATTATTGTTTTTATTGACTTTTATTTTACTTATTATGATTATGACATTTGAATTTTATTTAACTGATTTTATTGTGTTTTTATTTAAGAATTGAAATGTATGGGTGTAATTTGCCTGAATAAATGATATTATTATTATTATAACACCTTGTGTATTTAGTAAAATAACAGGATTAAAAACTATGGACTCGACACCCAAATTCACATAATTTACAATGTCTATGGCTTCATTCATCAGGCTTCGAAACAGCTTAAAATAAATCGATGAATTCCATCACCACGACTTTGTCTACACTGTACAATATTCTCTGAAAAAATGAAACAGAAAAATGCTTTTTACACCAACCTTTGTTTAAAAATGTAACAGATTTATTGATCAGTTCAGATTTATCGATCAGTTCTATGCGATAGTTGAAGTGGTTGAATATAATTTATTTTTTCCCACTATACATGATAGCGTGCTCAGTTATCAAAGGATATCCTTTTAACTAGAGTTAGTTAGAGTAGTTAGTAGTTTTATATACAGGTATAGTAACCTGTATATAAAACATGAATACAAAAAAAAAAACCGCGATTGCAAAGTTGGTCCCAGGAAAAGTTGTTCATAATGATGGGTACCCTTCAGTACTGTTGAACCTTTTTGTTACATGTTCTACTACTTCTACAAAATTACGGATTAGTAAGCTTTGCTTAGTATGGGGCTAGATGGCGCTGTGTGTAAAATGTCCCACAATATTTATTAATTTATTTATTACCCATTTGGCAGAGACATAGCGGCTATACATTTTAACCAATGCTTACACACTTACTTAGACGTGTTAAACATCATTTTGCAACATCCTACTAATAGGTATCTAAAATATATTCGGAGTTCGGAATCCGTAGGTAAATTAATTATCTATTCCGGTTCGGCTTAGCAAAGTCAAGCCAAGTCTGGCTCGAAAGTGGCTACGACATTCAGAGGTGTTAGATAACTGTCAGGTACTCGTGTGAGCATCTGAGAATCCATCTGCATTTTCCAAGAACAAAGGCAGGTGAAGAGCTGCTGGACGACAGTTTACTATACATTACAAAAAACTTTACAGACACCACTAAAACGAGATTAAAAATAAAATAAAATAAGGATATGCATAAAAGGTGGCCATACCGCTTAATAAATAATTGAATGCATTGATAAAAATGTATGTGTTTAAGTGTGTCTTTCGTTTTTTTCTAACGTATATAAAGGGTGCATGGTCTAGCTAGTCAAACTAAAGTATGTAGTAGTAGGAACGAATATTATCTATGTCGTTAAATATTGCAATAATTAAGAGTTCGAATTAGTATGGTCACATCGTTACTCCCCGCTTTGGAAAAACGAAGCTAAGACCAGCGAACATTATTATGAAACAAATATTTGTAGTCCTTCAAATATAATTAAAGTACTTTTATGGCATATGTTGTCATATTTTGAACTTTTTTTATTACATTAAGTAGGTACTTTCATGACAAAGCTTCATAAGTACCTATTTCTTAAAATCTACGTTTAACACCCCGGATGGAAAGCAACGGTGCGGCCCAAGTTACTAACTAACCTAGAAAGTACTTGTGCACTCTAGCTAGGAAGATACCCAGTCCCAGGTTCACAAAAAAAACATGAAAAAAACATAGGGAACATTTTGTTAAGTCACAAATTTCTAAAATTGGCTAGGTTTTTGAACGTGATAGAAATGTGTCACATCTCCCAGCCTTCACGTTTCTGCAGTATAGTTGGACACAATGCAGTTTGATGCTTGGGTTTTGGTTGAAAGGCCCCATGTGAGCGAATTGAGCGAAGCGAGCTGAGCGCATGTCAACGCTTATTGTTTTATTCCAATCTTGTGTAAGCTCCTCTGTACTTCAATAGCTGAATACTGCTCTTGAATGCTAAAGGGGATCGAGATGAACCGACTAGTGCTTTTGTCTTGATGAACATAGATTGTCTTGTATTGCCTGACCCAAATAAGACTGATGTTACACGCCAGAACTTTGTAGTAAACAACTTTACTGCCTCTCGAGAGCCTGAGTGTACAGAGTCAAATATAAATTTATTGTTGTTGACGTGAGCTCATAGGTACTCGTATTTTGGAAAAGAGCCTAGGATAATTTCTGAACTTAATCATTCAACTTAATAACTATTATTTAGTTCATCATCATAATCAGCTTGTCAAAGTCTACTGCTCGACATACGCCTCTACCCAAGTCATCTCGACCTTCGGCTTTCCGATTGCAACAAGTTCCAGCTGTCCTACGTTAATCGTCACTCCATCGAATCTGAAGGCGTCCGCCGTTACGTTCCCGATTAGTAATCTCCACTCTAGATCATGTCTACCCCAGCGGCTATCGGTTCTGCGACAGATATGACCAGCCCGCTGCCACTTCAACTTACTAATACGCTGAACTATGTCGGTGACTAGTTCTGTGGCGAATTGCTTCGTTCCGGATACGATCCCTCAGAGAACGCAGACTGCTTAAAGATAGCTATTTTCGTAGCTCAAGTTTTCATACTATTTAATTAGACTACAATAAAATCTTCTAAAACAAATGGTTCCTTTTTTGAGTTCATAAGCGGTAACCGGAGTCGCAATTGATATATCTATATCGTTAAAACCGAGTTATACCTACCATGTGTAAAAATAAAAACTCTACCAGTTGTCTTGTAAGTCATCGTACTAGGTCTTACTGTCAAGACCAACGAAGTTTATTCTCTTGGGTCACTTTATAAGAACTGAATTTAAAATATACAGCTATAACATTGTTGCCATTTAAAAGAAAATTACACCGGCAAAGTTAGTCTTGTTATCCATCCTGGTTTAATGAGTGGTACTACAGATTCAATAAAACACCAAGTAAGTAGATATAGACATTATATATAAATTAGACACTAAGAGTCTTACTTAAAATGACGTTATTTAGTATGGCGCACTTCAGTTTTGCATTACGCAGAAGTTACATGACATTAGTTTATAAGTAGGGATTTTAAACAGAGCAAATATATCCGTGAAGCAAATGTCACAAAACTTTATGTAACTCAAACCTGTTTACCTTTCGAAATATAACAACTTCATTGAAAATTTCCAAATATCTCAAGCTCGCTTCATGGTTTGTAGCAAGAAAACAAATCAAATTCATCAACTCTAAATATCTGAACATCAAAACAATCAGAGCTCGAGTCGCAAAGAAAGCTTTTACACAGCGTTTAGACATGTAATCTTAACAAACATGAACGCTGCCTCGCATTTTAACTTATCTACGTTATCTTCATTTACAGTTACGGTACAGTACAGATGTACTGAGTAAGTCAACAACAGCGGAAATTCTAGGAAGAAACATCCTTCTTTCATCACTACTTAATTGCACAGAAAACATAATAGTACTTTTGTATGATAATAATAAATGCGAAACTGGGGCCTTATTTTTACATCGTACACAAGCGTAGCGCATGCAAAAGGAGCTGACCTTCGAAGATACTGTTTGGAATAAGGTTCAATATCGTTTGAAAGTCGGCTCCGCTCGCAACTTTGCGCACGTTTAATATATAAGTCCCCTGGTCTGTTCCTTTGTTTTCGCACAGTTATAGAAAAACGGCAGCGACGATGATGAGATTTGTGGATAAATATATGTTATTTTTTATTTTTTTAAAGTACGGATGCCGAGTAAGTAATTAATACTGGCTATATACACTGCATGATTAGAACGACATTTAAAAATCAAAAATATGTCATTAAATCATCATGCATCAACCTTCAACATCCCAAAGCTTGGCACAGACCTGCACTCGCAGAGCGATTAAGCCATATTAACCTCGTGGGCCTAGTTGCCCAGTTGCAGTTTCTTCTCCGGGCATAAGCAGGTGTCCTCGTGATGTTTTCCTTCTCCGAAAACCCAGATATGTTTTTTTTTAACCGTTCGTTAATTCTAAAGAACTCATTCGTACGGGTGCACGATTCTTAAGCGCGTTTTCTCCTAATAAGCTACCACGCGTTATAACATCTACAATCTAATCCAAGCTTCATTGCCCCAAACACTAGGGGCATGTATAAACATCATGAAAATACTTTCATACCGAATGAAATAGGTTGAAAAACATTTTGTAATTGCACAGCCAATTATAACACCTTTAAAGAGGAGCAACTGACTTACTGTTCATCGTTTCTATTACCATAGATATCGCGCACAGTGTAAACACGGTGTACAGTAATCTGAACTAACTGATATTACACCTCTGTATGCTTGTAAGATAATCCGGCTTCCTTTCTCGGAACGCGTGAAATGATTCAGGCTCCTTACTTGACTCTGTTATTATTGCGAGTGTTCAGAGATATGCCAAGAAAGGATCGTATGATATGGTTAAGGATGGAGCTTGTTGACATTCTCGTTCATTAGGAAGTACTTTAAATACATATGTATAAGTTAAATGAAGTCTAAAGCCTAGCACGACGAGAAGAAGCCCTTTTTATCAGTATAAAAGTTAACATACAAACTTTTTATAACAGAATTTAGCCACTTCAGAACTTTGATTAGTAACTTAAATTGACCTGCCCACAATCTACTTGTATTAATATATACCAGAAAGAGTAAGAAAATAACTGAACTAAAACGGATGTAGCTTGGTATTTTGGTACCTCGACGTAGGGAGAACTTTTAGCATTGCGAACTTTTCCGAGGGTATAAGGCAGGAATGTTGTTCGATCAAGACTTCACTCCACTTCAACCGACTTTCTCTTTTCTGTCTTATCTCAATTTGTGATTGCCTCGACTTTGCTCTTAGTTGATCTAGCTTCTCAAATTCTATAGATTTTATTAAGGCCGGGTTATTCCACGTTTCAAGCACATTTTTTAATGAGATCAATCATTAGTCTAAAGCTGTATCAGGTAGAGTCACATTTAGCGGAGCAAAAATATGGCGGTTACGCAGATTCGTGCGTGTCAAACTTCGATTTTTGAAGATTTTCAAAGATTACTTGAAAAGTATAGAAATTAATAACTTTTGAACCACAGCATGCTCTCCAAAATACTATTAACTTATAATACATATTTTTTTAATGTGACTATGTGCTGTAATTAGGGCATAAAACTGAAAATGGTTTAAAAATAGACACTGTTTCGTAATTTTTTTTATCGAAGAAAGTATAATCAATCGTGTTTTCATCCACAGAAGTTACTAAGACGGATGTTCTTCTGTAACATTTTGTATTTTTGGGTTAAAACCTAAATATTATATAATTATATATAGTAATTTGACTAAATAAATTTGATTTTGCGAGGGGCAAATTTGGTAAATACAAGCCTTAATAGGTTTCTTTCTCTTGTTCACAGCACGAGACTTTCAACATCACGTCACCAGGTTAAGGCACTCCAGACACCTTCCAGCTCATGCGTCGCCCGTAAGTCATCACCATCATCACCATACATCATTTACTCGTATACCACTATCACTATATCACCACCCGGTCCCTAAAGCTTCGTCCCAATAGATTTCGTAATTATTTTACGCTTCGTTAATATAATAGTTGTATGCATGAATTTGTATTGCATTGACATGGATATTATGAAAATTATAATTGTTATATATTGTTTGATGTTCCTGATACCATGTTCTTTCTCACTTTTATTCTGATGCCCTCTGACATGCTACACAGGATAGATTCAAGGTATACACATATTTTTATGTACTTAACGATTTTGATTATACACAGAACCCGTATTTCACTTTCTACTCTTAACATTTTGGTGATAAAGTTATAATGCAATTTCTAATGTTTTTACAATTGGGTAAAACACAATTTCAGAAATGTCTTGCCAAATTATGTTTCTCTATACTCTACTTCATTATTATGTTTCACTCAAAACGAATGGACGCAGGTAATGTTATTATGCCCTACTTGTTATACTTAGTTGTATAAATGTCTCTTAGGTCAATTATATGGAACATTTAGAAAGCTATGACAGTCTAGGCTCGAACTATTAAATTCAGTGATGTAACTAACAATATTCTAAATTCTTATTGATTATTATTTGTTTATTCTGTTTTTTCGAAATGATTCGTGCAATCATTTTTTTTCCTTCTCTGAATTCTCTCATCTAAGAATTAAAATCTAGGTATTTGTAAGACTATGCATTTATGTATTTCTTATGTTCACGCTGTGACGTCGCATCGTCGCATCAGGCGAGTTGGTAACCAAACATAAATAGACTAATCTGGCAAGACATTTCCTTTATTTCTAAACTATGTAGTAGCACGAGTTAAATACGTTTCAGTTCATACCGTCGACGTCCATGAAGCTTGCAGTCAAGGACAATCACAAACCTCTTTTCACTGACTGCCTGAACTACCGGCCGACGGTGAAGGAAGAGCAGCCTTTAGGAACTTATGTGTTTACTGTAAGTATAATACACATAATCTAAAGTTGTTTTTTTTGCAAAATGTTGCCCATGACATTCCGGAGACGAATCTAACGACACTTCTGCCTGACAAACCAAGTAGGTTATAGATGGTCAGACAGGAAAAGACAAGCATACGTACATACTCACAAGCTTTAGTGCGGTGGTATTGTAAAATATTATGTAACAGTAATTTTGGAAATCGATCTGGCTAAAAAGCACTTGCATGGAAGCTGATGATTGTGAAGATGGTAAATGATAAATAATTGACACTTAACGTTGTAATCATAATACAAAACAAAAATACTTTATTAGCATCATTACTTTATCAGCCGGAAGACATCCACTGCTGGACGAAGCCCCCTTCTTAGGGAGGGTAGCCATAATCCCCACGCTTGGCAGGCGGCTTGGGGATCGCAGAATGCTTACCACCGTTAATCGACAGGACGCTGCTGCCCGTCCTCAGTCCTATCCTAATAGCATCATAATTAAGTTCAATACGCCGATAATTTTAGAGTTTGGCTGTAGGGGTATAAACACTTATTATACCATACATATGTATATACAAATTTGTTATCAGTAATTTCATAAGGTATTTATTTATTCCGATTGGTATTTAATGACGGAAAGCTCTTAAAATACTTGTATTACACAAAGTCAGATTCATTTTCGTTTGATCAATCATTCGTGTTTATTTTCGCCGATTTTCACACGGTTCGTATTGGTATGTAAAGGAAGATTAAAATTATCATTCTCACTTCATTATTTTTCAACATCGTAATGTTCTGATATTTTTATATACACAATGAAAAGGAAAGTAAACAGTTATACCTGATTGTGCATCCAGAATACACTTAGCATTATATTAGAATTCCATAAATAAAAGATGTAACTTTTATGTGAATCATAACAATGTTATAATAAAAACTATAAATTACAGGTAAAAGCAGAAGACAGAGATCCACCCGATATGGGAGGTACAGTCACATACAAATTCGTATCAACGCCTGGTGAGAAGGAGAGATTTCACGTCGACCCTGAGACAGGAAGAATAACGACAGCTGATGTCAGTATCTTTTACCACTTACCTTTACTGGTTACAAACAATATTTCATTATTACCTGATTTGTTTATTAAAGCTTTTCAATTTGTTTTATCTGCTTTAATCAATCTTGTTAACCTGAATTGAAACACTGAATTTAAAGCAGATCTTAAGGTCGTAAGGACTGAAGGTTGGTGTTTTATTACAAATAGTCCACTCACTCACATCCGTAATAATAATCACGATGGTATGATACAGATATTCGACCACGACGAGCCATCACGAGAAAAAGAGGCCTACATAACAGTTCGAGCAAGTGACAATGGACAGCCACAATTGGATGACGCATGCACCATTAAAATATTGATTGAAGACGTCAATGACAATCAACCAGTCTTCGACAAAGTTGTGAGTATCGAAGCGAAAGAGCTTTTTTTATTTTTCTGAAATCTGATATCATAACGACTAAAATGGATTGGAGATTGTCAAAATTAATATTTCACGCTCCTTTTTATGCAATTTTGCAATACTACGTATGAAGCAGTATTAGTTATCTATACATAATTCTACAGGATGTGGTGTAATGAGTGGACAACCTTATACTAACAGATGGGAGACATCATGGTTGTTAAGAAAATCAAAAAAATAATTGTGTGAAAGTCGCATAGTTTTCGAGTAATTTGACATTTCGAGTTATTCGAGTAAGGTTGCAAATTAAGGCATTTTCTCGATCTTATTGGTTGGTATTCTAGGTCAGACGCGCTATCGAAATTACACTGCCATTTTTGTATCTTGAGTATAATTTGTGTTTAGAAAAATATTTAAGTCGTTTAAACACGAAAATTAAATAACATTAAAAAAATATGTTATTTTCTGAGCCAACACGATGTCACCTATCTGTATGTATAATTAAGTTGCCCACTTATTACGCCACATTATGTATTTAAGAAGACCTTAAATAATGGTGTTAACCGCATGTCTATCACTGTCAATTTCTCTAATTTATCTCATTTCTTATGATCTCAATGCCTTCCGAATCATTCAATCAACATCCACAAAAAGGTTGGCATTTATTTATATTTTATTTGAGGTACATTGTGACTAACAAACTGTTCGTTCATTAGCCCCAAAACGTGATGCAGACTATATTAACGCTTGCCTGTTTTTCCAAGGTCTTCCGTGGAGACGTATGGAAGGTTTGTCAAAACAAATGAAAAATATCACAATGAGAGAAAGCGTTTCGCACAAAATAAAATTGTCACTACTTAATAACGTGTTTCTAACATTCGATCGTCACTGTTGCTTATTTTAATGTATATTTATTTTTGTAATTTTAAGCAGCGGTAGCGATCGAAAATCTGTTTTGAAATATCTATTTCTTTACTTGCATGTTCCTGCATGTCTGATTTAGGATCATAGGCCGCCGCTCAAGGCGTTATTGGTAATATATTTTTAAGTGTTCGTGTGTCTATTAATACACTTTCTTTGCACATTTGTAGTTGATGTGTTTTCTTTAGCTAGGCCGCTCTTTCCCCCTTAGGCGCATTTTATCACACTGCACGATTATTATTATTTCGAATAAATATAAAGTCTTTCTCTTAGCTTTCGGCATGCTTTGCGTAGAATGTATATTATCAGAGATGTGTATTTTCTAGCTGCTAAGTGAACACTGTTTTAATATCTACCTACCTCTAGAAGACGACATTGATAAAAATAAAACGTGATAGGGTCTTTACCTACACTTTTGTGTTACATTAATCTTCAATCATTGCTAGCGTTTAGTATTTCTTCTTGCCCTTTCTGTTTCTAATGTTACAATACATATCTAATATATTGTTTTGTATACAGTCGTATTCGGAGTCAGTCCCTCAAGATCTACCAAGTGGAAGAGAAGTCATGAGGATATCAGCGACGGATATAGACGATGGGAATAACTCTATAGTCCACTACAGTCTGGACTCCAATTCACCGGATCAAGCATATTTTTTCATAGATCCTGATAATGGAGTCATATTTTTGAATAAAACTATAGATGTAAGTATTTTGTTAAAACGAACATTAAATTTACGAAAACAATCACGAGACGTATTTGTTTTCTAAAAATTAAAATAACGATTGGAGAACCTGGTTTGAAAACAAAACGCTATTTTGTTGTCACAACTACACAAAACTTTCGAAGCGGACAAACTATGTTTTCAAACATTTTGACTTCTCATAAAATTATTACAGAAGCCACACAAATAACTTAAGTAAATAAATCCCTTTTGTTTCCACAGAAAGTGCCAGGCTACAAGTTCAAACTAAGCGCGATAGTAAAAGATATGGGCGATCCTCCCCAACAAAGTTCCATAACTTTAGACATCCAAGTTGTGGAGTCTAACAAGAAGAGCCCATCTTTCATAGAAGTTCCCGACGAGCCGATAAGATTAAAAGAAAATTACGCTGATTTCAATACGCCTATAGCAACAGTGAGGGCTATGTAAGTACCATTTAATTTGACTCAGTTAAATGCGAATTTGAAAACCTTCGGGACTTTATAAAGTATTCATTGTCTTTGAAGTTTCTAACACAAGTTGATTAAGTTTGGGGCTCTTTGCTTTTTCGTAGCGAGCCTCTAAAGGATGCAAGTATACAAATTTAATAACTGTTTCATTACCTCCTTCGCTACGTAATATTTACTTCAGGAGTTTACGTTAACCTAAATTTTTGAAGTTTTCGTTTTGTTCCGATTACCCCGCAAAACGTCCGCAAATGCCATCGCTGTGCATAAATATTGCCGCCTGCGGCAATAAAAGTTTTCTACTGTTTGTCACTTTCCCCGTATTTATTTACAGCTCAAACATCCCAGAAGAACAAAAGTTGCAATTTGAACTGGTTCAAGGTCAGACTGAGCAAACCAACAAATGGCACACCTTTGTTCTGGAACCGGAGGCAAATTCCGCCTATATTAAACTGGGGAACCATTTGGATTACGAGAAAATTACGGATTACACGCTCACTGTAAGAATACAGGTAAGGAAAGAAAAATATTCCGTATTTCAGTGGGGTTTTATAGGTACATCTTTATTTAAGTATTCGTGCAACTGGGCCTTGCAAATGGATTTTAATGTTCATGTATATTCTTTACGAAATTTAGGAAACGTCATGATTTATATTGTGTCATACATGAAGTTGTTGTTGTTTTATGTCAATATGCATTCAAAACACAATCAAGGTTTATCAAATATAATAAAAATATCAGAAATCAATCAAACCAACAATTTGATAAGATTTAAATACTTATACGTCGTTACTTCTACATCATTTTATTTATGTATAGTTATGGAAGGCACTAGATCCCACGACACAGGACTCTTCCTCGTGTGGGATCCAGGGCTAAAATCGTCATATTGTTACCAATCTTTTTTTCTACTTTAATAAATAGTTTTTGATATTGTTTTTTTTTGTATAAGGTCTCTTGATAATACCCAATAAAACATCTAGTCTAGATTTAGGTTACGACATTTTCATAAAAAAGTCGTTAGTTACATCTGATTCATTCCGAGTCTGTTCCATTTATCAGGTGTAATCATTTAGCTTATACTACAAACAAGCAAAACACACGGTGTAATACTATTTTTATTCCAGAATAACTACAAACTAGCCGCAGAAACAATAATCCAAATCGAAGTGGAAGACGTAAACGACAACATACCCATCTTCAGTGAAATTAGATCAGGCAGTGTTCTTGAAAACGAGAACCCTGGCACACCTGTTATGCAAGTCAGAGCATTTGACTCTGACGGCACATCAGCAAACAATCAAATCTCTTATGAACTAGGCGACCCTTCTGATCCTTTTGCCATAGATCCTATAACTGGCAACATCACTACATTAAAAATGTTCGATAGAGAAGAAAGAAGTTTCTACAACATTAAAATTATTGCAACAGACAATTCAGAATCTGCTTTGATCCCTGGAAAGCACAATGCTGGTCAGCAAGTGTTTTTGATAGAAATAGCTGATAAGAACGACAATCCGCCTCATTTTACTCAAGACACGTACGTAGCGGAGTCAATAGCAGAGAATGCTAATATGAATGAGCTAGTCACTGTTGTTAACGCTGTAGACATAGATACTGGTAAGTTTAAGAATTAAGTTAGTTTACTTTCAAATTCAATATGCTTAGATGGCTAACAGGAAGAACGTCTTGTAGTGTGTCGTTGTCGCCGTCTCGTCGCGTCGCCTAGTATAGTATAGCGATGACAGCCAACGTGAAAACGTTTTGTTACCATAATCGATTATATTTGTATCGAAATAGGGTCGCATAGCAGAGCAAAAATCTAGTAAAAACGCAATAACACGCGTGGATTTTTCGATATTTAGGTAGAAAATAATAAAAATTGCTTCAAAATATGTTAAGTGTTCAATTTTGTGTTAGTCCGTTTCTAAACGTATATAGCAATGCTGTTATTTTATTTCAAAGCGCATTTGTAAGAGTCAGTTAAGAGAAAATTTATTGTTTACTTTTGAGTCGGTTTTTTTTATTTAGTAATTCCATACCCTTATTAAAGAAAGTCCTTTCCCATCTTGTTCATTTATGTTTTTAATTCGTCCACAGCTTCCGTGGTAACATACAGTATAGTCGCTGGCAACACATATGACGCCTTCGTCATCCGTAACTTCACTGGAGAAATCCGAGTCAACAACGAACTAGACTATGAAAACATCACAAGCTACAGCCTTGACGTCAGAGCTTTTGATGGTATCTACGAAGACTACGCTAAAGTCATCATCAATATCGAAAACTTGAACGACAACCCACCGGTCTTTCTAGCAAACTATACGAAAACTATTGAGGAAGAGAAACTGTATGAAGGGTGTATTGTGAAGGTAAATTTTGTAACATTTTCAAAGAGGTATTTTCATTGTATTCGTAGCGTTGATAGCTCAGTGGTGCATTCAATTTACATGCACATAAATACATTTATCAATGTTTAACATAATGATAATGTACTTCTAGGTTGAAGCCTACGATCCAGATATAAAAGACAGGAGCGCCCCACAGAACATAGTGTACTCTCTACTCAAACACGAGCAAAAGGAGTACTTGCAGGTAGACAATGATGGCTGTCTAAGGCTGACCAAACCTTTGGACCGAGATCAGCCATTGGGGTTCACGAGGTAAGACCACAGAATAATTAGTAGTACTCCGGTAAGGTTACAGATATTTTATCACTCTTGCTCTACATAAGATTTTAGTGAGTTAAAAGAAGCACAATGTGCCAAAATTTACCTTGACAGCAATTAAGTTTGTGACGACCTGATTGATCTCTTGTTAGACCAAAGCCAAAAAGACTGGTTATCAAGTCAGTTGAAACTATTTTAGTTTAAATTATTTGTAAACAATCCTAAGTAGTTTTCATTATTTCAATCATTCAGATGGCAGATCCTGATTGTGGCAGCGGACCATGGAGGTAGACTGGGCTCGGACAGCTTACGGTCCACCACAGAAGTTATTCTGGAACTGACTGACATCAACGACAACGCTCCTTTCCTGACCAATGTAAGTACAAATTATTAGTACATCAGTATTATAAGTAAGAAAGTATGGATGTCTGTTAAGCTTTGGTTCCCTCCAATAGCGATTAATTTAGCGGGCTCTATAGAGCATTGTATGACGTTTCTGGAATTTTGGCTGTGAAAACAAGTTGGCTTGGTTTCCTACAGTGCGTTTCCCGACAACACAACGTCGGTTGCGAAATCGGTATTTACATGACGGCCGTACTTTACGGCGTTGAAAAGTCTTCGAACGTGTTTTCAATAGCGGTGAACATAGCCTCTTTTTTCATCTTTTGGTCATCATGTTGCGTCCGCTAAATGACGTCACCGCTATTGAATGAACTTTCCACGCCAAAAAAGTTCTGGATGGTGGGGATATATAATGTATCTACTATAAATTACAGGGTCTTGTGGTTATCTGAGGCAAAACGAAACATAACAAATTACTTGTAAAATGGCCGAGGTTTCACAGTGTGTTTATGCATTAGGTGACAAATTAGCAGACGGGTTGTGTTATAGTAAAAGCAAAAAGGTTGTCTTTATTAATCAGTCGCCGTCGCCAATCGGCATCTTTTACACTAGGAGGTAAAGAAGTTGCCGACCTTTTTAGACTCTGTACCCACTGATATAACTACGAGATATAACTGACTGACTGATAATAACTCCTTGGACTAAAAAATTTGCGAAGGATGCTAGTTACTGTTTGATTTTACGAAATAATCGCTTAGCTTTTTAGGAGATAAAAAACAAAACGAAAACGTAGAACTCGTTAAGACTTACATAAGTTTGATGTAGTGTAGATTCCAAAACAGGGTTTGCGGAGCTATGAAGGCAATTAGGTTTTCATCTAAAATAAGCTTTTGGGAAATACCGGTAAAATTATGAAATGGGGTTATAATAAAATTGAATTGATTTCGAGTTTTCACATTCACTCCTGCCTAGTAGGTACCTACCTACTTTTTGCTTATTATCTTTAAACCAATTAGATAGACCAAATAACATAAATGTTGTTCTGCGTCTGATTGTTGTTGTACCTACTACCAAAAAAAGTATTCTATTCAGTTCCTGGTTCCCAAAGTAGAAGCATTGCTTAGGATGGGGCTAGATGGCGCTGTGTAAAAAAAAAAAAACTGGTACACGTAACGATATAAAAGTACCTATTATTATTAACGGTTGCACCATATATTTGCTAAAAAAAAGGAAGCGCGCTTTGACGTGGACCGCATAAATTAGGTCCACGGACCTAATTGACCTTAGTCACAATCAAACAGGTGCTTGTGTATAACGTTGGGTTCAATTATCGTAGATCTATCTAAATAAGCAGAAACAATACCTTCTGCTTTCAAAATAACACGCTTTCAAAAAAAAAACAACCTACTTCAACTTCGAATACCTGGATGACATGTTCATATTTTCTAGTAATTTTTATTTAAAAACCAAACTACTAAACCGATTTCGATAAAATGTTTAGGGGCCCACCTCTGAAGTATTGCCTACCAAACAAAAAATAAGAATCATCAAAATCAGTTCATAAATGGCGGAGTAATGGCGTAACATACATTCAAAAACATACAGACGAATTGAGAACCTCCTTTTTTGAAGTCGGTTAAAAAGATGCACAAATAGTCCAAAACCCGAAAACAAGTTCCATGATATTATTTGTCATTCGGCAAAATACTTACAGTAAAACAAAAAAATTCTTTAAAATTCTTCCGATTCATTCATGTTAGTTGTTTTAGTCCAATTATGTTTGCTAGACATTAGAGCGTACCTCATCTCCTCTTTTTTAGTAGATCTATGGCTCGTACAGATTTATTATAGTAAGCGACCATTGAATAAACAGTGTATTTTCCCTCTCTTTGCTTCCGGTACCTTACGCAAATCCATGGCAATCGTTAACCGAGTTTCCAGAGATTATTATTTCTACTATAGTTATTTGTATTTGTACTATTATCTATTCAGATGCGCAGGTTTTTATCATTATTATTTCGCGGAACCGACGAAAAGAAATTACCTTTTCCTGAGAAGGAAAATCCGTTTACCTACACTGAAATCTATATTCAGGAAGAAAATATGATTGATTCGACATTGACATGAACATTTGAACATATTGTCATTATGGAATATCGTTTATCGCAGTCCTTGGAGGATCTAGCTCTCCTGGGTACTTAATTAAAGTCGCCGTCAAACAAAATAAAAGCGATTACAGTTTGGGAAAAGTAGAAATGAATAGGAGAGCCACTATTGCAATTAGTTCTAAATACAAGCAATCCGGGACCTGGATATGTCCTAAAACTGCAACCAGAACCACCGTAGGAAGGGCAGCAGCGTCCTCTCCGTTAACGGTGGTGAACATTCTGCGATTCCCAAGACGCATGCCAAGCCAGGGGATTATGGCAACACCTCCCTATTATGGGGGAGGCCTTCGCCCAGCAGTGGATGTTTTCTGGCTGGTGGGTACAAGCAACCCTTAAGTACGTCAGTGAAAG
The DNA here is from genome assembly GCA_905404285.2 of Erannis defoliaria. Classification (NCBI taxonomy): domain Eukaryota; kingdom Metazoa; phylum Arthropoda; class Insecta; order Lepidoptera; family Geometridae; genus Erannis; species Erannis defoliaria. The sequence continues at coordinate 5,627,315 of FR990066.1, read as the reverse complement.
ACGATTGAATAAATTCATCCACAGTATTTCCAGAAGAGAAAATAGTTTAGTATTTATTACAAAAGACAAAAAGATTTTCGATTGTCCCGGAAAATCTAGTTAAACCGGTCATAAATGTGTTTTCGCACCACTTGCTCGACAATGTCCAATTACATATCATGCAACATCAACGTGAAGTAAAGCATTATTTCTTAAGGGATATAAAGTTGTATGAAACCCACATAAAGTGATTTGAATTTGGGACGTCAAATTCGTGTGGAAACTCGTGGAAAACTCTAAGTAAAAATAAGCCCATATAACTGGCCACCATAACCATAACTGGCAACATTTGACCAAAACTGGCAATAAAAGACTGTGTTTGGTCCTGTGATTGTCAGTGAATTTTAATTTATGGAGCCCTAGCTTTTCATTGTATCGCAGAAGGTGTGAAAAGTAGAGTATGCTCCTCTGGAATAAAGCATGTCTTCGTCTTGATACGATCGTAAGACACTGCTTTATTCCCTTAGTGCATAATCTACTATTGTCTGAACTGCAAACGTCCATGGGACAGCAGTGGAACTCCGCAAGCTATCAACAACAATAACTGTCACTAAGAGTAGATATAATTATATTGACAAAAGTAACGGTATTTTCGGTTCTTTATATAAATTACCCCGATTCTAAAGTAAAAACTTAGCGTTCATCATTACACAAATTTTCCGATTACCTTCGATTACCTCTTACTTAGTTACTTAAAAGCACAAGACTCGTTCGAACCGTTTATGTATAGCAATAAAATAACTAGTTATGTTGCAATTTTGCGAACAAAGAAGTTCTGTGCACTTAACGGACCGTTTCAAAGTATGGCTGTCGATACATTTCGATAAATCCTTTAGCGGTAAAGCAAAGGCTTTGAAAAATACGGTTAAGTAAAGCGCATGCAATATACTCTCAGTTTTAGTATCAATTAGAATGATACCTACTCAAATAGGCTAGATGACTGGTTTTTTCCTATTCAAATGTGGCCCATAAATATAGCTGATTAATGTAAAGAAAATTAAAATCTGATCAAAAATAAGCAACTTATAAGCATTTTAATATCATGCTAGACAGAGAGGCGAAACAGCAAATCGTGACGTTACTTGTCAGGACGCCATATAAATTCTATTCAGACAAGTAAGGCGTGAAGTCATTTTTTGTTTTGGGGGAAAGGGACAGAGTTGTCTCTAACAAAAACTTTAAAAGCTCGTATATCAGAACATTATTAACCGATTTAAATAATGTTTTCAATTACCATACTATATTTACTTAAATTCTTCATCAAAGCTATTGGTATCAACGATTTAAACATCAGTCATCTAGCCTATAAAACCTGGTAAAACTGGTAATAGTATACCTACAGCCTGAGTTCTTGAAGACAGCTCACAAATTGCGTAGTAAAATACTTTGTTTCTTGTTGTTAAGGGTTCAGCTCTCTCGCAAGCACTTGTCATAATTATTGAAGATATAAAATCATAGATTAAGAATTTCCATAAAGTAACAAAACCCTGTTTTGTTACCTATCATACCGTAACAAATAAAGAACATTACGTTTAAATACTATTTAATTTAAAAATGTTACAATATGATTTAAGTTGGCGTATTAAAATGGATAGAATCGAAATTTTGCTAGTGGCCATTTTAATAACAACAAACATGGTTTTGTTACTGAATGAATGTATGGAGGAATCTAAACTATTGGTGATTTTGCAGTGAATCCCAAACTGAGCACAAGGCGTATCTTAGACCTAAGTCACAATTTTTCTATCTCAACTTTCAACATATACGACCCTACCTTAAGCATTTAACTGTCAACCGAATTCCTAAAACCCGAGAAACTAACCAATGCAACCTCGCATATTTTTCTATCCTTAAAAAGAATTCTCGGTTTCCACTTCCCTTGCTCCAGGGAATTGGAATTTCGAGTAATGATTAAGGACGACGGACGCCTCGGTGAGGCTGTCAATTTTTTATGCAAATGAATGCCTATCGTACTCTCTCGTACGTCTGAGTAAATATCTGATGGATTTGCGGGCTGGGTGGGTATTGTAGGGATTTTATGGGAACAAGTGACGCCCATTATCACTCCAGTGCTGTCAAGAACTTAAATTAACATCAGGGCATCACGATAGCGCTTGTCATTTTAAAACATTTAGATGACAAAAAAAAACTCAATAAAATGAATGTCCGCCTAGACCACACCTTTGCCAGCTATTCCATCGCCAAGCAGTAGTGTGCAAGCATTACTGTGTTTTAGTTTGAAGGGAAATGTTACGAGATAAATTACTGGGCATAAAGAGATTTCACATCTGATACCTCAAGGCGACGAGCACAGTGCAGTGCAGCGCAGGATTTTGTTCGCAAGTCACAATTCTGGCACTGTTACTATTATGGGCAGGCGTGACGCTTACTACCAGGCGAACTTCTCGCTTGTCTCGTCACTCAAATCTATATAAACACTCAATGGGTATTGTATTTTAATCTCGAAAGCGAGCTTGAGCTGCTGATGATGGAATATTTATGATGAATCCAAAGCCCACGCTTTACGTGGCCTTCTTCATTGTACTTGGCTGGTTAGTTACTATCCTCCGATTGAAACTCTGCCGCTAAGCATCTAACGGTATATTCCTCCAGCTTAGCTTGACTACAAATTGACGATGATACTGAACGCAGCGTAGCAGATAAACAACTAATATGGATAATATTGCTTCGCAGTAAAAAATTTGGAAGATTTACAATCACTGTATCGGTACGTGCTCGCCATTTAAGATCTACCATAAATACTACCTACGATTTGAAAAAAAACCTAAAAAATAGCGCCATCTCTTGGCAGCGCTGCATTGGACCATCCCCCATAAAAGGAAAGAGTGTAATTATTATTCTAGTTATGTATACAACACAAAATCTGATCTTCACCACCGAAGTAGGGTTCTCGCTCTTCTGTGATCATCAAAGATAGTAGACTAGCATTTCCTGACATTTGTTCGACAACAAACTACTTTAACAGACTCATACATAATTCAAAATATTTATCTTTATTACCGTTCCGTATACATAATTCCGTGTTCCCGAAATAATCACCATGACTTTTGGATTTGCCCGTCCTTCGGATTTCCATTCCCTTAGGATTCCCATCTTCCCATCGTCGAGTTCCCCATTCCCGGGATTAAGACCGTTATCTGGCACCCAGAAATCGGGCCGGCATTACGCACGCCCGGCTTGTCAGCGTTTATTCATTCGCCGATAATGCGGTCCGTACCGCATATCATTTGGAAGTGGGACCTCCATCGTAAGTTATGTTTCATGATGAACATTTGCTTTCGGAATTTTGCTGAGCAAATTTATGGAGATGCTGGAAGGTTTTGTTATGAAAATAATCGGTTTAAATTTTGAGAAGTCTAATTGAATTGATTCTATAATCTAACTCTGATCAGCTATCACCGTGTTCACTACCTATAATAAAATTTGAGATCCACACATTTGTAGGCAGTTGATGTCGTGTGAGTAATCGATTAATATTTTGGTAATCAAATTGATTCGATATTTTAATAACTAGATCGTCTTTTCTATTTTCAGCTATTAATATACATTTAAATGCGTTAGATTTATCGATACTCTTTTAATAAAACCAATAGACTCCCATCAGATCAAATAAATATTAGTTTCATATTACTGTCAAAAGGCCAAATAAAGTACCTACTTCGCAAAAAGTATTTATTTTCACTTTTATATATTTCGATTCCACAAAAACCTTGGAATCAGGTTCAGATAATATGCCTTTTATCATAAATTGAAATTCAAGAGCCGAGGCTAATAATCAGAATAAGATTTTTATCGTAATACGTTTCATAAAAGCCTACCTAAAGTCTAGGTAGAATAAAACTATTTCTGAAAGAGTATCTAAATAAAATGGCCTTAGATACTTTCGACGATTTCAATTTAGTTTGCCTATATTTATATTTACGTAACCCTAGGGCGATAAATCATTCGATTTTATCTCTAAGGTTTTACATTATTTTATGTAAATTTGGCACATTGTTTTGTGTAACATGTTTGTCTGTCTGTCACTGAAATTCCTTTGACAAGGGTACGAAAATTGGAGAAGCTAGGACACTATTTTCTCGTCAGGTACCAAAGTTATTGTCATATTTATCGACTACCTTAGACGTTATAGATTGGGCGGCTGTTTGCAAAACTGAAATTTGTTTAGGTCGAAGTAAGATGGAACAGGTAAATATTGGTTATTGGGATCCGAAAGTGGACTATATCGCAAAGTTTGGCGTTTGCAGAGTTTTGATTTAAGATCGGGAAAAAAGATTGTGTTTCTAACTTGATGAACAAAGACGTTTTTCTTACTAAACTTCGGCAACTTGCCTGATGGTAAGTAATGCCGAGATCTATAATGAAGCACCCAACAGGAACCTATAATATTCACTAAAGTCAAAGATACCATAATACAATACAAACAATAAATTTGTAAAAGGACTATACGCTGGTCTTAAAATAAACTTTTGCCCATTCGAAACCGCGTCTCAAACCCAAATAAGTCCCAAAAAAAAGCTGTATTTGTTTCCACTTATTCCCACACACCACTTAAGCCAATTTTAGACCGTTTCCGGTAATTTTTTTATGCAAATCCACCAGCTATGGGTGTTCAATTTCTTATATCGGAACCCAATATTGGGCAGGTTGCTTAATTTCCATTCTCGAGGTCCCGAAGGGGGCTTTTAGTTGGACCACTGATGTAATCCAATGCTGGAAACCGTATTACAATAAAACCAAGTTATTTGTAGAGTTGAACGTGGATCCACTATCTTGTTTTTCTAAAAGAATTGAAAATCACGAGTAGAAAGGTTTTAGTTCCATTGCTTAGTCAGCTGTATAGATTCATTGGTTTGTGGTACTTCGTTATTAAGGAATCAACCTCAGGTTTGGGTATTACGAATTCATGATATGATTTTGGTGGACACTTCTTTTACAACTTCGCTAAGGAAGGTCAACGTAGGCCGATGTTTACTGTATTAGAAGTTTTTCGTGTAAGCAGAGAGAGACGAGCTAATTCCTCCAAGTGTAAACAGGACATAATAACGAAAGAAAAGGGAGTTGTTATGATCAAACTATTAGGAATAAAAGTAAATTAATGCTACAATACAAGACCAAGCATTATTAAAACACGGTTTTAAACTATCACGGTTGTTTACTAAAGTTATATTATTATTATTATTAAGTTCTATTATTTAACGTGAACATGGTGCATGCAAATATGCCGAAATATAGGGAGCTCATTTCACAACATAATCACGGTAAATATCCCGTTAATAATAATAGAACTCAAGCATTATTAGTTTCATAGATTTCACGGGTAAATAAATATTATCAAATGGGTGTGCATACCAAAGTTTTATCTGCAGTCGAGTTTTTCCAAGTTAGCAAGACAAAGGTTTTATTATTTATGTATGTATTTTGTAGTGTTAGGACTCTGCAGAGTCCGCCTGGGGAAGTACTTTTGCCAGTTTACAACCGCCAAGGAGTAGTGTGTAAGCATTACTATGTTTCGGTTTGAATGACAATGTTACTAGGCATGAAGAAATTTGACTTCTAATATATCGAGCGCAGTGCAGTGAGGCGCAGAATTTTGCTCGCAAGTTTATAATTCTAGCACCGCTACTGATATGGACAGGCGTGATGCTTACCACCGTACCGCGTTACGGTTGATAAATTGCATTAAAAAAACCTATTTTCATTCTCGCGTTATGTACTACGTCTAGACAAATTTTATCTTGACGTGACTTATTAAGACATTAAGTCATGCCAAAGTAACAAAGCAGATCAACAGGCACAAACACAAATCAAATGCCGTTCGCTTTTACAATATTAAAGTGACTAGAGTATCATGCTTTAGTAACTTATTAATATACAGGTTACGTGGAACGGTATAGATAGTCGACAGGAAGTCATTGAATAACTAACTATGGGGCAAATCCTGAATTCGCGTAAAATCAGCTCTCCCATACATTTTGTCGCGTGTGAATGATATCTTACTATAGAGCAGCTGATTGCTTTTTTTTACAGGGTTAATATTACCTCTTTTCAGTTTAATAAGACCGTTACGCGTAACACTGTTTTTTATAGAATAATCTACCTACTTACATGAAGAGTCATTCTAATATAGATATTTGATTTATTTTAGATACCTACAAAAAACAAACAAGTAGGTACTTTAAAAAAAAACAACCGACTACTTCAATTTCGATTGTTTGGATGAAATCTTTTTCCAGTTATTTTGATTTAAAAACCAAACCACTAAACTGATTTATATGAAACTTTTATAGGACTAATCTGAAAGTATATCCTTTCAAATAAAAACTTTTTTTTTGTTATTTATTATTATATTATTTTATGTTTTTTTTAATTATTTGGAAAATATTTTTGGAATTGTTTCATAAATGACGAGTTCTGAGGAAACAAATAATAAAAAACATGCAACCGAATCGAGAACCCCCTTCTTTTATGAAGTGGATTAAAATATATGACCATAATCGTTCAGTTTTTAATTTAAGACATCCCAAAACCAGCTTAAACTCGAAGCAATCTCGGAATGAAAAATAATTTCTATCAGGCCTATCCAGTGGCTTTACCTTCAAGTTATATCAGATTAAAACCGCACACCCTTGTACGAGACTGGATAAAGACTTCCCTTTGCAATCTCTCCGGACAAAGTGGTATTAACATCGATATCGTGATAACAAAGCTTTTATCTGCGTGAAGAAAACTCGTGCCAAGTTTTCATTGAGTTAACGGCCTTCAAAAGGTTTTCCAATTCGATCGCACCTATTTTACCAACACGATACATATAAGTTACTTGTTCTTGAGAACTTCAATCTAGGTGTGCTGTTTTACTTCAAATTAAATAAAACGCAAGATCCACTTATATCATTTAGGCTGGAAAAGAATCAATCAAATTATTATCCTAGAGTAATATGATCTTCTACTACCTTTTCCTATGCTACCAGGACTGTTGGTTATAACTTGATTATGATATAGTAATTAAAAATAAACTTGTGGTTGAAATTTCAAGCTTTCCGAAGCGTCAGTTTTTTTTTTTTTTTAATTTGTCTTCTAAGGCAGAGTCTTCTGTAGCTTAATTGGCAAAGCAGTTTGGACGGAAACCCATAGAGACTGCTCATATGCAGGTTCGAGTACTGCCAGAGCTCATAATTTTTCTTAAAAACAGAATATATAATGTTATTTTTTCGTTTATTTTGAACTTTAAACCTCTCAACCTGAAACCTGAACAATTTGTAAAGTGGCGGTTATCCCATTTTGGCCGTTAGGCATCGATATTAGTTACTTCCTTGTTTCTTGATATGAAGTTCTCAGTATCTAGGTATTTATGGCTAGATTTCTTCTAAATTTCAATCAAGGACTCTATTGCAAAGTCTACCTGGGGAAGTGCATACGTTTGCCAGTTATTCAAGCGCCAAGCAGCAGTGTGCAAGCATTACTGTTTTTTGGTTTGAACGGCAATGTTACCAGATAAATTACTGGGCATGAAGAGATTTGAAATGTAATATCTCAAGGTAACGAGCGCAGTGCAGTGCGGCACCGGATTTGTTCGCAAATTAATAATTCTGGCACTACTACTGTTTCTGGTGAGATGCGAACGTCGCACTCGTCTCGTCACCGTTTTGCATAAAAAATCCAACCTCTGCGATTCTGTCTTCTAACATCAGCGGGTTGTGATCAAACGAATATCCAAGTTATTAAAAAACAAACGAATTTAATTTAAAAAAATGCCACCTTGTTATAAATAAATAATTATTTACAAGTCATCAGTTAGTTCATAGTTTTATAGAGATTGAAGTAGTTTTATCAGTTTTCTGAAACATTTTATACGACTTCGCATAAGCATTGACAAGGCAAGTTATATCTTGTAATCTTTAAAAAAAAAAGTAATCTCAGTCTGTGTGTTATACTCTCGACTTTTCAGAAAATGCCCGTAAATTCAAAAATATGTTCATATAACTATTTCAGTATTAAGTATTTAAATCGATCGAAATATTTGAACGATTGTTATTTTTAGAGAACGGTCTTTGAAATCTCATAATGATTTTGAACTTAATGGATATGTATACATGATTTGCATCACCCATCTATATTTTGGACCAATAATGATGAAAATTGTTTATTACAAATTCAATTTTCATCATTTCACATAGCTACGGAGCTACGGAGACCTGCCAAGATATTATTACATTACGCACAAACACGCGATTACACGTAGGTATAAATTTTTTTGTTTCGCGACACCTTCGCCACATTTCTCGAATGTTCAGCAAATGTGGGACTTTTCTTACCATGACAGTATAAACAAATTTTTTTTTTTGGAATATTGATAAATTATACATTTTTATATAATATTTCAGACTCAACCAGTAATATGGTACGAGAATGAGCCCCCCGGGCAGGTGGTGATTCTGACGGCGAAAGACTACGACTCTCCTGAAAATGGACCTCCCTTCACTTTCGCGCTCAACGAGTCTGCTGCTTTTGACATTAGAAGCAAGTTCCATATCCAAGGTAAGCCCATTTTTATACTTTGTGCAGAAAAGAACTGTGGCCAAAACTGTACTAACGGTGCGATTTTGAAACAGCAACTCGGAGTTTTACCCGTTATGGTAAATGTCAAACTTGGCTTTTATGTCATCATTGCTTTGCCATGGCGCAGCCTCAGCATACCTATAATCAGAAAAGATAATTTTAGCAGGTCCTGAAAATATATATTTTTTTCTTCATAAACTTAACTATAAACATAAAGTCGTTTACTGATACATAGATGTAGTAGTGACAGGAAAAGCGTTAAAATATAAACCTTAAATCAGCGAAATGTTGAAATCCTGCCTCCGAGCCTTAAATAGAAGACAACTGTTTAAGACATGTAATGTAACTATGTGAGCTCGTCCTGGTGAGCGCTAGCAGTAACGACGTGATTAGCTTACTGTATTTTTTGCACTGTAGCACATATTTGAATAAGAGATGAAACAGGAGAGACAGGCAACTTTTGAGGTCGAACGATGAAGCACTCACATTTTATGGTGGTCAAATAGGGTAGATGACTGATGTTTAAATCGTTGAAACCAATAGCTTTGATGAAGAATTTAAGTAAATATAGTATGGTAATTGAAAACATTATTTAAATCGGTTAATAATGTTCTGATATATGAGCGTTTAAAGTGTTTGTTAGAGACAACTCTGTCCCTTTCCCACAAAACAAAAAATGACGTCACGCCTTACTTGTCAGAATAGAATTTATATGGCGTCCTGACAAGTGACGTCACGATTTGCTGTTTCGCCTCTCTGTCTAGATGATATTAAAATGCTTATAAGTTGCTTATTTTTGATCAGATTTTAATTTTCTTTTCATTAATCAGCTATATTTATGGGCCACATTTGAATAGGACAATTAAAAAAAAACAGTCATCTAGCCTATTTATTTGTTCATTCATTTGTTATTCAAATAGAGCTATATCTATTTTAGTTGCTATTGCAGGAATAATTTAATTTACTCATCTCTAGAACATGATAGAGCCATTTCCTTATAGAATTTAATTAGCAGTTGACTGTGACATGAGATCGCTGTCATTCGGATTACATCCGCCCCATAACTGTTACCTTTAAAGTTCTATAATCTCCGTTACTGCGCCTTCAAACTCGTTTCACTATACAGTAGTATACTAAGTAGCGTTTCTATTAATAGAGCTATTCAAATACAAACTCCATTGAATCTGAACTTTCAGCCAAATTGCTCGCGAAACTTCCACTGTCTTAAAACCGAACCGATTTCGAATCCGAAAACAGAGTTTCGATTAATTCAGTGCCGGTTCCGAAATTTGGTTCAATTAATGTACTTAACATGCAATAAAAGGCGCGCGAAGAACTCGTAACTTTGTTCACAAGTGCCAATTTGATTTTGGTCTGTGCCGCATTCGAGTTGGCATGTTGATAATTTCACCCGTTCGATGCCAAGAACGAAAGAAATAGATGGATACCGAATCGAGGATACACGAATTTAGGCACCCAAGGTATAACTCACACATAAGAGTGTCTGTTTCTGTGTTCTCGTACATACGATCTTAGTAAAACTTGCTCATACATTTACGTTGATTGCTCATAGAACTTGTTAATGATTTATCATATTATTATGTTGCCGGATTTACAGCCAATCACAATTCACAATATTATAAGATAATAACAAACCGACGCCTCGCTAATATTCCGCACATTTTGTAGCTGCTGCCATTTTGTTGTTCGACGACGCTCTATCCATCTTTTTTTTAGTCCAAGCCAAGGTTTTGTATTATTTATGTAGACGACGCGGGTGGTTCTAAACTCCGCTATGTTTTATGAGTTGTGGCACTTTGGTTGGGTGGCGCGGCGCGATTATGTGATAGATACTATAATTTCGAGTGAAAATAGAGGATTCATGACGTTCGTGTGGCTTTGGCACGAGCGATGATAGAGTTTGTGATGTGTTTAAGTTTTCAGTGGGATTCCTATGCTTCGGCATATAACAAGCTTCATCAGTCCGTTAATATAGTCAACTGCTGGAGTAAGGCTTACTCTCTAAGGGCGATTGTGCCGTATCCACTACTAGTTTGTCTAGTTGTGGGTAGATTCACATACCCTATTGAATTTCTTCTCCGAACGTATGCCGGTTTCCTCACGATGTATTCCTCCATTGAAAAGCCATTAATAAGAAAATCCGTACGTAAACTCCAAGGAGTGCATTAGTAAGGGCCCGGAATTTGAACTCACATCTCGCTCACGATCCCGAGTCTAGCGGTCTTCCTATTAGGCTACCACGACTTATAATGCATTTAAAATTGCACTAAATTCTTGGAATCATTTATATCTTATTGACCCATAATTGTATTCGAACATGTAGGTATTTATCTCATTATATCATAAATTCAATTTAAAATTTATTTCAAGATCGTAATGGTCAATTAAAATTAAAATTATAATCTTAAAAGTTCATGTCAAACTATAGCCCCTCGCCCAAACGTGCCCATTAGGCTGGTAGCGTTCCCCCGCTGTTTTGCCCATAATTTGTAAAAAAATATTCCATCCTTTAGCTAACCAACCAGCCTGACTCCTCCAAGGTTCCGTCATAATTTCCGGGTAGAATTCGTAGATTTTGATACATACGGTATCTAAGATTTGGACTCGCAAAGTCTTGATAACCTACCTTTCATAGTTTCCATCACAGTTTCCTAGGGCTTAATATGATATAAGCGGCTTCAAGAAGGCAAGAACAAAGATTTAGTCTCTTCTACCTATTTTCTGATAAATAAAAATCTCAAAAAAAATAGAATTTGGTTAGACAGAAAATGCTGGCAACCTCGTTGTGTTCATAATGATAAATGTAACTAACTAATAGTGACTGCCGCAAATAAAGGGACCGATTAAATTCTAATTATCACCTTTCCATAAAGGTCACTTTCAAATGTCAACTTACTAATAAAGGTGACTAGACAGTTTTAAATACAGGACAAATATCTCAGGGTATTATTAAAATACCCAAACAATTTAATGTTACACGGTTAGTGTAGTTGCTATATTTATTTGACAATGTTTATTTTTCGTAGTAGTAGGCAATGAGACGAACAAGACGCTTACGTGATGGTATACGCCTGCCCATGACCATTGCACCGTTTCTCAGTACTTTGAAGGACAAACCCTATGATGGATTGCATTGGCACTAATTGTCTACTTTGAGTCAATTGCGAGTCTCATTCGCTCTGTAATTTTAGGTAAAAACTAACTTTTAAGGTAACACCGAAGGGTAACACATACTAATTCAGAATGGACCTGGGTATGTCCTAAAACTGCAACCAAAACCACCGGAGGACGGGCGGCTGCGTCCTCTCAGTTAACGGTGGTGAATATTCTGCGATCTCCAAGCCGCCTGGCACGCGTGGGGATTATGGAAACCCCTGACTATTAAGGGCCAACAGTGGACATATTCTGACTGATGATGATGATACAATTTAGATTTGTTCAAGTTGACTCGGAGACCTTTGCTTTGCTCGGTAAATCTCGATATTTTTTTAAACATTCGCTTTCTCCTACAGGCAATATCCTTTCAACCCTGGTCTCCTTCGACCGAGAGCAGCGCAAAGAGTACCGGATTCCCGTAGCTATTACCGACTCTGGGACCCCTCGACTGACTGGCGTCTCTATCCTTCACGTGGTCATCGGCGACAGAAACGACAACCCTATGGGACCAGGACATAGTGATATATTCGTCTACAACTATAAGGTACGTTTTATAATATATAATATTAGGCAGAGTGTGGAATGCAGTAGATATGATTTTGAACAAAAATAGTACCTACCTACCGAGGCGATGAAGTCAATCGCTGGATGGTGAGCAACATTGCACAAGCCATCCTATAAATTTTGTTACTGATTTTTATAGCGTACATTTTGTTTTAATTGGACTGAAGGATAGATTGGAGACATTGGAGAGAATGATTTTCCTTGAAGGTTATATACTTCAGGTTATATAGTTAAAAAGTGATAATAAGTTCACTGGGTATATGTCGGGACATTCACGGTCTCACTTAAAAACTTTTCTTAAATTGACAAAATACCCAACGTCACTTAAATATAGGTACCCTTTTTAAGTAAGGCCTGTCTTGGTTTGCTATAAGAGCATTTTCAATTTTGCATCTTTTATAAATTTTCTAGTAATACGAAGAAAAGTTACACATAAAATAGACCCTTTTCATAGGGCTATTTCCTTACAACATTCAGAAAATAAACAGAATTCACCTCATCTAAGGGCATAACACCAAGAAAATTCTAGAGGTAAACAAATCCTTACCTATTTGAGGCCCAATTACTTTACTGAAATGTACATAATGGTCTCGGAAAGGTACAACAATCCCTTGATCCCTTTAGGGACACACATCATTTTCTTTGTGCCAAAGTTCCTCTATTTCACTTGTTTTATTGTGATAAAGTTTTAGTTATTTTGGCATTCTTTCTATTATTATTATTATTTTCTTAGTTATTGGCATCGCACGTTGTGCATTCTGTCAGTGTCACGTTTATGAATTTTCAAGTTTTTTTAAAATTCAAATCTAGGCAAATATGTCATGAAATCACAGTGTTGGTCACAGTGTCACGTTTGTTATACTGATTTAACCGAAGAGCAACTCGACAAGCTTGAACGTTTACAAAACTTCTGCATTCGGTTCATTTTCGGTTTACGAAAATATGACCACGTCTCTGAATTTCGTCGAAAGCTTAAATGGTTACCTATCCGACTTCGCTGTAATACTCATATTCTTTCCTTTCTCTATAAGATCCTGTTCATCCCCTCCATCCCAATGTACCTGAAGGAACGCTTTGAGTTCATCCAACCGCACTCCAGTTCCCTACGAACCTCTCGCGCCCTCCAACTTAAGATCCCTTCTTCCACCCACTCCAATCTTTCCAATAACATGTCCTTCACTGTTCAAGCTGTCCTGCTGTGGAATGCACTCCCTTCTTCTGTCAGACACGCTAAATCTCTTCCTATTTTTAATAAACTTCTCTATAAACACTATTTTTCCATAAATTAATTGGTACGTCTGTATTTATACATGTATATATATATTATATTGGTATATATAATATGTTATGTATAGTAAGTATTATTTATGTAGGTATAACTATTTTATTGTAAGTTTTTTAACTTATATGTCTGCAATATTAATTTATTATGTTTTATATATTATGTACACCACCGACCAAATTGCATTTGCCTCCTTTAGTCCAGTCCATCCAAAGGTTGCCTGGAAGAAATCGCTTAAGGTGATAAGGCCGCCCCTTGTACTGCCAAATAATGTACCTACCCTGATTATTTGTAAGTTGTTCTATATTTCTGGTGTGCAATAAAGATATATTGTATTGTATTGTATTGTTGGTCACACCAAATTAGTCATAGTCGAGTCCAAGTCTTGCCCTAGTAAAGTTGTGGCGACTTTACTATGAGCTTCTACGGAGTTTTAAAACAACACGAAAAGACATGTTTCACCACTTTATATCACTTGCCCACACTCGTGCTTGTACTCGTAATTCAACACTCAATGAATAAAACACCACCATTTTTAATCATTAATTCGCGAAAAAACTCAAGTTTAAGAAAATAATAGAATGCAACGACATGATTTTTCCGTGTTCCCGCCAAAACTCCTTTCTATTATTATTATTAATAGGTTTTTTACAGTATGAATCTTTGAAAGAGTTTGTATTGTATCTCGAGTTCCATTGGCAGTAAAAATACTGGCAGCTTTTGGATTATTAATGATGATAGTGTTTTTGCTTCCATTTTGGTTCCTTAAAATTGCCTGTTTAGTTTAAACTTTATTATTTTTGTTTTTTGCAAGATGAATTTAATTTCTTAAGATAATTATATGACGGTTATTTTTTGCCATGATTCTAACACTAGATTTGTTTTAATGCTACCAGACGGAAATATACTACAACGAATTATACAGTTGGCGGTATTATGTGAGTATGAATTTTAAATTAAATGGCCCCTCTATCCGCCATTTTTTGTTCTGCCTGTGTTGTTATATTTTGTTTTATTGACACTGGACAATCTTGCACTTACTTATTATTTTTAACCGACTTCAGAAAAGGAGGAGGTTCTATGTTCGAATGTATGTACCTATGTTTTTTTGTTGTTCTTTTGTTTTGTTCGGTTGTGCTTTTTTCTTTGTTGTTTCAGCTGATTATTATGGTTCAGCATGTTTATTATAAGGCTTAATTTCCTTGTTTGTTTTGTTTAGTTATTTGGTTTTATTTTTGTTTGCTAAGTTTCTGAACTGAAAGTGTGTCAACATTTTCTGGTGTAATTACTTAGAAATTTACTTTCAGAGCTTTCTCAATCTTTTTATCTTAAGTGACTGTTAGGAGTATAGATTTACAGAACGGAATTAATATTCTAGTCCAATGTACCTGCATACACCTTTAAATACACTGATTTACTTACAACCATGAGCTCACTTCACCTATGAATATATATGATTATGAAGGATGTTTAAAGGAAGCAAAAGGTGAAATCTATTCCCGTTTCAAAATTATTTTATAGTTTTAAAGCAAAATTGATATCGTTTTCGTCACTATAGGAAGTCTGGTCAACTTGACGTTAGATGGCACATAAACTTTCCCAGTTTAAAGTCTGTAAACGAGGCTTCTGCCCAGCATTAGGATGTTAAATGACCTTTTTTGCATTGGAGTGACGAGCTGAGCGAGAAATTTGCCTGCATCACGCCTGCCCCTAACAGTAGCAGTGCCAGAATAGGATAGATGACTGATGTTTAAATCGTTGAAACCAATAGCTTTGATGAATAATTTAAGTGAATATAGTATGGTCATTGAAAACATTATTTAAATCGGTTAATAATGTTCTGATATATGAGCGTTTAAAGTTTTTGTTAGAGACAACTCTGTCCCTTTCCTACAAAACAAAAAATGACGTCACGCCTTACTTGTCAGAATATAATTTATATGGCGTCCTGACAAGTGACGTCACGATTTGCTGTTTCGCATCTCTGTCTAGCATGATATTAAAATGCTTATAAGTTGCTTATTTTTGATCAGATTTTAATTTTCTTTTTATTAATCAGCTATATTTATGGGCCACATTTGAATAGGACAATAAAAAAACCAGTCATCTAGCCTATTGTGAACTTGCTAACAAAATCCTGCGCCGCACTGCACTGCGCTCGTCACCTTGAGATATTAGATGTCAAATCTCTTCATGCCCAGTAGGTAATTTCTCTGGTAACATCACCCTTCAATCCGAAACACAGTAATGCATCCACACCAATGCTTGGCGGTTGAATAACTGGCAAAGATGTGGTACTTCCCCAGGCGGACTCTGCAAATAGAGTCCTACCACTAAACTACTTTTCTTATAAAGTATTCGTGTATCGTTTATGACCTACGTATTTTCAGACAGTTTCTGTGCGTGCTTGGCGAAATGCGTATTGACAAACTACGACTTAGGCGAAATGCGTATTGGACCACGTGCTATGAGGTCCTAGGTCTTCACCACCTAGGGTTACTGTACCTTTTAATTATTTAACATTTAAGCATTAAACATTGAACAGTTAAATCACGTATGCTAATTTAGTTTGCGTTAATTTGTTAATTTCACTAATCGCTCAGTGTTTATTCATAAAATCCAATTATGACCTTCAGTTGTTAACTGCGAAATAACGGTTTAATATTAATTTGTTTTTCGTTTGAATAATGAACGGTTTTATGATGAGGCACGCATTTCAATAATTACTAGCGCCAGTTGTGGCAGGATAGAATGTTTGATACCATTCAATTATTCGATGAAAGTTTCAGTGGCTTTCGGGATTGCTTTGGCAAATTCAGTAATTTTTAGGTATGTGTTATAAGGTTGGACCTGGGTATGTCCTAAAACTGCATCCAGGGCCACTGGAGGACGAGCAGCAACGTCTTCGCGTTCAATTGTGGTGTGCATTCTGGGACCCCCAAGGCGCCTGCCAAGCGAGGGGATTATGGCATCCTTTCCCTAATAAGGGGGAGGCCTTCGTCCAGCAGTGAACGTCTTTTGGCTGATTATGATAATGATGAATATAAGGTTGGGGTGTACCAAACTGAAAGGAGGTTATTGTTGTCATCGTTGTGAACAAGTTTTACTGAGCGACCAAACTTGAAATCAAGAAAAACCCGTCTGTTACATCGAATAAGATGAAACAGCAAATTTTCTTTTCGCGATTTCTGGATTGGCCCCTTTGTCAAAGTTTTTCATAATTATGAGAATACCTTTCAGGTTATCACACCTCAAACCTATACATCAGTATATGGTCTTTAAATACTCATAATACTTAGCATGCATAGCTCTGATAGTAGATAGTAAAAGGACTCTAAGCTTGTAAAAAATGTGTTGTTTTTGTCCAGCCAATTATGCGAAAAAACAAGTTTAAGAAGCAAAAAAACTGTACTTTATGCAAAGACAATTTCAAACTTGCAATATTTAGTAGGACAAGTAAAAAAAACTGTTATCAAAAATAATCTTTAAATATTTTCTAAAGATGTTACGATAAAAAGTCCAACCATTTTTCAACACACTTTACAGACTACAGTAACCTAACTTTTAACAACTTTTTTTGTCTAGTTTACTCGACGTTTCAAAATGTAATTTGTATTCAGCGTGGACGCCTTAAAAGCATGAAAATATGAAAACGCCGTGAATTCATTGCTCTGTATAAAATAGAGATGGCACTGTGTAGTGTTTTTGCCGGAAATGAGTTTTAATGCCTCTGCTTTTTTTTCTACTTTTAGCTGCATGAGTTGTTTTAATTGTTTACAGGTTTGTGTTTATTTTAAACATTAACTGAAAAAACGTTAAATCAGTCTATTTAAACTCAATTACCAACACACCACTCAACTATCTATTTAAAAAGAGCGATGGATTATCACCGCCGGTTGCTCTTCGAACAATCTGTGATCGACGCCGTTAAACGCCTTTAAAGAATCTGTTAATGACTTCAGAAACAGTGCCAGTAATCTTGCTCTCAAGCTTTTAAAATACTTGAGGCCGGAGATTTGAACTGACTATCCGGTCAAAACCGGCAACATATTCCATGGACGCGATCACCACTATTTAAAAAATGGTTTAAATAAACTTTGAACGTTATCTTGCTCTTTCACCAGTAAAGAGAGCAAGACATGGTTAAAAGTAATTTAAAAAAAATTGGAGGTTGTTGGTCGTGCCTGTTCAGTGTTCGTACATGGTATATGTACCGGTTTTGGCCGGTTCTTCAGTTCATATCTAACACGAAACCGTAAACAATTTTAGTGTTTTTCATTGTAGTCTCAAAATTATGAATCAGTTGAATGTGTTTACAACGCGGCTTTTGTTTTTAAAGCTGTTTTGCGCGCTCAATGCTTTGCTCTTTGAGTCTAAAAAAGTTCTGTGCTCATTTGTCTCTATTTTGTTTTTTTTTTACATATTTCCACCTAATTACATTACTTGTTCTGTTTAGTTACCCAATAAATTTAAATTAATCATGGTATAATCATAAGAAATGTAAGGTTTTACGAAGACTTTGACTTCGATTAGCTGATACACTTGAAATGAACAACACAACGAAATAAATCTATTCAGGGAAACTTTTCTATTCACTATATGTTACAAAAATAAACAAACACAGCAAAAAAAATGAAAATGTACGTATAAAAAAACATAGAGAAACCTTTTATCACGGTAATGTATAATTTGGGACCATAAAAGTTTCTTAACTCTTTCGCTTTAAATCTTCACTTATCTCAATCTTCAATATCGCTTACCTAGACTGTTTCTTTTAATAAACCCTCTAATAACAATCAAGATAACCTTCAAAGGTTTGTTAAATCACCCAAAAATCTGTTCGCGATCCGATTATAAGCCGAAGACTCTTCTGAGGTCGTGTTAAGAGCTTAAAGGTGCTCAGCTGTTACGAACACAGACTTAGAGATGTTCACTACGCAACTTCATTCAAACTCCAATAATGAAATACAGTTTTATTTGCAGTAGCATTGAAACAATATGTTCAGAAGTAGCAATAAGCATCTTAGACCTTGATGCAATCGCTTTTATCGGCTTATTTCGGGTAACTTTTTTCTAGTTATAATCAATATAAATCTGATACTTTAATTTTACTATTGATGGTCCAATTATTTGATTTAACAGTTTTACTCTTGCGTCTACTTATGTACTAAACTAACTTCAAAAAACATCTAAGTACCCTTTGCTGTAAAATATTATAAGTATTAGGTTATTACGTACCTATGTACAGGTTCTTGCGAAAATATCTCTTAGTCGAAGAAAAACTAATATTGAAAATATAATAACTAATATAAACAATATTAGTTTTTATATATTTTGTAAGTTTAAATTGAATTTATCTAAAGACAGGCATTTTTGGACTATTCTAAAATGTGGTCGAAACAAGGTACTGAAATATAGCTCGAAGACTGAATAGATAAAATAAAAAAAATTAAGTACCTTGTTTTATTTTCTCTGGAGTAGAATGAATCTTAACTAATTATTTTTTTTCGTTGATTAGTTAATATTTTTTGTGAACAATCCCTAAAAATAAAATGGTAAACATCGGAAATATTGCGTCGCCTATTCAAATCTACGTCTTCGTCAGCGGTTTCCGACCATCGCCACCTGAATAATTAAGTCGATATCCAATAGCCTATAAACCTTTACGGTAATACTGACGTTTTATAATTATATATCGCTATTAAAATGTTAATTTGGCGTTAATGAAAGTGGGTTTAGTACGGTGCGTACGTAAACGGGGCTTAGTGGCGGGTTTTTATGGGGTTGCCCTGATTTTCTGAATTACGGTACGATATGCTCGGATTGCTCACTCAGTGGTCTCAGATTGCATGAACTCAAGAAGATGTACCTACGGATTTTAGTAAATTATAAAAGCAGTATCCCTACTGCTTTTATTGCATATACTTACTCACGTATTAGCCAGAAGACGTCCACTGCTGGACAAAGCATATGCATGTTAATGCGTATTGAATATGTTGCTGTCAAAACACTTAACCAGTCAAAAGTACTTTTAACTGAAAAAACAGGCAAAAGTAATTTTGACTAAACTGCAGCGCGAGTACCGTTCTTTAACGATCGTCATTTAGACATCTAAATCGTATATTTGACATTTAAATCGGTAAAATTCGAAAAATATTGATAAATTCTCAATATCGTCTATAGAAATCTGCTATACCAACACGTCAAATTTAGCGACATAGAACAGTACTCGCGCCTGCGCTGCAGGTTAGTCAAAACTTTAGTTGGTGGTCTAAAATCCCATTTCTAGTTAGAGATAGATATTCTACATTCCAATTATCAACTAATATACTGTATTTGTTCCTTTTTGAAATAAAAGACTTAACCTAGCTTAGGATTAGGAACATGTGATTTTATTTATGGCAGTGACCTCATGATAAATCACGAATCATTCAAAATGTCACTCAGTACCTCATGATAAATCACGAATCATTCAAAATGTCACTCAGTACCTCATGATAAATCACGAATCATTCAAAATGTCACTCAGTACCTCATGATAAATCACGAATCATTCAAAATGTCACTCAGTACCTCATGATAAATCACGAATCATTCAAAATGTCACTCAGTACCTCATGATAAATCACGAATCATTCAAAATGTCACTCAGTACCTCATGATAAATCACGAATCATTCAAAATGTCACTCAGTACCTCATGATAAATCACGAATCATTCAAAATGTCACTCAGTACCTCATGATAAATCACGAATCATTCAAAATGTCACTCAGTACCATTTCAACTCAATTCACCGCATACATATTCGTATTTAACTAACCATACAAACGTTAGATTCTAATGAAAATATTTGAGGTTTCGGGAGCGTTTGCCAATTAACATTGGAAACTAAAGCTCCAGTTTCCATTTCGATTGAACGCATTGCCAAAGCTGGCGTATTTCGAAAGAAGTCACTTGCTAATTTTGTTTGTGCTATAGATAGAGTAAGGAAAGGATGTTAATTTACAGGGTTACGCGGAAAGGTGGTGGTACTCATAATGTTTGAACAACTTTTACTATTTTAGAGTTGGCTAACTCTGAAATAGCTAAACAATACAGCTGTTTCTTCGAATGTTATTCGTGTTGGTTCAGGTTCTACTGCGGACTGTAATCAAAAATATACATAAAATAATGCTGTTACTTTTTTTTTATAACATCAGGTCAAATAACAAATCACCAAACAAGGCACCTAATTAAAAAAGTTAAAAAACACGAATGAAAACACAGCCAGAAAAAATATAGTCAGTATCACTCGGGAATGATGTAAGGATTCTAACGATACCCCATACATTAAAATCTTCTCAGGCATTTAGAAGTTACGGTGGAATAAAGAAATTTGCATAAGTACATGAACCCTGAAAACATTACACTCCTTTTTTTTTTTTATTAACTAGAGGTCGCCCGAGACTTCGTCCGCGTACGGAAAAAAATCGCCCCGCTCCCAAATACTCCATATTATCCTCCAATGCATACCGCTGATTGTACTCATTATCATTACTCATTTTTTACTCCACATATGCAACACTTTAGATCAACCCTAGCAAAAGAAAAAGTTTTAAAAAGTCTATCCAAATACCAATTTTCATTAGGTACTATAACTTCAAAAACAAAAAACCTCCCATACAAAATGTCATCCCCCATTTCACCCCCCTTAAATCATCCCTGTCAAAAAAAATATTGAAAACACCATTTTTTTTTCAAATGATCTAACTATCCAAGTACAAATGTTTACGACCAAAAGTTCAAAAACAGGAGTTTCATACAAAAGTTTTTACCCATTTTTGCCCCCTTGGGGGTTGAATCTCAAAAAATCCTTTCTTAGTAAACCCCTACGCATCAAGACAAATACACCCTCCAAATTTCAAGTCTTTACGACCTGGTTTAGGCTGTACGTCGATATATCAGTCACTGAGTCAGTCAAGACTTTGAATTTTATATATCATATTCATAGTTCATATCCCATTTCAATTTAATCAACGCAGTTTTATCACATCTTTCCCCGTTTAACTATTAATTGTTCGAGGCTCAAATGGGCCATTACAAACAACTAAGAGCTTCGTATATCCGAGTGCGTGTAATTATTTAATGTATTGGAAAATTAACGCAGCTCTACGGTGAAAATTGCCTTAATAGTGGTAGGCGGGGAGATAGTGAAACTGCTTCTCACATCTCATGCCCTTTGTTGATTGTTATCCTTTGTGCTACAAAATTACTGATATTGGTGAAATTTGTCCGCGATGATATTAATAGTGTAAACATAAGAATGCTTTCTCACCTATTTATTGAAATCATGTCAAATCTTTGAATGAATTTATTACCCGCAACCCAAGAGATGTGAGTTAAGCAGTGCACGATAGTATTTAGCTTAAGGTTTTAAAATATTTCAATTTTGCAACTTTTAAATTAAAATGCTTGTTACTTTATAAAGCAAGTATATTTTATTAAACACGTATTTTATTAAACGGTTATTAAATACAAAACTATTAAATCGCACTATGTAATAAAAAACCCTCGTTTACTTTGATTATTATAGGTAAAGAATCTCGCAATTGATTGAGCTTTAAATGTATTATTTATTAATTTAACGGTATTGCCTGTTATCCTACTCCAATCGTTCATTTCGTAAGAAAAAGCTTTTGCCACAAACCAAGGTGCAAAAGGTGCTATTTTTTTTTATTCAGCTGTCTAGAACTAACTTATTAACACACTCATAAACTTCCACTAACAAATTAGTTTAATAGATATTATATGAATGAAGAATACATTCTTGAGTGAATAAATCTGCCATTGTCTTTTCTTCTATGAAACAAACATGCGGAGTAAAGCTCCACGAAAAGTTTTATACTGGGTAATATTTATTTATTTATTTGACATTTATTTTAATTGTTCTTGTTCTGTTGAACTGCTTTAATCGTTTCATGATTAAGTGGTTTTCAATTCAAAGTAAGTCAATATCAGGTAAATAGTGATTTCAATATAGATATCGCTTTTTGTTTTGTAATTCTTTAATTTAAGAACAAAAGCAAGCCTTAACCTAGTTCATTACTCTAAGCCTTAATCTTTGATTGTTTAGTGTTCGCAACTAAACAATGATCCTCCAAGCAACTAAACGACATTTCGATGAATTTTAGCAAAGAAAAGTTTCATCAAAAGTATGAATTTACAAAAAAAATATGTATAAACGAGTCTTCTATCAGCTATCTGATTTCCATATTACATGCTTTGCTTAGTTTGGGGCTAGATGACGCAGTGTGAAAATGTCCACCGATATTTATATATTCATTTTATTTATCTGTTCGTTTTTTTCTGACGGAACGGCTTAAACTATTATGATGTTTAACAAAAAAATGCAGTGAATTATCACCTCGGAAAAAACCCAAACGAGGATAGAAGTTATAAAATGTTGAATTTGAAAAAAGTAAAGAGAAAAATTGTGATGTTGCTAGTAGGTACCTAAAATCTCTGTGACATGTTTTCCCTCACTATTGTCTAAGAAATCTCCCCGTTTCTCCCCATTGTCGTGCTGATAAATCGACTTTTCTCCCATCTCCTCATTATTTCCCGGCTCCCTTACAATTCTTGGTTTTGTTTGCTCGTTAGCCTGTTTGTACACTTCTTTGCTGTTTATCGTTTGTGTACTTGATAGATTTGAGCGATATTTCTTGCAACTCATAGATATCTGTTTTTTTTGTGTGAATATTGATTAGAATGTATTTGTTATACTATCCAGACCATTTCAATAAATTAAAAAAAAGAAGTACAGAGATGCCTTCCACGATCGGGCCGAGTGGCGTGATATAGGAGAGGCCTAAATGCATCAGTGGACTGTCAATAGCTGATTATGCTAATTATGATGATAATGAAACTCATAAGACCCCACAAATGTCTTAAAGCATTCTGGTTTCATCCTAATTTACTTAGCTTACTACACAAAAATAAAAGGATTGTATCCAATCCGATGAAAGTGTAGTGACAATCCAATTGCTCAAGCCCCACCAATCGGGAGCATCCCCAGCATGCTGGCGGCATTGCCACTTTGAATAGTAATGCTTATAATTATGCGTTCGGCCAAATAAACGCCAGCGCTATGATCTCACGCGTCGAGTTTTTGTTTCAGTTGCATATAGACTTTATTCAATAGCTACATTCTTGAAAGTTACTTCCCAGTAGGGCACTTTACCACAGGACCTGGGTATGTCCTAAAACTGCATCTAGAACTACCGGAGGACGGGCAGCAGCGTCCTCTCAGTGAACGGTGGTAACACTCTGCGATCCCCAAGAGCATGATTATGGCAACACCTCCCTTTAAGGGAGAGGACTTCGTCCAGCAGTGGACGTCTTCCGGCTGTGAAGGCACTTTTGTTACCATTTTTGACTACGTGCGTTTGGTTAAACGGAAACTACCATTACTGAACCTTGTTTTACTGCTCAGCATCGCTAAAAAATCAAATGATGTAAATAGCTACTTATAGCGCAAATCATGAAGACGTTTTTCCATTACAGGGTGAAGCTCCAGACACGGAAATCGGGCGGGTGTATGTGGACGATCCTGATGACTGGGACCTTCCAGACAAGAGATTCATGTGGCTGCCATCGTACGAACAGAGAAGCCCTTACTTCGACGTCCACAGCAATACTGGCATGATTACCATGAAAGAAGGCACACCAAATGGGACTTACTTGCTGAAGTTTAATGTAAGTACTTAGTACACGCTGTAACAGAGAATTTTCCTTCGTGCATAATAGCGATCAAACCCAAACCCATCACATAGGTAGTAAATACAATTTTTTTAAATATGCCTGCTGGACGAAAGCCACGTTACGTGGAGCGAAAGTACCACTTCCTTCCCGCAGCGGCACATAGAACCCTATACACATCACGGGATCAAGTATCGAAGCCTCAGATCTCATGTTTGTCACCCACGACTTCGCCTCGGGAGCCAATATACCATGAAATCTGAGACATTCTTTACTTTTTCTCCCTAGGTGTGTAATCTACTATTTCAGTCGAAAAACACATTTCATCGTGTTAGAGATTCATCAGGCTAACAGTTCAGCCGGAATTCAAATTAAAAACAGCTTCGTTCAAACGCCTCAGCGAAAATTATATTGGAAATGAGTTGCTCTCTACTCTACTGCGTCAATGTATCCAATAACCTTTTTGCCGGTTTTCAAATGGCTGCTATTAGTTTCAGTTTCCAATTTAAGTTTAGATACCGATCTGTATCCCGTAACTGGGCAGTGGAACTTTATTACAGTCATATTTTGTACGCACGTTTTTCACAGAATGGGTTTTGGTGCCTAGTTTTCTATGAAATCGTTAGAGGTGCTTGGTGTTCGTTTTTAGGGGGTCTAAAAACTAACGCGAGGTCACATGTCATATAGAGTTTGTTAAAAATAGCTGTGATCTACGATCGACGTGGTCTGTTATACCATTTTTTTTATAGGTAAATAATAATAATTTATACAAAAACATGGACATGGTATGTCTTTAAACTGCAACCAGACCCACCGGAGGACGGGCAGCAGCGTCCTCTCAGTTAACGGTGGTGAGCATTCTGCGATCCCCAAGCCGCCTGCCAAGCGTGGGGATTATGGCAACACCCCTCTATTAAGAGGGAGGCCTTCGTCCAGCAGTGGACGTTTTATGGCTGACGACGATTCAAAAATATATAAACAAGTCTGTCAAAATAAAAAACTTACATAACATACTTAGGTATAATATAACATGTGAGCCATAACTAGGTAATCCTGTGTTTCAGGCGATAAGATCAAAATAATATAATAATTTTTTCATGACACTTGCTCGTAAAGTGGATTTTATTGCATCGGTTTTAGACTCATAATCCAAACTATTACGCACGCGTGCATTTTACTTTACATTACGGCACATGGTGCTATAATAGGTATAACCCGGTAAAGTCAAGTTTGTACGTGACTGCAATTAGACGTACGTATACGAAGCACTCTTAATATAGCCGGGTAACACTTACGTTTTTTTTTAAATACCAACAAAGAGTTCTTATGCCGCTGAAGTAAATATCAACCTGCGCGCGCATTACGGATTTGGGCGCCGTTTTCCGCAAATGTTTGTTGACGTTTTTGCTGTGTGGTTGATTATTATCAAAAAAAAAATGTTATTTCCTCGCAAGTGTGACGAAAACAGTCGTATGAAACTCTTGTGCTATGTTTCAATACACTCTCGGCTTCCCAATCGCGCTCGCCTGCGGCTCGCGTTACTCGCTTTAACCGCCTCTAGTGTAATGACCAACATAGCACACTTGTATCATAATGTACTAAAAACTTATTACAACATTCATACTAAAATCTAATTTAAAATTTAAAACCAAAAGTATTTATTCAGATCTCATGTTTGTCACCCACGACTTCGCCTCGGGAGCCAATATACCATGAAATCTGAGACATTCTTTACTTTTTCTCCCTAGGTGTGTAATCTACTATTTCAGTCGAAAAACACATTTCATCGTGTTAGAGATTCATCAGGCTAACAGTTCAGCCGGAATTCAAATTAAAAACAGCTTCGTTCAAACGCCTCAGCGAAAATTATATTGGAAATGAGTTGCTCTCTACTCTACTGCGTCAATGTATCCAATAACCTTTTTGCCGGTTTTCAAATGGCTGCTATTAGTTTCAGTTTCCAATTTAAGTTTAGATACCGATCTGTATCCCGTAACTGGGCAGTGGAACTTTATTACAGTCATATTTTGTACGCACGTTTTTCACAGAATGGGTTTTGGTGCCTAGTTTTCTATGAAATCGTTAGAGGTGCTTGGTGTTCGTTTTTAGGGGGTCTAAAAACTAACGCGAGGTCACATGTCATATAGAGTTTGTTAAAAATAGCTGTGATCTACGATCGACGTGGTCTGTTATACCATTTTTTTTATAGGTAAATAATAATAATTTATACAAAAACATGGACATGGTATGTCTTTAAACTGCAACCAGACCCACCGGAGGACGGGCAGCAGCGTCCTCTCAGTTAACGGTGGTGAGCATTCTGCGATCCCCAAGCCGCCTGCCAAGCGTGGGGATTATGGCAACACCCCTCTATTAAGAGGGAGGCCTTCGTCCAGCAGTGGACGTTTTATGGCTGACGACGATTCAAAAATATATAAACAAGTCTGTCAAAATAAAAAACTTACATAACATACTTAGGTATAATATAACATGTGAGCCATAACTAGGTAATCCTGTGTTTCAGGCGATAAGATCAAAATAATATAATAATTTTTTCATGACACTTGCTCGTAAAGTGGATTTTATTGCATCGGTTTTAGACTCATAATCCAAACTATTACGCACGCGTGCATTTTACTTTACATTACGGCACATGGTGCTATAATAGGTATAACCCGGTAAAGTCAAGTTTGTACGTGACTGCAATTAGACGTACGTATACGAAGCACTCTTAATATAGCCGGGTAACACTTACGTTTTTTTTTAAATACCAACAAAGAGTTCTTATGCCGCTGAAGTAAATATCAACCTGCGCGCGCATTACGGATTTGGGCGCCGTTTTCCGCAAATGTTTGTTGACGTTTTTGCTGTGTGGTTGATTATTATCAAAAAAAAAATGTTATTTCCTCGCAAGTGTGACGAAAACAGTCGTATGAAACTCTTGTGCTATGTTTCAATACACTCTCGGCTTCCCAATCGCGCTCGCCTGCGGCTCGCGTTACTCGCTTTAACCGCCTCTAGTGTAATGACCAACATAGCACACTTGTATCATAATGTACTAAAAACTTATTACAACATTCATACTAAAATCTAATTTAAAATTTAAAACCAAAAGTATTTTGCTAATTTAACACAAATATAGTTTAGGTCAAGACTTATGAACAAAGAATAATAGCTGTTATATAAAAATAACAATGACAAAATCCGATATTACGCTTATAGGCTATTACTCAACTAATGGTAAAAGCTTAGGTACTAAACAAATCTAACAAAAACTATTTATTTTTGCACATTTCATATTTTCTCTGTATCATCATAGGACATATCTTCAAGGACCGTCTTAAGTATATTATTACAATTATTATAACTTAAAGGATATATATTGGCTATCCTTTTTTATCTCAAAAACTGACAAATTTAAATTAAACATTGTGCAACAGAATCGTAACAAATGTAAAAATTTGTTAATTACGAAACAAGCTCATTTTTATTAGATTTTTTTAAAGAGATAGTACAATATTGATTATAGTAGTATAGTATATTTTTTATATGAGTACCTAATGATAATAATAAATGTACAAAATACAGGACACACTCTAACACGGAGCAGTTTAAATTTACGATCACACTACTTTATGTAACATAATACTTTGTTAAACGAGTGTTCTTTTTTTCTCCTAAGAGGATTATGCCGTCGCACTTTGGCCATTTGCCAGTGTCAAGTATTTTAATATTATGTGTTTTTTTCCTTAATATTTCGTATTTTTTTCCGCAAATTCAGGGCTCCTTAGCTAAAGTTTTTCACAATGAAGATGATGAGTACCTACAATGACTTAGTTTCAGATTCGTAATACCGATACGCGTAACCCTGGTTGCGTATTCTATCTGTATACGTAGTCTATATTTTATGTATGTATATTTTTATCTATCTTAACATGAACGTTTATTCCCTCAGGTGACAGAAGAGAACGAGCCAATAGTGCCTTTCCACTGGGTAGAGGCAACGGTAAACGTGACCATCAAGGAGATACCGGAAGAAGCTGTTGACAAGTCAGGCTCCATCAGATTCGTGAACGTCACCGCAGAAGACTTCATTGTACCTGAGGCTGATGTAAGTTTTGACATAAAACTGGAAATTTTATTTGTACATTAATCATTAGCTAATCTTCCCGGCTTAGCGTTAATATTGACCAGGTGCTTCCACAGAACTTCTAGGTTTCCTTCCGCCTCCGTAGGACCGGGAAGATTAGCGTCGAGGCAGGAGGCTGATATCGTCCTGCTCCGGGCCTAGCCCCCCCCCCCCCTACCGTATACGCCCATGGCTGGCGAAACCAAGTTTACTTTTAAAGGTCCTACTGCAACGCGTACCGTGCAGTTGACCATCAACTTTGTAGGTGTCTTTGTAGTAGGAAGGCTTCAGACGAGATTTAAGAGGGAATCTGGTCAACGATTATCCATACAAATGTATTCCCCTATTTTCTTCAAGGATAATACCTCTACAAGGTCCCATGCAACACTTTATGCCGTATGGACTTTAGGACAAAAACGGTGATATATGTTAATCCTACGTATAATATTATAAATGCGAAAGTTTGCCGGTGTGTGCGTGTGTAAGAATGTGTGTGGGTTTGTTACTCAATTTGTGGGCTTTTTTGCCAAACATCGCGGCTGGAATCGCGGGGTGCAGCTGTTTGGCAGGACTTGAACCTGCATACGAGCAGTCTACCGCGTTTCGGTCCCGACTGCTTTTCCATTTAAACTACTGGAGTCTCAGCCATAATTCTCAAACTGTATTAGTCTTATCAACTAAAGCGTTAAAACTTTTCACAAAAAAACAGGTTATAGTTAGTATAATTTTTGTGACACGTAATACATTTCCTTACGCTCGAATCCAACCCTGGCCATGCACAGTTTTACACCCTCTCCGTCGCGCGCTATTACCTCCAGTTAGCGTCGCTCGATGGATCCCTTGATGAATCTAACGCGCCAAGGATGGCTCCAGCGGGGCAAGGTCGCGGCTTTGATTTACTGAAGCGCTGAGCCAATCGAGGTTGCGGTAATTTGTCGATTTTAGCTAAGACATGTTTTATGTGATTGGATCAGGCGTTACTTTGCGGAAATTCATTTTCATTTTACTATACAGGCTGTTAGTTTGAACACCGTTATCCTTCTAGGATTTCATTGTACTTATCATTATGAACAATTTTTACTATGGGGCCAACCTTAAAATCGCGAAAAATATATCTGCTGTTCCATACATTTTGTTGACAAAAACATAAGTTTTTTTTTTCGTGATTGTTTTTGTTGGCCCCATGTGTATTTCCGCTGTACTATTGTATCAAGGAATACTAACAAGGAAAAAGGGGCTTAATAATCAGTTTCCATAAAATATTAACGAGATAATCTAATCTGTAATAAAAAGTTAGAGGTTACTTTACAAATCATTAATTTAATCTGTGAGACATGTTTTATCTTATAAATATGCGAATGGCCAATCTGTTTGGATTATTTCAATGGTGGTATAAAGGCGACTATGCACTGTTCCAGCCCCTTTGCTAGAGCTCATTATAACGAGATAGGAAACACATACGTAAAGCAAAATAAATGAGTTAGCTAAATATCTATTTGTGTGTGAAGTGTCATAAGTATAGATAATGACAAGGTAGTACCGAAACTAGGCATGAACTTGTGCACAAATCACTCGCTCTTATGCGCTATCTGAGAAAAAACTTTGCGCCGTAGTTGGGAAGCGGGTTTGTGCTATGACACTGGGATTAGCAGTTTAGCCTATACGAACTTACTTGCCAAAGATAAACAACCGACGAATCGGTCAGTCTTGTTAACATTATCATCATAATGTATGTCAAAGACTGACCGATTCGTTTGTCCCAATTCTCCGATTCAGTCGTTTCAATTCTCCGAAGCGTTCCTTTTACTTCTCCGATTCGTTCGACTCAATTCTCTGATTCTTTCGTCTTGATTCTCCGACTGCTATTCGTTCGTTTAGTCTTTTATGAATATTGGAACCTACATGCGCTTAAACCGAGGTGGACAATATTTTATTATATCAGCAAAAAAAACGGTTTTTATTCCCAGGGCACGAGTAAGAAAGACAAGCTGCACCGTCGCCTGTCAGAGCTGTACAACACGTCAATGGCCAATGTGGACGTGTTTACAGTGTTCAGTAAGCCCACGGTGAAGGACGTGTATTTGGACGTGCGGTTTTCTGCCCATGGTTCGCCATACTACCCGCCAGAGAAGCTGGACAGCATGGTCATTGGGATACAGGAGAAGGTATGTATATTTTATACCTATAACTAGCAAACCAACTAAGTCGACTTTCAGATCACCTTAAGTATAAAGTAATGCGTTACCTTTTCTTCCAAAAAAGGGAACATGGGTGGGGGATTATGGTGCTAACTTCAGATCAGTTGTGTTGGCGGTCTAATGCAAGACTATGATTCAATAAAAAAAATGCCCATTGAGTATTGAATTAGGTAATATGATTTTTACCGAAAAAAGAGCATTTCATCAAAATACCATTGGCATCTAAATCGAAATTGTTTTAGCACTCCAATGGAATCTGTTATTGTATGTTTTTGTTTAAAACGTTTTTCAGGGTTCTTTATGTTCTAACAACGCTAGGCTATCGCATATTTCTGTTAGGCACAGATAAAAGAGCGCTTTTGATCCGTAATGCTGAATACAAATGCCTATAAAATGCTATTCATTGCGCCCGGTATCGTTGTTTTGTTAGTTAAACCAACGGACGTATTTACCCAAAATCAAGGGTAATATATTATCCATCGGTAAAGATTAACAATTTTATTTGCAAGCGATTTTCGATACAGTGACTCCTTTTTCACGACATTATAAAATAAATAAGTAAATATTGGGAAACAAACAAAATGTTTCTTTTTTTAATTTTGGATATTCGGGACGAAATATTGGGGACGTTTCACATAGCACCATCTAGCCCCTTACTAAGTAAAGCTATGGGAAGTATCTCTGCGCAGAGATACTATACTATCCCATAGTACAAGCTTTACTTCCCATCCTTCTTCTCCCATTCCCATTCTCCTTCTGTAGGGCGTGGGTATGTATTCCCACCCAGAACAAACACTTATGTGACGAATATAGGTAGTATGTATTATAAGTACCTATATATTTACAAACAAATACTGGTTCCCATAGCTTTGCTTAATTTGGGGCTAGATGGCCCTCGCTGTGCTAAATGTCCCTGGATATTATTTATTTAATTTATTTTGGTATTATATATAATTTTCTGTCTTTGGAAACATGTATACTTAGATAACAATACATTTTTTTACAGCTGGAAGAAGAACTCCAAGCTAAGATCTACATGGTGAAGATCGACGAGTGCCTGATAGAGAAGGAGCAATGCGAGGACTCCTGTAGGAACGTCCTGATGAAGAACAACGTGCCATTATCTGTATACACGAATACGACGAGCTTTGTCGGCGTGTCGGCGCGCGTGGAATCCGAATGCACGTGCGATGTTGATGAGCCGTTGATTTGTTTAAACGGAGGTGAGTTTGGAATCAAGCTTAATCGATTTCAAAGATAAGGTTCTCGATTCGTTAAAATCTATTTCTGAGCTGAAGCAATAATAATATAATATAATACTATTCTAGTAGCTGAAGGTAGATATATTTCGATTCGTATCGTATTTGTTTTTATAATGTATGTAAGTAAAAAAATAAAATTTGGTGCATTGTGACGTCATTCAACGTCACATGACGAATACTTTTTGTAAAAAAAAATGGGCTTGTGGTTGCTTGTAGATTTAATATAATGTTCCTCGTCTTTACTTAGTTTTTTTGATTCGTTTATTCATCAAAAGATAGGAGACAGTCTGGTTTAATAATGTATATAATAATAGGTATTTACCTATGAAATTGCCGTTCTTCAGTACTGGTCATTTCAAATAGAAAAAAAGTTTGGAATGGCTTTGTATTCTGATATCAAATTAATTTTGTCTTAAAAACATGACATTATTTTTACAAACGCAGTCTTTTGTTTATTGATTAGCGTTGTATTTTCATTACATTTGAACATTTTTCGTTATAATGGATACTTTAAAAATTCGTGTAATTATGGAATATGAGTTCCGTCGTGGCACCAACGCGACATAAACGGCGCGTAACACCAAAAACGTTTACGGAGAGAACTGTACAAACGAACGCACAACCCGTTATTGGTTTTCCCGGTTCCGTTCTGGAAATTTTGGCTTGAAAAATGAAGCTCGTGGTCGTCCGGAGACTTTGGTCAACAATGATGAATTAAAGGCGATTGTGGAAGCTGACGAAACTCAGTCTACAGCTGAGCTAGCAGCAGCTTTTGATGTTAGCATCAAAACAATTTTGATCCATTTGCGACAAATAGGCAAGGTAAAAAAAACTTGATAGATGGGTGCCCCACGAACTTAACGATCGCCAGCGCAACGTGTGCGTCGAGACCTGCCTCGCGCTGCAGCTACAGACAGTCTCCAAGCTGCAAGAGCTGGGGTTGGAAGCGCTCCCTCATCCGCCATACTCACCAGACCTTGCACCTACCGACTATTACTTTTTCCAAAATTCAGACAACTTTTTAGTGGGTAAAAAATTCAATTCCCGAGAGGCAGTACAAAATGCCTTTGAAGAGTTTGTTGCCTCCCCGTCCAGCTAATTTTTACAAGAAGGGCATCAATAAACTGCCAATTCTTTGGCAAAGATGCGTCGATTGCATGGGTGATTACTTTGAATAACAGAAATAAAAAAGTTTAAAAAAATAAGTACTTTCACTTATTCCATACAAAACGGCAATTTCATAGGTAAAGACCTAATATATATGTTTGTCTCATAACGTGTGTAAATTTTAACAATGCGTTATTCATGTCAAATAACCATAGCGATAACATAAATATGATGCGGGCTACCAAGACAACTTGCTAAGTTTGTTAAATTACATAAAACCATAAAGTCCACAGAATAAAACTAACAGTTCAGCGTTCAAGTGTTATTGTCCACGTTGTTTAAGGGTTTGGCTCGCTCGTTGAATTTAAAATAGTTTTGCTCTCATGCATAAACCGTAGCTGGGACGTAGTTTGGAAGTTGCAGTCTTAATCATGTTGAATGTCATCATGTTTTATAAAGGAGCTGCGTTGCTATGCGGGTATTGAATATTTTAGCCATTAGTATAAAATATTATCTTTTTTTTAATACAATGGCTTTTCATGATTTCTTTGTTAGTGACGAGACAAGCGAGACGTGGTGGTAAGCATCACGCCTGCTCATATCAGTAGCAGTGACAGAATTGTGAACTTGCGACTAAAATCCTGCACCGCAGTGCACTGCGCTCGTCACCCTGAGATATTAACAGTCTTACTTAAAAAAACTTCTCAACCGTTAATCACTGCTTAAGATGGTCTGCCATCTTCTCTCTGACGTGAAGTGTAACATGCAAGAACAAGACAGACAAGTTTAAGCAGTGACTAGGAGAATCGAGATTATTTTAGGTAAGGCTGTAGATGTTTAATCTCTTAATCCCCAGTATTTTTACTGCTAACATTGCCATTTAAACCGCAAATAAAGTTATGCGTGCACACTACTGCTAGGCGGTTGAATAACTGGCAAAGGTGTGGTACTTCCCCAGGCGGACTCTGCAATAGTCTCTCTGAAATGACATCTCAATCTGCCCAAAATACATTATCATTGCTAAAAGCAATTACAATATGGAGCGTTTTAAAAAAGGCATCTACTCATATCTCTCTGGGTTGGCAACGCATCGACAACATTTCTAATGTTGCAGGTGTCCATAGGCGGCGGTGAGCTTACCATCAGGCAAGCCGCATGCCTGTTTGCCTCTCTATTACATAAAAAAAAAAAAAGCACTTATGACATGTTATTCATAACAACCACATTTTTCAGGAACCCCCTTCGCAGATAAATGCGAGTGCCCCGAAGGTCTCTCAGGCCCTCACTGCGAGCAGACATCAATAGGTTTCCACGGAGACGGCTGGGCGATGTACGCCTCACCACCGGCGTGCCATGAAGGTCACGTGACGCTGACGGTGACGTCACACACTAGGAACAGTCTCATCTTCTATTTAGGACCGCTGAGGCATAATCTTCTGCTTGATGTTCAAGGTAAGTGCTAGGTTTTCATCATCATTGTCATCCTGTAATTGCCCATTGTCGTTAACTGTCTTATAGCTCAGTCGGTAGCATGTCTGCCTTCAGAGGTGTAGGGCGTGGGTTCGATCCCCACCAGGGGCAAACATTTATGTGACGAACAGATGTTTGTTCTGAGTATGGGTGTTGTATATATTATAAGTATGTAATTACAAAAAAAAAGTATATAAGTATTGGTTCAGCTATCTGGTTTCCATATTACAAGCTTTGCTTAGTTTGGGGCTAGATGGCGTTGT
Organism: Erannis defoliaria; assembly: GCA_905404285.2. Taxonomy (NCBI): domain Eukaryota; kingdom Metazoa; phylum Arthropoda; class Insecta; order Lepidoptera; family Geometridae; genus Erannis; species Erannis defoliaria. The sequence goes on along the minus strand of FR990066.1, from coordinate 5,592,505 downwards.
GTGTAAAATGTCAAAAAAATATATTGCCGAGTGCAGTCTTTCTTTGTGCATCACTTATTCCAATCCTGTGCCTTCACTATATTTGATTTACACCCGTGATTTTCACTATTATCGTCGATATTGATACCTACTTCGAACCTTTTACAAACTAAATGGCCCAGCGCTCGTGGCGTAGCTTGTCTAGGTGATTCTAAACGATCACCGATGTTAAGCAACGGACGGTCCGGTCAGTCTTCGGATGGGTGACCGTGAGTGGCATTTATTTCTGAGCGCTAAGTACCGTGGGCCGGATGACACGTTAAATTGTTGGTCCCGGTTGTTTGTTCTAGTCTCTATAACAACAACCGTCAGCCATGTCAGAGGCCTTCGGGCGGCATATTAACTCTGACACTAGGGCTTGCCACTCAGCCTATACGAACTTACTTACTTTTTTTAATGGCCCAGAAACTGCTTCAAGGCTTGTCGTCTCTGATAATAAAATAATTTTAATTTATTAAAATATATTCATGAAAGAGTCTTTCTAAAAGCATTCAACCTTTACGAACTCATTGTTATTTTGAGTATTTTTTCTAATGACGGGTTCCGAACCGGCTAACTAAACTATTCCATTTTTCGATCACATATTGTATTCCATTGTATCAGGAAAAACATTTAAAAAAGATAACTAGTTAGCAAACAAATTAAGACATGAAACTCAGAGCATCTTAAGAAACTTGCCGCATTAAAGTCTGTACCAACTTCAAAACTTCCTGTACAAGGCGACTAATTTATCTGAAAGGTGGCCAATTACAGAACTAAAAGTATTGCAAGGGTTGCCGTCAGTATACATTCGAAAATGCGATGGTAGTCCCACCATTCAAGTTTTCTGATAAGTTGGATATATATCTGCTTGTTCAACAAACAGTCTGAGGGTACCATGCCAAATTGCCAATCCAGCTGAGTGGGTGCGAATCGTTCTAAAGATCGAGTTAATTTGTGTCAACTGCACTTGGCAGTTCTCTAATTTTCTGCTTTAAATTCGTTAGTGACACTTTTGTAAGTCGGTATTCTGCTGCAAGAAGTTGGAATCGACTTTAAGACTGGAAATAATTTAATTTTGTCGTGACAATAATAAATTCTTTTCGAAGATAGCTTGCAATCCGGTGATCCCAATTTTATGATTTTTTAAGTAACTATTTCATGCAAATAAAATTATCAAGTTCGTATAAGAGTCAAGGGTCATCAACCAGTGTGTGCTGCCAGTGATGTCCTATGGAACTGAAACGTGGTCTTTAACTGCTGGCCTTTTAGAGTAACTCCGAATCATACAACAGGCAATGGATAGAGCTATGCTCGGAGTAACCTACTTTGCGCGGTAATATCCGGAACTAGGATATACGCCAAAGAACCAAAGCCACCGACATAGCTCGCAGGGTTTGCAAGTTGAAGTGGCAATGGGCAGGCCACATCGCTCGAAAAACTGATAACCGATGGGGCAGAAACGTTCTTGAGTGGCAACACGAACCGGAAGACGCAGCGTAGAAAGGCCTCCAACGAGGTGGACCGACGACATTGTGAAAGTCGCGGGCAACCGGTGGATGTAAATGGCAGGTTGTCGTACAGTGTGGCGGTCTAAGGGGGGGGGGGGCTTCGTTTAGCAGGATACTCCGGGCTGATGATGATAAGAGTCAAATTGGTCAAAGGGCTTGCAAGAATTGGGGGTGCGAGGTCTCAATTAGCTGCGGACTACTAGTACAGATTACTGTATTGTTTGTTACCCTTGGATAGGTTTGGTAATTTAGTTGGATTAAATAAAATTGAATTAAATAGTTTAATGAAAGCGGTATACCAAACACCACAGATTTGTTGTCTGCACAGAATAACTAAATCTAATGGCAAAAGCTCAAAGCTGGCGTCTGATAACTTGGCTTACTTATTCATGAACGTACAGTCAGCTGCAGAGTTGTGTAGTCGTTTCAGTTCAGGGAATAAAAAAAATAACAGTGTTTTTAGTATTGACCAAATTGCGGACTTGCTTCATGTCACCGTCATTTATGTTCAAAACAATAGACTAGGTATGCAGAAAACATAATGTACTAACTGCCTCTGGTTTTTGTTGGTCAAGTGTAGTTGGGTCTGCAAGTCTTGTGGCATCCTTATATAGTTTGATTTCATTCATATCATTCAAAATATTGTAAATGCGAAAGTTTGTGAGTTTACAACTTTCACGTTGTTTGAGTAAAATTTTGATTATATTATATCACACAACTGATTGGAGTGAAATTTAGATTATATATTGACTTATGGCTTGGATTAACATTATCATTATCATCATCATTTAGTATCTATTTTTAGCCTATAATCGCCCTGAGAATAAGCTTCTTTTATACACTAGATTGCGCGACACAGAGCTTCCTAGTACGAAATCTAGGGTACCTTAATACTTACTACTGGCTAACTCAATACATAATAATTATTGTTCTACTCTACTTCTGGTACCTACTTCATAAATGTTAGCTTACTTTTGTGTGAAATAAATAAATAAATATATACGCAACTCATCCCAGTCCAGTGCCAATCTTATCCAGATTCGACCCGCAAACTTTACTCATCATCGACCATACTTGGTCCCCTGAGCCTACTTGGTTTACTATTGTTGGTTGACACAGGTTTATATCCCGGAAAATATGATGAAACCGCGAAGCGCTACTAGTGCAAGTTACTATTTCCGTACTAGTTATCAGAACAGCCCTAAAAAGCTTCATTTATTATCGCAATTTTAATTCAGTTAATTCCGCAGCTGACTGTGCGAAATACCTCAACCTCTATCCCGTTTTACGACTGATTAAAACCACAGACCTTGCCGAACTTCGTTATTAAATGAGCAAAGCATCGACTTGCATTCAGGCGAGCTCCAATCCCAAACAATATTCAACTTTATTTAAAAGTTCGTAAAGTTTGAAATAGTTGGAGGATTTCGATTTTGAATGTGCTGATAAATAACAGCACAACTGTTTCTTAGAGGATGGGGTTATTAATTTGGTTAAGCTTATGATCATCATCACCATCATCAGCCCACCTTATTCTACTGCTGGACATTCATCAACAGCCAGAAGACGTATATTGCCCTTAAATGGGAGGGGTTGCCATTATCTTAGCCCCCGCTTGGCTGGCGGCTTGGTGATCGCAGAATGTTCACCACCGTCAATCGTCCTCCGATGATTCTGGATCAGTTTTAGGACGTACCCAACGTCCATCAAGTAGCTTATCTATCAAGTATCTAGTAAATCGGATTATTCTAGGCAAGCGTGCTCCATCGTAGACTGCATCTTCGTTTATCATCAGACGAGATGGCAGTCAAAAGCAAGCCTATAAATAAATAAAATAAAAAAGTAATAAGCGTCAATGCAGTGTTGCCCTGGGGCCGTACCGTGAACTGCTTATAGCGGGACCGAATAAGTTCAGCTGCCGACACTGCGCGACCGCGAACCTTATTGCGAGGCGATGAAATTCACAGTCGCGCAGCGTCGGCAGCTGAGCGTATTCGGTCCCGGAATAAGCGCTCATGGTACGGCCCTTGGACTGTGTTCTGTACTCATTTTCCTGGGTACAGCTGCAGTGGTCATAGGTAGCTAGTATACCTTACCATTACAAGTGCTGTCTTGTTCGTCTCCTTATTTATTACTATAAAAAAGTATACAGGGTTACGCATAACGATATTATTAAGCCGAAAATAATCTGGGTGTCTTCAAGTCGCGAGTGAATCGGTTTTTTCTAGGCAAGCGTACTCCATCGCAGGCTGCATCTTCACTGTACACCAGGCGAGATAGCAGTCAAATGCAAGCCTATTAACAATAAAAACTATGTTTTAATTAACTCCGTACAGTTGTGCACTTATATCCTTAACTAGTGGTAAGTCGCTTATCTTCTATTAAATCCAGCTCTAGAGCTCAAATCTCGCTGTAGCGGGAACCTGATTTACCTAACAATGTTGACAACAATGAACATGTCACGTGGATTGGCGTTGCCGCTTGAATAATGACTTCCTGTGGCGCCACAATGGAGCAAACCTTAAGAAATGGTTTATTTTCGTGTGTACAACTTTATGGAACGAAAGTTGGTGTGTACCAAAAATGTTTACCTGGATGAATTTACATACTCTTGCGAAAATCCGATTTACGGTTCTTTAGATTTTCTAACATTGAGCAGTAAGCACTATGGGAATGGGATAAATCACGTAGTCAGGAACGGAGTTGTGTTAAGCAACTTGCTGCCGTAGTCCCAATTGTGCAGTGACGGCACTTGTGGGCGGAGCCTATTCGGCCAGTCTGCTAATGTCCGCCTCGCGTAGCAGACATTACGTTTTAAGTATTTTAACGCGTTAATAGTAGAAATAATATTAACTCAATAATAAATAGATTCTCCTTCTAGGAGCTATGATGCAAATTGATACACAGATACACATATCAAACTTATTCCTGTGTTTTGAGTTAAAAATGAGTCACTTCGTTTCGTTATCAAGAAAATCTATTTCCACGATTTTATAGTCGACCCATAGTTCAAGTTGTTCATAATGTCGAGTACTGTGAATTCCTAACGGATCAGTACAACCGTTCCGTACCCATGGTATAAGTACTGGATCTTACTTCTATTCTCTCAGTGAGACCCCAGCCTTAGAACATCGCGGTCCCGTTGCACACGACCTTTTCTATTCCACAAACGTATTCATAATGATTTTTTAATGATCACTTAATGACTGACAGGCGTACCAACCTGATGATTTATGTATGACAACATCGCGTGATAGGTAGGCCACGTAACGTAACTTATGGAATATGAGTAATAATAAGTAAGTTACGAGTATATTTAGGTTCTAAGCCTGTTTCATTCGCTTGATCGAATTGATATTTAATTATAATAGAGCGTTCAAAGTGTATCTAGATGTTTATCTAAATACGAATTGAAACAATTATCGCAAACATTATTGATTATGGAAAAAAACACAGAGTTATTTATTCCTATTGGCTTTTATCCGCGGCTTCGCCCGCGTATCCCATAGTAACCGCATGTATACCATAGTATAAGACCATAACAGTCTACGTACGCGCACCGTCTTCAAAAACTAGTATGTTTTTGGTAGGACGTTACAAAACAGGCCTAACTCGCGAATGTATAAAAAATATTGTGAGAATTAACTCACTTTCGAAGTTTCAACGTTTGTTTGTCGTAAATTCTAATATAATTTTTAGAGTTCCAAAATTAGGAGTCCATAGCAAAAACATCAAACTATGTTAATGAATACCAACTTCATTTTAACATTATTTCTAAGTGCCAAATTACAGTAATTTATTCATAGGGCTATATGAAAGTATCATAATCTCTAATTACTATTCCTAAGACCGACTTCAAAGTACCTACATAATCCTGAATTTAGATGAACCAATGAATATTCACTGCTCAAATAGGGTTTTGATGGTTTTAGAAGTATCGTTCTAAAAAAATTAAAAGGATAGGACTTTAGTAGGTATATCTATACGGCACAATAGGACAAAAGGTTGTATGTAAGTTTGTAATTATGTCTGTATGTTTGTTTTTCCATTCCATTAGCCTTCATAGATTTTGAGATCGTAGATTCGTCTATTTATATGGGGATAAGGCTTAAACCTGAAGCCACGTTGGAAGCCTTCGACTTATACTACGATATTTAGGGCGGAAGTTAGGAAAATACCAACCCATAATTTTATTTTGTATGTATAAACAAACTATAATCAATTAGCAAAATTATACAGCACCCTTATCATGGACGTTCGTGATTCTGATTGCGAGCGTGCGCGAGCAGGAGGGCGCATGGCGCGAGTGGGTTGGTACGAGCAGGATGGCATGCTATCGCAATCGCAATCGCGAATGTCCATGATAAGGGTGCAGGTCGTTAAAACGACGAATGAGTTCATGTTCGATGGATTTATTAGTAAGATATGAAGAGGTCCACTACGAATAATATTACCAGAGAAATTACTGGGCATGAAGAGACGAGCGCAGTGCAGTGTAGCACAGGATTTTGTTCGGAAGTTCATAATTCTGGCACTGCTACTATTATGTACGGACGTGATACTTATCACCACGTCTCGCTCATCTAGATACAACATTGCATAAAAAAGAAGAAAAGAAAAGAAGCACTATCTATAACCCTAAACCGTTTGTTCGCAGATTTCATGTCACTCGAACTAGTAGAGGGTTTCCCAGTCCTCCTAGTGAACTACGGTTCCGGAACCACACGACTCAACAACAGCGTCGTACAAGTGGCCGACGGGAAACCGCATCTTATAGAAATAGTGCTCATGCGGAGTTCCATAGAAATGTTCGTCGATAGATGCAAGCTGTCGACTTGCATGAGCTTAGCTGCGCCTACAGGGCCGAGAGAGATACTTAATGGTAAGTCCATTTACATGTTATTTAACCATGATATCGAATTTAAACGCATGTATTGCCATCGATCTAGTTAACCAAACGGCCGCTACAATCGTCAACTAGACAAGCGATAGCAAGTGACTGTGGTCGTAAATTCAGTCCGATCGATACATAACCGATATAATTATGTAACATTTATTAATTTAAATGAAAAACCTTTCCACGCCAAATATACCAAAAAACTCGCTTGCACTTTGAGTTTTCACATTTCAAGGTCCTGTCCTAATGGTTAAGTCGAACTAAAAGATTTCCGGATTAAAATCAACTATTTATCCGTTCAATAGGGCATTGATCATTTAACTACGAGTTTTTTTCTTATTGAGGAAACATTTGTAGTCTAATCGAGTAGACTTGTTCGATCACATGTCCAGAGGTAATGTATGATTTTATTCCACAGTAAACGGACCTCTACAGCTGGGTGGATCCAGCATAGACCTGCAGAACCTGGCGCGAGCATTCGGGTGGCGACACGTTCCAACCAATCAGAACTTTGTTGGGTGCATCAGTAACTTTACGTATAACGATTTTGTAAGTATCAAGTTATTGTATAAAAGGTGTTTTACACTAAACGGTATTTAGGGAAACCTTTCCTTTCAATAAAGAGTGTAATCAGAGAAAGATTATAATATTATATTCATTTTTTTTGCAACTAACCGTAAGTGTAACCTGAATACCAGGCCCAGAAAAAGTGTAGCGAAATGAGCGTCTACCCTGACTACCGGGCCCAGAAAAAGTGTGGCGAAATGAGAGTCTACCCCGACTACCGGGCCCAGCCCGCCTAGCACGCGAGCCGTGATAAACGTCTATCCACTCTTTTTTTCCCGCGTAAACGAGACAGACGTATCGGATATATATATTCTAGCTTTATCACTTGCCCGCGCCGGGAAAAACCAATTAGTCCTCGGCGCGAGCTAGGGGGGCAGAAAAAGTGTAGCGAAATGAGCGTCTACCCTGACTACCGGGCCCAGAAAAAGTGTGGCGAAATGAGAGTCTACCCTGACTACCGGGCCCAGCCCGCCTAGCACGCGAGCCGTGATAAACGTCTAACAACTCTTTTTTTCCCGCGTAAACGAGACAGACGTATCCATATTCTAGCTTTATCACTTGCCCGCGCCGGGAAAAACCAATTAGTCCTCGTTGCGAGCTAGGGGGGCAGAAAAAGTGTAGCGAAATGAGCGTCTTCCCTGACTACCGGGCCCAGAAAAGGTGTAGTGAAATGAGAGTGATTGAGCGCAACAATTCGAATAATTCACATTACCCTATCATTATAGATGCTGCATTTGGGGGATGACTGATTATGCAATAGCTAGACATACCACACTTAGTGAAGAATAAAATCAAATGCTAAAATGTGTCTTAGAGAAATAATTTAATTCGATCAGTAAAGTTATGGTTATAGACCGTTAAGCTTGGTTAACGGTGGTGAGCATTCTGCGATCCTCAAGCCACCTGCCAAGCGTGGGGATTATGGCAACACCCCTCTATTAAGGGGGAGGCCTTCGTCCAGCAGTGGGCGTTTTATGGCTGATGACGAGAGTAAAGTTATCAGACATTGGCTTCAAAGTTTTTGATGGGGATTGAGAAGAGATGCTCTGTCTGTCTCTGTCCTCTTCTATATTCGTTTCCGCTAATGTAATATGTAGTAAATACCTATTCATCTCTTTTCCACTAATAATAATCTTTTTCAAAAATACTTTTCAACCTTGCAACTAACATTCCAATTCGTAACTAATTGGACTCGCTAAAAAAATTCAAATGAATTCACGCGTCACGTGTTTTGCAATGCCAGCTAAAAATACTCGGAATATTTAAATAAAAAGTGTCACTCCCTACTCAGTAGTTTAATCAAGTGAAAACCCATTAAACTCATTTTTGGATAGGTATTATTATACGGTAGAAAGATTGTCAGTACTGTGGATTACTTGAATTCAGCTAAGCCCAGTGATTGAGTAGATAAAGAGCTGACACCTCATAGCAAAGAGAATGTAAGGTTTAAATCCCTCAATGTGTATGCCACACCTAATCTGGGGGTAAATCACGTAAATTTTTTAAACGTCGCGAAATCCACAACTTGCCTAAGTCACGGCCACTTTCATAAAAAAAAACAGGTTTTTCTTCATTCTTTCCTATTTTTTTTGTTCCTTTGCCCATATGGAGCAAGCTAAAGCCATAAGGCCAAATTTCCTGCACCCTTATCATGGACGTTCGCGATTCCGATTGCGATAGCATGCCATCCTGCTCGTACCCACCCACTCGCGCCATGCGCCCTCCTGCTCGCGCACGCTCGCAATCAGAATCAGGAACGTCCATGATAAGGGTGCTGGTCGTTAGTCATACTGTAAAGTAGCCTCAATCTTAATACAAGCTTTTTCGGAGTTTTGAAGACAACACGAAAATGTTTCACCACGTTATATCACATCCTTCCCACTCGCGTACTTTTGCGTGTGAATCAAGTACAATACGGCGACATGATTTCTTCGGGTTCCCGCCAAAACTCCATTTAAATTTCTCAGTTCCATTGACGTTGTTTTTTTTATGACGTAAGAAAACAAATGACACGGAAACAGGGCGTCCTGTTTCCGCGCGTGCGAATGTGAACACTTTATAGCATAAACTACACAGCATAGTATTTACTTACTCTATGCTACACAGTACCTACTATTATAATATAAAGTATGAGCGCCATTTAGTGTTGTTTATTGAAAAATTACTAAAATATCTCATTCTTCTTTACTGACTCTTTACGTATACAGTTATGGCAGGTATGTTTCTAATTACCTGCTATAATAACTAGACGACCGTTGGGGACGAATTTACGCTACATGCTTTTGGTCCTAACGTCTACTTTCATTACATTTTCATGAGTGTCTAATCAGAAAATATAATTATGATTAGTTGGCTAAAAACAATATTAAGCTTCGGGCAGGATTTACTCAGTAATTACTGAATGACATTATTTTTGACACGTTAAGAGCTAGACAGTGTGATCGTTTGATAACTTTCCCTAATATTAAAACTAGTATTAATCCACCTCGTCGTCAGCCATAAAACATCCACTGCTGGACGATGGCCTCCCCCTTTATAGCCATAATCACCACGCTTGGCAGGCGGCTTGGCTTGGTGGATTAATCCACCTAATCAAATAGTATTAATTTAACTAGTATTATTATTTTATATCCACCAAAATGAAACGACGCGTCGAAGAGTGTTATTGAGAGACTTCATTTGATGTAATGCAATTGTAATATCCTTTTATTAGACATTTGATTCTGATGCACCACTCACTAAACTAGACATTGACCATGGACGTGGATTTGTCCTAAAACTGCATCCAGAACTGCCGGAGGATGGGCGGCAGCGTTCTCTCAGTTAACGGTGGTGAGCATTCTGCGATCCCCAAGCCTCCTGTCAAACGTGGGGATTATGGCATAGCAACATTCTATTAAGGAGGAAGCCTTCGTCCAGCAGTGAACGTCTTCTGGCTGATGATGATGAGGCACTCTAAACTAAACCAATCTAACACGCTAAACTTATCCACATCTCATTGTTTGGGATATTTAAGCTGAGCGGTAACATTTAAATTTCTCTTCTACAGATGTACAACCTGGGTGAGCCTTCGGTCCACAAGAACGCTGACCCGAGCTGCCAGCGAAGCATGTTCACCGCGGTCACCTTCGGAATAGACACCAACTTCCTAGTCGCTATATTAGTGTGCATCGCTATTCTAATCAGTAAGTTGCTTCTAATTAGTTATTTTTTTAAATATATTAATGGGTTCGCGTTTGAACTTGCCCCACCGAGGCGTAGACAATGTAGCAAAAGCACACTAGTCCAGAAGACACCTATATTCACTCCTCGTTTGAAGATCTCCAGATTATATGAGCTTGGAAATAATGTTGCTGGTAGAGAGTTCCAAACCTTTGCAGTCTTCTCTCTACTGGTGTCGTTTTGTCTCTATAACTAGTTTATTCAGGTATTCTAGTAAGTAGGAACGACGTCATTGTATTTGTCATTGTGAACTACGTTTACAATGGGACCAGCGACGAAAGCGCAAAAAAATACCAACTGTTATATAATCCGGCTCGAAGGACCAATGTACGGGACGGACAAGCGTCTGGGCAACCCTGGCCTGGTATGATGCGAGTGGACTGTAAACATAGAGACGTAGCCCCAGGGTACCAAGGCCCGTCCGTTCGTAGCTGGTGAGGGGGCAACGAAAAGGCGGATTCTTCAGTGACACGACCGGGATTGCTTTCTGGAGAGAGAGTACCGCCGCTCTGTTCTGGAGGTCTTGAGAGTCACCTGTCTAGAGATCTGTACCAGATGGTTTTATAAGTTAATTTACGTATATGACTTTTTCTTTGAAACAGTTTCTTGTTTTTCAGCAAATATTATACATATTATGTTAAATTGTCGAAAAGTTGATCTTGAGAAGTTGTTAGTTACCAATGAATGAACCAAAAAGATAAGAGGAGGTCCTTCAAAAATCTTCAAATCTTAAAAAGTATAAGTGTTCTATCAGCACTTCAAATATCAATCAAAATAAAAAACAGAGGCTGATAAGAAGAGGCTAAGAAGACTTTCGAAATCAATGTCCAAGTCCCCAATCGAATTCCATAAAGAGGACATACATAGCATTGATTCTCATCTGTCCTAATGTCATGTTGTCCTTTGGAGTCACTGTTAGCTCAAAAAGTCTGGTTCGAGGTGGGACTATACTGGGGCGATATACTCTGTTTGCAATGTGAAGCAATGCATCCATGCAGAGTTTGGGCAGAATGCTTTTATCATGTATAAATCTTTAGTTTTCTTAACTTCGTTTTTTTTCTTTAGGATACATTCTTCAACTCTTTGTTTTCTTCCACAGTACTACTCTTAGCCGTAGTCGTGCACAGGCGTAGAGCCGACGCTTGGGCGGAAAAAGAGCTCGATGACATTAGAGAGAACATCATCGCGTACGAAGACGAAGGCGGCGGCGAAGGCGACGCGGGATACGACCTGCACGTACTGAGGCAGATGTACGACGGACCGCCTGACACGGACGCCTTTATACAACGAGGACGTGAGTACTGACAACCAACCAGGGTTACCAACGAAATTTGTATTTATTTTGAACTGAAACTATTAATTTATTTTGAATAGCAACCTAGTTAGGAGACCGCTCGACTTGATAGCGAGAAGTCGCGGGTTAAAATCCCAAGGCCGTACCAATCTTTGGAGTTTTTGTTCGGAATTTCATGCCACTGGTTTTTTGATGAAGAAAAACATCGTGAGGAAACCTGCATACGTCCGGAGAAGTAATTCAATAGCAATCAACCAACCCGCAACTAGGCCAGCGTGGTGGATATGGCCCAATCGTATTTTGAGGGCAGTCCAGCAGTAGACTAATAACAATTAAAACTGCATCCAGAACTGCCGCAGGACGGGCAGCAGCGTCAGCAGCTCTTAGTTAACGGTGGTGAGCATTCTGCGATCCCCAAGCCGCCTGCCAAGCGTGGGGATTATGGCGACCCCTCCCTATAAAGGGGGAGGCCTTCGTCCAGCAGTGGACGTCTTCCGGCTGTTTAAGTGAAATGAAGTGAAGGGAAATTTTTGGGAAATGGCCGGTTTTTTGGAATGTTCAATTGTCCAGATTGTCCAGCTTATACAAAATATTATCAAGACTTATCAAATTTCTAAAAGTCTTAGGTCACATGGATTACGAACATTTAAAGAACATACAGGTACACAGGCTCCAATGTGAATAAACCCTTCTGTTAAAAAATAATATGTCCAATCCTTCTAAAACCTGCTTTCTCCCACAGCACTAGTTGGCGCGGCGCCGGATTTGTCCGGTTTCTTGGACGACAAGAAGTCTGTGCTGGACCGCGACCCCGACATCAACCCGTATGACGACGTGCGACACTACGCGTACGAGGGAGACGGCAATACTAGCGGCTCTCTCTCCTCTTTGGCTAGCTGTAAGTAGAAACATGATGTTACACACAAACTAGAAATAATAGATAAACTCGGCCGATAAAGACTTCTTTAAATACCAAGGAGTATAAAGCTATATAGCTGTATAGTTTACAGCTTTTTTATGCATTGGAGTGACAAAACGAGCGAGGCGTTCGCCTGGTGGTAAGCTTTATGCCTGCCCATAAATAACAGTAGCAGCACTGGAATTGAATTGACGGCTTTCTTAGTCGCGGTCAATAATATAAACCAATCTTTTCAACCGACTTCAAAAAAGGAGGTTCGATTCGACTGTATGTTTTTTTTTAAATTTTATGTTACGCGATTACTCCGCCAATTATGAACTGATTTTGATGATTATTTTTTTGTTTGGTAGGTAATACTTCAGATGTGGTCCCATATATTTTTCCCATTTACATTTTTATCGAAATCAGTTCAGTAGTTTGGTTTTTAGATCAAAACTACTAGAAAATATGAAGATGTCATCCAGGTATACGAATTTGAAGTCGGTTGTATATATATATGTGGTTGTTTTTTTAAAGCGTATTGTAAACCTTTTTGTTCTTTTTTTAAAACTTATTAGTTTGCGTTGGACCACCTACTAGTTGTAACCGCCTGTTGGATGTACTATTTGTAATGTCGTCAGTGGTGGTCCATGTAACATGTAACCATTATTCCTCTTTCTCTAGGTACTGATGACGGCGACCTCAAGTTCAACTACCTGTCCACGTTCGGCCCTCGCTTCCGTAAGCTGGCCGACATGTACGGAGACTCCGAAGACGACAGACCACCGCACGAAGAGTCGTGGTGCTAGCATCGCGCCTGGCTAGTGTAGCCGCGCCAATTTGAACCTTAAGTGTACGGACATAGGGCCCGCGCCCAGTGCTTCGGTTCGCTAGACCAAGATGCCTTATTGCTTAATGTTTTGTGTCCATCATTTGCTTAGTTATGGATTGCTGTGCTGTAGTGACGTCACTGGTGACGTCATGGGTCGGACCGTTTTTCCACTATTTGTGGTTGTCCAATATTCAGGCATATTTGTTATGTCTATTATATTTTTTAGGTGTAAATGTTATTGCGAGACTAAATAAATTCTTTCGTAGGTACCATTTTCTATTCAAAATTTGATAAGAACTTAAGTCTAAAATTATTGCCATCATTTTTGAACAATGAATCATTTCAATAATGAACGATAATTTTACTTTTGAACGATATGTTTAGGGTATTGAGTGGTACAACAGAACTAAAGCTTTTCTTTCTTTAAGTTTTACTTTCGCAAGTAATGCTGAATGTTTTTCAGAATAGTTCAAAATATGCCAATTCTAATATTGGCGTGAGCATACATATTCCTGAACCACCTTAATTAAACTCATTTTCTAGTTTAACATTTAGTACGGAAATGTATTTTTCAACATTGATTTTGAACATGTGGTAACGTTTACACCTAATTTTGAACTATTAAAATGCCCTTAAAAAATTCCCACCTATAGGGCGCATTGATGAAATGATTTTGTACTGGAATTTGATTTATACGTACTCGAGTAATTATTTTATACCTTTGATCCATTATATACTAAGATTTTGATTTTATTAAAAAAATCACGTTCAATGCGCTCTTCAATATTAACATTTTGACGGTCTGTGATAAAGTGTTTTTGAATTATTTTTAGTGCTGGAGTTGACAAATGAGCCTTATTTTTATTGTTTTTCTGACCAATCTTAGACTTTTAATAGGTATAGCTGGCAAAAAGACAAAACATTTTTCTCCTGACAGTACAGTGGAAAGTCACATCAGTGGGAGAAGTCATTCTATCATCTTCCTCATACATATGAGTAATTACGGGGTTGTTAGTATTAAAAGCTATTAGCGATAGTGGCGCTCCTATTAATGTATGCTCTTTTTTTGTCAAGCTACCCAAAACTCACGCCAATTCGAAAAAAAACCGAATTTTTGCATTGAGGTATTAAGCTTTATGTATCAGACTTCAGACTGCATTTCAACAAGCTGTCTCTCTCGCCTCATTATGTGATCGCTTGTTGTGTTGTATTATTGGCATAATAATATGCCGTATATACAAGGTATTTCAGGTAGGTATAGCAATACTTCCGGTTGTTGATCTACTCTTCAAAATGATCACGTTTTAGAAAACAGGTTTACTAAATTCTAGAAAAAAAATTAGCCACCATACAATTTTTTTTTTCCTTTATTAAAATTAAAAATTAGCCACCATACAAATTTTTTTTTTTTTTTTTCCGTGATTAAAATTAAAATTAAAAATTAGCCACCATACAAATTTTGATCATTTTTGTTTTATTTATCTTTTTTTTCCTTTTTCAAAGAGTGAAAACAGAGCCCTTCGCGCCATGTGATCGAACTATAGTCTGAGTATCCGATTTAATTAAACGTGAGTATTCCCGTATAAATAAAACAAAAATGTGTCAAAACCACGTCAGTTTTCATAATAAAATTTTGATCACGTCATTTTTTCGACCGACCACGTTTTTTACGGGATCTCAGTTGTTTTTTTCTTGAATTTAAACATACGTTGATTGGTAGATCATGACCATGTATTGATGTATCTATATGATATTATTTGTAAACAAAGAGTTTTTAACATACACTTATTTTTATCAGAACGAAGAGCAAGAGAGCAGAGTGAAGTTGTGTAGTGGAAGTGTTGATATTAAAATGCAACAGGATGAGGCAGATAATAACTCAATGTAATTTTAGTGAGTGTTTATTACCTATTAATAAATCTTTCTTGCTGAGAATAGTTCCATGGTTGTCTTTGGTTTAAATATTGTGTGCTTTAGCGCAAATATCACATGACCCTGATAGACATAAATTAATGAAAGAAAAAATATGTTTAAAGATATTTTCTTACATTTATTTGTTTGGTCAAATGTCGTGCTTCTTTATTCGGCAGCTTAACCCGTATTCTATTTATTTTTCACAACTAGATAACAAGTTTATGACTTTTTTACTCTTATTTGTAGACAATTCAATGTACAGCGCCTAAACGTCTCAACTATTTAATATTTAAAGTAGAGATTACATCGGGAAATTGACCTAAAAATGTTATTGTAATGTTTTAAGAAAATGACTGATAACTATCGTTGTTTAGGCATAACATTCGGGCGTGTCGTAAGTTAGGATCTAAGTGTAAATTCTCTTTAAATTTGGATAAGGTTTCAATGTGTATTTTTAGTGTTAAGTTATTTTGTAAGGTTATGTCCACAGTGTCTTCAACAGTTGGGTCGCTTCAGTTGAATTGGAGAAAAACTGTCGCTGATTGGTTCGCTCAAGGCCACTGCCACGTTACTGGTGTGTGATTGGTAGCCGAGTGTACAGGGTGTTCAGTTATTGTTAATTAACTGTTTTGTATGGTGATATTAGACTAACCAAGGTTTATTTTTTGGACAGATTTAAAATCACAATATTATTTATTTTCTGGGTTTTGTTTGTAACGTTGGGCAGCTTAGTTTAAAATAAATCGACTGTTGATATCACTGTGGCTTCGTTTGGGCTGTCATTCAAGGTGTCAGATACTCAAGTGCCATTGTTTCGTCCATTTTGCAATCCAATAATGTTATTTGCTTCAAACTTTACCTGTGAGTTTGCTATGATTTATGTTTACGTAAATATTTTGATAATGATTTGATGTATTGGTGATTTTAATGATTTGATTATTCAAATTCAAATAAAACAACGTAGGATTACGTAATTTTTTTGAATTTTTGATATGGATTTAATTTTTCTTTGTATCGAAATTATTTGTGTAATTTAACTAGATAACTAGATACATTTTTTTTAATGATTTTGTTACTCGAAAACTAACATGACACTGAAACTTGAAAATATGTTCACAATTTTAACAATGTTCAATAAGTTTTTACGTAAGTATATCATATTATGCTAATATTGGTATGTATTTCAAACTATGATTTTCGTCACAGTAATTTTTTCTCTACCCTTGAGAGTGTGTTGATAGTTAAGATGACATTTTGGCTTGTAAATATGTACATAATTTCATATGTTAACGTTTCTAAGTAAGAAATTGAACTTTTTTATGAGTATAAATAGGAAAAATATACAAGGTGTCTTAACGTTATGCATATCAACGAATTTTAAGATAATGTGTAATGTAACCGTTGAATTTCTGTAACAAGTAAATATTCAATATAATCGTACCTATTATAATATAATGGCATTTTCTCTATAAACCTTACGTTATAAATACATTTAGATTGTACAACATGTGTCTGTTTTTTTGTGTAAAAAGCGGTAGCATTTTATAGATTTTGTATTTTCGATGTTAACGTCTATTTTATTTCAATAACAATGTTTTACACAACTGAGCTTGAGCGTCCAAATTTACACAACTGACAGAAAATGTTAATTTCCCTTGACAGTAGTGTCATCGGGAATACGGCCATGCCCCCATAAAACATATACATAGTGATGGACTGCTGTGGTATATTTTTATTAAGAATCTTAAATAAATATAAGGTTGTACAGCTTGGCAAAAAAGTCATGAAACGGAATATATTTTCTCTCACATGGAAAATGCGTCAGTGTGCTAATTTCGGGCCAATCATCTTTGCGATAGTGGCAACACTAATTAATTGACTTTTTTTTTGCCAAGGTATAGATACCTATGTATGATGTTGATTATTCTTAATTATGTACTATACAATTAGCGACAATGAATAGACGGGAAATAAGCGCACGGATTTTGAAGACTATATGTTGCGCGCCGGCTCTCCACTCGCTTTAGTCATACTCTGCCTTTACGTCATGCGAGCCGTACGACACGACAATACAAACTTCTAATACATGTACATGTGTTCTCTTTTTGTCATGCAGTAATTAGATTCTCTATCTCTATTTTCCGACTAAAGTAATATGCATACTTTTAGCTAGGTATGCTTGATTGTTGTCTTGTTAATTTTGATCGATTTGTAAGCGCTGGGCCCGTCCATTCCATTATCACCGTCGCTGTATAATAGTACATTATGATACGAGTGTGCTATGTTGGTCATTACACTAGAGGCGGTATTATGCGCGCGAGCCGCAGGCGAGCGCGATAAGAAAGCCGAGAGCGTAATGACTAATAGCACAAGAGTTCCATACGACTGTTTTCGTCACACTTGCGAGGAAAAAACATATTTTTTTTGATAATAATCAACCACACAGCGAAAACGTCAACAAACATTTGCGGAAAATGGCGCCCAAATCAGTAATGCGCGCGCAGGTTGACATTTACTTCAGCGGCATAAGAACTCTTTGTTGGTATTATAAAAAAACTGTAAGTATTACCCGGCTATATTAAGAGTGCTTCGTACACGTACGTCTAATTGCAGTCACGTACAAACTTGACTTTACCGGGTTATACCTATTATAGTACAAGTGCCGTAATGTAAAGTAAAAAGCACGCGTGTATAATAGCTTGGATTATGAGCCTAAAAGCGATGTAATAAGATCTACTTTACGAGCAAGTGTGATGAAAAATATATTACAGCATCCGTCGCTATAGAGCGGGGCTTCAAGATGCCCGCTAACACGTAATCAGGGCGTAATCACGGGGATTGAACGTCAGAAAATGGAGCCGGTTCCCTTGTACGGCAAATAGAAAAAAAATATAGCTGATATGGTATCTATCTCTTTTCTTTCATTTTACTAGAAGAGTACCTACGCCAGTTTTAGTCATTGTTATTTTGTTTAGTTTTAGTTTACGTAACGTAATCAGTAATCAGTAATCGGCAACAACTAACCCATACTAAAATTGTATTTAGCTCAGTTTGAAATCCTAACTGTAAAAAATATGGTTGGGACAAAAGGTATTTTATACTAAAAGTTAAGTAATTTCAGCCTATCCAGTTACAAACATGTAAAGTATTAAAGTGCATTCCAATTAATACAAATAAATATTGATGTATGTGTGTAATAAATATAAATATTGTTAAGGTATCGGATCAATTATTGTACTTAGGGTTCTGTTGGTGAACATTTTAAATGCGAATTTAAGGCCCTTATTCATAGACAGTTAAGATCGAATTAGGGTTTTTTCTTTCTGTCGATTTGATGTCTAATTCGACAGTTCGTTAATATAATTTGTAACTCTTTTTATTTGCGAAATGGGTAGCAATTCCTCTGCCTGGGATCTCTTTTTTATTTGGGACAGGGTAGGGTTTTACTTTAGATATTGATACAATAGAAATATTTTTTAAAGTTTTAGCATATTTTGAGAGTGGAAAGTATAGCAAACATAGATTAACGTCCTATGCAGACTATATATAATTTCTTGATCATTTCTTGATCTCTGATTCTGACTACTTATAATTTTAGGAATTACTGCTTATGCTTATTATGATTGCTTAGTTAAATTCTAGTAGAAACTCTCTATGAATACGGGGCTTAATATTTTAAATACGACGTATAGTTCCGGCCAAAAATGGGCACCTTCAGAATGTGACACTGCCATAAAATTTAAACGTTAAGATAGAGTTAAAGCGCAAAGTGGAGTGGCGTGGTGTAATAGTTTTTTATTTTTTCCGAAATGGAAGTTCTATGTTCAGTTTTATGACATTAGCAAAATGTTTTTTTTAGAGTTTGACCAAATTTATGTCACGTCGGATATTACAGTGATTTTAGTTAGATAAGATAACAAAAAACTGATTTTGTTCATTTGTTTTTCCATATCAAACCTGGCCATGGCCCAGTAATGATCTGTTTCAACAACAACAACAGAACAGTTCGGTCGGCTGTTTTAATTCCATTTTCATTTATGAGAGTGACAGATGAAGGAAATGAAATGAAATTGTTGTCTGATGGCCGCGGTCCAAGTCCAACAGATATCAAAAGCTAATCAAAAAAACGCTTTACGAATATTTCTAACTTCTGAATTCTAACTATGGTTTTGACGATGAGGTCAGATCTATAGCGTATGTAATATAGCTTGATCTTAGTAAATAATATCGACTACCTACTAATATCAACAGTATTTTTGCAAAGTTTCTGACGTGCCATATTTTTTGGCTTAAACTTTATTTAATTAAACTGAATTGTACGGCAGAGTAAATTTGATGTTTACCGGCAATGGTTAAATGCTTTTATGATTAAGATTTTTATACTATTTAATTTAATTTAAGTTAGTGAGCAAGTGATCGTTGTCTAAATAATATGATTAAGAAAATAACTTTTTTTACTAAATTTCGTAAAATTTACGAAATTCATCGACTGAGGATGACTGTCGTGAAATAACTGTATTAGTTTGCAATTTGACATGATGTAATTAGTGTAAGAATTATAATTTTTAAATTGTTTATATAGAAATAAAAATATTCAATTCAACATTGAAAATAAAGTGATGAAATTGAAATATGTTTTTAATTAACGAGTCCTACCTACAATAATTAAGAGCTACGCATAAATGCATCCCCAAGCCACAAATACATTTATTCTAATACTAAGAAAATTTATTAGCAAAATTACTAAGCATAAGGGACTAGAATATTTATTTACAAATAGTTTAAAACTAAACTAAAACCAGAACTTCACAATATACAATATAAAACAATAAATATCCTACTATAAATGGCTTGCTATAGAGCGTTACATGCCGTCAAGATCGCTACCCCTAGAAATAGACAAACTCAATGTAATTTGCAAAAAAAAAGGTACCTTTATAAATCAGGGTAGAACATTCAAAAAATTTTTTTTTAATACAAAAATAACCAAGCACTTAATGTTCTAAAAGTTCAGTCTTAAAGTACACTTTTAGCACCAAACTTGATCTCTACATCAACTCTTGACGCGCCACATTACAACGCACATAGAATAGGTGGCACATAGGTGGGCTCCTATTTACAAAATGCCTATTTCCAAAATAGTACACGCTTAATACCATTATTTATTTAGTGGTACACGGAATTTATAGTATCTATTCAAATCATAATTGCGACTTGATGATGTCCAAATTCAGGTACTCACTGGTGATAATATGCCATAAACCGAGTTAATTAAATATCAGTAGGATTACGCATAACTGTTACTGCCACCACCATTATCTAGTCGCTAACATCGGTATAGAAGCATTACAGTTTCCCCTATGACTAAAGTTACCATGAGGGCTTGAAGAGTTAGGACGGACGTCTATTCTGACAAAGTATTTTCTAAGGTCAATCACCAATGGGATATGGGTAGGTACCTGGATTAGAAACGTTAGCGAGGCGCTATACAATCAACCCTACCGTTTTGGAGCATTTCACCTAATTGGGGCGAAGCCAAAAACATTGGCGATAACATACAGCATATTGCAGGAGTGTCAGTATGTTTTTCTACCTACAGCCTCAACGCTTCATTTTATTTTGATTATTTGCCGTATAATTCAGAAAAATTATAGATTCGTGGAGATTTAGTGCCTCGAGAGGTCGCTGGCTCATCTTACCTACTTAATTAATGATTACGAAGTAATGATACACAAAAAATGCCAATGAAAAAATGCACCAGCCTACTACACCCACCAACCTACTACTACGTGGTTGAATATCGTTTAAATTGAAAGCATTTATGCAAGTAAAAAATAAAATAAGACGTTATGTCGTTGCTATGTATGTGTTGATAGTTTGAAGAAGAAGGGCTTTCGCTTTTCTGTGGGTTCAAGAGTACCACGCTGCTATTCTGAGCTCAGCGGTGCGTATTTTCGTACAACATGTATGTTCGTTTAACACACGCAGCATAGGTACCTAGGCCTCCCACTTGGTGGACCGACGACATTTTGAAAGTCGCGAGCAACTGGTGGATGCAATGGCATGTTGTCGTACAGTGTAACCGCGTCTTAGGGGGAGATCTTCGTTCAGCAGTGGAAGTCTTCTGGCTGTTGATTATTTGTGTGTTAGTACTATACACACAATTAACACACTTCACACAAATACAGGGTTAGCTCTAATCAGCTAGCATCCTTTTAAGGGCATATTCTGTACATCAAAACAAAAAACTTTTACTATGATGCCAACATTGAAATCGCGAAAAAAATATTAGCTGTTCAATACAAAAAGTTCATCGACCTTGGGCAAAATGTTTGATGTACAGAATATGTCCATAAAATGATGCTAACTGATTAGAACTAACCCTGTATAATTAAAGTAGATAAATACTTTTTACGAAATGTTCGTGTGTCGTGTGTGTGTGTGTGTAATGTCGTGTACGAAATGAGTCGATTTCACGGACCTGGTGCGGACCAGCGGACGCGGACGGTCAAGCGTTTGGCACGAAGAAGGATCTAGTGGACGCGCTTAACTCAGGGTTCGTGACGGCGGCGAGTAGGTGTGGAGCACCCGCAGCTAACAGCGCAAGCGCCTTAGCTGCACTTGGGGACGAGGCATCCGCGAGCGACGTATCTCTAAGGCTAGAACCGTTCTCTCCAGTGGAAGTGGTTACTATAGCGACAAAACGTATCGCTCCTAAAAAGAGTACCGATCTCTATGGTCTGTCCGCGAGCATATTAAAAACCGGTATAGAACCAGTAGCGCCCGTTCTTAGTCACTTGTTTAACTCATGCTTGTGGGAAGGAATATACCCTACAGCACTCAAGAAAGTTAAGATATGCCCCTTGTACAAAGGGAAAGGCAAAAAATCAGAGATCAAGTCCTATCGGCCCTTGTCCCTTGTCCCTGCCGTCAGTCTTTACTGACACACTTCACGCGTCTTTTAAACACTTTTGTTTGAGGTCGGAGTCAACAGGAGACTTCTTAATTTTATCGTAGATCGCGGCGTTTGTCGAAACTCCAATACGCATATCGGGCCGGCCGCGGGACCACAGACTTGGTGCTCGAGGTGGTGTGGCGAGTGTTGAGCGCGCGCGAGGCGGGATTGCAGGTTGCCGTTCTTTGTTGCGACCTATCGAGCGCGTTCGATACTGCCGATCACGATCTCGTTGCAAATTAGCTACGATTTTACGGGATCCGCGGTCCGGCTCTGTCCGTGATGTCGTCCTTCATGTCTAAGCGAACGCAGGTCGTGGTGGGTGACAGAGGCTATACAGTATCGTCTGAGATGGAGAACGGGATGGGCGTCCCACAGGGCCTCCTGCTTATCTAACACCTCGTTCAGTCACCTCCTCCTCCAGACCTACCAGGTGCCATAGATGGCGCCGAGATTTACATGTACGCCAATGACGTCGCTGCGGTGATCACCGCGCCGACGCACAGTCAGCTGGAGTCGAAACTGAACACGGTAGCAAACGAGCTCGACAGCTTGTTCCGTTCTAATGGATTAGCTCTTAATAAGGACAAGACCTGCTTCCTTGTATTCAACCTCAATGGCCATTCGACAAAGACTTATTCGGTAGCAGTCGGTAATACCGCGCTCCAACAGGTACATAGTACGAAACTTTTGGGTTTCCACATCGACGGTGCGTTGACATGGGAGACGCACATAGACGAGCTTTGCGGGAAGCTGAGCCGCTCGTGCTTCGCGCTCCGGCAGCTTGTGAGCAGCGCCACCCGCAGCGTGGTGCGCTCCTGCTACTTTGCGACCGTCCACAGTAACATCACGTACGGGTTGGAGCTGTGGGGCCCGCTGCCGATCGGAACAGAGTCTTTGTCATGCAGAAACGAGCCATACGTGCTATATGTGGTGTCCAGAACGATGTCTCATGCGTAGAGCTATTAGGGAGCTATTTAGGGAACTTCAGATACTGCTCTTGCCGTGTGAGTTTATTTACCAGATAGCCCTATTCACCCATGTAAACCTAGAAATGTTCCAACGTAGGGGCGTTCACAGCACGGTAGCTTTACGAAGCAATAAAAAGAAAGACCCCGACGCCCCGACGCACCGTCTCGTCAAGTCGGAGAGGTCAGTGTATATTTTGGGGCCCGCGATCTACAACCGTATACCAGCTTCCATTCGGGATGCTCCTTCCACTGGGTGCTTCAAAACCAAGCTCAGAGCAAGAGAATTTGTTTTTTGTTTTTACATTGAAGCTTATTTTAAAATAAGAGATTATTAAAAAAAAAAAAAAAAATTATTTCATTTCTTTAAGTGATTATTTATTGTGACATACTTAATGAAATTTGACGTGTAACTTTGGTGTTATCAATAAACTATTTGTATTTGTATTCAGTTTCAGTCACCTAGCTAAGTACTCAACTACTTAAGGGATAGGCATTGTGCAGCTAGGACATCATTATAAATTTAATATCCTGAAAATACTAGTATCCATAGTCACAGTAGAGCGATATTGCCGCATGCCCGCGGGAAAGCGCGACTTTATGATTATAGTCTGGTACATATTTGGGAGCGTCACGGTGTTAAGTTATATGCGCTAACTTTGTTGGACACAGGAGAGTTGGGCGATTCCCGAAGGGCGGGTTATTGGAATATATGTGTTGCTTGCAACTCACATACATACATACAAACATACACACATACACATACATGCTAATGGAGTTCCAGACCGTATTCTTTCAGAAACGAATTTTAAACTATCTTTTGAGCGATTAACGCATGTGACATTTTGGTCTAGTTCATACAAAGAGGTATATTATGGGAAAATTGTATCTACCACTTGGCCACCGTCGTATGGAAAATGTTCTAAGCCTTTTCAGTTCCGATAATTTTAATGGCTCGAGTTATTTATAATTTTATAAGTTTTTTTTGTAGTTTTAGTTTTTTCTACTGATATCTGAAAATACAGAAATCAGTAGATTAGTAACGCTCAAGCCAGTAAAAACCTCATTCCCGCGCTGGATTGCAATGGCCAGTCTTTGCACCAGATCCGAGCCGGAGCGGGAGTCCCCAATTTCCTCTTAACCTACGCGCTATTTTGGTTTAAAACGAATCAGAGGTAAGCACCAGAATACGGTTAACAAGATGCCGTCTTTGATTTTTAACCGACTTCAAAAAAGGAGGAAGTTCTATGTTCGACGGTATGTATGTTTTTTTTTTAATGTATGTTCACCGATTTGTCCGTCAGTTGTGGACCGATTTTGAAATTTTTTTTAAAATTTGAAATGGTATATGATGGTGTACTCCCAAAGTGGTCCCATATTAATTTGAAGTAGTTTTTTTGAAAAAGTTACCTGTAAACACACTCAATTTAATTTTATTTTATTCCAATTTATGATTACAAAATGGTCACGTTGCCACCTTTGACTAGGTAAGGCCTAGCGCAACTTAAACAAAAAAAAAACGAAAATACGAATGTATGGAACGCACTTTCTTTTCAACCGACTTCAAAAAGGAGGTTCGAATTCTCAATTCGAATGTAGGTTTTTTTTGTATGTATGTTACGCGATTACTCCGCCAATTATGAACTGATTTTGATGGTATTTTTTCTTTGGTAGGTAATACTTCAGACGTCGTCCCATATACATTTTATCGAAATCGGTTTAGTGGTTTGGTTTTTAAATCAAAATTACTAAAAAATATGTAGATGTCATCCAGGTATTCGAAGTTGAAGTCGATTGTATTTTTTTTAAAGGCGTATTAAATATGTCTAATATAATATAACTAAAAAAAGATAAACCTCAATCCATCAAGTACTATATATAGCCTCTGTTAACTTTTAAATTTAGGCGGGTTATACTACGCCGCCAAGTTCAAGTTGAACTGCCGGCTACTTGAATCACTTTGTCACCGATGTGCCGCTAGTTTAGCAAATGAGCTGCAAAAGCGCCACTTTTAGCAAAGCCAAGATTTAGCCCGCTGGCGCCGTGCCATAAGGTCTTATTCCTAGGATAGGATATAAAACGTAATAGATTTTTTATGTTTGATAATAATCTTATGGACCTTAGTCACGGCTTGTGTGTGGGTTGAGAATGTAAAAGTAAACGGGTAATGAAAGGAGTGATGTTTTTTTACCTACCTACTTACTTGCAAAATAAAACTAGTTTTAGACATGAAGCAAGTAATAGTAGGCACGTAATATTATTATACAGGGTTACTTCTAATCAGTTAGCATCCTGAACATACAAACAACCAACTCTAACTATCGGGCCAACATTGAAACGCAAAAAAAGGTGTTCCATACATTTTGCCCAACGTCGATGAACTTTTTATATGGAATAGCTGATATTTCTTTCGCATTTTCAATGTTGGCCCCATAATACAATTTGTTTGTTTTGGTGTACAGAATATGCCTCTAATAGGATGCTAACTGATTAAAACTATTCCTGTATATTCTGTGGTAATAGCTACTATAACTGCCTTGTTAAATGTGAAGTAGCTTCGGAATAATTAACTCGTCTTTTGTTTGTAACCGTCGAGATACAAATTTAAAGAAAGGAAATGATTTAAGATCGATTTCCAATAGCTATTTCACGATTATTAATACGAGGGATAATGTATTGCACCACGTTGACCTGGTGCGGGTTGGCGCATTCACATCCACTGAATTTCTTCTTCGGACTTAGGCACATTTCCACACCAAAGACTCAGTTTGGTATTGCTCGCTTAACTACTTTGAACTTGTGAACCGATCGAACTTTGAGTTTCCAAGTTGCATAACGAGCGGCATAACTTTTAAAACAACAAGCTATTTATCGACAAATCCATAATTGTTAGTAACAGTTATTTCTTAGGACCTATGTTAATATTACGTTCATTTTTATTATTATTATTATTAATTAATTGATTTATGTGTTTGTTTATGTCACTCTGCCCGTTATAATACCTATCCAGTAATTCTGGATATGCTTAGCAGCGTTTGATCACAACAATTATTTAAGTAGTCGTAATTTTTTTATGAAATACAGTCCTACCCATCAAGGTGTTTTTCCCTGTAACACGTACGGCGTGTTTATGCAAAATAGGTTCAATTCGTTAATAACATAAGGTGCAGATCGCGTGACTCTAAGCACGAGCTAAAAATAATTATGTAGTTGTGATTAACCCCTTTCCTCGATTGCTTCATAGAAGTCATGGCATTCTGCGTGGTTCGGAACGAAAATGGCCCTTTCTGTGTTTTTTTTTGCAATCGATTAGGTCTAGATGCACAACTTTAGTGGAACTGGATTTAGCTTCTTGCAGGTACTCGTTAATAACTGTTTTTAGCAGATACAAATAATGAGATGACCAAGATACTCGTGGTTGTGGATAACGTCCGCATATGACCATTCCAGAGGTTCCCGCAGAACTTGTAGGTAAAAAAACAGATTCAGTTCAGTTCATCAATTTAGTTTATGCACAGTGTTCGTAACGTATAATTAAATAAATAATTTAATTCCAGGTCGTCACTATAACAATAATAAAACAATTTGAATCTTCGGTCTTGTATCGTCTTGATGAGACTTCCTTAGTAAAAACACAAAAAAATACACGAAACATAAATAACAGTCCTCAGAATTTATCATGAGAATATGATAATCTAATTCTCGACTAAGCGAAGAGCCGGCCGGGCCGATTTACGCCCAGCTCTCTTGCTCTTAGAAAACGTAGTTTACAAATAACATATATACCGACAATATACAGCCAATAACGATCCAGACAATAACCATGTTATCTTAATGCCAATCTGATTTTGATTTAAAGAAAAAACACGTTTAAAAGCATTCTTATTACCTACTGACTGTACCTCATACCATATTAATAGCTGTGGCTACACTATATTATTTATGCTATGGTAATGATGGTGATTGACTGTCTTCTTTCTTTGAATTTTTATCGATTACTTAACTACTCTATTGCATTAGGAAAGAACCTGTAATAATAGATGTAATGTGTAAATAAATAAATAAATATTTAACTTGTTTTGGGATTCGTTTATGAGTGGTATTCGTTGGGAATAGAAATTAATTACTATAATAAACTAATACCACTGGTATTAGTTTTGTGGTATGAGAAGGGAATAAATCGTATTTTGGAAGTATGATTTGAATAACGAAAAATTAAAGTCACTATGACGGTTCCATTATTTCCCTTTTATATTCTGCTCATGAGTAACTACACACCCTAACTACATACAATGTGTAAGAAAAAGGTTCAACAATACGGATGGGCATGTATGTACTCATCATTATGAACAACTTTTACTATGGGGTCAACCCTGAAATCACGAAAATAAAATCAGCTGTTCCATACAAAAACTTCGTTGATCTTGGGACAAAATGTATGGAACAGTTGATTATACTTTCACGATTTCAGGGTTGACCCCATAGTAAAAGTTATTCATAATGATGAGTACATACATGCCCTTCCGTATTGTTGAACATTTTTGTTACACATATACACTGAAACTGTTTTAATGTAGCTAATGCGTATGTTTGTATAATACAAAGCCATACAAAGCATATTTTGACTTTTGTAAAGCTTTTGACACTGTCAAAAGCTTTACGACTTTTACTTTAATGATCTTTTGTTGCAAAAATTTTCTAGAGTGGGTTTTACGCCACACTTGCTCCAATTTTTTTCTGATTACCTACGTAATCGTCGGCAATATGTACAATACAAAGGCCATACTTTGGAACCGTATTTCACGTACTCAGGTGTGAGTCAAGGAAGTAATTTAGGCCCGATAGAATTTTTGTTAATGATAAATGATTTGCCGGAAACCGTTAGCACAGCATGTTGTCTGTTATTTGCTGATGACCTGAAACTGTTCATGAAGATTCATGACAGCAGTGACAGTTTGCTTTTTCAGGAGGATATAAATAGGGTGTTCCATTGGGGTGAACGTAATAAGCTTTTCTTTAACGTGAAGAAATGCTCCGTAATTACGTTCTCTAAAGCTAAAAGCCCCTTAACAGTGCAATACAGTCTTGGGGATTTTTTAATTCCACGTATGAACACGGTGAGGGATCTCGGGGTTTTGCTAAATAGTGATCTTACTTTCAGCTTACACATCTATAAAACGTGTTCCCATGCATTTCGTACGCTGGGATTTGTTATGCGTCAAGCTCGCCACTTGGATAATATCTCGGCTATTAAGGCCCTATACAATGCATTTGTCCGGAGCAAAATGGAGAGTAATGCTTTAATCTGAAATCATGAGGACAAATACATTGATATGGTCGAAAAGCTCCAAAAGAAGTTTCTAAGATGGCTCTACTTCAAGCGGTACGGGTATTACGTCGGATATCCGTTTGTGTACCCGAGCAACTTCGTCCGAGGAATGCTGGACTACAGCACCCTGGAAGCGCGTCGAGGACTTTCCTTAATGCTCTGTGTGTGGCGGATTTTAACTGGATGAATGAGCGTTCCCTCGGTGCTCGAGCGGCTCAGTCTGGCGGCCCCTGCGAGTGTTGTAGCTGTTCGGCAACACAGGTTGTTCAGAGTGCCTAGGCGCAGAACCGAGTACGGCAGGCTGGCACCGGTGCCGAGAGCGCTCAGCATGCTTAACGCGCTGCTGGCTCAGAACTGAGATCTAGACCTTTTTCATTGTACAGAGACCGAGATGCACAGAATGATAATACTTTTTGATAATGTAACTAACTTGGTTACGAAACCAATACAGTAGGGTTTTTATATTCTGTGTAATCTATTTTTTATAAAATGTAATTCTTATTTTGAGGATGTTTCGTGTAGGTTTTATTTATGTATAAATATTTAGTTTTTACAGTAGTCAGTAGTAAATAAAAAGTGTTCAACATGACCATAATCTTCCATTTCCATGCAATCTTGTTTATTATAGGTCTCATCTACAGCGTGATATGGTTCTGTGGAATCTCGTCGTTTGTTTTCTTGCCGCCTTAACAATGTCGTTACCAGCCAGTTAAACGTAAGAGATAGCGAGAGACAAGTTTATTTTAGAATCTGAAAACAAAAGCTATGAAATTTAAAAAAAGTTACATTCTATAATCTTTTTAAGTATGTACTTCGTTCATAGTATGTTGTGCAAAACAAACAAATACAATATAAAACTTCAGTACGGTCAGAAAATCAAACAAAGCGTCCTCTAGTTCAAGTGGGCGTAGCACGCAGATTATTAATCCCACATCACGTCTGAGGGTCATTGTTGCGCTGACCATACATCGCTGTTATAAACTAGGACTAGTGACAAGACCAAAAGGTTCCAGATCCAGATAGATGCGGTTTTCGCTTATGATAGCAGCAAAAAATGCGGCAGTGCAATGGTTAAAACGCGGTTAAACATGTCCTCATTGCCGCGGTTTGTGGCGCGGTAATACACAGTGAAGCCAGTCCCACACACACAGTCAACAATAGTGACTGAAAGTCTGTTTTTATTCTGCTTTTTTTGGCTTTTTTTATTTATTTATGTCTGCCCAGCAGTAGCAGTGTCAGAATTGTGAGCTTGCTTGATTGTTGTTCTGTTGGTCAGAATTTCAAAAAACTTAGGTTGAAATGTCAAACTGTGACGCCTTTTGTGCAGGTACACCGTATAATCCAAATTAGACGTGTAAGGTAAGGTGAGGGTAATCTCAAAACACCAAAACCTTACATGAGGATACCTCAATGTTATCTTATCAAAACAACTAAAAAAAGGCAGAAAAATCCAACGCCGGCTGCAGCAGCGGCCGTGATGCTGCGAATTTAGCTTTATTCCGCTACCTTAGATTGTGTTACAGTGATTGTGAGACAGGCTTCACTGGTTGCTACCGTGTCCGGTACCACAATCTGCAGCAGACACATCTAGACACAGTATTAGTCAGCACTTTATTTTCAACGTCCTCGCTTTTCAAATGCTCAATCATCCTTAAACAAGTTCCAGGAATTCCCATCACAGTCTCACTGGAAACCTGCGGGTGGTCACCGTCCGCTCTGTTTTGTGACGCTCGTTAAAATGTTTTGCTCTAGTTGATGTGCCCGGGGCATTGTAGAGATAGAGCCACCAGGATCATACTGGCGCGAACAGTGCGACTGCCTGCGAAGGGAGATTATGTGTGAGTAACCTTCTCTGTGTTACTGTGCTTTGAATGACGTAAAATTATTTTGGGATTCGTGCTCGATTTTTCGCTTTTTAGTTTCACGAAGCGTGCTCTGGAGCATTGTCAGACTTTTCTCTAAAGGGCGGTATGTTAGTAACACAATTTCAATAAAAAAAAAATCGTCAATAGGACACTAGGAGTAGGACCCGTTGGAGTGGTAAAATAAAAAACACACCGAAGTACATATAAGTACCCAAACATAGCGACTGAAAAAGAAAACCCTGAGAGATCAGACTGTAGAGTATCTTGCAATGGATTTATTTGTGTAAATCTAAGGTGGTGACGATTTTATGTCATTTAAGTGACAGCTTCAAGGTTAAGCACGCACCATAGTAGCCTGCGCCTTCGCTTAACATCCTGGCGAGATGGCAGTAAAATGCAAATCTTTAGTGTACAAAAAAGCAACAATGATTATATAATTGCAAACACTTACGTAGTTTCCACTGAGACTTACTGCTTTTGCTTTTAATTTGCGTTCACGCCAATTGCTTAGGTATTTAATGAGGTTAACCTTGGCTCGTACCTAGTTGACCCATAGAACCTGCAGGGCCTGATAGTTGACTTTTTTTTTTTTTTTTATATAATAGAGAGGCAAACAAGCATGCGGCTTGCCTGATGGTAAGCTCACCGCCGCCTATGGACACCTGCAACATTAGAAATGTTGTCGATGCATTGCCAACCCAGAGAGATGTGAGTAGAAGCCTTTTTTAAAACGCTCCATATTGTAATTCCTCGGAAAAACCTTCGCGGGGAGGACATTCCACATTTTGCAAGTGCGCGAAAGAAATGAGCGCCAGAAACGAACGGTGTGGGATTTCCAGATTTGCAAAATGTGGGGGTGAGCCTTTAGACGATGGCGGGATGTGCGGTAGTGGAACTCCGATGCGGGAATAAGGTCAAAGAGCTCATCAGAGCATTCCCCAAAAAACAAGCGGTAGAACATGCAGAGGGAACCCACGTCCCTACGGAGGCTGAGTGGGTCCAGCTTGTTGGTGAGCTTGGGATCGTCAACAATTCTAGTAGCACGTCGCTGTAGGGAGTCAAGTGGCTGAAGCTGGTATTCCGGCGCGCCATTCCAGAGGTGGGAGCAATACTCCATGTGGGGCCGCACTTGTGCTTTGTAAAGCAGAAGCCGCTGACCCGGCGTGAAGTATCGCTTCGCTATGTTAAGCACGCCAAGCTTTTTTGAGGCGAGTTTCGCCTTAGCCTCTAAGTGACCCCGAAACTGGACTTCACCAGGAATGCTAACACCCAGGATCTCCAAGCTCTTAAAGATCTTGATCAGGATGCACTGAAACCGCGGAGCGGCAACAAACGGAGTTTTCTTCGCAGAGAACGCGCAAACTTGTGTCTTGGTAGGGTTAAATCTTACAAGATTTAGATCGCCCCACTCCGAGATTCTCTCGAGTGAGTTCTCAATACAAGACACAAGTCTGCTTCTGTTTTCTTCCACCTCGAGACTTCGAGCGCCAACACGGCCAGTGTACTGTGCGTCGCCAGTACTATCATCTGCATAGCAATGAATGTTGTTGTTCAATTACAATATGTCTTTGATATGCAGGATGAAAAGTGTAGGCGACAACACAGAGCCTTGGGGGACTCCAGCATTAATGGACACCATTGCTGACTACCATTAGACCTTTGGATATAAGGACTATTTTTTTGATTTAAATCAGCAATTTTTTATTTTTTTTATTTATTATTAGTTTTCTATATGAAGTGATAAGATGAGCGACAAGTTCGCCCAGTGATAAGCATCACGCCTGCGCCCATAACAGTAGCAGTGCCAGAAATGTGAACTTTCGAACAAAATGCTGACCGCAGTGCTCTGCGCTCATCACCCTGATCCACGACTTCATCGTTCGTGCGACCACAGAATAAATAATAGTACTACGTATAGAAAGTTAACTCCGCAAAGGAATTGAAATAATAAAAACACTCTATCTACTAGGCAATAAAGTAGCAATTCAACTCGCACAGCGCTGGATACCGGTCGCTATATTCACCTAGATATACCGCTCTGTTTCTATCACGTATGCTTAGTTACGTGCGACGAGGCTAGCGTGCGGGCGGCGACTGACTTCTGCCTTGCGGACAATGCAACCCGGACGGAGCGCCGGCCGAACATACCTAAACTGCGGAGTGACACCCCCCTGGCGCGACCTTCGTCTTTCGTTTGCGACCGCGGCGAAAACAAATGTAAGAAGTTATTCAAAGCGTGCCACGAGCCGCTGAGGCGTCACGCCTCGGCGGCCACGACCCTGGGACATAAGATCTGTTATATAATATAGCTAACTGCTTAGATGAATTTAAACATTCGAAAAATCACATTTTATCGTAAGTATATCTGTAATACAGGTATACGCGTACGCAGTGCAACTAAGGAGGTCGTTGTACTCATCTTTGTGAAAAACTTTTATATTTAGGGTCAACCCTGAATTTATCAAAATAATCAGCCTTTCCATACATTTTGTCGAGCGTGAATGATATTTTTCTATGGAACATCTGTTTTTTCGGCAATTCTGGGTTAGCCATAGTAAAAGTTGTTCCCAATGATGAGTACAATTACCTCCGTTCAGCTCAGCGTTACCGTTCCACATAACCATGTATACTAGATAGATAGACCATGGATACTTACTTTAAAATAAATTTGCAATCTTCAAAGATTTGTACGCTGCTTCCCAAATTTTCATTATGATGTGTTTGTTATTTTCTGTTAAAAGAAATAAAATTTATTGCTGTTTGTTTTCTAAAAAGTTAATAAATAAAGGAATAAACTTAGACAATATCCAGAATTATGTTATAAATATGTTGGTGAAACACAAAACTGAATAAATGAATAAAATATTGATAAACAATACAAAAGGCACACCAATGAATATTTAGTAAAGCTGTGGCAATTCCGACTTGGGGTTGTACTATTTTATTAAACTTATTATTTCAGAATTAATTGAGTAGTACCTTCTATGATTCAGGACCGAAAGGATGTCATTGTCCAATCCTGAAACCGCGAAATAAATTTACTATAATACGTTTACTGAATTAATTGAGTAGTAACTACTGATTCAGGACCGAAAGGATGTCATTGTCTAATCCTGAAACCACGAAATAAATTTACTATAATAAGTTTACTGAATTAATTGAGTAGTAACTACTATGATTCAGGACCGAAAGGATGTCATTGTTCAATCCTGAAACCACGAAATAAATTCTAGGGTCGAACAGTCTAGGGTGAATGATATAATTCTTAGGAACAGCAGATTATTTCTTGATTTTACAGTAAGCTCCAAAATAAAAGTTGGTCACAATGGCGTTTCACTGGCAAAAGTTTTCGCAGATGGCGCCGGCGGCGGTCGGGATGTAGCAAAATCAAGTTTTCTTGTTAATCGTTGCTTATCTATCTGATTTTGATGAGGGCGTTGTCGATAATTTAGTCAGAGAGGTACTGTGCCTTGTTTTAAGACTCTATGCAGCTGTTGACGTCCTGTAAATAGATTTGTAGGTTAGATAGATGTTTATATTTTATAGACTCTACTCTCCCTGGTAATCCGAGTCTAATAAGAGAAATTAAATTGTAGAAAAAACTACAAAATATTTGAGATTGACAGTTGATGAGTTGACTATGGCCGTATGGAAGATGCGCCACCTAGCGGAAATAGATCACAGTTTGGATCGTGATTGTTGAGTACAATTACCTCCTTTCTGCTTACTAAGCAGAAAGGAGGTAATTGTACAACTCTTAGGTAATCCGTAACGCATGTTGCGTTGCGTAACCCTGTATTTAAAATTTTTACTAATGTTAGTTAGTATTATTGTTTTAAAATGAACCAATGTTATTGGTTATTATCATATTGCATCATATTGATGGGCATCTAAGGCAGAGATTTCTGTAGCTTAATTGGCAAAGCAGTTGGGACGGAAGCCCACAGAGACTGCTCGTATGCAGGTTCGAGTCCTGCTGGAGGTCATAATTTTTCTTCCTGTTTAAGCTTAAAAACATAGAAATACCATAAGCGTGGAAACACTTCATACAAAAATAGTATCATATTGTTTTTGCATTTTCTTTATTTTCCTTAAAGCAAGTCCTTAGTTTCATTTTTTTTATATTATAGTCCGCCATAGTGACGCATCACACTAATATTATAATTGCGATAGTTTGTCGGTGGGTATGTTTGTTTAAACCTTTCACGCTGAAACGGCTGAACGGATTTGGATGAAATTCGTAGGAGTAGCTTATACCTTGATAAAACATAGGCTACTTTTTATTTCAGGAATCGCGGGGTGCAGCTGGTCACGTCATCAGCTATAAAAAGTCCACTGCTAGACGAAGGCCTCCCCGTTAATAGAGGGGTGTTGCCACTGAAGAGAGAAGTGAATAGAACGGAAATGTGACGGGCCGCGTTAGCCGGCATTAGGTGCAAATGCGCTTGATGACAATTCTACCAATACATGTTTTTAAACAGAGAATACTCAAAAAGACAATTTAAATAGACGCGTAGGAAACCAAAACACATTGTATTGTAATGCATTTACTTCAAATGCGCGACCAATGATTGGCATTTTTTCGTTGTATTTTCTATACAATTTTTTGTCAAACTGGCGACAGCGGATTTCCATACAATTGCTTTAGAACATTGTTTTGACAGCCGTTCTACCTAAGAAGTAGGGATTTCGCTTTTCTGTGGGTGTTGCCATAATCCCCACGCTTGGCAGGCGGCTTGGGGATCGCAGAATGCTCACCACCGTTAACCAAAAGGACGCTGCTGCCCGTCCTCCGGTGGGTCTGGTTGCAGTTTAAGGACATACCCAGGTCCACAGTGCAGCTAGTATTCTATGAAAATGTCAACAGGCTACCTATATAAAATATAAATAAATAAATATTGGGGGGACATTTATTACACACAGCGCCATCTATCCCCATACTAAGCAAAGCTTGTATTATGGAAACCAGATAGCTGATAGAATACTTATATACAATTTTTTTCGTAAATACATACTTATAATACATACTACACCCAGACACAGAACAAAACATTCCCATAGAATACTTAAGTAAGACAAAACTTGGAAAATCTCAGGATTAATGAGATTAATTCACTAATTATATAAACAGTGGACAGCCAATCCGACTTGGCCACACCACAAATTCAAAGTTAGTAGGCAATCTGTCACTAAATTACTGTTGAAAATTTGACTATCCCAATAAACTGTAGTTTTATATCACCCAATCAACGTGGCAGCCCTTTCGCTTAATTAAACACGACACAAATAAAACCCTTTAGTCACGGATGAAAGATAACTATAGATAAAGTACCTACTACCTTACCGAGGCATCCTAAATTAGTTGGTACAAGGATATTATTGTTGCGGTTCCGAAGATAATTATAGGTAAGCATTTTTATATCTGAACAATAAATTATTTTGGTAATAGTACATTATGATACGAGTGTGCTATGTTGGTCATTACACTAGAGGCGGTATTATGCGCGCGAGCCGCAGGCGAGCGCGATAAGAAAGCCGAGAGCGTAATGACTAATAGCACAAAAGTTCCATACGACTGTTTTCGTCACACTTGCGAGGAAAAAACAATTTTTTTTTGATAATAATCAACCACACAGCGAAAACGTCAACAAACATTTGCGGAAAATGGCGCCCAAATCAGTAATGCGCGCGCAGGTTCACATTTACTTCAGCGGCATAAGAACTCTTTGTTTTGTTGGTATTACAAAAAAACTGTAAGTATTACCCGGCTATATTAAGAGTGCTTCGTACACGTACGTCTAATTGCAGTCACGTACAAACTTGACTTTACCGGGTTATACCTATTATAGTACAAGTGCCGTAATGTAAAGTAAAAAGCACGCGTGTATAATAGCTTGGATTATGAGCCTAAAAGCGATGTAATAAGATCTACTTTACGAGCAAGTGTGATGAAAAAAATATTGTGATTGCCTGGGAGGCAGGCATGCTGTGTTAAAGAAAGCCATGGTTATGGTCAATAGAATAGAAGCCACTACAAGCCAAAAAAATATTTAAGCTCCTATGTCTTTGAACCTGTTTTCGATCCCTGTGGTACACCATCAGCAAATACACAACTACAGAGACTTACTGCATTATCCAAGTAACGACAGTTATTTAAATTACACTTCATATAATACACTAGCTTACAGTGCCACTCTGTGCCTTAAACTGTTTTCAAATATTTTAGTCCCTGATTGTGTGCATTAGTTTGTTTTCAAAATAAAGCACAGGGGCTTTATTTTGTGTATGAGTCTGTACCTATTGAAATAACTCTGCGCCTCAGTTTGCAATCAAACAATTCTATGCCTTATTATGTACCGCAGTTTGTAATAAAATAATATGTACCTATCTCATATTGTACTTCATTTTGTTAGCAAAGAGTTATAGATATTATATATATACACAACCACACAAACATACACATACATTACACGAACGCATGCACAAAGACCATATTATGCATGCAAAGTTGTTTTTGTTATTTTCCGGAATGTTGATTTTTATAATATAGTTAAGATATTTTTTTTTATCGTAGTATCAAAAAACATTTTGTTTTTCCTCCTCTTTATTTGTATACAAACGCATAAAAACATAAATTCAAAATTCTACAGATACTTTTTCATAAAAAAAAAACATATATAAAAAAATATTCTTTTTCTTTTTAACTTTTTTTACTTATAGTCTGTAATCTAGTACTATAGTTTTGTTTTGGCCTCGTATCTAATGTCTAGTTATACAGGAGAAGCCACTGGTTCCCGACACACAGTCCTTAACTAGTTTGAGAGCCTTTGGGTCATATATTTTGTGGAAATATTTGTGACAAAATAAATAATTTTGTATTTGTATTAAGTTCAGTGCCTCAGTTTCTTTCTGAATTTGTAGTAAAATAATCTGTACTTTATATTGTAATTCAGATTGTTTCCATATAATTCATTGCCTTTTTTTCAGCCTCAGTTTGTAATCAAGTAATCTGTGCCTCATTTTGTGCTCAGTTTTTGCTCTGTCCATCTTTTTCCTTTGTTCGAGCGTTGAATGAAAACTCCATCTGTTAGTTTAGGATCCAAAACAACATAATAAAGTCATTTGTAGCCCGACTTTTAAAATGAAATCTGAGCTCCCGGCTAATTTCACGAATGACTTTTTACACCATTACACAGGGCTGGGCTCAGGACAATGATTATGGCGCTGGAAATCCCTTAATTAAAAGTTTAATCCAGACAGTCCCGAAGGAAGTCGGCTGACCGGGTGGGTAATCAGACCCCTTGGTTTACGTCGCGACCCTTTCAGAATAATTCAGAAACATCGAACTATTGACGAATTTCAATGGAGCCATTTTGTTGAATGGTACTTTTGTATTTTGTTTGTTGTCACCAGTTTGTTTTGAAAGAGTACCTATATGGTCAAAAAATTCACTTAGCTTATATATAGCAACCCATTCACTCCGTGCAAAAGACAGCCATCAATGTGTCTGCCTCAGCAGTTATACCAACATTGCTATGGTGCTAATTTTCTAATATAGCACAGCAGCGAGCCCTCAAAGTTAAGAAAGATAGTTCTAAGCTCTCAATAATCTAATTGTTTTTACTTGTGTTTGACTATACAGTGTGTAACAAAAAGGTTCAAGAATACGTAAGGTCATCATCATGAACAACTTTTACATGGGGCCAACCCTATAACCGCGGAAAAAGAAATTGCTGTTCCAAACAAAAAGTTCATTGACCTTGGACAAAATGTATGAAAAGCTGATTTATTTTTCACGATTTCAGAGTTGGCCCCATGTAAAAGTTGTTCATGATGATAAGTACAAACATAACCTTACGTATTGTTGAGCCTTTTTGTTACACATTGTATACTTACATTATGTTCATCAAAAGTTTAAATTCAAATGTATTGTATTATGTTTGTTTTGATGTCATTTTTGTTAAATGATTATTTAATTATTGAATTGTATTGTATAATCCGTTTTAATATTTTATATTATTTCAATTAGAGATTTTAATTTACATAATATATTTAAAAAAAATAAAATGAAATGAAAATGAAAATTTGTTTAATTTTTTGTTACTAAAAGTGCAAAATTTTAGCAGTAACTATTTTAAATACCATGTTTTTTGGTTCATAAATAAATCTGTCTCTGTCTGAAAAAAATTGTATGTGTGTAGACATTTGATTGAATCACTAGACTGACCTAGAATGAATCTTGGTTGATTAACTAGAAATCAATTGATTGATTGACTGGTTGCATCAATTGATCAATTTGTGTTGACAATGTAATTAATTGAGTGGTTGATAATTCTTTTCTATCATTTTTGATGACATACGTCATCGACTTAGTAAAAAGTAAAAACACATGAACATTCTAATCCCAAGCGACTAAAATGAAGCAGTAGGCTTACAGCGTTCGAATGACCCATCAAACTTGTGATGTTCATTTTAATAGAATTTTGTTGGAACTTTCCGTCTGTAAGCTTTCGCTTCACAACTTACGTTTATGTGTTTTATACCAGTCTTATTGGACGTTTTTACTGCTAAAATCTGTTGTAAATTGTAATATTTCCTTGAAATATCTTAGTGGGTTTGAAATGGTTTGGCGGTTTCATTTTATACCTGAACTTGGATGCTTACTTTGAGCAATTGTATTAGAAGGACATCTTTGCGGTCTGCCTAGGGAAACCCACAGTTTTACCAGTTATTCTGTCATCAATAATAATAGTGAAATCTCTGATTGAATGGCTGTGTTTCTGATGGAATTACTGTTAAGTCCAGTATCTACTAATATATATATATATATAATTTTTATTATGTTTTTTTATGTCTTTCTAACTTATATTGTTTAATTAATTTCAGCTGGATACTAAAATTAAGTCCGCAGTACACACTGCTAATTATCGTCATAATTTTTTTTCACCTCCTACTCAAACCGAAAGTCTCTTTGTATCTGTCTATTGGCAATGTAGCTCCCAAACGGCTGATCCGATTTTGATTTAGTTGCTTTGTTTTAAAGGTCACTTGATCGGGAGTGTTCTTAGAGGGTTTTTTAAATTTTAATTTAACATTACTTAGGTCCTTTATTCTACATAGTGACGAGCGCAACCCTCAGAATTTCTGCTAAATTTAGTGCACTGATACGAGCAGTCATCACGCTTACCATTAGGCCAGCGACTTGTTCGACCCGCTGTTGTTGTATACTTTGTACTTTGCACATGTTTTACTCTACTGAATATTACTGTGTAGACAATTATAGATCTAAAAGAATATATTATTAATTAAAAAAAATACCCTCGACGTTCTTGAATCCTAACTAAAACGCTTCCGATCAAGATCCATCCATTAATATAAAAAAATACCCTTAAAATATATAATAAAAACTCTATCAAAATTGGAACATCGCTTTGGCAGTAACGATACCACAGACCGATACACTGAAACACACTTAAAAAATATTAATTTCTTTATTTCTCACACTTACTAAGACGTAACATACGTAATGCCTCTGCGTAGGAGATTAAAAAGAAAAGAGTACAACATGTTTCTTAAATGGGGATGTTCCCTTCTTTGTGTTTTTACTGTTTTCTAAATCTACCATAATAACGATTGTGAAAATTTCAATGAGCTACCCATTACGGTTTTAACGATACATACACCGTCAAAGTTAAGACAGAAGGTCTAGGCTTACTAAAAGGGTCCCGTTGGATGGGCGTACTCCTAAAAATACTAAAAGGTCAAGAATATCTGCAACAAAAACTACAACTCAAAACCTTGATAACATAGACACCTAATACAGTTTTCACCACAATTGGATTGTTCCAGAAAGTTTCAGAACATTTTGTCGCGTCTTGAGGGGATGTGAATATTTTACGGACATACCGTGTCTTTGGAATCATATAAGTAGAGTGGATTTAGATCAGACTAGAATAGGGTTAGCTAATATAAGCCGTAGCAGCTCTGTCTATATATACATAGACTCGTCTTGGTACAGAAATGTTGTTAAATATTAGAAATAGGACAATCTTTTTGTGTAATTAGTAGTATTCGATTTTGGTATTGTGATTTGTGTGCCTTGAATACTATCAAATCGATTGGGAAGGAAAATGCCAAGATACGGGCTAACGCTCAGTTTGGTAGTTATGGCTGACACAATTTTTGTAATACGTTATACATACCATATAATAAAAAAAAATGTTTTTGTTGTTCAGACAATAATAGAGCCAGTTACCGTTCCAGGCTAGGTGTGTTTACTATCTTTGAACACAAACACCCTCCGCTCTGTTATTTTTTTTTCCATACAAACGTATGGAGCAGGAGGTTTTTTCGCAATTCCTGATTTTCCAGGGTTGGCATATCAAAAGTTGTTAACAATTATTAGTATAAGAATCTCCTTTTGGATGCGTACTAACGTTCTACAACATGTAACATGGCAAGCTGAACTCATCACCTTTTCAAAAATATATCCAAGCGCCTGCTCGACGCGACGCGTGATCATAATGTTGATGTTTATTATTTGACGCATTGTCATTTAACGTGGCAATGCCGCCAGCATGCTGGGTGAGATGCCGACTGATAGTGAGCTTGAGCACTTGGATTGTCTCTAGGCTTTCATCGGTCGGGATATTTTGTTTAGTGTGCAGTAGCCTAAGTGTCTTTGTAGTTCATTGTAGTTAATATACATGGCAAGTAGACGGCAAATATCATTCTACCTTCTCAATATCTGTTCCCATACAGAACCATATTTATATTTGTATCATCTTTGTCACTTCATGAAAATACAGTATTTCTATACGGAGCCAAATTTTACTATCTCCGTGCGCGGTCTGAATTCCAATACGTTTTCACTGTTATTCGTTTTCAAGGATGGTATTTGCTTTTCTTATTTTCTTTGCTGGATAGGTGAAGTTATTGAATGGAGTGCGCTTAAAGTTTTACTGCGGGTTTTTCTTTTATTTTGGCATCGCACGTTGTGCATTCTGCCTGTGTTAAGTCTATGCAGTTTCAAGTTTGCCTATAAAGAATCAAGTCAAATGTATATCATAAAATCTTAGGTAGTCACACGAAATCAGTCATAATCGAGTCCAAGCCATGCCCTAGTAATGTTTTGGTGACTTTACTGTAAGTGACAGTTACAGTAGACACATAGATATATGACACTTACAGTCCCAATAAATATTGGCATGTCATTTCCAATAGAACTGGTGGAAATGAATTTGTCTATAAGACGTTCATTAGTGATTCATTCCGAACTGTATCCACGTGAACTGTCCACATCATAATACCTTCAGGTCACGAGTGAATCAGTTTCTTCTAGGCAAGCGTGCTCAATCGTAAAATGCATCTTCGCTTAACATCAGTCGAGATGGCAGTCAAACGCAAGCCTATAAAGTAATTTTAAAAAAAAACCTTACTACATTTTTATGGCAAAAAGAAACGAACGAGATGCTCTCCTCTCTCGAATAAAAAAAAATAATTCTTAAAACGTTTGGCCTCATTTAGCACTCTGTAATGTGATGGGATTATTTTCTCTCCCGTTATTTATTATCAATGTTTTATTAAAACGTAGGCTTGCTTATATCATCATTTCCAAAAGATCAAAATTGCTTATGCAAAATACTCCCCTCTATCCTTATATTCTCAGTTACGGCAAATGTTACTCCTGTGTATTGAGGAGGAAGGGGCAGGTATTAATTAAAGGTTCTGAGCTTTCTCAAAGATTCGTCAGGAGGCTGTAGGGCTACAAAACAAACGGATCCGAATAAAAACATTTGTAAGTCAGCGAAATGCGATGCGAGGCTCATATGACTGATTCCACCAGAAACGAGCAAGGTAAATGTGACGTGCGAGAGAGAAATTGACCAATAGGAGCGCTAGGAAAATAAAGCGCTCCCATTGGTGGCTTATTTCTTGCGCAACTCTTAGCTATCGCACATATCTGGTGGAATCGCACCCTTAGAGCTGTTTCGTTACTAGGGTAATAGACAAAAGAGTTGATTATTTTGAAAACCCTCTTAAAAATCTGACTTTGTATATAAACTAGAAAACAAAACGTAAATCTGTAAAAATAAGAGACTTAATAAAGGACTTTGATTTCATGTTAGAAAGAGTGCACACTATAGTTACAAGCTACTGATATACTTGATTCATAAGAAATAAAATCTAGATCTTTTCAAGGTCACAGAGAATAAGTATCTTCTAAGTCTCCGTGCTTCGTTTTATACCACATCGTCGCTTATCAACTGGCAAGCGGTCAAACACAAATCGCATTTGTTATTTTAACTGTTAGCACTGGCTGGTATTTGTTTTGCTGTAAAAAAAGGAGAATACATAGAAATAAAAAAATTTTGAACACATTTCTAGTACGTGTAGAAGAATGAGTTTCCACAGACAAAACTCTTCGCAGATGGCGCCAGCGGCGGTCCTGATGTGGCAAAATCAAGTTTTCTTGTTAGTCGCTGCTTAATGCTTTTATATTTCTGCTCTTGATGGAGGCGTTGTCTATAATGTAGTCGAAGGAAAAAATACTGAGTACTGTGCCTTGTTTAAAGAATACTATGCATCTGTTGACAGCCTGAAAAAAAATTTTTTTATTTCAAAAATATTTTTTATATATTTTTTATTTAAATATTAATTTTTGAGATAGTGGTTTACATTTTATTTTGGACAGGCCTTTAATTAGCAAGGCAAAGGCTTGCTGTATAAAACAGTATATTGTGCAAATACTCCCTAATAATCCGACTCTAATATGAGTAAAACCATTATATTGTAAAAAAACAACTAAATCTATGAGATTAACAGCAACGACTACAACGACG
Source organism: Erannis defoliaria (assembly GCA_905404285.2). Lineage (NCBI taxonomy): Eukaryota > Metazoa > Arthropoda > Insecta > Lepidoptera > Geometridae > Erannis > Erannis defoliaria. Next base: position 5,549,393 of record FR990066.1, on the reverse strand, counting down.
ATGTGCCAACGACCAAGCGGAAAAACGCAGTGTAGATCCCCATTGTGTTCCAACTTTTAAGCCGAGTTTTTAAAATTTTTGCTATTACATTCAAAAGTCGCCTTCTTAGTGGCCTGACCAATGATTTGAAAGGGGCACTAGTGCATCCATTAGCACAGTCGGAGGCTCTAATTTGCATTCAAGATCGGCTCGGTTCAGCGCCGGCACTGGTCTCCTGTACCCCGGTGCCTAAAGGCAACGTTGGCAGAGTTATTGCCACCACAGATAAGATGGTAATAAATTTTGTTTTTTATAGGTAGGTAGGTTATATAGCTACATAAATTGTGGTATCTAGCAACGGGTAGTCACATCATCATCAAATCATCAGCCAGAAGAAGTTCACTGCCAACTGTGCACTGTGGCGTGCTGTCCAAGGCCTCCCTCTTAATAGGGAGGGGCTGATGTAATCCCCACGCTTGGCAGGCGGTTTGGGGATTGCAGAATACTCACCGCCGTTAACCGAGGGGAAGCTGCTGCTCGTCCTCCGGTGGTTCTGGGTTCAGTTTTAGGAGATACCCAGATCCATTGAGAATTCGCTGGACTCGAAATGGTCAGGTGGTATGTTTATTCCCGGGCTCGTACCAATGAGCTCTTTGAAGTTTAATTATGGATTTTAGTAGGCCTAGCTTTTCGGTAAAGGAAAACATCGTGAGAAAACGTGCATCCGTCCGGAGAGGAAATTGAATGGAACGGAATCCACCAAGGGTTGGTGGATACTTCAACGTGGCCAGCGTGGTGGATATGACCCGATCACCGTTCGAGGGTAGGCCTATGTCCAGCATATACAGGGTTAGTTCTAATCAGTTAGCATCCTTTTAAGGGCATATTCTGTACATCCTAACCTAACTATTATTCTCATTTAGTATTAACACGACGATAAACTTAACAGATTTTCAGAAAAATTTACCTACGCCCAAGATAGATTAGAAAATATTTGACGACGTCATTTTACGTTTTCATCTTCAAATACTCAATCATGCTGACCAAATCGTAGAAGAGTCTGAGAGAGAGAAGGGTCGTGGGCAGGTCGTAGGAACGTAGAGGTCGCCTGATTTTTTTTTTGTTAACGAAAAAAATTGCGTTGAGCTTAATATAAGCTGACATCAAAATACTGTAAATTCAAAACAGAAACGAAATGTTACATTGGCGTTAGTTGCCGTAGCGTTCTTTTTGCAAAAACAACCATTCCATTCTAAATTCCATTACTTGCAAACGCACTTCCGTGTTTTTAATTATGGAGTGTAGAGGTAATGAGTAGGTACTATCTAATCTATGAAATTATAAATTGAATATTAATAAAATAATAATATTGGTGCGAATAATTCAAAGAGACACCCAGAAACAGATGGTTTTGGGTGGTGTTTAAATTTTTGGTCAAACAATTTTGGCCGACATACAGTTTACAGATGGTTTACAGTTTTAAAACCCTGGATCGAGTATAAAATATTTTTTTGAAGGTTTTGACAAGTCTGAGGCGACTTTTGACCACAATTGACCACCGTGTCTTTTGTTATGTAACGCGTGGTCTTCATGGCTCCGAGCCGTGGCCGCAGCTGCGGCCACTTTTACCTAGGATCCCTGCTTTTGTGGGCGACGCTACCGACCCGCGCCTGCGGGCTTCGGGTGCCGTGGACGGCCGCGTGACGCTGTCAACCGGCTGCGTCAACGGTGCCAATTGGGAAAAAAAAACTATTCAAATATTTATTGTGTGATTCAAGGTGTAACATATAAGATCGTTGGATTCAAGTGTGATTGTGTCCAAAGTGCGGGTTTTTAAGTTTTCAAAAGTGTTGTATGTTTTTTATTGCATTTTTTTTTGTAGGTATATGTTTTTGTATTATATTTTTAAGTCACCCCCGACAAAACTACCTCATGGCTAGCCGGAATGTTGTAGTTCAGCCTGTACCATTGGAAGACACCTTTGTGTGTAATAGGTGTTCCCAACCCCGCTCTTTTCAAACTTCCAGGGGTCTGAGAATACACATTGGTAAAGTTCATAAAAACCGGGAAAACGAACCTCAAAATCAAATTGTTTTTTCTCAGATCCCGCAAGTTGCGATTGTGCCTCCAGACCAGCCTTTTTGGTCTATTTTAACACTGTTCAAGGCTGGTCTTCCTGTTATTAAACGAATTCCCAGAGGTGCCCGCATCCCAGTGGCACAATGTCTCGCTTCTGATATTGTTCGAGCAATATCAGAAAATTCAGAGAGGGCTTGGGAACATTTGTTAGCATTTCCCTATCATATTTTACATGTTCCACGTATCACTTCAGATCATTCGTCGCTTACAGCAAGAATAAAACGTAATTGTGCAGATTCAAATCCCCCCATAGCACCTGTCGGTAATGCCGTACACACACTTCCACGTTTGCGTGCATCATCTTCAAAAACAATCATTCCATATCATTTAATCGAAAATAAAATTAGTGACGGGGACATCAGAGGCGCGGCTCGTTTGTTGTTCTCCAATGATACAGTCGCACCTAACAATTTGGACACTGTTGCAGCTCTGCGTTCTAAACATCCATCTGCAGCAACAACCTCGAATCTTCCGCCACCACCTGATTCCAAAGACGATTGCTATCCGACTGTTACGACTGATGATGTTACTATCGCCATTTTGTCTTTTCAAAGTGGGTCTGCTGGCGGACTTGATGCTTTGACGCCGCAACACCTAAAAGATTTAACTTGTGGTGGTTGCGGCGCCGCAGGTGAGTGTCTTACTGTAGCACTGACCAATCTGGTCAACTACATGCTGGCGGGTAGTGTCAACAGTAATATCACCGAACTGTTATACGGTGCTAACTTGTGTGCCCTTAAAAAGAAAGACGGAAGGATAAGACCTATTGCTGTTGGCACTACGTACCGCCGCCTTACTGCTAAAATCTGTTGCAGAAAAAAAAGCGAGCAACTGACGCAATATTTTCAACCGACCCAGCTTGGGTTCGGTTCCCGCGGAGGGTGCGAGGCGGCGGTGCACTCACTCAGAACTTTTTTAATGCACGATGCAGGAGACGTCTTGTTGAAGGTGGATGTCAAGAACGCATTCAATTCCGTGGACAGAGGCGCCCTGTTGACTGAGGTAAAAAACAATATCCCAGATTTATACCCATTCCTTTGGCAATGTTATGGTAAAAATTCAAAATTATTATACCGTAATGAACCTTTATCATCAGAAGTGGGCTGTCAACAGGGAGACCCGCTAGGGCCGGCTATTTTCAGCCTTGCGATTCACCCCATCATTAAACGTCTCGAGTCAAAATTCAATGTATGGTATTTAGACGACGGTACTCTGGGAGGTGACGCTGATGTTGTTTTCAAAGATTTAAGCACCCTGATAAACGAATTCCAAACCATTGGTCTGGAATTAAATTTCACAAAATGTGAATTATTTGTTTCAGACCATTGTACTTCAAAAAATGAAATCATTAGAAAATTCAACTCTTTGGCACCTAACATCAAAATCATAAATAATACTTCGCTTCGCCTCCTTGGTTCACCAGTACTCGACGAGTCTATACCTGATTTTATTGACGAAAAAATTCAAAATTTTAATGCCGTTTCGGACAGACTTTCCAAAATCAATATGCACATGGCTTTTGTTATAATTAAACATTGTTTATTTGTTCCAAAATTTACGTATTCCTTGCGATGTTGCCAGCTTTGGAAACGCCCCGATCTTTTACAAAGACTGGACTCTATTGTTAGGGATACGCTCACAACCATTCTTAACATATCTTTGGAAGACCGCAACTGGCGCCAGGCGTCTCTACCAATTCGGTATGGAGGCCTGGGGATCAGAAAAATTTCTAGTGTTTCATTGCCAGCATTTTTGTCCTCGGTCAAAAGTACTCAAAATTTGACAAATTTGATTCTGTCACCCTGTTTAGGAACTTTTCAAATATCCTTTTCGACTGAGGCTATGGATGCTTGGAAATTAGCCTGCCCTAACTCTACCCTGCCCAGAGACCCGTCTTCACAGAGGCAGTGGGACGTGCCGCTCTGTGAGTTGGAACGGAATTATCTTTTAGAAACGACCAACTCATCTTCAGAGCGTGCACGTTACCTAGCTGTTTCACGTTGGGAGTCGGGTCTTTGGCTGCAGGCGTTACCCTCGGTCAACCTTGGGAATTTATTGGACAATAACACATTCCGGGTAGCCATTTCATTACGTATAGGTACATCTTGTGTCGTCCCCCACCAATGTGCGTGTGGGGAACGAGTTGATAGTCTCGGTCACCACGGCCTATCTTGTAGTAGGAGTGCCGGTCGCATGGCCCGCCACTGCGCTTTAAATGATATCATCCGTCGGGCTTTTGGAAGTGCCAACGTCGCAGCAGTTTTAGAACCGAATGGTCTAATGCGCGACGATGGTAAGAGGCCCGACGGTATGACTCTCATTCCTTGGAAGATGGGACGGCCTTTAGTGTGGGATGCTACTTGTGTGGATACACTGGCGCCGTCTCATCTTCCAGAAACATCAAAACATGCGGGTGGTGCGGCTAATGCGGCGGAATGCCTCAAACGTCGCAAATATTCTAGCCTCGATAGAGGTTACATGTTTGTGCCGTTTGGGGTAGAGACACTTGGGCCGTGGGGGCCAGGTGCTTTGCGTATCTTTAAGGATTTGTCGGGGAGACTTAAAGAATCCACACGTGACCAAAATGCTGGCCTTTATCTGGGCCAGAAAATTAGCCTCGCAATCCAGCGGGGCAACGTGGCCAGCATTTTGGGAACATTACCCGAAATCAGAGACCGTTTAAACTATCTATAGGTTTTCTACCTATAGATACTTTAAACGGTCTCTTATATCGTTTGATTAATGTTTTAATAATAGTTTAATTTATGTTGTAACTAATTATAGGTTAGGTACTATCTTATATGGGATACAAGTTGAAAAACTATCGAACTTCATGCAGTAAATAACAGTTCCAAAACCCTCCAGTTAGCGTAGCTATAGAGTATGGTATGAAGGTACCAGTAATTATAGACGGATCGAAGTGTGCCGAGTATTACATTGGTGTTAGTTGCCGTAGCGTTCTTTTTGCAAAAACAACCATTCCATTCTAAATTCCATTACTTGCAAACGCACTTTCGTGTTTTTTATTATGGAGTGTATAGGTAATGAGAAGGTACTATCTTATATGGGATACAAGTTGAAAAACTATCGAACTTGATGCAGTAAATAACAGTTCCAAAACCCTCCAGTTAGCGTAGCTATAGAGTATGGTATGAAGGTACCAGTAATTTTTTATAGACAGATCGAAGTGTGCCGAGTATGAAACTTTAAATAATGCGTTTTAGTGACCTTTTAAAAACAATGGAACAGTAATGGGCAAAATTTTAGTGTGGCAAAAAGTAAAAAATTATGTAAAAAGTAAAAAGTTGTGAAATTAAAACCGCCACAACGAAGTGAAAGTTTTCTATCCTACTCTATACGTTTTTGCACATTCTTTAAAATGTACCCTGCTGCTACACTAGCGCCACCCTAATTTAGAATATTTAGACGGACATATTTTTATGTTAGAGACAATACTCCTTCCCTTCTACCCTCCATATTTTTAATATAAGCGTGCTTCTATTCAGTCTATAGTACGTAGTCACTTGGATACAAAACTTGAGTAAATTCCACAATCTCGAAAGCGATTTCAATCTATCTAAAAAGCAGTCTGACTGTTTGAGTTCCAAGTTTGAAAACAGCCGAAATACTTATCTAACAATCTAGATACTGCTGACTAACTTTCAAGTTTCAGAGATCTTCTGGAAACTAAGACACGGCCACACTGTGAGCGGACGGAATGGCGGGCGAAAGGTCTACTGTGAAAGGCGTGGAGAGTAAGTAATCGTAATACTTATTATTTGTACGATACGTTACTTAGTTCTCTCGCTATCTCTTAGAAAGAGCAATAAAAGCCCTGTAGTGCGAGATATAGACTACTCATCGTGGTTTTGCTCGTAAGGAACAACATTGTTTCGGGATAAAAAGTACCCTGACACTTTCCGGCCTTTCAAATATTATCAAAAAATATATATTTAAATCTGTCATGATAAAGAAACAATGCGTAAAATGTTGGATTAACTGTCAACGTGTGGTTGACAGTTAATCCAACATTTTACGCATTATAGTAGGATATAAGCGTCTTGGTTATTCTATGAAAATGTATGCTAATATTTATATTTAGGTCACCACAGACGCTACGCCATACATTTTAATAGAAGGGTACCTTTACGAATGCGATGCGGTGCCAGCCACCGCAAATGTAGTATACGCGAGCTATAATTATCTAAGGAGTGAACTATAGGAATAACATGTAGTACCTACCGCAGCGTCGTAGCTTTCCTGCTCCGCTGTATGTATGTCCACATCTTTACTCGTATAGGTCGAAACTGACGGCACCTGCTACATACTGTCTGGCTGAGGTTAAGATTTACATAATACACTGGGTTGTGTTGAGAAAAGTGGCGAATTGTTTATTTGCAATAAATTGTACCTTTAACAAAACCTAAAAACGTTGGACGAACTAGCTCTCTCTTCTAAAAACACACGGGAAAGAATTAGAGCCTGTATCAGCTGCAACAAAATGCTCCCAAATATTAACTACACATTCTATCTATCTATCTATCTTTGGTTATGGCCTGTGCGGTATGACCGCAATTTTACTACACTTTAATACGCTTTTTAAAGAAAAAATACAATCGACTTCAACTTCAAATACCTGGAAAACATCTTCATATTTTCTAGTAATTTTGATTTAAAAACCAAACTACTGAACCGATTTCGATAAAATTTCCACCTAAGGACCACTTCTGAAGTATTACCTACCAAACAAAAAAAGTATCAAAATCAGTTCAAAATTGGCGGAGTAATCGCGTAACATACAACACAAAAAAAAAAAAAAAACATACAGTCTAATTGAGAACCTCCTTTTTAGAAGTCAGTTGAAAACAACTGAATGTCTGGAGCTTTGTTTTGATTCGTTTTTTGCTTTGTTTGATTCCTCTAATAGAGACAATAGAAATTGTTAGAATAAAGTTATAAATAAACGGTTCGGCAAAAGGTTGTGTTTTGACTAAACATCTAAATAACATTTTAATTTGGTTGGATTTGTTTTTCAAATTAGTCAACTTGACAGTAACTACGCGCGTCTTTTCACGAATTACTGATTATAAATGGTGGTGTTTTATTCTTTTTTATTGCACGAGTGTCCGCAAGTGATACAATGCGGTGAAACTTGTATTTTCGTTTTGTTTACAAAACTTCGTAGGTGATAATGCTTATAGTAAAGTCGCCACAACTTTACTAGGGCATGACTTGGACTCGACTGTGACTAATACTAATAATAAGACCAACTGTGATTTTACGACTTATTTGACTTGATAATTTAGAAACTTGAAAATGCATAATATCAAGTATATTATGCATTTTCAAGTTTACACTGGCAGAATGCACAAGGCGCGAAACCAAAAATTTACAAAAAATATATATTTTATAAAAACTTGCAGTCCTTTGATTATATACCCAGCCAGAGCTAGATCCTCCAAGTTGCAGTCCTTATTACAATCTCGAGAAATGGCTGTAGCGTAGATAGAAGTAGTCACTTGTCTGTACGTACATCAGCAGCAACAGAAACGCTTAGCGAAAGAAACGCAGAAATTAAACTTTATGGGTAGATATTAAAGAAACGAACACGCGTTTTATTTTTAAATTATAAACATATACATTTTATATCACTTTGATTTCGATTTTACCTATCACCTTTATCTTATTTTATTTCTTAGTTATTTAAGTTTTTTTACAATAAATATAAGAATACAAAAGTAGAATTTATAAAACACTTAAAAACTAGGGTGCCGCCAGCAGCGGGGCAGGGCTCAAGCTGCCGGTGGTTAGAGCTGCAGAGTGAGGAACCTTCTGACAATGCGTGCCGTGTGAAGTACAGAAAAGCGAAGGCCTCACTCTTAGGTGTCAAGGACCACTGCCTTTTGTATCTGATCCTTGACCCAACCGCCTAGCGAGAGCCTATATTATTCAATGTGTATTAAGATTAGAATTTAAGCCCTTACTGTAAGCATAATCAGCTTGTAAATAGTCCACTGACCGCCACACTGTATGACCTCTTGAAGGGTTCTAATTATGGGCCATATCCACCTCGTTGCGGTTTGGTGTATTCACATACGCCTCTTCTTTTGTTTTCCTGGTAGATTTTTAGTGTTAGACTATAAAAAAAACATGTATAATAGGTAGGTAGTGAAATAGAAAAATACGTTCTTGTAGGTACAATAATTGTAGTCTAGACGGTCTTTGCTGTTATCAATAAAATATTGTACTGTATTGATATTCTAGACCACCTTTGGCCAGCTGCCAGCTGCTTGTGTGAGGTCTATAAACTGATTAGCTAAGTTCTAGATTTGATAAAAGCTAACTCTAACTTAGCTAACGCTAACTGCTTACGTATAGTACTTGTTATAAACAAGAACTGCTTAGCTTCTACCATGTGCTCCCTTGGATACTCTGACGCATTTTTGACAATTACCAGTCCCAGTTATTTTTCTGTTAATAACAAACAAATCTTGTCACAAGCTTAAAAGTCCAGTAACGGGTACGTGTAGCAGCTCCTTTAAGCGAGAAATTTTGCCAATGATCGGAATTCGGAATGAAGTAGTCATAAAAAATAGCCAGAGGTGGCACCAGACACATTAAAGTCATAATCCAAAGCTTCAGTCCTTGCGATTCAGTTTCCGAATGCTTTCCAAGTTCATTAATAACACATGGCAGCTAGACGCTGATATTAAACTTCACCGAGTGAAAAATGAAGTGTGGAGTCGATCTTTAGCCAGCAGCGGTGTTTGAAAAAAAACCTTTGTAAAACCTTTTATTAACTGCACTTATTCTGGACTTAGAATTCAGGGGTTCAGACAGGGTTCACTATTTGGGGTTCACTATTCAGGGCCTTAATATTCAGGGCACAGTTTTCAGGGCTTAGTATTCAAGGCTCAGTATTCAAGGCTCTTGGGATAGGAATCCACTTTCTGAAGGCGGTGTGCGAACTAAGAATGTGTGTCAAAGTCAAAGTCACTTATAGGATTCATTAATTTATTGGTATCATTTTTGTTTAGGGTCAACCCACACGTACCACAACCACACCAGAACCACAACCACACCACATCTACACGTGGTCGGGCGCATATTTTGTATTGAAAATGGATAGTAGAATTTACACGTACCACATTTTGCCGTCGTGCGTGGTTGATACCGACCACATCGCAACCACAACGCAATTACCAGCTACACAGTGAAATAGCCGCCGGTCACACCGCAGATACAACATTGCGTCGACGCAACGACAGTGCGCGCTCTATGAAAGCCAGAGTCGAACTGTCTGCACACGACGCAACCACATCGCAACTGCTAACGATAAAATAACCACATCGACATTTTGTCGGTACCACAATGCAACTGCAAAAAGCTGCAGCGACACTATTCACACGTAGCCACTGCGTCACCACATTTTGTCGTTGCGATCAGTGAGTTGAAATAAATAGAGTAGTTATAGTCGAACAAAACTGCTTTAAAAACTGACTAGAAGTTGCCTATATAAATATACTTACGCATGTTTATATGCACTTTGTGAAGAAAAGGAAGGAATATGACCGACTTTATACGCCACACCTGTTGTTAGAAAGAGACAAATATCTAATTTCTCTTACGGCGTAATAAGCTACACTAGTTGATTGGCCAGAGCGAGCGCCTTCGCCGCGCCGGTGTGGCTCTCTTTCACTCTCTCATACAAGACGATCTATCTATCTCGGCCATCCATTTCAAAGCGACAACAGTCGTCTTAGATAAAATAAATTTAATTTTTTCCCATTGCAATAATAATACAGTACTTACGCGTGAAATGATTTTTTTTTGTCTCTCACAGTGCCTGTGTAGATTGTGCAGTGTCTAAATACACAGAACGGCATAATATCACCATCTTTTTGCTAGAAAACATACGATTAGCGGCAGCATATTACCGGACATTCGGAAGTGAAAGACTGGTAGCGATCACGGCAATTACCTTGATTTCGTCTAGTAAATATGGCGGGGGGGACAACTCATCTACAGGTAAAAACATCTTAGGTTGCGATGTGGTGTGCTTGTGGTACGTGTGGGTTGATCCTTAGCTTAACGTGGCGATTATATGTATCACCACAGTCATTGCACAGTCTCTTATTTTTATTAAATTCAGAATAGGTTTGCGTTTGACTAAACCTTGCCTGATGGCCAGCAACGGTATGGTCTAGGCCACCGATATTGTACGTTACAGGAAAAATAGACACCGGCAGAAAATTCCACAACCGCACGTTACGAATAAAAAAAGTGAAATCAAAACGCTTTGTGCGTACGTGGGGAATGTCCAGCATGCACGAATGGCGCTTAGATCGTGTTTTTCTGGCCATTCTATAATAGAAAGAAGCAGGTGGAATCAAGTTGTGCAATTCCAGGGCACACTCACCGAAATGTGTCCGATAAAAAACTGACAAACAAGCGACACTACGTCGATGCTCTAGGCTTTGTAGCTGAGTTTTGACCTGGGTATCGTTGCCTATCAGCCTCTTGGCACGCTTCTCAATTGACTCCAGTACCTCGAGTTGGTACTTGGCATAGCCGTATCATAATTGCGAAGAGTACTAGAGTGGCCTTTAACAAATGCCGCCTATCTCATTTCAACCAACTTCACAAAAAAGGAGGTTCTCAATTCGAATGTTCTTCGATTTTTTTGCATATATGTTACGCTATTACTCCGCCAATTATGAATATGAACTGATTTTGATGATTGTTTATTGTTTAGTAGGTAATACATCAGAGGTGGTCCCATATACATTTTATCGATATCGGTTCAGTAGTTTGGTTTTTAAATCAAAATTACTAGAAAATATGAAGATGTCAGATATTCGAAGTTGAAGTCGGTTGTATTTTTTTAAAGCGTATTATTACTAAATGTTATCAAATGCATATTAGTTTAGATGTACCTACTAAATATTTTTATCATATGAAACGGTTTGGTGACAAACCGAATCGTGGAAACTAATTTGAAGAAAATGTAAATGTGTGGTGTGTGTTGCATCATTAATTTTGTAGGTAGGAATTTTAGAATATGAATAATTATATGGTTAATAAAATAAAAAAAATTCAAAATTAAAAAACAAATTTTTTCTCCGGTTTCTTTTTCAGCATTTCGCAAGTTTTCAGGCTGTTTTTGCTCACCAGCCGCCTGTTCTACCTCTGACTCCGCCGAGGTATTGTTTGTAGGGCTGGGGACAGCCCCTAAGTTACTTTATTTCATATTTTCTAAAACACTCTTGTTTTCTGTTTCCATGTCAACGGTGCGCCGTCTGGCGAGTCGGCGCAGTTCAAGCCGTGTCACCGCCTGACGTCTGGCAGACGTCACCGTCCGTCGCGTCACTAGGGAATCTATGTTTTAAGAGATAAGATTTTTATTGTAACATGGCATCTTCGACCCCTTATGGGCGAAATGCAGTATCAAAAATCAACGTGGTGTCGCCACAGGACATGATACAGTGTACAGAGTGCCCCCAGGCCAAGTTTTTTAAAGGCCAAAAAGGCCTCAAAATTCACAAGACCAGATGTCACAAAATTCATGAAATTCCACTTTCGGCTCCAATTTCAGGCTCAAACGTAGCCAGTAGCAGTTCAATGAGCGCTGCTACTCCTGCCAAACCATTTTGGGAGGTTTTAAGCTCATTAAAAAATTCTATTCCGATTTTAAAACGCATCCCGCGTGGTGCTCGAATTTCGGTTGCCCAAAGTTTATCTTTTGCTATTCGGAATGCCGTTACCCAAAATTCAAAGCAGGCCTGGGAACATCTCCTCTCTTTTCCATACAATGTGCTTTACGTTCATTCGGACCCGTCCAACAAAAAATCCCTTACCACTAGAGTAAAGGAAAACTGTGTAAAGTACAAAGTATCGGAAGAGAACCTTTTAGGTCTTGCTAATATTATTCCGCCTAAAAGTCGTAATAATCAAAATTCAAAAAAATCTGACGATTCGGTTACTTTTAAATTAGTAGAGAACAAAATGAGTGATGGTGATATCAAAGGCGCCGCACGTGTCTTGTTCTCGAGCGACACCATTGCCCCCCACACATTAGAAACGATTCAGTCACTTCGTGACAAACATCCACCTGCGGCGGCAAACCTCCACCTCCCTGAGCCACCACAACCTGATGACGTTGCCATTGATGTCCAGACTCAGGAGATTGCAACGGCTGTGGCGTCTTTTCAGAGTGGCTCAGCTGGCGGCCTTGATGGCCTAACACCTCAACATCTAAAAGATCTTCTATCTTTTAGCTCTGGTGAGGTGGGCGAGACCCTCTTAAAGGACCTTACAGCTTTGGTAAGTCTTATGTTGTCGGGACGAGTCAATAGTGACGTTATCGAAATTTTGTACGGCGCAAATTTATGCGCACTTATCAAAAAAGATGGTGGTATCAGGCCTATTGCGGTCGGCACCACATACCGTCGCCTCGCGGCCAAGGCAGGCTGTAGGCAAAAGGTTGATCTTTTGAGTAGCCTTTTCCAACCAATACAGCTTGGTTTTGGTTCGCGAGGTGGGTGTGAGGCTGCTGTTCATTCTCTCCGGACTTTTTTGGATCAAAATTGTGGAGAGGTGCTACTAAAGGTGGATGTCAAAAATGCTTTTAATTCGGTCGATAGAGGCGCCCTGTTGACACAAATCAAAGACAAAATTCCAGACGTTTTCAACTTTCTTTGGCAATGCTACGGCAATCCCACAAAATTAACATACCAAAATAATGTTTTGTTATCTTCAGTAGGCTGCCAACAGCGTGATCCATTCGGTCCCGCCATTTTCAGCCTGGCCATTCATCCAATTATTCAACGTCTCCAATCCAAACTTAATGTTTGGTATTTGGATGACGGAACCTTAGGAGGTGATGTGAGCACTGTCCTAAATGATTTGCAAATTCTCATAGACTAATTTCGTCTTATTGGCTTAGAACTAAATTTTTCAAAATGCGATCTCTATGTTTGCGATTCATGTCCGAACAAAGATTTGGTTATTGCAAAATTTAATGATTTGGCTCCAAGCATCAAATCTGTGGATAGATGTTCTCTTCGCCTACTGGGTTCACCGATTTTAGATGAGTCTTTTTCACCTTTCGTAGAAGAAAAAATTCAAAATTTTATGAGTGCCTCCAGGAGGTTACTCAATATTAACGCCCACATGGCGTTTACCATTATCAAATATTGTCTGTTTGTGCCAAAATTTATATACACTTTACGATGTAGTCCACTGTGGAAACACGGTGAGCTCCTTTCGAGCTTAGACAATGTCGTAAAGGAAACACTAATATCGGTTTTGAATGTTGACATGAATGACAGGACATGGTCACAAGCCTCACTACCAGTAAGGTTAGGAGGCTTAGGGATCCGCAAAATTTCAAGTGTAGCACTACCAGCTTTCTTGTCCTCAGTTCATAGTACACATAAATTAATTGAAAAAATCCTTCTTCCCTCTTTAGGCCATTCCGGTGTAGTAGTAGCTCATTTGAATGAGGCCAAGAATGTTTGGAGGGAGGCTTGCCCAAATACTGATTTTCCGAGGACTTTGTCTTCGCAGAGACTATGGGATGGGCCGATCTGTGAACTAGCACGGAAATCTCTTCTAGATACGTGTACTAGCGTCGCAGATCGTGCTCGTATCCTTGCTGTCTCTGTATGGGAATCAGGTCTTTGGTTGCAGGCTATTCCCTCCTTTAACACTGGTAGCCTTTTGGACCCTACTGCATTTCGTCTAGCTGTCAGCTTGCGCTTGGGTGCAAGATGCTGTGAGGCCCATCGCTGCCAGTGTGGTACTGTTGTCGATCAGCTCGGTCACCATGGTCTCTCTTGCTCAAGAAGCGCTGGTCGGATCGGCCGCCACGCTAGCCTGAATGATGTCATACGCCGGGCTTTATCCACCGCCAATGTTGCAGCTGTGCTCGAACCGAGCGGCCTTGCGCGTGACGATGGCAAAAGACCTGACGGTATGACACTTGTGCCTTGGAAGATGGGACGGCCCCTTGTATGGGACGCAACTTGCGTTGATACTTTGGCACCGTCACATCTTCCTGAGACACAGAGTAGGGCTGGTGCGGCGGCAAATTCGGCGGAGCGGCACAAGCGGCGCAAATATGCTAACCTCGGCAGAGGTTACATATTTGAGCCGTTTGGTGTTGAGACATTGGGTCCGTGGGGACCTCCAGCTCATCATCTTTTCAAAAACATATCCGAGCGCCTGGTCGACGCGACGCGTGATCAAAATGCTGGCGTTTATTTGGCTCAACGCATAAGCATTGCCATCCAGCGTGGCAATGCCGCCAGCATGCTGGGTACGCTGCCGACTGGTAGTGGGTTTGAGCATTTGGATTGTCTCTAGACTTTCATCGGTCTGGATACAATCTTTTATTTGATACTACTTTTGTTTTTTGTTGTGTAGTAGGCTAAGTAGTCATTGTAGTTTGTTGTAGTTAATAAAGGCTTATGCCTGAAAAAAAAAAAAAAAAAAAAAATATATATGGTTTATTCTATATACTAAGAGGGCAACGATGAATCCTACCTAATCTGTTACCATGTAAGATGAAACGTATATTGGTGTGTAGTGGTAAACGTTATTCGTCTATACCGATTCTAGTGATTTTCCAATTTCCACCGAGTTACGGGGAGTTAGCAAATCTTAGCCAGAATCTATTTCTTATAAAGTGATCGTCTAGTTTATATGTGAAAGTATGGTCTAGTAAATTCATTTAAAGTGATCGTCTGCTCTCAGAGTAGGCTTATTGTATTGTATTGACACGGATGCGGTTAAGATGGTGGTTCCTTCGTAAGGATCTGCATGTCTACTGACATTGATAATTAATAGTACACCTATAGTGATAGAACACCGCGGCTTATGCTCAATTGTGAAGTTATACATTCAGGCTTGTAGACCATAGAACAATATTAAAGAATAGAGTAATGGTCAGAGCAGGGAGCTCGTTGAGATGAGCAATGAGGAGATTTTAAGGTTTGGTACAAGTGACTGATTTGTGGTAACTTACACAATCGGCAACTGACATTCACTTGACTCACTCTGTTGCGAGACCTAAGATCCTTTAAAAAGGAGAGTACCTAGTACTGCTTTGGCGGACAGCAAGCCTGCGTGAGAACGCATTAAAACAGCAGCGCACCTTAGGGTGCGGGCTTTTCGTATGAATACGAACCATGGATTTAACAGAAGTCAGCGGCCGCTGACAGTGGCAGTGACAGTCCGCGATGTATTGCTGTGCATTACATCAAAGGGGAGGGCATGTGTATGCAACCAGAGCCACAGCAGAGTGTCAGGCTCGGGTGATTTATACTGGCGAGTCGGTATTCCCAACCTAAAGGTGTATTAACTAGAGACATAAAATAACTTGATGTGTTCTTGGGATATAGTGTATAATATTCCAGTTGATCACCACAATCGAATCCACGTCAATACACTACTTCAACAAGTAATACGCTCAATAGCCTGACACAGCATCTAAGCTACGTCTTCATTAGCCTGTCTAATTTACAATACACATTTACATATATATGTACACACTCACGTTTGTACATATATGTATACATATTTACTATGTAAATATACAGCTCAAATTCGAATGAATTGAATTATCAGAAATAGTTCTGTTAAAAGGTGGAATGGGTAATATAATCACATCCCTAGTACATAGCCTACCTATCTGGGATCGAGGCTTATAGATAACAGAAGATAAAATCAAACAATAGGTTTTAGGGCAAGAAAATAAATTATATTTCCCAAAGATCAATAATCAACGAGTAATTACATAAGTGTGCTTGGACGCACTTGATCAGATCTAAATCAGTAGGTATAAGTTTATGTATTTCGCTTCAGATGTGAAACGTGAAAATACAGTAATTAAGTAAGTAAGTACCTTTCGTCTACTAGCGCACGTGCTTCTCAGAAAGCGAAAAGTACAAAGCGAAAACTGAGAAGGCGCCTAGATAAAGTAGTAAACGTAGAAGCTTACATTACTCGTGATTGCCCTTATAAATTTTATTCATTATTTAATCACAAGATTATTTATATTTGTCACTGTATCCTGAGAAGTTTAATCGGCATTTATTCAATTACTTTTATTATTAATGATAATCATTTATGTCATTTTATACACATTAATTCCTTGTTAAGGGAATAATAAATGATACTAGTTCAGTTGCGAGTGAATTGAACGGCACGGATAACCGTGACAGTACTATCTATGCATACACAATATACTTATGTATTCGCGCTCAGGAGATACAGTAGTTTTGGCAGATTGACTTAAATAGACAATAACTTTTGCATAGATGGATAGGTACATTTATAGAAAATACAATTCCTTCGATTGATCCAAAAATCACACTGATAATACTTTATCCACATTTGTTGATAAGATCCAGACCTTACAGGCCAGGATAGCAAAGTGTTAATTGATATTAACACGATTTATAATCAGTGATGAGATACCCTTTATAATGATCAAAGTTATGACTATTCACAGTTGCAATTGGATCAATCGTTTTGAACGATACAGTGTACTTAGCTGTTTATACCGTGACCTGGAACCCTCAGTGTGCACTTCCATGATTTTAAACTGTTTTGCACAATTGATTTAACATTTTGATCTGAGTGACTTCATGACACAATCACAATGAATAGTCTGAGTACAGACTTTTTAGCCACCAAAGTGGTCCACGACCATCCTTTATAATCCTGAAAACTTGAGTGAAGCTTAGGGACGCAAAAATGCTAAACGAGCCCCTCTTTCTTGATGATGAAACCACGCCTTTTCCTTCGGTTAAGGGAAGCTCGTCGAAGCTCCTGATTGGCTGGAAAAACGGCGTCGCTTGCGCAAAGCCACCCCCGCGTTGGTCTAGTGAAACGGCAATAGGTCTCAGCCGACAGCCAGAGCGAGATGGACGATGGCACCTCCGATGCGTTACCATGGAACATGAGAAATATACAGTTATCTCCTAGAACAATTTGTGACTAAGCCTCCTGTAATAAATGTACTGTTGTTAAGTAGTCTGAGTATTCAGCCTTCCCTTAACTTCCGTTGTCAAGGTACAAACGTGACAGTAACCATGTCTCATCATGTCTAATCATGAATTATTACTAACCGTGATTAATTACATGACTTAAATAATCACAGTCAGTGCAATCATATGATAACTCTATCAGACCTATTGGACAGATACATTCCATTCCCACAGCCCGGACTAGACATCTGGAAGCATTTTAACTATTCCTAGGAAAGTGCACAAAACTAAAGTCCTTCGAACCATAAACGCTCTTTGTTCTAAATATTGGTCGAAATCCTGCTTTAAAACGACATATATTATATGTGCCAGAGCTTTGTCAACTTTGAGCTTTATGGATACAAGAATGCGGTTAGTTTTGCTTATCTATTCACAGTTTGTGATTTCTAAACTTTCCATTGGGATAACACGTGTGAGTCATAGCGACGCTTTGAGTGTTTGTGTTCGCAGAACCCAAAAAAAAAACATAGGTACCTGAGGCAGGGTCACTTGCCACTACAGGTGTATTATATATCCTTTTGACGCCGTTGCAGCCACCTGCCCTGTGATACGCCAAAAACCAAAAAATGTCCATCTAAAAACAGGGATTTTGAAATCAGACATTTTTTGACAACTATAAAAGCCGTCTTACACTATGAAGATGCTATAATATTTCATGTTAGCTTAGAACAAATTTCAATTTCGCTATTCATACAAAACAAACGATGAACAAGTGACGAAGATAATTTTTGTTTCAAAAATGTATGGAGAGCGATATATGAAATATTATAGCATCTTCGTCGTCTATGATGGCCTTTAGGCGTCACGACGTTGTTGGCGTACTAGGTCAGCTAGTGCTTGACAAGGACTGGTGACTCTGGCACTCAAACGGATACGAACTAAACATGATTAGTAAATCCACATAAATCCATAATATATGCATACATACTTACTTTAACAAGACACAATTTTTTTTCTTAGTTCAGTCACATCAGTTTTTTTAAGGCATTAAATAGTCACTTATCCTTAAAACGAGTGTACATTTTAACGATAGCTTTCTACGTGACATGGGTCCGAATGCCACTTATTCTTGGGGAAACCTCGCAAAAAATCTTGAGGGAATGTATGACACAGAAAAGTAGTGACCCAATCACACAACTACATTGATATTTCTATTAATGTAGGTTGATTAGTTAATTAACTGGTGCCATTGTTATGGTTATATGAATTTCATTTGTGTGCAGCTGTGGGATAACGTAAAAAGAAGCAGATGATTCTAATGTAGATTGATAAAATTTCAACCGACTTCAAAAAAGGAGGTTCTCAATTCACCTGTTTTTTAGTCAATCTACTAATTAGTAGTTCTGCGATCAGTCTGTAGACCTTGCGATTCTGCTATATGTCATCGAAATCGGCCTGTAAATGACACTGCATAAAACTAGGCTCCTTCTTATGGGAAATACCCCGTCAATAAAAGATCGTCAATGACGAAAAATCCATGAAATTGTTGAACCTGAATACCAAGTTTCGTCAAGATTAGCTGAAAAGTACTATATGCAAGTATAACATCCAAACGTTCGGACAAATGAAAGCAATTTTTTCCAGTTATTGCAAAGACTTTGCTATGAAGAATTCTTCTATATTTAACTGTGAATCTATCTTCACATAATAAATCTGCAACAGTTCAGGGACTTAGCTCCGCTATTTATTAGTTTTGACATTCATAATTTAACACAATATTTATATACCTTTCAGACAAAAACATCCACGAATATTGCAAGACTTAAGCGTGAACATCACCCAATGTAAGCATGATCAAAAAATGTTGTAAGCATGACAAAGTACTATGCTATCAGCCAAGGCTTATCGGGATACATAATAACGGCTATTTTGATTACAACTTTATCAAGTCATCACAAACAAGGAAAAATATTAAAACCACGCCTTCAATATTCTTTCTTTTTATTGGTTTACCTATTTTGGCAGCATTCGAGTGAGTGATTATTTAATTTTTACATACTTTTGGACTATACAAATACGATAACACTTTATAAGTACATATTAATTTCAGAGTGTGTGTGTGTATACGGCCTTGAAACTAACATTTGAGATTTATTGTACGTAAGTATGAGATTTGTAAGTAGATACTATATAGAGCATTTTTGGCGAACTGTTCCATAGGAAAAGGATTCTTTAGTGAAATCGACTTTTTTCTGTGATTTTAAAATTGTTCATCAGCGAATGATGTTTTAGTAAAAGCAACGTTTGAAATAGAGTAAATTCGATGAAGCATTATATTGGAGAAAGGTATTTTTGTATATCTTACGGAGCTCGAATACTTGCGTGGTTTAGACAAGTTTTCGTTTTATTTGTTTATCCATAAAAGTTGTGGGTCTAACAAAAGCGGATCTAATAAGATTAGCTCAGGATGGGGATAAGTGGCGTACGTACAAGAAGAGAGGCAAAGGCCTCTTTTCTTCGTTTCTTCTTCTTTCTTCTTCTTCTGCGGTGGGCGATTACAGGTTAAAATGACGACGATGGGATTTTTTACGCGTTATAAAGCTCCGGCTACAGTTTTGATCACGGTCTGTTATGAAAGAGTGTAATCAAGGAGTGAAACCCAAGCGCAGCGCGCGGCTTTTTTCGTCTTGATTCGCACTGCGGGCCAGCTGCGCTATGATGATCATACATAGTTATCTCTCTCGCCCCGCCCACAAACACACACACACACACAACCCCACAGAAATACACAACACACACACGCACACACATACCCCACACACATACAACACCCACTCGCTTAATTATACCATTTTCATCTATCTCAAGCTGTATTCGTTACATTATTATTATCTCATATTCTGGGAAGAATATGCTGCTGCAATACAAACAGCTAATATGAAGCTGCAGGCAGGGTTGTTCAAATTTCTTGTTCATGTTATGTTTTGAAACAATAAACCATTTCGTATTTGTATTATCCTACTGAAGCGTATTTAGGTAACTGTGGTAAGAAAGTATTTCAAGTGTTTAAGCACTTAGCTGTACGTAGATAAGTTTGACTATAATAAGTGGGTAATCTATTACTTTAGGTACGTGTGGAATGGCAGGAAAGGACGAACTTGGATTTGATGTGGGTGCGATGTGGCTAGCATTTGAGAGTTTCAGTAAATAGGTGCTTGGAGAAATGCAGGTTTGCTTCAAATTGAATTATTATTTTATGAGCTGAAACATAAATCGTACTTAGTTAATTTTTCTGCTATATTTTTTGTTCTTATTGTGGTATGCGTATTATTATTTTTGCATTATTTTTTTATGTAATAGATAAGACGTTCGTATCGTCGGGTGGTAGGTAAGCATCAGGCCTGATGCCCATAACAATAGCATTGCCAAAATCTGTATTGCAAATTATGGGTGCTTGTGTCTTTTTGTATAGTTTTGCGTATGATTTTGCTCATTTTACAGCTTAATTAAAAATACACCACTTTAATTCTTTGAGCATACCATTGGAGATGTGAATAGCAAATAATCTATAAGCGTTTTTTTGCCACTTTCTTCTATAATTTGCTTAATAATGCTTGGACCTGGGTATTTAAAAACTGCATCCAGAATCACTGGATGACGGGCAGCAGCGTCTTCTCGGTTAACGGTGAGCATTCTGCGATCCCCTAGCTGCCTGCCAAGCGTGGGGATTATCGTACACTATCCTTGTTAAGGGATAGGCCTTCGTCGAGCAGTAGACTTCTTCTGGCTGGTGATGATGCTTTACAAAGTGTACCCAAGTTCTGAAGAAGCATTGTTATGGACAGACTGGCATAATACAACCTTTGCACTATAAAAACGTAACTTTAAATTCTTCTAGTTTTGCTAATATTTCATCGCCAATTTAAAAACACTGCAAGGCAACTAAATCTTGAACGTTACGCTATTTTCATCTCAAATAACGTTCTAGTGGATTCTTTATGACACTGCACTTGAGTCCGGGGTTAATAAATGATTCGCCAAGAAAACTGTCTCCAAGAATAAGAATTTCAGTTAAAATACTTTCCTAACTTTTCTTGTCCACTTGACGGAGACGAGTGTCGTAGTGGCTTGAACAAAGGTTAAGTTACTTCTAGTTAAGTATTAATAAACTTTAGAGGATAACGTGTGATGAAATTAAATGAAATAGTCTGACAGTTGTAAGAAAGAAAAATATTTTTTTTTGGGTTAAATATGTCAAAAGCGAGCCTATTACTAAGGGCCGGTTTGTTGATCCGTAGATAAGCCAACTAATAGTTAAAAATGGTAACAAATTGTTAAAATCCCAATAATTCGGTTTTTTGATTCATAGTTAGCATGACCAGTGATCAAAAATGTAACTAATGGTTAGCTAGTTAACTATAGTTAGTTTAACAAATGGTTATGTCGATTTTGACCACGGATCAAAAAACCGGCTCTAAAATGTACTAGCACACGGGACTGGCGCCACAGCCACTAAACGCCAACGCTCAGGCGTCAGCTAGAAGAGGCTTCTCAGACGTGGAAGTGCGCGACATCCACTTCTCGAGCTCGATCAATATAGCTAATACAGATCAGTGTATAAAATGAAAACTGAAGTCCGCAGCGTTTTGTGGCTGTGGCATGCCTTTCTTGTGCAGTCAGGTGCTTGGTGACACATTTCTAGGCTTTTAGTGTCACTTTCTGAGGCATCAGCAGAATACCGCCATTTATGCCAGATTTACAACAGTGCGCTCGTATTCCTTTTCAATATTGTATACGACTCCGAACATTTTAACATCTTTATTAACAATTTAAGGCGTTCAATCTTTACCCCTACGTGCTAGCAATTATTCCTCGACAGCGTTTAATTTACTTTACGCAAAGCCTCAACAAAGAGATTAAATTATAATTATGTGAGCCTCAAGGCGTTTAATTTTGTGCTTATGATAACGGAAAACATTGTCGGGAAACGTTCGAAATTTTGATTTTGAGTTATTAATATGTATAAGTACTTAAGGGGTTGTGCGTTGGGGTTTAAATTCTGCCAGTGACAGCCGCTGTGGCTTATTTGGGTTTGTTTTGTTCTTTTTTGGTACAGTACCAGCAAGATTTTGAATCTACCACTAAATTGCTTATTCTGATTTCACAATCATCATCATCAGCCCGGAGATGCCCATTGCTGAACGAAGGCCTCCCCCTTATTTTTATAAAAAATGGGGGCTAAAAAAAATGCTCGGGATGATTTAAAGTGGTGAATTTTGGGAGCGGGCCGAATTTCTTCCGTACGTGGACGAAGTCGCGTGCCACCTCTAGTATATTAATAATTTCAAAGTGTTTGTAGCATCTCCCGTCTTTATTTATATGTATATTTTTCCTTATGGTTGCCTGGAAGAGATCGCTTTTAGCGATAAGGCCGCCAATTGTGGCACTATAGCTCATAAGGTTCTTGTATCTTTTCCTATGGTTTGTTTTGTTGGTGTGCACAATAAAGAGTTTCTGTCTATCTATCTTTCTATCCAAATTGAATTAAGTAAAGATAATAAAGAAGCATCATTAACATCTTGATGGTGCAGCGGTTTCCAAAACTTGGATACGTTCCAATTTTAGAGAACTGCATATTGTGATTAGTACCCAAGTGAATACATAGACATACTAAGTCATATTATTTGAAAAAATATACGTTGAGTGGATTCTGACCGAACACTATTTTAGCGTTGTAGTTATTAAGCAAATATAGCTATTTCAGCATACCCGTAGCTGCCCTATGCGCCAGATAGAGAGAGCTGCTGCTCGTGGGATTTATAGGTAAGTTTTTTGATCGAATTTACGTTCCAAGGTAAACCTTCACTATCACCCTATACATTTAAACAAAATGTTTAGTTCCGATAACTAAACATTTTGTTAAAATGTATGTAGTCAATCGCTCAAATCAAATGTATTTTAGGCTTATTTATATACTTACTTATTTATTTTTTATTTTTAAAGTTTCTGTAAAATAATTTCTTTTAATAGTTGAAGTTTCAGCGCAAAAACATGACTGGTTAAGTAAGATGCTTGTAACATTAAAGTGATTGAAAAAACTGGAAAAAAGACGCACAAGCCTACTAAATAATAAGTTGATTACATGTAAAAGTAAAACGAAATCGGTCAATATTTGGAGGGGTAAAAGAGGTTTTTCGTTTTGTATGGGCAAGTGGGCGGAGTATGATCATCATAAACGATAAAGTTTATAAGCTAACTATAGTATTAGACTGAATGGGCAATCCGTGCTGCTAAACAGTGGAATACGTTGCCTGAGTGGTGAGTGTTTATTTCGCGATGGTTACAATATGGGTGTCTTCAAGTCGCGAGTAAATTGGTTTCTTCTAGGCAATCGTGCTCCATCGTAGACATATAATATTATATGCCCTTAGGACATAAAACATACACAGACACACTAGTTAATGTTTCGTACTAACTGGAAATAATAGGGCTAAATCTATTTAATAATAATAATTTTAACTCATCAATTATATATATTTTTTTATTATAATATTTCTTATAATTACTTGGCAAAGAAGTCTTAAAAGAAACTTTTTTCTCTCCTGGCAATCCTGATTTCTTGAATATACAAAAATATAACTCATAAACCCCAGCATCTTCCATCCCATGCTCTAACATCTACCTGTTTGTATAATTTTGTTATTTTTCTTTATTTCCATGTGCTATGTTTTTTTGTTGCAAATAAAGTAATGTCTATTGTAGTTTACTCTTAAGTGCGAAAGGGGTTCTGTTTTATCCTCTGTAATTTGTTTATGACTGTAGCCATCTTGCTGACATTTAGCAATTAATTAGGTTTAGGTACCTACACATTTTAAAAAACCTCTGCCTTTATTTATTTATTTATTGCACACATACATAAATGTCCAAAGGGAACGCTTAACGCTTAAAACATTTTCTTCCACTCTTTGTTTGTTATATGTTTTATGGTTTGTCTGTCTTTTTATTTCTCTCTTTTCTCTATATACAACAACAACAAACAAACCGACAACTTTAAATCTCGGAACTTTTTCCAAAAATCTAAAAATAATGGGTAGCGTCGTGGGCTGCAGGTAGTATTATAATAATAGTGAGATGCAATTCCAGTCTACCTGAAATTGGTACAATTCCAAGAGATCCTGGTTGCGATGCAATCTGCTAACTCGACTAAACTGAGTAATGAACTGAGCAAAGTGAGAGAATTTGCTAAACGTGCACCGCTGCGATTTTGGTTATGGTTAGATATCAATTGAATACGAAACTAGGTATACAATGTGTAACAAAAAGGTTCAAAAATACTGAAGGGTATGTATGTAGTCATCATTATGAACAACTTTTACTAAGGAGCCAACAGTGAATTCGCAAAAAAAAAACAACTGTTCCATTCATTTTGTCCTAGGTCAATGAACTTTTTGTATGGAACAGCTGTTTTTTTTGCGTTTTCAGGGTTGGCCTCATAGTAAAAGTTGTTCATAATGATGAATACATACATATCCTTTAGTATTGTTAAACCTTTTTGTTACACGTTGTATAGTTAGTTTCAAATCCCAAGCCTGCACCAATAAGCTCTTTGAAGTCTTCTATTCGCCGTTCGAGGGTAGGCCTAAGACAATTGCACAATTGGCATTGGACAATTAAAAAGGCTGAATATGCTTTATTTTTATGGATTTATAATTGGCTATAAAGGGTTAAATCTAATCAGTTAGCATCTTTTTAAGGGCATATTGTGTACATCAAAACAAACAACTTTTACTATGGAACCAACACTGAAATCAATCAATCATTGAAAAAAAATGTCAGCTGTTCCATACAAAAACTTCATCAACCTTGGGCAAAATGTATGGACAGCTGTTTTTTTGCGATTTCAATGTTGGCCCCATAGTAATAGTTCTTTGTTTTGATGTACAGAATATGCCCTTAATAGGCTCCGCTTAATAGGATGCTAACTGATTAGAGCTAACCCTGTATATTGGAATAGAAGATACTACCTTAGAAGAGGCTACTTTTTATTCCAGGAGTCGCGAGTGAAACCGCGGGATTAGAGTTAACATAAGCATTTATGAAATTCACACTTAGTGATTCTATTTTCATATCTTCATCATCATAATTAGCCTATCACATTCTACTGGATGCAGGCCTCCCAAAGTACGCCACTCAGCTCCATCTTGCGCTTCCAACCAATCTTCCATCCTCTTCCAGCTATCCTAAGCACATGTTACCTAAGATCTGCATGTACAAGTAGATACATAATGTTGCAATAAATGATTGAGTATTGAGTAAGTATATCGTCACTCCATGAAGTCTCAGGTCGTCCTATGTTACGTTTGCTGATTCTTTTCAGATCTTTTGTACACAGTTTTGGCAATAAAAAATATTCTATTCTATTCTTCGTAACCAGCAGTGCGAGTACCGTATGTCGCAAAATTCGACGTATCGGTATACTTAGCTGATTTATTTCCCGAATCGGTGTGGCTTTGGCTAGTACGGAACTGGCATCGACAAAGTTTATGTAAGGCTATCGATTGTCAAATTGAAGCACAATAAAGAAAAATAAAATAAATAAATAAGATAATACCGATTTTTATCGTGTTTTTTACGACTTTTAACAACGGTACTCGGGCTGTTTGTTTGTTTTACTGACGTAAAACTGACAAGATATGATTTAATTTTTACTTCAGTCAGTCGCAACTGACGTCAGTCAATTTTCATCGATCTATCTCACCATCGAACTGAGATTTCATAATCATCATCAGCCAGAAGACATCCACTTCTGGACGAAAGCATCCCCCTTAATAGGGAGGGGTTGCCATAATCCCCACGCTTGGCAAGCGGCTTGAGAATCACAGAATGCTCACCACAGTTAATCGAAAGGACGCTGCTGCCCGTCCGCCGGTGGTTCTGGATGCAGTTTTAGGACATGCCCAGGTCCGAATTGAGATTTATTAAGAGGTAAATTCTAATAAGGTAGGGGTTTATTAGTAAGGTTAAAATAGTCCATTTAATGTTAACATATAAAGTTTATTGTCATTCATATGCTACTGAGATAAGTATACTACTTATAAGTATAATACTTAGATAGTAAAGAACATGTTTTCCCATTTTGGTAGCAATTAACTAGAGCTTTAGGAAAGGATTTAAGTACTCATTAACCACTGTCTAACCCAGTCCCAAAAATAATTTAGATATGAAATCAAATTTTAATAAATTTTGTTGGCATTAACTCGTTTGATAATTAACTAATACGGATATCATGATGACACAATTCTTCGAAACTGAATCGAATTTCGTTTAAGATTGCATCAAGTTTTATCAAATCCATGTATTCATATCTAAATCAGCGAATATAAGTAGTAGAGATACGAATATAACAATGTATCGGCTATAAATATATCAAGATAATAATCCGATTTTGAAAAAAATTAGTAAACTAAAGCGTAATTGTTTTTTTGGACTTTAACACCAAAGCTAGGCCAGTCATCTAAGTACTACATATAGTATTAAGTCGGAAATAATTGCGACTGATTACTGTTTTTTGGGGATGGTTTTGGATAGATAACAATAATTTAAAACTAAGTTTGTAGGTTCAAAATACCTATGCTAACTGCGTGCTGCCCGAATAACATCGACATTTTCGGACTTTTTCCAGATCTAGGCTTTGGTATATATTTTACTTGCATCTCTTGAAAAAGTCATCAAAGGTCTACAGGGTTCCCCGCATATGCTTAAATCTAAATAAATGTTCTTCAACTTCCTTATCCATGACATGACTTTCCGCGTTATCGAAGTATCGAGTTAGGTTGCAATTATTTGCGACCTAGCTCGTTTTTTTGTCTAAGTTGACTGGCCTTTGTTATTCTTGCTAAACACGGCTTTGGTGAATTTCTGGTGAAGTGACATTATGTATCAATATCGATTATTTTATAATGTAGATACTGGGTGGTTTTACCTGCCAAGCCCTGAGATTCGTTCAAACATGACAGTTGAGTAGGGTAAGTATTATATTTCAAACCCCTAATTTAAAACACTATATTTTCGCACCTTTAAAGTACTTAATTAAATTTTTCACCTAGTTCGTTGATAACGATAATTCGTATAATTGCTAGATACACAAGAATAACTAGAACAATATAAAATAACAAAGAAGATAAATATAAACTTAACCTTGTAATCTTTTAAGATTAGGTTCAGTTACAGCAGCAACTTAATGGCTCTCTGGAGTTCAGTCATTTTCATAAAGAAGTAGTTATTACTAGTTAAAGTTTTCGGAAAGTTCAAGTCCAGTTTTGATGAAGCTAAAAATAGTTTTATTTTTATAAAAAATAACTATTATGTTGCCATAATCCCCAAACTTGGCTGGGCTTGGGGATCGCCAAATGCTCACCACCGTACCTCCACCGAGAGGACGCTTCTGCCTGTCTTCCGGTGGTCCTCCACACGCCTCACGCGAAATAAGTTAAATAAATAAATAAGTAGACAATCCGGTACACCCGCTTCCCAACTTCGACACGGCCATATTTTCGTAATAGTCATATTCAATAAGCGTGTTAGAGCGAGTGAACTTATGACGTCACTCACAACTCACAAAATTACATGTTTGGTCTCAGCTTATAGAATATGGATACTGGAAGTACCTACATAATTGAAAATGGCAGATCCAGTTTAGCCATATTAATAGTACATTATGATACGAGTGTGCTATGTTGGTCATTACACTAGAGGCGGTATTATGCGCGCGAGCCGCAGGCGAGCGCAATAAGAAAGCCGAGAGCGTAATGACTAATACCACAAGAGTTCCATACGACTGTTTTCGTCACACTTGCGAGGAAAAAATAATATTTTTTTGATAATAATCAACCACACAGCGAAAACGTCAACAAACATTTGCGGAAAATGGCGCCCAAATCAGTAATGCGCGCGCAGGTTGACATTTACTTCAGCGGCATAAGAACTCTTTGTTGGTATTACAAAAAAACTGTAAGTATTACCTGGCTATATTAAGAGTGCTTCGTACACGTACGTCTAATTGCAGTCACGTACAAACTTGACTTTACCGGGTTATACCTATTATAGTACAAGTGCCGTAATGTAAAGTAAAAAGCACGCGTGTATAATAGCTTGGATTATGAGCCTAAAAGCGATGTAATAAGATCTACTTTACGAGCAAGTGTGATGAAAAATTAGTAAGAGCATAATTTAATGTGAATAATAAAGTTATAAGTCTTGTTGGCACCAACGTCACTAATACTTGATAACCACTACCGTAGCGAGCCTCGTACTCACCTCGTACGCCAACAACTTCTATAGCTGTTAAGAAGAGACTTTAAAAAAAGATTAAGGGACCACCTCGAGAATAAAGTGTTCGTAGGTCACTTTAAAAAAAAAAACAATATTTGTTCACAAATGATGGAGAAATCCGTGAACATACAAAAAAAACTTACATAAGTACAGTCGAAATAGAATCTCTTCCTTTTTTTTAAATATGGCCATATGCATAAAAAAATATTTGGCTATCTCATTTTAAAATTTTATATGCCTTGAAAATGAGTAGCTAATTAATAAATAATAAATTTTTTGGTGTCTTGGCGTACAGGGTAAGCACTAAGATACAATTAAGCCTTGGAGGTCAAATGGTTAAAAATCGAACTAATATTTTCCAAAAAAATAACTAGGTACCTACATTCTTAAGAAAAGTATGCATCAATATTCCCAAAAATGTCATTCAGTTAGATATATAGAGCTATCTTTTGGCTTATTTTCGGGAGCTTTTGGATTCTCTTCTTGTTTCTTATCCTCTAGATCGATAATAGCTTCTTTCTTCTGGCAGGGTGCGGCATCATCTTTGTTGATGGAAAATGTTCCCATCAGACATTCGATGTACGGAGGTGGTTTCTTGATTCTCTGCGTAGCTATCTCAGACTTCAAGTAATGAGTATACCTCTTTACGATGACAAGGAAGAACACTGCTATCACTGAAAACAAATAAAACAAAATTAGGTCGTACAAACTAAAGAATTCAAAAATTTAATTTATTAAAAATAATTATTCACCCTGAACATTTGTTAAACAACGTTATACATAATAGGGTAGATGACTGATGTTTATTTCGTTGAAACCAATAGCTTTGATGAAGAATTTAAGTAAATATAGAATGTTTATAGAAAAAATAATTTAAATCGGTTAATAATGTTCTGATATATGAGCGTTTAAAGTTTTTGTTTGAGACAACTCTGTCCCTTTCCGACAAAACAAAAAATGACGTCACGCCTTACTTGTCAGAATAGAATTTATATGGCGTACAGAGAAGTGACGTCACGATTTGCTGTTTCGCCTCTTTGTCTAGCGTGATATTAAAATGCTTATAAGTTGCTTATTTTTGATCAGATTTAAATTTATTTTTCATTAATTAGCTATAATTATGGGCCGCATTTTAATAGGACAATAATAAAAAACCAGTCATCTAGCCTATTGAACATTTATTTGATGATAATATTGTAAACCGTTGAATTCGGTTAATAAAGTTATTAATTGAAATTCTTTCATATCAGTATGAAGTTCTGTAGACAAGTATTTCGTGCAAATACCATGTGCGCTATCTAACTAACTATCTATCAAGTTCGAATTTGAGCCTAACCAGTCGAGCAATTATTATGAAGATGTAGCGATTGTGAAGTCAGAATTCGGAGCGAGCAACTAATCTGGTAAACAGAATTAAAAAAAAACTGATCCCTATCTAAGCGATCTTAAAAAAAATGGCATAGCGGTAATGTGCATATGGGGAAAAACTAAACAGGAAACATTCCTTCGAAAAACAAGAAAGCCGGAAAATTGCACGTTAAACCGGTCGGAGTTAGTTGAGATCTAAATAGATTGTTATCAAGGTCGGACATAGTCCAATACCAAAGTGTAATGAATACGTCAGCTCCAGTCTGCTTAATCGTAGATGATGAGGGCCTACAATCGATTGATTTATATTTATAATAACATAGATGTCTGCCTGTAGGTCAGTTAGTAGCATGTCTGCCTTCAGATCTGTAGGGCGTGGGTTCGATCTCCAGCCAGGGCAAACATTATTTGGCGAACATAGATGTTTGTTTAGTGTGTGGGTGTAAGATTTATTATAGGAGTGTATAAAAAAAAACTTATAAGTATTCTATCTGCAATCTGGTTTCCATAATACAAGCTTAGTTTGGAGCTAGATGGCGCTATATGAAATATCCATCGATATTTATATGTATTTATTTAGTATTTTAAGACGTTACTTGTGATCAACATGAATTGATAATCGTACCTGTCATTAGTCAATTTATGTACAATCATAAATCATATTCAAAACAAGCTAATTTAAACCCTGCACGGATCGGAGCACGGCGATATTCCACTGAACCGCTTATGTCGATGACGTCATACGGAGCTGCCTGGCCAAGGGTAGGTAAGGTGCGAGGTAACCCAACTTCACAGTGAGCCATATATACGTATTTAAAGAGTTCAAAGTAATATATATTATTTTTACTTATTGACAGCCTGGCAGTAGCTCAAATGGGAGTTTCCGAATGCACCCGGATAGGTGGACAAAACGGATTGGGAGCCCCTGAACAGTGAACGGGCAACCCCGAAGTCACCCTCCGACACGATCGCGCGATGAATTTGTTAAATTAAAAAAATATTGCAGCAGTGGGAAATAGATTAAATAAATAAAAATACTTACTGATATCAAGCAGCTTCAAAAACCAGTAGGTCTCGAAGTCCACGGTGTCGTAGAATTGTGGTTGGTACCCAAGGTACATGACCTGCATCACCAGCTTGACGATGGACAGGCTGAAGAACATCCTCATTGGCTCGGGATTCCTCTATGAAATTGAAATAATTGTTGGTGGAGCGAAGAAAACCCACAAATGTTACTGTAATAAACCGGAGTATGTATTATTATTGTTGGTTGACTTCATCAGGCAAATTGGTGGTCAAACGTAATTAAAAATCTTATTTGGCAAATTCTTGACGTAAAACATTTTTTTTTACCGTTAATTCAATAATTATTTTTATAAAGTTTAGCAAATAAAAATTAAAAATCCAATTATTTTAAGTAAAAGATAAGCTAGTAAAATTGTGCTTGAAACGTAGGGTAACCTCGTCTCAAGGCATCTGCTTCAATACAGATCATATTGGTTTAGTAAAAGGGCCCCGTTGGACATCCTTCGGGTGCGGAACCCTAAAATGTTTGAAGTTTCTACTAATAATACTACGAATTTGTAAACATTCAGCCGTCAGACTATAACAATCATACAGTATGGGATTTTCCCACGTGAAATAGTAGGCACACAAAAATATCAAACACTATTTTTAATTGTTAGCCTGCGATTGTTAGCAAATTATTATCAAACCTATTCGTATTTATTGTAGGGACGTATTTTTTATTCCTTATCAATAACTGTAGATACCTAACTTTCACGTATTTCCCTTGACAAGGAAAAAATCCCTAGACAAAAAAATCCCTTGTCAGGAAAGAATTTATAGGTAAATTCTGCGTGAAGGATTTGTGTGGGTGACTTTCGCAGTATTCTTTCGCTTTCTTTTTTTATCTCCGTGACCATTGATCCCACTTTACTCATAACTAAAGCGGTTATAAAACGGTATCACTAAGTGTACGTCATCGTCTGATTTTTGAACCATTTTTTGCTAAGCATATCAATTCATATTATATACCTACGGAACTCGGTGCATAAGTCAGACTTGCTCCAATCCTGCACAAAACTAGCAAGGCGCTCTATATTATTTGCGAAGTCGATCGATGTTAGCCGAGCGTGTAGTGAGACACTTCGATTCGCATGGTTCAACCTCGCCTCGCCTCGGACGACTTCCGATTGTTGTCGATTGTTGTCGGTTTTTGCGCTCGAGTCACAGGAATAGCCGACCTCCTCGCCGTCGCGAGGTTAGGTGTACATGAGTGTGTAGTCACGTACACAAACTATTTTCTGTCTCACGTTCCTTGAAGAGAGAAGTTCTATAAGTTAACGCATGCATTGCTATTAAGTCTGGAGTAGTCTAAACTTTTTAAGCCAAAAAAAATAGAAGTAAATTGTTCTAGTGAAAAATTACTCTTTTCGAGCAATCTTTTACAAAGATGAATTTCATAAAGACATTTAATATTTTTTATATTTCATATTTATATGAATTTTTGTAATTGTATTTTTAATATTTTAATTTTATAGTTAGTTTGAATAGGAATTTGCTCTTTTGTACGGTCAATTACATTATTTGTAATTTGAATTTTAATATTAGGTCTTTACCTATGAAATTGCCGTTTTGTATGGAATAAGTGAAAGTACTTATTTTTATACTCTTTTTTATTTCTGTTTCTGTTTTTATTCAAAGTAATCACCCATGCAATCGACGCATCTTTACCAACGAATTGGCAGTTTATTGATGCCCTTCTAGTAAAAATCAGCTGGACGGGGGGCAACAAACTCTTCAAAGGCATTTTGTACTGCCTCTCGGGAATTGAATTTTTTGCCCACTAAAAGGTTGTCTAAATTATGGAAAAAGTAATAGTCGGTAGGTGCAAGGTCTGGTGAGTATGGCGGATGAGGGAGAGCTTCCAACCCCAGTTCTTGCAGATTGGAGACTGTCTGTAGCTGCAGCGCGAGGCAGGTCTCGACGCGTACGTTGCGCTGCCGATCGTTAAGTTCGTGGGGCACCTATCTATCAATTTTTTTTACCTTGCCTATTTGTCGCAAATGGATTAAAATTGTTTTGATGCTAACATCAAAAGCTGCTGCTAGCTCAGCTGTAGATTGAGTTTCGTCAGCTTCCGCAATCGCCTTTAATTCATCATTGTTGACCAAAGTCTCCGGACGACCACGAACTTCATTTTTCAAGTCAAAATTTCCAGAATGGAACCGGGAAAACCAATAACGGGTTGTGCGTTCGTTTGTACAGTTCTCTCCTTAACGTTTTTCATGTTACGTGTCGTTTGTGTCGCGTTGGTGCCACGACGGAACTCATATTCCATAATTACACGAATTTTTAAAGTATCCATTATGACGAAAAATGTTCAAATGTAATGAAAATACAACGCTAATCAATAAACAAAAGACTGAGTTAAAAAAAAAATGACATGTTTTTAAGACAAAAATAATTTGAATACATAATACAAAGCCATTCCAAACTTTTTTTCTATTTGAAATGACCAGTACTGAACTACGGCAATTTCATAGGTAAAGACCTATTATTACTACATTTATCTACACCTACACACCTACCTACCTACATGCCTTGTAAATTGCCCTTTAACAATGAATAAGTGAATTATAAATACTTCGGACTGGGACCGACTTCGACTAGAATTTCGTCAAGCTACTTCGCAATTAGCGCAGTAAATGTTTAACAACTAACCTGATGCAAAGCCCCAATATACGAAGTGACGATCCTCAACCAGATGAGATTGATGAAGAAGTTAAGAACGTCCACCAGGTAGACGTGGAGCATGCCAGGGTAGCACTTGGGGACGGAAGACACGGCCATGTATTCCACGTAGATGTTGTACTGGCTCCTGATGATGCGAGGGAACGGGTAGAAGCCATGTGTGCCGAGGTTCAGCACCAGGAGCAGCGGTTCCAGGAATGGGATGTTAGTCACTGAGTGGAGCTGTAACAAAATAATTCGTATCACTATCAATAATGCTTAATAGATGCCAAATAGACAATATACACATGAATATAAAATGCATAGAGTTACATGATGTAAGCAGAGTCTATTTGGATTGAATATGGAAAAGGAATTATCTAACGTTTTTTCCATTTTATCTGAATATTTAAAAAGACGGGCAATGATGTCTACGAGCAAGAATATGTTGACGCAATAATGTAGAAATTAGTCGTTTAGGAAAGTGGTAGCTTTTAAGTAGTGGGTATTCTATAAATGTTTACAATCATCATTAATTATTTACTTTAAATGAGTCAAACGTTAAAAGATATGACAAAATACTATAAATGAGTCAAAGTAAGGATTCAAAATAAATAATAAATTACGAGTGACCGCATACGTAAATCCTAAACAAGTTGAAGGTATGACGTGTTTTCTTTTCCTAATCTTGGATGACTAAGTGACGCATACATTAAAGAACGCGCCTCTAAAGCCGTAGCCAGCAAGTAGGTAGTATACGCTTATTTTATCCTTATGCTGACAACCAATGACCTGTATTTTTTTTTGTACCAGGCCTGGCGTACTCCGCACTTTAGGTATGAAGCTACAAGTGCGTGGCGGGCTTGACGGGCCAACTAAGAAGAAAGAATTCAGTCAGAAGAGTCAGAAGAGTCAGAAGAGAGGTAAGTTCTAGGTTTATATAACTGTAGGTATTTAGTGCTCGCACGTCCTGATTTAGAAACCTGAATTAGAAACTTTTTAGCCTTCGCCAGCTTGTCGATATAGCAGCTTGATACAGTTGCTTCCACCAGTGGAGTTACTTCCTAAATTAAATTTTAATACCAAATGGCGCGTTGTAAGACTAAGATGTAAATATAGCAGTTGGCGAGGCGTAAATCATTCCATCACTTTACTTGTCTAGGTCATTGTACTAAGGCCTAGGTCTAGGTCAATATACTTAGGCCATTGATCCAAATCACTAACAAGGTAAAATACGTGGCTATAATAGGTGAAGTGACGACGGGTGGAATAAGATAGTGACAGAGTGTTGAGGAATCATCTAACAATGTGGGAGACGCGGGTCGACGATATTGGTTCAAACCACAGAAAAGCGAATGCCCTATTCTTAGGTTCAAACCGCGTACCTATGGCATAAATAAGGCTTACGCGGAAAGGCAAAAATAACTAAGCGGAAATAACGTCATTGTACTGATCATTGACAACAACGTTTACTATAGGCCAACCCCAATATTTTTTACGCGATTTCAATGTCGTCTATAATAAAAGTTTTTCACAGCAATGAGTATAATGAGGTTCCTTCAGCTTAATATTACCGTTTCTTGTAACACCGTATAATGGTATCAAACCCTGATTACTTCATAATAATAACCCCGTAATACGGTACCGAATCTAGATAACTTCATAGTAATACCAACGCATTAACGGCCTTACTTTAAAAAACTTCTCAACCGTTAGTCACTGCTTAAGAAGCTCTGCCATCTTCTCTCTGACGTGAAGTTGCACGTGCTAAAAAAGGACAGCAGTGACTAAGGTAGAAAAGTTTTTTTAAGTAAGACCGTAATTATGGTACCGAACCTAGATAAGTACATAGTAATAACTCAATATTAAGGTTTCAAACCCAGATAACTTAATAGTAATTATCATCTAGCCGACATAAGTTTGTCCTTTGGTTTGTCCTATATTCAGCTGGGTTAGAATAAAGAAAGCTCTGTTGTAAATGATGATAATTAATTCTACTTCTGCGTAATAGGTCATTAATTTAACTAATCATTAGTTTTATGAATCGGTCTACAAAAATCCACTTTACCGTAACTCTAATTACAAAGTGTGCTATTATAATTCATTGTCAATAATTAATTACACAGTCTATTCTGATTCACAATAAGTATTTTTATGAAATGTTAATGTACAAAACAATTTATTTACTTCGATGTTTCGGCCATGTTTTAATGGCCGACACGGTCACATGGTGATTGGTCACGACACGAGCCGTCTGTAAATTAGTAAATGGTATGTGTGTTGTATGTGTATATGTGTGTGTGTTTGTGTAATTATGTGTTATAATTGCGAAAGTTTGATAGTTTCAAAATTCGCGAATTCGGACTAGACCTCATAGTAAAAGATAGTCACAATGATGAGCATTGAGTACAATGCCCAACTTTGGACTTAGTACCCTTAGTTAGTTGGGCGTTCTGCGTAACCCAAGACATGGGCGACGATGACTAAAGTCTCGACAAATAATATTCGTATAATGTATTATTAAGAATAATCTTTATCATTACAATTACAGGCTTATTGTAATATTTTACAATGAGACTGTCTCGAATGTTGATATTGAAAAAATATGTCATGGATATCGAAACGCAATTGATAGAGATGTGAAATACCTACAAGGAAGATCACTGTTAAAATAATGATAATATAAATAATGATGATAGATATTTTTTATCGGTGGCATCTATAAGTATTATATATCCAAGAGGAGTCCCCAATGTCAGCAGACTTCTTGGCCGGCCAAGATATCGCTGGAACGACGCCGTGCCGCCGCGCCGTAAAGTTGGTAAGTAATATCACCGTCTGCATAATTGTCGACAGACGGTTACGTGAAGATAATTATACCCACTGAAGAACAATAGACCCAATAATTGACCGAGCGAGCGAAGCAAACAAAGTCTCTCCAACAATTGGCAAAATTTGTTTTCATTTGTCCGAATGAATGTATGTATGTATGGATGTTAATAATCGCCTACACTTCATATATTTCAACTAATCTTAACGAAAATTTGTATACATGCTCTATAAGTTCATAGACTTTTTGACGCCGCTGATTTTTGATTGGAGAAAAAACCAGTCCAAGCAAAAAAATCAGTATTTTTTACTCTCTTATAAATAAATCAAAAAGTACGTTAACTTGTTGTGTCTGTGATTGTATTTCAATCATGAATTCAGTATGAATTGCAGTGTTGCGTGACTGGGAGAGTTGATCTAAACAATGCTCTATATCTGTTGATACTGTAAAACAATGGTATAGAGAGTATTTGTCATAATATCATAGGTACCAGTGGAAACATTAGATTTACTTGTACTTATGACATACACACTCATACTATTACTGACATGATACGCCCCTACATGCATATTCTCGAGTATGACGGAATAAAACCGGTTAGGTAGAAGCACTTGGGTTTGAATATAGGGTGCCTATATAAATTGAACATTTCCGTCCTCCGGAAGGCATTTAATATTATATAATAATAATATGGGCGTTGATTTGTAGAATGGCCTATGGAATATGGTAATCCGTAAGGCCAGGGAACGGAAAAACTGCCGGGTTCTTTATTTACTGAGAGATATAATCTAGGTCGCTTCCTGCCCGTGGTCCACCTACACTGTTCACCTGGCTGTACCAGGGGCATTTTTTTTCCCGTGGTCCACCTCAAGATAAATGGGTGTACCAGGGGGTTTTATTTCTTCCCATGGTCCACCTTAGTTCACCTGGTACCCTGGTACAGGTGTAATATTTTCTTCCTGTGAACCACCTGTATTATGGATATACAGGGTGTTATTGAAGTATAGGTATTGTCATTCCATCGAGATAATAATCAAGCTAATAATGATTATATAATATAGGTGTTTTCAAGATCCTA
This sequence comes from Erannis defoliaria, assembly GCA_905404285.2. NCBI lineage: Eukaryota > Metazoa > Arthropoda > Insecta > Lepidoptera > Geometridae > Erannis > Erannis defoliaria. The sequence goes on along the minus strand of FR990066.1, from coordinate 5,511,940 downwards.
GTGAATAGTTATTTTCTCTAGGTCTTTTAGGTCTTCTAGGTCTAATCACGTTTTTTTTTCGCGATTTCTGTGTTGGGTCCATAGTAAAAGTTGTTCATAATGATGAGTACATAGTCATACACATACTCTTTAGTATTGTTGAACCTTTATAAAATCGTTCATAAGTACGTCAAAGTAAAAATCTATCTGCAATCTTAGGGCGGATAGAAGGTATTGATAAATTAGCAGGATTTTAAAGTATTTTTTTTTAATTGTGTGGCTCAACGGATTAGAGATTGCCGTTCAACGTGGCAATGCCGCCAGCATGCTGGTACCGCTGCCGACTGGTAGTGGGTTTGAGCATTTGGATTGTCTAGACTTTCATCGGTCTGGATACAATCCTTTTATTTTTTTGTGTAGTAGGCTAAGTAGTCTCTGTAGTTTGTTGTAGTTAGTAAAGGCTAAGGCCCAAAAAATATGAAGTAAGACTCTAAATAGTATAAAATACTCACACTCTCAACGTTGACGTCGCACTGGAAACCGTTGGTGACAATGGCGACTGTCAGCAAGTGATATGTGATATCCGCCACACTGGACGCCTGAAATGTAAGCAAGAAGTTCTTAGAAGTGTCTGTTATGATAACTTGCGTGGAAGTTGATGTCTATAAAACCTGAAACTGGCCGAAGTTATTGACATCATTTGGTTAAGGACACCTTAATGTAGGTGTTTAGTTTGAAGTTGAAACTGATATTTAATTATGTTTTTTATGGGTTTTTTAATGAGACGAACAAGACTCTCGTGACTGACATAATGTTTGCCCGTGACCATTGGCACGGTACCTATACCTAGAACTTAGAGTAAGCAAACAAAGTTTACAGGGCAGCTCTATGATTATTTATGGTATATTAAATAAGTACCATAAATAATGATGTATTACTATAACAATAATATCATGTATTATGGTGGATATTAAAACCCACTTATATAATTATAAATGAAATGCCACCATAAATACCTGTGCTCTTTGTTTTATTACTAATGAAAAAAACACATTCTCAATGAAATACTCATTAAATAAAAAATTGGTGGCACTTCACATCGCCCATGTAAACCAATAAGGGATGTTTACCATTGATTATGTTGTAAAGGAGCTCCCGATATTTCGGCGCAGCTGCAAGCACAATGTTCACGGGTCTGCCCGGAGTATGATCACGGTAAATATCCCGTAAATAATTATAGAATTGTAATGAACAACCGTCATAATTTAAATTTGTTTTGAATTGTCACGGTTCTTCATTTCAGTTCACGGTGCATTGGCAACGTCATGAATTTGAGTTGAACATGTGAAATTGTAAGCATTATGATTATGCATTATGAATAAAGTTAGCTTGAAGTTGAAACGGATATTTGCTAAAGTAATAATAAAGTATATAGAATAAGGACAAAAGAAAGGTAGGCATCTAAGCATTGCGTAGTAAGAAAAAGGTATGAGGCGGAGATATGAATGCTAAATGGATAGGTATGTGTTGTGACAAGAATGGACAAAGCGCACGAGAATGTTAAAAGATCACCATAGCGCCAGAGACCGAAACATTAAAGAAGGTAGGCTAGCATGGTATGATAGTTATAAAATAACAATATACCTATGTACTTAAAAGTTTTATCTGGCAACTTACTTATTAAAAAAGTTTTTCATAATTTTTAGAACATGCAGTTAAATTCTTTAAAACAGGCAGATAGTAGTGAACAGGCTTAGTAATACGATTCTACAAAACTAAACACCTAGACACGTTTTAAAGTTCCTTGTCCAAAGTTAAAGAACTTTAAAACGCCTACTCAGCTTACTAGAGTTAGAAGTTTCGAAAATTACGTTCTATGATTATATAATTGATATAATATATATACTTGAATACATGGGTATATAAGAGAGGAGCCGAGTGGGACCTGCCCACCCCAGGATTTTCTAGGCTAGTTATATTAACTAAGTTGGGAGTTGACTCAGCTTAATCGGCCATCGCAGCCCAGGAGCCAGGCCTTGGAAAATAGCCCTAGATACGCTAACGCTTAAAAATCTGCTTTTAGAGACCTGACTCCTCTAAGACTTTTAGTTTAATTAAACAACTCAATCCGAGACCTTTGGACCACCTACGTTTGAAATAGGTAACGACTTCTAACAATAAAAGGAAGCCCAACGCGCCTAATAAAAGGAGCCCGATAAATATTAGACGGAATTATTCTATTAATCTCGCAATACAGGTTATCCTAGTGTCGAGGGTCAGGGATCCACGTAGATCCATACTTCCAAAATGTAATCCTATATAGGCTATATTATTATATAGGCTAAAAGTGTGGTCGATTTTGACGGTTTTAGTTGACAGTTCTAAACTAATTAAAATATTGCTATCACTTTTTTACTAGGCATGTTAGCTAAGGACAGCAACACTTTAGTTAGTTTAGTTTTGTCTACTAAAACCTTCAAAGTCGACCACATAATGTCAATACATTCTTTTAATTAAAAAATTAAAAAATTAAAGCACCATATGTTTCCAACTACATTTACCAAAAAACATGGACTTTCCGGCCATGATGAACTTACGACCACCATTTTTATTAGACCAACTGTTCAAAATACAATAGCATAAATTCTCACATACATTTATTAATAATAAATTAAACATCTGCATCTCATAATTATAATTGTGATTGTGACTGTGTTAGTTTAAAAAAAACAGTCGATGAGTTTTTGAAACAAAGTTTAAAATTGGACTGGAATAACTTATTATCAATTATACCTAGGTCAGTACTAAAAAAATATTAAAGATTCTAAAATACTTCTAGGCGGTCAGGCAAAAAAAAAAATACAACGATAGAAATAAAACCACAACTTACCAAATGCAGATATCCGATAATCATACACAGCGTTCGTAACCGCACTCCACAATAGCGTTCATTTAACTCCGTCATTTTCCACTAAACCGTAAAACAACAGAAAACTGCCACTGAAATAAAAACGAAACCTTGAAATTAACCCGTGTCTAGCAATCAACATAAACAAGGAAAACGCTCGCGAATACCATAAACACAATCAATGCACAGTAACTCTTCTTAGCACAAAACTTACCAAAAGAAATGAAACTGAAAGACGCACTGACCAAAATCAATTTAAAACGTTCCGAATTAGATATATAAATTTGAACAAATAAACAAAGATTATAAATTAAAAGGAATTAATTTAAAATAGAACTTGACTGCGGTCGAACGGTGGGTTTAATACTGCAGTGTTTCATCGCACGCGCACCGCGCTCACAGACTCAATTACGTATCAAAGCTGTGTGCAAGTTGTGATAGTGTGGGTGAATCGGTGTATCAATTCGTACACACGTGAATGGATTGCGCTTGTGTGTGATATAGGTTTGTTATTAAACGTGATTGTGTACGTTTTTACAGGGACGAATTCAAGGATTTATCTTTGAGCTAAAGTTTTACTTTAAAGATTATGATTTAGCTTAGATTATTTGCATGTAAATTATTTATCTGAAATATAAGGTTTTTACTAAGGCTCTAGTAACTTTTCATCACCTATATGAACTTACTTACTTATTACGTCATTATCATTGTCCACAGACTTGCTGCGATTTATTCATTATAAGCCTCACAGCTTACTATAACATCAGTCTGATTCTGTCACTAAACATAAATAGTGGGAATTAACTTTTAGTATTAGGAAAATTCATATTATAAATAAATCCTAGGTACCAATAAGTAAGTAAGTTTAAGAGTGGCCAGCCCTAGTGTCAGAGTTAATGTGCCGTCTGGAGGCCTCAGACATGGCTGACGTACCAATAAAAATTATGAAGTGATACTAAATTTCATTTAGATCAGACTCAAGTTCGGCTTTAGCAAAATAATTTGTTAAATCCACCATAAAACCAAAAGTTAGTGTCTCATAATTGCCAAACATTGTCGTTTGATTAGTCTGACGCCTGACTTTCGAAACAAAAGTAATGAAATCGAGGTATTTAACAATTATTCTAAAACTACAAAAAAAAATACTCTGACATATTCAATATTGGATCTCTGAAGTGGGTTCTGGCCCCTTACATACCTGGATCCATCACTGTACTTTTAACCGGTGAGTGTTCTTGGAAAGCCCCCAGTGTTGTCAGTTTGCTAAGGTATTTTATAAGGAAATTATAAACCGCTTTATGTTTTACTATAAGACAGATTTGTAGGGCGGACGGAGGATAGGCAAAGTTAAACGGGGAAAGAGAGCAAGCCATATTATTCGTGTTCAGGATTCTTGAAGTAAATAAAACTAAAATTACTATCCACTGGTCTACTTACTTGCAAATATAAGTAGGTAGGTACAGTTTTTTTTGTATTAAAAAGTATTTTATATCAGTTTTTAGGGTTCCATACGTCAAAAGGAAAAAAGGTTGTCCTTCTGTCTGTGTCTGTCAAGACCCTTTTTCTCTGGAATGCGTAGACGCGTAGAGGTATCAAGTTGAAATTAATATCAAATACGTCAGTTCATAGTCCCTTAGATCAGTAAAAAAATCAAGCTTCTAAGTCAACGCAATAAAAAATTACGGCCATTTTTTATAATAATAATTTTAATACCTCGAGGCTTGACCAATACCTCTTGAGGCTATCGCTGGGCGGTTGGCTCAAGGGTCAGATACAAAAGGCAGTGGTCCTTGACACGGCACGCATTGTCAGGAGGTTCCTTACTCTGCAGCCCTAACCACCGGCAGCTTGAGGCCTGCCCCTCTGCTGCATCCTAGTTTTTAAGTTTTTTTGTAATACGTATTTTTAATATTTTATACCTACATATTGAAAAAACCTAATAACTAAGAATGAAAATAAATAAGTGAATAATAATAATATATTGTGAGTTTTTTAGAGTGAACTAAATCAAAATTCATAGGGTACTTCCCGTTGACCTAGACTCATGAAATTTGGCAAAAAGCAAGGTCACATAACAGTAATTACGAGAAAAATATGAAAATTGATAATTTGTAGATATATCGTCATTTCTCAAGCCAAAACTAAAATGGTTATTTTGTATGTTTCTTTAGTTACCAAAAAAATTACTAGATGGCGTTCTACACCGTTAAAACGCGCAAACGTTTTGTTCGTTGGTTTTTAGAAGGGGTTGATCGCAGCTGCTTTTAATAAATGTACTACTAACTTATCCCTACTGATGGACGAAGAAGCCACGAGCGTAGGTTTTGAAGAAAACTGACAACTGCATTGATATTTTTAGTTCTTGCATTTGAACAACATTACAAATAAGATGGATATAAGAATAAAAGAAAACAGCTTCTAAAACTTGGAAAAAGCAAACAAAATCTAAGGGTCATATCAGAAATAAGCAAAAGAATAAGTAATAGTATTAAAAAGGACAGAATTAAACGAAGAACAAATGTACTTAACTACCATATAAAAAAGACAGGAGGAGTCAAAAAAGCTTTAAAAGAATTAGGAGAGGCAAAGAAATGGATACCAAACATAAGAAATAAAGCAGGAAAACAGGAGACGTCAAGGAAAACTATAATCCAAACAGCAACTGACTTCTATAGAGAGCTTTATGCTGCCGTAGATAATAACCCGGATCTAGTTATGAATTTTGAAGATGAGAAAATAGAAGATATACCTTACTTTCTACAGTCAGAAATCGAGAAAGCAGTCAACAGTCAAAAGACCGGCAAGGCCCCTGGACCGGATCATATAACAAATGAAATGATCAAAGCCGCAGTAACTGAACCGAAAAATTTAAGAAAACTCACAGAAATATATAACGCAATTTTAAACATGGAATCTATACCATCTGAATGGACTAAAAGTATAATTATATTATTACACAAAAAAGGAGATAGAGATATGATTGAAAACTATAGGCCTATTAGCCTCATGTCAAATATTTATAAAATATTCTCTAAACTGATCTTAAATAGAATAACAGGGTCAATGGATCAACAACAACCAAAAGAACAAGCCAGTTTCAGAGCAGGGTTTTCAACTATTGATCATATGCACGTCATTAAACAATTAATAGAATAATGCCAAGAATATGGAAAAGCATTGTACATCGCATTTGTTGATTACAGTAAAGCTTTTGATTCAATAAACCATGTGTCCCTCTGGAAGGCTCTAATTCAGCAAGGAGTGCCTAAAAAATATATACGTATAATTAAAAATATATACACAAATAGTATAGCACAAATAAAAATTGAGTCAACCGGCGAAGAGTTTCCAATAGCTAGAGGTGTAAGGCAAGGAGACCCGTTATCACCAAAACTTTTCTCTGCAATTCTGGAAAGTGTATTCAGAGACCTCGACTGGGACAATGTTGGTGTAAATATTAACGGCGAGCAACTTAATCACTTGAGGTTCGCAGATGACTTAGTCTTAATAACTGATAACGCTAATACTCTCCAACTTATGCTACAACAACTGATCGAGGCAAGTAGAAGGGTTGGCCTTACCATAAATAAATCGAAAACAAAAACAATGACAAACAGGGAGGAAACAGCCATAAAAGTAGACAAAGAAGACATTGAATACGTAAAGAAATATACATATTTAGGACAATTAATATCATTCAGTGACCAAACAGATATAGAAATAGAAAGAAGAGTGGCAGGTGCATGGAAAAGATATTGGTCTCTTAAAGAGGTACTCAAAAGTAAATACTTTCCTATGACAGCAAAGAAAAAAGTATTTAATTCATGCGTTTTGCCATGTCTCACATACGGCTGCCAAACTTGGGCGTTAACTCAGAAACATTTTCTTAAACTAAGAACGTGCCAGAGAGGTATGGAAAGAAGTATGATAGGCGTCACGTTGAAAGACCGTAAAAGAGCGGAAGAAATCAGATGTATAACAAAGGTTGAAGATATATTAAAGAAAGTAAGACAGTTGAAATGGCGATGGACAGGACACATGACAAGGGAAAGCCGGTCAAAATGGACAAAAATAATTACAGAATGGCAACCACGCGACGGCAAAAGAAAAAGAGGAAGACAAGTTAAAAGATGGTCAGATGACATTAAGAATATTGGAGGGGCAATCTGGACAAGAAGAGCTAAAGATAGAGAATATTGGAAACAGCTGGAAGAGGCCTATGTGTCACAGGACACGCTGATTACTAAACAGAACGTGTGTTAGCTTGAAATAATGTAAACTGTTTAATTTTCATATATTGTTTGGTTCAGCAATAAAGGCTTAATAATAATAACAAATAAGATGGAGGGCTACAATTCAAACTTACCTCTTGAAAATTGTAGAAAGGAGTTTTACAAACTAGTTAAAACCTTTTCTTACGCCATATTCTTTGCACCTTAAAGCCTAAGTACGGAGAAAAGTAATCACATAAAAGTTTAAACCTTTTGTTATGTAAGTAAGTACATCGGTGTCTGCGTTTTTTTTCTTTCTTATTTTTTGGCTTCGCACCATATGTGTTCTGCCAGTTTCAAGTATATGCATATAACAAGTTTTTGATAGTATCAGGTCTTAAGTCATAAACTAAAATCATGGTCAAGTCCAAGTCATGCCCTAAAATTTCCTAAAACACCCAGCAGCGCTGGGTGTTAAAACTCGTAATAAGTTTCCACCACACATTTTTGAAAATTTGCAGTTAGCGTATAGATCGAAAGTAGACGTTCTTTTAGGGTTCCGTACCCAAAGAGAATCCAATTGTACCCTATTATTAAGCCGCCTTATATATTATTATAAGACATACAGATACGGTATCTGTCTGTCTGTCCACCTGTCTTTTCGGTCTTTACTGACCAATAATCTCGTGAATCGTAATAGATAGCCGGTTGAAATGTTCACAGAATATTCGCTATACACTTAACTATCGCAGATTATCTAGTACTTGTAGTGAGTGGTACGGAACCCTCGTTGTCCGAGTCCTCAGATTTGACGGCTTTATTGTTATACGCTGTACTATTTTCTTTGGAAATGTAATGATGATCAATTCAGTCGTTAACTTGTGAATAAATATACTGAAGTGGTTCAGTCTGCGAAGATTAGACTTCGCCAACTGAGACCTCACGACCTTAAATCTTGAGAACCTTTTGACCGATTTTGCTCATATTCCAAATTCTTGTTTAGAATTGAGTACCGAATGTTTTTGCAAACTTCTCCCATTTTTGCAAGGAATTAGCCCTTAATCAGAAATTGCCTACGATAAAAAAAACTATAGTAATGAATCAACCTTCGTCAAGATGAAAAATACGAGTTGTTCCTCACTCGTCCTATGACGTCTCAACCTTAGTATTATTTTTTCTTAATTCAATCGTTTTCTACTCTCAACTCGTCCGACAGATATTTTAATATTTTATTACACCTCTCATCATCATCAACTCATCCTTTTTGTATTATTATCTCATCCAACTTCAAATACGACCAGAACAAGACTCTTAATTATTTTTATGCTATTCCTACTATTTTAATATGATAAAAACGAAAGTTTGCCAGGGTGTGTGTTGGAGGGCGGATATGTATGTTACCCTTTCACGCTGAAACGGCTGTACGGATTTGAATAAAATTAGGTATAGAGGTAGCTTATACCTTGGAATAAAACTGAGGATACTAATTGCTATCCCGACAATCGCGGGTAAAACCGCGGGGTGTAGCAAGTAATAGATATTATGCTTCATTAATTAACTCTGAATGTAGTTTTTATTCTCATTACACCTCACCACCATAAACGCGCGAAATGCATTCCGACTTCGTTCGTAATTGTTTACTCAAATTCGGATTTTACATACTTTTATTTTAACTGAGTGTATCTTCCTCAATAAAAGTGAGAAGTGAGTACTGAGTAGTGAGAATGAAATAAACGTAGGTACTATTCTTATTCATAAGTTGTATAATAAGTAAATGTATAAATAAGTAATTATTTTCTCAGGGATAACATGAAATATTATAGCATCTGCATCGTGTGTGACGGTTTAAAAAAATGGTTGTTTGCTCCCTTGCTATAAAATCTACTATTTTTTCTTCAAAATGGTATTCCAAATTATAATTATATTATAATTATTTTCTCTACCAAACATGCTATTTAGTGTCTTGGTTTAACTTGTAGAAATTACAACTAAACACAGGTGATCTGTTCGATTGTGGCAAAGCGATATTTATTGTCACCGTTACAGGAAATGTTTGCAGTAACTTTCTATTAAGAGGATATTGATATAAAAGAGTACAGTGTGGTGGTTTGCAAATTCCCATGGGACACATCCATCATCGTTGGTCATGTCCCTAAATAAAAAGTTTTTTCCCTAATCATGGAAACCCCTATAGCTATACCTAAATACTGCGCTCTACCTCAACAAATCTATAGGTGACCTAACTGCTGGTCTTTATTTGGGGCAGAAAAAATGCCTCGTAATCCAGGCGGGGCAACGCGGCCAGCATTTTGGGCACATTACTCGGAATTAGACATCTTTTGAACTATCTATATAGGATACACAGTAGGGTAGTAGGGTTGTCGTACAGTGTGTAAGGGGGAGGCCTTCGTTCAGCAGTGGACGTCTCCGGGCTGATGATGATGATGATGATATAGGATACCTACTTAAACATTATACCGATTCAGTAAATATTATTCAGTTTATCTAGTATGTTGTTACATACTAGTTAACGATCTCGATAACACCATTTGAAAAACTATAAATTTTATGTATACCTGAATATATAGGTACTACAGAGTAAATACTAGATTACTCACCTAGAGAGCAAAAGTAAAGCCGAGGGTGACAAACATGAGATCTGAGGCTTCTTTACTTGCTCCCGTGGTGTGTATACGATTTTACGTGCCGCTGCGGGGAGGAAGTGGTTCCATTCGTTCCGCATAGCGGGCTACAGTAGCTACTTTAGCCCCGCAGGCACGTAAATATGAATTGCTTATACCTACAAATATGTGTCCTTAGACATAATTTATATATAATATATTATACTATTACTATGATATATATTGACGATAATTACTGCATTATTCTACCCAAAATATACATGGCAGAAATAAAAATTGAGCTCTATGTAGGTAAAGTAAGTAAGTTCATAACGACTGAGTGGCCATCCCTAGTGTCAGAGTTAATACGCCGCCCGAAGGCCTCTAACATGGCTTGATGGTTGTTGTTATAGAAATATAGAACAAACAACTGGGACCAACACTTTAACGTGTCATCCGACCTACGGTAGAGTTCAGATATAAATGCCACTCACGGTCACCCATCCGAAGACTGACTGGGCCTACCTTGTTAAGTATGTAGGTAGGTCTTTACATAGTTAATTTGCCTTTGAATTTTGATAGAAAACGTTGCTGCCTGTCATGTGGTGGTTTTGGGTGAAGTTTAACGGCATACCCAGGGATGCATCCGGATGGCTGGTGAGAAACCCGGTTTTAATTAAATATACTTGAGTCAGCATTATCAGCCGCAAATATTCGTTCACAATAAAAATCAATTATTAACGGCGGTTTTCCTCATCCAGTTAATATTTAGTTCACGTGGGTAGCACGTGAGTAAATAAACCGCGGTAGAGATTTGCTTATCGCTATCTAAAACTTTATCGTTGCCTTGATTTGCTGTGTACATTAGGTACTGGTTAGAGTAAACTTGCGGGGTGCGTTTGTACTGAAATACTGTTTATCCTTCGTACCGAAAACGAAGATAATAAGACATTTATTTTTACTCATCATTCTGAATTTTTTTTATTTTTTTTATTTGGTAGAATACTGGTGAATAGTTTATTAGAGCGTCCCAGACGGAAGTGACTGGGCGGCATCAAGGAGTGGACTGGACTGCGAGTTACCGCAGCCTCTAAAAGACGCACCATGGCGTCACAAGAAGTTATGCCTAAGTACTAATCTCCAAGCTTTATTACCTTATAGCTCAGTTGGTAGTATGTCTGCCTTGATAAGCTGTGTGTGTGGGTTCGATTCCCACCCAGGACAAATATTTATGTGACAAATGAAACGTTGTCGAACGAATGAAATATATGTTTGTTCTGTGTCTGGGAGTCGTAATAATAAAACTACCTCATCATCATCATCAGCCCGGAGACGTCCACTGCTGAACGAAGGACCCTTAGACCGCCACACTGTACGACGACCTGCCATTTGCATCCACCGGTTGCCCGCGACTTTTACAATGTCGTCGGTCCACCTAGTGGGAGGCCTTCCCACGCTGCGTCTTCCGGTTCGCGGTCGCCACTCAAGAACCTTTCTTCCCCATCGGTTATCAGTTCTTCGAGCGATGTGGCCTGCCCATTGTCACTTCAACTTGCAAACCCTGCGAGCTATGTCGGTGACTTTGGTTCTTTAAACCAAAAACTTTAAAACTACCTACTAAAAAATAATTAAGTATATAAGCATTATATCACTTATTATCTGGTTCTCATAATACAAGCTTTGCTTAGTTTGGGGCTAGATGGCGCTGTGTGAAATATCCAACCGACCATACGGTCGAAGATGGAGATCACATCTACCCTAGAATGGGAGCCTCAACTGAGACTGAACATACCGTTAGATACATGAAGCCATATTTTCGACTTGACTTGTTAGCTAGCCAAGCTATTATTAGAAAGTACGCACAACGTTATGGTTTCCTTACGATGTTTTCCTGCACCGGCAGCTCGACATCATTGTTGGAATTTGAACTTACGCCCGTAGCGTGGAAAGCTTACGCGCTAGCCGCTGAGCTATCAAAGCTAGAAAATAAAATATCATAAATATTCAAAAAAAAACGCAGAAATGCGCAGTTATAATACGCTCCCCATCCTGAGATGCATAATTACGATCTTAGACTACCGAAATTATATTTATTCTTTAGTTACAATAGTAAATAAGTATATAAATAAATATTGGTGGACATTTTCACACAGCGCCATCTAGCCTTAAACTAAGCAAAGCTTGTAATACGGAAACCAGATAGCTGATAGAATACTTATATGCATTTTTTTTGTTATACAGGGTTAGTTCTAATCAGTTAGCGTAAGTTTAAAGGCATATTCTGTACATCAAAACAAACAACTTATACTATGGGGCCAACATTGAAATCGCAAAACAATAAATACATTTTGCCTGAGGTCGATGAACTTTTTTTATGGAACAGCTGATATTTTTTTCGCGATTTCAATGATGGCCCCATAGGAAAAGTCGTTTGCTTTGATGTACAGGATATGCTCTTAAAAGGATGCTAACTGATTAGAACTAACCCTGTATAAGTACATATTATCTACCCCAAAACTACACTTGACACACTCTACTCTAGAGCTCTACTTCTTGTTGTTGGTTATGCGACAGAGATTATATACTTCCTCCTGCCAATTTAGCTTGCCCACGCTTAGCTATGCGCGTTACAAATGCGTAATTATCGACTAGGTACATTATGCAGTAATTATGGTTTTCCGTAACAGATAAGTGGTCACTGATAATACTAATGTCAGAATGATGCGTGAATGATGTGTGTGTGTAGTACAGTATAATAGTGGTTGATGCCCTACTTTACGTTCTCGTCGACATATTTAAAGATCGTGGGTCTACGTAATTTTTTTAATAGTTGAATGATAAGACGAGTTTTCGCCTAGTGGTAATTCGCCTTTCGGTTTCGCCTTATAGCTCAGTTGGTAGTATGTCTGCCTTCAAAGCTGTAAAGTGTGGGTTCGATTCCCACCCAGGACAAATATTTGTGTGACGAACATGGATGTTTGTTCTGTGTCTGGGAGTCGTAATAATGAAACTACCTCATCATCATCATCAGCCCGGAGACGTCCACTGCTGAACGAAGGCCTCGGAGGAACTAGCTCTCTCTCTATATATAATCAAATTTTCACGGACAGTTAGAAATTCATGGTTTTGTTTTGAAAAACGAGTTCTTCAAGTGACAGTGAAAGTACGGCGAACCAAGTCGTCCTTTTCAATTTTTAATTTCAAATTTAATTTCAATTTCAAAATTAATTGCAAATTTAATTTCAATTTCAAAATTAATTGCAAATTTAATTTCAATTTCAATTGTATGGTACTTATTAATGTGACTGCTAAATTGATGATTTATAATATGAGTCTATGATACTTGAAATAAATGATTATTTAATTTAATTTAATTTAATTTTTTCGAATAGATGGGATGAAAAATATATTATTGGCTCTGGCGACGTACTTTGAATTCTACTAAAGAATTCCTCGCTACGTTCGGGATTCTACTCTAGAACCTCTCACTTCACTCTGGATTCAAAAAAGCGCCCTCGCCGTAATAATATTACTTTGCTCCTTATGATAAAATCTACTATTGTTTTGTTTCGAGTTTGTAGTGTTTTCGCTGTTACGTAGAAGGTAAATACTCTGTTTGATATCTATGGAACACGTTACGCATGTATATATCCAAACACAAGAGTACTATTGACTCATCCGCAGTTCCAGGTCTAATCTTTCAAAATAAGGACAAATTCCAACATACGTAACACTCACAAAATTCTTCGAATAAGCTAGTAGAGTGTAAGAATGAGACATTATGAAACGAGGCACTAACAGGAAAAGTAAATGTCCCAGCTGTTTTGATTCATGAAGTTTACATTGAAGAGTACTCAACCACCATTCTGAACTAAACCAGGTCAGAATCACTCCCATATATTAAAGGCGTCTAAATGTAGATATACCTACGAGTATAACTATATCAATGACATTATTCAGTGCAAGCTAATTTGTACTCTATTTATATATCGATATTCCACTGTACCGCTTAGCTAGTTGGCGTCACGCGACCGGCCACTGAAGCGCGGGAATGGCTGGCCACGCGCAAGGTCGTCGGTATAAACTGGTCTCTTAAGGGTTATATATTCCAAAGTTGCCCCTTAGAAAAATCAATGTTATTTAGTCAAATTGCTATAATTAATGACAAAAAAATATATGTTACAGACGAACATGCGTCTTAGTTAGTTATTTGGTTGAAAACACCATTAATTATACATTCCTCGATAGAAAAAAATAGCAAAACAGTGCCTAATTGTATACTTTTTTCGGTTATATGTCCTATTTACAGCACATAGTCACATTAAAAAATCATATATTAAAAGATAATAGTAGTTTGGAGAACTTTCTTTGGTTATTTTTTTTAATACTTTTTGAGTAATCTGAGAAAAACTTCAATAATCGAAGCTTGACACATTGGAGGATCTAGCTCTCTCTAGATCTCTCTCTTGGCACGCACGAATCTCCGTTATCTCCATATTTTTTCTCCGCTAAATGTGGCCCTACCTGATACAACTTTAGACTAATGATCGATCGCATTAAAAAAAGTGCTTGACGCGTGGAATATCTTGGCCTTAACTTCGCAATGTGCCAGACAAAATAGAACAAAACCAGGCGGATTTGTTTCTCAAAGTTCTGGGTACCACTGCAATGGTGTATGCTAAATAATTTCGAGCAGGCGTTATATCCTACCAAGTGAACCACTTGTCTTGTCTTGTCTTGTCTCATTAATTGTTACCTAAAACACTATAGCTAAGCCGAGCCTACAGGTTATATTTTGGTTCGATTATCAATATTCATAAAATTTAATAATTTGCTAACAGGATATCAAAACTGTTATTCGGATTAATCAAGGACCAGTACTGACTGTTCGCGTAACAGTGAGTGCTGTTTGGTTGTGAAAACTGTTTGCCGTGTGTAAACGCTAACGATTAAAAAACGAATATTTGACTAATATGTACTGAGTTTAATATGAATATACAGCCATTTAAAAATCCATTGCTGGAGTTAGGCCTACTCTAAAGTAGGGCTCGTAACATAATATGGTCGTTGTGAATAATATCACATACCTACCTAACAATTAAAGCAATGAAGTGATGAGACAAGCGAGACGTTCGCCTGGTGGTAAGCATCACGCCTGCCCATAACAGTAGCAGTGCCAGAATTATGAACTTGAGAACAAAATCTTGAAGTGATGAGACGAGCGAGACGTTCGCCTGGTGGTAAGCATCTCGCCTGCCCATCAGTAGCAGTGCCAGAATTATGAACTTGAGATCAAAATCCTACGCCGCACTGCACTGCGCTCGTCACCCTGTGATATTAGATGTCAGATCTCTTCGTGTCCTGTAACTTTATTCTGGGCATTTGTTTTTTCTATAATTTTATTATTTTAATAGCAATTTTAATTTCAAGTTGAATTTTAATTTAAAATTTAGTTTCAATTTCTATTGTGTTTATCTAATTTATTAATGTGACTGCTACTGCTATAAATTTTATTGAATTGAATGATGTATACACAAAATGGGGGGGGGGGGGGATCTCTGGATGATTCAAAGTGGTGAATTTTGGGAGAAGGCCGAATTTCTTCCGTACGCGGACGAAGTCGCGGGCGACATCTAGTAAATATATAAGTCACTTCTCTAGCTAAGCCAATTTATTCAATCTGTTAAGCTATCAACAATTTATCAAGCGTCTTCTCACCCCGTTCCTGTCCATTTGGACGGCATATAATATTCAAAGGGCTGCCGGCGTCTGCGATACATAATGCATCAGCAATGGCTCACCTGGCGTCCGCAGACGTATCGATTGCCACTAATGGCACTATAATCAAGAGGTTTGGGCCTGCTGTGTTGCTGGAACACCTACTTTAGCCCAGGAAAGTTACGGGTTGACCTAGAATAAAATTAAAATAGCTATTTGTTTCTACGTATTACAACGTAACCTATCTCTCGTATAAAAAGTCTAAAATTACGCATAATGCGTTTCCGAATCATCAAAAAAAAAATTTTATTTTGCGTTTATTGAAATAAATAGTAATGTTCACATATTTAGATTTTCAGCATTTAGCATTCTCTATTAAAAACAAAAAAAACGTGTGAAACACAAAATATTTCTATACGCCAACTACTTTCCGAGATACATCATATTCAAAATAATTCTATAATACGCTTTTTTTTAAATTAAAAATACAACCGACTTCAACTTCGAATACCTGGATGACATCTTCATATTTTCTAGTAAATTTGATTTAAAAACCAAACTACTGAACCGATTTCGATAAAATTTCCTCCTCCTCCTCTGAAATATTACCTACCAAACAAAAAAAATACATCAAAATCAGCGGAGTAATCGCGTAACATACATACAAAAACATACTATCGAATTGAGAACCTCCTTTTTAGAAGTCGGTTAATAAGCGCCCGACATTCAATTCCGCATCAACATTAATGGCGAATACATCACTCACCTTCGCTTTGCCGATGATATAGTCATAATGGCAGAGTCGCTGAAGGACCTCAATACTATGCTCAGCGACCTCAGTAACGTTTCCCAACAGGTAGGTCTTAAAATGAACATGGACAAGACAAAGATCATGTCCAATGTCCATGTTGTACCCGTATCGGTTGTTGTTGGGAACGATACTCTCGAAGTTGTTGACCACTACAACTACCTTGGAAAGATGGTTCAGTTAGGTAGGTCCAACTTCGACAATGAGGTCGCCCGAAGAATCCAACTCGGATGGGCAACGCTCGGGAAATTGCGTAATATCTTCTCGTCCAAAATCCCGCAGTGTCTGAAGACAAAGGTCTTCAACCAGTGTGTGTTGCCAGTGATGACATATGGAACTGAAACGTGGTATTTAACTGCTGGCCTTTAGGAGAGGCCCAGAGTCGCACAACGGGCAATGGAGAGAGCTATGCTTGGAGTTACTTTGCGCGATAAAATCCGGAACGAGGATATCCGCCAAAGAACCAAAATCACCGACATAGCTCGCAGGGTTTGCAAGTTGAAGTGGCAACGGGCAGGCCACATCGCTCGAAGAACTCATAACCGATGGGGAAGAAAGGTTCTTGAGTGGTGAACGCGAACCGGAAGACTTAGCGTAGGAAGGCCTCCCCTTTAGACCGCCACACTTTTACAATGTCGTCGGTCCACCTAGTGGGAGGCCTTCCTACGCTAAGTCTTCCGGTTCGCGTTCACCACTCAAGAACCTTTCTTCCCCATCGGTTATGAGTTCTTCGAGCGATGTGGCCTGCCCGTTGCCACTTCAACTTGCAAACCCTGCGAGCTATGTCGGTGATTTTGGTTCTTTGGCGGATATCCTCGTTCCGGATTTTATCGCGCAAAGTAACTCCAAGCATAGCTCTCTCCATTGCCCGTTGTGCGACTCTGGGCCTCTCCTAAAGGCCAGCAGTTAAATACCACGTTTCAGTTCCATATGTCATCACTGGCAACACACACTGGTTGAAGACCTTTGTCTTCAGACACTGCGGGATTTTGGACGAGAAGATATTACGCAATTTCCCGAGCGTTGCCCATCCGAGTTGGATTCTTCGGGCGACCTCATTGTCGAAGTTGGACCTACCTAACTGAACCATCTTTCCAAGGTAGTTGTAGTGGTCAACAACTTCGAGAGTATCGTTCCCAACAACAACCGATACGGGTACAACATGGACATTGGACATGATCTTTGTCTTGTCCATGTTCATTTTAAGACCTACCTGTTGGGAAACGTTACTGAGGTCGCTGAGCATAGTATTGAGGTCCTTCAGCGACTCTGCCATTATGACTATATCATCGGCAAAGCGAAGGTGAGTGATGTATTCGCCATTAATGTTGATGCGGAATTGAATGTCGGGCGCTTATTAACCGACTTCTAAAAAGGAGGTTCTCAATTCGATAGTATGTTTTTGTATGTATGTTACGCGATTACTCCGCTGATTTTGATGTATTTTTTTTGTTTGGTAGGTAATATTTCAGAGGAGGAGGAGGAAATTTTATCGAAATCGGTTCAGTAGTTTGGTTTTTAAATCAAATTTACTAGAAAATATGAAGATGTCATCCAGGTATTCGAAGTTGAAGTCGGTTGTATTTTTAATTTAAAAAAAAGCGTATTATAGAATTATTTTGAATATGATGTATCTCGGAAAGTAGTTGGCGTATAGAAATATTTTGTGTTTCACACGTTTTTTTTGTTTTTAATAGAGAATGCTAAATGCTGAAAATCTAAATATGTGAACATTACTATTTATTTCAATAAACGCAAAATAAAATTTTTTTTTTGATGATTCGGAAACGCATTATGCGTAATTTTAGACTTTTTATACGAGAGATAGGTTACGTTGTAATACGTAGAAACAAATAGCTATTTTAATTTTATTCTAGGTCAACCCGTAACTTTCCTGGGCTAAAGTAGGTGTTCCAGCAACACAGCAGGCCCAAACCTCTTGATTATAGTGCCATTAGTGGCAATCGATACGTCTGCGGACGCCAGGTGAGCCATTGCTGATGCATTATGTATCGCAGACGCCGGCAGCCCTTTGAATATTATATGCCGTCCAAATGGACAGGAACGGGGTGAGAAGACGCTTGATAAATTGTTGATAGCTTAACAGATTGAATAAATTGGCTTAGCTAGAGAAGTGACTTATATATTTACTAGATGTCGCCCGCGACTTCGTCCGCGTACGGAAGAAATTCGGCCTTCTCCCAAAATTCACCACTTTGAATCATCCAGAGACCCCCCCCCCCCCCCATTTTGTGTATACATCATTCAATTCAATAAAATTTATAGCAGTAGCAGTCACATTAATAAATTAGATAAACACAATAGAAATTGAAACTAAATTTTAAATTAAAATTCAACTTGAAATTAAAATTGCTATTAAAATAATAAAATTATAGAAAAAACAAATGCCCAGAATAAAGTTACAGGACACGAAGAGATCTGACATCTAATATCACAGGGTGACGAGCGCAGTGCAGTGCGGCGTAGGATTTTGATCTCAAGTTCATAATTCTGGCACTGCTACTGATGGGCAGGCGAGATGCTTACCACCAGGCGAACGTCTCGCTCGTCTCATCACTTCAAGATTTTGTTCTCAAGTTCATAATTCTGGCACTGCTACTGTTATGGGCAGGCGTGATGCTTACCACCAGGCGAACGTCTCGCTTGTCTCATCACTTCATTGCTTTAATTGTTAGGTAGGTATGTGATATTATTCACAACGACCATATTATGTTACGAGCCCTACTTTAGAGTAGGCCTAACTCCAGCAATGGATTTTTAAATGGCTGTATATTCATATTAAACTCAGTACATATTAGTCAAATATTCGTTTTTTAATCGTTAGCGTTTACACACGGCAAACAGTTTTCACAACCAAACAGCACTCACTGTTACGCGAACAGTCAGTACTGGTCCTTGATTAATCCGAATAACAGTTTTGATATCCTGTTAGCAAATTATTAAATTTTATGAATATTGATAATCGAACCAAAATATAACCTGTAGGCTCGGCTTAGCTATAGTGTTTTAGGTAACAATTAATGAGACAAGACAAGACAAGACAAGTGGTTCACTTGGTAGGATATAACGCCTGCTCGAAATTATTTAGCATACACCATTGCAGTGGTACCCAGAACTTTGAGAAACAAATCCGCCTGGTTTTGTTCTATTTTGTCTGGCACATTGCGAAGTTAAGGCCAAGATATTCCACGCGTCAAGCACTTTTTTTAATGCGATCGATCATTAGTCTAAAGTTGTATCAGGTAGGGCCACATTTAGCGGAGAAAAAATATGGAGATAACGGAGATTCGTGCGTGCCAAGAGAGAGATCTAGAGAGAGCTAGATCCTCCAATGTGTCAAGCTTCGATTATTGAAGTTTTTCTCAGATTACTCAAAAAGTATTAAAAAAAATAACCAAAGAAAGTTCTCCAAACTACTATTATCTTTTAATATATGATTTTTTAATGTGACTATGTGCTGTAAATAGGACATATAACCGAAAAAAGTATACAATTAGGCACTGTTTTGCTATTTTTTTCTATCGAGGAATGTATAATTAATGGTGTTTTCAACCAAATAACTAACTAAGACGCATGTTCGTCTGTAACATATATTTTTTTGTCATTAATTATAGCAATTTGACTAAATAACATTGATTTTTCTAAGGGGCAACTTTGGAATATATAACCCTTAAGAGACCAGTTTATACCGACGACCTTGCGCGTGGCCAGCCATTCCCGCGCTTCAGTGGCCGGTCGCGTGACGCCAACTAGCTAAGCGGTACAGTGGAATATCGATATATAAATAGAGTACAAATTAGCTTGCACTGAATAATGTCATTGATATAGTTATACTCGTAGGTATATCTACATTTAGACGCCTTTAATATATGGGAGTGATTCTGACCTGGTTTAGTTCAGAATGGTGGTTGAGTACTCTTCAATGTAAACTTCATGAATCAAAACAGCTGGGACATTTACTTTTCCTGTTAGTGCCTCGTTTCATAATGTCTCATTCTTACACTCTACTAGCTTATTCGAAGAATTTTGTGAGTGTTACGTATGTTGGAATTTGTCCTTATTTTGAAAGATTAGACCTGGAACTGCGGATGAGTCAATAGTACTCTTGTGTTTGGATATATACATGCGTAACGTGTTCCATAGATATCAAACAGAGTATTTACCTTCTACGTAACAGCGAAAACACTACAAACTCGAAACAAAACAATAGTAGATTTTATCATAAGGAGCAAAGTAATATTATTACGGCGAGGGCGCTTTTTTGAATCCAGAGTGAAGTGAGAGGTTCTAGAGTAGAATCCCGAACGTAGCGAGGAATTCTTTAGTAGAATTCAAAGTACGTCGCCAGAGCCAATAATATATTTTTCATCCCATCTATTCGAAAAAATTTAATTAAATTAAATTAAATAATCATTTATTTCAAGTATCATAGACTCATATTATAAATCATCAATTTAGCAGTCACATTAATAAGTACCATACAATTGAAATTGAAATTAAATTTGCAATTAATTTTGAAATTGAAATTAAATTTGCAATTAATTTTGAAATTGAAATTAAATTTGAAATTAAAAATTGAAAAGGACGACTTGGTTCGCCGTACTTTCACTGTCACTTGAAGAACTCGTTTTTCAAAACAAAACCATGAATTTCTAACTGTCCGTGAAAATTTGATTATATATAGAGAGAGAGCTAGTTCCTCCGAGGTGAAAATTTACCAAAACGCGGGGTCGTAGTTCGCGCGTTTTTAATAAGTTTTTTTTTATTCAGCTGGCGGCGCGACTACGGCTACCTGCCAGTCTTTATTATGCTTTATTCAAACAAAATTTGCGTTCAATTTCCTTGGCGCTGAACACTAAAATGTTCCAAATTCAAAAAGTGCGCGACAAAGATAATTGCGGCCCACTAGAAGATTCAAAAATCATTACCGACCACTAAAAGTTTCTTATAGAAAACACCACCTTTGGGTGCACTTAATGGCGAACCAAGTCGTCCTTTTCGAATAGATTGGATGAAAAACTATAAACACACTCAAACGTAGGTATTTGTTTTATTTACTTACAGGGGGTTTCTTAATTACTAACTGCGCCCCGCGGCTTTACCCGCGTGATGTTGAAAAATGGAGATGACGATCATGATAAAAGATAGCCTGTATTTTATTCCGGGAAATAAAATAAGCTATACATATAAGCTCGTATATCGTATCTCTTCTTTTTTACCGCAACACATCGGCTTCGTCAACATACAATTTTAAACCAGAGTTTTTTTTACATTTTGTTTATATTTTTGTAGGTACTGTTAAATGCAAAATGCAGGTCATTTATCCAGATTCCCTTTCAAATAACGTTCTAATGCTTCTCAGCCCGCGTTGAAATGCTGAAAGATGGTTGTGTGCTGAGCTGACTATGAATACAAAATACAAATGAACAGATATACAACGTCTGCACGGCATAATCAGCCCGTTAATAATCCACTGTGTAGCCTAGTTGCGGGTTGGTGGATTCACATACGTCAGAAAATTTCTTCTCATGTATGCGGGACCTGCACGATGTTTTTCCATCATCAAAAGTCAGTGGTACGAAACTCCTAAATATCTCATGGGTACGGGCCCAGAATTCAAACCCACGACCTCACGATTCAGAGTCTAGATCACGATCTAGCGGTCTTTTATTAATTCATTCATTCACTATCAATTTTTTTTAATGATAGTGTTTTGTCTTCAGAACTAAAAAGGTGGGTACCAAATATCATATCAATTCGTCAACAGGGAGGGCGTAAAATTTCAATGACTAAATTTGACCCAAAAAACAACAAAAGAGAGATCAAGCTTAATAAAACAGTTTAAAAAAACTTTAAAAGTCTGGAATCCGTGTAATGGCCATAGCTTGAATTTGTATTGCAACACTGAAAATAAATATGACATCATTACTTTCTCTGTCACTCTGGTGCCAATCTCAGTGAGACTGGCAGGTGACAAAAATAACATCCGAGTCTTAGAATGAGTTGGAGAATTCCTTGTTGTAAGTTGTACCTCTGCATTTTTCGTCCTAGTTTACGGGTACTCCAAATTCCGAACTAATCTTGCTTTATGTTTGCTAAATCGCTAATGATTCTGCTGATCTGGCAACACCGATTTACAACGCATTCACAATATTTTTGTTCTTATTGGGTATTGACTAAAATCATAACGGTAATCAGAATGTAACTCTATCAAACTAGACAGAGGAACTGTCTTCCTCTGTCTGGTTTGAACCAACAACGACAAATCCTAAGGGCAGCTATTGTATGTATATAGGTAGACAGTAGATAGTAGTAGTAGATGTAGAATTGATATAGGTACCTATGTATTATGTATGCGTCTCTATTTGTAGAGCTTACACGATTCAATCAATTTTGATAAGGGATGCTGATCAATTTTAGGTACATAAAACTAAATAAAAGCGAAGTTAAATATCAATAAGTAAGTAGCTAAGTATTGATAAAGACAGCAGCGTTCTACCGTGGCCTGCAAAATTTAATATCTCATAATAATCAATTCATACTGAAAGTATCTTCAAAATCCTATATTTTATTTCCTTACAATCTAATATTTGAAAACGAATTATGACTATTTCGGAATTTCTTTCAAAATCCTACAAAATACTAATACTCTTCGATAAAGCGGTATATTTATATGAATACACTCTCCTTAATTGACCTGGTTGGACCTGGGTATGTCCTTAAACTGCAACCAGATCCACCGGAGGACGGGCAGCAGCGTCCTCTAGGTTAACGGTGGTGAGCATTCTGCGATCCCCAAGCCGCCTGCCAAGCGTGGGGATTATGTCAACACCCCTCTATCAAGGGGGAGGCCTTCGTCCAGCAGTGGACGTTTTATGGCTGACGACGACACTCCTTAATTCTTCTACGAACATTTGGTAGTTTTTAGTCTATTGCTTCTAGTCTAGAGTAATAAACGTGGAAGCGTAATGCTCACTACATACTGATAACTAACTACACAATCTTCCCACCGCGGCTAATGTTTTCTTATTAGAAATCTTATTACCGGCAGTACTAACACGTTTAGTGTCCAATTTCTGGAGTAGTTTGGACCTCATTACGTATGTTCATGGGGACAAAGGCATTGGATTAGGAATAGTTGCCTTTTAAGTCTCCGGATTCCAGATTTATACATACGCCATTTTAGGATATTAAAATAAAATAAAAAACAAAAAAAAACAACGTATTTATTGCCACATTATAAGTGTCGCTATAATTTTCAATATTTTTCATAATAATAAATAATTGTTTGTCTATACGTACTAGTAGCATTTTTATCTGTTAGTTCTTTTAGGAAAACAGATACCGTTTTACTTGCTCTCTTTCTGTCTACCTAATAGGTTAGCACGTGCTACCTTTTCAAACTAAATTTCTTTAAATTAGTTTCTTAAGATTTCTATAGACTAATTATTATACAAATTTACTGTGTACTTTATTTGAGGTGCTTCCTTTACTTAATTTTCCTTCTCTTTCTGAATGCATACCTATTTTCAATAAAATGCATTGTATTGGTCTTTACCTATGAAATTGCCGTTTTGTATGGAATAAGTGAAACGACTTATTTTTTAAACTTTTTTATTTCTGTTATTCAAAGTAATCACCCTTGCAATCGACGTATCTTTGCCAACGAATTGGCAGTATATTGATGCCCTTCTTGTAAAAATCAGCTGGACGGGAGGCAACAAACTCTTCAAAGGCATTTTGTACTGCCTCTCGGGAATTGAATTTTTTACCCACTAAAAAGTTGTCTAAATTTTGGAACAAGTAATAGTCGGTAGGTGCATGGTCTGGTGAGTATAGCGGATGAGGGAGAGCTTCCAACCCCAGGTCTTGCAGCTTGGAGACTGTCTGTAGCAGCAGCGCGAGGCAGGTCTCGACGCGTACGTTGCGCTGGCGATCGTTAAGTTCGTGGGGCACCCATTTATCAAGTTTTTTTTACCTTGCCTATTTGTCGCAAATGGATCAAAATTGTTTTGATACTAACATCAAAAGCTGCTGCTAGCTCAGCTGTAGATTGAGTTTCGTCAGCTTCCACAATCGCCTTTAATTCATCATTGTTGACAAAAGTCTCCGGACGACCATGAGCTTCATTTTTCAAGTCAAAATTTCAAGAACGGAACCGGGAAAACTAATAACGGGTTGTGCGTTCGTTTGTACAGTTATCTCCGTAAACGTTTTTGATGTTACGTGCCGTTTATGTCGCGTTGGTGCCACGACGGAACTCATATTCCATAATTACACGAATTTTTAAAGTATCCATAATGACGAAAAATGTTCAAATGTAATGAAAATACAACGCTAAACAAAAGATTGAGTTTGTAAAAAGAATGTCATGTTTTTAAGACAAAATTAATTTGAATTCAGAATACAAAGCCATTCCAAACTTTTTTTTAATTTGAAATGACCAGTACTGAAGAACGGCAATTTCATAGGTAAAGACCGGAACGATATAGATGAGATTGCGGATCTAAAGTTCATAAATCGTGTGTTGACTGCACACTGATTATGCAGTATTCAACCAGTGTGTATGCAGTGCTAAGTACTTAAGTATATAAGAACATCTCTTCACTCTTCACTCGTCTATCGACGAAACTGTGGTAAACTGTCTCACAACATAATACGTTTTTTTTAAATATAACCGACTTCAGCTTCGAATACCTGGATGACATCTTCATATTTTCTAGCAATTTTCGCAAAGCAAACTACTTTCTAGCAAAGTTCATAATTAGCGGAGTAATCGCGTACCATAAATACAAAAAAAAACATGCAGTCGAATTGAAAACTCCTCCTTTTTTGAAGTCGGTTGAAAAGAGAAAAGAATCTATTTCTAAATGTTTATAAATATTTACTTGACTTAGGGAACATTTATATTCATTATTGCTTATTTCCGGGCACTATTTTCAACTTTTCATATTATTACAAAGAAATATGTTCTTAGGTCATCGTAAATAGGCTTAACTTAATGGGCATGTCTCATACTTATTATTTTGTACAGTTTGTGTATCTTATATTTCAGTTGTTATCAAAATAAATTAAATATAATTAATATTCGATTATATTCCTAAGTACCAGTTTTCTTTCTCATTTCTATTGCTATAAACACACGTAATGAAGCACCAACAGCAATTAACCCACCTCGAGGCTATGCCTTATCCCCGAATGCGACACACAGACTGTCTCTACGCTCTACCCTCCACAGACTAATCACTAATTACCCACAAATTGCATTAGCAAGCGCTCTGAACTAGTTTCTTAACATTAACTTTGGCTAATTGATGTTAAGTTGGATATTTGTGATATGAGTTTTGAGGATAAGTTTGTTATCTTATGTAGCATACAAATATTATAATCGTTAAAATAATCCTTGCTTTTTTATACAATCTAGTGACGAGCCGAGCAAGACGTTCGCCTGGTCATGAGAAAATAAAATCTCACTAGATCCATCGTGGATCTGGCTCCTGTATCTACTGAGATTGATCCGGTGGTAAGCGTCACGCCTGCCACTAACAGTAGTAGTGCCAGAATTGTGAACTTCTCGAACACAATCCTGCGCCGCACTACACTGCGCTCGTCACCCTGAGATATTAGATGTTAAATCTCTTCATACCCAGTAATTTCTTTGGTAACATTGCCCTTCAAGCCGGAACACAGTAATGCTTGCACACTACTACTGGTGTTTGAATGACTGGCAAAGGTGTGGTACTTCCCCAGGCGGATTCTTCAGTAGAGTCCTACCACTACACCGATTGTGATAAGCAACGGACGGTCCGGGCAGTCTTCGGATGGGTGACCGTGAGTGGCATTTATTTCTGAGCGCGTCCGTGGGTCGGATGACACGTTAAATTGTTGGTCCCGGTTGTTTGTTCTAGTTTCTATAACAACAACCGTCAGCCATGTCAGAGGCCTTAGGGCGGCACATTAACTCTGACACTAGGGCTGGCCACTCAGCCTATACGAACTTACTTACTTACCGATTCGAACGTTGCTTGATATGATTGTTTGTTATCAGCTTACTGACATTTAAAAATATTATCGAGCATAACTGCAAGGTTTACCGGAAATAAAACCTCTGTTATGAAAAGACACATTTCCCTAACACATGTTTACAGCCTTCCTTTATCTACCACAAAATGCAGCACAAAATCTGAAACCTTGCGCTCAGTTTCACCTCACATTTTTATATTTGGTAAAAATATCTCTGTACTGTCGCGCACAGCACTCTTCTGCTAAAATATATGGTTAAGTGTTATGCAAAACGCATATAACGCATGGAGTGCCAAGTAGTGTTCTAGCGAACAGTCAGTGCGAAAAGTGCTTTGAGTTAAGCATGTTACATTTTTCACTTTTCCGCGTAATGCTGCGTACTGGGGAATGAGGGGTTTATTTTTGTGGATGATAGCTTTTACTGTTGCTAATAAAGAAACGTTAGGGAAATGAAATGAGTGAACACGAATGTTAGGTCAAATATTTTCGTTACTTAATAAAGATACATTTGAATTTCAAAATATATTGTAATTTTTATAGATGATGCGAGTGGATCCTTAAATTTGTCAATCCTTTATCTTGTTATTTGTTATAATCCTCAAAATTGTTTGACAAAAGAGAAAGGTAACGTGTTGTTATTCAACGTGGCAATACTACCAACATGTTGTTTATGCTTTTTACAATCAAATAGCCTTTTTCAGAAAAATATATTTTAATAATTTGAATAGGTGTCAAATAGTTTTTATTATTTAAGTAGCTGTAACAAAACAAAATTAATGTTACGACTAAAAAGATTTATTATAATCCGTTTTTTTAGAATTTTGCGCACGAGTGTCTGCATACACCGCATATGGACTAAACTTGCTAGTTTCTGACAATGTCTAGCAAGTTTCCTTGAGAGCGTACCCTAAGACTGGTAAAATATAATCTTGTTTGTTTGGCGCTTTTTGTCACTAAACTAAGTTTACTTTGTTAGTATGGAAATAATCAGATTAAAGTGAAGAAATGTTGTGAAGTCTTTTGTATGATACATATAGCATATATAGCATAAAAAGATTTTTTATAATTTTAATAAGCTTTGAACTGGAATCGATCGCAGGATTTCTAATGGTTAAAATTAGTCTGAAAACTGGGCACTATTGAAGACACCATCAATTTTAGGTAGGTACTGTTATTCGATTATTAAATGATTTTGTTATGTTGTATTGATGGCATTGCGGTTGTGTTGTATTTATGTACTAAGTATATGTTAGATTTGATGCAGCTGACATATTAGAGAAATATAATGTTGGGAAATACACCTCATACGAGTAGTATACCTCCATATCTAGGATAAGTGCATTGAGTTTGGATTCATTTCTTGTTATTATTTTATATCACGATATCAATCTATACCTAAGCACAGTGTAAAAATCTGTATTTGATTTTTACATTGTGCTTTGGCTGTGATAGAAATAAGTGGGCTTTAAAGATTATGTTTCAGGCAATTTATTTATTGAGTCTCGGATTCTGTTTTCTACGAGTTTAATTAGTGTCTCTTTTAGTTCAAAATATTTGTTAATTAATTACCTAACAAATATAACTAACTAACTACTTACATATCTTCGCTATAAATAATCAAGAAAATTTTAACAAATTCATCTGTTTTATAATAATACCGTGTTTTATCCCCCCCTTCCCCCTATCCCCCTCCTTATAAGAGGGAGGCCTTCGTCCAGCAGTAGACGTTTTCTGGCTGATGATGACATGAATGTTCTAAAATTGTTTTCATATTATGATTATAAAGAATATTTAACTACATTTACTTTGTTTTTAATAACAAAGTAAAAGGCCATAATGGTATGAAAACAATCATAAACTGCTTGACACGAGTACGTTCGGTTGTATCGTTAGCTAAACTTATAAATCACGGGGCAGGCTTGTACGGCTTTTCCTAATTAAAATTTTATGATATTTATACGTCGTAGACTATAAATAAAGAACTAATTGATCAACAATGTAAGTCGACCGACCAAGTTTGTCTCTAGAGATGGTCAAATAGAGGAACTTCGAACTCTTCAATGAAACTTTAAAGAAATGTGAAAAATACGACAGTGGCTCCGTCATTAATTTCTTAAGGTTGATCGTAAAGTACATACTCGCTTGTTACGATTAGAGCTCATAATTTTGACATGCTTTCGTGACTGACCGCGCTCGATTTTTAATTAATTATGGAAGAGAAGGCCTTTTATAGTGTAAGGCTTTAGATATTATCATATTATTCAAGTTATAGCGAGACCAGGAGAAATAGGGGTTAATTTTATATATATAGATTACAGATTCAGTATTTTTTTATAGATTTATTTTCGTTTACTGCGGCCGTAAAAATCGATTAATGATTTTGAAAGTGTAAAATACAAACGTGTTGGTACCTACCTAATATAACACTTCTGTTTTCACTCTTTGAAAAAAGTCACCGGATGTGATCGAAACTATAGTCGGAGTATCCGATTTAATTAAACGTGAGTATTCCCGTATAAATAAAACAAAAATACCTAATATTACAAAAAATATATACTTTACTTTAAAAAAACAACCGACTTCAAATTATTATAGGACCACTTCGAGAGTAAGTAGGTTCAAACTATTAAAAATGTTTTTTTTTATAATCGGTCTACAATTAACGAAGAAATTGGTGGACATAACTTATAAAAAATCGAATCAGTCGAACATAGAACCATTTTTTTAAAGTCGGTTTAAAAAGAAGCATTTATGACGCAATATTTTATCATTCTAAGAATGTACCTAATATACAGAAGCTAATAAGGCAACATTAATTTAAACCTAAAAAATCTACTCTTTATTGCAACATTAATTCGCTTTCGTTTTATTTTTATTAAACCTTGTTCAGTTTTAAAGAAGGTGTAAACTGTGAGCTACATTGTTTCAGCTTCGTTAGGTCACGAAAATATGTCATGATAATGGTGTTCTAACAATTGAGGCACATTAATTATGTTGTACAGAACCGGAGGTTTAAAAATAAACCAGTTAACAGGCAAACGTACGTATATAAAAAGTAATGTAAGTAACGAACAACTTCTGTAGATCAACTTCTGTCCTACGGCTTTTAAAATTCGCAAGAAAAATTTACAAATACGTAAATTATTTTTATACACTTTTTAGCTCATACGGGGCTACGTGAAACAGTAGTACTAAACCAAAAGGAGTTCATTGTACTCTTAATTGCGAATAGCTTTTATTATGGCCCCAACCTCGCAATCGCGATAAAAATCAGCTATTCCATTAAAAAAAACATACAACCTCGCCAAATATACGGAATGGCTTTTTCGCGGTTACAGGGCTGGCCCGCAACTGGGCCAGGGTGGTGAATATGGCGCATTCGCGTTTCTAGGGTAGGCCTAAGTCCAGCAGTGGACAATTAATAAGGCTTGATTATGCTTTATGCAGGGTTAGCCGCGTTAATGCCGTCATAGACGACCAAGATGTTATAAGATTTCATTTTAGGATAAAATATCCATTATCTTCGTGGTTCCCTAATAATTGACATAAAAATTGGCATCCGAATTATGTATTTCATACTGTTTTATGTTCTAATAATCAGTCTTCCTATGCTAAATCTACACAACATTACTACACACACCATCACTGCTACTAATATTAAATAATTAGATATAATATTTAAAAGCCATAAAACCCAGATTCTTAACAATAACGAATCCTACATTAAATGAACATAACAGCTACTTTTCCTAATATAAAACCATCCCAAAACTTTAAAGTCGCATCATTTCTACACCTAACCTATCCGAGCCAGATCTGTCACCGAGCTTTAATATACAAACAATGTATCCTATTGGCCATTCCACAAACGAAACCAAAAAGCTAATAGGACTAATCATTCTTAGAACCGATAACTCTATGAACTAAAAAATTACTAACATTACTATTTCAATCTTAAACTTAGTGTTTATAACCATTATGTCACACTACGAACACAAGGAAAATATATGTATATGCCAGTTAAAAAATATGTGCATGTTTCATTATGAGTACAGCAGTTAATAGTACAGTAGTACAGTGAGTACAATAGTTTGTGACTAGATGCGTATGACTAATGACAATAGGATTAAAAATCAGTACTTACGTATGTCAATTCTTAGGAACTCATCTTCATCATTTGTTCTTCTTAAATTATGTATTGAAATATGTTTTTTTTCTAACATATTATTAAATATAATAGCATCTTTAACGTGTGTGACGGCTTTTAAGTAATTAAAAAAATATTAAGATACGCGTTTTCCCAACTGGGTTACCAAGATGAATAGAATCTATAATTATAAGTAAGTAAGTAAGTAAGTTCGTATAGGCTGAGTGGCCAGCCCTAGTGTCAGAGTTAATGTGCCGCCCAAAGGCCTCTGACATGGCTGACGATTGTTGTTATAGAAACTAGAACAAACAACCGGGACCAACAATTTAACGTGTTATCCGACCCACGGTAGCGCTCAGAAATAAATGCCACTCACGATTACCCATCCGAAGACTGACCGGACCGTCCGTTGCTTAACATCGGTGATCGATTAGAATCACCTAGACAAGCTACGCCACGAGCGCTTAATTATAAGTAGAGGTTCGGGAAGACAATGATCGTAATATATAAAGGCGCTCCAACCTGCTATTTGCCAGGTGGCTTCTGTCAATAAATTATTGATGAGTGGCATACGCGAACCGTGGATGACACCTGGATCGATGGAAGAGTACCCAATTGCAGGTCAACCATAATTATTTAACATTCATAGGCAGGTGGTATGGAAGAAAACGGGGCGACCAGTTAATCGGTTTGAATATTTTAAATATAATACTTACCTACTTCTACTATGCAAGACCTCTATATATAAATATCATTGATGCAAGACTTTTTTTATAAGAATGTTTTTTTTTCAATAAAGGAAAAATCTATAAATCTTCGATCATTTATTTATCTGTAAAATGATACGCTGAAACGATTACCCATGCCCCGCGCACTTTCCGTCCGCGCTGACGAAAAGCGTGACTATGCCCTCAGCCTAAAGAACTTTTAACAGCCAACCATGTAACTATGCAACCCATGCCACAGAATACATAATAGTACAAATACAAAAGATGCACTCCGCAAAATCATTTATTTAAGTAGCGACTCTTGTTACGACACAATAAAGTGCAATTCAGGGCGTACGAGCGCTAACTACCTACAGTTATATTACCCTAGAAGTTGCCTCTCTTTCTAGAGCGTAACTCTTTTATCTTCTGACTATTTTCTTCCTAATGAGTTGGCCTGTCTAGACGGGCCCACCACGTACTTGTAGCTATACATACCTAAAGTACGGAGTGCGCCAGGCCTGCCCAGGCCTAAAGATAATGATGATATATTTATTCAAGTACATGTAATTTGAACCCTCTCGTCACGACGATTCCATTCACGTCAGCCAACTCATGCACCCTCAGCCGGAAATGGCATGCGGATTCCACCGGAAGTGGTCTCCGTCCATCTGACATTGCGCCTCAATGCGTTGATACTAATACTCTGGTTTCCGGTCCCTTATTAAGACTTGTTAACTAGCTTTGATTACTTTAAAGTTTACTTGTAAAATATTATTTTACACTACCAAAAATGTTTATTGCCTATCAGTTGTGTGTTTTGTCGAGACTTAGGTTTGAGATCGAGTCCAGTAATAATCGAGGTAATAATAATATTAAAAACATTAAAAAACACGACAGCTTGCCAAAAAATGTACTAAAACGTTTTCTCCCCTGTTATATCTGCAATCGACTAGTATTAGTCCTAATCAGATCTTTGAACTTCATATCTTAGAGCAATAAAATTAACACGATTGTATGAATTACTTTACTTGGACCTGGGTATGTCCTTAAACTGCAACCAGACCCACCGGAGGACGGGCAGCAGCGTCCTCTTAGTTAACGGTGGTGAGCATTCTGCGATCCCCAAGCCGCCTGCCAAGCCTGGGGATTACTGGGCAACACCCCTCTTTTAAGGGGGTCTTCGTCCAGCAGTGGACGTTTTATGGCTGATGACGTGACGTGACGTATTAATTACTCACTTTAGCAAGGTGCGTAATCTACTTTTCTATCAACTACCAATCTACCTAGCGTGATAAAATATACTTACTCGAAATAAAAACTCAAGATAATGAAAATACAGTTTAATTCATCTTCTCCTCAAACATTTTAAAACTTACAATTATTTTCACCAAGTCGGTTTTATTCCGCCGATTTTTTTTTCAGCCAGTATCTTTTTGGTCTAATGCATACATTTTATAACTTTGATTTTATACCGAGAGACAACGATCTTAGTGTAACATATAAGATCGTTGCCCAGAGAGCTAGTTCCTCCGAGTTTTATAATGAACTTAATGAGTGACATTAAACCTCTGTGGTAAATTTATATCTAAATAAAAAAATTAAAAACTGAAAAACTGTGCATGAATGAGATTTCATATAACATTTCTGCACTGTTTTGGTTCTAAGCAAAAACGTCCATTGTGATCGGTTTTGTAGTGATTAATGATAACATTAGGTACTACGTATATGTGATTGATTCAGGCGTTACTTTGCGGAAGTCCTTCGTTACCAAAATTTGTTTTAATTTCTAGTGTTTTTCCGCTGTAATATCGTTTCGAGTACTTATATGATGAAGGGACACACTAAAATCTACTGTAACTATCAACCTTAATTGAAATTGAAACTAACCTGAAACAAAAAAATAATTAAACCTGAAACAAAATGTCAATTAAACCTGAAAGCAATTTATTAATAAATTCTGAAAACAAATAATGATTTTAAGCTGTTTCAATGTAATATTTTCCTGAAACAAAATAATGATGATCAACCTGTAAATTGATAATAATTATTAACATACAAAAATAATATGATCAATAAGTAATAAAACAAAAATAATTATATCACCCTTAATCCTTTAGAAGTACTCGGTTGTCGACACGTGTTTCACCTCTGCACGAGCATTCCCAGCCAAGCGCTTGAGGAGTCAACACGTCCTGAAGATGCCTAGTGCAGAGGTGAAACACGTGTCGACAACCGAGTACTTCTATAGGATTAAGGGTTGATATAATTATATTTGTTTTAATACTTATTGATCATATTATTTTTGTATGTTAATAATTATTATCAATTTACAGGTTGATCATCATTATTTTGTTTCAGGAAAATATTACATTGAAACAGCTTAAAATCATTATTTGTTTTCAGAATTTATTAATAAATTGCTTTCAGGTTTAATTGACATTTTGTTTCAGGTTTAATAAATTTTTTGTTTCAGGTTAGTTTCAATTTCAATTAAGGTTGATAGTTACAGTAGATTTTAGTGTGTCCCTTCATCCTATAAGTACTCGAAACGATATTACAGCGGAAAAACACTAGAAATTAAAACAAATTTTAGGTACTACGTAGTTGAAAGAAAAATATTTTTTTAACCTTTGGCCGTACAGCTGCCATTTATTTTAAAATATTCTTAGCCTATGTCACTCGGCTTAATGTAAGGATTCTAACAAGAACCAATACATCTAAATCTGTTCAGGCATTTAGAAGTTATGGTGGTACAACAAAACTTACATACATACATCCATGTAATGAAACTCTGAAAACATTACACTCCTTTTTTTGGGCAGCT
Source organism: Erannis defoliaria (assembly GCA_905404285.2). Taxonomy (NCBI): domain Eukaryota; kingdom Metazoa; phylum Arthropoda; class Insecta; order Lepidoptera; family Geometridae; genus Erannis; species Erannis defoliaria. The sequence continues at coordinate 5,477,970 of FR990066.1, read as the reverse complement.
GCGTGTAAAAAGGGTAGTTCGGTATGAATTCCCTTGATATTTTAGAACTTTTGACAACTATTTGCATTTTTCATAATAACATTAATCACCAATAGTCATTAATATGGATAGTTCATAATAAGTCTTTCTAACCCGGATTTTGGGTTGAGAAATTTATTAGTCAAACTAAGCAATAAGTCAACCCTGAATTTGCGAAATAAAAATCAGCCTTTCCATAATTTTTTTCATGGGTTTATGCCATCACATTACATTTCACACCACATAAATGTAGCGCTCGTGGCGTAGCTTGTCTAGGTGATTCTAAGCGATCACTGATGTTAAGCAACGGACAGTCCGGTCAGTCTTCGGATGGGTGACCTTGAGTGGTATTTATTTCTGAGCGCTACCGTGGATCGGATGACACGTTAAATTGTTGGTCCCGGTTGTTTGTTCTAGTTTCTATAACAACAACCGTCAGCCATTTCAGAGGCCTTCGGGCGGCACATTAACTCTGACACTAAGGCTGGCCACTCAGCCTATACGAACTTACTTACTTACTTACTTACACCACATACTAATATTATGAATGCGATAGTTTGTCGGTGTGTGTCACCTCTTCACGCCAAAACGGCTGAACGGATTTTCATGAAACTCGTAATAAGATAGCTTATTTCCCGGAATAGCTCTTAGGCTGCCTACAAACTGCGAGGTGCATCTAGTTTTTATAAAGAGCAACTGTTTTTTTTGCGTATTCAGTAAAATATATTTTCCGATTATTACCGATATTACCGATACTTTCGTAATCCTGTGTATAAAAAGGTTTAATTGAATATATTTGAGTAAACGTTTTAAAAAGGTTGAACTCAGAACATTTCTTTAATATTTTAATAGCTGTAGGCAGTTTTCTGACTTAATTTGGTAGAGAACTTAATTAATAATTATTATTTTAATTAAAATTTAACCTTCGCTACTTCGTTAGTTCATATTTACTCATCATTAAAAATTACTTATTATGAGTAACTTATGTACCTACCACAAAAGACATTCATACTTTATTAAGTTTGCCTTTTTAATTAGTCAAAAGCTTTTTGGTCCATTTTTAATCTTCTTATAAAGTAGTCCGAAATTAAAATTCAGTAAAGAAAAGCTTAGTTTATCATCTCATCAAAACAATTCTGTTTCTCATTCAAATGAGCCTGAGCCATTTCGAGAGTTATAATGGTTGATGTGAAATTTAGGGAAGTTTAGCACAAAACTTCTCCAAATTCAAGTTCAATTTCGTTTTCAATAAAAATAACACGATTTATTACACGGATATATTTATAAACACGGATTATTCCAATAGTAAAACCACAGATCCAAAGATCAAAAAAGTAGTACAGACAGTAGTACAGGTGTAATGTTGTTGAGAAGATGGGTGAAATCTCCTTGGTCTAATAAATTTCGCTTGTTATACCCGAACTACATGCACACAAATACAAGGCCTTACATCACACAAATACATCAAGGTATTTGTCGTGTAGTCCGCGTATGGTTTTTTAATGAATCAAAGGCTGAGTTTTACTGCCATCTCGTCTGATGTGCAGTCTACGATGGAGCACGTTTGCCTAGAAGAAACCGATTCACTCGCGACTTGAAGACACCCAGATTGTAACTATCAGGAAACACCCACTCGGGCAGCGCATTCCAGTTCGAAAAATGAAAGCAGAATTACACCGTTTGGTTCGAGCTTTTGATATATCAACCATGAAACTAAGCGAAATATAATTATGACACTAAGGAGGCTTCACCCATATTTTGCGCAACATTATATACCTCTTGGAGGATCTAACTCTCTTATACCTATTCGACTTTTTTCATATCTGTGAGTAAAACTTCGTACTTCTTTCTTCTTTCGTGTTTTTATGTTGTTTTTATGGCAAGCAACCGGTGGATGCAAAAAGCAGGCAGTGGACATCAGTCTCCGGGCTGATGATGATGATGACTTCTTTTAGCTTTGTACTATTGTTTCATGAAACCCTCTATTTATCCGTGAATACATACGTAGGGCGTTCATTATAAAGTGAGAATGAGGTAGAAACTGTTTGGAACCGAAAAAAGTAAATACTGGCTGGTAAAGCTGGAATATTGATAAAATAAAAAAAAGGAATCAATAATTTGAATATCTTTTGTTTAAAAAAAAAAATGTCTTTTGTTTGCAGTCTGTCATAGCGTATTGTCGAAAATGGAAAAAAAATTGCGTGCGGTTATTAAGTATCTGTGCATGAAAAATTTCACTACGGAACGAACTAATCAAGACTTGCAGGATAATTTAGGAGCAAATGCACCACCTTATTATACAGTTGCTCGTTGGTGTGCCGAATTTAAACGTGAAAGAACATGCACCAAAGATGACCCTCGCCCGGGGCGCCCCATAACGGTAGTGACTGAAGAAATGGTAAAAAAGTCGAGAACATTGTTTTAGCGGATCGTCGTGTCACGGTACGTTTTATAGCCGATGAAACAAAGATTTCGACTGGTAGTGTGCGTAGCTTATATTTTTTTTTTTTTTTTTTTATTATTATTATTTACCTACTAGCTGCTTCCCATGTGTTACTCACGTGGTGATGAAACGCACCTAGTTACGCTGATGATGATGATAAGTAGCGTATGTGACTCTCTGACCAATCTATATACAACGTGTAACAAAAAGGTTCAACAATACTGAAGGGTATGTATGTACTCATCATTTTGAACAACTTTCACTATGGTCCAACTCTGATATGATATCGTCAGCAATTTTGTGACTATTAATAATTTGGTCGGATTCGCGATATTATCACTTTTAGCGCATTACGGAACGCAGCAGAACTATTGCAGCCAAAGATGGATGGCGCTGCGAGACAGGATTCTCTTTTTTCGCATTTGTCTAATTACTAATCCGCACTCACTGATTTGTGTTGTAGAATAACAAAAGCATAGGAAATACCATGGGCAAATACTTGATTATACAAACAATAAACACAAAAAAAAACATGACTGATATGTAAATGAAATAAGCTTTGTTATTTTATTTTTTTGACTTTGCATCATTCATTCAAAATCTTCAGAACCACAGACTAGGTAGTGATACTATTCAGAACCAAGTCTCGGCAACGCCATTTAACGGATATTTATGAACTATTTTTTTTTATTGCCTATCAGATATCTCCCATTGTGAAATTGCGAACAAAATCCTACGCAAAAAAAAGTGTATTTTTTTTCCTATTATGTTACAGACAAGTGAGAAAAAACATTCTAAATTATTTTTTTAAATATATTTCACATTTCGCTCCTAAATGTTGTAACGTCACGAATGCATGTTACTCGCAGTACCTACATAATAAACCCTACACTGGCTGAAAAGCTTTCATCTGTTTCTCTGCGGGTCGCTGTAAACTTGTGTGGTGCAAGTCATAACAGAGACAGACACATTTTATCTGTGCTATGCATGCTCTACCTATTATTAATTTCTAAGATAGTATAAGTCTTGGAAGATATGTAGTTTGAACACAATCCTATTTGGACATACTTAATTGGATGCTTGCAATTTAGTACTTGATGCGGGTTAGAAAGAAAGATGTAGACTTTTAGATTTAGACAAAGCTTTTTATTAAACGATACATTTTTGTAATAGCTCTTTTTTACCTGTAATATTATTGAAATTTTGCTTGACTTCTTAACATACTGAAAGTTTGAAAGTGCTGAAGCATTAAATAATAATTACTGAAAACGCACTGAAAATAAATTTAATGTTTATCTTAATGCTATTCGAAATACCTATTGAGCAGTTAATTTAATAATTATGTCCTGTAGAACTTATGATCGAGTCAGATTTGAGTTCTTCCGAGTTTTTCCGCGTCCGCTTATAACTTACTTTCATATTCTGCAGGCAACAAACGTCTGTATACGACAGTTTTTATTGTACCGTGTGTCCACGCAGTGCGGGATTAAGCGTGTGTGTGTGCTGTCACAAAAAGATAATCACATTGAGTGCGGGTGGCGCTTGCGACTGTGGACTTCCCCGGGATAGGTGTAAGGGAGCGGGGATGTGCACAGCGGGAGCGGGTAGAGAGCGTTCTGTATGTGACTAACGTTATCTTCTTCTTCTTTCTTTCCTCCTGAGAGAATTTTGGCGTCGCACTCTGCTTTTGCCAGTGCAAAACAGCAGCAGCAGTACAGTGCCAGTGTTTTGTCTGTGCTGTGAGTGTGTGTTGTTTTTGCTCTGTGTTTTCTGTTATTTTGTTTGTTCTGTGTGTTTGCTGTGTATTTTAATATTTCAAGTTTTTGCTGAAATTAAGTTTAATGAGTCTCAGAACCTTTTAAAATAACACACAGAAGGTAAGTCTCGGTCAAGTCTAGTCATGCCCTAGTAAAGTCGTGTCAATTTCACTACAAGCTTATTTCGAGTTTGTAAATAACCCAAGGTAAAAAAACACAAGTTTTGAATAACAATACAATGCAGAGACATGATTTTTTCGTTTTCCCGCCAAAACCTCCGGCTTAAGTTATATCGAGTGCTGGTGACGCTTGCTACTATATTTCCCCGGAATATATTTAAAGGATTAAATAGATTTAATAGATCTACCAATGATGTGAAAATCAACAGCAGGTAGAGTATTTTATTATATACCTACTTACTTAAGTCATATTGAGTGCCGGTATGGGCTGCAACTACGATCCTTCGCGGGATACGTGTAAGGGAAACCGATATGTTATTAGATGAAAAGAGAGCGTTTCTATGTGACTACGCCATATTGTATCAGCAATTCATATCAGCTCTCTGAAGATTGATAACATTAATGTTTTGATACTAAAGGAATACTTAGATCAATTTTTATTATACACGCTAATATTCGGGCCGCGCCCTAAACTAATTTACCAAAGAAACTGAGCAGAATGTCACCGCCAAATGGCTGGGTGTTTTTGTATTTATTAAGAGCGTGTCGTAAAGCGATGGTAAGTCAGTGCGCTGTTTTTATAGGACGATATAATGCGCCGCTTGGAGGGACATAAGTATACATTTAAAGGTTTATACAGGATTTTGGACTGTTTTTCTTACTAGATTGTAAGATATTTCTCATCATTCAATCAACAATAAAATGATAACAACTAAAATCAATTAAATACTTCAAAAATGATTTTATGATTATTTATAATAGTATACCTAACAGGTCTATAGGGCAAAAGTCGTAGTGTCCTACTCGACGAAATCGCGCGTTCAAATCCTGGGCCCGTGCCAATGAGCTCTTAGAGTTTAAGACCACTAGCTATTTGGTAACGGAAAACACCGTGAGGAAACATGCATATGTCCAGAAAATAAATGACCTATATATATGTGAATCCATCAACCCGCAACTGGGCCAGCGTGGTGGATATGAATCAATCACCCTTCAAGGATAGGCCTAGGGCAATGGACTATTTACAGGCAGATTATACTTATGCAATGGCTTTTACAATTCATTGACCCATTTTATAGAAAATGTTATTTTACCCACGGCAAAATTTATTAGAAGGGAATATATCAAATCTACACAGTAGCCACTTTTTAAACCGACTTAAAAAAAGGAGGTTCGCAATTCGCTATGTATGGTTTTCTTTTTGTATGTTTGTTACGCGATAACTTCGCTAACTATGAATTGATGTTGATTATTCTTTTTTGTTTGGCAACTTAGAGGTGGTCCCATATACATTTTATCGAAATCGGTCCAGTAGTTTGGTTTTTAAATCAAAATAACTGGAAAAAAGATGTCATCCAGGTAATCAAATACAAATATAATAATCGAAATTGAAGTCGTTTTTTTTTAAAGTATTATTCTCTTGAATCGATTAGACCACGCTTCAAAAGCCATAGAGCCAAAGTTTATTATCGAGGTTTTTCGCTGGAACACGGAAAAATCATGTCGTTGCATTCTATTATTTTTTTAAACTTGAATTTTTTAGCGAATTAATGATTAAAAATAGTGGTGTTTTATTCATTGAGTGTTGAATTACATGTACGAGTGTGGGCAAGTGATATAAAGTAAGTAAGTAAGTTCGTATAGGCTGAGTAGCCAGCCCTAGTGTCAGAGTTTATGTGCCGCCCGAAGGCCTCTGACATGGCTGACGGTTGTTGTTATAGAAACTAGAACAAACAACCGGGACCAACAATTTAACGTGTCATCCGACCCACGGTAGCGCTCAGAAATAAATGCCACTCACGGTCACCCATCTGAAGACTGACCGGACTGTCCGTTGCATAACATTGGTGATCGTTTAGAATCACCTAGACAAGCTACGCCACGAGCGCTGGTGGCGCTTAATAATGTGGTGAAACATGACTTTTCGTGTTGTTTTCAAAACTCCGTAGAAGCTTATAGTAAAGTCGCTCCAACTTTACAAGGGCATGACTATGGACTCGACTATGACTAATTTCATGTGACTAACTGTGATTTGACTTGATTTTATTATAAAAATTTGAATACTGGCAGAATGCACATCGTGCGATGCAATAACTAAGAAAAAAAAAAGAGTGTATTATCCGTTTCTCTATTGAAACTTACATAAGGTAACTAGTTCATAACACAATATAGCTAAGTAACATGGCTAATATTTCCTACATGGGTACAAAATGTGCACTTGCATTACGGAGCGGGTATAATGCTCTAAAAGCACTGAGTCCCTAAGGATATCTGCTGAATGCAACTGCTTAGACTTATTCACTGTTTATTTCATGCAAACATTTTATATCAACACCGGTTACTGGGTCACATATAAGTACCTATTTATTTGTTGAACTTTATAACTACCTCAGCTATGAGGTTTGAGCTATCAATCTGCTTTGAGAGCCGTAGGCGTGGGTTCGATTCCCATCCGGGGCAAAATTTATTTGACAAACGAAGATGTTTGTTCTGCGTCTGAGTGACAACACTCAGACAGAGAATAAATATGATGTACGAGTATGATAAGTACCTATGTATTAACAAAAAAAGTGCATAAGTAGGTATTGTATTAGTTAACTGGTTACCGTATAGTAGGTATAAGCTTTGCTAAGTTTGGGGCTAGACGGCGCTGTGTAAAAAAATATAAAAATGTTTTTTATATTATAATTATTAAGATAAGCAAAGCGACAAAAAATACCGAAAAACACGTTTTTTTTATTTTCTTTTGTGTTCCCATCCCATAAGTTAAGGTTCTTCACATGTTCTTCAATATTTAAGAGTGCGATGAGCGTAGTGCAGTTCAGCGCAGGTTTTTTTTTCTCAAGTTCATAATTCTGGCACTGCTACTGTTATGTTACGTGATGCTTGTTTACCATCATGGTCTCGCTACTCACGTCACTGCAAATAAAAACAACATAATTATAATACTAGACTTTTTCAAGACTAATTCATATTTTGTAGGTTGTTCAAGTAGTACAGGCATCTGTGTAGGTTCCTTTGCAGCAACCAGGTTAGAAAGTAATGCAAACTTACTACCTACTACCGTAAGTGTAAATAATAGGTGTTCTGGAAATCTTAACTCTAAGTTTCATACTACTGTGAAAATGTAGAGTTTATTTAGATGGGTGTATTTTAAGAAATACCGGGTGTTAGTTTGAACACGTTATCCTTCTAGGATATCATTGTATCTGAAATCACGAAAAAAAACAGCTGTTCCATACATTTTGTTCAAGATCGATGAACCTTTTTGTATGGAACAGCTGTTTTTCTTTGTGATTTCAGGATTGGCCCCATAGTAAAAGTTGTTCATAATGATCCTAGAAGGATAACGGTGTTCAAACTAACACCCCGTATTATCAAGATCTAGACAATAAAGCTAAAAACAAAAAAATACACAACTTCCCTGCCAAAAACGAACTAAAATGTAATAGAAATGTAATTTTTTTTTCACCTTTGATAATGGCGCCAAACGCTGCTATCTTTTCAACCGAATTCAAAACAGGAGGATCTCAATTCAACTGTTTTTTTTTTAAAACAACACCAAAAGACTTGTTTCACCACATTATATCAATTGCCCACACTCGTGCATGTAATTCAACACTCAATAAATAAAACACCACCATTATTATCTTTCATTCGCGAAAAAACACATGTTTAAGAATATAATATAATGACATGATTTTTCCGTGTTCCCGCCAAAACTCTTTTTCGCGGTTTCAGGGTTGGTCCCATAGTAAAAGTTGTGACAACGGTGAGCACAATACACCTCCATTCACCATAGGAACACCGATACTCGTAACCCCTTACATGTTGCTACCTTACCGGGTCACCGGTGTGGTGAACGGCTAGCTCGAGGGGTAGTGGGTTCTGTGTGCGCTCTGCGGGCCTGCCTCTGGCGGGTGAGATGGGGTTAGACCTACCTATCCGAGATAACTAATTCTAACAAGGGCGCCACCAGCACGATAATGCTGGGAAATGAGACAAGGAATTAGCGTCCAAATCTTATGTATTGTAAAATATGTTCTTCAATTTCTTACCATTGTACATCAATGACGGTTCTGTTATTTATAGGTACATTCTTTAAGATATTTCTATTATGTTAGTACATTTGTTAAACAATGTAAAATTAAGTACTTAGGTACTAGGTTAAGTATGGATAAGTTAAACCTTTAACATTGTAGTTCTAAGTTTTAAAGTTACACCAAAGGATTGAGACAGAAGGGCCAGTTCTGCTCGTTGAAGTTAAATTTACAATTCTTGATCACATAATTTCTAGTTAAAGTCCAAAAACATTCTAGGTTCTTTCTTCGTTGTAGACACTTGACTGACGTGAGAAAATTAAGAGAAAATTGACATACCAAATGCGCGTGGCATTAATATTGATTAATTGAGCTTCACCAAGACATATTTCTGCTTCTAAATGTTATTGCGACGTATTCACGTCGAAATCAAAATGGTAGGCTACGAGTCATTTCGCAGACATGGACGCTTTACAAGCACAAACACTAAACCAAAACAAAAGAGCGGCGGAATCTGCAACAATGAAACAACGACGTTACTTCTAATTCTACTATAATTTAGGTACGTGGATTTGGGAACAAGACGAGATGGGTTTCTTACCAATCCACCGCTTTGGACCTCATGGAATTGTTGGCCGCCATGCGATCATCATCTGCACGGCAATCATCCCAAGTACTGTGGAAATCTGTGAAAATGATAATCCTCGCTTCAATCTCCAGCGGGCAACGAATCAGGTTGAAAACCAAGTAAAATAACTTACTATTCTGCGGTGTGGTATTTAATTCACAGGAGCGGATTATTCGCCCGCTTACTCCATCAAAAACCAAAGTTAAAAAGGATGTTGCCAGGACTTGCCAGCGTAAAAACAAACAAAACTTTTCTTTCTGAATCGATAAATCAACAAAGGGCTGTTTACACGCTGTCCGCGTTGGCAACGTGTGGAAAGACACTAATGAATTCTGTTCTCAATGAAAAAATTACAGGAATCTACGAAATGTCAATGTCAACGTTATTACGTTACTTACTCTATGGTCAACATCTCAAACGTCATACTGTCAAGCGATATGTAAACAAAATCATAAGGGTTTCTAAAACAAAAGTTTTATAAAAAGATGTGTAAAATATTGTGATATCCCACACAAAATGATAAGCCACTTCATATTTAACAAGTTATTATGTTCCACCGGCGTTCTTCAGTGAGGAAGGACTCCTGAAGATACGAAGCAAATGACAACAAAAATGTTTCTAGATTCTCTTACTTCTTTGCCTGAAGAACCCCTTCGACTGATGGGAGAAAACCCACAGGATACGTCTGAGCGTCGAAGAACACAAAACAAAGGTTTGCAACAAAAAACATGATAAGGTTTTTGCAATGCAACATCACCCCCTTTCTAGAGCGAAATGTGGGTGAAAACAACAACATTTCGCGAGGAGCGAGCAGCGGAACCATCCTGGGACAACCAGTGCAAACGCAGTGCTAGCCAAATATCAAAATTTAATAAAGTTTTTTGAAACAATGGTTTAAAAATGAATTAATTCTTTTCTTAGGTTATAACAACACAAAATGAGCACAAAATGAACAAAATGAACAACAGATCGTCACGAGCATCCCACTGTGTAACCCTTCTTATTCTGTAGGTATCCTACCTTAAGTAAGTTTCTTAATTTTAAGTGTATGAACAATATCATAACTACTAATTCTATAAGTATACAACTTATACTATTCTATTTTAAGACAATAATGTTTGCCTTAGGTTCTTAAAATGGTTAATTCTTTCTTTCTTTCTAACTAAGTTACGGGATGAAACCCTAAACAAAGTAATTCTGTTCTGTTTACATACAGTACCGGTATAAAATTAACCAAGCACTGCACGTAGCTACCTGCTTCGGTGCCAAATAATAGGGGAACTTGCCCCACTGGAAAGTTTGCTTCTTCGTACAATAACGAATGCTAATCATTTATTATGCGAGGTCGCATTGTTAACTCCTACGAGTATTGGATAAATACCTATTGTATAATACAACCTAACGGAACTAGGTCCTAATGGGATTAAGGCTTAATGGGATCCCATATCTAAGTAAAACTAAAGCAGAGGAAAAGTGGTAGGTTTCCACCATCATAAACAATCACTCACCCTTACACAGTTCCTTATAAACCTTTCACACTATCCTGTCACGGCCGATCCTTTCATAGCAGCGGTCAATCACACTCACTCTAATTCTATCATGCTTCATTTCTTCCAAAGTCACCTGTCACACCATACACTCACACACACATACAAACACTTGCATGCCTTCTACTCACCATCCCTATGCATTTTTTAATTCTAACATGCAAAACTTAATTTTTTTTTTTAATTATTCTATTTTATTTAAATTTAAATAATGGATGGTTCATCCCTATCCTTTCTAAACTACCATGCAATAAAACTACATATATTTCTTAAAGTAGATATTAATAACTACCAGCTATTATTAAGATTTGGACCCAAAATATAATTTCTTACTTATTTATTTAAGGAGAGTACTAACTCTATGTAAATAGTAGTTTATTCTATGACTCCACATGGACTATATCCTTAATGTGAGTTAAGCCAACATGTTTACCACTTAAGGCTCTTAAGCGATACACGAGTGGACTTATTCTTTCTTCGGTTACACACTAAATATTTCTAGGTATCTTCTATTTCTATTCACTTCTCGTGGGGTCGATGACGATCTGTAGCTCACCTGGCTATTCTGTAAGTATTCTATTCTATTATCGGAGTGACTGCCTCGGCACACACGGTAGACACTGGCGCTGCACGGGCCGTCGCAGGCTGCTCCGATGCTCCAGACTCGAAACAGATTTCTGATCCCTCTGGAATGTTTAAATCCAAAATTTTAAAAGCGTGCGAGAGCACATTCTTTCTTTAGTTCTTGAATTTTTTTTGTTAACTCCTCCGCAGAAGGTGGAAGTCTGTTAAGCCTAAACTGAATATGGAGATTTCTAGAAATGAGTCTCTCTCTGCGGGGTGTTGTCATCGATTCTGATTCTATGATTTGGAAAATGTCATTAATTTTATTTTCACAAATTTCTAATTCTGTTTCTATGTTAAATTCTGAAGGGACAATGGTCTCTTCCAAACGGGAAGATTTGGATAATGAGGCAAGCTTTGTCCTCATTGCCTCGACCGTTCTGAAGTTTGTATGGCCACGGATCCGTAGCTCATACCGTAGCTCATCCATGAGTAGGTGGTAAAAGTTCATCTTAGCGTTCGCCATGATGGAAGAAGTACCAAATACAAACAATGTATGAAAACAAGAAAAGTAAGACCAACCTCACACGATCCACGATATCAAGGGAGATGACACCGTTGAATGTCGACTGGCCGAAGGGAACCCGTCACACGTTGGGCGCGCCAAAATGCTACCTTACCGGGTCACCGGTGTGGTGAACGGCTAGCTCGAGGGGTAGTGGGTTCTGTGTGCGCTCTGCGGGCCTGCCTCTGGCGGGTGAGATGGGGTTAGACCTACCTATCCGAGATAACTAATTCTAACAAGGGCGCCACCAGCACGATAATGCTGGGAAATGAGACAAGGAATTAGCGTCCAAATCTTATGTATTGTAAAATATGTTCTTCAATTTCTTACCATTGTACATCAATGACGGTTCTGTTAGTTATAGGTACATTCTTTAAGATATTTCTATTATGTTAGTACATTTGTTAAACAATGTAAAATCAAGTACTTAGGTACTAGGTTAAGTATAGATAAGTTAAGCCTTTAATATTGTAGTTCTAAGTTTTAAAGTTACACCAAAGGATTGAGACAGAAGGGCCAGTTCTGCTCGATGAAGTTAAATTTACAATTCTTGATCACATAATTTCTAGTTATAGTCCAAAAACATTCTAGGTTCTTTCTTCGTTGTAGACACTTGACTGACGTGAGAAAATTAAGAGAAAATTGACATACCAAATGCGCGTGGCATTAATATTGATTAATTGAGCTTCACCAAGACATATTTCTGCTTCTAAATGTTATTGCGACGTATTCACGTCGAAATCAAAATGGTAGGCTACGAGACATTTCGCAGACATGGACGCTTTACAAGCACAAACACTAAACCAAAACAAAAGAGCGGCGGAATCTGCAACAATGAAACAACGACGTTACTTCTAATTCTACTATAATTTAGGTACGTGGATTTGGGAACAAGACGAGATGGGTTTCTTACCAATCCACCGCTTTGGACCTCATGGAATTGTTGGCCGCCATGCGATCATCATCTGCACGGCAATCATCCCAAGTACTGTGGAAATCTGTGAAAATGATAATCCTCGCTTCAATCTCCAGCGGGCAACGAATCAGGTTGAAAACCAAGTAAAATAACTTACTATTCTGCGGTGTGGTATTTAATTCACAGGAGCGGATTATTCGCCCGCTTACTCCATCAAAAACCAAAGTTAAAAAGGATGTTGCCAGGACTTGCCAGCGTAAAAACAAACAAAACTTTTCTTTCTGAATCGATAAATCAACAAAGGGCTGTTTACACGCTGTCCGCGTTGGCAACGTGTGGAAAGACACTAATGAATTCTGTTCTCAATGAAAAAATTACAGGAATCTACGAAATGTCAATGTCAACGTTATTACGTTACTTACTCTATGGTCAACATCTCAAACGTCATACTGTCAAGCGATATGTAAACAAAATCATAAGGGTTTCTAAAACAAAAGTTTTATAAAAAGATGTGTAAAATATTGTGATATCCCACACAAAATGATAAGCCACTTCATATTTAACAAGTTATTATGTTCCACCGGCGTTCTTCAGTGAGGAAGGACTCCTGAAGATACGAAGCAAATGACAACAAAAATGTTTCTAGATTCTCTTACTTCTTTGCCTGAAGAACCCCTTCGACTGATGGGAGAAAACCCACAGGATACGTCTGAGCGTCGAAGAACACAAAACAAAGGTTTGCAACAAAAAACATGATAAGGTTTTTGCAATGCAACAATGTACAATGATAGAGTAATAGAATACTGTGAAAAGTTGATCAGTTGTCAAGTGCCTCTATTTAACTATACAATGTGGTCAATGCAAATGCACAGGAAGTGCGACGCCAAGTCCTCTTCGGAGGAATAAGAAAAAAATTTGGTCTATTATGATTTTAGTTGACAGATCTAAACTAATTAAAATATCGCTGTCACTTATTTACAGAGCTTATTTACCAGGCATGTTAGATAAGGACAGCAATACTTTAATTATATTAGTTCTGGCAACTAAAGCCTTTAAAATCGACCACAATGTGTAACAAAAAGGTTCAACAATACTGAAGGGTACCTACTTATCATTATGAACAATTTTTACTAAGGGGCCCCACTCCGAAATCGCGAAAAAAAACATCTGTTCTATACATTTTATCCAAGGACAATGAAGTTATTGTATAGAAAACCAGTTTTTTTCGCGATTTCAAGGTTGGCCCCATAGTAAAAGTTATTCATGTAATGATGAGTAAATACATACCGTTCTTCAGAGAAAAGATTTCCCTACCGTTCAGTATTGTTGAACCTTTTTGATACAGATTGTATATCTCAATGTCATAGCGTGCTCTATGATTTACAATGTTTTGTGGAAAAACATCGTCTGAAAAATATCTCTCAAACAAAAAAAAAATTAAGTACCTACTATTCTTGTGTAAAGCTCTCTTCTAGTCTAGCGCGTGCTAAATCGTCGATAAAAGACTCTTCAGATATCGCTATAACATACGTATCATCGTCTGCACGTTATCGCCCGTTGCTGAGCGAAGGCTACGGCCGCAGAAGTGGCAGAGGGGGCCAAATGCCCCCCCTAAAATTAAACCCGGATGGGGGGGCAATTTTAATACCTGGTAAAGACGGTTCCTCTCTGCAATTTTTCACTTCAGGGTTTTGTTTTGTCTTATATGAAAAAGCGCTTGTACGTAAGAAACAAATGTCGGAGAGATTTGACTGATAATTTTATTGACTAGTCATCTCTGTTTCGTTTTATAACTGCAGTAAATTGACCGGAGGAAGCCGGGGCCGAAAAAAGGAAGAGGATGATCAAAGTAGTCTCCGCGGAAGTGACGGGGGTCATGGAGTACTTCCGCGGCCTCTGAGCGAAGGTTTCCATTTACGCCTCCCATCCCGGTCCTGTAACATAATTTCTTCATCATCAGCCAAGAGACGTCCACTGCTGAACGAAGGCCTCGCCCTTGGTAGGGAGGGGTTGCCATAATCCCCACGCTTGGCGGGCGGCTTGGGGATCGCAGAATGTTCACCACCGTTAACCGAGAGAACGCTGCTGCACGTCCTCCGGTGGTTCTGGGTGCAGTTTTAGGACATACGCAGGTCCCAGTCTTTTTTATCCAGGTTTAATTGTAACCCGAAACAATGAATGGTCGCCGTTACTGAAATCGGCATGGATTTCCATCATTAAGGCCGCGCACATGCATGTTTCGAGCACATTTTTTACTGCTAAGCTGAATGAGACAGGGGCACATTTAGCGGAGCAAAAATATGGCAGTTACGCAGATTCGATTTTTGAGGTTTCTGACCCATTTTTTATTTAATATAATTATTTTTTCAAAACTAAGAGTGGTAGTTCGTGACAAACTATAACTATACATACATTATAACTATAATGTGTAAAAATAGAGGTGTTTTGTTAATTGTTTTTCTTCTTATATAAACACAAATATATTTTTTGGGAAAACAAACCCATAAAAACCGTAAAAAAAAACTGCCTCATACGAAAATTAGTAGTTTAAAAACCACTGCTAGCCACCACGAGTACGAGTGAGTACACACAGAGAATCTCATTGTATTTCATAACTCAGATTGCGTCATCCCAGATTGGCCAATTGCAAGCACAGAAAGTTACCTCGCCCCCTGCCCGCAACGGTGAGTCGTGTTTGTAGGAGAAATTATGTTCACGAGCCATCAAAAGGCTATATGATCTGTGGTCCATTAGGTATGTTATTAATCGCTTTTTGACAGCTCATTAAAAGTTGACGATATAATATTGTAAAGCGTCTAATAAATTGTATCCCATAGAAATAAATACGTTTGATAGAGCATTACCTCTTTATAAGGCTATGTTAACTGACGACATAGCATTGTATAGTTTTTACATAAGTCTTCAACTTAGTATAGTTTTTACATAATATAATTAAATTATGTACAAACTATTAAATTAAATTATGGTGGTTTCATATATATATTTTTTAATACATTCAAGGGACGAGACGAGCAAGACGTTCGCCTGGTGGTAAGCTTCTTGCCTGCCACTAACAGTAGCATTGCCAAAATAGTGAACTTGCGAACACAATCCTGCGCCGCACTGCACTGCGCTCGTCACCCTGAGATATTAGATGTTAAATCTCTTCATACCCAGTAATTTATCTGGTAACATTGCCCTTCAAACCGGAACACAGTAATGCTTGCTCACTACTGCTTGGCGGCTGAATAACTGGCAAAGGTGTGGTACTTCCCCAGGTGGAGTCTGCAGTAGAGTCCTACCACTACAAAAAAGGCTAAATTATCATTAAGGCTAAATCAGTTTTAAGTCCATATAGCATATCTTTATAACATTATCTCTTTGTATAGCGAAGCCTGGACCTGGGTATGTCCTTAAACTGCAACCAGACCCACCGGATGACGGGCAGCAGCGTCCTCTTGGTTAACGGTAGTGACCATTCTGCTATCCCCAAGCCGCCTGCCAAGCGTGGAGTTATGGCAACACCCCTCTATAAAGGGGGAGGCCTTCGTCCAGCAGTGGAGGTTTTATGGCTGACGACTGATAGCGAAGCGATATATAACATGGCGTCGTCTGAAGAATCCTTCAGCCCTCACCTGATAAATCAGAGTACATCGACCTCAACCACATTCAAAATGTTTTCATACCACTGAAATACGCCATTTATTTTATTGTTTTCAAACATACGACCTACTTCGTCACGTCAAGTAATTGGCTTGCACGAATGCAGTGAAATCGATCAAAATGTTCAATACGCTTGAGAGCCTTTTTCGATTTGGTGATAAATTGTGGAACACGCAAAGTTTGAATAAACGCGAGGCCTATTTCTGGCACCCTGAGTTCAAAATGTATTCAATAGATTTTATTTAGTAAATACAATACAATAGTTTATTGATAACACCAAAGTTACACGTCGAAGTGTCTACTTTAGTCTTTACAGAAACAAGTGTATGTACCTCTTAGAGTCTTTAAATCATTTTGAATAAAACAATAGCTACTAATTGATCTCAGTTTCTTTATTTATTTCGTTGCATCGGTGCTAAAGCCTTAAGGCCATACTGCTTCGCCATACATCATTCAATTTTATTTACTGTGAATGCTAAGTAAACATTTTATTTATTAATTTATTTATATACTAGCCGACCCGTCCCGGCTTCGCACGGGGGAAAATACCCATTTTAAACCGATATTAAAAAAGGGAAGTTTTAAATTCGACACATACGTATGTAATATTAGCTGTGCCCCGTGGTTCCACCCGCGTGATGAATAAAAACGGTGAAGATGCATTGAGCTAATATCTAAAGAGTCACAATCTCTAAGTGAAAACAGTCAAAAAATGTGCGACTGCCGTTGTACATACCTATACGTGCATTACATAGTTCACAGTTGGTCGAATTTAGACGTTATATCGCTTGTATACTGTTCAATGTATTCTTGAGCGCTTGTGTCTTATTGTAGTTCAAGTCGGTCAAAAAGTCGGCGCACGCTATGCAGTGCGCCGAATTTTGACTCGGACATTTTTTTTTGCACGATTGTTACTCTATAGATCAATGTGAAGATGATATTAGCGGGGGGATTATGGCCACGCCTCCCTTTAAGGGAGAGGCCTTCGTCCAGCAATGGACGTGTTCCGGCTGGATGTGTGTGTGTGTGTGAAGATGATAATAAATAAAATGCCTGTAATGTTGTCATCACTATACCTTTAAAACCAAGTACTTCACATACAAAGTTTCATCCCGCGTTTTACCCCCTTAAGTCAGCCCTGTCAAAAATACTGAAAATTACTTATTTTATTTTGAATGAACTATCTAAGTATCAATGTTTGATGAACAAATTCAAAATAAAGAACTTGTTTTATAAAGTTTAATAAAAAATAATAAAAAAAAACATATTTATTTATTTATTCATTTATTAACTACCCAAATAGGTACCATTTTTCATCACTATATTAACTTCAAAAACAAAGAACTTTCCATGTAAAGTTATATCCCCCGTCCACCCCCTTAATTCAGCCCTGTCGCAAAATCCAAAAAGTAAAGTTTGGTGAATTAGAATGGCTTTGTTACATAAATATAGATTGCGGTTTAACAGATTATTTACTCTCAGAGACGAATTAGTTTTCGATACAAAAAGCATTAGTAATTCAGTTAGGACGTGCTCTTCTAGACATGATTATCAAATTCAAAAGACAAGACGGGTTTTTTATACATTTTGCAAGCAATATTCATTTTCGCGTAAATAAAATGACGAAATGAAAATGAGGCGTGTGTCTAAATGACGACAAGCTATATACTTAACTGCTAAAGATTGTTATTGAATTCATGAGCAATTTCTTAAAGGAGCGTACTTAATGTACTGACGGATGAAGGGGTTTGTTTTGATGTACAGAATATGCCCTTAAAAACATGCAAGCTGATTAGAACTAGCCCTGTATAGTATCTTTGAACAAGAGACCCATGTTGTTATTATATTCGAGAGCAGCTTGTATTAAAAATGCTATAATTTAATATGAGTTTTGAAACTGTTGCGCACGCACTTGTTTAGTTTAACTTGACGAGTCTTGTTGATAACATCTTATCATTAAGTGCAATACAGACTGAGGTCCGAAGATCCGGCATGATTCGTGGTCATCCGGCACCGGGCTGGATTTGCGGCCGGGCCGGCCGTAAGCCGCCACCTGATGGTTGATAAAATCTCGACAGGTTCCTTTACTCGCGGTCAGGTTAGTTCTTTAGATACGTGGATATTTTGTTTTATTTACTAGCGATCAAGCACTTCGTTCGATACGTAAGTAAACATTTTGTATATTTGGGTACGTGGTGGATTAAAAAGTAAGAAACTTAATAGTACTACGTGCAAACGTAAGATCGTGTAACCTGTGTGGCCAGCACTAGCAACTTTTTTCTCCATGCGGCATTATCAGTATTTTTTACAAATTTCGATTGACGTCCGGTACCTATAACGGTGGAGCGCAGACTAAACACAGCGTGGAAGGAAGTGCATTGCTCTCCTTTTTGGCACGCGAAGTACTATCTATTTCGATCAAACTCTATGTTGTATTAAATCCTACATATTGATAATTCTATAGGGAATTTTTTATTAGGGGCATAAGCCTTTATTAATTACAACAATCTATACAAAGATTACACATACTACTTAGCCTACTACACAGAAAACAAAAGGATTATATCCGATGAAAGTCTAGAGACAATCCAAATGCTCAAACCCACTACCAGAGGAAGTAGGTTTTGTTATTGGCTCTTATTTGGTTGCTATAGATAGGTACCTACTCCTTGTCTGATCTATCCTTTTTGCGACATTTCAAGATCCCGGAACATGTTGTTTTTCCTCGAACAAAGTTTAGCGATTCGTAAATCGGTGCCTCATTTTCGTCGGAGTTAGCTAACAACCTTTTTGCTTTTCCGTAACATTAGGTAAGTCCGTTTACTTCATTTAAGTAGGCGCCCATCTCATTTATTCTTGAAAATACGACAAGCACTTTGTACTAGAAGATGTTTTTTGTATTTAGCGTTTTCTTTTTGTATCTTTAACAAAGTGGCTTGATAACTGAACACTTTTTTAATTGAAGCACAGATTAGTTTTTCCTTTTATTATCTCTTATTTTAAAATAACGTATAAAAAACCTTTTTGCTGAGCTACCATTCGATATTTGTTTTAAGGGAACTTGATTTTTTCGAAACTCAATTGCACAAAAGTGTATTGTGGTTCTACTTAATTGATAAACAGGGTGTAGATAAACAGGTTGTAGTGCGTGAGAATAGAATAGAGTAGACAGGAGAGTAGAGAGGAGAGTGGTGAGAAGAGTGGAGAGGAGAATGGAGAGGAGAGAGGAAAGCGGTGAGAAGAGTGGTGAGGAGAGTGGTGAGGAGAGTGGTGAGGAGAGTGGTGAGGAGAGTGGTGAGGAGAGTGGTAAGGAGAGTGGAGAGGAGAGAGGAGAGCGGTGAGAAGAGTGGTGAGAAGAGTGGTGAGGAGAGTGGTGAGTACAGTGGAGAGGAGAGAGGAGAGTGGTGAGGAGAGTGGTGAGGAGAATGGTGAGGAGAGTGGTAAGGAGAGTGGAGGGGTGAGAAGGGTGGTGTGGAGTGTGGTGAGGAGAGAGGAGAGCGGTGTGGAGAGTGGTTTGGAGAGAGGAGAGCGGTGAGGAGAGCGGTGAGGAGAGTGGTGAGGAGAGTGGTGAGGAGAGTGGTGAGGAGAGTGGTGACAAGAGTGGTGAGGAGAGTGGTGAGGAGAGAGGCGATCGGTGAGGAGAGTGGTGAGGAGAGAGGAGAGGAGAGTGATGAGGAGAGTGGTAAGGAGAGTGGTGAGGAGAGTGGTGAGGAGAGTGGTGAGGAGAGTGGTGAGGAGAGTCAGAATAAAATGTATATGGCGTACAGAGAAGCGATGTCACGATTTGCTGTTTCTTCTCTCTTTCTAGCATGATATTCAAATGCTTATAAGTTGTTCATTTTGATCAGATTTTCATTTTCTTTTCATTAATCTGCTATATTTAAGGGCCACATTTTAATAGGACAATGAAAAAAAGCTAAAAAAACTAGCCTATTGTATCGGTTAAAATGTCGATTCCCGTTACAATAGCAGGAGTTTCCCGGCATCGTGGCACTTCAGTTCGGGATTAGCCTATGACTGCTCGCCCCAAATCCGCCGGCCCGTCCGAACCACACGTACAAACCTCACAATACAATGCTAGACTAGAGTAAATGCCCTATATTGCCTGCCGGTGGGTGCTAATGGCAGGTTGTCGTACAGTGTGGCGGTCTGAGGCCTTTGTTCATCAGTGGACGACTCCGGGCTGATTAATCATCATCCCCTGCCTGATTGCCTGCACTTTTGGCACTCTGCTCACTACTACTACAAATAATGAGAAAGTTTTAAGTGTATGTTTGGGATCTTTTAAGTGTTTAGAAATCATATCTTTCAAACTCAAAACATGCAATAGATTGAAATCCTCTTTATCTCATACAAGTCACAAGTCATCTCATAAATATTTTGATGAAATCAGCGTTTTTAGGGTTCCGTACCTCAAAAGGAAAAAAGAGTGAACTAAATCAAAATACATAGGGTACTTCCCGTTGACCTAGACTCATGAAATTTGGCAAGAAGCAAGGTCTTTTAACCAAGTATTTACTTAAGGAAATAACTAGCACCAGCGGGATATCCCACAATAATATATAAAATAATAATATATATACTTACATAGGTATATATATATATATCACAAAACCGGAGTGCAAACTGTAACCCCGCAATACAGGTTATCCTAGTGTGAGGGACAGGGATCCACGACGGTCCATACTTTAAATGTAATCATTAAATATATATATATAGGCTATATAGGCTAAAAGTATTTACCTATAATTTCCAACATTATGTCAATAAAGTTTTATTTATTTTCATTTTCATTTCATTGAAAAAATAACTGTTAAGATTTTAGTGCGCTAGTTCAACGTGTTTTTTTTTACAAAATCTGAACTTATTAAACGCTTTTTCATTTAGCACTGCATCTGCTTTCAAACATTGTCACAAACGTCAACTTTCATAGTCCAGACCGATAAACTTTTACAGCTCTCGATGATCCTAATAGCATGAAAATGAAAAATCATAAGTACTGCAAGTTATGACTGACTCCAAGCGTCTTAATAACAGTAAAAAACAGTGAGTATCAAAACCCACTGCCACTGAATTACGGCAAAGGACACCAAGGAGTCAGTTGCAATACCCAGCCCATACAGTGACATATTACCATTCCATCCATACACCATGCATCTGAAAAACATTCACAAAATTCACAACATTTGCTTCAACTGCGCAACCGCATGCCGTATCGCGGCGCGATAAAATTTGCAGTTTCGCAGCGTATCTGCTCAGAGCAACAGGATGCACCTAACAAAGGTTTTAAGATGCCACAGTACGAGCGAGCCCAGTGCGCTGTAGGACACTTAACCTTTGGACCTTTTTTGACGGGAGGGATATCTTTACAGGTTATCTACATACTTAATCACTGGAGTTATTTTTGCATTGCTTTAGCTCATCTTTTCTGTCCTCAGCACACCAATAACAGGCGTCACTTATATTTTATTATTTTGCAACGAGATGACATGACGTTCGCCTTGTTAACAGTAGCAGAATTATGAACTAGTGAACAAAATCCTGCGCTGCGCTGCCCTGCACTGCCGCTCGCCCGTGTCAAGTGTGCTCGTCACTGAGACATTAGAGTCAAATATCTTCATGCTCATTAATTTCTCTGCTAACATAACTCTAAAAACAGATACACAATAATGCTTGCACACTACTGCGGTTGAATAACAAACAAAGTGTGGTACTTCCCAAGACGGACTCTGCAATAGAGTCCTACCCCTACCTTGTCCTCCTTTACCATCCTGAGACAAGGTAATAATTTCTAGGATCTTACTACAGGTAGGCAATAACATTATCGTATCGCATATAATATTGTCTGCCCAGCATTAGGGTTACTAAGTCAGTTCCTAATCTATGCAAGTACG
The DNA here is from genome assembly GCA_905404285.2 of Erannis defoliaria. Classification (NCBI taxonomy): domain Eukaryota; kingdom Metazoa; phylum Arthropoda; class Insecta; order Lepidoptera; family Geometridae; genus Erannis; species Erannis defoliaria. The sequence continues at coordinate 5,455,756 of FR990066.1, read as the reverse complement.
CGGAGCGGTGCAAGCAAATCTTACAGCTATGGCATTGTACACATGTTATGTTACATTACGGGTGTCTTTAAATTCAGAGTATTTATGTACCTTCTAAAAATGTCCACCCAATGTGGTCGATTCTGACGGTTTTAGTTGACAGTTCGAACCTAATTAAAATATTGCTGTCACTTTTTTACTAGGCATGTTAGCTAAGGACAGCAATACTTTAGTTAGTTTAGAACTGTCAACTATAACCGTCAGAATCGACCACAATATATATATATATATTTTGTAATTCTAATCGCGGCTGTAACAATATCAGATAGCATGCCTATTTGATGAACTGTTGCCATCTTGCATAGTTGCATGGCTTGATAAAATAATACTATTCGTTTGTGGCTTAGTGAAGATTGACCCCAAGAATGTAACTCTAAGACGGTCAAGAAACGCGTAAAAGAAACTTCTCCTGACTAGCAGCTCTTTGTAAAAATATTTACTTCGTTTGTTATAAAGGAATTATTATTGCTATAATATTACTTCATTCGTGTTTTAAAATTTAACTCAGTTTTGCATTGTTTAGTTTTTGTTTCTGGTTCTTCACATTTTCTGCAGTTGTACATTATGTTACATATTTTTTAAGAATTACAAACGTTACGTACGTTATACACAATATGTATTTAACAATTTAATGTTTTAATACAAGATTTTTTTAAAGTCAATAAAAAAACAAACATCTATAATATTTACATATGTACAAAACTTAAAATAAATATTTAAACTATATACTAAAAACTACTTATTTACAATAAAATATATAAATAAAAAAAATAAAAAAATTAAGAAGTTTTTAAGAATGTGAAGCTCCATTTTAATTATGTAAGAATAGTGTCCCTCATTGAAACCACTTCAATTCTTTCTCTGAATCATTTAATTCATGTCTGTAGTAACAGAGGCGTGTGCATTGTGCAATAATAAATAATGATATTTAAGGAGTATTGCAGGGCATTTGTGTAGAATACACTTCATGCAACCTCTACAAAATACTAGAGCTGGGTTACTAGATTAAATCTAAACAAAAAGCCGATGCTCAACATAGCTTTTAATAAAAAAAAATTAAATAAATATATTTTCCAATACGCTTAATATATTGTCCGATTATATTTTCTTTTATATTTGGACTAGATGAATAAGTTTTCCTGGTTGAATGTTCTGAAATCATATCGTCCTAACCATAACCAACATTGCAAAAGCTTTTAGCCTGATCAAAAGTTAGTGCATTGAGTCCAGAGGAAAATATCGAAAGACGGTCGCTTCGACGTACCGTGAACAAAAGATTGGGGGATCGACTTATCGCCTTCACCCACTGCTTACGACTATCGAAGCTTCTGCTTCTGGATTTCATTGACCACAGCCATTCAAGTGACTGCCCTTTCTACGTATCTTGTACATTCATTGACATGTTTTCATGAACAATATAAGACGTTTTTTGTACAATAACAAGTTTTTGTGTAGTGACAAGCAAGCTGACACGCGATGGGCTAACTAAATAGTTAGTTGAACCTTGCCGGTGCGTTGCTATTTCTAGCATTTTTTTTATTGCAATGTCCAAAATGCACCTGCTTTGGGGCTAAATAGGCGTAGTCAGGAGCCAGAGTTGCATTTACCTACCGTGTCAGACGGTACAAAATTACATTGTATACTATTTTGAACACTATTAACTGCGTTTTCTCTTATTGTCTTCATTTCTGTGATTGCTTCCCAACCACTTTGCCTAATCATCCTCCCTATATCCTGGGGACTAATATTTTCTATTCTAATTGTGTTCTCATATGCGTTTTTATTTATTTTTTAGTCCAGAAGACGTCCTGACTGCTGAACAAAGGCCTTGGCCCTTGGTCTTATATTTAGTTTATTATTTATGCGAATGAATAAAAAAATAAAACCTTACCCCCAACATAACGAGCCATGGCCCACCTGGAAAACCCTGAACTGATTGTGGTCCCAGGTAGGCCGAAGTAGGAATAATTTTGGAAAAATGGGGTTGTATCAGAGATACCGACACCCAATGCATCTGAGGTATCATTTTACTTTTTAATTTTTCACCGTTTGGCATTATGCAAACGTGCCATCCGTTTAAGGGCTTTGGGGGATATCCGGGGCTAGTCAATCTAATGGGAAAATAAAATCTCACTTGATCCACTTGATCCATCGTGGATGTGGCGAATTTTTTAGCTTCAGCTTTTAGGTTAATAATAATACTTTACAGGAGTGGCTCCTGTATCTACTGAGATTGATCCAGTCATAAAGGTATTATTATTAACCTAAAAGCTGAAGCTGAAAAGAGGTTCATCATTGTAATTTAAAATGGTAATAGTTAGTGAAAAAAATTCGGCGGTTCCATATAGAGAAAATGTAACATGCACTCAGCGAAACTTATGAAACGCCAATTTTTTTGCTTTTTCAAGATTGACCCTTTTGTGTGACTGCTTACTGCGTCACTGTAGGTATATTACAGCAGTCATTTTCATTATTTCAATGGAAATGAGTCTTCTGTACGTGGTGTTATTAACAGGCTTGTGCTTCTAGGCATCCAATCGTCCATCCTTCTGTAATGCTTAATGGACACACGGAAAAAAGATAAATAGATCGTGATCTGTGAGTAAAGTCGTTATCGGCAGAGTTGGTTTGTTAAACAAAGGTCCAACTTTTAATTGGGGCCTAAACCTGAGATATTCGAAAATGAGACTCCCTTTGTTTGCGTCTTTGTTAATTTCACCTCACCTGATTCAGGAGTTCCAGGGAAGTCTTTGATGTCTGAGCGGATTATTTTTAAATCTACCGGTTTATTTATATCAGTTAGTAACCACAAACAAATCTTTATATTTAGCTTCGTTATTAGTATTTCGCATACTATGACTCATTGTCATTTTAACCGAATATTATTAAATAATTTTGAAATAAAATGTGCAACTAGCAAGTTTTAGTAAGTAATTTTATATTTACAAAAGGCAGCTATGCGGGTCTATGACATGTTCAGGCATTGGTCGACCTCAACCTCCCCCCCGGGGGTACCCGCCTTGTCGGGGCGGGGGGGCTTAGTAACCGTGGGAAGTGTCCCCACGGTGAAGCTAAGAGGTACCCGAGGCGGGGCCGCGGAAGCGGCCACAGCGGGGGGCTAGGCCACTGCACGGGCTCGAGGGATGGAGACAGGCCAGAGGGGCCAGAGCTCTCCATTCCCAAGGGCTACGGCAGGGGCTGGGCCCGTGGGTCCGGACCCAGTCCGGACATGAGGGCTCTCCGCGTGTCCCTCTGATCAGCAGAGGGCACAGTGGAGAGCGAAGAGGGACGGCCGGGTGGTGGCCTCATCAAGGGCTTTCCTTGAGGGGGCACCCACCGGGTGTGTCGTGGTGGGGCTGCGGGATGGGGACAGGCCAGAGGGGCCAGAGCTCCCCATCCCCAACGGCCGAAGTGGCAGGCGGCGGGGCCACTCACCTGACCCGCCGCATGGAGGCCAGGGCGTTGGACGTGGGGCCGTCCGGCGCTCATCTCGCTGGCATGGCCTCCGAGGTGGATGCATGATGTGTCTGGGTGTTCGGACACATCGTCATCGGTGCGGGAGGAGCTTCGGCTCCCCGTGGTGGGCCCGAAAGGGCGGCGCCGTCGAGGTCGCGGATGAATGCGAGAGCGTACCCGTGACCTCGACAATAGGCGCAGTGTGGGAACACCGTTGGGTTTTTAGTCGGTAGGGGTGCCATCGAGTCTCACTCTGGCATCGAGTCCGACATAACCCTCCTGCGCCCTGGCAGGAGGGTATGCGTAAGAGCATTTCCCAACGTAAAAAAAAAATAAAAAATAAAAAAAAATTGGTCGACCTCAACCTAAGATGAAGTTGACCAATGCCTGAACCCAAGGCAAGGTTGTTGTTCATAATATTGCTATTTTTTTTGTGTATATACTTAATTAAGTCACGATGGGACTGACATGCCAGTGTTAGCAAAAGTCCCAAATTAAATAAAGAATTTTAAAAAAATAAACAAAATTACAAGTATAGTCGTAACAACCTTTTTTTTAAATAATTAATTAGTTCTTGAATTAACCTATTATTTTACTATTATATACAACTAGAGGTCGCCCTCGACTTCGTCCGCGTACGGAAGAAATACGGCCCGCTCCCAAAATTCGTCACGTTTTTACCCCCGATACACGCGCTGATTAATTGTACTTGAATACAAAATTTAGAAATAAACACCTTAAATTCAAAATTTTATCCCCCGTTCCGTTTCTCTTAAGGCTTGAAATTAAAAGAACAACGATAAAAGTTACGTTAATTTCCAACCTTAAGCCTAAATAATAAATATTGTGATTTTTACTTTGAAAATGAAGGACTTTCCATACACAGATCCCTTCCCCTTCCCCCTTGATCCCATTTTTCACCCTTTCGGGAGTGGAATTTTCAAAAACGCCGAGTCACTTATACACTAATTTTGAACCGTCTAAATAAATGGATACCTAAACTTCACAAAGAACACACTCTCCAAATTTCAGGTCTATAGGACCAGCGGTTTAGGCTGTGCGTTGATAGCTCAGTCATGACTTTGAATGTTATATATACAGATTTATTGTGCCAACTATAGGTAGGTACTTCGTTATAATTTTTTTTCATCTTTGTTAGCTACTAGTTTTTTTTTAATACACCCGGTGACCTAGCTGTCACACACAAGCCTATAAACAAATAAAAAAAATATACCGACCTTTGTAACAAAAAATAATATAAATTATAAAAATAAAACGAGCCTTAATAATAGAACAAAACTAAAATTTGCGCCCAAACCAGGACTAAGCTGAATGTGGTAAACACAAATTATTCTCCGACTAGCGATTTTCTATAGTTTTATTACCTTACTTCAAAACACAAACAAGTATTATAAATTTGTATAAAACTGAAGGTGCGCTCTAACGGGAACTAGGCTCAAAATTAAGTGTGGCAAACAAAAATGTATTCACCTTATAACAATTTTCAACCCTGCCAAGTATAATCTAGTTTAAAATCGCAAGTAAAAATTTTACTTTTAGTTTTTATTACTTAATAATGTTTTATTTTGTAAATAATTATGGTAATTGAAATTCAGCAAATACAAAAATACTTAAATGAAAAAATCTAAAATTGTGGTAAAAAAGCAGTACCTAATCCCAATTTCAATTTTCAGCACCGTACTTTATTTTATTACCTTGTTTTTAAAAGCTCACTTTTATGGGCTTGTTTACAGGCGATAGTGAAATAGTGATGGGCAACCTATGATTAGTTTAAACATCACTGGTATTGTCACACGCTCCGTTGGGTTTGGTTGTACTGTTGCGGTCGGATTACTCGCCGCTGGACATACGATATTCATGGGAATACAAAACTCATGGTTGTAGGTGTGGTCTAATTGTTTGAGAGATACAGAGTTGTTACTGAGAAGAATATAATAAGATTATATATTTGAAATGTGTACTTACTTAAGTTGACAAACTAAAACCAACCACTTTTATACGCAACGCATTTTTATGCATTGGAGTAACGACGGAGCTAGCGGTACGATCGCCTGGAGGTAAGCATCACGTCTGCCCATAACAGTAGCAGTGCCAGAATAGGCGTGTGGCCTAATGTTTAATTTATGATAAATAACAGGCTTAGTGATGAATATAACTAAATACATTATACATACTGAAAAAATAAATTGTATTGGCTGATAAATCTCTGAGATATCAGCGCTTAAAGTTTTAGGTGGGGATAGAGAGGGGGTGGGGATCCCTTTCTCGCAAAGCACGTGTTAGTATAGCATTTGTATGCCGCGCCTGAGGCTTGACGTCATAGCTCAGTATAGCGCGCTCTCTGTCTAGCTTGAAATTAAAATACTTAGAACTTATTTATTTTTGAATTAATTTACATTTTGTTTTCGTTGATAGGCTCTATCGATGATCAGCTTTTTTATGACTTAATAAAAAAATTGTAGTCATCATGCCTATTGTAATTAACTTGCGAATAAAATCCTGCTCCGCACTGCACTGCGCTTTTCACGCTGTTAGTAGTTCGTTTTTATATTTTGACGTGTCACCTTAAAACTATGACGCGCTCTCTTTAGTAAATCTATTATGGCACGACTCTACCTTATCAGAAAATAGAGTCTTGTCTATTTTACACTCACGGAGTATAGCTCATTGATGGTGGCCATGATTGAATCGCTGCCTCTGTTCACTTGCAGAACGTAGCAAATGACAGTAATTCGAGTGTCACTCGAGATAACGCGTGCACACATCAGTTTGATTGCGGGTCGTCAAACAGAGCGCACAAACTTAAATGTTTGATGTCTCTGTAGGCTCGCTGCACTGTGGCCACTGGGTTTATGAAATTTTGGCTTTTATTGTTTCGTCTGACCATTTGATTGAGGATAGACCAGACTTCAAGAATTTTGTTCTCAATCATCTCTTTTAATATGTGAAACCATAAATATGCTACTTACATATTGATTTAGAGTTTGAAATGTTTAGTACCTCGAATAAAACCTTGAACCTATCTCAGCAGCATAATTTTGAGTTGTACTATAAAAACTGACGTTGTTTATACTTTAGGATTTTACTATTGAAACTGATGTGGTTTTGACATATTGTGGTCGATTCTAGCGGTTTTAGTTGACAGTTCTAAACTAACTAAAGTATTGCTGTCACTTTTTTACTAGGCATGTTAGCTAAGGACAGCAATACTTTAGTTAGTTTAGGACTGTCAACTAAAACCGCCAGAATCGACCACAATGTGGTCGATGTGTCGTTGTTTTATTTATAAAGGATTACTCACGTAAGTCAGATACTCCGACTATAGTTTTGATCAATTAATTTGCACTAGTTCAGTCAACCGGACTAATAACCAAACTACTGATACTAAAGGCATCTGGTGACCCTTTTCCAGGAGTGAAAAAACAGACCGACTCACGCGGGCGGTGATGCGAGGCGTGAGCTTGACTCAAGACGTGGCCGCACGAGCGCCGATCTCTCACTCCTTGAAAACAAGCGAATGTGACCGAAACTAGAGTCGGAGTGTCCGACCTAATTAAACGTGAGTAATCCCGTAAAAATAAAACAAATTATGTAGGATTATTTATTACCATAAATGTGTGTGTACCGATTTTGACGCGTATTCTCGTAATGTGCCAAACTATTTGTCATGGCGCTGCAAATGACAGGTCGTAAATTACAAATGATTCTGCCTTTGCCAGGTATGACATGACATGCCATTAAGGGCATCCTATGATCCAACTTTGGTAATACTATATTTAATTATATGTTTTTAAACTTAAATTGCTAAAATAAAGTAAAGTTTAATAGAAAAAGTTCATAAGACTCTTGACAAAACGTACAAGTGATTTATGTTTTGCGATTTCAGGGTTGGGGCCCGTAGTGAAAATTATTCACTATGATGAGTAGGTACAGTCCCTTTCTGCTTAGTACATCTCAAGATTATAATAACCCTGAATATACACATCATATTTATGCTGTCATCATCATCATTGACAGCTTATAGGTAAAGCTTCCTGCATTTGCCAATCTTTCCTGTTGAGCGCTACAACTCTTGTCCAATGTCCATATTGTTTTCCTGCAGCTTAAAATATGAACACAATTCTCAGAAATCAGTGTTGAAGACATTTCGTTTTATGTCTACAAAAGTCTGTTAAAGTCTAGACGATTCCTTTTCTGATACAGATTTATTGTTTATTGAAATGTCTTGTGTGTGTCATCAGTTATGTTTTCTTAGATTTGTTTGTGTTTGTGGCTGTTTCCACGGACAAGTATCACGCGTCCAACTAAACTAGTGTTGTCTGTTGTAACGTCACATATAACGTCATATCACATTCTACCTACCTACCTCTACCCCTCTACCCACCCCTCTACCTCTTCTCTATTACCTTACTATACTTTATCATAATTCAAGTAATTGAACATTCTAACTTCAATTTATAGTAGTTTTTTCAACTTTATAGTAACACTCCGCGGTACACCTGCTATCGTATAAGAAACGTAATATGTTTACATAGTCTTAATGAATTTCATTAAATTAGTCTGTTTTAAACCGTAATGATGAACTGGTCCATGATGGAGTTGTCCGTCTGGTCTGTATAATTATTATGTGGATTAAAAAGAACCAGAATCAAGGACTGATCAGTTTTTTTAAATAGGAACGGTTAGGTCGTGGCGTATTCATATTGATAGGTAGAGTGGCAGAGCAAACGTAAAAAACTATTCCACTTCACCATAAAATAATTGAGTGACATCCAAATCGTCTGTGTAGACAGTCACTTATTCTAAAATAGCAATCCAAATGAATCTGAAATATATCCGGTGCGAATGATTTGTTTTTCGGATAATATATAGTTTATTTAAGTTCCTGTATAGTGTTCGTGATAAATACGGCACAAAATCAATGTAAGTTTAAAATTTTCATAATTATATTTCCAAGAGATATTGACAAACTTCACCAACCTGACGATATTATACGACGAGGTTATCCCGCTTTAAACCGCCGCCGTTGTCCGACACGTGCTTATTTAAACACGAAATAATTTTAGAAACAAATGAGTACATTCTTAAAAATGGATATGACGTATACGTATACATTCACAAGGACATCGGAAAAGCAGAACCTTTATTTAAGATGAACGTCTCTATAGGAAATGTAATCAAAGATGACACTGATAAAATTATGTGTTTTTCGTCTCCTAAGATATTTATTTCATGTTAGTAACTTGTACAATTAATTTAAAAAAAAACAAGTAAGTTTAATTTTGATTATCTGGGTGGCGTCTTTTTTCCAGTTATTTTGATACCGATTTTGATGAAATTTCTGGGACCAATATGAAAGTATGACCTATGAAAGGGCAAAAAAATATATTTTTTCATATCGGTTTATAAATGACGGAGTTCTAAGGTAACAACATACAAAAAAAAATACAACCGAATTGAGAACCTCGTCCTTTTTTGAAGTCGGTTAAAAACATGTAAATTTTATCCGACTTGCAATATTTGTAAGTATTATTTTTTTTCTAGAATCCGACAGGATTTATTTTAATATATTACAATGCTTAAAACGAGGGATAACTTTAGGCTATTCAAATGTACCTTATCGCCAAGGTTTTTTTATATGGTGTTTCTGTAGATAAAAAATAGTAAGTATCGCTCAGTGAAACCTGGAAAATATATTTTTATTTAAATCCCTTGAAGTATTACTGTGATCCCGCAATTACTCTTCATTGAAACCGCGTCGTGCTTTGCATTGTTAATGTAAGCCGGGTTTATTTAAAATTGTTACTAATTGCCGTATTGTTTAAAAATTTCGAGGGTTTGAGTTTGAGCAGTTTTTATCTATGGGTGCGACAAGAATTTACAATTGGCTGGATTTCTTGACTCCGAAATCCATTACACAAGTGCAGGATTCTCGATTAAAGTGTTAACTTTTTGTGATTTCGGTATTTTTTGTGGTTTACCTAAATGAGTTTTTATGGCTTGCATTTGACTGCCCGGTTTCCTAAAAAATTTAAAGCGAAGCACGCATACCTATTTCAGTGAATAGATACCCTACAAAACGATAATTTCTATATCGTCTATGCTACAAAAAGTCCGGTAGTTCTGTTTTTTTTAATGTGTTGTATACACTGACCTCTATTATACAGCGTACTTGTATAATAGAAGTCAGCGGTTGTATAGGTCCTGTGCTTCCTCCACAATATTGGAAACCCCAAAAAAAATCTTTTTTTTCAGTATTTCGTCTATATCTAATTTTCAGTGCACTTTCGCGCAAAACAAATCGAAGTACTTTAGTAGAATAAAATATTTTGTACAAAGTAAAGCTAGTAAGTTTTTTTTACGATCACTAGAAACGGAGTTATGTAACGCCAAAGAACTCGCGTGCTTTGTAAAATTTGTATTAGGTTTTACAGATCAGCGTGTAATGGAATGTTGTGGTACGAGGACGGACCCGCGAATGTGTCAAATTGTCAATGGTCAATCTCACACTGACTTTAGATAAACTTGAATTACCACTGACTCACTTAGAGAAATCGTTCGCATGTATATATGGGAAATGAGGGAAACCGGGTACAGTTTCGTGGAGAGAGGAGTCCAGAATTCCCGGAAAAACCCGAAACCTTCGAAAGGTTGACTCTTGGAGGTTGACTGTTGGGGGTCACCAAGAGATGTCGGAAACGGTAAACATTTTTAGGAAACCAGTTTCTGATTTCTTCCAAACCCTGGGAGCTTTCTGGAGATATGAAAAAAAGTTCGCCGCACAAAATTGAAACGTCCATAACTTTCGAACGGTTAGAGATGGGGGATCGTAGGGGACTTTGATATCTTTTAGGTGGTGTTCATCCCGGTGGTCCGGGCTCATCCAGCCTGGAGAATTTAGCTCTTCACTACATTTCTCTGCCGCCTCGAGATGGAATTAAGCATTATGCACAGACTGAACACAATTGTTGCAAAAAGTTTGTAATCACGAGGTCTACCAGTTCGCAAATTTTTATTGGTCGATTTTACCAGTTTTATTTAATTTGATCTAAAAACGTGCGGCAACTGCTGTGATATTCTGTATCATTCATATATCAGGACCAACTCAAGTATCGATAAGTTCTCTCTGGTTAAGTTAACGACAGTTAACGATTAGTCATTAAACCGAGCGCGGTTCAGCGTACCGCAGTAACGGCGGTCGCGTCATTAAACCTATTAACATCTATTAACTTTCAACAGGGCTGCCAGGAGCGAATGTTTTTTTTTTATACGAGGTTACGCGGAAAGCTAAGCTGAAAGGAAAAGGTAAGCTTACCATCAGGTGAACCGACAATTTGCCGACAGGTGCCGCAGAACGGCAACATTATTTAAAGGAGGTCATTATACTAATCATTGTGAACAACTTTTACTATGGGCCCAATCATGACACCACGAAAAAAACAGCTGTTTCATAAATTTTGTCAAGAGTATATGTAGTTTTTCTGTTTTAATGTTTAAGGGATTTTTACGCGAAAAAGGGAGTATTTATAGATCGTACTGAAACATTTTTCATTACAGAATCCCAGTCTGAAATTGCAAAATAATAGCTGTTCTACAGAAAATAATATTGACGTCATGTCAGGGTCGATTCAGTAGTAAAAATCGTTCACAATGATGACCATAACGATCTCCTTTCGACAGTATTGCGTTTCTGCGCAGCCCAGTAAAGAAAGAGTGGCAAACGCTTGTTTGCCATATCAATGTCAATGTATCATGTCAGTCAAAATATTGTCAATTTTGCAGACTGCCAAAGTTGCAACCAGGATTGTTAATTTTTTTGTAAGTACCTATGTTTCCAAACGATAAAGTGTTGTAAGTATATGTATAAATTGTTTTGTTTAGCTGTCCAAGAATTTGAAAACACTAGGTACCATTCGTAGTACCAATGCTGCCATCAAGCTGGCTACGCTGCCCATTGATGGTGGACTTCAGTATTTGATTTATTTCCAGACTTTTGAGGTCTATATACAACCGAACTGTGTTTTACGCAATGGACTGATGACACGAGCGAGTCGTTCGCCTGTTCGTAATGCATCACGCATGTCCATAACGGTAGCAGAGCTTGTATTTTGAACTTGCGAACAAAATCCTGCGCCGCATACACTGCGTTGTCACCCTGTTACATTAGATGTCAAATCTCTTCATGCCCAGTAATCTCTGGTAACATTGCCTTTCAAACCGAAAGTAAGTATGCCTGCTATTAGTAGGTTAAGTAGATTAGAATATTAGATTGTATTTTGTATAAAACATAATTATTATATCGTGCTCAGTTTTTTTTTGTTTGTTTGAAATAAACAATAACTTCTTATTGTTGTGGTTTTTTTTTAAGTAAGGCATTAATTTTATTTACTAATCGCAGTAAATAAAATGAGTGAGCTGGCACCCCTAACAGCAGAGAATGATAACTTTCGGCATAACTTGAAGTTTACGCTCCTTAACTTAATCCGACTTAGTTCTAGTTCGCTAACAATGTATCGCTAGTAATGAACATGATGCGTATAGTAGCATTATACCTATTACAAAAATGTTATATAAAGGCATGTGATATTTTGGCCTAGTTCATACAAGGAAGTATGGGAAAATGTGTACCACTAGGCCACCTGCGCTGCGTCTGGGAAATGTCCTGTGCCTTTAAATTGATTTACCTCGAACAATATCTTGCACGAACGAAAAAACACACAAATATTAAAATGCCTGTATTCCACGAAAAAAGGGAAAAATAGAAAGTCTTTTTAAAGTTATTATTTACTTTACAAAGCTTACTCCAATAATACGTGTATCGTAATATCGTGTAACACAATGCAAGTGCTGACCTTGTAGAACACCGATCGAAGTGACTTCCCCTTAATAGAAACAATAAGAAACGTGCTATTGGACACATTGTTAGAATCCAGTGGCTTGGGATAGAACCAAATCATTTAATTATTAACCTATATAGTTAAGCTAGAAGAAGCGTTTGCGTGATAGGAGGCGAGAGACAACAACAGCAACAGACAAAAACAACAAACAAATTTCCCTCGCAATGCAGCGGGGGAATGCGGGTAATGGGCACGTTTGGGCGAGGGGCTATAACTTGAAATTATCTTTTGGATTTTAATTATAATTGACTATTAATTACTTACTTACTAAGATGTAAATAGTAATTAAAACATATGCTGATAAATGGTAAAAAACTTGATGAATAAATTAACATTTAATTTATTTATTTTTTTATTAGGCTAGATAGTAATGAAATACAAGTTAAGGATTTTAAAGATCATCTTCAAACTAATGACTTTACAAAGCATGATGTAAAAGATCCATCTGATACGAACGAAAAAATACAAAAATATTAAAATGCCTGTATTCCAATATGAAAAGGAAGCAAAAATAGCAGTTTTTTTATTTATTACTTTAGAAAGCATGTCGATGTAGCAGCGTCCTCGGCGGTAAGCATTCTGCGATCCCTAAGTTGCCTACCAAGCGTGGGGATTATGGTAACCCCCCTATTAAGGGGGAGGCTTTCGCCTAGCAGTGGACGTCTTCTGGCTGAAGATGATTTACGAGTTATGTGTAACGTTATAAACTATGAGTGTTTATGCTTGCAAAAAATAATTTATTTATTTATTATTTATTTATTTGTTTATCAACTAAAACGGCTATAGCCAATAACATTAGTTAATTAAATTATATAAATTATAAAATCAATAATGTTTATATTAGTCCTTTATTTTTATTGCCAAGCCGAATGAAGGTAATTGTATTAATCTTTACGAATATCTTTTACTATAGTATAGGCAAACCCTGAAATCGTGAAAAAATATCTGCAGTTCCATTGAAAAATGTCTTTGACCCTCGACAAATGTACGAAATAGCTAGTATTCAAGAATTCAGCTACAAGATTCCCAAATTGAATAAAATAGGTAAAATAAAATAAAACAAAGAAAAATGTAGGCAAAAATTAACTTACTGAAGACTTGTTTTTTATAGTAGACTAGTAACTTTAGCCTATCTAAGTTCAATATTATTCTTTCTCTGCGGTGTATCCCAAACAACAAACAGAAGCTCGATTCACGTCTTAAAGAATAAAACCTATTACATTAGCCGGGTACGTGACCCGCTCAGAATGTAGACGTATGGCCCGACCCGGGTTTGCATAACAAATACTATGGGGTTTCGCTATCATTAATTAAGACTAATTGCGGAATCCTTCGAGGTAAAGAATACGGTGGGTGTGCGCCCGGAATGCTAATAGGTGCGTGTAGTATTTCTTTTTCTTTATTACAGTAGTTAGGATTCAAAAAGAGCATAATTACTACATGTGACTCAGGGCTATTAGGAAAAATTTGTTAACAAGGCGTTGCATCTTTTATTTTATTTCTTTAAATTGCCTTAATGCATACTACATGTTTCCTGATGGATACCTACAACTGCGGCGCTAAAATGGTCGCGTTTAGCAGTTCTGCAATAAGATCCTATGATGATTCATTTCACATATCGTATAAACGGTCACTTAAGTACCAATTCATACTATGATTCTGCAAATGATTCTATTACGGAATTCATTCATTTGACAGTTTTCTATAGAAAGTCGTAAAATGGTCGATGAAAGATGAATTGTATAAAGTCAACTGGCAGATTTGTTAGAAGTTACTCGAGAGCAACTTTTTACAATTCATTTTATAGATGAACTGCTTTTAGGGGAATTACTTAATGCGGCCATTTTATACCCCCTGATCGTCTTCAAGTCGTGAGTGAATCTAACCTATCTAATTTAACCTGTTTCATTAAACAAGCAATTGTTGTGTACATGACTGTATATACATTTATTTCGCATATCTCGAAAACGTACGTGTAACGATTTGGATGAAATCTTGGGTTTAGACAAGCTTTGTTTAAAAGTTTAACTAAATAGTTATGTTACTCGTAAAATCGAAAATATAAACCGAGCGAGGCTCGGTCGTCCAGGTATATACTGCAATTCTAATAGGAATGATAAGTCCTGCACTGACGTGCCGATCAGGATGTGTTGTGCATTCCCCCCCCCCCCCTACCTGCCTACCCAAACCGGCCAAGGCTCGTTGAAATACCGGAGCACAGCTTTAAGTTCGCTAGCACAACTGTGCCACCCATTTTCGCCATGTGTTCGGCTTCATGTGATTGAGTTTGATTTCGCCTTAGCAGGCGTACTTTATCGTAGACACCACCTTCTTTTAATATCATGCGTGACACAGATCAAACGCAAGCTTATTATTTAATAAAATATGATAAAGAATGTCAATGTCAGTATTGATCTCTACGGCTTTTTATAAGATACAGTGACAATCAGAACAGGCAAGAAGAGTTCCAACTGAAGAGACAACTGCCACATCAGAAGCTTTCCCTATGCCGTGTCTATTACTTTTCAGGTTAAAGATTTTGTTAAAAAATGTTTTGAAGCGATCCAATACGTGCTATGGTGTTTCCCGAAAGACACTCAGATTGTAGCCATCTGGACTCATTCCGGAAACGCATTTCAATGTTTAGCCACTGAATAAATAATAGTACTAAGTTCCCCGCCCGAAAATATTGAATACTCAATACTCAATACTCAATATTTTATTGCAAACATTATGTAACTTATATAATACATGCAGATCTTATTTAGCACAATTTATGGAGGTAACGACATAATGGGGTATAGCAATATTGTGCGGAGCGGCTCATTCTATTCCGTTGTTAATACATTTATCTGTAAAGAATTCGTCTAATGTATAGTAACATTTCTTGACTAGTATTTCTTTGAGCACTTTTACAAAAAACCCTTTAAACCCTTCTTCAGTGGTGTCCTTAAATGGACAGATGGGTGAAAATAGTACGTTGTATCAAGAAGTTCTGTTCACCATTCAACTACTGACTCGGTCGTAATTTCATTGTCTAAAATTTTATGTCGTTGAATAAACAAACACTAGACAAAGGCACCAGTGCGTTACAAAGTACTTACACCAAACCCTTCAAATATACCACACGTACCAATCTAACTTGGTCTCGAGTACCGCACACCACCCACAAACTTAGATATAAAGTTCCACGAAACCACGAAACCAAAACAGTTCTCTAGAATAGCAGCTAACTTTATTTAGAAAAAACGATAGTGGCTCTTATACTTAACTCCGTAGATAAATTGGTATGACTGAAGCTATCTGAATTATAACCGGCTCGAATGTTGACTATCACCTGACACTGCGGGCGTTGAAGTCGATACAATAGTAATTCAATCGAGACGTGAGCAAAATGTGGTATTTGTCAAGGATTGAGAAATTCTTGAATTTAATTTAGCCCGGAGACGTCTACTGCTGAACGAAGGCCTGCCTCCCCCTTAGACCGCCACACTGTACGACAAGCTGCTATTTGCATCCACCGGTTGCGGGCAACCGGTGGACTTTTACAATGTCGTCGGTCCACCTAGTGGGAGGCCTTCCTACGCTGCGTCTTCCGGTTCGCGGTCGCCACTCAAGATTTTTTCTTCACCATAGATTATCAGTTCGTCGAGCGTTGTGGCCTGCTGATTGCCACTTCAACTTGCAAACCCTGCGCTGAGCTATGTCGGTGGTTCTTTGGCGAATAACTACGTTCCGGATTTTATCGCGCAAATTAACTCCGAGCATAGCTCTCCATTGCTCGTTGTGTGACTCTGAGTTAATTATTATGATTTTGATTATGAGTGATTTAATTTATATAGGTACCTATTTAGTCTGTGAACTTCGATCTTAAATTTTTTAAGAATAAGTAAAGACACTGGCTTTAAACTTATGGCCATGTCGGATGGCCAGGAGCTAGAAAAATCGACATCGTTTCATGGTTGATATCCCTAAAGCCCGAACAAACGTTTTTAATCCACATTTATTGAGCGAGCTGCTAAACAGTGGAATGTGCTGCCTGATATAGATAGATTAGATAGATAGATAAACTCTTTATTATAAACACCAAAATAAATTATTACAGTCATGATGAACACAACAGATAAAAAAACTTAGAACTAGTGTAACAATTGGCGGCCTTATAGCTAAAGAAGTGGGTGTTACCCGTTAATTTCTATTTGGATGTGTTCGCGAGTGAATCGGTTTCTTCTAGGTAAGCGTGCTCCATCGTAGACTGCATCTTCGCTTAACATCACACGAGATGGACGTCAAACGCAAGCCTAGACTTCATAAAAAACACTTTTAGATTTAAATTCTAATTTTACTCATTTTCCAAAGGTAAAATCAAACGTATAACTATCAAACATCCTATTCAAATCCAAGATATCGAATCTCTGTGGGATGGCCGATTCCTCGACCAATTTGTGCGTACAAACAAAATACTCAATAACTTGATCGATTTTAGTGCCAAAGTTATGTTAACAAGATTATTTTATTGTACTGATATCTGGGATATAGTTGTTTGTATTCAGAGTATTGGTTCGAAATTGAATAATCTGACTTCAAAGCGACACGTATGCTTATAAATGCGTATAATATAATATATATGTACTTACTGATCAAATAGTTTTCGATATAATGTACGTGGGCGTTGCCCAGGGGATTTTTCGATAGTCATGGTAGAGACAAAGATACTGATAAAGTAAAAGGAAGTTTGTATAGGCTGTGGCCAGTCCTAGTGTCAGAGTTAACGTTAAAGTTAGAGTTAGAGTTAAAGTTTCTGACACAGTTTAACGGCTACTGCTTTGACATTAAAGATACTGCTCTCTTATATCTACAATGCCGTTACGCAACATCTCGCACATTTAAACTTTTCAAAACCATAAAAAAAAGTTCTGTCGATTTCTTTTACTAGATTATCCTTATTTTACCTTTTTGTTTTTCGAGATTTTATAACGTAAAATGCCGATAAATGAATGAAATTTATATTATTTCAATGCTAGAAAACAGTATTGTATGATTGTTAAACTATATAGAGAGTGGCGGAAGTGCTGTTTGAGATGAAAAAAATATATGAAAAAATTAAAAATATTTTATTAAATCCAAACATAGTAAAGAAACATAATTATCTTATCGTATCTTAATATAATGTATAGTCTAACTTTAAAGGACAACCATGTTTATCTTAAAATTATTTTAAGATATAATAATTGTTTACTCTAAAGTCAAGCAAACGATTTCTAGCTATTGAGTTGCTCGTAGCTAGAAAAGTGGTTTTGGTAGAAAAGAGTGTTATAAGCTTAGGACAGCAGGATATAAAAAGATACATTATATTGTTTTAAAAGGATGTTTTTTTTTTAACTCAGTGAATATAGTGAAAATACCTAGCCTAGAATAGGAACTGGTTCTCATGTGAGGCTGCTGCAAGAAAAACTCATCTTTAACGATTATCAAAGAAAGATATCATAAATTTGAATTCCACAACTAAATAAAAATATAATCACAATTCAATTGCTCACAAAACGATATTTTTTCCAACTTGCAAGCTTTATTTCACCTACGGTCATTTGTTCTACTTGACTCTAATCCTGATTAGTGTAGGGTTTCGTACTAATTTTCTACTATCCTGCTTGTAAAATAATTATTATGTCGATTCGGATGCTACGGAGCATGCCTGAATGGGTAATTGTTTTACCCTATATCTATGAGATTACCAACAGACATCTTTAGCAAATCAACTAGGTATTATTTACCACTGTAACTTCGTCGTGTAACATAGAGCTTAGAGAAGTGAACATAGTAATCGCATCTTACCTTAATCACTAGGTACTCCTACTCATACCTAGACATTAAGTTAACTCAAGTAAGGGGTAAGGTATCTCAATAGCAAAACGTATTATCAAAATCTGATTTGAAGTCGGTAGCACGGATGTTATAAGTAAATAGATTCCGCGGAATCAGTGTTTATATCACACTAGTATTTTAAATGTGAAAGTGTGTGTGAGGAAGTGTATGTTGGCCTATTTTCGTAAACTCTTTAATATCTGATTATCTGTAATATATAGTTAACACTAGATTGTTACACATAAAGGGCTAGAATTACAAAAAAATACTAGTATTAGTACTATATGTTAGTTATTTACTTACGCTGTAATAGCTCTATGGATTTAGGTAAAGTAAGTTCGTATAGGTTGAGTGGCTCGAATTAAGTAAAATATGTTAATCCCTGAATTAATAAATATAAACTTTTGTCCTGCAAAATATAGAGTTCTCGTAGGACAGCGGATGAAACCACGCTTCAAAAGACTAGAATAAACACCAAACTCAGTGGTCACCTAAGTTGAGTTCATAAAACATTGCTACAACCTATCACATTACAGTTGTTCAATAAAGTTCTATCATATTAACGGTGAAAATCCCGTAAATAATCGTAGAATTCTCGATATATAAATCCTCAAGTCTCGAGCCAATTGCTTTCTTCTATAGGCAAACGTGCTCCATCGTAAACCGCATTATCAGACGATGTGGCAATCAAACGCAAAGCAAACCTATTTTAAATATTTAAAAATTATTAAGTGCGTAAATGCAGCAAAAAACGTGTATTAAAAAAACATCTTTTGGCAGAGAGCACAGCTTGGCTTGCCACTTCTATTGGCATATGCTCGATGGGGCAAAGACCCTCATTGCTTTAGCTTTTCGCTTTTCAAACTCTATGTTCCCACCATCATCACAAACAAAGAAAAATCTTCATGGGCCAAGCATTGAAAGACGTTTCCTCAGCCTTCATTATCTTGTACCCTATAACAGTGGAGCCGGCAGTTTGCTAAAAGGTTTCAGAACACAATGGAACCCATTCCATAGGGTTTATGGATAGAGTAATAGTGTTATTATCCACTTGGGTAACTGCCCGGGTATTGCGGATTGAGAAAAGCATTAGAACTATTGTGGTTTTCGAGGAATTTATGCTCTTTAATAAAAACTAGGGTAAGAAGGGGCTGACCTCGAGTCACGTGATGCATCTTTCTTACGTTACTTTTTTGCTATGGTGTTCCGTTGGATTAACGCAAATAAAATGTAGTCCAACTATCACATGATTACTTCAGAAATAAGAAATAGAAATAGAACATTAAAACAGACAGACAGACAACGAAATTATCTTAGAGAGGTTCCTTTTTGGGTTCGGTTTGAGGTAAGGAATCCGTAAAAACTGGTTCTAGACACACAAGTTAGCATAGCATAATCAGCCTTTTTAATAGTCCACTGGACTTAGGGCTATTCTCTACGATCATTTGGGCTATATCTTATTTTTCTATATATAAATAGTTAAAGTGTATTTTTTTTGTCTTTTACATAGAGTTAAAAATTGGAAAGATATGCAAAGACAGACAGATGAACTATCGGAGGACACACCACATTTATAAATAAGGTAAGTACTTAATACAATCTTATTAAAAACATAGAGTGACTTCGCAATAGTTTATCCATCCTTAGTTTTATCCACCGAATTACAAATTTGAAAGACAGGAAAAGATAACATACATAATTATTCGAGAATAGGCCCTTAGGCTACTTCTACTAAAAGATTCTACTGAGAATAATATCTGTAAAAATAGCCGATAATGCAGTGTCCAGTTAAGCTTATGCATTAGTAAAAGCTATGAGCATTATCCCAAAATAACTTACAAACATTTTAAAATAACGACTTTACAGGACATTGTGTCTACACCTCTTCAAAAATGAAACCGCACCACATAGAGTGGTCTGGCCCTCTAACTTCTATTTTTTACTACCCAACTATTTAATCTAAAATTTATTTATATGCACGACACGCTTTAGTTCGTTGGCTGCATAGTTTAACCGTATTTGGTGGAGTAAGACCTAACTCTGCAACTAAACGAATTTGCTCGCGCCAAATGTCTCACACATTCGGATATCGTTCTTGTATTCGAGGAGGTTAAAGTTTGTTGAAACGCCCTACTTACATTGAGTCTGGAACAACATGAGTTAAAAATTAAATTGCAAAAAACTAATTTCGTTGGAAATGCAAACGAAATAATAATACAGAATTCTGTCGGAGTGGAATAAACATTTTCCATTTGGCAATTGCCATTGGTTTAGTTTCTCTCTCCGACAATAGAGTTTTCACACTGCCACGACATGACACCGACAAGATATCGTCGGTCTGGTAGTTTCATATAATTACTACTTAACGACTTCACACTGTGTCGTTGTCGCCCAGGATATCGTCGCCGACAATTATTATCGTGCGGCACGGCACAATTACGTCGGCACCATTTGTGCCGATCAGCGGACGACACAATGCAGGGTGAAGTAGTTGAGGAGGGGGCATTATATAGGCGCGCTGCTCCGCCGCGCCGCCGCCGGTTGGCCGTTCGTGGATACCACTGGGTGCAAGTGGCATCCACGAACGCCCAACCACCGGCCGCACCAATGTTGGTTACGACGTTGTTAATATTTCTGTCACTTGTTCTTCTCATGTCACTTGTTACTTTTAATACCAACCCGCAACCAGCAAATGGTTTAGCGTGGTGGATAAGGCCAAATCGCTCTTCGAGGGTGGGCCGTAAAACCGTAGGTAGGTACATAAACTCCAAAGAGTCCGGTACTGGCCTGGGATTTGAAGCTACGACTTCACGATTGCGGGTCTAGCGGTCTTGTCGTTAGGGTAAATTAGCTTTTAATTAATGCTTGAGTGATACATCAAATAAGATACTATACTTTTCCTAGTTTTTCTGTCCATTATTTAGTTTACAAAAGATGCCACTTTATTTTATAATATATGTATAGCCATGTTAGTGGTTGTTGTACCACACCTTAGCTAGTTATTCAACCGCTATGCAGGAATGTGCAAGCATTACTGTGTTTGGGTTTGAAGGGCAACGTAACTAGATAAACTGGGCATGAAAAGATTTGACATCTTAAATATCTCGGGGTGACAAGCGCTTTGCAGTGCGTAGTAGGATTCTGTAGCAAGTTCATAATTTCACTGCCACATTTTTTCACAGACGTGAAGCCGCCAGGCAAACGTCTCGCTCTTATCACCACTACATTGCATAAAAAATCATGGCCAGAAACTATGGCGAGGACTAAAAGAGACTTTGGTATTTTCGGCTTTCAAATCCGACGGCTTGCAGCCAATACAAGAACAGGCCAACCAATCAGAATAATTTTTTACATCGCCTTTGAATATTGTCCGTTTTTCAGACGGATATTCTCACAACCGCAGCGCAGTGCCAGCGGCACAAACTAAATTGCTTTATTGTCCGAAAGTCAGACACTGTGAAAATAACAGTTCGCGGTCACGGTGAGCAATGGACCAGGGATACGTACGGTTTGTTCGACAGACTATTTTGCTACAATATTGCCAGTTTACGCACCCTTAGATACTCATTTACTATGTAAACAGACGTTATTTTTACACATTATTGCTTTTGCTTACTCAAATGTTTTCCAACGGTTTCCATTGACGTGGTTACAAGATAATCTGTTATATGACATTGAAGCTTATTTCAAAATAAGAGACTGTTATGATGTTTTTATAGTTATTAGTTTTTTTTGTAACATACTGAAATTGATGGGTAGCTTTGGTGTTATCAATAAACTTATTGTAATTGTATTGTATTACTAAGCCAACGTCTGTCTATTTTTCCGTCCTAACAACAAACCGTTCCGTCTGAACATGGAACACGTACCACGGTCACACCGTCGCTTACTATACAACAAGTGGGTAGCCAAACGTACACCATCAATGTCCAATAAAAAAACGTAAACCGTAATAACTACGAAACAAAGAACGCCTATACGGTAGCGTAGCCGCGCCGTAGCTGGGAAGCGGATTCGCTGAATCCCTGTTTACTTATTTTATTTCCCGTATGGGCGAGGGATATGTGCACAAGGTCGTGCGCAGTTTTAGTACTACCTAGTTATTGGAAATGTATGGCTGTACCAACGTATTAATGGCCAGCTTTCGTAGCACTGTGTCCCGCTATTCATAAAGGAAAGTTCCCGTACAGTTTTGCGCGTTTGCTTTCTATTCGCCTGAAAGTATTGGAGACAGAGGTAAACTGACTCTTGGACTATCGATGGAATTATTTTTCATTTTTATTATTTTATATAACTAAAAGTTTAGCTGTCTTCCTAGCAATTGAATTAATTGTAGCAGGCCGGATTTTACTTTTATGGGCTAGAATTGTGCCTTATGAAAAAACATGGAGTAGGTAAAATCTTCACGCTCAAGCGCGGCGTAGCCCAGTAACAAGATATCAAATTTAAAAAAACACGACTGCCTTGACAAAAAAAAATTATACCCAGTATTATTAGGGATGATGTAAGGATTATAACGATACCCCGCATACATAGAAATCTGTTCAGACTTTTAAAAGTTATGGTGGATAAAGAAACTCACGTATATAAATACATACATACTTAGTATATATGAACCCTGAAAACATTAAAAATAAAATAAACAAAATAAATATTGGTGGACACTTCACACAGCGCCATCTATCAAATCCTCAAACTAAGCAAAGTATTATTAACCAGATATCTGATACACTGATGACTTATATATTTTTGTTGTAAATACATAGGTACTACACCCAGATACATAACAAATAATTATGTTCTTTACCTAAATGTTTGTCCTGGGTGGGAACGAACCCACGCCCTACAACTCTCAAGGCAGACATATTAACAATTGAGATTGAAAGCACTAACTCTGTTTTTGGGCAGTCTTGTAAAAAGCATGACCTATCATATTCTTGGCCGTAATATTAGTACGTCGGAGGCCCGTACAGCGTACACTCATATAAAAGAAAAAGATAACTTGTTTAATATCATACCAGACGCAGATTTTACGAGCATCCTCTAAACTCATCACACCGTAGCTTCTAATATCGCCAACAAAGCCGTAAAAAAATCTATGAAGCAGTGAAATATGCTGTTATACTTCAGTTCTTATAATTTACGAGACGCCATAACAACTTGTCCGCTGCAGTTTTTCAATTATGCGCGGGTTGGTGTCGTTGTACCAGCTTTATGGTGTCATAATACTTCTATTACCCAACGTTTTTGCTAAAATATGGTTTAGTTCCGTGGTTTGCCCGCAATGGAATGTAAATAGCTAATTTCGTTTTTTTTTGTTTCAAAATTTAATCCTAAAGCAAAAACATTATTCATCGAAAATTTCCCCCCGTAATGCACCCTGCCCAAACGTGCCTATTATAGCGGCGGTGTTACCGCGCTGGATGGACAGAGAAATCTGCTGCTGTTTAGTTTTAGCTACATATAGTTTTTTTTTTCTATTTATACAATTACTACAACTAACTTGCAAAATCCACAACGGAGTTTTGGCGGAAACACGGAAAATCCTGTCCCTGCTTTTTTTTTTTTTTTTTTTTTTTTTATGAATGACTATGCTGTTGGCCTCAGATGGCCTCTACAGCGTCACCGGACTTTAGGCAAGCGCAAACGGCGCTCGGCCTAGGTTTAGGTTAAAGGCGACTAGCTCAAGGGCACCTCAGACGGTACGAACCTCGGCTTGGCCGTCGCCGGGAGTGGGGTCAGACTTGCCCTGGCACCCCAGAAGGGGTATGCCCTGGGGCCCTAGTAGATTGATCTGGTTGACTACTTGGAGAGAATCTAACAGATCTTCTGACAGATCTGGGGAGTCCTCGACCTCGCCGGCGAGGTCGGTGCGTGTTTGTGTGCCTTTGGTAACCGGCGCCTATACCAAAGACGGAATACTTCTTGTTGCTAGGAGTGGTCGGATCAGGCGAGCCCAGCGCCGCCGAGGTGATGACGGCTATGGGGTCGTCCGGGTCGCCCAAGACGTGTCTGGGGCGTCTACGGAAGGGGGGTGGGTCTGTCGTGTCTGTCGTATAGTTCGAGGCTTGGACTATGAGTGGATTGGGATGGTGGGGGGTCGCATCGAAATAGCGGCGCGAAGCGTACTTAATGTACTGACGGATGGAGGGGAGTTCGAGATCGCAGTGCAGGTCGGAGTTTCGCATGAACCAGCTAGCACCGACTGCTCTGCGGATGAATCTATTTTGTATGACTTGGAGTTTCTCTAGATCTATGCTGGAGGCATGAGCGAACGCCACGGAGGCGTACGTCATGACTGGGCGAATACAAGTTTTGTAAATTGTAACCTTATTTCTAAGGGACAATTTACTACGCTCGTTGAGAAGGGGAGTGAGCCGGCCTAAGAAGAAGGCTGCTCGGTTGCGAACTAACTGGATATGCTTAGAGAACGTGAGTCGACGATCAAGGGTCACACCGAGATACTTGGCCTCGGTAGCCCATGGGATGGGCTGGCCGTTGAGCGTGATATGCTTAGAAGGAGGTCTTTTGAACGGATGAAAGTACACGGCTGCACTTTTATCGGGGTTAACGGTGATAGCCCACTTCTTGAACCAGTCTCCGAGGAGATTGAGGGCTCGTTGAAGGTGGGCTAGCTGAATGACCTTGTTCCACCCTCTGGTGTAGAGGGCGGTGTCATCGGCAAAGAGAGCAAGCTCCACTTTGGGGGTGCGGGGGATGTCACAGGTGAAAAGCGAGAAGAGAATCGGGGCCACAGCGGAGCCCTGAGGGACTCCGGAGCCGATGTCGTGGGGGGAGGAGCGTTGTCCCTCGACGCGGTATCGAAAGCTTCGAGCCCTGAGAAAGTCTTGTATTATGAGTACAAGACGGTCTGGCAGCCCGAGCTGATACAGCTTGTATATCAGCCCGTTGTGCCAGACTTTATCGAAAGCTTTCGCGACGTCGAGGAACACCGCTACAGTCCCTTGGGGGAACGGCTTGTGGGTGTAACCATGGCCGGGTTTCTTGTTGAAACCTTCTAGGACGTACTCCGTGATGCGGTGTACTTGTTGGACGCAAGAGTGTCTGGCTCTAAAGCCGAACTGTTCATCAGGGAGGAGGTTGTTGTCTTTGACACAGGACCAGATGCGCTTCAGAAGGACGCGCTCGTAGACCTTGCCCAGGGTACTGAGGAGACTAATGGGACGGTAGCTAGAGGGCTCGGAAGCCTTCTTGCCGGGTTTGTGGATGCCGATGACGTCGGCGGATTTCCACGCGTCGGGGAAAATGCAATTGGCGATGGCCGCATTGAAGATGCTAACTAGAAGGTGAACTAGCGTAATGGAGAAGTGCTTGAGCACTTTGTTACTGATGCCGTCCGCACCTGGAGCTTTCCTGGTGTGGAGGCGTTTAATAATCGACTCAACCTCGGAAGCTGTGACAGGCTCGAGTTCATCAAAGGGGGGAAGTGAGGATCTGTATTCGACTTCACTGTTCACCTTATCGAGGTGAGCAGGGTCGACATGTTCTAAACTGGGGCTGCACTGCGTTTCGAGGCTGTCGGCCAGGCATTCGGCCTTTTCCTCGTCGTCAAACGCGGGGGGGAGGTCAGGTCGGGTGAGAGGGGGCATAGTCGTAACAGAGTCTGATTTCAGGGATCTAGTCAGCCGCCAGAATGCCAGGTGGGATGGCTCGATCCCCGAGAGTAAGTCATCCCACCGTTGATTACGGAGTTCACTCATGCGGTTTTTTACGGCACGTTCGTAATACCGCAGAGTGGCTCTGTTATCCTCGGTGCGAGCTCGATCGAATGCCCTAGTGGCAGCGTGTTTCGCTCTCAGTAGGTCCCTCGCGTCCTCAGGCAGGGCCCAGCGTTGGTCTCCCTCGGCTGGAACCTGCTTTGAGGCCTCACCAACGGTGGTGCGGAGGTGGCTAGTGAGAGCGTCAATGGAGGTAGAGATGTCGTCAGGGGTAACAATGTCGTCAGGGATTCTGTCCAAGTCAGGGGAACTACAAGCTTTCAGGGCATCGCCTAAGTGCTTCCAGTTGACCACAGTCTTAGTCAGAGGAGGTCTGTCAGTCGGATCGGGGCCTAAATGCATGAGGACGGGTCGGTGGTCAGAGTCGAGTTCGTGTAGTACTTCCAATGAGCGTAACTGGAGGGTCACGACCTTTAGAAGCGCTAAGTCGAGTACGTCAGGTCTGTAGTTCAAGTTCAGGGGAAAGTGGGTCGGAGTACTGGGAGGAACTATGTCAAAGTTGAGGTCGTCAGAGAGGGAGTTCAGAAGGTTTCCCTTCGTATTGGTCGTGTTGCAGCCCCATAAAATGTGCTTGCTGTTGAAGTCGCCAGCCAGAATGACTGCGCTTCCGAG
The DNA here is from genome assembly GCA_905404285.2 of Erannis defoliaria. Lineage (NCBI taxonomy): Eukaryota > Metazoa > Arthropoda > Insecta > Lepidoptera > Geometridae > Erannis > Erannis defoliaria. Next base: position 5,429,127 of record FR990066.1, on the reverse strand, counting down.
AGAGAGAAGAGCCTCGAGGTCACTCCTGAGGAGAGTCTTATTACCGGAGAGGTAGCAGGATACTAGGGTAATGGGTTGATGACCGGTCATCGAAAGGCGGCAACAGGAAGCTTCCATTGCTGAGAGAAAAGGGGTGTCGATGGGAATGCAGTGAAGGGACCTTTTGTAATAGATGAGAGTACCGCCTTTTGTGGTGGTAGTCCTATCATTACGAACGAGCGAGTAGTTTGCGATCCTGGGATCCCTCTTGCTAGGTTTTAGAAAGGTCTCGTTCACTAGCATAACATCGGCCTGGTGGGTTGAGAGGAAGTGCCGAATCAAGGGACGCTGGTCCCTTGATTCGGTGGTGATGCCGTTGGCATTAAACCATGCCAACGAAAGGGAGCGGGGTCTAACACGTTTAGGTGTACTATGCATGTTGGTTCCTAAGGACGTTGGGGGCGAAGCGCTGTAGTGCACCGAAGAGCCTATAATGCTCATCGAGGATGTCGATGAGATTATGGTTCTCCCGGACCTTCTGGGCTACATGTCGAACCTCGTCGAGGTTAACCGACATCGCAATTTCAGCGAGGAGGAGTAGATCCGCTTTCGGGCTGGAGGAGCCAGGGGCGGATCGTTTGGAGGTGGAGGGCTTGGGCGGAAGGGCAGGGCGGGCCTGGGTCTTGGCATGAGCGGGAGATGGCGCAGGGGCGGGTGGGAGCGGTTGAGTCGCCTGAGGAGTGCTGGGCGGATTTGACCATGCATTAGTCAGTGGGACAGGGGCGTCAACGAATTTTGACACCTGGCGGGGTTGGGCAGGTTTTGGCTTAGGGCCAGCTGCTTTTGAGCGAGACGGTAAGGGTTTCTTGGCCTTAGGGGCCTTGGGACAGCCGCGATAATTCGCGGTATGGCCCTGAGTGCCACAGAGGACACAACTGGGGAGAGTAGGGTCGTCCTTCTTACGAAGGCACTCCGCGGTGCTATGATCGCCCGCGCACTTCACGCACCTGAAGGGTGCGTAGCAGTAGCGGGCAGAGTGTCCGTATAGCTGGCAACGATGACACTGTCCTGGAATGGACTTTTTGTGAGGGACTTGGAAGTCGAGGCCGGAGAGATGGAGAATAGATTTGATAGTCCAAATTTTCTTCCCTTCCTGGGTATTCGTAAGGGTGACCAGCACCATGTCGTAGGGTTCTTTGGTCCTGCCGTTGTACATCCGGCTGACCGAAAGAACAGGGAGGTCTTGGGTGAGGAGGTCGTTATGGATTGCCAGGAAAGGAATCTCCTTGGGGATGCCCTTTACGACAACTCGGATGTCTTTCTCGTCATCGAGAGCGTATCTATGGAAGTGAATATTCGCGTCGCGGAGGTAGGTAGTGGCTTTGCGGTAGTCGTCGGGGGAGGCTAGACGGACCATAATGCCGTCTTTGTTTGGTTTGGCGGAAAACTGGATCTGTAGATGCGAGAGGTTACGCGAGACGAGTTCCCATAGTTCCCGGTTGCGGACAACTATGGTACCGGTCTTAGGATGGGGAGCAGGGTCGACAATCGGAGCGTCCGATTCCGAACGGAGCGGAGAGTCCGATTGGGCGGAGTCGGAGGCAGGTTTAGTCCCTGAAGTGGGGCAAGGGGCCTTGGGGGGAGGAGGGAGGGAAGCAGTGGTAGCGGGACGCTTTTTACCCTTCTTGGAGGCGACGACTGTGAAGCCGTCGTCCTGGGTAGAAGTGTCCATTTCTGGAGAATCGGGGCTGTCCGAAATGGACGGACGGAGTGGACGGGGGGTAGGGGAGCACGAGCGGCGTCCGTGGCGGGAGCGACTTCGCGACCGGGATCGGCTCCATGCTGGAGCGCGACCCCTAGGCCGAGAGTGGCTCCCGTCACGGGCGGAGGCTTTCGGAGGAGGTGGAGGCTTGGGAACTGAGGGGCCTGGCGCCGAAAAATTCGGCGTCAGTTTGCAGGCAGAAGCTGCCTGCCCTCGTGGAGTCTTGGGACGGGCGAGAGACTTTTGAGCGTATGTCTGGGGAGCGCGAACGAATTCCTCCATTTCGGAGGGGTTGGCCTTCAGGTGGTCCAACAAAGTTTTCGCGACGAAGCTGATGGCTTCGTCGAGATCCTTTTGGGAGACCATCCTAAGGCGGGAGAGTTGCGGGGGTTGGGGGAGGAGGTCCCCAACAGGAGAAGAAAGTAAGTGTGTGATCCCTCTGCCGGGGGTAGACAGGGGGCTGCGTACCTAGTGTATTACCTAGAGGGTGTACCAGCTGCCAGTGTTATTTTATTGTGCAGCTGGTTGTGTGCCTGCGATATCTGGTGTCGACTAGGGGTGACCCCAAGGCCGGTGGTTCCAGACCCAGCCGGATTCTGTTGTTCCCCAGACGGGGGAAAAACAGGCGCTCCGGGGCAACGCCCGATCGGTTTCGTTGTCACCGTTAGAAGTGTCAGCCGATCGACCACCCACGTGGATTTTATGAAAACACTAAGAGTGGTTCGCTCTGAAAAGAGCGGTTTGGACGAAGGCAGCAGGCCCGGAAGCCCGGCTGCGAAGCGGTGAGAGCCCTGCACTCACAATCACACTCGACTCGTTAGAATTTACGCTAATAAATTAACGCAAACACCACGTGGCCGAGGTAACGGGTGCTAGGACTCGAAGCTGCGCGGCGGCGACTTCGGAGGCGGAGGCGTCCGAGCGGCGCGGTTGCGCCGAGCGGAGTGAGTCCGGCGGCGGGGCAGAGCCTCCGGCGGACAGGAGCGGACAGCGAGCAGCGAGTAGCGGGCGGAAACGTCCGTACAGCGCGGCGATGCGGAGCGAAGTGGGAATGGCTGTCCCTGCATTGCTATTTTTTATTAAGTACTTTTAACAGTTACCAAAATGCACAGACAATAATATCTTAAAACGGCAGCAAAATTCATGTTTAATAATTTATTACGAAAAGGGAACTGAAATTCTTCTATCATAGCTGATTACGAAACTCGGTTACGAAAACGGACCAAACCGTATAAGTTTCCAAAACTTTTGTTTTTTCATGTTTAAAGTGCTGGCGTTTTATGTGGGCAAGTGTTGAATCGTGTTTTTTGGCGTTGTTTACAAAACTCTGACTACTAGTAAAGTCGCCAGATCTTAATTAGGGCATGACTTGTACTTGACTGACTGCCTGTGATTTTATGACTTATTTGACCTAATCTATCAAAAACCTGAAAAATGCAAATACTTGACACCGGTAGAATGCTCGAAGTGCAATGCCAAATATAAAGGTTTTTTTTTACAATGAACAATGTAAAACTATATTTCGCCACTTCAGATAATCGCCGTTTTGTTGTATCACCTGGGACGATGCAAGTTAAGATCTCACGCCTAAGAGCGTGGGTTCAAATCCCAACTATGATCTTGAGTTGCCGATGAAGGAAAACACCCCGAGGGAACAAGTAAAAACCGTACGTAAACAACGCAGTACCTATTATTTAATCAACATAGCATCAAAAACTGCGCTATTGTGATCACAGTTGGAATATTTAAAGCTTTATACCAGTAACAATATACAATGGACCGCCTCTAACGAAGTTACCAACTTTGTAACAAACACACGAACAGTCTGCGAGCTATGAAAAGCAGAGGGCATGCAATTTTGATACCGTTACCGAATGGACTTTATTTTAGTGTCCAAGTTGTTAAGTTACTTTTAAAAAATATCTTAAGACCGTATTCCGACACTATTCGACAAATTCATTTATTTTTTATTTTTTGGTGGGATTCAATAGCTTTATTAGTAATAAAAATATCATGGTCATAGGTCCATCATATCATCAACCAGAAGATGTCAACTGACCGAAGGCTTCCTCCTATTAGGAGATGTGAGGGAGTTGGGATTTGCCATAGGTTACTAGAATGAAACATGTTTGGTGTTTCCTTTTGAAAATATTTTGTTTGTCTCGTTTGCATTAACTTTATAGGTAAGAGACGAATTAAATGAAGGACAAGTAGAGACAAACAGGTGATGACGTAGTTTTAAGGTTAGATTAAAGGTACAGTTTGATACCCTTTGAGTGAATTATCAGTCAGAAGACGTCCATTCCTGCTACCGAACAAGTGAAACTGAATTGAATTTTGAATTGAATGTTAGTCACATTTACCCAATACAAAGCTTTTTATTCTGACACCAAATAACCCGTTACAGCGGATTTAAAAACGAAACTATTTTATAAAAACGTAATTATTTTATAAATTATTACCTGTATTTCAAGTTAAACGAGCTTAATAACTTAATTCGTAGCTTCACGTGCCCTACATTGTAGCTTTATGAGACAACATTACCATATTATGTGGACCATTAAGTATTTTAACATCATGTCTGTCGTCACGCTTTATAAAGTTTTAGGGCTGAGTTTAAAACCTAAGTTGTCATACTTTGAAGAGTTTGGACGTAAAAAGTTTGATGGCTTGGTGGGTAGTTAAAAGAAGTTGATGTTTAGTAATAACTCGAGCGTCGTATGCATAGTTATGAAACAGGAATAAAGATTTTCAATCACACTACCACTCATTTTAAGTAGAGTATACAACGAGACCGCTCGACTTGAAATCGTGAGGTCGCGGGTTCAAATACCATAAGCAAGTTCAAAGAGAAGTTGAAGTTAATGCACAGTTTTTCATACCACTAGCTTTCCGGTGAAGGAAAACGTCGTAAAAAAAACCTATGTACGTCCGGAGAAGAAATTCATTGGCGTTTGTGAATTCGACAACCTGCAACTGGGTCAGCGTGGTGGATATGGCCCAGTCGCCATTCGAAGCGCCTATGTTCAGCAGTAGACATTTAAATAGGCTGACTTATGCTTATTTATACTAGCCAAAATGAAGTGGAGACGGGGACGGGAATACTAACAAGTGGACCAAGGCATACACCGAGGACTATCTAGGTACGTGGAGAAATACAGATGTTCCATACATTTTGTAGAGGGAAAATTGCATTTTCCTTTGAAGTATCAGTTTTTTTTTGCTATTTCGAGGTTGGTCCCAAAGTATAAGTTATTCAAAATGACGAATACTGTGACCTTCTTTCAGCTTAGTACTACCGTTCTGCGTAACCTTGTTACCTAGAAGTAGGTTGGTGGGCTCTGGTGATCTCGCCACTCAGCTGCTTTAAATGCGTCTTGCTTTCAAATGTGCGCCTTGCACTGATAACATCAATAAACAGAAACGGAAAATATATATTTGTCGCAGCCGAATTGCAGAATACGTCGTATTATATAACGGCTAGCCATTTTAAAAAATAGCGCCGTTTTATAAAAAGCGTATTAAGGTTTAACCAAATTGTATTCCGGCTGAAAGTAAGGTCGCCGCATTGTATACGTGCTTCGCGTTCTACAACTAGGCTAGCCATAACGTAATTAAGCGGGCCATGATCCGTCGCTTTGGCAATCTTTAGTTCAAATTTTGGACACTCGCGGCGGTTTGGCGCTTTGTTAACTTAAGTGTGATCTTTTCATTCGGTTAAAACATTTGTTTGCCTGCTACTTAAATATCAAGTTATCGTTTTTTCATCAATTTTATTCTTTACCATATACACATCTACTTCTAATCTACTTTGTTAGTTTGATAACCATTTTGAAGGCATCTTGATTACAATGTGGCTAAACAGGCCGCCTTATTGTAGAACGTATCGCAATGACAATCCGGCTGAACGAAATACGGCCCTGTTTTTTTAAATTGGTTAGCTATTATGTAAAACGGCGAATTCTACAATTGAACTGCTACATATATATGAACGTGTATTAAAAAAATACAGTCCTACTTCAAGGCTTCTTCGTTAAAAAATCTTATTTCTCTAGAAAAATTATATAAAAGTAAAATACTGGCGCAAATATTGTTTGCAATATTATGAAGTCTGGCGCACTCATAAGATTCAAGTGTCAACTGTGTCCGCAGCTATCCCAATTTGCAGCCGGATTTAAATATGCAAGAGTGAGGAAGGAAGTCGAGAGGAACTTGCACGAAGTGCTAACTGCTGTGTTAGCTGCACTGGGCCAGTTAGGTCGAGACTGAGTGCTGAGTAGCGCGATATCGCTTAGGTAAGACTTACAAAACATTCCATGAAAAAAAAAGATAATCGTCGAGACTGAGTGCTGAGAACCGCGATGTCGCTTAGATAAGATTTGCAAAACGTTCCTTAAAAAAAGATGAGCGTCTGAGAACCGCTTTTGACACTTCTCTTCTGGGCTGGGCACTCAGACTTACTTTTGTTACTACTGCTTAGTGGCAGAATACATTGCCGGATTTAAGGGAGGGCAACTGAGGCAACTGCCCGGGGCCTCCACAAGAGAGGGGCCTCCACATAAATTATACTTACTAAAAAAATATTTGGTTAACCCTAGTTTGCTGAGAACATTTGTTTTGTCTCGCAATAAATTATTGAAAAACATTACAAGAAAAATACTATTCAACTGCCAAAGCGTGGAGACTATAGCAACACCTCCCATTAAAGGGGCAAGACTACGGCCAGCAGTGGACATCTTCCGGCTGATGAAGACGATTTCTTTGTTGCCCCATGGCCTCCACACCTCTAAATCCGGCCTTGGCAGAATATCTGATACTGCATTGATATTTTCCTAGGTGACCATCTGCAATGTAGAGCTACCACCAAACTTTCATCAACAGCCGGAAGACGTCCACTGCTGGCCAAAGGCCTCTCCCTTAAAGGGAGGTGTTGCCATAATCCCCACGCTTGGCAGGCGGCTTGGGGATCGCAGAATGGTTACCACCGTAAAACTGAGAGGACGCTGCTGCCCGTCCTCCGGTGGTTCTGGATGTAGTTTTAGGACATACCCAGGTCCATAAACCACCATAAGACATACCACCAAACTTTGATAAGTTTAAATTCGACCAATTTTTCAAATATTTCAGGTTCATATATCATGGAAATCGCTATCTCTTACAACCTAGCTACGGCCTGTATTTTGCAACGCCCACCCGAGCGTCGTGCGTTCCAAGAATGGCCACTCTACAGGGTGCTTTGAAAGAGCTACTAGCTGTTAATGAGTTCGCACTAATGCTGATATAGAGCTCTGTAATGTTCAAACAAACTATACTCCAAATAATGAGATAATGGTATCCAGGTATCCAATATGATTTTGTAAATGTACAGACATTAAGAGACATTTGTAGTAGGCAATAAATTGTTATTATCAGAATTTATCATTTTCACTTTTTAAATTTAACAGCAGAATAGTGGGTAGAATTACAGAAAAGCGAAAGCCCATATATCGCCTACGTTCTTGGTTTGTTAGAATTTAGAATGTTAGAATGTTACCTATAGCCATTGTGGCAGATTACCCAAAAATACAACGAAAACAATGAATCATGGGTCATACAAATAAAAAATATTTTTTTTACCCTACCATAAGACGGTTATTTTTTTATCTTCAAACTTAGTGTGATTATAGTGAAAACTCTTTAGTAAAACAAAACAAAAAAAAGCTGTTATACAAATTATACACTATATATACACACTACACACTATTTTACAAAATATAAAACACTGTTTTACAAAATATAAAACTCTGTTTCACTTACAAAATATGAAACATTGGTTTACAAAATATAAAACACTGTTCTATAAAATAAAAAACCGGCCAAATAATATGCGTTGGACTCACTTTAAGGATTCCGAACTAAATATAAAGAAACTATTATTAGATGCACGACACCAACTCGCACTTGGTCGATTTTTCATAATTCTAGTAATGTTCAAAATGTTTTACACATCATTCAAACTTCATTTCAAACTTCACTGCAATTAAAATTTCACTGTAATTTTACAAGAAATAACTAGTGCTGAATTCAGTTCACTCGTTTGTAAACAAAATAACTACGTTCAACCCAAAGAAATAGTAAGCCGTTAACAAGTTCCAAGTAATTTGCGACTCTGTTGAAGGTATAAAAGGTCGCGATGGAAAGTACATAAATATTAAATGCTTTTGTAAATATAACTCCTAGATATTTTTTACCTTTATTATTTGCTACCCTTTCTTATTGGATATGAAGCTTAAGACATGCTTGTTACGTGTCATTAATATGACGCCGCGATGTATTCACGGTTTTTTTGTTTTTATACGAACGTATGACAGCGTCATGGTCATTCCAAATTGGGCTTCGTTGGCTTAGCCGTTAATGTATACCAGAATTACGTTTGCTAGACATATAAATAATATCACTAGCTGAATACTGTTGGTAAATGTGAGCTGATTGGCAACCTTTAATGTCAAAGTACTATTTTTTGTAGGTTCCGCCATAGATAAAACCTCAAGGTAAACCTAATGAATAAACTAAAATATGTGATAGATGCAGTTAATAATATACCTATCTAATGAATGCCTCAATAGAATATTTCAATACAGATCACAGATTTTACATTATTTAATGCCATAATACTAGTTGTAGTTGTACTGTGTTGTGTAGGTAGCCCAATAAAGTATTCATTTCTTTGTACGTTTTGCCATCTAAACGTTATGCCAGAAATGGGACGAATCTACGGCCTTAGTACGCAATAGGGTAGATGACTGATGTTTAAATCGTTGAAACCAATAGCTTTGATGAAGAATTTAAGTTAATATAATATGTTTATTGAAAACATAAGTTAAATCGGGTATTTATGTTCTGATATATAAGCATTTAAAGTTTTTGGTAGAGACAACTCTATCCCTTTCCCACAAAACAAAAAATGACGTCACGTCTGTCAGAATAGAATTTATATGGCGTACAGAGAAGTGACGTCACGATTTGCTGTTTCGCCTCTCTGTCTAGCATGATATTAAAATGCTTATAAGTTGCTTATTTTTTGATCAGATTTTCATTTTCTTTTCATTAATCAGCTATATTTATGGGCCACATTTTAATAGGACAATAAAAAAAACATTCATCTAGCCTATTGTTCTGGTATAAAGTAATCACTAGTCTGTAGTTTTTCCATTATTGTCCTAATTTTTTGCTAACAATTTTTGAGTTTTGTTTTCATTAGGAGCTATATGACTAAAGAACTCAAAAATTCTCTAAAGCATGTTAAGTGTCAGAGCAACAACTAACAAATCTTGTAGGAAAGTCGTGAAAAAGAACCATAACAGTAATTCAGCGCTAAATAAAGACAAAGTCCCGTCCACTCGATAGCCTACTTTAAAACTCCACTAACAAATTAAGAAGAATGGTTGAACTTAAATTAAAACCTTAGGCCGCTGTTACGCTCGCAATTTATGCCTATTGTGTTACTTCTGAACGGTTTCCAGTGTTGCTATACAGAAATCTTAGTAAAACTAATTCGACACTAAATTTAACACTATTAAGTGCTGTGTGAGTATATGAGAGTCTAAATGGGACAAAGCCAGAGATTAAACAAACCTTATCTTTAAATTTGTCGATGTATGACACGAGCATGTTTGATAATCCGTTCTGTTTGCGAGGTAAAGCACTTAAGGCGCAAGCTACATAGGATCTGGCGCTGCCAGCCCGGACATAACTTGTCTTTCCATTTCATCCAAATTTCGTACAAAACGCATATAAATAAAGACAACGAAATCCTCCCCTCGGGCTGCCGTAATCTCCACGCTTGGCAGGCGGCTTGGGGATGGCAGAAAGCTCACCAGCGTTAACTGAAAGGACGCTGCAGCTGCAGCAGTCCTTCTGTGGTTCTGTTTTAGGACATGTAGGTCCAAAAACAGGCCTCGGTAAAGGAAGTGGTCTTTGCTTTGAGTCAAAAAAATCTGGATAAAAATCACAGTGTAGCAACACCGTTCTCTTGAAGCTTATATTTAAGCAGCTTTCGACCCTAAGTTGTTGTAAGTTACTTTTTTGATGAAGGCTACTTGTTGGAGTGTTAATTTGAGAATTCTTGTTTGCGCTTTCTTGTTATGTTTTAGCGGGTTGTAAATTAGGGTTGAAGGAAAGCTGCTATATTTCGAGTGTTAAAAAAGTTTCAATGTATACCTATAACTATACCTATCTATTTTAATTAGCTTTCATGCCGCCACGCCGTTATGTCGCTTTTGCTTAGGTATATAACGCGCTTTCTCTTCTTTTTTCTGATTTTTAAGTATTTTTCTGTACAAAGGTCTTTTTGAAATACAACAAACTACATAATAATGTAACTACTTAACCTAAAAATGAATAATAAATAAATAGCCTATATACACAAAAACAAAAAAGGATTGTATCTAGACCGATGAAAGTCTGAGACAAACCAAATTCTTTTAATAGTACATCTGCTTACATCTGCTGCACTAATATCATAAAGTAAAGTTTGTGACAAAGTCATAAACTTTCCTTTGTGACAAAGTCACAAACTTTAACTTTGACTTTGTTTGTTTTTTCAAGGTGTCCAGATCAACTGATTTGATTTACGTAAACTTTGCACCAGTAAAAAGATTCACTATCCCTGAGACTCTGATTCTCAGGGATAGTGTATAGCTTTAAAAGTTTTATTTCGTGGCTTTTAGTAGTAGGGTTTGAGTGCTATACGCTATATTCTATTGTGATAGCACAGCAGCGAGTGGCCGGTTACAGTTAGTCATCATCATCAGCCCGGAGACGTCCACTGCTGAACGTTAAACCGCCGTACTGTACGACAACCTGCCATTTGCATCCATCGGTTGCCCGTGACTTTTACAATGTCGTTGGTTCACCTAGTGGGAGGCCGCGCCTACGCTACGTCTTGCGGTCGCCACATTACAGTTAGTATTATAATGAAATTAATTAGATATAAAGATGCAGAATCAAAGATGGCGGTGGTGACTCCCGCGCTGGATTGTACCTGGTGCAAAGGTTGTCCATTGCCATCCAGCGTGGTAAGGCAGCCAGCATAATGGGCACATTTGCACCAGGTACTGTGAGGGGCGGGTTATTTTCTGACTGACTGATTGTTTTTTTTTAATTATATATTTTTGACTATGTTTTAAATGAACTATATATTGTATTAGTTATATAATTTAATTATAATATTATAATATTGCAAAGGTAATATTAAAGAATGGTTGAGTAAGCGAGTATTCTTTACTATACCTATACGGCACTTCAAAGATATTAAAACAGACATTTTTAGTAGTGACTATCATAGTATTATTACGGTTCTATGACAACTACCCGCATTATTTAGTCTGCCCATGAACATGGTGTGTGTGTCGCAGCCAAATTGCAGAATACGCCGTATTACATAACGCCTAGACATTTAAAAAAACAGGGCCGTTTTATAAAGCGGCGTATTAACGTTTAGTCAGATTGCATTCCGGCTGAGAGTAAGGCCGCCGCATTGTATGCGTGCTTCGCGTTCTATAACGCAGCTAGTCATAGTGTAATTGAGCGGATCATGATCAGCCGCATTGGCAATCTTTAGTTCCAATTTTGGACACTTGCGGCGCTTTGGCGCTTTAATAATCTAAATACTATTTAACACGTAACGTGTTTTGTGTTTTGTAGTGGTAGGACTCTACTGCAGAGTCCGCCTGGGGAAGTACCACACCTTTGACAGTTATTCAACCGCCAAGCAGTAGTGTACAAGCATTACTGTGTTCCGGTTTGAAGGGCAATGTCACCAGAGAAATTACTGGGTATGAAGAGATTTAACGTCTAATATCTCAGGGTGACGAGCGCAGTGCAGTGCGGCGCAGGATTGTGTTCGCAACTTCACAATTCTGCCACTGCTACTGTAAGTGGCAGACGTGACGCTTACCACCAGGTGAACGTCTTGCTCGTCTCGTCCCTTGATTGTATAAAAAAAATATGCCACGTTATGGGAACGTTACGTGTTATGTTTACGTTTAAATGTTACATGTTTACGTATTCGTAGGGAATAATACTTTGGTTGCTCACTTCACTAATGAATGATATTCTCGAAACTAACCGAAACTTGTTACCGTATCGTGTTGGGTACGCTAGCTCTCATAATAACAACAGTTCTGTTCTCGCCGGGTAAGGGTTATTCTAAATACAGCATGAATGCAAATTTATCTTCCACTGGGACTGGCTATTCAGCACCGGAGTGCATCTTGCTGTACTGAATTGCATTTTCTTCATTTTGGAAATCGTTTTCAATCATTTAATTTATATTAACACTAGAGGTCCCCCGCGCCTTCGTCCGCGTACGGAAAAAATTCGGCCCGCTCCCAAAATTCACCACTTTAAATCATCAGCAAATTTTTTAGTAGTAGATTATTATAGTATTAGATTAGATTGTATAATAAACAAAAAAGTATTTACACATACCTACTCCTTGAAAAATGTCACCGTATGCGATCGAAACTATAAACAAAAATATTTACAGATACGTTTTTTATACAATTATTGAACCTATAAAAAATTTGGCCGTAGCCAAAAAGTTGAATGAAGGATTGATATATATTCTTCTACCAAGACGTAGTGTGTGAACATTACTAAAGTTATTATTCTACTTTGGACGGTCCTTCAGCTGGTGGTATACAGGATAAGATGACATCTTCTTATTCTTATTCTTATTCAACGTGGGGGCGATAAGTCCTGCACTGACGTCCCGCTAGGGGTGTATTGTGCATTTCCCCCGCCAGCGTCTACCCGAGCCAACCCAGCTCCTTGAAATATTGGAGCGAGGCTCTGGGCCGCTGGCATAGTAACTCCAGTGGGCTAGATGGAAGTGTACATGATAATGATGATGATAATGAGAAGCGTACGATGTTCAAAACATAATGAAAGGCAGTGAGTGCCCCTGAAGGTCTATCAAATGAGATGATGTCTTCTAACTTTCCCTTACTTTTCAGGAAATGCAATTAAAATCTAATAAAGACTCGAGTATGTGTGCCGAAGAAGTTGCGGAACTTCTCATTTGGACACGACGACGGTAACTTGTGTGCTCTCAAAGGATTGAATTATCGGAGACAATACGACCAGAACCACAATGATGTGGATTGAAATTGCTTGCAGTGGACATTTCTTAATGGGTTGAGATGAAGGTAGAAGCTAAGTTATAAGAACTGTAATAAAATTTTACTATTAAAACTGACATGGTTTAGACACACTTTTTTGTTTTATTTACACCGGATTTCTTTGGTTTAATTACCTAAATCGAATAATCCTACCTTTTTCAAGTAGAAGAGGAAGAGGTAAGTACGTCGTTGAAGAAATGACACTACTTGAGAATAAATTCGCAAGACTAATTTTTGATAGGAAAACCATCGTTCGGTATAGTTAATCGATGGATAAACAACAGATTTACTAGTCCGAAGATACTCCATGTTTATTAATAAGACCATTAAAATTAAAAAAAAATGCATTGAGAAGTCCTCAGTCCTATTTTATTGCTGATTCTCTATCTGAATGGTATAAGAATATTATGTAAACCCTTACCGTGAACCATTGATGCGTAGTCTTGGAAACAAAGGCTCAAAAATATTAGAGAGTCAAAATGAAAGCAAGCCCATTCTGAATACAAGCCGCATGCCAACCGTGGGGATAATGACAATCGCAATGGGGGGGGGGGGAGGTGCTATTAAGGGAGTGGAATTTGTCGTCCAGCAGTGGACTTCTTTTGGCTGTGGAAGTGTTGTGTGACGTTGAATCCCGTATAAATAACACAAAAATACTTCAGCTGTGTTGTGAGTCAGGAAGGGAATAGCCCCAATACCCCGTCCCCTGAATCCGTGCCAGTCATAGATGCGTAGTAATTCCTACGTTTAATTGCAGCACTCCCCAGCCGTAAAGTTAGTAGAACGAGCTAAGCCGGCTTTCTTTGAAGTTCGCTCCTCGGTATTCCGGTATTATTTCTTACTGTTGCTCCACAATTTGTATTAATAATAAACTTGAGACCCGTTATAATAAAAGTTAAATGTTTGATTAGTTAACATTTCCAGGGAACTTACTTTTACTTCTGGGATTGGTTGCATATACTTAATAGTAGATTGTTATACAAGGGATGAAAGTGACCTGTTCACTGTTCAGGCACGAAATGGTTTCTCCTCGCTACGCTCGTGCGCCAATAGTTCGACTGCCTAAATAGGTCTTTCACCCGAGTTAAACACTCTGTTTTTCATTTCGAATATGTGGATAGTTAAGAAAAGCCTGATTAGTTAAATAAACAATATTTTATTCAAACATGCATAAATAAACAATATTGGACAAAAATACTATTAAAAATAAGAGCAATTATTAAACGTACAAAGGAAAAATATACTTGACATGAAAAATATATATATATATATTATTCAGTGTTAAAAAAAATTCGACAGCAGGGACAGTCGTTTTCCAGGTACGAAAAGTACTGTTTTCATCCCTCTTATCAGGTAAGTAACTTGAAGCGTACTTTCCATGTATGAGAAAGAAATTTAGTTTCTTTATCGGTGGTGGTATAAGGGACGCATCTATGTAGCCTGCATACATACCTTATTTATTCGTATTTTTATCCAGCCAATTCATGGGTTAAAAATTATTACCAGGCAATAGCATTTGATTGATTGATTGATTAACTATTTATTGTTCACACCAAGAATTACACAGAAATAATTTAATAAACTTAAATATTGGAACAAGTGGCGGCCTTATTGCAAAAGCAATCTCTTCCAGGCATTTTTAAAGTAGCTGACTGTGATGGGCTGATTCAGATAATGATAGATTATAAAAATTGGTCTTGGTTGCTTGGTTGATTGGTTGGGATTGGATATCAAAAGCATTCTGGCGGCAAATTAACTCTAGCACTAGGGCTGGCCTTTCAGCCTAGACAAAACTTTTTTTTTTACTTTTTATCACCAAATATTTGCACATTTCCTCAAAAAGTGCATTTACGAAGCCTGTATACATCGTTCGAAAGTTAAACATGACGCACCACACAACGGAGCGTGCGGAAAAACCTTTACCGCACACTCCCTTGTATAGCGCCGTGCGTGTGGTATTTTTTTAATTTTCATAATAATAATTTAAGAACTGCACTAAAGAGTTTCACATTACGAGAATAAATATGCTGGATGATCGAACCTCCTTGGAAGCACTTTTGCTCAATACATTTGTCTTACAATATTAAACAGAAAATGTAACGAAATAAATTCTCAACACTACTTTATTTTTTTTCTAACTTTCACCACGCGCACTTAGCGCCTTTTGTTAATTCGAGCCATTTCATCTTACCTCCTAGGAGGATTATGACGTCGCACTTTGTGCATTTGCCAGTGTCAAGTATTTATTTGTATCAAGTGTTTGATAATTTTCATGTCGAATGAGTCTAAGTCACAGTCACAGTGCTGTCACACTTAGTAAGTCATGCCCTAGTAAAGTCGTGGCAACTTTACTATAAGCTTCTTTGGAGTTTTGGAAACAATACGAAAAAACACTCATATTAGAAACGTTTTAATGAAGACGAACTTCTTTCCTCCTAGGAGGATAATGGTATCGCACTTTGAGCATTTGCCAGTATCAAGTAGGTATTTGGTTGCAACTTTCCGTCCGATATAATAAAAACAAAATAATCAAGTTTGGCTCATTATCTGTTGTTCTTCTGTTATCTGTTTTCTCGCAAATGTATTGTAAAACGTTGTATGGCACTCGTGCGGTATTGACTTGTACAAACTCGTGACTATGGTAAGCCAACCAACCAACAACCAAAAAACCAACTTACCGCATTAGTATCATAAATAACTATTATCTCGAGGCAAACTTCACATAAGAATAGCTCTTCATTTCTAGGATTTCGTAGAACAATCTGTTTTAAGCAATCGTTAAAAGCATTGGAATCACGAATACAATAAAATGGATTCAAAACATTAAAAAAGAATATTGCAAATGGATTGTGAACACCAGGTAAAGTTTTGTTACTTTTACTCGTAGTAACGAAACACAACTTTAAAGCGTTTTAAAAGTGTTTCGTTTTTACACTTGACAAAAATTGGTATACAGTTATAACAATGTCATGGATTTTTTGGCGTCTCTTGGTGCTTTTTTTCTCTTCTCGAAGAGCTCCCTCGGGGAATCGTCAGTTAGCAGACTCCCCTCGTGTGGACAAGGCAGTGTGGAGCCAGATGCCAGTTTGTGGCTTAGTGATCTTTCAGGCGAGCCAGATCAACGCCGGAACGGACTTCCTTCAATTGCGCTTTCAAACAATATCGTCTTATCATTACTTGGTACAATGAGAGTAACCCGCGACCCCATAGCGTAGTATTATTGTATTTAAGTATTCTATGCCCATGCGAAGACGCTAGAAAACCAATGGAGCCAAACTCTTGTCGTGTGTCGTCTACACGCCCAGACCACCATCTGCGGGTGTTCTATAATACATAAGTACAGCACCCAGACACAGAACAAACATCTACGTTCGTCCTATATATAAAGTAAAAATCGAAAATTCGAAGCCAGTGTATGCTACCGCATTTTTGGTTCTGATCGATCGATTTTACATTACATTGAGCTAGTAACATCTACATTAAAACTCTTATCTTGTAATCGCTTTCTATACGAGTAGAATACTTCAAAAAAAAGAGAAGTGACACTTTTCCCTCCTATTTGTTAAAAACGATCAAAGGATAGCTAAAATGAGTTTTTCTCGCGAAAGAATCATCTCGTTCCATTTTATTCCAACGTCTGTAAAACGAATTAAGTCGACAATTTTAATCTTTTAGAGCTGTTGATTGTTTTCATCTGTGGTAAACTCGATTATTTTTCAACTTGCTTCGCTGAGTGCGTTTTGGTTTCAGCATAACTATGAATTATGAATAATTCAAGAAAACTAATGATTAAGTTTTCTTTACGTCGAGTTGTTCTATATTATGCATGCAAAAAAATAAGCTTGCGTTTGACCACATCCTCTCAGATGTTAAGCAGCGATGTTGCCTAGGATAGAGCACACTTATGTACAGGACGATATTAAAGTAACAATGGAAGCCGTACTTATTTCTGCCTTTTTTTCTGTAAAACCGTGTTTGTCTTTACTAGAGTTTTTTACTAGGTTGCTATATGAATACAGAACAAGACGCAGATCTAGATATGTGTTATAGAGAACTGCCAGAAATAGATTTTCTGTTGCCTCAAAATAAAACTAGGCTACTACTGACCAATATTTCACAGCGAGCTCTTCAAATTTAAGGGCCGTTTCACAACAATGTACTACGCACCTTAACACTAGATTCTCACCGCACCTCTCTAAAATTGAATAGTTGAAACATTCAACTGTATCTATAAAAGATTTACAGCCAAAAGATGGCGGTGAGCATAAACCGAAATAGGCAAACATTCGCCGGTACATATCCGGATACGCAAATAACTGGATATTTTACGTTCGCCGAAATACGGATACAGAATTCGTAATGATTCGTGTTTCTGATTCGGGTTTTGACGATTTTGTTCAATCGAATTGAACGATATGACATGTTACCGTTATGTAGATTCAGATAATCAATTATTTTACTGCACTATCTTAGTCTAGTAAATGTAAGAGTTAAGGATACATAGACCCGCAAGGTAGTGGCAAGATAAATCAAAAAATGGCTACACACCAAAGCCGCCGGGCCCGGTGGCATGCCGGTTGGTTCCGGGTGCATGGTTTACGTCTCGCATTTCTGGGAGAGAGAGAGAGAGAGAGAGAGAGAGAGAGAGAGAGAGAGAGAGAGCTGAATCCTCCATGGCCTTTCTTTAATATGATATTTTCAACTTTGGGAAATTTATTCTTTAGGCTCGATTCTAATCTTTTTTGGTAGCTCCTTGTACATTTTAATTAACATGTCATACTGAGCCAAAAAAGGTCATACAGTACGTACAATTACAACAGTAGTAGTCATTATAATCGACCAGAAGAGGTCCACTGCTGAACAATGGCCTCCCTTTAGACCGCCGCTACTTCACGACACCCTGCCATTTGCATTCACCGGTTGCCCGCGCCTTTACAATGTCGTTGGTCCACCTAGGGAGAGGCCTACCTACTGCGCTTTCTGGTACGTATTAGCCACTCAAGGCCTTTCTTTCCCATCGGTTATAAATATGTCTTCGAGTGTGTGGCCTGCCCTTCAAGCCTGCCTTAGTTGCGTGCCTTAATAGCCTACAAGTATTTACCTAGTCATTTTCCCAAACGTCTAAACCGCCTACCCAACCCAACGAATTCTACCCTACCACCTAAACTCTCTAAATCTTCTAACACACAAAATAAACGGTAGCCGAATGTGGCAGCATTACTTCCACAACATTACCTGCCTGAAGGACCGTCCCGCATTATCCTATTTACTAACAACTAGATACCCTTTGCTTACATCGTCTCAAGGAAAAGTAAGTTTTTCATACCTTTTTACGTCCCACTTTTATTCTTGGCTGGGTAATGTGTTTGGGTTGTTTGTTGTTTTTTATTTATAATAATAGCTTTCTCTCAAAAATGTCCAACATGTGTGACGATATTTTGACCTTATACAGGGTATAAGCTTGGGGTGTACTAAGCTCAAATAGGGTCATACTCATCACTGTGAACAATGTTACTTTGAGGTCAACACCAAACTCGCGAAAAAAACAGCTGTTTCATAGAAAAGTAGATGAATTTTATCTTGCGGTTTTTGGTGTTGAACCCGTAGTTTTTAAATATAATTATTCATTAATTATATATAATCCTGTATAATGAGTATGTCATTTTGTGTCTCCTCTAATATTTTGTACGCATCTTACTTACCAAAGACAAATATTTTCTTTCTTTTTGTTTCAATAGAATTGGCCTATACGTTTTACTAGTAAGTCGTTTTGCCACTCAAGACATTGTCACCGTAGACGTTTTCACGTGCCGACGTTCTGCAAACATCGTCATTTACCCTGATAGTCCTTTCGATGCGGAGACATCATGAAGCCGTTTATCCGCTTAAATAAAGACTGGTAAGAGTAGCACACTACTTTAAAAAATCTGCAATGTTTCTATGACATCACTTGCATACCAACTGAACATTTTGCACCGCGCACTCAAAGTCTATCCATCTTTACGTTTTTCATTTGTTATTTACCACTTTGATTATATACCCAACCAGCTAGATCCTCCAAGATTTACCATTCATAATATAGTAACTCATCAGCACTGTTTTTTAAATTTTTCATAAGAATTTTTCGTTAGCAAGAAAGCTTTAATTCTACTTTAAAGTTTTGGTTTAATTATCGCTTACGACTGCTGCTTTTACCATACACTAGTACAAGGAACACAGACCTATACAGATATTTTATATAATCATGGGAGTATTTTTTTCGAGACAGAATAATACATCATAATCAGCCAGAAGACGTCCACTGCTGGACGAAAGCCTCCCCCTAGATATGGGTTGCCATAATCTCCTGGCCATAAACGCTTGGCAGGCGGCTTGGGGATCCCAGAATGCCTCCAGTAGTTCTAAATGCATTTTTAGGACATAGCCAGATCTCAGATGGAATAATACATACTAGGTATGAATTGAATACCTACTACCTACCTACCTCATACGAACATACCTATTAGTAATCGGTTGATAGGCCAGATATTCGGTTGCGGGATAGTTATTAACACTGAATTCCGATCATACCTACTTCTCACCTGGGAGCATCCCAAAATTATATGTATACAGGGTGTGTCAAACCCACAGGCCAAACTTTACTTGGTCCTCCTAGTCTAGGGGCAAAATATATTCCAGTAAAATTTATAGAACATTGAAAAGCAAACCTTGTTTCAAACTTCGAAACACAATCGTAATATCGCCACATTCATTAAACGTTATTTAAGTAAGTAAATCACTGTACATTAGCGACTCATCAAGTATTTGATGAGATTAAAATGCTTTCACCCTGGTCCTTGCCATTGGAGTGACGCTCTATTCCTAATTAAGTAGGATGGATTAACTTTAAATCACATTATTAATAATTATAAATGCAGTAATGGTAGGACTCTACTGCAGTGACCAGCTGGGGAAGTACCCACGCCTTTCCCAGTTATTCAAGCGCCAAGCAGTAGTGTGCAAGCATTACTGTGTTTCGGTTTGAAGGGCAATATCACCATAGAAATAACTGGGTATGAATAGATATTACATCTAATATCACAGGGTGACGAGCGCAGTACATTGCGGCGCAGCATTGTATTCGCAAGTTCACAATTCTAGCACTGCTAATTTTATGGGCAGGCGTGACGCTTACCACCAGGCGAACGTTTCGTTCGTCTAGCCACTCGACAGCATTAAAAAAATGCGAAAGTGTGTCGGTATGTGTGTGTGTATGTTTTTTACCTCTTCACGCCAAAACGGCTAAACGGATTTAGTTGAAAATCGGAATTGAGATAGCTTACTTCTTCGAATAACATATAGGCTACTTTTGATCATTATCATCATTACCGTTTTCTTCGTCACACGGGTGGAACCGCAGCTAGTAACATCACAATTACAACACAATATAATAATAATAATATAGTATAGTAAAAATAATAATATTATAATGTAATGTAATCTCGTAAGACTGTATGAAAAACGATATCGAATCGAACAGGATTTATATTACACCCTGTGTATATGAACATAAATTAGAATCCTGAATTCTCGGGTTACCTGAGTCCGAGAACTAATCTGCTTCTAGGTCATCTTCGCAATTAGTGCGTGGCACTTTCGAAATCCCAACTGGCGACCCGAAAGTTGGACCCAAGCTAGTCCTAACGTGCTCTATAATCAGGGCACTAGAAAACTAGGCTAGCTTTAGCGTTAGAAGGTTAAAATTTACACATGGTAAAATTCGTATGTAATTTGCTTTTCAGAAACAAAGTAAGTGCTTTTTGTTTAAACGAAATGGCGCCTGTCAAAACAGTTTTTGCCAGATTGTAGTTTTCAATCTAATTATAATATATATATATTTTGTGCAGTATATACTTAAAGAGCTTTACTTAGAACCGCTATTTCAATTAATAGTCATTTAATTTCTGTGCAAAACAAAAATAAAGTGCGCAATATTACGTCTTAGGTCTTTAGGTCTTTAGAGGTTCTAAAGACCTAACCATTCATATGCACGCAAATTCATGACCATTCATTCTTAAAATTGTAACTGCTTGATCCTGCTCCGGTATACAATTTCTACTAAGAACTAGAAAGTCAGACATCTTGTTGAATGCATATAACGCAAATTATATACATTCTACAAGATGTTGGAAAAAGCTGGATATGATCCCGTGAAAAAGAAAATTCAAATCGTCTGTGCGATAAGCCAGTACTTCCCATCCTTACTTTACGGAGGCTGCGTTTTAGTACAGGTATCAAAATACTCTTTGCAATACTGATGCCCAACATTTTATTGTTCATTGTAACGTTTTGACTGAGTTCGTTCAATCGCCATAAAATATTTACGTTTTACCTGGTCCCTTGGATCTCGGTCTTGGAATAAAGGCTGATCTACCACGGGTCCGGACCGGGGCGCGTCCGGGCCAGAGCGATACCGGGCACTAAAATCTTCTTTGTTTTCACTTTTCAGGCATTGAATGCTCGTCATGCATCTCTCGCAATGGATTTCGATTTCCACGTGAAATATAGTTGTGACTGACCGCACTCAGGAGAATTTGCGAGTCCATCTGGAGGTGCCACACCTTTGCCAGTTATTCAACTGCCTAGCAGTAGTGAAGAGAAAGAATGAAGAGATTTGACATCTAACATCTCTAATATCTATCGCGATTTGTTCGTAAGTTCATAATTCCGGCACTGCTACTGTGAGCAGGCGTGATGCTTACCAACAGGCGAAAATTTTTGCTCATCGCTTTGCACTACATTGCATATCAAAAAGTTATTATTATAGGTAACTCCCATTTCAACAAGCACAGAACTCAATAAATCAAAATCATCCGGGTCCGGGACTGGACGGGACCCGGCGTAATGTTAGTTTAGTTTAGGCCTACAGCATTTCATTACGTTGTATATTTTAGTGAGAGATAAAACTTTTTCAGTGCTTGGACGTAAAAGATGTTGTTTTAGTAATATATTGTGTACCGTTGTATTATTTACTTATGTTTGTAAGAAAATTAGTGCAAAAAAGTTCTTGTTTGATATGTGGTTAGGATTATAAATTCGAATTCAACTCTACTATACTAATTTGTAATCATTTTGTTCTCCAGAATTATTTGTTTTCTCTATCTATTTCGATTTTTTTACGCTCTCAAAGCTGGATCGAACTGATGTTATCTCAAAGCTAAGCAAAAAATGGTGTAAACTGTCATAATTGCAAATGTTTTTTTTTTTGTTTAGGTTTCGCCTACTCAAAAAATTTCGAGAAAATAAACAGAATTCAAAATGTATGACTGACTTGAATTCCACCGTAAGTAACTAAGGTGTGGTATACGAGTAATGGCAGGTTCATTCACATAGTGTAGGTTCTATTCCTGATAATCTTTGAAATATTTAATTTTAAAAGTAAAAGAAAGATACAGAGATAGATTAGCTCTTTATTGCTCACACCTAAAAAATACACCCAAAGGATTAAATAGCTTAAACACTAGTGTAACAAATGGCGACCTACTGTTAAAAACAAGCAACCTAAACAACACAAATATAACACCAACCAACAAAACCACAGCAAAACCAACCAAAAGAAAGTACTAACAAAAACAAAGCAAGATGGCATCACAAGAGAAGCCTATACTCAGTATTAGGATAAGTAAGGCTTTAGAAGCTACGATGATAATGACAAAAATTACAGCGGAATTACACTAGACACTTTAGTTCAATTATATATAACCAGTGGCGGATTTACCAGCAGGCCAAGTAGGCTGGAACCTAGGGCGGCAGATTATAGGGGCGGCAAATTTGGGTCCAAATATTTTTTTTGGCTAGCTAAATTTAAAAGATACTTAGATACGTAAGTGTCGGTCCGAGTTTAAGTGATACTTTCAGGGTTAACACATTTTTCGTCCCCATTGATAGACTCGTACAGGTTCAATGAAAAGTATTCATTTCTGAATGAAATTAAAGAACTGTCATCATCGACCACTATGACGTGATTGTGAACTAGGGTCATATTAAGTTTTCTGTCCTAGGGTATCGAATTGTTGAGATCGGTAGGGGCGGCAAAATTTGAATAGCCTACTGGCGGCAAATGTGTAAATCCGCCGCTGTATATAACAGTTGATTAAGACGAACTTACGCAAAGTAAAAGTAAGTAAAGCCCTGAATCAATCTCATAAGTGTAGAAACACTTTAATGTAAACTTATTATCTATTTTTACTATCGAATTATCTTAATTTTGTATTATTTATGCTTACGCAATACATACAGTATACCCAGGTGGTTTCGCGGTGCGATCTAATTCGTATCACTTGATTGCGGCCCAATGGGGATATAGGATTAGAGCCTATTTAGTTTCAATTGAGAGAGGATGCTATCTCTCTTGGGAATATTGGTGATGAGGGAGGAGGGAAAGAAATAAATATCTACTCGTAAGGTAACATTCGAATAACGCCCTTCGCACATTATGATACACATCCGGCGACGAGTACCCTATGCGAGTCTCTGAGACTATAGTCGCCACCAAGTTACATGTACAAATCATACATTTTTATAGTGTCCAGCACCCTTATCATGTACGTTCGCGATTCCGATTGCGATAGCATGCCATCCTGCTCGTACCAACCCACTCGCGCCATGCGTGCTCCTGCTCGCGCACGCTCGCAATCAGAATCACGAACGTCCATGATAAGGGTGCTGGTCACTATAAAAAATAATGTAAGTACGATACTCCGTCTCCGAGACTCGCATAGAGTAGGTACCTTCTCTGTGAGTACCTATAATATGCGAAGGGCCTAATTGTACTGTCGCATAGGTGGAAAGAATATTTGATGGAATAACTTTTAGCTAGACTAGAACTAGGCTTTATAGCAGCTTCAATTCACAAGTTGAGTTTATTATCTGTCGCTACCACGTCGTGTTGTTCTGGCAGCCTTCCCATTGAAGCGTAGGTGTTTTGTTGTTCATAAGGTGTTGTACCATCTTTGACCGTTTTTCACGTTCAACCAAGCCAGCTATGAGTTCTCCTCAAAAGCCTCGCTTGCTTGACACTCTTGAGTTGGGTTATTTTTAGTTCATTTATAAAAGTGAAAGTTCATTATTGAAGTAAAGTTATAAGTACATTCTAAAAAGTTAATATTACGTTCAATGACGAAACATTGGCTTCTTTTATCTACAAATAATTCTAATAATAATAATAAACTGAGATAATTATAGGAAACACAAACATTACCAAAAGTGTATAACTTTAATAGCAACACCGTATGTAACAGATGCCATTTTTATAGATAAACGTATCTAGCTAATAGAATAGTTAACTTGCTCTAAACAACTCTACCTTCACTTCGACATTTCTCAATTCAGCAACAAATTAAACGACGTCAAACGTTCACTTCGTATCATGTGTGAGTTGTTCGAGAGGAACAAATGTTTGACAACTCGTTGCCGTGTCCAAGGCCGCATCCGGCAGACCGACCGACACCCCGACCTCTACATTCTACTCGACTCTGACACTGTACTGTGACCATGATTCGGTTTAATGGGGATCCACGCTGCGATTTTTTTCCGCGCGGTGGCGCATCTTCAATGCGGCTATATTCAACTGTCAATACATTTTGTTGTTTTTGCAGATAACATTTTAAAGACTCGGATTACCAGGGATCAACTGCGTAATACTGGATTCTACAGTAATCCTTTGCCTTGCTAATTAAGCTCTCTCTCCTGTATGTTGGACACATACAATTTAAACGACTATTTAACCTACAAATAATTTTAGGCCGTCAACAGCTGCATAGATTCTTAAAACAAGGCACAATACCCAGTATTTTTTCCTTGGACTAGATTATCTACGCTCTCGTCAAGAGTAGATAGATATAAGCAAAGATGCAAGATTAATTTTGCCAAATACGGACCACCGCTGGCGCCATCTGCGAAAAGCTTTGCCTGTGGGACCTCATTAACTATTTAGTACAGAACCAACCAGTAAAACTCATATAATGACTTAGACAACGCACAGCCTAAACCGGTCAGTAATACAATTTTGCATAGAAATTCCATAAAAGCAAAAAAAAAACAATAGATGTTCCATGTATTCCGGATAAAAATACCTATACTACTTTAAGTAGGTACGTTAAGATCGGCTCGGATTTATTGTCACCCTTCTTCCACTAGGGCAGCACTTGTGGTTATACAACGGAGCTGTGCCCCAAAGTTGAGTAACTCTCGCACCTTACGGGCGGGACCAACACGTTTAGTGTTTTATACCTTTTGTTTGGGACTAATTAGCCAAGTGAGGGGATTTTAATACACTTCTTTATTGAAGGGTGGGATTAAATACGACGTAAGTAAATAAATGTACCAACGATGTACGGGTTTGTTTGGTTAACTCGGAGAATAAAATGTATTATAAAGCCTACTACGCACACTAGGTAACAAATTAACCAATTTAAGACAGAAATTATATGACACATTTTTTTTATTTTTCTCGACATATCTAAATGAAACGTTGCCAAGTTGTCGCGATAAATTTCATCTCAAAATGCTGCGCGCCGCTATCTCGCTGAGCATTACACTGTTTTTTGAAGATATAAAATCACTCAACATAGTTATGTAAAATCCCAGTAGTTGCAATTGTTGAGAATAACATTACAAAGGTTCAGCAAAAATATCATTTTGATATAAGCATGTTTTAGTAGGTACCCTAAAAATGGGCTTTTAGGTTATGCTCAGTTTTATAAATCAATATTTTCTTGGATAGTAATTTAATTTATTTCTATTCCATTGCAATATTTAGTAATTTCACTTGTAATTTCAATTTCAAAAATGCTAAAATATATGAGTGAGATAGCGGCGCGCATTCTGGATCTGACATCGCAAAAAGCACGAAGGCATACATATGCTGCAAGATGTTATACCTAGACATTTCGGTATTGTACAGTCTTATTTTTATATTTTTTACCTTTACTGTCTGTGTGTGTTTTTTACTGTTTCTCTTTTTTTTTTTTTGTTTTTTTTGTTTTTTGTCGTACCTGGTTCCCGTGATACAGGCGTAGCCTAGTGCGGGAATCGCCACAAAACCGCATACTATTTTCTGTCATATACATAAGCCTACTACTACTACTTACCGAATATCTAATTATTAATTTTATTTGTTATATAGGTTTATGTTTATGTAAATATATGTATATACATATTCAGCCTACTTTATGAAGTCATCGCTATAGAAAGTTAAAAAAATTTTTTTTTACTTTTTTTTTTAAATTTAGCCAAAATATTCAAATTACTTTCATAAAATTAAGTTTAATAAGTGAAAAAAATAAAATAAAAATGAAAATAAATTTATTTACATAAACATAAACCTATATAACAAATAAAATTAATAATTAGATATTCGGTAAGTAGTAGTAGTAGTAGTTTCCATATGAAACAAAAAATTAAAATAAGCCCCATCTCATAGTTTAAAGAGGTGTAAACGTAAACATAATGTACAGGAATGTAATCTTCCGAAACGGTTCACGAATCAGCATCGTATTTTTTTCTTTACATACCGAATTGTATTGTGGCTTACTTCTCGTACCCTATTCCTATCCTATCGAAGACTATCTTGAAATATTACCCCTGCTAACAGTGGGAAAGTGAATCAGGCCTACGGATGTCAGAGGCCTACCGCTAACCGTTACAAGGGTCGCCTACAACTGGTGCACTGTCGTTTGTCATGTCTCGTTGACTGGGATGTTTTTATTACTCGTCTCATATTAATTTTTGCAAAATTTGTGCCGGTTTGTGACACGAGCAATAAAATGTGGTAATCTGGTAATGTGTTGCAACCCTAAACTTTATTTAAAGTGTATATAGGGGGTTTTAAGGCCCTTTTGTAGGTTCTCGAGACCGATGAACGACGTTTTGATCGAATCTTTTTGCTCGGTCAATTGGCTCGTCGGTTACGAAAGATCGAGATCTCCGAAAATGACCGACCGACACAGGACTAGTAGGGGGTTTTAAGGCCCTCTCGTCCTTATAAACGTGGAGTAAAAACTAAAGTCGAAACAGGTAATCCGTCTTCTTGTCTCATCATCAGCCAGAAGATTTAGATTTTAGATTAAGAATAGACGTGTGTAACTCAGCTCTGAACCGGTTCAAATATACAGATCACTAGAGAAGTTTGACTCGCCGAGTCACAGCTCAATCCAAAGCGCGGTTCACACGCAGCTCGCGGCTCAGCTGGTCGGATTCACGATATTATCACTTTTAGCGCATTACGGAACGCAGCAACAGAAGAGCGGTTGAACCGATTTTAGCCGAGCGACGAAGTGAGCGCGACGCGATGCCGAGTATGCACCGCCCGCGCCAATGTAAACCACTGGAGTCGGTTCGCCACAGATTGAATGAATCTTCTGAGGCATAACGAAGTATTTAGAGCGGAATGAGCTGATCTGTGAGTCGGTTCAAGAATTCAGCTCATTTGAATGAACCGTGATCTGAACCGCAGCTCACGAATATCTGTTGAGTTACCCATAGCTAATTAAGAATACTTTAGATGTTGGGCACATCTAAAGACATTTTGAAAAACATCAAATTTCATCAAATCCGTTTTAGCCGTTAAGCTTGAGGCATGTTGAGAGTCAAACGGTGCTACTAGATGTTGTGAACGAAACGTTTGCGTGTTTTAAGCCGGTACAGCGCCATCTAGTTTTTCGCTGGTGAAGGCCTGGCAACCGTGCAGCTTAGGTACGAGTTTATGTAACCTTGCTTTTGAATGTGTTTAGTGGGCAGAGTGAGTCTTCTATAAGTAATACTTACTATTGTTTCTTCTGTGGCAAAACAGTGATAAGAAATGGACAAGGACAACTGACTTAATATATTATATTGGATTGGAATAATATAGCAGATTACTCACTTAGCCAGCAAAAGTACAGAATGTCTCAGACATCAAGAATGTCTCATGCATAATATATTGTCTCCCGGGGCGAAGCCGAGGGTGACAAACATGAGATCTGAGGATTCTTTACTTGCTCCCGTGGTATGTACACGATTTTACGTGCCGCTGTGGGGAAGAAGTGGTTCCTTTCGCTCCGCGAAGCGGGGCTGAAGTAGCCACTTTAGCGCCGCAGGCACGTAAAATTGATAAGTTTTATGTTGAGAAGCAACATGTGTCTCCGTTAATTTTGACCCTTATTTGTAGAAAAGAAAAACAATTGACATTCGAGAAACAAAAGAAAGTCGTAAAAGAGTTATTTTACGATTATAATACATAGGTATAATATAAGATGAATTCCATTATCACCGTCGCTGGGTACAGGTGGTAAAAGCAGATATACGTGATTTTTGACCTTATTTCTTTTGATCGTCTAAACAAGTTAAGAAGTCGATATTCTAAATTGTATACTCATGCAAATATATTATTTTCTACCTCCTTTCTGCTCCTTCTTTTCCAGAAAGTCTTGTCCTTCGTTCTCCAAAGAACCAGCGCCGATTTTAGTTTTAAAAACGCTGATCCTTAGTTGGTACGTACTATAGCCACTAGAATGGCACACATTTTAGCTGAATATCCTGATTTTCTGCTTTTACAGATTTCGGTCCTTTACAAAAAGGTGTTCCGTATATTTTAGCATAGAAATTTACTGATTACTATGATAATCGATGTAAGCATTAACCAACATTCTTATAGGTATCGGTACCTATAAAGTATCGGTGTCGTATTAACATAATTATCTTAAACTTGCTGCACCCTGCGGTTCAGCCGCGTGATGATGAAAAACGGTGATGATGGTGATGGTAAGAAATAGTCTATTTATTATTCCAGCCAATATAAATGCGATATTATCCCATAAGATCCACATATAAACACAAATTAATCGTACCAACCTCAAAACTTGAAATACATAGCTCGGGGCCATGCTCGATGGCAATTAAAATATTTAACAAACTTCCTGTTCAGATTAAAGACATGGAAGATGAGGCTAAATTTGTAAAAGTGCTTAAAGAAATACTAGTCAAGAAATGTTACTATACATTAGACGAATTCTTTACAGATAAATGTATTAACAACGGAATAGAATGAGCCGCTCCGCACAATATTGCTATACCCCACTGGGGTCATTATGTCGTTACCTCCATAAATTGTGCTAAATAAGATCTGCATGTATTATATAAGTTACATAATGTTTGCAATAAAATATTGAGTATTGAGTATTAAGCTATATTCATACCGAGTTTCATCCAAATCCGTTTAGTCGTTTTGGTGTGAAGAGGTAACAAACATACACACACTCATATCGACATACTTATTTATAAAATAAGAGTTATTTTATAATTAGTGTGATGTGATTTTATTAGAGTTTCATAAATGCATAAATCATCTGAACAGCCTTACCCTAGAGTCCTACAGTAGTAATTTTGTAACTACCAATACATTCCCAAAATGTTTGCCTTCTCTGTATGTCCCGTACATCAACTCGAAGGACGTTCGTACACGAGGCGATGCAAGTGGAGGACTAAAATTCCGTCGCGACTTTACGGTACAATAGTGGTAGGACTCTGTTGCAGAGTCCTCCTGGGGATGTACCACGCCTTTATTATAACCAGTTATCCGAAGCCAAGCAGTAGTGTGCAAGCATTACTGTGTTTCGGTGTGACACTTATTTATTTATTTTTAACAAATACTCTGTGCTTACAGCATACACCAAAGCGCGCAGAGAGCCATCTAAGATTTCAGGGTGTCGAGCGCAGTGCAGTCCGGCGCAGGATTTTGTTCGCAAGTTCACAATTATTCGTACAGTCGTGATGCTTACTACCAGACGAACGTCTCGCTCGTCACGACACTTCATTGCATAATGTAGTAGCTATGCGACGGCAAACTTTTTTATTTATTTTCTTATCCATAAGAAATGGTTTTAGTCACCTTAATAGGGCATATCATGATATCAGAATCAGTATTTGAATAGTCCTGTCCTGGACATATATATCCTACCCTCGTAAGGCGACAGGGTCATATCCACCACGCTTCTCCAGTTGCGGGTTAGTGGATTCACATACGCCATTGAATTCCTTTTCCAGATGCATACGTCTCCTCACAATGTATTCCTTTACCGAAAAGCCAGTATCAAAATCCGTACATAAAATCCAAAGAACTCATTAGTATGGGCCAGGATTCAAACCCACGACATCATTTATTCGAGCCCAGCGGTCTAAAAACTAGGCTATATACCACGGCTTCTTTGGATGTTTATTTTTACTAAATAGAAATCAGAATTATTTCTTCATATCTATTTTCTTGAGTTGTGACAAAACAAGTAACTAGGTATACGAGGTAAAGGCCTCCGTGTACAAACGGCCTAACACTTCTACTTCTATACCGTCGAATCCCGCTTTAAACCAAACCTTGGACCCTGAAGCCTAAACAAACAGTTTCAGGAAAATTTACTAAAGTGAATTTTGCCGCCACATCTATGGGACCCACATTCGCTTTTGCGGAGATAGAACACGGCACTATTGAAGTTAAGGGTGCTTTAACAAAATAATGGTATGGTTTGGCTGCAAATAAAGACACCAGGAATTTAATGCTGCAATACGTTGGATCGGAGATACTAACTACTTTGGCTTCAACCTTTGATTATATGAGCTAGTTCCTCCAAGGCTTCGACACAATACCTTAAGTTAGTAAGTACATACGTTCTTTATTATTTTCTAAAATTTGTAGTGTGAGTGGCCAGTACGTCAATAAAAGCATCGATCTGACATAATCGTGTAGTTGAAGCTGAAATAGACGAGATGAGGACTTAAGGACTCACCATAGATACTTAGTAATATAACTCTATGGGACTTCTAAGGAATAATATAAGGAGACTAATATTTTTAAGATTATTCACATCAATATATAATCCTTTTCAACCGACTTCAAAAATGAGGTTCTCATTTCAATGGTATGTTTTTTTTTCTATACATATTACGCAATTATGATTGAATTTTGATGACTTTTTTTTGTTTGGTAGGTGATACTTCAGAGGTGGTCCTATATAAACGTTATCAAAATTGGGTCAATAGTTTTTAAAATCAAAATAACTGGAAAAAACAGGAAAATATAAAGATGTCATCAAGGTAGTCGAAACTGAAGACGGTTGTTTTAAAAAAAAGCGTATTATTATAAATATAGGCACACACACACAAAGCACACACTCACACACACAAACACACACGCACACACACATTAAGTAATTAGTCCGATCTACAAAGGCATATTTGCGAATTAGAATCCGAAGACAGTATTTGGTTCAGACCGGACCAGAGCAAACACGATCTTAACGCTCTTAAGCGTTAAAATGGAGTTATTTAGTGGCGCGCTTAATGAACAACTTAATATAAGCAATCATTCGATATCATCTGTCTTACTCACTCGCACCAGGCGCTGTTTGTCAAACATCTTTGTGTGGCTTTGGGCTTCAGCAAATTATTATGCTAGGGCTTCACCTGCGTGACGCTTTACGTCCAGCTATCGACATAATTAACGTGCAATAAATGATGCACTAAACAATGCGCTACATGGGTGGCCACACTATCATTTGACTTTGAATATCGGCTAACGTCTAACGCCACTAAGCCTATTAGCGTGCTAACCATATCTGCGTACTGTATCAAATACCGCGCTAAATAATGGCATTACACGCAGGTGAAGCCCTAGCATTAGAGATATGTTCGATCAGAAGCATCAACATTTCGAGTGACAAAAAAATTATAGAACCCTACAAAATATTCCCACATTTTTTCGCCAAATATTTCAGTAGAACGACAATAAACATACAAAATACTCGTCCGTTTCACGTCCCAAATAATATAACGGATGATATAAAAGCACAATATGTAATCCTAACATATGTCATCCCCTGGAACCTTTGCCAAATGGCGCGTAATTTCTGAATTGTAAAAATTCAGGTCCACATTACTCACCCGCTAAAATATTCATTAACGTTTTTGTAATAAAGCAAATATTACGGATCCTGAATCAATAAATAAAACCTGGCACACTGTTTGGCCTTCCCAAGGGGAACGGGAGATGGTGATGCGTAGAAACGTTGTTTGAAAGTTTAGTAGGTATTTGTATTCTAATGTCAATAGCGCTTTTCCTTCTATCTTTATCGGGGTCCCCGCCGTTTCATATAACTACATTTCATATAATTTCACTTGAACTAACAACGTTTCATCATTTTTGTTTCTATTAACATTTGTTTGATATAACGACGGGTGTGCTAATGTTCAAATGGTATAATGTTCGTTAGGTTCGAAATGGCTGACAGATCCGAATCAGAGCACTCCGACTCCACCTAGGCTTGTGGTCCCTACCCCTAGAGTGTATATAAAAACCGCTAGACCTTCTGGCGGGAGCCCACCCAGAAGCAGCTTGGAGCTTGTTTGGTGTTCTGCACCAAATGTTGCCATACCCTGACAAGGGTCATATGTATTACTGTAATATACACATGTTACTTAAGACCTGCATGTAGCCACATATGTTGCAATAAATGATTGAGTATTGAGTATTGAGTCTCTTCCACTGACGGAACCAGGCGAGTCAGGCGACATGAGTCGGTACGTTTAACTTGTAATTAAATTTATTAAAACCCACTTCCTCTCTCATCTGTATTTTGTAGACTTATAAAAATTTTGATACGTAAATTTAAATAAATATTAGGTCAAGTATAATTTTACGAAATGAAAATACAGGCAAACCAAATTATTCAAAGTGAACAACTATGTGAAATGAATTTATGTAAAATAAATGATTATGTAAAATAATATTATAGTAAATAAATATTAGGTGAAATTAATAATTATGCGAACTGATTTTAGGTGAACTGAAATTATATCAAGTGAAATTATTGGAAACGTTGTTATACGAAACAAGGGAGAACTATCTTTGTTGACCAAGCTTGGCATTACATAAAGTTACGGTTTATGAGAAGAGTCACCATTATATTGCACAGCCAATAATCTTCATCTTCAAGTTTTTCAAACTGACATAAAAAACCTGAACCTACTGTCATTCAATGGAGATTCAATGGGGAACAAACTCGTATAGTAGTATTGCCTCTTAAAGAGACGATCGATGTCAAGTAAACGACACGATACGATAATTTTCATTTTGTAAATTGTTTAAAATGTTATAGAGTCAAAGGGTATCTAATATTACCGTTTCACCTAAGAAAGAGAAAATTGATGGGAATGTTTTCGGATGTATGAATGTATAAGTAATATACAGTGTGTTTTATATCAGTCACGATTCACGATATAATATTATTTTCTCTTAATTTCCGTTGCCAGTTTATTTGTTATTATTGAAAAAGTATACCCGTTCTCCTTCTCGATAAACAACTTTATTGCTTCGACAAGAAATTACAATACAATTTCACCTTAATGTGAGAAGTCAATCACTTACGTAGCTATGCTTCGACAGATTTAAATTAACTATTTCTTTGATTATCTAAACAGGCAATCGATCTGGATGTAACCTCCATACCTCCGCCAACCTCCGCCTTACTCCTCCATGATCCAACTCATTACCTCAACCAAAATGTTCAACATCATCATAAAGGTAAATTAATAATTTGTTAGAAAATTACATTTTGTCGACGATAACAATAAAATTCTTGTAGCGTCGCGATAAAAAATTAAAAAGTTACCGTGCACGTGATATGAATTCATAATTGAAACCTTGAATTATTTAATTCATTATGTGAGTTTTAATGGAGTGATGATTACATTTTTGGCGAAAAGATGTAAGAGTTTAGTTTCGATATTGAAATAGCCACTGACTGCGAGTAGCATTAACAACTGCCGTAGATCGAGTGAAGTAAGATGACACCGATTGTGGTGCCGATTGGTTCGATCAAAGGTTCAAAGGTCAAACCGTTCATTTTAAGTGTGATGTTATAGGCCTGAAATTAAGCCGGATATCTTAGTTAAAATAGTTTTTAATATCCTAAGGGGTGGGCTTCTAGATTATGATACTTAATAAGGCTGCATGTGTGAGTGGCAATATTATCTATCACGCTGGTCCGGGTTGGCGAATTCAAGCAAGCCCTTGTTTTTTTCTCCGGCATTATACATGTTTCCTTACGACGTTTTCCTTCACCGAAGAGCCAGTGGTATCCATACGTTAAATCCAAGGAACTAATTAATACGCGCTTGGGATCAAACCCGATCAAAGCACGTCTTCTTCTGACTGGGCTACTACGGCATCACGGCGGGAACAAACTAATACAATATAATGTAAATACTATATTTCCTGCAAGAAAATGCAGCAAATCTTCGGGCGCTTCCGTAGCCCATATTTATTCTAAATAAAGTTTATATTATTGCATCCCATTTGGAAAATATTGTGATTTGTAAAGACATCGTAGACAGTTGAACAGCGGAAGTAGATTGCGTAACAGATGCTGGCAATACTAGCATCCTATTGTCTTTATAGTGTCTTTGTTCTTTTATTGGCTTTATATTTGTTTTAACATCTTTTGTGTTCTAGATAATGTGAAATGATACCTATGGATAATTTAATTTTAAATTTTGTAAGTTTGTTAACTTACAGACAAAGAATAAAACAACCTGCCGATTTTCTTGTTTTCTGAGAGATATAAGTAATCTAAATCATTTCGAGGTCAGAGTAATTAGAAATCTTCTAGGTCTTTAGACTTTATCTTTTACCGAGTCATTCGCTCATCAACAGGTGAGGTGGTATTCAAAAGCACTACTCAAAATGCAAACAGCAAAAAATTATGATTTGTATATACTCTGGCGAAAAGCACAGGGCATTTCCCATACTCCAGGAAAGTTTTTCTAACTTTTATAATGGAAGAACTTTTGTATGTTCCTACTACCATGCTATGGTAGATGGTGCCATGGGCGTGGCTAGGGGGATGGATGGAGGGGTACTTGCCCACCCTAGAGATTAAAATAATGCAAAGCAATCGAAGTTCTGTCACTTGACTTGCTTCACTTCGAAATCTGAGTGAATTTTTCCATTCCAAATTTAGTATTTCGCGCTGCTATTAGTCTTATAGTTCTTTCGTCAATGCAGACTTTCCCATCCTCCATATTATATTAACGTGCCTTCCCCCCTTGGGCCATTGGCTGGCGACGCTCTTGTGGTAGACTACTAGAAAGTGTCCTACTATCATGCTATGGTAGATTAATAGAAAATACCCTACTACCATAGATTAAGTATACAAACTTAATCTATGCTACTACCAAGGTTTCTTTGTGATCTTTTTCTTCACCCTCGCTATATCAATATGATAAATCTAGCTATAAAACTTCAAGTGATTGCAATGCAGCTGCATTCATCATCAGAAGTAACATAGGCTTCTCCAAAGGTACGCCATTCAACTCAACCCGATCGTCGATTTTACGCTTCAGCAATACTTCGCAGTTGCATTACCACTGAAATGAAAACACGTCTTATTTGACGGATCATTTTTATTCAAATGAATGTTAAAGGCATCGCGGCATATCATGGTGACAATGACGAATGTCCCCCCTATATAAAGTCGCTAAAAGAGCATGGCTTGGGACTGGCAGTAACTGTTGTTTGAACTGTGACTGAACACGGTCTTTATACTATGGGTACGGCCATCATGTTTGCGACTGTGACGTAGACTTTTTCACAGACATAAATGATGATAATATAGTAAGTGTAGTGAATGACGATGAGATTTGTGAGTTTTAGAGTCAATGTAAAACAATAATGTTATAAAATTTGAAATTTATTGTAGTTTACAGATTGTTATTGTTCTCAGCTCATCTTAGGATCTTTGCGCTGTTGCTCATCCGTATTGCTAGTATTGAATATAACGCTTTACAGATAACAGGATCTCTAAACTGTTATTCGGAATAGTCAAATATCAGTATACCAGTGATCTCTGTGCTTTTTTTTTGCGTTCTCGCATAGCAGTGACCGTATCCATGAACGAGGTCCAGTGATCGTGTCGTTTGTCAAAACCTAAAAAACAATGGGAAGTTTTCTGACAGCTGTTAAAACGTAGTTCTACATCCAAAGGATAGATTGTTAGTGTTACGTTATTGTTATTATTTTATGTTGATAGCAATGGTTATTTTTTTGATAGTAATTTATTAATTAATTGGCAAAGCGCACTTACTAATTTGCGTGAAATAACGAATTCTATGGGCAAGAACTTTGTTATACAAACAAGAACCACATGACAGAACGGATATAAATGAAATAAGGTTTATTTTTATTTTTTGACCTTTTTACTTTGCTAATTTCGTTCAAAATCTTCAGAACCACAGACAAGATAGTGAAACTGTTCAGGGTCATGTCTCTTCATTGCCATCGAACGGATTTTTATGAACTATATTTTTTTTATTGGCTGTCAGAAAATCGCCCATTGTAACAACAAAGCTAACGACTTTCACTTAATAATTTCGTTGATATTTACCTACCTACTATATCATAATAACAGTCGGCAAGTTCTGTGGCCGCAACCTCAAGGGGCAGTAGAGCTACAGAAATGGAATCATCATGAAAATGTAGATAGGAGCTTTCAACACGGCTCTCGTTTTACTATAGTGTTACAAGGTTTTCTTTTCAGCCTTCGTGCATGACAGCACGATGTTTTGAAAGTCTGATTTTTACAACAATCACTACAATTCAGTTACACACAGACACAGACAGTGTGTACCCGAAGTGTATAGTAAGTGCAGAGCTGAAAATGGCTTCTTTAAATAAATCAAAACAAAACTCTCGATTTTTATTTTTTTTCCTTTTTCGCGTATTCTGTCTGTGTTGGCCATATAGGAAAAGTTGTTCACAACTAAGAGTACAATGACCTGCTATCGGCTTATTAATATAGTTCCATGCAACCATTGTGTTAGGTTGAAAACAACCACCTTATATGTGTGGGTGACTTGCCCGTATAATACCAATCGAAAGTCACAATCTCCAAAAGCTTCTGATTTCATTAAATTATTATCAGAAAGGATTATCTGCGACTTTAGTAAAGTTTAATTAACTTTGCTATTGGAGAAAGTTGCAGGAAGGATAAGCCGGAAGCGATAATGCCCAAATCGCGGTGTTAAGATAACTTTGTAGGATACAAAAATAAAAGGGTTAAAAATATTAAGACTTTTTGAAAACGAGAGATTGAGAAGTCTATTTTTTTCCTATATTTATGGGATATATTGCGACACGAACAGACTGTATACCTAGAATGCGGTCCTAGAATGGCGGCCTAAAGAAGCCAATAAGGTAATGGACAGAGTATCGTTTAATATGATAGTTGACGTTGCCACATTCCATTGCAAGATGATGTCAAAGAAGAAGGATCAGAAAAACAAGTATTTTTATTCAATTAACCAAGGCAATGGGCAGGCCACATCGCTCGAAGAACTGGTAACCGATGGGGAAGAAAGGTTCTTGAGTGGGGACCACGTAGCGGAAGATGCAGCGTAGGAAGGGCTCCTACCAGGTGGACCGACGACATTGTGAAAGTCGCGGGCACCCGGTGGATGCAAACGGTAGGTTATTGTCGTGCAGTGTGGCGCTCTAAGCCCAGCATCATCATGCCCTTCATGCAGCAGTGGACGTCTCCGGGCTGATGATGAACCATGACTGATGTATTGTATAATGAAGCACATGACAACGCCCTAAGCTGTAGAATACACAGAGTACAATTGGTAGTAGTGATAAATATAGAGCAATCGCCCTTCGACGGTAGGCTTAGGTTCAGCAGTGGACTATTAAAAAAGCTTATTGCGCTAGGTAAGTACTAGAAAAGAGATACGTGGAACAATAGGTCCTAAGATGATACGGATGGTGATGAATCCGTAATGTTTACATACGGAATGTTTACCTATAGCCATACTCTTGTTTTTGCATAAAGAATTTACCTACGCATTCTTGAATTTATCGCTACGCTTTACATGTAAAGGAAATTTCGTACCAAAATCGAGACGAAGATAATAAGGTTTGAGGCTTAAGGATTCAATTTCATCGCAAAAAATTACGAGGCAATTTTGAGCGAATTTTGATTATCGCATATTCGATTGAAGACGCGACGGGATACAATCATCTTGAAGAATATCGGTATTAGCGACATATTTTTATCGATCGATATTTCTAACAGCACATACACCTGTGAATTGAAAGTAATTATATATAAAAACTTTTAGGTCAAGCCACTTTTGAAGAAAATATCAATAACGCTGTCATTTGGAGAAGTTGTTAGGCTGTGGTAGCCTGCTGTGGTGCTAATGGGAGATACTGCTAGATTAGACTTGTAATCATGAGGTCGTCGTGGGTTCAAACCCCACGTAAGGACCAGACGAAAACCCAGAAGAAAGATTTTCTGGGTTAGGTGCTTATTCTGATGCCTACCCTACATGAAATTTACGCTGACCTAGAAACAAAAAGATTTTATATCTCCCAAAAAAAGGAAGCTCCATTATTTGGTTGTACGAATTAGTCAAAGCGTTTCGTACTTATCCAAGTAAAATCCACCATGTGGTAATAGCCCGTCTATCTACTTGTCTAGTAGAAGAGGGATAAAAGGATAAAATAGTACTACTGTATTTATTCTCCGGTTGGAACAGTCAGTTTCAGGTTCCGAACTAAATCCTGAAGAAAATTAACAGCGCTACCTAACGATGAATCATTAGCATAAAAATAACGTATCCTGGTGTACCCATTATTAATATTTTGCCAACATTAAATAAACAACTATTTTGTCAAGAGTAAATTTCTACGGAGTAGCTGATTATTTTTTATGCTGAGTTGGGTAGGTAGTTACCATTGGTCTACGATTCACTTAAAAAAGCAAGTGGTTAGGTAAAACTTAATGAAGGCAGTTAGGTAAAACTTAATGACGCTATGGCACTGCAAAGTCACAAAAGCAAAGAGAATCACTACCGGCTTGCATAAAGCAAATCCACCTCCAACTATGTCAATGCAACAGTTTGACTGCTTTTGATTATCATAGAGACCTCCATCTAAACCACCTGGAGCTACTATGCCAGCGTCCCAGAGCCTCGCTCCGTTACATAAAGGAGCTGGGTTGGCTTGGGTAGACGCTGGCTGGAGAAATGCACAATACACCCCAAACGGGACGTCAGTGCAGGACTTACCACCCGGTCCCCATGAGAAAAAGAATATTTGACTCATTTTCAACCGACTTAAAAAATAAGGTTCTCAATTCGACTGTGGGTTTTTTTAACGTTTGTTACGTGATTACTCTGCCAATTATGAATTGTATGTTTTTTTTGTTTAGTAGGTCATATTGGTAGGTGGTACTGTAGTTCGGATTTTAATTCAAAATAACTGAAAGATGTCAGATGTCATCCAGGTAATCGAAATTGAAGTCAGTATTTGTTAATTTTATTTTTTTATACTTCAACTGTGGGTTTTTCAGTAACCATCATCATCAGCCTTTTATTGTCCTGTCTTGTCGTAGGCCTCTCCTAATGTACGCCACTGATCTTTATTTTGGCAGCTCTTTTTACATTAGGTACAGGCGTACAAGCAATATACATTATATAAAAAGATTTATTAAAAACATTCCATACTAATTAAATAATAGGTCCCAAAAATTTACAAATTAAATTATAGTGCATTTAAACAACATTTCATAACAATAACAACAAAAAAAAAATGGGTATGAAGTTGGCATAATCTTGACCCAAGCCGCCTGCCCCCCCCCCCCCCGTGGGTACCCGCCTTGTCGGGGCGGGGGGGCTTAGTAGCCGTGGGAAGTGTCCCCACGGTGAAGCTAAGAGGTACCCGAGGTGGGGCCGCGAAAGCGGCCACAGTGGTGGGGGCTAGGCCACTGCACGAGCCTGAGGGATGGAGACAGGCCAGAGGGGCCAGAGCTCTCCATTCCCAAGGGCCACGGTAGTGGCTGGGCCCTTACTGAGGGTCCGGACCTGGTCCGGACATGAGGGCTCTCCGCGTGTCCCTCTGATCAGCAGAGGGCACAGTGGAGAGCGAGGAGGGACGGCCAGGTGGTGGCCTCATCAAGGGCTTTCCTTGAGGGGGCACCCACTGGGTGTGTTGTGGTGGGGCTGCGGGATGGGGACAGGCCAGAGGGGCCATAGCTCCCCATCCCCAACGGCCGAAGTGGCAGGCGGCGGGGCCACTCACCTGACCCGCCGCATGGAGGCCAGGGCGTTCGGACGTAGGGCCGTCGGGCGCCCATCTCGCTGGCATGGCCTCCGAGGTGGATGCACGATGTGTCTGGGTGTTCGGACACATCGTCATCGGTGCGGGAGGAGCTTCGGCTCCCCGTGGTGGGCCCGAAAGGGCGGCGCCGTCGAGGTCGCGGATGAATGCGAGAGCGTACCCGTGACCTCGACAATAGGCGCAGTGTGGGAACACCGTTGGGTTTTTAGTCGGTAGGGGTGCCATCGAGTCTCACTCTGGCATCGAGTCCGACATAACCCTCCTGCGCCCTGGCAGTTATGCGTAAGTGCATTTCCCAACGTAAAAAAAAAAAAAAAAAAAAAAAAAAAGCCGCCTGCCAAGCGTGGGGATTATGGCAACACCCCTCTATAAAGGGGGAGGCCTTCGTCCAGCAGTGGATGTTTTATGGCTGACGACGACGACTAAACTGCGTGGTATCTTAAAAGAAACATTTATATTTTCTTCTGTATTTAAATACCTTGCTGACGGGAACTAAATATCTTTTACTTTACCCACAAGTCTTTCGGGATTCGACGCGAAATCCCTCAGCAGGCATCGCTGATTCGATTCGAGTCGACACGGAAATATTGAAGTCAAAAAGCGCCGTGTTGGTGTAAAATCCAATGTAAGCGCAAGCAAAGCTTAACACTTTAATACTTTGAGAAAACCATCTGTTACCAGTGTTATCATAATCTGTGCTGTACACAGGATACGCATATCGATATTACTATAACGACAAGAGGAACCTAAGTGTGGTCAATTTTGAAGGTTCCTATTCCTATCCTTAGCTAACATGCCTAGTAAAAAAGTGACAGCAATATTTTAATTAATCTAGAACTGTCAACTA
The DNA here is from genome assembly GCA_905404285.2 of Erannis defoliaria. Classification (NCBI taxonomy): domain Eukaryota; kingdom Metazoa; phylum Arthropoda; class Insecta; order Lepidoptera; family Geometridae; genus Erannis; species Erannis defoliaria. The sequence goes on along the minus strand of FR990066.1, from coordinate 5,388,196 downwards.
AAAGCCTTCAAAATTGACCACGTAGGTACTAAAAAGTTATATTTGGAATAACCACTTTTTAACAGACATAGTTAAAAACTGAAGTTGCTTATGAGTTAAGTAGGCTGTAAGTTTCCTAAAAATGTGTAAAATAACATCAGTAAAAACAAATTATAAACTGATCTTTCGAATGATATAATAATATCATAACGAATGCTTATGATCCAAGTATTCAGCTTGCTATCAAATTGTTTAAAATATACCATAACAACATCACGTCACGCCAGCAGCAAGTGCAGTACTTCAGAACTAGAGGAGTGACAAGTATATTCATAACAGTTACATTATAACATAATCTAACACATACCCATTAACACATAAATGTACATTTATTATGATCGTTGTTATGTATTCACAACGACCATAATAAATGTTAAATTATCAATCAAATATTAGTTACTACCTCGTTCACAGTTACGCTCTCTGCTGCGCGAGTATATACGTTGATATACAGGGTTAGTCCATAACAGTTAGCATAATTTTAAGGGTATATTCTGTACATCAAACCAAAAACCTTTTACTATGAGGCTAACATTGAAATCGCGAAAAAAATAACAGCTTTTCCATACAAAATGTTCACCGACCTCGAGCAAAATATATGGAACAGCTGTTTTTTTGCGATTTCAATGTCGGCCCGATAGTTAAAAAAAAATGATGTGCAGAATATGCCCTTATAAGGATGCTAACTGATTAGGACTAACCTTGTATAATTATGAGAACAAAAACACAGAGAGAACGGTCGTTATTCTGTAATTTGTCATTTCCAACTAATAACAGTTTATACACCACAATTTTTTATTAATGTCTAAAACTTTATGGGGTAATTGTACTCATTATTATGAACAACTTTTCCTATGGGACCAACCCTGAAATCGCGAAAAAAAATCAGCTGTTCCTTACAAAAAATACATTGATCTTGGGCAATATGTATGGAACAACTGATTTATTTTCGCGATTTCAGGGTTGACCCCATAGTAAAAGTTGTTCATAATGATGAGTACAATGACCCCTTAAAGTTTTAGACATTCATAAAAAATAGTGGTGTACATCATGTTATCCATATAGCGTTATTACAACATTAAGAATATTGAAAATCGACTCTATACTTAGTATGTACCTACGGCAAACTTATAAGCGTTGCGCCGCGCAAACTAAGCGTTTCGCTTCAAGCTAACCTGGCAAGTTTCCGATAGCTAAACTATAATGGAAGACGTACAAGTCATCAATCTATACGTGTTGACGTGACGTCGGGTATTCAATAACATATCGCGAGTTATGCTACTGGTAGTTATGGGTTGAATGCTTGGAAGAGTTGTAAAGTTTTGATAACTTTTAAGGCTATGACACGTTCATTATTTATTTTAGACAGCGTCATAGTCTAGCTTTCCAAAAGTCAGAACTATGTTTCTTTGAATTCGATTTTTAATTGGTTTAGTTTTTAATCTGATTTGATTAGTTCGAGATGCTGAATTAAAAATTTGGACAGCACAGATTTTTTACTTCTCTAGGCTTTCTTTGAATACGACTTGAATTGGAAAAGTTTTTAAATTATTCTTTGTAAAAACCGTCTAAAGAATTATATAGGCTATACTCCTTGTAATGACGCTAATAATTAGACTAAATTTATAAATGCGAAAATTTGTCGGTGTTTGTGTGTGTGTATAATTCATTATCTTTGTTTGTTACTTCTTCAGGCTGAAACGGCAGAATACATTTGGATGAAACTCGAGATAGTTTATTTCCCTGAAAAATATTTTATAGATAGTATTATTCATTCAATATTAGATATTAGAATATTAGATTTATTGTATATAAGTATTCAGCTATCTGGTTTCCACAATTCAAGCTTTGCTTAGTATGGGGCTAGATGGTGCTGTGTGTAATAAATGTCCCCCCAATATTTTTTTTTATATATATTTTTTAATTGTACGTCACTTTTTGCATCTAGTCAATTTCTTTAACTCGTTTCATGCTGAATCTTGTCTTTTCTCATTTCGTCCGATGCGTTGTACAACTATCCAAAGAGACATTTTCAATTCAAGATTTTCTAAAATTTTTAGTAAATCGCTCCTACAAATTTAATTTGTTTTGCAAAAAAAAATATTTTTATATTAAGTATTCTAACAGCTACTCTAGTTTCCATATTACAAGCTCTGCTTAGCTCGGGGCAAGATAGCGGTGAGTGAAAATAAATGTTATTTATTTTTCTATAGAAAATAAGAATCTGATAACATTATACTACGATTGTGACAAAAAAATAAAACACTATTAACTACTTAAACCACAGATAACATAGCAGTATGTTCTACGTACCTACTTGTTTAAACTTAAAAGTGGCCTCTCTCATACCTAATTGTAGTTATATGTATTAATTGTAGTTACGTTAAGACTAATTTCCATAGAAAAGTAAATGGATTAAATCTATCCTGTAATACAACCGAAGTTTATGATCCCATAAAGAAATTAAGCAATTTAGTTACTATTTTTTCCCTCTATATAGGCGTAGGTATTGCACTTGTATTACGCCAAAGAAAAAGGAGCTTGTTCCAAACAAACTGTTTCCCATTTGACCCGACAAACAAATATATTTAGGCTCCTTTCCGTAAAATATCACACTACCTGCCCATCCATTTTCTGTTATGGAAAAACCGATACGAACCAAACAATAGAAAACGTATTGGTTGTGTTCGTTTGAAGGTTATTCGGAAAATGGGTGACTCGAAGATATCATCAAAGGAATAGGAAAAACTCCTTTATTCGAAGGTGAAAGGGGCACGCTTGATATAGAACGCAATGGCAGTAAGAGCATGCACGACATATTAAACTAGATCACTGACTAATCCCTGGTATTTGTTGCATTTTTTAAGACTTGCGATAAAGATCATCCCGGAGACGTCCACTGCTGAACGAAGGCCTCCCCCATATACCGCCACACTGTACGACAACCTGCCATTTGCATCCACCGGTTGCCCGCGACTTTTACAATGTCGTCGGTCCACCTAGTGGGAGGCCTTCCTACGCTGCGTGTTCCGGTTCGCGGTCGCCACTCAGAACCTTTCTTCCCCATCGGTTGTCAGTTCTTCTAGCGATGTGGGCTGCCCAATGCCACTTCAACTTGAAAACCTTGCGAGCTATGTCGGTAACTTTGGTTCTTTGGCGAATATCTTCGTTCCAGATTCTATCGCGCAAAGTAACTCCGAGCATAGCTCTCTCCATTGCCCATTACGTGACTCTAAGTTTCTCCAAAAGGCCAGCAGTTAAAGACCACGTTTCAGTTCCATCTTATGTTGGGGGTGATAGCGGGGCGTCTTCTGGGTATTCTTCGCACCCCTTGCTGTTCCGTTACCTGACCTGCTACCTAGACCAGGAATAGAAGAGCTGCCAGGGACTAGGGGCCATTGGTTGGGTGTGTCTGTCATATTGTGTGGGGGGGTTGCCAATAATCCCCACGCTTGGCAGGCGGCTTAGGGATCGCAGAGAGTTACCACCGTTAACTAAGAGGACGCTGCTGCCCGTCCTCCGGTGGTGCTGGATTGCAGTTTAATTATATGCCCGCCCAGGTCCTCACTACGATAAAGATAGCAGGCTAGAATTGTAAGCTTACGAACAATATATCCTGGGCCGCACTGCACTGCGCTCGTCAGACTCTTCGCCTTAAGTTCCTAAAATATTAGATGTCAAATCTCTTCATGCCCAGTATGCCTATACGAACTTACTTTTATGCCCAGTAATTTCTATGATAACATTTCCCTCTAAACTGAAACACAATAATACTTGCACACTACTGCTTGGTGGTTGAACAACTAGCCAAGGGCGGTACTTCCCCAGGCAGAAGAGGCGGACTCTGAAATAGAGTCCTACCACTACGATAGGTGATAGCTAGTGCGAGCCTATTCGTCTACTTGCCTGAAAAGCTCTTACTGCATTCACTTATTATTGTCTGTGTTTTGCGTGCCTTACCTAAGGGTCAATGTCGAGACAAAATATAGATGTGTTTTTATGAAATATGTGGGACAGCTTAAGGTCCTCCAGGTGGTCCATTGTTACTCAAGGACAAGGGTAAGTTTTTTTAACATTTTTTTCTATTATCACGTAAAAATTGTATAGCATTTTTTTTCAATATCAAATAATGTATCTTTGAATGCCCCTTTTTGGACTACTTCAACTACTGTGAGGAAAAATCAAGAAAGTTTTGACTGATGCTGTACCCCCCGACCAGGTCTTTTTTTTAGAAATATGTTTTTATTTATACCTGGTGTAAAGATCCATCATCCTGGTCCTACGGCACCCTTTTTGTAACCTCCCCCTGCTATTTAATTTTTTTTTGTTTATTTAATTTATTATTTTATTTAAACATTATAATTTATTTTTGATTTTATTTAATAATGATTTTAAATTCTTATAGTTATTTTGAATATTTATACTATGTTTAATAATTAGTTTTCCTATTTATAACTTTAGTTTCATTTACTATGTATTACTTATAAAAATACTAGTTCTAATACCTATTTATTATTTTACACATATGAATTGGCCAAGTGATCGTCTTAGGAGGACTCTACGCTGTGAACCATGATAACCCGAGATAGATTTGAGATGAGCCTAGGATTACCTACCCCTAACTATTCTAGAGTTAACTCAACCCTTGGTTTTAACTTAAAAATGTAATAACGCCTGAATCAAACATCTATCACACAAATACTAACATTGCCATCGTTAAAGAGAAAGGTTATCAAACATTTGTAGTAAGCTTATTTACAGTACATACAAATATTAGATTCATTTATAATACATAAAATATAGCAGTTGTTTTCTACGCCTTGCGGTTTAGTACATACGTTATTCTGAATAATCAATAGGTACATAGATGATGCAATTCCTAGATATTTATTATCCTACTCAACTTTCTAATACGGACCTACTTCCACTTATATAGGGTAAATAAATAAACATAGGGAAAACTATCTTGAGAATGGAACTTTATAAGGTTATATGATTAAATTATTTATTAATTACTTGTTGAAATGTATGGATCATGTACGGATTAAAAATTGAAATAAAATAAAAGCTATGTACATGATAGAAATAGTGGCTCAGGTTAGGCGCCCCGCCTCGCACCATAACAATAGGATTCTTCCTTGCAGGTCATCCTCCTTCCACTTTAATGAAGTTCGCAAGACTTCATTTAATGGGGGGATTTTAATTAGTTTCGATTCATGTCAGTCTCATAGAGAAATTAAACTCTATCTACGTTATAGTCAGTCTGGTCTGTTAGCAAGGGACAAGAGGACATATTCCCTAAGTCTCGTAGTCTGTTTGTTCACGAATAAGTATTCTAACCCCAACGGCAAGTGGTCAACCGTGGGTTGTGGCGCCTGCAAAGTTTTAGTCGGGGCTCTCCCGATCCCTAATCTGGGAATCAAGAGAGTCCCTATAGGCGCAATGACCTACCTAGCCTACAGAAAAGTAGCTAAAGAACTAGTCAGTAAGTCTGTGGTTGTATCAGTAAGTATGTCCCTACCTACCTATGAAATTCTCTTGCTCCTGGTCATAGAATCAAAAGAATCTCTAAAAGCTAAACCGAAGATGGAAGGCCAGGTTTTACCATATCCGGAACGCTTCATTAGATAAATCTCATCTTAGTTAATGAGCAACAATCTAGTTAGATAATTTAAGACTCCAATTAGGTATGTAATTACATTATGTAAAATTATGCCGGTAGGTAAGTATTCTCTATTATTGTCAGTTTCTCCTCTTTTAGTAAGAGAAAACATAACATGGCACGGCTATGCTTGGCCAAAGAAAACACTAAAACCAAAGACAAATATACATGTCACAAGTTAAAACTATGGCTTCCAAATTGCCATCATTAAAATTTGATTTAGTATAATTATTATGCAAAGTTCACAAACTTAACGAGATTTATCTATTAAACCATAAGATTAACAAATCCAATTCCAGCTTGAATGGAATTTTACTCTCTCCGAAGAATCCTGAAATAAAGTTTCCCTAACATCCCTATATCTCGGCGATCGAATACATTCGCATTCAGATGAAAATATTGGATCGGCGAGATTACCCTACCGATCTATCCTACACCTTTAATAGGGCCCTAATCTTTCTAGAAATAATAATCCCCAGGCAAGCAAGAGACACGCGAGTCTCGTATTTAATTTTAACCCAAACTAATACGGGGTATTATCTAGATGCCAGCATCTAGACGTGCAAATACCCTTCTAACACTACACTGAACTATTCCTGACGGCGGTCAACCCGTAAAGACTTAAGACCCCTAACATCCCTACGGGAGTCACTTCCAAGTAGGAACTGCCTTATAACACAAAGAACAGCCCTGGAACGGTTGTGAACATCCTCCTAACGTAAGACAGTCTATATGCATTCTGGAAGGCGTCTCTAAGCGTGCTTACAGCGACAACGATCCCGCTAGGGTGCAACCTGAAGTTGTCCAGGACCCAGAGGTTCTCTTAGAGCCACAATCCAAAACTCACATAAACCGGTAGCTTGGCTGTCTTTCTCTATGGGAAAGAACAAACCCTCGGTTCGCTACAAAAACCCGAGCCTAACAGATGGGGAACTTACAGGCTTTAATTAGCTCGGCGTGTAAGTTTTGCAACCATGTGCGAGTCACAATTGTCCAATTTATTGTTCACAATATGATTTTAACAACAAACTTTACACTCAAAAACTTAATCTTTGCACTTATTCCAAACTAGCGTGAAATAAATACCAGGTTTTAAGTTGAATTTTAGCAACACTGAACAGCGAATAACAAAACATAAAATATAAATTCCCTTTGCCCACAAAATATTTAAAACAATTATTAAAGTATTTTAGAAATAAAATGAACACAAAATTAAGCAGAGATTCCCCTTTTAAAATTAATTTACAAAGCAATTGGACAAGCGTAACGACCCTACAGAAATCGGAGCACGAATGATCGCGAATCGACGCGTACTGCCCTTTTATCAACTCTCGCAAATCGACAAGTCGAAACATGTTTCCTAACCAGACGGCCCAAAAGTGTGCCACATGGAACAGAAAATGCTCCACGGACACAAAGTGATCCAAACGGCCAAAAAGTGTGCCACATGGAACAAAAAATGCTCCACGGACACAAAATGATCCAAACGGCCAAAAAGTGTGCCACATGGAACAAAAAATGCTCCACGGACACAAGGTGCGTTTCCTAACCATCTTGTATTTTTGTGAAGACATCTATAATTACCTGTAAATAAAGTAATTGTTAAACTCATTATTTCTACATTGCATTTGCAAGCCAGGCAGCATTTTAGTTGATTAACCATCAGAAAAAATACCTACTAATTGTATTCTTGTATTTATAATAAAAAGAGGCATTGTAAGCAAGGAAATGTATGCCTTTTTGTCCTGAATTGGTTACTATAATCTCATTCGAAGAGGGTAACTGCACCCATTAGGTGTCCTTTCCCATTGTAACCTTTAATTTCCTTACTTTCTAGTTTGTAAGAATTGCTCGTGCTATTTCATAAACCCAAGAAGAGTATGCTGCGCTCCAAGTTCATACCACTCTACAAGATCATGCTTAAAGGGAAGCCGTTCTCTTTCTTCAACTGAACCCACGTCAACAGCAGGAAGACGTACACCGCTGGACGAAGGCCTCTCCAGGAGGTCAAATCAACCCGAATACCATCAATTGCCCCGCAGAGAGAACATAACTTCAGATAATCAAAGTTAGGCTTATAATTTAAGTAATAAATGTGTCTGTAGACTAGTTTATATTGATGAACAGTTAAATTCCTGTAAAATTATTTTAATGTACTAATTATAGGTTTTATTTAATAAATATTAAAGGAGTTTTTCTATTTTAAATCAGCCTTCTTTTATTATCCCATTAGATCTATAACTTGTAATTTATAGACCTAGTATTACATAAATAAGATAATGTAAGTCTGAAGCCTTGGTGTTATTGTTATTATTATTATAATATTGTGAATCATAACGGAGCTGCTATATTTGTTTCGTTACAGCCAACCCCCAAAATTTATATAGATGTTCATTTCTAATCGGAATAAATTTTCCCAACAGTAAATAAACAATTCACAAATATTATAAGTATAAATTTACCACTACAAACCTTTATGTGCAATTATTATTTGTCAGCTTCCGAGTTTCAGCAATGAATTATGTGCCTGGGTAGTTCTAGCGACACATTGAAATTTGCGTTTAAGAAATTAAAGCAGAAAATCAACCAGTTTGTAAGTTGATAGTTATATTTGGTAACATAATAGTTCCCAAAATAAATAACAAATAATTTTCATAAAGTAGTCCAGTAGAACTACCCACTAACGTGTGAGCGTGTTTTTATATCCTATCACAATATGACTTTGTGTTTTTATACCAACTTGTAAACAATCTTCAAAAAAAAACTCCATACTCCGAGCTTGTTAATATATCAGCCATAAAGAAGATTGTCCTTTTCACAGAAGTGCCCTCATCTGCTAAGGAATCTTGGTTGTGAGGCAAAAGCAGTCCTAGTGACTATGCGTCGAACTCTCTTACCAAACCTACTTTTCGTTTACCAAGAGATCCCCACGCATCCCTTCCTGACAATAGACAAATCAATGGCAAAAATGAATAAAAATCCGTATAGCCTCTATATCCCGCAAAGGAGTATAAAACCATCGTCAGATTATTTTAAATTGGAGAATGTGTAGTGTAGTAAATCAGATGATCCTACCTTGTAGAGTATAAGATCTTTATGAAATCAACTTATGTTGATGTATGCCAGCTGGCCTGACCTAACTCCAATTCTCCTTCATATAGATCAACTTGAGGAAGTGTTTTGCTAACCCTCGAATCCTGACAAAGCGACTCTCATCCCGATAGTGTTGAATATTTGAGCCCCTCCTGCTCTCTTTATATATTTTTAAATATGTATATAAATATTATAGTTATAGTTATGCTCTTGCACTCTCTTGTCACTACCCCCGTATTCACGCTGACTCAAATAGACATCACCATCCCATAGATAAAGAGTATTTTGTAATATCTTTTGCACAATCCTCATTAGTTTTATTTACCAATATAATTATTTAATTAAAATCTAAATAGTTATAATGTTCCATTACAGATTGAAGTAACAACTAGTTCCCAGACCCACATTATTCCATCTTACCTCTTACCTTTTTTTTTTGTCCTTAGGTAGGTACCAAGCAAATAAAACAACCAACAATTACCTTCAATATTTTTATTATAAACAATTACGTAATTTGATTACCTTTTAAATCATAACCATTACCTCACCTTACCATTTCCACTTAGGATTACCACTTACCATTACCATTTGTTTACACATTTACCCTTTAGCTTTTAGCTATAGTAAGCGTCGTAGTAGCCACATGTAAATAGAACTTACAGGATCAATGTAATAGATGATCATAGCAAATTAGCAAACACACAATTAGTAGGTATACACATTTTGGGATAAAATAGAGTTTTAAATAAAACCATTAATTGTTGCACAGCACTGAATTTATTAATTAAAGTAGGGATAATATAATTGCTACCAGTTATTGTTCTTAACTTTGATTTTATTAATAATATTACAACATGATAGACTTATATTCTAGGTACACAACAAAGGTAGGCGTCCACAACACTGAATTTATTAAGTAAAGAAGGAATAAGGGATAATAAAATTGCAATCAGTTTTTTTTTCTTAGCTTTGATTTTATTAGTAATATTATAACATGACAAACTTATATTCTAAGTACACAACAAAGGTAGGCAGACCATGTACATATAACGCAATTTTCTTTTTATAAAAATTAAGTAAATTTGGACTAACGCTAATCAGCCTTTTATAGTCCACAGTTGTTCATAGGTCCGCCATCGAAATATATTGCGATATATAATATAAGGGGTTTTTTTTTTAACATTTTTTTTTTTTTTTTTTTGCTCTAATTAATTTTAAGATGTCGTAAAGAAAATAATCTATTTTCTATATTTGATATTTAAAGTTAACCCTGTAAGGAACTTTAATAAAGATTAAACCTCACTGGCATCCATAATGTCATCTGGAAGGATTACTAGGATTCCTTACATTTTCTTGTACCATCTTAAAAGTTTTATACTTTTTATTTTCTCTTGTTTTTTTTTTTACTTCGCTTAACATCAGTAACATCTTAACATCTTACGTCTTAACATCAGTAACATCTTGACATCTTACGTCTTAACATCAGTAACATCTTACCATCAGTAACATCTCAGCATCTCAACACCAGTAACATCTTACCATCAGTAATATCTTAGCGTCATAACATCAATAACATCTTAACGACTTGACATCAGTAATATCTTAACGTAAAAAACTTATAAGTTCACTACTTGTTTTTTTCCGAAAGTCGCTTAATACCAGTAAAGTTGTAATTACAGGGTCTCTTCATTTATTATTATTTACCCTCTATAAATTTTTTTTTTCAACTGATATCCCGTTGATTATTACCCCAGTCTAACAATTAAACCACAGTTTCTTATATACCTGTTACGTTTGACCACAACTTTGAGCGAATCTATCTCTATGCTGCCATTTTAATATCAAACAAACTTACATAATTACATACAATTAATATCTTAGATGATGATGATGATGAAAATCTTAGAAATCCCAAAATCAAATCAATGAACCTCTTTAGGACTAAGAAAAGCTAGAGATATTTAACTTACCCCATGCTCATTATAATTATTACGTAGATCCTAGACTTTAATAAGTTTATTAGGTAGGTAATTCATAACCTAAAGAACGCAGAGTAATTAATACAATGAACCCAATTTAAGACACTGCACGGTTTGCTTACGTACATAAGCAACACTCGCAAAAGCATCACCCCTTCCATTCGTTTGGCGTCAACTCAATTCACCCAAACTCACTCTACAACTGAACATCTGTTATCGGGATTCGAACCCAATACATCGTAAATACTTACTCCTTTGTTATTCGCTATGTAATGGCTTAATGGATTTGTGAAAGTTGAAGTTTGAAATGAAATGGACTCATACCTTATGTTAGGACTAACTTTTACCTAGAGGATACCCTTCGTCTAGGAAAACACGGTTCCCGCAGGACAGCGAGTGAAACTACAGGGCCTTGCTAGTTTATTTTTTTGTACGTAAAAGAATAAAGAAGAGATTATATCAGAAATCCGCATAATTTTAAGTACATACCTACAACCCCCCGCTTCTAATTTTCTTTAGTTATTTACATATACTTTTTATACAATTTAACTTAGATGGATAGATAGAAACTCCCCACTGTGCACACCAGAAGCACAAACAACGACAGAAACAAGAATTTTATGAACTAGTGACAATGTGGAAGCCTTATCGCCAGCAGTGATCTCTTCCAGGCAACCATTAGATAGTAAACATTAGATAGTAAAAGCTTTACCTATTTCTAATCAGAAGTACTTAGTCTAGTAATTATTTAACAAAATGAAAGGTTCTGGTCTAAACGTAGAAATATTGTTATACACGCCATGCCACGCCACCTATTGACGAATTTCTTTATTACTTCAATGATTCAATAACGATTCCCGTGACTTTCCAATAAGCTGTATCCACTCGACTCCTGTTTTCGTTTTCTCGGTATATGCATGTTCCACTCGTTGACAATAGAGGACGTTATATTTCTCCTTCAATATTTTATTCATCTGTAAAATATTTTAACCTGCGGACATAGATATTTTACAATTAATTATTTGTATTCCATTTGCAATAATAACTTCTCATTTAAACTTTAACCTTAATCAACACCCTTGTTCTTTAGTGCTAGTCTTTCGATTTAATTAAGAGCAAGTTGGTGTTTGTTATTTTATCTGTTGTACCATGTACCACTATATCTTAGACAATAGGCAAGTACATTGTACAACCATCAAACCCGTACGACGATCCAAGCTTGCCAAAGAAAATGGAAGAAATGGGAGTCACGAGGTCACAGTTCGCTGCGAACATTAGTAGGTACAGTACAAACGACCAGTAACTTCGGTTGATAATTGGTGCGATGACACGACGACAATATTCATTAATTCCTATCAATCTCTAAATCTAAAATAACAAACCATTTATTTCAATATATTTTAATTCTCTAAACCTAATACAATATTTTATTTCAATATAATTAACTTATCTCAGAACTTCTTACGCCATCTATCGAGTTTAAGACTAGCTATCCACTTTGATCAATTGCATTTTAATTCCACTCCTTACCATAAGAGGGCGCTTAAATAAATCTTAATTCTACCCGCGACACGACACCTTCTAGTTTTTAACCTTCAAACATATACCAACGGATGGAGATGGCAAACCAAGACACGTCCTTCTGCCAGAGCTGTAATATTTAGTGTCCCTTTGTGTCTTTATTTTAGACGAAGATGTAATTGAAAGTGTGCCATGTGTGTTCACCTTGCTTCCCGCATACCAGCGGAGGAGGCAAGCTGTGGCACAACCTACTGACAAATTGCCTTATAATGTTCAGTGTCCCTTTGTGTCTTTATTCTTACCAAAGTGACGATCCACTTGAAAGTGCCCCATTCGTGTTTACCTTGCTCCCCGCAAAACGGAAAATGTATTAACGCAGATTATAGCTAATGCATCTCCAGCGTTACTTTCTCTAAGGGTATAACTCAAGTTAGGAAATGTTACAGATAATGTTACCAATACTCTCTAAGAACAAGAATCTTTAATAACTAAACAAAATACGATATGCTAAAGCCTGTTGTACTATCTACTGCATAAAACTGGCAACTTATTACTGATCAGCAGGGTATTGCGTTCGGAAAATCTAAAAAAAGTGCGATGCCAATATAAATTGTTGATATTTTTCTTCTTTCGTTTTTGGCTTCACTTGTGCTGAATGCTTCCCTTTACTGAAATTTCGAAGGTGTGTATTACACGATTAGGATTCTTATAAAGAGTACATCCTAAAGTTATAAAACTAAGATATTATACCCTATTGAGAGAAAACGTTTTATTATCAAACCATCATCCTAATATCTTCTCAGCATAAGCATATTCCCCCATTTAATAGATATGTAAATTCTAACTAGCAATACATCTCCAAAGAATCTTGTAGTAAAGTCGCCACGACTTCACTAGGGCATGATAGGTTCTGACCGTGACTCACTGTATTTAACTATGACTGTGACTAGGACACATTTGACTGAAGACAGAAAAAACAGAAATAACAGAAAGAAAGATCGGTGCAGAAATATGTATGCGGCTGAAAGACTTGTATCCATGGCAGCATCACCAAACCATCAAACGTACCAAAGAAAAAAATATTTTTTGTTTTCTTTCTTTTCTTAGAGTTAGGACTTTCTAGTTGGAATCGATTTATTTCTGTTCTCATAGACTTCAATTCGATTCTGTGAAATTATAATTTTATGATTACCCGTTATTTACGTTGACCTTCTACAGTGTAATAAATAATAAGACAAAATACATAACTATATTTATGGCAATTCCCACCAACTCGAACCACATAACCCACGTGCTATCATTAAATCACACTACCCTCGGGCAATACAGGCCACCCTTTATTGCAATACCAAATACCTTTAATTGTAATACTGCAGTCTGCACTACGGTCTCACTTACTACAGATTTTTTTGTATCTACTTACTATACTAATATTAGTAAAATTATGGTTTTCAGCTTCAGTACTCTAGAACATTAGTAAACATTTTGAATGCGAATAATACTACAAGGAATTCTTTTTTTTTTTTTTTTTTTTTTTTTTTTTTTTTTTTCATTCGATTATTTATAAAATACTTGTCAACTTTCTGCGAATCTCTAATGATGTACTGACCTAACCTAACAGTGACATGACATATGCTGCGTTCCGTAATGCGCCAAAAGTGATAATATCGCGAATCCGACCAAAGTCAGAAGTATTTCTCAATCAAATCAAAGCCCTTGTATTTTGTGACTATTAAATTTGGTCGGATTCGCGATATTACCACCCTTAGCGCACCACGGAACGCAGCAATAATATGACACACAAATATTTAAATAGTTCCCGCCATTCCCACTATTTTTCACAACATAACCTTAAGCTTAGTATGATATTATAATTAGCATCTACATTTAAAACTTGAAAGTTTGTACAGCATCTAAGTACATTTAAAAGTTTGTACAGTAAACATTGTGTCATCCCAGAAACCACCAAAGCCGGAGGCTTATCGCATACTTACCTCCGAATAGTTAATGTGATGGATAACAACTCAACTACTACTATTTTTGTATCAGAAGGATATTCTAATTAATTTGGTAAGTATCTTTTGTTTTGTTATAGTTACATACAACCGCTCCTTAATCACTCAAAGGTTCACTTAACATCATAGACAGGTATGACCAGTGTGTTGAAATAAAAACATCTTAAGGTATGACACTATGCTCTGTAAGAATTTACTGTAAGATAACACCAATACACTAAGAATTTTGTCTATCTACTCCGTAACTATTTCTTTCTAACTAGATTCGGGATTAACACCGCTTACCTTGTACATGTCCACCGTTCGAGTTAGGATAATTTTAAGTAGGTAACTAATAAAATTACATCTTATTTTTCAGAAACCATGAAAGCGATCTACTAGTAGAATAATTTATGCCTACTTCTATACAAGGACTAACATACTTGCAACTTTGAAACTACACAACTGGTTGAGAATGGATTAATGTCAACCTACACCATTTTCAGTACATACCAGATACTGACAGTGTTTAATTACCAGGTAATTAAATGATTATTAACTTAATTTTACTGTGGAAGTAAGTTATGTACATAATAAGACAATATAGCAACACAATTTTAAACATAACAAAAGTAGAGCTTACTGCATTAGAATTTGTTTACCTTGTTTAACATGATCAGAACAAAGTGTGAGATGCCTTAATTATTATTTTTACCCTACTACGATTTACTTTGAAATCTATGCAATGTATCTAGGTTGTAATGACTTCAATTACATATTTTGTTCATTAGTTTTTCTACAACTTTACTAGGCAAATACAAATTAACTGGCTACTATGTGAATTCCCCGTGCAATTAAAACAAAAATGTAATTGGCTACTGTTACATTTACCATTGTTATCGTAACAATGATACTAGTGGAGCCTTAAACAGCCTTTCCCTGATATAATTTGCCTATAATATGTCCTAATAAAAAACCTAATTATGTTATAATTATTTTAATTTAACATTTTCAGTGCTCCTTCATGAATTAACTCTAATTCTATGGAGCTTCTACAATTCTAACTCATGCAGTTCCGTAACAAATAACCGATGACCTATGACATGAGTAAATAAGGAAGTCCTAAACGGTAAGCAGCAAATACTTTTACGTCTATACCTAATCACATGTTAGAATTTTAACAACAGTATTAATTCAGTATTTGCACCTGCGCACTTCTATTTTATGATTTACAAGAAACACCATAAACTCTGATACTTCCTTCACATTAAATTACTTATAGCTTAATTTCTTACTAAAGAAATATCATATTATGTGTGTGAAACTAAGTTACTTTGACCTCTACACCGCAGAACGAACAATAAATACCTAGTAATTGTAAAAGTGAGCGAAACCATAGTACACAGCTAGTTTAAAATATGACTTTTCTATGTGAATCAAATTTCCTACGTTGCATAGTGAATAAAATTAACCATGTATGTAATTTCTAACAATACGTTTTCTTATAAGTAAAGAATTCAATGGATAGTTTAGACAAATTATTACAAGATTTACTATTAATTTTCTATTGAAACTTCCTCCTCCTTTATTCCTTTCTGGTTTTTTTTTTTCTCTTCCTCCTTTCTTCTTTTTTTTTTCTTTTCTTGAACTTTTCTCGCCTGATGTTATGTCTCTTGCCTACTTATAGCCGTTTACTGCCTGCTATAGGTTTTATGTACCCTAGTACCATTTTACTGATTGTTTACTACTGTGTTGTGTTATTGACTATACATTTTTCCCATTAAATTGAAATTAATTGTAAGATCCTAAAGTGTGTTTTATTCCCTTTCAGATGTGACAAGATGAAATATTAGAGTTTGCCTGCCTGTTACTACTTTCACCAACAATTGGACATTCTAACAAGATTCAAGCAATGCTGAGCTGCAACAAGAATTTTGTTTATCTACTCTGCTACCACATTTGTTTTTCTTTTGTTCTATGTTAAGTTTATGTTGTTATGTTTATATTATTTCATTATCTTTTATCATTTTACAATTCAATGATTTACAAATTTACAATGTACCCCAAGTGTATTATGCATTAAATAGTACCTACCCTCTTGTTTCCATTTCGAAAATAACCAAAAGCTAGGAAACCAAATTATTTAGTTAAGAGAATTTAATTTACATTTAGTTCAATTTAATTTATATCTGAAAACTAGCCTGGACTAGTTAAGAGAATTTTAAACAATTATAATATAATTAAGTTAGTCAGCTATCAATATTATATAATTACACAACTGCTCAAGAAACCGTTACTCTTTTATAGTATGTAATATGTTTTATAGTATGTAAGTGTTGTGTATATTCTGTTTCTACTTATTATGTCTTATAAGGAATATCATATGAGTATTTAACTTATACCAAGTATTTTTTTACAATTATTTTATTATATCTGTACTTATACAACTGAAATCTGATATGTTTTGAAGTAGAATCCTAAATATTTACTTACAATTATAATTTGAGTTCATACTTGAAAGATATTTTGTACTAACATTGTATTATTTCCTAAGATAATGTACATGTATAAAATATACTTACATAATCTACCCAAAATCAAATATTATACATATCTTTAATTTGGTACCAGAATTAATCTAAATTAATTGAATTTACTATCTCAACCCCCTAGCTTTTTAACTATAAAACTCGGACCTATCTACTTACGTTTATTTTTTATTTTTCATTAATTATTTAATATTAGTTCATCTCAAATCAATCGCATCACTACACAGCAACATTTTGTCCAGGAGAAACCCGGACAGTAGTCTAAAATAAATACAAATAAGATGAAGGATATAAAGATACAGATAAGAACACCTTATAATTATGAAGTTAAAATGTAAAATCCCATACTATAGTTCATCCTGGTCTTAGGCACAAATTTTGTACCCCCCGACCAGGTCTTTTTTTTAGAAATATGTTTTTATTTATACCTGGTGTAAAGATCCATCATCCTGGTCCTACGGCACCCTTTTTGTAACCTCCCCCTGCTATTTAATTTTTTTTTGTTTATTTAATTTATTATTTTATTTAAACATTATAATTTATTTTTGATTTTATTTAATAATGATTTTAAATTCTTATAGTTATTTTGAATATTTATACTATGTTTAATAATTAGTTTTCCTATTTATAACTTTAGTTTCATTTACTATGTATTACTTATAAAAATACTAGTTCTAATACCTATTTATTATTTTACACATATGAATTGGCCAAGTGATCGTCTTAGGAGGACTCTACGCTGTGAACCATGATAACCCGAGATAGATTTGAGATGAGCCTAGGATTACCTACCCCTAACTATTCTAGAGTTAACTCAACCCTTGGTTTTAACTTAAAAATGTAATAACGCCTGAATCAAACATCTATCACACAAATACTAACATTGCCATCGTTAAAGAGAAAGGTTATCAAACATTTGTAGTAAGCTTATTTACAGTACATACAAATATTAGATTCATTTATAATACATAAAATATAGCAGTTGTTTTCTACGCCTTGCGGTTTAGTACATACGTTATTCTGAATAATCAATAGGTACATAGATGATGCAATTCCTAGATATTTATTATCCTACTCAACTTTCTAATACGGACCTACTTCCACTTATATAGGGTAAATAAATAAACATAGGGAAAACTATCTTGAGAATGGAACTTTATAAGGTTATATGATTAAATTATTTATTAATTACTTGTTGAAATGTATGGATCATGTACGGATTAAAAATTGAAATAAAATAAAAGCTATGTACATGATAGAAATAGTGGCTCAGGTTAGGCGCCCCGCCTCGCACCATAACAATAGGATTCTTCCTTGCAGGTCATCCTCCTTCCACTTTAATGAAGTTCGCAAGACTTCATTTAATGGGGGGATTTTAATTAGTTTCGATTCATGTCAGTCTCATAGAGAAATTAAACTCTATCTACGTTATAGTCAGTCTGGTCTGTTAGCAAGGGACAAGAGGACATATTCCCTAAGTCTCGTAGTCTGTTTGTTCACGAATAAGTATTCTAACCCCAACGGCAAGTGGTCAACCGTGGGTTGTGGCGCCTGCAAAGTTTTAGTCGGGGCTCTCCCGATCCCTAATCTGGGAATCAAGAGAGTCCCTATAGGCGCAATGACCTACCTAGCCTACAGAAAAGTAGCTAAAGAACTAGTCAGTAAGTCTGTGGTTGTATCAGTAAGTATGTCCCTACCTACCTATGAAATTCTCTTGCTCCTGGTCATAGAATCAAAAGAATCTCTAAAAGCTAAACCGAAGATGGAAGGCCAGGTTTTACCATATCCGGAACGCTTCATTAGATAAATCTCATCTTAGTTAATGAGCAACAATCTAGTTAGATAATTTAAGACTCCAATTAGGTATGTAATTACATTATGTAAAATTATGCCGGTAGGTAAGTATTCTCTATTATTGTCAGTTTCTCCTCTTTTAGTAAGAGAAAACATAACATGGCACGGCTATGCTTGGCCAAAGAAAACACTAAAACCAAAGACAAATATACATGTCACAAGTTAAAACTATGGCTTCCAAATTGCCATCATTAAAATTTGATTTAGTATAATTATTATGCAAAGTTCACAAACTTAACGAGATTTATCTATTAAACCATAAGATTAACAAATCCAATTCCAGCTTGAATGGAATTTTACTCTCTCCGAAGAATCCTGAAATAAAGTTTCCCTAACATCCCTATATCTCGGCGATCGAATACATTCGCATTCAGATGAAAATATTGGATCGGCGAGATTACCCTACCGATCTATCCTACACCTTTAATAGGGCCCTAATCTTTCTAGAAATAATAATCCCCAGGCAAGCAAGAGACACGCGAGTCTCGTATTTAATTTTAACCCAAACTAATACGGGGTATTATCTAGATGCCAGCATCTAGACGTGCAAATACCCTTCTAACACTACACTGAACTATTCCTGACGGCGGTCAACCCGTAAAGACTTAAGACCCCTAACATCCCTACGGGAGTCACTTCCAAGTAGGAACTGCCTTATAACACAAAGAACAGCCCTGGAACGGTTGTGAACATCCTCCTAACGTAAGACAGTCTATATGCATTCTGGAAGGCGTCTCTAAGCGTGCTTACAGCGACAACGATCCCGCTAGGGTGCAACCTGAAGTTGTCCAGGACCCAGAGGTTCTCTTAGAGCCACAATCCAAAACTCACATAAACCGGTAGCTTGGCTGTCTTTCTCTATGGGAAAGAACAAACCCTCGGTTCGCTACAAAAACCCGAGCCTAACAGATGGGGAACTTACAGGCTTTAATTAGCTCGGCGTGTAAGTTTTGCAACCATGTGCGAGTCACAATTGTCCAATTTATTGTTCACAATATGATTTTAACAACAAACTTTACACTCAAAAACTTAATCTTTGCACTTATTCCAAACTAGCGTGAAATAAATACCAGGTTTTAAGTTGAATTTTAGCAACACTGAACAGCGAATAACAAAACATAAAATATAAATTCCCTTTGCCCACAAAATATTTAAAACAATTATTAAAGTATTTTAGAAATAAAATGAACACAAAATTAAGCAGAGATTCCCCTTTTAAAATTAATTTACAAAGCAATTGGACAAGCGTAACGACCCTACAGAAATCGGAGCACGAATGATCGCGAATCGACGCGTACTGCCCTTTTATCAACTCTCGCAAATCGACAAGTCGAAACATGTTTCCTAACCAGACGGCCCAAAAGTGTGCCACATGGAACAGAAAATGCTCCACGGACACAAAGTGATCCAAACGGCCAAAAAGTGTGCCACATGGAACAAAAAATGCTCCACGGACACAAAATGATCCAAACGGCCAAAAAGTGTGCCACATGGAACAAAAAATGCTCCACGGACACAAGGTGCGTTTCCTAACCATCTTGTATTTTTGTGAAGACATCTATAATTACCTGTAAATAAAGTAATTGTTAAACTCATTATTTCTACATTGCATTTGCAAGCCAGGCAGCATTTTAGTTGATTAACCATCAGAAAAAATACCTACTAATTGTATTCTTGTATTTATAATAAAAAGAGGCATTGTAAGCAAGGAAATGTATGCCTTTTTGTCCTGAATTGGTTACTATAATCTCATTCGAAGAGGGTAACTGCACCCATTAGGTGTCCTTTCCCATTGTAACCTTTAATTTCCTTACTTTCTAGTTTGTAAGAATTGCTCGTGCTATTTCATAAACCCAAGAAGAGTATGCTGCGCTCCAAGTTCATACCACTCTACAAGATCATGCTTAAAGGGAAGCCGTTCTCTTTCTTCAACTGAACCCACGTCAACAGCAGGAAGACGTACACCGCTGGACGAAGGCCTCTCCAGGAGGTCAAATCAACCCGAATACCATCAATTGCCCCGCAGAGAGAACATAACTTCAGATAATCAAAGTTAGGCTTATAATTTAAGTAATAAATGTGTCTGTAGACTAGTTTATATTGATGAACAGTTAAATTCCTGTAAAATTATTTTAATGTACTAATTATAGGTTTTATTTAATAAATATTAAAGGAGTTTTTCTATTTTAAATCAGCCTTCTTTTATTATCCCATTAGATCTATAACTTGTAATTTATAGACCTAGTATTACATAAATAAGATAATGTAAGTCTGAAGCCTTGGTGTTATTGTTATTATTATTATAATATTGTGAATCATAACGGAGCTGCTATATTTGTTTCGTTACAGCCAACCCCCAAAATTTATATAGATGTTCATTTCTAATCGGAATAAATTTTCCCAACAGTAAATAAACAATTCACAAATATTATAAGTATAAATTTACCACTACAAACCTTTATGTGCAATTATTATTTGTCAGCTTCCGAGTTTCAGCAATGAATTATGTGCCTGGGTAGTTCTAGCGACACATTGAAATTTGCGTTTAAGAAATTAAAGCAGAAAATCAACCAGTTTGTAAGTTGATAGTTATATTTGGTAACATAATAGTTCCCAAAATAAATAACAAATAATTTTCATAAAGTAGTCCAGTAGAACTACCCACTAACGTGTGAGCGTGTTTTTATATCCTATCACAATATGACTTTGTGTTTTTATACCAACTTGTAAACAATCTTCAAAAAAAAACTCCATACTCCGAGCTTGTTAATATATCAGCCATAAAGAAGATTGTCCTTTTCACAGAAGTGCCCTCATCTGCTAAGGAATCTTGGTTGTGAGGCAAAAGCAGTCCTAGTGACTATGCGTCGAACTCTCTTACCAAACCTACTTTTCGTTTACCAAGAGATCCCCACGCATCCCTTCCTGACAATAGACAAATCAATGGCAAAAATGAATAAAAATCCGTATAGCCTCTATATCCCGCAAAGGAGTATAAAACCATCGTCAGATTATTTTAAATTGGAGAATGTGTAGTGTAGTAAATCAGATGATCCTACCTTGTAGAGTATAAGATCTTTATGAAATCAACTTATGTTGATGTATGCCAGCTGGCCTGACCTAACTCCAATTCTCCTTCATATAGATCAACTTGAGGAAGTGTTTTGCTAACCCTCGAATCCTGACAAAGCGACTCTCATCCCGATAGTGTTGAATATTTGAGCCCCTCCTGCTCTCTTTATATATTTTTAAATATGTATATAAATATTATAGTTATAGTTATGCTCTTGCACTCTCTTGTCACTACCCCCGTATTCACGCTGACTCAAATAGACATCACCATCCCATAGATAAAGAGTATTTTGTAATATCTTTTGCACAATCCTCATTAGTTTTATTTACCAATATAATTATTTAATTAAAATCTAAATAGTTATAATGTTCCATTACAGATTGAAGTAACAACTAGTTCCCAGACCCACATTATTCCATCTTACCTCTTACCTTTTTTTTTTGTCCTTAGGTAGGTACCAAGCAAATAAAACAACCAACAATTACCTTCAATATTTTTATTATAAACAATTACGTAATTTGATTACCTTTTAAATCATAACCATTACCTCACCTTACCATTTCCACT
This sequence comes from Erannis defoliaria, assembly GCA_905404285.2. Taxonomy (NCBI): domain Eukaryota; kingdom Metazoa; phylum Arthropoda; class Insecta; order Lepidoptera; family Geometridae; genus Erannis; species Erannis defoliaria. Next base: position 5,365,865 of record FR990066.1, on the reverse strand, counting down.
TAGGATTACCACTTACCATTACCATTTGTTTACACATTTACCCTTTAGCTTTTAGCTATAGTAAGCGTCGTAGTAGCCACATGTAAATAGAACTTACAGGATCAATGTAATAGATGATCATAGCAAATTAGCAAACACACAATTAGTAGGTATACACATTTTGGGATAAAATAGAGTTTTAAATAAAACCATTAATTGTTGCACAGCACTGAATTTATTAATTAAAGTAGGGATAATATAATTGCTACCAGTTATTGTTCTTAACTTTGATTTTATTAATAATATTACAACATGATAGACTTATATTCTAGGTACACAACAAAGGTAGGCGTCCACAACACTGAATTTATTAAGTAAAGAAGGAATAAGGGATAATAAAATTGCAATCAGTTTTTTTTTCTTAGCTTTGATTTTATTAGTAATATTATAACATGACAAACTTATATTCTAAGTACACAACAAAGGTAGGCAGACCATGTACATATAACGCAATTTTCTTTTTATAAAAATTAAGTAAATTTGGACTAACGCTAATCAGCCTTTTATAGTCCACAGTTGTTCATAGGTCCGCCATCGAAATATATTGCGATATATAATATAAGGGGTTTTTTTTTTAACATTTTTTTTTTTTTTTTTTTGCTCTAATTAATTTTAAGATGTCGTAAAGAAAATAATCTATTTTCTATATTTGATATTTAAAGTTAACCCTGTAAGGAACTTTAATAAAGATTAAACCTCACTGGCATCCATAATGTCATCTGGAAGGATTACTAGGATTCCTTACATTTTCTTGTACCATCTTAAAAGTTTTATACTTTTTATTTTCTCTTGTTTTTTTTTTTACTTCGCTTAACATCAGTAACATCTTAACATCTTACGTCTTAACATCAGTAACATCTTGACATCTTACGTCTTAACATCAGTAACATCTTACCATCAGTAACATCTCAGCATCTCAACACCAGTAACATCTTACCATCAGTAATATCTTAGCGTCATAACATCAATAACATCTTAACGACTTGACATCAGTAATATCTTAACGTAAAAAACTTATAAGTTCACTACTTGTTTTTTTCCGAAAGTCGCTTAATACCAGTAAAGTTGTAATTACAGGGTCTCTTCATTTATTATTATTTACCCTCTATAAATTTTTTTTTTCAACTGATATCCCGTTGATTATTACCCCAGTCTAACAATTAAACCACAGTTTCTTATATACCTGTTACGTTTGACCACAACTTTGAGCGAATCTATCTCTATGCTGCCATTTTAATATCAAACAAACTTACATAATTACATACAATTAATATCTTAGATGATGATGATGATGAAAATCTTAGAAATCCCAAAATCAAATCAATGAACCTCTTTAGGACTAAGAAAAGCTAGAGATATTTAACTTACCCCATGCTCATTATAATTATTACGTAGATCCTAGACTTTAATAAGTTTATTAGGTAGGTAATTCATAACCTAAAGAACGCAGAGTAATTAATACAATGAACCCAATTTAAGACACTGCACGGTTTGCTTACGTACATAAGCAACACTCGCAAAAGCATCACCCCTTCCATTCGTTTGGCGTCAACTCAATTCACCCAAACTCACTCTACAACTGAACATCTGTTATCGGGATTCGAACCCAATACATCGTAAATACTTACTCCTTTGTTATTCGCTATGTAATGGCTTAATGGATTTGTGAAAGTTGAAGTTTGAAATGAAATGGACTCATACCTTATGTTAGGACTAACTTTTACCTAGAGGATACCCTTCGTCTAGGAAAACACGGTTCCCGCAGGACAGCGAGTGAAACTACAGGGCCTTGCTAGTTTATTTTTTTGTACGTAAAAGAATAAAGAAGAGATTATATCAGAAATCCGCATAATTTTAAGTACATACCTACAACCCCCCGCTTCTAATTTTCTTTAGTTATTTACATATACTTTTTATACAATTTAACTTAGATGGATAGATAGAAACTCCCCACTGTGCACACCAGAAGCACAAACAACGACAGAAACAAGAATTTTATGAACTAGTGACAATGTGGAAGCCTTATCGCCAGCAGTGATCTCTTCCAGGCAACCATTAGATAGTAAACATTAGATAGTAAAAGCTTTACCTATTTCTAATCAGAAGTACTTAGTCTAGTAATTATTTAACAAAATGAAAGGTTCTGGTCTAAACGTAGAAATATTGTTATACACGCCATGCCACGCCACCTATTGACGAATTTCTTTATTACTTCAATGATTCAATAACGATTCCCGTGACTTTCCAATAAGCTGTATCCACTCGACTCCTGTTTTCGTTTTCTCGGTATATGCATGTTCCACTCGTTGACAATAGAGGACGTTATATTTCTCCTTCAATATTTTATTCATCTGTAAAATATTTTAACCTGCGGACATAGATATTTTACAATTAATTATTTGTATTCCATTTGCAATAATAACTTCTCATTTAAACTTTAACCTTAATCAACACCCTTGTTCTTTAGTGCTAGTCTTTCGATTTAATTAAGAGCAAGTTGGTGTTTGTTATTTTATCTGTTGTACCATGTACCACTATATCTTAGACAATAGGCAAGTACATTGTACAACCATCAAACCCGTACGACGATCCAAGCTTGCCAAAGAAAATGGAAGAAATGGGAGTCACGAGGTCACAGTTCGCTGCGAACATTAGTAGGTACAGTACAAACGACCAGTAACTTCGGTTGATAATTGGTGCGATGACACGACGACAATATTCATTAATTCCTATCAATCTCTAAATCTAAAATAACAAACCATTTATTTCAATATATTTTAATTCTCTAAACCTAATACAATATTTTATTTCAATATAATTAACTTATCTCAGAACTTCTTACGCCATCTATCGAGTTTAAGACTAGCTATCCACTTTGATCAATTGCATTTTAATTCCACTCCTTACCATAAGAGGGCGCTTAAATAAATCTTAATTCTACCCGCGACACGACACCTTCTAGTTTTTAACCTTCAAACATATACCAACGGATGGAGATGGCAAACCAAGACACGTCCTTCTGCCAGAGCTGTAATATTTAGTGTCCCTTTGTGTCTTTATTTTAGACGAAGATGTAATTGAAAGTGTGCCATGTGTGTTCACCTTGCTTCCCGCATACCAGCGGAGGAGGCAAGCTGTGGCACAACCTACTGACAAATTGCCTTATAATGTTCAGTGTCCCTTTGTGTCTTTATTCTTACCAAAGTGACGATCCACTTGAAAGTGCCCCATTCGTGTTTACCTTGCTCCCCGCAAAACGGAAAATGTATTAACGCAGATTATAGCTAATGCATCTCCAGCGTTACTTTCTCTAAGGGTATAACTCAAGTTAGGAAATGTTACAGATAATGTTACCAATACTCTCTAAGAACAAGAATCTTTAATAACTAAACAAAATACGATATGCTAAAGCCTGTTGTACTATCTACTGCATAAAACTGGCAACTTATTACTGATCAGCAGGGTATTGCGTTCGGAAAATCTAAAAAAAGTGCGATGCCAATATAAATTGTTGATATTTTTCTTCTTTCGTTTTTGGCTTCACTTGTGCTGAATGCTTCCCTTTACTGAAATTTCGAAGGTGTGTATTACACGATTAGGATTCTTATAAAGAGTACATCCTAAAGTTATAAAACTAAGATATTATACCCTATTGAGAGAAAACGTTTTATTATCAAACCATCATCCTAATATCTTCTCAGCATAAGCATATTCCCCCATTTAATAGATATGTAAATTCTAACTAGCAATACATCTCCAAAGAATCTTGTAGTAAAGTCGCCACGACTTCACTAGGGCATGATAGGTTCTGACCGTGACTCACTGTATTTAACTATGACTGTGACTAGGACACATTTGACTGAAGACAGAAAAAACAGAAATAACAGAAAGAAAGATCGGTGCAGAAATATGTATGCGGCTGAAAGACTTGTATCCATGGCAGCATCACCAAACCATCAAACGTACCAAAGAAAAAAATATTTTTTGTTTTCTTTCTTTTCTTAGAGTTAGGACTTTCTAGTTGGAATCGATTTATTTCTGTTCTCATAGACTTCAATTCGATTCTGTGAAATTATAATTTTATGATTACCCGTTATTTACGTTGACCTTCTACAGTGTAATAAATAATAAGACAAAATACATAACTATATTTATGGCAATTCCCACCAACTCGAACCACATAACCCACGTGCTATCATTAAATCACACTACCCTCGGGCAATACAGGCCACCCTTTATTGCAATACCAAATACCTTTAATTGTAATACTGCAGTCTGCACTACGGTCTCACTTACTACAGATTTTTTTGTATCTACTTACTATACTAATATTAGTAAAATTATGGTTTTCAGCTTCAGTACTCTAGAACATTAGTAAACATTTTGAATGCGAATAATACTACAAGGAATTCTTTTTTTTTTTTTTTTTTTTTTTTTTTTTTTTTTTTCATTCGATTATTTATAAAATACTTGTCAACTTTCTGCGAATCTCTAATGATGTACTGACCTAACCTAACAGTGACATGACATATGCTGCGTTCCGTAATGCGCCAAAAGTGATAATATCGCGAATCCGACCAAAGTCAGAAGTATTTCTCAATCAAATCAAAGCCCTTGTATTTTGTGACTATTAAATTTGGTCGGATTCGCGATATTACCACCCTTAGCGCACCACGGAACGCAGCAATAATATGACACACAAATATTTAAATAGTTCCCGCCATTCCCACTATTTTTCACAACATAACCTTAAGCTTAGTATGATATTATAATTAGCATCTACATTTAAAACTTGAAAGTTTGTACAGCATCTAAGTACATTTAAAAGTTTGTACAGTAAACATTGTGTCATCCCAGAAACCACCAAAGCCGGAGGCTTATCGCATACTTACCTCCGAATAGTTAATGTGATGGATAACAACTCAACTACTACTATTTTTGTATCAGAAGGATATTCTAATTAATTTGGTAAGTATCTTTTGTTTTGTTATAGTTACATACAACCGCTCCTTAATCACTCAAAGGTTCACTTAACATCATAGACAGGTATGACCAGTGTGTTGAAATAAAAACATCTTAAGGTATGACACTATGCTCTGTAAGAATTTACTGTAAGATAACACCAATACACTAAGAATTTTGTCTATCTACTCCGTAACTATTTCTTTCTAACTAGATTCGGGATTAACACCGCTTACCTTGTACATGTCCACCGTTCGAGTTAGGATAATTTTAAGTAGGTAACTAATAAAATTACATCTTATTTTTCAGAAACCATGAAAGCGATCTACTAGTAGAATAATTTATGCCTACTTCTATACAAGGACTAACATACTTGCAACTTTGAAACTACACAACTGGTTGAGAATGGATTAATGTCAACCTACACCATTTTCAGTACATACCAGATACTGACAGTGTTTAATTACCAGGTAATTAAATGATTATTAACTTAATTTTACTGTGGAAGTAAGTTATGTACATAATAAGACAATATAGCAACACAATTTTAAACATAACAAAAGTAGAGCTTACTGCATTAGAATTTGTTTACCTTGTTTAACATGATCAGAACAAAGTGTGAGATGCCTTAATTATTATTTTTACCCTACTACGATTTACTTTGAAATCTATGCAATGTATCTAGGTTGTAATGACTTCAATTACATATTTTGTTCATTAGTTTTTCTACAACTTTACTAGGCAAATACAAATTAACTGGCTACTATGTGAATTCCCCGTGCAATTAAAACAAAAATGTAATTGGCTACTGTTACATTTACCATTGTTATCGTAACAATGATACTAGTGGAGCCTTAAACAGCCTTTCCCTGATATAATTTGCCTATAATATGTCCTAATAAAAAACCTAATTATGTTATAATTATTTTAATTTAACATTTTCAGTGCTCCTTCATGAATTAACTCTAATTCTATGGAGCTTCTACAATTCTAACTCATGCAGTTCCGTAACAAATAACCGATGACCTATGACATGAGTAAATAAGGAAGTCCTAAACGGTAAGCAGCAAATACTTTTACGTCTATACCTAATCACATGTTAGAATTTTAACAACAGTATTAATTCAGTATTTGCACCTGCGCACTTCTATTTTATGATTTACAAGAAACACCATAAACTCTGATACTTCCTTCACATTAAATTACTTATAGCTTAATTTCTTACTAAAGAAATATCATATTATGTGTGTGAAACTAAGTTACTTTGACCTCTACACCGCAGAACGAACAATAAATACCTAGTAATTGTAAAAGTGAGCGAAACCATAGTACACAGCTAGTTTAAAATATGACTTTTCTATGTGAATCAAATTTCCTACGTTGCATAGTGAATAAAATTAACCATGTATGTAATTTCTAACAATACGTTTTCTTATAAGTAAAGAATTCAATGGATAGTTTAGACAAATTATTACAAGATTTACTATTAATTTTCTATTGAAACTTCCTCCTCCTTTATTCCTTTCTGGTTTTTTTTTTTCTCTTCCTCCTTTCTTCTTTTTTTTTTCTTTTCTTGAACTTTTCTCGCCTGATGTTATGTCTCTTGCCTACTTATAGCCGTTTACTGCCTGCTATAGGTTTTATGTACCCTAGTACCATTTTACTGATTGTTTACTACTGTGTTGTGTTATTGACTATACATTTTTCCCATTAAATTGAAATTAATTGTAAGATCCTAAAGTGTGTTTTATTCCCTTTCAGATGTGACAAGATGAAATATTAGAGTTTGCCTGCCTGTTACTACTTTCACCAACAATTGGACATTCTAACAAGATTCAAGCAATGCTGAGCTGCAACAAGAATTTTGTTTATCTACTCTGCTACCACATTTGTTTTTCTTTTGTTCTATGTTAAGTTTATGTTGTTATGTTTATATTATTTCATTATCTTTTATCATTTTACAATTCAATGATTTACAAATTTACAATGTACCCCAAGTGTATTATGCATTAAATAGTACCTACCCTCTTGTTTCCATTTCGAAAATAACCAAAAGCTAGGAAACCAAATTATTTAGTTAAGAGAATTTAATTTACATTTAGTTCAATTTAATTTATATCTGAAAACTAGCCTGGACTAGTTAAGAGAATTTTAAACAATTATAATATAATTAAGTTAGTCAGCTATCAATATTATATAATTACACAACTGCTCAAGAAACCGTTACTCTTTTATAGTATGTAATATGTTTTATAGTATGTAAGTGTTGTGTATATTCTGTTTCTACTTATTATGTCTTATAAGGAATATCATATGAGTATTTAACTTATACCAAGTATTTTTTTACAATTATTTTATTATATCTGTACTTATACAACTGAAATCTGATATGTTTTGAAGTAGAATCCTAAATATTTACTTACAATTATAATTTGAGTTCATACTTGAAAGATATTTTGTACTAACATTGTATTATTTCCTAAGATAATGTACATGTATAAAATATACTTACATAATCTACCCAAAATCAAATATTATACATATCTTTAATTTGGTACCAGAATTAATCTAAATTAATTGAATTTACTATCTCAACCCCCTAGCTTTTTAACTATAAAACTCGGACCTATCTACTTACGTTTATTTTTTATTTTTCATTAATTATTTAATATTAGTTCATCTCAAATCAATCGCATCACTACACAGCAACATTTTGTCCAGGAGAAACCCGGACAGTAGTCTAAAATAAATACAAATAAGATGAAGGATATAAAGATACAGATAAGAACACCTTATAATTATGAAGTTAAAATGTAAAATCCCATACTATAGTTCATCCTGGTCTTAGGCACAAATTTTGTACCCCCCGACCAGGTCTTTTTTTTAGAAATATGTTTTTATTTATACCTGGTGTAAAGATCCATCATCCTGGTCCTACGGCACCCTTTTTGTAACCTCCCCCTGCTATTTAATTTTTTTTTGTTTATTTAATTTATTATTTTATTTAAACATTATAATTTATTTTTGATTTTATTTAATAATGATTTTAAATTCTTATAGTTATTTTGAATATTTATACTATGTTTAATAATTAGTTTTCCTATTTATAACTTTAGTTTCATTTACTATGTATTACTTATAAAAATACTAGTTCTAATACCTATTTATTATTTTACACATATGAATTGGCCAAGTGATCGTCTTAGGAGGACTCTACGCTGTGAACCATGATAACCCGAGATAGATTTGAGATGAGCCTAGGATTACCTACCCCTAACTATTCTAGAGTTAACTCAACCCTTGGTTTTAACTTAAAAATGTAATAACGCCTGAATCAAACATCTATCACACAAATACTAACATTGCCATCGTTAAAGAGAAAGGTTATCAAACATTTGTAGTAAGCTTATTTACAGTACATACAAATATTAGATTCATTTATAATACATAAAATATAGCAGTTGTTTTCTACGCCTTGCGGTTTAGTACATACGTTATTCTGAATAATCAATAGGTACATAGATGATGCAATTCCTAGATATTTATTATCCTACTCAACTTTCTAATACGGACCTACTTCCACTTATATAGGGTAAATAAATAAACATAGGGAAAACTATCTTGAGAATGGAACTTTATAAGGTTATATGATTAAATTATTTATTAATTACTTGTTGAAATGTATGGATCATGTACGGATTAAAAATTGAAATAAAATAAAAGCTATGTACATGATAGAAATAGTGGCTCAGGTTAGGCGCCCCGCCTCGCACCATAACAATAGGATTCTTCCTTGCAGGTCATCCTCCTTCCACTTTAATGAAGTTCGCAAGACTTCATTTAATGGGGGGATTTTAATTAGTTTCGATTCATGTCAGTCTCATAGAGAAATTAAACTCTATCTACGTTATAGTCAGTCTGGTCTGTTAGCAAGGGACAAGAGGACATATTCCCTAAGTCTCGTAGTCTGTTTGTTCACGAATAAGTATTCTAACCCCAACGGCAAGTGGTCAACCGTGGGTTGTGGCGCCTGCAAAGTTTTAGTCGGGGCTCTCCCGATCCCTAATCTGGGAATCAAGAGAGTCCCTATAGGCGCAATGACCTACCTAGCCTACAGAAAAGTAGCTAAAGAACTAGTCAGTAAGTCTGTGGTTGTATCAGTAAGTATGTCCCTACCTACCTATGAAATTCTCTTGCTCCTGGTCATAGAATCAAAAGAATCTCTAAAAGCTAAACCGAAGATGGAAGGCCAGGTTTTACCATATCCGGAACGCTTCATTAGATAAATCTCATCTTAGTTAATGAGCAACAATCTAGTTAGATAATTTAAGACTCCAATTAGGTATGTAATTACATTATGTAAAATTATGCCGGTAGGTAAGTATTCTCTATTATTGTCAGTTTCTCCTCTTTTAGTAAGAGAAAACATAACATGGCACGGCTATGCTTGGCCAAAGAAAACACTAAAACCAAAGACAAATATACATGTCACAAGTTAAAACTATGGCTTCCAAATTGCCATCATTAAAATTTGATTTAGTATAATTATTATGCAAAGTTCACAAACTTAACGAGATTTATCTATTAAACCATAAGATTAACAAATCCAATTCCAGCTTGAATGGAATTTTACTCTCTCCGAAGAATCCTGAAATAAAGTTTCCCTAACATCCCTATATCTCGGCGATCGAATACATTCGCATTCAGATGAAAATATTGGATCGGCGAGATTACCCTACCGATCTATCCTACACCTTTAATAGGGCCCTAATCTTTCTAGAAATAATAATCCCCAGGCAAGCAAGAGACACGCGAGTCTCGTATTTAATTTTAACCCAAACTAATACGGGGTATTATCTAGATGCCAGCATCTAGACGTGCAAATACCCTTCTAACACTACACTGAACTATTCCTGACGGCGGTCAACCCGTAAAGACTTAAGACCCCTAACATCCCTACGGGAGTCACTTCCAAGTAGGAACTGCCTTATAACACAAAGAACAGCCCTGGAACGGTTGTGAACATCCTCCTAACGTAAGACAGTCTATATGCATTCTGGAAGGCGTCTCTAAGCGTGCTTACAGCGACAACGATCCCGCTAGGGTGCAACCTGAAGTTGTCCAGGACCCAGAGGTTCTCTTAGAGCCACAATCCAAAACTCACATAAACCGGTAGCTTGGCTGTCTTTCTCTATGGGAAAGAACAAACCCTCGGTTCGCTACAAAAACCCGAGCCTAACAGATGGGGAACTTACAGGCTTTAATTAGCTCGGCGTGTAAGTTTTGCAACCATGTGCGAGTCACAATTGTCCAATTTATTGTTCACAATATGATTTTAACAACAAACTTTACACTCAAAAACTTAATCTTTGCACTTATTCCAAACTAGCGTGAAATAAATACCAGGTTTTAAGTTGAATTTTAGCAACACTGAACAGCGAATAACAAAACATAAAATATAAATTCCCTTTGCCCACAAAATATTTAAAACAATTATTAAAGTATTTTAGAAATAAAATGAACACAAAATTAAGCAGAGATTCCCCTTTTAAAATTAATTTACAAAGCAATTGGACAAGCGTAACGACCCTACAGAAATCGGAGCACGAATGATCGCGAATCGACGCGTACTGCCCTTTTATCAACTCTCGCAAATCGACAAGTCGAAACATGTTTCCTAACCAGACGGCCCAAAAGTGTGCCACATGGAACAGAAAATGCTCCACGGACACAAAGTGATCCAAACGGCCAAAAAGTGTGCCACATGGAACAAAAAATGCTCCACGGACACAAAATGATCCAAACGGCCAAAAAGTGTGCCACATGGAACAAAAAATGCTCCACGGACACAAGGTGCGTTTCCTAACCATCTTGTATTTTTGTGAAGACATCTATAATTACCTGTAAATAAAGTAATTGTTAAACTCATTATTTCTACATTGCATTTGCAAGCCAGGCAGCATTTTAGTTGATTAACCATCAGAAAAAATACCTACTAATTGTATTCTTGTATTTATAATAAAAAGAGGCATTGTAAGCAAGGAAATGTATGCCTTTTTGTCCTGAATTGGTTACTATAATCTCATTCGAAGAGGGTAACTGCACCCATTAGGTGTCCTTTCCCATTGTAACCTTTAATTTCCTTACTTTCTAGTTTGTAAGAATTGCTCGTGCTATTTCATAAACCCAAGAAGAGTATGCTGCGCTCCAAGTTCATACCACTCTACAAGATCATGCTTAAAGGGAAGCCGTTCTCTTTCTTCAACTGAACCCACGTCAACAGCCGGAAGACGTACACCGCTGGACGAAGGCCTCTCCAGGAGGTCAAATCAACCCGAATACCATCAATTGCCCCGCAGAGAGAACATAACTTCAGATACTCAAAGTTAGGCTTATAATTTAAGTAATAAATGTGTCTGTAGACTAGTTTATATTGATGAACAGTTAAATTCCTGTAAAATTATTTTAATGTACAAATTATAGGTTTTATTTAATAAATATTAAAGGAGTTTTTCTATTTTAAATCAGCCTTCTTTTATTATCCCATTAGATCTATAACTTGTAATTTATAGACCTAGTATTACATAAATAAGATAATGTAAGTCTGAAGCCTTGGTGTTATTGTTATTATTATTATAATATTGTGAATCATAACGGAGCTGCTATATTTGTTTCGTTACAATGCGAATCTAATTACAAGCTGTTATTAAATCTGCTTTTTGTGAGTTCGGTCAATTTTGGTTTTATATTTGGGTCTTTACCTATGAAATTGCCGTTATGTATGGAATAAGTGAAAGTACTTATTTTTTTTAACTTTTTTATTTCTGTTATTCAAAGTAATCACCCATGCAATCGACGCATCTTTTCCAACGAATTGGCAGTTTATTGATTGCCTTTCTTGTAAAAATTAGCTGGACGGGGAGGCAACAAACTCTTCAAAGGCATTTTGTACTGCCTCTCGGGAATTGAATTTTTTACCCACTAAAAAGTTTAAATAAATTTAAGTCTAAATTTTGGAAAAAGTAATAGTCGGTAGGTGCAAGGTCTGGTGAGTATGGCGGATGAGGAAGAGCTTCCAACCCCAGCTCTTGCAGCTTGGAGACAGTCTGTAGCTGCAGCGCGAGGCAGGTCTCGACGCGTACGTTGCGCTGGCGATCGTTAAGTTTGTGGGGCACCCATCTATCAAGTTTTTTTTCCTTGCTTATTTGTCGCAAATGGATCAAAATTGTTTTGATGCTAACATCAAAAGCTGCTGCTAGCTCAGCTGTAGATTGAGTTTCGTTAGCTTCCACAATCGGCTTTAATTCATCATTGTTGACCAAAGTCTCCGGACGACCACGAGCTTCATTTTTCAAGTCAACATTTCCAGAACGGAACCGGGAAAACCAATAACGGGTTGTGCTTTCGTTTGTACAGTTCTCTCCGTAAACGTTTTTGATGTTACGTGCCGTTTATGTCGCGTTGGTGCCACGACGGAACTCATATTCCATAATTACACGAATTTTTAAAGTATCCATTATGACGAAAAATGTTCAAATGTAATGAAAATACAACGCTAATCAATAAACAAAAGACTGAGTTTGTAAAAATAATGTCATGTTTTTAAGACAATATTTATTTGATATCAGAATACAAAGCCATTCCAAACTTTTTTTCTATTTGAAATGACCAGTACTGAAGAACGGCAATTTCATAGGTAAAGACCTATTATCATGCGTGCACTTATGGCACACCACCATATGCGGCAATGCCTTGAGTTCTAGAGTACAAATCCAGTGTCGATATAAATTGTGGATATAGTACAATACAATGCAATGTAATGCAAGAATGCAATGCAAGGTCACGCAATACAATAGTTTATTAATAACACCAAAGTTACACGTCAAATAATAGGTATAAGATAAATAATAAGATCGCAACGCAACTCATATTGGGTAAAGATCAACTTGTCTTCATCCAGAAGAATGATATTAAAAAGAAGTGCATAACTGTAAATAATAAAAAGAGAAGGTTAGGTACTATAAATTCGATCTTTTAGAGCTTTCTAGATAACGACTACTATGAAAACTTTGAACAGCAATAAATACTACATACAACGATATTCATAACCTTTTGTTTCTTATTTATTTTCCAATCAATATTGCTTTTAAAAGACTTTACTTGACCTTTTGTATATTAATGTATTTATGTGTGCAATGAAAAATTAAATAAATAAATAATAATATACTTACTTATTTTATGTTTTTATATATTCAGCTTTTTTCTGTTTGTCTGTTTCCGATTGCAGGCTTTGCACTTTAAATAGGGCGTCAGAGAATTAATGCCCTTACTACGGAGTTTCTTTCGTCATCAAATGTATTCAAAGTTTTGGCAGCAGCTTTTGTAAAAGTGGTTGCTTTTTACTAACTGGTTATACTTTTCGACGATGTTCAAGACTGCAGCTCAGCCCAAACCAGGGAATTTTTGCATATGATTATCTTAGCATGTTTCTCGATTGTTTCTAACGTCTCGAGCTGGTACTTAGCTGATCGGATCAACTGCTCGCATCTTTGAGTACTCCATGCACGGCCGAACTTGCATGTGCTTTGTACAGTGTGAGCAATTGTTCCGGCGTGAAATACCGGCACCTTTGAGATGAAACCCAAATTTTTAGAGTCCAATTGAGCCTTTGACTCAATATAGGAGCCAAAGTTGAGGGTTGGAATCAGAGTAAAGCCCAAGAGCTCAAGATACTTAGTCTGTTATCGGTACGGGTTAGAGAATACAAACTGGTTTCACCGAATTAAAAAAACCGGGTTGTCGGTTATTTCAAGCTTATAGAAAACCCCGGTTTTCATTGTTCATTTCGTCGGTTTTTCGATTTACCAGTAAATTTCGTTTTCAGATTTCTAAACTACTGTTCAGTAAGCAACTGACAATAAAAAAAACTGCTAGAATTATTTATGTCATTGTTGTTCGTCCTTATTTACGTACATTTTACCCTTACACTCAGTAGCCACTTATCCAGTATCAAGCAAATCTTTCAAATATTTTTTAGAAAGATATGAAATTTTTCTAAAATTATGACACATAAGATGTAAATTTGAACCCAATACATAAAAATAATAACTTTTACTGAACTTGTTATTCTGAAATGTGTAATTTTATAGCAAAATTCGTAAACTTTTCACTGAACGCGAAAACCGCTAACCGCTTTCAAAAACCCGGTTTCAAAATTGGTTTTTATCTTAAAACCGAAAAATAAAACGGTTTTCATTTCGCATCGATTTTTCATTCTCTACGGGTGCACTTCGAAAAGTAGGACCCATATCGAATGGCTTCTATATAATGTTGGAAATGTGGAATATCGTGGGCAATACCATGGACTATCAGCTATTATTTTATTTCTATCTGTTATAATTATGTATTTGGAAGAACCAGAAACGAAAAGCTTTGCACATGAACTAAGTCTCGGAATCAAATCACAGAATGCGAATGTTAATAATTATTTCCATTTTTTTTACGTATAAAATTAAAAGTTTAGTTAAAATGAAACTCGTAGTAGGGTGTTTTTTCCTGCAAAAACCCCAGATAAAAGGTCGCACCGTACTAAAAAACCGTTGTTTTTCTTGCGTAAAATGGAATAAAAACGGGTGGGATCATGTGCTGCAGATTTTTTAAGCCAATGCTACAAATACACAAAAAAGTGTTGATTGAGAATTTAGCAATTTCATTGTTAGCTAGGTCCTGGATATGTCCTAAAACTGCACCCAGAACCACCAGGCGACGGGCAGAAGCGTCCTCACAGTTGACGGTGGAGACTATTCTACGATCCCCAAGCCGTCTGCCAAGCGTGGGGAATAAGGCAACCCCTCCCTATCAAGGTGGAGGCCTTCGTCCAGCAGTAGACGTCTTCTGGCTGATAATGATTTTGGACAAGCTCCTATTCCACCAGTAATTTAAAAGTATCGTTATAGGCAGCAGTGGTTTAATATGATCGGATGCCACAAAATTCCGCTCTTTTCGCAGGACAGCGGGCGTTGGCGGAAAACCTCCGAGATCACATAATCAACATCGACGCAAACTCGGACAAACAGCATTAACTCGGATATAGAGATTTACGGCTCCCCGACACGGGAACAACATTTGCGGAGATACCGATGCCAGTACTTATGTAGTCAGTAGTTCAATTCACACGGTTTTATTTAAGAATTCCGGAACGAAGTCATTCGCCGGAGAACTAAAGTTACCGACGTAGCGTATTAGTAAGCAGAACAGAACACTGCCACAGGGAAGGTCATATCTGTCCCAGAACCGCGATAGTTGGGGTGGACGTGTTTTAGATTGGAGACTACGAAGCGGCAAATGCAACTTAGGACGCCTTAAGACTCGATGGAGTGACGTAGTGGCTGGAAGCAATAAGCCGAAAATAGAGCTAAGTGGTGTGCATTAGGAAAGGCTTATATGTCTAACATTACAGTAGATTGAGGTGGGCTGATGATGATAATGACTTTAAGGCTTAACAGTAATAATGTAAACCAATAACCAAGCTGGTATTGCGCTCACCCATTTTAAAATTTTTAATTTTAAAGATATAATCAATGAAAAGTAATCATTTCTTTCTCTACCTACAGCTCAAACTATTTGTCGTTAAATTAAGCCCAATAATAGCAGAACATTTTCAATTTAGATATACGTAAGAATCTTAAAACATAAGACCGAGGCTAATACCTTAATTTTAGGCGAAAAATTACTGTAAATTTTTTGACACTATTTATACTTTAGTAAGTTTTTACAACAAAAATTGTATATAAGTATTCTATCAGCAATCTGGTTTCCATTGTACAAGCTTTGCTTAGTTTGGGGCTAGATGGCGCTGTGTGAAAAAAACCACCTAATTATTCCTATTCCTATTATTATTATTTATTACTATTTATTTATTTACTGTTGTTAAAACAATCCAAATGCCAGTAAAAAGTTTTAAAATTCTATACGTGACGTTTGATGCACTCATTAAGTAATTAATGACGATCAATAAAATTGACCATGTCAACACTAGTCACTCGTGTGTAACTCAAGCACTGACTGTGTCTCCACGTTTATCGTAAATTATTTTAGCTTCGTGTTATTTTCAAGTTTAGTCATTTCACGGCGGCAGGGCCGAAGTTTTGGGAGCATTTGTCATCGTCACACCATGTTTTTTGTCTGGTTTGCGGTAATTATATTAGATTTAGAATAAATTATTTTAATTTTCTAAACTTAAATATAGGGTTATGTATGTAACGTATTACATATCCGAAAGAAGATCATTATATAACCATAATTGTGAAAAACTTTTAATATGGGACCAACGCTGAATTCATGAACAAGGTGAAAATCAGCTGTTCTAAAGAAAAATGACTGATCTCCCTCGACAACATGCATAGAACAATGCAAAAGCTAAACAGATACAAACTGCGATGAAAGTGACGACGATAACATTGCCGCTAAATATGGTTATAAAGACCAGAAGAAGCACGCTTCGAAACATAATAGATGAGTAATTCTAAAAATACTCATGTACTTATCTGTTATCAAAGAAAATGTGCTGCGTACCGTAACGAATAACCTATCTACAGGGAAGGAAAGATAAACTCAAACCGAAGGCAGTAGGTACGAAGGAAATAAAAAGCCGAATAAAGACAGCTGACAGACGTACAACTTTATTAGAGGATACATCCAAGAATTAAGGACCTAATATATTAACGGGTTACTGCTTACATGGAATACCGAGCACGAACATTAACCCTTAAATGGAGGTGTCGATCTGAAAGACCGAACGTTCGGACGAACAACACCCTAATCACACTTAACCCTAACGCTGCCGTAGTTTTATTTGCCGTAAAGATTTTTACAACCTACGCTACGAACGACCCGCGATCGACCTATCGACAAACGGCCATAAACCTCCGATCCGGAAGGATTTCAATGAAGACCCAAATCGAGTCTTAGAACAATCGAGTCTTGAGAGTAGAGTCGCCATTATGGTGCGACATTTATGTCGGCAATTCCCAAGGAATCTTCACTGTAACTTCAAATTTGCCATCGACATGTGATATCTCTAATAACCAGAAGTCCTCGGAGATCGAAACCCAATATTTATGTACTTACTATTTGATTTGCTCGGAATAAACACGAGGGTGATGTCACGTGACAAATGGCAGTGAAATTACGGATTTATAGAAATAATAATAAGATTTAGGGGTTACTGAGTTGCGTTGCGATAATTATACGTTTGCGCCCTCCCTGACCAATATGGTATTTTGTTTATTACGTACCGTTTATGATTTATCATCTCGGAGGGCGTTTTTCCATTTGGTAGAATATTGCGTTCTTTTTCTAATAAATTGGGTTCAGTCAATCGGATTCGGTCCGCGAAATGAAATTAAAATAAATAAATCTTGCGTTTATGTGGCGGGAGAATTTAATAACTCAATCGTGAATATTTCACGGTTGGGCTGGGAATCATGCACGATTGATGATACGATTTGGTGATCTGATAAATTTGGATTTACCGAGTCAGACTTATTTCTCGATAACTCTACAGGCCACACTTATTATTTTTGTACTTAAAGAATCTTCTAACCATTTAATGACAATTAAATGTAAACAAAACTTTTCGTATTAGTATCCTTGGTATTCTAATAATGCGTTATATCAGTCTGGGTTTGATTGACCGATTTGTTTAATCTCGCATCACACTCCAATGCCCTGATTTGAAGGTTAAGTCATTGACCATCGAAAGATTACTTAATCAATTTGTAGTTATTCAGATACATGATTGTGTTGTTGCATGAATCATGAGGTATGTACAGGTGCGTCTACTTAGCTAACTTCCAGGCCTTCGGCTGACTTAAAAAAGTCAAAATTTTGTATGTGATACGCCAGACAATACTACAAAAAGAAACCGTAACAGTTGCTAACAACTGCGTTTTTAACACACAGTTGTTTAACTTTTAATTTTAAACTCGTTGAAGGCACTAAACACTTATAAAAAAATCTATGAAATAGCACAACCGCTGAAACAATCTATAATTTTTGGCGCCATTTTTGGAATGCGTTATTGGACATCACTTTGATGCGTCACGTTCTAGTGATTGCTATTTGAATTTTAAAATACGAGCATTCCACAAAGAGATTTCATGATTTGGATTGCGGCGGCCGATGCGTTTTAATCATTTGGGTAAATAAAAAAATCTATTAGTAGTATTTAGTAATTACCTATACTTATTGGTATTTTAACAGACTTCGCCTTCGCATACTTAAACAACAGTTTTTTATTTTATTTTAAGTTGCAATATCAAACCAAAACATTCGCTACGGTGGCGGATTTTCCGCGTTTTTCTAAAGAGTTAATATAGGGAAGTTACATTATTGTAATGAACTTACAGCATGTCTTGTTACTAAATATTATTTTTAGTCTACACTTGCTTTATACCGTTTAGTTAATCAACTTATTACAATAACATTATATAACCTTGGTATTGTTGGAGACAATAAAAAAATATTAAAAATAAACAATAGTACTCGATTCCAATCGATTGGACCTCAATAGGCAACAACACTACAACTAATCGAAAGTTTTAGTTAGTTGCCAACTTGTTCACATCATCGCGCTTCGCTCAAGTTTTGATTACAGTCACTTGCCATGGGATTGGGGACATCAAAACAGATATTTGAGTAAATAATATTAATAGGTCACCTATTAGTTCTCGGTGTAATGCTGCAGAGAGGCGATCCCGTGAACGATGATATTCAGAAATGTTATCATTTATTAATCTTTTCTTTAATTGTAATCTTTTTGTTTTGTTGTCTTTTCCTTATACAATCTGTAACAATAAGGTTCAACAATACTGAATGATAAGTATGTACACGTCGTTCTGAACAACTTTTCCTATGGGGTCAATCCTGTAATCGCGAAAAAAAGTCAGCTGTTCCATACATTTTGTCAAAGGTCAATGAACTTTTTGTATGAACGGCTGATATTTTTTTCGCGCTTTCTGAGTCGGCCCGATAGTAAAAGTTGTTCAGAACGATGTGTACATACCCTTCAGTATTTTAGAATTTTTTTGTTACACGTTATTTATATTTCACTATATATTGTGTATATATACAATGGTTTTAATTTTTATATCAACTTTACTTCAAGCTTCTTCAAAGTTTAGAAAACAACATGAAAAGACATGTTTCACGACATTATATTATCAGTTACCCACACTTATGCGCGTAAATTGGAAAAATCCATTGAATAAAACTCCACCGCTTTTATGAGCACTCGAAAAACACAAGTTTTGGAAAATTATAAAAAGAAAATTTTTCAAGAGCCGGAAAAATTACATTTGCATATATATTTTATATTATTTACAAAACTCCGAAGAAGCTCGTAGTAAAGTTGCTATATAACGTTATAAGAGTTATATCATCATCATCATCAGCCTGGAGATGTCTAATGCTGAACGAAGGCCTCCCCCTTAGACCGCCACACTGTACGACAACCTGCCATTTGCATCCACCGGTTGCCCGCGACTTTTACAATGTCGTCGGTCCACCTAGTGGGAGGCCTTCCTACGCTGCGTCTGCCGGTTGGCGGTCGCCACTCATGAACCTTTCTTCCCCATCGGTTGTCAGTTCTTCGAGCGATGTGGCCTGCCCATTGCTACTTCAACTTGCAAACCTTGCGAGCTATAAGAGTTATATACTCTAACCAAATGTTATTTGACTTGAATTCATGATACACTTGAAATATTAAAACACTTGAAACTTGCAAATGCACAAAGCCCGACGCCGCACACATTTTTGTTTTACTTTTATCTGGTATCAGGTCAGCTTCCTGAAAAAAATATTAATGAGATCATTGTTTTACTTAAATAACTTTACGACCTCTATATTGGATCGAAACTGTAGTTACAAACAGTTCCCATCCCATATCGTATCGTTACAAAGAAGATACCAACTTTAGACATTACACATGATCATAAAAACAAATTAGACATAGTACAGCGCTGCAAATTTATCTGTCAACATGGCCAAATTTGGAACTGACATTTTTAGAGGAGTTGGTACAAGAAATTAGTTTGTGGCTCCCTCATTCAATTCTATACATAAGTCGGTGGGCTGGTAGCGTCGCGTTTTACGCTTCAGTTTGCTAAACTTCGACTGTTCCGGCAAGATGGTTACCTCCTTATAAATGCCATAGAGTACTGATATGGGAACGACTACTTTCATTGCTTAATTTGAAAAGCCCCTAACGTTAAAGTAGGCCATGCGGGCGCATGATTTCTCCTGTACGTTTTGTATTTGAATGGTAACTCTTGCATCATGAAATTTTGTGTGAATCGTGATAAATTATATCAGGCGAGCGACTTGCTTGTCCTGATATCATCATCAGCCCGGAGACGTCCACTGCTGAACGAAGGCCTCCCCCTTAGACCGCCACACTGTACGACAACCTGCCATTTGCATCCACCGGTTGCCCGCAACTTTTACAATGTCGTCGGTCCACCTAGTGGGACGCCTTCCTACGCTGCGTCCTCCGGTTCGTAGTCGCCACTCAAGAACCTTTCTCTCCCAACGGTTATCAGCCTTACTGCTTACCGAGTCTGAAAACGCAGCCAACCTCTAACGTGGGACAACCTCGACATTGTTAAGCCGTCTTTTAAATATACTTAACTTTAATGATGGATTTAGTATTTCCGAAGCTAAACCACATTTTTTATAAGACCCTTTGTTTAAAATATGTATCAATTACAAAAGAATTACCTATACTAACGGTTCTCAGTAACATAAAGCTCTCGATTTAATTGAATTCCTGCAGAGATTTCCCAAAGGCTGCCCGTCAAGAAGCACGCGCCTGGAACTCCTTTAACTTGGTGCATTCGACTGAAGCTGCTATACCAACTTATGAATGCAGTTAGGCGAGGTAACCAGAATCGTATTTTCTAAATAAAACTAGTAGCGTCCTGCGTAAAATGTTAGTTCCATCGTTTAGACACCTTTACTAAGTTTGTAGGTCAATAGTTTTGGAAGATCCCGCTATATTTAGCTGTTTGCCGTGAAAATGCATTTGTAACCGACGCTGGGACCTTGATTATGTGTTTGCGTGTACTTGTTATGCATTGAAAGTTCTGTAGGAGTCTTTACTTAACGGTAAAAACATTAGGTAAAACCTACTCAATACTTTATTCCTTAGCAAAAGTATTGAGTAGGTTATAAGTACCTACCTGGTTACACTAACGTAATACAAGGTTGATACAATACGTACCTATCCAAAAATCACAAGCGCACAACAATCGCCTCTTCCCACAGGTAACAAAGGCTGCTCACATAAATTAGAACAATTTGGGGTATTTCTTTTCTCGTCAAAGATAATGGTGCCTCCCAGGGCGCCTGATAACGAACTGCCGCGGGGGGCGCCCTGGGCCTGTTTGATACCTACACAAGTCTACAATCTACAAGTGCTTGCCTGCTTACTTTGACAGACACATCGACCCAAAAATTGAAAATTGCTAAAATCGACCTGCAACACTTTCGTACATTTTATATGAATCATCGCACACTGTATAGACCTAAAACTGCATCCAGATCCACTGGAGGACGGGCAGCAGCGTCCTCTTGGTGGTAAGCATTCTGCGATCTCCAAGCCGCCTGCCAAGCGTGGAATTTATGGCAATATTAAGGGGGAGACCTTCGCCCAGCAGTGGATGTCTTCTGGCTGATGATTTATTGTAAAAAATACCAAATACAAATAGATGAATCAAAAGTATTCTAATTCGAACTTGGTACACGGTAATCTTTGACAGTCTACTAAAAAAACCTAGCATATTTTTAAAAGCTTTTCAAACATTGCTAACTATAGCTGTGTCAATAACTATAAACCCTGTTGACTGACCGTCCGACTTCCCCTCAAGCGATAATTTGCAGTGTAAAAACCACTGCTAGCCACTGTACTCGTCATAATCTCATTTTATTTCATAACTCAGATTGCGTTATCCCAGTGATTGGCCTATCGCAAGCTTAGAACGTTACCTCGCCCCCTGCCCGCAACGGTTAGTCGTGTTTGTAGGAGAAATTATGTTCCCGAGCCATCAGCAGGCTCTGATGATCTGTGATCTGTGTCTACACCATTATCTCTACTTCACTGTACATACCTATATGTACGATAATTTGAGTATAAATTAAAAACAGTTAAACTACCTAATTAAAAATAAACTAAAATAAAAAATAAACGATATAAGAGACCGTTTAAAGTATCTATAGGTAGCAAATGACCTATAGACAGTTTGAACGGTCTCTAATTTCGGGTAATGTGCCCAAAAGCTGGCCACGTTGCCCCGCTGGATTGCGAGGCTAATTTTCTGGCCCAAATAATGGCCAGCATTTTGGTCACGTGTGGATTCTTTAAGGCTCCCTAAAATCCTCCAAAATCCTTAAAGATACGCAGAGCACCTAGCCCCCACGGCCTAAGTGTCTCTACCCCAAACGGCACAAACATGTAACCTCTATCGAGGCTAGAATATTTGTGCCGTTTGAGGCATTCCGCCGCATTAGCCGCACCACCCGCATGTTTTGATGTTTCTGGAAGATAAGACGGCGCCAGTGTATCAACACAAGTAGCATCCCACACTAAAGGCTGTTCCATCTTCCAAGGAATGAGAGTCATACCGTCGGGCTCTTACCATCGTCGCGCATTAGACCATTCGGTTCTAAAACTGCTGCGACATTGGCACTTCCAAAAGCCCGACGGATGATATCATTTAAAGCGCAGTGGCGGGCCATGCGACCGGCACTCCTACTACAAGATAGGCCGTGGTGACCGAGACTATCAACTCGTTCCCCACACGCACATTGGTGGGGGACGACACAAGATGTACCTATACGTAATGAAATGGCTACCCGGAATGTGTTGTTGTCCAATAAATTTCCAAGGTTGATTGAGGGTAATGCCTGCAGCCAAAGACCCGACTCCCAACGTGAAACAGCTAGGTAACGTGCCCGCTATGGTGATATACTTATATACTATATAAGCAGCCGTAACACAGGGTATCCTAGCACGGCTGCTAACGTGACCAATAGATGATTAGTACAATGTTAATAAAAGTTAATTTCTATTTACTAAGTTAATTTAATTTTAGTACTTATATATTGTACATTTTGTTTGTGATTGAATAAATTATTATTATTATTATTATATTATTATTCACGTATTTATTTAAATTCTTAATTTTTTAGTTTTTTACAATATAAATACAAAAATTATAAATATTATAAAAAACTTAAAAACTAGGGTGCCGCCAGCAGCGGGGCAGGGCTCAAGCTGCCGGTGGTTAGGGCTGCAGAGTGAGGAACCTCCTGACAATACGTGCCCTGTCAAGGACCACTGCCTTTTGTATCTGACCCTTGACCCAACCGTCCAGCGAGAGCCTCTTGAGGTATTGGTCGAGGCTCTTCGCTATAAGACCGTTTGCCGAAACGACTATCGGGACAATGATCGTCAAGTCAACATCCCACATGGCGGTTATCTCGAAGGCCAAGTCAAGGTACTTGCTAAGCTTGTCCTTCTCGGCCTTCACGAGATTCTCGTCATGTGGGATGGTGACGTCGACGAGCACTGCCTGGCGCTGGGACCGATCCACCATCACGATATCAGGCTTATTGGCGACAATAGTCCTGTCCGTGATGATGGAGCGGTCCCAGTAGAGCAAAACACGACCATTCTCGAGAACTGGAGCTGGTGCGTACTTATAGTACGGCACCTCCGACTCGACAAGGCCGTATTGAAGAGCAAGTTGCTGATGGATGATCCTGGCCACTTGGTTATGCCTGTGCAAATACTCGCCGTTAGCAAGATGCGAACAACCGGAAATAATATGTCGGAGAGATTCCCCGGGACGGTGGCATGCCCGACAGATGTCGACCGTACCGTCCTTCATGATATATTTCCGATAGTTGTCGTCTTGATAACTTCGTCCGCAATTGCACAGGCAAACCCCTCGGTTTCCCCAAAGAGGTCCCCGAAGCGCAACCAGTTCACCGACGCGAGCAAGTCCACATCGGAGCCCGTTAAGGCCCGATAGAACCGCCCGTGCAGCTCCTTGCTCTTCCATACTTCCTTGCGGTCGTCAGTGCTTAGCACCGATGGTCTGCGCCAGTTCTCGTTTGCCAAGGAGAGCGGCGTGAGCCCCTTATCAACCGTCACTACATCGCGATGCATCCCACACTCATTGTTAAGGAAATAATCCCTAAGACTGCACACTTCACGATTGTGGAGGTTCTTGGCGTTTAAAAAGCCACGACCCCCCCACTTCCGTGGAATGTACAGTCTCATAACAGATGAGCGTGGGTGTAGCATGCGATGCGCAGTGAGCAGTTGACGGACTCTTCTATCCAGGGCGTCTAGCTCAGTCTGAGTCCACCTAAGTATGCCAAAGGAGTATATCAGTAGAGGCATCACCCAACCATTGAAGGCGCGCGCCTTATTGCCACCAGACAAAAGACTGTTAAGTACTTTTGTCAGGCGACAAAAGAAGCGCTCCTTCACTGATTTCTTGATGTCCACTACTGATATACCCAATGACTCTGACATACCTAGATACTTGTAGGTCTCGGCCTCAGAAAGAGATCTGAGAGTCATTATCTCAGAAAGATGTAAATCCGGAGAATTTACAATTTTCCCCCGCTGCACACGCATGACCGCACACTTGTCTACACCAAATTCCATCCTGATGGCGCTGCTAAAAACCTGTGTAGTTTTTAGCAACTCCAACAAGTCTTGGTGTTTTGGTGCAAACAGTTTAAGATCATCCATGTACAGAAGGTGAGAAATGACTTCACTTCCCCTTCGAAGCCGGTAGCCTAGTCCTGAATCCTTCAACAATGTGCTGAGAGGATTCAGTGCTAGGCAAAACCACGATGGACTCAGACTATCACCCTGGAAGATGCCTCGCTCAATCCTTATCAAGTCCTGCGGATCAGAGGAGTCATTTCCACCACCTGGCTGACGAAGGACTGTGGTCCACTGCCTCATGCATGCGCCTAAGAATGATTAAGAGTTGTATCAATTTGATACAACTCTAAAATCCTCTCTAGCCATGAATGAGGCACCGAATCATAGGCCTTCTTATAGTCGATCCAGGCAGCGGAAAGGGCTCCTTTGCTCCGCCGAACTTGTTGGCTAATGGCCATGTCGATGAGGAGGAGCTCCTTAGTACCACGGGACCCAACCCTACATCCATTCTGAGCGGGGGCCAAAACGTTGTTCGCAATAATGTGCGCGTTAATTTTAGTGCTCAGAATAGATGTAAGGAGCTTGTAGATGGTAGGCAAGCAGGTGATGGGTCTGTAATTTTTGGGTTCCGTGGTACTACCGGACTTATGGAGCAGGAAAGTGATACCAGTGGTCATGAAACTAGGGAGGGAACCGAGCTCGAGAGCTTCTTGGAATTGTGTTGCCAAACGGTTATGCGAGCATCGAAACCATTTTATCCAGAAGTTGTGCAATCCGTCCGGCCCAGGACTTTTCCAGTTCTGTGCCGTACGAATCGCACAACTGACGTCTACGGGGTCTATTAAAATAGGCCCCATGGGTTCAATGGCCTCGCATTCCCGTTCGACAACACGCATCCAATCACCCTCGGTGTGCTCGACGGGCACCGACCAGATACTGCGCCAGAAATTGGTCATGGCGTTAGCATCTGGTAGATGTCCGTCGTTCACACGTTGCGCGGCTCCTTCCCAATTTCGGTATACCTTCCTTTGATCGCTTTGGAAGAGGCGATTTTGCCAGTATCTATCCACACGCTCTCTGTAGCGGCGGATACGGTTTGCCCACGCATAGACTTTCTGCTTCAGATAGTCAATGCGTTCCGTGACACTGGCCATATATTGCTGGGGCCGTAAACCAGTCCCAGAAAAGGCCTGAGTCACGAAACGCATGACTCGGGGGCGATTATTCCCCCGGCTGAAGCAGATCAGCTTTGCAATGAGTGTCCTGAACGTGCTGATACGCCGCTCGATTCGTACTTGCCACGCGGGCACATCTCCGACGGTTCGCGGTGCACGGTTAGTGTCCGGGAACCTAACACGTGCAACACGACACGCCGCGATGGCACCGCAGTACAATATCGAGTGGGTATCAGTTAAATCTTTGCTAGCCCGTAAATACGGGGCTAGCAAAGCGTTCAGGGCTCCCATTAACGCTAGATTACGTCTATGAGTGGGCAAACGCGGTAGTCGCGGCCTAGAGTTGAGTGCGAATCGATACTGACAAATCGCGTCCTCCAAAGCCCTCCTCAATTGCTCACTCACCTGGCTAGACACACTCATACTCGTACAATCGCCCTCATCGACTACGGGATCAGCAGGTGTCGCTAGTGTCGCCGCCGACGTCGGCATTGATGCCAGTGTCGGGGCTGACGACGCAACATGCGAGTCCCGCGTCGACGCAGGCGTAGCACGAGCGGACTGCGCCTCCAGGCGAAGCCGATCAAGCAGGGACTGATCCAACAGGTTGAGCCGCTGGATAGCCCGCACTTGATCCGATAGTCGTTGGGCAGACACGGTGACGGTCGGTTCAAGGGCCTGGAACAAAGGCAGCATCCTAACTCGGTACGCTGACAGGTTGGTTCCCCCCTCTGTAGCCCCATAATAGGCGCGCATGCAATTCTCGTTATTTATCTGCGACCATCGCATGCGACGCACTACACCACCGGCAGCGAGAGCCGGACGCGAGGCAGGTAGCCCCGCAGGCCCCAGGCGTGCCGGCAGCGGCGGACGTCCCCGACGCACAGGTGGTGGCGGCGCCGGTGTCCGTGGCCCGCTCACATCGCTGTCGCTCGACGTAGCGCTCGACTCACGGGGGGTGAGGAACTCGTCATCCCCCGACGAAGCGCTCGGAGATGACGGAGCGGGCGGTGATGGTGGTCGTGCGTTAGGTTCCGCTGCAGCTATATTGGCCTTCGATCTCGTAATCATTGTTTATCATTTTCAGTATTTCTATGGTTTGATGTGACATTGCACTGTCAAAATGAACGTCAATAAAAATTACCAAGTTATTTTAATATTTTAAGGTCTGTAGTATTGCAATTTTTGGTAAATAGGTCACAAAATAAGTATATTTCTATTGTATAACTGTTTCCAATCGATTTGATTCCAAATTCCTTATAAAAATTATTAATTTAATCACAACGATCAAAATGGCAACTGTTTGGCAGCGGTCAAAATTTGTTGTCAAAAATATTATTATTATTATTATACTTATTAAAGTATGTAAGTCTTGTATATCAAAGTTACATAATATACCTGGTCTGCTTTTTTTTTAATTATTATTTTTTATTTACTTATCATTGCTAATACCCTGACAACATGTACAATACAAAAGTTAAAAATAAATATTAAATATTTTTAGCCGCTTGTAACTGTTAAACACAGGCCCTTGTACTTGCGAACACTTTTTATCGAAAACATTAGAAGCGTAATCGCCTAACGAGAATTTCGCACAGGTATCCCCGCGGGTGTTGCCCTCTTTCTCTCGCGTGCTGTTAATATTGAGTGTTGTGAAGAAATCTTAACCTAAGCTTTTTTATTCACGCTTCATAATACATTGTATCTAATTGCTTGTAACGATTTGATGTCTCGTGTCACAGTAGTTTAATTTGCTCAGCTATAGAACAATGAGCTTATTGAATAGCTGATGATTGAGCTTATCAATGAGCGTTATGGAGCTATCATATGATAGTGGAAGAGTAGGGGCTTTAGGTTTGTTCGCCACGCAGAGCTTGGGTTCAAATCCCATCAATGAGCGTGAGTTTCCAATGAAGGAAAACTCTTGAGTTGCTTAATGGCAGGATAGTTTATAGTACTCGGCTAGCTAGATGCCACGATCAATTTGACATTTCACCACCCAAACTAAAAGCATCATACAGCGCAGCTGCAGTTTTTTTATATACATAAACATAGGGTATATTATAGCCTCTCTCGTGAGCCAGCTCCCGTTCTAAGCTAGGGGCTGCTAGGGGGCAGCGTGTTTACATCGTCTCTTATCATAAGGCAAACTGTAGTTGAAATCTCCAAAAAAATAACCAAGACTAAACTTTTGTAATCGGTATTTGGTCTGTTTTTGTAATCTGTAATAGTCTGTTTTTCTGATCTGTTGAACTGTATTTGGGCGAATAGCAATTTCTCTCAAGAGTCTCAGATTTGTTTGGATTTGGTTATACATTGACCACGACAGACTTTATAAATAAATGCATTTCCCTCTCTTTTGCTTTCGTTGGTCAGGCGTAGCAAGTGTTTTCTATTGGCGAGACAGTTTCTCCAATACGACGTATTTTCCTAGGTATTTCTATCGTACTCTTATCCTAGCCTACCTACGTAGTCTTTGGTGATGATAATAAAAAGAAAAGCAGCAATTCTACCAACATACTTAAGAGGTGGCAAAATGATATGACTAAAATTCACTCTTAGAAGCTATTCAATTTTGTCTAGTATTTCCGATAGTGGCTCTCTCATTGGACTCTACAGTTTGTATAAATGGCTATCACTTCCAATTGCCATTGCAATTTGTGCAGTTTCAGGACTGACTTAGAATAGCCTTGGATAGTCTTGTAAGACCCCGGCTGTCCGAACGCCATTGCAGACTATTGCTTTTGCTTCGTTATCCGAAATGACAATCGTAAAGGCAAGACTTCGGAATTGAATTCTGAAAGCTCTTAGTAATATTACATTGACTCTGCAATAATAACAATATTATCAGTCTTAATTCATGGATTTTAGGGGTTTTGCATATAGAATTTAATTACTATGTTTTTTAAGCGTAAACAGGAAGAAAAAATATGACCTTCGGCAGGACTCGAACCTGCATACGAGCAGTATCGAGAATTTAATTAACTTTGAAGAGTCTACTAATGTTTTTCCGCCTGGGGAAGTACCACTCTTTTGCCAGTTATACACCCGCCAAGCAGTAGTGTGCAATCAATACTATTTCGGCTTAAAGGGCAATGTTACCAGAAAAATATAGCCGTCAAATCCGAGGACTCGGAGAACGAGGGTTCCGTACCGTGCACTACAAGTACTAAATAATCCGCGATAGTTAAGTGTACAGCGAATATTCTGTGAACATTTCAAATGGCTATCTACTACGATTCACGAGATTATAGGTCAGTAAAGA
This sequence comes from Erannis defoliaria, assembly GCA_905404285.2. Lineage (NCBI taxonomy): Eukaryota > Metazoa > Arthropoda > Insecta > Lepidoptera > Geometridae > Erannis > Erannis defoliaria. The sequence goes on along the minus strand of FR990066.1, from coordinate 5,336,683 downwards.
CCGGAAAGACAGATTGACAGACAGACAGACACGGTATAATAGGGTATAGTTAGATTCTCTTTGAGTAAGAAACCCTAAAATAATTTCCACTTTCGTTCAATATGCCAAATGCGAAATTAAATTAAATTTATTATCACCACACCAATGTGTGGTGATAACTCAGACATAATATTTTCTTGTTGTTTTCAAAACTCCGTACAATCTCTTAAGAAAGCCGCCACAATTTCACTAAGACTTGGACTTGACCGTGACTGTTTTTAATTATTTATTTTTGATATAATATCAAAAACCTGTAATATGCATATACTTGAAACTGACAGAATACATATGATATGAAGCCAAAAAAAATAAAAAATAAAGAAAACGCGCAGACACCGATGTACTTACTTACATAAGAAAAGGTTTAAACTTTTATGTGATTACTTTTCTCCGTAGGTTTTAAGGTGCAAAGAATGTGGCCTAAGAAAAGGTTTTAACTAGTTTGTATTGTAAAACTCCTTTCTACAATCTTTAAGAGGTAAATTGGAATTGTAGCCCTGCAACTTATTTGTAATGTTGGTCAAATGCAAGAACTAAAAGAATTCAATGCAGCTGTCAGTTTTCTTCAAAACCTACGCTCGTGGCTCCCTCGTCTATCTGTGGGGATAAGTTGGTCGTACATTTATTAGAAGCAGTTGCGATTAAACCCATCTAAAAACCAACGAACAAAACGTTTGCGCGTTTTAACGGTGTAGATCGCCATCTAGTATTTTTTTGGTAACTAAAGAAACAAACAAAATAACCATTTCAGTTTTGTCTTGAAAAATGACGATATATCTAAAAATTCTAAATTTTCAGATTTTTCCTGTAATTACTGTTATGTGCCAAATTTCATGAGTCTAGGTCAATGGGAAGCACCCTATGAATTTTGATTTAGTTCACTCTAAAAAACTCACAAAAATGACCGTAATCTTTTATTGCGTTGACTTAGAAGCTTGATTTTTTACAGGTCTAAGAGACTGTGGACTGACGTATTTGATATTAATTTCAACTTGATAACTCCACGCATTCCAGACAAAAAAGTTCTTGACAGACACAGACAGACGGAAAACCGAGTGATCCTATAAGTGTTCCTTTTTTCCTTTTGAGGTACGGAACCCTAATTACTAGTCATGAAGAGATTTGACATCTAATATTATATCTCAGGGTGACGAGCGCAGTGCAGTGCAGCGCAGGATTCTATTCGCAAGTTCACAATTCTATCACTGCTACTGTTATGGGCAGGTGTAATGCTTACCACAAAGCGAACGTCTCGGAGGTCTCGTCACTCTATTGAAAAAAAAAATGCGCTCATCACATAAAATAGCCTTTTGTAATGCAAACTGAATACGTATTTATTTTATAGATTTTCTATCTGTCCTTAGCTTTTTCCAGCGTAATAAAACCTGTCGCGTATTGCTTGTTATATTTTTTTTACTTGTCCAAAACACGCCTTTCCACTGCATGCGAACTAAGTAAATTCCAAACAATCTGACTAAACCACAACTTTATATCACAGCAATAAAGTTGAAAATAAACTTTGTTTCAGTAGAGAGGTATCACTATAAAGTATCAGGAATTTCATGAAAAGATAAGCATTTCCACCGCAAAATTTTGCGTTAATGTTGGTAGTTTAAATAAAATGCAGTTTAACGTCTAAAGTAAATTAAAATAATTCCCCCAAAATTAAATTGACCTCGAAATAAGGCATCACAAAACATGGAAATTATAATAACACGTTTTTTTCGATACCGAATATTTTTTGTCAACCACTTGGGCCTTCGGGTCAACAAGTCTGACACCAGGGCTAGCCACTCAGCTAATAGTCTAAGATTCGATGAACAACGACCTTCATCCATCTGTTTAGTCGATGAAAATAGGATGTTATCAAATTAAATATGTTAGAAAATACATCGGAAGTGGATTGGCTACAATAATAAAAAATACAAAAATAACTTATTATTTAATATTGCACACATGAGTTATAAGAATAAATTTAATAGCAATCGAAAGTATGAAGCCTATATAATATGCAAACATTGGGTATCTGTTTTTTTCCTGGCGTTACTACTGGGTTTGTAGGTACAAACCCAGTAGTCTGGCGTAACTAACTAACTAAAAATATGTTGATGTGTCTAGCTATTTTGATATTGATTTATTTAATAAACAAATACTTAAGTGAAAATAACTAGTATCAACATACCTGTTTATACCTGCCAACCCAGTAGTTACCACAGGAAAACAGACAACCCAACGTCTGCATATTCTATAGACTTCATACTTTCAATTGCTATTAAATTTATTCGTTAAACTCATGTGTGCAAATATAAAATAAAAAATAAAAATTTAATTTAAAAAAAAAATGGTTTTTTTTTTTAATCATAGCCTTGCCAGGATTTTTTTAGCCAACCCACTCCCGAAGTACTTAATTTGATAAAAAAAGAATTTTCATCGACTAAACAGATGGGTGAAGGTCCGTTGTTCATCGGATCCTCTACTATAATATTTCATAGGTTCCTATTATATAATTTTTTCTTTATAAATTAGTGGCTATGTCAAACAGTTCAACATGTTCGCCCAGTTTTGTGGAAAGTAGTAGAAAAATAAATAAAAAAAGTAGAAAAAACCCTATCTGAACAAAATAAGTGCTCACAAATATTAGGCGATAGTAATTTAATAAATTGTGTTCGCACCTGGTACCAGATTAATTCGCGTGGAGAAGTAAATTGTATTTTATACTAAAGAGAATAAATATTTCAAGTGAGGATGAAGTTTAAAATATCTAATTTCCCAATTTTCGAAAAAGCACTGTAACGAGTTAATAGTATCGCACCTACATCTTTTAATTCTAAGTAATTTTATTTTAAAATAGATTTCTTAGCAAACGGTTTTGAACTGTTGATGTTAAATATTGAGAAAATTAAGTGAGACCTTAGTATAAGTTTTTATGACTGAACCTAAATACTAGGCCGATTTCAATTGTGACTATTGTGTGTATTCGATTGGGTCCTGGGTCGTTTAGATTCACATTTGGTCCCGGTAGGTGGCACTGCAATCAAGTTTCAGGATTTTTTTATTTCCAGTGCAGGACGACGTCTGCCAGGTCCGCTAATAGTATTGTAATAATAATGAAGTGACACTAAAATTTACGAGCAACCATTTTTTTTGTGACACTAACCTGCGAATGACTGGAACTTGCTCTCATCGGTCAATTTTATTAAAACCCTTCATAGAATTCTAGCTATGAAACCAAACTTACCAAAAATAAAAACATTTCCTCGTATTTAAGCACCGGTCTGCATACTTGGCTGCAATAATACGTAACTTAAGCTCAAGTTACAGTGATAAGATAGGCAATATGTATCCTCAGCGAAGTAATAATTGGATAACAAGGCTGCGTCGTCGTGAGGAACGCGCTGGACTGGCGCCAGCTCTGAATAAAGCTTGGGTCACATCAGACCGGGTCTTGTCCGTACCGTGATGTATTGCCAGCAATGAGAACAAAACCTGTTGACTGAAAGTGCCTATACCGCCCTCCCGCCATACATACACTGGGTAAAGCGTAACTCGCGCAAATACTGTCTGTCTGTCTTTGTAATTATGGTCTTCGATCAAAGAATCAGAGAACTTCACATCTGCCCAATCATAGTAATTGTAGCATAGTATAACACGAGGGTCTATTAAAAAAAAATGTTATGAGCTCACGCTCAAAATGTCTACTACGAGCCGTTAGAGAGTTCCATCGTCTACCTCCCGGCTCTATTGTCAGACCCTCGCCACCAAGAGCAAGATACGGGACTCAACAAATCAGCCCAAACTCAAGAGTCACAGCTTAACTCATTTGTTTAACACTGAGTTAGATAGGCGTAATTGCACTATCTGTACCTTATTATATAGGTCAATCTTTAAAAACTCATTCACTCGAGACTCATTTTGATCATGTATCACTAACACCATAAAAATGTACCATGGTAATATTTTTCGTTCCTTCACACGGGCTACGCAATGTGGTTTGGTATTGGAAATTCTGTTGTACTATAGCTGCAGGGACTGTAGGCTCCCGCATCCATGCCCGGACGACGCTCGGCGTTATTGCGAAGCCTTGCCCACAAAGTGAGGATGGGAAAAAGAAATGAAAGCAAAAGCAGCAGTAGTAACTGGGGAATAAACCGCCGATATAAATTGTACCTAGGTATGTACTTATAACCAAAAAATGTGGTTCAATCTCAGTAGATCCAGAGCCCAGATCCCCAATGAATAGCCATAAAGTGATGTGACAGTCGACTGAATATTTTTTTTACTGCTAAGCTAAGATAAAAAATAGCTAAAGAAATAATAATTAAAAAAAAAAACAACTTGGCAATGCCGCCAACGTGCTGGATACGCTGCCGGCTTGTAATGGTTTTGAGCATTTGGATTGTCTCTAGACTTTCATCGGTCTGGATACAATCCTTTTGATTTTTGTGAAGGAGGCTTAGTTAATATAAGCCATAAAAATATATATCATCATCATCATCAGCCCGGAGACGTCCACTGCTGAACGAAGGCCTTCCCCTTAGACCGCCACACTGTACGACAACCTGCCATTTGCATCCACCGGTTGCCCGCGACCAATATATATATATACCAAGGTTATATTTCTGTGTACTCCAAATACATACCGGAGTCATTCAAAAAAAGTACAAAATGTCTCGGTGTATTTCAGTTCGAAATTTAGGGTTATTCACCAACTGGACTCGAGGGGCTGGACACGCGTGTGTCCAGTTGGTGAAACTCAAAATATTACAGCCAACTTGTTCATATAGCTATGGCAAAAAAATACATTTTTCGTACTAATGTTTATGTCTGTAATAACAGGTCTAACTTAAATTAATTGCTAATTTATTTTCAATTACCTGCCTCTTTACACACCTCCAAGTACCTAATATTTTTTGGAATGTCAATAAAAAATACTTAACAAAACTGGATTCCGCGTGGAACAGTGGTTTACACGTGGTTTAGGGCTAGAGTAATTAAGTAAAGCGATCGTTAGGGATAGCGTGAATTAGGAAAACGTATCGCACCCGTAAAAATGCATGCATTTTTAAAGGTCTTTTTAATCATTTAAAATCTTTCGACGCAAAAACTCTAACGTGCTTAATTAAAGTAGTTTTGTAGTCGACGAAAGCCTTTCGTTGTACGGTTGTAAAAGAGCATTTTTTACGGTTCAAAAGGGGTTTTCTAGAGGGGGGAACGTACGTCCTTATTTACTTCACGACGTGACCGCACTCTTGCATTTCAACTAGGATTTTAAAAGGAATTATGGCTAACTAGATTCTACCGGTAAAAGTTTGTGAAGAATATTTGGATCAGATTATAATTTCAACATGTATGTGCAGAACAGTTGCACAAGAACTACACATTTTATTTTTAATCTCTTCAAAATAGGTACTTAGCTACCTTAGCTAAGTATTTTGAACTTTTTCTTTTTTTGGCCTGGTCTGGTAGTTACATAATTATCTAGTAGACGGTCCATCAATCTGATAATAAGTACCTATTTTACAAAATACCCGTAATCACAACAATATTATTAAAGTTTGACGGAATTTGTGTGTGTGTGTGTGTTTGTTACCTCTTCGCACCAGAACTGCTAAACGGATTTGGATGAAACTTGGAATGGAGATAGGTTATTTCCCGGAATAATAATCAAAGGCTACTTTTTATCATCATTATGATCGCCGTTTTTCACCATCACGCGGGTGAAACCGCCGAGCGCAGCTAGTAGTATATCCGTCTTATGCATAAAACACTAAAAAGTATTTCAAACCTATTTTAGTAAAGTGTTTTGTCTTCTCAGATAGTAAAGTGTTTTGTCTCTCAGTTAGATTATACATTATAATAAGATAAGATAATTATGTTTCTTTCCTAAACATAGGAAAAAAAAGAAAGAAAGGATTAAAAAAAAAAAAATTTTTTTCATTTCTTTTTTATTTCTCTATTCGTAATTCGAAATAAATTTGACAAACCACTTTTTAAATAAAATAGGTTTGAAATACGTTTTAGCATTTTATGCATATTATATGACGGTATACTTATGTACTTATATATCCACTATACACACTCCACTTATAATTTTAAAAAAACTGCCGACCCCGAATATAAATAAAATTGTTAAAATTTTTAATAAATTTATTTTTTCAATATAAAACTCAACAATGATCTCACAAAATAGTATAAAATAAGAAACAACGTTATGTTACAACTTAGTGGACCATGCATTATATTGTAAATTAAATAAATAAAACAAGGAACTTTATTAGACACACCTATGATTCATGTATTCTGCAATTTAAACATTGATTTAAATATTTAAGTCATTTAATAAATTAATTTAAATGTGTACAACACTAATGAACATTACTCCGCTCTTTTAAAACAAAAGGCGTGAAGTTTCATAAGTACACAAACTACTGAATTAAAATTTAAGTAGTATAATTTACTTTGCAACTTTAACTTCTGAATTAACAATTAGAAAATAAATTTTGATTAAATATTAAACGGTGTAGGTAAACAAGTTGAATTAGTGTAAAAGCAGAAATGCATTAAAAAGGCTCCATAAGGTACAAATACGTTACTTGCAGACTAGTAATAATTATTCAGACTAGGTTAGATGTCTATGAAAAAATATCACGTCACATGAGTATTTTAAGTAAAATATTTTTTTAGGCCATTTCATTCTGCAAGCCTAGCATGAGTGGCCTAGCCTAGCCTAGTCGTGGCAAAATTTATTTGTACTTTTGATTATGCGAAAACAGGACAAGCCTATATCTTTTTCAACTGACTTAAAAAAAAGAGGTTCTCCATTCGACTGATGTTTTTTTTAAATATATCTGTTTCCGTTTCGCAGAGGGAGAGAGTAGGCAAAATTTTACGACGTCTCTATGCTAGGCCTAAAGGTGGCCTATCAAGCGGGCCGTGATTAATATTCCCTCTTTTATCTCGCGAAAACGAGACCGACGTATTTTTTTTAGCTTTGTCACGTTTACGCGCGTCTAAAGATAATTTATGCTAGGCCTACTGCTCTAAATAGTACTCTAGTCTAGAAGTGAAATCGGAACTGAAAATGCATAATTTATAAAAAATGCTTTCCAAGGCGATCCTCCAATCGATCTAAGTTCAGTTACATTAAATTGTTGTTGTAGTTTTAACAACTTTGAAACGTATATTGTAAACTAGAATACCTAATAGAATAGAAATATCTAATAGAAATACCTACTTGTGTTATGTTACTTGAAATGAGTATTTATCTGCAAACAAGATATACGAAGATACTATAAGTACGTATACATAGTCTATTTTAACAAACTGTACAAAACAACTGTTAAATTATCGATTAAGTGTAACTTATTGATTAAAACTAATTAAGTAAAATCGATCTTATCGTTTTCGGGTCTCATCCACAATGTTTTAGTTTCAATCAAAATCACCGCATATTCTTAGACAGAACTGTGGGATCTTAATGAAACAAATTTTAAATATACCAATTTTTCATCACATACTTAAAATTATAAGTTAAGTACGTACATCTTCGGTTTGTAAACATTGTTTTTTGAAAGTAAAAAGACAATAACGAGAGATTACCTTCATATCTATGCATTGAGTTTTATTGTGCCCTCATTGTTAATGGCAGGATTCAAACCAGCTACGCAACGATTTAGGAAAAAATAACCTCTTTGTTACATTGAGTTACGGTCGTCTTGCCTACAGCAAATTTTAAATTGTTTGTTAAACATCAAAGGGTTCGTGGTGCCATCTGCGATATTGCTATATCTTTTCTTGAAATGTCGTTATTTCACGATCGTAGTTGTAGCACAAATATGCAAGTCAGTACTAGAGCCATAAGGGTATTTTAAATTAAAACTGGATTGCTATTTCCAATTTTATTCTACTTCTTGCCGTTAGATTGGCATGTTATTTGGCTATGTCACACAAAACTGCCAATAATTTTATTAACAGTTAGAACTCACACAACCATTTAAAACCCAATAAAAAAGCACGTTTACTCTTTGGCACAGATTAGGTATTCTGAAAATGTATGCAATGCTTCAAAACAATGTTCACAACCAAATCCTTATCTACAGTTAAATCTAATATAAATTATAATTTTTAATCTTCGGTTCCTGTGATCCATTGAAGGTACTTGAAGGACCTAGATTGGATCGGACTGGCACGGGCTTCCCTCAGGTTCCGTGGCTGCTGGAAGCTCACTTGCTCTCTGAAATAACGAAAAGAAAACAGCGTAAGAAACAGGTATATTTGGCATAATTTCAATCCATTGAATCACTGCTAAACACAGACCTCTTTAGCACGTTCTCGTTCCTACCTTGGTCTCATCTACTTTCGTCAAGAGAAACAAGATTCAGAGGAAGCCAGGTGGATGGATGATCTTAAGGGTCAAAATATAAAATGGTCCAAGACTTGATGGCTGGGTGGTTAGCTTTTTTTTTTTTTTTTTTTTTTTTTTTTTATTTAAATGCACATGTACAAAGCATTAAAATGTACATAATGTAAACACAAAAGTAGGACTATACTAAGTACATACCCTGTAAGGGCGTCGCATTAATATTACACATCAGGACGAAGATTAGTGTCGTGAGTTTGAAACATATTTGTTATCCTCTAAAAACTCATCTATCGTCTGTATATCTCATCTCATCTATCGTCTGTACTCTCATCTATCGTCTGTATATAGAAACGAAAAGATCTGTACAGGTGTAAACAGACCATTGACTAGAACTAGATGGATGATTATTTCTGGGCCATCATCATTATCCTTAGACGTCAAACAATTTATCCAAAAGTATTCTGTAGTCATGGTGTCATAGAGAATCAAAAAGACATTGCCATCTGTAGACAAAGCCAGACCACAAACCAGATGGATGGATCCTGTCTGGGTCTAGCTCTGCTGGTCATAGGCCTACACTGCAAGGCACTCAGACGATATTATTTCTTTCATACTTTGAGCCCGGAGACTTAGACATTAATCATCCTTTCAAATCTGATCCCAGGGACCCAGACGATTCTCATCTATCCAAATATTAATCTATATATCCAGGTCTAGGCAGGGACCCAGACAATAATAATCTTCTATATAATTGATTGTTGCCTATAGCCAAAGACTTTTGGGTAAATTGTTTAGCACGACACGCTAAGACATAGCTCTGAGCGTAAATTAGGAAAGCTATAATTAATCGGTCATTTAATGGCTCATAACATTAATGCTGTTTACGTGACGCCGACGTGCATGTTGATTTAGTAGTCCAAACGAGGGTTGTTTCTTCAAAAATAGATATTAATTTCCGTTGGATCATGAATTAATGGGAAGCCTAGGTATGTTATCGGCTTACTTCTATATTAAGGGGAGGCCTTCCTCCAGCAGTGGACCTCTTTTCAAATTCAAATTTTAAATCTAAAATATTGGATTAATAACTGTGCACGTTTCGACTCGCTTTTCAGAACGTATACATACTGTGTGAATAAACAAACTTCAACTCACCTAGGTTCAGCTGAGGCACGAGCGTGGTAAGCAGGCACGTTGGGGTTATGGTAGCCAGTCGCGTGGGGTGCCGGTGGGACGTGAGTATGCGTTTGCACTGGCGGGTGCTCTGCGGCAACCGGCGACTGGTAGTTGTTTGGGTTGTACCTATCCACGGAGACACCTCGTGTTCTTTCTGGAATAGTCTCCTTCCCATAAGAACTCAAAGGACGACCGCGCCCCAAGGTGTTAGTCTTCGGCCATTCCTGAGACACAAATTCTGATTCGAAGCTCCTCTCACGCCATGATTGAGGCCGCACCGTCTGGCTCCAAGTGGGGGTCTGTGTGTAGGACGGTTCTGGAGCTTTGGTGTATTTAGTCTCCGGTTCCCATGGAGGTTTGATGTTGGTTTCGGTCGTCGTCTGAGTCTGTGACTTCTCAGTGAATTCTCTGAGTTCTCTACGCCATTGAGGCTCAACCGCCTCGGCAGGCTCGTTATTATCGTAGTAGTATGCGGGAGATGGATCAGGCTGGTGCTGGAATTTGTTTTCTCCGGGTATGTAAGTGTACTCAGGGACGGAGATGTAACGCCTCTCGTATTCGCTATAATAAGTCTTACGTCCAGGCATTTTAGGAGGTTCTACGTTAGAAACAGGCACGACAAAGGACTGATTAGGTTTCGGTGGTATGTAAGCTGTCGGTGGAGGTTTACTAAATTTGCTAGTTGGCAGGTCAGATTTCCAACCATTGTTATTAGCAGGTGAAAATGAGCTCGTTTGAGGAGGCGGCTGGTAATAATTCTGGGGTGTTGCCGGTGCTACGTATGCAGAGTCCTGTTCCCAAGGAGGTGGCACATACGAAGAAGATGAAAACTGCTGTGTCGTTTTTTGGTAAGATTCCGAAGAATCATTGTTGAGATAGCTGTACTGACTTGGTTGGCTTGGTGTGATGATGGTAGGAATTGGGCTCAAAGGCTTAGTGCTGGTAGCCCAGTTGGTTGGCTTAGGTGTGTATGTAGAGAACGTATTTTGATAAGTATTTGATGTTTTTTCATGTATGTTCTCAGAGTATGAAGGTTGGTATTGTGGCTGCGGTTGTAGTGGCACTTGGTACTGAGGCTGTGGTGGTGCTTGGTATTGCGGCTGTGGTGAGGGCGTGTGGTGGTATTGTGGCTGTGATTGATACAATGGCTGGGTTTGAGGCTTGTTTTGAGCCCAAGATGGTGCCGGAGTTTGTGTTGGTTGTGGGCTAGGTGCGACGTTATTATAAATTACATTTTCTTTCTGCTGATACCATTGCTGATTCGTGATCTGACTGGGCTTTACATTGCTAACAGTAAGAACTTCAGCTTGAGGTTCTTGCGGCCACTGTCTTTGTTGCTCTACCGTTTGGTTGGTATATTGGTTGTTGTTTTGGTACATATCAGACGGCATTTGTCTTTCTACGCTAAATCTTTCCAGTAATAAGCTATGACGTCTTTCCGCCGTTGGTTCTGGTGGGTAAACAGGCTGATAGGGTCTTGCTGGTTGTGGAGATGTTGAAATCTTATCGACATGAGGTGTAAAGTAAGTTTTTAATGTTGGGATACCTTGTTGTGTGATATCCTCATAAGAACGATCTAAAGTTTTAGTAGTGCGGTTAACAGTTACAATATTTTCAATTCTGTTGATTTCTGTTAGTAAACCTGAAGGCTTCTCTGTAACATTTTTGATTTCAGTTTTTTCTGTGCTTGTTTTAGTTAAAAATTCCCCTAATCCAATTGGTTTTATTTCGACATCTTCTACTTTTTCAAGTGGTACAGACGGTTCCCTTAATGGTGCCTTCTTTTCAGTTTCTACTTTTGACGTTAATGTTTCTTCGTGGACTACTGGTATTTCTTGTATATGTTCTTCTTTTTCTACTACAAATTTTGACGTTAGTGTTTCTTCGGGGACTGCTGGTATTTCTTGTTTATATTCTTCTTTTTCCACTACAACTTCCTGTTTTTCCTCTGTGACTTCTTGAGTCTGTTCTTGTTTGTTATCGTTTGTCTCTGAAACTATAGGCTCGTCAGTATCTTTGGCGGATTTTTCATCAACTGATTTTTCTTCGACTTTAATTATATGCTCAACAGCTTCCTGTTCTTCACCCTTTTTGTCTTTTGATTCGGTATCAGGCTCAAAATCTTTTTTATCCGATACTTCTTTTTCCTCGGCTTCTTCATATTCTTCTTCTTCTTCTACCTCTTCTTCCACTTCCTCTTCTTTTTCTTCAGATGTTTGTACTTCATTACTTTTTTCAACGACAACTTCTTCTACTTCTTCTTTTGAGATTTCTTCCACTTCTTCTTCTTCCTCATCTTTTGGTTCTTTAACTGCTTCTTTTTGGGGTATTTCAAGCTTATCTGCACTTTTTATTATAAACGTTACTGGTTCTGTTTCTTCGATTTCCTCAAACTCTTCATCCAACTCATCTTCTTTTTCTTCATCTTGCTCATCTTGAACTACAACAATTTTTTTACTAGTAGTAGTAGTTGTTTCAGATCTCTCTTCAGTTTTGATTATGTTTTCTTGACCGTTTTCTCTCAGTTTCACTGTTTCTTGCGCTGCTGTTGGTTCGTCCACTATTTGTTCTTTAGCTTCTTCACTGTTTTCTTCTTCCTCTTCTTCAACTTCTTCGACTTCTTCTTCATCATCATCTTCTTTAGGTATGATTGTGGTCTCCGTTTTTGTTTTGATTTCCGTTTTGCCATCAATGGTGGTTTTGGTTATAGTCTTTTTAACTTCTTCAATGGAACCATCAAACAAAGTCTTTTTTGTTACTTCTACTTTAGTTTCTGTCTTAGCTTCGGATTTTTTTGAGGGTAGCTTAACGACAGTTTCTACTTCACTGTCCCCATTTTGAGCACTTGAGCCATTTTGGTTTTCCACGCTATTCTTGTTTTTGATTACTACTTGTTTCTCAACCACATTAACTTGTTTCTGAAACGGAAAAATAAATAGTTAGATATTAATTCATTTGGTTATTTGTGTTAAATGTGTTTTTGTTTGTTAATTTTGTTAAATATATGAAAAATCTAATAAAAATCCAGTAATGTAAACTCACAATAAACATGCTAGAATCTGATACAAATTGATACAGGTACTACGTTTGTTATATCTCTTTCACGTTGTATAACAAATACATATAGCAGATTAAAAATACAGATACATAAACATACAAATAATAAGTGTACAGTGATTTAAGTTGAACCTTTTGATTGTCATCGCCCACAATATCTACAGCGGGCTTTGAAACTTTAGTTTCTGGACCAAACGTTGAATAGTCAACTGTAACATTGGCATGTATGTCAATTACAGTTTCATTGTTTTCTACCTCGGAAATGCAACTCTTCGAAAGATTGCGATTATTCATAACATTTTCGGTTAGTTTTACAATATTATCATCTTCGATATCATGCTTGTTTTCACTATTGATATTTCGGCTAATAGTCATAGTATCTATATTTTCAGTGGTAGGCTTACAAACGTCTTCAAAACTTTCTCTATATTTATCACTTTCAATATATGGCAAATAAATTTCTGTGTTGTCTATTTCAGGCTTGAATGTTTTCTCAGAATATCTGTCGAATTGACTGGAATCAATTACTGGTAATTCAGATAGTTTTTCTTGAATTCGAGGCTTTAAACTATCTTTAGAATATCCTTGGTAAGCGCTTTCAGTAAATTGTGTTGTTACATTCGGTATAAAAGTATTATCCTCAATGGTGTTACTTTTCATGGCTGCATTACGAAGCATTCCGTTGCCTGCATTGTTTTTTGAAGGCGTTTGGAAATATTCAGCATCATAACTTATTTCTGGAAGTGCAGAAGTATAGCTATCGTTTGCATAACTAGGCGTATATATGTGTGCCGGCGATCCGTACTCAAACATCGATACAGGTCTGTTATTGTTTACCTGTGAGTATGTCGGCGTATTTTTATTAAATGTGTCATATTGTGTCGCGCCGGATGTCATGGAATTGTTTACAAACTGAGTCGGTTGTGACGGTTCCTTCTGAATAGGCAAGTCTCGAGGCTGGGCAGGGTTGCTCCTCGTTCTGAGAAGCGATTTAGGATTCGCTGGTAGATTGAACGTAGGGAAAACTTGAACTGGGAGACAGTTGTAGTTCGGGACGGCGATGGGCGTCGAATGCATCGGCGGTGATTGGATGGATTGTTTTGGCACTTCTGGAACTCCTTCATTCATAGCGTTTCGCATGAGCCTTGCGGCCATCCGCGAGGACTTGATCTCCGAGAGGTCGAGCCCGCCCGGGGTGTACGTGAAAGGCTTCCGGTCCCGGCTCATCGCACTCTGCAGCGCCGCCGGCGGATTCATCGCGCTGAAATAAATTCCACTTGCGTTATCAAAACTGTCGTCCTTCGTTCGATGTATGAAAAATACTTTATCTTAATTATTTTTCAAAAGTATAAAACCATCCGAATTTTGGCAATCTGACAACATCGGTAGAAAATAGTAGAGAGATACTCACTAGGTCTGATGTTCGCCGCAAAATTTTATATTTACTTCCTGCTCAACGTGCGGTCCTCGAACGTTTGTTTATCCAGTCAACACATTTATATCTGACACTGAAGTGAACGACACTCGGTTCGAATTCGCATCACACACAGATGGATCACTTATATTTGTGTGGGAACATGCAGATATGAATCTGGTCGCAGCGGTTAAATATAGCGCGGTTGTAAACGAGGCGGTACATTAGAATCTGGGCAGAGTTGCGCGCGGTCGGCGCGTGCGCCGCCTGCCGCCTACTGCCGGCCGGTCGACACCACTCGTGTATTTTGGTACCGACCCCAATAACAGCCGCTTCGTCTACTATTTGTCTTGGGCGAATCGTCAAAACAGCGCCTAACTTCCGACAGTTTCGCGATTATTATTTGCTATTCCATTCATCTCATTGGATTAAACCTCATTCGATCTATTAGTTCGTACGTCAGAGCCAGATTCTTTCGATTTTGATGCAGTAAGCGATGGATGTCCGCGGTATATCTTAGCATGCAGTTGCCAGCAATAGCAATATTCGTCATGGCCGTTCAGCTTGCGTTTCTTAGGAATGTCGCGTAGCGATGCAATGACGCAAATTCCTAATAAAAATGTACAGAATTTTTAATTATTTCTAAACAGGCATCTTAAAGTATACATTTAAAAGAGATAGCAAGCATTGGCTGTAAACAATATAATAATAAAATCAACTTTTTAATATTTTCGTCGTTTTGGCTTAACAACATTGCAAAATAAATATTCGAAAGCAAAATTCCAGCTGCATAATCCTGCTTTATCTATCTGCTTGTCTTTATTTTTCTCTCCGTCTCATTTTCCGTGCCCTCAAATTACTGCTACTCAACTTTTTTAAACGCAACGTTATCCTGTGGTTTACAACGCATCCGAATATTGTTGGTGTTAACGTTGGCTTCATACCAAAGCTATTTGACATAGCATTCATCGGTTAGGATGATATTTGTGACGTCAGAGGGACTTGTGACGTCAGGAGATGCGCCAGTGGAATCTATGCGTGGCAAGTAATCTATGAATACATACACAAATATACACTTTCAGTTGGCATAATTCTTATTTTTTTATTAATCGATAACAATATTACAATTATGCTTTAAAAAAATATTATAAACAATAAATAGGTACAGTAAAAGAAACCTATTTCATACAAATATATACAGCGTGGCGCTACGATGCAAAAATAATGTAAAAAAGGCCAATAAAAATCAGATATTCCATACATTTTGTCCAACTTCGATGAACTTTTTGTTTTTACATTACTTTTATGGTTACTGATCATTAACCCTACACGTATGTTAATTTAATGTCGGCACTGTAGCGCCACGCTGTGTATGTACCTATATTATATATATTTACTACGGGTTTGAGAGTGATATACGCTACTTTTCATCCAAGAGAGCTAGATGACACTATTTTGTCTCATTAACTGCTTATCATTATAGTTAATACATTCTTTATAACATGAAGAAAATCCATCCAATTTATACCTCTTGAAATTTTTGCCAAATCTATTGGTATAGTAAATAAACTCTTGTGTCAAAAAGACCATAACCATACTCATATTAAAAGTGCTAATCGCTTAACTCAGCGATCATCAAAACTAACTTCAATAATTTAAGCTTAGCACATGAAATTCATGAAAACAGAGATAAAGCCCTCTGACCTTGACTCTACGAGCCAACATTTCTCTACATTACTCTTCATTAGCTCTACAGCTCTCGGTAGAGCTCAGCTTAACGATTCAGTTCGAGAGTTTATTGTCTGGGTAACAAATATCGTAGTCAGTGCAGTAAGTGCTACAATGGTTTCTTCGTTAATTTTCACGTGATGACGAAAATAAATTGCTTTACGTTTCCCAGGGTTGCTAACTAGATACTATGGACTAGTTGCATACTAGTCCATAGTATCTAGCACTAGCTACATGATGGCCTCCAAAAAATGCTAGTATTCTTTGATTTTTCTAAAATTGTGCTAAATATATATATATAATATTAATATTATATAATATTAATATTGTAATATTACATTTATTACACACAGCGCCATCTAGCCCCATACTAAGCAAAGCTTGTATTATGGAAACCAGATAGCTGATAGAATACTTATATACATATTTTTTTCGTAAATACATACTTATAATACATACTACACCCAGACACAGAACAAACATCGATGTACGTCACAAACAATTTTGTCCTGGGTGGGGATCGAACCCACGCCCTACAGCTCTGAAGGCAGACATGCTACCAACTGAGCTATCAGGCTCAAATAAATAAATAGAAATAAATCACAAACTCACAAAATATAATTTGCGAAAAAGTGTTTCTTTACTGCCAAATGTATTGCGTTTAGGATAATCTAGAAAATGTGCGGTATTGTTTCTAATGGTAGATTGGGTACTAGGTGCTGTATTAAATTTTATTAAAATTAAGTGCTCTAATCACGAAAATAGTGCTACATCTAGCACAGAAAGTGTTGAGTTGACAGCACTGACATTTCCACTCTTCTTTAAGAAACTATTTTAGGACTTATAGGAATTATAATATTTCAGAAGCACATAAGTACGCACGCATAAATTGAATCTACGAAAAAACCTTAATAAATTACTTGTTATTTTACCACAGTCGTCAGACTACTATACAAATAAAATACAAATGAGATATAGCTTGCGCTGAGTATATGACATTGTTGTAGTTAGGTATCCTTAGATATTATTAAAGTTTAGACGCATTTTCTAAGGGAGTGAATCCGCCCTTATATTATCTTTTTAAAAAGCTGCTTAAGTTAACTTCTGCGTGATATTAACTATAGTAGATATTAACTATATGAGGTTACTCATCTCGGGAGCAAAAGAGTATATTATTATTATTCTTTACTTGCTCCCGAGTAAGTGGTTCCTTTCGCTCCCTGTGGGCTCAAGTCACAAGCCACTTTAGCCCCGTAGGCACGTAAAAGTAATTTAATTAATTTAACTTTAAGCGGCGTTTTTTAACTAAAACTTTAAATTTTACTATTTTTCGTATATTAAATTAACTTAGATCTAAATAACAGTGGGCACTTTAACTGTAAAGCGGGTATTGTTAGTTACTGTTAAACAAAAGAAGATGCGATTCCTTTAAAAAGGAAATTACCAAGATGCAGTGGGAAATTGAATTGAGATCGTTTTTTGCTTACTTTTACTTCGGTCTTCGCTGACTCCGCTATTGTAGCCATTCTGTAAACAAGAGAATTAGGATGTTAGAATAATAGAAATAGTAAACTTTATACATCATGTTTTTATATCAATTAGCAATGTTTTGTGGTTTAAGACAACATCATCATAATCATCAGCAGCACAGAGACGTCCACTGCTGAACGAAGACCTCCCCCTTAGACCGCCACACCGTAAGACAACCTGCCATTTGCATCCACCGGTTGCCCGCGACTTTTACAATGTCGTCGGTCCACCTAGTGGGAGGCCTTCCTGCGCTGCGTCTTCCGGTTCGCGGTCGCCACTCAAGAACCTTTCTTCCCTTTCGGTTATCAGTTCGTAGAGCAATGTGGCCTGCCCATTGCCACTTCAACTTGCAAACCCTGCGAGCTATGTCGGTGACTTAGGTTCTTTGGCGAATATCCTTGTTCCGGATTTTATCGCGGCTTTGCGCTATAAAATCCGGAACAAGGATATCCAAGCATAGCTCTCTCCGTTGCCCGTTGCGTGACTCTGAGTTTCTCCTAAAGACCAGCAGTTAAAGACCACGTTTCAGTGCCATATGTCATCAATGGCAACACACACTGGTTAAAGACCCTTGTCTTCAGACTGCGGGATTTTGGACGAGAAGATATTACGCAATTTCCCGAACGCTGTCCATCCGAGTTGGATTCTTCGGTCGACCTCTCAAGACAACATCATCATCATTATAATCAGCTTTTGTTTACTGCACTCCTGGGGCCGTACCATGAACTCTTATTGCGGGACCAAATAGGCTCAGCTGCCGACGCTGCCAACCACTGAAGAGAGAGAGTAGGGCCTTCGCTTTTCTGTGCTGCCAACTTTATCGCCCCGCAATACGGTTTGCGGTCGCGCAGCGTCGGTAGCTGAACCTATTCGGTCCCGCCCCCATGGGCTAGCATGGCATGGGCATGGGTTCATGGTATGGCCCCTGGTCGTAGGCTTCGAAGGGCGTTTGGGTCATACCCACCACACTGGCCGGTTGAGGGTTGGGTTGGAGCTGGCGATATCACTCACTTACGCCACTGAATTTCTTCTCCTAATGTATGCAGGATTTTTCACGATGTTTTCCTTCACCTAAATGTCAGTGGCATAGAAATCCGTACATAAACCCCAAAGAGCTCATTGGTATTTGGCCTGGGTTTAAACCCGCGATCTTACGATTTCAAATCGAGCGGTCAAAGTCAAACAACCGGCCTGTTTATCTTATTACCCGATCCAAGATAGGAAAATTACTTTTCTTAAAAATCATAGAACAAAAGATGTTATCAATCCTACTAATATTATAAATGCAAAAGTTCGTGTGTGTGAATGTATGTTACCACGTAACGGATGTACCGTTACTATTAAGCCGATTTTAATGAAATTTTAAATGTGGATACTATTGTTTAATGTGACAAAGCTGCAAGCGGACTATGGCCAGCCTGTACATAAATTTAAAGTAAGAAAATTCGTATAGGCTGAGTGGCTAGTCCTAGTGTCAGAGATAATGTGCCGCCCGAAGGCCTCTGACATGGCTTGATTAAATCAGGAATCTTGAATTCATACAGGAAAATAGAACAAAAAAATAAACCGGGACCAACAATTTATCGTGTCATCCGACCCACGGTAGCGCTCGCACTATATAACATAGATTTAGTAATACTACAAATTGAGTACAAAATAAGATATTAAAAAACAATCAGTTAGCATAACAGATCGGTTTGCACAAGCGGTCCCTAACTCAAGCGTTCAGCCGTGTCTGTCGTCTAATCTTCCATTTCAAACGCGGAAGATTCCTGTTATTTTAGAACCGATTGTCATAAAAATGCATAGAAATAGACGCGAAAGAATTTTTATGCATCCATTCTGTCGCCCCTTTTGTAAAAAGCAGTTTAGATGAGTATTCATAAATCTAACAGTTGGTCAGCTGTAAATATATTTTTGTTTACATTTGTCTTTCTTGGGGATATAAATGTTGAATGGAATTAGGTTGAAGATTAACTCCGACTTTTACGAAGTCATAGGAGTCTATTAGTTACCATTTGCCAACACGGTGGTTATATAATGCCCATTACATGGTACAGTTGTACATCAATATTAAACTGTAGTCCTACTAACTTATAAACCTGTACAATACAGCGTGAAAGGATATACGAGTACAAGCGAGCATGATATTTTTTATTTTATGTAAATTTTTACGGTTAGTTCCAAAAACTTACCTTTTAGGTAAAAAACACTAAACCAAAAATAGTTTAATTTTAAATATCTTTAAAACTATTAACTTTCGACCATACATTGGGGGCTTAGATTTGATCCATGTTAGCCCCCGTATCTGATCCCGCTGGGAATACGTCGAGTGACCCTGTATGTAACATCTAAAAAAACGAATTTAAAAAATTTACTAAATAAATAAAATAAAAAACGTAGTAAACTGCAAAAGATTCCTTTTTACAGAATGTGCCTTCTTAGGCAGAGCTCTCGTGTCGCTCTGGCGCTTGGAGGATCTAGCTCTCTCTCACAGCCCGCCTAGCACGCGAGCCGTGATAAACGCCTATCCACAATTTTTTCCCCGCGAAATCAAGACAGACGTATCCATATTCTAGCTTTATCACGTTCCCGCGCGGGGAAAGGCCAATTAGTTATCGGCGCATGCGCTGTCTGGCGTGTTTATTATTGCCACGCTTTTCGAGTCTTATTAAAAAAATAAGTTTCTAAAAGCGTGGCCACTGCACTGCGCATCCGACGACGCGAGAGTTATTGTTACTAGTCCTTTTACTACTAACTGTTACTCTACTGTTACTCTTTAATCTGTGCCTTAAAGCAGCTATACGTCAGCTCAAGCGTTGTTTGTTGGATGTTCAGGTATAAAATTGCAAATAAATAAATATGAAATGAATGTGAATGCGAATACGATACACAGGTGATTTGTACACTTAGCATCTTTATGTCTTGACATGATGCTAAGTGTACAAATCAGCCTGCACACAGACCAGCATACAGGAATTAATAAAATACCACATCGTCACTCAACATCAGTTGGTTTGGGGGTTGTGGTAAAACACGTAGCCTGCACATACTAATACCGCGTATGGACCCTAAAACAAGTAAAAGCTAAAACTACTTGAATACAAACTTAATAAGAACTAAATCAAAAAAAATACCGTATGGCTTTTGAACGAAAAAAAAATACCAGAAATCATAGCTATGATTGACGTAGGTAGTTATAATAAGTAGTCTAGAGAAGTCTGGTTGTAAAATGTAGATTTTTAAATGCAATGGAATGAAGAAAGTATCGAGATCACAGAAAAGCGAAAGCCCTTTTCTCTTCAGTGAACGAGATATTCGCCTGGTCAACACTCCTGGCCATATTTGTCAGTACCAGTGCCAGAATAGTGAATTTGCGACTGACTATGATAAGACGTTGATGGTGTCGAATATGTGTCAGGGTGGTAGTTAAATCAGAATATACCTATATTTAAGAGGGTGCGTTAATTTGACACGAATATGTTCGCGCCGACCACGCGGCCGCCGCGCGTCTACCACGCGGTTATTATGATTCCGTGAAATTTGAACGGTGTTGCCTAGAAATTAGAATTCATATTTGCTATCAACATAAGTGAGAGGGCAGATGAATGGCTACCGCGCGACGACCGCACTAAAGTTTTCGCATCGGGTAAATGTAGCAAAAATCATGGCATCAAAAATAATATTCCCAAGGCACCGCTGAAGGACACAAAAGAATATTACATAAACGTATACTCAACTTGACGATTAAACTCTTAATAGGTATATTTGATGCTTATTAAGATCATTAGTGTGTAATCCTCCCTAATTTCAGCTTCCGGCAATCCCGGATAATTTCGACGACTTCATTTTTGCCGTTTCTTTGTTATTTTCACAAAATTCGCTCTCAATTATGCCTTTAATTAAAAGGTCGATTAAGAAATTACGAAGTTAGAAGGGAAATTTTAGTAAATTGGGCTTTTCATGGAATCTAAATATTTGTTAGGATTATAGATGTTTTTGGCGTAGATAATGTTGGTAAAATAATAGATACTAACAATAATACGAAAAATAATATAATAATTATTATTATTGCAAGTCAACAAATCTGATCGAAAAATCCTCCGCGCATAGCTCCCTGCCCGAAAGTGCCCATTATACTTGCGGCGCTGCCGAGCTCGATGGGATGGGGGGATGTTAGTATAATTTTTGGTACGTGTCATACCTTATAATACATTCTAACTCATAGGCAATTAACCTAAATGGCTAATAACTATTTATAATTTCAGTTTCCCTACACCATTAGCAAGGAAACCTATAGACTTATAATAATTAGCGTGTTTAGTAAACAACGTTAGTAATAACCCCGTTGAATTTCCGATCTACTACAACTTTGTTATATATTTGTAATCATTTACTTACTAAGTACTTCCTACATTCATTATGTTATAACCTAACTAACCTAACTCACAGGACTGATTATAATTAATCCTAACCATTATTAAGTGCATAAATAACGAACTTTAAAATGTTTGCTTGTTTTTGGCGAACCAAACAAAGTGGTATGCAAAATTTTAGTCTTTATAATTAGACTTCAAAGATTTACAGATTAGATAAAAAAAACTGTTTTGACTTGAAATCGTGAGGTCGCGAGTCCAAATCCAAGGCCCGGCATATCACAGTCCACTGCTGGACATATGCCTCTCCCAAGGCACGTATCTCACCCCTATCGTCGGTTTTCCGTATTTAGCCAGAACCATACTAACTCACCTATAAATAAGATCTATATACGCGTAAAAGTATGACTAAGCTATTGGCTTAGTAATGATCATTATACTATCCTTGTCAATAACTTTCACTAAGGGAAGTAGTAAGTTGAAGTAGTAAATAACAAAACCTTCCCTTCAGATCATAGAATTGTTCGAGGAACAGTAATTCTCAAAACAGGGAAAAAATCAAGGTATTTTTTTCACAGCTCTTTAACAAAATTACAAAGCCAAATGGAACAAAAAAAATACCTTATCACCCTAGAAGAGAAAATTAAGGAACTCTACTATGACGGCAAAGAGGATATAGAATCGCTCTATAATAAAATAGAAAGTACTATATGCCTACACATACATACACACCAAACACACATACATACACATACATACACATACGTATACATTGCCTAAACAGTACAAAAAAAGAGCCAACCGAGCGGAAGACTATTATACTCGTATCACATACAAGTAGAGCATTGATTAAGAGGCGCGTTGAACTACAAACTAAAACTTCCCTTAACAAAAAAGAAAAAGAAGAACTGTCACAACTTTATAAATCTTCCAATAAAAACCTACGGAAAGACTACCAAAACCACAGAATACAGACAGTAGAGAAACACCTTCAAAGTACAGGGAGTTTAAAGAAAGCATACAAGCAACTAAACAAAAGTAAAACCTGGATACCGAAATTAAATACAAACTCAGAAGAACCTCAAACCAGAAAAAGTATCGTCAATGCTGCTACTGAGTTTTACAGAAGACTCTACGAGGCTAGAAACATTGAATTGGAACAAGACGTAGAAACATTTCAAGAAATAGAGGACTCTACAAATGCCATGGAATTCAGTACATTAGAAATCATGCAAAGTATAGAAAAAATGAAAAATGAAAAAAGCCCTGGACCAGACAATATACACAACGAGTGCATTAAATTTGGGAAATTTCTTTTAACCCCAATACTGACAACATTATTCAACAAAATACTTAAAGAACGTGAAGTACCGAAAAAATGGACAGATTCTAGAATAATCCTCCTATATAAAAAAGGAAACCCTGCAGATGTGAGTAACTATCGCCCCATAAGTCTCCTCCCGGCGCTCTATAAGTTATTTGCGCATTTTTTCATGTTTAGAGAAACGTATAGGAGTACAAATTGACAAAAATCAACCGGTTGAACAAGCTGGCTTCCGAAAGGGTTTCTGCACAATCGACCACATATTCTCGTTAGAACAGATTATCGAAAAATATGTAGAGTTCAGACAACCACTGTATCTGGCATTTATTGATTACGCGAAAGCATTCGATTCAATAGATCATGAAAGCATATGGAGAGCTCTTAAATACCAAAATATACCTCAGACATATATCGATATTCTAAAAAATATCTATGAACAAAGTACTAGTAGAGTAAAGCTAGACCGAACTGGTCCAGAGATAAAAATAAATAGAGGAGTGAAACAGGGAGATCCCGTCTCGGCAAAAATCTTCATAGCTGTGCTGCAACATATTATGAAGGATCTAGAATGGAACAGTAAAGGAATAAACATCAATGGTAAATACTTGAGCAATCTACGTTTTGCAGACGATATAATCATCTTCTCAGAATCTTCAAAACAGCTAGAAATAATGATAAACGAGCTCAATGATGTAAGCACTAAAATAGGACTACACTTAAATGTCTCCAAAACAAAGGTCATTACAAATAGCATAAAAAATCCAATTGTTGTTGAAAATGCTCTGATAGAATATGTAGACAGTTACATTTATCTAGGAAAACAGATTTCTTTCAAATCCTCAAGAAACTGCGAAGAAATAGACAGACGCATTGGAATAACCTGGAGTAAATTTTGGGGCCACAAGGAAGTTCTTAAAAGCGATCTCACATTGAACCTAAAAAAGAAAATCATGGACTCCTGTAAACTTCCCAGTCTTACATATGCCTGCCAAACATGGACCTACAACAGGGAGATAAGAAATAAGATACAAGTATGCCAACGCGCTATGGAAAGGAGTATTTTAAACATAAAATTAAAAGACAAGCAGAGGAACACAACGATCAGAAAGAAAACAAAATAATGTGATAGACGCTTTAAAACACTCACAAAAAATGAAGTGGAAATGGACAGGACATGTAGCAAGGTCACCGGATGATAAGTGGTCCAAACAAATAGCTATGTGGGCAGTCCCGATAGGCAAACGAAGGCAAGGAAGACCGCAAGAAAGATGGGATGATGAGATTGCGAAAGTTGCCGGTCATAGGTGGCTGTTGCTTGCAAAGGAGAGAGATAAGTGGCTGGAAATGGAGGAGGCCTTTACCCAAAGAGGGGTCCTTAATTAAATATAAATTGTAAATAAATATAAATTTGTAAGATGTCCTGTTTAATAAGGAATAAAAAGGCTTTTTTATTTTTATTTTATTTATTTATAAGGGAACAATCCTGGATTCGCGAAAAAAATCTGCTGTTCCATACATTTTGTCGAGGGTGAATTAAATTGTTCTATGGAGCAGCTAATTTTAATTGTAAAATTTCAATGACCTCCTTTACGCACAACCCTGTACAATCAATTAATAGGCGAAAAGAGAATTCTAGAATTCTAGAAATCTAATATCTCAGGATGACGAGTGCAGTGCAATGCGGCGCAGGATTGTATCCGCAAGATCACAATTCTGGCACTGCGGCGTGACGCTTACCACCAGGCGAACGTCTCGCTCGTCTCGTTAATCAATATAATTTTAAAAAAACGTATTTAAAACATCAATCAATCGTATCACAAAAACTCCAGAACTGCATTTTGTCTATTCCCAAACGAATGCCGGCAGCATATCATCTTCATCCCGAGCGCATTAGGCAACACTCCAATTCTTTAACAGCAGGGCATTAACCCCGTTTAAAGCGTTATCACAGACGTGGCAAATGGAACCCATCGTGCCATAATAAACCACTTTTTTCGCGAGGAAGAGGCTAAAAATAGTAGACAAATCGAGTGCTGAGGCGCCAGTGTAGGCTTAGACGGCGTCAGGAAATTTGTTTGAGGAAATTTGAAGCAATCAATGAGGATGACAGGCTTAAATCAATTTCGTTAAGTCTCTGTCAATTTTCTTTACATTAATTGGTTTTCAGTCAATTGTATATTACATGCCTATAGATAGATTTAAGATTACAACATTTCCCAGTATCGATATTACGTTTGATGGAATACGGTTCCTAGTATTTGAACTGACTATCTCATCATTTTATATCACAGGTTGCTATGCACTAGTTTTTGCTTTAATCGCATAATTAACCTTATTGAGTCCTGCATAAAAAAATGACAATTAGTAATAGAGTTTTCAGAAATGGATCGATTGATCCATCGTTGGTGGATCGATAGTTTCTAGAGCTTATCTCCTAACAAGCAGCGCCACGCGATTTCTCCCGCGTGATGATGAAAAACGGTTATGACGATAATGATGAAAAGTAGCCTATGTGTTATGTCGAGAAATAAGCTATCTCCATTCCAAGTTTCATTCAAATCCGTTCTACCGTTTCTACATGAAAAGGTAACAGGTGATATACCTACACACACATACTGAAAAACTTTCGCGACCTCACGATCGTGGGTTTCAAATCCCGGCCCCGTACCTATAACTTCTTTGGAGTACATGTACGGATTTTCATATTATTGGCTTTTCAGTGAAGGAAACTTCTTAAGGAAACCAGCTTGAGTCAGGAGAGGAAATTCAAAGGTGTATTGTATACATGTAAATCCAGCGACAATCACTGTTGCTGTGTAAATCCACAAAACTGCAACCGGGCCAGCGTGGTGTAGGCCTGTCCGACCATGGACTAATAACAGCATGATTATGCTAACCTTGTTAGTATAAGAATGATCGATGATAATTTATTATTTGCGTCCTGTAGTTTTACCCCTGTATTTTCAAGATTTTTTAAATTTCGTCGTCATTTGTTAAGTTTGACAAAAGGCACGGACCTATAGGAGATTATAGTGATAAAAAAAAAAAAAAAAAAAAACGATGGAAAATAGAATCATCATCCTAGTACGTCTGTTTTCGTGATATTTGCTAATGTTTTTCTATAAAAATGTATATGCCATTATTACACATACCTATGTACTTAGTTCCAATATTGTATGCCATTTATGTGTGTCAATAAATTATTATCCTTAAGTATTTGATACATGTACCTTTTATTCGACTATAAGTAATCGTCTATGAGTTTTATATATTGTGACGTCTATTATATTATCTGTGCTATCGGCGTTCGTTACCTAGACAAAATGCGAGAAAAAGTCGCCACTGAAAGGCAAATGCTTCTATGAAATAGGTTGAGGCAAGTTTCTTCGATAGCCTATGCATAATATCATACAGCATCTGCTCGAAACGCTCATATTTTTACTTCTTTATCGTTTTAGGTTAGCGTTCAAAGCAGATTTTAAATCTGTGGCAGCATATTTTCCGAGAGAGCTCTGTTTTATCAACATAATAGCGGTTCCGATTATTGGTCTACTAGCTTTTGAGATGCAAATATTGGGTTCAACCGTGGTTCAACACTATAAAGAGGCTGCTACAAAAAGCGATTATACATCACTATTTTACTGAGGCATGACTTGGATTTGGTTGCAATTATTTTGTATCAGTCATAAACTTAGACTGTGACGTGACTTCTTAAATTAATCACCTTCATTTGATGCATAGAATCTCTTAAGATAGAAAAAGCTAGCTCCTCCAATACTTGATGCACTTGAAAATTATAGAACTTAACAATGGCAAAATGCTCCAAGAGCGATGCCAAACCGCAAAAAAATCTAACAGAACTGAGATGAGCTTTGGATTATCTAAAGTGAAATTCAGAAAATTGGATTTTAAAATTCCATTTACTTAATCCTTTTTGTGGGATTTAAACTATAATTATTTTGTTTACGAATTTGCCAGATTACAATATAATCCTTGCGTGTTTCATTACGTAGTTTTTAATCTCCCCAGTTAAATTTGGATTCGGCCAACTTACTTTGTTAGCAAAAAGTTGATTCAATAATAAAATATGATTGGCTTGGATATTTTATTATTAGCTTTGATTGAAAGTTATAAAACTTTGTTACAATGTTGCAGTTGCGTTTATGATTTCTCTAGAAGATTTATGATTTTAAGTCTTCGCTGGTAAAGAAGTTCGCATTATACAGATTCGACGCCGGCTCCACTCCAGCTCGACTCACAGTAAAGTATTAAAATGTGAGCTTTATATCGTATACATCACGGTAGAATTTTCAATATTTCATTGAAAGAAGTGTATGCACGCATTACGCTTGGTCTACGCGAGGTCCACGCGATGTACAATTGTACACTAAAGTGTTAGTATAAATAAATTGGTAGTTAAATATTTGTTGACGTAGGCGAGTAAGTGTCTAATATTTAACCCGCAATATCTTTCCCTAAGTTTCCTTGTATATCTTAATATACACTTTTCGCATTTACTGCTAGTCAGGAGTGTACGAACAGTACCAAGTACTTATACAAAAGTTTGTAATGTTTGGACAAAATACTTTGTTGGTAACGCATTAAAATGTTCTATTACGATTATAAGGTTTTAATGTGGTTAAGTCAAAGATTTTTAAACTATAGATTCTACTACGGTCTATAATAATGTGTCTAGACTAAGATGTGTACCGCGGTTTCACCCGTGATTCCTAGAATAAAAAGTAGCTTATGTGTTATTCCACGATACATCATCAGCCCGGAGACGTCCACTGCTGAACGAAGGCCTCCCCCTTAGACCGCCACACTGTACGATAACCTGCCATTTGCATCCACCGGTTGCCCGCGACTTTTACAATGTCGTCGGTCTACCTAGTGGGAGGCCTTCCTCCGCGTTTAAATCAAACATTTTTTTTTATTAATCGTCCTGGAATTTATTATGGTCAATGTCTTCCGGTTCGCGGTCGCCACTCAAGAACCTTTCTTCCCCATCGCTTATCAGTTCTTCGAGTGATGTGGCCTTGCCCATTGCCACTTCAACTTGCAAACCCTGTGAGCTATTCTAAGGTACAAGCTACCTCTATTCCAAATTTCATCCAAATCCATAACTATATCCAAATAGATTAACTAATACTGTAGACAATTTAATATGTTAGTGAGTTTTATCTCACATAACTGCGCAGGTGGCAGAACGAATTTAGATGCGATTTACTTCTGGAGTTTACTTTATATTCTGGATTAGCAGAGCCCTTTCCTGAATTTTTATAAAATATATTCAAAATTAAAGGTTCCTGTTGAGACTAAAACAATTATTAATTTAAAATTGCAGCTTCAATCTTACAGACTTACATTACCTATTCGATTTAACTCATTTCAGTTGATTTTAGTTTAAACCAGCAAGCTATTGCTGGTTTATTTTGCAGAAAATTCTATAGATTGCAAAATTTGTTATACTTGTATTGGTACACGCAGACGATAAACAAATTAAACAACATCTATAAGCGGTTTTTGCAACCTTCGACGCAAATCTAAACTCCACTTTTTACATAATACTAAATCCAATATATCGATCTAGGTCAAACTAGTTTATAGTTTCATAAACTTTTCAACACTTTCTTTACCCGGTTGTTGTTATTTTATAGAAGCGATGATATAACATCGACGCTTATTTTCAGTAATTTTTCAGTAGCTCAAGGATACAAATGTAGGTTGCTTTAAATTGTAGTTTATGATGCTACGAGTATGACATTCTATAATCTATTTTCAACAAATATTTTTCAAATGAAAATCGAGATTGTTTTTCTTTGTCATCATCGTCAGCACAGAGACGTCCTCTGCTGAACGAAGACTTAGACCGCCACACCGTATATACCCGGTTATGTCGTCGGTCCACCTAGTGGGAGGTCTTCCTACGCTGCTTCTTCCGGTCTTTCTTTGTCACGGTCAATAAAATGTATGCATAACTGAGACGAAAACTTGGTGGATGCTAATGGCAGGTTGTTATACAGTGTGGCGGTCTAAGAGGGAGGCCTTCGTTCAGCAGTGGACGTCTGCGGGCTGATGAATAAGAAGAAAACTTAACTCGATGTTCTAGGGTAGTGTAACTATGATAGTAATAAAATAGCTGCTTAACGTAAACGACTTCAAAAAAGAAGATGGTTTTCAATTCGGATGTATGGTTTTTTTTAAATGTTTGTTACCTCAGATTTCCGTTATTTATAAACCTTTTTTTTTAAAGATCACTTACTTCCAGATACTTCTGGTTTACTTTCAGATTGTTCCCATAGAAATTTCATCAAAATCGGTTTTAGTAGTTTGGTTTTTGAATCGAAAGAACTCGAAAAAGATGTGATCTAGGTCATCATCATCATCATCATCATCAGCCCGGAGACGGCCACTGCTGAACGAAGGCCTCCCCCTTACACCGCCACACCGTACGACAACCTGCCATTTGCATCCACCGGTTGCCCGCGACTTTTACAATGTCGTCGGTCCACCTAGAGGGATGCCTTCCTACGCTGCGTCTTCCGGTTCGCGGTCGCTATCTAGGTACCTAATCGAAATTGAATTAGGTTTTTTTAAGTACGTGTTTTGGTAACAAGTAATAAAGCTAATGAGACGCTCTTCTGATGGTAAAAGGTAACGCATGCCTGTGACCAATAGGGAATATGCATGTGTTTTTTTTTATTGACTCACAAAAAGCTGACTGGTAACAAAACAAATCATCGAAAGTAAAATTGTAATATGTGCGCAAATTACGAAGTTATAAACATTTTAGTTTCTTGTTAGACAGGGAGGGCACTACACTAGGTTTAAAAGAAAAGAAGAAAGAAAGAAATGTAATTTATTTTGTAACATCATTGTAAATAGTATAACTTTAACATAATTACAGTCAAAGGGATGATGTCACAAAAATGGCTTCAACTCAGCATAGTGCTGTTTAAGACGTCAAAGTTCACGATTCCAAACAAATTCTATACTATGCACGTATTTTGTTAGAAAGGGACAGATGACTCCCTCCCAAATACTTTGAGCTTATATTTCCGAAAATTTTACCTTTCAGAAATTTACTAGCCGATATCATATTTTTTTTGCAACGTTTCAAGATTTAGTTTAACTCTTCATTTATCCTATTATTTTTAATAATTGAAACACATGCATATTCCCTATCGCTGTTATGTATACCCAGTGCTTTGAGTAGCGAAACTGATTATCACTGCATTAGCGCTCGTTGCTTTGAGACATTCAATAGTGAGTTTTATCAACCCTGTAAATTCGTTAGCTACTTTACGTTTTTAACCGACTTCAAAAAAGGAGGAGGTTCTATTGTCGACTGTATATATGTTTGTTTTTATGTATGTTCACCGATTTCTCTGTCAATTGTGGACCGATATAAAAAAGTATTTTTTATTTGTAATGGTATGCTCTCGAGGTGATTCCATGTTCATTTGAAGTCGGTTTTTTTTTATAGTTACTTGTAAACTTAGCACAGTACCTGTAACCAATATAAAACATTATCCAGTAAAAGTACGAGTACTTTTTAGTTTGTTTTTGTTGGTTAACTAGGCAAATATCATTATTAATTAATTATTATTTTGTTAATTTTACCGTACATGAATAATTCGTTGTGAAATACACAGGCATTCGGTGGATGCAAATGGCAGGTTGTCGTACAGTGTGGTGGTCTAAGGTGGAGGCGTTCATTCAGCTCTGGATGTCTCCAGGCTGATGATGATGATGACTCGTTAATAACGTTTTTATTTAGAGAGCAAAAAATCTTCTTGCAACACAGAGTTTTTTTATACTTGTGTCTTCTATTGTTTACGTAGGTATACAATAGAAAAAAAATACTACTTATTTTTTTTAAGTTACAGAGTACACAGATATGTTTAACGCTGGGATTAATATTAGGTATATAAATATAAAAATAACAACACACTAAAATACCACAAAATACACAACACAAAAGTTAAAATAAATAATGTCGACCAATTATCTTATTTTTTTATTATAAATAATTATCGCTACAGATTTTCATGCTTGCATGAAAAACTTCTTGAACTTATTAAAATACAAATAACAATAACAATAATCATAAGCTAAAATCGCGGAGGCATTATCAACAAGTCGAAGCACTAACCATCTGGCCAACGACCCTCTCGTCTGAGCTCGATATAAAAAGTTTAGCAATAAAAATCATGACACCCTTTTACGCCTTTACGTAAATTATTAGCTGTGATAAAAGTCACCTACTCTAGCTTATTTATGCCAGTACAATGTACAACGGTCGCCTTGATTTACGACACTATATGAAGTTATGAACGTAGTTTTATAGTCGCGTCCTTAGATTATTTCGCACTGTAATAAACATGAGATATTAATCTTTGGCGTATGAAACAGTTATGAAATAGTTAGTAGCTATCTATCGCGACCGCGTAGTTTCAATGAGGATCCACACTGCGTTTTTTTTCGCAAGGTGGCGCATAATCGATGCGGGCAATCAGCTGTCAATCTCATTTTGTTGCTTTTTTCAACAATTTAATGGTTTAACTCTTATTAGACTCGGACTACCAGAGAGAATCTGCTTATACTGATTTGTACAGACAGCATTCCGGTGGATATGGACCAATTACCCTTCGATGGTAGGTATTTCTCTAGCAGTAGACTATTAACAGGCTAATTTCGCTATACATAAACATGAAAATTTTGAAAGAAATTCTTAAAATAATAGTTATAATTGTATCAAAATCTGCAAAAGACTCGATCTTCACTCCGATCAAATTTCAGGGCGTTCAACGTTGTGTTATACTTTGTCTCGACGTAAAAGAGACAAATTGTTTTAACCACTTTACAAATCTAATATACTTAGTAGGTACAGTACTCAAAGTAAGTGTACCTTTACATATTAAAGGCGAAAGAGTAAAATATGCTGCAGATTTGTACTAATGCCAAAATCCAAATTTAGTCTATTATGTTGATAACTTATGTAAGCAGTTATCTGTAATGGCATTTGATACAGTTCCAATAACCAATTAATGCATAAACTTCAACATACATACTTACTTACATGCTATATAACTGACATGCATGTAGTATATCAAGCTAAGATATACAATATCACACCACAACTATTACGAGAAAGTGATTAATACTAATTAGTGTACTAGTTACATTGGTAATAGTGTTCATCCTGCTAAACCAAATGTAACAAGCCCGAATTGAGACATACTTACCTATACAATGCTTTAGTAAACAGAAAAATATTGATGTAGTTTTCTTTTCAGTGAGCAGGAACTGCTTAAAACTTTCCTTTCATCTCACTGCTTCAACACATTGCATAGGCCTTGAATGGAGATTGGGCTCTACTCCAATATACTGCGCTCGTGTGGGTTGGCGGATTCACATAAATCATTGAATTTCTTCCCCGAACATATGCAGGGTGCTTATCCATGTTTTCCTTCATCGAGAAGTCAGTGGTATTTTTTTATATCCGTACCTACTAAAGATTCTAAAGACCTCCCTGGTACGGGCCCGGTATTGAACCCACAACCTCAAAAACAAGACAAGTCCTGTCTTCACCTTTGTAATAATATTAATCATCATAGTCAGTCAGTATCTTCAGTTGTTCGCTTCCAACTACTACCAGCTCTCCTACGTATATTTGTCATTTCATCCAGTCCTCCCACGCGTCCTACGCTACGTTTGCCGATTCGTGGTACCTATTATTAAATATAATAAGTACAATATTATGACCTATATTCTATTTACTAGTACCTAATGTAGGTGTTTTGTATAGATATAAGTACCTACAGTGTGACTTTGGAATCTAAGATGATTTAAAACAAGGGATCCCATGAAGAAGAATATTATGTTACAGAAATATGAAAATTTCATCACCAGCACAAACTTCACGTAACATACGTTAAATGTACCGAAAGATAATGCGTTATTGTCCGAATCATTTTAGATCTCTGGCTTCATGCCACGACAACACAGACAACACTAGAGATATGAGACGGCAGAATTTGGCCGGATGTCGGGTTTATGCCGGTTAAAAACGTTTCCGGCCTGTCATATTTATATAACGTATTTTTGTTATGAATTCATTTTTTGTATTACATTGTTATTGTGTGTTTGTAAAATGGATTGCAGTAAGCGTGTTAAGGAAGAGCTTGTCAAAATAATTGAAAAGTTTCAATTTAAATGCCTGCGCCAAAATAGACGTTTCTTTAGAGAAGAAAGATGCAATTTCGTAATATCTTTTTTAATTTTATGCTCTCTGGTTACATAAGTTTGTGTGTTCTATCCTGTTACTTAGTTCCAAACTTTGGTCACAAGCTTTACCTAGTTTTGGGTTATGTGGCTCTGTGTGAAATGTCCAGCAATCATTATTTATGTTATTATCACAAGACTAAGAAAAAGCGTGTTATGTTTTCAAGGTTCATGTATCTATGTCGTCATGTATTTATGTAAGTTTCTTTGTTCCACCATATCTTTATGTTTGAACAGATTTAGATGTATCAGAGATATCGTTAGAATCCTTACATCATCCTAAGTAACATAAGCTACAATATGCGGTTCGGCGCAATTTACAAATGTGAAAAAAAGAAATTAAAAAAAAAAAAAAAACATTTTTTTCAATTCTTTTAAATTTTGTTCGTTATTTGAGCAAAGCAGACTTGTTTTTTAATTTATAATTATATTTATTTTTAAACTATATTAAATCCGAGTGCAAGCCAAGTAAACCAAACGATAAATTTAGTTTGAACCTCTAATTTCAAAAGTGTCTCATAACTTTTACAAAGCTCGTTACAAACTAGACATTATAATTTTGGTGCCAACGGTGGGTTATTTCAGTGCTTGTTTGTGTCAACTGCAATAGCAAACAAATTAATAAGACATAATCTGTGGCTGTACTCGTTATTTTAATCCGGAACGTCCTTAGCATCGTTGTCTTTTGTGGGACACGATATTTTCGGACGGACTCCAAATGTTTGTCAACATCAATAAAGAATAGTTATATCTACACACGCTTTGGAGTTTTTAGTTTGTTAATATGTCTACATTTGGCGTAAATATGTCATTTTGCGATTAATTATATTTTAGGACATTTTATGATCATAATCGAATTGTACGGAAAAGTGTGTTTATGCCGGATAAGTTTTGTATCATAAATATAGACTGTTTCTGTGTACTTACATGTTTTTTTTGCGTCTTATATACTTAAATTGATTGGCGAATCAAAAAGTCGTTCGTGACGTTTGACGTTTATTTGCTTAGATCTTTTCACTTAGACAAACAATTACTTATATAAGAAGCTCTCACATTTTCCAGGGCTACTTCAGCTTACCTGCAATCTTATTCTTCTTAGTCACTCAACATACAAATAAAGTAAGGATCTCTAACAGTTATAAAAATTAGCTTTCTAATGGTTTTATCTTTTATATTTATCTCTAATAATGCACTAACAAGTGGCTTCGCCTGAACCAAAAACAAAACTAATCTAGAACTAGTCTTGAGCAGAATGCCTTAAAGATTGGCTGCGAGCTAATTTCAGCATGCGAAATTAAATGCATTTGGCCTCTCAAACCCATCAGCTAGTTAATCTTGAACATTTTATGTAGATTGAATGCACACATGCACTCTTCTTTATTAATTTTGCCTTGAAGGTCCACTAGGTATTTCTTGCTATTGCACCCACGAAATATCTGTTTATTGATATTTTCTAAGTACCTATCTACTCGTATCTTGGATATATGTGCGTCGAAATTAATCGTCAATTTCAGTACAAAAGCTTGCAACCGACTTCCAGTCCTTCGCTTGAACGGTTAAGTGATCTTTGCTGTATAAAGGAGAAGCTAGTGGCGATCATCTGCCAACATCATTGTCTGCCACTTTTTGCGAGGGGCGAGGTAAACACGCATGGCACACATTCAAGTAAACTTTCACACTAATAGAACAAATTCCTTTTCTTAAAAACGCACACTAAAACAAACTCATAACACATATACAGGGCATCTATGCACGAAGATTTATGCCGATTCTAACCTTGGATTTAATAATAGGTACCCAAATAAAATAATACCACGCTTTTCTAACTAGTTAGGCACATTTCATATTAGTGCTGATTAATTTTAAACACCTTTCAAATCTATTATTTCGCACGCGATTCTGGGCGTAATTTGTGCAATGGTGTGTTTATTGTAAACGATGACTTTATCCTATTTAAAATTAAAGTCCCAACAGTTACATATTGTAAAAATGCGTGTAAATTCGTGTAAGTACTTATATAATGTGTAAGAACTAAGTTGAGAATATTTATCTCCAAACATGTCTCTTGAAGTAGAATGAAGGCGATTCAATCGATGTTAAATTGAGTTTCTGAAACGTCCGGGTAGGTATCTATAAGTAGTAGGAAGTAGTATTATCATTATTGTAGTGAGAATAGCTCGACAGTTAAATTCTACTAAAATCGTGTTTACATCAGCAATTCGCTCGATATAGTTAGTACTAAACTGGTAACTGCGAATCAAATGAGTATTTTTATGAGCAACTGGAATAGAAAACTATAAATTAGTGAGAAAATACATTTGCAGTTTCGTTATATTTCGCTACGTTTTTCAGTCAGTTTAAAGCGGAGGTTTCTAAAATGTTAAATTGATTTCTGGATTGAGCTTCTAATATCTTTTCACCTTTGTTAAGATTTGCTAGCTATTTTAAGTTTTCTTCTTAATTTTATTAATTTGTGTTTCATTGAGATATTTGGGAAAAGGGTTTTGTACTGAATATAAAACCCGTACCCGTAAACTCATAAACCTCGTTTGAATGGGGCTTTCATTGATATTAGTAATAGCATGTCCTAACTATAATAGCTCAGTTGGTAGCATGTCTGCCTTCAGAGCTATAGGGCGTGGGTTCGAATCCCACCCAGGGCAAACATTTATGTGACGTCTCTGGTTGAAGTATGTATTATAAGTATGTATGTACAAAAAAGGTTCTTGAGTGGCGACCGCGAACCGGAAGACGCAGCGTAGGAGGCCTCCCACTAGGTGGACCGACGACATTGTGAAAGTCGCGGGCAACCGGTGGATGCAAATGGCGGCAGGTTGTCGTACAGTGTGGCGGTCTAAGGGGGAGGCCTTCGTTCAGCAGTGGGGCCTTCGTTCAGCAGTGGACGTCTCCTGGCTGATGATGATGATGATAACGATTTCCAAAAAAAAAAACAGCTATCTGGTTTCCATAGTACAAGCTTTACTTAGTTTGGCTAGATGGCGCTGTGTGAAATGTCCACTGATATTTATTTATCAGTTTTCCATGCTTATATCCATGGAAAACTTATATATCTATGACACTCATGTTTGTATTTATTGTACTTAATCATCATTTTAAACATTTAGCTTTGTTTTCTGTACTCGAGTTATTAGATGTGAACTGACGTGTCCTTGAAACATTTACGTACTTGTGTCAATGCTTAGGTCAATTTCCATCTGATTGCCGTGGATTATTCTATTTTCTCATTTTTATTTTATTCTTGGCTGGTAGGAAACAAATAGATAACACCTCGCTTCCTGTATTTATCATACTATCATATCAACCCACAGAATCTTAGGGTGTTCCCAGAGGTCATTAACACTTGGCAGTGTTTATAGACAACACCTGTGCCCACCTTCACACCTCTGCTACGTCATCTGGCACGATGCCATACCTGTGCCAGACTCGATTCTATGGGCATACGCAGCAAGCCCGTAGGCAGGGGGGGGCGGAGCCCCAAACCCCCTCCGAAATGCTTTCGCCAACCCACCGTTTTATACATACCTACTTACTTATAGATCGTCGTCGTCTTGAAGTTGTTACTTATTGTCTCTGGTCTAGGGCTCGACCCCCCCCCCCCCCAATGAAGAACGAAGTATACTCCTATAATAACGGGAATTGTAGAATGTTTCGTTGTGTTCAAATACGAGATATCGATCTTATTGGGCTAGAGCCCTAAGTGGCGGTTTTAACTAAAACTAGTTTCTTCCAGCCAACCAGAAAAAAATAGTTATACTAGTGGACGAGATTACTGGGCCATATCTACCACGCTGGTTGGACTATTTGCGGGTTCATGGATTTACGTAAACCATTGAATTTCTTCTCCGGACGTATAAAGGTTTTCTCATGATGTTTTCCTTCACCGAAAAAACCTACGGAGGCTCACGGAGGTCTCGGGAGTTGAACCTACGACTTCACGATTTCCAGTTAATTATTCGCAATCTTAATTATCTCACTAGACGTCAATGATTTACAATAATTTGAATAATATGGCACTACTATTTTTTATTTGGGAAAAAGGATTATGAAACCACAATCCACTCTCAGCTTTCTTCGAAATATTTTTTGCCACTTGTTTGTTCTGCGTTTGTGAGATGGAAAGTTTTATGTTTAGAGAGCTCAAAAAAAACTATAGCTGGTTGAAGCAAACTTATGTAATCTTATTAAAAGTTTCACTTAATGTAACGTTATTAAATAATGACGAAAGAGTTTGTAAGTAATCTGATTCTTCAAACAAGGCCATCAAGTGACAGAAAAATAAAAGTGTGTAACAAAAAATTTAAGCTATATCATAGTTCAGCAATGAACAGTGGTTCAAATAACACATTGACCTTTAGAGTGAAATCACAGTAGCAATACATATTTCGAAAGTAGCTCTCTTTGGTATCTACATCTAAAAACTATGTATTAGCACAAAAACTACACAACGTTACATATTGTCACTTGTTTGATACAGAAAGCAGTGCATCGTAGTCACGCAAATATTATAAATACGAAAGTTTGTTGGTACGTGTGTGTTTGTGTTGCTTACCTCGTCACGCTAAAACTGGAAGATTTGGATGAATCTCGGAATGGAGATAGTATATATCCCGGAATAACTTAAGGCTACTTTTTATAATCACCATCATCAAGTGGGTGAAACCGCGAGATGCAGCTAGTAGCTCCATATCGAGTGTAAACAAATACGTCTGTTGAGCTCCTATCTTATCTTATATACATTTATAATTATATAATTAGCTTATTATGCTAGTGACACAACTGATGCTAGGTAATGAAGCTCGTTTACGTACCTACTACAGAATTCTTGAAAATCTACGTAGTACGTAAACGATAGAAAAATGTGTAAAAACTGGCACAGCGCTCCTTCCAGGCCGGAATGAAAACTACTTTTTTGTGCTAGTCTCCGATTGCGTTTGAAATAATACAAAAAAATATATGCACCGCACGCAAACAAATGTAGGATAATTTTCTCAATTAGTTATGAGTTATGAGTGATGTAATAGAAGAAAATTTTACTTTACAACCGCTTTAATCTTTCTTTTCTCGTCGACAACGCTCGTCTCATGTAATATGAATACGGCGGTTAAACGATAATGTCATGATATATGGCTCGTTTGCGAAATATTGCGGATACTAACGTTCACTGAGACAAATTTCCCCTTATTATATGTCAACTGTCGGCCTAACCTCGTAAAGAGGTAATTAAAGGTATAAGGAAAAACGTATTTAATCTTTTTTTTTAATGGCATAACCCTTTATTAACTACAACATACTAGAAAGACTACTTAGCCTACTATACAAAAAAAACAAAAGGATTGTATCCAGACTGATGATTACTACCAGTCGGCAGCGTACCCAGCTTGCTAACGGCATTGCCATGTTGAATGGCAATGCTTAGGTATGCGTTGGGCCAAATAAACGACAGCATTTGATCACGCGTTGCGTAGACCAGGTGCTCGAATATATTTTTGAAAAGATGATGAGCTCTCGTAAAAATTAAACGTATATAATTGTGTTGTATAATTTTAATTTAATTTGTAACATAATTTGCTAGACGCTTTACAATGTTATGTCGTCAACTTCATATAAGCTGTCAAAAAGCGACAGAGTACAGTGAAAATATAATAAAAAAGATCATCGCGCGTTATGTTTTAATTAAGTCTCATAAAGACTCACAAAAACTTATATTATTGTGTGAATCTACCCTAAAATTTAATACAGACATAATTTTGATATAAAATTATTGGGAATCATGATGTGGAAAATTGTACGCATATTTGAAGCATATCCCAATCCGTTAAATTATCTTTCAATTATTAGTGACTGTTACTTAATATTAAGACCTGGGAATGTCCTAAAACTGCATCCAGAACCACAAGAGGACGGGCAGAAGCGCACTCTCAGATAACGGTGGTGAGAATTCTGTGATTCCCAAGCCGCCTGCCAAGCGTGGGGAGTATGGCAACCCTCCCTATTTAGGGAAAGTCCTTCGTCCAGCAGTGAACGTCTTCGGCTGATGATGATCATTAATGACTACTGTATTTTGGAACAAGCTGCAAGTTTCTGCAAGTTTTTGTTTTTCCAAATTGTTGTAAAAGTAGTATTTTGGTAATCCAGTAGTAATCCTAAATAACATACAAATAAGTATTTTAAATTGGTTATTGTTGTAGCCACAATTGTTAAACTTGCAAGTCTGCACATGTATATACGAGTACTCGTATATAATTACATAAGTACAACGCAGTTTAAATCCATTTCAATAAAACTTGTGTGACGTGTTATATAAGTTTGAATTTTTTGTGAGTGGTAACTAGGATAGCACGTAGATAATTCTAGATGTTAAAACTCTAAAAACAGACTGTATTAAATCCATATAAGTAAATGTATTTAGCGATATTAGAATAGAAAGCCAAACAAACTATAATTTATAAATATAAGTTTTATAAGACGGTCGTCTATTCAAACTTTGATTTTTTTATTTTTACATAAAAGCAAAAAAGTTAATTCTCTATCTTTGTTAAATTACGCATTAATAATGTATAGCGTACGCAACAACCGTGAAACGTAGCTTTTATAGGCTTATAGTTTAAGAGAAAATAAATTTCAAAGTATTTTATTATAACTTAAGGCTACTTTGGTAGGCAATTTGTTTCGTTCTGTTTGATGTGAACTAAGCTGGATACCTATTTTATTTAAATGTTCTTTTAATTATTTCTAAAATCTTTTTATGGATCCATGGAGTATTTTGGAATACTATTCTGTAAGGTATATATGGTCTTGCCCCTATGATGTCCTGACTTATTAAAATATGGATGTTGTAACTTTGTCCATGTCTCCCATAATTAAGCCGCTGGCCCACTGCTGCCGACGGATAGGCTACCCACGTGCGGGCTTCGCTTTGCAAGAAAATGTATATGATAACGTCCACTCCAACCCAACGCTACGTACGAATACGAGATTAACGACGTCATTCCTACACGCATGGATCAAATATAGCGCCGACGCAGCTCAACGCTGACAACGCTATGCACGCGGTACAAGGAAGCGTTCGTAGCTTCACTGCGGGTACTGTGCTGCGCTACAGTTGTAGTCGTGGGTTAATATTCATGTATAGTGTGTGCTGCAGTGGAAACGTAGACCCACGTAGTCAAACAATTGAACGCACGCAGCCAAAATGCGCCGCGTGGCCGTGCATAGCGTGCGCCGCAGTGGGCCAGCGGCTTTATGTTACCTCACAACCAGGCAACCCGCTTGTTTGCCACCGATGGCATAAAAAAATATCTTACTATAGTATGATGCTGTATCTACCGAAAAATAAATAATTTGAAATTAATTAGTTTAATATTAGTACACTTTGATAGCTAAAGTGATCTTATAGTTGCGAATTTTTTAATCTAAGATTAACTAAGACTCATTTAGTATTGACGAAGTGTTTTACTGATTTGTGACATTATACCTTACTATTATTATTATAATTGAATGACTATTTTACCTATTTATAAATAATTTAATTAGAATCTTGTCCATTGTCTACTTATTGATGCTATTCTTATTGTTTTTAATTTGTAAATTGTCCATGATTCTTAATTTTTAATGTAACTTTTGTTTTATTTAATCTTAATTTTGTGACATAATAATGTAAATGTTTTTATACGTTTTTATGACAATAAGAAAATAAATACTTACTAATAACATTAAAAAAAATTGGGCAAAAGTAATTCAATCAATCCATTTTTAGCGTAACAAATATAAAACACTCAGCCACTGCTTCAAACGATCAAATTTAAACACACGAATGGATAAACATCTTTTAGTTATGAATTTTAAAATAAACATTGCTTTAGACGCTTTAGAAAATATTTAAAGAGCACGAAATG
The DNA here is from genome assembly GCA_905404285.2 of Erannis defoliaria. NCBI lineage: Eukaryota > Metazoa > Arthropoda > Insecta > Lepidoptera > Geometridae > Erannis > Erannis defoliaria. The sequence goes on along the minus strand of FR990066.1, from coordinate 5,295,474 downwards.
TTTACGATTTATTATTAAAAATACCTTTCCGGGTAATATGAAAAATTTCCTGCGCCAGGATTATAATCTACATAGTTTCTTAAGGATATATTGAAATAACTGAGCTCAAAGCATCCTTTGGTGTGGCCATTCAGGTGGCTTTTAATGCAAGAAAGCTTGTTTACTCAGAGCTAAAATTAAGTGAAAATAATAGTGAAAAGCTTGCTCTCAGAATTTCTATTTTGAGTATTTTTATCTCGCAGTAAATTATGCTTAATCTTTTATATTTGTTCATTGAACATGCTAACAATCTTACCTACCTACTTGTAATTCATAAAATGAATACAATACTGTTAATATAATAGTTCAATACCTACTCAAGATTTACTTATATCCAGGTTTTATTACCTACTCGTACTTGCTTGTTGGTAAGCGACGATCTTGTCGTAGAGAAAATGCACACGCACTTGGATCTTCAAAAGATTATTTCAAAAAACAAAGAAGTCGGCAGCAAATAGTTCCATTCTTTGGCAGTACGAATTAGAAATGTAAAGTCAACACGTTCTAACGTATTTGAATACGAAATGTATGAATTGGGGCTTTCTTTTTCCTTGTCATGTAATACAAAGGGTATGGTCGTACAGCTCAGTCAAACAATATCCAAAATGATCATATAAGTAGGTACAAAAATCAATAGATTTGCTAGCAAAGCGAGGTTCGTATAGTATCGTATTATGTATTGGTATCGTAGGTTTTTGGCACCGTCTATTTAGCACACCATTTATTTCTATGAATTCTTATAATATCTATCGCGTGGTTACTATTAACAAACGATTACATTTGTAGGCCTTATTTATCACTTCATAAGTTTCATAAGACCGTCGGCACAAGCGGGTGTACTTTGTAAATATTCGTTTGTTCCAACACTAAACAATTGATCAATCTGCATTTGTCTGATTTCCTACATAACAATAATTGGTTATGTTACTCGTATTAAATAAGTACAACTTTTAATTTTATAGTTACACAATATAATTATAAAAAAAGCTTCATAATAAGTAGGTATAGCTCAATATTTATACATACTTGGACTTGGATGTATTATAAGTATGTATTTACGAAAAAAATAATTGAATATAAGTATTCTATCAGCTATCTGGTTTCCATAATACAAGCTTTGCTTAGTATGAGGCTAGATGGCGCTGTGTGTAATAAATGTCCCCAATATATATTATTATTTATTTATTTATTTGGATGCAGAAACATTGTATCAAAATATGTTTTTTTATGTTTATTACTTAGTTTTAAAAAGTTGTAACTCATAAAGGTACTTTATGGTCTCGCTACAAAAAAATAAATGTTTGGATATTATTTTAACTAGATAGCTTGTAAAGGTTTATAGTATCCACATATTTCTGTAAAATTTGCCACTAGACAAGTGATAAGTGCGGATTTTATACACTTATACTTAACTCATAATAGCCATCAGAGTAAGAGTTCAGGATAGGTCAGTTTTTTACCTTCGGTCGCATCCTTTCCTTCATCCTTTCACTTCGCTTAACATCAGGTGAGGTGTGTAACCTACTCTGTTCTCAATAAAACATGACGATCAGAATAATCATCCAGTTTGACAACGATGTACATTTCCATGTTTCTTGTGCGTTTGTAAAATTTATAAAACGCCATTACAAACCAACCTCGTAAACTCTAAAATGTGTGCAAGCTTACAGCTCAGACGTTATTTAGCATCGTTATAATAACTGTGGATGATATCACACAGAATTGAAAACACAAAGATGGTTCACAAGCCGCGAAAACATTTCGAAAACAATCATGATCTCATTCCGGAATATGACTTAAGACGTCTCTACTATAGTGAAAACACTGAACTAGTTATTTTTTACTGCTACTGCTACAGTATGGCCTACGGAACAGGTTTTCTCCATAGTAAGTATGACCACAACGTACTTGATAGTAAAAGTAAGTAAGTTCGTTTAGACTAAGTGCATCACTCAGCCTAAACGAACTTACTGAAGGCATCATCATCAGCTCGGAGACGTCCACTGCTGAACGAAGGCCTCCCCTTTAGATCTTAGTAAGGTAAGGTATCATGGAATGGTAATTGTTGTTATGGGGAAGAAAGGTTCTTAAGTGGCGACCGCGAACCGGAAGACGCAGCGTAGGAAGGCCTCCCACTAGGTGGATCGACGACATTGTAAAAGTTGCGGGCAACCGGTGGATGTAAATGGCAGGTTGTCGTATAGTGTGGCGGTCTAAGGGGGAGGCCTTCGTTCAGCAGTGGACTTCTCCGGGCTGATGATGATGATGAATTGTTGTTACAGATCAAACAACCGGGACATTTCAAAGAGTCATCCGAAAGATAAAGTTCAGTGTCATTCGCGGTCACCCATCCGATGACTGACAGTTCATCCGTTGTTTAAATTTGGTGGTCTTTTGTGTATCTAATCAAGCTCCGATGACGTAGTCAAAGATGAAGCACGCTAGCCCATGTGATTCCTATTCGCTCTTTCTTCGACAGACGTAGGTTGTATTTATATATAGGTAGGTACCATGCATTTTTGGACGTTTGCATATTAAGGACTTTAGATGTTTTTTATTATTATAAGTATACAACGTGTAACAAAAAGGTTCAACAATACTGAAGGGTATATATGTACTCATCATATGAACAACTTTTACTATGGAGCCAACCGTGAAATCGCAAAAAAAGCTGTGCCATACATTTTGTCCAAGGTCAACGAACTTTTTGTATGGAACAGCTGATATTTTTATAGCGATTACAATGTTGGCCCCATATTAAAAGTTGCTCATAATGATGAGTACATACATACCGTTTAGTATTGTTGAACCTTTTTGTTACACATTGTATAATGAAATGAGTTTTGATCAATGTTGATGCAGTGTTATCTTAGTAAGAAGACGAAATACAATCTATACTCTATCTGGGTGTTGCATGTATTTCAAGTAAGTACTAAAAAATAGTATAAATAAGGGTTCTATCTATTAAAGTAAGTAAGTAAGTTCGTATAGGCTGAGTGGCCAGGCCTAGTGTCAGAGTTAATGTGCCGCCCGAAGGCCTCTGACATGGCTGACGGTTGTTGTTATAGAAACTAGAACAAACAACCGGGACCAACAATTTAACGTGTTTTGTTTTTCTATCTATTAATATTCTAGCTAACCGAGAGCCCTGACTGAGTGGTTACCGATAGCAGATAAGCGTTCCGTCGGCAGATAACCAGCCCGATGAGTCCACAACAGGATTCATCCGTGATCACACGTCGATGAGATTGGCCCGAGACAAGGATCAATGGCACAAGTGGGAGGAAGACTATATAATCTCAAGGGGGTGTCACTCCGCAGTTTAGGTATGTTCGGCCGGCGCTCCGAGGCTGAAGTCAGTGGCCGCCCGCAGGCTAGCCTCGTCGCACGTAACTAAGCATACGTGATAGAAAGAGAGCGGTATATCTAGGTGAATACAGCGAGCTGTATCGCTGTGCGAGTTGAATTGCTACTTTATTGCCTAGTAGATAGAGTCCTTATTTATTTCAATTCCTTTGCGGAGTGAACTTTCTATACGTAGTAACAGTATTTATTCTGTGATAATATTCAGCAGTGTGTAGCTACAGGTGCGCTGGCTGATGATGATGTTTGTTATTTATATCTTTACCAGACTTTTTCACCGCTTTATAATGCGAAATAACGTTCCTACTAATACTCGACATGATGTTAAAGCTGAAATATACTAGAGATATGGTATTACGGTTAGATTAAAAGTTATTTGCTCTAGGTTTCTTGTTATAGACGATTTTGCGTACATAAAGCTTAATGAGGTTATATTTTAGTGCAATCTAAACCTATCTCTCATCCGTCAGTTAACTCTTGATTTATTTGGAACGGTATCACTAAAGTTTGTTTTAAAAGCTCATCATAGGAACGCGATTTATGTAGTACGAAAATAGATGCTATCAGCGGAAGACAGTAGTTGAAATTCGCGCAAGTTTGTTCAACTTCTTTGATAACTACTATATTAATAATTATCATAAAACACTATAAAAATATTTAAGCTATGCCTAACTATATAATTATAGCTGATAAAATTAATGTGACTGCTTTTTTTCTTGATTATGTTGGATAAATTGAACACCCTTATCAAGGATATTTTTTTTTAAATTAATTTTCAAAGACGTTTTTAAACGCTCACTTTAGTTAAGCACTTTGTTATTACTATAGTTTTTAGCTTTTTATTAGATTCTAAAATCCATTTAGTTATTTCAGTACGTAACTGCTTCTATATTTTGAGTAAGTTGTTCGAGATCAGAAGACGTATATTTTTTGCGTGTTTACCTCCAACTTTGTAAGTCATATCCAAGGACTTAATAATTTAGATGAGTATAATTTATGAATTTGAATTATTTTCATTCATTTGAATTTGTTTTATTGATAGGTTATCACTTGTCACACTTGGGCATTTGCTCCAGTTTTTTTACTATCTATTAGGTACAATAATAGGCTAGATGACTGTTTTTTTTATTGTCCTATTAAAATGTGGCCCATAAATATAGCTTATTAATGAAAAGAAAATGAAAATCTGATCAAAAATAAGCAACTTATAAGCATTTTAATATCATGCTAGACAGAGAGGCGAAATAGCAAATCGTGACGTCATTCTCTGTACGCCTTATTAATTCTATTCTGACAAGTAAGGCGTGACGTTATTTTTTGTTTTGTGGGAAAGGGACAGAGTTGGCTCTACCAAAAACTTTAAACGCTTATATATCAGAACATTATAACCGATTTAAATTATTTTTTCAATAAACATACTATATTTACTTAAATTATTCATCAAAGCTATCGTTTTCTACGATATAAACATCAGTCATACCCTATTGTACCTAATAGTTAGTAATAAAATGGCGGAATTTGAACCTGCTAAACGAACAGCATTTAGGCTAGGGTTATTGTCATTTGTAGGACAGTGGGCGCTTTCATCCGGATTACTGTGCATAGGTTTTAAACTTGTCGGTAGGATAATTTACTAGGTGTCAAACATCAAAACAAAAGCCAATTTCTTTTTGCCGTTATGTTAAATAGTACGAGTAGTATTAGTAGAAATTCTTAGAAATATACATATTCTTAATTAACGGTTTTTTTCAAAATTAAAAGATATCTTTTACATTAAGTAGAATATTATCATAGTTTTATACTTATACTTTGTTTATAAAACTAGACTTCTTAATATAAAGTCTCTATAGGGTGTATCTTAAAAGCGCAGTAGTTATAGTACTGTCAAGATTGCAACTGTCCCTTGATATTGCAGAATTCTGGACGCAACGTTACAAAATGTCCGCACCCACGCAAACATATAAAAATATCGTTCTTTTAACTAACGTTCATTGGGATTACGTAATTAGATTTTAAATTTATTTTTGTAAGAGATTAATGTGCTTGAATTTTATGAGACTGTCTCGCAGCGATTGTTGTGAAGCACACACCTACACAGACAATATTTTTAAAAGTTTTTTTAAATATATATTACAACGCATTTAATATTCGCGAAAGAAACACTAATAAAAAAAAGTAAATTAGCTTACAAACTAAGTACTTTGTGTATTAAAAATTTATAAAACGTATAACCACATAATTATTAAAAAATGCCCTTATGCTGGGTCAATTGGATGTAAACTCTGGCTTTCAATTCTATTTTAGGCTCGCGGTTCAACAAATTCAAATGATGTTAAAACTGTTCGAAATATTCTCGTAAACATGTTGTTCCGCTATTATTTAAATTATTCCAAAGTGTACCTGTAAACGCACGTAATCGAATTCACCGTAACACGACAAAATAACAATTTTGCGGCGTAACATCAAAAACGCAAATTTTCAATCAAAACGACTCGTTCCGAGCAAGTTAGAAAATTATTAATTTCTATGCAAATTACACCGCGTGCGCCGTTTCCTCGGTCATTAACATACTTCTGTAATTACTTTGGGGAATGTTCACTTACACGACTGACTTCGGAATTAACTGTGACACTTTTTTGGAGCGCGTCGTTCGCGAGTGCGTGTGTGGATTGCGGAAAGCGGCGCCCGCGCACCTACGGGCGGGCGATGAATGAAGCTTTGTTATCCATGTGTATTATTATAATAGTGATAATGACATTGCGAGGTGAGACAGGTGTACCTGCGAACAGTCGGCCGCGGCGTGGCAGGCGCTGCGCACGTTTCCAGAACCTCCAGGCAAGCGAGGGATCGCCGACTGACCACCGCGCCGCTCCCACAGCTATTTTTACTCCGCTTATAATTTTATTGTTTGAGCAAAAACCCAGTAAGCGACAAGTTCGCGCGACGGCTGGCACACTAATGCCGACAAATGTTTCCAGAATTCAAACACTCCAACCGTATATGTTCTGTTTTGCAATTCCAGCGTCACACATATTTACTTTCGGTTATTTTGACGATAAATATAATAAATTGAATTTGATCCAAAATGCATAACCTTGCACAGGTCAGCCAACTGTTTTTAATTTCTATAGTACGAACACATGTCTGGAAAGTCTTAGTTGGAGTCACTTTCGTCAATTACCCAAATCAGAGCTGAAATGATAAATGCATCCGCTTGATGGATTGAACGAAATTGCTTTGTCCTCTTCATTATTCAAGTCATGCAGCTGTTTATTTGCACATCTAAACTGATGTATGAATTGGAAACAGATTGCATTCCTATCTCAATGAAGTGCAGGTTTGAATAACATTCGACTAAAAGGTATACACAGTATACAAACATAGGGCGACAAATTGTGGCACACTGAAGCCGACGGAATATTCGTCGTGTTTATAAAATCTAAAACAAAATAGTGCTTTCTACCACTTTATCGTCATTTTGCCACATATTTTACTGTAACAAAAACGATTGCAACCTAAATTTCTATTGTATTTTCCAACGACCGCGCGGTCTAGTACCAGCGCATTGTTTCCTAGCCTTGAGTAAGCCGGTCTAAAACTAAAAACTAGTCTCACGTGACAAATTGACTATTGGCAATACGTTCCCCTTCGGTATTTCTAGTTTGTTCGACAATTTCTAGCTGACATAATAACAAAGTTCGCCGCCAAAGCTTAGTAGAATAGAAAATAAAGAGAATTCTTTTTGAAACTGTTTTGGCAGATGATAATGTTATCTAGACGTTAGGAGGTATGAGATGGGAAAATAGACATTACTTTATCGTCATCTATGTTCAATAATATTCAAATACAGTAGCGCATCGTAGATTTACCTGCTATCATATTTATCCTATCCAATTTTTTTTACGGTAGGATCTATGGATTAGCATGTAGACAAAGCTATACGACCATTGTAGACTTAGATTGTAGAATTACGTAAACACAACATTTATAACAAATAAATTCATACTGTTCATGTGAAATATAATGCAGCGTAATTGGCTCTATAATCACAGAAACCAATTTCCTCAAGAGTTTATGTTATTATAACAGTCATTGTTATATCAGGATGAATTTTCTGAAAAATTTAACCAGAGTTAACCTAAAACATTAATTCGAAGAAATAGCAAATAATTGCTCGTAGATTTTACTATGGGCCAACAATAAAAAATCGTGACGAAAATAGGAAAGTTGGTATTTTCAACCCATAGAAATAAATTAAGCTAGTTAGTATTACATAACATCGATGAATCGATTTTTAATAGATCTCTTATTAAACTAAACCAAGGTCAAAAATAAAGTTATAATTTAATATTGAAAACATACTAATGAACAACGGAAGTTCTTTCCATAAAACTGTATGATCACGTAAACACGTCCCAGGGTTGCCAGTAGCCTTCGACTTTAAAATAAATTCATCAGTTTTATTACGCGTACGAGTTTCCACGACTAGGGGTGAGATTCGTTGACAATCCTGACTTTCGATAAAGCGACACAGCACAATTTTAACCAAACACAAAACTCAAATCAAAGTAGCCAAATATTTTATCACTACTGATTATAATAAATTACATATAATTTAGCTACGACCCGCTGTTTCCCTCGTGATTCTTGGGATAAAAAATCAGCCTATGTTTTATTCCAAGGTATAAGCTACCTTTATATCAAATTTCATTTAAATCCGTTCAGCCGTTTCAGCGTGAAAGAGTAACAAACATCCATACATAGAAACTTTCGCGTTTATAATATTATTATATACTTAGTAGGATTACATAATATGAGAAAGAATAAGCATGCGCTTAAAATTTCACGTGTCCGGATTGGCTAGTTGAGGTGAGGGCTTATTCCAAAATCTCTGATTTTATAGCCTATCACTTTCATAGGTTGACAGAGTAAGAGTGACATACATCAATAATATCGCAAGCTCTAGCTGGCTGGCAAGCCATTTAGCTTTAAAATGGATCCGATTCTGTATTTAGCATAGGTCATCATCATCATCATCAGCCCTTAGACCGCCACACTGTACGACAACCTGCCATTTGCATCCACCGGTTGTCCGCGACTTTTACAATGTCGTCGGTCCACCTAGTGGGAGGCCTTCCTACGCTGCGTCTTCCGGTTCGCGGTCGCCACTCAAGAACCTTTCTTCCCCATCGGTTGTCAGTTTTTTGAGCAATGTGGCCTGCCCATTGCCACTTCAACTTGCACACCTTGCGAGCTATGTCGGTAACTTTGGTTCTTTGGCGAATATCCTCGTTTAGCACAGGTACATTGCTACTATTGCGATGCTTGACACAGGTACATTAACTGTAACAATAGTAACGAATAACACCTTAATTGCTCACAACTGCAATATAAAGTCTTTTTTAAATACTTCGTTTTATCATAATTGAAATCTCTTTAATATTGATTGTGACAAAATTGATCAATCAAATTGTATCGATATTTTTACCCCATCTCTATCCCGCGCTTCACGGCCTGTTGAACGCATTACGTTGATAATGGCCCACCGGCTAATATACAATGACGTATGCTGGAGCAGTGAAAATATCTGCCGTCCAATGCAGGAGCATAAATCTCATAGGGTACCGGGATTATTGTATGGCTTTTTTTTTAATTCGTTCAACTGAAATATTTCCTTTGCCAAATATTTTGTGACAGAAATATCTATTTTCGTTTTGTATATATTGGCCCGTTTTAAAAATTTCTCTCATCACATGTAGCACAAAGTAGTGTTGTTTGTAGTATATATTATGATTGTAATAACCGACTTTTTAGTACCATTTTATTTTAAAATCCATCATCAATTCGATTGATTCGATTAAAAACCTAGCTTTTTTTGCTCGTTGGTAAGTAAGTACTTATCACGTGAATTTTCTACTCGACTTGACACTTGTCCAAATCATCACGTCACAAATTAAGGCTTTTCTGCAAACAGCTCTCATTTTCTCAGAGACATTTTCTTATAGAAAAATTTACAATTTGATCCTCGTAGCTCGTAGCAGCGTAGACGCTCTACGACCGTAGAGGTGCAGCGTAGACGCTCTACGACAATGCAAAGCACTGTACAACTGAAGTTTTTGAAGCCTTCTTTCGAAGCTTGAATTACCAAACCTTATGGGCCTTGTAAGGATGAGGCTATGATTGGCGTGATGAGTGGTGCAGTGCGGCGCAGGATTTTGTTCGCAAGTTCACACTTCTGCCATACTGTCATGGACAGATGTGATGCTTACCAACAGACGTTCGTCTCGTAACTCCATTGCATAAACAAAAACACGAGTAGATTCAAAGCACCTTGAGAAAGTACTCCTATACTTTGCTGGAAAATGTTAAAATCACGGACTGTTGTTTGTAGAAATAAAGCACAAAACATAATGTTATTTCTGTTTTTACAATATGCAGTTTCAACATAAACTGCATCGTTGCTCGCGCGGTCACGTACGCAACATGTTTGCTTGCAATCAACGACTTTCCATCCCATAAACACCTGGCAAATCGCTCGCGATTTCTCTCAATATATATTAGCGTATGAGATTATAAAAATGCTGTGTTCGCCAATGATACGCTCATAGGGTTCGCGAAATAAAATTCAGTCGTTCCTTACAAAAAGTTACCTTGGGCAAAATGTATGGAACAGCTGTTTTTTTTGTGATTTCAATTTTGGTCCCATAGTAAAAGTTGTTTGTTTTGATGTACAAAATATGCCCTTAAAAAAAGCTAACTGATTAGAACTAACCTTGTACACGCCCGTGCTGAAGATGCGTCAGTCACCAGAAAAGAATAAAATAACTTGAGTTAAGCGGGAAATAAGCGTGACGTTTACCATTACCATTAAATAAAATTACAAACAATTACAACTCACTAGCTTGAGTTTGAGCTGGAGGGAGAAGTAAACACTTTAGTTTATCATTGGCCGGAATAACATTCGTTCATGCTTCGATGTCTGTGATTGGCGTGAAATTTTCAATTGGCAATTCGTTTTAAAACAAATAAGAACTGGCAGATTTGCACGAAGTTCCTCGCGCATGTACTAAACTAAATTTATTCTTGGCGTTAAGGAGGTTTAGAATATACGATCTTTCATAGGCTAAGTGAAGACTTAGGACCTTTCCCACACGCAGGCGGCCTAGTGGTACAATTTTCCCATACTTTCTTGTTTGAACTAGGCCAAAATGTCACATGTTTTAGGAACGCTAAGCTAAGCAGGACGCAGCTGCACGCGCGTCGGGCTCTGTTTTCACTCTTTCAAAAAGGTCACCGGATGTGATCGAAACTATAGTCGGAGTATCCGATTTAATTAAACGTGAGTATTCCCGTATGAATAAAACAAAAATGTGTCAAAACCACGTCAGTTTTCATAATAAAAAATGTTTTAGGAAGTTAGATTCTATGCATTAAATTTAGCCTTATTTATATCACAGCACTTATTTATTTATTTATTTAGGTACACAAAACAGAATACAGTGTACAATACTACCTATTAACAGTTACAAACTAATATATCCCTAATATTATATTATACTATATCCCAAAACATGTACACATCATAGTTGATATCAGCCTGATAAAAAAGTTATGATTTAATTAATTAGTTTAAAAAAAAGTGTCAAAAATATAGTGTTGTTTTTTTTTGAATGATTGATGCTGTTGGCCTCAGATGGGCTCTACAGCGCAAATGGCGCTCGGCCTAGGTTTAGGTAAAAGGCGACTAGCTCAAGGGCACCTCAGACGGTACGAACCTCGGCTTGGCCGTCGCCGGGAGCGGGGTCAGACTTGCCCTGGCACCCCATAAGGGGTATGCCTTGGGGCCCTAGTAGGTTGATCTGGTTTACTATTTGGAGAGAATCTAACCGATCTTCTGATAGATCTGGGGAGTCCTCGACCTCGCCGGCGAGGTCGGTGCGTGTTTGTGTGCCTCTGGTAACTGGCGCCTATACCAAAATCGGATTCCTGTTGCTAGGAGTGGTCGGATTGGAAAATGGGTTGAAAAATGTGTGTGTCAATAAATATAAAATATTTTTATTTACCAAGGAGTTTTCAATTAAAAAGATTTTAATATGACAGAAACAGTGGAAATATTCCATTCCCGATACTTTTAGTGTAGCCCTCGTATCTATAGAGGGTACCAACCTGTATGTTTAGTGACGGCATTTTAGTTGTGAAAACGAGTATTGCCACTTTTTGTCTACGATGGAACGGAGAAGTTACTTATATGCGTTTAGAGTAAGATATTGTGTGTTCAAAAAACTAATGTTCCCATTTATCACCGGTTTGATCGGTTTTTCGATTTGGTTTGATGAAGATGCGGTTTTGAGTAAAAACTTTTTGATTATTCGGTGATGGTTCTATGATAGGTTGTGGTATTTTCAGGGTTGGTTTCATGGGGCAAGTTGTTCATTTTGATGAGTTGAAAGACCCTCTAAGATAATAGGCATGATGACTACTATTTTATTATTACCTTATAAAAAAGCTAATCATCAATAGAGCCTATCAACGAAAACAAAATTTAAAATAATTCAAAAATAAATAAGTTCCAAGTATTTTAATTCCAAGCTAGACAGAGAGCGCGCTATACTGAGCTATGACGTCAAGCCTCAGGCGCGGCATACAAATGCTATACTAACACGTGCTTTGCGAGAAAGGGATAGAGCATGCCCTCTCTATCCCCATCTAAAACTTTAAACGCTCATATCTCAGAGATTTATCAGCCAACACATTTTTTTTTCAGTATGTGTAATGTATTTAGTTATATTCATCACTAAGCCTGTCATTTGTCATAAATTAAACATTAGGCCACACGCCTATTGCCCATGAATTCAATGTCACACTGTATAAATAGAATCGATATATAGATCTATATAGATCTATAGAATCGATATAAGTTGATGACTAGAGAGTTGCTAAATGCTATTGTTATTTGATTAAATTTTTACAGTTACTTGGTTATAGAAAGATATATTCACTCTTTATTGCTCACACCAAATAATCATACACACAAAGAATTAAATAACTTAAATACTAGTGTAACAAATGGCAGTCTTATCACTAAAAGTGATTTCTTCTCTGTATTATTTTAAGAAAGTTTATACCATTTTTGTTTTATTCATACGGGAATACTCACGTTTAATTAAATCGGATACTCCGACTATAGTTTCGATCACATCCGGTGACCTTTTTCAAAGAGTAAAAACAGAGCCCGACGCGCGTGCAGCTGCGTCCTGCTTAGCACAAGCAAGCAAGCAACAAGCTAAGCAAAGCAGGACTAAGCAGGCTAGGGCTGCTTGTGCTAAGCAGGACGCAGCTGCACGCGCGTCGGGCTCTGTTTTCACTCTTTGAAAAAGGTCACCGGATGTGATCGAAACTATAGTCGGAGTATCCGATTTAATTAAACGTGAGTATTCCCGTATGAATAAAACAAAAATGTGTCAAAACCACGTCAGTTTTCATAATAAAAGTTTATACCAAACATAAGATACTATTTCTCCCAAAATTTTAATCATTCCTGTAGGAAGGCAAACCCGCGGCGCATTCGTAGTCCCTGTTCTTCAATGTACTGAACCAAAATAAACCAAACATCAAACATGACCTAAAACCAAAATGTTTTTGGCATAATCTAGCTTTCATAAAAGCTTTCGTCTCGTCAATAAAAAAAGAAAAATACACTTTTTATTTTACGTCAGTCTAAAAACCGCCAAACACACATAAAAGTTTTACGTATTATTTGGGGAGCAATATCAACAAAGTATCAAATTTGCCTAATAATATTTTAAGATCCGAACCTCACGCCTTTTGTTGTAAACATTTTAGAACTGAAAATCCTTGTTTACGATATTCACAGTACATTTCATATTATCTTCAATGAAAGATACTGAAGTAAATTATGTCAATAGTAAAAGCCTTTTTTTTTTTGAATGACTGATGCTGTTGGCCTCTGATGGCCTCTACAGCGTCACCGGACTTTAGGCAAGCGCAAATGGCGCTCGGCCTAGTTTAGGTTAAAGGCGACTAGCTCAAGGGCACCTCAGTCGGTACGAACCTCGGCTTGGCCGTCGCCGGGAGTGGGGTCAGACTTGCCCTGGCACCCCAGAAGGGGTATGCCCTGGGGCCCTAGTAGTTTGATCTGGTTGACTATTTGGAGAGAATCTAACCGATCTTCTGACAGATCTAGGGAGTCCTCGACCTCGCCGGCGAGGTCGGTGCGTGTTTGTGTGCCTCTGGTAACCGGTGCTAAACCAAAAACGGAGTACTTCCTGTTGCTAGGAGTTATCGGATCGGGCGAGCCCAGCGCCGCCGAGGTTATGACGGCGATGGGGTCATCCGGGTCGCCCAAGACGTGTCTGGGTAGTAAAAGCCTGAATGTCACATAATTATCACATTTTAATTGTGGTTTACTTGAAGTATCAACAATTTAGGCAGTTAGGGTATACTGTGTCCGTCTATCCAATCTTTACTAACCTATATTTCGTGAACCGTAATAGGTATTTCACAAAATATTCTTTACTGTGGCGGATAACCTAGAAAATAGTCATTCTTGTTGTAGTACGGAACTCTCTTTGCGCGAGTTCAACTCACATTTAAGGGTTTTATTTTTACTACCAGCAATAAAAATAGTATGTAGTTAGAACATCTAATACTATTAAGAATCAATAGTAGGATTATAATTTAAGTAGAATAAGTTTCACACCAAAGAATTGTTCGAATTTCACATATAAAGTCCCGTCATAACCATCCAATGATCAGAAATAAGCTCCCGCTAGTAAAAGCTCGTGAACCGACCAGATCTATCAATGTCGTCGTCAAGGTCGGTGCGCGGGCGCAACGGGCGTATTTTGAGCTAGTTGCGCAATGGACGTCACGCGCAGGGACGTATTTAGGACGGGGCGTTGGGACCTTCCGGAGTTTAGGAATTACGAGATAGCTTAGGTGATAGAGATGAATAGGGTTGAGTATTTTTGATTATCTTTGAATATAATTAATTAGTAAAGTAAACATTGATTGTGTAAGCTAAGTGGCCAGCCCTAGTGAGAGAGTCAATGTACCACTTAGGCTTCAGACATGGCTTGAATAAATTACTTATCTACTAGTTGATAACTACTACGCTGCACAAACTTACACAAACCACCTAAACATTTTTGTATGCTATAAAATAAAATCTAAATTCTTCTTAAATTCTCTTAACATTCGGGTCTTATTATAGAAAACTTTAAAACAATTTATATAACAATTTTATAGCAATTATTTTCTTACAAGCTCATCGCGACCTCGGTTATCTCAATGAACAGTTCACATAATGGTATCTGCCTGTTTATTGCCTTATTTTAAAATATACTTAATTTTCTTTTATCTTTTGGTTTTCTGTTCTATTTTAATGCTTTATTTATTATTAAACAAGAACTTGTAATTTTAAAAAACTAACAACCAAACAAGAACTTTTAATTTAAAAAAACTAGCAACCTTAAAGTAATGAAAACTTTCAGAGTGCAAACCTATAAGCTTGTTAAAACTAAACTTACTCAAAATTTAATGATACACGTTTTTTAAAACATCTTCGAACATATTTCACGCCTAAATTACCTTTTTTTTATTATTACATTAAATTAAGGCCCAGTTCTTAAAGCCTTACTCCGCCACTGTCTCGACCGCTTTCCTCAGTCACGTTCCTTTCTGTCCGAGCTAATTACCGCCATTTCTTCCGCTTCCCATGATAGTTTTCGTCGCGTTAAAGAAAACTTCACGAAATTTTGTCTTTATATAAATTATACATCATTTCCGATCTTATGGACGTCACACGTCACATCATCAACCAGAAGACGTCTACCGCTGGATGAAAGCCTCCCTCTGAATAGGGAAGGATTGCCATAATCCCCACGCTTGTCAGGCGGCTTGGGGATCGCAGAATGCTTACGACCGTTAACCGAGAGGATGCTATCCCCCCTTTGTTGTGGATGCAGTCTTAGGACCAATAATACCCATACCCAGGTCCATTTAGGTTATGGAGGTCAATTTGCCATAATTATTTATCGTATTTATCATTTGCATCCTATTTATCTTTCTATACTGTTATACAGAAATAGATGTTACTGTACTTATATGCAGCTAAACATCCTGCGAGTTTACTCTCGATTTTCTAATATTACCGCATTTTCCGAAGGATAAATATTTCCACCCTCGTAGTAGATACTACAGACTTGCTGATCATCAAAACAACTCCAGCCGTTCAGACGTCTCTGGTCGTTCAGATGGCTATAATATAAACATTATAGACTTTTGTATTTAATTTTATAATACGAGTGTGAGATGATGATTGACTGGTAATAGAACCAGATTATATTACTTAGTTACGATCACAAGTCCCATACCACAAATCGGAAGTTAGGTTTTTTTATCATACCAATTTTTTACATTTTGCTGCTACTCTTTTTATAAGCAGTTACTGCACACGTACCTACTAAACTTATATTCAGAGAAGAGTTCAGTTGTATGCAGAGATTGGCCAATGTATTAACTAAAATAGTTGCTTACGAAATCCGATTGTTTACCACCGCTGTGGTGTTATAGCGACCTCGGTCTACTCGGCGGTCTACTTTTGGGACAGAAACGTTTTTTACGCTGCTTCTTCGACTGATACGAAAAATACCAGGTTTTTATACATTTTATTCACCTCACATTAAACAGTTCCATCATACTCTCCTTTTTATCCTCTTAATTCTCCGAAGAGGACTTGGATACTCTCTTATTTGTCCAACTCTTTTTTTTTTTCTTAGTTATTGGCATCGCACGTTGTGTCAAGTTAATGAATTTTCAAGTTTTATATTAGTTTCATAAAGTCATAAATCACAGTTAGTCACATTAAATTAGTCAAAGTCGAGTCCAAGTCATGCCCTAGTAAAGTTGTGGCGACTTTACTATGAGCTTCTACGGAGTTATGAAAACAACCCAAAAAGACACGTTTCGCCACATTATATCACTTGCCCACACACGTGCATGTAATTCATCACTCAATGAATAAAACACCACCATTTTTAATCATTAATTCGCGCAAAAACACAATTTTAAGAAAATAATAGAATGCAACGACATGATTTTTCCGTGTTCCCGCCAAAACCATTTCTGTCTTACTCTTATCTTCTTCGGACATACTACAGGGTTGCTAGTATTTAGAAATATTTGCGATAGTGGCGCCCCTATTCTACTCTTTTTTGCCAAGCTGTATATAAGTAGTCGCTATGAAAACAAGTAGGCAGCCACAGAAAAAATACAACCTAACCTAACCTACAAATTACGACCAAGTAGAACTAAAAACAATAAATACATAATATTTCAAATAACTGGACAAGATTAATGAATGTTAGGACTTAAATAAACTCTTGTCATTGTAAAATCTTTTGCTCCCATTGAGATTTTTAGTTGTAACGGCTAATAATTTCACATCTGCCGTCAAAACAATTGTTGCTGTGTAAAATTAAATTGAATTTATGATGCTTTCAATGATGCTCTCAGTGCACTACATCTGAAGTAGATTCTTAACATGTGACATGTGGGCAGATGATAGTTATTATTATAAAACGCTCTGTTGTTCTTTGCCTAAGTCTAATAAATACATTAGACTTATCGTTGAGTCCAACTGATCACCCCGTCGCACCGCCTCGTCAAGTCAGAGAGGTCAGTGTATATTCTTGGGCCCGCGATCTATACCCGTATACCAGCTTCCATTTGGGATGCTCCTTCCACCGGGTGCTTCAAAACCAAGCTCAGATCGTGGTTATAAGAGAATTTGTTTTATGACATTGAAGCTCATTTTAAAATAGAGATTTGACGTGTTTTTATAATTATATTTCATTTTATTAAGTAATTATTTTTCGAGACATACTTAATGAAATTTGACGTGTAACTTTGGTGTTATCAATAAACTATTTGTATTTGAACTTTACTATATATCGATCTAATTTCATCACATTCAGCCTAACATGATCTGAATATCCCTTGCAGGCTGAACTCCAAAGTCTATATCTACGCAAAGTTGCTAGCGGCCAGGGACGACGAACCAAACGCACGCGACAAAATATTTTGGGCTCGCAACCTATAGAAATGGTTTGCATTGTACTTAGTTCAAAGTAACAACGTTCGCTATGAAGTATTACGAAAGAAGTACGGAGAAGTATGGAGGCGGTGCGTGGGGCGGCGGCGAATGAAGAGTTTTAATTTGATAGTATTTAGTTTTATTATTTTCTAAACTAAGCCAAATTTATTAGCACGTTTGTGGCCTCAAAACATTTCTTTAGAAAAATGACACTTGATCCATAAAGGTTCGCCATCCCTGCCATCAGGCTATCGGTTTTTTATCGGATATATTACAGAGAGTACTTGTGCTTCGGATCTGCATGATCTGGTTTCCCTTGCCCATTCTATCGGACGGCCAGGAGCTAAAAAAGCGACATCGTTTCTCCAAAAACTTGATCAAAACGGTTTTACTCTACTTTTATTGTGCGAACTGCTAAACTGTAGAATGCGCTCGCTCTAAAGTGGATTTTTCCCGATAGACACGATCTGGGTGTCTTCAAGCGTGCTCTCATCTTCGCTGAACACCAGGCCAGTTAGTTGTCAAACGCAAGCCCACATGCAAATTAAAAAAAACCTAGTATACCTTTACCAATAAAAGCGCGTCACTAGATTGTGATTGATATTTGCGTTTTTCGTTTCCAGCCATTGAAGTCGGTGAGTCTCACGGCACCCTTCGCTGTCAGTAAAACCGATCTAAGTATGCTACAATGAAAATTTGATCAACCTGAATGCTTTACGTTTATAAAAAACATCAAACGTAACATTAGTGAAAAGCGCGGGCATCGTTTTTAATTGTTCGGGGCCATTTCGTGGCACAGTAAAGAAATACCAAATATATTGCCTAGTTTATGAAGTTCCTCCATAAATGGCTTAGTGTGACTTACTGCGCAAAATATGCTATGTTAACCTCGCAGTAAAATTGTTTGGGTCTTAAAACATAGTACTTTTAAATAGTTCAGCGAGCCAATAAAACATATTTGTTATTGCACCAAAGACAAGTTTTGACGAGGATTGAGCGGGATAGGGCAGTTTTAATAGCCCGGTCAAGAAAGACAAACAATCTGACGACACACACTTTCAATTTAAATGGTAGAGATTGGCATTCGCAGCTCGACATCAAACCAACAATCTGCTCTACATCGTCTGATAAAAAAATCTATTCAATGTTTTTGTTGGCACATGAGAGAGAAACATAGTGTACTTGTACTTGTGAATGTGGAATTATAGAGCATATCTCAAGAGTCAATGCTCTCGAATAATTGAAACAATTTTCGGCTGAAAATCTCTGTGGGCTGTCAGAATCAATTTACGATTATTACCCTGCGAAATCTAAATGCAGAAAATAAATCGCTCTAAATACATGCAGTTTCTTACTATACATTGGTTCTAGTTGCTAAGTATGCCAAGATTGCAAGAATGAAATGCCGCTACTACTGTGCCGCGACGAATTATATCGTTCGAAAATCTGCCATATTTGTATGCGAAATCATACATACGAAAGGTTCAAAAATCGAACCTCTACATTATCTCGTTTAATTTATGGCTACGTACGCAATAATTCTTTTATAATTTCTGCCAATGAAATTGTTTTACATCGACTTTTTGCCATTCATGCACTTCAATTGGCTTGCAATTATTTGGTATTACTTCCTGCCGTTGTTAAAATTAAATGCTCAGTGTGTAATTGATATATCATTCCACAAATTATATTTTCTGCGAATGTAAATCCATCATAATGAAATGTTTTATGTAGGTACCTTTTACACATTTCAGAGGTTTCGTTTGTGATAAAAAAAAAAATAAAAAAAAATAGGTACATCAAAACAAAGAAACAAAATAAATAAAAATAAAACTATAATAAATAAATAAATAATAAACTATTTAACTATTAAATCAGTCACGGTCAAGTCCAAGTCACGCCATAGTAGTAAAGTTGTGGCGACTTGCTACTTTAACCGTAGAAGCTTTTACGGTGTTTTGAAAACAACATGGAATGATCACCCGTGTTACTCGTGTACTTAATTCGGCACTTAGGGCCTTTCTTAAAGACGCTGCTTAAAGTTAAATGACGTTAATTAGGTATTGCGCTCATCATTTCTGTATTGCGCAGAAGTTAAACGACATTAACTTCAAATAGCGTTTTAATTTAATGCCTAGTTTGGTAGCTAATAATAAAATACCAACATTTACAAAACAAGTTCTGGAACACAATACAATGCGACATAATTTTTTCGCGTTCCCGCCATAACTCCTTTTTTGACCTTACACGCCTTGCCTATTGTCACAGATTATTCATTTTTATATCTATTGTCAAGTAGGTGCAACTATTAAAGTCATGCGCCGTTTAGTTCTCATCTCGATCTATAACGATACAAGAAAATTAGCTAATCGCATAATTTTAATGTTCCTATTTACTCGGGATTTGAAGACAGCCATATAATTTTCCCACAATATCACCCTATTGTTGCCAGTAAACAAAATACCTACCCATTATGGGTTCTAATCAAAGGCAAGTCATAATGTCGACCCCAATTACATCGATCATCTACGCTTTGTTGATCGGTAAACTGTGTAAAATCGAATAGGGTTAATCGAATTGCTCCTATTAGGGTGAATCGTATCTCAGTCGATTAATTTATTACTGGCCGAAGACAACATTGTCAAATGTTGTCTTTTTCTTTGACTACGTCATTCTCTTTGAAAAATAAAAAATAGATCGTCAATCGTCATGTTATACAAGTGTATAAGAGTTAGAAGAAGTTCTTTGGTGGGAACACGGAAAAATCATGTCGTTGCATTCTATTATTTTCTTAAACTTTCTTTTTCTCTCTTCGTTTTTTCACGAATTAATTATTGTTATCAATGGTGGTGTTTTATTCATTGAGTATTGAATTACATGCACGAGTGTGGGCAAGTGATATAATGTGATGAAACATGTCTTTTCGTGTTGTTTTCAAAACTCCGTAGAAGCTCATAGTAAAGTCGCCATAACTTTACTAGGGCATGACTTGGACTCGACTATGACTAATTTTGTGTGACTAACTACGATTTCATGATTTATTTGACTATTAAAACTTGAAAATTCATAAACCTGACACTGGCAGAATGCACAACGTGCGATGCCAATACGGGTGTTGTTCTAGGTCATCATCATCATCATCAGATAAGATAAGATAAAGATAAAATCCAGAAAACGTCCACTGTTGGACGAAAGCCTCCCCCTTAATAGGGGCTTGCCATAATCTCCACGTGTTATATGTTTAACCTATAATTATGTTTATACAGATCAATAATGCATGGAGGATTTTCCTGAAAAACTATAAGAGTAACGTGGGTTCACGTAGGTCACATAGCGTAGGTCGTGGGTAGGTTCAAATCCCGGGCTAGTACCTTTGAGCTCTTTGGAGTACGTACGGATTTTTATACCACTGGCACTTCGTGAAGGAAAACATCATAAAGAAACCTACATTAGTTTGAAGAATAGATTTATGGCGTACTGTGAACCCATCAATCTGCAACTGGGTTAGCGTAGTGGATATGGCCCAATCGCCAACATGATGAAGTTATGGTTGAGCGAAAAAAGTTATACCTATTTACTCCAATAAACATAATTAAACATAGTTTTTAAATATAATAAGGATTTATATAAACTAAAAAAAAAATTGTTTATTTTTTTTCTTTCTTTCAACACCACAGTGAACTAGTATACAGGCTGATCATACTAGCGTACTCTGAAAAGGCCTCTAGTCGCGCGTCGTCGCCCCATTTCCCGTCAGATTATACGATCTAAAATCGCGAGTGTCATCATAAAACACGTTTTTTATGTGTACAGGAAAACAATACACACGACGTGACGTTATTTTTAGAGGTACGTGATAAAATACCGATATAACACGAGTGATACGAGGCAACCTGTGTAAGGTCTGAAGGAAGGGTTTTTCGTAAATAAATAATTATGGAAAACCAAGAACAGACAAAGCTACGGCATTTTTATCCTAAAAAAACGCAAAGAAAGAAAGAGTTATTGGCTAATGAAAGAGGTACAAGGTTAAACACACGTGCACCCACCTCTTTCTTGAGCAGACGGTGAAAAACAACTCTGTTGTTAGATTTTGAGAGAGCAATGATTAAATTAATTAATTAGTCATTAATTAGTGATAAACTGGATGAGCGCAAGGAGCTGAAGAACGAAGCAGGAGTGGGTGTCACATTCCAGCGAACTGCACATAAGTATATCAACCGTTATATACTAAAATGTCTTGTGTAATTCTAGATTTCAGGTTTGTTCCTATGTTAAAAGTTGTTTACAATTATCAGTTTCAATATTAAAAGTTGAGTACTTACTTACAATGACTTTTCGACTTAGTAATACCGTTACGCGCGGGAGGGGGGGGGAGGCGCTAAGGGCTAAAGCATCTGAGTTCTTCCGTGACAAATCTTGAGGCTTGTTATGAGTTGTTTTTTGTTCTTGTTGCTTGTTATTTGTATGTTAGTCTGTAAGGTATCTATAATATGGGCCTGTGTTTTTTTAAGTAACTCCTGTTGCCTGAAATAAACGATTATTATTATTTATTAAGCAAAATAAAATGTTGTATTTTTTGTGTTTACTTTGCTAAAACCTACCCTCAGCGGGGTCAAGCGACACGAAATCCTAGATGCGCCACTGGTTCCGCGTAACCATGTTTACTCTTATGAAGGTATTACTTAGAGACAAGTCTATTGCAAGATTTGGAAATCACCAAGCAAACAGCGCACACATCGCCACGTGTCAGAACACGCGGGCCGCATTTCAGTGCGTTAATTAACAATTTCATGATCGAGCGGGTCGCGGGATTACGGCTTGCGGCCCGCAGGGTATCCACCTGTGTTGATGGCGAATAGATCCCATAAACCTACTTGCCGATATAAACGAGAAGTAAACGAACTTCCATATAATGCTGGGCTTGGATTATACATTTTTAGATATGTTAAGCAAGCTTTTTTTCATAAGTTTCGGCATCGTTCTTTGAGAATTCTGTCAGTGTCCAGCCTTATAAATTGTTTTTCAAACAACTCGCAGTCGAAATTAAAGTAACAATAAATTTGTCGCAAGTCATGTCTCGGTAAAAGTTTTCATGGAGTTTTGGAGACAATATGGAACGAGACACCGGGTTATATTATACCTATGACATGCCAACACTTATGCACATACAAATACTTAATTAGTAAAATGCAACCACTTTTACACATTCGGTTAGTTAGTGGTATAAGCCTTTATGAACTACACAAACTACAAAGACTACTTATACTACTACGCCATTACACAAAAAAAACAAATGGATGGTATCCAGACCGATGAAAGTCTAGAGACAATCCAAATGCTCAAACCCACTACCAATCGGCAGCGTACCCAGCATGCTGGCGCCATTGCCATGTTGAATGGCAATGTTTATATGCGTTGGGCCAAATAAACGCCAACATTTTAATCACGCGTCGCGTCGACCAGGCGTTCGGATATATTTTTGAAAAGACGGTGTGACCGGGAGGTCCCCACGGACCCAATGTCTCAACACCAAACGGCTCAAATATGTAACCTCTGCCGAGGTTAGCATATTTGCGTCACTTTTGAATTTTACACATTCATAATTAAAAAAAACAAAAGGTTTCTTTGCAAGTGCCAGTGGGCATGCCACATCGCTCGAAGAAATGTAACTGATCATTCTTGAGTGGTGACCACGAACCAGAAGACGCAGTTTAGGTAGGCCTACCGCAGGTGGACCGATGAACTTGTGAAAGTCGCGGGCAACCGGTGGAGGCAGTCCAGTGTGGTGGTCCTAGGGGGAAGCCTTCCTTCAGCAGTGGACGACTTATGGCTGATGATGAAGATGATGGACTATGGCAAGCTGATGATGATGAATTGGAACTTTCAGCAACATAATCGATAACCAACTGCTGTTGGTTTTCCAATAAATAAATAAATAACGTTAAAGATAACACACACAAATCCTGTACCAAGTTTCGAGTTTCCTAGAGAGTTGAGTGTTACTAAAGTATTATATCTTTCTATGCATAGAAATTTCCATGCTGATTTACCATCTACAATCTTTCTTTTAAATAACACCACGCTTATTGAATACCACGCTAGATACCTCGCGATTATTTATGAAGCTTGCTATTTCTTACATCGACGTCATATCTTTCAAATATTTTTATCCAAGAATCCCGTCAATAAAACGAACTAGCGTAATTCTCGTGAGACGTTAAACTAGCATTGCGACCAACTTGCCTGTGTAATTGAGTGAGGGAGCCACCATCGCATCTTTTGAACAAAATTGAAAATCCCTTCGCCAAAATATTCAATTCCTC
Source organism: Erannis defoliaria (assembly GCA_905404285.2). Lineage (NCBI taxonomy): Eukaryota > Metazoa > Arthropoda > Insecta > Lepidoptera > Geometridae > Erannis > Erannis defoliaria. The sequence goes on along the minus strand of FR990066.1, from coordinate 5,271,630 downwards.
CATCCAGCCAACTGAAAACGTAAGTTGGTAAAGTAGTAATAGAGGATTAATTGTCCGAATCAGACTGATACGTGATTAGGAGATGATTGCTGGATATTGGTTTTGTTACGGAAGAGATTTTAAGGGTTTAGATACCCATTTAAACGAACGAATCATTATATATACTTACCCAAATGTAGGATAAAACAGCTAAAACTATTAAACACATCATCAGCCGGAAGACGTCCACTGCTGGACGAAGGCCTCTCCCTTAATAGGGAGGGGTTGCCATAATCCCCACGCTTTGCAGGTGGCTCGGGAATCGCAGAATTCTCACCACCGTTAACCGAGAGGACGCTGCTGCCCGTCCTCCGGCGGTTCTGGATGCAGTTTTAGAACATACCCAGGTCCAAACTATTAAAATACTACATAAACAATGCATTACAGCGTCTCCCAAAGGTATATTTTTTACTTTTTAGTTTTTCTGATATATCCTCGGAATTCTAGGCATGAAGGTAACACCTCTGAAACTATTAATAACTCGTCATCTTCCATCTAATATTAGTATCTATCTATAAACAATATCCATTACAGCTCCTTAAAAAATCAAGACTCAATAGAGTGACGATATAGTAGGCAATGAAGGAAACGAAAAGCCGAAATGATCGGGCTGAGTGGCGTGCATTGGGAGAAACACAGCGACATATGTATGTTGGCCTAATATGTCCAGCAGTGTACTAAGGTGGGCTAATGATGATGAAAAATCGGAGCGTGGATCTGAGTTACTCACATTGTAAAGTTGCTCCAGTATCGTAATTATGGAGATACAAATGTTAACGTTATCAAATCTGACTACATCAGTAAGTAAAAAAATAAGAATAATACACAAATTTCCTTCATTCTTAGACAATGAATCTCCATGACGATACGTAATACGTATAGTTCCAATAGATGCGCAGTTGAATCGGTGACAGGAACACAATCATACTGATCGGATTGGTCGCAGTTCAATGTAGGCTCAATTTGTGCAGGTGATATTCACTGCCCGATTTGTTGACTATTTCGAGTGGTTGGAGTAAGGTTGGGAGCTACGGGCCAATCTGACCTCTTAATGTCACCTTTTACTTGTAAAAGTAATTGAAATTAAAGTAATTTAAAATAATAAAATTGTAAAGACCAAAATCTATCTTTGTGACGTGACACGTAATCTGCCAGGGTTTTCTAGCGTTTATCCTACCACTTATCAAGCATTTACTCGTATAAGCACATTTGAGGTTACATTATCAGCCAGGAGACGTTGACTGCTTGACGAAGGCCTCCCCTTCAAAAGGGAGGGGGTGCCATAATCCCCTGCTTGGCAGGCGGCTTGGGGATCACAGAATGTACACCACCGTTAACGGAAAGAACACTGCTGCCCGTTCTTCGATGGTTCTGGATGCAGTTTTAGGACATCATCAACAGCCGGAAAAGTCCACTACTAGACGAAAGCCTCCCCTTAAAAGGGAGGGGTTGGCAGGCGGCTTGGGGATCGCAGAGTGTTACCACCGTTAACCGAGAGGACGCTGCTGCCCGTCCTCCGGTGGTTCTGAGTGCAGTTTTAGGACATACCCAGGTCTAATCAGGTTGTTTGGCATAAACATTGCCAAACAATGCATTCAATGCATTGCACGCAACGTTGCATTCATCGTGGCAATGTCGCCAGCAAGCGGGCATCTGCCCACTGGCAGTAGACTTGAGCATTTGAATTGTCTCTAGCCTTTGATTGGTCTAGATCCAATTCTATTGTTTTAGTGTAATAATTAAGTAGTTAGTGTGTTGTTGTTGTTCTATCTCAATTAGTTAAGGTAGTCAGTTTGACTAAAATATAGGTAGTAACTTAACCTTGTAAAAACGCACATTTACAACCACGCCACACAGGTTGGCGTAATAAAAATACTACTTTTACTTTGCTCATATGTGAATCATATAAGTAGGTACTAAATTATATAATTTTTGTGTATGAAGGTCCAAAGCCCTGATATTCGTAGGTATGTGAGGAGAGCAACCGGTATAATAACGTTTTTTTAAAATGTTTTATAAGCTTGCATTTGACTGCCGTCTCGCGATGATCATCTGCCTAGTTACCTACTACTAGCCTTTTCAAGCAGATTTTGTATTGTATGTTTTTGTATGTAGAAAACACATACATGTACATGTATAAAAAACGGGTCTACAATACAACATCATTCCTCCAACCTAGCTCCATTACCTTAATTAATTTCTTAAACAAATTCGCATTGTAATATCAATTAATGTAATATTAGTTGACTAAGTAGGTATCTCTACATGTATACCTAAAGTTATTTTGAGTACCACCACATACAACATTAAATGCTCACCCATTTAAATTGCCCATTTTTTCTCATCCCTCAGTTTAACTCTGTGCGTAAGCTATGACTGTTTTCTATTTGAAAAGCGATACTTCGAATACCAAAACTTTAATGGTTCGATTCGTGGATTGATCTGCTTTGAGAGCTGTGGGGCGTGGTTTCGATAACCACCCATGATAAAAATGTATGTGACGAAATTTAATTGTTTGTTCTTTGTCCGGGTGTTGTATGTATATATTTACAACAAAAAGTAAATCCTGAATCCTGCAGTATCCTGAATATTTTTATATGAAGTGTTTCCACACTTAGGGTATTTCTATGTTTTTTTTGTTTTTCTTACTGTCTATGCTTTTAAAAACATAGTACGTAAGAATCCTATCAGTTATCTGGTTTCCATTGTACAAGCTTTGGTTAGTTTGAGGCTAGATGGCGCTGTGTGAAATGTCCGCCAATACTTATTTATTCATTAATACACTTTCGGTGTTTTAGCTTTTATTAAAAAATTATATTAAGTCTAAATATAAGTACATATTATCTAGATAAATTATTCTACGCGATAAAATACGTACAAAATAATAGTACACAATAAATTATTGACTAAGTTGTATTTTATGTAAAATACTTAGAAAGATCACACTGACTAGATTGCCACACCCTTCGTCTGTTTTATTTAGTAACCTGTACCTGTACAAGTAATTACAAATTAGCTTGATCAAAATTTTTATTTAACTTTATAAGCAATCTATAAATAGACATTTACCGTCTTACCACAAAAGATTTAGACAAGCCTTAGACACGTGTTGAACAGATGTTTCACAAATTTCGTACCACAAATCCGCGCCTAGCACTCATCTAATGATAGACATGCCTTAGGCACACGTTTTAATTTAAACAGTGCCTAACCTTGGTTTAAGACGTGTCTAACTCAGTTTTGACATTTTAAGTCAATCAGTTTTGCTTGTGAAATTAATTTAACAACACATGCTAAACATGGTTATGAGAAATAAAATATCTGTTTAAACGGTATCTAACTTTTAGACACTGTCAAGCTAAACAAATGTCTAAGCGTTGCTTTAAATTATTTTTCTGGTAAGACAGTTACCAGAAAACTAGCACGAGATATAATAATAATGCAACTAGAAATTTGTAATTAGTATCTACAATACTGTTGGAAAGTTTTACTGCTAATGTGGAACTAATCGGGAGTTTGAATTATTTAAGTAAAGGAACATAATACTAAGTAATATTACATATATCGCATTATTTTAAAATCAAATCTACTATTTGCAATTACTTGTACAAAGATAAGGTTAAATTTTTATTAATGTTTGTTAATAACAAAACACATTCCAAGGGAAAACCTGCAAAAACCATTACTGTATGCCAATTTCCAAGATGTTGTCCGGAATTTTGTTAGTCATAAAAAGATACATCAATTATTATATGGGTTTAATATAAATATAAGGTAATATACTATAATGTTAATGACAGTGTTAGAATGTTAGGCAAATATACAAATAAGATTACTCATAATAAATATCAAATATACATACGGGATATTATACATATAAGTAACGGTAAACACTCATAAAATTAAAAAATACGATAAAATATTATTTTATAGTAAGTACCTATGTATAAAATATTGGAGATAATGAAAAGCATAAATAAATAATGAAATAAAAATTGATTACCATAAAAATAATAATAAGCAAATTAAACTATTAGTCATGGAATATAAAAAGCTACAATAATCACAATAACTTGTAAGCGAATCCTTAAAATAGTTTCAATAAAAGTAAAGTTTAATAATAATTATAATTATTATACATAGTTACATACACATACATGAAACAATAATAATTTATACAAGTACATACATTTTAATTGGTATATCAATTTAATTTATAACAATATAAATTAACATAAGTATATTACAACTATCTAATCTTTTCTTTGGTAAGCTAGCTGTGTTCACATTAGCGTTATTGTTTGTCGTTTCAATATATTTATAAGTAAACCTAAATTAATATTAATAATTTAATAATCTTATACAAAAAAAATGTTATATAAGATACTGAAATTTTTAATAATTAATATATACTGAAAATAAAAATACCTTATTCTCTTAATTTATCTATATCCTAACAAAAATTATGTTAATGTTGAAATTCGATTTATTAAATAGTTATTCCCTAAATTCAAAGATATCGTTTGCATTTCATTAAACATTTGAAAATAGTCTACAATAACAATTAAAAATAGTTGTATTTTTTTTCTAAACCAAGCTTTTTACATAGTCTATTTTTAACGTGACGAACGTGAAACTATTATCGTCTCCTCTCATGATACCTATATCCCAACGAAAAGAGAACGAGAGACGTCTACCCCTGTGTTATTAGTATATAGTAAAGAAAATTTCACCACAGAAATCTGTCTTGTCTAACTAACAACTCTATACATCGGTAAATCCATGTTGTTCCTCTATGTTCTGGATGCTATCAGAGTCCTGGGTACCGGTAATGATTTGCAGAACCTTGAAAGCCTTGGACTGCCGTGGTGGACCTTCTTGCGTAAACTTGTGATAATAGACGCTGAAAATGTATAAAATCAAATATTACTTAACGGACTTCAAAAAAGGATGAGGTTCTATGTTCGACGGTATGTTTTATTTATTTATTTATATTCACCGATTTCTCCGTCAATTGTGGACCGATTTTGTTTTTTTTTTTTTATTTGAAAATGTATGCTCCTGAAATGGTCTCATATTAATTTGAAGTCGGTTGAATTTATTTTTAAAGTTACTTGTTTTATTTCAACAGTTATGAAAAATATTAAAATCGAAAATGATGAAATGTTATGTGAACAAGCTAAAAATACATCTCGATTGCATAAAAAGTTTTTTTAACCAACAAAAAACCTCGACAGGTGTCATAAGCTTATTGCATTACAGTTTAATGAAAAACTAATTTATGGAGTTCATAACTAAAGAATAGTAGGTACTATGATCCTAACCAATTGTTAAAAAAGATAAGTTTCATCAGCTTAAATTTTAATAATGATTGTATGTAGAGCAGTCTTTATAAAAGCAGATAGTAATAACACTGAAAGGATAAAATATCTGAAAGCTTACACTATAATAATAAAAGCCGCCATTACTAAAACGCTAGCAGAAAATGTTATCAAGCCATCAAGAGTATTAAAGTGTATAAATGTAATCAATGTGCATAAAGTAGGTAGATTTAGATTATTTAAGTTTTAAACAGAAATTATAAAAAAATATAAATAAAAAATCTGGTTTTATCCAATCAAAAATAACAAAGAACCATTCTAAGACATTATTAAAGCTTTAACTCTTATTAATCCATCAAGTTTTAGTAAGCATGATTGCTCAATAGATTCCAAAAAGTCAACAAAAAGGAAAAAAATATTTGTTGATTTAAGTGTGAATTATGAGAAACATGAAATAATTACAGTCGTGATTGCCCAATCACTTGTTATAGAATCGATATCAAGGTGAGAAACGATTCGATTAGTGAAATAAACAGAATTAGAAGCTCTAAATATAAAGCAAGCAACACTGAGTCAGCCCAAGCGCGTAAAAATAATGTTTACTTTGGACCAGTGCAAACTGCTAGTACCGCCCACCGAAGCTGAAACGAGGACATATTGTGAGATACTGTACGCTGTACGTTTCAAACGTGATTGTACGTGTACATGTAAATTAATACATACATAATTATATACAATGTGTAACAAAAAGGTTCAACAATACTTTAGGGTCTGTAAGTACTCACCATTATTCTGAACAACTTTTACTATAGGGCCAACCATTAAACCGCGAAAAAAAAACAGTTGCTCCATACAATTTGTCCAAGGTTGATGAACTTTTGTGTTGGACAGCTGATATATTTTTACGCGATTTCACGGTTGGCCCCATAGTAAAAGTTGTTCATAATGATAAGTCCGTCCAGTATTGTACAATCTTTTTCTACCATAACAATACAATTAAATACTTTCAATACCATATCAATACCCTTATATCAGGGCAGGTGCACTCCCTTCAAACGTGTCTAAGCGGTGATATACCTACCTATTACAACAATGACATATTCAGTGCAAGCAAATTTTTTCCTTATCTTTTTAAACAGTGACTCGATTTTCCACTGTAGTGCTTGGCTCGTTGACGTCACACGGCTCTCACCGGTTGTGCATCAAGCCTCAAGCAACGGAGCAGTGTAGTGGAAAATTGACACTGTTCTATACACATAGCGTACAGTAGTTATATATATATATATTGTGGTCAGACGCATTTCTATGGGAGTGAGTCATCTGTACATAGTACTATATTATGTTATCTGTGCTAATATGCTCAAGATTTTGATTTTACTAGAATTTGATCTTGTATTAATAAAAAAAGGTTTATACCACCAACTCATTCGTAGATATGCCTAAAAAAAATTGGTATTGAAAGACGTGAAAGAAAAGATACGGACAAATACATAGAGTATATTAAAATGGTAGTGCAGTTTTCAAAAAGCACAAAGATTCAGACCATTATAAAATAATTATTGGTAATCAACTGGACATTTTTACAAACTAGAATGGTATAAATTATTTGTTATTTTAAATGGTTTACCTTTTATTTGCCCCTGTATTTCCTCCTTCTATCTGTATTGGAATTATCCTTGTTTTCGGCTGACCATCCTGGCTTGGGAAGGTTCTGTTCAAGGTAGGTAGGTCATGTTGTGGTTCGTCCATTCGCACTAGCTGTGGCGACAATACTCTCATGATGCGTTGAGTTGGAGGTGAGAACGGCACTCGGGCCTGGTCTGATGGTGGGTTCATCCCAATGGTAATCCTCAATTGCGGCTGTGGATTTCCCTGTCTGCTGTTATCTCTCGTCTCCTTGTTGGAAACTTCCATTTGAATTGGGATAATCCTGCCTGAAGGTGAGCTCGGGACGTTATCCTTTGGAAGACTCCTGCGGTTCTCTGATGGGCGTGTTGACCAAGAAGGTTGCGCTGCTTGCTGGGACTTAGGAGGACTTATTTCACGAGCTCCTCGCTGCAAATCGTTGCTTTTCTTTAGCCATTCTGGTTCAGTGTCTCTGGGAGGAGTAACCAGCTCTCTCGGGGCGCTCTGTCTACCTTGCAAAGGTCTCTGAATCCATTCGGGAGGAGGAGTTTTCGTTTTTTCTTTTTGAGTTTTTACCCATGGTGGTATTGATTTGGGACTACCAGGGTCAGCACAATAGAACACAGGTTCTTCGTTAACGTAAACCACTTCTTTTTGTGGTGGTGAGACTGGTGCGTTGTTATAGTTTGGTTGACTATTATAAGTGGGTTGGTTGTTCTGTTTTCGTGGAGTTACAGGGATAGACATCGACGATTGGTATCGTGGTTGTTCCGGAACTTGGTTTCTTGGTGGAGAAGATGGTGCTATCTCATTATTTTGTGACCTCCAAGGTGCGCTGTTACTTTCCTGAACTTTGTTGTTATTAGCATCTTGTGAAACCCATGGCGGTTGATACTGTTGTTGTTTATTTTCTTGCTTAGCGTGCCAAGGAGGAATGTAGCTACTTTCGTTGCTGTTGCTAGTTTCGCTTGATTTCCATGGTGGTACATACTGTTGGTTATTGTTCAAGTTTGTCTGTTGAGGTAGAGGCTCCTGTGGGTGTCTATTCAAAGTATTTGACCTCCAAGGAGCTTCAGGCGGACTCTGTGCTTTAGGTTGGCTTACATTATTGTAAACTACATTATTGTTTTGGACGTTATCTTGATTTCTTTGTCCAGCTCTAGGAAGAGTATTGAAAACTGGACCAGAATTGGCTGCAGGGCTTTGGTTTTGAAAATTTGGTGAATATTGTTGCGTGTTTGGTGAGAAGGGACTACGGTTGACCTGTGGAGACTGTTGAGGGCTGCTAATAATAGGAGAATCCCTTTTTTCAGGCTGTCTCCAATTGTTATTAGGTGTTGGTGAATAAGGAGTACTACTGTTGCTGTGAGGCGATTGACCACCAAACGGTTGAGGACTCTTGTTGAACTGAGAATCTTGACGCAGCAAAAGTTCTCGTGTAGGTGGGGACCCATTAGCAAGAGGTGAAGAAGATTTTTGATGCATGTACTGGGCTTCGGGTCTGTGAATGGGGCTTTCTGGGTGTCTTTGGAAATTATTTTGTGACTGAGGAGTGTAAGTCTGAGGCTGTTGCTGAGAGAATGTTGACGGAGGCATTTTTACTGTTAGGGGGCTTGGAACCTTTTCTTGATATTTAGGAACAGGTCCAATTTTAGACAGCTCCGTCTTCTCAGTCTCCCAATGGTAAGGACTATTCGTTTTTCTGAGCATTCCGATGGGGTTTTCGGGAATGACAATTTCAGGTCGTACTCCAAGGGCAACTGGTTTGGGTGATTTAGAGCCGGGTACTTGAATTACTATTGGGGGTGGGGGTGGCGGTGGCGCTGGCATGTTCATGGGGGGTGGAGGAGGTGGCCCTCCCGGACCCGATGGACCTCCATGTGGACGGTAGTTATTACCACCGTTATTAATTTGTTGTTGGGCCTGTTCTTGATCTTCCAGAGACCTTTGACGATTCAATCTCCTCGCCATGCTTGGTGTTCGTATCTGAGACAGGTCCAAACCACCAGGAGTGTATGTAAAAGGTTTCTTATCCTTCGTCATCATAGCGTTTTGAATGCATGCTGGCGGCTCCACGTTGCCCATTGGCTGTAATTGAGAAAACAATACGTTAGGATAAAATATGCGAACATTTTTATTTCGAGGTGTTGTTTGAAAGGCAAACAGAACAAATATTTGGAATAGTTTATTTTGACGTGGTGGTTTGGTTTTTAACAGATTGCGTTATTTCAACATTCGCAATCGGCACTGTGAAATACAGCTGTTATTTCACTAGAAAATAGAAAATGTTTTTGTTGTTTTCTGTTTATGTGCATAGCAATACTATAATCTTCTATGCTACATTGACTTCATTTAATACCAACATAAGCAGCATTGACTATAGAGCTAGTTTTATAAGTAGTTTTAGTGTGGTCATCTTATTTTCGTACGAAATGTTTGTCGCTTTGCGGAGATTGAACCCGCCTCCACCTACGCGAGTTTTACACAAGGCAAGAAGAGCTCATAAAATGTAGCTGAAAGCTATTCTCAAAATACTTATTATTCACCTGCCCCAGAAGAAGAGCCATATTTTTGGATGTTTGCAAATAAATATTATAAGTACGTATTCATCTATCTATGTGACTGTATTGCCTTAACGGTTTGACAAATACTACGTCGCGCCTTTAACCCAATTCGTGTTCTCTACTCCAGAAAACGTCTACTACAAATATTAATTTGTACAGCTCTTCAGGCATGACATGAAGTTCAAGCATAATTATAATATCATTAAACCCATGTTTCTACTCATGTTTTATACAAATAAATGTATCTTTATCTTTGTTTTCAGCTTGGTAATGCGCTGAGCTATGTGTACCTATATCAGTGTTTTTTGTTTCTCTAGCAAATAGTTTCGTTCGCTCATTCGGATTATATTATTATTCTTCATACTGTGACAATCTTATTAAATTGCAACACCCTAGTTTTGTAAAATATAAATTTGAATTTGATTATACTTATTCCTGAATTAAAATGTACTCACATTGACCTGAGTCCTGCCGTAGTTGGGAATTCTGCCGATGTGTCCAGCCATTCTCGCTCCGTACCTGGAAGCCAGCCAATGCTCGTGTTATTTTTACACGCGACACTATTGCGCACTCTTGCGCATGTCGGCTATTGTTGACCTATTCCGCTTTTTGATATATTATGAAGGGGATAAGAATGTTAACTTATGTATTATGTAAATATAGTATTGGACTAATGAAGCATATTTTTTTATGATTCATAGTCTTACGTTTACCTGCCATCTCGTCTGATGTTAAGCGAAAATGCAGTCTACGATGGAACACGCTTGCCTGGAAGAATCCGATTCATTTGTGACTTGAAGACATCCAGATTGTAACTACTTCGAAACACCTACTAGGGTAGTGTATTCCACTGTTTAGCGCGTTTCGTTCGGGTTTTTGTAATATCAACTATAAAACGGTGTCGCTCTTTCGAGCTCCTGGCCGTCCGATAGCTGAATGGGCAAGGGGGAATCTTCTACAGCTGTTAGAATGAGCTGCCCATTGCTAAAAACAGCTTCAAGTATGAGTACCTACTGCTTAAAGTATTTTTTTAGAAAACTTAAATTTTTTTTCGTTTACTAAAAGTAAACTTTTTATGAAAATTAGGTGCTTTTTTCACGTTTCTACTTTTCAATCAATTCCAAAACCAAAAGATAAAAATTAAATAAAATATAAATTTAACTAAAATAATATTTACCCGTTTTATGCTATAAATCGATGCTTTCCGACTCCTCAAAGGGGCATCAAGATGTCAATCTTGATTCCAACCACCGTCTGAAAAAAAATGGAACACGACTAAAAAACTATAAACACGTTTTCTGGAAGATATGAAATACCACATGTTCTTTGAAGGTCGGAACGTTATTTTGGGAAAGTCGAGTTAGCTCATACGTCCTTGCCGAAGGTTTACGGAGTAGTTAGCGGTGATTTAATATGATTAACAACGAGTGTGGGAATGAAAATGCATTTAAATATTTGGATTTTGGATCTGAGTAGAGGGAGAGAGAGAGAAATATTATCTTCTCACTACTTCCCGTATTGTATTTTTCTTAATTATTGGCATCGCACTTTGTTATTTTTTAATTTTTTAGTTTATTTTGTCTCAGAGAATTCATTACATAGCTCAATTTTATCTCTGCCAAACTGCATAGCAGTTTGTAGGCAGACATCGACTCTCATATTCATTACTAGGTATTGACATTTTAGCGATAAGTAAACTTATAACTCAATATATGTTAACTAGATATATGTTATGTAAATTCTGCCAGTGTCAGTGTCAGTTCAGCGACATGGTTATCTGTTACCGCCAAAACCTACCTCAGGTCAGTCGGAAATCCTATCGTGGTGGTAGTTAGTGCGAAAGAAAGTTTCAATTCTTAAAATTGTTTAATCATCATTGTCTTCTAGATCGAGCCACTGCTGAGGCTCCGCAGCTGAGCTTACGCCTTTTCTTTAGCACAAGATTTATTTTATAGCTATTATTTAAAGTATTTGCTTAATGGACCTGGACCTGGGTATGCCCTAAAACTGCATCCAGAACCACCAGAGGACGGGCAGCAGCGTCCTCTCGGTTAACGATGGTGAGCATTCTACGATTCTCAAGCCTCCTGCCAAGCTTGGGGATTATGGCAACCCCGCTATAAAGGGCCTTTGTCCAGCAGTGGTTTTGGTCATTATTTGACTGACATGAAAAAACACTGTCAGTTTTAAGCTCTACCTAGTAAAGTGTTATTATAATCTGTGGCTCTGTGTAGTGTGTCACTTCAATGCTACTACACTATATTATATACATTAAACTACACTTAGCAATGACAAGAGAGAAGAAAAAAAATGGATGGGTATTGCGTCACAAAATAAATTGATACGTCGTATCCAGAAGGCTACGCTAGAACGTAGTTATCTTGGGGTGACACGGAAGGGTATTGTAAAGCCGAATTGTACAATTACCATCGTAAACAAATTTTAATAAAAAAAATTCGTTTCCAATTTAAAACATTTTGTCCAGTGTCAATAAAAAAAATCTTAGAAACAATGGATTTTTATTTGGCGGATTCAGGGATGGCTCCGTGATACAAATTGTTCACACTGATGATTACAATAATCTCTTTCGCTTAATAATATGGTTCTGTGCATCAAAATTATAAAATAATATTCTTATTCATATCACTGAAATATCTTGCCTAAAATATTAAAGCCAGAGACGGTATGTGGTAGTAGATTGTTGGCACTCTTTCTGTTAATATAGTGCACTCCAAGAACAAAAGCTCGATATAATACAATATTGTGATATACATACTCATAATTGTATTACACATTAAACAGTGGCTGCTAGCCAGTGCTAAATTTACAATCTGCGACTTCCTTACCATTCCTATGTGACTAACTTTACTGTTATAATGCAATATTGCATAATCAGCTTAATAAAAACTGCTAGACCTGGATATGTCATAAAACTGTATCCAGAACCACCAGAGAATGGGCAGTAGCGTTCTTTCGGTTGATGGTGGTGAGCTTTCTGCGATCCCCAAGCCTGCCATGAGTGGGGATTATAGCAACCCCTCACTATTAAACTATTAAATGGGCGGCCTTCGTTTAGCAGTGGACGTCTTTTGGCTGATGAGTAGACAACTGCTGGATTAAAGTTTAAGGTCTGGAAGCTCATACAATCTGGGGATTCTTCAGACGAAGAGTGAATAAGTATTTTCTGGACAAGCGTGCTCTACCTTAGATCTTGACTACGCTTCGGTGAGACAAGGTCTAACGCGAACGCATTCATGATAAAAGGCCTACCCTCAAATGCAATATTGGGAAATGCATACCTATCATTTTTGTTTGCCTTATAACCTTTTGTATTCATCTAAACCACTTTATTACCTAAAGGAGTATAGCATCCTTTTATTTGTGCCAAAGGCTACTTTTGGCCTTGACTGATCTGCTAGTAGGATTGCCTATCGACCTTATTTGCCCGTTTTCGTAAATCTAACGTAAAAATCATCGATTTTTTTTACGTCAAACACACCAATTTTTATAATACAAAATCAATTTTTTACGATAATACCCGAAACCCGAACGAAACAGTTTGATTCCACTTTTATTGTGCGAACTGCTGAACAGTGGAATACGCTGCCTGAGTCGGCATTCTCCGATAGAAACAATCTGGCTGTCTTCAAGTCGCGAGTGAATCAATTTCTTTTACGCAAGAAGCTCCATCGTAGACTGCATCTTCGCTGAAAATCAGGGGCATTATTTTTTTATCGTACGCAAAGTTGCGCATGCGAGCGGAGCCGACCTTCGTACGATATTGTTTGAAATAAGGTTAATTACCATTATAATTACAAAAGTAGAGCTGTTAGTTTTAATGTTTAGATTAGTTGACAAAATTTGTCTTTGGTTAGGTACCCAGCGAGAACTCGATCCTCCAAGAAAATTGTTAAGTTTTGACAAAAGTCACGAACCGGTGATTGCGTGGTGCTAAGCACTAAAGAAATAAAAAGTTCTGACTTTTAATCCCTTTCTCGCGACAAAACATTTAATTTTCCCTCCTAACAAAACACTGCAATCGAGCTAGGTACTAATTTAGCGGCATGAGACCAAGCAAATACCTTTTGCACTTATGTGTTTTTGCGGCAATTTTCACTACAACACGGTTAAACTGTAGTCCCATATTGATATGCTTATCGCTATTATAAGCTACTTTGTTCTATCGGGTTAAACGTCGGTTTTATTAAAAGCATACAAATTGGTAATACGGATCACAGCGTGTTTTTTAATCACGTTGAGGTTTTTGAAGGTTGCATATCGAGACAAAATAAGGTAAATACATAACAATTGAGATTTGGAGGGAACGTGGAAAAATTATGACGGACTCCCGATTTCCCCCCTGGGGGAGACATCAAGTTTTTTTTATCCTAGCGTCTCCCCCAGGCCGGGGAGATTGTGTCGGTGTATAGTATTATTTTCTAAATCTTGTATTTTTTCTCGTATTACCTATCTATTATTATATAAGACTCAAAGTCCTGATTCTGACTCACTGACTGACAGACAACGCACAGCCTAAACCGCTGGTGGTAGAGACTAGAAATTTGCATGTTTTATTCGTGTTTAGCTTGAAACTTTCAGAGTACCAGCTAACTGTTTCACTCACATTATGAAGAGCGTCACAGCAAGATGACACATTGACGAGCCGAGTTATTGTTAGCGGAATTGGGGCGCTTGCGCAGGTGAGAGAAAATATTAAGTTTACGAGAATCGTTGCAAGAAAATTGGCAAAAAAAAAACATTATCATCATCAGCCCGGAGATGTCCACTGTTAATCAAAGGCCTCCCGATCCCGGTCGCTTAGACCGCCATACTGTATGACAACCTGCACTTTCATGAACCGGTTGCGAATGGAGGTCATCGCACTCATCTTTGCGAATAAATTTTACTAGGATTCAACCCAAAATATTCGAAAAAAACACCCTTTTCTAAGAAAAAAAACATTAAAATGTATAATGTTATGAAACTAAATATTTTTACTGTATAGAACTGTATACAATAAGAGATGTTATTTTTTAATCGTAACAACATATTGGTCCTCACGGACATACTTACCTACAATGTTAAAAAATTGCTAAAAAATCTTTAATTGTATAATACATTTGTATAATATAACAGCAAACCCTTACAATATGTAAAGGCAGCTTGAACCGAGCTCATATATAACAGTAGACTCTGTAGAGCTACTAGTAAAGTCGCCACTTACTACTGTTACGTAACATGGACTTAACTGTGACTAATTTTACTGGTTTGATGAATTGAAGTTACTATGCAATTAAAACTTGAGAATTATTTAAACGGCATTAATAGAATGGCCAAAGAGCGATGCCAAAAACTAAAAAACAGCGCTCAAGCTTGACAGGATCAATAGAATCACAGGGCTGCATTAAGTTCGACATAACAATTACACATCGCAAGAAAGCCGTGAGTAATGTATGACTGAGTCAAAGCTTCGAATTAGATGCGCGAGCGCATCGCGGTGCAACGCGACCAACGCGATCAACGGTCACGCCGACTCGATGTGAAAAGATTCGTTTTGATTTGAATAATAATAAACGTGTCCTCAAAAAGGAGAGGTTGTAGAATAGAATAATATTTTTGAATAATAGTTGAATGTGTTGAACTGATTTAAGTTGTTGAATCAGAATAAGATTTAAAGTACTATAGCCTGATAGCAAGTCAACCCTGTACCTTTTGTGGCGCTCGTGGTAGCCTGCCTATGTAAGTAATAGGAGTTCCCAAAAATACCAAAAGTTCGACCAGTCTTCGGATGGGTGACCGCTACCATCAATCGGATGACAAAGGTTGGTCCTACTTGTTTGTTCTACAGGGTTATATAAGCTGGCCCTGTACTAAGCCAAAAGAAACCCATTGTACTCATCAATGTCAATTACTTTTACTATGGAGTCATAAAAAGTACGTCGAGGCCAGTAAAAGTTGTTCACAATGATGCCTAAATTACCATTCACCTTTAGGCTTATACAGGGCAAGCTTATAACCCTGTATATTTCTTTGAACTACCGTCAAGCCATGAACAGACCTTCGGCTCACCGTGCCGAAGACCCTGGCATTTGGAATGACCATTCAAAGTAATACCATGCCTTTACCAACTCATACGAAGTTAATGTTTGCCAGATGTGCTACCAATATCAAGTCTTCGAAGTCGAGCAGGCTGCGCAACAAACTAGCTGTTAATCCGGCTTTCGTCTTTTCCTTTCCTTCAATTTATTTACTAATGGTTAGTTCAATTTGGTTAGTAATAGGTAATAGTGCAAAGGGCAATGGAGAGAGCTATGCCCGGAGCTACTTTGCGCGATTGAATCCGGAACAAGGATATTCGCCAAAGAACCAAAGTTACCGACATAGCTCGCAAGGTGTGCAAGTTGAAGTGGCAATGGGCAGGCCACATCGCTCGAAGAACTGACAACCGATGGGGAAGAAAGGTTCTTGAGTGGTGACCGCGAACCGGAAGACGCAGCGTATATAGGAAGGCCTCCCACTAGGTGAACCGACGACATTGTAAAAGTCGCGGGCAACCGGTGGATGCAAATGGCAGGTTGTCGTACAGTGTGGCGGTCTAAGGGGGAGGCCTTCGTTCAGCAGTGGACGTCTCCGGGCTGATGATGATGATGAATTTATTTACTGAATACTCAATTATTTTATTGTAGTTATAAAGATTAGGTCAAGGGTCAGGTCTTAGATAACACATATTTTATAGTATATTCTATAGAACGACCTAGGGCGGGCATTGCAACGTCATGCGGAGCGGGCCGATATATTATATTATAACGCTTAAACTCGGTGTATAAAGATAAAAGACGGACTAACTATTCAAATGAGAAACTATACACTTCACATCATCAGCCAAAAGACGTCCACTGCTGGACGAAAGCCTCCCTATAGGGAGGGGTTGCCATGATCCCCACGCTTGGCAGGCGGCTCGGGGATCGCAGAATGCTCACCACCGTTAACCGAGAGGACGCTGCTGCCCTTCCTCCGGGGAATACACGCCACCTACTCGTATATTTCTAACTAGAGGCCCGCGACTTCGTCCACATACGGAAGAAATGCACCATTGCTCCCAAAATTCACCATTTTAAATCATCCCGAGCCAACTCTACCAAACCCCCCACCCCTTTGAATGAACTACCCAAACATCAATTTTCATCACTATAACTTCATAAACAAAGAATTTTCCATACAACATTCCTCCCCCCCTCCCCCCCAACCTTAAATCAACCCTGTATTTTTTTTTTTTTTAAAGTATTTTTTATTTTTAATGAACTATCCAAATCCAAATGTTCGTGACTAAAAGTACAAAAACAAAGGAGTTTCATACAAACTGCCCCCCCCCCTCTTAGGGGTCGAATTTCGAAAAAATCTTTCTTAGTACACCGCTACGCATCGAGACGAATATACCCTCGAAATTTCAAGGCTGTACGACCAGCGGTTTGGGCTGTGTGTTGTCTGTCAGTCAGACAGTCAGTCAGTCAGTCAGTCAGTCAGTCAGTCAGTCAGTCAGTCACCCAGTCAGTCACCAATCAGTCAGGACAGAGCCTTTTATATGTATAGATAAATCCACAATATATCATTACCTACATTTTATTTACATAGGCATAATATTTATTAACATATTTATTCACAGCAATATAGACACGCGCGTCAAAAGCTCTTGGCACATGTGACGCTATTAGTCATCTTGACATTGTGATGATTTGCATAGGACAGATGCTGTGAGACAGCAATGGTAGGTAGGTACCTAATCTACGCAATATTAAGTACCTATATTAATATTAAACCTAAACTACATAACTAAAAACTAAATATAGAAAAAAATTGGACGTATAGAACTCATTACGATTGAAAGTAGGTACCTAAAATTGAAGTTGATGCTAAAGCTATATAATGGCAAAAAATAGGAAACAAATGCATCGCCCTCCTTGCCCTGAATTTTTTTCTTGTTTGAACAGACCTTCATTCATAATATAACTCGATTTATATGTCCCTTTTTTCTTTCTGGAAACCAAAAGGTGGCCTGCGATTTTTAAATATATTTATTTAGGTTTGTCGCGTTACAGTCAACTTTGGGAACCACTGACCTAGACAAAATGAGCGGAAATAATTGTATACTGTGTTAATTAATAACCACAAAAAAACGCTATAAAAAATTAATCGAGAGCTTTTCCCAACAAAATCAAGGTTAATATCCCTTAATAGTTCTTCTTTTTGAATTCGATTAAAAAGTATAAAGTTGTTGACAAAAGACTACACAATAAAAACTGATTAAGTTTAAAATATATCTGCCCACGCCTGAAACATGCTGAAGAACTGCTTGTCAACCACATCTCATCATCAAGCACTGGACGGGTTAAGAAGCGCCTTACACATTCTAAAAAAACGAATCTAATAACGATGAGAGCCGTGTCTTTAAAATAAAATGTATTCAATATATAGTATAAATATGTTGAGTTCAACCTTTGACCTAGCTAGCACTAAAATGATTTAAGAACTTTCAAAAAGAAGTTTCAAATTCCATCCCCAAAAAACTAAAGCATATTTTCACGAATGACACAACCCAAACCAACTCACCTCGAAACAAAAAAGACAGAATAAAAATCCAATCCTTCGCCGATTCGCCACTCACAACAAAAATATAAACTGAATTTGAAAAAGGAATAAATTAAGGTCGCTAGGTTGTTACACGCATCGCGCGGTTGCGGTTTCGTTCGTTCGAAGCTGCCGGGCGCCCGGGCAGTCTGTGCGAGACCGCGGGAACACTGCGGGACGAGTAGGGATGAGACTACCTATCGATTCACACCTGGATATCGATATAAGTATGACTTGATGAATAATTGTTGGTATGCACTTTAGCGCACACGTGAGAGATTCGCGCCGACATGACGCCATGCCTGGCAAGATGAAACAAATGGCAGATAAATCATCGTTCTGATATTTTGAGAGTAATAGTCATCATTAGCTAATTTGGTATCTGTTTACCTTACTAATGTCTACAAATTCACTACTGTTTAGCAAAATACGTACCTACTAGTACATTATGTAGGATATTATTTGATTAAAAAAACGTTTGAATAACGAACGTCATTAGCTAATGAAATGCTTACTTAGTACACACTTCAATACTTTTTTAATTTAATTAGCTAGATTTTATTGATGTATTGTGTGTTTTTGATCGATTTTGTTTATTTGTTATAACCTTATGAAATGTATGAAACTTTTAAACTTTCGCGATTTGAACACATAATTATGTTTATCACCGGGACTTAATCGCGTACAAATGTATTTCATAAATTAAAAATTAGTAATGATAATAATACACTTAGAAAAGGAACACTGCGTATCGATAAACAAAACAGTTTCTTGGTTACTTTTCCAACACTAGCGGCTCGTAAATCTGTCTTGAATTTTCTCTACCTAAGCTTTTCTTTTCCGTAAACTAAAAATCTTATATCAGTCTTATATGTATAAGTTTAGGTTTAGTTTATCTTGATACTTTTGATGTTTATTAAACATACAGCGGGGGATGTTATTTAAAATTTAAGATTAGATAAAATTAGAATTAGGTACATTTACTTTCTTATCAGTAATTCGAGTATGTTCGTCGCCAATCAGCTATTTCCAAAAGAGATTTTAAAAGAGTGATGATAGAGTCTTAGCTAGTTCCTCCGAGGATAGAGCGGAGCGTTATTTTATTAAATCAGTAATAATATTTATGATACTGGCCTCAGATTAATAAATTTACCGAACACGCAACTGAAAAAAGGTTTTTAATAACTTTTAACAAAAATCGGAAATGCCAGGCGTTACGAGCCAACTGGCGAAGATCATTGCAGACAGCTATGATTCACCTGACTACCTGGCAAAGTAGTTGGTATTTAGACTAGAGCTTCAAATATCTCGTATAGCACTCTGCTGAGTTGAATGTAGGCGTTACTATCGCATTTTACATGTGAGTCTGGCATCTATCCATACATCATTTTAGTTCTATCATTTGGCCGCGTGTACAGGTAAACCTAGTTAATATGTGTGTGAGGTTGTTTATTCAATTTTATTGTTTACGTACTATAAATATAGAGCTATTTATTCGTTGCAACATTGAATAATAATTATACACGCGAATTGAACTTTGGGGCGTGGTAGCTACAGCAAAACTTGCATTCAAATAAAAACATCACTCGATTGTATTGATGATGACGGAACTGCAAGAATTTAGACTCCTATATAGATATATATTGCAGATTCTGTGCTGGCTAGAGGTATATCTCGTAGGAAGGGTCATTATTAGCGGTCCGGAGACGTCCACTGTTGAACAAATGTCTCCCCTTAGACAGCCACAATGTATACGACAACGCCTACCATTTACATCCACCGGTTGCCCATCAAGTAGGATGATTGTGGCATACCACGCTGTTGGATTTGTTTGATTGTTGGACCTACCCCCCCCCCCCCCCCTCCTGCCTACGGCCTTGCCTAAACTCAATCACAAATTTCACGGTCGAAAGAAGTTGTTACCATTTTTAATTGAATTAAATCATCCTTCCATTTAAAATGACCACTGAAAATCATGAAACATGAAATAGCTCCGTCGTTCGGTGAAACAAGTAAACAAGGCCAGCCTCGGCTAAAAATACGCTGAATTTCGGAATATTCCGCCGCTGCTCGCAGACAGACACTATAAATATTTAACGCAATCGAAGAAAAATTGCAAATAAGTAGAAAAAATTGCAAGCTTTCAGAGTTCAGACTATGATAAACACTGGACATGGGAAAAACAAGTTGATACTTACCTTTTATTTTAAGTTTATGTATGTTAAATTTTTTACAAGTAATGAGACTATTCAACTTACGTGCTTATGAAAAAAAAAATTTTACGGGATTCATAATTATCATCAGCCAAAAGACGACGAACTTTAAATGGGGGTGGGGGTGGAGGTTGCCATAATCCTCACGGTTGGCAAGCGGCTTGAGGATGACACTTGGGGATACAGTTTTAGGACGTACCCAGGTTGGTAAAATAATATCCCGTCATATTACTGTTGTAAATAGTTGTCCGAAGGCTAAGGCCACATTTATGATAGGTAAGTATGGTGAATATGACCTGATTAATTCAACGAGATCAGAATCGTATATTTTTCTTGCATACATGAAGCTATTTCTAGTTTCCACTATGCCACGGGTAAATATGTGACAGAAAGGCGAACTGTCGACTAGATGTTAGTTCAATATTAACGTTGTATTAGTACTATTCAGACATTACCATAATTTCATAGATTCATGGCTATCCCCGTAGTTACCTGAGTTGCTATGTGCTTAGCGTGTAGTAGTAGTGTAGTCCTGTAACCTAGACCAAGTAGTTGATTGGCCTGGGTATGTCATAAAACTGCATCCAACAACCACCGTAGGACGGGCAGCGGCGTCCTCTCGGTTAACGGTGGTGAGCATATTGCGATCCCCAAGCCGTTTGCCAAGCGTGGCTGATACTGATTACTTATATACTGATTACTGATTACTGAGCTGCAAGCCACTCGCTTGCAGCTAAATATATATAAATATAAATATATTTCTACAAAAGCTACTTACTTAAATCTGTGTTGCAGAAATCATTTAATTAAAAAACATTTAAATATTTTTGTGTATCTTTTAATTATAGAGTAAATATTGTAAGTGCGAAAGTTTGTCGATATGTGTACGTAGGGCGTTCATTATAAAGTGAGAATGAGTTAGAAACTCTTCTTTTTTGTAGAAAAAAGTACCTAAATACTGGCTGGTAAAGCTGGAATATATTGATAAGATTAAAAAGAAGGAAATAATTTGAATATCTTTTGTTTAAAAAAAATGGAAGTCTTTTGTTTGCAGTCTGTCGTAGCATGTTGTCGAAAACGGAAACAATTAAATTGTTGCGGTTATTAAGTGAAAAAAGTGAAAAATTTCACTACGGAACGAACTAATCAAGACTTGGAGGATACTTTAGGAGCAAATGCACCACCTTATTCTACAGTTGTTCGTTGGTGTGCCGAATTTAAACGTGGAAAAACATCCACAAAAAGTGACCGCCCGGGCCGCCCCATAACGGTAGTGACCGAAGAAATGGTAAAAAAAGTCTGGAACATTGTTTTAGCAGATCGTCGTTTCACGGTACATTTTATAGCCGATGAAACAAAGATTACGAATGGTAGTGTGCATAGCATTTTACACGAACGCTTGGGGATGAAAAAAGTATCCGCGCGCTGGGTCCCAGGAATGCTTACCGATGCACAAAAACAAAGCAGGCTGGACATTTCTCGAGCTTCATTGGAAATGTTATAACAAGATCCTGATTGTTTTTTGTCTCGATTCATAACAATGAATGAAATTACGATCTGAAACAAAATTACCATCTATGTCTTGGAAAATACCATCATCTCCAACTCCTAAGAAATTTAAGGCGAGTCGTTCCGCCGCATAGATCATGGGCTCTCTTTTCTGGGATAGTACAGGGGTGGTCATGATAGAATATCTCGACCATGGAGCTACTGTAACGAGCTCTTTGTATGCAGAACAAATAAAAAAATTGCGTAACGAAATACGCGTGAAACGGTGACGTAAACTAGCAAAAATTATTTTGTTCCAATAAGATAATTCCCCGGCTCACAATTCCGCCGTTGCTATAGCTACAATTCGTGATGCTGGCTTCGAAATACTTGAGCATCCTCCATATTCATCCGACCTAGCCCCTAGTGATTTCTATCTATTTCTGAGGCTGAAGTTGAAGCAGTAGTCGCTGTGTCGCTGTGGAGTTTTTAGGTGCTCAGAATGAAGAGTTTTTTAAGATAGGTATTTTAAGCTTAGAAAAAAGATATTCCAAGTGTATTACGCTAAAAGGCGCCTATATCGAAAAATAAAATTACATTTAATAAAAGTTACCGGCACCATACTCATTCTCACTTTTTTTTTTATCGTATACCTTTTTTATACGGCTGAACGGATTTGGATAAAATTTGGTATAGCGGTAGGTTAAACTTCGAATAACACAAAGTATGTTAATATGTTATGTTAATTCATAGATTATAATTATGAATTATAGCGTAGTCTGAATAAAAATGTATAAGCCTAGACATACCTACAAGCTTCTACATCCGACCTTCAAGGATTTCCCGGAATGCATAGCGAAATCCGTAGCGCAGCGGTTATAAATAACTTTCCTAGTTTAACTCTATTTCAAAGTTACCGGTTGCTATTTGTTTCTGTTGAATGGAGAGGTACAGACTCGTAGCTACCTACCTAGAATTAGTATCTTTTCTTTAATAAAATCTGTACTGAGATGAGATGATGGCAATAATTAGTAGACAATTAAAAAGCTGATTATGCTATGTTATCTATGTTAGGTACTACTCAAAGTGATGTTCTATAATGATGTAGTCAAGACAGAACTTCTATTATTTATTCTGTGTGTTTTACGTAACAAGACATTATTTTAGTCCTACGTACTGAGAGAAAACTTGATGGTCATACGATTAAAACGTGAGGGCCAGTGTCACTCCCAAAAATAGAGCCCATTTTCCACCGCCCAACACTGAAATCTGTGTCGATTTTCCGAGGAGATATAACAGTGAGACCACCAATCTTTTAAATGGCATATCTCAGAACTAAGCATTTTCTACGGCCATCTAAGACTTTTGTTCTGTAATTGCGACGGTGGCTCTACCGATCAGCTCTGTAAATAAGTTGGTTGGACTGTAAAAACGTGCTAATTTGAACACGGTTTAAACAGAGTGGTAGTTGGAATGGGCTCGGACTGTGGTTGGATGGGTGCCGAGGTGCGGGAGTGAGTCGCGGAGTATTTATAGTAGAATGACCAATTCTAAGAGCTTGGTGGAAGCGATGAGAGCTTGGGAAGCGAATTTCTTGTGAAAGTTTAGCTCGCATCGGAGCAGTACGTGACCCTACTGCGCAGCATGTATCTGGTTTAAAAAAGTAGTGCCACACATTTTGTTTTAACCGAATCCTACCATATGATAATTTTTCGAATCCTACCAGTCGTTGACAGTATTCAGGTAGCCATTTCATCGCTGGCGCCCTCTGCGCTGAGCTTTGCGTGTGGATCCCCATTGCCATTATGTCGCATAGTTTTTCCTCTTATATAAATAAGCCTAGCCTTTGGCCTCATATTACGTAGAGAAATACCTATACTTACCTACTTTTTTCAGGACTGCCCAAAAATAGTAGTGTAATAAGGTACTTTATACAAATAAGGCCTATGCTCTAAAAAGGCCTAATGTCCATAAAACCCGGATAATTACGTATGGCAACAATTATACCTATCGTATGTGCGCGCATTTACCTGGTTAACTGGTTGTGAGAGTGAGAGCATCCCGTTCCCGCTCGCTGTGCTAGTCTCGACACTTTCTTTGTAGGAGGCGTGAGTTTCGTGATGCAAGTTAAATTTTTCGTCATTTAAAAGTGAGTAAACTGTCATATTTTCTTTACTTTAATTTTATTAAGTAACACGCACTGAATCTTAAGCTTTTAATCAGTAGTATGGAGGCTTTGAATTTAATAATTTTAAATCTTTGAATTACTTATGAATTTATAACTTTATAAGATAAGGGACGACTAATAAGGCCTAGGCCTTGTTTATAATCGGTAGGCATTATTTGTGATCATAGGCCTTATTATGCAACTCGCATCTAATTTTGAATTTTTAAATTATTTTGACATAGCTAGTACAAGAAGGCATCAAATGAAAGAGTTCTAGGTACGTACTAAATAAATAAAGTACATGGTAAATATTCAGATACTAAAGTTAATTGTGCCAAAGACAAAAAAAACTTATAAGAACTGTATTTTTTTTATGCGGCCTTATTAGAGCACGGTGTTTTAATAAGGCCTATTAAAAAAAATTTTTTTTTAGGTATTTTAATTTATTTTTTCCAAGAAATATGTTAATAGATATAAATATAATGTGATAAACCTACTTGTATTTACATATGTTTATGTTTTTTCTTAATATGAGCCGATAAGTCTGATTACTCAATAAGGTTTAAAAAAAATGCACCGATTAACAAATCATTAGCCTATTAAAAATATAGAACTGTAATCTATCTGTTAAAAGCATATATTTTTAAAAAACATAATTTGTTTAGATGTTATTTGGAATTGAAGTTCATAGGCCTTATTAAATGTAGGTGATTTTTTAAGGCCAAAAGCAGACTTTTGTTAAAAGGTGCTTTTATCTTACTTTTTCTAAGAATGTGTTAGCATGTTTTCCTAATTTTCTACAGAAAATAAAGTGGAAAATTATACCCATCGAATCTTTCTTTTTAAACGTTGATATTTATTTAGATATAAAGGTCTCAAGTTATGTAGGCCTTATTTGTAGACAGTACCTTATTTTCAGTTACCAAAGTTACCGACATAGCTCGCAATGATTGCAAGTTGAAGTGGCAATCGGCAGGCTACATCGCTCGAAGAACTGACAACCGATGGGGAAGAAAGGTTCTTGAGTGGCAACCGCGAACCGGAAGACGCAGCGTAGGAAGGCCTCCCACTAGGTGGACCGACGACATTGTAAAAGTCGCGGGCAACCGGTGGATGCAAATGGCAGGTTGTCGTACAGTGTAGCGGTCTAAAGGGGGAGGCCTTCGTTCAGCAGTGGACGTCTCCGGGCTGATGATTATGATGAATATTTTCAGAGTTCATGTACGTATTTGTATGCATGTGCTTTTCTTTATTCCACCATAACTTCTAAATGCCTGAACAGGTTTGGGAGTATCGTTAAATCCTTACATCATCCCAAGTAACGATGGCTACAATACTTACTACTTAGGTACTTACTACATTTTTGGCAGAACAGTAGTGTTTTTATTATATAATTCATTTTCATTTCCAATTACTTATTCACACTCAGATAAAGAAAATTGACAGAACATAAATAGAATAACCTAACCTAATAGAATAATTTGGCCTGGGTATGTCCTAAAACTGCATCCAGAACCACCGGAGGACGGGCGGACAGTAACCATTCTGCGATCCCCAAGCCGCCTGCCAAGCGTGGGCATTATGGTAACCCTTCCTTATTTAGGGGGAGGACTTCGTCTAGCAGTGGACGTCGTCGGCTGATGATGATGATGAAATAGAATAAACCATTATTATACAACGCGATCGCTTCTACACCAAAAAAATCGATAGATCGTTACGACTTGGCAATTTACATATAGTATTACCTATATGCATTATATGTTAGTTATACATAGATACGGTCGCGTATTCCTGTAGTTATAAATAATTCAGCTATTATAATCCGTAACTAATATTATCCCACAGATCAGCCGTAAACACGGGGGCGGAAAGGACACCCACTCGCGAATAAACTGAAAACTGTAAAATAATGGTATTAGCGGACGCTATTGGGACTTTTTGATCACCCGGCTTATCTAATAAAGAGAAGCTAGTTACTAAAATACTTAACCATCATCATTAAATAAATAAATTTAAAAATAATATAATACGCTTTAAAAAAAAGACAACCGACTTCAACTTCGAATGCCTGGATGACATCTTCATATTTTCTAGTAATTTTGATTTAAAAACGAAACTACTGAACCGATCTCGATAAAATTTTCGACATAATTGGCGGAGTAATCGCGTAACATACATACAAAAAATATATATATAAAAAACAGTCGAATTGTGAACCTCCTTTTTTGAAGTCGGTTGAAAAACACATTTCATTGTTCTGCCTAATACCTAGCCAGTAATTAAATGTTTTGCTAAATTTTATTTTTAGGTCTGTCTTTGCAGTGGTATAGAAATCTACTGCAGAGTCCGCTTGGGAAGTACGACGCCTTTGCCAGTTATTGAACCGCCAAGCAATAGTGATTGTGCAATCATTACTGTTTCGGTTTGAAGGGTAATGTTATAAGAGAAATTACTGGACTTACTTTACGGCTTAGGACATTTTCAATACGCAGATGACCTAGAGGTACAAATGTTCCATACATCCTTATATGAACTAGGCCAAAATGTCACACGCCTTTACTGGGCATGAAGAGATTTGACATCTAATATGTCAGGGTGACGAGCGCAGTGCAGTGCGGCGCAGGATTTTGTTCGCAAATTCACAATTCTGGCACTGCTACTGTTATGGCCGGGCGTGATGCTTACTACCAAACTAATAAAAGAAATCGTTACAAGACTTTTCTAAGCTATAGGTACCTAGAATAGGCATGATGACTACATTTTTTTTAATACCTCATAAAAAAGCTGATCATCAATAGAGCCTATCAACGAAAGCAAAATTTAAAATAACTCAAAAATAAATAAGTTCTAAGTATTTTAATTTGTAGCTAGACAGAGAGCGCGCTATACTGAGCTATGACGTCAAGCCTCAGGCGCGCCATACAAATGCTTTACTAACACGTGCTTTGCGAGAAAGGGATAGAGCATCCCCTCTATCCCCACCTAAAATTTTAAACGGTCATTTCTCAGAGATTTATCAGCCAATACAATTTATTTTTAACGTATGTGTAATGTATTTAGTTATATTCATCACTAAGCCTGTTATTTGTCATAAATTAAACATTAGGCCACACGCCTATTGCATAAGAAAACAAAATATATTAGAGGAATAACCTTTATATTCATTTCTTTCATAGTTCACTCTTAACTATCTGCTTAGAACTACATTACTCGTCTACATCCCTTCAACGTTGTACTACATTTAAATATCCAAATAAAACAACAAAAACATCGTATCGTTACATAAATGAGAATTCACGATACAACAGTTACAATTAAATCAACTTTTAACTTAACAAACCGACGCCAATGTTAGTATTCTAACTGCATGTTTGGCCTACTTCACCAACATGTTGTTTGATCGATCGTTAACCAGTAGTTAACCTAAAAACAAACCGACCGACTGACACCTGCGTTAAAACAGACTGAACTATTTTAAAGAGTTTTAATTTTATTTTTGGAAATATAATTTATGTGGTATGTTGGTGAATTGGGCTGTAGTGCAAATGAATCTAGTGTAATGATAAGTGCCAACGTTTCTATAAATAAGTTCTTATCATACTATTATTGCTACATTAAGAAAAAAATTGGTAGACCTCATTACAATGGCTATACGAGATAAATCGGCCACCCATTCCTGGTAACCACAGGAGGAAAATCTCGGTTATACAGAGATCAGTGACAAATGACTTTGATAATGAAATAAAAACTTATACACAATTTTTACTGTTCCAATTTGTAATTAATATGTTAATTTCAACAAGAAAAATATGAAACAAGAACTTTTAAATAGACTTCAAATTATTATGGGACCCCGAGAGTATACCCTTACAAACAAAAAAATAATATTCAAAATCTGTCCACAATTGACGGAGAAATCGGTGTACCTACAATTAAAAAAACATACATACAGTCGAACATAGAACCTCCCTCCTTTTTGTCGGTTAAATAGAGCAGCCTACATTTGTTTTAGGCGTACTTTTAGAGGTATACCTGAATTTTAAATTACACTCGCAGGTTTAAAATTTTGATTGGTATATTTTTAGGTTCTTGTGTTGACGGGATATAGTGCCACGGTGATGTTATTGACACGACAATTTGAAATTAATACACGCGCGTAATTTACAAAAGCAATTAATGAAGACAGAAATACAATTATAATTTAGCAGCGTACGTATTGGCATGCTATTCTGGATAGATCTAGAATGCTAATCTAACATTCAACTTTGGATAACTTCGGTATATCTCCAACAGACACAGGCATCTTCATCGAAATTAAACGAGACGATTTATTTATTTAACTGCCTATTGTCTTTTAACTCACAAGTGTAAAACAGGTGGTTAAATTAATCGCCTTGTTTAATTTCGGTGAAGCTTAACTTACAATGTCTCAACGTTATAATTGTACGAAATAGGCAACGGTGACTCAAGTTTCACGATAAAATTGCAGCAAACTTTCTAAACGGTCCAATAACTGTGGTATGTAGAATTTGACAATCATTATTTTTTAAACTTCAACATTACTTTAAAAACCTTACCACATATTTATAATCTAAAAACCCTTTAATCCCTTTTTAGATCACTATATCAAGAGGTATTTCTGATAATTTTTTTGAAAGCTTTCTATTGATTAATGAATATAATTTCTAAGAAATTTCTCATTCATATTTTCTCGATACTTCGAGCACGCGTTTTGTAATAATAAAAAAAAACAATAAACTGTACTATTTACAGAAAAAAATGCACAATCATAAACGAATTTACAAATTCAATGGTAACAATTGTAATAATTGTAAAATTCCGTTGCATAAACTAAAACGTTACAAAGCAATAACAAAATTAATATATGGTTATTAATTTAAAAAAACTTTTTGTGATGATCACTGTTATCAATTAGATAAAAATGTTAAAAAACCTACAAGCAATTATATTCCTCCATTTTATTAGAAAATAAGTACGATTACAATAGTTTATGTTTTTATCGTCGAGTAAACTCGATTGAAAATCTTTATAGAAATCGGAAACATTTTGCCAAGGTTACGTGAATTACGCAATTAGACTTGATCAAAATTTATCCGCACGGAACTTATAATCGCAATTTACTTACATAGAAGACAACCACAAAGTCAAAAAGACAAAGATATACTTATTCAAAAGAAGGATGGCATATTCCTAACCTTTTCAGCCTGGGTCACTTAGAAGACTTAATCTGTAGCCAAAGTTACTTGCAAATGGCATAGTAGTTCTATATAATCCAATAGCTATTTTCTCCAGTCGATTTCATTTAAAGGGTCATATCCCAAATTCGGGGCATTTCAAAAATGCGCTTCAAGTCGAGCAATTGCTAATGCAGTAAGACTTTTCCATTTGAATTTATGGTAAGAATATCATAGATGATAAACGAAATGGTAAGTTTTGATAATACCTACACAACTAGAATTAAATAAACGAAACGTTTTTTTTGAAATCATAATAATATTAATACAGTTTCATTACTACATCTATCACGCACGGTGTGTCGTTCTTTTTTTAGCTAGATAGGTTCTGACATCGTTATTTACCCATATGGATATAAGCAAGGAAAATTCAATGCGCGGTATTTGCCACTAAATTTACCCTCGTGGAATTTACTTATACGAAATTTAGCTGCAAGAAATAAGTTTTCGAGAAAACCTAAGCCTTAATTCGCTATTTACCTGCGTATTGCTTCTCTCCTTAGTACGTCCAAATAGCAAGTATAAACGCGTAATTCACGTCAGCTCGACAAGAACCTACATTACATGACGCAACAAAATTGAATTTTCGTTCAGTTCCATTGCTTCGTATTTTAATGGCCTGAGGTAGTATCAAACTTGCTATCTTTCCTTTAGTACCATAATAATGATGAGGCATGTTTAATTAAAAGGCCATTTTAAGCAGACTAAAGACATCAACCTGATGTACAAGATACTCATCTAGCTTTGATCCTTGTTAATATCTGAATATCCTGAAAAGTATTATGCTTCTTACAAGTAAAGTTCGTCAATGCTATAAATACCTACTGCTCAACAATATTCTCGCTAATGCATAAGTTTATATTTATGAATATATCCTGATCCAATTTTCTTTCGTTTTAATCAAAATTAAAACGTTGTTCGTGGTTGAATTTTATCAAAAACTGACGAGTTAATTATTTAGTAATTTCCAAATAATTAAACCAAGACAAAAAAAAAGTATGACCTCATACTCACTAACAAATTAGGGCACCAACCATTAATAACTAAAAAGAAAGATAGCAATTCGAATATCGCCTCTAAGAAACAGTAAAATCAACCATAACACAACATAATCATATCTGCAAGTAAAATACAAAGTTATTGCATATTATACTTAAACAAACGACTAAAAAAATCTCATTTACTTAAACATATTTCAACACCTTAACATACGTTTTCGTACACAAAATATGTCATTTTCATCTTAAATACTTACTTAAGTCTAAAAGATCGACCGTTATCGGTGGATCGAGTGAGAAATCATTTTATAAATAGCAGTGTTGAGTGAGTTCCCTTATCTTACATTTTTTGTTAGCACATCACAGTTTCAACAAAAACAATTTAGCGAAATTGCATGAACTTTAACTGTTGCTCCAAAACCAAGTATAACTAGGATAAAATATATAAATAATACAGTATTCATTTCAAATTAAAATAATGTCAGCATTGATCACGCTAATTATAGCGAGAAAAAGTTTCTTTTCGCGCTAACTCGCTTCCATAATCCGCGCGGAGTGACGCGATTGCAAACAAAATGCTAAAGAATTGTTCGAAAACATCTTTGTAGACAATGAAAGTGGCAGAAGCTTAATTCGTTCTAACATTAACAAGAAAAGCCCAACAGGTTTTTTTTTACAAGTTAAACTATTTTGTCATTAGAACCAAAGGTGTGCAACCAAATATCAATCTGTCAGGCAAGTAGTGACAGGAAGGGCGTAAAATTTAAATTACTAAATTTGAACCAAGAAACAACAACAAACAGGGCAAGCTTAATAAAACCGATCCGTTTAAAAACTGTAACCGTCTTATGCATAAAACAGTAAAAAGTATTCCAAACCTATTTTTGTTAAAAAGTGTCGACTTCTTTTTTCAAACTATAATCGTAATTCGAAAGAAATTTTACATAACACTTTTTGGTTCGGTTTGCACAAAACGGTTTGAAATACGTTTTAGCGTTTATGCATATGACGGTAAAACTATAAACAAAGTTCAATTTTTAACCAATAAATACTTCGATATTTGCATATTACTTTGTGTTCATGCAATTCCACAAAATAGGCACATCACGCTAACAAAAATACAGCCTTGCCATTCGCCACCCAACACCTAGGTTTTAGTTTAAAAACGGTTGGCCAAGGGTACACGTGCATTAGGCGATTCTAACAATCATCGAAGTCCAAAGAATTCGTCCCTATGAATACATAAACACGTACTTAACATTCAAATGCTGATTGACACTTTGCCGTGTTACGTGAACGTTACGCGTTCTTGTATTCATAAGGAATGAAGAATGTATACACGAACAGTGTCGATTTTTCAGCTTAAATGTTTCTCTGAAAAATGCGAAGACATTTTTAATAGATTCCTCATATTTAAAGGACAAAATAATTTAAACTCAAATCCGGGTTTATCACTTTTTAACTCTGTCATGTGTTTGAACCAAAAATATAATTTTTTCTTTTTTGTGGATAACTGGACCGTGGTCGTCTAGTGCACGCGCACCCTAATTCGTCTTTATAAGTCATTAATTAATTAATTAACTTACTATAACTAAACCGCTTTCAAACTCGTGATCACTTAGAAAAAGATTTAAACTATCATAAATTAACTTTTTATCCTCACTTAAGCTACCTTAAAACTAACAAAGCTTATCCATTTGGCTTCTTTCAAGTTGAACCATAATTATGTCTTGTTCTATTTAAACTGTATAGAGTACAAAATGCCTTATTTTGGTATCGCTGATAAAAATCGTATATCGTGTCGAGACAAACTTACAGTACATACCCGATAAGAAATATGACACGATTGGAAATGACATGTCATACAATAAGTTTAACTAAGGCGGCGAGAATTGGCTCCAATAGCTTACTATACAAAAACTTACATTTAAGGTATAATAGGGAATATGCATGGTTTTTTTTTATTGACACACAATACAGCTGATTCTCAACAAAACAACACATCGAAAATAAAATGTGAATATGTGGACAACTGACGAAGTTATAAACATTTTAGTTTCATGTTAGACAGGGAGGGCACTATACTAGGTTTATGACGTCAAACTTCACGATTCCAAACAAACTCTATACTATGCACGACTGCACGTGTTTTGCTAGAAATGGACAGATGACTCCCTCCCAAATACTTTGAACGCTTATATTTCAGGACTTTAGCAGCCGATTTCTATTATTTTTTATTTATTATTTATTTTTGTTAAACTCTCCATTTATGCTATTATTTTTAATAATTGAAACATGCATATTCCCTATTATGACATTTATTACTACGCCATGTTGAAAAATTTATTCTCAATGCAACGAATATGTTGCCTAAAATACTGATTTCAGTAACTAATAGCAATCTCTTGCCTTCTCTGTCTCATAATAGCGAAACAAAAGAGAGGACAGTCCACGCCATGAAAAAAAATATTGATAACCGTCTATTTCTTCCATGCCATACCTCTTACGGGAAACTATACTATTGAGCAAAATCAAGCTTCTCATTCTTACTCTAATAAAGTATCATTAAAGTCACATCAACATTTGTTTAGTAAAAATAGTTACTGAGATCTCTTTGTTGTTAAGTTTGTTTCATCTCAATATTGTTTTCAAATATTACATTACATTAAGCTTATTGTAACATCGACTAACTTATTCTTTCGAGTTCTATGAGGTTCTTCGGTTTTAGTCAGTAATTTGTTTAAACAATGCATTTTAGTGCATATTAATTATGTTTACGTGCCGCGGGGCTAAAGGGGCTGCTTTAGGCCCGCTACGCAGAGCGAAAGGAACCACTTCCTCCCCGCAGCGGCACGTTAAATCGTATACACACCATGGGAGCAACTAAAGTAGCCTCAGATCTCATGTTTGTCACCCTCAGCTTCGCCTTTGGAGACAATATACATAAGATCCGAGACATTATTTACTTTTGCTCCCTAGGCGAGTAATCTACTATTTTTATATTTGGCTGTAAAGGCATCACTAAATAAACATTAAATATCCTTTGTATGAGCTTCTATAGCTTTCGAGAATTATCCGGATTGCTCCATAAATGTCACTAAAGTGCACATAGCGTTAGAGCCGACACAAAAAGGAACTACAAACGTTATTGTGAGTTGAGAAAATGTGAACCTTATTTCCTGTTACATAAAGTGAAACTTAAAAGAACATTTCGACGTGTTGTCATTTGTCCCACGCGTCGTTGTCATTGCAAATTCTGCTCTTTGCCACATGATAACAAAGTTCACATTTTAATGTGTTTCAATAAGAGTTGTATTTTATTTTTATTTTTGTCTGTCAATTTAAATTGCGCCATCATTTGACGCCTGTTATTCTTACTTGCTCTAATCCATGGTATCTACTACTCCTATCCCTCTCAATCTCGTAGTTTTAATAGCTACTTTAACCAAAATCCTTCATAAAAACTATAATTATTTTAACGTAGCACGAAAGATAAGTTTGTCGATCGATAAAACTAACTAGCAATAAATAAATACAAGACATAAAATAGTTCACCTTTTTATAATAAAACGCGTTATTCTATCGCGTAAATGTTTGTTTCAATGCGCCTTACACATTTCTATCCGAGACCAACATAACAATATAGGAAGACTAAATTAAATTTAAAAAGAACAAATTTGGAAGACAATGCCGAAACATGAAATAATAATTGTAATGACTATAAATAAATGCTGTTAATATGGCTTTTTAACTCTTTCAATGAGGAGAATGGTATTATAATCTGTTTTACTTTATAAATAGGTCATATTTGTTTAGTACAATACTTTCAAAAGAAGTTCGGTGAAGAAATCTCAACATTTTAACTCTGGCAGGAAAACCAACGGCCTTGCCTAAAATAATCTCGATTCTCTTAGTCACTGCTTAAACTTCTCTGTCCTTTTCTAGCACGTGCAACTTCACGTCAGAGAGAAGATGGCAGAGCATCTTAAGCAGTGAGTAATGGTTGAAAAGTTTTTTTAAGTAAGACCGATAATGTGCTGAATTTATAGGTTGAGTTGAAGAAAAGTCGAGGTAAAAATAAACAAAGAGAGAAAATAGATTATTAGTTGAAAAAAAACTGATTACCACTCTCCCCTAAAACCGAATTTCAATACCTTTACATAGACAGTAAAAAAAAATGTATATTCGCTAGATAGTCTTCTATGATAAGACAGTGCTATTGATAGTTTTTTTTTGACGATATACAGGGTTAGTTCTAATCAATTAGCATCCTTTTAAAGGCATATTCTATACATCAAAATAAACAACTTTTACTATGGGGCCAACATTAAATTCGCGAAAAAATTATCAGCTGTTCCATACAAAAAGTTCATCGACCTTGGGCAAAATGTATGGAATAGCTGTTTTTTTTGCGATTTCAATGTTGGCCCCATAGTAAAAGTTGTTTGTTTTGATGTACAGAATATGCCCTTAAAATAATGCTAACTGATTAGGACTAACCCTGTATAGTGTTCTCAAAGTTAATCAAGAGGTAATCATAAACAGTTAAAGATATTGAAATCCGGTTTACAACCAAACTCAAATTAAACCGAAACCGTCACTTTACACTGCACATCACAACTATTGCGTCCCACAATCTTGCGTCCGCGACACTTGAGATCACTTCTCACTTTGATACACTAGTTTTGACGGTAGGTGGACGTTGAGTATTTGACATTTAAACTTTATTTTCATTAAACGTTTTTATAAATTTTCCGAGTTAGCTGCATTATTGTAGATTATTCGTGTTGAAACTGAATTACGAATGAATAAAAAAAACAATGCAAAATAATGGGAAATTTGAAAAAACAAAACATACTTGTGTTCTGACAGATATTAAATAATAGCAGTTGCTATTATTGGTAAGATTTTAACTAAATACTGACATTGATATTTTACAGCTGTGTTGTTGTATTATACAAGAATGTGTGAATAAGGATTTTATAATCTGACACAGCTGAAATTAGTTATTAAAAAGCATAGGTAATTAAAAATGGTAACACAAAACACAACAATGAACTCTCTAATCGAAATTAACCAATTCAAATACTCAACTCAACCCTTTAAACCTTCAAAACTTTTCTCAATCCCCTCTCGGGCCCCGTCCGACCCCGTCCAGGCCTACAAGGCCCGTCCGGGCCCGGCGGCCCCCAGTGCCGTGAAACAAACATGTATACGCCACGCGCCGCGGTCCCGCGGAGGCCTCAAAAGAAGCCGATCAACTCCTACTCGATGTTCGATCGTGGCCCGTCGATCGGCATCGTGTGAAGTACTTCGTCCAAAAGTTGCAGCGCCCTGGATCAAATATATGATATAACAACTTAATAACTTTTAATATGAAAACTGACGTGGTAATTAACAACTTAAATTACTTTTTATTACAGATTAGGTTATCACGTTAATATTTTATGGAAACTGATTATTTAGCGCCCTTTTCCTATTAGTACTCGACACCATAGTACAGCGGAAATACACTAGAGAATAGAGATACAGTATATAACAGTTGGGTATCCTGGGTATGTCCTAAAACTGCATCCAGAACCGCCGGAGCACGGGCAGCAGCGTCCTCTTAGTTAATGGTGGTGAGAATTTTGCGATCCCCAAGCCGCCTGCCAAGCGTGGGGATTATGGCAACCTTTCCCTATTAAGGGAGAGGCGTTCGTCCAGCAGTGGACGTCTTCCGGCTGTTGGTGTGATATAACAGTTGGATTGAAATTGCGTTCCTATCTTATTTACTGCAGATGCCTTCAACCTAGGAATATAAGATGATAAGAGATGAATCTTGTACAGAGTCTAATATGTTTCGAATATTCAAATGTATTATGAACGGACTACAAATTTTGGACCTATTGCGTCATGGACGTTTTGCTAATTCGACATTCTGCCAGCAAACTGGTCAGTTTCTGCCAGCTGGACAAATTACGAACTGAACATTCTGCGCCTAAACGGGTTATGTGAATATGGACCTCGACACTTGAGGGTGTTTGCTTAATAGATGTGCACGGATGGTCGATTCCAAGACTTTAACAAAAGATAGTCGTCCTTATGATGTATGGTTTAGGGATCAAATTACCTGAACAGATGATATGATGGACATCGACCAAGCAAAACGTTTCGCTGATAAACAGGCGTAGGTAGTCATGCCCCAGCTTTCACCAAAGGAGATTCGACCTTATGACTCTTGCTAAAGGGTTCAAATTACCTGTGCAGATGGACCTCGACCCAACAAGGAGTTTCCTTGATGGAAGTGCGCGGGTAGTCGGGTCCCCAGCCTTTAACGAAGGAGAGTCGCACGATGCAAAGCCTCCGTAAGTCGTCGACGCCGATGCCGGCCGCAGCCGTCAAACCTACACACAACAAGGAAACAATCTTTATAAAATATCAACAGACTTCTAACAAAATTATGGAACCACCTCGAGAGAATCCCTTTCAAACAACAAAGCCATTTTCAAAATCGGTCCACAATTGACGGAGAAATCAGGGTCTAGACATGAACCACTTTCTGTTAGCGTTAACGCCTGCGTAAAGATAAAATTGTATGAAAATGACATTAGCTTGAGAAATATAACGTGACTGCTTATGTCATTTTCATACAGTTTTATCTTTCCGCAGGCGTTAACGCTAACAGAAAGTGGTTCTTGTCTAGACCCCCAGTTCCTGCCCGCAGTGACACGTAAAATCGTATACACACCACGGCAGCAAGTACAGTAGCCTCAGGTCTCATGTTTATGATGATGATCAATATACATAAGATCTGAGACACGCTTTACTTTTGCTCCCTAGGTGAGTAATCTACTATTGGGGGTTCGAAGTGCTAGGCACGCCTGCACGTGTTCGGCCCGGGCCGTACGTACACTTGTTCATGGTGGGGTGCTGCGGCTGTATGTGCCCCGCCACGGCGGCGGCCTGCGCGGCCGCGGCGGCCTGCGCCGTCGCCGCTTGAGTCTGCATCTGCCGGTGGCACTGCCGCAGGTCGAACACCTGGAAAAGAAGGCATAATATTCAAAACAAATCACAAATGATCATCAATCTAGCTAAGGATTGCTGCGGGGCATAAAGGCGCTACATTTTACGGTGTCAGTATACGAGAAAACCTACAATAGGCTAGATGGCTGGTTTTTTTTATTGGCCTATTAAAATGTGGCCCATAAATATAGCTGATTAATGAAGAGAAAATGAAAATCTGACCAAAAATAAGCAACTTATAATCATTTTAATATCATGCTAGACAGAGAGGCGAAACAGCAAATCGTGACGTCACTTCTCAGTACGCCATATAAATTCTATTCTGACAAGTAAGGCGTGACGTAATTTTTTGTTTTGTGGGAAAGGGACAGAGTTGGCTTTACCAACTTTTATTAACCGATTTAAATTATTATTTCAATAAACATAGTATTTTTATTTAAATTCTTCATCAAAGCTATTGGTTTCGACGATTTAAACATCAGTCATCTACCCTATTAGCTTTCTGTTTAAATTAGTCTATCCATAAGTTACTATAGTTGCTGGTTTTCCAATATATAAATAAATACGCCAGCCTATCTCTTTAGTTGGTCTCGTTTATCATTACTTAACTACTTAATTACTCGTATATAATTTTATATAATAAAGGCTGTATACATAACTTCTATGACAATCGGTATTCTATATTTTATATTTTATAATCGCTATGTGAGATAGATTTCAGAGATAAGGCAGACCGTTGACCGTAGTATTTAAGCTATTCTCGTTGTGTATTATAAGTATGTATTTACAAAAAAGTACATAAGTAAAGTGTCAGTGTATCTAGTCCCCATAGTACAAGCTTTGCTTAGTTTGGGCCTAGAAAGTGCTGTGTTAAATGTTCGCAAATAGCTTGTTAAGTTGTTGTGTGTGTATACTAGCTGACCCGCGTCGCGCTCGCAGCGCTACCTACCGGATTCAACTGTAAATCTAAATCAACCCATGCAATTACACACAAAAAACAGCAATATCGGTCGATCCATTTTCGAGTCATTGCGAGACTACTGCAATCAATTTATATAATATATTTTAAATCGATTTTTGTACATGTAATTTCTGGTGTAAACAATAAATAATTAATAAATGAATCCATTAATTGTACATACCTTGATGCATGCCGCGGGGTATATCTTGTGCACGGCGTCCCCCGGCGCGCGGCCCGCCTCCCTGTCCAAGTAGTAGGACTGCACGAACACCGAGTGGTCGGACAAACATCGCAGCCACACGTCGCCTTCGCCGCGCAAGTCCAGCTGTACGCCTTTACCGATGTGCAGTCTGAAATAGAGGTTCAATCTCGTTGGATCCAGGGGCCAGATCATGGAGGATAGGGAGTTGTGATGAGGAACTTGCGGCCGTACCTGTGGATTTTGAAGACGGATTGTGTGACGTCACACTTATTTGGTCAGTCTGCTAGCGTTCGCCTCGCGTAACAGTCATTCGGGCTTACAAAACACACGTACGACTTTTAGTGTTTTTGCTTAGTAAAAGTGAATATAAAATGAGTTGCTGTGTTTCTTCATGTAAAAACTATCGCGGCAAACATTCTGATGACATGAATGGCGTCTCATTTCATTCGTAAGTAATTTTATTTGTATTTTCTAAGGTACGTTTTAGAAAATATGTAATGTTTCTTGGTGTTTTTAACTAGTTCTAGAGATGGCGCCACTTTATTTAACGTTAACCATAAAAAAATACGTTTTAGAGCACTTTTTAAATTACATGAACTATTCTTGCTTAAATTTATTATTTTTATATAATGTGTTTTTGGTTTATTACGGCTTTTAAACTAGTGGTTCTAGTTAAAACCTTTGTCTTTAGAATTTACGAAAGCGACATCTGACGAGAGAGTAAGAAACCTGGTGTTTATAAGAGTTCTCCACTTTTTTCGATAAAGCACTTCTCAAAAACTTATTCTGAATTCCGCTAGAGGGTAGCTCCATGTGCGGACTCTAGCGCCCCTCCCGCGAGCCCTACACCTCTCCGCACGATCATGCGTCCTTCTATAGAAAAATCCTTTGATCGCGTCTCTGCTTCTATTACTCTGTGGGCCAGATCCACTGTGGATCTAGTGAGTTTCTTTTTCTCATTGTATCTGTTTTCAAAGGTGTGATACAAAATGTATCTGATGCATTGAGCTAATATCTAAAGAGACAGTCAAGAAACGTCCGAGTGCTGTTGTACATACCTATACATGCATTATATAGTTCACAATTGTTTGGATTTAGACGTTATGTAGCTTGTATAGTGTTCAATGTATGCTTGGGCGCTTGTGTTATCGTAGTTCAAGTCGTTCAAAAAGTCGGCGTTCAATGCGTAGCTTGCGCCGAGTTTTGGTGCGGACATTTTTTTTGCACGTTTGTGACTCTATAGATATTAGCTCAATGATCTGATGAGATTTTTATGTGGAGACCACATCGTGTTTAAATTTAACCATTCATTGCGCTACGGTTTATAAGCTTTTGAGTAGATTAGGCAACCGGTGGACGCAAATAGCAGGTTGTGATAGGGAGGCGATCTACGGGGGAGGCTTTTGTTCAGCAGTGGACGTCTCTGGGTTGCTGATGATGATGATGAGTAGAGTAGGGTAGGATGTTGAATAGAACACAACACACTACCTGATCTACTCAACTCTACTACTTAATCTGCCCAATCTACTCAATCTCAAAGTACTGTACTGTAATAGGCTGAGTAGTTTAGGTAGTAGATTGGACAGACTAAGTAGCTGATTGAATGGCTTGAATTGTGAGTTGAGTACATACGGTAGTATTTTGAGTAGATAATGTAGTATGTTAAGTAAATAATGTAGTACGTTGAATATGAATATATTGAATAGTGGGTTGAGTTGATTAGGCTGTCCCTGTTCTACTCGTCGTCGTCGTCAGCCATAAGACGTCCACTACTGGACGAAGGCCTCCCCCTTAATAGAGGGGTGTTGCCATAATCCCCACGCTTGGCAGGCGGCTTGGGGATCGCAGAATGGTCACCACCGTTAACCAAGAGGACGCTGTTGCCCGTCCTCCGGCGGGTCTGGATGCAGTTTAAGAACATACCCAGGTCCCGTCCTGTTCTACTCAGTTGAGTGGAATAGGTAGTCCGTAATGAAGAATAGGTTGGATGACGACGATTAGGTGGTAGGTTAGGCAATAGCAGGGGGTGTCGCTCGGCAGTTTAGGTATGTTCGGCCGGCGCTTCGTCCGGGAGGACAATGCAAGGCTGAAGTCAGTGGCCGCCCGCACGCTAGCCTCGTCGCACGTAACTAAGCATACGTGATAGAAAGAGAGCGGTATATCTAGATGAATATAGCGAGCGGTATCCAGCGCTGTGCAAGTTGAATTGCTACTTTATTGCCTAGAGAGTCCTTATTTATTTCAATTCTTTTGCGGAGTGAACTTTCTGTACGTAGTACTATTATTTATTATGTGGCAATAGGTTGAGATAATTCAGTATTAGGTTGAGTAGATTGTAGGTTGAGTATAAAGTAATATAGTCGTAGGAAGAATAAATTAGGATGAATTACCATCAAGCGAGTTGGCCGGTCAAACCCGAACTTATACATATGAGTAAAATAATAATTATGAATCATGAAGATTAGGTAGATTAGATAGGAGAAGCTACGTCTGCACTGTGCACGTTACCAAAAATACTCGATAGGCGCTCATAATTGATTGATGTCTTTACAATAACCGAACGTACCTATCTGCTCTTTTGGATTTTAATAGTGAAGTCGCTTACCTCGCTCGCTCACTCTGCTCTGTTCTATGAACATTGCTTAGGGCTCCGAGACAGAATCTGTTGCCTCCTGAAGGATCTACATAACCGTCAACCTGTAAATAGCGAGTAAGTTATTATTTACTGGAAAATCTAATTATAGCGAAATCTAAAACAGCAAGATAAGAAAAGGTGAGGTCGAGGAACCCCATTATTCATCTCAGAGGCGGGCTGGCATTCTTTGCCGCCTCAGGCCAGCGGCTCCCTGTCTTGAATCATTCTTGTCAATCACAGTCAACATTTTTTGACCTTCCCCTCTGGCCATCCCTATATTTGGCCTAGTCTGTCTTATCCGAAAATCGCGTATGTCGGAGCTCTTTCCGCAGTTATATCTCACGGCTTTGGCATAATTAAATTATACGACATTCATTTTATGCGTGTTTCAAGAGGCGTGTACGCTTACCGTGACATTAGGTCGGCTTGAGGGCACTTTAAAAGTTTCTCCCACTTGTGTGTCTAGCTCGAAGTACGCTACTGAACACCAATATTCGGGCGCAGGTTGAGTCGACAGCAGACCACCGGGGTTGCCATTATCTGAGAATTACATGACAAAATTAAAGATATTATAGATTTTAAAGATAGCTTTACGCGCTAAAACAGGGTATCAATGTCAATTCATTTCATAAGTCACAAAAAGTGCAAACTTTAACGACGACGAAACGCTGTGAGAGTATCTAAGTCGAATTATCGACGCTGTTTTCATTTTAAACTAAAAAGTGCAGAACCAAAATACTTCAAAGAGCTACACTATCCGCACATAATATAGGATTCAAACGTGCACTACATGAGTAAACAGTTTAATGTGTGCTTTAATTCATGGAACAAAACTACTATTTATATTATAGTAGGGAATGATAGAAGACTTTTCTCATACTTTATACATACGATAGTTTGTATGTTTCTTCTTTTTTTTACTCTGTGGCGGCTCAACTGATGTGAACAAAATTCGTAATGGAGGTAGCTTATACACTGCATTAAAACATAGACTCATCATATCCCGGAAACCGTTTACAGCTCAAACAGGATAACAGTGAAATCTGCAAGACGCTGCTAGTATAATAATATAAAAAACAACAATACATTTCCTTACAATAGTGGTGATGGTGCGCTGGCGCATCTAGTGGCACGGGCGGAGCAGCAGGTGGCGGCGCCAGGCTCTGAGTGTAGGTAAGTGTATTGCTACCCGTCCACGTCCCTTGAACATACCAAAATATCAAAAGATTGTAGAAGCGTTTTTTTTATATTTTCAATGAGCATAGCACCCGACATGCTGCCATCTCTGATGCGCAATTTTTGTGTTAATATCATACAATAAACACAATCACGTGACGAGACGAGCAAGACGTTCGCCTGGTGGTAAGCGTCACGCCTGCCACTAACAGTAGCAGTGCCAGAATTGTGAAGTAGCGAACACAATCCTGCGCCGCACTGAACTGCGCTCAACACCCTGAGATGTTAGATGTTAAATCTCTTCATACCCAGTAATTTCTCTGGTACCATTGCCCTTCAAACCGGAACACAGTATTGCTTGCACACTAATGCTTGACGTTTGAATAACTGGCAAAGGTGTGGTACTTCCCCAGGTGGACTCTGCAGGAGAGTCCTACCACTACAATTATTATACAACAATTATTCAGTACAATTATTATTCTTACTGTCATGAAAAAACAGTACAAGGTTTCGACTCTATATAAGTCTGTCTCTTTTTCGCAGACATAAAGACGTGACAATATTTTATCGCGAGGCGCTTGCTAGGCCTGCAGCTTGGCAGCACAATACCGGATATTATATAAGTGTGATGCAACTGTGAAGTGTGCAGTGATCCCACTTACCTTGTTGCTGCTGTGTGCGGGGGCTGGGTTGCTGAGCCGAAGGGGGACTGGCCGCGTTTCCAAAGCCGTTCGGTTGAGCTCCCGACCCGGAACCGGGTGATAGCGCTACGAACATGAAAAGTCCAATCTGTACAAACCTATACCTTCGTGTCGTGTACTTAGCTATTTATTGGAAACACGTTTTATATGATTTCCATCCAACCTATTTTTCCTTACTAACATACTGCACTAGTGTTCGATCATCTTCATCCTGTCGTGTGTGATAATAGAAAATGGCCAACTTAATGCCATGTATAGGCCTTTCTATTTTTCTACCGACCTCTCCCTCAATCTTTGTAAGCTGCATTTATTTAAAAAAAATGAATAAAAATCTAGTCTAGTCAGTCATAAACTGAAATTGATGATGTTAGTCGACCTTGCGTGTCACCTTTCGTGTTTCAAACTTGATATTTTGTCAAGAGTCGAGTACTAAACTGGTCTCGTGACATCATCATCATCAGCCAGAAGACGTCCACTGCTCGACGAAGGCCCCCACTGAATAGGGAAAGGTTGTTAATCCTCACGCTTGGCAGGCGGCTTGGGGATCACAGAATGCTCACCACCCGACCGAGAGGTCCTCCGGTGCTTCGAGATGCAGTTTTAGGACATTCCCAAGTCCTTACACACAGCCGTGACGTCTTAGTAGGTACGAATTTGAATTTTTTTCATACAGTTTTATATCTTTCCGTAGTCTACTTCAACAGAAATCTGTGCCTCTAGCGTGACGGATTCTGACGTTAACCGACACTAACCAGGTAAAGTTGGGGTCATTTGCGTCTCAGCCGTTGTCTGTTCGGTCGGGAAAAACGTGGAGCTGGTGTTGTCTATCAACGGAGTGGTACCTCCAGGAGACATACTCACTGGCATGGCAGCTGAAAACACGTTGGATTTAAGTAAAATGGTCTGTAAGATTACATACAGTTTACACACACATCAGCCTGAAGTCGTCTACTGCTGCTACCTACTCCTTAATGGGGGGTTTGCCATAATCCCCAAGCTTGGCAGGCGGCTTGGGGATCGCAGAATGCTCACCACAGTTAATCGAGAGGGCGCCGCTGCCCGCCCTCCGGTGGTTCTCGATGTTGTTTTAGAACATACCCAGGTCCTAGCTAACAATGAAATTCTTTCTCATGTCCACGATAAGATGTTTACAATAAAGACTAAATTGATTTTGTTGCATCTCCACACAAGGTGCAAAGCGATTTGATACAAGTTTCAGACTGAATTTGTATTCGTGATGGGGCGAAAAGTGCTGCAATGAAGTTCTGCTTGGGGTATATTTTGCATTTTCCTCTAGCCTAGCTAACCCACATCCTAAATCTACCATGCCTCTCGACTAGTCAAGTCTTTGGTGAAGACAAGTTTTATAGCTTAGTTCTTATGTGAAGTCTTATGATAAGACTATAATTATCTATTTTGTTTATAACACGGAGACCAATTGACAATTGACCATAGGAAAGAGAGAACAAATCGATCTTAAAAACCGAGTGTAACTAAAAACTATAACGTAGTTTTGAACGCGTCGCATTGTTTGTGGAGTGCCTGATTAAAAGTTAAAAATAAATATAAGTACAGATTATAATGACAAATTATTAAGGAACAATTGGTCTGTTTCAGAATATTATAAAATGTTTTAATTTATGATCCTGTTGATCAAATCCAACTGTTTTCAATATCAGACAAGTAGCTAGACATCCATGCAACAAAATTGTGATAAAAAGAAAACGTCAGTGCAAAATAAAACAAGAAAAGCTTACGATGGTTCATTTGTTTTGGCAGCCACATTGCTCGCGCGTCCATCGTGTCAGGGGGTTCTAGCTTTGGAGCGATAACTCGTTGGGCCATCACCATCTGCTGTGGACTAGGCATCGACATCCCCTGGCTTATGGTCGGCATCTGAGGCGTCCCGGGTGACATTTGAGTGGGAGCCGACGCCATACGAGGCGAAGCCATCTGTGGCACGTTTGTACCCATTT
Organism: Erannis defoliaria; assembly: GCA_905404285.2. Classification (NCBI taxonomy): domain Eukaryota; kingdom Metazoa; phylum Arthropoda; class Insecta; order Lepidoptera; family Geometridae; genus Erannis; species Erannis defoliaria. The sequence goes on along the minus strand of FR990066.1, from coordinate 5,226,678 downwards.
GAGGTGTCCCTGGTCCCATTTGGGGCGTTCCTGGTCCCATTTGAGGCGTTCCCGGCCCCATTTGTTGCGTCTGCATTTGAGGTGTCGGTGGACCCATTTGAGGTGTTCCTGGCCCCATTTGCGGCGTCGGTGGCCCCATGTGAGGCGTCCCCGGTCCCATTTGAGGCGTTCCTGGCCCCATTTGAGGTGTTCCTGGGCCCATTTGAGGAGATGTCATTTGACCAGGGTTGGGGTGATTTGAGATCATTTGTGGAGGTCCGGGCGAACGGCCCATCTGAGGGGGGCCGCCCATCTGTGGGGGGCCGCCCATTTGTTGAGGGCCCACCATTTGAGGTGGGCCTCCCATTTGGGGCGGGGCTCCTGACGGTCGTATAGGTCCTCTTGGTCCGTGCGTCGGCGAGAACAAGTTCGGAACGCCGTCTGGCGCTATCGAGACGAAAAAAACGCAAAATAAAATCTAATATGCACTGCCAAATAAAAAGAAGATAAATTACAACACTTCTGATGTTTGAAAATGGACTCTGGAATTATCGCTTTAAAATACTTTGCTAATTATGCCTTGAAGCTGACAAAATTTCACCTCTCACTTGAGACGCCTTAAACCTTAACCTGACCAAAAAAGTGTCATCAAGAGATCAAGTATGAAAGTTACAGAACCCTCGATAAAAAATCAAGCTGTACCATCAAAGAAAATTAACATGTATAATTTTTTTATAAAACTTATAACCACATACTAGAGTCCAGAATCAAACACAAAACTTCACAAGCACATAACGGTCACAGGAAAATTTCTACCCTACACAATACAATCCAACCAGACAATCGAAAAAACTTACTCTGTCCTTGGTTGATAATAATATTGCTATTAGGGAACTGTTGATGATGATGTTGAATAGTTGAATGGTGATGCCTAGGACTGGTAGCGTGGTGTTGGATAGTGACCAGTTCGGCTGTGTCCATCTCCATTCCGTTACCACTGATCCCCGCAGTGTATTCATCTTTGACCAGTCGACTTGGGCCCGACTGCAACGTTAGCCCTGAGAGGTCTGCAATTTTAGATGAGTAATCTAATCTTAATTATAGTTTAGTGCTTTTTACGGTTTGAGATGAATGCAAATACAGGGTTGCGTGAAACGATTATACTGAGCTCATAGTACTAATCATTTCCGATCTGTGAAATCTCTGTAGTAAAACGAATAACTTGTAAAAATTATAATTTGGATATAGGCAGACTGTAAAATCCTGTTAACTGATCGTCTGACTTCCCCTCAGACGAAAATTTGTAGTTTAAAAACCACTGCTATCCACTGCGAGACGTCAGAATCTCATTGTATTTCATAACTCAGATTGCGTCATCCAAGTGATTGGCCAATCGCAAGCATAGATAGAACATCACCTCGCCCCCTGCCCGCAACGGTGAGTCGTGTTTGTAGGAGAAATTATCAACACGACGCCACGTCACGAGCCATCAACAGGCTATATGATCTGTGGATATAGGTGATACTCTAATAAAAACTAAGGTCATTTCTAATCCACCAGAGTTCTGAAGTTCTAAAGAGCAAGAACGTATTTTTTTTATGATTGGCAAGCAAAGTGTTTGACCACAACTCACCTGATGTTAACCACCTTAGGAGACACCATGATGGAGCGGTCAAAGATGGTAAAGTATCGAATGTGAGGCTGCAAAAATGCACCTTAACAATGCATGGCGACAGATTTTCGACTTGAGAGTAGTAGCTAGCTAACCAAGTAGTAGCTAGCTAACTTAGTAGTAGCTAGCTAACCTAGTACTAGCAACTGATCATGTTATGGTTTCTTCACAACGTTTTCCTTCAGTAGCAGCTCAAGCTCATTGCTGGAATTTGTACGCCATGTGGCATGCGAATGTGACTCGTTAACTACTGAGGTATCATCACTACTAGGTCTTTAGACTATATAAATACTGACCTATGCCTGGTGACACAACCCTCTCATAATGGTAAGGGTTGACGCAGACCGAGTCGCATTTGAGATCAAATGCAAACTGGCAGAATTTGACATGTTTCAGCTCGTTCTTATGTAAGTCCGGCCATCGCCATATGCGAGCGTATATCACGTGGGGGAAGCCCTTGCGACCAGCGACCTGTGGAGCAGTTGTAGAAATTTTTACTAAAGATGGAATGGGAGTACATGAGGCATCATCATCAACATACGTTTCACCATGCTCAATGACAATAAAATCTTATTGATGGATGGATGATGGGATGGTGGTTGTCGCCCAGTGCCGTAAATAGGGCGGTGCCAGCGGTTCCCAGGCACCGGGCGGTTGTCCTGGAGGGGCGCAATAATGACCAGACCAGGATGGCTAAAATGATTATTTTTAGAAATTCTGCATATGATCCTATGATAATTCATTTCGCAAATCATAAAACGGTCACTTAAGCGCCAATTCATACTATGATTTTACAAATGATTCTATTACGGAATTTATTAGTTTGACAGGTTTCTATAGAAAGTCGTTAAATGGTTGATGAAAGGTGAATTGCAAAAAGTCAACTAGCAGATTCGTTAGACGTTACTCGAGAGCAACTTTTTATAATTCATTATGCTAAGAATTCATAAGATGAACTGCTTTTAGGGGAATTGCTTAATGCGGCCATTTTAGACCCCCCTGGACCAAGTTTTAAATATTTTTCTTTTCAAGGGCGCAATTATAGAAGCTCGCACTGGGCGCATCAAAGGCTATTTACGGCACTGTTGACGCCATACATAAACTTACAATACAGATACTCGCGCTAGTGCTGTCAGTTCGTCATTGTAAATAGGGTCAAATTAGCAACGTACATTTGGGGAGAGATGACCATGATTTTAACAAACTAGTCAAGTGCAAGTTGGAATCAACAAAAAACATGCAAAACATGTTTCTTATGAAGGTCTTATATGAGTACCCTTAAAATTATTAATATTTCATATTTATCAGGGAATCCACCATAAACCCAGGATAGTTTAGATTTACATTTGGACCTGGTAGGTGGCGCTGCAATTGGGTTACAGTATATTTTTATTTTCAGGGCTGGACACCGTCTGCCAGGACAGCTAGATTTTAATAAATGAAATACATGCATATACAAATCTAGCTCACCTGCAATCTGCCATCTAAGGTCCTCTGTATCGTCACACATTTACTCGGATGTGCACCATTTGTAGTGATAGCTGTAATCAACGAGTCCAGCTCATCCCGTTTCTCCTTCAGCTTCTTCACAAGAGACTCGATGGCTCGCTTGGAGAATCCCTCGCTCTCGCCGCCCTGCCGGTGGCACATTAACGAGTGGACGATGCTAAGGCATGCGTCAGCGGAGGTGGGAGCTGTAGTGTTCATGGCTTAAAAAAATATTTTATATGAAGACAGTATTATAGAAAGAATATTATACTTTTTAATGTGAATAGTACAGTAGGTTATTACTGCTTAGTTTATCACTAATCCTAGTATTAGACTAAAATAAGAGAAAAGCAGCACAGAATATAAAATAGTACAAGTGCAGAAGATTCACTTCACAAAATCATTTAAATACCTAAGTAGCAACTCATACTACGACACAATAAAGTGCAATTCAGGATGTAAGAGCGCTAACTACCTACAGTTATATTAACCTAGAAGTTGCATCTCTGTCTAGCTCATAACTCTTATCTCTTCTGACTGATTTATTCCTATTGAATTAGCCTGTCTAGACAGGCTCACCAGGTATTTGTAGCTTCATACCTAAAGTGCAGAGTGTGCCAGCCCTGACAGCGGGTTAAGAAGGAGGACCCTCTGATTTTATCAACAAAATGGAATTCTAGGACAAATGTATATTTATATTATAGGGGCTAGGGACTTTGCATTCGTTTTGAGCGATCATGCTGCTATCCTAAAATCATACTTTAATCATCATCATCATCATCAGCCTGGAGACGTCCACTGATGAACGAAAGCCTCCCCCTTAGACCGCCACACTTTAATACCAGTTTATAAAGAACAGAAATGCCTGAATCCATATAATACTTGCCACTCTTTAAATATTATATTCTTTATTATAAGGATTTTCCACTATTTAAATCGTTATTAATCTCTGTTCAAAAAAAAAACAAGGCTTAATTTTGTCTAGCTCTGAATGTTCAGTCATTTGATAGGATAAAAGTATGAATCATAACATAACAATTAATGGGAGTGATAAATATCATAATCTGATTGTAAACTAAGGTGTGTGTGCACTCCTGAAACTACACCGGGATATCAGTAGCTATGACTATTTAGAAATTTATTAAAAAAAATCATAATATATGGTGTGGGGAGGTAAAGTTGGACAACACAAATGTATGCAGATCACATTTCAATACATTTCTAAAAGTTAGGTATAATATATGTATTGGCTGAAGAAAATGTAACAGCTTGTAGAGACAGGTTAGTGAAGATAGATTGCAGGAAATTCCATTGTAATAATAGAAATAAAAGAAATTATTCAGACTACAATGGTGAAATCTGAGACACTGAAGATACAAGTAGCTTACCTGTTATCGGTCCAAAAATACTCCTAAATATTACGAATTAGAATTTCGCATTAGTCCCTTCAAATCATGAGCACATTTGATTCAAAATAATTTCCTTTATTTGCAAGACGATACCAAAACAGAATGCGACATTTTGGCGGTTCATAGACAATTGAGTGAGAGTGAGTTCTTTTCTTAGTCTTAGTTCACACTTCACAGATTAAAAAGATACCAAACAATAAAAATGTAATGAAAATTTAGTCGATTAATCTTCGAAGTGAACAGCTTAGGTGTTTTGTTAGGTTGGCTATCCTTAGAAAAACGTTACGTTTCATGCAATATATAAACAACAACAGATTTATTCTATAACGAAACGTTTCTTCCATCTGTCTGGTCTCAGCGTTGCCAGATCGTTCCTTTTGGAACATTTTGCGTTCTATTTCACGGTCATGCGTTCCCTTCTTTCGTGCGTTCTTTTTGTTCCTGAGCCTGTTGTGACCAAAGACAATGTAAAATAAATAAGTATGAGAACAATGCACGTATAACTAGAAAAATCGATTTTAATTGAACATTATTTTTTAGTTATACCTAGTACAATATTTTTGTTTTGGATCTGGGTATGTCCTAAAACCATCCAAAACCACCAGAAGACGGGCAGCAGCATCCTCTCGGTTAACGGTGGTGAACATTCTGCAATCCCAAGATCTGCCCTAGGTAGGAGCTCAGGTAACGGAGGAGTAGGGGAAATGGAACGTGGTATTTTACTGCTGGCCTTTGGCCCCGCTACCATCCCCAATATGGAGAAACTCAGAGTGCTTGGAGTTACTTTGCGCGATAAAATCCAGATCGAGAATATTTGCCAAAGAACGAAAGTCATCAACATAGCCCTCAGGTTTTACTAGTTGAAGTGGCAATGGGCAGGTCACAACGCTCGAAGAACTGATAACCGATGGGGAAGAAGGTTCTTGAGTGGCGACCAAGTACCGGGAGGCGGAGCGTAGGTAGGCCTCCTACTCGGTGGACCGACGACATTGTGAAAGTCGCGGGCAACCAGTGGATGCAAATGGCAGGTTGTCGTACAGTGTGGCGTTTTATGGGGAGGATGCCTCCGTTCAGCAGTAGACGTCTCCGGGCTGATGATGTTTTTTTTGCGTTCCTTTGAATTTCGTTCCTTTTTAGACATCGAGGCGTTCTATATCTCCAATCACTACTGGCAGCACTGCTGTTCTGTCGAGTTGGTTGTGGGTTGACTTGACTGATGACAGCGGGTTTTGTCAAATTCTGGTTTATAATTCTACGAAAATAAACCAAATACAAGTTAAAATTTATTTAGTTTTATTTAGTGTTTTTTTATGGACACTTATAAATAACAAGTTCTAGGATATAGAAAACGTATATCCGTCAGACTTCGTTACCTGTGATAAGTGGGTGGATTCCTTTTGGTATTAAGCGGATTGTGATTTGTGTCATGCCCGCAAAAGCAGCCGCTGATGATGAAAAGTATTTGAAAAATGAAGGGGGTCGATAGTTATTCAGCTGATCGTGAAGGAATGAACAACAAACCGATCGTAACATGTAAGTTTTGGTACATTTAAATTATACACATACCCACCATGTAAGAAAGAAACTAACAAAACATTTACTTTAGGCGCGGGAGATTGGAACCTGTTCTGTACCCTGGAGGCGCCGCTGGTGGCTGCCATACCGCAGGATTCCTGTGAATGGAGAAGATCCTATGGCCGGGCCACTAAACCTGTTTACTTGGAAGCCTCTTTCATCAAATACAACAAGGACAAAGTACACAATGAGCTCAATTTATTAAAGCGTCCCATATTTCATATTTATTGGACTGACTGCGTGGTGAGTATTAATTCATTTGAGCGTAATCTAATGAATAATTTGCAGGTGCTATTGTGCCATAAAGTAATAATACACTTTATTTTCATGAAGTATCAAGTTATGTATATCTACTATGAGTAATAGAAGTTTATAAATAAATAATAAATATGCTTAAAAACATTTTATCAAGTCAACTTTTGAAGCAGGCACCCTAGTATCTACAGTAGTGTAACAGTCTTCATATATCTATCATCTGCCTTATCCTTATCAGCACATTACATAATTGATAAAAGTAATTAATATACTCTATTTCAGGATATAGAATATTACAAAACCACATTACGAGAAGATGTTGAACAATGGCTCAAAAATTTAGAAAAATCGGGCATAACAGACTGGATGATAGTTTTAGTAGAAACATACGATATTCGCAAGACCAACAAACTTCTTCCAAGAACGACAGTCTTAGATAAAATCAAAGGGGACTTTGGAGCGAAGCAGACAGAAGACCGTTTTATATCAGTAATAAATCCAATAAAATCTGAGGCCAGGAGTGCTGAGTCATGGAGGTCATTAGTGGCAAAGATCAGGCATTTTATATTAGTTGCGTACAACAAAGCATTACTGAAGTTTGAGGAATACATGAGGGAACAGAGAGAAAAGCGGAATGACCCTGAATGGGATTTTTGTAAATATTTTATACTACAGGCAAGTCCCATTTATTAAGCAATTAAGTTTTAATTACTCTTGCATTGTATGTTTAGTAGGTCATATTCATTGTTTTATAAATGGGCATATAACTTGGCTTAACCCTTTGTGTGTTTGTTACCTCATAAATAAAATATCTAGATAAAATTTGGCGGGGAATCGGGATGCACTTCAAGTTATTGAATATAATACTGCATCTTACAGTGTAGTAAATACATTTACTGGGAGTAATGCTTTAGAACAAAATGCGCAAGTGTTTGCCATGTGTTGCATAATATAATATTTTCACTCTTTTTGTCTCAGGAACAACTAGCATTTGTTCTAGAAATGCTTGGATTGTATGAAGAAGCCCTAGTCCAGTACGATGAGTTAGATGCTCTATTTTCACAATTTGTACTCAATTCGAACATAGCAGAGAGTCCAAAATGGCTTGAGACATTCAAGCAGCCAGTAACGTCATGGCAGGCTGTCAGACTCACTGCATTGGTGCCACAGCATTTGAGAGAAATGATTATCAAGAAACAAGCTTCGTTGTTGGACTTTAGGAGTTACCTGTACCAGCGTCAAAGTGCCATGTTATTACTCACATTTAAACCTTGGGAGGTATGTATCAAACTAAATTATTTGTGTAACTGCTTCATTTCTGTTTCACTAGACTGATATGATCTATGTATGAAATAATCAAACAGTCTGTTAATTTTATTAAAAATTATGAGAAAAGCATTATGAGTAACACAGGGTATTGTTTATCTATTAATTTTTACTTTTTTTTTTTTAAATAAATTCAAGTGACGAGACGCGCAAGACGTTCACCTAATGGTAAGCGTCACGCCTGCCACTAACAGTAGCAGTGCCAGAATTATGAACTTGCAAACACAATCCTGCACCGCACTGCACTGCGCTCGTCACCCTGAGATATTAGATGTTAAATCTCATCATACCCAGTAATTTCTCTGGTAACATTGCCGTTCAAACCGGAACACAGTAATGCTTGCACACTACTACTTGGCGCTTGATTAACTGACAAAGGCGTGGTACTTCCCCAGTGGGACTCTGCAGTAGAGTCCTACCACTACAGACCATTGCAATGCATTGGAAAGCTGAAAAGATGTAGATAAAATTGATAGCTTGCTATTATAATATAAATGTTAAAAACATTGTTTTCTCTAATCATAGTAAACGTTTTTATATCCAAAAATCTCGAACAAGCACTACAATTATTTTGCTACCATGGAAAACTGCAGAAAAACTTAAAAGTCATAAATAAAACCAAAGAACGCAGCTAGGTATTTGATCATGTATTTTTATGTAAGTTATTTGAAGCATAACTCAGTTCCATTATCATTATGTGGGTGTCTCGATTGTCACAGAGCTAGTGCATGTAATTTACTGCTAGCCTACATGATAACATGTTTTATTTCTATTTTAATAATGGTCCAGCCCCCTTAGCACGCACCGAGGACTAATTGGTATTTCCCCGGGCGGGAACGTGATAAAGCTAGAATATGGATACGTCTGTCTCTTTAACGCGGGGAAAAAAGAGTGGATAGACTTTTATCACGGCTCACGTGCTTGGCGGGCTGTAAGATCATTACCTTTTATTTATTTATATATTTAAATTATCATCTTCTTTTTGCCCCTATCTCACTAGGGGGAAGTTAGGTTGACAGCATGATTACTTCTCCACTTTATCCTATCAGCTGCCATGTATATTAGCTCCTGTTACAAGCATATCGTATTACAACAAGTTTAGGTACATTATAATGGGATGCCCCTTTATATTTTTGTAATATGTCTCTACTGTGCATAAAATGTATCAAAAGGAGGGATGGTGAGGGATGTTTGTTTGGTTATGCCAAAATCAATACCTGTGTACACTCAAGGGCTTCCTTTAAATAACATTTCAACGTCAGTTTAATCCTCAAGAAACAGTCCTATGTTAAGTAGTGTCGGCTTTATAACTATACAGCCCATCAACTTATTTATTAAGCTTAGTTCATCATCAGCCCGGAGACGTCCACTGCTGAACGAAGGCCTCCCCCTTAGACCGCAACACTGTACGACAACCTGCCGTTTGCATCCACCGGTTGCCCGCGACTTTTACAATGTCGTCGGTCAACCTGCCGTGCGGCCTTCCTACGCTGCGTCTTCCGGTTCGCGATCGCCACTCAAGAACCTTTCTTCCCCATCGGTTGTCAGTTCTTCGAGCGATGTGGCCTGCCGAGCAGCAAGCTTAGTTACCATCGTAATATATGGAAAAAATTGGAAGTCATTTGTAGAAAATCATTAAAGATTTTGCAAGTCTATTAATAAAAACTGGACCCTTATCATGGACGTTCGTGATTCTGATTGCGAGCGTGGCGTGGCGCGTTGCGCATGGCGCGAGTAAGTTCGTACGAACGGGATGGCATGGTATCGCAATAAGAATCGCGAACGTCCATGATAAGGGTGCTGTATTTGATTGATTGATTGATTAACTCTTTATTGTTCACACCAAGAATTACACAGAAATAATTTAATAAACTTAAATATTGGAACAAGTGGCGGCCTTATTGCTAAAAGCAATCTCTTCCAGGCAACCTTTATTTAAGAAGTTAGTTGTGACGGATGGTTTCCTCATAACCCATTTATAATTAAAATTGAAGACAGCGTAAAAATAAGCCATATACATTTGTTGCAGAAAGTAAATAGATCGCCGTGTTTCCACTGAAATTGCACGCAACTATTTACTTAAAGTTTCATACATGAATAATTTATGAACTCGAATTCTGCCAATTGGTATTTCGCCGGTAAATCAAGCAGCTTGTAATTATCTAGATATCATATTTATTGACTAGCTCTCGTCTCTGGCAATGCTTCATCTATGAACAAAAATGTGTAGCAAAAGTATGGGTAGGCTTAGTACCACAGCATCTTTATAAGTATACACTTATACAGCGAGTTACTCGTAAAGGTATTACTTAGTCGGAAGAAGGTTATTGTATCATCATTTTAACCTAAATCACGAATAATACGCTTTAAAAAAAATACAACCGACTTCAACAATACCTGGACGACATCTTCATATTTTCTAGTAATTTTGTTTTATAAACCAAACTACTGAACCGATTTCGATAAAATTTATATGGGACCACCTCTGAAATCGGAATCATCAAAATCAGTTCATAATTGGCCGAATAATCGCGTAACATACAAACAAAAAAAAACATACTGTCGAATTGAGAACCTCCTTTTTTGAAGTCGGTTGAAAAATACACCTGTTTACACTTGTCGAGTATGAACGTGGTTTGTCTATGTAGATGTTTTTTTTTCGCGTTTTCATGGTTGGCCTCGGGGTAAAAGTTGTTCACCCTCCTTTCGGATTACTAATACCGTTACGCCTAACCCTGTATAAGTGTTCAAAATCTGATGTACGACATTTATTTTACTGCAACGGCAATACAGCTCATATGTTTATGAAAATAGCACACTGTGCGATTCGCGCGATCCTTCTTGCCCTAAACCCAAAACATGCAGATTTTTTTCGGTTTTTCTGAGTAGCTGCAAAACTGGGTTTTTAGGCGTTCTATAACACAGAACGATAACTCGTGTTGCAGCTGTCCATAGGCGGTGGGTGATGCTGATAGCTTACCATCAGGCAATCGGTCTGCTTCTTTGCTACCTATGACATAAAAAGTAACTCTAACTCACAAACAAACAAACAAAGTTTTTAAGTATCAATAAAAAGATAATGTGTAATGTAAGGCAATACTTCACGTTGCCCAGCCATCTGTGAAGCGCAGTCGGACTCTGTCATTGAATGCGATGATTGCATGTACAGTACAGGGAAACGGGGGCAGTAAGTTAGTAATTCGCATAGGATAAGTAGCCAGCCCTGGCGTCAAAGGTAATGTGCCACCCGAAGGCCCCTGAAATGGCTTGTTATAGAAATATAGAAAATATAACCGGGAACAACAATTTAACGTGTCATCCGATCCACGGTAGCACGGTAGATAGACATATCCATCTCGGGCCAACCCCATGTAAAAGCTATAGCTATAGACATTTTCGGATTTACATACATTATTGCTTCGGATTTGCATAATCTTATTCCCCCCTGCCCATTCTTCTATCGGGCGGCCAGGACCTCAAAAAAAACGACACCGTTTCATGGTTGATACACCAAAAACTTGCATGAAAATGTTTGATTCCACTTTCATTGTTCGAACTGCTAAACAGTGGAATGCGTTGCCCGAGTAGGTGTTTCCCGATAGTTACAACATGGGTGTTATCAAGTCGCGACCGAATCGGTTTCTAGGCAAGCATGCTCCATCGTAGACTGCATCTTCGCTTAACATCGTGCGAGATGGTAGTCAAACGCAAGTCTATAACACATAAAAAATTAACATCTTCATTCCAGATAGCTTCTCGTTGTCTCTCCACCGTCCACAACACTTTAGTGGAGTTATCCCTACTCAACGCCCCTGTGGTGGAAGGCGCGGCGGCGTGCTGGGCGCAGCTAGCGTGTGCAGAGACGCTACGGGCATGCGAGCGTTTGGCAGCTTCCAATAATGCGCTCGAAATGTGCACAGCTACTCAAGCGCCGCTACTACATAATGCTAAGGATAAGGTCAGTTAATGCTCTTTATTGAATACTCATATCATAATGACCTGGGTATGTTAAAACTGCACCCAGAGCCACCGGAGGACGGGCAGCAGCGTCAGATGCATATGGACTGATTACCTGATGGTTAGCAATCACCATTGTCTTAGGTGTTTTTCAATCTTCTGAGTATGCAATCATCATCATCAGCCAGAAAACATCCACAAATGAACAAAGGCCTTCCGCTAAGTAGGGGGTGCCATAATTACCACGCTTGGCAGGCGGCTTGGGGACATAAATATTAGATTACTCGCCTAGGGAGCAAAAGTAAAGAATGTCTCAGATATCAGGCGTGATGCTTACCACTTAACTAGTCGTGGTGAATATGAGGTGGAAAATAATTATTAATTAACCCAGAGGTATTTGGGAGCGGGACGAATTACTTCCGTACGCGGACTAAATCGTGGGTGACCTCTAGTCTTATTATATGTATCATGGGATCGTTTTGCATTTTCAACAGAAGTTATGCAACTTCTGTGATCTTTTGTAAGTGCCTAATAAATAAATAAATAAAAAACGTTGGCACGCCATCAGTAAGAAAACTTCTATTTACAGCTACACGAGCTAGGAAAACTGTGCGGGCTTCTCCCAGGGTCTCCGGATCCATCATCAGAACAGCTCCACTTAGTGGTAATGCTGTCAGCAGGGATGGGAGACAACGAGGCCAACAACCAGCACCCGACGCCGACGGATCGGCTGAAGGAAGCTCTGTGCAGCAAGAATAGCTTCCAGCAATATTACTTGGAACTGGCGGAATTAGCTATGGGGACGTATAAGCATATTGGAAGATTAAGGTAAGTTGAGTTAACTAAAACTTGTAGTAGTGGTAGGAAAGGGGAAGAACCACACCTTTGCCAGTTATTCAATCGCCAAGCAGTAGTGAGCTAGTGTAATGCTTATTACTGTGTTTCGATTTGAAAGGCAATGTTGCCAGATACATTTTTGGGCATGATGAGATTTGAAATATAATATCCGGCGCATGATTTTGACGCAAAATTCACAATATGATGACTGATGTTTATATCGTTGAAACCAATAGCTTTCATGAAGAATTTAAGTAAATATAGTATGTTTATTGAAAAATATATTTAAATCTGTTAATAATGTTCTGATATATGAGCGTTTAAAGTTTTTGTTAGAGCCAACTCTGTCCCTTTCCCACAAAACAAAAAATTACGTCACGCCTTACTTGTCAGAATAGAATGTGGCGTACAGAGAAGTGACGTCACGATTTGCTGTTTCGCTTCTCTGTCTAAATGCTTATAAATTGCTTATTTTTGATCAGATTTTCGTTTTCTTTTCATTAATCAGCTATATTTATGGGCCACATTTTAATAGGACATTAAAAAAAACAGTCATCCAGCCTATTCTGGACAGGTACTGTTATGGATCGGCGTGATGCTTAACCACCAGTCGAACGTCTCTTTCATCTCGTCGCTACATTGCATTAAAAAAAATACAAGCACAAATACAAATAGTCCTGCAGGGCTAACATGCGCACCGCGAGAAAATGTTGTCGTGTCTTTATGTCGTGCGAAAACGAGACAAACTTATACAGATTCGTAGCCTTGTGCTGTTTAGTAGAATCGAGAAAATTTTCTCGCGGTGCGCATGTTAGGCGCTCTGAGACAGTTTATTTTCTCTCCTGGATATTGTATGGGGATAATCACGTCTATGTTCACCTAACCATTCTCCTCTGTCTCCGTGATACTCTCATAGTAAGGAAATCATTAGACATTTTGTAGATATTGTGTTTGTACTGTGGTATGTAAAATCATATTATTATAGTATAAAGGGTGATTCAGGGAAAAAAAGGGTCCCTTCGTAAACTAGTTAAATCCTCATGTATCGATGAATCTAACCAGGTTAAGTGGTCGTAGTAGTTCTACCATGAGCTCGATCTATGTGGTCCCGAGGTTTAATAGTCCGGGTGGTTCGATTTCAGAATCGCACCACCCGGACTATTGCATAAAAAAGTTCACATAGTCTGATCGATCGAACCATGTGGCCGAAACCACAGCCGAAAAAGGATAACGTAGGCGGGTAATTTTGTATGTCCACATTTTTTTCTCAAATTCAGTATAATTGTGTTCTATAAGTTTTTCACTTTGATAAGTAGATCAACACCCTTAAATATTGCTACATCTCTTGTATGGTGAGGTTTTTTTTTTTTAAAAACATTTGATTTTGGCCTCAGATGGCCTCTACAGCGTCACCGGACTTTAGGCAAGCGCAAATGGCGCTATGCTTAGTTTAGGTTATAGGCGACTAGCTCAAGGGCACCTCAGACGGTATGAACCTCGGCTTGGCCGTCGCCGGGAGCGGGGTCAGACTTGCCCTGGCACCCCAGAAGGGGTCCCTGGGGATTTGGTTGATCTGGTTGACTATTTGGAGAGAATCTAACCGATCTTCTGACAGATCTGGGGAGTCCTCGACCACGCCGGCGTGGTTGGTGTGTGTTTGTGTGCCTCTGGTAACCGGCGCCTATACCAAAAACGGAATACTTCCTGTTGCTAGGAGTGCTCGGATCGGGCGAGCCCAGCGCCGCCGAGGCCTACATCTTTATATATTAAACAGCCCGTATATACTTCTTATTTCAATTCTCTACCGAAATTCGTAGAAATAATCTTTTCATATCTTTTTCGCTTATTTCCACAGATTCGCCCGTCTAATCGGTCGCGACTTGGCAGCTTTTTACTCGGAACTGGGTGAGACGGGCAAAGCGGTCGTGTTCCTAACGGACGCGCTCCGTTCGTACGAGGAGCAGGGCTGGCGAGACTTGGCCGCGCAGACTCGGCTGGAACTCGTCGCGGCCGCTAAGAAAATGAACGATATGGACAGGTGAGGATATGTTAGCTGCAAGGTTTTGATGGTGGCCCATTCACCTGCATAATTTTTAAGTTCCTAATTTTTCTATATCTCGAATCTTATCTATTCGCCTTATCATTACTTGAAATTGCCAAGCCTTGACGCGAAGCGCCTTATTATTAATACCCGCCCTATGCCTTCTTACATCTACACTTACAATGTTGTGGTCAGCTGCACTGTGCTGTGCGCCCTACAGTAAGTCGCATCTTTACAAGCTTTGGTAGTATTGGTTTGGTTTTGGTATACAAATTGTACAGATAACTGTTGTGGGATTTCAAGGCGCTACTTTGTTCAATTATCTTTATTGTTTAGAAAGATATGGGTTGCTTCCTAAACAAAGCAAGAAAAGCATATTGCTATAACAGCTGAGTTTGACATTTGCCAGAAAAAATAAAGGTTATTTAAAAATCGTTACACTTGTTGGATACGGCAGTCTTCATGCACAAACTATATTAATGTTATGCGTATCGATATGTATAAAAACCGCTGTTATGCCACCGTAAATTAGCACTTTAAAATTTTATGCGATCCGCTAAGAACCCTTGGCTGAAGGTGCCTAATATAGGTTTCATGAGATGGTGTTTCTTTTTCAGATATACAAAGCTCTCTGCAACTATAGCCAGTACGGCTGAATTGGAAATCCTAGTCAGAAACTTTTACTTCGAAGAAATGATGAAATCCTTAAAAGAGAACCTTAGTACCAAAACAGAAACGGTTATCTCAGAACTGAATGAATGTTTCAAGGTCGTATCCGCCAGTTTGGTGCCGTCCGAACGTGGCATTTACATCACTGATAATAAGGTGCAAACTCGGCTGGTGGTTGAGAGTTACTTCCCTAAAGATGTTGTATGTACCAAAGCGGCGATTAGCATAGAGTATTGTAAGGTACGTACAAAAGATTGACCTGGAAGTTTTGGCGGGAACACGGAAAAATCATGTCGTTGCATTCTATTATTTTCTTAAACTTGTGTTTTTTCGCGAATTAATGATTAAAAATGGTGGTGTTTTATTCATTGAGTGTTGAATTACGTGCACGAGTGGTGGCAAGTGATATAATGTGGTGGAGCATGTCTTTTCGTGTTGTTTCCAAATCTCCGTAGAAGCTCATAGTAAAGTCGCCACAACTTTACTAGGGCATGACTTGGACTCGACTATGACTAACTTTGTGTGACTGACTGTGATTTCATGACTTATTTGACTTGTTTTTAGTAAAAAATTGAAAATTCATTAACGTGACACTGGCAGAATGCACAAGGTGCGATGCCAAAAACAAAGAAAAAAAAAAAAAAAGATTGACCTGAAAATAAATACATTTTAATGAGCGATGAACGACATGACGGGCGTAGATTTTAATCTATTACTATGAAAACAAACATTTGAGGCAAATTATATCCACATTATTTAGTTGTGAGTGATTCTGATTATGCCATTAAATTTTATCTCTAGACATATGCTAGATTCCTCACGATATTTCCCTACAAAAAAAAGAAGAATGAAACCCAGAGGGATGAAAATCCGTACACAAACTTCGAGCACGTCCGAGCCCGTGATTTGAACCCGCAACCCCATGATTTCAAGTCGGGTGGACTCCCAACCACTACCACGGTGTTTTTTAACCATATTAAAAAAGGAGGAGTTTCTTAATTCGGTTGTTTTTTATGTTTCTTACCTCAGAACTCCGTCATTTATAAACCGTTTTTTTTTATGGTTATACTTTCAGTTTCTATAGAAATTTTATCAAAATCGGTAGATCTGTAGTTTGGTTATTAAACTTAAAAAAAAAATTAAAATACGTCATCATAGCAAACGAAAGTGCGCTTTGTTTTTGTTAATTGCGTATTGTTTATTTACTCATCATTTTATCACAGCAGGAAGAGAAGTGTTTGGACAAACGGACGCCTCTCAAAACTTTCAAGACTGATTTAAATGTTAGCGGTAATATAAGCACTCAGACCAACTCGCCGAAACGAGGCATCTCGGAAGCACCGGTCGATACTGAATCTACCATGTTAACTAGGTGAGTGAACATATTCACTAAAGCCTCTCCCTTTTTGTTTCCATAATCAGAAAAATAAATGGTAAGACTCTATTGCAGAGTCCGCATGGGAAAGTGCATAGGAACTGGGAAACATTTGCCAGGAGAGTTATGGCGGGAACATGGAAAAATCATGTCGTTGCATTCTATTGTTTTCTTAAACATGTGTTTTTTCGAATAAAATCGCGAATTAATGAATAAAAATGGTGGTGTTTTATTCATTGAGTGTTGAATTATACGCACGAGTGTGGGCAAGTGATATAATGTGGTGAAACATGTGTTTTCGTGTTGTTTTCAAAACTCCGTAGAAGCTCATAGTAAAGTCGCCACAATTCTACTAGGGCATGACTTGGACTCGAACGGCAGCCATACTCTAAGTGTGTGTACACCTGAAGGGGTTCCGCAAGAATTTAGAAAAAAAACAAAACACCTCTCTCTGGTCGACCGTTTTGACGCGGCGTTTCACGATTCACGAGGCGCAGCCGAACTTAAGTCGCCACCCACCACAGTATACTTTGTTCATTCAAATGATTGGCATACTTTGGTAAGCCGACACACACGGGCACTTTTAAAAACGATTGTTTTATTGTAGGGTTCCGTCATGTATTTCGCTTTCCAAAAGGGTTCAGTCACCAAAAAAGTTTGAGAACCGCTGTCTTAGGATGACGAGTGCAGTGCAATGAGGCGCAGAATTTTGTTCGCTAGTTCACCATTTTGGCACTGCTGTTTGGGGCAGGCGTGATGCTTACCCCAGGCCAGGACGTCTCGCTCGTCTTGTCACTCCATCGCATAAAAAAATCTTCATATAAGCTAGAACTGCAAGCGAATTAAGATATTTATAGAGATTTGATTGTCAAACATGAACTATATAAGAAATAAACGTAGAATTTTTTTTTGTAGTGGTAGGACTCTACTGGAGAGTCCGCCTGGGGAAGTACCACACCTTTTCCAGTTATTCAACCGCCACGCATTACTGTGTTCCGCTTTGAAGGGCAATGTTACCAGATAAATTACTGGGTATGAGGAGATTTAACATCTAATATCTCAGGGTGACGAGCGCTGCTCAGGTTTGTGTTCGCAAGTTCACAATTCTGGCACTGCTACTGTTAGTGGCAGGCGTGACGTTAACCATGTGAAAGTCTTGCTCGTCTCGTCACATGAAGGTTTTTAAAAATAAAACATTTTACTAATATCTGGTATTTTATTTTCAGCATACGACTAGACGACTTAAAACCTAAAAATCCACTTTTAAACCCCCTACAAATAACATCCCTTCTTCACTACAAAGAAGACAAAACCCTACAAAAAGTGACGGTGGAATGCCACCAACCCAAAGTGACTTTAAAACGTTCAGACAGCGCGAAATACCGAAAACCATCCGTAACAACAAGGAATAGCTATCGAAATTGCTTCCTCCTTGAAAATTTTTTGCTTAAACCGGGTAGGAATGAATTTGAGCTTGATTTTGAGGCGTCACAATGTGGTACGTTTAAACTTGGTCAAGTTTCATTAGTTGTAGAAGAGAAGTTAGAATTTTTATCTAATGCGTTGTTGAGTGCTAAAGTTGGTTTCGAAGTTGTCACGCAGGGTGTTAACGTGTATTTAAATAAGGTGGAACCGAAGAAGGATTTAGTTGCGGGTTTGGAACAACAGATGGAGTTAGTTGTAACCAGTGGCAGCTCAAGAATTGATGAGGTAAACCTTTTATTAAGTTGTAAATATTTCTGTTTTATTAAACTTAAAAAGCTCAATTGAAATTTTGATACTGTCAACCTTCTTCTGCCATTTTTACAAATCGGATCGGTGATTCTTTTTTAAAGTACTTAAATTATGCATTTTTTTTTAAACGCGAATTCAGTAACTAGCTAACATGCTGTAGCAGCGACTTCATATATTGGGTAGCTTTTGGAAACTAAGTTCCGAAACTGGTTACGATGTAAAAATATTAAAATGATCTCCGCAAATCTCTTGCAGTGTCAGATCCATGTATATGATGTATAAGTTTGTATCCCTTAAGATATTTTGGGAATCAAGTTTGAAACTTTCAATATTTAACAGCGACGTTCTCTACCATGCACTCATCCCCCTCATCCACCCCCCCCCCCCCCCACATCTCTTCTTACTTCTATGTATCGGCTTATAACGCTGCTACCATAACTTAATTCCTATAGACCAAGTGACATTTGGGTCATTTTCATAGACTTCTTAGGCATCTATTGACATCCTACAAAACTAACATCAAATATGTATACAATATGTAACAAAAAGGTTCAACAATACTGAAGGGTATGTATGTATTCATCATTATGAGCAACTTTTACTATGAGGCCAACCCTGAGATCGCGGTAAAAAAAAACTTACATACAAATAGTTCATTGGTCCAACTATGGTTTCGTACATTTGCACATTAAAAAGCATATTTATTTATACACGCATACAAAAGCAACAAAAAAAGCATGCTGCTGCGGAGCCTTACTTACTGATTGTTTCTACACTAGAACATTCATACCCATTCTAACATACTAACACTTGTTTACTTACCCACACTCTTTCATTTACGCACACACACACACACACACACATACACCCGATGAATGGATTTCGGCATAACTATGTTGCTTCTTTTTTCTCATTTATTATGAGTAGGTGTCGAATTAATTTGACACCTACCCTCATAAATTTGGATTATTACCTATATTCAACACAGAAGCAGGGAGGAATCATTTCATATTGATAGATTCATAAGAACATTTAGGTAGGTAAACATTATCTTGAGATATTGTTAAGCCCTTTCTATCGATCAATAGGTAATTATAATGTTATATAACGTGCAGCTATATAGTTTTGCATGTTTTTCTATTGTTTTGTTATACTTAAATTTACTTGTGTTTTTTTGTCATTATATTACTTACTTGCCTAATTTCCTTCTAACTTCAAAAAGGAAGAGCCTGGAGCCCACGACACAGGTCACCCTAGTGTGGGATCCAGTGCACACCGACAGATAATCTATTGTTTTTCCATATATATATATGTTACTGCTAAGGTGTTTCTATTTAGTGCTTAAGTTTTTTATAAAATAAATTTATCTTATCTTTATCTATCTTATTGACTTTGGACAAAATGAATGGAACAGTTAATTTTTATTTCGCGATTTCGAGGTTAGCTCCATCGTAAAAGTTTTATTATGAAAACTGACGTGGTTTTGACACATTTTTGTTTTATTTATACGGGAATACTCACGTTTAATTAAATCGGATACTCCGACTAGTTTCGATCACATCCGGTGACCTTTTTCAAAGTACCGTATAAATAAAACGAAAATAGTAAAAGTTGTTCATAATGATGAGTAAATACACACCCTTCAGTATTGTTGAACCTTTTTGTTACACATTGCATGTTCATTTATAATGTTAATTACTGACCATTCATAAGTGTGTTGTTAAACGTACCCAATAGGCTAGATGACTGGTTTTTTTTTAATTGTCCTATTAAAATGTGGCCCATAAATATAGCTGACTAGAGGTCCCCCGCGACTTCGTCCGCGTGCGGAAGATATTCGGCCCGCTCCCAAAATTCAGCACTTTAAATCATCCCAAGCAATTTTTTTTGCCCGCCCCCACAACTCCCCGAACTCTACCAACTATACTGACTCTATCGACTCAGCCGACTCGACCGACTCTACCAACTCCCCCCCAACTTCCCCCCTTTGAATGAACTACCCAGATATCCATTTTTCATCACTATAACTTTAAAAACAAAGAACATTCGATACAACATTCCACCTCCCCCCCCCCCCCCCCCCCCCCTTAAATCGTACACTGTCAAAAAAATTTGAAATCAGTATTTTTTATTTTAAAATTATTCGATTTTTTCTCGCCTTTTAAACCTTCCCTAGACCTTCACGAACATTTCAAGACTAAGATAAGATAAATCCGTTCAGCCGTTCTCGAGTTTTAGTGAGACTAACGAACAGCAATTCATTTTTATATATATAGATTAATGAAAAGAAAATGAAAATCTGATCAAAAATAAGCCACTTATAAGCATTTTAATATCATGCTAGACAGAGAGGCGAAACAGCAAATCGTGACGCCACTTCTCAGTACGCCATATACATTCTATTCTGACAAGTAAGGCGTGACATCATTTTTTGTTTTGTGGGAAAAGGACAGTTGTCTCTAACAAAAACTTTAAACGCTCATATATCAGAACATTATTAACCGATTTAAATTATTTTTTCCATAAACATACTGTATTTACTTAAATTCTTCATCAAAGCTATTGGTTTCAATGATATCAACATCAGTCATCTACCCTATTGATAGAAATATATTACATTGAATTGAACGTGAAATGTTATACAATATTTATTTATCAATTCATCACATTTCAGAATTCGATTGTTCAGCTGAAAACTTCCCCTGGTCTTCTAATCCGCGTATCAGGGAGCGAGCACGAACTGTCTCGCGAGGTATCAGTGCAGGTGCCGCCGTGTGCGCCGTTTGAAACTCGCCGCGCACCTCTCACGCTCTTTGCTGCACTACATCATAGGAAGGAGAAGAGCTTGGACCATACCGTGAGTAGCAGTGTATGTTGTTGTATACAGGTTTTTTTTTATACAGTCAAGTGACGAGACGAGCAAGACTTTCACCTGATGGTAAGCGTCACGCCTGCCAGTAACAGTAGCAGTGCCAGAATTGTGACTCGCCGCACTGCACTGCGCTCGTCACCCTGAGATATTAGATGTTAAATCTCTTCATACCCAGTAATTTCTCTGGTAATATTGCCCTTCAAACCGGAACACAGTAATGCTTGCACACTACCGCTTGGCGATTGAATAACTGGCAAAGGTGTGGTACTTCCCCAGACGGACTCTGCAGTAGAGTCCTACTACTACAAAAATCTTTGTATTAATCAGTGTACTCGCAGGATCAAAGTTGTCACAGCGTTTTGCTAATGCTTATCGCTTTCCAGTATAAGCCCAAAAGTTTGGGACGTATCGTAAGCATTACAGGGATTTATGAATAGATAGAATAGAATGCCTATATTTTGAATTCGATCAAAACAGATGTACGACTTTTAGTGTTTTTCGCGCAGTACAAGTGAAAAGAAAATGAGTTGCTGCGTTTTTTCTTGCACTTATTATCGAGGCAAACATTCCCATGACATGATTGGCGTCTCATTTCATTCATAAGTAATTTTATTTGTGTTTTTTCGTGGTTTGTTTGAAATATGTAACGTTTTTTGATGTTTTTAACTAGCTCCAGATATGGCGCCACTAGTAGTAAATCTAGCGTTTATAAGAGTTCTCCATATTGTCGATAAAGCACTTCTCAAAAACTTATCCTGAATTCTGCTAGATGGCAGCACCATACGCGGAATTTACCACTCCTCCCGCCAACCCTACACCTCCCCGCACGATCACGCGTCCTTCTATAGAAAAATCCTTTGATCACATCTCTGCTTCTATTACTCTGTGATCTAACCGCATTTTCACTTAACATTAGACGAGTTAGTGGTCAAACACAAGCTTACAAATAATTTATAAACTAAATTACGTTATTCTTGAATCGAAACCTGATCAATTAATTAAGAGTAGGAAGACGGCAGAATATATAAGAAGGCTCGAAGGACCAAAATAGTCACGTCTCGCGCCAGCATAGTTCGCTGTTTAAAGGTTCCCTTGGGTTGAGTAAACATTCGAAGAAAAATCTTATTGATCTTTTTACTGTGTAACCTAATCCCTATGTATGTTAAGATAAAGTTGAAATGAACATTTCTTCACAGGTTTGGCTACACTGTCCGTGGTGGGAGTCCATAACAGAAGTCCCGCTCCACTTCACGCCTCCAATGTCCGCTAGCTGGCGTCTCCTGACGTCACACACTCGTAAATTCGTGCACGTCACTCTAAAGTCCACCGTAGCGCATTTGGTCACGTTCATACTGACGGAACCCAAGTTACAGTGCGACGGGAACAACACCGTGTCGGATTTGAACCCAAAGAATACTGACCATATGGTAAGTTTGATAGTTTCATGATATACCAACGAAATGGTTTGATTCCACTGATTTTACTGCGCGAACTGCTGAACAGTGGAACGCGCTACCGAGTGGATGTTTTCCGCACCCCCCCCCCCCCCCTTAACTCGTCCTTGCCAAAAAAAATATATCAATTTTTTATTTTAAATGAACTATCCAACTCAAGATTTTCAAAAATTAAAAAATAAATAATACATTTTTAGAAGTACAAAAACAGGACTTTCATACAAACGTTTCCCCCCCTTAGGGGTCGAATTTCGAAAAATCCGTTCTTAGTACACCCCTACGCATCCAGACGAATACACCCTCCAAATTTCAAGTCTGTACGACCAGCGGTTTGGGCTGTGCGTTGTCTGTCAGTCAGTCATTCAGTCAATCAGTCAGGACAGAGCCTTTTATATAATATAGATAGATTAGATGATACTTTTGATGAAGTTCAGACCACCGGCTAAGTCGAGACAACTTTGTAAAAATGGCAGGAAAACAGTGTAATAGCCTGGATTAGGATCGGAAAAGATAGCTAGTTGAAAAGGAAATCTATACTCAGGAGTGGGCGGAAAAAATATATGATGATAATGATAAATAATTGTTTAATTTTTTCTATGTTTTAATGCATAGACAGTAAGACAAATTATGAAATCTGGCAGGACTTGAACCTCATCATCATCATCAGCCCGCAGACGTCCACTGCTGAACGAAGGCCTCCCCCTTAGACCGCCACACTGTACGACAACCTGCCATTTGCATCCACCGGTTTGACCGGTGGACTTGAACCTGCTTATAAGCAATCTCTGGGTTTCCGTCCCAACTGCTTTGCCAATTAAGCTACAGAAATCAAAACAAGCCTTACTCGTCATATTTTTCAAACTGTTTAAGCTATCAACTAAAGCGTTGATGGTGCTGCTAGAGCTCATAATTTTTCATGCATTAAAAACATATAAATACCCAAAGCGTGGAAACACATAATATAAAATATTCAATTGTTTAATTTTATGCCTGTATGTCAATGAACGAGTATTATGTCTTTTACAGGCGGTATCTTCGGACGGTACAACAGCGTCGTTTATGTGGGAGCTACAAAACGATCCGCTAGTAAAAGCTGGTCCCACTAAAGCGAACTTTTCAGTGCAATACCGGCCGCCAGACGTCCCACTAGGCAGGCCATTCACGTGCCCGTTCGACGTACAAGACTATACCACGTTATTCGTCATTAGAACAAGACTGGAGCCCAGTAAAGGGTCGGACTTTTGTAGGGCGTCGCAAGTTTGCTGTCTGCAGTTGAGTGTGCAAAGGGTAAGATTTATATAATTGAACTAGCAACCCTTGCAAGAAATTTACAGATAACTATAATATAGACAATAGACAATAGTTTATTTATGGCAAAAAGTATACACAAAATAACAATCACATTAAACTCGGAAATTAAAACATATAAATATTTATTTTTATCCTTTGCCATAAACTGGCCCCAACTCAGCATGGTGCCGGTTGTGAACAACCGGCGCTGGTCTTCCGTTGGGCCCGGCAGGTGACGTCACGCACGCGAATATCGCATGATACGCATAATAGGCACAAATTACATTTTCAGTAATGGCGACATCAATTAATATAGAAAACATTGTTAGGAAACGAAGTCTAGAGAAAAAAAAAATGGCATAATAAACCCTAACCCGCAACTGGGCCAGCGTCGTGGATATGGCCCAATCGCTCTCCGAAGGTCGGCCTATGGCAACAGTGGACTATTAAAAAGGCTGATTATGCTATAATAGTTTGAGTGTTTTAATCTACTTTTGGGTCGGGTATCCATCCAGAACCACCGGAAGACGGCCAGCAGCGTCCTCTCGGTTAACAGTGGTGAAGATTCCCCAAGCCGCCTGCTAAGCGTGGGGATTATGGCAAACCCTCATTTTAAGGGCCTTTGTCTAGTAGTGGGCGTCCCCTGGCTGTTGATGTATGTATGATGTAATCTACTTTTAATTCCGTCATGTTTTCACTAAATAAAACGATATTTACTATGGTGCAATAAAGTCTTTTCATCTAATCATACAAAAACAGGACTATACTACGTACGGGTATTCGTTTGCATCTTTTTGCACGATAATAACAATACACAAAACTTTTCCGCGATCTACGCGCTAGACCTGAGGGTCTGAGATTTTTTCAGGCGCGTAACTTGACACACGTTTCGTAACCGTACACTTCGTACATTCTTATTTGGCAACCAGTTGTGAAATAATAGCATCGTTCGGTAACCGGCTGCATAACACAATTTATTCTATTTAGATAACTGGTAGCGTTGCTATAGCGGCCGAGACGTTCTCTTTTATGTCAAAAACTTTATTCTTCTTTTAGAATAGAATCAAACATCACTTTCCATGCGTCTTCAAATGTCTGTATCGTTTCAGGTAAACGAAACGGAATACACATCGCTCATGTATGAAGTTTTAGCTGATCAGACAATGTGGGCCGTCTTAGGACGAACTGCAGGTATGCTATATATACAAAAAGGTTCAACAATACTGAACGGTATGTATGTACACATCATTATGAACAACTTTTACTATGGGGCCAACATTGAGATCGCGAAAAAAACAGCTGTTCCATACAAAAAGTTCATTGACCTTAGACACAATGTATGGAACAGCTAATCTTTTTTTCGTGATTTTAGGGTTGGCCCCATAGTAAAAGTTGTTCATAATGTAAGTACATACATACCCTTCAATATTGTTGAACCTTTTTGTTACAAGTTAACAAGTTACGAGTCGTGGGGCAAGTTGCGGAATGACAGGCCTCACAATCTGAGGTTGAGGTCTTAGGAATTGAGTTACGGAGTCGCTGGTTCAAACCCAGGCCTGTGCCAATGAGCTCTTTGGAGTTTATGTACGATACTCATACCACAGGAAAGCCTCCCAGCCTCGCAGCGTAGGCGCGGCCTCCCACTAGGTGGACCGACGACATTGTAAAAGTCGCGGGCAACCGGTGGGTGCAAATGGCAGGTTGTTGTACAGTGTGGCGGTCTGAGGGGGAGGCCTTCGTTCAGCAGTGGACGTCTCCGGGTTGATGATGACTCATACCACTGGCTTTGCGGTGAAGGGAAACATCTCAGAGGAAACCTGGTCCGGAGAAGAAATTCAATGGCGTCTGTGAATTTACCAATCCACAACTGGGCCAGCTTG
The DNA here is from genome assembly GCA_905404285.2 of Erannis defoliaria. Lineage (NCBI taxonomy): Eukaryota > Metazoa > Arthropoda > Insecta > Lepidoptera > Geometridae > Erannis > Erannis defoliaria. The sequence goes on along the minus strand of FR990066.1, from coordinate 5,200,865 downwards.
GTGAATATGGCCCACTCGCCCTTCGAGGGTAAGCCCAAGTCCAGCAATGGATAAAAAACAAGTAACTTAAAATATAAAAAAACAACCGACTTTCAATTAATATGGGACCACCTCGGGAGCATGCCATTTCAAATAAAAAAAATATTTTAAAAATCGGTCCACAATAAAATTGACAGAGAAATCGGTGAACATACATACCGCCGAACATAGAACCTCCTCCTTTTTTGAAGTCGGTAAAAAAAGTATGATTATGCGTATGCTACATGGTTACCTGATTAAATTACTGGGTATGAAAAGATTTAACATCTAATATCTCAGGGTGACGAGCGCAGTGCAGTGCGGCGCAGGATTGTGTTCGCAAGTTCACAATTCTAGCACTGCTACTACTGTTAGTGGCAGGCGTGACGCTTACCACCAGGCGAACGTCTTGCTCGTCTCGTCACTAGAAAGACTAAAAAATATATATATTACAGGCGTTATAACAATGGATTCGACGAGCACCGGCCCTGCGTGTGTGGCGCTCGACGTGATGCCGCTAGTGGCCGGCTACCTGCCGCTCCCCACTGTCCGGTTCTCGAGATACATCGCTGCTAATACCAAAGGTAACGTAAGGGTATCGACAGAAACTTTAAAAAAAAACGTGTCTTGTGATTGTTTCCTGTTGTATTGACTGCTATTTTTGTGTACTTGTTTCAATAATAGTAATTAAGGTGATTGTTTGTTTTTGTTTTAAAAAGTTCTTTATTTACCATAGAATACACTCAAGCATACAAACTAGACACAGTCTATGAAATTTGCACACAAGTGATGAAGAATAAAGGTGATTGGTTACCGAAAATAAATTGTTAAATTACAGTAAGCAGCGTAAGCAATATTTAGTCTAACAATGTACTACAACTACTACTAAAATGATATCATAGGATCAATATCCGAAAAATATATTTCATGATATAGTAAAATGATGAAGATATTAAATGTAGCTTCGTGGAGAAGCTTGACTAGGTGCGGTAGTGATAGTGACATTCTGTGACGAAGTCAACACGCGTTGAACTTATAATAAATAAATAATAATAATAAATAGATATTAGGAGACATTTTACACACAGCGCCAACATACATAGCCTCATACTAAGCAAAGCTTGTATTATGGAAACCAGATAGCTGATAGAATACTTATGTACTTTTTTGTTTCGTATTACGTACTTATAATACATACTACACCCAGACACAGAACAAACACCTATGTTCGTCACATAAACTTGTGTCCTGGGTGGGGATCGAACCCACGCCTTACAGCTCTGAAGGCAGACATGCTACCAACTGAGTTATAAGGCTATAACATTTTAAACCAACTAAAAACCAACCAACTCACCCGCTAAAGCCGTTAAACAACATATTCCTAATTCCACAGATCCGAAGAAGGACATCTCAGCACATCCGCGACTTGAGCCGTTCAGTCCCGGGCAAGTGTACCACGCGAGCAAAGCTAAGCAAGTCCACGTTCTGCCACCCGCACCTAAAGAACACTTGGAACCCGTCGCCAACTGAAAAAAACCGCTTAAAGTTAAGTGACGCAGTACAAAAACAAAGGGTGCAGTACTAAAATGTATTACGCACTATATTTTTGTGTTGCGCAGGACGTATCTGAACTTAAAAGTTTTTAAATAAGACCTCTGTTACAAGCATACGCTGCGCCATAATGGCTCGATAATGATTTGATAAATCAGCGATGTTCGTTTTTATGTTTATGACTCTCGCTGTAGTGCTCTTATCGTGGTTCTACAGGAAGATCTTAATAGGTTCTCTAGTGGCATTGAATTAAGGTCTGGGGGTCTAAAATGACCGCATTAACCAATTCCCCTAAAAGCAGTTCATCTTATGAATTCTTAGCAGAATGAAATGTAAAAAGTTGCTCTCGAGTAACTTCTAACGAATCTGCTAGTTGACTTTTTGCAATTCATCTTTCGTCGACCATATATATCGTTATAGAAAACTGTCAAATTAATGAATTCCGTAATAGAATCATTTGCAAAATCATAGTATGAATTGGCACTTAAGTGACCGTTTTACGATTTGCGAAATGAATCATCATAGGATCATATGCAGAATTGTAAAACGAGACCATTTTAGCCCCCCAGTTGGTATAATTCGGGATTTAAAACATTGGATGGTCAGGTTATAATATCTAGAAACAGATATTATTGTAACAAGGTTTTTTTTTATTAAAAATAGTCTGAGATTCTCTTACGAAGGATATGAAATAATGTCCCCATTACAGGATTGAAATCTAATGATACAAAATATAAAATAGATTAGTCGAGCTTAAAGATTTAAATACATGGAGTATAATTTTTAAGGCAATAATAAATTAAAGCTAAATGCAAAATACGTCCACTTAAGATGCTAACGCAAAAGTTTTTATAAGCTCAATGGTATGATACTGTAATAAATTCAATATTCATAGACGGCTACTAAAACATACTAAACTAGAATTATTTTCTCTTTGCCGATGCGACAATTAAATCGTCATTTGTTATGCAACTGAATGGCGAGACGAAACAGATGTTTACCTCGTAGCGCTCGCGGCGTAGCTTGTCTAGGTGATTTTAAACGATCACCGATGTTAAGCAACGGACGGTCCGGTCAGTCTTCGGATGGGTGACCGTGAGTGGCATTTATTTCTGAGCGCTACCGTGGGTCGGATGACACGTTAAATTGTTGGTCCCGGTTGTTTGTTCTAGTTTCTATAACAACAACCATGCCATGTCAGGGGCCTTCGGGCGGCACATTAACTCTGATACTAGGGCTGGGCCACTCAGCCTATACGAACTTACTTACTTACTTAAGCAACACGCCTGCCCAGAACAGTAGTAGTGCCAGAATTGTGAACTTGCAAACGAAATCCTGCGCCACACTGCACTGCCCTCGTCACCCTGAGATATCTGATGTCAAATCTCTCCATCTCCAGTAGTTGTTAAAGTGCGAGTGAGAGCGCTGTCCCAATGTTTTACTTCGTCGTTTGGCATCTCTCTCTTGGGATCAAGTTTTGAATCTTACTCATTCGTTTTCTCTTATGATTTGAAACCTACGTTATGTTATACGATACGATTATTTCCAAAATTAAAACCCTGAGAATTTGCCGCATATCCACTGAAGTGAAAATAATTCTAGGTTTTGGAGGATATTTAACATTAGGGAGATACAATTAATGCTTTATAATGTATTGTTATGGCCCTCAATGTAATCCTGAAAATTTTGGACCATCGAACTTGTGATAATGCTTTTTAAAGTACCTATAAAAAGTGTATACCTTCAGGACGTACGAGTGCAAAGACATCTGGCCCACTATTCTGAACCCAATCGATTTGGATTCGATTCGAAAACTACTCTCACCATCTCCGTCTTCTGCATTAAGACGGGAACAGATAGTCTAGTTTCAGAGTGTTAACCTTTCCGATTGAGTTTAGAATAATTACCCTGATATTTGGACCTACAACTTGGTACAAGAAGCTGTTGGCATAAAGTATAGATAATAACTAGGTAGTACCGAAACTGCGCGTGACTTTGTGCACAAATCACTCGCTCTTACGCGCCATCTGTGAAAGAACGGCTATGGCAACGGCTGCACTGTAGCTGTGAACCAGGTGCGCTGGATTCCATATTTATTAATTTCATATAAGGGTGACTCATTTGTGCACAAGGTCACGTGCAGTTTCCTTCATCGTCATCATCAGCCAGGAGACGTCCACTGCTGAACGAAGGCCTCCCCCTTAGACCGCCACACTGCCATTTGCATCCACCGGTTGCCCGCGACTTTTACAATGTCGTCGTCAGTTTCCTTACTACCTAGTTATTGTCAGCGACAGTGATAATGGAACGGACAGGCCCAGCGCTTGCAAATCGTTCAAAATTAACAAGTCAACACAATCAAGCATACCTAGCTAAAAGTATGCATATTACATTTGCCAGAAAATAGAGATAGCGAATCTAATAACTGCATGACAAAACGAGAACACATGTACGTGTATAAGAAGTTTGTATTATCGTATCGTACGGCTCGCATGTCGCAAAGACAGAGTATGACTGGCGCGAGAGGAGAGGCGGCGCTCAACATATAGTCTTCAAAATTCGTGCGCTAATTTCCCGTCCATTCATTTTATCATTGTCGCTGGTTATTGTTACACTTATGGTGTGAGTTTGTAGCACTAGGCTACATAAATAAATGAGAAATGTCCTTAGACTTTGTTTATTGTGACAATGTGGTCGATTCTGACGGTTTTAGTTGACAGTTCCTAACTAATTAAAATATTGTTGTCACTTTTTTACTAGGCATGTTAGCTAAGGACAGCAATACTTTAGTTAGTTTAGAACTGTCAACTAAAACCGTCAGAATCGACCACAGTATGGTCGATTTTGAAGATTTTAAGCTGACAGAACTATACTAACTAAAGTATTGTTGTCCTTAGCTAACATGTCTGATTAAAAAGAAACTAAAGCCTTCAAAATTGACCACATTACTAACGTACATGTACATCTTTTACTCACTAATGCAGTGTACAGTATTTACCGATCGATAAATTTGAATTTGCCGTCAACAAAACAGCTGCATCGATACCAGGTGACATGCCAGACACGTCATTGACAAAATAATACCCTTTTGCAGCAAATAAGCAAAACCCAAAACCCATCTTTTTCCAGACATCGTGTCGATTTGAAAGGATGTCTCAGCCCATGATAGCTTGCTATCTTTTAAAAGTGATGCTTGTTTATGCCATTTTTCCATTATCAGTCGGCTGACTCTTATAGACTAATGAAGTATAAAAGAGACGGCATCATTCGCGACTGTCAACATCTGGGGCCTTATATTTGAATCGTACGCAAAATTGCGCATGCGAGCGGAGCCGACCTTAGAACAATATTGTTTGGAATAAGGCTCAATTTCGTTTGAAAATCGGCTCGTCTCGCATGCGCAACTTTGCGTACGATTCAAAAATAAGGCCCCTGGTACCATATTCGTATTTTGAACGAAAGCGTATTTATCGATTATTTACTATCGCCGCGTTCCGAATTGAGTCAAAATCACTGTTGGCGCTGTGAGCGCGATAAAAACCCATTCCGAATTGGCGTTAGCGCGTCTACGGTAGCAGTCTCGACGTCATGGATGACGTCATTACTGGCGCCATCTTGCGTTCACAGTGATATTGCTTCCCGGCGTTATCACTGTGAGCGCTGTCAAATCTGACGTTTAACTCGTACAATCGCCGCGTTCCGTATTGCGTCAAAATCGCTGTTGGCGCTGTGAGCGATAAATGTCGTTCCGTTTTGATTATTGGGCTGACAGCGCTATCAGCGCGATATCATTTCGGAATGGCTGAACATGGGAAACGAATAAACTAACCTCTTTCGAACTAGTCTGCACTTAAATATAACTGGATTTGGTTATCAGCAGTCTCATCATTAATCACGACCAACATTATTTATCTCCTATAACAGTTTTTCTTCTTATTAAGTATTTACAAACAACTCGCCTTTTACTTTCCATGTTTCCCATGTTCAGCCATTCCGAAATGATATCGCGCTGATAGCGCTGTAAGCCCAATAATCAAAACGGAACGACATTTATCGCTCACAGCGCCAACATCGATTTTGACTCAATTCGGAACGCGGCGTATGTCAAACAAGACAATTCGAATCGATATAACTGGTTTTGTAATGTTGATTGTTTTTCAAATTTGTCGATCGCTAGAAAAGGTACTGCACTCTCAACATACCGATTATTCCTTTTTAACGAATTTCAATATCAAAAGGTAAAACAATACTCTGTTATAGATTTTTTTACGGTTTTTATATGTAGATAGATATTTGTGTTATGTTAACTAGATATTATTTAAGCTTTAAATGTATGGAGAAATGTTATTCTGAAGTTATTGATTTAGTTTTAATTTTCATTTAAAAAGCCATATACATTCACGACAACGATATTTTTTCTGACTAGTCTCATCTTGTCTCTTCTGTTAGTCGATCACTTGTATATACTTTTGGTGCTTTTGTAAACCAAATTTAATTGTAAGTATTTCGTGTAAATGACAGAGTGGCTAAGGAACAAGACGTCAGGTCAAATCTATGGGTTAGCAAGGTACGTAGGGCGTTCATTATAAATTGAGAATGACGTAGAAACTCTTTGGAACCGAAAAAAGTAAATGCTGGCTGGTAAAGCTGGAATATTGATAAGATTTAAAAAAAGGAAATAATTTGAATATCTTTTGTTTTTAAAAAATGGAAGTCTTTTGTTTGCAGTCTGTCGTAGCGTGTTGTCGAAAACGGAAAAAAAATTGAATGCGGTTATTAAGTATCTGTGCATGAAATATTTTACTACGGAACGAACTAATCAAGACTTGCAGGATACTTTAGGAGCAAATGCACCACCTTATTCTACAGTTGCTCGTTGTTGTGCCGAATTTAAACGTGGAAGAACACTTTTTAGCCGATCTATACTTTTTCATAATATGTCTTGACGAAGCAAACGCAGCTCGATAGTAAATTTCAAAGGAGCAAACCCGCACTTTTGTCTCTCTTTAAGAGTGCGACTAATGCCAGAAAAATAACAGATTTCACCCGCGCGTCTTGCATTAGTTTAGAGTCGAAAATCGCATGATACAATTGATGATGATGATAGCTTTGAGCAATTTAGGTGGGATTTTATTTAATTATTCAAAATGTAGGCATGAAATTAAAAAAATAAACGGCTACTGTGCTAAAACATTAGTTTGGCTATGTAATTCGAAAAAAAAAATGTGGTGATGTCGCTGATAATTTAGAGCATTTGAATTAAAACAGTTTCTTTTTGTTGGTAATTTGTTTTTTTTTTTTAAATTAACCAGATTATTTTCCAAAATTCTATTCGGTTACTCGGCTTTTTTAGGGTTTTCCGCTACTTGTAGTATTTTTTTAATCTGAATATTTACGTTCTTTAAACTTGTGTTTAAAAATACACCTTTTACTTACTTTTGGCATTAGTCGCCCCCTTAATGCAATTAGTCGGTTCGCAAATCCACTTTGTCATTTAGGCTAGGGTCTCTGTATATCTTGTTATGATTTAAGAATAATATAGCATGTTGAAAATATTTTTTAAATCCTTAATTCATAAAAAAAACAACTACAACAAACTCTACATACAACTCAAGTTATGTGAGTAATTGCAATCACCCTCCCTAACGATTGTATGGTGAAAGAATGCTGAAAATTGTGGTTGTCAATTTCATCAATCCTTGAGACTTGTTTTCAAGTTTTACAGGTTTTTTTCAATGGATTATGGGGGCTAGTTATTATTTCTAAGGTTTTGGTTCATATTATTTCTTCAAAATTTTTCTTCGGTACAGTTTCCATTTTCCTATTTAGATATCATTTAAGTCATCAAACGCTTTAATGTTTATCCAGACATAGAGTCATTTTCATACAATCATGGTTATGTTTAACTATTCTTGTTTTTGTAACTACTTCTTCAAATAAGATATTACAAACTTTGGATGTTACTTGAAAAATGCAGTTTTCAAATGTAAGAAGCTACCGATTTACTCGCGAACTACTTGGATGCACAATTGATTAAACTGGTTCCTTGTTTTTATTCGTATCTTTGATTCGAGCATTTTTCAGCGCTGACCTGAATCCATAGTTTCAAACTTCTTTGATGGTAGACATAAAGTGAATGCGTAATTTTTTATTTTTTTTGTTACTAAGGAGTTTTCAACACGAACTGTTCTCATTAGAATAATGTTATTATTTTAATTTAAAGTTTTAGGAAATACTACAACAGAAAATGCGAACTATAATAATTAGAATGCATAGTTATAGTTGAATTATTGTATGAAAGTGTGCTAAAAATATTAAAATACGTATACATAAATAATTGGCCTCTTTATGCAATCACGCAAGACATTACTCTGTCTATGAAATTAAAAAAGTTCACAAAAAAAATATCTAGATCTTTGATGTCTATGGCATCCATGCCTCTCTCTCTTCCTATTCAAAGCTCGCCATAAGTCTGGGCGCACACTAATGACACTTGATATCTGCGTGCAAGCCGCTGCAGTAGCAAATATTTTGACTCGTGATTATTATGTCGCGCCACAGTTTTCGTTGAACAAATGCATTTCCGGTGTGCGGCCTGCCTAAAGCTTCAGCTTCAGAGGAGTTGCGGTTTGGCGGCTCAAAGAGGCTTATTATTGTACATGCAATGTGTAACAAAAAGGTTCAACAATACTGAAGGGTATGTATGTACTCATCATTGCGAACAACTTTTACTATGAAGCCAACCTTGAAACCGCGAAAAAAATCTGCTGTTCCATACAAAAAGTTCATTGATATTGGACAAAATGTATGGAACAGCTGTTTTTTTTATACTCGATTTCAGGGGCCCATAGTAAAGGTTGTACATAATGCTAAGTGTGACATACCCTTCAGTATTGTTGAACCTTTTTGATACAAGTTGTATGTTATGTATATAATAATCGTTATTCATACTAAATGTATATATCATAAATGATTGCTATTAAGTAGCATGCATAACATAAAACACTGTTTTAAACTCACGGTTGGTCAGACAGTTCTATGATATTTACGGGATATTTACCGATAAGTGATTATGTTGAATACGAGCTCCCGATATTTCGGCGCAGTGTGTTCATGGTCAGGCAAAAAAAATACAGGAATCTTTCACAACACAATCGCGTTAAATATCCCTTAAATAATTATAAAACTGTAGGTAGAGCTTAATATTGTTTAAACCCACTACAACGCTAGGTATTAATTGCTAGTTACACTGATGCTATTATGAATAGACTTAAGTACCTATATAATAATATTATGAAGGAATATAACGTGAACATGATTTAATATATATTCAACTATAACTATGAAAATACGTTGTATTGTAAATAAATGATCGATGTATATCTCAAGAATGTATGTATGTTTCATACTATTTAATATTTAGAGCTACGAATATAATATTTATTGTTAGTATGTTGGTTTTATGATATCCTATACCTACAATAAAATAAGCACCCTTATCATGGACGTTCGCGATTCCGATTGCGATAGCATGCCATCCTGCTCGTACCAAACCACTCGCGCCACGCGCCACGAACGTCCATGATAAGGGCAAAGGTTTCATCAAGATTCTTATGGATGGAAAATCTTATTCTTCTTTCCTCATAAATAAGAGGATTATGGCTTCGCACTTTGTGTATTTTTTTAATTCGTTTTTCTAGCTTTAGATGAATTCCAGTTTAATGAATCTTAGTCACAGTCAAAGTCAAACACATTAAGTCAAGGTCATGTCCAATCATCCCCTAGTAAACTCGTGGCAATTATACTACAAGCTTCTTTGGAATTATGAAAACAAAATACGAAAAAACGATTTTCACCAAATTATAAATCACTTGCCCACACTGATGGGCTTAAATCGGAACATAATGAATAAAACGTCATATTCTTTTACATGAGCACTACAATGGAAATTAATTTTATTTCCTTCACGCTGGAATCCTCACCTCTGAAAACTTCATGAAAATCGGTTTTGACAACGCAAATATTTAGTCATGAATGTGAGATAATTAGTGGCATCGTAATTTTGAAGTTATATGTAAGGTTTGATGAGGATTCTGGTGTGAAGCTCGCACCAGAATCCTCACCTCTCATGCGAGCGAACAGTGAGGGCTATCGACGTGGTTTCGATTTCAAAATGTTCTCGTCAAATAGTCGTTACGACATGCCAAATCTCAGAGCCAGTGCTACAAGGGTTGCAGAGTTATAAAGGTAAGTTTGTGAGTCATCTGAGACTTACAAACAGCGACAATGATAAAATGAATGGACGGGAAATAAGCGCACGGATTCTGAAGACCATATGTTGAGCGCCAGCTCTTCTCTCGCGTCAGTCCTACTCTATCTTTGCAACATGCGAGCCGTACGATACGACAATACAAACTTCTAATACATGTAGGTACATGTGTTCTCTTTTTGTCGTGCACTAATTAGATTCGCTATCTCTATTTTCTGGCAAATCTATATGCATACTTTTAGCTAGGTATGCTTGATTGTGTTGACTTGTTAATTTTGAACAATTTTGGTAGCTATCAAGATTTAGTCAAAATTAGGCTACCTTGATTATTAAAAAAAAAAGTGGTTACCTAATTACCTTTGTGAAAGTTTGATAAAAAGCCAATGATATTATAAAGCCATGTAAACTTTTACATACATTTTTCAAGTCAAAGTCTTATACAAAATTGTGGCGCTGCCTATTATTGGTATAATTTTTTGTCGATCTACATATTAGGTAGGTACCAAAGATTTCTATATCTATGGTAGGTACACAATATTATATTTCTCTGCAATATTAATTAATTAATTAATTATTAATTTAATTACGGCCTTACTTAAAAACTTAGTCACTGCTTAAAGTTCTCTGTCTTGTTCTTGCACGTGACATTTCACGTCACAGAGAAGTTGACAGAGCTTCTTAAGCAGAGTTCTTAAGAGTGATTAAGTTTGATCGGCGTTTTAAAGTAAGGCCGTTAATATATAGATTACAGCAGCAGGCGCCAAATTTTTTCATTTATAGCTTCTCAAAGAGAATGTAAGTAAGCAAAAAAACTGCGTTTACAAGCAGTTCCCATTCAAGATAGGTATGTTTACCATCTTCGACCACATTATCACTTTAAACTTTATATAGTTAGACACCTTTCAATAAGTAAGTTTGAGACAGAGAGAGAGCTAGTACTCCAAGTCAGGTACTATACCTTCAGACGTAAGCAAGCCATACATAGCGAATTACTGCCAAGTCTCAAGTCTCCCAAGATGCCCCGTATACTCGTAGTGGTCGAGATGATGCTCCTAAGAAGTTTTGCAAAAACTATAATAAACACCTGGGTGGTCATTAACTGCTGGCCTTTTGGAGAAACTCAGAGTCACACAACGGGCAATGGAGAGAGCTATGCTCGGAGTTACTTTGCTCGTTAAAATCCGCAAAGTGGATATTCGCCAAAGAACCAAAGTCACCGACATAGCTCGCAGATTTTGCAAGTTGAAGTGGCAATGGGCAGGCCACATCGCTCGACGAACTGATAACCGATGGGGAAGTAAGGTTCTTGAGTGGCGACCGCGAACCGGAAGACGCAGCGTAGGAAGACCTCCCACTAGGTGGACCGACGACATTGTAAAAGTCGCAGGCAACCGGTGGATGCAAATGGCAGGTTGTCGTAAAGTGTGGCGGCCTAAGGGGGACGCCTTCGTTCAGCAGTGGACGTCTCCGGGCTGATGATGATGATGATATACACAAAAATATAAAATTCATTAAAATTGTACTCTCACTTGGCTACATTCGTAATCAGCAAAATCCTCCAAGCCTCCAACTTAGGGGCCATCCATAAAGTACGTCACACGAATTTCATGATTTTTAGACCCCTCCCTCCTCCTTGTCACAGTTGTGAGACCCCCCCCTCCCTGGTGTGACGTCACAAATTTGCAATTTTACATCTAAAAAAAATAATTATAACAGCAGTTCCACAATCAGTTTCATTTCCATTCAAATTACTTTTTTTTTGTGAAATCAACATCAAATATTTGAAAAAATAACAAATTAATAAACTATTAATTGGAGACTATTAACACATTGGAGTTGTTAACGTCAGCAACATTTGTGGTGTCTACAACTTCTTCATCCAACCATATGGCATCATCATTTATATCATCCAAACAAATAATTTCTCTGGCACGTCTAGCTTAATAATTTAATATTTCAAATTTCGAGATTCAATTTATTAAATTTGAAATGTGATGTCACAAAACTAGGACCCCCCCCCCCCCCCCACCCCTTGTCACACCATGTCACATTTCGTCGACCTCCTCCCCCCCCCTTTACATGTGACGTACTTTATGGATGGCCCCTTAGAGGATTTAGCGCCGGTTGGGTAAGTACTTTGTCACTGTCCTCCCAAGCACCTCCGTTTTCACTTTGGCGCCTAAGCCTAAACACATCCTAAACTTTAAAATAAAAACAGGCTTCTTTGAAAAATTTGTCGATTACATAGATCGCTACCATATAGGTAATCGACTCACATTGTGTTTGTATCGGTCTGTATGAGACATACCTATAAATCAGGATAGCCAACATACCAACAACATACAATTTCTTTCTCCTCATTGATTGGCTAGTATATTTCTCTGTGATTGGCTATTTTTGGTTGACAGGTTTAATATTAGAGATGGGTCACGAAAGCCAGAAAGCGAATGTCGATATTTACTAACGAGTTAATTTAAACTGTCAATCGTCAACCCAAAGTAAAAAAAAGTAAAAATCTCTTATAACAGCACCCAGTAAATAAAGCACAAATAAAAATTAACACAACTATGTACTGTGTTGGTTCTTTTTGGCGTCATTGGCGTATTTAGGACTAGTCCGTGTTTCGATTTTAGAACTTAGTATCGATATATTTCTATCTATCACAACTGTCAGAAGAAATCTAATCGTAAACTTCGTAATTTTGTAAAGTTTCATCACTAGTTGGCAGTTGATTTGCGATTGTGAACAATTTGTGAATGTGTGTGACTTGTCTTACAAAAATTGAAAAGTTTGTTTTTCTCAAAAATAATGAATCGTAAATTATAAGTTCTACGAAGCCATGTAGCAATTGATTCGTCACATAAACACTTATCTTAAAGTCTTCAAGTAATCGCCACAAAAACGCGATGATTGTCGTTTTGGTTATGGTGTAAAAATGCAAAGTGGTACGTAAAGATTATTGGATGTCACACGCGATTTTAATCTTCTTGGGGTCTCCGCGAAGAACCGTACCGTTTTCAGTCTGAATAAGTTACATGCACGCAGCGGGAATGACAATAATGGCAGTTTCTGTTGGGGAAATTTGCGAGAACACGAAACTGGCGAGGGAGATGACTCTGATGGGGAACTACGAATCGGCGCTCGTTTACTACGAAGGCACAGTCCAGATGATCCACAGGCTGCTGATCACCATCGCTGACCCCACACGGAAGTCCAAGTGGCAACTGGTAGGTAACCCTTTGCGAACTTACGAATTTTGAATAATCTAAGATTCTGCTAGTTGCTCACCTTGAATGGAGCATTTCCTTTTATGAGAGGTGGTAATAACCATCGGAAAGGAAGGCGGAAGGCCACCCAGTGTTCTATAAACCACACTACTTATTTATGCCCTCTTATGTGGTTTTAGTAATGCCTTTGCATGTAAACACAATGACTTTTCTTTGACGTTAAATTAGCCATTTACTCAATACATGGCAGTAATATCGAATAATTCGTAAGCCTAAACGAACCCTGATTACCCACTGTCAGGCACAAGCCTCCCCATCCCATTCTGCTAGGTACTTTTGTTATTTTGTATCTTCTTATCTCTTTCTTATGTTACTTAATCCACATTTAGGATTTAAAGGCCTTATAAACGCTATACTTAAATTAACAAATGTCATTTAACATCTGCGCAATCAAAAAATGTAGAGCACAGTACTGACTAACATCATTTAACTTTAAGTGGTCTTTAGTGAGGCCTAGTAAAGTATAAGTGTTGACTGATAACATTACTCAGTTAAAACAAGTTATTCTGAATGGTACTGCTGGTAATTGATAGCTTGTAAGCTATATTAAAATTGCCATATACACTTTGTATAACTAGTTCTTAAGCACCAGACATAATTATAGGTAATACCTATCTTCAATGCAATGTTTTAAATAAACTTAATCAATTCATACTTTGAAGTGATTCAATAAAAAATTAAATTGCAATTCAAAAGATTCTGGAGTTATAGTGGTAAGTTGTAGTGGTAAGACTCTACTGCAGTGTCTGCCTGGGAAAGTACCACACGTTTGCCAGTTATTGAACCGCCAAGCAGTAGTGTGCAAGCATTACTATGTTCTGGTTTGAAGGGCAATGTTATCAGAGAAATTACTGGGTATGAAGAGATTTAACATCTAATATCTCAGGGTGACGAGCGCAGTGCAGTGCAGCGCAAGATTGTGTTCGCAGGTTCACAAGGCAGGCGTGACGCTTACTACCAGGCGAATGTCTTGCTAGTCTCTTCACTCGATAGAATTAAAAATAAAGTTATTATGAAGACAACTAAATTAACTTCCTGTAGTTGTTTATAAATTATGCAAAAGAGACTCAAATCTCAAGGCTGACACATACAAATGTGGAAATTAAAAGTCTTGTAATTTTTTAACATTTAATTTAACACAGGCTGTTCCATTCTTAAAACTTTAACACAATCTTTTGGTCACAATTTCGTATCATATTATGTTCCATTATTGTACTAGCTAATCTTGTCTCATTGTTGCGAAAAAACATAGCTCAAAAAGATGGAATTAAACCCTTCACCATATTTCTCTATTTGGGACTAAATAGTAATAATGAGCCCTTTTATCCTGAACTCGTTATAGTATGTCTCTGAGTTCAGTGTGTCTCCTGGCAAAGGCCTCCTCTAACAATTTCCACTGTTTTGTCTCTACTGACTCTCCTCCTGTTTGGACCCGCTCGCTGTAAGTTTGAGTTCATCTTCCCATCTTATAATTTGTCTTCCCCTTTTCTTTTTGCCATATCTGGGGTTCGTACCAGTCTGTAATCTATATTTAATTGTACCTACATTAATTTATTTATTTGATTTGCATTGTATACCTATTTATTATGTGTTATAAATGTATATCAGCTGCATCTTGCGACAATGACCTACATAAAAATATTATAGCAGTGTTCTCATGGAAGTGATGTAATGTCTTATATGAGAATAAATATCTTTAAACCTAAACCTGTAGGGATTTTGGTCCACTTATCTTGGGTACTCCGCAAGATGTTGCCAGACCAACTCCATTTTTGTTGTTCTATTTTTGAGAGTATGTCAATATTAGGTACTATTGTGGTCGTCTTTTTTATAGTGACTCTGTGACCTATTCAGTAGTGTGGACTATTAAGATAGACTCAATTTTTGAATGATTAATTTAATTTGATGTCTCTAGATCTGTTCCATGGTATCCTCAATCTAGAAAAATAGGGTAAAAATTTTTGAATGATTAATTTAATTTGATGTCTCTAGATCTGTTCCCTGGTATCCTCAATCCAGAAAAATAGGGTAAAGCAAGGAGCTCTTGCACTAAACTGTAATATAAAAAATTTGTACTTTGTGAGGGCTTATGACAAAATTTGACAATTAACCTTTTGACCGCCACAGCATAATTGCAATGCCGTGCAGGCACCAAAAAACTACCTATTAATAAAACAGGGATATCAAAATCATGTATTGATAAGTAAGCATATTTTTATAGGCTGTGTTTTTGGTAACTATAGTTCAGAAGTTGGCGTACAGGGCACTTGACAAGTACTAGTGAAATTGGCGCTCAAAAGCACTGCCATATCTAGGTGCTAGCAGTGTCCAGGCACAGAGTGCATACCCTGGAGGGGCGTAGAAATGATCAGATCAAGGATCAAATTTTGGGTCATGCATGGGCACAGTTATATTAAGCTCGCACCTGCCAGTGATCCAAGGGTATACTCCGGCATTTCAAGGAACTTGTTTGGTTTGGAAAGGCTGGTAAGGGAATGCACAATACACCCCAAGCAGGATGACAGTGCAGGATTTATCACCCCCACTTTGAATTAGAAGCTCACAGCAGACGCATGAAAGGCTAATTACGACACTGCTCAATAAGTTAAAAAAAAATGCAATGGGTGATACTCAAACTACTCCCTAAAAACTTCTACCCAGGTCTGTATATATGTTACAGTCGAAAGCAAAACCAATTAATTGTTTGTCATAATGGATCAGATTATAAGAATGACTGTAGTGTAGGTACTCCATTGTCATGCTCTTATAACTGCGAAAATAGGCCATGTTATTGATTGTGAAGCTTCGGAGAACCCACACTTCCTTTACAGTGATGATATAATGCTGTTGCACTGCCAATGGTATCAATTTACACATGTTTGTTATTGTAGTACATACTTTTGCATTGTTCAAGAAATAATAAACATCATATTGTAGAACTAGGTACATGTGGTAGGTCATGGTACAGGTCTAGATTGCCTTATAGCTCAGTTGTTAGTATGTAGTGCTTTGAGAGATTTAAGGTGTGGTTTCGATTCCCACCCAGGACAAATATTTATTTTTAGGTACCTATTACATCTGAATAAAAGGGATAATAGTACTTCATTGGGGATACCTACTTAAGTAAATATTGTATTAAGTGTATTGTATTGTATGCAATTATTAGCATAACTGCATACAAATAAGAATGATGAATTGAATCATGTGTTCACATGAAAAGAGAAACAGTTGTGTGGAAATATTGATTAAACCTTATTTATTTTTTTTACCTTTTCCTGGACTACTATTAATGATTAATGCCTGACTTACGCCACCTTAATCCCTCTCTCTATTTATATGTTGTCATTCTACAATGGTCATGACACGTTAAATTGTTGGTCCCGGTTGTTTGTTCTAGTTTCTATAACAACAACCGTCAGCCATGTCAGCCTTCGGGTGGCACATAAACTATGACACTAGGGCTGGCCACTCAGCCTATACGAACTTACTTTTTTATGAGCAATAACTAATGAATAATATAATTTATGTCGTTCGCACGTTCTTACTATAGATATGTTTGGGTCTCCCGCCGTCAGTCAATTTAAACGTGCTCTCTGTTATAACCAATGTAAAGAACGTATTCACGAAGCATAGGGCCATCAAAGGGCGTATAACAAAATACAAGAAATATTTTACCAAAATAAAGCCACCAAAAGCCACAGTAGTATACTATTAACAGGCGGATTAATGCTATACGTTCCTGTGTACGTGCCGAAGATCGGGGTTAGTGGCGTGCCTTGGTGAGCGAGAGGCATGTGTCCAACAGTGGACGACAGTGGCTGATTATAATGATGAGGACATGATACGTTACATAAGTGATATTACTCGTCTCATACGTCTGGTTTTAGTTTCGGTGAGGAAATCGATTAGAATTATCTATTATGCTAAACCGGGCAAAACCAAGCAGTTGGCCGTCCAATCTCGACCTCCTGTGTACAATTTACCAAAATTTTGCCATTGCGTGTGAAACTAACTCGCCAGCTTATGGTGTAAATCAGGCATTAGTTAAGGAAAACATACAAACAGCTTGAACATTTAATGGAATTTCCTTGTACACGGTCAGTCTGAGGAATTTAAGAATTCTACCATAGTTAAAACTTGGTCTGTGTCGTTGATTCTTTTGTTTCCATTGTTCTAGAAGTTCATTTTCTAAACGGAATATAATTTCCAGGTGTGTAAGTCCTTCTCTTATAGGTTGATGAGATAATAACTGGTAGTTTATAAGTTGTCTGATTTTCAGGCCGTTCGATTCCGCATGAGGGCTTACGTAGTTAATAATCTTGTAGTATGTCTGTACTTGCAGCAATATCTTTAAAAAAAAAGTGATAATAAATGATAGCTAAAGATTTTTGCAAGTGTAAATTGAAGTGGATCCCGTGTTTAATAAATTCTGATATAAACTAGGTTAATACTTGTAGTCATATTGTTGTGATAGTTGGCGCAGCGACTCAGTACGTGACTTGGTGTCCGAATTTTTTGATTCTAGAAAAGCTTTGCCTTTCCTTGTTTTGTGCAACCAGGGGTTTAACCGCCCCGCAATAAAGTTCGCAGTCGCGCAGTGTCGGCAGCTGAGCCTATTCGGTCCCGCAATAATAGTTCATGGTACCAGGCACCACATTCAAGTTTCCGACGATCTTTTCCCACTTTATCTACTCTTATTATACGACCTGTAATGTAATGTAAGACCCGGTGGTAGAACATTTGCCTTACCTATAGCTCCTGGATTCGATTCTTGGCCGATCAGATGTTTGGATGACAGCAGAAGTGTGTGAACGTACAAACTTTCAGTTATCTGTACAGGGCTGAGAATTAAGATTGACGAGATTCACCATGGAATATATATCTCAAAGAAGTGTACGTCAGTGCAGTGATGAGTGTCTTTTAGTGCTTTTATCCTGAACTTGTTCCAAGTTATTGATTAAATTGTATAGTAGGTATGTGTACAGTGTGCCTCCTGGCAAAGGTCTCTAACAATTTCCACTGTTTCGGCCTCTGGCTACTCTCCTCCAGTTTCCAAACTGGAGGAGAGTCGGCCCGCCGTGAGTTTGAGTTCGTTCGTCTCATCATTTGTCTTCCCCTTTTCCTTTTGCCATCTCTGGGATACCAGGATATTGCTCCAATTTTCTTGGGTACTGCGTAACATGTGGCCAGACCATCTTCATTTTTGTAGTAGTTCGGGTAATCCAATAGGTTTTGGTTATCATCGGGCGTTATCGCTTACCATCTCGAGAGAGTCTTTTACGTCACATTATATGTTGCCATATAAAATATATTAACTACTGTTTAGTTTTCTCACCAGCAAACGTACTAGTTAAATAAAAGATTAATTTAGACCGGGGTCAACGTTTCTTCTGAATCACTGGTACGTGTGATAGAGCAAACAAACTGCGTCGCCCACACGTCTCTCTTTACTGTGTGGCTTAATTTGTAATTTAATGAGGCTTATTCGTGCCTACATTGCTTATTAAGTTACCAACTGTCAGCGAAAGCATCTGGCCCAATTAGTCATGATAACTTAGTGCTTGTGTCCATCGAAACTGCAGAATTAAGTGGGACAGTCTGTCTGTCTTACAGGCGATTATGTTTGTCACAGACAACCGCGTTATCTTAAGAGGTGTAAAGAAATCGTATTCAATTTATAAGTAACTTTCCTCAATCCAACTCTGCAGAATTTGGTCTGCACTTACCAACCTGGGGAACCACCCAGAGCCAGACCAGAGGAATTACTGGGCATGAAGAGATTTTGACAGCTAGTATCTCGGGTGATGAGCGCAGTGCAGTGCAGCGCAGGATTTTGTTGTTCACAATTCTGGCACTGCTTCTGTTATGGGCAGGCGTGATGCTTACCACCGGCGAACGTCTCGCTCGTCTCGTCTCTCTTCTAATACAGATCTGTCTGTAAACTTATTGCTCCCAGGAGCTCTATAAAAAAAAACGAATGCTTCGTGAAATTGATTATACCGCCTAACATTGTCTCATCTTGGAACAAATAAATTCTAAAATGCTAACAATTATTTAAATTTAAAATAGCTACTTATTTCCCTCTATGAATAAGTATATAGTCAACCTCGCTATTAAGATATACCTAGTCAAGGTCCTTGTCTATCTTTACACTTGCCATTCGTGATAATGTACAAAAACCTTATCAAAATTAGCTGAAGGCTATACAAGATTAACATTACGTCAGAATTGGGTAAATGCGATCAACGTGCAGTGTAACCAACTTACTTGAAAAGTTTCTGTGGAGCCACAATCGCTATTTCTGAACAAAAATTAAAACCTCCCTTAGAATTTATTATTTCCTTATTTGGCCACCTCTACAGCTAGCCCGGTAGCACTTTACAAAAGACCTTTGTCAGGTTTCACCTTACAAAAACGAATTTATTGATCGCAAGGACGCGACAAGCGGACACAAGTGTTTTGAAGTACGGAGTTACAGACAGGCGTTTTTGTATGGATAGCTGATTCAATGTTTGCTTTGCTCAGGAGTTTCCGCTCATAATTATTGCTTGGCGTATGCGGATGCGCACGCTATCTGGTTATCTATGACCGAGCATCTACAAGCTCGTGCTAGACGACAAGATGACCTTAGCAAGTTCATACTGTATAGACAGTAAAATCAAACGAACTTTACGAAGTCTTGGCCAAATCGTCTAGGACACGTTTTAGGCTGACACCTTTTCTAGCGAAGGGTTCTCGTTCCTATCGTTTTTGGTATAGTAAATCGTAACCATCATGAAGTTCTAAGGGAAGAAAAGTTACGTCTCACGTCTTTTTTACTAGCTATCATCTTTCATGCAATAAACCAGTGTTGTAGACAACCCCGTTCAGACTTCAGTTAGAAGTTGTTTTAGATGACTGTAGTACCTGCCGATGAAAACGAAATTAAATTGCGGAGGTAATGAAAGAATCTTGCAAACATCAAAAACATTTATTGCCTAAAAAAAAAAAAATTTTTTATTGTAAAATAATCGGGTTATTCCCCAACTGGACGCGAGGGGCTGGACACGCGTGTGTTCAGTTGGTGAAACTCAAAATTGGTATCACTTGTTATTTTCGTCATCTGGACACGCTAGAATTTTTGGGGCTAAGCATGTCCAGATAGTGAATCTTAAAATAAACTACCTACTTACGAGTTTTTGCTATCTGGACTTCTGGCAGAGTAATACGTAAGTAAGTTCGTATAGGCTGTGGCCAGTGGCCAGCCCTAGTGTCAGAGTTAAATGTGCCGCCCGAAGGCCTCTGACATGACTGACGGTTGTTGTTATAGAAACTAGAACAAACAACCGGGACCAACAATTTAACGTGTCATCCGACCCGCGGTAGCGCTCAGAAATAAATGCCACTCACGGTCACCCATCCGAAGCCTGACCGGACGTCCGTTGCTTAACATCGGTGATCGTTTAGAACCACCTAGACACTACTAGCTATGCTCGTGGCGTAGCTTGTCTAGAGAGTAATCAAAATAGTAAAAAGAATAGCGATTGAAAATATCTATCAAAAATTATATAATAAAATAAATTTGAAAACGCAAGGACTCGATTTTGCCGAGATAGACGTGTGTCGTGTTTCCAAAGAATAATAGTAAAATGCAAATTTCCAAGGAATGGCATGACTTAGCTTGTAGAGTGACTTTATCGACCCACAGTATGCAAATATGGTGACACATTTAATGAAGAACCATGCTTAACGCATGTGTTTTTACTCGAGAAGTAAGGGCTATGTTGCTGATAAACGACTTAGTAGCAACGATGGATATAATTAGTTAGCCTGACCATAAGATCTATGTTTTTTCCACTCTGTGGTCAGCCGTGGGCATGGGCTCACTACCACTATCGCAATAGCTCGTCTATTATCATCAGCCATAAGACACCCACTGCTGGACGAAGGCTTCCCCCTTAATAGGGGGTTGCCATAATTCACGCTTCGCAGGCAGCTTGGGGACCGCAGAATGCTCACCACCGTTAACTGGGAGGATGCTGCTGCCCATCCTGCACCTCTATTATACTATGTGTACATACTTAAGTTTAAAGCCTGTGGGTTGAAGGATCGTAGCTCTTAAACGGCTGGAAGATTTCAAAGCGTTTTTCATAATCTATAGCATCTATAACAGGATTAATTACCTTGGTTCTAATGTTCATATGGTTATGAGCTTTTCCGTCATAAATGTGCTATTAACAAGTCTAAGATGATCACGCAGTAAGTTTTCTATAATACTCTCGTATACTTGTATTGTGACTATCTAGTTCTACTCTTCACGCTGATTCCTTTTTAAGAGTAGGCTGGTTCCTTGTTGAGAAACACCAGTTTTTCTGAATGGAAACGTCTCACGGTCCTAGAATCCACTTCGTAGAAATCAAGTTAATTGCCCGGTTATACGAGTTCATTGTAAATAGACACATTCAGGTTTAGTTCAGCCAGCCAGTCAAACTGTAAAAAGTCGAATGTTGCACCTACAGCTAGCAGATGCAAGATTCAACCGTAATTGTTTGTGATACGGTCTCATGACAGTAACAACTATTTAATGGAGCAATACATAATGTATTGTCTTGCCTAATTTGGTCGGGCATTACTGTAATTGATTCTATAGCAACTGAGGCTATCTATTGGATCGCCATTCCTTTGCATATTCTGTATTTACTCATACTTGCAGTTTCGTAGGCTATAAAATCGATCACAATACAGTTTTTGTGTTAACATACCTGCACATTTGGTTCGCAGGGCTGTCCGCGACATTTCGCCGTCTGAACAATGAGATAGAAGAAAGAAAGAGTCTATTTCCCTATCCTTTTCTGTCGTCGATCCACCGTGGCCGGATCGTTACGTCTGCGTCAGCATTACTCTCTCTCTGCCGCTCTCTTTTGTTATCTGTCTCTTTATCTCTTCCCCGCTGTGTCCCACATGGTAGTGGGGTCAGATTTCTTTCTCTCTTCTTCACGTCACTCTATTTTCGACATTGTATTAGATACAATATAGATATAATTATGTTTATCACCGGGACTTAATCGCGCACAAATAAATTTATTTTCCATTTATTTTATTTTTGGCCATTGGAACATGATCGAAACGTCGAGGTAAATAAAAATAAATTTATTTGTGCGCGATTAACCCCCTCCCCCCCCCCCCCCCCCCAACTTCCCATCCTTTGCATGAACTACCCAAATATCAATTTCAACTAATACTAATACTAACTAATATACAACATTCCACCCCCCCCTTCCTCGTCCCTTAAGGATCGACAAGTTGACGGCTCTAACTCATCGGTGGGCGCGGCTAAAAAGCATGCTCTCTTCATCAAACAAACTGTGGGAAAAGGAGAAAGAAAGATAAATGAGCGCGCAAATTTTTTTTGTCGACCTTTGGCTGCAGTAATTTGGTTGAATAAACTCTGAGTTAATTTATTCTAACTTAAGTTATTTGAAATGTTTATGGACTAAACTATGCCGCTTGATAAATTATTTTAGAGTTTTCGTATTCCTTATGTTATTTATTTACGTCCAATGTGGCGTTAAAATTGAGCTAAAATACAAGATGTTTCCTGGCTCATAACTTTCATGTATATTAACTTTTTACTTTCGTAATAATTTACAATCCTAGATAATGAAGAGATTAATCGATATAATACTTAGTCTTGGACCTATAAAATTACATAGTGGAGTAGTAATATTACCGCGTTTCTATGGAGAAGTGACCAACTTGTCTACTCTTAAATCGTCCATGTCAAAAAAAAATTGAATACAGTATTTTTTATTTAAAATGAACTATCCAAATCCAAATTTTCGTGACTAAAAGTCCAGAAACAAAGGACTTTCATACAAACTTCCCCCCCCTTTTCCCTTGTGGGTCGAATTTCGAAAAATCCTTTCTTAGTACATCCCTCCGCATCGAGACGAATACACCCTCCAAATTTCAAGTCTGAGTCTCACCAGCGGTTTGGGCTGTGCGTTGTCTGTCAGTCAGTCGGGACCTGTGGTCGGGACAGAGCCTTTTATTATATTAGATATAAAGTTAACACCCTTACTCCACACTCATCCTGAGAAACCATGAAGTTAACCCCGTAATAGACTTTTAGCACGCCATTGATTTCAGTAAAACTATGTTCTGCCTGGTTTTTCTCTAGTAAAAGTAAAATGAAAGGAGCCTTCCATCAATAATATTAATTACTGCTTCGAAGACTCGTGCTGCTTAAGTTTTTGCCATCACATGAGGAATTCGACGGGAAATGAGTGGAACCGATCGATTGGCGATTAGAATGATTACCGATCTGCTCTGCAATTAAATCGTTACACTTTTACTGGCAGACCAAGCGGCTTGGCAGGGTTGCCACATGTCTAGAGAATTTATTTAATTCATTTAATTATTTATTGCACACATAAATACATTAATTTACAAAAGGAGGACTTAATGCTAAAGCATTTATGAATAAGCATATATGATCCTTCATTTATCAAAACAAAGACATAAACCATAATTAAGAGAGAAAAAAACAAAGACTACTCTACAGAGCAATATATATATATATTGTTTGCTTTCCATTGAAAAAAAAATGGCTACCTATTACTGGCTGATTTATGAATGAAGGCCTCTGCAAGTCCTTAGTCTCGCGATGTTCAGAGGCTAAAATGTTTTGTGACTATCAACTTTCAATGGGATGCTACTGGATGGAGTTCGAAGCCATTTTACACACCAGTAATCCTAGTTTATTGGGTTTAATGCAAATCATCATGACCATCATCATTTGCAGCTCATTAAGCCTACTAAACGTCCTCCCTGATTCCACGGTTATGTCAATCTTGTCCACTGCAATCTTGCACTGAAAATTCTGAGAGTATCTGTGACTGAGCTGACTCTTATCCTCCATGGAATGTACTTTATATATAAATATTTTGTAACCCTGCCTTTATCCTAACTAGGCCAGCAAAGAAGGGGCTAAACTCTAGCCCTATACAAACTATACAATGTGCACGATAATGTACCATCACGCCGTTTCTTGTAGTGTGCATAAATTTGCATTAGTTCACGTAACGGCCATTATTTCAATAAATACTGGTTAAAGAGTGCTCTGTTTCCTTTGAAATTAAAAGGGAAGATGCGTTACGGTATTCGTGGCTTGCATACAAATGCAAAATGCAACGTGAGAACGTGACTAAACTGATTTGTGAATGCATGAACTGTTTTTTTTAACTGTCGTCGTTAGAAAAGGAGGAGGTTCTATGTATGTATGTTTTTTATGTGTGTTCACCGATTTCTCTTTCTCTTGGGGTGGCCCCATAGTAATTTAAAGACGGTTTAGTTATTTTTAACGTTTATAAAAACGCAATTTTTACTTGTATAAGCCTCTAAGTATTTAGCTCGATGATCCATAGCGATGTTTTCGTAATTTAAATGTTTTTACAATATGCATTTAACTATACAATTTAATTAGCTATTATTAAAAATTAATTAATTCACTAAGTCCAATTAATAATTTGGATCTATAAAGATCACGTCTACCTACCACCTATCTGTAAGCACTCACCCAAACGTTTACGCGCTTATGTCAATGGTGTGACAAGCACGTAATCTTCAAACAGAGGATGTTTTCTGGTTGATGATGAAGGAGACAGTTAGGTTAACACAATAACTCGAAGTCACCATTGAATAGTGACTGTTAGTTATGGGATCCAAGTAGATCTAAATAGAAAACACTCGCCTCTGACCCTCGCAGTCTAACACGGAGTTACACATAGGTCTTACGCATCTTCCTCTTTATCTTTCAATGGTTTCATTATGAAGCTTTTGTTGTAATAATTGTCTCTTTATGAGGCAACGGTACAGTTGGCATGAGTATTGGAGTGTACAAAAGATGAATAATCATCGAGCAGCATGCATACATGTTTAATTTGTTTGTTTTATGGCATTACTATAAAACGTTTACTTTCCTCTCTTTTTAGTTTAACACGTTTTCATCTGTCCGTAGTTATGTCATAGAAAAACGAGCCAAGCTCTACAGCGGAAAATAGATACACTGTCTTACAAATAAACTACAAATTAGCTTACACTGAATATGGCATAGTTATACGTATATCTACGATTAGACGTGATATCTATGGGAGTGAATCTGGCTTGGTTATGTACAGGGTTAGTGGTAATCAGTTAGCGTCCTAAAAAAACAGCTGTTCCATACATTTTGTCCAAGGTCGATAAACTTTTTGTAAGGAACAGCTGATAATTTTTTCGTGATTTCAATGTAGGTGTGTTTCAAACGTTGTTTGTTTTGACGTACAAAATATGTCCTTAAAAGGATGCTGATTACCACTAACCCTGTATGTATATATACGAGTATATCACTTCGTAAGGACAGAGCAAATGGAACAATCTGGAATGAGTACTGAGGACTGAACTTATACATTAGAATCCGGATAATACGTCAAAGCTCGTATTATCTGAATCACAATGCAGTGGCGCCCCGGGCTTTGTTTTGTTTCTGCTGGGTTCTAGGAAACGCTGCAGTGTCTCTTACTATCAAGAGAGTGCCTCGTTCGTCTCACTCCTTACAAAAAAATATGAAGTGCATTTTTTAAAACCAATATAGCTCATCTTTCTCGAAAGCTGAAGATGCGCTAATAGTATACTTTCAATAAAAATGTTTCGCCAGCCCGTTATTAAAGTACTTTCACAAGATATTGATCGCTATTAGGTGTAATAACACCATCGTAATATTCGTAATCTAGCTAGAGGGAAACTGCCTCCCAGTAATAGTATTTGGAAACTCATTTCATTGTTGGCCCCATAGTAAAAGTTGTTTGTTTTGACGTACAGAATATGCCCTTAAAAAGATGCTAACTGATTAGGACTAACCCTGTACATGTTATTCACGGATATCCACCCACTGACACTAAAGTTATCGTTTCAAGTAATTACAAATGCTTTTTCTTGAAGTAGACTGATACATTCGCTTCATTCGGCCAGTTAAAACAATACGGCGATATCATTATTACGATGTCTGTTCAAGTATTAAAGTTCCTCTGACGACCTCACTTTGGGTATCTTTATCTAAAAGCTTTTGTGTATAAGCTACAGAAAGCCTGTCAAATCAAATAGCAATTTATGGCCCCAATATAACGGACCCATAGGCAATCTTGAGCCGTAAAAAGTAAATAGAAAGCGTTGACAAGATATCGCCACAATCCTATTATATCTCAACTGGCTGCGCTCCGCGGTTTTTCTTGTGATATTCTCGTGTAACCGCAATTTTCTGAGCTAGAAATTTTATGAATCCTACCCACTTATTGAAGAACCTGAAGCTACCTTTATGAAGATCAGTTTATGCAATCAGTTAGCTCTGAAATTGATAACATTCAGACTGATTTATAATGCTGGTTGCGCTCTCGTGATTATTCAGTTTTCCCATATATTTTCCAGGGAATAATAATATCCTATATACTTCGAGAAGCTTTGAAAATGAGATGTTTCTTTTTCAAAGTTTAATGAAGACAGGTCCGGCCGTTTATTAGTGCAAAAATGTCTGTTATGTGACTGAAAGTCCTTAAACAGTAAACATAATTTTGCATCAATTTACGAGCTTCCGGCTTAGTACTTCTCTAACCATAAACGCACTGCCTATTAAACGAGGCTTAACGAGCTGTCATCACACCGTAAACTCGTAGTCTGATTAGTCTAATAAACTATCATGAAATATGAATGTAAAGTCTCCCCTTTGGATTTTGAAAATGAGTATTTTTTTGTAAATTGACCAAGGTTTGTGTTTACAAAAACTTTTTTTGTTTTAGCGGGTTGTATTTTATTTTATTGTGTGTACTGATATACCGCTGAATGCGTTGCCTGAGGGTGTCTTTCTCTCTCGGTGTCTTCAAGTCGCGTTTGGAATAGGTTTCTTCCAGCTAAGCGTGCTCCGTCGTAGAATGCATTGTGAGATAGCAGCCACAGCAGATACAAGCCATAAAAAAGCTTCTAAAAAAGTACTTTCCTAACTGTAAAAAAACAAATAATTTGGACAAGCAAATGATTTATTTCTACGTTGGGTCAAAAGTATTTTTCCAAGTTACAATCATGGGAGAATTTGGGGAATAGTATGAAATGCTAGGCGATTGCTGATCTTTCGTCTTAACAGGTTCCCGTGCGCTGGGCTCAGTTTAGGTCACCTAGTCTAATTCAGTGGCTGGATTCACGCCAAACATTTTGTTCTATTGTGTAACGCTTCACCGTGGTTGTCTTATTGTTTACTGCTTGCTCCTTTTGCGTACTCATTGTTATTTATTCTGTGTACTATGGCTGAAGTAGTCCTATCAGATATGCTGTGGCTGAAGTGAAGTGCTTGGGGTCGACGAACCGCTGTACGTCGGTTGAATGGCGACAGCGGGGTGTCCGATTTCGGTACGGTCACAGTCAGCTCCTGTCATCTGTCAAAGGCGTTCACGCCACTGCCGCTTTTATTATAATCGTAACACGGCATCGTTTTCCGTGACCTAAAACTGGCCTATTTCGCGGGTAGTCGGTAATTGTTCGCGTAACGACCCACTTCTTAAAAGATTAGTTAGTTATTCAAGTCGGTCAAGGCGTAAATCCGAATTAGGTGAAATTAAATACGCTGTGTCGTACGAAGCGGAGTGTTAGTCAACAGTTTTGACATATCGTGTGGGAAGTTCTTAACATTTTTACTGTGCCATTGTGATTGTGTGATAATCGTGGTGAGAGATCGAAATTTCACTTTTGTGCCTACACGAAGATAAATTACCCCATGTATGTACTATCTTTCTATTATTGTTATCGGCTTTTAATGGCGTTCTCGGAAGAGTGCTTGTTGAATTGCCCTCATATTGTTTTTGTTGTCTTAGATCATGGCGTTATGTGATTGCTCGTGAGCACTTCCTTCAAATGTTTAGTGAGCGTTTCTGTTTTGTGTAGTCTGTAGTTTGTACAGTTTTATAATAACAAAGAACTGAGAACTCTGAAGCCTGAGTAGTTTGTTTAAAATGATTTACGTAGAAGATGGTTTGGCAGTATTTGTTAAGTTTTTTTAGTAGCTATAACTTTCCTTACGGCAATTTAAGCTAGTGTTAGCAAATTTTTTGTCGTTGTTTCACGTCTGAAAATATGACAAAACACATTTAAATTGACAAATATTAAACTGATCCTTTAAACAAATTTATAGTATCACAGAGTTGCTCTCCTTTCAAAGTGGTTTTGATACAACAGACACAACGAAATCGCGATACAATGAAATCGCTCGCCTGGTGGCCTAACTAATCTTGAACTAATCCTGCGCGGCAATGCACCTCGCTCATCACTCATCACTCGTGCAGCGCCTATTTTTGGCTAAAAAACATGGCAAACATAGGCGATGTTATATGCCAACATCAGATCTAATAGAACGTGTGTGCCTAGGAAACTAGAAACATTTATTTCTATCCGGAACACTATAGTGTTTGCACTACTGCTTAGCGGTTATTCACTAGCAAACATTACATTACTTCCCTAACCAGATTACCAAAGTTTTACGACTAAAACAAATTCTTTTCATCACAGGTCCAGAAACAAATGGCTCGCGAGTACGAACAGTTGAAGGCGACGATGGCATCGCTGAAAATTTTCCGGCTTGAAGGGGAGAAGGCCATCACACCTTTGGTGGGAAGTAAGTATTACCACAGAAATACCTCTCTTGCACTTGACATTTTTCTTTATTTATGAAAAGAACGAAATACTGGGAAAGAGCTATTTTAGTTTACGTCGTGATCATTGAGGTATAATGGTCGTGATTGTGTTAATTACCTCGTGACTTTACCTGAGGTTTCTAACTAGAAGAACACAGATGTTCTTGGATAAAGGCCGAGTCCGTTCTCCATGCGCTGATCAAGACTGTGTACTGCTTGTTGACAATTAAAAAAAAACGAAATAAGAAAGATCGGTGCAGCCCCAAAATAAATAAACAGACTGACATAGTCAAGTAGACGATGTTGTCAAATCTGTAACATAAACATGTGAAAACTTTAAATACTACTCGTACCAATTTGAAAAGTTTACTTAGTCGTAATTGAAGAACCATTGTTCAAGTTTTACTTTCAAGTCTCGAAGCTCTGAGAAAGTACTTTCTGTCTTCGTGGAGGTGAAAATAAAGATGTTTATTTTTTACGACGAATAGTGACACTTAGAGCACAGACTAAATATTAGTCACTAAAATAAGGAAGCGATTTTGATTTCCATACTCATTGAGGGTAGGCGAATATTGTCACTCCTTGATGAGCTGCAGAAGAACTAGCAACGTAACGTTTTTTTAAATTTAATTAATGTATTCAAACGAACAAGACGATATTCGATGGCAAAAGATAACACCACAAACAAAACAAAGACCAGGAGCTTACCGCATTGGCGTTGATCAGTTGAAGACGATGAGACTCTCCCTCGAAGTCTCATTAGCCCTCTAATTTCGCTAGCTGCGGTTAGTTTGTCTTAGTCATCTCCGACTGCATCAGCGTCATTCATACATCGAATAATAATAACCTATCAAACCGGCATCGTGCTGAGCTGGGGACCGTTTTGTGGCAAAAACGATTAGATAACAATTTCTTAATTTTTTCTTGATTTATTTTGTTTGTGTGCTAAGTATGTTTTTGTCGCAAATAAACTATTGTCAAACAAAAGAATATGTTACTTTACTGTAATAGTGTAATACATCTATCTATAACTATAAAAGGCTTTGTCCTGACTGACTGACTGACATATAGACAACGTACAGCCCAAACCGCTAAACGTAGAGACTTGAAATTTGGAGGGTATGTTTTTGGAGAGGTGTAAACGCCCACTAAGAAAGGATTTTTCGAAAATCAACCCCGAAGGGGGTTAAATGGGGTGTTAAAGTTTGTATGAAACTTTTTATTCTCTGGTTCCCCATATGGATAGGCATGTTAATATTAAGATTACAATTGGTATCGGGATGGGGATGGGGTGGGGATTTGGTGGGGACAGGTGGGGATGGGATGTGGATGTGGATGAGGCTGGGAACGGGAATGGGCGTGTCCATATTAAGATGAAAGTTGAAATCGGGATGGGGGTGGGGATGGGATGGGGTTCGGGATGGGGATGAGGGAGGGAACGGGGATGGGGACGGGGATGGGCGTGTTCATATTAAAATTACATTTGGTATCGGGATGGGGATGGGGAAGGGGCCGCTTATAGGGATGAGGCTGGGAATGGGGACGGGGGTGGGCGTATTTATTGGTCGGCTGAACAGATGGAGCTGCATTTTTGGATAGGTAGTTATAGCATAAGGTTCGGAAACGGACATAGGCTATTTTTTTGTAGGTCCACGCAGACGACTGTTTGACGGACAATTATTATAGATACTGTACAGCCTAAGCTGCTAAATTAATTTTTAATATTAAATTTGGTCATCCTCAAGCAAACTTAAAGACTTGCAAGCGGCTTGGAAAAAATGCAATAATATACGTATTTTAGTGATTCAATTGAGTTGGGCCCCGATTTAACCGAATTCCAGTATTCAACATTACTACGCGGGCAAAGCCGCGGGCAAAAGCTAGTTTCTATATACTTTATTTAAAACAAATCACCTCCTGACATATGTTTCCGGCCTGTTAGTGTAAAATTGTATGTTTATTGGACGATGTGACACTGTATGTACGTGCTTTCAATATCAATAAAGCTTGTTACGTCAATAGGTGATAATTGTTATGAATAGATAACACATTTATCGTAATATACGCGTGTGTTCTTATCGTGGTAACGTTATCTTAGAGCAATTAACTTTGGCTGCACCCTAATATTTTGTCATCATCATCTTCTTCAGCTTTGCTTATCTAATTGCTGGGTATAGGCACAGATAACAATAGTACTACCAACGTAATCATCATCATCAGCCCGGAGACGTCCACTGCTGAACGAAGGCCTGCCATTTGCATCCACCGGTTGCCCGCGACTTTTACAATGTCGTCGGTCCACCTAGTGGGAGGCCTTCCTACGCTGCGTCTTCCGGTTGTCGGTCGCCACTCAAGAACCTTTCTTCCCCATCGGTTGTCAGTTCTTCGAGCGATGTGGCCTGCCCATTGCCACTTCAACTTGCAAACCTTGCGAGCTATGTCGGTAACTTCTGTTCTTTGGCGAATATCCTCGTTCCGGATTCTATCGCGCAAAGTAACTCCGAGCATAGCTCTCTCCAACGCTCTCTCTCCTTCTGTGCTATTACCAACGTAATAGCACAGAAGAAATATTAGTACTACGTAATAGTACGTCCAAGGTTAAAAAACCTCTTAATTAATTTAAATTCTCTTTTATCATATTATTCTTCTGGTTAAAATGAAAATACGAATATTAGTTTCACGTAGCTCACATCGATATTGTCTTCAAATTTTCATGAAAGTGTGAGGATAAAGTTTTCAAGTAGTGTTTTGTGACTGCGACACGCTAACAATGTTTTATCGAAAACTATGGCATGTTCCTTCGTTTTTTTTCTTGGGTATAAAACTGAAGAAAATGTTGGATTCAATTCGCTTTTATAAGCCAATTTTAACACGAATTACGAAGTTATTTAGCTATCCGTATGTATGTCGTCCTTTTAATGTATAAAATAAAAAATACTAAAACTAAATAACTAATACTAAAATGTCAATACCTACTCCTACATACTCGTAGTAAATAGTAATGAATATGAGAGTCGATGTCTGCCTACAAACTGCTATGCAGTTTGGCAGAGTTATAAATTGAGCTATGTAATTAATTCTCAAAAAAAAATTACGCCTACATATGACAGGAAACTATATACTGCCTGATTATAGTTCGTTCCAAAGGAAGCAAGAAACTGCAATTTACAAACCAGAAATCTGAAATGTAATCAATTAATTTACAATTACAACTGAACACTACCGAGGTTCCATCGGTCAGAGCTTTCGCGCAAAATTTTATCTGTAACATTAGGACTGCCCACTCAGCCTATTCGTATAAATCTGATCGAGACTCGAGAGCCCAATAAAACAGGATTTATAGTAATTCTGGAGCGACAACAAACCCAAGGGAGTGATGTTTATAACACTGAAACTTATTATAATAAATAAGAATCAGGCATTCTGAGTCTTACGTAATAAAACAAAGTTTCCGCCAGTTTGAAGTTTCCATAAAAATTGCAATAAAATTACAGAAACATCACAGGCTAAGTCTGTGACACGTAAAAATGTCTACAATATTTCCTAAAAGTTAAAGCGGCCGCAGACATTTACCGTGATAAATGGTTGCAGTTCCGTGAAACCCTTTTCAAAGTTCACGGGAACTGATATAATAACAGGTAGTTAAGTTGAAGGGCCGAGTTAACCATGTAACGTAGTCTGTTACTAACCAACGGTTACACCTGTAATTACATAATTCACTTCATCGCATCGCAATCCACAATAACAGCATTATACTTATAACTGTGCGAAAACAATGGTGTCGCTGTGTCTTTTGTCTGTTTACGTAGAGTTCAGGAATAAATGACTGAACCGAACGTGATAGAATTTGAAAAGGACGCTTGTACTTTTCTTCATGAATTACATGACTTTTTTAAATTCCAAAAATATACAGGAATATTAAACTGTTATCAGTTTGGCTGTAGAGCATAGTCAAGAGAAAAAAGTAGCTATGAGGAAGTATGATGGGAGTATCCTTTGGAAATTGGTTTTGACTTCAACTCTGTTGTACTTGAACAAAATGTTCTTGAACCCATTATTAAAATTTTAGTGATCTCGGACCTGACGACTAAACAGCTACGATTTATTCTGTGTCTGAGGATAAAGCGATTAGCTACTACAGTAAAACTATTTGCTGTAAAAGCGGATCATCGAACCCTCCAAACGTAATTAGATATCGACCTTTAGGAATTCGATTAAAACGATAACAATGACTCAAACTGATAGTATTGAAAAACGATTCAAGTAATGCGAGTCACTCTGGCCCATAGTAAATTTAACTTCGTCTGAAGCCTGGTTCACGACCGAATGTATCACGCGCGTCAAACTAATTTCCTTTGATAAATAATATGTCTAGATAGACTGATGGATCCTAAACGCACCGAAAAAAATAGCGGTTAACTGTTAGCCTCTTATGCACGCACACTATAACAACGACAATGGTTCAACGCGAGTGTAAGACATGGCTGTCACGCACACTAGTATAATAATGTTGGCCTGTTATTTTTCGTTCATAAACAGTACGAGACTTTATCTAGACATATTATTTTTATCAAAGCTAATTTCCTTGTTGCGGAAATCAATTTGCATATCAGGTATTTAATCAAAATCATAACCGAAGATTATCGATTAAATTTATCAATACAGGTATGTTACAAGCATTGTTTTCTAGAATAGGAACTGAAAGTACTTTCTCCTTATCATTTATGAACGCGGATTACTAAACTCGAAGTTTCCGTACGTTTATTATGACGTCCGGCATAATTTATACACGATTTACAGTTCAGCCCCATTGGAAAGAGATTCGGATCACAATCGTGCCGTGAAGTTGTGATTTTGATCCCGGGACCGTTCCAGTGGTATCTTCGAAATGTATGTACTGACAACATTGAGATAATATCTAAAGAGTCACAATCTCTAAGTGAAACCAGTCAGAAAACGACCGAGTGCCGTTGTACATACTTATACGTGCATTATATAGTTCACAATTGTTCGAATTTACACGTTATGTCGCTTGTATAGTGCTCAATGTATGCTTGATCGCTTGTGTCTTATCGTAGTACAAGTCGTTCAAAAAGTCGGCGTACTGCATAGCGTGCGCAGAGTTTTGGCGCGGACATTTTTATTGCACGTTTGTGACTCTATAGATATTAGCTCAATGACTAAAAATAACAAAACCGTAAAGGAAAACAACGTGAGGAAATCTGCATTAAGTCTGGAGAAAATTCAATGGCCTATGTAAACACGTTTAAGTGGGGAAATAGGGCTCAATCAGTCCTCGGACGTATAGGCCTATAGTAGCTGTAGGAAATTAAACGTCGATGAAGACAATAACGAGTTCGAAAAATGAATGCCATTCCACCCTAAAATATATACCGAAATACATACCTTTTTATGAAATTAAGAAACTTGTATAAGCTAAGCTATTTCATTATTTTGGAACTGCTATACCACTAGATAAGTACTTGATTATTTACAAGGTTCTAGAACTTTTTATGTTTCGTTTGACGACCTAACGATCGAAACAACGCCAACAAAGGCACTTTAAGCTATTCACAACGTTCAATCGTAAAAGCTGGTCGCGCGTCATCGAACTTCAGTAGGATGGTAACCTTCGCCCGTAATGGTCTAATGGTATCGGACGTTATGTCACTGCCACCATTGTCCGACACAATGCCTGGAAGGATGGGCTTGCTTGTTAATGAAAAACTGATGTTGTGACGCGGCCGACGACAACGGATACGATGCATTTCTTTTTCTAGATATAAAATTCGACGACGCGCCTGGTTTTGTAACATTTTGTTTTAACCCCATTCATACATCCTCCTGTCATGTCCACGTCCATTTTTGACGCTGAGTCGTGAGCGTAGATAGAAGTCGGGAGAATAATACAAGCTTTGCTTAGTATGGGGCTAGATGGCGCTGTGTGTAATAAATGTCCCCACAATATTTATTTATTTATATGATAAAACAAAGATCTTACAAAATATTGGTTTTTTTAATAACTTAGATCAGATCCTATTTAACGAACAGATCACGCCTATATAGAATGCACCCGGAAAAGTCCTGACACATCTGGCTGAAAAAAAGGATTATTTTGTGATTCATGGCACGAGAGACGTAGTCTAGAGACGGTTACGGAAACAATTAAATACTAGTGGTAACAAACTTTAGATTATACCTACACACTTTAAAATTGCAATTTTTATAGACAATGGGGACATTTACCCGGATCTAGCACATATTCGAATCCAGACAGTGTTTAAAAATGTTTATCTTTTATAATTCATACAAACGTATTCCCATATTTTCTTCCTGGAGAATGCCTCTAGAGCATTTGCATTTTTTTTCTTTTTTATTCCATTTTTTTTTATCTAGGTCTACTATCATTTCCTCGTCCTTTTTTTCACCAACTAATTGCTAAAGAAAATATAACCTTCCAAAAATTACTATCAAGATATTTGAAGGGTTGAAGGGTTATCTTTTTTAGTAATGTATTACAGAGACATGTCAACAGACTCTACAGTAGACCTCACTGAAGAGAGAAGTAAATAGAACGGAAATGGTACGCTTCACGCTAGCCGGTTACAAGATTAGATGCACATAAACTATTCACGGACTCGAATTCCGTTTGACAGTCGCTCATGTAATCTAGAAGGTGATACGCCTCTACCGATTTATTGTACAAAATGACGCGTTGGGCTATCATTACATGCCGTCTGTCTAGTAAAAATTAGTTTAAAAAAAATTGGAATGTCGTACCAAATTGTTTGTAGTTGTGTGATTTATTGATTAATTATTTATTAATTTTTGATTATCCTGAAGAATGAATAATAGTGGTTACCAAAATTTTATCGATATCGATATTTTTTACTTACTAGACGGGTAGACGGTTTTCCGTATTCCACTATTATGAGTATGTAAGTTGTCTATGGTTTATTATAACAACTTTTTTTAATAATATCTGTTTATATAATTTCAGTTCATATAAAATCGGTTCGCATAATTATTCATGCAATCTAATATTTATTTGCTATTAATATTATTTGGAATAAACATTCATTTTACATAAATTCATTTCAAATATCTCGCCCGCGACTCCGTCCGCGTACGGAAGAAATTCTACTCTCTTCCAAATAACTCCCCCAACTCTACCAACACCCCCAACCCCCCTAAACCCCCTAACACTCCCCCACCCCCACCCACCCCCTAACACTCCCCCACCCCCACCCACCCCCCAACTCATTATTTCTAACATGACCATTCACCGTTACTAATCAGAACCATCGACCTGAACTCTAGACCTCATTAATTATTGAGCGATATCTGCAAATAGATCATTCAATTCCCTTCACTTGTTCTCTTCATTTATTTAGGTCACTTGTATGATTCAGCTCAAATCAAGCTCGGCTCCTTGAGTCATAAGCTGGAAAAGTTCTTCGCAGAAACCGTCCGTCAAGGAGTTTATTGCTGTCCTGCAACTGTCCTGGATTATAAAAGCAAACCTGAGCCTAAAGAAAATTGATCTCTATGATCGGCAAGGAAGGTACGATATTGAATAAAGTTCAGTCAAATCAGTTCAATCCCGAATCCTCAATTCAGTTTTTAAAGCTGAAGAGCGTTGTGATAGAAGAGTAAGGTGTAAGGATAAGTTACAACTTAACTATTTTTAAGCACTAAGTAACATTAAATAATTTTAATCGTTCGTAATCGTAATCTATAAGTACTTTCATGATATTGTGATTTTATGGATGTAGAAAGAGGCAATTCTTCGGAACTCAGAAAGGAATCCGTTTGAAAATACTTAGCACCATTTAAAACAGGCACGCAAATAGATAGATAGATGAAGCCGAGACCCATAACTGCTTTTACCGCTGCATTACTTCAATAACTAACTAAAAACTAAAAATCTTTACGGCTTGTGAAAAATTGTTTTATTACACCCCACACATATCCCGAATCAGACGATTTAACGGAAGATTAACTCTTGATGAAATCAAGGACAGCATTGAAACACAAAGACATTAACAATAATTGCTTTAAAGCAAACATTATCAAACATAAACTCAAAAGGTGTCTTTAGGCACGGTTAAAGCATCCAATTCAACAATCTTAAAAAATTGCCAGTCTGATCCAACAACTTATATGTTCTATCATGTCTACTCTAGTTCCACTAGATCACAGTGTATTGAAATGATATTTTTCGCTTTCATCATACCTACCTAACGGTTCAAAAGGCGGCTCGTCGTTGAATAGCATGAAGATATCCGTTGGTTGATCTCGACTGAATTGAAGAATCAGTTACGGCTGTAAGTCCAAATTTAATTGACCAATTCGAGAAAGAAACGTTCGCACGAAATATAAATTTTCGATCTTTTATTGATTTCAATTTTTTATGGTTAATCCTTCAAACAATTACATTAATGGTATCAAGTTAAGAGGCAAACGAGTCGTCTCTGATAAGAGATCACGCTTACCATCTCTTCAGTCTTATTAGCCCTGAAATTTCAATAGCTACAGAGCCCTTCAAACCGAGACACCTTAATGTTTACCTATACATAACTGTTTGGTGACAGAATATCTGATACTGCGCTGGTACCTGCCTAGGTGACCTTCCGCGAAGAATACCTACCATATAGTGCTTTCTACCTTATGATCGCGATACAGGAGGCTAGTTTTTCAAACCAGGATAGCAAGATAGTGATAGTAAGCTAGCAAGCTCGCAGCTTTGGATACACAGAACTAGCTTCATTTCTACGAAGCCAAAGCTACTAGCTTGCTAGCTTTCTATCACTATCTTGGCTTGAACTAGCCTCGTGTATCCCGGACTTGCGATTCTTCTATATGCTTAGGTATTCAATATTATTTAGTGGTTAATTTGCATAATGTGTGATTGTGTATTGAAAAATTTTAAGCAACTTATTAGTCGTATTTATAGATATTTCTTCTAAGCACCTGTGCTGCGCCAAATGTAAACCAACATTCTCAGCCAACCTAATATTACTAAAGCGTTCCTCAATAAGTAAACCAACAATTTCAGGCAATTTATCTAGCTGAGGTAGGCTGTCATTGTCTCCATATCAGTAACTCCATCTCTTATCTCAAATTTCTCATTTGTATACCCTAGTCTTTTATTGGAATAATGTGTGAACCAGTTATCTCATTATTTAACCTACTTCAAAAAAAGGAGGAGTTTCTATGTATGACTGTATGTAACTTTTTTTGTTTTTATGTTCACCGATTTTGAACATTATTTTTTTTATTTGAAAGGGCGTACTCTCGATGTGGTCCCATAATAATTTGAAGTCGGTTGTTTTTTATTTTATTCAACTTGTATAAAATCTTGACGTAGGTTGTATAAAATATTAATAACATCGTGTTTACGACCGTAGCTAACGAATTATGATAACACTTTTCCATATTGCATTAGTTCTCGATTAATATTTAATCCTTGATTTATAATGTAATTTTATCAAGTTTAGTTTTAGTAAGGGATAAAAAACCTACGAACCGTACGTTGATATAAAATCGTTGAATCTGTCTATGTATTAGCTACCCACTGAAATTACATTCATATAATACTATTGCTTATTCGCAAGAATTGTACTCTCTCCATGTTTTTTTTTTTGTTATAGCATAAATTATAGGATTGAATGAGCGAGACGTTCGCCTGGTAAGCTTCACGCCTGCCCATAACTACGAAGTACTATTATTTATTCTGTGCCATAACAATAGATATGTTTAAAGAAAAAAAACAATTTATGTTATAAAAATTAGAATAAGATTTGGTATCTCAACAAAAAATAAACAAGATCTAGATTCTAGGGGCCTTACTTAAAAAACTCCTCAACCGTTAGTCACTGCTTAAGATGCTCTGCCATCTTCTCTCTGACGTGAAGTGTAACATGCAAGAACAAGACAGAGAAGTTTAAGCAGTGACTAAGAGAATCGAGATTATTTTAGGTAAGGCTGTAGATCTCTAGATCAGTCTTTCCAAGCTAACACATAGAGCGTTGAATAGTAAAAATAATTGGAAACATCGCTTAGACACCCGTTTAGCTAAACAGTGCCTAAAAACTAAATACCGTTTAAATATGATTAAGAGAAATAAATCCACAAAACCTGTTTACCCTTACTTTTCGCACGTTTGCTTAGACACAACTAAACTTGGTGTGTGTTTTTTCAATCTAACCTAATAACATAGTTCCTACCTCTATGCCTAACAATTAAGAAACGTATTTATTAACTATTTTATTCATTCACGTTTGACTACCAAATTATCACCACCTTATAAGACTTATTTACTTATTTAGGATGATATCCATTTCAGCCTAGCATCGAGCAAAAAATGTGCGTCGCTAATCGTTAACAAACGATGAAACGGAACGTTATTGGCATAGTAAGTTTGACAGTGACAATGTCAGCTCGGTCGGTTGCTTTACTTAGCTTTATTTCGGTGAAGTTCGGACGCTCGGTGTTTCTTTTTAGATAAACCAATCGAGCTTCTGTGGATTCATATAAACCGAACATATTATTATATCGCGATCATATAATATCTACAGTTTACGACACTATCAAGAAACGGACATTGGCAGAATTGTGACACTAGTCACAGAAGCCATAAACCCAAGAAGTCGGTCACAACTCGCGTTAGAAATATTAAAAACATTAATTTGAAACGAATTATATTGTTTTAGTGATACTAATGTCTTCAAAGCAGAATCTAGCAAAGGACAAAAAACACCGAGATCGTGGAGAAAACTGGACTGCAGAGGAGAAGGTATGCTAAAATTACCACTATATTCTAATGTAAACATGTGGTAGGTATGTTGGCTTTATTTATTTTCCTCGCTGCCGCTTCCCTTTACCTTTCAACGTTTTAATAGTAAAAGCTATGCAATTTTAGGAGGTTTTCATCGACATCATAAAAGACTCTACACCCATCATCGAATGTAAAAATACTGACACCGATACAAATAATAGAAAGCAAGCAGAGTGGTGTATAGTACAAAAGATGTAAGTATTATTCCTGTTACACAAGTATTTAATTATTATTGTACCCTATTACAAAGCTCTATGTTTATTTAACTTTGTAAAATGTTGTCTATCACAGGTTTCAAGAACGAACTGGAAGGTTAAGAGATGTGTCTCAATTAAAAGGCTTCTGGAGAAGAACCAGAAAATTAGATAAGAATTATGTATACCTACATAACAGGACACTTCTGCCTACTGCCTATGGTGGTGAGAGATCATGTTCTCCAACACAAGAAGAAATGGAGATGAGCCCAACTGATTGCATTGCAGGGGACAATACATTTGACAGGGATGCCATTTTCTGCAAAGATGTAAGTTGACTGTCCTGGGCAGCGGGATATAATATGGACTCCACTTCCACACTTTTGAAATAATCACATGCTCGTATTCTTACAGGAAATCACAGAAAATAATGTAAAAAATGAAGTGATTGATGATTTGGTCGGTGTGCGTCCAACTACTTCGAAGCAGTTTGCTGGTCTATGTCAACCTCAAGATGGAACATTTATATTAGGTATTGAGGTAAGGCTCAAGTACTGAGAAAGCTAATGGTGAGTAATAAATTCTTCCTGATTTCTTTGTTTATACATATTATCTGGGTGTTTGGTTGTGCTTACTGATCTTAAGAACTATAAAGCAGACTTTCATAAACTTTAATAGGTTGATACCTAAGAAAGAGTTGGGTATGATTGTATACTTCATTTGATATATATTATTTCGGGATAATTATTGTTTTCCTTCGTTTGTTTTATATAAGATAGGTATGTTTCAACCGACTTCAAACAATCGGACCACCTCTAGATTAAAACATATAAAATAAAAATAAAAACATCCAAATGTCCTGGGCAAATCGGTGAACTTACACAAATACATAAAATCGAACATGGAACCTCCTCCTTTTTTTGAAGTCGGTTAAAACAGTGTTCGCCAATACAATGATGATGATTGATGGCCATAAATAAATAAAAATATAATTGATGGCCATAGTTAAGATAACAATTTTATTCCCGAACTGTACTTACAGCAATTTTGGTATGCAGGATGAATACTTTTTAATGTTGTGGGCCAAAAACTCTGGACGAATATGCAATCCCATCAGCCAGAAAACGTCCACTGCTGGACGAAGGCCTCTTCTTTAATAGAGAGGTGTTACCATAATCCCCACGCTTGGCAGGGGGGCCTGGGGATCGCAGAATGGTCCCCACCATTAATGCAGAGGACGCTGCTACCCGTCCTCCGGTTGTTCTGGTTGCAGTTTTAGGACACACCCAGGTCCCTAAATATAACGAATGTGTCATAAATCTCTTCAATTAATAAAAACTTATTATCTGTAGAATGAACCACAAGAAACATTACTTTTTGAAGATACAGTAGTTATAAGTACTGTAATACTGAGGTAATTTTCTTTGTTTCTTTCCTTTTGTTGATTCTCTTTATACTTTTAATAAACCGTAGATCATTGGGAGAAGTATCTCCTCACATTCCTGGTCCCGATTCCGAGCATTTTTTGAAATTTTTTATTTAGGTATAGATTTATTAGCAAAGTACTTATTTAAGGAAATAACTAGCACCAGCGGGATAATATATACCTATGTAAGTATATAAATATTATTGTGGGATATATATATACCTATGTGAGTATATAAATATTATTGTGGGATATATATATATATATATATATATCACAAAACTAAAGTGCAAACTGTATCCCCGCAATACAGGTTATCCTAGTGTGGGGGACAGGGATCCACGAAGGTCCATACTTTAAAATGTAATCATTAAATATATATATATAGGCTATATAGGCTAAAAAGTATGTACCTATAATTTCCAATATTATGTCAATAAAGTTTTTTCATTTTCTTTACTGAGGATTTTTATGAATCATATCACTATCTTTCCGTTGAAGGAGAAACATCATGAGGAAACCTGCATATACAATACATATTCACTTATTTATAGTCTGGTGAAGAAATTTGATGGGCTGTTTGAATTTATCTACTAGCACTGGGCCAGCATGGTGGATTGTGTTGTGTTGTTCAACGATCCTATGAGGGTAGGTCTGTATCCCAGCAGATATTAAAGGCTGATCCAGACAATAGGCTAGATGACTGGTTTTTTTTATTGTCCTATTAAAATGTGGCCCATATAGCTGATTAATGAAAACAAAATGAAAATCTGATCAAAAATAAGCAACTTATAAGCATTTTAATATCATGCTAGACAGAGAGGCGAAACAGCAAATCGTGACGTCACTTCTCTGTACGCCATATAAATTATATTCTGACAAGTAAGGCGTGACGTCATTTTTTGTTTTGTGCGAAAAGGACAGAGTTGTCTCTAAAACAAAAACTTTAAACACTCATATATCAGAACATTATTAACCGATTTAAATAATTTTTTCAATAAACATACTATATTTACTT
The DNA here is from genome assembly GCA_905404285.2 of Erannis defoliaria. Taxonomy (NCBI): domain Eukaryota; kingdom Metazoa; phylum Arthropoda; class Insecta; order Lepidoptera; family Geometridae; genus Erannis; species Erannis defoliaria. The sequence goes on along the minus strand of FR990066.1, from coordinate 5,158,570 downwards.
AAATTCTTCATCAAAGCTATAGGTTTCAACGATATAAATATCAGTCACCTACCCTATTAAATTCAAATAGTAATACAATAATCGATGCTTTAAGGTGCCGCCGGCAACAAAAACACCTCACTTCACTTCAATGTTAGACGGAGTTTTAGAATGTGAAATCCACTCTGTGCAACAAGATGAGACCATTCTTCATAAAGGGAATATGAGTACACAACATTGTCCCCAAAAAACAATTGGTACACCAAGAAACTGCAGCAAAACTAGGTAAGAGTTTATTTATTAACATAAAACAAATTTTAGTGAGGTGGTAAAGACCTGAAAGGATTTAATAAATATATATTTAAATATTGAATTTTATCCATAGCAAAACTACAGGTTATTTTGTAATCGTTCATAGGAATTAATAAGTAACAAAACAAGTAACACTTAATATTATAAATGCGAAAGTTTGTTGGGGTGTGTGTGTTTGTGTGCGTGTGTGTTTGTGTTTTAGTAACGCTGAAACAGCTGAACGGATTTGGGTGAAATTTGGTATAGAGTAGCTTACACCTTGGAATAACATATACGAGTACTTTTTCTAAAAATCGCGGGTAAAACGGGGGTGCAGCTAGTATTTAAAAATTTGCAAATTATTTGCACTGTTGATTCACAAATGTAAACAATGAAATGAAATGAAAATTTCTGTATAACAAATGTGATACTTTGTGAATGTTTTCACTCAACTCCCTAATGATTGGGTTGATTGTATAAAATTTTGAATTGGGGGTAGCTTATACCCTAGATTAACAAAACACATGCACCTTTTAGAAATGTTCCTGGAGAATCAGGTGCAATCGTGGAGCACAGCTATTATAAATAATATAATATTACATTTTAATTCATATTTAATCAATTGTATTTTTTTTTACAATTGATTAAATATGAATTAAAATGTATTAATTCATATTTAATCAATTTTAATTCATATATAAATTGGGCCGACCCCACTTAGTGGGGTAAGGGCAGGAAGATGATGATTTAATCAATTGTATAAAAACAGGGTCAGCATATTACATAAATAATTGTCAGTCTCAATCAAATAACCCACCCCTAACTATACCTGGTGCAATGGTGCCCATAACGCTAGCTGCATTCCTGCGCTGGCTTGCAATGGCTAACCTTTGCACCAGGTACGAGCCGGAGCGGTAGTCTCTGGTAGTTTCTCATATTAGGAACGAGACATTATAAATATCACAGAAAAGCGAAGACCCTACTTTTACTTCTCTCTTCAATGATAAATATCATGTATTTTATGGCATGAATCTGAGATTGCTCTCTTTTCTGTATAGGTAATATGTATTTTGTTTTTTATTTTGTAACACTTTTCTTTTCCAGAAAAAACCATAAAGCTACTGTTGGAGAAACCAACATAGAAATAAAGAAAAGAACATTGAAACTGCTGGAGAAAGAATATGCTCTGAAATTTCAGTATCAGAGGCAAGAACTGCGCCATCAAGAGCTGAGACACAGATTAGAAATAGAAATTTTAATGATTGAAAAAGAAAAGAAAGAATGCGAGTTGAAATTATTAAAAAAATAAAGCTCCATACATTTATTTAAATTAGTAGCTGTACGTTAAAAGTTAATTAAAAATGATTTTCTATAAAGTTCCTTCTTGCTTTATTTCCTATTAGTGGATTCTGTTGTGTTGGCCTTTGTTGATGTAAAAAATGTGTAACAAAAAGGTTTTAACAATACTGAAGGGTTATGTGTACTCATCATTATGAACAACTATTACTATGGGGCCAAACCTGAAATCGCAGAAAAAATTATCTGCTGTTCCATACAAAAAGTTAATTGACCTTTGACAAAATGGATAAAACAGCTGTTTTTTTCTCGATTTCAAGGTTGGCCCCTTAGTAAAAGTTGTTCATAATGATGAGGACATACACATACCCTTCAGTATTATTGATCCTTTTTGTTACATACTGTATAGCAAATAATTTCTGCACTCACCTTTATATCAACTGCTATGTTATGCCTTATAGTATAAGGCATATACGATCTACAATACGGCGGCCTATGTTTAGCCACATTGTAATCAAGTTGCCTACAGTGCCATATGCTTGCCATAATAACGAAATATTAAAGAAAAATATCCTTTTCTATTTACATAGACTTCACCGAAGTCTCCTACTCTTTTTATCCTATTGTGGGCGCACTCAGTAAACACAGTAAGGAAATTCAAAATGCTCTTAAATCTCTTGGCTGCTCGTCGAGTGAAGATGGCATACTGATAAACATGTGCGCCTTCTTGGCCAAAAGTCTTGCTGTGAAACTCCGTGCAAATCCGCAGTATCATCTTGTATCTGAAATAAAAAGTAGATAATCAAATTATATAGCACTTAGGTAGGCTATAAATCTGATTAGTGAATAATGTAAAGCATTTTCAGGTTTTATGATTTTAACAGTAAAACCAGGGTATTTGTAAATAACCAATAAATAAATATTGGGGGGACATTTATTACACACAGCGCCATCTAGCCCCATACTAAGCAAAGCTTGTATTATGGAAACCTGATAGCTGATAGAATACTTATATACATATTTTTTTTCGTAAATACATACTTATAATACATACTACACTCAGACACAGAACAAACATCGATGTACGTCACATACATTTTTGTCCTGGGTGGGGTTCGAACCCACTCCCTACAGCTCTAAAGGCAGACATGCTACCAAATGAGCTATCAGGCTGTCAATGAGCTTATTGGGAGAAGTATCTACTCACATTTGTGGCAAAGATCCCATATCCCTTATGCCATATAATCGTGCTTACCCGATGACGAGCTTAACATCGTAAAGCGCAAGCAACTTGTAATTGAGGACCTATGGACCACGAGGATCAAATGGTAGCTCATCTTTGACCAAATCCACAATTTTATTTGTGAACCTGTAACGTTTTTAAAATATCAGATGTCTATATTACTCAAAGGGATTACTCATTCACTACATATCTCTATAGTTGTCCATAAATTCTAAGGGCGGGTTTTTTGATCCGTAGTTAAGCCAATTGGCCGCCGGACTAGTTAAAAAGAGTAACAAATTGTTAAAATCCCAATAATTCGGTTTTTTGATTCATAGTTAGCATGACCAGTGGTCAAAAATGTAACTAATGGTTAGCTAGTTAACTGTAGTCAGTTTAACAGATGGTTATGTCGATTTTGGCCACGGGTCTGGTCAAAAATGTAACTAATGGTTAGCTAGTTAACTGTAGTCAGTTTAACAGATGGTTATGTCGATTTTGGCCACGGGTCAAGAAACCGGCCCTAAGTAATCCAGGTAATATATCGATATAAAACTTGCTATAAAGTGGTTTCAAACATTTTAAGTAGGTACTCTACATTCTAAATTACCAATACCATAGACCACATCCGTCAATAAATTCTGTATAATCATCCGCTAATTAAAAACCAGAATTGGCCAGAAACTTAACATATAAGGCCTAAAGCAAGGCTGAAAGTTGTAGGACAACTTTCAGTTTGCCTCCCAAGCACAGAATAAATCATAGTTACAGATCTCTGATTGCCTCGCATCTCTGACTACGGTACAACTTTCAAAATGCAAGATTAATTGGGTACCTTTGTCGGGATGCTGTTTGTTCAAAAGAAACGAAAGAAAAGTTTATGATATAGTGACGCATTGGCAGTAGTCTTTTTGGAAATTGTGTCATCTAATGTATATCTTTTCTGTTATATAACTACTCGTTCTGCTAGTTGCATAATAAATAACAAGATAAGTGGAACTTATCTTTTTAACTTGTTACGCATGCTTTTTTGTTTAAAAGTCGTGGTAGCCTAGTAGTAGGAAGTAGACCGCTTGACTTGAAAGCGTGAGGTCGCGGATTCAGATCCCAGGCCCGTGACTCTTTGGTGTTTATGTACAGATTTTCATACCACTAGATTTCGTTGAAGGAAAAAATCACGAAGAAACCGTTATGCATGTTTCCTCGCGAGGTTTTTCTGTCATCGAAATATAATGATTTTTAAACTACGTACGTAAATGTCAAAGAAGCTATGGGCGGGGTCCGAACCCACAACCACATAAATTCGTAGTGCTTCATCTCCAAAGTTACCAAAACTTCTGTTATGTTTTATTTTCAGCGTACATATGGAAAATCGCAACATTTTCATTTTGTAGCACTACATTTCCTCATGGTAGCACGTTAGTGATAATACTACTAGTACTTTGGTAGTACACAAAGCAAACATGTGTGCGTAGGAAGCATGTTACGTTTCTGTACCCTTTAAGGATGTTGACTTTTAAGGATTCCACGTGTAACCGATGCACGTGTTTTATCGTAGTTCCACACATGTTTCTTATGATAAGCTATACCACAGAATAAATAATAGTACTACGTAGCTATACATAATACAATTTACTGTATATGATTATGTTGGAGGTATTATATTGGTTCGACTGTAGTTTTCATCACAGGCGGCGCGGCGGATGACCCAAAAAATAATACGTCGTCCGCCACCACTGCTGCTAGGGCTGGCCACTCAGCCTATACGAACTTACTTACTGCTGCTAGTTTTTGTGGCCGTTAAGAGTAAACCTTAGTAGATAATAATTTTAGTAAACCATCTATCGATGGGCATTTTCAACCGACTTCAAAAAAGAAGGTTCTCAATTCGACTGTATTTTTTTTTATATGCGTGTTACGCGTTTACTCCGCCAATTATGAACTGATTTTGTTGATTCTTTTTTTGTTTAGTAGGTAATACTTCAGAGGTGGTACCATATACATTTTTATTGAAATCTGTTTAGTAGTTTGGTTTTAAATCAAAATTACTAGAAAATATGAAGATGTCATCCAGGTATTCGTAGTAGAAGTCGTATTTTTTTGAAAAGCGGTCTTTCTATAATTGTTTCTTTTATTTAGAAATTATAATTAAATTAACTAACAACAAATTGTTACAAACTAAATATTACATTTTAAAACACTGTTTTCCTGACTGTACAAATTTTCTACCTTATAAAAATAATAATACGTATAATTTAAAACTAAATTAAACTGAATACCTATCCTGAACTATCCAAAACCATAAACTACAGGTAAAAAACTGCATTAAAATCACTGTCTTCGGGTAGGGTACCTAAAAAGCTTAATTATATAAACTTACAGTACGAGGGCGGCACTGAAAATTTCGGGAATCAAGGAAGTGACACAACATTACTATTTAAAAATATATTTATTGCTTTTCGAAGTATTCTCCGCGACATTTGACACATTTTGCCATACGATGGAACCAATCATTGAAGCAACCATTCCATTCGGAAGTTGGGGTCTCCAAAATGGCCGTTTTGTAGGCGTCCACAGCTTCTTCAGGTGATGAAAATCTCTGTCCAAGCAATTTATTCTTTATTTTAGGGAAAGTATAGAAATCATTAGGGCTTAGGTCGGGGCTGTACGGCGGATGGTCTAATAATTCTATGTTTTCTTGCTCTAAAAACTCTTTTGTTCTGTGCGCGGTGTGAGAACTCGCATTATCGTGATGGAGGATGATGCGGCGGTTGCAGTTCTCTTTACGGAGTTCAGAAACGACCTGTGGCAAACAAATGCTAGCATACCATTCTGCATTAACCGTTCTTTGTCCCTCAAGAGGAATAGTCGTAACATGGCCGGTTTTGGAGACAAACGTGGCCACCATTTTTTTTGCAACACTCCGTGAACGAACAATTTTTGTTGGCTTTAACTAATTTTCGAACACCCAAACTCGTGACTGGTTTTTTGTTTCGGGTTCGTACGCGTATATCCAGGATTCGTCACCTGATACGATGTTGTATACAGCATTTGAAGATCCTGCGTGGAATCTTTCGAGAGTTCTGACGCACCAAGTAACGCGAGCCGCTTATTGCTCTTCACAGAGCGAATGCGGTATCCATCGGGAAAACAACTTTTTTACACCTAATTGTTCATGCAAGATTATTTGTATTTGACTCATGCCAATGTCTAAAGTTGCCTGAATTTCGCGGTATGTCACATGTCGATCTTCCTCAATCAGCTTACGCACAGCATCAACGTTTTCTTGGGTGACTGCAGTTTTTGGACGACCTTGACGGGGATCATCACTGAGCTTGACACGTCCACGTTGAAATTCAGCAAACCAGCGATAAATTGTGGTTTTGGATGGGGTTTCATCACCAAATGCAGAAATCATCCGGTCAACACACTGTTTTTGTGTTAAACCACTTCGAAAGTCATAATAAATCATCGCTCTTGAAATTTCTCGAGTCAATTCCATTTTCTCAACGACTAAACAAGTTTGACAAAACCTTGTGACAAGACCGAGAATCTTTTTTTATATAAATAAATGGTATTCGATTTTAAAAACCAAGGAGTTTTCAATTAAAAAGATTTTAATATAACAGAAACAGTGGAAATATTCCATTCCCGATACTTTTAGTGCAGCCCTCGTAGTTACATTTTTGTAGAAAAAATACATTTAGTACTTGCAGAGATAAACAATATAAACATAGCACAATGTCAAAACAAAATAAAATAAAACTTAAAAAATAAAATAAATCTTCTGGTAGCGGGCATTCCCAAATTGCTGACTGAATCGCTGCTTTCTATCTCGTATTCCCGTATTAGGTAGCTAGAGGCTGGCATTTTGATCAAAGGCTGCTTACTTCTTAAACTAGTTTCTGGTTCTTTATTAACTGACTTCAAAAAAGGAGGAGGTTCTATGTTCGACGGTATGTATGTTTTTTTTTTGTGTCTTCATCGATTTTTCCGTCAGCTGTGGATCGATTTTGTAGATACTTTTTTTATTTGAAAGGGTATTTTCCCGAGGTGGTTTTTTTTGGAAATGTTACTTGTTATAAGAAAATTGCAATTGTAATTAAACTGCACGAAATAAAATTTAACTTGTCATAAAATGCTTACAGACTTACTCATAGGCGTTAATTGACCTAAGACGAAGTAGTAACCATGACTTTCTCTTGCCTGCAGACTATGAAGACCTGCCGACCCGGGACATGTGGGGCCCCGCGCCACACGAGCTGGACCCGGACATCTGGCCTCCGCCTCCGGACCGGGGGGGCGCCTGGCCCTCGCCCACCACCGCGGATCACAAGTCAGTCAGGTTCAATGTCGCACTTTTACTTGCGGGCCTTGGCTTTGCTCTCGCGTCCGTCACCATAAAGCGCCTTGTAAATGAAAATGTAGCGTATCGCCTCTCCCTATTTACCTGACTTGTAGGCAGCTCGTCTGTGATGATAAGCTTACCGCCGTTTGTGGACATCTGGAACATAAGCGAAGTTTTCGATGTGTTGCCAACACAGAAGATGTTTGTAGGCGCCGTATTTAAAACGCTTTATGTTGTTAAATTATTTGTTTACTGACATTAAAACACATGCATATTTACTGTGCAAAATATAATAATAGTAATTACAATTTAAAATACATCAACATTTCACATCATTAGCCAGGTGACGTTCACTGCTGGACGAAAGCTTCCCCTTTAATAGGGAGGGGGTGCCATAATCCCCACGCCTGGCAGGCGGCTTGGGGGTCGCACAATGCTCATCACCGTTAACCGAGAGGACGGTGCTGCCCGTCCTCTGGTGGTTCCGGATGCAGTTTTAGGACTTACCCAGGTCCGGCCGATTGGCTGCATATGACATGGAATGTGCAATTGTGCAACTAATCATAAACACATAAACAGTTATTCAACTAAACTAATATTACAACTTTTCGAAGAGACCTCCGCAGGAACCTTCCACATCGCCAAATCAGGGTTAAGTTTCTAAATCTGTGTATAGGCTTTAAATACCCACACGACTTAATTTTCGGTAATGTGAATCCGTCTAAGCGCACCGTGTCATCGTGGTGGAAGTTGGAATATCGTCAAAATCACCGTTTATTGCCCGTGGTCCTACCGCGTAGTCCTACCAGTAGGACAACGGGCAATTGCTGTTGCCGTAGTTCTTCCAGCCCGTGGTTCAACCGCGTGTGTTCTACCAGTAGGACCACGGGTAATTTCTGTTGTCACCATATACGGATAGGCCAATGCTTAGCGATAGGATATCAAAGGGTGATATTTAAATAATAGTTCTTTTAGGCACGTTACTACTAAGCAATATCGGTTAGAATCCCCTCCCCCTAGTCATAGTACGAATAATAACCTAACCAACCGCTTTTCAGAAACCCACCACCGTTGAAATCAGCCAGAAATTACCCTCGTGGGACGCGGACTACTGACAATAAGAAATCAGCACCAAGCACACGGAACCCGACCACTTCGCAGCGGAAGAACTCCGACGTTAGGAACCCTAAACTAGCCCCCAATAAGGCGCATAGTGGTAAGTGCTAATTTAACATTCATATGCATATAGTAATATGCTTACACTTTGGGACTGCACATGAAGGCAATTTTGGAAATTGTTTGTATTGTTCTCTTCGTGGGCGTCGCGTCGAAGACAGACTGACTGACGCGCGTTGAGAGCCGGCGCTCCTAAGACAGTCTTAAAAATCCGCGCGCTTAACCCCGTCTATTTTTCATTTTATAGTCGTCTCTGATTACTAGTATTTCTGCGAACTATAGACCTCACGAGTACAAACTTCCATGTGCAGCCAATCGGCCGGTGAATTGTGCCGCAGCAAAGTTTCTCCATTTTTGGTCGAAATACCCATCCAAAATTGCTGACGGCAAAAATCTATGAAATTGTAGAATCTTTATACCAAGTCTTGACAAGATTAGTTGACAGATACGACCAGTACGCGAGTGCCAACATACATACATACGGAGTCCAGACAGATAAAAACAAAATTCTGTTCGCTTAACACGGTATTCACTTGTTGCGACGGCAAACACGACAAACGTTTTCAAATTCATTACTAGAAAGTCTTGGCGTTGCTTAATTTATAAGTAGCTAGGCATTATGCGACTCATATTGCAACGTTTATACATACAACTTTGACAGGGTAAAGTATCTTTCAATAAAGTCAATAAGGACATCAATAACATAACTAAATATTCTGCCAAAACAATGGCCCGCTGAAAAACATCTTCATTGGAAATCACCTTCAAAGAAATTAAAATTCGAATCGCGTGTCATTGAATTAGTTACAGTTTTACAGACACGTAACTAACAGGCTAAACGAAACATACTTCTGGTTTGGCAAATTACATGTTTAATTAAGGTTGAAATTTAAACAGATAAAGTCACACAACATGTAAGTCAAGGTCAAGTCTAGCCATGCACTGGTAAAAGTCGTGCCAACTTTACTACAAGTTTCTTCGGAATTTTGAAAACCATGCGATAAAAACATGTTTCACCTGATTATATCACGTGCACTAGCACGAGTGTAGATGCTAGTATAACAGCACGCGTAGATAAAACGCGAATACAATAATAATAGGTATTAAGAATAAAATTATACATTACAATACAATACAACTATATTGCACACCAGAAAAATATAGAACAACTTACAATGCTTACAACGTACATTGCAGTGACTTAATTTTTTTCAGCGACAGTGTTATTGGAATGGACGGGCCCAGCGCTTGCAAATCGTTAAAAAATAACAAGTCAACACAATCAAGCATTCTTAGCTAAAAGTATGCATATTACATTTGCCAGAAAATAGAGATATCTAAAGCGAATCTAATTACGGCATGACAGAAAGAGAACACGTGTACATGTATTAGAAGTTTGTATTGTCGTATCGTACGGCTCGCATGTCGTAAAGACAGAGTACTGAGTGACTGACGCGAGTGGAGAGCTGGCGCTCAACATATAGTCTTCAAAATCCGTACGCTTATTTCCCTTCCAGTCATTTTATCATTGTCGCTGATTTTTTCGCATTTCCGCCAGAACCGTATACAGAGAAACCAACTATCTATGGCCAGAACTCTGTTAATAGAGTATGTTATTTAAGACTGACAGCTCACCTAATGTTTAGTGCCATTTTTTTAAGCTGAATATTGCTGATAGCATAAAATGATCTTTCTTAATTTTATTCCAGCAAAAACAAAAGACGCCCCTCACAAAGATGGCGGGAAAGCATCGGAAAAGCAAGACAAGGACAACAACAACGGCGACACGGACGACGAAAAACACAATAACGAGGAGAAGAGATACGAACCGCCGAGTGCAGCCGACAGTGACCTCGTTGACTTGCTCGGTAAGTAGACAGAGCAGGGACAGAGACGTGCTCAAAGATTTTTTCTGTACAAAAACGCGTCATCTTATGCAGGACGAGAGTTAAATTCCGCCATCTCGCGGTATACAGGACAAGTTTTTGAAAATCCTGCGCCGCACTGCACTCGTTACCCTGAAATATTAGATGTCGAATATCTTCATGCACAGTAATTTCTCTGGTAACATTGCCCTTCAAAACACACGAATACCTGCACACTACTGTTAGTCGGTTGAATAACTGGCAAAGGACCATACACCTGAATTCTAAGTCAGTCTTACGCTAGATATCGCGATTTGTTGGTCGGAATCTTGAATAGCGAAGAACGAGTGATCTGACCTGTGCTCATGATTAGGAATAAATAATGGTAGAAAGCTATAAAAAAAGCGATCTAGCTAATAGCATGGTAGAATAATATTATACTACGCCAAGTATGACACTCCCGAGTGACAAAGGTCACGTGGGTGACACAAGCCTAGTTCATCGACGTGAAATGACCAGTAATATTATTTTATAAATTATTACCAGATTTGATTCCCAATTTTCCAATTTTGTTGCCATATAGTGGCAACTGGAGTGACGTAGGCAAGTGTCACTCCCGGAGTAGCAGACCTTGTTTTCTTGGATCATGGCTAATAGTATAAATGTTATGTTTTCAGAAAGAGATATAGTACAAAAGAACCCTAACATCCGGTGGGATGACATAGCTGATCTCGCGGAGGCGAAGCGGCTGCTAGAAGAAGCAGTCGTGCTGCCCATGTGGATGCCTGATTACTTCAAAGTACGTACTATTTTTCATAACAATAATTATATTTTTTTAACAAATTTTTACAGGTCAAAAATATCAACAATAGAATATACATAGTACTAATGAAGAGTACAAGTGAATAAATATTTAATAATGTCAGTTTAAACTGGTAATTTATAATTAGTTAGTAATAATAATATAATTATTATACAATATCGATAGTCATAATAATTAATAATATTATTAAAATGTTAATCTAATCTTTAAAATTAGAAAATTCTTTGTAGCAGTTGAACGTATGCTCTAACGAAGCGATTATATTAAAATAATAAAAAATAACTCTCCGTTTCCTTATAGGCTTAAGAAGCGTGTATTCGCGCTCTCGCTCGCGCTTTCAACGTTCAAGATGGTAGCACGAAGGCTATATATATATATATATTTGTCTAATGGCACACTTCGTTCCCACCGTGTGTCGTAGAATATTGCCCATTTTTATATTTTCGTCGGTTGTTAAGGGATGGTCCGGACCTCTTAACCCCTTATGGTACCCTTATATACGCCGATGAGTCCTACCACTATATTTTTTCGAGCTAATGACACTTGTATGGTACCACATTTTTTCCCTTAATGCCTTTTCTTTTTGTGGTGACTCACGCTGTCCCACCAAATATCTATGGGACATGTCGATCCCATTATGCTGTAGCGGTCATAGAGTTTAATATTGCCTTACATCGCAGGGTATCCGGCGGCCGTGGAAAGGCGTCCTAATGGTGGGCCCGCCTGGCACCGGGAAGACGATGCTGGCCAAGGCGGTGGCCACGGAGTGCGGGACCACCTTCTTCAACGTTTCCTCCTCCACCCTCACCTCTAAGTACAGGGGCGAGTCAGAGAAACTCGTGCGGTTGCTCTTTGAAATGGTAAGCTTAGACTAATTCTAGACTACAAAAAGAAGTCTACAAGCTTTTTATTTTCTTGACTGACTTTTCTTACGATCAAATTTCATTTTCAGTACAAATTGTAGCAAGCCTTAAATACAAAGGGCTTTGTTTTTTGTTAACAATGAGTTATAGAATACAAGCGGTGCCCCGCGGGTTTGGCAGCGATTCCTGGAATAGAAAGTAGCCTACTTTATTATATTTTATAAAGCTACCTCTAAACCAAGTCTCATCCAAATTTGTTCAGCCGTTTCAGCGTGAAGGAGTAACATATATACAAACACACCGACAAATTATTGAATTTATAATATAAATAAATATCGGTGGAAATTTTTCACACAGCGCCATCTAGCCCCAAACTAAGCAAAGCTTGAAATATGGAAACTAGATAAGGTGATAGTAGAATACTTATATACTATTTTTTTTAATACTTACTACACTCTGTCACAGAACAAACATCTATGTTTGTCCTGGGTGGGGATCGAACCCACGCCCTACAGCTTTGAACGCAGACATGCTACCAACTGCGCTATAAGGCATTCAAATATAAGTGTGATTGTACATAAACAAAATCCAGGGCATTTTCTTAAAGGTATTGTTTGCAGGCGCGGTTCTACGCGCCGAGTACGATTTTCATAGATGAGATCGACTCGCTATGCTCGCGCCGCGGCTCGGACAGCGAGCACGAGGCCTCGCGCCGCGTCAAGTCGGAGCTGCTCGTACAGATGGACGGCCTCGGGTCCATGTCCGACGAGCCCGCCAAGGTAACATTCATGTCCCACGAACACAGTATCCCATAATATTCTACGAACCCATCAAAGTATCATTTATGTCGTCGCTTCCCACAAACCCGTCTGTATATCACTTATATCCCATAAGCCCGCCAAGGTATCACTTATATCTTTATGTCCCACAACCACAAAGCATCACTTATGTCCCACGAACCTGTCCAAGCACCATTAACCAACTAACCGACCAAGGTATCACGTAATGTCCCAGAAACTGCCTGCGCAACACTGATGTCCACTGATGACTCTGCTAACTTATCACTATGACATTTGATCACTCGTATTTATATATTGCATAAATATTTGTTTTTCATATTAAATATTGTTTATTTTATTATCTAATTAATTATTTGTATTTTATTTATTAGTCATTTAAATTTATAAGTATAGATATTTTTTGTTATTAGTTAATTGAAATGTAATTAATGTATTTGCTCTTAACTATAATTTATTTTGTGCGCCTACATCCCCATCTCTTTAACCGTGGGGATGACTGGTAGAAAATGCTTTAGCATTAAGTCCTCCTTTTGTACATTAATGTATTTGTGTGTGCAATAAATAATTAAATAAATATTACAAATCTACCAAGGTAACACTAAGGTCTCACAGACCCGCCAGGGTATCATATCGAACCTACCACATATACAATATGTAACAAAAAAGGTTCAACAATACTGAAGGGTATGTATGTATGTACTCATCATTATGAACAACTATGGGACTAACACTGAAATCGCGAAAAAAAAAACAGCTGCACCTTGATCAGCACAGCTTTTCACAGATCAGCAACTTTTTGTATAGAACTGCTGATTTTTATTTCGCGATTCGATGTTGGCCACAAAGTTGTTCATAATGATGAGTACATGCATACATACCCTTCAGTATTGTTGAACCTTTTTGTTACACATTGTATAAAAAAGTGTACAAACGGATATTGTTTCATTTTAATAATGAACCTTATCAACCCGTTATAGCATTGTAAAACATTCGGCATCGTAACACGTCACACGATTGGCGCGGTCACAAGCGTCTTGAGAGCAAAACAAGGCATATTACGCTATTTATGCCTTGTTTTGACGGTGCCGTTTTGGAGCGGGGATCTACCCTATATTATTTCATCGCAGAATGTACCTACCATTTTATGGTTTTATAGGTTCTTAGATATGTGACTTAGTCTCTATTAGTACTCGATACGATAGTACAGCGGAAATAAACTAGAGAAACAGTATACAGCAGTTGGACTATAGTTACTTCTTGATCAACTACCAACTAAAATAAAACGCTTTTAAAAAAAAATACAACCGCCTTCAACTTCGAATACATGGATGACATCTTCATATTTTCTAGTAATTTTGATTTAAAAACCAAACTACTGAACCGATTTCAATAAAAATTATACGGGACCACCTCTGAAGCAATACCTACCAAACAATATAAGAATCATCAAAATCAGCTCATAATTGACGAGAATTGAGTAATCGCATAAAAAAGATATAAAAAATAATATACAGCAGAATTGAGAACCTCCTTTTTGAAGTCTGTTGAAAAAGATTGTAATCATCCACAGATAGTAATGGTGCTGGCTGCCACGAACTTCCCTTGGGACATCGACGAAGCCTTGCGACGGCGGCTCGAGAAGCGGATCTACATCCCGCTTCCCACGCAGGAAGGTCGAGAGGCACTCCTCCATATAAACCTTAAGGAGGTGCAGGTCGACAAAGAGGTGGATCTCCGGATGATCGCCAAGAAACTGGACGGATACTCCGGCGCTGACATTACTAACGTTTGCAGGTACTGTTCCGAACTTTCTATACAATAAGCCAGGGACCGCGGGAGTACTCCATGACGGGGGGAACAACAAACAGAGAGACCTTCTTTGCCAGGTATTAAAATTGGAGGGGCCGCAGCACCCCACGTTTGATTGGCATTCAACCGCCAAGCAGTAGCTTGGCGGTTGAATAACTGGTTGAATACTGTTGCACTACTGTGTGCAAGCATTACTGTGTACCGGTTTGAAGGGCTATGTTACCAGAGAAATCACCGGGTATGAAGAGATTTAACATCTAATATCTCAGGGTGACGAGCGCAGTGCAGTGCGGCGCAGGATTGTGTTCGCAAGTTCACAATTCTAGCACTGCTACTGTTAGTGGCAGGCGTGACGCTTACCACTAGGTGAAAGTCTTGCTCATCTCGTCGCTTGACCGTAAAAAAATAACCTAAACGGACCGACGGTGATGCGATGGTGACCAAGAAACTGTAGTCATGTCAACGGTCTACGCGAATAATATTTATAAGTAGCCATATTCAAAATCAAACGTAACAGATTATATGAGTTTACAATTGCATGCATTATGCATGTATTTACAATTGCATAGTTGGAAAGCATGAAGGTCGCAAGAAAAAAACATACAAGCTTTACAGTAAAGGAAAACTGTCCAATTGTAAGGAAACTTGTATAGTACGGAGAAGTAATCCAATAGCATAATTATGTTTAATCCGCTCACCCGCACCAACCCAGTGAGGTGGAATGAAATATTTAATTACACTTCAAGGGTATAGCGCCTTATGCAGTGCCATGTGCAGTTGTAGGTCTCGAGCGTCTCTCGGACGTCTTACTTTTGGTGTGAGCTCAAACATTCAAACATTTGTATTTGTTTTCAGAGATGCGTCTATGATGTCCATGCGGCGCAAAATCGCCGGACTGAAGCCTGAGCAAATCAAACAGCTGGCTAAGGAGGAACTGGACCTGCCCGTCACCAAGCAAGACTTCATGGAAGCCCTCTCCAAGTGCAACAAATCAGTTTCTAAAGGCGACATACAAAAATACCTCTCGTGGATGACGGAGTTCGGATCATCCTGATTGTAACTCAAAATTCACAAGCGCAGAACATTTACGCTCTTAAACAGAAACGTTCAATAGGCCTGTGAAGTGCAATGTGCTTTGTCTTATGCTCGCGAGTGATACTCTTAAATAGCGAGAAGTTTACAGAGCATCTCATAGAAATGCTTATTGAATGTTCTTGAATAAGGGTTGTGTATAACACATCGTTTTAAGAGAATGGCCTTATTTATAAAATGCAACCTTTGGACTGTTACAGTATTAATACGAAAAGTATAAATAGTGGCGTGGCATATCGGAACAATTTGAGTGTAAATTTATAGTTGACGAAACATTCCCCGTTCGGATGTAAATAATCATTTAAAATTTCTCATTTCTCGCTGTTGGTTGTTGCTAGCACAATTCATAGGTAACAAATTCTGTATATAATTTAATAATACTAATCAAGATTCTTCTTCTTCTTCTCAAGATCTGTCATCACATTATTAATTATGTTTTTACGTGTACTTACTTAAAATTAGATTTTTGAGATTCATAGTTTATTAATTTAAAATTTTAATGCCATAACTAATTTAGATATACTTTTTTATAGATTTTGTAATAAAATATTATGTTATTGTATTAGGAATTTATTTTGGCATTTATTCTGTAGTATTTCGCTCAATTAAAATTAATAGGCATGTTTTCATGTGATAACGCTGTGTTTTCCATAATTTCAAAAGAAACCTTTGCTTGTCATGTTTACCCAATCACAAGCATATACCATACTAATGTTTTAATATTTTTTATTAGATAATCTAAAATATTATTAAGTCATAAAAATAGCGATAGGTTTATGTTTCCAGACATTTTCTTGATTCATTGGAACTCCAAAACATTTTAATTTTGGTTTACTTAATATAACACAGTATAAGTAAAAAACAACAATATTTTTGCATCAAAATTTAACTAATCTTATAAATGAAGAAGACGAAATAAATCAATTTTTAAAATATATAATTTCGTTTTATTTTAACACTCGTAATGTATAATTTTAGATTAGAAAGAAGCTATTTCTAATCATATCGATTTGAAGATGCACTTCACCTATTGCGTGGAGAAATTATCATCGGGGCTGAACTATCGCAAATAGTTCTAATTGCTAGCAACCTGCATACGTCCAGAGAAGAAAAATCCCTGGCTTATTTGCACAGAACAATATACTCTTACAAGCTCATGGGAATCTGCCAACAAGCAGCTTGGTCATGTGGTGGATATGGCCTAATGGCCCTTTGAGAGTAGGCCTGACCAGCATTGGACTAATAAAAAGGCTGCTTATACACTAGCAAGCTCGCAACTTGAAGCGGATGAATACTGTAACTGGCCACTGGCGCAGTAAAGTGGGGTCCTACCAGAGAAATTTACTAGATTTCTTTGGGTCCTACATAACAAAATAAAAGTACAGTGCCAGAAAGAGGTGTTGCCAATTTATACGTAATTTTGAAGAGTTTGCATAGAAAGTAGCGCCCCCATTTTTTTTCTACTCTTTCTGGTACAGCTCTTTGATTATTTAAATATATATATAGAGAGAGAGAGAGCTAGATCCTCCAAGGGTACAGCTATAAACTGGTGGCTGGAGTGATTTTTCGCTAGTATTGCCAGAAGAGAAAAAGTTTACGTTTCAAGACTTGCTAAGGAGCTAGATCCTCCAAGTGCTAAGCTAATCGGATAGCTTGCATTAGGACTGGGATGAATACTCCAACTGGCCACGGGCACAGACAGTACTACCAAAAGTAAAAATCACGCTAGCGGCCACGGAGGTCTGCTAGCGTGATTTTTCCCTATAGTATTGCCAGAAGAGTAGAAACGTAGAACGACCAAGTAGAAACTTCATTTTGATAATGCAAGCTATCCGATTAGCTTAGCAAGTCTTGATATTCAATCTTTATAGCTCCCAGCAAATCTGTGAATGATTACAAATTCATCCGATTCATTGATATCCAACCGACTTCCTCCGACTTACTCATCATCATCAGCTAGGAGATGTCCACGGCTGCATGAAGGCCTGCCCCATAATAGGGCAGAGTTGCCATAATCCACACGCTTGGCAGGCGGCTTGGATAAAAAAATATATAATGCTTATTTCATTTACATCAGCTCCGACTCTGTCATCCTGAATTTAGATGAATGAGAGGGATAATATATGTGAATTCGAACGGAAACCTTTTCTATTGAATTGTGGGGGGTATTCACAACTCAATCGAAAACATTTCCGTTCGGATCCACGCTCTCCGTCTCTGTCATCCGGAATTTAGAGGATTGGGACGGGTAATGTGGATCCGAACGGAAACCTTTCCGATTTAGTTGTGAATATCCCTGCTTTATTGTCATGCTTTTTTGTAGTTATTGTTTGTCTTTATAACCAAGTACTTGCCCATGGTATTTCCTATGCATCTGCGGCCTCACTTAAAAACGCCGCTTAAACTTAGTCACTGCTTAAACTTCTATGTGTTGTTCTTACACGTGATCACGTTTGTTTGACGTTTCACGTTGATTCACAAGAAGTTTGACAGAGCATCTTAAGCAGTGATTAAGTTTGAACGGCGTTTTTAAGTAAGGCTACATCTGATAATCAAAGGCTAGTCAGAGAAATATACTGTAGAAGATACCTAGAGGTAAATTTTCTAAGGGCACGTCTGGTCTGCGCAAAGTCAGAGCCATCTACAATGAGCTTCTTTTTTTTAATTGCCTGTCTGAAAATCATAGATTGGTTTTTAACTGGTTTTTAATCATTAAAAACTTACATGAATGGAAAGTTTTCTGACAGCTGACAAAACGCAGTTTTTTCCTTATTTATTGGCATCGCACGTGGTGCATTCTGCCAGTGTCAAGTTTTTATATCAAGACAAATATGTCCTGAAATCACAGTGAGTCACACGAAATTAGTCATAGTCGAGTCCAAGTCATGCCTTAGTAAAGTTGTGGTGACTTTACTATGAGCTTCTACGGAGCGGAGTTTTGAAAACAACACGAAAATAAATGTTTCCCCACATTATATCACTTGCTCACACTCGTGCATGTAATTCAACACTCAATGAATAAAATGCCACCATTTTATATCATTAATTCGCGAAAAACACAAGTTTGAAAAAATAATACAATGCAGCGACATGATTTTATCGCGTTACCGCCAAAACTCCATAACGAAGCGCAGTTCTACATCTGCGCTATCTGTCGAGTAGAAGGAAACATTTTATTTTTAAATTCATGATTGGAAAATCGATCGTTATTACATTAAAAAAATACAAGTTTTTAGAAAATAATACAATGCAGATACAATGTAGCACGCGCCGAGGACTAATTGCTCTTTCCCCGTGCGGGAACGTGATAAAACTACAATATGGATACGCCTGTCTCGTTTTCAAGGGGCAAAAAAGAGTGGATATACGTTTATAACGGCTCGCGTGCTAGGCGGGCAGGGACACTCGAAGGAAGAATGATTTTTGATTTTGAAAATTTTAATGATTTTTCCTTGACTTCAAATCACGTGCGGCGGACTTACTTTTTTACGCTCATAGAAATTAGATCTGTCTATGGTACTATTTTAAAAAGTCACATTATCAATGGTATTGTTAACATTATCTGTGCCGATAACTTGCCAAATTTTTATCATGTTGGTACAAAAAAACCGGTAAAACACGAATCAAGATGGATAATTATATTCGTATATTTGTTAGTCATCTTAAGTTTACATATAATTTTATTGAAAAAATATATTAAAAAAAAAAAAATTATGTACCAATTAGTAATCTTTCTTATTATTTAAATAAACACTTAAAAGTATTATTCCCATTAACGTGAAGTTAGCAGTCAATAAGTTGGCGCCAGCGGAACTTGCTTACTTCAGCATTAGTATGTTGGTACGACTGTACAACTACGTGGTCGCGACTGTACACAAAAATGTAAACATGCACCTATATTTCAATGAAATACCTATCTAAACCTTTTGTAATATTGTATTAAAATTTCCATTTTACGTTCGATAATTTGGAAATTGATAGAGAAAAGTAGACATGTTTTGTCGAATCACATCTATCGCAATGTTTTTCTTACTGAAGTGAACTTAGGCAAAAGCGTCGTAGACAAGACAAGCGCTCGCTGCAGAATTTCAAGTCTGTAATGGCGGACGCTAATAATTTTGGAACATTCGTGATTGTATTGTTCAGTGCTTGAGTTTTTCGTGGATCACCGTTTTGGGAATGTGTTTTGTTTTAAGTGGACCAACCAGAAGTGTAAAAACGTGATAGTGATAAGAAATATTGTTCAAACATGACAAAAGCGCTAGCTAGCTATGTAACCTTTTCCCTAACCTCGTTTACGCCAATGGAGTAGATATTATGTGATCGATGTGTTTGCTTCGGTGAACGATATTTCGTCCGTTTCGTGCTTACTATTAGTGCCTGGTTCATCGTCAAATAGTGATGGAAGTGTCCGCGTCGCGGTTTTGCAATCCGACGCCCGATTTCGATGTAACGTAAGCGAGCCGGTCGATCGCTGTAGCGAGTGTGCAGAGACGGCCGTTGTCAGCCGAACATGGCTGCGACGCAGGCAGAGTCTCAACGAAACGAAGTGAATGTAGAGCAGAATCTATCCGAGCAGCTCAGTGATTCTCGTAACGCTTTGTTACAAAACGGCACCGACAAGTCCGTCGGGCGCGTTCCGCCCGATGGCGTCGTGAACACAAAGAGTAAATCGCCGATGTCGGCCGATCCCGGGCAGCCGCGCGACGGTGGCGAGGCGCCCGGTCACGATCGGGGCGGAGAGAGGCCGGGACCCGACCAATATGCCCCGTATAGATATCCGGAAGGCGCGGATCCCTACTACGGCCAGCGGCCAGGTTTTCCCGGTAAACCACGGCCGCCGGGACCGCAGCAAGCGCGTTTCTTCCCCGGACAGCCGGCCTCACAAGCACCAGGGCCCACGCCTACTCTCAACTCGTTGCTTCAGTCGAGTGGTGCACCGCCACATCGGTATCCCAACAGCTACGAGCAGCCACCGGCCGGCTACGGTCCGGGGCCTGGCTGGCCGCCACAACGGCCTATGCCTCCTTATAACCCACAAGGAAACCTGTATAGAAATTCAACGGTGAGTTCAGTGTTTGTTTATACATAATGGTGCTTTCATTCATTTAGATACCATATCAATATGATAGCTTTAATGTTTTCTTTTGGCTTTTTACCATGTTTTAGCAGCTGCTGTGAGTTCAGTGCTGTTGTAAAAACTTCTATACTAAATAAAGTTGTTTACTACATTTGAATAGGTACTTACTGGATGTATATCATAATTATAGTCCAAAAATGGTCTCAAAAGTGGGTCATGTGATTATATCTTGCAAATTTAACAAATATTGTTGCTCTTTCCTTAGTTGAACATTAAAATGAAATGTATATAATTTTAATCCTGTCAGATTCATGAGGCTTAGAAAGTAGTACAACAGAATTGACACATAAGGCATTGTTGTTTAGGTAGAAAAAGTCTTCTTACTATGTTGAAATTACAAGCAGACCAAGGCTTAAGCTGATCGCTGATGCTAGGCCAGAGCAGAGGACAAAGGTAAAAGTAAAAATTCAGCATCATGCAGGCATGGCTGGTTAAATTTTGTTTCTAAAAACTGGGCCTTAAAACAACTAGCAAAGCTTTGCAGTTTTACCTGCTATCCTGCATCTATAATAGGGAATATGAAACTGTTTCAATTATTAAAAATAACAGAATAAGTAGAAAGTTTCACTGAATCTGATGATTACATCGAAAAAATAATAGAAAACGGCTTGTAAAGTTTTGAAATATAAGCATTATAAATATTTGGGAGTCATCTATCCCTTTATACCTATCAAAACATGTACTAGTATAGAATTTGTTTGGAATCGTGTGCTTTGACATCATTAGCCACTACTATAGTGACCTCCCCCAGTCTAACATGAAACTTAAATGTTTATAACTTCATTATTGGTGCACATTTTCAAATGTTTTTTTTGTGAGTCAAAACATGCATATTTACAATTGTATCTAGGATAAAAAGTAGATTGTTAATCCAGGGTATACCTAAAACATCTTGCCTTTCCAAATATCACTGGAATACATTGATGAACGACACACATCATCATCAGCCCGGAGATGTACACTGCTGAACGAAGGCCTCCCCCTTAGACCACCACACTGTATAACAACCTGCCATTCGCATCCACCGGCTGCCCGTGATTTACAATGTCGTCGGTCCACCCAAACTGAACTGAACTAAACTGACTAGACTGAACGATCTGGATAAAGCCATTGCAAACACAAACGCTGATCTGTGCAGAACCATAGAGTGGAGCAGATCCTTTGGTCTTAAACCTACAAAATCACAAGTGATCGTCATAGGTAGCTCGTACATGATCTCTAGGGTTGACTGGGCTACGATTCCAAATGTATCATTCGATGGGATTGTCATACCCTTTAGTCAGTTGGTTAGAAATCTTGGTGTGATTTTTGATCGCACCTTGAGTTGGACTTTACACATTAGGACGATTAGCAGCAAATTATTTTCTTCTGGTGGCTCGCTAAGATGTCTTCGTAACTTCTTACCCACTGCCACTAAAGTTGCGTTCGCACAATCTCTTCTTCTTCCCATCTTAGATTATGATGTTGCCTGCTATATGTACAGACCAACACTGCACATCACATACTCGGCAATAGAGTCGTTTATAATTGGAACAGGTTGCCTGAGGATATAATTTCATCCAAATCCTTAAACGCAATTAAAAACAGCCTGGATAAATGGATAAAAAAGAAGAAGATAGACTTAACAGACAAATACTGAAATTCAACACTGTTTGATATAGGCACATTAGCATAATGCTGCTCGCCTATCATTAAATAAATAATACATCAATCTTGATCTCACTGAGGACCAGCTAGATAAACTTGAGCGCCTTCAAAATTATTGTATTAAATTTATATTTGGTGTATGCAAATATGATCACATTTCTCAATTTCGCGAAAAACTCAAGTGGCTACCTAATCGTCTTCGCCGGAATTCTCACATGCTCTCTCTTCTAATATAACATTTTATTCATCCCTGCTACCCCTCGCTATTCAAAAGAACAGTTTACTTTCTGGTACACTTTCCACTCCCTACATCTTTGGTCGAAAGACAACCTCTCCCTCAAGACCCCCACCGTGCATTGGGAGACATTTTATGGTAAGTTGTTTGCGTTCAGTTGTGGAACGCACTACCGGTGCTTATTAGACAAGCTCCTTCACTCGCCATTTTTAAGGAGCAAATTATGCAATTATATTTATCGCAAGTGCTTCCTCATTGATGCTAGTAAATTCTCATAATTTTATTATATCTCTATATTGTCATAAATAATTATATATATATTTATATATATATATTATTATATAACAGGGTGTGCAAGAAAAGAAAAGTGTGAAATCATAAACATAAATACCATAATTATTCTAACATAAAAAAATACAAAAAATATAAATACATACTAATACTTAAAATGCCTACAATGTATTTTATTTTTTTATGTTAGAATAATTATGGTATTTATGTTTATGATTTCACACTTTTCTTTTCTTGCACACCCCGTCTTCTATGCATTCTTTATATCCTCTCCATACAAAGGTTGCCTGGAAGAGATTGCTTTTAGCAATAAGGCCACCACTTGTTCCAATATTTAAGTTTATTAAATTATTTCTGTGTAATTCTTGGTGTGAACAATAAAGAAATCAATCAATCAAATGAGCCAAAATAACATAAATAGGCCTAGTCCATCATCTATCATACACTCACAATTTTTTTTAACTAACATTATTATGAGGTGTATGAAATAGGTATGATAGGAAGTATGAAAAATTTGGTCAGTACCAAGCATACATAACCTTATAAATAATGAAATTACTGTCATACAAGTTTTTACAAAATCTATTAACTAAAGGTGATTTGGCAAGCGCTCCAGGAGCCGCAACACTGCCTAGAAAACAGAAATTCATTTTGTACTTTCTGTTCAAAGCTTAATGTAATATCTGAATTATTGTTTGCCGTTGTTATTGTAAAATTATGATAGGTATAAAATTTCTCAAAAATAAAGGCATATCATACAGTTTTAGACTGTAAATGGCTTTTTCCAGCAGTATTGGAGTTTTGGTGTGAAAATTATATCTCACCTTTGTGTTAATACCTTACGTGGTTCACCTAGGTGTTCCACAGATACTTTTTTGTGTCTGTAGTCTCTGCCCAATAGTCAATAGGTGAACCATGGGTAAGAAACGCTTCAAACAAGGTACTAAATAAAAAAAATCTGCTGTTTTATTAAATATTGAGTGTTGAGTCCCTCTGGCCTGTCCCCATCCCGCAGTCCCACCACGACACACACCCGGTGAGTGCCCGCTCCAGGAAAGCCCTTGATGAGGCCACCACCCGGCCGTTCCCCATCGCTCTCCACTGTGCCCTCTGCTGATCAGAGGGACACGCGGAGAGCCCTCATGTCCGGACTAGGTCCGGACCCACGGGCCCAGCGGCCCCATCTCGGGTACCTCTTAGCTTTACCGTGGGGACACTTCCCACGGCTACTAAGCCCCGACAAGGCGGGTACCCCTGGGGGGGGATCTAATAATCCTTTATATTTTACGTGGGGAAATGCCTTTACGCATACCCATCCGCCGGGGGCGGCAGATGGGTGACGTCGGGCTCAGCGCCAGAGTGGCGCCACTACCAACTAAAACCCCACGGTGTTCCTCCTGCGATGGCACAGGTGCAAGGCCGCGGGACCGCTCTCGCATTCTCCGCAGCCAACTCTGCCATCTGCCATCGCCAACGTCCGCCGTTAAGTGGACCCGCCTCGGGAGGAGATACTCCCCCCGTTCGGCTCAAGCGATGCACCTGGAACACTATGGTGCATCACCATCTCTATAGGGTCTCTGCCTAGTTGGGGGAGTCGGACGCCCCCACATCCGACCACCCAGACCCTCGGAGCGGTGACGGAGTGCGGGCACGATCAGCTCGCCTCCGTCTCCGCGCTCTCCGGAGCGGGTGAGCGAGAGGATTATTCTCCCTCTCCCGCTCCTCGGCTTCCCTCTGCGACACGACCGTCTCGCAGAAGGAAACCATCGCCTCCCATGACCTCTCGTCGTCAACAATCTTTGCCAAGATTGTTGACAAGGAGAGGTCCGCCCCCACGACCGCGACTAGGGCTTGTCGCGGTCCCGCCGCCGGACATGTCTCCAGTGCATGCAGAGAAGTGTCCTCTGCAGACCCGCACTGGTGACACTCCGGCGTCTCCTCCCTTCCGGCAACACGACACAGGTACCTCTCGAAACAACCATGTCCCGTAAGGACCTGCGTCAACCGGAACGTGAAGGGAAGAGTCCCGTGGCTGCGCTGCGCCCATTCAACGAGTACGGGCCGGATTGCCTCAAGGAGTCGTTGAGCTCCGGCCCCCCTGTCTCTGGGCTCCGATAGGAGTCCCCCCCCTCCACTCCAACAGGGCTGTGTTCCGCACATTTCTGTGCCACAGCCTCTCCTCCATTGCCGTGAGACGCAGGTCCCGCTCTCTGGCCCGCACTCTGTGCCAGTAGACCGAGGACAGGACCTTAGCCTCTAAGTCCCACGGCAGCGAGCCAGCAAGGGCGCTGGCCACCTCGAACGAGAGTGTGCGGTAGCCCCTGCACACTCTTATTGCCCATATGGGAGCACCATAAAGGGCCATGGATCGCACGACCGCCATATATAGGCGGCGGCAACTCCCGTCTCCCAGGTTGGGGAGCAGGCGACTCAGCGCTGCAGCGGTTCCCGTCACCTTGGGCGGTCAACCACTGCAGGTGCGCCTCACACTTCCATCTGCTGTCAAGAACAATAACCAAAAAAAACATCTATTTTATTTTAGGTATTATTTGGCTAATATTATTTTCTTTAAGAGGTACCATTAAGATTAATCTAGAGATATAAATTTCTGACTGTACAAATTTTCTACACTATAAAAATAATAATACTTATAATTTAAATCTAAATTAAACTGAATACCTATCCTGAACTATCCAAAACTATAAACTACAGGTAAAAAACATGTTAGTTTTAGGTTAGTAAGTAGGTTCAATGATCTTTTCTTTTTTTTTTTGTGAATGGTGCCTGAAAACTGAATCCTGCCCCTTTCTACTACCGGACGGCCAGACAAACCCGATAAAAGCGTCATTCGTATGTGGTGTACATTCTCCACATACACACAAGGCGTTTCGATTCCACATTTGTTATTAGTATGTTGAGGTTGTGTAACCCCCTGCCGGAGTCGTGAGTTTCCCGTAATGTAGGGTAAATAATATCCCGTACTGTCCCGTAATCAGCCAGGGTGTGGTCAAACACAAACCAATTCTAAATTTTAAAAAAAATATTCACCAGGTTTGTCTGAGGTCAACATGCACAAGTATATACAACAACACTGTACTGTATTTTGCAAGAACTTACTATCATTGTACAGTCAGCAACATAGTTTTAATTTAAACTAACTTGCTGTAGTGGCAACATAGTCGGTGTATTCCGGTCCAATCCCAAGAAGAGATACCAGGTGGGATCATTTTTATTTATAATTATTTTATTATTGCGGTCTGACTGATCATACATTTTACTAAAAAAGTGGTATCCATTCAAAAAGTAATATTTAATTATTTTAGTATTCCAGTCTGATCCTGCCTACATTTTTAACACTTTTTGGTATTTTGGGTACAGTTTGCAAATTAAAAACTTTTCACATAGAAATTTATATTATTATTTGTGATGTTTCAAATGTTCTTAGTAGGTACCAGAAAAGCAGAAGTTCTAGGAGGTATGAATCTGCTACACGAATTTTCTTGAGCATCTTCTTAGACCCTACAAAGGCATTTGACACTGTCTCTGTCTCCCTTCTTCTCGATAAAATGGAAAGAATGGGTATACGAGGTCCGGCCTTAGATATTTTTAGAGATTACCTCACGGATCGTTCCCAAGTAGTGAAAATAGGACCTTTCTTAAGCCTAGAGGAATCCCTAGATTACGGCGTTCCTCAGGGCAGTATTTTGGGCCCCACCCTGTTTCTCATATACATAAATGAACTCTGTGACCTGTCTCTAACAAATTGTAGCATCTCTTGCTATGCTGATGATACAGCCCTTGTTGTCCATGGTTCAACTTGGATCGAAGCTAAACTGCATGCTGAGAAAGCTTTACAGGTTATTATATCCTGGCTGGCAGGAAATATGCTTACTCTAAACTTGACCAAAACAAAATACATGACGTTCTCATTACGATCGTCAACACAGCCACCTTCTGGTTCATACTGCTTAAAAGCCCACACATGTTCTTCTCCTAACTATGAATGTGACTGTACCTCTCTTGAAAGATCTAATAATACGAAATACTTAGGTGTCCGCATTGACGGACTTCTAAACTGGCATGTCCAAATTGATGAACTAACTGCACGAACCTGAAAACTAGTATATGTTTTCAAAAACCTTAGGTCTTCTGCGAGCTCGGATACACTTAAATTGGTATACCATTCTTTGTGCGAGTCAATTTTGCGTTACTGTGTAACTATTTGGGGTGGAGTTTTGAAAACCAAGATGGAGCAACTTGAAATTGCACAACGACTGATCCTAAAACTCATGACTAGAAAACCATTTAGGTATCCGACGGCTCAGCTCTATACAGATTGCCCAGTTCTGACAGTTCGTCAGTTGTTTATCCTACAAACAACTGTGCGACAGCATTCGTCACTCCAATACAACCCGGACTTTGTGAATGAAATTAGGACATCAGATCGTGTTTGTACTCTGGAAAAACCACGGACAGCTTTTTATAGTCGGTTTTATCCCTGCATGGCACCAATGCTGTATAACCGTCTGAATAGAAAACTTAATATTTACCCTCTACTCAAGTAATAATGTAGAATTAAAGTCACAAACTGTTTACTAAATTTGGGCTATTCTGCTACCGAAGAACTTATAACAGTAATTAAATAAAGATTCGCTGTTCGCTACTTCGCCCTAAAAATCGTCACATTAATATTATCTAATTTGAATTTGAATGTCAGGTATCTGCTTTTATTTCATCCTGTCGTACACGTTTTAACTACACTCTTACACCCTATTTCACACACTCACACATACACACACTTACTATTACAATTACATGTATTATTTATATTTATCGAAATAATGCTACACTAGACGGTGTAGCATTATTTTCGATGTTGTTTCACACATCCCCAATCCATTTACATACACTCGCTCACTTATACCCTTAAATTGATATATTTAAATAAAGATGTTTTCAAGTAGTCTACTCAGAACTATTTTCTTAGTCAATTGTTTTTTTTTTCAAATATATTCTGCTCAGTCTAAGCCATAAGTTACTAATATTTAAAAATAAAACCGTTGTCTTAGTTCAGCTCTTAGACACCGTAAAATGTGTAGGTGATTGCGCATATTTATTTTAATGCAATATCCTGTCTAACTTAAAATATAAGCATAACGAAACCCGTCTCCCCATGGCATGCTCTCCCTGCGGTGACACTGTCTCCGAAACACAAGCATTCTGCTTAGTTCGAAGATGACGTGTCGCCGCGAGGCTGCGGCGATGGATGAGCGCGGCAGCCATGATTGTAAATTGCTTATCAGCGTGAAATTCTATAGATACCTACAAATGTAAATGTATTACCTGCACAAAAATGTACCTTTATATCTAATAAACTTTTTTGAATTTGAATTTTACCCTAGGGAAAATCCCAATTATTCTTACGAGTTTTTTTCCTGTTCTTTAAAAAAATTATCTAAAGAAGCTTACTGTCTAGTCTTATGCCAAAATACTTCTTTCTTTAATGTAAATTCAATTTAGGAAAGTGATCATTTATTTATTCAAACAGGATTTTATTTTTAATTTATTTATTTAAGGATTTTATTTTTAACTTATTTATTTAGTCTCTTATATCGATTATTTAATTTTAGTTTAGTTTTAATTAGGTAGTTTAACTGTTTAATACAATTTTGATTAGAGTAGGTAGGTCATCATCATCAGCCCTTCATTGTCCACTGCTGGACATAGGCCTCTCCCTCCCAATGTACGCCACTGAGCTCGGTCGGCAGCTCTTTTCATCCAATTTTTGCCCGGCACTTTACGCAGGTCGTCACTCTACCTAAGAGTAGGCAGGTAGTTTCTGTAAATAACACATTTTCTAGTTTATATGTGTTGTAGTCCTCATGGTGCAAGCACGTAGTTCTCATCACGTGAAGTGCTTTCTTCTTTCCTCCTACCCTACATAGGAGGATTATGGCGTCGCACTTAGTGCATATTTGCCAGTGTCAAGTATCTAAATATATATCAAGTTTTTGATGTATTTCAAGTCAAGTCCAGTCATGCCCCCTAGTAAATTCGTGGCAACTTTACTACATGCTTCTTCGGAGTTTTGGAAACAACGCGAAAAGACACGTTTCACTTCATTACATCACTTGCCCACACTCGTGCGCGTAAATCAGCACTTAATGACTAAAATGCCACCATTTTAATGCATGAACTCTCGAAAAAACACAAGTCTTGGAAAATAATACAATGCAGCGACATGATTTTTTCGCGTTCCCCCCAAAACTCAAAATACAGGGTTCCGTATGGAACTTTTGAGTATGGTACTTTTATTCAGAAACTAAGGACTAAGCATAGATAGGTTATGACTGTTTTACTATATATTTTTTCTTTTTTATTATCATTTATAGGCTTGCGTTTGACTGCCATCTTGTCTGATGTTAAACGAAGTTGCAGTCTACGATGGAGCACGCTTGCCTAGAAGAAACCGATTCACTCGCGACTTGAAGACACCCAGATTATAATTATCGGGAAACACCCACTCGGGCAGCGTATTCTGTTTAGAAGTTCTATTAAAGAAAGGGAATCAAATTCCGATATTACCCGATATATATATATATTAACCGATATTATGCGGGCTTGCGTTTGGTCGAAACGCATCACGACTGATGTTAAGCGTAGAAGCGGTCAATGATGGAGAATGCTTGCCCAAAAGAAACTGAGATTCACTTGCTTGAAGACAGCCAAACTTTGGATACACCCACTCGGGAAGCGTACTCCACTGTTTAGTGATTCTCGCAATGAATGTGGAACTAATTCGTTTTTTTGAGTTTTAGAAACAATCGTTATACTGTAGAATGCGACGCCCGGGTCGGCGTTCCCCGACAGGTACAATCTGGGAGTCTTCAAATCGCTGAATCAGTGAATCAGTTTCTTTTTCTGTTTTTATGGTTTGCAGACTAGTGTTTTAATCACAGCTCACCAGAGCCATGCTCAAAGATAACACACCTCGCCTGGAATAATAACAGGCTCTCAAATGAAGCTCCCGGAACATACCTTTAGGTGTTTGGATACAGATTTTCAATTTGACGGTAGTCTTATCGATCTAGCCAGCCGAGCATTCTTACTATAATTCTATGGTTACTTCGAATTGTATCCCCTTTTTTTATACAATCATGTACGAGACGAGCAAGAGGTTCGCCTGGTAGTAAGAGTCACGCCTGTCACTAACAGTAGCAGTGCCAGAATTGTGACCTTGCGAATACGATCCTGCAACGCACTGCTCTGCGCTCGTCACCCTGAGATATTAGATGTACCGTAAATCTCATCATACCCAGTATTTTTATTGGTAACATTGCCCTTCAAACCGGAACAGTAACGCTTGCACACTACTGCTTGGGGGTTGAATAATTGGCAAAGGTGTGGTAGGACCACTGCAGATGCCACCTGGGAAGTGGTGGCCAGTGGTAAAAACCATTCGTATTTTTTTCCGTATACCTAAGTCGTACCATAAGCCTGTCGCAGTACCTCTACCTACCTATGTTAGCTCAGCAGTCTAATAAAACAGAAAAAAACACCAGAGTAACAACAAAGCCGGCTCGCCGTTAGCTGATATAAAAACGAAAGCGCACGGCGATAGTGAAAGTTTGATGTGTTGGCAAATATTACTCGCTTCCAGGCTTCGCTTTCCAGGCGGAGATTTGTGCGTTCGCCTCGCTGTTCCAAAACGGGGTAAAGGGTAGTGCGGCACGAGGTTCCGCGCAATTCCGCTGCCGTTTCGCCTCTGCTCCCGTATTCGTATATTATGTAGGAGCGACGGCGCCGGGCCCTGCGTTTGATGGAATCAACTTGAATGGAACTTGACAGCCGACACGTGTATCTATCCGGAATTACGTGAACTTTGTGTGTTCGCTTCTCTTTTGGCCCTTGTTCTGCTTTAAAACATTTTCTAAAATAATCCTTTTTGCTGACTGTCAGAACGTCAGTGGAGTCAGAGGGTGTCTGTGTTTGCGGTTCGGTGCACAATTTCAAAAACTCGAAAAAATTACACTTTTTAGTATTCATTTTTAGAGTAGGCCGTACGTAGTGTGATACCGAAGGTTTATTAAAAAGTGATATCTTTACCTTATAGTACGAGTAGCATAAATATCTATGTCAGAACCCACCCCGTAAATCATACGGAAACCATAAAAAAAATACTTGGTGACAATGTGGAAAGCATCATCTCTCCGCGACCCCATATGAGAGATGATAAAAACGTAGATTTGACTAAATCTAAGGTAGATGATCAATTCACGTAAGGTTCAATGGCGAATGTAAATTCAACAACTCGCAACTAGGCTAGCGTTGTGGATATAACTCAATCGGTTTTCGAGGATAGGCTTAAGTCCTTAGTGGACTATTAAAAAGACTGATTATGTTAGATATGGATGGTTACATCCATAAATATGAATTTAGCGTTGAGGTTTGTAGGTATCAACAGTAAACACTAAAACAGCTTTCAGCGGGAGACAAAGTAGTCTCGCGTCGCACATAAACCGTTTTAATCTCGCGAGTTGTATGTGGTGTTCCACAACTGGCGGCCATAAAACAATGCATCGAGCACGTGCCTGTGTACACTTTGGAGTTCACATTCAAGGTCGTACGCATTTGTAAGGATGTATCCGTAGGCCGGCCGGCGAACAAATACCGGTTACGTAACAATGTCCCACTTCCCACGATGCTATACTTCCGTGCGGCCGACCGTCGCGTCTCGTCCGTCAGTCCGATCGCGGAAACGTTACCATTATCTACCTATTGTTAATTTCTCTCCGATTATGAATGATTGCTTATAAAAACCAATCAAAAACACAACGCTGACACGAATGGTGATTTTGATGTTTTAGGTCTGATCCGTAATTCGTTTTAATATTTCTCTTAGATTTTTTTACCATTCCCTTTGATCGCTTTATCGAGCGATCAGGCATGTCTTGTATCTAGGTATATATAGGCTGTGTACAACAGTAGGTATCGGCGCGAGACAACATCCTCCCCGATTGGAAATTCATAAGGAACAGTCGCGTAACGGACAGCTATTGTAATCTAAATCGCTATGACGTTACGCTGATTATTTATGAATGGCTCAAATAAACGAGCATTGTGGAATTAGTCATTTATCTCGGCATGTTGTTTACCCACAATCGTGTTAGATAGTTGTCGATAAGGAGACACGTGGTTGCGGGGTCGACGACCCGACATACTCGAGCTCGCCGACAGCTCGGTAATAATAATAAAATGTTTCCGTGCGACTGGTTCAAGGGCGAGCCGCTGATATCGGCGCCCGCTATATTTAGATTTAGCTGTGTGTGTGCTTGTCTACCTACCTATACAATTGTCTTGCATCTGGGTGGTATCCTCCATTTATTCAAATTGCTTTCGCTACCTCCTTCGATCTTTCTCCCGCGCGGCACTGCGTTCCATTCACACAATTTGAACTCTAGTGGCTTGCTTGTCGCACGCGGTCTGATCAATGTGTTGCGATAGGTACTGCTAATGAAACATTCCTTGTAAATTACAATCTCATTTTGAAAGAATATAACATATTTTCATTATTTCTTTCTAACACTATGTAACTTGTGTAACTAAGTCTGACCTCCTTTGTTTACTAACAAACAACGACACCCAGTCAAAATCAGTTTCAACTCCCAGACCAGGCCGTATCATCCATTAATTTAACACCAACCTCCGTATTTAGAGCAACGAGGATTCCTACTGTGCGTAGTGCAGGCGGAGTAAATTGCGCTCTCACTTTCGTATCGCAATAGCGGCGTGTATATTAAACCAGATGAATGGGCCGACGGAGGCCGATCGTTCTGAGCCGTGATGTGGATTTCGCAAAATCAATGCGGGTCTCGGACCCGCTGCCCGCCGGATAATCGTGTCATTGTGCCTTTGCTTGGATAATGGTTCCGACCTCGATCGTCTACCGCAACGGGTCACTCAACTCATAGCTGCGGCTCCATTATAATTTAACTAAGCATTATATCGATTTTGGACTAAATCTAGACAGAGTCGATCCGGGCTATGAATGGATTTGTGTTTATGAGTGTTAACTACTACTAGTCCGTCTTCATCTAGTTAGTTTTTGTTGACAAACAGATACCTAGTGAATACATACCCGTATCTTTATGTAAATGTCCAATCTTTAGCGTCATTATTAGGTGCTTAACTCATTTGATAACGTTTTCATGATGCGATGTATGCATATTGTATCTTGCATTCAATTTGTATGAAGTATACGCCAGACGAAACGATATTTATCTCTACCGAAAAGCATATAAACGTTTTACGAAATTGATTCGTATCACAACACAACAAAAAACACATGACGAGTAAGACTAACATCGCCATAACCAGTGTCCTGGGCCCTCCTTAGGCCCTGCCTACGTCACCTCCACGGCGCATCTTGAAATGTGCGACAAGAGAGCGATCTTATCACGACGGCGAGTATTGGCGAACAAACTCGTCACTCGTCACGCGGCCTGCATTCATTCATACAATATGTTGAATGTTGTAATGGGGTCGTTAAACCGAGGTGACGTCACGTAATTGCCGGCTCCCTTCGTCGGTCTCGCCCGTTCAAATCAAAACGTCAGATTTATAACAAGGGAGCTCTCTAGGTCAAGCTCTTTGTCACGGTTCGCTACCCTGATAAGATAACGCGTGTTCCAATGTTCCAATAGTTCATTAGTTTAGTGTATCGCTGTGTTTGTGTTAGTTGCTGTCGATGCATCAACGTAATATCTACTGATTATTGTATGTCATTTTACGGTATCTTGAAACAAGAGTTATTCCGTAATTATTACTAAGTAATTGCATTTCTTAAAGTTTTGGTTGAGAAATATCTGATGATGGTCTCGAACCCAAGATGTTCATGACTGTGTTAACTGTGTTAACCATAAAATAGAAAAAGTATAAAGATTCTATACTGTGGTAAAATTATGATGTACAACTATACAGTTTTCAAACCATCCGTTGGTACTCAAATCATACGCAACGATTTCGTTTCAAATTTTTGATGCGTAGGTACTACGTTTCCATTCTTGGAATTTATTTCTGAGCGCTACCGTGGGTCGGTCCCTTGTTTTGGTCCCGGTTGTTTGTTGTTGTTTCTATGACAACAACCGTCAGCCATGTCAGAGGTCTTCGGGCGGCACATTAACTCTGACTCTAGGGCTGGCCACTCAGCCTATACGAACTTACTTTTTTTATTCTTGGATCTCCCCGCCGCGCCGCCTTCTTTGGTTTCTGCTTACTGCCATCTGGGCTTATTCTAGATTGGCGTCTCTCCTCGGCCACATACATACTAACGGCGAGTTGCTCCCTCAAGTACATCAATTTTCAATGAATAAAAAAAAACTCTTCTAATGCATCGCTAATTGTGTTGGGGCAACCAGATGATTCGTATTACCATTCGTGTACGATCGGTATGAGGTTTCATTCAATTTAGTAGAATGAGCAGTTTCCTAGTCTACAGGAATGAGTGATTCATTCAATCAAGTATCTGTTTTCTAGTACTTCAATGAGTGATTGTTTCACTCACATCACTTGGCCCTATTGGTCCTAGGCGCTGGTCATTTACAGGCATCAACAGTAACAAAACGGCAATTTGACTAAGACTTCACTATGATAAGTAAATGGTCGTATGTGAGATAAGAGCAATCAACTTAAACTTACTATAGTTTAGTAGATTAGAAAATGGAACATGCGAATCGATGTCAATATTACGCAACAAACTCGTAACTCGGTAAATGTTAGCAAAGTATCTTCATAAAAGAGGCCATTGCCAAGGATTTGCCTTGAGCTCCGTCAGAAAGGTAAATGACTTCCATTAAATTATATTATACCTACTTGTTTGCGTATCGGCTACACGTGTTTTAGTTTTCATGATGTGTTTATATAATTCAAGTCTGAATTCTATGCAAACCTCCTTTGAAATAGGTATTCACTACACTACACATTTCATCGACAGAAGTGA
This sequence comes from Erannis defoliaria, assembly GCA_905404285.2. Lineage (NCBI taxonomy): Eukaryota > Metazoa > Arthropoda > Insecta > Lepidoptera > Geometridae > Erannis > Erannis defoliaria. The sequence continues at coordinate 5,123,695 of FR990066.1, read as the reverse complement.
GATCAGCTTAGATTGCTGTTGCAAGATGCATTTCATGGGCTGTTTAGCCATAACTCTTACTCTTAGTATCTGCTATCTGGTTCCCATAGTACAAGCTTTGCTTAGTTTGGGGCTAGATGGCGCTGTGTTAAATGTCCACTTTTTTTTTCTCTTCTTATTTTTACTTTTTAATTATCTACAAAACCTTAATTTCATTACTAAGGATGAATATATACTAAGTTTCTCTGTTGCTAATGTTCCTATGTCATCTATGCCCGTCATCTGTGCTATTCCAGAATAGTTCTCGCGTTTCTGGACATCAAATTATGCTAACAGTAATATTGCTAACTTCTAAATCCTGCTCGTCGGTAGACTGTTGCAACTGATGTTTTCTTTTGGATTATTGCAAAGGTGTAAACCCTACAATCTACAGAGAAAATGAATGAATCAAAGGGTTCCGACCGTCACGTAACGTAGCCAGATTTAGAATGTATAGGCTATATCTACTACATACGCCTATGTACACCCAAAAGGAGTTCTATAATGAACCGGCCTGGGTGAGAAGGGGGTAGCTTTATTAGGTCAGTTACACTCGAGATCTTGGTTTGTTTACATTCGTCGGTGACTTTTCGTGGAAAGTTTATATGTGTACATTACATAATATATATGTACCGAGTTATTTAAAGCCAAACAGCTGATTGCTGTATAACCGCTATGACGGTCAATATTTATTCTGTAACAACTGTAGGTACTTCAAACAGATACAATTTATTTGACTTAGTAAGTATTCACACAAAAAACAGTTGTTAAGACAAGTTAGCATAATGGAACTGAAGGCTTTCCTGTAGGTACTACTTGTCAAAAAAATATATCATGCAAGCGATGACCTATGACTACTTCATGTTTCGATACTTTCCTAAGAAAAGAAGATACGTCCGTCATGGCAGAAATTAGTTTAAATGGCTAAGGGCGACATCAGAATGCAGCTTGAGAAGTTACTAGCATTACGACCAGTCCCGGCTTCGTACGAGTGCAATCCTATTTCTTAATATGGCGTTATTAGTGTTTTGATGATCTCGTAAAGTTTGTGAGCGTTAGAAATATTAGCGCCCGAAAATGCACTTTACAACTAAGTACCTACTACACTTGTTTACAAAACATTAAAACTTTTATTCGACTTTAACCTTCCGGATGAAATTCTCTAAATAATATTGATCAAAATCAAAATCCGTAGCTTAGAAGAACTAAGCTTACAAATAGACACGCGCATTGCGATTTCATTTTGCAATTAGGAGATTCAGTCTATCTTGAAGAGACTCTTGTGCTGGCCACAGAGATGAGATCCTAGCTCTGACAGCCAACGTGTGCGTGCGAGGGTGTTATCCTCGTTAAACCACCGGCGTTAAACAGCGTTCGTGCGTTTCTAAACTCTCACTTGCTTTATTCCATTGTGATAGCGACGGATGACCGACTTCAGGCAGACCGTCAGGATAAGACCAAAAGGCCTTACATTTCATAGTTGCATTACCAGAACTCTGTTTGTCAGCTAAGAGACAGTTGTGCAGTGCAAACCACCTGTTGCCTAACCACAGTGCCTATTTAGCAACGCCGCGAGCTTGACATTCACAGTGCCTCGTGACGGCACAGACCGAAATAACTTGCCGTAACCGACCGCATAACACGATGTAATGCCTTTCTATTTATAGCCTCATAATATAATTAAATATATTTGTATATGTTTTGTTTCCTGTTTGTGAAGCCTAGACTACTGTTTTGTTTCACAAAACATAAGACATATACTTACTCTCACAGTTTTGAACAATGTTGACTCTATTGCAGAGGCCGTCTGGGGAGTACCTCACCTTTCCCTGTTATTCGACCGCCAAGCAGTAGTGTACAAGCGTTAGTATTTGGGTTTAAAGGGCAATGTTACCAGAAAAAATACTTGCCATGAAGAGATTTAACATAATTTATTAACTCAGATGACGAGCGCAGGGCGGTGCTGTGCTGGATTGTATTCGCAGGTTCACAATTCTGGCACTGCTACCGATAATGCTTACCACCAGACGAACGTACCTACCGCTCGTCTCGTCACGCCATTGCATAAAAAAAACACTGCGCCCCAAACGTATACAAATTTAAAAAAAAACACGTAAAACGCGAGAAAATTCCATTGATTACTCATAGGGGCATTTTGAAGTTAAAAATAATAGTTATTTATGATACTAGTGCGGTAAGTTGTTTTTTTACAAACGAGTACGCGAATGTAAGCCCGAGACGAAGTCGAGGGCTTACCATAGTCACGAGTTGTAAAACCAATACCGCACGAGTGCCATACAACGTTTTACAACACATTTGCGAGAAAACAGATAACAGAAGTACTTACAACAGATAATGAGGCAAACTTTATTATTTTGTTTTTATTATATCGGACGGAAACACGCAACTAAATACCTACTTGACACTGGCAAATGCTCCAAGTGCGATGCCATAATCCTCCTAGGAGGAAAGAAGAAAAAAAAAACTTCGTTCTAAAGTTCGTCTTCGTTATAACGTTTCTAATATGAGTGTCTTTTCGTGTTGTTTCCAAAACCCCGAAGAAACTTGTAGTAAAGTTGCTACGACTTTACTAGGGCATGACTGGACTTGACTGTGACTTACTAAGTGTGACATCACTTTGACTGTGACTCATTCGACTTGAAAATTATCAAAAGCTTGATACAAATAAATACTTGACACTGGCAAATGCACTAAGTGCCGTCACGCCATACGCGTCATAACGCCATAATCCTTCTAGGAGTAAAGATAAAATGGCGCGAATTAACAAATTATAGAAAAAAAATAAGAAATTAGTGGTGAGGATTTCTTTCGTCACATTTTCTGTTTAGTATTAATAGTATTAAAGTAAGATAAACGTATTGAGCAAAAGCGCTTCCAAGAGGTTCGATCATTCAGCTTATTTATTCTCGTCTCTTTGGTGGAGTTCTTAAGTGATTACTATGGAAATTAAAAAATACCGTTATGTTTACGCACGGCGCTATACAAGGGATTGTGCGGTAAAATAGGTTCTTCGCTGAGAGTACCTATTTTACCGCACACTCTGTATGGTGCGTAATGTTCAACTATCGAACGATGTACACAGGCTTCGTAAATGCATTTTTCAATTAAATGTGTTGTAAAATATGAGATACCTACTTGATGAAAAATTTGCGTTATGTTTAAGAATAACAATCGCACACTCTTATGATAAAGAATATTGGTTTATCGAACACACGTCATAAAAGTATTAATGTTTGTTCATTCGACATTACACAATCGCATTATTACGTTTTGTAATAATAATAATAAAAGTTAGAGCTCATTGATGTCGGATACGTTCTTCAAGTACTGTTATGCGCGGCACGTGGCGTCTCGGAAGTCGGAACAGATGATTCAATGAATACGTTTTACGTGCCATTGTTGATACTCAATACATAAAAAGTAAAACCGGTCAGTGGACCTTTTATCGTTCCACAGGAGCCCGATGAGACGAACGGGATAATAATAGCAATAACAGTCAATCTCATTCATTCTCTCGTTCTGGTTACAAGTATAGGTAGGTAGTTATGGCTCGACTTTTTTTGTAAAGATACGCAAAGGGATAGCCCGACGGCGGCATTTAATATGTAAAGGAAGGCAAGGTTACACTCACACATTTGTGGCGTGTCGGTGTAAGATGCGTTTGTTTGTAGTGGAGGGAATCCCCGACTTTTTACAAACACAATCAAAGTTATGTAATGTTTGCTCGTATCCGTCGGCGCACACCGACTGCCACTGTTGTTTGTACGAATGCCAATGTTATACATTACAGGCCTTGGTGTTACTCATAGTTCATTAACACCGCTGTTAATCTATATTTAGGTTATATGTAAAATATAACTTCTTGTTTATTAATAGAGTTGTTTCATTCTGAGATCTTAGAAATCTATTGAAACGTCTTATTGTTTACTTTCCTTTTCGGTGTCTGATGGCTGTCTGATATCAGTAGTATTAAATGGGTCTCTATACATGTATGATTATGTAAGGAAGAGCTATAGATAAATTATTTAAATAAATATGTTTTGACCTAAATATTGTACAATCATCATGATCAGCCAGAAGACGTCCATTGCTGGGCGAAGGCTCTTTGGCAGGCGGCTTGGAGATCGCACAATGCTCACCACCATTACCCAAGAGGACGCTGCTGCCAGTTCTTCGTTGGTTCTGGCTGGATGCAGTTTTAGGATAAACCCAGTTCCCTATTATGTATATAATACTAGAGGTCGCCCGCGACTTCGTCCGCGTACGGAAGAAATTCTTCCCGCTCCCAAAATTCACCACGTTTTTTACCCGATAATAGCGCGATAGAATCCGAAACGAGGATATTCGCCAAAGAACCAAAGTTACCGACATTGCTCGCAAGGTTTGCAAGTTGAAGTGGCAATGGGCAGGCCACATCGCTCGAAGAACTGACAACCGATGGGGAAGAAAGGCTCGTGAGTGGCGACCGCGAACCGGAAGACGCAGCGTAGGAAGGCCTGCCACTAGGTGGACCGACGACATTGTAAAAGTCGCGGGCAACCGGTGGATGCAAATGGCAGGTTGTCGTACAGTGTGGCGGTCTAAGGGGGAGGCCTTCGTCCAGCAGTGAACGTCTCCAGGCTGATGATGAATATCCCATTGTTATTTCTAGGAAATATCTTAACAATTTTGAAAAAGCTCGTAACAGTTTTTTTCCCAAACTAGTTACGAATATTGGCCGATTACACTAGCTTCCTAACTGAGAAAGCAGCAGAATCGGCCCGTCCCTTTGAGACATGAAGAGAAACAGGCAACAAACAAAAAATGCCTACTCTTTTTCCTCGTCCGTCGTCGGGGGTAAAAAAGTAGACTCCAGAAACTAACTCGTTTTCAATGAATGCTAAGCACAAATCCGAAAGTAATAAGGATTTACACAATGACATGTACCTCTACCTAGGAATGCGATGCGAAGTATTTATATTTAGCCAAAATGGGTTAATGCTTAGGCCAGTGGTAATGACATAATAGCGATGCAAGTGGGTGAATGCAGTCGTGTCGTCGCGCCGGATCGGAATCCGGTCGCATTCCTAACTGCACTTGCACTGTCGCAGTTCACTTCTCGCTTATAAATCTAGCATAATTTATTATTCTAGCTATGTTGTCGTCCATTTCATTGAGCAAATTGCTGGTGACACACGTCTGTGGCGTATAAATAGACGAGGGACTGTGTGATGTGATTACTGCAATGAAATACTATTATTGCGTTAAGACTTGCATTTCTGTTTGTTTATTTTGGCTTTCCACTTTTAGCTTAAACTCCTCCAAAGTTTTCATAAAGGGTCTGTGATTTTGTCTTCTATAGTAACCCGATTTCAAAGATCAATAGAGTTTAAATCAAAGTACGGAGGAAACCCGAAGGATTCAATAAAAAATAATATCAACGGGTAGTACCACAGTACCAACAAACGCTATTTTCGTCACAAAAATGTTAATCGAGCCCACGCTCTAGAGCTCTCAAAGCCGACATACTTAGGTAACAATTGAGCTGTAAAGCAGTCAGTATTGATTTATTTAGTCAAAATTATGCTTGCACTGACCATTAACATCATGTTTCATGGTGATGATATTTAAGTTTAAGCACGTTTGCCAAGAATTATTTACCCGCAGCTTGGAACTCACCATTCTACTATCGCAACAATACAAAAAAAAATACTTTCTAACCATCGTAGAATATTTGGCGTAGCAATTGTGTAGCTCTTATATTTTATGAATACGTATTTAAGAATTTAACCAATTGTATGTTAATTGATAAAAGTTAAGCCTTTCGATAAAGGTATAATTAGGTAAATCAAAAGGGGAGCTAGCTAGCAACAAGCTCAAATTTTGATTGGTGCTATTTTGGGAATAATTATACTAGGTGTTCTTTTCATGGGTGCTCAAAAAATTTGTGCTCAATCGGGAATACCGTATTGTCGTTTTTGATCTATGGAACCGTAAAGTAGTACTATTAGGATGTGTCGGAACATAATCCTATCATATATCCTTTATTAATTAAATATTAGATAGGCTAGTATTACTTGTGAGGCCTAAGTTTGTATTTTATGTTTTTTTTTGTTTATACAAAATGTCGATTTATGTTATGAGTAAGATAGAAAACTATACCTACCTAGTGTACGTATTGTGACTATCCGTAACGCTTTGTTATTAAGTTTTTAATAACAAAGCGTTACGAACAGTCTTACTTAAAAAAACTTTTCAACCGTTAGTCACTGCTTAAGATGCTCTGCCATCTTCTCTCTGATGTGAAGTGTAACATGCAAGAATAAGACAAAAAAGTTTAAGCAGTGACTAAGAGAATCGAGATTATTTTAGGTAAGGCTGTAATAGTGTGACAAACATACACGTGTTTGTTCTGTGTCTGGGTGTGGTATGACTGTGTATTTATAAAAAAACGTATATAATAAGTAATTAAAGTATTCTAACAGTTATATAGTTCCTATAGTACAAGTATAGTACATTGCTTAGTTTGGGGCTAGATGGCGCTGAGTGAAATGTCCGCCAATATTCATTTATTTATATTGGTAGGCATTGACCTAATTTTTTGTGGGCCAGCTCTTCCTTTTATTATAGTTCTCAAGATACGCCCCATTAAGAGACATAGGTATTTCTCGAGTCAATTACTGCATAAAACAATGTGGTCGTTGTCGGTCGAGTTCTTATGCGAGGACTCTTTGTTCCGCTCCATGCAGCAGTGGGCGATGCGAGGCCCGTCTCAGCGGCTCCGGCGTTGCCCGGAAAACTCGCTGAGGTATCGCAGGGCCGGATGATTACTTATTAACGTAGGTGGAGGCTGGCTGGCGCGGGCGGGCCGGCCGGAGCTCGTCGCGCGATCGATGCTGCCGCGGCCAATGGCGCGCCACGGCCCCGCCGCCTGCACCCTGCGCAACCCTCGCCGCCACACCCCGCGCTAACCGCACCCCGCAACACCGCCCCCATAAATCATTGAATCCGCCATAAAACACCCCAATGTTCGTAAAAATGTAACTCTAATTGGCGAACACGAGTCTCATACCTCGGAGTCGTACTACACCCGGAAACCTTCGCGACGAGCCTGTAGTTTCAGACGTAAAACATTGATCAAAGTGTAATAGCGCTTCCCCGTCGTTCGTTTTCAACTCGACTTCTCGGCGTCGCCGTCGCTTCGAGTCGAGCTCGTACGAATAATTGAATTTCCATCATAGAGAACAAAATGAAAGCCGAAAACTGAAGCGCGAGACTTTGTTGGCACAGCGAATTATTTCGGCCGTCAATTATTTAGGCACGCCATACCTGGCTGGAAATTGATATTTACTGTAAAAGCATTTCAGGTACATACCGGCGAATTAGGCGAATTGTTTTGTTATGGCTGAGATTTGGACAGGATAAAGGAAACTTCTGATAAAGGGACAGGAAATGCGTTTTATTTTCTGTGTAACGACGACTTAGGGAACTTTACCAGAATAGTTAAACTAGATAGGTTTTGAATTTGATATTGTTTAAGTAATAAAAAAGAGTATAAAGTAATGGGTACTCCAGGTACACCGTACCAGCACCCTGCTGCTGGTACGGTGTCCTAGGTTTACCAATACCCATGTTAATTATATTGATCGTGATGACAATGCTCATTTACAGCCTTACCTAAAATAATCTAAAATAAAATAATAAAATAATTTGCTTAGTCACTGCTTAAACTTCTCTATCTTGTTCTTGCATGTTACACTTCACGTCAGAGAGAAGATGGTAGAGCATCTTAAGCAGTGACTAACGGCTGAAAAGTTTTTTTAAGTAAGGCCCATAGTTTGAAATAATATTTTTCGTCTGCTGTTAAAGTCTTGGTACTGATTATTTTAATACAAACTTATCACTCGTTACAGCCAACTCTAGGGGCTTTAGTTGACACTAAAGCCTGCAAAATTGACTCTACTTACAAATTACAGAGTTACTCATTTGCTATACATATGGTTTCAGTTTATTCGTTTAGTAGGACGTCCAATGTATGATGATCAGTTCTAATGTTAATACAATTTTATATTCCGTGCCTCAAATGAAACCTTTTTTTTTTACTTATGATGGACATTTTGTAAATTGGACGTTTCATGAACAGGATATATAATTATATGTACATATACATTTATATGTTTTATATATTAGTTTATTATAGACATTGTAGGCATTTTAAGTATTAGTATGTATTTTTTTTTATGTTAGAATAATTATGGTATTTATGTTTATGATTTCACACACTTTTCTTTTCTTGCACACCCCGTCTTCTATGCATTCTTTATATCCTCTCCATCCAAAGGTTGCCTGGAAGAGATTGCTTTTTAGCAATAAGGCCGCCACTTGTTCCAATATTTAAGTTTATTAAATTATTTCTGTGTAATTCTTGGTTAGAGAGAATAAAGAGTTAATCAATCAATCAATATTCTGCGAATATGACTAATTCGCGATTGGGCGTTTTTCGTCTGCTGGAAGATTAGGTTCATTAGACATTCTGCCACTAAACGAGTTTACCGTTGCTTATTTATTTTTTGAACTTTTACCCAAAGTCCATGTTTGTCAATGTATTAAGTACTGCGTAGATGTAGGTAGAACAACTTGTGAACTTGTGAAGTGAACTTAGTGAACTACAAAGTTTAGTTTGTAGGACAAACCTTTGAGAAGAAACGTTAATCGTGACTGCTGAATGCTATCCTTTGGGTTGTTAAAGTTATGAATTCGACTTGTTTTATTGTGGAAATTAGAACAAGTTGTTTTATTGGTTGTAAATGTAGATTAAGAGATATTTTACCAGCTTCTTAACTTGGTCGTGTATTTTAACGATTCCTATTTAATTTGGTTGGAGGATAATATATAACAAACCAAACCATACATAGAATACAATATAGATAATATACAACAAACCATATAACAAAAAAATATTTAAAAAACACGACTGTCCTGCCAAAAAAGTAAGAAGAAACTAACAATTTTTACATTTGAAAATGGCGCCATACAGAAACCATACAGATTTTTCAAAAAATGTATAGCCTTGGGCAGCACTCGGGATGATGTAGGGATTTCAACCACTGAAGAGAGAAGTAAATAGAACGGAAATGTGACGGGCCGCGCTAGCCGGCATTAGGTGCAAATGCGCCTAATGACAATTCTGCCAATATACATGGTTTTAGTCTGGGAATACTCAAAAAGACAATTGAAATAGAGGCGTAGGAAACCAAACCACATTGCATCGTAGTTAGATCAATTTTAATCTGTGGCAAAATAGCATTTCGAGCGTTTTACTTCAAATGCGCGACCAATTATTGGCATTTTTTCGTCGTAGTTTCTATACAAATAAGTGTAAAACTGGCGACAGCGGTTTTCTATACAGTTGGTTTAGAACGTTGTTTTGACAGCCGTTCTAACCTAAGAAGTAGGGCTTTCGCTTTTCTGTGAATTCAACGATACCCCATATATCCAAATCTGTTCAGGCATTTACAAGTTATGGTGAAATAAATAAACTCACATACATGAACCCTAAAACCATTTCACACCTTTTTTGAGCAGTCATGTAAGAAATACATCAAACATAAACTGTGAACCCACTAAGTAATAAATGCTAACAGACTACTTTTTCCATATGAAGGTAAGTTGTTGTTTTTGTAATTATTAATTATTCGTCGACAGCCATAAGACGTTCACTGCTGGACGAAGACCCTTAATAGAGGGGTTGCCATAATTATTAATTATTACGTAGGTATATAACAAAATTTCACTTTTCGCTGTACAATAGCAAAATGTTTTTGCGTTCAACAAATATACGTAGGTACAAATACAAATAGTTTATTGATAACACCAAAGTTACACGTCAAATTTCATTAAGTATGTCACGATAAATAATCTACACCAATATAATAAAGAGGAAATATTTGTATTTTTGCATGTTTGTAACGAATAAACTCAAAAACTACTGGACCGATTTCAAAAATTCTTTCACTATTAGAATGCTACATTATCCCCGAGTAACATAGGCTATATTTATTACAAAAAAAAAAATAGGGGTCCCTACTAAAACTTCAATAATGTATGTAACCCAAGGTGTAAAAAAAATTGCCATTAAATGTATTTCATCGCATGCGCTGCGGAAACTATTGATGATAGAACAAAAACATGTTCTACAATATTAAAGAACATATCAATATCTACAAAAAACGTCGCGATACCATGTATAAGAATCATGGTTTTTTTTCAGCGATATCAGGGTTGTTCATGTACTATACGATTTTTTTTCGGCGTAATCTTATCACATAGGTTTTAGGCTCATAATCTAAGACATTAAACATGCGTGCTATTTTTACTTTATATTATAGCACTTTGTGTTTAATTAAACCGGTTAAGTTAGGTTTGTACCTCACTAACTGCAAGTTATATGTATGTGCATACAGTTTTTTTAAAATAAGCACCAACAGAGTTTAAAAACTGCTAAAGAATATGTGTACTATTTTACACATTTACTTGAATAAATAAATTATATCTCCTTAAAATGATTATAAATAATTATATCTAACACTGTAAGTTATGATAAAAATACAAACATTCGCTTTATTATATTTTTAATATCGGCTGAATGTCCATTATGTTCGTGCCTTTGCTTTCACCTGCACGCGCATAGGTAGAGCGGCGCGCAAAAATAATACACGCGCGCCATTTTCCGCAAATATTTATTAGCGTTTACGCTTTGTGGTTGATTATTATCAAAAAGTTTATACAATACAAGTCTGATTTTTCCTACAAGTGTGATGAAAATCGACGTATGAAACGCGTGTGCATTGATCATTACACGCTCTGCTCACTTATCGCATATCGCCTCGAGTATAATGACTAACATAGTACACTTGTATCATAATGTACCTTCTATTATTCTTCGTAATGACGAAAATATACAGTAACCTACTTCCCATTTAGTATACAATACTTTTTGTATATTATCGTATGCATACACATGCATTTTACTATAAACAAATTATCACTTTAATGCACATTCTTCTATGTTTCTTAAGTAGTTTGACCGTTAACCTAGTTGCATTGAAGAGCTTGCACATGCAATCACACACACATACACATCCGTATTTACTTTATGTAAATGGCTTTGAGCACATTTTTATCGAAATAGGGTGCGATCAAAATGGAGGGTTGGAATTCCAACGTAGGGTGTCAAGGTCACTAGTTATCAATATAGGTCACAGTCACAGGTTATTATGAAAACATTTTGTTTGTAAGTCAGCTGCTTTAGGGTTCCCTAGTAGAGTAAGAAAAGGAAGAAACTAGCATCGTCTCGCCTTGTCGCATGTCTGTCCATGCATCTTGTTGTCTGTCGGTGTATGTGTGTTATCATAGCACGGTGAACGGTTTGGAAACGCATACCAGCAACCATAGAAAATATAGTTGACCATTTTTAAGGCGGGCTGACCTGCGTATGTCCTAAAATTGCACCCAGAACCGCCGGAGGACGAGCAGCAGTGTCCTCTCAGTTAACGTTGGTAACACTCAGGCTGACGTAGTGTGGCGTTCTAATGGCGAGGCCTTCGTTTAGCAGTAGACGTCTCCGGGCTAATGATGATGATGATTTTTATGGTTTTTGTACCTCAAAATTAAAAAAAAACTTTACATTCACACACTTTTTTAAATGTTTTGTACACTTATCGTAGACCTGTCCTAGTCCTTAGTAATAAGGCTAGATGACTGTTTTTTTTATTGTCCTATTAAAATGTGGCCCATAAATATAGCTGATTAATGAAAAGAAAATTAAAATCTGATCAAAAATAAGCAACTTATAAGCATTTTAATATCATGCTAGACAGAGAGGCGAAACAGCAAATCGTGACGTCACTTCTCAGTACGCCATATAAATTATATTCTGACAAGTAAGGCGTGACGTCATTTTTTGTTTTGTGGGAAAGGGACAGAGTTGTCTCTAACGAAAACTTTAAACGCTCATATATCAGAACATTATTAACCGATTTTAATAATTTTTCAATAAACATACTATGTTTACTTAAATTCTTCATCAAAACTATTGGTTTCAACGATATAAACATCAGTCATCTACCCTATTGGGCTACCGAGAGCAAATAAAGAAGAACATGAAATAGTAAAAATTGCCCAACATAAGCAAGTTAAATCTTGCTTGTACTAAGACTTCTGCACAAAAGCAAACAAAATGCATGGTGTAAAGAACTTATTGTGGTACGGAACGCTTGCTGAGCGAGTCAGACACACACTTGACTGCTTTTATTTTGGAACTGTCTTTCATGGGGGTGAAAAAGTGTCCACTTAACACCTCTAGACCATATTTTCGCCATAAATTAATACAACAGTACTTAAACAAGTGTGCCAGAACTAGGTAATTACTAATATAAAGGAATTCTGACCACATCGAACGAGTTTATGTATGATTTTATTAAATGTTTTAATTATGTTGTTTCAGCCGCCACGGGGTTATGGCGGGCCCCCGTACGGTGCGGGAGCCCCGGGCGGTCCTCAGCAGCCCCCGGGTGCGTACGGCCCTCCAGGGTCGTACTCCCAGAGGTACCCACCGCCTCCTGGACCTCCGGGCGCACCTAACACGAGGCCACCTTTCTCTCCTCATCAGGTAAAAACCAGTGAAGTCTTTTGCAAGTATGGTATGATTATTGTTCTGGTACCAAAGGTTGTTTTTAAAATTCGGATAAGGGTTGCGTTTAACCACACCCTGCCTGATGGTAAGCAATGAAGTTGTGTAGGATGGAGCACGGTTACTCAGAAGGAACCATAGACTCCGGCAGACAATTCCACAGCCTTGCGGTGCGAATAAAAAATGTGGAATCGAAACGCTTGGTGCGTACTCATACTCATTTATTTATAATGATTTGTTACATGTCATGCATTATAGGTACACATTTATTAATGTACATGACGTACCCTTACGAGCATATCAAAATCAAAACATCTATTAAAAAAACATCAAAAAATAATAATAATAAGTTAATTAAAATAATCAATGTCATCAAAATATCGGTCAAATATAAATATAGGTCAATAATCACACTATTCAATTTAATAGGTTCAATGTCATTTAACATTAATACAATATTAGGTTTTTTTTTTTTATATTCGTATTCTAATTATTATTCTTTCCCTAAAAAATCATCTACTTTATAGAACGATTTCTCGACAAGCCAATTTTTAGTTCTACCTTTAAAATAGTTCCGTGCGACGCTTCCCTTATCTCGTCTGGGAGCCGGTTGAATACCCCCGTAGCCATCACGTGCACCACCAATAACCAATGTCCGTACGTGGGCAATGTCCACCATGTACGAATGGAGTGGTATTATCTGGCCATCCGATAATAGAAAGGGGCAGGTGGAATCTAGTTGTGCAGTTCCAGGGTATCTGATAAAAAACCGACAAACAAGCAACCCTAAGTCGATGCTCTAAAAGCTTTGTAGCCGAGCTTTATAGGTGACCTGAGCGGTGTGACGGATTTTCACCAAGAGAAGCAAATGAAATAAACTGGAATGTGACGTCATGAATCATGCCCCTTTAGTACATATTGCAATGGACTACCCTTAGTAGCTATCTGGCCGTAGATACACCATAATCCAACTTCTTACTATCTCCATCTGCTTATTACAGTTATCAATATACTGCGGAATGTAAGAAGATATCTTGCGCGCGTCTTCTGTTTGGTCTTGTACCAATGCCAGTGTTATCCACTGCAGTGCTTTCCTGCGTATTTCACGATGTTGCCTGTCTAAAACACACTGGCGTTCTTACAATCCATATCTATTCTTAGTCCATATAGCCTGTCTACCTTAACCATTATGTGCCTGTCTTGATTCACCGGCTATCTTTTATTGAGAACTAAAAAGCGTATGTTTTCAGAACGGTTTTAGACTGAACCTACATTGGCGTATACGTGTACAGTGGAATTTATTGTGATGTCAGGATCTAAGAACGTTTCCAAAAGCTCAGAGATGGACCTTTATTTTTTCTTTGTTATTGGCATCGCACGTTGTGCATTCTGCCAGAGTCAAGTATGCAAGTTTATGTAGTATTAGAATTCAAAATATGTCATTAAATCACAGTCAGTCACACGAAATTAGTCTAAGTCGAGTCCAAGTCATGCCCTAGTAAAGTTGTGGCAACTTTACTATGAGCTTTTACGAAGTTTTGAACAACACAAAAAGACGTGTTTTTCACATTATATCACTTGCCCACAGTCGTGCATGCAATTCAACACTCAATGAATAAAACACCACCATTTTTAATCATTAATTCGCGAAAAAACACATGTTTAAGAAAATAATAGAATGACATGCTACATGATTTTTTCGTGTTCCCGCCGAAACTCCGAGCAGGGGCCGTACCGTGAACCGCTTGTAGCGGGTCCGAATAGGTTCAGATGCCGACACTGCGCGACCGGGAACCTTATTGCGAGGCGATAAAATTCACAGTCGCGCAGAGTCGGCAGCTGAGCGTATTCAGTCCCGGAATAAGCGTTCATGGTACGGCACCTGGACCTTATAATGTTAAACATTTAATTTAACTCGCATCTTGAGTTGTATTTTCCCTTATTATCTGTACATGATCTGACGGTGAACAGTTTGTGGTTCAAGTGAATAGTTAGTAGTTAATCTTGAAACAAAAAGATTAAATAGCATAGAAAACTATCCATAGCTAAGTATGAGTACTATTATTTCTTCTGTAGCTTCAACCCACTAGCTATCGTCGACATAATGACATGTAATGTGTCAAATTCTTTCTCGTAGGAAGCATAAAAGCGAGGAAGCGTAGGCTTACTGAGCTATAAACAATCTTCATGAGACATACCATGACTAATATTCGTTCTTCGCATTTTGGGCTAAAACCACCAGACACGATAAGTATTGGTCTAATAGCTGGGTAAGGCCGTAAACATAGAGTAGGACGCTACTGCAGAGTCCGCCTGGGGAAGTACCACACCTTTGCCAGTTATTTAATCGCCAAGCAGCAGTGTGCAAGATTTGTTTCGGTTTGAATGGCAGTGTTACCAGAGAAATTACACCACATGAAGAGATTTGACATCTAAGGCGCAAGCTACGCAGAAATGGCGTCAGGCGCGGACATGGCACGGGCGGCTTGCCGTTCCATTCAATTTTCGTGCCTTATTTCAATGATCTTAGTATGAAAACTAAGATCATTGAAATAAGGCACACACCGAATGACGTTCGGGCGCGGACGCGCCCGATGCACGCCCGAAGAACGTTGTCGATCGGTGTGTCCTAAATTGTGCCGTATTTCAATGTACATCAACAGCCGGAAGACGTCTACTGCTGGACGAAGGTCTCTCCCTTAAAGGGAGGTGTTGCCATAATCCCCACGCTTGGCAGGCGGCTTGGGGATCGCAGAATGGTTACCACCGTCAACTGAGAGGACGCTGCTGCCCGTCCTCCGGTGGTTCTGGATGCAGTTTTAGGACATACCCAGGTCCTCTCCAGGACTATTTCAATGTATTTAGCATGATATCTGAATGGAACCCGTGCTCTTGTCCGCGCTCAATGCCATTTCTGTGTGGCCTGCGACTAATAATCTCAGGGTGACGAGCGCAGTACAGTGCGGCGCGGTGCTGGATTAAGTTCGCAGTTCACTGCTACTGTTATGGACAGGTGTGATGCTTGATTATCACCAGGCGAACGTCTTGCTCGTGTACTAAGTATGTAGCAATCAAGTAATCGAGAAACTGACAGATTTCTATACCTATTTTTAGGTTTTACCCTAGGTATCTACTTGTCCAACTTGCAAAAACATTCGGCATAAAAGTTAGAAACTTCATTCTGTTTGCTTTTATCAACTCAACCTACACTCACGAACATGCAAACAATAACAAACATAACCATAATAAACGAACAAACAACATTTTGCTAAAAGATGTTTATTATAATGCTATATTTTTTAAGAAATTAAGTTGTGTCAGGAAGTAAGAATAGACATTCTAAACTTGGAATGTAGACATAAGAATAGACTGCGGTTACTCTTATTAGGTTTACAGTATAATTATGGCCAAAGGGCCACCCATGATGAATGACTGTACTCTGCTATACAGGCTCCAACGAGACCTAGTGTGGAAGACAGCGTTTCTAAAGGTACCAAACCAATGAAGATAAGTAAAATTCTATGTTGTTTTCTTTGTACCAACCTACTTTGTAATTTGTAATAAATAAATTATTATTATTAATTAAAATATTTGTCATTGCACCAGTAAAATGGTTTTTCTGCTTTCAAACTGCAACTGCAGCATACATCATTTTGTATTTCATCGCGTTATAGAAGCCGCATTTGCCAATTATGCGCACAAACGCAGATATGCATCCGACCGCAGATTAATTCTGATTGATGACTAAGATAATGTGGCAGGTCATTGTCCTCTCCGTACCATACATAGGCATATCTATACGATACTGCGTCAAATAACCGTGACATTATGTTGAACCCACCTTTATAGTAATCTATGTCTATTTATGACTCGGTGATTTATTTATTGCCTTATCAACGAAAAGATGAATGCTAATAAAAAACTCAAGCTTCATTCGAATTACCTTTTATGACAAGTGTGTCTGATTTTCATTTCATTTATTCCTGAATATCATATGAACATCATAAAAGTAAATACGCCATAAATTCAACGATGAAATGCTCCGCTCAGACAAATACAAGTATAGTATGGTTCCTCACGAAATGTGTTCTGGGAAACGTATAATACGTATCTACATAAGCCCCGTCGCCGTGTTATACGATTCATATTCAAGTCCGAAACTAGAGAGGCGATTCGAACGTTTCTGAGAATCGTTGAGCCGGGGCGGCGGCGCGTCGGAGCCTCATCCACTCACGTGAACATAAACGTTCTATCATACTTAAGGCTGGTGCGTAAGAACTTGGCTCTAAAAACCATGGCAGTAAGTTCTAGGTTGGCCTAGAGCCCGCTGACACGCTCAAATGACGTAAGCCGCTCCGCGCGCTCGCTGACGTAAGCTCGTTGTGCAACGGAGCCCGAGGTACGGTTGAAGCAGGGCTCTTAGAGAACTCGTACAAATCAACGTTAAGAAATGGTTTCATGATGAACAAGGCTGTTTGAGACCACAAACTTATCGCACTCTTGGGGAAAACTGACGATATGAAGCGTAGGAAGATCGAATTTGCCTTAATAATACCTACCTAATAATTATGTTTTATATTATTGTTTTCTGCATCTATCTCTTATGTTGTGACTGTGAACTGCATTGATCTCTACTTAGTCTTACCGAATGCTGAAATACCCGTTAGTGAAAATTACTTCAAGGTTGAAATATAAACTGTCATAACATAATCATGGTCTTAGTCCAGTCCTGTTCCTATGAATACGACTGGAACTATGTCCACCCTCGGAAGTAAGATTGAGCCATTTTCAACTGACTGGCCCAGTTGCGAGTGGATAAATATAAAAATTAAAAATAAAAAAACTTCGGACGTATGCTGATTTTCTCACGATGTTTTCCTTCACCGCAATACCAATAGTGGTTTAAAAATCCACACATAAATTCCAAATAACTTTTTAGTGCGGACCCGAATAGGGTAGATGACTGATGTTTAAATCGTTGAAACCAATAGCTTCCATAAAGAATTTAAGTAAATATAGTTTGTTAATTGAAAAAATAATTTAAAACGGTTATTTATGTTCTGATATATATAAGCGTTTAAAGTTTTTGGTAGAGACAACTCTGGCTGAACCTCTGTCCTCTGTCTGACAACCCTTTCCCGCAAAACAAAAAATTACCTCACGCCTTACTTGTCAGAATATATACGGCGAGCGGCGGGAATATATTGGTATATTTTACGGGGTATGTATATGGCGTACAGAGAAGTGACGTCACGAT
Source organism: Erannis defoliaria (assembly GCA_905404285.2). NCBI lineage: Eukaryota > Metazoa > Arthropoda > Insecta > Lepidoptera > Geometridae > Erannis > Erannis defoliaria. The sequence continues at coordinate 5,105,729 of FR990066.1, read as the reverse complement.
TTGCTGTTTCGCCTCTCTGTCTAGCATGATATTAAAATGCTTATAAGTTGCTTATTTTTGATCAGATTTTCATGTTGTTTTCATTAATCAGCTATATTAATGGGCCATATTTTAATAGGACAATAAAAAAACCAGTCATCTAGCCTTTTGTACCCAAGACCTCACGATTTGGTGTCGAGTGGTCTCCCATTAGATTATCACGGCGGAATTTAAACGTCATACTGGCTAAGAATAAAGTGATGTTTGTGTGATATGAAATATACTTAATATGCGTGTAATCCCCCCCGGATTGAATGTAGAGATGACGGCTGATAAATAGGCTTCATAGGAAAATATCTAAGCCTCAGAGCTGAATCCGGATCTCACCGGTGTAGCCTACACTTGGAAAATCTGTGTCGTTCTTCCGAACAAGCAATAAATGTTTCTGTGGAAATTACGTAGTCATGAAATAGTGTCTTGATTCTTGAATAGGGTTTGTGTCCGGGGACGTCTCGTGTATCGAAGTCCCGGGACTTTCGGATCGAGACTCGAGACGAGACACGGTTGATGAAATTGTAAATAATGTTATTTTCAAAAGTTCGTACAATATAATAAACTAAATTAGTTTCCCGCACCTTGTCATTGAAGGCGCCATCTATTAGATTAGCTTAACAAAAAGATACTTGATACCAGTGTTAACAGATGAAAATTTCAAACTACTGTGTATACAGTACCGTCCCTTTCCTACCTACCACCTACCATACCTACCGTACTAAGGCAGTTTAGAAACGTTACGAAATACAATCTTTTTTTAAAGTATTAAAGAACTTTTTAACACTTTTTTTATTATCTAGAGTAAGTTAAGTGAACTTTTGGAAGAATAATTTATTTTTATTAGAAATAAATTATTCTTCCAAAATTCCACTTCTTGGTCATAAATAGTCAAGGTTTTTTTAAATCATGTTTTTCGATGGTGTAATATACTACTCAATTTCGATTATATGACCTGAAAAGCAACGATTAGTTTGGAGATTTACCCAACAGAGGCAGCCGGTGTTGCTGATAAATGGAATATGCGTTTCGTTTTACGCATTTTTATAATTATGGATTAAAAATCGACTATTATTTACACGATAATTTAAATTACAAATTACCGTAGAAAACGACACGGTAATAGATCATTACCGTAGACCGTGTTTTGGTCAAAAATACCGTGCATATACGGTAAATACCGTGTATCTGGTAACACTGCTTGATACCCATACAATACTTCTAAATGCTTTCGCCACCTATGGCCGACATATTGTTGTTTTGTGACATACACACATCTCTCATCACTTCTCACATTGCTTTTTGTCCGTCTCCATACAACGAGTGTGTCATTCTAGTACTCGATGAGGTAGGGTTACATACAGTGCCCTCCCCCCGGTCTATCAGTCAGTCGTCGATTTCACTTTATTAGGTGAAGTACTGTGTGCGGTCGTTTTTCTAACTTGCGATTGCGATGCTCTCTTTAACGTTATAGATGTTAGTATTTAATATTATGTTTAACAAATGTTGAGTTTTTCTAAAATTGGCTTTTTATTGATACATCTCGGCAAAATTTTACTTGATTCTAATTTTATTCTGAGAACTCTCGAAGCCCCGGGACATCCCGGGACGGTCGTGGGTGATCTCGTGTCCCGGGACTTTTAAAAATTCCTAGACTTCCCAAACCCTAGCTTAACTGATGATGACCAGCAGGCCTAGCTTGCGGATTACGACAAAATCTTCTCATTATTTTTGTTGCGTAAGCAGAACATGGCTATGACTTTGTTTTATACATTGTATACATTTTGTTTTGTTTTCGTCTGAAATAAAGAGAAGATAAAACTTTATCGCGATGCTCATGCTAGGCCTACAGGGTGATAAGCGAAGATATTGATGTCATTATTAGTAATGAACATATTAGGTATGTCTTCTGAAGTTGGCTTTGTACTGACGCAAGTGTAGTCGATCAAGTGTTGTGACTGCATTTGAATAAGCTTCAGTGTTGTTCGGCGGGTATTGAGAATCTGCGAGTTTGCCTAGGTATATAGATAGGTGGCATCTTGAGTGCTTGATTGCTACTCCGAGATACGGCCCGCATCCGGGTGCAATGAATGCGACGACGTTTTCAAGGACGCGCCTCAGGTGATGACGTACGCGCACCCCACCACCCTCTTGGGTCCCGCGGGTGTTCCGGCACCCACCTAATAATGCACGTCTACGCCCTGTCTGCCGCGTCCGCACTCGTTGCAACCTTGAGTGTTGAGGGGACACCCCCGTTCGCACCTAGGGATGAGCTTTAAACCTTGCCGACCGCGACGTAACGCTCGGAGATACCGCCCGCTTCGGTCGAACGCATCGACTACAAAGTACAGTACACTCGAAGACTCAAGTGCAAACCATATATGTAGCTTTGTAGGCATAGTTATGAATTTGATACGTAGGACAGATATTGGATCAATGTGGTTCGTCCTGTCATGTCGACCGCCTCGTTACTGGCGTTGATGCCGCAGCAATTAGTGTGCGCCTAGTTACCACCACGTCTATGGCACTCTAATTATCGTAATAATAGTGAGGTGATGCACGAGCGGGGTGGCGGCCCCGTCAGCTGAGCGAAAACGAAAGTAAACAGAACTCGGTCAAAGGGTTTGTACTCACCTACCCACAATATTTATGTGGGTACGAGGGGGTGGTACCCCACACCCGTTTCAGGCACCCTCCTTTGATGGATTGGTTGGCGACTGGCGCGGATGTTCTACTAAAACTCAGCTCAACTCGGCTGCTCGGCATTAGTCTCGATTTCATGCTGCTCTCTACTCCGACAAACTTTTACCGCGAAATTATTATTCAGTGAAAGTTCGGGATTCTTTGTATTTTGTTTTCGGCGCGGGCAACCACCCCACCCACTCCCTTCTCCATTTAAAGTGTTTTCTGGGCTTTGAACCGGATTCCTAAAATCATTCAAAGTAAATATTTACCAGCCCGCAAACTCTGTCAATGCTTTATAGCAATATTTGAGACTATAATATGATTTGGTTTCTACTCATATTGGAACTATTAAATTGACTCAATTTGTCAATTTTGAGCGCGGCTGTCACGTTGTTGTCGTAACCCTAATAGAAGTGATAATGGGTCGATCGGTGCCGTCTCAGGTATTGGATAGGTTTCGGCTTGCGGCTTAATGAGCTTCTACATATCCTATTACCAGCGTAGCAGCAAGAGGGCTGGTGGTGCGGCGCGGCCCTCTCTTGGACACCAATACCCCTCTACAACACACACTCTAAGTCGGTTAGGAATAACACTTATCGAATCTAATTTTATCACTTACATATAAACTATCGTCGCCTGAGCTAATCTTTTTAATCAAATTTCACTGCACCGCAAAAATCAATTCAACAGGTCTTTCCTACTTCTTTGCATGGTGAATAAATAATCAACTTTCATATTACTGGTTCGTTATCAAGAACAATGCAACGTAATGGGGGAAGCCGTGAACTAATGACGTCACCGTTATTCAATTATCGTCAGCTGGCAGGGGGAAAACATTAAAAGTGAATGACTTCTCTTGACCTGGATTAGGAAATATCAGGTCCGTTTTGATCTGCAGCCTTGAATCGTGACGCGGAAACTGGCTCGGTGAAAGCATTATGCGATTGTCTAGTGCAAGTCTATTCACTTGTTGGTACTTCATTGATATGCATGTGCATAGTTACGGATTGTGTGGTACTATTAAACTTCGGATGTCGTAATTTCATTGAATTGCAGAACTACTTTAATACATATCTAGTAATGTAAGAAATTCATGAATGGAGTAAAAATTATGCTTATATTGGACCATAACGTCCAATTATTGCGTCGCACAACATAGCGGAGCTCTTTCACGTTTCACGATATACCACACCTACCGATAGGTATAGAACATTTTACATAGGCGGGGGTGTTGTAGGCGCAGATGCGTTGTGGTGCACTCGTTTGCAAGTAAACTGGTGTGCATAATGAATGCACGGTCAAGGCCGCTCGTGGTCGCCGACCCGTGCTTGCACGTGCCAGATTGTTTTATACTTACTTGATAGGTGTTTGGTGCAGTATGTGGGGCTCTCTAACGGAGTCTACTGGAGGTATTGTTTGTAACTGTCGTGCGTTCAGTTCGATATCAAAAGTAACGGTTGCCATGGTCCATTGGTGACAGTCTGCCGATGCTTTGTCAACGAGTCATGTTCTGTTGAACCGGTGATGGATGTACTGTTTCATCTTTGACTTTTTACAAGTTTTCTGCTATCTATCAAATCATCAGTAATAAGCCTTTGATTTTCTGTTAGATTCCAGTACACTAGCTTACATTTAGAATCGGGAAATTAAATAGTTGCTTCTCAGTAATATGGCGGATTCAAAAGACAGCAGCGGCTGCTATCGGCGGCGCTCAGTAAACTGCAGTTTTTGAGTTAAATACTTTGGAAGTCGGTTTGACAACGTTTTGAAACGTACAAAAATGTTCCAAATTAAGAAATTTCTCGTTTCCCAGGACTAACACGATGTACCGTTCGGTCCTTCCGCGTACCTGCATATTATGCCCTCTGCTATGAAGTATTTTTCTCAGTAGACCTTCTCGTGGAGCTTTCACCTGGGTCGCTTCAAGAAAAACGTTACCAGAATCCTTTCTCTGAACTGTAGGCAATAGGCGTGTGGCCTAATGTTTAATTTATGACAAATAACAGACTTAGTGATGAATATACTAAATACATTCCACATACTGAAAAAATAAATTGTATTGGTTGATAAATCTCTGAGATATGAGCGTTTAAAGTTTTAGGTGGGGATAGAGAGGGGATGCTCTATCCCTTTCTCGCAAAGCACGTGTTAGTATAGCATTTGTATGCCGCGCCTGAGGCTTGACGTCATAGCTCAGTATAGCGCGCTCTCTGTCTAGCTAGAAATTAAAATGCTTAGAACTTATTTATTTTTGGATTATTTTAAATTTTGTTGTCGTTGATAGGCTCTATTGATGATCAGCTTTTTTATGAGGTAATAAAAAAATTGTAGTCATCATGCCTATTCAGAACTGGCAATGCTTCTAGTGTTGCGTTGTCCATAGAAGGTGCTGTACCTCTTACCATTATCAGGAGGCCCGATAACCAATTAGCCCCTCTATCTTACAAAAAAATGAACTTAATGATACTAATCCACTTAATCTCCTTATGGTCTGTCTACCCGCCTCATTGATCATCATGTTAAGATTGTGTTGCGTTGTGTGCAGGGCTACGAGCGGGGCGGGTCGCCGCAGCCGCCGAACCAGCCGGCCGGCGCGCCGAGCCCCGGCGCCGCGCAGGGCGCTCCCGGCGCCATGTCCCCCACCCAGGACTCGCAGCACCCGCCGCATTTACCTCCACACGGGGCGCAGCCCCCGCCGCAGCACCAGGTAACAACACCATTGGTAGTTGTCGTATAAGTATCATATCAGGTTCATCATCAGATAGTAGATAGTGGTGGAACTCTATTGCAGAGTCCGCCTGGGGAAGTACCACACCTTTGTCAGTTATTCAACCGCCAAGCAGTAGTGTGCATGCATTACTGTGTTTCAGTTTGAAGGGCAATTTTACAAGAGTAATTACTGGGCATAAAGAGACTTCACATCTTATATCTTAGGGTGACGAACGCAATGCAATGCAGTGCGGTGCAGGATTGTATTCGCAAGTTACAATTCTGGCACTGCTAAAGTTATGGGCTGGCGTGACGCTTACCACCAAGCTACCGTCTCGCTCGTCTCGTCACTCAATACCATAAAAAAAGCTTGTTCTCGTGCTTCAACCATGTGCGGTGTGGAGCACGCAGGTGCCCAGGACTTGAGCACCCACCGGCCCCGCCGCTACGATGGTCGTGGCCTAGCGTTAACTCTTACGACCTGAAAACGACCTTTTTAACATTTTACCTTGTTACCTGAAAAAAAAAACGTCTCTTTTAGAAGAGAGAAACAAAAAAGTCGCCTAAATACTTGTTAAACACAGATTGGATTGTTGTTAACTACAAAAAGATTTGTTAATTACTATGCGTACTTAGGTAAATGTATTACAACAACAGTTACTAAGTAGAATACATAATTAAAATTCAGCTAAATCAAAATTAAAATGTAAATAAATTCTATTTATTTTTCTATTTTCACTAATCACAAAGTTTTCAAAGTAAACGTAGAGCAAAAACTCTGACATTTAAAACACATATTTCATTGGAATGGTAATGAATAAGCTAGAATAATGGCCTGTCCTATACATAAAACTCAAACATAAATTGTTCAGTCCACGCTGTCGACAAAAAACTTGCTTGGACAAGGAAACTAAGCCTTGGAACTTATAAAACAAGTTCCAATTGAGCGCCGTCATGACTTTATTACCTGCCTATTTGATTCATAAAACGATTACGTACATCGATAAAAGAGACAATGTAATAATTTGTATTATAATAACACTTGGTTAGCAACACTCATCTTTACATAAATCAAGGTCGTTCTAAAAATAAGTCGGTTCATTCATTTATCTGTACTGATTACGAAGAGTACCTATAATTGTAAGCTATTTATATCTTTCTCAATGTTTTTATTTTTCTTACATCGTCTTTGCTAAAGGCAACCATAAAACATATTTTTATTTTGATGCTGTTTTTAGGAAGATAATTACAAGATTATTGTCTTCTATTGATACGAGAGTACGAGTGGCGTTTGCAAAAAGGCACTTTCAATTCTTAAAAACTTTTTTCTATCAGTGATAACTGCTTAAGGCTGCGTACCCATGAATGTTTATGACCTCGATTCGATACTATATAAGCATCTATCCAAACTTTTTTTACTATTTCTGTTCAGCTATTCCAAGTATAATAAAATAAAATAAATTCTCTCAAGAACACTACTAGCACCAATAAGAATCTCCTGGGTTTAGGAATGATGCAAGACAGTTTCGCAGTTACTATGTTAAACAGTTATAATTTTCTTTATCAACGAAAGTGGAATTACTATCTAATCAATATTTTTAATATTACTATCTAATCAATATTTCTAATCAGTCAGTGTTGGAAGCATTAACAGTGACATTATTAAACCGGTATTTTGGTTCATTATGAATAGTGTATTTTTTGTGTTGTGTGTGAATGCAACTTATCTAATTACTTAGGTGTTTTGCAGGCTATTTGCGATCTTGATATTAAGGGGGCGACTAATGCCAAAAGTAAGTAAAAGGTGTATTTTTAAACACATAGTTTAATGATAAAGAACGTAAATACTCAGATTAAAAAAATACTACAGGTAGGGGAAAAACCTAAAGAAGCCGAGTAACCGAATAGAATTTTGGAAAATAATCTGGTTTATTAAAAAAAACAAAAAACCTACAAAGAAAAACTGTTTTAATTAAAATGCTCTAAATTATCAGCGACGGCACCACATTATTTTTTACGAATTACATAGCCAAACTAATGTTTTAGTACAATAGCCGTTAATTTTTTTTATTTCATGCCTACATTTTGAATAATTTAATAAAACCCCACCTAAATTGCTCAAAGCCATCATGCGATTCTCGACTATAATCTAATGCAAGACGCGCGGGTGAAATCTGTTATTTTTCTGGCATTAGTCGCACTCTTAAACAACCGCGCTTCCCTCCAAATGTGCTACCGTTAATAAGTTAAGTTTGCGCTCGAGTGCGTCATGTTTGCATTTCGTTTATCGCGGTGAACGTCGCGGGGCGGCGGCGGCGGAATTTGTTCTATAATTTTGTCCCGCTGCTTGCTGCTACGCGGCATGTTACACAGGATTCAAAACTACAGATGGAGAACTGAGATATCCGTGAAAATGTGCAGTAACGCCAAAAACGCTTGCTAATTGACCCTACACATGATATTTGGTCCAGCAATCGCACATGTTTAAAAGACAATTTGACCTACTACTTGAGCTGATAGAACGCATGCGATCGTGCATTTTGGGTGGCATGGTTTAATGCATCATTTGTGAGCAAGCTATATACCTAGCGAACGCATTATGTTACGCATACGTCTTTGCATGGGTTGTCATTCTACTGGTTGCACAGTCTTGGCCGGCACACGTCCGATAGCACCATTCCAAACTGAGATAAACGGCTCCTTGCGATCTGGACTTATCGATTTTATATTAGTTTATTTTTATACAGTCATGCCGCCCGAAATAAGACTTCCATCGCTTTTATTCCACAAAGAGCAAAACGTTATTGACGTTAGAATTTTCCAGCACCGACTAGCAGTCTTTGTAAATAAGGCAATCTTAGTGGAACTTTTTACTAGCACACTTATATCTGAATATACAGCGCGTCAGCACCGCTGTAGATACGAATCTGTATAGCTTTAACGAAATTGAACCCACTCTATATGGAAAGTATAGTAATCCACGCTGCTCGGCGGATGGAACTTTGGCTATGAACTTTACTGTTATCGCAACACATTAAACTGCTGCCGAATGTACGGAACCCTCGTTGTTCGCAATTTTTAAAAATTACCTTCCCCGACCATAACTATTTCAATAAACCGTCTACGGTCATACCATACCCCTCATAATGGACAACTTTTACTTTCGTTATGTTTGTTTTCCTGTTTCTTTATTCGTCTCCCTCTTCATTTTTAGTATTATTGTAATCATTTAAGAATATGGGCTTTGTTTTCTTTAGCATTAACAATAATTTTATAGACAGTAGCTTTTGTGAAATAAACACGGCTTCTTAGTACTTTGCCCTCGATCGGCTTGCTACGATTTTGTTTTTCTACAAATGCGACCGGAGACGTCCACTACTGAACGAAGGCCTCTCCCTTAGACCGCCACACTATACGACAACCTGGCGTTTGCATCCACCGGTTGCCCGCGACTTCCGTATGTTGCGACTTAGTAATCTTAGTATACTTTGTTGTAAAGTTGCAACTTACTATCTGGAGAATCTAAGCTCGAGTTTCAGGGTTAGGTAGTAATATTTAGAGGTGTTGTTATATTAGGATAGATTTTTGATATTCCTGAATATAGCGCTTCACGGATAACGAGATATCTAAACTGTTACTCGGAATAGTCAAATGACAATATACCGACTCAAAAAAAAACTCTCTGTTGTTCTCAGTGTTCTCGCGTAGCAGTGAGCGAACGAGTTAGCTACTAATATTTCACTAATACTGAGTAACATAATAAATAATGGTCGTGAATAATAGTATGTTACAACTTACAACATTTATGCCCTTAAGTTATGTTATTTGTAACTGTTATGAATAAAATTAGTCTCTTTTAGTCTCTCAACTAGACTCTAGGTTGTAGATCACGTAACACTCCAAATGTTTGAGTGGAACAAACACAGGGCACGTCATGAAGTTCGTGATCGTTTAATCGCGTCCGAGTCGTGGTTGATTGGTTCGTCATAGCTCAGCGGAGTCTTGATCAGAATAGATCTCGGCGTGCGTCTCCGTTTTTTACCGACGTCAAAAAAAAGAAGTTATCAGGATAAGGTTCTAAGGATGTCTTTTTTAATGTTTGTTAACCTCAGAACTCCATCATTTATAAACCGATTTGGACTTTTTTATTTATTTGAAAGGATTTACTTTCAGATTGGTCCCATGGACATTTCATCAAATTCGGTTCTGTAGTTTAATTATTAAACCAAAATAAGTGGAAAAAATATTTTATCCAAATAAATTAAACTGCTTATTTTAATTTCCTGTGACATTTCGACTTTTTTTTTCCTTTTTGTCCCATAATTGTTGAGATTTTTTTAATAGCTTGTGTGTTGCTCGGCGCAGTTCGTGAATACTCGCGATTTGCATATCTCCGCGTTGTGCAGTTTTGTGCAGCTTGGAGTGCACGTGGCCGGCCTAAAGACGGATAATGGAGCTGCGGAGCCATACATACCATTTGCATACCGCCAAGCTTTGCTTAATAAGCCGCAGAAGCTAGATAGGTTAGAACTTAAGAAGCACATTTGAGGCCGTAAGGGGCCCCTTTTTTATGTCGGTAAAGTATTCCGGAATAATCGTTAAAAGGATCAAATTTAAAGGGAGGTGGGGGGTTGAGGGGGTTAAGGGGAGTTGGTAGAGTCGGTAGAGTTGGTAGTTTCGGTACAGTTCGGAGGGGCTAAAAAAATTGCTCGGTATGATTTAAAGTGGTGAATTTTGGGAGCGGGCCGAATTTCTTCCGTACGCGGACGAAGTCGCTAGCGACCTCTACGTTGATTTAAAAAAAAAACGTAAAACGTATAACGGCATAAATCAAAACAAGACCATGTTTTTCAGTTTTTTTTTCATCTTTTTTAAATTTCTAATAGTCGATTATTAAAAATCGTAAAATAATATCTATAAATTGAAAGAACTTTTTATTATTTAATAACAAATAGTTTTTTTTAAATAATGATACTATACTTACTCAGATCACAATAATGTAATTTAATGAAGCGGAATGTGCTCGTGATAGATGTAGCAAATACAGTCAAGAACATGTGTTTAAAACATCACAGTGGCGAGCGATAATAATCCTACGGTGCAAAAATTAAACATCAGTCAGTCAGATATCAAGTGATCAACGGAGCGAAACAAACGGAGCCTCGGGGAGCGAGCGTCTTCCGTCGATTTTATACCGCGGCCGAGGCAGCTACAATTTATGCTAACGTAAACCCGTCCGGTGCCAGTGCCTCTACCTAGTACCGGCTCTACCGGCGGCGGAGCCCGCCGTACAGCTTTATGCCTTTAGCCTCATTCCGCTCGCTGCTCTACGATGCTCACGTTTCCCCGCTCTAAAAGGAATTCTTGTTTCCAATCAAACTTGAGAACGTTTGTAATTAAAATTCTATGTTAAATCCTTTCGCAGAGCCAGTTTATTTTTTAAGTAGGCACTCAGTCAAACAAAGGGAGAGCGAGAAAGTTTTGTTGTTTGTTACTGTACTGTATAAACTAGTCTACATAAATCTAAAAGTCGGTTTGAGCTAGAGACTTTACGAATCTAGCGACGACCTGCGGCGGTTAATACTCGGCGACGTCAGTGGGAAATTTTGAGAGTCAAGGGCCATTCCAGCATCGCGATCGCTCGAGAGTCGTACGGTCGAAATGAAACGTCGTATCTTATTTTATGATTAGCGGCTCGAAAGCGCTTTGTAATTTTGTTAGTTCCGCCTTTCTGGTGCTGGGGGCTGAGCGCACAGAGTGGAGATCGATGCGAGCGCTCCATGCGGGTGCGAGCGGAAAAGCAACTTTCGGCTCTAGCTCTGTCCCGCTCCCTCGAACCGCCTACCAGGCAGCCATGTTGCGCTCGACCTGCGCTCGCCCGACCGCCATTGTAGCATTCGTTGTCGCTGCTAGTGATGTACACCAATTTTCTCGATATTTTTAGTATTATCTCTCGTGGCTCCGTCTAGTATTCTAGGAATGGCTCGTAAACTCGCATCAGACAATTGACATTGTCTAAAACTGCAGATTCTTTACGGCAGTATTTCAAGTTTGTTGTTGTATAGGTACTGTATTTTCCATTTATGGAAATCTAACTGAGTATTAACATAGATTTTAATATAGAAAATGACCCAAATAGGATGTCTATTGTCTACGCTAAGCAAATACCATAAAAATACTTCCATAGCTTGAGATTCAGCAAAAAGCTATGACATACCGATATATTTCACAGACTCAAACCTGCCGACCAAAGATATAAATCGCTTTGAATACGCTGCTTCAAAATGTTTAGTGCAAATAGAGAAGTGCTTACGAATGTCGATAAAAATTGTCGATAGAGCAACCATGCAGTGGACTTATAGCCGCGGCTCCGGAATTAAAATGTCAGACGTGCGGCAGTGGGGGCTAGAGGGGCCGCGGGAGGGAGCGAATGGGAGGGGGGGGGGGGCACAACGGGCGCCCGCCGTTATTAATAACCATAAGCCAGCAGACGCACGAACGTCCAGAGGGGCCACGCCAGCCGCGCAGTAATGAGGAATCACTAATTATATTTTACTGGACTTTCGTATAAAAGCAACATAAAATACGCCAGAGATATACAACATAGACACGTTTTAATAAACGATCACCTCTGCGCGATGCGATATTAAACAACGCTAATAGGCAATTAGAAATAATCACGCTTTGTATGCCGATCTCTGAGATATGCGTACAGTTAAATAGTCGATACATTTTATAGTTATGGAATATTGAAGTCGGGAACTGGGACAGGCGAGATATTATACGGGTGGCGCGGCGCCGTCCGTTTAATATTCCCCCGTAGTAGGCGCGCCTCGTGCGCGAGACAGCTCTACCCGTTCACTAGCCGACATTCGCATCGCCAGTAAAAACTCCGTATATTTTATTGTCAAGGAAATATATTTGTCAAAGGCCGTGCGATTAATTGGGCGGCTTTTCTAAACTCTGGCCTTAGGGAGGTTCTCTTTGTTAAAGGGATGCACTATCTATTAGGGAAAATGACTTTGATCTTTGTAATCATTTCGTTCAGGCGATGATAGATTGTGATTCTCTAATGATTTTATGCCATTGGGGTCAAATAATATATCAGTATCTGTGAGCCATGAGAACTGTCGTTACTCTAGGTGTCCTTGTTTTTACCGGTACACAAAGAACGAGTTATTGCGGGCTGCTCACTACGTACCCGTAATAACAAAGTGCAAAATGCTCCGGATTCTCGGAATAAAGTTCCGTGGAAGCCGGCGGCCCCGCTCTCTACTGGAAACCTCTAAAGCGCTGACTGTGGGGCGCGCATTCCCTCCTGCGGCGGAGTCACGCCAGGGCTGTCGAGAATTGCCGACTTGGATAAATTATGCCGCTCGTCCCCCCTTTTGCAATCTCCGCAAAATAATGCAATCCAATTGTGAAGAGAAGAGAAACTGACATTTGTCTTGTCCTTTGTGCTTCGCCACTCCGCTACGTTTTGATGATGGAGATTGGAGGTGAATGAGTACGATCGTTTTGAAAGGAAAGGTAACCCCGTTAGCTAGGTGTGCCGATGCCGCTTTGCAGTATTTGTCATTTATTGACATGTGTATTGTGTCTGATTATGTGTGGACATTTAAATAAAATAAAATATAGATGAACATTTGTGATTCTTACTTATGATCATCTAAGTCATTTCATATCCTTAAAAACAGTGTGCATTTGAATCTATACACGTACCTCGGAATTTGCATAATTCATATTACTTTAAGTTGCTACAGGTCCTATGCTACTTATAACTCCCCAAAAGTTTTTATAACCCGCTCTCGAGTGCGATGGGCCAATTTCCAGAACGTTTATTCCCTATTCACCGTGAGTAATAACCTCTCAATTTGGCTATAAACTTGGATCTAGGCAATAGCATCACGGTTCTTTGATAAAGAGATATCATCAGGGACGCCCCGCGTGGCTGTTTGCAATTCATTATAAGTTTGAAAAGGACTTACCTTAGCTGGTGGGTGCGCCGCGATGTCTAGTTCCGTTCCAACGGGAATTCTCAGAGCGGAGCCATACAAGATAGGTATCCCTCTATTAAATAAATCCCCTTGAGACATTTCTGGCGAGGATTTTAGAGAAAGTTATGTCATATTCTTCAGACATGTCCTGAGTCCTGAGTGCAGTTGTGAGGGTAAGCTCTGATTTACAACTTGAAAAAAAAAATACTATTATTTGATTGATAGCGAAACATTTTTACTAACAGTCATAAAGTCATAAACATCATCAGCGTCATAAATAATATATGAACGTCACAAAGTTACAGAGTGCAGAGATAACGATCCCATAACGGGCTATCGGACATTAGCCGTGATTTTCCGCCAAAGTCCACTCGCTATTATGAGAGACAACATCATTAATATGCGACGTTCGGGAGCCATAAAACTGCGAGGGACGTCGAGAGGTCCGTTTATAAATAAACTCCTGAAATCTTTTGCACGAGAAATATTTGAACCTTTTCGTTGGATATTTCGCTCTTCTTGGCTTCACTGCTATGACTGACTGCGCAGACAAATATGTTTTGAGATTAAAGTTTGAGCTCAACTTTTGCAGAGTGCTTGAGTGAGCTACTTTTCACTTTATAAATATAGTTTTATTTAATTCTAGAGTTGCGAGAAACTTTTTTTTCTGGACTATATCGAGTCTCCCTATTTGTGCTTGCTAAACGATAACTTTATTTAAACACCGACTGATATACTTATATATGAAAAATTACTCTTCTGTTTTTGTATTCGGGTGCACTGATATTGTTGTAATATGGCAAGACAATAGGTACCATGAGGATGAGATTAGGGTTGCCACCCGTACTTTATAATAAAGTATTCAAACGTACTTTATACTTTATGAGGGCAGTTAAGTACGTGATAATACTTTATATTTACCTGTGAAGTTTTTTTTAAATGTACTTCTATTTATTACGTGTAACGGAGCGGACCGGACTGCTTTTAAAATTTAGGGATTGATTGTAAAGATTCCGTTAATATATTTAAGAGTAACAAATATTTGTTGGATGTTGCTAGAAGCTACAAAAAATATGTATGGAAGAGAAATAGTCTGGTAAATAAATAGTACTTTATTTTCAGATGTTGTACTCTTTTTTTTAGCCTAGAAAATTAAATATACTCTATTTGCTTAAAAAAAAGGTGGCAACCCTAGATGAGATAGTAGTTAGTAGTCATGTATACTGGTCTCTGACAAATACGATAAACCTGAAAAATCGCCAGATGATACGACACACACGACATTCGCGGGATGATGCTAGTTCATAGTAATTTAATTATATTTGTGATGTGTTTGTGACTGCAATATTATATCGTCAACATTTTATTCATGGATAAGAAAGCTAGAGTCAAGATTATTTAGTAGCTGCTCGCGGCACAGTTACTTTGTAAGTAGTTGTTATTTGTGGATCTATTTTCACAGTTCCCGTTTTTAGTGCAAGGTTTGAGTTTTCCCCTACCGTTCTGCAGAGACTGGGCAACAATGAACAAAACTAGCTCGGGGTTAAAGCTTGCGAACTTTTTGTCGTGCTCGCTCGCTTCAAATTGGTATTTAATTCGAATTGCCGCTCGCTCCCGACTTGCAGTTAACCAATTTGTTAGACTCTGACTCAGTCGGGTCGGGAGTCACTGTATCATCTTTATTCAGAATGCGATTTTGTTAGGAATTTCCAATCTATTAATGTTTTGATTTAGCTGTGTATTGATGGTGTGATGCTTTTACACAGCGCTGGTGGAAGGTCTAGACCTCGTCCAGTCACAAATGTAGAAAGCCAGTTTCACAATACTTAGTGTTGACTTGTTTGGTATGTTTGTTTCAGGGCTATCCACCTCCTCCTAGGCCATCGCAGCCGTCCACACCGAACGCCCACGACCCTGACTCAGTAAGTACATTTCCCCTTATCTCAGTTTCACTTAGATTTATTAACTACGATTTAACTGAATTGAAATCACCCTGCATGGGTGTGTACAGACCCTCTGCTAGAATGTAGGGCGAATCGCAAAGGTTACAAAAACTCTTTTCTAAGAACTGACGAATACGCTGTAAAAAATGTATATTAACATGTTTCACAACAATCACCGTGTCCTCTTTTTGGTATTACAGTATCCGGCAAACAAAATGATACTCCTAAAATCCTTACACTTAATGAAAAACATGAAATAAAATAACGGTCATGATCGTTAAGTTTATACACAGCTTAGCCATAAAAACTTGGAACGGAAATTCTAATTTGCTTACCGATATGAATGTCGACTTGCCATATTTCTTGGCCGGAATTGTAATGAACAATCAATCAGAACTGACTGGTAGGATGAGTCAAGCAAGAAGTGGCCTATTAAAAAGCTATCAGCTGCCGTCTAGTCATCCACCTCCGCTCTGTAACGTGACCAAACTGTTATGCTGTAATGATAGATAAAAAGTATGATTTTGATGAAATATTTGGCGTTACAATAACTGTTATTTGTTATTTTTTTATTCGAGGTATCAAATGTTACCAAAAAAACTCAACACCGCATTATCCAAATCATTTCCGTGCACTAAATACCTTGAAATCATGCGTATAATTGAAAACTATCCAAGAAACTGTGTCGAATCAAATTAGGTATTACTAAACATAACGTAAAGTTATGAAAAAACGCCATAGATCTTGTAAAACCGGTTCGCACAAATTGCCTACACGATAAGTACCTTACGTCAGTATGACGTCGGACAAAACTAAGATATTCAGCTGACGTATATTTTTAATTCGCTTCAAATGGTGCGAGTTAATTGATTACGGTTTTGCCGGCGAATAACAGAAATGAGTTAGCGCCGAGGCCTATTCTGCATTACCCATAGATATTATATTCTTTAGAGAGGTCCTAAGACTCGGGAAGCCATTGTAAGTACAAAATAAGTTCGGCTTTAAATAGAAGACACTAAACGATAATGTACAGGGTGTACCAGAAAGAGTAATTCATAATTTAGCTGCGGATTTTTCTGAAATTATCAAATACCTCGAAAATAGTGTGACTTTTACTGAATACAAATTGTGTTTATCTTCTCAGTCATACCTGCCCTGACCCTCTACCTGCAGTTACATTATTATCGACTCTTTCTGGTACACCTGCATATTGTATGTACTTTGAGCCATTTATTTTTACACTACTATTGAAGAACATACAACATTTTAATTAAAAAACCTCCATTTACACCCTATTCGCAGAACCACAAGTTGCGACTGTGATAATTTTACGGCAGCATACAAAAATGTGCTGAGTTTAAAACAGTCTCTCCCCGTCTACATGCAGTTCTTTCGTTCGCATATCATATTAACTAATTTAGAATGTCCAAATAGTAACAAAACCATCTTTTGTTGTCTATCATAACGTAGCAAATGAAGAAAATGACGATTTAATTGAGGGGTCCTATTATTGAAGGGCCTCTCTGTAGGATATTATCTCTGTGGCATTACCGAAGTGCTGTACGAGTAGACTAATGGCTGAATAATGTACGCAGCTAGTCACGTAAAGAACAAAGTGCGGAGCTCGTTTCCGCGCGTAATGAAGCCGTGTTCGCTTTATTACATCTCGACGGGCATATTCCTTTATTTTTACAGCATGATGATGATAAAATCTCGCGTTTACTGGAATATTGACCTCGCCCTGCGACTCTGTAGGATTATTTCCAAACATTACATTCGCTTGTCGCACAAAAACCATTTTACACGTTTGAAAACGTGACGCGTATCTAATTGCATTTATTTAATTTTTCGAATCACTTTCGGTTTTTTCTTTTAAAAAAAACATGTAGTCGAACATAGAAGCTCCTCGTTTTTTGAAGTCAGTTAATAAAATGGCAATGTAGGGAATCCGCCGCATCCGATTTTTAGCTAGTTACTTAGATGACGCGTTAGATAGAGTAGTTTGTGAACAAGCTCCTACTCTTTTATTGTGTCCTTATTCTAGCATTTGTGTATATTAATAAGTTTATTTACAAATAAAATACAATTATACACTAATATTAAATTATAACTAAATAAAACCTACCTAGTAAAAACAAAACAAACAAACCCTATTAAATATTTGTGTATATTTATTGGCAATAAAGTTATTTTTATCTATTATCTTTGTAATGAAATAAACTCGTAAGTTATTCCAAGAAATAACGTAAATGTTAAGTACATAATTTTCTTATTATTAGCCGACTGTTCACAAAACGAAGGATATGTAATGTTTTTGTTCGTCCATTGTGACCGTTTTCCCGTCCGTTTCCGTCATTAGCGAGCTGTCGTAAGATTCATTTTTAGTATCAACTGAATGGCTACATTTATGGCTAATGTTTTATTTTATTTTAACTTGTTATTAATTTGACAGAATGTCAATAAAAAAAAAACAAATGATTGTTATGTGTTGGGCTCAAAAAGTTCTTGATATAATAACCCGCCTATTCCATATTGCTAACACGTGCACTGTCCTCTGGAACCGAAACGTAACGGGTATGAAAATTATCGATAAATATTATTATAAACGTGGTGTCTTCGTTAGCGTGCACATGTGGCGGACTGGCAGCGGCCGACCTCGCCGCCTATTTGTGGACTCGCACTCCATACTGAGAGCTAGCCCACCGTCCGCGGCTACACTTCACTATAATCTCGTTCGCTAAATGTTGTCGACAAAAGCGGCCCTTCGAAACCTGCCGCGCTCGCCTCTACGTACCCGGTAAACGTGAAATTGTTTACTCGGTTGTTTCCAAGACAAAAATAAAAGCAATTTCCTTTGCGATAACAACAAACGGAGGAAATTGAAGTGTCTTTAAGTTGATGTCTGTTTATTTGAATTGGAGCAAACACGCATGATTTGATTTCCAGCTTCCTATATGCTGGTATCAAGATGGTATCCGACCAAAACTGAATTGCCATTAAATAAAATTGAAATATACAATGATAAAAAGAGAGTGTCATAATAGAAATAGAACGGTACTTGCAGATTTTTTTACAATGCTAAATTAAATTTCATTCTCAGAGAACGTAACAAATAAACATCCCCATCGTTGATGTGTGTATGCAGAGCCGGGCTGTTTGATGTTGATTGATACCGTTACGCGGGCTCGCATTGTCTCGCCGCCGGCCCACGGCCCGGGGGAACCCAAATGAGTGGAATTATTAAACCAGGGCCAGGCCCGCGATATGACGCTCTTTGTAATGAATGTACCGAATTCGAAGGCTCCCCTCGAGCAGCCCGCCCGAGAGCGGCCCTGGATGCCACCCCGAGCTTATTGTCAAAGCTTCTATAAAAGGAATTTTGAATTGTAAGTTGGCGACCTTTTTATTCCTTTATCGATCCGTCAGCTGTTTGGATGGAGGTTCAACTTGTTACGTGGATACGTTACGTCAGCATTATTCACGGGATTATTAAAATAAGCTTGTTTGCTGGGTTGCCGTATTCGTTGACACCTGTTCGAGTTATCAGTATTGCTAGACACGCTTTAAAGCGGTCCTAAAAACTTTACCTATTAAAATTTTGAGGTTGAACAACAGTCCGATAATAGGCTAGATGACTGTTTTTTTTTATTGTCTTATTAAAATGTGGCCCATAAATATGACTGATTAATGAAAAGAAAATGAAAATCTCAACAAAAATAAGCAGCTTATAAGCATTTTAATATCATGCTAGACAGAGAGAAGAAACAGCAAATCGTGACGTCACTTCTCTGTACGCCATATAAATTCTATTCTGAGAAGTAAGGCGTGACGTCATTTTTTGTTTTGTGGGAAACGGACAGAGTTGTCTCTAACAAAAACTTTAAACGCTCCAGAACATTATTAACCTATTAAAATTATTTTTTCAATAAACTTACTATATTTACTTAAATTCTTCGTCAAAGCTATTGGTTTCAACGATTTAAACATCAGTCATCTACCCTATTATCATATAATATATCAGTCTTGTAAGGATTGTTGTTATAAATCATTTGTTTTCTATCTGTAATAATTTATTAGATTACAACGTAATCCTTACAATAAAATACGGTCGAATTGCGATTAAATATAAAATTGAGAAAAGAGAAAAAAAATCGGAAATTTCCTAGCATTGAAAGCAATAAGTTCCAACCTTTCAAAGTACGTATGTTCTAAAGGGTTTCAATTCGAGTTATTTATTTATGCAGTTTACGGTAGCACACAAAAACGAGACTTCTCCGGAGAAATACGAGTGCGCTTTCGCAATTGAAAGGCGTTTTTAAAATGTGACCCTCTTTACTGCCGTTTAATCACATTTGAATAAACACAATCGGACACCCTGTGAATTGTGCTACATTCAAAATAAATTTTGATAATTCAGATTTCTTCATTGATTGAAATTTATATTCATTCTATTTTTATGTCTTTTATAAATCACCAAGAACATCATCGGTATATTATTCCGCTCGATGAGTCTCTTCCAATTTTGTATAATGTACGACATTTAACCTATAATAATTTCAAACATACTCTTAGTTACGAAGGAGCACTTATAGCAAAAACTCGTAATTTTCACCATTTTCAGCCCGTAATTGCCTGCTGCAGAGCATAAGGCTCTCTCCTCTCCTCCGGGATGAGAGCATCCCGCATGTGTGCAGGATAACAAAAACTACTTACTACTAATAAGTTGCCATTTAAAATCTCTTATCGTCACTTAGTTACACTAAAAAAGAGAAGTTTCACCGAATATTCATTATAAAGAGAAAATGCATTGAAAATGCTGAGAAAAACTCAATTAACGCCACTCTAAGCAAATGCGCAAAGTGACGCAAGTCTCATGTGCACCCTGCGCTCGGAAAAGGGACTTGACTAACAATGTAAAAGTGCACGGAACGAAATATTCGAATGTAAAAAGAGAGGCAGCGGCGCGGCGGCGGCGCTTGCACGTTCCATAATACACGGGATTGAGTGGGGCGGTCTCCAACAGACACAAATTAATGACGGTAACAGCGTGCAGCGTAATCAGCCGACGCCGACAAGAGACGTGCGTTCGCTTGTAAAAAACACTGTATTCAGTTTTACTCTGAACATGTTCAACTCAGGCCAAATTTCACCGGGACCGGCGACGTGCTTAATTAAATTATAATTTATTCTTATTTCAAAATTCATTTTCTAATCTAATAACAAATATTGCTCTTCAAGTGTCTGTAGCATTCAATGGCGTTGAGAATGTGGTACTAAAATCAAGAAGACGAATCGAGCTGTGCTTTCAGGCAGCGTTTTAGGATCATCGGATTCGGATAAACTATAGAGCTTTGGTCACGGTCAGTGCCAATTCATACTATGATTTTGCAAATGATTCTATCACGGAATTCATTAGTTTGACAGTTTTCTGGTTGTAAGTCGTAAAATGGTCGATGAAAGATGAATTGCATAAAGCCAATTAGCAGATTCGTTAGAAGTTACTTGAGAGCAACTTTTTACAATTCATTCTGTTAAGAATTCATTAGATGAACTGCTTTTAGGGGAATTGCTTAAGGTTTGTATTTACTAAATTTACCCCTCGCAAAATCAAATTTATGTAGTCAAATTACTATATTTAAAGCCCAAAAATACAAAATGTTACAGAAGAACATCCGTCTTAGTAACTTCTGTGGATGAAAACACGATTGATTATACTTTCCTCGATAGTAAAAAATAACGAAACAGTGTCTATTTTTAAACCATTTTCAGTTTTATGTCCTAATTACAGCACATAGTCACATTAAAAAAATATGTATTATAAGTTAATAGTATTTTGGAGAGCATGCTGTGGTTCAAAAGTTATTAATTTCTATACTTTTCAAGTAATCTGAGAAAATCTTCAAAAATCGAAGTTTGACACGCACGAATCTGCGTAACCGCCATATTTTTGCTCCGCTAAATGTGACTCTACCTGATACAGCTTTAGACTAATGATTGATCTCATTAAAAAATGTGCTTGAAACGTGGAATAACCCGGCCTTAATGCGGCCATTTTAGACCCCCTGTTCTTCCATGCAACACTCGAAATTTCTTAAAGAGGTTAGGGATTCTATTTGACTTTTTCTTATAATACGTAAGTTTGTGTGTGTACTTACTACTTTTTGCCCTTAAATAAAGCCAGTTCGAATTGAATTTCAAATAAGAGCCTATCAGTACTCCAAACCGTTGCAAAAGATTTCAGTTCGAAAGAAAAACCTTTCAAGCGACTTCTCCCCGTGTCGCGAATCTTTTGCAATACTTTACTCATAAAGTTTGGTTGTAAGTAGGTACATCGACTCTACCGTAGAGACCTGTATTTTTGACTGAAAAGAAATTAACATGTAGATGCACATAGTTTTATACCAAACTAGGAACGCTTATTGTTTGCGATGTTCGCCTGTACTCGTATGTTTGGGCACCCAAAAGCCCAAAATACAGGCACCATATAGCACTGGCCTTACGGCAAGGTTACTTGTCTAGTTTCGGGCCCGGAGCAAACCACCCGAACAATTTAACGCCTAAATACTACATTTAAACAAAAATCATAAATAATCAGAGGTTATGGACTGAATAGCATGGTTTTCAAGGCACATAAACATAATATTGTAACTTTGTAACCAGTACCTAGGAAATCTTAGAAATATTGTACTCAAGACGTTACGCATATAATACGTAGATGGATAGTGGGGAATTGGGGATGATTCTAACCAAATCGAGTAAAAAATGGAAATCATTATAAATATGAGTATATTGATATAATACATATAAATACTTGCATCCTAAGTAGGGATTTTCGATTTTATCACGTGTCGATATTTTTTTTTACCTCAGAGACGTTATATGAAATATAAAAAATAAAAAAAACTCATTGCAACCACTTTTAAAAATAACAGTAATTACTACTCAAATAGCTTACTAGTTATTGCCGCCGCCGACCAGCTCATTGCCTAGGTGTGATTGAGAAATCAAAAAAAAAACCGGAAAACGCGTAACCGTGCTATGCCAGTTATGCCACACACATGATGGATTTTAAAGTATAGAAAATAAGTCTACAATTAGATATCAATTACATCTGCCTATGATTGTAAACTAACTACATTATTGTCGTGTCCCAAGTATTGCTTTCGTATATATTTTCTAGCGCTCTACATTAGAATTAATTATATCCTTTTCGCAGGCTGAAGAAGTACAGCGCTCGTAAAATATTTTCAGGATTTAGCTCGGTCCCCAACCGAACGCAAATCTCATTTAGTGAACAGGAACTGTTCCAACAAAATTGCGAGCAGCCAGGCTGGAGGCTTGTATGAGTACGTTTCGTTTTTAATTGAATAAGCAGAGGGTGCTACATAATCCGGCAGCGGCACCACCCGAGCTCCAAATTTCGCATTGACTCGGTTTGTTTTTGTTCAGTCTTTGGACTACCTACTGTCCTGTCGCTACTTTCTCCCGCTCTCTCCGTCGGTTCAGGTTTTTCGACGGTTTTATCGCGCGAAATTGTTTCGTCAATTTGAATACAAAACCGCCCACTTTTTATTTGACGGTTTTACTTAATTTCATCATTGATTGAAGTGTGTTATTTGAGTTTCACATTTAATTAATCGTTCGCTCGCTAGTTTCCGAACGAATAATATATTTTCCATTGATAAAATTTTATCTGCGTTGCGTATATTTTATTTACCGTTTGGACAGATGGATGGAGTGGCCGCGTTCGGCTCGAATGTAATTACTGCGGTCCGATTTCGATAATGCGCCACGAGGCCGCTCGCGAGCAGAATGTGGTCGGCCGCTCGTTTTGTTGCATTTTAATAATTTATTTTCGGACCGGACCAGATAAAGCCTTTCCGTGTTATTTCAATTTTGCATCATGTGTTCCAATTTCGCCCGTGTTCCATTTTGTCGGTAATCTGTCAAATGCCATTGTGATGAACGAACTGAATTAATTGATCTCCTGCATAATTAACGCCATCACTGGTATTTTATGTTTAAAATTAATTAATGTGCAATCATTAGCTTGAAATATCACACAGTGACTTGATTTTCTAGGATAACCGAGTGAAAACGTACCCAACGTACCAGAATTTTTAATAGAAAGTTAACGATCAGTAAGGAACAAACCAGCATTTCGGCCATTTTAATTGTTTAAAGATATCTTTAGTAAAAAATTACTGGTAGTATTTCTGCAATCTGCTTAGAAATAACGTTTTTTCAGTATTGGAAATTAAAACAAAAACATCATTACAACAAAGTGCGTGTCTTCCACAAATATGAAGCGACGTAAATAAATCCAGTAAGAAATAACCCAATTATGCGTCGTAAATCGAGCATTTTGATCGTGCTGTAAAAACGCTAGATCGCCGGTTACCGAGCCATAAACCAAGCCTGGTCGTTCGCTATAAAGCCGACTCATAGTATTCTGTAATAGGTGCTTTTTGAACTACTAACTCCCTCGTTACCCGCATTGCTCTATCATGCTCATAGGTCTAGATTATTCCTAGCAGTTGTACAGTTCTGCCTTCAGTTTTAATTTTATATTATAACTAGATTATATCTATTTTCTATATATATAAAAGGCTCTGTCCTGACTGACTGACTGACTAACAGACAACGCACAGCCCAAACGTACAGACTTGAAATTTGGAGGGTGTATTCGTCTCGATGCCTAGAGGTGTACTAAGAAAGGATTTTTCAAAATTCGACCCCTAAGAGGGGAAAAGAGGGGGGAAACGTTTGTTTGTAAGTCTTTTGTTTTTGGACTTTTGGTCACGAAAATTTGGATTTGGATAGTTCTGGGCTATCTGGGTTCGGGGCTGGAATGTTGTATGGAAAGTTCTTTGTTTTTGAAGTTATAGTGATGAGAATTGATATTTGTAGTTCATTCAAAGGGCGGGGAGTAACAAAAGTCGACGAACGAAGTCGCGGGCGACATCTAGTAGTATAATAATGAAATGATATAGATAGCGGGTAGACATTTGGAATTCGGACTGTCAATTCGTTTCCATAGGCTTCTTGTTTCGATGGATCATTCTTGCTAATAACTAGGTTTGCCTTTATTCTCCCGGGATTTAACGTTATTAACCATGCTTGTAGTTCTAATTAAATTGCTTAACACATGAAGGTAATTAAACTGGAGTATGTAATTATTCGTAAGCCAGACTGTGTGGTAAATGTTTGCATAAATGGCTACCGACAAACATTTGGAACTCTAGTAAAGAAGTTAACTTTGCTATTAGCATTTATGTATTTGTCAAAAATATCCTGTGTAGTGTACTATTTTAAGCGTGGAGAAGAAGCCGAGTTGCATGATTCAAGCTCTATTTATTCTCAATTACACCTCACAATGCGAAATAACCAACCTGTATCAGAAGTAGTAAGGTGCTCTTTACCGGGCTGTTTCTCCAGCTTCATACGACGCAGCCGTAACTAGGTACGTTTGTCCCCAGTCAATAGAATACTTGAATAACTGCTGTTCGTATCGTATCATAGACCTTTACCGGATCGTTATTACGTTAGAATATGCGGATGTATGCTGTAGATGTTGTCGTAAAAGCGACCGTGTCGTTTTATAGCAGGGAACGGGGTCGAACCGCCTTCACCAGCGCACTCCGCCGTTCTGGGTGGTCGTAACATAACCTGAGACCACCCTTCACCCATGTTTATGAATTTTCACCAACTAAACAATATAACAGACTGCAAACCATTTCGGGGAAAGTTTATACACTTTGTTGAAGTCGCACACTGACTCACTGTCTTCGAATGGAGTTTCCCAAGTTGATCGGGTCTCGGTATGAGTCAAGCGACGCGATAACAGGCTTTATTTTTGTGAACTTTTAACCTATCCCAAGTTCTTCATCTACAACCTAGAAACTTATCTACAAGGAGGAACAGTTGTAAACGAACTATGACTACGTGATAGTTGCTAAATTTGCTATGCGGAACAACGTGCTAGACGGTTAACAGACCTCGACTGGGATGATTATTATTACATCCTAGTGCCCGCAGTGGGTTATTGTGATCGTGACGGCATTGACCCCGCGACCCCCGGAGTCTATGACGCAACCAGTGTCACCGCAACCATCAATCACTGGCTGCTTTGTGACATTGTGACGTTTTGCGACCTGTGACACTGGAGATTCTCTTCAGATGACATGGACTGTGCGACTGTCGCTCTACGACCTAATAATGGAGCTCTGTGCACATTAACCCGTGGGTCGCGAATCCATTGTTGTCAATTAGTCGGTGCCAAATGGCTTATATGTTTTGTCGGACACGTAGTCTACCATTTGTTTGAGTCAAAACACTCGTATGTTGAGAATGTTTAGAAGTAGCTTAGTGGGAAAGTAGCTTTCTAGTAGTGTCGAGTGCAACAATGTTGCATCAAGGAATACGTCCGTTTAGTGAATAGTAGTACATGCGGCGAGGAATGATGTCATCTGATTGCGATGGGCGGGCACGCCTCGGCCTCCGACGCCGACGGTCGCCGATTCGTGACCAACGCTGCAAACGACTCGTGCATACCTAGCCTTACTCCATGCTGAACACGCGCACATTCTCAGTAGCTGCTTCGCGTTCAATAGTTTTTTTCTCTTCTCTAGTGAGCTTCAAACTAAACATATTTGTGCTCAGCCTTAATGACAATAAAATTCCTTAGAGCCGCCGGATGCCATGCAAGACATGCCATTATGATAGAATTACAATCGACCTTCGATCTACGCCGCTCCACGCATTATTATTCTGAATTTATTTAAAGATGGCCCCTTCCTGTTGGCCGCCATCCAACGGGGTATCCCCAACATTTACCAGACGATTTAATAATTATGGACTTTTATATGGGTTAATGTTATGTTGACTTTTGTTTGTTTACTTGATTCAAATCCACTAAGTATAAGTTGTATAGTTGTGTATTGAATTAATTGGCTTTTGTTTTAAACATGCCGCAGGTTGAATAATAACATAAATCTCTTTAACAAGCTCCTTATTCATGTACGCGTACGAATTATGTATCAGTTGTTCACATTCACAGGCAAGGAGGTTGAACCAAAACCGCACCGAGTGTTTCTTGTTAGAAAGCGAGAGTACCAAGTTTCTGAGGAGAACGCTTTGTGTCGTCGAATAGGATTTGTAGGATTATACTATATTTGCTTTCCTTTCACTCTTCATTGGACCTCAGTTTTACTTTCCAACTGTTTACTAACAACCAACAACTCCTTATTACGCATTTTAACAATATACATAGAAAAAAAAACACATAAATGTGTAATAACTGTTACGTAAATTATGTTCACCCAATATTTACATACATTCAATACGTTACATGTATTACAATACTGATTCTAATGATGTAAACGCGCTACGTAGAACTTTTCTGTTTTGATAAAAGGCCTTCAAACATCGACGCCCACGTAAATCTGTACTGTAGAGTAGATGCTTATCTAGTACGATTAGTACAACTCTATAGGTCAGGGTGGCGATAAATTGTGGACTGCGCGGCACTGGCACTTATTACAATGTTTTTGTGAAGCTCAATTTCAGACTAAAGCCAACCTACGCTGATTGGCACTTCGGTGCGACTGCTGTGCGAACAAAACATTACTTATTACGGGACTAACATAGCTTAGAATCGGAGACAATTGACTATCTACGGCTCCATTATTATGATCCGAAACTATACGGCTTGACATCACATGCTGCTTGTGCTATTGTTCATGTGCCAGAAAGAGCTATCAGCTACGTGCCAGATGCTATTGAAATTTTGGCTGCAAAATGTTTACAGACACATGTATATTGTATACTATAGTACATCTGTATGTATTTATCGAAGACTGGCGTCGTTGGTGAGCGGGGGATGCCTCCAGATAATAAATAACGAGTGCAACGATTGCGACCGCCGCGCCGGCCCGGGATAAGGGGGGTCCGGGGAGGGCCCAACCATTTTAATGTCCCGGCGCCAGACTTTATATTAAACATTCGACCTTGGCAATGGCCTACATCGACACCGGGACACGCACACACGCCCACTCCTCTCTCGTCACGAAAAGAAAAGTTCATTCAGCGTTTCGGCAGTTCGACGCTATAAATAATAACCGTGACGTGTTTACTCATCTAGCACGCTATTTAAAACCTTATCTTTGTCGTGTTTCATTGACACCGTTGAAGGTCACTGTATTGTTATTTGCTACAGTATGTTATGTTATTACGGTTCGATATTATCTGCACTAAACACCTTCACTCATTTTATCACCTGAGTACCTACTTATTAGTAAGTCAGTCTGTGTTTTTGTCAACAGTCGGTAATTCGGTATGTATTTAGTTTCATGACGGGGCATGAGACAATACTTGTCACGTTACTGTGATTGCCAAGCCAGATAGATAAGAAGTCAAAAGAAGTTGTCACTGGCAATTTTAGGGTTCTGGGGTTCCAGACTGATTATCATGTTTCTCATAATTCTGCATTGTTCGTCTTTGAATTTGCGTTTACCAACGTATTGATCTGTGTCTTTAATATCTTTTAATAGACGGATTCCATGGCAACATAACTTCCAACTCTGCCTTTACATCCGATCACCTTATTCTTGAGTTCACTTCTGCAGTTCTGCTAGAGCGAAAAATCAAGCACACGCTCGCGCTCGCACCAACTACCGAGATACCACCTGATAATGTTTTGTTTCGCTCAACTGGAAAGACTAACGTAATCACTTCCAGTTGCAAATTATGTAATAAATTACCGTTATTGTTATTGCGTGGAACGAGTGAGTAATGTGGGTCAGTGACGAGAACCGAGGCAGGGTCGAGATGCCGTTGACGCGTCTTTACGTCTTTATGTTACGTGTGTTACGTAACTGCGCTGTATTGTTTCGCCAAACAAGGACGCCAGGACGCGCAGCGCGGCCTGCATATCCGTCTCCATATGACTGCATTTAGTTGACTATATCGGTGTATCACCATATCATCTTGCTTTGCTGCCGTTCAATGGGATTTACAATTCAATAAAATAACAAGTGACCTCCATTGTCTTTTTAGCGACGACTCTATACCAACATGATATATATATATATATATCAAATGTGTTAAGCAACGGACGATCCGGTAAATCTTCGGATATGGCCGTGAGTGGCATTTAATTTTGAGCGCTCTCGTGGGTCGGATGACACGTTAAATTGTTAGGTCTCGGTTGTTTTGTTCTTTGTTTCTGTAACATTAACCGCTAAGTAAGAGCTCAGCCTGGCCACTCAGCCTATATGAACTAAATTTTGATATCAAATTGCGATTGATTGATTTTTTAAATTTTTGATTATCAATTTTATTTTATATTTATTCTTTTGCCTTTGTGCATTTCGCATCGCATGTCAGGTTTTCTTTATAATGTCGTACAATAAAATGGCCTTACTTCCTCCCATCGTTAGACTTCTACGCTTTGCAGAGGTGGTGGCTGTGTGCTTGCAGGTGTTCTGTATCACTTGGAAACTGGTCGGGCATCCGGTCCACGACGAGCTTAACGTCCAACAACAGATGGCGCTACTTGCTTATAATGTAACATTATAACGAGTTCGTATAAATGATTCTCTTTTAAGGCCCGGTTGCAGCGAGGTACGTCCAGGCGAGTAAACGATAGGCACTAAACGGTAGGCGCGAGCGAGAGAGAGGAGAAGGCGCGAGCGCTTGAATTGCAAAATGTTGTAGGTTTTTCTTTGTTTTTAAAAATATAAAAAGAAATACAGTAATCATAAAAATCAAAAAACTAAATGATAATATATTCTATCTATAAGTATAAATTTTACGTTATTTCATAATGTATTTTCTTAGTTCTAGCTAAAAGCAATGTCGATATAGTGTCTACTTTGAAATTTTATACTATCGAGCCAAACATTCAAAATCGCGTTTTCTAAAAGACAAAAAGCTAAAATATATTAAATTTTTGTTTTATTTATACGGGAATACTTATGTTTAATTAAATCGGATACTCCGACTATCGTTTCGATCACATCCGGTGACCTATCCGGTGTTATATTCAATTTTAATAATATATTATTTTTTTGGTTCAGTTTCGGGCATTTTGGATTTTTCCCACTTCAAAAAAAAGTTCAATATTGCTACAAGCCCGCCTTAAGCAACCACTAACGTTTGGAAGATAGTTTACGCATCGGTCAGTGTTAAGATGAACATAATGATATTTAAAGATAAATAGTTTAATAATATGGTACATTATGATACAAGTGTGCTATGTTGGTCATTACACTATAGGCGGTATTATGCGCGCGAGCCGCAGGCGAGCGCGATAAGGAAGCCGAGAGTGTATTGAAACATAGCACAAGAGTTTCATACGACTGTTTTCATCACACTTGCGAGGAAAAAATTAACTTTTTTTGATAATAATCAACCACACAGAGAAAACGTCAACAAACATTTGCGGAAAATGGCGCCCAAACCAGCAATGCTCGCGCAGGTTGACATTTACTTCAGCGGCATAAGAACTCTTTGTTGATTTACAAAAAAACTGTAAGTATTAGCCGGCTATATTAAGAGTGCTTTGTATACATACGTCTAATTGCAGTCACGTACAAACTTGACTTTACCGGGTTATACCTATTATAGTACAAGTGCCGTAATGTAAAGTAAAAAGCATGCGTGCGTAATAGCTTGGATTATGAGCCTAAAACCGATGCAATAAGATCCACTTTACGAGCAAGTGTGATTTTGATTAAAATCGGTTTAGCCGGTACTGATATGCGTGGTAACAAACATTTACACACACAAACTTTCGCATTTATAATATTAGTAGGATAGGGATAAGGATGCAGAAAAGACAAGATACTTTCCATGGACCTGAATTCTTTAAGAAAGTATTATTTGTACTCGTAGGTAGGTTTTTGTCAAAGTGTTTATGACGCTATCAGCTCTAAGACAAATTGTCTAATTACGGGCCCCGGGGCCTGGCAGCTTATGTAACTAATGGCGGTAAAATCGGTCCTGCGGAATCCGATCGTAAACACGCTCGCTAACCCACTAAAACATATTTCTTTTATTTTGCGGAGAGACTGCCTTGGTTGCCTCGGAATTTACTCTTGCCCGCCACTTTACAGAACAGGTTCCCCATACTGACAATGTTGCCTGATTATATTTTAAAACGGATGATTTTTTCCTCGAACTCACGTTAGTATCGTAAGTACCTTTTAAATATCTAATTTATGATATCGTTCCCACAATACCTTAATTTTTTTTAAATTATTTATTATAATCTCAGTGTTTATATCACTGTTTTATTATGTTACTGCATTACGAATGCTCGCTAAAAGGCTCTCCTATGTTCTTTCTACAATGCCATCTTCTGAATAATATGCATAAAATAAATCTAATTCAAACGAGTTTTTTTTTCATGAACATACGCTGATGTCTCAGTGGTACACCACCCAAAAAGAAACACGTGGTTTTGACACATTTTGTTTTATTTATAGTTTGACCGTCGGAGTATCCGATTTAATTAAACGTGAATATTCCGGTATAAATAATCGGAGTATCCGATTTAATTAAACGTTAGTATTCCCGGATAAATAAAACAAAATGTGTCAAAACCACGTGTTTCTTTTTGGGTGGTGTACCACTGAGACATCAGCGTATGTTCAGGAATAAAAACTTGTTTGAATTAGATTTATTTTTGCATATTATACTTTGACGGTCGGAGTATCCGATTTAATTAAACGTGAGTATTCCTGTATAAATAAAACAAGAAACACTTTTCTTACAAAAGCGTACCTTTGGGAAGTATATCCACTGGCAACACAGCTGACGCAGCAGCGTACCGAAATTAACGATAAATTTATCCACCGGCGCGCGGCGGAGCTCTACCCTACCCTCTCTGCATATTTTCGTGCGTCTCTGCTCGGGGGAATAACTTACGTTTCTCAAATGTTTCGTCGTGCATTACCTACATTGCCCAATTTGAGAATTCTGAATAAATCATTTTAATGAGCAAGCAATTAAACAAGAACGCACTGTTTTAGAAACATTCAGTTACTAATATAAATACCTACACCAATCCCTCTACAATTGTTGTAATATATTATTATCACACTCTTTACTAAAATCTTGCGTTTGGTTTTACTCGTTTATTAAACTAATTCACAAAGATGTAACTTGAACAATAACAAAAAGATCATCAACAAATACGAATATGACCAACCGAAAAAAGGTTGATTCAGAATTTGACAAATACACGCAAAAGCGGAACAAAATTTTCGCCTTTGGAATTAATTCTCTATTTATTTTTGAATCTGATATGAGGGATATCAAATCTGATTATTGTAAGTCTCAAACCCTTACTCGTTTCGCATAGCATGTGCTTAAATCCCTGATACCCATTTGATATCGTCATAAAGGCTGTCCTGCACATTTGCACTGCTTATTATAGTGCGTACTATTAGATTCACGCACGCTTTATAGACGGCGGCGCCTTCACGTCGCTCGCTTATATTATCAGGACAGAAATTATTAAATAGTTTCTTTGCCAACATCTCTAGGTAATATTTCTACTTTGCTATTATTTATTTTTGAGTTTGCTCTCTCTTTTCTAGGAACAAGGAGGATTTAACAACATTTGCTATATTTTTAAGAATAGCTATTAAATACATTATATTGATATTTTATTCACTTTTATTGAATTTGACTACTAAATTGATAAATCATACTAAAAACTCTATAACATTTACGCAGTAGTTTTTGTGTTTTATGAAGTAAAATATGTTATAGGCAATAAACTATGTAAATGTAGTTGGTCACAGTGCGCATATGCGTTGACCTGTATTCCCAATAGGCCGTCAATGTTTGCAATGCGACAGTAATGAGGCACTATATTGATGGTATTGGTATTATAGCTATTGCTCAGGAACGATCAATATCTCCTAATGAAATAGATGTTATACGTGCCGTTTGGAACTTGACTTGCGTATATCAAACGTCAGATCTCAAACTAATAATGGGTTAACTAAATTTAATTACTTCTCATTATAATCATTAAACTGTGTGTCAAGATACTAATAACCATTTATATTGCATGGGTGGCGTTCATTGTTGATGAATTACAGTCATAGATAAAACTAATGCAGATACAGATCCACTCATTTGTGTATAAAGATTTGGCTTTTTAGGATCTTATCAGAAAATTTTGATCTTTGTCTAAACATCCATATTCTATTAATATGATATCGTCGTCTCAATAAATAGGGTTATATTTTCTCTGAGCTCAATAGCAACTATAAATTGCTTTTAATTCGGTTTTTATCCTTGAAGAGATTGAACTTGTTTACTTACTTTGTAGTTATTTCACAAGTTATTGCTAATGACAAAGGAGCCAGTGAGATCAGGAATAATATTAAATGTAGATTTGATATCGCTATGATGCTGGATATCGCTTATTACAAAGTCTGCGGCAACAAAATAACTGGTCGAATTGGATAGTTGGTAGAATGCGTGCAGCTCGATGCGACCCCCCGCTCGCTGGCGTGCCCTCGCTCGTTGCTAGTTATACATATGGGTCGGAGCGAGCGGCGTGCCGTCGCAATATCAGCCCGGTGAAATCGCTCGCCCGCCCGCTTCGTCTCACCACACGCCTCGCCTGCGCCAGTCGCCGTGCGCCAACTGAAACGCGCGCACTTCTAGCGCAAACGAATTCAGAATATTCTTTACGGATCTCTCGTTTCTCGGTTGGCCTGTATCGGCTAGACCTCGTCGTACCCACTCACTGGTGTCGGTTCATGTCCGAAATTTCTCTTTGAACAGTAATTGACATTCGAAATCTGTCATATATTGTCTGTGTGCGTGTGTGTTTGTGTGTGTGAGAGAGAAGTGCACGTACAAGGCTCGCCCTAATTATTTCGGCGCCGTCGTTTTGGGAAAGAGTAAAGACGGCTGTCATCATAAGGCTGCCTGCGAATACAGTAAGTATCGTGTCGACCGCATGACTCGATGTAAAATGGGACGATTCTTATCTGCTGCCGATGTGCCTGTGTGTGGGTGTGCCGACGAGCCGTCCGCCTGTGTTTGCGTGACATCCGACCGCCTTCGTGTCGCTGTGTGCGCTGGCTCAATACTTGATTCTATTTTGTGGCGGAGCCAGCTAGATGTTTGTTTTTATTATCATATGACCAGCGACCGCTGTAGCTTGAATTCGCTACTCTTCAAATGTAGCGTTTGACTAATCAACAGCCTTAATTGGAATAATGTGCTACAATATCAACTTAACTATTCTATTTAAATTATTGAAGTGAAAGAATTCAGAATACATATATCTTCCATAATAACTTGAGCCATTACTACCGCTCATCTACTGCAGGTTTTATTAATCATATTTTAACAAAGTTGCAGTTTAGCGTTTTGTTGCGATAAGTTCTCATTGCCGGCGGCATTCTCCATAGGCTTAAATTTACAGATAGATAGGATGTATAATATTACTATATCCTGTATCAGTATCTGAGTAAAACCTATTCTAACATTGATTTGCAACAAGAAATACACAAAAAAAAACATTTATCTAAAATCATCTAATTGAATCAAATATGCGGATGATAAGATATGATAAGGTCTTCAGGAGACACTTTTCCACAAATTTAGTGTTTTGGCTGAGATTGAAATTCCGAAATAAAGCTGTGTATTTATAGTTATAGTAGCAGCGATACCTAATCGCTAGCTTAGTCAGCTGGTAAAATGTATGTATCTTCAGAACTGAAATTTATTTGCTTGACAGCGATATCAGTTTTATGCGTATTTAATGTATCTATTTCAAATTTTGACTGATGCACTTCAGTTTGATAAAGATTGACAATATATTATGTAAATATGTATTTAAATCTTTTGTCGCCTTGTATAAATCTGATTTATGAATGTAACTTTCATTTCACAATTGCAACAGTGGTGCATAGATATTAAAGTATTTCGGTATTTGTTAGTGTTTCCTTGTATTGAGTATAATGCCTCGAAGCTATTACTCAAGAACATTGTTATTGTCGGTTTGCACATGTGTTTATAAGTTTCTGATTATTTAATGCGATCTCACGCTCGACAATTTCAACTGAATAATGTCCTAACAGTCGAGCCGACACGGATGAATTGTCGATTTTATTCGTCTCACCGTAAAAACTATAATGCGGGAGAAAACGGCGGCGTTTCGCGCATTTCTTGTTCCGTCGGTGGCTCATACAAATTATACGATGTATGTTACGTATAGCTAGGTAGGTGGGCCGTCATTATTTATGTTCTCTAACATTCAGTCGGCTCAGTGGTGTGGGTTAAAATCGGAGCAGTCAGCTGATCGTCCGTGTATGTGTGTGTGCGTTCTTCGGGAAACACCTTTCGATGACGTGTGCGAGCTCCGTTTAATTGGACACATTGTTCCCTCGTGCTTTTTTTCATATCGTCATAATGATTGATATGCATGATAACGATATGATGTAATATTACGACATCGATAGTCAATACCAATGTTTTTCGTTTCTGAGATTTGTTTCCATTGTTCTGAGTAGCAACGCACACGTTCCTTTTATCTTTGATTTTTATGTTTGTTATCCTTTTGAATGACGGATTCCAAAACAAGTATTCATAGTTACGGTTCGGTGAGATATACCTACCAAACATTCAACTTCAACAAGCAGTAATATTTTCAAAACGAGTGTTGCTAGTTTAGGCAAATTTAAATTTGGTATGTATCCATTAAGCCTTTAACATCCTATTACTGGGCATAGGCGACGACTAACGATTCCGAGGTGCGTGTTTTCCCAATGAGCTGTTGTGAGTTTTTGGCACAATTTAGTCTGTCATCGTCAGCCCGGAGACGTCCACTCATGAACAGAGGCACAACCGACAACCTGCCATTGGCCGCGACTTTCACAATGTCGTCGGTCCACCAAGTAGGAGGCCTACCTACGCTGCGCCTTCCGGTTCGTTCACTTTTTAGTCTGTATAAGTACTTATTACATAAATAATTATTTTTAAAGTTTCAAGAACATAGTTAATCCCGATCGAAGCAACACATTCCATTAAAATATCTTTAGTAAAGGTTCTGAATAAAACGGGGAAAATAGCACAGTGTAAGTAACTAAGCTAAACTACACCTACAATCGAGTTGAGTCAATGATACCTACGCAATACACAATTAATTACTTCATTAACTTTGTCACATAAGCGTTGAAAGTTTTTACGACTCTATTCAAAACTGTAGGATCGCTTTTGAGCCCTGTTTTTTATCGGGAACTAAATAATGATTAATCTCATCTATATTACTATGATCATTGACCCTATATTTGACATGATAACTTCCCTAAACCTTTTTATGTGTAATTATTCTATTTTTATGGTTGCTCAAAAAGCTGGTGCGCAAACGAGAATACCCCCCATTTTAAAGCTCTACCATTTGAAATATTCTATTTATTATCTTTGAATCATATTATTGTATTTTAGAAATTTGACACTCTGGTCTAAGCCCGAGGCAATGATGGAGCCGAAGCCAAAACCGAGAAAATACTATGAAACTATAATGGGCGTGAATGGAATGCATACACTTTTTTAACATTACATTGCAGTAAGTATAAAATTGAAGAGATTTGGTGATCTTTTGATGAAACATTGGACTGGCCTATGGAATGAGAAACGGCACAGACCTGCCAATTTGTCTCATTAGCGCAATATTTAGGCAGGTGATGTCTCGCCATCCACTAAATGGGTCCCACAGGCTACCGTATATTGGTGCTGGAGAGCAACAATGGCTTGGATGGCTAAGGGTGTCGAGACGTGTGCTGCAATTTCACAAAACGCTATTCGCGGCGTTATGCCCTCATGACACTTCCTCCCTTGTTGAGCTTAGGCTCTTAGGTCTTGAGATTTCCACCCCGGCCGGTTAAGGGCCCTGTTTTAAAAAATCACGTGCAGTCATAGCAGTTTTTTGATGGTTATTACGAGTTTGCGTTTAAAAAAAAACAAAACTATAATATGTAAGAAGTGAACTAACACTTTTGTAATCTTTCTAAAAAAATAGATAAGAAGAAAATAAATTAAAAAACACCTCTATTTTTTACATATTACAACAGCCGCCCAAGCCGCCTGCCAAGCGTGGGGATTATGGCAACCCCTCCCTTTTAAGGGGGAGGCTTTCGTCCAGTAGTGGACGTGTTCCGGCTGTTGATGATGATGACAACAGTTTTAATCATAAAAAAATTACAAATTTAGCACGAAAATTTACTCGCTTGTAAATAGCTATATATACCGGGTTACAGGTTAAGTCGACCTCGAGCTCTAGGGGGTTATAGTATACATCATTACTGACGGGTAATAATACAAAAAAAAATACCAACATTAAAAAACAAAAAAAAACATTTAAAATCCGTAGTAATTAATTAGTAGTAATGTATTCCTTGATCTAGAATGCAAAATAAAACGACAAGGTTTGGATAGGGGGTCCCATAGTCAAATCAGTCAATAATGATGTATACTAAAACCCCCTAAAGGATCTAGGTCGACTTAACCTGTAACCCTGTATATGTCACGAACTAACGCTCTTAATTTTGAAAAAAATATTTATATTATGCTTGTAATAAATAAAAAATGGGTCTGAAACCTCAAAAATCGAAAATTGACACGCACGAATCTGCGTAACTGCCATATTCTTGCTCCGCTAAATGTGGCCCTATCTCATTCAGCTTTAGAATAATGATTGATCGCAGTAAACAATATGTGCTTGAAACGTGGATGTGCTCGGCCTTAAGGCAAAATCTGAGGTCTCATTTAGCACCATACTATGGAATCAAGTGCGTGGTGTCGCATAAATAATATTATATTTCTAGAGGTCGCCCGCGACTTCGTCCGCGTACGGAAGAAATTCGGACCGCTCCCAAAATTCACCACTTTAACACCGACTCTACCGACTCTACCAAATCTACCAACTCTGAACTTCAACTGAACTTTGAATGAACTACCCAAATATCAAACTTCAAAAACAAAGAACTTTCCATGCAACATTCCACCTCCCCTTTCCCCGTCTTAAATCATCATTGTCAAAAAAAATTTGAAGACGTAATTTTTTTATTTTAAACGAACTATCCAAATTTTCGTTACTAAAAGTCCAAAAACAAAGGACTTTCATACAAACTCCCCTGTCAGTCAGTCAGTACAGTTGAATAAGTCAGGACAGAGCCTTTTCAAATTCAAATTCTTAAAAAAAATATACTTTTATTATATTAGATTCCTTTTAGTTTTGGTTTGCGTTGTGGTTATAATATGCATGTTCTTCAATAAGTTGGTTTGGCCTTGCTTATAGTTTAGTAGTAGTTCTGGTGTTATTGTTAGTCCCGTTGGTCAAACTAATTGCAACTTTTTAGTGGCAATAGAATCTGAACTTGGCATCGTATATGTTTTGGCGTTACAGGTTAGGTTAACCATTAATCGACCAGTTAGGCGTTTTTGTCACCTGTCAGTGTCACGGCATAAAATTATAAGGCTCTATGACTACTTCTAAATTTAGTTTCGTCATCGGTTGTAATTCTATGGATAAGTGTTGGGTCGCTTCGCTTGTATGGTATGACTTCAGAACGAGGAAATATAATTAACAATATTTTTCAGACAAACGGGTAAATCAAATTCTACTTTATTGAAGCGGTCTTCATCTAAATTTATTGTGTCAAAGTTGTTGTAACGTAGTTTTTTGTGTGTTTCCCCATCGGTCATTAATTCTTCGTTGAACGTCACGTCAGGCTACAATCAAACAATAGTAGATTTGTCGGGGAAAGTTGAGCTTCGTCGTTTCATCCACCCATCCCCCTCGGCCCCCTTCGTCACAAATAAATAAGCCAGAGCCGACATCCGACAACAATAATAATAATTCGCTCGGGCTTGATCAGCTGTTTTGTCGACACCGACCCGAGTAACAGGTGGCCTATAAAGACATTCAATAAAGTGTGTACCACTTGCCTTCCTTGCGGAACCGTCTATTTTACACAAATACACTCAACTGTTCACCCACACATAGGCAACCGGGATCCGCTGCGACCTCAAGATAAACTTTTTTACCTTATCGAACTCTTAGTTCCATATCAAATTTAACATCACCTTGATCAAATTAACTGACTTGTTGAACTCCAATTTGAATTATCTTAATTGGCACTCTGCAATTTTTAAGTTTATTGATGCAGTTGAAATTGCAAAAATATTGAAATAAAATCAAAGTCAACATCTCAGAATAGGAATCTATTGAATATGTAATAAGACAAAGTGAAAGAAATCATTGGCATTTGTTCGAGAGACGTTAAAACTTTTCCTGTAATAGATAGGTCTTGATAATAGAGATCTAGAGTTATATTTGTAAGATCAGGGGGATGGTTGTGGGCGAGGGTTAGCGACCTTTTGTCCCCCGAGCACGTGGTACTTGTGGAAAATTATCCGAGTTTGTAAGCGTACTTGTTCGTATAATTTAACCCGGTCTCGTCACAACCATGCCTTTGGGCACCCCTCATGTTTACCTTTCATTTGCTCCTCCTTTACTTTCTCGTAAGCTCGTAACTGGGTAATCAATTTCTTTTGATGCCTGTAGTTTCAACTATATTTTCGGAGCTGTATTATTTATCTATGTAATGTGTTGGTTTCAATATCTTGTGGCAACTATGCTCTCATGTTAATTTATGTTTACGTTTCATGGATTATTTGTAACAGATTTATCGTCATCATCATCAGCCCTTTATTGTCCACTGCTGGACATAGGGATCTCCTAACAGCTTGATTTGGATGTTTGATGATTTTTGGAAACTTTACAAACATTATTTTAAGAACTTCATTGTTCACATTATGCACTACACAAATTACACAAAGTTCTTTTAGTCTTTGTCATATTCACATTTTTTTCTCGTATGCACGACTTGGGAGTGGCCGTTTTTTTATTCTGGTGAAATAAGTGGTAGAGGACAAGTGCAAGCGTCAGTATTCGCTCTCAATAGAACTCGGTCTCCGATATGACGAGCCGGTTATGTAATGTAAATGTTTACGTACCTACAACACGTGCCCGACACCACGTGTGCCCAACTGAGAACACTAGCCTTGTGAATTATTTATTTACGACAACATTTTCGCACGCCGGTCGATGAACTCGAGTATGATCTTGGAACGCATTTATGTCGATTAATCTCCGGCCATCGCGTATGCACTAGTCGTTTTTGTAACTGTGTGACAGTTCGGTAGGTATCCGTGTGTTGGCTCGGACGTTTAGTTGCTATTGGTCCTTGAGTCTGACATCAGGATCATGCTTTGATTGTCCTGACCGACCCAAACTACTCATTTTAAGATAACTTTGCTTATGATTGTGTTTTTTTCGTATTGCCCTTAAAGAAAACTATGTACGAGAGTAGTAGAAAGAAGCAAATGAATAGTTCATTATAAATTGCTTGACTCTGCCCGTCCCTGTATGGCTAGCGAAGAGAAGCATCACGAATATACGGCATAGATGCGCCGACTGCAGAGGATTTGCGGTTATTGGTGGTCGTAACGCTCGTCAGTGCTCTATTTATAGAGAACGTCAGTGCCCTCGTGCCACTGACCTAGCCCTCTGCTTTATGCCCGTCTAACTACCTATATTGTGGTTAATTCTTTGGATCCTGCATTTAAGTGTATGTTTATAATGTTAATTTGCTTTACTTTAGTTTACCTAGCTCTTGTATTTCTACAATCATGTTGTTATGTTATGACGTAGACGACCTACGATCATATTGTAGTAATTCTTGATGATTTTTTATTGCCGTTCTCTTATTGCTTCTCTAGTGTTGAACTTCCGCTGTTTGAAGATTTCTTTCTAAAATGTATAATGTATACCTGAAACTCTGCATTTGGAGTTAAAATTTTGTGTATTATCCATGTTTCCAACTGAACCTGAACTGACTGTAGACTATTTTGTTTTGTGTATCAAATAAATAAATAAATAAATACTGTATTATTGTAGACGTTTAAGTTTACTACCTATGTAGTTGACCCACTTGGACCACTTCCTAACATGTCCATTTCAAAAGTTGTCTATCGAACTTTCAAAAATTTACTAATCCTATATTTAATTTCAACTGTTTACCACCCAAGACTATTGGAAATGATCCTACAATTTATTAACATAATTTAAATCTACACAAAACATAAATGATGCTTGTTATGAACCATAATTATATATTATTTATTAATGAATCTATTCTACACAATATTTAAACTTTAAATTGAAGCAAACACATAAGCTCTGGATAAATATAACTTTCCGTCGTCATATCTAGCCGCACACTTTGAACTCAAGAACCACTGGCCGGATCTGATCTGGCATCAAGAGCCTTTCGAAAAGAGTACAAGTACCTGTAAGAATCCAGTTGATCAAAGGGAGCGCAGAACAACTTCAAAGACCACGGGGAATCGAGTAAAGGAGCTTGTTAATAAATCACCAGAAAGATGGCGCGGAGCAGTATTTTCTGAGGCTGGCCTGGCCGTATAATTCAAAACAACGATTTGATTCCACTTTTACTGCAAGAACTGCTAAACTATAGAATGCGGTTCCCGTGTGGGTCTTTCCCGAGATACAGATATATCTTTTTTTCTCTCTCTGTCTCTTCGTCTCTTCGTCTCTTCAAGTCGCGAGTCAATCGGTTTCTTCTAAGTAAGCGTGCTCCACTCCATCATATCGCATCTTCGGTTAACATCAGGCGAGTTAGTTAAATGCACGCCTATAACAAAAAAAAACTAAACCTCACTAAGTAAACTCGTACCTAAGGTTGTTCAGATCCTATAGCAAATTGTAAAGTCGGTTTCAAGACTGAATGAAGAGATGATTAGGTTCTGTGTAGGTATTATTAGTAGGCAATTGCTAGTTGACAGCAACTAAGTTTTTAATATTAGAAGAAGACATACAGAAAAGAAAGTAAAATCAACACTAGCTATGGGTTTAACACCGTGTCCGTAAGTATACTTGTTGTAGTTTCGACTGCGTGCTCTACACCACATGCAGATAGAGTATAGGAACCATAGTGCGGTTTTAGCAGTGAAGTCTGTATGTTACTAGCTGTATCTATTCACTGTTCTGCTAGATTAACCATGTTTGCTAAATATCCAGAAGGGTTCTTTTTCTGTGAATGTTCAACATTAAGAACCAATGGTTAGTTACAATGTTACTAATTTATGCTGCATTAGCAGCATTTATCTTTTTCTTATTTCGCTAACGTTTTGTAAAGCTTTTTCTCTAAATAATTTATGAAATTTAAATTTTTCATTGATAAGATTGATTTACACGATAAATTATTTGAAATGAATATTTTGGCTTTCACTGAAAACCTTTCCTATATCGCATACCTGATGGTAACCCTAAGCTCTGCTTTTATGCAGGATATCAATGTAGACTCGGTATTCAACTGTTATTTAATCTGTGGTAGTACGAAGAGAAACGATTTTGTGTTTATTTGCGTCGGGATTTGGGCCAAGTGCAGTCGGCCAATGAGTTTGAGGCGGACTCAATTCCGGTCGCACCGGTGGCGGTGCAGTGCTGTTTATCTGACTTATAAGCTAACTATTATTTAATCTATGCCAGTAGATCGAGTCGCGTATCGTAATTTCTAATCACCAGCGACAGCTGACTAGTTCATACTGTCTCGAGTGCATAATTACAACTCGACATTAATGGATCATGAGAAATGATTTGTGGCATTTAAATGTTGTAAATGATTTATTTTTCGCTTTTACAGTCTTGTCTGATATCGCCTTGATTATAGATGTACCTGTACTGATTCACAAAGTGTACGGCAACTTTATGGCGGAATCAAGACATTTGCTGTGAGATAGCATAACTAAAACTAACATCTCATTGGCATAAGTAGCTCCATTCGGTTTGTAAGAAAACTGTTCCGTAAAATCTTTACCGCGGTTTTTTGTTATCTACACCTCTATAGATGTATAAACACATAGTGAAATGGCTGTAATAGGAAAGTACAGCAATGTAACGTAGGCTTTGCATTGCAAAGTAACACTATACTATTTGAGACCCGAGCAGTAGGTACGTCCCGACAGCTTCCAACAACAATAATAATTAATTGACTCGTCCGTTCGTTATCGTGCTTTTATATTGACGTTGTTCCCGAGCGAGCGGGCGAGGCGCATTCGGAATGAAATTTCCATAAAAACTTTTGTGCTCCGGCGGACGTTGCGAGCGCACGTTAAAATCGTCGGCTGGCAATAAAACAGCGGCCGGTGCGGCGAGGCGC
Source organism: Erannis defoliaria (assembly GCA_905404285.2). Classification (NCBI taxonomy): domain Eukaryota; kingdom Metazoa; phylum Arthropoda; class Insecta; order Lepidoptera; family Geometridae; genus Erannis; species Erannis defoliaria. The sequence goes on along the minus strand of FR990066.1, from coordinate 5,063,084 downwards.
GACGAACCTCGTCGCGAGTGCGAGCAGGACGGACTGACAGATAATGGACTCTGTTCGAAATGAAGAACGCGCCTGGTGCCGCCCGGTGCGCGCAGCGGCGACGGTGACCGAGCGCGCGGAGCACGGCAAAAACATCGGCGCAGTTATCGCGCTCGGTGCCGCGCCGCCCGCGCCTCAGCCGCGTGCCCGCCTCGCCTGCCAACCGGACCCGTCGGTCCGACGCCGGAGCCTCTCGCAGCCGAGCTAACCTCCACGAAGGGGGTCGCTCGCACTGCCGCCGCGGCGTCGCTCGCTACCGACGCGATACTCGATTTTAACTTGGAAAAGCTCTCTACATTTACGAGTGCGTTTGACATTTTGCTCTCGGCGACTCTTTATCTAACCGCGGTTACAGTCGCTGACTCGCTGCTCGTAATCGAAAGGGATCGCCGACTGGTTTACGTTACGATACGGTACGTACCCCGCTCATCATCTGATTGTCTTGTCTAATCGTTATCAGCTGGTCTTTGGATGGATTTATGTTCATCTCCTTTATGTTGTTTATAGCTTTAACTACTAATTGCTCCTTAGCTTTAATTAGTAATTTAATTGAATTTGCGATTTACATATTTGATAACATTTGATAAGTAGTGTGAATGTGAACTTTTTTGTTTCTTTGCGTTTGTGCAGATATTTCATTCACATGCTTTAACTTTTTAAGTTATTAACGTATGATTGCGTACGGCCGTGCTCTATTGACCCAGGAGTGCTATTGTCGGTAGAGCCGAGGTTGCAGTGTCAAGGTACTTCACCGGTGCTCGAGAATGCATAGTGTTTAATCTTTGGAATTATGCGCATTCATGAGAGTATTGTCTTGTGTTCCAATCCCACGGACAAGGTTAATTTGATGTGATCGAATTTGCGTATTGATTATACTATTGTGTTTATAGTATTTCTTCTTCTATATCTTAATATCTTGGCAGTGGCTATAGAATAAGCAGTCTGTGGACATGAGTCTACTCACAAGCAACTTTTTATGTAAAATGTGCTTGGTGGGAATTGGGTTTTTGTATCTATCAAAGGTTCCTGTTAGATTCGGCCTCCTTCAGAATTGCAACCTCCTTTCGCTGGAGGATTTCATGCCTTGCACCATTTTGCTGCCAGTGTTGCGCAGCTATCGACCAGCTGGGTTACCATTCCGCTAGTCTTAACATCATTGACCTTTACATTGGCATTGGCTTTTACCACCACCAACTGTGCGTCTGTGGGACGGACTTTAGGATGGGACGCCACATGCGTTGATACCTTGGCGCCGTCACATCTAATCAGATCCAAGACGCAGAATAAGGTGCGGCGGGTGAATCACCAGAACACCATGCTTGAAAATTTCAAATACATTGATTGATTAACTCTTTATTGTTCACACCAAGAATTACACAAATAATGTAATAAACTTAAATATCGGAACAAGTGGCGGCCTTATTGCTAAAAGCAATCTCTTCCAGGCAACCCTTGGGTGGAGAGGATTTATAGAATGCATAGAAGACGGGGTGTGCAAGAAAAAAAAAGTGTGTGAAATCATAAACATGTACCAAAATATTATTCTAGGTAACACATAAGCTACACATAAAAAAAATATAACATAAATAAATATAATAGTAAAAATACATACTAATACTTAAAATACCTATAATATTTATAATAACATAAATAAATACATTGGCCATTGGGTTAAAAAATTTGAGCCGTTTAGTGCTATTTTGGGTTTATGCTAGGTGCTATTCTTATTGGTGCTCAAACGGGAATACCCCAAAATGCTGACCTCTATTTTTGCCAAAACCTAGATAAAGCGCCATAATCAGGACTATAGAACTGATAAAAAAAACGTACTCGTTTTGAACGTGTTCACATCTTTGTATTATTTGTTTTTTTTTTCTACATTTATATTGATGCACCTCAACATCGTCAAAATCTGGTAGGTAAAACCAGAATTAGGTTTAGTTTCTTACTTTTCGAGTAATGTGAGAAAAACTTCATAAAACGAAGCTTGACACGCACGGACTTGCGTAACTGCCATATTTTTAGTCCGCTAAATGTTACACTATATGATACAGCATATAACTGATGATAGACTGCAGTATGAACGTGCTTGAAACATGGGAAAATCTCGCCTAAACACCTACATGTTGAATTGTTGCAGGATCTGCACGGACAGAACAGCAATGACTCGGGCGGCAGCGGGAGCGCGGGGCGCGCCACCACGCCGCACCTGAGGCCGACGCCCAGCCCCACCGGCTCCAGTGGATCGCGATCCATGTCACCGGCCGTCGGTAAGCACTGCCATGATAGGGTAATACTATGCTATGTTGGTCATCAACAGTCCGTCCGTATCGGTCGGGGTTGGTGGTCGGTTGGTTTAGTCCGCTGCTGGATATAGGCATAGGATATAGGCACACCACTTCTGCCCATTTTCACCATACATTCCCTAAATATAGGGACCAACTTAGCGGAGTTTAGGATATCCCTATCACTATTTTCAGGTTTAACGGTTATGTTCTTAAGTGGCTTCGGCGACACTTAAAGATTAGTGAAAACCAAATTATTATATTTAAGAGTTCTCTTAAACTCAGCTAAGTGATCCCGAAATGTAAGGTATTGATGGTGAAAACAGGCATTAGACATATTATAATACGGTTTTTCACGATTTTCTATATACTCCATTGAAACTCAGGACCTAAGCGTGGTCTTAGACCGATCTTCGGTTTTGCACTTTCTGCCGTTGGCCTTACTTATATGGTCACTCCATGGAGTATCAGCAATTCAGCACCCCTATTCAGAATGGCGTCCGAAATTTCCGATTCGAATTTCGCTTCCTCTGTCTTTGTCATCCTGAATATAGATGAGTGGGACGGATAGTGTGGATCCGAACGGGAACCTATCCGATAGAGTTGTGAATAGGGGTGCAGGCAGCCGCTATAGCGTACATTTGCCAATTCGGGGTCTTTCTTCGACGGTTATCGGTTCTGCGACAGATATGACTGACTGAGATTTGAACTTGACGCTGAGATTATATAGATATCATCTCTTCTCGGTGACTTTGGTTTTTGGCAAAATGCTTCGTTCCATGATCCCTTACAAGAAACACCAAGCACAGCTATTTCCAATTCATCTTGCTTAGTCGCTGTGCGAAATGACGATAACTGTTATAAATGTAGCGATGTAGAGAATGGAAATGTCTGCAGATGAAGCGAAATAGGAAGAGGATTCGCGCTGTAAAAACCCTACATTGTAAAACCAAGGTGGAACAATTTCGATGGTAAAAGACGAAGTAAACTAGTAATGTGTTTTCTCCAGTACTAACGAGACCATTTAAAATCGTGATCGTCTTCTTCGTTCTTCGTCGTCGTCTTCTATTAAGATGTCACATACAGGTGAGCTCCAATCTGTCGACTAATCTATACCAACTAGACTCTTAATATCAAGACATACATTTGTAAGTTTGTATGAAGGAGATAATCTCCGGAACTACTGATCTGGTTATTTAATATATGTTTTGCTGCGGGCAAATCTTATTGACTGATACAGTGTAAAATTGGTCGTCAGTAAGATTCAAGTTACCTAACTTCAAAAAGCATAAAAATTGTTCCCGAGATTATGTCGTTTTTATTGAAGTGTCGAGTACATGTTCCACAAGAACAAAAGCAACTCGAGTTTGAACCTTACGGCTATAGTTTTAGGGGCGATAATGTTCGGGAGTGTTGGTGGCATCCTTTGATTTGTGACGGGTGTGTTGATCAGATTCGTTGTGCATACTCCGTCACCGGTAGACACGGGCTTTCCCGACATTGACCCACATAGAGCGAGCGCCCAGAGTACGCCGTATTTTGCCCCTTTTGCGGGCGCGAACCTCCCTAGCCCGCCCACCTTATGTACGAGTCGGGGTGGTCGCGGTATATAGGGCCTCGTGAAAAACTTACCCCCCACCTTTGGTCGGAGCACGCAAAACAGGACTTTCCACCCCTGTGGCCCAACAAACCGCTCTTATGTGCCTGACCGCCCGACACGCCGACACTTGCCAACTACATAACTGCCGACTTCAATGTCATTGCCCTATCCCTTTCAATCAGGAAAATGCACCAAACCACTCTTCGGTTACTTGGGCCCTCAATCCATCTCTACTCTACGTCTGATCATGAAAATTCAAATTTTTTGGACGTCTACTATATTACTAATACCATATACGACGTACCTCTTTGGTTTGTTATGTCGTCGATTATCAATTTTCATACATCATACATACGATACTTATACCTAGAAGCAAAACATTAGCAAAACGATCACAAATTGCTCAATGGTAGGTCATGGTCTGTCCGGTGACGTCACAGCAGCAGTTGAATCTAAATGCAAAGAATTCTATAACACCCTTGTCGGGCTTCCCTCGGAATGACCTTGACGAGTTCACCCACCGGGGCCGCCGCATCTTATATATTTACCCACTGTGACGATTTGTTTGAAATAGGCACGTGTTTACATGGGGTTAATTCAGCTGTTTTTGATTTCCTTGTACTGATAGTACTACATATTTATGAATGATAATGAGCTTACCAGTAGTACAGATAATGTTATTTTCGTGTGAAGTAAGATAAAACTTTGACATTAGGGCTGGTAGCTTAGCTTTTCCAAACTGATTCAGCTGGTACCTACTGATACTTCATTTCACTCTCATGTAGCTAGAAACGTGTACCTACGTTTTTAAACTGTTTGTTATTTTAATATATTGAGTTGGTAATGTTGCAACACCGACAAATTCGCTTGATCCTTACAATGCTAGAAGAATAGTTAACTACAACTTAGCTTCGAACCACGTATTCTGACAGTCAAAGTAAAGCCGACTTGGCTGTTAGATGGCTGTATTTACTGACTAATGACTCATGCAATATAGTATCATATTGTAGGTATCTCGCAAAATCGTTCATTATTAACGATAGCGATGCAATTCAACCGCATCACCCCGTTTCGAATGCCATAAAATGCAATTTGCCGTTTTGAGTCTAACCGGCTGTAACGAACGGTCAACCGCAAAAGCAATCGTGTTTAGTTAACGTCGCCGGTTGCCGAACAGGCGAACGTGGCTTTCTCAAAACATCGGATGGCGACCGGCTGAGCAGCGACGACTGCGCCGCTCCACTCGGCACTCGAATACCGGTTATATGACCGCAATACACCTTCGCTCCGTGCCTCCAGCGGGCGACCGACCGACCGTACTCGCCGTCCAATACCGCTCACGCTCCAACGACACTCGAGTTGTCTCCCGCTGAGCCGGCAATGTACACGACCTCCGGGCCTAGACAAGTGGCATTCGCTTCGGAGCGATTCCATATCGACAGTCGCTATCGCTTAAGCGATAATGAAGTTCGTTTGGTAGACTAAGTCACATAGGTTTCGCTAACGCCTTCTCTATTCGTTTGTTCGATAAACATTACATTTTGTCTCTGGACTTTCGTCGGCAAACGTCAAATTGCCATAGAATACTTGAGAGTTAGTATGAAATAATAGAATAAGCACGTTTTAGCTTCGCCGGATCAATGTTTATGTTAGTTAGTATAAACAATTATTATTGCCATGATCTTGGCCTTGTATTAACCGCCCTTGAAAAATGTATATGTATTAATTGTTATTCCCTATTACATAATATTACTAAATAATTTTAAATCATGTTTTTCTTTTAGCCGTTTTTTAAATGCAGTTTTTTGAGCCTAAAGTAGCTGCATCACATTTCTAATATTTTAAATGCGAAAGTTTGTTTTTTACTCTTTCATGCTGAAACGGCTGAACGGATTTGGATTACATTTTATATAAAAGTAGCTTATACTTTGGAAGAAAACATAGGCTACTTTTTATCCCAACAACCGCGGGGTGCAGCTAGTTATAAATAATGCTTTATCGCGTCTTCTCAACGGTTTCCAATAAGTTCTCCACTGGCATTCACACATAAAGCGCACACTTACCTACACATTTTATTTTAAACAAAAAACTCAAAATAATTCACAACATACCGCTCAAAACAGTGTTAATCGCCATTTTGTTTCGTTTTCTACAGGGTCTCGGCATTCGCTAGGGTTTCTATCGAGCAAATCGAAAACTAAGCGATAACGCTAGCCAAAAGTGCCGCTTGTCTACGCATTTCTATGGAAGTTGTTATTCGGCGATGTCGATTCGTTTCATGGAATCGAAAGATGTTGACATTGTCTAGCAAGTTTCTATTCGTTAACGTAAGACCACGTGACATTGCGATAGCTTATGCCAATCCCATACATTTGGGACTTTTCTATTAGCGTCATCGCTAATCGAATGTTACTTTGTCTAGGCCCGCTCGTCTATAGATTGTCACGAGCACCACGACTGGTGGAAGGTATACATGACTACATGACGTCAACGGTTCGGCTTGTCGGACTTCTCGACTCTCCACAAACACCCAGTGGGTATGTGAAGTCTCACGTTAGAAAATTATAGACGATGCTTGAGGAAAAATACGCGCTGCTGAGAACGTTTGGCTCATTGTCTTGAGATTGTGATTAATAAAAACAAGTTGAAAACAACTGATATAAAGTCGATGTAGATTATTCGATCTCAAACAGAGCTGCCATGATGTTAAATTACGATTACATGATTTTTATTATTACGAAACTTAGCTATAGCGTTAGGTAGTCTTTTATTGCCAAAGTCAACAGCATCATCGGTATTTATTTTGCCTTGATTTCACGTTAGGTATTCCTTATCAAAACAAAAAAATAAAAACACTGTAGTGTCAAAATGTAGGGTTCCAATTCTCGTTCCATCGTTATTTTAACACAATGAAGCCGCAATACCGCAACCCGACGCGCTCGAAGGTGAATTGCGTATTGTTCGACGCCCGCATGCAGCGTGACTTTCGAAAACGACTTTAATTTTCGTCTAATAAGGTTTCTTTTGCGCAAAGAACCAACAGTCTCTAGAACTATTCAATTTTCGACCCTACCTAGTAAAGTTTAAAGTTGAATTTGTCGTACAAAATGTGTTGTCGTAGAGTATACGGGCGCTAAAAGCGTTTCGCAGTCGTCCGTCGTGCGTATCGGCGACCGCGCAGTGGAATGCCATCAACTAAGATAAGACTCGCTCTTGGGACTGAGGCGAATGCTGCCGCTCGCTTCGCCGTGACATTTGAAACCTATATTTACTTTAACTTGTATCGCGCACAATCTCAATCTGGAGCCTTTTGCGTGCGCTCCTCCTCATCCTGTTTGTGGCTTCTTGGAAATTGGAATGATTCGTTTCGCCGACCATTGATTCTCTGTTGGCATTTATAAGCTCTCTCCTTCGTTTCTTGAGAGATGATTAGAATGAAATGCTGCTGATATCTGATTGTATTACTTTCATAGTGAATTATTTTTGTAAACACAATTTACCCAACATCGTCAACAATGGAAAACGGAAGCTCGAGCTGAATAAATCTGAATTTTTATGCGGTGTACACAGTGAATTCATTTGTTCGGTATGTCAATTTTTTCTTCATTCAAATTCCTTTATTATGTGCAAGTTGGCCACGTGCCTCCGCGTCCTTGGCAAGGCCAACGACCTAGTGGTGAAAAAAAAAACCACGGAACACTTTTTGCCCCATCCCGCTCAATGTTTGTTTTGATCGTTTTCACGTAAACGATCCGTCGTGGCTTGTTTGAATACTTTTTTGTTTGTTGAAGGATCGATGAGGTCGTTTTTATTATTTACGATGCTCTCCTCCAACGAACTCCCCTTTTGCGAGCAGTAGAGATTTATTTTCATTATTTCGCATGCTCGTGGTTATTTTAGATGCCTATGAATCCTTTAGGTATGTTTGCTTTCACAATAGTCAATTCCACAGATCATATAGCCTTTTCAGATGCGTTGTTTGGCCAGAGGGTATGCTCTCAAATAGCAAATGTATAAGAGTAACATGAAATTATCACATGCAGATGCCGTACACTTAAATCACTTTTGGTGTCCTGTGCTCAAGTAAAAAAGGAACTCTATTCTGAGAACAGATGCGTGGATTCTTTAAGTCCGGACCTGTTGCGTAGTGCGGTCCCTCCCGCTGCCCATCGCCTAATTGTATTCAGATTACCCCGGAAAAGTGATAAATCTCGTGAAGTCAAGGTCGTCGGAGGGTTCGACAGCCCATTCACCCCGTTCGTCTGCCCCCTCGGCTAATGGTGCGGACATTCTTTCCCCAACCTTGCTCAGACTTACCCGGTTTACTATACACATTCACTAGCTGTACAGACCTACCCCCGCTGCCGACCGCCCGATAAGTACGCACCTCACAATCGTAACTGACTCGGTGCCACCCCATTTTTGTCCGATGAGATTGTTGTACCTAAGATTGAAAGGGAATACGAGGTTTCGTTTCTTAATGAAATCCTTTCGGTTTCCAGGCATAAACTCTAATCTTTCAGTATTGAAATCCAGTTATAATATTTACCTACATTTGGTTTCGTGTACGATCGGTTTCATGGTTACAATGCTTGATTCCACACAAATTTCCGTAATATATAATGTCCTCCAAATCATCTCATTCCTGAACTCTAGAATTTGAATGATAAGATTTACATAACGCGTTATTTATTTAGCTAATTTGGAACAAGTAAGCAGTGTAAACTTGGGTTGGAAGGTGTTTGCTCGAGTCGGGTGGCACCGGTGCTTCGTCGGCGGTGATCAAGTAAATGGGTCAACAAACATCGGCGTGACGCCAACGTTCCTCTCAACTAGGCCGCTCTTGTTAACGCTATTGTCTCTGCTCTGTTTGTAAATACGCAGGCTGCTGCGAAGATAATATTTGCCTCGGTCCTAACGGTATTAGTTAGTCCCTCTATACACTTAATTTCCATCTGTGTATTAATAATCTAGCCACGTGCACGTTTTGCAGCCAGCTTAACTTGCCATGTCTCGTCATTTAAATAATGCACTAATGCTTTACTGAAAGTTATGTGATGGACCTGGGTATGTCCTAAAACTGCATCCAGAACCACCGGAGGACGGGCAGCAGCGTCCTCTCAGTTATCGGTGGTAACCATTCTGCGATCCCCAAGCCGCCTGCCAAGCGTGGGGATTATGGCAACACCTCCCTTTAAGGGAGAGGCCTTCGTCCAGCAGTGGACGTCTTCCGGCTGTTGATGTGATGTCTTCTGATAACTCTGAAGTCTAGTTTTAGTTGAATTAAAGAAGGCAAATAAGAATGGGAACTAAGAATGGGAACTAAGTAACCTGCATTATTTATAAAAAGTAAAAATAATTTAAGTATTCTATCAGCGAAGGTTTCCTTAATACAAGCTTGATTAGTTTGGGGCAAAATGGCGCTATGTGAAAGGTCGAGCAATATATATTTTTTGTTATTTTTATTTATTTTAATATTCAGTTAACCAAATATACATGACTCTACATCGATTATTATCCACGGGATCCTTCCTTATTCCACTTATAAGTCCAGTGTATCTACATAATTATCATGTGTTGCAAAAAATGTGTGTTTATTGTTACATATTTTCGTTCTGAGAACGAGAATTCAAAGAGGAAAAAATGCTTATTTCTACTGGATTTTTATCTCTCGATGGCTACTTGCGACGGTCGATCGCATGAAACACTCAAAGTTACGAGGTCTCATTTGGCCCATTGGCCAGCGTCGAGTCGTTGGCTTGCGGTATCGGTCTGGTTACTGCGGACTGCGTGGGCGCGATCCGATTCGCGGAATGCCGAGGCGTCCAGTTAACCACCTCCATCGAGGTACGCTACACCAGTACTTCAACTTGCTACATTTTGGAACCACCTTGCGAATTGCGATGTAAGTCGATCGTAGAAACATTTAGCCTCTGTCACAGATAGATGCTGATGTCATCGATTCTGATGTCATTATTGGTATCTCCGAATCGCTCATGTGCACTTATCAGCGGCCGATACTTCATGGCTACATTTTTGCTCTGCGAACACAGATTGGCGGGTAGTTTCTTGTTAACATGCTCTACTGGGCTCGGAGAGCGTACGTCGGTCCCACATTACTTGCGAGTTTGCGGCCAAGCATTTCCGATAAGTGACATTGATACGTTGTATTTGTAGGCTATGATCTCTGTGTCGATTATGGAACCTTGCCATTTGATAATCGACATTGTATAGGTAGATTTGGAAGTAATTCTATGCTTTTACTAGAAGATAGCTGATAAAGATTTTTGTATGTGAATACTATTTTTTTATTGTAACATAAATTTATGTAGCTACATGTAGATTTGAGTAACATGTTCATGGTTATTTTAGGGTGTTCAACATTTTGCGGTAATAATGTAAATGCCGGTTGTAAACTTTGTGTTAGCAGTTCTTAACGTTCTGGATGCTCTACAATGTCTGCAAATAGAGACAAACTGTTGTGCGTCAATGTACTCAAGTGGATGAAATATAAGTGTCTCTATTTCTTATGGCGTATATTGATGTTTCCAAAACAGACCAGGGTTGGGTTCGTCGCGGCGAGTTGGCGACGAAACTTAGGGGCTACGTTTTCCATAATAGAAATTAACTAGAATACCAGTCTCAAAACCGCCCGAACACACAAATAGAGGAGCTTGTGTAGAATCACAATTAAAAAAGAAATGGTTACGGCTTATTCTTATATTATAGAAACGACGTTAACGGTTTTTGTTTTTTAAGAAATAAATGGACCAATAGCGCCATGTCACATGTATGTAACACGTGAATACTATGTAGCTCAAGTGCTATCTGATAAGTTCTCATCAGATTAATCTCTAGCTGTGTATACAAAAATACTATAACACGCTTTAAAAAAAAAACAACCTACTTCAATTCATCCTAGTAATTTTGATTTAAAAAGCAAGCTACTGAACCGATTTCGATAAAATGTTTATGGGACCACCTCCGAAGTATCACCTATCAAACAAATAATCATCAAAATCAATTCATGTTTGGCGGAGTAATCGCGTAACATACATACAAAAAAAACATACAGTCGAATTGAGAACCTCCTTTTTTAAGTCGGTTGAAAAGTATTCATTTTTTTCAAGGGGCTACACGTGCCTCGGTTGTGATATCGTCAGTCCGATTGGGAAAGTAAAGACCTCGGCGTTCGTTGCGTTACGCACGCGGCGCGGCCACGGTGACAGGAGCTGCCCTTGACTCGCCACCGCAGTGCTGGTTCGGGCTTTATCAACTTCATACCACAGTACCTACTGCCTTTAAAATGTAATGAGAGAGTGAACAGAAACGATGATACTTATTTCATTGCAATCTTAAATGTGGTCTGGACGATAGGTATAGGATTGGTTTCACAACTCGGATATAAGTATTTTTTTGGATTGGTCATATTATGCTAAGGATAAGGACAGACAACAATAAAAATACTATTTCAAGGCAAAGAGAAAGTTCTGAACCGTTTCTGCAAGTAGCATGTTATTTTCTAAATGTATTGAACTCAGCTCGTATGTGTGACGTCCGCTATTTTTACGACATCGGTCGAGAGAGCCCGGGCGACCCGTTACGGATACGCTTCACTCATTAAAGGTCGCCGTAAACAAATAGATATATTAGGTGGGCGCGTGTGCCACGTTGTTATCTATGATTCACCGGCGCCTAGCCGTCTGTTGGCTGTCTGATCGCGCCGACACAATATAATGCTCCGATAATAGCCGCCTGATGAGATTAAACCGACGACCCTCGCACGTGCGCGTGCCCACACGCATTTACACAATACACCTCTACAAGGACTTTCCGCCCGATTCCGTCGTTCGCAAAAAGGCGAATCCGTCTCGACCGCTGCGCCTCGAGTGAGTGTGCAAATGAGAGCCGCCTGTAACACTTGAGTTCGCATTCTCACGTAACACTAACATAACCGACTCCAAATCGACCTACATAAAAGCTGCAATACCACTTTCGTCGTCGCAAATCACTGCCGCTCGTATCTCGGCCTCGGTCAATGCGTTGCGTGCATGTCGTATGCACATATACGGATATAATAAAGTGCAGTGAGAATTCGCAGGCTAGCGGTGCATGCCGCTCACGTGCCTGCAGAAAACGAAAGTGATCGGATGCGTCTCTCCGTCGACCGATTGATGCGCCGCCGTCGGCTTAGGCGAGCCATCGTTAACTGTGTTATTCAAATTGTGTGCGCGCCTGTACCGCCGGTGCCGGCGACTCGGGCCACGATCGATCCTACTCTCTAATGTTTGCCGCTTGCACTCTCGAATACGATTTAATCGAAACACCTAACGCTAAACTACGTTTTGCATAATTAATGTTCCGCTCGTGTCAGTGCGGGGCTATGATTAGATACGGTTGTTTACAAAGTCCTCCGCTCGGAGCAGGGTTACTGTTACTAGGCTGTCACTAATGTTGTGTAATAACGATAATCACCGTGTAGCGTAAGTAGCTCCGTAAATATCACACTCGTGTGTATCCACTTACTATACTATACTTTTCTTGGAAACATTAATTCATTCAAAGGTTTTATGAATAGAAAACAAACAAGTTCCATTCACATTACGCACACGAGATAAGCGTAAAATTGATAATTTGAAACTGGATTTGTTGCACGACTATCATTTCAGGTCTTTGTCCTGCATTGGACCATATCACTCCACTTCAGGACAAATATATCTTCTAACACACGCTCCTCAATCCCATTTTCGATTTTTCTCTTCCAATCACTAAGTGCTAACTATATTATTTAAAAAAATTACCGTCTCTTAGCCTTTGAATTTGCATGAAAACTTTACAAACTGGATCAATAAAAAGTTTTATCTTTGCAATTGCAGGTACGCAGAACGTAACGATGCCGCCGCGAACGTCGTTGCCGGACGGCAGCGGCGGAGCGCCGCGCCCGGGCGCGCCGGGCACGCCGGGCGGGCAGCCGCCGCCGGGCCCGCCGGCCGGCGCCGGTCCGCCACCGGCCGCCATGGGCCCGCAGTACGGCCACCACCCGCCGTACAAGTCGCCGCACTACCCGCCGCAGCCGTACGTCTACCCGCCGCGCAACCACCATCCCTACCCGTACGGCGGGTACCGCCCGCCGCCGCCGCCGCAACACTACCCGCCGCCCATGAAGGTGACACACTCGCTGCAATAACTTACAATACAAGTCATCACCTATCTCATCTAAAATCTCAGGGTGACGAGCGCAGTGCAGTGCGGCACAGGACTTAGTTCGCATGTTCACAATTCCGGCACTACTCCTGTTATGGGCAGGCGTAATGCATACCACAAGGCGAAAGCCTCGCTTGTCGCTCGTCACTGTATTACATAAAAAAAAACATCGTCCATAGTCTGTAAAGACGCCTGACGTCTTGTAACTGTTCTCCCTACACGTTATCTCACTTTTACAATAGCTTATTTCTAACAGTTACCTGGTACTTTCTTATCAGGGCGATACTGCTTATAAATATATGTGAGCATAATAGATATAAACTATATTGCCTCTAATTCTCATTGTTATAACGTTTCAGCAGCAGCAAGGGCGTCACATGGGCCCGCCGGGCGCGCCCGGCGCGGGCGGGCCGGGCGGCCCCGGGCCGGGCATGCCGGGCGAGGGCGCCATGCCGCCGCCGACGGCGCCGGGCGAGGCGCACGACAACGGGCCGGCGGCGCCCGCCACCGCGCTCGTCACCACCGGCCCCGACGGCGCGCCGCTCGACGAGGGCAGCAGCCAGCAGAGCACGCTTAGCAACGCCTCCGCAGGTAAAACATCTATTTCAACACTCTGTAGGAAACCTTACCCTGAACCTTGTCTGAATGATGTCTGATGTCAGAATTCGCATATTGCATAATCTAGGAGACCTAACCTAAGGACCTCACCTAAGGAATCACTTTAGGATGGGTGTGACTTCCATAGTTGACCTATGTTAACGCTGTTATCGAAAATGGAAAAACGCTACACTGCTAGCCTTCAGTGGACAATGGCTTTCGACTGAGTGCTAGACCACATCTGTTTGACACTCCTTTTTGGTGTATATAACAACACTAAAAAGTGTGTAAAAGGAGAAACGGCCTCACCTTGATTCATGTTTACCAATGATGTGTTCGACAAGTTTATCTACAAGGATGCAACCTGATGTGTTTACTGACCATTTGAACACACTCACAATGGTACAATCAACAGCCAGAAGACATCCACTGCTGCATGAAGGCCTCCTATAATAAGGAGGGGCTGCCATAATCCCCACGCTTGACAGGCGTCTTGGGGATCGCAAAAATGCTCACCACCGTTAATCGAGAGGAAGCTGCTGTCCGTCCTCCGGTGTTTCACGACGGGTTGCAGTTTTAGGACATACCTAGGTCCCAATTCCATGTCACATTGTTACACTCACTAGAAAACATTGTCACATTGTTACACTTACTTTTTGTAGTGGTAGAGCTCTATTGCAGAGTCCGCCTGGGGAAGTACCACACCTTTGCCAGTTATTCAACCACCAAGCAGTAGTCTGCAAGCATTACTGTGTTTCAGTTTGAAGGGCATTGTTACCATAGAAATTATTGGGCATAAAGAGATAATATCTAATATCTCAGGGTAACGAGCGCAGTGCAATGCGGCGCAGAATTTTGTTCGCAAGTTTAAAATTCTTGTACTGCTACTGTTATGGACAGGCATGACGCTTATCACCAGACGAACGTCTAGCTCGTCTTGTCACTCAATAAAAAAACAAAAAACTATTCGTACACTGGCTTGATGTGGTATGTTGTGGTGTTGCAGCGAGCGGCGAGGAGACGTGCGCCTCGGGCTCCGGCAAGGGCTCCCGCAAGGAGTTCGGCAGCGCGGCGCCCTCGCCGTCCCCCGGGGGAGCGTCCCACTCCTCCCTCCATGACGACTACGACGCCGCGCCCAGCCCCTGGCCGCGCCCGCCCTCTAGTCCCGTGAGTCACACCCTCAGGGCAACACCGACGGGATGTCTTGTCACTCGGAGAGAACTCTGCTGCATTCGTGCATCGATTATGAAAATAATACCGTTCCCGGGACGTTGGGCCGTGCTCTACTTACAAAAGTCCGGGAACGGCTAAACTGGACAATAATTACGAACGTCCTTCACCAAAATAGGGTAGATGACTGATGTTTACATCGTTGAAACCAATAGCAGAATATGAAGAATTTAAGTAAATATCATATGTTTATTGAAAAAATAATTTAAATCGGTTAATAATGTTCTGATATATAAGCGTTTAAAGTTTTTGTTAGAGACAACTCTGTCCCTTTCCCACAAAACAAAAAATTACGTCACGTCTTACTTGTCAGAATATAATTTATATGCCTTACAGAGAAGTGACGTCACGATTTGCTGTTTCTTCTCTCTGTCTAGCATGATATTAAAATGCTTATAAGTTGCTTATTGTTGATCAGATTTTCATTTTCTTTTCATTAATCAGCTATATTTATGGCCCACATTTTAATCGGAAAATAAAATTATACCAGTCATCTAGCCTATTGTTATTTAGCTACTTACTATACCCTTAAATCTGTTTCCGAAATACCTAGGGATGAGAAGTGTGGGACATCTAGTACACGCAACCGTCAACACTCCCACAGCATACATTTCCTCTCAATCCGATTTTTATGCCGTCACTTCTCACGCACGACTGGGCATGGATCTCTCGTTACTCCTTTTGTCGCAATCCAGTGCTTATCTTGTCTGAGATCTGTGCAGCTATAGTAGGCTTGCTTATCTGAATGCATCTCTGTATGTGTATGGTCCTACCACAATCACCAGAACATTCTTATTTTAATTATATTATTATGTATATAATTGGCTTAAGCCTGGTAGCTTAAGCCGATTGATTGTAAGATGTTTTAGAGATTATGGTAAGCCTTGAAAACTTCTCAATTGGGATATTTAATCATGAAAGCACGGAACTAGCACAAGAGCACAACGTTCAAATGATAACTTTACTAATCCAACAGTTAGGGTCGGCCCTAACACTAAGGGCCTAAACAGTGCGACGCGGATGTCTGGCGCGGACGACAAAATACGAATGATTCCGTAACTCTCCGCGTTCGCCTCGCTATGAACGAGCAGGACGTAGGTATTTCGCGGACGTCTGCATCGGACATCCGCGTCGCACTGTTTAGGTCCTTAGTGGTCTCAACGAGTGACAAGACTAATAGTCAAATTAACATGAACGTGATTCTAATAAACTGTATTGGGATATGATATGTTGTACATAATGTTATACAATCTGTGATAATGATACAGCTATGGTCTAATTCACAAACGTCCAATAAGCCTGCCGCAAAAATATGCTTTATCTCGTTTTGCGTTTGACACTTCTCGTCAGCACTTTATAGCTTATCGTATGTTTCGGCATAAGGGTTAGTGTCGTCTAAATTTGTCTTATTTATTCTATTGTACGTTGTGTTTCTGTTTGAAGGGAGGCATTGCATTTTATCGTGTATTTCAGGTATTTAACAGTCACATACCGCCGGAGTCCTTCAGATCCAAGGTTTATATCAAGTTAAAAATCATAAGCATGTGTAGAACTCGATGCGATTAATTCATCGATTTACAACAAACATATTAAAGCTGCATGGTAGTTTCTTTGCGTAAAAAATATCATCTGCATCAGAATAGTTTGACATTATATTTCTGCATTTGTGATTATACCCCATCGTTAAAATGTTAAAGAGATTATTATATCTCGGCTTGAAGAATCAAAATTATGTTCGCTTTCGCTTTCGCAAAATTATGTTTTGGTGTTGGAATGCTTCTTCGAAAAACCAACTGCCTGCAGGTCCAGTATCAATGTAAACAAATATATTTATTTAAATTGTCATATTAGATAGGAATTAAGGCAAGGTACGAATTTGTAGTTTTTACTAGTGCAAGTGTTTTATTTAAGTAGAATTAGTTCAAGCCTTGGCATTTAATTTTATTGCTACTGTTAAATAAGAAGCATGAATGATCGCATGCACGATGCCTAAACTGCAAGAAAACAACTGTACGCTCATAAAACTACGCGCCACAACCGTAGTTTCTTGAAACACGCATAGTAGTGCTCTGAAAACTCCTTATTGTCTATTCTAAATTTGCGTTGTAAAGTATCAATTTTCTTTTTCTCTCCCTTGTGAATTTCTTTACTGGTGCAAGGATAAATAAGGAGTTTTTCTCATAACGGGGCTGACGAAAGCATGTCGTAGCAAAGGTATAACCAGAAATAATGCTACAACTACAATACGTTACTCGAAATTTTGATTCTAGGCGGAAAACCAAAGGAAACGACGCGGAGATTCTTCGTCAGGCCCGGTAATGGACATTTCATCATAAATCTATTTCGCTTTACCTATTTTTCATATACATATAGCTCTTACGATACGCAGGCTCACCATGCGCGCCGCGTTTGCAAAAACGTGACAAACCTATGGCTTTGTAGCCGTCGCACGACAAAACAGACCAAGTGCTGCCGCACACTGAGCCACTAGACACGACCACTAAACCCTGCCACAAGCTGCGGCCCACAATTTTCATACATTTTGTAAGAAACTGAGCGTTCGAGTGGCCGCGTCCGAGCCACTAGCGCCGGGAGTGGCCAGCGCTTCCTACTTGTGGCCGCGTTTTGTCTGCAAGCATCGCACCGGACGGGTCGTACGCGATGTCGATGGATCCGATAACGCATTTCGATATTGATGTTTTTATCATCCATTTCACAAACGCGTTCGGCCCCTGCGGATATAACTGACAGAATAAACGAAATCTAGCCAAAAGTCGTGGCGGATTGCGGCGACTAATAGCCAACAGTCAGCCTCTAGTGGCTGCGTCTGGAGGCTTGACTGAGCCACTAGATACCGCGTTTAGTGGTCTCGACTAGCGGCTCAATGTACGGCAGCATTAAGATTTGCCGTGGCGCGTATGCTAGGCCTGAAACTGAACATACTAGGCGATGTTCACATAAACCTTCGGAAATAATAATAAGGCACTCGTCTGTGAGAAATCCGTTATCATCCTCTGGCCCGATGCCAAGATTTGCATTCGTCGATAAATTGACGGTAATCTTATCTGTCAACGCATTTATACGATAAAGTTGAGAATCATAATTATAATGCAATAGTTAGAAATGTAAATAAACTTACTGCGTAAACAAACTTTACAGTCGCACTTGATAATAATTATACAATTTCATCAAAATAACCATCCGTATGTGACAAGGGCGAGACGCTTCTAAGCTTTAGAAATTGCGTGGATATATTACCGATTAACGCTCTTTACATTCTCATACTGGTTCATTCTTAACGCAAGCGTAATTTTTCAATAAAATTTACAAGAGTTGATCATAATAAGAGTAGAAAGGAGAGTTTGCTGTCGTAAGTAAGTAAGTTCGTATAGGCTGAGTGGCCAGCCCTAGTGTCAGAGTTAATGTAATGCCCGAAGGCCTCTGACATGGCTGACGGTTGCTGTTATAGAAACTAGAACAAACAACCGGGACCAACAATTGAACGTGTCATCCGACCCCTGGTAGCGCTCAGAAATTAATGCCACTCACAGTCACCCATCCGACGACTGACCAGACCGTCCGTTGCTTAACATCGGTGATCGTTTAGAATCACCTAGACAAGCTACGCCACGAGCGCTACGTAAAAAAATTGCTGTCGTAAAAAATTATGAGTGTGGGAATGCAGCTGGAAGATAACAGATAGAAATCGGTCGCTTACGTATTCTTAACGTAAACGTGCATTTGCTTTGGTTCAATATCGTAGCTGTGTAGTGGCGTTACGTTTTCATTTTGCGTTCTTTAATAAATTATCGACGTACTAGTTGCCCCGCGGTTGCACCTTGAAAACGGCGATGATGATTATGATAAAAAGTTGACCATATGTTATTCCGGGAACTAACCTATATCCATTCCGAGTTTCATTCAAATCAGTACAGCCGTTTTGGCGTGAAGAACAAATATAAACACACACATGCCTCCAAACATTCGCATATATATGAATTTTTCAATATTAGTGCGATTTACTGATAATGAAGGAAACGGAGATGCTTGCAGGAGGCTTCAGAAAAGCTTGTCCGCGGTGACAGAGTGCCTTATTGTATTGTCCGAGTAGTGCGCGCGAGTGTGCATGTGTGCGTGTGGCGTTGTGTAGTGTATGATGTGCGTTGTATGCGCCAGAAGTCGGACTCGCTGGGCAAGCTGTACGAGATGGACGACGCGCCCGAGCGGCGCGGCTGGGTGGAGCGGCTGCTGGCCTTCATGGAGGAGCGGCGCACGCCCATCGCCGCCTGCCCCACCATCTCCAAGCAGCCGCTCGACCTCTACCGGCTGTACCTGCTCGTCAGGGACCGCGGCGGGTTCGTCGAGGTACGTCCTACGCCTTACTGTTCATAACTCATTCGCACGGCAGCGCGACATCTAGCAAGTGTACGATATAGATCGGGCAGATCGGTTTCTTAGGTAAGCGTACGCCATCGTAGACTGCATGTTCATTTAACAACAGGGGAAATGGCAGTCAAATGGAAACTTAATATTAATTGAAAAAAACTGAGCAATGAGTGAGAAAAAGAGAGAATATATTACCCTCTTAATATATTTATCTCTCGTCTGCGGTGATCGTATACACACGTTTGCTATAATGATGTGACGAAGCACCGCACCGCAACTTCGTTAGGAAACGTAAGGCAGCGCGATGCGCGGTAACGCGGTGGTACGTACACCTATTTATTTATTTATTTATTTATTTTACATTTTTAGGAAAACTAACAGCCTAAATAAACTATACCTATGGAACTTTTCATACCACCTGCTCGACAACGCCCAGTTACATATTACCCAATCACAACGTAAAGCAAGGCATTATATCCCAAAAGGATATTCTTACAACATTATTACACAAGGGCTATAATGTAATTTGAATTTGGAACGTTAAAGTTCGTATGAAAACTCTTAGCCTAGTTACGAACATTATCCTGAAAAGTACCTCTAAAAGCACCTCTAGGATAAAGCCTCGCTTCGTATTGCGCGGCTTGAACCCCTCTCTTCACTCAGGACATAAATCCTTCGCTAGAGTTCCTCGTTACGCTCAGGATCCAATATGCCGCCCGTGACGTAAGAAACAGCTTTATCCCCTTGGTGCATAATCTACTATTCTAGACTCGCCTGTGGTTACACGCCTGACTGCTCAAATCAAATATCTGTCGCCATGCGTCTAGCGGTGGTTCCGGCAGCTTCTCTAAAAGGCCAGTAATTTTTCTAGACCACCGGGGCTAAAATGGTCGCGTTTAGCAATTCTGCTTATGAACCTATGATGATTAATTTCGCAAATCATAAAACGGTCCCCCAGGAGTATTTGCCGTACCCACACTACCTGAATATACGATCAGCTGTCAAATGTCTAGTCTCTCAACCATTATACACAAGTATGCAATTATTTATAGATAATAGCTAGGACTAGATAAATAATAATATTTATTGTTTAGGGCGACTCAGGAGAACCCAAATTATAGAAAAGTTT
The DNA here is from genome assembly GCA_905404285.2 of Erannis defoliaria. NCBI lineage: Eukaryota > Metazoa > Arthropoda > Insecta > Lepidoptera > Geometridae > Erannis > Erannis defoliaria. The sequence continues at coordinate 5,042,614 of FR990066.1, read as the reverse complement.
AATTAAAGCGACAATCTCAATAACAGTTTTGTTATGCAGCCCTGATTTTATACCGACGAAAATTCGTTACTTTTACCATAACATTTTTTAATTTGCTACAACGAGATAATTAAAAAATACATAATTAATTTAGACGCAACATATTTTTCCTATTTCTTGACTGCAAAAGTCCGAACTTGTGAATAATTATGACGACGACTTTGTTGCGTGTGTTTTAAGAGGCACCGATTGTTTCAAGTACGTACGTACCATAAGTTCTACATTTTATCAGAAATATGTCAAGGCTTGTCCATTGTTACAAGCGGGCGTTGAAGTTTTTAAACATACACATAAATACAACTCGCCTACCACAGGCAGTTTAAATTTAAATGGTATGCCTAGAAATGGTACTCTATTCTCCTTACCGTTGTAAAATTGAAACACTAAAACGAATGCACGGAACACAAACGCTAAATTGTAATTCAATTCGATTTTACAGTTTCTAATGTGAGCGTTCGCAAACATTTGTAGTGTCGAGTATCACTTTAGCGGCGTCGGTGAAACCGGCGCGTTCTATGCGAAGCGGATTTATGTCAGTGCATACGCAGCTCTTTATGCGCACAGTAAACTCGCCTCGCATTTACGATGGTTAATAAATGTTTATCATGGAACGGCGAGCGCTCGCAACATAGTCCCGACGTTATGAGACTAGAGGTGCGCGGGCGCGCGTCGCAGACGGTCGTGCGGTCTGCCTTATCGCTAAACAATACTCCTTCATTAGAGAATCGCAATCGGCGGCATGGTGAGGTTTCCACTCGTTAACACCGCGAGTTATCGCCTTTAGCGTCGGCACTAAACCTTCGCGCTTTACAAACGTGCCTAGTTACAGTGTGTTTCGCGTGCATTTTCAGGTGACCAAGAATAAAACGTGGAAAGATATCGCGGGCCTCCTCGGCATCGGCGCTTCGTCCTCGGCAGCATACACGCTGCGCAAGCACTACACGAAGAACCTGCTAGCTTATGAATGCCACTTCGACCGGGGCGGGATCGACCCGCAGCCGATCATCAATCAGGTGGAAGCGTCCACGAAAAAGAAGAGCGGCAAATCGAATAGCACGTCCAGTGCAGGTCAGTCCCTCTACTGTTCATTTAGTAGCTGAGAACACTTGTGTGTAGCTATCTGATAATCTTAGCTATTTGTGAGGTAGCAACAACCAGGTTATTAAGAAAAATAAACTCTCTCTCTGCCCAACACACAACTTGAAGGTGTGGAAGGTTCTTTAAAAAATCATGTATATTTTTGGTGTGCATAGGATGTATGTCTATGTTTAGTCCACTTTCCACCATAACTTCTAGACGTCGCCTTCGATACGTGATATGTGTGTGGTATCGCTTGAATTCTTACATTATTGCGGGCGACGCAGTCCGCTGTGTTTATTATTTAATTTCTAAATTCCAAGCTTGTTACCAAGCGGCTATTATTCCTACTTAACTGCTACAAAACAGTCCTATAGCTTGTGCGCCAGATAAGTAAAATATCGCGTTACAATTTCTTCCAAAACTCATACATAATGTTCACACACAGTCCGATAACGAGCATCGGTAACTGCATCGCTCGCACTTTGGATTGTCTCTTGCATTCTCAGTAACGTAACATAGAATACTGATTGCACAGGTCTCGTTAAACTTCTCATCACTACATTTTACACAAGAACATGAAAGTGACTTCGGTACTTCTAGTACCGTCTGATAAATATTCCAGGACTGACCAGATATATTCATGTTCACGGAGTAATAAAGAGTGAAAATCATGAGCCATGAGACTCCTAATAGTTTTAATCCATAAAAAAACGACTTTAGCGAACAAAATTTGTAGGTAGCTACTCAATACAAAAGTATTCGTGCAACCAACATCAAATCCACTGCTTCACATCACATAAGCCATGCCACCTGGCCCGAACAGAAATTTCTTAATCCAGATTTCTTGTACTAATGTGTCATCATCAGCCAGAAGACGTCCACTGCTGGACGAAAGCCTCACTTTAATAGGGAGGAGTTGCCTTAATCCCCACGCCTGGCAGGCGGCTTGGGGACCGCAGAAAGCTCACCACCGTTAACCGAGAGGACCTGCTGCCCGTCCTCCGGTGGGTCTGGTACTAACTGTGTATGTGTATGCTATCAGCAGGGTCATCAAATTCTCAAGAATCATTCCCTGGCGGCGGCGCGACTCCCGGCGCGCCCATGGACGGTTACCCGGCGCAGTATGCCGGCTACCCGCCGCAGCCGAATCACTCACAAGGTACGTCCACGCTAATATTTTGTCCGTGGATTGCCTGATATCCACTAAAGTGGAACACGACGTGATTTTGACCAATACAAATGTTTGAAATTGATATCATTTCAGCTAAGGGTCAATTTGGGGCACTTATTTTCAGTGATCTCTGCTTTAGTGGACACCGGGCTTAAACAAAGCTGTGGCCGCACTAGAATGCATTACGATACAGTAATTTTGGATTGACAATGCATCGCATATCCTACCAAAAGTTTTAAGCGTTGTGACTTAAAAAAGACACACAAAAGGGCTGGAGTGTTTTAGTGCGGTCTTAACTTTAATGCCTGAATTTTTGCTGTACAGAATGATAACGGTGACTTAACTTACTAACGGTTTCTATAAGCTCATTTCTTTCAGTTTTTTTCATTTTTTCACCTTTATTATGAGGATGATCTACCTATCCCTTTTGTGTCTATAAACTTTAGATGTCTTTATTCTAATGAATTAAAATGTAACGTTGAAAATCCTATGTAAAATAATGTTTGAAGAGTGTGAGTGAATTATCGCTGTAAATGAGCTACGTTCAATTGTCGCGGCGAAGGTGGCCGCGTGTCGGAGATCTCTAATGCACTTGCTCGGTGCTTGCTCTCTCTGTGCACTCTGTGCAGTTACTACTAACTGTGTACCTAACTATCACCGAATGGTACGTCACCGCTAACGAATCATGTCTCATGGCTTGTCACTAATTCTAACCGTTTCAATCATACTGACTACAGAGGCAAACTACTGATTCGACTGATCACGTGTCCGATATTAGTTCTGTTGTGTGGCGTTTGTAATCGGTTGAAGAATTAACCGATTAATAAATCTGTTTATTTAGGAAATGCTGATTCATTACTTTTTGCGTTATTTTTGCTGTGTCAAGGTGACGAAGCGAATACCGCTATCAGTGTTGATTCAGTGTCTACTGATCGAATGTCTAGTGAGATATCAGTATGATGACTTATGAATACTGTAATTACTATTTAGTAGACATTTTACTTAGAACTTGCTAACTGTCGTCATGACTGATTAAGCAGTGCGGTATCGGCCATGATGGCCTTCTGTGAACGTTCGTAGAGTTAAAAAAACTACGAGGACCTACTATTGCGATACAAGATTTATATCTCAATAAAGACTTACAATCTGGGGAGATGGCGCTCATGTGCCTATTATCACATTACATTACGATAGTTCAGGTAGAAAACTAAAAAGCAGATTAATTTTTAGAGTAATATACAGGATTCGTCAAAACAAATCAGATATAAATAGATAGTTGTCATTATTTCCACGCTTGGTAGGCGACTTGGGGATCGTAGAATGCTTACCACCGTTAACCGTGAGGACGCTGCTGCCCGTGCACCAGTGGTTCTGGTTGCAGTTTTAGGACATACCCAGGGCCAACTACTTCCTGGCTCAAGTAAAGCTAATAAAGTCATCGATAAGAACATCGAATCAGTAGTGTGACCTCGTGTGAGTGAGTGAGAGGGGTAGGTCGTGTCGTACGGTATAGTACATAGCCGTGGTGTTGTAGGCGGCGGGGCGGGCGGGGACAACCTGGCCGCCTCCAATCCGTTCGACGAGCCGCCGGGCCCGCGTCGACCGCCAGGTACCATCACACTACGCACACTGCATTCTGGGTCGGAACTCTCCACATCACAGAGATGCCTTAAGACTCGAGACTGATTCAATTCTAGTGAACTTTCATGAAAGTGGTCCATTGTGATGTGTTTAATGTCTCCCTAAGATATTAACCTTTATTCATTTTTACACATGACTACAGAAAAAAGATTTTTAAAAATTGGCTGCGTACAGCAGACACTTACTAAGCACTGCAATGACTACTTACTACGATGATTTTATGTTTGCACACACAAATGTACTGTAATGTACTTACATACGCGTTGAAGTCTTTGGCCATCTCTGAAGAATTTCATCTCCAAATGTATCCATGTAGCTCACAACCAACCAACTCAGTATTACCCGGTCTAAGGAAATTTATATACCAACGCTCTCTACCTGTTACGCTTGCAAGACTAAAGTCCACGGTAGTGAATCTATATCGCATATACAGCAACGAACAACGTGCGTGCAACGTCTAAGCTATTGGTTTTCGTTATCCACAAGAGTCTAAAAAAACCTTCAAATACAAACTATTTCTACATAATATTATAATAAACTTTTTGACCAGCTTTTTGAAAGCTTTGTGACCAGTGCAGTCCATTCACGTTCGTACATCATTTCCTTAGTCGAAAATCACTAGCTATACATTGACTTCCGGCCCTGAAGTGTATGTAACCTTCACTAGTTTTACACAGTCACGTTGTCGTGTATGGCATGTTTCAATACTGTGCTAAACTCTTACCTTCATTGGTGGTGGTTTCAAATAATGTATGAATTTAAATAGTTTGAAAATCGTGTCCATCGTCACCAGTGAAGTTACGATTCTGGCCGAGTCGGTCTATTTTGCAAGATTTAGCTCAAAACGCTCTTCGTGAACCGCTAGAGCTATAATAGGATTCACATACCCTCATTACAACCGCAACGAGCCAGCGTGGTGGAATATTCTTATTCCTTAATGATTGAGAAAGAAGAATATTTCATATTACCCGTAGATGGTACACCCAGCTGTGGAATGTTAAAGGCTCATACAGTGAATATGACATTTCTCTGCAGCAGTGTTCTCGAATTCGGTATATCTTAAAAAAAACGACATCAAACCCAATATCATCCTTGATTTGATGACGGGGGGGGGAGAGTTATCTCGAAAGAAAAAATGCAAAATTATTAGATTTGCCCTCTAAAATCGGTAGATTTACGGTCCATTTCGGTATATCGTTAGGACAGGCCCCAAATCGGTAGGTTCGAGACCACTGCTCTGCAGCATTTGGCAACTAAACGAAAGTTAGTTCGGCTTATCCCCTCAAATTGTGCGTTCACTTAGCTTGCAGAATAGACCGGCGAATATACCTGTGTTTATAAATCTAATTGAGAATGGCAATTATTGCATGTTGCATATTATATTAATCACATTATCGAAATTCTCTAATGTTACTATTTACTAATAAGTCACTTAACGTTTACTGGTTCCATTTTGTCTTTTTCATCGACTAAATCACTCATGGGTATTAGTGAAATGGCGTAAAAACTTTTAGAAATGTCACAAAAACATTTAAAAACGTTAAAATTTCTGTTTATAATTCGAACGAAATTGTATGCCGCTGGTATGGCCGGTATGGCTGGCTCCCTGCATTATTTTGTATAATATTTAATGTTACAATGTACGTAACTGCTGTTTTTTTTAATACTTTGGGTGGTTTTTAAGGTTAATTTAATTTTTAATATTTTTATATGAAGTGATTCCTCAGTTTGGGTATTTCTATGTTTTTAAAGCATAAACAGTAAGTAAAATTATGACCTCTGGCAGGACTTGAACCTGCATACGAGCAAGCTCTGGGTTAGGACCTAATTCGCAAAGAGTTGGGACGGAAACACGGATACCCAGAGCTTGCTCGTATGCAGGTTCAAGTCCTGCCAGAGGTCATAATTTTTCTTACTGTTTATGCTTCAAATTTGATTTGGTTTTTACTTTTTGTTACCTCAGTTGTGTGTAGTTTTGTAATTTCTAAATGTATATTGCAAAATGTAAAAGTAGTCCCTAAACACAATCAAAGCATATATCATTGGAGGTTGCATGCCAAGACGTACCCATCTGTCAAAAAGTATTTATAGTCAGTTACCATACAGAAGTGAGTTGTGAGTTTTAGTTTGCGTTCATAAGAACAAGAATTTGTTTCATTAGTGTGAAGTTTATTTAAAAGTGTGCCATGCGTGTTTAACCGCAAAAGTGGCAGATAATTAAGTACGCAGATTGTCGCCACTGGCATCTCCAATGATGCGCTCTAAGCTAGTATAGCCAGGGTTTACTATCTAATTTATTTATTCCTTTTCTAATAAAGTAATTTCGACAATTCCAGGTTACCAACCGGGTTACGGTTACGAATACGGATCTCCCTATCAACCTAATAGGCCCGTTTATTCCCAATATGGACCCGACGGCGACAGGTGAGATAGATACGCAAATATTTACCAAACTATGTATCTTTTCGTTTCTAAGACCGAGAGTCAAAATACGATTTTCAAAATGGATTGATTTTATAGAGATCTAACTAACGTCCATTATATATTTTTGAAGGTTATATCACTAACTTTACAGCCTGATCTCCCAAGCCTTATAACCCAGTGTTCGTGAACTATTGACAGCTCCTTGCATATATTGTATATATTGTTGTACGGCAGTCAAGAAACCGCAACAGATTTACTATTCTCGTTACCACGCGTACTCTCGCTAAAAAGTGTTACTGTTGTAGTATAGATAAGTTAGGCGCATCGCTCACAGAATGAAGAGTCAAGGCGGCGCTTTTTTCCTTGGACTCTTCTACCACATCGTCACCTCGACTCCGCCTCGATTCTGGCAGTGTGCTATGCGCCTTACAGCTCTCAAGGCAGACATACTAGCAAGTGCTAATAAGGCAGCCACAGTCGCAGTGTTTGAGTGAGTGTTATGTGTGGGCAGGGGGTACCGCGGCGGCGAGTACCAGTACCCCGGGTACGGCGGCGGGTACCGCGCGGGCGCGCCGGGCGCCGGCGGCACGCCCCCGCCCGCGCCCGCCTACCCTGAGTACTACCGCGCGCCGCACCCGCACCCCGCGCACCCGCCGCACCCCTCGCAGCCCATCCAGCAGCACCAGCCGCCCATCGAGGTACGCACGCGGACACGCACACACACACACACACACACACGCGCAACTAACACACACAGTTACACAACATTTTTTATTATCTACTAGCAAAACTTTAAGGAATAGTTTTACTCATTATTATGAACAACTTTTACTATGGGACCAACACTGAAATCCCAAAAAAAATACAATTGTTCCATGTATTTCGTTGAAGGACAATATTTTTTTGTATGGAACGGCTGTTTTTTTTACTTATTAAACCCTGGCTGCACTCTCTCGCTGAGACGACAGCTACTTATACCGATAACTGACGAGTTGGTTTGTCTGAGGCGCAAAATAGTAACGTAACGAGAATAACTAATACGCTCGTGTTCTCTACCTGTGTTGGCGAGAGTGCACAGCCGGCATTAAGATTATGTACTGTACCTATTAACGTGTTGCAATTCTCGTGAAAATTAGTCAATATTTTACTATCTTTTGTAAATCGGCACTCTTGAATATGCAACTCGTTTGACATGCATTATGACTTTCCTAATTTGATTTGTTAAATAATTTTGTGATGAATGATAATAGCTTTACTATGTATTTATGTCTTGGTCGAGAAATAAATTACTGGAATGAGTACCGTAGTGTCGCCAGCATAAACTATTTGTAGTATGTACGTCCCTGCATGTCTGGAATGCGAGGTATATCTTGTGTATGTTATGTATACGATATCTCGCTTTTACTCTGCACTAGTGCTTGGATATCGCTCAAATAACTATAATGTAGAACTATATCCAGGTATTTACACGGATCTATTTAGATAGTGCATTATAGCTTCAAAAGGTTTGTCCTGTGAATGCATTTTTTACTCTTCCTAATGGAATTCCCAATAGGAGTCCATTTTACTGGAAAAACATAGTTTTGTTTAAAGCCAATTTAAAGAATACAAGACAGTTTAAAGAATCTAGAATTACAGTACATTTGAAATAAATTCTCGATTAATAACCAAAACTTATTTAGTGTATACGAAAGACTTATTTTCAATTATGTTGACCCATTTTGGTTAATTTGTTGAAGGAAGGTATGTGAGTACGTTATTCAGATCAAGATACATTTTGGTAAAAAGTTTCGATAGCAATCAATACGCAGCGCTAATTGAAACGTTCCTTTCTGTATCAATGGCTAAATAAGTATTAAAAGCGTTTCAATCAATGCTCTGGTGGAGTCTGTCCTATATTGCGTTCCGTTTTAGACCAAAAGAGTTGTTATCCTTCTTGTATATTGGCCGCTAAGGTTTGTACACAAACGCGATCGACGAATCAGAGATTTCGATGATGCAATCTTTTGTCGGGCAAACTGTTGACTTATTTTCGAAACTCCATACAATCGCACCAAGTCGTCAAGTTGCGTCTTGTGTAGCGTCGCGATTAATAAACATAATAGCAACAAAGATTTGCGTTAACTTTTATCTTCACGATAACTATTGTTATAACTTGTACGTTACGGCCGTCAGCCATAGACCAGTATTGAATGAGAAAACCATAATTAATTGTATCTGTATCAAAACCAAGTTTGTAATATTTTCCGTTTTTGTAATATGACGTCATAAGAGAACCTTAGCACTCTTCTGAAAAAAATATCAAGTTTGAGACACGAAAGGTAGATCAACGGCATCTACTTCAATAGTGGTCTGTGGGTATGTGCCGTGAGCAGTTTGACGGATAACAACTCTGTGATGGTCTGGATCGGGCGCGCGGGCAGAGAGAGGGCTGCCCGCGCCTGCGCCGCCACGCGCACGCTGCCCCGCGGCGTCGTATGACGTGTGTGTGTGTTGGTGTAGATGTCGGGCGCGCAGTCTCCGAGTGTAAGCCTAATGAGCTCGCAGCTGGCGCGGCAGCTGGTCGCGCCGCTGCCCTCCAACCCGAGACCCTACGTACGGACGCCCCGTTTGTACCACGCACTCAACACCGCTTCCCATCGATTGGCCTCCGACTCTACTCTCATGACATGACTCACACCCGCACGGACATTGGTCACTCGTCTCTCGCGTCACAGCTGCCGACGCCGCAGAATCGTATCACGATTGTGTCGATTTGTTCACACTAACTTTAACTTACACAGAAGCGTCCAATAAGCCCTTGGCTAAAATGTTCTCACTCTTGTTTTCGCGCGTTGAAAGAAAATTACTCGCGAAGTTGACAGAGCACTTTTCTAGTAGACTAGCTTATCGAACGTTTGTGAAGGGGGTAATTAGACACTCACTGTTTGATTTCACGTTTATTAAATTTAATATAGTTATTTATAAATCATTCCTTTATCAATCAGAGCACTTTTGGCACTGCCAGGAAACACTTGTTTGGCTTTGATCTGTTCTGCATCTTACGGATCTACATATACATATATGTCATGCATCGTCGTTTTTAAAATCTCGTAAAAACGTTTCAAAAATACACTTGGATGACAAAAAGTAAAATAAATAATGCAGCACACCTCACCGTATAGAAATCTTATTTAATCATTTGACATTTTCTGATACGATTCAACGATGTTTTCCTTACTTCGCAGTATATTTGTATAAACTCTCTGAACGTAGGAAAACAGAAGCGGCGTCACCGACGCGAGAGCGATTCATCCGTGGTTTTTTGGCTTCTTTTAATTTTTTTATTTCGATTAATATCACTCGCTTGACGGAATTATAAGCTATCACTGTTAATTTGTTTCTTCTATTTTGTTAACAAAATTTTGGCTTGCGGTGTGATTAATTGGCTTAACGAAAACGTCGCTCGGTCCGAATCGGTCGAACGACAGATGAAAAAAAAATCGTTCAACTCTTCAAAATTTAACCATTTTAATCAAAACATGGAAGTTAAGGTTTAGAGTGTGTGGTGGTGGCTTACGACCTCTCTGGGTCACAGAATCATGTGCATGCATTAAGTTCACGGATCATCGTAAGCTTAGCTGTAAGGTTAACGAATCGTCGCTTTGTATATCGCGACACGGATCGGTCTAATGTGTCTTGATTCATTCGTCAGATTCATTCGACCGATTGTCTTTAGAATATCATCAGAAACATCTTTGGGTGCACGGCCAGTGTAACATTGTACTTAATCGCTTTCTACGTTGGTCTTCGTTGCGAGCTGGCGAAGCTGCTAGCAAACAGTCTTGAGTGGCGTGAATCTAGGAGCTACGTCGGCATCGCTCGCTCCGCTTCGAAAGCTTAAACACGTTTCGGGTTGATATTTCCTTCGGGCACCATTATATTAACCATAGAACTTCATACTTGAGCTTTTAAATGCCCAGACAAGTAACTGCCCGAATCGTGCTGCGCTATCGTTTCGCCGTCGTTGGGCCGTCTCTCGAATTATTATTTCGGTGACGAGTTTCAAGGTTATCGAACTAAATGCCCTCTACTCCTTTAACAATTTTTCTATAATACTTTTACATACCCGTGCTATTTATGGAAAATTCAATAACGGCAAAGATACATCGACTAATTATTGTAAATGCTGTAGTAAGTCATAAACATACGCTACTCGATTATTCTGAGAATAGTTCGATACGTATATAAAGTTAAATCGTAAAAGTCATCGAAATGAAAATCCGAGTAACGTCGTCATAGCTTTCGAAGCGGGAGAAGAAGAGAGGTCGACCGTCCGCTATAATGTGTCGGTGTCGTTACCGCAGTACGGAGGCGGCAAGCCGGCGGCCGGCGGCGCTGCCGTGAGCGCGGGCGGCGCGGTCGTAGCCGGCGCGCCGCGGCGGCACCCCGATTTTGCGAAAGGCGAGGGTGGGTACGGAGGCGCGGGTGCGGGCGCGGGGGCCGCCGCGCCGCCCGCGCGCTTCCCGCCCGCCTGGGCGGGGCCCTTCCCGCGCCAGCAGCCGCCCTCGCCCGCCGCGCCCTGGCGGCCGCCACCTTCGCACCAGCCGCCCGGCCCGCCCTGGAACCATCAGCCTTACCAGCCCCAGGTAAACAAAGTTACACACTCACTAAATTGACGGTTTCCGCACTTCATTCAACACCATTAGCATAACTTTTATCTTTATCTACATCACCTTGCATTAAATCGCATTATCGACTATGAGCCAATTTTGTCAGTCCCTAGTTCTGTTTTTTTTAAGTCGATTTAGTATTATAATGAGATGTATCGGTAAAATTTGTAGGTGGGTAGCGGCGGCGCAGGTGCGCTAAAGCGCGAGCTGACCTTCCCGGCGGAATGCGTGGAGGGCGCCGTGCCCGCGCCCGAGAAGCGGCGCCGGCTGACACGCGCCGACGTGGCGCCCGTGGACGCGTGGCGTGTCGTCATGGCGCTCAAGTCAGGCCTGCTGGCCGAGACCTGCTGGGCGCTCGACATACTCAACATACTGCTTTTCGATGACAACTGCATAGGTGAGCGATCTCCACCGCGACCGCTCGCTGTGACACCTCGCGTACCTGTGGGAGTGGAGCCTTGTAACGGTATCCGTTTGGCGCAGGCTACTTCGGGCTCCAGCACCTGCCGGGCCTGCTCGATCTGCTACTGGAGCACTTCCAGCGCGCGCTGGCGGACGTGTTCGACGCGCCGGCCGGCGAGCCGGAGCCGTGGTACGCGACCGCGGCGCCGCCGGCGGCGCGAGCCGAGTCGCCCCCGCGGCGGCGCGCGTCCGTGCCCGCCCCCGTCCCCGCCCCCGTGGCCACGCCCGAGCCCTGTGTGCGCTCCCTGCGCCTGCTCTCCGGCGAGAACTACACGCTGCAGTCGCGGCGGCGGCACCCCGTCACGCTCAAACAGGACGAGGAGCCGCCCGCTTCGCCCGACCCCGACGACGACGCGGAGCGCGACCGCCGCGTGCTCGAGCCATGGCAGGGGCCCGGCGACGGGCCCGCCGCCGAGCACGCCGTCGTCTGCGTCTGCGCGGACTACCCGCCGCTGCCCTTCGTGCGCGTGCTGCCCTCGCGGCGCGCGCCCTCTCCGCCGCCGCCGGCGCGCGTGCCCTCCCCGCCGCCCGGCGCGCCCGACCCCACGCCGCCGGCGCCCGCGCCTGCACCTGCGCCCGCCCCCGCGCCCGCATCGCCCGCGCCCGCGCCCGCGCCACCCGACTCGGACAACCTGGCGCCCGAGCCCATGGAGCTGGAGCCGGAGCGGCGGCCGGCGCTACAGGTGCGCGACCCGGCGGGCGTGCTGCGCCGCCGCCGGCTCGAGGACTACGAGGACGAGTGCTACACGCGCGACGAGCCCAGCCTCAACCTGGTGGACGAGAAGCGCGCCGCGCTCGCGCGCCGCTGCATCGCGCTCTCCAACATCCTGCGCGGGCTCACGTTCGTGCCGGGGAACGAGGTGGAGCTGTCGCGCTCGGGCGCGTTCCTGGCGCTCGCCGGCAAGCTGCTGCTGCTGCACCACGAGCACGCGCCGCGGGCGGCGCGCGCGCGAGCGTACGAGCGCGCTGCGCGCGATGAGGTGGACGCGCGCGGCTGCTGCTCATCGCTGCGTGGCGCCGCCGAGTGGTGGTGGGACACGCTCGAGGCGCTTCGCGAGGACGCGCTCGTCGCGTGCGCTAACATCGCAGGCGGGCTCGAGCTGCACCACCAGCCGGAGGCGGTGGCGCGGCCGCTGCTCGACGGGCTGCTGCACTGGGCCGTGTGTCCGGCGGCGGTGGCGGGCGACGCGCCGCCCGGCGCCGCGGCCGCCTCGCCGCTCTCGCCGCGCCGGCTCGCGCTCGAGGCGCTCTGCAAGCTGTGCGTGACAGACGCGAACGTGGACCTGGTGGTGGCGACACCGCCGCGCGCGCGTATCGCGGCGCTGTGCGCGGGGCTGGCGCGCGACCTGTGCCGCCCCGAGCGGCCCGTGGTGCGCGAGTTCGCCGTCAACCTGCTGCACTACCTGGCGGGCGCGGGCGCGGGCGCCGCGCGCGAGGTGGCGCACCACGCGCCCGCCGTCGCCGCGCTCGTCGCCTTCATCGAGCGCGCTGAGCACGCGGCGCTGGGCGTCGCCAACCAGCACGGCGTGGCCGCGCTGCGCGACAACCCCGACGCGATGGGCACCTCGCTGGACATGCTGCGCCGCGCCGCCGCCACGCTGCTGCGGCTCGCCGAGCGCCCCGAGAACCGGCCGCTGATCCGCCGCCACGAGCGGCGGCTGCTCTCGCTCGTCATGTCGCAGATCCTCGACCAGAAGGTGGCGCACGAGCTCGCCGACGTGCTGTACCACTGCACGCAGAGCGCGGACGCGCCCGCGGACGTGGACTGAGCGCGCCCCCCGCCCCCGCGCGCGCCCCCGCGCCTGTATATATAGTGTAAGGACCGCGCCCGGCGCGCGCCCGCCGCTCTACCGAACCGAACCGAACTGAACTGAACCACTGTTCCATGTGTCCGCGACCCTTCCCGCGAGGAAGTCGATGTGCTATAGTCGATAACTGATGTTCGATGAAAGAATGATTGTATTATACTATCTCGTAATTTTGATTTTTATAATAAAATGGGACTTGAATCTGTTTATTGGTTTTATGATGGAGATTTTATACCGAGTACCTTTAGCGCCTATTTGTAAGACGATCGTAGTGGAGAGTGTGAGGAGCTTATGTGGGTAATAAGATTTAAATTAAGTTTAATGTGAATTATTACAATAATCTATAATATATTGAAATTGAATCTGAACTTTATTTTTTTTATCAATTGGCTATTCTTAGTTTATTTCCGCACCTCTAATTCACGTCTTCAAATAGAGTAAGATTCAATAGGTTTTTCTTCAAAAAATATTATTACAATGCTGCACACTACAAAATAGGTCAACATTTTTCTTCATTTATGTACAGAAACGAGATAGGTTTAATAACCAAGAAAACCTGGAGACCTATGCGGGCATTGACATAAAAGACCTTTTTGCAATAAAAAGAAAAAATATTGTGGCAGCTAAGAAAGTGACATCCTCAATTCTTTTTTCAATTTCACATAATTATTCTGTGATAAAGTCGCCCGTGAATGTTTTGGTAAAAAATAGTGAAAATTTTCTATACGTATTCAAATCAAAAATATTTTAAACACATACAAAACTGGGATGAAAGAGGTATTTATTTGTTTTAAAATCTGATGTATCGCGACGCCTTGGAGCGATGGAGCTTCAAACGAGCGATAGCAAAAAATTGTTCAAAGTATTTGACGCCTCTAAATGCAAGCGGTCTAGAAAGAAGCGCGAGGGAATCGAGGACACCAATTCACTGGCTACGGATGACTCGAATAACGTAAGTAAAATTGTTACATACAGTATTGCTGTCACACAAGCTGTACTGCTTGTTAGCAGCGACGGTGATAATGGAATGAAAGGGCCTAGCGCTTGCAAATTGTTCAAAATTAACAAGTCAACACAATTAAGGATACCTAGCTAAAAATATGCACATTAGATATGCCGGAAAAAAGAGGATATCGAATTTACTGCATGACAAAAAGAGAACACAGTACCTATTTGTCTCCAAACTCGAACTCTGACACAGATTAAATAATAGTACTACGCACAGAAAGTTCACTCTGCAAAAGAATTGAAACAAATAAGGACTATCTACTAGGCAATAAAGTAGCAATTCAACTTGCACAGCGCTGAATACCGCTCGCTATAAAAACCTAGATATACCGCTCTCTTTCTATCACGTATGCTTAGTTACGTGCGACGAGGCTAGCGGGCGGGCGGCCACTGACTTCAGCCTTGCATTGTCCTCCCGGACGGAGCGCCGGCCGAACATACCTAAACCATAGATTAAGTATATAATATACTTAATCACGCCGCTCACGTGTCACTCCGCCGTTTAGGCATAGATTAAGTATATTATATACTTACACTTATAATATATACGGAGTGACACCCCCCTGACTCTGATTACGAGCATTGACGAAGGAGTCTCTGTCCGTAACATTACGATCGCCTCAAAATGGCGATTACCCTAATATATTTATTGAAATTAATTGCAGTTGTGACAAAATACAGTGATTAAAATGTATTTATATATTTCGCTATTACTGACTCGTTTTATATATCCTCTTCGTTTGCTAGGATGAGTGTTAAATAATGAGCGCACTTGTCCTGAACAGGCGTACACTACGAATGTAGCTCGCGTGGTGTCTGGCAAGGCGAGCCTTGAGAACCTGCCGGCGGAAACTGGTGACGGACACCTAAATAGCGATTCTGCTGCAAGGTAGAACTTTCTTGTTACAAATAACCAACACACTTTTGATATACACACGACGTACGAAAATCATGCTAACGGCTTTTTCTTTTCCTTTATTGAATGCCTTTATAGAATCTAGTGGGCATTCATCTAGTGACTAGATTGTAGTCTGTGGTGGTATGGTGTGGTAGACTGTGTGGTCTTATAGTCTGATTCTGATTCAATATTTTATGACATCACTATAGGAAAGCCCACGGTTTCACTCGCTATTTATTTATTTATTGGGTACCAACATACCATACATCAACACATTATCAATAACACATGAAAGTAAAAAGAAACTAGTAACTATTATACTATTATAGGTATAATTTTAATGGATAAAAGTAGCATGGTGTAATTACCAAACTTACGTTTTTTTTTAAAATATAATAGCCTAGATGACTGGTTTTTTTATTGTCCTATTAAAATGTGGCCCAAAAATATAGCTGACTAATGAAAAGAAAATGAAAATCTAATCAAAATGAAGCAACATATAAGCATTTTAATATCATGCTAGACAGAGAGGCGAAACAGAAAATCGTGACGTCACGTCTCTGTACGCCATATAAATTCTATTCTGACAAGTAAGGCGTGACGTCATTTTTTGTTTTGTGGGAAAGGGACAGTTGGCTCTACCAAAAACTTTAAACGCTTATATATCAGAACATTAATAACCGATTTAAATAATATTTTTCAATAAACAGACTATATTTACTTAAATTCTTCTTAAAAGATTCTCAACGATTTAAACATCAGTCATCTACCCTATTGTGATTTTAGCTCATGTTTAGTTTTTACTGATCATGTAGGCAAAAATAGGTATGCTTCAGATCGAATGAGATAGTCGAATTCAGAATCTCCGAATCTCGTAACTCGTAACTACTGATCTAAAAGCAAGGTATACACGAACACATAGGTTAGTAAGTTTAGAGAAAATGTAAACAAAGTTTATTTCGATGTATTCGATGAAACATCATCAATGCAAATGCTTTCTCTTGTTTCGTTAGAGATAGAGGCAGCAGCCCGTCGATCACCCGCGAGGAACGTCGGTCACCTCGCCGCCACAGACGTCTCACGTATGTCAAATTTACCTATATTTTACTTGCGAAACTGGCAGACGTCCTGTGGTATGAAAATAAATAGAATCTGGAATCCGATCGCAGCGCCAAATGTGGATCTAAAACCATCCAGAGGCCCACTCCAATGCACACAAATTAAAATCGCAAATACTTACTACAAAATACACATACACAAGAATTATATTATAAAGCTTAGGCGAATAAAATTACTTAATCTATGATACCAAAGTTAGTGTAAAACAAGTTGTGATAATACTGAAGGATAATTATGTACTCGTATATACGTCTGGATTGTCCTGGGTATGTTCTTAAACTGCTACCAGATCCACCGGTGGCCGGGAAGCAGCGTCCTCTTAGTTAACGGTGGTGAGCATTCTGCGATCCCCAAGCCGCCTGCCAACCGTGGGGATTATGGTAACACCCCTCTATTAAGGGGGAGGCTTTCGTCCAGCAGTGGGTGATTTATTGCTGATGACGATGTAGGTGTTCCATACAAAAAGATTGACTTTGGACAAAATGTATGGAAGAGCTGTTTTTTTCTCGATTTCAGGGTTGGCCCCATAGCAAAAGTTGTTCATTATGCGGAGTTTTTTTTTAAATGTATGCCTATTAAGCGTTTGACTGCCATCACGCCTGATGTTAAGTGAAGATGCAGTATACGATGGAACGGAGCACGCTTGCCTAGAAGAAACCGATTCACTCACACATAACATTCACATACCTTACCTACCCTTCAGTATTACCATTATTTCTTCTGTGGTATTACCACACGTTTTTGTTACACATTGTATAGATTATGTACTAACGGCGCGCCCCATATAAGCTATAAGGGACGCGTCCTGATTATGATAATGATGACTGCCAATGCCCGCGTTCCTACCGGCATATATTAATTATACCTACAAAGGCAGTAAAATGTTCCAGGATATAAAGGTAGCTACTTTTTTTTTCTTTTTTTTTTCTTAGTTATTGGCATCGCACGTTGTGCATTCTGCCAGTGTCAAGTTTATGAATTTTCACGTTTATTTGTTATCATCAAGTCAAATAAGTCATGAAATCACACGAAATTAGTCATAGTCGAGTCCAAGTCAAGTAAAGTTGTGGCGACTTTACTATGAGCTTCTATGGAGTTTTGAAAACAACACGAAAAGACATGTTTCACCACATTATATCACTTGCCCACACTCGTGCATGTAATTCAACACTCAATGAATAAAACACCACTATTTTTAATCATTAATTCGCGAAAAAACACATGTTTAAGAAAATAATAGAATGCAACGACATGATTTTTCCGTGTTCCCGCCAAAACTCCAGGTAGCTACTTATACTCCGCCCACAAAATCTATATTCATGGCAAAAATCACGTCGATAGGCGAAGCGTCAGCCACCGACGAGTCGAACTTTGCAGCGTGAGATAGGAACAATCCGACTCACAGTCTCACCGATATTTTTATAGTCTTTGATCATACTCGTTTCTGTTCTTGTAGGGACGTGGTAGATACCTATAAAATGTTTAGACAGGCAGAAGAACTATAAGTATTCCGTTAGGGTTACCTACAAGTAAATAATTAAATATTTTTTTATTAAGCTTAGTAAGAACTACCTAGGTAAACATATTTATTGGTGACTAATTTACAGACGAGATGGATTATCCCTGGCATTAAAAGCTGGGATGGTGTCCACGCCAAGATCGATTTCACCACCAACGGTAAACAAATTTAATTAATATTGTCATTACTGTGTTCTGATTTGAATCGTACCAGCCTATTGTAGCTGGTGAAATAACAGGGCTAATGAGACTCATCCGGGGCTTGATAACGTTACCAATTAACATTATAAGTAACGGTAATGCAGATAAATTAATTATGGAAGCACGCACGCCGCGCCGGCTCCGTACGGATAAGCGAGAGAGATGCTAACAAAACTTACTAATAACTGTAAAATTATCGATAACAAAGATCGTTACCTATATTTAACGTTAAAATGTTTCCAGATAAAACGTTAATTGTGATAACGTAATTTTTTTATTATTCTTACGTTAACGTGTGATAACATAAATTTTCTATGAACGTTATCTGCGTAAAGCAGATCGCTGGTAACGGTACCATTTTTTACCAGTATTTCAAGCCCTGGAAGCCCATGAACGAGTATTTCAAGCCCATGAACATGATGATAAGTACGTAGAACTTTGAGCATAAATAAGTCCCGGGCATCGCTTTATTTGCATGCGGTCTTAAGGTACTTTGAGATGCCATAGGGGTCCAGGGGCCGTACCGTGAACCTCTCATAGCGGGAACGAATACGCTCAGCTGCCGAATTTTATCGCCTGAGGTTCGCGGTCGCGCAGTGTCGGCAGCTGAACCTATTCGGTCCCGCTATGAGAGGTTCACGGTACGGCCCCTGGACTCCTATGGCATCTCAAAGTACCTTAAGACCGCATGCAAATAAAGCGATGCCCGGGACTTATTTATGCTCAAAGTTCTACGTACTTATGTAAGACTAGTAGTACTTATGTAGTATAGGTAGTTATGTAGAATGTTCTTATGTAGTAGATTGAGTACGCGTACTTTTTTACCTTCAGGAGAGCGTTTTTGTTCGTCTCGTTACTTGATACTAGAAAAAAACACCTTTCACCCTGCTTTGGTTCCTAACCAATGCAAGAGCGGATTCGATTGGGCTTAGTTAGAATGCCCGTATTCTGAGCCCAATCAAATCCGGGTTGTTTACTCTTGTGGATGTAAGTGATGGGACCTACCCATCAGTATAATTTTCAGGGCGGAGAGGCGAGCGCTCAAGCGCCAACGCAAGATCACGACTCGTTCATATACGCATTTCTAGAGGAAGCCATCAAGCGAGATAAAAAGAAGTTAGTTGAATTTCATTTCTTAAATACGTTTCACCTTATTGTTTCTTTCTGGCAATAGACAATAGTTTATTTGTAGAAAATAAATAATACAAAATAACAATTAAGTACAAAAATAACACGGGAAATTAAAAACAAAAGTGTTTTGTTTTGTTCTTTTTCAATCATTTCCCCAAAGAGTTAGCAGAGTTACTTGCGTCACAGAATAAATAATAGTACTACGTACAGAAAGTTCACTCCGCAAAGGAATTCAAATAAATAAGGACTCTATCTACTAGGCAAAAAAGTAGCAATTCAACTCGCACAGCGCTGGATACCGCTCGCTATATTCACCTAGATATAGCGCTCTCTTTCTATCACGTATGCTTAGTTACGCGACGAGGCTAGCGTGCGGGCGGGCACTGACTTCAGCCTTGTAATGTCCTCCCGGACGGAGCGCCGCCCGAACATACCTAAACTGCGGAGTGACACCCCCTGCTTACGTACAACATAGAGCATTTTCTACACGGTGTGATCCAGCTCGGTAAAAATAAATTCGTACAAAAAAATCAAATTCGTAATTAAAAAAAATCGTAATTATTCGTTTATACGAAACTCAACTCTAGGCAGATATTCATATTCAGTGATTTCATGAGGTGGTTGTTTCTTGACTTATAATTAATTGTCTTCGCCGCATTTATTTGCGTGGGTGGACTGGCAAAGATAGTGTTGCAGGTGTCCTTAGTCGGTGGCTACTGCTTACCTACCATTAGACAGACCGCCGCGTCGTCACCCTGTTTAAAGGGTACCATGGTACCACCACTCCCCGAAAGAAAGTGGGCAAGTCAGGGGTAGAGCTCTAATCATCCGCCACAAAAGGTTCCAAATGGTTCCAATGGTTTTTTATTATAGTCATTTTTTATTATTGTCAGCAATGGAGCTGTGTAAAAACATTATATTGGAATCTTATTTTTCTACAAGCCTTGACACCGCTTCGTTGTCAATGTACACGACTTCATTTAAATGTCCATTTAAAAACGCCGTCTTTACGTCCATTTGATCAATTTTCAATCCCATTTTAGCTGCTAAAGCTATCAGCACATCAGACACAGTTCTTGGAGAGCCAAGAACTGTGTCTGATAACGGGTGAAAAAGTGTCAAAGTAATCAACGCCTCTACGTTGACTGAAGCCTCTCGCAATGAGTCGTGCTTTATAACGAATCTTTCTAATGAGATTATGATCAAAGTACACACTTGTTAACCTTCTCACTACACCGCCGGCGCTGTGAGTATAGTCAGCAGCTAGCTCGCGCTACCTACATTTGGAAAATATGACAACTCAACTACAGTAAAAAAATCGAGATTAATGTATTCAGGCACCACCGTCATGGGCGGCGCCATGAGGAGCGGCGCGGCAGCCACGACCGCGACCACGACGCGTCGGAGTCGCGCGAACACCGTCACCGCCACCGACACCGCCATGACAACGTGCCCTCCAGGGAGAGAGACAAGTATATATCTAAATTGAAATCGCCACTTGCTACTGGCTGGCTCAGAAAACAGTTTTTCATCTAATTTGAAATCATCTCTTTTTCTAAAAGCTGGTACAGAAAACAAATATTTTGATCCTATTCTTCTTAATAATGTTATTAATAAATGTCCTGCAATTATATTGGCTGTTAAACGTACAGGTACCTAATGTTTCCTGGTTGCGTAATATTTATTCCAACGAATACTGTAAATGGTATATATTACTAGGTACATTATGAGTTCCCTAATCTATTTTGGAAATGTCACTTTTGTTTGAGGATAATTTTAGGATATAAAAAAAAAAAACAAAATTGATTTTATTTGTAATATTATTTTCCAGGCGTAGAAAAGAGGATTCTCCGTCGCCCGCCGTCAATCAGACCGTTCTGTTGGAGACCTTCGCTAAGCTCTGCGCACAGATAAACGAGAACAGCTCTCATGCCAACAACAATAACAACTCCGTGGTAAATATTTCAGCACAGGGCACGCCGCGAGCCTGTCCATTTCATGACACGTGTTTCCGAGACTCGATTCTGCGTAAACTGAAGACACGTTTCCGAAGTCGCCGCAGTAACATGAGCTAAGCCTAGTTAAGTTAGTAGGTATAGTTAGCGGTGTGACCTGTTTTACCCCTATTTTACTAAATTTGCTTTATCGGTGGTTGTGTCCGAATCCTCCTTTTTCTTACCTAAAATCGATTTCCATGTTCGAATCAAAATCG
Source organism: Erannis defoliaria (assembly GCA_905404285.2). NCBI lineage: Eukaryota > Metazoa > Arthropoda > Insecta > Lepidoptera > Geometridae > Erannis > Erannis defoliaria. The sequence continues at coordinate 5,021,250 of FR990066.1, read as the reverse complement.
TACTATTTGCAACCTAATCAGAAATAATATCGGTTAAAACCATTAACCAGTGCCATTAGATTAATAAACAAAATGTTTGGGCTTGCCCATCTTTTTGCTCGCTTGGCCATCACCATTCTAACGTGAACTTAAACATTTCGCCAGCACCGTTCACAAAGCCACAAGTCGCTCCAGTGCGAGGTGGTATCCCAACGCGACCTCAACAGCTGTGACCGACGTCCCGAGCGCCTCACCTCCTACGAACACACACAAGGAAATAACACCCCCACACGCATCCGCAGCCAAGGGAACTGCCGTCAAACCCGCAGTCGAGAAAAAGTAGAACTCGATAAATGCCCATGTCGCTATGACACCAATACCAAAATAGACTACGAAAAAGAGAAATACGTTTCTAGAATCGATTATGAAGGGAAATACTCGAGCAAAATCGACGTGAATCAGTCTAGGGTCATCGTCAGCAGAATGCACGAGGACGACAGATATCGCGGGTATCACCCTCCGGATAACGTCGCGACTAGGACTTGCATAGGGTCCTATAAGGATCGGCAACGAGATCGGGATTATAGAGAATTTAGGCAGTACGAAGACGATAGACGCAGATGTATCGAGCAAAAGACCAGTAGAAGCTTCGAAATGCATCGCGACGGTTACGAAGAGGAACGGTATAGGCGCACGTCTCGGAGCGATACGAAAGATAAGCGATATGAAGGCAAATACTATGAGAAACCGATAGAAGGCCCGAGACATTTCCCGAAGGATAGGGCTAGACGGCATGTGGACCGCTACGATAGAAACTCGGTAGCTTCGAGAGAGGACGAGTATAGAGAGAGGGATCGGTACTCTGAGAGAGAACGGGACTCGGGGCTGAGCGTGGCGGACGGAGAGACCAGTACGATAAGTGGAAGAACCGGCAGGAGCACTTATATGAGAGCTGTCAAGGTAATTCTGATATCCTTTGCCATGTTTTATTTATATTTTAGTATCCATGCCTCGCAAATCTAAGAGATATTTCACATTATATACCGGTATTTTACGAGTGACTCCCATCCACTTCGTGTGGGGGGGATGGGACATTGTGTGGCACCCACCCCCCTGTTGCCATAATCCCACCGTTAACTAAGAGGACGCTGCAGCCCATCCTCCGGTGGTCCTGGTCGTAGTTTTAGGACATGTCCAGGTCCACCAGGTGAGGTAGGTACAAAGAAACAATTGTTTCAGCAAGAAATAGCGGAACAGCGCGAGGCAATGGACAAGATGATGAAACTATGGAAGGAGCTGATGCGATGCTTCAAGGGCATCTCGCAGAATCAAGACAAGGACAAGTCTATGAGTGTAAGTCTGTCTAAGATTTTAATACCAAGATTTTTCGATTTTACTTAGTACTAGATCTTTTGCAAAGGTTGCAGGCTATTTCAGTATCGATACTATTTCGATTTCAGTTTTTAGCAATACTATTTGTCTCCTGTTACTGTTTAGATTTACATAAAAGCGATAAGAAATGAAACAATATAGCATGCTCTAGAATCTATAATATTAAAGCTATGTAGTATAGTAAATAGTCCTAGTACTGCCTGGATTGACTAGTCTATTCTTATTTGATGTGAGGGGGTAATCCTGCACTGATACACCAATTTGGGTATATTGTGCATTTCCTCACAACCGACATGTGTCCCCGAGCCAACCCAGCTTATTAAAGTTCCGGAGCGTGGCTTTGGGTCGTTGGTATACCTAATATCTCCAGATGGTTAGACTGAAGTGTGAATGATGGCGACAAGAAATCAATTTAAACTGCAAAACAGTGGAATGCTTTGCCTGAGCGGGTGCTTCCCGATAGTTACAATCTATGAGTGTCATCAAGTCGCGAGTGAATCGGTTCCTTCTGGGCAAGCGTGCTTCACCGTAGACTCATCAGCAGAGATGGTAGCCAAACGCAAGCAATATAATTAATACATATAATATAAAAAAAATGTTTCGGTGACATGGATGAAGATAAAGCTGCCTCGTGCTTAGACCTTCTCCAAGGTCTAAGGCCTCATGCGTTCCTAACTCTATGTATTTGTCTATGAATATCTTATTTATTTTACCAAATGAGTTCCTTAGTCATAGAGCGTAAAAATCCCCAAGCCGCCTGCCAAGCGTGGGGATTATGGCAACACCCCTCTATTAAAGGGGAGGCCTTCGTCCAGTAGTGGACGTTTTATGGCTGATGACGAGAGCGTAAAAAATATGATGAGTGTTGTTTATTTTAGGAGAGTGCATGCGAAAATGTCCGCGAGAGTGCGGCCGCCCAGCTGCGCTTGTGGCGCGAGTGCATGCGGAGGTACGAGACCGTCGCGAGAGACGTCGGTGACACCGACGCACGGCTCATGGTACGACTATTACACAGTGTTTGACCACAGCTCACTTAAAGTGACAATGATAAGATTGACAAGCTACGTTTTTCATCACTGGATCTTTTCACCCAGGGGTTCTCTACGACTACAGTGACATGAAAATGCTGGAGTTGTACGGGATATTTTTATTTTTTTATTGTATCTTGCTAGCTCATTTCAACATTTTTGAAGAAATATAATAGGGTCGAATATCGATATGAAAATAGCAATTGGTAAAACGGCTAAGTAACTATTCTAAACCCTAAACTTCTAAACTCTACAAGCTTATCGTTGGAATCTGATCCCACCCGCGTCACGTCACTGAGCTGGAGCACAGAATAAATAATAGTGGATTGGCTGGAGGCACTAATAGTAATTATTCAGATGCGTACGCGGTTGTCGATGTTCAGGAGGAGATCAACAAGCAGCGCTCTGAGATGTCCGAGATGGCGACCATGTGGCAGGAGTGCCTGCAGCGGTACCGCGACATGAGCAACGACTTCAACACGCTCAAACAACAGGTACCTATCATTTATACTCTACCCTTCTGAAGCTGTTATCGTCATCAGCCAGAAGACGTCCACTGCTGCACGAAGGTTCAACAACCTTCCTCCCCTATTAAGGGGGCTATGGTGGCTATGGCAACCCTCCTCCCCCTATTAAGGGGTTGCCTGTCAAGCTTGGGGATTATGACAGATAAAGGTGGTTTCGGGATCGCAGAATGCTCACCACTTTTAATTGAGAGGATGCTGCTGCCCGTCCTCAGGTGGTTCTGGATGCAGATTTCGAATATGACCAGGCCTACTGGGTATGTTCAGGGTCTGAAGCTGTATGGCGCAGATACTGCATCAGCCTTTAACATCTCGCTGTTTGGCATCGGCCTTCTATCCAAGGGCGGCTCCAGAGGATGCGGTACTCCACCACGCTGCGCTGGCCCAGTGCTGGGCTTAGGCCTCTCCCAAGGCACGCCACTCAGCCCGCTCTTCAGCTATCCGCTTCCAACCACTACCATCTGTCCTACATATATCGTCATTCCATCGAGTCTCAGGGCGTCCTACACTACGTTTGCCTATTCGTGGTCTCCACTCTACACGTGGAATGTCCGACCGCCACAATTTTTAAGAAAACAGATCATAACGTACGTTTCAACAGCGGCAAATGGATAGACTGCCGTCTGAGTGTCGAATATTCCATCCACGTGACTACGGCCGTCTTTTTAGGGCCATCATATTGCATCAGTTACATGTTACCACCGTTATTTTAAGAAACCAGACCTTTAGTTATTGTTGGTCGTGTTGGTGGTAGCTGGCGACAGCAGAGAGCCCAACGCGGCTGCCGGCGGCGCTCGCGCCTACTCCCGCGCCTCCCGCGCCACTCGCCTGCGCGGAGGGCGAAGGCCTGCCACCCGCCGCACACTACCGCCTGCCGCACAACTACTCGCAGGTAACACATGGCCTATTATATCTCTACTCTGCCCAGGTGCTTTAGCCATTTTTATACTTTACTTTTTGTAAGATATCTACTATTTCCGGAAATATAAAAGATAGAAAGTTGATAGAAGTTAAAATAGGCACTATTTTGCGAGGGGAAACTGGAATATCCTGGCGTTAAGTAGATAGTAACACATCAGCCAGAAGACGTCCACTGCTGAGCGAAGGCCTCCTCCTTAATAGGTAGGGGTTGCCATAATCCCCACGCTTGGCAGGTGGCTTGGGAATCGCAGAGTGTTCAACCGAGAGGACGCTGCTGCCCGTCCTCTGGTGGTTCTGGGTGCAGTTTATGAACATTCACAGGTCCCTTATATATTTCTTGTATGGATTTATGACGAATGCGCTATCTGGCGGATGTGCCCTAAACCTCCCAGGTACCCAGCAGGCCTAACATGCGCACCGCGAGAAAATTTTCTCGATTCTACAAAACAGGACAAGGCTACGAATCTGTATAAGTTTGTCTCGTTTTCGCACGACATAAAGACACGACAACATTTTCTCGCGGTGCGCATGTTAGTCCTGCAGGTCAGCTGGTCAGGAGACAGTCATCAGTTGTTATTTATTTGAGCTAGAGGGTAGTTATGTTGTGGGCAGGTAGCAGCGGGCGGGCCGGCGGCGGGGTACCCGGGGTCGCCGCTCCGCGAGCGCGCGTCAGCACCGCCCGCGTGGTGGTGGGGCGGCGAGCACCCCGCGGCACGGCAGCGTTCGTCGCGCCGCTCCTCGCCCGAGTCGCGCGACGGGCGCGACACCGACCGACGACACCAACACCATCGGAACAAGGATTCTAGAGGTAACTACACCTTGCGCTCATCTATGTTTCAAGCACATTTTTTACTGCGATCAATAAGTATTCTAAAGCTGAATGAGATAGGGCCACATTTAGCAGAGCAAAAATATGGCAGTTATATACGCAGATTCGTGCGTGTCAAGATTCGATTTTCGTTTTGTTTACCCATTTTTTATTTATTACAAGCATAATATAAATATTTTTATAAAACTAAGAGCTACAACTATATTATTTACAAGTGAGTAAATTTTCGTGGTGCATTTGTAAAAATTGAATGATTAAAACTGTTGTAATGTGTAAAAATGGAGGGTTTTTTTTTTCTTATTTAAATTTTTTTGAAAGATTTCAAAAGCGCTACGTCACTTCTCACATCTTACAGATACAAACAAGACCGTAGGCAGAGAGGGAGGTTTTGGGGATCCAACCCCCCCGAAATGCCTTCGCCAACCCACCGTTTTATACAGACCTACTTACGTATTGATCGTCGTCCTCTTAAAGTTGTTACTTATTGTCTCAGGTCCAGAGCTCGACCCCCCCCGAAATGAATTCCTGGCTACAGCCTTGGATACAAATATGTTTTTTGGGAAAACTTTTTTGAACAGGCCTTAAGGCAGATGATCCAAGTAACGAATATAGCATTGAATATATATAACATGTTCGTTATACAATGAACAATATGTGCTATTTACAATCACTGTACCGTACCTACATGACGATAGACGATTTGACCTGGGTATGTCGTACAAAGAACTACATAAAAACCAATGTAACAACTGGCGACGTTATAGTCAAAATTGTGAGGCATGTGGTGTATTTGTGGCATAGTAAAGCATCCCATAACTATTCCTGTCGTTATGTAGGCAGCGACTTGCGACGCGACTGGAAGAGCGAAACGAGATAAACTCGCCTGCGCGCGCGGGCGCAGGGGCGCGGGCGGCGCTTGCCGTTGTTCGCGTCGCTCGCCCTCGCGCGCACGCACACTGCGGTCTACGCACCGACACGTCGCGCACTCACACTGCTCAACGTATTGGCTACTCGTCATCCAGATATGGATATATTCTGCTCAAATATTAGGACATTCATGCTAAATTGTATTCAATATCTTCCAAATGTGTGTATACTCGTAAGAAGTGTTTTATAGCTCAGGAGCGTTTTGGTAATAACTGTAAGTTCTTCAGTGTTTATAGAAAAATAAATAAATAAATAATGGCTACATAATAAGCGAACATTTCTAATAAATTCGCCTCAATTTCGATTCCGTGGTCACACTAATAATTATTGTTCCTATCACGTACACAAATCCACAAATCAAAGCGTGACAGCGTGAATATAACCGTTTGTGTTGATCGCTTCGCAGAATAGTGTAGCTTCAGCCTACTACTCAGCTTGCTCACTCACTTCAGCTACTTATTTACAGATGGACAGAGGTATAAAGAAAAGTCATCCAAGCCAAGCGCGGCGCGCTCCGAGCATAAACGTAGAAAAAGGTGATCAGTAAGCAGAAATCACAACAAAAAGCAAACAAAACTCACACTTTGCATAAAATTAAACAAGTTATTGTGTAAGAAAACTGTCGAGTTTATTTATCGATAAATTGAATGTGTATTATGCATGTACCTGACGTTCAAAATTACTAACAGTGTTGAGGAAAGAATTTTTGTGTTATCGGTGTTTTAATCATTTTTATGTTTTGTAAGAACTATTTATAAATACAGTTTTAATAGAAATTCATTGTATTTATGATTTTATATTAGGTTGTCATGTCATGAGAAGAGAAGAGAGCCATATAACTAAAAAAAAACCTTGGAAATGAGGGTAAGCGGTAAAGCTGGAAGTAAAAAGGGGGGAACTTTTGTATGAAAGTCCTTTGTTTTTGAACTTTTGGTCATGAAAAAATAAAAAAATGCTGTTTTCAATCTTTTTTGGACAGGGGTGAAATGAGGAATGAAATTTTATATCGAAAGTTATTTGTTTTTGAAGTTATAGCGAAGAAAATTTGTATTTGAATAGTTAATTAAAAATGCTGTTTTCAATATTTTTTCACAGGGATGAATTAAGAGGGTGAAATGGGGGATGAAATGTTGTTGAAGTTCTAAGTTTTTGAAGATATAGTGAAAAAACATTATAGTACATTTAAAAAAGAAACAATATTTTTGAGAGGAATGACTTAAGTGAACCCTCCCCGCCCTTAAGTCATCCAAATCAAACGGGCGGGTGAAACTTTGTATGGAAAGTTATTTGTTTTAAATGTATTTGCTCGAGATGATTTAAAGTGGTAAATGAAAAAATGGGGAGGAAAATATTTAGTTATTAACCCAGCGGTATGGCAGATACGAGTATCTGGGAGCGGGGCGTTTTTTGTCCGTACGCGGACGAAGTCGGGGGGGACCTCTAGTGTTAAGATAAAATATCGCTCGATAATGCTACCCACAATTTATGTAGTTGTCACGCCACTATTCTGATGACGACCTTGATGTTGTGTGACACCAGTATGTGGTCGAAGATGATAAACACGGTCTAAATAGGAACTGGTTGTAATAAGTGAGGCTACCGGAACGGGGGATTTGATACGGAACTCTAAACAAACGATTTTATAGTTCTTGTTTACGGAAAACAAAATTATAATAAAATCTAATGAAGACAAACAGCTTTAATATTGTATTAGCGCCTACTATCACAAGGCTAACAAGTACAGTAGAAAAAATGCTCCATAATAATTTTAAAATTAAAATTACAATAAAAATGGAGTGTTTTTGTTTCCCGAGATTAATTTATGGGGATAAATTAATCTTGGGAAGTAATTTCTAATTGGTTTATGGCGTCACCGTCATGGGAATTGATTTTCAGAGAATAGATTTTCCATTAAAAATATATATTACATAGCCTACTTATAATTAATTTAAAAAATATATAATTTATGGTCTAGATCACCGCGCGCCATTATCTCGCTCGCACATTTCAATATTTTTGAAAATATATATATCAATAACTATAATAATAATATTGTATAGATATAGATAGGAAAAATCACCATCTGTGAAATTGATGAAAATAACATTACAAAGGTTCAGCAAACTATTATTATTACTTCTAAACAAGTTTGAGTACCTACCTCAAGTTGGATTTTCTAAAATATTGGAAAACGCGAGCGAGATAGCGCAGCAGTATTCTGAACCTTAATCAAAAGGTGCAGGTTAATCGGTTTTCTTGTCAATAGGGACTATATTTTCTGACAACTTCCACAATTTTTCAGCCATCGCATCATCTTCAGCGTGCGAAGCGGTTTTCTTTTCGCGACAATTCGCGAAATACTTGCCGCTAACGTTTATAACGTCCTTCGACACAGCCAAATAGATACTCGTCTGCGCGCCTTTCTCCGCAGTCTTGAAGAATATGCTTATAAAGGATCGGATAATAAAGTTATAGTTGCGAAATATTTCAGTATCAACTGCTCCGGGATGGATACTGTTAGCTGTCACTCCAGTGCCGCGTAGAACGTTGCTCAGTTTCCTGGTAAAAAGTATATTAGCAAGCTTGGTGTTGCTATAAACCCGCATGGTATCCATATAGGAAGTCGCTTGTTTGTGGAAGTTATCCACGTCAATCTTCCCCGCGTGATGCATTACCGAAGACAAGTTGAGGATGCGACTTGGAGCTGAAGCTTTTAACAAAGGAAGCAGTTTGACAGTGAGCAGGAACGGAGAGAAATGATTCACTTGCGCCTCGAAAGGAATGTTGTCGCTAGTTAGAAAGTTACCCGCATTACCCGTTCCGGCGTTGTTGATCAAAACATCTAATCTAGACTCAGATTTCAAAATATCTTCGGCGAATTCGCGGACCGACACGAAGGACGCCAAGTCGATATGATTGTAGATAACTTTCTCATTTCCTGTTGCTTCTATGATTCGGTCGCGTGCGGCGATTCCTTTCTTCTCGTCTCTGCAAGCTAGGATAACTTTAGCACCCCGCTTAGCTAAGTCCTTAGCCGTTTCATAACCGATGCCGGTATTAGCACCGGTTATTATCACTACTTTGTCTTCCATTTTATTGTCACACTTGCACATTCTCGTGGTTAATTTGTGGTATATGTTGATAAGGATAAGAGATAGAAGACCGATGATGAGATACATATTTGCAATTGTGGCTTATCTCCAAACAAGCGACTGACTTATCTTACGTCACTAGAAGTCAGTTCAGCTACAAAACGGATCAATAAGTTCCTGTGAACATCATAATTTATTTACGTAGCATAACACACGTCAGTCGCGGTGCCGGCAGCCGCGCGGTATATTGATCTCACTAAAAACACGCTGTCCTGAAGGCAATATAGAATCGATTACGCGCACAGTTTAGATATAGCACTGAGTGCTAACCCGGTATCGGCACAACACACGACTAGCGATAACGAGAGATCCCTTCTATACTGTGTATAATTCGTTCACACCGCGGTTATTTTACTATAGTACTCAGTTATCAGTTGATACACCCGCGGTTCATGGCTCGCGGCTATTTTAAACGCCGAAGCTTTACTATGATAGTTTTAGGTACTAGGTAAGTTATATTATAATCTGCCCAGGTACCGGGGCAGGGGTACCGAGGTGGATGGGACCCACTCATATTCAAGGGCGGATCCAGGTGGACAGTCATGTGGGTTATGACCAGGGGGATGGGTGTAGGTCGACTACTGATAGGTTTTCTAGTTGTAATGGATTTAGAGCCTGACTGCTAACTAGACTTCGACTCGACTATATGACCCCCTGACTTAAAAGCTGGATCCGCCCTTGCTCATATTGTATAGTTAGGGTGTCTCAATAAAAAATACACTATTTAAATTTTGTGGCATTTTTTTTTCGTTCATATTGTACCCCTCTGATTTTAACAGTTCTATTTTGATTTATCACCAAACTTCTGGACCCATTTCCATGAAATGTGTATGTGACCAATTTAAAAGTAGGTACTTATATCCTCTTAATTATAAAAAAAAAAAAACTAAATCGGTCGGATATGACGTAACAAAAACATACTACCGAATTGAGAACCTCTTCCCTTTTTTGACGTTGCCGTTCCTTGTGGAAATTCGATCGCAACACTTTGGCTCTGCGTATTTCCCAATATTGGATCCCCCTGCGTCTTCAGTGTTTCCTGAGAACTGTATCTAAGCATTAAAAATTCTAACGTGAATTGATTTTCTTCTAGACGTGGTTCATCCTTCCACCATCCGTGCTTCGCTTATCATTAGGCGAGTTGATGCCCAAACCAGTGTTTTTTGTTTTTGGCCTCACTCTTTGTGCATTCTGCCAGTCTAGGCATTTTCAAGTTTTTAGAGAACCAAGTCAAATATGTCATAAAATCACAGTAAGTCACACGAAATCAGTCATAGTCAAGTCCAAGTCATACCCTAGTAAAGTTGTGGTGACTTATAAGCTTTAAGGAGTTTTGAAAACAACACTAAAAGACATGTTTCAGCACATTATAATGTGCTGAGTGGTATACTTGCCCACACTCGTGCATGTAATTCGACACTCAATTAACCATTACCACGCCATTATTACGCCGCCATTTTTTATTTAAGTTATACAATAAAATAATACAATGGCAGCGACATGATTTTTCCGCGTTCCCGTCAAAACTCCTCACTAGACATTTTTATTATTAACTTTATTAGCTGTTACCTACGATTTCGCCCACGTCGAATCAATAAAGTATTTGCCCTGCGTCAAAAATATCTATCTAAACATCCTCACGCCACAGTTTTTGTAATATTAAGTAGCAAGGAGAGAATACCATAATATTTCTTTCATCACACTTGCTCGTAAAGTGTGATGAAAAAAATGTTATTGCATCGGTTTTAGGCTCATAATCCAAACTATTACGCACGCGTGCTTTTTACTTTACATTACGGCACTTGTGCTATAATAGGTATAACCCGGTAAAGTCAAGTTTGTACAGTCCGCGAGGTATAAGCTGAGCTTTGCATTAGTGTGAGTGAAGTGAGACAAGAGGTGAAGTGCGGCAGGAGCGCGGCGAGACAGAATGGCGCCGCGCCTCAGGCCGGTTACCCAAAATCGTTTTTACCGGGCGAAAATGGCGCCGCGCCTAAGGCCGGTTATCACACCTACACTATCCATGTACACTCACACAAATGCAAAGCTCAGCTTATACCTCGCGGACTGTACGTGACTGCAATTAGACGTATGTATACGAAGCACTCTTAATATAGCCGGGTAATACTTACAGTTTTTTTGTAATACCAACAAAGAGTTTTTATGCCGCTGAAGTAAATGTCAACCTGCGCGCGCATTGCTGGTTTGGGCGCCATTTTCCGCAAATGTTTGTTGACGTTTTCTGTGTGGTTGATTATTATCAAAAAAGTTTTGTCCTCGCGAGTGTGATGAAAGCAGTCGTATGAAACTCTTGTGCTGTTTCAATACACTCTCAGCTTCCATTATCGCATAGCATAATACCGCCTCTAGTGTAATGACCAACATAGCACACTTGTATCATAATGTACTATATTACCTAATGAAATAAAAATCTATTTTATCAAAGTAATGTCATATTACAACATAATCAAAGTAATATCATTATATAATGCAGCCCATGATTTTTCCGTGTTCCCGCCAAAACTCCTCAGTTTGGTTCTCGAGTACCGGCAGCTCAAGAAACATCTGTGATAAGATTGGTACCATAGTTATGTTGGTAATACTTAATGTAGAATTGTAGATCGTTTACAAAGCTAGATAATAATGAAATCATAACGTAAGACTGCCGTTAAAAAGTCACTAGAAAAGTCGCTAAATTATTTTTGTCGCTAACGGCCTGCCACGACGTCGGTCTAAGCGGGAGGCGGTGCGACGAGCGGCGCGGCGGCGCGGCGACCGCAAGCGGAGCGAAGTCCACGCCACGTACATGCCCAGTAGCGGTAGCGGCAGCCACTCAAAGCATCGCACCGCCACCGCTGTCTATGTTTCGTGGCGTCGCGCTCATTCGCCCGTACATTTGTTCCCGCCGCGCGCCGCCGCCCCGCGCGTCGCTGCACTGATCCGCTCGGCAAAAATCCTCTCGCTGCCGCAGAGAGCGGTGCGTCGTGGCATTCTTCATACATTTTAGTAATTTTGATTTTTCCGTTCGCCGCCCCGCACTAAGACTTCGCTGCTAGCGGCAAGGTCGAGGCCAAGCCGTAAAGGCAAAAAAGTAGCTTTTAACATGAGAAAGTCGCTGAATCTAGTGATAAAGTCGCTAAGTTGGCAACGCTGGCCTAAACCTAGTATAGTATTACAATTATCATTGCCCAAACGTAGATCTAGCATAGAATATATTTATAGTACCTAAGTATACAAATATAATAGTAGTAGGCTGGGCCGATTTCAATGATTATTTTTATGTGCGTTCGAGTGCGGTCCCTGGATGTTATAGATTCCACATTTGGATCTGGTAGGTATATGCAATTAAGTTTTATTTTATTATGCCAGGACGACGTCTACCAGGTCCGCTAGTTTGTTATAAAAAATGGTATTACGAATAACTTTTATTATGCAGCAATAAAAATATCAATCTACTAAGGAATGACTTTTAAACGCTGTGTTATTATAAATAGGGTAGGTAATAAAAACTATACAAACTTGACATACATTTTAATCGTAAGAACAAATCCGTATTCAATTCAATCAATGGTTTTATAAATAGTAAATAAGTACTGTACAGTTGAATCTTGGAGAGTTGTATAATATGTTGTTAGAAAAATGGCATTTTATTCAACAACGACAAAATTTCGTGTGCGTTTGTTTTCATTAAACAGGGCACAGTTTGGAGAGCGTCACTAATAAATGGAAGATTAGTAGTTAGAAGATCTTTTAATAATGGTGCACCAGTAATATTATCAAGAAGAACCATACTTTAATTATAGAAAATCTTTGGATATTAACGAGTGATTCCACCTTCCTATATAGGGCTGGCAATATCGTTCCCTTCACCCGTGTTTATTAACCTTAAAGGTTTACTTTTATTTATTTGGGGGAAAAAATGAGTCAAATCCACGTCAGTTTTCTGCAGTCTGCAGACGATTATACATTATACATTTTTTGCAGTATGAAAAATCTTTGGGGGTATAGCCTCAAAGAAGACGGAACTTAAATAAATAATTAAATTATTTTCTAGAAACGCTTTGTAGGCTTGGATAATGTTAATATTCAAGGTGTCAATACCAATGTTTATACAAACTTATGTACCTAAGTATATGCCATTGCGTTCCGTGGAAAATATTTTTTTATCCTCGAACTATACTTTAGTTAAAAGGTGCACTATTATTAAACGATTTTTATTAACTCTACTACCTACCCACTATAACTAATATCAACGTTACAAGAATATTGCAATAATAATTATGAAGAGATGCTATTTAGAGTTACTATAGTAAAAATAAAACTATAAGTTAGAAATTACAACTTTTTAAAAAGCCTACTTAAGCTTAAATTAAAATAAATTGTGAGTTGTAATACTGCACGCTATATTATAAATCTTGTTAGTAACATTGATATCAACAACAGTGGGTGGTATGTACAATTTAACAATACAATATATATATATAATAAGTCAAAGGAAAAGTTTTCTATTAGTGTCTCAGTCTCTTGTCAAAACTTTCAGTCATTCTGTTGCCCAAAAAAATTCGGCAAAGAAGACTTCACAAGTTTATTTTATTATCTGATTTATCGAATGGCAGGAATATTGTTGGAAATACGTACAATTTGATAAACTCACACTCGAACTAGGCGCAGAACGACAAGCTTACATACAGCCACCAGCGTACATTTAGATTTTTTTTATAGCTTCTAATAAGTTTAACATTTTACTATTGTTTGCGATCAGCTGTAGGTACATATATGCTAGTCGCACTGCATACTTAAATATCCTATTTGTTGTAGCGACATAGTTTCCAATATTTGTTCCTCGTATAAAACAAACAGTTGTGTCAAATCGATCTTGCTATACTTAATAATTATGTGTATACTAAAAAACATATATTCTTACACAATTATTTCTTAATATAGCTACTGACTTAATTAGAACTGAGAATAGGATTGACTATAATAATTGAAAGGAACACAGCAAGACGCTAGGTATAATAGACATAATTCACAAATATAATTACGCTTAAGTATATATGATATATGTATATAAAATGTCTAATTCAGTTGCAAGTACTTAGTTTTTATACTTGCTAGGTAATCGTGAATAGTGAAAATCTGCTTTAGTTTACTTAATGTCTAACAATATATAAAAATGACAACAGTTAAAGTTTGATAGTTATTGCTTTAATATTCTTGCATTTATTCTATTTAAAACATTAACGCATAACTCTTTAATTAATTCGTATAATTTTAATGCAGATTGTTTACCATGTGTTCTGCTAGTGTACCTAAACCTCATAGGTGTTTTATTTTGATTAATTTATACATCTACCGCGATTGTTTAATTGACTAACACCAACGATGATATCTGTTTGTGTAAATCGTCGTTGCTACCACTTATATTATTTAAATAACGGGTGGAAAATTATTTTTACAGATTTTATTTTAATTTTGTTGCGCTTTAAAACAGGCCGTCTCTCTCGGTCGCACATTCAGTATTTTTAATAAAATGTATACCTACGTAATTAGTTACTTACATATTGAAAGTGATATTACTGCGAGAAATTAAAAGTATTTACTGGTTCATTTTTCAATGAGTTTGTCATACGAATGGTCAAACTATAAATTTTATTTACTTTATGATTGACGTAATGTTTTCTCTCTATTACTTTAGGAATTATTATAATATTTATACCTAATAAGTATATAATTATATTATGATGAAAGTGAGTTTGAACATTTTAACTGTCCCAGCCAATGATATTATATGTTTCCAGTGGTCCCAGCAAAGAAAATATGTAAATTATCAAAGACGATAGTCAATTATTTCTGAAACATGCATGTTTACTTGTGTAATATACTTATATTGGACCTCTTTGCATGGTTATTCGTTTATTGTTGTCGTGGCATTTTTGTAAATAAGCTCGCTATATACCTGATCATCAATAAACAAGCCTTTGCAACAATTACACGTTCATGTAACCACGTTATACGTGCCTTGGATTTAACACACATTTTTAACGGTTGTCCATTAAAGTATCTTGCCTACAGTGATAGCAAAATTTACTTATTGCAAGTAGGTACTTTATGAAATAAATTGATTGTATGACCAGCCGTGAGTCAGCTTTATTAAACAGTTTTATTAAGGTTGCCCTGTTTGTTGTTGTTTTGGTTTTAATTTAGTAATTGAATTTTTACCCCGTTCCTGTTGCTAGGTTGATTTGATATTTGGTTGACACCTTTAGTTCTGAAGACAAAACCGTTTAACATAAAAAAAAAAGTGTTACCATTTTATTTATGCTAAGAGGGCGTGAAGAATGTTAAAGCATTATTCTTAACAATGAGATGAACCATTTAATGTACATGTGTGCACATTTTGTGAAATGAAAAACAAAACAATGCCGTTACTACTACGTATAGTCTATAGGTAACAGTAACGGCATTGCTTTGTTATAAGTTATAGAAATGATGTAGGTTCACGTGTTTTCTTGTACAATAATGTGGAAAACGCATTACGGATGACCCGCTTGTTATAATTATATTATATGCGAATAAATGAGTAACATCATTGTGCGATTTTAATAACTTTCTTAATAATGCGTGTCCACACGAGTGTTTCCATAAATTCGCTTAAAATGTTGATAATGAAAAACTGAGACGAGTGGTCTTAAAACGAAATATAGGTAACTTGTTTTAATCTTAACGATTTTATATTTACAAAAACGAAGTCTCCTTAACCGCTAATTTCTTAAGCTAATACATTCACAATGATATAATAAATATACAGTTTAGATCATTTATATAATTTTAACACACGATCATGACTTGTTTCACTATTCTTCACAAGTGTCCCGCAGCGCAGGATTCAATACACCTGAAAAAATAAAAATATATGAATAAATGTTTATGATAATGTTGATGTATAAGTGCTAACTGCACGTTAGGTGCAGGGCTGATCACGTTAGGTGATCCCTCACCAAGGCTGCCTTGGTGAGGGATCACCAAGGTAACCCTGTTATTTCCTATCACGGGAAACGGGTTCGGGTTATGTTTGTTAGCTGGGCCAAAATCTATGTAAAAGCTCTAACTATGGCAAATTCTAAGATATTCCAGATAATTCTAGACCTAGTAGATTTACCAACTATTTATGGTGAAAGTACGAAATTAATACAAAATCAACAATCAACAATTTTGATTAATAAACTATTAAACAATTCAAATCCGAATATTTAAAAGTACAACCTAAGATTTACAAATATATGGACTTTTACGTATCATCTACACGGTTAAAACTGAAACACATCAATGTGTTAACGCACTCATGTTAAGAACGCTAGTAATCTCCTAGTGTAGCACATGGCGTACTTGTATCTAAAGTGTCCGACGCGAAATAAAATACATCTTAGTGTGACTTTACCAGTGACTCTAGCATAAACACTTGGACACGCATCATTCACGGTATAGGACGGAGATGCATGAGCTGGGATAATCTCTATCGCGTATTTTTTAAGTCTGCGTGCTTCACTTTGACCACATCGTCGCTTATAGTCAAACGCAGGCTTATCTTTTATTATCTGAAAGTAATGCTCAACCTTTTTACTTATTTTTTTTCCGATGCAACTAGCTAGTAAAATACGAGGTTATGTGTATGTTTACACTTACATAAATGAGAAATCACTTCAATTTTTTGAAAAGACCAAGAAAAACAACATATTTTTTTCTGTACCTTTTTTGTGCCATGAAATAGTGATAAAATACGGCTAGCATTCCGAAAGCGATGTCGTAAATAAGAAAATATAGATTTAGCTTGCTTATGCTAAATGCAGCTTTAATTAATTATGTAATAGTTTAAGTTCGTTCGACGAATGCCCCAGAAGAGAAAGTTGCATGTAGAGTGCGTGATGGCAGGGACCTAAGCGATTGCTTCAGCAACTTGTTCAGGATACTTAGGGAGTGAACATAAACATACTAAAAGTCCTGTCTTCTGGCGGTGAGCCGGGGGAGGGAGAGGACAAAGAACCTACCATTGGGTTTTTGCTTATATCTTGAAACTGTGCCTCGTAGGATTTTATGAGCTTTGGAAAAGTGAAATTTACCCGACCTACGGTAAACCAAAATAATGGTACTCTTCACCCAAGAGATGCAGGATTTTAACACATCTTGTTCTTGCCGGCTTGTTCACCGGCTGCGACACAACATCTAATCATAATTCTTACTAGAAACAAGGTGTGATTCTCAAATTGTATTTGTAATCACAAATTATCAAGGAAGAGTTTCATTCAAATCCGTTATAAGCCGTTTTGGCGTGAAAAGTTAACCAACATACATATTACATATACTCACATACGGACAAACTTTGGCATTTATAATTGTAGTGTGATAATGAGTATGGTATCTCACCTTGACTCCATAGGCCATCTCGTAGCCACCCTTGCTTTGCATCTGGTTTTGCATGGTGTGCAGCAACGAAGGAGGGATGTCGACGTCGCTTGAACCTGGAAACCATACAGAATATGCTGTTACTTGGTACGATGACAGTTCAGAGGCTGACATGGTTGGACGCCACGTCGAAAGATGTACGTAATGTCGCCAGAATGCTGCGGGTACGCTGACTGTTGGCATTTGGATGAATGGGAAGTTTTCTGACAGCTGATGGATCGTGTTCTACAGCCAAAGATAGATGGCGCTGACGAGACATGGTTCTCTTTTTTCGCATTTGTTTGATGAAAAAGCAAACACACTACTAATTACTACTCCGCACTTACAAATGTGTGTTGTGAACGAACAAACGCATAGAAAAAACATGACAGAAGTGGTGTAAATGAAGTAAGCTTTTATTTTTTGACCTTTTGAACTTGACTCATTCATTCAAAATCTTCAGAATCACAGACTAGGTTGTGATACTATTCAGAATCATGTCTCGTCAACGCCATCAAACGGATTTTTATGAACTTTTTTTTATACCGGTAAAAATCCAGAGACTATGGGTGTCTCTAGACTTTTATCGGTCTAATAGGCAATCAAATTATTTTTGTGTAGTAGGTTAACTGGAATATGCATTTAGATTGTATGGATTTGGTTTTAGTTCATAAGGATACCTATTTGTTCGAAAAGAAGAATTAAATAATCTTAACTAATCAATGAGCGCGTTGGAGTACTAGAGTCAGTACTGCTCTTCTTCTCTAAATGAGCGCCGACGACAATGTTGTCATGAAACCAACCAGCGATAGTTAAAAATCTATCTAATAATTTAATTATACATCAATGTTCATAATATGAATAAAACCAAGTACCAGTTTGGATACAATTTTATAGACATGTTTAAATTCTATCGCAAGTGTGTTGCACGCCTATCACCTTATTTTATGCAAATCCACCTGTGTGATACAGTTTCATTTGACCTGGATACCGCCATTACATAACATAATTAATAGATGACCTCAGCGGCTAGGAAAGGCGATAAATAATGAGAATAGAGATCGTTTCGCCGTCGGTAATCGCACGCAACACGCGACCGTGGCTCACACAATCTCTAATTAGGCGAGTAAAGGTCGTTTTCAGGTGCGAAATAAGAGATTGAATTTGGGGGGATTTGGGCTTGTCCAGTTTACCAACCCAAGCGTGGGAATTATGGCAACTCCTCCCTATTTAGGAAGACACCTTCGTCTAATAGTGGACGTCTTCTAGTTGTATGTGTCCAGTTTACGTCAATACTCAACACTCATTTGTCTAATTGAATAAAAATATGGCATAGCTGTCTGATAAAGCATTTAAAATTGGATCACCGATAAAGAAGCATTTATTGAATGTTGTGCCCCTTATTTCCAACCTAGCTGCATCTCTGACTTCTCGTAAAATAAAAATTGGTGATTTATGATAACGAGAATAAAGCAAAGCAATAAATCAATTTAATGTAAGAACAAAACGACTCCGCCAAAACAATAGCTTTACTTAGCTAATAGCTTTTTGTTAAAGACACGAATCATCATTATCTAAGCTTAGCTGAGAATATAAAAAATCTAGTTGATTTAGTAATTTATTTCTGTTTTGTTTCCTTTGGCATCTACTTGGTAAAAACAAATCTATGCGATTAAAAAATAAAATAATTATAAGCTTGGCGGGAAAGAAACGTAGATACAGAGTAGGTATAGAGCGCAACTAGCCTTGTTTAATTTGCTGATATTCTCGCCCCGGATCAGTAGTACTACTGATACAACTTTGTATCTCTAGTACTACCAGTAGAACTAGTGAACCTCCAAATAAATAGTACTGCATAAGTAGTCCAACTGGTAGTACAAATTATCCAACCTTGTAACTCTTTTTTTTATCTCATTTTAAAATTTCGTTCTTGACCGAAAAAGATACAGCGAACAGCCTGGCCTCCCTGTTAGATCTAAATGATTGTCAGCTGTTATTTTTTAGTTAGAGATCTCCGATAACAAAGAAAAATGCATAATCATCAGCAATTTAGTGTCATTAGCAGTCACAGAAAGCCGAAGCAGCGTGAGCGACCGCTAGACTTGGAATCGTGAGGTCGCAGAATCAAATCCCGGGCTCGTACCAATGAGCTCTTTGGAGTTTGTAGGTACGGATTTTCATACCACTGGCTTTTCGGTGAAGGAAAACATCGTGAGGAAACCTGCGTTTAGATAAACAATACTGTGTTAGGAAACAATACGTTCGTAGAAGAAATTCGAAGGCGTATGTGCATCCATTAACTAAAGACAACAGGAACCAAGCCAACCACCAAGATCACATCACATCAACAGCCGAAAGACGTCCACTGCTGGACGAAGGCCTCTCCCTTAAAGGGAGGTGTTGCCATAATCCCCACGCTTGGCAGGCGGCTTGGGGATCGCAGAATGGTTACCACCGTTAACTGAGAGGATGCTGCTGCCCGTCCTCCGGTGGTTCTGGATGCAGTTTTAGGACATACCCAGGTCCAACCACCAAGATCAGCAAAGAGAAAATCAGTCCATCAACCCGCAACTGGGCCAGCGTGATGGATATGGGTTAGTCGCCCTTCGAGACCTGGGGCCCTACCATGAACGCTTATTCCGGGACCGAATACGCTCAGCTGCCGACGCTGCGCGACTGTGAATTTGATCGCCACGCAATAAGGTTTGCGGTCGCGCAGTGTCGGCAGCTGAACCTACTCGGTCCCGCTATAAGAGGTTGACGGTACGGCCCCAGGACCAGAACAGAGCCAGAACCATAACAGAGCATGGCAAAGGCGGATTAAATGTCGACAGCGCTCTAGGCTACCTGATCGGCGCCCCTCTGGAGTCTGGCACACTTCGCTATAACAAAAACCATCTCATTTCCATTTACGGTGAAAACAAAAATGCACAATAAAGAAGATACATAAATAAATATTGGGGAAACTTTACACACAGCGCCATCGAGGCCCATACTAACCAAAGCTTGTATAATGGAAACCAGATAGCTGATAGAATACTTACATACTATTTTATTTTCGTAAATTCATACATAAACTTATAATACATACTAAACCCAGACACAGAACAAACATTTGAAACATGAACACGATGTTACAAATTTTGCAGGTATCCATAGGCGGCGGTGAGCTTACCATCAGGCAAGCCGTAAAATTTGCCCATCGAAAAAAGTAAAATCGTGGATGTTTTTGTATTTTTTTTTTCGTTTAAAATCTTACGTGCGCGCCAGTTTGTAACCTCGGGCCCCTAGGTACGTGCCTAGTATGACTTACGGATAATCCGCCACTGGAGCCTGAGGCTTTGTTCATATTCGGATCATATACGAAAATTCATATGACCATCTTTCTAGCGATAACTCATGCTCAAATATCGATTATGTACAATTCTACAATATAGATAGCGTGAAGCGTGTTATACCTAAGACCTCTACCTGGACACTAAAGACCGGACAGACGGTGCTTATAGCCTTCTCTAGTAATGATACCCAAGCAAAATAAATGCCTTATGCCTTGCAGGTATCAGATAAGTCATAGTTCAAGGCGGAGGTGATTCGACTAAAGCGAAATGACCTTATGTTTTAATCCTCTCGTCGTATCCGTGTTCGTAATATCTCGCCAGCTACCTTTGTCACGCTTGTTTTGACTACTGAACACTTATGATTATTATCAACGTTATTATTACAATATTTTTTTGGGCAAATTTTGTTTTTAACAATTACTACAACAAAATACATACAAACAAATTATGTTAACATCAAACAAAAGAATTGTTTCCAGTCCGATGAAAGTCTAAAGTACGATAATAAATAAAATTATGCTAATTATTATTATTATTATTTTTAATTATGGGTGCTATAAATAATTATAATTATCTAAGTACTTATAATTTCGATTAATTTGACTGCTTTAAAAACAAAGACTTTGTAGTCATCTCGACCGGAATAAACTCGGCCACGTGGACAAGTCACCACCTTTAATTTTAATTTCTACTTGAGGATGTACAATCGTTTTGCGGTTTTGACCTATTTCCTATCGTTTGGTAATATAATTTCAGCTATTTATGGCATAGGGACGGAAAAGAAGGTACACTGAAGAGGAGACCTACACACAGCAGTGAGTGGAAAATTAGTTAATGGTTGATGATGGTAATGACTAAAATAATGAGATATCTTATCCATAAGTACTGTTACTAAATAATTATGGTTTCAGTACTTATCTAAAATATCATATTGTTATTGTAATGTACGAGAATCGTCAAAACAAATCAATAGTACCCAATTATAAATTCTACTATCAAGTATCTACCTCCTAGCTCCTTCATCAGATCAAAAGATAAAAAATTTGACTACTGTCATCATGATCACACGAACATGCATTTTTTTTCTTTTTTATGGCTTGCGTTTGACTGCCAGTTTCAAATCGATACGACAATTAGTAGTAGTGGGTTTTCGATTATATATCCTGTGGTTTCCAGTGTAGCAATAGTACATTATGATACAAGTGTGCTATGTTGGTCATTACACTAGAGACGGTATTATGCGCGCGAGCCGCAGGTGAGCGCGATAAGGAAGCCGAGAGCGTAATGACTAATAGCACAAGAGTACCATACGACTGTTTTCGTCACACTTGCGAGTAAAAAACAAACATTTTTTGATAATAATCAAACACACAGCGAAAACGTCAACAAAAATTTGCGGAAAATGGCGCCCAAACCAGCAATGCGCGCGCAGGTTGATATTTACTTCAGCGGCATAAGAACTCTTTGTTGGTATTACAATAAAACTGTAAGTATTACCCGGCTATATTAAGAGTGCTTCGTATACATACGTCTAATTGCAGTCACGTACAAACTTGACTTTACCGGGTTATACCTATTATAGCACAAGTGGCGTAATGTAAAGTAAAAAGCACGCGTGCGTAATAGCTTGGATTATGAGCCTAAAACCGATGTAATAAGATCCACTTTACGAGTAATTGTGATGAAAAATAATTTATTTTAAGCGTATTAAAAAGTCTCAATGGATGCGCCTTTGATGATGATGCTGTTTCATACTGAAGTATCTTCATTACAACCCAGTCTCATCGTCGTCATATTTTTTCAACAAGAATAACAAGCAAGGTGACCGAAGCGGAAGGCATAATGCATTAGCCTGCGAATTTATTCGTCACGACTACCGATTATTATAGCCTCCTTGTGTTACTTTGGTGCGTTATAAGATAGTAATTAAAAGGTGTAGTGCTTACTTTTTCAACCGACTTCAAAAAGAAGGTTCTCAAATCGACTGTATGTTTTTTTTAATGTATGTTATTTTTTATATGAAGATGTCATCCAGATATTCGAAGCTGAAGTAAGTAATTTTTTTTAAACCGTATTATTTTTATGCAATGGAGTGCAATACAAGAGTTATTTTTTGTTAGATTAACACTTTCGCCTGGTGGTAAGCGTCATGCCTGCCCATAACAGTAGCAGTGCCAGAATTGTGAACTTAGGAACAAAAATCTTGGCCGCACTGCATTGCGCTCGTCACGACTGCGTTGCGCCTGAATTATTAGATGTCAAATCGCTTCATGCCCAGTAATTTCCCTGGTAACATTGCCTTTAAATGAAAACACAGATATGCTTGCACACTACTGCTTGAATATCAGACAAAGGTGTGGTATTTCCCCAGGCGGACTCCGCAATAGAGTTCAACCACTACAAAACTATATATAACTTGGATTGAGTTATTCGGATCCTCTGGTTGACTAAATGTGTGACCAAAGTGGCCAATTCTTCGCGTTGCATTTTATCGTAAGGATAAACGGACTGTTGTGATATTTTTTTCTTTTATAGACTACTTTTCTAACCTATATAGTTTCACTAGAGACGTTTAGTCGTGTCGAGAGTTTTGTCGCTAAATGTGCGATGACCCTAACACGAAACGGAGAATCCTTCGCTGTATTTGCATACGTTGAGTGTTGCGTGCGTTTTGATAATTAAACATTGATTAGTTAATGAACCGGACGATATCCGGAGTGATTAACTCCGGGGAAATAAAATACCACGAGGAGTAATAATAAAACTTGATACAATCAATCGTTTAGTATTATTATAGCGTTTACAAATTTTACTGTTTTTTATTTTTTTTAGTTGCAACAGTTGCACGTTGTTTTACTTCTTGTCCGATGATTGCCTACAAAAAGTCAAAGCGCTTTAAAAAAAACTATTGTTTAATAGTTTGTGATACTCTCTGTCTAAACATAGCCTAGATCTGGACCAGTCTCTCTGTCTTATTACTGTATTTTTTGGCGAACACAGACTCAGGTCTGACTTTACCAAAAAATACAGTAGGTTCCAAAGTAGATATGTACCTTCTAAGTCTACTTGTCTTATCCTTGACCGAACCACTGCTTAACATCAGGTTGGTGTCTGTGGTTAAAAGCAAACCTTAAACAAATTTAAAAAAGAGAAAATTCAATCGCTCAAGCCCACCAGGCGGTAAAAAATCGAAGATGCTAGCGGCATTGCCACGATTATTTTGTCTAACTTTATTAAGTGATGATTTTTATTAAGTAGGTTACTCATACTTCTTACTCAAAGAATTCGGTTAGAAAAACAAACGTTAACAAGTTGAAAGATAAAGCAGATGCGGACGATTACAAAACACAAGGGCACTAAATAATCTGCTTCATTAAACAGCCGGTTAGCGCAATTACCAAATGTTTATACCACATGTGCGCGAGCTATGCGGGTATGTGACAACTGAATTAAGATGTATATTATTGCGTTACTTCAACGGACCCGCTGAGGGTAAAGTTTCGTAACTTTGACTTTGCTTTACTGCTACTGATGCTCAAGTCTAGACAGTACACAGTCAATCACAATTATACAGGCAGTTTGAATCACAAGATACGTCTTTTTGTTGCTTTTATAGAAACTGCGTTTTTTATATGTCTGAGCTTAGTAAAAGGCAAAATTATTTCGATCGTAACTCCAGGGGCAAAAAAAAAGGATTACTATATTAAATGTATTTTGTCAATTTAGGTAACGCAAAATACGCCAAACTGATTTTTCCTGACGAGCTGAGAACGTTTTTTTAAAATAATCTGTGAAATTGGGACCATGCTTTAGCTAGCCTAAAAGTTCAGTCACTCAAACCGCCGCAATTTTTTTAATGACTTGCTGTTGGCCTTGGACGGTCTCTATAGCGTCACCGGACTTTAGGGAAGGTTGTAGTCAGACGCAATCCTATTTTTTTGTTGAAATTAACTGAATCTGTCGCGGAATAGATAAAAGTAGAGTAGAGTCTGGTTTAGACATTAAGAACATTTCGTAAGCGCAGGCGCGGATCCAGGATTTCGTTGAGGGGGGGCAATTTTTGTGTGATTTTATCTATCTTCCAGAAAACTCTTTCTAAATTAGGGCTAAAGTGGCTACTTTAGCCCCGCTACGCGGAGCGAAAGGAACCACTTCCTCCCCACAGCAGTACGTAAAATCGTATACACACCACGGGAGCAAGTAAAGAAGCCTCAAATCTCATGTTTATCACCCTCGGCATCGCCTTGGGAGACATATACATGTGGTCTCAGACTTTCTTTACTTTTGCTCCCTAGGTGAGTAATATACTATTTTATTTCAATATTGGCTTGCAATGGTAATGGCCGCTATCTCGTCTGATATTAAGCAAAGATGCAGTCTATGGTTTTGCACGCTTGCCTAGAAGAAACCGATTCACTCGCAACTTTAATATTGAATCGCATTCTACTGTTTAGCAATTCGCAAAATAAGGTGGAATCGAACCGTTTTGTGCGTGTTTTTTGGAATATCAACCAAATGAAATGGGGGTCCATATACCAACGCAGAAAAACAAATGTCATAATGACGACTAGTATTACAACTTTACGCAGAAAAATCATTACGCATAAAAAGCAAGCCGTATAAATCCTTGCGCATAAAGTTTATACACATAGCAATTATCACCATAATCATCAAAAAGCATAAAAATATATCGCCAAAATCAAACAAGCATAACTACAAATATCCCTAATAATTAAAAATCATAAATATCAAAAAACCAGAAAACAAACTATTTCCATCAAAAAATACCAACCTAACCCACACGTATGGCTCGCTCCCCTCAAGACCTCCCTTGAGCTTCTGGCCCCGCGCTTTTTATATAAATTCTAGGGGTAGGGACCACAAGCCTAGGTGGAGTCGGGGTGCTCTGATTCAGATCTGTCACTCATTTCAAACCTAACCAACTTAAATTTGACTCCAGGTGGGCTTCCGCCAGAAGCTCTTGCGGTCGCCCCTGACAGTACTCGGCCTTCGCTACGCTACGGAGGCACCGGCACGCATCGCTCGCCACCTCCCCCTTCGCTACGCTCAGCCTCGTATGGCTTGCTCTACTCAGGACCTCCCTTGAGCTTCTGGCTCCCGCGCTTTTTATGTACACTCTAGGGGTAGGGACCACAAGACTAGGTGGAGTCGGGGTACTCTGATTCGGATCTGTCACTCATTTCAAACCTAACTAACTCAAATAGAGGTGAAAAAACTAACCCAATGCTTTTTATGACAATTAACAATACAAGCAATATTATTATGCCTAATAAATTAAAGCCAAACTAATAACATGCTAAATAATTTAAGGCCAAACAATAAGTACCTATGCCTTAAAACCATATACTCCAAAGAAATCTTTCTGCTAAGTTACCATTATGCAAAACAAATGTATGCCGAACAATTTCCACCAAACAATTTTAGGAATAAAAAGTTTCTGCGTATCAAGGGGCACCCATGAAGGGTCCATATACCAACGCAGAAAAACAAATGTCATAATGACGACTAGCATTACAACTTTACGCAGAAAAAATCATTACGCATAAAAAGCAAGCCGCATAAACCCTTGCGCATAAAGTTAATACGCATAGCAATTATCGCCATAATCATCAAAAAGCATAAAAATATATCGCCTAAATCAAACAAGCATAACTACAAAAACAAACTACTACTAAAATATGCCCCTTGTACAAAGTGAAGGGCAAAAAATCAGAGATCAAGTCCTACCGGCCCATATCCCTCGTCCCTGCAGTCAGTAAGGTATTTGAGGTCGGACTCAACAGGAGACTTCTTAACTTTATCGTAGATCGTGGCGTTTTGTCGGAACGGCAATACGCGTATCGGGCCGGCCGCGGGACCACAGACTTGGTGCGCGAGGTGGTGTGGCGAGTGTTGAGCGCGCGCGAGGCGGGATTGCAGGTTGCCGTTCTTTGTTGCGACCTATCGAGCGCGTTCGATACTGCCGATCACGGGCTCGTTGCAAATAAGCTACAATTTTACGGGATTCGCGGTCCAGCTCTGTCCGTGATGTCGTCCTTCATGTCAAAGAGAACGCAGGTCGTGGTGGGTGACAGAGGCCACGTCGTATCGTCTGAGATGGAGAACGGGATGGGCGTCCCACAGGGCTCCTGCTTATCTAACACCTCGTTCAGTCTCCTCCTCAACGACCTACCCGGTGCCATCGATGGTGCCGAGATTTATATGTACGCCGATGACGTCGCTGCGGTGATCACCGCGCCGACGCACAGTCAGCTGGAGGCGAAACTGAACACGGTAGCAAACGAAATTTTTTTTTAATTTTTTTTTTTTATTATTTCATTTTAGTAAGTGATTATTTTTTTGTGACATACTTGAAATGAAATTTGACTTGTAACTTTGGTGTTATCAATAAACTATTTGTATTTGTATTTGTACAAATATCCCTAATAAATAAAAAACCATAAATATAATAAAAAAAACCATTTCCATCGAAAAATACCAACCTAACCCACACGTATGGCTTGCTCAAGGGAGGTCGTGAGGGGTCACGACCTCCCTTAAGCTTCTGGCCCCCGCGCTTTTTATATAAACTCTAGGGGTAGAGACCACAAGCCTAGGTGGAGTTGGTGGAGTTGGGGTGCTCCGATTCAGATCTGTCACTCATTTCAAACCTAACCAACTCAAATTTGACTCCGGGTGGGCTCCCGCGCTTTTTATATACACTAGAGGTAGGGACCACAAGACTAGGTGGAGTCGGGGTGCTCTGATTCAGATCTGTCACCCATTACAAAACTAACCAACTCAAATCGGGGTGAAAAAACTAACCCAGTGCTTTGTATGACAATTAACAATACAAGCAATATTATGCCTAATAAATCAATGCCAAACTAATAACATGCTAAATAATTTAAGACCAAACAATAAGTATGCCTAAAAACATATATACTGCAAAGAAATATTTCTGCTAAGATACCATTATGCAAAACAAATTTATGCCGAACAATTTCCGCCAAACAATTTTAGGAATAAACGGTTTCAGCGTATCAAGGGGCACCCCGTTCCAATACTTGTTTTTTTTTGTATGGAGAATATACAAGCGCTATACCCTAGCGAATGTATGGCGAGCCTCAAATTTTCAATACAAAAAGCATAATTATAACATAAAGTTTTCCGGTTTCCGTAATTTTTCGAGTTTACAAAATACAAATATTCAGCATGTCTGTATGTTCTGTTAAATTTTTTAAATAAAAACACACAATGCCAAATAAACTATTAGAAAACCAAAGATTTTGTATTGCCGTGCCAAAAATAACCAGTGCTTATATAGATTCCAAGCACTCGGTGAATTTCAGTCGCGCACGGATTGACAAGCGAACGCAATGCCGAAGTGCTCCTTGAAAAGGTGAAAATAACACTAGCGATGTTTTTTTAACAGCAATTTCAAGTAAAAAACATTGATCGATCGATGTACTTAATCTACATAATATAAGTTAGCAATGAGTTAATAACGATTCTTGTAAACAAGTCTCTATGTGGAATTTTGATGATGGCGTCAGGGGGGGGCAATTGCACCCATTGCCCCCCCCCCTGTATCCGCGCCTGCGTAAGCGAATATAATGTCAATGTTTCAAAAGCTTTCATCTATATAGCTTGTTTCCGCGTAACAAAGTGTTAGCCGCTATAGGTTTTATGACTTCCAGGCGCTACGCACCGCTTTCCTTTTGCTTGAATACTAATAAAAACAGACGTAATTTAAGTATGAATCAAACGGTGAGATTACAAGTATGTTTATTATGGTTATTTTGGTAATTTTTTTACCTGGTGTAAAAGAAAACCACAAATTTTTTCCTATACACTCGGATGAATACAAATTCATGCAAAAAAAACAACTAAGCTCATCTTGGTAAAACTCACTAAGTAATGTATAGTAATAACACCCATTTAGTTATAATCTCATCGCTAAGATGGTTCTCATTATAATAATAATAATTATTATTATTTTATTTACAATTGTGATAGTACAATCATTTTTAACATATTCAACAATATCTGACTCACTAATGAAGTGTTACGTGTCATGCAGCACCTGCACTAAGACAACCTGCGTGTTCCTTCCAAATATTGTATACAAATATTATATGCAGCCGAATGCTACCTACTTCACAATTGGTAAGTATATTGTTAATTTAATTAAATAATTATATGGGGTATGTGTGTGGGGTGTGTGGAGTATGTGTGTGGATGTGTTTGTGTGTGGATGTGTTTTGTGTGTGTGTGAGTTTGTGGTGGGGAGGGTGTGGTGAGGGCGTGTGTGTGGAGTGTTGTGCATACAGCACCCATTTTATTTATTTATTTAATAATTTCAAGAAGCATCGCAATCAAGCACCATTGTTTACTTGCTTAAAATGCCTGTTTCTATAATTCGCAATATTCTTTATCAGTACTACACATGACGTACAAAGCGTTATATTTTATGTCTACTTACAGAAACAAATGTTAAATAAACATATACTTACCACAGAAAAGCGAAACTTCTTAGATACCTACTCTGCTAGAGAGACGTGTCATAAATATTATATGTAAGTATTTATTTAAGTAAGTACATTTTTTTTAAATTAAGGCAAGGATTTGACAGATATTCCGTTTGAATGCATATTTATTTCTATAGCGGCCACATCAGACGCTTTCAGGCGGCTCATTTCAACTCTGACACTAGTGCTGGACACTCAGTCTATACCAACTTACTTTTACCGTATTCAGTAAACATGCAAGCCAATGCGGTGTTATTGGCTGGCTTCCACCCTTCCTTTACTGACCCCAACGGCAAGTATGACTTAATGACTTAACAAATTGTTCATGCCTTAGTAACAAGTAGGTACACACAGTCAAGTGCACAGAACATGGACAATACTTACTTAGAACGAGCAGTACAGGACCATGCGATGCTGTGGCTTTAAAAATGGATATTAGCTCGACCACTGATCTAGTGGGAATAAAAAAACATGTGCGTATTCGAATGGAACATAAGCCAAAATTTGCAAAGCAATCGCTGGAGAAGAAGTTTCACGGTTTTAACATTATGAACAAACTAAACATTTATTTTCATTTACATAGATAAATAGGAGATGATAGTTTTTTTGTAAGCCGTAAATCTGCTCTACTTTCAGCTTAAACACAATATAACTGAATATTTGTTAATACAGGAAACTCCAGTCCATAAAAACTAGCACATTACCTCACGGATCTCGTAGACAATACACGGCTTAGGGCCGGTTTTTGATCCGTGGTCAAAATTGACATAACCATTTGTTAAACTGACTATAGTTAACTAGCTAACCATTAGTTACATTTTTGACCACTGGTCATGCTAACTATGAATCAAAAAACCGAATTATTGGGATTTTAACAATTTGTTACCGTTTTTAACTATTAGTTGGCTTAACTACGGATCAAAAAACCGGCCCTTTGTATAAGTAAGCATGTAAATCTTTGCATTGGAGTAGATTAGTCGTAGCTTTGTAAGTATAATTCATTTATGTGTGATCTTATTACTGATATTTGTATAAATATAGACGGAGTTATTAGAATAAACTAGTTTTCATAGTTTTCAATGTAAATGACTGTGGCTTGGAAGTAGAGGACAAACAAACAGTATTATCCTGTTCGCATTGTCGTGTCAACTTTGGTGAACGCGCGTGTGTGTTTTGACAAACACACAGAAAAAACTTAGTCGGTAACTTAGTACAGTCGTAGAGTAAACTGATTCAAAACACTTCTGACAGGTCAGTTAATATTTGTTGCTTTGATTATTTATCTTTGATGCAGTACAAATCAACGAATTGATTTGATTTTTGCACTGAGATACCTAGTTGAGGATTTGCAGTTCGGTCCGTTTTATCCCGGAATACTCTCTTATAGGTTTTTCTCTCTCGTAAAAGATTAGTTGGTCAACTAGTGAGGTGCCTTTATAACAAATTATATATCAAATTCAGATAAACCTAGTTGGGTTTTTGGAGCATAGCATTTACTATTTAACGATAAGTATTTATATTGTTCTATCATCAGCCGGAAGACGTCCACTGCTGGACGAAGACCTCCCCCTTATTAGGGAGGGTTTGCCATAATCCCCACGCTTGGCAGGCGGCTTGGGGATCGCATAATGTTACCACCTTTAACTAAGAGGACGCTGCTGCCCATCCTTCAGTGATTCTGGATGCAGTTTTAGGACATACCCAGGTCCAATTATATTGTTAATAATAATAATAATTAAGATAATTATTACCTCAAGAGGCTCTCGCTAGACGGTTGGGTCAAGGGTCAGATACAAAAGGCAGTGGTACTTGACACGGCACGCATTGTCAGGAGGTTCCTCACTCTGCAGCCCTAACCACCGGCAGCTTGAGCCCTGCCCCACTGCCGGCGGCACTCTAGGTTTAGGTTTTTTATAATATTTATGTTTTTAAATTTATATTGTAAAAAACTTAGATTTAAGAAAGTAAATAATAATTAATAAATATAATTTATATTGTTAAATGATGAGAATTAACAGAAAGTATACCTACCTGAAAATTTATGTACATAACAAGTAAACAATACTAAACTTGTATTTATATTTGTAAAGACTCCAACATCTCAGAACTTTACCTACAAAAGACTTCAACGCATGTCTATTTTTCATTGCATGAAATTGTGCCTTGAAAAGACATAAACGCACACCTGTTTGCAATATTTTAAAACTTTGGTGCTAAAATTACCTAGTGAATCATTATTTTATACAAGAAGCCAAGTCAATAGAAAGGTGCAAGATAGTCAGTTGGAACTTCGAAATGCCGAAGTTTTACTTAATTAACTAAGCACTGCACTGACATTATTCACATCAATGTAATATATCTATATAAGACGATAAAATAAAAATATTCATAAAATAATAATATTTCTATAAAATGTAACTTATGAGATAGCCTTAAAGTATGGCATTCTGTTTTGTATGTTTATTAAATAAATAAATAACGGTGATCTATATTTTGAAAATCTTTATTGACACCAGTTTCTCCATGATTTCCAAAGACACTTGCTCAGTTGGGCTCTACAAAAAGAGTCCTTTTGCCACTACAATTGATTGTAATTAGACATGAAACATGAAATAAAATTCACAACAAACTTTTACTTTATTTCTAATACAATTTTAAAATTAAACAATCGACGTTTAAAGAATCTGCAACAAACCTATCGATACTATCGCAATACAGAAGGGCAAGGTGACTAGCATTTTGGGCATGTTAAAAGAAAATAAGAAATTGAGAGGAAGTTTAAAACATCTTTAAAGGCATTGCCTATAGATAATTTAACCCATCAATCAATCAACCTATTGCCAAATCTGACTAGATCTGCTGCGTTAACATTTTATTGAGCAGCACAGACTTTCTACGTAAAATATAGAAATAGTTGAACAAAGTAAATAAAGGTGAAGGAAACCATGTGGCGGCGAGCGTACGCTTGGAAACATGTTAGAGGATGAGTCACACTCGGCCGGCGAACTCGGGGCTATTTTAGCATCGCAGACTTCACTACATCGAAGACATAGAGACATAGAAGCGGCACCAATGTTGTTCTATAAACCTTGCAGTTTTTAACCGACTTCATAAAGCGAGGGTTCTCCATTTGTTTCTTTTTTATGTTTCTACCTCAGGGGCCGTACCGTGAACCGCTTATAGCGGGACCGAATACGCTCAGCTTTCGACGCTGCGCAACTGTGAATTTTATCGCCTCGCAATAAGGTTCGCGGTCGCGCAGTGTCAGCAGATGAACCTATTCGGTCCCGCTATGGGTGGTTCACGGTAGGGCCCCAGAACTCTGTCTTTTATAAATCAATGTGGACACTTTTTAACCGATTTTTTTTATTAAATGGATATAAATAAATAAATAAATATTGGGGGACATTTATTACACACAGCGCCATCTAGCCCCATACTAAGCATAGCTTGTATTATGGAAACCAGATAGCTGATAGAATACTTATATACATTTTTTTTTGTAAATACATACTTATAATACATACCTACTACACCCAGACACAGAACAAACATCGATGTATATCACAAACATTTTTGTCCTGGGTGGGGATCGAACCCACGCCCTACAGCTCAGTAGGCAGACATGCTACCAACTGAGCTATCAGGCTGTCAAATGTATACTTTCAGATTAGGCTTTTATAAATTTCATCCAAATCGGTTCCGTAGTTCGGTTTTTAAATCAAAATAACTGGTATAAATATTTCCGAGTACCAAAATTGCGTATTATGCTTTAAAGACGGTTTTTTTTATATAGCCTTTATATACAACTAGCTGTGCTGTTCAACGATCAATAATTATGGAAATAGTGACGAGCAGTTATTATTAGAGTTTTAGCCATTTCCATGGCAAATTTCAATAAGATCGGACGTCAGTATAGGCCAAGTTCTGATTCAGATTCATATTTTTTTATTCATAACAAATTATATTCATAAAAAGTTATCGTTCAAGTATTTTATTTACCTAATTCGCTTCATTTTACATATGATTCAATCGGCCAGTGCTCCTAATCATATCATGTAGGTATAGGTACTTAGCTTATTTATATTGTACTGTATTTATTAATAAACATGTTATGATTTACTATAGTACATTATGTACATTTATTATTGCTTCGATCATAAATTGTATAAAATAGATTAAAATTAGGTCAAATAAAGGAATAGACATACTATTTGCATGACGTAATCTATATATTAGTAGGTAACACACAGTAACTAATGCTAAAAATAAACCCTCTAATTAATAAATGTTTAGTAGCCTTGGAATCGTTAATCTTGATCTGATTTGTTGTCTTTATCCACCGGGTAACAAATATTAAATTAAAGAAAGCTACGAAAGGCTAAAGAAGTATGTAAAGAAAATAAACATGTGTATTTTCTTTACATATCAAATATATATAAAACTAAGTGCATTACAATCCTAATGAACAAAATACACATTTATTATGAAGGGGGTAAGTAAGTGATGTTTTTGTGTAATGTTTATTTTCTTCTGTCCTTAAAATCTTAACGTGGCAGTGGTAGTTCCTAAGACTTTAGATCCGTGTTTTCCGCTTCAGCCGAGGAATACTCAGTTGCTCTAAATATAAAATGCAACGACATACCGGCGGAGTCCGACTCGGCCGCGGTGCTCCACTGCGCAAATAACATTCTGCTTGTCTCTGATTTATTTCCTTTCCAGTATGGTTGGCTAAAGAAATCGAATAGAACGCGTATGATCTTGTTTTTTTTTTAGATTTCTTTCCACAAGATCTTAATTAAGCTTAAGCTAGCTGTTCAAAAAGGAGTTTGTGTCGCGTATGCAAATAGCATCAAACAAACTAGTTTATGTCCCATCATTATTATTATTATAATCCATTTGGATGTACGCTTAAAAAGTTGCACTGGTTTTTTTTATTACAAAATCATTGCATCTGTTAGAACGTAATGTATGATGGCCGGTATTTTTTTCTTAGTTTTTGGCCAACCAGTTTGTGTTTTGTTTTACCAATGTCAAGGATAATAGTTAAATGACTCTTAGTCATAGTCAGCCACACAAAGAAAGTTATGATCAAGTCCAAGCTGTTGTGAAGCTGTGGCAACTTTAATAGTAGTATCTAGGGAATTTATAAACACACCGATATAACACGAAATTTGACGTTTCACCACATTGTAAGTCACTTTAAATATGACATTTAGTGTTTTACAACTCAACCAATATTATTTATAATTAGAAATACTTCAATAAAAACATAAGTTTGCAAAATAATTCAATGCAGCGATTTGGTTTTTCTTTTAGACCTTCTTAGTCAAAGATTATCCTGTATCAACCTAGGTAGGTATTATAAGTTTTATTTTATCCTTAGGTGTACCTTTTATTAATTACATCGATAATCGGACAAAGACATCGTCGCAATTTGACATATCATTACATCGATAACTCGGACGCCGTAGACGGCACGTACTAGATTGAACATGCGATTTAATCCATATTTATGACTGATTGATTGATCAGTGATCACTGATCATATTTGCTATGGAAAGTTAATTATTTGTATTTAATATTTCGATTACAATGGCAAAGGTATATAAATAACAACCTGCTAATTAACCTTAGCAAACCTCACGAAATAATAGGCGAAATCAACGAAATGCAAATAATCCCTCCTAATCCCTAGCAAACGTTTTCAAGCGCAGTAGAAGAATGTCGTAAACGACTGTACCGCGGCCGGGTGCCACTTCGCCATATAAGGTTATCGGAAAAACAAACGTAAGCGCGTTTTAAAATACAGTCAGCGCCATCTAGCGACGTGTGAGGGTATCACCGCCACTCTTAGTCCAAAGAATTATATTTTGACTAAATTTTGAGCGAAATTAAGTAATATTTTAGTGTAATTTGTTTATTTCATTTGTGTAATGTTCGAGTAGAATAAAGTTAATCTTTCGACTATTTGTTCTTGTAAACTTGTAAGTATAAGTATAAAAGCCAGTCTAGTCTTATCCAGAGTTTTCCTTTAATTTTATTTATATGCGTATTTATTTATTTATTTATTTATTTGATACACAAAACAGAATACAGTCTTTACATATGCATTGTATAGGTTACAAATAATTTGTTCTAGATTGCATTCCTTAATAAATGTGTACACAACATGAACAACACAGAAGCAGTAGGTACCTACATCTATAAGTCAATCAAACATTAAGTAGTATTGTAATTACACAATCAAACATAAGCAGTTATAATAATGCAATAATAAAATATATATATATTAAAAGAACATTTAAAGGATTACGGTTAGGACAGGTGACATGCTAAAAAGAATAAAAAGTAGTTGTTAACAAGCAACTCATCGATGCTGTTTCTGTTTTACCAAAACGGCCAAGATATCACGTTTAAATTTAGTTAGTTTAAAGTTAAATATATCTATCGAACTATGATGGTCCACTAGGTATCGTATCGTATTAAAAGCAGAAGGGGAGGCATTCGCCCAGCAGTGGGAAATAGGCTAGATTAAATTAGAAGATGTGTCCCACTACGCTGGATTTTTGCAATGACAGTCTTTTTTTTAATGTACCAATAGTAGAAGGGGGCATTACCATATCTCTAATACAGCTGAGACAAGCTGAGGGTTCTTCATCAGATATTTCAAACCTTCGATTTGTGACATCAAATGAAGAGGCAAGCAAAGTTGAATATTTTTTGTTTTAGGCGGTATGTCGGTCTTTAATAGTTTGGTTGGGCTCTTGTGTTTTCAAATAAGGGTCACCATGTACTCCAGATCTTCGATTATCCTAGTTTTTATAGTTTTCCCTTTATGTGCCCATTAAACCCTAACTCCGTACCAAACTTCAGCTCTCTGAGTTTATGGGAAGTACTAGTTCATGAAGATGAAAAGTACCTGCGTGCGTGCTCTACATGGACTTAACAAAGGCCTTTGGTTTTGTGGATCACTCTGTTTTATTAAATAAACTAGAGGTAATGTCTATAATTTTATAAAATCATACTTGACTAAACGACAACAATGTACGCAGGTAACTAAGATTTGTCCAAAATTGAGAGAAGAGATTATTTCCTTATCTGACTACAAAACAGTAACGTGTGGTGTGCCTCAAGGTAGCGTGCTAGGTCCGCTTTTATTTATCATTTACATAAATGATCTACCGAAGGTTACCAGTCACCCTTCAGTTCTCTTTGCGGATGACAGTACTGTTTTGTTTACGGGAAGGGACACTTTAAATATTCAAAATGAAATTAACACGACACTCAGTAATATTATAGAATGGCTGACATTAAACAATCTAAACATGAATCTTAATAAAACACATACAATGACATTTAGAAATAGAGTTAATAATTTAAATGAGCTTGACATTAGTTATTCGGGACATAAAGTAGAAAGTATTGAGTTAGGGAATTTCTTAGGCCTAAATATAGATTGTCATTTGAACTGGAAGAAGCATGTTGAAAATGTGGTAAACAAATTAAATCGGTACTCGTATGCTCTCTACATTCTTTCTAAAACTGCCAGCAAATCTACAGTCATCACAGCGTACAACGGCTATGTATCGTCATGCTTAAGGTATGGCATAATCTTCTGGGGCAACAGTACCAAAAGCGGGGATGCTTTCAAGGCACAAAAAAAATGTATTAGGGCCATCTGTAAATTGGGACAAAGAGACACATGTAAACCATACTTGCAAAGCTTGAAATGTTTAACGCTCCCTTGTTTATACATATATGAATGTGTAATGTTTGTGCGTAAAAATATGAATCTGTACAGTAATTTAATTTCTAAGCGTCATAAGCAAAGGGTAAATATTCCTATGAATCAATCAACATTGCTTAATAACAGTGTAATATGCATGGCGCCACTTATTTACAATAATTTGCCGAGTTGCCTAATTGAAGTACAATGTACTAATATGTTCAGGCATAAACTTAAATGCTTCCTTTTAGAAAAGTCTTATTATGATGTAAACGAGTATTTAAATGACAGTTGATTTTTGTTTTTGTTTTTTTTGATTTATAATATATATTTGAATTCGACATTATTTATTTTATTTTGTCTTAAATTTTTGACATTATATTGTTCTGACTTAATTATATGGCATGTAAATTTGACATTGCTCTAATGACATTATTTTTATGGTAATTATATTTCACTTTGTTAGTAAAATAACAACTTATGATTTACGACTTTTAAATTAGATTAATTGGAACTTCTCTTTTTTATTTTGTATGTTGTACCAACTTTGCATGCCGAAAGGTTGAATATGGCGTTCTATAACTACTGTAATCTTTCTATCAATACTGTGTACCCATATGCGCAATAAATAAATTATTATTATTATGATTATTATTAGTTCTATTCTGATGATCATGAGTGAGTGAGTGAGTGTCATAAATGCGAAACTTTGCTTTCGCTTAACTTCGGAACTAAATGACCTACAGACTTGTTTTATTTTATTTTAAGTATGATTTTATAGCTTACTGGATGACGAAAATTTCTGCGTTCTGGTTTTATCCAGAGGTTCTCAAATAGGGGCCTGAAAATGCGGCGAAATGGTTCCAGTAAAGGATGGTACGGCAGTGTTTGCTTCGCGCTCGACTTGGCGGGGGCACTGCCGTGCCCCCCGATTATGATTTCTACAAACCACTCTCATAAAAAATGTGTATGAGCATAGTAAACTCCAAAATAACGAACTTAAGAAATTCGAAATACTTTATAAATATCGCTCAAGCGTAAAGAGCGCAAAGATAAAATAAAATAACGATTTTGACAACGACAAAGATATTTTTATTTTAGATTTAATGTTCAGTTGAACATGATATGATTTAGTGACAGGGGCCGGCGCTTCGAGCCGTCCCGCCCGTAGAACCTGGGGCCTTATTTTTGAATCGTACGCAAGGGTAGCGCATGCGAAAGGAGCTGACCTTCAAACGATACTGTTTGGAATAAGGTTCAATATTGTTTGAAAGTCGGCTCCTTTCGCATGCGCAACTTTAAAAATATTTAAAGTAGCGCATGATTTGAGATTTGATTGAGATTGTCTTTAAAGACAATCTTATTAGTGTACTACGGATACCGAATAAAATTATGCAACAAAGTGACACAACATGTCACCATAAGCTCCAAAATAATTGTGATCATTTGAACGCAACTACAGTAGAGACGCCACGACGTCCTTACAAACGAGTCAGGACGTCGATCTATCCGCTACCAAATTCGGAAACGTATACCCCGACTGAATACAAATCAACCAGGTTTTTTACATAACAGAACTAAGTTAGTGCACGTGTGGCAAACATCCTTAAAACTAGTTGCATAAGGGTCGAAATTGAATTGCTATAGTTCTTGTATTAAGATAAGCTCGGTTTATACTTGTCCAGCACTAGACTAATAAAATAACGTTTTACGCACCAGTACTAAAACAGAACATGGGTATGTTCTAAAACTGCATCCACCGGAGGACGGGCAGCAGCGTTCTCTCACTTAACGGTGGTGAGCATTTTGCGATCCCCAAGCCACCTGCCAAGTGTGGGGATCATGACAACTGTGAATTAAATTGTCCAGCAGTGGACGTCTTGTGGCTGAATTTATGATGACAAAAAATACAATTACACGTTAGGTAGGTACTAGGTAGTAATAACTTGCTTTGCACGTGTAATCTCATTCCGTTAAACAAAGTGAAAATTATACAATATATTTTATTATGAAAACTGACATGATTTTGACACATATATATACATATTTTGTTTTATTTATACGGTAATCCTCACGGTTAATACGTAATATGTTTACGTGCAAAGCAGGGCGCTGCCGCAAGCGCATTGGGCTCTGTTTTCAGTCTTTGAAAAAGGTCACCGGGTGTGATCGAAACTATAGTCGGAGTATCTGATTTAATTAAACGTGAGTATTCCCGTATAAATAAAACAAAATATACTAAATATGTTTTATATTATATCTGTGATTATATACCTATAATACTATGGACTCAGAGTAATAATAAAAGAATTACTCTGAGACTATGGACTTATTCGGGCAGCAAGAAAATCGTATCTTGATAAAGACGAATATTTGATTTCATCTTGGGACACACCTACATAAAATGTTGAGAAATAAACATTAAAAAATACTACTAAAAAAAAGTAAGTTAGTTCATATAGGCTAAGTGGCCAGCCCTAGTGTCAGAGTTAATGTGAGTTAAAAACTACTTAAAACAAGTATAATCTCTATCTAGGTACTTAGGTACCTTTCTTCATGTTTTTATTGCATCGATCCCTTCGATCCAACGTTTTTGATGATCGAGAACTAATTCTCGATTGATTCAGCGCTCGCTTAGTGTAAACAAGGTTTCTCTTGAAGATTTTTATTAGAACAACTTATTATTCTACTAATAGGTAATAGGTAACAGACAGTATTCTTGTAGGTATTCGCAAGAAAATTTTGCAGTGTTGGAATAAAAAATCTGAAAGCACGCGCCCGAGGTGGTATGATTTGCGGCTAAAATGCAATGCAGTTGGAATTAAATAAAATTATGTTGAGGTAAAGAAGATTAAATTTACAGCGCACTTTGCATTATTGCGGTTTTGCTTTCTCAGAAATGCAACGTGAACTCTCACAAAATGACTTGTTTAGGACATTTGTGCAAACACATCTTATGCATAATGGAACTTACCTATACGACGTTTATTACTTCTTGCTCGTCTCGTCACTTGATTGTATAACAAAAATGTATTACAAGAAGGTAGTGGTAGGTACCTGTACGTACTGTATATCTGTGTGCGTTTTTTATCTTAATTTTATTCTAGAAAATGTCTTGAACAGTTTAGGTAAAATTTACAAAAGTTATAGGGATACGAGTATCTAATATTATTTTATTTTATTTGGTTTCATTAATAAGCTTTGATTATTTTGGGACTAGATGGCACTCTGTCAAATGTCCACCAATATGTATTATACCGAGGGCGGCACTGAAAATTTCGGGAATCAAGGAAGTGACACAACATTACTATTTAAAAATATATTTATTGCTTTTCGAAGTATTCTCCGCGAAATTTGACACATTTTTCCATACGATGGAACCAATCATTGAAGCAACCATTCCATTCGGAAGTTGGGGTCTCCAAAATGGCCGTTTTGTAGGCGTCCACAGCTTCTTCAGGTGATGAAAATCTCTGTCCACGCAATTTATTCTTTATTTTAGGGAAAGTATAGAAATCATTAGGGCTTAGGTCGAGGCTGTACGGCGGATGGTCCAATAATTCTATGTTTTCTTGCTCTAAAAACTCTTTTGTTCTGTGCGCGGTGTGAGAACTCGCATTGTCGTGATGGAGGATGATGCGGCGGTTGCAGTTCTCTTTACGGAGTTCAGAAACGACCTGTGGCAAACAAATGCTAGCATACCATTCTGCATTAACCGTTCTTTGTCCCTCAAGAGGAATAGTCGTAACATGGCCGGTTTTGGAGACAAACGTGGCCACCATTTTT
Organism: Erannis defoliaria; assembly: GCA_905404285.2. Taxonomy (NCBI): domain Eukaryota; kingdom Metazoa; phylum Arthropoda; class Insecta; order Lepidoptera; family Geometridae; genus Erannis; species Erannis defoliaria. The sequence goes on along the minus strand of FR990066.1, from coordinate 4,980,672 downwards.
TTTGCAACACTCCGTGAACGAACAATTTTTGTTGGCTTTAACTCATTTTCGAACACCCAAACTCGTGACTGGTTTTTTGTTTCGGGTTCGTACGCGTATATCCAGGATTCGTCACCTGATACGATGTTGTATACAGCATTTGAGGATCCTGCGTGGAATCTTTCGAGAGTTCTGACGCACCAAGTAACGCGAGCCGCTTTTTGCTCTTCACAGAGCGAATGCGGTATCCATCGGGAAAACAACTTTTTTACACCTAATTTTTCATGCAAGATTATTTGTATTTGACTCATGCCAATGTCTAAAGTTGCCTGAATTTCGCGGTATGTCACATGTCGATCTTCCTCAATCAGCTTACGCACAGCATCAACGTTTTCTTGGGTGACTGCAGTTTTTGGACGACCTTGACGGGGATCATCACTGAGCTTGACACGTCCACGTTGAAATTCAGCAAACCAGCGATAAATTGTGGTTTTGGATGGGGCTTTATCACCAAATGCAGAAATCATCCGGTCAACACACTGTTTTTGTGTTAAACCACTTCGAAAGTCATAATAAATCATCGCTCTTGAATTTTCTCGAGTCAAATCCATTTTCTCAACGACTAAACAAGTTTGACAAAACCTTGTGACAAGACCGAGAATATTTTTTTAAATAAATAAATGGTATTCGATTGTTAAAACCAAGGACTTTTCAATTAAAAAGATTTTAATATGACAGAAACAGTGGAAATATTCCATTCCCGATACTTTTAGTGTAGCCCTCGTATATGTCGCAGACGAATTGTACGATTCGTTGCATCACATAATTGGCTAGCCATTTTACAAAACTGAGCCGTTTTGTGTAACGGCGGATTAACGTACAGCCGGATTGTTATTGCGATATATGTTTTACAAGACGGCGGCACACGTTTAGCCGCATTGTATTCAGGTTGCTTACAGTGCAAAATGTTTACCTTACTAACTAAGTAATATAGCATTAAAATTAAGTAATTAAAATGAAATTTTGTGATAAAAATGCCACTTTGTCATTGTCAGTAAGCAGCAGGTGAACAAAATATTGTAAGATAATAAAAAAGTTACACATAAGTTATGAATGCGCCACATTGACATCCTTATTTGAACTATTTAGACATTATTTTAAATTATTTTGTCTCTCTATGTATGGACTTGTTCTGAAATAAATTGATTATTATTATTATACACGTATTTATTTCAATTCTTAGTTATTTAAGTTTTTTACAATAAATATAAGAATACAAAAATACAAATTATAAAAAACTTAAAAACTAGGGTGCCGCCAGCAGCGGGGCAGGGCTCAAGCTGCCGGTGGTTAGGGCTGCAGAGTGAGGAACCTCCTGACAATGCGTGCCGTGTCAAGTACCACTGCCTCTTGTATCTGACCCTTGACCCAACCGTCTAGCGAGAGCCTCTTGAGGTAATGGTCGAGGCTCTTCGCTATGAGACCGTTTGCCGAAATGACTATCGGGACAATGATCGTCGAGTCAACATCCCACATGGCGGTTATCTCGAAGGCCAAGTCAAGGTACTTGCTGAGTTTGTCCTTCTCGGCCTTTACGAGATTCTCGTCATGTGGGATGGTGACGTCGACGAGCACTGCCCGGCGCTGGGACCGATCCACCATCACGATATCAGGCTTATTGGCGACAATAGTCCTGTCCGTGATGATGGAGCGGTCCCAGTAGAGCAAAGCACGACCATTCTCGAGAACTGGAGCTGGTGCGTACTTATAGTACGGCACCTCCGACTCGACAAGGCCGTATTGAAGAGCAAGTTGCTGGTGGATGATCCTGGCCACTTGGTTATGTCTGTGCAAATACTCGCCGTTAGCAAGATGCGAACAACCGGAAATAATATGTCGGAGAGATTCCCCGGGACGGTGGCATGCCCGACATCCCATGCATTATTATTATTATTATTATCCCGGGGGTAAATAAAGACTGCCAAAGCGGCGGATCACGACCCGTTTATTTACTTTACAACTAGCCATGCTGTAGAACGTGAAGCAGTGAATTCCTACAATGCATTAGGCAACTGAATGCAATGTACTGAACAGCCGAATGCACTGCAATTGGACTGCGACATTATACACCAATATATGAGTTTTAGGTTTAGGTGGGTGTAGTGAGGTGCAGCGAAAAATGGATTTACGTTGAGTTTTATCTCTGGAAAAACTAGTTTTATGTTGATCGGTCGCCAGTTTCAATGTATCATGTCTAATTTGGCCAGACGTGTCGTAAATTTAATGGACGCATTATGCGTTTGCTTCATTAATTTTGATGAGGTTGGATAACAGTTTCGCTTATAAATTACTTTCGTATAATATTGCGTTTGGCGTCGCGACCATAATTATTGAGACATATGTTATTTGAAATGCATAGTATTGATGCAGCTGTATTCGCGAATGTTTTTCACTATTGTAGAATGGAAAAAATATTTACAACACATTTGCTCAAAAAGTGCATTTACGAAGCCTAACGTAGCGTGGAAGTATAACGGAGCGTGCGGTAAAGGCTTTTCCGCACGCTCCGTTATATGGTGCGTAATGTCGTTATATGGTCCGTTATATGGTGCGTAAAGCGCCTTGCGTAAACTTACGGCGTGCTTTTTTAAATTTCCTTAAAAACATTATAAGATTTCCACTAAGGAGTTTCACATTACGAGAATAAATAAGCTAAATGATCGAACCTTCTTGGAAGCGCTTTTGCTCAATACGTTTGTCTCACATTCATTTTCTATACTAAATAGAAAATAAATATTATAAATAGAAAATGAGACGAAATGTGTAGTTCTCATTTTCACCACGCGCACGTAGCGCGATTTGATAATTCGTGCCATTTCATCTTTCCTCCTAGGAGGATTATGGCGTCGCACTTTGTGCATTTGCCAGTGTCAAGTATTTATTTGTATCAAGTTTTTGATAATTTTCAAGTCGAACACAAACAGTCAAACTCACAGTCAAGTCCAGTCATGCCCTAGTAAAGTCGTGGCAACTTTACTACAAGCTTCTTCGGAGTTTTGGAAACAACACGAAAAGACACTCATTTAAGAAACGTTTTAACGAAGACGAACTTTAGAACGAAGTTTTTTTCTTCTTTTCTCCTAGGAGGATTATGGCATCGCACTTTGTGCATTTGCCAGTGTCAAGTATTTAGTTGCGACTTTCTGACCGATATTTATAAACAAAATATTCAAGTTTGTTTCATTATCTGCTGTACTTCTGTTATCTGTTTTCTCGCTAAGTTGTTGTAAAACGTTGTATGGCACACGTGTAGCAAACTCGTGACTATGGCAAGCATTCAATTACATTCGTCTACTCGTTTGTAAAAACCAATTCCGCAACTTACCGCACTAGTATCATAAATAACTATTACAATTTAATAATGCGGAGAAGACTAATAACTACGCATTACCATATTATATATAAAGAAAGAAAGAAAGAAATGTAATTTATTTTGTAACATCATTGTAAATAGTATAACTTTAACATAATTACAGTCAAAGGGATGATGTCACAAAAATGGCTTCAACTCAGCATAGTGCTGTTTATCAAACAGCGCTGATCTTCCGTTGATGCCAATTCAAGTGATATGTATGTTGTATGTACATAAAATATATTTTAGATAGATAATATTTTGACAACCCGCATGAGCTTCAGCTTTTTTATCAAGATAAAATATGTGAAAGAAAGATACCTATATAAGATACCTATACTTACTTATATAGACATGAGACGCTTCGACGCATACATGCATTAGCCGCATAACTTATTATGTACTTTGGGAATAATACACAATTCTCTATTGTTAACCCTAAAGCACAGATAAAATAATACTACCTTTAGGTACTAGCCTAAAGTCACTTATATCTGCTTTACTATGCATTTCGTTAAGTACCTGTGAATATTTTTCCGTATGGAAAATTCGTCTCGAATTAAAAGCTGTTTATTATGATGACTACATTGGTCATCACATCAACAGCCAGAAGGTGTCCACTGCTGGACGAAGGCCTCCTAGTTAATAGGGAGGAGTTGCCATAATCCCCACGCTTGGCAGGCGGCTTGGGGATCGCAGAATGCTCACGACGGTTAACCGAGGGGACGCTGCTGCCCGTCCTCCGGTAGTTTTGGATGCAGTCTTAGGATATACCCAAGTCCATGATTATGTTGAGTACATGAGAGGTGTTATAGTGATGATTATTCGGGTGAAAAGGTGCCCTTTGTGCCGTAGGTACTTAGAAAGTAATCCAGCGACGCGACGTCTGTATCTTACGTCTCCTATCGCTTTCCGCCGTGATTGGCTTGGCATGAAAACTAGTTGGTGGACTCGACTGCGGGTCGTTCACCTTGGCTGCCCAGAAGGTCGCCTTACACGCCACTTATCGACCCTTCTATCATGGTGCTAGCATGTATTCTGTGCCGTCACGAGGATTACCGATCGCCCCTCAAGTGCCACTCACTGATAACGGGCAACAATTCGATACTTTTGTATCTTGGAGAGATAAGCTTCTAATATCTAACTTTGTGAAGGCGTTATCGGAATACAATGTAATCGATGGGAATACCGTAAAAAGTACGATCAGGTGCGAAAATTGGGGAAAAGACAAATCGTCTTCAAGTTTTCAGCTCGATTATAAAATCCCGCAAACGCATTATTCATGTGGTAAAAAGAATTGAACTCTGATCTGCGTCAAGTAAAAAAAAACGAATATAGTAAGGAGTATAGCCTAGTTTAGGCTTTATAATTATCATAAATTATAGATGAAACAAAAGTATTTTTTAAAAGCATGATTAATGTGATTTCTTAATACGAGTATTATACCTAGGTATTTCTAGCTGTCTTTGGTTTCAAGCCAAATTATTTTTTGTTTCAGGTAGAGTTAAATTAGTTTAACATGTTAATAATTACTGCAAAATGGAAATTAATTATTTGTTCCTTTTTCCTATTGGTAAGAGACCTAACGAGACCGATAAAACGGAAATGCAATAGGTATAAGAATAAGGTTAAAATGTTCTTCCGCACAGTAACGCCTGAATCGATCACAGAGTGACATCTAATAAATATTACAAAAAAAAACAACAGAATAGTGGATAATTAGTAATCTATCACCAACATAAACCTTACAGGGGCCATTAACTTTCTGAACTATCAAAATTTCCTTGACCGAAATACCCATTATTAAACCTACTACAAAATATATTTTATTAGATTTGTTTTGAGATAAACATAATTTTTTCAATAATATTCCTACGTGTTGCCTACGACAAACCAAGTTGAAGAAATTCATTACAAACTGACTGGACTCCGTCTCATCAACATGCTAGCTCCACACTGCAAGATTAGCTTTGCATAAATTAGCTGACTTGACTGTATAAGGGTATTTAGAGACGGGAACTGCTTGGATAGAATACGAGTATTATGTGAGTGTTAGGAAATTATTAATGGAGCGCCTGGGGACTACCTAGTATAGGAATACAAAGTGTAACTGGTTAAGTGCGATACGTGCAGATTGGACGATTTCATCTATAATCGCAAGACTTAGACTTCAGTATTACGTGAAAGCTTTGTTGTTTTTGTGGAACTCTTTATTGCGGGAAACAATAGGCTCAGATGCAGTCGCTGCGCGACCGCGAACCGTGTTACAGGGCGATAAAATTCACAGTCACGCAGCGTCGGCAGCCGAGCCTATTCGGTCACGCAATAAGAGTCCATGGTACGACCCCAGGCCTCACTCGTCTCGTCACTCTACTACTTAAATAAAAACTGACGTGTTTTTGACACATTACATACACATTGATACACCTTTTCAACCTACCTTTTCGATTTACAGTTGAGTAATCCCGTACAAATAAAATGTAAATACATAAAATAAAGGCTTACCTATGTGTCCTGTGTGTTGGAAGTTGGTGGGATTGCCGATCATGGAGCGGTCTATTCTCCGGCGGGTGCGCTGCGCCTGCGCCGCCGGCTGATAGCAGCACGCGAACCACTGCAGGAACATTTCACTTCCAGTGCTAGCCATTGCAATGTCCACTATTCCTTACACTTACTAGACGCGGCACGAAAACTCGGCACTCAAGGTCCACTTTCTAACCTTTCCAGCTATTGGACTATTGCAAACGCGGCAAAGTAGTTTAGAGGCTCCTGATGTTTGCTAGAGCCCCGATCGAACGGGTCCGATGGTCGAGCGCACTATCCACTGATATTTAAACTGGCGGAGGATTAACTGTCGAGATATCTCTCGAGATATTCACGCACGTCACTTCACAAGTTCGAGATCATCTGTGGACTGATAGCGGGAATGGCATGATTCTCCGATAGCTGTAACAAAAGAAACGTCATTCGCTAACGATCTAGGAAATACACTAAATATTTTACAGCTACGACTAAATTTGTTGGTTTGGATATCAATTTGATCAGTTAACTGTAATATAAACTGTTTGTTTTTTAATTGTTATATTGATCTTAGCGAGAAACGATTAGGTAATAATCTATTTGACACACTAAATAATAATTAGAAAAAAGTGTTTTGTAATTTGCTTAACGAAGGTTAATAATAATAATGATTAACCTTCGTTAATTGTTATATAATTTATCGATTGATTAAATCGTTCAAATAGTAACGTCATTTCATTGGAGACGTCGTTCAATTGTTCACATCTTTTGATTGTTCACATCGACCGATTGTTCACATTGTTCGATTGTTCACATCCTTCGATTGTTCACGTCGTACGATTGGTAACATCCTTTAATTGATTACCTCGTACGATCGATTGGTAACATCCTTTAATTGTTCACGTCGTACGATTGGTGACACTTTTAATTGCAAACGTCGTACGATTGGTAACATCGATCGATTGTTTACATCGTGCGATGCGTAGCCAACGCATCTTCCTTCATGACCAAATAATACAACATAGGATCGATGGAGAGATGCGGTCACATGGGGGAGTCTACTCCACGGAGTTTCTCCTCAATTCCTCGCTGAATTTAATTTCAATCTAGGTTTCGGATGTAATAATGTAGGTAATTCTCTGTAGCTGTACAATAAAGCTGTCTCCAGGCGAGAAAGTGAGATATGTTGTACTAGAAAATTATAATTGCCTCAGTACGTACTAGCCTAGATGGCTGGCTTGTTATAATAAATAGGTAAAAGTTATACACATGCTATTTTCATAGTGAAACTGGTTGTTGGACATGAGAGTTCGTAGCTAGTTTAAATAACGGCTTACCTGACCTTTAGGTTTGGCATAATTATCTAGTTTCGCAGATTTAAGAATTACAGAGCTTGTTATTGTAAAACGTAAAGGCGTCTTTTTTTAATAATTATACTAGAGGTCGCCCGCGACTTCGTCCGCGTACGGAAGAAATTCGGCCCGCTCCCAAAATTCACCACTTTAAATCATCCCGAGCAATTTTTTACGCCCTCCCCTCAACTCTACCAACTCCCCCCTCCCCCCCAACTTCCCCCCTTTGAATGAACTACCCAAATATAAATTTTCATCACTATAACTTCAAAAACAAAGAACTTTCCATACAACATTCCACCCCCCTTTCCCCCCTTAAATTGTCCGTTGATCGTTTTGTAATAATCTTAATTAATCATTTGAATCTCATCCTATCATATTTAATGTAAATTTAATTTAATTTAATTAAATTAAAATATAAATTAAGTATGTATTTTTTTATTTAAATTCATTATCCAAATCCAAATGTTCGTGACTAAAAGTCCAAAAACAAAGGGCTTTCATACAAATGTTAAACCCCTTAAGCGTCGAATTTCGAAAAATCCTTCCCCCTACGCATCGAGACGAATACACCATCCAAATTTCAAGTCTGTACGACCAGCGGTTTGGGCTGTGCGTTGTCTGTCAATCAGTCAGGACAGAGCCTTTTATATACATATATCGTTTTTTTTTGCATTTGGTTGGATTTTTACGATTGTATCTTGTATAATAACAATTCAATAGACGCAGTATAGAGATAGAAGTATGCATAAATTATAATATTATCAATTCTAGTCAATTGTCTTCACTCCGTGATGGTTGAACTTGCATACTATGTAGATAATGGACAACATTGGTCACTGAAAAAATATTTAGATAAGTATCTAGACAATCCTTTGAATCATAACCGAAGACTTTAAATATTTTTGTCTAAGTCTTGCAGTGTACGCGCAAAACGAACTTACGTAAAAGAGTATTCTCTCCTAACCTTCAAATGTTTCGTGCAAATATCACAGATCCGATATGATCTCAGATAATAGTGATGTCTATCGAATTTGTGGACAAGCGTACGAGTGCCACCTGCGTGAAAGCGTTAATGAGCATAAAATTAATTATTATAATAAATTTTTTGGTAAAGTATTTTATTTGTTTTACTATTGTATGTTGTGTTATGTTATCTCAATCACAATTACTACTCTAGAATGAAAGAACTAGAGAACCGAGTCTAGATTGAAAGAAAATCTACAATGTTTTTCAAATTGTAAGCTAAGTTCTATGTAATGATCTTGTACTTAGTTATTTAATATTGCACACCCCGTCTTCTAATGTTCTTCGAATCCTTTCCATCCAAAGGTTGCCTGGAAGAGATCGCTTTTAGCGATAAGGCCGCCAATTGTATAGTTTTAAGTTATTTTTTCTGTTGTGATCATCATGACTGTTATCATATCTTTTGGTGTGTACAATAAAGAGTTAATCTATCTGTCTATCTATCTAATGTTGTGCGTTGACAAAGGCTAACAGAAAGTGTCGAAAAGTTAAAAACCAATCAAGAAAGGGCTCGATTGTCTCCGAAAGAATGGAGAGTGAAAGTCAATGGGTATTATTACCTAACCTGTGCAGGCTTGGAATGAGTTACTGGAACTGCCAGAGTCAGGGAAAGTGGATCGGATATCGCCCCGTTTTAATGAAAATATTGTGGTTTGGTTGTTATTTTTATGTAGTTACGTATAGGTACCCTTTCAATGTTATGTCTTTAAAGCGTAATACTTTGATATATTTGAATGCGCTTTATTTTATTAGTTTTTTATTGTGTTTTAAATTTTATATCGTAATACCGCGTAAAGTGTAAATAGTTTTGGACAATCATTAACTTTTTATTGTTTTACTTGTGTTTTTGTAGCAAAATAAGGTAATTGCCTAAGAGTACGACCTTGCTGCATTGAAATCATAGATTGAAATGAAATTAATCATAAAAATAAACGAGTATCCGATTCGATATCGATAATTTAATTATCGATTTCTGTTATTCGTATCTTTTGAACCTGCGTTTCTCGTTTGTAAAGAAATCAATCACTTCTTTAGAGTTAACGTTTTTATATATTTTAAAATGCACAAGTTGTAAGTTTATTTACATTTGGTAAAAAAATGATTTATATTAGGTAGGTTTACCTAGTTAAAATAAATTTGAAACTAATTATATCTATATTAAACAACCCCTTAAATATATATACGTAACTTACACTAAAACCCCATGGTCGAGGGAAAAGTGCCAAAATTGCTGGCGGCATTGCCAAGTTGGATGGCAATACTAAGTTTAATACAATATAAGTTTGTTTCTTCGCACACAATAAAACATAGCTAGCATAGCTTGTCTTTTATTTCGCAATTGAATTAATGTTTCACGTATTTTCTTAGTTCTTGCGAATCGAATTACATAATTTAGCACAATTAATAGTTTCGTCAGGTTAGCCTCTGATTTTACATCGATTTCATTGATCAATGCTGTTGTCACCTGCTATTTGACAGCTAGTGACCCCGTTTCGATATGCTTTGTTTAAAACCGTTCAACAATTGATTATAATTTTCCGATTCCACTGCTCGTTAATCGATTTGCAATTTGTAATGTTAATTAATGGTTTACCTCTCTAGGCTAAGATGAAACAGCGTTTTTATAGGTAGGTAGGTATTCCTTATTAACAAATATTGTTCTGTTAATTAATAATATAACTCTATTCCAGACTGGGTGTGTTAATATCTTCGATAAGTGACGATGTGATCGGAGATTATCAAATATTGTAGGCCGGCGGACTTCGTACCACTTATTTTATTCTAAACCTAAAATGTAAAATCTAAATGTCTACTGATATATATATATATATACAGTATTTAAGCGAAGAAGCCAAAAAAAAAACTAAACGGTCGAGGGAGTATTTGCGAGACTATATAAGTAACGCACGGCAATTGATTTAAACATGTATAAATAGCACTTTTACAGACTTACCTGCGTTATTTTCCACTAAATGCTGATTCTACTTAAGTTTTGGTAATAATTATATATTGACACAATTAAAAAAATAAACAACAATGCAGATAAGTAGATATTTTTTTGACTCGTCACAAGTTATGCGGTACGGCAATTAATTCCATAATTTTCCTTGATGAGTTACTATATTATAACTGACGCACTCCAACAAGTCTGATCGACACAACATGTGTACACAGGACATATTTTTACGAAGCCGTGGTCTAATTGGGAGACCGCTCGACTTGAAACCTAGATATATGGCACAATCGCCTTTCGAGTGTAGGCCTGACTCCAGCAATGGAATATTAAAATGCTGATTATGCTTATTCTAAAAATAAAAGCTCCTTCTGCTACCGTTACCGCTAGTAAGTATTCAGTTTCCGTAGCTTAGCGCAGGCGAAAAACGGCGTTTGCTATAAAATAATTCTAACAGTAATAAGCCTACTAGAATACGATAGATACGTGTTGTAACATCTTGTTATAGACTTTATAATGCAAAGTTCAACGGTTATCTTAACTTAATAGAACATTATTACATCAAGCATATTATAGGAAACACAGAATGTTGCACACACGTGATTTTCTACTTAGCGTTAGGTGAGGATGATTGAAACTAAAAGGTAAGGTACATGTTTGAGTCACATAACGCTTTTATTTACTTCATTTATCTATGCTTACTTTTAACAGTTTTACCCGCTGCAAAAGATATTTACCCATATTATTTTACCCATATGTGTATAGATATATAGATAGACGGATTGACATACTAGATAAATAAAAAGGCATATGTAGATAGGTATATAGAAATATAGATTTTGGTATTTATAGGCATTTAATTCTGTCAAATGAAAAAGTGTAGGTACGTATAAAAATCTACAAAATATACACAATTTTTTGAAATATTATCTTTGACGTAGCCACTTTTATAAATTATCATTTTTTAAATATTTTAAAGATCAAAATTATTTGGAAATGATTTACTGCATTAGCGCAAAACAACGTCGAGGCAGAGGTCGTCACCGATCTATTCCCAGCGAGTTATCTCCCGCTGCGACCTCTCCCAATGACGGGAACGTTGAGATATACTTAACTTGCTCTTTGGAAAGTTTATTGCGTTGGTATAAACAGTAATACGATAATTTTAATTACAAGAAACCAAAATTATATAAACTAATAACATACAAAACCTCCTAGGTAACTAGCACTAACAATAAACCAAAATACAAATAAGTGACTATTCACTTATAAGTTAGGTTGGTATATTATTAATGTTGGTTGGTTGGTTATTATTAGTTGGTTTATTTTTGGTTGTTTGTAATGTATTAAGAATTTTGATTAGATATACATCAATATTCATCATAATTATAATATATATTTTATTCAAATATAAGTAGGAATCTTGTTTGGTAGCTCCACAAACACCATTTATATGAACGACACTTTGTTTATCAATAATACAATTAAATTATGCATTATAAAAGTAAGTTTATAAAAGTGCCTACGGTTTTATTATATAGGTAGTACTACTAGTAGGTAGTAGTATCAGTAAAGTTGACTTTTCTACATAATAGTATGGATTTTATTCCAACGAATACCGATAAAATGCTTCCATAACACCAGCTATTTTTAAAGATTATTCGTTGAGATGAAAGTATATTTTTAAGCTGGGATTGTGTTTAAAAATTAGTTTGATGCTATTATACTCGGAGTAGGTACCAATCTATTGTCTATGTTTAATACGAGCTACAATCAGTCGTTTCTATAGCGCGTTTTACATATAAAGCGGTGACGCCAGGGCAGTAACTTAGCTGTTTACAAACAATTTACATTCAAATACCCGCATGTTACCAACGCAGCCAAAATCGATCGATGATCACCCGATTTTTTGACGCAAACTCAACCTTCCAAGACGAGTAGTGTTTGTAGGTAATTATTTTCTAAAACTGGTGGAAAAAAACGTTTGGAGGCGTTTGGGACATAAAGTCTCCGAAAGAAAGGTTAATAATATGTAAACGTTTCCGAACGTTTTGAGTTAATTAAAAAAAAAAATGCGACAGGGCCACGACAGCCGAATTCGACGTATATTGGGTTAGATACTTATCACTGCGGCTTAGCGATTTCCAAAGGATAGCAAATAATAAGAAACGAAGGAACGAACTTACTTAAAAAATTAGACCCAAGTTGTAAAACAGAGAGCAATGGAAAAAGGAAAGACATTATAAATAAATATTTTTTACGAGAGTTCATATGAATTACCTGCTTGTGTATATACATTTTGTAATAATAATTAACGAGATTTGGAACTGAGCCTGTAACTTACCTTTGCTTTGTATAACTACGAATACTTACTTATATTAGAAATTCACATTATCAAGTTTCATCATAGGAATCGAACAGCGGACTATCTGAAAAAATAACTATCGTATGTATTAAAATTGATAATGACCGTTAATGAATGTTAAAATTGTTAATTATGAGTTGTTCCTTACTGTAAATAATGAGTCAATTCTACGTTGCGCCAATCACGCAGATAAGAAATACTTCCTATATATTCAATTATTCATCCCTATGTTTACTAAACAAATAAAGATAGCATTGTTATCTTAACTTGGGGGTTGAGGGAGATAAATGAAAGAAGTTTGGACTTTGGGAGAACGTTTAAATTAATGATCAACAATTAAGATACACTTAGAATCAAAAGTTTAGAGATAAAAAAGAACGTGAACAGTTAAAACTTTATCTTTGTGAAAGTATTTTTGTTTTATTTATACGGGAATACCTACTCAGGTTTAATTAAATCGGATACTCCGAATATAGTTTCGATTAAGTACATCTGGAAAGAAAAGAAAAAAAATAAGAAAGTCGTTTAACGTCTTGGTTGGAAAAACAGAGATACGTATTTAATTAGCATAATCCTAAGGTCCCCTGGAAGAGATCGCATTTCTGTGTAATTATCAGTGTAAATAATAATCAGAAATAATAAAAAAAAAATGTGGGCTCTTCGTAAAGTGAATCCACATGGACTGGACCCGCGGGATCACATATTTACATATTGCGATTCGAACTGGTATAAATTTAAAAATTTAATTTTAAATAAGTTACATATTACAGGGAATATCCGCGTGGATAGTCTCACAGGAACCGTTTGTTTTTCCGGGAAAAACAGTAATGAAGCTCTCTCCAAGTCCCCATGCAAAAAACTACATTTGTATTATTATATGTATTTATTCGGTTGTATTATTATTTTGTACTGTTGTCACAGAATAAATTATTTTCTTTCTTTCTTTTCCTTCTTTACATCGATTTCTGGTTCCATCGCAGTGGATTTCCACGTAAACAAATCAACAAAAACACTTACAGAAAGGAATATTGCTCTGGAAGAAGAGAAAGAAAAACAACTGAATCGTAAGCAGATACGTTCCTAACACCAACATCAATAAAAAGGACAAATAAACAATTTTGCTTTGGTCCAAATCGAAGTCCCTTCCTAAGTACCTGAGTATAATGGGTATTGTGAAACGCGGCCGTGAGAGGTTCTCTATTATATCGGCTGCCCTTAATCTGAGGCAATCGTTTGCGTTAGATAAGGCAGTTGAGTAAACTTTTGTTCTGTCAACAAACGTACCACAAGTATTTGTTACTTTTCTGGCGCAAAATTACCTTTAGTTAGAGGATGTTCTGAATCAGCCTGTGTAGAGCGTGTACTAGGATAGGAGGATATTCGCCAAACAACCAAAGTTACCGACATATCCTGCAGGGTTTGCAAGTTGAAGAGGCAAAGGGCAGGCCACATCGCTCGAAGAACTGATAACCGATGGGGAAGAAAGGTTCTTGAGTGGCGACCGCAAACCGGAAGACGCAGCGTAGGTAGGCCTCCTACAAGGTGAACATGACATTGTAAAAGTCGCGGGCAACCGGTGGATGCAAATGGTAGGTTGCCGTACACGATGGCGATATAAGATGATGGTCTTTGCTTAGAAGTGAACGTCTCAGGGCTGGTGATGAAAGCTGAACAAATTGACACTAAATATTACTAAGCCTCTGTAAGTATATGTTACCCGTATAATAAAAAAATATGCCAATTATTTATCATTAAAAAATGTATCGGACATGTTATTTTTAAGAGTTATTGTAACAGGTACTTACATTACCTAAGAAATAAGTAAAAAAGTCAAGAGGAACATGTTTTTCCCGTTTTATGTTCGTGTTTTATCGTAAAAATGCGACATGCGTCAAACTTGGCGAGATTACCGCAAACTAAAGTAAACCGACGAAATCCGGCCAGATACCGAACTATATAAATAAATAATAATATATAAATAAAACACGTCTTCAATGCCAAAAAAAACTAAAATGTAAAAAATAAGAGATTTTTTTTACATTTGAAAATGGCGCTGCTCTGCCGCCATTTTTCTTTATTATAGCTTATGCCACTCGGGATGATGTAAGGATTCTACCGATACCCCATACATATAAATCTGTCAGGCATTAGGAGTTAGAATTAGGTGGTAACAAAGAAACTCACGCACATAGGATAGGTACATGAACCCTGAAAACATTCACTCTCTTTTCTTGGGCAGTGGAGTAATTACACTCCTTTTTTGGGCAGTCGTGTAAAACACTGTGCTAAACGTCGTCGGTTGTTCCACATTTACCTTGATTATGTTGTGACATGAACTCCCGATATTTCGGCGCAATTGCTTGCACCATGTTCACGGGTAGAATGAAGATTGCGGGTGGTTGTCAAAAACTTCGAAACATCAAGGGCATTCATAACGACAACACAAAATTTTAGGACAAATTACGCTTATTTTCTTAATTTGATAATACTACGTGATACTTGTATGAGTAATGCTTCATAAGGTCATTCAAAGATATAAAAGGCATCGAGGATGTGCTTAATAGCAGCCCATTTGTCGAGAAAAAAGTTTTGGTAGACTGCCTTGCGTCATGGTGAGGTCACACGTGTGGCGAAAAAAGCTATATGTACCGGCAAACTTATCTCTGGAGTTGACCAAAAGATAGAACTAAAAGTCTTCTACGGATCGCTGCCACATTAGTCAAAAAATACGATAGTGGCTCTCTCTTACAACTCTATATACCTATGTTGGATATGTCGTACTGTATCTCTCTGAGAACATCATCAAGCAGTCGAGATCTTGTTACGTCACTATGAAGTAAAGTATTTTTTCATACAAGTATTGTATGAATCATATGAAGATTGTTATAAGTGTAGAGGAAGATTTAACCGGTGAAGATTTATAAGTTGCTGCTTGGTAGTACGCCAAAACAAAGTGATTAAATCGTGGACGTCATATTTGGGTAGTACGTCCATGGATTAAGTACATTTTTTTGTATATGAGAAGTAGGTAATTAATCTTAAAACGACTTATGTCATTATATCAGATTTAATATCAATGTGGTCAATTTTGAAGGCTTTAGTTGACAGAACTAAACTAACTAAAGCAATGCTGTCCTTAGCTAACATCCCTAGTAAAAAAGTGACAGCAATATTTTAATTAGTTTAGAACTGCCAACTAGAGCTTTCAAAATTGACCACGTCAGGTTATAATGACACTCAACAAGAAACGATCGAGTCTTCTTTGGCTAACCTTAGTCCGGTAACATTGCCTGTTTTCTCATTTAAATTACTAGGTTGGGGAGGAAACCTGAAACAGAAAGTCTCCCAAAGGATCTAGAATTCTAAATAAGTAGATTTTAAGTATAGCTTGGGAAATCAATTTAAATTGGGCAGGCCGCTGCTTATTTTAAATGTTTATATTCTTTCGATATTTTAGATACCAAGCTTACTGTTACTTTTACTTATATAAAAAAACAATTGCTTTAATTGTTAAAAAAAACTGAAATCTGAGCCTTTTGAGCTAAGTGGCGCAGTCTTTATTAATACATTTATATCCTAACCATCTTCTACATCTTTCTTATTTCACTGCTGCTTGATCTTTTGCTACCTTGACTAGTACCTTTAAAGGTTGTTTATGAAGTTGCTATATGATACGTTGACCGGTAATCGTTAGCAAAAGTGACTCATTATAGAATTAAGTTCACACACTTTTGCTCATTCTCGAGACCATACCATGGTGTTATCTGTTCTATCCCACGGTGTATCTACAATTGTTTTAAAACTGCATTATTAAGCACTTTATTCGAATCGTACAGTATTATTATGGTTAAGTGGATTTTAATAATGGAGCTACGTACATACTGTTATAGCTTTGTTGATTTAGTAGATTGTTCTCATAGCAAACTTTATGTTCATGCTATCTCCTGATGATGAATTGACAAATAAATGTATATATCATATTTTAAAATTGTCCATTGGAACCGTTTTTAAACTGGGAAAAAAACAATGTACCTCTTTTTTTTTTATTGTGTAATTTAAAAACAAATCTATGGCGTGTTCAATATTTTTTATTTCTTTATTGAAAGAATACCAACAATGCCAACAAAATACTCTATGTAATTAGAGAAGAATATTATTAAAATACTACTAGTGCTTGAAAATTTAGTTCTTGCCGTACCTACATATTGTATAATGATTATGAAAGTGTAAGTGTCTTGTTTACTACCATCGAAATCCTTGTGATGGTAGCGCTAATTCTTCAGACGCTACTAAAATACTGGGAATTAACTGGATCTAAATAAAAATCAACAAAAACTATTAAAGCTTTATACGTAATTAAATTAAATTAGTTAATTCATGTAGAAAGATAGTCTGGTCATTGAGCTAGTTACTAAAATAACAAAATATGCAGTGGTCGTTCACGGAACTCAACGACTCATTAGTTAAGGTAAATAAACGATAAAAACACAAAGTAATTAACTTCCGTTTCTGTTTATTTGTGTCAATGTATCCTACATTGAGGTATGCATTATGCATTACCGAGAGATTCCTACCAGACAGTTGTGATAGCAAAAATTAGGTCTACCAGATTAAAAAACGTTTTGATCGGCGCATGTAAAATAAATAAACATAAGGATGATATTATCACGTTTTTTTTTTCTTACGATATTTAAATGTTTGTGTAATATCACTTACTTACTTACAGATAAAATAATTATTAATATATAATCAAGTCATAAAATATTCACGAAGAATGCAGTCATTGTAGACCTAATCGAATATATTTTCCGAGAAGTAAATGGAATAAGGTCTAATAAGATGAAGAAAAAAAATCATCAACAGCTTGTTAGCATTTCCATCATTTCAATCATATCTATTCCGTTACTTTGTCTTAACATGACACGGTATCTGCGGATAGCTTGGTAGCTCTCGGACGTTAGAGAAGGCCACGTCATCTTCATGGGTAATATTTTGTCTTTTATTTTGCGAAGCTCTGCACCAGACTTAAAATAAACAAAACATCCTATTTGTAGCGCGAGAGGGCCGGAGGACGGGCAGCAGCGTCCTCTCAGTTAACGGTGGTAACCATTCTGCGATCCCTAAGCCGCCTGCCAAGCGTGGGGATTATGGCAACACCTCCCTTTAATGGAGAGGCCTTCGTCCAGCAGTGGACGTCTACCGGCTGTAGATGTGTGATGTGTGTAGCGCGAGAGATAGTTGCCATGGCAACGACGACGGCGGCATATGTTTATAAACATCGCAGTAGATACAGATAATGTACCTATTGCGAATTTAACTTATGCACTAGGTAATGATTGATGCTGTTTTGGGAATATGCTAGGTGCTCATTTCATGGATGCATTTCATTTCAATACCCCAAATCTTTAGTACTTTTGATTTCAATGAAAAATTTATAGATAACACCTTAAATAATCTGTAAAGTTAAGTATATCTCTCGATCTCATGCTAGTAAACAATTTGAATTGTGTTGAATTGAATGTATAACAACCCACGAAAAAAACACGGCTTTGTCTATCTCGTTTTCATCTCTTTCTCTATATCGAAACACGACATTTGCCGAAGCGCATAATATAAAAGCCGTCCCACACAATGAAGATGGTATAATATTTCATGTTATCTTAGAACATAATATTTCAATATCGCTACCCATACAAAACAAATGGCGAACAAGTGATGAAGATAATATATATTTCAAAATTGTATGACGAGCGATATTTTATCTATAGCATCTTCGTCGTCTGTGACGGCCTTAAGGGTTTCCATTTCTAACCACTGCCTGCCTCACGACACGACTAATTCGACTACGTGTATACCGGTCTATCTTTACCTGTCCCCAATTTACTTGGCTGACCCGCTGCGCCAATTGCTCATGTCGCAATATTGCCCACTGGCCACAAGCCCAGCGGTGGGGAATGCGGGATCAAAGGATGGCTGGAAATAGCGCATCCGCCCGCCCTCGGCCACCGTCGCCATGGCAACCATCTCCCGCGCTACAATGCGCTGAATATGAACATATTTTAAGATGTTTCGTTTGTTTTACTGTGAGAAACGGTTTTTGAATATTGTACGTAAGTATAAAATATTTAGGTTTATTGATAATGAAGCGTTTGCTTGTGGCAATTCTTGCATATAAAATGCAGTCTATATTATTATGTTCTGCAATTTTATTATTATAATACTTTTTTTAAATCCAAATCAATAAGTTTACGTAGGCAAATGTTGTGTCTGAATCCATTAATTAATAGGATCTTTATTTCAGCCTAAATTTATTTTAATTGAATGTGAATTTATTTTGCTTAGTAAGTTTAGGGTCAATTTTATTTTGTTATGAATTTTAAATTGTTTTTGTAATAAATTGAGAACAGGAAAAAAAAATACCTGTTATAGATACAAAACGGGAGAAACAAAATTTCACAAAAGTTTTGGGAAATTATAAAAACTGTTAGTTTATATTCTTGACCATGTCCTCAAAAATTTTTATATTACTCAATAAGTACTAACCTACTAAAATTACATATTAATTTCACAGTAATTTCTCTGGTAACATTTCCTTTCAAACCGAAAGTACCGAAACGCATAATGCTTGCGTACTTCCCCACTTCCCCAGGCGGGCAGCAATAGAGTCCTATCACTACAGCTGTACTGTACCTACTTGACTACTGCATTTTATGGTCATTGTATAAATACCCCGCACTCAGTGTGTTTATATCTCTTGCAGTCTACAATACCCATTCAATATAAAAAGTGTCTGTTCGTTCCGTTCGCACGTCATTGTTACTTCCTTATTAGAGCCGGTGTTATTCGATGGGGCTCTAAGTAGGTACCAAGTACCCATAATTTGATAACAATAGTACAGTAGCTATCAATCACAGCTCTTGTACAGTGATGCCAACTCAGTCCCTTCGGGGCTATATCCGGCCATTTTTCTTCTTTTTTTTAGGGGCTAATAATGATTTAGCCCCTAATCAAATCCTCAAATCTAGCCCATACTGGATCTAAAGAAAAATATACATATATATGGAAAAAGCCAGCGCCTCATGAGGGCCGGACATCAACGTCTTCAGCACAAGTGAAATCCTGTGCAACGAGTTTAACGAAGACTCATCTGATGAAGACGGCAACATAAAAACTGCTTAAAATAAACAAGTGATTCCAGTTTTTTTTTTAAACAAGTTGTTTGTAAATTTTTGGATTGACAATATATCCAAAATTTAGTATTTTATTTCTAATCTACACAATAAATGATACATTTTATTTAAAATAAAACAATTTCTTTTGTAAATTAATTAGCAATATATATTTTTAAATTTTGGCCAAATCTAGCCGTTTTTTGATATTGATCTAGGCCTAAGTCCTGATACCCAGTTGAAAAATCTACACAAAAATTGTTTACAGGTTTGTTTAAATTGTTTGTTATTGTTTTTTTCTTAATTAACCTAACATTTCACTGCTGAACACTCAGCTCTAAATTCAATATTCCACTTCCAACTATTGCTAACTATCCTACGGATATCGTCCCTCCATCTAGTCTCAAGCGTCCTAAGTTACACACACCACATCTCACCAAACAACTGAGCGCTACCGTGGGTTGGATGACACGTTAAACTGTCAGTCTAGGTGGTTGTTCTATATTTCCATAACAACAACCGCCAAGCCTTGTCAGAGGCCTTCGGGCTTTGACACTAAGGGCCTCTTTCACCATCCTCAAGTAAAGTGTTGATTAGTTACTTTCCGATTAGTGCTAATTGCCGAGTAGATGTCCTAAGTAACTTGTGCCAGTTTCACAAACAAAAACTAACCTTCAAGTAACAACTCGCTGATTAAGCAGAATGAATGTACGGAAACGTTCAATGTTCACTCAGTTTCGCTACCTTTACTGTCACAAGTGACAAACGTCAACATTTTATAATCAAAAATAACCTCGTGTGTGTGGATTTTTGTGTCGTGGTATTAAAGTTTTAATCAGATAACATTTGTACCTACTTACATTTTGTACTTTTAGGTAACATTTTATATACATCAAATGGGATGGACCATAACATATTTAAAAAAGTCACCTATCGAGTTTTATTTTTTATTTAAGTTTTTATCAGCTTGATTGTCTTTTTTTTTAGACAAACGGATCTCGCAAAAAGTATTTTTCATCAATATCATCAAAATAATCAACACGATAAAAACACGAATTCTCGGAACTCTTCGTGACGTATGAGAAAATTGTTACAAATCTGGTATTTGATCTTCATTAAATTCAATGATATCCATTTTTAACGTATATTTGAGAATTTTGTGAACACAACCGCAGCTGCAGCAGGTACCTACAATGACAATAGACATAACTGTATAATTTGTCTTACTCGTCGGTTAAGCCCGCTAACGGGCAGATGAAGTAAAGAGTAACTTAAAGGCAAGTTTATGTGGCGATTAGCTCTACTCGGACATTATGAAACTGGCACAGCATGTTACTTACCACGTTAACCGGGGAGTAGCTTACTCGGGACTTTACTTAGGGATGATGAAAGAGGCCCTAAGGCTTACTTACTGATATAGCAATTACAGTAGCCAGCCCCGGATCTACGATTTTTTGGAACCGGGTAGTAACTTAAAACTAGTGGCTGGCCTCTCCAGTATTTGAGATAAAAGACTTTAAAAACTAACAAATTGTTTACATGTATAATGGTTGGCATTTAAAAAAACTACTTTGTTTGGGGGTTTGCCCCCCCTAGATCCGGGTCTGACAGCAGCTCTCGTTAACAATATTCGTTAAAGTAGGCCTATATTTTATATCCAACGGCCCGATGTGAAGCAATATGCATTTATATCTGACCGACATACGAGTAGCTCAGGAAGATGAATTGCTAGTTAATGTTTTTGTAAGCAGCATTCTTTCGGGTAGAGCACTTCTTGTGAAATGAACACAATATCAAATAGTTGTTTTGGTATTTAACATTAGTGTAATGTACTTAAAACATATGGCTCTCAATGAATACAGGGTAAAGTACTAAGCCAAAAGGAGGTCGTCGTTCCCATTATTTCTAACAACTTTTACAATGGAGCCATGAAATAACGAAAAAATAATCTGCTGTTCCAAACATTTTGTCGTATTTTTAAATGGAATAGCTTTTTTTTCGGCCTAAGAAAGATATTTATTAATTTAAAAACCAGATTAGTTAAGTAAGACCTTAGATGTGTTAGATGAATGGTAGAATTATAATCTACCACATCATTATTTCTCAAACTGGTTTTCAAAATATAATTGCATGTTTACAAATTTCTATATGTAGGTATAGCGTAGCTGTTATATCAGGTTGTAATACGGCATGGTGTCAGCGTAACTGTACCTAGATGGTCATTCAGGTCATACTTTTGGTAACACGATGAAAAAACTCATTTCATATTCACTTATACATTAGAAAGTTGATCTCAGTTCCTATATCGGCTTTTAGAAGCAATAGGTGCCTATTTAGGCGCTCCACATAATGTTAAAATGTAAACTTATGCCACAGTCTCACAGTAATGTTAGGCAACGAATGTTCCGGGCAATCTTGGGATGGGTGATCGTCATGGATGTGCATCTGAGCGCTACCATAGATCGGATGACTCATAAATGTTATTGGGGCTAAATGGTGCTGTGTAACATCCACCCATATTTTTTTACTAGCTACCCTTCATTTCACCCAGCATTTCACCCACGTGTTGATGAAAAAAGTATCCTATATGTTATTCCGGGAAATAAGCTATCTTCATTCCGAGTTCGATCCAAATCCGTCGTCATTTTGTTGTGAAGAGGTGACAACATACACACACACATACTGACGAACTTGCGCATTTTTTATAGTTAAGTATAAAATAGTGTGATCAATTAAAGATGCTAATATTTGGATGTTTGTTCCTAGTTCCTATTCAACTCATTCAGAATAGCTCTGGATGAATTTGCCTCCTGGACATAGTATGCTACTTTTTATCTTACAAAACTACAGTTTATTTAGGATAACAAGTTAACAGCAGTGCGCTGGTAGAACATGTTTGTTTCCTTTCTAGACTAGTCACGAACACACCGTCACTTAACATCAGGCGAGCTGTGGTCAAACATCTAGCATTTCATCCATGAAAACAGTTTAGGAGCCGTGCTAGAGCTTTTAACTACTAAATTTATATTAATCTACACAAGACCAGTTTTATAACTTCAGTGTACTTTGCAAGCAATCATAGAATCGCCTCCACGTCGGATAATGTTCATAGACCATATCCATTATCTGTTTTATTTTCATAAGTGTCGATTGTATTCGGTCTCGCAACATCCACCGAAATAAATGTTCTCTTGCAAAAGTTTACCTTCGATTTGTGGAAAAAACCTGTTCGATTTAGAACGAAATGTTGAATGTCCTCAATTTAAAATGTTAAATATTGCACCGAAACACTAACTGCTCTCACCTCGTGGATTAACCAGGTCAGCCTAGGTTTACCGACTTAGTTACCTGACCTACCTCAGATAAACTATCATCATCATCATCAGCCCGGAGACGTCCACTGCTGAACGAAGGCATCCCCCTGAGACCGCCACACTGCACGGCAACCTGCCATTTCCATCCACCGGTTGTCCGCGACTTTTACAATGTCGTCGGTCCACCTAGTGGAAGGCCTTCCTACACTGCGTCTTCCGGTTCGCGGTTGACACTCAAGAACCTTTCTTCCCCATCGGTTATCAGTTCTTCGAGCAATGTGGCCTGCCCATTGCCACTTCTACTTGCAAACCCTGAGAGCTATTACGGTGACTTTGGTTCTTTGGCGAATATCCTCGTTCCAGATTTTATCGCGCAAAGTATCTACGAGCATAGTTCTCTCTATTGCCCGTTGTACTCTAAGTTTCTTCAAAAGATAAACTAGAGGTATTTTAATTATTAGGGTCGATTTGCATCATTCAAAAATATAAGCTTCGCCCCGCAGTTTCGTCCGCGTTTTGATTATGATGTTAAAAAGTAGCCTATAATACATTCCACGAATGAGCTGTGTGAGTGTACCTACCACCATGATATCCTGCAAGTTAGCGGAACTCGTCATGGGTCCGACCACAGATCATATGGCCTGGGTCCGACTGTCTATAATAACTTGCCGGAAGATACAACTAAAGCTTCTAGTCTACAGTCCTTTAAAAACAGATTGAAAAAATGGCCCATTATGAAATCGTTTTACAAGATTGACGAATTTTGTAAATTTTATATAGGAATATTTATATATTTTACAAATTACTTTTCCTCCCGAAGTTATTTTTTTGCCGGCTGTTTGCACACTCCCCGACCCCCCAGGCTGCAGTATGCTAACTGAACGTACTAGCCGCTGGGTTTATCAACATCCAGATTTTGATACAGAACGAAGAAAATAGTACATTATGATACGAGTGTGCTATGTTGGTCATTATTACACTAGAGGCGGTATTATGCGCGCGAGCCACAGGCGAGCGCGATAAGGAAGCCGAGAGTGTATTGAAACATAGCACAAGAGTTTCATACGACTGTTTTCGTCACACTTGCGACGAAAAAACAAACATTTTTGATAATAATCAACCACACAGCGTTTAAAACGTCAACGAACATTTGCGGAAAACGGCGCCCAAACCAGCAATGCGCGCGCAGGTTGACATTTACTTCAGCGGCATAAGAACTCTTTGTTGGTATTACAAAAAAACTGTAAGTATTAACCGGCTATTTTAAGAGTGCTTCGTATACATACGTCTAATTGCAGTCACGTACAAACTTGACTTTACTGGGTTATACCTATTATAGCACAAGTGCCGTAATGTAAAGTAAAAAGCACGCGTGCGTAATAGCTTGGATTATGAGCCTAAAACTGATGCAATAAGATCCACTTTATGAGCAAGTGTGATGAAAACATTATTTATTTCACGACTTGTAGTTTTTTTGTGTGATTCTTACAAGTATTAACAGTTATCTTGTAAGGATAATTTTCTTAGTAATTCGAACACGAATCTTCTGAAACTACAATGGTCTGTTGGGTATGCGCGTCACACACTCGGGCCCTATTGTTTGGAAGCGTACGTATTTTATAAGCCATTGTATTCCATTCCAGATGCCTTGTCTAGTGTGCGATGTGACTTCGTGTGTTCTCAACATCCTTGCCAATAGTTCGCTGAGCAAAGTTCTGCTGTTAGAACAAATTTGAACTGTGTTAATGGACTTAATGGTTTTTAACGTATGGCCAATGCGAAATGCGTTTATCACTGGTTCTTCTTACTGAACAGTGAAACTACGTATAATTATAGCAGAATAACTTTATCGAGAATGCCAGGATCGCTAACTTTATTATTTAAAACACGTTTAGGTCCGCGGTTGACCACTAACTCGCCTGTAGGTGAGCCACGATGTGGTCGGAAATAAATGACGTAAGCTTGTAACTATTATTACGTCTACGTATATTGTCTATTTGTTTTTTTTTTATATGCGAAGGGTGGGATATCCAACGGGACTCTATTACAAAGCCTGGCTGTCTGTCTGTCTATTAGTTTTATCAGCTCTATATCGGTATCTTTTGAGCAACATTCAACATTTTCATAAATCAATATTTACATACAGCTTATTACCCGAATACTTAAAACTCTTTTTACCACTTATCATGTGTGTAGGAGAGTTCACGAATTTTTTTTCGTTGTCCTTGCTCTTTATGTCGATCACCCATATACAAATTCTGATCGTGCATCACTGTGTGAATTTGGGGAATATTAACGCAGACTTTGGCATGATACCAGTTTATGGTACCTACTGTGGGATTATGAGCTTGGTAACCGATGTGCTATTGAGGCTTACGCCATCTTCAACTTTCCAAGAAATTGCTTTACAATTGCTATGAATTTTAATTTCAGAAAGTTAACAGCTATGTTTGATGAAAGAAAATCAATTACAATCAAGGGCCGAAACTATTTTTCGAAAGTTAATTTAACAATCGTGGTTTTGTGTGATTTGCCTACTTATGTTGTACGTTCCTACGTCTGTTCGTCTCTCTTCTTGATTCTGAATAGATCATTGGGAGACGGTTATCATATTGTTAAAATCACGGATCGAACTTGGGCACGATTGGAGTGTGACTTATATAGGCAGATAGCACAAGAGAAGCCTGTACCCAATAATGTTAGAAAAGACTGTAATGATGATCATTTCTTATAGTTATGCATATCTACTCACAATTTAGTAAAATCTGAAAATAGAACAGTTCTGTCGGATACGAAAAGGCAGCTTTGTTAGTAGCTAAGGTGTTTTGAACTGTAAAAAACATTTCCTACTCAAACTCTTCAAATATCCATTAGCACCTTCTCTATTTTTCCTGAAATGTAAACCATTGTCCGATTCACCACTCAGGCTATATATACGTGTTGGTCACGCTCACGACATCTTGCCAAAGTTCGATGGCCAGTAGGTACTTCAAGCACACACTTTATGACTCATGGCTCAAGAAATACTTACTGTTACAAAATCTAAAATGAGCAGTGGAGCCATCAGTTTTCAGGCGGCCTAGTGATACTAATTTCCAATACCTTCTTGTATGAACAACCATAACCATACCTTCTTGTTCTTGTGTTGTTTGTATAAACTAGGCCAAAGTTTCACATGCCTTTAATCAGACTCCAAAAAAAGTGGTCAATTGGTAAAAAGTCTCTGGTGCGGGATTTCGGGAATTATCGAATTCTACTCGGCAGATCGCAAATCAGAAGCACAACTGAACTTTTCTTTCGGCAGCAAGATAGGTTAACAATATTATTAAATTTGTAGATTAAAACTAGACGCGACTCACTCGTTACCGAGGCACCTGATGTCTTATCAAGACGTCTACAATATCCTTCGAAAATAATGACGATCTTTAAGGCGTTTAGGTGTTTGTGTTTTATCATAGAATTTCGGAGGATTTAAACAAGCCTTCATGATATTTACGACTGTTTTAATTCAAAGACAAGATAAGGGCATGTGGTGTAGAGATAAGTCAAGAATAATTAAGAAAGATTTTTATTTTGTTTTTGTATTAAATATTTTCTTCCGAAAATATTGAATAGCTCAAAAACATTGAAATGTTTTTGAGTTATTCAATATTGTTTGCAATAATAGAATTGCTGCATTTAACTGTACATCATATAGTTTAATAGAAGCATCATTGTGATCTCATATTACGGATGTCGCAGCTCGTAAATCGATTTGTTTGTTTTCCTGAATGAGTAATAAAATTACTGAATTTCTAAATAACGGTTAGCCAAAATCGAACCGCATTTTTGCAAATTGATGTTTACTGACAAGTTACTGGAGCAAAAGTATATAGGTATTTGGTTTGAGTCAGACATCTGGGACCCAACGAAGATTCTGCTCTTTCAACTCGAAATTATTAGTAATCTTTAAATTATGTATGTTGGATCGATGAGAACAGGGTAACACAATAGCCGTAGAAAACGAAAGCAAACAATTTTCTATAGGCGAAAAGAAAATCGTCGATAGAAACAACATAAAAAGTTAATAGCACCTTGACGACAATGTTGACGTAAATAAATTATATTTCTTAACTAAATGTAATTTAACTTATAAGCATGAATAATACTTAATTAAAAAAGGATAGGATGGTCCATTAACAAAATACTTTTGTAAACACCATAGCTTGCAGGAAGCTGGTCATAAGATAGAAGTCAATCCTTACAAAGTTCCTTAGTTAGTTCCAATATGCGGTAAATTATTGCAGATAGAATGAAATCGCGTTTAGAATTATTATGGGTTGTAAGCAGGTATGAGTATAATATAGCTATCAAACAAAATATTGTCTAGAAGACATAGTAGTAATAAAAATAGAGGTAAAAAGACGTAGTGGTGGTAATAAAAGTCTAAAATTCTAAATATTCATAACAGATATTATACCTAATTACAACTAAATCCTTGACGAGCTTTGATAAAATCAATACAGACACGTTTTTTCGCACATTTTAAACGCGAGACAACATTCTTGTCTCCAAGGTTTTAAAACTAACCTTAGTTCTTTTGTGGTCTGAAACTAGGTCTTGTCAAGTCTAGTCATCTGTGAATCACGTGCAATTTGGGCATTTAGCATACTGTACCGTTGAAAGTGGCAAGGAGTAGTTTATAATGTAGTGTTTACAGAAGTGACAATACCGTTGTTGCCTTGAGAAATTTAACTTTTACAGGTTTATATATTTTATTACATGATAAATTTATAGGTCTTTATAGGTCTTAGAAATGGGATGATGAAGGCTGATGGATTTGTAAAGTTGATATATTACCGACAAAAAAAAACATATATTACTCTGTAAAATATCATTTTCTAATATTGGTAAAAAACAATATTTGAGATAGAGTTTTTTTTTTAGTTTTTAAGTTAAGTTTAAGTTTTTAAAGTTTTAAGCAATAACAAATTTTATTTTTAAATACAAATAATCTGAACTTGGAGAGCTAGTGGCACTCCATAACTCTGTGTCTGGTGGCAAAAAAGCTAAGTAAACAGTTTTGGATGCTGTACTTTATTGTATCTACTCTTTTTTTGCTGACTAGCTAATGACGTGGCTTTCGGCCTTGCGGATATAGAGGCTGGACCCACGACTAACCTAGGCCCGAGTGAGAGATTTAGACTTTCTGTATTTGGATCTCTAGCATAACATGCCATGGTTCCAGATTTTTTACATAATTATAATAAAATCGGGTTTAAGTTGTGAATGGTCTGTCAATCAGAAGGTATGTACCTATTAAGTTTACCGCATTTTTTTAAATGTGTATATCTTGATTAACAGATTTGGGTGATGTAGTTCAGTGTGTTTTTTGGTTGCTAGCTAATGACGTGGTTCTCGGTCTTGCGGATATAGAGCTTGGACCCAAGACTAATCTAGGCCTGAGTGAGAGATTTTGACTTTGTTTATTTGTATCATAATTGCACAACATCTCATGGTTCTAGTTTTCTTTAAATGTAATGAAATCGGGTTTCAGTTGTGAACGGTCTGTCAGTCAGTATGTACCTGTTAAGTTAACCACTAATATTATTTGTGTGTCATCATCAGCCCGGAGACGTCCACTGCTGAACGAAGGAGGCCTCCCTTAGACCGCCACACTGTACGACAACCTGCCACTTGCATCCACCGGTTGCCCGCGACCTTTACAATGTCGTCGGTCCACCTAGTGGGAGGCCTTCCTACGCTGCGTCTTCCGGTTCGCGGTCGCCACTCAAGAACCTTTCTTCCCTATCGGTTGTCAGTTCTTCGAGCGATGTGGCCTGCCTATTGCCACTTCAACTTGCAAACCTTGCGAGCTATGTCGGTAACTTTGGTTCTTTGGCAAATATCCTCGTTCCGGATTCTATCGCGCAAAGTAACTCCGAGCATAGCTCTCTCCATTGCCCGTTGCGTGACTCTGAGTTTCTCCAAAAGGCCAGCAGTTAAAGACCACGTTTCATTTCCATATATCATCACTGGCAACACACACTGGTCGTAGACCCTTGTCTTCAGACACTGAGGGATTTTGGACGAGAAGATATTACGCAATTTCCCGAACGCTGCCCATCCGAGTTGGATTCTTCGGGCGACCTCTTTGTCGAAGTTGGACCTACCTAACTGAACAATCTGTCCAAGGTAGTTGTAGTGGTCAACAACTTCGAGAGTATCGTTCCCAACGACAACCGGTACGGGCACAACATGGACATTGGACATGATCTTTGTCTTGTTCATGTTCATTTTAAGACCCACCTGTTGGGAAACATTACTGAGGTCGCTGAGCATAGTATTGAGGTCCTTCAGCGTCTCTGCCATGATAACTATATCATCGGCAAAGCGAAGGTGAGTGATGTATTCGCTATTAATGTTGATGCCGAATCCGTTCCAGTCCAAGAGCTTGAAAACGTCCTCCAATGCGTGTTTGTGTGTAAGTAGCATGAAATATATGATATTTCGGTAATTTGACAACAATACACATTTTTATCTTTCTTATTTCTTATATTCAGTTTACAATACAATACACGCCTGAATGTATTTGTTATTTATAGGATAAATTATATAAGAACGTAAATGTCATACTAAACTGGCAAATAATTATTTATATTTGATTAAAGTATTTAAATTTAACGTATTATATAGACACATATTATATTCATTATTAAATTTATTCGAAATACGACTCATCTAGAATGTTTTATTCTCAACCAACATTAACATGTTGCCATTTACTGACTGAGGTAAATAAAACAAAAAAATATTTATACAGATAGTAAAGATTGGTTAATATAGTACAAAAAAATCTAAAACATCATAATTTAAGAAGATAGAAATAGGTAGCTAGTAGCTGTAAATATATCAACAACAAAACTAAGAAAGTCTTTAAAGAATTTGACATGCATTGTACTCGTAAATAAGATAGTTTTAAACGGATAAGATATAAGAATAAAAACGGCCTTGCAATAAGCAAATAAAACAAAATAAGCTCGTCAACGAAGCAAATTACTTCTTGTTGTTTTACAATTACATTGTAATTGATATTGTAATTTACCTCTACTGTAGCTATCCTGCCGTAAATAGGTAAACAGACCACAAACATTAACCACACGTTAGTCATCGCGGTTGATATGATAATACAAACACGGCTCATTGGAACAGCATTCGAAGAATCATCGGATATAATGAATATTCATGCCGGAATAGAAACGAAACGGCAAGAAACGGCCGGTAGCGAGACGAGTTCAAAAGAACACATGAGTAACGGAATCGCGACCCACGATGCTTTCTCGAACACCCTCTATTATTATCTATGTTCCGTGATATCAATTTAATTACTTTTGATTAGAAGATTAGGCTTATCTACTTAATTATTAAAGATATTAAAATCATCGTCTCGGATCAAGTAAATCCTTGTAGCGGGAGAAAAATCGATATCTAAGTATAACTACACAAACTTACGTGTAAAAATAAGTCCTCCGCTAGTTGAAAGTCCGAACACTGTTGACGCACTGGGGGGTAACGATTAGCACAGGAATTTGTTTTGTTTACACAGTGGTCCAGTTGAGTAATGTTGTTTGCAAGATTTAGATAATTTAGAACCGAGCGAGAGACGTGCTTCCACCGTGCGGTTCCTTCGGAGACTATTTTACTCGTGGCGTATAGTGTGCTGCGCCGGTTCGGTCAACTGAATTTCGAATGGTTATAACTTAACCCTCGTCTACTATAGAGACTGCAGTTTTAAGTTCATGTCAACAAAGATCATTTTCCTCCTACCATCTATCTTCCACATGCACATTGTGTATGCCACGGTCGTTTACACATTTCTTTTGAGCGGGAGAAAAGGCGAAAGGACACTGGAGTCGGTTCAAGACTTACTTGCCACGTTATAGTATCGGAATCGTGCAGTCATTAAAATTGTTAATGACCTCTTGAGTTCGATCATTGTCGAGCTGGGTGGTAGAGCTATGGAAACAGTTAAGATATATTTTTTATCTGTAGGTCCAGTCCACAGAAATTATCAACACATTAAACTGTGGTTATTATTTGTTATTATACTGTTACAGTATACACTGATTGATAATTCTCTAACCTCTGTAGAGTGTACTCTACTGAGGTTAACGCTACATTCACATTTTTATAGGAAAGCTGGTTTATTTGTTTTATGGGTCCCGGTTTCTTATAGTTTTCTCCATTCTTTATGGCTCTCTCTAATCAGCGTTTACGATCCCTTAATATTCAAGATTGTCGTCATATTTTTTGTGTGACAGTATGCTTGCGCAAGCTGTGGGTGGTATAGGCTTCTCTCTTACTTTGCTATTATATGCCTCGAATCCTCGATCCTGTGCTAATCAAGTACCTACACTGGGGCTTGTAATATCGAAGGTTTTGTATTCCGATACTGGTTTTCGATATTTGATCTCAATATCGGAATTCTGGTATTAATACCGGAATTGAAACATATATATAGTTTTAAAGAGAATTTAGGGTGTTTTAGGTGATTTAGTTTGCAATGACGGCACGTTTAAATCAACCGGTGTCTCCTTGAAAGAGTCGCAGTGTAGTCAGGCGGTTCAGCCGATTCGTTGCGAAGGCCTTGATGCGAGGTGCGTCCGTCACCCATCCTGCGTGCGTTAGCACTAACTATATCCTAACTAATACTAATACATTATACATACATGTTAATACTAATACATTCAAAAGTAACTCTACCTGCTCTTTTTTATATTTTCACGATCACCGATCTTCATAAAGAGATAAGCTAAAACTTCGGAAAACGCAAGTTAGTTTTATCTTTTCAATTTTTCATCACAACCACAAAAAATTACTACGTTACAGAAGATTCACTGCCATAAAAAACGAGTCTCCATATCATATTCAGAGCAAGCTAATTTGTACTCCATTTGTATATGAGAGTGTGTTGATTTTACACTGTAACACTTGCATTGTTTACATCACGCGGCCATCTCTGGCTGCAGCTCAGCACTACAGTGGAATATCGACACACTGCACCATATAATAAAGAAAGTAATATAATAATTTCTAATATTTCATACAGTAGGTACAAAATATTAGCTTGCCCTGAATATGACAATGCTTCGAAAGACACATTTACTATGGGAGTTACATCACATCAACGTCTCTCCCTTAAAGGGAGGTGTTGCCATAATCCCCACGCTTGGCAGGCGACTTGGGGATCGCAGAATGGTTTCCGTCTTTAACCGACAAGACGCTGCTGCCCGTCCTCCGGTGGTTCTGGATGCAGTTTTAGGACATGCCCAGCTATATTACATTTTCTGTGTCACAATCACAACGCTAGTTTTGGCGAAGTACAGTATTATTTCCTTTTCTAGATCTCTCGCTGCACATCTATTGCAACATTTGCCACTTTCCCCGCACTGAGCCGGTGGTGATCGCTAGTTTGTCTGGTGGTTGTCTGACCACGGCAGTTGGTCTACTGCGGCAAATAGTTTTCTACATGAACGGCTCTACGAGCACGCATACTGCAGATATTGCTCAGCGGTCTGTAATGAAGAGGGTGACCATGGTTTGAATATCTCTAGGCTAGTTCGCTTGCCTAGTAGAGTAGAGAGTACCTGTTAACGTTTTTATTGAACCACCCCTGGTTGTATTTGATCAGAAACAAAGGGAAAGGGAAATGTTTTTATGAACTAGAAGTTTTTTTAAATTATTACAGTAAATACGATGTGAAATGTTAATAGTTTAATAATAAGTAATTAATAGTCTGAGTTGACATCTACATAAAATCAATATTTTTTTCCTTTTGACATTCATTACTTTAAATTAATTCATTTTACCATACAATTAACATTTCAAAACTTAATAAATATTATAATACAACATAACATAATAATTGTTAATAATATTCATACGCCTGTAACGGCAAGTTTTGGCAATAGACGCACAATTTTGTATCTACCATCCTGTACACCTAAAACTTATGAATAAATGAATGATATGATATGAATAAGATGCTAGGATGATGGTTTAGTGTTTGCCTGGAGGTGATGGTTTAGTGGGTTGTTCCTCAGTTGGCCTATGACGACTCATCCTTCGTAGCTTCGTACTTGAAGCTTATTTTAAAATAAGAGATTATTAACGTATTTTATAATTATTATTTCATTTCATAGTGATTATTTTTTTGTGACATACTTAATGAAATTTGACTTATAACTTTGGTGTTATCAATAAACTATTTGTATTTTGTATTTTTTTTTCTTAACTCAATTGTTTTCTATTCTCAACTCATCCGTCAGATTGTTTATCAGTTTATTAATCTGAACTCAAATTAGTAAAAATTGAATTTCTACTATAATTACTGTTTCGGATCACCTTTCAGCGATACCACAAAATAAATGATAGTGGAAGGAGCGATACAAACTTCCGACACAAATCCCGATATTTTTCTTGTCTGACAAAAATATTAAATTATTTCATGACAGCGATGTTGATAATTTCAAAAGACGTGATGGACACCCTCGCCTATGATGCCGAACCCTGGGAGGTCCGACGCAAACAACGCAAAAGCATTCAATTACAAGGGCAATTTGTCATTGCATCGGATTGAAAGGGTTTCTAATTCTCTGCTTTATCTTATTTGGTCTTAATTCGTTTATTCTTTATCTACTTCTTAAAGACTGTTTTTTTTAAAATAAAAATCCACATTTAGCATTTCTATTACAGCTGATTATTTCATGCCAGTGTTAAACAGCGGTTTCTAAGAATCACATAAAATCGAAATGAGGTATTATGACATTTATAATAATGTCTCGTAGATCATCTAACAATACCAGTAACATACGGTTAATTTTATATCAAAGTCAGTTTTGTGAAAATTATTGACAAATAGTTCCAGCGCTAAATATTCCAAAATGCGCATCACCAAATGTGAACGATACCTATTTATCACCAACAGCCCGGAGACGCTCACTGCTGAACGAAGGCCTCCCTTCTAGACCGCCACACCATGGGCGTCGCCAGAGGGGCAGGGGAGCTCTGGGGGTGCACCCAGAGGGCAAATCTACTGATTTCGTATTTTCTCCTTCGTGAACGAGAAAACTTATCTCACCCGTCATCAGCAGGGCTAACATGCGCACCGCGAGAAAATTTTGTCGTGTCTTTATGTCGTGCGAAAACGAGACAAACTTATACAGATTCGTAGCCTTGTCCTGTTTTTAAGAATCGAGAAAATTTTCTCGCGGTGCGCATGTTAGCCCTGCTGGTCTAGAATGGCATTGGGTTTGATGTACTTTTCAGATTATACCTAACAATATCAGCTGGAAAAAAGGGTTGTTCTTAACTGATCCTTGGTCAACTCATCCTTTTTTTATAAAATATCTCAACTCGTCCTAAATCAGTATTCTTAGCCCGTCCGACTGAATTATTTTAATTTATTTTCTTAACTTATTCGGAATGTAATATTGGTGTCATCAGATGCTCTTTCCAAACAAAAACAATAAGAAAGGTATGGATAGCAGCAAAACTTAGCATTATTAATCTTCTTAGTTCTTAGAAATCTGCACAAGTCAGAAGCGTAATATTTTACCATTTGATAATATTTTAAAACAAAGCCAAACGAGTATAATTGATAAGTATTTTCGATTACTGCTGGGTAGAAATTTCGGTGCCTCAAAGATTTAGTCGGAACTTTTTATAACCTTTTAAGAACCTTTATAAGCTAGTTATAAAAACAATTAAACTGTTGAATACTTCTTTAAATATTAGCTGACGTCTAAATATTAACATACTTCTTCGCAATAGAGGATAGTTAGTTTGTAAGTAGAGGTAGACTATATTGCAGAGCCCGCCTGGGGAAGTGCCACACATTTGCCAGTTATTCAAGCGCCAAGCAGTAGAGTGCAAGCATTACTGTGTTTTGGTTTGAAGGGCAATGTTACCAGAGAAATTACTGGGCATGACGAAATTAAACATCTTATATCTCAGGTTGACGAGCGCAGTGCTGTACAAGGCAGGATTTTATTCGCAAGTTCGAATTTCTGTTACTGCTATAGTTATGGGCAGGCGTGATGCTCATCACCAAACAAACGTCTCGCACGTCTCGTAATCCATAGCATAAAAAAGGCTGTTTCGCTATAGTGTATTAATGTATAGGTTTTAAGGTAAAATAACGAAGCTGAACTAATTTCCATGTTAGAGGAAGCTTACACTGTATTTTTTTGCAAACAGTACAAACCGTGGTATTTGTAAAAATATTGAAGTCGGATGAGATAGCAATACAAAAAGGATGAGTTAAGAGTAAGTTATAATGTGTTCAAATATCTATCATAGGACGAGTGAGGATCAACCCGGAAAAAGTACATGTGCATTTTCTCTTTCGAAAGCACTATACACTGTTATCGCGTCTACCATTCATTGGTGCGTGCCATACGGTTCACCTAGTGGGAAGCCTATCTACGCTGAGTCTTCCGGTTTGTGGTCGCCACTCAAGAACCTTTCTTCCCCCCATCGGTTATCACTTATCAGTTCTTTGAGAGATGTGGTCTGCCCATTGCCACTTAAACCTGTGAGCTACGTCCTACCTATACGCTATGTGCTATCTGTGTGTATGTGTGTGTGTGATACCTATTAGCCCTCTTATATTATTTTCTGGAAGCGTCTAGTTGTAGCAACCACAATCGGGTGTAGTGTAGACAACTCAGTGGTATTGAATCTAGAAGTCTGAAGCATATAACTGGGTTCGTTTACCGGCCTAATAGAGATATAATTAAAAAATAAAGGCTTTTCGTTGGCAAGCGCATAAATTGTATTTAATGTTCATAATAAAGATATAACAGAAAAAAATGGTGCCTCGGAAATGTAGGAAATTTGGGAAAATATTAAAGTACCTTTTTCTATGGGTTTATTGAAACTTAAACATCGTCTGTCAAGTTAGTTAAAGACAAAATCAATGTCTGCTTTTTCCGGGGCTGAACAGATATTGTTTATTCTATGTTTTTTAGCTAAATGAGCCAGGGTGAAAGCCCTCCATATTAAGGAGGATGCCTTCGACCACCAGTGGACGTCTTCTGGCTGATGTGTGAGCGAGGATGGTGGCATGGGTGAGCAATTGAGCATGGCATGGCACCCCCTTGAAGCACAGGTAATCCTAGTGGATCGTAGAGAAAAAACACTCAGAGAATTCTACTGGAGAGTATGAGTGAGAGGCATTATTTCACTTCGCAGTGCTATCAGGAGAAAAACCTTCATCTCTTGTCGTATAGTATACGCCCTTATCTATTGTCTAGTATTTAGTACGTATTATAACTATAAATTGACATTGTGTAATAATTACTGACACGATTAGATAATCGCTATTGTAATCAAATTAGAGCAGATTCTACCATTTATTCTACTGGAAATAATGTAAAGTAAAGTACTTTAAACGTCAACCTTGATGATTGGAAACGTAAAATTTGGTTACGAGGATTTCGTTTTTAAAACATTTTGACACAGGATAAGTAATAACTAACTATTCAGAGAGTAATTCACATTTATTAAAGAACCCTCTATAGTATAGTAAAAAATATATGTTTATTTTAGAATGAATTAATCATACAAAATAGTTGATAAACAGTCGAAGTTGTTCAAAGTTCTTCAGATTTTTCCTTTTGTGTTATCAACGAATATTATATCTGGGTAGAATCGCCTAATCTTGACAGGTCTGCGTCGCTACCGTGCTCTCCTTCGGCAAATGATACGATTGAGCTCTAGTAGACTCCTAACACTGTCTCTATACTACATAAACTAACGAAGTTTTGTAAGCAATCTTTTTGTAGATGTATGTAGTGAAATGACAGTACCTTATTTCAGCCGCATTTGGGTCAAGTAGGTAAAGAAAAAGCCAAATAGAGATAGATACCTAGAAGTTTCGAGAATATACCACTGAAGAAAGTACCCCGCTAGCTGCGCCCGCGCCTCAGCACGCACATTGAATTTATTTTTCGGTCGTATTAGGTTTCCTCGCGATGTTTTCCGTCACCGAATGGCCGGTGGTATGAATATCCGTAGATAAGCTCCAAAGAGCTCATTGGTATGGGTCTGGGTTTGAAGCCGCGACCTCACGACTACAAGTCGAGCGGTCTCCTAATTAGGCTACCACGGCCTTAAAAAATAGAGTACAAGTTAGCTTGCGATGAATATAATAATAATAATGTCATTTTTATTGCGGAAATATAAGTCCATAGTTATTTAAAATTAATGGTATCCTACTGTGAGAGCAAGGGTCACAAATCAGTTATTTTAATTTATTTTGTGCTATAATTATTATGCTTTTGTATTCTAGTCATTTATTAGTTGTGAACCTTAAATTTATTAATATGAAATTTTTGATGTTTTGATTGAATTAAATTACAAATAATATTTTTTGAATTAGATAATAAAATAACTATAAGTTCTATTTTTGGTAATGAAATAAATTATTATTATTATTAATGTCACAGAATTAATAATAATAATGTTTTTACAAAATATTTACAAACACGCAATCTTAAAAATAACAAACACTTGCATTAATAAATTCATTTCACAATTTTTGCACGTCTCTACCCGCACTCACTTATTCTAGATGGACAGTCTGTGCGCTCAACAATCATTTGCAGAACGCTGTTACGGCATGAATATTAAAGTAAAAGTAAAGTAATAATCATTTTATTTCAGAAACAAATAAGGCTATAATCTAATGAGTGAATCTTCTGTGAGTAGTTACTTATCATGTTTATTTGTGGTGTGGTATTACCGCTATGGTACAGATTGTTGAAGCGTCGTACAATCGTACAAAGCTAGGTTACTGATTAGCTGTACAGTGAAGGCTTGCGGGGTGATAAGGTTTATATTTAAGTGTTTGAGGCATTATCCTTGTAAGCATTCTGCGTCAGGTGCCGCAGGGAACGTGTCAAGATGAAGGTGTTCAGTGCAGTGGTACTTGCGGTCCTGCTTGCAGGTACCTATGTGGTTGTGAATATAGTGATCATTATTTAAGGCCCGGATATTAAAATGTGTAATTGCGCTTGACCGCCATCACGCCCGATGTTAAGCGAAGGTGCAAATCTACGATGGAGCACGCTTGAAAAAGAAGCCGAATCAGTCGCGACTTGAAGACACCCAGATTGTATTCATCGGAAAACACGCACTCCGCAAAATCAATGTTATTAAGTGAAGTCGCTATACATAGGGTAACAAAAAGGTGTGGTAATAATGGCGGGTATGTACTCATCATTAAGAATAACTTTAACTATAGGACCAACCCTCAAAACGAGTTTATTTTTCTATAGAAAAAGTTCTTTGACCTCGGACAAAATGTGTGGAACAGCAGATTTTTTCCTAGATTTCAGGATTGGCCCCATATATAAAAGTTGTTCATAATGATGAGTAAACACATGCCCTTCAGTATTGTTGATCCTTTTTGTTACACGTTGTATATTAAGTATATTTGCAATAAAAAAATTGCAAATATAGGCAAGGTTAATTAGACGTATAACCTATTTCACTCAGATAGTGTAGCTTTCAATTGGTGCAAGAATTATGGAAATCAGATCAGTAGTTCCGAAATATATACTCATAAACTTTACATCTTTATGTATTACCACAGAATAAATAATAGTACTCCGTACAGAAAGTTTACTCCGCAAAGGAATTTAAATAAATAAGGACTCTATCAACTAGGCAATAAAGTAGCAATTCAACTCGCACAGCGCTGGATACCGCTCGCTATATTCACCTAGATATACCGCTCTCTTTCTATCACGTATGGTTAGTTGGTTTATTCCACTTTGGATTAAAGTGGAAAGTGGAAAGTGGAAATTAAAGTCCCTCGAAATTAAAACCTCGGACTCATTGCACCTAGGTGATATCACCTGGGTGATTTGTTTCGACATTTTGGTGTCCTTTATTCACCTTGGAATTAATTACGTGCGACGTGGCTAGCGTGCGGGCGGCCACTGACTTCTGCCTTGCATTGTCCTCCCGGTTGGAGCGCCTGCCGAACATACCTAAACTGTGGAGTGACACCCCTCTGGTATTACTCAGTGCCCCGCGGTTTCATCCGCAATCCCTGGGATAAAAAAGGAGCCTATTTGTTATGATATGGTATAAATAGCTCAAGCTTAGCCTCTAATCCAAATTTTATTCAAATACGTTTATACGTGATTGAGAAACATACATCCAAAGATCCAAACATCTAAACATACAAAGTTTAACATTTATAACATTAGTAGGATCAACGACGATAAGTAGGATTATAGATCTATTTAGTTACCAAAACTAACTACTAACTACTACTACTTTTAATTACTAATCAGAGTCTATGATTATACAACTGGAAAAGATTAGGCAACGTAATACTAATATCGTTATAATCAAATGACTGATAGTCTAACCACCAAGGATACTCATTTAAAGTAGGTAGATTTATTATTCAATTAACATGTTATAGATAGGTACTATAATTTTATTTAATTGAGTCCGCTTTGGTATATTTTGTACAGTTTCTCTTACCAGCCCCGAATCAATTGTGTTCCTTTGCTTAAATTAGCGCTATCGTGGTTCAAATGTCTGGTATACATTATCGGTCCCTGTTTACTTGTCCCATAGAGTGTGTGAAACATATAACATCATTGACTTGTCCTGTAACCACAAACTCTTAGTAGTAGGTATAAATGTAGGTTCTTATGCATAAGACACTATAAAACAGTGTTATTAATAAACCAACCTATTTTAGTTATAAAGTGTTATATGTCTTCTTTTCATTTCGTAATTCGAAAGAAATTGACAAAACACTCTTTGACTAAAATAGGTTAATTAATTGTTTAGTGTTTTATGAAACATATAATATCATTGGTTTTATGCATAACACAGGTAAGGTAATCTTTATACACCGTCAAGTCATGTCGATGCCTGCGGGCTGCACTATAACTCTGACGATAATGCTGATTATTTTAGTTAGCCTACATTATGAACTTTAATTTAATAAATTACTTTTGTTTTAAATATTGGCTTAGGTTGGGCTGTAGCTTTATCGTCAGATAGACTATTTATTAACCATCTGGCAAAAACCGAATAGTTAAATAATATAAAAAGACTACTTATATATAGGTAGATACGTAGATAGATAGAAACTCTTAATTGTGCACAGTATAAATAAAAACAACAATAGAAACAAGAACCTTGTGAACTAGTGCCACAAGTGGCGGCCTTATCGCCAATAGTGATATCATCCAGGCAATCATGGTAATAATAAGGGACAAAATAGACTATGTAGAAGACAAGATAGTGAATATAGACAATATAAAAGACAAAATAGACAATATAAAAGACAAGATAGAAAATATAAAAAGACGAGATAGACAGATTTATCATCTCCTCTTCTTTTCTATCTTGTCTTTTTGTATTGTCCATTTTGTGTTTTAATAAGATAGACAATAAAAAAGACAAAATAAAAGAAGATAGATAGTGTTTAACTTCAATATACCTGTGTTCCAGGAACCAACGCCGCCGTGACTGACGTGTACCGCGATGCGGGTAGTTACTTCGCTTTCTCGGTCCTAGCTGTAGGACAAAGCATCACGACATGCCGCCTCACAACCCCCGCCGGAGTCAATCTAGACTTCACCCCTGGTGCCGCTTCACAGCACGGAAACAGATACCAACTGCAGCCGATATCCGACTCCATGCCGACCTGCTCGGTGCTGGTTAGCGATTTGCAGAGCTCTGACAATGGAGTTTGGGAAATAGCATTTTTGACCGCAGCTGGTACTGGGGCCTCCCAGAAATACCAACTTCAAGTCACTGGTACAGGTAGGATTTTATAACTAGTACCTTCTTGTATACCTACTAAGATTAAGCTAAAAGCGCATTACCACTGGGTGGAGACAATCGGAGAGAAAACGTGCAAGAATCGATCAAACACATTGATTGTTGAAATATTTTAGTATATGATTGGTCGGTTTTGCCGCGTCTTCTCTCGACCCCGCTCGTCTTAGCCTTGTGGAAATGTAAGGGACCGTACCCATATTACGTGACCAACTTTTTACAGTGTTCTATGTTTCGAAACGCTAAGGATTCCCCTCTCTGTGACCAAGCATATTCTTTTAATATTTTGAAGACCCCCGTCACCCCTAAACTGGACACGTATAATGGGTAAGTTCCCTAACCTTATGCAGTTACTCAGGGCGATAAAAATAGTTTTGCACGCCTGTACAAAATAATATTACCGGTACAAAAACTATTGAACTGGGTTGGTATTTTCCTGTGTGAAGCTTTTGCATCATGCGGACTCATCCATATCTCACACATTTTCATGTATGCCACGTTGGAGTCGTGTTTTTACACGACCACGATGCAGTCGTACAACTTAAATTAGATACCACCCAAAAACACGAAACTACGATACGTTGACTGTTACTTTCTTAACATCGTAACGCTATTAATTAGCAAAATGATGACGCAAAAAGGTGGTATCCACATACAAGTAGTAGGCACTTTGTACCTAATCAGTTTATGTTGTAAGAAATAATAAGTAACAATCAACGTAAAGATATATTGACTTATCAGCAAAATTGGTTGCTACGTGAACGGTACCTATTTAAAATTTACATATATTAAAATTTACATTGTATATAACAAATTTGTAGAGAACACAATTTCTTATAGTCAAAAGTATCTTAAGAAATAACCACATGGCAGTATTTATAATAAATCCTTAGACACTATGATCATAGAATTATTTCAGAAGCACAGGAATCAGAGGAGTCACATGAAATAAACGATGAAACGATTCATTCATTAAATGTCATCGAATTCCCTACAACAACCGGTCAGTTT
This sequence comes from Erannis defoliaria, assembly GCA_905404285.2. Classification (NCBI taxonomy): domain Eukaryota; kingdom Metazoa; phylum Arthropoda; class Insecta; order Lepidoptera; family Geometridae; genus Erannis; species Erannis defoliaria. Next base: position 4,938,714 of record FR990066.1, on the reverse strand, counting down.
ATCGATATATCGTTACCACGGATCGATTATGAAGAGGATTGCTCTATCCGAACACCAGACAAGCAGTATATTGAAGCATCACAAGTTAACTTAGAAGGTGTTACGGTCCACAAAAGCAGTTATTTTGTATCATGCAGAATCACTATTGGTCCGATGACAGAAAGCTTATTAGGGGAATGGGCAGTTTGTGGTAAATACACGGAGAATGATGAGGAACACGAAAGATGCCAACTTGCTAAAATAAACTGGAGTAAGTTTCAACAATTCTAGAATTTTAAATATTTTATTCCAAAATTGTGAAAGTAGGTACATATATACTACATAATATACATATCATGTATTTTTCTTAACTCTGACTAACAGACACTGGATAGCCGAAACTGTAACTAACTAATAGGAAAGTATAAGTATTTCTGAATTCTGTGAAATATCTGCTAGGGGGTTATCTAGGGTATGCTTCGATTCCGAGCCTCCTTGAAGCAATAGTATATTTTTGTGACCTATTTTTCTTTAATAGCAATAAAGAAGAAAACTATAATTTAATATTTTCATTTCATATCATTTTCATCTTGGTACAAGGGTAAGTGAAATAGAACAGATATAAACAAGTGCGTAGGTACGTGTGTAAGTCTTTTGAGACGGCAATAAATCATTAATGTGAAAAATCATAAAGATTATGATTCTAGTTGTGATTGTTGTTGATGATTCTAGTTGATACATACAAATGTTATGAGACGATTTAGCTAGATATTCTGATCTGCATTTATTATAATTTCCTTAATATTTTACTTTAGTACACTCTAAATAAAATTAATATTGTCGAATAATTTCTAGACACGGAGACTCATCCGGACACTAATTGGCATACCAATGTTCAGACTAAGTTCAACCATCCAGTGCATTTTGAATCCACTCTGAATCCTGCAGTCATAGGCAACGGAGACGTGGTGGCGTGTCATATTATCACCCCCGACGGAGAAGATTTGGTCATAAATCAGGACTCAATGTACCCATCAATAAAGGCTAGTTACGCCCACTCTATCTGCAGCTTTACCATTGGTCCTATTCATCAAGGCTTGTTAGGAGACTGGGCCATTTATGGATTGTTCAGGAATTCAATTCAGGGACTCAATGAAGAACGCCTTCCATTTGAAATGTTTCTGTACGGTATGTATATAAGTACTACTTGTAGGTAAGTAGTACTAATAATGGTCATCTGATAATTTTAAAAGCCGGTATCTTTAATGTGTATTTTCTTTTGTAGATGAAGAAAACCCTATAAATCAAGCTTACAACCTAACCGTCGTTGATCCAGTGAAACGTGCGGTAAACTTAGGAAACACTTTAGATATAGAAATAAGCGCCTCCGCGGGTCAGGTTGATAGTTGTTATTTTCAGACGCCCTCTAGTGGTCTTTATCAGATGGGACATGAATATGTTTTTCATGGAGCATCCTTTGTCGAAGGAAACGATGGAAGCATATCATGTAGAGTAGCTGTAGGTCCTATTACCGAAGCACTGCTAGGTGACTGGAAAATTATTGCAAAATTCAGCAATAATGGCATTTTTACTGAACGACAACAAACTTTCCATCTTATTCTAGAAGGTTAGTTCTGAAAACAAACTGATAATTTTTAGTTTGATAAATAACATTAACATGAGTTTATGCATGATGATTGTTGATGATTCGTTTCTTATAGATCCTGAAAATCCAATCCAAGATGATAGACAAATTATATACCTTACCACTGAAAGTGTGAACATAGAAATGGGGCGTAGTGACCGGTTAGCCATACCCTCACACGAATTCATTAATGCTGAAAGTTGCCATATTAGGACACCAAATGACTTGCAATACCAAGTTATGAAAGGATTTACTGCTATCCCTGGTATCGAAGTTATTGAAGACGATGGGGTTGAATGTGGCGTTATCATCACCGCGCTATCAGAGGACATTATTGGAGAGTGGACCTTGATTGCACGAGCAAGTCACCATTCAGAACCAATAGAACGCAGATTACCTTTTGTTATCTACGTTACAGGTAATATTTGATTACAGGATTATAATATGCAGCGTGTATCAAGTCACGTCTAATGATAACGCCTATAAGCCATAATTATATTAAAACTGTCAGTAAGATATTATAAAGTGAAAACTTTATTATCGCGATTAAATTTTCAATTACAGAATCTGTCGAAGCTTTACAGAACGCAATAACTCTTACGGAAGGAGACGATTTATATGTTAGTTTGAAATATCCAACTGCTCATCATGAGTCTTGTAAACTAATTGGGCCGTACGGGTTTGAATGTCAATCTGCTGTGAGGGACCCACATCTACAGGAAACATGCGGTTTTATTCGAAAGGGTGTCCAGTCATTTAATACTGGAACATGGACCATTACATTTGGAGACCGAGTTGGTTACAAAGCTGAAATAGCCGTAATTGGTAATCTCATCATTTAACTTAAGGACCTTGGATATTATACATTAGGTAGCTTCAAACACAGGTTTTGAATCTAACTGAGTAACGGGTTTTTTGGTTCGCCATTTCCATCTTCACCATCGCTTCGCTTTTTACAATATCACATAGTCTGGTAAGATAATTTCGGACAAAACGCTACAAAACAATGATATTAATGCAATTTTGTATCTACAGTCAATGGCGGAGACGACATAATCTCTTCGACACCCCCATCCACATCGGTTGATGAACCCTCATCGACCTCCACATTGAACGTAGTGCGGGATAGATCTGTTGAACAAAATGTGGGCCCAGAAAACGCAGTGTACTGCAGACTGGAAGACCCTCAAGGACTCGCCATTTTTGACGATTTCGGAAGATGCCACCTGTCATTGGACAAAGTCGGACTGGAACACCATGGTACCTGGAAGATGCTTGTTGCCGCGCCCGGCAGAATTCTCACAGAAGAACATCTGCTCATTGTCAATGTTAGGGAATCAGGTGAGGCTATATAACACATTGTGTCAAACAACCAAGTCCAAAATAAAAAACACTTATTTCATAAGAGAGAGAGCTAGATCCTCCAAGCAACGCTTATTTGACAATGTTGTTTTCTATATTTATATAACAATCCGTCATGCCATGTCGGAGGCCTCCGTGCGGCACATTAACCATGACACTAGGTCTGGTCACTATTGGTATGCTCTTTTTATTTTTTTAAACTTCTATTTTAAGCCTTCTCAAGCATGCCATCCCATCCTTAACCTCTCTTAAAAGCATGTAGTTACATGCTTTTTATTAACATCTACCTAATTATATATTTTCAACTCAGTTAAACAGGGTTGTTATGAATTGATATTCACATAGGGTACATCAGCGGTGGGCCCCAAAATACAGGGCCGGCCCAGTTTGGAGCCTACAGGTTTTTTTTTTACTAAAATGATTTAAAGCATTTTTTTTATTGCGTCTATTTTTTTTACACATATCAATTTTGCAAATAAATTAATAATCAATAATAATCTATTTCATTTTAAAATCATAGAAGGCAAAGCTGCAGTAACGACCCACGTGGCCCAAGCGAAGCCCATCGTTACCATCTCTTGCTCCGTTCAGCCCAACTCCGCAGTCACCGGCTGCAAGTTCCGCAACCCTCAGGGCAAGATCCTCATCGCTGCCAGCGGACTGGCAGAAGATCGTTTTGATTTCTACGGAAAGGGGGCCAGGTGCGTTCAGTTCAAATTGATCAAAATACCGTACGAAAGTTATATAATAATGTACATCGCGCTTTTGATAGAATAAATTTAGAAAAATGATAAACCTACCTAATCAATCATGTTTAACTAAAACTTTTGGTCAACAATATAGAAAAATCCCTGTTGAAGGACAGTCACTGATATCAGAAACTATACCAAGAGACTCGAATGACACTGGTCATGATAATGTGGGCAGACATCGTTGCAGCAAGTGGTTACAAAGAGGGAAAACCAGAAAGGGGCAAACGTTTGTAATCGGTCACTAGTCCGATGACATGAGATCCATAATAAGACACACGATAACAATATTGATCATAGAGCCAACAGTACCTATAATTCAGCAATAGATTGTTGATGAGTTGTAATATTTTTCTAGCTATGAATCCGGAGTTTTGACCCACGAATGTGGCATTCGAATCACCGACCCGCTAACAACAGACTTAGGTCTGTGGCGCTGTGCTCTCGAGACCGCAGAGGAAACTTACTACGGCCACATGCCGGTGCTCTGCCCCTGGGCACTCTCCAACCCTGCTACTGCCGCTGCTGTCCAACAAGGCAAGGCAATTTCTTTTGATTGTTTTAATTTACCGGAATTCTAGATTGATACAGGATATTATCAATACCAAAAGTGGCCCTCATCGAAAGCCCTGACAGAAACTCATACCTAACATTGTCATTCGTCAAACTAATTAAACTGTTTCTTTCCTTACAAAATTCTGTTTTACAGAGCCTATTCTCAAAGCTACCCGATCTTTGGTGAACGTGGTAGAAGAGGAGACAGCTACCATGTCCTGCAACGTGGAGTCTGTTATCCGCTACTGCTACTTCCGAGCTGCCAACGGAACCATATTCACTGTCACTCCTGGTAAGACCATTTAATTAGAAGAACAGAAGATAAGAAACTAAAGAACTTTAAGTGCAAATACATATTACGCTCCTACTGCCTACTAATTCGATTGACACATTCCACTTAACCGTGTGCCATTTATGTGCTCCTAAAGTATTCCACCCCGATCTTCATCTGAATATAATTACCTTAATTATCCAGGAATGTCATCTTCTTCGATGGAGTACGTCGGCGCTGGTTTTGACGCCGGAGAGTGTGGTATAAGGTTCCACGGCATGAACGCCCCTGACAGCGGTCGCTGGAGCTGCCACGTGGGCCTGAACGGCGTCGCTGACGAGCAGAGAGACCAGTTCCAGGTCACCGTTCATGGTATGTTCTGAATGTTTATTTATAGACAGAAAAGACCACGTAGCACTTAAGAGAAGCGCGCGGTTTATGATTTCGCTTTGTTGAAATTAGGCATCAACCTTTATGCAAAAACAATGATAATTATGAACAATAAAGATTATTGCACGCCCTCGTTCAATTTTTTTTCTTGACTTGTCACACCCATTACGAAAGTTAAAAAACGAAAAACGAAGCTATTAAACTATGAAGATTTTGCTTGGATTCGTTTTTTATAAAAATAATAAGACTTTTACTATTTTCTACACTCCTAACTGGATATTATACTCATTCGTTTCCAGAGCGCATGCAAGTTCGCCACTTCACTTCCCATGGCAATGTCATGACCGTCGAGGGTATAGTGCACGAAGGCCGTTCGCTCGAATACTGCCGGTTCGTCAGGATAGACGGATTTGGTAAGTTATACGGATTTCTTCTTCGTTGGTCTCTCGTACTTTACTAGTTTTATGCGTCAACTGTCACTAGTCCTAGTAACTTTCGAAGTCACAGCACAGCGGTCGCTAGCGTAAGGTGCTCATTGGGCACATAAAAAAAACACTAATGGTGAAAAAGATCATGAGATCTATGCTATGATCTGTTTAATGGAGGAACGTATTCGTCATGCTACGATCCAGTAATAGTAAAATAGCATTGGCAAGCAGACTGTACCAACGTTCTGTAAAGGCACACGTTGAAGACCTGACATACCGATTTTATTAACCAGGATAGGCTTGATCTTTCCAGCAGTATCCCGGTCCAACCGGTTCAGCCAGAAGACGTTCACTGCTGGAAGAAAGCGTCCCCCTTATTAGGGGGTGGGTTGGCATAATACCCACACTTGGCAGGTGGTTTAGGGATCGCAGAATGCTCACCGCCGTTAACCGAGAGGAAGCTGCTGCTCGTCCTCCACTGATTCTGCTTCTGCAGGATGCAAATTTAAGACATACCCAGGTCCAATATGTTCAATTAATACCATATTCGTTTGTCATAGTCGTAAATAGTTTGCTAAAACTTACTGTCTGAATCTTTCAGGTTTCACCACGGAAAACGTGCCATCCCAATACGTTCTGACCGGTATCCTAGCAAACGGCGAGTGCCAGTTCCAAGCTCGTGACCCTACCATACTGGATCTTCATCCTTGGACCATCGCGGCTAGGATCCGTGGTCAGGATGTGGAGATCTCCAAGGACACCATGGAATCTGTTATCATTGGAGCTCCTGAGGGAACTGAGCCTGAAGAAGACAACCCTGGAACAATAATCATCTACCGCAATAATGGAAGTAAGTATAACAAAGGCATTAGCCTTAAAAATCCTTCTGTGCTAGGCATAGGCCTAATTGCGGGATGGGATTCTATGATTCCTAGTCAAAGAGATTTTTCACGATGTTTTTTTTGATAAATAAGCCAGTGGTTGAGTTTTAAGATTCCGAAAAACTTTGGTAGGGGATCCCAGGATCCCAGGATCCCAGGATCGAACCCACGAGCACCTGATTGCGAGGTGCGTCTTCTCCCAACGGGCTGCCACGAATTATATAACGCAGTCATATTTATTCAAATAAAAATGTTAAGTGAACTGCCTTTTATCTAGGCAAGTGTGCTCTATCGTAAACCGCACGTGTCATGTATCAAAAGCAAGATATCTTACAGCCTTGGATTTAATAAAGTTATGGTTAGGCCAACTCGCACGAGTAGTATAAAAGAAAATGTTATTATTCCTTAAAACTTTTTAGACGTCAAAACTTTATAAATCAATCAAGCAGAAAACAGATCGGTCCGCTCTACACTTAATTGCCATACCCTCATTTGGGTCATTATGTTATTAATATTAGTTTTACATAATCCATAATGTGCAATAAACGATTTGACTTTGACTTTGAGCTGGCTGTGAATTTTACGGTGGTAATATTTAGCAAGAAAGCAGCCTATACAAATCCCAGATTAACGTATCAATAGACATACTTGTGTCAAATTAAGTAGTTAGCGGGTGCAACCGGAAAACTCTTCTTCAACACACTTTGTTTATAGTATACACTAATAGCCACAATTATATGACCTCAATTTAATTTTTAACTCTCTTCTATACGTTTTAAAAAGGGCGTCAAAACATTTCTCTGGGCTGACGATGCGTCGGCAACTCAGATCACACAAACAAGTTGTCACAAAAACACCTTGTTTGTGTGATCTGAGGTCGGCAATATCACTGATGTTGCAGGTGCGTGGATACGCGGTGGTTTTCTTACCATCTGGTGAACCACCGGCTTGTTTGCCACTCTTCCTATAAAAAAACCTATTTTGACCAAATTCTTGTTCTCCATAGTAATTTTATTTGTCTTACCTAAGTAATATATATAATATATATATTGTGTATTATTTTGCAAAGAACTTACACGAAATCATTCTAACTCCCCACGCCGGCCGGTCCCCGTGGGGGAACAGACCACAACCCTTCGGCACAAACTTGCTAAAAACTACCAGAAAAAACCCACTTAAATTATGGCCGAAGGAGGCCTACGCCATCAGGCGATTACTACATAAAGTACTTGCATTCGTTTAGTTAAAAATTATGTTAGGTGATAATGTTTTTCATGTTCTCATTTAAAGAATTAAACAATTATTATTACATATGATAACTGTCCTTAGCTTTAAGGACATTTTTAATACGTATATTTAAGCTTGTATGAAAATGAAAATGAAAATAATTTTATTGACAAGTTACTTATCTAACAAACAAAAATATATCTGATGGTTGCCTTACTAGGCAAAGCCTGTATCAAGGCAACCTGTTTTCCTGATTACAGTAAACACATTAAACCTCAGTAGCAAGACAGTATATTTGATTTAAATCAATAAATTATTTATCTATAAATTCTAGACTGTTATGTATAATTATATAAAACCTATAAAACAAATATATAATAATAATAATAAAATACCTAACTAAACAATTATTATGAGATTTGCTACTTATACTTTGTGATAAATAGTTTGCTAACCGTTGATTTTAACTTAGATAATTTAAATCATCTTTGTTATGAAATGCATGTAGTAGAAATAAAGGCTATTTTCATTTCATTTCAAGTAAGATAAATACAATTACTACGTTTAAGTAAATTTTAATTGGTAATCATCATTTATTTTTATATTCATTATCATATATTTTTTCTTTCATTTTTCATTTTTTCATCAGCCAGAAGACGGCTACTGCTGGACTAAGACCTCCCCCTTAATGGGGGAGGGGTTTCCATAATCCCCACGCTTGGCAGGCGGCACGCCAGGCATAGGGATCGCAGAATGCTCACCACCGGACGCTGCTGCCCGCCCTCAGGTGGTTCTGGATGCAGTTTTAGAACATACCCAGGTGCATTTGTTAATGGCTTTTATTTATTTTACACTATTTTGTTTTCAGTCGCCATATTCATGTACGTGTTCTTAAGCCTGTTGCTGGTGTCCATAATTCTCGGAGGATTGCTGGGCCCGAAGAAGAACCGTCAGTGGACTTCACAGAGAGCCTCCGCATTCCGGAGGAGCCTTTCGAACAGCTTCAAGAGGGAACGCAGAGACAATGCTGCCCCTACATATACCCCTTAAATATCAACTACATTATATATGAGATTGATTTTATACTTAAATACTTAGACCTGCCAAAGAATAAAATGTTTTTTTTTTAAACCAGCCTCATATCAGATTGTCGGTCATGCCGTTAATCTGTATTAAGTGGTATTTTTAGAGTTGATTACAAGACAACTGATCCAAAGAAGCACGCAATTAGTTGATAAATAAGTTAAGTATCTACACAACTGTTTGTGCCTATATTTTATACTGTTTGTAGTAAAATCTGAAATCTATTTGTGTTTTTATTTGTTTTTAATTTGGCGTTCACGATTGCACAGACATGTAGGATGTTATAATAAGAAAGTTAAGTAATAATAAATACGCTTTTTTTAAAAAACCATGAACTTTGAATACCTGGATGACATGTTCATATTTTCTAGTCATTTTGATTTAAAACCAAACTACTGAACCGATTTCGATAAATGTATATGGAACCACTTCTGAAGTACCTACCAAACAAAAAAAGAATCATCAAAATCAGTTCATAATTGGCGGAGTAATCGCGTAATATACATACAAAAAAAAACCATACAGTCGAATTGAGAACCTCCTTTTTTTTAAGTCGGTTGAAAATAACAGAAACAATGTACCTATAATATTATTCATGTATTTTTTTGAGGCGAATAATTTATTAACTTCCTAACGAAACTTTATGAGCAATGTGCCAAGCAAACGCTTAATTCTTGTTTTTGAAGGGGCAGAGTTACTAACTTCTAATGTATCTAGTAAACGGCGTAATAATAAGCTACAGCTGAAGCCTATATTTTGACAGATTGTAAAATACGTGTTCAACTTAGGTTTCTTCAGTATCTTCTTAGTTTAGGTTTATCAGGTTTTATCGGATTGGAAACGAGCCACTTCCATACCAACTTTGCATACAAATGCCTGCAATTGAATATTTTTATATGAAGTGTTTCCACACTTTGGATTTATCTATGTTTACAAAAATTATGACTTCTGGCAGGACTCGAAGCTGCATACGATCAATCTCTGGGTTTCTGTCCCAACTGCTTTGCCAATTAAGCTACAGAAGTCTCTGCTTTACTCATCATAATTCTGATACTGTTTCAAGCTAACAACTAAAGCGTTGGTGGCGCCATTTGTAAATTTTTGTAACACAAAAAATATTTACCCAAACCGGAACTATTACAGGTTCCAAGATCTGACGAGAGAAGTCACACTGGCTATATTATTGAATATTTTGGTATGGAGTGGTATTTGGGTAGTCCATTCAAAATAAAATATAATGCTTTTAATATTTTTGACAGGGATGATTTAAGGGGGAGAAATCGGGGATGAAACTTTCTATCGAAAATCTTTGTTTTTGAAGTTATAGTGATATAAATTGGTATTTAGGTAGTCCATTCAAAATTAAATATGATATATATAAAAGAAAGGTATTTTAGTTACACTATCTATAACTGAAGAGCGGCTCAACCGATTTGGCTGAAAATTGGTGGGGAGGTAGCTTAGAACCAGAAGACATGAGGTACTTTTTGTTCGTTTTTTTTTTTTTTTTTATCTGTATCGAAAATCATCATCTGGGACGAATGCACAATGGCGCATAAACGTGCATTGGAAGCACTTAACCGAACATTGTAAGATCTACGCAATGGCCCGAGATGTTTTGGAGACGCAATGATTTTACTGTCTGGCGATTTTCGTCAAACGCACTGCCAGTAATTCCAAGATCAACTGCTGCCGACGTAATAAACGCTTCACTTGCCTCAAATCATCGAATCTATGGCGCTATGTGAAGAAACTTCAGCTGATCACAAATATGAGAGTTGCATTGCAGAACGATACAACAGGTGAAGATTTCTCTGAGCAATTGCTGACTATCGGTAATGGTCGAGTACCTGTCGACGAATCAAGCGGATTGATATCATTTCCTCCAAAATTCTGTCTCATCGAAAGACGAACTCATCAATAAAGTATTCCCAAACATCATTACTAACCACAAACATAATGAATGGTTGAGTGAGCGAGCAATTTTGGCGGCTAAGAATATAAGATGACACGTCACGTCATCAGCCATAAAACGTCCACTGCTGGACAAAGGCCTCCCCCTTCATAGAGGGGTGTTGCCATAATTCCCAAGCTTGGCAGGCGGATTGGGGATCGCAGAATGCTCACCACCGTTAACCAAAACTACATAATTCAGAATGAGATCATTGGGTACACTGCATTCATTCAAATCTATTGACTGTGTAACAAATGAAGATGAAGCCACCGACTAGCGGCCTTACTTAAAAAAAACTTTTCTACCGTTAGTCACTGCTTAAGATGCTCTGCCATCTTCTCTCTGACGTGAAGTGTAACATGCAAGAACAAGACAGAGAAGTTTAAGCAGTGATTAAGAGAATGGAGATTATTTTAGGTAAAGCTGTATGTATCCATTAGAAATTTTAAACTTTTTTTTAATTCTTTTTTTCTGCCTGGCTTACCACCGCACAATTTACGACTAAAGGTTGGCTCCGTAGTAGGTAATCATGCTTCGAAGCATAAACCAACCAAAACTGTGCAACGGAACGCGTTTGGTGGTAAGTAAATTGATGAACAATGTGATTTACGCCACGATACTCAAAGGAAAATTCTAAGGTGAGGATTCCGAGGATATTCCGAGGATCCCGATGATCCCTACCGATAACCGGTATTTTGTACTGGTAGGACTCTACTGCAAAGTCCGCCTGGGGAAGTACCACACTTTTGCCAGTTATTCAACCACCAAGCAGTAGTGTGCAAGCATTACTGTGTTCCGGTTTGAAGGGCAATGTTACCAGAGAAATTACTGGGTATGAAGAGATTTAACATCTAATATCTCAGGGTGACGAGCGCAGTGCAGTGCGGCGCAGGATTGTGTTCACAATTTCACAATTCTGGCACTGCTATACTAGGTAGATAGATAGATAGAAACTCTTTATTGTGCACACCAAAAAAATACAATAGAGAAAGATACACCTTATGAGCTAGTGCCACAATTGGCGGCCTTATCGCTAAAAGCGATCTCTTCCAGGCAACCATATACTGTTAGTGGCAGGCGTGACGCTTACCATCAGGTGAAAGTCTTGGTCGTCTCGTCACTTGACTGTATAAAAAAAATGCTGTTTGTGTTTAAACGACTTTAATTTCCGATCCGTCTTCCATTCGCCATGACCATTATGTGGCATGTTCACGGGTCGGAAGACCATCTGCGTTATTTGTTCTTGCACCTGATAATAAAACGAAAAATGTCGTCTATCACAAGGTGCTTCACTGAAGAGTGCAACCCATGCACCAAAATACATGACCAATAAAGAATCATTAAAATACCTACTTGATTTTATTTATTTATATTTATTATCGTAATAAAAATAAAATCCAAAATCTGCTCATTTATTGCCTCTAAGGCAGAACAAAGTTCGCAGGGCCAGCTATATTATATATATTTTTGACAGGGATGATTTAAGGGCGAGAAACGGGGGATGAAACTTTATACGGAAAGGTCTTTGTTATTTAAGGTAAGTATAGTGATGAAAATTGGTATTCCAAGATATATTATTATTAATAGATATATTAGATTATTGTGACATACTTAATGAAATTTGACGTGTTACTTTGGTGTTATCAATAAACTATTTGTATTTGTACTTATATTTGTATATCCACACTATAATATTATAAATACGAAAGCTTAGTACAGGACGCCCTGAGACTCGATGGAGTGACGATATCTAAAGGCCAGGCTATCACACTTCGGTGATATCGGTGATATGTTCGGGTTTATCGGTGTGTGTGTGTATGTTTGTTATATACCCCTTCGTGCTAAAATGAACGGATTTTAATCAAAGTCGGAATGGAGATACTTAGCTTATATCCCGGAATAACATATAGGCATTTTTTTAATTATCATCTTCGTCGTTTTTCATCATCACGTCGGTGGGACTGCGTGCACAGCTAATATTACATACATATGTGACGAATAGATAACCTCCTTTTTTTGAAGTCGGTTTAAAATAGGTATTTATCCCCGTGCGAAGCTGGGGCGGGTCAGCTAGTTTTTAATAATTGGAACACATGCATATTTCCTATTATCTAATGTAGTCAGTACTGACCGAATTACAATAAATATTCTGCCTAAATCCCAGATAAAAATAATGATAAATTGCGATAAAATATCATTATCGTATAATATTTCTGATCAATTAAGGAGTGCAAACAGTGAAAACGCGGATCTTTACATATTCTTAAGTAAAATTAGTTTAGTAATTTAGGAAATATGTTTGTAGCCGTAATTTTGAGTGTTTGTTTAGTTATAAGTGTAAATGGTAAGTGATTCTAAATTAACAATATACAGACAACTTATATTAACATTTGGTAGTAGGTAGTAGTAGTACCTTTTGTTAATTAACCAATTAAAGGATCACAAGTCATATTGGATGTTTTTTTTATTGCAACAGTGACGAGACTATTTATAGCGAGACGTTCGCCTGGTGGTAAGCATCCGTCTGCCCAAAACAGCAGTGCCAGAATTGGACACTTGCGAATAAAATCCTGCACTGCGCTCGTCACTCTGGATATCAGATTTCAAATCTCTTCATGTCCAGTATAATATATAGACAGCCTTATAGCTCAGTTGGTAGCATGTCTGCCTTCAGAGCTGTAGGGCGTGGGTTCGATCCCCACCCAACGCAAACATTTATGTGACGAACATAGATGTTTGTTCTGTGTCTGGGTGTAGTATGTATTTTAAGTATGTATTTACGAAAAAATATATATATAAGTATTCTATCAGCTATCTGGTTTCTATAATACAAGCTTTGCTTAGTATGGGGCTAGATGGCGCAGTGTTTAAATTGTCCCCCAATATTTATTTATTTATAATCTTTGTGTTAACATTCACAAACACACATCATCAGCCAGACGTCCACTGCCGGCGAAGGCCTCGATCCCCCCTTAAAAGGGACGGATTGCCATAATCCCCACGCTTGGCAGGCAGCTATAGGGGATCGCAGATTGCTCACCAACGTTAACCGACAGTACGCTGCTGCCGGCTGTGGACGGTTCTGGATGCAGTTTTAGGATATATCCAGGTCTGGTAACGTTGCGCTCCTGTTAAGTAAATACTACTAACTACTATCATATTTGTCGATGGTACATCGACTAATAAGAGTTGGATAGGTATTAAACTTACACACTGTTATTATAGGTCAGCGCATAGCGGGCGGTGACCCCACAGAGATCCAGCAGTACCCCTTCGCAGTAGCCCTGCTCACCAACGGCGGCCAAGGGACCTCGTTCGGCCACGGCTGCGGCGGCACCATCCTCACCAACCACGCCATCCTGTCTGCCGCCTCGTGCTTCTATACTAATGCAGAGTGGGTGCTGGGTTCAACCTTTTGATTGTTACGGCATACCTAATTGCATCACCGAGCCGCGCGCCGTTCTCTGTGCGCTAATAGTACATTATGATACGAGTGTGCTATGTTGGTCATTACACTAGAGGCGATATTACGCGATAAGGAAGCCGAGAGCGTAATGACTAATAGCACAAGAGTTCCATACGACTGTTTTCGTCACACTTGCGAGGAAAAAACAATTTTTTTATGATAATAATCAACCACACAGCGAAAACGTCAACAAACATTTGCGGAAAATGGCGCCCAAATCAGTAATGCGCGCGCAAGTTGACATGTACTTCAGCGGCATAAGAACTCTTTGTTGGTATTACAAAAAAACTGTAAGTATTACCTGGCTATATTAAGAGTGCTACGTATACGTACGTCTAATTGCAGTCACGTACAAACTTGACTTTACCGGGTTATACCTATTATAGTACAAGTGCCGTAATGTAAAGTAAAAAGCACGCGTGTGTAATAGCTTGGATTATGAGCCTAAAAGCGATGTAATAAGATCTACTTTACGAGCAAGTGTGATGAAAAAACGATTACTTACCTATTAAAAAAGGGATTTCAATATCAGATCGATAAGTATATTGTTATATTTTTATAAACGTTTTTTTTTTTACAACTATAGAATTGTGAGTGTGTATGCTTGTTACTTCTTCACACTACAACGGCTGATTAGATTTGGATGAAACTCGTAATGGATATAGCTCATTTCCCGTAATAACATATAGGCTAATATTTATCATCATTATTACAATTACATTTATATCACCGTTTTTCATCTTCAGGCGGGTGAAACCGCGGGGCGCACCTAGTATAATAATAGTCATGTGTCCAGTGCCGTAACTAGGGCGGTGCCAGCGGTGCTCAGGCACATGTCGCAGACCCTGTAGGGGCGCACAAATTATCAGATCAGCAGGTGTATTCACAACTCTATCGGAAAGGTTTCCGTTCGGATCCACGTTATCCGTTTCAGTCATCTACATTCAGGATGACAGAGACAGAGAATAAGTGGATCCGAACGGAAATCTTTCCGTTCCGTTTGAGTTGTGAATGCAGGACCAAGTTTTGGGCATGCTTAGGCGCAGATATGGACCGCACCGCACCGGGTGCATGAAAGGCTAGTGTCGTACACTGCATGTATCTTCCAGTGTCAACCCGGCTAGCTGGTGGCGCGCCCGCGTCGGCTCTACGTACAGCAACGGCGGCGGCACCATCCACCTCATCAGCCGCATAACTCCCAACCCTGAGTTCTCGCCGGCCACCCTGGCCCACGACATCGCGCTCCTGCGGACCAGCATGGCCATAACCCTGGTGCCGGGCGCCGTGGAGGTCGCCAGGCTCTCGGGCGCCGCGTACACCTTCACACTCCACCAAGCCGTGAGGGCCATCGGATGGGGAGCTACCTCGGTAAGGCATTTTTATTTACTCAATTTTCAGTTTGAGTTCTGTGTAGGTATTATTCTAGTATCTTCATAAACCAGAAGACGCTCACTGCAATGAAGGCATACTCCTTAATCCGGGATCGGACTAAATTAGCCACATTAACTAAATTACTAACTCATTGCTAACTTATATTATGTAGATTAAGTACAACGATCGATCATGTTTTTTACTTGAAATTGCTGTTAAAGAAACATCGCTTGTGTGTTATTTTCACCTTTTCAAGGAGCACTTCGGCATTGCGTCGCTTGTCAATCCGTGCGCGACTGAAATTCACCGAGTGCTTGGAATCTATATAAGCACTGGTTATCTTTGGCATTTTTGGCACGGCAATACTTCTATACTTAATCTTTGGTTTTAAATATATTACTCACCTAGGGAGTAAAAGTAAAAAATGTCTGAGATTCCATGTATATAATGTCTCCCGAGGCCAAGCCGAGGGTGACAAACATGAGATCGGAGGCTTCTTTACTTGCTCCTGTGGTGTGTATACGATTTTACGTGCTGCTGTGGGGAGGTAGTGGTTCCTTTCAAGGCCGTAGGAAGGGGGGGGATTTTGGGGGTCCAACCCCCCCCCTGAAATGACTTCGCCAACCCACCGTTTTATACATACCTACTTACGTATAGATCGTCGTCGTCTTAAAGTTGTTACTTATTGTCTCTGGTCCAGAGCTCGACCCCCAAACCTTTTTTACAGCTTCAAGGGACCATGGACTTACGTATTTCATATTTATTTGAACTTGATACCTCCAAGAGTTCCAGAGAAAAAGGGTCTTGACAGACAGACAGACGGAAAACGAAGTGGTCTTATTAAGGGTTCCTTTTTTCCTTTTGAGGTAGGTACAGAACCCTAAAAAAGGTTAAATATCATCGCCAGTATAAGTATGTTTAATAGATTGAAATCTAATAAAAATCCATCAGTTTAATTTGTAATGCTGTTTTTTATGTATAATTAAGTAGAATAATTAATTGTAATATATAAAGCGCGTTATAATATTATAACGATCAATAAACTTTTCCCATTTCACTAGATGTGGTTTACTGAGACGACGTATCACTGGCAGTGTGTTAGTATTTTGTCATAGCACTAGACTTTTTTAGTAAGAAGACGTATTAGAGTAGAATATTCGACGTTTGATTTTTCTTCTGCCGTAACTGGTTACGAGCCTCCGGTTTCGTACGCGACCGAAGAGATTTCGTGGTATCCCTAGGGATTTCACGAAATCCCTGGTATCCTCATTTCCCTGCGACATATATACCAAATAGGGGGTCTGTTTGGACACACCCTGTTTTGTCTAGCCCTCTACATAACACCATGTATAATACGCGCATGAGATATTATTCTATATCGTCGATCGTGTAAAATAGTGATAGGATCGAATAAACTTAACAAATTATTTACTTTATTTTTACTTTGTAATCAGTGGTTTTACTTTTCGTTTGCCTTTTCAATAAAAGATAAGGTGTCCTCCAATTCGTTGTAATCACGTTGTACTGTAAATATAAATTTGTCAGGATAGTTACTCAGATCTTGAAACGTTACCTGGGTGATTGGATTGAAATAACTTTTATACTCCAGGCTTGATAAACCTATTTAAATACCATCTTTGACCACACCACTTCTTAATAACATCAGATAAGATGTGGTCAAACAGCTAGCTTACTTGTCGACCATAAAAATCATAGGTATAGAAAATTTCTATGAAGTGTTCCACACCGTGTTTTCCGTTTACGTTACATTTACGTTTTTCGTATTTCCCGGTACCTATACTGCTCGTACGCCAGCTCAAGTCTACGAGTCGACTAAATTTTTCATACAGTTATAAGCATTCATATTATAAAAATCAGATCGTTAATATAACTACTACAAAATTTGTATACATTTAAGTACGTTTGTTGTGGTTATGCGGTTTTTATTGATAGCTGTCCGATAGTCATGCCAATTTTCTGGAACTTAAAGTAACGACAAAATGTCTTCTAGGCCTACGCAGAACGATAGTAATTATTAGGTACTAAGCCAAGAGGAGGTTTTTCTACTTATCATTTTATTTGTCCAATACTTTCTCGTGTACCTAAGCCTAAATATCGCTCTACCAACATCATATATGTATAATGTTTAAGTTAGAATAAGACTTTTTGATCTTGATTTGCAACTTTTACTATGGGACCCGGGTATGTCCAGACCCACCGGAGGACGGGCAGCAGCGTCCTCTTGGTTAACGGTGGTGACCATTCTGCGATACCCAAGCCGCCTGCCAAGCGTGGGGATTATGGCAACACCCCTCTATAAAGGGGGAGGCCTTCGTCCAGCAGTGAACGTTTTATGGCTGACGACTATGGGACCCAACCAACACCAAATTCGCGACAAAAAGCTGTTCCATACTTACTTTTATTTCTGTTAAACGTGAATATGAATTTTCTAAGGTACCGAAATATTTACGGAGCAAGCGTGTTACATCGTAGCGTAAACGACATTATATTGATAGCGGATAGATCAAGCGTGATAGCGGTCAAACGCAAAACGATTGGGTTCCCAAAAAAAATGGTACATTGAAGTTTTATTTTCTTCTTTTAGAACCAGGACTCATCATCCTCTCGGGAGCTCCGCGAAGTAGAGGTGTTCACTATCGACCAGACCACTTGCACCAATAGGTGGAGCGCGCTGAGCTTCACTGTCACCGCCAACATGGTCTGCACTGGCTGGCTGGACGTGGGAGTCGTGGGGCAGTGCACGGTGAGTTCTATTCAATCGACCAGACTACTTGCGCCAATAGATGGAAAGTGCTGAGCTTTCCTGTCACCGCCAACATGGTCTGTACGTGGCTGGCTGGACGTGGGAGTCGTGGGGCAGTGCACGGTGAGTTTATCGACTAGAGTTTTGGCGCCCAAAGATAAATCAAATCTGCAAAACATTAATGTTTCGGCGGATGAGTAGTGAGAGAGAGGGAGAGAGTTTGAGAGTGAAGATTTATTTCAAGAACTTGTTTCTGCTGAATCAATAGATGGCGGCACAACCGCAACGATCTTTCTTTATCTACCTTCTATCATTTGCCAGCAACTTCACTTGTGTGACTGATACAAATGCCTTGATGAAATTGCTCGTTTCTATTGGCATTCACAGTTCTTCCGCGAATAGCGTGAAGTTACGGTCAGGGGGTCTAAAATGGGCAATTTCCTTTAAAGCAGTTCATCTTATGAATTCTTAGCAGAATGAATTGTAAAAAGTTGCTCTCGAGTAACTTCTAACGAATCTGCTGACTTTATGCAATTCATCTTTCATGGACCATTTTCGACCATTATTATTTTTTTCTATAGAAAACTGTCAATATAATGAATTCCGTAATAGAATAATTTTTTTATACATTCAAGTGACGAGACGAGCAAGACTTTCGCCTGCTAGTATGAATTGACGCTTAAGTGACCGTTTTACGATTTCCGAAATGAATCGTCATAGGATCATATGCAGAGTTGCTAAACGCGACCATTTTAGCCCCCCTGAATTAGTTTAAAGCTGGATCCTCCCAATATAAAAGCTATACCTGCCTATGACCTATTTGTGATTTCCAGGGTGATGTCGGCAGCCCTCTGCTAGACAACCAAGGGAAATTCGTGGTGGGCGTATTCTCCCGTGCCGAGGGCTGCGGCCAGGGCTGGTATCCCGACGTAAACACCCGCCTGCAGCCCTACCTGCCTTGGATCACTGTCGCCGCTTACCAGTAAAACTAGTCAAGCCTACACTAGCGCAGGGGCCTCATATACTTTGATTATATACCTGTCTATATAATCAAAGCTCATATTGTAATAATATGCGCTTCGATCAATAATGCACAACGATCAATCAATAATGGTTGTCAATTATTCATTGAAGAGTATGCATGGACTTCTAAAGTAAAGTAAAAAAAAAACAATAACCTACTTATACAATAAAAAAATATATAATAATAAATATTATAATTTTTATACTATCGACTTTCAAACTTTATAAATATACAGGGTTATTTATAATCAGTTAGCATCCTTTTAGGGGCATATTCTGTACATCAAAACAAACAAGTTTTACTATGGGGCTAACATTGAAATCGCATGTTCCAAACATTTTGCCAAAGGTCGACGAACATTTTGTATGGAACAGCTGATATTTTTTTCAAGATTTCAATGTTGGCCCCATAGTCAAGATTGTTTGTTTTGATGTACAGAAATGCCCTTAAAACGATGCTAACTGATTAGTACTAGCCCGGTATACGTACATCTTGTTGTTGTTGTTAGGTCTTAGTAAATTAGGCGAAAAATTATTACTCTACGTTAGAGAAAAGGAAAATTAATTAGGTAACTGTCTGCGATCATCTATCGAACCTAGGTCTAGGTCCCTGGTATCCCCACCCAGGACAAAAAATTATGTGACGAACATAGATGATTGTTCTGTGGGGTGTAGTATGTATTATAAGTATGTATTTACGAAAAAAATAAATGTATATAAGTATTCTATCAGCTATTTGGTTTCCATAATACAAGCTTGGCTTAGTATGGGGCTAGATGGCGCTGTGTGTAATAAATTTCCCCCCAATTTTTTTATTTTTTATTTACTAATTTTTACATCTGTCTCTCGAGAAAATGAATGTACCTAGATTCTGTTATTTTTGCCGCTAAGATGACGGCAGGCTCTAAATTTTTAGGCCTGGTACACCTATCCCTACCGGTAGGGATAGATGGAAATAAACCCACTTACATCCACCGGTAGCGATAAGAGGAAAGCTTAGTCCACTTATCTTTACAAAATAAAAATAAATTAAATTAATAAAACACAACTATTAGACAATTGCTCAGAAGTGGGACACCACAATAAAAAACACAGGCTAAATAAAAAACAATATTTTTTTTATACTTTCGCCAATCATATCTAGTTTTTGCAACATTTGTTTTGAATAAATTAATTGATAAAAACGCAATGAAACCGATAAAAAAAATTTGAAAAGTATTAATTATAATTTAATTTCGCTCCATTCCTTAGATCCATAAAAAAATTGCGATAGTACGAAAACTGTCCGATTACAAAATCACATTGGTAGTTAATGTATATTAACTACACAAAAAGGACACACAAAGGTTCTTGAGTGGCGACCGCGAACCGGAAGACGCAGCGTAGGCAAGCCTCCCACTAGGTGGACCGACGACATTGTAAAAGTCGCGGGCAACCGGTGGATGCAAATGGCAGGTTGTCGTACAGTGTGGCGGTCTAAGGGGGAGGCCTTCGTTCAGCAGTGGACGTCTCCGGGCTTATGATGATGATGATGATGACTACACAAAAGCAAAAGGATTTTATCCAGACCGATGTTTGGCCTGGTCCACCTATCCCTACCAAGACGTGAAGTCACAATTTGCTGTTTCGCCTCTCTGTCTAGTATGATATTAAAATGCTTATAAGATGCTTATTTTTAATCAGATTCTCATTAATCAGCTATATTTATGGACCACATTTTAATAGGACAATAAAAAAAACAGGCATCTAGCCTAATCTATATATTTTTTTATTTAGTTTATTGGTACACAAAACAGAATACAGTCAATAATAAATTTAGAATTTATTTTTTATATATAATAGTTGGCGGTTGGCCCTTATCTTTATGTTTGGTTATCGTCTGATTAGACTGAGTAGGTAAAAACCTGGTAAGTTCTCAATAATATCTAGACATCATTATCGCAACACTCAAGAACTTTGAAGAAAAAATCCTGAAAACAGCACGGCCTTAGATTTCCCTCTATTTTTTATTTACCTAAACCGATAGCAGTACGAACGGAACGGCTTGTCTGTCTGTTTCCGATATCAGTTGGCCTGCTACAACCGTGAGATGCACGCGCTCATAGTGCTTGTCTTCTTGTCTATGTGTGATGGTACCAGCGTCAGTTATCAGTACAAAGACATCGCCAGTACGTATCTATTCGATTATAAACTCGATTCGCGCGACCGATTACGATAATCGAATTCGTTATTGTGAAAGATAACGAGTAAATACTTTTTAATATTACGTGTTTGTTATCTGTGTATGTTTAGAGGTGTAAAATTTAAATCTATTGGTTCACATTTGTGTAAGGCACGAATTAGTGTTTTTATTGGTTCGACTTTTACGGAGCAGTCGTGATGTTTTGCATCGAAGATAGTTGAGTGATATAGTTCCTGCTTGTAGTATATACTGAGTGATTAATTCACCGTGAGAAAAAAGATTGGATGGGATGTTATTAGTACATGAAATAGAACCTAATAGTATAGCTCGTTTTTTTGTGTCAAGCCTACCTACCTGTGTAGTATACCTACTCAGCCAGACGACGCCCACTGCTGGTTGAAGACCTCTTCGTTAATAGGGAGGGGTTGCCATAATCCCCACGCTTAGCAGGCAGCTTGGGGATCGCAGAATGCTCACCACCCTGTTACAAGAATAGTGTAAAACCCTACGACATACAACTACAACTCAATAATACTTAACTAAGTATATGCGAAGGTTTGAAAGGGTTTAAATCAATTAGTTCTGCAGTTCTTTTAGGGTTCCGTGACAATCTGGAAGCTCTCGGTTTCGCTATGCTCGTCTTCCTGTATGTTAGTGTATATGTTACGTTACTTTCATTGAGAGACCATATCAAACTACAGCATTGGAATTTGGAATCCGCATATTATACCCACGACTAAATATTTAAAATGTAGAAAAAATTATAAACCAAAAAAAACTAACTGTTCCACAGTCATCTCTTTCCAACGAAATATTACGATAACAAGATTTGATAATATTCTAAATAACCTGTTATTTTAAAAATATCACTGTTAAAAACAACAGCTGTTCCATACACTTTGCCCAAGGTCGATACAAATTTTGTATGGAACAGCTGATATTTTATCCCCGATTTCAATGTTGGCCCCATAGTCAAAGTTGTTTGGTTTGATGTACAGAATATGCCCTTAAAAAGATGCTAACTGATTAGAACTAACCCTGTATATCGTCTTCGTGCTACCACCTTTCATTGTTTACCCAACCCAACGAAAAAACTAGTCTATCTTTGGAAATTTTTGGACCCTCGGACCCCTCAACCTAGCTGGTATGTAGTATATTACATCCATATACTCACTATATTACTTCAATCGGCCTCAACGGATGATCAGCGCTGTTTGATAAACAGCATTACGCTGAGTTGAAGCCATTTTTGTGACATCACTTTTTTTTTTAGTTATTAACTATATACTTAGTGATATTAGTACCTACGTTAATGATGTAACAAAATTAATTATTTTTCTTTCTTTCTTTCTTTCTTTTCTTTCATATACAAGTGGTAATGTCAAAAAATGTACAGTTTCATATATGCCCCATAATTATGCTCAAAGTATGGAACCCTTTCATGAGCGCACGACACACGCTTGACAGGTATTTGACTATGTAAATAAGGTTTTCTTTTGAATTTTCTACGGTCATTGAAGACACCCGACCAACATTATCATGCAACAAGTTTAAGGTGCGAGTTTTCAAAACTAACTCAAGGTTGTTTTTAATTCCAGTGTAAGCGTGTGGTTTAACAAGTGATAATAATTTATATTTACATAATTATAAAACTCATGAGACATCATTGCGGACAAATTGGGAAACAATGAATTTAAAATTACTAGCGAAAAAGAATCCTATAAATTCAGTAGGTAGGTAGATAACTATAGTTATCTACCTATAAAGATGAAAACCCTAACTAAGCTGACGTCTGCTTATCCTAAAAAATTATAAAATATAGAAAAAAATTAGTATTATTACCTAAAAATTAGATTGTATGTTTTGTCCGGTTTTTTAAAACTTATAAGTCCGCGTTTGACCACCTTTCGCCTGATGGTAAGGGACAATGTGGTCGAAGATGAAACACGCACCTTCACAACCTTGAAAAGATCTAGATCTCTCAGGAAACAAGGAAGGGCTTATTCCATTCCTTAGCCGCATTAGAAACGTAGAGTCAAAACGTTGTTGGTAGGTTCGTCCAAGGAAAATCCACTTGCGATTAAAATTAATATTTTTATTTTTTCAGCAAAATCAAAAATCGAGTTATCTCCCGTCCAGATAACGTGCAGTCCGAATGACATCGTAGTCCTAACGACTCCAGTGGTCAATTGCAACGATGCTCTATACCGCTTGCATAAACCAAACGGCGACATTCTAAGCCTAGACTTCTCCGGACCATTACCGAAGCACTACAATTTTTTTAACACGAATTCTTTGGAAAACGACACGGATTACCGTTTCGATTATCTACCAAGCAAGTTTATAGTTAAATACGTAAATAGACATGTAAAAACAATGTACCCTAAACGTATGTACAGGGTAATTAACGTCAACCAATCCGACGATGTGCGCGACGATACGATACGTATCGAGGAGAAGCATATGAACAAAAATGATTTCATGATAGGACCACTCCTTGAGGAAGATCACGGGAATTGGGTTCTCAGCGTTTACTGCAAAGACATTGACGGAGAATGGATTGAGATGTTTCAAGTTATTACCATTAGGCTTATTAGTGAGTATACTACATACATGTTGAACATATTTTTTTATGGAATGGAGTTACGAGCTAAATGTTCGCCTGGTGGTAAGCGTCTGCACGCCTGCCCTAACCGGTAGCAGTGCCAGTGTTAACTTGCGTACAAAATCCTGCGCCGCACTACACTGCGCTCGTCACCCTGAGATATTAGATGTCAAATCTCTTCATTTTCTCTGGTAACATTGCCCTAACTGAAACACAGTAATGCTTGGACACTAATCCTTGGGGGTTGAATAACTAGCAAAGGTGTGGTACTTCCCCAGGCGGCTCTGCAATAGAGGCCTATCACTACAAGACAAGTTAAATAAATATCGGTGGTAATTTTTCACACAGCGCCATCTAGCCCCCAACTAAGCACAGCTTCTAATATGATGACCAGATAGCTGATAGAATACTTATAATATCATTACATTTATTTTTGTTATTACATACCACACCCAGACACAGAAAAACATCTATGTTAGTCAGTCACATTTTTGCCCTGGGTGGGGATCGAACCCACGCCCTACAGCTCTGAAGGCTGACCTGTAAGGCAGTCAACATTTTAATACATATTGTAAGAGGGCACTATCTATACACTTATACATTTGTTTTTATGTTTAGCCACAGTTCAAATGGAAAATTCCAAGGTGGTACTCAGAGAAGGAAGCAAATTCAAGTTGAGTTTCAAGTACCCCATAAAAGATCTGGAGACGTGCGAACTGACAGTACCCTCGGGAACGCCCGACAGGTACTTTGACAGGAACCGGATTGAGCTGGACAAATGCGGCTACCTACTCACCAACATAACGAAGCAGGACGCCGGAACTTATCAAGTGATCGGAGTCGGGAGGATCGTCTACAAAGGGAGTGTTTATTTACGTGTGGTTAATTCTGATAATTACAAAGACTATTAACCGTTATTAAATATTTTAAAACAAGTTAGTTTCGTAACGAAATGGAACTCCTCGTTGATCGTTGACTGAGTACAACTTTGGTTTCAATATACGGGAATACTAATGAATATTCAGGATTAAAATTACTATTTTCATGTGACCTAATTAGTAATAAGTCAATTATAACAAACTTTGTGCCATTAACTTTGAAAACTCCATTAAGTAACGGACAACTTTCTAGAAATCCGCCCATGAAACTCCCTAAGGAATAAAGTGATTTGAATTTGGGACGTCAAATTAGTGTGGAAAACACTAAGTAAAAAAACCCTATATGGCATTATAAAGAGGTTTGTTCGAAAATCGAACTGGCCATCATAAGCAGAACTCAAAAAAAAAGGTGCGTTTACAAAGAATGTGAAACAAAAGACGGTGTTTGGTCCTGTGATTGTCAGTGAATTTTAATTTATAGAGCCCTGGCTATTTATTGTCTCGCAGTAGGGTAGGGTAGGTAGGGTAGGTAAAAGTAGAGTATGCTCCTCTGGAATAAAGCATGTTTTCGTCTTGGGCAGCTGGAACCCCTTGCTTCACTCAGGAAACACGTAAACAACTCCCGAGCGTAGCGAGGGACTTAACTCTAGACTCACTTGTTACGCTCAGGGTTCAATATGCCGCCCGCGATACACTGCTTTATTCCCTTAGTGTTATGAGACTTGGTGTAGAATTAGAACGTAGACCGCACGAGCCGAGTCTCCCGTGGAGTCTCGTTCGACTCACTCGGATGGACTAGGTAACAAGAAATTATAAGTAGGTTGACTTTCTAATTTTTCTAAAATAAAGTGGTCAGTGCATAGGCTTCTAAAAAAGACATAGCTTTGTGACGTTATATGTAAGAGAGTTAAAAATACGATAGTAGATACACAATTTTATCGATATTATGTTCTGTTCATTAGTCGTCTTACCACATCACTACATTCTTAAATCAGATTGCGTCATCCCAATGATCGGCCAATCGCAAACATAGAACGTTACCTCGCCCCCTGCCCGCAACGGTTACTCGTGTTTGTAGGAGAAAATAGGTTCACGAGCCATCAACAGGATGATCTGTGCTTATCACTAACTAAATTAACCTGAAATGTCTAGAATAACTTGAATTATCTGAATGTTTAATTCAATTTGAATTATAAATTACAACTTGAGTAGCTGACACTAACTAAATTGAGATCTCTATAAGTTTCTTCAAATCCAAAATATCTGTTAATTTAATGCGATTATGTAATAATAAAACCAAATCCAGTCAATATCTGGCAATCAATAATTTATATCTGGCAATCAATAATTTATAATATCTGGTAATCATGGTGATGCATTTATGTTATTACTAGCAACTCCCCGCTATTTCTAGGATAAAAAGTATGCTTTGATTTTATTCCAAGGTAAAAGCTACCTCTATACCAAATTTCATTCAAACCCGTTCAGCCGTTTTTGCGTAATTTTGTAAGAAACATACACACAAACAAACTTTCGCATTTAATAGTAGTGTGATTAGGATGCTATGGAGGCCAATGGCGGTTTGATTTCCTCATTCAATTTGTACCTATAGGGAAAGGCTGTTACTAAAAACAAAATGGACGGGTTACTTATCTCTATTTATTTACAAAAAAACTTATAGTATTAAATTATAATCTACAATATGTGACATACCTTTCGACCAATGATAGCTGTGCCTTTTCGCGCTAGTGAATTCATTGGTTGTCAGTCCGCCATATTTGTTTACAAGTAGAAAATTCTACTAACAGACCATAACCTGGTAAATTATAATTATTGCAAGAAAAAGACCTGGCATACATACATATATGTGCATAACCCATTCATAATAATATACGAACTTAGTTACTTTTGAAACCACAAAAAGGACAATACAAGAAGACTATTGAAAACAGAGATAAAGATCGCTTTTCCTAAGTTTCGATCTTTTCGAGACAAACTTAGAATGAGGAATTTAATACCGTTCTGTCAATATGTAATTCTCTGTTTTAAACTATCACCTTCACTACAGTTCTATAATTATTTACGGGATATTTACCGTGATTATGTTGTGAAACTATGAAACTAGCCCCCAATATTTCGGCGCAGTTGCATATACCAAGTTCACGGTCAAAGTCACGGAAGATTCAAGAAGGACTTACAGATGAATAATAATTAGATAGGAGGGGTTGGCTATTTTATTCGCTGCCGCTGCCGCTGCCGCTGCCGCTGGGGCTGGCAGTGCCGCTGCGGCTGCCGTGCGCGCTGCCCGCCTGCTTGTCGCTGCCCTCCGAGTCCGAGTCCTTGAGCGCCTTGGCGCGGTCGAGGCGGCGCGCGCGGTGCGTCTCCACGTCCGACGTGTCCGACTCCGACGAGTATATCGCCGCGCCAGCCGTGCCTGCGCAATACACGACAATACTATAAATTATTTAAAAATCATATACTATAAGAATCTTTGACTGGCCGACTGATTTAATGAGTGACAGACAACTCACAGCCTAAACCGCTGGTGGGGTAAAACAAAATTGCTCGGGATGATTTAAAGTGGTGAATTTTGGGAGCGGCCTGAATTTCTTCCGTACGCGGACTAAGTCGCGGGGAACCTCTAGTTAATTAAATTAATAACTCAAATAGAAAACGCACCCAAAAATAGTTGAAACACAATATATCTAAGTATAACTACAATCATGTCATATTCTGTGCATGCTAATTTGTGCTCTATTTAATTGCATGTTACATGCTGATTCAAACTTAATGGCGGCTGTGAACTTAGGCGCGAGACGCTGCGCAGTAGCAAAAATTAGGCGTACAGTATCGAAATTACACTATAGCATTGAGGCAGCGCGCAGCCGGCAGGAATCGGGTGTCGTCAACGAGCCAAGCTTTATAGTCGAAAATTTACACTATCTTACAAAGTAAAAAATAGCTTGCACTGAATTTGACATTGTAGAAGTTATATATAAGTGATTATTATATTATCTACGTTTAAACACGTTTTCTATGTGAGTGTACTATACCTGGTTATAGGTAGATAGGTACTGTAACAGATTTAAGCATAAACATACTTATGTTCGAATATAATCTGTGTTTTAGATGAATAATTTACCTTCAAAACCTACAAAGTATCGACAAGCAAGTCGAGATGCCTGCTAAATGCATATTTACATGGAAAATATTGCCGTTTATTGCATTACAATTATCTCCGATGCTCACGCACTGAATGAATCGAACAGTGCACAATATTGACCCACTTTCCGAATGCGTTTCAATTAGGATGTTGGCGAACATTGCTTGTTTATCTAGGACACTATAGTGCCAGACGATTAAACTGGAACATTGACATTCGAAAGTTATATAAATATATATAACTTTCGAATGGCAAGTGGCAACACTGACATCTGTCAAGTAGCCTGTGTTCCAATTCTTGTGAAGTATTTAAAAATACTTTAAAGTGTTTTATAGTGCTAAAAACTGCATAAACGGGATAAACATATTGTGTTTAGGCATAGGAAGTGTTATTTCGTTTAATTCAGTGCATAGAGATCCATAAATAAACTTCGAAAAAAATAATAATTCAATTGATAAAATAATTTGCGCCAACTACCCTCGCGTGTAAAATAAAACATTGTAATAACGAAAATTCTTTGTAAATTTGCAAAGTTGCGTTTAATAATGCATCTAAAATGGAAATCCAATCGGTGAAAACTGTGCCTCAAAGCAAAAGTCTCAAGATGAGTCAAAATTTATCTTCCAATACCGTTTCGGACCATGTCGACGACGATGTAGAAATAGTGGGCTCGCCTGCGATATCAGCCACATCACCCCAATCAAACGATGGAGAAAAACCTTCTCGCATCAAGAAATACACCCAGCAAGTGTTTCACCAGGGACTATTCATATCCCCTCATAATAAACCTAGTCCGGCCACCACTCCTAATGAGCAGTCTACTAGTACACCACTCAAAAACCAGTGGCAGAATGTACCTGTACTGAGACAAAATAAACGGAAAAAAACAGATCAGACTCCATCACCAGAAGCAATCTCAACTGACAACAGATTCTCTACTTTGCAATTGGAAGATGAAATCATTCAGAAAGAGAAATTACAGAAGATTAGGATAAACAAGCCGCCAGCTATCATCCTCTATGCAATAGAAGATCTCTCAAAACTAAGTTCCCTCATAGAAACAACCTTATCAAAAGATCAATACTCATATAAAGTGATAACTAGAAAGCAGCTTTGCATTAGTTGCATTAATGCAGAATGTTACAAAAAACTAATTACTGTAATCAGAGAAAATAACCTAATCGGACACACATTTACTAGGAAGGAAGAAAGACCCTATCGCATAGTTATAAAGAACCTACACCCATCAACCCCACGCGAGGCTATAAAAGAAGCAGTCGAGAACACTGGCAATCTGATTGTTGGTGAAATTGTGAATGCCAAGTATGGACCAAACAAAACACCATTGTCTACATTCTTTGTTAATGTGAAACAAGGCCCAAACAATTCAGATCTCAAAAAGATTACTACAATTTTTCACACAAAAGTTAGTATTGAAGACCCAAAAAGAAAACAAAGCATACCACAATGCAAGAGGTGCCAACAATATGGACACACACGTAACAATTGCATGCGTCCTTATCGTTGTGTAAAATGCGCTGGACCTCATGACACAACAACATGCACCAAGAAGGACAGAAACACACCAGCAAAATGTGCACTATGCTTAGGCGAACACCCAGCAAACTACAAAGGATGTCAGGTATACCTTGAAATACATAACAGGAAGTATTCAACAACCCAACGAATCAATAACAAGCCCAAAACGGTAAGTAAACCAGCCATTACTTACCCGACAAGTGCAACTTTAGAATCCGACTATCCTGCATTGCAAAACACACACACGACTGTAGTTGGAAAAATAACTAAGTCCCTAGCCCTACCGCAAAGAGAGAGGCCTACAGCTACTACCACTACCACTTATGCTGAAAAAATTAAACATCAGCAGCAGAGCCAAAAATCAAAAAAGTCAGTTCTGATAAACACAGCAACAGCCAAAACCCCCACTCCGATATCTGAATCCATGCAGGTTATGCCAGCTGCAAATCAAACACAAGCTTTACCAGTACCCTCAACAGAATCAAGCTACAATAATGACTCGCTAGAAATAATTCTGACCAAACAAGCAGAAAAACTAGACATACTAATTCAACAGATAGGTACATTAATGAGCCTCATGACAACAATTCTTATGAAATTGTCATAGCAGCACTGGGCCTACGAATTGCAAACTGGAACATACGAGGCTTGTTAAACAAGAAGCAAGAAGTTATACAATTTATTAATGTTAACAAAATCGATATTCTCCTTCTCACAGAAACACATCTCACTGATAAAGTTACTTTCACTATAAATGGCTATACAGTATATTCAACACCACATCCAGATGGTACTGCACATGCTGGAAGCTGTCTTATAATAAGAAACAATATAAAACATTACTACCTTCCCGAGTACAGAACACCTCACTTTCAGTGCACCAGTATTAGGGTGTTGGACATCGCAGGACCATTAACTATTGCTGCAATATACTGCCCGCCTAGGCATAAGATTGTAGAAGAAAACTACAACCACCTTTTCAGCACCATGGGCTCCAGATTTATAATAGGCGGAGACTGGAACGCTAAAAATACCTACTGGGGATGCCGAACTACTAGTACAAGGGGTAGGCACCTTAAATTAAGTACAGACAGGAACTCACTATGTGTGCTGACAACTGGTGAACCAACACACTTTCCAGAAGACAAGAATAAACTCCCAGACCTGTTAGACTTTTTTGTACACAAAGGCATCACTAGCTTGTACCTCAAATGTGAACGTAGTTTTGACTCTGCATCAGACCATACACCAGTCATAGCCACAATTAGTACAACCATTATTGAGAGAACCTACAGACCAAAACTATGTAATAAGCACACTGACTGGCATGCGTTTTGCAACTACATTGACTGCAATATCTCTCTAAACATTGGTCTCAAAACAGAAGATGACATAAATAATGCTGCATTTTATTTAACAAATCTCATTCAAGTTGCTACGTGGAGGGCTACACCAACACCAGTAGACTACAAACATACGTACAACAATGTCCCACTACTTATAAAGGAAAAAATTCTCGAAAAAAGACGATTAAGGCGATTGTGGCAAACGCATAGAAATGGTTCAGATAAGGTCAAGTATGAGAAAGCAGCAAGAGAACTAAAAACATTCCTACTAGAAATAGAAAACGAAACTTTACTACAAAAATTAGAACAAATGTCACCGACAAAAAAAGGCGAGCACTCACTATGGAGAGCAGTCCGGTCTTCAAGAAAACCACAACAAATTCAATTTCCAATCAAACTTAGCGACGCTCGCTGGGCCATAACAGACCAAGATAAAGCACAGGCTTTTGGAGTATTCCTGAAAGAAGTGTTCACCCCCCACCATTATGAAGACCCAGAATGGGAAAAAGAAGTTGATGACTACCTGCAGAGTGACCTACAGCTCAGCCCACCAATCAGAAACTGCACCCCTAGAGAAGTATGGAAAACTATAAAAAATCTAGACCGGAACAAGGCTCCTGGATTTGACTTAATTACAGCTGAGATCCTAAGAAACCTACCCAGAAGGGCTATAGTGCTCATGACTTCTCTTTTTAATGCAATATTAAGACTCGGACATTCCCCGAGTATCTGGAAATACTCAGATGTAGTAATGATATTAAAACCAGACAAACTATTACAGATGATATCATCATACAGGCCAATTAGCTTGCTGCCAGTAATTTCTAAGGTGTTCGAGAAGATACTCCTTCATCGACTCAATAAAGTAATTGCAGAAGAAAAACTAATCCCATACCATCAGTTTGGTTTTAGACATTGTCATTCCACTATTGAGCAAGTACACAGAGTAGTTCACAAAATACGTGAAACTTTAGAGGGCAGGGATTACTGCTCAGCTGCTTTCTTAGATGTCCAGCAAGCATTTGACAAAGTATGGCACAAAGGCCTCTTATATGAGCTAAAAAAATATATCCCACACAACATGTATCTCGTACTGAAATCTTATCTAACAGACAGAAAATTTCGAGTAAAAGTGAATGACGAAACCTCTGAAACATACCAGATCATAGCTGGAGTTCCCCAAGGATCCGTATTGGGACCTGTACTCTACACACTCTACACAGCTGATCTACCAGAAACCGAAAATGTACTAACAGCAACGTTTGCAGATGATACAGCAGCGCTATGTAGCGATAAAAATCCAAAGGAAGCATCAACACAACTTCAACTACATCTAAATAAAATAACGAAATGGATGAAAAAATGGAAAATCAAAGCTAGTGCTGCAAAATCAACCCACATCACATTCACACTCCGAAGAGGTGATTGCCCAAAGGTGAAATTGGGAAATAATGAATTACCACACAAGAATGAGGTTAGGTATCTGGGGATGTGGCTAGATAGAAGGCAGACATGGAAAACCCACATACAGAAAAAAAGAGATGAGTCAAACCACAGATACCGTTCCTTAACATGGCAACATGGCGGCACAAGAGTATTCTAAAACCATGGACGTATGGAATAGAGCTATGGGGCACCGCTAGCCATTCCAATGTAGAAATACTGCAAAGATTCCAAAATAATGTATTCCGTAATATCACAGCTGCACCCTGGTATGCTAAAACAACAGAGATACATGAATATCTAGAAATGCAAACGGTTAAAGAGGAAATACAGTATTATAGTAAAAAATACAATGCAAGATTAGAATCACATGTCAACAAGCTAGCCTCACAGCTCGCAGACACAGGAAAACAGAAAAAAAGATTAAAAAGGCTTAGAATATCAGACCTGCAGTAGTACAAAGATGATTATCAGGGATATGAGGTCACTGGACCTTAACCCTTACCTGACCAACACACCCAGTAACTTCTGCTCATGGCACAGCCGATCGCAGAAAGAAAAAGAAATAGCAAAAAAAAAAAAAAAAAAAAATATATATAAATATATGATATTGCGTCTTAGGCTTCGCTCACATTTATTATTGGTCGAAGGCCTTTAGGATAAGAGCTACATAGTGGCTGCTCGCTTATCGTCGACTTGTTTCTAGTTGCTAACTCTATTCGTTTATAGCTAATCGTTGGCAGTCGGACAGGTGCCTAATGCTATTCAATACACACATGCTCAGACTTTATGGAACCGAATCCCTTCATCTAGGACCTCACTGCCCCAGGGACTGTACCATGAACGCTTAATGCGAGACCGAATAGGCTCAGTTGCGCGACTGTGAATTTTATCGCCCCGCAATACGGTTCGCGGTCGCGCATGGTCCGCAGCTGAGCCTATTCGATCCCGCAATAAGCGTTCGTGGTACGCTTCTGGTTGTATCTCCCCTCCCTTACCTCCCTGCCCGTGGTTGTATCGGCCCGTCCCTTACCTTTCTGCCCCTGCTTGTATTTGTTCTTGATGGCGGCGAGCGACACGCCGCCCTCGTCCTCCGAGTCGTCGTCCTTGTGCGCTGCGCGCGCGCCGCCCGCGCGCCGCTTGGGCCCGCGCACGCCCACGCGAGTCCGCATCGCGGCGCGCAGCTCCATCTCCTCTTTCTATAAGAAAAAGACAACGGTTCACGGTTGTTCATCAGCCAGAAGACGCCCACTGCTGGACGAAGGCGTCCCCTTAATCCCCACGCTTGGCAGGCCGGCTTGGGGATCGCAGAATGCTCATCACCGTTAACCGAGAGGACGCTGCTGCTCGTCCTCCGGTGGTTCTGGATGTAGGATTAGGCTATAGTTGTTGATAAAATTTTCGCCGATTCATCGATATACGAAACGGTCAATTTACTAACTGCATATGTAACTTTGTAATCGTAAAAGTTTTTTTATGTTATTTAACAATATATTTTCGATTTTTAGATTATCCCTTATTATATTATTTGTGCTCTAAGACTTTGTTTCTTGCCAAACATGGTTCTACGTCAACGGGAAGTACCATATGAATTTTGATTTACTTGGCAGTACGAACAATTTAGGCAAAATTGCCGTAATTGGCTGTATTTTTTGATTGCGCTGACTTATAATCTTGTGTTTTTATAGCTTTAAGAGACCATAGGCGTACGTTTTTGATATCACTTTCAAGTTGATATCTGCATAATTCCTGAGAAAAAAGGGGTAAACGAAGTGTTCCTATAAGGGAACCTTTTTACTTTTTATGGTAAGAAACCCTAAAAATTAAGAAAAACTATATTTATGGTACCACATGAAAACTGACGTGGTTTTGACACATTTTTGTTTTATTTATACGGGAATACTGACGTTTAATTAAATTGGATACTCCGACTATAGTTTCGGTTTTAATTAAACGTGAGTATTCCCGTATTAATAAAACAGAAATGGTACCACATTTTTTTAAAATATATGAAGGAACGGAGAATATATACAAAGCAAGGTGTTTGTTCGTAAATTTTACACAAACATGTTCTCTCGGTAAAATACTTGACTCTACTGAGTGAACGCAAGCTGCAGTCGCGTGGCGCGTGCGAGTGGGAAAGCAAGTGGCGACATGTTGCGGCGGCGCCGGCGCGCCGACGACGGCGCGGCGCTCATATCTAATACAGACATACATACATACATACTCCAATAAATTGTTGTATATTTGATTGGAAGCCCTAAAAGATTATTAATCATATGTGAATATATTGCAGTTCCATGTATTTATTAACTACATGTGTCGAATTGATAACCTCCTTTTCTAATATAAGAAAACTACGGTTTAGTCAAGACATCATTTCTATGTCGTTTTTTATGCAATAGTGACCACGCGAGCGAAACGTACGCCTGAAAGGCGAAAAGCGCCAAAATTGTGAACTTGCGAACAAAATCCTTCGCCGCACTGTACTGTCCTATCACCCTGAGATATTAAATTTCTTCATGCCCAGTAATAATTCTGGCAACATGGTCATTTAAACCGAAACACAGTAATACTTGCACACTACTGCTTGGCGGTTCACCAGCAAAGGTGTGGAAGTTCCCCAGCTTCCCCAGGCGGACTCTGCAGTAGAGTCCGCCACTACATAAACCAGTGCATTGTTACCCACCTTGAGCTGGTACTTCCTGTCGGCGTCGGGATCCGCCCCGACTTGCGAGAGGATCTTGATAGCGGAGGTCTTGGTGGAGCGGTCTGCGAGGGAGAGGGTCATCTTCCTGTGGGTGAAGGACTCCGTGGAGTGCGGCCGGAACGAGAGCTTGGTGCGGAACACGGCCTGCCCCTGCAGACCCGTGCCTTGACGCACGAACAGGTGGTTGTGGTCGCCCTGGAATGGTAGACGACATTATTATCATCAACAAACAAAAAGGTCAAAGTTTTCTTCTAGGCGCATCTTCGTTTATCATCAGACGAGATGGCAGTCAAACGCAAGCCTATAAATAATAAATATAACAGCCTATAATCGACCAATAGGATACCAAGGTCGTAGTGGTAGCCGTAGTGGCCGAGTCGGGACGACGTTTAGCTTGAAAGCGTGACGTCGCGAGGTCAAATCCCTTGAGTTCTTAGCTCTTAGACGCTCTCCCAATGGTAAAAGATAACGCCTAACGCCTGCCCATGAACTTTGCAGATGTACCCAAAGTTTAAAGTTACAAAAACAAAAACCTTACAAAAACATCTAAGGTATCATAATATAAGGTACCATTGAGCTAATATCTAAAGAGTCACAATCTCTTAGTGAAAACAGTCAAAAAACGTTTTAGTGTTATTGTACATACCTATATGTGCATTATTTAGTTCACAATTGTTCAAATTTAGACATTATGTCGCTTGTACAGTGTTCAATGTATGCTTGAGCGCTTGTGTCTTATCGTAGTTTAAGTCGTTCAAAAAGTTTTGGTGCGAACATTTTTTTGCACGTTTGTGACTATAGATATTAGCTCAATGAGTATCACGGGTGTTTTTTGGTGGCTATTTTATCACATTAATTCCCATTGTTGTGACGAAGGAGACTTATTTCTCGTTCTCTCATACTGTAGCGGAGCAGAAGTCGACAGGCAGCCTTAAAAGGGAGGCCTTCGACCAGCTGATGACGCTGATGGTGAAGCTGGCTGATGATGTAATTGGTGTGTGGGTGTCTGAGTGTATACATAGTTGCGCGTGTGTCGTGTACTCACATGCAAAGGCTGTTTGTAGACGTCGAATATCTCGGAGCCAAGATGTAGCGACATGCTGCCGTCCGACCACTTCACCATGCGAGCGTTCGATTCCTTTATAGCGTTGCCGTCGTCGTCGAACGCGGTGCGCCATCGGATCGTGTTCTCCACCTTTAGTTTTAACCTGGAGTACATAGATAATAAATTGGCGACTTGAAACACAACCAGTAGTTCGCAGCGAACAGAGACTTCGCGACCCTCATATCTTCCAAGCCCCTTGACCAATTTGGCTCATATTTGAACTTGATAACTGCATTTGCACGAACTACTAGCTTAAAAAAATATCGTAAAGATCTGATCAACGGTTTGCTAGTTATCGTAGAACAAATATGCATATAAACGCCAACTCAGACTTGCTTCGCTTCATTTCGGCCAATAATGTAAATATGTTGGCGACTTCACTGAAAACTTGCGTTCACGTTGCGTTTGTATAAGCAATGATTTTATCTTGTCTTTTAGTACAACACGCAAGTCGTTGGACGCATGAGATAGCCTGGTTTCGACAGCAAAATGGCGCATTATTTGAACTACCGTGTTCAAGTTAGACTCTAGAGCTACTTTACCAGTCTATCGAAATTACACACGGTTGTAAAAGCTTCACTTGTAACTGTTCTGTAATATAATTTTTATTTTTTAATTTTAAATGTACTTAAACAAAATCTTGGAAGTCGATTTTAACCTATTTCAAATTGTCGATTCAATTTGAAATTTTGCAGTTGTCATTATGTAGCTCCGTTGGCTGTACAATATAATACAAACAGGAATAAAGTTTACTTGATTGCAAGAGTTCCATTTTTACCTAGTCCCCCAAAAATAGTGAAAGAAAATTAAGTATGCCATTGGCATCTCCAGTGATAAATTATGCTCAAAGGCACTGGCTCGATGGGAATCCCTCATTTTTTTAAATTTTTTTTCCGTTATTACACTTGGTGACAATGGTTTGATGATGAAACTGGGAGATGGAAATCCCTCATTTTTTTATTTTTTTTTCCGTTATTACACTTGGTGACAATGGTTTGATGATGAAACTGGGAGATGGATAGTGGAACTCTTTAACTGCTACTAGTCGACTCTTGAGTTTTGGGTCATTTGATTTGTTTTGATGAGACCCATACATTACGTTTTGAGAATTAATTGTGTTTCTGTAAACTATGACAGCCTGATTAATTTGACTATGAAAAAACTGATGTAGTTTTAACGGATCTTTGTTCTATTTACATTTAATTTAGTCGGACACTTCGACTATAGTTAGTCTAGTAAGTGCGAAGCAGAACGCTGCCGCACACACGCGTTAGTCTCTGTTTACACTCCTCGAAAAAGGTCACCAGATGTGACCGAAACTATAGTTGGACTATCCAACTTAATTAAATGTGAGTAATCCCATATAAATTAAACAAAAACTTGATCAATTGTTTATTTACCTGGCGCGCCCTTCCTCGTCCAAAGTTTCCTCTTCATCGATCTCGTCCTCATAAGTGTTGGGGTCGTAAGGGCGCGTCTCCACGGACAAGAAGTTGGGCAGTTTCACGAAGTGCAGCTCCTTGCCTAGCTCCGTCCAGATCTTAGGCATGTCCACATCTATGCGGGTCTCGGGGATTTCCACTTCTTCTTCTTCCTCGGGCTTGTTGCGGTTTTCCTGGGAAGAGTAAGTTTTAATAAGAATTAATTATGTATAATAAGCTTGAAATCAGTGTGGATGACCAACAAGGTCCGAAATACGCCAACGGCGGTTTTGAGAACCTATACGTTATAAAGAGGAAAATTTCATGTGTCATGTTTTTCAATGATGACAAGTAATGAGTCGAACATGACGCTCTCCTTATGTGGTAAGAGGCGACGCCTGCCCATGACAATTGCAGAGGTACCGACAGAGACCTTTAAATAACAACAGAGTCTAGGGAGTTCAGGGCAGCACTGCATGCATTAGCGTTGGCGCTCATTGAAGTTTCGCTTGGTACAGTACCGCACAGTATCTTTCTAACCGGAGGTCGGGACATAGTAATGTTTACACACTACTGCTGCTAAGCAGTACTTTACCTAAGCGACGTCATACAAAGGAGACCAACCTCAAAATCAAGTGATAGTTCCCGTTAGCGCTGTTGGCGTGATTAGTCTTATGAGCGTATTTAGGACCGCGCCCAAAATCGTTGATTTTCGACTTTCGCTAGTTTATCGCCTTCCAAGCCGTCCCTCATCAATCACATTAGTTTAATTAAAACGATGTTTTTTTGTGATTGGGCGTTTCCGGAATTCCTGTACGTTCCGCTCGTCTCTGCTTTAGTGGAAACACACCCTTAAAGGACTCACCTCATCTCCGCTCCGCTTCGTTTCGTCCCCGGAACGTCGGTCGTCATCGGACCGCCCGCTGCGACTGCGGCTGCGCGAGCGCGACCGCGATCGAGACCGCGACCTCTTGTCGCCTTCGTTGTCCGTACTGATGTCAGAAGCATCGCCGAATAACGCGTCCGCAGTCACTAGAATATGATTACAATAGGTACAATACAACTTTATTGCACACCAGAATTAGATAACAACTTACAACTAATCAGGGTACATTATTCGGCAGTACAAGGGCTGTTCCTAATGGCCATAATTTATCTTACAATGTTTAATCGGTACGACTACGAGACCATTCTGTTACATACAAGTAAATTAAAAAAAAACCGTGTTCAAATTAATATGGAACCACCTCGGGAGTATACACTTTCAAATAAAAAAAGAATTTGCAGTATCGGTCCACTGGGAAGATACCTACAATGAGAGAGTTGTGACCTGGTTGTGACTTTTTTTTTTTTTTATTTCTGTCGAACAGGGATGTGGTCTAAGAAGGAGTTTACATACTAGTCTCTTCCTTCTCTTTGTCTTCCCCTTCATCATCAGAGTCGACAATCTTCTTGGTCTTCTTCTTAGGTTTCCCGCTGGTGTCGGAGCCACTGTCAGAGCCTTCCTTCTTGCGTTTTGACGTTGCCTTGTCTGCGTCTGCATCGCTTTCTGAGTCTGAGAGTACAGCTCTCTTCTTTTTCTCAGCAGCAGCTATAATCATTTTTTTCAATTGTGAATACCTTGGCAAAAAGATTAAGAGATAAATATGCGCGCCACTATTGCAAACAGTTGCAAATATGCTATTCTCTGTAGTAGAGTCAGAGAGTAGTTAAAGGAAGACGATTGGATGATTTCATGTCCTTCACGCCAGAATCTGAAACTGAATCTGATAACTTCATGAAAATCAGTTTTGACAATGCCAAAATTTATGCCAGTGGCCCAGAGCCTGTAGTGTTTCTTTCTTTTCATTATCATTACCATTCATATCCACCTTTTGTAAAAAAAATGCAGCCCATTTTTACTCTATCAAAACTTTTTGGTCTTAGTGTTCGGCAGCCTCGCAAGTCAATGATTCAAAAAGTTTTGCGGGAGGACAGCGCAGGACTTATCACACAGACACACAACAATAACCACATTAAACAATCACCGTCATATGCATAAAAAACTAAAACGTATTCCAAATCTATTTTAGTTAAAAAGTGTTATGTCAAATTTCTCTCGAATTATGATTTGAGTTTGAAAAAAGAAGACAAAACACTTTTTTACTAAAGTAGGTTTGAAATACTTTTGTGTTTTATTCATAAGACTGTAAGAATACACTAAGTAATAATATTTATATTTCTTTTAGAGAGTGTAGGTAAATAATGAGTAAAAGTTCTCACTTACCCTTTTCCACATCTGAGCTTTTTGATCTTGACCCGGAACGGCTTTTGGACTTACTCCTGGATTTGGACTTAGACTGTCTTGAACCGGATCTGAAATTAGACATCTTACACAGTAGTGACAGTACACTTAGTCTGGTTAAAATGACTTTAAAATTTCAAATAATCACTAAAACATAGGACACATACATTCAACAAAATCAGGACTAGCAGAGTTGGACGCCAAAAGACTATGGTATCAAAAGAAAATTGGTAAAATAAACCTGTATACCCATCACTTGTCCACTAACGTTTACTAAACTATACTACGGGTATTTTTTTT
This sequence comes from Erannis defoliaria, assembly GCA_905404285.2. NCBI lineage: Eukaryota > Metazoa > Arthropoda > Insecta > Lepidoptera > Geometridae > Erannis > Erannis defoliaria. The sequence continues at coordinate 4,898,590 of FR990066.1, read as the reverse complement.
TGGGTAAGTGTGTATAAAATCACTCATCATAGTCTACTGCTGAATGAAGGACTCGCTGAATGCATGCCATTCAACCCATTGAATGGTTGACTATAATGATGTACATGTGTAAAATAAGGAAAACATCGTGAGGAAACCTGCATAATATATCCGGAGAAGAAATTAAATGGAGTATGTGAATTCACCAACCCGCAACTGGGCCAGCGTGGTGAATATGGCCCATTCGCCCTTCGAGGGTAGGCCTAAGTCCAGCCAGTGGACAATTAAAAAGGCTGATTATGCTAATAATAATGTATGCCTGTACTTATAATTCTAAGATAGGTATTATGTCTGTGTTCCTCAGGTTTTACCGTTGTTGTTTTATTTAACAAAGTAAAGTTACTAGAATGACACACCAACGCCGTGACGATTGACGCCTTTTTTTGTTGGAGGCCAAGACCCTGTTTGGGGTCACCGCACAACATAGTATGTATGACTAACACTAAGCTGGATTTTTTAATTTTTCATTACTTGAACAAAACAAAATGCTTACCTGGATCTGCTTTTAGACTTGTCCTTTGCTTGTCCATCATCAATCATAAGATTTGGAGAATTAGATCGACTCCCATCAGGAGTAACCAGGTTTCGACCTCTGGGACTCTTAGATACAGCACTGCCTGACCTCGACCTAGACTTATTCTTGGGGCTACCACTAGCTGACTTGGACTTTGAATGACTTTTGCCAGTCTGTGACTTGGGACTTTGAGATCGAGATTTTGGGCTTTCTGATCGTGATTTGGCACTTTGTGCCCCAGATTTAGGGCTTGCTGATCGAGATTTAGCTGAACCAGAGCGAGACCGGACACTGCCAGAGCCAGAGCGAGACCTTTGAGAGCCACTTCTAGATCTAGAGGCTCTATCTTTAGGACTCCCCGATGCTTGAGATTTAGGACTTGATGAGCCAGATTTGTTGCTTTTAGCCGAGCCAGAGCGTGACCTGTTAGAGCCAGCTGGTGAGTTAGACTTGCTCTTTGAAGCATTAGAGGCATTGGATGATTTTCTGGAGCGGCTGGAATGATTGGATTTTGGTGATTCACTTCCTGATTTAGCTGGAGACCCAGATCTGTAATATTATACTTGCAATATAAAAGGCTGAATACATATTTTTTTTAAACATATTATAATTTTTTTAATTTGCAAAGCTCATTGTCATGTTTGTCAAAGGCGGATCCAGCTTTTAAGTCAGGGGAGCGGTCATATACTCGAGTCGAGGTCTAGTTAGCAGTCAGGCTTCAAAACCATTACAACTACAAAAGCTATCAGTAGTCGACCTACACCACCCATCTCTGAACCAGATCTCTGAACCCCCCCCCCCCCCCCCTCGATCCGCCCTTGATGTTTGTGCACTGCTAGATGCAAGCTTAGCCTAATATACTCCGCCAAATGCTTCACTATGAATAGGACACAGGGGTATAAATAACTAGAATGACATATATCTAAATGACATCGTTTAATTTTAGATAGGTTTTCAAACTATAAAAACATACCTAGATTGAAGACTGCCATCTTTCCCTGATCGAGCAGGGCTTGCACTCTTGCTACTAGACCCACTGTCTGAATCCGAACCAGAATCTGTATCTGAAACAACAAATTATGCCTTGAACAAGTCATTGTGGAATTTCGACTAAAACCAATACCTATCTACGTTTCACGTCCCTGGCTCGGAATTTATGACCGAGCCGACCGGTCAAGTATAGCTGTATTGAGTTCAAACTCATCGAAATTTTACAATTAATCCTTAGATGTTGGAGAAACACGTAGGTTAAAATTCCTAAACTAGATCCACTTTAATTACCTTCTAATACTTTTGGTGCCATCGCAACTGCAGTTGATAAAAAACTGTTAGATTATAGTCACAAAAACAGTTGTATATAAGCAGAGAAAACACAAATATCACGAAATATTCGACAATAATAAACAAATACAACAAATACCAATATTTTTTAGGTTATGTTACCAAACAAGACAACCAAATTCAACCAAAATGACAGTGACACTAGTATGACAAGATTGAATAGAATCAAGCGGCGAGCGAAGCAAACAAACAAAACAAAGCTGCACCCTTATCATGGACGTTCGCGATTCTGATTGCGATAGCATGCCATCCCGCTCGTACGAACTTACTTGCGCCATGCCCTCCCGCTCGCGCACGCTCGCAATCAGAATCACGAACGTCCATGATAAGGGTCCTGAAGCCTATATAGCAATGCTACCAACGTACCAACATCCAACATTACAGTTGTTTTATTTGTTGTTTTTAATAGTCCCTGGCCATGGATACTAGTCCTTCAGCCGAATACATATTTCTTCGTCGATCCTTCTTTATGCAGTGAAATGAGTCGTAGTCACAGTCCAAGTCACACACAGTAAGTCACAGTCAAGTCCAATCATGCCCTAGTAAAGTCGTGGCAACTTTACTACAAGCTTCTACGGAGTTTTGGAAACAACACGAAAAGACACGTTTCACTACATTATATCACTTGCCCACACTTTTGCTCGTAAATCAGCACTTAATAAATAAAACGCCACCATTTTTATGCATTAACACTCGAAAAAACACAAGTTTTGGAAAATAACACAATGCAGCGACATGATTTTCTCGCGTTCCCGCCAAAACTCCTCCAACATTACAAGGTGCTCTGTGATACCAGTATTGGTATTTGAATATTTGAATATTGGCATCGATAAAATAAGCTTATTATCTCCATTGAGCTAATGGGCGTTTTCACACTGACCAGAACGATATCGTCGGAGTGCTAGTTTCATACAATTAGTACTACACGCAAACGATATCGTTGCGATATCATTTGTCACTGTGAAAACAGTCATTATCGTTTGTCAGTGTGAAAGCGTGTAGTACTAATTGTATGAAACTAGCACTCCGACGATATTGTTTCTGGTCAGTGTGAAAACGCCCAATATCTATTGAGTCACAATCGTGCAAAAAAAATGTCAGAGCCAAAACTAGGGGCACGCTATGCAATGCGCCGACTTTTTGACCGACTTGAACTACGATAAGACACAAGCGCTCAAGCATACTATGCAAGCGACATAACGTCTAAATTCGAACAATAGGCTAGATGACTGGTTTTTTTTTATGTGGCCCATAAATATAGCTAATCAGCTATGAAAAGAAAACGAAAATCTGATCAAAAATAAGCAACGTATAAGCATTTTAATATCATGCTAGACAGACAGGCGAAACAGCAAATCGTGACGTCACTTCTCTGTATGCCATATAAATTCTATTCTGACAAGTAAGGAGTGACGTAATTTTTTTGTTTTGTGGGAAAGGGACAGAGTTGTTTCTAACAATAACTTTAAACGCTCATATATCAGAACATTATTAACCGATTTAAATTATTTTTTCAATAAACATACTATATTTACTTAAACTCTTCATCAAAGTTTCAACGATATAAACATCAGTCATCTTCCTTATTGCAAGGTATTACTTTGAGAGAGAGAGAGAGAGAGAGAGAGAGAGAGAGAGCTAGATCCTCCAAGAGTTATTTATCCTCAGCCCATATTCCACCTTAAAAATTCAACGGAATAGCTCGGAAACGGAAACGGTTTGCTAAGATTTCATGTTTCGCCGCGATTAAAAATATGATTTCGTTTTCAACTAATTGCATTTTCATTGGCCAATACTAATAATTATAATAATAATAATTTATTTCCCATTGAGTTTTTACAAAAATTAACAATTTCAGGAATATCTAATGACTCTTGATGATGACATAGTTTGTCTGAGCCCCTTGGGCCCCAAACTAGGCTAGGCCCAAAATATCTCGAAACTTTGTCCTGACCACGTAAGAACTATTGTGAGTGGATATTTTACGAAAGCAATACAATTTACAATGATTTCTATGTCATGTCTATGACGAAAGCACTATTAATTGTTTAGTTGATAATTAACCCTGTATAGTGGCACTTTTTCTACAGAAACGATTTTTTTTAATCGACTGCTCCTCTGCCCTCTGATGAGTTTCTTTAGTCTAAGTTCATATTAATTACAGAAAACACTAACGGCCTTACTATTAAACGCCGCTCAAACCTTAGTCACTGTTTAAGATGCTCTGACAAATTCTCGCTGACGTGAAATGTCACGTGCGAGAACAAGACAGAGAAGTTTAAGCAGTGGCTAAAGTTTGAACGGCGTTTTATAGTAAGGCCGTTACAATCTTACTTAAAAAACTTCTCAACCGTTAATCACTGCTTAAGATGCTCTGTCAACTTCTCTCTGACGTGAAGTGTCACGTGCACGAACAAGACAGAGAAGTTTAAGCAGTGACTAAGTTTGAGCGGCGTTTTTAAGTAAGGCCGTTATTATGGGTATAATAAAGAACACTTTTTTAGAGTGGCCTAAAAGTCACATCTAACTAAACCACCAAACTTAACTAATTCCGTAGCTAGCTTGATAATAATTTTAGACTAAAGCAAGACGGCCAAGTTTGCTTTTACGCTTTTACATCTGTTCCCTCTTGAACTTGAATGGGCATTTTTTCTTCGCTTGCGGTTGCCGTCACTCACTGACATAAGGCATAGTGCACACGGGTGACTTTTGTCACGGTCACTTATAAGTTTCTGCCTTTGACTTTGGTCCTTTGAGCATTATTCAAGGGTTTGAGCATAATGCTCGAAGCTTGATCTATTTATTATTTTACACAAAATGCAGCTAACATGCTTACTTACTCCTAGGCGCAACATTTTTATTTTAGTTAAATATAACATTAACAGCGTTTTCTAAATAATGACAGTCACTTATTTTTTTTAGTAAGTACTCCACTACTACTGCAAATAAACTTAATAATAAAGTTGAATGTTAAGTACTTACCATGTTTTGCGTTTCTTTAGTCGGAAAATAAAGGAGGAACTGAAAAGGAACATGCAGAATCGCTGAAAATTCTGGGAATGCAACAATTTTGTCAGTCCCTAACAAGTAATCATTTTTATAGGTTAATCACTCCTGTGCTCGTTTCTTTCGAAACACAGCGGCGCGGCGCAGTACGATAATAATGATTCTCGAGTGACAAATAGCTAAACTGTCACTATGACAATAACGAAAAAATATTACAAAAATAATTAAGTTTAATATTCTCCGAGTACATTCCGCTGTGACACCTTTGCAATGACAGCAAATGAGAGTGTAACTTTTGTCACTGTGAAAAAAAATATTCGTGTGCGGCAGCCCTAACAAAAGTTTTGTTTTTAGTTTAGTTAGTTCAACGATGACCGCGGTCGGGGATGTATGTGCCGGATTGCTCCGTCACAAACACATTTTACTTCGCGAACTAACCGATACAAACATACTTGATGTTCTCGTCAAAAAAGGAATATTCAACGTACACGAATTGGAGTTGATTACCAGTGCGGCAGAGAGTGACAAGTGCAGTTATTTCGTGGAAGTTGTTAGTAAACAAAACGGCGTGCGGTTAAATGACTTGTGTTCGGTGCTGGGCAGAGAATGCCCTAAACTGGCGAAGGAACTCATGAATGATAGACACAGGTTTATTGTCAACGGTGAGTGATTATTATGATGCAATATTAAAAAGGAATAAAGAATTGAGGAACCTTGGGAAAATCAATATCTCGGACCATAAGTTCTAGTTTATATAGGTAGATCATGATTTAAAGAAACCTAGTTACCCCAGTCTGGGGAGATTAAATGATTTGTGCCAAAGTTATAGGAGTTAAGGCTTGTATTTACCAAATTTGCCCCTCGCAAAATCAAATTTATTTAGTCAAATTACTATATTTAAAGCCCAAAAATACAAAATGTTACAGAAGAACATCCGTCTTAGTAACTTCTGTGGATGAAAACACGATAGATTATACTTTCCTCGATAGAAAAAAATACCGAAACAGTGTCTATTTTTAAACCATTTTCAGTTTAATTTCCAAATTACAGCACATAGTCACATTAAAAAAATATGTATTATAAGTTAACAGTATTTTGGAGAGCATGCTGTGGTTCAAAAGTTTATTAATTTCTATACTTTTCAAGTAATCTGAGAAAATCTTCAAAAATCGAAGGTTGACACGCACGAATCTGCGTAACCGCCATATTTTTGCTCCGCTAAATGTGACTCTACCTGATACAGCTTTAGACTAATGATTGATCTCATTAAAAAATGTGCTTGAAACGTGGAATACCCGGCCTTAACTAAAAGTACCCACTTACCTTCAAATTTACACAAATTAACATCCAAGTCCAAGTAATAATATACCTACGTAGGTACAACTGGGTACAACCACAGAATAAATAATAATTATGGAGGTCCAAACCCCCCGAAATGCTTTCGCCAACCCACCGTTTTATACATACCTACTTACGAATAGATCGTCGTCGTCTTAAAGTTGTTACTCATTGTCTTTGGTCCAGATCCAGAGCTCGACCCCTCCCCCCGAAATGAATTCCTGGCTACGGCCTTGGTATCCGATATCTGGGTAGGTAGGTATGTCCTAAAAGTGCATCCAGAACCACCGGAAGACGGGCAGCAGCGTCCTCTCGGTTAACGGTGATGAGCGTTCTGCGATTCCCTAGCCGCCCCTAGTCGCCAAGCGAGGGGATTATAGCAACCCCTCTTTAAAGGGAAGGCCTTCGTCAAGCAGTGGATGTCATCTGACAGAAAGCTAGTGTAGTGTAGGTATATTTAGTGGATATAAACTAGAGAGGTAAATAGATACGTACCTAAATAGGTTAAAAAGATATTGAATAAAAGAAAATAAAATAAATAAATATTGAGGGACATTTTACAAAGCGCCATCTAGCCCCATACTAAGCAAAGCTTGTATTATGGAAACCAGATAGCTGATAGAATACTTATGGGTAGGTACTATACAATATTTTTTTCGTAAATGCATACTTATAATACATACTACACCCAGACATAGAACAAACATCTATGTTCGTCACATACATTTTTGTCCTGGGTGGGGATCGAACCCACGCCCTACAGCTCTGAAAGCAAAGCAGACATGCTACCAACTGAGCTACAAGGCTGGCAAATATTGGTGGATTCCAGGATAAACATGGGGTAGATACCTACATAGATACCTAGTCGAAACCTCTTGCATATTTATACTTAACTATTAGTATAGGCTGAGTTATCTACTAATAATGTGTGGCAATTTCTGTAAATAAAACTTTCGTGTCTAAAGCAACTAACAAAAGTAACAACAACCGTTATTTCACTCCTTTCAACTTCCGCAATCACCGAAAAACACCCTAGAAACCTCGGAACAATCTGCAATCGCGAACAGTCAAACACAATACGATTTTGATTGAAAAATTGCATGACCACTTGCCAAAAGAAGGGGAGCGAAATTACAAGACGATTTGTATCAAAGTCAAGACAAACGACCGTTTCTAACATGTTAAATTCGCCCTTAAACTTTGCGGTGTAAGAACTAAAGTTGCGTAGCTTCGGCACTAAATGACGGTAGTTTGATGCGGGTCCCATGGGGTTGTTGAATAATAGAAAAGACGCGACAGTGGACGCGACCTTTGCCGGAAGTCGGAATTTTAAAATATTCTGATTCGGAATTTAAAAACACGATAAATTAATGTCTATAAGTAATGCGACGGAAGAAACTTGACTCTCTTCTTGTCAATCGACAGACTTTTTAATCTAGCTTGAGCTACGTTAGCTACGTAATACTAATCTACTATTATTTATTCTGTGCTAGAGCTTGGCAAAATAAGCCATAATTATTGGGAGCGCCACTATCGCAAATAGTAACTTTTGAATTAACCTTATAGCCAGAGGAAGATGATGGATGAATTCACCCACAGACTAAATGTTTTTCAAAATTTTTGCCTGGAGAGAAAAAATATTTCCGTTTTAAGATGGTTTTAAGACTTTTGCCTAGGAAAGCTAGGTACTTATACATCTTTGAAAATTGATGGAGTTGAGTAGATGAAGCCTTTTTTTGGAAGGCCAGACTAATTTTCTAAGGCCAGAGTGAGCGCGCGGCGGTCGCTCAAAATGTCTGACAGTCGACACCATTGGGTATGGAACCCTAAAATGATCTTTCTTACTCCGTCTCTGCCTCTTCTTCTACTAGTACACCAAGTACCAGGTGAAGACTGGTCAGGTAGTACCAGGTCTCCTATTCTAAACCCAACAAAACCTAAACTACGAAACGAATACTACTCTAACAATCTCAGTCTTCTGTAATAAGAATGACGGAGACAGATAGTGTAGTCTCCGAGTGAAAACCTTTTCTAAAGGGTTTTGAATTTGGTAGCTGGTTGTTACTTACAGGTTTACAAGTTGCTATCGGAGCTATGGAAATAGCTCTTGATGGGATCAGGAACAAAGTAATTCGTCTGCGAACCAAAGCTGGTACCGACAAATCTATAGTGACACAAGAAGTAGCAGTGGGCCGATCGATCGCATATAATACAATATAGGAGGCATAATGAGGTCTGTAATCTGTCGCAGACAGATGTCCTAAAACTGCATCCAGAACCAAGGCAGCAGCGGCGTTTTTGGCGGTGACTATTTTGCGATCCCCACGCCGCCTGCCTAGTTTGGGGATTATGGCAACCCCTCCCTACTAAGTAAGGGTAGGCTTCTGTCTAGCAGTGGACGTCTTCTGTCTAATGAAGTGAATCTGTGGCAGAATCGATAACCGTTTTGGAGTAGATGTGAACTAGTATGGAAACCGCTTATCGGCAAAAGTTGCGTTGAATGCCCTGAGACTCTGTGGAATGAAGATATTTTATGTGTAAGTCATCGGTCGGTTGTGCTAGTGGCTGTAAACATAAACGTGCTTTGGCAAAGGCCTATGCAGCAGGTGATTATGATAGCAGACTATTTTTGATAGCTGATGATATTTTTACAATCATGAAGACGCATACTTTAAAAGATTTTGTTTTATACACACACAACAATATCCTGTGGTTAAACCTGGGCCCTGGGCTGATACACACTTACACTATATTGTTCTAAATAGGAAAAGGATCTTCTTAAAAATACCTAGGCCCTTGGAATTTGACATGGACTGCAATTGGGTTATGGTTTAAATCACAATGCTTTAAAAAATCACTGTGGAAGCACCTGCTACATATCTTACCTATACATTCTTATAAATTATAATATGTAGATACTTATACAAAAAACTCTTTGACGTATGTACAGCTAACTAGCCACCCAATAGGGCACGTATACTCTACGTTACGACACCAAGCTATTTGTTAGGTATTTAATCCATAAATGACTGTTTCAACCTTTACTTTTTCTCACATTAATACATATAGGTCACATCACATGGCAACACGTTTAAGTGATGCTTATTATTTACAGAGAATAATATTTAAGTGTTGCCATGTGTTAGCGGACACCTGCTCTCAGTTTATAAAATGCAAATGATGTTATTTTAGCGAACAGCAGATGTTTTGTAGTCGATTTGTATTTTAGGCAGTTGCGAGGACCGACTAATCTTCGAATACGTGTCCATTTTTTTAGTGTCTTTAAGCAATGGGTAGAAAATAATACATATAAGTACACAGTTTTTTTCTTTTTAATAAAGATTTATAGAATTGTGTTTGACTGCCATCACGTTTGTTGTTAAACGAAAATGCAGACTACGGTGAAGCACGCTTGCCTAGAAGAAACAGATTCATTCCCTACGAAGACACAATTATAAGGAAACACCCACCCGGGCAGCGCATTCCACTGTTTAGCAGTTTCTTTAGTCTTTGCTTTGACTAGTATTAGAAACATTCCAACCTACTCTATCTGAACTACAATGTGCATGGTCTGGTGTCGTACGATTGGGAGATGCACCTAAATCATCAAGGGCGGATCCAGGTATTAAGTCAGGTCATATAGCCGAGTCGAGGTTTAGTTAGGACAGTATCCAATTCGATTACAACTAGAAAAAAAACAGTAGTCCACTTACACTCAGCCCAGGGGGGTCATGATCCCCTTGACCTCCCCCCTGGAACCGCCCTTGTAAATCATAGATGTTTGTTCTTCCTGGGTGATCTATTCTATCTATGTATTATAAGCATGCATTTTTTTTAAGTATTAGTTGTTAGGTCTAAATCTAATACTTAGGTAGTCATATTAGAAATAAAAGGCATTTTTTTATTGTATCTATTTCTTTTTATATTTCTTCTATTCTTCTTCTATTTCTTATACCAACTTACAATCACGTTCAACACAATCATCACAAAAGCATTCCAAAACCTACTTCAGACTACTATTTATTCTATGCTCCAAATAAATAATAATAATAATAATAAATATTGGGGGGACATTTATTACACACAGCGCCATCTAGCCCCATACTAAGCAAAGCTTGTATTATGGAAACCAGATAGCTGATAGAATACTTATATATACATATTTTTTTTCGTAAATACATACTTATAATACATACTACACCCATTAGGACAAGACATTATGTGAGGTAAAGCAACCCATACAAAAACCTTTAAAATAAGTGTTTAAGACGTTCCCATGGGGTATTCACACGCATCGTCACGCCCTGTGAGCAAGGCAGTCTGACAGGGGTTGGGCGGCCTTTGACCCCGGGTAATGGTTGGTACAGATTTACCTACCTAAAGAAGCTACGAGTTTACCTGACGACAGTAACTTTCAATTACTGTGTTATTTATGAAGCAATCGAAGGATTCGAAGAAGACATCGATCGAAGGGAAGGTTCGAAATGAACATTTTGTATTTTCTAATTTTCTGCGTACAGATTCTTATTAGATAGAGGAGATAGAGAAAGATGGTAGTTACTCCACCGACAAGAGCCGTGCTTTTACTTAACGAATGAATGAGATTCTTCCCAAAGACTCAGAGTCAAAGAGTCTTTAGACTCAAAGTTTTCGCTAATACCATTGTTTACGTTACTTATTCCCAGTTGCAAACACGGTAAACTTATAATACCCCTCGATGCTTATAAGTTTCCAGTGTGTATCTTTGCCTGTGTCTAGTGTACCTTCTTCTTCTCTGCGGCATCGTAGCTCCCAAAGGAATGACCCGTTTTTCATTTAGTTCGTATGAAGTTGATGATTTGATCGATAGTGTACGTAGAAAGGTTACAACTCAAGAGAGTCGGGTTTTTATTTATTTTATTTTGCATTACATTGTTATTACTGTCCGATTCTGAAAGAGATCGCTGTACTGTAAGAGTTAACGCCACTAATAAAGATATTTGGAAAAGTCTCGTTTCATCTCTTGATCTTACTTTTTCTAATTGTGTTGTTTTTAATAAGGAGTCGACTATCGATTACTTCACGATTCATCGAATAATTATTTAAATAGGTACCTTTGATTAGACAGGGGGTAGGCAGTTATACAAAACCCTTTTCGACATCGATACGAAAAGAATTCGCCACACCATCTCACGGATGCCTACATTGAATTGATTCGAGATGCACGTCTCGCCTCTCGATACCACGTCTCAACTGTTAACATTTCGCACCACTCGATGCGTCAAGCAAAGCCGAGCCAATGGATCAAATCTCATTGGCCAAGGTGGTCATGTTGCTGGGACTTACTAAACTATGGCTTATTATTAACTGCCGAATGATTTGTCCTAGACCTGGGTATGTCCTAAAACTGCATCCAGAACCACCGGAGGACGGGTAGCAGCGCGTCCTCTCGGCTAACAGTGGTGAACATTCTACGATCTCCAAGTCGTCTGCCAAGCGTGGGGATTATGGCCCTATTACCCCCTATTACACCCACCACCCCCCACCCCCTCGTCCAGCAGTGGACGCTTTCTGGCTAATGTGTGCGTGTGTGTGTGCGATTAAATGACTAGAAGTTGATTAACAACGTTATTTGGACCGTATATAAACTGCTTCCTATCGGAAATCTGGAAGGAAGAACTGTTTTCAATCTATCTACGACAATGTTTTCGCCCTTTTCTGAAAATTGACAGCGTCTTTCTATTAGGTACTGAGTTCAAGTATTTACGTAAATAATCTTTTTTTTTGTTTATTTAGGTACATTTTAAAAAACTCAGCGGTTTTCATGGCGTATTCAGCGGAATTGCTCTTTCATTTGCAACTTTCTCCACTCGATTCTTGTGGTTATTTTCGATTTGTCATCTAGATTCTGGCTTTCTCAGCAGCATGTAATCGCGAGGGGTTGAGAGCAATGAGTTCAGTGCCCGACACCGTACAGAATTAAAAATAATTCCCAATTAAGTAGGCTATATTGACTCGTAACGCTTGGCCGTGCATGTCGGTTGGATGCTTGGGATGGATGGCTATCGGAATATCGATCGAGATATTTTAATTTTGGCTTATTCGTGTAAATACTTAACCTAGAAAACGTGAAACACTCTTTAGAATTTCGGAGCTATGTTATTTTATAAATATCTATTTCAGACGTTGGGCATTTATTAGGCCCAACGCATAAGCATTGCCATTCATCGTGTCAATGCCGCCAGCATGCAGGGTACGCTGCCGATTCGTAGTGGGTGGAGCATTTGGATTGTCCCTAGAATAGATCTAGTAAGAAAGGGTCTCTAGACTAGACTTTCCTCAGTCTGGATACAATCTTTTTGATTTTGTGTAGTAGCCTAAGTAGTATGATGTAGTCTATGTAGTTTGTTGGTAGTTAATAAAGGCTAAAGAAACAAAAAAAAAGTGTCCAACAGGAAATAAAAGCAAGCTTGGTTAGTTAATAAAATTTAAATTCTTATCAATGTTCTCTTGAGAACTTTAATAAACAAACAAGTACCACTCTTTGTCTATAACGATAAGGACTCATAGTTATGTCATGAGTCATGACTCATATCCCTGAGATTAACTTCTAAGAATCGATTGCTATGAAACTTGACACAGATCAATCTCTACCAAACTAAGTATATTTTGTACATAACTTTGTTTTAAATAGGTTAGTATCACATCACATCACATCTACAGCCAGGAGAACGACACAAAATTTGTAAATGGTTTAAAACGACTTCTCACTAGTAGGGCTTATTATTCAATTGACGAATTTTTAAAAGATACGAACTAATGATTATGTTTTTTACGAAGCGTTTTTAATTTATTATTACTAGTATTATTGACACAATTTATTATTAATTTATGACGAACCTCCTAAAATACCTCTATTTAATAGGCATCTTATTGATAAAATGAAGTCGTCCTCCTCTCTTCTACTATTGCTGCGCCCGACAGGGTCCATATGAAACTTCTTTTTGACAATATCTATGTACACTATGGAAGCAATAAATATCTGAATCTGAATCTGAATCTGAATCTGAATCTGAATCTGGAGTCCATTGCTGGACGAAGGCAGGGGTCCCTCCCTGCCTTAGAGTTGCCATAATCTCCACCCCACGCTTGGCAGGCGGCTTGAGGACCGCGAATGCTCACTACCCTTAACCGAGAGCTACGCTGCTGCCCGTCCTCCGGTGGTTCTGGATGCAGTTTTAGGACATACCGAACACCAGGTTAGTATAGTTCTACATAAAGATGTATAGGTACTATTGGGGAAGAGGCTGTTTGAGCTCTTTGGGGTTTATGTACTGATACTACTCGTTCCACTGGCTTTTTGGTGAGGGAAAACATAATGAGGAACCCTGCCTGCATACGTCTGGAGAAGAAATTCATTGTCGTATGTGAATTCACCAACCCGCAACTGGGCCAGCGTGGTGATCATGGCCCATTCGCCCTTCGAGGGTAGTCCAGCAGTGGACAACTAAAAAAGGCTGATTGTTATTATACTTCATTAGACTGTTTATCATTTCGAATCAATCAATGTGTTGATTTTTTCGTACGTCTGTCTTTTAAAAATATATTTGTATGTTCTAGCATAGAATAAATAACAGGAATACGTGGTTATAGTCCACTACTTACGTCGTAATACTTACCTACAAAAGGTAGTTTCACTCTCGGAGAACATAACAGCTTACCTAAGAAAATCTAAGTAATAAAATAGTAATCGGAATAAGTTAGCGTAGTGGTGCGTGGCGGAACAAAACTCAACCGTAACTTATCGCAATTTGGTGGTCTCACGATACGATAGTAAACCATCACCAATCGCCCTGGTATCACAACACAACACAACTAGCCGTATTACACAAAAAGACCGAGATCACTCTAGTGTAATTTACAGACTATTTAGATCAGGTACAGTAGAGGAATACTAAATATATATTTTAGTAAATTTGGAAATATTTTTGCCTACTACACTTCTATAATTCAGACAACACCCAGAAAACGTTCGCTGTTGGACGAAGGCCTCCCCCTTAATAGGGAGGGGTTGCCATTATCCCCACGCTTGGCAGGCAGCTTGGGGATCGCAGAATGCTTACCACCGTAAACTGTAGAACCGAATAACCACAAAGTTTAGGACAGCGTTGCATTAACGCTCATTTTTAGACTAATGCTAGCTTTCAAACCGGAACACGGAAATGTATGTGACCATCTCCTGCGAAATAGACCTTATAAGAGTTTTCCCATCGACATAAAGTGCCGTGGTGGGTTTTAATTAGTTCAAATAGTCCAATAGAGCGAATTGAAGAATAGGTCACTGCCGCTGTAATTGCCTTGATTCGATTAGCGAATTCACTGTTCGTTTAGACAGTTAAAAGGGTTAATTTCAAGAGTTTTGGCATTTTCGTCTGATTAGGTATATCAGTGTGATTTACTTTAGGTTTTACAGAATACTTCTGCAGGTTATGGGCCCAGTGACCAAATCAAATTTTGAAATGTTTTTGCCCAATTCATAATGGGCGTTGGATTAGCTTCGGAATAATTAATCCGTCTTGTTCAATCGTCGTCAATCGTAATGCAGTTAATCGTTAGTGACTAGGTATCGGTAGGAGACTCAAATAAATAGAAAGATAATAGAAATGCTTATTTATATAGAAGAGATCGATGAGTTATAAAATTAAAAAAAGAACAGACAAAAGACGCCGCGTTTATATATATAAGACCCAATAAGAGTAGGTATTTCGTAATTTTTTATGAGTAATTTTTACTAAAATGACTGGTCTGCATTTTGTGGACTGTGGCCTTATTTGTTCCAGAACCGAAAACCATTGATAACATGGATTTAACTATAATAATTTCTGATTGAAAAAGTGACGTGATCCGAATTAGAGACTTGAAACTGCAAGGTACTGTAAGTTGCCGTAATATGCTTCTGAAGTGTTGACTGTTGATATGCGGAAAGTAATTAGTTGGTAGTGACAGAAAATCAAACCGGATTGATCTCAGTAGCGTTCTGAGAACGAGAAAGGCATAAATCCAACTGTAGACTGTTATGTAAATTACTTACAAACAGAAAGTGTCGGTGGTTAAAAACGTTCATTTGTTGTACAAGCTGTTCAATACAGTGAGTCTAATACAAGTTAAATTACCGGTTTTTGTTGTCCTATTATAACAGCAACAATCAAGCTATGCCAGAAGTCTTTAGGCGGCTTTATTGCTTCTGATATTAGCGTCTGGCTCACTTAGTCATTTGTCCACAGCTACACATCAGCATACTCTTGAAGGGCGATTGTGTTGTGGCATATCCACCACGCTGCTGACCCAGTTCCCTGTTGGCATAATTATACCATTGAATTTCTTCTCCAGACGTATATTCACGATGTTTTCTTTCACTAGAAAACCCAGTGCTATGAAAATTAGTTCCGCCCGGGATTTGAACCCACGACCTCACGATACCGAGTCTAGGTGTCTCTATATTATTAGGCTAACACAGCTTCTTACGAACTTCGTCGCCAGCCATAAGACGTCCAATGCTGGACGAAGGCCTCCCCCATGATAGGGAGGTTGCAATAATCCCCACGCTTGGCAGGCGGCTTGGAGATCGCAGAGTGTTACCACCGTTAACCAAGAGGACGCTGCTGCCCGTCCTCCGGTGGTTCTGAATGCTGTTTAAGGACATACCCTGGCAGGTGCCTCTTACGAACTTACATCATATCAATTATTCTGCAAAAGTCATTCATTAAAAAATAAACGATAATAGCCAGCGAATGCAATTCCCAGGTCATGACAGAAAAACACATAAGTCACACAATTAACATACAATGTGCTCACTTGATCTTGATCTGATTAATTATTGATTAAACATAGTACATGATGTATAGATTCTATACAAAGAAACTTTTTAAAGCAAACAAAGTTCATTCCTGGTCGTGGGATCCAATCCATGGGAAAAACAGACAATGCTATAGGCAAGAATTTACTGAATTTGAAGAATGGGACTCTACGCTGTAATTGTAGGGAAGAAAGCAACACTGTTATTAAAGTTATTAAGTTTAGTATCTAATGGATGTTGAAAACAGGTTGTGAATATTTGTTTGCCAGAAAAGTTAATGCCATCCATAACGCGTAGGTATATCAAACAAAAATTATACCAGGGTTAAGTGGGTAGGTATATTACAATTAAAATTAAGTATTACGAGTATATGACTGGTTGACCATGAAATACATTTAAGCAGCGACAATGATAAAATGAATGGACGGGAAGTAAGCGCACGGATTTTGAAGACTATATGTTGAGCGCCGGCTCTCCTCTCGCATCAGTCATACTCTGTCTTTGCAACATGCGAGTCGTACGATACGACAATACAAACTTCTAATACATGTACATGTGTTCTCTTTTTGTCATGCAGTAATTAGATTCGCTATCT
Source organism: Erannis defoliaria (assembly GCA_905404285.2). Classification (NCBI taxonomy): domain Eukaryota; kingdom Metazoa; phylum Arthropoda; class Insecta; order Lepidoptera; family Geometridae; genus Erannis; species Erannis defoliaria. The sequence continues at coordinate 4,881,922 of FR990066.1, read as the reverse complement.
CTATTTTCCGTCAAATGTAATATGCATAGTTTTAGCTAGGTATGCTTGATTGTGTTGTCTTGTTAATTTTGATCGATTTGCAAGCGCTGGGCCCGTCCATTCCATTATAACCATCGCTGCATTTAAGTACATTATTGCACGTAATATATGCATACAGCATGTATATGTAGTTAGTACAAGATGCCTATATTTACATATCTAAGCTAGATGAACGTAAGTACGTTTTGTTTTGAGTAGATAGCTTTGATTATATAGAGAGAGAGCTAATTCCTCCGAAGTAGGCAGGCTTACATGATATATAATCTAGTAGGTAGGTATATTCTTTTTTAATCGACTTCAAAAAAGGAGGTTCTCAATTTCCACTGTATGTTTTAATTTTTTTTGTACGTATGTTACGCGATTACTCCGCACATTATGAACTGATTTTGGTGATATTTTTTTTGTTTGGTAGGTAATTCAGAGGTGGTCCCATATACATTTTATCGAAATCGGTTCAGTAGTTTGGGTTTAAATCCAAATTAATAGAAGATATGAAGATGTCATCCAGATATTCGAAGTTGAAGTCGCTTGAATTTTTTTTTTAAGTGTATAATTCTTTCTTTTTTCCTTTTTTCTTTTCGCCCCGATGTTTCTCCCGCTATTCTACGGAAACTGCATAATTTATTTTACATCAGATAAAAAGTTGCCCAGGTATTAATCCAGGCTATAAGCTATCTCCATTCAAATTTCATTTAGATCTGTTGAGCTGTAACAGCGCAAAGAAATTACAAACATACTTACACACACACGCACACACTCACAAACTTTCGCCTTCTAAAATACTGGTGTGATTAGCCTATATCAAAAATAATGATATAAATACAAATCAAGGACTGGAATTCAATCCATAGACTACAGCTTCGTAGGAAAATGATAATGATACAAAAATACCAATTTTAATATTTTGTTATTGTATTGACCTTTTTTTATACAATGGAGTGATGCGCTCGCACATAACAGGTAGCAGTGCCAGAACCGAGAACTTGGGAACACAATCCTGCGCAGCACTGCACTGCGCTCATCACCCTGAGCAGGGGGGTGTCACTCCGCAGTTTAGGTGTGTTCGGCCGGCGCCGCCCGCACGCTAGCCTCGTCACACGTAACTAAGCATACGTGATAGAAAGAGAGCGGTATATCTAGGTGAATATAGCGAGCGGTATCCAGCACTGTACGAGTTGAATTGCTACTTTATTGCCTAGTAGATAGAGTCCTTATTTATTACAATTCCTTTGCGGAGTGAACTTTCTGTACGGAGTACTATTATTTATTCTGTGCACTGAGATACAAAATGTCTAATCTCTTCAACTCCAGTAATTTCTCTGCTAACATTGCCCTTCAAACCGAAATACAGTAATGCTTGTACACTACTGCTCGTCGGTTGAATAACTAGCAAAGGTATTGTATTTTCACTCCATAGAGGTTAGGTTCCTACCTCTATGTTTCACTCAATAGAGTCCTACCACTGCTGCTACTGAATACATAAATTATAAGTTGACCCCAAAACATAGATTTTAAAATACCATCCCAACTTAACTGATAGACATACAACAACTTAACTTCTTAAAGAAACCCAGTATGAGGCCGATTATTATTGTTTAATTTAAAGATTATAACGAAGCGATGCCGATGATGGCGTGAACGGAAACCCATCGACACGCGATGGCAGTAAACCCGCCATAAAAACGTCACGAAGAATCGTTTATGGGATAGGTGCGTTATTGACGCGTAGGGTGCGAGAGTACCTTAGTTTACAGGGAGCGAGTAGTTTACAGGGTTAAGCAGAACGGTAGTACGGTAGTACTAAGCCGAAAGGGGGTCAATGTACTCATCATATCATACTCATTGTGAACAACCTTTGTTACGGTGCAAACCATGAAATCTCGAAAAAATCTACTGTTCCATACATTTTGTTGCGGGTGAATGATATTATTCTATGGAACAGTACTTATCATAAGTTAGAAAGAATACGTTTGACCGGCAACTAGCCTGATGGAAATTGAATAAAATTACCTCTTTTCGATTCAGTAGATTCTCGTAACGCGAAATCCGTTTATAAACCAGTCAAATTCATTACGACATTTTCAAAATAGACGTTTATTACTTTCATAGAAAAGCGAAGACCCTATACTACTCTCTTCAGTGATTACTTTTGAGGTCAAAAGTAACGAAACTCTACTGTTAACTAACTCTCTGAATACATACTTCTTCATTTACGTGCAGCTGAATTTAAGTTGGTAAGTGATTGTCTTACTTGTTTATTGTCAAGACAATTTGCATTGCCTATTTTACAGTATGTCTGGTCTGTCTGCCTTATTACAAGACCTCATTATGTTTGCGTGTATTACACACAAACCAGGTATAACAAGTATTAGCATAATCATAAAATTTGTTATAAATTTCAGTAGGCATAATTATTGATAGGTTCAATGGTATGCGAGCTTATAATATGGAGTTATAAATGACATAAAGTTTATGTTGGCAATCTGAAAAATGCCCGAATAGATAGGGTTGTGTGACAAACTTGCCTATGACAATGAATATTAATTGTTTAGTAGGTACCTAAGTCCAAATAAATAGAAGAGGGAAAAGGAAAGGCAGGTTTTCGCTTTTCTGTGGTTATGCATATTCCAGTTGATCGTGCTGGTAAATTCTTGCTATGGTGCATCACAACGCACGCTGGCCTTGTATCAATGACATCATTGCGTACTACATTATGCGAAATTATATTTATGCGAGAACGTAACTATGCATTGACGGCGAGACCTCTGCCACTGGTTGTGATTACTTATGAAAGACCTCATCTGCATATTAGCACGACTCACTGAGCTGACTGATTGTCTTGTTTGGATGTCAGTATACTTGAAGTGGTATACAAAAGTGGTTTTGAAGTGTCAGCACTCGGGAATGACGAGTTAGTACTTTTGTTATGAGGCACGTGTATATTTCGCAGCCAAACGGCAGAATACGCCGTATTACATAATGGCTAGCCATTTTAAAAACAGGACCGTTTTATAAAGCGGCGTATTAAAGTTTAGCCAAATTGTATTACGGCTGAAAGAAAGGCCGCCGTATTGTATGCGGGCTTCGCATTCTATAACTCGGCCAGCCATATTGTAATTGAGCGGGTCATGATGGTTTGGCGCTTTGATAACTTAAGTGTGACCTTTTCATTTGGTTAAAATAATTGTTTGCCTGCTACTTACATACCAAGTGTCCTTTTTTCTCGTGCAATTTAATTTTTTACATTTTTACATTTTGATAACCATTTTGCATTGAAGGCAACTTGATTACAATGTGGCTAAACATAGGCCGCCGTATTGTAGAACGTATCGCAATGACAATCCGGCTGAACGTTGTTCCGCCGTTTTACAAAACGACTCTGTTTTGTAAAATGGCTAGCCATTATGTAAAACGGCGAATTCTACAATTGGGCTGCGACATACATTACATAGATTCTCTTTAAAATTGTATAAAGTTGTCTAAGATTATCTTTGAAATCTTTTTGACTTACTGATGAGTTATTGGTTTTGGAAACGATGAGATACCTTTTGAATTCTAATGTCCCGTTTGGAATGTATTGTCCATATCCATCGAGATCAGACTTATCTGGGTCATACGTGGGTGAGTTTAGCCAGAGACAAGAAACAAGCACGTGAGGGAGGAGACCTATTAGTCAGCAGCTGGTCGAGGATGTAGACGTTATTTTTTATGATGTGCGTTTCCACCTGTCAGGAAACCCCGAGCTAAATCAGCTTAACACTCCATGGAGTTTAAGAACGTGGTTCTAAATAAGCGCCTGGACAGTTGCTTCAGCCAGTATTGTAGATGGAGATGAATGAATATAAGTGAAGCTCTACAAAGCTTTCTATACTCATTTTTGGATGAATTTTACCTCTCTGCCTTTGGTATTCTGAACCCAAACAGCAGAGCCAAACAGAAAGGTTTGATTCGAAAACTAGATTCACCGTGTCCCCGTCTTCTAGAATCACAGAATGACGGCGACAGAGAATGTAGTTTACGAATTGAAGCCTTTCCGGGTTCTGAATTTATGTGTTTTGATTTCGAGGGCAGATCTCAAATTCTGGACTGCATTACCTTAGTCAGAGAGTAGGTACACCAGTTTACCATCATATGCGAGTATGAAAGATCACCGATGTTAAGCAACGGACGATCCATTCATTCTTCGGATGGGTGACCATGAGTGGGCATATTAAGCGCTGCCGTGAGACGGATGACACGTTTAATGGTTGGTCCCGGTTGCTTGTTCTATTTATGTAACAACAACCGTCAAGCCGTAAAAGCTGTCAGAAGCCTTCGGGCGGCACATTAACGCTGACCACTCAGCCTATACGAACCCTTACAAACACTGATAACTTTTATGTCAACAACAATTGCTTCGTTGTTGTTGAGAAGCGGGCCAGAGGAAATTGCGGTAGTAACGCAAACTGCTCTCCGCTTACATGTAATCCGATCCGCAACAGGATGACGGGATTAGATCATCAAAGTAAGGATGTATTGGATGCTTTAACATCGATGATCTCTATAGTCAAGCTACGAGCGCTACGTATTATACTGTCATATTATTTATTATACATACTACTCGTACTTACATAATTATACAGTAGGATAGCAGGTCGAAATATAGGACCCAAAATTCTATATTTGCACGAGATTATTTCATCTTGCATACACATCTAAAGAGGATATCAAGCTATGAGAATCTCTTTGAATGTAAGCCAAGCTTGCACTAGTAAACATCAAAGCTAAGCGTCATTGGGTACTTTTACATATGCCGATAAAGACATGGTCACAATATAGCTGCACAAGCCTCGTACTCTTTATCGACGAAAAACTCGACTAATGTGACAAAACATTACCTACAGAAGCAAGCACCGAATGTGCGTAGTTTATTTTGGCTACGAAAGTATGGATAAAGATCGGCTACTTTATGACTAATATGTATGACTAATATGTTGTTTTTAATTTAAGTTTAACACAACAAATTTGACATTTAAAATAGAAAAATTCGTAACAATTCGTTACATTTTAACTGTTGAACAGTGCAGTAATGTAGGAATGTTGTAATCTGTGAATGTCCTGTCGATGTTAATCGCTGACGGAGCTGACGGCTTTGGATAAAATCTTTTTAGATACAATTTACCTATAGGCAGCCCAACGATGCGTACCATACAGGCTATTAGCTTACGACTTGATATCTTCTACAGGCTATAATATCGTATCGTCGAGTCGTTATCGGCTAATGTGGAAGCGCCCATTCACGGCCAAGAAAATTCTCATCGCAGCTACTTAGCACGCCGCTAGTGATACATGAATTCAGTCAGTCAGTTACTCAACGTTCAAGTAAACAGTGGTGTTTACTCAGTACGTAATCATCAGGTTCATTCTATAAGCGTTCTTATGACGATGAGGTAAAGATGTTAATAAAGTTTTATCGATTTTGGAGTTAAGTAGGGCTATCAAGAGTATTATTTTAGTGCGAGTTTAGGAGTATTATATCCCTATAAACACAACACAGAATCATTATAGGACCATTGACATTAACTCATAAATCTCATACTTAATACTTTAACCGCAAAATTTTACCGCAATTTTTTTATTACTGGGTATGAAGAGATTTAACATCTAATATTTCAGGGTGACAAGCGCAGTGCAGTGCGGCGCAGAATTGTGTTCGCAAGTTCACAATTCTAGCACTGCTACTTTTAGTGCCAGGTGTGACGCTTACAACCAGGCAAACGTCTTACTCGTCTCGACACTTGATTGTATAAAAAAACGCTACTATTGTACACTCGTCGTTGTTATCGTCATCATTATTGGTTCGTTTCCATCCAAACGAGATGATTTTTGTAGTTTCCTAAACACATTTACGCTCGTGGCTAAATAAGCTATGCAACTGCAGTTGCTACTAAGCAGTTTGGCAACATTGTTAACTAAGTTGTGTATTCATTCACCATTAGATAAAATAAGCTTATTTGGGAGCCACAGACAGATGAGGTCACATTTTTGCAGACGTATTGCGAAGATGGCGGCAGTTGGCTGTCAGTACAAAGGTGTCTCATTGCACGTTATTTTAAAATGAAAATGCAGGTATTTTCATTTACATAAACCTCAAAACATGATATACAGTCCAAAGTAACTATTTTCATAATAATGACTGGTTAGATTAAGCGCACAAGAGTGCTATAAAGACACATTTGTACTGAAAGACAACTGCCACCATCTTTTAGAAATATATGTTTTTTTTATCACAACATGTACGTATGTTGTTTTAAGGTCCATCTTTCTCCATACTAAAAGATTTTTAAGAGATCCTTTTATCCGTTACCTAATCGTTTTATCCATAGAAGTCGCCCGCGACTTCGTCCGTGTACGGACCCGCTCCCAAAATTCACCACTTTAAATCATCCCGAGCAATTTTTTAAACCTCCCGCCCAAGCCCCCAACTCTACCAACTCTACCAACCCCCCAAGCCCCCTCCCCCCACAACCCAAATATCAATTTTCATCACTATAACTTCAAAAACAAAGATCTTTCAATACAACATTCAACCCCCCTTTCCCGCTTTTTGGAATCGAATTTCGAAATATCCTCTTAGTACACCCCTACGCATCGAGACGAATACACCCTCCAAATTTCAAGTCTATACGACTAGCGGTTTAGCTGTGCGTTGTCTGACAGTCAGTCAGTCACCAGTCAGTCAGTCAATCAGTCAGGACAGAGCCTTTTTTATATATATAGATTGGGAATATTAAAAATTTACCCTAATATAACACCTCTAGTGCCAACCCTACGACAGTGGAAATAATTCTTCTACTTTTGTTTACTCTATGGTTTGAAACATGCGAGTTCATCGAACCAGCCTTCAGGCAGACTATCATTTAAACTGTAGTTCAGGTGCAGTTGTATCCAATTTATTTAGAGTATACTACTTGTATTGTTGACTTCCTATGGGTGCGCCCGCGCCTGGCGTGACTGGGCGTGGACTGCAAAGTGCAGTCATTTGTCATATGCCATTCAGCGGTTTAATTTCCTGAAAGGACGCATTCCAACTATATTACTGTGCAAACTATTTTAGCGCTTAGTCTTATGTAGTAAAATCAGAAACCAACCTCTAGTAGGTTCAGTAGAATGTTCATTTGCGCAATGTTCCTGTTTTTCCGCATTTTCTGAAATTTAAACGACGTATCTGTCAAGTCTGTTTTTACACGGCTAAAAAAAGAGTGTAATGTTTTCAGGTTCATGTATGTATCTATGTATTGTATATAATATAATGTGACTTTCTTTATTACTTCTCATAGGTCTTACTTAAAACACTGGCTTGTATTAACAAACATCATATAACTTCTGCGCAATATAATGAACTTACTCATTTAACTCTAAGCAGAGTTTTAAGTAATTTCCTAATACATGTATGCTAATCTTTGTTAGAACTGAATTTGGTGGGTTCCACGCGGAAAGGCCATATTTCATTCAGATATATAGAGAGGTATATGGATAAATCACAAAGAAACTAAATCCGAACTTTTCCAGGCAACCCAAGCCCTTCGGGATTAAAAAGGAAATAGTTGTGTAGTAATAGGCAGCCATTTCCCTGCACTTGAAGCACCATGGGACAGAACGACTACAACTAAATACGAGTATCATTTTGTTTTTCAAAAGATGTACTGTCTGCTTTGCTTTGGCGCTATGTGGGATTGTGTAGGTACTGCTAAAGTGGCAAGGTGGCCGGTAAGTAACAGGGGCCAATAGTTTAACGCGCCAATCGACCCAATGTAGCATTCAGTTGTAAATGCTACTCACGGTTATCCATCTGAAAACTGTTTAGGTATCCGTTGTCAGATCAGTTTGTTAGATTGATCTGACCACGGCCACTGTTTGACCGGATCGTCCCATTGCTTAACTTAACAACAAAATTAAATGTATTATCGGCTAACTATAACAATCCATATAGCTAGCCCGACATCCATATGAAACTTCTTTTTGACAATATCTGTGTACACTATGGAAGCAATTAATATCTGAATCTGAATCGATTAGTGTTTGGCAGAAACAGATATCAAGTCAAAGGACAAAGCAGCTGATTCTCCGGTGGAAGTGGAATGCTCCGAGGGTCAACACGCCACAGAAATCGAATAAGATATAATAAGTACAGACCTACTAAAACTGACTGATTGACTGTATGTTACTGACTGGATGAGACAGACACAAGACCGCCAGGAGTGGAAGAGAAGAAAAGACGGTTATGTCCAAGATTACGACGACGCCCCATGATGATGATAACATACTAAAACTTACAATAAAATGTTGTAGGAAGTTCCATACCTAATACATAGAAATGACACATAATGCGTCTATTAAATCACGTCTAATGCGGTTGTATTTCCGTCAGCGTTCAAGCGACCTATTGGTACTGATTTGTATTTATTTGTTCCGGAAGTTATTCATCAAGAACAGTATGGCTAGTGAGGGCCAATTTTGTTTAAAAACATGGCATTGATCTTGCCGATGTACACACAAATATAAAGGAGCAAATCTGTAACCCAATATTTTTTTTATTTTTTTGATGATTAATAAAATCCGTCAACTACTAACAATTTGGCCTAATATTATATTGATCGTTTTTGTTGCACGACATAATATTACAAGATTATTCAAAATGTTGGATGTCATTTACGCTTGGAGGATCTAGCTGGGTTATAATCAAAGCATTCAGGCGTCGAACGTCACCATTCTAAAAAAAAACGAAAAATTCAACAAAAGAGAATCGACAAATCGACGTGGTAATCTACAAAAAATATGGTATCGATCGTCTGTTGCCTACAGACTGTTCTGTTGGCTAGATGACTGATGTTTAAATCGTTGAAACCAATAGCTTCGATGAAGAATTTAAGTAAATATAGTATGGTAATTGAAAACATTATTTAAATCGGTTAATAATGTTCTGATATATGAGCGCTTAAAGTTTTTGTTAGAGACAACTCTGTCCCTTTCCCACATAACAAAAAATGACGTCACGCCTTACTTGTCAGAATATATATTATTTATTTTCTTAGTTATTGGCATCGCACGTTGTGCATTCTGCCAGTGTCAAGTTTATGAATTTACAGGTATCTTTTATTAAAATCATGTCAAATATGTCATTAAATCACAGTCAGTCACACGAAACCAGTCATAGTCGAGTCCAAGTCATGCCCTAATAAAGTTGTGGCGACTTTACTATGAGCTTCTACGGAATTTAGAAAACAACACGAAAAGACATGTTTCACCACATTATATCACTTGCCCACACTCGTGCATGTAATTCAACACTCACTGAATAAAACACCACCATTTTTAATCATTAATTCGCGAAAAAACACAATTTTAAGAAAATAATAGAATGCAACGACATGATTTTTCCGTGTTCCCGCCAAAAACCAGAATATAATTTATATTATAGGCGTCCTGACAAGTGACGTCACGATTTGCTGTTTGATATTAAAATGCTTATAAGTTGCTTATTTTTGATCAGATTTTAATTGTCTTTTCATTAATCAGCTATATTTATGGGCCACATTTGGATAAGACAATAAATTCAATCAATTCAATCATCCAGCCTATTTTGACGATCAACACGAGAGATCAAACAAAATCGAGCAAATCTGTACAAAACAACAAGGCAAGGCATCTTAACAAAGGTTTAAGAAATACATATAAAATGTTTTGTGTAGTTTAGCATAAACGCAAAATAACGTGGTGGTCTTAATCATAGTAATATGCGAAAGTGATTTTTCACTAAATTACGTTTCGGAAATACATATACGTAGGAATCAAAAGTACACCACCGAATAAATATACACCGCAGGAATTTAAAAAAAAGTCGTACTTAGTAGCATCAAAAATCTTTTCATTACAATAATAATTCGTCTACGGTGGAAGTCGAACTGACGAAAAATAGCAAAAGTTTGAGTCAGGAAACATCCCATGATTTCAATATCAGGAATCGAAAACTAATGTATATTAGACCCATAGAGGTAGGTTCCTACCTCTATGATTAGACCTCTAAGTATTATTTTTGAACAACCATAGAAATCTTGGCACTGAGGGTACAACCATCTCATACCTACTTCTAAAGGTGTTCGTGGCGATTATTCATGCACATGCACAATCTCTTTTAAAGATGACCTTTTCCATATGTTAAAAGTTTCCAAATTAATATTTGTAGTTATGTATATTTTTCTTATAACTTTAGCTGAAGCTGGTTTTGCTCTTTCAAAAATATAGTTGTTCCGCGGGCCTGTATTATAAGGTTCGACGTTTTTACGACTTATTGTGGCTTTGTGGAGTCCCAGTTTGTTACCTTTATGCATGAAATGTTTTAAATTAATAAAATATAAAAGAAACGAAGCCCGACGACAAGTTTAGAACAATGGAAGATTGCTTGTGGCATAGGCACAGAATATGCTTTACTTAGTACTGGACGCTTAGATTTGGAGCTCATAGCAAATTTGGAAATCAACGATGAAAAGTACATTGTTATCCTAGGGGTGAAAGTAACTTATTTAGTCCCGAGACGGGGTTTGGCACTCGAGCTTTAACCCCGAGGTAAACACTGTGTTTTTGCATTACGAATAATCAAGGAATCTAAAAATAAAAACGTGAACTGACACTGGGAAATGCACGAGAAGTGCGGGACCATAATCCTCTGAGGAGAAAAAATTAAGTTGGAACATGTTTCAATACAAATTTATGTAAAATTAGAATTTTTTTTAAAAATAATTTGAGTGTCTTTCATTTGTCAACTGTCACTGTCAGTAGAAAGTCATTCTCCCTAGGGCTGAAATGTATTACTTTCAACCCGATCCTAAGGCAACTTCAGTCCTATCCGAGTATCAAAATTTCAGTCTTACTAAAAGTTCGTATAGACAGCCGTAGTATCAACCCTGTAATCTGACTAATACAAGTATTCTTAAGACGAAAGTTTCTGTGCCATGCCACAAACATAAATATCTATACATATTTGGTATTTAGTTTGAATGGTTTAACCATGGAGAATATTACAAAACCTTACAATACCTTATAATACTTTATAATACCTTCTATTACTCTGTGCTTATAGGCTTCTTCTTATTTCAGAAAAAAATATGGTTTATTTAGAATGGCAGCTGAAAACTATGGGGCACTGTCAGTGCTCACATGTCTGTCTTTTTCTCTCATATCTCTCTCATTCTCACCCCTTCCTCTTTCTTTTTCCATCTACATATAATAAAATAACGGACTTTATTTTTTCCGTGCACTGGCTTGCTCTCTTCTCTCTTATACCTTTTCGATGGACTGCTATATAGGTACATTGACTTTGAAAACTGTGAATCCTATGATAGAAACTAAAATCATCACAACGTTATGAAAATTGAAAGGTTTCCTTAATCTAAGGGTTTCGAAGTAAATCGTAGTTCGTTCATTAGTTACAATTAGCCATAAGCCAACTTTACAAATACTGCTATTTCCCCGAAGTAAGTCATCAAAGAACATGTACTGGTAGAGGCTCATTTAACCATCCTGTCTGCGGTTAGCCTCACATAAAGACTACAAAACACTAAAAACCTCACATCCTGGAATTCGCACCTGGATACATCCTGTGACCACCACAATTATGGGGCTTTAATCGTTTCAAAAAGAATTTGCTATTATAATTTCTTAAGTACCCACGAACTTGACTCAGAAGTAAGTAATTAGATTATGTGCCGCCATCCTGTGAATGTATCGATCTTTTTCAGTTTTCTTGCATTTTTTCGCGATAGAAAATTAATCCATTGTCCGTCACGATGCCTGATTATAACTTTCCTGCCACATTTTTGATTCAGCGATTTCTTGTGGAAATGTAACAAATATGTTTCTGTTTACTGTTTAATAATAATGTTTTTTTTTGGGTCGAGTGGCAAGTTTGTTTTATTCGTCATTGGCTTGCGTTTGACCGCTTACTTAGCGATGCGGTCTACGACCACGATAGAGCACGCTGCCTAGAACCGATTCACTAGCAGCTTGAAGCTCTATTGTCAGTGTTAGTAACTACTGATTTCTTGTTACAGGTTACAACACAGCCGATAGTGCCAAAGAGAACATGGTTATGAGCCACAATATTCATAGGTTTGTACAATGTTCCATCATTTTAATTTCTTACTTATATTATTATATACTTTTAGTAAATTATTTTAAATTCGCAGATAAATTTTATTAAATCTAGTTTTATGCTGTTTTATTGCTTTCTGATGTTTATTTTAGTTTTTATATTATCTAAATTATGTAAACTAGAGCCTGTTTGTTTTTATTGCAAAAATGTAATAACAGACATGTTTATTGACATACGTTACGAATTGAATGAATATTTCTGCAATATGCAAGGCAAAAGGGATTATTCACCAACTCGACACGCGTGTGTCCAGTTGGTGAATCTCGAATTAGCTATCACTTGTTATTTAGCACCATCCTTCAAAATCAATCTGCATAATCTGCAATATGCAAGGCAAAAGGGATTATTCACCAACTCGACACGCGTGTGTCCAGTTGGTGAATCTCGAATTAGGTATCACTTGTTATTTAGCACCATCCTTCAAAATCAATTGAACATTTTAAATATATTTTTAGCGTTGAACAGGTCTCATTGAACGTTAGATTAGAATAAATAAAATCGCTTCGTTTTGAATAGTTTTTGCATGTCTAGAATCATGCAAAGCAGATTGAACTCATATGAACTTTGATCTAAATATCACTACAGACTTAAGCAGGTTTTTTAACTCATAAAAATACATAGTATAAATATCATTATCTGTGCTGTTGCATAAATGATTATCTAATTTATTAATTATTAACCATCCAATCAATTTATAAATATGTTTAAGTGTTCCGCTAATGTGTTTTTTGCTATTTTATTACATACTGATTCCTGTGTGACGAGCTTACTATTACTAAGAAGTACTATTGGAAATACTCTGTATTCACATTGAGATAAAGTAAACAGTACTTTGGACCTGGGTATGTTCTAAAACTGCCAACCAAGCCAAGTCACACCAAGTCGCCAAGTCGCGGGCAACCGGTGGTGGATGCAAATGGCAGGTTGTCGTACAGTGTGGCGGTCTAAGGGGGAGGCCTTTGTTCAGCAGTGGACGTCTCCGGGCTGATGATGATTTTCTAAAACTGCCTTGGCCTTTGGCCTTTTTAAACATACTCTATAAAAAGTTAATTTTATGGTGCCTTTCCGTCAGTGCTTGCCGTACCTACAGGGCACGTCGCTGCATTTATGCCCTGGCGGTCAGAAGGTTATAAGGACTTGCACGTAGATGGCTCTCTTGTACCTTGTGCAAGCCCCTCACAGTCTCCAGAGTTGACATAGATCTAAAATCTAAACAAAAAAATGTATACCAGAAAGGTATCCATATCACAACAACAATTAAATTGCCATGGCCATCGGATCGGACATCCATTGTGTCCTGCATAGTAGTGTCCATAATATCCATGGGATCATACCGTACAATGCACATTGTATACAGTTCTGTTTGCCAATGAAATGAACCGGCCCGGAACGAGAAATAAAGGAGTTAATGAGATTACCTACTTTCGAAATGAGATTTGCTGAACTACGAGTCGAGTTTCAGGTTGCAACAGCAATAGTTGTTTAGTTTTAAATGTAAAATTACCTCTATTTACTACAATTATGTAATTACTTGTTTTTAGCAGCAGAATTCAACTTTGGAGTAGCCTTAAAGTTAGCTTTGTTATTCACTCTTTTGATCTTGTGGCTCTAAGGCAAGCCAGTCTGATCTTTAGTTTAGTTAAATATTAACTTGTCATATTTTGCAACATAAATATCAGGGCTCTGTACCCGCAAGATGTCTAACGGTCGGTCAATCTGTCTGGTCTGCTAGATTTAAGGCTGCGTTCAAAGGGCGATTGGCAGTGAACGGAAAAAACACGTTGGCCATATCCACCACGTTGGTTGGTAGATTCATCATTGAATTTCTTCTCCAGACGTTTGTAGGTTTTATTATGAAAACTGACGTGGTTTTGACACATTTTGTTTCATTTATACGGGAATACAACGAAGTATTGCGCAAAAAATTGCTCGGTATGATTTAAAGTGGTGAATTTTGGGAGCGGGCCGAATTTCTTCCGTACGCGGACGAAGTCGCGGGCGACCTCTAGTTCTAATATATTTTTATAAAAAAATTAAAAAATCCTGTAAAGGATACGCACGGCGCTATACAACTAGGCATGCGGTAAAATAGGTTTACCGCACGCCTAGATATGGGTACCTATTACGCCTATTTTACCGCACGCTCCGTTGTATGGTGCGTAATGTTCAACTTTCGAATGATGTATACAGGCTTCGTAAATGCATTTTTCGAGCAAATGTGTTGTAGACGTTATCTGTCTGTTTCCTTTTACCAACAAACTCCTTGGCCGATATTTAGCATAGAAAGACCTAGAACTTTAGAAAAGGGCCATAGGCTTTTATCGTCAACGTCATCATCATCAAAAAATATTTAGATATCTTGTCACCTTTATATCACCACCATCATCATCACCATGACCATCATCACCAATAAATGAAACAATTATTCGTCGCATGTGAAACTGCGGTACAACTAGTGTTTACAATAAGTACATATACATGCAGGATTCTTAAAAAAACACGTTGACAATATTCCGTGGGTAGCACGAGTTTTAGTTTCAATCAGCTGACCCTTTGTATGAAACCCTTTGTTCCTTCCATTAGGGAACCTCAACACGTGCACGTGTTTATAATATTATGCCATTACCGTTATTTCTTATTTATTCTGAGGTTAGGGTTACCGCCGATTTCGCCGAACGTAAGCTTGTAGGTACGTATTTTCCTACTACTGGACATACCTACGTAACGTACGGAGAAGGACGGGCAGCAGCATCTTCTCGGTTACCGGTGGTGAGCATTCTGCGATCCCCAAGCCCAAGCAAGATTATGGCATAATCCCCGCGCTTGGCTAGCGGCTTGGGGATTTGGGGATCGCAGAATGCTCACCACCGGTAACCGAGAAGACGCTGCTGCCGTTTAAAGACATACCCAGATCCAGGCTTCTTCTTTAGATGAACACAAAGTCTACTTTTAATCCTGGAAAAATATGAGGATCCCATAGAATAAGCAGTAGTGTTGTAGTGTGGAAATACTACTGTTTCGGTTTGTAAGCCACCAAAGAAATAACTAGGGATGAAGAGATTTGACATCTAATATCTCAGGTTGTTCGCAAGTTCACATTTCTGGCTTTCCTACTGTTTTTATTTTAACTTTTTTTATACATCCAAGTGACGAGACGAGCTAGACGTTCGCATGGTGGTAAGCGTCACGCCTGCCACTAACAGTAGCAGTGCAAGACTTGTGAACTTGCGAACAGTAATACCTCTTCATACCCAGTAATTTATCGGGCAACATTGCCCTTCAAACCGGAACACAGAGAAATGCTTGCACACTACTGCTTAGCGGTTGAATAACTAGCAAAGGTGTGGTACTTCCCCAGGCGGGCTCTGCAGTAGAGTCCTACCACTACAATAATGTTATGTGCAGGCGTGACGCTTACCACCAGGTGAACGTCTCGTTCCCTTCTTCACTTCATTGCATAAGAAAAACAAGACTTGATATTTGGGCCTACTGGAAAGCTTTGCAAAAGAAAGTAGCATAGTTGACAGCCCTATAAAAGTTGTTATATTACCGTGGTTGTGTTATCGGTGTCGCATTACCTAATAATACAGGCGCACCTTTGTTATCGACTCAGGGGCTGCAGCTAGGCTGAGGTTGACAAGCCAGGCCAGGCAGTGGTCAACGGTAGCAGTTCGCCGAAGGTAGAGGTTTATTTGGCTTAGAATTTTTAGAACATATAAAATATTTCCGCTTTTTTTTAATTTCATTATAGGCTTACGTTTGACCTCTAAATCTCTGCGAAGATGCAGTGTACGATGAATAGGGTTTGGGAAGTCACAACATTTTCAAATTCCCGGGGCACGAGACCACACACGATCAAAGTCCCGGGACTTCGAGACTTGTCGGAATAAAATTAGAATCGAGTACATTTTTGGCGAGATGTATCAATAAAGAAGCAATTTTAGTATAAATATGATATTCAACATTTTGTTGAACATATCAAAACATATTATAACATCCAGAACGTCAAAGAGAGTGTCGCAATCGCGAGTTTGCAAAACAACCACGACTGCAACACCTCATTAAGTGAAACGACGAGTCCTGTCTCGAGTCTCGACCCTAAAGTCCCGGGACCAGAGACAAGAGACGTCCTGGGACCCAAACCCTAACGATGGAGCACGTTTGCCTAGAAGAAACCGATTGTAGAAACCCTAATTGCATCTCTGGGACAGACCAACTCGGGAAGCGCTTTCCACTTTTTAGAAATTCGCACAACAAACATTTCATTCGTGCACAAAAGCACCGAAAATTCATAAACAGTGGAATGCGCAGCCCGAGTGGGCGTTCCCGATAGTTACAATATGGGCACAAAACACATACTTAGGTAGGGTCATCAAGCGCGAGTGAATCGGTTTCTTCTAGGCAAGCGTCCTGACCTGGTTATGTCGTAAAACTGCATCCAGTACCACCGGAGGACGGGCAGTAGCGTCGGTGGTAACACTGCGATCCCCAAGCCGCCTGCCAAGCGTGGGGATTATGGCAACCCCTCCCTATTATGGGGGAGGCTTTCGTGCAGTGGACGTCTTCCGGCTGTTGATAAGCGTGCTCCATGCTTAACTAAAATTAGGAGACATGGCAGTCACGCCAATCAACGCATACCTATAACTCTTAAAAAAAGTTATAGAAATACAAAAACTAAAACAAGTTTTTTTTGTACATTTTAGCAGCCACCAACCTGGGTTGAACATAGCCTAAGAAATATCCTAGGCCGAATCCTATTCGACTGAACTAGGTCTGAGACCTGCCTAAAAGCAAAATTTTATTTTTGATTCTCTGGACGGACTTTCTATTTATAAGACTCCAACTTGTATCAGTTTGTGGACTCATATAAATTGCCACGAGCTTTGAACCGACACCACACCGTTTCTTGACGGGTTACTTTACGAACACTTCCGGTGCGGCAGGAAAGGGCAGGAAGGGGCATAAAAAGCCGCAATAAATAGCACTTAAGCACAGTTTATACAAATAAAATTATACATACACGTTTAAAGTTACATCTAATGATTGAATCAGGTCCCAGGGGGTGAATGAAGAGTATACAAAAGTATAATTAAAAAGAAAAAAAAATCGTAGAAAAATACACGTCAATAAATGGTTTAATGTTAACGCCATTCCTCATATCTAAAAACCATCGCCGACGAATCACAAACCTTTTACCGAAAACCTTATCTACTATTACAGAAAACCGTATCTAAATCGGTTAAACCGTTTTGGAGATAAATGGGATCATTCGCTTTTTGCAGCACACAACCTCTCACCCTTAACGCATACACTTTGTCAGTTTCGTCGTCGTGGGTAAAAATAGAGTAGATGAAATTTTTAGCTAGCTAACGAAAGATGAAGCAAGCACAAAATGGAGGTTTAAAGAGCTAAATGAAAGCTTGACTGCTCATTAGATACTGACACTTTTCTCCAGAGATAATTAGTAGAGCTGCTAGCTGGTATGAGAATTTCTGAGCTAGAGCAAATTTATGATTCCTCGCATTTTCCTGTTTACTATCTGATATATGTCTTTTTGTTTTGAATTCCTTACTAATTTATGTGAATAGCTTTATTTAGATGGCACTGCACTAGGCTGATATGAAACTTCATGAAATTATTTTACACGGTACGTGCGAAACTAGAATGAATATTACTAAAACTTCCTGACTCTCTTGATTTGTAGCTAAGCACTCTTGATTGCACCCCTCTATTGGGGGGCCTTCGTCCAGCAGTGGACAACTTATGGCTGACGACGACGACGACTCTTGATTAAGTAGTCACCTTTTATACAATCAAAATCGGTTCATTCGTTTGGGAGATATGACTGTTATGATGCTACAGACAGTTACATAATACACAGGTTAAACTTATAAAACCCCTCTTAGTTCCTCACTCGTCCTATGACGTCTCATCCTTCGTGTATTTTTTTCTTAACTCAACCGTTTGCTACTCTCAACTCATCCGACAGCTATTTTATCATTTTATTACTACGTCGGGGGCTTAAAAGATTTAAAATCTTTGCCCAGCTTAAAGCAGCGAAATAATATTTGTTTTTAATAATCTCTGTTAAAAGTTTTAATTCACCTGCACTTATTTATAAACGGTTGCAAACTTCAATGCAAGTTCTAATGCCATTTGGCGAAGTCGCCAATTCGCAAGCGTTAGTTCTAAGCTAGTTACCAACTAGGTCAATCCAGAATCGAGGTTTGGCCCGATTCGGTGGGTAAATCTTTTAACTGGCGTGACCTGGCTTTTACCTAGCTTTTAGCTGAAGGTTATGAAACCGTATTCCTAGGAAGTTGAAGCAGGTTTTGGAATGGAGTAGAGTGTGAAAATAAAGCTGGAAAATGCGGACTATTTTGCGGGTAAAAGTTTAATTTCCGCAAAGTAAATATGTTATGAGCTTAAATTCATTTCATTATTCTGGCTTGGCTTGGAGCGGCTTTTAAAAATAATGAGTTGGGTTTTCACTGGAAATGTCTTTGATGACCATAATACATGTTATCGTACAATTTGGAGTAATTACAACATACATTATAAAGAGGAAGGCCTTCGTGCAGCAGAGGACGTCTGCTGGCTGATGATGAAAACATATTGGTAGTTATTTTTAATGGAATAACATAAAGAAATGGGACCTTATACTTAATAATAACGTAATTGTTGTAACGATATTTTATTTTCCGACTTAGAAAATGGTTAGCGAAATATTTCTTATGATGGGCTTTTTTTTTTAATAATAACCGTCTTCAATTTCTGTTACCTGGATAACACCTTCATATTTTCCAGTTATTTTGATTTACCAGTAATTTTGATTTACAAAAACTACTGAACCGATTTCGATAAAATTTATATGGGACCACCTCTGAAGCCAACCAAAACCAAAACAACTACTTCCACCCAACAAAAAAAAACATCAAAATCAATTCATAAATGGCGAAGTAATCGCGTAACATACATACAAAAAAATATATAGTCGAACTGAGAACCGTCGGTTGAAAAGTTAAGTGATGTTAGTACGGCGCAGTGCACTTATTTTTAATATTGCGTAGAAGTTAAATGATGCTTGTTTACTAAAGTAGCGTTTTGAGGTAAGACCTTTAATTATTAGAAAGCAAGGGTTTTTGTCCTGGGTATGTCCTATAACTGCATCCAGAACCACCGGAGGGCGGGCAGCAGCGTCCTCTCAGTTAACGGTGGTAACCAGTCTGCGTTCCCCTAGCCGCCTGCCAAGCGTGGGGATTATGGCAGAGATCTCCCTTTAAGGGAGAGGCCTTCGTCCAGCAGTGGACGTCTTCCGGTTGTTGATGTGAAGGGGTTTGGGTGTTTTCAAATCGGGAGTCATTCGGTTTCATCTAGGCAAGCCTACTCCATTGCAGACTGCGTCTTTTTGTCGTCTTCGCTCATCAGGCAAAATGGTAGTCAAACCCAAGCTTATATTATGCTTTTTATATGTCACTAACTACGCCCCGTGGTTGCACCCGGGTGACGATGATGATAAAGAGTAGCCTTTATGTTATTCCGGAGAAATAAGCTGTCTCCATACCGAGTTTCATACAAATCCGTACAGGTGTGAAGAGGTAACAAACACACACACACATATCGACAAACTTTCGCAATTTTGATATTAGTTTGATACACAAATTAGCTTAAAATCTACTGTTATTTAATCTGTGGCTTAACTTAAGTTTCAGTTTGTCCTCTTTTGTAATATTGTAGTATCAAGTTTAGTAGATAGCATAACATCAAAATGCTGACTTTTGCTAAAACTTACAAACATCGTACCACTTGATGACTTGAGTATCTTATTACATTGTTTCGCATGTCTTTATATATACGACACCGGCATCTGTCTCTTAATTACGCCTTTAATTAGGTAAGTACAACAACAATCAATTTCTGTTCAACATAACAAATAACGTTTATTCTATCTTAGCGATCTCAGTGCACAAAACAAGTTTAAACTCGAGTGATTTCAAGTAAAAGTTGTTTAAGCTTAAGTGATCTTAAGTAAAATATGTTTGGGCTTAAGATTTTTTTTAGAAGGTTAGTACATCAATAAGTATTTACTTCTCGTGTTCAGTCATTGTTCAGCCATTTTATCGGGATCAGGTTTTAAATAATTATCCTTGAAACAGTTTAACGGTTTTTTTATATATCAGCTCCGGTATATACTGTGAACTTAGGCCAAAAACCCACTATGACGTGGCACGTGATCTGATAAATTTTCATAGCGGGTACCTCCCGCTCGTTACGAATTTATACTTACACTTGGTACACTTTTATACGTAGAGTTGCTAGATCACGTGTCACGTCACTTAGGTGGGTATCGGGCCTAATGTGAAGGCTTACTAGGATTAGTATACGTGACTTTTCTCTAATGTAGGTGCATGCTGGGTAAAGACCTCTCGTCACGCCATCCTTTCCGGTCATCTACGAGCCTCCATTGCCTTCCTACATACATGACAATGTTATTTGACTTTTTACTCCATACAAATTAATACAATATTGTTTTTAAACTTTAAGCTTAGTATTTTTTTCATGTTTTCTGTAGTTTTAGGTAATTTGATTTGAGGAGAGATGATGCATCTGTAAACTTGTCAGATCAGGGAGCCACGCCATTACATGTTTACATAGTTACATTGCAGCTTATAACATCAACTGCTCAACGCCTCATCCTGTTTAATCAAACTTACGATCATAAAAATATCTAAACAGCTTTTAGGTAAATAGTCATATCCATATAAATATCTTTTCAGGCGTGGATTCTTTGGCAGCCAGCCGAACCCGGGCAGTCGGCGCGAACGTCGCGTCGCGAATGCATTGCGCTGCGCAAACGAATTTAAATTTCGAAAATACGTAGTGTTGTAGGCAACAAACAGAGATTAGTCGATAAATTGAACCTTAGTAGTGCTTCGAAATGTGCAGTGGATGATAGTGACGTAGATTGTAGTGTTTTGAATTACGAACCCGAAATCGAAAGTGAAAACAAAAGAACGAGAGTGGAGTGAGAAAATGCAGTATTAAAGAGTGAATTAATAAATACGTGAGCTTTTTAGTAACAACTTGAATATTTTAGCATCAATTCGGAATTAAATTTGCCGGAGTCGAATTGCAGATGTGGCATAAAACGAATAAAAACTAACATCAAATTATTCCGATAAACGACCGCTTAGTTGCTTTGACATTTACTTGATCCTTAACTATTTTTAGTCTGGAAATTATGATGCTCATTAGTTATTTAAATCTAATTTCGCAAAAGCTAGACTAATTATTAGGACCTGGGAACAGTAAAGTTTATTTATAAACAAACAATACATTGACCTGACGGTAATGCGTCAGACGCAAAATATTTTGCTACCGGAATTAGCTAATGAATTGCTAACGAGGACGAGCTTCGAGATTTTTTTATATTTAACTTTTTTTACGTTGTAACATTGTTCCGATGATAACTCATTGAATATAATAGCAGGGGTTCATACAGTCAACCAACAGCTAAACAGGCGGGAAATTCTGTTCTCGACTGGCTAGTAGCTACCACCTTCAAGTTAAAAATCTTTCGCCAAGTTTCAAGGGTGTTTTCCGATAGCCTTACTCCAGAGCCAGCTCCCAAAGCACTTAGCTCCATCAATTTGTTCTGTTGACTCTTATTCGATTCTTTTGGTACCTTTTTACAATCGATTTACTATAATAGTTTGATTGGTTTTCATGATTAAACAACAACAAACGGTTGCAAGTACGCGCATGTACTTGCGACCCAAAACAACAATGTTTTTGTGGCTTGGAAGTAATGGAAGTAATTCACAAGAATGGTCACTTTCTATGGAAACGCATTTTTTTTGCTTAACAAAACATTCTGCGTTTTAGGGTTTGCAAATATATTTGAAACGGGTATAAGCGGAGCATGGGCAGGCTTACTACGAGTATAGTATAGGAGTATTAGTCCGGAAGAGCTATGATTTTTTAATGGATAGGTACACTCTTACCAAACACTGTCAAGACAGTCATTGGTTACGTAGTGAAGTTACTAGCGGGTCATTGTAATCTCTGTCCAAAGTAAATTATCTACAGACAAAAAATATTAGCGTCCTGATAGTTCTTACCAAGGTGACCTTGGTAATTTCTTACTTACCCCTGTTAGAAGGTTAAAATAGCAATTTTCGTAACGCCACGGTAAGAAATCACAGCAAGGTGGTGACCTCGGTTCGATTTTTTACCGTGGTTACCGTCGCTAAGGACTAGTATTCTCTCACCGTGTAGCTCGAACGTAAGGCGTATCGTTCCTCATTCAGGGTTAAAATAATTTTTGAATTAAAAAAAACTATTGATTCTAATTCGTCGTCAGCCATAAGACGTCCACTGCTGGACGAAGGCCTCCCAATAGAGGGGTGTTGCCATAATCCCCACGCTTGGCAGGCGGCTTGGGGATCGCAGAATGCTAACCACCGTTAACCAAAAAGACGCTGCTGCCCGTCCTCCGGTGGGTCTGGTTGCAGTTTAAGGACATACCCAGGTCCATTGATTCTAATTGAACATATTAAATTGAAAAGTTATGGACCTAGGTATGTCCTAAACCTGCATCCAGAACCACCGGAGGACGGGCAGCAGCGGCCTCGCGATTACCAGTGCGCGGTGGTGAGCATTCTGCGATTCCCAATCCCCAGCCAAGCGTGGGGATTATGGCAACCCTTCTCTTAAAGGGGAGGCCTTCTTTCAGCAGCGGACTGACGTTTTCGGGCTGATTATGCACATGTATTCAAGGGCATCAGAAAAGTATGGAAACGTAATTTAGGTGACTCGATAGAAAATCTCATCCAAGATGACATTGAAAGATGTGTTTTTTGGGTCCTACAGTCCTACTAAAAGATTCCAAAGTAAAAAGCAATAGGTTTATTTTATTTTTAGGCAATCGGAAAAACTGAATTTAGTTTAAGAAAAACTTCAAAAATCGGTTTCCTTCTTCTTAGTCGGAATCTCTGGGCACGCAGTGGTCGTGGTTGGTAAGACGTTGGAACACGGTATGTCATCAACGTCATCAACTTCCCGGCGCACGGCGGCGATCACTGATCTAGCAAACTAGCAATGCTTCGGCGCTCCCTTACCGGAAACATTCGCTTGTGTAATGTAACAGTTCAAATTCGAGCATTACACCAGTGAGTGAGGAGTACATCTACATTATACACTGCGCAACCTAAGTAATCTTATTTGTAACATCGATGCAGGAGAATGCTTGTCTGTCGGTGGTTCTGTCCTCTGGGGTTTCGCTTTTCTGTGGTTCAATCAGTATTGTTAAATTACAGGAAAATGCTTGTCAGTTAGTGAGTGGTATGTAACATAATGCTCAACGTCGACTCTTGAATTGTTACATTACCCCGTGTTGGTGTAATTGTTTGCTCCAGGTGACGGAGCGCCTTTACGAGTACGCTCTGTTACAGAAGACTTCTTTGCTGTTGTAATGAGATCTGTGTAGCCTTAAGGTTTTTTGGTATACTAACTACCTGACTAACCTAATCTACCCACAGTAATTCTCTTGACTGTCATTGCATTGAGCAAACGCGGGGGCGTGTTTACAACGCACGCCAATTTGTTCAATGGACGCTCTCTTGTCACTGAGCTGTTGTAACGAGTGATGTCATATGTCTAGTGCGACCAACTAACCTTTGAACAATCAAGTGAGGGAGCCACGAACGTGTTTCCTAAATAAACGTCAGAGCTTCCCGTGGAAAAATATTGTTACCTTATTTGTTCGTCTGTACAAGATATATTGGTCGCATTGTACTCATTTTATTGCCGACCCAACCTATATGAGACTACAATGTAAAGTCGGATCTTTTTGTCGTAGATGGTTACAAGTTCCTGTGTAGGTAGAGTTTTTAATAGTAGCACCATTCTTTACAAAGAATTCTTTGGCTTAGAATAAGGTTGTAAGGATATGCTTCCTTACGGGTACCTATTGACTTACTATTTTATAGGTAATTCCTGTGTTTAGCTTCCTAATAGCTGAACATGCTTGAATAACACACTTTTATGTATTACTTTTCTTTATTTGGATAATGTTTCTCACATCTCGTTTTTGAGGCATGATGTTCGTCTTAGAATAGGCCCTTGTAGAAAGTTAGGTGCCTTCTTTTACCTTGTATGTTTAGGGCAAGTTGCTATAATTTTCCTTCTTTCGTGTTCACACGATTTCTCCTGCTAGGAACCAATGTTTTCCTGGTTTGTCGGCATACGGGCGTTCTTTGGGTCCGTATGCTGAATCTTTCATGCTCTTCTAGTGCCGGGATCGACGCTTTCGGATTAATTTTGGAAATAATAAATTTTCCTGGTACCTCTTCGATCTGCATGAAACTTACATCGATCGGAGAACGAATTTTTGTGATTCTTCTGGTGTAGTTAGATTGTGAAATAACTTATTGGTTTTGCTTGAATATTGGTTTAAAATTAGGTAAACAAAGCGCTGTCAATCTTGACAGTTGTCAAATTTGACCGTCTGTAGTCTCCATGTAGTTTCGTGAGTAGAGGTTTGCCTGGAAATCTCGACTACATGGAGTATTTTTGGGTAAGGTCTTTTATATTATTAATAGGACCTCTCCGCTCTGTGAACAAAATTTCAGGCTGCAGAGAATTTTAGAAATGGCTCTAGAATACTTTCAAAATCCGTATATAAGGGAGACTTCCATCCCTGGTGCGGGATTCTGTTTTTGGATTCTGATTCTACAACTACTACTGAGATCAATGATACTTATGCCCTAGGGGTTATCGTGATTAAATTTAGCCCAGTCTTAATTTTGGACGAGTTGGTCCGATTTGAACTCTTACTAGGCAAACCTTAGGCCCTTCATTGTTCTTTTTCTTTTCTCACCACAAATTATTTCAGATTCGCTAGACGGTTGCCAGCTCCAGTTCTTGGGGAACTCTGTCCCAAGACCCGTATTCCTGCTTCGGGGAGCTGAAATTCCGAGCAACCCTGGTATCCTATGTCGTGCCTGCTTCTGGTTGCAAGAATTACAAGCAATTCTGGTGTCCCATGGTTGTGTCTGCATCTGGTACAGAAGCTCTCCAGTGAACGTGTCGGCTTCTGGAAGCTTCAAGCAATCTCTACTGCGGAAGTCTTCATGGTGGCTAGATTTCTCTAATAAAATATTCTTCTTTTGGCTTTCAATATTAGGGATCCGTAAGGTTACCACTTCCATATAGGAAATTATCAGTATAGGCAAATTCTTTAAAAACACTAGGTAGGACATCTATTTTACAACAAGAGAGAGATTAAAATTCTTATAACCTATACTTACTTTTATTTTAAAACTGCACTTCATTACAAGGTACACACGTATTTATTAGGTGCCGTACGTATAGATACGTGGATTAGTAGCACTAAGCCGAAAGGACAATAGACAATACTTTAATGGCGACAAAAGCAAAGCCCAAAAACCAAAATCTATGAAAAAAATATCACTAGTCTAATAGTTCGTTCTTTGCCACAAACCGGCAACACGCACCACGACACGACGACGGCATCTTGGAGGATCTAGCCCTCTCATTCAGGAGTTCATTGTTCTCATCATAGTGAACTATTTTTTCTATGAGACCGACTCTGAAATCGCGAAAAAGAATCAGCTGTTCCATCGAAATATGACCTCTAGAAAATGTATGGAGTATCCTTGAAGGAGTCAGCTTAGGTAGTTAGTAAATCCGTGAGAGCATCTGATTATTTTTCGCGACTCCAGTGTCAGCTCCATAGTAAACGTTGTTTACAATGAAATGTAGTAACTTCCTTTTAGTTTACTATCTTTATCCATAACCCTTTTTAAACCGTAACTATTAAAGTGTAATGGTTTTTAGGGCCGCTAGAAGCCATATAATCTTTCGGAGGTAAAAGTATTCTAATGATAGATGATAGGTATACCGTATTGTCAGATACGCCAAGATCGGTCGGTAAGCAAGGAATAGTTTTGAATTTATAGAATCACTCACTCCGAAATGGATAAAAAGCCAGAGCCGAAATGTGATAGATCTATATGTCGCAATCGAGTCGTATCCGGGACGCCAGCGCCACCTGGTGGCACTCCTGGTGGAGTCGGTGATGTGCGCGCCGTCGATCGGTGACTTCACTTTCCCATTGACGAGCGGCGCGTGCGGTGGACTGAACCATCGCGCGTTCTGTGATTAGGGAATGCAATCCCGATCCCGTAGGATCCCGATCTCGCGAGATCTCGTGTAATTTTTCGGGATCAATCCCGACGCATCATATGACGAGATCCCGTTCGAGATTGACGGGATTGGGCGGCAGTGGTCAGCGACGCTACACACGTCCACTGGGGGCGCAAGCGGTGCGCTGACCATAGAGCAGAGTAATCGCTGACTGACGGCCGCGAGCGGCAGGAACGCCAAACAGCGTTAGAAAACTATTCCGACTATTTCCGAATATTAGCGACAGGTGACGAGAGGGACAGATAATGTAGAACTGTGTCGAGTAAGTGAGAAAGAAGTATATGCGCGCGGAGAGGCAGTCATTTGTTTGTTTACGTTCATCATTGTTTTAGTTGTAGTGATTATTTTTTCTTAAATTACGCATTTTTTATTGTTTATGTGAGTTAAATAAACAAAACTATTGGATTCTTATAAATGTTAGTTTGTTAATACCTTACAATGTCGACAAATAATCCAGATCAAGCGTACGTGGAGTGCAACAGCCGTTTACCGGTATGGAGATATTTTAAGAAAGCAGTTAATAATTTGACTGCTCTATGCAACTTGTGTAAAGCTGTTCTCAAAACCTCATCCGGGTCTACAAAAGGTTTACACGTCCATATGATGTCAATCCATAAAATTTACACTAAATTGAATGCGAGAGCTGTTGCCAACCAGTGTTGAGTCGGAGAGCGCATTCTCAGCAGCGGGGTACATTGCAACGGACATTAGATGCCGTTTAGCAGATGACACTATTAATACCCTTTGTTTTTTAAGGAGTCATTTTCAAAATCACTCGTAGGTAACTACTTCCTAATTCCCTTGAAATATGCTTATTGTTTTGATTACCTAATTTACCTATGTTAATTTCCTTAAAACCTGATAATTATTTGGTTGGTAAGATTAAAGAATAAAGCTTTTTATTTTCTTTCGAGTAATATGTTATTTTAGTTAACCTCACTATCACAAACAAGCAGTTATTAGCTTTTTCAGTCATCCGAATTTAACATTTTTTTAAACTAGATGGGATCCCGAAAACTCCGGGATCCCGCGGGATTGATATTTCTAATCCCGCGGGATCTCGAATTTGCAATCTCGAGTCGGGTCCCTATCTGTGATACGTACCTACCTACAACTGATCTGTGCCTACCTGATTACTGTACTGTGCCTGTGAAGATTATAATTTGATCGATTGTACGAGGTTGTTTTCTTCATCCGACACTACCCACCGACGACGCCCACTACTAAGAGAATCAACGATGAGTGCTGATGATGATGGCGAAAGGACTCCTCCTCCGTCATATAATATAATATTACTGTAACGAAAACAAATAGAAAGGAAAACTAGCGAAAACTTCGTTGATATTATCTTTCGGGATTCAAATATCTTATACCACTTCCCACTTCACTTCCCATATTTTATTTTTCAAATTTAGAATACGGAAATAATATCAATAAATCACAGCGGCTAGTTTCAAAATTTAACTTTTTAATCTTAACGCTTCGAGAAGTAAAAATATTGTTTATAAACACATTTCAGTTCAGAGACGATGTTAGTTAGAGGCATTCATTTTCTAGTTCGACCAAGTTATCCTTACAGTCGAGTGAGTGAACACTACCGTTGTTCCAGACCAAAAAGGACAGCTTCTCGTAGAAAATCTTACTTCTGTAATTTAACCAACTGCATGTATAATTTTGTCTGGCTGAAAGCTAGTCTGGCCGTCATGTCGGACTCCAGTGGCCCAATAACAGTAAATCTGTCCGTTATATGCGATCTCTTCTACTACATGAACCTGGAGAAATTGGTTTATTTTCTGCTCTGACTTAATATGTAGGTACTGGGAAACTTGTTGAGTATTATTATGGGTTTCTTAAATGTATAAGGTTGCATAAAATATCTTTATCTTTTTTATAACATGCTATATAAAAAAAAAACAACCGACTTCAAAGCAGAATGCGCAATTTCGTTTGCTTGAATTATTTTCCCAGCTGTTTTTATTTAAAAACCAAATTACTGACCCAATTCTGTGGGACCAATTTAATCTGAAAGTACATATTATTATATTCAAATAAAAAAAGGTTGTTCCAAATCGGTTTATAAAAGATGGAGTTCTGAGTCTGAGGTACAAACAAAAAGAGAATACAACCAATTGAAAAACTCCTTTTTTGAAGTCGGTTAAAACCGACTGAATTCCATAAGCGGACGAACAAAATTACATCTTATTGGACAGAACCAAAATTAATGGTATATTCGAAAACACCGTTCACAGAACTCATAACTTCTTCTACGTAAGAGAAGCGCGTAAATTAGTTCACAAAATGTCTGAGTACTTAACCAGCGCCCATACGTAAAATAAATAAGGAGCGAATTTAAAACCTTCCTTTTTAAAGCCTGATTAAAAAGCAAGCGGTTTGCCTGGTGAAAGGTAGAGTAGTAGGTACTTAGCACTGAGGCAGTGATCCCGTCTTCCAACAGAGGTCAAGCAAAAGTCATGCTTGACCTAGACTAGACCCTTTTATGACCTATTTGTGTTTGACTGCCGTGCGATTTCGCCAGATGCGTTCTAGGACCTGGGTATGTCCTAAAATTGCATCCAGAACCACCGGAGGACGGCCAGCAGCGTCCTCTAGGTTAAAGGTGAGCATTCTGCGATCTCCAAGTCGCCTGCCAAGCGTGGGGATTATGGCAACCCCTCCCTATTAAGGGGGAGGCCTTCGTCCAGAAGTGGACGTCTTCTGGCTGATGTGTGTTTGTTTTCTAGGATTAGAACTTCAATTAGACTTATTTTTTAGAGGTTTAGACTAGAAGAAACCTATAAACCGATTAACTCTTTGAATTTGGTTCGAAAATTTGGTTTGAGAAAATTAATAAATAAAAAGATGGTAAAAAATGCGGTGATGCTGGTCAAAGATGGGGTCGTGCTCATTAGGAGCAAGATCTTTTGGCTCAACGTCGATTATTGGTCGCTTAGTACCTACCAACCTACTTGCTGTATCGCTCCTTGCTTATACATAATACCGGTGTACCTAAAATATTGCCGAAGTTTAGCAACGGATGACTGGGATTTGGAACTGAGCTCTAGCACGGATCGGAAAATATACTAAACTAGCTTTTGCCCGCGGCTTTGCCCGCGTAGTAATGTTGAATACTGGAATTCGGTTAAATCGGGGCCCAACTCAATTGAATCACTAAAATACGTATATTATTGCATTTTTTCCAAGCCGCTTGCAAGTCTTTAAGTTTTCTTGAGGATGACCAAATTTGGCATGTCGCGTTTGCAATACTTACTTCAAAACAAAGCCGTCTTGTTGAATTTTAAACAGACAGACAGATGGACATGACAAACTTATAAGAATTCCTCGTAGTACTACGGAACCCTAAAAATGTCTGCTAATGACGCTATAGTTGCCGGGGCCTTTGACCCGAAAGATTACAATATTTCTTTGTAGACAACGTTATTGATTTTTTTGTTGGAAGGTGCTAAAATAGCCAGGCTTTCAGGGGAGCTAACTCGCGAGCAAGCCACATAGAACTGACCATGCGAAAAACAGTCCTGCCTTAAATCAATACCAGCGTATTTTAAAGTTTGACCCTGAGCCTTATTGATGGTCATGGCAAAACAAACTTTTAGAGGAAATTGAAGCCTTTTGGAGTCATAAGGTAAGACACTGGGAATCATGGGAATACGCGGCACAAACACTGTTTCGCCATGGGCACACCCAGTCAAAATGATGGCCAGTCTCTACGTTTAGCGGTTTGGGCTGTACGTTGTCTATATGTCAGTCAGTCAGTCAGTCAGTCAGGACATAGCCTTTTATAGTTATAGATTAATTAATATAAACACGCCCATCCCCGTCCACATCCCCGTTCCCTCCCTCATCCCCATCCCGAACCCCATCCCATCCCCACCCCCATCCCGATTCCAACTTTCATCTTAATATGGACACGCCCATCCCCGTTCCCAGCCTCATCCACATCCACATCCCATCCCCACCTGTCCCCACCAAATCCCCACCCATCCCCATTCATCCCCACCCCATCGCCACCCCATCCCCATCCCGCTACCAATTGTAATCTTAATATTAACATGCCTATCTCCGTCCCGTCTCCGTTCCCAGTATCATCGCCACCCCCACCCCCACCCCCATCCCCACATCTATCCCCATCCCTATACCAAATTTCATTTTAATATGTACAGCCGTTACAAAGTTAAGGAGAAACAAACGTACTATCACTAAAACTTAGTTTTTTATTTATACTAACGGGAGCTGATTTTGAAAAAACTGTGACACCCGTATCTTCTTATTTTTATAGTAGAATACGTATACCAAGTTTTGTATCAATCGAACCAGAGAATAAAAAGTTTCATACAAACTTTAACACCCCATTTAACCCCATTCGGGGTTGATTTTCGAAAAATCCTTTCTTAGTGGGCGTTTACACCTCTCCAAAAACATACCCTCCAAATTTCAAGTCTCTACGTTTAGCGGTTTGGGCTGTACGTTGTCTATATGTCAGTCAGTCAGTCAGTCAGTCAGTCAGTCAGTCAGGACAAAGCCTTTTATAGTTATATATAGAAGAAGATAGATGGGCGGTCCCAGTTCTTTGTTCTGTATTAGCGACCCTTAAGGCATGTTACGAGGCCTTTGGGCGGCATATTGAGTTTGATTATAAGGTTGACAACTAAGACTATATCAAATTACTTGGTAATATCTGGATAGGTGGAGTTAGAGGAGCATGAGTTCTTAGGCGTTGCGATGTAAAAATGTACACCGCAAGGATACGCAAGTCCGCAACTCTTATGTCTAGCTACGTAAGCTACGTTACAAAGAGCGTAAGCATAAACCACTTATACCATCCGCGAGTCGTCAACACTAGACAAGGTGTCTACTCTTTAATCTGTGGTGACACGACGAAAATACCCCGAGCGGCGCAGGCGCCGATCGCGTCTGCCTCTGAATGTCTGGAAGCCTAGTCTCCCGCTCTCGAGATCTAATCCACTGTTTCTTTATGTAGAAATTTCACTAGAGTGAGAGTAACAAAGACAAAGGATAAATTCTCGAGCGCGCGAGAATGCTCTCCCTACGTGGAAATAGGTCTTTCATGTCTGTCGCCGCTCGTAAATATGAAGAACGTAGTTTGTTTTCATTGAGACACTCCGAGAGTCGCAGAGATCTTGCGATAAGGCAGGAACTCTTAATTAGAAAGCTTTCTTTGTCAGAATTGTCATATCATATCCTGAACTTTAGGACTTCTTGGTAGGTACGGTACGCCTATGGTTTGGTAATACAGACATGTTTTAACGTAAAACTTAAGATGTTAAGAAGCGGATTCTTTATATTTATATCATAAAAAAGTATCCTTATCGTATATACTGTAACCATTGGCTTGAACAATTTCTCTCATCGACATATCCACAGATTTAGCTAACCAATCTGTCTCTCTTGTTATTTTATCTAAATTGGTCTTGCCTGTGCACATCAAATCCAGGTCTGTGATGTTATTTCTCTAGTTGCATTCAATTAAACAGAAAAAGGTACCTACTGGCATCATGTTTTTGTCCTAAAACTTTTCCAACCAGAAGCGAGCTAGGAGGCAAGTAATCTACAGTTTATTTATCTATCGCCAGATCGCCACTAAAAATAATGGCCTGCAGATCGTCTCCAAATACACTGTCGGGTCAGCGAACAAACGGTTGATTCAAGTTAAAATCAATTGAAATATATGAGGACGTTACATTGGAAATGCGGGTAGATGTTTCACTTACAATTTTGTCAATGTGAGTTTTACAAGGTTATGAATAATGATTGTTAATTGAATAACAATAATTTTCTATTAACTTCGCTAAATTTTTATTTTATTCTTTATTACAGATCAATAGCAATTCATAAATAGATATCATAAGCCGTAAATAATAGGTATTATTCAAATTAAACTACAACTATACTATTGAATTGAATGGAATCTACTTTTGTAACAACGTCGATAGACCACTTAAATACCTTTAAAAAGTTATTATCTAGTAGGGAATGTCTGTATTTCAAAACGTTTCAATTCTCTAAAGATAATTTAGTTTTTCTCGAATTTAAAGGCTAATCTTCCTCTCGACAGCGTTTCTAAAAATACCGCAATTTCTTAGTACGCCAACGTCAGCTGGTGATGAAGAGTATTCATGGGATAGCTTTCGGGAATCCATTGGGATTTTTAATGATTTAATGATCTATTGTTTTCTTGTTTCCCTTAATCTTACCAATTCATTCGTCTCTTTCTAGCTTTGCGATATATTTGATGGTGTGAGGCGGGACAGTGATCATCGTTCACTATCAAAAGTTTCAACCTTGTTTGCGAGTCACCTGTCTATCATGCTCAAACACAGTGTGGGAGGAGGATAGACAGGCTGAACCCACAAGCCTTCTTACTCTTTGTCCTCCCCCTGGTTAAAAGTACGAAGTTCCCCACTTCGATCTAACTTTAACATCCTCGTGTGAGATAGTTTAGTACTAGTGGAATAGAATGATTATGATTATTAAGCTGGGCTTAGACAGCTCACTCTCCCAAAAAGGGTAATGGCAGTTGTCCCTTCACGGGACAGCACGACAGGATTAGTCACTAGTGGGATAGACTCAAAACTTTTGGGGTCGAACGATGTCGCACTCAACCTAGATAGTGTTTCATAATTTTCATCCATATTCTGTGTGAATGATCCTGATTGAAATAATCTCCACCAAATATTTTAATTTCTCTAAAGATACAGCCTTCAATACATACTTTAGTGTGTAATGTGTATATTTCGAATGTGCGATTTCTATCAAGATTGGGATACAGTAGTACATCTTACTTTTTAATTTTTTTATGGCTACTGCCCCTTTTCGTTACGAGCAACTTTGCCAGGAACAGTGT
This sequence comes from Erannis defoliaria, assembly GCA_905404285.2. NCBI lineage: Eukaryota > Metazoa > Arthropoda > Insecta > Lepidoptera > Geometridae > Erannis > Erannis defoliaria. The sequence continues at coordinate 4,848,584 of FR990066.1, read as the reverse complement.
GGGAGGAGTCACTGAACGAACTGTTGAAATGACAAAGCAATCATTATATCAAATATCATTATAATGTTAAACCAAAAAGGATGGGATATCGTAGGTAGGTTGAACACAACCCATCATCTTGATGATATGTTGTTATGTGAATAGACTAGAATAGACAATGGTGGATTTGACTGAAAATAATCTAATAAATAACAAAAGATAAATATTGAAATATTAAAGAAAGAGCCAGAATGTTGTAAGATTAAAGCGAGCTAAAGAACTCCAAGAACAAGCCAAGAAAGGTTATATGACGCACACATTTTTTGTCCCTCAAAATAAATCTTATGAGCGATCAAAGTCAAGGTAAGTCAGCAGTTGTACGTGGGCTTACAGTTCATGTCAACAATTTGTATTTAACTCTTGTAGACAAAGCGTAATGAAGGAATTGAATGAATATTAATTTATTTCGTTAATAAATATGCCTAAATATGGAAACAAACATTGATTAGGTATGTGCAAAGTACCATCATCGTCAGCCAGAAGACGTCCATAGCTGGACGAAGGTCCCTTCCTTAATAGGAGTATTTGTTGGATATAGCAAAAATCAATCTGTCTCACTTTGACATGTATGAAGTAATGCTCTCTCTTTCATATGTTTTATTTACAATTATTAACAAGAGATCTTTGTTCTTAAGGCCTTGGTTTCGTGAGCTTATAAAGCTAGTAGTTGCCCTATGGTGTCCCTGCGACCCGGTACAGTAGAGAGCACTCACACCTCTCCTGCTGTTAATTCGAGTTAATAAACGAGTATGTTATGAAATCGTTAATGCGTCTTTCATTGGCTTCCATACATAACTCTAATAGTATTGCCATAATCCCCACGCTTGGTAGGTCGCTTGGGGATCGCAGAATGCTCACCACTGTCAACCGAGAGGATTCTGTTGCTCCGGTGGTTCTGGTTACAGTTGAAGGACATACCCAGGTCCAAAGCTAAGACGTTAAATTATCATTCCATTTGGTTAGGCCCTGCTGGTGGACGCGCGTGCAATCACACTGTTTGATGGACGACGATGACCAAAATTGTTGTAATGATGCCATGTAGAAAAAAAAAAACCTAGTTTACTACGATAGGAAACAGTATGCGAAACCAAAGAATAAATAACCGTAATGACCGAAAGCCAACGACAATCGTAACAATCGTGCCAACACATCATAAAAGAACATGACATACAATCACTGCAAAGTTCTACAAGATTTGCCAAGAAGTGTGCCACTGAAGTCAAGTCAACGCTCCGTGATTCATACTTCACGCTATTTTTACCTGCTTACCTTATTTCAGCTCTTATGCTTTGACTTACAAGTGAAATTACCTTGGAAATAAGGCTTTGTACTTCTTACATACAAACGTTGCGCGTGCGACTAAAACTTTTCAACCTAATTTGGACTTTAAGACCTTGTCTTAAATATAACATTTTGTAAGAGTTTTATTATTCTCATTAAGATCGAGATTCGATTTGATTGTCCTATAAAGAACGATGTATCGATTCATCAATCAACATTAAGAGCTTTTGTGGCTGAACTAGTGCAGTCCTAAATCTTGGTGGTTGGTAGATGTTGCATTTCTGTTATTTTTAGGTCGTTGATCTTTGTTTTTTACGAAGTAGCGACCTAAACCACATTGATCTTCCAATATTTGTTTGGAGAATAAAGCCGGGATTAGGTGATTTGTTCCCGTAAGTATTACTAAAGGGAAATTGCTAAGGAGTATCGGTGTGTTCCTATGAACACCCAGGCAAATGAAAAGGCTTTACGATACTAGGGTGCAATACTAAATAGACTGGTACCCAATAAAAACCGGGTATGTATCTTTAGACGATATGCCACGACGTGCCAGTCGACGTGACGTACGCACTATAAGCGGTTCAATTCCACATTTTTTATTCGTACAGTGAGGTTGTGGAACTCTCAGCCAGAGTCTGTTTCCCGTAAAGTACAACATATGTCTTCAAATCCAGAGTAAATAGGTTCGTACTAGGTAAGCGTTCTCCATCTTAAACTGCAACGTTGCTTCGCCGCATCTTTTGAATACTGGAAGGCCGCCTCACACAGGATGCTGTCGAACATAAACTTATTAGATTACGCTTAAAGATACAAAAGTATGTGAATCCCACTGATTTCTATGTGAATCCGCTAACCCGCACCGGGCCAGCGTGATGGAGTATGTCTCTATCACCATTTAAGGGCCAGTTACTTACTAAATATCAGCGACAGTTATAATTGAATGGACGGGCCCAGCGCTAGCAAATTGTTCAAAATTAACAAGTCAACACAATCAAGCATACCTAGGTAAAAGTATGCATATTACATTTGCCAGAAAATAGAGATAGCGCATGTAATTACTCCATCACAAAAAGAGAACACATGTACATGTATAAGAAGAAGTGTATTGTCGTATCGTACGGTTCGCATGTCGCAAAGACAGAGTATGACTGACGCGAGAGGAGAGCCGGCGCTCAACATATAGTCATCAAAATCCGTGCGCCTATTTCCCGTCCATTCATTTTATCATTGTCGCTGCTAAATATACCATAATACTCAGTCTGAACAAACGCTTAATCGTTTCTGAACAATTTCACGAAACATATTTTCAAAAAAAAATTAAGAAAGAAAGAAACTTGACCTTGTTTTTTCCTATATATATTTTCTTTGATCATTTTAAGGTAAACTTTGCCCTCGTAACGAACCGTTGTTTACTTAATGGCTCTAAGATCATTAAACTTAGAGAAACAGTTTTGGTGTCACGATGTTCAATAATTCGTTTATTTTATAGATCTTAATGCTGCCATATAGCTCAGCGGTAGTGTGTCTGCCTTCAGACCTGTAGGGCGTGGGTTCGATCCCCACCAAGGGCAAACATTTATGTGACGAACATAAATGTTTGTTCTGTGTCTGGGTGTAGTTATGTATTATAAGTATGTATTTACAAAAAAAAATGTATATAAGTATTCTATCAGCTATCTAGTTTCCATATTACAAGCTTTGCTTAGTTTGGGGCTAGATGGCGCTGTGTGAAAAAATGTCCTGCGATATTTATTTATTTATTTTTATTTATTTACTACGATTATTTTAATCTCTTCTATACGATGATGGGTCATTTTCCCGAACATTATTCATAGGTACTCACTTAGGTAGCTACATATTGTATTTATGTCCATATTAACCACAGATAAGCTATATAACTACAGATGAAATCAAATTTTAATAAAACGGGGATAACCTTTGAATGCACATTTGTGAACCTTAATTCCTTCGTAATAGTTAATCCGTCTTTTGCTTTTTCCTTTCTTTTTCTTTGGGGTTCCGAAGCTACCCCATGGTTATCAATAAACTCAGCGACGGTGATAATGGAATGGACGGGCCCAGCGCTGCAAATCGATCAAAATTAACAAGACAACACAATCAAGCATGCCTAGCTTAAAGTATGCATATTACATTTGCCGGAAAATAGAGATAGCGAATCTAATTACTGTATGACAAAAAGAGAACACATGTACATGTATTAGAAGTTTGTATTGTCGTATCGTACGGCTCGCATGTTGCAAAGGCAGAGTGGAGAGCCGGCGCTCAACATATAAACTTCAAAATCCGTGCGCTTATTTCCGGTCCATTCATCATTGTCGCTGGTTAAAGTATACTTTATTTAACGTTCATATTCTTGAAATAAATAATACCTGACACTGGCAGAATGTACCAAGTGCGATGCCAAAAATAAAAGGAAACAAAATCTTGAAATGTTAATAAAAAAATATTATAACTTAACCCTGCTATCCGTTGTTATTAATTTTAATATTCATTAGACAAATGAAGTGTGAAAAATTATTCCTACCAGCCGGGCAGCTATTTCCGCTCCGCTGTTGACATTTGACATTAACTACATAATTTTGGTGGTTTTTGAATATTTCCTTGGAATTTCGAGTAGCCACCACCGTGCAGTAAGCAAACAATACAGCGTGTCTTGAGTGGCGCCCACACATTTATTCTTAGTGATGATTCAGGGAGTTTGCATTTTGTTTCGTTTTTTTGGACCCCACATGTCGATGTTATGATGGCGATAAACATACTTTAGGAATCCATTTGCCCCATCTTTTACTTTTTTTAGATAGGTGTAGAGATGGTATAGATATTGATGTAGGGATGGTTTATTATTTCATAATTGGGATGGTCAATAATCCTACTATTGAATAAAATATATCGCTTTACGGAATCACTGTTACCTAAACTGCTACTTAGTAACAGTAAAAATATATTGATATTGATTCTATGTAGTGGGCAGTACCGTCTTTACAATAAGGGCACACGGGGCCCGTGCCCAGGGGGTATCCTCAGGGGGCCCCCGAAAGAAACATATTTTCTCACATTTATCCTCAAATATTTTTTGTCGGGCACAGTAACAGTGAGCATCCGGTCCGAAAATAATACTTTTGTCTTAAAATTTAAGTAAAAATATTGTCGATTTTATTTAATCAAATTAAAACAAAATCTAGTCAAACTTTGCCCTTTTTCTTTTAGAAGTATAAAATTTCCATAACATTTGGATTTGGATCGATTTAAGACAAAAAAAACCCAGTAGAAAAATGTTAGTTTACTTCGCTTTCTTTTCTATCCAAAATGGCCCAAAATTCTTGTGAAGACTCAGCATAGTTTAAGACGGCCTTGATAGTGGGTATCGGTCGCTCCCACCCAGCTCACTCTAACAGCGCCGCTCGGGTCTCCGCTGCTCGCCATTATAATTTGATTGATACAGAATAATACCATAGATTCCTAAGTCCTAACCTTTCACTCGTTCCCGTTGATACACTATTATATTAGTCACATCACATCACACTTCAAGATTTTGCCAAAAGCAAATAAATACCTTTATTCCCAAATTTGTTTTATTCTTTGCGAAATTACTCTGAAGATGAATCTTTATTAGAAAATACTCGTAAGCAGCAGTTACTTCGAATGTCAAATCAAGAGTACTTTATAACGATGATAAAATTCTTCTTGATGGAAACCTAGGGAAACCTAGTAGGAACTTACCACAAGCGTATGGTATTTGTCAAAAGAGCTCACTCAAGAGATGCTAAATCCTTCAGGAAAGGGTTTGTTCTCGAATGAAATGCTAAGTCCCATTCTCGTTTTTTTAAATGATATTTGTAGTTTTAATGAGATGTAAAATTAATACATGATAATAAAGAGTCTCATTCTCACGTCTTGTTGTGTTTAACATAGAGTAAGTAAATACTACGTAATAGTGTTTAATCCATCTCTATTGTGCCTGTTTCTTCGACAGTATTAACATGAATCACATTTTCAATGACAAGTAACATTTCTCCAATAGAATCTAGCCATATATGGCGCCTTCTTTAGACTGTTTTAATGCCCACATTGTGTGCTCCATACAAAGCACTCGCTTTTGTACGTTAAGCTCAGTGTTGATACATTAGGAATTTTCCCGATATATTTGGCAGATTTTGTGAGATATACCTACTTTCGATTTTGATGAATTCTCGGTACAAAATGAAAATAAACGAAGTGACTTCATACGGGGTTACACGGAAGGATATAGCTATGCCGAAAGGAGGTTATTGTACTCATCAATGTTCATAACTTTTACTAACAATATACTTTCTGTAAAATCGCAAAAATTAAAACATCTATTCAACACATTTTTTCATATATTTTTTTTATTTGGAAGAGCTGATTTTTGCGCGATTACATAAGAGCAAAAGTTATTCACAATAACGAAAACAACGATCTTTTTTACGTTCCTTCTATTACCCTCCTTTTATTACCGTTACGCGTAACCCTGCAAATTGACTTGGCAATCACTGCAATTCAATTCAAAGAAACTATTGGTATTGTCTGTTAAACTATCTCATCGTCTCATCTTGAATAGCCATAACCTGCTCTAGTCGCGTTCGCAAGTCTGTTAAGAATCTCTGCAATGGTGCAGAAGTATAAGAACTGAGCCTGCTTTAAAAGCTATCTTCCAATTTCAGACTAATTTTGAGGAAATTTGTACCCTCAGTTCTGACAACTCCGCCTGCCCAACGGACCACTCTCGCATACAAATGTGGTGACAAATGGCTCTGCAGTAACTGCTTTGTCGTGTGACTGTTAATCTAACCAGTTAAAACAACGATTTATTTCCAACCGGACGGTAAGCCTGCTCTGAATGTAATTACTAGAAACTACCAAAAATAACCAGACAAGTCGGTGCTTACATAATGTACTTCATAAAGTTTATTAAGTAATGCTTCACTGGTTACAAATATCAAGCAGAATGTGGTCAAATGCAAACCTATTTTAAATTAAAAGGAAAAACATGGGTTGTGTAAGAACTTTTATACAATGCTATTTCCTAGGCTTTCATCAAAATTAAAAGGTCCATTTGATATCTAATAAAATCAACTGTATTGTGCGCAATACCGTTGGACCTTTAATAGTAAACTTTGTTTCTAAACCTTAAAACAAAATTAAAAGGCGTGCTTACCACAGGATCTTGCAAGGTTTGCCACTGATGTATCCGTCCAGGAGGACTTATACGTATAAAAGAAGGTATGCATGTGAATCCACCACCAACCCCCATCTGAGCCAGCGTAGTGGACATGACCCAATCGCCGATTAATGAGAAAATGAAATTCGAGGGTAGGTCTATGTTCAGCAGTCAACTAATTAAGCTAAACTATGCCTTGGAAACCTACATACGTTCGGATAAGAAATTCAATTCATATGTGAATCCACCAACCCAAATGGGCTGGGTGGTGGATATTGCCCAATTGCCAATTAACGCAGAAGTCCAGCAGTGGACTATTAAAAAGCTTTTTATGCTATGTTTTCTGCTAAACACGTCGATACCTATTACTGATGGAAGAAATATCCATCCGATTATAACGAGAACAGAGCTCGGAGAAGAAATATAAAGAAGGTAAATCCCACTGTCATATTGGGAGATAATAAATTATTATACTCGTAAGAAGAAGACAGAGAAAAGAAAGTTAGACTCTATAATCTTTGTTGAACCAATCTCGAATAATCTCGATCAAATTTGAAGTAGTACGTAGCGTGCATCACAAGGATTAAATTGGATACTTTTCATCCCGGACAATGCGGAATGCCTGGAAAATGTCAGATTAAACAGCAGTGCTTTCTTAATTGTGTATAGTAGAAGTGTACAAAGTACAAACTGAGCTTGAGGAACAAGGATTGAAGAACAAGGATTGAGTTGTTAAGCGTGGTTAAGTCTTTTGTAATTCTCGTACTAGCTGTAAACTAATCTATGTCTAAGTGTTTAGGGCAACGCTAAGCAATTTACTGGGCGACCGTTAATTCGTAGCAGTTGTAGTCAATTGAGAAAGTGCTTGGAAAATGGGTCGATTAGTTTTGTGGGTACTGAGGACGATACAACCCTATTTAGAAGGAACTGTGATGAAACTCTAGCCGTGGCAGCCTGATTGGAAGACCGCACAAATTGAAATCGTGAGGTCGCGGGTTCAAATCCAGGGCCCGTCCCAATAAGCTCTTTAAAATTTATGTACAGATATTTATGCCAGTAGCTTAAAGGTGAAGGAAAACATCGTGAGGAAACCTGCATATGCCCGGAGAAGAAATTCAATGGCGTATCTGAATTCACCACCCCGCAACTGGGTCAGCGTGGTGAATTCGCCCTAAACGCCCTTTGAGAGTTGGCAAAAAAAGCCTGATTAAATGATGAAATGATTTCTATCGTTTCTAGTGCTTTTTTTAGGATTCTGTAACCGAAAGATGTCCAACGGGACCGGATTACTCAGTTGCGGAATCTCATCTGCAGTCTAGGCCGCCGTTTTTCGGCGAAATGTTTGTTAAAATTAAAAAAAAAATTAACTTACCCCTTAAATGTAGTAATGTTAATTCGGTGGCAAGGTCCAAGGTCCTGATACCAAGGTCTGCTCACACACTATTCATCATATATTTTCAATTTAGTAATTTAGCCACTCATTCCTTTTTAATGGAAACGCCTGGACAACATTTGCGCAAGAAGGATATGGGGCTTAAAGCCCTGCAATAGGCAGAATGACCTCTCAGTCTCTTGCAAGTAGCGCTCGTGTCGTTGCTTGTCTAGGTGATTCTAAACGATCACTGATGTTAAGCAACGGACGGTTCGGTCAGTCTTCGGATGGGTGACCGTGAGTGGTATTTATTTCTGAGCGCTACCGTGTGTCGGATGACACGTTAAATTGTTGGTCCCGGTTGTTTGTTCTAGTTTCTATAACAACAACCGTCAGCCATGTCAGAGGCTTTCGGGCGGCACATTAACTCTGACACTAGGGCTGGCTACTCAGCCTATACGAACTTACTTACTTTTTTAATATTATTGACATTGATCATTAAATATTTTCGTAGGATAGATTAAAGATTAGTTACTACTTAAGCCTTACAACAACGAGATGACTCTATATAAACTATAAAACACACAAAAAAATCTTAATGTTCTATCATAATCTCATTACGTCGGTGCTTTGTGACTCACTGACGGACCACAAAAAATAGAGACGAATAGTTCGGAAACCCGCAGGAATGTGCGTTCCCTCACGTTTCGGTTAAGTAAGGGATCCCGAGGAACCAGAATGGTCGAGAAGTTTTCAGACTACGCTATCATTTCGTATCATAATTTTAGACTTCCCATTTCAAGCGCGTTTGTTACTGCTGTCGTTCTCTCTAATACTGAATTAGATTGCAAAAATGTCGGTAAGTTCAATTGTACCAAACTTCGTAATTGCGGCTCGACTTTTAAAATCAACAACGATTCATCTGTAACATATTATGGATTAACACATTATTTCTGGATTAAAATATGGTCATTTTACAAAATAACGTTTATTCCACATGAGGAAAAATTGGGATAACATTGAAGTTCTTAGTAGTACCAAAGATACCTATACTACCGAAAAGTCTTACCAGTGCGGGAATAAAACCCGTGTTTAGCAATATTGTGGGATGATGGAACCTATGATACGTTTAATAATTTTAATCTAAACAGAAAAAAAATTTTTTTTATAGCGAAGTCTGAAAAGGCTTTTATTTATTTGTTACAGAAACAATAGAGAATTCGTCGGTTGTAGATTGTGAGATTCATAAATGCATGGATTTCGAATTTTCTAGTTTTTGTTTATCCAATTTTAAATACAAATTCGAAGTCTGTAGTCTGCTTTGACGGACAATATATTCAACATATAATCTCTTATGAACGCCGTATCATTTCTTTTACATTAGGAAAGGGACATTCTGCGACGGAGCCCTCAATACTTGAATACGTAGTATTATTAAAAAAACATGTCATTGAACCCTTATATCTAGTTGCATGTAACCTAATAACGCCGCTTAGTAATAATGCCAAATTATCAGCGCTAAGCCCTAAAAGCAGCCTATATGTAGATAATTCTTTCTAATCTTATCGCCCATATCAAAGAAATGGTTCTAATTGTCAGACGCACCCGAATCACCTTTATCTGATTGTTTACATTTACAAAACGAGGTTAAAATATTCAAAGAAACTCTAAAAACAAGACGTGTTTCAAATAAAATGTGATTTTGAAATAAACCTTGAAATTTGATAAATAGAAAACTATGTGCAACTAAAAAAGTAGTGGCGAAAACGCTATAAATTCCAACGCAAATAAAACTTCAGTAACCGTTAATTAGTGGCCTACAAACCGGCGAACCCAACAAAAACTTCATCGTAAATATTCAGTGATGGGACTTTTGCATTATGAGTTCTAACAAGTTTATATACGAGTAACAAAGTAAATTCCGAACACTGGCCATCAAGAAAAACTAACCAAAAATAACTGGCCGTAGACTGAAAAATAAAAGTGGTCTATCTTATAAAAATGCCGTCAGTTCTGGACGGAGGGCCATTCAGCCAGCCGGAGTGGAGTGACTCAAGCGACTCCTTGGAGCCTGCTCCGCTACCACAGCTCGGGTATTTTGTGCCGGTGCGGTGCCGGTGCGAACGGAGCGCCACGCGACACTTGTGTCGGAGAAGCAGAAGGTAAATGGAAGCTGGGATATGGTGATATTGGTGATAACACAGAGAAACGATCAAAGCGTAGGGTGTTCTCCTGATAAATGTAGTGATGGCCTCAGAAGGCATAGTTGCCTTCTTAGTCGTAGTGCAGCACATAAGTATCGCAGAAAAAATATTGGGAGTCGATAGACACTCACTACATGACAGGAATACGTATAGACTAGAACACCGACTCCAGAATCTCAATCGTGTACTTTCTCACTACATTTTCTGCTACGGTGAAAAACATCTAGTACATTTGGTTATTTAGTCTAATTACTAAACTATGATGTGATATATTCTTATAATCATTTCGCACCCACTGGTGAGTATCGGTCTCGTCTTCAGCGCGTTACTGTTTCCGGTCATGTGCCAATTTCCTTCAGTGCTTTCGTGCCTCCGACCAGCGAACTGGTAGGTTCGGATTCTTATCAACCGACTTCAAAAAAGGAGTTCAATTCAACTGTATGTTTTTTTTAATGTACCGATTTTGATGATTTTTTGTTTGATAGGACATACTTCAGAGATGGTCCCATATAAATTTTATCATCGAAATCGGTTCAGTGGTTTAGTTTTTAAATCAAAATTACTGGAACAAATCAAACTGGAAAAAAATATGAAGATGTCATTGGGCAGTCAAAATTGACTTATTACAAGTATAAGCTCTTTTATCAATTGTCGACAGAGAATCTCCCCGATCGCGGCGCTCCATCTCGCAATGCTCGTGCAACAGCGTGTCGCGGCGATCGTCGGCTGCGGCGTCGCCGATGCCGCTGCCGCCGCTCAACAATACCGTCGAGATGTACGTCGAGCCGGTCGTCGAAGACGTAAGTACTAGAACTTAAAACGTTCGTACCAAATATTGTGTAGTCTGAAGCACTACTTGACTACAGCCGGATCAGATCTTTGAGATGTTTTAACGAGGCAGCGAAATATTAGCTGGAGTTTTAGAGTCAGAACGTACGTTACAATACAATACATCTTTATTATACACTAACAGTAAAATATCTTGAAAACTAATCATGGTATATACATCGGCAGTACAAGAGCGGCCTTATCTCCTTAAACGATTACTTCCAGACAACCTTTGGATGGACAGAACAAACAAATTTAATATTATATGTATAGGTTACGGTGTGAGGTGATAGCACATTAGTCCCCAAAAAAATTGCTTAGCCGATGCTTGATATAGTAACAGTAGCATGTTTATTCATTTTCCGCCCGATACATTTCGGGGCTCTCGTGGTTTGCAAGTTAAAGTGGCAATGAAATGGCAAGCCTCATCGCTCGAAGAACTGATAACCGATGGAGAAGAAGTGGCGACCACGAACCACAAGACGCAGCGTGTAGGCCTCCTCACTAGGTGAACCGACGAAATTGTGAAAATTGTGAAACGCGGGTAACCGGTGGATGCAAATGGCAGGTTGTTGTTCAGTGTGGCGGTTTAGCCTGTCCGCACACGCATTCGGCACGGCTTCCGTCAGGCACCGGTCCGGCGCCGTACGACCGTAATACACTGCGCACAATTAACTGGTGCGAGTGAGACGGGCGTCTCGAGAAATTTCTTACGGTGCGGTGTGCGGGACCTAATACAAAATGTATGCACGGAGCGCCTTCGGGCGAAACCGGACGGTTTTTCTTACGGTTTTTCTCGTAGTTTGCGCCCAGCCTTAATGGGGAAGGCCTTCGTTCAGCAGTGGACGTCTCCGAGCAGATGATGATAATGATGACATTTCGAAGAGTATACGCATCTTAATCTTTCCTACAGGTATTTTTTTCTATATATACAATTCCTTTTATCTCTTACGCTACAGGACAAGACATTCATTACCATCCAGTTTCTCGGCTGCATTTCTCTTCTTTTTTATCCCTAAGAACAGAAGCCACTGCCATCTTCTTAAAGTACCTACAATCCAGGGCTATCGTCAAGGAATCTCAACAACGCTGTTGATAATGTCGGACGTCGAAAGACGTGAGATTTTCCACGTCATAAGCTACTGTCAAATTTATATTACGTATACCTATATCGAAGATAAACAGTATCGGTTCAGTTTAGCTAATCTGAGCCGCAGCACTGCAGTATTTTAGTAGCTTTTGAACACCAAGATATAAAAAGTTCCAAATATGTACTCCTAGTATATTTGTCTTACAAGTTCTATAAAATAAAAGATACCACTACAACTATGTAGTTTCAACGATTTTATTGGGCAATCTCTATCATACTTGGCACACTAGCTCGCGTTTAACGAGGGATCCAATTCAAATCTTGAAACCTAAAATATTATTCCGAGTTCATTTTTCATTTCTAGAAGCAATTCGGTTAAGCCATTTATCATTTGGGTTTGGCTAAAATAGACCTGCTTTTAGCGCCTTAAGCGGGGTGAAGCGACATTATGTGTTCGGTAAACTTATTTTAGGCACAATTTATGGGTTTACGAAATCTTTTCATCTATGAATGAAAAAGGAAGAAATTACAAACGTTTCCGGTACGAGCTGTAAGGTTATCAAGATTTCGAAAAAAAAATACTGAGACGGAACCTTTATAACCTACCTCATGCATGCATCCTGTGCTAAGTGCTGACCTAGCTCAGTTATCAGCAGCTATAATATACAGGGTTAGTTCTAATCAGTTAGCACCCTTTTAAGAGCATATGTTGTACATCAAAACAAACCACTTACAAACCACCATATGGGGCAACATAGAAATCGCAAAAAAAAACCATATCTTCCATACAAAAAGTTCATGGACCTTGGGCAAAATGTATGGAACAGCTGTTTTTTTTTTTGCGATTTCAATGTTGGGTTCATAGTAAAAGTTGTTTGTTTTGATGTACAAAATATGCCCGAGATACAGAATTAAAAGGATGCTAACTGATTAGAACTAACCCTGTATATTATCTGAGGCCCACGTTCGATCGTGGACAATAAAAAGCTGGGATGATGATGATAAGCTGTACCAGAGTATCTGTTTATAGTTTACACTAGCGGTGCCCGTCGGTTTCACCCGCTATCATGCGGAAGCTGTTTACATTACCGGGACAAAAATAACCTGTGTTAAACCAGGGTAGCTACTCGTATCTCCAACCTCCATACCCAGTTTCACTCAAATCCGTAAAGCTTGTCGTGAAGAGTAACAAACATACTCACACACTCACATGTACCTACATACTCACAGAATCACTCACCCAAAAATGTTCGCATTTATATTACTGTGAATGTGAATCAAGCGATATTCCAGTTTTGAAAAAAAACAGCAAAAAGTATCCTATGTCCTTTCTCTAATGCAATCGCTATATCGCAGGCTATATTATTACCAATTTTCTTATTCAAACTAGTTTCAGCCGTTTGTTCGGGAAATGGTAATCAGACAGAAAGAGAGTTACTTTCGCATTTATACTATTACTGTGATCTGAAAAAAAATATTTTCGCGTTTCTGTGGTGTGATCTTTAACTGAAACTTGATGAAGAATAAAACATCTAATATGGATAAAGGCAGGTACTCACCACTAACCACTATATTTTTCTCAAAACAAAATCGGGGAATAATACAAAATACTTTCAATTGGTCACGTGCAAAACGAAATTCACTGAAAGAGAAAATCGTATTGAGTGAATAGTTGTACTGCACAGAATTCAAAGTTTCTCATTCTCAGGTCTATTATCAGTTTCACAAACCAAGGAAACTAAAGGATATTTTAAGAAGATCAAAGAAGGAGTTACGTGCTATGTCTTCATACATCGAATTGCTCAGATTTATACTTCTTAATAACTTTTTTCATGGATTTGGCGATGTGTTCGGGTTTGCTGTAGAAGAATTTGTGTTGACTGCTGCCCTCTTCGTTGTAAATATTGTTGTCGACTTGTCCTTTGGGGGTTAGGAACAGGATGCTGAAAAAATAACTAATCCAGAACTATTTCATGTTTCCTGAGGGATACAGTGGTTCGTGTAATATAACCCTCGGCAAGCTGGAAGCTACAATATCATTATACATTGATCTTAGCTCTTAATGATCCATTAACTTAGATAATGGTGTAGATCCTGATGTATCAAACACTAAACTTAATTTGACACATAAAACTACTGGTATCTTTTTCTCAAAAATCGATATTAAATGGTACGCAGATGTTATTCATGTCAGGTTGGTTTAGTTTCGTGAGTGGTGAAACAGAATCGGCACCAAAAAATCTGTATTAATATATTTTTCCGAATCGTAACTACTTACGCCGATATAATTTGGTTCGGGCTTCGGGCTTGCCAGAGTGGCAACAACCTATCCATCTGACCGCTCAGCGCTCTATCGTCATCCGCCAGAAGTCCACTACAGGGCGAAGGCTTCCCTCTTAATAAGGAGGCTTTGCCATAATCCCCACCAGCGGCCACGGAAGTGGGGGGCAGAGCCCCCCCCCCCTAAAATCAAACGGAGGGGACTGGGCCCCTTCCAAATTTAATACCTGATAAAGAAGATTTCTCTGTTTTCCTGTCGAGGATTACTTCCGCGGTCCCTTCGCGGTTCGATTTCCACGCTTGGCAGGCGGCTTGGGGATCGCAGAATGCTCACAGCGTCCTCTCGGTGGTTCTGGATGCATTTTTAACATTCCCAGGTCCACACAGGTACGGCTCTATATACCTAGTTTAATAATATAGAAAATATTTTACCGTGGAATGTAGGTGCCATCAGGCGCAAAAGTATTCTGAGGCGGTTCCTCATCGTCTACTAAATTCACCATAACGAAGTGTTTGCTTAAGCTCTGTATCTCCGACGAATCAGCGAACTTAGGCTTCAAGTTCTTACAAGCTGTACACCAGGACTTGTGGATGATAACCATCACCGGCTTTTGATGGTTACTGGCGATCTGTAACCCTGACTCTAGGGATCCCGCCCACACGTAGTTGCTTCCGAAACCGTTATCCTTCCCAATATTGTAGCCTTCATTTTTTTTACAGTGAACTCTATTGAAAATCAACGCGAATAAAGTTTTCGCGATGGTGCCAGCAGACATAATTTTGTAAAGGAACAAAGCTATTGCTCGAACGGTGGTTATTGGGTTGCGCTATTTACATTTTAATAATTTTGCGGCGCGAGTATCATCGATAGCCATTTTGGCTGATTTTGACAGAAATGCTTGTATTGAAGCCGTCAATCAAGTTGGCCAAGCGACTGGAGCGTGCGCCGCCATCTAGCGGGGCAGCTTATAACTTGTTACCGTTACTTGTTGATAAAAGAACCGCATTGGTATGATGGAGCTTAGCATTGTGTTCACTCAGCGCCTTACGAGTAAACTCACAGATGGCGCAGTATGCTATTAAAATAATGCTCGTGATTCTGTAGTGGTTGTTGAACAACATCAAAGGTAATCATGACAGGACAGCGGTTCATTGCCGTGACCGTCCAGTCCCTACCCATAGAGAAAGTAAATACTACGTATCCCTACCTACTATAGGTCATAGTTGGGCCACAGTTCCGATGTATTAGTATAATTTTGTAAAGAATACCATCAAATTGTACCATATTCAACGTGTTTTATAATCATCATCATCGCTATAATTTTTTCAGTCACCAAATTATTGGCCTGAGTAATCAAAAGGACGACGTTGAAATTTTATCGCAACTGACGGTGCGTTCCGCCACACTTAGAATCAATGCCAGGCCAGGCCATCTTCGACCGCACTCTATTTGAGCTGTGCACAACACTTTACCAAACAGAAAAACACAGAAGTTTATTTCTATTAGTAATACATAAAATTGTTACGCCAATCTAAAATCTTCTTACAATTAACATGACCGAGCAAGTGATTAATTCTTATGCTCTTGCAGAATTTAATTTCCCTTAGGGCAGAGAAATGGAAAACTATAGAACGGATCTTGAACGGATCTTTCTTTTGTTGTCAGATGGCTCGTGGGGAGAGTGATTTCTTAAGTGAAACAAATAACTTTTAAAGTTATTCCTTCATGCAGTTGACAGAGCTTAGTTTCTTCTACTACTAAGGATTATGGCTAACTGTTGCATAAGCTTAGGGCTAGGGCATAATGATTCAGCTAAAGTGGTCTGCCGATTAGGCTACAACGGCTAAAAATAGATTAGTAGACAGCGGATTCACATGTGGTAGGACATGGTCCAATCAAACTTCCCCTTTGCCCCCCTCCCCCCTTTGTGTTTGTCCCTTTGTTTCCCCTTTCCCTTTGTTTACTTTTAAGCCCTATGCTTAACAGCGGGATAATACACACTTAAAGCCTTACCTAAAATAATCTCGATTCTCTTCACTTCAACAGCCGGAAGACGTCCACTGCTGGACGAACGCCTCCCCCTTAACAGGGATGGCAACCCCCCATAATCGCCACGCTTGGTTGGCGGCTTGGCTCGATTCTCTTAGTCACTGCTTAAACTTCTCTGTCTTGTTCTTGCATGTTACACTTCACGTCAGAGAGAAGATGGCAGAGCATCTTAAGCAGTGATTAACGGTTTAGAAGATTTTTTAAGTTTTTACTTAGTCTGTTTCAGTGTTACTTAAATTTACCAAGCAAATTGAAATGCCAATAGTCCAGTATTGTCAAGTAAAATTTATAAATCACTTCTCCATTAGCAAGGCGATGCAGCAACAGTTGTCACGTAAACATCTCTAAATACATAATGAGAGAACTTTTCAAAGTTGTCGGCGCGTGACAGCGCGTGCGTGCAAGTTTTTCTCCCATTTTCAACTAAATACATAGCTATGTCGATACGTCGCGCTCCACGTACCCTATTGGGAAAAGCAGATAAAGCATGATAATTATATGTAATGCAATGCACATTGCTGGTATCTCTCTATTCTGTCCCAGCACGCACTCCGATCCGCGCCAACAATATGGCCGCGCGTCCCGATCCAACGGGTTCCTAAACATTCAAATATTTACACAAATATTCATCGTTTAGCATCTCGTTCTTTTTTAAAATAAATAACAACACTATTTAGTTGTGGCTTATTTTTTATTTTAAAAAATAAGTTCCACTTACTGACTGTGCTTTAATTTCGCGCGTATTTTTGTGTGACCGTGGAGTTTGGACGTTTATAGAGACAGTTTGTGTTTCCGGTGTCATGATGAACATGTATGGGTCCCACGGTCGGAACAAGAGTCTGTATGGCACGGTGAGGTCGATGGTGCCTGCCCGGGCGACGCCCATCGCCTCCATGGACGATATCTTGTATACGCCGCCGTATTTCTACCACATCCCACCGCCTCAGCCGCTTAACACTTTTCCTGGAAGAAAAAGGCGGAAACGGGTGAGCTAACTTTATTTTTTTTATATTGATGACTAGCTTTGACTTTGAGCGCATTAGATTACATCTTTTTTGTGACCTGTTTACGGCGTGAGTTCGATTCAGGATAAAAAGTGTGACGAAAATAGATTCTTGTTCTATATCTGTGTGTTTTAAATGAAACAAAATTATGAAAATTCTAGATTTAATTAGTCGTCGTCGTTGTCGTCAGCTATAAAACGTCCACTGCTGGACGAATGCCTCCCCCTTTATAGAGGGGTGTTGCCATAATCCCCACGCTTGGCAGGCGGCTTCGGGAATTTAATTAGTAGGTATTATAAATTCATTATTTCCAAAAAAGGGTATACAGGGTATATTTAGAAGCTTGGGTCCAACTCTGAAATCACGATAAAAATTGCTGTCTATTTTTTAAAGAATCAGTAAGTTCATATACTTTTTTTAAATACTTTTTCTATGAAATAGCAGTTTGGAGTTGGTTGTTAAAAGATGTACACAATGATGAGTCCAATGACTCTCTTTCGGCTTAGTACACCCTAAGCTTGTAACTTGGTTACTTGGTTCCCAAGCTTTGCTCACTTTGGCCCTACATCATCATCATCATCAGCCCGGAGACGTCCACTGCTGAACAAAGGCCTCCCCCTTAGACCGCCACACTGTACGATAACCTGCCATTTGCATCCACCGGTTGCCCGCGACTTTTACAATGTCGTCCGTCCGCCCAGTGCCACCTAGCCACTTAAGAACCTTTCTTCCCCATCGGTTATCAGTTCTTCGAGCGATGTGGCCTGCCCATTGCCACTTCAACTTGCAAACCTTGCGAGCTATGTCGGTTCTTTGGCTCTTTGTTCTGTGTTAAATGTCCACCAAGAATTACTTTGTTTAAATTTATATACAAATTATGCACCCCTCGAAGAAAATGTCATCGTATAAATCTGCGTTCTGCGACAAACGTCGAGCGCATTTATAACCTTAACTAGTAAACGCAATATAGGCCGTACTGAAACTACGCGAGACCTTGCAAAGCAAGCGTGCTCCAAACGCAAACCCATCATTATCATCACCGGCAAGTAGACATCCACTACTAGACGTAGGCCTCCCACTTTATAGGGAGGAATTCCCATAATCCCCACGCTTGGCAGGCGGCTTGGGGTTCGCAGAATGCTCACCTCCATTAACCGAGAGGACGCTGCTGCCCGTCCTCCGGTGGTTCTGGATGCAGTTTAGGACATACCCAGGTCACTCAAACTTACTACAAAATATCCAGGGTCTACTTCTCCGCAGTAAGTTGGTTCAACCTCTGTCGTTCTATGATCTGAGACATGATGTTATAAGACAAATAGAACGAGCCTGTGAAAACCACTGCATCAATAAAAACCCTCCTAATATTCATATTTACAGTATATAGTAGTTTCACTGGATGGATTATGGATGGATTTGTGTTAGCACATATAATGGCATTTTTTTTGATTTTTGTCTTAGACAAGATTTTGCTTTTGACCAAAGAGAATTTAACACTATCTTTTGACCTTGTTTTCATCGTAATCCTCTCTCATTTGTCCAATTTATCTGTGCTTTTTTGAAAGAGGAAAATTGACGATTCAGAAGAGGTTTGTCTACATTTTGAGTTTCTTTACCGATCTTGGAGGACTCTGCTTTTGCCGATGTAATGTCCAATGGTGAGATTCATCGATCAAAGAAACAGCAGAAACAGATACAGATTAATGCTGTCAACCACAGACATAGGCATACCCTCGAAAGGCGAACGGCCCATATCTACCGCACTGGCCCAGTTGTGGGTTGGGGGATTCACATACGCCATTGTATTTCGTCTTTGGTAGTATGCAAGTTTCCTCACGATGTTTTACTTTACCGAATAGCCAGTGGAACGAGAATCCGTATACATAAACTTCAAACTCCAAAAAACTCATTCGTACGGGCATGACTTCCCAATCCGAGTCTAGCGGTCTTCCCAGTAGGATACCACGGCTTATCTATAAAAATGAAATCAGTCAAGTGCCTGTCGAACTCGCGCACCTAGCGTTGCGGACTACGATAACTTCCATAATTTATGCTTAATAGCAATGTTTTTTAAATTATTATTAGGCTTGCGTTTGACTTCCACACTTGTGTAGAAGAACCGATTCACTCGCGACTTGATAACACCCACATTATACTCGTAACTATCGGGAAAAACCCACTCCACAAACACCCTCTTGGTAGCTTAGCGTACTATTATTTATTCTGTGATTAAAATAGGTATTAATCGTATTAATCTTGCATCTTCCACGTGTCAAATACAGGAACATTTCCTCGATTATTATAGGAAATCAAAACGTATGACACAGTCAGCTGTTTGTCGGTTTGACTTGCCTTCTAGCTCAGTAGGACGTAGTTTCGATTCCCACCCAGGACAAACATAGATGTTTGTTCTATAATACTATACTAGAGTATATACAAAAAAAATACGATGAAGTATTCTATCAATTCCCATAATTCAAGCTTTGCTTAGTATGGAGCTAGATGGTGCTATGTGACAAATATCTACCTTGCTAACTCTTCGACCTTTTTTTATACTGTCTACCTTTACCTAATCCACCATGAATTTACCTACATTTTGAGAATACTAAATATAAAACCTAGGCAAAAAAAGAAGCCAAATACAAACAGGATTAGATGAAGTGAGTAATTTGCTAATCAGAATAAATTATGTTCGTTATCAGCGTACATGTGTTCGTAACAGTTATTCCATTATCATGATGGGCGTAGCCAATTGATGACAGATCCCCAGTCTGCATTCCTTGTGTAGGTAAACGTACCTACCCTACATATATATATTTTTTTATGTCACGGAGTGACGATACTCTCGAGGTGTTCTCCTGGTGGTAAACATCACGCCTGCCCATGACAGAAGCAGTGCCAGAATTGTGAACTTGCGGACAAAACCCTGCGCCGCACTGCACTGCGCTCGTCACCTACATGCCCAGTAATTTCTCTGGTAATGTCCTTCAAACCGAAACGCAGTAATGCTTGCATACTTGCGTGGCGGTCGAATAACTGGGAAAGGTGTGGTATTTCCCCAGGCGGATTCTGCAATAGAGTCCTACCACTATAATTAAATTAAATAATCATGTAACAAAACAATGTTATAATTAAAAAAGCTCTCACATAAAGATGTATAATTTAAATAACTATTTATTGAGGCTATAAGGAAGTCCCGGTTAGAGTTGGAGTTATACTTCATCTGACCCTAGATAGATGTTTGAAATCTTGAAGCACCGGTGTTAACGGAAAGATAATTTAGACAATTTAACTTCTCTCAGTTTAGCTAAGGTCTATCGTTTCCAGCTTTTTAAAAACGTAGAAACTAAGGCATATTACAAAAAATCGTTTAACCCATATTTATCCGAGGACGACACCCTTACTTTAGTCCGTTATATGGATTTCAGAATCGGCAAATGTTTGGACAAGATATATTTCATAACAGATCTATAATTAACAACACAAAAAGCTTCACAATCCACAACGCCTAACTAAACATACTTAAATAAAATAAAAAGTCTGCTCGCGGTTCAGGCGAAACTATGGACGATAAGGGGCACTCTAAAATCATTATACTTCCACACTCCAATTTCATTCTGGATTACTACTTAGCACTGAGTTGATGACTTCTTCCATTGTTCCACCGTCGTTTCTGTGGTCTTGGGGCTTCACGTCAGGCGTTCTCGTCTGAGGCCGCCGAAACAAAGAAAACATTGGTAGCTTGAACATGCCATACGAATATGCGACACAAGAAGTCATTGACATTACTAGTACTATCAATTTGAATTGCTCTCTTTTATCCATGTCCTAGTTTCTGCGAGCTTTGTAAAGCCATTACAAGCTAATATTATTCTATAAAATACAGGATTTTATGAATTCAAAATTCAATCGCTTTTTCTAAATGGGTGTCATGTTTGATAGATTGACACTTTTGAAAATTGTCACAGACAATTAAGATCTTCTGCATTTTCTTCTCAAATACGTTCAAGGTTTCACACAGGATTTCTTGTTTATGACCAGAATAAAAAACCGAAACTTTAATTATATCGGTGGCTTTCACGGTGTTGAATTAGAACATGGAACAGATTTCTGCCAAATCCAATATGACTTACTTTTGCTGCTTTATATAAAAATCGTAGGCAGCTACGACTGCTACAGAAACTATAAGCGCTTTAACAATTTGCTGCATGATATAAATAAGTAAGGATCAAAAGAAAATATCTCTAAATATTTAATAAAAGTAATTAAAAGAGCCGTCTTGAATTTAATGTCTTAAAAACTAGATGGTTACAGTTCTTGTCAGCCCATCCAGCCACACTAACACATAACACGAGTTTTGGCGGGAACACGGAAAAATCATGTCGTTGTATTCTATTATTTTCTTAAGCTTGTGTTATTTCGCGAATTAATGATTAGACATTGTGGTGTTTCATTTATTGAGTGTTGAATTACATGCACGAGTGTGGGTGAAAGTGATATAATGTGGTGAAACATGTCTTTTCGTGTTGTTTTCAAAATTCCGAAGAAGCTCATAGTAAAGTTGCCACAGCTTTACTAGGGCATGACTTGGACTCGACTATGACTAATTTCGTGGGACTAACTGTGATTTCATGACATATTTGACTTGATTATACTATAAAAATTTGAAAATCCATAAACCTGACACTGGCAGAATGCACAACGTGCGATGCCAATAACTAAGAAAAAAAAAATATAACATAACACACACAACCCTCATCAACTATTGAATCTGGATCATACTTATTGCCAGAAGGTAGATAATCATACTCGTATGTAAAGATTCAACAGGGTATTATGCTCATCCGAACATTTGCGTCCCAGTATGTTTTATTTTAAAATTGATGCTATTTGTCGAAATTTACTAAATACGTCACTAAAGATCACTACGCTCACAAACGAATTAGACATTGTTGTTAAATAATACTTATTGACATCACTGAGTTGGCACCACTGTAAAGGTTCCATTAACTCTGTCTCAAGTGCAACTTAATGTACCTAAAGTATAAGTCATGCTCTGAATCAAGTATAGTCATGTCTCCATTTATCTCTGTTCTTTCGTCGCAAAAATATAATAATCTTTTTTGCCTATAAACATTAGAATAAAATCTCTAGAAGAGCTTAATTTTTATTCATGGCATCAAATCATCTTCAAGGAACGAATGACAACTTGAGATTTATTAATTTCTTAAATCAATAAATATTCAGAACATGTTCACAAAGTTCACTTGGACTATTTGTTTCATGTTTTCGTGATCTTCTGTCCCATATTTTTGTGACCATTATGATCATTTATCATCACTTTCGGGACAGGGTTGAGGTTTCGTAGCTTGATCATGGGGCAGGCATGGTCCTGGCTTGATGCTTGTGTTGCATTTCTTCTTTGGTGGTGGATCACAAGGGTTCTTTGACAGCTTTTTAATCTTATTAATGTCTCTCGGGGGACTCATCCTTCCGTAGGAATAGGCGATAACCGCGACACTTGCCAGAACCAGGGCGAATAGCTGCAACGTATCTTTTGGTCGCCTGCTCGACAAAGGACGTGGCAATGCTTCCCGTTTATCCTTTAGTATTGAGGCAAAGTGCTTTCTGCCGGTCAGGTGCCAAAGGCGGGTCGGTTTGACTCCGTTATTCATATTTTTTTCAGCCCTGATCTCGGAATAGTCAGAATTCGTTACTCTTGCTTTTGCCTGCGTTTATTTAATCTTTCTAAACACATGTCTTCCTAATGGGTAAGTAAATACACGTAAATATACTGTAATGTTGTCATTGATGGATAGTTTCTTCTCAAATAGCCTGCAATCAAGTTTAATTCGATAAATACTACTGTCTATTGTCTATTGTCTAATTCTCAAATACAAATTCCGGATTTCATTACTATCGTGACGTTTTCGTAAACTCAGTAGTCATCGAGAAAGGTATGTACCTAACACAAGTCTAACTCGTAGATGGATTCGCGGTTAGTAGTTAGTTATACTCGTGTTTAACGCATTTAAACTATTTTTTCATCCTGAAAAAATACATATACGGTTCCCGTAGGATTTAGGATAGCATAGTCGCAAAGATATATAGGAACCGCAGAGGGCTACTAGTATATACCTATAGGAAACATAATTACACATATAAGATTGTATTTTAAGCAGAAAACTGCAAGACGTCATGTTCTTGGGAACTCTATAATAGTGAAACCACTAGAAGACACACAATGTATAGAAATAAGTATCTTGGGAAGCGTATAGTATAAAAATCAATGATATTATATGTTTCATAAAAATACTCACCTTAGTACCTTATTGACATTAGGCTATCGTTTCTTATCCCAAATCGTGGCAATGCATGATAAGAATGCTGATGTCGTTACAATAAATAATATATCGTGTTTATTCATCAGTTTATTACATAATATTAGATTTTTAAATCTTAAGTAGTTTTTTCCAAATTGTATTTATTTTTGACCGTAGTTTTTGACAAGTGTTTTACATACATTTTTTTTTTCTTTTGTTCTGTGGCCACAGCACGTTTATGCATTGTGCCAATTCTTAAGTTATCATGTTTACATTTTTTTAATTGGGGAAACGGAATTTTATCAAAAACCTGATATTCCTTTCCCTGTAAATATTTAATTCCTCTGAGAGGCAGTTAATATCACTGAAGAGAGAAGTAATAGTAGGGCCTTCGCTTTTCTGTGGTTAATATACACAGCTGTATCTCATTTGTTAATTTTAAATGGTGTAAAACTATAACATACTAACTAGTTTGTATTAATCAGTGTTTAAGATAAGTAATTAGAAAATATTGATTGAATATTGATATTGATTTTTTGATTGATTGTTTTTTTTTTCTTCTAGTTTAAGCTTTAAAAAAACATAGAAAATATCGTTGTATTTTCTAAGCAATTTGTAAACATTAGTATATTATTGTAACTTAAGTTAGATAATTGTAAACTTCTCTGATCAATTTGTTTTTTCATTGGTATCGTATCAATTTTTTCTCTGGGGAGTTACTTACTATGATATTGACAGATTTACGATTTTGAAGCCTTGAGTCTTAGTAAAGAGTTTCTTGTCATCGAGGACATAAGTCGATGCTTATTGAGGTTTTCTGTAGAATTATCGGCAAAGTGTATTCGTTATAAGTACTTATAATATAATAATTGGGAATGGTTACTTTAGGTTCTGGCGTATATGATCATTGGTGTATGTACTAAGACGATTGCTTTCATATTCTTATGACGATTTATTAGGGGGTGGATTTTATATTTGATTTACTTATACCTACTTTATACCTAAAAGAGGGTTTAGTGAGACGTTCTCGCATTAGCACTAAGGTAAAAGTAAAATTACGAATGAGCACACCTTCATAGCTTGAGACTTAACTACACATTCATAGAAATAGCATTGAAAAAAATGCCAATTACACCAACATAAAAACCAGGTATAAAGAGCCCCCTATCATAACAGTGTGCGTTACTCTCGGGATCTTTTCAATATGGCCATATCTATTGATCACTTGTCTGTGTGCGTGGGTCCCTGCGCAGGATTGTCCCGTGAGGTTAGCTATAGTGGCCTTCACCAGAGCTGCATTGGGACCGGTTCGATTATCGATCCCCGATCATTTCGGTGATTCATTTCGAACAAAGACGGATACTACTATTAAAAATTGTAAATATCTAAGTTTCTAACCTCAAAATGAAAGGTATAATGTATTTACTAAAGTTACGAAGTCGTTTGTTTCATTCATAAGCGTTTACCGGTCGGTACCAAAGTTAAAGGAATTCAAACGTGCGATGTATTTAAATGAATGCAGTAATTCATTAATTGGCTATTCGGCGACTCCGCAATGCTTGTTGTGGTTTCGAACTAAACTTTCAAGCTCCGAGCGAGGCTCGAGTCTCGAGTCCGCGCCGTGCCTCCGTGTAGTGGGAGAGCAAAACCTGTAGAACCGTGCTTGAAGACGGAGTACCTGCCTCGCCCGTCGTCCCTTTCACTCCCACCACATTACTAGACACAAGAAACTCTGTCTCACCGCATTCTGGTATGCAAAGATTGATAGCGTATAAGACCATTCGGTTCCAAGAGGGCCCAGAATCACGCACGGGTAACTTTTCGCCTTGCGTCCTTACGGTCAGCTTGTGCTTTACGAATTGAAAACTTTAACATTGCAGCGTGAAAAATAATGTAATTATTGATTGGAGTGCAACTGTAATCCAGTGAAGCCTTAGTGAAACTGCGGAGGGTCAGTGTTCAAGCCTCGAGCGCTCAAGCGCCGATGTGTCCAGTTCTTGTGTTTTACCCTGTGTTGAAGTGAAATGTGTTGTGGCTGAAGGTTGTCGGATGATGAGATGGATCCTATGGCATCAGACAGCGGGTTGGTGAACAACCTCGGCCACGTCCGGAGTGATTCCCAGGTAAGCGCGGAGTCGAGCGAAACACGTTTCGTTGCATCTATGATAATGTATGAGGTAGTGCAATGACTCTACGTTAATTTCGATTTCTTTGAGGTTTTTTGATTCATTTTATCGTTTCGATTTGTTTATTAACAAATTGTTATTTTTGGGTTGTAGAGCAAATTCGTCTATTCGTAGAATTTAGATTCGAATTAAAGTTCTTAACCTTCTTAACCTATATTTTTACCTTTACCCTTAAGTACCTGTATTTTTCATAAATACGTATAGGTGGATCGATAATTAAGGAAAAGGAAAACTATATCATAATATAGTATGATGATAATTATCTGTGCCCTTATAAACCGAAGTAGGTACCTAGGCTTTTCCACTAACTATCAAATGTAACTGTCTTTGCCCTAGTTATTTTATAAAAGACGGTGTGTTCATATATTTTTTTTCCTATTATAGAATAAACTAGGAATCTTTAAGTAGAAAATTCAGGTAAGTGTTATTTTTTAAACCACCCGATGTAATAATTCTATTTTAAAGAATAGAGTAGAAATAAAAATGTAGAGATGTCTATAATACAAAATAATAACGAAAGCGATAATCCTACCTCACACATAAATATTGATCAAGCCGTTAACGCTACATAGGCTATATTACACAGATCACTTAGAAATAGACAAAATACATGTAAGTATGTTAATACTAACGTACGTAGAATTTAAAAATATAATCCACTTATGAACAGTCGGAGAAACGGAGACTATTTCTCATCTCAACAGTCTAGTATTCAAAAGTACCATTATTGTGTCATTGTGCAATTCACAATATAAAAATAGCCGCTTCCCAAACGAGTTTCTATACATGTGTAAGTATTGTATATGGCGCTGGAATTACATACAACGATTCATCGTACTAACTGGTGTATATACCGATACCTACGCAAGTAACGTAGATCTCTAATAAAATAAATAATAATAATAATAATAGTTTATTGTTCATAAAAATGTAAATTTTTAGACATACCGAAAGAAAACAACAAAAAAGAAGACAACAAAAAAAACAAATAACATTCGGCGTACCCTGGATCCCACACTAGGGTGACCTGTGTCGTGGGTGTCTCTAGATCTCATTTTTTGTCTCTAGATCTCATTTTGGTCTATAAATAAAACATTTAGGGTCCCCTACCCGATGATGTCGAAACCCTAGCTATTTCTAAACAGACAAACATACGGACGGAGTGCGTCCATATGTTTGTCTGTTCTACCTTCAAAATCTTATATCTTTTAAACCGTAATAAGTATCGGGGTAGTAACCTATTTTTCCATCAGCCATGGGGCTTTTAGCTAATTTTTTTTTATGTTGTAGGGCTTGTTTTGTACAGATATAATTAGTTTATACGGGAATACTCATGCACGTTTATTTAAATCGGATACTCCGACTATAGTTTCGATCACATCCGGTGACCTTTACGCCCTTTTTTTTTAAATCTTGAGTATTTCCGTATAAATTAAACAAAAATGTGTCAAAACCACGTCAGTTACTTTTTTTTTTTTTAAATAGTTTTATCCGCTGTTTTTCGTCGTCCCACATTTTCAGGGGCGAAAAATATCTTATCTTCCTTGTCGTGATGTGCATTGATTAATGAAAACAAAACGTAACAAAGACGTACGAAGTCGTAACAATTAACAACGGTACAGATTCACTTCTGATTTTAAAATATGAGTTTAATTATTTTTTTATGAGGGTTCTTCCTCGGCAAGAATGCTTTATCTATCGTAGACCGCGTCGTAGTATTATTACATTGATTTTACGATATTTGAAAGTTAAAAAATAATATTGTTTAAACTATGTGGTACTCAGTTCATACAAAGACGTGATTTTGTTTTTGTTCTATCGTAAAAACTGTAGGTACTTATAATCTATGTAGTGGTAGTTAAGTGAGTGCTAATACATTATAGGTATACGACAAACTTAATAAAATAAAAATAATGAATCAAGTTAGAAATGAGACAGGCTGCACAAATTACGGTAGAGTCATATTTCTGCTAGTTTATAGTTAACTTAACCGTTAGCCGTTAACTTTAACAGCTATAAGCTTGATTCAAGCAACAAGTTAGAAACTTGCCTTACTTTGTGTACATTTTATATCTTATCTTGAGGCGATGCCGATGGGTAAGCAATTATGAGTACTTATGGCATGTATAGATAAACTGTAGATGTCATGCGCTATGAAGTACCTACTCTAATAATTTTGTCATTATACTTAAATGCGAAATTAGCTTATTCTAACTAAACAGCGAAGGGATCTTTGGTTGTATTGAGGTAGTGGACATAATGAAAAAGTAATTATGTCATTTTTAATCGTAGAAAATTTCAGGACTACTCCAAAGTCCCGAATAAATCCATGACACACACACACACACATTTTTATTATGAAAACTGACGTGGTTTTCACACATTTTTATTTTATTTATACGGGATTATTCACGTTTAATTAAATCGAATACTCTGACTATAATTTCGATCACATCCGGTGACCTTTTTCAAAGAGTGAAAACGGAGCATGACGCGCGTGCGGCTGCGGTGCGGTGGGGTGGGGTGGTTTGAAAAAGGTCACCGGATGTGATCAAAACTATAGTCGGAGTATCCGATTTAAATAAACGTGAGTAAATAAAAATAAAAAATAGAAAAAAAAATTTGACACATTTTGTTGATTGTGAATTACATTGCTTATGGAACAGCTGTTTTGTTTTCGCGAATTCAGGGTTTGGCCCATTGTAGAAGTTGTTCACATTGATGAGTAGAATGACTTCCTTCCGGCTTAGTAACACCGTTATGGGTTACCCCTGTAGCTCTCTAACTGGTCTCTAGTGTTTTAAAAAACTAACAAGTACCTACTTGGTACACCAACTTGCGGCAAGTTATCTTTACTAGTAATTTAAACGCCAAGCAGTAGCGTGCAAGCATTCGAAGGACAAGTTACCAGAGAAATTACTCGGTATGAAGAGATTTGACATCTAATATCTAAGGGTGACGAGCGCAGTGCATGCGGTGCAGGATTTTGTTCGCAAGTTCACAATCCTGCTCTGCTAGTGTTTAGGCATAGGCGTGATGCTTACCACCAGGGGAACGGTGGTCTCTTCACTCCATTGCATATAAAAGTCATAAGAGTATTTTCATTACTTCGTCGAAGTTCTCTATAGAGGAGAGTAACCAGGGGCCGTACCATGAACGCCTATTCCGGGTCCGAATACACTCAGCTGTCGACGCTGCGCGACTGTGAATTTTATAGCCTCGCAATAAGGTTCGCGGTCGCGCAGTGTCGGCAGCTGAACCTATTCGGTCCCGCTATAAGCGGTTCACGGTAGGCCCCCAGTTAAGCAGTAACTGCCTAGTCATCTGGCCTTCCCTAGTGTCTTGTGGAGTAATAGATAGATAATTTCGTTTGCGAGCCATCTTCTCAGTAACTAACAAGATAAGCGCGGTTTATTGTTGCAGTAACCGTTATGCAACCTCAGTGCAGTGCACTACATTATATAATCCAATTAAGCAGATTCTCTAGTCTTGTTCCGGAATATTTTGTTGACAATGGAAACTATTTTTCTCACTCAACTCTAATTATACTTTATTAATTAAAATTGGCAACTAAACGGTCTATAAATTGCTTGGAGGATCTATCTCTGGCTGGGTATATAACCAAAGATAAATTGTGAATGAGCAAAACATATAAATATGATCGCCCTATTCTACAACACTGGATTAAGAATATAATTTAAGTTACACTGTTAAGTTGCTTTTGTTTGTTTTTAGTTTACAGATTTTTAACCTATCGTGTTCGTTGTTTTTAGCTTAGTAATACTTGTAATATTTTAATTTGAGCAATGTTAATATCACTATGGATCTTGGATCTGAAATAAGATTTATTATTATTATTAAAACAGTAGACACATACAACGTAGCATGCTAGAGGCACTGTTACGTTGATTGAAAATTATTGTTTAAGCATTGGCAAAAATAAAAGCCTGAATTTAGTAATAACTTGGTCACTCGCAAGGCCAGAAGCCGTACCATGAGCGCTTATTCCGGGACCGAATACGCTCAGCTGCCGACGCTGCGCGACTGTGATATTTATCACCTCGTAATAAGGTTCGCGGTTGCGCAGTGTCGGCAGCTGAACCTATTCGGAACCGCTATAAGCGGTTTACGGTACGGCCCCAGAGAAAAGTCTCATTCGCTTAAAAATATAAGTAGCGGAATGTGCACATTACAGGCATTTTAAAATAGTAATACAAAATTTGATCACGAAGTTAGCATCTATTTAGTGGTGATTGAAAGAAGTGGGGCGATATCGCCTTAACTAAATAGGGCATAGTTTAAACGTACGGTGTCATCTCTAGTATTTTTACGTACTGTGGTCGATTTTGAAGGTTTAACTTGACAGAACTAAACTTACTAAAGTATTGCTGTCCTTAGCTAACATGTCTGATAAAAAAGTGACAGCGATATTTTAATTATAGTTTAGATCTGGCAACTAAAGCCTTCAAAATTGACCACACACAATGGTACTATCACATCACATCACATCAACAGCCGGAAGACGTCCACTGCTGGACGAAGGCCTCCCCTAGGGTTGCCATAATCCCCACGCTATCGCCGCGCTAATCAATGTTAATATATATTTTCTATAATATTTTTCTTGCAAGTGTTTAATCATTTATTGTAAGACAGATCAAATCTTCTCAGCAAACTATATATTATTTTATATTTCTGGTGGGGCTTTCCCTGCTTTTGTGGAGGCCCGTGGAGGCCCTGGGCTGTTGCCCCGGTTGGCCTCCATAAGTACATAATATTATAATATCTCCATGGATTCCAGTCTTTTTTTGATGCCAAATTGTAACTGTCACCTGCCAGTCCAGTCTTGTATACAAAGCCCTGACAACAATATGTGCCGTAAAATTAAATTCGATCATGAAACCTGCATATTTTTTGCACATCCAAAATTGGAGGAAGGCCCATGGCAGTTACGTCATCGTTCCCGCCAAAAACCAGTTTCGCGCCAATTCGCAGCTGTCGCCGGCAAAGTGGTCAGGTCGGCAAGTTTGTCTTTTTTCTGGCCTTCGTCGGCGCAGTCGTTCTGCCGATATACCGTTAACTTTGTCGATAATTAAAGAAATCATCTCTTCCCATAATACACCGTTTTATAAGGCTTGAAGTATGTTTTACGCGTTTTTATTAGGCCCAGGTATTCTTTGTCTCAAACACAGACTGGTCCAAACACTAAATGAGTCATTCGTTGAAATTCCCACGTTTGAATTCTATCAAGTTCTTTGCCTTGCATCCGTTTTGATGCCGTTTGGTATTCAAAATTCTTGAGTTTTTTTTTACGAAACGCGTGCTTTGATTTCTATATTTTAAGAATGTAAGTAAGTAAGTATACTCCTTAGGTAGGTACATACTACATACCTACGGTACCTAATGAATACGCGCTAATGTGAAAGTAAAGTTCAAGGTCTACACGTCTACATAATAATGGATGTAAATTATAAGTATATATTATATTCTAACTCCTTCTCTGAAACAAAACAAGTCTTTAAATTGTGTTTCTTATTTGCTAAGTACGACCCACGGTTTTTACGCACAATTGTTAGTCCTCTACCACAAAAATTCTAATCGAAAAATACATAGGTAATACATATTCAACCCATTACAGAAACGTATATGAAAACAATAGGACAGTTGGGCGACGGGCGACTATTATCGATTCATGCTTCGGATTCGGACTAATTTATCGGCCCATAATAAAAAAAAAAATATCCTTCACGATTTCTTTTTCTTATTTCAGACCATTCATACCAAACATTTTCTATTTAATTCGTACTATTTCGTACCACGCATTTTTTTTTTCGTAAAAGGCTTCAAATTCCTTGCCAACCTTCTATCGTTTATTTATAAAAAGTAACAATTGGTCTCCACAGTTATACTTCCACATTGTCATTGTGGTCATAAAAGTACGTTTTTCGTCATTTCGTAACATTGATTGAGCCAATTGACTCGTGATTTTATGCCCTCACCTGAGGGTGTGGTTGGTATGTTACCTGGTTATCAACAACTAAACACCAACGTACGATAATATGAGTCACCTCAAAGTGCGTTACTCCCTACTTTTATACGTTAGGCATGCCTAACTCATGGAGGTGGCCGAATGAAGAAACTAAAATGTATTCCTAAGATTACTGTCAGTTTTTTTAAGAAACTACGATGGTGGCTCCCCGTTCAACTATACAGATAAGTTTGCAGGTAATGTGGAATGCACGCCTGCCTAGCTCGATTCTTGCATGGATTCGATGCACCGCGATTTTTGCATTGGAATTCTTAAATGATGCGTAACAACAAAGTCTTAATGTGGTGTGAAATTGAACAGGTTATAGATAGGTAGGCTGTTTTTAATTTTAGTTAAGGCTGTCGCACAATCAGATGGTCGGGTGACCAACCAAGGTCACTAAGTTAGAAAGTAGTAAAGCTGGTAAAGCGTGCAAATAGTGTCAAGTTATATTTTTTATTAGTTTACTTAGTTATTTTTACTGTATGTTTTCCAACTAAAATAAAATAAATCTGAAATGACCCTAGTTATAATTATAACGTATAATTAGCCGACGTGCGCTCCCACTGTAACAGCCCTGTGCCCAGCCAAGTGACCTTGGGTGGTCGCTTGACCATCTGACTGTGTGGCACAGGCTTTACTAGCGTGGACTCCACATCGTAATAATTATGCTCTAATCTAATGCTAAGGGATGTGTTTTTTTCTCGACTAGATGAGTCGAAAACTGCCGAAGGTCGGGCTGAGCAGCGTGCGATAACAGACGCCTATGTCCAGCCGTGGACCAAAGAAGGCTGGTGATGATATAGTTAGAGCGCGTATGCCTTATGAGAACGGACATATTATATCACTTTACCTGTACTTGACCTTATAACTTCACGAAAATTCTGTAACATTGGAAAATATCGCATAAAATTCCGCTGCACCTAGCATGCACATTCCTACTACACGTCGCCCAATTGACCAATCAATAATTATTGCTCGAAGCTGCCATAAAGCTGCTATACAGGGTTATAAGGAAAGGGTATGCTAAGCCGAAAACCCGTTAAAGTACTCATCATTCTGAACAACTTTTGTTCAGGCAGTTTTCCGGAAAACCTAATCGTTTTTGAGATACAGCCTTTCAAAGATCTCGTGAAAAAACTACGTGTTCAACCCTAGCATGATGCTGATCTAAAGGTCAATGGTCACGAAACTCCTCAAAATGTAGAAACAATGCAGTGCAGTAACCCAACTTTGCTGTCGGAGCAGAGTAGGTACATGTCGCCGCGCCGCGCCGCCGCTGTCTCAACGATGACTGTATTTATTTCGCACGAGTCACTTAAATACCCCAAGACCCCTTTGATTCCAGGACTCACATAAACTCAGACTAAAAAAAATCCAAGATAAGATCAGATATCAATCGATAAGATTGAACGAGAAAAAAAAAAAAAAAAAAGAGAAATAAAAAAAAGCAAAAGTAACAAGAGAACTCATGAACATTTTGAAGAAATGATAGCTCAGTTGGTTATGCGATCCACTTCCACTAGAGGTCGCCCGCGACTTCGTCCGCGTACTGAAGAAATACGGCCCACTCCCAAAATTCACCACGTTTTTTACCCCCGATACACGCGCTCATTATTTGTACTTGAATACAATTTTTTTTAATGAGTAACTTAAATTCAAATTTTCATCCCCCGTTTCACCCTCTTAAGGCTTGAAATTTAAAAAAAAAAAGATACAAATTGGTTTAGTTTCCAACCTTAAGCCTAAATAATAAATCTTGTGATTTTTACTTTGAAAATAAAGGACTTTCCATACACAACTACATCCCTTTTTCACTCCTTCGGGAGTCGAATTTTCAAAAACGCTGGGTCACTTATAAACTTATTTTAAACCGTCATTCTAAACACAAAATGTGAAGATCCTAACTTCGAAATTGACGGACTTTCATGTTTATATCATCCCCTATTTTACCCTCTTAGGTGTGAAATTTCCAAAAATCTTTTCATAGTGGATACCTACACTTCACAAAGAACACACCCTCCAAATTTCATTCTCTAGGACCAGCGGTTTAGGCTGTGCGTTGATAGCTCAGTCAGGACTTTGAATTTTATTACAGATCGAAAGAAGAACCTAAGAGTATACATATTTTGGTGCAAAATAATTTCAAGATCGCATATAGCTCATGCAGCCCCACATAAGATTCTTAACCTTTTTTTTTATATTGGGGGAAATCTTCCAACAGGCTGTAAGTAAGAACCACGATAAGTACAAAGTATCACTTATAAATATAATAATACATAATAGATATCTTCTTAGAATAAAATTAATCGAAGCCTACAATCTTACGACTACATCTTGCAAAGCTTTTAAGCATCTTCCTAGAAAAGAGCTCATTCAGGTACAAACTCCAAATAGGTCGACTGCAGTACTTCCCGTCTAAGTCTCGAAATAACCACGTCTGCAAAACGACGACGGTGGTGTTTGCAACGACAACTGGATTAGCCTTATTGCATTACAAGTTATGAGTAGGAAAAAGAGACATGTCAATCTATTTTATTTTATTAATCAATCCATCAATTTTATTGACACAAACTGGCATATTTATTACGAAGTCACTAATAGTACACTTCTCCCATTTTTTTTACAAAGTAACACTACCACTACCTACAAAGTAAGTAAGTAAGTTCGTATAGGCTGAGTGGTCAGCCCTAGTGTCAGAGTTAATTCCTGCTGCCACAAAATACATTGTAGTGGTAGGACTCTACTGCAGTATCCGCCTGTGGAAGTACCACACCTTTGACAGTTATTCAACCGCCAAACAGTAGTGTGCAAGCATTACTGTGTTCCGGTTTGAAGGGCAATGTTATCAGAGTAATTACTGGGTATGAAGACATATTTTAACATCTAATAAGGGTGACGAGCGCAGTGCAGTGCGGCGCAGGATTGTGTTCGCAAGCTCACAATTCTGGCACTGCTGCTGTTAGTGGCAGGTGTGACGCTTACCACCAGGCGAACGCCTTGCTCGGCTCGTCACTTGAATGTAAAAAAAAAAAACATTGTGGCAGCAGGAATAGGGTAGATGACTGATGTTTATATCGTTGAAACCAATAGCTTTGATGAAGAATTTAAGTAAATATAATATGTTTATTGAAAAAATAATTTAAATCGGTTATTAATGTTCTGATATATAAGTGTTTAAAGTTTTTGGTAGAGAAAACTCTGTCTCTTTTACACTAAACAAAAAATGACGTCACGCCTCTGTGCGCCATACTTGTCAGAATAAAATTTATATAGCTTATAGAGAAGACATATAAAAATGCTTATAAGTTGTTTAATTTTGATCAGATTTTCATTTTGTTTTCATTAATCAGCCATATTTATGGACACATTTTACACCAAATTTTAACTAATTTTTAGCTATTATTGGATCATAATAATTGTATTTGCACGAACTACTTGCTACAAATTGTTATAAAGATCAGATTAACAATTCACAAGTTATCGTCGAACAAATATACATACAAACGCCAATCTGCCCCAGTAGACTCCGAGTCCTTCGCTTCGCTTCGGCCAATAAGCACCCCAGCTTGAAAACTCACTTAGAATTCAGCACGCAGGTAACTAAGTAAGAGGTAAGACACTTAAGCTAGTCAAGTAGTAACTATTTAAACATTTAAAACCACTTTTCTTGCATGAGTGAAACTTCGCCATAAAAGTACAGTCGCCTGTTTTCCATGCCACGTTTAACTATATAGTCATACTTAGGAAAGCCAAGTTACATGTCCATGGACTAGCCGTGGACATGCCACAGCTTTGATTTAGTAATTACTTAGGATTGATGAGAAACTCACCTAGCAAGCAATTTACATTATTTACAATGTATGTAGGTATTACATAAAGCCTTTGAGTATATATGTTGTATCAAATCATGCAGCATACAAAATATCTACGTATATACAAATAAATAAAGACCGCTGTATACACGGTCTAAACCGACCAACTCCGGCCAAGAGAACTTGATCTGGTAAAGCCCAGTAGCAGACCATGTAGCAGCCCCTTTAGATCTTTAATGACTTAGAACATTTCTCATACCCAGGTGGTCTATAAATACAAATTTCCCATACCTTCTTGAATGAAGTAAAAAGTTCACATGCCTTAAACAATCCGCAACGTCCCCGCGTTGGCAGACGGCAACATGATATCAACTCAAAACCAATTAATGATTACCGTCTATAATATGGAGGTTTTTGGGGATCTACCTACAATTATAAATTCCAGCTGATGTCAAACCGGGCTCAAGTTATACAAGAAACGAACCGAATGTATAAATATAAAAATTTACGTTTTCATGAATCACATAATATACAAAATAAATTATATCTTCGCTTACAAATAGTACTAAAACAAACGCGGTAACAATATCTTTAAACGATTCACCACCGCTTCACAGCCAAACAAAGTAGGTATAAATTATTTTACCTACTGAATCAACATTGCACCAACAGCCAGAAGACGTGCATTGCTGGACGAAGGCCTCCTCCTCCTAGAGAAGGGTTGCCATAATCTCTACGTTTGGCAGGCGGCATAGAGATCGCAGGATCCTCACCACTGTTATCCGAGAGGACGCTGCTGCCTGTCCTCCAGTGGTTCTGGATGTAGTTTTAGGACATACCCACATACCTACTAAATACGTATTATTTACTGGTCATTATTCCAAGGTCACTGCTGTAAATAGGTAAGGTTAGCGTAATAATGCAGAGTAATAATTGTTCCCTATCTCTTTAAAAATAAATAAATACCAGCCTACGATACGATACGATATACGATACAATACGATATAATATCAGGTTATACGTTATTTAACGATATACATAATTAATTAACACCACACGAGAGAGAGAGCTAGATCCTCCAAGCACCACACGCTAATAAAATGTTTAATATAATCGAAAAGAGTTTCCAATCTCCGGTCGCAAGAACTGGCCAGCCAGCTAGTTGCTATCTATGTTGTTTAAGGTAAGAGAAAACGCGCGAAAACACGCCTCGCGTGATGGCATCCATAAAACGGCGGAACATTTTACCTGGGGTTCGTCTTCGTTTAATTTCTTGTTGTCCCGATTGGTTGTTACGTGTTCTTTGCGCGAAACAACCTTGATTTGTGTAATTTGCCTTTGCTCTACTTTTCTCATCATTAGGTGCGGAAGTTAAAGGTTAAGGCGTACAAGCGATTAATTGGCTACAGTAATCCCTAAAAACATGGAGAAAGTTAGGCGACCTATGTCAGCCTTCATTCGCTCGCGCACAGCTCGCACATAACTCGGTCAGAAAAGTGGCCTAAGTACGATTACCCATTGCACCTTTACTCTAGGAGTCTGGACAACCCAAAGAAAATATGTTCTGAATGCTTTGTTAAGGAGGTACCTACCCAATGTTAATATCGTAAGATGAGCTGAACAGATTTCTTGAAAATGTACTTATAATATTTTTGAAAATATTTAATGTGTGATGCGAGCGATAAGATAACTGACAAAGAAACTCAAGCCCTGAACAACGTCGCGCGCGTCGTAGAGCTCCGTTAGTTTCCGAACTTAATTTCAGCTGTCATTTTAGTAAAGTTATTTTGCAATCTTTGATCTCACTCCTGCAAACGTGCAACATATTTTTGCACAGAAATTAAATAATGAGATTTATCAATTAAATAATTTATTTAGAATGAATAACTCTTTATTGGTTTTTACACAAGTAATTATTAAAGGCATGTGAAATTTTGTCCTAGTTCATACAAGGAAGTAGGTACGGGAAATTTGTATACCACTAGGTCATCTGCGCATGGAAAATGGCCTAATCATTTCTTTCGGTTCTACCTTCTTATTAGAACCTACTTACTTAAATAGGAAATAATAGCTTTAAATTATTGTGACAACGTATCGCTTAAATGAAATTTCTTTCAGGTAAAGTACCAACCTAACCTAAAGTAAACCTAAACTAAAGTGCTAACCTAACCTTAGGATAGAGAGGATTCGTGGAAGATTATAAGAGCCAGTTTGAATCATCGAGCTTTATCTTATAGATTCCTGATTGAGAGGTTTGAATAGTGGGGCTTAAATCTAATATAATATAAAGGTAAGAACTATAACACTGACTTCATACAATTCAGTTAATTTAATTGTTTTTGTTACTAGTTAAATTAAAGACATATGTGAAGGTAATTTGACTTTTGATTTGTTTAATAGGCTAGATGACTGGTTTTTTTATTGTCCTATTAACTTAAGGAGCGTTTTAAG
Organism: Erannis defoliaria; assembly: GCA_905404285.2. NCBI lineage: Eukaryota > Metazoa > Arthropoda > Insecta > Lepidoptera > Geometridae > Erannis > Erannis defoliaria. The sequence continues at coordinate 4,810,439 of FR990066.1, read as the reverse complement.
TGAGGCCCTTGGAGTGTTATTTACTTAGGTGTGTATACTCTATGAGATGACAGCACACTCAGAGACACATTGGCGTGTACGGATCTCACCCACAAAGCATGTGTTCATATCCTACAAATACGCTTTGGCTTGCCGGTGAAGGAATACCTGGTTCGGTAACTATAGTATAACGGTACGATGGTAGCCAGCTGAGTAAGTACCGAATAAAATGTTTTCTAGTAAGTACTTAAATAGGTACTCGGGTAGCAACTACGTTGAAAAGCTATCTCGAAGAACCTGACGGTATGGTCTGGGTTCTGGCAGCCTCGCACTCGAGAGCCGAAAAATCGATATTCTGAACGGGACGTTCTGAGAATGGGTGCTTTGAAAATGGGACATTTTGCGAAAGCGACTAAACTGTTAGGAAAGTATGTATGTAGATCTAAAGCAAAAAAAAAGTTGATACATTATGTAAGTATAGTAATATAATAAGAAGAGCATGTCATTAGGAAAAAAATAGCTTAATGAGCCCTTATTCCTTTATCTCGGAAATTTGCACTTGAATATTAGTATTCGGTATACATTTTATGTTATATTCCTCAGAAAATTGGTTTCGAACTTTTACTTTCCTTGAAACCGGTCCATTCTCTACTTGACTAGAAACGTAGGAAGCTCGATCGACCTGAACACTTTGAATATTTTATACAATCGCTCCGATAGCTTATTATGCAATATTACGTTAAAAAAACTAAACACATTATTATTCAAGAGCTTTCTTTCATCAATCAAGTCTGGTATTATTTTATTAATTAGAGCAGAATTAAAAGAATTAAGAGTGATGGTTGATGGTAAGCTTTTACGATCTTTGTTTCTGTTACATTTATGAGAGGGAAAGGTTTTATAATTTGGAATACTTGCATAAAAAATCTGAAGTCTGAACAAAAATTATCAAAAAAAGGGAATGGACATGAGGGGCCACCATCGCATTTGAAATGGGATTTGTTTGTTGGTCGCACCAATGCGATATGTGTAAAGTAAAGAGTGGCCAAACAATAAACTTAACAATACAAATATGGCATCTGATTGCATCAGCTGGTGAATGATACCATAATTTTTATTCCCAGTTGGTATTAAAGGGCAGACTGGCTGATAGACAGAGAATGGACACGATGTCAAAATTTGGAGCCAAAACGAACTATTAGCATTATTAGGTAGTATCTAGACCCAAAAAGCGATGGCGGGACGACCTAGACAAACACCAGAACGACTGGTCCGTTGTAGCTCTAGACAGAGACATATGGAAAGAGGGTAGGGAGAGGTCTTTGCCCAACATTGGGACAACTCAGGCTCGTAATAATAATAATAATAATCTATTGGGGCCATTTTTTATTACTTCCATAACACTGGGATAAAAGATGTTCCGAAAAGTGCAATTTTATTTCTATCCTTATTATGGTCTCACGTCGGTGTCTCATAGGTTCTTGTTCTCATCACGATTTTCCCTATCTAAACAATCGAACGGTAAGATAATCACGCGGCATTAAAATCGTGACGTAACAACCGTATCGCGTGCGCCGAAAAGATTCGAAATCTAAACGTTTTATGTCAAAATCGCTCAAATTACACCATACTATATAAACTAATAGGTACGTAAGTACTGACTTATTTGGCAGCCTTTACGGAATTTTGAAACCCACCATTTTTAAACATTAAGACGGGCGGGAAACACGTTTTGGATAATAAAATAAAATGACATGATTTTTTCCCGTTCCTGCCGAAACTAAATCTTACTATAAAGATTTTGAAGTAAACATTGATTCAGAGGTAAACATTGAAATTAAAGACTAATAAGTTAATAAACTATAATATGACTATAGGTATTTCTATTTCGAAGGTTTTGTATGAAACGCTACCATGTCAATCCGACTGCAGGACAATTAAGAGCTGCACGAAAGAGACGTTATTTCTTCGAAACTGTTCACGAACTCGTTGGAGGACGAGTTCAAGCTCTTGAACTAGAACGGATTCGGCATGGCGAATACATCACTCACCGCTTATATACCAATGATATAGCCATTATGGCAGCTCAAAACAATACTCAACGACCTCAGTAATGTTCCCCAATCCCAACAGGTGGGTCTTAAAATGAACATTGCCAAGACGAAAATCATGTCCAATGTCCATTTCAATGTCGAATGTGTGTTGTACCCGTCATGTTGTGTCAGGGGGTGGTCGTTGGGAACATGAATACACTACGAAGTTGTTGACCACTATAACTACCTTGGACAGATTGTTCGGTTAGGTTAGGTAGGTCCAACTTCGACAAAGAGGTCGCCCGAAGAATCCAATTCGGATGGGCAGCGTTCGGGAAATTGAGTATCTTCTCGTCAAAAATCCTGAAGTGCCTGAAGACAAGAGTCTTCAACCCACAGATCTTGATTCAATTAGTGTGCATTGACAGTGATACTGATACGTGGTCTTTGACTGCTGGTCTTTTGGAGAAACTCAGAATGGGCAATGGAGAGAGCTGTGCTCGGAGTTACTTATCGCAATAAAATCCGGAACGAGGATAGTCGCCAAAGAACCAAAGTCATTGATATAGCTCTCAGGGCTTGAAGTGGAAGTGGCAATGGCAATTCCTATGGGGAAGAAAGGTTCTCGAGTGGCGACTTGGCGACCACGAACCGGAAGACGCAGCGTAGGCAGGGTGGACCGACGAAATTTTGAAAGTCGCGGGCAAATGGCAGGTTGTTGTACAGTGTAGCGGTCTAAAGGGGAGGCTTCGTTCAGCATTGGACGTCTCCGGGCTGGCTGATGATGATGTTAAAATTATAAAAATTGGTTTATTTAAATTTTCCCGCTTCTCAGTGCTACCATCATGACAAAAACATATCAACCAATGATCAATCCGTTGTTCTATATCATTTCCTCCAATCATTGTATAGCGACATTCGACTGACCAGTAGTAAAAATAGCAAGCAAAGTCAGTCATTGGACAGACAGCAACTCGTTTTGTTTTCTTCTTAGTTCTTGGCATCGCACGTTGTGCATTCTGCCAGTGTCAAGTTTATGATTTTAAGTATTTATATTAAAATCAAGTCAAATGTGTCATGATATCACAGTCAGACACACGAAATTAGTTATAGTCGAGTCCAAGTCATGCCCTAGTAAAGTTGTGGCGACTTTACTATGAGCTTCTACGGAGTTTTGAAAACAACACAAAAAGACATGTTTCACCACATTAAATCACTTGCCCACACTCGTGCATGTAATTCAACACTCAATGAATAAAACACCACCATTTTTAATCATTAGTTCGCGAAAAAACACAAATTTAAGAAAATAATAGAATGCAACGACATGATTTTTCCGTGTTTCCGCCAAAACTCCAAAACTCGTTAAACTCGTTAAACTCGTTTCAACTTCACACTATTCGTTTCATTCATTCATTCATTCATAATTCATTTCATTCCTCGATATGATATTTGCCAACACGATAATGTACGGCATAATAATGCACAGCATGATAATTGGTGTACATGTACATCGAATATCATGCTGTACAATCCATGTCGTACAATACTGGCCGTCCATTATCGGGTCGTGTCTATAAAGTACGGCCCTATATTGTACAGCCGATAATCCGTGTACATTTCTCAAATTGACATTAAAAAAAATAACCTGAACCTAACTGCTATACAAATAAGGAATTCGTGTACTTGTACATCAAATATCAGTCTGTACAAAATCGGGGTGTGCATTAGTGAGCCGAGCCTATAATGTACGGCATGATATTGCACGGCACGATATTGCACAGCATGATATTCGATGTTCATGTACATCAATTATCATGCTGTGCATTATTATGCCGTACAATATCATGCCGTACATTATCTGTGTCGTACATTATTGCCTCCCCCTCGATCTACCTCGACTCGTTCGGCCATTTTGTAATCTAATCATGTAATGATATTATTTTGACAGACAGGCTCTGCACATGTGTTATTTCTCGATGCTTTTTAAAGATTTTTTGTAAACAATGGCTATGCTAGCGGGGCCTCGTCGTAAACAGAAAGTGATTAATTTACGCGCTAAAAACAGTGAATGGAGCAATGACACCAATAAGTTCGGGCAGCGTATGTTGGAGAAAATGGGTTGGAGCTCCGGCAAAGGGTTAGGAGCCAACGAAGATGGAATGGTCGAACATGTAATAGCTAGATACAAGAATGATGAGAAAGGACTTGGATTTGAGGATAAAAATGACCAATGGACGAAGAACGAGGATGATTTTAACACGCTGCTTGCAAATTTATCCAATGGTATGTACACATAACCTACATAATTATTTTAGATCTAAGGAGTCTGCTACATAACAATTAATATTGTGCCGTACGGGCTTAATCGCAGTTTTCTTCGTCGAGAAACCGTATTTTTTTTAGCTAACAATATCATGAAAAGTAACAAGAAACCTAATTATGACACTCCAAAGATAGACGATTTTTTTGCCTGCTTTGTGTAGATACATTTCTCTTAAAAAATAGACCCTTTTTACCACACTTTCTTTGTCATAAAGATATGTCAATCAGCCTTTTCTAATCCTTGGGCAGCCATTGAGGTTATTTATTCGTATTTAGTGATTATTTTAAACTTGATACTTTTGTAAAGGTATAACGTTAATTTGATTTTTTAGGTGACAAAAATGAAATCAAGCTTCATAGTGGTGTTTCACTAGAAGTGAAATCAAAGAAAAGTAAAGCCCGAGTTCACTATCACAAATTCACAAGAGGTAAAGATCTAACTCGCTACAGTGAAAAAGATCTTGCCAACATATTTGGGAAGAAGACGCTCAAACATGAAAAGGTAAAGGTTGATGAAGAATCAGCAAATGTTCAACAAGAGAATATCGAGGATGTCAAATTAACCGAACAAGTATTTACTGAAAAGGGTAGCATGGAAGACTACTTTAAGAATAAATTAGCAGCACTAAAATCTAAGAGCAATTATTTGCCTTCTAATGATGTAAAGGAACATTATGAGGCTGAGTATGGATTTCAAGGTTTCTCAGGAGCCACGGAAGTGACTGAAGATCAAAATTTTACATTTCAAGGATTTTCGAACATGGATAGCAAAGATAATGAGCAGTCTACTAACTCTGTTGAACCTGAATTGAAGAAGTCTAAGAAAAAGAAAAAATCAAAAAAAACATTTGATGAATTGGAATCAACGATTCAAGGAAATGAGAATGCTTTTAAATTATCTGAGAACCACTGTGTTGAGAAAATGGAAGACGAACCACAACCGACAAGAAAGAAAAAATCTAAAAAGAACAGACAAGAACCTGAAATAATTACAAAAGAAACAGAAAAAACTAAAAAGAAGAAATCAAAAAAAGAGATTCCATCTGCCGATACTATTGAAGATGACTGTCATATTCCCAAAAAAAAGAAAAAAAGGAAAAATAAAAATAACGAATCTTGAGTTTTATATGGTTTAATTTCTAGAGATTCATCCAAAGGCGAAGTTTAGTTGCATAATGTATGAACTCTTTTTTTTTTTACTAAGCCCACTTATCAATTTTGTTTGATTATACATTTATAATGATCTAAAGCGTAATAGGCTGAGTTTGGTGAGCGAGACGTCTAGGTTACTGTTTATCTCAGGAAGTAACCCTGCATTAAACTTCTTCAGAGTGCGCTGCTTACTGCTTCTCTTGATTCAGGCAAGCAGTGTTAATATGCTGAGGATAGCCTCGGTTTAACTTTCGGCTAGTGCCCCTTCAGATAAGTGCAATTTTGCCATATAAAACACGCTGGCGTTCGTTTGCCCGGTCATAAATAAATAATAATGGCTATTGTTCTATAGTTGGCGACTATGTAGTAAATAGTGTAGTAGAGTACATTATTTTAGTCGAATCAAAATACATCGATACAACGACTTTGCAAAGAGCGAGGAGCGTCACTTTTTGATGAGTATACACAGACTACAGAGTTTGTTTTTGTTTGCTTTTTATTTTTGCTTCGTTCCGTAATGCGCTAAAATTGATTACATCGCGAATCCGACCAAAGTCAATTATTACTCTTATCACCTCTATCAAATCAAAGGCCATAATATTTTGTGACTAATAATTTGGTCGGATTCGCGATTATCACTTTTTGCTACGGAAATAATAGTACCTACTACGCATTAGTTGTCATGGCCATGGATACAAGTCCTTCAGCCGATTCTGTTTGCTTCGTGCCCAGGGTTGCCATGTCGACACAACAGACTTGCTAAATTAATTCTAAAAAAGTGCTAGATTGCTATGAATTTTCATAAATAGGAAATAAATCAAACAAAAAATACTAGTTAAAGTTACTTATTATATAACCCATAATATCAAAGTCATCGTCACTGTCTTTAATAATTCATTCTTCTATTGCTGCTGGGTGTTTTTTTTAGTATCGATTGACTTTATCAATTTAAATGAGTACACACACAAACACGTCGCGTTCGCGCTTTGTTGCGCTATCTAGAAAGTTAAGGTATTTTTGCTAATACTATTTAGTGCTAGATTTGGTGATATGTACTGTTTATTATACTGGGGTTCCACAAGCAAAACTTTTCGTAGATGACTCCAGCGACGGTCCGGTTGTGGTAAAATCTAGTTTTCTTGTTAATCGTTGCTTATATCTTATCTGCTCTTGATGAGGGCGTTGTCGATAATCTAGTTCAAGGACAAATACTGAGCACTGTGCCTTGTTTTAAGAATATATGCAGCTGTTGACGGCCTGAAAATAGATTTGTAGGATAGATAGTTGCTTACATTTTTTGTTGGATAGAGCTTTAATTAGCAAGGCAAAGTATTGCTGTACAAACCAGTATAATGCAGATTCTCCCTTTAGTCTTTAAAATGTTATCTGCAAAAACTAAACAAAAAACAACTAAATATATAAGACTGACAGTTAACTAAGGCCGCATCGACGTTGCACCACCTAGCGGGAAATAAAGCAGTTTGGAACCCCGTTCAATACGAAATATAAGAAAATAGTAAGTGTAAGATAATGGTTTAAGGGGCTGCTACACAGTATGGTCTATTCTGGAGTAATTAGTCTGTCTACGCCGCCGTAAGTTCTCAACGTGGCTGATAGCGGCTTTTTGGGCGTTTAAGACGTTCAGGGGGTTGTAGAAAACCCAGAGAAAATTAAGAGGCGTTGAGATGCCACAAAGAGACGGTAAAAAATAATTTTATAAAAAAACCGCTATTCAGGTACTAAAGTGAACTTTAATATTGATTATTTTTTGTTATTGTAATATTTTTGATCACGCGAAAATTCACATATTCCGTTAGTTTTATTATGTCTCCAACCTATATAAACGCTGTGATTGTTCATTATTATTTTTATCAGCAATATCGTGCGAAATAAAAAAAGGATCTCTAGAAAAAAAAACGTATGGTGGGCGGTGGTCAAAATAAGGTTGAGAACCTATGGTCTACGCGGTCTAGTCTAAACGGTGGGTAACAGACCAAGTAACCTTAGTTTGGTAAAGCTATGACCCGGACCGTATATCTATCAGCTCTTTTACTGTTTTTAACTACTTTCGTAGGAAACTATTACGGAATTTTTTTTTAATGCATCTTTTTGGGGAAATTATTCTATTTGGCGAAAATTCCATAACCAAACCTGGTAGCCCTGTTACAATCCTATTGCTGTCAATGTCAGTGTCATCTGTCTGTACAGCACAGTCACTGTCAAAATTCTAATTTTCCACGCGGTCGTGTCGTGTTGAGTTGCTGTGTCGTAATTCTTGCGTATTTCAGATAAATATGATGTAGACAACGCGTTCAAAATACACTAAATAGCTGTTAAATTACTGCGTTTGTTTTCAAATAAAGTTAACCAAACTAATCATGGTTATCCATAACGACGAAGCACCTACTGAAGTCTCGACGCTAATGCAGTCTAAATTTGACGCAAATTCTTATATTTGTGCTTCCGAGATAAAGAAAATCAGTCAAAAAGAATCCAAAATGTCTAGCCGGAGCAGAGTAACGGATGTATCTGACGATACGTTAAAAAGGAAGGCTAGAAAACTTAAAAAGAAACCTAAGAAAACAAACCAGTCTAGTGCTTCCCTCTCTTCTACGGATTATGACGATGATAGCTCCAGCACAACGGAAATAAGTATAAAAGATATATTACAACTAAGAACAGCGTACAAACAGTGCAAATTAGTTATGAGAAAAATGGAGCTAAAATATAGTCATTTACTGGAAAGTGATTCGTCTGATAGCACAGGAGAACCGAGAGTAAAACGAAGCAGACCAGATAATGCTCCAGTAATTAAAAGCGAATGCCAGTGCACGTTGAACAAGAAAATTCTGTTTGATGATGATGGAAAAGAAGTTACAAGTGACATACTGCCAGTTAGCCACATTTGTTCAAATAAAATATTCATGACGAATCACATTGAAGTTAAGAATAACCAAAACAGCAACATCGAAATAGAGCACAGCGACAGACATACAGACTTGTCAGATGATTTACAGGAATTACGGCATATATTACAAGACCCCAGTATTGAAATGACATATCGGAATAGGGTCATAGAAAAGTTGAAACTAATAAAACAAGAACATTGGAATGAAATTAAAATGAATAAACCAGCACTTATCGAGAGATTGAAAATATGCCCGAATGAGGTGTGTAGCTTCAAAGGTGCTAATTTATCAGTTTTAAAAGGTTATCATTATAACATTCAATAGTTTTTATGCATTGATATTTACGAGTCATCCTCTACAGATTTTGCATTCATGATGTTGGAATTATTGTAGTAGGTAGTGGTTCTTATGCTAAGCGTAACCATAAAATAGCCAGTGAGAATGCTTTGTCGTAGTCTCCACAACATATACTTACAAACTTTAATGACCAAGGATTAGAAAAATGATTTTGTAATGTGGAATCTGTAGGGTTTAGTCGTGTGTTTCTATTATGAGCAATAATTAAATTGTCTGCATATTGCTGGTCAAGACAAGTTTGTTATTAAACAATGCGATACATTATTTTGTTATTAACTGTTTTAGACATTTACTAGAAACTTGAAGTCCCTTCGGACTTCAAGTTATATTTAAATAGTTAGCATAACTTTAACATTATTGTAAAATTATTTCTACATACCACACGTATCTAAGTTACACAAGATAAGTTAAATTATTAGTTTAACTTTAATATTTATGTTAATCTATTTCTACATATCACAACACACGTCAAAGTTACTCTCTAAAATGCAATGTTATCTGCGCTGGTATTATTCTGAATTCATTAAGTGACCGCAAACAAAGGACTTCAAATAAGCTGGTGTGAAATCTTCGAAAGCGAGGAGCACAGTATAGAAACCTGTTTGAGTTAAAGAAAGATTAGAGCCCACTGTCTAAAAGTCTGTAGCTTATGGTTCTTATTAATATTATAATACAGCCAATTTTGGAAGAATAAGTTGACGAATATAAACTTACTAGAAATGTTGCACTCCTTATCTAATAGACTGCAATGAAAAATACAGTTAGTTTTTTTTAAAGATCTGTCAACTAAAACCTTGAGAGTTGCTTGTATTGTGATGATATTGTGTGACTAGCACTACTAGACTTATTAATAACAAATGTCTGGCACAAAAAATCATGGACAAGTGTACAGTAACCATCAGACATTGTCTCATCCCTCAATTTTATTTTATGTATATTATTTCTTTGGAGTGAAATTAATTTTTTCATAACCAATTCCTTTCATTTTAATAATTAACAGTTTTTTTATTTTTATTTTTAAATCTTTTCTTTTAATTATGATATATGAATAATTTTGTATAATTACATTATGATCCTTTTGATATAAAATAGGTTACTTAGATTATTATTCTTTAAAAAATCATCCAGATTTTAATAAGAATAACTTTGTATAATGAAGTGCATGAATTTTTGTCACCTGATTATTGGTACGCTGGTACAGAAACTGACAATACAGAAGTGAATAGTAAAGCCAATGTTAAATGCTTTCACTATTAATATATTCTCTATAACCTATCATATTTAATTTTTCTGAATTAAAGTGTATCGAGAGAAATGTGAAACTTGTACTAAAATAATGTAAATCAATTAAGCTTATGATTTAATGTTTTCATGGATACAAAATATTCTTATGATTTGTCTGTGTGCAAATACTTCATGAATCTTTAATAAAAAAATTACATCTATTTTGTGATTTTATTTATTTATAGTTATAAACATCAGAATATTTCGTAAAAAATAGTATTATTTACTGAAGTTATTAAAAAATTATACTAAATTGATGAATGATTGATATTTTTAATGATTTATAGTCTTGAAGAGCATATTTTTTTCTATATCTATGTGGTATTTGCTTTTATCTCGGTCAGTTGTTGGGGCAAACTAACCATGTAAACTACTTAGCCTACTACACAGCAAACCTGTAATAAATACTTTTAGTAAAATCAAATGTGTTAAACAAGGTTACTCAGTACTAAGTCTAAAAGACGACATTGTACTCATGATTGTGACCAACGTTTAGTATGGAGCCAAATCTAAAATCGAGTCAAGAAACGAGAATCTGGTCTGTTACATAGAAAAATGTAACTCACCGTCAACGAAAGATGGACGAAAAGTTGTTCATAATGGTGAGCACCTCCTTTCGGTTTAGTTACCTAAACCGAAAGCCTTGTTCATCAAACTTAAATGAAATTCCATCAACTGGCCTGACACCTGATACTGGCCAGTTCTTTCTAAATGCCTGTGCTTGGTATTCAATAGTCTGTCGACACATACTGCAGACGCATCATAATGGGGCGTTGTATCAATTCCATCATACATACAACATCGAACTCTAAAGCCTTATAATTAAAGGTGAAAGTTATTGTTGAAATGTAAATAGAGAATCTGGCTGAGCTGATAGAATGTCCATTGTCTCTAGCTAAATAGAAACAACGTCACATGTGAACATATTTAGTTTATGTTCCAATTTGATATCTATGTGCCTGCGATTAAGTTTATTTTGTTTGGCAAATTGAATGGTAATTTTGTATTGAACCAAATTGCATAGGGTTCTGAATAATGATGTAGCCGCACCGAACAGCTGTATTTTGCTAAGAAAATCAAGTTTTTAAATTATAACGAGAATTTCACCTAACTCTTTAAAATTACGATTGTTACTTACATAAAGCAAGGCAAGCGAAGTAGTCGAAGGCTACTTCGCTATAAATATGGAGTAGATACCTACAAAAATGGGCGATTGGCAATCACTGCACCGGTAGGTATATGAACGAAATAAAAGATTATTTCAAATTTAATTGCAATCTAAGAAGTTTAAATATAATGATTCTAGCGCCATTTCTTGTCTTCGCTTCCTTGGAGCATCCCCAGCTGCATCAAATGTTATTTTTTTAAATATGCGTTGTCCTAAACCTAAAGGTACTTAAATAAATATTTTGGTACATAGCAACAAGCATAGATTTTGTGAGAAAAGGAAATCAATTACGATGGGTACCTTACTGGACTTCGATTAGTGGAACCCTGAACCTCCATTCACTAAGATTACTTGTTTTGTGGGTGAGGTCAGTTTTCAGTTTACGTCGGTTTTTGATTTTTCTATGGAGCTTAGACAAATACTTATTGGATAGGTAGGTACTTTCTACTACGACATTGTCAAAGTCGCGGGCAACCGGTGGATGCAAATGGCAGGTTGTCGTACAGTGTGGCGGTCTAAGGGGGAGGCCTTCGTTCAGCAGTGGACGTCTCCGGGCTGATGATGAGGTACTTTCTACTAAAAATCACGCATCACGCTAATAATATTTTATAGCTATCTGTAAGTTCTCTTTGCCTTTTAAAAAAACAATTGAATCGATCGTGGGTAAGGGAAGGAAATATGAACCTTCATAAAGCTAAAAAACTAAGATTCTAAATCAATTCAAAAATACGGCCGTTTTTGCATAACATTGTTGGTACTCTCAAAAGTAAATAAAAAATCATAGGGAACTTCCCGTTGAGAAAACCTGAAATCTGAAAATAAAAAATAGAATCCTGAAAGGCAAGAAGCATGATCTCATACCATAAATAAAAGGAAATAATTCGAAAATTTGAACTATGTTGTTAAAACGCATAAGTATAAAAATATTTTTGCTTTTACTAACTTCATTTGCAGTTAGTAAATCGTCCGTGTGGTAAGTTTATTGAAGTGTGGGCGATTTTTTTTAACCAATATGTTAATTATGTTCCTCAACCATAATTATATTTGCATTACGACAATTTCGGTGGTTATACGGAACCCTCGTTGCGCGAGCCCGACTCGCACTTGACGGCTTTATTTTTTAAGTGCTCTACATTGTGCCTCTATAGATTTATCTTTAAGTAGGTTCAATCGTACAGTGCTTACAGTTGTATTTGTACAGAACAGACTTCTGTGTCTCATATATAGAAACTCACCAAACCTACATGAAACAGCTGTTTTGTCTTTTGTTTAGTCAATACCTCGCCTTCCCAATGCCATCTAGATACTTTGAATGCTCTCCCACAGTACCATACCGCTATCGTCCGCTAAATTGCGTGTAAACAAAACCCTAATTTGCATAACTGTACATCATTTCAGAATTCGAACGTAAAATTGTAAAACGACCGCGTTAAAATACTCGTGTTCGTTAGAAAAATTAACAAGCTTCTCGTACATTTGCATTCCGTAAGGTATTAGAGGCTTTGAACAAGGCTGCTTGTAAATTGTAATCTCATATGGCGCGCGCCGGCGTCATCGCTGGACGCCTACAACCAACCTTAGCCCCAAAACTTTAAAAAGTTTACGTTTCATTTTCGAATCAATCGGAAAATCAGACTTTGGTCCCGCGTTTCTTTTGTTTTGCTAACGAATCTATGTTGTTTGTGTTGTTAAAATGCAGTGTTTATTTTCATTATTACTTTTCTAAGAAATGTGTAAAGAGATAATATGTATCAAATGAATAATTTGAGAGAGTTGTGTGACAATCAATGCAAAATGAAATTGGATAACTTTGGATTTGAGAAATTGCAGGTAGGTTAACTAGGCTAACGTGCATTTCAATACCATATTAACGGGCATTTTCATATTCTTAGTCTGATAAAAGTACGCTTTTTTGTGAATGTTCTGCCTTTTTAGCTGCTAAGCAATTTCTACCTTGTAACTCTAGTCACTAGAGTTTTAAAACAAATGTACTACCTATTCACGTCAAAATTTTCTACACTTTCCACCTATCTTTTAGATACTTAGAGTACTTGCCTAATTTAATACATAGGTATGCATGTGGCTATATGTAGAACAGTGGTGAAGTCTGATACCTAAGAAGTAGGGCTTAACGCTGTTCAGAACATCAAAAATTATAAAAAAAAGGCCAAAATTATAGTGTCTACCTTACTGAGATATAACTTGGGTTTTACTGTGACTGGCTGCTAGCTGGCTTTGCTGGGATGTCACTCTTGACAGAGTTACGATATTTTTTATAAACGTTAACTTTATATCTTTTTAATATTTGGCACTGGCAAATTCACTATGTACGACGCCATAATACACTCAGGAGTAATAATAAAATCAGTATTCTGTGCACTCTGTCTCATCATAAACGTAACATAACATCTCACGAAATGCTGCAATTACAGCCATGATGTGTAAGTAATGACCGTTTACTGACACTGTTGTTGCGATGATAATATTTAGCAACTTTAGGAATACTGAGAAAGCAGAGAGGGGTTAGTTAGGCAGGTAGGTAGGATCAGTATGCGTGCGTAATAAATAGGTACCTTACTACATACCACTACTTTACATTACTTAGAGAAGGTTAACAGGGAGGGGCTGCCATAATACAACAACAACAGGGTTACAATGTGTTAAGTAAAATAAACACTCAATTTGTAGGTAAAGATCAAACTCCTATGTTCCTGTTTGAAGGGCACTGTTACCAGAAAAATTACTGAGTATGAAGAGATTTGATATCTAATATCTCAGGGTGACGAGCGCAGTACAGTGCGGCGCAGGATTGTATTCGCAAGTTTACAATTCTGGCACTGCTACTGTTTTGGGTAGGCGTGACGCTTACCAACACGCGAACGTCTCGCTAGTCTCGTCATTAGATGGGTCAATCAACTTTTAAATGTCCATATTTAAATATTTTTGGTTTTTTTCTCTTCGGCTTATTTCTTGCATTTTTTTACTTTATTTAATAGGTAATTTCTTATTTTTTTAGAATCCGTACTGAACAGAGCAAATTATTTGAAAAATATGGTAATTAGTCTTGAAATTCGGGAATTGTCCAAGTCATGTCTGTCCCTTGGACAACTTTCTTAATACATTTTCTAACAGTGTAAACTTCAGTTAAAATAGAAAGAAACACATTTTTAATAACAATTATAGCATAAATTTCGATTATGGAAGTGTGGGTATTTAACACAACTCTTAAATCAGCAAATATTTTCGCTAATATAGTCCCTTGGACAACTAGTTTTCTTTCACGCAACTAAACTTTGCATTAAAATTTAAAATGCTGAGCACTAACTGACAAAATGTCACATTATAATTGATTTTTTTATAGTACTATGTCTTTGAAAGTTTTGTGAATCCTTCTACTGCAGAAAGAAAAATTAAATAAAAATGTCTACTATAATATTTAGGGACTACTTGGTTGTCCAATGGATAAATTTGGTTGTCCAAAGGAAATACTAGGACCTCAAAGGCCTAATTTTGTATTTTTAGAACATTAAAAAGATCAATAAAACTGGTTTATTAATATGAATAGAACAGGTTTATTATTAGAATTCTTAACATGTTTAAATGCTTACGTAAGAAACAATAAACACTCAATAACGTTACAATAAATGCAACATTAAACGTAATCAATATTCTTAAAATAATAGGTGACAGTTTTTTCAATAAACTAATTAGCTCTCCAATCTTACACTAAGTTTGCAGTCTTAAAAAATCAGCATCATTCCGACGATCATTATGACACACAATTTCAGGTCCTGGACCTGGTACCTACTTAGACAAATATTCAATAACATAAAATAATCTTTAACAAATTCGAGAACAGTCTGGTCAGTCTTTATCGCAAACAAAGTTGAGATCCATAGTCTTCCTAAATAAAATTATTTCTCAAAAACATTAATATCAAACGAAAATTTATAATAAACTATTCCTTTTTTATGCTGTATATCTGGATTAGGGAGTTTTTTTATTATGTCTTCGTAGGTCACATAAGCTTTATCTTTCTCATTTAAGACAAATAGTGATCCTCCTTTCACACATTTAAGAAATGTGACCTTAATTTCGCCGTCTTCATCGATGTCACTTTCAGCAATGCACGCATAAGTGTGGCATGATTTGCCTTTCATGCCATAAACTTTAACTAGTAAAAAGTCGCCGGTTCCATCTATAACTATAAAAGGCTTTGTCCTGACTGACTGACTGACTGACTGACTGACTGACATATAGACAACGTACAGCCCAAACCGCTAAACGTAGAGACTTGAAATTTGGAGGGTATGTTTTTGGAGAGGTGTAAACGCCCACTAAGAAAGGATTTTTCGAAAATCAACCCCGAAGGGGGTTAAATGGGGTGTTAAAGTTTGTATGAAACTTTTTATTCTCTGGTTCGATTGATACAAAACTTGGTATACATATTCTACTATAAAAATAAGAAGATACGGGTGTCACAGTTTTTTCAAAATCAGCTCCCGTTAGTATAAAAAAAAACGAAGTTTTAGTGATAGTACGTTTGTTTCTCCTTAACTTTGTAACGGCTGTACATATTCAAATGAAATTTGGTATAGGGATGGGGATAGATGTGGGGATGGGGTGGGGGTGGGGGTGGCGATGATACTGGGAACGGAGACGGGACGGAGATAGGCATGTTAATATTAAGATTACAATTGGTATCGGGATGGGGATGGGGATGGGGATGGGGATGGGGATGGGGTGGGGATAAGGATGGGTTGGGGATTTGGTGGGGATGGGATGTGGATGTGGATGAGGCTGGGAACGGGGATGGGCGTGTCCATATTAAGATGAAAGTTGAAATCGGGATGGGGGTGGGGATGGGATGGGGTGAGGATGGGGTGAGGGATGGGGATGAGGGAGGGAACGGGGATGGTGACGGGGATGGTGACGGGGATGGGCGTGTTCATATTAAAATTACATTTGGTATCGGGATGGGGATGGGGAAGGGGCCGCTTATAGGGATGAGGCTGGGAATGGGGACGGGGATGGGCGTATTTATTGGTCGGCTGAACAGATGGAGCTGCATTTTTGGATAGGTAGTTATAGCATAAGGTTCGGAAACGGACATAGGCTATTTTTTTGTAGGTCCACGCAGACGACTGTTTGACGGACATAATTATTATAGATACTGTACAGCCTAATCTGCTAAATTATTTTTTAATCTTCTATATCTATAACTATAAAAGGCTTTGTCCTGACTGACTGACTGACTGACTGACTGACTGACATATAGACAACGTACAGCCCAAACCGCTAAACGTAGAGACTTGAAATTTGGAGGGTATGTTTTTGGAGAGGTGTAAACGCCCACTAAGAAAGGATTTTTCGAAAATCAACCCCGAAGGGGGTTAAATGGGGTGTTAAAGTTTGTATGAAACTTTTTATTCTCTGGTTCGATTGATACAAAACTTGGTATACATATTCTACTATAAAAATAAGAAGATACCGGTGTCACAGTTTTTTCAAAATCAGCTCCCGTTAGTATAAAAAAAAACGAAGTTTTAGTGATAGTACGTTTGTTTCTCCTTAACTTTGTAACGGCTGTACATATTCAAATGAAATTTGGTATAGGGATGGGGATAGATGTGGGGATGGGGGTGGGGGTGGGGGTGGCGATGATACTGGGAACGGAGACGGGACTGAGATAGGCATGTTCATATTAAGATTACAATTGGTATCGGGATGGGGATGGGGTGGGGATGGGGTGGGGATTTGGTGGGGACAGGTGGGGATGGGATGTGGATGTGGATGAGGCTGGGAACGGGGATGGGCGTGTCCATATTAAGATGAAAGTTGAAATCGGGATGGGGGTGGGGATGGGATGGGGTGAGGATGGGGTTCGGGATGGGGATGAGGGAGGGAACGGGGATGGGGACGGGGATGGGCGTGTTCATATTAAAATTACATTTGGTATAGGGATGGGGATGGGGAAGGGGCCGCTTATAGGGATGAGGCTGGGAATGGGGACGGGGATGGGCGTATTTATTGGTCGGCTGAACAGATGGAGCTGCATTTTTGGATAGGTAGTTATAGCATAAGGTTCGGAAACGGACATAGGCTATTTTTTTGTAGGTCCACGCAGACGACTGTTTGACGGACATAATTATTATAGATACTGTACAGCCTAAGCTGCTAAATAATTTTTTATATTAAATTTGATCATCCTCAAGCAAACTTAAAGACTTGCAAGCGGCTTGGAAAAAATGCAATAATATACGTATTTTAGTGATTCAATTGAGTTGGGCCCCGATTTAACCGAATTCCAGTATTCAACATTACTACGCGGGCAAAGCCGCGGGCAAAAGCTAGTGTAATATATTACTTTGTCCAGATGTCGATGCCTGTGTTTGGGCAATGTTGTCTTCAATATCTGAGTTGTCAGAAGAGCCGTATACAATCTTGTAGATGTCTTGGCACCGACCTTGATTTAGATTGGCTAATTCTTTTTCCGATATTAAGTGACTCAAAGGCAAGTCGTCGTCACTGGGCATGTCGTCACAAATGTTTGATTTTGAAGCTGGGGTAGTATTTACAGGAGTTGTAATGATTTTTGCAGATTGAACCGGTGAGTACAACTTTGGATCGAGGCATGCGCACAATCCCCTGGAGCAGAAGCAGCTTAAACTTCTGTACATTAGTTGGCCGCAAATATTTGAATAGATTTGGTGCACTTCTTTTGTTCCAGGCAGTGGGACAAGACCCTTTGGAATATCTTTCTGAACGGCGTCAATTTCTTCTTTCGTTATGTAAAATAATGTAATTTTACTTGATTCTTTAAGAACTTGATAAAATTCGGATGCATTTGTGATGTCTGTTCCTGTGGCAACTTTATTATCAGCTGCCCTTTTCAGGAATCCCCTAATACCGTCGGCCGCTCCTTTTCCATGGCCGGCTTCGAAGAACGACCAGGTGAAAGCCTGAAAACCATAGCCGAAGGTTTTTGTGCATGCCATGAAAAAATTTGCTTTTTGACGGTATTGCGAGAATGGTCCGTCTGAGTAAAAATGAATAGTGTCGATTTCCGGATAGTTTTCAATAATCGTTGTCAAAATTGGGTGTAAATGTGCCCATATTGCGGCGGGTTGGTGTATGTTACAAGGGGAAACAGAGCAAAATGACAAAGCCTTATATTTTTTGTTTTTGTCACAGACATACACGACAACTGTGTGAAGAGTTATTTGATTTCGAGACCCACCAAAATGATGCGCTTGGATCTCTTCAACACATTTGGCATTATAATTTTCGCTAAAATCAACCAAAATTACAGCTTCGTTAGATTGGATCTCATCAACACTGCACCGGAAATTCTTGTACTGGGTTTTCATGTTAAATATGTGTTTTTTTATAGTTTTTAGTTCCTCTTGGAAATTTGTTATCATATTTGCTACTGTGTCTTCTTTAAGTTTCTTCACATTCTTTACTGCTTTTATTTTCTTCCCTTCTTTTAGATACGTTTCCTCTTCTCTTACCCATTCGAACCACTGAATATTCCCTCTTACATTATTATTTTTCACTTTTATTTTATTATCTTTACATAGGACACAAATCCCAAACATACAATCCTTTTTATTACTGTCACAGACTGTTTCCAAAATCACTGTACTCAAATCATTTGAGTCAATAACTTTTTTATTTTTTAAAGCTTTCACCTTGGCTGCTGCGTTCGTATGTGGTTTACAAAGGCACATTTCTCTTCCATCCACTGTTGGTCTGACTACATAGAAAGGTCGATGTTTGGTGAAATAATAATAGGAACACTTAACGTCCTGATTTTCAGATTTGAACGCTTTGTACAAATTTTTCATGGAGTCCAGGAGGAACCGTTTTTGTACCTTTTTATTGCCTTTAGTTACGGTTTCTTTCTTGCCTGCGGTATTTCTCGACACATCATCTCTTTGGTAAAAACATGTTATTTTCTTTATCAACACTGTTTCTCCACTTAGCGCATTTGTATTTTGTCTAATTCGTCCTTGTAATCCCAAACCCTCTTGTATCATTTCACGCCTTTGCGGTGCATCTATGTAGTTAAAAATATTTTTTAATATGTTTTTCACTTTTCGAGATTTTACTAGCTTGTATCTTTCTTTAATGGTGTTAGTTAACATTTTGTATTTGTGTTCGTGTTTTTCTTTACATTCTGTTTCTTTAATCTTTTGTAATTCTTTTTCTTTGCGATGAGCTCTTTTCTTGTATTTTTCATATTTCTTCTTCCAGTTATTTGTTTCACTTTGTAACCGTAAATTTTCTTTGTATAACTTTGTTCTATCTCGTCGAACAATTTTTCTTCCTCTTATTTTATTTAGAGATACGGCTGGACTAAGAGGTGGAGTGTCTTCAGGTTCATCTTGGGGTATATTTATTTCCCGCAGAATCGACGGAGAGCTTGGAGGTGTATTGGCAAGCAAGTCACGAGTTGCCTTTGTTCGACTTCTCTGCTCTTTTTTCCTAAGCTTCCAAATACATCTGCAGTTTTTTTGTTCTTCTGGCGTCATACTAGAAATTGGCCTCTTGTTTTTATGATAGCTTTCTCTTTTTTTTCTCAATCGTTCAGCCTGTTTTTCTGGATCAGCCTTAAGTCTTTCTCTATAGCGTCTCGATTTTTCTTTTTCTGACAATCCCATTTTCTGTAAATAACACATAAAATGACAAAATTTAGTCCTAACACGGTTAAGGAGTTCCTATGATCTCCTGACCGTTGCAACATCTAGGCATATAGTGCTTTATGAGATAAATCTGATGACTAAACACGACTGTTATTTGTTGATTAGTTTATTACAAAATGGAGTAATTGATTGCAAAATAATATAAAATCTAAGAATAATAATTAAATATTATAAATGCTAAAAATGGTTTATTTGGTTGGTACTACTTCACGGCTCAACCCATTTGATTGGGAATAGATAAACAGAAAGATAACTAAGAACATGTTGCTTTTTGTTCTAGTACCACGTTGACAAATTCGCGTGCAAAAGCTAGTACATGACATTTTAGAAAACTATGTTTTACTACTTATCGAGTCTGATTAGGACTATTATTGTCCCATGGACAACCAATTTGTCTCACGGACAACCATATGGTTGTCCAAATGACTGGTTGTCCGAGTGACATTTTTTATTATTTGCGATGTTTGTTTAAAAATTAATGATCTTTTATATTTTGTCTCATCGTCTATGTATAAAATAGGTTAATTTCTACATGATGCACTACAATTTACTATAAAATATCGGCTACTTACGAAATTATTCCGGTTGTCCAAACGACACACAATAAAGCCACCCACTCTCTCAAACAACACGCGGCGGACTGACGCCGCAGCTATGGCGAAATCAAAATGGCGGCTGATCGTGTTGTTAACAGAGTGCTACTAACTTGTTGATGGGTACCTGCTGCGCCATCTATATTTTATGTGCCGAATTATTTAACGGTTGTCCGAATGACCTATGGAACTTAAAACTTTATAGGGACAAATTAAAAATGCAAGAAATTCGTAATTAAAGAAAAGTAAAAACGATATCGACACGAGTTCTGGATATTAAACATACGAATAAACGATTGTATATAATTGAAATTAATGCACAGTAGTGTTTTGTTATTGTAATACAAAGTTTTGCAGTGCTGTGTTGCTATGGGACAAACAGCGAATACATATGTAACTGACTTTTAGTCTTTTGGACAACCATTAAATAACCGATAAAATAGCAAAATATTAACAAAACGTCTTACTAAGCACGTTTTTCGTTGATGAGAGAAGTAAAATACTTGCAGACAACACTTATTTTACATATAGAATTTCGATTACCGAGTAGGGACACAGAGAAGGCGTCGTTGGACAAATAAAAGTTGATTGACCCAGATATTATAAAAAAAAAACTATAAAACATGAAAAAATAAGTACTTACCTCTAAGCATGTAGTTTTTCAGTTGTTTCCGTAATTAAATTGTACTTAACTCATGCAACTACACTAAGAAAATACCATTAGATCCGCAAAGAAGATCCAACATGCTAACTTAATTTAATTTTAATTGCGTGCATGCTAGGTATGTTATGCAATAAACCTGTCAACCTAGAAGGCGCTTATGAATCATCTTCATGTCATTCAATAAGCTTAAATAAAAACGACGGTAATATATACCTAGCATTAATATAAGCCCTGAAGGTGACATCCGCCACTTTATTTCGCTGTTGATGTCATCAATAAATTAGATAACAAAAGACGATTATGGACGTAATAAAGTTGGCCGAATAGAGTGTTATTGCATTGTATAGTTTTTGCAATTTTTTTACGGGCTGCGTCCCGGGGCTTAGAGTTCTCTTCAAGCTTTCTTCTTTCTTCATACTCGTAGCTGACGTATTAATTAAATAGGTGACTATAAAATCCTCTAGGTATAGGTCTTGGAGGAGTCGGCTCTAATTGTTGTCCTGGTAGGCCTACATTGATCAGAATTTCTATTAGATAGAGTTAGGTAATAATTCCATATTATCTCTATGGTATTCACATAAGTATATTATTTGTATACTATTTCGATGAAGCCTATAAAGGTACAGTTGACGATCTATTCCCTTATAATACCAAAAACGAATACCACGTGGTATTTTTTAATTTATTATCTTCATAATATTGTAAGTAGGTACTTAGTATTTTGAAGGGGTTAATATATCTTTTTTGACGAGTCCTTGGAGTACTACCTCCACACAATATTTTATTATTAGAGTTTTTTTATACGTGTATAAAAATACATTATAATAATAAATACTACCATTATATTATTGTTTATTTCGGTTGTACTCGGCTTGGCCGTATTTTCCATTTCGAGCTACATTTGTATAGGACAGAAACTTCATCCATTGCATAAACATGGTTTATAGGTGCGTAGGCGCCACTTCGCAGGGCGTCGCCTATAGCGCTTTGAACTGTTGCCTCATCGACAGCTATTGTATAATTAATTAGTACAAATATGGACAAAATATTTAGTAACTAATTCAAAATAAACCTGTCTTGTAGATATAATGGTCATTAATATACCTACTTAATCTACAACATCTAACAGCTATCAAATTGAAGAAGACATGTGGGTATTTGGCCATCTGTTGATGTTTTGGAAAATCATGCTATGTACCTATGAATATTAAAATTTAATTAAAATACCTGCTTAAAACTCGTGTAGAGACAATTTGTTTTAGCTCTAGCATAAATTATGAGAGTATGTCATGAATTAGTATTTCTAAATGCAAAAGCCAATATTTTTTAATAACAGACATCAAAAATACACATCACATCACCGCTTGTAAAAAGATATTTTTTATTATGTAGAGGCAAGCTCTATAGGTGATCCCTTCAAAGAACTACGAGAGGTAACTTTGGTACAGTATTTTTTTAAGCGGCTCCAATAACATGAATAATTAATATAATTGATTTAAAGATTTTCTAGCATAATCAGTGGGTAGGTACGTATTATCAAGGATCAAGGATTATCGTCGTTAATTAATTTATTTTGTCCAGATTTAGATGTTTCCCATTGCGCACTTACCTAAACTATAGGAAAAATAAATTCTAAAATGCTATAAAGTGGAATTGTCGCCATAGCTTTTTAAGGAGGTAGGTACCACGGTCTATAAGTTTTGTACTCTACTACTTCAAGTTACTTTCAATTTTGTTTTGTTATGATGTGCCCATGACGCACTTATTTTCTCCAAAAGATTCTCACCCAGTCTCGTGGGATCAATAAAGAGAGGGCTATTCGATCGAATACCAAGTCTGAACCTGTTCTTGGCATCCTGTTCATCAGTATTCATGTCAGGACTTGTCGCTGGTGTTCTGGCTCAAGGTCGAATGTCTTTAGACTCAGGACCGGAGTTCTTAATTGCTAAGTGACCCATTAAACGTGGCATTTTGTAAACTTGACTCATATATTAGTTGAACCATTTTTTGCTTGCTGTTGAGATTGGTTCAATTAACGGAACTTAAACTTCTTATTTTAGTTATTGAAGGAGTTAAAGGGTTTCCTAATTTATCTCATAAATCTCCTCTTGTTGATTAGTTTTGTCAAATATTATTTCTATGAATATTCAAGGAATATTCATACTTGAGTGTTCATACCTAGTCTATTCCTAGATGACAACTAAAATTCCATCTTGCCTTGCCTATTTTCATGTCCTTCTGTAATGTGAGTCTCCGTGTATCCATAATGCGCAATGCCGGGACGTATATCGTAAAGAAGACGACATGCAATATTTACTTTCATTAAAAAAGACAGGCTAGGAGTGTGGCTTGGTATAGGTGTGGGTAGGTGGCTAGGTGTAGGCTATGTGGCTGGTTGTAATTCTATTTACTCTACGCAAAGTATACCTAAACTATACCGATATTACAACTCTAACATTCTATCAAGAACTCTACGCGTGATGGTTTTCCCTTCGATTCGATATGCAGTATGCTTCTCACAAACACCGTTGTCTCGCATTCGTGCTTTACGCTCGTATTTATTGTAAACTCCATTAGCATGTAAGGTTTATTTAGGTGCTACACTGCTA
The DNA here is from genome assembly GCA_905404285.2 of Erannis defoliaria. NCBI lineage: Eukaryota > Metazoa > Arthropoda > Insecta > Lepidoptera > Geometridae > Erannis > Erannis defoliaria. The sequence goes on along the minus strand of FR990066.1, from coordinate 4,786,658 downwards.
CTGGCCGCTATAGGAATGCCAATTCGATCGCCTCATCAATAACACAAACTCGTTCTACCTCCAACCGAAGCTCGTAGTTTAGTCTACTTTGCTAGCTAGCATATCTAAGTATTTAGTATACATTTATGTACTTGTAAATAAAAATAAATTTGGTAGGTATACATAAAAATACATAACGTAAATAAAACCACAAAAATTTATACACAAATGTAGATATACCTACTCGTTGCTTATCCTTCTGTCTTTGAGTTGAAAGGTACATAAATATATGCTCATAGTCTTGTACGGTGACCGGGCTGAAAAGTTATTACTTTAACCGCTTCATTCCTAGCTGTATGGCTCTGTTTCTGTTTTAAACTGTAATTTCCAGCATTGAAAATAACGGGAAAATCTAGTGCACTAGTTAAAATAGTTGTTTTCTTATTCGTCGTCTACCTAGTTCTTTGTGCAATCCTTTTTAAATCACTAAGTCTAAGTCGCATTGAAGACTTCGATGTTGTTGAACAACTTAACTTTTTATTTATTTAAGTATTTATTATTATTTTATTTTCTTATGAGTTTTCCTACAGTACATTACGTTTACCTTTATTTATTATATCTTAGGGTGACGAGCGCAGTGCAGGATTTTGTTCGCAAGTTCACAATACTTGCACTCTACTGCTAGGCTTACCAACAATTAAGCGCACGTCTCGCTCGCCTCGTCAGTCCATCACAAAAAAACGAATATTCAGTCAGGCAGGTCAAGAAGTCGTAAAGTAAATTGCAGCAATGATGCAATGATGCGTAAAAGCTTGTATGTTTGATCAAGTCGCGTCATATCTATTTTTGGCTTTTATTTGACTTTTTATTATGATATTGTCAGTACTATCTATAATATTTACATATGTACAAAACTTAAAATAAATATTTAAACTATATACTAAAAACGACTTATTTACAATAAAATATATAAATAAAAATAAAAAATAAAATTAAAAACCCTAGTTCCTATAAAACAAAAACGCCGTCTAGATCGCCACCATGCGGTAAGGTTCCCAGGATGCTGGCTGCATTACCCCGTTGAATGGCAATACTTAGCCTCTGGGCAAAGTATGCGCCAGCTCTGAGGTCCCCTGAGGCGAGGACCAATCTCTTGGCCAAATCTTTACAAAATTGTTTAGTGTCGGACGACCACGGGCCCAAAGTTTCCACAGCCAGCGCCACAAAGTCATAATGTGCGCTTAGCTGTGAATACTTTCGATGTTTGAGTAGTTGGGCCTGTTCGGCCGCGGCCCGACACTGCGAGCGGAGCTGCCGACATGGGACGGTGCCAGGGTATCTACGCAAGTGGCGTCCCAAACCAAAGCTCGGCCGAGACACCACGGTACCAGCGTAGCACCGTCCGGTCGCTTACCATCATCCCTCGACATTCCGCTCGGTTCCAGCGTCGAGGGCACGGCCGCCGTGGAGAGTGCCCGCCGGACTAAATCATTGAGCGCCCAATGACGAAATAGTCGGCCGGCACTCTTCACGCAGGACAGTCCGTGTCGTCCGGATTGGTCCACGTCTCGTCCGCAATGGCAACGATGAGGCTCACACAACTTAGCCCCCAGACGCAGACCCACCGCTATGCGCAAACAACTGGGGTCGAGGACTGTAGCCAAGTTGTCAGAGGGAAGCGCATGGAGCCAGTGACCTGACTCCGCCTCTGCAACGGCTAAGAGACGCGCTCGGTCAGCATCGTCAGAAGCTTGGTCCAACAGGGCTGTAAATGTAATTTTGGTGAGCGGAAGGTCCCATTTACTCTGTATCTTCATTTCGGTGGGAGTGCTGACACCTGGGCATGAGGCGCACCAAGCCTCCAAGGCCTCCGTCTGGCAAGCAACCCGAACATCGGCAACAGGGTTATTAAGGATCATGCCGATGAGGGTCTGCGAACCGTGACTGGAGGCCAAGAAGGCTGGAAGTGCCACACTAGAGGTGCGTCTGATGCCTAACCCACCGAAAGAAATAGGAACGGTAGCCTGCGCCCACGAGCGATTGTCAAACTGAAGATTTAGAATTTTGATAACAGTTTCTTTCAAAGTCGAATCAACCAAATTAGTAATAGAGTGGAAATACCACAATGGAGAACATCGTAGTAAATACATGAATTTTGGGGTAAAAAGACAGAGCCGAAGTATGTAAATTGCCATGTGTGGTTTAATTTGGAAGAGGTACTTATAAATGTACATAAACATGAAACTTGAAATGACACATGAAAATTGTTGAAATTCTGTGTTACGACTATACAGGGTTACACAGAATCTGAAAGGAGATCATTGTAGGTACTCATCATTGTGAAAAACTTTTACAAAAGGTCCAATCCTGAAACCGCGATATAATAATTAGATGTTCCACACATTTTGTCGAGGGCGGATGACATTTTTCTACAGAACCAAAGAATTTTTATATCGCCCTTTCAGAGTCGGTTTTTTTAGCAAAAGCTCTTAATTGATGAGTATAATGACCTCCTTTTGGCTTAGTACTAGCTTTTCACGTAACCCCGTAGAGAGTTGTCATATTAGTCTCAAATTCAAATCACCATAAATTAAAGCAAAATTTTTCCACTTAGGCCACCGAACACTTTTGAATGTTCCTTAACTATGTTTGCGTTTTATAACAAATAATTATACTCGCAGCCTAAGTTCCAGCCATGTTCCGAACTCTAAGCACTCTCTATACTTAATAAGTAGCCTTATTATTAAGTATTTTATTACCAGTTGGATAGGATTGGTCATCGCGCCGCCCGCCGTAGAAAGCAGATTGTCCTTTCAATTTAATTTACAAGCACAAGTAATATTTTTAGGTGCTTTTAAATTCTAATTACCATTACTTAGGTCTGAAATGTACGTAGAACCTATTTAATTTAGCTTGTTAAAAATTCTACTCTTAAAAGTCACTGCCTGCATTCCAGGCTAGCGTGATCCAACGGCTAATCTGTCGGTATTGAAAAACAATAGATAAGAAGATACTGGAATTGTCCTGACACCAAGATGTATCATAAAAGTTCCAAAGGTTTTTGCCGTTAGTTAGATACATAATCGAATTATTCTCACACGTATCTTGCTACAGAAAAAAAAAACAATTGTTTTTTTGCAGATAAATTTACTCGTTTTTTTGTTTTGTTTGTGTTTCCTGTTTGACTAGATAACTTACCCCCACTGGCCCAGCGTGGTAGAGTTTTGCCCAATCGCCCTTCGAGGGTAGGCCTGTGCTAAGCCTGGGCCTGGCCGTGCAGTATACGACGTTGCCTATCATCATCATCATCTTTAGACCATTTCCATCTACAAGAGATGTGCGCACCGCTAGAAAATTTTCTCGATTCTACAAAACAGGACAAGGCTACAAATCTGTATAAGTTTGTCTCGTTTTCGCACGACATAAAGACACGACAAAATTTTCTCGCGGTGCGCATGTTAGCCCTGCTGGTTTGATGGGTTGACTCATAAGCGTGCGATAAGACACCTTCATGCTGACATTGCCCAGTGCATTTATTTTCTAGATGTCTATTAGCGCAAAGGGCCCAAAAGATTGCATGGCCTCCGATACTTGGCCCTTGTTTTTGTATAGAGCAAATTTCGTGGCAGGTAATTCAATTAGTTCAATTTAGGTTTATGTAGCGATCCCCAAGACGCCTGCCAAGCGTGGGGATTATGGCAACCCCTCCCTATAATGGGAGAGGCTTTCGTCCAGTAGTGGACGAAGGCTGATGAAGAGGTTTGTGTAGTGTATTTTACTAAGTTGAATTTAGCATTTTTTTTGTTTATTTTGTTTTAGAGAATTAATTACATAGCTCAATTTATAACTCTGCCAAACTGCATAGCAATTTGTAGGCAGATACCACACCGGTTAAAACATGGCGAACGAAATATTATTATTCTTCATACTGTGACAATCTTACTAAATTATAACACCTCATGTTTAGTAAAATAAAAAAAAGAATTTGAATTTCATGTGGTGTTACGAGTGTTCTATTTATTATAAGGAGTTCTACCTATCGTAGATATTTTTTAATTTTCTACAAAACTACATGTGTAAAACAACAAAGATACAGTAAGCACCATGCAGTGTCATCAACAAGGCATTTTAATGGCCAGCTGTAAGCAGAGTTTGATATTGCTCAACTCGCCTTTGTTACCACTATCGATGCCCAAACAATACAGGCATTGTAAACCGATTGGGAATCCTGTATTGCTGGAAACTGACAAGTTTGTCGTAGCATTTACCCACGGGAATGTTGCGATGGCAATTTTTTTAGTTGATAAGAATTACGCTCTTCGCTTTTTTGTAAGTAAAGATTTTTAATTAGAAAAGAGTTGGATTGCTAACAGCAACTTCTTTGTGATTATGCCCCTAAGTTTTACACATAATTAGGTAGGTATACACACACTTAATAGATGAAAGATAGATGCAAGTTGGAAAGTTAAATCATGCACTTTATTCACTTTTGTCAGTTTTTAGTATCTTCGTAAATCAGCACCGTCTTTGCAAGGTTTGATGTACCTTCATCCATGTTAATCGGTGAAGTTATCATTTTAGCTTACTCGTTTTATGCTATTACGTAGTCTGTTTCCAGTAGCGGCAAACGGCTGGTCTAATGTCTAAGCTAGTCCCATTTTAGGTCAAGGCCGAAGTCGGCAAAGCTTCGCATCATGCCACTTTATCTATAGTTAGGCATATAGTTACATAGATAGATAAACTCGTTATTGTACACAGCAAAATAATTAATAACATGACGATGACAACAAAAAAAAAACGTAGAACTTAGAATTTTAACTACATACTTAGCGTAAAAATTGGCGGCATTTATTTGTTCTAAATCTACATCAACTATAGCGATGTAATTTTTTTCAATGTAATGTTTCTACTAGAGCCGTATAATCATATCCCATCCTCAAGCTGAGAATTCTTTCAAATGTTTTTTACATGTATAATATAGTGTTTGACAGCCAACTCGCCTGTTGGTAAGCGACGATATATAATACGGTCGAAGATGTAGCGCGAAAATTTTGAAGTAACCTATTCAGTCTGACCTTAAAAGGTCGAGATTATAAATATCTTAAAAAAACAAAGCCGACAACTTGTTTCATTCCTAGGCTGTATGGACGTGTAGGAAAATAATGCCCTAGCAGGCTTAGCATGTGTTGAGGATAAATTGCCTTTCCCCCCGCGTAAAAACGTGGCACAGCTAGCCTGCCAGGGGCGGTAGAGTCCAAAAATGATATTCACTTAAATGCCTCTATATTTCCTATACGTATACAAATGCTGGAGGATAACAGCAGGTTATAGGAAGCGGGCTGGGTACTTCGCGTTACTCGGGCAGACGCAAAAACTGCTGAAAACGCATTCATCGCCGGCAATATGGTTACGTACGTCTGTCTTGTTTTCATGAGATAAAAAGATTGGATAGACTTTTATCATGGCTCGTGAACTTAAAAAGCTAGTGTTCATTATTCCGTCGATTAATTTTGTGTTAACGATGTATTTTCTTTCTTCCAGACGGCAGAACGCAGCGCTGGCTGGGAAACGCACAGAGTCCGGTTGAACCGAGTACAAGGCTATGGATTCGGGATTGCCGTGTCCGGAGGCAGGGATAACCCTCACTTCGCTAGTGGAGATCCCTCCATCGCCGTCTCAGACGTGCTGAGAGGTGGGCCTGCGGAAGATAAGCTTCAGTAAGTTCCAACAAAATTTCTTCCGCTTATTCTTGGATTATTTAGTACAGTGCATTAAAAATGATGGTGATAAAATGGCTTCATCTTCAACCACATCGTCGCTTACCAAAAGGCGAGTTGGTCGGCAAAAAACGACGAAGTGTAGTCTGTGTCCGTTTTTTCAGTTTCAGTTATCTCTAGGCCAAATTAACGGGTCACGACCCGTCCACCTACCGGCTTGGATAGTGGATGCACGCTCAAAGTAATAATTATTATTCAGATGGTGCACGAGTAATTAAGGTAAATGCGAATTACCCATGCACCAACTAGCGGGTGAAGCTGGTGGGTGGACGTGTCGTGACCCAAATTAAGTACATGCAAAGATACCGAATAGCAATAAAGGTATAAAAAGAGCTATTATGGTTACGTTCGAATTTATAATATTAGAAGAAATTTCAAAGCCTTAGCCACAGTTTGGTTAGTGGTTGGTTACATCAATCGCACGAGGATGAAAAGCCATGCTAAACGATATTGTGCAGCATCTATTACTCGTGGCTTCGTTCGAGGCCAGTTTTCAACTGTATAGGTATCTTGACTTGATAGCTGCTTGCTTAACATCCTTGAAACTTAGCTCCTGAAACCAGAATATCACTTCACAACTCGACACTTATTTTCATTTTTAAAATTTCAGAGTGAACGATAGAATAGTGTCCGTGAACGGAGTGCCTTTAGAAAATGTGGAGTACGCGCGAGCGGTGCAAGTGCTTCGGGACTCGGGCGCGGCCGTGTCGCTCGTGGTGCGGAGACGCGCGCCCGCGCCTCCACCTACCGCGCCCACCACTATCAAACTGGCGCTAAGTCGGAACGGGAAGAAAGAAGGTGAGTCTTATTCACAGGTACATAAGGTTGTCTCAGTGCGAATGACACAGAGCCCTGGCCAACCATTATCAAAGTAATTCTCCAGGAATGGGAAGAACGAAGGTCAGTTCTATTCTGAGGATGATGAGGACAAATTTTGATCCACAAGATAGTCTTGTTAGTATTGTTGTCTTACATAGGTCCGATTAAATTCGCGTATAGACTCAGGGCGTGATGCCAAGGGTAAGTATCATTGGCAATATCTGAAAAGTGGTGGTTGACCATGAGCCTCGGGCGGACATGATTTGAAGAGTGGTTGCAAAGGGCTTTATATTGCTCTGTGGGCTTCTCAAGTTTTTTTCTGTGGCTGAGCGATTTCACCAGGTAATAAGATAGGTTACTTACTTCAAATCTTGAGTCTGGCTCAATTGTATGCATATTTGTGTCCAAATATGGATTTAATATTTTAGCTTAGTGAAGCATAACCAAAACCGCTGGGGTAGACGTGCTCTAGAGTGGAGACCACAAATCGGCAAACGTAGTGTAGGACGCCCTGAGACTCGATGGAGTGATGATATACATAAGACCGCTGGCAGTGGTTAGAAGCGTATAGCTGAAGATCGGGCTGAGTGGCGTGCCTTGGGAGAGACCTATGTCCAACAGTGGACTATAATATGCTGATTATGATGATGAACTAAATCAAGTTGATGGTATGATTGACAAAGTTACATGAATAAAATATCTACATATTTATGTAAAGTTCATAGGTAACCCTACAACTCATTCCACGATGTTTAATGTCAGATCAATAAAATTTAAATTATGGTTTACGTGGGTTTTCTATTTCCATAATTACAACATAATTTTGCGTCAATTTCTGTATTGATAGAGGCTATCCTAACACATTTCAGTAATCTACTTTTGTAATAGTTCCTGCTCCTCAAATTTTGCTGAAGCTTTACCGTTTGCCATTTCAGATTTCGGCATAGTCTTAGGATGCAAGATCTACGTGAAAGAACTGACGATGCGAGCAAGGGAACAGCTGACAGGTGGGCAGGGTCTCTGCGAAGGCGACGTGGTCACCAAGATCAACAACACACCACTCACAGACGCCATGACCCTCAAGGAAGCCAAGAAATTAGTAGACTCCTGCAAGGACCGACTGAACCTGGTGGTTACTAGAGAGCTGATCAGAGAAGAGACGGTCACCAATGGAAATTATCAGAATAATTATAATAGTTTAGGTTAGTGTTCTTTAATAATTACTTTATATTTATTCGATCTAGTCTATAAAGCTTTAATAGCAGTCGTATATTAAGATTCTATGACTCTTCTGTCATTGTCTGGAAAAATTACTCGTTGAAGTTTCAGGTGAGTTAGGGATCAAACATAGATTTTAGATCCATAAATAACTATTGTAAAACATGGGATATTGTTTCTGTCTCCTTCGCTCTCATATAGGTAAATCAACGTTAAAATATATACGTATATCCTATCTACCTAATCATTTAAATGATATTTCTTTTTAAAATCTATATCACCTAGTTTATGAATCGAATCCTCTTCGTCATCATCATTCCGGAGACGTCCACTGCTGAACAAAGGTCTCCCTCTTAGACCGCCTCACTGTACGACAACCTGCCATACGCGAACCCCTTTATTGCTACTTTATTAGAATTTCATATCATAAGCCGTTTCTTTTGCCTGGTGCACAGAAGCGACTCCCCACAACGCGTACCCGACTCCAGAGCCGGTGTCGTCAGGGTATTCCAGCAGCGGGCAGAACCTGTACGTAGCTGCCCCGGTGCGGGGCGGGCCGGGGGAGAACCGACGGGGGCCGATGGACGAGCAGCCGCCCAGACCCCCGCCGCCGCGGAACGAAGGTATGGGAGGTGGGATATTTCAGAACTCTTTAGCTAAATAAGAAAAATATTTAAACTTTATCCATAGATCTACTGTACTATTAGTCCAAAGTCTAACCCTTTTTTTATATACTTCATAGCAGGTTGTCATAAGTATAAATATCATATTTATAAAATAACGTAAATAAAATGCTAGTTAAATAATCAATTTTTGACTAACTGGTGCAAAGATGCACATGACGTTGGCAGCATTTTCCCGCTGGATGGCGATGGCCTTTGCACCAGTAACGAGCTGGAGCTGGAGATAGCAGTCGTTGCCTTGATACGGCGCCCTATCTCGCGGACTAAAGTTTTGGCTTCGGGACCCCAACAGCGCATAACATAAAAATTTGGCCCAGCTGAAATAAGTTATTTGTTTTTATACGCCGCCGTCACCATGTACTTCTGCCGCTTTCTATTAGCGGCATATCCCGCAGCTGTTCCCGGTGAGTGACTCAGGTGGCTGGCAGCGCCAGTGCTGACGAAGGTGGCGTCCCTCACCGATCACTTCCAGTGCCACTATTCCAGGGCACTAGAGTCAGCCCGTATATCCATAGAATTTTATGTGAAATTAATAAACAAATAAAAGTTATTTCTTCATAACAGATTGTTGGAATCATAAGTTACGTGGGTCTGGGAAAATACCTAAATCTTTGCTACAAGGAGGGTTTGTGGGTGTCTTTATAACTCTTACACTTGTTTAAACCTGAACGGATTTGTGCCTATTTTGTGATACATGAACTATTCGTTGTGCTAGGAAATTATAAAAACCTAATCCTATTTCAGATTATTACAGCAGTCGAAGGCAGCTTTACGAAGAAGAGGCAATGGCGAATCAGAGAACAAAACCACCGTAAGTACATTTGCATAAATATCTTCGTTTATGGTTATGGTGACTTCATCCTATGACCATCTGGAGTACAATTCCCATGTTTCTCTTTTCAGAAGTGAACCGCGGTTGATAAGTTTCCAAAAAGAAGGCTCCGTAGGTTTGAGGCTATGCGGCGGCAACAGGTCCGGGGTGTTTGTGTCTGGAGTCCAACCGACCAGTCCCGCGGCGTTGCAGGGCTTGCAGCCAGCGGATAAGATACTCAAGGTCAGTCAGAATCTTTTTTCATATCTTTAATCATTCGTCCACAGCCGTTCTGGGGGAAAGAAAGAAAAGACCATGGGGTCGAACTGAAAACAAGCCTAACAATTCCCACCTCCGTAGTTTTTACAAAAAATTTGGAAATCTGGTTTAATTCCTTTTGTGAAAAAAAGATGGATAAGGTTTCGCACAAATACTTAACATTGCGCCGAGTTTGTAGCAATTTTGGAGGAGTTAACTCTCTTAGTATATCCGTGGTAGCAATACTGTACTCAAATATAAAAATGAGATCCTTCGAGCCGTCAAAATATAATATCGAAAGATACGCCTTTAGAAACCACCAGTTTTTAATAGACAATGTAACTCGAATATTATATTGGATTTTATCTTAGTGCTGAGCCAGAGTCTCCCTCAATTTCTTCCACTTTGGTCTCTTATTTTGGGATAGACTAACTGGACTAACTTGACTAACTTGTCCAAAATGTTCATTGTTCATATTTTGTTTTCAAGGTGAACGAGATGGAGATGAAAGGCGTGACGCGCGAGGAAGCCGTGCTGTTCCTGCTGAGCCTGCAGGAGCGGATCGATCTTATCGTGCAGCACTCGCCTGAAGAATATAACGCCGTGGCAAGCGGACAAATGCGTACGTGTTTCTATTGACTTAGTAGTAGGCCACCTTACATTGGTTTTATTATTCAAAGATCTAAATTCCACTGCAGTGTTAATTGGCAGGCATTATTTCTATCGATCACAATAGCGTCTTATTTGTCTCATAACTTGTTGGTATAACTAAAAAATCAGAAAATACCATATCTCCTATATGCTTAGTTTGCATTACAATGATTCCAGCGGGAGACTCGTTCCACATAAAGACGCACTTCCACTACAACGAGCCGACGGACGGCGAGATGTCGTTCCGGTGCGGCGACGTGTTCCACGTGGTCGACACCCTCCACAACGGCACCGTCGGCGCCTGGCACGTCTACAGGATAGGTGAGACTATAGCAGCGATCACAGAGATAATATATAGCCTATCCTCTATATGTGGACCCGGTCAAATGAAATTCATTACCGTTCTTGATACTTTAATTTATTTTATTTTATGTGTTTGATTCAGGCGTTATTTTGCGGAAGTCCATTTTTACCCAAATTGCTATATAAGTACTATTAATTTCTAGTGCATTTCCGCTCTAATATAGTTTCCAGTACTAATAGAATAAATGGACAAACTACGGACTTTAAATTTACTGTAATTATCAACGTTTCATCCTTCGAGGGTAGGCCTAGGTCCAGCAATGGACAATTAAAAGGCTGTAAAACAATTAAATATGCTAATGCTATCAACGTAAATTTAAAATCACTAGTTTGTACCTTCATCATATTAGTACTCGAAACGATATTAGAGCGGAAATAAACTTGAAATAAATAGTTTATAGCAATTTGGGGGTTATTTTATTTTAGTAAAATTATAGTTATAAAAGAAAACCACTGAGAAAGCTGGTTCTTACTCCAAAAAGTTGTGTTTATCTCATTACTTATTTTGAAGTAAGCATTAAAAAGTCACTGGACCTGGGTATGTCCTAAAACTGCATCCAGAACCACCGGAGGACGGGCAGCAGCGTCCTCTCAGTTAACGGTGGTAACCATTCTGCGATCCCCAAGCCGCCTGCCAAGCGTGGGGATTATGGCAACACCTCCCTTTAAGGAAGAGGCCTTCGTCCAGCAGTGGACGTCTTCCGGCTGTTGATGATGATGATGATTAAAAAGTGCCTTATCCTGATCACAATTTAACTATTCCTCTCCTCTCTATCTTCCAGGTCGCAACAACCAAGAGGTGCAAAAAGGCACGATACCCAACAAGGCGCGCGCGGAAGAGCTAGCGACAGCGCAGTTCAACGCGACGAAGAAAGAAATGTCCGGTAACGATGGGAAACACAACTTCTTCCGACGGAGACGGTCCACGCATCGGCGGAGCAAAAGCCTAGGAAAGGTAAACTTTTATAAACTACCTACATTCGTCAACTCGTAGCAGTCTAGCGTCCAGAGCAGATTGAATATTTTATACATACACATAGCATCAGAGAAGTGTAAACGAGAAGCTATTTAGAAATAACGATAAACACAACTTCTCTCACTGATTCAATTTCACCGATTGCGATTTTTCATTACTAAATTCAATGATTTTATATCTTTAAAATATTAAAATGCACGTGCGATAGCGGCCTGCGGTGACTTGAACCTTAACAGTATCATCATCAGCCCGGAGACGTCTACTGCTGAACGAAGGCCTCCCCCTTAGACCGCCACACTGTACGACAACCTGCTATTTGCATCCACTGGTTGCCCGCGACTTATACAATGTCGTCGGTCCACCTATATTTATATATATAGTGGGAGGCCTACCTACGCTGCGTCTTCCGGTTCGCGGTCGCCACTCGAGAACCTTTCTTCCCCATCGGCTATCAGTTCTTCGAGCGATGGGGCCTGCCTTTTGCCACTTCAACAGTATGATGTTCCTTAACAGTATGATGGGTGACAATAATAGTGACCTGGGTGGCAGAAATCTTGAAGCTAACGGCATAAGTTTAAGTCTTGGTATGTCGGCAAAAAGGTCGGGCAGTCAAATGAACCTTGTACGTCCTCAGGAGCACTGGGACGAGGTGGTGCTGTCGGACAGCATCAGCAAGTTCCCGGCGTACGAGCGCGTGGTGCTGAAGCAGCCGGGGTTCGTGCGGCCCGTCATCGTGCTCGGCGCCGTCGCGGACCTCGCGCGCGACCGCCTGCTCGCGGACGGCCCCGACAAGTTCGCCTCGCCCAGTGAGTGCCTCCACTTACACTGGGACATGATATTCATTACTAGCTGCGCCCCGCGGTTTCAACCTCGTGTTTTTATTATATATTTTTATGTGTTATCAAGGCCGAGACGAGCAAAACGTTCGCCTGGTGGTAAGCGTCAGGCCTGCCATTAACAGAATCCTGCGTCGCACTGCACTGCGCTCTTTACCCTGAGATATTAGATGTTAAATCTCTTCATACCCAGTAATTTCTCTGGTAATGACGTGACGATCAAAAACGGCGATGACGATGATAAATAAAAGGTAGCTTAGATGTTACTACCTCAATTCTTGAAACTTGTTCATGCGAATCTGTTCAGCCGTTTCCAACAAACTTTAGTTTTATAATATTAGTGTGTTTTACACTCGTAATAAAATCATCAACATACAATTACATACAAGCGTACGTTTTGATTTATTAAGATAAAAACGCTTAAAAGTTTTTTGGGGTTGAGTTGAGATGGTTACAGGTGAGTGATGTCTTCTCGTTTCATCCTGGGCGAACAAGTGGTATAGAATAAAACAAGCGGCATACAGGCGGATGGCTTGATGGGTAGCTCACATCAAGGATGTGTAAAATTCATATCGCGTTTGTGGAACTGATGTAATGCCTATCTATAAGTAATAGTACGTTATTCTGTCTAGCATTAAGTGTAAATTCTTTTAAGTACTTAGGTACGTATTGTCCGTAATATATAACGTTATGGTACGTAATAAATATATTTTTTTTATAATTTAAATTTATTATTTATTTTTCAATATATTTTAATTGTGGCACTAGCTCATAAGGTGTATCTTTATCTATTGTATTTTTTGGTGTGCACAATAAAAAGTTTCTATCTATCTATATTTTCAAATAAATAATTCGTGAATATTTTTATATGAAAAGTTTCCACACTTTGGGTAATTTTTATTACTGTTTAAGCTTTAAAAACAGAAATAATTAGTCACCATCACCAGTATTCCAGAATATTACATGCTAAGAACAGAAATTTGCCAAAACACCTACTTCATGTATAAAGTTTCTCAATATTAACTTACACCACTTAGGTACTAACTTTAAATTACTTTACTTAGAAATGGACAGCACATTAGAAGACAGCAAAAGCAAACCCACGGGCATCATACGCCTGTCCAGCATCCGAAGCATAATGGAGCGAGGGAAGCACGCGCTGCTGGACATCACGCCCAACGCGGTGGACAGGCTCAACTACGCGCAGTTCTATCCCATCGTCATATTCCTGAAGGCGGACAACAAGCACATCATCAAGCAGCTCCGGGCGGGCCTCCCCAAGTAAGTGCAGGCTTCAGCTTATACATGTGTTAGTAACATAAGGATCCAGTGTGAAAGGTACTGTAGCTAGCGAATTTACAAAGGCTTCATTCTAATATTTTTCATAACGTAAGGCCAACCGAGACAGGCTGAAAAGCTAAAACAACACGGTACAAATTTTATTTGATCAATAAAAAAAATATGGTTATTTGAAATGTGGTCTTTTTGATTTGATACGACACAATTTTATTAAAAAAAATTGTTACGTCTTTAGATTATAAAATCCGCCATATTGGATATACTATGACTTCATGTACCTAACCCCGTTACAAATACTTTAAAATTTCCAGATCAGCACACAAGTCGTCGAAGAAACTTCTAGAACAATGTCAACACATGGAGCGCGTGTGGGGACACGTATTCACGCACACTATCACACTGAGTGAAGCCAACCAGAACACTTGGTTCAGCAAACTGATCGACCTCATTCAGAGGACCCAACAGCACCAGCTTTGGGTCTCTGAGACCAAGGTAGGCTTTGAACCATATCTAGGAGTAGGGTTACTTACTATTTTATTATACGTATTGGACAATTTAAAATGCGAAACACACTTGTGACAATATTTTTACTAAAAATAATCAATTTTTTATTAAAATAAACAAAACTACTAATTTAAATAATTTAATTATTTTATGCTATTTCTAATATCTTATATGGACCTTTACAATCAATTTAACAAATTAAGAAAAATCTAAAACAACACTTATTCTTCCCTCAAAGTCGCCAGTTTGAAGTTGAATCAAAAAAACTAGGAATCATAAGTTATCGGAGTTCTATGTCATATCAAGTACTTGTTGCATTTATTTAGGATCTCATCACGGTATCATCGGTGCCTTTGATTAAGTTAAAGAGCTTACTCCCCAAGTTCGGTGCTGTATCGTTACTTAAATCGTGAGTCTGCTTTTGTAAAAATATGATAAAATTGTAATTCAGGGTGCATCGCATTTTAATTTGTTTTATTTATAATCGCCTATATTAGATCTCGGATCTGGGATTCATATAATTATGTATAAGTACCTGTTCAATATTCGTCTGTTGTAACAATAAACGCATCATGCTTCAAGATGGTTGCTTGGTAAAGGCAAATTGGTGCATTTTATCAATATGTGTCAGCTCTTGTTTCCGTTCTCTTGTTTATAGTATGAAAATATGAATACGACTAAAATATAACTTTTATACCTAGTAGAAACGTATAGTAGAAAAAATAGTTTTTCCGAAACAGTCGTATTTATATTGCTTCTTCTACGTATATTATTAACCAATTCGTTTCTGTTCTGTCTTGGTATAGCACGTTGAAATGGTGTCGGACATTTACTTCCCCATCCCGCCGTCTCCGTACCCAGCCTTCTATCCCATATCCTACCCAATCCCGTCCTACCCTCAAAATCCCAGACCCCTAAGCTCACCGCAAGCCATGCTTCCACTGAGCACTAACCCAAAAACTCACGATCATGTGTACGATGCTAACAGAAACCACGTAGTGCCTTATTACTACTCAGAAACTATGTCATGCATGCCTGTACCTAACAATGTGTATAGTAATCCTAATAAAAACAGACACACCCTCGCTAGCTACCCCTATAGCGAGCGACATACTTTCTATGACAGAAAAGGTAACAGAATTGTCAATACCCCGGAACTCTCTCCAGTCTTTGCTAAAGGATACCATACCCAGTCTTTCAGACCTTATAGCGTTCTAGAACAATCTGTCAAGTCTCCTGTTGCTCACATGCAAAGACCGTCGTCAGTTGTTCCCATGTCAGAACATTATAAGCCTGCGTCGTTTTTCGTCAACGACAATGACGTTAAAAAGTCGAACGAAGTTCCAGAATGGAAGGCTAGGCTACAGAAAGATATGCCTAAAACGCTGTTCAAGGGGTTAGAAAAGCCTCTCAGACCGGTTTGTAGAATTCCAAATTGCAAATGTAGTGTCAAAGTCGATCCTCAGAGATACAGTGAGGTTCGCACATTGCCCACCGTTACTGAGAGAACGTTGAATAAAGTTAGGAATTTGTCATTGCCCACATTAAAGTTGGAAGAGCTTGAAAATGATGACAAAGATGATCAAGCTGAAGCAGAAAGAGACGTTCAACCGGTTTTGAACAAGCCTATATCTGAACAACATTTAGGGTATGTTTAGAACATAGACTTTACTTTGTCTGAACCGAAAAACTCTATTTGTACTTTATCTAATTTTAGTAATATCAGTTTTACCACTGTAATTTTATTTGCTCACATTTACTAACCGTATCTGTATATTGGCTGCTTATATTTGTGCTTTATATTGCTTTAGTTTGGCTTTAGTATTGTTAGTTACCAATACTGTTTGTTTTTTAGTGATTCTGTTACGTTTTATTTTACCAAAGATTTTAAACCAAAGTTTGTAAATATCGTCACGAATTACTAGAGTTAAATACCACTCTAAACCTGTTTGGAAGTTAACATTTTAATAACGTGTTACATTTTTACATTTGTTTCTGACTAAGACTTTCTTGTTTGAATTCGTTTGTTTATATGCTCTAATTTATTTTAACATACTTATTACAATGTTAACCCACGTGTGAACCCAAACATTAATCATTCACAGACGCTAAATCTCGTTTTTAGTTTCTGTACCGTGTTAAGTGCAATCATTCATTTGTCTTGTCTTATCACCCCATTCCATAAACCTACCCCGACGCTGCTGCAAACACCGAAAACAAAATGGCTGACAACATGGCGGATTCAAAATGGCGGGCGAAAAAACACGGACTTTAAATATCGGGAAACAGAGGCCAGAGCCTTTATCCGACGACTTCTTATTCTCAATGTCGTCAAGCACAGAGAATAGATTGTCGTACGCTTCGAGTCCTGAAAGTGACTTGGAAGTGAGTCCGCCGCCCGCGCCGCGGCTCGTGAAGTCTTCCTCGGATCCCTCGATAGCCACTACCCAGGACAATATGGACAGAGACGACGATTTGAATCACATGGTAGACGCTGTTCCTCCACCTTACACGGTTGGTATTCATTAAACGCAATCATTATACCTAGTCTATTGTTAAGCGCTGTTTTTTTTATGGGTTTATCAACTACGATAGAAGCGATGTCATACCGAGGTGAAGTGATCGACTATTTGTGAGAAGTTGTATTTGGATATTCACTGGTGCGACCACAGGCAAAAGCATCGTATTCATAGTATTATTATGTTTTTTTGCTCACTTTGCAAATTATATTCAAAAGTATTATTTCTTAAAATCAACTGTAATAAAGTCGTAATGTCCTCTATTTTCTATTTTTATTTATAATTTGTAGCAGGGTGGCTATGGAGACAGCAAATACGGATTCTCAGCCAACACCAACGGGGCCACTACCAACGGTGGCCACAGCAACCAAGGGGGCCATAACATGGGGCCTCCTAACGACGTGCCGCCATACCACAGCAATCCCATGACGCATTCACCTCCACATTCCCCTCTTTATGGTACAGGTAAGCAATGTTATTTAGCAAACGAAGGGCGAATATAGCCATGTACTTAATCCTGGCTTTCAGCCCTGACTATCCCACTGTAGAGCAAAGACCTTATTCCCTCTTTCTACTTGTCAAGGACGAAAACTGTTATATTCCAGTCCCGTTATTTATCTTGGTAATATTGGGGGTAAATCTTAGTGCAGATGTAATAAATGTAACGTGCCAAATCAATGATTGTAGTGGTAGCTCTATTGCAGAGTCCGCCTGGGGGAAATTGTGGTATTTTCCCCTTTGCCAGTTATTCAACCGCCAAGCAGTAGTGAGCAAGCATTACTACGTGTTTCCAGAGAAATTACTGGGCATGAAGAGATTTGACAATTAATATCTCAGGGTGACGAGCGCAGTGCAGTGCGGCGCAGGATTTGTTTGCAAGCTCACAATTCTGGCACTACTACTGTAGTAGGGCAGGCGTGAGGCTCACCACAATGTGAACGTCTCACTCGTCTCGTCGCTCCATTGCAAAAAAACAATAGTTGCCTTTCTTCACAGACTTTTCGTGGTTGTTAATGACTTTGATAGTGATACAAGGGTGTCGTTATGGTCAGTTCCAGAGCTCCCCCCGCGCACGGCGGCCGGCCGGCCGGCGGGCGGCGTGCTGCTGCCGGCGCCGCCGCCGGGCCGCCCGCCGCACGCGCTGCGGCACAACCCATCGGTGACTATAACTACCTCATCATACACCTATTTTAACAATCATCATCACTGACTGCCTTCTAGCTCAGCTGGTAGTATGTCTGCTTACAGAGCTTTACGGCGTGAGTTCGATGCCCACCCCAGACAAACAATTGCGTGACGAACACCAACGTTTGTTCTTTGTTATATTTAGAATGAATGTATTCACAAAAAAAAGTATATAAGTGTTGTAACAGTTATATAGTTCACATAGCAAATATCAATATCTAGCTATCCAAATCACCAACATTAGTGGATGAACTGATTCTCAACTGGGCTTCAGTGTGGCAGTTTGACAACAAGTAGACAACGTTTCGTAACTGATACTAACCACGAGATTTACAATAGGCAAACGAAGACCAAGACACTTTACCTTGCATGCTGTAAATAGATCTTACACGCGTGATATTACAAATTGTGGTTTTCATTATACTTGAACAAACCACAGTCCGCCTTCACTTCGTTCACTTATTTTAATGCATCCACACGTCTCATAATATTGTCAATTTTGCAAAATGTACCCTTGGAGCAGTCGGGAAGAGATTTCTAATATATACCGGATCTATTCTTTGTACAGCTCGGTAAATATTCTGATTAAATCACCTAGAATATTCACCTTTATTTCATGTATTTCTGATTAAATCTCCTAGAATATTCACCTTTATTTCATGTATTTCTGATTAAATCACCTAGAATAGTCACCTTTATTTCATGTATTTCTGATTAAATCACTTAGAATATTCACCTTTATTTCATGTATTTCTGATTAAATCACCTAGAATATTCAACTTTATATCGTGTATTCCTGATTAAATTAATAAACACTTTATGATCATCTTCATCGTTCCTTATCCCACTGCTGATAATGTCGCTCTTGCTATCCCATATGCTTGGCCCTGTGCTAATTTGATCCACCAAGTTCGGCCGGTTCGGAATACGCACTCGTAATTGTAACATTAAAAAACTCTTAAATATCAACCTTTTATTAAGTCCGTGAAAACGAAATTAAAGCTGAAGGTAGATGAATCTACCATTTTCAGTTAGGTAGTTCTTACTTCTGAGTCCATCGTCAGATGGTCTCATTGACAACTTTATAATCAATGAGCGATTTTCCACCACACTTAAAAAAAGGAAGAAGCTCATTGTAGATGGCGCTGACCTCGCGCCGACCAGACTTGCCTATCGTTGTCAATTTTTTTTTATTTATGTTAAACAGATATAAAATATTATGCTGTTTTTGACCGGCATATACAGCATACAGAATACACTATAATAACAGGTCATAGACTATAATACACAGTCAGCGCCATATACAGGGTTAGTTCTAATCAGTTAGCATCCTTTTAAGGGCATATTCTGTACATCAAAACATACAACTTGTACTATGGGGCCAACATTGAAATCGCGAAAAAAATATTAGCTGATGTACAGAATATGCCCTTAAAATGATGCTAACTGATTAGAACTAACCCTGTATAGAGTTGATAAGAACTAAATTTTTTAAACATGTTTGTAAAATTTTCCATTGTCAACGGAACATAAATTATCATCTCGAATCTGTAAATATAACAGCTTGTAAAAAGTATCCATTGTAACACGATCCTTGCAGACTAACATCCGTCCCAGCGCACAAGAGCGCTTGTTCGGCACTCCCAAAGAGTCCCCGAGCGAGGAGACCGCCACGTATACCGGCCGGCCTACCAGCATGATCATACAACCCTCGCAGAGCCCAGGCTCGCTCGACAGGCACCGGCAGCCTAACCTGGTAAGGACATTGCTTAGCTTTTGAAGAACACCCCACTAACAATGCCAGGCTTTTACTAACTTGCTATCGAACGATTTAATAACCTACCACTACAACCAATATGCTTCATATGGGTTGTAGTGGTAGGTTATTCAATCCCTACCACTACAACCAATATGCTTCATATGGGTTGTAGTGGTAGGTTATTCAATCCCTACCACTATAACCAATATGCTTCATTTGGGTTGTAGTGGTAGGTTATTCAATCCCTACCACTATAACCAATATGCTTCATTTGGGTTGTAGTGGTAGGTTATTCAATCCCTACCATTACAACCAATATGCTTCATATGAGTTGTAGTGGTAGACTATTCAATCGCCAAGCAGTAATGTTCAAGCATTACAATGCTCCTGTTATGGCTTAGCTGGCACTGCTACTGGTACGTGCACGCGTTATGCTTACCACCAGGCGAACGCCTCGCTCGCGTCGTCATTCCATTTCATTAAAAAAACAAATACGGGGGCATTTTTGTTATTGATTGTTAACTAGCTACGAAACGCGAAAGCCCTACTTTCTTTGGTTTATTCCTCTCTTCGGCTTAACTAGCTAACGACCATTTAACATCAACTTACCTACATAATTATAAATATATTCATACATTCATTCTTACATACTCGGATACACTTCGGAGAGCGTACGTAGCACTGTTATTTCTTATGTGGGCGTGATTAAGATTTGCATGATCTTATTCCCGCTACCCATTTTACTATCGGACGGGCGGGAGCTCGAAGAAGCGACTCCGTTTCATGGTTGAAACTTGACATACCAAAAACCCGAACGAAACGGAAACGGAACGAAGCGGTTTGAACGGTTTGATTTCACATTAATTGTCCGAACTGCTAAACAGTGGAATGCGTTCCCGAGTTGGTGTTCCACAATAGTTACAACTGGATGTCTTTAAGTCGCGGGTGAATCGGTTTCTTCTAGGCAAGCGTGCTCCATGTAGACTGCATCTTCGTTTAACATTATACAACATCAACTAAATTACTGGGCATATAGAGGTTTGATATCTAATATCTCAGAGTGTCGAGCGCAGTGTATATAGTGCGGCCGAAGATTTTGATCGCAAGTTCACATTTCTGCCGCTGCTACTGTTATGGCCACGCGTAATACTTACCATCAGGCGAACGTCTCGCTCGCCTCGTCAATCCAAAAAAAGAAGTTGTCTTACGAATTTTAAAATTTGCTAGTAAAAAGCAAGCAAGTATATAAGTCTACTTTCAACAGCAAAATTCGTACGATGGCACGCCAGGATACGAGTACGGCAGTCCAAGCCGCGCGCTGCCGCCCAACGCCCCCGATGACCTGAAGGTGGCGCCGCCCTCTATGTGAGTATATTTACTACTGCGCGCTATAATAACTCTACACAGCCAAGAGGAACGTTAGCATTAAGAGTACTCAAAACTATAATCGATTTTATGATATATTACAAAAAGTCGAGAAATATGCAAAATATCGCATTTTTTTTGTGGTCACGTATTCTGCAACACTTATTTCGCTTACGTCAGCATAACCAGCCTGTTAATAGTCCACTGTGGACATAAGCCTTCCCTCAAGGGCGATTGGATGGCCTAATCGTCCACCTATCTACAATATCCAACTCATTGGCCTAGTTGCGGGTTGGTAGAATCCCATACGCCAATGAATTTCTTCTTCAGGTTTCCTCACGATGTTTACTTTCACCGAATAGCCAATGGTATTTAAACTACAGAGCTACTTGGTACGGTCCTGGGTTTGAACCCGCAACCTCACGATTTGAAGTCGAGCTGTCTCCCGATTAGACTACGGCCACGTTTATGTCAGTACTTTGGAAAAATTTCAAAGTGCTCTAAAATGTTTACTGTCGTCCCTCAGACTGTTTTTTCTTAGTTATTGGCATCGCACGTTGTGCATTCTGCCAGTGTCAAGTTTATGAATTTGCAAGTTTTTAAAATTATAATCAAGTCAATCATGTCATGAAATCACAGTTTGTCACATGAAATTAGTCATAGTCAAGTCCAAGTCATGCCCTAGTAAAGTTGTGGCGACTTTACCATGAGCTTCTACGGAGTTTTGAAAACAACACGAAAATACATGTTTCACCACATTATATCACTTGCCCACACTCGTGCAAGTAATAAAACACCACCATTTTTATCATTAATTCGCGAAAAAACCCAAGTTAAAGAAAATAATAGAATGCAACGACATGATTTTTCCGTGTTCCCGCCAAAACTTTTTCTCCCTCATACTTATTTATACACATTCCTAAGCAACCAATTCCAACCAATTCCAATTCCTCATGTAACCAATGTGTGTGGTGCCAGTAAAATGGAGCCGCCGCCGCCGCCGAACCCCTCCGCCATGTCGGCGCAGAGTCCGCAGCGGAACTCGCACGAGCACAACTCCCTCGACTACACGCGCACCCCAGAGAACAACTACAGGTAACATAATAATGGCAATAAGACTCTTTCCCTTGGAAGAGCTAGAGCTTTCTTCTCTTTCCAATTCTGCATTGATGCGCCGCTGTCTCAGAATATTTGAATGATAAAAATACTAATTTATAATAATTGACGACGAAATTATTGAATTATATTTATTGTATTATAATAATATTACATTATGTTAATTACCTACATTAGTCCGGGCGCATACGACGAGAAGAACCGTAAGAAAAACCGTCCGGTTTCGCCCGAAGGCGCTCCGTGCATATATTTTGTACTAGGTCCCGCACACCGTAAGAAATATCTCGAGACGCCCGTCTCGCTCGCACCAGTTAATTCTACGCAGTGTTCGGTCGGTCCGGCGCCTGTCGGGTGCCGTGCCGAATCAATGTGCGACCACTCTTAAGAGGAAGTCTGTATGGCACTGTATTGTATAAGAAGACCTGTCCTACCTACATTCAGCAATAAATATTCTTGATTCTTGACGCAGATCGAATCGTTTGACAATCAGCTACGTATTTCAAACCCATTCGCAAAAGTTTCGACTCCGAAACTACACTATCCTTCTCTGTCATTTGTTATGCAGAAGACGGAGATGGTGAGATGAGAGTAGTTTTCCGAATTAATTTTGTTTATGTTTATAATACGGAGCCTAATCGATCGCGTTGACTTTCAGATTTGTATGAAATAAGTGTAGTGCCGAATCTTGACACAAAATGGCGCCACTTTTTTTTTATACTGCTTATTATTTTTAATTTCTTTATCCGTTATGTTGCTTAATTTAAATGAATTCTAATCTTAGGATATTTTGCAAATAATGCCTGTGATGTGACATTCAAAAGTTATTTGTGGCCACTAAATGTTTCTGATTTCTGATATTATTTTACAGTCCCCACCGTCCGTCGGAGTACCGCAGCCCGCAGCACGGCGCGCGCGCGCCCGCCAACGGCACCGGCGGCGGCGCGCCCGCGCACGCGCGCGGGCCCTCGCTGCCCAACGTGCCCACCAACGAACACGCCAAGTACAGGTCACTACTTACTTAACAACTGGTTAGCAGCGCAAGCGCCGTCGTTTAGTCACAAAAAAAAACACGTACTTAAATTAAAATTATTAAAAGAAATAAGTATAGCTATAGATGGATTAGTAAAATATCTCTAACATGTAATTTTTGTAATTTTTTGGTAACAAGTTTCATTGATATTTTTTTTGTCCGTTTGTATGGATTTACTCTGAAATGAATTGATTAATAACAGAAAACGTCCAATACGCAGCATGTCCAACATTCGTGGTAAGCAAAAAGACACATGGAAACGTTGTAGTTATTGGTAAATATAGATTACTAGCTGCGTCCCGTGGTTTGACCCATGTCCATTCGCCAAGTTTTTGACTTGGCATGAATTTTGGATATACCGCGAATCGGACGTATAGCGATAGCTGCACATTTTGCGAAATCGATATTCTGCGACTGAATGCCTTTGTTTTTATTTTTGATGTGATAAAATCAATGAGCTAAAATACTTTTAGAAACGACGAACTACGATATGAACTACGATAACACAAGCGCTCTAGCATACATTGAACACTATACAAGCGACATAACATCTAAATTTGAACAATTGTGAACTATGTAATGCACGTTTAGGTATGTACTCGGACGTTTTTTGACTGTTTTGACTTAGAGATTGTGACTATTTAGATATTAGCTCAATGGATAAAATGAATGTTTTGTTGTGTGGGTATATAGCGCGCGAACGAACTCGGCGTCGCAGGCGGACTACCCGGGGCGGGGCGCGGCGCCGGTGCCGCCCTACAAGCCCGTGCCGCCGCCCAAGCCCAAGCACTACCGCCCGCCCGAGCCCGCGCACCTGCCGCGGAACGGGGTAACCTAACACATATGCACACCATCAACATAATTAACCTAGAATTATCCACTACTGCATAAGCCTCTTCTAAGGCACCACACACCTACACGTTCACACACATTACGCTCAAACACACTCACACAAACTTTTGTATTCATATTATTAGTGTGATCAACAGTAAATAGCAGCTGCGCCCCGCGGTTTTACCCGCGTGATGAGGAAAAACAGTGACGATGATGATGATAAAATAATTATATCTTATTCCGGGAACTAAACAATGTATCTCCGCTCCGAGTTTTATCTAAATTCGTTCAGCTGTTTCGGCGTAAAGAGTTAGCAAACACACACACACATATATACCGACAAACTTAAGAATTTATAATAATAAGTGTGATTGTCACGCAGGGCATGGAGCCAGGTCCCCCCGGAGGCGCAGGCGGCGGGGGCGCGGGGCGCGGCTCGTTCCCCCCGCAGTACTCGCACCAGCACTCCGCCTCGCAACCGCACCGCGCTCTCCCGCCGCACAATAACTACCACCAGGTAACTGACGCAACTTCACAACATGACGCTGTCAAAAACGCCTTGCCAGGCGTTAATTAAACTTCTCCATGATTACTCCTCCAGTTTAAGCTGAATTATCTGGGAATACATCCAATTATAAACAAGGTGTCGAGCGCTAAGCTGTACCTATTTACTAACTTTAATGCTTATCAATGTATAAGCATTTGTACTAATTTGTAACTAAATAAGATAGAAATATAATGAGATAATTTTTATTTTATGGCTGACATGCTTGACCTATTCACCTGGTATAAAGATGGAAATACCCCTAGCGTGTAAGACACCCTTAGGCGACAGTAAACATTTGAGAAATAACGATACTTACATTGTGTTGCAGGGCAACATGTACGGAGGCCAGATGCCCCCGCAGTCTCCGCCTTACTCGGGCCCACCGGCGCACCATCGCGCCATCAACCTGCCGCACAACCCGCATCTTATAGGTGTGTCTGCAATAAACACCATTTCAGTCACAACATGCAAAAACTAAAACGATAATGAAAAGGGGTGAACTTTTGCTTGAATTTTCCTGCTTTTGGATGCTTGTAATTATGGACTGGCAATATAGTAACGGAGCTTATATATTTTTGCTTTTTTTAAGCTGTGGTAGCATAATCGGGAGACCGCTTGAATTGTAATCGTGAGGTTCAAACCCAGGCCCGTACCAAAGATAATATAATACTATACATTATACTATACTTAAACTTATGTAAAAATATCAGAAATCAGAAATATTTATTGGCCATAAATAACTACGAATGTTACAGGCAAGTCATTTTATACAGAAAATATCCTAAGATCAGAGTTCATTTTTAATAAATCAACGATTAATGAAATTAACAGTACTAAGAATAGAATAAGAAATGATAACTATAACAGGTAACTGTGATAACTCCGTTTGTTCCTTAGGTATGCAAAAATGAGGATTCCGAGAGCGTCATTGACATATATTCAGCTATTTTGTAAAATGGATTGCTCTCAAAGAAATGCTTAAGGGTTTTCTTATATTTACTAAAATCTAATTCAGTTATATCAACATACAAAATTGACCGTGTCCGTGTTCCCGCCAAAATAACATCTTAGATAAAAATCTATAATGTCAAGTTATCACCAATGAGCTCTTTGAAGTTTATGTACGTATACTCATAACACTGGCTTTTCGGTGAGGAAAACAAGGTGAGGAAACCTGAATACGTCCGGAGAAGAAATTCAGAGGCGTATGTGAATTCACCAACCAGCAACTGGGCCAGCGTGGTGGATATGGCCCATTCGCCCTTCGAGGGCAGGCCTAAATCCAACAGTGGACTATTAAAAAGGCTGATTATACTTTTTATTTTCTTCTATACATGTTCCATGCACATGTTTAAATTAAATGACAAACTGAATTACCACTTAAACCACTTACAGCAAAAGTAATGTTTACGTATAAAGTGTTTTTTCGCAATATTTTACCCTTGTATTTAGATTCTAGACTTTAGTTTGATTATAAATCTGCCTTATTTATACGTTTTTATTCTTTTGATAGATAGAGATCCTCTAAGATTAGATCATCTCTGCCTCAAGTCAAGCAATGACCACAGAACACAGTCTAGGAAAGATGGAACGCGCTCACATAGGTCAAATTTGTAACTGTAGAATGTTTTCCATCTTTCAGATTTAGCAGGGAGCAGAGAACAGCGAGGATCTGCGTTTGAACTTTACAGGAAACCACAGCACATGCATAACCTGAGGTGAGTCATACTTCACACAACATCTCATACATTTGTCTATGACTCATTCAATTTACGACTTTATATTATGAGTGGTAAATTCTAAAGTTCTATCTACTTCAAGTGCATGTTTTCAAAATTTAAAAATATAAGTCAGTCAGTTTCTTATTTTATACTCAGTCCCTGTACAATTTGCTCTAACATGCAAACACCGATCGCTTCACATCGACTAACAACGTCTTGTCGGGCCACAGTATTAGCTATGGTATCGTATGTGGTTATATTATCTGTAACATATCTATATCGGGGAGTTAAAGCAGTGAACAAACTCTAGGATTCTACTGAGAGTTAAATTCGAAATCTCACAAATCTTATATACATTTTGGCAGACAATATATTCATGGGAACACCTATTTCGAATATTATAACATTCACTGATAGTAAATACCTTCTGTAACTTTGTTTCAAGCTCAGTGTTTATACTATTTTATATACAAATATTTGTATACCAAATCGAGGTGTATCTTTTTAGTTTCCCTACTGGTTGTTCACTCTGGCGATAGTCTGTAAATTGTAATAACATCTGTATTCTATTTAGAGTATTTAGTTGATGAACGAATATTGGCAGTGCGTGTCTGCATTTTAGTGCAATTTGTTGATTTTAACTTGAAAGCATATTGAATTAAGTTGTCTGTAAAATTTACATCTTCAGTCGGAATCTTGATTGTCACGTATCTATTTCTATCCATACCATCTATTCTATTCATTGTAAATCACTTTCGATGTGTATTATGTTTCATAATTAGGTACTTTCGTCATTTCAGTTCAACTTTTCTTGTAATTAGATCTTATCATCCCTCTAAACCTGACAAATATTTCAATATGCTTGTTACTGAATCACTAAATTCATCTTTTTAAATTGCCATACTCATTTAGACAAACCACATTTTTCAATCAAATTCATAGTCCATTGAAAAATCTGGCAAGTCTAGAGATATCATTGAGTAACTAAGTGGGTTTGGTTGTGGGTTTCCGCAGTACATCCGATGCCATGAACTCGAGCGTGGAGCGCGACGAGACGTTCTCACCAAAAACTAAAAAGAAATTGTCCAAAAAACCATCGTTCATTAAAAACGCAGTACTCGATTTATTCCGTTCGAAAACTAAAACCTCTCAAAAGGTATCTCGCCAGAAGTCACTCTGCGAAAATGACTTACAGCAGAGATACGCGTCGCATCAAATGCCGATGCTGCGGCGAGAGAAGTCCGACCTCAGCGATTTAAACACACACATGCGAAACCAGCAAATCAGGAACCAAATGCTGCAACGCAGTAACTCGTCTTCCTGCGAAAAGCCAGTATTGAAACCGATTCTGAAGCGACAAAGCTCATTCTGCGACGACAGAAGCGGGTCAGTTTGCACAATCAGAGATTATGATGCAAAACCCGTATTCAAAAACTTGAGAAGACAGAACTCCATGTGCGACTTTGAAACAGAACCGAAAGTTACCCCTCTGTTACGTAGACAAAACTCTCTTATCGAGTATAATAGGAGAGGAATCTACGGTCACACATCCAACTTTAATATGATTACCAAAATAGATCCAATCTACCAAAGACAGCAAATGAAGCACGAGCCCTTCCATCCTACCCAACCCCTACCTCCAGAACCTGTTTACCAAAGCAAGGAGCATTTAGTTTACGATCCTATACCTAAACCTAGAAGGACTTATACCTCCGTTTATGATACCTCAAGTGAAAACCCATACGGGAGTAGGTCTGAGATGTCTAACCAAAGCTTCGAAAACCCATACGGAAATTCTCAAACCTTACCAATGCCACTTTTAGATCCGCCGTATGCTACAAGGTCTGAATGTATAAGAGAAAATCCATATGCCACCAGAAAAGAACTGGAAACTGAAAGCCCATACACAAATAAACAAGAGATGGTTAAACAACTAGATTCGTCTTACAGTGAGTCGCCATATTCTAGTAAGGAACAAATGATGAGAGGAAGAATGGCTTCAGACAGTCCATACACGACAAAGGAAGAAATGTTGCGACAACGGTTTTCTGAATCTCCGTACAATACAAAAGAAGATATTTTAAAACAGAGATTAGAAAGTCCTTTGATTAAAGAACCTATTTATGGAAAGAGAACTTACGAACCTCCACCGAGCACGTCTTGGACTGAAAACCCTTACGCTATAAGACCAGATAGACGATTACATACACCTGTCAGCTATCCGGGTAGAGTTTCACCGATGAGCAAATGTTTGAGCGAACCTCCTTACGCTACAAGAACAGAAATGATGACTAGAATAGGTCAGACAGAATCGCCGTATGCTTCTCGATCAGAAGTTAAATCGAGTTGTTCCGATACGCCATATGTGACTCGGCATGAAATCGTAGATGCCATGCCTGAAATAAGGCCAGCGTCAGCTGAGTGTACATACGTTTCGAAACAAGAAATTCTATCACAAAAAGCGGCTCTTTTGGCAAGCAAAGAATCAACCTACAGCATCCGTTTGGAAGAAAAACTGGAAATAATTAAACAAAGAAACCAAGCTAAGAAAGAAATGATTTATCAAACGAGAAAAGAATGCAACGAGAGCGACTCTGTTAAGATTAGAGAGCCTCTTTACGTTTCTAAAAGAGAACTAAAAGAAAGCGTTATTTATGAATCTCATCAGGAAACAAAAGAAACACCACCAGAAACATCTAAACAAGATGGTAGCGCCAGAAATAGTCCGTACGAGCTTAGTGATGCCAATCATTTGTCAAGGCGTGATCCGATTTACCAGACGAAAACAGAAGCTCTAGGAGGTACAGACACTGAAACATTCCAAGAGATTGATTTCTCAAAACTTAGATTAACTGAAAGCCAAACTGATTCTGAAAAAGAGAAATCGATGAATCTAGAAACTAAAATATTGAAAGGTGAACCACTTTTCGCACCCAGATTGCACGGCAAAGCAGATCACATCTCAAATGCTTTGAAAGTAACAACCTCTCCTGTTCCTTATGAATCAACTACCTCTATGGAAACCCATTACGCTTCCGAATGTAGCATGAACTTCGAAAATAAGCCTCAAAGCACTCCTTACACATCACAAGATTTGCAAGACAAATCTTCAAAGTCGAACCGAACTGTGACATTCTGTGAACAAATATTAGAAAAGAGCGAATCGAGTCAGGATAATTCTGAAAATATGTCATCAAGTCAAAATGAGACGACAATAATCAATAATCAGGCGACTGTATTGCAAGCATCTTCATCAGACAGCAATGTTTCTAGTAGCAAGCCGGAAGAGGTTACGCCTGAAGGGCCTCATACGACATGGGGAATATTTGATAGTGAAGGAGGCGTGTTGGAAGATAGACAATGGGGCGTTTCCCTAATTATACCTCCGAAGGCCATTGCTCCAGGCATCAAGCAAAAGATCTACTTTACGGTGTCAGACCCAAGGCTGAGCCAGCGCGTGGGGGGACCTCCAATCGATATGGACAACGGTAATGCTTTTGTAATGAAGCACGCGTTATGTAGAACTAGACTGCACATACTAATTGGCCTTTTAACGTATGCAAAAGATCGGAATTTAGAAATAATATTTGGGAAATTTGCAGAGATGGGAAACTCTTGCAGAGTGGAATTTTGTCTGTTTCCTTTAAGTTAGTATAGATAGCATAGTTTTGTTCAGTTTTTTATTTTTGCACGAGTTGTTTTGCACAGCATGTGGTAGCAGTGTGATTATTTATTGTATTTATTTCTCTTCCAAATGTATTTAATTTCAATTAAATTATGTTATCATTCCATCATTGTTAGTTATTTTCTAATATAATCATGCACATAGACGTTAACCAGCTTGATCACATCATAACTAACACAACATAGTGACTAATGAAACTCATGTAACCCATAATTCCATTTATATTTACGCAGTTTCTACAACACAATACACTCGTACTTAGAAGTAGAAGAGCAGAGACGACAACGATTGTTGTACTACCTACATCCGACCAAATCGTACGTTTGAACAACATTTGAATTTGTGCACTGTACATAGTGTGTATCTAAGTTATATGTTCACCTCTTTGTGTGTGCACTTGTTCCTCTATCTGTATTTTTGGGAGAGCCGTGTTGATGTTTTCTAAATTTATTGCTGTTGATACGTCTTCTCTTGGCTCTTGGGCTACTGTTTCTGTATGTGTACGTGTTGTCAGTACGTCTGCTTTGCTTGGTTTCTTAGTTTTATTCGCTTTGCTTGCCTAATAACCTGCATTAGTGTGTGTTGCGATTTGTGTTTGTGTGTTCAAGATTTCGTCATCTCTACCCACTACCAACAAACTTAATCTTAGTTTTAAAACCTTCTTTTGCACATAATTTTATTCTAATGCTCACTTGCAGAAAGTTATATTTCAATATATTTTCTGGAAAAGCTATGGTGTACCTAAATGTAATATAACTCGTGCCTTGTTTTTCTGCCACATTCAGCAGTTTTACTGTCTTTTACATTATTTATACTTACAGCTTAAAATGTACAACCACGTATACATTTTCATAAACAAAATAAATAAATAAAATGAATTTTGGTAGACATCATAAAAACACAACCAATAAAACAACAGGAAAACAAAAATAAAAGGACCAAAGCTTTTCCACTGATATTTTTGGCGAATCTATAACTCGAGTTTATGTGGCAGGTGAAGCGATGCTGTCTCCACTAGTGATGTGCGGGCCGCAAGGTTTAGTATTCCTCCGGCCAGTGACGTTACGGCTGCCTCACTGCGCCAACGCGGTCCCCACACTGGGGCTCACGATTAAAGCCACCGACACCGAAGCTCACCTCAGCACGGACTGGGATCAAATACATCTGCCGACCACTACTACTCTCAACACTGTTGCTGTTAAAGTAGACCATTTTTGATGTTAACAGTTTTGTAGCTGTAATTTTTTATGTAGATTGTAGTGCAAATACAGTTTTTTACTCGATAAATTTGCCAACGACAAAATCAGGTTTATCGATTTCTGTCATATTTAGTATACTTCAAATTTATCGATCAGTACAGGCACTGCTTTTCTAAAGTTAGCTATTTTTGATACGTCGTTGATGAGTCTACTGTTCACTTTTGATATTTGTATAAATTGATCGCGAAGATTTGTGTGACAGTTATTCTTGTTTATTTTGTATTGTTTTAAACTTTCGGCCTTATTTAAAGAATCCTCTCAAATTGACAATCGTTATTTTACTTAGAGAGGAGTTTTTAAATATATCCCTTTCTGTTTTGACTTGGTGTTGCCATACATGTTTATCGGAGTAGTTGAAAATTTTATATTTAAGTACAATACCTATGTATTTTGAAAGTTTTGGTAGAAATGAATTTTAAAATCAAATCCATACGAGTTTGTCATAAATATCATAACTTTTACAAATAAACGTTACGACTACGTGTTGTAAGTAGATGTTGCCATCTTGTATTTTATGCATTGCACTTGTATATTTCCCACCAAGTAAATACGCTCGCCTTTACTTATCGTAGTGGTGCTAAAATTAATTAAAATGTAGAATCTCGGAACTGTAATGAGCTTTGATAAAGTGATACGTGTGACTACTAAATATTATATTGGAAAAATGCAAACTATATTTTAAGATGGGATTGACTGATTAATGTTGGAAATGCTAACGAAACTTGGTATTTATTGCTGGTTGGTTGTATCGGTTATAAAATGCTAAACCTTTAATGAACACCCAATGAGATGCATTGACCTAGAATTTAAATTGACATTCAGGTCTAACTTACAAGGATGCCTTACCATAACGTAGTTTAACATTTTAGTTATTAGTCATTACACCTATGTTATATTATTAAACACGCAACCTTATTTAGCAATAAATAATCATATCGGAATGTTTATTAATGAAATATTTTATTAATTAGGCTTCCGTAGAATTAAACGTTTGCTAAGAATCATAATAAAGTGCTAAAGAAATTCCTAGCTTAAGTCAAACGTATTTAGTTTCAATCACGTATACCTAAAGTCTTAATCGATACGAGTAATATTGTATATTTTATTGTTATTAGGTGATACAAAAGTCTAGATTGGACTTGATGATTAAATTTTTTATCTACAGAGAAGTTTTTTTATTTCCATGTCTCATACAGAGAGTATGTAAACCGCTCCCGAAAACGAAGATTGGTGATAGCAGGTACTCATAACATCATCAGCCAGAAGAGTTCCACTGCAAGATGAAAGCCTTCCTCTTAATAGGAGGGGTTGCCATCACGCTTGGCAGGCGGAATAAGAATGCTCACCACCCGGGAGGACGCTGCTGCCCGTCCTCCGGTGGTTCTGGATGCAGTGTTTTTGTAGTGGTAGGACTCTACTGCAGAGTCCACCTGGGGAAGTACCACACCTTTGCCAATTATTCAACCGCCAAACAGTAGTGTGCAAGCATTACTGTGTTCCGGTTTGAAGGGCAATGTTACCAGAGAAATTACTGGGTATGAAGAGATTTAACATCTAATATCTGAGGGTGACGAGCGCAGTGCAGTGCGGCGCAGGATTGTGTTCGCAAGTTTACAATTCTGGCACTGCTACTGTTAATGGCAGACGTGACGCTTACCAGCAGGTGAAAGACTTGCTCGTCTCGTCACTTGACTGTATAAAAAAAAACATGAAACTATTGACAGCAGCTATTGGTAATTACTAATACGATTCAATCAAAAAAATAGTGAAATATTTTTTAATCTTTTCAGTTTTGGAAGAGGTTATTGGTATCTAAAACATAGTATTAGTACTAGTTCGGAGCCAACAGATTCTTACACTGCCGACTGGTAGTGGGTTTGAGCATTTGGATTGTTTCTAGACTTTCATCGGTCTGGATACAATCCTTTTGTTTCTTGTTGTGTAGTAGGCTAAGTAGTATTGTATTTTGTTGTAGTTAATAAAGGCTTATGCCTAAAAAAGAACAATAATATATCATACAAATACACTGTAACAATGTAGGCCCAATAAATATCTTTATATTTGTCTCTCTTCTTCAAGTATTTTTTTTTTTCTCAGACACCATCAACATCTACTTTGAGAACTTTTAAACAATTTTAAAAGAAGCTTGTAGTAAAGTTGCCATTGCTTTGCAGCTGTACAAGAAAGAAATGGAACTAAATTCAATACAAAATATTATTCAGTGTTGCCAAGTTATACGTCATTTTGAAGAGTTTGCATAGAAAGTATTGCCCCCATTTTTTTTCTACTCTTTCTGGTACAACTATACTTGGGAGTGATTGGATTTCAGAAAAACATAAAAATATAAAATACTTGACACTGGCAAATGCACAGATTGCATCATAATCCTCTTACGAGGTAAGAAGGAAAAACTCACCTATAACTTGCCATTAACATTACCTTGTGTAGGAAATCATATTATCGTCTGTTGCATAGACGATTTTAACCATAATGCATAGGTAAGGCACGAACAAATGATCAATCCTAATAATTTTCCCATGCATGTTCTCATATAGCACCGATGCAAAGTATGGTGTAATATTATAGTACCTATTTCCAACATGCCTTTTGGTTACCAAGTAGGTAATAAAGTACATGGGTACCTCATTTATTGGGTTATATTTGTACGTGTCCTTTAATGTGCAGACTATCTGTGCCTCTATAAGGGGCCTACTTTTTGCAATTACTAGGCAATAGATTTTTGTAGGCAGTGATACAGTTCCATATAAGCCTGTCCGCACACGCATTCGCAGGCACCCAACAGGCACCGGTCCGGCGCCGTACGACCGTAACACACTGCGCACAATTAACTAGTGCGAGCGAGACGGGCGTCTAGAGAAATTTCTTACGGTGTGCGGGACCTAGTACAAAATGTATGCACGGAGCGCCTTCGGGCGAAACCGGACGGTTTTTCTTACGGCTTTTCTCGTCGTATGCGCCCGGTCTAAAGGAGCTCATGGTATCTAAATAAATTTTCCTACATTTTCAGAAGCGCCTGAATTTATTCCTAATGATCCCAAAGGTTTTATTCGAGGTAAATGTATAGATCGAAAACAACTAAAACTCATAGAATAATAACTTAAGATGGTTTTTATTCGAACGAAGGAAACATTACGGCTAGCCGTGTTGAAGAATGAGAAGCAAGAATACTAGGTAGGTACTAGTAGGTAGGTGAACTTTCAAAGCCGCATACGGTGAACTTTCGAAGCCGCATCATAGTCGGGCTAATCGTTAGCCCACCGCCCTAATACAAATTGGTTCCGTTTTCAAAAATGACTAGCTGTTATGTACGGTTAATTCTAAATTAGGCTGCGACACATACACCAGCGTAAATACAAAATGGTTCCGTTTTCAAAAATGACTAGCAGTTATGTACGGTTATTTCAAAATGGTTCCGTTTTCAAAAATAACTAGCAGTTATATACGGTTAATTCTAAATTAGGCTGCGACACATACACCAGCATAAATACAAAATGGTTCCGTTTTCAAAAATGACCAGCAGTTATGTACGGTTAATTCTAAATTAGGCTGCGACACATACACCAGCGTAAATACAAAATGGTTCCGTTTTCAAAAATAACTAGCTGTTATGTACGGTTCATTCTAAATTAGGCTGCGACTCATACACCAGCGTAAAAGTACGGCCTTATCACCTCAACCGATTTCTTCCAGGCAACCTTTGGGTGGAGATGACGTCTTTAATTCCGTTACGTTTCGCGTAGCTTACACAAGTGAAAAGAAACTCTTGCGCGAGTTCAACTGTCACATCCGTAATTTTTCTTTCGGAAAACGGAAACCATCCATCGGAAACATTTCCGATGGAATTGTGAATACCCCTGCTGATCTACCTATTCGATATATTTACGTTCGAAAATGAATCTATGTAATGGCTAGAATAGGCGTGTGGCCTAATGTTTAATTTATGACAAATAACAGGCTTAGTGATGAATATAACTAAATACATTACACATACTGAAACAATCAATTGTATTGGCTGATAAATCTCTGAGATATGAGCGTTTAAAGTTTTAGGTGGGGATAGAGAGGGGATGCTCTATCCCTTTCTCACAAAGCACGTGTTAGTATAGCATTTGTATGCCACGCCTGAGGCTTGACGTCATAGCTCAGTATAGCGCGCTCTCTGTCTAGCTTGAAATTAAAATACTTAGAACTTATTTATTTTTGAATTATTTTAAATTTTGTTTTCGTTGATAGGCTCTATTGATAATCAGCTTTTATATGAGGTAATAAAAAAATTGTAGTCATCATGCCTATTGTGGCAGGGCAGTGACATGATATAGAGGAATGAAGCCCGGTTATTATTCTCGAGAAGCTACAGCTTTATGAGGTCACGTCGCGCAACGATGATGGCGCAATCCATGTCATCGGCGGAATCTCCTAATAAGTACCTATGTGTATTTACTCTGGTCCGACTGAACGTAGAATTATGTGTAGGTACGTGTTACAGAACTTCTCGAAACGTTTCGTTTGAAATCCTAATAAAGCATTTTTTTTAGTTTAGCTTGATACACCTTCTCTAATCGATCCTTCTTTTATTTACTCTATTGTGGCTCGGCCCGAGACCCGAGATGCCGCTTTGTCTTGTAGAGAGTGCGCACTCAACCACTATATTTTAAACCGACTTCAAAAAAGGAGGAGGTTCTATGTTCGACTGTATGTATGTTTTTTTTGTACATTCACCGATTTCTCCGTTTTTTAAATTCTTTTTTTATTAGAAAGGGTATACTCTCGAGGTGGTCCCATATTAATTTTAAGTAGGTTGTTTTTTTCTTGAAAAAGTTACTTATTCGTTTTTAATTTATCACTTCCAATGGTATTATGCTCAAAGGATGCTACAGGGTCAATTTTCAATAAATAATCAGGTACAGTCCGCGAGGTATAAGCTGAGCTTTTCATTTGTGTGAGTGTACATGGATAGTGTAGGTGTGATAACCGGCCTTAGGCGCGGCGCCATTTTCGCCCGGTAAAAACTGATTTTGGGTAACCGGCCTGAGGCGCGGCGCCATTCTGTCTGAGCTTTGCATTAGTCACTCACACTAATGCAAAGCTCAGCTTATACCTCGCGGACTGTACTTACCTACCTAGGTAAAAAAAGTCACGTACCTCCACAACATAACTAACTTATTACTAGGTAAGTATACCTACTTTGCAAATAATTGCAATATTTGGCTGTATCGGATTAGAAATAGGGGCAACTATTTCTAATCCGACACAAATCCTTGGAAGAGTAGTTATACCTTATAGTTAAACTTAATCCTGGCGCTATCTGTGCACACGGAACCACTTCAATGGGGATCCACACTGCGATTTTTTACCGCTAGGTGGCACAATTGATAATCTTATACATTTTATTGTTTTTTGTTTTGTTTTTGCAGATAATATTTTAAACACTCGGATTACCAGGGAGAATCTGCATAATATACTGCCTGACAGGCAATCCTTTGCCTTGCTAATTAAAGCTCTGTTCAACATAAAATGTAAACAACTATCGAACCTATAAATTTATTTTCAGGCCGTCAACAGCTGCATGGATTCTTAAAACAAGGCACAGTACCCAGTATTTTTCCTTGGTCTAGATTATCGACAACGCCCTCATCAAGAACAGATAGATAAGCAACGATGAATAAGAAAACTAGATTTTGCCACATCCGGACCGCTGCTGGCGCCATCTGTGAAAAGTTTTGCCTGTGGAACCTCATTGAAGCAACTTACAACTTTTTAAAGCGGTTGCCAGTAGCAGCAACGAAAAACCCAGGTTACGTATTCTATATGCGCAGTTTCTCAAAATCGTTGCATTTCTGTTGCTTGTTGTCGGTTGCCGCAACGGGGAGCTCAAAGTTGCTCCGTGGACATAGCGACGAAGGGACGGACCGTGCAAACTGCCATAATGATTTCATTAAATATAGCCAGTGTCACACGATCACACGAACATCGCACCTACACCACTGAATTAATAATAATACTTATAGTAGGTACCTACAATGCGTCACGGCTTGTAATGGACTAGGTATATGTAATGGACAACTCACAATTTTATAATCATTGGCTATTTTAGGAAGTTATGAAAAGGTAGCAAGCAGACCGAGAGAAGAATCTAACGAAATTCTTGAGTCAACCCTTAAACTAATGAAAACCATGTACCATTTTAGAATACTTACAAAGGTTATTGCAGATCTAAAAATATAAAATGATTTCGAACAGTTATTTACATACTTGATATTAAGACCTAGCGTGTTATTTCGATGGAGCTCCTCCATGATTGTCTAGCTTTGTCACATACGGGAAATAGGCGATCAGTGCCCTTATCATGGACGTTCGTGATTCTTATTGCGAGCGTGCGCGAGCAGGAGGGCGCATGGCGCGAGTGGTTTGGTACGAACAGGATGGCATGCTATCGCAATCGGAATCGCGAACATCCATGATAAGGGTGCAGGTCACGAAGCGTACCTACTTGGTACCTACTATAAATAAAACTACTGTGAGAAATAGTGGAGATAAGAGTACATATATTGTAGAA
The DNA here is from genome assembly GCA_905404285.2 of Erannis defoliaria. Lineage (NCBI taxonomy): Eukaryota > Metazoa > Arthropoda > Insecta > Lepidoptera > Geometridae > Erannis > Erannis defoliaria. Next base: position 4,748,887 of record FR990066.1, on the reverse strand, counting down.
ACAAGTGTTATTTTAAGTCGTCAACGTCATCGACTACGCCACGGCTTCAATGCTACGCCGCAGTCATCCCAGTGCTACGCGAGGTGAAGATGCGGAAATGGATCTCACTCCTAATGGAACTACCACTCTGAACACACGTGCCTTAGATACCAACGAATATATCACTAATATAAATAAAAAGTCGTCTAATTTCTGGACCTAACACTACAAGCCCAATCATCCGAAAAACATTTACCCTCCTTGACAGACGGATAACAATCAAAAGGACAGTTCTGATGTAGTTCCTCTGTTGACCACGATCATTGTAAGACTTGTCTCACCGTAGCAGCTTGAGAACTGATCTGTGTTGTAATTTCATGACGATAATGGAGCTCGTGACTAAAATGATGCAGTTTACACCGATCTTACCGAATCGGACACTATCGAATTAAAGTTTTGAAGTGACGACTAAAAATAACTGAAATCAAGGCGTGCGATTTGTTTCAGCCGGCTTAGAAGATAATCGTCCTAAATCTAAGATATAATCTAAGGTATAATTATGGTTTAGGGATCTCTGGAGTGATAATATAAAGCCAGATAAATCAAAATTTCAGGGCGCAACCTCTTCAAAACTTGATCTTAAACAAATATGTTTCAAAACGCATGTTTAAATGTTTGTTTGTGTGTGTGTTTTGTTGTGTCATGTTTGTGTAATGTTTTATTTATGTTTAGTGCAAATAACTGTATCCTTATCTTTAAATAAATAATAAAAACCAGCAAAGTGAGAGTTGGGCTTGCGATAACACAAGAAAGAAGACACCTTATTATTTTTAGTTAAGTACTCTAATAAAATAGTACAATAATAATTACATGTTTATCAGTTATTTTATATGATGATTTACGGGATATTTATTGGCCTACGCAGATGATATTGTGAATCGAGCTCCGAATGTTTCAGCGCTATGGTGGGTTTAAAACATTTAAATACAGCCACGACAGATAAATGTTGAGTATTCTATTCTATAGGAGGACGTGTCAGGCAGGGATCGTCGAATAAATAAAACTATTCTTGTGTTCGGAGCAATCGCCTGTGTAATATTCACTATTCCTCAGTGCGATATTATTTACTTAAATTGGAGATGCTTATGGATAGGACAATAACAACTATGACTCACAATCATATTACGATTTACGGGAAAAACACACAGGCACGGCCATTGATGAATCCATAAAGTAAAATAGATCAGAAAGTGACAATAAACAAGTATTGATTAATCATAGACTAATCAATACTTTGGCTTAACACATTTTTCATTTAGCCATAAGAACATAATACATTTTATTTCTCTACAATAAATAGGTACCTTGCTAATGTAGGTACTGGCACTTGACTATTTTGATAATTATTCGATTTGTCTCTATCACTCTTATGTCTGTTTAAACGAGAGTTACAGGTGACAGAAATAGTATTGCTGGAAAAGCTTCTAGCCCCTCGGCGCATCTTGATTTGAGCCTCGCAGCGCGTACTAAAGAATCTAGCGATGCTTTTGTTAATAAATCCATGTCATCGCCAATCTTCGTTAACGAGTTGGGGAACATCTACATTCTAGATTCTCCTGTCACATTGAAGTTATTTCGTTAGTTATCATTGTAATTTGCCGCCCATTGTTGTAGAGTGGGCCTGCAACACACTACACATTGCATCTTTCTCTTGAAGTATTCATGAGCAGTCAAAACAAATCAAAAATACTTTAATAGAGCATAAAAACAATTTGAGATAATTTCAGAATTTGAACCCTGGATTAGGATTGGGCACTAGTGGTTGTGGTGACTTGACCGTTTTGTTCTTAGTTAGAACTCAAGACAGGCGGCAGTGTTTGACTGGAGTTCCGGCAGCTTAATTTGAGAGCCAGTTCCAATTCTAGGATCACGTGACGTTTCCAATCACGTGAGCTTTGGTGATGAGACAGTTGCCGACAGCGCTTTTTCAATCTACAGAGCACACTTCGTCGCGAGGCACCTACAACCCATTATTATAATTACATTATCTTTATTATGTTATATTGATATTACCACCACATTATGCGTACGGGGCAATTACTTACACCTAAGTAGATAAGATACCAACGTAACAGATAACTTGTTGTTGATAGCATCAATTAAACTTTCTAGCCGTTACCTTTGCACAATATGATTTTAAGCACTCTTACAAAGAGGTCAGAGGTTAAAATTTAAGTTTAATTAGTATGTTACACTTGAAATAGACTGACAGTCATTTTCTACACCTGCCAAGAGAATTCACGAATAAATGATTGATGTGCGATGCAGTACAAAAATGTTGTGTAAAGGATATTTTGGTAAATAGTTTAAAATTTATTTTTATATTCTCTCGTCTCTTTTAGGACAAGAGCGCTGGATTTTTCCTCGCGTAGATAATTTCTTTGACAATTCTACGCGCTAATGCTACGAATGCATGAACTGCAATTTGTTTTTGACTAATCTTTTGTTAGTAATTTGGTTCAGTAAGGGCTTTGTAGTAGAAAATAATGCTATAAATAATCCGGACCCCCTAAACCCCCCTTATATACGCCCATGACTAGACTCTATTGCAGATTGCACGAAGAAGTACCCCTTTGTCAAGCATTTCCGTATTTCGGTTTGAAGGGCCTTTGTGTTACCACAGAATTTATTGGGTATGAATAGATTTGACATAATATCTCAGGGTGACGTGGGCTCAGTGCAGTGCGATAGTAGACGTGATGCTTACCACTAGGTGAAAGTCTAGCTCGTCTCGTCACCTCATCGCATAAAAAAAACAATCTAGAGATTAATATCATAAGTATCATAGTTTTCTTTATGAGTGACAAAATGAAATAGAAAAAAAAGAGTCTATGGAAAGTAGGCATAGCATATTCAAAAAACAAAAATTATAAAACAACTTTCATAACACTGCTACGCGCTATCTGTTTTTGTTCTAATGCTGAGGCTTCACCTACCTGACGCTTTACGTCCAATTATCAGAATAATTAACGTGCATTAAATAATGCATTGAACTGACAACCGATGGGGAAGAAAGGTTCTTGAGTGGCGCCCGCGAACCGGAAGACGCAGCGTAGGAAGGCCTCCCACTAGGTGGACCGACGACGTTGTAAAAGTCACGGGCAACCGGTGGATGCAAAAGGCAGGTTGTCATACAGTGTGGTGGTCTAAGGGGGAGGCCTTCGTTCAGCACTGGACGTCTCCGGGCTGATGATGATGATGATGAAATAATGCATTAAACAATACGCTACATGGGTGGTCACACTATCATTTGACATTGATCATCGCCTATTGTCTAATGACGTTAATAATCTTCAGCATATTAGCGCGAAGCCTCTAGCATATTAGCAATACCCGGCCATAATTCTGCGTACTGTATCAAATACCGCGCTAAATAATGGCATTACACGCAGGTGAAGCCCTAGCATTACAGTAGATTACGTAGATAGAAGGTGTTATTATGACTACAAGAGTAAATCTCACAAGTCACGCTGAATAATGTTCTAGACTCTCTCCGTAATTTCAGTCCCTGGTGTCTTGAAACTAATAATTCAGCTAAAATACTAAGTGGCCTGACCTGCTTGTGACCTGCAAAATTAATCACTTTTCATTTGTTGTCTGAAACCATCTCTATATGGCTTATAATAGAGTCCAAAACAAAAACATCAATTTATCTAGTAGGCAATTGCCAATTTTGGTGTTACCGTTCCATGGGTATCGTGATATACTGTAATTGATAATTATGTAAGGTTTTTTTAACCAGTTAATGGAGTTTTAATGTGGGAGTTCCTGACGTGTCATAGGTGAACATGTTTTTGTAATGATATGATGCAAAAATATGTAATACAAGCTACCTAGCTTCTCGTAGATTTATTATCTTTGTAAATGTTTTTTTATGAAAACATTTTTAATTTCTTCCATTGTTCAAACTCAATTTATATTGCTGAAATCATTGCAACAGTCAAAGGTAGCTTTAGTCAAAAATATTCGCTTCCATATACACAAAAATATAATATATCAAAATATAATATATTTAATACATCAAAATTTGCAACTTTCAGTGAGCAACATCACGCAAGGCTTCTTGCTGTCTCGGAGCACGAGTCTGGGCAGTGGCTCCACGCCCTTCCTTCTGCAAACCTCGGGACACTGTTAGACAACGGCAGCTTCCGCGTCGCTACCGGTCTCCGATTAGGAGTTGCCATTGTCGAAGCCCATACGTGTCCGTGTGGTAGTAGCGTCGGCAGAACTGGACTTCATGGATTATCTTGCCAACGGAGTGCTGGTCGTTTTTCCCGTCACGGCTCCATAAATGACATCATCAAGCGGTCGCTTGCCACTATCAACATCTCGGCTATTTTAGAACCAGTAGAGATTGCCCGGGACGATGGCAAGCGCCCTGATGGCTTAACTCTGATCCCCTGGGAGCGGGGAAGGGCTCTCGTATGGGACACAACATGCGTTGATACGTTAGCCCCTTCTCGTCTCAGCGGGTCAGCACAAAAGCCGGAGCCGCGGCGGAGGCTGCAGAGGACGCCAAGCGGCGCAAGTATTCTTCTCTTTCTAACGAATACATTTTCATGCTGCTTGGCGTCGAAACGTTTGGCACATGGGGTCCAGCAACAAAAAAAAATTTTAAATATATATCACCACGCTTGGTCGACGCCACTGGCGACAAGAGAGCTGGCTCATTTCTCGCGCAGAGAATTTCTTTAGCAATTCAACGCAGGAATGTAGCCAGCGTTCTTGGGACCTTACCACACGGACACCGTTATTTTTTCGATTAATAATAGATATTTAATATTTTATTTAGGTAGTTTTCGTTTTTTAGTTTTTATTAATGTCAAAGAATGAATTAAATATATTAAATACAAAAAATAAATAAAAAAAGAATTGACGAAAAATATAATTCATAATATTTATATAATATTGTATGTATATTAGATATCAGTAATTTTTTTTTCTGTCCTGCCATTTTAGTTACCTACTATTTTTTTTATTTCTAGCTACAACCCACGGTTTCAGCGCGTGATTATGAAAAACGGTGATGATGGTGATGATAAAAAGTAGCCTATAATAATATGTTATGCCGGGATATAATTCTCCATTCCGATTTTCATCGAAATCCGTTCAACCGTTTGGCGTAAAGAGGTTATAACAAACATTCAGGTGGTCTAGGTACGACCCGCTATATGAACATAATTTTTTTAAATCTTGTAATAAAGTCAATTAATTATCCCAACACGTCCAAGTTACTGATATTGTGGCATTGACTATGAATAGCATTCACACATCGCTAAATAATGGATAATCCCACAAAAACACCGATATCGGCCCATTGTCTAAGGAGCCATAAAACGATTACGAGCAAGTGTGTTGTAATATTCGTAACAGTTCAAACAATCAAACTAATTTATGAAAACATGAAACTAAATATGCGTACATATCCGCCGTAACGGCGGGTCCCAATATTCAATCCTCGATTGGGAGATCCAAGTTAGAATGCGTTCTAAGATTGGTAAAAATGGATTGAGATCGTTTATTTGGACCGGCCGCGGCGGAAAATAATAATTAAATGATGATGACGTTGATGTCTTTTGCAGGCGTGTAAGAACATACACAAAAGATAGATAGATAGATAGAAACTCTTTATTATGCACACCAAAAAAATACAATAGAGAAAGATACACCTTATGAGCTAGTGCCACAATTGGCGGCCTTATCGCTAAACGCGATCTCTTCCAGGCAACCATAAAAGAGTTCAACGCGTGCACTCAATTTCGATTTTTCTTGTTAATTGGGAACGAAATGTGTTAAACGTCAGTTTACAAAGTCAGCTTTTAAAAGGCTACGTTTATTCCTAAGTATTCTTCTTCTTTGGGTTTCGTTGTATTTATTTTATATTATTATTGATTCAGGTGCTACTTAGCAAAAGTTCATTTTAACTCACTTCTTAATGTGTATTTGGACACATTATAGTATGTAACAGACAGCCCTGGAACTAGGGGGGGGGGGGGGGCAAGCCGGGGCCTATGCCCCGGGCGGCAAGTTCAGAGGGCGGCCAAATTCACACTTTACAGACGAATGGACAACTCATAAATTACTTAACTAACCAAAACTACTTCAAAAAGTATATTGTTTTTTTGTTGGCTCCACTACTAGGTGGGACATTATGAAAAAATACGTTAAAACAAATTTAAAAGGAAGTAGTCAGACGAGATGGTCGGCGAAACATTGCTGTGAATGCCCTATTAAATAATTTGCCAGAAATAGCGGAAGCCTTAGAAGAACTTGAAGTTAAGAGAACTTAGAAGAAACTGTTACTAACGTTCATATGGTTTGTGTTTGAATCATGTGTTTGAATATTGTACTGTTAATAAAACTTAATATTAATTTACGATATATTATTTAAGTCAACCAACGACTAAATTCCAAATTATTTAGTGCTATCTGTTCAATGTTGCCTGTTTTTTTTTCAGAATTTTTGCTAGATTCCAAAAAACATGATTGTGTTACGAAACTAAAAGAAATACCTAACGAAAAGGAGTACATACGTTTTTATTATTATTTAATAAACAAAATAAAAATATTTTTATCAAATTATATTATTCACTAAATTCAATGTGAGCGTTGATGTCTTTTGCAGGCGTGTAAGGACATACACAAAAAAGTTCAACGCGTGCACTAAATTTCGATTTTTCTTGTAAATTGGAAACGAAATGTGTTAAACGGCAGTTTCCATAATCAGCTTTTAAAAGGCTACACTTATTCCTAAGTCTATTAAAAAAAAAACTTATAAAATTATTTCAAGGTTCATTTACTAGTAGTTCATTTTTTTTTTTAATTTATAAGTGTACTTATAGGTACCGTATCTTTATAAGTATATGATTAAAATACTTAACTTTTCCGTGATAGCCAAAAAATCCCGTGTTTCCAAAAATTACGCTACTCGTATCTCTACACTACCATTTTACCCAAATCCGTTCTACCCTTATGGAGTCGCGTGGGAACAAGCAGACTTACACACTAACTCGAAAACTATCACATTTATAATATTTCAAGATGCCTCAAGCACCATGAGATCACAAATAACATAGTTATGTCTAACACTTAGCTAAGCTACGTCATGTTTATGGAACAAGCAAGTACCGATGACTCATGTTTTCTCTCATAGGTCAAAATTAAGTCATTGTGCTGAGGGCAAAATTACGTCTTTTAACTATTGTCTTTTAACTATGTAAAGGGCTTTTGGTTCGGTGTATTTTACCCGACGACAGGTTAGAGGAAAGATTTGATTGTACTTATATGTATAATGTTTTCCTAGCTATAAAAATCCCCATTTTGACCAATCAGTAGTGCAAGTACTACCAACAGATTTTTTCCACCGAAAAATTGACGTTGATTAAGTAGTAATAGGTAGTATTGATAAGACAAAGATCATGTCTAATGTCCATGTTGTACCCGTACAGGTTGTCGTTGAGAACGATACTCTCGAAGTTGTTGACCACTACAACTACCTTGGACAGATTGTTCAGTTAGGTAGGTCCAACTTCGACAAAGAGGTCGCCCGAAGAATCCTACTCAGATGGGCAGCGTTCGGGAAATTGCGTAATATCTTCTCGTCCAAAATCCCTCAGTGTCTGAAGACAAGGGTCTACGACCAGTGTGTGTTGCCAGTGATGACATATGGAACTGAAACGTGGTCTTTAACTGCTGGCCTTTTGGAGAAACTCAGAGTCACGCAACGGGCAATGAAGAGAGCTATGCTCGGAGTTACTTTGCACGATAGAATCCGGAACGAGGATATTCGCCAAAGAACCAAAGTTACCGACATAGCTCGCAAGGTTTGCAAGTTGAAGTGGCAATGGGCAGGCCACATCGCTCGAAGAACTGACAACCGATGGGGAAGAAAGGTTCTTGAGTGCCGACCGCGAACCGCAAGACGCAGCGTAGGAGTGGACGTCTCCGGGCTGATGATGATGAGGTAGTATTGGTTCGGACGTTTGGAGGATTTAGCACCCTCTCTTAGTCTTAGCACTTTAGACTATAGGGTAAGCAAAAATGTTTCCAATTAAACTTGTCTATTATGAAAGGTGTAGTATGTATTACATGTATGCATTTACAAAAAACAAAGAAATATATAAGTATTCTCTCAGCTATCTAGTTTGCTTAGTTTGGGACTTATGTGAAAAATGTCTACCTATATTATATTATATATAAGGTTAATTATGTATTATCTAAGTTAAATAATAGCTCAATAAGATTTTTTTAAGTCAGTTAAGTACAACAGTGGACTATTAAAGGCTGATTATATTTATGAAGAAGTTTTATTTGGGTAACGAGTTCGAATTTCGCTGCTCAAAGTTGTGGTTTATCTAAAACATATGAACCTCGTTTCCAAGCTGTTTTGTCGTGTAAGGTATATGTGTGTGATATTTTTTTAGTCATAGCACCTGCAAGATAGCTGACAGTAGCGTACTAGTATATTATCAGGTTATCAGCATTATTGTATTATTCACATGAAATTGTGGCAATAAACGGGACAATACAATGCAAATTTTAAAGTGACTGACAATATGCGATTTTATAGATCTCACGTTTTTGTGGTTTGATTACCTTGTTGTTTGAAGTAGTTTAGGGATTAATAAATAATTTATAAAATGTACCTCTAAATTTTACTCTTATTTTTATGGTTAATTTCCAAATCTTCGGGAAAAAATACTACAACGAGTTTCTTATTATATTTGCTCAAAACATTAGTAAATCCGTGTTTTATCGAGTCTGTCAAGCAAAGTATTTTTTTAATGTTTTTTTTTTTTATTTTTTTTTTTTTGTATGTATTTACAAAAAAAAATGTATATAAGTATTCTATCAGCTATCTAGTTTCCATATTACAAGCTTTGCTTAGTTTGGGGCTAGATGGCGCTGTGTGAAAAAAATGTCCTGCGATTTTTTTTTTATTTAATTTTGTTTTTACAAGTTCAATTAATTTTCGCGATTACATGTATGTATTGAAAATATAGGCTAGGTAAGTTAATCTTTAGTTTTTTGCCAGCCAAGCGTAGAGATTTTGGCAACCCCCTTTTTAAGGGCCTCCGTCCAGCTGTAGACGGCTTCTGGCCTAAATAAAAAAGCCACATTAACAAGTAGCTTAATTTTTATTTTATTATTTAAGACATGAGTATAAATGGTGCTATTTAATCGGCTAGGGAGCGGTTGTAGGCATGTTGTATACAAGATAATAAGCAACAATTTTTGTACAACAAATTTTGATATATCACGAAAAAAAAATTGTTCCATAAAAAATGTTCACGGATCTTGGGATAAAGTGTATTGAACAGCAGATTTATATTTCGTTTTTTTTTTTAAATCGTTCAACATAAGTTGTTTGTTATCTTATAATCAATATTCTCACAACTGGTCCCTAGCCGAATAAATAGCACCATGTATACAAACATCTATTAAAGAAATTGAACACACCGCATCCCACACCTCTTCAATTTCTTTTCTGGCCAAGGACCACTGGATCGTCAATAAAGGTCACAGGTAGAATAATGACTCCTAATTTACAAATAATAAGGTACAACACACGTGTCGCCCAAACTTGACCTTCTGCGGCCCATCATTACCTAATTCATGTAATTCTGGACTATTATAATTATACGTAAACAGATCGTAAACACGAAGTTTGAGAATCTGATAATGCATGTTATTTACAATTGCTCAAATTGTAATAGCTGGCAGCGCGAGTACCGCTCTGTATGTCGCTACATCGATATAGCTGATTTATTCTGCTGATCGATATACGAATTTGGGAAAATATCAATTTTTATCGAACTTTACTGATTTAAAAGTCAAATAGTAGCGCTCGTGGCGTAGCTTGTCTAGGTGATTCTAAACGATCACCGATGTTAAGCAACGGACGGTCCGGTCAGTCTTCGGATGGGTGACCGTGAGTGGCATTTATTTCTGAGGGCAACCGTGGATCGGATGACACGTAAAATTGTTGGTCCCGGTTGTTTGTTCTAGTTTCTATAACAACAACCGTCAGCTATGTCAGAGGCCTTCGGGCGGCACATTAACTCTGACACTAGGGCTGGCCACTCAGCCTACACGAACTTACTTACATTTTAATGTCAAATTTATCGATTGTTAAGAACGTACTCGTGCTGCAGGTTAGTCAATACAAATCATTTTACGACAAAATATAAGCGCGCACTAGCCACGCTCCGTGGTTTCCCCTACTGTCCTACAGTTGTTTCAGATGAGGCACAAAACGAATGCGTATCTGCCGTCCCATCAAGTTAAAGTAATGTAAACATTTGTTTGCTCATAACAATTATCTTTGGATATAAATTAGTGATTTAAATCAATTTTACAATAAATATTTCAGGTGATACATTTAGACTACACTATACTGCGATGCTCCTGCCTCCAGCCCCCAGCCACTAGGCTCTAGACCCGTAAATACTTTATAAGCATTCACCTTACAGAAATTAATATAAGCTTTTCCAGAGATATTTCTGCAACAATAATGACTAACGTATAGAAGTAAATTTGAATTACCTAACAGATTAAAAAAAACACTAGTGCATTTGTGATCTTTCTGCCAACTCTCCAAACGATAAGTAAATATAGGTCCATCTAAACCTGTATCCTTCAAACCTATAAGTAAAATAATTATAACCTATAGAATGCAAATGTAAAAAGTGTATTCTGTTTTGTGTATCAAATAAATAAGTACCTAGTATAGAAGATCTGAACTGGCCTTTACAGATGCGGTGGAAGCTGTTATGTGGTCGTCAAAAAAGCTAATTTCTGCAGCATTCGGCCTAATGTGTCTTCCAAAGCCCGAAACCAAGGCTTCGGGCTCATTTAATCTCTTAAACCTTCTCAGGCGATGAATTATCAAAATAAACTTTCTCAGATCTCACTTAGGTAAGGAACTGTACACCTGGGCAAAATTTAATCCTTCTAGACTTAGGCTGTGGGCAGTCTGTCACTGTCAACTAGTAACCAAAAAAATAATCACTCATTAAAATAATTAGCCACGATGCACGATGCCAAAAGCAAATGAATACATTGAGTAACCAGCGTAAGACTGTACGATCCCGATGTCAGAAATTCGAAATACACAAGAAGGGTTTCACAATCAGACGTGGTGTCATGATCCAGTTTAGCTTAGGGTTAAAGATTTAGATAACGAAGGATGATACTATGTCGGGCACGTCTAAAGCGACTTGCAGAAGCCAGTCTTATTATGTAGGTACAGAAAACACTCAAGCTCATTTCTTCAAGTTTAGATATCATTTGCATCAAGTCACATGTGCAATAGAATTCAGGGTAACTTGGAACGGAAGTATATACTATGACTAAGGAGGTCATCGTACTCATCATTGTGATTTTTTGCTGTGGGGAAAAATCGAGAAAGTTTTTCGGCTGTTCTATGCATTTCGACAAGGATGAATTACGTTCTTCTTTGTATACGGAATGTTAGTTTGAACACCGTTATCCTTCTAGGATATCATTGTACTCATCATTATGAACAACTTTTACTATGGGGTCAACCCTGAAATCACGAAAAAAACAGCTGTTCCATACAAAAAGGTTCATCGATCTTGGACAAAATGTATGGAACAGCAGATATTTATTTCGCGATCTCACGCTTAGCCCCATAGTAAAAGTTGTTCATAATGACGAGTACAATGAAATCCTAGAAGGATAACGGTGTTCAAACGAACAGCCTGTATTTTGCAATTGTGGAGTGAAACAGTTGTTTTTTTGAGATTTCATGTTGGATCCCATAGTTCATAGTAATTGCTAATTGAAGTTAGGAATCGTTTAAATCCATTTTAGCATCAAAATATTTTATATTTGCAATATTAATTTATTATATTTTATACATTATGTACACCAGCGACCAAATTGGATTTGCTTCCTTTAATCCAGTTCATCCAAAGGTTGCCTAGAAGAAATCGCTTAAGGTGATAAGGCCGCCCCTTGTACTGCCAAATAATGTACTCTGCTTGTTCTGAATCTGAATGTAAGTTGTTCTATATTTCTGGTGTGCAATAAAGTTATATTGTATTGTAGGTAATCGTGCATTTACAGCATCATAAAGTACAAAATATGCCTTCACAGTAATAGGCTGAGAAGAGATTACAAGTAGCATCTGTCATGTTATATCATCTACTTACTGCAACAAATTCATTAGAATTATGGTAGTTATGCATACCTTACTAAATTCAATTTATTCTAATCAGCGAAAGATAAATCATCATTACACTTACAGACATAAAATTATGAGGCTAGAGATTATCGACTCTATGTCAGTGGCAAGTAGGATGGAAATATTTTAAATTTAGCGAGTTCTTATGAGACACATAATATAGCAGCATGTTGTATTCATTGATTGAGATGAGAGCTGACTTGTGAAACTATGCACTTAGGCAGAATATTAAGGCCGAGTATCTTATTATACGAGTCGTTTGTGAGTCGTGTCTTCTTTATAGAAGACATTTTCACGTAGGTATTAAAGGGTCAGCCCGCCTAGCACGCGAGCCGTGATAAACGTCTATCCACTCTTTTTTCCCCGCGAAAACGAGACAGACGTATCCATATTCTAGCTTTATCACGTTCCCGCGCGGGGAAAGACCAATTCGCCCTCGGCGCGTGCTAGCCCGGTGCCTGGGATGTGTCAGGGAAACAGAGCACGTTCGCGAACCAATAAAGTCCCTGATATGACTTCGGAGTCTCGATTAAGCCATGTAATTATTTTATCCACATTTCAGGACCATGTTTCTGTTACTTCTACTTCCCCGCCCCTTTTTTCTCCACCAGTTTTATTAGTCAGTCTTGTAGGGCGTGGGTTAGATTCCCACCCAGGACAAGCATTTTTGTGACGAACATAGATGTTTGTTTAGTGTCTGGGTGTTGTATGTATTATACCTAAGTATGATATATTTACAAAAAAAAAAGTATACAAGTAAGTATTGTATCAGCTATCTGGTTCCCTATCTATCTATGCTATCTGGTTCAAGCTTTGCTTAGCTTGGGGCTAGGTGGCGCTGTTTGAAATGTCCACGTAGAATTATTTTTTAAATGTAAATTAGTTTTTTATTGATTGTTTGAAGTCAGATTTGTATTAATATAATTATTTCATTTTACAAATCCATTTAAGTAATTCACATTGTTTCTTATCGCTTTTTTTTGCGTAAAAACATTATAATTTCATTTAAAAGACGTTCTAAAATCGATGCTTCTATACATAATTAGCACGAGAGAAACATATCTGTAGTTACAGCCGGGATCGGTCAGACCGAGATGATTTTCAAGACTAGATAACTGACACTAAACTATTAAAAATATTAATTGGGACATCGAGGTAGCCCTAGGCTTAACAGAACCGGTTCCTAGATATGCAGCGACCATTAAAAAAATCTGCAATTGTTCTATCTTCAGATGACGGTCTGCCGTTAGCAGATAATACGTTGAGTTTGGGTAAAAGCGGCCTGGGGTCAGGTGAGGAGTCAGGGTTAACTGTCTTAGTATTTGTAACAGGTCACGTGCGTACGGCTGAAATACTTTAGTATTCATTACAGATACCTAATGATGTTAAAAGTATCATGAATGCGACAGTCGCGTTGTGAAATCCTATTTATTAGGATACAAAAATGAAACTTGCCAATCGTATCTAAGTATACCTACTTCAAAATATAGTAATGAGGTAACTATTTACGTTTAATAACTATTTGAGGTATTATTTGATTTCTGAGATTTAATCCAAGGTCTATATGTACCAGGTGTTAGTTTGAACACCGTTATCCTTCTAGAATATCATTGTACTCATCATTATGAACAACTTTTACTATAGGGCCAACCCTGAAATCACGAAAAAAAAATTTCATACATTTTGTCCAAGATCGATGAACCTTTTTGTATGGAACAGCTGTTTTTTTTTCGTGATTTCGGGGTTGGCCCCATAGTAAAAGTTGTTCATAATGATGAGTACAATGATATCTTAGAAGGATAACGGTGTTTAAACTAACAAACTGTATATAAGTAATTAGAGTAGATAGAGATCTTCTTTCTGCGTGCTTCATCTTCGATCGATCGTCGCGAAAATGAAAATACTGCAAAACTAAAAATACAAGATAACAAAAAGAAAATTACCTAGTCTATAGACCGCTACCGATGGAAATATGTACCTTCCAAAGGGCTGGCCCCATTATTATGTTGTGTACATGGCAATCTTATTTGTACAAAGTAGAGGCTAGCCAAAGAAGATTTACAAGAGGTTAGCGTAGATATAGCGTAGATATCACAGATATAATTAGGTGGCGCGTAGCGTGTGACGTTGCACAGATGAGATAACAGATTTCAAATCTTTTTGCTCCCGGTCTGCAAGGCCAAGTTTCACGTTTGGACCTCGAAAACTATCATCATGAAAACGGTTTACAGGTGGTTAACGGTATTACCATTTCACTGATGCATCTAGATTCATCCGTAAATAAATCGATCGCATTCCGATCGATTGCGACAATATCGGAGTATCGAATGTCGTTTCTAATCAGACAGTCTTTATTTCATTTATGCCCCTCTAATCCACGAAGCATTACAAGACAGTGGTATCATGTTATCTGAGATTTAAAGTTGCGATAGCATTGAATCGGATGATATGATGAGACTGTGGCTTGCGATTATTTTCACATTGAATCAATGTCATGCTGGTTCCAATTTGTTTCATACTTAAAAATCTTTTACTGCGAATTTTGATTTGCCATGCCATGGGTACAACTTTTTACTAGATAACAGCGGCGAAAAAAGGTCAAGTATTGAAGTCAACATACAACGTATAACCATACATTTTGCACTGGGCTTATAGTACTTTTACTTAATGGGCCATAAAACACCAAACTGCCAGCTTTTGTGAAGCTTCCATTAGCTTTAAACCACAACCGAGATGACCTAGAAGACCTATGTAGATCATTTTGCAAGTCCTGAGCATCCCTTGGCAAGACTAGATTAGAAGTGGTGGACGGTAGTGCGCATAAATAGGCGCTCGCGCAGATCGCAGCGCAGTCTGAAACCGCGCAAGCGACTCGTACGCACACGGTGAGTTTTTACAAGTTTTTGAAAAGTATAAGTTTGAGAAAATGTGAGATAAAAAGAAGAGCTTTGTGGTAATCACTATGTGGTCTAGACATAGTTAGGTTAGGTACCTATTCGTTATATAGGAACAATACGAAAATAAATAAAATTTCGTTGGCCGCCTTCTAAACAAATTTAGTTTTCCGCCCGCCCGAAGCTTTACTGAAACAGCCTTTAAGCACGGCTTTGAAAAGTTAACTCTAATAAATGATACAATATTACCTTTATAACATTAATTGTGAATAGACTAGATGGCGGAAAATCAAACTAGATGGCGGATTAAAAAATATTTTAAAACTAAAATAGAAGGTTTTAGGATTTGGAATTATTACTAAGAATCTTGATTTACAAATATTGTACCTACATCATACGTTCTTTAAGAAACATATCAATATTAAGTCACAGTAAAATTACGTATAACGCCATTATATACATAGCTATTCATATATTATTTTTTCTACAGTATTAGCATAAAATAGAATTATGAATAGAAATGGTTGAGATCAATCACTATCAAATCTCAACTCAACACAAACAAAATATGATAATTTAAGTGCGCAGGTACTTAAAGTGACGGACGAGCAAGTCTTCCGCCCGATGGCGAGCGTCACGTTTGCTCATAACGGTGCATGCCATCGGGACAGTTGAAGGCTAAATTCAAATGCTGCAATGCTACTGCACTCGTTCCCTGAGATAAGTGACACACAATAAATTTTAGTGTGATTACTGAGAAGTGTGAAATAATACCTAATGTTTCAATTAACAATGTAGTGGTTTTCTCATAATATCAAGTAACGCCCAGTTTTTCCGCTCTGATCGGCTGACAATGCGAAGTTTTTCTATCGTATATGAACAATCATAGATCGTTGCCTGTAACGTGGACAATGATAGCATTTTTGCTTGCTTCAGTTGTGTAGTTTGTGAATTGTTGTCATGGTTTATTGGGCATTCACTGATGATTATCTTTTCTAGTGCTCGCGTATCGTTCCCAAGAACTACTAAAGTTTTTATTTATTTTAAGCCTAGGTAGGTATTTCGATCAGAGTCTGTTCCGTTGGTTCACGCGATTCTATTCACGCTGCCGTACCTATTTGATCACGTAACACCGTAAACTGTAATGTTTATTTCAATAATAATTAAGTAAATATCCCTTACAATAAAACATTATTAAAATATTATGGCAACACCCCTCTATTAAGGGGGAGGCCTTCGTCCAGCAGTGGACGTCTTATGGCTGACGACGACGACGACGAAATATAACTTACAAATCGTACTTCCTACTAATTTAAATGCGAAAGTTTGTCGGTGTGTGTGTGTTTTTTATTTCTTCACACTGAAACGGCTAAGCGGGTTTGTATGAAATTTAGTATACAGGGAAATTATACCTTGGAATAAAACAAACTACTTTTTATCCTAACAATTGCGGGTAATACCGCCGCAGCTAGTTGAGTTATAAATCTTAATCAAGAGGAACCAAGTTTGTAAGAGTATTCGATTTAAAACATGAAAGCTCTGCTAGTTATAGGTACGTACAGAAATGTGGTCAAAACTTTGATCTCGCTGAACAAATATAAAATAGATGTTTATTTTTATAAGTCTGCTGGATAAGATAATCGTATGCCAGCCTTCCTATACATCTGCACTAAAATCGATCCATTCTTTTTTGGAAGAAGCCAGAAAACTAGACAAACACGACATAAGCCTAAAACTTGTAATTCCTGTAGACGCGACGTCACGCTCTCGGGGTAAAAAATACGTAGATAGGTCTAGTATACTAACAATTACATCACATCACACTAATACTACAAATGCGAAAGTTTTTCTGCATAAGTTTGTTACCTCTTCACGCCGAAACGACTGAACGGAATTTGATGAAACTCGGAACGTATATAGCTGTTCGGAGTAATAAATAGACTACTTTTCATCATCATCACCATAACCGTTTTTCATCATAACGCGGGCGGACTTACGGAGCGCAGCAGTATACAGCAAGTTTGTTAGCTGAATGGCCAGCCGGCTAGACAGTGTCAGAGTTAAATGTGCTGCGGCGTACTTGACGGTTCTTGTTAATTTTATATTTATATTCCTACTTCTTCAAAATACCCGGGACTAACAACTTAACGAGTCATCCGAACCACGGTAAGCTCAGGTGGAAAACATCAATCAGCATCGCTGGATTTAGGGGAGGGCAACCGAGGCAATTGCCCGAGGCCTCCATAAGAGAGTAAAACTACCCCGTATAAATTGTACTTACTAAAAAAAGTTTTGTAAACCCTAAATGTTTGCTGAGATGATTTGATTTGTCTCACAATCGTTTTAATTTTTTAAGTAAATAAATATTGGGTTACTATGCCAGCGGCCCAGAGCCTCGCTCCGTTACTTCGAGGAGCTGGGTTGGCTCGGGTAGACGCTGGCGGGGGATATACACAATACACTCCAAGCGGAACGTCAGCGGCAGGACATATCGCCCCCACATCGAATAAGAATAAGAAATATTGGGTTGACATCTTACGCAGCGCCATCTAGCCCCAAACTTAACAAAGCTTGTACTATGGGAACCAGATTGCTGATAGAATACTCCTCTGAGTACTTTTTTTTACTGTCGAAGCCAAGCGTGGGGATTATGGCAGCCCTTACTATAAAAGAGCCCTTCGTCCAGTAGTGGACATCTTCTGGCTGATGATGTTGACTCCTTTGTTGCCCCAAGGGCTCCACACCCCTAAATCCGGCCCTGCCACTCACGATCACCCATCCGAAGACTGATATGAACTATTTTTATCAACAACAGTAGATCGTTATTTCAATTACTTAACAGCTTACAGAAAATTCGGACTTTAGAACAATGCTCATTTCGGAAACATTATCTTCTTTTCGCACAAGTTAAGTGGGCGGTGATTTTCAACACTTCTTTTTTTAAGATCTTTAACTGTGAATGGATCTTTTAGTTTACGAGTTAATCGTCTTACTTATTTATGTCATGAGATAAATTGCGGTGGTACTGCTAATGTTTTACTATTGTTGTGTTTGGTTACTGCCAGTTTTTAGTCCATAAAACTTTTGGGTTTAGGATATTACATTATGAAACGCGAAGCTTAATATTTCTGTTAGTTTGTAATATTTTTGTTTCTGTTTGTTTACCTAGCTGCTGCCCGCTGAGTAACCACATATTTAGTTTTTTTTAAAGAAAGTCTAGGTATTACACTTAGCTTCTATTGCTGCAAGGTTTATGTAGATAAATCAGGTATAACTTTACCTCTTTTTAATATTAGATAAGCTAAGGATTATCATTCAACGTGGCAACGCCTGTCGCCGCCAACACGCTGGATAGTCCACCGATTGTATTTTTTTATACCGTCAAGTGACGAGACGAGCAAGACTTCCCCTGGTGGTAAACGTCACGCCTGCCACTAACAGTTGCAGTGCCAGAATTGTGAACTTGCGAATAAGATCCTGCGCCGCACTGCACTGAGCTCGTCACCCTGTGATATCAGATGTTAAATCTCTTCATACCCAGTAATTTCTCTGGTAACATTGCCCTTCAAACCGGAACACAGTAATGCTTGCACACAATTTCTTGGCGGTTGAGTAATAGGCAAAGGTGTGGTACTTCCCCAGGCGGACTCTGCAGTAGAGTCCTACCACTACAAAAAATGGTATGGACTGTGCATTGCATTGTTTCTTTATTTTAATCCGGTTTTTTTGTTCTGTAAGAGATATAATAAAGGTTAAGTAGAGTAGGCACATCATCATCAGCCCGGAGACGTCCACTGCTGAACGAAGGCCCCCCCCCCCTTAGTCCGCCACACTGTACGAAAACCTGCCATTTGCATCCACCGGTTACCCGCGACTTTTACAATGTCGTCGGTCCACCTAGTGGGAGGCCTTCCTACGCTGCGTCTTCCGATTTGCAGTCGCCACCACTAAGCTAGCCTAATGACTGCGAAGCGATATTTTGATTTGAATAATGTAATTCCATAACGATCCAATTTAAAAACAATTCCTAGGAACCCTAAGTGAGAATGAAAAGACCACCTAAATAAAAAACACACCTCTCTTCTATGTGAGTGAGAATGTGCCCTTAGGCGTAGGGTACAGGGTACCTAATGAGAAACCTATTGCGTACGATGCCTCGAGTGATGTGCCGGTCACGAGTGTTCCACTGTTGACTCTAAGTGACGTTTCCAGATCTTCATATGTCCTTTAATCTACAGATGAAATTTAATCAAAATAGGTTATGTAGTTTGGTTATTCAACCAAAATAACTGGTAAAAAGATGTCATCCAAGTAAACGAAATTGAAGTCGGTTGTTTTTTAAAGTCTTTTGAGTTGTTGTTCTAAAGTCAGTTTTTGTGTGAAAATTTATTATTGCGTACAATTCGAAAATTGAGAGCCCGTACTTTTATATGTGTTTGTTTAATAACAATTAGACAATAATATATGTGATAAGATAACCCATCTAGGTATGTTTTTAGTACAAAAAATATAAATAGGAAAATGTTAATGTATTTTGTGTTCCCATTCTTGCAATCTTATATAAAACGGATTTAGACGTAATTTTGTAAGGTAACATTATGTACCTACATAGGTACTTCTCATTCCGAAAAAAACTGTCCGTTAACATTTTAATTTTCACAAATAAACAGTTCAACCAATCTTATTGAACTTTTATAATAAAATAGTGTGCATTATAAGAACGGACATAGTATATTTTATCCTGGTACAAGTACACGAACTTAAGTAAGTAAGTATACACATAACTTTAAAAAAAAACAAAAAATCGTGCCACAATTGCCGGACATATCGGAGAAAATACATTAAAAAAATCATTACAGTCGACCATAGAACCTCCTCCATTTTTTAAGCCGGTTAATAAAAAACTCAAAAAAACATGCCAGTGCCACGGGATGCAACTACTTTAGTAATGATTACAGATGGATGGATGTCCACAGTTAAGGAGCTGTTGTATAATTTCTTTTGCTCATTTAAGTACATAGGTACCTACTACCACGTGCCAGTTCATTTATGGTAAAGTACTACGCCCCACATTTTACCTTTTGTTTAGTTTGAATGGGTCTTAGTGTTATAGGCTGGTCGCTTGGAAAGGTATACCATATGATTTATATGTATTGAACGTATATGGGTATAATTTAATTTGGCAACCTTACTCAACATTCCCTATTTTTCAACTGGCGACCGGCGGCAACAGCTGAAAGCATAATAATAATTATACTTAATTATATTTTTTGACTCTCACTACCACAACCGAATCTACTATACGGACTTTTAGTACCTACTTACTGGCATCTAAGAAAGAAAGAAGTATTTTTTTTTCAGTCAGATCAGTAATAATGTAACTATGTTATAATCAACAGATTCTTGACCACACTAACCCTCCTACCCTCCTTCTACTTAGGACCTTTTTTTCGTCTTCTTCTTCTTCTTTTCAGATCTAGTACTGCTATAATTTCGCCATCAAATGTTCTGCATTCATACTGCATATTTGACCAAGCGAAGTGAAGCGCTCAGACCCCTACACAGTAAACTTTACTGTACTCTCATAATCTTAATAGAATAATAAGTAGAACGTAAAAATGTATAACTTTATACGTTTGTAGCAAAAAAATACAATCCAATGCTTATGCTAGAGCGGCGAGATCGCCGTTCTCCCGATGGGCGATTTTCTGACAGGCAATTAATTAAAAAAATAAGCTCATTGTAGATGGCGCTGACTTTGGGCTGACCAGACGTGGCTGTCATTGTCAAGGTTTTTATTTTATTTTAGTGCCACAGATCAAAAATATGATTTGTTTTTGACTGGCACGTATAGCCAGCGCCGTCTATCGAGTTGAAGAGAACTTTTTTTTTATTGGCTGTCAGAAAATCGCCTATTAAAGTCTAAAAATAACATTTGTGTATTTATTTGTTTCAGGCTTTAGTTTAGGACCAATCAGCAGCACCAACACCATGCTGCGTTTGTCAACGTTTTGCAGTAAGTGAAACTGATATAATAGCTGATATTTTTTATGTACTTAATTAGGTTCTTTAGGTGCTCCAAATTCAAGAGTTTTTTTTTTCTGTAAGCTCTAAGCAGCCTAGAGTATCTGTGGGACCAACTAAGAAGTGCCTCTATAGCAAATTGCTATGGGGCCAACTAAAAAGTGCCTCTACAGCAAATATCAAAAAGAAAGAGACAAAAAAAGCAAAAAGGAGTGAGTCTGACTTTTGCTCTAAGTCATAATAAAAAAAATGGTTTTAATCTTGTTGCCGTAAGTCTTTTTTATAGCCTTTAATATAAATATAATCGGTCTATCATTCTCTTTTTGGACCAAGGCACACCACCCAGACAGAAGTTCAGTGTTAGGCTTCCTGCTACCATCTGTCATACGTATAATGTCACTCCATCGAGTCTCAGGGCGTTCTAAGCTTCGTTTGCCGATTTTGAACACGTCACTAGTCACTATGTACTCCAACGGTTATTGGTTCTGCTTAAACTCTAAGCCCTATACCCCTATACCACATAGTAGCCTTGGAGGATCTAGCTCTGGGTACAAATTCAATCAAGGCCTTCTATACCACAATAATGTATTATGTGGTAGCTATACGACATAACAATTATCTAGCTGCGCCCCTATGTTTCAACCGCGTAACGATGAAAATGTTATTCCTGTAAATATGCTATCTCCATTCCCAGTTTATCCAAATCCGTTCAGCCGTTTTGGCGAGAAGAGACACACAACACAAACACATCCCGAGATTCTTTCGCATCGCATTTATAATATTAGTGTGTTGGTTACCTATACGACGTAACCGTCTGTACCTATGCTTCTAAGTACTATATAAATATAGGCACTTTAAGAAAATGATGCGTCTTTCCCCATATCAATCACGCGCATGACCCGCGCTCGTGCGCGCTCGGCTCATTTGTATGGCAGATGCTCCGGCAGATTTCTTCGTGATTACACGTATCTATCAATATCACGGATGTAGATAATACAGAGAGTACAAACCTGTGTCAACTGTCGACCAATGATACCATCTATGTCACTCTTTGAGCTTTGTGCGAACTTCTTTTGGGTTCGTCATACCATCACAAGACATTGTAATTTTATTAAAAAAGCCACAGAAAGCGAAAGCCCTATCTCTTAGAAAAAGCTCCAAGTCACAATAAATCCAATAGATCACCAGTCACTTCATATATTTTTTATAGTAGCAGCAGGGAATTACTTTTTTCAGTTATTGTTGATTATACCGACAGTACAGCGTTAGGCCGAACTTTCGCTCGAAAGCTTCGTGGATAAGCAAACGGTCTGTCCACACGCATGGAAAGCCAAGGCTTCTCGAAATATTGCTAGACTGACTTCAAAAATTTCGGCCGAATACATTGGCAAACTTCTTGTCTACATCTGCGTGGTTTGACGAACTATTCGGCAACTGCCGCAAGTGTAGACAGGCTATAAGAGTATTAGTGTTAGGTATTATATCTTTCACACTAAAATTAAAAATGCGAACAAAAGTTTGTTGATATTTGTGTTTGTGTGTATGTTTGATACCTCAAAAACGGCTGAACGGATTTAGACGAAACTCAGAATAGATATAGCTTATTTTCTAGATTAACTAATAGGCAGTTTTTATCATCATAATCATCACTGTTTTTTTCATCATCACGCGGATAAAACCGCGGGGCGCTGCTTATAATATAATATTAGAACTTGTATAAAATATATCACTCCGTAACCAGACTATGATGGTAAAATTCACACCATACAGCTGTTCTGTGATTTTATCTGAGGATCGGGGTTACGTTTCACAGTTCTCAACATGATACTATTTTATCTTGCTATCTTAATGTTTTTAATTACTTTATATCAACTATGTAGGCCTCACTTAATATCTCAATTAGTTTAAGGTATGTATGTACTCTGTTGTTGATTTTACATCACAATAGTATTGATTGTAGAGCCAAAATATACCTCATATTCATATACCCTCAATTTCGTGTATCATAAAAATGTAGCACTAGTAATTTTGTATGATTTTTTGTAGGTACTAGGTCTATTCGGTAGGTTGGAGTAGGGTATTTTTCGGTAGGGATTACCATTAATAAACACGGAATAATTAGATTAATAAGTTATCTTTTTTGGGTAGGCTTGGCTATTAAACTGCCCAAAAATTAATTCACTATTGCAGTAAACTAACATGAAACTTATTCTTGGTTACAAAACAATTCGTATTTCTAATTCGCAATCTCATTACGCTAATAATTTTGTACTATTTCAAATATCAAATAATTATATAAGAACCCTTGCGAGTTCTTACTAGGTGGACTTACAAATTGAAATAACATAAGATTGGTTAATTTTACAAAATTACTAAGCAGATTGAAACGAGGTTTTAAACCTATGCATAGTTAGAGGTCCTACACAGCTTATTTTTATTGAGGGTCTGATACGTTGTGTTACAATCCGTTCTATTTGTTGTGTTACATTTACAATGGCAAGCCTATATCCATAGAAAATGTACTATGCATCAGTCTTTAACATCCCACAGGCCTCCCTCGAACTATGTTTGGGCGATGTGCCTCCACGCTGACTCTACCTAAGCAAATATTTGTAGGTACCTATTATACCTACACAGCTTTTTCTTATTGTAGGTGGGTACAGGTAGGTCGGTTTATCTTATTGTGTACATTTTATTAGATACATTTACACTAGATTTGACATGAAAAATTCCAGTTGCATCATATTTTTCAAAACTCTCATTGTTCTGGCAAATTTTATCTGGTGAGAAATGTTTACTTATTGATAGCGGACAAGATGTAAACTAATAAATCAATTAACAGCTGACATGGCTAGTAGTAAAAAGCCAAAAATAAACCTATTATAGACTGGTTATGACGACGATAATGAGGCACAATTGACTTCTTAGTTAGACAATTGTTAGTAAAATACATAAATCCTCAGATCGTTCTATTCGTGAGCAATTTAGCTAATCACTCGAAAAACAATGAGTCGAGCAACATTCCGAGATTATAGACAGGTAAACAAATAATTGATGTCGTAGTAATGCGTTAGTATTGTTGATGGCAACCAGGCGAGGACTGAAGAGAGCTATGTTGTGGTACATATGGTAGGTACATCTACTAATAAACCAAGCCGACATAGGCTTTAAGCAACTGAGTGGTTATCCAAAATGGTTGGTCCATTTGGACGAAATATCCGGGTCAGTGTATAGTAAATTTATTTACGGCTTATTACCATTCCAGTACCGCGTAAGGAGGTTATTGTACATTTTTCGTGTTTTAAGGGTTGGCCCCATAGAAGAAGTTGACAATGGTAAGTATAATGGGTTCCTACTAATATTTCACGTAACAAAACGTTTAATGCTTTTCGTTGGTAAGCGCATCACTTGAGAATGGCTGGACCGATTTGACTAATTTCTTTTAATACTTCGTAATAGTCCGAATAAGGTTTATATGGAAAAAAATGGGAACGTGCATTACCTTCACACTGGGAAAATCGGGAAAACGGAAAGTTCTTTTTACACGTGTTATTGCAATTTGGACAGGGTGTCTCTAAGGCCAGCTATAGATTGATCTAACTAATAAATAGTAAGGTAAATCATTATAATCATAACCTACTTGGGTGGGAAAAGACGCACCTTTTTTATTCTTGACAGGCTAGGTTTAGTTTCTAGGACTACAGCTCATCAGATCTTAAATAAATGCCCTCTGGCAAAGCCTAATTTGTGCAGGTTGTTGGGTCGATTCCGGGCTCGTACCAATGAGTACCTCGGAATTTACGCACGTATTTCTTCATCATCTGACATTATAATGTCAGCTCTATCTATTGACCGCTCAGTCTATTCTAATAACTTACTTTTCATCACACTTGCTCGTAAAGTGGATCTTATTACATCGGTTTTAGGCTCATAATCCAAGCTATTACGCACGCGTGCTTTTTACTTTACATTCACTAGTGCTATAATAGATATAACCCGGTAAAGTCAAGTTTGTACGTTACTGCAATTAGATGTATGTGTACGAAGCACTCTTATTATAGCCGGGTAATACAGTTTATTTGTAATACGAACAAAGAGTTCTTATGCCGCTGAAGTAAATGTCAACCTGCGCGCGCATTGCTGGGTTGGGCGCCATTTTCCGCAAATGTTTGTTGACGTTTTCGCTGTGTGGTTAATTATTATCAAAAAAAGTTTATTTTTTCCTCGCAAGTGTGATGAAAACAGTCGTATGAAACTCTTGTGCTATGTTAGTCATTACACTCTCGGCTCTTTAACCAATGGCGGACAAACAATAGTAGAATTGACTTTAAATACTTTTAACATTGTTTATCATTGCTTAACACGTATTTACCGTGTATTACACGTTAATGAATAGTTATATAATACAATAATAAAACCCTACTGTAACACGCGCATAATACCGCCTCTAGTGTAATTACCAGCATAGCACACATGTATCATAAGTACCTACATAAATGTTCTTAGTTATGTACCTTGTAGGAGTCGACTCTAAGGTATGTACATTGTACATACTAATAAAATCTGTGGAGATGTATTCACTACATAATATTTATTACATCATAGCCTTAACGACTTCACCCAATTTCCACGATAAATTATAAATACGTCCGCAAACTAGAAAACCTACTTACATATAGACTACATCTACAAATAGCCTTTCCTATTAGCAGCCTCCTCAATTAATTATACAACCTAATGAAGAAACAGTGACATAAAACGAGACAAGAGAATCCATCTTCACACGTTATCAAGCTTAGGAAACTAGACCTTTATTTCACATTGTTTTACGCTCTATTTATCTTCAGATTAAGTTGAAAATTGTTTGTAATAGTTTAAATGAAGAGCAATGTTGTTTCGGATGCTTCCTTATTCCATTGTTCTAAATTCGTGATGTCTAATCACGATCGACGCCACCTAGCGGTGAGAAGAGCGAGCTTGTGGTAAATGGTTCATTTTGGAAAATGGGAAACTTCCCAGTTTCGTAACGAAAATGGATCATCTTGTATGACATACTTATAAAGCACTTAATGACATGCTAACCTACTACATTTTGCTTTTATACATGAAAAACAAAATCACGTACGGAGTAGGTAATTGAAAAAACCTTTATATGTAATTTTTCATCACACTTGCTCGTAAAGTAGATCTTATTACATCGCTTTTAGGCTCATAATCCAAGCTATTATACACGCGTGCTTTTTACTTTACATTACGGCACTTGTACTATAATAGGTATAACCCGGTAAAGTCAAGTTTGTACGTGACTGCAATTAGACGTACGTGTACGAAGCACTCTTAATATAGCCGGGTAATACTTACAGTTTTTTTGTAATACCAACAAAGAGTTCTTATGCCGCTGAAGTAAATGTCAACCTGCGCGCGCATTACTGATTTGGGCGCCATTTTCCGCAAATGTTTGTTGACGTTTTCGCTGTGTGGTTGATTATTATCAAAAAAAAATTGTTTTTTCCTCGCAAGTGTGACGAAAACAGTCGTATGGAACTCTTGTGCTATTAGTCATTACGCTCTCGGCTTTCTTATCGCGCTCGCCTGCGGCTCGCGCGCATAATACCGCCTCTAGTGTAATGACCAAGATAGCACACTCGTATCATAATGTACTATTAATTCATGTGTGGCTGGGCCAGCGTGGTGGATATGGTCCAACCGTCTTTCGAGGCTGTAGCACAGAATAAATAATAGTAGCTATAGGCCTAAGTTCAGCAGTATAGGTAGGTACCATTGAAACGCTGATATTATATGCTCTACGTGTCTTGGTATGTACTTGGTGTGTATCTACATTTCATTACGTATTTAAACAAGGTACGGTCTAGGTAAGGTACTTAACGAGAATAGGTTTACCATCCTTATGTTATGTACCTATCTAGCAGCGACAATGATAAAATGAATGGACGGGAAATAAGCGCACGGATTTTGAAGACCAACAGCCTTACCTAAAATAATCTCGATTCTCTTAGTCACTGCTTAAACTTCTCTGTCTTGTTCTTGCATGTTACACTTCACGTCAGAGAGAAGATATGTTGAGCGCCAGCTCTCCACTCGCGTCAGTCATACTCTTATATGCATATATATATGTTACATTATTATGCACTCTTTTAGCTAGGTATGGTTGATTGTGTTGACTTATTAATTTTGAACGATTTGCAACCGCTGGGCCCGTCCATTCCATTATCACTGTCGGTGCCTATCTAGTACATAAGTTTAGATTGTGTAGGTTCTTCTCTACTACTGGAGTTAATTCGAAAATGCAAGCCATATGCAACGATGTTTGGAAAATTGGGGTACTCATTAAACATCTGTACACAGACGTGGCCAAAATCAGTCACTAAAATTAATAACATGATTAAATTATGTGTTTAACCCATAGAGATATATTATTCATATAGGTCTACGGTGTAACCTTCGAATTTGAGCTTACTCCTATGTGTATATCCGACAACAAGCTGCCATAATTAAACCTCAACTATGGTGATGCAGGTACGAGACCTATTTAACCTTACAATGACTGCTTGAAAACGATTCAACCAAATCATTCTGAATGAAATGATAATAAAGCTCTAAAGATCGACGCACTTGAGGGCTATCCACTTAGGTAGTACTATAATTTATTTTGTGCTTAGGTGTCTGAATTATTTAATGATTTTCAAACGTAAGCTCTCAGAAGAACCTAAATTGTAGAGCGCACTATCGCTCGAGGGCCGTTTAAACTCTTCAGAAATAGGTAAGATACCTATAATTCTTTAGTGATGAGAGAATATAATCTGTTGCATTATTCGAGATTGCATCTTTAATGATAGGGATTTTCCAGATGACGAAAATCTAGGTGGGTGTTTCAGCAATTTTCGTTCTGGTGGTGATAATATGCAAATTGCTAAGGAGTTTATCGCAGCAGAGCAGATTATTTAGAGATAGTTTTATTTAGCATTATCAAGTTAGGTTTAATTATGTTTTATAAAACGAGTACATTTGAATACATAATTAAAATCTTTAACTAATTTATGTATAATATTTTTTCACGACTGCGTAAAAAAGGGGGCGTAATGTTTTCAGGGTTCATGTATCTTGTACCTTCTAATACAATAAGTATCTATGTTCTGACTGACTGACTGACTGACAGACAACGCACAGCCTAAACCGCTAATCGTACAGACTTGAAATTAGGAACGGTGTATTTGTCTTGATGCGTACGGATGTATTAAGAAAGGATTTTTTTTAATTCAACCCCTCATTATCATCAGCCCGGAGACGTCCACTGCTGAACGAAGGCCTCCCCCTTAAACCGCCACACTGTACACCAACCTGCCATTTGCATCCAACGGTTGCCGGCGACTTCTCCCCTAAAAAAGTTGAAAAAAAATGTGTGAAACTCCTTTGTATTTTAAATGGAAAGTTAAAGTTATACTGATGAAAATTGGTATTTGGTTAATTACTTTAAAAAAAAGCTGTTTTCAATATTTTTGACAGTGCTGACTTAAAGGGGTGAAATGGGAGATAAAATGTTGTAGGGAAAGTTATTTGTTTTTATGTTATAGTGATGAAAATTGGTATTTGGATAAGTAATTTAAAATAGAATTTGATACATTCAATATTTTATTATGAAAACTGACGTGGTTTTGACACGTGAGTATTCCCGTATAAATAAAACAAAAACATTCAATATTATTTTTTGACACGGATGATAAGGGGGAGAAATGGGGATGAAGATTTACATGGAAATTATTTGTTTTTGACGTTATAGCGTGATGATAATCGGTATTTGGATATACTTTTTAAAACAAAATCAATAATATTTTTTGCAAATTTTTGGTTGATCTAAAGGGGTGCATATGGGGAGGAAAAAAATGAGTAATTATTAACCCAACGGTATGGAAGATACGAGTAAGTATTTGGGAGCGGGGAGAATTTCTTCCGTACGTGCGCGGAAGAAGTCGCGGGCGACCTCTAATGTACTTATCTATAAATGTTTGAATGTATGTATGTGAGTTTCTTTATTTGACCATAACTTCTAAATGCCTAAACAGGGGTTTTTTTTCTTAGTTATTGGCATCGCATGTTGTGCATTCTGCCAGTGTCAAGTCTATGAATTATCAAGTTTTTATATTAAAATCAAGTCAAATATGTCATGAAATCACAGTTAGTCACACGAATTTAGTCATAGTCAAATCCAAATCATGCCCTAGTAAAGCTGTGGTGACTTTACTATGAGCTTCTATGGAGATTTGAAAAGAACACGAAAATACATGTTTCACCTCAATATATCACTTGCCCACACTCGTGCATGTAATTCAACACTCAATGAATGAAACACCACCATTTTTAATCATTAATTCGCGAAAAAACACAAGTTGAAGAAAATAATAGAATGAAACGACATTATTTTTCCGTGTTCCCTAAAACTCCTAAAAAAGGGGTTGGATGTATGAATCCTGACATTATCTCGAGTGACACTGGCTATAATTTTTTTGGCAGGGCAGTAGCGTGTTTTTCTTATTATGGTTTGTTTAACTCAGACAAAACTGGTAAGCTTTTTCCTTTTTACTACAGCAACCTACCTTGAGCCTACCACAACCAAATTATTTAAAGAGTTAGATCGACTACTTATGTATCCTTACCTAAATATGCTTTGCCTACATCAGTTTCCGAACAGTCGAATATGGTCGGCAAACTCTGGCCATAAGCGATCATTAATATAACCTAACCATTAGCTCCCGTAATAGCACTTACATTGTGCAAAGTAAAGCTAAACTGCGTTAAAACATCGTTATTGCGAAAGTTGGGAACATAGAGATTACAATTGCGTGCGGAAGGCACGGACCTTGGTCTCGATGTGGAATTTTGGAACGCAATTGGTAAATTATTCTTTGTCAAGGACAAAAAGACCAAAGTGGCAACTATACAAGGTGTTTCTGAGAGATGTGACCACATTGAAAGGTATGTATGTACTCATCAATATGAACAACTTTTACTATGTAACCAAGAAATCGCGAAAAAAAAATCACCTGTTCCATAAATTTTGTCGACTATTTTTTTCCTTTTTATGGAACAGCTGTTTTTTTCGCTATTTCTGACTTGGCCCCATAGTAAAAGTTGTTCATAATGATGAGTACATACCTTTCAATGTTGTCACAGTTCAATGTTGCTGTAGCTAAACTATAAACTCTTATAAATTAACAAATAAGCTACTTTTATCGAGAGAAGCAGCATATTTTTTTTATTGATTCCACTTTTAGTATATGCACCGGCAAATAGTTAAATTCACTGCCCGAGTGGGTGTCCCCGATAGATAAAATCTGGATATCTGTATCTCTGTAAATATTCAACGCTTGTATCACGAGGAATTATTTTATATTATTTTATTTATTTTATTATTTTATATATATTTTTATATTTTTTTTATATATTTTTTTTGGTGTGTGTACCTATTCACTAAACTACCAAACTAAGTTTATAACTTTTGTATTTTATACCATTTCTTTGACTTGGCAACATTATGTTGCATGTGTGTTTTAAAAAAAAAAAGATTTTACAATTTCTTATGTATTCATTTATAATTTTTATTGTTATCATCAATTGTGACCATTCATAAGTGTACTGTTAAATGTACCCAATTAAAATAAATAAATTGAATTAAATTGAATTGACGTAAGACTTACTAAGATATATGTTTCAACTCCGCAAGTGAATCGGTTTCTCTAAGCAAACGTGCTCCTTCAGATCACGTCTAATGGCGGTCAAACGAAATCCCACGAAATAATGTTGATTAGCAATGTTATCTTTCTTATATCGACCCGCGATCCAATTACTAGTAACCACTAGCCTATAATTTACTGACCATGTCATCCGTCCCCACAACAAGCCTGGACAATAGGCCTCCAAGTCTCCCGAGATGAAATCGCGTGGGACCGCCATCGAGGCCTGTCGCAACGAGGTAGTCACCATCTGCTACAACTGATGCATCGAAAGTTTTGCCGTGATGCCGTAACACCTCACATAATTTGGCTTGTTTTACATCTCGTTACGTAGAACTGGGAGATTGGTGATCTTCTTTAATCATGTTCTATTCTATGTAGGCCAGGTAGACAGTTACTATTGGTAAGAAGTAGAAACACAATGATACGATGCGCTCAGTATTCAGGAATGACAGATTTATTACGGTAGAATAATTAGGAGTCTAAGCAACGCGACATGTCGTAGTCGAAATAAATCCATTAAAAAACGAGGAAGGATTGGTTTTGGATGAAACTCGGAATGGAGATAGCTTATTTCCCGGAATAACATTTAAGCAAATTTTTATCATCATCATCATCACCGTTTTCCATCAAAGCGGTGATATCGCGGGTCGCAGCTAGTTTACCATGTAAGAATGGCTCTTTGGTTACGTTTGTCTGAGCGTCCATGATAGTATATTTAATTATGATAACTTTAAATTTAACTCAATTATTCCTCTTCTTTTACAGTGCTACTGGCTTTCGCAGTCGCGCAAAGTGGCTACGATTACAACAAACCAGGAAAACCTTTTGGACCAGGATCGGGATCAACCTCAAGCCGACCAAAATACCCATCTGGACAATCAGGCGGCTACCCTTCCACCACGCCATACCCAGGAAGGCCAGGAAATGACTATTCTAGTTCTACCCTAGGTTATCCCGGATCAGATTACCCTAGCGGGCCTAATCAAGGCCCTAGCGGACAAAGACTTCAATCTGGATACCCAGGACAAGAACCTTCTGGACCATCTTATCCCGGACAAGGACCGCCGGGGCCGCCATACCCTGGACAAGGACCTAGCGGCCCATCTAGCAACTATCCAGGCCAATCAGCAGGGCCATCCTATCCTGGACAAGGAGGAGGTCGCCCATACCCTGACGTATCCGGGCAAGCCGAGCCAAACTATCCTGGACAAAATTACCCCGGTCAGTCAGGGTTTCGTCCTAGCGGTTCTGGAGATGATTCCGGTGCCTATGAAAACGGCGACTATTCTGCCATTCCTGGCACCCCAGATGTCGATTACCCGATCTTGACTGACATTCCACAAACGTCATTCAGCTGCAGATCTCAGCCTTACCCAGGATACTATGCTGATGTAGAGACCCGTTGCCAGGTGTTCCATGTCTGTGCCAACAACATGACTTACGATTTCCTATGCCCAAATGGAACTATATTTTCTCAACAAGATTTAGTCTGCGTCTGGTGGAATCAGTTTGACTGCAACTCAGCTCCAGGTCTTTACGAAATCAACGCCAATATCTATGACTACTCTAACACTGGGGCTCAAGGCGCCGGGTTTAACGAATACAACCAAGGACCCCAAGGACCGTCATATGCCGGAAGCGTTGGTCAGGGACCATCTTATCAAGGTTCTGGATCTCAAGGACTGGTAGCTGGACCTGGTAGCTCAGGCCCACAGGGTCCTTCAACTAACTATCCAAGCAGCCTTGGACCGCAGGGTCCGTCCACACCATACCCAATCGTTAGTGGTCCTCAGGGCTCATCTTATCCTGGCAGCACTGCTGGGGGCTATTCACAAGGCCCAGCATACCCCGGTCCAGGTCCATCGACACCATACCCGGGTAGTTTGGTGCCTCAAGGGCCTTCATACCCTGGATCAGGGTCATCTACTAGTAGATATCCTGGCACGAGTCCCAGTTCATCCTTCCCCGGATCATCTGATTACACAAGCAGCCAAGGTTACCCGTCAGGCAGGCCTAGCGGACCAGGGTTCCCTAGTGGCAGTGGAAGACAACCTACACAGCCACACAGAGAATACCTTCCTCCTAAAAACTGAACTTCACTTACCGATCTTGTGCGGCGCCAGTATTAGGTACTAAGAAAATTTAATAAAACGCTTTTCATACCAGACTTCTTCCTATTTCACTAGTTGAAACAAAACAGCAGCGCGAGTACCGTTCTGTATGCTAATTTCACATGTCGGTAAAGCGGATTACTTTGACGAATTTGAGTAAATACCGATTTTTATCGAATTTTACCGATTTAAGTGTCAAAATTTACGATCATTAAGAACGGTACTTGCGCTGCAGGTCTGTCTGGAGGAAAAAGGTGTGTTAACTCCGCTAGGTTTAACTCAAACAGTATTTTTACTAATATCCGCCAAAACATTAATTACTTAAACATTTGATGCCAGTGGGAATGGCGTTACGTTGACGAACCATAACGTTGGTGCTGTTTTTAAAATAGGTGATAACAATAATTATAAGCCTTTCGTTTAGATCTTTTTGTATGTTATGTATTTGCTGATCTATGTATTTTATTTCAGTATACTTATTTTATGTGACTGATTTAGTCGTTACTTTGCAGAAGTTCATTTTTTTTACTTCATAAATTAGATTTTATTCGTATTTAGGCGATACGATATTACAGCGTAAACACAATAGAGATTAATTTATAAGGTTTTATTTACATCATTATTTTTGTTTATTTACTAACTTTTCGTTCCTACAGGGACTTATCTAATTAATGCTAACTCTACCTAAATATCTTGGTTATTTTCTTTACAGATTTTTGTGTTTACTTGGTTAGCACAAGGCCGTAGCCATGGGGGCATATAAGGGCCATGCCCTACTTTAAAATACCAATGCCCTACCTTAAAAGATACCATCAGCTAATAATAAGCAAAGTAATGTGAAGCGCCCTATCTGTAACAACAGCTGCCCTACCTTAAATTCAGGTCTAGCTACGGCCCTGGGTAAGCAACTACCGAATTATTTTAAAAACAGAGAGTTACCACAACTAGTATTCTGTAATATAGTTCAGATGTTAATTTAATGTACTTACCTACATATACTCTTAGTTTAAGTATTGTATTTGTAACACATTTAATGTAAATACACATTTAATTTTGAATAAAATATTTAAGATATATCTAGATACTTATGAGCAGAAAAAAAATTTGATTGGGTGTTTTATTTAGCTAGCCATAAAGATAGGTACATATTATGACACCTACACATACCCCCCACCCCCCACATTCACCTACACACACACACACCCACCCACACACAAACACACACATAAATATCATTGAATGGCCTAAATTTACTGTTTTATTTTCTACCGTTTAATTAGTTAGATAGGTACTGTTATTGTAAACTCATACTCAGTGTCTTACTACGTAAGACACTGTCTGCTGGAACACAGCTAATGCTAAAGCTGCAGATAGGGTTGCCAAATCAATTTGTACATTAAGCATCTCAGGGTGATGAGCGCAGAGCAGTGCGGCGCAGGATTGTGTTCGCAAGTTCACAACTCTGGCACTGCTACTGTTAGTGGCAGGCGTGACGCTTACCACCAGGCGAACGTCTTGCTCGTCTTGTTACTTGATTGTATTAAAAATAAATAAAAAATAAAGTTGTAAGCTTTAGTGGTAGATAATTATGCAATATCATAAAACTTTGGACAGTAGATATACATAATTATCAAGTTATGTAAATTACAAAAAAAAATATAATAAAAAAACAATCAGTCAGTCAGAAAATAACCCGCCCATCACAGTACCTGGTGCAAATGTGCCCATTATGCTGGCTGCATTACCACGCTGGATGGCAATGGACAACCTTTGCACCAGGTACAAGCCAGCGTGGGAGTCACCACCGCCATCTTTAATTCTGCGCCCCAACCCAACTGCTCATGGTAAAAAAATAAAGTAATTAGTATTATTTTTCAGAGTAAACGGTATCCATCCATTTCATCTGTATCGTACTTTAGTAAAACAGAACATGTAGCTTCTTCACCGAAAAGTAAGATAGCTCGTTGTATGATAAATTTAAAAAGACCATATTTCCTTTACAATATGGATACTACCCATCTATAAATTTTGTTGGCTTATTAGGATCAACGATGCCGATATTCTGATTAGCGATAATTTCTTCTCTAAAATGTAACGTGTTGTCATACAAAGAAATGATTGACGACCTTTCTTTTGTAACTTCCTTCCCTTTCTTCGCTGCGCTGCGCTGGCCATAGATTCAGACTCACAATCACTTTCATTCTCCATATGGACTTGCTCTTTCGCAGAAATTCGAAGTAATTCTGTCGCATGCGCACAATTTCGTCATAACTACGTCAAAGGAAAATCTATTAGTGCAACAGTATGCGGTCGGCACCATCGTCGCCTACCCGATTGTCGGCTGAGTTCAAATACCGCAAATGTCTATTAGTTCTGAGAGCTTCTCCGATACTCTTAGCTCCTAAGTCCGTTATGTGGTTAGACGATAGATTTAAAGCCACCAGAGTATATAGCCACGGCCGTCTCCGAAAAGTGTAATTTAGAAGCGATTTCAATACAATTAGGTATCATCGATTTTTCATCGACATACTAGTGAGATGACATGGCTCGCATCTAATAGCATGTTGTAATTGGACCCACTAAAAGGGCAACCAATACTATTTCAGTGATCGACGTCATATGTAAAAATTGCCCTATTTCTTGAACAGTGTAAATACCCATGTAACAATAAACACGGCAATCCTTAAAGGTCATCTTTGTACCGTGGTCACTGCGAGAAATGAGGTACAACCAACCTGAGAATTTGCATTAGCTCTCTCTTAAATAATCGTTGTTTAAAGAACAGTCTCTCGCAAACTTTATTCAAGTTTTCGTTCAAAATAGTGATGACCAAAATTATCTCCTGGTTTTAAAATAGGTTTGGTCACAGATTCGTTTGTCCCTTCCGATGTTTTTCCGGATTTTTTATAGAGATACCGAGCAACCTTTTTCTTTATATACAGTCAAGTGACGAGACGAGCAAGGCTTTCACCTGATGGTAAGCGTCACGCCTGCCACTAACAGTAGCAGTGCCAGAGTTGTGAACTTGCGAACACAATCCTGCGCCGCACTGCTCTGCGCTCGTCACCCTGAGATATTAGATGTTAAATCTCTTCATACCCAGTAATTTCTCTGGTAACATTGCCCTTCAAACCGGAACACAGTAATGCTTGCACACTACTGCTTGGCGGTTGAATAACTGGCAAAGGTGTGGTACTTCCCCAGGCGGACTCTGCAGTAGAGTCCTACCATTACCAAAAGGTGTCAAAACCTATCTTAAACAACAAGAAAAGACATTGGAAACTACTTTTGGTACCAACTTTGTGCCTCCATAGCAGGATTTAGACACGTTCAGAGCAAATAACCGCGCTCTACCTATATATACCAATTAAAACTCCTTAGAAAAGCAATAATTATTTTAATTAAGTAGGTACTTCCTTAAAAAACAATAGCCTTCTTCTTCAAATAAAATTAAAGTACTTTCCTACCTACTTACATATCCTTACACATGCTGATAACTCATTTTGCTCATAACTG
This sequence comes from Erannis defoliaria, assembly GCA_905404285.2. Classification (NCBI taxonomy): domain Eukaryota; kingdom Metazoa; phylum Arthropoda; class Insecta; order Lepidoptera; family Geometridae; genus Erannis; species Erannis defoliaria. The sequence continues at coordinate 4,712,343 of FR990066.1, read as the reverse complement.
GTGAAAGCAATAGCTCCTTGGGGCTGCATTTTCAGATCGCAAAAATAACAAGTAGAAACTTTCGAGCGATACGCGTACGAATGCGCTTTCGAGCGTCTAAAAAATTGACTTTGTCCCATCCACCCCAACGCCCTTACCCCGTTACTGGGGCAGATTTTACATAGGGGCTCTATATTTGGTCCGCTCATTCTACAGAAAAGAAGCGACACTAAAAATCTGATAAAAATCAGAACGGTATTAAAATTGTGGTAGGCTATCAAAAACCATAAAACCACTATATATGTTTTATATTTTTGAGCTAGTTCATACTATGTAAAAAATATTATTGAGGAATAAACTTCTTAGAACGCTACTAAAATAGCATTTATAACACACCTATATAGAGCCTATAGGTTGTTTTGAACTTAAAACAATTCATGCCCTTAATAAACTATAAATAAATTCTAACGCATTCTCTTAAGTAACATCAAGGCTGGAAACCTGTCAGGCATTGCGTGTTAAAAACAAAAAAGCTGGACTTTATAAAACTAAAAGACAACTTAAACTAGAATAGAATCGCTTCAAATTGAACTAATAATTGATGTCCAGATCAAATCACATCTTGCCACTTCGCTTTGGTGCAGAATATAGGCTACAAAGTTTAAGTGCTCTATTACAATATATTTGAGCCAAGTGTCCCTGGGACAGGACGTTATAAAAATGGCAAACATCGCAAAAGCGCATGGTAGGTTGCTAGGACCCCTGAGAGTAGTTTATATCCAAGTTTGCAACACTGAAAAGCATTTGCTACTACCCATGATCGGAAAACTGCGATATTTTGGCACTTGGTTTTAGTTTTTTCAAAAATCTATTTGGGAGCTTTTTTCTGTTACCTTTACTATAATAAACTACTGTCATGTTAATAAACAATTTGAATTCAATCGAATTTGAATTCAGGGTTGCAAACTTTGATATTAACTACTCTCAGGATAACAACATAATTATTATAAATCAAAATTGTAGATAAATGCGCGTTTGCGATGTTAGGTGTAGATATTTACTGGCCTACTGTAGATTTGCGTCCCCCTGGATTGTGTGCCGTAACTTTCTTCTTGGCCTGTCCAGCTATTGTTTTAGGCAATTGGTTAATAATGGCATTTTGCAAAAACATTTCGATGTGGACGTACTCTTCACAATATTTAGGAACATAGTTTCCTTCAAAGGTAATCCTCATCAATCCTGTAGTGCCCGGGGGTCGACTTAATTCACTCTGATATTCCAATACCGAGAAAATCTTTTGGACAGTTGAGAATTCCAAATTATTGTAAGCCAGGTTCAGGGAGCACAAGAACATATTTCCCACGCAGTAAAAGTATCTATCTTTTAAGACTATGTGGTTAGCATCAAACGGGTCCAAGAACTCCCCGACTGCTTCTCTAGCTTTCTGCTCTAATTCTGGGTTTGAGTAGTCTACCTTGAGAGTTTTATCCGCTACATCCCCGTCAGCGGGTAAACTATCCGTAGCTTGATTTTTTTTGCTAGAATGCTTCTTCGATACTTGTGATTTCGTCTTAGTGCTGCCTGTCATAGATCTTAGAGCCTTGGATCTAGAGCTGCTTCTCGCTTGCCCATCCACCCTCTGCTTTTCAATCATCTGTTCTTTTAAATATTGTTCATATATTGCAATTTTTTTTCTATTGTACTCCAACCTGTTGCGTTTCATATCCGAAATTTCGTCGTAACTCATTGGGAATTCCATCAAACAGTTCAAAATAGCCGCAGCACCCTTGTCTGTTATGATATTTCCCGATAGATTTAAGTGTAGAAGGTGTCTGTTACGTCTCAGCACGTTCGCGAAAGCTATAGCTCCTTTATCGGTGATTCTATTCGAGCTAAGCTCTAAGGTTCGGAGCGTGCCACCGGGAGTCCCAATATCAATACTTGACGCAATCTCTTCGCACGTTTTATCATCTAGTTGGCACCTGTTCAAAGACAGGTTCTTCAATTTACTCGCATTTTTAAGTAGGGTGGAATAATTTTTTTGCCGAATATTAGTATCATCAAAGCATATGTCGGTCAAGAAAGAATGCGGCAAAAGCTTCCCGATGTCGACTAAAATCGTAGCTGTGAGCCCTCCCTTGGTTATAGTGAGCTTGGAGAGAGTCGGATGATAGGGTGCAGCCATGAAAAAAACTTGTATGATTATTCTGTCGATGTCAAAGGGACTTGCTACAATAGATACCTCCTGTAGCTGTCCATGTAAATTGTAATATGCTTTTATATGGACACTGTCATAGTTTATTGGCTGTATGTTGTGTACTTTTGGTTTGTCAATTTCCTGGCTCCCTGTTAGTTTCGTTCTAACGCTTTTTACAGATTTAGAACTTGCTCTTCTAACATTAGCTTTCACGTAGTCCTCTGTAAAACATTGGATATTTTTGAATAAGTTTGTTGGAGCACAATCTAGAGTTACGTAACATCATGCCAGTTCGGCAGCATAATCAGCTTTTTCATAGTCCACTGCCGGACATAGGCCAACACTCGAAAGACGATTGGGCCATATCCATGAAGCAGTCCCAGTTACGGGTTAGTGGATTCACTATTAGGGCCAGTTTCAGTTCGGCATACTCGTGTACTATGAAATCCATTCCGAAAAACCGAAATACGACGATGCATCAAAGTGATGATAATTGGAATTAGAGCGACGGACCTAAAGTGGAGCTAGACAGGGCAAATGGCCGTGCGGACGAGTTGGATACTGACGGTAGATGGTACACTGTGATAACAAAGTAGTGATTGAGACTGTTGATGACGAAATCCAGATTGCCGGTTCGACGATATCAGGTGTAGTATCGTCAGAATCATGTGGAGGGATCAGGGCCGTACAATGAACGGCTCTTTCCGGAACCGAATAGGGTCAGCTGCCGACGCTGCGCGACTGTGAATTTTATCGCCCCGCAATAACCCAAGCAACACAGATTAGCTGAATAATCATTGTTTAAAAGTGTATCATGGAAACTTCAAGCTGATAAGGTTGACTGCTTAATGTTTGAATAAGCGCTTACATAGATGTTATTCAATCAATTTGGGCACAAAATAAAGTGCTTTAATGTGTATATTAGCAATATAATAGCAGCATAGCATATAATAAATGTACTACAAGTTTTAATATCATCTGTATAATCGCTGATCTACTTTTTTAATTGCTATTACAACTCTTTTAACCAGTTGTAAGTGTTCAAATTCAGTTATTTAGTAAATATTCAGCATTTAGTTTAGTGTCGTACTTATATGGAGATAATATTATGCAAAAACACATTAAAAAGTGCGTGAAATTGTATTTAATTTCACCATTGTATTGACTTTTCTCCAGCACGCCATATTATTCTGCATGCAATTGCGCGCGGTGTATACTTTGGTAAGTATACTTATAAACTTTTGTTTTACCTAACTTATAATAAAGGAAGTTAATTATTATTGCGCATATAACTTTATTGTGAATATACATATAGCTTTACTGTGTATTTTTTAAGCGCCACATGTAAAGCTACTATTTAGGGAGCTAATAAGTGTTTAATAAATAGCCTGGGCTTTGATGAGTGAAACATTTTCAATGCTTTTGTGAGTTTCAGTATATAAAAACAAGGTGGCTAATACTTTAGCCACCTTTCAGCCTTTCTTGTCAGCGTTTATACAGATGATATTAAAACTTGTAGTACATTTATTATATGCTATGCTGCTATTATATTGCTAATATACACATTAAAGCACTTTATTTTGAGCCCAAATTGATTGAATAACATCTATGTAAGCGCTTATTCAAACATTAAGCAGTCAACCTTATCAGCTTGAAGTTTCCATGATACACTTTTAAACAATGATTATTCAGGTAATCTGTGTTGCTTGTACTATTTTAAAAGTAATTATAATAATTAAACACAGTATTTGATCAGATATTGTATCTTTTATATTTTTTATCAAAGAGGTTATGTGTGGCGAAGTTTATGTTGATTATAAGTTGCTCACACAGCGGCTTCCTTGCTTATTTCTGCATAATAGATCTGATGTGCCCCCTTATCAAGTTGTGATTTGATTAAAAGTTGTTTATAAATAACATATTTGGAATAAATTCTATGACCAACCATTATAATGTTGTTAAACAGCCCATCTGTTAATTTTTTAGGAACATGAAATCCAGGTATTTTTATTTTGTTAAAATGTCGAGAAATGTCGGTTTATTTCTTTACTTACAGTACAGTTTACCTTTGTTCCAGTTTTCTTCTGGAAATCAGCCATCAAATCCAGTAATTCAAGCTCAAAACATCGACGGTCTTTATGAGATGATTGCTGAAGGTCCGACACAAGACATTTTAGAACCATCTACGTCTCAGGTACAACATGTCAATGAACCATGTTGTTCAATACGACAACCCAGTTCAACAATATGTATGACGTACTTGTTCTAATAACGCAAAATCAAGACAAAATCATGAAAAAACTTGGAGAAATGTCGGTTCAATTAGATGAAGTAATGGTTAATAGAAATACAACGCCAAGGGTTACGACCCTAGCTGAAGCTAAAGAGTTTGAAACATAAAAAAACACTATGAAACCTATCGAAAACATAGACGATCTTGAGAAATTTGAGAAACAACTAACTAATCCCGAAATATACACAGATTTGCTGGAAAAATATTCGACTGATCATGTTAGAATTAAGAAAACAGAAGATACAAATAGTTGGAACGCCAGTTTTATAAAAAAAAACTGTTATGAAGATTAATTTTGATACATTGTTTTTATTTTCGTTAACTGCTAGCTGTATTTTGATGATTGATTCTACTCGTATAACAATAAAATAAATTCATACAAACTCAAACTGGTTTTATTTATTAAAAATATTAGAATAAAGAATAGGCCAAAATACTTTTTTCGAACTTTTGAAAATCGGCTACCCATCAAAATAAAAATTTAAATGTATAGTATTAGGAACTATCAGCCAAATATCAAAAAAAATATTTAAAGGTTTAGCGAGACCTTTATGCCAGTATTAACCTTCGATTTTCTTGAGCATGATGTTTCTAATAGACTCCTAGGGTCTACCGGTAAAATTCCAGGCAGTCTTTGATTAATGACGCCGAGTAAATCTTTTAAAGCTCCTTGCGAAATGTTTTGGTTCACTGCCCATTTTTTGAGTTATTGCAAAATTATTATTTTTTTGTAAATTCCGTTTCCATTTCATCAAAAGCACAAGCACTTGAATCGCTGTCCTCAGAGTTTTCATTGCAATTTTCATCTAAACTTATTGATGAAGATACAAAATCATAGTTTACGGAACCCTCTGTAAAAGTTCGACTCGTACTTGGACCGGGCTTATTTATATGACTTGCTATACTCGTTTCTACTGTTGTGCAAATATATCTTTTCGTACTCCTTTAAGCACTTTCTTCTTATTCCTCCCGTTATTTTCCTCCATGATTTTTCCATGTATTGGAGACGTTTTTCTGCGTTTTCCTTAACGGCGACATTTGTCGCGGTACCCAATTTGACAGCAAGCATAATATACTTACAATTTGTAGCATTATGGCGGCGCGGGCAGATCTACGAGTTATAATAAGCCTTACGAATCTTCAATGTCCAGTTTTTTTCTGTATAAAAGTCTCTAATTTATATTAGCTAACACCATAAGCTGTTTAAGATGATAATCGTGAACTTAAAGCACTTTATTCTAGTTGAAAAAACTTACTCGTTTTAAATTATGCAGCCTTCTGCTATACAAAAACTAAAAAACTCATATATTCAGCTACTGAATAACTGGTTGTGACTGAAGTGCAATACAGCTTAAAGAGGACAGAAAATAGGTTATTCAGCATCAACCTGTATAACGAAAATTGATACTAAAGTTAAACAGATAAATGCTATCACACCAGCTATTACACAGCTTTCAGCAGTCTTAAATGCCTTAAACTGAATAGAATATCTTTAATTGTTCTGTTAATGACCACTATTACGATAATGAAAATGGAAATCGGTGCTCTAAAGAATTTATTAAGCTTATAGAGTAATAATAGCCCAAAAACCTTTCAATACAGTATTTGACGATCCTGTAAGCTTCAATAGATATGTAATGAAGCTCTAAGCCACATATTAGTTTTTTTTTATACCCCGAAATCGTCCTGTTATCCGTCCTGTGTCCTGCTATAAGCGTTCATGGTACGGCCCCAGGTGTCATCGTCAGTCAGTTCCCGTATCAGGTTAGTAGGTTTTACCATCTTTGACTGCAACGTCGCTTAATATCGTGTATAGTGGTCAAACTAGATTGTTTAAAAAAACCTAGTTCTGTAGTGCCATAGGGACTGTATTTATGATTTATTGAAGTCGGTTATTATGAAAACTTAAAGGCTATATTAGTGCCAAGCTGACTAACAATATCTACGGTAAGATCAGAGATCCTATGCTGTGATCTTTTGGGCAAAAGTCCTTATTATATTAATTACTACAAACTACATAATATCTAACTACAAAAACAAAAGGATTACTAGAGACTATCCAAATGCTAAAATCCACTATGAGTCGGCAGCGTACCCAGCATCCTGGCAACATTACCCCGTTGCATAGCAATCTTATGTGTGATTTGACGGTGTGGTTGAAATTGATGATCGCGCCTCCTCGGAACTTTGGATAAGTATTTGGCTCTTGGTAGATTTGCCAAAACACAGCTAAGCGCATGCCAAGATTTTTTCGTCAGTCGCTATTTGAAATCCAAAAGGTATCGATTCGAATAGTACAGTTGAGTTGTTGAGTGTACTTTTCGAATCGAAGTATTGAAGACGGAGATGTTGAGTGGTTGAGTCTCAACATCTCCGTCTTCCATACTTCAAGATGACGAGGACAGAGAGTGGTTTTCGAATCGATATAATATTTTTGATTTAGTTCAGAATATGGGCACTAGAGGTAGCATAATCAATTTTTTATAATATATAGTCATCTGCTGGCCATAGGCAGGCCTAATCTCGAAAGGCGATTGGGCCATAACATTCCATCCACGCTGCGCTGGCCTAGTTGCGGGTTTTTAAGTGATTTCTTCTCTGGGTGTACACAGGTTTTCTCGCGATGTTTCCCTTCAACGAAAACGCCAGTATGGCTTGAAAGCCGGACATACCTAAACTCTAGAGTATGGGTACGGCCCGGAATTTGAACCCGCGATCGCACAATAATAAGTAGAGTAGTTCTCCCGGAGTCACGCAACAGGCAATGGAGAGAGCTATGCTCGGAGTTACATTGCGCGATAAAATCCGGATCGACGATATTCGTCAAAAAAACAAAGTCACCGACATAGCTCGCAGGGTTTGCAAGTTGAAGTGGCAATGGGCAGGCATCGCTCAAAGAACTGATACCCGATGGTGAAGAAATGTTCTTGAGTGGCGACGCCAACCGCAAGACGCAGCGTAGATAGGCCTCCCACTATATAGTTGGGGGACCAACGACAGTTGTAAAAGTCGCGGGCAACCGGTGGATGCAAATGGCAGGTGGCGTGAAGTGTGGCGGTCTAAGGGGGAGGCCTTCGCTCAGCATTTGAAGTCTCCGGGCTGATAATGAGTTCTCCTGGAACTCCTAATTTAGGTTATCATGGCTTGCTGATAAGTAGGTATAAACTAGCCAAATTAGAACAAGACAATCTAGAAAATGCATATATTTTCCCAACTTTTGCCACCATTCGATTCTTCGGATGTCCGGGGTCTTATTTTCTAAAACTATTATGTAAATAACCTCGCAATCTACTCCTACACTCCTACTTTCTAAAGTACGCACTTGCTAGTCAAATGTTACAAAAAAATACTCCAGATGAATAAGACGAATAATGCTATCTCGAAGAAACACCCATAAGCATCTTCGAGACATAAATACCTTGATAGATCCTTGTAACCGTAACAATCTCCGAAGCATGGAATTGGAAGCACATGCATGGGACAAACTCGTCGAATTCAAGCGGCGACCACGTTCGGTTGTCAACTGACGCCCTTTTCACCGTCAATGGTGGTGCGTGTTGACCCATTTTCGACTTCCCTTTATCTCCTGATGTAATAAGTAACTGTTTAGTAGCAGCCTTCATTATAGATACTAAAGTACATCTTAAGTATATAATGTAACTTATTAAAAACAATAATTAGGTACAAACAGTTTTTTTTGGTTCAATTCTACTTCTTTTTATAGGAGGATTTTTGTTGCTTTGTCCAGCGACGGTGATAATGGAATGGACGGGCCCAGCGCATGCAAATCGATCAAAATTAACAAGGCAACACAATTAAGCATACCTAGCTAAAAGTATGCATATTACATTTGCCGGAAAATAGAGATAGCGAATCTAATTATGCATGACAAAAAGATAACACATGTACAATTGTACATGTATTAGAAGTTTGTAATGCCGTATCGTACGGCTCGCATGTCGCAAAGGCAGAGTATGACTGAAGCGAGTGGAGAGCCGGCGCTCAACACATACGGCCTTACCTAAAAAAACTTTTCAACCGTTAGTCACTGCTTAAGATGTTCTGCCATCTTCTCTCTGACGTGAAGTTGCACGTGCTAGAAAAGGACAGAGAAGTTTAAGCAGTGACTAAGAGAATCGAGATTATTTTAGGTAAGGCCGATAGTCTTCAAAATCCGTGCGCTTATTTCCCGTCCATTCATCTTAACATTGTCGCTGGCTTTATCGTTTTATTCATAATCAAATAAATATATATACTTATTTTGACTTTGCTCGTTAATTGCTGATCACCAAAGAGGATGAACAGTTCAGAGCAGTTTCAATTCAAAGTAGTGTTTAGTAAATTTTTATTATTTATAGACCTAAGACTTTGATTATATACCCAGGAGAGCTAGTTCCTCCGAGACCTAAGACGTTGAAGACAAAATTCGTAAAACGTCCTGGTTGTCGTGGCAAAGTTAGGCATTATCCTTTGATTTGGATTTGGTTATAATAAAAATTACACTGTTGAATACTTCTGTAAATATTAGCTGACGTTTAAATATTAACATACTTCTTCACAATTTATATAGAATGGCTAGTTTGTAGAGCTGCCAGTTATTCAAGCGCCAAGCTTTCGTTCAGTAATGGGCTGTTCAGTGAAAGATTAAGCTGACACGACGGAAATTGTAACATAATGTAGAGAGATACAGCATATTTTGCTTTTGTTGTTTTGTTTAGTTCAATTGTACTAATAAGAGCCCGTGACGTCACGCACGATGTGTTCACAGTTCGTAGTTCGTAGTGATACCGTGTATTTTCGTTTGTGTTGTTAATTCGAACGAAAAAGAATGAGGTTTGTGAAAAGTTCGTTCTCGTTCAGTAATGGGAATTAAATCCTAAAAATTCTTAGTATGTGTACTACACAAGGCTAATTCGCTCTAGATGTGGTAACATTTCAGGTCTTAAACTCATGTCGCTGAATTCTATTATTTTCTCAAACTAGTGTTTTATCGCGAATTAATGAATAAAAATGGTGGTGTTTTATTCATTGAGTGATGAATTACATGCACAAGTGTGGGCAAGTGATATAATGAGGTGGAACATGTCTTTATGTGTCGTTTTCTCCTCTCCGTAAAAGCTCATAGTAAAGTCGCCAAAACTTTACTATGGCATGACTTGGACTCGACTTTGACTAATTTTGTGTGACTAACTGTGATTTCATGACATACTTGACTTGATAATACTCTTGGAGGATCGAACTCTTGGGTATATAATCAAAGATAATACTACATAAACTTGAACATTCATATTATACTTGACTATGGCAGAATGCACAACGTGCGATGCCAATAACAAAGGAAAAAAAAGGCACAGGGAATTTTGTGTCATGTCTGTCATGTCAAGTCATTGATTGATGTCATGCTTTTCTTGAAATGAAACATATCCTTGTCTTTCGTTGGACAAAACAAGTTCATAATTTTCTAGTTTTCTGCCAGTTTTCAGCTGCAGTTTTTAACATTATTTCACGCGAATTGTAAAATAATAAGAATTTCAATGTGAATATGGATACTGTACGTTCCTTTAAATAATATATCTATAGGTTCATAATCGAACTACCTTGAAGTGGCGAGTGACATAATTTTGTGCTATACAAAATTGCGTACATAACATGTAACTTTTGTGGTTTATTTTGTGGACTGCTGTGTCTATTTTTGCCTTGCTCATCTTCAATAACGTGAGTGTCTACATATATTTTCTGTAAATCATAAATAATAGTTTAAAAGTACTCTGTCAACTTGTAAACAGTGTATCTGTCAGTAATGCCTTGATAAATCAAAAGGATATTTATAAGAAATAGTATAATGTCAAGGTTCAACAAGTACCTTCTTCGCTTCGGTTTGTGATATCGATAGGTTTGGCGTTCAGCGTTCAGTAGCTACTCACTGAGTGCTAAGTTAATCACTACATTTCCTCAACATCAAGTGACTGTTTGTCATTTATCTGAAACATGTTACTTACTGTGAAATGTGAAATTTTTGTTGTTGTGAAACTCATTAAAGTAGTTTGATCATCACTGAAAATCAGTCAGTCTAAATTCCGGGCTTGCTCTAGAAATCTGTTATACAACAAACCATGCAATTATAATTCTTACGCTAATTATATAATGTCTAATAAAACCTTTATATAACTTATATACATCCAAAGACAGCAGCATCCTCTCAGTTAACGGTGGTAACACTCTGCGATCCCCTAGCCGCCTGACAAGCATGGGGATTATGGCAACCCCTCCCTTTTAAGAGGGAAGGCTTTGGTCCAGTAGTGGGCGTGTTCCGGCTGTTGATACATCCAAAGACAGATTATCACTATTGGCAACTTCAATGTTTTTATGCTCGATGTGAAAATCACAGTGATACTGCGAGTCACAACTAGTTTTGCATAAATCATCATGCCATTAATATGTTGGAAGTGGAACATGTAGAGATATTCATTATACTATTTTAAATGCTAAAATCCCATGCACACAAATAGATGTAAATTTATTCTAACAGCAACTTTACAACCCATATGTAACAATCAATCCTGACTTTTAAGTAGAAATCGTTCAACCTGTCTTTCACTCCTCATACTTATCTTCCACAGAACAGACTATATAGGTATCTTCTTATATTCTTTCAAACATAGGTTTGTGGATTAGATAATATTATCAAAATGCTTTCATACAAATATATCATAACATAACTTATTTGTGAGTACTGATATTTGCTTCTTATTATATTTAGTGGTAGACTTAAAGATGACAGAAAGAGACATCCATAACTAAGTAATAACCTCCTTTACATCTCAAAATAAGCAATGTAGTGGAAGACAGCCCTTCTTGTTATTATTGTTTGTTCCCACACAATTATAACAAAGTATGGCGGGCGTAAAGTTTTTTTTGTTCAAAAGTGAAAGCAACATTCTCAAGATGCTTCTGAGAAACCTTACACACATTACACATTACTTTGGACTTTCTACATGTAAAAATGTTTTCTAGTAAAATGTTTGTTAGTCATGATTTGTTATACTTACTGTTATTTTACTTAATTTATAAATTCAAATACTTCTTGGCATTGCACTTTTATGGTCTTTGATTGAAATCGGAGTACAGCCTCTACGATACATTACATAATTTATTGAGTTCTCCACTTTTTATTTTAGGTTTAGCTCTATTATTATTTGGTCACACACTTACTTAACATACGTTCAATTCAGAACTGTATGTATCTTATGTTTTTAAAGCTTAAACAGGAAGAAAAATTATAACCTCTGGCAGGACTCGAACCTGCATACGAGCAGTCTGTATGTATCTTCTTCAAGGCAGTGTAAATATAATCAAGCACAGCGAATTTTCGAGGTTTAATTAACAGATCTAAATGTATTAAAAACATAGCTCTGACTTTTACATAGCAGTAAGCAGACTATTACATAAGAAATTGCTATTTTTTTTGTAAGTTTCGATCTGTAAACCTCAAACCTTCTAAAAGCCTTCAAAATGGGCTATACTGTCAAAATCATTATGTATTAAAATTGTGTATTCATATTTCCTTATTTTTAATTAAAATTACTTGCAGATGACATGCCCATAAATGTCAGCCAAGATGGACAGGTTCCTGAACTCTTCCATCTCATTTGCGAGGCAGCTAACTCGCTCGCTGGATCCAAGGCATGATTATGAGCCGCAGGCCTGCTACAACTCCTTTTGCAAGCATTGGCAGCAGGCTTATGACATCATTGTCAAGTCTCAGGTAAGCTTCCTTCTTACCAGATACAGAGTAAATTGTTTACAGATACTCAGTCACAGTCCAGTCTGTCCAGAACCACCGGAGGACGGGCAGCAACATCTACTCAGTTGACGGTTGGTAAGCATTCTGCGATACTCAAACCGCCTGTCAAGTGTGGGGATTTTGGTAACACCCCAAATAAGGGAAAGAATTTAACAATGGGCGACTTCTGGCTGATGATGATTAAATTGCTAAATTCACTGTGATTGAGGGAATATACATGTTTCGTTGATGCTGTAAGAAAAGTTGATTCACTGCAGAGTGTAATTAAATACCGCAGAACCACGACGCGCGGAGCGCATCTTAATGGGTAGCAGGTTTTTTTTTAAGAAAGCAGGAACCTTTGCCATAAATGTATTCCTAGAGGCACTGTTTAATATTGAATTGAATATTATATTTTTTCTCTCGCTTTCGCATATTATTACGCTAGATGAAACCTCTAGGCGGGCGGATTGTCTACGCCAAACATAAACTAATCTTATGTTTGGCGTAGACAGGCGGTATAGTATTTTTTATCTTACACTTGCAAATGTGGAATTAGTTCCTGTACGCAGTGTTTCTGCGAAGCTAGAACTAGGGCTCTTTTAAATAGTATGTTAATAGTTTTTTAAGTATCAATAACATTGGTGCAAACTAGGATTTTATAGACGCTGATAGATGGCGGGAATTGCTTACCATCTGCTAAATTGCCACATGTCATAAAAATCATTATTCTAGACATCAATCAATATATTATTAATTTACATATATTTTTACTGTATTGCACGAATGCCTCTCAATTTTATTGACAAACCACTTATTCCCAAAAGAAAGATCGAGAATAGTTTGATATAATCTGTACCATTTACAGCTTAAAGAATTCAACATTTTCGTATAAAAATGTAAATTGGAACTAATGAACTTGATGTCAAGGTCAAATATGTAATAAACGTTACATTCTAACTTTATTGTGATAAATCATAGTACACATACCTCTTATACAGTTAAGTACTTCGTATATCAACTAAAACAAGCCCTTCAGCTGGCGAGGGCCTCAGCTTATCTTTGTTTACATTAGACTCTTATTTCACCATAGTTATTGTCATTGCAATTTTCATTGCTACTGTTCTTATATGTAGGTCGAACTAAAAAAAGAAAAAAGGATCTAAATAATATGCTTCACTAACCCACATCCACAAAGAACGAAAGTAGGTACCTATGACATAGAATTTTCGACTTCCGTATTCATTAATTTCAAAAGGAAATTCTTAATATAGGTACAATTCCTACTGGAACTTGGCTTGAGAGAGAAGAAATTGTACCATGACAGGCCATCATGAACTTATACACGCTATTTTTGAGTTTTTTTTTACATGACAAATGAATGTATGTAATCCACTCCACTAAACTCAGCTACCTGCCCCCAGCTACCAAAAAACGCCCGCGATTTCCGTGCGGTTTAAGTACGAAATTTTTAATGGAATGGAAAGACGCCCGTGCCATGTCCGTGTCCCAGTCCTGGATTTGTCAATAGGCCGTATATGCCGCGGCCTAGGGGCGGCAGATTTCAGAGGTTTCCCTCGGATAAATATTCTTTTAGAAAGGTACATGGGGCGGCGGAAATAAAGTGGCCTACAATCATAAAAAAAAAACCGGCACTGCCGTGTCCGTGTCTAACGTCATTTGTGTCTAGTGTTTAGTCTTACACCCTGTATAGAAATAAGACGGTAATATTCTGTCTCGTTCCAGCCGTCCCACTTGCACGACGACGTGCTGGGCGTGGTGAACCACCTGGAGCAGCTGGCGACGCTGCTGGCGCTGGAGGCGAAGGCGCGTGAGGGCGGCTCCGACACCGGCGCCGGTACTTGCCTCGAGCATCTACTCAGCGAGAACCTGCTCGACAAGCTCTACGAGTGGGCGGTCTGCACTGGCAAGTCAGTTCACAGCTTAAGGCGGTCTTTTCTCACTTTTAGCAGCCCAGGACCTAGTTGGGGACAAACCGCGATACCTACCTGCTGATACCTGCCGCGGGCGGCAGTATCAGGGGGCACCAAAATCATAATAATTATATGGTTAAAAATAAAAAAATGCTCCACAAAGCGCCTAGCATGCAGCGCACGTTGTTCTATCAATATTATTCATTAGATTTTAAAACGCCCAGTTAGTTTTTGAACACATCCTAAGAGCTCATTCTGCAATGCGCAGCGAGCATCTGCAGCGCAGCAGATTGTTGGCAACATCTAATGGCAGGAATTTAATTGAAACTTACTTTTTTGACGTCTCATAACGCGAAGCTTTTAAGATAGTTGCTTTACATTTGTAAAAGTCATGCAATTTTCAGAACTAGAACTTCACAACTAGAATTCATGTTAGCCTTATAGAATGATAAAATAATAAATATGAATAACACGTATATCAAGAAAAAAATACACCCATGTTAACACATTTGATATTTTCAAATTGTCGCCGCCCGGAAGTCTGTGTTTATGGATGTGGCACGACCACGCCCGTAAAACTTTACGTATCGAGACCATTTGTTTTTATTAGCTTCAGCTTTTTGGCGAGCAGTGTTTGAATGAGAAAAAAATTATATGGGGCGCCACTATCAAGTTTCTGCCCCGGTTCGTAAAATTGTACGTCCGGGGCTGACTTTTAGCTGCAGTAGTTTTGCCTTTTTAACTACTAAAATATTAAATTGAAACGATTCAAAAAAATTTTTTTTGTGCATTTTGGTGACGAGGCGTTTTGGACGTTTGCCTGTTGGATAGCATCACGCCTACCCATCAGTAGCAGAGACAGAATTGTACATAAAATAATTATTATAATAATATGAACATAATATATTCAAGGGCTTCGAAAATTTGTTCAAAATGATGAGTACATGACCTCCTTTCGGTTTAGTACTTTACCTTTAAGTGGACCCCCGTAAATTATTTAGTAAGGATTAGGACAGCGGGCAATGGAGAGAGCTGTGCTTGGAGTTACTTTACGCGATAAAATCCGGAACGAGGATATTCGCCAAAAACCCAAAGTCACTGACATAGCTCGCAGGGTTAGCAAGTTGTAGTGGCAATGTAGGCCACATCGGTCGAAGAACTGATAAACGATGGGGACGAAAGGTTCTTGAGTGGCGACCACGTACCGGAAGACGCAACGTAGGTATGCCTAGGTGGACTGGCGACATTGTAAAAGTCACGGGCCGCGTTGGATGTAAATGGCAGGTTCAGTGTGGTCGTTTAAGGGGGAGGCCTTCATTCAGCAGTGGACGTATCCGGGCTGATGATGATTGTGTAATTCTACCTAGCTATTATAGTATTGTTTTACAAATATTTTAATGTTACCGGTCTTTATCTAAGTGACTCGAATCGTCACTGGACGTAACAGTTATTAGCAAACAATTTTGTTTTTTTTTGTAACAACAAAGTTTTCAAGTCTGTAATCTAATCTAGTTAACTCGTAAGTGCCAAAATAAGCGATAAATTTACATTTTTACAAGAAATTATTTATGCAAAAGAAGTAAAGTCCATTCTCTTTGACCAAACGAGCGAAGTATTTGCAACATTTGGCATAATTTGCTTTGTTTTGTCCGGATGTTTGGATATTGGTACTCTAGTAGGGGAGGCCTGTGTCGAAGGAAACCTGACAAACAGACTGGTTGCTGAAAAATAATATCATATACATACTGTTTTTTTATTTATATACTTCATTAATTAGTATAATATATTTAAGTTAAGATACTCAGGGTCAGAGAATAAAGGCTTTATTCTATCTACCTACTCTCTTTCAGGTAGTATTCTTCAACTGATCTTGACAAAACTTGGGTTCTTAGGGGCTTTGCGTAAAGGTTCTACAACTTCATTATTTTTTTGTCGTCGGCAATTTTTGTTTAGGTTTTTGGGGTTTTTCCCCGAAAAGGGAAGAAGTTTGCTGCGGCCATTTACCGCCTGATTTTAGTAATATATTTGGCTGAAACACTCGGTTCGGTACTCAATTCTAAACATCATTTTGATCTAAACAAGTTTTAGTGTTCCGGTTCGCGGTCGCCACCCAAGAACCTTTCTTCCCCATCGGTTGTCAGTTCTTCGAGCGATGTGGCCTGCCCATTGCCACTTCAAATTGCAAACCTTGCGAGCTATGACGGTAACTTTGGTTCTTTGGCGAATATCCTCGTTCCGTATTCTATCGCGCAAAGTAATTCTGAGCATAGCACTCTCCATTGCCCGCGAACCGGAAGACGTAGCGTAGGAAGGCCTCCCACTAGGTGGACCGACGACATTGTAAAAGTCGCGGGCAACCGGTGGATGCAAATGGCAGGTTGTCGTACAGTGTGGCTGACTAAGGGGGAGGCCTTCGTTCGGCAGTGGACGTCTCCGGGCTGATGATGATGAAGTTTTAGTGTACCTATATTAAGTTTTAAAAAAAACAACGACTTCAGTTTCGACTACTTGGGTGACATCTTCATATTTTCCAATTATTTTGATTTATTCCGCTAATATGGATTTAAAAACCAAACTACTGAACCACTTTAGGACCACCTCTGAATCACCACCTACCAAACAAAAAAGTAAATTTAGATTATAGGTTATGCAAAGTTATGCCGAGATAGCGGTGCGCAGCATTCTGTACCGTAAGAGGTTGTCATGATAAAAGGTCGTGAGGTATCAATTCGGGATGTCTACTGTTCAGAACAACTAGTTTATTAATTAATTTAGATAATTATTAATTCAAAATTATTATAACTCTCTCTCCGTACGTCTTTTTATTATTCGCGATTACAGCTAAACCGGTCCTATTAGTATCGCTCATAACATTTAGATTTGAATGGGGTATATTTAAATGTCATGATACTTTCATCTTATTCATATTCGGTAACTGTCTCAAAAGTATTATTTTAAATTCTTCCAACTAGTTTTAATAGATTATGAATATTTATTTATATAGAAACACCAACAGTACACAATTAAATAATTTCTATAGTAACATCTTCATGATTAAAACGTTCTGATATGTATACCCTTAACAGGTGTTTACAGCACTCAGAGAGTTGTATCTGGAAAGACATTTATTGAAAAATAATAATAATAACTAACAAAAAAACGGTTTTCATTCAAATGCTCTAAATTATCAGCGACAAAACCACATTCTTTTTAACGAATTACATAGCCAGACTAATGTTTTAGCAGAGTAACCGTTTACTTTTTTTATTTCATGCCTATATTATGAATAATTAAATAAAATCCCACCTAAATTGCTCAAAGTCATCATCAATTGTGTCGTGCGTTTTTCGACTCTAAACTAATGCAAAACGCGCAGGTGAAATTATATTTTTTTCTCCGATATAGTGGTTTGAACGCAAGCTCATGTAGATTGCAATTCGATTTGAAGAAAATAGTGAGTCGCCATCATGTACCGGTACAGTGATTGTAAATACCTCATATATATCATTGTATAACGAACATATATTTGTTAACTGTATTCGTTCCTTTATCAATGGAATGAAGTTGATAATGATACTGAACGCAGCGCTGCAGAAGCGTACGTGAAGGCGATTCACGATTTTCATCAAATTGCAACTTTAGGCTGGCACATACACAACAAAACAAGATGACGAATAAAGACAAACATTATCACGCGAGACGAACAAATACTTTTTAATGTCGGGGGCCGAAAACTCGAAACGAATATGGCATAAATCAACCATACAGACCTGGACCTGGGTATGTCCTTAAACTTCAACCAGTATCACAGGAGGACGGGCAGCAGCACCCTCTTACTTAACGGTGGTGAGCATTCTGCTATCCCCAAGCCGCCTGTGAAGCGTGGGGATTATGGCAACACCCCTCTATTAAGGGGGAGGCCTTCGTCTAGCAGTGGACGTATTATGGCTGACGACGACGACAACCATACAGAGATTTGAATTGAATAGAGTTGTTGTTATTATTCGCCTTTGCATAGTTTTAAATGATCTTTAGGATATACTACTGGAAATACAGTCAAGAGCTTCATTTTACATTTGCAGTCACCCATCCGAAGCCAGACCAAATGTCGTGATCGGCTTCTTAAGCCCGTCACGAGCTCAAAGTATAAAATCGCACTGAATTGTCAAAACAACATTTATCGGAATAACTAAAAACAACAGATTATAACGTCTACCAAATCGCACAAAATTCCAAATGCTATATTACTGAGTTATCTTTACGGCGAGGTCTAGGGTCAGTATACCATAACGTCAATTAATCAGCTTCCTTTATGATTCATAAATTACGCATATTCAAGTACAATTTAGATATAACATAACACCACTCATAACGCCGCTTAGTATGGGGAAAAAAATACAGATTGGATCAGCACTCGAAGCTCCTCGAAGCGAGGACTTCGAGCACCTCGAATTTTTGGGAAAAATCCGGTACGAACCTATCCCAAAAATTTGTAGAAATTTGCGACTCTTATGATTTTGACGCGTACTTCCCAATAAAAAATTGTAACACTTCAACATTTTTAAGTTATTAGATTTTGACATCAGAACTAAAGGTGTGTATGAAATATCAGATCAATCTAACAACAGGAAGGGCGTAAAATCTCAATGACTAAATTTGACACAAAAAAAAACCACTTTTAGTAACACTAACTGTAGGTAATGTTTGCTACCTTTGGCCCCGCAGAGGTGTGGGGCTCATAAATCTCCTATTTTATACCTGACAGAATTTTAATAAAAAAATACAAAAAAAAAAGTTATTGAATGGGCAACACTGTAACAGGTAGCATGCGGTACTACTTACAGAAATACCCAACGGTTCCTTGTATTATGCTGTACTAGAGGTCGCCTCGACTTCGTCCGCGCGAAGAAATTCGGCCCGCTCCCAAAATTCACCACTTTCAATCATCCCGAGCAATTAGCCCGCCCCCCCCCCAACTCCCTGAACTCTACCGACTCTACTAACTCCCCCCCCCTCCCTTTGAATGATCTACCCAAATATCAATTTTCATCACTATAACTTAATAAACAATGATTTTTCCAACATTTCACCCCCCTTTCCCCTTAAATCGTATTATTTTTTTGAACATAACATTTTTTATTTTAAATGAACTATCCAAATCCAAATTTTTGTGACTAAAAGTACAAAAATAAAGGACTGCCCCCCTCGGAGGTCGAATTTCGAAAAATCCTTTCTTAGTACACCCCTACGCATCGAGACAAATACACCCTCCAAATTTCAAGTCTGTACGACCAGCGGTTTGGGCTGTGCGTTGTCTGTCAGTCAGTCAGGACAGAGCCTTTTATTATATAGAGACCGGTTCGTGGCGAAAGAAAAAACTTTTTTTTTTAATGTTAACTGACCTGATTGTACTCGTACCTGTTGTTTTGTTTTTATTTTTGATATAAATAAAATATTGTCTATTGAGTATCATATAATATGTGCAACAAATTTTTCAACCATTTAGACGCATTGGTTTAAACCATATATTGTCTATCCAGTCAGTCAGCAAGTGTTTAAGGCTTTTGCTGAGTAGACCATCTTTCTGATAATGGATATTCCAGTAGCGAAACTGATAAGCCTTTGTCTCATTTAGAAATTCGATTGTTCAATAATGCAAGGCTAGTTAATTTAGTTTTGTCACAGACTGATAACACTATAATGATAACATTTATTTATAATCTGGCACTCGTATTTAATCAACTAGGTCTCGGAATTGATAATAAAGGATTAATTAAACGGTCCTGGTTTTCATTTAATAAAACAAGGTGCGGTTCGCAATTTTACCTGCAGTTTTGTATGAGCTCTTATCTATGTTTTTTTTTGCTAACGGATAAATGCGCGGTTGACTACCGTCGTTACCTGTTGGTAGGTGATACCAGGTCAGACTGTCGTCCAAAACGAAGGGAGCAAAATTGGAAGATACCTATTCACTTTGACTTAGAAAATACCTAGACCATCTAGGTATTTTCTCTCATTCAGAAATGTAACTGGAGAGTGTACACAATGGTAGAGACACTGTTGGTTGCTTACTGCACAGTAGAATATGGGGGCAACTAGAAATGTAGTGACAATTTGTCGGTAACGAAAAGTACAGAGATAAAAACTAAATGATAAAAGTTTCCGGTAAAACGCTGGCAAAATGATCCATGGCTGTCTGTATGAAATAAACTTTTGTTTGTCACCATTTTAATTGGAAATCGGAGAAGTACAAGCGTCAATTATTTTCCACTAAGCTCAGCAACTTCATTGGTTTTATTTGCAGTTACTTTCTTCAATTATATTCATATTGTTTGTTGCAGATACGAAAATGCGGTTGAATTGGAACAGCTCAGGCTATACGGGATCCTCGTCAGTCATTATAGCACAGAGGTAATATACTTAAAAAATACTAACAGTTAGACAAAATATTTTAGAGTATACTAGAGAACCTAGAGTGGGAACAAAATGTTTAAAACAACATTGATACACATGTGTCAGACCTGGGTATGTCCTTAAACTGCAACCAGACCCACCGGAGGACGGGTAGCAGAGTCCTCTTGGTTAACGGTGGTGAGCATTTTGCGATCCCCAAGTCGCCTGCCTAGCGTGGGGATTATGGCAACACCCCTCTATTGGGAGGCCTTCGTCCAGCAGTGGACGTTTTATGGCTGATAACGAACGAACACATGTGTCAGAAGATCAAACCCTTACCGTATTGTTAAACGAAGTGTATCATGCAGAAGATACCCATGGCTTATCACTGAATTGTGAACGCCTGTATACTACTATAATGTGAAAAGTCAAATAACTCTGTCTTACTGCACGCGTTGTATAGGTTCCTATAATGCTGGCAACATTACCTGCCAATGATAATCCTTTGCACCAGAAACGAAGCGGGAGCAATCTCCTTTGTCTTGCACACGATTTAACAAATTAGTGTTGCAGTGACTCTATTGCAG
Source organism: Erannis defoliaria (assembly GCA_905404285.2). Taxonomy (NCBI): domain Eukaryota; kingdom Metazoa; phylum Arthropoda; class Insecta; order Lepidoptera; family Geometridae; genus Erannis; species Erannis defoliaria. The sequence continues at coordinate 4,691,177 of FR990066.1, read as the reverse complement.
AGTCCGCCTGGGAAAGTACCACACCTTTGTCTGATATTCAACCGCCAAGCAGTAGTGTGCAAGTATTACTGTCTTTCGGTTTGAAGGGCAATGTTACCATAGAAATTACTGGGCATAAATAGATTACACATTGTTACAATTCTCATTGTGACGAGCGCAGTGCAGTGCAGGATTGTATTAGCAAACATCGCCGGACTTAAGGGAGGGCAACTGCCCGGGGCCGGCACAAGCGAAGGGCCCCCACAAAAATTACATTAAATACAAAAATTGTTGGGTAATCCTAATATGTTTGCTGAACAGATTTGATTTGTCTCGCAATAAATGATTGCAAGAAAAATATTATTTAACCTATTTGAAAAATCATTAGGGGCCTCCACTTCTTTGTTGCTTCAGGGTCTCCACACCTCTAAATCCGAACCTGTTCGCAAGTGTACAATTCTGGCACTGCTACTGTTATGGGCAGGCGTTAAGCTTACCACCAGGCCGACCGACTCGATCGTCTCGTCATTCAACTCCATAAAAAACTCTTTATACTTAGTTAGAATGCTAAACTGCTTTGATATTTACGAATTGGGTCCAGATAGATTAATTACATTACTTGTTGCAGATAATAGCAGCAGAACCGTTTCTCAGACCCTTGCTTAAGCTCCTGAGTGGATTCAGGAACGAGTTGTGTCTACCTAATTTAGAAAGTAAGTAACACTCAAAGCACAAAACGCGCAAAGCACTGCAATATTAATATAAATTCGAAATATTTCTCTCTCTGCTCGTAACCTTTTCGCGACATTTTTTTTTTCAAACAATTTAAAGTAAGTAAGTTCGTTTACGCTGAGTAGCCAGCCCTAATATCAGAGTTAATGTGCCGCTCGAAGGCCTCTGCCATGGCTTGACAGTTTTCGCTGTGACTTTTCGCATTGCTGGGTAGACCATCACCCTTAAGCATTGCTGTATGAAACATTGTCTCTTCCTGCTTTGCCGCGGTCTGCTCGAACCATCTCTGTAGTCTGTAATAGTAATATTAACGTTTCAGGTCAGTTAGTTACAGTCCTGAACCAGCTGTGCGTGGCGCTCATGCAGAACATGTCCTTCATAGACCTGTTCTTCCTCACCAACCACGCAAACAACGGTTCTCATGCCGAGTGAGTATCGGACCTAATCGTTTTTTGCCTCATAACAAAACTAACATACCTAATACACAAAAAAAAAATGTCGACGTCACCATCCCACATGACGAGTACCTCGTGAAGGCCGAGAAGGACAAAATCAGCAAGTAACTTGACTTGGCCTTCGAGATAACCGCCATGTGGGATGTTGACTGGACGATCATTGTCCCGAAAGTCGTTTCGGCAAACGGTCTCATAGCGAAGAGCTTCGACCAATATCTCAAGAGGTATTTGCTAGGCGGTTGGGTTAGTAGTGGTTCTTGACACGGCACGCATTGTCAGGAGGTTCCTCACTCTGTAGCCCTAACCACTGGCAGCTTCAGCCCTGCCCCGCTGCCGGCGGCTCTCTAGGTTTTTTAAACTATTTGTATGTGTTTTTGTATAATATATATATATACCAATTAGTGAAAGTATCCATTATGACGAAAAAATTTTCTACACCATAAAAATAATAATAATTATAATTTAAATCTAATTATAAATAAAATAAATAACGTGTCAAAAATAACTTATACGCTCGTCAATCAAATAGCCCGCCCCTAACGGCACCTGGCGCAAAGGTGCCCATCACACTAGCCGCATTGCCACGCTGAATGGCTATGGCCAATCTTTGCACCAGGTACGAGCTGGAGCGGGGGTCACCAGACTTATCCTTCAACCTACGCCCAATTTCCCCCACTAAATTTTTAGCATCAATGCCCCAACTGCCCAATGTCTCCACCGCAAGAGGCACAAAAATGTATTGCCCCTCCAACGCTGCATACTTCAAACGCTTTTTAACAGCCGCGTCCTCGGCAGCAGCTGCCGGAGAGAGGACGGTACGACCAAGGTGACTGGGAGCGACAGTGCTGACGCACGTGGCGTCCCACAAAAGGCACCTGCCGTTTTTCCAGGGCACCAAAGTCACACCGTCCGGTCTCTTGCCATCGGACCTGCTGAGGCCGGGCGGCTCAAGCAAGCACGGGACATCAGCCGATACCAAGGCCCTCCGGACTATGTCGTTGAGGGCATGGTGACGCGGAAACCTACCTGCGCATCGACGACAGCTCAAAGCGTGATGGCCATCGGCTTCCACCATGGAACCGCAGGTGCACCTATGGGGTTCACACACCTTGCAGCCCAGGCGGAGAGCCACTGCCACACGCAGAGAGTTATCGTCCAATAAATTGCCCAGGTAAGGTGACGGCAGTGCGTGCAACCATGCTCCCGATTCAGGCTCTGACACAGCCCGAAGTCTAGCCAGATCAGCTCCCGAAGCATCCAACCTGAGCCGCTCCTTAATTTGTCGAGCCGTAATATCGTCCCAAGCGCGCTGAACTTGAGGAATAACAGGGTTCGTTGCCCCGGAACTGCAGACAGACCAAGCTGACTCGGCGCCGGCCACAAAGGGCAAGCTCACACCGCCACCACTGGAACGAAGAATTACAGTGACGAGGTCCGCTACCCCATGCGCCGACGCCAGGAAAGCCGGCAAGCCCACATCCCGTGCGCAACGTATCCCGATACCTCCGTGTCTTATGGGAAGAGTCGCCTGTATCCACTGAGTTTGATTGAGCGAGACATTCAAGATCGACTCAACTATTGCTTTCAAGGTCTCGTCAAATGCAGAGACTTCAACGGGACAAAGCCAGGTAGGCGCAGTCCGCAAGAGATACGTCAACTTAGGGAGGGCGAAACACATGCGCAATAACACAATCGCCACATGAGCAGAGAGATCTTTGAGACGTTCTTGAGCCGTCAGGAGGAGCTTCTGGCGGGAAAAGATAGCTTCCGGTACTCCATCGGGAAAAATAGGAGAACCTAAGAGGGTAAAAGATTGAGACGAAAGTTCGTTGAGGCCAGGCAATAAAGAACTGAATTGTAAAAAGTGTGTACGAGCTCCAGTGCTGCAAGGAAAGAACTCGCATTTGGAGGGATTCACCTCTAGACCCAGGTCTCTGAATCGAGAAATAAGAGCCTCCAGATCCTGATAAACGTCTTTCGGCGATCCCCCAAGAGTCCCATCGTCTAGATACCACAAGTTCAGAGTTGATTTAAGCTCTGAAATAACCTTGTGGATCGCTAAACTAAATACGAGGGGCCCCAGCGGGTCCCCTTGCTGCGCTCCCACTTGAGACGAAATGAGACTGTCGTTAAAGTAGAGATTAGAGGAAGAAGAATATACCTGATAAAGAAAGGGGTAGAGAGAAGGTGTTAGATCCTTGACCTCGCTCAGAAGAACGTCTCTTTCTAGAGTGTTAAATGCGTTGCATATGTCGAGTTTCAACACCACGCAGTCCGAGTGATCAGGGTCCATGACGAACGCACGCGTCGCATGGATAGCGGCTTCGCATCCCTGACGCGTCCCGAAACCTAGCTGGTGCGGTTGTAAGTACTCCGACATCGCCTCTCTTACGGACCGGCACGCCAGCTTGGCTGTCAACCTACGGAACACGCTGCCGATGGCTATTGGTCTGAAACCACCATCCTTTTTTGTAAGCGCGCAAAGAGTTGCTCCATACAAATAAGGGCACACCGCAGGATTTATTTGACCACTCAACAAGAAATTAACTAGCCTTGTCAAACACTCAAGTAAACGCTGACTATTCTCCCCCGCCGAACCAGACGTGAGTTCCTTTAGATGCCCCGGCCGTATGCCGTCTAAGCCCGCTGCAGAACCACTATAAAATGAGCTCAACGCCAGCGAGACGTCCTCCACTGAAACAGTAACTGCAGCAAACGAAGTGTCCGGCGCTGGCGGGAAGCTAAGCGGACGCGATGGGCTCGGGTGTTTGAGCTCCAGGGCGTTAAGCGTGACGGGATCATGGTGCGCGAACGAGTCGTTGGAGACCAGCAGCCGGACGGCCCCACGGAGGTCGCCATCGTAAACTTTGGACTCGATGGCTTTTCGATTCCCACAGGACCTACTAAATCCCGGCACATACGTCTCGTCCGCTAACTGATCAAGCCCAGAAGACTGGATGTTTGCCTTCACCTTTGCTGTGACGTTGCCCGGAGCGTCCTTCGAAGGAACTTTCAGCGCACCAAAAGCAAAAGTAAGAAGCGCACCCCAGTCTTCCACGCCATTACAGGTAACGCACCTATCGATAACATCGCATAACTTACCCGCCGCCTGGTTCCGCGCGCCTCTAGGAATGTGCCGAAGAACCGGTGTACTCATCTTTAAGGATGATATCCTTTCCAGCAGACAGGGGCGCGGTATCTGCGTCACCTGGCTAGTTTGACTGGGCAGCTGAGAAATTAAAACTATGGGAGAAGTCTGCGATGTGGCGGCCGTTTGACGCACATCTTTATGTTTCCGGCCTATGTGGACCTTAAGCCCATGCTGGCTGAATATGCGTGAAGACCCTGGACAGTGGGGGCAAGTCAACGGGGAAGTTAGGGAACTCATTTTCGAATTCTCGAAAAGAAAAGGCTTTTAAATATAAGAAGTTCAATACAGTATTAAAAAAAATACGGTAAATTAACCTAAATTATATGCCCAATAAACGAAACAATAGTAAAATTAATTACACAATAGTCACAATACGCATAATCAAATTAATTGCAATAAATTAATAATTGATCCAAACATTAAACAAATATAATACTAAAAATTATAATATATCAAAATACTTTAGTAAAATTCCAAGAAAGAAAAATAAATCTGCATTTAAGATAATTATTTGAAAGATAAAAAGCACGAAAAAATTGTTTTTGTCATAAACTCACCCGAATAAAAACGACTTACGTCAAAAAATAAAATTAAATAATATTTTGACTTACATCAAAAAAAATGTCAATAAAATAATACACATTTAGGCCCAGTTACAACCCAATTTCAAACCAAAATAATAATAAAAAAAACTAGAAATTAACTATAATAGTTAATACAATCATTATTAGCTGATAATCAAAATATTACAATTAAATTAGCCTACTTAAATTAGAACCTAACAAACAGAAAAACAAGGAAAACGGGATACTCGAATAGATTGTTTTGTCGTCTTGTCTTGGGATAAACGCTGTGTTCTTCTATTTATTACTCTCAGGCTGTTTTCATGTCAGGTGGCGTCCTCCTTGGTGAACTGCCGGAACTAAGACGCTATCATGCGGGAACTGTACTCGTAGATGACGATAAATTCCAGGCGAACCGCTAACTGCCAATATCGCCGTTTGCCTGGCGCTTATAGTATCAATAACTAGTAGGCCTGACGACATCGGGAAACTCAACGCAGTTCTGCTACGCGTTCATAGATGGCGCTTAGACATAATCGTGCCAAGGGGTAAATTTTTAAAATCTGGTAATTTCATCATAAATGCACCGTTTCCCATCCAAAAAAGCACTATTGCATCACTGTCTCAACACCAGCACTGAAGAAAGCACCAACACTGCCACTTTTTCTTTGTTTGTTTACTTTTGGACGTAGACAGGTACTCCTGGATGACTTCGGCTTTCACGTCGTAAATAACTTTTATTCGCCGAAAACCACATCCGTCCCGGTAAAAACGAATAAAATCTTTCCGATAACAAACGTTTGATAGAAGAAACGAACAGGATAACTAATTTTAACAATAAAAAGAAACGGAGATAACGTTGCAGGTCGGCGGGCCTACCCGCTTTTCGCTATTAATATATATATATTGTAAAAAACTTAAATTTATGAAAATAAATAAATTAGTGAATAATAATTACTTGTATAGAAGGTAGACCGAAAAAAGAGACCTACCTAGACTTGAAAAAAGAAAACCAAAGTTTGAGAAAAGGTTTTGAACGGTAATCAATGAGACCAAATCCCTCCAAGTATGTTTTTACCGTTGAGTTGTGTGCTTAGTATCATCTTATCATCATCATCATCAGCCATAAGGCGTCCACTGTTGGACAGAGGCCTCCTTGCGGGAGTTGTCATAATCCCTACGCTTGGCAGGTGGCTTAGGGAAACATAATGTTCACCACCGTTAACCGGGAGGACGCTGCTGTCCGTTTTCCGGTAGTTCTGGATTCAGATTTAGGACATACCCAGGTCCTATATCATTCAGAATGCAGAATTTATAAAGTGTAGTTTGTGTTGAACTTGATTGCCTTATAGCTCAGTTGGTAGTTTGTCTGCCTTCAAAGCTGTAGAGCGTGGGTTCGATGAAACTTTTAAACTTTCGCGATTTGAACATATAATTATGTTTATCACCGGGACTTAATATCGCACAAATAAATTTATTTATATTTACCTCGACGTTTCGACCATGTTCCAATGGCCGTGGTCACGAGCTGACTAAGAATGCTGTCTGGTCTGAATCTTGGTGTAAAATGAGGGTGTTGTGGTGTCCTCTACCCTCATTTGGTCTTGTTAAAACGTAGGTATGTTTCCACGGCACACTACACTGACGGTATCAGCAGATTTCTCAGCAACGCGATACGAACACTTGCCTATAACGGTTCGATTCCCACCCAGGACAAGCATTTGTGTGACGAACATAGATGTTTCATCTGTTTCGATGTCGATGTCGATGTTTCGTCTGGGTGTTGTATGTATTTACAAAAAAAAAGTATCTGAGTTAGTATTCCATCAACCAGATAGGTTCCCATAATACTTTTTAAACCCGCCGTTCTATTTACAGATTTATAATAGTCCGTCTCCTACTATCGTCCGTCCACTTGGAAGGCGGCACGGGTGCGGCGGCGCGGGACGCGCTGCTCCTGTGCGCCAAGATGTCGGCGCGCTGCACGCAGCTCGCGCGCTACATGCTGCAAGGGAACACGTGCCCTGTGCTCGCCACCGGTGAGTTCAGAATAGCTTATCTACTGCTGCCGTCGCGCCTCCCGGGGAGTAGCAGGCGCTGGTGTGACGCACTACTCCTGTGCGACGCCAAATTTTTCTCGTTTAGAAAGGATATCATAGTAGATTGTTTGCCATGGGAGCAAACAACTATTTTAAATGCGAGAGTGTTTCTTTGAATCCAGAGCACAGCGAGGGACTCCAAGTATGTCACTCGAGCTTAAAATAGTGTTGCTCCCGAGGTGGATACTCTACTTTTTATCACCTATGAGAAAATAAGTAAGTGCAACTTACGAATAAGAATAGTACCTACGTTTATTTCATTCTCACTATTCACACTCACTTCTCACTTTTTATAGAGATATATAAGATACACTCAGTTAAAATAAAACTAATTAAAATCCGAATTTGAGTAAACAATTACGGACGAAGGCGGAATGCGTTTCCAGCGTTTTTGAATTTTTCACAAACTTAATTTATTATTTTTTCGTGCGCCTTCCTTTATCATACAGCCTGTTACTAAACTTGTTTATACAATGTCCGTAGTTGATTTCTTTGGTGATTGGAACTTTCACTAACAATATCCACATTCCAAATACAAATCACTTTTCGCCCCTAGGGCAAAAATACCTCTTACGTGCCTGCGGGGCTAAAGTGGCAACTTTATCCCCGATGCGCGGAGCGAAAGGAACCACTTCCTCCCCGCAGCGGCACGTAAAATCGTATACACACCACGGGAGCAAGTAAAGATGCCTCAGATCTCATGCTTATTGTCTCCCGACGCGAAGCCGAGGGCGACAAGCATTCTTTACTTTTGCTCCCTAGGTGGGTACTCAAAATTTTTTTGCCCTTTATGCGAGGAACAAAGTAGCTCTTTTTAAATAGATGTGATAAAAAAATATTTGTTTGTGTTGCAGGCCTGAGCGGGCTCTACTCGCTCCTGCCGCGCACGCTGCCCGAGAAGACGTACCGCTTCTCTCCGGACGACGTGAACCAAGTCAACAAGCTCACGCTGTTCATCGACTCGCTCGAGTTCTGCAACGCTGTCGCGCAGGTCATTCATACTACCTCATTCTGTGGCCTACTAGCTTCACCCCGCGGTTCGACTCGCGTGATGATGATAAAAAGTAACCTAAACGTTATTCCGGGAAATAAGCTATCTACATTCCAAGTTTCATGCAAAGCCGTTTTGGCGTGAAGATGTAAAATACAAAAAAACCGAAAAAAAATGCGTTTATAATAGTATTGTGATTCTATAGCCTCTGTGTAGCGATGATAGGTCAGTGGTTAGCGCGTTAGGATTGCACATCGAACGGCGTAGATTCAAACCCCAACGACGAGCTTGAAAACATCAAGCAACCATGCCGTGGTGGTTGTGTACTCTAGTACTCGTCTGGCACCCTCAACTTGAAAATCTACCGCAAACACTTAATGGAGTCTTACTGCAGCCTTAAGATCCAGTTTACATTGCAAGCTAGATGTGTTTACCTTTTCAACCGACTTCAAAAAAGGAAGTTCTCAATTCAACTATGTTTTTTTATGTATGTTACGTGATTACTATTTTTGTTTGGTAGTTGATACTTCAGAGATGGTTCCATATATACATTTTATCGAAATCAGTTCAGTAGTTTGGTTTTTAAATCAAGATTACTGGAATAAATCAAGATAATTGGAAAATATATGAAGATTTCATCCAGATATTCGAAATTGAAGTCGGTTGTATATTTTTTTAAAGTTTATTATTCGATCTCGTCGTCATTTAACACCAGGTGAGGTGTGGTCACCAACAGGCCTAGCATGCGGACCGTGACAAATTTATCTCTATTCTTTAAAACAGGACAAGGTTACGGCTCTGTATAAGCCTGTCTCGTTTTCGCAATACATAGAGACACAAAAAAAAAACTCGAGGCGCATGCTAGCCCTGCTGGCCTGTGCAGAATAAAAAACCTTCCACAGTGGGTGTTCCCCATACCGACGCAGTCTGGGACAGCGGCCTAACATCCGATCGGCTAAAACAGCTTCTTCGACCTTCATAAAATGCTAAACCACTTTGTATACATTTCAGGTGGCCCATCCGTCCATAAAGAAACACCTACTAGATCTACTTTACCAAGGGTTTCTAGTGCCCGTTATGGGACCAGCGCTACTCCAGGTAAATGTTGCTTTATTCTTACAATGTGTCACAAGAAGCTGTCAAATGTAATACCCTCTGATACGGATAGGGTGTGGGATAAATGTGTGTGTGTGTGTGTGTGTGAATTTATTATCAGTGATATCACAGTTCGACCCAAATAGACTGCAAGAAAACTTTCATTAGTGTACTTCCATTATTAAAAATTTCCGTATTTTTTGTATCTATCCTTAGACTCTTTTGGAAGTCATACTTGCTAAATACGGAAGTTATTCTTGGTCTATCTGGCGATATCTCGCTTGAGGATATAAAGATCATCTCATATGTATGTAGTACATATTGTCGCATTAATTTATACGTTATAGTCATTGAGCTAATATCTATAGTCACAAACGTGCAAAAAAAATGTCCGTGCCAAAACTCGGCGCTATGCATGGCGACTTTTTGAACGACTTGAACTACGATAAGATAGAAGCGATTAAGCATATATTTAACGATTCAAGCGACATAACATCTAAATTCGAACAATTGTGAACAATATAATGCACGTGTAGGTACGTACAACGACACTCGGACGTTTTTTGACTCATATCGCTTAGAGATTGAGACTCTTTAGATATTAGCTCAATGGTTATAGTATAGTATATTTTGCTAATGTAATATTTATTTCAGTCTTGGCAGGTGAGCCACTAACAACCACAGGATTTTTAAAAGTATAATAAAATTATTTTATTTGTTTAATCTTACTTGTTTCTTTGAACTTACTATACTTTCTATATTCTGTACTATTTATATACTCTTTAAGTCATTCTTGTCGAAGTGTTTCCTCACTTTGTTCTATAGTCTATACTTATATGTACTTATTATGCTGTATTATTTTTCTTAATTCTAAAGGTGTTTCCTACGCACTTGCTATTCTTTCATGTTTTTGCTATAAAAACTGGTGTTGTGTTTTACTGTGTTGAGTTCTTTTGTTCTGTGTCTTGCTCAGAGTTTTACATGTAAAAGTCTTTTACTTATAGTGTTGTGTCTGACCAACAACGTTGAAAGAGATTAAATGTATTTAACTCTCTTTTGCATTCTTAAGTTTGTTACCACATCAATCGATCGATGCCATTTATCGACGTCGATTGTTCCTATCTGCCATCTATTGTTATATGGTATCACGGTTCCACTCTATCATCGATTGTTATATGGTAGCACCTATCGATCGAAGTTGACGGTTCCACTCTATCATCGATTGTTATATGGTAGCACCTATCGATCGATGTCGACGGTTCCACTCTATCATCGATTGTTATATGGTAGCACCTATCGATCGATGTCGACGGTTCCACTCTATCATCGATTGTTATATGGTAGCACCTACCGATCGATGTCGACGGTTCCACTCTATCATCGATTGTTATATGGTAGCACCTATCGATCGAAGTCGACTGTTCCACTCTATCATCGATTGACGATCGAACGATTGGTGTGGCAACACCCTAAAACAGCTTTGTCAACTTCTTGCTTACAGAATTATTGCGAAAACAGTACAAAGTTAGTTATAAAGTTAATTTTCATTAATTCACGCGTAAAAGACTCTTTTATTATGTAAAACCAATATACTTTTGTTTCTGTACGTATTTTAAGAAATGTTACTTGATGAAATAACAGAAGCCAGGGTCGAGATTTACACACAATCTCAATATAAGCAGATTTTAAATTTATTTTCTTCATCTCGACCTTGTCTTAATATTGTATTAAATAATTGTATTGGTTTGAGTTCTTTAAAATAAATAAATAGGGTAAACTAATGATGCCTACAATTAGTTAAATAATGATTTATATTCAAACCAATACATAAATTTAATGTCTCGGTTGAGGCCCAATTGTCTAAAATACTGAACATGGATAATGGTTTTCCGTTGAAAGTTACTTCAAGTCAATAATAAAATAAATAAATAAATATTGGGTGGACTATTTACACAGCGCCATCTAGTCCCAAACTAAGCAAAGCTTCTGCATGGGAACCAGATAGAATACCTACTCAAATACTTTTTTTTTTGTAAATACATACTACACCCAGAGACAACAAACATCGAACTTATTTTTCTACTCATGTTTGATACAAATAAATGTATCTTTAACAACCAAAAAAAATTATTAAAAACTAAGTTATTCGATTCTAATAACTTGGGTGTTCCGATTTACAGCAATATGGCTTGTATAATACTTGTAGAAAAAATATATCCTAGATTATTTACACAATCCATAAGAAGAACAAAAAAAAACACAGTATACTAATATTACTGTTCACCGAAATAAATTTGGTTGACTGAAAGACAATCGAACAAATCGATTTATTATAGAAACTCGATTATTTCAACGTGAAATCCAATGTCAATATTTAGTTTCTTAGATAATAAGGCTCAAATTCACGTGAAAAGGCTTCCATTGCACGGGTTTGGTCGCACCGGAAAGGGCCATAAGTTTACAAGCGGTTTAGTGATGGTTTACTCTATTGCTGTAGCAATAGAGTTGCATTTTGTTTGACAAACATCTCACACGATTGGGCATTCATTTAATCATACGATTGGCTTTTCACTAACTCATTGTGTGTTGACTAATATTTATAGGTATGTATATCATGCGTTATTGTTTTGTTGTCAAAATTGGGAATAAAATTTACCATTTTATTGTTTTAATCCTCGATAAAGAAAAACGACTGAACTTTTAGTGTATTAAATTACAATTTTCTTTACTCCAAAAATTTTTTATGATCTTACTGATTATGATATATTATTTTCCAAATTCAGTCCATACTTGTACTATGTCAATGTCCTCTACCTAATAAAATCTTGTTTGAAAATCGTCTTGGCTTTCCAATCAAAATCAACATTTACCTTCTAAAGGTTAATTCCGAAATGAAACCCAAAAATTGTGCTCACACTATCAAAACTAACTTCAATCTTAATTAGACTTCACATAAAATTAAACTTCACTACAATTACAAATCCTATTATTTCTTGTTTGCAAACAGTCAACCAAAATCTAATCTAACATTTTGTCTAGACTATCTAACAAATAAATGTCTAGTTTTTACTGTCAACTGTTTACACATCCCAACTTAACATTTGTACAAAATTCAATTTTAACACATATAAATGTCAAATATTCACTGTCACTCAACCGCCGTACAATGAAGCCTATTAACGTGCCGACCGTAGACGAAAGCGGACGCGTTGCAGAGCGGCGCCAACGAACAAGCGGCGGCGATGGCATACTTAGAACTACTGGTGCGATGCGTGAGCGAGAGGGGACTACTGAGGAGCGTCTTGCATTTTCTTTTCGTCTACGAATATGATGGCGTTCGGGTCATCGATGTCCTGCTGAGGAGATTGGAAGGAGATTCGCAGGTTGGTCCAACTTTATAAGTAAAAATAATTATCGTAGTATCCTTGAAACAAAACAAATGAATTCAAACTCAATGTATCTTCTACTAGGGTTGGAGGTGTCCACTAACTATCTCGCGGCTCCACTTTCGGCCCTCGTCACATAAATTCAGTAATAACAAATCTATTAATAGCTGTTGCATAGCTCATCAATTCATCTCCTGGTTCCATCATCAGATCAGGTCTACTCACCAAATTATTTCGGTCGGAACTGCCTACAAAATGTTAAGTCGATTCTACAGTTGGAAGAATTAGACTGAATGATGTCAACACACGCTTTGTACGACTTGTGCTCTGTTGCCGCATTAACTAAAATCGCGTGGCATCGTCTGTATAAACAGCAAAGGTCATGAAACAAAAGTGTGTCGACTTCGGGTGATGTGTGGACTCCCTGATATATCTTTGAAGACGCGTGTCGCTTGAATTTTGTCTCCCGACCGAATACTGGGTAAAATATTTAATGTAACAACATCTATGAAGAATAATCGACAAAAAAAAAACAGCGTAATATATATTGGGGGAACATTTACTACACACAGCGCCATCTAGCCCCATACTAAGCAAAGCTTGTATTATGGAAACCAGATAGCCGATAGAATACCTTTTTTTTCGTAAATATTTACTTATAATACATACTACACCCAGACACAGAACAAACATCGATATACGCCACATACATTTTTTTGGACGCGACTAAGGCGCATAGCTCAGTTGGTAGCATGTCTGCCTTCAGAGCTGTAGGGCATGGGTTCGATCCCCACCCAGGACAAACATTTATGTGACTGTATGTAAGTATTTATTTAAAAAAATGTATATAAGTATCCTATCTGTTATCTGGTGTTCATATTACAAGCATTGCATAGTTTGGGGCTAGATGGCGCTGTGTGAAAAATGTCCACCGCTATTTATTTAAAGCAATGTCATCACATCGTCAGCCGAATACGTCCACTGCTGGACGAAGGCCCTTAACAGGGAGGGTTGCCATAATCCCCACGCTTGGCAGGCAGCTTGGGGATTGCATAATGCTCACCACCGTTAATCGAGAGGACGCTGCTGCGCGTCCCCCGGTGGTTCTGGATACAGTTGTAGGACATACCCAGGCAAGGCGCAGAGCACACTGCCAGAATCAAGGCGACTTCGAGGCGAGTCGATGTGGCAGCGTGGTACAAGAATCAAGGCGAAGATGCCCGCGCCGAGCCGCCACCTCGACCCCGCGCCTACGCCGCCTCCACTGCGCCGCGACTCTGGCAGTGTGCGCTGACCAATTCGATTGTAAAGAAAAGCTAGAAGTAGTGCGCCTCCGCCCCCACACCGCCTCGACTCTTCATTCTGTGTGCGATGTGCTTAAAGCAGACCCCTGCCATCCATATCATTATATCTTAACTCGAATATTTCAACCACTAAACCGCAGTTTTACTTTCCAGTTATCACTTGTCTCTCTTGCATTAATGGAGACCCTAATCAGCCTGAACTGCGAAGACGTAATGATCGAATTAGTATACAAATACCTTTTAACTGGCAACCATCTCAGCTCCTACCACCGGATCACCGAACCTGAACCTTACAGAGAAGCCGCTGCGGCCTTTTTGTCTCTCTCGCCGAATTGTTGCTCAAGGCCGCTAGTCAAGACGAGGCAATGGGTTGAAGAGTTGGCCAGTACTGGTAGAAAAGTACTAGAATTTAGGGAAAGTGAGAGGAGGGTGAATAGTGATGATATAGCGATGGGGAATCTGGTTGTCGACCCTGGACTGAATTATGGGGTAAGTTGGTGGTTTGTTTTTTGTTTAGATTAGAAATTAACGTGTCGTTAGGTATGGTCATTGTGTGGTCAATGATAGCAGACACGTCTAGCCTTGCTGGCGCGAAAACCTTATTTCTATCTTCTAGATTTTTCTGGCTTTTTACTTGCTTTATGCATCCCATGCACGCCAGAAGATTCTCGACAAAAACAATGGAATTCACAAATTCAGTTGAACCGAAACTTTTTTTTTCAGAACCCTAACGAAACTTTATTTGGTAACTATCACGCGTATTTATGCGACGCTCGCTTCGAGATAGTCTCCCGAACAATCTCATGCTCAAATTGGACCTCTAAATATGACAGCATTACAAAACGGGAAACTAACAACAATAAAGAACCGAGAGAGATAGACCCGAGCCATACGAAAGAGCAGGACAGCCTTATTTCTATCTGCACCAGCGAATATGACACGTTAAAAACTAGTGACACGTCAGAAAAAGAGCCGCATAGCTTGACGTCACTCAACGATGAAAAGGAATCTAATGAAGTAAATAGTGATGTGAAACATATCGATAGCGAAGTTAAAGAGCACGACAGTTTGATATCGATAGGCGATAGTAGTGATTACGAGAGTTTGTACAAAGAGGGTGATGACAGTGATGTGTATGTGGAAGAAATGTTCAGGAAAAGGTTAGGGAAGGTGGAAGAGACGAGGCAATATGAAGAAGTGGCGACGGTTCGACCTTGGAGGCGGAGCGCCGAAACCATAATCGGTAAGATTTACACAGACTAAATATAGTGGGAGATTATTGATCATCAAACAAAATATACCAAGCCAAAAACAAGCTTGGTCCAAAAGCGAGCAACACCGTCCAGTTATTGTCAGAAACATTGAGCTAATATCTATAGAGTCACAAACGTGCAAAAAAATTACCGCGCCAAAACTTTTTGAACGACTTGAACTACGATAAGACACAAGCGGTCAAGCATACATTGAACATTATTCGACTTAACGTCTAAATTCGAACAATTCCGAACTATATAATGCACGTATAGGTATGTACAACGGCAGTCGGACGGTTTTTGACTGTTTTCACTTAGCGATTGTGACTCTTTAGATATTAGCACAATGGTCAGAAATGAAATTTTCCGCGACAATCGCAGACGTCGGAGCTTGAATGAACGAACGTTATCATTTACTTCGCCCCGGTCCGGGCCAGTGAGTAGAGGTATTTTTTATATGCAGTGGAGTGACGAGACAAGTGAACTTATTGCCTGGGGTTAAACATCATGCCTGCCGATAACAGTAGCAGTGTCAGAACTGTGAACATGCGAACAAAATCCTGCGCCGCACTGCACTGCGCTCGTCACCCTGAGATATAATACGTCAAATCTCTTCATGCCCATATTTTTTTTCTGGTAGCATTGGCCTTCAAACCGAAACACAGTAATGCATGCACACTAACGGCGTTTAATAACTGGTGTAGTACTTCCCCAGAGTCTTCCCCTCTGAAATAGAGTCCTACAACTACATACGCTTTTAAAATAAACAACCGACTGCTATTTCGACTACCTGGATGACATCTTCATATTTTTCAGCTATTATTCCAGTAATTTTGATTTAAAAACCAAACTGCTGAACCGATTTCGATAAAATTTATATGGGACCACCTCCTTTTTTTAAATCGGTCCACAATTGACGAAGAAATCGGTAAACATACATAAAAAATGAAAACATACATACAGTCGAACATAGAACCTCCTCCCTTTTTGAAGTCGGTTATAAACGAAAGTGGGACCGTGATTCCTCGCCCGCGCGGTACACGGACGCGGGGGTAGATGTTAAAGAGGGGAGGATCGAGGGGAGCTGGCGGCAGTGCGCCTTACGTTCCTTAATTGGTCCCGCTATAAGTAGTTTGTAAACCTAGCTGGAAGATCAAAAGGTTTATCTATGGTCGCAACTGATATTATTTCAGGCCCATTACTGAGCAGTTTGCTGAAGAAAGCCGACGCCCTCCTCCAGTCTGAGGTGACGGTGAACAGCCGGGTGACGAGCGTGATCTGCAAGCTCGCGGCGCTGCCCACTCCGCTGCTCACCTCGCTGCTGCTTACATCCAGCTACACGGTGCAGAGTATACCCTCGCTCTACCAGGTAAATAAAAAAATAACACGCTTTAAAAAAGAACATTTAGTCATTTTGTTTTAAAAAACAAAATGACTAAACCGATTTCGATAAAATGTATATGGGACCACCTCTGAAGTATTACGTACCAAACAAAAAAAGAATCATCAAAATCAGTTCACAATTGGCAGAGTAATCGCGTAAATTACATACAAAAAAAAATACAGTTGAATTGAGAACCTTCTTTTTTGAAGTCGGTTCAAAATATAAACTATACATAATTTTCTAGCCTAGAACACTAACGAAAGGTAGCGAGTTTCTAAATTATCTATAGGATTCATTACGGAGAATGTGCTTCTGTAGTTTACGACATCATCCTAACACTTTTTACTACAGGACAAGGCCCACTACGTGATATTTTTTTGTAAAGATAATATTAACGAACGAACTAAACTAAAGCCAGCAAAATAACTCGGCGTATTGGTAAGCTGAAGTGGCAGAGACTGGAGATCACAATACGGCAAACGTAGCGTCGAGTAGCATCGAGTGTCAGGGCAGGACCACTCGATGGTCTAGAGGTAACAGCTCGAAGCGGAGAGCCGGACGTCTGCGTGGCGCGCCTGGGAAGAGACCTATGTCCAACAGACGTCTATCGTACGCTGATGAAGATGACGCAGAGCCCTTCGTCCTTGAGTGCGAAGTTTGGCATGGCTATGTGGCGCCTTAGATTAACGCCTACTAACTGTTTCAAAATATATGTCCAGGGACCGAGGTCTAATCGTTTTTTTTGTTACTTTTCAAATCTTAAAAATATAAACAACATATCTATTGTCTAAAAAGCTACTTTAGGTTTAATCATATTGAAGATATGAATATTCTGATTTTCACAATATTAAATTTGATTCATCAAATGAATTAAATTCAATTATTTTTTGTTTATTAGATGTTGATAATCGAATTATTTTATTTGTGACAACATTGCAGATACTTGGCAAGTTGAAAGACGAAGTGGACGACCTGACGGACGAGCTCGACAACTGGGCCGAACTGGTGGACAAGGCTCGCGTGTTCCTCATGCAGCGCGAGGCGACGCTGGCCACGGCGCGCGCGCCTCCCGCAGATGACGGTCAGATCACTACAGATTTGCTCGATTTTGACTGTTTCTGTTTACGTTCATCGACAGTAATCGATCGATTTGGTGTATTTCGTAGATCAATATAATAAACAAGTACATTTAAAACAACAACCGACTTACTTGGATGACATCTTAATTTTTCCATTTATTTTGATTTAAAAAACCAAACTACTGAACCGATTTCGAAAAAATTTATATGGGATATGACCATCCAAACAAAAAAAGACTCATCAAAAACCTTTCATAATTGGAAGAGTAATCACGTAACAAATATATACAAAAACAGTCGGATTGAGAACCTCCTTTTTTGAAGTCTGTTGAAAATCCGTCGCTAATAACAAATTATCTCGATTTTGACTATCGTTACTGTCGATCGATTTTTGCTGTTTTGTAGATCAACTACTTCTACTTAACGATTGACCTAATTTATGAAAACTAGATAACTGATAGAATATTTATAATTATACTAGTTTTTTTTTATACATTCAAGTGACGAGACGAACAAGACGTTCGCCTGGTGGTAAGCGTCACGCCTGCCCCTATTGGTAGCAGTGCCAGAATTGTGAACTTGAGAACACAATCCTGCGCCGCACTGCACTGCGCTCGTCACCCTGAGATATTAGATATTAAATCTTTTCATATCCAGTAATTTCTCTGGTAACATTGCCCTTCAAACCGGAACACAGTAATGCTTGCACTCTACCGCTTGGCGGTTGAATAACTGACAAAGGTGTGGTACTTCCCCAGTCGGACTCTGCAGTGGAGTCCTACCACTACAAAATATGTAATGTAGTTACTGATTGTGCGTTATGATTCAGGTTCTGCGCACACGCGCGACGCACAGCCGCAGAAGGAAGAATCTGCGTTCAAACGTGCGGAGCCCAAACGTCGCAGCATATCCGCCAGCTTCTCAATGCTAGCACGAAGATTGTCTTGTAAGTCGATTATTTTTTTAAATATGTAAAGATTGATTTATAATTTATTAATAATACTTTTTTCTGTGTTCTTTTTCATATTTTTTTTAAGTTAGTCCCATAATCAGTAATAATAATGATATGTGTGTAATATGTTATTCATTTAGTTGTTTTTTTTTTTTGCTGTATTTTAGCACTAGTTCCATGATAGAACAAACGCGATGTTTTATTTCGCGTTACTTCCATGGAGTATGGAACTATTGCGAATAGATTAATTCGCAGTAGTTCCATAACAAAGTGCCATGGTGGAACAAAATTTTTTTGCGACTGCCTGATGTTAAACGAAGATGCAGACTAACTATGAGAACTTTCTCATGGCAATGGGCCATGATCTCATGTCAAAGGGCAAAGTTATTCCACCAACCACCAGCCCACCAATATCCAATTTATAGACAGTTATTAGTTTGCCAGTTATACAATCGCCAAGCAGTAGTGTGCAAGCAATCCTGTGTTTTAGTTTCAAGGGCAATGTTACCAGAATTACTGGGCATGAAGAGATTTGACATCTAATATCTCAGGGTGACGAGCGCAGTGCAGTGCGGCGCAGGATTGTCTTCTCGCAAGTTCACAATAGGCTAGATGACTGGTTTTTTTTTATTGTACTATTCAAATGTGGCCCATAAATATAGCTGATTAATGAAAAGAAAATTAAAATCTGATCAAAAATAAGCAACTTATAAGCATTTTAATATCATGCTAGACAGAGAGACGAAACAGCAAATCGTGACGTCACTTGTCAGGACTCCATATAAATTCTATTCGTACAAAGTAAGGCGTGACGTCATTTTTTGTTTTGTGGGAAAGGGACAGAGTTGTCTCTAACAAAAACTTTAAACGCTCATATATCAGAACATTATTAACCGATTTAAATAATGTTTTCAATTACCATACTATATTTACTTAAATTCTTCATCAAAGCTATTGGTTTCAACGATTTAAACATCAGTCATCTAGCCTATTCTGGCACTAGGCGCCTACCACCAAGCGAACTCCATGTTCGTCTCGTCAATCGATTGTAAAAAAAAAGAAGTTGTCATGCGATGGCACAAGAGATAGTAGACCTATATCAAGCAGTGATGGCCGATGATGATGTCATGAGACTTTTAAAATATAGTCGACGCCGATACTCTCAGAAAGAAAAAAGATACAGCTAATCGCATCACTTGTTTAATTACAGCATCACCATCACAAGCACCGAACCAAATCTCGCCTACCCCTCAAAAAAGACCCGTATTCACACAGGAAAGCTACTGGAGCCAGTCGATCACCCACCGAACTATACTCAACGCAGTCCTACTCGATGAGTGGCTTAAAGAGCTGGCGGCCTTGTGCGAGGAGCACGCCTTGAAACTGTCGGCAGATTACTATGAAGACGACTCGTATATAAAAACTGTCGCTTTATGACTGAGGTCTATAGCCCCGAGCGGGTTCAAAGTAAGAAAACGGGTTACGTTTGCGATACAAGACATGTATAGATAAAAAGCGCCTTTTGTAACATTTTGAGTGTGATATAGCGCAATTTTGTATGGGTGACAAATACGAGGTAATTTTTCTCAAATTTGTTTTGGGTGGTTTTTTTTTAAAGTGTTTTACATTGAATTTTATACTTTTGTATGTAAAGTGTTATAAATAATTTAAATATTACGAGCGGCAAAACGTATTTGTTGTTATCAAAGCGGACAACATAAAATACTGTTGTATACCCTGCTCTTAAAACTATTAAAGTCCAATTTCTAGAATGAGTAGAGTCTACCAGTACTAGTATAGTTTGAATCTGTGGTAGAGGTGAGTAAATCTCCAGAATACTTTATCTAAGGATACTTCGGTCAAATCTTTACAAAATTTGAGCTATATTGACAATTAAAAAGTTACACATTAGGTCACGGTAGGGGAGAGTTAATACGTATAGTACGTAACTCTTCTAAAGATCTTTAGATCAATGTATAGTGTAGGGGACAGTCCATGTAATCATGGAATGACGAAATATCAGAGGAATAATGCACAATCCGCCTTCCATTACAGGCCTTATCTCTGATAATAATTAAATCTATTTTGGGTCCAGATAACGTACTCGTAAATGGTTCATTCGCTTTTCACAGGCTACAGCTCGAGTACACTCGAGCCTAGATAGTTTTGACAAAGAAATATGAGTCCTATGACTTCACACGTACGGCAGAATTTTCAACGGCAAACGAAGACCTGTTACAAGAAGGTGAATTACAATCTAAGTTTCTCATAAAAAAATCTGCTGTATAAGATACGACATAGAGCTCATATTTTGATGTAGGGATTGTATGAGAAATCAATAAGAATGTATGTAAAGCGTAAGATCTCACCGATTTTCTTGAGATCAAAATTCTCTAGAGCGAAACTCACATCACATCGCAGTATGTAAAAAGAATATGCAAATGACACAATTATTTCTTCTGCTGGAAGCATAAAACAATATTATTTTGAAAAGTAACTTTAGAATGTATTTTTACTCAATTAAATGAGTTACAGAGCGCGTTTACAAAAGCGTTCTATTAGCGACAAATATGCGAAGTGCTTTATAAAAGCACGTTTTTATGTATTTGAGTTTTTTCCTCTGCGATACACAATTGCATACAATTGTGGACCTTAATAGCCTAAGGAAAAATGTATAAAATAAACTTCGCAAGTAGTACCGACTAGTACATTAATGAGATTAAATTATCACATTTTATTTAATTGTAGCCCCAATTTTTCGTAGACAACCCTCTTTATTCATAATGACCCAAAACATATCAAATACATAAACTTAGTTTTTAGGTTTTCCAGTTAATATACTTAGTACTTTTTTCTGAAGTAGATTGACAAAATTGTTGCCGTCCTTTTCTCACGTACTGATTAAAAATAGCATCCACGTATACAAATGAATTTAAAATAGAAGTGTAAAATCGACGCTTCTTTTCCTTCTTTCTCATAATATAATTTATATTTTTTATTAAAATCAAATATATATAATTTATATTTATTATTAAAATCAAATATATCATACGCGTGTCAACGGTTTTATGTTTTTATGATTAAACAGGGTTTATTTTGTATAATAATAGATACAACGAAACATTTTTACAATTTGACTATACTTAGTTAGATAGTTTTATTTAGAGATAAGCATCACATTACTTAATTCTAAGTACCTAAGCTTAGTTTATACTAGTTCAAATTTTATTTTTTAATTAACTTGTTTGCCATCGTAATTTATATTGAACTGTGATTATTAAAAAAAAAAGTTTGTGTAATAATAATTATTACTTTTATATCTGATCTAAATCTATGACATATTATTATTTCAATGAATAAACAATAATTTCTTATTAATAATCATTTGAACAAATCCAAAATATATTTAGATGTCCTATAATTTATATATTAGATTTTTATAATAATCATTTGTCTATGCAATATTATAATGTTTTAGTTATTTACTTATGTGTTTCTTGAATGTGTTTGTTATTTTCGTAAAACGATTAATTATTGTGTTTGGTTTTTATAATTAAAATGAAATCGGTTTATAATGTTTTTAATAGTTTTACATTGATTAATGTAATGTTGATTGGTCATTTTTAAATTTTAGATGACGTGCACTTGAAACTAATGGTTTTTCTATCTTCGTCTAAAATAAGAGTCCAATGAAAATATCGGTAGTTCTAAAATTTTTAAAGAAATTGACATGTTTGTATGTGTTAATATTATTTATATTTCAAATTTATGATTTATATTTTTAAATATACTTTTTTATATTTTCCCTTTCTTTGCTTTTATTAATGTATGCCTTTTGCTTCCAGTGTATCACTACCCTAAAATGGTACATAATACCGTTTTGTAATGTATAGGTAATCGTCTATTTCCGTCCTAAGGATGCAAATTATTTTTAATGAATTTATAAAATGTCGATATCCTTTGTGATAGTCGCCCAAATGCAATTAGTAATTAAATATTTGATAGACTTGAAATTGTGATCTTACAATAAAATAGATTTTAGAGTAAGAATCTTCTTAGAATGAAGAGTTTGTAAACCAAACCTAAGGGGCCTTATTTAAAAACGCATTTAAAGATGTATAACCTTATTTGATAATGGGGATCTACACTGCCATATTTTTCCGCTAGGTGGCGCATCGTCGACGCGGCCATAGTCAACTGACAATCTTGCATATTTTGTTGTTTTTTTCCTACAATTTTATGGTTTTACTCTTTGACGCATCAAGAGCAGATAGTTGTGAGCAACGATTAACAAGAAAACTTGGTTTTGCTACATCCGGATCGCCGCTGGCGCCATCTGCGAAAAGTTTTGCCTGTGGAACCTCACTGGCTTAATTTTTGTATTGGGCTTAATTTAAATGAAATTTGTTAGTTGTATGCGTTTTTAAGTAAGGCCTACACATATAGTATTTCTTCTGTGCTAGTGGCGCCATCTCTTACTCTACTCAGCTAGTTGAGTCACATTTTACATGAGTATCAAAATGTACCTTGCCAACTAAAATGATTATGTAAATACTTGCCCAAAATTCAGTTTTACACGTGTTAGTGATGCGACGCACAATGGTTTGTAACATTGTATCAGTGATCGGAATTTTATACATAACCTAACATTGGATTGAAATAAAAACAAGTTTTACTTGATAAGTAAGTTTTTTATTTTTACCAGTCCGTAAGGCATTTTTTTTTTTCCTCGGTATGTCCTTAAACTGCAACCAGACCCACCGGAGGACGGGCAGCAGCGTCCTCTTGGTTAACGGTGGTGAGCATTCTGCGATCCCCAAGCCGCCTGCCAAGCGTGGGGATTATGGCAACACCCTTCTAGGGGTGGCTAAAGGACTTGTATCCAGTGCCAATAAATTAAAAAAAAAAGGCCTTCGTCCAGCAGTGGACGTTTTATGGCTGACGACGAAGGCATTTTGAATTTCGAGATAAAAAGGTACTCTTTCGAGACTTCGGTTGGCTTAGTACAGGAACAAAAAAGATCTTGGCTGCGTTCCGTAATGCGCTAAAAGTGATAATAATATCTTGAATCCGACAAAGTGACAAGTATTACTCGATCAAGTCAAAACACTTGTATTTTGTGACTATTCAATTTGGTCGGATTCGCGATATTATCACTTTTAGCGCATTACGGAACGCACCACTTGTCGTCTAAAGCTAACATATCCTGATTGACGTAAGAACTAGATCATACGTTAATGCATGTCCTTTTTCATAGAACATATTATGCATATTCTTATGAACGTTTCCGATCGTATTTCTGTAACAGGACGCAAACCAAGGTTCTTAATAGTTACAATAGGAAAACGAAAACTGTCGAAACCACGAAATCAACGGTGGGCATGTAGATCTGGGTGTACCTCAGGGTAGCATCGTGGGACCGCCGCTGTTTCTGGAATATATTAATGAGCTGCCATCTTTAATAAAACATCTTACTGTTCTTACGCTGATGGTGCAACCGTTATATTTGTAAAGAGTGGACAAGATAATGCTGAATATGCTAACACTATTACGAAAACGCTAAATACTTTGATAGAATAGTTAAACACTCTAAACCTACAGACCAATATTTCTAAAACTCGAATAAGTTTCACAATTATAATACTGCCCCAATTGATCTCAACATAAACATTAATAGTTCTTCTTTAGTTGAGGTTAGTCAAGCTGACTTTCTTGGAATATCTCTGGACACAAATCTAAACTGAAAATCGCAACAAAATAATAAAATCTCCGGCCATTTATTTATTTATTTATTTAAATGCACATGTACAAAGCTTTAGAATCTACATAATGTAAAAAGAAAAGTAGGACTATACTAAGTACATACCCTGTAAGGGCGTCGCATTTATATTACGCCATTGTTACGCTCTATCGGTATTGGTCGATGTTGCTTCCAATGAAGACGCGAAAAATGCCTACTATCATTTACCCTCATCTAACATATTAAAGGGGTTATCTTTTGGGAGAACTCTGTCAATGTTAAACAGACATTTCTGTACTCCAAAGGCTTTGATTATATACCCAGCAAGAGCTAGTTCCTCCGAATCCAAAGGCGAAGTTTAAGAATCATCTACAATAAAAAAGGCGATGATACTCAACGGGAATTAATTAAAAAAAATATTATTTTTACCCTAACTGGTATTATATTCTTGAAAGGACAAGTTCAGAAGCAGTTTAGGGCTCTTTACAGAAAAGCCTTCAGGGTTTGCAAGTTGAAGTGACATAGGCAGGCCACGTCAGTCGAAGAACTGAAAACCGATGGAAAGAAAGGTTCTTGAGCGGCGACCACGTATCGGAAGACGCAGCGTAGGTAAGCCTCCCACTATGTGGACCGACGATATTGTGAAAGTTGCGGGCAACCGGTGGATGCAAATGGCAGGTTGTCGTAAGGTGTGGCGGTCTAAGGGGGAGGCGTTAGTTCAGCATTGGACGTCTGTGGGCTCATGATGATGATGATTTTAGTATTGCGTTCCTTTCCCTCTAATTGCGTTCCTTTTTAGACATCCTAGCGTTCTAAATCTCTACTACTGGCAACACTCCAAGACCGATGAACAACGTTTTGATCGAATCTTTTTTCTCGGTCACTTGCCTCGTCGGTTACGAAACGAGTTGTCAAAAATAGACACTTGTCACTGTCACTGCCAAAACTCATTTGACCCTGCAGGGCAGGATGAAACGCCAAAAGACCGACGAATTTGCTTAACTCCATAGAGCAGAGTAATACTCAAAGAAATTTATAGTATACTCAATATAAGAAATTTATATATACTCAAAGAAATATATATATATTTATCTTAATTAAGGAAATCAATGCATTCGTTCGGTAACGATAGCGAGAGAAATCCCTCCGTGATACTGTGAAGCTGTGACAGTGACATTAATGACAAATCGCGATCCCGAACATTTACATGACAGATTTTGGCTTCGTGCGATCATTGTTTGTCTATGTTAGTTATTATAAACAATTCTTTGATTCAATATTTTGATTCTTTGGGCTTTGACCTGTCTATATTATAATCAAAGAAACAAATTATTAATGCCAAATTATAAATTATTATTAATGTATTTATTTATTATTATTTATAATTGATGATCTTGGCCTTGTATTATATTATGCGACCTTGAAAAAGGTATAAGTATTAATTAATAATGTTATGTACCTACATAATATTGTTAAATAATTATAAATTATGTTACCTACTTGTACTCCTTTAGCCGTTCTCTAATACAATAGTTTTTTGAGTAAAAAGTAGGTAAGTACTTTTATTTCTCTTCGATGATTAGGTCTATATAGTGGATTAGGTAGCTACTACAGGCATCTACAGGTATGTATGTCGATGCTTATTTAATATAAATGCGAAAGTTTGTCGGTGTGTGTACCTCTATTTCTTACTCCTTCATGCTGAAACGGCTGAACGGATTTGGATGTCTTAAAATATATATATATATATATAAGAATATATCGTTATCGTATATAAAAATATAGAAGTAGGTAGCTCATACTTTGGAAGAAAAAAATTGGCTATGTAAAAGCTGTAAAATTATTCTTTGCGTAAAAGGTTAACCGCGGTGTGACGCGCTAGTTATAAATAATGCTTAATCCCGTCTCATCAATAGTTTTCAATAAGTTTTCCACTAGCATTCACACGCAAAGCGCAAACCTACCTACACATTTTATGTCCTATATTTATGTCATGGTTATGTCCTACTTACCTACACATTTTATATCCTATAGACTACAGGTAGGTACAACTAACAAGTAAAGATAAATTAATAACGTAGGTAGGTAGTATCGTAGTATAGTATTATAATATCTTTGGTGATAACAGAATATTATCATCATTATCACCATAAGATATCACTTCAATGTATAACACCAATCACATCAAAGGATATAAAAAAACTCATCTATTCTAGGACATACTCTATCACTTTTCAAGGCGACACAGCTCAGAACTGTCTACTATAATAATTACTACTATATTAATATAAACAAAGTAGTCGATTTAGAGTAAGTACATGTTTGTAGAGTCACTGCTAAAGACCAACAAATTCTACCGGGTAAGCATAAGTAATACTATCAGCGAATTGTAATTCCAATTAAAGTTATTAATAATGTCTAAATAACATAAAAATATTAAGGTATGTCATTTCCTACACAAACATTACTTTTATGTTGTATGTATTTGGTAACTGTTATTGTTTTAACATGGTTTTAAATAGGTCTTATGAGTAAGTAGGTAGTAATAATGTTTTGGCAAACAGTCTTGTCTTATAGCAAAGAGCCTTGACCAATACCTCAGGAGGCTCTCGCTCTAGCCTCTTGAGGTATTGGTTGGGGTCAAGGGTCAGATACAAAAGGCAGTGGTACTTCACACGGCTCGCATTGTCAGGAGGTTCCTCACTCTAACCACTGGCAGCTTGAGCCCCCCCCCCCCCACCTTTGAAATCAATGGTATATAATTTATTTTTCAGATAGAATGGCGAAATCAATATGGTTAATGTTAACCTTAGTAACAACAGCCTATGTTTGTGATGCAGCCAAGATATTGGTTGTGTTTCCGTTTCCTGGTAAAAGTCATGGGATTTTAGGAAAAGGGGTTGTGAAGCATCTGTTGAGTGCTGGACATGAGGTAAGTTATACAAGCTAGAATTTTTTAGCTAATTAAAAAATATATTTAATAGTTAAGTTAATATTAAAATACTAAACAGTACAAATCACAATGAAGTTACTATACAATAACAAACACCAACCATAACCCAAAATTTTAAATTATTAAAGCATATTTAATATTGGTATAAGCTCACATCACACAGCTTCAATCTTCAATATTGTGAGTGATACCATGGAGGAACATAAAAGAACTGCTCATGCCAGAACTTTGTGGCATAGCTTAGAAGTCTGCAAAAGAGTCTTAGACATAGATAGTGCCGCACCGATCACATGTAGGTATGCTATGAATGGGGATCCACACTGCGTTTTTTCTGCTAGGTGGCGCATGGTCGATGCGGCCATAGTCAACTGTCAATCTCATACATTTTGTTGTTTTTTTCTACAATTTAATGGTTTTACTCTTATTAGACTCGGATTACCAGCATGAATCTGCATATACTGGTTTGTACAGCAATTTGCCTTACTAAATAAAACACTGTCCAACAAAAAAAATACTTACACAACTATCTAACCTACAGATCAATTTTCAGGCCATCAATAGCTGCATAGATACCTACTTAAAATGATCAAAAACGCCCTCATCAAGAGCAGATATATAGATAATATAAGCCACGATTAACAAGAAAACTTATTTTGCCACATCCTGACCGCCACTGGCGCCATCTGCGAAAAGTTTTGCCAGTGGAACCTCATTGCCACGAATTTCTGCAAAGGTTGCAATCGCTAATGTGTTTTATATTCATCCATGATGTTACTGAAATGGTACGATTTCAGGTTACCTATATCACACCGTTTCCAGAAAATAGCAGCAATCCAAGATTGCATGAGATTGATGTCAGCTCAAACATGGCTGCTTTTGAAGGTAAATGCAATTTTCATTGCTTTTCCATTGAAATGGTCGGAAACGAAAAGAGTTTACAGAGAGAACAAATTACAATTCCCTTCAACCAAAATCAATAAGTACTTACGAATTGGACATTTTAAGATGTGGAATAGATGTGATTTATTCAATTTGCGTCTCGGATATTTTGAGATGTGGCCTAAATGGAGTGTAGTCATTTTGCGATCTAGCCATTCTAATATTAACCCTTTATGAAATTTTGATCATAATTTTAAAACAATTATAATTTTTAAGGACCGCGGCTTAGTAGCTTAGTGGCTTAGTGGTATTCACGAGCCAAGCGATACAGTAGAATATCGAGTTACTGTTATATAAAAAAGTAAGTAAGTAAGTTCGTATAGGCCGAGTGGCCAGCCCTAGTGGCCGTTAAATTGTTGGTCCCGGTTGTTTGTTCTAGTTTCTATAACTACAACCGTCAGCCATGTCGGAGGCCTTCGGGCGGCACATTAACACTGATATAAATAGAGTAGTTTAGTTAGGGTTATTGTATTGGTTTTAATGGGGGTGAATCTTCTGGATGTATGTAGTATACTATTAAGTTTTCTGCACCAATGTTTTAAATCCTGTTTATGCCCACCATTCATACGAAGACTGGCGCTGCGCTATCGTTAACTGCCCAATTACGGCAGCGTTTCGAGCGCACGCCGTGATAGATATCGCTCCATAATTTTTTTTCAACAGACTTCAAAAAAGGAAGTTCTAAATTCGACTTTTTTTTGTAGGTTGGTTCTGCTGATAGGTGCTCCGCCAATTATGAATAGATTTAGATGACTCTTTTTGTTTGGTATGGTAGGTCATACTTCAGAGGTAGTCCCGCCCCACCCCATCTAAATTTTATCGAAATCGGTTCAGTATTTTGGTTTTTATATCAAAATAGCTGGAAAAAGATGTCATCCAAGTAAGTAATCAAGTCGGTTTTTTTTTCAACCGACTTCCAAATGGAGGTTCTAAACGACTGGAAACTGGAAAGTCATACTTCAGAGGTGGTCCCATGCAATTTGTATCGAAATCGGTTTAGTAGTATGGTTTTTAAATCAAAATACTAACCGACTAACCGAAACCTGGAAAAAAGATGTCATCCAGATAATCGAAATTGAAGTACGTTGATTTAAAAAAAAAGTATTATCGCCTACGTAAATATTGGTATTATGAAGTCACATAAAACAAACTTAACTTTTTCTAAATAATTTTCTTTATAAATTTTTTAGGTCAATCAGAGTATTTTACTATAAAAAATTTGATGGATAACAAACTTGAAATGAATTCGTTGAGTGCACCTATATTTTTGTTCATAATGGATTCTGTTTCAAAAATGACGATGAACCATGAGAATGTTCAGAATCTTCTTAGTGACGAAAATCAGCATTTTGATATGGTAATAGCCGAATGGATGGTTAACGAGCTGTATGCAGGGTAAGTTTGTTAATTTGCACTACCTAATATTATAGTGGTCTTGGGTATGTCCTTATACTGCAACCAGACCCACCGGAGGACGGGCAGCAGCGTCCTCTTGGTTAACGGCGGTGAGCATTCTGCGATCCCCAAGCCGCCTGCCAAGCGTGGGGATTATGGCAACACCCCTCTATTGGGAGGCCTTCGTCCAGCAGTGGACGACGAATATTATAGTCTATTCAGAAAGCAAGAAATATTGCAATTGCTGTATTAATGGTAATAATTAAATGGTATAACAGCAGCGCAAGTACATTCTATGTCGCTAAATTTGACGTGTCGGTCTGTCGGTATAGCAGATTTATTCAGACGAATTTGAGAATATGACCGATTTTTATCGATTATTACCGATTTAAATGTCAAATATACGATTTATATGTAAAATATAACGATCCTCAAGAACGGTACTCGCGCCGCTGGTCCTAACTGAATATGGTTTACGTAAAAGTTCAGAATAAATGGCTGTTATTATTAACACACTAACATTACAAATGCGACATGTTTGTTACATCTTGCTGTAACAAACATTTCGCTGCAAAACGGCTGAACGGCTTTGGAGCTAGCTTAAACAAGCTATCTCCATTCGAAGTAAAAAGAAAAACCGGAAAAAAACAGTAAATCCTGGAATAAGATAGTAGCAATAAAGATAATATAATACTATATAAAAAAATACTTTTAATAGCTTTTTTTTACAGAAGATATCACGTAATTATTTACATTATTATATATTTATTGTTCAAAACATATTTATTACATTTATATTATTATTATTTATAAGTATACAAATTATATATTTATAAATCAAAAAGTAAATGTCAGAAATAAAAAAATAATAATGTCAAAATAAAATAATAACACTATATTAGTAATAATAGGCTTGTGTTTATTATCATGACAACTGTTTTACATCGTCACACAGGAGAAACCGCGGGGCGCGTCTAGTAATATTATGATGGATCAGCGTGGTAGATATGGCCCAATCGCCCTTCAAGGGTAGGCCTGTCCAGCTGTGGACTATTAACAGGCTTATAATGCTATGCTACGCGGGCAATCGGTGGATGCTAATGGCAGGTTGTCGTACAGTGTGGCGGTCTAAGGGGGAGGCCTTCGTTCAGCAGTGGACGTCTCCGGGCTGATGATGAATGCTATGCTATAATAATTCTAATATCATCATCATCATCATCAGCCTACTTTAGTCCAATACTAGGCAAAGGCACAGAATAAATAATAGTACTACGCATAGGCCTCTCCCAATACTCGTCACTCAGCCACATCTTCGACTTTTCGCTTCCAGTCACTGCTTTACGTATGACTTCACTCCATCGAGTCTCAAGGCGTCCTAAGCTAGGATTGATGGTTTGTGTACTTCATTCCGGAATTGCAAATTTAATAGAGCTATAGTTTATATGTTCAAGGTAAAACTGCTGATGTGATTTAATACATAATAAAGCACCAAAGGAAAGCTACACTGTCCTTGAGTCAGTGCTATGGCAAAATATTTTCGCGAAACGGCTGAACGGGTTTGGATGAAACTCTGAATAGAGCTAGCTTATTTCCCGCAATAACATATAGGTACTTAGGCTACTTTTACATCTACTATCATCATCATAACCGTGGGCGGAGCTAGCGGCAAATATAATAAATATGACCGCAGAAGCACGGCCAGGTACAGCTTTTAAAATCTACAAAACTTGTCGCTAAATAGACTTTCTTTTCTAGATTAGCCGGCCTATACAATGCCCACCTGGTCTGGTTCTCTACACTGGACCCGCACTGGATGATTCTGCACCTAATCGATGACTACACCAACCCCGCGTACAATGGATACATCGTGGATGGATGTCTGCCCTTCAACTTCTTCCAGCGCCTGAATGAACTCTGGTTTACAATAATCATGTCATTGGTTAGAGAGACGTAAGTCGATCATTTTTAACCCCCGACGTAAAGAAGTGTAACGTGTCGTATGATGTTGGTAATTATAAATAAACCGTAAAAAAATTGCCGATGATTGATTTACAACCGACTTCAAAAAGGAGGTTCTCAATTCGACTGTATGAATGTTACGCGATTACTCCGCCAATTATTTACTGATTTTGATGTTTTTTTTTTGTTTGAAGTAATACTTCAGAGGTGGTCCCATATACATTTTATCGAAATCTGTTCAGTAGTTTGGTTTTTAAATCAAAATTACTAGAAAATATGATGTCACCCAGGTATTCGAAGTTGAAGTCGGTTGTATTTTTTTTTAAAGCGTATTATCGTTTAAAAACCTTCGAGCGCGGTCTTTTGTAGCTTGTTTGCCTCATGCCTCACTGCGTGTCTGTCTGTGGCATCGAAGCTCACAAACGTTCCGAAACCAAACTTTTATTTAGTTTGAATCGTGACTTTGTCTATGGTGACTGCATCTGGAATTAACTAGCTCAGATTTTATTTAATATTCTTCCAGTGCAGCTAACTATCTACAAACAAGCGGATATAACAGTATAATAGTCCCACTGATTGAAGCGAGAGGGAGAGTGGCGCCCTCTTTCTCAGAGCTCCGGTTCAACGGCACGCTAGTGCTGGGAAATTCACACGTCTCCACGGGAGATGCTACTAGGATACCGCAAAGCTATAAGCCAGTCGGAGGATACCATATTGACGAGGATGTCAAGCCCCTGCCTGAGGTAAGTCATTGTTTTTCAGTTGCGGGTTGGTGGATTCACATATGCCTTTGAATTTATTCTCTGGACTTACGCCGGTTTCCTTAGATTTTCCTTCAACTAAAATCCTGTGGTGTTTTGAAACCCGTAGGTACGTCGTACGTGGCTCTGACCCGGAATCGAACACGACTGTTATAATTATGATTATATATATAATTATGTGACTTTTCCCAACTGTTTTCCCATCGCTTCTCCGTTATTTCCAACTATTACCTAGTTGGACAAAACAACCAACTTTGAAGGCTTTAGTAGATAGTATATACTTACTAAACATATTGCAGTCCTTATCTAATAGACTGCCATGAAAAAGACAGCTAGGGTTTCTAGTGAGTTTCTGTCAACAAAAACCTCGAAAGTTGGCTTTAATTAGGACACAATTTTCAGGATTTGCAAAAGCTACTCGACAACGCAAAAAATGGACTGATTTACTTCAGCATGGGCTCAAATTTTAAAAGTAAGGATATGCCCGATGAACTGAAAACATCGTTGCTTGAAGTCTTCGGGAGCTTAAAGCAGACAGTGCTTTGGAAATTCGAAGAAGAACTGCAAGGCTTACCAAAATATGTTCATATCATAAAGTGGGCTCCTCAACAAAGCATTTTAGGTGAGATCCGTAATTTCAGCTTTCAGTTCAAAGTTCAAATGTTAAAAAGAGTCAGTGCCAGTGTCATATTTATCTATTACAGAATACATCATATCAACACGTACATAAGATTCATTCTCATAAAATACGTATCATAAACTTATGGAACCACAATTATATTAAAACTATAATCATAAGTCATATTCAGTGCATGCTATTATGGACTCTATTTGTCTAACTGTTATAGCAATGCGTCCATATTCCACTGCACTTTTTGACTTGTTGACATCACGCGGCTGCCGCCGGTGGCGCGCCGATAGCCACAGAGGTGCGGGCACGGCCGGCCGCGATAGAGCGGCCTTGGCCTGGTTCTATGAACCAATAATAAGAAACAAGCGATAGGCTATACGACCAAAATAAATGTAACATGTACTAGTCAGCTAAAATTCTAACACGCCCATGACTGGTGTCTATAATGTACAACATGATAATGTATTGCATAATAATGCACAGCATGATAATTGGTGTACATGTACATCGAATATCATGCTGTATAATCCGTGTCGTACAATACTGGCCGTCCATTATCGGCTCGTGTCTATAAAGTACGGCCCTATATTGTACAGCCAATAATCCGAGTACATTTCACAAATTGACATTAAAAAAATTACCTGAACCTAACTGCTATACAAATAAGGAATTCGTGTACTTGTACATCAAATATCAGTCTGTACAAAATCGAGGTGTGCATTATTGAGCCGAGCCTATAATGTACGTGACATGATATTGCACGGCAATATATTGCACAGCATGATATTCGATGTACATGTACACCAATTATCATGTTGTGCATTATTATGCCGTACAATATCATGCCGTACATTATCTGTGTCGTACATTATTGCCTCCCCCCAGGACTATTTTGAAAAATACATTCTTATTTTGATAAAAATAAAACCCTCCTTGTTCTGTCTCCCTTTTTTCTGAAACCCATTGAGCATCAGTTTCCAAGGTAGCCTATATAGGCATGTTTATTACCATGGCCGGGGGTTTTTCCTGGCGCTTTACCATCTTTGACTTTACAACCACTTACCACACCTGTTAACCAGGTAGATTACGGGTGTTGACAAATATTAGAAACCTATATCGCATTTAAGAAAATACAGACTTGGAGGCAGGTGATCCAGCAACAAAAATAATGGTTATTTATTTTATACTTTTAAGTGACTAGACGAGCAAAACTTTCGCCTGGTGGTAAGCGTCACGCCTGCCACTAACAGTGGCAGTGACAGAATTGTGAACTTGCGAACACAAATCTGCGCCGCACTGCACGGCGCTCGTCACCCTGAGATATTAGATGTTATTAAATCTCTTCATACCCAGTAATTTATCTGGTAACATTGCCCTTCAAAACGGAACACAGTAAAGCTTGCACACTAATACTTGGCGCTTGAATAACTGGCACTTCCCCAGGCGGACTCTGCAGTAGAGTCCTACCACTACAGACACTACAGTTTTCCTAGTTTAGGTTAGTCTCTCAACCATGAATAAAACTTACTATCTTGCTTAATATTTTCAGCTCATCCAAACTGCGTCCTTTTCATCAGCCATGGCGGCCTCTTGTCTACCACGGAGACCGTCGCCGCTGGCAAGCCCATCATCGGAATTCCAGTGTTCGGGGATCAGCTTACGAACGTTGCCAAAGCGGTATCCAAGGGATTCGCGAGGCGAGTGGACCTATCCTACACAATGGCTGACAAGCTCAAGATTGAGCTGGATGAGATTTTGAGCAATCCTAAGTAAGTCTGCTTGTTGTGCTTAATGTATTTTAATCACCGGTGACCCCAAAGGCTAAGTAGGGCCCAGTATGGAGCATGTTTACCTTTAGGCACAGAATAAATAATAGTACTCGGAAAAAAGTTAACTACGCAAAAGAATTGAAATAAATAAGGACTCTATCAACTAGGCAATAAAGTAGCAATTCAACTCGCACAGCGCTGGAAACCGCTTGCTATATTCACCTAGATATACCGCTCTCTTTCTATCACATATGCTTAGTTACGTGCGACGAGGCTAGCGTGCGGGCGGCCACTGACTTCTGCCTTGCATTGTCCTCCCGGACGGAGCGCCGGCCGAACATACCTAAACTGCGGTGTGACACCCCCCCTGCTTTAGGCCAGAAGTAGTAGTCCCCGACCCCAACTAATTAAATTTACTATTGAAGTGTGGAAACGCTTAACTTGAACTGATTGCAACATAATTATGATCCGCCTGAATCATAACAATGTCGGGGTTTTAATATTTATCAATTGAAATTACTGGGCATGAAGAGCTTTTACATTTATATATCAGGGTGACGAGCGCAGTGCAATGCGGTGCAGGATTTTGTTGGTTGGTTCACAATTCTGGCACTGCTACTGTTATGGATAGGCGTGATTATTACCACCAGGGCCCTGTTTTATAAAGCCACAAGTCTTGTAATTGTAGTGAAAAACTGGCAAAATTACAAAAAAATTGAGTACGGCGTAGTACGGCGTTTTCTAAAGCTACAAGACAACCAGTGTACAAACTACAAGTACAAGCACTTGTATTTAAGATAAAGACAAACCATCTACCTGTAACTGGTAACTTGTAGTTACTGGTAGAAGAAGTTAGTACAATAGGGTAGATGACTGATGTTTAAATCGTTGTTTAAGCTTTGATGAAGAATTTCAGTAAATATAGTATGTTTATTGAAAAAATAATTTAAATCGGTTATTAATGTAAGCGTATATAAGCGGTTATCGGTGGCGGGTAGCGGTTATTAGTGTATATAAGCGTTTAAAGTTTTTGGTTGGGCCAATAGGCATGGTGACTACAATTTTTTTATTACCTCATAAAAAAGCGGATCATCAATAGAGCCTATCAACGAAAACAAAATTTAAAATAATTCAAAAATAAATAAGTTCTAAGTATTTTAATTTCAAACTAGACAGAGAGCGCGCTATACTGAGCTATGACGTCAAGCCTCAGGCGCGGCATACAAATGGCATACTAACACGTGCTTTGCGAGAAAGGGATAGAGCACCCCTTCTCTATTCCCACCTAAAACTTTAAACGCTCATATCTCTGCCAATTGTCTCTCTGCTCTCTCTCTCTGCTCTGCAGCTCTGATTTATCAGCCAATACAATTATTTTTTTCAGTATGTGTAATGTATTTAGTTATATTCATCACTAAGCCTGTTATTTGTCATAAATTAAACATTAGGTCACACGCCTATTCTGTCCCTTTCCCACAAAACAAAAAATGATGTCACGCCTTACTTGTCAGAATAGAATTTATATGGCGTACAGAGACGTGACGTCACGATTTGCTGTTTCGTCTCTCTGTCTAGCATGATATTAAAATGCTTATAAGTTGCATATTTTTGATCAGATTTTCATTTTCTTTTCATTAATCAGCTATATTTATGGTCCACATTTTAATAGGACAATTAAAAAAAACAGTCATCTAGCCTATTGTAAGCTTGTAGTTGTAGCTTTATAAAACAGGACCCAGGTGAACGTCTCGCTAATACCACAGAATAAATAATAGTACTACGTACTAACACCGTAATACCTTATGCATAAAAAAATTGGCTATTATTTTTTATTCGTTAGTACCGTTATCTGACAATTTTTTTGTGGCCTACACCCAAAAAAATACTGCTTATTTATATTTCCCACTCTCTCACTATTTTTCTATCGCAGAAGGTTGCCAGTCAGCTTCTTAAATTTTCCCTTGTCTAGCATGAGTTGAACAGTTGTGCCACCATCTTTATTCCTATCCAAGCCCTGATGTTGCGGATCCACAAGTATTGATTTAGTAATCATTGTGTATTTTTCAACAGGTACACCCAAAGGGCCAAGGAGTTGTCCTTAATCTACCACGACCGACCAGTGACGCCTAGTCAAGAGCTGATACACTGGGTGAACCACGTCTTGAAGACTGGTGGCGCCCCCCATCTGCGATCTCCAGCACTTATGGTACCCTGGTACCAAAAACTCTACCTCGATCTTGCTATCCTCATTACTATCATAATAGTTATTCTTAAGAAAGCAATAATGATATTATTGTCTGTAATTAAACCTAAGAAATCGAACAAGGCTAAGAAAAATAAATAATTTCATCTAATTAATGAATTAATTAACAATAACTTAATTTGTACTGTGATGACTATTTAATAGTAGATAAATATTTTATGCTGTGCATATGTAATGCAATGCATAACTTAAAACACCGTAATAATTATAGTATATTCTGTGTTTTGCAGAATCATACACCTATGTGATAATTTTTATAGGACAAAATACATGAAAGTTTATATCCTATTTTTTATAAAAAGATTTATATAATAGTATATCAGATGTATTTTAAGAAAATAAATGTAGTTTTTTATCATATTTAAAAACAGTTTTTTTTTACCTACCAAGCAATATCTGTGAAGTGCGCCGCAAGCTTCGAGCATACACTATTGGAGATGCCAATGGCTATAATCTGTCTACATAAAGGCCTGTGACATTTTGGCCTAGTTCATACAAGGAGGTATGCCACAGGTCACCAGCTTATGAAAAATGTCCTAAGCCTTTACTGACACTTTTTGCGGGGGACAAGGTAAACACGCATGACGCATATATCTGTAGGTAAATATTCAGACGAATAAAATAAATCCCTGTTCGTATGAGGGCATACTGAAACAAACTTACACAAAGGGTGTATGATCACTGACCATACATCTTTTGGCAGAAAGGTAGACTTGACTTAACACTAGAACCACACATACTACAACATGCTCTTGTGCTGTGCCTCGCGCATCACTAATATCGACAAAACGCATACGTGCTCAATCCTAGACAGTAGACAGCACCTATCCGTCTGCGTGTGTTGAGAAGGGCATTCTACGCGTATTACCAGGCTCAGGGTTGAGCTCGCGGAGACTGAACGATCGAATCTGAATACACTTTTTTGTTTTTGTGTAGTTCGTATAGAGTTATGTATATGTGTTATATTTATATATACCTAAAGGCTTAGGACATTCTCCATGCGCATGTGGCCTAGTGGTACAAACTTCCCATACTTCCTTGTATGAACTAGGCCAAAATGTCACATGCCTTTAGAAAATTACACACTGCAATACTTTTTTGTTGTTATTTTAATAAGTTTGTGTTCTAATAAAGATATTTTAATTTTGTGGTTGGTATTTGCTATAAAATAAATAATATGAATCGAAGGCTCAGAATGCTGCGCGCGGTTATCTCACTTGCGCATTCCATTTTTTTTGTATAAAGTTATGAAAAATCGCAGTCGGTGAAAGTACTGAGAATAACATGACAAAGATTTAGATATTAACATTAATTAAATTAATTCATTAATATAAATAGACTTAAAAAAAATAGAAAAGTAAAATATACTTTAGAACCCTGGGGCCGGCATAGTCGCCCAGCATTCAGGCCAATTTTCCATCGACCACGGGACTTTTATTTTAGGTTTTGTATATATTACTTAAGTTTATTACATTTATTATACTACGATTAAATATAATTTGTGAAATTAATAAAACGTCGATCCATGCAAGTTTTCATTCCAAGGCCCCAGATTACGAGTGTAGTGCATTGCACACGCACAGATCTCTACTGCATATTGCCTCTACACAAGACGTTCACAGTTTTTTGCTGGCTTTATTCTATTATGGAACACTTAGCATTGCGCGTATGACTTGCCTCGTGTCTCGATATAATCAGTTGCAAAAATAGGGTATAATGCGTCATGCGTGCAAGCCAAGAACAAGCTACATTTACAAAAAAATCTGCATGAGATTCAATTTCAACGTCAATATTTAGTGTTCTGTCTATGTCAAACCTATGATGTCAAACTCACCATACGTATGGACCGAAATAGACTAAAAAATTTATACGCGCCAATGAGAATCACCGCAGGTCCAAAAACATTTATTTGTGGCTTTGGTTTTCATTAGCGTTAATGTCGTTGGTGGTACTATTAATGCATTTCGAATCGAGGCCATGTTAAGTGTTGTGGTCTCCTAGTAAAATTATTCTTTGGTTGTGGTAAATCAAATTCTTTCTCAAACCCATAGTATTACGTTACTTACTCTATGCCCATAGTATTTACTTACTCTATGCTCAAACCTGTGGTTTTTCAATAATATTATGATTTCATGTTAAAATTAAATGAAAGATTTTGATCAATAATTTTAATAGCGGTATTAACGGTAGTTAAGACTGTGTATAAATTCTCCGCATAATGTCTGACGATGAGGTTATACGTTTTGAAATCACCGATTATGATTTGGACAATGAATTCAACTTTACGAGGAATCGAAAAGCGAAAAAGGAGCACCAGATCTACGGTATGTAACTTATTTGTGATTTTGTATACGCGAGTATTTTATCTTTCTCGTACAAGTACAGCACAATAGACAGATTAAAAACGTTGTTAAAAAAATAGTAAGTAGAGCTGCACCCTTATCATGGACGTTCGCGATTCCGATTGCGATAGCATGCCATCCTGCTCGTACCAACCCACTCGCGCCATGCGCCCTCCTGCTCGCGCACGCTCGCAATCAGAATCACGAACGTCCCTGATACGGGTACAGGCCAAATAATATTATATTCAGGTTTTGTGTAAAGTCACAGAAGAATGAATTAAAATGGTAACTGTACTGTATGAGGAAATATCTAAAATAATATCCCAAAGCTTTACAGAATAAAAACAAAATTCTATTTTAAAGTGCATTGCATTGTGAAGTTTTATATGTGGATCAAGAGAGGGATGCTCGTTCCCTTTCCTCTAAAGCAAATGTCAATAACATGTCTGTGTTTCGGTTTGAAAAGCAATGTTACAAGCGGCAGAAAAGCAGAGCAATTAAAGTAAGCCAGGCTAAGGGTTGATCGCCAAGCCGTCTGCCAAGTGTGGGGATTATGGCAACTCCTCCCTATTAAGGGGCAGGCCTTCGTCCAGCAGTGGATGTCTCCTGGCTGATAATGTATGTAGGCTAAGGGTGACAAGTGCAGTGCAGGGTAGGTTTTTGTATGCAAGTTCACAATTTCGGCACTGCTACTGTATTTTTGTAACGGGTTTTACATGGTGTAACATTTAAGAAAATGGAAATAAAAATCAAACTTTCGTTTCAGCTAAAAAAAATGTGCGTCAGTAGCACTTCCAGTTTTATAACGGTGTAAGATTAACTGTAATTTTTAACTTCTCTCTTAGTTTATAGGTCCATAAAGTATGTTCAGTGAGTGTGTAAAATATTTGAACTGCTGAGCGAGTATCACAATCACTGAAGAGAGAAGTGAATAGAACGGAAATGTGACAGGCACACTAGCTGGCATTAAGTCTATTTAGACAGTTCTTCCAATATACATGATTTTAAACTGAGAATATTCAAAAATTACAATTTAAATAGATGAGTAGGAAACGAAGCCACATTGCATCATAATTAGATTCATTTTAATCTATTGCAAAATGGCATTTTGAGCATTTTAATTCAAATGCGCTACCAATGATTGTCATTTTTTCGTCGTAGTTTCTATGCAATTTTGTGTGAAACTGGAGACAGCGGTTTTCCATACAATTGCTTTACAACATTGTTTAGACAGCAGTTCTACCTAAGAAGTAGGGCTTTCACTTTTCTGTGATCACAATCACACTTACCATACCACAAAAATAAATAAAAATGTATTATAAGTGTAATTTTTCTTTAAATATGATTAATATGTATAATATTTTTTTATTTGAATTTTTTTTCCTTGGTGGTCTTTAATATAATAATAATAATTATTATTTGTACCCATTAAAAAAACAAACATCTATAATATTTACATATGTACAAAACTTAAAATAAATATTTTAACTACATATATACTAAAAACTACTTATTTACAATAAAATATATAAATTAAAAAAATAAATACCTTACCTCCTATAAAACAAAAACGCCGTCTAGATCGCCACCATGTGGTAGGGTTCCCAGGATGCTGGCTGCATTACCCCGTTGAATGGCAATACTTAGCCTCTGGGCAAAGTATGCGCCAGCTCTGAGGTCCCCTGAGGCGAGAATAATCTTTCTATATGTATAATATAGATTTGTTTAAGTCATAAATAGTAAAAAAATTGGCCTTGGTAGTGTTTCAAATGGAATGACTCAAATAATCAATCAATTGCAGGTGTGTGGGCAAAAGACAGTGATGAAGAGGACAATGAAGACAACATCCGGCAGAGGACTCGTAAGCCTAAAGATTTCTCAGCGCCCATTGGTTTCGTGGCCGGAGGCGTGCAGCAGGCTGGAAAGAAAAAGGGAGAGAAAAAAACGAATGGTGACATTTATTGCAAATTTCTTTTCTGTCTTAAACTGATGATTAGGTGTAAACTCTATAGCACCCAACCCACATAGTATTTAATATTCTATTGCTTTGCTTTAAATTCTAATGCACCAAGTCTATAAGCTAAACTAGTAGTTTGTCTCGGACATGTCCTGGAATTTAATGCCTACTGCCGGCCAGAGGGCGAGGATTGCTACTATCAAGTTTTAAGAAAATGTACATTATTTTGTTGTAGTCTCTCCGTTTTAAAACAGTACTGCTTTGTTACCCGACCATGCCACAAGAAGGGTTTTTCAAGTGTATGTATGTATTTGTGTCTCTTTCTTGCGCTGAAGTCTAAATTACTTATGACATAATTATTGAAAAAATTTTTTTTTTTTACCTGACTGCCTTTAAAGGAG
This sequence comes from Erannis defoliaria, assembly GCA_905404285.2. NCBI lineage: Eukaryota > Metazoa > Arthropoda > Insecta > Lepidoptera > Geometridae > Erannis > Erannis defoliaria. Next base: position 4,649,644 of record FR990066.1, on the reverse strand, counting down.
GATAGTGCTGTTTTTTCTACTTTTTACGTGACACTAAAAAGACGCTAATAAACAAATAAATTAGATAGTTAAAACCGACTGCCTAAAGAGCACATTTTCCATGTTTTTAAGATGGATGAAGTAGAAAATCATCATGCAATTAACATGCAGATGGAAGCAATTGACATTATCTGAATTTGTGACTACATTTATGTAAGAATCTAAATGACGCGGCGTGCGCGATTATCGCTCTGAGCGTTTTGTGAAGTATCATTTAATGTGTTTTTTCTACAAATAAAATATTGTCTATTGTCTATTTAGCTGGCGGGGAAAGAGGCGCTTGTTTGTTTTGGGCGTTTGTTTATAGACAAATTAATGCTTTAGCTTAGATCTACTGTGCACCAAGTTTAAAGTGTGGCCTCTATGCCTGGCTGTGGCAATCCCTGAAGCCAGGTTGAAAAGACTGATTGAAAAAGCTTTATTGGTTTAACAAAAAAAAACAATTTTTAGTTTTATTTATACGGGAATACTCACGTTTATTTAAATCGGATACTCCGACTATAGTTTCGATCACATCCGGTGACCTTTTTCAAAGAGTGAAAACAGAGCCCGACGCGCATGCAGCTGCGTCCTGCTTAGCACTGCGGGCCGCTGCGCGTCGCGCGCGCGATGACAGCGGTTACTCTGCGGACGAAGGGGTGGGGGCGGGTAGAGTGTAGTGCTGCGCCGGCGCGGGGGTGGGGGCGGGTAGAGTGTAGTGCTGCGCCGGCGCTCTCTGGAGCTCTTCATCACTGGAATCGTCTCGTGCGGTGTCAGGAATATTCCAGCACGCGGAGCTCACCACGTCGTCTTCAGATACGCGTCCACTCTCGCGGGCCCCATAAAGACAGGGTCTCCAAGTCGGTGGCAGATTCCATCCCACGTCTCTATTGAAGTTAGGGCGCTTGCTATTCTCTATGGCCTCCCTAACTTTACGAGGCACATAAAACTTTTCGCGCGCCAGCACTTTTGCCTTGTCAAACCGGATATAGTGCTGCGCGTCTGACCCGAGAGAATGTTCGGCCACCGCCGACCCGTCTATACCGAACTATAGTCGGAGTATCCGATTTAATTAAACGTGAGTATTCCCGTATAAATAAAACAAAAATGTGTCAAAACCACGTCAGTTTTCATAAAATAAAATAAACTTTGACGAAACATGTTACTGGACGCGTTAATTTCTACATAAGCTACCATAAAATCCCATCTACAATTATAATATTATTAATTAACCGCTATCATTTCTAAATTGTAGAGCTAGAGTCTACAGAAGCATCCACATCTCGGCCCAAATTTGCACCAGACAGTTCAGACGAAGATGAACAACCAACCAACCCTGATGAGAGCGAGACTGCAGGCATCAGGAGAAAGGGACAGGGCATGCGTTCTGCTGTTATTGGAGGCAATATGGGAACGTGGGAGAAACATACTAAAGGGATTGGTGCTAAGTTGCTGTTACAGGTAATTTTTAGGCCTTTGCGCTGAAAGAATATTCATATATGTTTTTGCACAAAAAAAAATGTACACATTATAAATGGGTCCTGGTGTTAAAGTTTTATTCCACAAATATGAGAATTCTTATTCATGTGACAACATTTAAAAAAGGTAGACAAGAAGATCATCATCATTGCCAGCCATAAAACGTCCACTGCTGGACGAAGGCCTCCCCCTTAATAGGGAGGGGTTGCCATAATCCCCACGCTTGGCAGGCGGCTTGGGGATTGCAGTGTTACCACCGTTAACCAAGAGGACGCTGCTGCCCGTCCTCCGGTGGTTCTGGATACAGTTTTAGGACATATCCAGGTCATAAGAAGATCATTATTTAATGAATTATATCATCATCATCAGCCGAAGACGTCCACTGCTGGACGAAAGCCTAGGGAGGGGTTGCCATTATCCCCACGCTTGGCAGGCAGTTTGGGAATTGCAGAATGCTCACCGCCGTTAACCAAGAGGATGCTGCTGCCCGTCCTGTGGTGGTTCTGGATGCAGTTTTAGGACATTCCCAGGTCCAATGATTTTTATTATAATTATTTAATAGAAATTTCGTTTCATTTTATTTTCAACCGACTTCAAAAAGGGAGGTTCTCAATTTCTACTGTGTTGTTTTTTTTTTACGCGATTACTGCGCCAAGGAACTGGTTTTGATGGTTCTTTTTTTGTTTGGTAGGTAATACTTCAGAGGTGGTCCCATATACATTTTACCGAAATCGGTTTAGTAGTTTGGGTTTTAAATCAAAATTACTAAAAAAAAATAAGATGCCATCCAGATATTCGAAGTTGAAGTCGGTTTTGTATTTTAAAAAAAAAGCGTACTATTTATATTTTTATTTAATTGTGAAACAGTGATATCAATGTTAAATGATATCATTGATTCAGAGATATCCTAGCTGCTACTAACAGTAGAAATATTTTCGTTTCAGATGGGATACAAACCCGGAAAAGGTCTGGGCAAGGACTTGCAAGGTATATCGGCGCCCGTGGAAGCCACGGTGAGGAAGGGGAGAGGCGCGATTGGAGCTTATGGCCCTGAAAAAGCTGCGGTAAGATGTTTACTATAACCACAGAATAATAACTAGTAACAGAAGCTTTACTTCGCAATGGTTTTCAAAGAAATATGACTCAATCTGATAAACAATATGATTTAATTTAGCTCGCGGTCCAGTCGAGCACGTGTTCATTTACATACCTACCAATTTCTTTTTGAAGGAATATGGGCCTTAATTCACTATACTACGGTTCATAATAAGTTATACATGGTTATACGTATTGAAAGAGCCGCCGTGGCAGCCTACTAGATTGGCCCTTGCGCAATGGCCGCCGCCCGTAGGTATGTTTTTAATACCTACACGCGGAGTGACACAGGCCTGCTATAACATAACAAGCATACATGAGACCCGCCCCGCTGCAGCCCGGTATAATATGCTCGAAACGTAAGTTACGACAAACATCGTAAAACTTCTGCGCAACACAAAATTTAAGTGCTGTCTAACGTCATTTGAGCGGCGTTTTAAGTAAGGCCATAAATGTGCAACTTACGTATGTAAGTTTTAATTTTTTTAAAGCAATTGTTGTATTTTCTAGCAAAAAGCGAAAAAAGAAGAGGAGAAACGCCTAAAAGAGAAAGAAGATCAAGAGAAAGGTGGTACAGAGAAAACTTACAACTGGAAGAAATCTCATAAGGGGCGATATTTCTACCGAGATTCCGCTGACGTCATACAAGAGGGTAAACCCACGATGCATACTGTGGCGAGGTAGAGAATGGAATTTATTTGTTACTAGTGGCACCCCGCGGTTTCACCCGCTACACAGAAACCGTTTATTTTTACGGATAAATAGTAGAATATAATCCCACCAAATTGCATTGAAATCTGTTCAGCTGTTTCAGGGTTTAGTGGCAGCAGACATACTAATAAACAAACTTTTAAAATTAAGCTTAGTGTGATAGAAAAGGCTGATATTATAGATGCCCTAAAAACATCTCTGCAGGGCCAAAAAGAGGTGGCAGGACCAACTCGATTCTCACTGCAGCGGGCTGGGTTTAAAAAGCAAAAATGCATGAATTCATATCCTCCCTTCCTTGAGAGGGAAGTGAGGATATTGCCCTCCAGTTGCGCATTCATGACTGCCACGTAAGGCGGACGTTTTGCAGACTGACCAAATAGGTGTGACGTCATTGCATGATCGGAACTGGGGCAGCAAGTTGCTCATGACAACTTCTTTGATCATGGCTAAAAAGTATCCTGCGATTCCTGGGATATAAAGTATCCTATGTGCTATTCCAAAATGTAAGCTATCTCTATACCAAATTTTATCGAAATCAGTTGAGCTGTTTTAGTGTGATACATACATACACTCCTGTCGGAGTGTATGTATGCTTCGCATTTACATTATTATATATTAGCTGCGCCCCGCGATGCTTGGGATAAAAAGTAGCCTGTTTTATTCCAAGGTATAAGCTACCTCTATCCAAATTTGGACCTGGGTATGTCCTAAAACAGCAACCAGTACCACCGGAGGGCGGGCAGCAGCGTCCTCTCGGTTAACGGTGATGAACATTCTGCGATCGCCAAGCCGCCTGCCAAGCGTGGGGATTATGGCAACACCTCCCTATTAAGGGGGAGGCCTTCGTCCAGCAGTGGACGTTTTATGGCTGATGGGTGATACAAATTTCATCCAAATCCGTTCAGCCGTTTCAGCGTGAAGGTAAAAACACACTCCGACAAACTTTCGCATTTACAATATTAGTAGGGTCAGGCATCATCATCATCATGGCAAGTATCTCTCCGATTGCAGTAACGAGTTGTCTCGCGTGCCCGTGATAGACATGACGGGCAAGGAGAAGCGCGTGCTGAGCGGGTACCACGCGCTGCGGGCCGCCGCGCCGCGCTTCGAGCACGAGCCGCGCAGGAAGTGCGACTACTTCGCCGCGCCCGAGCTGGCGCACAACCTGGCCCTCATGGTGGAGTGCTGCGAGCAGGTATCTGTACTGCTGAAGGTTCACTACATGGCTGATCGTCCGAGCTGGCGCACAACCTGGCCCTCATGGTGGAGTGCTGCGAGCAGGTATCTGTACTGCTGAAGGTTCACTACATGGCTGATCGTCCGAGCTGGCGCACAACCTGGCCCTCATGGTGGAGTGCTGCGAGCAGGTATCTGTACTGCTGAAGGTTCACTACATGGCTGATCGTCCGAGCTGGCGCACAACCTGGCCCTCATGGTGGAGTGCTGCGAGCAGGTATCTGTACTGCTGAAGGTTCACTACATGGCTGATCGTCCGAGCTGGCGCACAACCTGGCCCTCATGGTGGAGTGCTGCGAGCAGGTATCTGTACTGCTGAAGGTTCACTACATGGCTGATCGTCCGAGCTGGCGCACAACCTGGCCCTCATGGTGGAGTGCTGCGAGCAGGTATCTGTACTGCTGAAGGTTCACTACATGGCTGATCGTCCGAGCTGGCGCACAACCTGGCCCTCATGGTGGAGTGCTGCGAGCAGGTATCTGTACTGCTGAAGGTTCACTACATGGCTGATCGTCCGAGCTGGCGCACAACCTGGCCCTCATGGTGGAGTGCTGCGAGCAGGTATCTGTACTGCTGAAGGTTCACTACATGGCTGATCGTCCGAGCTGGCGCACAACCTGGCCCTCATGGTGGAGTGCTGCGAGCAGGTATCTGTACTACTGAAGGTTTACTACATGACTGATCGTCCGACTTCCCCTCTCACGAAAATTACAATACAATACACACCACCATGGACCACCACACTATGGTGTGCTATTGCACACCAGAAATATAGAACAACTTACAACTAATCAGGATACATTATTAGAAAAATCAAATTAAAAAAAAACAGATTAGTAGTTTAAAAATGTATACTTACTGTGTACTGTGCTATTGCCGGACAGGGAGTATACGTATCAAGTATAGTTTTTTTTTTGTACATTTTTAGTTTTATGGTCTCGTAGGTCTCATACTATGTATCTTCTTTGATATCATAGGTCCTTAGACTTAGATTAGATATAACCCTAGTTATCCTTCTTAAAATGATCTAGGTATATAACTTACTTTATATTATATTACTACTTTTAATTTTTAAATGTTTCGCTGAATGGAAGAGCCTGGAGCCCCCGACACAGGTCACCCTAGTGTGGGATCCCGGGTACGCCGAATGTTATATAGGTTTGTTTTTATTTCACTATATTTTTTTCTGTTGTCTTTCGGTATGTTTTAAATGTAAATCTTATGAACAATAAACTATTATTATTAAAACCACTGCTAGGCAATGCGAGTACGTCAGAATCTCATTGTATTTCATATCTCCGATTGCGTCATCCCATTGATTGGCCAATCGCAAGCATAGAACGTTACCTCGCCCCCTGTCCGCAACGGTGCTGAAAACCAGCTAAGAAATTAGCAGCATCATGCTGAGCACTAACCTTTTTTGTCGCACTGGACACTGCAGCGTCAACTGTTACATTATTATTATGTTTTTATACATACTCATTTGTTATATTGTATATTGTTGTTGTAGTGTCTTGTGTGATAAAAATAAATAATTTATTTCTTTCTTTCAACGGTGTGTTTGTAGGAGAAATTAAATTCACGAGCCATCACCAGGCTATATGATCTGTGGTTTAGTATCAATAGATACGTTGCAGATGGACCTGGGTATGCCCTAAAACTGTGTTCAAATCGCGAAAGTTTAAGTTTCATTTCGTAAAACTGCATCCAGAAGCGGCAGCAGCGTCCTCTGGCCTAACGGTGGTGAGCATTCTGCGATCCCCAAGCCGCCTGCCAAGCGTGGGGATTATGGGGAGTGTTGGTAATGAAGCAACTCTGTGTCCTGTTTCGGTTTGACGGGCAGTGTTACCAGATAAACTACTGGGCATAAAGATATTTGACATCTAATATCTCGGCTCAGGGTGAAGAGCGCAGTGCAGTGCGGCGCAGGATTTTGTTCGCAAGTTCACACAATAGGCTAGATGAGTTTATTGCCCTATTAAAATGTGGCTCATAAATATAGCTGATTAATGAAAAGAAAATGAAAATCTGATAAAAAAAAGCAACTTATAAGCATTTTAATGTCATGCTAGACAGAGAGGCGAAACAGCGAATCGCAACGTCACTTCTCTGTACGCCATATAAATTCTATTCTGACAGGTAAGGCGTGACGTATTTTTTGTTTTTTGTTTTAAAAAGTTTTTTTGTATTATGGGAAAGATGTATCACAGAGACAGAGTTGTATCTAACAAAAACTTTAAACGCTCATGTATCAGAACATTACTAACCGATTAAAATTATTTTTTCAATAAACATACTATATTTACTTAAATTCTTCATCAAAGCTATTGGTTTCAACGATATACACATCAGTCATCTACCCTATTAGAATAGGGTAGAATAGACTATTCTGGCGCTGCTGTTGCCTGATGCCTGCTGCTTGATGATGATGATGATGTTGCCTGATGCCATCAGGCAAAGGTGTCGCTGGTCTCGTGATCTAATTTAATTAAAAAAGTATAAATATTCTTAGTTGAGTGCTCTAGAATTGCACAACTTGATTCATCTTACATCTTTTTACTAGCAGCAGAAACCGCATATTTTTTCCGGGATAAATGTATTCAACAGTGATGAAGCAAACAATAAAAAAATATTAAGGATGCACCGCCGAACGGCTCGAACTCATTGGTGGCTAAAAAGCATGCTCTTTTCATCAAACAAAGTGTGGGAAAGGGAGAAAGAAAGAGATATGAGCGCGCAACTTTTTTCATATCGTCCTTTGGCTGCAGGATTGTGATGAATAAAATACTGAACTAATTTATTCCAACTAAAGATAATTGTCACCCCTAGGATATTATCCAAAACGCTCGCGAACTCCAAGCGGCTGAAGATGAGATCGTAGTGTTGGAGAGGGACCTAGAAGAATGCAACGTCAAGTTAGATGATCACGACGTCGTCATTGGGAAGGTGGAAGCCATTCTGCAGAGGGTTGAGGAGTTGAACAAGCCTGATCTATCACTAGAGGCTGCATATGAAGTGTTAGCTGATTTAAAGGTATGATTTATTACTTTTTTTTTGTTCTATAGGTACAAGGGTTTTTATTATATATTTTTTTAGTTTATAGTTAGTTCAAATATTTATTTTAAGTTTTGTACATATGTACCTATAATTAAATTGTAAATAATCCTTTATTATTTAAATATTTGTAACAAGATCTGTAAAACATATTTTTACCTGACAACAACAAAAACAGAAAATGTACTGTGGTCGGGTTTTTAATTTCTTGACATAGAAAGAGACTTTGTTGTTGCATAATCAGCATGTTAATAGTGTATCCCACTGCTGGACATAGGCACTAAGGGAATATAGCGGCATAAGCGACGGGCGCTTGGACCAAATCCACTACGATGTCCCAGTTGCAGATTGGTGGATTCACCATACGCAATTGAATTCCTTCTCCGGATGTATGAAGGTTTTCCACTAAGTTTTCCTTCACCGAAAAGCCAGTGATATGAAAATCCGTATATAAACTCCGAAGAGCTTATTGTTACGGGCCCGGGTCTGAACCCGCGACCTTTCGACTTTACCACGTCTATATTAATAAAATAACTAAGATTCTATTTTAGCACGATTATAACTTGTTACAGGAAGCATACCCGCTAGAGTACGAAATGTTCGGCCTGGGCACCATTGCTGGCAACATTGTTAGCCCGTTACTGAGCGCATTGCTGGCACCCTGGCAACCCTTGGAGGCGCCTGAAGAACCGATACCTACTTTTTTGAAGTGGAGAAAATTGTTGAGCGAAGAGGCTTACAACAGTTTACTGTGGCAACACTATGTTCCTCATATTACTACTGCCGCGGAGTAAGTAAACCTTTCTTTTTTTCTAGCTGAATGTGTACAGGGTTAGTTTTATATCTATAGTTATTATATCAGTTAGCATCCTTTTAAGGGCATATTCTGTATCTGTCTCTATGGGGCCAACATTGAAATCGCGTAAAAATTATCAGCTGTTCCATACCAAAAGTTAATCGACTTTGGGCAAAATGTATGGAACAGCTTTTTTTGCGATGTACAGAATATGCTCTTAAAAGGATGCTAACTGACTAGAACTAACCCTTTATAGGCATCGAGTAATTAATAGGCGTAATCAGGGGTCTCAAAGTCATAAGTTCGAGTTCATCAACAATTTTGTATACCTATCCAAATATGATCGGATTTGAAGACCAAAGGCAAACAAAAAAACATGTTATTCAATAGTTTTTAATCCATATCGCAGGCCATTGCGGCGCATAAACTCTGACATTACGGCTGGCCAATCAGCCTATACGGACTTACTTTTATTTTTGTGATGACTAATAATGAGACAAAGACAGCTCAGGAGATAGTAAAAGCTAACTCTTGCAGAGGGTATGCAGAACTTTGAGGAATAAACCAAATCCAGGGCGTCACTGTATTGGCGCTTATTACTTTGAAGTTAGGTGAGTCAGCTTCATCATCAGCCAGACGACGTCCATAGCTGGACGAAGGCCTCCCACTTAAAATGCCATAATTCCTAAAGGACGCTGCTGCTCGTAAAGCCACATCGCTTGACGCACGGATAACCGATGGGGAAGAAAGGATCTTGAGTGGCAACCGCGAACCGGAAGACGCAGCGTAGACACGGCCTCCCACTATATATATATAAATATAGGTGGACCGACGACATTGTAAAAGTCGCGGGCAACCGGTGGATGCAAATGGCAGGTTGTCGTACAGTGTGGAGGTCTAAGGGGGAGGCCTTCGATCAGCAGTGGACGTCTCCGGGCTGATGATGTGATGTGTGCTGCTGCCCGTCCTCCGGTGGTTATGGATGCAGTTTTAGGACTTTCAACTTTGAACAATTATCTGATACTGCGGAGGTACTTACCTGGACGACCGAGGAGACCTAGCTATCCCCATGTAAATCATATTTTGTATTGACTTCCAGGAAGTGGAATCCCCGTAACCCGGTGCCCATGGTGCGCGCCTTGAGCGCCTGGGCCGAGGCGAGTCCAGGCTGGCTCGTGAAACAGTGTGCGACCAGGTACTACTTCTACCATCTTATAGAAACATCATCTCAGGAAGTCAGAATGATTAAGCCTCAAAGAATTGCCCCGGCCTCTCCATCGATCCCATAAGCACCACACCACGAGTTAATTTACTACTGCGCTAACACTACAATACTATTAGCTTTTATTATGAAATAAATAGGTTTGATCTAACATTACCTCTTTACAATGTTACGACAGACTTTTTTTAACCCCCCGCTCCCCCTTGGTGATACGTGGTGAGTTTTAAGACCAACCCAATATCACGTGATTTTTTAGTACCTACAAATAATCTTAAATTTTTTAGAATATTATCTTTAAATACAGGTATAATGTATAATCTTTTTTTATTCTGAAATTAAGGACCATGATAAAAATGTCTAGATAGAAAGGTTGTGCAGGTTGTTTCTGACTGGCATAAAAGTTATAGTAAAGGAATGGTGTAAACATGCGAAAAATTGCGCGTTTGATGAAAAAAATTATACACGTGATATCTTACTACACCCCTAACTTAAAACACTGTTTTAAACTATCACGGTTGTTTACTAAAGTTCTATTATTATTAACGGGATATTTACCGTGATTATGTTGTGAAATGAGCTCCCGATCGGCGGAGATTTCGGCGCAGTTGCATGCACCATGTTCACGAATAGCTATCCCTAACTTACTACCCGTCCCCCCTTGTGATATATCGTGATTTTTACCAACCCCCCCACCCCTTTCGTGCCTCACGTGGTTAATGGACGGCCCCCTAGATCAAACTAATTTATTTGTATGGGATATAAAATGCTAGACGGTTTACAATGTTGTCCACTTTTCATTAGCTGTCAAAAAACGATTGACATAATGGACAGCGATATATGCTGCGTTCCGTAATGCGCTAAAAGTGATAATATCGCGAATCCGACCAAATTGAATAGTCGCAAAATATAAGGGCTTTGACTTGATCGAGTAATACTTGTCACTTTGGTCGGATTCGCGATATTATCACTTTTAGCGCATTACGGAACGCAGCAATAGTGTGTTTGTTGTGTTGTTGTCAGATGCATAGTGCCGCGGCTGCTGGAGGCGGCGCGCGGCTGGGACCCCACGCACGACACGCAGCCCGTGCACAGCTGGGTGCTGCCCTGGCACGAGCTCACCGGTAAACTACTACTAGAGATCTGGCGGGAACACGGAAACATCATGTCGCTGCATTCTATTGTTTCCTTAAACTTGTGTTTTTTCCAGAACTAATGATTAATAATAGTGGTGTTTTATTCATTAGGTGTTGAATTACATGTACCGAGTGTGGGCAAGTGGTATAATGTGGTGAAACGTGCCTTTTTGTGTTGTTTTCAAAACTCCGTAAACGCACATAGTAAAGTCGCCACAACTTTACTGGGGCATGACTTGGACTAGACTGTGACTAATTTCATGTGACTGACTGATTTGATGACACATGTATATAACTTGATACTTTCTATACTTGGAAATACATAATGCTTGACACTGGCTGAATGCACAAAGTGCAAAGCCAAAAACGAAAAAAAACTACTACGGGTTTTGGCCTCACCGCGATGAGGCACGTGGTACAAATAACGTGCCACAATCCCCACGCTTGGCAGGCGGCTTGGGGATCGCAGAATGCTCACCACCGTTAACCGAGAAGACGCTGCTGCCCGTCCTCCGGTGGGTCTGGATGCAGTTTAAGGACCAATGATAATAAATGGGGGTTTTATTTATTGAGTGTGTGCAAGTGATATAATGTGGTGAAACATGTATTTTCGTTTTGTTTTCAATACTCCGTAAAAGCTACTAAAGGAGTCAACAATTTTAACAAATTTACTAGAGCATGACTCGGACGTGAGCTCGTCACAAATTTGTGTGGCAGTTTACTAGGGCATGACTTGGACTTGATCGTTACCAATTTTGTGTGGCTGAATGATGACTTATTTGACCTAATCACACAAATATTATAAATGCGTAAGTTTGTCTGTGTATGGACTATGTTCGTTACCCTGTTCACGCCAAAACGGCTCAACGTATTTAGATAAATCTCTGAATGGAGACATCTTATTTTCCGGTATAACATACAATAGGCTACGTTTTTATCATCACGCGGGTGAAACCGCGGGGCGCAGATAGATTAAACTTGATTGATGTATATACTTGACAGGGGCAGAATGCACATAGCGCGTTGTCAAAAAATTTATAAAACTATAATAAACATTGAATATTTTGTATGAAGTGTTTCCACACTTTGGGTTTTTCTATGTTTTTAAAGCTTATACCAATGCTTATACAGTAAGAAAAATTAATGCCTCTGGTCATTGAGCCAGTTTTTTTTTTACGTGCAATAAAAAATACCGCGCCTTTTTAAACGACTTGAACTACGAAGCAAAAAGCAAGCAAGCGTGCTCCATCAAAGACTGCATCTTCGTTTATCATCAGACGAGATGGCAGTCAAACGCAAGGCTAAACATATAATTAAAAAAAAGACACAAGCGCTAAAGCCTAATTGAACACTATATAAGCGACATACCTTCTAAATTCGTACAATTGTGAACTATATAATGCACGTATAAGTGTGTAACGACACTCGGGCGTTTTTTGACCGTTTTCACTTAGAGATTGTGAGTATTTATATATTAGCTCAATGCCTCTGGCATAATAAACATGTTTCATGTCGTGTTGCACGTAGGCGACGCGCTGGCGACGGCCGTGTACCCGCTGATCCGGTCGCGGCTGGCGAGCGCGCTGGCGGCCTGGCACCCCGGGGACGGGTCCGCGCGCGGCGTGCTGGGCGCCTGGCGCGGGGCCTGGGGCGCCGCGCTCACGGCGCTGCTGCACCACCACATCGTGCCCAAGCTGGAGCACTGCCTGCACCACTCGCCGCTGGAGCTCGTCGGCAGGGAGAACAGTACGTTATACTTCACAGACCATTAGCCTGTTGATGGCTCGTTAACATCATTTCTCCTACAAACACGACACACCGTTGCGGTTGCGGACATGGGGCGACGTAACTTTCAATGCTTGCGATTGGCCAATCACTGGGATGACGCAATCTGAGATATGAAATAAAATGAGATTCTGACGTGCTCGCTGTGGATAGCAGTGGTTTTTAAACTACTAATTTTCGTATGAGGGGAAGTCGGACGACCAGTCAACAGGGTTTATAGTCTTTGTTATACTTCTATCAATTTCAGTTTCTATTCCCCGTAGCACTGTGAAGTAGCTTTAGTTATCGGCTTAGTAGTCCCAAATCTATAACTATAAAAGGCTTTGTCCTGACTGACTGACTGACTGACTGACATATAGACAACGTACAGCCCAAACCGCTAAACGTAGAGACTTGAAATTTGGTTTTTTTTTGGATTTTGTATGTTTTTGGAGAGGTGTAAACGCCCACTAAGAAAGGATTTTTCGAAAATCAACCCCGAAGGGGGTTAAATGGGGTGTTAAAGTTGGTATGAAACTTTTTATTCTCTGGTTCGATTGATACAAAACTTGGTATACATATTCTACTATAAAAATAAAAAGATACGGGTGTCACAGTTTTTTCAAAATCAGCTCCCGTTAGTATAAAAAAAAACTAAGTTTTAGTGATAGTACGTTTGTTTCTCCTTAAATTTGTAACGGCTGTACATATTAAAATGAAATTTGGTATAGGGATGGGGATAGATGTGGGGATGGGGGTGGGGGTGGGGGTGGCGATGATACTGGGAACGGAGACGGGACGGAGATAGGCATGTTAATATTAAGATTACAATTGGTATCGGGATGGGGATGGAGTGGGGATGGGTGAGGATGGGGTGGGGATTTGGTGGGGACAGGTGGGGATGGGATGTGGATGAGGCTGGGAACGGGGATGGGCGTGTCCATATTAAGATGAAAGTTGAAATCGGGATGGGGGTGGGGATGGGATGGGGTTCGGGATGGGGATGAGGGAGGGAACGGGGATGGGGACGGGGATGGGCGTGTTCATATTAAAATGACATTTGGTATCGGGATGGGGATGGGGAAGGGGCCGCTTATAGGGATGAGGCTGGGAATGGGGACGGGGATGGGCGTATTTATTGGTTGGCTGAACAGATGGAGCTGCATTTTTGGATAGGTAGTTATAGCATAAGGTTCGGAAACGGACATAGGCTATTTTTTGTAGGTCCACGCAGACGACTATTTGACGGACATAATTATTATAGATACTGTACAGCCTAAGCTGCTAAATTATTTTTTTATCTATAACTATAAAAGGCTTTGTCCTGACTGGCTGACTGACTGACATATAGACAACGTACAGCCCAAACCGCTAAACGTAGAGACTTGAAATTAGGAGGGTATGTTTTTGGAGAGGTGTAAACGCCCACTAAGAAAGGATTTTTCGAAAATCAACCCCGAAGGGGGTTAAATGGGGTGTTAAAGTTTGTACGAAACTTTTTATTCTCTGGTTCGATTGATACAAAACTTGGTATACATATTCTACTATAAAAATAAGAAGATACGGGTGTCACAGTTTTTTCAAAATCAGCTCCCGTTAGTATAAAAATAAAACTAAGTTTTAGTGATAGTACGTTTGTTTCTCCTTAACTTTGTAACGGCTGTACATATTAAAATGAAATTTGGTATAGGGATGGGGATAGATGTGGGGATGGGGGTGGGGGTGGGGGTGGCGATGATACTGGGAACGGAGACGGGACTGAGATAGGCATGTTAATATTAAGATTACAATTGGTATCGGGATGGGGATGGGGATGGGGTGGGGGTGGGGATGGGTGGGGATTTGGTGGGGACAGGTGGGGATGGGATGTGGATGTGGATGAGGCTGGGAACGGGGATGGGCGTGTCCATATTAAGATAAAAGTTGAAATCGGGATGGGGGTGGGGATGGGATGGGGTGAGGATGGGGTTCGGGTTGGGGATGAGGGAGGGAACGGGGATGGGGACGGGGATGGGCGTGTTCATATTAAAATGATATTTGATATGGGGATGGGGAAGGGGCCGCTTATAGGGATGAGGCTGGGAATGGGGACGGGGATGGGCGTATTTATTGGTCGGCTGAACAGATGGAGCTGCATTTTTGGATAGGTAGTTATAGCATAAGGTTCGGAAACGGACCTAGGCTATTTTTTTGTAGGTCCACGCAGACGACTGTTTGATGGACATAATTATTATAGATACTGTACAGCCTAAGCTGCTAAATTAATTTTTAATATTAAATTTGGTCATCCTCAAGCAAACTTAAAGACTTGCAAGCGGCTTGGAAAAAATGCAATAATATACGTACTTTAGTGATTCAATTGAGTTGGGCCCCGATTTAACCGAATTCCAGTATTCAACATTACTACGCGGGCAAAGCCGCGGGCAAAAGCTAGTAATAAATAAATACTTTAAAAAAACAACCGACTTCAATTTCGGCTTCCTGGATGGCATCGCATATTTTTTCAGATATTTGATTTAAAAACCAAACTACTGAACCGATTTGGATAAAGCTTATATGGGACCACCTCTGAAGTATGACCTACCGAATAAAAAAAAAGAATGTCAAATTCACTTCATAACTGGTGGAGTAATCGCGTAACAAACATACAAAAAATGACATAGTCGAATTGAGACGTCAGTTTTTAAGTCGGATGAAATCGAGCATGTCTTTATGTTCATCTTTATTGTCTTCGATCTTTATTGTATCAAATCAAATCAAATATCATTTATTTCAGATTACTTAAATCCATATAGCACAAAAATAATTAATTGAAGAATGTCGTTATAAATTAAAACCTATAATAAACTTTTTGTTTTTAATTAGTCTATTTATAATTTACTATAGCTGTAAATTATAAATAATAATAATTATTTATGATACTAGTGCGGTAAGTTGGTTTTTACAAACGAGTAGACGAATGTAAGCCCGAGACGAAATCGTGGGCTTACCATAGTCACGAGTTTGTAAAAACCAATACCGCACGAGTGCCATACAACGTTTTACAACACATTTGCGAGAAAACAGACAACAGAATTACTTACAACAGATAATGCGGCAAACTTTATTATTTTGTTTTTATTATATCCGACCTGGGTATGTCCTTAAACTGCAACCAGACCCACCGGAGGACGGGCAGTAGCGTCCTCTCGGTTAACGGTGATGAGCATTCTGCGATCCCCAAGCCGCCTGCCAAGCGTGGAGATTATGGCAACACCCCTCTATTAAGGGCCTTCGTCCAGCAGTGGACGTTTTATGGCTGACGACGACGACGATTATATCGGACGGAAAGTCGCAACTAAATACCTACTTGACACTGAAAAAATGCTCAAAGTGCGATGCTATGATCCTCCTAGGAGGAAAGAAGAAAAAAAAACTTCGTTATAAAGTTCGTCTTCGTTATAACGTTTCTAATACGAGTGTCTTTTCGTGTTATTTCCAAAACTCTGAATAAGCTTGTAGTAAAGTTGCCACGACTTTACTAGGGCATGACTGGACTTGACTGTGACATCACTTTGACTGTGACTTAGACTCATTCGACTTGAAAATTATCAAAAACTTGATACAAATAAATACTTGACACGGGCAAATGCACAAAGTGCGACGCCATAATCCTCCTAGGAGGAAAGTTTTTATTTTTATTTACGCGAATTAACAAATGGCGCTACGTGCGCGCGGTGAAAAATCGAAAAAAAAAAAATATTGTGGTGAGAATTTCTTTCGTCACATTTTCTGTTTAGTATTAAAGTAAGACAAACGTTTCAGCAAAAGAGCTTCCAAGGAGGTTCGATCATTCAGCTTATTTATTCTCGTAATGTGAAACTCTTTGGTGGAGTACTTAAATTATTATTGTGAAAATTAAGTTTACGCACGGCGCTATACAAGGAAGTGTGCGGTAAAATAGGTACTTAGCTGAGAGTACCTATTTTACCGCACACTCCGTTGTATGGTGCGTAATGTTCATTTGTAAGCAAATGTGTTGTAAAATAATAATCAGCTTTTCCATAGAAAAATTACATCCACCTTTGACAATATGTATGGAACAGTTTTTTTTTTGTGAATTGAACATTGGTCCCATAGTCGTCCACAAAGAAGAGTACAATGGCTTAGTAATCGTTACGCGAAACCCTGTATAACGTATGCTTGCAGCGGCGTGGTTGTGGTGCGTGGACTGGCTGGAGCTGCTGGGCGCGCCGACGGTGGCGGCCATAGCTAGCCGCGCGCTGCTGCCGCGCTGGCTGGCGGCGCTGGCCGCCTGGCTCAACACCAACCCCACGCACGCCACCGTGCTCAACTCCTACACAGAGTTCAAGGTGAGCCCACACGGGGTCAACTCAAGGCGACGCCACAGGAGGGGTGTGCTCACATAGGATCATGGTAGCGTCACACGGGGTCAGGGTGAGGTCACACAGGATCAGGCTGCTGCCGCGCTGGCCGCCTGACCGCCTGGCTCAACACCAACCCCACGCACGCCACCGTGCTCAACTCCTACACAGAGTTCAAGGTGAGCCCACACGGGGTCAACTCAAGGCGACGCCACAGGAGGGGTGTGCTCACATAGGATCATGGTAGCGTCACACGGGGTCAGGGTGAGGTCACACAGGATCAGGCTGCTGCCGCGCTGGCCGCCTGGCTCAACACCAACCCCACGCACGCCACCGTGCTCAACTCCTACACAGAGTTCAAGGTGAGCCCACACGGGGTCAACTCAAGGCGACGCCACAGGAGGGGTGTGCTCACATAGGATCATGGTAGCGTCACACGGGGTCAGGGTGAGGTCACACAGGATCAGGCTGCTGCCGCGCTGGCCGCCTGGCTCAACACCAACCCCACGCACGCCACCGTGCTCAACTCCTACACAGAGTTCAAGGTGAGCCCACACGGGGTCAACTCAGGGCGACGCCACAGGAGGGGTGTGCTCACATAGGATCATGGTAGCGTCACACGGGGTCAGGGTGAGGTCACACAGGATCAGGCTGCTGCCGCGCTGGCCGCCTGGCTCAACACCAACCCCACGCACGCCACCGTGCTCAACTCCTACACAGAGTTCAAGGTGAGCCCACACGGGGTCAACTCAAGGCGACGCCACAGGAGGGGTGTGCTCACATAGGATCATGGTAGCGTCACACGGGGTCAGGGTGAGGTCACACAGGATCAGGCTGCTGCCGCGCTGGCCGCCTGGCTCAACACCAACCCCACGCACGCCACCGTGCTCAACTCCTACACAGAGTTCAAGGTGAGCCCACACGGGGTCAACTCAAGGCGACGCCACAGGAGGGGTGTGCTCACATAGGATCATGGTAGCGTCACACGGGGTCAGGGTGAGGTCACACAGGATCAGGCTGCTGCCGCGCTGGCCGCCTGGCTCAACACCAACCCCACGCACGCCACCGTGCTCAACTCCTACACAGAGTTCAAGGTGAGCCCACACGGGGTCAACTCAAGGCGACGCCACAGGAGGGGTGTGCTCACATAGGATCATGGTAGCGTCACACGGGGTCAGGGTGAGGTCACACAGGATCAGGCTGCTGCCGCGCTGGCCGCCTGACCGCCTGGCTCAACACCAACCCCACGCACGCCACCGTGCTCAACTCCTACACAGAGTTCAAGGTGAGCCCACACGGGGTCAACTCAAGGCGACGCCACAGGAGGGGTGTGCTCACATAGGATCATGGTAGCGTCACACGGGGTCAGGGTGAGGTCACACAGGATCAGGCTGCTGCCGCGCTGGCCGCCTGGCTCAACACCAACCCCACGCACGCCACCGTGCTCAACTCCTACACAGAGTTCAAGGTGAGCCCACACGGGGTCAACTCAAGGCGACGCCACAGGAGGGGTGTGCTCACATAGGATCATGGTAGCGTCACACGGGGTCAGGGTGAGGTCACACAGGATCAGGCTGCTGCCGCGCTGGCCGCCTGGCTCAACACCAACCCCACGCACGCCACCGTGCTCAACTCCTACACAGAGTTCAAGGTGAGCCCACACGGGGTCAACTCAGGGCGACGCCACAGGAGGGGTGTGCTCACATAGGATCATGGTAGCGTCACACGGGGTCAGGGTGAGGTCACACAGGATCAGGCTGCTGCCGCGCTGGCCGCCTGGCTCAACACCAACCCCACGCACGCCACCGTGCTCAACTCCTACACAGAGTTCAAGGTGAGCCCACACGGGGTCAACTCAAGGCGACGCCACAGGAGGGGTGTGCTCACATAGGATCATGGTAGCGTCACACGGGGTCAGGGTGAGGTCACACAGGATCAGGCTGCTGCCGCGCTGGCCGCCTGGCTCAACACCAACCCCACGCACGCCACCGTGCTCAACTCCTACACAGAGTTCAAGGTGAGCCCACACGGGGTCAACTCAAGGCGACGCCACAGGAGGGGTGTGCTCACATAGGATCATGGTAGCGTCACACGGGGTCAGGGTGAGGTCACACAGGATCAGGCTGCTGCCGCGCTGGCCGCCTGGCTCAACACCAACCCCACGCACGCCACCGTGCTCAACTCCTACACAGAGTTCAAGGTGAGCCCACACGGGGTCAACTTAAGGCGACGCCACAGGAGGGGTGTGCTCACATAGGATCATGGTAGCGTCACACGGGGTCAGGGTGAGGTCACACAGGATCAGGCTGCTGCCGCGCTGGCCGCCTGGCTCAACACCAACCCCACGCACGCCACCGTGCTCAACTCCTACACAGAGTTCAAGGTGAGCCCACACGGGGTCAACTCAGGGCGACGCCACAGGAGGGGTGTGCTCACATAGGATCATGGTAGCGTCACACGGGGTCAGGGTGAGGTCACACAGGATCAGGCTGCTGCCGCGCTGGCCGCCTGGCTCAACACCAACCCCACGCACGCCACCGTGCTCAACTCCTACACAGAGTTCAAGGTGAGCCCACACGGGGTCAACTCAAGGCGACGCCACAGGAGGGGTGTGCTCACATAGGATCATGGTAGCGTCACACGGGGTCAGGGTGAGGTCACACAGGATCAGGCTGCTGCCGCGCTGGCCGCCTGGCTCAACACCAACCCCACGCACGCCACCGTGCTCAACTCCTACACAGAGTTCAAGGTGAGCCCACACGGGGTCAACTCAAGGCGACGCCACAGGAGGGGTGTGCTCACATAGGATCATGGTAGCGTCACACGGGGTCAGGGTGAGGTCACACAGGATCAGGCTGCTGCCGCGCTGGCCGCCTGGCTCAACACCAACCCCACGCACGCCACCGTGCTCAACTCCTACACAGAGTTCAAGGTGAGCCCACACGGGGTCAACTCAAGGCGACGCCACAGGAGGGGTGTGCTCACATAGGATCATGGTAGCGTCACACGGGGTCAGGGTGAGGTCACACAGGATCAGGCTGCTGCCGCGCTGGCCGCCTGGCTCAACACCAACCCCACGCACGCCACCGTGCTCAACTCCTACACAGAGTTCAAGGTGAGCCCACACGGGGTCAACTCAGGGCGACGCCACAGGAGGGGTGTGCTCACATAGGATCATGGTAGCGTCACACGGGGTCAGGGTGAGGTCACACAGGATCAGGCTGCTGCCGCGCTGGCCGCCTGGCTCAACACCAACCCCACGCACGCCACCGTGCTCAACTCCTACACAGAGTTCAAGGTGAGCCCACACGGGGTCAACTCAAGGCGACGCCACAGGAGGGGTGTGCTCACATAGGATCATGGTAGCGTCACACGGGGTCAGGGTGAGGTCACACAGGATCAGGCTGCTGCCGCGCTGGCCGCCTGGCTCAACACCAACCCCACGCACGCCACCGTGCTCAACTCCTACACAGAGTTCAAGGTGAGCCCACACGGGGTCAACTCAAGGCGACTCACAGGAGGGGTGTGCTCACATAGGATCATGGTGGCGGAAAAGGAGGTATTTAAAGCACGCTCCGACATATATCAAAGTAATTTTGACATAACAGCCGAGTTTTGCATTTATTAGAAAAAAGAGTGGGGTGTTATTTATTATCGTAGATAGTTCATTATTTTTAGCAACCGTAATAAGTTCTCTAAAACTAAAAAAAACATTCTATTGATTGACATGGGTTGCTCAATTGGTCATAGTAATCACGATTGTTCCAGAAAATGTTCCCGGAGGAAGTGCTGAAAGAGCCGGCGGTGCGCGACGCGTTCCGCAAGGCGCTCGACATGATGAACCGGAGCACCGACATCGAGCTCGTGGAGCCCCCGCCGCCGCCGCGCTTCACCCCCGCGCCGCCCTCGCTCGAGCCCAAGGACGCCTCGCGTATTGCTGACGCTTTGGCTTCCGGTCAGAGAACTGTCTATCATTTATATTCAACGAATTTTAAAACTTACAATGGAGACCTAATTATTTTAAATTATTCCTGGCCTTGGATTCACGTCCTTCAGCCGCATATACATATTTCTTTTCCCAGTCAAATGAGTCCTAGTGACAGTCAAAGTCACAAACAGTAAGTCACGGTCAAGTCCAACCATGCCCTAGTGAAGACGTGGCAAGTATACTACAAGCTTCTTCGGAATTTTGTAAAGCAACACGAAAATACATGTTTCACCACATTATATCACTTGCCCACACTCATGCACGTAAAACGTCACATACACTATAACACTCGAAAATAATACAATGCGGCGATATGATTTTCGCGTTCCCGCCAAAACTCTCGAGACCTCATTTAGGGCAGGGTTGCCATACGCACGGAATTACCCAGCCATTTCCGGAAGTTTGGTTCTTTGTCCGATATGCGCGGGCCCCGCCCGGGGTATTCGAAGTCGTCCGGTTTTTTTGAATATACTAAGTCTAATTTGATAACATAAGATAACAAAAAAAAAGAGACATTATCGACACGCCAAAACGTTAACATGACCTTGATTTCAATTCCGTTGTGAATAGTTTTCTTCCATGCCATCTTTTCAATTAATCAAACGCCAGTTAACAGCTTTATCACACTAATATTAATATTATAAATGTGTATGTGTGTTTGTTACCTCTGTAACAAACACACGAAGAGTCACGCCATAACGGTTTTGGATGAAACTCGGAATGGAGAAGCTTATTTCCTGGAATAACATACAGGCTACTCTTTATGATCATCATCAACACGTGGGTGAAACCGGGCGCATCTAATTTTAAGCATATTCTAAACAAACCTTTAATTATTCCAGCCACTCAACAGAAGAGCTTCTCCGAGCTTCTGGAGTCGAGGTGTGTCATGAAGGGCATCACCTTCGTGCCGATCGCAGGGAAGACCAGGGAAGGTAGACCCATCTACAAGATCGGCGACCTGCAGTGCTACGTCATCAGGAACGTGGTAATGTATTCCAACGACGGCGGGCGGAACTTCGCGCCTATTAGTATGGATCGACTGTTGAACCTTGTGGAAGATTGAATATAGTTTTAAATAGATTATTTTTATTTTATTTTAGTGCTTGCCGAGTGTTTTTGTCAGCACAGTATTGCCGCCTTTCGATATGAAAATGATGCGAGATATAAAATAAATAAAGGTTGAAATTAGACACAGCGCCATCTGACGATTGATAGGAACAAATGACGCGAGTGTATGTACTTCGCGTGCTAAAAGTAGCGTCGCATTTAAAAAAAGCATTTTTATTAGTCTGCGCTCCGTCAAATCCCCTTCATCCACATTCGTAACTAAAAGTTCATAACTAGCTACGAAAAAAGAAATTTATTTTTCTGTGTAATACCGTACGTCAGTAGATGTTAACATTCCATAATTTAAGTAAATTAAATATCTCGAATGCCCTGCCAAAAAAGGTTTTTTTTCAATATTTTTTTTAAATGGTGCATGGACCCGCCGTTATTTTTTATTGTAGCCATTGTCACTGTTTGAAGTAAGGATTCTAACGATACCCAATACATCCAAATCTGTTCAGGCCTTTAGAAGTTATGGTGGAATACTGAAACTCATATACATTCATAGATACATACATGAACCCTGAAAACATAACACCATTTTTTTGGGTGGTCGTGTAGTTATGCATAACATAATTCTACTATTACATTAATTAATGTCTTGTTATATTGAACATGCTATAAAAATATATAGACCTAGATTAAGATGTGTAACAAATAGAAAAGAAAACAATACAATACAACAGTTTATTAGTCAAACTAGATAACAATCAAAATATAAACATGCAACAATAGTTTCTAATTTAGTGCTTCTAAAGTCTACAAAGCAATAATTTCGAAAAAGATTCAAATATATTCGAAGTTCATATTCGATTTTGTATAATTTTTTATTAGTGACTAAATATAAGCTTAAAACTGGGAAGTGTTAGTAAGACCAAAAATTGGTGCGCCGCTGTATTGGTCTCAAATTTCAACAACGAATAAGATATAAAATTAATATTGAAAAAAGTTATGAAAATTCGCAATTGGATCGAAGAAAATAATTTGGGATCAAGACAGCGGCGTATTCTGAACCTTAACAAAGAACTAAAAGTAACGGTTAAATTGAACTAGAATACGTGGATATTTTATTAGCCATTAATTTGTGACTAAATTAGATAGTACATAGCTTTTGAGTTAGTACCTACTAAAATACTATTACTACGTACTTCTACTACTAAGTAATTACTATTTCTTTTGTACGATTGGTAAACGTTAGTAGCAGAGATGGTTATTCACAAACATGGAAAGATAAGTAGAAATTTTAATATTGTACAATATTATTGACATTATTTTAGATGTCTTTGGGATTTGGCAAGATTTCATAAAAATATTTAGACTAGTAAATTGTTCGGGATTCTTATTCTAACGACTAATGAAAGAAATAAAAACCTAATTGCTAATAAATGTTAAAGTGTGTTGAAGAGCTAATTAGGCGATTTTGCTAACTTGTTTCTGTCCATTAAACTCGTTCGTGTCCGAGGTGGGAACTTGTTTAGGTAGTTATGGGTTCATTATTTTGGCACATATGTATTTTTGAAAGATTAGAGGACTAGAAGTTTAATGTTGTCTGTAAGCTTATACAATTCTTTGGTGACGTTTTACTGTTTTAATAAATTGAATGTTAGGTTAGCTTTTCGTTCTGTTTCTCGGATTTAACAACATTTTTAGCAAACAATTTCAAAAACATTCGTAATGTAATGTTACTGAACTTTGTCTCCCTCTCTGGAAGCAAAGTTCCAAATGAAATTGAAAAACTACGTTTAGTTTAATTATAACTTTTTTTAATACGTTCAAGTGACGAGACGAGCAAGACTTTCAGCTGGTGGTAAGCGTCACGCCTGCCACTAACAGTAGCAGTGCCAGAATTGTGAACTTGCGAATATAATCCTGCGCCGCACTGTACTGCGCTCGTCACCCTGAGATATTAGATGTTAAATATCTTCATACCCAGTAATTTATCTGGTATCATTGCCCTTAAACCGGAACACAGTAGTTGTCTTGCTTTTTCGACGAGAGCGAGACAATGCCTAATGAACGAATGCGCTTAAGTATACGCGTGTTATAAGTACGCATTTGAGGGCTACCTGATAATCATAAGTAAGTATTTGTAAATAAGCGAACGAAAATAAATTCTAATCACTATTGCTAGTTTTCCTAACGATGATCATAGCTGATAAGACATTATCATCATTGGCCCATTTCCATCAACAAGAGATGAATTTTGTAGCGTCCAAAGTATCTACATCTGCGCTCGTGGCTAAATAAGCCCATTCGGGAGCCAACGATACGGTCACATTTTTTGCTGATGTACTGCGACGAGATAAAACTGTTATAAAAAAAATATGTGTTTTTATCGTTGTGGTCGAATTAAGTGTCATGTATCGCGGGTTAATAACCAATAAATACTATCTATTTCAAAAAAGTAAACTTTACACTAGAGAAAAAAAAAGTAAGTTTTACAGCTTAGATTAGTAATTAATTGGATGTTTATAATACCGCGTATGTATAAATGTGTATATGCTACACGTCTATTCCCTCCCAATAGTGACCAATAACACAGAAAACGTGCAGAAGAAGAAGCAGAAGTGTGCCTGCAGAAGATTCACTCCCAAGAAAACGCGTATCAATGAAGTTAAACCACAATATACCTAAAACTACAATCATGACATATTCAGCGCAAGCTAATTTGTACTATATTTGAACGTGTAGTGTATCGATAATCCACTGTGGTGCAGAGACGCAGGCGCAGCCGGTGGGAGCCGCGTTACTTCAACGAGCCAAGCGATACAGTGGAATATCGACACAATGCTTAATACACATAGAATACAAATTAGCTCGCACTGAATATTACATTGTTGTTGTTATAGTTTATTATTTTTATGTTTTCTACGAGAGTGTCTCTTCTGTGTGTTACTATTATACTTTCTGTGCCAATATAGTTAACCCACCACGCTCCACATATAATCGTCCCGCAATTACGCTTTTAGCATATTCTTTTTAAAGCTATACGCCCTGTAGCACTGAAAAGCGTTTGCGACGCCCAGAGTGAAGTTGCAGAGGGACAGAGAGTAGTTTATAGGCCTGATGACGAAGCAGTACCGCGTCCAGATGAGCCCGGTGGCGGCCAGCGAGGCAGACTGCGAGGGGGACACCTTCTCGAGCGGTCGGCGGAATTCGTCGATTGAAGTCGCGACCAACGCCTGTGGATAGTACACGTCTCAGAGGATAGTTTAACTTTAATCCAATGACGACCACATAATTGTGTTACAACTTCCCTAGTCTCTTCCAGTATGCGTTTCTCTCACTGCTTGGGATAGGAACATTCCCCCATGTCCGCTTGACGCCATATTTTTTACAGCATGAAAGTAGCGTACTGGAAGAGACTGTGGAAGCAGGTACCTTTCTAACAATTAATAACAACGATCTTATATGTTACACTATAAGATCGTTGATTAATAAACGTTTTTTCATCACACTTCCCCCCGTAAAGTGGACCTTATTGTTAATACAGTTTTTTTTGTAATACCAACAAAGAGTTATTGCGCGGCTAAAGAAAATGTCACCTGCGCGCTGATCGCCGGCTTACGTTGGGCGCCTTTTTTAACAATATTTGTTGACGTTTTAGCTGTGTGGTTGACTATTATCAAAATGTTAATAGCAAGTTTGGTTTTTCCTCGCAAGTGTGATGAGAAAAGTATGAAACGCGTGTGCATTGGTAATTACACTCTCTGCTCCCTTACCGCCATAATACCGCCTCACCAACATATCACACTTGTATAGTGTACTATTATGTCATAGTGAATGCTCAGCCATTATTATTAGTACAAGGAATAGTACCTAGGTCCTTTTAATGGCTAAACATTTAATGATGCTGCAAACAAGAACAGTGCACTGTGCAGATTTATAATTCGGTATTTTATTGTCCTTTAAGCTGGTGGGTTGTGCATGCCCTTAGCTAGAGCAAAATCGAAATTAATTTATATACATACTGCACTCATCTTTCTTACTTACATTATTTAGAAGTCCTTTATAAAAACTGCATGCCTAAGCAAATAACTTTACGGTTACTTTGCCCTTGTAATTATAAAAACGCTATAAGCGAGATGTTTTACAATTATCGCAGATAATACATATTAACGCCATAATTTAATTTGCTTATCTACGTTTAATGTTTATACCTACAAGACATAGATAAAATTACTTTTAAACAAATATCCAGGGGTTTATAGGATTTACACCGCCTCATGCATAAAACACTAAAACATAATTTTAAACCTATATTACGAATTGAGTTCGAAAAAATAAGACAAAACACTTTTTAACTAAAATAGGTTTAAAAATACTTTTAAAGTTAATACGTTTTAGTGGTTTATGCTTAAGAAGAATATTAATAAATGAAGTCATACAAATATTTTGAAGATATTGGTGTCGATTCTGTTATACTCACAAAACTTAATTTGACCAAACTAAATTACCAATCAACTATAATCATTTATCTGCTTTCAATAGACTTAGCCTGACTAATGAGTTATGCTGAAATATTATAATTCTTATATTTAAATCTGTTGATGTTTTTTAACTTACACTGAAATGAAATGAGACGCAGATTGCTTTAGTCGGGTCAGTATGCTTAGTGAGTGGTCCAACAGAATAGACAGCAATACACATGTTCTATGTACCTTAGCGCATTCCTGAGTCCCACAGCTGGTCCACCAGCATAGATCAGATCAGCCAACACCAATGTCACCAGGAAAATGGAAGTGACCATGGTTACGTAATGTGAAGATTACCAAATACCAAGTAGAAGTATAAGGTTCTATGAAAGTTAGTAAAACATAAAACAAGTAGAAAAATGAAATAAGAGAAGAGTTAAAATGATTATAAAAATATATTTGCCAGTAAAAGGTTACAAACATTGAGATCAATTATTTTGAAAAACAAATACCTACTTAGTAAGTATCTATAGGTATAAATTATGACAATGATAATGTAACAAAAGAGATCAGGACCTACTTTAGGTCGCCTACGGCATTATCTAATATTTTACTAGATATTTTATAATTCTAATGATTTTATTGTGGACGAATTTAAATAGGCCCAGCTTTGATGTACAACCAAGTCTTAATGGCTTGCTCCAAAAATCCCCTTGGGCAATCCCTTGCAAGGGGATTTCTAGATTTTTAGTCTAAAAACCCTTTGCAAGGATACATTAAAAAAAACTCTTAAACACGTATTTTATGTCAATTATCTTATGTGGCTTTTACAATCTAGCATAAAATGTAAACAGCACCAAACTAATCCATGACAGATTGTTTTACAACTACAAATAGATAACTGCCATTGTACGTAACATTGATTATCACAAAATGAGTTGATACTCAGTCTTGGTGCATTAAAGCATTTATATAAACGAAGCCTTGAAATTTAATATATGGAATGTGTGATTTAGAAATGAAAAGAAAATATAACACAATCGAGAAATATTTTGCAAAGTCCATATTTGTAATGTAATAATTCAATTTTGGACTAACTGTATGTACCTATTGCTATCAAGCAAATAAATGCCACTTCATGCAATGATCAATTAAGCTTTTTAGTGATGCATAACATGCGTGTGGCATCTGGCATACCTACCTCTTAACCTGGTTGCTCCCCAAACAAATGTTTATGCTAAAAATGACAATAATGAGTATCAATCACTCATGTGTTTTTTTTCTGTATAGTAAATCATAGATAAAAATAAATTTAACTACCACTCCATTTAGATTACCTCTAAAACAAATATTTTAACTAAATAAATATGTATTGATTTGCTTGTTACAGCACTGCTTTGCAACATCAAGTCCCTGAAATAAATGTAATATTTGAGAGCAAAAACTTAAGTACACAGCTTACAGCTTAAACACTTAAAAAAAATACAACCGTCTTCAACCTGGAACCTACGAATACCTGGATGACATCTTCATATTTTCTAGTAATTTTGATTTAAAAACCATAGTACTGAACCGATTTCGATAAAATGTATATGGGACCACCTCTGAAGTATTACCTACCAAACAAAAAGAGAATCATCCAAATTTGTTCATAATTGGCGGAGTAATCGTAACATACATTAATAAAAAATAAAACGCAACAAACAGTCTTATTGAGAACCTCCTTTTTTGAAGTCGGTTGAAAAATGCTCCATCATTCTTGCAGCCTACTAAAGAACTACCACAATAGTATGTGGCATAATCCTTGGCATAATTGAGATAGTTTACATCTACAATTTCTATACATCAGTGTTATTTGTTTTTTTTGCTATCTAAACTCTGATGGTATTGTAACGCCCTTCCGGTCTGGTACAGATTTATTATGGCTACAAAAACATTTACAGCAAAGAGGCTGTAGTTTTTAGGGATGATAACAAGAGAGTATCGGGACCAGATAAGGCCGGTAGCCGATAAGGACACACACTGAGGCATGGACAACTTCTCAGCAGGACGATTTATGTCACCCAAACCAGCTATCACCAAGCTCTGAAAGTGTTAACATGACATGAGAATGTGAAAAACCAATGATGAACATATGTTAACAAAATTATTTTTTTTAGTATTGGGAAGAGATCCAGATTCCTTCATATAAAAAGAAATGTGAAAGTGACTTAAACACTTGAGACACTTAAACAGCAATAGTAAAAAACAATGAAGTTCTTCATTATTTGATTTGGTGATCTTAAGTTATCTTAAAATGGACCAAATTCATCTATAGTTCGAGTCTATGGAGATTAAAATAAATGTCCCTAAATATCTGTACATTGGTATTGAATTATCAATATATATGTCAGTAAGGTCAAGGTCACCCTATTATCTTTACCATATCACACTCGGTGGAATTTATGGAAGGCCTTTTCTGAACATGAGGATTTTATTTTATTGACAACAGCAGGAACATTCAAAATGAGCCCCGTGAAAATATTTCATGAAATGTTTAATCTTAGGCATGCTATATGTATTTGTTAATATGCCTACCATCCAAACCACTTTAAACCAAATAAGATAAACATTTAATCTTAACAAGATATTTCTGCTTTCCCAGTTAATTTCAGCTTCGATTTTTATTCTTATGATAAGGTATAGATATGGTGTTGCTAAGCCCAACAATAACTGCCCTGAGGAAACTCATTGGCAGCTACGAGCATTATGCAGACGGTCAGATATAACGCCACTAAAAGCAAACTAATAGTTTTCAAGGTTTCCCACCATCATATTAAAGGACAGCATCTGGGCCATTGGATCACAGAAACACTTGCAGAATGATGTGGACATCAGCGACAATGATAAGATAAATGGACAGGAAATAAGCGCACGGATTTTGAAGACTATATGTTAAGCGCCGGGTATCCACTCGCTTCAGTCATACTCTGCCTTTGTGACACGCGAGCTGTACAATACGACAATATAAACTTCTAATACATGTACATGTGTTCTCTTTTTGTCACGCAGTAATTAGTTTCGCTATCTCAATATTCCGGCAAATGTTATATGCATACTTTTAGCTATGTATGCTTGATTGTGTTGTTTTGTTAATTTTGATCGATTTGAAAACGCTGGGCCTGTCCATTCCATTATCACCGTCGCTGGTGGACATGAAGGAGAGCACAGCACTGTCAGTCAGAGCTACTTGACTTGACTTCTTGGGTTTATGGCTTCTGCGACTAGTGTCCCAATTCTGCCAATGTCCGTTTCTTTATAGTGTCGTAAACTGTAGATATTATATGATCGTCATATAATAATATGTTCGGTTTATTTGAATCCACGGAAGCTCGATTGGTTTATCTCAGTCAGAGCTAATATGCTGGCTCAGATTTTTTGACATTTGTAAATATTTTAATTCCTTAACTTTAACAATGTTTGGGCTATGGGCTAGCTCTGAAATAAAATGATTATTACTCATTTTATTAACTGGATTTTCTAATTATATTTTTGTCTCTAGTTGATAATAAAATTATCAACTAATTTCCGTATATTTATGTCATTTTTATGATGTTTTTGTTGATAACATTGGCCTTATAACAAGGTCTACGAGTAATAATAGAATGACGTTGGTGATTAATATCCGCACTTACCCATTTTAATGCAGGAGCCCAGAAGAACACAGTTTTAGGACCTAAAACGGAAAAGAATCAAAACTGAGCTTCTGCAACCTGGTTTTTTAAGAAGTTCAATTATTTTAATATACTTGCCAGCTGGGTGATCCCACAGTGGACGAAGTTTGATGGGGACAAACTTATCAGCGATAGTAATGATGCCTTTATAGATACGAGACATTTTACTTCTGTGGTATTAGAGTTCAAAAATGAGCAAGGAGCATAGAGCACTGAAAAGAGGGGCCGTGCGGTCGTGCCAAAGGCGGTAACTATACAAAATAAAAATACTACTATTTATTTTAATCATGTAAATTGAAAACTTATGACATGACATTGACAATGATAATTATTTTTTCTTTGGCTTTTGACTTCGCACGTTGAGCATTCAGCCAGTGTCAAGTATTATGCATTTTCAAGCATGTAATATAATATAGTATCAAGTTATATATAAGTGTCATCAAATCACAATCAGTCACACGAAATTAGTCATAGTCACAGTCTAGTCTAAGTCATGCCATAGTAAAGTCGCTACAACTAGTTGTGGCGACTTTACTATGGCCGCTTACGGAGTTTTGAAAACAACACGAAAATACATGTTTAACCACATTATACCACTTGCCCACACTTGTGCATGTAATTCAACACTCAACGAATAAAACACCACTATTTTTATTCATTAATTCTCGAAAAAACACAAGTAAATAATAGATTGCAGCGACATAATTTTTCCGTGTTCCCGCCAAAACTGATGACAATTTGACAATCACAATCAGAAAAAAAAAGGAAAGAGCGTAAGCGGATCTTCTAACCTCCTTGTGTACAGTGGGCTTGACATGACTATTGGCTACCGCTCGTGGCGTAGCTTGTCTAGGTGATTCTAAACGATCACCGATGTTAAGCAACGGACCGTCCGGTCAGTCTTCGGATGGGTGACCGTGAGTGGCATTTATTTCTGAGCGCTACCGTGGGTCGGATGACACGTTAAATTATTGGTCCCGGTTGTTTGTTCTAGTTACTATAACAACAACCGTCAGCCATGTCAGAGGCCTTCGGGCGGCACATTAACTCTGACACTAGGGCTGGCCACTCAGCCTATACGAACTTACTTACTTACCGTAAAGGGGAGTTTTGGCGGGAACACGGAAAAATCATGTCGCTGCATTCTATTATTTTCTTAAAGTAGTGTTTATTCGCGAATTAATGATTAATAACAGTGGTGTTTTATTCATTGAGTGTTGAATGAGGCGTTTTTTTTTGGGACATTACAGATATTCGATTCGAAGCAGTCGCTGTCTCATTTGTCTCTCATATTAAAATCATAAAACGTTGTAAATAGTGCATAAGCAAGTGTCAAAGTTATATCAAAATACGCGCATTATCTTCAACTATCGTGTGCGTTAATCATTAAGTGGAAAAACGTGAAGTGTGGACAGAAAACACACCATAAACTTGATGTTGTTTTCTGATGGAATATCGAACTACCTTCAATCACTAAATGATTCATAATATTGTGACATTTAGCTGCAGATTACCGGAATTGTATCTTATTTTCATCAGTTTTGCTAACAGATAATTGGTCAAAGCTGCACACTAGCAACTTGTAAGCAGTGCAGCCGAGTTCGAGTCTCAAGCATTGAAACTCTTTTTGCACTCAAAATTTTTGTTTTGTAAACAACAAAGAATTCTGCAATGAATTGTTCAGCATGTAAAAAAAAAATTAACACAAATCGTCAGCTACAATGTATACAGTGTCGCTCCAAGTACCACTCGGAATGCTTGAACTTGAAAAATGATCAGTTTTACGCTCTTTCACCGGAATACTGTTCAAACTGGGTTTGCCCGACTTGCAGCAACGTTACCAAGCGCAACAAAAATGATAACACCCCTGTGCGCCGCGGGCAAATGCCCACTAAGGATGATTCCATGAACATGTCCTACGACTTTGCGGACCAATCCACGCTACAGTCGTCGTCTCTGTCGTGCGCTCCCGCACCTAATGCTGAGAACGTCGTAACCATGGATAAAATTAGTGCCCTCCTAGACAAGAAATTGAATAGCACGCTGTCAGTATTCATGCAGGATTTTCGGCAGGCGCTTAAGGAAGACGTTAAGGTACTGGTGCGTAAGGAAATGGAGGGAACAATTCAACATCTTAAGGATGACTTCACTCACACTACTAGCTTTATATGCGACGAACAATCTTCTATGAAACGCGAAATTGCAGAAAAATCACACGTAATTAAGAATTTAGAAGTCGAAATATGTAATTTGCATAAGGATCAAGGGATATTAAATGGCCGTTTATCTTCAATGGAGAGGATGACTCGTAGCCTTAATATAGAAATTCAAGCTGTACCTGAAAGTAAAAATGAAAATCCTTCAGGACTCTTCAACAACCTCTGCAGGACATTAAATCTAGAAATTGCCCTGGACCAGATCCACTCCTGTCGCAGAGTAGCCAAGATGAACTCCACCTCGGACAGACCAAGAAATTTGCTGGTTACACTAGCCACTCCCCACCTTAGAGACCACGTGCTATCTACCACCTACCGTTATAATAAGACTCATAAAGATGATCTACTTAACACCTCGCATATTGGCCTTACCTGTAATAAACAAAGAATATACGAGTACGTGACTGAACACTTATCTCCCGAATGCAAGGAACTCCACGCCGCAGCAAGAAAAGCTGCCAAGGAAAAAGCATACAAATTCGTTTGGGTAAAATATGTTCGTGTCTACCTACGAAAAGACGAGGGAACAAGCTGCATTTTAGTGAAAAACCAAGACGTGTTAAATAAATTAGCTTAACTCATTTTTATCATCATATCTTTCTTTTTTATTTTCAGAATAACTTTTCAGTTGTTTGCTTAAATTACTAATGTTATTACACTATCAAAATGTCAACCGTTTGATATCTAAAACTGATGATGTTTTTCTTAATGTTATAAATAGCGACTATGACATTATATGTCTTACTGAAACTAACCTCAACGACACTGTTTTTGACGCTGAGCTGTTTGATGGCCGTTATAATGTTATAAGGCGCGACAGGTATACGACAGATGTATGCAAGAAGGACGGTGGCGGTGTACTTATTGCTATAAAAAAAGATATCACCTTTGTCCGCCAAACTTCTTGGGAGTCTAAGCTAGAAGACATTTGGATAACTATAATACCTATGTGTAAAAATTCAAAATCTATTAATTTATGTCTATATTATCTGCCGCCACATCTATCGAATGACTGTATGCGAGAATTTTACAACAACTTTCAAAATAATATTCTGAAAGCTCGTGACCACGACGAATATCTTTGCATCGGCGATTTCAATACCCCGCACATTTGTTGGTCCAAATCCGTCGATTCTCTGAAGATGCTTCCTAGCAATCCCCGTGGCGAAAGAGCTGAGATGCTTATTGGTCATATGACCGTCTGTAACCTCTCTCAGTTTAATAATATACCTAATAGGTATGATCGATTTTTGGACCTCATTCTGTCCACGTCTAATTCGTTACAGGTTTGCAGTTCTGAGCCACTCAGTAAACTCGACAGATATCACTCTTCACTTACTCTAAACATCAGCTCTATGGCAAATATTAATAAACCTCTTAAATCTCTTAAGCCTAGTAAAGTAAAACGACTAAACTTTAACAAAAGTGACTATTTGAGCATAAGAGATGATTTGGAGTCGGTTGCCTGGCAGGAGATATTACGCTACAATGATATAGATATTATGACTAGTAAATTTTATGAAAAATTCAATGAAATACTTGCCAGACATACACCTTCCACCAAGCCATTTACTGACAATTCTCCTTTCTGGTTTTCGCCAGCCTTGAAGCGTAGTCTCAAGGAAAAATTGAAATATCATCGCCGTTATCAAAAATTTAAAAATCCACGTGACTACGATACATTCTCTATGTTACGTCTTAGATGCAAAAAGCTTATTGACCGTGACTACAACAAATATATTATTTCTGTAGAGTCATCCGTACAAGGTAATAACATCAAACACTTTTGGAGATATGTCAATAGCAAAAAGGGTACCGATTCTATACCTATAACGATAAAGTATGGCGATCGAATATCTTCAGAGCAGTGAGAAATATGCGAGCTTTTTTCCAATTATTTTAATTCTGTGTTCGTGCCGGCTGATTCTTCTGTAAGTTATAATTCTACCCAAACGGAAACAGCTCATGTCTTGAGTGGCGTCGTAATCACTCGCGCAGATATTCTTCGAATAATATCTAAACTTGATGTCAACAAGGGAGCCGGACCAGATGGCATACCTCCACGAGTTGTTAAAAATTGCGGTAAAGAGTTATGCACGCCACTTTTAATATTATTCAACGCGTCACTTCAAAAAGGTGTTTTTCCAACCCTATGGAAAACTGCTCACATTGTTCCCATATTTAAGTCCGGTGACCGATCATGTTGCGAAAATTATCGCCCAATTAGCATTTTATCGTGCCTGGCCAAGCTTCTTGAATCTGTAGTTTATGACGCTCTTTACCACCATATTTTTCCACTTTTATCACCTAGACAACACGGCTTTATCCGTAATCGATCCACCACATCGAACCTATTGGACTATAAAAAAATATTTATGTAACGCCTTTTCTAAGAGAATTCAGGTTGATTGTGTCTACACGGACTTTGCTAAAGCCTTTGATAAAGTTAGTCATAAGATACTTACTACTAAACTGGCAGCACATTATGGTATACACGGTACACTGCTACGATGGATTGAATCTTATTTGACAAGACGCAATCAACTGGTTGCAATCAAGGGTTTTTTCTCGTCTCCAGCCGAAATAAGTTCTGGAGTGCCCCAAGGTTCTCATCTCGGGCCACTGCTCTTCATTGCTTTTATCAATGATTTAATAGATAATCTTCACAGTCCATGTTTGTTATACGCAGATGATCTCAAAATTTATACCGTGGTAGAAAACACAAATGATTCGATAAAACTTCAATCTGATTTGCTTGCAATTGATAAGTGGTGTCAAGACAACCTTATGTTTTTAAATGTCAAAATGTGTCATGTCATTTCATTTACTACTAAATTTAATAAAATATGTTATGCTTACAGGCTTAAAAACCAACTCCTTGAGAGAAGAGCGGTGGTCAAGGACCTTGGTGTACTATTTGATGAAAAACTTACGTTTCGAGAGCACTACGAATATATTATTAATAGAGGCAACCAATTATTAGGATTCATCTCTCGTATCACAAAAAGCTTTAAGAACCCATATTTTCTGTTAAATCTTTATACTACACTCATCCGCAGCATTCTCGAATATAATTCGGTAATTTGGTCGCCTTATTACAATGTTCACAGTAAACGAATCGAACGCGTACAATCTAAATACCTAAATATACTGAGCTACAGGCTAGGTCTCAGTCGCCAACTTCGATCATACTCCAAAAGATTAGCTAAATTTAAGTTATTATCACTTGAGACGCGTCGCAAATACCTGGACTTTATTTGCTTATTCAAAATTATACACTCGCAGATTGATTCTTCTTCTCTTCTTTCTAATATAAACTTTAATACCAAACCAAAATCTCGCTACCCCCACACAGGAATCTTTTCGCTTATGGTATATACAAACAACACCTCTTTATATAACCCTCTGGTCAGAATGTGTCGCCAATACAACGATATCCTAGTGGACCATCATAGTTTGATAGATATATTTAACTTTAAACTAACTAAATTTAAACGTGATATCTTGGCCGTTTTGGTAAAACAAAACAGCATCGATGAGTTGCTTGTTAACAACTACTTTTTATTCTTTTTAGCATGTCACCTGTCCTAACCGCAATCCTTTAAATGTTCTTTTAATATATATATATATATATATTTTTAATTGAGTTATTATAACTGCTTATGTTTGATTGTGTAATTACAATACTACTAGAGTTACGCCGTAACATTTTGACTGCATCTAATTTTGGACGTGTTATAAAGAGACGCATGGATGTTAGTTGCCAAAATATGGTCAAAGACATCTTATACAAAAAATCGATTGAGCACGTAAAGTCAATAAAACACGGAAGAGACAGTGAAAAACTAGCCCTCGAACAGTTGTCCCAACAGGAAAAGGTTGAAATTCATCCTTGTGGATTATATATTGACCCAGACGTGCCATATCTCGGTGCAACACCAGATGGTATAATAAAAGACAACATGCTAGTAGAAATCAAGTGCCCAAAAACTTCATATAATATTGGAGTGGAAAATGCCGTGGATGAAAAGAAACTTCCATTTTATAAAAAAAATAAAGACGGGATACTTGTAATAAATAAAGATCACCACTGGTTCTATCAAATTCAGGGCCAGTTGCACGTTACCAGAAAAGAAACATGTCTTTTTGGTCTTTGGTCAGGAAACAATTTTCCCGTAAAGACCGAAATCATTCAAAGAGATGATGAGTTCTGGGCAAGCACAATGGAAAAAAAGTTGAAAGATTTCTACTTAGATTGTTTGTTACCTGAATTAGTCGATCCCAGGTTCACCCGAAAAATGCCAATAAGAGACCCCGACTATATAACAGAAGCAATTCAGCGGAAGTACTTAAAAAAACAAAAAGATTTAGCTCCAAAAAAAAGAAAAGTATTTCCAGAAACAGACCAGCCATCCAGCACAACAGAACCTAAGAGAATAAAAACAGTTTCAGCAGCTTCTTTCTCCCTAGACTAGCCCACCCATCAGCAATCAATTCAATTCATTTATAATTTAGGTGAAATATGTGATAAATTACAATGTCATGATAAAGCGTTTTTTTTGTTTATGTTTTTAGGCTTGAGTTTGTCTACTTATGTTTTTAGATTATTTATCAGATTTTATGTTTTCCTACTACTCCCACTATTGCGGTTTCATCCGCGTGATGATGATGATAAAAAGTTGCCTTTATATTATTCCGGGAAAAAGCTTCTCCATTCTGAATTTTATCCAAATCTGTTCAGCCGTTTTCAGTGTGAAGAGGTAATAAGCATACACATATACACGTAAACACACAAACCGACAAATTTTCGCATTTATAATATAATATATTAGTGTGAAGTGTGGTTAAACTTAATCCTTCAAAGTTTCCATAATAATAGAAAGAGGTTTCTCTGATCATAATACTACTCTGTGTTGAAAACTGGGTTCCGCGCGTGCTCCATCTAGCCGCAAAGAATCGTAACAGTTCCACAGTGCGCTGCCTATGGAATCGTGGGATCGAACTTACGCACTCATTTCTGCATAGATGGCGTGCGGGCGGCCGTTAAATGCGCAATGCCATTTGCCTTACCTTTCGTCTTAATGTTTGATTGACTTATAGATGTAGGTACCTACTGCTTCTGTGTTGTTCATGTTGTGTACACATTTATTAAGGAATGCAATCTAGAACAAATTATTTGTAACCTATACAATGCATATGTAAAGACTGTATTCTGCAGGATAATCATGTAACTGTTCGGGATCGCGATTCGGATCGCGATTTGTCATTAATGTCACTTGTCACTGTCACAGCTTCACGGTATCACGGAGGGATTTCTCTCGCTATCGTTATCGAACGAATGCATTGATTTCCTTAATTAAGTTAAGCAAATCCGTCGGTCTTTTGGCGTTTCATCCTGCCCTGCAGGGTCAAATGAGTTTTGGCAGTGACAGTGACAAGTGTCCATTTTGACAACTCGTATCCGAATCGCGATCCCGAAAAGTTACATGATAGCCCCGCTGTTTTGTGTATCAAA
The DNA here is from genome assembly GCA_905404285.2 of Erannis defoliaria. NCBI lineage: Eukaryota > Metazoa > Arthropoda > Insecta > Lepidoptera > Geometridae > Erannis > Erannis defoliaria. The sequence continues at coordinate 4,611,815 of FR990066.1, read as the reverse complement.
TAAATAAATAAATAAATAAAAAAGAAAGAATAGTTCGTGGTGTTTTACTAGATGGCGTAAGAAGCACAGAATCTGTTCTGTGAGGTTTTTGGAGGGAACACGGAAAAATCATGTCGTTGCATTCTATTATTTTCTAAAACTTGTGTTTTTTCGCGTTAATGATTAAAAATGGTGGTGTTTTACGGCCTTACTTAAAAAAACTTTTCAATCGCTAGTCACTGCTTAAGATGCTCTGCCAACTTCACTCTGACGTGAAGTTGCGCGTGCTAGAAAAGGACAGAGAAGTTTAAGCAGTGACTAACGGTTGAAAAGTTTTGTTAAGTAAGGCCGTATATATCAGTCTGTACAAAATCGGGGTGTGCATTATTGAGCCGGGCCGATAATATATGTACGGCACGATATTGCACAGCATGATATTCGATGTACATGTACACCAATTATCATGCAATGCATTGTTATGCTGTACAATATCATGCCGTACATTATCTTATCTGTGTCGTACATTATTGCCTCCCTCAAATCAAATGAGATTATTGTGATGTGATAACTTTGCTCGCAACTGCTATTCATACTCAGTCTAGAGTCAAAAATGACAGTGACAGCTGACAGTGACATTGACATATCTGTAATTTTTGACAGTAAATTGCTAATATTTGTTCTCTCTGTGCTTACATTTTAAAAAAAAATGTTTTGACCATGAATAGCTAGCTTTGTATGTCAACTTTAAAAGTTACGAAATATGTACCTTGCGGTTTTTGTTTTTACTGGCAATTCTAAGGATTTCGGATGTAAGTGTGCTGTCAGGTCTTTGTGCATGTGTGCAAGTAAATTTTGAATGTGTTGTTGTTTTTGTCTTTGTGTTAGTAGTGCGTGGACGTCATCGGGGTTTGTTTTGGCTATTTCCACTCAGTACCATCTTACGTCGTGCTGTGAATGCATCCATATAATACTAATAATAAAGCTTACTGTGCCGTGCGCAAGTGAATAAAGGTGTGGTTTTGTCTTAATGTTTCCATGTGTTCTATGATTACAAGGCAATGTACACAGATATTATTACGTTCCCAACTACGAAGGAAAACAGATAACCGGATAATTTTTTATGATAATTAATGTTAAAATCTTTCACGTATGTACCTACGTTAATAAATTGCAGTATTTTTTAGTACATTATATGATTTATTTTGATGTATTTTTTGCTTCTTATAAATTCCATACATATTATTGCCAAGACGCCAAGTGCGTGTCATAGTATGACGTTTAGGATTCCGTAGCAAACACATTAGGGAGCACAGAAAAATAACAATAAGATAGGGATAAGGAGGCAGAAAAAAAAGCCATATTAATATTAGGTTCCCTGACCATCCTATCACAGCTGTGACTTGAAGGGGTAATCCAGGGAACGGAAATCTTTCCGATGGTGATGTGAATACCCCTGTTGAATATTGTGAACCGTATTGTAACAGGCAGATTGAAGCTTACGAATTAATATTTAAAAAATAAAGTTTTATGTAGGTATGATATATTTTTTAATAATGTAGGTAATTGGGCATTTAACATAGGATTTGGTACCTCCATGGATTGTAGGCATCGTTTTTTAGGGTCCCCCGCACCGTAACTAAGTCTACGTGGGTCATCTATATAAATAATTATTTATACCTTTATATATATATACTTATAAGTATATATATTTTTAAATCGGACGATCGAACGGACAGACGATATATATATATATATATATATGTATAATGGATACGTGATCCGCTTACCAAAATAAAATGATCTAAATTATGATAAAATGTATTATTAATTTTTTTATAAAATTATTTAAGTGTAAGTGTATAATTAATTATACAAGGATTAAAAATATTTATACTTATAAGTAATAACTATATTATTAATAAAAAAAAAACATTTTATCATAGTTTAGATTATTTTATTTTGATAAGCGGGTCACGTATCCATTATCATGGCTGTAATAGCTGTAATACAGGGTTACCTAGAACAGCTGCCAACGAAATTCCTAACATGTCTATGTAATTTTATTGTGTTTACTATATTATTTGAGATATATTGTGTTATGGGAAAAAAAAAGTGTTAGTTAAGTTTTTTTTGGTAATAAATAAATTGAATTGAATCATGGCTGATACCTAAAAAAATATATATATTTAAGTCCCTTGCACGTGTCAAAACTTAATTCTAGAGGGGTAGGGGGGTGGCATATCCACGACGGACCTAGACAATAATTACATGAATAATGAAAGATATTTTATCTATTGTTGGTTGCTCCGAGGTCCGTGCTTTACAAAAGGAATGTACAATATACCTACTGAGGATTTTTATTCTACTTATATCTAGCTCTTCGTCTATACTCTGAGCAGACCAAGTTAAGGATGATTTTATGATAGCTGTACCTACTTCTGCTGTTTATTAGACGGCGCTTGATAAGAATGCATCAATATTGCGCGACCGAAGTGAGTCAAAAGACGAATTAGAGCGGATTTCACGTCGTTTGTAAATAATAGGTAAATCATAAGTCAACACACACGTGAGCGTAGCGAGTGCGAAGCTGTTAAGATTTTTTGTCATGAACAAATTACTCCTTTCAAGTTCAATGATGAAAATTGATATTTAGATACATAGTTCATTCATAATAAAAAAGTATGTTTCAATTTTTTTTATAGAAATGATTTTTGGGGTGAAACAGGGGATGGATATGACACTAATATTATAAATACCTACGAAAGTTTATCTGTGTGTAGGTATGTTTGTTTCTTCTTCATGCCAAATGTCTGAACGGATTTTAATGAAACTTGGATTGGAGATAAGTAACTCATATGCCGGGACATAACGGGGATAACATTATAGCATTTTTTTAATACCTACTCATCTTCGCCATTTTTCATCATTACGCTGTGGAACCGCGTGGCACAGCTATTACACAGCGACAATGATAAGATGAATGGACGGGAATTAATAAGCGCACGGATTTTGAAGACTATAATTATGTTGAGCGCCGGCTCTCCACTCGCTTCAGTCATACTCTGACTTTGCGACTTGCGAGCTGTATGTACGATACGACAATACAAACTTCTAATACATGTACATGTCCTCTTTTCGTCATGCAGTAATTAGATTCGACATCTCTATTTTCCGACAAATGTTTTACCTATGCATACTTTTAGCTAGGTATGCTTGATTGTGTTGTCTTGGTAATTATGATCGATTTGCAAGCGCTGGGCCCGTCCATTCCATTATCCCGTCGCTGATATTAGGTACATACAAACGTGTCGGTTTATTTACCGCCGTGTGAAACCGGGGCGGATCAGCTAGTAAGATAGGTATAGTAGGTAGTAGGTAGCTTAGTAGACACTTCGGGTGCGAAACCCTAAAAAAGCGTAATTTTTTTTTTTTCTCTATGAGGTTAGGTACTTTACCTACATAATAAATTTAAATAACATACCTACTATAGAGGTAGGAACTCTACCCATGATACCTACCTACCTACCTTTACAGAAGTCTAGTCAATACCTACTACATATCCCTATTCCAATCCAATATACTTTGAATATACCTACCTAATCAAAGCCTATTCCTTAACTTTTGAAATAAGTACCTATTCGAATAAGTATTTCAAAATTCTACCTACTCATATCTCCCTCCTATAATATCATTGGGTGAAGGGCTGTACGAATTACATTTCAAAGTGCAGTAAACAAAAGGTGGTGTTTCTTATGACCCATAAGTCAACATTTAAACATAGCAAAACAAAACGCCATCAAAATCACAAGGCACGAAAAAGACCAGTCGAAATCAACTTGCTGAAGTCCCTTTTACAGCATACAGCAGCTCTGCGCCGCATTAGAGCGACCAGAGCGAAGAAGTTGTGGCAGCAGCACGCAAAGGGTGTATAATAGCAAATCATACTTACGAATGAGAAAATCTTAACTGTAGAAAAGAAGTTCAAAGAAGCTTCTGAGAAGGTGCCATCATCGGGGAAAGAGGCCATCATCCGGCCACAGTCATAGTTGTATGGTGGGGTGTTGTTCGACAAGGTGGTCACAAAGCACCACGATGATCATATGGAGACAGTTGCTACGAGCCAAACTTTATTTTACCAAAAGCTTTGAATATTCCAACTGGACCATTCCACACAAAGCGAGAACCATGGAATGTTGGTTAAAGGACAATTGACCCAATTTTATGGCCTTACATTAATATTAGCCCTCCGATAGTGTCAACCTCCACCTATTGAACTACAGACTATGGGAAGATTTAGATGTGAAAGCCTGCTTTGAAGATTTAGATATTGTGGGAGCAGTGGCTTCAATACCTGTGAAAATAAAGCATGCGGCAATAGACCAGTGGCCAGATCAATCGAAGAAGTGTGTCAAAGCACTAGCACTAATAATTTGTGTTGTATCTAATTATATCAATATGGAATGTATTTTCGTTCTTTCTCTTTCTTCCAAATTTTTATGGTTTCATTGGCAGGACATTGAAGAACGGTCACACCTTAGAGTACCTACCCCATTTGTAATTATAGCTTTGCACAACCACCTCTAAGAAGAATATGGTGCGTTTGGGAACCAAACAAATCGGCCTTTATTATCTTGTTTTGGGGCCCGGAGCAAAACTGCTTGAACTGAATCGGTCCCTGCCCGTGGTCCACCTACACTGTTCACCTGGCTGTACCAGGGGCATTTTTTCTTTCTGTGGTCCACCTCAAGATAACTAGGTGTACCAGGGTCTTTTATTTCTTCTCATGGTCCACCTTAGTTCACCTGGCAGTACCAGGGGTAATATTTTCTTCCCGTGGATCACTTGTATTATGGATATACAGGCTGTGCCTAAATACTAAATTTTACATTTAGCTTCGGTCACTTTTAATTACTTTCTTTAGGTCAAAGATAATATAATAATATACTAAGTACTTTAGGTAGAATTTAGTTACTATGTAGTAGACTAGTACAGGAAGATCACAGAACAAAAGATATGTTATATAATTTATGTCTTATTTTACATCAAATAACAAACAATGTTGAATGATCGAGTTGGATGGGTCCATGCCATACACCACAACTAGTGCCGTAAATAGGGCGTGACAGCAGTGCCCAGGCACAGGGCACTGGTCCTGAGGGGGCGCAAAAATTACCAGAGTAGGAACAAGTTTTGAATATTTTTCTTTTCAAGGATGCAATTATAGGCTGCTCGCACCGGGCACATGAAAGGCTATTTACAGCACTGACCACAACACAGTTTGTTCTTAAAAGTAACCTAGCTGAACATGTCTTGCACTTGGCAATTTCTTATTCAATAATTGGTAATAACAATTGGTAATTGGTGGTATCAGTAAGCCAGTTCATAGTAGGTAATTTATATAAATAAAAACAAGTTTTATTAATAATATGATTTTATTATTATTCATGTAAGAGACATAACTAAAACTATGAGTAACTGTCAGTCCAGGTAGGTAACAGAAGTTTTTAATATAAAAACGTTTTAAATGCTTATGTAAGTCATTACATTATTCAGTGAGATACATCAGCTTTGTCGGCAGTTGTGAACCTCCCTAGGTATCAGAATTGTTGTTCGTTTTCTTCTTTACCTGGGCTGAGCACCGGCATCATAAATAAAACAATAAAGAAGCATTTATGCGGTGGAGGTACACAAATAAGCAAATATTTTACTCCTGATCTCCTTGATCTCCTTTACTCATGATGATGGAGGACTCCATAGGTTATAATTTCTCCGGAACATTTCTATGATAGCCTGCGATTTTCCGATCCACTCATAAGCCACATATTGAATCAGCAACACCATCATCCTAAAATTCAACTCAATAAATCTACAAAATTATAGAAAATCAAACAAAAGCAAAACAAATTAAGGCAAGGACGAGACAAATGCTGCGTTCCGTAATGCGCTAAAAGTGATAATATCGCGAATCCGACCAAAGTCAGAAGTATTACTCAACCAAATCAAAGCCCTTATATTTTGTGACTATTAAATTTGGTCGGATTCGCGATATTATCACTTTTAGCGCATTACGGACGCAGCAAAAGGATCGACACAGTGTTGCCTTCTCGGCTACTATAAAATATGCTAAGCTAGTAGTCATTAAAAAAAACACAATTGCTTAGGCTAAGCTGAACTACTATAAAATATGCTAAGCTGCTTAAGATATTTTGATTAGCTGATAGGCGCCAGGCCGAGCAGTGTAGACAAGGGCGTGCACTCACCATCATCATCGTCTTCATCCTATATCGTAATGAATCGGTTTTTTTTAATGTCACACCCAAGTGGGTATATACAATTTAAAACAGAGTTTGATATTGATATTATTTTAGTAGGGTTAGTATGAGATATCTATTAAAAATTTGTTAGTATTTTATTAGTTAGTATATTATAGTAGTTAGTAGTATAGTAGTTAGTAGTTATAGTTGTTTTTATTTTATTTGTTAATATAATGTATCTGTATAAAAACCGCCTATAGCGCTAAAATCCTCCTCCAGCTGTTTACATTCTTGCCTGTTTCTGGCAGTTCTAGTCCAAAGTTTTCCCGCGATCTGTATGATGTCTTTATTCCATCTATGGATTGGTCTGCCTCTCTTGCGTTTTTTATCTCTAGGGGTTAGTTGATATCTGTGCCCATCTCTTTCCGTCTAGCCTGTGTATGTGGCCAGCCCACTTCCATTTTAGTTTTAAAATTTCTTTCATGACATCTTTGCCTTTTGTTTTCTTTCTAATGTGTGCGATTTAAACTCGGTATTTTAGTTTCACGTTTATATAACTCCTCTCTATTCCTCTCTGAAATATTCTCAGCTTTTCTATTTGTTTTTTGGTCAAAGTTCAAGTTATCTTATACGACTTTATAATGTTTTTCGACTATATCTTAATCGTGGTAATGGCAATTTGGATGGAGATAGCTTATTTCTCGGAACTACAAATTTTACAAGTTATTTTGTATCGTCATCATCATCATTATCATCACGCGGGTGAAACTACGGAGAGCAGCTAGTATTGTAACAATTATATATTGAACGCAGACATTTTATAAATATGTAATTAACTTACATAAGTCAAATTCAATGCAATTTACAATTTTAATATTAAAATTAGGTACCGGACTTGAACATTGTAAAAACTTCTTAATATTAAATTAAATCTATTTAGATGTATAATTTAACGGAGATTGTTTTTAGTATCTTATAACAGTCTATCTTATCTCGTATCAGTGTCTTATCCAGATTCGTCCATACAAATAAAGATAGCTAATTTTAGCAAATAAAATTCTGAACTGGCAATCCTGTTGGTTAAGTCCAGTCGACTCAGACTTCCGATTTTGACTTTGACTACTGACAGTGACATTGACATCTATGTTTTTTTCACATTTTTCCTCCTAGGAGAATTATGGCGTCGCACTTTGTGCATTTACCAGTGTCAAGTATTTTTAAATAACAAGTTTTTGATGATTTTCAAGCAAGTCAAGTTAGTCACAGCCAAGTCCAGGCATGCCCTAGTAAAGTCGTAGAAACTTTACTACAAGCTTCTTCGGAGGTTTGGAAACAACACGAAAAGACAGGTTTCACTACATTATATCACTTGCCTACACTCTTGCGCGTAAATCACAGCATAATTAATAAAACACCACCATGAATATGCTAAAACACAAGGTTAGGAAAATAATACAACGTAGCGACATGGTTTTTTCGCGTTCCTGCCAAAACTCTCATCTATCTTATTAAAGGAACCTATTCACGCTCATCATATCATCAGAATTTTCAGTCCTCACAATGGCAATACTGAACCTTAGAGAATGAATGATTTTATTATCTGTGGTGCTGAATGAACAAAGAATGAACGATTGAACGAATGATTGAACGAACGTTACTGCCTGAAAATAGGATCGGCCAACTTTGCTGGCTTTGCCTTTGTTTATTTCCCTTTTTGTGTTGAAAATGTGTATAATTTAGTGATTATTCTATTCACTCATGTGTTGTGTAATCTAAACTGGTTCTTGAACATGGGTACCAGCACCATGGGAAGCGATTTACATTCTGATAAGCAAGACAAGCTACTTAAGCTTCAAGCTCGAAAAAAGGAATTGGAGCAGATGCTCGCAGCTAAAAATGAGGAACTATACAAGCTGTGCGTTCAAGAAGTCCAGCTTACAGGCATTGTCCCGCCTGAGGCGCCTTTGAGCCCCGATGTGCCTCAAAGAGAAAGACTAGGCAGCGTCCGCAGCGACAACAGATCAACAGACGGGAACGACGTTCATGACGGCTCCGATACTTCCTCTAGACGCCTCAGGACCGCTCCGATGCATGACTCAGACCAGAGTTTACGTAAGAACCTCTCTCATAGGCTGTCTACACCTTCAATATCCGGCATATCAGCTAAAAGTGGCCACCCCAGGTTTATAAGACGTCCCGAGACCAGTTGTTCAAACTTCTTTCCGTCACCTCCTCAAGAGCGTAATGATACTTTCTCAATTCATACTTCAAACACTTATCCTACTTTGGCTGGACGTGACGTACCTAATGAGAACATTCAAAATGATGTTCCTCCAGGCGCAATGTATAGACATCACACAATGACAACCGAGTATATGAATAAGATTTACTATAGCAATAATGCTCCTGAAGCTCAAAATGTGTCTCGCATGAGAGAGACCCATTTCAGTTCCAGCCATCCTGATATCACAACACATTACAATCATGGGAGCATAGCTCCACACCAAGTTCAAAATGGAATGAGAAATACACCTCTACTGTACCAATATGCATCTCATTTGAAAGCTCAAAGCCAACATCTAGGGGCAGTAGCTCATCATCACCAGGTGCAAGGGCAATCAAAACGTAGGCCTGAGAGTGTACGACGAAATACACTCCAAAGAACACAAACCTATCACTTAACTTCCCATAGTGACTACAACCAACACTTAGAAACTATGACTGATAACTATAGACCTCCACTGCCCGTGTACCAGCACAGATCACAACCAGACATTCAAGAGCCTCCACATATAATAGAAAGAGTTGCACCTGTGCCGAATACTTTGCCTTTACGAGAGCAAAATATGATAAGACACCCAATGCACTTACAGTTGCAAGTATCTACGGACGATTATCATAGAGATGATAGAAGGCTGTACCCTGATGCAATGAGCCCTGTCAGTATGAAGTCAGGGTATTCAAACTTCGATTCGGTAAGCATGAACAAATACTCGCCTCTCTCTCCAAGTGAAATGAAAGTGAAGGAGAAGGGATGGTATGAGACATCATTAGACTCGCCAACGAAAGCTGAAGCACCTCTTTTGAAAAAGAGCTCTAGCTTGAAGAGAACTTCTAGTATAGGAAATTCGCAGGCTTATGAAATCATGATCTCTTCTGGAAGACGTTCAGCAATGCAAAGTCCAAACCACATGCCACAAAGTCCTCCGGTAATGTCTCCGAGTGCTGTTTCTTTAGATTCACCTAAAAATTTGACTGTAATTGAACAGGGTAAATGTATACCATATAGGGAAGAGACAAAACCGTTTGAAATGTCAGACTTTTATAAATATTCTACTAAGTTTAGGCAGACAAGTGGTCCAAAGCCACCCCATCCAGGTCCAAGTGCTAATCCTTACAATAAATTACCAATGGAATTGCCCCAGTATACTCAAGATCATTGGCACGGGCAAAACAATTAATGACAACCACAACAAATGACTAACTTATATGTAGAGATATGCAGGCTAATCATGTAATGGTTCGGGATCGCGATTTGTCATAAATGACACTTGCCACTGTCACAGCTTCACAGTATCACGGAGGGATTTCTCTCGCTATCGTTATCGAACAAATGCATTGATTTCCTTAATTAAGCAAATCCGTCGGTACTTTGGCGTTTCATCCTGCCCTGCAGAGTCAAATGAGTTTTGGCAGTGACAGTGACAAATGTCTAATTTTGACAACTCAACAGATCCCAGATTGATAGAACTAAAATTTTCTACTTACTCATCAGCCCAAAGACGTCCACTACTGGACGAAGGCCTCCCCCTTAATAGGGAGGGGTTGCCATGATCCCCACACTTGGCAGGCGGCTTGGGGATTGCAGATTGCTACCACTGTTAACCAAGAGGACCCTGCTGCCCGTCCTCTGGTGGTTCTGGATGCAGTTTCCTGGGACCTGGGTATGTCCTAAAATTGTCTACTAAAGGCTTTTAATTATATTCTAAAACAAAAAAACAGTAGTAGTACACTCCACAGATAATTTAGTCACATAGTTGTATTGTAGTGACAGTTCTCTCATTGAATTTCTAAACTTAGGCCAATTTTAAAAACCATTAATTTTTTTCTTGCTAGAACGAAGAAAGATGCGAATAATAAAACCTGAAAACAGAATAGTTAAAAAAAATATCTAGAAAATGTATTGTAAATATTTTTTTATTTGTGAGCCATGAAGGCCAGACAATTTAGTTTCTAATTAAATAGCTCATAGAATGTACTTATGCATAATGTACAATGTCAGATCTCTGTACTACTGTACTCACTTCATTTTGATTTTCTGCTATTTATAAATATGATAATATTTTTTATTGCTATTTTTTGTGTGTGTAAAACTACAAAAATTTATGTTAGTTTATAGACAAAAGACAAGATTTTTTTAATGGAAAGAAACACATTTTGTACACAAGACAAGACAATAGGAAGCAACTAACAACTAGAACAAACAAAAACATACTAGAACCACGAATTACAAGCCAAAACAAACTAAAACAAATACATGTTTTTTTTTTGGCAACAAAATGACATAAAACGAAAGTTTGTTATAAAAAACAAAAGAATTGGTTATGATTTAGCTAAGTTCCATTATGGTCACCACGGAATAAAATATTGCTTATTCAATACTTAACAAAGCTATAGCAGTGTAGCCAACATTGTTTCTAGCAAAAACAGCGAGGATGCCATTATTACAAATAATTGGTAAAATGAACATTTTTTTTGAGTACTTCATTTACACAAAACAAAATAACGCCTTATAAAAAAATATTTTTGGTCGACTTTGACATTTGACTTATAAAATTTGACTCGACTTGACTTAGTCAAATTTTATTGGGTGTTTTTGTAAACTGGACAACTCATCGTATACCCTATGTTGTGCATAATTTAAATATGCATGCTTAGTGGGTATGTTCACAAAATGCTTAGACAAACTTTAATCCAGTTTTTAGATAATTAAGATGTTTATTTAACAAAAAATTAAGCAAGCCTAATTAACAATCCTAGCTGTATAAATAATCAAGCAATCCAATTAATTCTTAGTGATTTTTATGAACTAATAAATGTTTGTTGAAGTAAAGGAACTAAATTGATAAAAAAAATATATTTGTGATTTAATAAAATAAAGTGAAATGGATAATGTAAGCTGCACACAGTAAATTAGGTAATAATCTCTTAAAATTAACTAAAACTTACAAAGTAATGCTTTTTTACATGGTATTGAGGTGTAGTGAGTCGAGGAGTGTTCCAGTTTACAGAAAAATGCCTAATTATGTGATTACAGTTTTATGCCAAATTGTTGTATTTTTCATTGTTTTAGAAAAATGTTGATTGGTTATTGACACAAACAAAACAATTATTAAAGTCAATAAAATTGAGCCTTGGCTTCAGAAGCTACCTTATCTATGGAACATTGTAACTTTTTTGGACAGTCTTAGATCATGATTTACTTTTTTTAATAGATTTGCCTCAGGCCACTACATTTTTTGCCATATTGTGATATTTTAACATTATTCGTTTCAATGCATACAAAGGGCTTTGCTTAAAAACGCTGCTTAACAATGTCGTTTAATTTTAAGCGCCGCTTTTAAGTAACGCACTTAGATAATAACAGTTTTATTATGGGCACAAAATCTTTGTTTACTATGTGTTTTATAACTCCTCTTTCTTTTATTACACATGCTCTCTCTTTATTTAGCGTAAGATCATTCACTTTCAAACCAAGAGGTGAAAATTAATAATGATAATTATATTTTATAAAATTGCTTACATACACTTATTATTGTGAAATTAATTCGTAAAACTCTGAGTAGATATTTTTATATGTCTGTAAGAGACAATTGAAATAGGCTAGATGACTGGTTTTTTTAAATTGGCCTATTAAAATGTGGCCCATAAATATAGCTGATTAATGAAAAGAAAATGAAAATCTGATTAAAAATAAGCAACTTATAAGCATTTTAATATCATGCTAGACAGAGAGAAGAAACAGCAAATCGTGACGTCACTTCTCTGTAAGGCATATAAATTATATTATATAATTGTAATTGTAATGTTAAACAGTAAATGCTAATGTGTCATGATTTTAATATAAATAAGACCTAAGCTACTTGTTTAATATTAGACTAAAAAACATAATCAAAGTTGTTTACATTTTTTGGACGTCTTAGAAAAACGTACTTACTACATACCTACTACTATATACCTAGGTACTTTAATAAAATACTCAGCTTCGTTCGTTTGAAGCAACAATAAGCAACAAAACTATAATAAATAAGTAAGTACTTGTACATTACATAATATTAATAAGTTACTAATAACCTGTAATAGGCTAAGCTTAGTCAAATAAATATTATTATTATTATTATTATTATTATATTCTGACAAGTAAGACGTGACGTAATTTTTTGTTTTGTGGGAAAGGGACAGAGTTGTCTCTAACAAAAAGTTTAAACGGTCATATATCAGAACATTATTAACCGATTTAAATTATTTTTTCAATAAACATACTATATTTACTTAAATTCTTCATCAAAGCTATTGGTTTCAACGATATAAACATCAGTCATCTACCCTATTATGTTTATGTTATATAAAAAATTGTCATTTTGACACCTTTGCTGTTATAACATGCCTTACTTTAAAACCGCCGCTAAAAGTTAAATGATATTATTAGTAAGTACTGCGCACTTAATTAAATAGCTTAGATGTTATAAGGACGTTTGTTAACTTATGTAGCGTTTTTAAAAAAGGTCCTTATTACTTTTTGACTCAATCTGAAATTATCTCTTCAATTTTAATAATTTTAACTCACTATCCATACTAAAGACAATAGATGGCCCTTTAATTAAATCCTTTAACTAGTACGGAATTTAATAAATTACTAATGAATTGACAGTTATAAAAAAAATATACAAATTAATGAATGGTATAAATTCATATGCACAATTGCACATTATTATACCATAAATTATGGTATGAAACGGCGGCGGTAATAAGCCTAAAGGAGCATTATACTCATCATAATTAACTATTTTTACTAAGGAACTACACCAAATCGCGAAAAAATTTTTTTTCATATATAGATAGATCTATCTGATAGAAATCTTTATTGTGCACACCAAAAAAATACAATAGAGAAAGACACATTATACATATATTTTGTCAAATGAATGTAATTTCCAAACGACTTTAAAAAGGAGGTTCTCAATTCGACTGTAAGTTTTTTTTATGTATGTTACGCGATTACTCCGCCAATCATGAATAGATTTTAATGATTATTTTTTTGTTTAATAAGTGATACTTCAGAAGTGGTCCCATATAAATTTTATCGAAATCGGTTCAGTAGTTTGGTTTTGGTTTTGGAAAATATGAAGATGTCATCCTGGTATTCGAAGTTGAAGACGGTTGTATTAAAAAAAAAGCGTATTATTCTATACAACAACTGTTTTTTTTTCCGCGATTTCAGTACCTATCTGTCTAATTGTAACTAACATTAAAACGCCTTAACCTTGTGATACTTAAATCATTTGTGTTTAACAATATCTGTGTTATCTGCACATAGTTTTATGACAAAAATAAAAACAATCAAGACTTAACAACTTGCCAAGCAATTTTAAGCCTAGCTGCGATGTGCCTTTACGTCCAAGTTACAAAAATGTAGCATTTAAAATGTAAATATATTAGAATAAAAGATAAGGTTATACCTAAATGCGTTAATGCGTAGAATAGTTAATGTTTGAAACAGAAATTGTTATTTTTATAAGAATGAAAAATGTATGTGCCTAGTGCATAAGTTTTATGTAAAATATTAAATGTAATAAAGGTTTTATATTGTATTTTTGTCGTTATGTATTTCAAATCAGCGACGGTGATAATGGAATGGACGGGCCCAGCGCTTGCAAAGCGATCAAAATTAACAAGACAACACAATCAAGCATACCTAGCTAAAAGTATGCATTAAACATTTGCCAGAAAATAGAGATAGCGAATCTAATTACTGCATGACAAAAAATCGTATCGTACGGCTCGCATGTCGTAAAGGCAGAGAATGACTGAAGCGAGTGGAGAGCCGGCGCTGAACATACAGGGCCTTACTTAAAAAACTTCTCAACCGTTAGTCACTGCTTAAGATGCTGCCATCTTCTCTCTGACGTGAAGTGTAACATGCAAGAACAAGACAGAGAAGTTTAAGCAGTGACTAAGAGAATCGAGATTATTTTAGGTAAGGCTGATAGTCTTCAAAATCCGTGCGCTTATTTCCCGTCCATTCATCTTATCATTGTCGCTGTTTCAAATAGCTTTGTAGTGTAGGAGTTGGATGAGTGAGAGCGATTCCGCACTGCACCCGATCCGAATCCGAAAAAGATGTGATCTATGGTCCGAAGTAACCACATTAGTATTACTCACACTAGATCCGAGAAGAATAAGAATGGTATGAAGGAATTCGGATATAGTGCGTGGCCTGTCTTAGAATAGCACTGTGGTTACTACGGACAACGTTTTTTCGGATTCGGAGCGGATGCAGTGCGGAACCGCTCTAGCGTGATAATTATAATAGACGTGTGGATTTAAAAATAAAGAATGCATGTCAAATACGATGTATACAAATAATATAGGTAGTAATCTTGTAGGACTCTATTGCAGAGTCCGCCTGGGGAAGTACCACACCTTTGTCAGTTATTCAAACGCCAAGTAGCAGTGTGCAAGCATTACTGTGTTTCGATTTGAAGGGCAATATTACCAGGAAAATTACTGGGCATAAAGAGATTTGACATCTAATATCGAAGGGTGACGAGCTACTAGGCTACTACCATGGGCTACCATCTACCACCTACCTACCTCTCTATCTACCTTGTCCTACACATTATTCTATTCTATGCCACAACCTCTTCGGATCTCAGTGTATCGTTATATACAATCAACAGTGTATATAACGATACGGGGCTGACGTTTGATAGACTGCCACATTCATCATGCCACAGGTGCCGCTGCGAACTTGCATCCTGCATTTTTCATCTTTACAGTTCATGAAGGTCATACCAATGGAGGTGGCAAGCCCAGGCATACCCCTCTGCCAAAAGGTATGAACAGTGACCATATACCAAATACCCTTTGAATGTGTTGTGAGTATGTTTTAGTGTGCGTTCAAACGAACACGAATTTGTTTTACTGTTGTAAAAGTTTGCTTGAATGTACGCCATGCGTGTCTACCTCGTCCCCCGCAAAAATTCCGTGACACTCCGTGTTATAGTTATACAAACATTCGCAGGACCTGAGTGGGGCATTCACAAAAAGGTATTAGACTATCGCATTATAGATAACTAGCTGTACCTGCGGCTTCGCTCGCGTGGACCAAATAGTTTTATGCACATGACCTTATTTTACTTTAAATAACAAAGTAACGTTTAAGAGAGTTTATTTTCGGCTGATTTTTTTGTATCGATATCTTCGTGCATAATAATAGTTGTATCTCGCACCATCTTACACTGGGACCTCTCTAAAGATAGATACAGCCCAAAGTTGCCAAGAAATGGCGCCAGGATCATTTTTATTGACAATATTTTTTTACACGTACTTATATTGCGATTCAATCTGAAGTAGATCGTAAATGGCTATCATGTACCTACCAGTAGAACGATTTTTAATCGCCCATATTTTTGATTGTAAAACGAACATAGGTAGTAGTACGTATACCTATATTCGTTCCTTCATCAATGGGATGAAGATGATGATAATAATGAAAGCAGCGCTGCAGAAAAGAAACGAATATGGCTGCTATTTTCGTTTTACTATCAAAAATATGGGCGATTAAAATTATTGTTGTACCGGTTCATGATGGCGATTTAGCCTCAATTACAAACTGAATTGTAAAAAATATTTTCAACAAAAATGATTCTGTAACTCCATCTCCGGGTAACCCTAACCCCTGTTGGACCATCCGCTCATTTCGACATCTCATGGGACTTAAAAGTCCAGGGGCCTTATTTTTGAATCTTGCTCAAGAATTCCGCATACGAGCGCAGAAAAATAAAATAAAAAAATAAGTTAAATTTTAAATAAGTTAAAATTAATTATTAGTTAAAATTATATAATACTTAATGAAATTTTAATAATAATAATGACATATAAAATTTTGTGACAGTTTAGGACAGTTTCTGTAAAATATTATGTATTTTTGTGTTTGCTATACAATATGGGTCTCGTAGCTGAAATAAATGAATTTGAATTTGTAGCCGACTTTCAAACGATATTTAACTTTATTTCAAACAACATCGTTCCAAGGTCGGCTCCGCTCGCATTCGCAACTCTTGCGTAAGATTAAAAAATAAGGCCCCTGATGTAATTTCAATAGGCTCAGTACCCTTCAAAACGCAATAATGCCTACACACTAATTTTGCAAAATTTCTGGTAGGTTTACGTAAGTACCTATAGTGCAGTGGTACCTATACCTAGACGACTGTCTGCAAGGAGACATACCACCAAGTAAATATTATATAGGTATAAGTACCTACCTAAACATGAAAATTATGTAGGATAGGTAAATAAAACAATGACTTTTCTTTAAATTAATTTCGGTTTTATTTATGAACAAAATCACAGCAATGGACTAGCATAGCAGCAAGAAAAATACCTGCTATAATAATAAATAATAATAATATTCGTTTATTTCAGGCAACAGGAATTACTTAAAAAACACGGGCCCATGTTATAAATACCCAAAACACATACAAATTTGAAAAATAAATACGAGTAATAAGGAACGTAAGTAGAACAATACAACCAAGTAATAAGTAAGTAAAATACCTACATGTAAACAAGGCTACTTCTCATACAGAATTATTAAAGATTAAAGGTATGTGACATTATGGCCTAGTTAGACAATAGACAATAGACAATAGTTTATTCGTGGCAAAAGTATAAACAAAAAAGCAGTTACACAGAACACGGAAAAGTAAAACATAAATAAATAATTGGATTTTATAATAATACAAGGAAGTATGGAAAATTGTACCACTAGGCCACCTGCGTAAGGAAGATGTCCTAAGCCTTTAGTCTAGGCAAATACCAAACTTCGTAGTTTTCGGTACTTAGCAAATTGTTATTTACTTTACCTTCACCAACCTATAGGGATTATGTAGGTATGCTAATTAGCCAAAAAGTTTCAAGCAAAAAAAAAATGTATGTCTATCGTAAGCCAAGTCGATTTATGGTGGATGGGAAGATGGATTGGTTCTACCAAGTTTACATTATATTTTTAGGGTGAGTTTTCTGTAACTTCAAGAAGAATTCTTGCAGAGATCGCTTGCCAGGGTTGAATCCGCCGCCTAAGTAATAATCGTCGCCACCTAGCAACAAAAAAAAAAAACATTATAAAACAAGCATAAGAGAATTAAGAGAGCGTGGAGTTTTGGCGGGAACACAGAAAAATCATGTCGCTGCATTCTATTATTTTCTTAAACTTGTGTTTTTTCGCGAATTAAGGATTAATAATAGTGGTGTTTTATTCATTGAGTGTTGAATTAGATACACGAGTGTGGGCAAGTGGTATAATGTGGTGAAACATGTATTTTTGTGTTGTTTTCATAACTCCGTAAACGCCCATAGTAAAGTCGCCACAACTTTACTAGGGCATGACTTAGACTCGACTACGACTGTGACTAATTTTGTGTGACTGACTGTAATTTGATGACACTTATATATAACTTGATACTATATAATAATATATACTTGAAAATGCATAATACTTGACACTGGCTGAATGCACAACGTGCGAAGCAAAAAAAAAAAAGAAAAAAAGAGTGTGCTTGTCCGTTTTCGTCGATTCGTTACTCGCACTCAGTGTCTCTACCATGAGTGGCTATCGAAAACTTACTTCAGTCGATAGCGTATAAACGCGCATCGAATAGTTTTCGATTAATCTCGTACCATGAGTTACGTGAGCGTTTACTTACTCGCTAGCGACAGCTCGATGCGTCGAGTAGTTATCACGTCGTCGTGTTGGTACACTCATAGTACGTTTCTAACTTCACACCGAATGAAGCTGCCTCTTTCTAACTATGCTCCAAAGACAGAGAAAGTTGTATATTGAAATAACCCTCCTAATTGAAAGCGTCTTATTGAAGTGTTTATTTCTGTTAATGTAGGTGATTTTTAAATTTGAATGGGTTATAATATTCAGTCAAACTTTCAAAAGTTTCAAAGTCAAGGCGTTCGTTGTTTACTTTGGTTGTTTAGCTTCAAGTTTATTTTTTATTTCTAAAACTAAATTATTTTAGCTACCTAAAATGCGAACAAGTTCTTCACAATTTCAGTTAATGGTGGAGTATATGGAAAGGTATGTACCTACCTACTTTATTTATACATATTTTAAATAAAATGCTTTAACTATGAACGATTGTAAGCCAGTTTTTTATAGAAATACTTCGTTTCAAGTGGATAGTTAAAGTTCAGGAATGCGGCTTAGAACGATTTTGGTTAAAAGTACTTTATTTTTTTTAGGAATGGAGACCTTAGCAAGCCCACTGAAGGTCCACAGGGAAGGGCTACTAATATTCAGCGCTGGGCGGAACTGGCGGAATTGTTGAATGCTGATGCCACTGGTGACACAAAGTCAGCAGAAAAATGGAGAAAGGTGTGTACTAGTATTTATATTAATATAAGTACACAGAGATTAAGATTAATATTATTGTTTATTATTATTAAGCTACATTGGAGCACACCAGCGAAGCTCCTTACCTGATTAAGTAGCAGAAGTGGTCGCCGTAGCCGAAACCGTCATTGATGATATTATTATTATAAGTACTTATTTGGCGCTTTGTCAGTTATTTATTTCTATTCCATTTTTTCTTTTCATGTTCCTACTGCTATTGCTTCATTCATCTTTATTGATTATGCATGTGTGGAGTAAAGGTGTGGAGCGATTTTAAGAATAACACCAAGAAGAAAGCTGCTCGAATTTATAGATCTGCACGGGGCACTGGTGGCGGTCCTGCATCAAATATTAAACTGAGTGACTTAGAACAAAGAGCAATTAGTATAGTAGGGACTCAAGCTGCCACAGGAATTATTCAAATTCCAGAGGTGGGCTTAGAGGTGAGGACTTCAATCTGCTTAATTCATTCATTCATTGCAATTTCATATTTTTCGTATGAAAAACTCTAATAACTGTCCATGAGAGCAATAATATAATTACTTTACGCTTTACAGGAAGAAGTCACTGAGCAGCCACCACCATCAGACACAAATGACTGCCCAATTCAAGAAATATATTCCAGTAAGATTTACAGTTACTATCACACACACATCACACTAGCTTTCACCTGCAGCTTCACCAGTATTAAGAAAATCAGATAGCCTATAAATAGCTCTCAGGGATAGTGAAGCTTTCTATTATAAAACAATTTATGAAATCAAACAACAGGAGTTAAAATGCTACATGCAACGTCACATACTTTATCTCTGTAATATTAGTGTAGACTAGTTGCGCCCCGTGGTTTCACTCACTATCCCAAAGGAACCGATTTTTTTCCGCAATAAAAAGTAGCCTATTTATTATATTATTAATCTAAGGTATAATTTTCATCTAAATCCGTTTATCCGTTTTTGCGTGAATGAGGTACAAACACACAAACTTTTGCATTAACATAAGTAGACTTGATTATTGCACTTAATTCATGTCAGGAGACATTTAAACAACTAAGTAAATTGAATGTTTTTTTTATTATAGCTGCGGAAGACTGGAACCGACCAGGGACGTCCAGTGAACCCCCTATTCGTGTGGCTAGCATAAGTGGCATAAGCGAGCTGGGCTTGGTGGGCAGCGGCGCACTAGAAGCCAGCGGCCCAGCTACAGTTGCCAGAGGTACATCGCCATCAGAAACAGACACTAACAAATTATGTAGATACTGTCTACCATCATTGGTTTACTGATTAGGCTAAAAACATTATTTGAATGGTTTTGTATTATTGCAGCCCTGCATGTGGTAGACAGCGAGCCTCCTGCCAGTGCCAGGCGTCGCGTGCTACAGAGCCCCACACCCTTGCCCCTCACGCCTCGTCGGCGGAGGCGTAGAGGTCAAGACCAATTATCTCCCATCCACAGAAGGACCCGCACACAAACACAGTCGGAACTGGCACGGCAAGCTTTTGTCAGATCTGACTGTGAATGGAGGGCTTTCCAACAGGATACGGAACGGGAAAGAATTAGATTAAGAGAAGCAGAATTAGGTATTCAAGGACGGTATTTAGATATGCTTGGACAATTTATAGCTTTAGGCAATAGATTTGCAGATATTTTAGAAAAAAAATAAAGATTTTTGTGAATGTTTGTACTTTTTATTTTAAATAATTTTTCATCTTCGAGCAAGTCTCCTAGCTAATTGATCCCTTAATGCTCTACCCATTAGTAAATCGCTTGCACCTTCATGTTCCACCACCACCTCATGTTGTTCAAGGGGTTCTGCAAAGAGTAATAAGTACAATATATAAATGCAATTGTTTAATTTTTGAATCCTTTTGATTCATAATTTTAATTTACTAAAAATACCTTGGCCGTGACCTTGGTGTTGTCGAGCATCAGTCTCATCTTCAGGGTCCGGAACATTATATTTTAGAGCAATGTTATGTAACACACAACAGGCTATAATCATTTGTGAACATTTTTCTGGGTGATAATGCAACGTCCTATCTCTGTGTACACAACGCCAACGGTTCTTCAATCGCCCAAAAGTATTTTCAATGACAACTCTTGCAGAACAATGCACTGTGTTGAAATTGTCCTCAATAGAGTTTTGAGCTGGGTCTAAATAGGGTGTCATCAGCCATGGCCTTTGAGGATAACCAGAGTCACCTGAAATAGTTAGAATATTCTTTAATAATAATATGTATATTAAAATTAGCAACTTTATTAATATTCAAAATAAAATAATTACTTACCCAGAAGCCACACAATTTCATTATGCCTGTGCAACGATTGCATATAATTGTTAATGTTACTATTTTCCCATATGAAAGAGTCATGGGTTGGACCTCCGAACTTAGCATTAACGGATAAAATTAAACAGTTGGAGTCACATATCTGAAAAAAACAAGTAAGTAGATGTGTTTTAAATTTCCTTGCACACAATTGAACACAAATATAACTTAAGCAAAATAATAACCACGTACCATTTGCACATTCATTGAGTGATAGTTTTTTCTACAGAAATATAGATGCTCCTCTTCTTTACGAGGGGTAAATATTTTAAAGTGGCTGCCGTCAATGCATCCTACCACTCCTGGTATTTCATATTTATTGTAGAAACTAAAATTTGAGTAATAAACAACTGTTAAAAAACAAAATAGTAAAAATAAATAAAGTAATAAGCCATTATAGCATAATATACTTATTTAAAATTTTGTGCTTTTGTTTCCGTTTGTTGATTACCTTTGCCTAATGGTATCCCTTTCTTGTCTTGTTGTTGGGAATTTTATAAGCCTTTTCAAAATATTGGGATGGTTCAATGCTTTAGTTACTTCTTGAATATAAACACTCATAGCTTCCTGAGAAAAATGGAGTGCCTTGCCAGTAACTTGCTGGTAACTGCCGTGTGCATAAAATAGTAATGCACATAAAACCTGCAAAGTCGTCGATTGTAAATTTTTGGTTGTTCATTATAACTAAAATCAAACTTCTTTAGGTAAGTGCCTACCTTTGCTTCCATTGAGACTCTTTGTGTGGATTTCAAATCCGTATAATACCGTAATAAATCGCACAAATCCTCAAAAGCGTCCTTATTGAGTCTGTATTCCTTTATAAAATTGTTCTCACTTATGTGTTCAAGTGGATTTCCAAGAATCATTCTCATGCCAGCTTGAAAATTCCCTTGTTCGCGTCGTTCGTCTTCATACGCGGCCGCCTCTAACATATTCCATGCCAAATAACTTCTTGCCGACATTATTTCGCCAAAATAACACTCAAAATCAAAATACACACAACACAAAAAACAAAGTTTCACAATGAAATAAACGATCAAAATGCGTTCACGCTTTGTTTTGCTAGTGAATGACTTAACTATTATCGAAACGGTATTTATCGATAGCATCTGTCAAATTTGTGACTCATGGTACCGAATTAAAGCAACGGATACAAAACGTTAGTCGCTAGCGAGACTAGATTCGATAGGTTTTTTACGTAGTGACTCATACTACCGATTTTTAGTTCTTAAGGTGACCGCTAGTGGCGCTGTACAATTTGCCATATAAATATTTTACGCCTTCGCTAGCGAGTAAATTGTTAAAAACTCATGGTAGAGACACAGGTGAGTAGTGTCTGGCTACCGGCTGGCTACATTTAATCGAAGATGACTGTAGCAATAGAAAAGGAAATAAAGGCAACTATTTCTCATACGCATACTGGTGAAATGTTCAGTATCCTCGTACTCACATTCTTATTGTACCTATACTTAATGCGCTTATTATGTTTACTTATCTATAGCTATCTAAGACAAAGAGAATGCCAGCGTTGATCTAAGATACTAATCTTATGAATACTTACTTGAGACTTTTATTATGAAAACTGACGTGGTTTTGACACATTTTTGTTTTATTTATACAGGAATACTCACGTTTAATTAAATTGGATACTCCGACTATAGTTTCGATCACATCCGGTGACCTGAGTGAATACAGAGCCAGACGCGCGTGCGGCTACGTCCTGCTTAACACTGTGGGCTCTTTGAAAAAAGTCACCGGATCAAGGGCGGATCCAGGGGTTTCATGGGGTCGACTACTGATAGCTTTTCTAGTTGTAATGGAGTTAGCCTGACTGCTAACTAGACTTCGACTCGACTAAAAGAACCCCCCCCCCCCCCCCTTGACTTAAAAAAGGATCCGCCCTGACACTATAGTCGAAGTATCCGATTTCCCGAATAAATAAATAAAAAAATACTTGAGACATAGTTACTCTTAGAATGGTGTTGAAAATTGAAACTGCATCTCAAATTCAGGCTGCCAGAAGATATCGCTATAAAATAAACCCGGTCAATCCGAATGAGTAGACATTTTGTTTAAATGCTCACCAGCTCCATTAAGTTGTCCGTTAATGCATCCCTCGTCCCACATGTTGACGCAGCGCTTGCCGGGGTTGAAGCCACCTCCGTTCAAGTAGTAGTCATCGCCACCTGGTGAGAAACATTAAAAATGTTTCTAAAATATAGTCTTGATAGAGTCTATATGTGTGAAATATCCTTTCTACAAGGATCGATTCACAACACTGCATGAACCGCCTCAACAAGCTGATATAGGTACCTATATACCTATGTTGTACCTATTCCAAAGTTACAATATATAAATGTTTTCTGCTTGTTTAAACACCCGGACCAATAAGCAAAATCAGCATTTTACTAGTCCACTACTGGACTTTGGCCTACCATCAAAGAGCGTTTGGCTTATAGGTATCCCCCACGCTGGCCCATACTTGTTGTCGGAATCGTATACGCCAATGAATTTCTTCTCCGGACGTACGAGTTCCATACAATGTTTTCCTTCACCAAAAAGCCAGTGGTCTGAAAATGCAAAGAGCTAATTGGTCCGGGATTTGAATCTGCGACCTCACGATTTCAAGTCAAGCGTCTTCCCAATCAGGCTACCATGGCTTGCTATGGTAAGCTACGCTAAAGATTATTCCTATTTGAAAACTTACCAGCACCATTAAGTTGTCCGTTGATGCATCCCTCGTCCCACATGTTGACGCAGCGCTTGCCGGGGTTGAAGCCACCTCCGTTCAGGAAGTAGTCATCGCCACCTGGAAAACTATTCACTAGAAAGACTGGTCAACAGAGAACGCAGATAGCTTAGTTATCATCAGCCCGGAGACGTTCACTGCTGAACAAAGGCCTCCCCTTTAGACCGCCACACTGTACGACAACCTGCCATTTGCATGCCCGCGACTTTTATATACAATGTCGTCGGTCCACCTAGTGGGAGGCTTTCTTACGCTGCGTCTTCCGGTTCGCGGTCGCCACTCAAGAACCTATTTTCCCCATCGGTTGTCAGTTCTTCGAGCGATGTGACCTGCCTATTGCCACTTCAACTTGCAAACCTTGCGAACTACGTCGGTAACTTTGGTTCTTTGGCGAATATCCTCGTTCCGGATTTCATCCCGCAAAGTAACTCCGAGCATAGCTCTCTACATTGCCCGTTGCGTGACTAAGTTTCTCCAAAAGGCCAGCAGTTAAAGACCACGTTTCAGTTCCATATGTCATCACTGGCAACACACACTGATCGTAGACCCTTGTCATGACACTGCGGGGTTTTGGACGAGAAGATATTACGCAATTTCCTGAACGCTGGTCTCCCGAAGAATCCAACTCGCCCATCCGAGTTGGATTCTTCGGGAGACCACTTTGTCGTACGGGCACAACATCGACATTGGAAATGATCTTTGTCTTGTCTATGTTCATTTTAAGACCCACCTGTTGGGAAACATTACTGAGGTCGCTGAGCATAGTATTGAGGTCCTTCAGCGACTCTGCCATGCTGACTATATCATCGGCAAAGCGAACTAACCAGTGTTAACTAGGCAGAGGCGGATTAAAATGTCGACAGTGCTCTAGGCTAGTACCTCATCGGCGCCCCTCTGGAACCTGGCGTCCATAATTTGTCTTGCACATTGTTACACGAAAACAGACGTGTCTTTAAGTATGTGTAGTTATTGGTAATATCACAAACAATTTGCATATGGCTGATTTTCGTTCAATAACTTCCCTGCGCGCCCCTTTGTAACCTCGCGCCCCTAGGTACGTGCCCATATAGTTTGCCTTATGGATAGATAATCCGCCACTGTGACAAGGACATGAATTTACATGCATTTACAAATAGTGACTTTTGAGCTCATTTATTGCATCATCTTCTTCCCCTGAAGTCCGTTATTTGTGGTGGGGTCTCCTCACTCTTCTGCACCAAGTTATTGTGATCTTTTAGGCGTCCGATTGGGCAATTGGCTCTTTTAATGTTGGACCACCAGATCAATGGCGAGCGGCTTCTATCTTTTTTCGCTGTCCGTATTTATTACCTTTATTGTGAGGTTTAATTTTAATTTGACTGTCACTGTAATTTGAATATACAGTGCTCATTGAAGTAATTCATTATTATAGGGCGTGGGTTCGATCCCCACCCAGGACAAAAAAATATATCTGACGAACATAGATGTTTGTTCTGTGTCTGGGTGTAGTATGTATTATAAGTATATATTTACAAAAAAAAAGTATATAAGTATTCTATCAGCTATCTGGTTTCCATAATACAAGCTTTCCTTAGTATGGGGCTAGATGGCGCCGTGTGTAAAATGGCCCTCAATATTTTTTTTTTTTTAAGTAGTTGATTAAGCATATATATAATAAACGTTTAAACCTAATTGAATTGCGTTTTATTATATTTTGACTAACCACTTTTGCGGACGACTGCACCCACTAGTAGCTTTAAACAATAGATGGGTTTTTTTCAGTTTTAATGTGGTTCCAGATAACCAATAAAAATACAGAAAAAAAATATGTGTTCAAGTATACCCGAGGGTCCACTAGCGAGAGGGTCCAGCTGCCCGAAGACTCTACAATTTAAAAAACTGACCTGCTCCGTTCAATTGTCCGTTGATACAGCCTTCGTCCCACATGTTGACGCATCTTGCACCACCTAAAACATTAAGTTAATTGGTTTAATCCACGTCTAGTCTTCTGCAACGCTAGCATACTCACAAAAATAAACTCAATTCCAAAGCACTACTTTGTAAGTATCGCCACATCGGTACTTTGTAGGTACCTATGTATTTTAACAGTCTATGAACATACGGTCATATACGGCATCTTACAGATCGCGGCGTATTTCCTAAATAATTAGGTAGGTAGGTACTTACATAATCATATTTTGATAAATTAGGTTTATCGACGCGTCTTTGGACAGCGGGGTATTTTTATTGTGGCGTCACTATAAATCCATTATGACGGATCGTGTAACTTAAATTTGTATTGAGAATTGAAGATTATTTCGGTATAGAAAACATAGGGCTCAAAGAACACGTGTATTCCAAATAATCTTTGTTAAAAACTATGCATCAAAAATCCAGAGCCGGTGGCGTAGGGAAGTAAAATGGTCGGGCTTTAGTTTAAAAAAAAATGCTTGATTAGAGGCGGATTTCCCATAAATAAGGCAGCCAGCTGTTAGGGGCGGCGAGACACACGACGACATAAACAACGTTGACAAGAACCTACCTACACAAATTCTGACATAGAAGTCTTGGCAGCCCTATGCTTCTACATTATACATAAATATATTCTTCTGGATTTATCAAGCTCAGAAGTTCTGAGCTAGCTTGCTCTACCTTCGATTGCCAAAATGCTGGCCGCGTGTGAAATTATCTTACCAAATACTTAAATAAAATAGGGCAAATACCGGTAGAGCCTGACTGTAAATATGAAAATATTTCCCGCAACGCGCACCTAATCCGAAACTTCAACAACAAGCTTTCAATTATTTACGCACATTACAAATTCAAAACTAACTGCGTAAAGTATAACAAAATCAATTCCTGTAACTTACTGTGAGTTCGCGGGTGCGCCACCAAAGTTTTACAATAAACAAAGGAAATTACGCTCAGGAGCACTATAAACGCCTTCATTCTGACGGAATTACTCAAAACTTTATTTTCTACCCGCAAGAATTCTTATGAGAGTTTTGAATTATTTTTTGCTATGTATTAGGAAGTTAGCTGCAAATTTTCTTTGGTTGAATTTTCAAATAAAACAGGGCGTCAGTCGTCGAAGCTTTTATACCAGACGAGAGTACTCGAAAATTTAATTAGGATTTATTGTCATCAAATATTGTCCACTTGAGATAAGTTTTAATGAAACCCGTCAAAATTAAGAGGGTTATCAATGACTAAACTTCCGGCTTAAGTTTGGTCGGCTGTCAAAAACAAAGTGTTGGATGTCGAACAGCCAGCGAATATCTTTATTATTCTAGAAATACGAGTAGACTTACTTACCGTAATTTTACAATTTCTTTAGGTATCAACATCAAATTTATCCAGTGGGTGAAACATAATAATGTTGTTTGTGTAATGTAACTAAGCTGTTCTGATGCCGCAGCGTAGGAAGACGTCCCACTAGGTGGACCGACGACATAGTAAAAGTCCCGGGAAACCGGTGGATGCAAGTGGCATGTTGTCGTACAGTGTGGCTGATGATGAATGTAACGTTTTTCAGTTATTCAGTTATTGTTAAAAACTCAAAATCAATGTCAAAATCTTCATTCCATTGATAAAAAAAACCTATACTTTTACCTAACATGTTTTCCTAAGTAATAAAAAATATGAGCTATTTTCAATCACTGTACCGGTACCTACATGATAGTGATTTGAGATCTACTTCAAATTGAATTGCAATCTACATCGTAAAAAATATTTTCAATAACAAGGAACTTTGGGCCATCCATTAATCGATAAAATAAGTAAATGATGTAAGAAAGTATAGCGCTAGAAAAGCAAGTCACTCTTACTGCCGACATTCGGTCTACGTAAATAGCTAGATACTATGTGCCCGTGGCCCTACTGGTAGAACAACGCGGTTGGAACACGGGCAACAAAGGATTTATTACATACTAGCTGTACCTGCGGCTTCGCTCGCGTGTGTCAATTAGTTTTATGCGCATGACCTTATTTTACTTTAAATAACAAAGTAACTTTTAAGAGGGTTTAAATTCGGCTGATCATTTTGTAACGATATCTTCGTGCATAATAATATGTTGTATCTCGCACCGTCTTCATCTTCATCGATCAATCAATCAATCAATCATCTTAAACTTGCACCTCTCTAAAGATAGACACTTTAATTATGAGGGAATGCAGTCTTATGTTGTATTTTCTAGATAATCAGTATTCTAGGTCAGGTAGATGGGATATTCGTGTTGGTTCCGTGGCGACAATTGGCCCGCGCACGCAACCAAGAGGTATCACGATTTGCAATTCATCAATGTGACCGCAGAACCTAATAAGCCAAGTAGCCTAATTCGGGACCGCTGAACTTCAAATTGTGAGGTCGCGAGTTCAAAATCTGGGCCCGTACTAAATGATCTCTTTGACGTTAATGTTAATGTATATTGTGTGAACGTGAATCCACTAACCCGCAACTGGGCCAGCGTAGTGATGGACACCAAACCAATATAAGATTTTCATTCCTCAAAAAAAAAAAACGACTGTTTCCAATTATATATTTAACAGCAATTCGGAAAACTCTTGCGCATCCTGACTCTGCCTTCTTTGGGTCCTCATATTAACCGTGAGATTGCATCTAATTTGGTAATAACGGGCAACTTGTTTGACTTTTTAGGCAGGCATTTATTTCATCACTTCTTCTGCCTTGTGATGCAATTGGTAATACGATCATCATCATCATAGCCCGTAGACATCCACTGGTGAACGAAGGCCTCCCCCTGAGACCGCCACTCTGTACGACAACCTGCCATTTGGATCCACCGGTTGCCCGCGACTACCATCATCATCAGCCCGTAGACATCCACTAGTGAACGAAGGCCTCCCCCTGAGACCGCCACTCTGTACGACAACCTGCCATTTGCATCCATCGGTTGCCCGCGACTACCATCATCATCATCATCAGCCCGTAGACATCCACTGGGGAAAGAAGTCCTCCCCCTTAGACCGCCACTATGTACGACACCCTGCATTTTGCATCCATCGGTTGCCCGCGACTACCATCATCATCATCAGCTTGAAGACGTCCACTGGTGAACGAAGGCCTCCCCCTTAGACCGCCACTCTGTACGACAACCTGCCATTTGCATCCACCGATTGTCCACGACTTTTACAATGTCGTCGGTCCACCTAGGAGGCCTACCTACTGTGCTGTGTGGTGATAAGTAGCTTATGACAACACAGAACATATTTAGAAAATCGCATGTCAATCCATTCATCTTCCTTACTCGCAAACTCTCAAGATAAACATAACCAGTATAAGCTGATCCTCGGATCTTAAAGGCTCGGTATTTTTGGGGGTTCAAGTTATAGTGGAATGTTATATTTTTTCATAAATTGCGTCATAACTTCTATATTCCTGGGGTAAATATAATATGTGTATTGAAAAATTTTTTTTTATCGATTATTAATGTTCTGATATATCAGCGCTGAAAGTATTTGGTAGAGAAAACTCTGTCCCTTTCTCACAAAAACAAAAATGATGTCATGCCTCTGTGTGCCATACTTGTCAGAATAGAATTTATATGGCATACAGAGAAGTGACGTCATAAACTCCTCTCTGTCTAGCATGATATTAAAATGCTTATGAGGTGCTTATTTTTGATCAGATTTTCATTTTGTTTTCATTAATCAGCTATATTTATGGGCCACATTTTAATAGGACAATAAAAATAAAACAGTCATCTAGCCTAAGGGCGATTGTCCTATATCCTCCTATATCCTAGCATTAGGTACATAATTATACTATCACTCTGTTCAGACGTGCCTTATTTTAGCCATAATAAATCACCAACAATAATAAAAGTCGTCTCAATTCTGGACCTAACCGTACTTATCTACTTAGGTACATAGAATAATAATATAATAATAATATAATAATAATAATCATCCATGCCGGTTTCGGCTACGGCGACTACTTCTGCGACTCAATCAAGTAAGGAGCTTCGCTGGTGTGCTCGAATATGGCTAATGTAGCCAATTTTGGCAGTAAATGTGCGTGCACAGTCCACGCACGTAAGAGTGCCATTTACGTAACTGTATGAAATGTTGGCAGGCGGTCTACTCTTCAGTTCGTCTCGTTTTGCGTCCAAATCGCGCCTTCGGTCATTTTCGAACGCATACACCGAGCGTTTAACAAGTCCTCGCCAATTCGATCGATGTTTTGCCAATGACTCCCAACGAGCGGGCTCAATTTTGCATTTCTTCATATGTCTTTTCTGTACGTCTTTATATCGAAGGAACTGGCCACCGCTCTTTCGCTTACCATTCTGGAGTTCAGAAAAGAAAATGCGTTTCGCCACTCGCTCGTTGGGCATCCGAGACACGTGCCCACACCACCGGAGCTGGCGTCGCATCAGATAGGCTTCCATGCCGCAGACATTGGCCCGCCGTAGAACATCAGTGTTCCTAACGCGGTCTGACCACTTGATGTTCAGAATTTCGCGGAGGCACCTTAGGTGAAACCTATCGAGCGTGCGTATATGTCGGCGGTACAGACACCATGTCTCAGACGAGTAAAGGATGTTGGGGAGCACCACGGCCATGTACACTTTGACTTTGGTGCTTAGTTTTATATTGTGCGAGCGGAATACCCTGTCGCGAAGTTTACCAAAAGCAGCCGATGCAGCACCAATCCTGCTATTAATCTCCGCGTCAAGGTCGCCTTTGGCTGTTACAGTACTCCCTAGATATTTGAATTTTGAGACCTGCTTCAAAGCTTTCCCGCCCAACTGTAGTTTGAGAGATGCAGGATCTGAAGCATCCATTTCCATTACTTCCGTTTTAGTGACGCTAATTTTAAGCCCAAATCTACAGCACGTCGCGTCAAGTTTTTCAACCAAAGTTTGCAAGGCTTCGGGAGTTTCCGCTACAAAGCACAGGTCGTCAGCATACATAATTTCTGTAATAAGGTCGCAGGAAACTCTGGTTCGCGCTTTTAATCTTGCCAGGTTAAAAATGCTACCATCCGTGCGAAACCGTATACGTATGCCTTCGGTTGTGTTGTTTAAGGTCTCACGAACAACCACTGCGAAGTAGAGAGCGAAGAGAGTTGGCGCTGCGACGCAGCCTTGCTTTACGCCACACGTTACCGGAAAAAACTCTGATTGCTCTCCATTCACAGCCACACAGCACCTCAGATCATCGTGTAGAAGTCTTATTAGTCTGATAAATTTATCAGTACATCCTAGCTTAGCCAGTACCGTCCAGAGTGCTTCGCGGGGTACGCTGTCGAAAGCTTTTTCCAGATCTACAAAGCAGAGAAATAGCGGCTGCCTTTGCTCTTTACTTTTTTCCTGGAGCTGTCTCAATGAGAATATTGCTTCGCAGGTACCTCTATTAGGACGAAATCCAAATTGGGTCTCAGGTAGTATGGCTTCGGAGAGGGAAGTGAGCCTGCGGAGGAGAACTCTGGCAAAGATTTTTCCAGGAGCCGACAGCAGTGAAATGCCCCTGTAAGAGTTGCAGTCTGCTCGATCTCCTTTGTTTTTATAAAGAGAGCAAATACGCGAGATCTTGAAATCTGATGGGATTTGTTCTTCGTCCCACATGCGAGTGAAGAGCTGCCAAATGGTTTCATGCAGCTCGTCTCCGCCATATTTGAGTAACTCGGCGGGTACTTTGTCAATCCCGACTGCCTTTTTATTTTTTTGTAGTTTTATGGCTGCTACAACTTCTTCCAGAGAAAGAGGCTTGTCCAAACTAACATCTTGCGGATATTGCGGCAGGGACTCTATGTAATCCATGTCAGTTGCACGGTCTATATTGAGCAAATTGTTAAAGTGATCGGCCCATCTCTTAAGTATATTACTTTTCTCAGTAATTATTGAACCATCTATAGACTTAAGAGGTACATTCACTTTATATGGAGCACCAACAAGTTTGCGTATTTCAGCGAAAAATGCACCCATCTGATTCGTATCAGAAAGCCACTGGATCCAGGTTATTTTCCGCTGCCACCATTCGTCTTTTGCCAAACGAGTCAATTTCCTTAAATTGGCTGCGCTTTCTTTAATTACATCTGTGGTGTTGTTCTGCTTAAAGTTGTGTCTTTGTAGGAGGTTTCTATGCTTGGTAACGGCTTCCATTAGAACTTTGTCGTTTTCATCAAACCAATCTTCGTGCATACGTGGTTTCAGTCCAAGGGTCGCAGATGCTGTGTCAAGAATAGAAGTCATCAAAGTTTGCCATATTCCTTCTATTTCACCATCCTCCGGGTTAGTTGCTAAAATAATATTGTGGATTTCTTGCTTATAATTTGATTGAATTTCAGTTGACTCTAATTTATGTAAATTTAACGTAATCGGTTTGTTTCTCGTGGGTCTGCGTGGTGAGTGAAGTCGGAGCTTGAGTTTGATAATGAGAAGCCTATGGTCCGACCAGCAGTTAGCACCTCGCATTACTCGAGTTACAGTAACTTCTTGAAAATCTCTCTGACGTACTATGGCATAATCAATTAAATGCCAATGTTTTGACCTCGGGTGCATCCAAGTAGTTTTGTATTTATCGGGAAGTCGGAACATAGTGTTGGTAATGGCAAGATCGTATTGTGCACAGAGACTTAATAACAACTGCCCATTACTATTCATATTACCAACACCGTGTTTACCCAGCACCCGAGGCCAGGCCTCGGCATCTCGCCCAACGCGGGCATTAAAATCACCTAGCAATAAGATCTTCTCACTAGGTTTAGTCTTAGACAGTACCAATGATAATTCCTCATAAAACTTGTCTTTTATGTCATCGCTTTTGTCAAGGGTTGGTGCGTAAATGCTTATCATATTCAGGTAATTGTCTTTACCAATAGGAAGGCGCAGGGTCATAATACGGTCGGAGATACCGACAGGATGTTCTGTTAGCTTAGAAGCTAACTTGGTCTTGATAGCGAAGCCCACACCTGACCTACGGGGTTCACTAGCGGGAGTGCCCTTCCAGAAGAAAGTATAACCACCACCTTGCTCCACAAGCTCGCCTTCGTCAGCTAGATGAGTTTCGCTTAGAGCAGCAACATCTACATCATAGCGTCTAAGCTCCCGAGCTACGATGGCCGTTTTTCTTTCAGGACATGCATTTCCAGCTCTATCTAGCAGGGTCCGTACATTCCAGGAGCCATAAGTTGTTGATACTTTTTGGGTTTTTGTTTTTCTATTATTTGTTTTTCGACCACGAGGAAACGGATGCGTAGGCAGCCGTGGTTACTACCTCCCGTAAGTTGTTGGGGCGAGCATTTCTTTGGGACACCTTTTCTAGTCCCCTCCCCGGCTGAGCGGGGGAAGCAGTGCCTCTTTAAATAGAGCTGCTTCGTCACAGAGGGTGCTGCCGAGTCACACTGTCACCCCGTTGCAGTGCGGAAGCGACCACTCTCCCTAAGCCGCCTATGTGCAGATCTTAGACAAAGCCCAGCCTACATCAAAACCAGACCTCTCTACCTCAACCCATCGCCATAGGACTTTTCTTTTTCGGTAACCATTTAGCAGAAGCAGTCAGATGCGCGTGAAATATTATAGTGCATAAGTGGATGCGCTTACACAGATGCACTCTCTCGTCCTACCCCTCTGTATCCAATGGAACGGAGACCGCTACAATTGGAGAGAGGCTAGATGCAGTGTGACGGCCGACAGTAACTTCACGACTCCTACTGCCGCCCTAAGCATTCACACGAACATCAGTCGCTTATCAGCTGTCGAGTTGCCTTCACCACCGAGACAGACTTTATGCACATTACGGAGAGTAGCCGTACCAGACTTGCCTGAGACCGCAAGTCCCCCTCTACCAGGTTTAGCCACGAGTCAACGTGTTTTCCGGGGTGTGGCCGCTGCGTGCATAGCAGCTGCTTGGAGCCACTGGTGAGAGATTGTGAGTTATAACAGTTTTGGTTCTCTGTCTCCGTGCTGAAGACTGACTAAGAGAACTATTTACTATCAATTACCCACTACACCCCAAATCAATCGGTACATAGAATAGATACACACGAAGTGATGTGACGTAACCCAAATAAAAAACGCTCAATAAATTATGTTTGAATCTGATGCCATAGAAGTAGGAACTCACCTCTATGTCTGATGCATACTATTTCTAAAAACTTTGAGATACTAGCTGCGACCCGCGGTTTCTTCCGCGTGATGATGAAAAACTGTGATGATGATTATAAAAAGTCGCCTATTCTTATTCCGGGAAATAAGCCATCTCCATTCTAAGTTTCATCCAAATCCGTTCAGCCGTTTTGACGTGAAGAGTTAACAAACATAAACACACATACCGACAAAATTTCGCATTTATAATACTAGTGTGATTATCAAATTACGTGTCTATGATACCTAAGCATTACGATTATCAGAATGAATTTCGTTTTAATTTTTGTATTATCATTCAGTTAATTTATTGAGATTGAGCCTACATCCAATGCTAGGGATACGAAAAGTATCGATGATGTTACTAAAATCGATTGAAGGTTTCCATATCTGACAAGGTTCCGTAAGACATGATTACCGTAATAAATTGATTGATTTAACCCATCGCATCGGCTTTTATTCGCTAGATTTAAGACGCTGACAATAGCTGATCCTCCGCGTGTTTGTGGTCTCTTTCTAATTACATAGGTAAAAAAGAGCAGCCAGCGCGCTTGGGGGCCATCCATAAAGTACGTCACACGAATTTCATGATTTTTAGACCCCTCCCCCCTCCTTGTCACAGGTGGTCACATTTGTGAGGACCCCCCCCCCCCCCAACCCTGGTGTGACGTCACAAATTTGCAATTTTACATCTAAAAAAAATTATTAAAACAGCAGTTCCACAATCAGTTTCATTTCCATTTAAATTACTTTTTTTTTGTGAAATCAACATCAAATATTTGAAAAAATAACAAAATAATAAACTATTAATTGAAGAAAAAGAAAGGAAATTAGTTGTCTTCAGTCCATGGACTCTGAATCCATTCCTTTAAATCGTTCTCATTGGAGTTGTTAACGTCAGCAACATTTGTGGTGTCTACATCTTCTTCATCCAACCATATGGCATCATCATTTATATCATCCAAACAAAGAATTTCTCTGGCACGTCTAGCTTAATAATTTAAATAATTTAATATTTCAAATTTCGCGATTCAATTTATTAAATTTTTAATGTGATGTCTAAAAACTAGGACCCCCCGCCCCCCACCCCTTGTCACACCATGTCACACCATGTCACATTTCGTCGACCCCCCCCCCCCCCCCCCTCTTTACATGTGACGTACTTTATGGATGGCCCCTTGCGCCACGTTTCGTACAGTAATTTTGTTAGAAAATAATGAATTGCAATAAAGTTATTGCGTAAGAAAAAAACTAGTTCAATAATAAGATAGATTAAAGTGTTACTCGTAACCTTTACTAATTTTGGTTCTGTGTCTTCATACAAAAATACAAAGAAAAATTGACTTAGAAATTCATTCTTAGAGGTTATTTTAGGATTTTTTTCTATCGAGAAAATTATTCGCAAACATGTTTTCGGAACAATAACCAACTAGGAAATATGATCTAGATTAACATTTTTTTTTCAGTGCTGTCGAATTTGTGCATTTGGCAAAACATTAACCCGAATGAAGCCAATTTGGGTGTAGTCATCCTCTTAACTAAATTAAAAAGTGGCACGTTCTTTTGTTTAATTAATCGATATAAGGTTTTTAATAGGGTAGATGACTGATGTTTATATGATTATATCGTTGGAACCAATAAGCTTTGATGAAGAATTTAAGAATTATTTTATTTTTTATTGAATTTAATGTTTATTGAAAAAAATATTTAAATCTATTATGAATGTTCTGATATATAAGCGTTTAAAGTTTTTGGTACAGAAAACTCTGTCTCTTACCCACAAAACAAAAAATTACGTCACGCCTCTATGCGTCATACTTGTCCGAATAGAATTTATATGGCGCACAGAGAAGTGACGTCATAATCTTTTCTCTGTCTAGCATAATATTAAAATGCTTATAAGTTGCTAATTTTTGATCATATATTCATTTTCTTTTCATTAATCAGCTATATTTAAGGGCCCCATTTTAATAGGACAATAAAAAAACAGTCTTCTAGCCTATTGACTAGGGTAGCGTATACAAAGATACCACAAAGGTGGCCTGATGCAAATTTGGAAAAATCTAATTAGGTAGGTATAGGTAATAGGAAGCATCGTGTGCTTCCCTGCACCCTTAACTTTACGTTTTTAATTTCAAGTCAAGGATTGGAATAACTTCGCTTTGAGTTTCCCTGAAATATAGGTAATTA
Organism: Erannis defoliaria; assembly: GCA_905404285.2. NCBI lineage: Eukaryota > Metazoa > Arthropoda > Insecta > Lepidoptera > Geometridae > Erannis > Erannis defoliaria. The sequence goes on along the minus strand of FR990066.1, from coordinate 4,575,546 downwards.
TTGTAGAATTTACTAACATATTTCTGTATGCCCTGAAACTGCACCCAAAACCCACCGGAGGACGGGCGGCAGCGTCCTCTCGGTTAACAGTGGTAAGCATTCTGCGATCCTCAAGACGCCTACCAAGCATGGGGATTATGGCTGCCCGTCCCCATAGCTAGGGAGGGGTTGCCATAATCTTAGCCTTCGTCCAGAAGTAGACGTCATAACTAGCTGATGATGATGAATATACCTGGTGTCTCAGGTGCGCGTGTTTCACGTTAAGTCTCTAACCAACAAGCGAATTGGTAGCCAAACGCAAAATTATCATGGTAAAACATTTAGCGTTTTATTATCACGAAATATATGTGACGAAACCCTAATTCAGTCCAACGAAAATGCAAACAGGTGTAAATTCGCTTCAAACTGGCATCATAGGCTGGAGCGATAAAACAATTTATGTAGGTAATATAAAATAAGATACATGATAATTTATAGTCACTTTGTACCGGTTTCTGTTCAGTGTTGTATTAGAACATATTTTTAATCAGTTTTAGTATTAATTAGTACGTAGGATTAGGTTAGGTACGAGTACCTATTCAATTTACGTTGGTTTTTTATTGTGAGTGTTGTTTAGCGGAAAACTCAAATTGTGAAATCCTGTTTCTTTGTTTTTTTAGGGTAAGTGGATAGTTGAATATGAAATTGGGTATGTAAATCCGTTCGTGTAGATGTAATTATGAGAAAAATATGATATGAAATTCAATGCAATGAATGTATTGCCGATTTTATAGCTTTTCTGCATAAATTGTTTTTCCGGAGAAATAAATTTCATGTTCGTTCTCATGATATACCTACCTGCACTATTAAATTATTAAGTAGATTATATCCTCTTTCTTGACCTGACGAACAAAAATAAACATAAGTTGACATAGCTAGGTACCTAAACTTTTTTTTAAATTGTAAACTTTGAAAGTTTGTTTGTTCCGCTTGTACGCGACACGAGAAAAATGGAACGATGATGTGGGTTTTCTATTGAATAAAAAATATATTTGAAAATAAGTTATTTAAAGGTATTATAAATTTATATGAAGGGCTGGCGTGACTTGTAAAGACAGGGTTAAAAGCTTGGGGGTAATTGTACTCATCATTGTGAACTACTTTCTATGGGATCAAACCCGAAATCACGAAAAAAAAATGCTTTTCCACTTGTGAACGTTTTCTATGAAACAGCTGTTTTTTTTCGCGATTTCGGCGTTCGCCCCATTGTTAAAGTTGGTGTCAACGATGTGTACAATTACCCCCTTTTGGCCTAGTACACCCCAAGCTCCCCGGTATATCCCAGAAAATTACATTATTTTTTCAATCACTTAATGTCAAGTTTAGTTTCCGTGGTACCTACTCGTATCTCCACGCGGGTGAAACCGCGAGCGGCAGCTATTAAGTACACGTGTACCTACGCATCTACAAGAAAACATTACGACAGTGTTAATAGGCGCGGTTTCTGATTTAGAATACATCGTCGTACTCAGCTGTAACATATTATTATTACGCAACAGTGTTAGAATGATATCATCGTATCAACAACGTGTTGTGCGTTACTCCAAACAACAAATTTTAACAACATTTGTACTTAGATAAACGTATTTTATCAGGTCAACGTGACATTGACGTTGCTTTTTACTATTGACTTAGAAATAAATAAATGAAAATGAACTAGCTTGATAGAATAAAAGTAAGGTGGAAATAGTACAGTCGATGAGTGTCTTAGGTTAGGACCTAGGTAGGTATGTTTACTTTTTTGTTATCTATAGTAGTAAGAAGACCTGACTACTATGGGTTTAGTGTGACTGTGACAGTTCCGTCATAATTCAGACCTTGATAAAAATACCCACACACACTGTTGTAGACCTTGGACTTTGGATGGTAACTTTGGACCATATCGTTATACTCGTAAGTAATTCACCGTCTTCAAAAAGGCCTAATATTGATATGAAATATCTTAAAGTTACTTAATATTACTTCAAACATCAGTTACGCAGAATAAACCTCTGATTTTAATCAAACCCTCAAGCTTGTAAACCTACGCGTCCACTGGGTCGGATCCATACGCTGCGTAAGCTCTGATTCCGACCCAATTGATGCGTAGCTTAAAGCAAACGCACCATTAAGCCACAGAAGTCTCGAAACATGCGTGCTAATGAACCCAACTTAATTTATGATTTCACAGTTAAAATGGCGAGGCTAGCGTGGGTGCTGTTCTTTCTACTCTCGGCTTTGTACGTTTGCGACGCGTACAAAGCCCTGGTGATATTCCCTCTGCCCGGGAAGAGTCACAGCATCCTGGGCAATGGCGTCGTCAGACATCTGCTGGAGGCAGGCCATGAGGTTTGCTAAAGTCTTTTTTATCTATAGCATTGTTTTTTGGACCTGTCCTAAAACTGCATCCAGCACCACCAAGGGCAGCAGCGTCCTCTTGATTAACGGTGGTAGTCCTCTGCGATCCCCAAACCGCCTGCCAAGCGTGGGGATTATAGCAACCCCTCCCTAGTAAGGGGGAGGCGTTCATCCAGTAGGGGACGTCTTATGACTGGCGATGATGATAGTTTTTGTAAAGGTGTCCAAAAATTTTTACAATATTTTCATGTCTTTTTAATTTGGTATTATTTTAAAATTGTGAGACATGAGTATCATCTGTTTTACTTTATAATCAACATTTTAAAACCCACATAAAGACATGTTTTTGCATTATTAGCAAAACAAGCAACAAGCGTTTGATGATATTACATTATAGGTACTTGAACTTCATGTTACGCCTGAAGACACGGCATGTTTGTTTGTACGCCAAATCAGAGATTAAAGGTACATTGTAAAAAATAACTGATCAAACTATACCTAATGCTGTTAAGCATAAAAACACGCACATAATGTAGAATTAGCCATTATATTTGGAAAAGTATATATAAAAATGTTTCGGTTAAAAGACTTACCAAGATTGTTTACATTTTTGGATACATTAAACAAAACGTAACTATTATACTATTAAACATCTTAAGCATTTGCTATAAGACGTGATTGCTAAGTACCCTTACCAAAGAACTTAATCTAGTGAACTTCGTAGCTCTATGGTAACAAATCACTAAGGTCATCTTATATAATGTTAGTGTAGCGTTCATTTAGCGCATTCCTAAATGATCATTTTTTGCGTCACAAACAACGCGTCGTTTCTAAAGAAACGTTTAATTAAATAACTTCATCATTTTAATAACAACAACAAGCTACTTAAATATCTAGTTAGCCTACTACACAAAAAACAAAAGGATTGTATCTAGACCGATGAAAGTCTAGAGACAATCCAAATTCTCAACCCACTACCAGTTGGCAGAGTACCCAGCAAACTGTCGGCATTGCCACGTTGAATGGCAATGCTTATGCGTTGAGCCAGATAAACGCCAGCATTTTAATCACTAGTCGTGTCGATCAGACGTTCAGACATGAAAAGAAGATAACACCCGGTCGACCTAACTCGTGCGGGCCCACGATATGAACACGATTCGTTATTTTTACCTTTTTTTAACCTCACGATTCCAAATCTAACGGTTTGCTATGAGCACAAATGATAAAAAATCTAAAAACTAGCAAAATAACTGGCGGCAACCCAAGAAGTGTGAGAGAGGAATAAGGTCCAAAAGCTTTCTTGATTATGTTGTTAGGTGGCCTAGAATATTAATTACAAATGACACTTGTTTCAGGTGACGTATGTTACTGCATTCATCAATAAGAAGCCTCATCCGAAACTGCACCAAGTTGACGTCACCTCTAATTGGAATCTGCTACCAGGTACTTTTTCCTACTAATATTCTAAATGTCACTGTTTATAAGTCTGCTTGCTTGGACGTTTGTGACGCAAAAACGGCTGAACGGATTTGAATGAAATTTGGTTTAGAGATAGCTTTTATATAAGTACCTCAAAATAACACATAAGCTATTAAGAATATTATGCTACTTTTAATCCCAGGAATTGCAGGGGAAATGGCTAGCGCTACTAGAAAATATATAATTAGAAAATAAGCAGTTATATCTACGATTTTAGTTTTCGTGACGGTGTTTTTAGATAATAGTACATTATGATACAAGTGTGCTATGTTGGTCATTACATCCGAGGCGGTTTTATGCGAACCACAATAGCACACGCGTCCCATACAACAATTTTCATCACACTTGCGAGGGAATAAACAAACTCTTTTAGATAATAATCAACCACACAGCGGAAACGTAAACAAATAATTGCGGAAAATGGCGCACAAACCAGCGATGAGGGCGCAGGTGAAATTTTTTTTAGCCGCATAAAACTCTTTGTTGGTATTATAAAAAAAACTGTATTACCCGGCTATATGAAGAATGCTTCTTAAATATACATCATAACTTGCAGTCAGGTATAAACTTAACCGGGTTATACCTAATTATAGCACTAGTTCTGTAATATAACATAAAAAGCACGCGTGGGTAATATGGATTATCATTGGATTAATTGGATTATCAGCCTAAAACTGATGTAATATGATCCACTTTACGAGCAAGTGTGATGAAAATTTGTTTGTCATAATGATGTCAGTCGTTATTATAGATTGTCTTATCAAGATGGGCTCAACATTTTTATCGTGAAATGGTGACAAATATTTATATAAGATTTTAAAATTTTCGAAGGCTGTCTTATTATATTATGATTGGCTATCACAGCCAATCATAATAAGACAATCTTAAAAGACCTTTTCTTCACAGAATAATAGAGAAGAACTACGTATAAAACTCATTCCCACATATTTTGACTGGGATATATAAAGTCTAAGACACCCATAGAACATCCCGGCCTGCCTTAAAATTCAAAGACCAGGACCTTACAAACACGTACCTAACTAAAATGCCAGGCCTGGTTTCGTGTAACCGTGTACCTATATAAACTGACCGAGCATTTTGTTTTAATTCGCAGAAGACATGTTCGAGCTCAAAAACATCCTAAGTGGCGGTGTCGCCGCGAATGATCACGCGCTGCTCGGATTCATTTTCCAGATGTTAGCCACAGAGACCCTGAAGAACGACAACGTACAGAAGTTGCTCTCAGATAAGAACCAACACTTTGACATTGTAATCGCCGAGTGGATGTTCAATGAACTTTACAGCGGGTAAGAGCGATTACGCACCTCCGAAGCCAGTAGTACCAGTAGTTGCATTACTTCTGTTTGTCGTCTTTAGGTTCTGGCCATTGCGTATCTATCTTACAGGGGGGACTTGGCCTCTGTGCTGCGATGGCAGATGAAGCCGAGTCATTGCCCAATTAGTTAATATGACCTGCCTAGAATTTTGAATCGGTAACCTAACATCCTGTCTGACGGACACTGACGGTCCTGTCGGACCTGGGTATGTCCTTAAACTGCAAGTAGAACCACCGGAGGACGGGCAGCAGCGTCCTCTTGGTTAACGGTGGTGAGCATTCTGCGATCCCCAAGCCGCCTGCCAAGCGTAGGGATTATGGCAACACCCCTCTATTACGGAGGAGGCCTTCGTCCAGCAATGGCGTTTTATGGCTGATGACGAACCTAACATCCTAGGAGCCACTAGACCATTCTGGGGTGGGCACGGACCACCCGGCTCCCTTATACAATGTGTAACATTGAGGTTCAACAATACTGAAGGGTATGTATGTGCTCATCATTATGAACTACTTTTACTATGGGGCTAGCCTTTCATTGACCTTGGACAAAATGTATGGAAGAGCTGGTTTTTTTCGCAATTTCAGGGTTCCCCCCCATAGCAAAAGTTGTTCATAATGATGATTACATACATATCCTTCAGTATTGTTGAACCTTTTTGTTACACATTGTATATGCCCATGGCCAGTACTGTCGCCATTTTGTAGGCAACCTTATTGGAACCTAAGGCTATATCTAAATACAACAACGAGATATCAAGGATTGTAGGGAGGAGTGGTTGCTCAATATGCCGATGGTAGTCCTTCCGAGGTATACCTCAAGGCCCGTACCGTGACATCTTGACACCGTGATTGTCAGGCAACCGCCGATGCCGCGCGACCGCAAATTTTCGCGACTCGTTATGGTTCGCGGTCGCGAAGCGTTGACAAATGAACTAAAGTGAATGGTTCTCAGAAATCACAGAAAAGGCACACGTAAGTCTGTAATCCCTGTACCTAATTCTTGTAGATTCTTTTTGTTACCCTTGTGATCTTGTCGTCGTCAGCTATAAGACGTCCACTGCTGCACGAAGGCTTCCAATAGAGGGGTGTTGCCATAATCCCCACGCTTGGCGGCGGTCCTTGTGGTCTTGTAGGCAACGCTTATGCCTTACGGTAACGAGCAAGGAAATATCTAGGTTTTTTTTTTGTATCAAGTAATGAGACGAACTGGTCCCTCTGTGATGGTTGTTATAGTTACCATGTCCGCCCAGAACCACTGCAGCGTTACCAAGAACTTTAATTTTATAGTTTTTTTTATTTACTAGCAAAACTTTAAGGGGTCGCTGTACTCGTCGCTATGAACAACTTTAACTATGAGAACAACATTGAAATCGCGGAAAAAACAGCTATCTCATACAATAAGTTCTTAGACATTCGACAAAATGTAACAGCTGATTTTTTTCGTTGGTCATAGTAAAAGTTGTTCTTAATGATGAGTAAAACAACCCTTTAAAGTTTTGCTAGTTAATAAAAAAATGTGTTATATATTATACTGTTATAAAAAAACCTGTTATTATGAACACTAATTAAGTAAATTTTCGTTCCAGTCTGGCAGCATTGTACACCGCGCCGTTTGTCTGGGTTTCCACCGTGGAGCCTCACGGACAAGTCCTCGCCCTGATTGATGAGTACCTCAACACCGCTTACAATGGATATTACATCGACAGCCTGCCGCCTTTCTCGTTTGGAGACAGGGTCAGCGAGCTGTGGCAAACTGTCAAATATACAACTATTAAAGAAACGTAAGTGTAACACATCGTATAACGAGGATTTGGAACTTTCCGCCTGAATCTATATTTCCACGAAAATTACAATATGGGGGTTAAATCCAGAGTAAACAGGTTTCTTTTAGGTAAGCGTGCTCCATCCTAGACCGCATAGTTACTCATCATGGAGGATGCGGTCAAACGCAAACCTATTAGGAATATAAAGAAACGCATCAAACTTGGTCCGATTATAGATTAATTGGGGTTACCGGGTATCGCGGAATGCTCACCACCGTTAACCGAGACGACGCTGCCGTCCGTCCTCCGCAGCCCGCCTAGTACGCGAGCCGTGATAAACGTCTATCCACTCTTTTTTCCCCGCGAAAATGAGACAGACGTATCCATATTCTAGCTTTATCACGTTCCCGCGCGGGGAAAGACTTATTAGTCCTCGGCACGTGCTAGGGGGCCTGGTTCTGCAGTTTTAGGACATACCTACCCAGGTCCTTTAAAGCATAACAACAAATAATAAAAGCCTACTAATAAAGGCCTACTACCACTACCTATAATCTAAATACCTTGTGGATTCCTAACATAATGAAAAAACATCGTAATTTTATGGTAAACGCGTTATATCCTACGGTACGGAATGGTACGGAACTCTCGGTGCGAATCCGACTCGTATTCAAGCGGTATATCTTATTGTTTCCTGAAGATACCCTCTTCTTTTTTTTTCAGAGCCATTCGTGTCATGCAATGGTGGCAGTACGGAAAACTAATTGCTCCTCACATTGAAGCAAGAGGAAGGGTACCGCCTGCCTTCGAAGACTTGAAATACAACGCGTCTCTCATGTTCGGGAACTCTCATGTATCCATGGGCCAAGCCACAAGACTGCCACAAAGTTACAAACCTATTGGAGGCTACCACATCTCCGACAAAGTTGAACCTTTACCTGAAGACCTCAAAAAAATAATGGATGATTCTAAAGATGGCGTAATTTACTTCAGTATGGGATCCAACCTAAAAAGTAAAAGTCTTCCTGACGAATTAAAGAAAGACCTTCTAAGAGTGTTCGGAAGTTTGAAGCAAACCGTTTTTTGGAAATTTGAGGAAGTTTTACCAAATACACCAAAAAATCTTCACATTTTGAAGTGGGCTCCGCAACAGAGCATATTGGGTAAGTAGCTGCGTTGTAATAGAATTATCTAAAACTCGTGACAAACGGTAGTTTTACGCAAAAAATTTGATACTTTTGGTATTTCAGTTGCTTTGCAACTTGTTTTTATTTTTACCCGACTGTCTAGTCTAGAAGGTGGCTAATGTATGGAGGTTGTGGTGATCTATGAGCATTTCTATATTGATAAATTGAGATCAAAATAAATGATGAGTTATAGAATTTCTTGAAGCATAAACGACTCGACCGATTTGAAGTGTAGGGAATCATTAGATTTGTCTTAATTTTATCTAAGTTATATTTTTATTTTACTCTGGCCCGTAACAATGCGGTATTTCAAAATTTTGTACGGATTTTCATCCCCCTGGCTTTTCGGTGAAAGAAAATTTCATGTAGAAACCTAAATACGTTCAGAGAATAAATTTAATGGCGTATTTGAATTCTGCAAACCGCGCCTAGGCCAGCGCAGCGTGGTGGATATGGTCAATTATTTTTTATTGATGGTTTTACTGATGTCCTCAGACAATCTCTACAGCGTCACCGGACGATGATGACCTAATCGTTTTTCGAGGCGCTAATAAGCATAAACCCCTAAGAAGTTGTTTTTTTCTAAGGAAGGGCATTCTTTATCTCTATTTATTTCTCATGTGTGTCTTAGTCATCTAATAACTTTTTATTTCAGCTCACCCTAACTGCGTATTATTCATAACTCATGGCGGTTTGCTGTCCACCACGGAAGCCATCCACTCTGGTGTCCCGATCATCGGCATCCCTGTGTTCGCTGATCAGTTCATTAACGTCGAGCGAGCTGTGAACAAGGGCTTTGCTAAGAAAGTTAAGCTTTCTTACACAATGGTGGACGAGCTGAAGACTACTATTCAAGAGATTTTGGGAGACCCCATGTAAGTTTAGCGATCAGTTAGTACGTTATTGAAGATACTACACGAGAAACTGATGATACTACACGAGAATGGCTCTATTCTCGTGGGGGAAATTGAAGACACTACACGAGAATAGAGCCATTCTCGTGTAGTGTCTTCAATTTCCCCCTATACTCACCCCTTCCTATTAAGGGGTAACATCGGTAAGGTAAGAGATTTCAACAAATTACCTGAACTCAGCATACTTTATGCTGCTCACCATATTTACTCAAACTTCGAAGATCATCATCATCAGCCTGAAGACGTCCACTGTTGAACGAAGGCCTCCCCCTTAGACCGCAACACTGTACGACAACCTGCCATTTGCATCCACCGGTTGCCTGCGACTTATACAATGTCCTACATAATTTTTCGTTTCCCGATACTAGTTCCGTGAACTAGTAAACATGCTTTCGGAAGTGGCCGAAGCGTAAATATTCATCGATGTTCCCGACACTTCTACCTCACTCGCTCAGTGACAATGACAGTAACAAAAATTATCTCAAATATAATCAGTAGGAACCTAGGCACTATACAGAAAATTAAAATTTACAAAAAATCAGGCGTGCTTTTTTTTTACTATCAGTCGTTTTTTATATTTTTTATATTGGGTGGACATTTATTACACACAGCGCCATCTAGCCCCATACTAAGCAAAGCTTGTATTATGGAAACCAAAAGCTGATAGAATACTAATATACTTTCTTATTTTTTTTTATATACTTATAATTCATACTACACCCAGACACAGAACAAACATCGATGTACGTCACAAACATTTTTGTCCTGGGTGGGGATCGAACCCACGCCCTACAGCTCTGAAGGCTGACATGCTACCAACTGAGCTATCAGGCTGTCCATTTTTTGTTTACTAAGCAGTTTACAAAAGACTGGAACATGTTTATCATAGGACTTTCTGATGTAGGTATAAGCGCCCCAGTCGTTGTTTCGCAGCAAACTGGCACGGCGGCGCGCCGGCCAGTAATAAACTATAACTCCACTTCCAGCTTCGTAGATAAATGACTTTCATAAATAATTTGCAGGTACTCCCAGAAAGTAAAAGAGCTGTCTTTCATCTACCACGACCGGCCCGTCAAACCAGGCGCAGAGCTGGTTCACTGGGTAGAACACGTCATCAAGACTAATGGAGCCCCACATCTTCGCTCCGCTGCTCTCATGCTACCCTGGTACCAGAAAGCTTATCTGGACCTCGCCGTCATTCTAGCTGCTCTAATATACCTCCTAAGAAAAGTAATGAAATTGATATTACCAATGGTATTCCCGAAACGGTATGGCGTTAAGCAGAAAAAGAATTGAGAGGCGCTAAATTATGTTAATGTAAGCTAAGAACACATTAGGATGATATTATATGAATTTGATTGAATGTGTGGCGACCTTATTCGCCACATAAATACTTCTTAGAGATGTTTTTAGTTTTTATATATTTTTGATGTTCTTTTATTTCTTTTCAAAAGGACTTCTCTTGAATTTTTGCACGCACCGCATCGCATGTTATATTTTGTTGTAAATTACTTGATTAAATATATCTACACTCTGTTCCTGAATTTTAAATGGGTGCCATTGGCACCTTAAATGTAAAAAAATGTGTTTGTAATAAAAAGTAATAGGTATTTCAACGGTTTGGTCTGTTTTCGTAATTGATTTTCGTAGTCAGCTACGAAAGAAGATTTATTTTTCATTGTTTCGTAATCAATTGTAAAAAAAGAATTTTGTTGCCGTTTTGGTAGGTGAGTTTCGTAGTCAGCTACGTAAGAGGAATTTCAGTTCCCTTTTCGTACTGAATTATTAAATAAGAATTTCAGCGCCGTTTTGGTAACTGTATTTTTTTGTATCTATGGTGAACCTAGACAAATAAAAATCATGAAAACTAAAAAATACGTTTTTATTTAAAAATAATTAATAACAAAAATAACACTTCTAATTAACACATAATAACTAACGACTTATATTTATTATCATTGTAATAAGGAACGAAAGACAAGATATCGGGACACAGGGCTTCCTAGTGTGGAATCTAGAATTTTTGAAAATACAATTGCAAGACTAGCGGGACTATTTATTTATTCTTGAAATCCACGCTTCATCAGGATCAGTTCGAATTTCTTCTTCGCATCACCACTTTTTTATAAACTGTACATATTTTTTTATTTATTTTTTACTCTTCATTTCACACAAAAGTAAGATAACTTTTATGAAGTACCTTAAATAGAGTAGAACAATAATTATTATATATTGAGTTAGCCAGTAGTAAGTATGAAGGTTCCCTTAGTACTGGTAGTATTCTCCTGCAGAGTCCGTCTGGGGAAGTACCACATTTTTGCCAGTTATTCAATCGCCAAGCAGTAAGTAATGTGCAAACATTACTGTGTTTCGGTTTGAAGAGCAATGTTACCAAACAAATTACTGGGTATGAAGAGATTAATCTCAGCATGGCGAGCGCAGTACAGTGCGGCGCAGGATTGTATTCGCAAGTTCACAATTCTAGCACTGCTACTGTTATGGGCAGGCGGGACGCTTACCACCAGGCGAACGTCCCGCTAGTCTCGCAATTTCATGTTTAATAAAGACGTCAATACGAGTACTTGCCACTCGGATAACGAGGGTTCCATACCAACAAGTACAAAGGAAATCCGCGATAGTATCTAACGAATATTCTATGAAAACAACCGGCTACCTATTACTATTTAGGAGATATACGTCGTTATAGATTAAAAACAGGCGAACTAACATATTTATAGACAAACAGAGACGGATTGCTTAGTCATAGGGTACAGTTGAACACCCTTTGGATAAGGAACCCTAAAAAAGAGTTTCAATTTACGTACGACAAGATGTTCCAGTTTTTACATTTTTTCTATCGTTTAGGTACGTACTTCGTCTTTTTCTGTAGTTACTATGAAATGTGCTAGGGTTACTTATTGATGCCAATCGTCAGATAAGAGAAACCACGTTTCAGCCTTAGGGAGTACAATGTTTATGGACGCAGCACGTGCCACCACAAGGACGAACGAAACAGTTGCGATAAAAGAGTGGCGCGGGCTAATTTTCTCTGTGGCGCCATCTAGTACAGTTTTTGGTAACTAAAGAACGGAAGCCAACCAAATGGAATAATTATTCAAGTTTTGGCTTGTGAAATGACGATATATCTACAAAATAATTATTATCTATGAAATATTGAGTAATTTCTAATTATTATTATTGTTATTTTTCTTAAATTGTTGACTTGCACTATTGAATTGGGTAAATCCTGTAATAATAGTTGTAAATTGAATAAATAAATAAATTATAAATTTTCAGATTTTTTCCATAACAAGTTTTCAGTGTGACCTTGCTTCTTGCCAAATTTCATGATTGTAGGTCAACGGGAAGTACCCTATGAATTTTGATTTACTTGTGAGTCTAAAATACACTAAAAGCACTAGAAAAAGGGCTGTAATTTTTGATTGCGTTGACTCAGAAGCTTGATTTTTTATAGCTCTAAGGGACCGTGTATTATGCATTCGATAATAATTTCAACTTGCTACCTCCACTCGTTTCCGAGAAAAAGGGCCTTGACAGACAGACAGACAGACAGCAAGACGGACAACGAAGTGATCCTATAAGGGGTTCCTTTTTTCCTTTTTGTACGGAACCCTAAAAAACTCTAGATTCCACACTAGGAAGCCTTGTGTCGCGATATCATGTCTTTCGTTCCTTATTACAATGATAATAAATATAAGTCGTTAGTTATTACCTATGTGTTAATTCGAAGTGTTATTTTTGTTATTTATCCGGACAGCAGCCGGAATACGTCCACTGCTGTACGAAAGCCTCCCCCGAGGGTTTGCCATAGTCCCCACGCTTGGCGAGGCGGCTTGGGAATCGCAGAATGCTTACCACCGTTAACCGAGAGGACGCTGCTGCCCGTCCTCCGGTGGTTCTGGATGCAATTTTAGGACATACCCAGGTCAGCACCCTTATCATGGACGTTCGTGATTCTGATTGCGAGCGTGCGCGAGCAGGAGGGCGCATGGCGCGAGTGGGTTGGTACGAGCAGGATGGCATGCTATCGTAATCGGAATCGCGAACGTCCATGATAAGGGTGCAGGTTTTGTTATTAAATATTTTTAAATTAAAAGGTATTTTTTGAATTTCATGATTTTTATTTGCCTAGGTTCACCATAGATACAAAAAAAAATACAGTTACCAAAACGGCGCTGAAATTCTTATTTAATAATTGAGTACGAAAAGAGAACTGAAATTCCTCTAGCTGACTACGAAACTCAGCTACCAAAACGGCAACAAAATTCTTGTTTCATAATTGATTACGAAACAATGAAAAAGAATTCTTCTTTCGTAGCTGACTACGAAAACGGATTAAACCATTTAAACTTACGTTTTTTTATATTATAATTTATAAAAAGACGCATAACTCTTAGAGCTTTTAGGAAGTCTCAGAAGAATAGAGTTGAAATTGACGTTTTGTCGTTACCTCTATTTTAACAGAGAAGGTAGATAAAAGACTAAGACTAAGATCACACTTCGAAACAAACCCTTATAAATACTGACAGAGCTGTCAATATTTTGAATAAGTATAAATTATTAAACACCTATTTGATTTTCAGGCCTTGACCTTAAATTTTTATTCGCACAGCGAGGTTGTGGAATTCTCTGCCAGAGTCTGTGTTTCCCTTAAAGTACAATATGGGTGTGTTGAAATCCAGAGTAAACAGGTTCCTTCTAGGTAAGCATGCTCCATCTTAGACTGCATTGTTGCTTAACATCAGGCAGGATGTGGTCAAACGCAAGCCTATCACGAGTAAAAAAAAAAGACATTAGCTGCCCATTTTTGTTTCCTTTGATATCTTTTATTTTAGAGATCTAGGAGAAGACAAACATTTTATACAAAATAATTTAATACCTAGTTTAGAACTTAGATAAATTATAGCCGAAAATAGCCTATTGAGCTATTTAATTTAGTTTTAAATAGCTGACTAGTTTATTTATTTAATATTAATTTTAATGTATTAACTTTGCTTTTATTATTATTTTATATTACTATGGGTTATGTGCCTGAAATAAAAGTCTTTATTATTATTATTATTTATTTTATTGCATTTGAAACTCGAGTCTAAGCCCGGACCTTTAAGAGACATTGGTGGGGCCGAAGCCAACACCAAAAAGGCCCTTTCGAATAGGAAAATAACATTATAAAACTGTTACATGGGTGTGAATGGAATATGATACACTATTTTAAACATTAAGGTATAAAATTGTAAAAAATTATCGGGCTATTTTGGTGATTTTTTATGAAATATTGGACTGGTCTATAGAATGAGAAACGGCACCTGCCTATTTTGTCTCATTACATCAAAATATTAAGGCATTATTCCCTAGCCTTACTACTGGCCTAATTCCTAATATCTCCTAAGCTATCTATTATTATTATGGTCAGTGGTTTTTAGTAAAATTGCTATGATCAATTTTGACACTAACGTTTTGTTTTTCAAGATTTCGTGCTACCGAAAATGTGCAAATCTCTAAATTATCCTAACTCAAGAGGCCTATGGAAAATTCCTCACACAAATAAAACGTAAAGAGTCCTAACCACACGCCTACATTATTCATTTTCAAGTAAACGCCTTACTTACGTATTCCTTTATACAATTACGAGTCGACAGAAGGAAAAGGGGAACACAAAAATATCCTGAATTTTAACACGACGTATGTGGCGTGTCTATTTATGTCAGCACGATTCATCTTTCTAGAGTTCCCTGGCTTGCAACAAAGCTGATTCTGAATATTCCAGACAGACCACGATGGATAATCAAGTTCAGTTTTTGTCTTAGATTTTATTTCTACTCTTAAGTTTTTGGAATAGAAATAAAATATAATTATGACAAAAACTGAACTTTACTAAGTTTTTCCATTCCTAAGTTTTGGGAAATGATTGACATAATTTTACTATGGAGCTTCAATAGGTTCTGTTGGGTTGTTTTAGAACAATATTGCGAAGCTATAATAGGCTAGATGACTGTTTTTTTTATTGTCCTATTAAAATGTGGCTTATAAATATAGCTGATTAATGAAAAGAAAATGAAAATCTGATCAAAAATAAGCAACTTATAAGCATTTTAATATCATGCTAGACAGAGAGGCGAAACAGCAAATCGTGACGTCACTTCTCTGTACGCCATATAAATTCTATTTTGACAAGTAAGGCGTGACGTATTTTTTTGTTTTGTGGGAAAGGGACAGAGTTGTCTCTAACAAAAACTTTAAACGCTCATAAACATTATTAACCGATTAAATTATTTTTTCAATAAAC
Source organism: Erannis defoliaria (assembly GCA_905404285.2). Taxonomy (NCBI): domain Eukaryota; kingdom Metazoa; phylum Arthropoda; class Insecta; order Lepidoptera; family Geometridae; genus Erannis; species Erannis defoliaria. The sequence continues at coordinate 4,560,187 of FR990066.1, read as the reverse complement.
ATATTATATTTGCTCAAAGTAAACATCAGTCGTCTACCCTATGATTTTTTCCTTAGCCTTTTGTACTCTTTGCGAGTGATCACGGCCATGACATCACTTCAGTGGCTCGCATTACAATCTAGTTGTCATTTCTAGCGTATTGATTCGACTCCATCTTGCATTTATCAAGTACACTTTATTTATGTTTATAGTCGGTGCAAAATACATAGGTATAACATGTGTTATTTCTAATGCTACGTGTGTTGCGTATGTGTAATCTACTGCGCGGTTTATATAATGAGCTCTAAAATTAGTTAAAATAGGAATTTAATGAGTAAATTAGGTGAGACGTGTTGAAAGAAATGTAGATCGCAACGTCGAAACTTGAATGCGGCGTTTATGGTATGAAGAGATTAACATCTAATATCTCAGGGTCACGAGCGTAGTGCAGTGCAGGATTGTGTTCGCAAGTTCACAATTCTGGCATTGCTATTGCTAGTGGCAGGCGTGACGCTTACCACCAGGCGAATGTCTTGCTCGTCTCGTCACTTGACTGTTAAAAATATGGCAAAGACAGTGCGATTGGAATCTAGTTAAAAAATATAAATGTAAGTTATGTAGTAAAAAATAGCTAAATACTATTTTTTTACTTACATTTTGAAAGTAAATAATGTATGAAAAATGAGCTCGTAGTTGTCACAAATGCGCAACAATCTGTTATTAGGTTATAATAATGAATTCATAGCATTTTGTAGACATTAAACAATTGAAATATTAGGATATGGATGATAAAACAACAATTTCTACGACTAAACAAAATACTATAAAACGTGTTATGAGTACATGCAGCTTTGCATCAGAACAAGTTAAAAAAAAAAATTTTATTGAGCTGAAAGTTATTAAGGATATACAATCATTTTATAACCAACAGACGATGCTCAATTACATTTGTCGAAATGGTTAGGTTAGGTTAGGTAGGATACCACTGGAATCTAAAAGTATATTTTACGTACAGTAACCGTACAGTTTCATACTAGCTCTCACCGGTGATAAAAATGGAAAAGCCTTTTGATTGATTTGTTAACTGCAGCCAACAGTAGCGACCTCATAAAAACTTCATCGTTCAGTCGTTTCATTGGTAGTAAAGCAGAATCATTCGGAATTTACTCTAGTAATTCAATTTATAAACTCTGTTAGTTGCGAAGCTGAGAACCATATCCGGTTTAAGCTCATTACATATGCAGCGTGTTGATAAAATGGACTAAGTATTTGATTTTCTGTTCCAAAATTACTGCAACAAGCGTTGGTATTTGATGCTAAGCGGTTAGCTTGTGTGAACATTTCTGCTGTGCTGATATATTAGATTATTTTGGTAGTCTTTCGTGGTTTATTATTGAAATTTCTAATTTATTTTTTACATGTTCACTGACCTTGTTAATTTACGTTTAAGGGCGTCTCAGACAACGAAGATGCTATATAATATTTCATGTTAAGATAAAATATCGCTCGCCATACAATTTTGTAATATATAATTATTTTCGTCATTTGTGCTGCCAATTAAATGTATGAGTAGCGATATTGAATGATGTTCTAAGATAACATTAAATATTATAGCATCTTCATCGTATGGGACGACTTTGTGGTGGGCCTTTGCGAGTGAGGATGGAGTGAGGTCATGCAAGCCTTCAAATGCTTCAGTAGGTTTTAAACATTTTAGTTAGTCTGTTCTCCTGACGTATTTTCTTGACAACGGACAAAGAGTTAGTTACATTTGCATTAAGGTATAATAATTATAATTTATGACCTGGGTATGTCCTAAAAATGCATCCAGAACCACCACAGGACAGGCAGTAGCGTCCTCTCGGTTAGCGGTGAACATTCTGCGATCCCCAAGCCGCCTGCCAAGCGGGGGGATTATGGCAACCCTTCCCTTTTAAGGGAGAGCAGTAGACGTCTTCTGGAAGTTTTAGGCGTTCAAATAAAACCGCAATAAATTAATTCCTTATTTTTGAATTCGTAGTCGAACGATAATGAAAACGTAATGCAAAGAAAGAAAAGAAAACTCCCTTTTCCCGTAGAAAAAACATCCTAAACACGTCCTGAAATGTATGCCCAATTAAGCCAAGCCGGTTTCGCCCGCCCATTCAAGATACTGAATATTTTTTTTAAGTTATAATGAATAGCTACGGGGCGACTCTCGTTAGTTTGGTGGTTTTAATTACGGATGGAAATGAGTCATTTGGGATATACTAGTAATACTTTGTTTTATTCAACCATGCAATAAGATGGATGTAGGTGAACAATAGCTAACTTGAATAGAACCTGTTATTACTAAGTAATTTATATTATGTAAGGTATACATTTATACATTATCAGCTAGAATACATCAACTGCTGGACGAAGGCGAAGGGAGATATATCGTACGTATATGATGTAGGTATATTATATTCGCAATAAATGCACCTTCCGTCTTTTGTCTTTGAAACTTCGCTGCCTGAATTACACGCTTTTATCGACAAAGCTGGCACTGTACCACCAAGACCAGTTGATGCATAAGTACTTTCCTAAGATTCCTGTTATGCCCAGTACAATAAAAAGAAAAATGCTGGCGCTGCCGCTTCAATGTTTTTCTTTGGAGTGCCGAGAAGAGCTTGACGTTCGTCTGCTGGTGAGCATCACGCCTGGCCATAAAACTAGCAGTACTAGAATTATGAACTTGCGGACAAAAACCTGCTACACTGCACTGCGCTCGTCGCCCCGAGATATTCAATGTCAAATCTCTTCATGCCCAATAATTTATCTGGTAACATTGCCCTTCAAACCAATAAACAGTAAACCTTGCACACTACTGCTTGGCGGTTAAATAACAGGCAAAGGTGTGGTACTTGTCCATGCAGACTCTGCAACAGAATTGCCACTACAAAAGTTTCTTAGATACTAACATACCAAAATCACCCTGAAAAAGACAATGGCGAGTCCTATGCTATGTTATGATGACGAGAAATTCCCCATTCCTATCTTCTAAAGTCCTAAATAGTTGAGGCACAAAGATGCAATAGATATTACGTTGATATAACAATAAAAATACCGTCGAGATGCAATAAAAGCTAGACAAATAACATAAACGGAAGAAGAGACATCAAGAGATTGCTATGCAAAGCCGAGACGGAAATGCAATAAGCTGAAGTTATTCATAAATATGACTTACCTACGTAGAGGAACATTATAGCATCTTTAAAGCATTGCAATTCTTGCAATATTGCAAAGGATATCCGTCATCTAAAAGGCCTTTAGTTGGGTTAGGTCGCATAAAAACTTCGTCAGGGCTGCTCACTCGTTCTATACGAATTTACGGACACAGTGTAATCATAGTAGTTACTGTAATTGTGTACAGTTTTTTTATCGCTTAAAATAATAAGAAATAAGACTAAAATTATAAATTTCCAAAGAAAAACACAATTAGAACAAAAATATTAGTCCCAGAATCAGAAGAAAAGAAAATAGGGAAGGACGATTGCAATTTGATACAATGAATCCTCCCCAGATCCAAGATAGATAGTAGACAGTTGTTGGTTTCTTGCAGTAATAATACGCTTTTAAAAAAAGTACAACCGACGTCAACTCCGAATACCTGGATGATATCTTCATATTTTCTAGTAATTTTGAATTAAAAACCAAACTACTGAACCGAATTCCAATACAATTTATATGGGACCACCTCTGAAGTATAACCTACCAAACAAAAAAGAATCATCAAAATCAGTTGGTGGAGTAATCGCGTAACATACAAAAAAAAACATACAGTCGAATTGAGAACCTCATTTTTTGAAGTATATTGAAAACTAAATGAAGAGTAGGGCTACGTTACGTAGTACTACTATTACTTCTGTGGTAGGGGCTTTGAAACTCGTTGGTACTCCATCGAGTTTCAGGGCGTCCATACATACACATTACACAATGTAAAGTCGAATTTCGGGTATATTGTCTCGCCTTGGGAGAGGCTTATGTCGAGCAATGAACTATGATAGGTTGATAACGGAGTGTTGTTCCGGCAAAAAAGAAACTCGGTACGACATAATTGCCCTGTAAAGTATTTTTTTAAAGAAATAGGGATTATGCACGAGTTTCAATTGTTACAAAATAACAGGATAAATAGAAAGTTTAACTGAATCTGATTCTTACGTCGAAAAAATAATTGAAATCGGCTGGTAAAATTCAGAAATGTAAGTGTTCAAAGTTTCTGGGCCCTGATATATAAAGATATAATAAAGTTTGGCTCATTATCTGTTGTAAGTATTTCTGTTATCTGTTTTCTCGCAAATGTGTTGAAAAAAGTTGTATGGCACTCGTGCGGTATTGGTTTTTACAAGCTCGTGACTATGGTAAGCCCTCGATTTCGTCTCGGGCTTACATTCGTCTACTCGTTTGTAAAAACCAACTTACCACACTAGTATCATAAATAACTATTAAAATGTTTGTTGTTGTATGTTTTTCCTATATGAATTATGTCGAAATAAATGGAATTTGAATTTAAATTTAAAATGTTTATAACTTCGTTATTTGTGTACATATTACATTTTGAATTTCGATGTTTTATTTTGTTGACAGCTAGCTTTTTTGTGAGTCTAAAAATAATATCACGCATATTCCCTACTATAAAACATTTGGTCTCAAAGTAGGTTCCGAAATAAAAAACGACGGCGTGATTTTAAAGTAAAAGCAAAAAAGCTTTGAATGCCTCAAATTTTGTACTGCACATTTCGTAAACAAGTGACAACACCCCGGATAAAAATCACAGGAAACATTATTTCCTGGAAGCATAAAAAAAATATTTTACCGCCGGTGTGGCGCATATTCTATGGGTCGCGCTCGTTGAAAACACGATTTTTCTAATTACATTTTTCGCACGTTGTTTTCACGGAAATATTTTTAGAATAAAGACGAATTACAAGGTAAGCCATAGACTGAAAAATAGTTACTATGACAGAGCTTTCAATGTATTTAAATAGAAAATAATTATCATGCATCACATTTTATTTTTGTCTCATGACTCAAAATTACGGGTAACGTATAGTGACCAAAAAAAACCTGGTCAAAAAGTTGATTAATGTTACAACTCGAAGATTTTTTTTATTTTTTATTTGGCCATTATTAAATTCATGTCAACGTTGCTTCACCCTCCAAGCTTTGCTTTATAAATAGAGTTGCTACCTATAAAGAGAAAAAGTAGATACAAAAAGAAATTTTGGCCAAGCAGGTACAATGAGATACGTGAAAGTTTTTACGTTAGGGAAATGTCCTAAGTCTTAAGCACAACAGCGCATTGGCGCCATTGGGTAGTGGTAGGACAAAGGTTGAACTAAATTGCAGAATCCTCCTGGGGAAGTACCACACCTTTGCGAGTTATTTATCCGCCCAGTACTAGTGTACAAGTACTATAAGTGTTGCGGTTTGAAGGGCAATGTTACCAGATAACTTATACTAGGTATGAAGAGATTTGACATCTAATATCTCAGGGTGACGAGCGCAGTGCAGTGCGGCGCAGGATCTTGTTCGCAAGTCCGCAATTGGCAATGCTACTGTTATGTGCAGGCGTGATGCTTACCACCAGGCGAACGTCTCGCTCGTCCCGTCACTTCTTTGCTTAAAAAAGCGCCTTCAAATTCCACGAACTTGCTCAAAATGTATTGATTTTAGCAGTGTCGTTGTCGTCGTCAGCCATAAGACGTCCACTGCTGGACGAAGGCCTCCCAAAAGAAAAGTGTATGTATGTATAATTATAATCTCAATCATCATAATCTCATTAACTACTTAACAATATTTTTAATTATGAGATGTCTATCCATACATCTTAGTCATCATCATCATCATCAGACCGGAGACGTCCACTGCTGAACGAAGGCCTCCCCCTTAGATCGCCACACTGTACGACAACCTGCCACTTGCATCCACCGGTTGCCCGCGACACATCTTAGTACTTCGCGAGTAATTAGGTATGACGTCACAGCAAATCCAATATGGCGGGTTCTATAACCTGGATTCGCATCACAAAATTAATATTTCGTTGACACATAATAAGACTTCAATTTCGCTTACCTGTATGACATCATTTTCCTTCTTCTTCCTTATTTTGATTTAAAAACCATACTAGGTACTCAACCGAGATAATAATACGCATTAAAAAAAAATACAACCGACTTCAACTTCGAATACCTGGATGACATCTTCATATTTTCTACTAATTTTGTTTTTAAATCAGTTTGTTTGTCAGTAGTTTACTGAACCGATATCGTAAATGTTTCAATGGAAACCACCTCTGTAATATTACCTACCAAACAAAAATACAATCACCAAAATCAGTTCATAATTGGCGGAGTAATCGCGTAATATACAAACAAACAAAAAAAACAACAAAAAAAAACAGTCGAATTGAGAACCTCCTTATTGGAAGTCGCTTGAAAACTTTATGGCACCACCTCTGAAGTATGACTTACCAAACAAAAAAGAGTCATCAAAAACAATGGGAAGTTTTGGGAGTTTTGGCGGGAACACGGAAAAATCATGTCGTTGCATTCTATTATTTTCTTAAACTTATGTTTTTTCGCGAATTAATGATTAAAAATGGTGGTGTTTTATTCATTGAGTGTTGAATTACATGCACGAGTGTGGGCAAGTGATATAATGTGGTGAAACACATCTTTTCGTGTTGTTTTCAAAACTCCGTAGAAGCTCATAGTAAAGTCACCACAACTTTACTGGGGTATGACTTGGACTCGACTATGACTTACTGTGATTTCATGACTTATATGACTTGATGATAACTAATAAATGTAAAAAGTCATAAACTTGACACTGGCAGAATGCACAACGTGCGATGCCAAAAACTAAGAAAAAAAAAAAAAAAAAAAATGGGAAGTTTTCTGACAGCTGTCAAAACGTAGTTCTACAGCCGAAGGATAGAAAGGCGAGATATGGCCCACTTTTTTTCGCATATTTCTTGTGATAATGCGGTTTACTCACCTTCACTACTTCTTTAGTCTTTCGTGCAGTGTTGTCAACTGGGTATCAGGTTTTAGGGCTAGATCAAATTAAAAAACGGGCAAGATTTGCCCAAAAAATCGGCTTAATTCCAAGTCAATGAACAAAAGTATGTATGGCAGGTTGTCGTACAGTGTGGCGGTCTAAGGGGGAGGCCTTCGTTCAGCAGTAGACGTCTCCGGGCTGATGATGATGAACAAAAGTAATTGATTTTTTAATATAATTTATCATCAACTGTGTAGATTACAAATAAAATGTTGTTATTGTTATTTCATCAAATTAACAAGAAATTTATTAAAACAAATCCGAAAATAACAATGTGCGAATAAAAAGTGTGGGTCTTAGGGATTGAATCGGAAAATACTTGTGAATACATTTTAAACTTCAACCCATATTACTTTTCCATTATGAAGGCAATCGCCCAAGTATTTTCAGTCAGCCTAAAGTTTAGAACTTTTCCAGCCCTTTAGAGTAATGATTAAATTACTTTGTATCCGTAACTAGAAACAAAGGGCGAGTTTTACTTTAATTTGTTTAAGACTGTGCCTTTGATGAAATTAAATTGTTCTTTACAGCCTTTCCGTAAAATTTCTGTACATTCTTTTAGTATTTCTGATACCTACATACTGAATTTCTTAAACGCTATGTACTTACGCTGTCAGTGAAAGTGTTTCAGTTAATATTTTTGTGTATTATGGTCACTTTTTCTTTGAGTTTTTTTACTGGTTTACTTATGGCTTGAGTCTCGCTGTCGGTTCTCTTTCGTTTGTACATTTTATTCGACTGTTTTTAGGGTTCCGTACCTCAAAAGGAAAAAAGGAGCCCTTATAGGATCACCCCGTTGTCCGTCTGTCTGTTTGTCTGTCAAGGCCCTTTTTCTCTGAAACGAGTGGAGGTATCAAGTTGAAATTAATATGAAATGCGTAAGTTCACGGTCCCTTAGAGCTGTAAAAAAACGAAGATTCAAGATAAGAAGTCATCGCAATAAAAAAATTACAGCTATTTTTGTAGTGTTTTTTGTGTTTTTTAGACTCGCAAGTAAATCAAAATTTATAGGGTACTTCCCGTTGACATAGAATCAGAAAATTTGGCAAGAAGCAAGATCATATAACAATGGTTATGGGAAAAATCTGAAAATTGATAATTTGGAGATATATATCATCAATGGTATCGTCTTGTTTAACGGTGGTGAGCATTCTGCGATTCCCAAGCCGCCTGCCAAGCGTGGGGATTATGGCAACACCCCTCTATTAAGGGGGAGGCCTTCGTCCAGCAGCGGACGTTTTATGGCTGAAGACGATATATCGTCAATTCTTAAGCGAAAACTTGAATGATTATTCCGTTCGGTTGGCTTCCGTCTTTAGTTCCCTAAAACTGATCTAGATAGCGCCACAGAAATAATTTGCCCGCACCACTCTTTTATCGCAACTGTTTCGTTCGTCCCTGAGGTGCACGTGCTGCGTACATAAAAATTGTACTCCCTAAGGCTGAAACGTGGTTTCTCTTATCAGAGCTGAGGACTGGCATCAATAAGTAACCCTAGCAAATTTATAGTAACTACAGAAAAAGACGGAGTACGTAAACGATAGAAAATGAATAAAAACAGGAACATCTTGGTAAACGTAAATTGAAACTCCTTTTTAGGGTTCCTTACCCAAAGGGTGTTCAACTGTACCCTATGACTAAGCAATCCGTCTCTGTTTGTCTATAAATATGTTAATTCGTCTCTTTGTGATCTATAACGACGTATATCTCGTAAATCGTAATAGGTAGGCGGATGTTTTCATAGAATATACGTTAGATACTGTCGCAGATTTCCTTTGTACCTACTTGTGGTGATACGGAACCCTCGTTATCCGAGTCACAAATACTCATATTGACGTCTTTTTATAAGTTACAAAATTACTGCATGTAGTATACAATACAATTATACATGATACAAAATTGCTGCATAAAATTATTATATACTAGAGGTCGCCCGCGACTTCGTCCGCGTACGGAAGAAATTCGGCCCGCTCCCAAAATTCACCACTTTAAATCATCTCGAGTAATTTTTTTAGCCTCCCCCCCCTCCCATCTCCCCCAACTCTACCAACTCTACCGACTCTACCAACTCTCCCTAACCCCCCTAACCCCCTCATATATATATTGATTAGTAAATCTATTCAGTGCATCTTACTCAATTAATATTAAGAAAGAATAATAATATGTATTAATATTAATATTTAAAATTAAAAGGATGCTAAGTGATTAGAACTAACCCTGCATAAGCCTAGAAGCCAACCCTAACGTCGAGGGTCTTTACTGCCGCATTGCTAAGTGTGCCAATAGAACAAAGTGCCTGTTTGAGTGGCATGACAATGTAGCACGAGGCATACAGACTGTCCGAGCGTGTCGTCACACAATCGATCATCGCCCGTAGCAGAATGGCCCGTCGCATCCAACTGTCGTTTCATATCACGCGTTGTCGGTCTGTTTCTTTTACCTGAAAGTAAGTAGTAGGTACATTACTGTCGCAGCAGCGAAAATAAGCCGACATTAGAAAGATTATGGTTGGCATGGGTTGTATTGTTATTATTATTTAATTTTTTCTCATTGGTGATATGCCCCACTCCTAGGTCTTACTTCTCTGCGTCCAGATGCCCAGTAAATTATATGTGTATCGAATATAAGTACTTACTTATGTATACTGAATTAGTTAATTGATTTCTCTTGTCTTGTATAGAGCCGATAAATCTAGATCTTGTATAAAACTAACAGCCGATTATTTGTACCTTGCACTAAGTATTATTTACAATAAATGTATTGATGACGGATGCTTTCCTAGTATTTGGAAGCAAGCTAATATTACACCAGTTTTCAAAAGTGGTAAAAAGGATAACGTAGAAAATTATAGGCCCATTTCCATTTTGTCTGCCCTGTCAAAGCTTTTTGAAAGGCTTGTTCATAACGAGATTTACCCTTTACTTCATAAACTGATCATACCACAACAGCATGGATTTGTTAAAAAGCGTTCCACTGTTACTAATCTTACCATCTTTCTTGATCAACTATTCAAAAGTTTGGATAGTTGCTGTCAAACTGATGCGATATACACAGACTTTCAAAAAGCGTTTGACAAGGTAGACCACGAACTTCTCCTTAATAAAATTGCTTTCAATGGTATACGTGGTAACCTTCTGCGCTGGTTTATGTCCTACATAACAAACCGTACACAAAAAGTTGTTATCAGTGGACACAACTCTGATTATATTACTGTTACGTCTGGCGTGCCCCAGGGCTCTATTCTTGGCCCTCTCTTATTTATACTGTTTATTAACGATATTGATACATGTTTTGCTCACACAAACTTCTTATTATACGCTGATGATTTAAAAATCTATCGACAAATCAAACATACTAATGACTGCTTACTGATTCAGTCAGATTTGAATCGACTCACTCAATACTGCATAACAAATAAATTGCATCTTAGCTTACCTAAATGTCACAGTGTTACTTTTACCAAAAAAAAAAAAACATTTATAATACTTATTCACTCTGTAATATCCCCCTTACGAAGGTGCCACTTATTAGAGACCTTGGCGTTACTCTAGATTCCCAGCTACACCTTGATGTACATACAGATAATATAATTAAATCCGCTTTCAAAATGTACGGTTTTGTGATAAGAACCGCCAAAGATTTTGTTCAGCCCTCCACTACATACATCTTTACACATCTCTTGTCAGGCCACGTGTAGAGTATGCTACCCAGATTTGGAATCCTATCTATTCCAAATACAACGACATGATTGAAAAAGTTCAAAGAAAATTTCTAAAAGCTGTCAACTATAGATGTTTTCATGCAAACCTTGAGTACGAAAAGCTACTTAAAAAATTTAAGCTCATACCCCTTTGCTCTCGACGATTATTTCTTGGTGCCACGTTCTTACATGGTATTATTAATAATAGATTCGATTGTCCTGATATTACTAGTCAATTGTTCTATATTTGTGCTGGAACGGTTGCACGTAGGAGTGTGCGTAAAAATCGTCTGCTTTGTGTTAAACCTTACATTACTCGTACAAATGCCGGTAAACGTACACCCCTGCGTCAACTAGTTGACACGTATAACACTTGTTTCGTAAACGTAGATATATTTGGACTCTCTCTGCCACGATTTAGAGGGGCTGTTCTGGAATTGCTTTTGTAAGCTCTTTTATTATATCCTTTAATATTTTGTTGGCTATTTGTGCAATTCGAATAGTAATTTTCATTACGCAAATTTCCCTTTTGTTTGTATACAACGTATGTTTAATGTTTCTTTATCTTTATCTTTGTCAAAACGTAATCTTTATCTTTATATTTGTTACTGTGTTACCCCAGCAAAGAAAAAAATTATCCTTTATTAGTATTTTGTGGATAATGCTGTGGGTGGCGTAGTAATCACATTTATTTATTTAAGTTATTGTGTAACTATTACTACGCCACTGTTAATTGTCCCAAATAAATAAATAAATAAATAAAAATAAATAGAGGATACAGTTTTAATTGATGCAACACAGCCGTAGAAAGGTTTCCTATATCATGTCAACTTTCTTCCATGAAACGAAACGAAACTTAATACACTTACCAAAAACTTGTTTTCAAGTTTGCGTTTGGTTGTTGCGTGAGTGGAAGTCTCCGCTCGAACATACAGACATACATCATGAGATGCGCGACATGCATCATGGGATACTCCCATGAGTATCCATCCCATCGCCCCATGGCGAAGACGGAACACATAGATGAATGTGGAGAGTTAAAATATTACGTTTTGTGACAGAGCTCTAATCATGTAGACCCATGACGTATTGCTACATAGAAATACAAAACAGACAGTACTTACGATAATTGAGACGCGAACTAAATGACTTCCATTCCGAAACTTGCGAAACAAAGGACCCATTAAACGTATTTCTCGACAGAGCCATTACTGAACATACACATACTCTCACGAGTGACATTTGTTATTCAATCGATTTTTCCACATTCCAACTGTAAAGTTCTCAAAACGGCACCCTAGAGTTTTGAAGTTACAACCCTTTATAACAAGTCACTATTTGAAGTTAGACAGGGATGAAGTGAGGTTATGAGATGGGTACCTATCGAGCTTTATTTATTACCTCGATTGACCTACCTACCTTTGCTATTGATATAAAGAATTAGAAAATACCAGTAAATGTTCTGTGTGGGGTCAGTGTCTGCTACGTTGATTTCACAGTTTTCATTATTTTTCACGATAAAAACTATAGAATGTATTTCTTCGCAATAACACAATACTTCGTTTGAATACCATAAAACGCGCTTTATTTATATTTATTATGTTCAAATTTTATTAGGAGCTTGAGTTGCTCTACGTTCATATTAGCCCCACCATAATACATTCAACATGCTATCGTCTACTTACTTACAATATCATACAACAGTTGTATGTTAATGCCGCATCTCTAAGCGGAGCGGACAAGACACTTTCAATCACGCCGACAACGAGAAAATGTAAGCCGTATTGAGTGCGCATTCCTAATATTACCTACACACTGCGTCCGCGAACACGAGACAGAGACCGCGAGCCATCAGAAAAAAAATATTTTGATACCTTTTGCAGACATACACCAAAATATGGACAAAAGGACTACCTACAAATGAATAAAGTTGACATTAAATTGACAATACTGACAAGAAATTTTTTATCTCCGAGGAAATAAAAAAGGAACATTTTTTAAATATCGATTAATTTGCCCCAATTCTGTCCTTAATCCATTATTTGCTCTAATAGATGTCAAGATAGCTATGTACATTCCATTCGTGGATAATGAACGTACCACTCGTCATTCGAAGAAACTCCGGCTTCGTAATTAAATACTGATCTTCAGAAACGCTTGTTTTCATTCTGAGCACTTTGAGTTTTGCAATTACGAACGTCCTTTGGAAAATTCAGACTTGAAAAATGTATATATTTTTATTTATATACACCATTTTCCCACGAATAGGCGTAGACTGCAGCTAAGATCATAGACCTTTTACTATAGTGGCTAGCACCAATGTCCTATTGTAAAGAGTAGACTTAACAATACATATTATTGTATACCATCTGATTACATTACTTGGTGAAAGATACCGTCGCTTTTATACTCCGTCGCTGACGTCGCTGTAAATAATATAATATACTGTCTAATGTTTACATTATAGAGACATGTTAAAATATTATGATAAAATGAACCACTATTGCGGCCTCTTTCTTTTAAAGCACTTGAAAAAATAATGTTTAAAGCAGTTCCAACTAAATAAGACCAGCATTATTTCGAAAAGGACGATTCTGTTACTATCCTTGTTTTATGCTTAGTAAGTGTAAAATATGATTTTTTATTATGTCAAAACATTGTTTTTACACTGTGTAAAAAAGTAAATGATTGATTGATTGATTAACTCTTTATTGTACTCTTTTAAATGAGTAGATTAATAAGCAACGAAAGGTTAAGTCAATTATCGAATGGTGAGCACGACAGTTGCATAATTCGTTTTGGCGGGTTTGGACCACAAATAAAATTTTAATTATTACTTCTTGAAATAACCACTTCTTAAAACGACCACTTCTTGAAATTACCATTTATTATAATAACTACTAGGCCCCGCGACAACACAAAGGTGTATGTGCGAGTAATATGTATTCTGATTATTTGTAGAACCACGGAAAAACAATGGAAATTCGAAAAACAAAAGAAAGTAGATATTTTAAGAAATGGTCATTTCAAGAAGTGGTCGTTTCAAGAAGTGGTCATGTCAAGAACTGGTCATTTCAAAAAGTGATCCTTTCAGGAAGTGGTCATTTCAACTAGTGGTCTTTTCTAAAATATATCAATTCAAAATTATCTACTTACGAAAAGTTCATCCTCTTTCTCGTGCAGTATCATAATTAAGCCTCTCATAAAATATTAATAATAATAAAACAAAGTTCTCTTAGTTCATAATGCCAGCCTGCCATCTCGCGGTATGACATTCCTTGTTAACTATGAACACCCAACTTTCAGAACTGTGTCACCGAGGTAATTCAATTTATCATTTTGTAGATATATTTCTGTGACTGAACGACTAGTTAAGTACCAACCAAATTATTTGAAAAAGTAGTCAATTGATGGAACTAAAAAAATACGCTTTTTTCGGAAGTGTACCTTTTTTGGTGGCTCGTTATAAGTTTGTAATAGTAGGAAAAGCCGTAGCCGTAGCACGAAATGAATCACACTATTCTTAAACAAGGTGTAAGTATACTGATACTATACATAATACATATAAATAAATAAATAAACGAATATTAAAAAAAACAAGCTGTGTACTAAATAAATTCATAGGTACTATATAAAAAAAAAAAAAAAAATAAAAAAATTTTGGTGTGTGAAAAAAATGTCCTGCGATGTCCTGCTGCTGCGATATAATTTAAACTTAAATTTAAATTTCGCAGTTTGAATTTCAATTGTAGATGTATTGCTAGTTTTAATTTAAAAGCTTATGAACAGTTGAAAATTCAACTCTAGTTCAGTTCTCAAAAAGTTTTCAGAAAAATCAACCCTCGTTAAACTTTACTTACCTTCAAAAATCACAATGTGCAAAATAAAATTTACTATCAAAAGAATTCTAACTAAAATAAAGTGTTAGTAACTGAAACATTTGACAGGATGCAGACAAAGCAATTATAGATGAAAAGAAAACTTCAATGAACCAATAACAAAGTAAAGACGAGGCGTAACTGCGTTTCAATATAATTTAAAGTCAGTGCTCAAGGTATAGCTCAACAAAATAAATTTAAACGGATCCTTCTAATCACGTAACTGGGATAATTCATTCATCTTCCTCTTCTTATTCATTTGTATGGGGGGGCTATTAGGATACGCCCTTAACTAATGAGGTTCCACAGGCAAAACTTTTCGCAGATGGCGCCAGCGGCGGTCCGGATGTGGCAAAATTAAGTTTTCTTGTTAAACATTGCTTATATTTATATCTATCTGCTCTTGATGAGGGCGTTGTAGATAATCTAGTCAAAGAATAAATACTGGGTTCTGTCCCTTGTTTTAAAAATCTATACAGCTGTTGACGGCCTGAAAATAGATTTATAGGTGTGATAGTTGTTTACATTGTATGTTGGACAAAGCTTGAATTAGCAAGGCAAAATATGCTGTACAAACCAGTATATGCAGATTCTCCCTGGTAATCCGAGTATAATAAGAGTAAAACCATTAAATTGTATTTGATATTTGATTGATTGACAGTTGACTATGACCGCATCGACGATGCGCCACCTAGCGGAAAAAATCACAGCGTGGACCTCCATTGTAGCGCTCCCTGTTAATTCATACCCTTTATTACCAAACTTGGCTTCACAGTGTGTGAGCTTCTTTGATCAAAGGAGGTGCATAGTCAACTTTTAGTTTTACTCTCGCAGCTATACTCGTAATGTTCCATTTATTACATGGGGTTATTATTTGGTACCGCCTACAATTTTCTAGGTTTCGTCTTTTTCGTGCGACGAAGTCGATGTCCTTTGTACGAGGACTTAAGAGGACGAGTGCTTGAGTATTCGTAACACACACGATCACCACGCCTTTCATCACAATCGTTATACTAATAAGGGCGGCAACGTCTTTTGAAATCTGCCGCCCCTAGGGCGCTGCTGCCCCTAGGCCGCAGCCTATACGGCCTATTGACAAATTCAGGACTAGTTGTATACCGTTTTATCTTTAAATGGTTAATGACAATACAAAGTTGGTGACACAAAGTGACACATTTATAATGTGTTGTGTTTGTTTTGTTTATAATAGGTTGTGTTCATGTTTTACCCGCTATTCTACGAGAAATGTTTATTTTAATATTAATAATGCAACCTATCTGTTAATTCAAGTTATAAGCTTTTTCCATTCCGAATTTCATTTAAATTGATTGTATCGTTACAAAGAGAAAATGTGACAAAAATTGTTACATATTATAAAACAAAAAAAAATCTTTATTGTAATTATTTTCTTCTGTTTATCCTAGTGCACAGTGCACAGTTTAGGTACGAGTTTATAACCTACTGTCATCGCGATCTTTCTATTAGAGTAATACTTTTGTACACACGTACAACCTAAATTTAATTTTTCGGTGCCGTTTGTAGTGATACTTTTTGGGTAATTGCAAGTTTTCTCGTGAGTAACGCGTCTTACAGTGAGAGTTTACGTACTGCTTGTCTTCATTCTGTAGCTGTATCCTACTGTATCCAAGACTCCGTAAAATGGGCAAAGTCATACAATATTTAACAAAGGGTAGGCCGTTAATAGCAATGTATTGTAAAAGAGTCTATAGAAAGTCTTTACAATGATTTAAAAGCAATTTGGATATTGTAGGTCTATAAACAAAATAAGAATTATTTTTATAAGTGACGCAGATAATCATGCTATTACATGGTGCTAATTAATCGGCTAGGGAGCGGTCGTGAGCATGTTGTATAGAAGATAACAAACAACTTTTGTTCTACGACTTTTGAAAATGCACGAAATAAAAACAGCTGTTCCATACAAAATGTTCACAGATCTTGTGATAAAGTGTATCCATGGAACAGCAGATTTTTTTTTCGTGAATTTTCAAATATCGTTCGTCGTAATTTGTTTGTTATCTTGTATACAACGTCCTCACAACCGGTTTGTTCAAGTGTGTATTAGAATTAGAATATTTGTTACAATGAAGAAACATATTTGGTCAGTTTTAATTCAAAACAAGTTTGGTACAGTAGCATTAGATGTGGATGCACATTGCAGATGTACAAATGCACATGGACTATTTATTACCAGAAAAAAATATAGTTCTTATAGGTGGAGTATATCCGATATTAATTATTTGATAGAGTATGTGAAAGTAATGAGCAATGATGAGTTAGTCATAATTTAAGTATATAGGTATAGTAGATATTTTTAGTTATTAGTTAATTGAAATGTAATTACTGTATTTGCTCTAAACTATAATTTATTTTGTGCGCCTACATCCCCATCTCTTTAACCGCGGGGATGACTGGTAGAAAATGCTTTAGCATTAAGTCCTCCTTTTGTACATTAATGTATTTATGTGTGCAATAAAGAATTAAATAATAATAATAATAGGTTCCAGTTGATAATGGTAGGAACTGGACAAACGCAAAAATATAGTGAAAAAAAAAACCCTAAAATTATTCTAGACTTAAAACAGCTGTTCAATATCTATAGTACCTAATCATGTTATTAGAATAAAATGTTATTTTTCTAAAAGATAAAAAAAAAATGTAGCGTGATCTACGCTCTGTAGCTACGATGCTACGCTCTAGTCGCGTCGTAGACGTGCTACAATGGAATTATTTGAGAGAGACAACTTTTTCTTTAGAAATAAAAACTTGCATTTGACTGCCATCCCATCACGCTTAAACTATTTAAAATACACAACTAAGATTAAAAAAATCTTATTGTTATTTAATTACACCGTTTTGTCGTTGCGATAGGACTAAGTGTTAAGTTAGTTATGTGTTGTACTTTTTAACTACGTATTTTTTTTTAGAAAAAGAACGGAAACGTCGGTAGGTAACTCACGTAACTGATTCATGTACACGTATCTTGCCAATTAAAATGATGTCTCAAATTAGTTCCGACATGGTCGGGACAGACATATATTGTTCTATTTTTGTAATACGTTTGTATAAGTAGGCGGTAAGTTTTATGGTAAGCGACCAGTGAGTTGAAATAAATAGAGTAGTTATAGTCGAACAAAACTGCTTTAAAAACTGTCTAGAAGTTGCCTATATAAAATATTATGCATGTTTCTATGCAGTTTGTGAAGAAAAGAAAAGAATATGACCGACTTTATACGCCGCACCTGTTGTTAGAAAGAGACAAATATCTAATTTCTCTTACGGCGTAATTAGCTACACAAGTTGATTGGCCAGAGCGAGCGCCCTCGCCGCGCCAGTGTGAATCTCTTTCACTCTCTCACACAAGACGCTCTATCTATCTCGGGGATCCATTTCAAAGTGACAACAGTCGCCTAAGATAAAATTTATTAAATTTTTTCCCATTGCAATAAAAATACAGTACTTACGCGTGAAATGATATTTTTTTTGTCTCTCACAGTGCCTGTGTAGATTGTGCAGTGTCTAAATACACAGAAAGGCATTATATCACCATCTTTTTGCTAGAAAACATACGATTGGCGGCAGCGTATTACCGGACATTTGGAAGTGAAAGACTGGTAGCGATCACAGCAATTCAAAAAATCAAAAAAATATAAATTATTTATTTCCACAAAAAGTAGGTACAGCCATAAGCAGACTGCAAAGCAGGACGCAGCTGCACGCGCGTCGGGCTCTGTTTTCACTCTTTGAAAAAGATCACCGGATGTGATCGAAATGATAGTCGGAGTATCCGATTTAATTAAACGTGAGTATTCCCGTATAAATAAAATAAAAATAGGTACAGTCAGTTTATTTGTGGCGCTTCTCCCCAAACTAGGTACGTTTAAGCACCCGTATCTTGGGGAAAATTAACTTGATTGCGTCTAGTAAATATGCCAGTGGAGAAAACTCATCTACAGGTAAAAACATCTTATATAGTAAGCGACGATGTGATCAAAAATGAAGAACGCAATTTTGTAAATATCTATTCACTTTGACCTTGAAGAGATTTAGATTATATCAGGAAACATGGACGCCAGGGGGTCGGTCCATTGACTGAATGAATTACAAACGTCGAGTAAACACGTTTTGTTCGTTTGCAAGGAAAACTCACAATCTACAGCCGGAAGTAGGCCGTCTTTCTTCTTGTCCCATACTTTGGTCCACGATCTGATGTGGCGCTGATCCGGCAGCTATATTTGTTGGAGTTTATAAATGTTGGAATCGTAATCTATAGACGTTGACTACCTACAATCAATGTTTCTAGAGCTTTATCTTTCAAACCAATCCAAATAATCAGTCGATCAGTTTTTCATGTAGAAATTCGACCGTTGCATTCCGTTCACGTCGGTTCCCTTTTGCGACAAATCTTAAGCTATATGAACAAAAACAAAAATACCCGACAAAATTCCAGTCGGAAAATACTGGTCTCGGATGACGTAAAGTAAACATTCTGTTGTCGTGCAGGGACACTTTTTGATCTAAAGCTAACAAAAAAATCTATGAATATTAATGAAAATAACGTAGAATAAAAGTTTATGATGTCTCAGCGTTGGGCGGGAACTTTAAGTATTTTTATTACAGACACCAGACATCATCATTTTCAGACATACATACAATCTTATGTATGTACCGGTTACACTTCGTAAAGTACTCGTTCGAATAAGTTCTTTACCATGTAGGCGTCTCTGCTTTTATTTAAATTGACAATAGCACAGATAATATAATTCAAATTCAAATTCAAATAATTTATTTTCAGACTTAGTCCATAATAATAATACTGACCGAGTGAATTCTAGTAGAAGTCAAATAGGTACATGTTAAATTTTAATTCTGAATAGGTTTGCGTTTGACTACACCCTGCCCTGGTAAGCAACGGTACAGTCTAGGATGGAGCACACTCACTTAGAAAGAACCTATTTACTCTAGATTTGAGGACACCAATATTGTACGTTACGGGAAACAGACTCCGGCAGAGAATTCCACATCCTCACTATTCGAATAAAAAATGTTGTATCGAAACGCTTTGTGCGTACCTACGTCGGGAATGTGTTATGGCGCGTTTGTCGCGTTAGTCTGGTCGTCCGATAATAGAAAGGGGCAGGTAGAATCAAGTTGGGCAGTTCCAAAGCACAGCACCGAAATGTATTCGATAGAAAACCGACAAGCAAGCAACCCTACGATACAAGCAATAATACATACATGCAAATTTTACATACCTACTGGCGGATTAAATAAGGTCTAATGAGACGATCGTATGTCATATAAGTACATATTATATGCCAATACATACAGTGATGTCCTGGAGTTTGTTTTACTCCAAATTCGGGTTACCGCTTGTAGCATTCCATTTTCTACTACTCATTTTTAATTAATATAATGTGAAATGGAACGCACATTATAGGTCGTACAATATTGTGATGGTACAGGGTTATACATACATACTACATCTTTTAACATTCTTGCTTCACTGCCCTCCGGAGAGAAGTTTTAACGACAGCCACTCACTGACCGGCTGACAGCCAGTCACTGACAGGTCCTGAGTGCAGCTGCCACTACAGTGGGTAACCGAACCTTAAAGGTACCTACTCTGTGCCCCTGTCCCGGCTGGAATACGTCATCACGTTGGATCCGTCAGACTAGCCGGTTTAATATGTTAATATTTAAATCCATGATTTAAATAGAACTCGTTCAAGCGTCACCACCGTTCACCTGTACCTATTTTATTATATATACTATTATATTATACTAATCGATACTTATTGTAGGAAGTTTGTGTAAAATTAAGTGATACTTACTTAAATTTGTAAATCTGGTCAGAGCTCTTCCAGCTTCCGTTCCACCTATGTAAATTTTCATAGCTCAACCACGGAATAAATAATAGTACTACCTAGCTCTACAAGCTTTTGCTTCACCTAAAGGTAGAATCACTACCTCTTCTAATTTTGTATTTACCGTATAAGCTGAGTAGGGAGCCTCAATACTTCATGAATTACTACCTACTTTGATAAAGAAAAACGACGTAAGTGGAAATATTATGTACAATAACCAAAACTATAATTTTTTCTTTACATCCCTTAGATTATTTTAGGCAGGACTACCCCTTGGGGGCTTAAGAGGCTTATAATGATGAGTATAATGAACCCTTAAAGTTTTAGATATTCATATAAAATATAAAAAGAAATGACCTACTATTATCATGATCTTCACCATCGGACCAATTTAATCAACTGCTGAACGTAGGCGTTTCGCAAGGCACGCCGCACGCTGCCCGATCTTCGGCTTGTCGTTTCCAGTCTCTGCCCACTGCTTTACGTATAATATCGTTACACGACTCAAGGCGTCCTACGCTGCGTTAGCCCGTACGTAGGTACGTGTTATCCACTCTAGAACACGTGTTCACGTGTTTCCCGGTTATCGGTTCAGCGACATATCTGTCACTTCAATTAAAATGCTGAGCTATGTCGATGACACTTACATTATAATATATCTATGTATGCCGATACCAAAATTCAACTAAAATAAAAAACATATAAAAATAAATAGTATCGAATACCGTCAAATGACATAATTAAATACATTTATTACGTTTTTTTTAAATTGTATTGTGTATTCAGTATGAATTTAAATACGATTATTGTTGGTGTTATCTAATTGAATAATATTGGTAGAATTAAAATCATTAAAAAAATATGGCTTTTCTCCCTGATTGTACGAATAATAAAATTGGACAATGGGTCCAGTCGACCGATTCAAAATGTGACTGGGTTGAGTGGACCTGCGGGTCCACGACGAGCGGGTCCAGTTGACCAAAGACTCTTAATATATACGTTTTCTGCTACGATTGTAATGTGGCGCATGCCTGTACTCCCACGGCTCGGGTAACTGCACAGATAATTGGGTAACTGCTACGAGACGCTGCTAGCACGTCACTTTGGTCAAAACAGACTTGTCATCTAGCGTAAAACTGACTATGGTAGAGTAGGTGGATAAATATAACTAAAAATAATATTAGTTTTAAAAATAGTTGTATTTTTTGGTACCATTAATTTATTAGAATAAGCTGTTCTTTCTGCTAATTATAGTAAATGTACCGTAATTGTACTGTAATACATTAATTAATACGGCCTTGCTTAAAAAAACTTCTCAACCGTTACTCACTGCTTAAGATGCTCTGCCTTCTTCTCTCTGACGTGAAGTGTAACATGCAAGAACAAGACAGAGAAGTTTAAGCAGTGACTAAGAGAATCAAGATTATTTGAAGTAAGGCTGATAATGTTTAAATAATAGTCTATTGAAGTCTATTAGTTACGTAAGTAATTTCTCACATACCTATATAAATGAAATACTTATTAATCTCAGATAATTACATGTAATTTCTTGTTGAGAAAATAAATTCTTTAACCCGAACCAAATAGGTGAGAAGTGTTCGTATATTGACTAGTAGATGAAAATTATTTCATAATCAAAAAAAAATAACCAACGTCATTGATGTAGTGAAATGATGAATGAAGATTGTAACATATTGTAACATTATAACATCCAAACGTATTGTAACATAGATACAATACGTTTGGATGTTGGGTGATGTGCGTTTGCTCGGCTTTGTTACTCAAAAAAATTGCAATTACTTACACGTATCTGTAACTTGAAACGTTTTCCGTTCTATTTCATGGGATTGGTCCCAATGGCCTCTACAGCTACTTTCAGTAATGGATGTCAAATTAAATTTTTCGCTAAGCCTAATCAAAGGACACTTAGTGCAACCAGGAATTTAGCGTTTATGACGGAAAAACACGATAAGGGCTCTTTAAGGCGGGTATTCCACGTTTCAAGCACATTTTTTAATGAGATCAATAATTAGTCTAAAGCTGTATCAGGTAGGGTCACATTTAGCGGAGCAAAAATATGGCAGTTACGCAGATTCGTGCGTGTCAAACTTCGATTTTTGAAGATTTTCTGAAAAGTATAGAAATTAATAACTTTTGAACCACAACATGCTCTCCAAAATACTATTAACTTATAATACATTTTTTTTAATGTGACTATGTGCTGTAATTAGGACATAAAACTGAAAATGGTTTAAAAATAGACACTGTTTCGGTATTTTTTTCTATCGAGGAAAGTATAATCAATCGGGTTTTCATCCACAAAAGTTACTAAGACGGATGTTCTTCTGTAACATTTTGTATTTTTGGGCTTTAAATATAGTAATTTGACTAAATAAATTAGATTTTGCGAGGGGCAAATTTGGTAAATACAAGCCGACGAAAATAATTAATTAATTTATTGTAATATAATAAAAAAATGTTATGTTTTAGTAAGTACTTATAGTTTTAAATGTATAGATTCGATATACTTTTCAAATAAAAGTAGTAAGTACTAGTTACCTACCGTTATAGACCGACGAGGCCGCGTCTTTATCCGGGATTTTTCAAATTTTCTGCATATTCCAGGAAAATAAAAAAATAAAATAAATAAATATTGGGGGGACATTTATTGCACACAGCGCCATCTAGCCCCAAACTAAGCAAAGCTTGTATTATGGAAACCAGATAGCTGATAGAATACTTATATACTTTTTTTTTCTTAAGTAAATACATACTGAGTGCTGAGTGGGGGCCGTTTTGCGGCAAAAGACGAAAGATTACAATTGCTTGTTATTCCTAATATTATTTTTTGAGTGCTATGCTATGTTTTTTGTCGCAAATAAACTACTGTCTATTGTCTATTGTCTATTGTCATACTACACCCAGACAGAACAAACATCGATGTACGTCACAAACATTTTTGTCCTGGGTGGGGATCGAACCCACGCCCTATAGATCTGAAGGCAGACATGCTACCAACTGAGCTACCAGGCTGTCAACCAAAGCAACCATTCTCGTGTTTTTATTTGTGCAATCGAGTGGGGAGACGAGCGAGTCGTTTGCCTGGTGGTAAGCGTCACGCAAGCCCATAATAGTAGCAGTGCCAGAATTGTGGACTTGCGAATACAATCCTGCGCCACACAGTACTGCGCTCGTCACCCTGAGATATTAGATGTTAAATTTCTTCATACCCAGTAATTTCTCTGGTAACATTGCCCTTCAAGCCGAAACACAGTACTGCTTGGCGGCTGAATGAATGGCAAAGGTGTGGTAACTTCCCCAGGTGGACTCTGCAGTAGAGTCCTACCACTACATAAAATATAATTAATTACCTTTAGTCATGTGAATCCCATGAAAAGGTAACATACAAAGAGGTTTTCGCTTTTTGAACAGTACCCTGTGGCAACACCCGCTATTCTACGGTAAACATACTTGGAGGATTTGGCTCCTCTCGTACTTAATCACTCTAAACATATAATTATTGTTCCGAAAATGTTGCCGTGAATCCATGTCTAATTCAAATTGCACGCGAATCCATTGAGCCATTACAACGTGAAAATGTATAAAAAAATATGGAATAAATTTTTGAAGATAATTAAGTATTAAATTAGCGTGTTACATCTCGAAGTTAAGAGCTTTCTCTTTTAGCCTGCTCTTAATGCTTACTATTAAAACAAGTAACTTTTTCAAAAAACAACCAACTTCAAATTAATATGGGACCACTTCGGGAGTATCGTCGTCGGCAGCCATAAAACGTCCACTGCTGGACGAAGGCCTCCCCCTTTATAGAGGGATGTTGCCATAATCCCCACGCTTGGCAGGCGGCTTGGGGATCGCAGAATGGTCACCACCGTTAACCAAGAGGACGCTGCTGCCCGTCCTTCGGTCCGTCCTCGGGAGTATATACTATCCTTTAAAAAAAAAAATTCAAAATCGGTCCACAATTGACGGAGAAATCGGACAACATACATAATTTTTATAATAATTTATTTGAAGTCGGTTAATGATGACTGTCGTATTTTTTATTGTTGCACAAAATATCTCTTGGGGGAACTTTATAGCTCTACCGTTAAAATGTGGGTCAGAGCGCCACTTCAAATTAAAAGGGATCGGATAAACAAGTGGGTTGAAATGTAGCCTGTTTTTTATTCTACAAAACTTAGCAAGCTCCGCATTATCTTTCAGCATTTTGGTTAAAATATCTCGCATAATAAGATTCTTCGGTCAGCTGGACCTGCTCGCTATTGGACCCTCGGTTCCATTTGACCACATAATTTATTTCTGTATTTTTATTGGTTAACTGGACCCACATTTAAACTTAATAAAACACATACGGCCTTACTTAAAAAAAAACACTGCTTAAGATTCCCTGTCCTTTTCTAGCACGTGCAACTTCACGTCAGAGAGAAGATGGCAGAGCATCTCAAGCAGTGACTAACGGTTGAAAAGTTTTTTTAAGTAAGGCCGATATTGTTTAAAGCTGACTGCCTTATAGCTCAGTTGGTAGCACAGAAAAGCGAAGGCCCTACTTTTGCTTCTCTCTTCAGTGGTTGGTAGCATGTCTGCTTTCATTGCTGCAGGGCGTGGGTTCGATCCCCACCCAGGACAAAAATACATTTGACGAACATAGATATTTGTTCTGTGTCTGGGTGTAGTATGTACCTATTATAAGTATGTAACTACAAAAAAAATATGTATACAAGTATTCTATCTGGCTTCCATAATACAAGCTTTGCTTAGTATGAGCTAGATGGCGCTGTTTGAAATGTCCACCGATATTATAAAGCTACCAGTGGATGCAGTCGAGCGGAAAATTAGTTAGTCAAAACAAAACAAAAATATGCAAACCCCTTTATCAGTTTTGTTTATTATTATTTATATCTAACCATACAACTCTATATTATTAGATAGTTAGAATTATCAGACTTCATCATCAGCAAATGACGTCCACTGCTGGACGAAGGCCTCTTAATAGGGAGGGTTTGCCATAATCAAAAATACGAAATGTAATATATTAAAATACTTGACACTGGCAAATGCACAAAGTTTGAAGCCATAATCTCATAAGCTCTTTGGAGAAAAAAAAAGAAGAATAGCTGTTAGCTACTTACATTTACTTTGTGAGACTTTGAATGCAACTGAAAAAACATTTAATTTGATATGTGCAAAAGTGCTCCATCGTAGACCACATCTACGCTCATCAGTCAACGGTCAAAAGAAAGCCCGTTGTACAAATTAAACAAAATTATCAGATCTCTGAGACTGAAAGTACATAATTTTGCAAAAACTGGACACTAACAAAGCAAAGTACAACGACGAAACTAAAATGGTGTCTTTTTTGCCTACAGCTCGTTCCTACGAGTACACTAGGTACCTATGCCAATATTCTCAAGTTGTTTTTTATGTAGTAACTGGTCTTTTTTAATGATGTAGCGTAGTGATGTAGATGTAGTAGGTAATGATTGAAAATGAATTCTCGTTCGTGTGTTTTACTCGCAAATTATACGCCTTTGTTTGGTTTGTCGCGATGAGCCATGAAAAATTAATACCATACGTAATTAAAAAAAGTTAACGTAGTTATTTCATCGGATCAACTTCTGAATTGTTAAATATATTTTTGATAGCATTTTTTATTAACTAAATATAATTGAATTTACTAGTCATTGTATTTTTACTTTTGATAGCGTAGTTGATGCACCTTCCACATAGAATAATATTCCTGCGTAGGGAATATAATTATACTCACTACCTTTTAGGAAAATATAATTGAATTTGTAGTGAATAGTAATAAAATAAAATCGAAGGGCCTATAGCTACAACGGCCCGGCCGCTGGTCGCCGCGACTCGATTGCTCGCAAACGCGGCGCAGTCCCGCGGTCGGCCGCGTTTGCGTGTTTTTGAAGGTGATTTGAAGCTGGCTGGCTGTCTGGCTAGCTGGTCGCACTTGCGAAATCTTCGGCGGGCGGCGGCGATATATACCAATTATTTGTTATATATCCCGATATGAGTTAATGTACTAACTAGCTGTGTGTAATTGGCGATGCGTTGCTGAGGCCCACGTCCCTGTACTCAGCAGTGCGATGTTAAATACTATGCGGCAACAAATTTAACAGTAAGTAGTAATCCCAGCTGTTGTTTACCACTGTTTCTGTTTTCGTCCACATCAAAATTCCCCCCAGTTCTCTCCAACTGGCTACCGTAAGTAATTAGTCGTACAAAATAGTTTTTCTCCGTTCGGGAAGCATCACCGATGCCGCTCACGCCCGCACCTTGAAATTGGGGCTCTAACTCATTTATGGAAAATTCTAGAGTAGCTTTGACGGGAACGTGAGGTGAAGTATTTGGCAGTAGTTTTGTGTAGAATGTTGCCAGTTGTTGTGGTATTCGCTTGAATATTGAATTCATTTTGTAGTGGTAGGACTCTACTGCAGAGTCCGCCTGGGGAAGTACCACACCTTTGCCAGTTATTCAACCGCCATGCAGTAGTGTGCAAGCATTACTGTGTTCCGGTTTGAAGGGAAATGCTATCAGAGAAATTACTGGGTATAAAGAGATTTAACATCTAATATCTCAGTGCGGCAGTCGCAAGTTCATAATTCTAGCACTGCTACTACTGTTAGTGGCAGGCGTGACTTATCAGGCGAACGTCTTGCTCGGCTCGTCACTTGAACGTATAAAAATAATAAACAATGAATATTTTATTCGAATACTAAAAACGCCACGCCGATTCGTATGCTTTTTTAGACAAAAAATATAAAATTTCCAAGTTAAACTTACTTAACTTCTTTTTTACTTTTCCATTCTTAGTCATCTATGCCAATAATCACACGTTGCTCCATTGCTGCGTTAGAAAGGAACAAATCATGTTACATTATAATAAGTAGGTAACAGGTGCCTATAAAGGACTTTCCGTATAAAAATGTATACCACTATAGCGACAACAGCAAAAGAGTCCTACCAGTACAATTTATTCTAAGCTTTACAAACCACCTTAAAAATGTAAACCAAAGCATCAGTTCAGAAGTTTGAAAACCAGGAACTGGCACGTTTGCCATCTTCAAAACTGCCGATCCGAATGCAGTTATCGACGTAAAGTTTTCAATAACGCCAATATTGCGACACTCGGTGAGGTGAGACGGCTTTGCGGTCTGCATAAATATGACATTCCCAGTGATATCAGATTCGATCCCTGGTCGGAATTCCGATAGCATGCATTTTTCATATGCATCGCCTTTGACTTCTATAGCAGAGAATCGTTGTAATGCCCGGTTGAAGATAGTTTAGTGAATTAGTTGCGTTCAGCCGATGTATGAGATTTTCCGCCTTTCCAAAAAAATTCTAGGATTAAAGCCTTCCCCACACTGACCCGGTCTGCGAGGGCGGCTCAAGAAGCGGTCGGCTAGACCTGCCTAAACTAAACCGCCGCATCGCCGCATTTTGTGGTGGTTGATGCGGCATCAAACAGTGAAGCCTCCACACGAGCACGGTCTGCGGTAACGGCTGAATTTGTGGCCGCCGCTCAATGTGGGTAATGCCTAAGTTGTCAAAATCTATCTTCGTGATAAAAAAAAACTTCCTGCCGAAATCATGATCGTTTCAGTACCAATTAGTCGTTTAGTAGTCGTCAATGGAACGTAACATTTTACGGAGGAGACATGAAAACATCTTGAAATCGAACCAAATAGGAATCTGAACCTGATTTACTTCTGCGAGTTCATAATCTTAATTAGTCATTATGTTATCGTTGTTGTTGCATTATTTTTTTTATTTTTTATTGTTTTTCTTTTTGTATATTGTACATATTTTATACATTTATAAGAATAAGTGGCATTTTGGCGTAATGCCGCTAAGTTACTTAACTTCGTAAATAAAATAATTTGAATCTTTTTTTACTGTCTAATCAATAACATAAGACAGCATGCAATATTATTACATTATCAAAGCAATACATTTATATTCAAAACACGAGTATATTAATTCAAATCAAAAAATAAACTAAACATAATTGTTATACATATTGTTTAATAGTCACAAATTATTCAAATAACCCACCCCTATCTGTCCTTACCTGGTGCAAAGGTACTTAGTAATTTACTTATGTACTTAGTAACTTTAGAAGAATTTAAATCACATAATTATAAATAAAGTTTTTTTGAAATTCAATAATGCACCTTTTCTTTTTTACCTTACAACTTTACCTAAGTTGCTCTCTCCTAACAACTCATCACCATTTTCCTCTCTCATTACTCTTTTATTCTTCCTCTCATCACCAATTATCACTTTCTACCCCTACCATACTCGGCATCTACAGAAAGCACCACTACATACTAGTGGAACAACAACGAACTATAGGATTTTGGTGAATGGTAAACATTTGCGCACAAAACTTATTGAGAAGCTAACAGTGGCGGATTTACCAGCAGGCTGAGTAGGCTAGAGCCTAGGGCGGCAGATTATAGGGGCGACAAATTTGGGTCCACATTGTTTTTTTGGCTAGCAGAATTTAATAGATACTTAGATACGTAAGTGTCGGTCCGAGTTTAAGTGATACTTTCAGGGTTAACACATTTTTCGTCCCCATTGATAGACTCGTATCCGTATTAGGAAAACGGCAGGTCTGCAAACACCTTTTTGCAATGAAAAGTATTCATTTCTAAACGAAATGAAAGAACTGTCATCATCAACCACTATGACGTGATTGTGAACTAGGGTCATATTAAGTTTTCTGTCCTAGGGTATCGAATTGTAGAGATCGGTAGGGGCGGCAAAATTTGAATAGCCTACTGGCGGCAAATGTGTAAATCCGCCGCTGGAAGCTAATGTCTTCAGAGTCTACCATGAACGCTTATTCCGGGACCGAATACGCTCAGCTGCAATGCCGACGTTGCGCGACTGTGAATTTTATCGCCTAGCAATAAGGTTCGCGGTCGCGCAGTGTCGGCAGCTGAACCTATTCGGTCCCGTATAAGAGGTTCCCGGTACAGTCCCTGGCTGCCTGATAACTCTGGCACTAGGACCTAACTATTCGGCTTATAAACAAGGCAACTAAACAGTTTCAGTACAAGCCCGCATGTAGTATTATAAAATCTGTGCGTTTTATATGAATTTTATGCGAATGTAATTTTTATGAAATAGAAGTTATGTTTACTTTTGCTAAAAAACCGAACAGAAAACAGAGATTATTAAAAAAAAAATGACAGAAAAATGTTTACCCACTTGATATCTTTTATTCCATCTGTTTGAGCTAATATTTTATTTTTGTCTGCGAGATAAGCTATCAAAAGTCTTGTGTTTCCAATGACGTCTGCAACCATACAGTATAGTAGGTAACTAGACGGATTTTTAATTAGATGGATTAAAATGGTATCACGAGTGCTGCCAATTTTTTACAATATTTAAATAGTGCGGCGATAAAAAACACTATGATGTGTGTAATAGCTTGTGTAATTATCTACCTAATGGTTGTTTATTCTGAAATAACCGTTAGGACATGGTGTTCTTCTTTTTTTTCCTACTTGTGGCATCACCTTCGTGGCGTTTTGACCATTTAGGTGATTTTATGCCACGAAAGTTATTTTTTAACCGACTTCAAAAAGGGAAGAGGTTATACTAAACTAAAAAGTAGAAACTAATATATTAATTACCTACTTCAAAGCAAAGAGCATTAAATGGAAATCTACGAAATTATTGATACTTATATACCTTTTCCAATTAAAAATCAGTTAGTTTTGGAGTTGGTGCCAGCCAAGAAGGACAGTTTAACCCTGCCTTTAACACAAACTTTCGAACCGCGCAGCGGTTTGAGTAGTTTCATGAACATTTCCTCTCATAAACAGTAGTCACTAGTAGGAAAATAATGACTGTGAAGTTACTGAATCACTTACCTGGACCACACGTCACTTTCGTGGCATCTAGAACTTCAAAACCATTCTTCTTCCAAACGAGTATCACAATTTGATAAATATACACATGAATTTACTCGTCTTATCAAGCGCTATTAAGATTTTTTACAAAAATTGTTCAGATAAGCAAAGAATACAATTTGCCACGAAGGTGACGATGAGAATCGTGGCGAATAGAATTACCTACTTATAATTATACCAAAACGCATAGTTTCCGCTGCCGTCATATAAATGTTGTCTACCGAAATAATTATTTATCAAATGACACAATTTCTATTTACTTAATCAAAAATTATAATAGATTTTTCAGAGCTCGCTTTATTTCTACTGTTGGCTGACGAAATGAGAAATCATATATTGCAATCGTACTGATTCTGATTTTACTTCATTATTGAATCGGTGGAACGGAAAGCAAATAAATCAAAATTAAGCCAAACATGTACTTTACCAGTGAAATTGATAAACGGAATTCTATTTTGTTTGGGAACAATTTAATGATTGAACGGATCTGTTAGGAGATAAATCTACTCTGCTTTTGCGATCTTTCAATGGGATTGTAAAGTTAAATGGGATTTTATTATTTGATAACGGTAATAAATAAAGGGTCGTTAAGGTATTTACCATCTTTATATTCGATATAATATATAAAAACGGTATTACGATGTGTATGAAGTTTTTTTTTCTTCTTTCCCCTAGGAAGGTTATGGCATCGCACTTTAAGCATTTGCCAGTGTCAAGTAGGAATTTAGTTGCGACTTTCCGCCCGATATAATAAAAACAAAATAATAAAGTTTGGCTCATTATCTGTTGTAAGTACTTCTGTTATCTGTTTTCTCGCAAATGTGTAGTAAAACGTTGTATGGCACTCGTGCGGTATTGGTTTTTACAAACTCGTGACTATGGTAACATGGTTACATTCGTCTACTCATTTGTAAAAACCAACTTACCGCACTAGTATCATAATAGTACATTATGATACGAGTGTGCTATGTTGGTCATTACATTAAAGGCGGTATTATGCGCGCGAGCCGCAGGCGAGCGCGATAAGGAAGCCGAGTGCGTAATGACTAATAGCACAAGAGTTCCATACGACTGTTTTCGTCACACTTGCGAGGAAAAAACATTTTTTTTTGATAATAATCAACCACACAGCGAAAACGTCAACAAAAATTTGCGGAAAATGGCGCCCAAATCAGTAATGCGCGCGCAGGTTGACATTTACTTCAGCGGCATAAGAACTCTTTGTTGGTATTACAAAAAAACTGTAAGTATTACCCGGCTATATTAAGAGTGCTTCGTATACGTACGTCTAATAGGCTAGATGACTGGTATTTTTTTATTGTCCTATTAAAATGTGGCCCATAAATATAGCTGATTAATGAAAACAAAATGAAAATCTGATAAAAAATAAGCAACTTATAAGTATTTTAATATCATGCTAGACAGAGAGGCGAAACAGCAAATCGTGACGTCACTTCTCTGTACGCCATATAAATTCTATTCTGACAAGTAAGGCGTGACGTCATTTTTTGTTTTGTGAGAAAGGGACAGAGTTGGCTCTACCAAAAACTTTAAATGCTTATATATCAGAACATTAATAACCGATTTAAATTATTTTTGCAATAAACATACTATATTTACTTAAATTCTTCATCGAAGCTATTGGCTTCGACGATTTAAACATCAGTCATCTATCCTATTGCAGTCACGTACAAACTTGACTTTACCGGGTTATACCTATTATAGCACCATGTGCCGTAATGTAAAGTAAAAAGCACGCGTGCGTAATAGCTTGGATTATGAGCTTAAAACCGATGCAATAAGATCCACTTTATGAGCAAGCGTGATGAAAATAACTATTACAAGTTTATAGATATAAGAAAGAAAAGAATGTATAGCTTCGAAAAAAAAAAAATTATAAGGGCGCCACTGTTGCAAATAGTTTGAAATGTTAGCTGAAGTAAGATGAATTCACCATATTATTCAAATTCTCCTAATGACGTGATTATCTACAGTATTGCCAGGAGAGAAAAAGTTTAAGTTTCAAGTTTTTTTCTACATGATATAATTATGTTTAATTTATATCAAATCACTGTTTTAAAGTATCACGGTTGTTTACTAAAGTTCTATTATTATTTACGGGATATTTACCGTGATTATGTTGTGAAATAAGCTCCTCATGTGTCTACCCGTGAACATGGTGCATGCAACTGCGCTGAAATATCAGGAGCTCAATTCACAACATAATCACGGTAAATACCCCGTAAATAATAATATTAATTTAATTTATATCAGTCTATATGTCGCAGCCCAAACATAGAATTCGCCGTTTTACATAATGGCTAGCCATTTTACAAAACAGAGCCATTTTGTAAAACGGCGAATCAACGTTCAGCTGGATTTTCATTGCGATAAGTTCTACAATACGGCGGCCTATGTGGCCACATTGTAATCAAGTTGCTTTCAATGCAAAATGGTTATAACAAAACACTCAATACTCAATTTGTTTATTACAGTGTGTATATAGTTAAAAATATTATTGTATGACGAAAAAGGACACTTGGTATGTACGAGTACCTAAGTAGCAGACAAAACATTTTTTTTAACCAAATCAAAAGATCACAACTTAAGTTATCATAACGCCAAATCGCCGCGAGTGTCCAACATTTGAACTAAAGATTGCCAAAGCGGCGGATCATGACCCGCTCAATTACAATATGACTAGCCGTGTTGTAGAACGCGAAGCACGAATATAATGCGGCGGCCTTACTTTCAGCCGTAATACAATTTGGCTACGCTTTAATATGCCGCTTTATAAAACGGCCCTGTTTTTTAAAATGGCTAGCCGTAATGGAATACCGCGTATTCTGCAATTTGGCTGCAACATATATATATATATATATCTCTTAGCTCGTGTTACTGTACAATTGTTATTATAGTGCTTAGACCCCTAAAAAAGCTAAAGTCAAAGTTCGCTAAAGGTCACAAACCTTAAAAACAGTAAAAGGTAAACACAACAACAAAGTTAATATCAACACCTCACGCCATATTGTTTCATATCGTTTGTAACGAGGGCTTGTTTTTATTATAATTTTAATCCAGAATATCGTGAGAAACAATTCAGAATGGTCGCTAAGGGAACAGTTTGGTGGGGCCCCTCTCTCTGATCTGAGAGGATGTTGATCTCTAAAATCAAACGCCTCAAATTTTTGTGGCGAAAACAATGAATATCATCGTTTCAATGAAATATTAATTATCATTAAAAAATAATTACAAAATACTAAAAAAATCATCATCAAAGTCAGCTAACCATAGTGCACTGCCAGCATGCTCTGAACTAAAAATAATAATACTGTAGTTTTATTATTATTTACGGTATATTTACCGTGATTATGTTGTGAAGGGAGCTCCTGATACTACTATTAGTAGTATTAGTATTATTAAAACAGTGTTTTAATAATAATGTGTTTGGAAATCAATGACTTCTCCCAAATAAGTGCCTTACTAAAAATAAAATGCAAAAATAGCACACGAGTATACAATATTGTAAAATAATTACTTGTGCACTTAATCAGAATGTATAACCACTTATGTGGTGTGTGTGTGGGGTTTATGAGATAGCGACCACAGAAACGGGAAGGCCCTACTCTCTCTTCAGTGATAGCGACAGACAGAGAGAGAGGCAGAGAGAGAGAAAGAGAAAGAGAGATAGATAGATACAGCGTCGGACTGGCAATTTGGTCAAGGTGGCGTTTGCCAGCCGGGCCCTAGCCTGCGCGGGGCTTGCCGCAAGCGGTAAGTACGGTAGGGGCCCGTACAGGCTAGGGCCCGGCTCTTGCGACTTACATGTAGGGTAGGTAGTTCATACACTGACTACTTAGCCTACTACACAACAAAAAACAAAAGGATTGTATCCAGACCGATGAAAGTCTAGAGACAATCCAAATGCTCAAACCCACTACCAGTCGGCAGCGTACCCAGCATGCTGGCGGCATTGCCACGCTGGATGGCAATGCTTATGCGTTGAGCCAAATAAACGCCAGCATTTTGATCACGCGTCGCGTCGACCAGGCGCTCGGATATGTTTTTGAAAAGATGATGAGCTCCCGGTCCCCACGGACCCAATGTCTCAACACCAAACGGCTCAAATATGTAACCTCTGCCGAGGTTAGCATATTTGCGCCGCTTGTGCCGCTCCGCCGAATTTGCCGCCGCACCAGCCCTACTCTGTGTCTCAGGAAGATGTGACGGTGCCAAAGTATCAACGCAAGTTGCGTCCCATACAAGGGGCCGTCCCATCTTCCAAGGCACAAGTGTCATACCGTCAGGTCTTTTGCCATCGTCACGCGCAAGGCCGCTCGGTTCGAGCACAGCTGCAACATTGGCGGTGGATAAAGCCCGGCGTATGACATCATTCAGGCTAGCGTGGCGGCCGATCCGACCAGCGCTTCTTGAGCAAGAGAGACCATGGTGACCGAGCTGATCGACAGCAGTACCACACTGGCAGCGATGGGCCTCACAGCACCTTGCACCCAAGCGCAAGCTGACAGCTAGACGAAATGCGGTTGGGTCCAAAAGGCTACCAGTGTTAAAGGAGGGAATAGCCTGCAACCAAAGACCTGATTCCCATACAGAGACAGCAAGGATACGAGCGCGATCTGCGACGCTAGTACACGTATCTAGAAGAGATTTCCGTGCTAGTTCACAGATCGGCCCATCCCATAGTCTCTGCGAAGACAAAGTCCTCGGAAAATCAGTATTTGGGCAAGCCTCCCTCCAAACATTCTTGGCCTCATTCAAATGAGCTACTACTACACCGGAATGGCCTAAAGAGGGAAGAAGGATTTTTTCAATTAATTTATGTGTACTATGAACTGAGGACAAGAAAGCTGGTAGAGCTACACTTGAAATTTTGCGGATCCCTAAGCCTCCTAACCTTACTGGTAGTGAGGCTTGTGACCATGTCCTGTCATTCATGCCAACATTCAAAACCGGTATTAGTGTTTCCTTTACGACATTGTCTAAGCTCGAAAGGAGCTCACCGTGTTTCCACAGTGGACTACATCGTAAAGTGTATACAAATTTTGGCACAAACAGACAATATTTGATAATGGTAAACGCCATGTGGGCGTTAATATTGAGTAACCTCCTGGAGGCACTCATAAAATTTTGAATTTTTTCTTCTACGAAAGGTGAAAAAGACTCATCTAAAATCGGTGAACCCAGTAGGCGAAGAGAACATCTATCCACAGATTTGATGTTTGGAGCCAAATCATTAAATTTTGCAATAACCAAATCTTTGTTCGGACATGAATCGCAAACATAGAGTTCGCATTTTGAAAAATTTAGTTCTAAGCCAATAAGACGAAATTCGTCTATGAGAATTTGCAAATCATTTAGGACAGTGCTCACATCACCTCCTAAGGTTCCGTCATCCAAATACCAAACATTAAGTTTGGATTGGAGACGTTGAATAATTGGATGAATGGCCAGGCTGAAAATGGCGGGACCGAATGGATCACCCTGTTGGCAGCCTACTGAAGATAACAAAACATTGTTTTGGTATGTTAATTTTGTGGGATTGCCGTAGCATTGCCAAAGAAAGTTGAAAACGTCTGGAATTTTGTCTTTGACGTGTCTTTTGGGCGTAGGATAATGTAGGGTATATTAATTTAAGATCTCTGTACACTTAGTTGCAAATAAATAAATATGAAAGTATTTCATTTCATTTTTGGCAGTTTTGTTTTATTTTTCTTTAGTGAGTTTATCCATTACATACAAACATAAATCTAATCTTACAAAAAAATCTAATCTCTTTCACTTCTCTCTTTATAATATTAGTAAGTAAGTAGTGTAAATGGCCGTTTTTTTTTGATTGTCTTCGAATTGCTGAAAGAATCCACTGATGGTGACATCTTCGATGACGTTGTATCTCAAGGATCTTGTGGTCAAGCATTATCTTCGCGCACTTGGCGGTGATTAAAATTGAGTCATTCGAGGGTATCATGTGTTTCGATCTTGCTGTTCGCTCCATCTCAGTCTCATGCAGAGTCGCAATACCACTTTCTGCATTGCAAGCTGCCATAAATATTGTCTTTTCATGGCTCCCTGGATAACCTGGAAAGTGACGTTTAAATTAAAATTTAAATTATTATATTATATGGCTGCTTCCGCCTCCTCTAGTCCCTCTTAAATTAGATTATTGCTTCCTAGCCTGTTTTTTATTTTTATTATTATTGCGCTATGAGCGCGAACACCACGCGCGTACTGGCGCTATTTTGTA
Source organism: Erannis defoliaria (assembly GCA_905404285.2). Classification (NCBI taxonomy): domain Eukaryota; kingdom Metazoa; phylum Arthropoda; class Insecta; order Lepidoptera; family Geometridae; genus Erannis; species Erannis defoliaria. The sequence goes on along the minus strand of FR990066.1, from coordinate 4,523,435 downwards.
TTTTTTTTAACGTAAATAATAAACATCGACAGTCGATAAAAAAATGGACAAACACTATTGTTAGACTATTTATGGCTTATTTTCTTAATATTCCTTATTCTTTAAGCTAAAACTGTAAATCAAGTAATTCTTATTCTATAACAGCCTTACAAAATTAGTTTTTGATGCTTACCTATCTTCATCCAAAGGAAATTTTGCCAGGAAGATTCGCTTTTGGTCATTTGACTGGCCGGATTTAATACCACATATTTGACACGTTTTCATTATTTTTCATTATTATTAGGTTACACTCATTGAACTCATTCACATAATACCATGTTTTTACGTGATAAATTTAGGAATTTTGGTTAAAACAGGAAAATGATGCTTAACAATAACAACTAAATTTTGACAACTAAATTAAATATTGACAGTAAAACGTGCTTAAAACTCTTTGGTTGGCGACTGCGTAAATAGATAACTAACCTAAGCACTTTTATTCCGTGAGTTTTGGCGGGAACGCAAAAAATTATGTCGCCGCATTGTACCTATTATTTTCCAAAACTTGTGTTTTTTCGGGTTTTACTGCATTAAATTAGTGGCGTTTTATTAATTAAGTGCCAGTTGACGTGCATGAGTATGGGAAATTAGTATAATATGGTGTAATATGTCTTTCGTGTTGTTTCCATAACTCCGAAGAAGCTTGTAGTAAACTTGCCACGACATTATTAGGACATGATTGGACTTGACGGTGACTTACTGTGTGTAACTTGGACTGAGGCTAAAACTCATTTAGTCGGAATAAGAAGGATCGATGAAGAAATATTTATTCAGCTGAAGGCCTAGTATCCATGGCCAAGAACAAATTATAAAACACCATTATTCCTAGTGACCGTTTCATACATGTCTTGTCCATTCTGTCACTATGGCACTCTGGCCAGGCTGAGTGACGCGACGGACGGTGACGTCTGCCAGACGTCAGGCGGTGACGCGGCTTGAACTGCGCCGACTCGCCAGACGGCGCGCCGTTGACATGGAAACAGAAAACAAGAGTGTTTTAGAAAATATGAAATAAAGTAACTTAGGGGCTGTCCCCAGCCCTACAAACAATACCTCGGCGGAGTCAGAGGTAGAACAGGCGGCTGGTGAGCAGAAACAGCCTAATAATTTGCGAAATGCTGAAAAAGAAACCGGAGAAAAAAATTGTCAACCGAAGTTGACAAGAACTTTTTTTTTTTTTTTCATAAAGTCATTTAGAGAATCAAGAATATTTGAGAGAGAACACAGAAAAAAATGAAAAGTAGTTGACTCTAAGCAGAGACCATGCCTGAAACTCTGAACGGCGCCGGTATCCCATCTAACCCCTGCCCTGCCTGCCTGTGGCCCTGCTTGTGGGCCACTCGGGTCCTTCCGGCTCAGTCCGACCCTGGATTGATAGAGATAGAAAGAGAGTGAGTGAGCGAGTGCGTGTGAGTGAGTGTTTGTTATTCGTAACGGATCCGAGCTTCGGATACGAGTATTTCTTAAATTTAAGCTATATCTCTAACAAACTCAACAAATACCTATCACGAATTAAACAAACCGTAGACTGAAAAAAGCAATCAAGATCCTTGATTACCTGCATAAAAAGATGAGCGTAAATCTTCCACAATCGAAATAAAAGAAAACTCTATATGCTAAACATCTAAACACGGAGCGAGCTCCCGTCCTATGCATAGTAAATAGGGTATCATTTCCTGCATTATCGCTAAAAGTATGTTTATTGCTCACTGACGTCTATTATACTGTGATATTCGTTGATACCGGGAAATTATTCATATTGCAATATTGTCCTAACAGTATTAATGTTAGACGGTTTTTGGCGGGAACGCGAGAAAATCATGTCGCTGCATTGTATTATTTTCCAAACTTGTGTTTTTTCGAGTGTTAATGCATAAAAATGGTGGCGTTTTATTCATTAAGTGCTGATTTACGAGCAAAAGTGTGGGCAAGTGATATAATGTAGTGAAACGTGTCTTTTCGTGATGTTTCCAAAACTCCGAAGAAGCTTGTAGTAAAGTTGCCACGACTTTACTAGGGTATGATTGGACTTGACTGTGACTTACTGTGTGTGACTTGGACTGTGACTACGACTCATTTAACTGGAGAAAGAAGGATCGATGAAGAAAAATGTATTCGGCTGAAGGACTAATATCCATGGCCAGGAACTATTAAAAACAAACAAAAAGTATTAATGTTAATAGTGTAGTTTGGTATATACGTAATCATCCTCATCATAATTACTGTACTGCTGGACAGATACCTCTCGCAAGGCACGTCACTCTTTAATCTTCGGCTATCTGCCTCCAACCACTTAAGAATTTAAACGTTTATATATTTGTCGAATAGCTTTTGGCACTTTATTCTCACCGGGTGTCATAGTATGACACCTATTTTTATTGTTTACGACGGATGCTAAAGAATCAGACCCCCTAAACCTTCCCTTATATACGCCATGTCCTACGTATATCGTTACGTCATCGAGTCTCAGGGCGTCCTACACTACGTTTGCCGATTCGTGGTTTCCACTCTAGAACAGCGGTTATCGGTTCTGCGATAGATATGACCAGCCCACTGCCACTTCAGCACTTCTGCCCTAGGTAAACATACTTTTGTACTATTTATAGAGCGAAGCCATTTATGGCAACCGGTCCCTGAATAACGTGCTGTTGAACATGACCTTAGTTTATCCAAGTTCATCCAGAGACCAATGCGTTGAGAAGCCAGGCTCAGGCAGGTCAGTCAGGCTGTCTAGTATCTATTGCAAGTCCTCCAGCGATGCACCCATTATGACGATGTCATCTGCAAATTGTAAGTGAGAGAATTACTGCCATTAATACCTTAAACACAACCTCCAATGCGTTTGAGCATAACCGATAACCGCTGGGGTAGGCATGTTCTAGAGTGGAGACCACGAATCGGCAAACTTAGTGTAGGACGCCCTGAGAACAGATGGAGTGACGATATACTTAGGACAGCAAATAGTGGTTGGAAGCAAAAAACGGAAGATTGGGCTGAGTGGCGTGGCTTGGGAGAGTCATATGTTCAGCAGTGGACAATGATAGGCTGATTATGGTGATGATGATGATAAACCCATGAAAAGGAATAAATGACTTAACAAAATTTGATTCATTTCACAAACGTACCCACTTGAGTTTAATGTTTGACGCGTTAAGCGCCTATTAAAACATTGTGAATCCTAAACAAACAAACAATTTGCGTTGTGTTAAATCATCTCTAAAGCCTTGGCGGCTTGTTAGGTTTATTTTTAACTTTGAAAATTAAAGGCGGTTTGAATTAATCCACAGTTTTTGGAAACGAACAGAGTTTCGCCCTCATAGTTCCTCGCTAAGATTTTATCCTCTTTTGTTTTTTTATTTGCGTTTTGTGTAGGTATTCTGCCAGTATATATTATTAATACAGAGTCGAGTGTTTGTATACAAGGTTAGTTCTAATCAGTTAGCATCCTTAAAGGGCACATTCTGTACATTAAAACAAACAACTTTTACTACGGGGCCAACATTGAAATCGCGAAAAAAACAGCAGTTCCATACATTTTGCCCAAGATCAATGAACTTTTTGTATGGCACAGATAATAAATTGTTCGCTATTTCAATGTTGGCCCCATATTAAAAGTTGTTTGTTTCGATTTACAGAATATAATTAAAAGCATGCTAACTGATTAGATCGAACTAAACCGGTATATTATGTCAAGATATTTATGAAATCCAGACAAATATTTATATTTTTATTTGCAGTCGAAGTTACACAAAGCAAGTCACAGCCAAGGTCCAAGTCATGCACTAGTCTGTAAAGGATCGGTACTTTTATTAGAAGCTACAAAGATCACACAACACGAAATGACAAGTTTCACTAAATTATATCGCTTGTCCACACTCACGCATGTAATGTGGCACTTAATACATAAAAAACATACATTCGAACTTAGAGTAACGAACTAATTCAAATTGAGAACCTTCTTTAATGAAGTCGGTTTCTTTATACTTGCTAGTGACGAAACGAGCAAGACATTCGCCTGGTGGCTTACCACCAGGCGAATGCGCCTGCCTCTAATAGTAGCAGTGCCAGAATTGAGAACTTGCGAGTACAATCCTGTACTGTGTTCGTCGCCCTGAGATATTAGATGTTCAATCTCTATCTCTATCTCTATATCTCTATATATATAAAGAAGCTGATTAAAAAACATTTTTCCATATTTCCGCCAAACACCAGATTCATATTATGTACTAGGTAAGTAAGTAAGTAAGAGAGTAATTTGAACTAATCAATCAATTCAGTGAACTTATCTGAGTTTCTTAAACTTTTGTGATATTCCTTTTACTATTATTACACATATGAATAAATCCTACTGTTTAAACCTTTTCTTATGTAAGTAAGTACAACGGTGTCTGCGTTTTTTTCTTTCTTATTTTTTGTATTCTGTATTATATGTATTCTGCCAGTTTCAAGTACATATATGCATATTACAAGTTTTTGATAGTATATCAAAAATAAATAATTGGAAACAGCCACGGTCAAGTACAAGTCATGCCCCACTGCATAGTCACAGCCCCTGGTGTTCGTTTGTGGCGACTTTCATATGAGCTTTTACGGAGTTTTGATAGGTCCTGTGAGTTTTTTAGTTCTAACATACCAATAGTACAAATTTGTAGGGCCATACAATTCAAAAACTCATAGCGAGAAAGCAGTTTTGTACGATACTTAACTTAATTATACCTTTTTTGTAGGACAATTTGGTGGCTTCTTCTGCTGGTGGATTTTTTTATTCTTTAATATGGAAAAATTAGTTTCCATTGGCATCACACTTTGTACATTCTGCCATGGGCATTTTAAAAGTTGTTGATAGCATCAGTAACCAAGATAAGTTATCATAAGTCCAGAAATCAAAGCTGTTCACACAAAAACAGTCACGGTCAAGTCCAAGTCATGCCTTAGTGAAATTGTGGCGGCTTTCTTAAGAGCTTTTACGGAGTTTTGAAAACAACAAGAAAATATTATGTCAGAGTTATCACCACACATATTTTTTTAAATTTCGCTTGTATGCCACATATTGCCACGTATTGAACGAAAGTGGAATTTATTTTAGGGTTTCGTACCCAAAGAGAATCCAACTGTACCCTATTATTAAGCCGCCAACCGTGTCTGTCTGTCTGTCAATCTGTCTTTCCGGTCTTTACTGACCTATAATCTCGTGAGTTGTAATAGACAGCCGGTTGAAATGTTCACAGAATATTCGCTATACACTTAACTATCGCGGATTATCTAGTACTTGTAGTGAGTGGTACGGAACCCTCGTTGTCCGAGTCCTCTGATTTGACGGCTTTTTTTTATAGACTAACCGAGCGAAGGAATATTGGCTTTATATCCTCCTTCTTACTCCCTGTTCCTTCGAGAGTGGGGTGATCCGCGAGTGGTAGGTACACTCCGCGCAGTCATCCCTCTAGGATTTAAATGCATTCTGTAGGTTTATTTTAACAATATTAGCAGTATTTTTACTAAAGATTACAGTTAACCTTTTGTTGGTTGTATTTTATACTACCTTTTTTTTAAAACCCAAATTCATATGTGAGGGCGTCAACACTATCTGTGTTCGCTCAAGTAAAACTTCGATGTTACTACTATGAATATACTGTTTTCTTCAGCTAACTAAGGTTTGCCGCAAATTTCGACTAATTTAAAAGCCAACGACACTTATTTATGCGTAAAAATATACTTTCTTGGCGAAAAAATGAATAATACTTTATTAAGGAATCGAATCACCTATTTTTTAAAGAGAATATTGAGACCCAGCGAGCAATGAGCTAAATCCTCCAAGCCAGCGATCTAATAAAAATGATGAGGCCTGTCTCAGCCAACTTTATTATTAAAGGTGAATTTATGAATAATGTAAAGCTGGCGAATTATTTGGGTGTTTTAATGGTCTTAACGAATGGAGGAGTTTTCACGGAAAATTGTTCGGTATTGTTTAATTTTGCGAAGCGTAATTGAATCGTTAGTGATTTGGAGTCTTATTTGGTTGTATGGAAGAACAATTTTGCAATAAGTTTTTTTTTGTTATTATTTATGTCATCATCAGCCCGGACACGTCCACTGCTGAACGAAGGCCTCTCCCTTAGCTTAGACCGCCATACTGTACGACAACCTGCGATATGCATCCACCGGTTGCATGCGACTTTCACAATGTCGTCGGCCACCTAATGGGAGGCCTTCCAACGCTGCGACATCCGGCTACGTGGTCGCCACTCAAGAACCTTTCTTCCCCATCGGTTATCAGTTCTTCGAGCGAAGTGGCCTGCCTATTGCCACTTCAGCTTGCAAACTCTGCGAGCTATGTCAGTGACTTTGGTTCTTCAATTGGTGAATATTCTCGTTCCGTTTGTCATTATTTATGTAAAATAACAAAGAGCCAGAGGAGCTAAAAGAGGTTAAAAGGCTACTAAGCCGGCCTAGAAAGGGTGGAAAAAATTGTTCATATTTTTATCTACTAGCAGCGTCCCGCGGTTTCACCCCTATTCATGGAATAAAAGAAGCCTATGTTTTATTCCAAGGTATAAGCTACCTCTGTACCGAATTTCATCCAAATCTGTTCAGCCGTTTCATCGTGAAATGAGTAATAAACACACACACACACTGACAAACATTCAAATTTATAATATAAAAAAACAAAAGCTGTAAAAGTGTATTAATAGACAAATATGGAAGCAGGAGAGGCTTTTGTCTAGCAATACCAATACAAGTTGGGCTAGTATAATAATAAAAATTTATTTCTATCTGTAATTAACGACGGACCTATAAATAGTACAAAAGAAATACTAGTACTACGTAGAGACGGACTTACATAATAACACTGCCGTTATATTAAATAAGTAGTTTGCGCTTCCACAAATTTTTTGTTAAGTAATTAACTTTTGTTAAATAGAGCAACTTTTTAAATAAGGCCCGTACAGTAGTATATATTGTTATTAAAACCTAGGCACCATAAAGTGTAGGAGATGTCCTAAACTTTGCTATTAATGCCAGCAATTTTACAGTTGATAAATATACAGAGTTGATATAAATATACAATACAACCTCTTTTCTGTCGCGCTCGCGACAGAACTGCATGGTCAAGGCTGGCCTACAACAAAAAAACGTTTATTTTTTGTTTTCATGGCAGTATAGTATAGGCAGTTGACAGTCATGAAAGCATTTTGTCTGTTGTCTTTTTGCACCATTTTCGCAAGGATTTATTGTTTTATCTTCGTTGTGCTTAATTGCTGTGCTTAAAATTTTGATTAATTCGATCACAGATGATAAAAAGAAACCTGTGCCTTCAAAATCTTGTGTAATTATTGTGTAATTCTTGGCTTTTTAATATGCGTTTATTGCCAGTAATCTGTTGTGTATTTCAGCATGATTCTAGCTGTGGTTTTAACAATGATCTATTAATGTCGTAAGATTATTGGGTTTCAGCTAAAAAACTATACTTAGTGGAAAAAATCTTTCTAATTCCGTGAGCGGCAAATGGATAAAGAAATAACGCAAACCATGCCTTTTTTACTGTGTATTCTGGTCCGATCCCATAAAGAGATACTACATGGGGTCAGTTAACGTGTGGCCGATCAAACTAATATAATTAGGTAGGTACTTGAAACGGGAGAAACGGCACCCGTGCCTCGAACATGGCAATATCAAATCAGCCGACGCGACGTCTCCTGATTATGAGTTTCAGTCGCAACAGCAGCAATTATTGAAACAAGTGTGTAATAGTGGTATCTAAAGCTATCTCATGTGCGTCTACTGCCTGCTTGTCTTGCTGTCTTTGACATTCATTAAAACGTATTATCATTGATGTATTATCGTATCAATGGAAGTATAGCTGTGTGCACGTTATTTGCTTGTGTTACATTTTTTCCACATTATTATTGTGATATTAGAGCGTACCCCGTCTGGGGAGATGGGGTACGCTATTGAATTAAATAATTCTCACCTCTCTTTTTCTACGGTCGCTCTGTTGATTTTCTATTCTGTGTGCTTGTCTCAGGTGTCAGAATTCAGTTTAACGAGATATTCGTGAGATGCAGCGGTTATAACCGCAGTCAAACTTCACAGGAACTCTGGCTTTGCGGAGTCAAAGTTGGTAAACTTTCGCCAATGGTATCGCCAATTTACTTCCTGGCACGTTGTGTTAGACTGGTCGTTTTGATCCCTTCGGCTGCGTTGGCAACTAAATATCGGAAACAGTTGTGTTTAATTTAGTAACGTGTAGTAACGTTTAGTGCTAGCCATGAAATTTTCAAAAAAGTCATTATAGTTGCAACAGAAAATCAACTGAATACTTAACAATTTTTGTTGGCTGAATCGAAAGAGTTGCTGTTCATTTCGCGATTGAATCATATTTTTAGGTAATAAGCTTGATCTACAAAGTTATCTACAAATAAATTCATGCTCTACATATGTATGTAAATAAATAAATGTTTATTTAACCAAAATAGTGTATTGTTTTAGAATGAAATCAAAATGGAACCAATATTTGAGACATTAAAACAAGTAAAAGTTTTTTTGTTTCTTAGTTTAGTTAGTAAAGATATGTTTATTATTTTGTTTTGTTACTGACTGCCCCTGACCTTTTGTTTCATGGACGTTTTACTAGTACTTAAGTCGTTTTCCACTCAAGACGTTGTCACCATGTAGACGTTTTAACATGCCGACGTTCAGCAAACATCGTCATTTACCCTGATAGTCGTTCTGATACGGAGTATATATTTTTTTTGTAGGAAAGTTTTAAGCTTTTGTCATGTATTTTTTTTTCTTAGTTCTTGGCCTCGCACGTTGTGCATTCTGCCAGTGTCAAGTTTATGATTTTTGCAAGTATTTATATTAAAATCAAGTCAAATATGTCATGATATCACAGTCAGTCACACAAAATTAGTTATAGTCGAGTCCAAGTCATGCCCTAGTAAAGTTGTGGCGACTTTACTATGAGCTTCTACGGAGTTTTGAAAACAACACAAAAATACATGTTTCACCATGTTATATCACTTGCCCACACTCGTGCATGTAATTCAACACTCAATGAATAAAACACCACCATTTTTAATCATTAATTCGCGATAAAACACAAGTTTAAGAAAATAATAGAACACAACGACATGATTTTTCCGTGTTCCCGCCAAAACTTTTGTCATGTATTTGTGTGTAATGCGCGACTGTACTTGACACATGACATTACTTTATACAGGCTGAGTCAATAGATTATTGACAAGCAAACTGCTTGTCACTTGTGCAGCACACTGCTCCACGAGGAATAATATTTTCACGTATTTGTTAGAATGTGAGGCTCATTTTAAGTTGAGTTCAAATTATTTTTAGTTATGTGTTATTAAAATAAATAAAGAACATGGACCGAACATGTCGTCATTTTTTGCAGTTACTTGTACAGATTCTGTACCCACCTAGTACCAAATTAAGGAATCTGAAATTTCAGGTAATCATGAATATCTATACTATAAATAAATTTAAAAACCAAATAATGCGACAACGCTGAATCACAACCAATAGTCGTGGTTTGTAAGCTGTAATCATATTATGTATATATTATAGGCATACAAGTATCTCCTTTAAAAGACTTAGGTTATAGATTTAGGTAGATATACAATTACTAGTAAATCAAAGCTACAACTTGATCTGTCGTGACTTCAATAGACAGAACATTTTTACATCCTGCAACTATCTTACCTATGATTGTATTATGATACGTCGTGGTGGGTATTTTTATACATAATTTTTTATACGGGAAACCATATCTGACATTTAGTTTGCAAAATAAAGATGGAGTGTACGCCGGAACCGGGACGGATTGCATGTATCCCAGCAGTCTTTTGGGATATATTCTTCCACGGCAGACGCTACTTTCACTGTTGTGTAACAGAACCGCAAACTATCATGTAAACTTATATCCAGATCAATGTGTATAGATTTAGTTCAGTAATGTTTTTGTTACTGAATTAAATGTATTAATCTACAAAACAAACATATTATACGTAATTATTTAGGTAGAACACATTTAAATGTTTTAATGATTATCAGAATTTATTCGTCCGAAAGGACGAGTAAATAGGTAGGCGTAGGATGCCTTGATTGAAAGACTTTCAAGGCGTTTCATTTGTCGCTTGTAATCAAGCTGAAATTTCGGCAGCTATGCTAAATGATGGGAGAGAGACGAGATGGCAATCAAACGCAAGCCTATAAAGTAATAAAAAAATGGAACCAAAGTTAGACTACATATTCCTTAAATAATTTGATATTTTGTAAACAACTGTGGAAGCAAGTATAATAAGTAGTAGTATTTTTCAGTTTTGAGAAGTCTCAAACTTCTAGAACAATTAATACAAAAACGTTTTATGTGTGGGTATTTCCTCATGTGTTTATCTGTAGAATATTTGTAACTATATAAAAAATATTCTGTAAAAATTACAAAGACATCCTTCGAGAACGGAAATCTGCAACATCGATAATATTAATCTTGGTAATTTTTTAAACCGACGTTTTTGGGTAGTCAAAACACCACGTTACTACTCGGTGTGAGTAGGTGCCAACCTTATTCGCATGTAAATAGAGGAGTCATATTGAAATTCTAAGGATTCCAGGGATGTGGGTAATTCCTTTTTTTAAACGTCTTCCTTGCGGTACAGACGAACTCGTACATTCAGATTTGTGCCAGTAGATTTATCGATAGCTCAATTTTAGCAGATTTTGTGCCTTCAGGTAGAAGTACCTAATCTTGGAGGTGTCTTCAGCTTTTAAAGTATTTTTTTACTTGGGAAGGAGAGACATTTTTGTGTATTTCTGTTTCTTTGCATCAATTGTTTTTCACAAATTTTTAATTCACAAAAATAACAGCGTTTGTGTTTATAATTATACTAGCTGACCCGCCCCGGCTTCGCACGGGGGTAAATACCGCCTTCAATAATGGAGGTGATCAATTCGACATGTATACGTATGTAATATTACTGGAACTGCAATATATTGACATAAGTCTGAACTAAAGATCATCATCATCATCAGCCCGGAGACGTCCACTGCTGAACGGATGCCTCCCCCTTAGACCGCCACACTGTACGACAACCTGCCATTTGCTTCCACCGGTTGCCCGCGACTTTACAATGTCGTCGGTCCACCTAGTGGGATGCCTTCCTACGTCGCCACTCAAGATCTTTCTTCCCCATCGGTTGCCAGTTCTTCGAGCAATGTGGCCTGCCCATTGCCACTTCAATTTGCAAACCCTGCGAGCTATGTCGGTTACTTTGGTTCTTTGGCGAAAATCCTCGTTCAGGCGGATTTTATCGCGCAAAGTAACTCCGAGCATAGCTCTCTCTATTACCGTAAACTATTAGGTATGCTCATAACGATATGTTTCAAAGCGATTGTATTGATCTAAATAGTACGAAAAACAAAAAAAAACTCTTTTCTGGTCACTTACGATAGCCAAGCAATACTATATTCAGGAGAATTCTTAAGGTGCATTTTACAGTTCGTTGACCGACCGTTCGTTTTAGTCTGTTTCAAAACTACAATAGATAGATACAAATAGAAAGATTGAAAATAGAATCAAACAATCTTATGAAAGCTTTTTGCAGACATATGACTGTGAAGTGTAATAAAACAAAGGGTTCTGTACCGAACAGTTTTATGTGTCTTGTCGATATTGAAAATAAGGATTGAGATGGAATTGTTTGTCTAACAGACAAGCAATTTTTGCTTTTTTATTTTATCTATTGCAGGTTCAAGTGGTATAAAAATACTTGGATGAAAATGGGGAACAATGTTGTCAATTACATATCATTGTTGTCATATTTGCGTATTATTTCGATTTGGTTTCTTTTTTATCCGTTGAGTAAAATGTAAAATGTGTGCCGTGGTAGCCTAATGGAAGAATGTTGCGACTTGAATCGTGAGTCAGTTCAAATCCTGGGCTCGTGCTAATGTTTTTTTTTAAATTAATGTACGGTTTTCTAACTGGCTTTTTTGTGAAAGAAAACATCGCGAGGAAACCTGCCTTAATTCTCGCGACTGGGCGTGGTAGATATGGCCCAATCTCCCTTCGAAGTTAGGTAACAGGCTGTTTATACTATTATGCTAATAAGATTAAAATGTACCATTTTTGACCCCAATGTAGCCTTATCCATAAAATTATATTTTGTTGCTCATTAATTAAATATAATAAAAAACGTTGCTGAGATAATATTACTTATCATAATAATGTGTGATAATTAACTTTACTGCAGGGATAATAAAGTTGATGAAAATGCTGTATCTAAACTCCGACTTTAATATTGTTTGGTAATAATACCCTTTTTTTTATACAACTTCATCTTCGAAAACCTGGATGATATCTTCATATTCTCTAGTAATTTTGATTTAAAAACCAAACCTACAGAACCGATTTCGATACAATTTATGTAGGACCACCTCTGAAGTAACCTCCGAACAAAAAAGAATCATTAAAATCAGTTCATAATTGGCGGAGTAATCGCGTAACATACATACATACAAAAAAAACCTTCAGTAGAATTGAGAACCTCCTTTTATGAAAACAAACAGTAAACATGCCTACGGTTTTAACAGTCATTGACCTTAAATGCAAGGTTGGGGACACGTCTTACATGGTTAGATTAGGATTTCCATCTTTTTTTGACGAATACATACTCGCAAATTTTTGCGTACAAACAGGATTATCTTATCTTTACTCCTTTGCAGCGTCCTATGGCCCTTTGTAATGGTTTCCATTGTTGAACTCTGACTGTTCTCGAGGGTTATACAGGTTGGAGAACCTGGCTCTCCAAAGGATAGTATTTCCTCGAATAACTTCTTTTCTAAACTTCGAGATTTTGAGTTGCTTGACGAACATGTTGTTTTTTTCCAAATAATATGTTGAATGGGAGACCTAACATCATCACATCAACAGCCGGAACACGTCCACTGCTGGACGAAGGCCTCCTCTAAGGAGGGGTTGGGAGATCTAACGTCGCAACATAATTCTATTCAAGATTGTAGCGTTGCAGACCACTCCTGTAGCACAAGGAAATTGAGCAGAGACGAGACGGTGGACCTGCCTGTCCTGTATAAGAAGTTGAAATAATAGCTAATAAGTACTTCGACAAATACAAGATTTTATGAATTTAAAAGCACTGTTCGTCACTGACAGGTAATAAAATTTAAAGTCGTCACACTCCGCTTAAGTACGAAGATCCTGAGCTGGATGCGGTGAAAAGAAAGAAACCCTACAAGATAAAACGGCAGTTATATTATGTCCATTACGTTAATACGAGTGATTGAAAAATGCTTTAAGATTCATCAAACATATTTATTATCTCCGTTATCCATTTTATTGTCTTAATATTTTTTTTGCAATAAATATTTATTATACAATGTGTAACAAAAAGGTCAACAATACTGAAGGGTATGTTATGTACTCATCATTACGGACAACTTTGACTATGGAACCAACAATGAAATCGCAAAAAAAACAGCTGTCCATTCATTTTGTCCAAAAAAAAAACAACAACTTTAAACAACTTTTACTTACCTTTTAGTAAAAGTTGTTCATAATTATGAGTACATACCTACATACCCTTCAGTATTGTTGAACCTTTTTATTACAAGTTGTATATAAAATATTTACAAAATATTTATTTATTGTTATTACAAATAAATCATTTCAAATGTGGCAATGCCGCCAGCATGCTGGGTACGCTGCCGACTGGTAGTGGGTTTGAGCATTTGGATTGTCTCTAGACTTTCATCGGTCTGGATACAATCCTTTTGTTTTTTTTGTTGTGTAGTAGGCTAAGTAGTCATTGTAGTTTGTTGTTTTCAAATTAAATAAATAGTCAAAATATTACTAAGTCTAACGTCAAATTTGCCCCTCGCCCAAACGTGCCCGTTAGGCTAGCTACGTTCCCCCGCTGTATTGCGAGAGAAATCTGTTGCATAATATATATACAAATATAGTCTAATACTATAAGAATCGAAAGACAAGTTTTTTTTAAAAGTTTTTCAAGGTTATTTCTCAAATACCCCTGATAACATCTTTTTTATGCACTCGTCTGACAGATTCTGACGATATTATTTTGTTTACCTAAATAATGATACGAAAAACTCGATTCAAGGAGAATTGGTTCGAGATATGAATTTTCGAACAATGGCTTGCGCTCGAATATAGCATGCCTAATCGCAAAGGACGATTCAAGGTAACTTTTGATACAGTATGAGAACAGGTCGGGCACTGGTGATATCCAGGTACAGAGACAACTAGTTGTGAACAAGTACCTTTAGATGGAGTATGAGAGTAGATCAGGTACAGGCGATCTCCAGGTACAGGGACAACTCGGTCTGAACAACATTTTCAAAGGACAAAGTTTTTATGTTTTTTTTACTTAAGTAAACCAAAAAAATAATAAAAAACGCGAATGAAAACACAATTAGAATAAAAATCTTAGTCCTAGGATCTGGTAAAGACGATTGCAATAAATAAGTAAGTAAGTAAGTTCGTATAGGCTGAGTGGCCAGCCCTAGCGTCAGAGTTAATGTGCCGCCCGGAGGCCTCTGACATGGCTGACGGTTGTTGTTATAGAGACTAGAACAAACAACCGGGACCAACAATTTAACGTGTCATCCGACCCACGGCAGCGCTCAGAAATAAATGCCACTCACGGTCACCCATCCGAAGACTGACCGGACCGTCCGTTGCTTAACATCGGTGATCGTTTAGAATCACAAGCTAAACAAGCTACGCCACGAGCGCTGAAACGAACGATTAAAAATAAATAACTTGAATATAAATAAATAACTAGACTATAACTATTTGTAATAAATACCTAATTAATCACGTATTGCATATGACATCGACGGGAAGCGATAGATCCAGAGTTTATCTAAAATAATGTTCCAAAAGGCCACAGGCTGAGCCTTGTACACAGCCTTTGCTCATTATCTTGGTAACTCTTTCTCCTGCAAGATCGAGTATGACTTTACGATCTTGAATGTAGCTGATAATTATTTTGAAGATATTCTGTGGACAGCTAAGCACCTCAGCTTCAAATTGAGCTGGCAACCAAGCATTGTCAAAACCTGCTTAAATATCAAGTGAGACCGAAGAAGCTAGTTCTAGTAGCTTCTTGTCTCTTTTTGCCGCACGTATTATATGAAGTGGAGTATTAATAGCTGCTGTAGAGTTTCTTCGTTCCCTGAAACCAAATTGTCTTTCATTGGCCATTCTATTTTTAGATGCTTTGTACATAATCCTTTTAGTAAAAAGATTTTCAAGAAGTTTTCCAAATACCGACAAAAGTTCTATGGGGCGAAATAAACCAAGAGCACTGTACTCATCTTTTCCGGGCTTAGATATAACTTTAACATAATTATGCTTCCTTCCACTGATGGGGGAAGTGCCTAAGTGTAAGACAGGTAGATAGATTTGGGAGGTTTTGGCGGGAACACGGAAAAATCATGTCATCATCGAATTAATGATTAAAAATGGTGGTGTTTTATTCATTGAGTGTTGAATTACATGCACGAGTGTGGGCAAGTGATATAATGCGGTGAAACATGTCTTTTCGTGTTGTTTTCAAAACTCCGTAGAAGCTCATAGTAAAATCGCCACAACTTTACTAGGGCATGACTTGGACTCGACTATGACTGTTTTCGTGTGACTGACTGTGATTTAAGGACATATTTGACTTGATTTTAATAAAAGATACCTGAAAAATTATAAACTTGACACTGGCAGAATGCACAACGTGCGATGCCAATAACAAAGAACAAAAAAAAAAAGTGTAAGACATCTATTCATGATTGCTGTTATTAGCTCCGGGAAGTTGATGGCAACCTGTAAACATTATATCCACCGTAAGTTTATCAGACCCAGGGGCTTTTCTAGGATTCATTTGTTTGAGATACTCAAGTATTTCCACAGAAACAAAAAGAGGATCATGTTCCATACTTGGAAATTCTTCTAGACGTGATCTCAGGAGGTGATGCCGTGGTGCTGTATCTGTATCAACGCTGTCATCCGGATATAAATATAAATGGTTGAGTAGCGCCGTAGCTGTCAGATCTCTCTCTAATTATAAATGTGGCTGGTAGTTGTCGTTTTGATGTTTCTTTTAAGAGTCTATTAGTGACAGACCATACATTTTCTTTGTTATGAAGCTCAGAGCATTCTCTAAAATGTTTTATGGATTATTCTTTGTGCTCATTAGCGTAAACTGTTTTCAATTCTTTTTGCTTCAGAATAAGTTCCTTTAGCGGGTGGTTTCGCTTCTTTGCATCATGTAAATCGCGGTATGCAGAGATGTTCTTTTAAGTATCTTACGTTTGTTAGTCATGGTGGCTTATGTTTAACTCCAGTTTCTTTTTTAACAGGTATGGAATCATCACATGCTTGATGCGTAATCGACGTCAATTTGCTTATGATATTTTCTAGGTCTAAGGCGTTAGCGTTTGGTATATCTTGATCTAAGATATTTGAGGAAACCATATGAGTATACCCTATAGTAAAATCGTTGTTATTCGCAATTTTCAAAACATTGGAGCCACGCTGGTTTGCCCTAATATTTCCCCAGGCAAAAAAAAAAAAAAAATCCGTTCAAGACTGCTAGCGTCGTCCGATAACCTTGAAATGATGGCACCACGCAGTTTGGAATAGGGGCGCTGTTTTGGAGTTTCAATTATTAAATCCTCCAACTCACGAGTACAGCTGGTGTCGAGGCGCGCCACCACATAATTGAACTTTGTGACCTCCTGTTTAATATTGTTTACAGCAAATTGTGCCTCTAGACTGTCGAACCATAGCTTCGGACGATCTTTACAAAATGGAGCGGTGCCTATTGAAACTCTGTTGATTACCTTCTCTGATCCGATGTGCATACCGTTCGCGGCGGCTCCGCAGTTACACCCACCCGCGCCACGCTCACCGGGAGTGGCGGAAACCGGTTTGAAGTCCTCCAGTTCGCTGTCAGTCATACAGGAAC
This sequence comes from Erannis defoliaria, assembly GCA_905404285.2. NCBI lineage: Eukaryota > Metazoa > Arthropoda > Insecta > Lepidoptera > Geometridae > Erannis > Erannis defoliaria. The sequence goes on along the minus strand of FR990066.1, from coordinate 4,506,384 downwards.
ACAAAAAAGAAACAGAGGTGGAAAAACGGAACAATAGGTGGAGGTGTGTTGTGTGAAGCCTGTTATTAAAAAAAATTGCCAGTATACAAATACACAAAAATCATAAATTTCCGCTGTTCAAAAGCTGCTGCGCCGCGCTAGCTACGTAGTTTCTACAGTACCGTGTTCGGGGGGCGGACTACGCACTGAAGTTCTAACTAATTTTAAGGTATCTGTATACACACGTCTCTTAATAACGAATCAGAAATTAAACTTATCATCATCGAGTACACACGGCACTCATTTTGTAAAGAAATCGTAAAATAAAGTTTAGTTTACACTAGCTAAAATATTCAGGAATTTCATGCACGTTACACTCCCACCAATTAAAAACTAGGCGCATAAACTTGCAGATGAGCATACCATGATCATGAACCTGATAAGATTTTTTGTCTTGCAGTACCTTGACATTTTTACCATGCAGTATCGGGAGTTCCTGTGCAAGTTTTCTTGAAAATCTAAATTTTGCATTTAGTTGTAATTGCTGCTATAAAAATATTTCAATTCAGAGTCATGCTTTAACTCTAATGTAAGTTTGTCTAACTAAACAAATAATAATTCATTATAATGACGTCGTTTTGCAGCTACTTACAAACAGATTTCACTCTATTTAACTCTCGAAGAAAGTAGAGTCAACTCAACATAAGCTCACCAAATATCATAGTACTTATCTAAATAACCATAATAACCTATAAAATATCTTGACATAATTTTATAAATAATACCGGGTGTTAGTTTGAACACCGTTATCCTTCTAGGATATCATTGTACTCATCATTATGAACAGCTGTTTTTTTTCGTGATTTCAGGTTTGGTCCCATAGTAAAAGTTGTTCAAAATTATGAGTACAATGATATCCTAGAAGTATAACGGTGTTCAAACTAACACCGTGTATAAATTATTACAAAATTGTACAAAAAATCACAATAATTTCATCTTATTATTCTCATCTAGTGGTTATTGGCTAATCCGAAACGAAAATCAAAACGTATAATTATGAGATTTATTATAATTTAATAAAAACTTTGTTTGTTCAAAATAAAATTGTTGTATCACGTTATTTTATTTTGTTGAAGTACATATATATATACTCAGCCATAAATTCACTTCGCAGTTCAGCTCGTTATCTAAAACAGGGAGGTTCGTGAAAGTGGTTTAATACAATTCACAAAATGTTAACATTAAAACTAGTGATGTTTATAGTATGTTATGTAGTGAATTCAGTTAGTAGTTACAAGGTGCTCCTTTTTTTCCCGTTTCCCGGAATAAGTCATACAATTTTGAGTGAGGGGTACGTGAGGAATTTAGTCAGTGCTGGGCATAATGTAAGTTGAATGTTTTGACTGCACACCAGTCTTCGATGTCATGATATTGTGTTAACGATTATGAGGCAAATCCTGAATTCCGAAAAAAACAGCTGTTCCAAACATTTTATAGAGGTTCATTTAATTATTTTTTGAACGAGTTGATATTTTCGTCAAATCAGAGTTGGCCCCGTAGTAACAGTTGCCCCCTAGGAGTAACCTCCTTCCGGCTTTGTAACACTGTTTTGCATAACCCTGTATAGATAGTTCCACTTAGATGGATATAACAAACCCATGGTGCGTTTTTAATGGATCTTTTTTTTTGGTCGTTTATTTTTTTGTTCTTCTTCTCCTTCATCAGCCTGTTAGACGTCCACTACTGGACGAAAGCCTCTCCCATAATAGGGAGGGGTTGCCATAATCCCCACGCTTGGCAGGCGGCTTGGGGATCGCAGATTGTTACCAGCGTTAACTAAGAGGACGCTGTTCTTGCGCTGTTGTTTTTTTTTGTTAATTGGTCATAATCTAAGATAAAGCATAACTAAGATAAGTAGTAGCGCTCGTGGCGTAGCTTGTCTAGGTGATTCTAAACGATCACCGATGTTAAGCAACGGATGGTCCGGTCAGTCTTCGGATGGGTGACCGTGAGTGGCATTTATTTCTGATCGCTACCGTGGATCGGATGACACGTTAAATTGTTGGTCCCGGTTGTTTGTTCTAGTTTCTATAGCAACAACCGTCAGCCATGTCAGAGGCCTTCGGGCGGCACATTAACTCTGACACTCTAGGGCTGGCCACTCAGCCTATACGAACTTACTTACTTACTTTAGTACTATGGGAATCAGATAGCCGATAGAATATTTTTATAATTATAATGTATTAATAAAATGAATGATTACTTAGATATCTAATATTTCAATAGATATGCGAGATAAATTACTGAGATTTAACATCTGATATCTCAGGGTGACGAGCGCAGTGCAGTGCAGCGCAGGATTGTATTCGCGAGTTCACAATTCTGGCACTGCTACTGTTAGTGGCAGGCGTGACGCTTACCACCAAGTCTTGCCCGTCTCGTCACTTTAACCGTATAAAAAACTATCTTGATAATGTTTAATCAAGATACGAGAGGATTTTTAATTCTTTAGGTTTTTTACATTCCAGTGTAAGTAATAGGTACCTACTTACCTATAAGTAAGTATTAGATTAAGTTACAAATTATATTAAAGCTCAGTCTCATGGAAATATTATGAGCTGGCTGTTAATTAAAATAATTAAAAACCCTTTTAATTTAGGTACCCATCCACCTATTTACTTATTTTTTTTAGCAGAAATACCTTTGTGAATACATAGCGAGGTACTTACCTTGATATCTTGGAGCATTCAACTTGGTACCTACTCTAAGTAATACCTTTCTGAATTACACGTACCTACTTTAAATAATTATTTTACTTTTAGTTGCGATTTATACTAGATATTTTACATTCGATCTTTAAAAAACCAGGGTAAATTTATAACATCTGAATCTTTGTATTAACGGTTCTTGCCCACAGCATGTCATAAACAATAATTAAATATTTGAAATTATCTGAATCGGTGATAAGTACTATACGAGTAGTTATATGCATTTCCGTTGTAGTAATAATAAAGGTTACGTAATTTATTTAATTCTTTATTGCACACATAAATACATTGATGTACAAAAGGAGGACTTAATGCTAAAGCATTTTGTACCAGTCATCCCTGCAGTTAAAGAGATGGGGATGTAGGCGCACAAAATAAATGATTGTTAAGAGCGAATACAGTAATTACATTTCAATTAACTAATAACTAAAAATATCTATACTTATAAATTTAAATGACTAATTAATACATTTAAATACAAATAATTAATTAGATAATAAAATAAACCAATAATATATACAATATATAATATGAAAAACAAATATTTATGCAATAAATAAATACGAGTGATCAAATGGTTACAAAACTAGAGCTGATTTTAAATAAAGTTCACGCACAACTCGTATAAAGACTGGTTTCGATGGCGCTTGCCGAATTTGGATATCCTTCCATAGGCGCACTGCAACTACACGAAACGAGTCACTAACAAATGAGGTAGGGTGGCTAGGGGTGCTAAGAAGAAGTTTCTTACTAGGTCGAATGGGGTTGGTGAGTAAGTCAGAAAGAAACGTAAAATAGACTCTAAGATAAGAATATGAATACGTAATAGTATGAAATAGGTATTTATTTCTCTTTTTAGGTGACCTATGTATCTCCAATTCCTGTATCGTATAAACAATCTAATGTTCGACAAATAGACGTGTCATCAAACTTCGATAATTTTAAATTTGGTAAGTTTGCGTTCCCTTACGATATTGATCCTAGCTACCTCCTTAGGTACTTGTTTTCTTTGAATAAGCTAATTATACCAGTGCCTAGATATCTTATGTATTCTCATTGATAGTAGATATAATAATTAAAGCTTCTACACGTATTATGTTTTTTTTACGAATAAAAATTGGAAGATTATTAAAATTCTAAACTATGGTTCATATCTTTTATAACTGTATAAAAACATTTTAAGCTGTTGAACTGTATAAAAACAAAACATACCCAGCAGCTATATTTCACAACGCAACACAATTAAAAAAAAATTGGTTAGAATGAAAAAAAAACTGTTAAAGCGTCCTACTGTTTCGTCGTCAGCTATAAAACGTCCACTGCTGGACGAAGGTCTCCCCCTTTATAGAGGGGTGTTGCCATAATCCCCACGCTTGGCAGGCGGCTTGGGGATCGCAGAATGGTCACCACCATTAACGAAGAGGACGCTGCTGCCCGTCCTCCGGTGGGTCTGGTTGCAGTTTAAGGACATACCCTGGTCCTACTGTTTAAAGTAATATAATTATGTATAATTTACAATAACGATGTCGAAATACGCTATGCATAGAAAAAAACACAATGCTGATTCGAAAACCATTTCGAAATATTTCATTCCTGTACCTAAATTATTTTTATGTTTCATTTCTTTTACACTATGAGATGGGGTTTATTTTAATAAAATACATAAAATAAATTTGCACGTCTGCTTCGTTGTGAACCAGCTAGATATGGAGTCAGATGATTATAATGTTTTAGGTGAATCGTTGAACCTAGCAAAACTACTGAACAAAGAGATCGATATAGGGGACGTGGAAGTATTCTACAAGGAAATGCATGAAATGGCTGAGATTGCTCTAAAGCATAGAAAAGTACAAGAATTGTTTTTAGATACGACAGAAGAATTTGATGTTTGCATTATACAGTGGCTGTATAGTGATCTTAATGCAGGGTAAGTAATAGTAATTACCTACTTAAAAGTTTATGCCACTAAACACAGATTTCCCGCTAATACCTGCTTGTGACATGTCTGTGTCGTCCCAAAGTCACCTAAGTCTGAGGAAGGTGCGGGTTCTGAGAACTAATTTAATATCTCAAGGTAACCACATCTAGAAACGCACCAAAGAGTCATTTTTATTTAAGTTGATTTTGGCATCCGGATTATCTGTGGTCAGAATATTTAAGGCTAAGTGAGAAGAGAATCCCTAGAAATTAACAGTCTTACTTAAAAAAACTTCTCAACCGTTAGTCACTGCTTAAGATTCTCTGCCATCTTCTCTCTGACGTGAAGTGTAAGATGCAAGAACAAAACAGAGAAGTTTAAGCAGTGACTAAGAGAATCGAGATTATTTTAGGTAAGGCTGTTAAACATTACTTTAAATTAAAAAAATATCAAATATATTATCTTTCGGCAGCGTTTTTAGTTCTAGGTCGTATTATATTGAAAAGCATAATAATGTGATGAACAAAATCTTTTGGGTTGACAGTTTAGGAAAAATCTTCTGATTTTCTAATTAAGGATGTTTATTAAAAGTTATTTGAATTAAATTAATTTAATAATAAATTCAATTTTTGATTTTTAGTGTTGGGACAGTTTTCAACTGCCCGATGATTTGGTCATCAACTATGGACCCGCATTCGATGGTCTTGAGGCTCATTGATGAAATTCCAAACCCAGCGTACATCCCAGACCACAGGTCTCCAGTTAGCCCACCACTGTCTTTCATCGAAAGGGTTGCAGAGCTATGGAACGTTCTTAGGGTTTATAAAATAAGATGGTAAGTTTGCATGTCAATTGTGTACTGTCAGTATTTGACGGCTGCAGAAGTAGCTTATCCCTTCAAATTGAAGTTTTCCTGAGTCTGAGCTATTTGGAGGGGCTAGACATCTCATGTAGAACCTCGTTACACGGACATTGTACTGTACATTGTACCTATGGGTCTGATCAGTCTAATGACACGTGAACGACTTTTTTTCCAGAAGACCAACACCATATTAAGGTCGGTCAACAGATGTCTGGTCTTGGGCGCGAACGAATATCGTTCCGAGTAATAGAACGTATTACAATATTTTGTATGGAAAGAATCATAAGATTTCAATACCAATAAAATCAGTTTTGAATAGCTTCAATACTTTTGTATAAATTATAAGCAAATTACCTTACCTAAGTGAGACCGAGTTGCTGACGTGCCGTAGATCGATTCTGTTAGTAGCATCTTGGAGGCAGTCCATATTATCGGAGAACTACTAGTATGTTTATTTAAATAATATTTCAGTTTAATGTTACCAGATAATTACTGGGCATGAAGAAATTTCACATAGCTAATATCTCAGGGTGATGAGCGCAGTGCAGTGTGCCGCAGGATTTTGTTCGCTCGCAAATTCACAATTCAGGAACTGCTACTGTTATAGGAAGGTGTAGCTTGCCGCACCAAGCGAAGGTCGTAGTAGTCTTGTTACTCCATTGCATAAAAAAAAAAACTGCAATATCGCATGACGGTTTACTGAAACAATAAGAGTGAGCTTTTTTCTTGTGGCTGACAGAAAGTAGATGTCAGTCCAACCGATGGGGCCTGTAAGTAACACCCACCTGAAGTTCACATTCGTTTTCTAGGGATTTTGCTGCTGATGAGAGTAGAGTATTCAAAGAGGCCTACGGTCCAGCCATAAGAAAGAGAGGCCTTGAGATGCCGTGCATCCATCAAGTCAAATTTAACGCATCTCTGATGTTTGGAAACTCTCACATTTCTACGGGGCTACCCTTGAGCCTACCACAAAACTATATTCCGATTGCTGGATACCATATCAAAGAGGAAGTTCCACCTTTGCCAGAGGTTGGTATTTAGAGAATTGGCGCGTTTTAATGTTTCTTGCAAAACCTGTAATAAGTATTTAAACCTAAATCTGGATTTTATGTTACTCACTGTCGTGTTTCCTGAGAACTACATTATGGTCTATTTCAAGAGTAGAGCAAAAATATGTCTTTTTAATCAATGTTTCCATTCTTAAGCCCCACCGCCGCGCCGCTGACATCATGGGAGTAGGTGGCAAAACGTAAATCTAAAAAAAAAAACAAAAAAATATTTATGCTTAGATACATTTTGTTATATTTATACGGGAATACTCACGTTTAATTAAATCGGATACTCCTACTATAGTTTCGATCACATCCGGTGGACCTTTTATTGCGGTGCGGTGCGGTGGTATGCTTAGATAGGGTTTCAGATGAATTATTTTGTCTTTCTAAAAACCAATAGTGGTTATGGGCCTACGTCCCTAAAAGTTTTTCAAAATATTGAATAAATTAGGTAAAATGCTGTGCATGTAATAAGTAAATATGTAATTAATATAAAACAATTAACATGTGTTTATTATATTTTTCATCTTTGATATTTTACCAAATATAATTTGTACTGATTATGGATATTTTTATTTTATTTATCAAACTAAACATTATGTTATTTTGTGTTCCAACTAGGATCTGCAACGAATAATGGACAATGCCACGAATGGAGTGATCTACTTTAGTTTGGGATCTATGATGAAAGGAAAGACTATGCCTGTAGAAATAAAACAAGGCTTGTTAAAGATGTTCAGCGATCTAAAACAAGTTGTTATATGGAAACTAGAAGAACCACAGCCTAATGTGCCTAAGAATGTTCACATCGTCGCGTGGGCTCCTCAAGCAAGCATATTAGGTTAGTCAACCCAGTGTTTTTACTCTGTATTTAATTTATTTAATCCTTTGTATGTATGTTTCTTTGGCGTCAGCAATAAAGAGTTAATAATTATATATCTATCTATCTAACTCTTTGAGCTTTGTAAATATATATTTTTTCTCTGTTTGTGGTATGTGTTTATATGATAAGATAGGTACTCTAATGATGTTTGGCTGTAGTCTCCATTTTTAGGTTGATCCTATCTATACAATTTTAACATTAGGTATATGAAATACTTATTGAGTACGTAAAAACGGGTAAATTCATAACAATTAAGTCAATGAATAATAATAGTTATTATTATATTATGAAAACTGACGTGGTTTTGGTACATTTTTTATTTATTTATACGGGAATACTTACGTTTAATTAAATCGGATACTCCGACTATAGTTTCAAAAATAGTTATTATTGTTGAGAATGCAAATGTTTTTCGACATCAACAATTTTCAATCCTTAATAAATGTACGTAATTTATGTAGTTAAAATAATAACGAAATTACAATAATATCGAACGGTAAAATTTCGTATTAATTCATGTGTCCAAATAGCAAACTTCTAACCTACTTGAAAAATGTACAATTTATGATGATTTATTAATTTGTACAATGCCAGTAATCTAAAACTAAAGAGGTTTTTATTGAATTTTCTGTATTTCTCAGCTCATCGTAAGACCGTGCTCTTCATTACCCACGGAGGCCTGCTGTCGACCACCGAGACCTTGCACTTTGGAGTGCCAGTCATCGGTATACCGCTGTTTGCTGACCAGTTCCTCAACATCAAACGAGCTGTCACTAGAGGCTTCGGAATGCATGTCCCTCTCTCATACAACCTTCCCGTCGAACTGAAATCAGCAATTGAAGAGATCGTTGGCAATCCGAAGTAAGCTAGTTATCCATTTTTAGAACATTTTCATTCAATTTGGTGTATTTAATCAATACTGCCTAAACAATAAAGTGGGTAGTTGATTTTCCGAAATAATTGTATATTTATCGAACGGCTCGCTGGATAGACGATATTGTAATATCGCGGATCTAATCTGGATAATATTGGGACAGGATCGGGATGAGTGGCTAACAAGAAAGGAGGCCTATGCTCAGCAGTGGGTGATAACGAGCTAAAAACGATGGCAATCATTACCAACCCCAATTCCTAATTCCTTTTACTAAAAACAATAGGGTAGATGACTGATGTTTATATCGTTGAAACCAAAAGCTTTGATGAAGAATTTAAGTAAATATAGTATGTTAATTGAAAAAATAATTTAAATCGGTTAATAATGTTCTGATATATGAGTGTTTAAAGTTTTTATTAGGGACAACTCTGTACCTTTCCTACAAAACTAAAAATTACGTCACGCCTTACTTGTCAATATAGAATTCATATGGCGTACAGAGAAGTGACGTCACGATTTGCTGTTTCGCCTCTCTGTCTAGCATGATATTAAAATATCTTGTTGCTTATTTTTGATCAGATTTTCATTTTCTTTTCATTAATCAGCTATATTTATGGGCCACATTTAAATAGAACAATAAAAAAAGCCAGTCATCTAGCCTATTGACAACTGTTTGCAACTCCTCGTTGCCGTACCAATATCCGTTCAATGTTATATGTATATACTAGAGGTCCCCCGCGACTTTGTCCGCGTATACGGAAGAAATTCTGGCCTCTCCCATACACTCGTATCTCCATACCGCTGGGTTAAAAACTAATTATTTTCCTCCTCATATTCACCACTTTAAATCATCCCGAGTATTATTAGGTGTCGATCATTTTACGAATCCACCCCTAAATTGTCTGTAACACAAAATTATTGGTATCTTAATCAGGTCTGAATTATTCTTTACAGATACAAAGAGAGAGTCAAAGAACTTCAGGTTATTTACCACGATCGACCGATTTCACCCGCTAAATCAATGATTCACTGGGTGGAGCATGTCGCCAAGACTCGAGGTGCCAAACATTTACGCTCCTTAGCACTTGTGATGCCCTGGTACCAGAAATATTTCGTAGATCTTTTAATACTTCTTCTGATCAGTTTAGTTGTCGTTGTTACACTTGTCAAGCAGTCTTTTCCTGTGTTGAAGAAGATTGCCATTGGTTTTTTTAAATTGTATCTGTCTAATTCAAGCAATAAATCGTGTAAAAAGGATAGTTAAAATTTGATTGCGTATATGGGTCTGTACCTAATGTAAGTAATGTAAGTGTAATGTAATTTAGATTTGACCGCATAGTATTAAGAGATAGTAGGAACAAACTTGAAAAAATTGTAGCCTGTTATATATTGTTTGGTCATTGTTATAGATTTGTTAAAAAAACAATATGTTGTTGTATGAAACATAAATAGTTCTACATTAATAATATTATATATAAAACCACTAGAAACTAATACAATAAACATGTTGTACATAATTATTTTATAATTTTACCTATAAACCTTTGGATGGGTTGGTGTTAGCAACATCTATTAGCCATCTGTGGTTGTATGTTATATTTGTTCATTCACTCTTTCCAAAACCTTCTTCTGCAAATAAATCAAGAAACGCAACATGATCATAAACATTGTTTTATTTTAATTAATAATTTACCTGCGACGTGGGACCTCTAAAAGCAGCCTACATATGGTCCATCGAGCCGTCCACCAAAATCAGCTATTTGGAAACAGGTACCATTTTACAGGTGCGAAGAGAAATCAGCGACAGAATTGCCGTCATCAAGACATCGAGACGCCATCTTATACGATTTCATAAAATTTACCTTTCGACACAGGCGTGCCCAACATTCATTCTAGTTTCTTCAGAAGCGAGCAACTTCACTCACTCAAACAAAAGATTCAACATATAAGTTTGAATTTCGCGCGCCGCGCCAGTGCTGCCAACAAACAACATAACTAGTGATTTCGCCCAACCAGCGAGCAGCGTGAATCAACAAAACATTGCAATTTGCAATAACCTATCAAGCAACCAATAGGTTGCAGCATCATAGCGTCGTTGACCGAACAGAACACAATAACAATTAACAATCTCCGTTGCTTAAAAAATCATTGATTTTCTTTGGATACGTGCGACAAATTAATGAAAAAGTGTATACAGCCTTTAATTGAAAAGTACGATGGAGGAAAAAGAGGATACACGACGCCTCCTCGCAAAGAGAGCTGCGTTCAAAGGAAACATTACACGGATGCAAAACAGGGTTAACTCTGGAAACATTGAAGATGCCTCGTTACAGATGTTGCTTCTAATGGAGGAAAAAACACTAACAACATATAGTGAATATGAAGCGATTAATGTGGAATTAGGTGATGCCGCAGAGGATCCAGAAGCGACGGAGACGGCCTACTTCGAATGTTTATCGGTCATACGAACCCGTTTAACCACGGTGGCAAGAAAAGCCGACAGTAAGCCGGTCTCAACATCGGGATCTGTCACCAAATTAAAACTACCGCAGGTGGAAATGCCGCCCTTTGATGGCAAATACTCTGAGTACAAACCGTTTATAGAAATGTTTTCCGCGTTTATTGATAAGGATAACAATTTAAGCGAGATACAAAAGTTTTTTTACTTAAGAGGTTTTTTAAAAAGTGAAGCTTACGATTTAGTTAAAAATTTACCTGTGGTAGGGAGTAGCTATATAGAAGCGCTCAACATTTTGTCTGATAGGTATGATAAGAAACATAAAATTGTTAACGAGCACATATGTGCAATACTCGACATGCCTGCCTGCAACAAAGCCAGTGCTGCCTCTCTACGAATACTAATATCAACACTGAAGCAGCATCTAGCAGCCTTAAAAAACTTAGGGGAGCCTGTCAACAAGTGGGATAGCATACTTGTATGTATGTTGACAAGAAAACTAGATTTTTCTTCTCGCAATGCGTATCACCTCGCGTTGACACAGTCTCTCCCGATACCGACCACTAACACTGCTCTCATACAATTTTTAGAAGCAAGAGCTATGGCTCTCGAATCGGATGACGCTGCGCGTTTAACAGTTGCAGCGAGTGCAACGGGTAAGGTTGCAGCAAACATAATCCACGTGAAGGAGACAAGCTGCATGTTCTGCGGTAAGCCACATAAATTATATACATGCCCTAGCTTCATGCTAGCATCAGTCAAAGAAAGATTAGCCTTCATAAATAATAAAAAGCTTTGCAAAATATGTTTGAATGCGCACCCAAACAAATGCAAATTCCATTTTCGATGCGCTACTTGCAAATTAGGCCACAATAGTTTATTACATGATAGCGAGCAAGTGGCACGCCATAAGGAGCCAGTAATAAATGCGAACGTAGTAAGTATGAGTGCGAACGAGTTGAGCAAAAAGACCCAAGTCCTTTTGCCAACTGCAAAAGTGAAACTAATTTCACAAAATGGTCAAGAGATCATAGTTAAAGCATTGCTCGACACAGCGAGCCAATCTTCCTTTATTATCTCTAGCGTTGCTAGAGCGATAGGTAAGCAACCAACACCTAACTACACTGAAGTGGTAGGTATAGCGAACACTGGGAAGACAGTTAGACATGCGATGCAGTTAGATGTCTTTTCGTGTGCTTATCCATATAAGGTGAGAGCCAATCTCCTGTTAGTAGATCAGATAACTTCAAAGTTGCCTCAATGGCCAATTGATTTAGCAAAAATAAAGCTACCAAACAATATAAAGCTAGCCGATGACTCTTTTAATATCACAAGCGACATAGGTATCTTACTTGGTGCTGATGTGTTTTTCCAGGCGCTGTTACCGCAGGATGATCACATAAAGCTAACACAGGATGAGGATGAAGGTGATGCTGCACAGCCAACAATTCTACACACCCAGTTCGGTTACATTGTAGCAGGTAGCGTCCCTGATTCAATTACCCAGGGTTCTGCTGTTGCCCTATTCTGTCAGGAATGCGAAACTGACATAAGTGCGACAATTTCCAACTTTTGGCAATCTGAAAAGGTACCTGAAAAATTTGTGGAACATACGTCTGAACAACAGTATGTAGAGAAGTATTTCGCTGATACAGTAAAAATAGAAAACAATCAGTTTGAAGTCTCAATGCCATTAAAACTACCTCTTTGTGATATGAACAATGCTCTAGGTGATTCACTCGGTTTAGCATTAAAAAGATTTTTAAATCTCGAGAATAAATTGCAAAAAGATAATAAGCTACATGAAGAGTACAAAAGCTTTATTCAAGAATATCTTGAATTAGGCCATGCCTCATTTGTGGACATTACTCTCTATGATCTTTCGAAAGATCCGATATATTTCTTTGCACATCATGCAGTGATAAAGCATGATGCTATAACAACAAAATTAAGAACAGTATTTGACGGTTCAATGAAAACGAGTAACAAGATATCCTTGAATAATTTGATGTTAAATGGGCCCATAGTCCAACAAGAATTGTTTGACATCTTATTGTTATTTAGAGTCCACAAATACTTCTTCGTCTGTGATATCAGACGTATGTTCCGCAATATAGTAATTGAAAAAAGCCAGAGATCTTTGCTAAATATCCTCTGGAGGGACAGCCCGGATGAGCAACTCAAATGCATTCAACTATCAACCGTTCCGTACGGACTGAAGTGCTCATCTTGGCTGGCTACTCGATGCTTACTGGAGCTAGCCATTAGATTTGGTGAACAATACCCGCTAGCTGCTCCAGTTCTGCTTAATTCAACTTATGTTGATGATGTGCTTCACACAGATAATAATTTAGCAAAGATCATCGCTACTAAAGCGCAGCTAGTTGAACTGTTAGAAAAGGGAAGTTTTCATTTGCACAAGTGGTCAGCGAATCACAAGGAAATCCTGGCAGAAGTACCGGAGCAGCAGCAGAGCTCTGGAGATTTGGAATTCAATAAGGACATGAAAACTTTAGGTTTGAAATTTGATATACAGCAAGATTCCTTCAGAATCACATGCCCTGTAGCTTGCGATATTCCTAAAACAAAAAGACAAATACTGAGCTATATCAGTCAATTTTATGATCCACTAGGAATAGCTGGTCCAATTTTTGTCCAAGGCAAGATCATAATGCAAAAGCTGTGGGATGAGAGCACTATATCATGGGATACGGTTGTTTCACCAAATATACAAAATGAATGGCTGCAATTTTACAATAACTTACAGCAAATGGGTCAAATCACAGCACCTAGAAATGTCTGTCCAGAAAATAGTAAGTCAGTTCAAATCATAGGATTTTCCGATGCTGCAATATCAGCAATGGGATGCGCAGTCTATTTGCGCGTTGTTGACAACCAAGGAAAAACCACCGTATCTCTACTATGCTCAAAGTCCAAAATCGCACCTAAAGCAAGTAAGTTGTCTATACCAAGGCTAGAGCTAAACGCTGCACTACTGTTAGCAAAATTGAGTATCAGAGTGCATGATACTTTAAATAAAAAGATAAAAATCGATAGCGTGCATTTATATAGCGACTCACAAGTAGTCTTGGCTTGGCAAAAAACGGACCCAACAATGTTAAATGCATATGTTGCAAATAGAATCAAAATGATTAATGAGCTCACAATGTCTTTCAAGTGGACATATGTAGCAAGCAATTTAAATCCAGCAGACTTTCTGACAAAACCTTACACACCTACTGAGCTGCAATGTAACCAGCTGTGGTGGTCAGGCCCATCCTTTTTAAAAGACTCTGATTATAACTTCAAAGAATTTAATTATGAATCAACAAAAAACTTACCAGAAATAAAGAACTCAGCAAGTACCAAATTGGTGTGTGCAGCATCACAAGAAAAGGCCAAGTCCTTTATAGATTTACTAATAGATAAGTATTCTTCTATTGATACACTTGTTAACGTCTTAGCTTACATACTCCGGTTTGGCAACAATGCTAGGCCAGGGTCAAACAAAATCAAAGAAAACTTTATAATGTATGTAGAAGCAAGCAAGGCGCTGCGATTATTAATTAAAAACGAACAGGAAAACTATTTTCCACGTGACATGGCTTTATTGCGGGCAGGCAAGCCGGCTTCATCCTATCTAAAATCACTTAATCCATTTATTGATGCCGAAGGCATTTTAAGAGTAGGGGGTAGGCTTCAACATTCGGCACTGCCGTACAGCCATAAGCATCAAATTATTTTGCCGAAAGAGTCTACAGTGACGCACCTTCTCATTCAAAATGAGCATCTTAAATTGTTACACTCAAGTCAAAAGCTAGTTCTAAGTAGCCTGCTACAACGCTATTGGATTGTAAATGGTTTAAGATTAGTTAAGAAATTTCTTCGCAAATGTATGACCTGTTTTAGGCACAAAGGTGTAACTGCTAAGCAGCTGATGGGATCATTACCTGCTGACCGAGTTAATATGAGCCGATGCTTCCAAAAAGTGGGGATTGATTTTGCAGGCCCTGTGGCAGTAAAGCAATCTAGAATGAGAGGTGTCATAACCAGTCGTGGCTATTTATGTTTGTTTGTGTGTTTTGTAACTCATGCTTGCCACATTGAACTTTTATCAAATTTGGAAACAAAGACATTCATAGCATCCCTTAAACGTTTTATAGCAAGACGTAATGTCCCATCTGAAATTTATTGTGACAATGCAAGCACTTTCAGGGCAGCAAATACACAACTGTCAGAACTGTACAAGCTATATAGCTCAAAGACCCATCAGGCTCAGGTTCAAACTGCGGCTTCAAAATTAGGAATAAACTTTAAATTTGTACCTTGTTATTCACCAGTTTTTGCTGGACTCGCTGAAGCAGCAGTAAAAAGCACTAAATCTTTATTAAAAAGAGTTCTGGGTGCACATGTCTTAACTTATGAAGAATTATACACTGTGTTAGTGCAAATTGAGGGGATATTAAACTCA
This sequence comes from Erannis defoliaria, assembly GCA_905404285.2. Classification (NCBI taxonomy): domain Eukaryota; kingdom Metazoa; phylum Arthropoda; class Insecta; order Lepidoptera; family Geometridae; genus Erannis; species Erannis defoliaria. The sequence continues at coordinate 4,491,119 of FR990066.1, read as the reverse complement.
AGACCAATAACTCCAATGTCATCTGACGCTGAGGATATGTCTTACTTGACACCAGGTCACTTTTTAACGGGTGCTCCTCTCAATTGTATCCCGGAGCAGGACTTCACCATCGTACCAGAAAATAGACTTAAATTTTGGACCAAATGCACTGCAATCCAACAGCACTTTTGGAGATATTGGTCAAAACACTATTTAAATATATTACAAAATCGCTCTAAATGGAAAGATAGCCAACCTAATGTAAAAGTTGGTGCCTTGGTCCTCTTAAGAGAGATAGATACCCCTCCGTTGACTTGGCCAATGGCACGAGTGACTAGAGTATTTGAGGGGGCAGATGGCCTTGTGCGAGCCCTAGAGGTAAAAAAGGCTAACGGTAGGGTGCACAGAACCTCTATCACAAAGATTTGTATACTTCCGCTAGAATTAAATTAAAATATATATGTATTGTCAATTAGTAATAATACTAATTAATTCATAACTTTTAAGATAAGTACCTAAAATTCCCTAGATTAAATCTTATGTAAACATGCCAGTATGTTTTTATGTCTAGGGTCGGGAAATTTAGGTGTGATAACTATGTAATATCTAGGTGTCGGGAAATTAAGTTAAGGTATTATGTAATATCTAGGTGTCGGGAATTTGGTTTAAAGTGCTACGTAATAATTTCTAAGATATAAGTAGTTTTAAACTATTAAAAAAAAATGTATGTTGCTATATAGCATAGCTATACAGATTGTATAACGATTGTTTATAAGTTGCATTCATAAGTTTGTTTAAACAACTAGGAGGTCCATGACATTCTTAGTCTTAACACTCAATAATGTTCAATGTTCCTCGTACAATTAGATCCAAGTATGTACTATTATAATTTCAAAATTCTGTTTACCTTCCTTTTTAGTTTTGTATAACATAGTACAGGTATTATGATAAAAAAAAATTTACACTCCACTCTCGAAGCTGATACTGTACAGAGTAGAAAAGGTAGTTTAAAATAGGTTTATAAATGAAAGAATTTAAGAAGTTTTTAAAATTTATATTAAATTCCTCATAAATTCTTGTAGGGGAGTATGTTAGCAACATCTATTAGCCATCTGTGGTTGTATGTTATATTTGTTCATTCACTCTTTCCAAAACCTTCTTCTGCAAATAAATCAAGAAACGCAACATGATCATAAACATTGTTTTATTTTAATTAATAATTTACCTGCGACGTGGGACCTCTAAAAGCAGCCTACAGTTGGTCTCGATCAATATAAAACCTCCGGAGGCTATATAGATTTTGGAACCCAATTAAAATCCAAAAAGTATTAGCAACTAAAGCGTTAAAATAACCTTGAGGATTTTACCCGACAACCAGGGCCTTATTTTATAAAGCTACAAGTACAAGCTTACAATTGTACTAGCTTCTTGTGTCAGTAACTACAAGTTACCAGTTACAGGTAGATGGTTTGTCTTTATCTTAAATACAAGTGCTTGTACAAGTAGTTTGTGCACTGGTTGTATTGTAGCTTTAGAAAACGCCGTATTCAATATTTTTTGCGGTGTTGCCAGTTTTTCACTACAAATACAAGACTTGTACTTGACTTGACTTGGACTTGTAGCTTTAAAAATAGGGCCCAGATGTCAAGAGTCACCACTGCGGATATGTAGGGGTGCGTCGAGTCCAACATGGGTATTAATTGGGTTGTAACCAGTAGTGTGAGAAGATACCGGCAGACCGACAGATGACAACACTGAATACATAAGTCACTAAGTTCTGACACAAACTATTTATTCCAATTAAAACTATACAACACAGTCATGTAAACGGTGTACGAGTACCTCACTCATCAGCCAAAAAACGTCCACTGCTGGACGAAGGCGTCCCCTTAATAGAGAGGGGTTGCCATAATCCCGACGCTTGGCAGGCGGCTTGGGGATCGCAGAATGCTCTCCACCGTTGACAGAGAGGACGCTGCTGCCCGTCCTCCGGTGGTTTTGGATGCAGTTTTAGGACATACCCAGGTCCATTAGGTATGAGTACCTAAACGTGTTTTATACAACCGCCAAACTGTAGTGTTACTACGTTTCAGTTTGAAGGACAATGTTACCAGAAATATGCTGGGCATAAGGAGATTTGACATCTATATTAGATGTCAAATCTCCTTATGCCCATCAGGGTGACGAGCGCAATGCAGTGCGGCACAGGATTTTATTCCCAAGGTCACTATTCTCAAAATGCTACTGTTATGGGCAGGCATGATGCTTATAAGCATACCATATGCTGGTATACCAGTTAGACCAGGGTCGATAATTTTTGAAACCAAAAAATAAATATTTTAAATCAAATAAATTACAGTGTATTTGGGACATAAAAAGGTAAGTTTCACCACAAATTTGGTGTTTTTTTTTGTAAGAGATATAAATAAAAAACCAAAAACGTGTTTTTTTGAATCTTTCACTTACATTTTGAGGTTATGTGAAAAAAAAGAGTTAACAAAAGTTGTAGATCTTTTTATTACCTACAACTTTGCCATTTAACTTTTTTCCATAGGACTTGTAGTTTTGCCGGAAATCGAGATAAGTTTTTTTTCCCCTTTTTTACCCTTAAAACTCACCCCCTTCCCCTTCCCGACCTCAGATCACCCGTAAATTATTTTTCTTTTCTTTCTTATAATATTCTCCTCCTTTTCCAATGGGTTTCATTCTACAAATTATTTTTCACTTTTTAGTATTTTTAGGCTTCTACCCTGGTCAAAGTAGGCGAGCGTCTCGCTTGCCTCGTCATTCATTTGCATAAAATTAAAACGCGCATTATTACTAATCTCAAAACTCTACAGTACATCGGTCTCACATTCCAATCTGCGACCATTTGAAAAGTTCACGTGTTCAAAAAACATTTTCATGGTGTTCCCTAGGGTTTTTTCGTACAACGTACTATCGAGAAGGTGTTTTCGACGATTTTTTCCATAGGAACTTTTAATTCTTTCGTGAAACCAGCTGTCGGCGAAGTGTGCTGTCGATGAAGATCACGATCGATGAAGGGAGTTTTGGCATAAACATTCTATCGGCGAAGCATGTTGCGGCAAATCGTACGGAGCTCAACGTAAATTTTTCACAAATTTGTCACGTCACTGCGTTTCCATCTTTTAAAATATTCTCAGCAGCAAGCATTTTAAACGCAAGTTTCCGGAGTGAAATCTTAATTTAAGACTGAAATATGAGTGGAACAGTTTCCACAGTTCTGGTTTATAATTATGACGCGTTCTCATTATTCTGAATTATTTTCCTTTTTACTTAGAACAGAGAAGTTTGCTTATCGAGAAAACAAATATAAAATGAGTTAAGAGAACAATGAAACTTTGATATTAGTATTAGTCTAATTACTTTATGGAGTTTTTTTTATAGTAAGACACGTGTTGCAGGGGGTTTTTTTTTACAGTAACCCAGCAACAGTAGGGCAACTTTTCTGTAGACTGTAAGATCGTGAAAAGCCGAGAAAGATTGTGTTTATTGTGTTGATCTCGCTGTGTCTGTTTTACAGGTTGTGGTAATTTGTTAATCATTTGGGTATGATGATTGGAGTTTACGTATATATTCTTTAAGTGGTATTTGTCGTCCTCTAGCAGTAATGCTGAGGATCATTGGATGCGTTTCTTCTGTCTTAGTAGTTGCTATCTCTGAATCCGCGCAAAGGTTTCCTGAGCCAAAAATACTCGTTATTATCACGTCTTTGGGTTCTTTTAGAAATCAAAACGAATAATGTTGCTTTAAAAATTTAAATCTACTCAAGTCATGTCGACAAAGTGAAACAAAAATGCTACACTTTCTAGAATCAGAACGTGAGCTCGTCTCTTGACAAGGGTACGACCACTAGGAATAATATATTAACGCCACTTTCATATATTTTTCTCGTGTTATGTGGACCAAACTTGGAAGCTTCTCATGTTTTAGTTTTTCTCTTCTTTGGCAGGTGAAATAAGTTTATAGTACATACATATTTATATTTCTAAGATTTCTTTTAAAATACATACTTTTAATATAATCTTCTTAATTCATCATCATCATTTTATCTTATCAGCACGCTACCCTTGGCCTGAACCCTGATATACAAGTAATCGCTGAGTTACCCTATGACAACGTCATCATTGAAGTCTTAGCCCAGTTGTAGTCTTTTGGTTAGTTATTTTTACAAATCATCATCGAGAAATTATATTCTCCATATACACATTTTTATAAACTCATCTCTTTTTCAGAAAATAATATTGCTCTCCGGAGAAAAATGTAGAGCAAAAATCTTTATTGGTGCTATACAACAGTAAAAAATTTCGCGTATCGCTTTAAGGCACGCTTGTAGCGAGGTTCGTCTAGGCTGGTAAACGGTAGGGGCGAGCCCTAGAATTGCAAAATTTTGAAGGTTTTTCTTTGTTTTCAAAATATATAATTAAGAAATAAATACTGTAATCTTAAAAATCTAAAACTAAATAATACTATATTCTATCTATTAGTATAAATTTCACGTGGTTTCATAATGTATTTTCTTAGTTCTAGCTAATCGAAATGCCGATTTAGTGTCTACTTTTTTTTTTCTATCGAGTCAAACATTCAAAATTACGTTTTCTAAAAAACAAAAAGCTAAAATATTTATGATCAAATTTAATAAAATATTTTTTTTGGTTCAACTTAGGTATATTAAAAAAAAAACAATATTGCACAAGCCCGCCTAGTTAGTAGTCATTGTGAACATTTTTTCCTACGGAGCCAACCCTGACATTGCAAAAAAAAAACAGGTGTTCTTTACATTTCGTCGACGGTGAATGACATTTTTCTATGGAACCATTTTTTTTAAATTATAAGACTTCCTTCACATTATAAATGACTTTGGTGGTACCTACTTACCTAATTTATGCACTTTGTTCTATCAAATCATCTGTTAATAAAATTTTATTCGTATTCTCAATATACTTCCTCCCACTTTCCGTATACCTAAATAATTTGCTAAACAAAAATAGAGCAAACCGCACGATTAATTAGAACACGGGAGTACAGACGCGAGCATAAGTTCGCCTACGGCGGCGGCACAAACTTTGTTTACTCCAGTAATGAATGCGACCGCCGCACTTGTTTTGTTCAGCGTACATATTGTGTGGATGTAGTGTGTATTGTAAGTCAGTCGGTAAGATTAGACATTTTATTACTGATGTGTAAAATTTGCATAACATTATCGGGATCCAAACCGTCGCTGAGCGGGATACGAAACAGCAAAAACCGTATACTTAGCTCATTTCATCTTACTCTTACAGATTGATGGCCCAGAATCTAATCCAGGTAATAATTTACTTCGATACTGTACACAAAATGGTAATGCCAAAAATAATATGGAGCGTCGGGAGAAGTAATTTTTTTAGAAAGTAACCACATCCTTGTTTAGCTCGGTACGTTGTTTTTTTTATTGATCTGATAATTTATTCGTTGATTCATTATAATTTCTTTTGTTTTCCGTTAAGTAAGAACAAAGGGTTATGCTAGGAAACGAAGTGACAAAAAAGCGGTACTGTTGTTCAATGAATGCGTGGAACTGGTATCACCTCGCCATTCAGAACGGCACCTTCCAATAGTGGATTGCCATAATATTGTTATCTAAAAACTGAATTGTAACATGTTACGTAACAGTTTATCTTAGGAAAATTGTTTCAGATTGTGTGAGGATATTCTTTTCTGTTTCTTTTACTATCATTAATAAACGTGGATTAGCCTCGGAATAGTAAGTTTACTGGTAGTTCGCAGCGAACTGAGATCTCGCGACCCCCATATCTTCCAAGGCCCCTGATCAATTTACCTCATATTCGAAAAATCAGAATAACGGTTCGCAAGTTATTGTCGAAAAAATATACATACAAACATAGCGATGTGTCCCTTTAGATTCTCTCTTCGCTTGGCCATTAACAATAAAATACGGATAAATTTACTGCTCTGAGGCTTCTCCACGTAGTTGAATAAGGGGGATGGAGATTTGATTCTGTTTACTCAGTATACTGACCGTTTGAGGTTACCATATTTGCTTGGGAGATAAAATGTTTTTGTTAGTTGCCTTTGGAGTGGTCACTACTTTATAGGCCGACGTTGGTTTCTATAAACAATGAATTCTAGTTTAATATAAAGTTAGATGTTTAACGTAAAACTACACAACAACTACTGTGGTGGTAAAAAAAACCTAAAACAATGGCTAAATAAATGTAAAGAAAAAAAATCGAGATAGACAGATTCTTTCTCAATTTTTTGGTCTATTAAATTTTAATTAAATAAATGCTGCATTGGTAGTCATCTATCAATCTGTCTATCTATATAAATAAAATTGAATCGCTGAAAATGTTAAATATCGAGCATTATGAATTTTTCCCACATTTAAAAAAAAGTTCAAAATGTTACAAGCCAGCCTAGTTAGTAGTCATTGTGAAAAATTATTCCTACTGAGCCAACACTGACATCGCAAAAAAAAACAGGTGTTTCTAATATCTCGTCGATGGTGGATGACATTTTTCTATGGAACAACTTTTTTTTAATATAAGTGTTTTAAATTTTTATTAAATAATTGCTGCATTGGTATGATTTATTGGTGACATTTATATAGCCATATATTTATATAGTCCAGCCGTTCTCGAGTTTTGCGCTTAGCAACACATTTAGATGACTATCAATCTGAATCGCTAAATGTGTTGCTAAGCGCAAAACTCGAGAACGGCTGGACCAATTTAGCAATTTTTTTTAGGTAGAGAGAGAAAAATCGGAAAATTTACGGGGAAAAAAATAGGTTACCCCCGTGCTAAGCCGGGGCGGGTCAGCTATAACAAGATAATTATGTACGGCTTTAACAAAATGGCTACGACGAGCCTGTTTCAGGATTCCTTTCTGATATAATTGTTTTCCTATTAAATTAATAAATACGGCTAATTTTGAATGAATACAGGTAATTTTTGCGTCAGTGGAAAACAGCTTTGAAGTTTTTTTTCTAGAGAAAAAAAAGAGCGCTTCTCTCTAAAAGCATAGAGAGAAGCGCTCTCGAATAATGTAATGTGATTTGTAAAGTTTTATAATTTTGTTTATATAATCATCATCACAAAGAGCTTATCATAATATTATTATCATAGTCCACATCTGGACATAGGCCTAAGGTGCCATTGGCATCCATTTACAGACTGAGGAGCGATTTCAATTATAATAAAACGTTCTTATTGATCAAAATATTACATTCGGACGATTCGAGAGAAAATTTTGGAAATAAAGAAGAGCCTAAAATCGAAAGCACGTCAAAAAACATAAAAAAATTAACAAACGTGCCCAAAAGTTCCCCAAGACACAAATAATAATTAGAAGATGTTCCGGAAGGTCACTAATATGTGGGTGCCTAAATGTAATTTAAAGTAGACTATTTAAAGAAAGATGTTTAATAAAATTTACAAGAGCAAATAGTATAATTATTTCTTTTAACTTAGAAAAACTAAACTTATTATTCAAGCATACTTTCTAATGAATAATGATGTCATAAAAAACTCATTCTTCCTGCTGGTCTCGCTCGCGAACTAAAAAAGGCGGCGCTGCGCCGACAAGGAGGCCGCACGCCGCATATTTATGCGGGAAGGAGGACGCCACAGGCGTTGTACAAACCATTGTAGACTGCATCTTTGCTTTACATAAGTCGAGATGATAGTCAAACACAAGCCTATAAAACATTTAAAAAAGGCCACTCAGCCCGATCGGCTTTCCGTTTCCTACCACTGCCAGCTTTCCCAAGCTCACACCATACCACACCACACACCACACCATACCATACCACACCATAGTCTCAGGGCGTTCTACTTTCCGCTTCCCGATTCATGGGCATGTTCTCTAGAACACACCTACCCAAACGCTTATCGGTTCTGTAATTCTAGCTAATAGCACTATTTGATATTATCTGGTCCTTTACTAGTTTCATAGTTATTTTTAGAACAACCCAAGCGTTACACAATTTGGTAGCTGCTCCAGTATAAGTTAAATGCATTAACACGAGACTAGCGCAAGTGTATCAACCATTTTGCAGTTTGAGCGTACGTCCACTAACTTCACCAACTGAATTAGCGACACAGTAATTGCATCACGGGAGGTCTGGCTCTGCCATGTTACTGTGTAAGTTATCACGACTTCAGTACATTATCTCGTACAACGACGTTACAAAAAAAATACACGGATGAAACAGGGCAAAAGTAGACGTTCAAGTCTTCTAATTCTAAGTAAAATTTTATTTAAATTCGTTGAGCCGTTACGGTTCTGAATGAATAATCTATAACTATAAAAGGCTTTGTCCTGACTGACTGACTGACTGACTGACTGACTGACTGACATATAGACAACGTACAGCCCAAACCGCTAAACGTAGAGACTTGAAATTTGGAGGGTATGTTTTTGGAGAGGTGTAAACGCCCACTAAGAAAGGATTTTTCGAAAATCTACCCCGAAGGGGGTTAAATGGGGTGTTAAAGTTTGTATGAAACTTTTTATTCTCTGGTTCGATTGATACAAAACTTGGTATACGTATTCTACTATAAAAATAAGAAGATACGGGTGTCACAGTTTTTTCAAAATCAGCTCCCGTTAGTATAAAAAAAAAAACTAAGTTTTAGTGATAGTACGTTTGTTTCTCCTTAACTTTGTAACGGCTGTACATATTAAAATGAAATTTGGTATAGGGATGGGGATAGATGTGGGGATGGGGGTGGGGGTGGGGGTGGCGATGATACTGGGAACGGAGACGGGACGGAGATAGGCATGTTAATATTAAGATTACAATTGGTATCGGGATGGGGATGGGGATGGGGTGGGGATGGGGTGGGGATGGGGTGGGGATGGGTGGGGATGGAGTGGGGATTTGGTGGGGACAGGTGGAGATGGGATGTGGATGTGGATGAGGCTGAGAACGGGGATGGGCGTGTCCATATTAAGATGAAAGTTGAAATCGGGATGGGGTGGGGATGGGATGGGGTTCGGGATGGGGATGAGGGAGGGAACGGGGATGTGGACGGGGATGGGCGTGTTTATATTAATCTATAACTATAAAAGGCTATGCCCTGACTGACTGACTGACTGACTGACTGACATATAGACAACGTACAGCCCAAACCGCTAAACGTAGAGACTTGAAATTTGGAGGGTATGTTTTTGTTTGGAGAGGTGTAAACGCCCACTAAGAAAGGATTTTTCGAAAATCAACCCCGAAGGGGGTTAAATGGGGTGTTAAAGTTTGTATGAAACTTTTAATTCTCTGGTTCGATTGATACAAAACTTGGTATACATATTCTACTATAAAAATAAGAAGATACGGGTGTCACAGTTTTTTCAAAATCAGCTCCCGTTAGTATTTTAAAAAAAAACTAAGGTTTAGTGATAGTACGTTTGTTTCTCCTTAACTTTGTAACGGCTGTACATATAAAAACGAAATTTGGTATAGGGATGGGGATAGATGTGGGGATGGGGGTGGGGGTGGGGATGATACTGGGAACGGAGACGGGACGGAGATCGGCATGTTAATATTAAGATTACAATTGGTATCGGGATGGGGATGGGGATGGGGTGGGGATGGGGATGGGATGGGGACGGGGTGGGGATGGGTGGGGATTCGGTGGGGACAGGTGGGGATGGGATGTGGATGTGGATGAGGCTGGGAACGGGGATGGGCGTGTCCATATTAAGATGAAAGTTGAAATCGGGATGGGGGTGGGGATGGGATGGGGTTCGAGATGGGGATGAGGGAGGGAACGGGGATGTGAACGGGGATGGGCGTGTTCATATTAAAATGACATTTGGTATCGGGATGGGGATGGGGAAGGGGGCGCTTATAGGGATGAGGCTGGGAATGGGGACGGGGATGGGCGTATTTATTGGTCGGCTGAACAGATGGAGCTGCATTTTTGGATAGGTAGTTATAGCATAAGGTTCGGAAACGGACATAGGCTATTTTTTTGTAGGTCCACGCAGACTACTGTTTGACGGACATAATTATTATTGATACTGTACAGCCTAAGCTGCTAAATTAATTTTTAATATTAAATTAACTTACTTTTAAATGCCTAAACTAAATTTTGAGTTGTGTAAACTTACACTCAGCTCAAGCTGTGGTAGCTTCAGTGAGATCAAGCTCGACTCACATTCTTGGGGTCGCGGGTTCGAACCCGGGTGAGCCCGTTCCAATTAGTTCTTTGAAACTTACGCATGGATAATACCACTGGCTTTTCGGTCAAGGAAAACATCATGAGGAAACCTTCGTATTTCAGGAGAAGAAATACGATAGTGTATGTGAATCCGCCAACCTGCACTGGGCCAGCGTAGTGAATATGGCCCAATCAGGGTAGGCCGATATACCATTAGTGTTAAGGGCTGATGCAGAGAAACACTCAGCAACGATTTTGAAAAATTCGCAAGGGGTTCAATGTATCATTAAAATACCATTTTGCCGAAACCATTCATTTAAGGCTGTTAAGTTGTTTGACTTAAGAGATAAGATAAAATAAACATAAACATGTTTCAGAATTTTCAAACAATTTCAAAACTGGAAGGCCACGGGTCAGTTTTTCATTTGAAAAAAAATGTTATATTTATAGATTAGCTAATCGAGTGTTTATGCGTAAGAAGATAAATATTTTAAACACATGTACTTGATCCGGTGCACGCACCAAGCACAGCGCTTTCGAAACGTCCATCCCGCGTCGGCTCAGATACGTTAAAACCCGAGTATGACGCGCTGTACCTCGAGCGCGCCCCATTCCAACTCACACCGAGTCTACCTAAGCGATCAGTGCAGCACTGTATTTTATCGAAGTTTCGTAATTCTTGCGATATTTTGGTAATCTTTTTACGTTCTTTGTTATCATACTTTTTCTGCTTAAGCTTATTTCATTTCATTGACTCTGTTGATACGGTATGCCATAATGATGATGCTGTAAACTATCCAGTTGAGTTTTTAAATTCATTAAGACCAGCGGGGCTACCATATCAGAGGCTTATCCTGAAGAAAGGTACACCCGTCATGCTCCTTCGGAATTTAAGACCACCCAAATTGTGTAATGGAACCAGGTTACAAGTAAAAATGCTGCATCGTAATCTGGTTGAGGCCATCATTTTGACTGGGTGTGCCCATGGCGAAACAGGGTTTGTGCCGCGTATTCCCATGATTTCCAGTGACTTACCTTATGACTCCAAAAGGCTTCAATTTCCTCTAAAAGTTTGTTTTGCCATGACCATCAATAAGGCTCAGGGTCAAACTTTAAAATACGCTGGTATTGATTTAAGGCAGGACTGTTTTTCGCATGGTCAGTTTTATGTGGCTTGCTCGCGAGTTAGCTCCCCTGAAAGCCTGGCTATTTTAGCACCTTCCAACAAAAAAATCAAAAACGTTGTCAACAAAGAAATATTGTAATCTTTCGGGTCAAAGGCCCCGGCAACTATAGTGTCATTAGCAGACATTTTTAGGGTTCCGTAGTACTACGAGGAATTCTTATAAGTTTGTCATGTCCATCTGTCTGTCTGTTTAAAATTCAACAAGACGGCTTTGTTTTGAAGTAAGTATTGCAAACGCGACATGCCAAATTTGGTCATGCTCAAGAAAACTTAAAGACTTGCAAGCGGCTTGGAAAAAATGCAATAATATACGTATTTTAGTGAATCAATTGAGTTGGGCCCCGATTTAACCGAATTCCAGTATTCAACATTACTACGCGGGCAAAGCCGCGGGCAAAAGCTAGTTTAAGTTATAAACTTTCTTCAGTAACTTGATTTGTAACGTGTAATGGATTATGTTGATTCTAAAAACAGAGATTAGCTACTTACTTCAAAGCAATCAAAGGGCAATAGGGTAGATGACTGATGTTTAAATCGTTGAAACCATTAGCTTTGATGAAGAATTTAAGAAAATATAGTATGTTTATTGAAAAAATAATTTAAATCGGTTGATAATGTTCTGATATATGAGCGTTTAAAGTTTTTGTTAGAGACAACTCTGTCCCTTTCCCACAAAACAAAAAATGACGTCACGCCTTACTTGTCAGAGTAGAATTTATATGGCGTACAGAGAAGTGACGTCACGATATGCTGTTTCTTCTCTCTGTCTAGCATGATATTAAAATGTTTGTAAGTTGCTTATTTTTAATCAGATTTTCATTTTGTTTTCATTAATCAGCTATATTTATGAGCCACATTCTAATAGAACAATAAAAAAAACCCGTCATCTAGCCTATTGGGTAATCTAATACTATAAGATCTCTGTCCTTTTTTTACGTTGGGAAATGCACTCACTACCCCCCCTACCGACTAAAAACCCAACGGTGTTCCCACACTGCGCCTATTGTCGAGGTCACGGGTACGCTTTCGCATTCATCCGCGACCTCAACGGCGCTTCCCTTTCAGGCACACAACGGAGAGCCAAAGCTCCTCCCACACCGACGACGTGTCGGAAAACCCAGACACATCATGCATTCACCTCGGAGGTCATGCCAGCGAGTTGGGCGCCGGACGGCCTCGCGTCTAACGCCCTGACCTCCATGCGGTGGGTCAGGTGAGTGGCACAGCCGCCTGCCACTTCGGCCGCTCGCGGCCCCATCACGACACACCCGGTGGGTGCCCCCTCAAGGAAAGCCCTTGATGAGGCCACCACCCGGCCGTCCCTCCTCGCTCTCCACTTTGCCCTCTGCTGATCAGAGGGACATGTGGAGAGCCCTCATGTCCGGACCAGGTCCGGACCCACGGGACCAGCCCCTGCCGTGGCCTTTGGGAATGGAGAGCTCTGGCCTCTCTGGCCTGTCTCCATCCGTGCAGTGGCCTAGCACCCCACTGTGGCCGCTTCCGCGGCCCCACCTCGGATATCTCTTAGCTTTACCGTGGTGATCCCTCCCACAGCTCCTAAGCACCCCCGCCCGGACAAGGCGGGTATCCCGGGGGGATAAGATCTCTGTCCTGACTCAACAACTCATTGACTTGCTGACTGTCAGACAATTATTTGATTATGATTTAAAGTGGTGAATATGGGGAGGAAAATAATTAGTAAGTGACCCACTTAATTAAAATAATTAGTAATTAACCCAGCGGTATAGAAGCTACTAGTATTTGGGAACGGGCCGAATTTCTTCCGTACGCGGATGAAGTCGCGGGGGAGTTCTAAGTACTCAAAATAACGCGTGCGAATGCGCGCGATTTTTTCTCCGGACATATTTATGCAAATTTTCTCTTGATAATGTCCGTTCACTGAAAAGCCATAGTTGGATAGTTTTAATCGGATCCGTATATATTTCAAAGAACTCATTGGTACGGGCCTGGGATTGACCCTCTCGATTACGAGACGTGATTTCTCCGAATGGATTTCCACAGCTTAAAGGTTTCATTTATAGAGACAAATTGCATAAGGAATAACTTTCTTGGCATTAGACGCTGTCTAGCTAACGGTCGCATGTAACCCTTTATGTCTGAAGTTGTCCGACACCCGACTGAATATTAATGAGCGCTAACTTGTTAGCCTCACACTTGACCGTTCCTGAATATCGTATGAGCTTTCATCTTGGGCCCAGACTGCATTGTGATTTAAAGGTGTTCCGTGAGCGTTTTAGCTAAGCGTGTGTGGTTCTTAGGCAATGGTATATTAGACAGTTAGCATTCTTTTAAGGGCAAATTCTGTACACCAAAACAAACAAATTTTACTATGGGGCCAACATTGAAATAGCGAAAAAAAAACAGCTGTTCCATACATTTTGCCCAAAGTCGATGAACTTTTTGTATGGTACATTAGCTATCTAGCCTTTAAGCTTTTTTCTAAACTTAATAATAAATGAGATATTTCAATGATTACTTTTCCCCCGTTCTTCTCCCATAACTAGGAAATGACGACCGCACGAATAAATTTGCAAGAAATGTGGATAATTTAATAATGAACAACTTTAGTACTGATGTTTTTACTCGAAAGTTGAAAATGGCCGAGATATAGAGGAAAAACTGTTCCCTCTCTTAAAATCAAGATGGCGACTAACGCATCGCTCGAATTTGGTCGACCGTGAGCGAGCGCGTGGCTACCTTTAGTTAAAGAATAAAGCCTCACCGGGATTCTTCTAAGGTTTAAAATGTGGGTTGTAACCTGTCTCCCAACTTTGCCACCGGTTTTCCATCCAGCTTCGCTCCCGGCTTTGCCACCGATCTTCCATCTAGTGTTATTACACTGATTTCTTTGTTATTCCTTGCAAAATCTAGGATGTTTTTTTTTATAGGTACAATCAAGTGACAAGACTAGCAAGACTTTCATCTAGTGGTAAGCGTCACGCCTTCCAGTAACAGTAGCAGTGCTAGAATTGTGAACTTGCGAACACAATCCTGCACCGCACTGCACTGCGCTCGTCACCCTGAGATATTAGATGTTAAATCTGTTCATACCTAGTAATTTTTCTGGTAACGACTGGTTTCTGACTGGGGACTGGGTTCTTGTTTTGACTGCCATATTTTTGTCTTCCTTTCTGTTGCTGTTCCAATTTCGAATTTATTTAAAAAAATATACATAGCGCTACGGAACGAAAACTACAAATTATAAAAATAATAATTTGTAGTTACAGCTGGAGTACGCATATAAAGGATGTCAAGATTAGTCTTCAGGATACAACGGGGACAGCAAGAAATTGCAGTCTTCTTAGTTTAGTAAGATGAATACAAGTACGCGACGATTGGCTTAAAACTATAGGTACTTCTAGTCTAGTGAAGCAAACATTTTTATTTGTCTGCAGTCCTTGAAAGAGCGAAATATTTACGTTAACTTCGATACAAATTTTGCAGCAACGAGCTGGCGGGTCAAGGACAATATTCTCCGCAGTAATATTTGGAAGATTACTCCCATTTGGGCTCGATCAAGACGTAAAGTACTAAAGTACTAAAGTGAAAGCCGTAAATGTGGAACGCCAAAGACTACGTCTATGTCATTGAGCTATTATCTAAAGCTCAGTGAAACGTGAAAACAGTCAAAAAACGTCTGAGTGCCGTTGTACAATGTACATACTTATACGTGCGTTAAGTATATAGTTCACAATTGTTTGAATATAGACGTAATGTCGCTTGTTGTAGTGTTTTTTTTTTGTTTTTTTTTGTCGTAGAGAATTAATTACATAGCTCAATTTATAACTCTGCCAAACTGCATAGCAGTTTGTAGGCAGACATCGACTCTCATATTCATTACTATTTACTACGAGTATGTAGGAGTAGGTATTGACATTTTAGCGATAAATAAACTTGTAACTCAATATATGTTAACTTATAGGTACACGGGTTATTTACATAGATATTCTATTTAACAGTAGTTTTTTCAAGGCTAATTTAAATGTAGATTTGTTTATAAATTGTTTCTCAAAATTATCTGGCAAATCATTGCATATCCTAGGCACCAGCCACTTTCTCGTTTCTCGTCTGTTTTAAATGTATGCTTGAGCGCTTGTGTCTTATCGTAGTTCAAGTCGTTTAAAAAGTCGGTAAAAAATAGCGTGCGTTATAGATCAATAGTCTATGTATATAAAATTGACTTTTTACAACACACGACCATAATCTATAATAATAATTATTATTATGTGGGCAAAAACCACTACAATGTGGACTCCAAATGCTAAGAGGCTCCTCGGCAGGCCCAAAAAGAGATGGTGAGACGAACTTGATTCCCACTGTAGCGACTCGTCCACAAAAGCCCAGGACCGTGAGAAGTGGAAAAAGGGAAAGCAGGCCTTTGCCCTGCAGTGGGACAATCACGGCTAATAATAAATAACTATAGGTACGTATAAGTAACTTAAACGTTTAAATACATAAATAATCAGCAATTTTAACTAACGGTTGCTTGAGCCTTGTCCCACTGCAGCGGTAGTCTACATAGGCTTAGGTTATCTATAGGTACTATTTATATTTTAGTCAAGTCGATGCATACTTCTTTCGGACCACGTAGTTTTGCGCATCTAAAATTCTGGTTTCTGCCCAAATGTTATGATGGATTCTACTTAAAAACATTTATTGTATTTATTTAATATTATTTTCATTTCCTTGTGTATTGCCTGTATTTCGACAACAACGTCGTAAAGGTCACTTGTTTCCTATCTTAGGTCATCGTGCTGCATGTTGACGAAGGAAATTGATTCCTGGAATTTGGAAATTTGACTATTTATATACTTCAATTGGTTAGATATCAGTTGTCATAATCGTAGCTTCAAGCATGGAATCTTCTTCTTCTTTTCGTTATTCCAAACGCCTCGTAATGGGGACGTACTCAGGAGGTCGCACCCCGTGCCTGCGCGCAGTCACGCCCGAACCGTCCGACAGGGGTTCGGGGTCGGTCTCGTCCTCCGCCTTTGGATGATCTAATGCGGACGGCGGCGGCGCACGGTTAGGCGTGTTGCTGTTATCCTGTTTTCGCACCTTGCTATTGCACTCGAGAAATCTCCAGTTACATTTATACTCCGCCGAAAGTTTCTTGAAACGCTTAGGTGACAATTTAGCGCACTGTAAGTCATAGTTGTGCTTGCAGCCGGCACTGTTCATAAATTCCTTATTCAGAATCGTTGTTTTGCAGCCAAAATAAGATCTTGATGTATTCATTATTGTGGCGAACAGCCGTCAGGAAAAACGCGCCAATATACTTTGTTGCTACTATGCAGTATGCAATGGCACAGCTACGAGTTGTGTAGCACGTAGGTCAGGTTTACAATGATTACTACTTACAAAATATTAAGACACGGACACTATTATTGGATGTAACTCACGGATTCCTGGACAAAATCGGAATGCGACAAACACTACCAGGCAGAATGATCAACTAGCTTCCTTATGATGTAATACATTTACTGCAAATGTTACTTTTTAGAATACTTATTTTATTTACGGATAAGTCACACGGTACGTTTACTTAGTGATGTCGCGTTGCGGAATGAACGAATGAATGAACGTGTATAACCTTAACTCCTCGATGCCGAGATCGCTTTTAGCGATAAGGCCGCCAATTGTGGCACTAGCTCATAAGGTGTATCTTTCTCTATTGTATTTTTTTGGTGTGCACAATAAAGAGTTTCTATCTATCTATCTATCTATTACAAAACAATCAGCTTCATCATCAGCCCTGAGACGTCCACTGCTGAACGAAGGCCTCCTCCTTAGACCGCCACACTGTACGACAACCTGCCATTTGCATCCACCGGTTGACCGCGACTTTTAAAGACACACAGTCGTCGGTCCACTTAGTGGGAGGCCTTCCTACGCTGCGTCTTCCAGACTTGGGGATCGCAGAGTGTTACCACCGCTAAGAGGACGCTGCTGCCCATCCGCCGGTGGTATTGGTTGTAGCTTTAGGACATATTCAGGTCAACTAAGATCTACGGCTACGTTAAGATAGTCTATTATTCTAGTCTGTCTTATGCATAAAACACTAAAAAGTATTTCAAACCTATTTTAGTTAAAAGTCTTCCTTTTTCAAACTCAAATCGTGATTTGAAAGAAAATGGACAAAACACTTTTTAACTAAAATAGGTTTGATTTACGTTTTAGCGATTTATGCATATGACGGATAGTAGGATACACAATAATTTTAATTTTTAATTTTATCCCAACACTATCTTGTTCATCAAGGCCTGCTCTAGCCTACTGAGACCCTGCATTACAGAATGCAGGGTCTCGGATAATCGGTAAGTCATCGGCATAGGTACAGGCAGCAGGTTTCTGCCGCCTCCTGTAATACTGACTGCGGGACTGCGGAAATATCACAACTTCCTATGGTCCTGGATTTCTTGTTGAAATGGAAAAACACCTTTTCCTTATGTAATGTTCTGATTAGTCTAACGACACATGAACGAATCTTTTTTCAGCCTATAAACTAGCGTCATATGAACTGCGTAATTTTGAATTCTTTTTCTCTAGCTGGCCTCGTGGTGGCGAAGGACGTTTGTTAGACAGAGGCTCTAACCTCACAACTTACAAACGTCCTCCGTTTGGAGAGGAGGTTTCGGTCGTAAGCTTTTGCGAACATGTATGATTATTTCGTACTAGATTATGATTTTAACCTACGGAAAGAAAAGTATTTTCTATGCGAATATCATGGACTAGTCGTTATATTTAGGTTATTTTTTACAACTAAGTAACGAGACGAGCAAACCGTCTTTATTTTATATTATATATTGCCTGATGGCGTCACGGTCTTTTGTAACAGTTCAATGCAACACATCATTTGGAACACTAAAGTTTAAATTCATGTTATGCGCGGCAATGCACGGCGTTTGACGCCCTGCTGCTATGGATTATGGATATAATAAATGATTTGTGTCTGACAAAATGTATGATGGTAAATTAAAATCTATAACAGAGTAGAGTAGAGTACTAAAATGCAACGCTGACGGCAGCGGTTTGTAAGTTCGTCCATTTTTACATTCATGTGCGTGACTGACGTCAGAATTGAAGGAATTGAAGCCTTATAATGTCTCATATCAATCTCTGGACCTGGGGATGTCCTTAAACTGCAACCAGACCCACCGGAGGACGGGAAGCAGCGTCCTCTTGGTTAACGGTGGTGACCATTCTGCGATCCCCAAGCCGCCTGCCAAGCGTGGGGATTATGGCAACACCCCTCTATAAAGGGGACCTTCGTCCAGCAGTGGACGTTTTATGGCTGACGACGAATGTCTCATATAAAATTTTAACTAAACCCTTTCTTGCGAAAAATTCAAAATGTCGCCTTGACCTCGAAACTTTGCTAATTAAAAAGTGAGAATAATTAAATACCTAAACTTTGAACAAAATTAGCGGCATGATTTATTTTTGTTGAATTTTTAATCATTTCCTCATTAACCGGCATCCCTGCCTGTTTAATAAGCAGAACTTATTTTAATCAAAAGTCTGGGATAACTTTTACTTAGATGTGGTATGCGTCAGGGGCTCGATAAAGGTCCATCTGGAAAAGGTTAGAATTATTATGCGTTAGATAATAATTCTATTTTTTTACAGTTTGCGCTTAGACTGTCTTGTAGCTCGGTTGTATGTCTGCTTTCAGAGCTGTAGGGCGTGGGTTCGATTCTCAAACATTTATGTACGGACTCAGATGTTTGTTCTGTGTCTGGGTGTTGTATGTAAAAGAAGTATGTATTTACAAAATGTACTTATACAAGTGTTCTATCAGATATCTGGTTTTCATAGTACAAGCTTTCCTTAGTTTGAGGCTAGATGGCGCTGTGTTTAATATCCACCAAAATTTATTTTGTTTATTTAATTACTTAATCTAATTGAAAATCTTCCTGTATTACTCTGACACTAGGGCTGGCCACTCAACCTATACGAACTTATTTTTTTTAGTACATTAAGCTAAGTACAGAAAATAGAAAATTTGTGAAGGTCAGGCTGGTCCGCATGAAAATAGTCTTCCCAGCCCGCTAATAAGCAATCAGACTGGTTTGGTGTGTATAGTAATATTAATTCTGATGACGATTTTTTTTATATAATTAAGTGACGAGACGAGCAAAACGGTTGCCTGGTGGTAAGCGTCACGCCTGCCACTAACAGTAGTAGTGCTAGAATTGTGAACTTGCGAACACAATCCTGCGCCGGACTGCACTGCTCTCGTCACCCTGAGATATTAGATGTTAAATCTCTTCATACCCAGTAATTTATCTGGCAATTGCCCTTCAAACCGGAACACAGTAATGCTTGCACTTTGGATGATCGAGGATAGTAAATAATAATGATATATTTTTTTACAAATTTATTGAACGCGCTACATTTTATACAACAAAACATACACGTATGTTAGGAACACGTCGGTTAAGCATCAGTTATGTTTTTTCTTTACACTTGCCTTATTTTTAGAAAAACAACTATTTAGAATAAGAATGAAGACAATTGACATAACTAATATGAATGCAAGAATTAGTGCTAGAAGATCTAGATACAGTTTCTGGTACCAGGGCACTAGAAGAGCAACGGAGCGTAGATGGGCAGCTCCTCGAGTTTTAGCCACGTGCTCCACCCAGTGGACCATCTCATCGCCTGGCGTAACTGGCCGGTCATGGTACACCAGTGATAGCTCTTTCACATTTTCACGATACCTAAAGATATATAATCATTATGTACAACAGTGTAACTACTACAGGGGAAAATGTTAAAAATCGTGAAAAAAATCTGCTGTTCCATACATTTTGTTGACGGTGAAAGACATTACTCTATGGAACAGCTGATTTCGTTTTCTAATAGCGATTTAAGGGTTGGACAAAAAGGTTAATAATAATGACGAGTAAAATATCCTTTCAGCTCAATACTACTGTTCTGCCAAACCCGTATGTAAATTTATGAAATAGTCCTGTTACAATGATCATACTCACTTTGGCACCGTGAGAATTTCTTCAATAGCTGCTTTAAGCTCAGTAGGCGCGTCGTATGAGAGAGGGACATGTATTCCGAAGCCTTTGCTCACAGCTCGCTTGATATTGATGAACTGGTCAGCAAACAACGGTATACCGATGACTGGGATTCCGTAGTGCAGGGTCTCGGTGGTCGACAGCAGGCCTCCGTGAGTGATGAACAAGATAGTGTTGGGATGAGCTGAGGACGTTTACGTTAATATTAAACGACTTTTGATTCTGATCTTTTTGTCAGTGGTTTATCACCTTATTGATAAGACATAAAAGTAAACAATAGTTTATTAGTGGCAAAATATAAACAAAACTAGTAAATACAGGGAATACGGAAAAATAAAAAGGAATAAAAATGTTGTTTCACCCTTTGCTAAAACCGGCCCCAACTCAGCATGATGCCGGTTGTAAACAACCGGCGCTGGTCTTTCGTTCGGCCCGGCAGGTGACGTCACGCACACGATATCGCATAATGCGCATACAAAGCATGATTACATGTACAGCACTGGTAATATTAATTACATACATAAGACGAACATCGATACAAAACAGACAATACCAACTCTTAATACTTTAAAATACAAAATTATATCTTCAAATATTATTAACAACGTGTAATAAAACGGTTCAACAGTACTGAAAGGTATGTGTGTACTCATAATTATGAACAACTTTTACTATGGAGCCAATCCTGAAATCGGGAAATAAATCATGTGTTCCATACATTTTTTCAAGGTCAAAAAACTTTTTTTCGCGAATTCTGAGTTGACCCCATAGTAAACGTTGTTCAAAATGATGAATACATACATACCCTTTAGTATTGTTGAACCTTATCGTTACATGTTGTATAAACCAGCAATATCAAGAAGAATATAATGGGCAGAAATAACATTACGAGTACTGCCAATTTTGTACAATATTTAAATAGTGTTGAGATAAAAAGTTATTTTTTTTATACTTTCAAGTGACGAGACAAGCAAGACTTTCATCTGATGGTAAGCGTCACGCCTGCCAATAACAGTAGCAGTGCAGAATTGTGAACTTGCGAATACAATCCTGCGCCGCACTGCACTGCGCTCGTCACCCTGAGATATTAGATATTAAATCTCTTCATACCCAGTAATTTCTCTGGTAACATTGCCCTTCAAACCGGAACACAGTAATGCTTTCACACTACTGCTTGTCGGCTGAATAGCTGGCAAAGGTGTGGTACTTCCTCAGGCGGACTCTGCAGTAGAGTCCTACCACTACACAATGTTTGTGTTTAAATCTGATCTAATCGCTTAAAATACCCTTTAGACACAAAAACAGAAATGGCACAAAACTGGTTTGATTTTTATAATGCGTGTCACTGTATTTAGTCGTAATAAAAACATAAATAAAACTGGCTGACCCAATATGCTCTGTTGAGGAGCCCATTCCACGATATGAACATTTTCGGGTAAATTTGGTAGCTGTTCCTCAAGTTTCCAAATTACGACCTGCTTTAATTCACTGAATGTTTTCAGGAATCCTGCTTTCAATTCTGGTGGCATGGTCTTTCCTTTCATCATTGTTCCTAAACTGAAATATATTACGCCATGTGGTGCGCTGTCCATTATTTTCTTCAAATTCTGTAAGAGCAGAAAATAATATGATTTAGTGTTTAATAAATACCATGCATATCTTGCGATGGGTGAAATTTGCAAGAATGTTTTTTGTGCAAATAGCTTTACCAGAAAAAGTTTTTTAATTGAAATAATCGTGATTAAAACAGTATTTTTTAGAGTATAGTAGAGTTTTTTATTTTTTTGAGTTGGGTGACGAGACTTGCAAAACGGATGCCTGGTGGTAAGTGTCACGCCCATAACAGGAGCAGTGGCAGAATTGTGGACTTGCGAATACAATCCTGCGCTGCACTGCCCTGCGCTCGTAAACCTGAGATATTACGAGTAGATGTGAAATCTCTTTATGCTCAGTACCAGTAGCACAGAATAAATAATAGTACCAGTAGGTAATTTCACTGGTAACATTGCCCTTCAAACCTAAACACGCCGAAACACATAATGCTTGCACACTACTGCTTGGCGGTTGAATAACTGATAAAGGTGTGGTACTTCCCCAGGAGAACTCAGCAATAGATTCCTACCACTACAAAAAAGTTGTTTTCTTAGTTTACTTAAGAGTTTTTTTGTTATTCCTTACTTAAGAATAATATATCTAGGAAATGTAGAATATATATTATTTCCAAACCTCTGGTAACGGCGGTGTCTCTTTTTGAATATGGTATCCAGCTATTGGTATATAGTTTTGCGGTAAGCGCACTGCCAGTCCAGATGAGACATGAGAGTTCCCCAGCATCAACGACGCGTTGAACTTGACTTCTTCCAAAGAAAGATTCGGGCGGCCTCTTTTTGCGAGCGCTGGTACATACGCTTCTCTGAATGCTTTCGTTTCCTTGCCAGTTAGATCCCTAAAACAATGTAACAATTGCCTTAATATTTGCGTTATAAAAAATTACACATGGCACTATAAAAAATAAAAAAAAAAAATTTTTTTTATTTTTTTATTTAATAATAATTTAATTATTTGATTTATAATAGTTTAAATTATAATTAAATTTTTTCGACTATTGATTATTTATTGATTGACATTGACAACACCGAATTTTAAATCTTTTCCAATTTGTATTTTTCGTTTTATGTGTAATTTGTGTATATGGATGTAATTGGTCTGAAATAAAAAATAATAATTATTATTATTATTATAAACCTAAAGCTGATAGCAGCAAACTGTCTAGTTTGAGAATTATGACGGGTAAGACAGATACTTCTGTAGCTTAATTGGCAAAGCAGTTGGGACGAAAATCCAGAGGTTACTCGTATGCAGGTTCAAGACCAGTCAGAGGTCATAATTTTTCTTACTGTCTATGCATTAAAAACATAATATATCGTCTTGGTCATTATGCGTTGCTTTGCTTCTTTTGTGTGAGTTGGTAACCTTTTTTATTTCAGTTTCTCAATTTATTTTATTTAATTATTAGCTCTTCAACCGGAATTAATTAAATTATGTTACTCATTCATGATTGTAGCGATTACGCCATAAAATAAAACGTTAATTAATTTATCGAAATATTTTCATGATTGTTTTTTTTTTCTTTTAAATTATTTATTGGCTATTTTATTATGAAAACTAACGTGGACACCAAAAAAAGGTCACCGGATGTGATCGAAACTATAGTCGGAGTATCCGATTTAATTAAACGTAGAATACGTTAAATTAACGTTAGAAAACGTAGAGTATTCCCGTATAAATATAACAAAAATTATTAACAGGCTTGCGTTTGACTGCCAGCTCGTCTGATGTTAAACGAAGATGCAGTCTACGATAAAACTTACCATCTGATTTTATATGTTAATATAAGATTCCAAAGTTCAGAGACTCTTTGAGTGAAGGTTAGAGGTGGAACCACAGGAGACGAATAATCCGGTATATACGCAGGGTTTGGAACCTCATCGATGAGCCTCAACACCATCGGGTGCAGTTCCATGGAAGACGACCAGATGTATGGGCAGTTGAACACTGCTGGCACCCTGCAAATATAATTCTTCGTTGATTACTTTCTTTAGTAATTATTTCCTTCGAGTAGTTAGAGAAGTACGAGACGAGTAAGACATATAGAGATTTAAAACCTATATACATATTTCTTCGTACATAGATACAAAACTCTACAGGTCAATTTAGAGAATATTGTGATTCATAATATTCTTTTCAAACATGCTTTGCAAATAAAGAAATGCAAAAACAATTAGATCATAGTTAATATTTAAATGAAGGAATGCCTACTAAGTTTTTTTTTAAATTAAGGAGAATACACTAAATTTGACGGAGTGACGATATTTGCAAGACAGCTGGCTGTGGGTGAAGTTGAAGTTCCGAAGGTCAGAGTAGCACCTGATGGGATAGGCCTGTGTCTATTAGCCTCTCCCATGACTGACACGCTACGCAGCCCGCGATCTACAGCTATCTGCTTCTAACCACTGCCAGATATGATTTAAATATTATAAATGCGATAGCTTTAGTATATATTATTTCTTCTCATTCATACATAATAATTATTATGAAGATCCAGATTTCGTATTCATTCCATTTAATTTATTTTCCATATGGACTATACATAAAAACAAATCACTGTTTTAAATTATCACGGCTGTTCACCACAGTCCTATTATTATTTACGGGATATTTACCGTGATTATGTCGTGAATTGAGCTCCCTATTTTCCGGCGCAGTTGCATGGTGCATGCAATATGCATAAAAACTAATAATATTAAAAACTAGGGTGCCACCAGCAGCGGAGCAGGACCCAAGTTACCGGTGGTTAGGGCTGCAGAGTGAGGAACCTCACACTCGACATTTCTGCTTTGGAGACCAGTTTCAAGTATTTAGACCATTTTTTGTCAAAGTATAATTATGTCAAATTTGTCTTTGTGAGGGATTGAAGGGAATAGTTGTCGTTTTCATCTTGTGATCAAAATGGTTAGACTTTTTCATTAATACTTTTATAAACAAAAATATTGGGACACTGGACATTTTGGTACATGACGATTTAGGAAGCTGGTCAGTTTGGTACTTTTGTAATTTTTGGACAGTGGTCATTGTGGAACCCTTGTCATTTTGGGACACAGGACATTTTGGGACTGGACGATTTGAAAAGCTGGTTCTGTTTGGTATGTTAGACGGTTAGATACTCTAGACAATGTAGCCTTAAGCCTTCCTGACAATACTTTCTGTGACAAGGATGACTGCCTTGGATCTGACACTTGACTTGACCGCATAGCACAGACCTACAGACACAGATTTTTTTTTATCCTAGAGAGTAATGGTTCATAATAATTATGATTATGATAATGTATAAAACTGTTAGAAGCTTATCAATAAAATGTTATATTACCCTGCATACAGCTCGCTGTACAGCCATTCCACTATAGCTACATCAAATTCTTCATTTGTGTCTAATAGTAATTGCTGAACTTTTTCATGTTTGATTGCAATTTCAGCTATATCATGTAAGACATCGTATAATACGCTAACGTCTGAGAAGTCAATTTCCTTGCTAAGTAATTTTTGTATGTCTAGACTTTTCCCTGAAATGTTGTAAGTATTCAAGTGATTATTATAAGTGTAACAAAAGAAATAATATTTGGCTCATAGCAAAAGGGGTCAGGTAAGCGTGACATCATTAAGTATATACCATACGCTACATTGATGTATATTTCTAAGTACAATGTTGGGACACTGTCTATAATTATGGTCAGAATCAGCCCCCACCAAGCCCCCCCAGTCCGCCCTAAGTCATCCCTGTCTGAAAAATATTGTTTTTTTAAATGTACTATATATTTTGTTCATTATTATTACTTCATAAACAAATAATTTTCCATACAACAATCCACCCCCCATTTCTCCCCTTCAAATAATAACAGTCAAAAAAAAAACAGCAGATTTTATTTTAAACGAACTATCTAAATACAAATTTTCATGACTAAAAGTTCAAAAACAAAGGGTTTTCATATAAAAGCCCCCTTTTTTCTTTTTAGGGGTCGAATTTCGAAAATTCCTGTCTTAGTACACCCCTACGCATCAACACAAATAAACCGTCTGAATTTCAAGTCTGTACGACCAGCGGTTTAGGCTGTGCGTTGTCTGCCAGTCAGTCAGTCAGTCAGTCGTCAAGTCAGGACAGAGATTCTTACTCGTATAGTATTAGATTATTAATGTTCATGCTTAATAAAGGTAAGAATTATCCAAACCTAAAACAAAGTTGTCAATATTTGACGCAACATCAATCTGTCGAAGATTTGGCGCCGATGTTTTGATCGGAATTGGAGTCACATACGTCACCTGAAATGTGACAAAACACTAACGACAATGCCTAAAGCGCGCAAATAGCAAATAGCTACAACTCTTATACAAAATTATCTAAGCAGGTGTGCGATAAACGACTGATATGGTATTTAAGTAGTCATTAAATCCAAACTAACCGCACATTATAATGTCCCATATTGATTAAATCTTTTTGATAGTAAGTGATAAGAAGTAAGTAGTCAGTTGCTGCCCCGTGGACAAACAAATACAAACCGTTACATGTACAAATAGTGTTCCATCGTTTTGTGAATAACTTTATTTATTTAATAGCATTGGGACCTGGGTAGGTCCTTAAACTACAACCAGACCCACCGGAGGACGGGCAGCAGCGTCGTCTTGGTTAACGGTGGTGACCATTCTGCAATCCCCAAGCCGTCTGCCAAGCGTGGGGATTATGGCAACACCCCTCTATTAAGGGGAGACCTTCATCCAGCAGTGGCCGTCTTATAGCTGACGACGACGATATTGTAATAATAATCACATTTTGAAATCAAAATTCATAAATAAGCATGACCTAGTCAGCCTTTTAACAATTTACAGCCGGAAAATTGGACATAGGCCTAAAGCAAAGTCTCGAAGGACGATTGGGGCATGTACCTACAGGTTTTTTCAAGATGTTTTCCTTCACCGAAAAGCCAGTGCTATAAAAGACATCATCTGGCGAGATAGCAGTCAAACGCCAATACATTTTAAAAAACCCCTACCTAAAACTCTTAAAGAGATCATTGCTACGGGCCCGAGATTAGAATACACGACCTCATAAGCAGTGAAATCGTAGGTTCAAAATTCGCCTAAAACAAGACATAGTTAAAAAAATATTCAAAACACAGCTACCAGACAAAAACCATTATTTTCAAATAAAAATATTTCTAGGATTACTCGGGACTATGTAAGGATTCTAACGATACCCCAAATCTGTTCAGGCATTTAGAATTGAAGGTGGAATAAAGAAACTCACACATAGATACATACCTACATGAACCCTGAAAACATTATTCAAACATGATTCCTTTTTTTGAACACCCGTGTAAAAAGCTTAATTTCCTGGAACTCTACCATAAGCGTATCACAATGCAGTTGGCAGTTTATTTTGGTAAGCAATAAATAAATAACCTAAGTACTACAAATTAGTGAACCAATTTTTTACAACTATAATTATTTTTGATTTGAAATTATATAAGTAAATTAATCCGTGTTTGGTCCCCAAGCCGCCTGCGAAGCGTGGGGATTATGGCAACACCCCTCTATTAAGGCCTTCGTCCAGCAGTGGACGTATTATGGCTGACGACGACGAAGTAAATTAATCCAAAGCAACCAAATCACACTTACATTGTGTCCAGCATTTACTAAATGCCTCACATATCCCTCTCCTAGAATTGTGTGGCTTTTACCGGGATACGGGAAAAACACCAAAACTTTGTAAGCACCAACAAAATTCAACGAAAATGTAAGTAAAATTACTGCACTACTTAGTATAATCATTTTGAGTAAATATAATATAATTTATTGTAATTAGTGGAGTTTATTTGGTTGACTTCAAAAATAATATTGATCGACCGATCGAGATAATTTAAAAATTCAATAGTTAATTCATTTATATTGTCCGAAATATACGTGTGGTTGCGTTAATAAATCCAATAAAAGTTACGTGGCTCCGGTTATCACTTAATGTTTAATATTATGCCAGTCATGCTCGCACCAATCTTCTTGAACAGACGAGCTAATGTTATCAGCAATAAATTTGCTGATAATATTAGCTAAAAAAAGCAAAAAGCAAAAAGCGAAAATTCGATCATTGAGGGTTCCCTTTATTATTATTATCTCAGCATAATGCAGTTGCATCTGCACCAGTGATGGTGCAAGGCAATGGTGCAAACAGTACGTCGGGAATATAACAGGCAGGCGAACAAGTGTCATGAGCAGGCGTGATGCTTACCACCAGGCGAACGTCTCGCTTGTCTCTATGTTCCTTGGCAAAAAAATAATCTCTCAAGTGTAATTGTATTGGTTATACGCCGCTATACCAATAGCTACCATAGTGCGCACTCGGAAACTTGGAAGAGGGCAAACATATTGATAGTTTTTAAATGTTTCAATAGATTGAAATGGCACTGTTGGGGGTAATGAAACTTATGTACCTAAACTATGCTGTAAAAGGGACAATAATATTTAAAAGAAAAAAAAATTATAACTAAAATTCGATAATATTTTATCCATTTCAATAACTGAAATTTTGTCGAATTGTTTTGCCTCGTCTTCTTACCGGCCAGCACACGTAATCACTCTCGTAAAAAATTGAAGTGGCCGAGAGTCAGTCATGTCTAACATGTGTCTAACCGATAATTTTTGGAGTATGTTATTATGCTAGAGTAGAAACAATTAATTGGCAAACGTAGCGTTACACGCCAATTAACAAACAATATTTATGTTCATAAAGTAATTAGTTGAACGAAAAAAACAGGATCAGACGTATCGTGTCTGCGTCTAACAGTGGAGATAAGTCAGCTAATCATGATAATGATAGTAGATGATGAGATATACAGAAGGATAGACGCACGCAAGTTGTCAAAAAGTGGGGACGCGCAGAAATAAAAAAAATCTAACTGGTCATTAAACTTGCCAAATATACTGCACGGAAGTGTACACCATAGAAAAGCAAAGGCCCTACTTCATCTCTCTTCAGTGGTGTACACGACGTACCTGCGTAGGCTCACCTGTTCCATGCCGGCAATTTGACAACTTGTTTGGCGGCTGCTGTACATTAATATCATGTATTTTTTAAGGATTACAAGTAAATGGGTACCTTACAACAGCCAATGGCTAAGCATAATGCTTCTACTTCTCTTTTTCTAATCTTTTATGGATATCTGTTGCATGGGTTTATTTTATGTAGAAATTTTGATTATTTAAGATATAAGAACCTAATACAATTTATCTGTAGAAAAAGATGAAAAATCTTGGCCACTAAGCTAATAAGAGAGAGGGAACATAACTATATTCCATCACAACTGTACAGATGTTTATAAATCCGTATAATGTTATGGCACTAAAGGCGAAATGAGAGCATTTCTTGGCTTCTTTTCTCGAGTTATTTTCACTTAGTTTTACCTTCTCACGTCTGTTTCGACGAAAATGCGGGCGCGGGGCTCATTATTTATTAGGAAGGATAAGTGTTTCGGCCACTTTCGAGCTATTTAGAAATAAGTTGTTAAACTGAACACGCTCGTTTTTGAAGATGGTCTAATATAAGACAGTTTTTGCACAATTCGCGTTGGCTTTTAAGTAGGTCAAAAAGTAGCGAGTATCATCTGGCATGAATGGTAAGTTAGTGTCATTCGGTTATTTAAATATTGTTATTAGAATTGTAGAATTTTAGTTAAAAACTCAGTTTACAAGGCAATACATAATATAGTATACTTAATCATTACCTAGATGATGATGATGATTGGCTCTTAGTGGACCTTGCTCTTTGATCGTAAAAGGACCAGTCATCGGAGAGCCGTGTGATCTTGCACCAATCAAGTCACTGAAGCTTCCACAAATCTATTACTGGTCACTCACTCATCAGCCAGAAGACGTCCACTGCTGGACGAAGGCCTCCCCCTTTATAGAGGGGTGTTGCCATAATCCCCACCTTTGGCAGGCGGCTTGGGGATCGCAGAATGCTCACCATCGTTAACCAAGAGGACGTTGCTGCCCGTCCTCCAGTGGGTCTGGTTGCAGTTTAAGGACATACCCAGGTCCTAGGTTGAATTAAGTACTTACCTTTTATTGATAATATAAGGGTTGTTTCATAAAATCACCGTAAATATCCCGTAAATAATCATAGAAATGTATTGAATTACTATTTGGGAAAAAATTGGACTGACTCAATTTCTATCTTAAATAATTGACAGGCTGCATAAATTTAATTGATATGAATTCTTTTTCACGTTTGACTTTAGATTTTCGAAGGAGCAAAGATCCTGATTTCAAATACCTAAGTTGTTCGACTTTGTTTAAACTTCAAAGATTCTTTAGAAGAGAAAAACTTTTCCTAATGGTATAAAATATTTACTGAGACCGCTTACGTCAGGAGCTGAAATTATTATATATTTTGTAATTACATAGCTAAAATGTTTGCCATCAAGCGATCAATCAATACTGATGCAAAATTAACCAGAATTTTAAATAAGCTGTATTTAACAGCTCAAAACAGTATCAGATAATAAACTTATAGTCATGTTAGATTTTACTAGTACCTAAATGTAAGATACAACAGGATTTTTCACTCCTCTTGCTCAAAAAGTCTGTTATTGTCGTACCAGAGCGGGGCTAAAATATCATATTATGTTCTAGGGGAAAAGTATTGTTATGGACCTGGGTACGACCTAAAATTGCATCCAGAACCACCGGAGAATGTGCAGTAGCTAGAGGACGCTGAACATTCTGCGATCCCCAAGCCGCTTGCCAGGCGTGGGGATTATGGCAATCCGTCCCTATTAAGGGGGAGGCCTTCGTCCAGCAGTGGACGTCTTCTGGCTGATGATGCGTAAAAAGTAACATAAAATTAAAAATTGGAGATTCCATTCTAAGTATAGCGGATTGTAAAATAATATTACTTTTATAAGTCTGTAGAGCAAACATTTATATTTGATTGCACCTATACGAGCTCTATTTATTTAATTTTAAAATTGATTTAAGAAAGCAAGTCTTTTGAGAATTTTTGATGAGTTTTCAGTTTTTTTCTTGGCTTTACTAGCTACATTCATGTAGTTCATATAAACATAATGGTTAATTTATGCAATACTTCTATATCAAATTTACTGGTAACGAGATATTTTCTGTCTAGATGGCTTACTCTCTAATTTTAAAACTGCCAGTTGCAAACATTTCACGTTGATGTAGTTTCTCTTCTATAAAATTTAATATTTCTAGATTTTTTTACAGTGAATTTGATACTTCTTGTTACTTCCGAACATCTGTTAATGGTTTTGTTGTTTTTTTGTATAAAAATATTTGTACACAAATTCAAACAAAATTGTCTTCAGAAATATTTTTTCGATAGTTTTCTGAAATGCAGGAAGTCCTCTGATCTTCATTTGAACGTTTTGTGAAAACATCCATAAATATTGAAAGATTGTTAAGTGGCAACCGCGAATCGGAAGACGCAGATTTGGTAGGCCTCCCACTAGGTGGGCCGACGATATTGTAAAAGCCGCGGGCAACCGTTGGCTGCAAATGGCAGGTTGTCGTACAGTGTGGCGGTTTAAGGGGGAGGCCTTCGTTCTGCTGTGGACGTCTCCGGGCTGATGATGAAGTTTTAGATTACTTATTTTGTAACTTATGATGTAATGATACTTATTTATATTATGACAAGAAGAGTCTAATATCTCAGAGTGACGAGCGCAGTGCAGTGCGGCACAGGTTTTTTTTCATAAGTTTACAATTCTGGCACTGCTACTGTTATGGGCAGGCTGATGATTACCACCAGGCTCGTTACTCGATTGAATATTAAAAAAACTGATCAAACTTATTTCTATGATATGACGTGAGTTCTAATTAGGCTCTAATGAATATACTATATAAATAGATAAAAAATATTTTTCATCACACTTGCTCGTAAAGTAGATCTTATTACATCGCTTTTAGGCTCATAATCTAAGCTATTACACACGCGTGCTTTTTACTTTACATTACGGCACTTGTACTATAATAGGTATAACCCGGTAAAGTCAAGTTTGTACGTGACTGCAATTAGACGTACGTATACGTAGCACTCTTAATATAGCCGGGTAATACTTACAGTTTTTTTGTAATACCAACAAAGAGTTCTTATGCCGCTGAAGTACATGTCAACCTGCGCGCGCATTACTGATTTGGGCGCCATTTTCCGCAAATGTTTGTTGACGTTTTCGCTGTGTGGTTGATTATGATCACAAAAAAATGATTTTCCTCGCAAGTGTGACGAAAACAGTCGTATGGAACTCTTGTGCTATTTAGTCATTACGCTCTCGGCTTCCTTATCGCGCACGCCTGCGGCTCGCGCGCATAATACCGCCTGTAGTGTAATGACCAACATAGCACACTCGTATCATAATGTACTATTTTTAGATTTTTTGCTAAATTTGAAAAAAATACGGGTTTCTCTACCGGGTAGCAGTTTAATTGATAACATCTAAGAACACGGATACATTGTTTTGCAATTCTTATCTGACTTGAACTTGTCATTCCAATTCATTTGAAGTATATTTTAAAATAGCTGATACCCGCTACTTCGTAAGCGTAGAGCTCGGTCTTCGGCGTCGCTACTATGACCCGCTCCAGGAACACGCAATTTCATCCAAATCGGCCCAATTGTTTTCTCACA
The DNA here is from genome assembly GCA_905404285.2 of Erannis defoliaria. Lineage (NCBI taxonomy): Eukaryota > Metazoa > Arthropoda > Insecta > Lepidoptera > Geometridae > Erannis > Erannis defoliaria. Next base: position 4,458,470 of record FR990066.1, on the reverse strand, counting down.
GTTAAACTCTTCCATGGACTACGACAAACATTTGAAAACCAAAATCAGCTAAATCGGCCCAGCCGTTCTCGAGTTTTAGTGAGACAAACGAACAGCAATTGATTTTTATTTAAATAGATAGATTTAACCATAATAATAATGAGATACCATCACCATAATAATGAGACAGCAGATGCCTCATGAATAATGAATTGAGACACATTAACCATATTCTAACGTGCTTGGGACAAATATACTGAACACTTTTGCGCGTAACTCTGTACAAAACGCATATTTAAGACATGTAAGTAGATTTTGAATATTTTTGTATGAAGTGATTCCACACTTATGGTATTTCTATGTTTTTAAAGCTTAAACAGGAAGAAAAATTATGACCTCCGGCAGATTACAGATGGCGCCACCAACGCTTAGTTGGTAGCTTATAACAGGTTCGGAAATTTGGCTTCTCAGGCAGAGACTTCTGTAGCTTAATTGGCAAAGCAGTTGGGACGGAAACCCATAGCGACTGCTCGTATGCAGGTTCGAGTCCTGCCGGAGGTCATAATTTTTCTTCCTGTTTAAGCTTTAAAAACATGTAAGTAGATTTTTGTTTTATTTATACGGGAATACTTACGTTTAATTAAATCGGATACTCCGACTATAGTTTCGATCACATCCGGTGGCCTTTTTCAAACAGTGGAAACAGAACCCGACGCGCGTGCAGCTGCGTCTAGCTTAGCACAAAAAAAAATGTGTCTAAACCACGTCAGTTTTCATAATAAGTAGATTCTGTTACAAAAAAAACTGAACAATACCTCAACGAGTACAAGGTCAAAGAGAAATGCTAAAATACCTAGCTCAATCATAAAAAAACATTCCACCTTCTCCATTTGAGTCATCAGAGAAGTCGTTTGCCATCCTGTGAGAACCACTGAGTTTCTCTTACCCAATATTAAAGTTAAAGCTAATAGCTAGTTGATCTGTTACTTTAAATAATTTTGTTCAAAAGAAGTCATGGTTTCGACATCATCTCAGAGAGCATAAAAGCCTGGGTAATAAAAGTTAACGCGAAATTTATTTTTCGTCTTATGAAGAAAATGGCTTAAATGGGTCAAAAGATTTTCTCATTCAGAAGAAAATCGCATAATTACAATAACGATGGAAAGATTTTTACACCAAACACAGAATATTGAAGGATGTAGAATGGTCTACAATATAAATTTAAGAATTTTAATAAAACGTTAGGACTTAGGCATTATGTCACAACTTGAGTTACACAATTGGGTTTTTTTAACACTGAGAAAAAAATACAATTTAGTCAAATGTTTTTCTCCAGGCAGCCATTGTATTATTAAGGCAAGAAAATCCTTGATGTTACTCTATACGACATACGTAGTCTTCAACGATGGTGGTACATGGTCATATTATTGCCCTCTTTAGTTCATGACTTCTGAATTTTGAACCTAGCCCTGGAAAATTAGGGGTTGGTTGACCTAGAATAAAATAATAATTGATTTTGTTTTCTAGATATTATAACGTAACCTAACTCTCGTAAAATTATCTATCAAAAGCAAAATATTCGTGTTAAATAATATTTGGATACAACAATTAGTTTCCGAGATACATAAATAAGCACCCGAAACTAATTTACGCTGGCATTAATTTAGGCTGGCCCTCGCCGCGTGTGACGTCATCATACAATTCGCACAATTTGTCGCACACTGGCCTTGCACGATTCACTACGTACCGTTACAATCAACCGTGATTCACTACTACTTTGTTTCAATATTCCAAGGTCATATTAATTACTTAATTAATTTTTTTGTGATTGTCCGTCAGCAAATAACGCCAATCATAGCTGAATATTTTTATTATTAAATTCGCAAGAACCACCATACTAAGTCTCGTAAATTGACTGGGCTAACCGTTTTGTGTTGACCCTGTTACCTCGATGCTCAGTTCTGCAGTTTTGCCCAGTCACGTCCCTTCCGTAATATCGGGCCAATCCATCGAGTGAGGCGACATTTCGCTAAAACAACCGACTCATGGCAGGTTAATTCGATAATAAACGATTCCAAAAATGGCTTCCTGTGGATCTTGTAACAGTTATATACCTTTGAGGATGAATTAAAAAAAGAGAAGAACAAAAACGAGACGATCAAAGAATTGAACCAAGCTGCCTAATTCCCTATTTCCTGAGAAAAGCCTGAGAGATATTTATGTTTCCAGTTATTTTTAAGGTCGGAGTGAATAATTATCTTCAAAGTAGCCGTACTTCATCTGCAACCGCATAGTTAACCAGCAACCGAGTTACTGGTACAGTTTGTTTTTAAGCTGAGAGTTAGCCTCGAGCTAAAGTGCCGCCCAGAATCCTCTGACGTCAGTCATTGACATTGAAATCATCAATTTATGAATCCTTTGTTTTTTTTTAGTTATTTGGAACTAACAACTGTGACTGTCAATTTAACGTGGTATTCAAACGCGGATCTTTACGCGATAAAAATGTTGAAAATCAAAACCGTTCGATTTATTTTTTCGGTTAATGATATCTAAACGTACCTACTTCATTTTACACATAGAACTGCCCAAAAAAAGAAGACTAATGTTTTCAGGGTTCATGATGTATGTATGTATGTTTCGTCCAGCAGCAGATGCCTTGGCGGTGGACTGGCTTTTTTATTTATTTGATAATAAAAAAAATTGCAGAGCAGTCGGGTTTTTATATTTTTTTATACATATTGGCTTGTTTATGATTGTCTGGCTAAAACAAAACTAAACTAAACAAAAGTTATTAGTTAGTACGTAGACTATAAATTTAATTAAGTATAGATTTTTGGTAGGTAGGTTAGATTAGTCGGTATTCGTTTTTTTTTTGTAAAAAAATAATAGCTTTATTGCCACATTTGTAAAAAGTGCCCAATAATCCACTACCTACTAACGATTATTCTATGTTGATTTAGTGAAATAAATAAAACAGCGAATTTTTAGAATAAATAGAATGAGAACTTATGTTTATGTGACTTAAATTATGTGACTTTTAACACTCACAGAAACTATACTCGATATAACTATAATACATACTTAGCAGTGTCAATAAAATCCATATTAACATAAATCCTCTCAACAAAAAAAGGTGTCTTAGAAAAAGTTTTAGTGCGTGACATCGTTAAAAAATAATAGCAATATTCATTACAAAAATGAAAAAAATAATCAATAAGGTACGCACCTATTATGTATACTTATTATATATATTATTATTTATTATATATATTACACCTATTATATATATTATCCTTTTTAAGATACGATATTAACTTTTAGGTTTGTATAAGCACTTAGCTCGAAATATTTATTGCAAATAATGAATATTTTTCAGGCACTACTCAGGCGAACATGTTCTTATTATTATTCACTTATTTATTTTCATTCTTAGTTATTAGGTTTTTTACAATATGTAGGTATAAAATATTAAAAATAAAAAAATATAAAAATCTTAAAAACTAGGGTGCCGTCAGCAGCGGGGCACGGCTCAAGCTGCCGGTGGTTAGGGCTGCAGAGTGAGGAACGTGCGAAGGTGCGAACAACCGGAAATAATATGTCGGAGAGATTCCCCGGGACGGTGGCATGCCCAACAGATGTCGACCGTACCGACCTTCATGATATATTTCCGATAGTTGTTCGTCTTGATAACTTCGTCCGCAATTGCTCAGGCAAACCCCTCAGTTTCCCCAAAGAGGTTCCCGAAGCGCAACCAGTTCACCGACGCGAGCCAGTCCACATCGGGGCCTGATAAGGCCCGATAGAACCGCCGGTGCAACTCCTAGTCAGCGGTCGTCAATGCTTCCATGTGTTATTATTATTATTATTTATTTCAGATCGAATCCATATTTGTTAGTAACAATTATTTCTTAGGACCTATATGTTAGTAATACATTATTTTTTATTATTATTATTTATTTATGTCACTCTGCCCGTTATAATACCTATCCAGGCACGCGCCGAGGACTAAATGGTCTTTCCCCGCGCGGGAACGTGATACAGCTAGAATATGGATACGTCTGTCTCGTTTTCGCGGGGAAAAAAGAGTGGATAGACGTTTATCACGGCTCGCGTGCTAGGCGGGTAGTAGTTCTGGATGGGACAGTCGTACCGCGATGCAATCATTTTCAGAACACTGTTGGAGATGCCGATATAGTATTCTATTACTAGTTATTACCTGGGGTTTTTTCCGACCTGGGAATTTGTCTTCAATATTAGGTTTTTGTTTATATAGCTCAGTTCGTGGTTACCAGTACGTGCGATCCAGCGATCCATGAAAATAATTATTACGTTGAAATGAAATAATATGTTACGTATTTACACAATGTTGCCCAAGATTTTGAGTATGAATATTAAATGAAATCTTCAGTTGCGCATCAGTGAACAAAAGGCAAAGTTTTCTTACGGAAAAGTTGTTTTTGTTCAAACACCATTTGAAGTTAATTATGCAGATGGCTGACCAAGAGTTTCCGGATCTTTGCATAGACTCAATAAATGAAAGAATATTTTATACGTAGTAATATTATGAACCTAAATATTTGATCTCAAAATAGCTTAAAAAAATTAAAGAAATGGATGTAATAAATGAAATGTAAATGAAAAATGAATGATCGGAATGGAATTTAATGTATGTAATGTGATGTGTATAATGAATGATAGGGTGAAGTGGCGAGAAACGAAACATGCAGTGACGAAACTGACAGATGGAGTTTTGGCGGAAACACGGAAAAATCATGTCGTTGCATTCTATAATTTTCTTAAACGTGTGTTTTTTCGCGAATTAATGATAAAAAATGGTGGTGTTTTATTCATAGGGTGCTAAATTTCATGCACGATTATGACAAGTGATATTAGTGTTATTAGTGTTATTAGTGTTTATTGTTAGTGATAGTGTGGTATTGTAGTTTTTTTAAAATTTATTTATTTCATAAGTATACATAATAGTTTGGACAATAAGTATCGAAAAACTAAGATGTTTGTATCGATACTTAGCTTCACTACACGCACTGACACAAATCAAATCTATACTTAAGTATAATGATTTATAATAACTATTTTTAGTGAAAAATGTATTTTCGTGTTGTTTTCAAAACTCCGTAAAAGCTTACAGTAAAGTCGCCACAACTTTACTTGGGCTTGACTTGGACTCGACTGTGTGTAATTTCGTGTGATTAACTGTGTTTTTTTTTTATATAATAGAGAGGCAAACAAGTATGCGGCTTGCCTGATGGTAAGCTCACCGCCGCCTATGGACACCTGCAACATTAGAAATTTTGTCGATGCGTTCCAACCCAGAGAGATATGAGTAGATGCCTTTTTTAAAACGCTCCATATTGTAATTCCTCGGAAAGACCTTCGCGGGGAGGACATTACACATTTTGCAAGTGCGCGGAAGAAATGAGCGCCAGAAACGAACGGTGTGGGATTTCCAGATTTGCAAAATGTGGAGGTGAGCCTTTAGACGATGGCGGGATGTGCGGTAGTGGAACTCCGATGCGGGAATAAGGTCAAAGAGCTCATCAGAGCATTCCCCAAAAAACAAGCGGTAGAAGATGCAGAGGGAACCCACGTCCCTACGGAGGCTGAGTGGGTCCAGCTTGTTGGTGAGCTTAGGATTGTCGACAATTCTAGTAGCGCGTCGCTGTAGGGAGTCAAGAGGCTGAAGCTGGTATTCCGGCGCGCCATTCCAGAGGTGGGAGCAATACTCCATGTGGGGCCGCACTTGTGCTTTGTAAAGCAGAAGCCGCTGACCCGGCGTGAAGTATCGCTTTGCTCTGTTAAGCACACCAAGCTTCTTTGAGGCGAGTTTCGCCTTAGCCTCTAAGTGACCCCGAAACTGGACTTCACCAGAAATGCTAACACCCAGGATCTCCAAGCTCTTGGAGATCTTGATCGGGATGCCCTGATGCTTTTGATATGTCAAAAGCCTCGAATAGTGTTGGGTTATATGTATAAGTATGCTTCATAAACGTCAAGCTACATTTAATAGACTATATAATACTGATGGATATAGTTCAGTTACTATCTTTCAAAATAATTATCGAATAATTATTAAGTAGGTACCTACCGTTAAACATTTAAAGTGCTGCCAATCGAAGTGCAGGTAGAAAAGGTAAAACATATTGTGTTAAAAAGTTATTCTGTAAAATGCTACAGGGAAATGATACATTATTTTCATGATTTTTCCTTGATAAGGTTGAAATCGTACATCTTTTTATTTACTTATGTACATAAAATAATACATTTTAATTTTAATTTCTATGTCACTTAATTGTAGGCTTATGGTAACATCCACTCCTCACGCCACGCCGTTAGGAATATCCAGTAGTGCACTATAGTGGTCTGATGATCATGGAACCATTTTCGATTACCTATCACGAGACTGATCAGCTCCCGCTCTATATCAGTCACTCGATTGATCGCAACCCTATACCCACACCTATATTTTAGACGTAGTCAATTAAGTTTTAATAGGTAAGTATGAATAGTGTACCAAGCAATTTTCTACTGATGTTTTATAGGATCATCAATAAAATGGGACAGTAGAGTTTATATTCTACGATACATAAATAAATAGGTTGATGAATTATGCAGAGCACGAAGGTAGAATAGAGCCTAGAGTAGCGTGCGTAAGACCTATACTTCATCTGCATAGTTCCTTCAAACTGCTTCCTATTCAGTACTTTAAATAAGTATTCTAGCCAACTGTTGTGTACTGATAGCCTACATTTCATGTCGCAGTGTCTTTTAATGGAATACATCGAATGTAATGAAAACAGGTAGAATGTTTAGTAAGCAAATAAGTTTCGAGCTGTCTCCAAATTTTTCTGAAAGTTGTGATTTATCTGACGACATATTAAGCCGGCTCAGCGAGCTAATGTTGCAGTAGGCCAGCTATGCCTTTCGTTTCGTAGCACTCATAACTGCCGGGACAGGCAGATTCATAAGAAAAATGAAATTATTCCTTTCCAGGTTAAAGTGTTCTAGATTCTCGGACGGGTGTACACTGTACAGCATCTTGGATCTCGGTGAAATAGCAAAATGCTTTTTGTTTCTAATTTGGAGCGAAATATTTAAAACAGCACGCAGTCCCTGCGATAATCATCGATCTAAATGATGTGCAGGAGACGTTTCTACGAGTATGTCTATCAGTGGACTAAGTGGGGTTAATAATAGCAAGTAGGTACACATGTACCTACTTATTTATTTATTTTGCATTTTTTGTGAAACTCGCGGTCTTAAAATAATAACATAGTACAAATTTGATAGAACACAATCCATTAAGAGTTTCCACTTTTAGAAATATTATAAAAAACGAGACGCTATATTCAGTTGGATAGTTAGAGTAGAAATAAATTAACATAGAACAAATATAATGAGCAATAAGCACTTGAAGTATACGATCAAAAAAATATTAAACAATCATAAGATATCTGCACTCACTGAGAAGAAAGAAAAAAAACGGAGTTAAGTTGAGTTATTTTTAAACCGAGTTTAAAAATAATAATATTATCTAATGAAAAGGAAATTGTCGAAAGAATTATACTTACAGCCCTCAGAGAAAACATTAAGATACATACTTTTAAAGTTACATGGCTTTAACTCTAATGCCACATATACACAATCACCTCGTTTTATAAAATTAAATAGGGTACATCTCGATAGTCTGTCGGAGCTTAGAATCAAAATTTGATTCCAAACTAGAGATTTTGTAACTGTGAAAATACATAAGTATTATTATACGATGTATTTTTTAAATTCGAATATACAATTTTACAATTCTACGTGACTTAAAAATGTATTTATATTTTGCCAGATTCTCATTTATAAACGTAGATTATGCTCGGAATATTTATTCCATATCTTTCTTTCAAATTTAAAAGTCTGTGGATAAAGACAAAAGATGATTTGAAACATTTAAACTTTCGCGATTTCAACACATAATTATGTTTATCACCGGGACTTAATCGCGCTATAAGTCCCGGTGATAAACATAATTAAAAGATGATTTAACTGTAATTCTTTAGTTACTTCCCGTTGATTAAGAAACTATGAAAAAACACCTTGGACTATTTTTAAATCTATTTTTACTTTTAGGAAACAATAATAAGTGTGGTAAAAAAATAGTTGAAGCAAGTTTTAATGAGATGATATATCTTAAACTATTGCAACATGTCAATTAATATTATGCAAATAAATGAATATAACCTTGAAATAACACAGATAAGTCAGAGCCAAATGTATGTATTCCTGCCGATAGCAACAACGTTGCCGATAATGGACATTTAAATCGAACAAACTCTTGAAATGGGAAGTATTTGCTCATTAATTCCAATTTCGCAACGGCGGCCATGCAAATTAATTATATAATAACTCGGTGTTTTGTTACATTAATTAAAGCTTTTTGCATAGTATAAAAACTTTCCTTGCCTTAAATATTTATTGACCGAGAGGTACTTATATTTAGGCATTCCTAGAAAATTAGGAACTTTTATTTTTTTCCATCCTATACTGTCTGTTTCTGAATAAGTTTAGAATTATTTAGAGTTTTAAAGGTTCTTGAGTGGCGACCGCGAACCGGACGCATCGTAGGAAGGCCCCCTAGGCCTTCCTACGATTCCGATTTTCCTCCGCCACTAGGCGGACCGACGACATTGTAAAAGTCGCGGGCAACCGGTGGATGCAAATGGCAGGTTGTCGTACAGTGTGGCGGTCTAAGGGGGAGGCCTTTGTTCAGCAGTAGACGGCTCCGGGATGATGATGATGATTCTATACATTGCTTTTTCTTCATAAAAAAATGTCTCAGCTTCGTGTCATTCTTTGTCAGGTGTTGTCTGTGTCTGTTATCAACATATTTCCTGCCTGTGTCGACTATTTTGAATTTAAATACAAAGTAGTCATCTTTAAAAAAAAAATACAAAAGAAGTAGCAAAATAAATGAATACATATAAAATTTGGTTAAAAAACCACTGAACCATGGTTATGGTTACTGAAAAATTTCGGTGGAATTGGGTCGAACTGCACAGCGATGTTATAGTGAAAAGCTTAGTTAGAAAGCAATTCTGTTTGGGGACCTGCCTGTTTGTCGAAGTTGGTTGTTATAGTTTTTGCTTGTAAGTATATTCATGGATCTTTGTTTTGGAAATTACTGGGTATGAAGAGATTTAACATATCTGATATTTCAGGGTGACGAGCGCAGTGCAGTGCGGCGCAGGATTGTGTTCGCAAGTTCACAATTCTAGCATTGCTACTGTTAGTGGCAGGCGTGACGCTTACCACCAGGCAAACGTCGGCGAACGTTTCTAGGAATGCAAATCTCGTCACTTACAAGTATAAAAAAAAACAAATCTTATTACATCGACATAACACACTTTTTCCAGATAAGTGTTTTTCGACGAGACTTAGAACTCTACGGTATTACTTTATAAATTTAGTAGGGTGGATTTGATAAAGATTTTTTTTAAAATTATTTTAAAAAAACAGTCAGAAATGACGTGCTTGGTAACTAAAGAAAGGTTAATGAGTTTGTTGACATTTCAATAAAGAGTATTTTCCAAATAAAAAAAAACACGGTGCATCATGAGAATGATTCACCGTTAAACCTTTAATATTCGTCGTACCAAAGTACGTTGGCAATCTTTTCAAGTAATTTATTTTCGTATCTCAGTAACAGGGAAGCAAATTTAAATGCAAACCTCTCGTTTCCCGACAGAATTGGCCTACTGCCTGTATTTAAAATACCTACTACCACTTCAGACCCTGCAGTGCTGGAATCCGGCCAAAATGAACTAAGGCCTAAAAACTCATTTTGTCGGCGTCTGTCCGGTGCTATTTTAGGGTAATTTTTAAACGAACTGTTTTTTTAGCTTAAATTTATGTGACGCGAAGTATCTAGAGTACTCTAGAATTACTTTTAGCTTATTTCTCGAATTATATAGGGTAGTTAGTATGGGCAATATTAAACAGAGAGAAATGTTTTAGGTTTTATTTGGTATTTTGTTACAGTATTTTCATTGCAGTCACTAGAAAACTTAATGCAACAATAGAACCTTGGAGTTCTAGATACATTTTGAGTGAACATCTGTTTAATTGATACGGGATTACCTACGTTTAGTTAGCACCTTTGAGAAAGGTCACTAAATGTGGTTGAAACTGTAATCGGAAAACGGTGCACATATCCATACAAACGTTTTAAACTGATGGTCAGCATTAACGTTAATCCTTAACGTTATTTATTTATTTTATTTTATTTGGGAAACATACAGTGATAATAACTTAAGTAAACTTATACAAATTTGGATAACTATACAACATTTACACGTTTCCGCATATAAAAGCCTATATCACTTGTTAACATGGTTAGCTAAGGATTTTGATTAACATTGAAAAACATTATTAAATATTACACAATTTAAAGAGAGTAAAACAGTTCAATTCGCACCAAACCTGTTCTTGGAGACTATATGTTTTAAGTTTATGTATAGGTGTATTAAACAAATCGAATTCGGGAAAATCTTTTAGGTTATTGACGGTATTGGCTGATCTTATGAAGAAAGAATTTTGCCTGTAATTAGTGGAACTATGGGGTATATGGAGACTAACTGGATGCCTCACAGGCCTTCTAGGGACTTTCAGACTTATCTTATCTTATCAAATGTAGACCATTTTTGTGTTATCTGTTTGAATCACTAAAAGTAATGTAGTTATTATGTTTTATCAAATTTCGTAATATCTTTTTATCTATCTAACTACTTACATGCATATCAAATACGGATTTACTAAATTTTGTCGTTCAACGCCTTATTGTATAAAGCAATAACGAGTATATGAAAAAAAGACTAGCTGCATACATCTCTGAAGCGATGTATAAACACCATAAACAAAGATTTAGTTATGTTGTAAGCGGTAAAATCAAATAGTTCACAAAAAGTATCGGTCATAAAGCGCCAACGAAGAGCTCTATCTCACGCTTAGATTTTGGCAACGACGGAATAAGATATTATATGTAATTATTGGGTAGGAAGAGATTTAACATCTAATATCTCTGCGTGACGAGCGCAGTGCGGTGCGGCGCAGAATTGTGTTCGTAAGTTCACAATTCTGCTGCTGTTATGGGCAGGCGTGACGTTTACCACCAGGCGAACGTCCTGCTAGTTTCGTCACTTGAAAGTACAAAAAAATACTTATTCCATACCCACCCATCAGCCAGAAAATGTCCACTGCTGGACGGAGTCCTCCCCCTTAATAGGGTGGTGTTGCCATTATCCCCACGCTTGGCAGGCGGCTTGGAAGTTATATTCCATACAATATTAATTAATACCATAAACGAAGACAACAAATCTGCCAAAACCATGACAGGTTCCATAGTAAAGCAAATAATTATGTATTTTTTCCACTTCTGCCCTCGATAGGCGAATGGGCCATAATCAACATGCATCAACAATTTACTTCTCCGGATGTATTTCGGTTTCCTCGGAAGATGTTTTCCTTCACCGGAAAGCCAGTGGTAAGAGTATCCGCACGCAAACTACAAAGAGCTCATTAGTACGGACCTGGGTTTGAACCCGCGACCTCACGATTAGAAGTCAAGCGATCTCCCGATTGGCTACCACGGCTTCAAAGCATTTAAGCAAATAATTATCTGGTATGAATTTCATGAGCTTTATGTTCTTAGAACTATAACACAATAGTTTATACTACGCGGTTGTTTTACAAAATTAAATGTTGATGTTACAGACTATACCCACATCAGGTTCTATGTTCTAAATTTCTCGTCATTGTCTGCTCAGGTTGCTGGCAAGCGAAATTGTATTTTTAATATTCAAAACAGGAGGTATATTTTTCATGTAAAACTGTAGTACACCTACTGTATTATTCATCAGCGTTAACGTTGGCATAATGTTTTCGAGAAATGCATCAAGCACAATTTATTTATTGTTAAGGCGCGCCTGACCGTGATTAGCATATAGGGAAAAAAATATTGTATTTCTTTGGAGTTTCGTGAGATTATTCGAAATATGTTATACTCCAGTTAAATGTTACCAGAAATCTAAATAAACTGTTCGAACGGCTATTTAATCACAAAAAAGTCAAGTCGAGTAATGTCAATGCAATTTTAATACCAATATTATTATTCTTATTCTGTCAAGTGATGAGACGAGCAGGACTTTCACCTGGTGGTAAACGTCACGCTTGCCACTAATAATAGCAGCGCTGAGTTGTGAACGTGCGAATACAATCCTGCGCTGCACTGCACTGCGCTCGTCACCCTGAGATATCAGATTGTAAATCCCATATACTCAGTAATTTCCCAGTTTTTCTTTCTACCTAAATTATTAACGCCATATCTAAATGTTGTTAATGTGAGTCACCGAGGCGAAGCGAAGAAAGACTGGTTTTCTAGATCAAACGTTTTAGGTATTTACTAATAAATAACGGTCTTACAAAAATTAAATAACACACTTAAAGATATTGTCTAAAGAATGTGCTAATTTGTTACACGATAAGATGTACTTTACTTGATCATATAAATTCTTGAAAACAGCCTAAAATAAAAGTCTGTAACGAATTATTTAATATATATTTTTTTACTTTGCCAATAATTATGGACATATTATATGGATATATTTAAGTACTAGAGAGAACCTTAAACATTTCAGTTTTCAACTGAACTCCTATGTTTATTCAATTCAAATTAATCTCAAAATTTAAACGTTTTACGTTTTTAACGTGTCCAGGGGCCTTATTTTTGAATCGTACGCAAGAGTTGCGCATGCGAAAGGATCTTCACACGATATTGTTTGGAATAAGGTTCAATATCGATTAAAACTCGGCTCCTTTCGCATGCGCAACTCTTGCGCACGATTCAAAAATAAGGCCCCTGCGGTTTCACCGCATGCGCTCGCCTCAAAATGCCTCGCTTTAAATGTATATTTAATTGATCAAAAGATACGTAGTACTATTATTTCTTCTGTGGTTGGCGACCGTTTGTTGACAGATTCAGAATTGCTTAAACCAGCAAGGGGCGAGTCGCATCCAAGTCGATTCATCCTTGCACGTTCCATCCTCCAGGGACTGTTAATAGGCTAGATGACTGGTTTTTTTTTATTGTCCTATTAAAATGTGGCCCATAAATATAGATGATTAATGAAAAGAAAATAAAAATCTGATCAAAAATAAGCAACTTATAAGCATTTTAATATCATGCTAGACAGAGAGGCGAAACAGCAAATCGTGACGTCACTCCTCAGTACCCCATATAAATTATATTCTGACAAGAAAGGCGTGACGTCATTTTTTGTTTTGTGGGAAAGGGACAGAGTTGTCTCTAACGAAAACTTTAAACGCTCATAAATCAGAACATTATTAACCGATTTAAATTATGTTTTCAATAAACATACTATATTTACTTAAATTCTTTATCAAAGCTATTGGTTTCAACGATATAAACATCAGTCATCTACCCTATTGACCGAGCGAGCAAAGCGAGTCAAAGTCATTGCAATAACTGGCAATATTTGCTTTCCTGTGTTTTTGTTTTGTTTTTTGGTTTGGATGTTAGTACTTGCGTAATGGTTGTACAATTTCATAATATTTTTTGTCGGAGATTTTTGATTTGGTGGGTATTTTCCCCAAAAACAGGAAAAGTTTGCTGAACCGCCTTTTTCATCCGATTGGCTCCAAATGACATGAAAGTTTGTGCCCGAGAGGTTTATTGTTCGCAGAACTTATAGAATAATTAAGTTTTTTTTTTGTAAAAAAACACAGTTATTATCACACTTATATATTATTAGCTTCATTTATAAATCTATGATATGTATGTTATAAAATCTTGGAATCTTGGAAGTTGTCGTACTTCCAGGACCAGTTTTTGTCGTTTCAATTTGAAATTTTGTTGGTACATTTCTTGGTACGCTTAGAATATTACTTACAATGGTTTAGAAAGAATACGATATCGATTCAAGTAAGTTTTCATTCATACACTGGGCGTAACCTACTTTCTCATTATTAGGTCCTAAAACTTGTTTAGATCAAAATTATATTTTTACTGAACCTTTGTAATGCCATTCTCAGCAATTTTACCGACTGCAATTTTTCATAACTATGTTCCGTGATTTTATATCTATGTCGCAGCCAACTAGCTTAATTAGCCGTTCATTTAATAGCCTAGCGTATTCGCGGCGGTGGTGATCTAGCTTAAATATCTGATTCTATCCCAGGTATCTAGATGCTTCCATTATCTTCGTAGTGAACATCGCATGTCACTTAACAATCTGGTAAACTATGGTTAAATGTTAAAAAAAGTCAAGAATAAAATTGATAATGCAATTATATCACTTGCAATATTTTATTTAAAAAAACTCATCTTCACAATAATTGTACAATGTACATGTTATGGTAGTTGTCACTTATATTATAATTAACGTATAAATTACAATTAAATGTTAATTAACAGTCAACAAAAGCACCGTTACAATAAATATAATTTAAATATAAATTATTACATACTTTTTAACGAACCTACGTAAAATAATTTATCTTGTAATATTTTGGTGTATTTTAAAATAGTGTGTATTTAATTTAACTTTTTTAAAGTAATTATAGCCCTTATATAATTATACTTATAGAGAATTTTCTTCGTGTTACGAATATGTTACATAATTTGTTTTGATATGCACTAAAACTGATATAAGTACGATATAAGAGTATACAGCGTTTCAAAGTTTCAGACGGGTGTAGCAATACTTAAGGCGCAATATGTTTACCGAAAATGATGTTATTTGATGAGGTGAAGCGCTCGCGCTGGATGCGCCGAGGCGCAAATGCACGTTCTAACGCTTCGCGCTGTTTTTATAAACGTTTTGTACCAGATCGATATAAAACGCTATTTATAGTTTAAGTTCATATAAAAAAGTGGTTTGAGTTTTTTTCCTCCGAATGAAATAATTCAAATCGTGTAGGTACTGAATGATGAAAACTCTCTTAGAGTTTCCTTCATTCAGTACACGATTTGAATTCTACAGCTCATTATAGATATTTTGTGAACCGGTAGGGCCTTAAGGGTTGATCTACCCACTAAATTGAAATGCCTACTTATATAATACGACAAGTTTTTTTTTAATATATGCAAATCCGTATATAATAATGACTAGTCACTTGATTAATTATGTATGGGAAGACGTATCGTCGAATCTAGCAAATTTGTGTTCTCAAAATTGTTCACTGTGGTAGGTAATCAGCATTAAACATGGCTACACCTGTATGAGAATCAACCCGTAATAGTAGTAACCCTAATATTCAGAAACGCTTAATATACCAGTCTATGCTATAAATAATGAAACCAATCTGCGATCAAATAATGATCGTAGAAACAAATGAACATAATCAATGTATCGCTCTCGACTTTAGTATACCGCGTAGACTAGTTTACTAAACTTCTCTGAATAAAATGGTCAGAGTAAAAATGTTTCTCTTTAATTTTATTTCCTAACTTAGATTCTAGTGCATAAAGAAGTATCATAGTGTTTTGTAAATAGTTATGTAGGTATTTACAGTAAAGTGCTTAAAGATCTTACTGTTTGCTCTATAATATAAATAAAACCATTTTGTGTTATTAGAAGAGATATGCTACTGTTAGTGTGGATAATTTAAGGTTGATATTACTTAAATAAGTCTGTTTTTATTTTCCCAGGTGATAACATGATATGAATGTATTCGTATAGACATCAAATATAGTTAAGTACATTTCTACAGTCGTAAACGGAGTAAGTATATTTTAGGTACATTAGGACATGTGTTGTTTTTTATTGATACGTTTAGATAATTATCGTAAATTATACAAACTTGTTAAAACAATCATATACTTTTAACTATATTACTATATTATAAATTTGTACAAGCTATATATACAATCTCACTAATGGTCCTAAAAGATCCTTGGACGGTATTTGGATTCATGTAAGGATCTTGAGTTTGAAAACTGGATTAGTTTGTTTGACTGAAGTGTTGTTTCTATTTAATCTCAAACAATAATAAATATAATAGTGGACGATAATTAATGATTATTAACGTAAAATGATGATTTATTATTTCAGACATAATCAGAAAACTATTTTGATCACACTTGCTCGTAAAGTGGATCTTATTAAATTGGTTTTAGGCTCATAATCCAAGCTATTACGCACGTGTGCTTTTTACTTTACATTACGGCACTCGTGCTATAATAGGTATAACCCGGTAAAGTCAAGTTTGTACGTGACTGCAATTAGACGTATGTATACGAAGCACTCTTAATATAGCCGGGTAATACTTACAGTTTTTTTAAATACCAACAAAGAGTTCTTATGCCGCTGAAGTAAATGTCAACCTGCGCGCGCATTGCTGGTTTGGGCGCCATTTCCGCAAATGTTTGTTGACGTTTTCGCCGTGTGGTTGATTATTATCAAAAAAAGTTTGTTTTTTCCTTGCAAGTGTGATGAAAACAGTCGTATGGAACTCTTGTGCCATGTTAGTCATTACGCTTTTGGCTTACTTATCGCGCTCGCCTGCGGCTCGCGCGCATAATACCGCCCCTAGTGTATAATGACCAACATAGCACACTTGTATCATAATGTACTATTATGATGCTTATTATTTCACATGATACAAAAAATATAATAACCACCTGTTAAGCTTAATGCTTGTAATATGTAGATACTTACCGTATAATGCATAAAACACAAAAAAGTATTACAAACCTATTTTTGTTAAAAAGTGTTTTCTTCTTTTTTCACACTCTAATCGTAAGTCGAAAGAAATTTGACAAAACACCTTTTAACTAAAATAAGTTTGAAATACGTTTTATGCATATGACAGTTAGTATATTTGGTACGTTTTAAGAATTGATCTTAGTTAGATATTTATGACAAAGTGAACGATCATCCTATCAGATTCGACACTGAATTTTTTTATAACAAATTTATCAAAATTTTAATTCTGAATGAGTTCAAAGTTGTTAAGTTACAAAAATGGTAGCTCAACGAATAAGTTCTCTAGCATCAGGTCTGATGGTGGTCAAGGGCAACTACTAACAGAAAAGTTTATAGATTAATATTAAAAAGTATAACTATAATAATGTTTGACAGAATAAGATGGTTGTAATTGTAATCCTTTATAATTGTTGTCTCTTTATGAATAGCTATTTTAGCAGCTGCGTCCTGCTTAGTGCTAAATAGTGCTAAGCAGGATGTGCTTAGTGCTTAATGCTAAGCAGCAGCTTAAGCAGCAGCTGGAAGCTTAGTGCTAAGCAGGACGCAGCTGCACGCGCGTCGGGCTCTGTTTTCACTCTTTGAAAAAGGTCACCGGATGTGATCGAAACTATAGTCGGAGTATCCGATTTAATTAAACGTGAGTATTCCCGTATAAATAAAACAAACATTTATTTTAAGGTTGTAACTTTGAAGTAATACATCTGCTTCAATAGTTTAAATTGAAATAGAGAGCTTACAGAAATATCATATCAAATATCTATAGTATTTGATATCAGATACATATTGATCTATTTTCATTAGAACTGATATTTAACTAATGAACGTTCTTTTACTGTCAAATCACAAGTTGGCATGTACACAATTCTGGCACTGCTACTGTTAGTGGCAGGCGTGACGCTTACCACCAAGCGAACGCCTTGTTCGTCTCGTCACTTGAAATAATAAAAAATAAAAAGATATATTGCCAACAATTCAAATGAGTATAGACGAAAATAAACAACACAATTTTACATCTATTTATATTACTAGTGACATTTTAAATATTACTTGTTGCGTTTACATAGAAATAGGGACGAGAAAATACAGAAGTAGAGCTGAAAACCTTGCAAAGAAGAGACATAATTAATTATAGACCCAGCCGGTGCGGTGCAAAGAAGAAATTATTAAGAGGATTCTGCACCAAACAGTATTTTAGCGTTGTAGGTATTAAGCAAAAATATTGCTGTCTAAGCGTCCCGCAGCCACCCTGTGCGCTAGATAGAGAGCTGCTGCTCGCTATCTAGCGCACAGGATTAACAAAACTTCCTTTTAAAGGTAAGTATACAATACGATATAACTTTATTGCACACAAGAAATATAGAACAACTTACAAATAATCAAGGTACATTATTTGGCAGTACAAAGGGCGGCCTTATCACCTTAAGCGATATAAGGTTTTTTTTTTATAGAATCTACGTTCCGATTCAAACCTCTTTTCAACCCCTAAATTGTAACAAAATGTTTAGTTACTGTCAATTTCTCGAATAAGATATATTTTAGGCTTATACGTATTAATTAAAAGTTTTAGTTTCTGTAAAATGATGACTTTTAATAGTTGTAGTTACAGCGCAAAAACATGATTGCAATACGTGCACCCAAGCTATGGGTCGTATGTTTGTAACTTTAGTAACTTTTTAAGTGGTTTTAAAACTGGAAAACATAAGACGCATAAGCCTACTAAATAAGGTTGATTAGATTATAAATGAAAAAAAAAATTGCCACTATCGGAAAATATTAAAAGGCAGAAAAGAGGTTTTTCTTTTTGTTTGGACAAGTACGCGGTATATAATCCTCTTAAAACGCAATGACACTTATTTTAAGTACCTGTTGCAAGTTAACCATTTTAGTAATATAAGAAAACCAGCATATTAAACAAAAGATGTCCATCTGGTATGTATATTGACTGTGTTAATTGCGGTCGCTATAATTTGGAATGAAACCAGCTTTTTAATAAATAAATAGGTATTCATATTAACCTAAAAAATGTATACCTACTTATGCCCCGGGTCTCTGCAAAACGTTAGTTTTAATATTTTGTAAAAAAAAACAAAAACAAACAGTACAATGATCTGCATTATTGTACTGTTTTTTTACTATAAAGACAAACTTAAAAATATTGCTAATCCCAGTTTAAATAGTCCTCTACGTTGTCTAAGTAGGTCATCTCACGTCATTAAACCAGCTTCCGAACGCTATTAGCAACGTAGTCAGGAGAAGGCTCAGGTAGCTGGTTGTTGTCTTCACTCCACTCTGAAGTTCCGCCAAGCTCGACCCTGTCAAAAATATATATTTACTGGAGACTTTTTTCAGCTAGGTGGCGCATCGTCGATGTGGCCATAGTTAACTGTCAATCTCATACATTTTGTTGTTTTTTTTCTACAATTTAATGGGTTTACTCTTATTAGACTCGGATTACCAAGGAGAATCTGCATTTATACTGGTTGGTACAGCAATATTTTGCCTTGCTAATTAAAGCTCTATCTATAATAAAATGTAAACAACTAACTACAAATCTATTTGAAGGCCGTCAACAGCTGCATATTATTAAAACAAGGTACCCCGTATTTTTCCTTGGACTCTTTCCTTGGACTAGATTACTGACAACGCCCTTATCAAGAGCAGATTGATATAAGCAAGTATAAGTAAACTTGATTTTGCCACATCCAGACCGCCGCTGGCGCCATCTATGTAAAGTTTTGCCTGTGAAACCTCATTGATATGAGGATGATGATGATGATCATTCGCTCTCATTGATAATTTCAAAAATGGTGAAATGCGCAAACGATATATAGCGGCGCGCAGCATTCGGTCAAAAAAATATCGCTCTAGTTCTATTTGTTTCGTTTTAGTTGGAACTGAAACTAGTTTTTGATTTAAATTAAAAACGTGTCCCGTTTCCTTTTGTAAAAAAAAAAGATTTCGATTTCATTCTTTTTTGTTTATTTCCTTGTGCTATGTTTTTTTTGTGGCAAATAAAGTATTGTCTATGTTTTTTCCAATTGTTTTGATTTGAAAATCAAATTACTAAACCAATCTAGATAAAATTTCTATGAGACAAATGTCGAATCTTTATTTGAAATTTTATTTAAATAAACCATCAACTTTCCAAATCGGTTCATATATGACTGAGTTCCGAGGAAACAAAAAATAACCGACTTCATTACCTCCTCCTTTTTGAAGTTGTATAAAATGTAATACAAAGATAAGGAAGTTGACTTACCTTGCAATACATGCACCCTAGCTATGGCTCGCATCTGTATCGGTGCTTCCAACGCGCACGTATAATTGCCGGCGTCGTCCATTTTCAGTCTGGCCACCTGTGCAAAAAGTATTGGATGGTAACAACAAAAGAAAATTATTGGTACATGATGGACTACCAAGTAACGCTACACCAGTTTATCACAATTTAAATACATTACTTTTTTGTTTTAAATTGATGGTAAAGTGGACATAGCTATTCATGGGCGCCGCCAGGATTACTTTCTGGGAGGTGCATCTGCATGTACACTTTATACTATTAACTACTAGTATGGATGGGTGACCGTGAGTGGCATTTATTTCTGAGCGCTACCGTGGGTCGGATGACACGTTAAATTGTTGGTCCCGGTTGTTTGTTCTAGTTTCTATAACAACAACCGTCAGCCATGTTAGAAGCCTTCGGGCGGCACATTAATTCTGACACTAGGGCTGGCCACTCAGCCTATACGAACTTACTTACTTACTACTAGTATAGTATTATATTATCTGTGCTATTAACTAATATAATATATAGAATTATACATGTATATTATGTAGATAAATGTACATGAAAAAATCCAAACGCTCGGATATTTGATTGAATATTTCGCTAATTGAAAATAAACTTAATCACTGTTTTTTACATACAAAGGCGGATCCAGGGGTGGGGCACAGGGACACAGCCCCAACACGGTTTAAATATAACAAAGAACTAGGAGATTTATACGATATCGCTTTAATAACATTTAAATATTAGTATGAAGCGTTTCCACACTTTGGGTATTTCTATGTTTTTATTGCATAACAGTAAGAATAATTATGCCCTCTGCGACTGGCGACGTGGTGGGTCCGGGGCGCGGAGTAAGACACGAACGAAAATAATTGATCTCAAAGACAGCATAGAACTATGGGGGAACATAGTCTATGGCCCATACGCCCCTCCCAGAAACATATATCCTGAATCCGCCCTGGTCTATCTATATTATTATTGACAAGGTGATGAACTTTGGACAGCAACCTAGACGCCTCCAGTTTTTAGTTAACCAGTAATTTTTTTTTCTATGTATTTTTTCTGACAGGGGGTTGCAAGCGCACCTTGCACCCTGCTGTTGGCTGCCATGTAGCTATTAGAAGTGGAATATTATCTGCAAATTTTGCTATCTGAAGAATCTGACATATTTAGCCGATAACTCTAGGAACCACATTGAGATTATATTGATGATGATATTTATTGATATTCGTTAATTTAAACTACATCATTATAAATACCGATATACTTATTATTATAAAAAAATGAGTAAAAGTATGGTGATGATTTCGGGACGTGGGTAATGGTATGTCCTAAAAATGCAACCAGAACCACCGGAAGACAAGCAGCGGCGTCCTCTTAGTTAACGATGGTAAGCATTATGCGATTCCCAAGCCGCCTGCCAAGCGTGAGGATTATGAAAACGCCCTCCTATTAAGGGAGAGTTTTAGTTTCCGAGATACATACTATTCAAAATAAGCGCCCGACTTTAATTTCCGCAGGCTGGCCCTCGCCGCGTGTGACGTCATCATACAATTCACACAATTTGTCGCACGCTGGCCTTGTACGGTTCACTACGAACCGTTACATTCGACCGTGATTCACTACTACTTCGTTTCAATATTCCAAGGTCATATTTGCTTTTTTTTTTTTGTACTGTTTATCTGTCAGCAAAGAAAGGCAATCATAGCTGAATATTTTTATTTTTTAGTTGGCTAGAACTACCATACTAAGAGTCGTAGATTGACTGGGCTATATAGCATTGAATCAAAATATAGTAGTAATATAGTACCTTATAAGATCACAAGCCAAGTTAGGTCGCGCTAATGTGGGTCCCATTATCTTTTGTACGGACTGCATTTTTTCAAGCAGCTCTTATAGAGAGAAGCGGGAATATTTAAGTCACCACTTACACCGCCCGCAAATATATTACGGCAATTTAGGCTTACCTAAAGAGGGAGGGCGAAATTAGTGGGCATAGTGATACCGAGTCGAATATGTCCAGAAGAATAACTCTCGAAAACTTAACCTAGATTATAATGAGTAATTTTATGAGAAATATTTTTTTTAATTCACCAATTTGGGTGTACTCATCGTCTTAAGTTTGTTGCCCCGTGCGTGTTTTCTATACAAACTGAGGTACTTCAATGCAACGTAAAAAATGCAGCTCCGCGTACCGACGCTTTGCGCGGGGCAGCGTGTCATTTATTGTAAAAAAAATGATAAGCTGGTAGGTATTTAATCTACGTCAGCGATATAGTTACATTCAGCCCGTTTTTCATAAGATGCGGAAGTTGAAATACGACTCATAAATTATATCAACAGCCAGTGAAGACGGTCGACAGTATAGTTATAGTTTTGTATTGCAGTCGTTTCTTTACACGTTTTTTATTCTGTTCTTGAAGGTTTCGGAGTTTCAGGTGCGGTGGTTGGTGAGATTTACTGAAGTTCATAGCAAAACGTAAGTGGCTTAGAATGAGAAATGGCTTTACTTCGGGTGTAGATTAATGTCAGGATTATGTAAAAAAAATGGGATATAATCAACGCAAAAGGTACAGACAGTCTCTTATGGAACATTTATGGGGCCAAAATTAACATATATTTTTTTACTTATGCAAATGGGACGTTCACCTGCGCCCTGTTTTATAAAGCTACAAGTACAAGCTTACAACTGTAATAATAATAATAATAACCTCAAGAGGCTCTCGCTAGACGGTTGGGTCAAGGGTCAGATACAAAAGGCAGTGGTACTTGACACGGCACGCATTGTCAGGAGGTTCCTCACTCTGCAGCCCTAACCACCGGCAGCTTGAGCCCTGCCCCGCTGCCGGCGGCACTCTAGGTTTAGGTTTTTTATAATATTTATGTTTTTAACTTTATATTGTAAAAAACTTAGATTTAAGAAAGAAAATAAAAATGTGAATAATAATAAATCATTTATTGACACACAAAAATGGCATAAAATATTGAACACAGTGCATACATGTTATATTGCCTAATTAATAGTAGATACTTATTGAGATACATAATAAACACGTATATATTAAAATTAGTAGGTAACGCCGAAAGGATTACGAAGGTAGTGTTAGCACCCGAACAAGAAAATTCTCAGGTGCTAACTTCTTCCTGCGGGTGGGTTATGTAACCTATAAGCACAAAAACTGGCGCTATAGGTGAGGAGTGAGGTAGGTATAGGTAAAGGATATATTTAAACTACTTACTAACTAAATAACTTATATCTAAATTAAACAATCAAAAGTAGCTACTTGTGACGGAGAAGATTAATACCCAACTAATGGAAAAAAATTCTTTTTGGAACCTAAACTGATTACTATATACAATATTATACGGAATACTAAAAATACTAATTATTTGTATTAGTAGCTGCACAATATATAGGTAAAGAATAAAAAGAATAAAAATAAATGTACTAGCTTCTTGTACCAGTAACTACTCCTATATACCTGCAAGTGCTTGTACCTACTTGTAGTTTATTTATTTATTTTTATTTATTGATACACAAAACAGAACATAGTCAAAACATATACATTATTAGCTAGGTATAATTTCGAGCCAGACTATGTGCCTAAGCATGTGTAAACAGCATGATTAATTAATGAAACCTTTATAATTCCGAAGCAATGGTTACCAACATTAAAAAAAAAATCTAGAGTAGGTATTTTGAATACAAAGCTATCATAAGAGTTTAACTAACCAACAAGTACTTACAACTATCAAGTTACATTATTTGTATTTATTAGTCATTATTAGTTTGTACACTGGTTGTCTTGTAGCTTTAGAAAACGCCGTACCCAATATTTTTTTGCGGTGTTGCCAGTTATACAAGACTTGTAGCTTTATAAAACAGGGCCCTGGTGGTAAGCAACAGGCCTGCCCATAACAGTAGCAGTGCTAGAATTGTGGACTTGCGAACAAAATCCTGCGCCGCACTGCATTTCACTTGTTACCCTCATATATTATCTATGTCAAATCATTTAATTTTGTATTGGATCCATTTCTATTTATTGTGAGATATCTATGATGTTTCAATTTGAATTACTATTGCGTTACTGTCTAGGTTTGGTAAACCTATACTAAGTTCTAATTATTTTTCCTACTATAGTTAATTACCAAGTAATACCATTACCATAATATATCACCATAATCATTAATACAGGCTTAATGTCTTTAAATTGACATTGTGGTCAATTCTGACGGTTTTAGTTGACAGTTCTAAACTAATTAAAATATAAGCCACTTTTTTACTAGGCATGTTAGCTAAGGACAGCAATACTTTAGTTAGTTTAGAACTGTCAACTAAAACCGTCAAAATTGACCACATTGAATGGTAATGACGTTTGAGCTTAAATATGAAAATTAGTCAATAAACGTATTGCTAAATAATAGAAAATATTAGTATGTGTTAATAATAGTATGTGTTAATAATAGTATGTGTTAATAATAGTATGTGTTAATAATATTAGCATGTGTTATTAATATTAGTATGTGTTTAGTATCTATTTAGTGATGTTGTGGTCAGGGGTCACAACATCCATGTACCGTGAACTCTAAAAATCATGATTGCTAGGTTCAGCCGCCGATGCTGCGCGACCGTGATTTTTATCGCTCCGCAATAAGGTTTGTGGTCGCGCAGAGTTGGCGGCTGAACCTGAAGAGAATGGGTTCTACATGTCATAGTATGGCCCCAGAAGGTTGTGTGGTACATCCTCCATAATACATTTTCATTAAGGTTAATTGCTAACAAGGTTAATAACACGAATCATCGTATAAGCATCACAAAATAGCTAATTTCAAAATGTATTTACTAGGGTTTACTTCAGATATATAGAAAACCTTGAATTCGTATAGGGCAAAGATGATTTGCCAAGAACCTGTCAAGAATGCGTAGAGTTACTCAACAACAATAAAAGCTCTACAATATCATAAAAATATTATACTATGAAAGCTGACTTGGTTTTGAAAAAAATGTTGTTTTATCGAGTGCGAAGTAGGACGTGGCTATGCTCGTGTCGGATATGTTCGAAATTATAGTCAGAGTATCCTTAATTAAACGTGAGGCATACCGTTATTTTTTTCAAGGGCTTTGAATTTAGAAACATTAAAGCAGCCTACATGTATATATACCACTACGTGTTAAAATCCAACATGACCCGGCATCTAAATGTCTTTTTCCTGGCGCAGTTAGCGCACACAAACTGTTGTTAATAGCGCGGTCTAGCTCAGTCGACAGATGATACACAGAATAAAGACAGACAGATGGATAAAATGCGATGAAACTAATACTATAATACTGTTACGCGATGTAATAGTCTAATAATAATAATTCTTTATTTGATCCAACTATAGCTACATAATCACATTATTTGAGAACAATGCGCAATAATGTGGTTACAATATCAGTATCAATAGTTAATTTAATTATATGAAATAATGCATGATAACGAAACTAAAAAAAAAAAGTATAATTTTTGTCCTGGATGGGGAAGTGGTGGTGTATGATAAAGGAAGGCGCGTATATTTTTTTGTGAAAAAAAAACATACAACGCGCGGAATGTATTCCGCCTTCGTTCGTAATTGTTTACACAAATTCGGATTTTACTTAGTTTTATTTTAACTGAGTGTATCTTCTTCAAGTAGTGAGAATAAAATAAACGTACTACTAAACGGTACTATTCTTAATCATAAGTTCACCACGACCCTGCGATCGACTGCGAACCCAATAAAACAACGAGTTCAGGTCGCTGATGAGGCTGCCGCCGTACTGCAGCGCTTCAGGGATGTTTGCGTATGCGCATATAGACGGCTTTGCAGCGATCATGCGCAAACGAGTCGCTTCTCTGATGCGCCGTGTTTGATACAGCCTCAACAGCTACTTGCAACTGTTTGTGTGGAAGATGGACTTTGATTGTCTTATAATGCAGCACTGGACCAGAGAACATACCGAGCATGGCGCTTACGTACTACGATATAGGTTAAGATAAATTAGGTATTATGTGACATTATTAAACATTTTATTATGTAAGGTTTGTAATTTTCTGTTGACATACTTTTTTGAACTATTTAGACATCATTTAATTAAAAATGTCTCTCTATGTATGAACTTGTTCTGAAATAAATTGATTATATATTATTATAAATATATAAGTTGCACTTACTTATTTTCTCATAGAGGGTGATAAAAAGTAGAGTGTACACCTCAGGATTAACACTACTTTAAGTTCGAATGGCGTTCTTTGAATTTCTCGCTGCGGTCAGGATTCTACTTTAGTCACTACTCCAGAATCCTTTGCTCCCCTCTGGATTCACAGAAACACTCTCGTCTTAAAAATTGTAGATTGATTCCTTAAATAATCTACTATTTTACATAGTGAATAGCAATTATGCACAATGTGAAACGCGCTGCCTGAGAAAATATTCCTGTATACAAATTCGGGATTTCACCGTCAAGTCGTTGTTGCGTGAAATTGTAGAACGCATCATCATCTTTTATAAAAATAAATAAATATTGGAGGACATTTTTCACACAGCGCCATCTAGCCCCATACTAAGCAAAGCTTGTATTATGGAAAGCTACATATACACCTACATTACTTAAATACATTTTTTTTTGTAAATACATAGTTATAATAGGTACATAGCTACTACACCCAGACACAGAACAAACATCTATGTTTGTCACCTAAATGTTTGCCCTGGGTGGGGATCATGTGGGGATCGAACCCATACCCTACAGCTCTAAAGGCAGACATGCTACCAACTAAGTTATAAGGCAATCAAAGTAATTACTCGGTAACAAGGAAAAAACGGAATTAAAGTTTGATAGTGGTACCTAGTTAAAAGGAATAGTTACTCTTTTCTCTTTTCTTACTCTGTAGTCAAAACACGTTGTGGTCAGGCAGGTGGGATTAGGGTTGGCACGAGCCTTTTACTCAAACTTTTTAACACTAAAACTTTTTTGGTTAAACTTACTAATACAAGTTGATACGGGGCTAAGTAGTTGAAGTTTTACTTTAAGTCGGTGACAAGAGCCAATGCGTGCACGCTTTTTTACCGCATTTTTAGGCCTACGCTGTATCATTATAGAGTCGTATTTAGCGAAGCAAAAATAAAGTGGTCACGTACGATATTGACATTTCGCTTTTTAAAGGTAGATAATAGTTTCCTTTTATCCTTGCGCCGATTCTTCAACGGTAGGCTTCGTTCGTGACACGTCTTCGTATCGAGTTCTTTCGTGAAATGTTCTAGAGTTTGTGTTGGCGTATTAAGGCCGGTCTCATCCATGTTTCAAGCACATTTTTTACTGCGATGAATCATAAATATTGAAGAAGTAGAATAAACGTTTAAATACTCACTAGTCTACTAGTCTCTTTTATAGTAAACAAGTTTTTGAATATAATGTAAACTTCAAAAAATTATTAAAAAAAATATTTAGGTTTGTTGCAGACTTAAGTCAAGTCATTTTTAGAAGTTAAAAAAGCTTTTTGAAAAAGTAGGCGTTTTCAGTTTTTTTTTTAACTTTTTAGTAGGGGACGGGGAAGATTATAGTACTGGGTTGCCTGAAATAAACAACCGCGATAGTCTAAATGAGTGCCTAAAACAAAATTTCGTTTCCCTGAAAGATTAACAGCGTTACCTAAAATAATCTCGATTCTCTTAGTCACTGCTTAAACTTCTCTGTCTTGTTCTTGCATGTTACACTTCACGTCAGAAAGAAGATGGCAGAGCATCTTAAGCAGTGACTAACGGTTGAGAAGTTTTTTTTAAGTAAGGCCGTAAATGTATAGTCCGAAGTATAATTTATAGTCCTAAGTATCCGAAGCAATATGGCTTTTTGTACAAGAAAGATATAGAAGATAAAGATACAGAGAGATAGATGTACAATGTAGGTATAAAAACGTCGATTATCTAAGCCACGTTGAGCGTAAGCTAACGAAGTGAGGCAACCCTAATGCTCAGGATTATAAGTTAGTTTTTGTCGGGTCAGAGGAACTGAGTTTGGCTATTAGAGCCTGATGACTAGAGATGTGGATACTAAGTTGGGTGAGAGGCGGTTTTTGAACAAAGTTAGGCTCTCAATCAGGGCCTTTTGGGCAGAGTATTTTCTTAAACCTCGGCTAAATGTACTGCCGCGATAAGAAATCGATTCTTTTCATGGACGACTCTTAAAAATGTAAACAAGACAAAGCTGAAGCGCATATAATGCGTGTCTATAAACGATGACTTATTGCTATGAAATACACAATGCTGTAGGACTATTTTTCTGTAGGAACATTATTATTGGAATATGTTATTTTCTCTATGTGGCAGTATTCCGAGAGTTTTCCCCGTATTTTGCCTTGAAGGCAGTCTGATCATATAATTATATACATTTTTAGGTAATTTTTCTAATGTGTCCTATTATTGACTTTTCGTCACTAAGTGGTCACGGTCTATAGTTTTTTGGGATAACCTAAAGTAACATTCGCGTTGTAACTTATTTGTTCTGCTCTGTATACTGTACAAGCATCATCATCATCAGCCAGTGACGTCAACTGCTGGACGAAGGCCTCTGCCTTAATAGGGAGGGTTTGCCTTAATCCCCACGCTTGGCAGGCGGCTTGGGGATCGCGGGTCTGACATGGATAAGACCTACGCAATACCACACACACAATTATAACTTTCATATTGTATCCGATAGGTGAGTGGTGTACAGGAACAGGGCCAGGGCCCCCCCCCCCCCCTCTAGACCTCTAGTGTTGAATTTGAAGTGGAGTGACTGAAATGTACCTGCAAATGACTCGTAAGAGTCAGATGGTCCGTTTCTATAAGCACCCCGCCTCGAATCTCGTCCAGCGACGTGGTGGTGTTTCCCCGGAACCAGTGCAGGACCGGCTCCGCCTCCCCCGCGTGCAGATGGAGGACGAGACACTTGAGCGACAGCGTCGTCCCTGTCTCTAAGAACGCTTCTTTCGCCATCTTTATTGTAGGTGCTGAAAATGTGACTTGTATTAGTGATGCTTATAATTTAAGCAAGTTTTTTTCTCAATAGGTTTGCGTTTGACTACACCCTGCCTGATGGTAAGCAATGGTGCAGTCTAGGATGGAGCACGCTTACCTAGAAGGAACCTTTTTACTCTTGCTTTGAAGACACCCGTATTGTACGTTACGGGAAACAGAGAACAGGGTGCTTATTATGCTTAAGCTATTCGTCGTCATCAGCCATAAGACGTCCACTGCTGGACGAAGGCCTCCCCTTAATAGAGGGGTGTTGCCATAATCCCCACGCTTGGCAGGCTTGGTTGGCTTTTTGCTTAAGCTATTAAATGTACATAATTATTTAACTATAAACGTATAAGGCACCAGTGCAGACTTTTTGGCGGAAGTTTAAATCAGCATTGTAGCGCATTGCGTTGCCATACTTTTGATTTTTAATTTCTTATAAATGACGTAATAATTACCATTTGTTTCCTTCACCAGGAATACTTTTATTTGCAAATATTATTAGGAAGGAGTTTTATGGTAGGTTTTTTGTCGTATACTTATGGTTTTGCTTTTCCGTAAAAAAAAAAAACTTCTGCAATGTAACGACTTTAAAAAGTTCATATTATTATTTTTTGTTTTTAAAAGCGGAAGTCTTTCAATCAGTTACGAGTACGAGTATATTGTCAATTAAAAAAACTACAGTCAAATTCGAGCTAGTAGTAGAGCTCTGGGAACCATTTAGTTTGCTGGGTTTTATTTTACTGGGTCTGTATATTTGGATCCAATTAACTCAATGAAATGTAGCCATTGGTTATAAATAAGGTAATTAGTATGAGTATAAAGACATTCACAAGATAATCACGGTAAATATCTCGTAAAAAAATAAAAATTGATCGAAAGACCTACAAATCTTACTAAAAAAAAAAAAACTTATTAGTATACAAAATCTTTGTCACACGTTGTAAGCGTAATTTAAAATTAAACAAAGACCTAACTTATGAGTAACAACGTACATACTTAACATCGAGTTATCCCGGTATTCCCCGTAGCGTCGTAAAACAGCGCTGCATTTTAAACTCTGTTCATAAAAACTAAATACACATTTACAAGAACATAACGGCAACGAACCACCTTCGGCTCACCAATTCACCATCGCTTGTTTTCAAGTTCTTCGAAACAATCGTAAAAGTCGATGGGCATTTTCAACAACAAAAGTTAAAGAGTTTCAAAGAGGGCGTTTACTTGCTTGCCCTTGTTAAAGGCTGGTTATGGTTTCGACTCACGTTGTCTTGTTCTGCCTTCGTTGGAAAGAAATTATAAAGTTCAGACGAAACGCTGTGGGGCGGTTGCTTGTTTTTGATGCAATTGGGGTCTCGTTGGAAGTTAAAATGTTGATGTTCTTTCTTTATTATTGTCTTATTTTCATACTAACCCTTTTTTGCATACTTGACTTCTCTGAATAAGCCAATCTGTTCTATAAAATTAAATATATGACCTAGCTTTTACGCGTGTCTATTCTTATAGGTATAGTTCTCAAAACATTTCACAGTACAGATTATTGTTTATTGAGCGTTTGTATAGAAAAAAGGGTTACGTTCTTAACGAGATAAGTACCTCAGTATTTTTAATATTGTGTAACCTCCGTTTGGGCAAAGAACGCAGGTTCTCATCTTTTCACAAAACCTTTTTGATTTGTTAAAAATAATAGTACATTATGATACGAGTGTGCTATGTTGGTCATTACACTAGAGGCGGTATTATGCGCGCGAGCCGCAGGCGAGCGCGATAAGGAAGCCGAGAGCGTAATGACTAATAGCACAAGAGTTCCATACGACTGTTTTCGTCACTCTTGCGAGGAAAAAACCATTTTTTTTTGATAATAATCAACCACACAGTGAAAACGTCAACAAACATTTGTGGAAAATGGCGCCCAAATCAGTAATGCGCGCGCAGGTTCACATTTACTTCAGCGGCATAAGAACTCTTTGTTGGTATTACAAAAAAACTGTAAGTATTACCCGGCTATATTAAGAGTGCTTCGTACACGTACGTCTAATTGCAGTCACGTACAAACTTGACTTTACCGGGTTATACCTATTATAGTACAAGTGCCGTAATGTAAAGTAAAAAGCACGCGTGTATAATAGCTTGGATTATGAGCCTAAAAGCGATGTAATAAGATCTACTTTACGAGCAAGTGTGATGAAAAAAATATTGTATGAGCATTTGACGGAAAACAAACAACGATGTCGTTCAAATTTCACCGAATCTTTCCAATGTTACATAATTTTTTTATCATTATTTTACTGTTTGTGATACATCCAACATAGGGGAGTAAACCTAAATCAGTAGGTACCTAATTTAAATTACTGAGAAGTGTTATTACGAATTTTACGTACAAATTATGAATAAGTCATTAAAATATTGGTGGACATTTTCAAAGGGTAAGATTGTGGTATATTATTTTTTACACAGTATTACATATCTAACCTAACTATAATCTATTAAATCTAGATTGACCGATTTGACAGCTCACGGAATTTCACGGCGTAACTTTGTTATATCGTCTGACAAATCACAGTTATTTCTAACTCAAAGATCACTGGTTTTCTGCGCGTAAAACTACTATGAATTACAAGAGCTGTACGTGTAAATAGTAAAACTATATTTGAACTATAAAACGGAACTGCATTTAGCGTGGATTACCACAAAACAATAACATGACATCAACCATATTTTTCCATTCTGACATCCTAAGGTTACGTCAAAATGAATAAACTTTTAGGGATGTGGTAAAATTGATAAACATAAAATCTATCGTTTTATTTTGCAAGTGCACAAATTCTGTGAATGCCATATTTAAAAAAC
Source organism: Erannis defoliaria (assembly GCA_905404285.2). Lineage (NCBI taxonomy): Eukaryota > Metazoa > Arthropoda > Insecta > Lepidoptera > Geometridae > Erannis > Erannis defoliaria. Next base: position 4,426,550 of record FR990066.1, on the reverse strand, counting down.
ATGATGACAAACGTGATGTCAGGTGTACCATGTACCTAGCTTGGCAAACAAGTCTTGAAATGGAACTAGTATTTGTATGTGTCAAAATATGTCAAAGGAAATTTAAGCCAAGCTGTGTGATCGATTGTATTGTATTTTTTTTGTTAAAACGCCCAAATATAAGACTTTTTTACAAGTGGTATACTATTTTCTTATTGCGCTATCTTGTTTGTTCGAGTAATTTGGTTTTGTACGAGTGCTCACACTTTGCAACGTGTTTTTATTTCATAAAACATCTGTATTATATTTTTTTTACAATATTATTATAAGGCTCTACGAACCAGAATTTTTAATTATAATTTCTATCTGTGACGACTCAAAAACAAAAACCTATCAATTAATATTAAGGGCCGCCCATAGAGGCTAGCATGTCTGCCAAAAAAGGTTGTTTTCAAAACTCCGTAAAAGCTTATAGTAAAGTTGCCACAACTTTACTTGGGCATGACATGTCTACTGTGACTAATTTTGTATGATTAACTGTGACTTTATACATATTATTTGATTACTCTAACTTGAAAATCTATAACCTTATACTTAACACTGGCAAACTGCATAAAGTGCGAGGCCAAAATGAAACAAAAATATTATATTTTCGATTCGAATCGATTTGAACCCAACACCATTCGACGCTTTTGACATACTTCATAAACGTCAAGCTACATTTAATAGACTAAGTTTGTACTATGCAATTTTATGTGAAAGATGAATACTTTTGTACGTTTTACAAATCTGTATTATTTACTTGTATTAGGTACATACATATAATAAAACACGCAAACTTAAAATAAACATCTATACATTAATCTATGTTCGTTATATAAATTATTTTCCTAAATGGGAATCGAGCCCACCAAGGCAATAACTAAGGGTCATAAGGCAGAGCTATTACCAACTGAGCTAAGGCTGTTTGACTTCAATTCAGATATATGGAGAACTCAATTATCTATCATAATGTTGCACTGACTAAGCCTGCTGCTCGTCTTTTTAACCTACTTTTGTGTTACTTACCGTGCACAGTCAGTTTGAACCTTCTCAACATCGGCGGATGAGTGGACACATGGCAGCAGTAAACCCCTGAGTCCTGCACCTTCGCATCACCCAACGACAGCTTCCAATTCTCTCCTGCTAAATCCACTCTATACCTGCGTATAGAAAAGCAAAATTAAGCGTAGGATTTTCTTTGAATAATTTTTCGTGTTGATTAAAGTTTTCATTTTGAACCACAATTTTTGTTGTTTGTTTTTGTAATATGTAAAAGCTTTAAATAATGTTTTTACGATGTGGGTTTTGAGTCTTGATTTTTATGGATTTTCTTTTAAACCAAGTACTTGTACTAATCTTGTCTAAGTTAATTGTTGGTGTTAGCAGTCCTTGATCAGTGTTATCAAGGCTTTGGTTTGACTCTGGTTGTTCATATTATATTTGTTTTCTCATTCGTTTTGTTTACGGTAAGTCTAGTATAGTCTTTTTTATTCTTTAAGTTTGATATCATTTCTTTTGTTTAAAAATGCTTTCTCCACTGTACCGTGTCCGCTGCGGTTATTATAGAGTCAGCTATGGAAAGATTGTATTGAGGTTTTTATGTTGTTGATTTAGTTTTACTGATAGTAATTATTTGTGTGTCTTTTCTCTAGTTTTTTGGATCATTATGGTCAAATTGGCATGCGTGACCAGCTTACCACTCTTTATACTGATACTGCGATGAATATCAACTTTGGGAACATCTGAATGAATGGACTCTATTTTCTCTGTTTGGTTAAATCGCAGAAAAAATCTGATGTATTTTTTAATTAATGTATTTTTTTTGTATTTTTTTTGTTTCCAATAAAATTAAGACTTAATATTTTTCAGATATACCTATACAAATATTATGTTTCGAGGTCCTACTCCACACTTTTGAGGGGCATTGGTAGAGACAGCACCAACTACTTTTACAGTTGATAATAAATAAATACACAATTGGAAATTTTTGTACCAAAATTTTGAACCAATGTGGTGAAGCTCTGATAGATTTGCGAACCAGTCTAAGGAGCGATAAAACGGTCGTGAGCCGGAGTGATAGCATAATGAGATATCATTATGATGGCACAAAATTTATTGCAAAAGTCCTAACAATGTTACATATTTTTAAGAGCAAATTGGCGATAGGTTTGTTTTTTGTTGGAAATTTTACTTTACTATCAGGTTTTGTTTTTCACAATCAATCATAAAATTGTAAAATGGCATTATGTTATTTTGGTTTTTAAGGATGCAATCTGTTTACTTATTTACTATGCTTATAAATACAACTTGAATTAACTTTAGTTGAATCTATTAGCTTTTTAAATCAGTATGATTGAAATACATTTGGATAAATAGATTTAGACGTGATCTACATCTATGAAAATGTTTAACTGATCCAAGATAAAATTTTGCTTCTTGATGGCTAATGCGATTTGTTTTCCTGCCTTTCATTTATTTTTTCTATTCCCTCCAATATCGCAATTGGCCAAGTGAGACGAAAACATAATTAGATTTAATATTGGTGTCACTTGATCTACGCAACGGGGTTTGTGTTGGACAGAAGTATTAACGCGACGAGACCTTGTGATGGACGGAAATATTAGTGTCAATTTGTCCCACCCATGAAAACACTGGGACGAAATAATTTCAATAATGAAATAATGTTTTCTTATTACGGGACTACACGATGAAATAAGCGCTTTTAGTAAGGTTTGCTTTTGACTACACCCTACCTGATCTAAGCAATGATTCGTTCTAGTAACCTAGTCCGCACCGTCTAGTCTCCCACTAGTAACGGGAAAGAACTAAAAAAAACCTCGACAGTACTTAAATTTATAGGTACGAATAGTTGAGTACAGATTTATTACCACGACGACGTCGGTTGATCGGTAAGGTTTGGTTCTTACCTTGTATCTGCCGCATGCGTTTCTAGATTGACTGTAAGCAGTTCAAAATTTTTATCTTCATATACTCTGAGCCAAGATACCTGAAACAATTGAAATTCGAAGTAGGTATAGTGATAACGAAGTTTAGGAAGATAAAAATATAAGTATGGGTATTGGGTAACCCACCTACCGTAAGTGTCTTAGATTGAATCGAATTTCTTAAACGCAGAAAAAAGAAAGGTTCTTACTTTTTTCTGCGCTTACCCGATATGTAATATAAAATATGAAAGCGGCAGAAATCTATAATAACACTTTAACAAACTAACGTTTTTTATTCAGATACACAAATTTTTTTTCATAATTATTTCTGTTTTCTGTTTTTTCTTGTGCTGAAAACAAGACATGTGCCTTGCGGCGCAACATGTGGAGTTTGCCCGCTGGCAGGAGCTGTGCCTGTGAACAGTGGACCCTGGGTCGTCAGTTCAATATCCTTGTCTCCTGGAGGGTGGATACCCTAACTTCTAAATTTTGTATGCGCTGGTGGTCAGCAGCTCCCTGCAGAACAAGCGACCCTACCAAGCGGAGTAGTTATTTGATGTATGAAGCAAGGTGCTTGTCCCTACATCTGCGTCATGCCTGCGCTCACCTTCCTCTACCACCTCCATGCCGCTTTCTTCTTCAGCTGGGGCAGAGAGAGGCGCTTGGAGTCGCAGCTAGTCACGCACGAACCATCCTTGCGTTTGTACTTTCTCGATGGCTGGACTTCTGGTGCTTGCTGGCACTCACTAAGCAGAGCTGCATTAAGCCGAGGAAGCACTCGGGGCAGAGTGCTTACTCCGCTTAATGCCCACCCCTGTTACCCTCTGGTAGAGCGTCTCCCCTTTGCTGCAAGCAACGAGGGTCAGTGCAGGGGAGCTCAGTATATCGTCGTCGTCCAGATTGATTAGGCTGTCTACGTCGGTCATGGCTGGTTTGGTATATGTTTTACTTACAAACATAATATTTTTATTCTCAAACTTACCGTTTTATCCCTTAAAGCTGTAACCTTACATTCAAACAGCACCGTTTCCCCCGTGTCTGCATCTAATATGGTCTCTTCTGAAGTCAAGTCTTCAAACGATGGCGGTCGGAAACTGAAACAAGGATTTTCTTTAGTTTTCTCGTTAGAACGGTTACTCCAACATTAAATATGGTATCTCGTATTTTTGAATTTCTTATAATTCGTGGATTTGCACCGAGAGAAGCGGAAGTCTTAGTATCTGAGGGATAAAATTCTCGTTAGTGTGTAACGAACACAATACTTTTGATTCAAGTTTAAGCAAAATCAACTCGAAAGATTTGATATTTTAAAATATTGCAAACATTGCATGGTAACAGCGTTTTGCGCTATACAAGCAAAATTTGTTTCAACTTATTCTCTTATTTTTTTAAATTTAGACTAAATTCCTTTATGTTTCTCGTTTTATCAGGAGACCTTACTAACACCAACTAAAATCAAATATAATTCAGGCCTAATTTTGCTCCCGCTTGCAGTTAACACGGGCCCTCCGTTTTGTCCCCATAAAAAACATTACGAATTCAGTGTGTCGGTTTACCAGATTTCCTCCGGGCTGTTCGTTTGCACTTCGCAGGCCAGTTCTCTAAGTTGTTTACCGCCCCTAAGGGTCCTTTTCTTGCCCTCGAGGTGACGTAAAAGTGAGTTTAGTGCGGTAGACTGCGGAAAGGTTTCCAGTGAAAGTTTCAGACCATTGTCGGTATTGCTGAATAAATATGAATGAATGTTGTGCGCCGTAGCTTTAAAATTAGAACACCTAAATTCTGGGTTAATGTTCGGTTAAATCTTTAAATTTTCGAATTATGAGCTCCCGTGTTGGTGTTAATTAAACTGTACGTATAAAGTTTAAAAGTATGAAATTAGCTAGAAGAAAGATTACTCAGCAATTAGAATTTTGGTACTATAAAATTTAAAATCAATATCCTAGTGTTGTTCTTTTTACAGTTACAGTTACATGATAGTAAATTATTATAATCCATTAAAAATAAATGTCCACGAAAAACTTGCCCATTTGTCAAAGTGACCGTCTGGTGACTTTGGGGTTGTCACCTTGAGACTCGTATCCATCATGTCAAAGTGAAGTTATAGGGCTATCCTCTGGAGTAATTAACTCCTAATCTACCTACCTATATCAATATCAGTTATGCTGCACGACATTACAAGATAAAATGAAGGAATATAGAAATATAAATTACAATAAAATTCTTCAAGACCTCAATAGTCCTTTAACAATAAAGCAAACCTTATTGTTTTTATTGATCATATTGGCTATTATACTAGGTTTGTCATTTCAATCATATATGATAAATATGTTAATACCTAGCTATTTATTACAATTCAAACAGCTTCCTCAGCTTTGAGTTATACGAGTATATAAATACAACGAGAAGTCATTCCTTGTCTATAATCTACACGTTGAAGATAATAATCCTTAGACTGTTGGTACACCTATACCAACAGTCCAAGGAACTTAAACAAATATCCACAATGGTTAGAGCAAATTGAAGCGGACCGTATGAAGCCGCATCACTGCGCACCGGTACAAATGTGATTGTAGAACTAGCGATATAACTATACCGTGTTTACTCTTGACAATTATACCGATTTGATTTATCATTACAATATTCAGTGACTTTATATCTTCGAAAATGTTGAAATGTGCGAGAGAGATATCGCCATGGTGTTTCCTGATACCACCTTTTTTGTAGACATCTCGAAAGCAACACGATTGCGCAATCGGTATATGTTGGATTGCACGTACGAAAACCGCCTCGGTGGTCTGTCTAGGTGTTCGATGGAAGAACTGATCGGTGCCTTCAAGTCGTAAGACCTGGTCAGCTTGAGTAGTTGGTGATGGATAGAAAGCTTTATGCATGTTTGCGATACGTTGTTTAATAACGTAATAATAAAATAATTAATAAAATAATAATGAAATAAAAAAAAAAAAAAAAAAAAAAAAATATAAAAATAATGAAATAATTGTAAAATAAAAAAAAAAAATGTGTATAATTTTTTTGTTCTTTTATTTTGTAGAGAAGTTTCAGGTTTCGTGTTATTTAACAAAGCTCTGCCAGCGTGGTGGATATGACTCAATCGTCTTTTGCGGGTAGGCATAAGTCCAGCAGTGGACTATTAAAAAATATCATTATGTTTTTATCTCAAGACCAGCCTTCGCTTATAGACTCTGGTGGTAGCCAAGGTATTGAGCTGTAGGGCGTGGGTTCGATCCCCACCCAGGACAAAAATGTTTGTGACGTACATCGATGTTTGTTCTGTGTCTGGGTGTAGTATGTATTATAAGTAAGTATTTACGAAAAAATAATTGTATATAAGTATTCTATCAGCTATCTGGTTTCCATAATACAAGCTTTGCTTAGTGTGGGGCTAGATGGCGCTGTGTGTAATAAATGTCCCCCCAATATTTATTTATTTATTTATTTAAGGTAGCGATGCACTTAGTGTAACTGTCATTTTAGTATTAAACTTTTAGGAAATATCCATTTACTCACGGAAACGGTAACAGAAAAATCCCCTTTTTCCCTTTTAATCTTACTCGTATCACTAGGTCTCTCGAGGCCAAAGCAAATGGGCTAGTATTTTACGTTGTTTTAGCTCCAAGTTTTGTAATGAAAATCAGAATTTCAATGGGCATTTCTTTTGTTTAACGAAGAGTTAACTAGATTCTCAGCCGGATAGACTGTACAAGCGAGAATTTAAGAAAAGAAAAAGCGACCGGTGACACCTAAATTCACAAAATGGATGCCTAGGGTTCCTGTGCTGTGATAAAAGTCTATTGCTTACAAGATTGTGTTTTGAATTTTCTGCCAGCTGTTTTTATTTGTTGAACCTTATTTCTTTTTTGTGCGACTTATTTATTTCATAATGTTACACGATTTATTCATAATTTCAGCATCAAAGCTAAGCCTTTCCACCAATTTACAACGGCCTACCTTGTGTTATGGATGAATACTACTGTATAGATAATTTTAATACGTATTTTCTGATAATCAAAATATTACACCCTTGAGGTGAGTAATTTATAATGGTAGTGTAACTATATCTTTATACGTCTCAATAAAATAAACTAAATACATCGTCTTCTTATTTTAAAGATCAGGGAATTATGCTCTATACTCTGTTTGCTGAGAATGTATAATAAGGAAATCGTCAAAATACACGTCATTGGTCGCAGATAACGAACATAATTATTACCGTCATAGCTAGTACCGTCCTTTTCACGTACATAAAATTGTGCAAAAGAGAGCATCCTATAGGTATTAGATATTCTCAGCGAACAGAGTATAAGTGACAGTCAGCAGATATTCAGAAATGAGACGCTTCTAATTCTTCGTTAATTGCCTTAATGAGACAAAAGCGTGTTCCGGAAATTTCCGTGGAATGGTATTTTTTTTCATACGACGTGACGTTGGCCTGCTTAATGTAGATAAAAAGAACATTATGCTCAATATTGCGCTTGAATATTCCAAACTTTAGCTAGACTCGGTGAGTTTAGCGTGATTTTGTAACACATGCCGCAAAACTTAACTGCGTCACTACCTAATGGTACTTACCAGGATACCGCGCGCTGCTATCTCGTTCGCGTATTTAAACATTATTGTAGAAGAAAAATAAAGTTATACCTTAAGGAAAAACTGAAAAAATGAAAAAAGTTCAGCAAAAAAAATACTATATCCAAACAAATTTTCGGGCCCAAAAATGAGATGTAAGATTGTGTACGCAAGTTTACAATATTGACACTGTTCCTGTTAGTGGCAGGTGTGACGCTTACCACCAGGCGAACGTCTTGCTCGTCTCGTCATTTGAGCGTATAAAAAAAAATTGTTTTTATTTTAATTTACCTTTTTTTGGCGGCCGCAGTTTCGTTAAAATAAAGTAAGTAGATAAGATAATGATGTTCCCCAAATGCCCAGTAAACTTTACGATGATCCCCATTGTTTTACGAGAGGCCGACCTAAAACACTTTTAGTCACAGTAGATTTACTTCAACGAAAGCCTGCATAAATTTCAATTTTTGTTGCAGAATATTGTAAAAATATTTTTGTTTTCCTATCTTTATGAGAGGCGTATATCAGAATAGTAAAAGTTCTAAGTAATAACATCATCATCGTCATAAACATTATTTATAGAGGGAAGCGAAAGTCTTAGAGTATATGGGAAGAAATCAGCTTTTGTATGATTGGTTGATGATAGCTTGCGAATTGTTGATCTGTCACAATCGCTATCTTTTATAGATCATGGAGATCTTTCGGCCGGCTACGCTTGCCAAAATTAAAGTTTGTAGACTGTGCTATAAAGACTGCATAACTGTATAAGTTTACATACAAATTATTAACGTCGCAAACATTTGAACCTTCGGCTGGTAGACTCACTGAAGAGAGAGAGAAGAGAGAAGTAAATAGAACGGAAATGTGACAGGCCGCGCTAGCCGGCATTAGGTGCAAATGCGCTTAATGACAATTCTGCCAATATTCATGTTTTTAGACTGAGAATACTCAAAAAGACAATTTAAATAGACGCGTAGGAAACCAAACCACATTGCATCGTAATTAGATCAATTTTAATCTGTTGCAAAATAGCATTTCGAGCATTTTACTTCAAATGCGCGACCAATTATTGCCATTTTTTCATCGTAGTTTCTATACAAATAAGTGTAAAACTGGCGACAGCGGTTTTCTATACAATTGCTTTAGAACATTGTTTTGACAGCCGTTCTAACCTAAGAAGTAGGGCTTTCGCTTTTCTGTGGGTAGACTAACCGATATCGGTCGGGTGTATAGCTAGTTTAATAACCTTTTTAGCTACCACGCCAAAGATTTTCCGCTAGCAAACGCAAGTTTATTTTCTAGTAAGCTATAATTGATGTAAATTAAACAATCCTTATGTGAGTTTTGGCATTTTATGTCGTGCAAAGAAAAGTCTACATTTCGCGAAATTACTTAGCTATATCTAAATATTGCTTCTGAATTGTTTCGGCATAACTGTTAATTACAGCAGCCAATCAAGCGGATCATTCAAGCTGCCGGCATGTAAGCTCAAACAGAAACTAATTTCGCTTGATACGAACCCGCGATATCTCATTTGTCGGTCTAATGAAGATCCTTTTCACCCTGCCAAAGGCCTAACGCTTGCTTGGTCGCTTTCACACCGTAGCGAACAGAACAATTTCTCATTATGTAGATAATACGGGATGAAAAATTTTATTTCTAATTATTATCATATTTGTTAACTTTTCAACCGACTTCAAACAAGCAGGTTCTCAATTCTATTGTGTGTTTTTTTGTATGTGACGCGATTACTCCGCCAATTATAAATTGATTTTGATGATTGTTTTTTTGTTTGGTAGGTAAAGAGGTGGTTTTCAATTTGAATTTTATCGAAATCGGTTCAGTAGTTTGATTTTTAAATCAATAATTGTAAAAATGAAGATGTCTTCCAGGCAGTCGCAATCGAAGTCGGTTGTACATTTTTTTTAAGTATTATTATTACATTACAAAACTACATTTCCAATTGCTAAAGACAATTTGTATAAAATAAGCCCCACGGACATCTTAAAGCAATGAAAAAATAATATAAATGTACGCTGAACACATCAATTCGTTATAATTATTCAAGGTATACAGCACGGTGTGACATTAAAGCTGGCAATTTTCATCCGCATCACGTCTATACAAGAGTTCCCAGTTTGAATAAAACGGGGCCTCGTTGGGGTCACACTTTTTCTTTTTGTGAAAAAACATGCCTTTCCTCAACACATGTTCGAGATGTTCTTTTTATAAATTAGACTCGGAATAATATCATAACTTTGCTCTTTTTATTATCTTTCGTATATATCTCGTCCATGTTTATGGTAACTTCGTTTTAGATGAGAAAAAGTTGTAATGTTTCTAGAAAACTAAATGAATTTTTCATGAGATCTTATGAAAGTTAATGTAAGGCTGACACTTGACGAAGTTCAACACTATATTACTTTTTGTACTTGTCATTTCAGTTTTTACTGTTCAAAACTGGAAAAAATCGTGTCAGTAACAAAAATGGAAGAAAACAGAGAAAGTCTTCAGATTCAAATATGTGGAGCAGATCTCAGTACCTGGACCAGTCAGGACCTGGGGATGTCCTAAAACTGCATCCAGAACCATCGGAGGACGGGCAGCAGCGTCCTCTCAGTTAACGGTGGTAACTGCGATCCCCAAGCCGCCTGCCAAGCGTGGGGATTATGGCAACACCTCCCTTTAAGGGAGAGGCCTTCGTCCAGCAGTGGACCTCTTTCGGCTGTTGGTGTGATCTCAGTAAACCTTTAAGAAATATTTTGACTGGCTTATAACTTAGTTGTATCTCTGCCTTAAGAGCTGTAGAGCGTGGATTCGATCCCCACTCGGGACAACCATTTAAGTGACGAACATAGATGTTTGTTCTTTGTAGAAAACTGCGCACAGAACCACCGGAGCACAAGCAGCTGCGTCCCGCTTAACGGTTAATATTCTGTCTGCAATGCGTGCTAAGCATGAGGATTATGGCAACCCCTCTCTATTAACCATTACTATTGCAAACTGTTCAATGCTGAACTTGTCTTGTCGTATTGCTGTGTTTCTAAAGAGCTGTTGACAGCTTTAAACAGTCTCTTTTAATATGTAAATGAATCGCATTACGAAAGATTGTCGCTCCGAATAAAATAACATAAACCGCGTCTCTAGGCTGTGAACGCTGTGAAGCAGACTATAAAAATTCACAATAAGCACCGCTTGCGAACTCTGCAAGTCTTTAAACTTAATACCACCATCAGATAAAGTTCAACGCGGACGTATTTCAGGACGTCGCTTTTGGGGGCCAAATTCAAGCCTAATGTTGTATTTATTTATGATTATGAATAAATAAATAACGGTGGACATTTTTCACACAGCGCTATGTATGGAATATGGAATCCAGATAACTGATAGGATACTTATATACTTTTTTTTGTTAATACATACTTATAATACATTCTGCACCCAGACACAGAACAAACATGTTTCATTGGTTTGTGTTTGACCACGCTGCGATTTTAAGTATGAAGAAGTCTACGCGGGTGGATGAACAGGAGCATTCTAACCTTAAATCCACACGGTTTATTCAGTATTCAAATATTTAGAAAAAAACAATGTTGTATGAGATTACCTATTTAGGTAACATTTTACGGTATTGGTTGTCAAAGTAAAGTGCTAGAAAATTTTGTTTTTTTGTTTAATTTGTACGACTGTTACGTGAAAAAAACTGCACGTAATTTGTCTTTGTACGAAAACTCCAAGCATAATCTTGGATTGTTCATAAAAAATATTATTTATTTATCATAGATATGATAGTCGTTCGACTAATGTAACAGATGCGGTATCTACAGTATTGCTTATTTTTTTACTAGCTTAATTGCAGGTTGCAAACACTTACACTCACACTCATCAACTAGAAAACGTCCATTACTAGACGAAAGCCCTCGCCCTTAATAGGGAGGGGTAAACACAAACACTTGATTCCTATAAAATAAAAATACTTTCACTACTATGTAAATTAGCACTTAGGGAGAATTTTACCCCCTGATTATTTACTAAATAAGACCCTGGTTTTGCTTATAGCGCCCATCATGCTAATTTTATTTATTCTTATTGCTTTACTTCATTATTTCTCACTCATTCCACTGAAATCAGCCATGAATGTAAATGTTTGTATTTCGCGAAATATTCCGCGTTTGACACATTACTTTCTTGAACGCAACTTTAAAGGAATTAAGGTTCAGTATTGCAAAGGATCCGCTATATTCTGGTTATACTTTTCATCATCATCTTCATCAGCCCGGTGACGTCCACTGCTGAACGAAGGCATCCCCCTTAGACCGCTACACTGTACGACAACTTGCCATTTGCATCCACCGGTTGCCCGCGACTTTTACAATGTCGTCGGTCCACCTAGTGGGACGCCTTCCTACGCTGCGTCTTCCGGTTCGCGGTCGCCACTCAAGAACCTTTCTACCCCATCAGTAGTCAGTTCTTCGAGCGATGTAGCCTGCCCATTGCCACTTCAACTTGCAAACCTTGCGAGCTTTGGTATACTTTTGAGGTTACTCATTATTATATAGTTTAATAATTTTATTACCGCGCTTACCATCCACCCCGTTAAGCGCCGACACCGGGTCTACCGGTGTGGATGAAACACCTTTTCCCATCTGCCCTGGTACCGGGACAGGGGCACCGGGGAGGATGGGTCCCACTCTTATAGATCAAAAGAGAATGAAAAAAGATAGAAAATAATGTTTGTAAAATAATTGAAGAACACAGCTGCTTATAATTTGAGTGAATGTAACAATATATTCCAAAACATTACACCTGTCTAAAATGATTTATCTAACATCGTAGACTGCAACTTCTTTTAACATCAGACGAGAGGGCATATTTTTTTTTTTTTAATTTCAATTTATATCAAAGTCTCTCCTTAAGTATAATGATTTACAACATGTTTTAACCAAATTTACCTGTTTGAATTTACCAGTGAGAAACTAATCAAAATCATTTAATTTTAGAAACAAAGATCCACAGTAAAAGCCATATTACCTACTAGAAGTATACTGCTTATTATTTGTTAATGTTTTATAATTATATTGGTACATTACATTGTCTATGTTTTTACAATTTCTATACGTTTAAAAATTAATCATTACCGTACCGTACTATTTGGTCTACAAATATTTCTGCTAAATCTAATACCTTTTTTGGATCTAATTTAGTCGGGGAAAAGGCATTTATTTAGGCCACAAAAATATGTTTGTAACAAGCGTTATCAAACTATAAACTTTTACCCAAATAAGTAAAACTGTCAAATTAGAAAGAAAACTTTATTACAGTTCTATACTTTTTGCTTAGATTGTACGTACGTATTTGAATTAAATACGTTATCAAGAACCTTCGCTATATTGCTTCAAAACTATCGTATTGCTCAAAGCTGTAACTTCAAGTGAGGTAACGTCTTGCTGAAAGTCGAGCATAATATGATGAAACCCTAGGTATTTTTCCAGCTCGTATTTTATACTGCAGCGTTCGTTGCAGACATAAGTTTCAGGGTACTTCTTTCATCTTTACTTGTAGGACCTTTTAGTGGCTCGGGGGTTTCCCGTCCTTTTTTCAGTTTAGTGTTTGCGGACCAATCTTCTTTCATCAATCTTTTTTAATATAAGGGTTAATTCATATGCACACTAACATCACCTTACAGTGAGATTGAGTATAAAAAAGTTTATCTATTATACGCAGTTGTCATCCCACTAGTGTGTAAGTCGGTAAAGTCTTTGGGGCCTTAGTATATTATAAAAATAATTGTACATACAAATGTACTGTGTACTTGTTTGCAACAAGAACTTTGTTGATTCTTCAATTTAACTTTTGGGTCGAAATATAAAAAACATTAGAGTCTAATGTTTTTTTTTCACTCACCAACCAACAAACTCACTCTTAAGTGAGTTGGTTCTTTGCAAACGGTGTACATTATTCTTCAGTTGCGGTTCACATTTAGAGAGAAAAGTCTCATGTCATACTTCACAACGTGTAGATATTACAGCAATAGTTAGTAGTTTGACAAACACTGACTTTTCCAATGTTCTTTCCTGCGATAATCCCAATGTAGCTTCTGAAATTTTAGTCCAATTAATTTCTTCTATTGTTAACAAACATACGTGCATAGTAAAAATCCCTAGCAAAAAAAGGTTACTCAGGCCATGGATTACTCCTGGCCTTCTGCGATGTATTCGACATAGAGATAATCTCTTTAAAAAATTCAAGAAAGACCCAGACAATCTAATAAAAAAAAATATATTTAGTCGATACCGTACTTTCTGTAATAACTTACTTAAAAAAGTGAAACGTGAGTACCATCAACAAGAATTTCAGAAGGTTAGGAGAAGTCCAAGGGAGGCTTGGGGTATGATTAATCAAATTGCTAATACTAACAAAAAACATAATTCTGCAAATAATCTTTTTAAATTGTCTAACAACCCCTCTTCATCTGTTGATATAGTAAACTCGTATTTTGCCAAAGTTGGTGAAAACCTAGCCTCTAATATCCTTACTCATACTCAGTCTAATCCTATAATCCAAACTTCATCCTCTACTCATGCTGCTGGTACACCTAGCCCAGCACCTTTAAATTCTATGGTCTTATTTGGTGTGGACTGTGATGAAATTGATCGAGTCATTATTAATCTTAAAGACAAATGTGCGCATGGCTGGGACGGTATCTCAACAAATATTATTAAGGCCGCCAGAACTATACTTGTACCTATATTAAGTCACATATTCAACACCTCATTTACTTCGGGCATTTTTCCACAAGATTTCAAAAAAGCCATTGTGCATCCTATTTTCAAAAGTGGTGACAGAGACAGTGTCTCAAACTACAGACCCATATCTGTGCTAACAGTCATGTCCAAAATTTTTGAGAAAATCATCAACAAGCGTTTGGTAAATTTTTTAAATGAGAATAATATTATTTCAGATAACCAGTTCGGGTTTAGACGTGGGAAGTCCACAGAAGACTCTGTCTTACAACTCTCGGACACTGTAGTAAAAAATTTTGAGAAAAAACTAAAGACTGTTGGTATTTTTCTGGACCTTTCCAAAGCTTTTGACACTGTCTCTATCCCCATTCTTCTTTTCAAACTTGAACACATTGGCATTAGAGGCAATGTACTGGATTTGTTCCGTAGTTATCTTACCAATCGCACACAACAAGTTGCCATTGATGGTATCAAAAGTAGCGAGGAACCTCTCACGTTCGGTGTTCCGCAGGGAAGCGTCCTGGGGCCTACGTTGTTCTTGATTTATGTGAACGACTTATGTAACATGTTGCTTCCCAATTGTAAATTAATAGCTTACGCTGACGATACAGTTCTTCTTGTCCATGGCCGTACTTGGTCGGAAGCGCGTGAACTTTCTGAGAGTGCTTTACGTATGGTTATGAATTGGTTATGTTTGAACCTATTAACCCTTAACCTCTCCAAAACAAATTTCATCGCTTTTGCTCCAAATAAGTCCGGTCAACCACCACTCTCATTTGTTTTACGTGCTCACTTGTGTGATAATGACGCTGGCTCTACCAATTGTCACTGTACATTAATTGAACGTTCCAATTGTGTCAAATACTTGGGTGTCATGATAGACAGTGCGTTGGCTTGGAAGAACCATGTTACATCTTTGGTGTCGAGAATACGAAAACTGATTTTTGTTTTTAAAAACTTAAGGTTAATAGTTGACTTTCAATACCTTAAAACAATCTATTACGCCTTAGGACAATCCATAATATCATATTGCATAACTTCCTGGGGCGGCTCCTGTAAATCTCAAATGTTATCTTTAGAAAGGGCTCAGAGATCCGTACTCAAAGTTCTTTCCAACAAACCCATTCGATTTCCAACTAGCGATCTATACTCCCTATGCCAAGTTCTAACTGTGAGACAACTTTTTATCCTGCAAACTGTCTTAAGAAAACATGCTCATTTGCCTTATAATCCAGATCTCGTGAACACCAAACGGAGATCTGACAAAGTTTGTACCATCGAAACAATGCGGACTGCAGTAGCGAGTAGGCATTATCATTACATTAGCTCGTTCTTGTACAATAAACTGAATAGACAATTATATATTTATTCCCTTACATTACATAATTGCAAACGAAAATGTGTCGAATGGCTCCTATCTTTATCTTACAAGGACACCGAAGACATCTTGGTAGTTCTAAAATAACACACAATCATACAATAATAAGCTCACACCTCACTTATTTCACACTTAGGTACACACCATGGCACTGCAAAACCTGACTCATGTCTAGGACTTGTGAACTGCAGAGACAACACACACACTGACACACACATGCACTCACTCTCACACACACACAAACACACACTATCTCTCACATACACACACTCACACACAACTTGGACAGAAATAGAATATTCATTCTATATTCCCGCCATCCCGCCTTGTTTTTTTTTTTTTTTTTCATCCCAAATTCGCATTTAGCATTATATTTATTTAGTTTACGTGTTTTTATATAGTTCATCAGTTACTTTTATTTATTTATCATTCGCTTAATTTTTATAGTTTTTCTTATTCTAAACTTAAATTCTAATTGGCTTTTAAAACGGAACTTGTGAAATTTTTGGAGGAGGGCGTTGACATCTGCGACACAGTTTTATACTTCTGCAGGTGTCATCAATCTTCATTGTTTGTGATTATGTATGTTATTGTTCCAAATAAACAGATTATTATTATTATTATTATTATTATTAAGTACTTATCTCAAACAATGTAGTTATAATTTACGCAAAAAATTCAAATCTCCAATACATCCACCGATCTGATGGTTAGTTAAAATCCAGTAAGTAGTGTTTCCAACATCTAGGAAATTCAAATTATTGGATCCAAAGGAATAAAGCATACGAGAAAGTAACAGAGGTTCGCAAACAGATGCATTTTTGCGACCGGTTACTTTAAGTAGAAATAGGCCCAAGTATCAAACGGCACGGAGTGAGCAAAAGTTAAAAATATTTAAACAAGTCTGCTCTGGCCTTAACTTTAATCTGATCTTCTTGAGTAAGTTCCCGGGATTCGGCACCAGAACTCAATCGTGAATAGAGCGTGCGTCCTATTCTCACCCAAGCGTCGACATTTCTATTCAACCCGAGCAACCAAAGGAAAAAACATGAATATTTTCGTTGAGCATTTCATCAGGTTCACCCGAATTTTCCTTGGAGACCTTACGGTTGCGTATGATGTTTATTTAGAGTAAATAAGTATGCAGGAGCAATAAAAAGGATTCAATGATATTAAAATAAAATAAATATGCATTGGTGGACGTTTCACACAGCGCCGTCTAGACTAAACTAACCTTGTACTATTTTGAGAAGCAAGACTATGTGATTGAATCAGGCTTTACTTTGCGGAAGATCATCTTAATCCAACTATTGAATACTGTATCTCTAGTGCATTTCCGCTGTACTATCGTATCGAGTCGAGTACGAGTCAAGCAAGACTACTTTTTCTATACATCGAGAACGGCAAAGCTTTCCAGTCCCTAGCGGTACGCAAAATGGTGAAAAGCGCGGGCGAGATAGCAGTGCGCGGTGATCTGAGCCTTAAGAAGGTGATAATAAAAAATAATGGGGTAATTTTTTTGTAAAAGGGATAAGTGGAAGAGGTAAAAGAGGTGATAAGTGAAATGTTAATACGATATGATGATGAAATTTTTGTCAAACCATAAACCTCACGAAGCTAGCAGAAAAGCCACTTACTTGTCATGAAAATGCTTGTTATTCGTCGCGTAAGAGTCGAAGATGTAGTTAAGCATTGGTGAGTCGGACTTCCCTCGCACGTGGGTCCGCCGGGGCTTGGTCGTCACTCGCGGGTTGCGGAACACTGTGGGAGGCGGTGACATCGTGATGTACCGCGTTACCGCCTCAGTGCTTGGAGGTGCTGCAGACAAAGTCTCTGTGTTAAACATGAACTCGCCAAAGTCACCGATGTCGCCTTGATAAAGACGCTGGTTAGTATAGGGTTAATCAGCCTTTTGAGTAGTCCAATCTCATGACCTCATGATGACTTAAGTTATCCTCACTGAAGAGAGAATCTGTTGCAAAATGGCATTTCGAGCGTTTTAATGCGCGACCATGAACCTGGATATGTCCTAAAACTGCATCCAGAACCACCGGAGGACGGGTAGCAGCGTCCTCTTGGTTAACGGTGGTAACACTCTGCGATCCCCAAGCCACCTGCCAAGCGTGGGGAGTTTGGCAACCCCTCCCTATTAACGGGGGTGGCCTTCGTCCAGTAGTGGACGTCTTATGGCTGTCAATGAATGCGCGACCAATGATTGGCATTTTTTCGTCGTAGTTTCTATGCAATTTTGTGTGAAACTGGCGACAGCGGTTTTCCATACAATTGCTTTACAACATTGTTTTGACAGCCGTTCTACCTAAGAAGTAGGGCTTTCACATTTCTGTGGTTATCCTCGAAGGGCGATCGGGCCGTATCCACCACACTGGCATTTCGAGAAAGTGGATTTACATACGCCATTGAATTTCATCTCCGGACGTATGCAGGTTTCCTCTCTATATTTTCCTTCACCGAAAACTCTTCGCCCTAGTCATATTGGTGTTGTACCCAAAAGGAAGATCTTAATATAAAAGTTAGAAAAATGTGATGTTAGAAACTTAGAGGCAAGAGGCTTTGCATCAGCTTTGACTCTGATAAGTGGATTACGTAGATATATTACGTTAGTAATAGGGTAGATGACTGATGTTTATATCGTTGAAACCAATAGCTTTGATGAAGAGTGCAAGTAAATGTATCATGTTTATTGAAAAAATAACTTAAATCGGTTATTAATGTTCTGATATATAAGCGTTTAATGTTTTTGTTTGAGACAACTCTGTCCCTTTACCACAAAACAAAAAATGACGTCACGCCTTACTTGTCAGAATATAATTTATATGGCGTACTGAGAAGTGACGTCACGATTCTCGGTTTCGCCTCTCTGTTTAGCATGATATTAAAATGTTTATAAGTTGCTTATTTTTGATCAGATTTTCATTTTCTTTTCATTAATCAGCTATATTTATGGGCCACATTTTAATAGGACAATAAAAAAAAAACAGTGTCTAGCCTATTTATTATACGTCATGTGCTTAAATTTAAAACAGCCTAGCAGAACAGTTTTTAGTTTAAATGTATTTTATTTGGCACATTCCCTAAACTGCAAGTGCTTTTTGAAACCTAGATTAATATTTTAATTTAAAATATAAGCCACGTGCATTTGACGTGAATTGCAAGCCGTCGTTCTGGACTAAATTAGGTCACCAAGACCGCCTTCAGCCGCGGATAAATATAAAAAAGACAAAAAGTGGGTATAAGTATGCACGTTTCATTTATTGATTCGCCTAATGTGGATATTCCTACTTGTGAATTCCGTACGCATTTGAGGAAAATTACGATATAAGATATATTCCGACTTCCTTAGTTTGAAGGTTGTCTTTTATTTTTATTGACGTGTGAGTAGATATTTCGGGGCATTTACAACTGCCGCTTGAAGACGGTGTATTATTTTGAAATATAGATGATGTTTATGGGTTTGGTAACAGTATGTGGCCTATTTTCATATTATTTAATAAGTAATAACAAAAATTACAGTGTTTTTGTGGAAAGTATATTCTGGTTGGCTACCCTAGCCAGCCTTGAGAAGACACGTCTTGCAGACGTGAGGAGTGGGTTCTATCCCGGGCCAATATATTTTTTTGGGGTTTACGTACAAATTAAAAAATTTATACCGCTTTTTCGGTGTTGTAACCTTTATATCATGTCCAGAGAAATTTAATTGAGTGTGTGTATTCGTCAAACAGCACTGGGCCAGTGTGTTGGATTTTCATTTTACATTTCGCACAATCTCCCTTCAAGGTTAGAACGCCGACGCAGACGATGCAGACGCCTAAAAGAGAACAAATTTTGTCTTAATATACTCCTAGGATACAAAAATCTGCGAGATTTTCATTTCAAGTACTGATGCGCGACGCACATTGCCCGTCTATTTCCTGCACTTTTGTATACAAAGATTACGAAAGATGTGCCATTGCGTAATAAAACAACGTTTGAAAATGACTCCCGTGCCGTCATGCTTACGAGTTGCCCCGGAGTGCGAAAGAAGATAGCACTTTTATGAGAGCAAAAGGGATAGCGCGCGTCTCGCTTAGTGAGCGCAGACAGGCGAGACAGTCCGTGGGGCCGTTTTCACGGGGCCATTTGAGGGCGCGATATGACATATCTCCCTTATTATATATATAATTAGAGGTCGCCCGCGTACGGAAGAAATTCGGCCTGCTCCCAAAATTCACCACTTTAAATCACCCCGAGCAATTTTTAACGCCCCCTCTCCCCAACTCTCCCAATTCTACTGACTCTACCCCCCCCGCCAACCTCCCTTCCTTTGAATGAACTACCCAAATATAAATTTTCATCACTATAACTTCAAAAACAAAGAACTTTCCATACAACATTCCACCCCCTTTCCCCCCTTAAATCGTCCCTGTCGAAAAAAATTTGAAAACTGCAATTTTTATTTTGAATGGACTATCCAAATCCAAATTTTCGTGACTAAAAGTCCAAAAACAAAGGACTTTCATACAAACTTCCCCCCCCCTTTTCCACCCTTGGGTATCGAATTTCGAAAAATCTTTTCTTAGTACACCCCTCCGCGTTGAGACGAATACACCCTCCAAATTTCAAGTCTGTACGACCAGCGGTTTGGGCTGTGCGTTGTCTGTCAGTCAGTCGTTGAATCAGTCAGGACAGAGCCTTTTATATATTATATACATAGATAGATAGATAGATATCATTGTTTGTATATAACAGCGAGACAAACTACTCTTAAGAGAGACTGTGTCGCTGATCCAAGCTAAGATCTAGGATTGTAGGTAGAGGGATGTTGTTGGATAGAGCGCTTACCTGAGAAGGTGGAGCGAGGCGCGATGGTCGGCGAGAGCACCGCCATGAGGAGCAATATGCGGTGCATGCCGCCGCATCCTACCCGCCGAGCGCCCACTCTGCAACAAGCACAGTATAATAACTACACAAAATAAACAAACTTAGAAAAAAAAATACTTCAAACAATTTTGAGACCACCACGTCGAGAGTATCCCAATAGGCTAGATGACTGGGTTTTTTTTATTGTCCTATTATAATGTGGCCCATAAACATAGCTGATTAATGAAAAAAATATGAAAATCTGATCAAAAATAAGCAACTTAAAAGTATTTTAATATCATGCTAGAAAGAGAGGCGAAACAGCAAACCGTGACGTCACTTATCAGTACGCGATATAAATTCTATTCTGACAAGTAAGGCGTGACGTAATTTTATGTATTTTTGGGGGAAAGGGACAGAGTTGTCTTACAAAATCTTTAAACATTTAATTAATTTTTTCAATAAACATACTATATTTACTTAAATTCTTCATCAAAGCTATTGGTTTCAACGATATAAACATCAGTCATCTACCCTATCAGCTATCTGGTTTCCATAATACAAGCTTTGCTTAGTTTAGGGCTAGATAGCGCTGTGTGTCATAAATGTCCCCCCAATATTTATTTTTATTTTTAATTCAGAAAAAAACAGAACATACGAGTAAGTGTGTTTAAATACACATACTTACTAGTGCCTGGTAGTCTGTGCTAGAATACCGTTTAGCGATTCATATTGTACGTGTTTTTAGAAAGGAAAATAATATATAATAGTATAGAAAATTATTGCAAGTATAAAAACTTGACGTGCAATGAGTTAATTAATGCTAAAAATCATTATCATCGTCAGCTTTGAATGAATAGTGTCATTTTATTTGGCAGTTTTTTGTTGATTTTCTCTTATGACTCTAGCTGAAAAACATTACAACCGGTGCAAGGGACTGAATATAAAATATTATTAGGATTTCTCGTTGGTATCCCGTGAATACTATTTTCAACATCAAGACTTGTCAGACTAGAAATACTCTCTAGTAATGGATGTGACTTGTATTCCCACTACGTCACAAAGTTTCTGCAACAAAATAAGGAAGTTGAATGCTACCTCTGCGACCTAAATCTAACAGGAGATTTTAAACGACTCGTATAAACTATACTGTCGATTTCGAGTCAGATTTAAAGGATTATGTTTTTTTAATACGCCCTTCAGGATTTTTATCGGAAAACCCAAGATATTGAATTATAGTAACTTAATTTTTTTTTAAACTTTTTTTTTGAGTATTCATAATTGCTCGTAATAATTTCTTATATTTCCCTTATCATGTGTGAGAAAATTCTTTTACAAATCGTTGGTAACCTATTTGGTAGAAGACGCGTCCTATTATATAACTTTGTTTTTTTGTAGTGCTCTACTGACTCTACTGCAGAGACCGCCTGGAAGTACAACACCTTTGCTAGTTATTCAACCGCCAAGCAGTAGTGTGCAAGCATTACTGTGTTCCGGTTTGAAGGGCAATGTTACCAGAGAAATTACTGAGTATGAAGAGATTTAACATCTAATATCTCAGGGTGACGAACGCAGTGCTGTGCGGCGCAGGATTGTGTTCGCAAGTTCACAATTCTAGCACTGCTACTGTTAGCGGCAGGCGTGACGCTTACCATCAGGTGAAAGTCTTGCTCGTCTCGTCACTTGCTCGTATAAAAAAAAGGTGTGGATTTAGCCCGAGAATCGATAAATATTAAATATAGAGCCGGTAAATTACGTTAACTTGACGTACTTTTAAGGTTTTGCAGGTAAAAGTGCACTAACGTCCAATGAATGAGGTCGAACATAAAATGAATCGATCAAACGCAAGAAGTTAAGCTCAGTTCTTACAACTGTTTCAAATAAGTACCTATACAAATACACTGCAAGATAAAAACCGATTGTATTCTTCATAATTTCATGTTAAGCTGTACCCGGGCACGCGTTGCTGTGGCTCTTGTAATATTATTGTATATTTGTTATTACAATAATATCTAATAATATTCTAATAATATTCATCACTCAGAGATTGGTGTATCTAGCTTGCTATTGATATAAGGTTTATGTAAATCATAATATCAGCCCGCGATTTCTAAACACGTTCGAGTCGGATTCGATTCGAAAACCACTCTCAACCCATCCCCCCCTTCTATCTGTTTTGAAAACTACTCTCTTCATCTCTGTCTTCCGCATGAAGAGTGACGGAGGAGACAGATGATAGGGTTTGCGAGTTTCAAACTTTTCCGATTGTGCTTAGTAGGTAATATGGAAGCAGAATTTAAAAAAAATACAACCGACTTCAACTTCGAATACTGGATGATAATTATCTTCACATTTTCTAGTAATTTTGATTTAAAAACCAAACTACTGAACCGATTTCGATCAAATTTATATGGGACCACCTCTGAAGTATTACCTACCATACAAAAAAATTGGCGGAGTAATCGTGTAATATGCCAACATAAAAACAAAAATAAATATAACATACAGCCGAATTGAGAACCTCCTTTTTTGAAGTCAGATGAAAATAACTTCGAACAAACATACAAACTCATAAGCTTATCGTTTTTATAATTTTAGTGTAAATGTGACGATAGTTTGTTTGAAGCAATTCGTATGGAGTAAAATAATGAATATTAGAAACTGTAGTCGGTACTTTTTGCTTACTGGTACATTTTCTTGCAAGCAAGTTTTTGCGAGCGTCGCTCAAAGTATCCCTCATTCCTAGTTTCTAACGATCTCCGCAACTTATTTGGCAAATAGACAAGGTCTCAGTCGACCTCAATTACCACAATCCTGTTTGGAGCTGGAATTGAATTGACCGGACCCAGCACCGGACTAGAATGAACAAGCGGACCAGAATCTATTTACTTATTGTGAATACAGTAGTACAGATCGGAATTCTGGACATACCTACATAGGTACCTATACCTACACAGCACGTTAGATATACGAAGCAATAAAAAGAAAAACCAACCGATAACCCGTCATGTCAAGTCGGAGAGGTCAGTGTATATTTTGGGGCCTGCGATCTACAACTGCTTACCAGCTTCCATTCGGGATGCTCCTTCCACCGCGCGCTTCAAAACCAAGCTGAGAGCGTGCATGGTTACAAGATAATTTGTTTTATGACATTGAACCTTATTTTGTAATAAGAGATTATTAAAGTATTTTTTATAATTAGTATTTCATTTTATTAAGTGCTTGATTATTTTTTGTGACAAAATTACCTATTTAATGAAATTTGACGTGTATCTTTGGTGTTATCAATAAACTATTGTATTGTATTATGTTGTTCAGTTGTCGGTTTCTTAGTTGAATATCGGAGAGTGTGCTTCGGATTTATATGATCGTATTGGTTCCTGCCCATTCTACTACCGAAAAAGCGACTCCGTTTTATGGTCCTAGTTTCAAAAACCCGAACGAAACAGTTGTATTCTTCTTTCATTGTTCGAACTGCTATACAGTAGAATGCGGTGCCCGAGTGGGTGTTCCTGATAGTTACAATCTGGGTGTCTTCAAGTTTCTAGTGAATCAGTTACTTCTAGGCAAGCGTACACCAACGTAGACTACATCGTCGTTTAGCATCAGACGAGATGGCAATGAAACGCAGGCCTGTAATAAATAAAAATACTGAATGTAAAAAAAACCTTCGTTAAGCTAAAATTTGCATACGTTCAATAAAATTTTATATTTTCATCTAAATACTTTTTGTCAGAATAAGGTATTGTTACGTCAGAATATAGAGGCTACTAGGCTACTTATTTTGAATATAGTAGGTTACCAGAACATACAGTTAGGTGCGCAGCGGGCGATTTTCAATTTGAGTATCTTTGCTAGCCCGCCTTACAAGAAAGTACAGTACTACCAATAAAACCAATGCCGAAAAATCCAATTAATAATATAAATTAATAATGTATTTTTTTGTGTATATGTCAGCCATGTGTTTGTCAAATGCTTAACAATTTACTTAACATGATTTTGCGGTGTTGTTTTACGGTCTGTAAAACTATTTAGAGTTTATTAACTGGCTTATACGGCGCCGGAACCTTTTAAAAGAAGGACCCAAGCTCATTTCACTCCGGTCGTTGGTAATTTACCTCATTTTAAAAGCACAAAATCTAAAGCGGTATTTGGCTATATAGGTAATTATTTTATCCAGGTATAAAATATTTTTAAGGTTATCTCTATTTTCGTTTTTGTTGTTTGATGCCACTTGATGTTATATGACGATGTGGTTGAAGGTGCTAAAAAATCTATACCTTGAATGAGAACTGGCTCTAAACTAAGGCTGCTGGATGAATTATTTAAAATTCGTTTGTTTGTAGTGGACGTAAAGGTTAGTCCTAATCAAATAGCATTATTGTATGGGCTTATTCTCGACATCAAAACATACAACTTTTACTATCGGGCCAAAAATGAAATCGCGAAAAAAAAAACAGCTGTGCCATACAAAAAGTTCGTCAAACTTGGGCAAAATGTATGGAACAGCAGTTTTTTATTTTGCAATTTCAATGTTGGTAAAAGTTGTTTATTTTGATGTCCAGAATAAGCCCTTAAAAGAATGCTAACTGAGTAGGCCTATCCTTGTATACTGAGTGTAATCATTCTCGCTAGTTCCATTGTTACGCTCAATACTGAGAGAAAAAGGTCGCACTAGTTCCACGGAAGACAATAAATATGCACTGTGGTGGAACTAACGGGAATGTACCAGATGCTTGGCCCTACCAACTTGCTAGCCAACTAGCAGAGTACTAAACAGTACAGTACCATTCTACATTATTAAATATAATGCACTTAGTTTTCTCGTGTTTCTAGTGTTTCGTGCATGTTCACACAGCTCAAGTTCATTTTTGAGAATTGAACCCACGCCTATGCTTGCAATCTAAATACACTAGCCGCTGAGTTACAAGATAAAAGTAAAAAATTTGGTAATATTTGCGAGACCGAAAACTGAGCTGTGATTCCTAGCCCTACATTTATAATTTGTTAGTTCAAAGGACACTGTCATTAGCTAATACATAGGTAACTAAGCTTGTAATGATAATGATTGTTAAGGAAACTGTTATTAGTAAATTACTATTGCAATATATCATCACGCTGATTTCTAAAACATAGTAACTTGTAAACCTGATAAGGTCCGCAAAGTTTCGGCGGTTCCGAGTTTAGCTCCTATATCGATATTAAACTTGACTCAAACAATATTATTTTGCTGAGACCACAGCGTAAGAACTAGCAGAAGAAGTAAACGAGAATAACAGTTGTGTGTGTATAGTTTTTTGAACAGTTTTAAACTGTTGCGGTCGTTTAATTCAGTTATCATGGTAAATGTCCCATTGCATGCGTTTGACTGCCATCTCGTCTGATGTCAAATGAAGATGCAATTAATATGACGGACTTTTCTTCTATATTTTCTCTCTAAAAACTCACCGGGCGGTTTATATCTTAGGTGCTTACTGTTTGAATGACTTCTAAGTGGTAATCATTAAAAAAATAGTAGTTCATATTTAATATTGATCCCGTTGGGTTTAGCAAAATTAGAAAAGGGGACCGACAATAAGAAAACTGAACATTTTTTAAAATTACTTGTTATTGGTGTGCTATTGTGATGCTTTTTTGACCAGAAATCACTGGTAGTATTTTTTTGATAACTACTTGACGTATTAAATAATTATCTAACTAACTATCAAATACACACGGTTTAATAATAGAATTAGTATAGATAACTATTTTTTTTTGGTCGGTTTTTTTTTTTTTTTTAGTATGAGTGGCAATCAAACTTATTTTTATCTGATGGTAAAACCGCCGCACTCATTATATAGATGTACGACACGTGTCACAAAATCAAATCTTTTTAGGACCGAAAAAGCATTAAGATAAAAACAGTAGTGAACAATCATAAGATCTCCAACTGGCAACTATTGAACTGTGAAAGCGTGATCAGACAGTGTTCTCCCGGGATTATACTATGAGTTTGCACGTCTCGTAGTGTTAATAACACGGAAGCATGTTCCGTGTTCGTATTGATTACCGTATGTTGTTAGACAAGGGGAAGGAAAGTGCTTACAAGTACTTATAAGTTTATTTTTATATTCCACGTAGCTGGCGAAGACGGATGGCGTAAACAAGAGATATATAAATACTATATAGGTATAAGGTAAATTAGTGTCTTTGTAGTGGCAGGACTCCGTTGCAGTGTCCACCTTATAGGGAAGTACCACACCTTTTCCAGTAATTCAACCGCCATTCAAATGTACATTTTTTACATCTAATATCACACACATAAAATCTAGACTTTTTCAAGGTCACCATGAATAGAATCTAATAAGTCTGCGTGCTTCATCTTCGACCGCATCGTCTCTTAAGTAGGTGGTATAACGCAGACTTATCTGAGTGTAATATTTTTCTTAGTGCCCAATTTAGTTTTTTTTTTTTTCATCTGTGTTAAAGAAACTTCTCGCTTGTAACGTCACTAAACAGCAATGAAGATAATACGCTTTTAAAAAAAATACAACCAATTTCAACTTCGAATACCTGGATGACATCTTCATATTTTATAGTTAAAATGTATATGGGACTACCGCTGAAGTATTACCTACCAAACAAAAAAATAATCATCAAAAACATCAGCTGCTTCATACAAAAAGTTCATCGACCTTAGGCAAAATGTATGAAACAGCTGTTTTTTTTAGCGAGTTCAATGTTTGCCTCTTAGTAAAAGTTGTTTGTTTTGATGTACAGAATGTGCCCTTAAAGGATGCTAACTGATTAGAACTAACCCTGTATACGCTTATCACAAAACTTATGCCACAACTCGCCACACTCTGTATTTATGCTCCATTATTTTACTTTCGGGAAGAACAGGTTTGCTTGGAACATAGGTACAGCATTTATTTACATTATTATACACTCATTTATTATATTTTTTTTTTTCAATATAAATACAAAAATCATAATTATTATTAAAAAACATAAAAACTAGGGTGCTGCTAGCAACGGGGCAGGGCTCAAGCCTGGGCCCAGCCCTAGCAAGGGCTGCAGAGTAAGGAACTTCCTGATAATATGTGCCTTGTGAAGGACCAATGCCTTTTGTATCTGGCCCTTATATTATTATTATCGAACGACCCGTGATGTTAGTTTGTCCTTTAAGTTTTAGTAAAGACTTAGGACTTTTCCAATACCCAGGTGGCCAAGCGGAACAAACTTCCCATACTTCCTAATATGAACTAGGCCAAAATGTCGCATGACTTTTATTATTTATTTGTATCGTATAATAATGTTATAACACCTAGAAACAAATCATGATAAATTACACTGTTTATAATCTGTGAATAATATGTGATTTTGTGAAGTTCCCATACTGATATTAAACGTACCTAAGTAAGAGTTAGGAGTTTCTGCGTCGAATTCTACTTAGCTCCGTAACTTGTCTTGTAGCCAAGTGTAATGACTCATAGTAAGTTAGCAAGTCGTGTGGCGGCGCATAATGGTTTCGGTATACAACCTTATTAGTTTAGAAGTGTTCGTTTTTTACTGTAAAAAGTGTCAGTTTACGAGTGGCGATTCTGTTTTGTTTACGGTGAAAGAAAACATTGTCAGGAAACCATGTTCAGATAAAAAATTAAGCAGCTAATTCCACCGCTTAGCTAGCAGTGGAATGCGTTTCCGGAGTGATTGTTTCCCGATAGATGGACTCCGGATGGATCCACTCCGAAATCCATCTATCGGCAAACACTCAAGGCAAGCGCTTTCCATCGTAGGCCGCATCTTTGCCGTGGTGGCAGTCAAACGCAAACCAATAAAAAATATATAATAAATATGTCGTAATTACGCGAATCCGTTACCAGCGCCGAGCCTGCGTGTGGAATATGGCTCAAATGTTTTTTTCTTAAATATGCAATATACAGATATGTATAATTTTGAGGCTCAAAATGTTTTAATGAATCTTTGTGACGTTTTATTTATTGTATTATTCTAATTATACAACACATCATGCCATAAAAACTGACGTGCTTTTGATGCATTTTTATTTAATTTATGTCCGAGTTTCCAACTTAGTTCTCGTATACATAAAACAAAAGAGCACTAGCAGTCACGCTATAGATCGACATAGCTGATTTATACAGGTTTTATTTTAACTAATACATAATCGTCCTTACGTCATACCTAACAACTTAAGTTCCATGACTTTTTAAAATTCATTATTATCCGTTTTCTTTTTCCCATGACCTGATTATTTGTATGATGATGTTTGTTTGTAAAAACTTATGCAATATTGTATGTTTTAATAATTGTTTTACTTGAATACGACTTGAAGACACGAAATTACTAGTGGTATAATTGTAACTTGGGCTGGGTATATAATAAAATAATTGTAAGTATTTGTAATGTCTTTAGTTATATCTCCAATTTAATTCAGTAAGGTACAAAAATTCAAAGTCAAAAGTCAAAGTCAAATCGTTTATTGCACATTATAGATTATGTAAAATTAATAATAATAACATACACATAATGACCCAAATGAGGGTATGGCAATTAAGTGTGGAGCGGACCGATCTGTTTTCTGCTTGATTCATTTATAAAGTTTTGTCGTCTAAAAAGTCTATTAAGGAATAATTTTTTTTTTATTAACAAGTTTTTTAATTTAATCGCAAAACTATGTTCGTTTTCACTCTTTAAGTCGTTAGGTAATTTATTGAAAATTTTAATACAACACGCATTCGACAAATTCGAATTCAACAATCCATATTCAGGAGCTTAATGCAAATTTGCATAAATCTACACACACTCATCTCACGGTTTAATTAGAGGTAGGTATATATTGAAACTAGGCAAATTTTAATATAAATGTTCGTTTACACAAGAATCTAGTGCAATAATGTATGAGCGCAGCAAATGTAAAGTTGGGGAGAAAGTCAGAAAACTCATTCGGCATTCATCTAAAGCTCAGCGTTCTGCAAGTAATTGCTTTTTGCGGCGTTTCCCATCAGAATATATTTCATATAATGATGATTAGAAATAGTAGGTATTTATATCTGTCATTGGAGGTATAAAGATAAATTAGTGCTACCCAGGGTAAGAATAAGTAAAGTAAAAAAGCAATGAGGTAATAAATTAGTAATATACAACAAGTTGCCAGTTGCATAAGAAATTTACCGATGCTTAATTTCAAACGATACTACGCTTTAAAAAAAATACAACCGGCATCAATTTCGAATACCTGGATAACAAGAAAGAAAGAAAGAAAGAAGAATACTGCATTATGTGATAACAAGATACCAAGGGCCTTATTTTTGAATCGTACGTTTAGTTATCTACGCGTTAGTTTCGCTCGTATGCGAGCGGAGCCGACTTTCAAACGATATTGAATTTATCCCTTTACATACTTTGACTGTGATAATTGATAATACTTTTTTTTTATTAACCATTTGACTCTATGACATTTTATAATTTTTAATGATATAAAAATATGATTGACATTTAAACTTTTACTTTTTTTTTCTTAACTGTATTATTGCAATCAATTCTTTATTATTATAACCATTTAAAAATGTTACGTAGTATTAGGTATATTATGTAACATTGTTAAAAGGTGAATAAATAATCTGAATCTGAAAGTCTTGGATGGACGTAAGTCAAAAACACAAAAGTCGAAGCAAAGCTGAGGCGCACGTCATGATCAAGATTACTTTCAGTTTCCGCCTCTTGCCGTAATTGGGACGCAAATTAATTAGTTTGGTAAACAGAATTGTCCATTATTATTAAATATAAATTTGTACATAGATATTATTATTATTATTCACAGAGACGACTTGGTAAAGGAAGAAGTGGGGCCTCTATTGTTCGTTTTTAACACACTTACGAATATTTATTTGCTTTGATTTGCTTTGCTATGTAATAAAATCTTAGAAGTCGTTTTAATACTAAGGAATTCTGTTTTTAATTATGTAATATTCGTAATGACTTAAAAAAATATGCAGGTGTATGTAATTCTGATAACGATACAACTAAGCTTTAAATTTGAACTATTTGTAACATAAAATAATATTTGTGCGCTAAAATAACAATGGCCTTGATTGAAATCTTTGAACCACTATTTTTCCATAATGAAAATCGAATAGCCATAATTAACGAGGACATAAACGACCAGAAAACGGTCGTTAGCTCCACTAAACGAATATCCTGATACGTCGCCGGCCGAAAAACGCAATTTTCTGCCTTTTAAATGGTAAATTGGACCATTCATTTACATTTACACTTGGGATGAGGTAAGCGTTCGGCAACATCGTTTTAAAAAATTAATTTACACTAGATAATCTTTGGTCAGTTTCGTTCGGCCGACGTTCAAGTCCGGCCACATTCACTTTTTACGGATTTGGACTATCAAAAATATATAAAAATGTCTTCGATAAACATAATACACCTATAGAAAGAGGAATAGTTTATTAGTGCTCATCTAAAAATATACTTACTAAACTAAAAGGTGGAAGTTGAATCAGCAACCAACACAAGGTTTGACTTAACAACTTACCACAACCAAGTCCTTGATATTTACAATTTGTATCGGACCTCTAAAAAGGAATTTAAAAAAAACTAATATCCATCTTAAAGCACGTGTAAATTACTTTTAAACAAAATGAGGAAGACTTTTTCCCAACAGTGGCACAGTAAGTAGGTAAAAGATAGGAAGACAACTACTTACTTAAAAGTATTTGTAGATAACAATTCTAATTTACTGGTCTGTTATTTGAAGTCTGACGAATTCTCAAATAAGAAGAATCAATAATTTTGTTAATCCGACCACTTTCCAATGCATACTATTGGAATCCTTACGCATTGGTTGGTATATGCTTGAATATCCGGCCAAATTGTAAAATTACGTCTGACCCGTCCGGCCAAATTCCAACCCTAATTTGTACGTCTGTTAGGTACATTCGCATAATTGAAGGTTTTTATTACCAACGTTTTGTTGTCACGTAACGTAGGTGCGGCAATCCCGGGGGTTATTAGTATAATGTGTTTTCTGTGACGGCCCAAAAAGGTTTCACTCGTGTATGCTGAGAATACACTTTTTTTGGATAGGAATAAAAAAACTATTTTAAATTAAATCAAGAAAATTGCGAATGGAATACTAGGTAAGTATGTTGAAATGTAAATATCCGGGTTTTAGGAATTAAACCTTGAATGATTGAATAAAGCTCAAAAAGGTTATTATTTTTGACTGCACACATTTTCCCATAAAAATGCACTTTGTGGATATTTGTCGAAAAAATACCTAGGTATCTGACATGAGTAATCCGAAAATATAAAAGTGAGAAATTACTTTTTATATTTTCGGACTACTCTGCTACCTATCTATGATGCAAATGTATAATTTTTTGATTTTATAGACATTAAGACTATTGATTAGTTTGACCCAAAGTGCAATCCAGTATCTATAGACTTGATTTTGCTTATATATATTTGTACTTTTGACGCGTCAAAAGTATGCGGCTTGCCTTGACCTAACAGATTTACTTATTTTGTTACTTCGGATTCTGTAAACGCACGTTAAATAATGACACCTCTATTGCCGTAAAGGTACCTATGTCAAAGAGATTAGGTAGAGTAATTTTTCAGGACTGATAATATGGCAATTTGCTGTAGGGCATGTCATAAACGGTAAAAATATTTTCGTCGCTTAATGAAAACACGTTCCTTATTTTCAACAGTGAGGACACAGCGGTACTCGTACACCTTTCCGTTTTACGCACAATTCTATTTAGTAGACTTTGTGGCACTCGAAACTGGAGTTTGGTTTTGTTTGATTGTTGTTTGTGATTTTTTAACAGAAAAGCCTTTTCAAAACCCATTTATGTTTTATATATAGGTACGGGATTACTCACGTTAGATTATGTCGTAAAATATTCCAAGTATATTCGGAAAAATAAAACAAACATTTATGTCAAAACCGCACATCAGTTTTTAAAACCCAATTATACACATTGTGGTCAATTTTGAAGGTTTAAGTTGACATACTCTTTATTTAAATGAATCAGTAAACACGCTAGGTTAGTCGTATGTGATCGTACAGTACGATATAATGGTCACGAAGGAATAGAAATCTTATAATCCTAATTATTTACTAATCTTTGTAGCAGCTTGCTTTGCAGCTTAGAACATTTCTGATAGGTTTTGGCTTAGTGACGAAACTTTCATATAAGTACCTACTTTTTACTGCTACGAAAAATGTACTAGGATAAGAGCCTGTTTAATTAATTCTAAAACTATGCACATTAATTACAACACAACTGGAAGACGCTGCCTTTTGCAACACGCAAAAGGTAGAGCCAAACATTTAGTCAAATTAAAGCTTGATATAGTATTTCTCAATTGTTTGCATTTATTATGTTCTTTCACATTGAAAAAAAGGCTCATAATAAGAATTACAAAAAGAATTCACCATTACGTACATAATTCTTTTGCAGATTTTCGAAAAGTTCCACACAGGCAACTTCCTTATAAGAGGTAATGGTATACGATGCTTATGTCAACAAAGGAAACTTTTACAATTCTTACCTGCCACGTTTTTTGTTATATAAGTTACACGAAGTTCTTCTGAAAAGGCAAAAACGTTAAGCAAATTATCAGAAGTTCTCAAACAAATTTAGATGTTTCCCTATCGCACAAATACTTAACATGATAATATAGGAAAAATAAATAAAAATATGTATCTAGCAGATATTTATCTTAATGCTCATAAATTGTAATAAACATCATTAAATTGAATAAACGTGGCAGGCGAAAACAGAATTTCATTTAATAATGAAATTATTAAAGGAAATTTATTAATGCTTCCGTAAACTTATTTCAGCAATAATAATACAAATAAATTATGATTTTAATCTCTATAAGGTCTTGGTTAAGCGTAATTTAGATGTTAAGATTGTTTCTACAGTAAGTAATAAATGATTGTTTGTTAAAGTTACACAAAACGCTTTTCTTACTAAATTAACTTCTTAGAAAGCTGATACATAAAAAAATATGTACATAATATTCCGCTTAATGTTATTTTCAACCGATTTCAAGAAATGAGGTTCTCTATTCGAACGTATGTTTTACATATATTTTTTGTATGTATGTAACGCGATTACTCCGCCAAACTTCAGAAGACGTGGTCCGATATACATTTTATAGAAATCGGTTTTGTAGTTTGGTTTTTAAATCAAAATAACTAAAAAAACGATGTCATCCAGGTAATCAAAATTGAAGTCGGTTGTTATTTTTTTTTAAAACCTATTATCTACTTAATGATTACACTAGGGATCGCTTGGTAAAGATTACATAGAGTAAGTTCGTGTATGCTGCCCTTACTATAATATGTAATTTTTTTTTTTTATGAATGACTTATGCTGTTGGCCTCAGATGGTCTACAGCGTCACCGGACTTTAGGCAAGCGCAAATGGCGCTCGGCCTAGTTTAGGTTAAAGGCGACTGGCTCAAGGGCACCTCAGACGGTACGAACCTCGGCTTGGCCGTCGCCGGGTGTGGGGTCAGACTTGCCCTGGTACCCCAGAAGGGGTATGCCCTGGGGCCCTAGTAGGTTGATCTGTTTGACTATTTGGAGAGTATCTAACCTATCTTCTGACAGATCTGGGGAGTCCTCGACCTCGCCGGCAAGGTCGGTGCGTGTTTATGTGCCTCTGGTAACCGGCGCCTATACCAAAAACGGAATACTTCCTGTTGCTAGGAGTGGTCGGATCGGGCGAGCCCAGCGCCGCCGAGGTGATGACGGCGATGGGATCGTCCGGGTCACCCAAGACGTGTCTGGGGCGCCAATATGTAATGACAGCCTTATAGCTCAGTTGGTAGCATGTCTTCAGAGCTGTAGGGCGTGGGTTCGATCCCCACCCTGTGTAGTGTCTGGGTGTAGTATGTATTATAAGTACGTATTTACGAAAAAATATATGTAGATAAGTATTCTATCAGCTACCTGGTTTCCATAATAGAAGCTTTGCTTAGTAAGGGGCTAGGTGGCGAAGTGAGTAAAATGTCCCCCAATATTTATTAATTTATTTAATCTTTACACAATTTTAACGTCATAAGTCATAGTCATAATAAGCGTTTTTAATAGTCCACTGCTGGACTTAAACCTACCCTCGAAGAGCGATTGTACCATATTCACCACGCTGGTCCAGATGCCGGTGGGAGGATTCACAATCACTAATTATTGAATTTCTTCTCCGAATGATTGCAGGTGTCCTCACGAAAAAGCTAGTGGTATGGAAATCCGTGCTTAAACTCCATAGAGCTTATTGGTAAAGTTGAGCGTTCTTCCGAATAGGTCACCACGACTTATTTATCACTACTGTACTATATATACGACTATTTAACGTACCATGTTATAATGAATGCTCCAAAAAATACTCTCTTTGCTACGCGGTACTAAAACGAAGTACATGCTATACACTCTATGCTACAAACTATGCTTAGCACTTGAATGCACTCACCATGCCTTGTACCATTATATACCCAGCGCTATATGACTTGTTTAGATTTAACCATTACACTTTTATTACGTTCCGTCGCAGAATGTCCCTTTCCTAAAATGTCCACTGCACGCAAAATGTCCCTTTCGCACAATGTCCCTTTCGCAAAATGACCCTTTCGCACAATGTCACTTTCGCAAAATTATTATAAGAAAAGGATGTGATATTTTTATAATAACACTATTTGAATTTTTTCAAAATTTGGATTTGGTGCTTGATTTTATGTAAATGTTTACAGCGTTTCACGTAAAGCCGTTAAATACGTTGTAGCGTTTGGACGGTCATGAAGACGGAGATTGACTTGCAATGTTTGCTTGTAATGTATCGAGTTTTTGTAAAGCGTTAGAGTAGTCAGTGCAGCATCAGAGCCGCTCGATCCTCCACTCGACTGTCGCTACGGGAATTCCTACGTGAAGAGCTGTGTGCTCAAAGCGAACATTCGCCGCGTCTTGTGTTCCGCCATTTTTAATCAGCTCATCTCGAATGATACATTACAAACAAACGATACAAGTCAGTCTCCGCCTTAAGACAATAATTACTCTTGCTCGTCCATCTTAAATGTTATTACAGATTGTTTTTAAATGTATTATGAAAATGCGTTTGACACAATGTTAAGCCCACCCATCACGCCGATGTTAAGCGAAGAAGCAGTCTATGATCAAGCACGCTAGCCCGGAAGAAACCGAACCACTTACGACTTGAAAACGCCAAAGATTGTATCTTACCGATAAACACCCATTCCGGAAGCACATTCAACAGCTTAACGGTTCGCACAATAAAAAGGAATCAAACCGTTTCGTTCGGTTTTTA
The DNA here is from genome assembly GCA_905404285.2 of Erannis defoliaria. Lineage (NCBI taxonomy): Eukaryota > Metazoa > Arthropoda > Insecta > Lepidoptera > Geometridae > Erannis > Erannis defoliaria. The sequence goes on along the minus strand of FR990066.1, from coordinate 4,390,669 downwards.
GGAACATAAACTATTAAAAAACCCGCATTTTCGAGCTTTTGGCCGTCCGATAGTAGAATGGACAGGGAGGAAATAGATCATGCAGGTCTGAGGCACACTCTCCGAAATGTATCCGATAAAACACCGATAAGCAACTTTAAAGGCTTTATAAGTATTCAACGCATGCCCGCCACGGCTCTATAGACGGTAGCTTTTTAGCCGCTACCGCAAAACTGTGTCTGTCTGAACAAGCTTAATACGTCGGCAGATACGCCAAAAATATTCATTTAACACTACAGCCCTTCCGCCTACTCACGTGGAAAGGTAATGTAAAACTTTCTCTGACGAAGGTAGACTAGGGAAACCGATAGCAAAGTATTCAACTTTCTATCCCCGAGTGAAGTTTGTCACCGTACAACTTTGGCCTGCGTCAACTAGTAAAATTTTAATTTAGGTAGCATTCAGTTGAAAAACGATTAGATTCGGTAGGTGTTCGTAGATCGGCTTATTTAATAGTATCTGCATACGACAGTTTTGCATGGGGTTTTTCAGTTTTTTCGCATTTTCTCGGCGGTTGTCCTACAATATTAGTTCCAGTGATACTTCTACCGCCATGCCAAGTTTGGTTCAGCTGTCACGACGTTAACATTGAAACAAAGTACATTTTGAAGTTATTCTATTTTTCAGGGGGTTTTGGTATGATGTCGGAAAGAGAATGTGTATTGGACTGTGTAGTGGTTGTTTATTTTGATAAAAAAATTAGAGTATTTTAATCTAGTGTTACATATTATTTACCTTTTAACCAGACTAGATCCACCATGAGTGCTACATTTTTTTAAATGTAAGTCTATGTATTTACCAATAAATGACTTTGAGTATGTCTATATTATGATTTATTAGGAAATATAACAATAATACTTAAGTAACATCTTTTTTGTTTTTTTTTGATCAGGTGAATTAGTGACCACAAGCAGATAAAAAAAATGCAATGGAAATATTCAACAAAACCTCGCCTAAGTTAATGTGACGGTGTGGGATAATAAGTTTCTATAATTGTTTGCAAATCAAGCGGTTAGTGATATCAGGACGTGAACCTTACTCGCCATCCCTAAGGAAACGCAACCCTTTTAACTTTATTTATCAGAAATGGAACGCAATACTCCCCAGAGCACGCTCCGTTTTACATGACACTCCGGTTTTTTCCAAGGTTGGTAGGTACTATATAAATATATTTCACCGGAAATGTATTTTGTAGGAAGTTTTTCGGGATTCCAAGTATTTCATTACTCGCGAGTTAATGAATTGCACGCCATTTCTTTTAATTCTGTTCTTGAAACTTTATTGAACATGGCATGCAAAACAATTTAAATATTTTGCGGGAAAAAACTGAAGAACTAGGTATTACGTTCTACTAAATTTGTTGAATAACCGATTCTTTCCCACCGATTCAACATCATACTACGGAATAATTGCTGTTGAAAAGCAATTATAATTTCTTGACGTAAAAATAACGTAGTATCTTGACTGACAGACTAATAAGGCTGAAAAATAATAATGTAACTAGAAACTACACGCGTGCACTCGGTTCTCGGTATTCATTAGTAGAGTTATTTTGTAATAGTTATTTTTTGCTTTTGTTTCTACTTTTTCGTTCCATGGAGTGGTTTGCATGTAGATTTAGATCCTTGTTTGGCTATCTAATTATTGATGAGGGATTTATAATTTTGGATTTTATTATTATTTCCAGATAAGTTTTTTTTATTTTTGTTATACAGTCAAGTGACGAGACGAGCCAGACTTTCACCTGATGGCAAGCGTCACGCCTGCCACTAACAGTAGCAGTGCCAGAATTGTGAACTTGCGAACACAATCCTGTACCGCACTGCACTGCGCTCGTCACCCTGAGATATTAGATGTTAAATCTCTTCATACCCAGTAATTTCTGTGGTAACATTGCCCTTCAAACCGGATCATAATAATGTTTGCACACTACTGCTTGGCGGTTGAATAACTGGGTGTGGTACTTCCCCAAGCGGACTCTGCTGTAGAGTCCTACCACTACATGATATGTTAATTACCAATGACTTGATTCTGGTTTGGGTCTGAAAAATTTGTCCATGATTATTGCATTTTATTGCAGCATTATTGAAACTATTGATAATCAAAGTTCTTGGGAAAAGTATTTAGAGAAACACTCTACGCCAAGTCTTGTTTTGTCTTTGCTTTCATTCCTAGGAATATCTATTGTCTAGTGCTTAGCTAGATCTTCTACTGGCCATAATATGAAACTAGAATTTTGTCGCTAAGCTAGGAAGCTAAGGTTGCTGCCTGCTTTAAACCTGCTTTAAAAAATATAATATTTTTAATTATATTTTTTTTTAAATAAATTGATTCAAGATTATTATGCGTAAAACTACTTCATATTTTCCCCCTGATAAACAAATTCAATTTTTGAAGCGTAGCCATAAAAATTTTTTTTACTTTCAGTGGATAACATTTAACAATATTTTAGAAGTAACACTTAATTCAATTCAATTCTACAGCAAGAAAATTACATAGCGCAAAACGGCGATGTTAAATCTAAGTTGATTAAGCATAAAGTTTGCCAAGCATGTGCATGTGAACAGTAAGGGTATTTATTATGTTAACATGACTGTATTATGTAAATATTCAATATGACTTGTAACAAGCTTGACCCAATAAAATGAGCATTCCTCTGCCTGGTAACATCTAAACAAAGAAAAAAAGTGTATTATTTTTACTTACCAGTTAAAAGTGCGATCTACAGCTGTTTACATTTCTGTAATATCTATAAATTATGCATTACAAAAAAAAAACATAGCGTTAAATAGTGTTTCAAATAGTGTTAATTAAGATTATTTTTATATGTATATGTCGCAATCGAGTCGTATCCGGGACGCCAGCGCCACCTGGTGGCACTCGATGGAGTCGGTGACGTGCGCGCCGTCGATCGGTGACTTCACTTTCCCATTGGCGAGCGGCGCGTGCGGTGGACTGAACCATCGCGCGTTCTGTGATACGTACCTACCTACAACTTGTGTGCCTACCTGATTACTGTACTGTGCCTGTGAAGATTATAATTTGATTGATTGTACGAGCTTGTTTTCTTCATCCGACACTACCCAACGACGACGCCCACTGCTAAGAGGATCAACGATGAGTGCTGATGATGATGATGGCGAAAGGACCCTCCTCCTCCGTCCGTCATCAGAAGTGGGATCAGTGTTGGATCAGAAACAAGAAGACGGACGTCTGGCGAGCCATGTTTGAACAACAAGATACGAACACGCGAGCATTGATTGAGGCGCTACAATCACCAAAACCAGCCTACCGTGAAGAACTACCTACATTCAATCCTGAAAAAGAGATACCGACGCAAGACCATTGTGCGCGACGGCAGATTTGTGTTTCGCCAAAAATCCACCAAGCGGCAGTCGTCTTTTTCTGGCGGTCGTCAAGGCGCTAAAAGAGACATTGGCAGGTACCCTCATTAAAATGAACGGCGAAAAACCGAGTGAAAACGAAACACTACCCACGTTCGTGAGTCGTTTGATTAGTTTACTGACTAATCATTGGAAAGATGTGAACAAGGAGGAAATTGCCGTAGCAACAGGACTCGCACACATTTCACAGTTTCACCGCGACTTCAAAGAATGGCGTTCACTACAAACGTTATCGAGGGACAAACTGAACGCATTTTCACACTTGAAGCGCTTGATCACCATCGGACAAAGCGAATTGAGGGCAGAAGCAATCCCATAGACTCGAGTGGCAGACCTGCACCACCTACATCATCAAGTCAAGCAGCGCAGCAGCCGACAGCGAAGCCCTTAAGGCGTGCTTTAAATGTGGCACACAATGCAATGTGGTGTGTGGGCGGGTCACATAGCCATCCGGTGCAGAAGCGACAGCGGCGGCGGCGGCAGAAGCGGCGGCGGCAGAGGCAGCAGCGGCGGCGGCAGAGGCGGCAGAGGCGGCGGTGGTGGCGGCAGCAGCGGGCGGCTGACGTCGGCGGCACGCGCAGCGAGTGGCGCGTTGATGTCTGCGTCGTACAACCACCATCGGGCGTGTTACATCACAAAGGTGAACTGATATGCTTTGCTTATGATTCTGGCGCTGAATGCTCGTTGGTAAAAGAAAGTTTCGCTTCGAAATTTAGTGGTAAACGTGCTAATAATATTGTTGCTATGACTGGTAATTGGTCAAACACGAGTGCTCAGAACAGATTTTATTGTGTACTCGTAGTGATTCACGATCACTCTCTCGAAATTTTGTTGCATGTTTTGCTCGACAACTATTTGCAAAGTGACAAGGTCGCGAGATTTTAAACCAGGGTTTTTCTGTAAACATGAGGGCAACGGAGCTTTCGATAACTAAAGTTCTTTGTGTAAATTCGATGAGTCATAATAATGATACCACGCTTCAATCAGATTTAACTGCTACTCGTATCGTGACTGCAGTAGGTCAGGCAGTGCAGTAGGCAATGATAAGTCTAGGCTTTGATTTTTTTATTAACGGTTTACCTAGGACGAGCTGAAGATGATGCGGATGAACGTATCGTTGATAGACGAACGGTAGTGTAGGTAGACTGCCATGAGAGATTTTTGGATTCGAGTCTTGACTTCAGAAAATGCCAGCAGGTCACGTATCAGTCGAAATCGATGTAGATGATGTTAACGATGAAGTTCAAATTTGATTTCTGATTGAAACTTGAGTAAGGGGACTCTAGGTGCTATAGTGAGTTGTGTTCGACCGTGCCAGTAGCTAATTCGTAGTCGTAACCCGGTAGAAATCGGTATCTCTTGAGGCAACTCAAGTAGTCCGTGGGAGCGCGGTGTGCGTTTGGCTCTGGTCGAGGTCGGGGTCTGTAAAGACCATTACGTGTGGTCACGAGGGGGTGACACACGGGAGATCTTTGAGGGATCTGATCCATTCGCTGGATGTGTGAGAGCAATGCGATTGCTAGTCGGCTGGATAGCCGGGGCTCTAGATGTCTTACTCGAGAGTTTAGAGAGTTTGTAGAGTTTATGCGAGAGTTTATAGAGTTTAAGTTTTGTGAAAACTGTGTACAGTTGTACTGAGCAATTTGGTTCGAACGACTGTGATGCGTGGCTCTGTCTGTGTACGTGTGTTAGTATAGTGAATTTTGTATCCCCCTATAAGTTTTGTGAGTAATGTAAAGTTTGATTTAAATTAAAAGCACAGTTTAAGGAGTATCGATCTCTTTGTAGTTTGATCCTAGAATGTAGAGTTTGGTCAGGAGTGACCGAGTGGAACAAATTTCTGTCGTAGACTATTTGTTCGCAGGGTAACCATCACACGAGGACGTGTGCAAGCAGGATGACCGTGTCGCAATCGAGTCGTATCCGGGACGCCAGCGCCACCTGGTGGCACTCGATGGAGTCGGTGACGTGCGCGCCGTCGATCGGTGACTTCACTTTCCCATTGGCGAGCGGCGCGTGCGGTGGACTGAACCATCGCGCGTTCTGTGATACGTACCTACCTACAACTTGTGTGCCTACCTGATTACTGTACTGTGCCTGTGAAGATTATAATTTGATTGATTGTACGAGCTTATTTTCTTCATCCGACACTACCCAACGACGACGCCCACTGCTAAGAGGATCAACGATGAGTGCTGATGATGATGATGGCGAAAGGACCCTCCTCCTCCGTCCGTCATATATGTTAGTCTGTAAGGTCGTCGTCGTCAACCATAAAACGTCCACATGCTGGACGAAGGCCTCCCCCTTAATAGCAGCCAGTTGTCATAGTCCCCACGCTTGGCAGGCGGCGCTGCTGCCCGTCCTGCGGTGGGTCTGGTTGCAGTTTAAGGACATACCCAGGTCCAGTCTGTAAGGTACTTATTTATAATATGGGCCCGTGTTTTTTTTTAAGTAATTCCTGTTGCCTGAAATAAACGATTATTATTATTATTAAGTGTTAGTAAGCAAGCGAACCATGAACGCCACCATGTTTGAATTTAGGCTAAACCAGGTCTAGGTATTTGTAATTGTGTTTAATTTTTTATTCAGAGTAGGTTTGCATTTGACCACGGTCTATTCCAGTTTATTCGCCTGGGTGAAGTCACCCAGGTGACAAAGTAGAAATTAAAGTCTCTTCATTTCACCTCGGCCTTATTGCACCTAGGTGATTTGTTTCGACATTATTGGTACTCCTTTGTTCATCTTGGAATTAAAAACACCCAGGTGAACAGGGGCGACTTTTTATTATTATTGAGGCACCTAGACACTCTGAAGTGTCCTCTCGGTTAACGGTGGTGAGAATAGAAAAGCAAAAGCCCTACTTGTTAGGTAGAACGGCTGTAAAAACAATGTTGCAAAGCAATTCTATGGAAAACCGCTATCGCCAGTTTCACACATAATTGTATAGAAACTACGACGAAAAAATGCCAATCATTGGTCGCGTATTTGAAGTAAAATGCTCGGAATGCCATTTTGCAACAGATTAAAATTGATCTTAATACGATGTAATGTGGTATGGTTTCCTTCGCGTCTATTTCAATTGTATTTTTGAGTATTCTCAGTTTAAAAACATGTAAGTATATTGGTAGAATTGTCATTGTCATTTCTGTTCTATTCACTTCTCTCTTTAGTGGTGGTGAGCATACTGCGATCCTCAAGCCGCCTGCCACACATGGGGATTATGGCAACCCCTATACTAAGGGCTGATGAGTGAGTGAGAGCACAATAGAAAATAAGACCTTAAGATCACAAGCAATGCGAAGTAACTTGACAGTTATGAATATAACTATAGGGCGCAGTTTATCAAAATGTATCCCTCTTTCATAATTATTATTCCCTTTTAAGTCGGGACGATGCGTCCGCAGTATAGCAACAAGTCTTCCTTACTGTCTATCTTAAACCCGCCCCTGCTTGCTTACGCAGCTTAATCTACCAACTTAATAACATCGAAATGGGGATCGCAAGTTAAATTTTGATATTTCACTTCCATAACTTGCCTGCGTTAAAAGCGTGGAGAGTGCGTAGTAATTAATACGATCATTCAATGTTCCATTATCGCTATTTACTTATGGTATCTACTGCAAGTATCTGTTTAGAAAATTATTTATGATTTAAATTAAAATAATTCTACAGTAAAAACAACTGAGAAATTACTGTTCCCGAAAGATTTGACATCTAATATCTCAGGGTCACGAACGCAGTGCAGTGCGGCGCAGGATGTTGATCGCAAGTTCTCAATTCTGGCACTGCTACTGTACTTACTGGGTAGGCGTGATGCTTACCACTCGCTCTTTGCAACATTTTATTGCATTAAAAAAATTACGAATAAAATTCTTCAGCAAGAGAAAGACGAAAATCGCCTTTCACGATAGAGAACGAGATTCCAATAAAATGGGCAAAGATTGAGCAATTACCGAGGCGCATAACTTTAATCGTTGTACTGTACCAGTATTGATTTACTGGTCCCATAGCAATAGAGCCTTGTCTCGAACATTTCATGATAAATGTACTTGATGTACTTTTGGAGCCAAGTCAGCCGACAGACAGCGGTATTTAAGAAAAAGTTTTTCTCAAAAAAGAAAACCGCATTGAAAAGATGATCTACAACTTCACTATTCCCCATAGTGTAAGGAATTAAAATTCTATTTCTACGTATGGAAGCAAAATACCGTACTTGTGTTTCATATTGCGTGTCTGATATGAAACACACCTTATATTCCACCGCTCCCTGCTTTACGTTTGCATAGCTTTCGCTAAAGTATTGTTTACACTATTTCATAGCTTAACCATGATATCATTCTCGTGTTTTTGTGTAGGTCGCAACTTAAACGAGAACGTTAGGTACATTTTATAGTTTTATTCCAGTGCTTAGTGAAATTAAATTCATTCGTTCTGGTTCCACATGTTAAATACGAGGCAATCTAGATAGATAGATTAAGTCTTTATTGCTTACACCAAAAAATTAACACACAACGAGGCAATCTAGATAGATAGATTAAGTCTTTATTGCTTACACCAAAAAATTAACACACAATGGATTAAATAGTTTAACCGTAACGAATATCAAACTTATCGCTAAAAGCGATCTCTTTTAGCCAACTGAGAATGGAGAAAAGTTGTGAGCACTAACAAGACGGGGTGTGCTGTAATGAAGTAAATACCTAAATTCAAATATTAACGCAATAATAATACTTCAAATACCTATCTAAAGTTTTTACAATAAACCTATGTATAAATAACGTAAACGGAAATTTCTCAAAATTACCATCATTTAAATATATCTTCTTTTGAAGAAACTTAAGAGTCACGCAACGGGCAATGGAGAGAGCTATGCTTGGAGTTACTTTGCGCGATAGAATCCGGAACGAGGATATTCGCCAAAAAAACCAAAGTTACCGACATAGGTCGCAAGGTTTGCAAGCTGAAGTGGCAATGGGCAGGCCACATCGCTCGCAGAACTGACAACCGATGGGGAAGAAGGGTTCTTGAGTGGCGACCGCGAACCGGAAGACGCAGCGTAGGAAGGCCTCGCACTAGGTGGACCGACGACATTGTAAAAGTCGCGGGCAACCGGTGGATGCAAATGGCAGGTTGTCGCACAGTGTGGTGGTCTAAGGGGGAGGCCTTCGTTCAGCAGTGGACGTCTCTGGGCTGATGATGATGAAATATATCTAGTTAAAAAAACATCATAAATTATCACATAGATAAAGTAAATAAGTCCATAAACCCTTGGATTTATCAGATACCGATAAGTTGTCTAAAAATGCACTAATTGAGAAACGCAAAAAAATATATTATAAAAAACGATATTTTTTTCCATTGCAATTTCCCAAGAAAAAGTCTACCTACATTTCAAATCATTTGCTCTGGCAAGAAATACACCACTTTGAGTCCTTTCCTCCAGTTGTACGCATTAAATTGAAAGCGTACTTATCTTTAGTACGAGCGCGAAGACAGAGTCATATTTTTTTAACGTACAGGGTGGAAACCCACGTCGATATAATTTTTAAAAACAAATTTACAAAAACCTGCATAGGCCTTTATCGCAACATGAAGACGGAGCTGGGCATGGGCCTATCTTGGATCGATGTTTGGAAGAGCCATATAGCACCACGCGAGCCCGGAGCGGACTGGCGGATTACGTCATGCTCCTTTGAATCAAAACACTGTCACAACTGTTAGAATACAGTTTTGGTCAATAAAAATGTTCTTAATTTTTATTTTTTTATTACTGTTTCTTCTCCGGACATTGCAAGGTCGTCCCGAAGTTTCATTTTACCGAAAAGCCAGTATGCCTTTTTAAATTAACGGTAACTCAATGGTAACGGGCCCGGGATGAAGCCACGACCCCAAGACTCCAAAGCACGTATCCTCCTAATAAGTAACCGAGTAAAAACCATCGAGTCCCAAAATGAAATTTTTTGTGAGTGAAATTTCAGAAGAGTCAGTTAAGCTAGCACTACATAATTAAGTGTTTTTTTCTTACCTTGTAGCTAAAAAATCTTATAATGCCACGGTTAGAAATAGCCAAGATCTTATCCTTCTCCTTCCTTAATAAGTGCTTCACCATCTTCAAAATGCTTAATTCCAATAATTTTAGTATGTAAATTTCAAATATTGCACTGAATCGTTCATGTCGCGCGCTCGGAAAGGGGTCGAGCCTTGAAGAGAGCGTAATTGAGAAAGCGACAGGGCATCGCTCTGGCGTCCCAAGCTGGCCTTACGATAAGAAGAACGATTTGCGCGGGTTCCCTTGACATGACTGGCGTATTCACACCGTTTCACGATAATATACGCTTTAAATTTTATTGTCGGAGAAAAGAAAAAAAAATAACAATTTATAAAGTATAATTGTAATCTGTGTTTTGTTTGCTCTCAAAATTTTTAAGAAAGAAATAATTAATTTATTATGTAACATCAGTACTTAAAGCTATGACTACCTAATCAAAAAATCTTGAGTGATATCACGAATAGACTACATAGTTTCGTTTATTAAAACTTGGATGCCTCCAAGTGGTTGGCTGCTCAATGGTTCGACATTATCATATTATGCTATTATTTTAGCCTATACCGTCCCACTGCAGGGCAAAGACCTCCCTTCCTTCCTTCCATTCCTCACTGTTTTGCGCAACTTGGGCCCAACCTTTAGGTAAGAGTCAAGTTCGTCCCTCCATCTCCGTCTGAGGCGTCCCGTAGGTCGTTTGCATTTCTGTGGAAACCACTGTGTTGTGATTTTGGCCCAACGATCCTCCGATATACGGCTAACATGGCCGGCCCAGTCCCACTTTAGACAGGCTTTCAGAGCTCCGTCGGCAATCTGAGTCTTGGAGCGCAGTATGGTTCGACATAGACTGTAGTAAACATTTACAAATTTTGGTAGATGGGTGCGAAAGCAACCTGCTGCAAATCGTTGAATATTACAAAAATAAAAGTAGCAACTAATTTACAATGAACCAACTTTAATTCTGTGACATACATTTCGAAATTGGTTGACACCGTGCATCTAGAGATTCCGACAGAAGTCCTCCCTGGTGGGGTATCACTTTCCTTTTATTATTTCTTGTTATTCTTTATACGAATAAAAGATATAAAGTCTGCGATGGCCAAGCTGTAAGATTGTTATGGAGCGAAATAAAATAGTAAACGGTTTGAGCTAAGTACTTAATAATAATTGCCGTCAAAAGAACAAATGGGTCATAAAATCCTTATATTGTAGTCTTTAGGTGTTTCAGCAATATTAAACAAGAACTTAAAAGAAATCAACCGACTTCAATTTCGTTTACATGGATGAGATATTTTTTCCAGTTATTATGATTTAGAAACCAAACCACTGAACTGATTTTGATGAAATTTCTATGGACCCAATTTGAAAGTATATCCCTTTAAAAGTATTTACAAATCAGTTTATAAATGACGGAGCTCTGAAACACATTTAAAAAGAATACAACCGATTGAGAACCCTATACTTTTTGAAGTGGTTAAAATTAGTCATAATATTACAAAAAAAACCTAATAACAGGCCACACGGTATTTAGTAGCAATGATTTGCTCAATAGTTGGCGCGCTAGACTGCCAAAAAGAGTGGATACAAATCTGAGCTTACCTGCCGTTGTAGGAAAGCTTTGTGAGAAATCCATACCACGTTGGTAACCCTACTACACCCGCATGGTATGATTCTTGATTTTTTAATGGTAGTTTAACGCGTTAAAAAAAAGATTAAATCTACGATGGAGCACGCTTGCCTAGAAGAAACCTATTCACTCGCGAATTGAAGACACCCAGATTGTTATCGGGAATTACCCACTCGGGAAGCGCATTCCGCTGTTTGGTTGTAGAAGTAATTTGTTACGCGATTACTCCGCTAATTATGAGTTGGTTTTGATGATTATTTTTTATTTGGTAGTTCATAAATATACTTCAGAGGTAGTTTAGTTTTTAAATCAAAATAGCTGAAAAAAGATGTCATCCAGGTAATCGAAATTGAAGTAGTTTTTTTTAAAGTACTGGTTCGAAAACCTGGGCGATCGATAGAAAAATGACCAAGAGTGTGCTTTGTTTTTGCATTTGAATATGCATATTCAAAGCACACTCTCAGAAATGTAACCGATAAAAATCTAACAGGCTAGCTAGTTGTTGGCGATGTTCAAGACAATGGGTATGGCAGAAGGCAAGTTATGGGTGGTAGGAATTCGAGTACCTACCAGAAATTGTTCTAGAGTTTATAAAGTGTTGAATTTCACCATCACGTGACGCCCACGACGACGACGACGTCGTTTTATTTTAATTGTATCGGTAATTTGACGTTCAATTTGACACTAAAGTTTCATTGACATTCCATTCTATGGGAAGTCTTGATTATCGTATCCTTCCAATTATTTTCTAAAGTACCTGTTATGTTAATTTAGGTCTGTAAGCCTCTCAAGGTAGAAACTAGAGGACTAACCTTGAAATATGAACACCTATTATAAATTTTATTATGTACCTATACCTAGTTTCATAGAACAATAAATCATTCATTCATTCATACAAAAACAAAGGCCTCCCCCTTAGACCACCACAATGTACGACAACCTGCCATTTGCATCCACCAGTTGCCCGCGACTTTCACAATGTCGTCGGTCCACCTAGTGGACCTACGCTGCGCCTTCCGGTTCGTGGTCTCCGCTGAAGAAACCAAAAGACTCAAGTTAATCTAAGGGTTAATTTGTCAGTAATGACCTCAATAATAAAATATGTGTTTTGTTGCATCAGGAACTATTCCTGAACCAAACTTACGGAGTAGCCTTTATCTGAACTGAGCGATCGGCCGAACGCTTTGTTAAGCGTCGGGCGTCTCGTCGGGTTGGGTTTTGTACCTGGCTTGGAAGTAGGTACGAGCGATAAGCAAGGCGAGCGGCAGTGGACGGCCACGCGCTCAGTTCATCCTAAAATATTAATTGTAATCATGCTTATAATTGTGATTACTTATATTATATGCTTTTTGTTTGCTAGCAGAGGGCCTAGGGCCTAGTTTAGTAGGTGCTAGTTACCGAAACCTTTATTGTATTAAATGTAACTGTGAATAATATCTAAAAAAAAAACTTTTGTAAAGAAAAACTTTATTAACTTTAATTTGTAGTGCTGATATAAAAAGTTAAGTAACTAATCGTCTTAGCCTACCTACTTACCTCAAAATAATTAACTTTGGCAAATTCAACAAATGATGAAATACGGAGGGATCGAAGAAAATTCATGAATGAAATTGATAAAACGTAATCTACCTTATAAATCATTCTGTTACAAAGTCCATTTTGACAAAATTGGGCCTTATTCCAAGAACTAACATAATAATTCTATACCATTAATTGTAATGGGATCTCTATTTAATTTAAATTAAGCTGGGAATTGTATAAGGGACTGTTAACTTAATAGATTAGTTGAAATGTGTGGTAATTTGGTCCACGCTTTTTTACTGCTAATGTTTTTTGTAATTTAATCAACTTAATGATGTCTACAGACTTTTACAAAGAGGTAGTATAATTGAGTTAGACGTGCAGACTATGAAAATAGATTGTTCCATACCCTAGTCCCATGGAACTATCACGAAATAAAAATCGCGTTTGTTCCACCACGGAACTAATGTGCAACGGAACCATTGCGAGTGTATCATATTCGCGATCGTTCCATACTCTAGTCCCATGGAACTATCGATCGAAAAAAAACGCCTTTGTTCCATCATGGAACTTTTCAATGGACTAGTACCAAATAAAGGGTTAGGCAAACCATTATAACTAAGCTGAATGGAGGTTATTTTTATTATTAGGAGGTTATTACTCACCATTATGGTCAAATTTTAGGATTTGCCAAACCCTGAAATCGAAAAAAAAACGGTTGTTTCTCGAAAATGTTTTTCACTGTCGACGAAATGTATGGAACAGCAGATTTTTTTGGCGTTCAGGGTTGTCGCTATAGTAAAAGTTGTTCACAATTATACGTACAATGATCTCCTTTCGACTTAGTAATACCGTTATGCTTAACCCTGTATACATTATAAGGTTTATTGAAAGAAGATTGGTGTTGGCACTAAAAATCAAGATTGAAAGGTTTTTAAAAGCATTTCTTTTTCCTCCAGAGGTTTGTTTTCTAAAAGGCTTTAATCGAACAAGATTACTTGCCAAAGAACATTTTTAGAAACCCATTAAGGGTTCTCGCAGACCAGATGATATCTCTAACGGTCGTTAGCGCCTCGTGTCGAATCTCAAGAGATCTCGATCATTTGTAAATAGCTCTTTTACCTCGGAGTTCATAGTATTTTACTGTCTGTAAAATTGTGGGTTTCTATATAATGCAGGTATTTGCATAGGTAAGGAATACACCATAGTTTAATTGCTATACTATGAATATAAGCGGAATTGTTGACCAAGCGAAGCGAAGGTCCTGAGTCTAAGAGGAAATGTTGGCGCTTCATAATATATAATTGGTCAATGATGACTTGCGAACTGTTGATCAGATCTTTATGAAATGTAGTATGTATGTGAAATTACAATTATCAAGCTCAAATGTAGGTTAAGTTGGTCAAGGTGCTTGGAAGATATGGGGGTCGCAAGGTCTGAGTTTGATGCGAACTACTAGTGGTACTTCGCCGAAACGTGCTAGTTGTACGCATGATTATGAGGTACTAAATATGGGACCAGCAGCGCTGAGGTTGTTAAAAAAAATTTGCTGTCACATCAACATCAACAGCCTTCTTTATCTCTCTGGGTATACATACAGGCTTCGTCTAGGTTCGACCCAACATGGAAAAAAAACACATAATGGTAATTCATACTCAACAAAATGTATGAAACAGCTGATGTTTATTCGTTAATTCTGGTTTGGTTTCATTATAAAATTGTGTTCACAATAAAAATTAAATTAAAAATAATATTGGGGGGACATTTATTACACACAGCGCTATCTAGTCCCATACTAAGCAAAGCTTGTGTTATGGAAACCAGATAGCTGATAGAATACTTATAATACATTTTTTTTTTCGTAATGCATTCTTATAATACATACTACACCCAGACACAGAACAAACATCGATGTACGTCAGAAACATTTTTGTTCTGGGTGGGGATCCAACCCACGCCCTACAGCTCTGAAGGCAGACATGCTACCAACTGAGCTATCAGGCTGTCAAATATGATGGAAGCGAGGTTTTTTTGGCTTATTTCTACCGTTCCACACTATTCCGTTGGTATATATATATATAATACCTTATATAACACCATAGAAGAAATAATGACACTGCGTAATACGCCAAATGGTAGTTCGTGCAAATAAATACAATTTACAAGTTCGAGTATGAGCCAAATCAGTAAACGGGTTTTTGTTTTATAATATATTCATATGTGTTACAAAATAATGAAATTAATAGTAGATTACATACCTAGGGAGAAAAAGTAAAGAATGTCTCAGATCTCATGTAGATCTGAGGGCTTCTTTACTTGATCCCGTGGTGTGTATACGATTTTATGTGCGGCTGCGGTGAGGAAGTGATACCTTCACTCCGCGTAGTGGGGCGAAAGTAACAACTTTCGTCCCGCAATTATATAAAACTACTTTAAGATACTTATTTTACATAGCCTAAACACAAATATGAGAGAGCGGAGTCTCCTGGCACAGGCATCCTTATGCATAAAAGGAAACTCCAACCACTAGATATGAGCAAAGTTTGTGTAAAGCAAATGAACTATCTTTTAAATTTTAAATTTCCAGTTAGAGGGACAATAGTGCAAGCGCACGTCTTGATGGTAACAGGTCTTCGCCGCCTTTAGACAACCGCAGCATCAGAAGTATTACCATGACGTTGCCTACTCTTCAGGATGAACATTAAAAATAAAAGTAAAGTTAATCAATATATATAATCAAATAAAATAAGTCAATGTTTATTTCCATTTAGTTATACATTCTGGGTTATTGGTATACTATACATGTGTCGCCAATTATCAAATAACAGTTATGTTGGCAGTGGGCCCCAAACTCGGCTAGGCCGGTCTCTTGGTGGCCCTGCTACGGTGAGCCTGAAATTACATTTGCGCGCGCTCGCTAGTACATGAAATATGAGATGAGATAATCTCCTGGAGTATTGAAACATTTACTTTATAGAGTGGCTATGTACCTTATCCATATATATATATTTATAATTTATTTAAAATAAGTGATAAGATTCTTTTAATTATATTTTTTAAAGCGACCCAAGTTATAGCTCCACGGAAATGCCTCTCGAGGAAGAACATTCCACAGATCACCGAAGGAACGGGTAAAACGAACCGTATGAGACTTCAACGTATCAACAATATGTGGATATACCTTTTTCGCGACGATGTGTGGTTCTATAGGGAAATCGTGAAAGGAGTTGTACTGATATCGAGTTAACGAAGAGACAATTTGAGGCGAACAACAAGCGTTTGTATACCTTGATACTAAAACTTGATAGGTACTGTAACAGTTTGCATTTCCCCAGCAATATATACCTAAACTAAAATGTGGTAACGTTCACTAACAATGTTTCTCAATTAGTTAATCCATCGATTAAACTATCTCTAACCAGAGTTCTCGTTCTGTTTTGAAGGCTTTGTATAAGATTTAGCTATTAATCCAGAATTAACAGAACTTAACAAACCCTGTGAAGCCAACGAAGCTTGAACAAAATAACCTTTATTATAATCAAAGCCGACTCTTGTTTAACATTCATTCATTGAGAACTCGATTCTCATCGGAATTGACTTAGTCAAATACAATTTTAGTAAGACGCACTCACTTTTCAGAAATTGTGTGTGTACGTGATCTGAAATTACTAAGGTCTTGTCGGGTATTTCATAAATAACAATAGTTGGGTACTGGGGGATTTGTAGGGTACGTTTTGAGGCTTAGGTAAAGGCGGTGTTTTCAAGTTCTTATATAATAATAATGTACCTAGTAACTATAAAAAATAATGAAAATAGCAAAATAGTTTCGTAAGTATTTATTTTAACCATTGTTACTAACCCCTGGATCCCAGTTAATTTGAATTTGAAAAAATAAACTTTATCTGTGGCTATAATGGGTAATGCGAAGCTGGCAGCTTTACTGAAAAGCAGGTTAGGAGACACGGTCAAATCAGACAAACTTATTTGACTGGGGAAGGAAAGATCGACGAAGAAATATGTATTGCGGCTGAAGGATCGTATCCAAGGCCAGGAATAATTTATAAAAGCGGGTTAGCAAAAAAAGCAAAGCATATTCCACACATTACTCTACTACCATTGATTCTTTTGCATTATAGAACTACCTTTTTATGGATGTACTGTTTTAATAAATAAATAAATAAATAAATATTTTCCATGAAATTAAAAATAATAAAAAAACGATTGTGAATGGTGAAAACCTCTAGAAATCAATAAAGTCTGAAACAAGAAAAAATTTCGCTTCGAGAGTTATAAAATACTTTTATTGAACGATACCAACGGCAGTGCGACATGTAGATACCTACCTACTCAATTACTCATAGTTTTTATACATGCGCCGAAAGTATACATTTACATACAGGGTTTCTGGTCGGTTTCCAAAGGGAAAATTACGAGTACCTATTTGTATCGTCATAATATGTAGCATCTCTATTATGAAAACTGACGTGGTTTTGACACATTTTTGTTTTATTTATACGGGAATACTCACGTTTAATTAAATCGAATACTCCGACTACAGTTTCGATCGCACCCGGTGACCTTTTTCAAAGAGTGAAAACAGAGCCCGACGCGCGTGCAGCTGCGTCCTGCTTAGCACAGATAGCAGATAGTTAGTTTGTAGCATTTCAATTAATAATATCTCTAATGCTAGGGCTTCACCTGCGCGTAATGTCATTATTTAGCGCGGTATTCCATACAGTACGCAGATATGGCCGGGTGTTAGCACGCTAATAGACTAGTGACATAATTAACGTCGTTAGACGTTAGGCGAAATTCAAAGTCAAATGAGAGTGTGGCCGGCCATGTAGCGCTTTGTTTAATGCATCGTTTATTGCACGTGAATTATTCTGATAACTGGACGTAAAGCGTCACGCAGGTGAAGCCCTAGCATAAGAGTAACTAGTAGGGCATGGATTCTATTTGAGGATCTCATAACTCAGATCATGAATGTTTATTCTGGGCCCACACTTGATAAACATTTATGTGGTGGACATAGATGTCTGTTCTGTGCCTGGGTGTTGCTTGTACTATAAGGACGTATTGAGAAAAAAACGTTTATAAGTATTCTATCAGTTATTTCTGGTTTCCATAGGACGAGCTTTGTTCAGTTTCAGGCTATAGATGGCGCTTACTGCAATATTCACTAATCTTTTATTATTTAAGCCGAGCAGTGTGGACGAAGGCGTGCACTCACAAGTGTGCGGGAATAACGCACCCACGCAGAAAAATCATCATCATGATCATCAGCCTCGATTTTCCTCATGAATCACGAGACTCTATCCGCTTTACGACCGAATCACCATTCTCGCATCAGCTGATGCGCTCGTATTGTAATAGGGATAGCGCCTCACAGATTTTCATATTCATCATCATCATCAGCCAATATCCGAATGTATTGAATTTCTTAAGTAAGATCCGTTCTGGATCCTGAAAAGGCCGTTGAGAACTTCCATTATACACCTTATAAGTCATTATAAAAAGCATATTTTAGTGTCATCTGTATCTTTATATATTCTTCATCTGTATCTTATTATATTTTTACGAGATCTATAGATTTGCAATAAAATTTGCGATGAAAGCTAAATAGTTAGCACGTTTTAATACAAATCCGCTGTGTTCAACAAACACAATGCCATAATTATTAGATCAGTAGTATTTATCAGTGTGTGCGCGTGTGTGTGTGTGTGTGTGTGTACTCGTGCGTGACGTCACCTGCCGGCTCCAACGGAAGACCAGAGCCGATTGTAACCAACCGGCATCATGTTGAGTTGGGTGTGACAAAAAACGATTCCATTTTCTTATTTTTCTAATTTATTTTATTTGTATGCTATGTTTTTTGTCGCAAATAAACTATTTTCTATTTAGTATCTTGTTATGGTAGTGCCTTTTATTACCCCAGCTTGGCAGTTGAAAATATATGGCATACAAGCTTAAAGAAACTGCCCTCGCTGAAATCCAGTTACCAATCCCGGCTAAATTTGCTCGACAACAGCTTAACATGAAGAGGTGGCCGAACAAGAGAACCGATAAAATCTATTTTGAAAGAACTTTACTACTCAGTTTAATCAAAAATATCTATTGTTCAAAAATCGAAAATAGGCAAGTGCTTAGAAGCTTTTATTTACATTTTGGGCTTGATGAAAATTAAATATTTATGAATGTTACGTAATATTGATAACATGACTTGGCAAGTCTTTCTTTCAACGGTTAAGTCGGTTGTAATTTTGGATAGATTATAGGTATTTAATATAAGTACATTACCTTGTTAGAGAGATTGGTTAGAAGGCTTACATGAATGAAACGGTATGAAATTAATCTAAGACTCATCATCATCATCAGCCGGGAGACGTCCACTGCTGAACGAAGGCTATAACGAAGGCGAAGCCCTTAGACTGCCACACTTTTCGATTACCTGCCATTTTCATCCACCGATTGCCCGCGACTTTTACAATGTCGTCGGTCCACCTAGTGGGAGGCCTTCCTATATACGCTGCGTCTTCCGGTTCGCGGTCGCCACTCAAGAACCTTTCTTCCCCATCGGGCGATTTCTTCGAGCGATGTGGTCTGCCCATTGCCACTTCAACCTAAGACTATTAATAATTATCATATCATGAAAGTCATGAATTGATATTTATTTTGCTATTTATTATTTTTCTAAATATATGCTTCATAATATCTGATAAGATATGAATATAATCCAATCTCACGAAATCCTAAATTTAACTGAGAGGAAAATGTAAATCTATTTTCATTTTATTTAACTTATTTTCATATTTCTCATCTTGATTATCGTTTATACGTACAGCAAGAGAAAATATCTGAAAAATTGCGCCTTCATAATACACTGTAAATATTTGCGACGTTCCTTCGGCTCTTCGTATTTTAACACAAACATTTGCTCTATCCATAAAAAATGGATTTCTCTATCAAAATGACACAACAGATATAGTTATTATATTTTCTCAAAAATAATCCAATGCCACTACGGTTTGTTTTGGTATGGTTTTATGATTCGATTTTGTTTACCTATTTAATGGATTTATTTTTGTTTTATTTATACGGCAATACTCACGTTTAGTTAAATCGGATACTCCGACTATAGTTTCGATCACAACCGGTGACCTTTTTCAGAGAGTGAAAACTGAGCCCGACGCGCGTGCAGCTGCGTCCTGCTTAGCACTGCGGGCCGCTGCGTGAAAACAAAAATGTGTCAAAACCACGTCAGTTTTCATAATAATATTAATGGATTTAGTTAATTTTCCTAGTCACAACACTATCGCTTTGTCTTTTCCTTCTCTGTTAAGAATCTAATCGCTTCTTTTCCTTTCTCGTTAAGAGGGAGTCCGGTCTGCGATTCTTCATACAAATGTATTCCCCTATTTTCTTTCTGGTTATTGCCTCTAGAGCAATCTTTTATTTTGTGTATATAATCTACGTCTACTCTATACATGTCTCTGCCATTTCCTTTTTTTCAACAACTAATTTGTTAAAAAAGTTTATATTTTCTTTGGAAATTAATTAGCTGACAAAAAGGAAATGACAGAGGCATGTCTAAAGGAGACCTACAATTAAAAAAAAAAAAGTGATAGGTAGATAGATAAATTAGAAACAAACTCTTTATTGTGCACACCAGAAACAAGAACCTTATGAATTAGTGCCACAAGTGGCGGCCTTATCTGTAACAGCAATCTCTTCGAGGCACGCATGGTATTGAATTAAATTACAACTGAATCAGTAATTACAACAGATGAGAGATGTATATTGTATAACACTTATTAATAAATACAAATACATACAAATAGTATCGAGTCGCGAGTGAATCGGTTTCTTCTAGGCAAGCGTGCTCCATCGTAGACTGCATCTTCGTTTATCATCAGACGAGATGGCAGTCAAACGCAAGCATAAACCATATTTAAAAAAAAAAAACAATACATTTGTATGGAGAATCGCTGACCAGATTTCCTCTTAAATTATTGAGCTAATCATACTTAGCTTATGTTTGTACTTAATAAAAGTTTTATTCTGAAGCCGAAATAAACTGTCTAATAGACAATACAACCATTCCAATCAAAGTTATAAAGCTCCGAGCATAAAAAAGGATATCATATTATTATTTTCCGATACCTTAACTGGGCAAGAAATACTTTTTCCGTTTTTGCGACAAAGATGGCGGTCATTTTTGTCGCGGCCGTCAAGGGGTTATGCGACACTATCAACTGGCACCCAGTGCCCACTGAAACTCGGCCTGTCAGGGATCAGCTACGGATAAGTACGGCTATTTTCCGGTTTTCCGTTCATTTTTACGGACAAAACGGTACCTCCCTCGAGAGCGGAAACTGAGAGATAAGAAGTGTTAACATTGACTTTCCTGTTTTGCGTATTTTTGGGGATTGGGCGAAAAAGCCGAAAGAACAAAAAATGAAGTATGAGCAAAATAAAGAAAATGAAGGCGTTCGTAAAAATGAGAAAACACGGTAAAAATTTTGGATTAGCTACAATCGAGAGTTGCCATTGCCATACAACTTACTCAAGGCAAATTATTGTACATGTACATTTAATTTAATAAATAAATAAAAGTAACAAGTTAATGTAAACATGACTAATAAAAATGAATAGAAATGAAAACCAATATCGTAAAAGCTTTATTGGTTCCCAACAGAAAAGAGCAAAAGTCTAATATTACTGGTATTTTTCAGACAATCTGCTTTAATGTGTTTTTCAAGCCGTTTCCGGCATTTTCAATCCATTTTCTTATTCCCTGAAGAATTGAGCCAACCCAAAGGTTTGTTACAGAATGCTCTAAAATATAGCATGGAAACAATTCAATGCGACGACGTCCGCGGAAATTCAATCTTCCGAACAGTGTTGCCGTGCTCTAGAATCCTGGTCCCATTAGATTTGATTTGTAAGTTTCATAAATCAGGTCTTGTGCATAGTGTAAAATGTAAATGATAAATTTCAGGTGATGGATTTTGAATGCTTTAACTAACAATACGGGTTTTTACTGTTAGTTGAAGGCTTAGAATGATTTACCCAGTTAATGATAAAGGTAGACTTGTTTATTGAACTTTCATTGATTTGATAGAAAGTAACGTGAAGTCGCAGGCTTCACGATACAGCCTACAGAATACCGTGAAATGAATCTGAAATTCGATCCATCGTTTTTCTAATCTAAAACATTAATATTTTTTCATTTTCGTATATTAGTAAGTTAGTCAATTTATTTACCCTCATCAGAATAAGATCTTAGATGCCATCAGAAAATTTATTTCCCTATTTTCAGGTCAATCTCCCACACTGGCAACATTTTTTGCAACTGGCTCTACACTTACACTCAGGTCATTTTTATCCGACTCCCATTCAAAGTGTTAAATTGTTTTGTATCTGTTTGGCAGTTTGGTTCGGTGTGGCACTTTTGCATTCTGTGCTAGTCGTTTGAAAAGATTTAGGTGGCGAAGCACCCAAAATGTTTATCTTTTCCTTAAATCCATATAATCGAATGAGATAAATTTAAAAGTACAAGTTGGTGTTCACTTTTACTAAAGTTATAATTATTTAGTAAAAACTTGTACCTAGCTTGGTACGTACGTAGTTTTGAGCTGTATGATACGATCTGATCTCCAATCAGATATTTGATAATAATTATATTACTGTAGAGCAACGATTGATACGGCCTGCTGAAGTCTTTAGATGGGTGACCAAGCAACTAATTAAAACTTATGCACTAATTTAATCTAGATTATGTAATAAGAATATGCCAGGAGTTTATTCAATAATTAGCTTACTCAAAACTACTTTTCGAAATATTATTAACTATTTTCAAGTTTAAAATATTTTTGTATAAACTTATTTCCCTATACAATCACGTTCTATACAGACAACCCTTTAAAAACCACATAGTTTCTAGAATGAAAGAAAACTACGCTTTTTTTCCGACGTTTATGTGCAAAGTCATAATTATTTTTATTATACTTCTTTATTAATAATATTACAAGTAGGTTTAAACAAATTTTAATCTAAAACTACTTAAAATTATTTAAACAATTAATAAAATTACAAATATAATAATAATAATAGGTACACACGTAGTCATAGTCATATTTATTTATTTCCTTAGGAGCACATAATATTGGATCACTTGGACATGTCAGCGAATAAGTTACAAACAATTAAATTATTAAATTAAAAAAAAAAAAAAAACTGTTACATATCACAAACACGTACATTGATTAAAAACAAATTAATATTATTTATTTATTTATTTGGGACAATTAACAGTGGTTTAGTAATAGTTATACAATAACTTGAATTAATAAATGTGATAACTACGCCACCCACAGCATTATCCACAAAATACTAATTGACGATAATTATTCTTACAGTAACACAGACAAAAATTACGTTTTTACAAAAATTAAGATAAACATTCGTTGTATACAAACAAAAAGGAAATTTGCGTAAGAAAATTACTATTCAAATTGCACACATAGCCAACAAAATAAAAATAATGCAGTAAGCCGCTACCGATGAGAATAGCTTCCAAAACGCTGGCTCCATTGCCACGTTGAATGGCAATACTACTCAACCTTTGTGTAAGGTATAGGCCTTTTTGCCCAATGCTTAATTAACTACGTAGTTTATTTCAGTATTTTTTCAATTTCCCCGTCAAGGGGCAACTACAATTTAACAATAGGTTTGGATTTTATAAGTACTTACGTCATTATTTTCATGCAACATACTCGCATCATTGAAAAGAGAAACAAAAGAACAAAAGACAACAACTGTAGAGCAGAAATATGAGAGACACGAAACAATTTGTCTCTGTGAACGAAGTGTCCACTCTAGCTATTAGATAAAAGCTTTTGATACAAAATGGATGCTAAAATAAACTTAAGAAACTATGTTTGTATGTACAAAAAAAATTGTATCTAAGATAGATAGATAGATAGATTAACTCTTAGGTATCTGGTATCCATATTACAAGCTTTGCTTAGTTTGGGGCTAGATGGCGCTGTGTGAAATGTCCACCGATATTTATTTATTTAAGAACGTTTTAGGAGAATTGATCTAATGTTGGCATAGTAATTAATTGGTAGTCAGGGTAATAGGAAGGTAGCACGAATAGACCCACGTCCCTGTCATTTTAGTTATTTCGTTAATAAAATACAGGTCTCATTCTATAAATGCTTAGACATTCCCCATACACACGTGGCCTTATGGTGATACTTCCTTATTCAACCACCCCAATTCATGATCAAATCGTTGATTTCATTGAGGCTATAATGTCATTTGCCTTTACGGGACAAACGAGACACCCTCGAATGTTTTAAAGTGATAAGCGGTAATGCGGTAAAAAGACCTGAGTGCGAGTGTTAAAAAAACACCCGACTTTATTATAATTTTTATTGACATTACTAAACTTTTTTTTTTTTGAAAATATCTAAAAATAATATAGTAAATAAAGTAAATATATTTATGGATAGATGCTACCATCAGAAGCGCGTTTTGCTTGTCTCTTTACTTGTACCATTAGTTAATCTGCTGCCCCAAACTGTTTGTACAAAGAAAAATAAATGATGTGTTATATAAAAAGACAAACTTCAGGACGCAAATGTTCCAAACCCCACATTTATATCTGCCAAAGAGGATACAACACCTAACGTTTCTACCCCCAGGAACTGTTTCATAACAAATCCCACCAAACTAGATTTACACTTGGAAGTTGTACAAATGGAAGTGTCAGAGCTGCCTCGTTGGGAAGCACTATCTGTTAGGATGCTGTCGAAGTATTGTTTAGGTATTGACGTGTTTTGGTTGTTGATGTTTCTATTCAGCATCTGTTGGAATAGGACGGCTGTTGGGATAAGAGTTCTAGAACATTATGTGCTGTCTCATTATGTTGATATAATGTGTAGTTGTAGTGGTATAATATTACACTAGGAGTTCTTTAAAGATTAAATTGATGAAATAGGATCTTCATTTTTGGAATACCAACAGTAATACATAATTATGTAAATTTAATACACAGAATATTTTTTATCTCAATCGATCGAAATTACGGGTAATCAGTTACTTATCTAGATGTAGATTACCTTTCAGTAAAAAAAAATTTAACTTTCGATTTGTAACATTGATGCTGTGAATACGAAGCTTTAGTAAAATAATATTAAGGCGTTCATTATAATGTGTTATCTTAAGTAAAGTTTTTGAGTCCCAAGCCCTGGGTAATGAATACTGTCATCGTCAAATTACGAAGAAAATTATATTTTAAAATTAGCTCAAAAGATGGTAAAATTATTTTTTTGTAAGGTTAACAAGCCAGGTGATATCTGACAGTTTTTTATTATTTTCTATAGAAACTAGCCAAACTAGTTACTTACCATCAGGCAGGATGTGGACAAACAATAACTTATTCTAAATAATAATAAAAAAGTGGACTGTCGTATTCCATTTACCTTTTGTCATAGAACGTCAAGAGAGAGGTCACTATGCGATTTTCCAATCTAACCTGTCGATCACATCACTGGATAAACAGGAAGCTGTTATACAAAAGGTTGTTATCTGCATTTGACAACCATAGAAAAATAACATCTAACACCAACGCTAACGCTGTTAGTACACCGACGCGTTCGCGTGCTGTAAAGAATCTCTGCGGAACCATTGCGGCAGCGAAACATTTGTGGAACGTTAGTACACTACAAGTTTGAAATAAATTTCATTGTGTATGACGCTGTCGTAGACCGTGGGTGTGTATATCACGCTTTTGTCAAAATCACTCGACTAGCGAATCGCCTGAGTCTATATAACAGCAATTTTGCTGCTCCGTGCGAAACAGTATTGGAAAAGAACGCAACTGTGCAAATCTTGCTATAGTTTGAGTGAGACACAGCATAGGCGTATAATCGCTGCCGTATAACTGACAGTTTTTGCAGTTTCGCTGCTGCACGCGAACGCGTTGGGGTATGCTTAAGGCGTAAAGCCGTGAACTATTTCTAGAAAAACAGTTCTTTCAAACTCTGTAGATAAGTACTTTTAAGAGTTCTAGTCAGCAGTTCTAGTTCTAGTTTTTGCTAGCCTAGTTCTACTAGTTCGGTCATTTGATTAGAGAGGTGGGCTGCATCGCAAGAAGCTTTGACTATTGGCCTACAAACTTAATTATGAAGATTATACTTAATTATGCCGGTTGTACTTACTTCTTTACTAAAATTACAAGTGAGAACGTTATATTATTATGCTTCTTTGTTTTTCTTTCCTGTTATGTAAGCTGATTGAAGACGAAGCATTGTCATTTTTTACATAGCTAGATGGCTGGTGAGTTACCTGGAATAGTTTTAATAATGATACAAGTTGAGCGTTTAAATTAAACTAAAATTATTGTGTTTATATTCTAATTTAAAATTTGTTTAGGGTTTCTATAAAATAACAAAAAAAACTATCCTGCCAAACCCTTCTTCGTCCAGCAGTGGATGTCTCCTGGCTGATAATAATGAACAAAAAATATATATTGTTTTACAAATATCTGTATTATTTGTTTTTTATTTATAAATAGGCTTGGCATCTGATAGGACTGCCATCTTGTCTGATGTTAAACGAAGACGCAGCCTACGATAAAGCACGTTTGCCTAGAAGGAAACTATTCACTCGCGACTTGAAGACACTTAAATTATAATTATTAGTGAAACACTCACTCGGGCAGCGCATTCCACTGTAAATTGTAATTTATAAATTATTTAAAGTACCTACTACTTGCGTGTACAGAAATGTTAAATTTATACTAAGCACATGATGTTATGTAGCGTATCTAGAACGTTAACCTAAATAGTATGCACAAGATGTGAAGATGCTTGTTATTTTCTGTTATAATTATGTGCTATATAAATAAAAATAAATGAAAAAGAAAAATGTATGGATGTCCCGAGAGAATGTGCAGGCTGCACTAGAAAATATAGGATAAAACCAAAAGCGCAAATACATTTACTTAAAAATATCCCGCTTGCTAGGCTCATAAATATCATTTTCAACAAATTAAAGTCAAAATAACGCCATAATTAATACAATTAATTAAGAAAAGCTGCATCGGACATTTTCAGACATTTTAAATTATGTCCTATCAAGAGCTTTTTATCCTTTTTCGTTGGCAAAGAGGTATTGTCTTTCACCTTGTCAACCTCAATGTATGTTGTAACCTCAGTTTATGATTATGAAGATAGTGGCTTTTCTTCCGAGAAAACCAGAGATACGCGGAAGATAATATTTAAGAAAAAAAGGAAATCTTCTGACAGAACTGATTGTGAACAAGTTATCTAGAAACAAAAATGGTAATGTCAGTTTAAATGGCAGTTCGGACGGAAATCCACAGAGACTGCTTGTATGCAGGTTCGAGTCCTGCCGGAGGTCATAATTTTTCTTTCTGTTTAAGTTTTAAGCATTAAAAAAAACATAGAAATACCGTAAGTGTGGAAACACTTCATACAAAGATATTTAAAAAATTCTGTTTACAATTTTAAATCTTCGAAAGTGATACAACATTGCATTTGAATTCGCGCATGTTTTTATATCGACGTGTTTTTTTTTAGATAGAGCATATTGTCATTGACAACAACGAAACGCACAACGTGCAACTTGCAACGTCGCTTCATCTAGTTTTTAGTAAAAACATAATATTTTTTTGTATAAATACCTACTACACGTCTGCCCACTCACCCATCAGCCAGAAGACGTTCACTGCTGGACGAAGACCTCCGTATAGGAAGAGGTTACCATAATCCCCACGCTTGGCAGGCCGCTTGGGGATAGCAGAATGCTCACCACCGTTAACCAAGAAAACGCTGCTGCCCGTCCTCCGGTGGGTCTGGGTGCAGTTGTAGTACATACCCACCTAGGTTGAACTACACTACTACACTACACACACGCTTGCTAATGAACTTAAACTCTTTTATGTTAAAGTCTAACATAGGTATAAACATAACATAACATTGAGATCGTAAACTTATATTATTATTCTCCATATCTATTTATTTGTTGATTTTTTACATGCAATAAAATTCATCTTCAGCCAGAAGACGTCCACTGCTGAACAAAGGCCTTGGGCCACGGACATGCCTTGAAAAAAAAACTTAAATTCCTACTAATGCGCTCTAGCAGCGAGGCAGGGCTCAAAAGCTGCCGGGTACACTAAGTTATCTAGTTTTTGTTACCTATTAATTGTGTTCTGAAACATAGTGGGCCTTGTTTACAAACTTGAAGTACTTTCGGAATAGTTCATCCGTTTTTTTTATTTTTCTTTTCTTTTCTTTAAAATTGGACACCTCAGTGGATACATAATAGGCTAGATGACTGGTTTTATTTTTATTGTCCTATTACAATGTGGCCC
The DNA here is from genome assembly GCA_905404285.2 of Erannis defoliaria. Lineage (NCBI taxonomy): Eukaryota > Metazoa > Arthropoda > Insecta > Lepidoptera > Geometridae > Erannis > Erannis defoliaria. The sequence goes on along the minus strand of FR990066.1, from coordinate 4,362,620 downwards.
ATAAATATAGCTGATTAATGAAAAGAAAATGAAAATCTGATCAAAAATAAGCAACTTATAAGCATTTTAATATCATGCTAGACAGAGAGAAGAAAAAGCAAATCGTGACGTCACTTCTCTGTACGCCATATAAATTCTATTCTGACAAGTAAGGCGTGACGTAATTTTTTGTTTTGTGGGAATGGGACAGAGTTGTCTCTAACAAAAACTTTAAACGCTCATATATCAGAACATTATTAACCGATTTAAATTATTTTGTCAATAAACATACTATATTTACTTAAATTCTTCATCAAAGCTATTGGTTTCAACGATATAAACATCAGTCATCTACCCTATTATGATGGAAGCGAGGTTTTTTGGCTTATTTCTACCGTTCCACACTATTCTGTTGGTAATACCACAGAAGAAATAATGACACTGCGTAATATAGCACCACGCCAAATGGTAGTTCGTGCAAATAAATTCAATTTACAAGTTCGAGTATGAGCCAAATCATTAAACGGGTTTTTGTTTTATAATATATCCCTATGTGTTACAAAATAATAAAATTTATAGTAGATTACACACGTAGGGAGAAAAAGTAAAGAATGTCTCAGATCTCATGTAGATCTGAGGGCTTCTTTACTTGATCCCGTGGTGTGTATACGATTTTATGTGCGGCTGCGGTGAGGAAGTGATACCAATAGCTTTTGGTTTCAACGATATAAACATTAGTCATCGACCCTATTATAGTTACTCCAAAGCTACGCCATGCTTGTTAATTAGGTCCACTTTCCACTTTGTTTTTCTTACGGTGTGATTTTGGGAATGCTGTTTTTTTGTAGGTTATACTTACAAAAATACAATTAGAAATGAAGTAGGTACCTATCTGAGTTTTTAATCGTATTTTTTCCTTCTTAAACGCAATGATAATCGTGAAAAATGTTTTAGGAGTTTTCGACAATGGAGTCAGATTTTTGCAAAGCGATTTAATTAGTGACAAAAATTCCAATTAACAGCGAGGAATAAAGGGCAACCCTCTGAATGGTCCTTTTCTTTTGATGCAGTCTCATTAAGGGTTAAAGAAGTCATTTTTATTGTACAAACAGAGATGAATAAAAGAAAATGAGAAACTGGTCTGTTGATGACATTTCAGTTGATAAAACGGAAAAAGATATTACAACTACAAGAGAAATACAGATAAACGAGAGGTGAGCTTCAAAAATATACTGGCCTCTAAGTAAGTATATTTTTATCCGACAAAAACGATAAGAGGGTATTGTAGGTTGTATGTATACCTTTACCTAGAATTAGAACTTACACCTACTATCTACGAGTACTTATTCATAAACGAGGAAGTAACCCGGAAATAGTTAATCCGTCCTTTATTTATATTCAATGAGTTACAAATTTGAAAGAAAACAAAAGACAAAAGAAAGGTTTAACAATTGCGAGGCCACGATCACTAAAGTCTCGCTGTAACCGATTTCGTTAAATAGTGTGTCGTTAGATGTGTGAAGGTTCAGATTATACTTTTTGTTGGAGATAATAATTTTAATTAGTATTGGAGGGACTTACAGGAAAGGTGGCGCTGGTTCTGCTGCTCCTGATATCCTCATCCAAGGTGGTGGTGGAGAGGGTCGTGATCACACGCGACAGATGGTAAAAGCGCGGCGAATAGGTACCTCTGGCCGACCAGGATCACGACGGTCGCTTATTTTAAATTGCGGAGCGACACGCGACTTTCTTTTGCGGAGGTCGAATGTGAAGTTAATTTGCGAGGCGGGTAGGAGGGGTTGGGAATGAACGGAATTTTGGATTGACAGTTGATTTCATAGATAGTGTAAAATAACATGAACTAATGTTATGTTTGGCGTAGACAATCCGCCGGCCTAGAGGTTTCCTCTAGCGGAATAATATGCGAAAGCGAGAGAAAAATATGATATTCAATTCAATATTTTAAAATATATAAGAGTATCAATGTATATTCTAAGTAGGTAGTGTTATTAAGAAACGGAGTATTGTTTTACTAAAATAAACTTAATTTTAATGACACTCTATTAAACGTAGTAACCTAGGCTACTGGTTAGGAAGTGGTGCTAACCGAACCACAGGCCTAATGTAGTCTCGCTTTCCTATGCGAACTTTACATGTGCGAACAATAGAATCCTTTCCAGGAAATACTTCTATTACTTTACCAATCGGCCAAGATAACGGATGAGCGTTTTGATCTTTGATGATAACGAGAGTACCTACGTGTATAGGATTATAGGTATTGTGCCATTTATGACGTTGTTGTAGCGATGTGAGATACTCCTGGCTCCAACGTTGCCAGAATAAATGCGTGAGCTTGCTCACAAGCTCAAAACGGGATAAACGGTTATCTGGGATATTTGTTAAGTCTTCTGCAGGTAAAAACTTGAGTGGAGTTACGTTTAAAAAATGGTTAGGGGTCAGAGCAGCTACTTCTGAAGGGTCGTCGGAATGTAAAGCGCACAGTGGACGACTATTTAATAAGCCTTCTACTTGGATAAGTATAGTGTTAAATTCTTCATATGTTAGCGTACGTAACCCGATCACCTTTGCTAAATGAGTTTTTACGCAGCGCACGCTTGCTTCGGCGGCTCCGTTAAAATGCGGTCCGAATGGCGGACTATGTTTAAACTGGACGCGTTGCTCTAACAAGTGCTGACTTATGTAATTTTCGAAATTAGTGGACTGTATAAAATTGTAAATTTCGTCCAGTTTTGGACGAGCGCCACAGAAGTTCGTACCAAAGTCGCTATATATCATAGCCACCGGTCCTCTTCTGCTTATGAAGCGTTTAAAAGCTGCCAAAAACAACTCTGTCGAAAGGTCAGAAACGAGCTCCGCATGCAGTGCTCCAGTTCGGAGACAGTAAAATAAACAGACGTAAGCTTTTTGGCTTTTGACACCACGACGGCGAATATGCGTTATATGGAATGCACCTGTATAATCTACAGAAGTGTGCACGTACGGTTTGGCTTCGGAAACCCTAAAAGCGGGTAGTTCTCCCATTTTAGGGCTCGAGTACCTAGGTTTAAGTCTAAAACAAACGTTGCATGCGTGTACTCTCTGCCTAACTAAATTTCTAGCAGCTAGTATCCAAAATTTATGTCGTAACAATGCCATTACCAATGCAGGCCCGGTGTGTAGGTTAGTAACATGAAAGTGATCAATGATCAGTTGCACAATACGTTCTTTCGCGGGGAGCAAGATGGGATGTTTTTGCCCATAACTTAGCTCAGAATTGTTTAACCTACCACCAGCTCTCAATATACCTTCGTCGTCTACGAACGGGCTTAATTTTATTATGCGTTTGCTACATAATTTGTTGTTTTTAATAGCTTCAATATCAGCGTGAAAGTGTGAAGCTTGTACATATCGCACGACATACTTTTCAGCGTGATCTATGTCCGCGACCGTAATGTTCCCTTTAGTAGTTAAGCGTTTTGAGAAACGCAAAACGTAAACAACGACACGTAATAGCTTCATATACCTTGAGACACGCTCGGCTATACAGGCGATTGGATGAATCACCTCCTGCGCTTGTGTGGGAAGCGAGTTCGTTATCAGCGCTAGAGGTTTAGACTCTTCGATGTTTTCGTTTGCGTTTACTCGGAAAGGGGTAACAGGCCATTGCGCTATAGGGTTACATAGCCATTGCGTACCATGGAACCACAAGTCGCAGTTCAAAAGGGCGCGAGGCGTTACCGGTCTAGAAACTATATCTGCCGGATTTTCCGAGCCCTTTATTTTATACCAGTGACAAGCGGGTAATTTTGAGTTTATTTCAGCGATGCGATTTGCGACAAACGTGTGGAATCTATACGAAGGCGAATGTATCCACGTAAGCGTTACCGTCGAATCAGAAAATGCGTAAATGCCAGCTATTGTGCAGCGTTTATTAATTATTTCACGAACTGCGTCGATTAAATTCGCTAATAGCACGGCAGCACAAAGTTCTAAGCGCGCGAGGGAAGTCTTTTTTAATGGAGCTACTTTCGATTTTGCGACTAATAAATTGACAGTCCCGTCGGAACTCTCGTCAGTCCCGACTCGGATGTAAATGTTTGCTCCGTAACAAGCTTCACTCGCATCTCCAAATCCTACGATAGTTACATGAGATTCAGAGTTAATACCTACATGGCGCGGAATTTTGATATGCGCTAGGTCAGGTAATTCTTGTTTAAACTGTACCCATTTATCATGTATCGTACGTGTTACCGGATCATTCCATCCGAGACCAGCCGCCCAGCATTCCTGTACTAAAAGTTTTAAATACGCGGAAACTGGACTAATCATTCCAATTGGATCAAAAAGTCGGGCGGTTACGGATAAAATGGTACGTTTTGAACACTCCGGGATATCAGCGTTTATTTGAAACTGGAACTTGTCATCGACGGGGTTCCACTGCATACCTATTATTTTTGTAGGAGATGCCGAGGATGACTCATCATCAAAGCTGACAAGTTGCGGATTCTTGCGTGAAGTAGGTATTTTTCTCATGAGTTCAGGGTCGTTGGAAATCCATTTGACTAAATTAAATCCGCCGGCCTTGAACATATCTACCATTTCATGATATATTTCTTCAGCTTTTTCTGAACCATCTATCGAGTTAACGTAATCGTCCATGTACATTTGGTTCTCGGCTTCGTATGCCGCGAGTGAGAAGCGATCGCGGTTATCAGCGGCGAGCTGACGTACACATCTCATCGCCAAGTATGGAGAACTAGAAAGTCCAAATGCGATCCTATTAAATTCGAATATGCGTATTTGCGATTCGGAATCGAATCGGTATAAAATGCGTTGAAAAGACTGATGTTCAGATACCAGTTTTACTTGAAAGTACATCTTTTCAATATCTGCGCTTATGGCGGTTGAAAACAAACGTAAGTTTATCAACAAATCGAAAATATTGCTTTGTAAGTTAGTGCCTTTATACAATAAATCGTTAAGGGATTTTCCGCTCGTGGTAGCACAACTTGCATCTAAAACCACTCGCGTTTTAGTGCTTGATTTATCAGGGCGATAGACAGCCCTATGTGGAATGTAATAACTTTCACTATCAGGTTTAAGACCTTGAACCTCAGATAAATATCCCTTATCAATATATTCTTGTATTGTCGTGTTATAATTCGCACGTAACTTGGGACACGCGTCAAGCTTTCTTTCTAAAGTAAACAATCGGCGTTTCGCGGTAATGTAAGAATTGCCTAGTTCTGAAGGTACCTGCTTAAACGGCAGCTGTACTTCGAACCTACCAGAAGTATCGCGTGAATAAGTCGATATAAAATGTTGTTCACAAGCCTCGTCTTCCGGGCTTATGTGCGTTTTAGTAGGAACACTTTCAATTTCCCAAAATCGTTCTGTCATTTTTGCGAGCGTACTATCTGACGTACAAAAGAATGTTTTGTCAGCGCCTTTATCGGAGGCACGCGTTATATTGCACAAGGTCGCGTTCGAAACATAATTCGCTTTACCCATCAGTAGGTAACCAAGAGAACTACCAATCGCTATGATACTAGTGTCGGGTGATGAGATTTTGTCACCTACCAAAATCTCAGGAAACAATGCGCTTCCTATCAGACAATCGATTTTTCCAGGAGTTTCCCAGTGATCATCAGCCATAAATAAATTATCGAAGTGATTTGTTTGCGAGGTGTCTATTACCGCGTTCGGTAATTTGTCTGTAATTGTGTTTAGCACGCGTGCTCGAATCTCATAAGAACAGTTTTTATTAAAACGGGAGTATATCTTAAATTTAGTATAACCTAAGCATGCGCTTTCTATATGACCAATTCCGCGAACTGATGAAGAATCGGCTTCGATTGGAAGTCCGATCCGATCACAACATTCCTTTGAAATAATGTGTGTCATTGACCCTGTATCTAATAAAATTCTCATGTTCGTACGCCTATTGTTTTGCTTATATACGTAAACAACGGCGGTCGGTAGCAATACGGTCTGCTCTTTATCGGCGATAGCGTATGCGTATGGTGACTCATAATTTCTTTCTACGCGCGGCGTGCGGACGGTAGCGATCGCTGCGCAAACTACATCGCTTCGGTTGACTATAGGATTCACCTGTTTACCGTCGCGTTCTATGTTCATATGAAGGGAACTATGATGCAATCCCTGACAGCCGCCAATTACACAACGGTTCTGAGATTTACATGATTTAATATCATGAAAACCTAAACAGTTTTTGCAATAGCGATGCTTAGCGACAATTTCATTTCTACGACACGGATCTAGTTTCATAAATTCCGAACATTTAAAAAGCGGGTGGAAATAATTCGAGTTGCACACAACACAACGATATTGTTTTTTCGAACCACCCGACTGGCTTGGAGTAGAATCGTCATTTATGACAAAAGATCGTGACGTTTTGTTTCTTGCGTTATCTTTTACTTGAATATTATTATTCGTTTTATAAAGCGAGTTGTTGCGTAATGATTGAATTTTACTTTGTTCATTGAGAAATTTAGTTAATTGTTCGAACGTGGGTACATCTATGTCCCTATGCGCTTGTTCGAACAAAGTGACTATTTCTTTGCTTAACTTGCTAAGAGCCAAATGTGTTATTATAAAGTCAGCCAAATCCGACACATTTAAACGTTGCAGCGCTTTTTGTGCGGCCACAAACTGCTCGATAAACGAATCTATATTTTGGTTTGCCTTATAATTTAACATTTGATCTACGTACAAAGAAGCTTGTACCCTAGTATCTTGGTACTTTTTTATGAGTGCGTCCCATAATAAAGGGTAGTTTTCTCCCGTAGGTAAAATACCGCTGCAAACGGTTAATGCGGATTTCGATAGTTTGCCTATTAAATACAATGCCTTTTGCGAATCTGTAAGACTGTGATTGGTGTGAATTAAACATTTAAAGTTTTCGTAAAAAACAGGCCACTTACTAGGTGTGCCATCGAATGACACGAGATCAAGTAGCGGTAATTTACGATTATAGTTGAGATCGGCCTGTAATTTATTCGATTTTTGTTCTTTAATCTCCTGCTCTGCGTGTTTAATGTAACAATACAGCTCATCAAATGTATTCAAAACACTGTAATTCGGTTTGTGCATCGGATCATCTTCCAAATAAGCGATAGTTAACTTATCGAGAGTGTCAATAAAATCAGTTCTAGTGTTTTCTAAAGATTGCACTCTTGCCGCGAATTGCGTTTTGTAAACTGGTTCGGATATCTTCATACTTAAATTATACAAAGACTGCACAATTTCAAATAACCGTTCCTTTTTTGCTTCTAATAGCGTTATTTTAATGTTTTGAGGCTCTGCCTCTGCCTTTTTCGGCATTTTGAAATGTAATTATTAGCAAAAAGTAACGTTTAAATTCAAATAACCGACTCGTAACCGTTATTTAAAACCACCGAAATTGTCTACACCAACGAAATATATATAAGAAATAATAAAATATGCGTAATATAGCGAGAATATATGCGTATAATGCGATAAAAATGCAAAATAAGCGATATTTATTGGAAATATGCACTTATTATTGCGTGCGTGAAGGTCAAGCCAATGACAATGGCGTCAACAGTTTTAAAATTATAACGAATTTACGTTACAAAAATGCGATAAAAAGGTGCGAAATTTGAATATATGCGTGTATATATACAAAATATCAATAAAATATGCGTTTTTGTATATAAGTGTGCGAATGGATTGCGAGGATTCGGCTCGGGATGGACCAAAACTTGGAGGGACTTACAGGAAAGGTGGCGCTGGTTCTGCTGCTCCTGATATCCTCATCCAAGGTGGTGGTGGAGAGGGTCGTGATCACACGCGACAGATGGTAAAAGCGCGGCGAATAGGTACCTCTGGCCGACCAGGATCACGACGGTCGCTTATTTTAAATTGCGGAGCGACACGCGACTTTCTTTTGCGGAGGTCGAATGTGAAGTTAATTTGCGAGGCGGGTAGGAGGGGTTGGGAATGAACGGAATTTTGGATTGACAGTTGATTTCATAGATAGTGTAAAATAACATGAACTAATGTTATGTTTGGCGTAGACAAGTATAAATAAGAAACGCCATTATAAGTACGATTGTAGATCCTAGCTACCAATTAGATGAAGAAGAAATTGCCCACGTAAGATCATTTGACGCAACATTTAAATTAGCTTTTTTTTCTTAACTTAAATAATTGCTACGAGATGTTGTTTTTATTAACATAAAAAAGTTTGTTTGATATTTTATTAGCTTTAAAATTTAACGATTATATTGAATAATTTAGAAAATCCTCGGGCTTTATTATAATTTTTATAAAGTTAACTGAACTCTATTTGCTATGAGTAAAGTAAACATTTTACATTTTTATGAATTTGAAAATAAGAATATTACTTTCAAGTAATATTCTTATATACATCGAAGCAAAATAAACAAAATAAAACAATTTTACCTAAAATAATTCCAAAGGTAAAAATCCACTCTTCATAAATTAAATGAAACCAACAACTTAATTCAGTAAAAACACAAACAAATCGAGAGAGCCGTTTTCATCTCATTAAAAAGACCATTTTTTTATTCAAGACAAGAGATCATCCAGATCCATAGTAAATTCGTTTATCTTGCTATTTGGACGGCTCTACCTCAAAAAGGTGAGGCTAAGATTTATTTCGTTCTCTTGATATTTTATACGAGTTTTTTCGTCTCCCGTGACAGTTCCGTAATGAGAGACTTTTTTTCTTTGAGGAAGTTGGGTAGAAAAGAAAAATAGGAAGTAAGGCTTAACAAGACATCCGTCACTCAAACGTAAGATCTTTGAGCTTTTTAGGGCTTTGGCTGCACTAAAAGTGTAAGAAATAGAAATCTTTAGTCTACACAAAGATTATCCAGAATACGATGCTGTCTTTATTGAATGCTGCAATGAAATATAGGGTAGATCCCCGACCACCGCTCATAAACGGCACCGTCAAAACAAGGCAAATGGCGTTTAAGCCTTGATTTGCTCTCAGTCGCGTGTTCTGCGCCAATCGTGTGAGTGCTACGATGCCGAATGTTTTATACGCTCACAAATGTTTTACAGCAATATTACAGGGTGTTAAGGTACATTACTAAAATTAAACAACTGAAACGTAATCTTTAACTGCTGGCCTGTTGGAGAAACTTAGAGTCACGCATCGGGCAACGGAGAGAGCTATGCTCGGAATTACTTTGCGCGATAGAATCCGGAACGAGGATATTCGCCAAAGAACCAAAGTTACCGACATAGCTCGCAAGGTTTGCAAGTTGAAGTGGCAATGGGCAGGCCACATCGCTCGTAGAACTGACAACCGATGGGGAAGAAAGGTTCTTGAGTGGCGACCGCGAACCGGAAGACGCAGCGTAGGAAGGCCTCCCACTAGGTGGACCGACGACATTGTAAAAGTCGCGGGCAACCGGTGGATGCAAATGGCAGGTTGTCGTACAGTGTGGCGGTCTAAAGGGGAGCCCTTCGTTCAGCAGTGGACGTCTCCGGGCTGATGTTGACTAAAATTAAACAATATCGGCATGTGGACTATTTTTATATTAGCTGGAGAATAGAGAGGTATTATTTGTATCTGTATAAGCATTGGCGCGTGGACACATTTGAGGTTTCATTTTCATATAGAATGTGTATCTATAGTATATTTGATTTATGATTTGATTAGTGTTAATTTTAAGTTCTTTTTTTATTCAATTAGCTACGTCCTTGAGATTCGTCCGTGGTTTTCCTGTTTTTACACATTCTCTGGGACCGTCCTATGACCGCCATCGCTATTACGCGTTTTCAAAAAAAAAAACAGAAAAAGAAACAGAACTGCGGTGTGTACTATTGTGAATCATTTGAACTGCGATGTTGATTGTTGACGAGTTTTATGCCTCGCCTCGTAGTTCATGTCGGCTTAACTTATTGAAGTAAGTATATCAATAAATTAAATCTGGACAAATGTATTTCACAACAAAAAAACGTACCCAATCATACTCGTATTAAGCTTATTACAGTCTCTGGCAGAACGAGACAGTGTTATTTGAACACTGTCTCGTGTTGTCTCGTGCAGGCTTCTTGTGAATATTTATAAATACCCAACTTGGAAGTACCTGTCTTTGAAAATACGTCATGGCAGCTAGGAAAACGAATATCGTGATGAAGGTTATTCCGGATTCTACCGAAGAATCATAACTGTAAACAGAGGCGGATTAAATGTTGACAGCGCTTAGGCAAGCACCTGATCGGGGCGCCCCTCTGGAGTCTGGCAGACTCCACACACACACACACCACTCCACTCTTCACACTATAATATTATACAATAGGCCTACCCACGAAGAGTGATCGCAACTTATACAATTGTAATATAATTAATTGAGTAATTGGATTATAATAATTGAGTTCTAGACAGTATTTTTTCATTGTAAAGTATTTTGAAAAAATATATCTGTTATCTGGTATTAAATACCTATACAGGGTTAATGGTAATCAGTTGGCATCCTTATAACGGTTTTTTCTGTACGTCAAAACAAACAAACACTAACCCTGTATACGAAGTGACCTTTAAAGGTCTCGTTAGGTGTCAGGTGTAGGTTTATTTTCTCGTCTTTTGCAAGTATTTCTAGATACCGTAAAAAGATATAGCTCAATAAAGTATACGACCAATATTTTTCTTTCATTTTGTAAATAGGGTTTGTATGCCTAGAAAGTGATAAAACCTTTTGGCTTTTTTATTAAAGACCGTTTGGATAGAGTTTAACAACTATGACTATGACGACTATGACTACTATGAGTATGACTTTTACTGAATGTAGTAAAAATGTAACAAATGTAGGTATCCAGTTTATTTTATTTTATTTTATTTGGGAAACATACAGTGATAATAACTTACGTAGACTTACAAAAATTTGGATAAATATACACCATTTACACGTGTCCGCATATAAAAGTCAATATCACTTGTTAACATGGTTAGCTAAGGGTTTTGATTAACATTGAAAACAATATTAGATATTACATATATTTTTATTATTATTTATTTATTATAATAATAATAAACATTATTGTATTTTAATATACTAGAGACAAGCTACGTAATAGATACAAATATATAAAAAGAGACAAATTGAGAAAAAAACAAGACTTTATACGCTTTTATCAGATTTCTATAAGTACTCTTGACTCTTGATTAGTTAACTTTTGTAACTTTAAGGCTACCTAACCTAAGTAAACTTTAATAGGCTTAAAGGGTAGATTTGTTAGGTAGTTCCAGTATAAAAATGCTTGGTTTACTACCGCGAAGTGTGGGTTTAATCCTACGCCCAATACAATGAAATAATGAGTTTGTAGGTCTAGGTACAAATTAAACTCTTAACACTGGATATAATCTCAATGTCGTATGTAAACTCGTAAAGCCCACTGGGCCAGCGTGAGTTTATTTATTTTTTATTTATTTATTCTCAGATACATTTATTGTTATTACGGTATAGGTTTCGGTAACTAGCACCTACTAAACCTCGCTGAGGTTTGTCTTAGGGCTAGGCCCTCTGCTAGTAAACAAAAGGAATATAATTTTAAGTAATCACAATAAAAAATTATAATTGGTGAAATGGAATATGGCCTAATAACTCTTTGAAGGTACGCTCGAATGTTGAGGGCCACAGAAGAGGACGTTGAGGGAATACAGTTTTTGTGCCTAATCTTTCTTGATTCTTATTATATCAGTGAGTGATACCATAATCACCGGTTGCCATTGGAACTACACAATGTTTATTTAAAAAAATCATTTCTTTGTACACCCCTACGCATCGAGACGAATACACCCTCTAAATTTCAAGTCTGTACGACCAGCGGTTTGGGCTGTGCGTCTGTCATTGAATCAGTCAGTCAGGACAGAGCCTTTTATATATATTGATTGATTGATTGAGAAATAAAATTGTCGTCGTGACCTAATTCCTAATGATGATGATGATGATGATGATGACCTAATTCCTACTAATATTATAAATGTGTAAATTTGTATGTTTAGATGTTTTATATCTGCATGTTTGTATGTCTGAATCACACAAAAACGTTTGATTAGATTTTGGTGTAATTTAGTATAATAATAATATAGTTATACTAGAGGTCGCCCGCGACTTCGTCCGCGTACGGAATAAATACGGCCCGCTCTCAAAACTCACCACGTTTTTTACCCCCGATATACGTGCTCATTATTTGTACTTGAATACAAAATCTTGAAATAAACAACTTAAATTCAAAATTTCATCCCCCGTTTCACCCTCTTAAGGATAGAAATTAAAAAAACAACGATAAAAGTTGCGTTAGTTTCCAACCTTAAGCCTAAATAATAAATATTGTGATTTTAATTTGAAAATGAAGGACTTTCCATACACAACTGCATCATTTTTTTCACCCCTTCGGGAGTGGAACTTTCAAAAAACCTTTCGTAGTGGATACCTACACTTCACAAAGAACACACCCTCCAAATTTCATGTCTCTAGGACCAGCGGTTGAGGCTGTGCGTTGAGAGCTCAGTCAGGACTTTGAATTTTATATATACAGATAGCCATATCTGGAATTGCGGATGAAAACGTGAGACGTTAGTGTAAAATAAAAGTTCATAATGAAAGGAAATGAAACAGTCATTTGCTATCTAGAGATTGTAAATGAAAATGAAGAAAATGAGAAGTGCATTTTTCTGAAAGAAATTAAATATAAAGCAAGATGAGTTGCGTTCTTGGCTGCAAATGCCATTATTATATACTCGTAATTGCGGGATGGAACATCATTTTGGAGTTACAAAAACGCTTGACCATTTATGATTCGTCAAAATCTCTTGGGGTGATTATGTACGCAAAACTACTAAGCTAGTCATAATTTTAAATAAGTTAAAATATATATTTTTTAATTTATACTGGAATAATCACCTTTAAAATAACTTACTGCTTATTCTAGTTATATGGCAAAAGACATATTTTTTTTGCATTTCCATTATCTAATTAGATTTTATTAGTTTTCCGTTCATTGCTACGACCAAACAAATCTTATAATAAACGTGCATTAGGCGTGGTTATAGGAAGCCCCCTATTAAGGGGGAGTTCTTCGTCCAACAATGATCGTTTTCTGTCCGTTGAAAAAATAAAATTAAAAAAAAAACTTTATTTCGGACAAATTATCCACAGTGTTAGAAGTAATGTTTTAAACCTATGATAATATTTTAGTAGTAGCAAGTAAAATTATAGATAATATTTTTCCAGCAAGAGATTGATACACACTCAATTGATGAAAGATTGATTGATGTAGTCGTGGAACAGTTAATCTGTTTTTATTTAAATAGTCTGGAGTCACGAGACTAGCAAGACGTTTGCCTGGTGGTAAGCTTCACGCCTGCCCATAACCGTAGCAGTGCCAAAATTGTGAACTTACGAACAAAATCCTGCGCCGCTTTGACTGCGCTGGTCACCCTGGGATATTAGATGTAAAATCTCTTCACGTTCAGTATTTTTTGTCTTTTCCTTTTATAAATAAAACCGAGTGATCTTAGAGTTTGACAAAAGATTAGTACGTGGAAAACATAGTCGTTTAAATTATAAAACAAATTTCCAATAAAAGAGAAAAAGTAACACTCACTTATTTACATAAATAAATACATAGATTTTTTGACTAAGTAAGTTTATCAAATACTCACGTCATTTAGTGTCTGCTTTATAAAGTCGAAAGCAAAAAATAAACCCCAAGATCAGTTTTGTTGATTTGTTAACAATGTTCACTTTACGCCAATAATAAGTGTAATCTATTTCTATATAATGAACATTATAATTATAGGAGTGACAGTGGAAACAAGAGGTGGGTATATAATTAGTTAATTACCTAAACCTGGAAACGCCTCACTAGTGCGTCCTAAAAAAGAAACGTCATAAAACTGTGGTCTAAACATCACTTGTCATCACCACAAAAATCACAATGCACTCATTCAAACTGCATTTTAACTAACAAAATGTTCGCGAAATTCCAACGATAATGTGAAAATTTTCATCGCGTGAGTGATGTTGAAAGTTCTAGTGCGAAAATCGCCTCCGCCTTTGTCACGTCTGCTCAGGCCAGAAGCCAAAGCTGTACTGAAAGCTTTGCCTCCCTCTTGTAGAGATGCGATGCAACCTGAAGGAAAATTCGCTGAATGAAGCGTACATTGAAGCGTTTTTATCGATGCTCGGAGCATTAGATCTAGTTATACGAGCAATTTGTACTTATTATCCCGCTTTGAATTTCGTTTGGTCGTTAGCTTACTCGATCAACTGGAAATGCAGATAAAAAGCCAAGAGATTCGTTGAAATGTTTATTTAACCTACATTTCGATTGAATTTTTGTGTTCTCACCATCGTTTATGTTAGCCTATATTCTTACTGAGTTATTTACTTACAAACAATAAAAATATAAAACTGGAAAGGTAGGACAACATAATTGTAAGATAGATCCTTTTTAATGCAAAAAAATAATCTGACCTAAGTATTCTTGGGTAAAATATACCTATCTCTTTATTTTACCCACAGATGCTGAAAAGGTTTTCTTTTGATAAAAACTAACTTCAAAAGGGTTTTTTTCTGGAGAGAGATACCTAAAAGATACCTACATCTAGTAACAACTCTAGATAATATTTTTCTACGTAGGCTCTATGAAACATCTATGGATCATGACTGCGTGCATTTTTGGTTAGAAGGTTTAAGACGTAAAAGGTATAAAGATAATTGCTTTAGGGATTTAAGACACTCCCATTATCTCTTATGATCGTATTTCATTTCGTACCTACTATATGAAAAACAATTTTCTTTTCAATTCAACACAGAATTTTAATTTCAGTGATAGGCATTAAAAAGTCTCCTGGGGAGAAATCGGATCTACTCAGAACCTTTTAACATTTTTAAACGCCTAACTAGGTGAAAGGATAAAGTAAATACGATTGAATAGGCTGGTTGGCTATCTGATGTTAGAGATGGAGATGGTACAGATACCTATTTATAATATAATATACCTACACAAAAGACGTCGCGACTTTGATTTTGCGATTTTCGTTATACGACAAACTGACACCATCAATTAAATTAAAACTGGGATATCCCATGGCCCACAGCAGCGTTCAATTGTTAATACGCTATCACACATAGAAACTAACTAGATCATAAATTGGTTTCATGTTCCACAACACGAATTTGTACCTCTTGTAAGAAGAAAATCGTATTACGTAGTTAAAATAGCCTCTTCCGCATTTCAAAATCCGTGTTTTATCGCATAATCGAATAAAAAGCTTTAAAAGACGATATTGTTTTGTGGTTGATATTTCAGATACCCGACGTGGTTTAGTTCTACACCTATCGTGCAAACTGCTACATAGTTGAATGCGCTGCCGGAGGGGGTGCCTATAACTTTAATTTGGGTGTCTTCAAGCAACGAGAGTACCTACCGGTTGCTTCTAGCCTAACTCCCTCCGGCCTAGATAAATAAAATAATAATAATTAATTATATCGAAACTCACAATCATAACGCGGTCGTATCTAAAAAATGAGTTTGAGATAAGGTGTTTTAAAGTTTTGAAATTTTTTACAGTCTCTAATACAATTATTGTCAGCTCTGAGCATAGCTGTTAATTTAAGGATTTTAAGGAAATAAATATTAGATACATTTAATTTGCACCAATAATAAAAAGACCTTATGAAGATGAAAGCTTTTGATAATATTATAATTAAAATTGCTCTTCATGGTATGCTTGGAGAGGCGTACAAGTCAGAGTCAATATCGTTACTACTACATAAACATTAACAACGTTTTTATTTTTTTCTTACACCTTGCATACACCTTCGAAACCAAATATTATGTAAACAGTGCAGCCAAGTTAGTAAGATTCGTTCCTTCAGTGTCCTGTGTTAATCTTCAAGGATCAGGCGAACATAAATTGTGAAAACGTCGCCTCGTAACACGCTCGGGGAAACATGGAACGTTAGTCTTTAAACTGCTTGTACTTGCGTTTTTTCTGCGGACGAAGAAAATGGTGGTAATCACACGAGGTAAGGCGGAAGTCTAACATAAGAAAGAGACGGGGATTTATTATATAATTATTACACAAAAATATACAGGATGTGACCCAGAAGTCGACGTCAAGCCGGAGCAGGTGATAGGCCAAGTCATAATAGATTTAAAAAAAAAACTGCTTAAGTATGTATTTTTAAATATAGGCATTACCTACACCTTGTAATGGCGTCTTAACTCCCGTTATTACTAATCTTATTTTTTTCCCTCTTTTATATTAGGTTGGTATTTCAATCCTGAATAAAACTTCTATAAATTGTTGATTTTCTCATTTATCTCGATTTTTTAATTGCCCGTTATTTTAAAAATATATACTTAAATATATTTTATATTTTTTTGATTACTATTATGCCTTGGCTTAACTCGCTTCCGGCTTGACGTCGACTGGGACACTCTGGTTAAAAGCTTGCAATATTGTGGAGTATATGGAATGCTAGAGTAGTGGTCAGTGGTCACTGCCAACTAGTGCCAACAATGAACACCTGCAACTCCAGAAACGTTGCTGGTGCGTTGCGTGCGGTTCTTTTCTTAAATAAACTCAAACGCAAAGTACAAAATAACAGACAACATAAAAGAAAACGTAAAATTAGGAAGCTACGTCTAAAAAAATATAGCGACGAATATTCACGACGAGCGATGTTAAAAAGAGACGAAGTTAACACGCTTTAGTCAAAAAAATTAACATAATAATGTTGATTACCACAAAACCAAGATTACCAGTTACAATTCTGTATTGAGCTGATACTAGAAATTATTACCTTACTGATAGGAGTAATGTTCACTCAAATACGCATCAGATAAATACAGGTATAAAATATACGTAAAATTATCTTTCGGTGATTTCATCTGCCCAGAAAATTAAATTTTATTGTGTTTTCCTATTGAATCATTATAATCATAATATAATTATTAAAATGGGATTATGGAATTTACTGCACACACTATTTTATTCTAAACCTGACCAAAACAAATAAAAAATAAAACACAAATGTATAAAAGTCGGTACACAGGCATCGACAGTAATTCATTAAGACGCATAATTTAATACATTGTTAATTATTATAATTATTAATAAATAAATTATTATTATTATTATACACGTATTTATTTCAATTCTTAGTTATTTAAGTTTTTTACAATAAATATAAGAATACAAAAATACAAATTATAAAAAACTTAAAAACTAGGGTGCCGCCAGCAGCGGGGCAGGGCTCAAGCTGCCGGTGGTTAGGGCTGCAGAGTGAGGAACCTCCTGACAATGCGCGCCGTGTCAAGTACCACTGCCTTTTGTATCTGACCCTTGACCCAACCTCTCTGCCTCTGCCTCTGCCTGAGAGCCTCTTGAGGTATTGGTCGAGACTCTTCGCTATGAGACCGTTTGCCGAAACGACTATCGGGACAATGATCGTCGAGTCAACATCCCACATGGCGGTTATCTCGAAGGCCAAGTCAAGGTACTTGCTGAGTTTGTTTATTATTATTATTATTTTACAGCATTAACTATTACAGTGAGGTTTAATGAAACTTCCTTTAACGGCACTATAATAGGTGCCCATTGCTTTAATTTAGACCTGCGTCCTTTCTGCCAATACACGTCTAATGCGAGCTAACCACGGCCCACGCGGCGCGGGTCGCCGCCGCACAAATCACCAAATTACTAAGGCAGGAAAGGCACAGTAAATTCCTACCACTGAATTCCCCTAATCCACAAAGTAAATCACCTAATGTGGACGAACTAAGGGTGGGAAGGTTAGCCTTCGCCACACGTTCGCGGTCAGCGTAATCTTACAATACCTGACTTTTTTTTTTTTTTTTTTTTTTAATTTTGTAGTACCTTATATAACTAAGTGGTGAGACGTGCAGGTCACCCGTGGTGGTAATCGTTACGCTTGCCCCTAACAGTCCGGCCCCACTTTAGATAATGAAAATTTAGATAATGCTATTATTTTTGTCATTAATTGACCAATAAAAGTGTTAAATGTAAGTGTATAAAATCAATGACAGCAACAATACAGCCATTGTCACCAATAGAAATGGATTAGGTAAAAAAAGAGGTTTTTTTATTTATCTCTTTAACATTTAAGTAACTATCCAGATTACGGTCTGAAAAAAAGAAAAGCAGTTTTTCAGTGTCTAAACAATAATTATACTGTAGTAAATAATTAAATTTTAAATATCTTGAAAACTATTAACTTTCGGCCAAACTTAAATTTGATGCTGCCCCCTTATCTAGTCCCGCCGGGAATACTTCAAGTTACCAGTAGCCCTGAATAGAACTTATTTATCTTAATTGTTTTAAACTAATGCGGTTATTCATTACAGTTTTATGATTATTTATGGGATATTAACCCTGATTATTTTGTACCTACATGATGTATGCAACTACGCCTAAATATCAGGAGCTCAATTCAAAACATGATCAGGATAAACGTCCCGTAAACAGTCATAGAACATCTACTTTACTTCCTTATGTTTAGATTAAATAACCGAAAAAAGGTTTTGAACAATCACGAAGATAACATCAACCTCTGATAGGGATCCTGAGTACGTCCGCAGCCCTAGGTAATAATGTTAGGGAATTTACGAGGCGTACAGGTAGGGATATAGGATGGAATTTGCTCTGCCACGCATAAATAGATACCGCCATTCCGCTTAGCCTGATGACATAGCTTACCTAGGTGTTGAAATATTGAATTCACGGCGATGCGCTGCTAGAAAAAATTAGTTAAAAAGTCTTGTACTAGGTTCTATTTATTTTTTTATCAGGAGAGAAAACAAGTCTGAATTCACTGTATGCGTAAAATTACAGAATAAAAGATATTGTGGTAAGCCTCTTAAGCATTCTATAAAATATTAATATTCTTTTAAATGTATTATTCTAATAAATTTTAATCAAATGAGACCACGACCCCATTTTAATAAAACACGGGGATTCTGAACGAAAAATTATTATGGGTACTTTATAAAGTTTTAATAATATAACTTTATTTGATTTCATCAAGTACTATTATTAATTAAATGAAATCAAATTAAATTGGGCAAGCTCAGCATAGGACTAGGATGAGTCGCGTAAAAGAAAATATAAAGCCGTCAAGTACAAGTCAGACTTACGACTCCGACAACGAGGGTTCCTTACCACCACAAGTAATAGGTAATCTGTGATAGTAAAGATTCACGAGCTTTAAAGGTCAGTAAATAATTATCAAATTCAGATTTCTCCATAACTACTGTTATGAGACCTTGCTTCTTGCCAAATTTCATGAGTCTAGGTTAACGGGAAGTGCCCTATAAATTTGGATTTAGTTGCGAGTCAAGAATATTAAAAAAAAACCTGCCGAAATGACCGTGATTTTTGATTACGTTAATAAAAGCTTGATTTTTTCAGCTCCAAGGGACCGTGGACTTATGCGTTGGATATTCATTTCAACTTGATACCTCTAAGCGTTTCAAAGAAAAAGGGGCATGACAGATAGACAGACGCACAACGAAGTTTCTTTAACGGTTCCTTTTTTCTTTTGAGGTTCGGAACCCTAAAGTTACGCCTACGCTCTGCAGTGAAGAAAAATGTATACGGACTGAAAATTATAACAAAAGACTGACATAAAAATAGACACACTTTTAACTCTATTTGTGTTACCTATTTTGCTTTTTCTGATACTACAAATGTATCTATTTCAGGAATTCTAAGGATTTTTTTCCTTATTCGCAGAAGTAAACTAAAAATAAGACACTAAAACAAACGCATTTTGAATAGAAAATTCTGGCCCCAGGATCTGGAAAGGACGATTGCTATTTCCTCCAAAGAAAAATCCAAAAAAATATACTATAACTACCTATAATAATACTTAGCTTACTAAGAAATATTTTATTAATAATACTTAGCCTACTAAGAAATATATGTTTTTTTTTGTAGTGGTAGTGTATGGGAAAGTACCACACCTTTGCCAGTTATTCAACCGCCAAGCAGTAGTGTGCAAGCATTACTGTGTTCCAGTTTGAACGGCAATGTTACCAGAGAAATTACTGGGTATGAAGAGATTTAACATCTAATATCTCAAGGTGACAAGTCACCTGCAGTGCAGTGCGGCGCAGGATTGTGTTTGCAAGGTCACAATTCTGGCACTGCTACTGTTAGTGGCAGGCGTGACGCTTACCACCAGGCGAACGTCTTGCTCGTTTGTATAAAAAATGTATTGTACTTATTAAAAAAAAGTAATTACGTTCCAAAAAATCCTATAAAACACTGAACATTTTTAATACTAATTTCTCCTATGTGTCTCTGGCTGATTGTTTTTCAATAATTCGTTCAAAACTAATGGCGACATGCTCAGTAAGGTAAGATACACAGTTCACATTTTTGCAGTAAATTCTGGGGTCTGGTTGCACCAGGTGTTGTGTTGTTTGACTGGTGTTGTCGTCACAAGGACAAGTCAGTCCAAATCAAAAATGTTTAAGCGAAATAAGTATGACTTGTTGATTGCTAAAGATGTGCTTTTTAAATCAAGAATCAATAGAAATTAATCGCAGTATGAAATCCTTGTACTCGTAATTGAAGGAATAAATAACGTTTTCATTTTTCTCGTCGCCTATCGTGTTGGAAAGCAGTAAATCCTAGGAACGCACATGATTGCACGTTTGCTTTAAGGGATTGCATTTTTCGTACAAACGGTTATGGGAGTATTATCTTGATTGTTTTGGATTTTGTTCATTTGTTTTATTATTGAGTTTTAATATATCGGATTTTGTTTTGTCGTATTTACCTATAATGCTAGGGCTTCACCTGTGTGATGCTTTACGTCCAGTTAACGGAATAATTAACGTGCAATAAATGATGCATGAAATAATGCGCTACATGGGTGGCCACACTAGCATTTGACTTTGAATAACGCCTAACGTCTAACGACATTAATAATGCCACTAGCCCATTAGCGAGCTAACACCCGGCCATATCTGCGTACTGTATCAAATACCACGCTAAATAATGGCATTACACGCAGGTTAAGCCCTAGCATAAGAAATTGAAAATAACGTAATCATTGAAAGTTTATGAACAATAAAAAAAGTGTAACCCCGCGTAAAATATAAGACTATTATAAGACTAATATATTACAAGTATATGTCTTAATGGCCTATGCTTGTTTTATAATACCAGAGAAGATCAATGTATCTTGGAACACATGGGGGCTAAAATGGTCACGTTTAGCAATTCTGCATAATATGATTCTATGATGATTCATTTCGCAAATCGTAAAACGGTCATTATGCGCCAATTCATACTATGATTTTGCAAATGATTCAATTACGGAATTCATTAGATTGTCTGTTTTTTATAGAAAGTCGTAAAATGGTCGATGAAAGATGAATTGCATAAAGTCAACTTGCAGATTCGTTAGAAGTTTCTCGAAAGCAACTTTTTACAATTCATTCTCCTAAGATTAAAATGGCCGCATTAAGCAATTCCCCTAAAAGCAGTTTAGGGGAATTGCTCAATGCGGCCATTTTATTATTTATTTATTTCTTTATTTAGTAATTAAAACGGCTACAAGCCAATTACATTAATTAACAGTGTTACATGTTACAGTCAAAATACTTAAAATAATTCTATTAGTAAAAGATAAAATGTCAAGTAGATAGGTATCATAAATTTACAATATAAAATATACAGATTAAATTAAAATAAAACAATAAAAATCAGACACTGTTTTAAACTATCACGGTTGTTTACTAAAGTTCTATTATCCCGTTAATAATAATAGAACTTTAATAAAAATCAGATTCAAAATAATAATAATAATAATAATACTAACATTGTCATGCATTCTTCTCAGAATACGCTTTTTAGACCCGCTGTTCTCTATACCGGCACTATTTTTCTACAAATCAAAACCAAAATATATAGGTAATACACTAGCGGAGTTAGCAAGTCTTGTCCTGAACTTACACTAGAAGGGAGACTGGGTCTACACTCGAAGAGAGATTGGGCCATATCCACCACGCTGGCCCAGTTGCGGATTGGTGGATTCATATACGTTATTAGATTCGTTTTCCGGAGGTTTCCCCCGGTATCCGGTTTATTGCCCGATGTTTTTTTTTTCACCGAAAAGCCAGTGGTAAAAATACCGTACATTAGCTCCAAAGAGCTCACTGGCTTGGGTTTGAACCCGCGACCTCACGATTTCAAATCGAGTGGTCTTTCGATTAGGCTATGGTAACCTAATCTTTATACAATACTAACTAATAAAAATGTAAATGTTTTATTATTGTATTCTAGTGTCCACATACGAAACAATCAATGCTATAATCAAAGCGAGATTGGACACGAGTTTAGACAAGTAAACACTGCGAGCGATATCGATTTCACTGGAATTATGTTTACTCTACGCAATCTATTTAATTTATGCACCAGCGGTAAATATTGGAGTGCCTAATTTATTTGAGAAGAATCGTTTTATTTGTCTTTTTATATTATACAAGCTGCTGTTTTGCATCACCACCATAGGGGCATATAATTATACTCATCGTTAAGAACAACTTTTACAATGAGGCCAAACCTGAATCGCGAAAAAAAAACTCCTATTCCATACAAAAAGTTCATTGACTTTGGACAAAATGTATGGAACAGCTGATGGCTGACCTGACCCCATAGTAATAGCTGTTCATATGTATATTTTAAATCCTCTGTAAATTTGATGGGGGTGCAAAACAACAGCTTGTATAATTGTACATTCCGCGTAACTCCGGAAAGGCAATAAGCTTCGGTATACGCCATTTTGACCAACTTTTACTATTAGGCTAACCCTGAAATTGCAAACACACACAATAATATCACTTGCATTCATAAAAATGATGAACAGCTGGTTATTTTTCGCGATTTTAACGTTGGTCCTTATAAAAGTTGTTGATTACAATCAGTACCATAAACTCATTTTGGGCTAGTACAGCCGCTCTGCGTAACACTGTATAAAGCTTGCGCATGAGCATAGGTTAATGAAGATTTTTTATTAAATCCGTGTCATTCGCAGGTCCTTTTTTCAACGTTAGTATAAAAATACAAAAAAACGAACTAAAAATACTACAAAATTATTAAAATACTAGATATACATGATAGACCTATAATTTGAAAATAACTTTTCCAATGTCAATTGTTATTAGAGAACAAAATACATAAACTGGCATATTTTTTTTAACGGTTTTACGTTTCTGCCAAGCGTGGGGATTATGGCAACCCCTCCCTAGTAAGGGAGACCAATGATGATGATTTAACAGCTTTGTAAGGAGCGAGTATGATATCAATGTAACATTACCGGTACAAGGCATCAGTGTTAACGACGTCTCCGATCCCACATCGATCACCCTGAGCCGCGACACACGATATCTGCTTACTTATCTTAATGTACGAGTGTCTGTGTGTAGGTGTTATTGTATTGATTTCAACCGATCTGATGTGGGGCTGGATCGTACTATCTGCTATCCTATCCTATTTCTATAATATTATTTACTAAAGCTTCGTATTCACAGCATCAATGTTAACAAATCGAACGTTACAGTTTTTTTACTTGGAAGGTTGTTACTAATCGCATAGTGAGCAGTGCCCTAAATAGGGCGGTGCCCATAGACATGGTCCTGGAGGGGCGCAAAAATTACCAGACCAGGACCAAATTTCGAATATTTTTCTATTATAGCGCTATTATAGAAGCTCGCACCGACCGTTTTCTTTTAAAGGGCTCAATTATAGAAGCTTGCACCGACCGTTTTCTTTTCAAGGGCACAATTATAGAAGCTCGCACCGACCGTTTTCTTTTGAAGGGTACAATTATAGAAGCTCGCACCGGGCGCATAAAAGGCTATCATAGGTAAGTATGTAGACTAACCGTCTTATGCATAAAACACTAAAAAGTATTTCAACCCTATTTTAGTTAAATAGTGTTTTGTCTTCTAGTAATAGTATAATATCTATAATAGTAGGTGCCTATAGCGACTCTATATAAGTAATAAAGTAAAAAGTATAAAAAATAAAGTGATTATCGAATCTATGAAATATTGATATCTATATTGGTTATAAACAATAATAATGTTTAAATGTTATGTACTGAATACTTATAATTATTATTCGGTTTTATTTTAAATGTAGGTAAATAATATGCGTTAATGAAATTTAATATTTACATTACTGTGTGCTTTGACTTTATACGTAGGTCGTTATAGTTAAACTTAATAAATAATTATTTGATTTTATATGTAGGTGTAAAGTCTTATTATGATGTTATAGTACTATTATTATCTTTAAAATAATGCAGTTGACTTACACTATTGAATTAGGGAATGCCTGTAATAATAGATGTAATTTGGATTAAATAAATAAATAAATATTGGTTGTACAATTGAAAGGTGTATGTATATCAGAAAAAAACTATTTTATTGTTACCGAACACTTTTTATCGAGTAATAATGATTGTTTACGGGATATTTACCGTGATTGGATGGAAACTGTAATGATATAGTAAAAAGATAAAGTGATAGCTTAAAACAGGATTTAACCAAAGATAATATTATAAGTACACGTATATACAGGGTTAGTTCTGATCACCTAGCATCCTTTTAAGCGCATATTCGGTACATCAAAACACAAAAGCTTTTACTATGGGGCCAACATTGAAATCGCGTAAAAATTATCAATAGTTCCATACAAATAGTTCATCGACTTAGGGAAATATGCATGAAAAAGCTGATAATTTGTTCGCGATTTCAATGTTGGCCCCATAGTAAAAGCTGTTTGTTTTGATCATTGGTTTTGATGTACAGAATATGCCCTTAAAAGGATGCCAACTGATTAGAACTAACCCTATATATTTACTGATCTAAATCCCAAACAAATCCACGTTTAGCCACTTACTCATTTGTTGGTGAAGTAAGTGTGTTGTGAGTTGTGAATTATGGAGAAGATTTAAAAATAGCTACTCTAATATTTCCTTTTAGCAAATGTCGAAACTCAGCAGCAGTTATGTCACACTATTGCTTTGCGTGTTGCTACCTAAACAAAGGGATCTCTAGGGGACCGTACACAGAACGAAATAATTCATCAGAGAACTAAAGTTACCGACATAGCTCAGCGTATTAGTAAACTGAAGTAGCAATTGGTATGTTGCAGAACCAATAACTGCAGGGGTAGAGTTCTAGAGTGGAGACCACGAATCGTCAAACGTAATGTAGGACGCCATGAGACTCGATGGAGTGACGATATGCGAGCTGGCAGTGGTTGGAAGCGGTTAGCTGAAGATCAGCTGAGTGGTGGGGCTTGGGAGAGGCCTAGTCCAGCAGTGGACTGTGATAGGCTGATTATGATGATAGTGATTAACGCCACCAAACTAAAAAAGGTAATTTAGATTGGCGGCCCTCATTTCCTACTAATTCCATAGAAAACTGTCATAAATAATTTGTCTTGTCGTATGTTGTTACTTAAATAGTTATAATCGACGACTGAGCTCTGAAGTGGATTTTGATAGCAGTAAGCGCTACTGGCGTTTCTTCCCCGTGGTCCACCCCGTGGTTCCCCTAGGTGTTCCACGGATACCTTTTTGTACCCGTGG
Organism: Erannis defoliaria; assembly: GCA_905404285.2. Classification (NCBI taxonomy): domain Eukaryota; kingdom Metazoa; phylum Arthropoda; class Insecta; order Lepidoptera; family Geometridae; genus Erannis; species Erannis defoliaria. Next base: position 4,336,974 of record FR990066.1, on the reverse strand, counting down.
AACACCCAGGTGTACTATAGGTAATTCTATGTAGCCTTGGATCATCCAGGTGTACTATGGGTAATTCAATGTAAACATGGAACAAACATTGTTTACTCCCACGTCCTTATCTCCTATTACGAAGTTCGAATTTCTCGTCAAACTAAAGGCTAGGGGGCTTGAATTTATGTACGTTATATTGAAATATATAGTTAAGTATTATTGAAAGAGATACAGAAGTCAATGCTTAATGCACACAGAGCTCAAATCTATAAATACCACAAGCTTATGCAGTACTTACTTAGCGTTAAATACTGACCTTTTTAGTAGTTGTATGAACTACTTCTCTGTCTTTATTCTAGTTTGTGTCAGTTGTCCGACAATCAGTAGTTGCCAATGTCAATTTGGCGTTAACAGGATTACCCGGGATCTCATTACGGAATCGTTTCCCCGATTGAGACTGCGAATGCATATTGATGCAAGGTTTTTGTGTTCAATTTGCACATACGTTATAAATATCAATTATTATTGTATTTGGAGGGATTGAATGAAAAAAATTACATGAAGCCATGCTGTTTACTTCTGTGAACAGATGGTGTTTGGGTAATGAGGCCACGTCTACTCCCTTTGGGTGATGTACGTGAAGCGTAAAACGTGGGTACAATAAGCTAGGTAAACGACACTTACTACAAACTTTTTTTTCATTTTTTTTTCTTTTAATTGAATTAATAATGACGATGTTGATGATAATCACTGGGGACGTGGGTATGTCCTAAAACTTCCAAGCCGCCTGCCAAGCGTGGGGATTATAAAATAAATAAATAAATAAATAAATATTGGGGGAACATTTATTACACACAGCGCCATCTAGCCCCATCCTAAGCAAAGCTTGTATTATGGAAACCAAATAGCTGATAGAATACTTATATACATATTTTTTTTTGTAAATACATACTACACCCATGGCAACACCTCCCTTTAAGGGAGAGGCCTTCGTCCAGCAGTGGACGTCTTCAGGCTGTTGATGTGATGATAATCATACGTGAAAAACAATTACGAAAAACGTACTTAATTTTGTGATAGTGTTACAACGCAAGCATTTTAAATTTTTTTCTATTATATTTTCTTATCGTGTATTGCCATCTCTCAAGTCTCATTTGCTCGCCTCTTCAGGCATAACATGAAGCTCATATAATTTAATGTCATCAAACGCATGTTTCTACTCGTGTTCAATGCAAATAAATGAATTTTTATCTTTATTTTAACACATGAGCTTAATAAAACCCCTTAGTTGGCAAGAAGACGTTACCGGTAACGGAGCGTAATTTACCTTCCAAGAACGCTTTACGTGCTGTAGGTTGTAGATCCTCAGTTGGTAGTTAATCATGTCAAGCTGTATACAAAGACTGAAGACTTAGTATTCGCCTGAAGCCCAGGGTGGTCCTGAATTCCTAAATTAGGTCCACTACTAAGAACTTGTAGAATTATTTTCTTGACTATAAAAAGTCTTCAGAAACTCGGCTGAGCTCTTGGCTTTGTGATATCGTATTCATGCATCTATGAGTATGCCTGGAAGGGCCTGAGATCTTATAAAAGGGACGGACTGTAACCTCGTGCTCCGCCTCGCCCGGGATAAAAAATAAATACAAAAGTATATAAGTAGGTACGTACTGTTCCAAAAAATACTAACTATTGTACCTCAAACACTTTAAAATATTTGATTAATAATAACATTTGTGATTGCAGCTGCATGCAACTGTAAAGGATCTCGTAGTATCGATAGATAAAAACAGATTCACTTTAATATTTAGTTTAATAGGAAAGACAATGGAACACACGTTCATAAGCCGGAGGCTGGTCGCTGAAGTTATTGCCAGATTCAGTATCTTAAAATATCCTAATTATAATAATGTTGCCACGTTATACAGCAGCAACGTTTCATCATAAGATTTTATTAGTTGCTAAGCTACATAAAATTAGCCGGAGTTGGAAAAATCATAGTAAGGGACAAACCCTAAAATTTAATTTGTCCCACACTACATGTGTTGCAATATTCCGCAATGCATTAATTTCGCTCACGTCGCTGTTGTTGGATGAGAAATTGGAGTTCAGTTCCGAAGCGATCAGATATTATTATTTCCAGGTATTTTTACTACTAGCAGCGTTAAGAGGTCGGGTCTAAAAGGCACATGAGTACGCATTGTCAGGAGGTTTATCAGTCTCACAGCCTTAAATACTGACACCATAAGTCATGTTCCGCAGCAGACAGCACCCTGTTTTTTTTTTTTAATTTTTTTTTTTTTAGAAGGGCCTTATATTAATTTAATTTAATTTAATGCTTATATGAGTATATACTTGTTAAGTTGGGGCTTCGTCCAGCAGTGGACGTCTTCTGGCTGTCGTTATTTTTTGTTGTTGGGTAGGTTTGGAGCAACATATTCTGCCTTGCGGCACGCAAAAAAGTGGGTAACGTATAGTAAATATACAAACAATTTAAAAATAAGTTCACGCACACAGCACTATCAAAAAAAAAATACTGTTACATTGCGAGGAGATAAATAAAAAAATTACACAACAAAAGTTTTATACCAAAACAGACGCAAGCCTATATTTGATTTAAAAACCTTACCTAGCCCCTTTGTTTTCGGGAGTTACCAGCCAACGCAACATTACTTTAAAAGGTACTAAAACTTAATACACATACATTCCTGAAAAATACTGAAGACATGTTATCATTCGAATGAAACACGATATTATTTCCATTTGGGAGAAAGGTAACAAATTAATGAAATGTTTGTTTAATTAATTTTCACCTTAATTATAGCCTCTCTAATGGACCGAAAGTGAGTCTCACGGGTATTACAAAATGTATATTGCGTAGTTGGGGAACTAAAACCTACTAAAACATAGGCCTAATTAAATGACCCACCTCCAAAATGTACATGACAACCTAATTTGTACTTATTTGGTAGTTTTATTTAAATGTGAATTCCTAACAAGTATATTTTTACAGAAGCCAAGAAGCCCTAATGTTAAAAATTACATTAGACGATTAGGCTACATAAAGGGCAAGTATTGTTCTAAGACTAGCGATCTATGACTATTCATGGCTGGTATTTGATCCAAGGTAGCACTTAGGTTTATGTCACTCACGGTCACGTATTCGAAGTCTCTCAGAATCAGAATAGATAAATGTGGATAGAAATTGTTGACATTATTTTGTCAGTGCTTAGAGACTATTGTTTTTATAATAATAATGATAGCCAGAACGCCTGATGTTAAGCGAAGATTCGGTTAACTGATGAAACTCGCTTGTCCAGACGAAACTGATTCACTCGCGACTTGAAGACATCCAAATCATTATCTATCGGGGAAAACCCACTCGGGAAGCGTATTTCCGAGTTCTTAAATTTCAGAATTTTTAGGCCACTTGAATAAAGGCTTCTGTCATGGCTCTTTCTTTGTAACTATGACAGACAACCGTTTACAATTATTAACAATTATTTAAGGTAACAACAAGAATTGCTACCGGACAACAAGAATTGCTACCGGATTGCATGAGGCAGCTTTATCTCCGCAACGACTTGTACGCTTCTCATTATCATAATGATCATGCACATTTCCATCTAACCCACTGGAGTTACTATGCCAGCGGCCCAGAGCCTCGCTCCGTTACTTCAAGGAGCTGGGTTGGTTCGGGTAGACGCTGGCGGGGGAAATACACAATACACCCCAAGCGGGACGTCAGTGCAGAACTTATCGCCCTCACATTAAATAAAAATAATTTAACGTTGATCCAAACGGTAGTGCTTCTCATTGTGTCATTGTATGGGTTTGAAAACTACGCGCGGTAGGCTGTCCGAAATCTAAACGATTAGTCCGAAGAACTGGCACCATACCTCAGAAGCACCGTTCTTAATATAGCACTAGTATAATTCCTGGAAAGAGGCACTTTGAACATAGCACTAGTCTTTATCGGAAAGACTTGACACTTCTGCATACGTCTTCGAGATCGATGCGATACAAGCAAGTACAAGTCAGGCGTAACGATCTAACACGGCAGCGTTTGCAGCTGACGTACGCTTTAAGATATGCAAGTGTTGAGTGCAAGCTATAGGATTATGAAGTTCTCGAATGATTTGTGAGTGCTTCGTACATTATAAAGCTATTTGTTAGAAATGAGTTTATACATGTTTGCTGTCTCGTTAGAGGCAGGTGGCCATGCTCGGGGGCAACGGTCACTATCCTGAGGCATACCTGGGGGCAGAGGCTATGTAAAAAATAGGTCATATGTGATCTGGACTCGTACAACGAGGGTTCTGTACCACCATTTTGATTAGCGAAATAGTGCTTTTCGTTCGAAATCCTTAGCCCGACAAAAAGTCTAATCAGCCAAAAGATGACAATTTCTGGACGAAGGCCTCCTCCTTAACATCCCCTCCCGGGTTTCCATAATCCCTACGATAGGCGGCTTGGTTTGGCTTGGCCTCAGTTGTAATCATTAATTGACTTGAATTAAACTCAATATTCTAAAAGCCATATCTTTTGTCACTTAGAGCATCGCTCTAAGCTCCAGCTAAACTGAAGTAATGAAGCTGATTGCACTCACCCCCGGTCCTGATTAAAGAGCGTATTATACGTGCATCGCTTCATGACATGCGACATTTGTGATGCTTGTGGCAATTCTACCTTACTCAACATTGTTTTTTCCTGTCGCTCTTAGAAGTATCAGAATCTGTTACATACAAAAAAAAAACATCACAAAAAACGCTGCTTAAATGTACACGCAGTACCACAGAAGAAATAATAGTACTAAGTAGCAGTACTAAATAACTAAAGTCACTTAACTACAGTAAAATATTTAACTAAATTCAAACATTTAACTAAAGCCAAACATTTAACTAAAGTCAAACATTTAACTAAAGCCAAACATTTAACTAAAGCCAAACATTAAACTAAACTCAAAAATTTAACCAAAGTTTAACATTTAACTAAACTCAAACATTTAATTAATGTAACTAACGTCATTAAACTTTAAGCAGCAATTCCGTTTTTTATATGAAGTGTTTCCACACTTTGGGTATTTCTGTGTTTTTAAAGCTGTTACTGTTTACAGTAAGACAAATTATGACCTCTAGACGGACTTGAACCTGCATACAAGCAATCTCTGGGTTTCCATCCCAACTGCTTTGCCAATTAAGCTACAGAAGTCTCTGCCGTACTCGCAAGTCCTGCCAGAGGTCATAATTTTTCTTACTGTTTATGCTTTAAAAACAAGTTAATAATATGTTATTTTCATCACACTTGCTCGTAAAGTAGATCTTATTACATCGCTTTTAGGCTCATAATCCAAGCTATTATACACGCGTGCTTTTTACTTTACATTACGGCACTTGTACTATAATAGGTATAACCCGGTAAAGTCAAGTTTGTACGTGACTGCAATTAGACGTACGTGTACGAAGCACTCTTAATATAGCCGGGTAATACTTACAGTTTTTTTGTAATACCAACAAAGAGTTCTTATGCCGCTGAAGTAAATGTCAACCTGCGCGCGCATTACTGATTTGGGCGCCATTTTCCGCAAATGTTTGTTGACGTTTTCGCTGTGTGGTTGATTATTATCAAAAAAAAATTGTTTTTTCCTCGCAAGTGTGACGAAAACAGTCGTATGGAACTCTTGTGCTATTAGTCATTACGCTCTCGGCTTTCTTATCGCGCTCGCCTGCGGCTCGCGCGCATAATACCGCCTCTAGTGTAATGACCAACATAGCACACTCGTATCATAATGTACTATTTCCAATGTCAACTCAGGTGAGCGTCAAATATTTTAATATTGGCGTGTTTCTATTCATACATTACATCCCAGGTCGGATTTTCGATACTGCTGCTCTAAAGAGCAAGGTAGTGAATTGTGAATGGTGATGAAGGAGGACCACTTTTTATTTATTACTTATATAAGTAATTTATAAATCCAATAATTGTCAGGATTTGCACTTGTAACGAACCGGGCAAACGTTCCATTGCTCTAGCCACTAAGATGTGGGCGTCTTTTTGGCTCCTACGAATCCTAAATTCGCTTTTTGTACATCAATCGGCTTTAGTAATGACGCTTTAGTACACAAGTGTTATCCATAGTTATTTTACATCAGTATAAGAGCATAGAAGGAGATAAAGCTAAGACTCTTACTGGTTTCGGTTTTAACCACGCTCCCACTAACGAGGCAGCATACTCAAGTTGAAATTAAAGTATGATTCACATTATGCCTGTATGTGCCGTGCCGCACTGGGACATCTAAAAGGAAAGTAGTGAAGATTTGTAAAAAATGCAAACCCAATTAGTGTCTACGTTACACGTTGACAAACAGCAAAATTGCAATTATTATTGTAGTAAGGTTTGAAGATACTGCGCCACCTCCTTCGTTTTTCATAGGAAAAAATTCGTCCTGATTTATAAGTCCGTCATTTTGTTATGAAATTCTGTTAAATGATGCACAATAGATAAATAAAAATTACGAAGTCTTACAGCTGTTTTCCGCTTAAAATGTAGTGCAAACAAAATAAGGACAAAGTGGCATGAATTCAAAGCAATAATTAGGTATGTTGAAATTTATTTTTAGTCATTCCGGTTAAGCACGACATGAATAGAAGTGATATGAATAAGCTTTCTGTCTTTGAGCATTTTTGTACTTACCTTTCATTCCAAATGGTTTAAATGGAAATTTTCCCGAAAAACAAATTGGGACGGCAATTGAAACTGGCTTTAGTGAGGCTTAAGTTCCCCAAATGCGGCCCCAAATCGTTGGCTTCAAAGTTTTTGAATTTAAAACGTTTTCTTTAGTTGAAATGGTACCCTAAATTACTTTTGTTGGCTCGTTTTTGTTTGGGACATATTTTAATTGATCATTTTCTATGTTGGTAGGGTTTTGGTACAGATTATTACGCAAAACTAACTTTTAATGCTCAATTTCACTTTTATTTTTATTTAATTACTATTAGATTTTAGATAATAATATATTACCTATTCAATGTCTATTGCCACCTTAGTTTTGGTTTTCTGTGTATACTTAGTGTTTAATAACTCTTTTTATTCTGTAAGTCACTTAATTGATATTTGTGTTTACTTGAGCTATCATTCCTCGAGCCGATTCTTATTTTTATTACATTTTATTTGAGCAAGTGCTTCTTACACGGCTGCCCAAATTACACGACTGCCCAAAAAAAGGAGTGTAATGTTTTGAGAGTTCATGCATGGGGTATGTATCGTTAGAATCCTCACATCATCTCGAGTGACAATGGTTGTATTTTACTTTTTTGGTAGGGCCTAGTCGTGTTTTTTAATTATGGCTTGTTTATATTTAATTTTCCTGACATAAAATATTTTAGAGTACATCTAGTTCATTTTGTTCATCTGTTTCTGGATTGTTGTTATAGTCTCAATTAAATGTTTACCATTGAAAGTACCGTCCAATCATTTAAGTGGTATTTATATTTAGTTATATGAAGTTATTATAACTAAATATAAATACCACTTAAATCCATTCAATTGGTTTTCATATTAGGTGCTTATTTTTTTTTTCTAAACAAACAAAAAATACTATTTGATAGATAATCTAGATTAATTTGTTGGTTAGAGATGTGGTTACCTTTGTTGTTCTAGTCTAGAAAGGTTAAGCAACGTCAAATAAATGCTTCCATAGACTGTAACGTTCCACTTAAGGGTAGGTACTCATTTTTACTTGAGCTATTATCATTCCAAGATAACCAAATGGTAACACTATGTGACTTTTATTTTATTTATTTATCATTTTGAGCAATGCTTATTTTTAATCAAAGAAATAAAAGTACCTCTTAGATAATCTAGTTCAATTTGTTGGTTAGAGATCTGGGTAGGTACCTTTGTTGTTCTAGTCTAGAAAGGTTAAGTAACGTCAAACAAGTGCCTTCCCCAGAGTGTAACGTCCAAACACGTTGCTGAAACTAGCAGACGAAATATAAACAGCTGTAAACAGGGCGTAACTGACTCATTAATATTAACTACCACTAGTCTAAAGTCTTTTACACTATCCGATATTTAAACTTGGACTGGTTTTTTTTTTCTTAAAAAGATATAGTATGTGCACATGTGCAGTCTGCACATAAGACGTTTTTAGATTAGACTCTTTATAATTTTATTATGAAAACTGACGTGGTTTTGACACATTTTTGTTTTATAATATTTAAAACCAAAGCTTACTTATTTAATTCTTTATCAAAATAATATTCACATAAATGTACGAAAGGAGGACTTAACACCAAAGCATTATCTACTAGCTTAGACCTTATAGTATATCCATACTCCGCAAGTCATCCTCGCGGTTAAAGGAGATAGAGTTTTAGGTTTACAAAATAAATTATACTCAAGACCATTTTACCCAGGGTAAATTTTACTAAAATAAACTTTTTATTGTTAAGTTTGACACCCCTAAAAGGCAAATCTTTTCAATCAGTTCAACTCCTTACAAACAAACATCCTTACTGTAAAAACTGACTCAAATCGCTAAACATAAAAATGTCTTCAACCCAAAAAGTTTATGGTGTTATTCAGGTGTCAACATAATCTTGTAGGTTCTCTGCTACAGCGCGTCTCTGCTGAGGATTTCGTAGGTATAAAAATAAACCTTACGTGAAATAGATAGGTGTTAGTATTTATTACGGAATATACATGGATCGTTGGTTGTAAATCCTCCCCCGTCGCGGAAAGCTAATATCTTATTCATTCTATTTGAATCGTATCTTGACAACGTTGTTTGTTGGTTAGCTCGTTCCTCTGTTTTAGCAATTTAATTGCATTGGTGTTATATAATTGTTAATTAAAGATGTTGAGAAGAAACAGAAAGAACTAAAAGTTTTGTTGAAATTTAAGTGACTTTCTTATCTAGTTATCCCTCAATGGCTCGATCTCTCCTTATGTCATTATCATCATCATAATCAACATCATCGTAATCATCATAATCAGCCTATTCATTCAAGGACAAAGGCCTGTTCGAAGGTCAATACATTTAGCCCGGTCTTTTGATATTCCTTATCGTATCGGAGATTTTTTGATTTTACTGTCACTATGGAGTCAATTCGAATCGACTTAAATGGGCCTATAAGAAGCCAGAGGCCCTCTCCTTTTATGTCGTGCAGATTCTGTCGAGACACGGGTGCTTTGGCTACTATCTATTTAAGATAGCTAGTAGGGAGAACCAACACCAGCTTGTCATGAAGTGACTGGGATAACAACATGCTGCAGCATACATTTTAGGATTACTCGGTATGGACAAGTGATCTAGCGCCACGACCTCTTCCAGCATTGATAAATTTTATACAGTTTTCTATAATCCATAAACCTTTCTCTGGTAACCCAAGGTTGGCAGCCGGCTTGGGAGTCATATAATGCTCACCAAACGTTTACCAAGCGAATGCAGCTGCCTACAGGTGCAGTTGTTCTGGATGCAGTTTTAGAACATACCCAGGTCCAAGGTCTTGGAGATGGAACACCTTAGGGTTTTTAATGCGTAGGCCTCTTTTCTGGCTGGTTGTTCCACATAGCCAACTTGGTCCCCCGGTTCCGGTGGTATTAATTAAATTATTTATCCCTGATACAAAAAAAAACAAAAGAAAAGAAGACAGGCGGAAGCTCAACAGCACGCAATTATAAGCTGAAGAAAATCATGATAATGATGAACATAAGATCTATGCAAACGTGATTTCACTGGCATTCTGCATAGCAACATAATTATATTAAAAACACGTTTATTCATGTATGCCAACCTTAATTGCAACAGAGATCAGCGGGACCGTAGTGTCGCTGCAGTTGGGACCAATATCTCTTCCACAGACATTGGTTAACAAAGAAAGGATATTGAAATTCCTAGCCGAGTAGGTGTTTCCCAAGATTGCTCCATTGTAGACCGCATCAGGCGAGATGGCGGTCAAACGCAAACTTATTATCCATTTAAAAGTTTATTACAAGAAAAAGTAGATAACGGAGCGAGATCAATTTTAAGTCGAGTTATTCTGGCGATTTTTGTTTGTCTGTGGTCGGCGAAATATTATTTAGAGCGGGTAACACCGAATGAGGTTGTGAGTGTCATGGCGTCTTGTAGCGGACTTAACTGGGTTGTGGTGACAGCCGCGGAACGTTGTGCACAAGTTCAAACTCATTGGCTCTAAAAATCACCTATTATATAACCAATCCTTATTGAAATTGTGATTATTACCGTGGCAATAATCAAAGTGCCGTTTTATCGAATTAGTTCTGTTATTATTTCATTGCCACCGTAACTATGGATGACGGGCGTCGAGGGCCATCGAATCTGCCACCGGATATGCCCTCCGAGATGTTAGAGACTCCGTCATAGATATATTTGTGGTAATGGCAACTTTGTTTTCTTTCACCAAAATAGAGTGGTATGTGTTTTTTGAGGGCACTAAAATGTTTTCTTGTCGAATTGAATTGTTTACGTATCTTTTTTATTATTTTTTGTTTAATTATTTTTATAAAGAGTTATTTTCGTTTTCTCATAACCAGGAGACTGTTCTACTTGGTTTATTTCCATGACCAGTGCGGTTCGGAACTGGCTAATTTTCTCGACTGTTTATCTAGCACCCGTACATACGAAGTGTCTCTTCTCTCTTCATTCTCCACCTTATCGCCTACGCGTAAGGGTCATTTTCGTTTGTATTATTATCAAAGTTTACCCAACACCACGTTAAGTATTCAGATTGGTGTAGCAGGGGGGATGTTTACGGTGACGCTGTAACTTAATGGAATATGGATTATAATTAGCGTCTGTTTGATTAGCTTATTATTGAATTTTGCAAGAATACGTGGACAATATGCTAAAAACAAGTCAGGAGCGAATCGGCTTGGCGCGTCGAGGGTTGCGCTTACCATATAAATTTGGTTCTGGGCAGAATTTTTGCTAAGAACAGATTATGTCGGCTGAATAAAGGAGGCGATTCGACCGCAGCAGGTGGGCTGATTGCTGTCGAGATGACCACTGACTCGAAAATTATAACTTTAACGTTTCGTGACTAAAAGTCCAAAAACAAAGGACTTTCATACAAACTTCCCCCCCTCTTTTTCCCCCCTTTGGTGGTCGGTATTATTAGTGATGTTAAAGTAGGCATGTAGGTGTTAGTGTGAATTTTCATCCGCAGAGCAGTCGGAGCTAGCTGGTTCATGCGAAACTCCGACCTGCACTGCGATCTCGAACTCCCCTCCATCCGTCAGTACATTAAGTACGCCTCGCGCCGCTATTTCGATGCGGCCCCTCACCATCCCAATCCACTCATAGTCCAAGCCTCCAACTATACGACAGACACGACAGACCCACCCCCCTTCCGTAGACGCCCCAGACACGTCTTGGGCGACCCTGACGACCCCATCGCCGTCATCACCTCGGCGGCGCTGGGCTCGCCCGATCCGACCATTCCTAGCAACAGGAAGTATTCCGTTTTTGGTATAGGCGCCGGTTACCAGAGGCACACAAACACGCACCGACCTCGCCGGCGAGGTCGAGGACTCCCCAGATCTGTCAGAAGATCGGTTAGATTCTCTCCAAATAGTCAACCAGATCAACCTACTAGGGCCCCAGGGCATACCCCTTCTGGGGTGCCAGGGCAAGTCTGACCCCACTCCCGACGACGGCCAAGCCGAGGTTCGTACCGTCTGAGGTGCCCTTGAGCTAGTCGCCTTTAACCTAAACCTAGGCCGAGCGCCGTTTGCGCTTGCCTAAAGTCCGGTGACGCTGTAGAGGCCATCTGAGGCCAACAGCAAAAGTCATTCAAAAAAAACAAAAAAAAAAAGTGTGAATTAGTTGACGCACAGAAAAAATACTATCTTTAAAACTGGAGTAATCCACTAAAATACGTAGGTACCTAGATATATTACTAAAATGATTATGTCTATACCTAAAATAGAAGTCTAGCGAAAAGGTCGTAAAAGAAATTTAATTAATTTTCTCTACAAGTAACGGGTGCTGGCCGTTCGTTATTGTCCGAACTGGCAAGAAATCAGTTCAGCGCTGTTTCGGATAAAAAGCGCTAACTGAGATAAGATTTGGCTGCTCTACTGAGAAAATTCTGTAATTTTCATGTAAAAAAATAATTAAGCGGTTATTAATAGTGAGTTATTTTCAATTGTCAAGTAAAGAACAGAACAAAATCAAAACAGTTTTATTTTGTAAAAACGATTACTAATTTATTTTTACCATTTTGAAGCTGTTAATTTATTTTGCACAGTATCTTTTTATACTAAAGTAGTCATTATGTACGAGCAAGTAGCTTGCATGGCTTGGCAATCGCCGACATTAATTTATTTATTTACCCTGGGTAAATAATCAGACACGAAGAAAAAGTTTACACAGTCAAATTCAACCCAGGGCAAAACACGGTCAATTTCAATCCAAGTCATGCCGCATTAAAGTAGTGGAGACCAAAAAATGCCTTTTATGGAGTTTTGCAACTATACTAATAGAAATGTTTCACCACATTAGGTACCTATATCACTTTGCCACACATGGTACTTATTAATAATATACTCTATTAAAATACAATAAAAAGTTTTGTTCGTTATTATATATAGACGTCGCAGTCAAATTGCAGAATACGCCGTATTACATAACGGCTAGCCATTTTAAAAAACAGCGCTGTTTTTTATAGCGGCGTATTAACGTTTAGCCAGATTGTAATTGCGATACGTTCTACAATGCGGCGGCCTACGCTTAGCCGTATTGCAATAAACTTGCCTACAATGCAAAATGCTTACCATATTAACAAAATAATTTGGTATTCAGGAAATAATATAATTTTATGTTTTAATAAGGTACTTGGTAAGTGAGTAGCAGGCAAACAAAATATTTGAACCAAATAAAAAAGTGACATTTCGGTTATCAAAGCGCCAAAGCGCCGCGAGTGTCCAAAATTTGAACTAGAGTTTTCCAACGCAGCGGATCATGATCCGCTCAATTATATTATGTCTAGCTGTATTGTAGAACGCGAAACACGCATACAATGCGGCGGCCTTACTTTCAGCCGTAATACAATTTAGCTAAACGTTAATACGCCGCTTTACAAAACGGCGCTGTTTTTTTTAAATAGCTAGCCTTTATGTAATACGGCGTATTCTGCAATTTGGCTGCGACATAGACATTGAATCTCTCTGAAAACTCATCATCATAGTCATCCACAGAGCCTGGCTGAGTATCTAGTCGTTCAGACCTTAAATGGTGTAGATATCGTCAACCCATCTTGCAGCCGGGCAACCAACGCTCCTCTTGCTTCCAAAACACGAGATTTGGAAAATAAACACAATGTAACGGAACGGCATGCCTTTTCAAGTTGGCGTCTAAATTAACTTAACGCATGTATATAATATGTTTTGTATAAGTGGTAAGGCTCTATTGCAATTGCAACACCTTTGCCAGTTATTCCACCACCATGCAGTAGTATGCAAGCTATACTGTATTTCGGTTTGAAGGGCGAAAGAAAATTACTGGGCATGAAGAGATTTGTCATTTAATATCTCAGGGTGATGAGCGCGGTACAGTGCGGCGCAGGATTCGGCTAATAAGTTCACTATTCCGGCAATGCTACGGTTATAGGCAGGCGTTATGCTTACCGCCAGGAAAACGTCTCGTTTATCTCACTTCATTTTCACTTCATTGTAGGAGGTACGTTTATAACCCGAGTTTATGGCTGATGAAACAGTAAGCCCGGTTAGTTTTCAACCGACCTCAAAAAAAATATTTTTTTTTCATGTATGTTACGCGGGTACTCCGCCAATTATGAATTGATTTTGATGATTTTTCATTTGTTTGGTAGGTGATACTTTAGAGGTAGTCCCATGTAAATTTTATCAAAATCTGTTCTGTAGTTTGGTTTTTAAATCAAAATTGCTGGAATAAATCAAAATATCTGGAAAATATGAACACGTCATCCAGGTACTCGAAATTAAGGTCGGTTTTTTTTAAAGCGTATTATTCAAATAAAATTACCAATAACGGCCTCTTTCTCCACGTACGCTGCGCTGTAACATAGTGATTTCAAGATGCGAGTACGTAGAATTTATCAGGCAACTTTGCGTCGGTAAGTTTTCTTTGTTTATTATAGTTTAGAAGTTGCCTTGCATGTTACGCAGCCCTGATAGTAAACTAGTAACTTTAGAAACAAACCACATTAGAGAAACATAGCTGGCGGCGGGAATCGAATAGCGCCATCTAGTAACTAGTTGTAACAGAATTTGTGTACTTTACCCTCATCTATTCATCGAAATCCTTCCTTATCCCACTGCTGGGTATGGGCCTCTATTACTATGCCATCTCCTTTCGGTCCTGTGCTGAAAATCTGATCCACGTTTCATTTTATTTTTTGTTTTTATCCACAGATACGAGGGTCCTTAGATATTACAGTCACGTTATAAATTACTCACTATGGCATTCTAGAGGAAATATTCCTTATTTATATGTTGCGTATATACCGCGAGCAGTCCAGCTCCCGCAAGCAGCACCCGTTCACGAGCGTTACGCATGTGCCAGCTCTCGTAAACCATATTTGAGGGAAGAGGGCAACCCGACAAACGCCACCGCCGCAAGAAGGAGCTTTTTAGCGAGCTTGAGTGCTCCGGGCATACCTATAACTACGAGTCGTCGTCGTCAGCCATAAAACGTCCATTGCTGGACGAAGGCCTCCCCCTTTATAGAAGGGTGTTGCCATAATCCCCACGCTCGGCAGGCGGCTTGGGGATCGCAGAATGGTCACCACCGTTAACCGAGAGGACGCTGCTGCCCGTCCTCCGGTGGGTCTGGTTGCAGTTTTTAGACATACCCAGGTCCCTACGAGTACTAACGAATATCTTCTTGATCTAAAGTCTTTATCACCGATTTGGTCCAGGTTTCAACCGGTACGGTGAAGATATCGTTGACCCATCTTGCAACTGGACCACCAACGGTCCTCCTACCTTGCCGTACCATAATTGCACTGTGTCAGAGAATGTATACATAACAAGACATCAAACCAATCGAAGGAGGGACGCTGCAGGCTAAAAAATATAAATATTGGACTAAAATGTATTTACTATGTTGGATCTCGCACGATATATTTAATATATAGTATAAGCGTCGAAAATTATCTAAGTAGTTGTTGATCTCTGAGGTTTGCTCGACGATTTCGCATTGCCAACCGAGCCGTTTCACGGGCTGCCTCGCTTTACTCTTGTGATTGAGAAGCACGAAGTCGAGCCATACTAACGCGGCGCTCTTCACGTGCAATTTCTAGTTCTTCTTCAGTCATATCATTCGCAAAGTGTCGAGTCCTACTTGCATTACGGCTTTGTGTGGAAATATTTGATCGTCTTGGTCACAATACCATTATTGTGAATGATATTATCGGCACAATAAGCTAATTGAAACTGGAAACAAACACATCAACCGGTAAACTTCATAATTTCATGTTGTCAAATTTTCAACCATACTCAACCATAGACAAAATTATACTTTTTGATCGGGAACGGGATAAAAGATAATAGGTATCCTATGTCCGTCTTTTGGTTTTAAGCTACCTTCCTACCAATTTTCAACCAAATCTGTTTAGCCGTTCTTCAGTTATAAATAGTGTTACTAAAACGACTTTCTATGATTTGACTTGCTAGCACCGCGCAAGACTATATCTCTAATCTCCCAGACCGCCTACATCGTTTATCTGTCAGTCCATCTTATCTATTTTGGATCTGTATCTTAAAAACTGTAGTAGATAGCTGGCTGAAATGTCCACAGAACATTTGATAGTATCCCAAATTAAACATAAAATAATAAAACCACGTAGGTAAGTTCCATTTCCAATAGCTGTTACGGTGCTTTTTACAGATGTATATCTAATTTTTAAGATTTTTCGTTTTGACATTTACTTTTGCATTTTACATTTAATTTTGCACTAGTACATTTTAAGCTAATATTAACTAAGACGAGCAAAAGAGACCAAAGTTGAAATTAAGTGAAGCTTCGTTGAATAAATTACTCCAGGAATATGTAAACTTTGTCTGTTTTCTATGAGGCCACGAAGTTCGTAGCGCTGTTGAAACTAATACACTTCGTTGAAAGGGTGGGTAATTTAAATTTCCCTTGAATTTAAATTAAAATTTCTACCAGCATTCCCTGAAATCAGTCTAGAATGCCGTATTGTTTGTTTGCTTGAATGACTTGATATTTCTATACCAGTAAGGAAAAGTGTTCCCCCCCTCTATAAAGGGGGAGGCCTTCGTCCAGCAGTGGACATTTTATGGCTGACGACGAAGGAAAAGTGTTATTACTGTTGTGACTATCAAAAGAGGCGTATAGGGACGACCTTAGGTTTTCGTTCTCCATTGTATCGGATGACTCAATCATATAACGATCATCATAGTAGGTATCGACATAATTATTTCATGTGCAATTTAGTGGTTTCCGGAGATCAGTGTTCGAGGTTTTGGGGGGTAGTGGCAGGAAGCATAGCACTTGATACTGTCTTATAATATCTAACTCTAATTTTCTCACCATGCGGTCATGATAACCTCATCACTGCATTTGATCCTTCGAATAGCTTAATACGTAAATCTAATTAATAAAACGTACCTTTCTTTTTTTCTTTACAATCAAGTGACGACTCGGCCAAGACGTTCGCCTGGTGGTAAGCGTCATGCCTGCCACTAACAGTAGCAGTGCCAGAATTGCCGCACTGCACTGCGCTCATCACCCTGAGATATTAGATGTTAAATCTCTTCATACCCAGTAATTTCTGTGGTCTGATAGTTAGTCTTATACTTTCACGTTATGTTCTAAAATGTTTATGATTAATCTTTGGTCAACTTTGCTGGTGCACCAGCTAAGTACTTAGCTTCTTAGTTATACTACTTAAATGTATACTTTACTGTGCACTATTTGTTGATCGTAAGACGATAGTGTGTCTAAATAAGAAAAAAAAGATCTTAAAAATATGGCCCGAGGCAAAAATCAACTTGGGTTTTCGATACATGTGTTAGCAAAATCTTAAAATGACATCGTATTTGTTGAGCCTCTAGTATTGCAGCCATCCATCCATAGACAGCGATACTTAATTATCGCTGATAATTACCCTGATGTTCAACAATTATAATTGACCATTTGAGATATGTGTCTCACGTGACATTTTTGGATCTTATATTATCAAAACATTTTTTTTCCCAATGAAACAATAAAACATTAGTAGTGGTTCATTAAACTTGTTTATCAAGATATAATAAAAGTTTTGCTCTTCTCCTATATGTATGTGCAATTTGTATTTATTGTTTTTAACCAAGTTTGAGCTTGAGAAGTTCTCTGAACTGCGTTACGCCAGGTTCGTTAGCTTTCTTGGCAAACTCCTCCTTACTGCACCTTTCCAGCCAAGCCGATAGATTAGGGTATCTGAAACAGTATTACTTTAATGTATTTTGCCACAAATGAGTATTTTTAGAGAATATTTTATAGTACGAAGTGTTTCCACACTTGGGTAGGTATTTCTAAAAAGATAATTCTGAAAACGTTTATTTTTGTTGGTTCAAATTCTGCCACACATCTTAATTTTACATAGTGTCTATGCATTAATAACATAGGTAAGTATTTTTAGGCCTTCAACATTTGAAAATTGACAATAAGTCTATACGCAGAATTATTATTGCATAATCAGCCGGTGCATATCAACGAATATCGAATCACCTTGAATGAAAAATGATTTATTACAAAATACTTGAAAAAAAATTCTTCAGTAATACTACGGTCTTAGGTTACGAGGCAGTGGTCTGCCAAAACGCAATCCTGAATACAATACAAATATTGGATACACAAGTAGGTACTATAAATACAGGGTTACACGTAACATTATTACTAAACCGAAAGCAGGTCATTGTACAACGTACATTTTGTCAAGGTTGAATGACCTTTGCTGTGATTCACAGCTGTCTTTATTTGCGAAAGCTATCACAAAATTATGCTTTTTTTGTTGTCTTGGGTACAATTATTCGTCGTCGTCGTCGTCGTCGGCTATAAAACGTCCGCACTGCTGGACGAAGGCCTCCCCCTTTATAGAGGGGTACAATTATTATTTCACAAAAAAAATACTACTAAATCATTGTCTATATCTTATAACTTGTACCATATTATTTATTCTGTGCTTGTACGTTGTATGTCGCTGGTTTGATGGGTACTTTGCCGTGGTGGACTTCTTGTTTAGTTTTAGACTTGTGCTTCGGTACTAATTATTAATTAATTAATCTTTGAATGTTTCGTATTGACTTGTACCTTTATGACTTTTTTTTTTTTAACTAATAAACTTGAGCACTTGTACGTGCGCGCGTAAACTTATCCATTCAATGCTCCATAGCCACTGAGTTACGGTTGTTTACCACCCTACTTACCTGGCGTGAATACTATGCTTATTGATGTATATTTACCACAGAAAAGCCAAATCTCTACTTCTTAGTAGAACGGCTGCCAAAACAATGTTCTAAAGCAATTGTATGGAAAACCGCTGTCGCCAGTTTCACACTTATTTGCATAGAAACTACGACGAAAAAATGATAATAATTCGTCGCGCATTTGTAGTAAAACGAAAAGATTAAAGTTGATCTAATTACGATACAATGTGGTTTGGTTTCCTACGCGTCTATTTAAATTGTCTTTTTGAGTATTCTCAGTTTAAAAACATGTATATTGGTAGAATTGTCATTCAGCGCATTTGCACCTAATGCCGGCTAGCGCGGCTCGTCATGTTTCCGTTCTATTTACTTCTCTCTTCAGTGATATTTACTGTATTATTTTACTAGATGGATAAAGTTGGCGCCTTTTATTTAGGAGGCCATGACACAATTTGCACTTTGCGCCAGTGCGCAAGAGCACTGGCACACAGTAGGCTAGACGACTGTTTTTTTTTATTATCCTATTAAAATGTGGCCCATAAAAATAGCTGATTAATAAAAAAAAACTAAAATCTGATCAAAAATAAGCAACTTATAAGCATTTTAATATCATGCTAGACAGAGAAATCGTGGCGTCACTTCTCTGTAAGCCATATAAATTCTATTCTGACAAGTAAGGCGTGACGTAATTTTTTGTTTTGTGGGAAAGGGACAGAGTTGTCTGTAACAAAAACTTTAAACGCTCATATATCAGAACATTATTAACCGATTTAAATAATTTTTTCAATAAACATACTATATTTGGTTAAATTATTCATCAAAGCTATTGGTTTCAACGATATAAACATCAGTCATCTACACTATTATGAGCAAGCATAATTTATGCATTTATATTAATATTAATAATATTTATTTTTAACAATGCTTGCTTTTCGTGCAAATATTTTTGTAAGCTAATGACTTACAAGGCTGCATCGACCGGCAGGACAATATTCATCGAAGACAGTGTACTGACGCAACAGATGTCGGCCAGCGTCATCTGGTCGCCGGCCATCCAGGCGTTGTTGCCGAGAAACTTCTCGGCGAACTCGTACGCCTTTTCGATCTTGGCCAAGTTTTCAGGACGAAATGCCTTCTCGTTCCGGAAGATTATTGGCTCCTGTGAATTTAGAAAGAAAAAGTGCGTAAATTTACAAAACAGGAAAGTTGGAACATACTAGTAAAACGGACATGTTGTATGGCTAAAAACAAAATAACAATGTTGTTACTTTGCAGCAGATGAACTTACACCGAGACAAACCAATAATGGTTTATTAATAAAAGTAATAATGATAATAATAATGCCCTAACCTCCAGCAGCTTGAAGCTTGCCCCGCTGCTGGTGGCACGGTTTTTTTATAGGTTCTTTTTTGTATTTTTGTTTTCTTATATTTATTGTAAAAAACTTAATAAACTAAGAAATTAAATAAATACGTGAATAATAATAATAAATATTTGTATCATATTTGTGGACATTTTTTCACACAGCGCCATCCAGCCTATCCCCATACTAAGCAAAACTTGTATTATGGAAACCAGATAGCTGATAGAATACTTCTATACTATATTTTTTGTAAATACATACTTATAATACACACTACACACCCAGACACAGAACAAACATCTATGTTCGTCACACAATTTTTTGTCCTGGGTCGGGGTCGAACCCGCACCCTACCGCTCTGAAGGCAGACTTCCTACCAACTAAGCTATAGGCAGTCATAATGGTGGTATATCTAATATTTAATGTATTAAGTATTTGAAGAAAAAAATACTTTGAAAAGTGTGCTGAAAAGTGTTGCATCTAAAAATTATTTTAGTATAACGATTTGACGCTTTTTTTTAACCTATAATATCCGCTGCTGCTAGGTCAATGGTCTCCTCCATTTTTTTCCACGACTCGTTTCGACTCCTTTTTTTAAATTGATTTTTATCACGATCTAATGCCTTCTGGGACCAGTTCCGGCAAAACAATTTGACTAAAATAAATTGATATTGATTGGCAAAAAGAAACTGATAATTATGTATTTGACAAATACAAGTTTTTTTAGCTTATAGGTAGATAAGGTATCCACTAACAACAAAAATATTAAATTCATTCAAGGTAATACTCACTACACTATTTCTCAAAGATGGAAATAGAATCCCACTGTCAAAATGAAGTCTTTGGTCTATCACAGCACGTTTCTTAACATCAGCTGGGTAGAGAGAGTCGTCGCTACCAAACTTGGTAACCAGGTAGACTGCGATAGCATGACTGTAACAAAAGAGATATCATAACTTATTCATTATTCACAATAGCACAACACAATACACAATTACCAAGACAAACGGCATTCTTTTATAAAATCTAAAACCTCTTTGGTGGCTCATGGCCAAATACACAACAAGGATAATTTAGAAGTAGGTAGCTAAAATTGATTCAATCTTGGGAGATTGTATTACTTACGTAGCGCGATTGTATGCCTTAGCGTCGCTGTAAGTGTGGCAAGTATTTATTAATAAATGAAATTAAATAGGTAATTGATCAATGACACAAAGTAAAAAATTAACTAAAAACTTTTTTGATAAGTAGGTATAACACACTTTGAACATTTTTGTATGAAGTGTTTCCACTTGGTTTCCACACTATGGTATTTCTATGTTTTTTTAAGCAGTTGGGACGGAAACCCATAGAGACTGCTCGTACGCAGGCTCGAGTACTGCCGGAGGTCATAATTTTTCTTCCGACCCGGACGACCCCATCGCCGTCATCACCTCGGCGGCTCGCCCGATCCGACCACTCCTAGCAACAGGAAGTATTCCTTTTTTGATATAGGCGTCGGTTGCCAGAGGCACACAAACACGCACCGAACTCGCCGGTGAGGTCGAGGACTCCCCAGATCTGTCAGAAGATCGGTTAGATTCTCTCCAAATAGTCAACCAGATCAACCTACTAGGGCCCCAGGGTATACCCCTTCTGGGGTGCCAGGGCAAGTCTGACCCCACTCCCGGCGACGGCCAAGCCGAGGATCGTACCGTCTGAGGTGTCCTTGAGCTAGTTGCCTTTTTTTTCTTTTTTTTTAAATATTATATAGGCTACCTCACCTCGCCTTTAACCTAAACTAGGCCGAGCGCCATTTGAGTGCATATGAGGCCATCTGAGGCCAACAGCATCATCATTCTTAAAAAAAACTCCATGTTTAAGTTTAAAAAAAACATAACACAGTTTGTTCACAATGACAGAACAAGTTAATAAATAATTATCTTGATTGGAAGCTGTCTGCTTGTCTATTGGGAGAAGACGCGTTTTAGAATCGTAAAGTTGTGGGGTCCATACCGTAACCGCACAAATAAGGTCTATCAGTGATTTTATTTTGATTATGAAATTAGTGATTTAAAAAAAAAATATCTGTGGTATTTTGGAGAAAGAAAACATCGTGAGGAAATTTGATAGAGAAATTCGGAGAATTGTACGGGAATTCTCGCATCGAGTAACCGTTGTGAAGTATCGCACAATCGCCCTTGGAGGTTAGGCAAGTAAGGAAAATTGCTTGCAAGAAGTCATTATTTAACTATCAATAAACTGCTATGTGAAGGTGCGTTGTCGATTTAGTATGCAAAAGCGAATCATACCATTTAAGGTATGCTTTAATATTAAACCATTTGTTTAAAATAATTACTAAAATAGTACTCATTAAACTATCTACATTATATTGACATGTTTTGTTGTGATAAAAACGTACATACCCAAGGCATAATTATGTTATCCCTTTAACATAGGAGGCATAACAATGAAAAGCATTACAATCAGAACAATGCTGTGATGATGTTAATCACAGGGACTTAATCGCGCATAAAACAATTTATTTACCTCGACGTTAAGGCAGATAATTATAATTAAAAACAAAACAACAAAATTGTTTTTTGTCCGAAAGTCCAACTCATATATTAAAAAAAATACCTATAAAAAATGCGAAAGTTTGTCGGTGTGTATGTATGTGTGTATGTTTTTACTCCATCACGCTGAAACGGATCAGAAAAAAAAAAATTGGTATAGATTACATTAATTTTTATCTCGAGAAACGCGGGTTGAATTAGTTGGGTACAGCGAGTTTTCATATATCATGCCTTAAACTTACCCCACTGTTAGGTAAAAGCCTTTTTCTTGCTACAGGTATACTATACTCAGTTTTATTTGACTAACTCCGTTTCGTAGTTTCATCGGGATTTGGTACTTTTTTCGTATTTATGGGGGAAAAACTTCGACAAAGAGGTCGCCCGAAGAAGCCAACTCGGATGGGCAGCGTTCGGGAAATTGCGTAATATCTTCTGGTCCAAAATCCCGCAGTGTCTTCAACCAGTGTGTGTTGCCAGTGATGACATATGGAACTGAAACGTGAAAAAATTCTATCGCGCAAAGTAACTCCGAGCATAGCTCTCTCCATTGCCCGTTGCGTGATTCTAAGTTTCTCCAACAGGCCAGCAGTTAAAGATCACGTTTCAGTTCCATATGTCCAGTGTCAGTTACTTGCCTATCCCAAATACAGAAGTCGTCGTCCTTCAGCAAAGGAATAGTGTGTTGCGGGTTCATCTGCAATAAGAGAACATAAATCATTTCCAATTAAGTACTTTGCCGTAGATTTTATTCAGACTTTTCCTAGTTTAATCAATGTACTTGTTTATTTTTTGTTATATAAGAATGTTTTATTAGTTACTTATATTTTTTAACCTTATGGTGCTATTGAAGAGGCCTGATTTCGAGGAATAATGATTTTGGAACAATGTTGACGGATAACAAACTCTAAGGCGTTTAATTTTCAATAAGTAAGATGATTGTAGTTACCCATGTAAATATTAAATAGACCTTCGGTACCGTGGGTTCCTATGATTTCCTGTCTTCCCCACTAACTTACTCACATGTAAATGCAATAGTTATTTATGATACTAGTGCGGTAAGTTTGTTTTTATAAATGAGTAGATGATTGTAAATACCAATTCCGCACGTGTGCCATACAACACATTTGCGAGAAAACAGATAACAGAAGTACAACAGATAATGAAATTAACTTGATTATTTAGTTTATAAACATCGGTCGGAAAATCGCAACTAAATACTAGACACTGGCAAATGCACCAAGTGCGATGCCATAATCCTTCTAGAAGGAAAGAAGGGAAAAAAACTTCGTTCTAAACTTCGTCCTCGTTAAAACGTTTCTAATATGAGTGTCTTTTCGTGTTGTTCCCAAAACTCCGAAGAAGCTTGAAGTACAGTTGCCACGACTTTACAGGGCATGACTGGACTTGATTGTGACTTATTAAGTGTGACTTTGACTTGAAAATTATCAAAAACTTGATATAAACACTTGATATAATTACTTGACACTGGCAAATGCACAAAGTGCGACGCCATAATCCTCCAAAAGATGCGAGAGATGAAATGGTGCGAATTAACAAATGGCACTACGTGCGCGTGGTGAAAATTAGAACTACATCGTTCGTCTCTTTTTTTTTTTGGCATCGCACATTATGCTGCCAGAGTCAAGTGTATATGAATGTTCAAGTTTATGTAGTATTATCAAGTCAAATATGTCATGAAGTCACAGTAAGTCACACGAAATTAGTAAAAGTCGAGTCCAAGTCATGCAAGTCGAGTAGTAAAGTTGTGGCGACTTTACTATGAGTTTTGAAAACAACACAAAAATACATGTTTTACCACATTATATCACTTGCCCACACTCGTGCATGTAATTCAACACTCAATAAATAAAACACCACCATTTTTAATCATTCATTCGTGAAAAAACACTAGTTTAAGAAAATAATAGAATGCAGCGACATGATTTTTCCGTGTTCCCGCCAAAACTCCAACAATGTATCATCGTCTCATTTTCAATGTAGTGTTAAAGTATGACACAAACCTATTGAGCAAAAGCGCTTCCAAGGAGGTTCCATCATTCAGCTTATTTATTCTCGTAATATGAAACTACTTGGTGGAATTCTTATAATATTTATAGCGAAATTTTAAAAATACCGTAAAGGATACGCACGGCGCTATACAACTAGGCGTGCGGTAAGATATGTTTACTGCACGCCTAGCTAAGAGTACCTTTTTTACCGCACGCCTAGTTGTATGGTGCATAATGTTCAACTTTCGAACGATGTAGGTATATACAGGCTCCGTAAATGCATTTTTCGAGCAAATGTGTTGTAAAAGTTATTATTATATGTCCATATTGTCTAGTGTATACTTCTCATTAAATCTTTCAAAAGAAGTTTTCGTACAACAAACGCCTATGTGATAATGAAATATTTTAGTAGCAACTCCTTACCTTAATGTATTCTTCTTTCAAATGGGCGCCTTCCAACAAGTTGACGTCGACGTATTCCACATCAGAGAGTCCTAGAGCTTCGACGACCATCAGTACTGAACGCACTGGCGGACTAGCGTCCAGTTTGTACAGAGTCAATACCATGGCTGCAAATGTGGCGGAGATTCTGTCAATAAAAATACATTATAGCATTTTTTTTCTCGCTTGTGTATAAGGAGGGAAATGATTTTGGGTTGATCACAAATCATCTATGACCTCGGACCTGGGTATGTCCTTAAACTGCAACCAGACCCACCGGAGGGCGGGCAGCAGCTTCCTCTTTGTTAACGGTGGTGAACATTCTGCGATCCCCAAGCCGCCTGCCAAGCGTGGGGATTATGGCAACACCCCTCTATTGGGAGGCCTTCGTCCAGCAGTGGACGTCTTATGGCTGACGACGACAAATCATCTTACATACTATAAATGTAGGGTACGCAGACATCTATTTTGTTTATTTATTTATGGTAACAATGTTAAAAGTAATAATACAAAAGACGCTCTTTTTATGGTAATAAAAGCCATAACAATTGCTGTGGTATCCATAACAAAACAATAATGATAATAAAACAATAAAATCCAGAGTATCGGCATTAAGCTTCTTACTTTGAGAGCTTCGATGATGATCTAGCGCTATCACCCATTGAAAGTTCACTTTACTTCTCTGATTTAGAAATTTGAATGTCTGGATTTGTCTCGTAATGTAAAGTTTTGTTAATTCTTGTGATACCTAAGTAATTATTACTTGAAGCTGCAAAATTGGTAGCAAAATCGCGGTAATGGTTTAAAAATATATTGCGGTATGATGTCAATGATAGTAATGACAACTAGTAAGTATGTAATATACCGTAATATAGAAAGAAAATACCGTAAAGAAACCTGCATATACGTCATAGGAAGAAATTCAATGGCATTATGGTGCAAGACACACAGAACTGGCGTCGGGGCATCGCACGAGCTCCATTCAGATTTCACACTAAATACATTACAAAAAGGCACAATGTTGGACACACCGAACGACGTTCATCGGGCGTGCATCGGGCGCGGACGAGCTCGACAAACGTCATTCGGCATGTGCCTTATTTTAATGAGTTAAGTATGAAATTTGAATGGATCGGCAAGCTGCCCGTACCATGCCCTCGGCCGACGCCAGATCAGTGTGTCCTGCGCCACAGAACCTACCAAACCACAACTGGGCCAGCTTGGTGGATATGGCACAATCGCCCTTCGAGGTTAGGCCTAAGTCCAGAGAAGCACCAGTGGACTATTAAAGGCTGATTATGCAGTCACAGATAATAACATAGTTAGTGAGTATGGTCAATACAAGATTCATCCAATACCTAAAGGTTAATTCGTCCTGTTAGAGCTCCGTCGTATCACTTCGCTGTTAGTGCAATCAAGTGATGTAGTATACCTACATCGTTTGAGAACATCATCGAAATAGCAGTATCTATGTTCAGCAGTACTATCTATGTTATTGCATAAAGTTATTCCAATATTGCTAAACCCATTAGATTGGAAACAAACTGAAGACACAGTTCTGTTTATCAGAGCCGGTAATAGTTAGTTGGATCTAGTTTCGTATGGAATATTCTAGGTATATTGTTACACTGACTTATGAATAAGTATTATAATATTTTTCAGTGCATAAGACTTTATTAACTACAACAAACTTCAAAGACTACTTATACTACTTAGCCTACTATAAACAAAAAACAAAAGGACTGGATCCAGACCGATGAAAGTTTAGAGACAATCCAAATGCTCAAACCCATTATCAGTCGGCAAGTACCCAGCATGCTGGCGGCATAGCCACGTTGAATGGCAATGCGTGTTGGGCCAAATAGACACCAGCATTTTGATGACGCGTCACGTCATAATAATTAGGTACCTATTATTATTATTAGTTATTTTAAAGGACAAGTAAAATTACCCTTAATTACCTCGCAATAAGAATGAATAAATTTATAAAATTGTGAACATTTTAGCACCGCCGCCGTGAGTCCCAGACTAAGCAAAACTTGTATTATGGGAACCAGAGTCACTCCTCAAAGTGTTCCTGTTTACGAAAAGTTAGATTTAAAGAAGTAATCACGCCAATCTAAATGCAAAACGAGTAGGTAGCACCAACAAGACCGTCGAGTCCTTACATTTGGACAAATTGCTTTTTAGAGTCTGCGCACGGTATTCAGTTTGATTGAATAAACGAACTCACTGTAACTGGCGCTGTTCCAAGCTTCGGTTATCTAGTTAGTGTTTAAAGTTGGTATATTTAAATAGTACTAATACATGTCTGTATTTTGTATAGCAATTGCATCATGTAATTCCATTCTTCAATTGGAGGGCTAGGAGCTCGAAAAAGCGACACCGTTCCATAGTTACATAGTTGTACCTCTAACCCAAAACCCGATCAAAACGGTTTTGATTCAACTTCCATTATTCGAGCTGATGTTTAAAGGTGGCGCTGCCCGAGTGGCTGTTCCTCTATATTAACAATCTACGAGTCTTCAAGTCGCGAATCGGTATCTTCTCGAAAAGCGTGCTCCGTCGTAGACTGCATCTTTGTTTTAACATAAAGTGAGATGAAAATCAAACACAAGACTATCTTTTTTCATACGTCAGCGCTGGTAAGTCACTAAATCCATAAACGAAAACAATATTTTGAGGTAAGCCTGCGTACAAAAGGTAAACCTACACTTAAAAATAACCTTCCTTGCCAGTGTTGGCGTGTCAGCAAGCCCCAGGCATCTGGCTTTGTGTTGATCAGTGTATGATTACTATAGTCACCGCGTTACCAACTGAGTCGTGCGGCCATAAATCATGACCGCACGACCCACAAGTGCAAGCAAGACCCACAAGTACGACGACAAGCAAGACCCACAAGTGCGAGCGAGATAGACATAGTGAATGATTTATGGCCGTACGACTCAGTTGGTAACGCGGTGATTATAGTACATAGGTATTATGTATATTATTTAGATATTTTATTGGTGATATTTTTGGAACACTTAGTCGAGTTACTTTGCGATAAGTAAAATGATTAGGTAGGTATTTAAGAAAGGAGTAATATATATACAGCTATATATACAGTTATATATCCAGCTATAGTTATTAAAATAAGTGAACATTTTAAAGCAAATATTTGTGAAAATTTAAAAATATAATATGATCTTTACGCTTTACAAATAATTATGATTATTATTTAATTCCATTCTAAATTAATTATGAACTTCTGTTTGAAGTTTATGTACATTATAAGTACCTATTTATTTACACTGCTCTGTAATTACAAATAATATTTGTTGTTATATATCCACTACAGAGTACTAATTTTTATCTTATACTAAAGCATGAATGATTATTTTCAACTTTACAGGGTTAGTTCTAATCAGTTAGCATCCTTTTAAGGGCTTATTATGTACATCAAAACAAACAACTTTTACTATGGGGCCAACATAGAAATCACGAAAAAAATTATCAGCAGTTCCATACATTTTGCCCAAGGTCGATGAACTTTTTGTATGGAACAGCTGTTATTTTTTTCCCGATTTCAGTGTTGCCCCATAGTAAAAGTTGTTTGTTTTGATGTACAGAATATGCCCTTAAAAGGATGCTAACTGATTAGAACTAACCCTGTATAATAAAGGTAAGTAGATATGTTGTACATGAATTACTAGCACATATATTGTTTATGCTATCCAAAAGCAAATTTAAACGAAAATGTACTACTTGGTTATTAGGAAAATGCTATTATACTGTCTCAGAATATTTGAATGATAAAAATACTAATTTATAATAATTGACAACGCAATTATGTTAATTACTTATATTATTGCACACCTCTCTGTCTGTGTGGCACTGTATTATTGTATAAGAATACCTGTCCTACCTACAGTCATTAATAAATATTCTTGATTGTTGATTCTATAGTTTTTTAAACCTCTCATTTGCCGGTAAACAAACGTTGGCGGATGGGATCCGCGTTCCGGCATACGAAAGTTTACCACAATTTACTGGAATAAAGAAGGATCATAGATTGATTATGATTTCTCTGTATTTATATTCATTCTTAAATCTTATTATCTTACGTTTTTTTACAATATAAATATAAAAATATAAATATTATATGGACCTGGGTATGTCCTAAAACTGCATCCAGAACCACCGGAGGACGGGAAGCAGCGTCCTCTCAGTTAACGGTGGTAACCATTCTGCGATCCCCAAGCCGCCTGCCAAGCGTGGGGATTATGGCAACACCTCCCTTTAAGGGAGCGGCCTTCGTCCAGCAGTGGACGTCTTCCGGCTGTTGATGATGACGATGATGAAATATTATAAAAAACTTACGCTTAGAGTGCTGCTGGCAGCGGGGCAAGGGTCAGTATCACAGTCCACTGCTAGAGGACTACGGCACAACTTGTTAAAATGTGTCATTGTCCAAATAATGTGGCACGCGGATGGTGGACAACGGGAATAATCGCTTAAGCTGTCGGTGGTTAAGGCTGCAGTGTAAGAACCCGACAATGCGTACGGTGTCGTAGCCTTTGGATCTGACCCTTGACCTAACCGCTATCCGCCTAGCGAGAGCCTCTTGATTATGATTATTACGAAATAAAAACGGCTATAACAATTTTATTTTGCTCACAAAAAAATTTTGTTTACGAAGATAATAAATTAATTTAAACATAGATACGGAACGGAACCTTAAATTGTAACGTCACACACTTGACATATTTTATCCCTTGAATTATATGTTTTGCTGCAGAATTAAAAATAATGTGAGCGTATCCCAATCAAAATGTAATAATGAACATATTTTTGTAGTGCAGTCCTTAATGCACTATGTACCTAAGTGCTGATCAAAATCTTTTTATAAATAATACAAAGACGGGTTGATTAGTCGGATTTGCCTCGCCCCGAATAACAGAAAAACTATTAAAACATCGTATAAATCACTTAAACACACAAAATAGGCGGTACGAGGCTCGCCGAGTCAACTAGTAAATTATAAAATAAGCATAATGCTTAATAATAAATAAGCACAATATAATTAATAAGTACCGAATTTATTTAGAAACTTAGTGTAAGAACAACAAGAAGGAGCCAAACGAGATTGTTTATTCAAAGAAAATGATTAAACATACCTTGCTCTGCGAGACGTATTGGCAGTATGTCGACACACGCGGTTCTGACTTCAAACCTGCTTTTGCTGTACTTTGAGCCGTTACGGTCGACGAATCCCAGAATGACTCGACTCAATGGAGAAGGCATAATGTCTTATCTAAGTATTTTGTAAGCTCTCAAATCTATTTAATTATGAGAGTAAGTAGTTAGACTATTTGAAATGTACGAGACGACCATGAAATAGCACAAACTCAAGCGGCCAGTCATAGCGTAAAAGTTGGTTTAGGTCATTATGTTCCATTTGAAAATGTATTATCCTATTTAAGTATTTTGAAAATGAGAAGTTTTGCAAACGTGCAATTTGCGAATGGGATGTTATGCGACTCAGCCTCAAAGTTAATGTGTTGCACAAATGCTTCTGACATGGCTTAAGTAATTTCTAATTACTTTCTTACAATTTCGTCTGGGCTCTGTTTTATAAAGCAATTGTAATTGTAACAAGCTTACAATTGTACTAGCTTATTGTACCTACCAGTAACTACAAGTTACCAGTTACAGGTAGATGGTTTGTCTTTAACTTATATACAAGTGCTTGTACTTGTACTTTGTACACTGGTTGTCTTCTAGCTTTAGAAAACGCCGTATTCAATTTTTTTTTTGCGGTTCTGCCCGTTTTTCACTACAAATACAAGACTTGTAACTTTATAAAACGGCCCTGGTATTGATTTGATTTTTCAGAGGATCATCGTCATCATCATCAGCCCGGAGACGTCCACTGCTGAACGAAGGTCTCCCCCTCAGAGGGACTTTCAGAGGATGCTATAGTAAAATTCAAGAATACTTAGCGACCGTTGTATGCATCTGTACTAGTATATGACACTCACAGCCATTCACGGCACCTATAAGAACAACACGATGTGGCTAGATCTCAATTTAAAGGGAAGGGAATATATACGTGTTTGTGCATGCATGTAATACAAATATTTCTGCACTCTTTACTAGTAAGTGCTTATGCTCAGTTTCTGGGAACCTGGATTCTCAGGCAGCTAGGTATGGGTATGTCCAAACACTGAATCCAGGACCACCGGTGGACGGGCAGCAGCGTCCGAGCACGTCATTCGGTATGTCCTAAATTGTGCCTTTATATCAATGTATTTAGTATGAAATTTGAATGGAACGGCAAGCTGCCCGTGCCACGACCGCGCCCAACGCCATTTCTTTGTGGCCTGCGCCTAAGGAAAACATTTTACGTGAAATTCGCAATGGATCACTCACTGCTGTTTAGCCCTATTAGTCAGTTTACAAATTATAACAACGTTGCTAAATATGTGCCCTCTGAGTCTGTTTCATAGATTCAAGTTACATCATACCGTCTACACCTACCTACCTTTATAAATTGTCGTAGATCATTTGTCCTACATTTGACGGTATGATTACACCTTTGCAAGGCTGCTATTGTTTACATAACAATGACATGTAGCCATAACTACTAGTACCTAATATTTTTATTATGCTCTAGCTAGAAAATAGTTTCCTAATGGATTTATAATTTCATGTGATTGTAGGTACCTTACCTACCCAGGTAGGAATTGAAGGATCATAAAATTATCGAAAATTATTATCATAATCATCCTACCTTAATCCAATCGCATCTCAAAAAGCATGTCAAACTTTATTATAATGTTTGAAAGTTAAGTCACCTAACAAACAAAAAAAAACATCAAAATCAATTCATATGTAATTGGCGGAGCAATCGCGTAACATACATACAAAAAAACATACAGTCGAATTAAAAAAACTTCAAAGTCGGTTGAAAAGACAGAAATTGTGTTTTGTAAGTTTTTAGAAGCGCCTACAAGATTATATTGTGTAATGAATTTACGTTAGCATTGCTCATAAATAATTACGTTGGTTGGCGCGTTTTATGACTTAACCAATATCGCAGGGTACAAGGTATTATTCATTCTGTGACAGGACGCCAGTAATGTATGTATGTATGCAAACGACTGCAAACATGCCAAGACTGCTATCCAGATCCTTGACGGGA
The DNA here is from genome assembly GCA_905404285.2 of Erannis defoliaria. Lineage (NCBI taxonomy): Eukaryota > Metazoa > Arthropoda > Insecta > Lepidoptera > Geometridae > Erannis > Erannis defoliaria. The sequence continues at coordinate 4,305,005 of FR990066.1, read as the reverse complement.
AGATCACTAACAATTTGTTGAAGTTGCAATTACTGGACCTTCGTCGTGCAGTACCTAGGCCTTATAACCGGACATTGCAACTTGAACAGTTTAGTTATTAAATCTTAGCTCAAACCACGACTTAGACTTAGCCCTTTCGTGGCAAAATTTTATTGAGATGTTGACAATATGATGTCTTTTGTGAGTATTCCCGTATAAATGAAACAAAAATATTTCGACAACAATTTTGGCTAATTTCCTTTTAAAGATTTTCTTATTTAAATATTTCAAATTGGGAGTACCCACTATATAACTTTTCTAGTGTAAGTTTCCAAAGAAAATCCAACTGCAATTTAAAACCGAACGGTTTAACTTCTGTTTGCCCAATTTTCAACCAACTTTGGAATCATTAACGGATGCGGATCCTTCGCCGAGAGTTAATTGGTTGGGAAATTTAATCAATTTTGTAAGTCTTGTTATTTTTGTAATCATATTGAGTAAATAACTTGGTAAAATGTTAAGTTTAGTGTGACCTGTTTTGACGTTTTAAGTTGAAAGCTTGACTTTCTTTCGTAGTGTATCAAGATAGGAAGTCTTTGTAAATGTATAATTGCTACGTGATTTATATGTGTAACTGATACAGTAGGTAGCGATGATTTTCAATCTGAAAAACGTAATCTTAACTATATTGATTTATTTAAACGGGAATATTCACGTTTAATTAAATCACATACATTTTCAAAGAGTGAAACCAGAGCCCATCGCGCGCGCAGCAAGCTCACCGGCTGTGATCGAAACTACAGTCGGAGTATCCGATTTAATTAAACGTGAGTAATCCCGTTTAAATAAATCAAAATAGTTAAGATTCCGTAGCGATGGAAAGAAGTATATTGAAAATAAGGAAAATACACAGAATAAGAAGCAAATACATAAGAAGACTGAGTACTGGACCTGGATATGTCCTAAAACTGCATCCAGAACTGCCGGAGTACGGGCAGCAGCGTCCTCTTAGTTAACGGTGGTAAGCTTTCTGCGATCCCCGAGCCGTCTGCCAAGCGTGGGGATTATGGCAACCCCCTATTAAGGGGGAGGCTTTCGTCTAGCAGTGGACGTCTTCCGGTTGTAGATGTGTGTGTGACATAAGAAGACAGACAAAGCTTACAGATGCTCTAAATTACGCCTTAACGACGGGCAGGACACCTAGCAAGACTAAAAGATAAAAGATGGACACTAGAATCAACATGCAGGGCTAGCATGCGCACCGCGAGAAAATTTTCTCGATTCTTAAAAACAGGACAAGGCTACGAATCTGTATAAGTTTGTCTCGTTTTCGCACGATATAAAGACACGACAATATTTTTTCGCGGTGCGCATGCTAGCCCTGAAGGTGGGAAGGACCAATCGGCAAAAGGAGCAGAGGACGTCCAAAGAACAGATGGATTAACGAGATAATAGACATAGCAGGGAAAGAATGCCGAACAAAAGCAAGGGATAGAGAGATTTGGAGTAAACTGGAGGAGGCCTATACCCAGACTGGGGTTCCAGCATCAGACGATAAATAAATAAATATTTACATAAGATTGCATGTCGTTTGTGTAAAACATTCTAGATTCTAATTGAAAATTGTTATTTAAGGTTGTTGGAATTAAATTGGCTTTATTATTATTATGCACATATTTATTGAATATCTTAGTTTTTCAAGTTTACTCACCTCAAATGGATGGTCCACTTGTTGCAATAGACTGGAATAAAAATAATTGCTTATCTTTGTCACTAGGGTTAGCCACTCAGCTTATACAAACTTACTTGCTTACTAACTGGAATAGTTCTGCACCTCTACCATGACTTGCTGTCGAAAACTTACTTCAGTCGATAGCGTATAAACGCGCATCGAACAGTTTTCGATTAAACTCGTACCATGAGTTACGTGAGCGTTTACTTACTCGCTAGCGTTAGCTCGCTGCTTCGAGTAGTTATCACGTCGGCATGTTGGTACTCTCGTAGTACGTTTCTAACTTCACACTGAATGTAGCTGCCTCTTTTTATCTATGCTCCATAGACAGAGTAAGATGTATATTGAAATAACCCTGCTAATCGAAAGCGTCTCGAAAGGAGTGCGTGAGTATGTTATTGTTAGTGATTTTTTAATTGGTATTGGTTATATTCAGTCAAACTGTCAGGGTCAACACGTTCGTTGTTTACTTTGGTTGTTTAATTGGCTTCAAGTTTATTTTATTTCTGCAAACTAACTTATTTTAGCTAAGTACCTAAAATGCGAACCAGTTCTTTACAATTTCAGTTAATGGTGGAGTATATGGAAAGTTTTGTTTTTACTTTATAAAAATTATAAAAAATAATAAAATAATAATAATTTTAAATAAAGTGCTATAACTTCGAACGATTGTAAGCCAGTGTTTTATAGAAATACTTCGTTTCAAGTGCATAAGTGTTGAAGTGGATTTCCAAAAATCATTCTCATGCCAGCTTGAAAATTCCCTTGTTCGCGTCGTTCGACTTCATACACAGCCGCCTCTAACATATTCCGTGGTAAATTACTTCTTTCGCAAAAATAACACTCAAAATTAAATAAACTTTCACAATAAAATAAGCTATCGAAATGCTTTCACGGTTTATTTTGCTAGTGAATGACTTAACTATTATCGAAAAGGTATTTATCGATAGCATCTGTCAAATTTGTGACTCATGGTACCGAATTAAAGCAACGGATACAAAACGTTAGACGCTAGCGAGACTAGATTCGATAGGTTTTTTACGTAGTGACTCATACTACCGATTTTTAGTTCTTAAGGTGACCGCTAGTGGCGCTGTACAATTTGCCATAGAAATATTTTACGCCTTCGCTAGCGAGTAAATTGTTAAAAACTCATGGTAGTGACACTGATAGCAATGTGGCACAATGCGATAGGATTATCGCTAGCCGTTCATTCATTCGCAAATATATGGATAAGACATACATCAGACATCTTTTTCTAATACTATAAGAATCTCTGTCCTGACATGATGACTGACAGACAACGCACAGCCCTTAGCGCTGGTCGTACAGACTTGAAATTTTGGAGGTGTATTCGTCTCGATACGGAGAGGTGTACTAAGAAGATGGAGAGGATTTTTCGAAAGTCGACCCCTAAGGGGGGAAAAGGGGGGCGAACGTTTGTATAAAAGTCCTTTGTTTTAGTCACGAAAATGTGTATTTGGATAGTTAGTTTAAAATAAAAAATGCTAATTTCAAATATTTTTAACTTAACTAATTAAGGGGGGGGGGGGGGGGGGGGGTGTAATGTTGTATGGAAATTTCTTTGTTTTTGAAGTTATAGCGGTGAAAATTGATATTTGGGTAGTTCATCAAGGGTTTTTGGGGTTGATTTTGCTCGGGATGATTTAAAGTGGTGATTTACTAGACTACACCGTTGCTTACCATTAATTCAGGCAGAGTGTAGTCAAACGCAAACCTAATTAGAATCAAAAAAAATATATTATGAAATTCTGTTGTAATATCGAAAAAAAATGGCGTACTTAATTTTACTTAAATAATAATCACACTAAGGTTAAGATTTTGTATGAATATAAATTAAAATAAATTCATTCTGTCGGTTTCACAGTAAGTAAACATTTTGCGAACGCAATGTTACTGCCGACATAGCTCGCAGGGTTTGCAAGTTGAAGTGACAATGATGGGCAGGCCACATCGCTCGACGTATTGATAACCGATGGGGAAGAAAGGTTCTTGAGTGGCGACCGCGAACCGGAAGAAGCAGCGTAGGAAGGCCTCCCACTAGGTGGACCGACGACGTTGTAAAAGTCGCGGGCAACCGGTGGATGCAAATGGCAGGTTGTCGTACAGTGTGACGGTCTAAGGGGGAGGCCTTCGTTCAGCAGTGGACGTCTCCGGGCTGATGATGCATGTCTCTGCCATTGTAGAGGTACATTACTATACAAGAGACACTAAGTATAGCTAAAGTAACTTTGACTACAGGCTGCGCACAAATAATGCACATTATCTCGAAAGTGCATTTTTGAAAGTCATTCCACATTACTCGCATTAACCGCTTACAGGCGAACGCTGCGCTGCGTCCGAAAGTAATAAATTTCGCTCTTAATCTGATATTCCCTGGCTATTGGACCGCATTGAAACACCCTATATAGGGAAAAATTTACGTTAAAACGGGAATTGCCAGATTTAACGTCGCTATAAATTCATTTAAATTGTATCTAATAATTCTCTATTTAATTGTATCTATACCTAACATTAAATAGGTTAATTTATGCGTAGTCAATATGCGCTTTTTAATTTCCTAAATTAGAAGAAAAAATCATTTTTACTTTTAAAAATATATATTATATTTCATTAACTGAGTCTGCCGTCTGAATGGAGTTCACGTTTAGTTCGTTTTCATTTTTCCTCCTCTACTTTTGGTAAGCATACTTCTCACGTATTTGAATCCACGTTTTAAAACTACGACTAATAGAGCTATGAGAAGAGCAAGGTCGAGGTAGATTTTCTGGTACCAAGGCACCAGAAGTGCTGCGGAGCGTAAATGTGGGGCTCCTTTAGTTTTAATCACGTGCTCTACCCAGTGCACCATCTCTGCTCCTGGCTTGACGGGACGGTCGTGGTGGATGAAGGAGAGGTACTTGGCTCGCTCAGAGTATCTGAAATATAATACAGAATTTAGCAAATTATAATAATAAAATAATACTCCAGGATTTTTTTATGGAGTTGGGCAGGACCATGATGCCAGAAAAGCAAACAATTAAAACAAACAACACAACAAGCAATGATAGTACTTGCTTCACTAATCTAGATTATTATTTTGAAGGTTAGTTTTCAATAAGTATATTTTAAGTTTGTGTGCTTCGTCTTCGACTATAAATTGCCGCTTACCAACATGTGAGACGGTGGTTAAACGCGAACTTGAAAAAAATACATGTAGCAGGTAGAGTGAATACTGGAGAAACTTGGAGAAGATTAGCTTGAGACTGGGATGCGTGACGATTTGAAGATTTCCATGACAATAACGAAGAAGATAACTGACGAGTTAACGAAAACGTTTAATAGAGAATTAGAAAGTTATACGATCATTTACGGGATATTTACAGTGATTGTGTTGTGAATCGTATAACTAAAAGGGGATAGCGTGAAAATTTTCGAGACTTACTAAGCAAATTATAATAAAATATACGAAAAAGCAGTTTCAATTTAAGACTAGGGTCGACGCTGCATTGTCTCGATTTTTAAATTTACTATTGTTTATGTAGAAACATCATTTTCGCGAATTTCTGCCTATTAATAGTCGAATTCATAATTTAACAAACTAAACTGACATTTCGAGTATTGCAACTTTTTGCCAAAATGTTAATAGTTATCAAACTTAATAATTTCACACTAAAGAGCTACTTCAATATTTTCTAAAGCTGTTGTTCCTGACTCATGTACGATTTCAATCTTTTCAAGGTCAATCATGAAAATAAAGTTACATTTCCTTGTAGCAATTTACAGAACAATTTTTTTATACAAAATGTTTTCCATTTTCTCTGGACCTGCATTTCCACTGGCAGCACTTCACATGTTTAACGGCACTTAATACTTATTCAATAATTCCTTTGAACGATAAAAACTATATCCATCACTACGATTCTTTAGCTGGCAGCATTATTTTGAAAAGATACATTTCAATCTGTAAGTTTAGTCCGTTTAATTAAAGATCGTTCGATTGTCGAGAACTTATTGTCTAGACAGATGTGATAAATAAATTTAAAAAATATAATTAAAACCGACAACAGAACATGTAGTGAAAAATCATGAAAGTTTATCAGTGTATTCTGTATCAATTATCACCTAGTTACAACGCTTTCATACTTTATACATTATGTGTTTATAGATAAACTTACTTTGGATTGCTCAAGATTTCCTCAATGGCTTCTTTCAGCTTTCCAGACATGTCGTATGTTAATTCTACTTTGAGAGCAAACCCTCTGTTGACGGCTCTGGCGACGTTGACGAACTGGTCAGTGAAGACCGGGATACCGATGACTGGTTTCCCGGCATAGATCGTTTCAGTTGTAGATAACAGACCTCCGTGCGTAATGAATAAAACCACATTGGGATGAGCTGTAATAAACAAGACCTATATTCTAAATATGACTGACCTGCCAATAAAAATTATAGCCAGTGTCACTCGGGATGAATTAAGGATTCAACGACACCCCATATTACATCCAAATCCTTTCAGGTATTTAGAAGTTATGGTTAAATAAACTCATACACATACATATTATTATACCCTGAAAACATTATATTCCTTACAGTTCTATTATTATTTACGGGGTATTTACTGTGGTTAAATTGCAAAATGAGCTCCCGATTATAGAACTGTAGTGAACAACCGTGATAGTTTAAAACAGACTCCTTTTTTTGGGCAGTCTTGTAAAATTTGCGAATGGTGGTTAGAAAGAAGGAGGGTTAGACTTTAGTAGGTATTTCGGCGTGAGGGCCTATTTTTCAAAAAGCAAATCGTATGAACTTCGTTTTGGAAGTAATTAATGATATTAATGAACTGTATGTGTAAGCGTTTTAAATAATCATTCGTAGTAAGTTACGTTTCTATATCATTGTTTGTATATATAAATCTTTAAACTTTAATGTTAAATTTACGTTAAGATAAACAATAAATACTGCGTAATATCTTCTCGTCCAAAATCCCGCAGTGTCTGAAGACAAGGGTCTACGATCAGTGTGTGTTGACATATGGAACTGAAACGTGGTCTTTAACTGCTGGACTTTTGGATAAAATCAGAGTCACGCAACGGGCAATGGAGAGAGCTATGCTCGGAGTTACTCTGCGCGATAGAATCCGGAACTAGGATATTCGCCAAAGAACCTAAGATACCAACATAGCTCGCATGGTTTGCTAGTGGAAGTGGCAATGGGCAGGCCACATCGCTCGAAGAACTGACAACCGTTGGGGAAGAAAGACTATTGAGTGGCGACTGCGAACCGGACGACGCAGCGTAGGAAGGCCTCCCACTAGGTGGACCGACGACATTGTAACAGTCGCGGGCAACCGGTGGATGCAAATGGCAGGTTGCCGTACAATGTGGTGGTCTAAGGGGCAGGTCTTCGTTCAGCAGTGGACGTATCCGGGCTAATGATGATGATGAAGTTAAACAAAGCTGCCAGGCTCAAATGGGAGTGGGCAGGCCTCGTTAGCCGAATGCACCCGGACAGAATGGCAAAGGTCTCTACGGATTGGGTGCCCCTGAACAGTCGACCCTCTGACACGATGGCGCGACGAATTCGGGAAGATTAAAAAAGACTGGAAGGCGATCTGGCCCAAGATCGAGACAGCTGGAAGAAATTGGGAGAGACCTTGCCCAGCAGTGGGACAACACAGGTTAAATAAATAAATAAAAGTAAGTTACTGCATTCACAAGGCTTTCTATGAGTAAGTCTCTATGAAAAGTGGAATTGCATAGTTTGGTAGATTTGAACTTCTACCACTAAACTATGGTCATTTTGTGTGTTTGACAAAGAAATCACATCAACAATTTTATTGTGACAATCGTGAACAGTGTCCATTTATACGTCGTCGTCAGCCATAAAACGTCCACTGCTGGACGAAGGCCTCCCACTTAATAAAGGGGTACATTATACGTACATAATAATAAATATTCTCGATACAACCAAGATAATTCCTGGCTTGTATATTTAGACTAAGAAGAATATTTTGTGAGTAGTCAATCAACTTACCCAAAATACTTTGCTGAGGTGCCCAGTCTAGAATATGAACGTTATTTGGCAAGTTTGACATCTTTTCTTCAAATTTCCACAAAACTGTTTGTTTTAATGAACCAAACACTTCCAAAATTTCTTTTTTGACGTTTTCTGGTAAGTCTTTGCTTTTTAAGTTTGATCCCATACTAAAGTAAATTACTCCGTGCTTAGCGTCTTCTATGATTTTTTTTAAGTCCTAAAACACATTTTAATTCAATGATATCTATAAATTCAAACAATACATACAATATTAATTAAAAATAATCATATTTTTTTTTATGAATGTTGTGTACTTTATTTTAAATATGTTCTACATTATGGGTCTCAGTAACCTGAAATAAATAAATAAATAATAAATTAACCGATAAGATGCTGCTGCCTGTCCTCTGGCAACCCGAAAACCCCGAAAACATGTATGTTCTACTGAATATCTAACTTACACCTAGAGGTTTTGATTTCTCTTCGATATGGTATCCACCAATATTGATGTAGTTTTGCGGCAGTCTCCTTGCTTCTCCCATGGACACGTGTGAATTCCCGAGCACAAGTGACACATTATATTGCAACTCTGTGAAAGAAGGTGGTTTTTTTCCACGTGCCTCAATATGGGGTGCGACAAGTCGGTTGTACGATCTCCAGTCTAGATATCGGCCTATTCTGTAATTAAAAAGCATTATAATTCGTATTAAAGTGATAATTATAATACGTTTTGTGCCTTAACTATGATAGTTTTTTACCACAAATCATCGTTACTATCACTATTATTCTCGCTGTTAAATCATTGAATAAGTAAATACTAATCTAATGACAACTCAAACATAAAAATACTTTTGGAATATAGAATTAATACGAACATATATATAGTCCACTGTGACACAGGAGATAAAAGACAAATTTAATGATACCTTGTAGAGTAAATGTAAAGTTGTTTATTTTAAACGAGGCAATATTTTACTACACATAATTACTCGAATATACATACATACATACTTACTAGTATTTTATCAGCTATCTAGTTCCTATAGTACAAGCTTTGCTTAGTTTGGAGATAGATGGCGCTGTGTGAAATGTCCAGCATTATTCATTTATTCTTTATTTATACTCGTACGCGTCAAAAATATCCTACCTACTTGAGCAACCAGGTAAAATCTTTCGCATCATTAATATCAGTGTCGTTTAGTACCGATTTAGTCCAAATAAGTAATATAGTTATTTTGGAAGGCTTGCAAAATTTAGATCCATATCTAACACGTCATTAACAAGAAAATGTTTATAAATTAGGTATCTAAAAACAAACAACCGTAATACGACTTACGTGGATTTTATAACGGTTTGTTTGATAGTGAACCAAAGCTCTTGTACTCGCTGACTGAATGTAAATGGTGGATTCTCAGTAACATCATATCCATTATAAGCAGGATTCAATCCCTCGTCGATCAAACTTAGTATCATCCAATGTGGCTCAATGGTGGACAACCAAATGAAAGGGGCGCCATAGATGGCTCCAATCCTGAAACATTTTTTATTCATTGATAGAACTTTCAACGTTGATAGTCCATGGCAGCGCCGACGGCACTCTTGCATGTTCGTAGTACCTAATAAGAGGGTATAAAAATTGAACTTTTTTCTCGATTACTATACAGAGGATGGATTATATATCATATGTATATAATTATATTGTAACCTTTAACTCCCATGGCACTGTTTTTATCTTAAATTATAACGATCTCAGGAGATTTTTGTTGAAACATGCGCCTTAAGTTAATTGGACTAGAAAGTCCAACTTGTCCACTTCTACTTCTAGTTTTGGAATTGTGACGGTATATTTTTTTAATGCCATCCACTGATATTGTGCCTTTTTCAGGATTATTCAGAGACACACAAAAGAATATGTCAATAATTTTAAATACACAAAAGATAAAATCACGTATTTTTATCCATTCAGCAGATATAAAGAAGAGAAAGAGAAAGAGAGATCTCAAAGAGAATCACCTTGTCTTTTGAAGATTGGCGGGAGAAGACGTGCCCCAAAATTTTGAGGTCGATCGCGGATTGAATCCCGGGCTGTGACCATATCAATGAATTCTTTAGAATAAATAAACACACGGATTTAAAAAAAAACATACTACTTAGGCTTTTCGGCGCAAGACAGCTAATAAAAATGAAGAAAGCAAAAGAGAGAAATATAAGTATAATGCTCTCTCACTTCCTCTCCATCTCTCCCTCTCTCTATGCCTCCCCCCCTCTGCCACAACCCCCACCCGCCCCTCATGTTAGTCATCCTTTTGTTAGTCATGTCCGCAGTCTAGTCTGCGAGAACGAATTTAGTAAGTACCTAAAATTAAGAACATAATTTCGAATTATTACATTACAAGAATTAAAAAAAATTGGTCTTACGAGCTCATTAAATCATTGAAAAACCACTCTGCGATCACTGCGTCGAATTGTTGACTTTTGTCAGCTAGAAGTTCTTGAAAGTTTGTTTCTTCTAATACCGACGATGATATCATATTCCCCATAATCCATAGGAAATTCTTCATCGAATCGTATGAAGACGCACCATTCATAACGTTTTTCAAATTCAGTAGGACCTCTGAAATAAATAAATTAGAATTGGTGTAGATATAACACAGCGGTATCTGGCCCCGTACTAAGCAAATCTTGTACTATCATAATTATGGTAATCAGATAACTGACAGTACACGGGCATAAGCCTTTATTAACTACAACAAACTACAAAGACTACTTACTCTACTACACAAAAAAAAGGATGTATCCAGACCGATGAAAGTCTAGAGACAATCCAAATGCTTAAAACCACTAACAGTCGGCAGCATAGCCAGAATGCTGGCGGGCTTGCCAAGCTGAATGGCCATGCTTATTCGTTGGGCCAAATAAACGCCAGCATTTTGATCACGCGTCGCGTCAACCAGGTACTTGGAAAATTGGCGGAGCAGCACAAGCGACGCAAATATGCTAACCCCGGTAGAGGTTACATATTTGAGTCGTTTGGTGTTGAGAGATTGGGTCCGTGGGGACAGGAGGTGATCATATTTTCAAAAATAAAATACTTGAATATTTCCTCATAAAAAAAAAACTTTTGTTTTAAGTAACATAACTTATATACAGCATAAAAGATAATTTCAGGAGGTACATTAATAAAATATAGTCACAAATTAAATACAATGTCATTCCAATTTTAATAAATATGTCAACAACAAAATACATAATAATTCAAATATCAGTGGTATTAAAATATGTCAGTAACTTTATAACATGCAAAGTCATCCTAACTCTTCCTTTTCGGTATGGGTGCCGGTAAGTGTCTGTCACGCCCCTGCTGAATGAAAGAGCAGTCTAATATGGCGGCAATCATCGCCAAGACGGTGTTGGAGCTGGTCCTTACTCTGCGCACTATGGATGCGGCGCGTTTCCGCATGGTTGCGTGAAAACAATCGGTTCGCGCTTCCGCTAACATGCCCGAAGCACTGCAGTACCGGGGCAGCCCCATCACCGCCCTGAACGCGTTGTTGCACTGGACGCGGAGGGCACTGTAACATTTTTCTGCGTAATTAGCCCACAGGCTACACGTGTAGAGCGATGTGCAGTACAATCTAAAGAGCGTAACTTTAATAACCTCTTTTGAACATCGTGCGAGCCTGCGAGCTATCATGTTGGCTCTTATAGACAGAGCCCTCCGCTTCCACTCTATGTCTATATGATCTCTGAGACCAGCCGTGAGCATATGCCTTAGGTATTTGAATTGTTCTACCCATTTAAGGGGAACACAATTCATTCTCATTGGTGGTATGTCCTGAGGGCATTTTACGCGGCCGGACACAAAGACCATGCACTGACTTTTTGACACATTATATTTTAATCCGTGGGCACAGGCGTACTCCTCACAAATCCGTACTAGCCGCCTTAAAGCCACAGACCGACGCGCTCAGCAACACCATGTGGTCTGCGTAACTCATGTTGTTGACACACACACCGTCAATGTGGCATCCGACATGCTGGCTGCTGAGTTCGACGATTAGACTATTTATGTACAGATTGAACAGGGTCGGAGATGTTAATCCACCCTGCCTGACTCCACACTTGAGCCGGTACGAGTCCAACATTGTCCCCGCCCATCTGACACTGTTAATCTGGTGCGCATACCAATATTGGAACATGCTAATTATCTCGTGTGGCAATCCGGTGTTCCTCAGCTTGCCCCACTGAAGGTCATACGACACCAAATCGAAGGCATTGGATAAATCAAAGAAGCACGCATACACAAGAGTCTTACGGTCTGTGTAGTATTTGACGGTATACTGCAGTATAGCACTTTCAGTGGACATCCGAGGACGAAACCCAAACTGGTTATCAGGTATACAAACATCCAGGACATACAAACAACTGGCACTGGAAGCGCAAAGCCGCAGGTGAGTGAGACAGGCTGAATGTTGCGACTTGGGAGAGGCTCAAGTCCTTCAGGGGATATAATGATAGGTGACTATGATGATGTTGAAATCATCGAGACACAGAACAATCACCTCGACACATTAAATTTAAACCTAAGTGAGAATCGAACCTCCAAACCGATTGATCCCCAAGCCGCCTGCCAAGCGTGGGGATTATGGCAACCTCTTCGAGGCCTTCGTCCAGCAGTGGACGTCTTCCGGCTGTTGATGATGATAATGAGAATCGAACCCACACCCTACAGCTCACAAGGCAAAGCTATCTTTAAGCTGCACTACAAACAGCAGTTACAATTTTGTAGAAGATAAAATAACTCTAAGATATGACAATAGCCTACAAGTGGAAACATCATGGTTAATATATTTAGTTGTTTTTTTTTCATAGTGCTGTAAGTACAAATTGCCATATAAGCGGCCAGGTTCATATGCCAAGGGCGGCGGCAACCAGGGACCTAAAGTCTTTATCCCGAACGGCGCAAACATGTACATTCTATATAGGTACCCGTATTTGTGTCGTTTGAGGTTTTCGACATTAGAGACGGCGGCGCCAGCATGATCTTTTGTTCTAGGAAGATGAATTGGCGCTAGTGTGTCGACACTTGAAGCGTCTCAAACCAAATGCCGTTCTACCTTCCGCGGCATAAGGGGCATTCCATTGGGTCTCTTGCCGTCATCCAGCATCAGAACATTAGGTTCAAAAGCTGATGGGACGCAGGTACTAACAAAGGCCCGACGGATGATGTCATTCAAGCTGGTGTGCCGCGGAATGCACTTCTCTCACAAGAAAGCGCATGGTGGCCGAACCGGTCCGCTATCGCTATCATCACCGCAAGAGTGAGAGGTGCGATCTGGCAAAGGGAAAATACTAATCTGAACGTATGATTGTCTAAAAAATTACTAACTTTTTGGACGGTAGCGCATGTAACTATGACATTTGTATACATTTGTTTGTATTTGTTTGCCAGTTAGTCAACCGCTAAGTAGTGTGCAAGCATTACCTACTGTGTTCCAGTTTGAACGGCAATTTTGCCAGACAAATTACTGGATATGAAGAGATTTAACATCTAATATCTCAGGGTGCAGTGCAGTGCGGCGCAGGATTGTGTTGTATTCGCAAATTCATAATTCTGGCACTGCTACTGTTATAGGTAAACGTGTTGCTCGTCTCGTCACTAGAAAGTATTAAAAAAAATAACATTATGTTGCTTACTCATTTGCTCCCTCATTTGACTCGTTCCATTGCTAACATCGACAATGTGTAACATCGGATTGGTATTGTTCGACGGAAAAGCTGTCATGTATGTAACCTGAAAATATAGTCTAATGAAAATACTGTTCGTCGACTTATTTGTTTAATCAAAACCATTTTGATACTCTGTATAGCGGTTTCTCAAGTATACAAAATTACTTTAATTTAGAGAATTAGTCAAATTAAACAGTAAAAGGTTTAACAGAATGTGTCTAAAGTTATATTGTACTACAAGTTACATTGATCACGATTTATATTGTACTATAATTGTTTAATTAACTATAATAAAACTGTCAAGCTCAAACTTTTAAAGCATTCATAATTATAGATATGATACGATTATTTACCTCATGTCCAGCATTCAACAAGTGTCTGACGACTCCATCGCCAAGGATTTTGTGGCTTCTAGCCGGCATAGGAAATATCACAAGAATTTTGTAACCATCACATGCACTAAATGCTGCAAAGGTGCAGATCAATCCCAAAATTACTTTTATCATTTTGAATTTTTTAATTTTACCTAATTTGGTGACCCTGAGTTAAAAACTCTACTTAGTAACAAATCTTAGGATATCTCTATTAAATTTGTTAACTTATTAAATTGAAATGTGTGAGAGAAAAATTAAGTATAAGTGCTTGAGACATAAAATAACACTGATCAAAGTGAAAAACATGAATTGCTTTTTGTTGAAACATGCGAGATTAAAATGAACGTCTGCCTACTTGGTCCTTTAACACTAAACTAACGGCATTAAGCCGCAGTCCAAGGTCGTAAGTAGTATGATAACTTTGTATTATGTTTACAGCTTTTTATTTACGATATAGCCATCAGATAAAATTATAATCATTACTGTTGAAATATTATACAATGTAGGTGCTACCCCAGTCTGGCAAGATATAGATAGAACGAATCACAAAGATAAGCAAATTGAACAACGTATTAATATTTGTGATAATATATGAGTGTACACGCGCACAATATTGTAGTCAGCGTGAGAAGGCAAAACATTAATAAGACGCGGTATGGTCTCTAGTACAATAGTTTGTATTTTGCTACTTACCGATGCTCACAGGTAAACAATGTCTCATTTCAAATGGGTTCATGTGTGTCTTTGCGACAACGAAGTGTAGTCGTAGACGAGGTCTAAGATAGAGCATCTTTATTTACATAATGCTTCTCACTATAACCTTCGTGTGAAGATATTCGGAGAGTTCCGAAAAAACTCGCATGTAGGGTGTCCCAAACGTTTGCAACGTGCAGTACTTGAACACGCTCTATAGAAAGTAGGTGGAACATAAAAAGCATGACAATTATGTCTGTGATGAAGTCTTTGCAATTTGTTACCAACTGCAATTAATATCTAGTTGTTCATTATTTCAAGGTGTGCTTTGCTTGAGCAGAACAAATGGAGCGAAATAAAAGCTGAGTTAACATTATAGTAGGTAATAAAATTAAATTTACATAATTATTATTAAACTTCTACCGCAAATATAATCAACAAAAAAGTAGCCAAAAATATGTCATCTTACAGATAGGCATGGAAATCTATAATTTGCTATAACATAAATTATTATTGTCACTTTTTAACTTGTTTGTGAAATAAGTTTTGCGTTTTATTTATTATGACTTTGAATGATGAAACTATACATTTAGTTACAAACGAACGGGTTACTATAAAAATTTCAAAGTCATCATGATCCCTCCAAAACAAGTATTTATTTGGGACTAGCTGTAACTGCGACTTCGCTCGCGTGGATCAAATAGTTTTATGCCCATTACCTTATTTTAATTTAAATTATATAAATAAACGATTAAGAGGGTTTAAATTAAATCATCATCGCCCGTAGACATCCACTGGTGAACGAAGGCCTTCCCCTTAGACCGCCACTCTGTACGACAACCTGCCATTTGCGTCCACCGGTTGCCCGCGACTACCATCATTATCAGCTCGTAGACGTCCACTGGTGAACGAAGGCCTCCCCCTTAGACCGCCAAACTGTACGACACCCTGCCATTTGCATCCACCGGTTGACCGCGACTTTTACAATGTCGTCGGTCCGCCTAGAAGGAGGACTACCTACTGGGCTGTGCGGTGTTAAGTACCTTAGGATACCACAGAACATTTTTAGAAAATCGCATGTCAATCAATTTATTTTCCTTTACTCCAAACTCTCAAGATACTCATTAACCAGTATAAGCTGATCCTCAGAACTTAGGGGCTCGGTATTTTCCGGGGTTCAAGTTATAGTGGACATTTAAATTACGTCATAACTTCTTTATTCCTGGGCCGATTTTGATAAAACATAGCCTATGTGAATTATCTCCGACAGACAGACAATAATTTAAAAACTATAATTTTAGGTTCTGTTGCTCTCATACACTTCTAAAAAAATGATTTAAATATATCTTCAATGTACAGAAATCGCCTCGTTACAGTTTTAATATATGTATAGAATCAGATTTTTTAACACTTTCATTTACGTTCTTGTTTATTATGGGCTTTCACAAATAAAATAAGTTGACTACAGGTGAATAATAATTTTGTAGCAAATAATAATAACTCTTTATATTATTTATACATAAACACAACACAAATTAATACTTAACGAGTTAAAAACAAAATACAATATCTCTGCATGGCACATTTGAAATTTTACTTTCATGTTACGTATTTAGTTGGTTTTTTCTTTGCTGGATATTTTCTTAAAAAATATATTTTTGAGTTGCTTATACAGAAGTATTACACAAATTGCTACTAAAATTAAAACTACAGTTAGATCGAGGTACATTTTCTGATACCAGGGCACCATTAGTGCTGGAGAGCGAAGATGTGGTGCTCCCTTTGTTTTGATCACGTGTTCTGACCAGTGCACGATTTCTATACCCGGCTTTACAGGCCTGTCGTGGTGAATAAAAGACAGCTCTTTAGCTTTCATTGCGTACCTGAAATTAGATATTGAGTCTGAGTTCAGTACAAACAAAATGTTAACGTTGTTTTTTCTCTTTTTATAAGATTGTTACCGATATTATAGTATATATTTTCGTTTATTTCCTATTAATAAGTATTATTTGTAATTCCTGATAACGTACAGTACATATACCCTCATATGCAATTCCATAAAAGTAATTATTGTACATAGTATACCAGACTAAAAAGTATTCTTAGTCTGGTATACAGATGTTTCACTGAAATAATAAAATAATTCACATAAAAAAATATTGTTTACTTCACTTAATTTTAATTATCACATGAAAATAATTGAATACTCACTTGGGATCGTTCAATATGTCATCAATAGCTATTTTAAGTTCATCGGGCAAGGAGTAAGATAAGTCCACTTTCCTCCCAAAGCCCCTGTTCACAGTTCTGGCGATATTGCTGAACTGGTCAGCAAAGACCGGTATACCGATAACGGGTTTCCCAAAGTAGATAGCTTCTGTGGTGGACAGCAGCCCACCATGAGTTATAAACATAAGGACATTTTCATGTGCTGCAAATCAATAATAATTATTGTTAATCTAGCTGAACAGGCAGACGTTGTCCTGTCTTAGAAAAATATTTAGGCATACGAGTATTTATCGTTTCAATCGTGATATAGGTTTATTTTAATTCATTACAACATCCTATTGAAAAAGACGTTTAGTATTTCACGAATTAAAAAATTAGGAAATCTTTTCATTTTTAAAACCTATTAGGTGGGTATATCTTAAAACTTTATCCAGAACCACCAGAGGCCGGTAGCAGCGTCCTCTCGGTTAACAGTGGTGAAGCGTTTGCAGCCTGGCAAGCATGAGGATTATGGCAACCCCCTCTATTAAGGGCGAGGCCTTTGTCCAACGTCTTCTAGCTGATGATGACATGAACATTTTAAAACAAAATATATACAAATCTATCCAGCCGTTCTCAAGTGATGCGCTTTTACCAAAGAACAGCATTTCATTTTTATATACATTAGGTTACATACGGAACTTATTATATTGACGATGTAGTTGGTAAATTTACTGCACCGTCAATAATTTTCCCATAATTTTCTTACCTAAAATACTCTGCTGAGGTGTCCATTTAAGGATATGAACATTCTTGGGCTTGTCAGGTAAATCTTCTTCAAATTTCCAAAGGATGGTTTGTTTTAGTGTAGCAAATACCTTCAATAGTCCTGCCTTAATTTCTAAAGGCATGTCTTTACTTTTGAGATTCGAACCCATACTGAAGTAGATGACACCATGCTTTGATTCATCTAATATTATTTTTAAATCCTTAAACAAATACTTAGTTTAATTCAAAAGTCTGGATAAAAATGCGTAATTAGACAATTATTTTTGATTTGATCATTTTCAAGGTTGGTTGACAATATAACCATCGCGGCTCAAACCTGCACTAGATTAGCACAAGGCCACAGCAAACGGCAAGATAGGTTATTCATTATTATTTAGGTGTATTTGAAATTACTTTATTTTTAGTATTTCCAAACTTACATCTGGCAATGGCATTATATTATCTTCTATATGAAAGCCCCCAATTGCCTTGTAATTTTGTGGGACTTTTGTAGCTTGCCCCATAGACACGTGTGAGTTTCCTAGCACCAGAGATGCGTTGTATCTTAACTCTTGAAAAGAGGGTGCTACTTTCCATCTGGCATCTATATGAGGAACTATCAAACGGTAATGTTCTTCATTGGTCATGTACAGCACGACTCTGAAAATTTAAAATACCATACATTCAATTAGAAAACATTATTTAAAATACTGTGTCTGTTAATTCCCTTCCTTTTTTGTCAATATTTAACATAATCGAAATTCTTAATTTTTTCTACGTTTTGCAATTTCACCATAATATCATAAATAATAAGAAAACCACACAAGTTTTTTAGTGCGTAGGTAATTAGCGTAGGTACCTGTATATTTTAGGAACAAACTAAGTACTTCCAAATACAAATTTAAACACCAATCAATCCATCCATTACAAATGTTGAAAACAAAACAATGTTTGTTTTACCAAACATTAATTGGCGAATTTTTGTATCACTAAATCTAAGATGTTTTATTTCAACTCACTGCACTAAATAGTATAAAATGCAATCATTTTATACACAAACTAGAGGTCGCCCGCGACTTCCTTCGTTCGTCGCGTACGGAAGAAATTCGTGCCGCTCCCAAAATGCACCACGTTTATAACCCCCCAAAAGTCAATCAGTCAGGACAGAGATAATAATAATAAAATAACATTTAATATAGATAGATAAATAGATAAATGACTTACGTTTCTCGCAAAACTGTTTGTTTGATAGTGAACCAAAGCTCTCTAAGCCTTTGCGTGAAAGAGAGAGGAGGCAGTTCTTCAACATCGTATGTATTATAAGCCGGGTTCAAATATTCGTCAATGGTGCTCAAGATCATCCAGTGAGGTTCGATAGAGAGGAACCAGATCAAAGGAGCATCGTAAATTTTTGCTATACTGTAAATTGGCAGAATATAATTGATTACAAAAAATAATAATAGGAATAAGTATGCGGTTTTGCTACAATTTGTGTAGCATGTGGGTTGTGACAAAATCAGATGGATTATGTAGGTGACTGAGTCTAAAAAAACAAATTGACATCTGTATGTGCGAGTACGTTTGTACCATACGGGATGCTTGGTACTGGTGTAGATGTGACCACTCAATAAGTAAAACGTTTTTGAGAAGACTTTGCATAATTCGAGGGAAAAATGTCTCCTTCCAAATGCTGTGCTGTTTCGCAATATTTTTTGTTGGTCAATAACAGTTTATTCGCGATTTACTATTCTGAATTTACCGATCTTCATAAATTTTCGTAGGTAAGTACGTTGGGCAGCAGCGTGCACTCAGTTAACGGTGGAGAGCATTCTGCGATCCGCAAGCCGCCTGACAAGCGTGGAGATTATGGCAACCCCTTCCTATTAACGGGGACACGACACCTTCGCCCAGAAGTGGACGGGCTTCGGGCTGATGACGTGTTTGTGAAGTAGTACTTCATCCAATCGCAAGTTTTGATTAAAATGTGAGCAAAAAATCGTTACAGTGGTTGAAATTTTAAATAATAAACTACCTATTTATCAAAGTATTTTGTCTGTTTTGTAATTGTTTTGTAGTCAGAAAAAATGCAATTTATTAGTTTACCCAGCATAAAGTTCCGAAAACATCCACTCAGCAATAACAAGGTTGAATTCCTGATTCGGGTCTGCAAGCAACTTCTGGAAGTTCTTGTGTTCTATGCTCTTCGTGGCAAACATTAGGCCCATGAAGAATATATAATTCTTCATCCAATCCTTATTCTGACTGAGCATTATGTTTGTTAGATTCATGCGTCCTTCTACAAAAGATGATTTTATCTACTTAATTATGAGATTTGAATAACATAGCCATAATAGTTTGTACCCAACTAGAATTCTATCGGTTTTCTGGCTGGCGACTCGGAATAAAAACTAAATAAATAAAAACTTAGTTTTTAGCCGACTTTAAAAAAGGAGAAGGTTCTCAATTCAGTAGTACGTTTGTATGTTTTTAAATGTTAGTTACCTCAGAACTTCGTCAATTATAAACTGAATGGGAATTATAATTTTTATTTGAAAGGATATACTTTGAAATTGACAGGTCAGGTAACGAAGGAGCAAGGGATGCGAAGAATCCCCAGAAGACGCACCACCCCCAACATATGAGTTGATAACCGAGGGAGAAGAAAGGTTCTTGAGTGGTAACCGCGTACGCGGTACCGCGGTAAAGACAGCGTAGGAAGGCCTCCCACTAGGTGGACCGACGACATTGTAAAAGTCGCGGGCAACCAGTGGATGCAATTGGCAGGTTGTCGTACAGTGTGGCGGTCTAAGAGGGAGGCCTTTGTTCAGCAATGGATGTCTCCGGGCTGATGACTTTCAGATTAGTCCCATAGAAATTTCATCAAAATCGGTGGTTTTTAAATCAAAATAACAGGAAAAAAAGATGACATCCAAGTACCTAATCGAAATTGAAGTTAGTTAAGTTTTGAATGCTTTTTAAAATTAAAATCGATTCCTTTTTCAATTAGTTTTGTCATAAATATTAGCCTAACCATCAGCTTATCTTAGTCTACAGCTGGAGATAGGTCTGTCATTGCACTATTTAGCCCGATTATCAGTTTTTCGCTTGTTTACTGTCCACTACCTTACCCATATCGTCACTCTATCGGGTGTCCTACCTTACGTTTACCGGTTCATGGTGTCCACTCTAAGAACTGATAACAGTTGAGGACGTCAACTGTTATCAGTTCTTCGATATAATATGTAGCCGGCCCACAGCCACTTTAACTTGCTAATACGATGAGCAATGCTGGATCATGGTTCTTTGACGAAAATCATAAACTCACATCCATGTAGGATAAATATTTACTATCATACCTTAAGTCTTCTATATTTCTATATTCTTATTTCTATAAAATAATTCAAATTATTCATATTTACCAGGCATTATATTTTGATTAGAGCTGAGATCAACTTCGTGGTAATTTGGGGTCGTTTTACGTTTTGGATAAGGAGTAACGTACGTAACCTGGGAAATATAAAATAGTCGAGCAATAAATAGACCAACCAACTGATAACCACATCGTACTGTCTCGTCAAGTTGGACAGGTCTGTGTATATTTTGGGGCACGCAATCTACAACCACATACCATGCTTCCATTTCAAGCCCAGACCCGTATCAATGAGGTATTTGGATTTCACGTACAGATTTTGATAACATTGAATTTTTAGCGAAGCAAAAAATCGTGAGGAAACCTTCATAGGTACGTCTGGAGAAGAGATTCATCGGCCCGCTAACGTGGTGGGAATGGCACAATGATCCTTTAAGGGCAATTCCAGTGGATTAATAAATGGGCTGATTATACTTAGTACTCGGCTAGAGCTTAAAAACATGACCTTGATATTTTGTGTTATAAGTACTTATGTTGGCTCTCTTTAGTACTGACCTCATGTCCAGCATTGAGCAGATGTCGAACAACTCCATTGCCCAGGTTATTGTGGCTCCTTGCGGGAATCGGGAATATCACAAGTATCTTATAAGCATTGCATAAGTAAGATGCAGCTATAATGCTCAATATCACTATAATTAATTTTACCATTTTCAGTAAGAAAGGTATAACACTGTCACTGTCTAAAAACAACAGCTAAACATGTCAAGAATATACAAGTTATGCCGACTCCAAAGTCAGGGTTGCTTAAAATTGATTTCTACGCTACCATAAAAATAAACACACGTCTGCACTTAATCGACGTTGTTGCGATTAACCAAATTACTCATACTAGGTACTCGTATCTTTAAAGATAAGACGTATGATTAAATAATTATCATAGCTCACCTGAAGTTTGTATTCTATTTTTTGTCCTTTACATATTTGCTTGACCAGCAAAGTCAAAGTCAGGATATTGAAATCATTTATGAATGTCATACAATGGTACCACATGAATCTTTGATGAATCGATCACATGAAGATGCTATTATATCTTAGAACATTATTTCAATATCGCTACTAATACAAAACAAACGACGAACAAGTGATGAGGATAATATATTTTATTTCAAAATTGTATTGCGAGCGATATTTTCAACCGACTTCAAAAAAGGAGGTTCTCAAATCGTTTTTTTTTGTGTATTTTACGTGGCTACTCCGCCAATTATGAATTGATTTTGTTGTTATTTTTTTGGTAGGATACTTTAAAAAATATCTTATAAAGTTTACCGAAATCGGTTCAATAGTTTGATTTAAAATAAAAATTACTGATTAAATCAAAATTACTGTAAAATTAAATATGATGATGTCATCCAGTAAGTCGAAATTGTAGTAGTTTTTTTTAAAAGAGCGTATTATTATTATTTTAACATGTAATATTATAGCATCATCGTCGTCTGTGACGGCCTTTAACCACACATTCAAACTAAAAAATATTTTTAAAATCCGTCCACAAATTGACGGAGAACTCGTTGACACATAAAGTCGAACATAGAGGCCCTCTTTTTTTGAAGTCGATTCAAATTTGCTTCAAGGTTGGTTTGATTCTAGTAATGGTTGTGGCAAACCAAAGTGTACCCTATAAGTTACTCTTTCTGGTCGGTGACCTGCAGGGCTAACATGCGCACCGCGAGAAAATTTTGTCGTGCGAAAACGAGACAAACTTATACAGATTCGTAGCCTTGTCCTGTTTTGTAGAAGCGAGAAAATTTTCTCGCGGTGCGCATGTTAGGCGCTCTGGGTGACCGTGCTTAGCAGTATTACGAGTTAGTTTTAGTGTGCTTTCATTCTAATTGGAATGTGTTCTATTAGTGTGATAGTTTATTTGAATGTGCCACGCGTGATTACCTCGTATAGCCGCATGTTTACCCGCAAAAATGCAGAAAATTGTGTAGGCAGATATCTTTTGATAATACATTTTGATAACTAAAATTGCTATGACTGTTTATTTCTAGTGTATTACCGCTTTAATACACTAGAAATAAACAGTCTTAGAAATTTTATTCAAAATGGTCTTCCGCAAAGTAACGCCTGAATCAATCACATACGATTTTGATAAGCAAGAGCTGACTGTTTTCGCGATGTCAGGGTTTTCCTTTAGTACAAGTTGGTCACCATGATGAGTAGAATGACATACTTATTTATGACGTACAAATATAAAATCAAACAAATTAGTATATAAAAGACTCTAATCGTCATAAATCAACCGGGATTACACTACGCATATCTCTGAAAACAACAAGAAAGATAATAACACAGACAAGTAATAAAACACATTTAGGTTTCAGTTTGTTTTAGTTTTCTGTTTGTTAACTAATATGTTTGGTAAAATTAAGGGTAAGAGCAGTTGCAATAGCTTTCTTAATATAATTCCAATAACTATAAGCAGCGCAGCGAGATCTAAGTAGTATTTCTGGTACCAGGGTACCAGGAGTGCAGGAGAGCGGAGATGTGGCGCGCCACGTGTTTTGACTACGTGTTCTGCCCAGTGAACCAACTCATCCCCAGGCTTGACTGGACGGTCGTGGAATACGAACGACAGCTCTTTTGCTCTCTGAGCATATCTGGTGTCAAGAGAAAAAATATTTATAGAAAACTGTTTTTTTCTTCAATGGTTTAATTGGCTTGCGTTTGACTGCCATCACGCTTGATGTTGGTCTACGATGGAGCACGTTTGCTCAGTAGTAACTGATTCACTCGCGACTTGAAGATACCCAGATTGTATCTATCGGGAAACACCCACTCCGGAAATTCCATGTTTGGCGGTTCGCACAAAGAAAGTAGAATCATATCAATTCTTTCAGAATTATTTGAATACCAACCAAGAAACGATATCGCTTCTGCTGCCTGATTTAACAAAATCAGAGAAACGTTATAAAGTATGAAAAGAAGAGAGATATGGTCACATCCAAGCTCAATTTGTATAAATTATATACATATAATTGGTTAGGACCTTTGCACATTTATTAAATACGAGTAACTTTCCTATAATAAATAAATGAAAAAATTGGTATATAGCAAGAAAGATGTAGGTATAATATCATTTTTGGTTTTTTTATTTTAGGTAATAATAATAAGTTTTTTTTTACAAAATTCTCTAAGCTATCTTCAAGTAAGTATCAGGCCTGCAATTAAGGATCAGTCTCGGTAGATACAGGAGCCAGATCGACGATGGATCTAGTGGGATTTTAATTTCTCATTGGATCTGTTTTCAAAGATATGATAGAAAATGTATCTGATGAGATTTTTTTGTTCCCGATAGATACATTTTTACGGGTAAGTTCTCATTAGATCCACAGATTTCAAAACTGTATCTTATGGGAAAAACGTTTAACACTAGATCCATCATAATTTAAAATAATATAAAAATGGATCTATCGGGAACAAAAAAATCTCATCAGAGATACATTTTGTATCACATCTTTGAAAATAGATCAAACGAGATAATAAAATCTCACTAGATTCATCATGAATCTGGCTGCTGTATCTACTAAGATTGATCCGCAATTTGGTGATCAACTGCAACTAATGTTTTTAAAATGTTATTTTTGGTGACGATGAAATTTGGTTTAAAGTTGACAAAATCAATACTCACTTGGGGTTGCTGAGCATTTCTTCAATAGCTGATTTGAGTTCCTTAACCATAGTATAAGATAGGTCTACTTTGATCGCAAACCCTTTGCTTGCAGCTCTGATGACATTAGACAATTGATCACCGAGTACTGGCACTCCAATGATGGGTTTCCCTGCATGAAGTGTTTCTGCTGTGGAAAGAATCCCTCCATGTGTGATGAACAAAACACAACTGGGATGATTTAAAAAAAAGTATCATTAACCACATCATCATAATATTACAAACATCTCGTGAGATGCTTATTAAGCAAGCCGATTGGGAAAAGAACTTACCCAGTATGCTTTGTTGAGGAGCCCATTGAAGGATATGCAAATTCTTTGGTAAATCTGACATAGTATCTTCAAATTTCCATAGGACTGTTTGCTTCAGCGTGCCAAACATTTGAACAAATTGTCTTTTGAGGGTCTCGGGCCAGTCCTTGCTTTTAAAATTGGAGCCCATACTAAAGTATATCACACCATATTTTGAATTGTCCATTATTTTTTTCAAATTCTGCAAAAATATAAAAATCGTTATATCATGGATCGACTTGTCTTTTTATATCTTTCTGTTACTGGTTATACAATATCTATACATAATATCTAGCTGTGACCCGCAGTTTTGTTATCTTTAGGTATTCTATAATTTATACATTGTTTCTGTCTATTCTCGTTGATAAATTATGAACTACAAAGTCTTTCCAAATTTCATTGTTTGCAGTGTCGTCGGATTCACGGCACAGTAGTAATAAAATGCGAAAAAAAACTGTCTCTACGTATGTCTGCTTTTTACGATAGCATCGGCTGGTTTACTACCTAATATATTTTTTGATTTCCAAAATATTTTTTCAGCTTTTGCTATTTATGTAAATAGAGTTGATACAAAAAAACACAAAATATACCTTATTTTAAGTTTTTTCCTTGATAAATTCATTTTTAATACTTACCTCAGGTAAAGGTTTTAAATCATCGTCAATGTGAAATCCCCCGATTTGTTTATATATTTGTGGTAGCCTTACGGCTGCTCCCGTAGAAACATGGGACATGCCAAGTACTAGAGACGCATTGTACTTCAAGTCGCTGAATGCTGGCGCAACTCTTCCTCGAGATTCAATGTGAGGAACTACGAGTCTGTTATAATCTCTGGTTTGCAAAAAACTCATCATACTGAAATTAAAATACGGAGTATTGACGTTTATAATATCCCAATTTATGACTTAAAAATTAATAAAATCCTGCAATTGGTTTTTAATTTCTGAAATTGTATTCAATATTATGTATATTATGCTAAGTATTAGGGTCTTAGTTTTTACGGAATAAGTATAAATAAAATCATCATCATCAGCCCGGAGACGTCCACTGCTGAACGAAGGCCTCCCACTTAGACCGCCACACTATACGACAATCTGCCATTTATAAATAAAATAGATTGTGCAGAAATAGAAACGAATTTAACATGAATAATGCTGGTAGCAAAAATTTTTTGATAATAAATTAACACTCCCATCCCCATCTCTTTAACCGCGGGGACGACTGGTAGAAAATGCTTTAGCATTAAGTCTTCCTTTTGTACATTAATGTATTTATGTGTGCAATAAAGAATTAAATAATAATAATAATAAGTCGAGCGCTACGTCGAGCGACAGCGATGTGAGCGGGCAACGGACACCGGCGCCGCCACCACCTGTGCGTCGGGGACGTCCGCCGCTGCCGGCACGCCTGGGGCCTGCGGGGCTACCTGCCTCGCGTCCGGCTCTCGCTGCCGGTGGTGTAGTGCGTCGCATGCGATGGTCGCAGATAAATACCCATTCGATATTGTACTGCGGTGCCATCGCGGCGTGTCGTGTTGCACGTGTTAGGTTCCCGGACACTAACCGTGCACCGCGAACCGTCGGAGATGTGCCCGCGTGGCAAGTACGAATCGAGCGGCGTATCAGCACGTTCAGGACACTCATTGCAAAGCTGATCTGCTTCAGCCGGGGGAATAATCGCCCCCGAGTCATGCGTTTCGTGACTCAGGCCTTTTCTGGGACTGGTTTACGGCCCCAGCAATATATGGCCAGTGTCACGGAACGCATTGACTATCTGAAGCAGAAAGTCTATGCGTGGGCAAACCGTATCCGCCGCTACAGAGAGCGTGTGGATAGATACTGGCAAAATCGCCTCTTCCAAAGCGATCAAAGGAAGGTATACCGAAATTGGGAAGGAGCCGCGCAACGTGTGAACGACGGACATCTACCAGATGCTAACGCCATGACCAATTTCTGGCGCAGTATCTGGTCGGTGCCCGTCGAGCACACCGAGGGTGATTGGATGCGTGTTGTCGAACGGGAATGCGAGGCCATTGAACCCATGGGGCCTATTTTAATAGACCCCGTAGACGTTAGTTGTGCGATTCGTACGGCACAGAACTGGAAAAGTCCTGGGCCGGACGGATTGCACAACTTCTGGATAAAATGGTTTCGATGCTCGCATGACCGTTTGGCAACACAATTCCAAGAAGCTCTCGAGCTCGGTTCCCTCCCTAGTTTCATGACCACTGGTATCACCTTCCTGCTCCATAAGTCCGGTAGTACCACGGAACCCAAAAATTACAGACCCATAACCTGCTTGCCTACCATCTACAAGCTCCTTACATCTATTCTGAGCACTAAAATTAACGCGCACATTATTGCGAACAACGTTTTGGCCCCCGCTCAGAATGAATGTAGGGTTGGGTCCCGTGGTACTAAGGAGCTCCTCCTCATCGACATGGCCATTAGCCAACAAGTTCGGCGGAGCAAAGGAGCCCTTTCCGCTGCCTGGATCGACTATAAGAAGGCCTATGATTCGGTGCCTCATTCATGGCTAGAGAGGATTTTAGAGTTGTATCAAATTGATACAACTCTTAAATCATTCTTAGGCGCATGCATGAGGCAGTGGACCACAGTCCTTCGTCAGCCAGGTGGTGGAAATGACTCCTCTGATCCGCAGGACTTGATAAGGATTGAGCGAGGCATCTTCCAGGGTGATAGTCTGAGTCCATCGTGGTTTTGCCTAGCACTGAATCCTCTCAGCACATTGTTGAAGGATTCAGGACTAGGCTACCGGCTTCGAAGGGGGAGTGAAGTCATTTCTCACCTTCTGTACATGGATGATCTTAAACTGTTTGCACCAAAACACCAAGACTTGTTGGAGTTGCTAAAAACCACACAGGTTTTTAGCAGCGCCATCAGGATGGAATTTGGTGTAGACAAGTGTGCGGTCATGCGTGTGCAGCGGGGGAAAGTTGTAAATTCTCCGGATTTACAACTTTCTGAGATAATGACTCTCAGATCTCTTTCTGAGGCCGAGACCTACAAGTATCTAGGTATGTCAGAGTCATTGGGTATATCAGTAGTGGACATCAAGAAATCAGTGAAGGAGCGCTTCTTTTGTCGCCTGACAAAAGTACTTAACAGTCTTTTGTCTGGTGGCAATAAAGCGCGCGCCTTCAATGGTTGGGTGATGCCTCTACTGATATACTCCTTTGGCATACTTAGGTGGACTCAGACTGAGCTGGACGCCCTGGATAGAAGAGTCCGTCAACTGCTCACTGCGCATCGCATGCTACACCCACGCTCATCTGTTATGAGACTGTACATTCCACGGAAGTGGGGGGGTCGTGGCTTTTTAAACGCCAAGAACCTCCACAATCGTGAAGTGTGCAGTCTTAGGGATTATTTCCTTAACAATGAGTGTGGGATGCATTGCGATGTAGTGACGGTTGATAAGGGGCTCACGCCGCTCTCCTTGGCAAACGAGAACTGGCGCAGACCATCGGTGCTAAGCACTGACGACCGCAAGGAAGTATGGAAGAGCAAGGAGCTGCACGGGCGGTTCTATCGGGCCTTAACGGGCTCCGATGTGGACTTGCTCGCGTCGGTGAACTGGTTGCGCTTCGGGGACCTCTTTGGGGAAACCGAGGGGTTTGCCTGTGCAATTGCGGACGAAGTTATCAAGACGAACAACTATCGGAAATATATCATGAAGGACGGAACGGTCGACATCTGTCGGGCATGCCACCGTCCCGGGGAATCTCTCCGACATATTATTTCCGGTTGTTCGCATCTTGCTAACGGCGAGTATTTGCACAGGCATAACCAAGTGGCCAGGATCATCCATCAGCAACTTGCTCTTCAATACGGCCTTGTCGAGTCGGAGGTGCCGTACTATAAGTACGCACCAGCTCCAGTTCTCGAGAATGGTCGTGTTTTGCTCTACTGGGACCGCTCCATCATCACGGACAGGACTATTGTCGCCAATAAGCCTGATATCGTGATGGTGGATCGGTCCCAGCGCCAGGCAGTGCTCGTCGACGTCACCATCCCACATGACGAGAATCTCGTGAAGGCCGAGAAGGACAAGCTTAGCAAGTACCTTGACTTGGCCTTCGAGATAACCGCCATGTGGGATGTTGACTCGACGATCATTGTCCCGATAGTCGTTTCGGCAAACGGTCTTATAGCGAAGAGCCTCGACCAATACCTCAAGAGGCTCTCGCTGGGCGGTTGGGTCAAGGGTCAGATACAAAAGGCAGTGGTCCTTGACACGGCACGTATTGTCAGGAGGTTCCTCACTCTGCAGCCCTAACCACCGGCAGCTTGAGCCCTGCCCCGCTGCTGGCGGCACCCTAGTTTTTAAGTTTTTTATAATATTTATAATTTTTGTATTTATATTGTAAAAAACTAAAAAATTAAGAATTTAAATAAATACGTGAATAATAATAACACTTTTTCTGTTAAACAATTGAATTAAATTGCAATAAGTATTAAATTATTGTTTTTACTCCGATCATTGAGCCCAAATTAACCTGTGTTGTGTTGTCCCACTGCTGGGCAAATGTCTAATGGTGGTGTTTTATTCATTTAATTTATTTTTATTTAATACGGATAAGTGGACTAAGAAGCAAGATTTCTAGCTTTCCACGTATCGCTACCGGTAGATCTAAGTGGTTTTTTTCCACCTATCCCTACCGGCAGGGATGCCTTGGTAGGGATAGGTGTGGGATAGGTAGGGATTTGGACCAGGCCAAAATAAATAACGATATAACGTATAACGATGATGGCGAATCTATATTATTAACATAAATTTGCACATTACGTTACGTTACTTACGTCTCTCTGAGGATTATTACTTGGATGGAATACCATAACTGAGATATTCGTTGCATGAACGTAAAAGGCGGACTCTCTGTAACAGATAATCCGTTATGACGGGTTAAGATGCTCATCAACCATACTAAGCATCATCGTATCTGGTTCGGTACTAGAGAACCAGATTAAGGGAGCATCGTAAAGGTGTGGTACTTCCCCAGACGGACTCTGCAGTAGAGTCCTACCACTGCAAAACTTAGTCGGTGTGTGTGGATGTGTGTATGTATGTATGTTACTCCTTCATGCTGAAACGGTTAAACGGCTTCGAATGAAATTTGGTATAGAGCGTAAAAACATTGGAATAAAAGATGGGCTCATTTGTATTCCAGGAATCGCGGGTGAAACTGCGGCGCACGGTGCAGCCAAGCTAGTATTCTCTAAGTTTTAGTCCGCCACATTATACGACAACCTGCCATTTGTATCCAAGGTGTCGTTGGTCGACCTATAGGAGGCCTACCTACACTGCTCTTCCGGTTACTGGTCTCCACTCAAGAACCTTTATTCCCCATCAGTTCCTCTAGAGATGAGGCCTGCCCGTTGCCACTTCAACTTGCAAACCGTGAATGTCGGTGACTCTGGTTCTGTGGCTAATACCTTTGTTTCGGATTTTATCGAACAAAGGAACTCCGAGCGTAGCTCTCTCCATTGCCCGTTGTGTGACTCTGGGTTTCTTCAACAGGCCAGTTGTTAAAAAACACGTTAGTTCAGTTATAGCGAGGGTATAAAAAGGTATATCGTCATTATAACGGAATTTCAGGACGTCCTACTCAAACGTTTGCAGTAAGTGAACATGAATATAATCTGGGAGAGATAATGATTATATTCTGTTTCTTAAAGTTATAAAACTGTTAAGTGCTAAGGGTTAAATTAAAACAGCAGGCATTATCAATAAGCAAAACAAGGATTATGCCATTGAAACTTTGGTACTAGAATGCCGTTAATAATCCTACTAACGATGCAGATGAAGCATACAACTTATGCTTGCAGGTTAGTGTAGAGGATTTAATGAATAGCTCTCATAAATAAATCACAAAATTATAGAAAACAAGATTCTTCACAAGAACGTCACTATAATTAATAATTATTTACGTACATCTTTGAAGTCATCCCCTTTTCAACACTTTATGACATTGCGTAAGCAATAAACATGGATTATTTTATGTTACTGAGTATAATATTATATCTATCTATCTTCTAGTCATTATGAGTTTTCAAATTGATGACTATGTAACCTCGGAAAACATCGTCCGATAAAATGATATTTACGATGCATTATATTTATTTTAGTAGACAGGTACTGAGTAGCAAGTCATTGAACCGGGTTTTTGATTAGATAACACAGTTTTTAATAAATACGTTTGTTGGGCTTCATTACTAACCATAACGAATACTTGAAGAATAATTATTTATTCGTTACAAATTTGTGTTCATGAATATAAGGTATTGTGTCAATATACTTGAAATTGGTGACACTACTATCAACGGGAATAAAACCTACCTACTGCGGCTCGAAATTCAAACGTATTGTTAGGACCATTTATTTAGTTTATTGTTACACAAAACAGAATACAATGAATAATTTAGAAAAATTTCACATTATACAATTTCGAGCCAAATTATAGTCCTAAAAATATATACACAGCTTATTACTTGACAACATGCAGTAGATAATAGTCGGTTTCAAGTGGATAAAGAAGAACATTTACAGTAGTTACAGTAGTTTATCTTATCATGGTACAGACAGATACATCTATAACACCTATACCTATAATAAAGATTTATGCCACCTTAAAAGCATATTTTTAGCAAATATGTAAATACTGTGTGTTTGTTACGAGATCAAACACTGTTTTAAGCTATTACGGTTGATCACTACATTTCAATTATTATTGCACCATGTTCATGAGCAGACATCTGCCCATGAACATGATGCATGCAACGGCGCCGAAATATCGAGAGCTCATTTCACAACATAATCATGGTAAATATCTCGTAAATAATAATAAAAAAATCGATCAAACACATTATTTGGTTGAACCGGTTAGCGGTTGTCCCGCAGCGAATCTCCATTTTTATAACACTCGAGATAATTATCATGTATAGATGATGTCGACAGAATCACTGTCACAAAATAAAAGCTTGTGCCGCTCACAATACATAATACCGACTATTGCAATATTTCATCATGTCTCCAATACCATGACTGTTTGATTGTTTGAATGATATAGTAAAGTAATGTCTCCAATACCATGATTGTTAGATTGTTTGAATGATATAGTAAAGTAATGTCTCCAATACCATGATTGTTTGATTGTTTGAATGATATAGTAAAGTAATGTCTCCAATACCATGATTGTTTGATTGTTTGAATGATATAGTAAAGTAATGTCTCTAATACCATGATTGTTTGATTGTTTGAATGATATAGTAAAGTAATGTCTCCAATACCATTATTGTTTGATTGTTTGAATGATATAGTAAAGTAATGTCTCCAATACCATGATTGCTTGAATAATATAGTAATGTCTCCAATACCATGATTGTTTGAATGATATAGTAAAGTAATGTCTCTAATACCATGATTGTTAGAATAATATAGTAATGTCTCCAATACCATCATGTTTTAATGATATATAAGATAAACATAATAAGTGTTGGTCCCAACCGACTCGCAATAAAAATAATATTCTCCAATTTTTTGTTTTTACAGTATTTTAATGTTTAGTAGGTAGTAATTTGAAGATAATCAATCAGGAAATAATTTATCAAACCGTATATCAGAACACAAAATAGCTATAGCATTATGCAATATTTGTTTCGATTGCCAAAGTTTCACAAACATAATTATCGTCAGAATGATTTGACATTATGCATTTTAGTATACCTTTTGGATAGTAAGTAGTGCAATTAGTAATCTAGTATCAGATAATATTTATACAGTAGGTAGGTTTCATACATTCCAGCAATACTTGTGGATGTGTATAGTGCCCAATTGCACAACTTCTAAAACGCAAAAGTTTGCTAAATTCAAGTAATTTTTTTTAAAATTATAAACATTTATATACCAGAAGAATAATTAGTTACTACAGCGATACGTATCAGTTTCTGTATTAAATAAAATTGGTTATTATGTTACTTACATCATTTAAAATCGGAATAGCTCAGGATAATTATGTCAAGAATTCAAGATGTTTCTAGAACTTCAATTAGTGCTTTTTCTATGTGAGATGGTGATGAACTGATCTTGCTTCGCTTTAAAGTGGCAATATGGTTTTTTAAACATGATGTACATTTTAAGATTTGTCTTCTTACATTCTTATAAAATCTAGCCTCATTAACATGACCGGCACAATATAAAGATCCACCGCGTACCTACTAGCAAAGTTTCTTCGTCGACTCATCAGGAAGATCAATGGATAGTCCACTCGTAGTTGGCAAAGCAGATCGGAGCCAGTATGGACCGGGCTATCAGACCAGTATCAGACAAATCACGGATAAGGTGACATAAGAACATCGAAATAAAAACGACAATGTATATAATTATTCTTGCATTTTTGTATTGCAGGATGATTGGCAAAACATAGTATACAGTACACAGCTATATTTAACCCCTCATCCGCTCTGCTATGTTTTTTTTCTCCTTAAACTATCTGCAATGCCGTTGGCGATAAAGTACATTTTCGTACAAACTTCTAGAATATTGACTTTCCTTGATTAGTTTCAGAAACGCCTGAATTATTTGGCCTCGCAATATTTTCGAGGCTATGCTCATTTTGATTCTTGTCGGTTTTCAAAAGCGTTCGGACCAGAATCAAGCCAAATTCACCGTATAATACGTTGCCAGATATAGATTTTTTGATGAACAGTTTTACACAACAGACAGGCGAATTCACACATACCACTGAATTTAAAGATTCACACAAACACATCGAAGACGTCCACGTATTAAAAGATAGTTTAACTATAATACAAACATGTGTGAAGAGTCTGAAACATGAGTCTTGCCGTTTATTACAACCCATCAATGCTAAACATGGGTAAATAACGTAGGGTGCGAAGGATTGGGGTAGTAGTAGAGTAGGCTGGGTAAAGTTTATCAGTTTATTATATTTTTTCATTCGATTAAGTTCCAAAGACAAAATCAATAAAACTTGACAATATATTGTATTTTTTCAACACTATACACAAACATCATTCTTGGTCGAGCTCACACCGCAGATTCCGGGCGAGCGTTACGAGTTTAAAATTAATGTATACAGATACCATTTAGTTAGTTGTTTTGTTTGTTACTAAAACTTTTTGGTAAAATTAAGGATAACAATCGTTGCAATAATATTTCCAATAACTATAAGCGGCACAGCGAGATCCAAGTAGTATTTCTGGTACCAGAGTACCAGGAGTGCAGGAGAGCGGAGATGGGGCGCGCCATGTGTTTTGACCACGTGTTCTGCCCAGTAAAACTGAATCCAGAACCACCGGAGGACGGGCAACAGCGTCCTCTCGGTTAACGGCGGTGAACATTCTGCGACCTCTAAGCAGCCTGCCAAGCGTGGGATTATGGCAACTCCTCCCTGTTAAGGGGGAGGCCTTCGTGCAGCTGTGGACGTCTTCTGGCTGATGATGTGATGTGAATGTGATGTGTGTGTATTTCAGCCTAGTTATATTCATGATAATATTGGATTTCCAAAGCCATGACCATTATGACTTCAATTATTTGTGAATAAATCTTAATTAACTAAAAATAATTCAATTCTTTAAACCTTTTAAATAGTTTTAGTGCTTTTAAACTATATTTTGCCAAAGTTTATTTGATTTCATTAGGATAAAGTCGTTATAACTGGGAGTAGTTACGAACTACTCAGAACTTGATTAGTAGTCGACCAGAACTAAAATAGTGAAAAATAAACAGTCGTCGCCATTAGGTATAAAGCCTATATAGGTATAAAAAGATAGTACCTACCTATACATGAAGTATAAAACGCATTAGTTATTCACTAGTCGCTTGAGATATCCTCTGTAAGCAGCATTTATTTTTTCTGTGCTTAAAACAAAAAGCAAATTAAATATTGAAAAAAAACATCATTAAAATTTTGAAGGGAACAAGTTGAATCAATTCGGGGAAGCCGACAATTTATTTCTAAAATCTCTCTTGGTAGTCCACTTTACGGGGTCGAAGCACTCAAATGAACAAATTGAGGGCCAAGTTCAGCACGAAATTGTTCAATTTGCTACACAATGATTGTAATTTATAACGGTTTGCTTTTAGCCGTAAAACCTTATTTCTTCTGTAACGAGAAGAATTGTTCGCGGACAGTTTATGAGTGGCTATATTTGTTGAGCACAAGGAGTGGCATCAATATTTCTTTTCCGCTGCTTCTTTAGTTAAATTTTGATTCGGTTTTCAATAAATATTTCTTAACATTTTTAAATTGCAGTTCCCGAAGACGCACAACTTAAACTTATGGATAAAAGCATGGCAGATTCATAATGTTTTCAGACTAGGTCTTCTAGAATAACGAAGCCGCGTGCCTGATGAAACTTGTAGGTAGGTACGTACCGATAGAGCAGAATAAATGGAAGATGTCTACTGCTGGACAAAGGCCTCCTCCTTAATAGGGGATCGCAGAATGCTCACCACCGTTAACCAAGAGGACGCTGCTGCCCATCTTTCGGTAGTTGGGAGTCTTCGGTCGATTGGACCCGCTCGGGGTGGACCCGCGGGATCACTCAACCCAATCACATTTTGAATAGGTCGACTGGACCCACTGTCCAATTTTATTATTAGTACAGTCACGGAGTAAAGCCGAATCTTTTAGTTTGGATGCAGTTTTATGACATACCCAGGTCCCGTTGTTAAGTTTTTTCCGCTGTAAATATCCTATCGAGTACCAAAAAAACCATGCAAGTGCTGTAATATCTAAACTAGATTTAATAAAAAAAACTTGATTATTTGTTACGCTGCACAGACGTTGAAAGGTTTTTTTTATACAATCAAGTGACGAGACGAGCAAGGCGTTCGCCTGGTGATAAGCGTCACACCTGCCACTAACAGTAGCAGTGCTAGAATTGTGAACTTGCGAACACAATCCTGCGCTGCTATCTTTTGAATCTTTTGAAAAAAATTCTTTTGGAAATAAATATTATCTTATCTATTGACAAAAAAATATGTTTATTTGGAGAAATAAATGGCTATCGCCAGGTAATTTTGCCATTCGTAAAATAATAAAAGCGATTTCAGTTAATGTTATTAGAAACCGATACCTTTATGGACAAGCTATTTTATTAACAGCCAAATAAATACGGTTTACTATATTAATAAAACCGTAAAGTTGGGCTATCATACATATTGGCCGTTAAAATATCTATGACTACTCTTAGATGTTTTTTTTATCCTCAACCGACAGAAAACGCATACGGTTTTTTTCTTTTGATAAAATATATATTAATTTCATTTCAATCCTACTACTATATTATAAATAATTAAATAATAATAATATAAATCCGAAAGTTTTTCGGTGTATGGTGTATGTTTAGACAGCCTGATAGCTCAGTTGGTAGCATGTCTGCCTTCAGAGCTACAGCTCTGAAGGCAGACAGGCGTGGGCGTGAGTTCGATCCCCACCCAGGACAAAAATGTTTGTGACATTCATCGATGTCTGTTCTGTGTCTGGGTGTAGTATGTATTATAAGTATGTATTTACGATTAAAAAATGTATATTAAGTATTCTATCAGCTATCTGGTTTCCATA
Organism: Erannis defoliaria; assembly: GCA_905404285.2. Classification (NCBI taxonomy): domain Eukaryota; kingdom Metazoa; phylum Arthropoda; class Insecta; order Lepidoptera; family Geometridae; genus Erannis; species Erannis defoliaria. The sequence goes on along the minus strand of FR990066.1, from coordinate 4,268,481 downwards.
ATACAAGCTTTGCTTAGTATGGGGCTAGATGGCGCTGTGTATAATAAATGTCCCCCCAATATTTTTTTATTTATTATTATTTATTTATTTATTTATGTTTGTTACTCCTTCACGCCAAAACGGCTGAACGGATTTGGGTGAAATTTGGTTAAAAGGTAACTTATACCTTGGAATAAAACATAGACAACTTTTTATCCCTACAATCGTGGGCAAAGCCGCAGAGCACAGCTAGTAAATAAATAAGACTGACACGAGAACAACGCAGTGACTTTGACTAGGTTTGCCACAGTGCTTGCAATGCCAATAATATATTGATACAAAACTTTACGAACACAATCCAACAGCTTATTGATAATACCAAGATAATCACTCAAATAAACACACCTAAGGTGTGTTAGACTGACTGAGTCTCTAGCTTATTAATTTTTTGTCCAAGAAAAAAACTATTCCGACACAATGATTGATAGAGAAATCACCGATATGACACTTTGAAACATATATAACCTGTTGTTGGTATACATTGAAATGCGCCAAACCTTGGCCTGGTGTCGAGCCAAATCTGGTAAACGTTCTATAAGACAACAAAATATTCAAAGGTGGTGCCAAAACGCTGAAAACTTGACTACTGGTCATGCACTGTTGAAATCATCAGTACTTAAGCTTTTCGATCTGCATGCAATATAAATATAATAGGCTAGATGACTGGTTTTTTTGTTGTCCTATTAAAATGTGGCCTATAAATATAGCTGATTAATGAAAAAATATGAAAATCTGATCAAAAATAAGCAACTTAGAAGCATTTTAATATCATACTAGACAGAGAGGCGAAACAGCAAATCGTGGCGTCACTTCTCAGTACGCCATATAAATTATATTCTGAGAACTAAGGCGTGACGTCATTTTTTGTTTTGTGGGAAAGGGACAGAGTTGTCCCTAACAAAAACTTGAAACGCTTATATATTACATTAATAACAGATTTAAATTATTTTTTCAATAAACATACTATATTTACTTAAATTCTTCATCAAAGCTATTGGTTTCAACGATATAAACATCAGTCATCTACCCTATTATCTACGTAAGCACAAGCGTACTAAGAAATAAATTATGAACAAAACATTGGTTGTACATTATCATACAGACTATAGATTTAACGGTATAAATAAGGCAACTTTTTATTTATTTAATCAAATCGTAGCGCTCCCAAAATGATTAACAAAACTTACCACTTACTTTTAAAATTTAAGATTTTTACAGGCGAGAAAATTACGGTTTCTCTAAACATTAATCAATATCAAAATGTCTAAGAATAGATTTGGAGTTTTGGCGGGAACACGGAAAAATCATGTCGTTGCATTCTATTAATTTCTAAAACTTGTGTTTTTTCGCGAATTAATGATTAATAATGGTGGCGTTTTATTCATTGAGTGTTGAATTACATGCACGAGTGTGGGCAAGTGCTATAATGTGGTGAAACATGTCTTTTCGTGTTGTTTTCAAAACTCCGTAGAAGCTCATAGTAAAGTTGCCACAACTTTACTAGGGCATGACTTGGACTCGACTATGACTGGTTTCGTGTGACTGACTGTGATTTAATGACATATTTGACTTGATTTTAATTAAAGAAACTTGAAAATTCATAAACTTATTTAATTAAATTTCATATTTAATTAAACGTGAGTATTCCTGTATAAATAAAACAAAATGAATTATTTGTCGTTTAGCATAACCAGGCTTTTAATAATCAACTGCTGGACTTAGGCCTATCTTCGAATATCGATTAGGCTATATCCAGCACACTGGCCCATTTGTGGGTTGGTGTATTCTCATAATTATATACGAGGGGCGTTCATTATAAATTGAGAATGAGGTACAAACTCTTAGGAACCGAAAAAAGTAAATACTGGCTGGCAAAGCTGGAATATTGATAAGATTTAAAAAAAGGAAATAATTTGAATATCTTTGGTTTTAAAAAAATGGAAGTCTTTTGTTTGCAGTTTGTCGTAGCGTGTTGCGAAAATGGAAAAAATTGAATTGCGCGCTGTTATTGAGTATCTGTGCTTGAAAAAATTCAATACGGAACGAACTAATCAAGACTTGCAGGATACTTTAGACGCTAATGCACCACCTTATTCTTCAGTTGCTCGTTGGTGTGCTAAATTTAAACGGAGAAGAACATCCACCAAAGATGACCCCCGCCCGGGCCGCCCAGGGGCCTTATTTGTGAATCGTACGCAAGAGTTGCGCATGCGAAAGGAGCCGACCTTCGAACGATATTGTTTGGAATTAGGTTCAATATCGTTTAAAAGTCGGCTCCGCTCGCATGCGCAACTTTGCGTACGATTCAAAAATAAGGCCCAGAACGTGCACATTATAATTGACTATCCGAAAGTGATGAAAGTTTCAATGAACTGTCCGTAGTAATACTACCCCAGTAGGACACCCCAATATACTGCACTCTCCCCAGTAGCCCATTCTGGCAAAGTCGGTGATTATTTTGGAACACCTAGTTGAGCTACGTCGTGATAAAACTCTATTACGATTATACTCGTAACTGCTTTCTACTGTGCAGCCGATGCATTGGACAGGCGACCCACGTCCTGTTCTGTTTTATTTCTGTAAAACGCTCCAATCGCTCTCGTTAGCTATTTGATTTTGCGGATACTGTTTTGAGCTATAGTTAGAAATGTTGTGGCTAGTCCAACAACAAAATTTCGTATATTGCTAAAGAAGTTTTGAAAATGGCAGGTTTTTGCTAAACATGCATGCGTCTGAGTTTGTCAACATCAGTGTACAGTCATCATCATTATTTGTTCTGACTAAGTTAAATTCTGGAAATAGTACAAAGCATTACCGCTTTTGGATTTTGATTGCAGTTAATGACAACTGATTTATGTACGGATGAGAATGCTGCGCCGATATCTCGCTTGCGAATATCAACATTTTCAAAGATATAAAATCACTTTAAGGATTTATATGTATGAAAAATCCCAGTCGGTCAAGTTACTGAGAAACATTTACGGTGGTTTATATTAAAAAACAATTTTGATTTAACAAGTTTTCATTCATTTATTTATTTATTTGCGACAAATGCTTCCTGTGCGTACAGCGTTCACCAAAGCGCACAGAGAGCCAACATTATTAAATAATTAAAAACATAATTAACACCAAACTTACCTGATATACTTATTACAGTAACCATGCAAGCTGTCAAAAAGTGGGGATGCGCAGAAATAAAAAAATAATAAGTTGTCATTAAATTTGCCAAATATACTGCACGGAAGTGTACACCACAGAAAAGCGAAGGCCCCTACCTCTTCTCTATTCAGTCGTGTACACGACGTACCTGCGCAGCCTCAGCCCTTCCATGCCGACAATTTGACAACTTGTTTCGCGGCTACTGTACTAATAAAAGACATAAAACTGGGCATAATCTAAAATCTTTTAGGCATTTTTAGGCACTAAAACTTGTTTAGATCAATATTATAATTTTTGCTAAACCTTTGTAATGCTATTCTCAGCAATATCGATAACTATATTCAGTGGATAGCGTAGCCCGGTGATCTGGGGCTTAAATGTGCAACATTTAAGGCCCAGATCACCGGGTGCCGGAGGCTAAATCGTGATGTTCAGAACACCATACTAATGATTTTTTGGCGTTACCGGTCAACCGATTTTTAATCTATTGCACATTTTATTAAGGGTTCTATAAAAGTTGTTCCTAGAAAAATCAATGTTATTTAGTTAAATTATTTATATTAAATGCCAAAAAATACACATGTTACAGACGAACATCCGTCTTAGTTACTATTCTTTGGTTGAAAACAAGATTAATTATACTTTCCTCGACTGAAAAAAATACCGAAACATTGTCTATTTTTAAACTTTTTTCAGTTATAATTATGTCCTAATTACAGCACATAGTCACATGAAAAAATAATATATTGAAAGATAATAGTGTTTTGGAGATCTTTCTTTGGTTGAAAAATTATTAATTTTGATACTTTTCGAGTAATTTGAGAAAAGCTTCAAAAATCGAAGTTTGACTCGCACGAATCTGCGTAACCGCCACAATTTTGCTCCGTTAAATGTGACCCTACCTGATACAACGTTAGACTAATGATCGATTGCATTAAAAAATGTGCTTAGAACGTGTAATATCGTGGCCTTAATCTAGTTTACGCCCTAACCTCTGCTGCAGTAATCGACTCACCGTTAGCTGACCTGTAAAATAAAATAATATATTTTGGGCAGCGCTCTCGATGCGTGTGGCTTTATGTGTCTAGTGATTTAAAGCTCCTTGATCGTACCAACCTACTACGTCCAATCTCCATAAATTTTTGCCAAGTGGAGTATTGGAATTTTTATGGGTAAGTACAGTTAGGTGAAAGGTCTTTCTAATTTTGGAAAAAATAAAATTCTCATTGCAAAGTTTCAGTTACAAGTTTCGTTGTTTTTAATTCTTTATTGAACACATACATAAAATGTACTAAAAAAGGACTTAATGTTAAAGCATTTTCTATGAGATTAAAGAAATGGGGATGTAGGTGTACAAAAGAAATTATAGGATAAAGCAAAGGTAAAATTAACTTAACAGTAAATAAATTTCAATGAAACATGTATCTACTTACATTTTAAGTAGATACATGTAGATGAATAGAACGCTGTTTAGATGAACAGGGCGTTTATCTGATTGTAAATAGAAATGGTAAGAGATAGGGCTTGCCTAAGTATTTGACATGTAACATTGGTATTTGACGTGTAACTTTGGTATTTGACATGTAACATTGGTATTCGACGTGTAACTTTGGTATTTGACTTGTTACTTTGGTATTTGACGTGTAACATTGGTATTTGACGTGTAACATTGGTGCCATGAATAAATTATTGTATTGTATTGTTTGTTTTGTATGATCATTGAGGTACTAAAATTTTTGATAGCAGTTTGGGCTGGCTCAGGGCTGAGGGCGTAGGAATTGGCGCTGATTACTATGAAACATTCGATGGTAATTTTATTAGCCCTGTAGTAAGTAACACTAGTTCAGTATCCGTATCCGTCAGTATCTGCTACATCTGCAGATGTTTGATACTACGGTTGTACCTAACTTATTACCTATTGCTGCATCAACTTTAAATATCTCACTGCTGGGCATAGTGCCTTTTCTCGAAAGTTTTTGGGATACGATAATCACCATACTAGGGCGGAGTGAGTTGGCGTATTCGCATTCCGCATACGACATTATATATTATTTTTATTATTTTATACAATCAAGTGACACGACGAGCAAGACGTTTGCCTGGTGGTAAGCGTCACGCCTGCCACTAAAAGTAGCAGTGCCATAATTGTGAACTTGCGAACACAATCCTGCGCCGCACTGCACTGCGCTCGTCACCCTGATAGATGTTAAATTTCTTCATGCCCAGTAATTTCTTTGGTAACATTGCCCTTCAAGCCGGAACACAGTAATGCATGCACACTACTGCTTGGCGGTTGAATAACTGGCAAAGGTGTGGTACTTTCCCATGCAGGCGGACTCTGCAGTAGAGTACTACCACTACAAAAACGAAATACTTAAATTTCTTTTCGGAACATTTTAATGCAAATTTTCTCACGATGTTTTTCCCTTACCAGTAATCCAGTGGTATGAATTTTAAAACCCGTGCGTAAATTCCAAAGAACTCTTTGGTACGGTCCACGATCTCAAGATGCATCTTTTCGTAATGTGCTTCACGATTTGTTTTGTATAGAAAACGTTGGCTCTTATCCACTTAAATCATCTCATTTAAATAAACTACGTTCTCAGTGTTAGGGAACTACAATAATTTCATTTTACTTGCAAATAATTTATAATATTCTGAGTAACTCGTGTTTCATCAGCAGTAAAACCTTTTTTACATTCAGAATTTTTGACGCGATACATTTGCGGAATTAAATGCAAAGTTGTTTTTTAAATTCCCTTTGTGGGAAATGAGTAATGAGTTTTCGTGTGAATAAAACCCTTTTTTTGTGAAAAATCTTTCATATTACTCTCGTCATTTGAATCTATTTTTTTTTCTACTGTCGTATTATGTCTTAGATATTTGTAATAAAGTACCTACCTTGTATATTTTTTTCTATAAGTGAATAACTCGTCTTTAAAATTATGTTTTTTTTAAAGATAATTTTATTCGGTATTTTTATCAGATTCCATGTTGAATTCTGGATAAAGCAAACATTTTTTCAAGCCACATAAAATTTCAGATTTGCCATGTTTTCTTTACCGGGAGCCGCAGATTAACATAGGTTGTGATAGCTTCTAGCTACGAACCTTATTAGAAATTTTAATGTAGAACATTCTTTGAATGTGGCTTACGAAAGCAACCCAGAGTAAGCCAAAGCCATCGTTACACGGTTATGCACACGCGAATTATTGCTTTGAAAGATGGCGATGCGTGATAATTTATTAGAAAATGCGTGTTATTCTACAAACGTAAAAAATTTGGTCTCTGGTTTTCTTTGTCTTGAAAAGAAAATGGTTTTTAAAATTGGCAATAAAAAGTTTCTCGTTAAAGTTTATTCTAAGATTTATTTAACTCGTGTTGGAACTAATTTGTTGATTGGTTGAAGAATCACTCATCTTTCTTCAAAGAGTGAAAACAAAGCCCGACGCGCGTGCAGCTGCGTCCTGATTAGCACCCAAAAAGGTCACCGGATGTGGTCGAAACTATAGTAGGAGTATCCGATTGAATTAAACGTGAGTATTCCCGTATAAATAAAACAAAAATGTGTCAAAACCACGTCAGTTTTCACAATAAAATAAATAATTGACTAAATCTGTTTATAATTTACCGAGTTCTAAGGTAAAAAAACATTTAAAAAAAAGACATATAACCGAATTGAGAACCTCCTCCTTTTTTGAAGTTAGTCAAACTGATTTTTGACTAACTCGCTCGTCGCTAACTAAACTGTTACAACTTGCCACTTTGCGGAGCTTGGTACAACTTGGAATGCTTCAAGGAAAATGTTAACAGAATCCTTGCCCTAAAAACGCTTACTTCTTACCAGGAGACCCGCTAGCCTGTTCGCCCCTCTATCTGGCATGAGGGCTATCCTGCAGTCCACAATTCTTCGTTCGATCCATACATTTGAGACAACCGAGAATATTCTATAAAAATAATGTTGTAGATTATTGTTGCCGTTCGACAGCAGGTTGCAGACAGTCCATTCCGCGTCATGCGCAAGAACTTGGTCTTTCTGCGACATCGACTTGGCGAATTATGCGTCGGGACCTGTGCCTGCATCCGTACAAAGTTTATTAGGTAACTCAAGAACTAAGTCTCAACGACCACAAACAGCGTCGTGTACTATAAAAAAAAAGAACTAAAAAACAAAAGAAAAATGTCTGTGCTTAATTTTTTTATGCACCAGTTGTTTCAAATAATTGCCGCCATTAATAAAACTTTCTTCTCGTAGACGTAGCCCGTACTCAGTCTGGTCTAATTAGCCAATTAACAGCTCGATCCAAATTGCTCCATCCTACAAAAACCTAGTTAGGTTGGTTATAGTTTGTGACTGATTCCAAACGTCACGTCATAAAATTTTATTATCTAAACAGAAATCGACAAACATTTTTGTATTCCAGATTACTTGCAGTATTTATTTTTTTGGTTTTGGTTAGATTTCTAGGCCTAGATATTTAATTTTAGCACCGTTATGGGTTCATATCTAAAATATACATTTTATTTGGTACTTCATGCAATTTTGTACTCCCAAATAGGTTTTCCCCAAACGTAGACGCCTTACAGCAAGGTGTCGATAAAGACCACTTAGGGAACCAATGGTTTAGACGAAACATGCTTACTGCCGGAAATAACTAATTACGATCATGTTAAAGCAGATTCTACCTGGATCGAAATTTAACAAGCGAGATTCGAGATTACTTATTCACGCTATTGAAAATATCCAGCTAAAATTTACGCTGAGCAATAAGCCCTGGAATATCTAATATCAGCCCATCAACTGGCGTCAATGGTGCCAAATTGCTCCGATATCCTTTTAGCCTGAGCTTTAGCGATGCTGTCGTGAAAATCGATGGTTTTTACTAAGCTGGCCTAATCTGGACGCGAGTAACGAGCCCAGAGTTAAGCTTTATACCTAATTTAGTAATATTAATTTAACTTAAAATGAACCACATTATTTACACAAATTGAACATTATTATGACATGTCTGGGTATGTCCTAAAACAGCCTCCAGAACCACCGGAGGAACGGAGAGCAGCGTCCTCTGCGATCCCCAAGCTAACCACGGGGATTATGGTAAACCCTCCCTATTAAAGCAAGCAGTGGACATTTCTGGCTGTCATATTGGCTGTCTGGTTGTTGTATTTACAATACAACTTTACAATGAAACTTTTCACTGTACACCGAAAAACTTAACAATTAATTACAATTTTTTCCGGCAGTAAAATTGAAAGAATAGCAAAAAAACTGCTTGAAATATGCAAATGTGAAAGTGTCCCGACTTTTTTATTATCACATCATCGGCCAGACGTCCGCTGCGGGACAAAGGCCTCCCCCTTAATAGGAGGGGGTTGCGATAATAGGGTAGATGACTGATGTTTATATCGATATGAAACCAATAGCTTTGATGAAGGATTTAAGTAAATATATAAGATATAACATATGTGTTTATTGAAAAAATAATTTATTAAAAAAATTAATTAAGTTTAAGTTTTTGTTAGAGACAACTCTGTCCCTTTCCCACAAAACAAAAAATTACGTCACGCCTTACATGTCAGAATATAATTTATATGGCGTACAGAGAAGTGACGTCACGATTTGCTGTTTCGCCTCAATAATTAATACTCAATCATTTATTGCAACATATGTGGCTACATGCAGGTCTTAAGTAACATGCCTCTCTGTCTAGCATGATATTAAAATGCTTATAAGTTGCTTATTTTTGAACAGATTTTCATTTTCTTTTCATTAATCAGCTATATTTATGGGCCACATATTAATAGGGCAATAAAAAAAAACCAGTCATCTAGCCTATTCTCATACTTGGCAGGCGGCCTGGGATCGCAGAATGCTCACCATCGTTAACCGAGAGGTGGTTCTAGATTAAGTTTTAGGTCCTTTTAGGACAAACCCAGGTACTTTAAGAACATAGTTTTGGTATTGTATAACATAAAAATAAATTCTACTTCACCTGTAATTTTTGATTCCAAATATACTTTAAATACAAATTGTGTTTATAACGACAACGTTGCATTATTCATGTAAACACGTACCGTGACATCGAACGAACATACCTTCCCATTTGCAGCATCGTATATTGCTGTTGTCTCGTTTAGCGCGCGTTGTGCCAAATATTTCAACAATTTCTGGAATAAGTGAAGCATTTTTTATTTTATTTTGTTCATATTTTACGCTTCGTTATATTGTTTTAATATTTTGTAGGTGTGTGTTTGTGTTTTTGGTCTAGTGAGCCTTTATTGCCTTGCCTCATGAGCTTGCTCAGTTTCAACTGTTGAAAATATTTTTTTAGGACAAGTTCTACAAAAGTAGTGACGCACTTGAAAAATGCAAAGAAAGATAAAAAGATGAAAAACCTTCTTATTCTAGTACTCGTAGAACTGTTCTACTTGAAACGGAATAATAAATATACTAAGTTTTCTGATAAGTATAGAAAAACTTCTTTTCCCGGTATATTAAAATTAATATTTAGCTAAAAATTATTATAATTCTAAATACCCAACATAAATAAATAATGTGGTAAATTTTGAAGGCATTAGTTGACAGGACACTAATTAAAATATCGCTGTCCCTTTTTTATCAGATATGTTAGGTAAGAACAGTAATACTTTAGTAAGTTTAGGTCAACTTAAACCTTCAAAATCGACTAAAAAAACTAAATATGTTCGGGTAGGCTGAGCAGTGAGCAGCCATCACGAATAGTAGAGTAGATAGATAAGTTTTCACTTGTCTTTCCGGTTTCTCTTATAAGGACATATTAACTGGGATTGACAGTTTAGATGAATTATTACTACCACAGTAATGGCCTGCCTTTTGATTTGATTGTCAAAATTTATTGACGCTTAAGGCATACTAGGAATAACAGTATTTTTAGAACTTACAGATTCATTGAAACGGGTAAGCGTTGAGATGTGAATGCCTCTAAACATAATTCATTTTAAAACTGAGCTTTCATTATTGCAAACAAGCAACGTTACACTATTGTACAAACAGGCACAGTAAACGTTCTTATAATAAATTTATAATACGATACCTTAGCTAGATTATTATAAAATTATATTATACAGGGTTAGTTCTTATCAGTTAACATAATTTTAAGGGAATATTCTGTACATAAAAACAAACAACTTTTACTATGGGACCAACATTGAAATCGCATTTGTATGGAACAGCTGATATTTTTTTTTGCGATTTCCATGGTTGCTTGTTGGTCCCATAGTAAAAGTTGTTTGTTTTGATGTACAGAATATGTTCTTAAAAGGATGCTAACTGATTAGAACTAACCCTATATACGAGTGACTAAAACAAGTTTTTTTTTAATACAGATTTAATACATTTATAAACGTTCAAATACAGTTTTTTCTCTCGGATAATTTCGTGTTGTTTCTCGCCGTTGATAAACATCGAATAAAATAAGGAACCAGAATAGTGAGATAGATAGTATTGAGCCATTTTGTTCATGGTCGAGTGTAAAACATTCATCCCGGTTACCTTCCAAATGTGTAAATCATCCGGGTTTACCCGGATCTGGATTAAAATGTCAGTGTAGACTATTCTTTATCCGTACACCAAATTTAATACTGCTATGGAAGTTTGACTTCGGAGTTTCAGTTTAAATATAATTAATTATGAAATTGAGTTTGTATGTTAATTGATACAGCTAGAGATTTAGCCATAATTATTATGCTCTCATCGTGAAATCTGGGCTCTGGTTCTGGTGTGTAGTTTGTGCTGGATGGGTGGATCCTATCACCTTGTGGATTGGGAATAAGGTCCAGATTGTTTGCCAACTTTGTTCACGTATAGTGTCTGACATAAGTAACTATTTCTTTTGTATCTAAAATTATTAGACGGCCAAACTTAAATCTGAGGAAAATAATGTGCAAATAACATTAATGCAATACAGCACTCCAGATACAAAAACTATATAATTGAATATCTATTTTACTCCTTAGATAAGGTCCTTAAAGCTTGGGTCTCACTCTATCTCTATATATATATAGAGAGAGAGAGAAAACAAAAGGCACAAAAGGATATATATATAGAGATAGAGTGAGAGAGAGAGAGAGAGAGAGAGATAGAGAGACAATAACAAATGAGACCCAAGCTACATACAGGACGTTAGTTTGAACACCGTTATCCTTCTAGGATTTCATTGTATTTATCATTATGAACGACCTTTACTATGGGGCCAACCTTGACATCGCGAAAAAAATATCTGCTGTTCCATACATTTTGTCCAAGATCGATGAACCTTTTTGTATAGAACAGCTGTTTTTTTTTCGTGATTTCAGGGTTGGCCCCATAGTAAAAGTTGTTCATAATGATGAGTACAATGATATCCTAGAAGGATAACGGTGTTCAAACGAACATCCTGTATATATAATTATATATATCTTGCACACGCAATTCATAATGTTGAATAAATTAAAAAAACATTGTAAACCATTTATTATTATTCAAGTTTTTGTTTTTTTTGATTACGATATTTGTTTGGGTTGACAATCTTGATATAAATACGTCAAACAGATTTGAAATGTCGCTTGAGCTTATTAGGCCCATAGGCCGCCTTTTGTACTGCCGAGTAATGTACCCTGATTAGTTGTATACTATAATGGTGTACAATAAATATGTATACATGTTCCTTATGCCTTATCCATATCCATATATGTATATGCATTGTAGCTCAGTTGGTAGCATGTATGCCTTCAGAGCTGTAGGGCGTGGGTTCGATCGCCAACCAGGACAAAAAAAATGTGACGAACATAGATGTTTGTTCTGTGTCTGGGTGTAGTAAGAATTTACAAAAAAAAGAAGTATATAAATATTCTATCAACTATCTGGTTTCCATTGTACAATCTTTGCTCAGCTTGGGGCTAGATGGACCTGTGTGAAAAAAAAACCACCAATATTTATTTATAATTATTTATATTTATTGTATTGTAATTTTTTAACGTTAAAAAATAAGACGCTAATGTACGAGTGAGAAAGGGGCTTATTAAATATTTTTAGCACTGGTCGAGTAAGCTCTACACAGAATGCAGTTCATGTAAATTGTCAGGTAAAAAATAAACAAAAGAAACGTCCAATAACGGTCCAGCACTGATCACGGTTGAGTACACTGCGAGCCAATTTACTGGCCATTGTACGGACGCACAGAGACAAATAAATGACTGATGTAGCGGCCAATAATATTATAGTAAGATTGATAGCTATCTAATTTGTTCAAAGGAGATGGCTTATTATAATCACCAATGTTTGTATATGACTATATATTTTGGATTTGGATGACATAATACAGAAGATAAATTTGTGTGCGTAAATGAGTGCCAGGACAAGGATAAAATTACTTATGATGGAATAATCAAAGTCTCTTCAAGTAATTTTGACGTGAATTCGATGAACGTCTAATCGGTCTGGCAAGGGTAAAATGTAATCACATCTCATATAAGAAGTGAAATTTAGATAAAATTGATCAACTTTCAGCTAAAGATTCATTTCAACTAATCTTCATGAAACTTAGTTTTTTTTTGTCTTCAACCATTTTTGATTGTAGGGGTATTTCCATCAAAAAGAAAAAAAAGGGGGGGGATTAGCTACGTATTTATAATAATATTACCTCTGAAACTGGTACACAGCAATGCTTGCACACTAACTGCTTGGCGGTTAAATAACTCGCAAAGGTGTGGTACCTACTTCCCCCGGCGGACTCTGCAATAGAGTCGTAATACTACAGTTGTTACGTGACTGAATTTTAATCGATGGGGTAAAATGTTGCTAGAAAATATGAATTTACTCGATGTGAAAAAAATGTTGCTGAAAAATATGCGAATGTCGACGAGAACTATGATAGTTTAATAAATGCAAACAAACCTTCGCATTTATTTTACTATGAAGTACCTGTAAAGGATAGTTATTGTTACATAATTATGTTTTCTGTGATATTAGGAACCTACATTTTTCTAAAACTTTTGAAATCTTATCTACTTGATGAATGTTTTAATTTTAGTGGATATTTTTGCTCTCTCTCTGTGTTTTTCTTTTAGCTAGCTAAAGCTAAAAAAATATAGGTATAAAAAATTTACCATATTTTTCTTTATCCAATGCTCATCCTATTTTTATTGGAATACCTACTAAAGAAAAAATATCTTCATGTTCCTCCCCGAAGAACTTAGGTATAATAATTCAGAGGGAATAATTTTCGCTAACGGCCATGGGTGTGGATTCGACTCAATAATTTACAGTTAAATAGCCCTGGTCTGTCGTTATAACTTTGTACTTAATAAGTACAGTTACTGAAAAAAGTATTATGCGACAAACTAAATTTTATATGCGCCCAAAGAGTCACCCTTACAATTAGTCATAGTGGATATTCACCACGTAGGTACCTACGCACAAAGAGCAACGATTCCACGTTTTTCATTCAAAATTCATGTGAAAAAATCTGCCGTAATTTGTGTTTCCTGGAAAGTGGGTGACAGACAGACGGATTGACAGATGGACAACGAAGTGATCTTTTTTCCTTTTATGGTACGGAACCCTTAAAAACGTTAATCTTTGTGTGAGTGTGAGACTGAGCTCGATCTGGTTTTTGAAATTGATCGCACTATACTCTATTAAATGTAGCTTGATTGAAATGACGCCTGTTAAAAGCCTCGAATAGTGTTGGGGTAATTCGGTTCAATTCAAGTATTTTTTTCTTTCATTATGGTGTCTGATAGTGTCAAGTATAATAATTATAATGTTTTTTTTAATGAATTTTTCACAGTCGAGTCCTAGTTATGCCGCCCAAGTAAAGTTGTGATGCTGTTGATAATCTACGCTAAATGCAGTTCCATTTTAAAGTTCAAATATAATTATACTATTTTATGTAAAGCACTTTTAATTTATAGGTAGTTTACATGCAGACCCTGGGTATGTCCTAAAACTGCATCCAGAACCACCGGAGGACGGGCAGCAGCGTCCTCTCAGTTAACGGCGGTAACCATTCTGCGATCCCTAAGCCGCCTGCCAAGCGTGGGGATTATGGCAACACCTCCCTTTAAGGGAGAGGCCTTCGTCCAGAAGTGGACGTCTTCCGGCTGTTGATGTTACATGCAGAATACGTCAAGTGATCTTTGTGTTACAAATAAATGTAATTTGCCAGTCGTTATTACAAAGTTATGCCGTGAAATTCTATGAGTAGTAATTTCAATCAAACTACATTTAATAGACTATAGGCGTAATTACACTATTTAATACTAATGAATACTCTGTCACTATCAAGTTTGATGTTTCTATAGTTATTGAAATACTTTGATCTATGCCATCAGAGAAATTAGTGGGCATGTAGAGATTTCACATCTAATATCTCAGGGTGACAAGCGCAGTGCAGTGCGACGCAGGATTTTGTTCGCAAGTTCAGAATTCTCGAACTGCCACTGCTATGGGCAGACGTGAACGTCTCACTCGTGTCGTCACTCCATTCCATATATTTTTTTAACTAAAATAAATTATTTTATTACGTAATAATAATTTTAATTTTGCATCAAGATACGTAAAACACATTAAGCACAATACAATTATTAAGCTTAAAATACCATTGAGTAATGGCGAAATTATCATAAAATTTCAGTAACAGAGTTGAAAACAAATAACAATGAAGAAACAATTCGGTTTTCCACAAAGTTTTGCTTGACGTCTTGACAATGGGCGGCAATTTGGACCAAAGGTTCGGGAATTTGGAACACAATGTGCTATAAATGCCGTTATTAGAGTCACAAGCCCCGATGGGTCATGACGGATTGAGATTGGTTGATCCTGGCTTCAGAAACTTTGAAACTTTATGAATTATCGAATCAAAATTACTTTTCAAGGTTTCGTTATTTTATTTTGTAATATTGCCCTGATAATAATTTTACTAATACAAACAAAACATTGAAGCACCAACACCTCTTTGAGACTTAAGAATAAACTTTTTCACTAATAATTAAAATAAAATACTAATCTGTTTGTGTGGCATAAGTTTATTTTTAATATTATCACCATAATTACTTTTCTTCACCACGCAGGTATACCACAAGGCGCAGTTAGTTATAAAGTTTTTTGTAAGTAAGTAAGTTCTCTGTGCATGACTAAAATCATTTTCCATACTATTTATTTACATGATCAAGATAATTACAGACTCTGGGCTTTATTAAAAACGATACTTGATTTAAAAAACGTCACTTAACTTCTCCGTAATAGTTAAATTAAGTGAGCAGTAGTAAGAAATTTTATTTAACTTCTTAAACAAGGCCGTTACTCTATCCTTCCAACCAGTAAAAACTAAAGGGGTGGCTTTACCTTACATAATAGAATTCTTATAACATTGCCACAAAAACATGAAACTTTATCTTCCGATATCGCATCTCGTTACTCGGTTTGTTATGTAAATGGTCCGAATGGCCTTTCCAATTCGCTCGGTTGATTTCTTCCATCGAAAAACTCGATTATATTCGTTGGGATTCAATTGATCGGAGTAACGGCGGTGTTGATTTGTTTGAAGGTTTATAGGTGGCTTTATTATTTTCTGATAAGACGGTTTGGTAGGTGAGGAAGCGTAAATGGAGTGTAAGGGCACGTATTTGTTACAATATCGACTTATCTCTTCATTGAAGGCGTCTGTAGAGCTCAAAAATATTTGGTTTGCATAAAATTTAATGACCTACAGCTAAGTTTATTATCTTCATTTAGTGAGAAGTCCTGCACTTACATTTCATTCGGACAGTATTATGCATTCCTTCCTATTGATTGATTGGTTGAGCATAACAAAACCAGTCACAAGGCGTAGCAGAATCAGCTACTTCAATAGCCCACTATTAGATATAGGACTTCCCTCAAAGAGTGATTGGTCCATATCATTTGGTTCATTTGGTTCATCCATACAACTTTGATTCAGTTGCAGGTTGGTGGATTCTCATACTTCATTAAATTTCTTCTCGTTATGTCTATGCAAGTTTCCTCGCGATGTTTTCCTTCGCCGAAAAGCCAGTGGTATGAAAGTTCTTACATAAACTACAAAGAGCTAATTGATCCGGGTCCGGGTTTTGAACCTACAATCTCACAATTCCAGGTCTAGCGGTCTTCTATTAGGCTATGATGGCAAACCAGACGAGCTCCTTTAAACACCGAAGCACGGACTTGGGTCGCTTGCATAATTATTCTACTCCTATTTTGACAGGTGTTGTGGTTGAGGCTTCCTGTAGAGTTTCCACGAGTCCTTTGTCCTATTTCAATACAATTAATTGGATCGAAATTCAATCCGAAGTTCATTCGAAGTTAATAACAAAACACGTTACCTGTAGGTTTGTTGCCTATAGATCTTATCACGATTGTTTAATTTAATTATAATAGTATAGTATAGTATAATTTATTTTAGATATATTTATAGTTAGTATTAATGGCTAAATAAAGTATTATTACACGTAGTGTAAGAAATAAGTAGGTACGCACAATGCAAGTCTCAGACATTAGTACAGGCAGTTATTTTCCACATGTGAAAGTTAAACCGATTGTACAGCAAAGTCCTGTCCACCTTTTATTTTGCAACAAAATAAGATTGCTTACTTTATAAAATGAAACTGAAGAGGTTTTACGACGCTCCCAGTTGTCTCTCCGACGATATTTTGTGAAATGAAACAGGGTTATGGAGAACCATATTTCGTAAATAAAAGAACTCTATAAATTTGCTTAGAGTGAAGAATATATAATATATAAAATAAAGTATACAGACAGTGACAAAACGTGACCAAATCTCTGGCTAATTTAATATAATATATTTAATTCATAAGACGTGAGACATAGTTGTAAGTTGTGAATAAATTTATATTATATTAATACTTAAAAATATAATATAATATTTTAGTTTAAATAGTTAGTTTTATGTTACGTGAGACTGTTAAATGATCTAGTAATACTTAGTAAAAATAAAACATAGAATAATTTAAAAATCTGAAATGTGACTAAAATGTACTGAGAAAATATTTTAAGTAGTTGTCTGCATGTTATTGAAGTACCTTTGTTAATTTATAAAAAAGTAAGATTTAAGCCATATTCATCCCGAGTCTTCAGCCCACAACATTAGAAAGTATATATGTGATTGATTCAGGCGTTACTTTGCGGAAGTCCATTGTTACCAAAATTTGTTTTAATTTCTAGTGTTTTTCCGCTGTAATATCGTTTCGAGTACTTATAGGATGAAGGGCCCCACTAAAATCTACTTTAACTATCAACGTTAAATGAAATTGAACCTAACCTGAAACAAAAAATTAATTAAACCTGAAACAAAATGTCAATTAAACCTGAAAGCAATTTATTGCTTAGAAAGAATTTTAATTCAATTTAAAAATAAATTTAATTTAATTTAATTTTAATTTAATTTTTGTACAATTTTGATTAGAAAGTATTTTATTCGTCCCGCATAATACTGTAGTGGTAGGACTCTACTGCAGAGTCTGCCTGGGGAAGTACCACACCTTTGCCAGTTATTCAACTGCTAAGCAGTAGTGTGCAAGCATTACTGTGTTCCGGCTTGAAGGGCAATGTTACCAGAGAAATTACTGGGTATGAAGAGATTTAACATCTAATATATCAGGGTGACGAGCACAGTGCAGTGCGGCGCAGGATTGTGTTCGCAAGTTCATAATTCTGGCACTGCTACTTTTAGTGGCAGACGTGACGCTTACCACCAGGCGAACGTCTTGCTCGTCTCGTCAATTGATTGTAGGTATAAAAAAAAATGCCTTTGTTTCAAATAATTATTTATGTATCTACAAAAAATATTATGAAAATAATAATTATCAAAATGACAATGGTAATCATCATCATTAACCCGGAGATGTCCAGTGCTGAACAGCCCCCCCCCCCCCTTAGACCAAGATTATGATAATATTATAATGAGGTCCAAACTAACGTGCACAATGACCTCCTTCAAGGCTTAGTATAGTACCAATCCGCGTATATCTGTACCTATACGAATAAGTTTCAAAATAGAATGCATTATTAATAGATAAACACTAAAGATACTATTTTTTTAACTAACAACCTGGACCCTTGTTGTCTGATATAAATACATTTGAATTTGACTTAGAATTTTAACGATTATATATTTGAAAATATTATTATTATTAAAGCTGAACGCGGTAATTTAGTTGAAAACTACACGGGTCTCCTAATATAGCAGGCTTAAGTTAACAGTTAACACACTGACCCTGAAAGCCTGAAACTGGAACTAAGCCAAGGTCTCCAGGACCCAAATAATAACACTCACTGAAGTTATAATGTTGTCAAAGCTTTGGGTTTTATAGAGGTACATACGAGTTTAGTCCCAAAACCGTTGGGTACAATTTTGAATATGAGATAATTTAATAACTATTACCATTTTTAGTAGTACAACTGGCTTAGTCGGCTTTAGTTTTCAGTCAGTACCAACAGGTAGAGTTTACGTTTGTTGTAAAATATTTTAATCGCTAGTGTAAGTTAGCACACAATCTCACCAAATATATAATAACGAAAATCGATTTCTGTGTATGTGTGTGTGTTTGTTACTTCTTCAAACTCTACCGGCTCGATGAATTTGAATGAAATTCGGATTGGTTGAAATATAATAATTATGTCCTGGATCTTATTAATAAGCGCCGTTCAATATTTTTTTATGCTTTACAGTTTATGTTTTTTAGCTATAATTATTTTTATCACACTTTGTTAATTTTTGGACTACTCAAATATAAGTTTTCAACTTAAATACGAATTAACTAAAATTGAGGACAGTATAAATTCAAGAGCATTGGAAAATGTAGAAAGGTAATTTAGGATGATTCAAGTATATATTAATAAAGTTCTTTCACGGTAGTTTTTTTTTAATGAAAGATGACACTGAAAAATGGGACTATAGAGATCCTGCTGAGTAAACAAATGACGAACAAGTGACGAAGATAATATATATTTCAAAATAGGGTATTTGACTACTATTGGGAAACTGTTTTAAATAATTTCTTACTATATTTAATGCACACCACATCAATATTTCCTTGAGATCTGTCGTATTTTCGGTAAAAGTCGGTGTGAAAGTTTGAATGAGAAAAAAACGCGCCATAATGCGATTTGGATCACGTGACATGTCACACCAAAGTAAACAACAAGCGAAAGAAAGCGATCAAGACAAAGATCTAGTAAAAGAAGGGGTTATGTAAGAAATATCTGTGGTAACTCACTTGAAATAGCTTTATTTCACTGTAATCGTGATGAAAATGCACGTTAGATCTCGTTGTTTACTTCGGTGTGACGTCACAAAACTTACCACCAATCAGTGTTTCGCATCACGTGACCAAACTTTAAAATAAATACATTTTATATACGTTTTTTTTTTGCAGAAAATAAACTTACTTTAGACTAAAAATCAATTGATATGCTTTTTTACGCTGCAATTTATTAGGATTATATCAATTTGTAGCATACTTTCAATAGAGTCAAATAGCCTATTGTATGGCAAGCGATATTTTATCTTAACATGAAATATTATAGCATCTTCGTCGTCTCTGACGGCCTTAAGATGTGAACTTATCTGATACCTACATAAAATTGATGATCGTCGGCTATATAGCAAACGTGTTTAAAACACGGGAATACCTCGGTTTAAGTGTTGCTATTTGATAAACTGGAGAATAAACTTCTTGAACCGTTCAGTAATCGCTGAGCCATCTAAGTACCTAAGCTTTAACGATCCCGGCCGAGTCTGAGTCCATTTTCAACATCGTTTGAGTTATGTCGTTTATTAAATTACTTAAAGAATTATGAATAAAATTCTTAAGATTTTCGGCTATTAGGGAGGAACATTTTATGTCCTGAATAATCGCGTTTTTTCTAGTTTTTCTCGTGCTCCCGAAACAAAAACTAAACTTACTTAGTATATTTATGCCTATCAATAATGTATCCACATGTCTGTATTAGAAAGTTGACCCGAGAGAGTGTAAAAATTTGTGAAACTTTTGAAATAGAACTAACGAATAAACTCTTTTAAATATTAAGTCATTCTAAGTATTTTTTCTTGCTAGCAGTACTAGCTGGCGAAATACTTCTGACAATCCAGGAGCATTGTTTTTTATTATTATTTGAATGATTTATTCAGAAGCCAGTGCTATTAAACAATATATAAATAAATAAATCAGCAAGTAAGCAAGTTGTTTTTTTGGTAATATAACCGGCCAAATAGCACTCGTGCACCGAGAGTTCCGTATTATCACATCACACACATCAACAGCCGGAAGACGGCCACTGCTGGACGAAGGCCTCTCCCTTAAAGGGAGGTGTTGCCATAATCCCCACGCTTGGCAGGCGGCTTGGGGATCGCAGAATGGTTACCACCGTTAACTGAGAGGACGCTACTGCCCGTCCTCCGGTGGGTCTGGATGCAGTTTTAGGACATACCCAGGTCCATATTATCACATACAAATAATTGTGCTTACCAAAATAATGTTCGCATGATTACTTATGATTTATTTATTTATATAAGTTCACCAACACTGTGTACATCAATACATTTTTAAAACGTTTTAAAACGTAGGTAATATTTATATACTAGACTTCGCTTATAATTATATTGAATATTTTTATTTATTTTTAATTTTCTTAATATAAAAAAACAAATATATATATAAATAATATAACAATTTATTTATATGATTGTTGGTAATTTTTATATACAGGACTTCACTCATAATTATATTGTTTTTTTATTAATTTTCTAATATTTATAAACATTTAACGAATTGGAACCAAAATATCGTTTCAAAATTTTTGTTCTTTTGTACACTAGTTGATCGCAAAATCATAATTATGCAATTATTAGAGTAAACATTAGAGTATTTGGGATGATGATGATGCATCATCATCCCAAAGACGTCCACTGTCAAACGAAGCCTCCTTGCACCGCCACACTGTACGACAACCAGCCCTTTGCATCCACCGGTAATTTTTTTACAAAATACCGGCAAAATGTATAATATCTACTTAAGTGAATATGATACCACTACTCTACTACATAAAATGAGCCACCATTGCTATTTTTATTTTATTTCATAGGTTGATAAATAAGTCTCTTTTTCCGTCGCACCTTCACAATATTTCAACCCTGGCACTGGAAAATAAAACAGTCTCGTTTCTTGAAACTGACTGAAAGCTTCAGTCTATTGCATGAACCATTTTCTTCGGACGAGTCGCTTACATGCAATCTTGTCATCATAAAAGATTAATAAGCTCCTTTTCTGACTAAAATAGAATAAAGCAAGCTTTATGTTAGGTATAACTAAGGAGTATGTTCTAAAACACGATACACAGTACCTAGTAGATAAAACTCGGTGAGAGAAGTAAAACTTTACAACTTTACTTTTATGGTAACAAGCTAAGAGTATTATCATTTAGAGTGATAATTTCATTCAAAGTTCCGTCAACTGGTGAAGCCGAAAAAAAACAACGGGTGCGCGAATATCACGCAATTACAGCCTTTGTTACGCACACAAGCGTTCGAAAAATATTGGAAATAAATAGACGTTTTCACCGTAAGTTGGGAATTTGATCAGAATGGGAGAAAACAAAGTACTTATTGACATCGTGAGAAAAACAGGTCGAGTACCGTACTCAGCCTTTAGAGGCCCACATAAAATTGCTTCACCTACCTTGGGCCGATCCAGGTTCTAAGTTTTTAAGCCTATTATTTCTATGGTAACAAGTAATAGTAAAAAAAGACGCGTTCGACGATTGCAATAAAACGACGAATTCAATTGCAATCTTGTGTAGAGCGATCATCGTCATCATCAGCAGCTTATTCTTATTATTCTTATTCAATGTGGAGGCGATAAGTCCTGCACTGACGTCCCACTTGGGGTGTATTGTGCATTTCCGCAGCCAGCGTCTACACGAGCCAACCCAGCTCCTTGAAGTATCGGAGCGAGGCTCTGGGCCGCTGCAATGGAGAGAGCTATGGTCGGAGTTACTTTGCGCGATAAAATCCGGAACGAGGATTTTCGCCAAAGAACCAAAGTCACCGACATAGCCCGCAGGGTTTGCAAGTTGAAGTGGCAATGGGCAGGCCACATTGCTCGAAGAACTGATAACCGATGGGGAAGAAAGGTTCTTGAGTGGCGACCGCGAACCGGAAGATGCAGCGTAGGAAGGCATCCCACTAGGTGGACCGACGACATTGTAAAAGTCGCGGGCAACCGGTGGATGCAAATGGCAGGTTGTCGTACAGTCGGTCTAAGCGGTCTTAGGGGGAGGCCTTCGTTTAGCAGTGGACATCTCCGGGCTGATGATGATGATGATGAGCAGCTTATTCAGCCCTATGCAGGGGATAAGTCGCCAATATTCCCTGTTTAGCACCAATTTTAACCAGAGACTTCCATACAACTTTCGGATGTCGTTCTGCCACCGTTGGACTGGTCTTCCGCGGCTGCACTTAGCATCACGTGGCTACCATTCTGGCAAAGACTAAAGCTGCCCGTCCACTGCGCTGGCATCGGAGCGAACGGAGCGGACGGATTAGTTGCTTTGTATTGATTTCTATGGGACTGCGTGCACTGGATCAGCAAATCCGTGCCAGATGCTAGTATTTCTGCCGATGACGTCATCCGCAGCGAATGCGCCATTCAGCAGCTCGAGCACGAATGATGTCGATAAAGTAGATACAAAATACGATGCAGTGGACGCACCCTAACGGCATTTTATAAATGCCGACACTCCGTCCGCTCCGATGCCGGAGCAGTGGATGCGCAACTTTACTCCACCTGCCATCACCGCACCTGGTCGAGTGACGCGCCCAACGCCACTTGAATTTAACAATAAATAGTAACAAAAGCCAATACAAAAAACAAACAAGAGACAAAAGTGTTTACTGATGGTGAAACAGTAGGTAAAGATACGTAGGTCAAATAATCAATCTCTGTCCCGAATAATTCGATGAACGCAGGTACATTTACTTTCTAACCACAGGGCAACTACAAAATCAACCGGCATTCCAATTTCAGCCCACACCCGCACCCGGCGGGACATGCCGTACCTATACCCGTACAAAACTGAATTATTTATACGGCTTCCTCTTAAATGCTGTGTGAAACAGTTTGTGAACTCAATACGGAGTAAAAATAATTATTTTTGTGGTAAGGTAGTAGAGACATGACGAGTTGATAAATGTGTGTGAGTAGATAAGTGTGTGTGTACGTACATACTTGCGCGTGTACGGACAATGCTTTGAAAATTTAATTAAATAAATATACAAACAAAAAGGTTCAACAATACTGAAGGGTATGTATTTACTCATCATTACTTTACATTACTACATCATTATGAACAACTTTTACTATGGGGCCAACACTAAAATTGCGAAAAAAACAGATTCGATTCATTTTGTCCAATGTCAATGAACTTCGTGTATGGGATACAGTATAAATTGTTTTTTTTTCGCGATATCGAGGTTGGCCTCATAGTAAAAGTTGTTCATAATGATGAGTACATACATACCCTTCAGTATTGTTGAGCCTTTTTGTTACACGTTGTATAAACATTATGTGTGCGCCCACGCGTCTGTTTGTGTATGTGTGTGCATTGGCAGTGAGGACACACCAGACCAGATATCGATCACACCAGATTGCTTGGTTGATTGTTCTGTGAAAAATTGGCAATGACATGGCACTACTTTTGGTGTGAGTGTGTTTCTATTCTCGCAATTGTTCTCTATTTCTATGTTCTAAATCTAAAACAACGTTTCACAACTCTGAAAATTTGTACAATAATAAGTACTTCTTTAAGGAAATAAATATTTTTGAACTTTGCCAATAATTATCAAAAATTATGGATTTTGAGTCACATTTTCGGAGGCTTTGCGTTATTAGCCGACATTCGTCATTCATATTTTTATTTCTTTGAGATTTCGGCTCCATGTTGATGTAAACCACCCGACCTCGAATACCGTATCCACCTTTACACAGTAACGTGAGTGAACACTAACTTGGATTTGTGGTCAATATATGAAATGAGCCGGTAATATAGTAACTATATGACAAATACGGCCAGTGCGAGTCGGTAGTAGAATGTTATGATTTACGACTCGTTTGAAGTGGTCCGTTTGGTCTGTATAGTGGGTATTATTCAGTCCAGCAACACATTAAATGGGCGATAAAACGTATAAACTGTGGAATAACCAGTCCGAGCGGGTGCTGTCAGTGGGTGTGCGCTGTAGGTATAATGTGGTCGATTTTGAAGGTTTTTGTTGACATTACTAAACTAACTAAAGCTTTGCTGTCCTTAGCTAACATGTCTGATAAAAAAGGGACAGCGATATTTTAATTAGTTTAGAACTATCAACTAAAAAAAAAATTCTTCATAATTGAACACAATATCATAATATTATGACAGCTAAATCTCTGCTTATTATGATTTTAGGTCTAGTCTCACCACCTGCGCTTTTGCCAAGCATCCGGCAACGCTGTAGAGGCCATCTAAAGCACTGGCAAAAGTCATTCATAAAAGTTAAAATACTTATTTTGCTTAACTCTGTTCTAAAGTGTAAGTTGGACTCGCATGCGAGAGTTCTGTAACACGACAATACAATAGATAGTAATAGAACATTGCTTATCAAAAAAAAATTTGATAGGTATTCAGTCTCGAGTTTTAAATGCAAGCTTAATTTACACATACTTTTTATTATTTTTGTGTAGTTTAAACGACAATAGGTACACCTAAGCCGCTGAATTATTTTGAAAGCCAAAAACTATAAACCTTCTTAATGAACCGGCATGATACCGTGGGTTAAAATGATGTAAAATACGTTTCTTGTAAAAAAAAACCGGGCATTTTTTAATCGCTTGCTAGAAAATCTGCAATAATAACGTTGTAATATTCTGTGAAAAATTTAAACGGTTATCCATTATGATTGAAAAGATAAAGGTCATAAAGGTAGTATAATTATAATAATCGTTTATTTCAGGCAACAGGAATTAGGCACTTAAAAAAACACGGACCATATAAAAGATACCTTACAGACTAACATACTTACATAAAATAAGTATTATAAAAATAATCTTAACTAACACAATTTGGGCTGAGATTTTCCTGACAGTGTTGCTGCCAGAAATCTGGCGAGAGGATTGCGCCCTTGTGGCACTCCGCAGTTTAGGTATTTGCGGTCGGCGCTCCGTCCGGGTGGACAATGCAAGGCAGACGTCAGTCGCCGCCCGCACGCTAGCCTCGTCGCACGTAACTAAGCATACGTGATAGAAAGAGAGCGGTATATCTAGGTGAATATAGCGAGCGGTATCCAGCGCTGTGCGAGTTGAATTGCTACTTTATTGCCTAGTAGATAGAGACCTTATTTATTTCAATTCGTTTGCGGAGTTAACTTTCTGTACGTAGTACTATTATTTATTCTGTGCTTGTGCTTCGCCGGAACCCGGAGCAAGTAGGACTTGAATCTCGTGGTTCGAACAGTCGACTCCAGGCGCTGCAGGTGCACCACGGAGGACGTTTCCCCAGCCTTTTCTAAGGATAGACGACTTAGTATTATGAACTCGTTTGATATCCTTTGGGTACAAAACCCAAAACTTTCCCCCTATTTTAGGGGATATCATGGAACATACTTATAGACATGAATAAATTATTATTAACAACAAACCAACCTAATGAAGATGTTAACCCTTAAATAGTCACTGCATGAAATCTCTGGTTTTTTGGGATATTTTTAAAATAAGGGGTTATAAAAAGATTAAAATAAAATATTCAATCAATTTTTTTCTGAAAAAGTATATTACTTTAAGAAATATGACATGTCACATAAGACGGACATTGCCTTTAACTATTGATACCTATAAAATCTCTACCTGTCACATGAAACGGACATTATCTGTAACACGAGAAATAAAAAAAATATATATTTATGACACAGAAACAGCAAATGCACAAAAACACGGAAAATATAAACGAAAAATCTATTTTTACATATTACAAAACAAAAAAAGATCCTCTAATAAAAATTCTTAAAATTAAGAGACCACTTGTTACATATTTAGGAACTTTCAAATGATCTAAGGTTGACTTTATATTTTAGTAAGTACACACACTATTTACTTTTTTTTGTGAAATAGGACAAAACAATTTTTCTTTGCGGTAAAACAAAGTCTTTGTTCACATTTTGTGCAAAATAACCATTGTTTTCCCGTTTTTACATAGCCGGCAACGCCCTTGAGAAGTATACGTCGGAAAATGGTCGTAACAGTCCAATCGTGCTTCGTCTATGGGTCTGGCTAAGAAAGGTTTCTCGATTGTGGGGCCAGAATATTCTACTGCAGTTCTCTGACTCCGGGACTTTGATCCAGACATCATCAGCGCAAGAGCAACATTGACACGAAACTTTTTTAGTCTCTGATGATTTTCGCTGACTTGCTGGCAGTCTCGGCGATGTAATAACCAACTGTTGTTGAGGCAAATGTCCAGCATTTGCGCAAAAATTGATAAATACCAGCGTTTAGACTTCATATGAATTCTGTACAAAGCTGTCAGCATATCAGCAATGTCAACGCCACCCATGTGACTGTTGTATTCTTTTATTATTTTTGGGCAGGGGACAGCTATTTTTTTCTTCAGGACTCTTATCATATCGCTGTATCGTGCCTACAGGGTCTTGCGCACAAAATGAGCTTGCTATGTTGATGCACTTATTGTCCATCCACTTGATGACAGCCACTTTTTTTGAGTTATCACATACCACGTCAAAAGTTCCCCGTCCCTTCTTTTTCATGATTTTATCAGTCATTATTTGGCAATTGCGGAGTCTATCGTTCCTGATAGTGCCAAGCGATAAAATTCCCATCTCATTCCTCAAGTAGTATACTAACTCTAGTGATGTAAACCAGTTGTCAAAGTACACTGTGCATAATACTGGATTCGATATGGTTTTGCACAATTTCACAACAGTTTTTCCTCCAACGCCTAGGTAGTCTTCTTCTCATTCTGTAAATCTGTCCTTTTGGAAGGTGTTTGCGCCGTCATAGGGAAAAAAGTCATAGACCATTCCTGAAGACCCAGCACGAACCAAAAATTTAAAACCCCACTTGTGCGGTTTTTTAGGAATGTATTGCTTTCTGCTTCCAGCTTTTTTCCCTTTATAGGGAATAATCATTTCGTCTATGGCAAAAGATCTTTCTTCTTCAATTTGTAGACACTTACTCCTAACGTGTTCCATGACAACGGCTACTTTATGATATCGGTCGTTGGAATTTACATTTGTGTTATCACAGAAATGTAAATAACGCTTTATACATATAAAACGTTTCAATGACATTGCCGATGAGATCGATTCTAACTTGAGATGTTGACTCCAATAGTCCTCAATGGCCGGCATTTTTATAATTCCCATTAGGATTTCGATCCCAAGAAAATTTTCTAATTCTTTTCTACTCAATTCAATTGATTTTCCTCTATTTTGAACGGCATATAAATTAGTCATATCCACGATGAAATCTAATATTTCATCGTCAAAGAATGTTTTAAAATAATGTTGCGGCGACTTCACTTCATGTTGTTCAGAAAATTGGGTTTCTGTATCTATATCTACAGTGCCGGTATACTTAACTTTTTTGAAATTGAATTCTAATTTTTTCGTATTACGCTTTCTTACAGCAGGTGTTGGCGGAGGCGGCATAGGAGAGGATTCTGCAGTTATATGTTGTCTAGTTCTACGTGTTTGTACTCCTGGCGTCAGCGGTGATATTCCGGAACTAGTTGATGGGCTCTCGGGTATGATACAGGAAGGTCTACCAGGAAGTTTTGTCTGAACAAATAAAGCTGTGTCTGCACTCGAACTTTGTGGTGAATTAGGGTCAGGGACAATATTGTGGAGATCAATGTGGCCACTGTCATAACCAAGTTGTTTTTCAAGTACTGGATCATCGTCGTCGCTAAGGTCTTGAATTAAATCGAACAATTCAGGGGGGATACTTCGTGGTGAGGATGATGTGGTTGAGTTTAGAAAAAAGTTTCGAGCTGCTATTTGATCTTCTGGGTCCTCGTCAGATTCCAGCTCAGAATCATCTGAGCCCTCAGGAGGTATGAGGGCTATCATTTTTTTTGCTCTCCAAGACATTTCCACCTAAAAATAAAAAAACATAAAATATATTATATTATGGTACAACAGTAATAGATAAACAGACAATGTCCGTTTTATGTGACAAACACGAGAACTACTTGTTGATACACGTTCAAGGCAACGTCCGTTCTGAGTGACGGACACGAAAAGTACTCAGTACTACACCTTTAGGGCAATGTCCGTTTTATGTGACATTAACATATATGTGAGATTCTAGGCAAAACTAAGATCGTGATGGTGATAAATACTACACAACATAATTACTGAATTGTCAAATAAACGAAAATCAATAATAGTTAATAAAAACAATGAAATTACTCACCGTAACAATCACTTTTATCTGGAGCAAAACCTGTCACCACGTGTTCTATTTTAAAAATGGCGTGCGATTTTAATTTTTCTATGATCCAGTATCCCGGAATAGCATTAGTTAGAAAAGGATAGCCTGATAGTCGCCAAGCACCGCCTTAGAGCCGTCAACGCGTGTGCATTTTGTATTGGTGTGTGTGTTTTGTTTACGTCCTATAGGAGTGACAAAATCCATTTAAGGGTTAAATTATTACAAACAATTTAAAATGAAGATTTATCATGTTCTACAGGATGTTATTGAATTCATGATATCTTAGGAGATCATTAAACTCAACATAATGGGCAACTTGTACTATGAAATTAAGATTGAAAATGAGAAAAAAAATACACTGTCCCACACATAATTTCAATAACGCACGACGAAATGTATGGACTTAATCTTTTTCATGATTTTTGCTTTGATTTTATAGTGAAAGTTGTTCGACAACGATGTTGCTCATGAATTCAATAACAGCCTGTATTTTATGCTAAAAAACAACAGCAATAATAGTCACACAAAAATAGTTATAAAAGTAATATCATTATGACACCAAATTGCTTTCAAAGATGACCTGTCACCAGATAAAATAATTTGAATAGAAAATAAACAAAAATGTCCAACGATATCTCATCACCACTCTCTACAATAAATAAAGCGACGTTTCCAAGAAAAGATAATTTAAGGGTCGTCACAACTTTGCCCGCTGAAATTTAATTATTTTGGGCAGCTAACGATGTCTTTTATTATTTTAATTCTTATTCACTTTTCTATTTGGAGATATAGCGAACGAGCGTAATAAAATAATGGTATTAAAAGGGCTAACAAGGTGAGGCTGTATACACATAAAAGTAATCTACGTCTTAAAATTCAGTGAGGCCTAAAAGTTTGTAATTTATGACCTTGTTGGTTTATAATTAATTTGAACAAACTAGTTAAATGAAAATAAACTTTCATTAATAGTCGTGTTAAGGTAGTTTTGAAACGAATTATTACTCCATTTAGGGCTTAAAACTTCATGATTTTCGTATCCTATGCTACCTGAGTTTGTTTGGAGCTAGATGGCGCTGTGTAAAATATCCATATATTTTTTTATCGTTACAATTTTTATTTCGATCCATTATTTCATCTATGTCTTATAATTGGGCGGTTTTTTTTCGCTGTACTTCAGCTGTAATCCGCAATAATAGGACATCTACAGAACATTGAATTCAATGACATTGAATTTATTATAGGGGGTTATTGAACTCATCGTAATTAACAACTTTTACTACGAAATCAACGCGGAAATCGTGAAAAATAATCAACTGTTCCATACTATTTTGTCGTGCTTAATTAAATAAATAAATATCGGTTGATCATTTTTCACACAGCGCCATCTAGCCCCAAACTAAGCAAAGCTTGTATATGGAAACCAGATAGTTGATAATTGCATGTTTTGTATGAGATAGCCGCTTTTTCCGCGACGTCTGGGTTGGTTTCATGGTACAAGCTGTCCGTTATCATGAGTTGAATGACCTCCTTAGATGCCAATGAATTCAACGTCATCCTGTTTATATCATTTTCGGCTATCATAAATAACTGTTCAAACCTCACATACATAATGTAAGACGGACAGACAACGTAAGCATTTATTAATTTGATTCTATTGAATAACAGGAAAGCGCAGAAATTACAAAAAAAAAGATGCCTACTCACGTTTTCCCATTTTCTGCGCAACAGTACATCTGTCTGTGTGTCTGTGCTAATTTTTGTCATATCTATGATAGAGCCCTAGAAACTTGTGCCTTTAAAGTGTCTGTAGACACAAAGTACCGTTACATAAATCCATCGGATATTTTCTACCGATATCTAATAAATTCCTCGTAGTGTAAATTAGATTATGTTCGGACTGGATTGGAATATAGACGACACTTTGAATTCTAGGAATAACCAATTCGCCGTCTTAGTCTTAGCACAATTCCAATCTCAGAATGACTCAACGTGGATAGAATCTAGACTTAAACCGTAGCCGGATCTGTACGTGCTAACACGCCAATGCGGCAGCTTAGCCGTGATCAATTATTTGTTTCAATTATTGAATTAACCGCTAGGGTACAGATAGTGACGTAATATTTAAGCTTTAAACGAAAGACAGAACTAATGTGTAAACTTGGCATCACGCTTGACGCGCTCTATGGTGTCTATCTGAAGTTAAATTAGCGATATTGTACAAACTCTTTAATATTACAACAGACAGGCATTTAAAAAAAAACAATGTGCACTACTTCTAAAGTTCGTGTTGTCAAAATGATAATTAAGCAAAGTCTTCGGTAAATAGCATATACAACCGCTTATAATAAGCTTGTGTACAGCATAGCAAACAACTTTTGATAGACTTAAAATTTGCGAGAAAAAACTGAGTTATGAGTCTTCGAAGTAATTTAAATCGCAGTATGCATATTGCCAATGAATATTGCCAATTTCTGTGCTATGCAATCTTTTATACATTTCCTACTATTTACAATTTCAGTGGAATTATTTGCATTATGCTTCAGTGAACATTTTCAGGTTGGAAAGCACCTAGGGGATTGAAATGTTAAGCTAATCTCTCGCCCATTGAGTCAGGACAAAGGAGCTAAATGTAAAAGGGTGCAGCTAAAAGCCACCTGCACGTTGTTCCGGCTATAAATCTCGTGTACATTCGTGCACGGAAGTTCTTAACGGTGTTATCTTTTACCTAAGTTCTAAAATCTTGAAATTTCCTTTGTTTGTTGTTGCATGAATTCTACAAACTAGGCGTAACTAGTAAAGAAATTGAAAATGGTATCGTAATACAATTTTCCCAAGCCTGTGGTGATGGTGTATGCAGATCTCCCATTTGGACCGGTCTAGCGTAGACTAATAGAC
The DNA here is from genome assembly GCA_905404285.2 of Erannis defoliaria. NCBI lineage: Eukaryota > Metazoa > Arthropoda > Insecta > Lepidoptera > Geometridae > Erannis > Erannis defoliaria. The sequence goes on along the minus strand of FR990066.1, from coordinate 4,236,858 downwards.
CAATCACTCTTCAACAGTATTTTACGCTTCTACTTCACTCTTTAATAATGCTCAGCAGCCAAAACAAGAAAAAAAATAAGAATAAAGAAATTGCAAATAATGAATTTGGTTTCAATGTTACATTCTGAAGCTGTAGCAGGTACAGATACATAAATCTATGCATAATCAGAAAATGGGGGGGGGGGGGGGAGTGTGAGTGTGTGTGTGTGAGAGATAAAGAGAAATAAAGTAGGTGTGTAAATGTGTGTGGGTGTATGTGTTACCAGCAGCTAGGACTTATATCCAAGCTGCACAAATCGGGCGCTCCTCTTTTGTTTTTATTTTATTTTAAAGAAAATAAATTAATTTCAGCGAAGCCTTTTTTATGTAACAGTACCAACACGCATCCTGAGAACTCGACAGAGTTTGAAATACGAACCGTCGAGACGCCATACGCTTGCGAGAGCGTTTGTTATTCCGAGACACAGACATGGCTAATTTATTTAGATGAAAAGTTTTTGGTTATTGTAATGCAGGAGTTAACTAACTAATATAAATAACTGAGGTTCTCAACTCTTGCGCAGTAATAAACACATTTCTGTTATCTTTATTAGAGAAGGCTATATACGCGAAACGGTAGTACTTAGCCGAAAGGAGCTCATTTTACTTATTCTTGTGACAACGTTTACGAGTACAATGTGTTGTGGTAGGGCTCTATTGCAGAGTCCGCCTGGGGTAGTAAGTACCACACCTTTGTCAGTTATTCAACCGCCTATGTATCGGTGTGAAGGGCATAGTTACGAGAGAAATTTTACTGGGCATAAAGAGATTTGACATCTAATATGTCAGGGTGACGAGCGCAATGCAGTGCAGCGCAGGATTTTGTTCGCAAGTTCACAATTCTGGCACTGCTACGTTTATGGGCAAGCGTAACGCTTACCACCAGGCGAACGTGTCACTCGTCTTGTCAGACCATTGCATAAAAAACCATGATATAATATTTTAAAAATATTATTTTATACCATAAATATAAAAATATTATTTTTTATACCTACCATAAATATAATTTTATACCGCCTGCCAAGCGTGGGGATTGGATCAAGGGAGAGGCCTTCATCCAGCAGTGGACGTTTTCCGGCTGTTGATGTATGATGTGATTATTTTATACTCCCTATCTCTCGCTCAGCCTATGTATACAAACTTACTTAGGCAGTGCCAGAGTTGTAAACTTGCGAAAAAAACCTGCGCCTCACTGCAATGCAATACGCTTGTCCCCCTGAGATAATTATTTGATATCAAATCTTTACATGCCCAGGAGTTTATCTAGTAACACTCTTCTTCAAACCGAAACACAGGATTGCTTGTACACTACACTGCTCGGTTGAATAACTGGTAAAAGGTATGGTACTTCCTCAAGCGGACTCTGCAACAGACCACTGCTACCACAATAAGTGACTGATTCAGACTTTACATTGCGGAAGTTCATTCTGACCAATATTGATACAGTTTATTTCTAGTGTACTACCACCACTACAATAAGCTGTCATTATCTAGAAGGAAAATCTTATCAACATTTTTTACCTCGCATACAAAGTAATAAGAACACAGCAAACTAATAAGAATTCCTTTCATCAGCAGTATCATACAAAAAATGTAGAGACAGCTTCCCACTTCAAAACCAGCTGCGAAAGAAAGATGCTTAGAGAGATGTGAAAATTAGTTAGTTATTATGACGGAGAAAGTATATTTTTATACCGGAAAATGTACTGCCCCTGACTGTTGTGATGAATTGTACGCAAGCAGAATTGTACTAGTAAAATATCGTTAAGAACAATATTGACCACAGATACAATTTAATGTTTCGTTTCTAGATTCATTCATGTGTGATACACTAGTCCGGCACGGAGTCAGGATTTTACTTGCGCGGATTTTCTCATTCTTCGCCAACTACGAGTTGCTTATACCGAATGTTTTGTAGAGAAGCTGAAAGGGTGTGTAATAAATACATTTTGGCCAAAAAAATCCCAGTCGCCTTAACTTTTTCTTAGAGTTTTTTTTTGTGATTTACTCGTACTTTGTCTATTAAGTTTTAGAGCATCCTAAGCTTTATTGTATACCGCAAGACCGCGGCGCAAAATTAGATAATATTACGCCAGGTATACTGCATCTGTTCCTAACATGCCACTTACACTCGAAGGGCAATCGGGTACTCCATCACGCTGCGCTGGTAGCGCAGGTAAGCCTCACACGCCGTCGAATCTTCGAACGAACGTACGAAGATCTTTTAGACTCAAGTAAATAAAAATGAAACCCAAAAAAAAATACATCCGTCCGTAAAATCGGCGAATGTCCGTAAAATGCCGGATTTCTCAACAACTCTACTGAATGGCTTACATTGGCTCTTCTCCAACGACACACACGGCAGTTTCTGTCTAGATTAATTGTTACTACTTTTGCCAAATACACGCTTAAGTACTAAAGCCTGAATTTATGATGTGAGTTTCACTCTGTGATTACAAAATATTCGATGTAATTTGTCTTGACGAGTTATGAAAGCTGTGTTGTTACTTTGCACTAAACACTGTCGTATGACAGGAAAACAGTTATATTCTTACTTATTATCTTTTTCTCTTCTTTCTGTGCTGCATGTGGAACATAATTTACTGACAAACCATGTCAGAGGCCTGCGGCACAACTTTGACTCTGGCCTGGTATATGAGTTTACTTACTTGCATTATAGAAAATTCTTTCGCAAAAACCACTTGAGAAAATGTCACGCTCTTATGCAGATACGCGTACTTAATATAGGTACCTATTATATCTCTTATACTCGTATAAGTATCGTCGTCAGCCATAAAACGTCCACTGCTGGACGAAGGCCTCCCCCTTTATAGAGGGGTTGCCCATGCTTGGCAAGCGGCTTGGGGATCGCAGAATGGTCACCACCGTTAACCAAGAAGACGCTGCTGCCCGTCCTCCGGTGGGTCTGGTTGCAGTTTAAGGACATACCCAGGTTCACAACATAGTTTATAACTCGTATAAGTATATATAGTTTTTAAGCAAAATACGATCAGGTCAGTCTTCAGATCGGTGCCTACGACTGGCATTTACAACTGAGCGATAGTGTGGGACGGGTGTCACTTTAAATTGTCGGTCACGGTTGTTTATTCTATAGTTCCAACACGACAACCGTCAGTCATGTCTTCGGGCAGCACGTAACTCTGACATCAGGGCTGGGCAATGTGCTTATAGGACGTACGTACGTATACTTTTAAGTAACATTTGTAACATCATAATCAACCTATCACAGCTTCTAACCACTGCTGACAGCTACTGTCCAACGTATATCGTCACTCTGTCGAGTCTCCCTAAGACACCCTGATACACGATGGCATAAAGACACCATGTAATAAATCATTTGTAATATATCAATATATATATATATACACAAATATATTATGGGATGATAATAATAAGCAGTGACCGATAAAATAAAAAATCTAGCGTACCCCTTTTAATTACAGTTAAAACCAACTTGACACTTCTGGATCAGGATGTTATTACTTAGACTAGCTAATAGCTGACTAGCTCATAATGCCTTGCTCATTTTGTTTTTAAATCCTACAAATAACACTAAACTTTAAAGCATTTTGGTATCTAAAGTACCGCCAAAGTAAGCTGGAGACGAAAAATAAATTATTACAAGCTCAAACACAAATGCACTTATCTAAAGCCCTTGAGCTGAGCCTCTTCAGTGCGGCAACATAAAGCTGATATCACACCAAAGGATCATAATCGTCATAGAAATAAATTACACGAGACTGGTCGACTTATTTTAGACCAGTGTGCATATTTACCTGAATTTTGTGCCAGAACATTTTTTTCTAAGGTGGTTCTGGTTTGGTTTATTTTAAAATTATGATCAGCCTATTATAGTACCTATATAAATAGTCCACTGCTCGTTTTATAAGGACTTGTAGAAGCTTTAGTCTAAAAGTTTTTAAAACATAATTTCAGATAATGTCTTTATTTCGCTCAGTTTTTATTTCGGCTCGGTTTTTAGTCATTTGTTTTTTTTTGTTTGTTTTTGTTGTTTGTTTCATCTGAGAACTGTGGTTTTTATCGTCTTGCGTGTGATGAACAAAGACATTTTGTTAACACTCAAGACGTCAAGCCATTGCTAGTTTGGTCAATCACGATTGTGTGACAAAGCGGCTGATTGACGTGACAACATAGTTTCACATCAACAGCCAAAGACGTCCACTGCTGGACGAAGGCCTCTCCCTTAAAGGGAGATGTTGCCATAATCCCCACGCTTGGCAGGCGGCTTGGGAATCGCAGAATGGTTACCACCGTTAACTGAGAGGACGCTGTTGCCTGTCCTCCGGTGGTTCTGGATGCAGTTTTAGGACATACCCAGGTCCACAACATAGTTTACAAGTCTGCAATCCATATGGCTGTTTCATATCTATTCTTGTAACTTTATATGTTTGTTTTATTTTAAATTAACTAAGCAAATACAATTATACATTAAAATTAAATTATAACTAACTAACAACTAAATAAACCCTACCTACGAAAAACAAACCCTACATAATAAAAAAACAAAATTTAAACTAAGAGCCCCGTAGATGATGGAAAGGTGGCCAGAATGCTGGCGGCATTGCCACGTTGGATGACAATGCTATGTAACTAACTGCTAATTTTACTTGTTATTTATAATTATGTGACTATATTCTGTGTACTTCAAGATGTTGCCTTGGTGTAGTAGTAGCATTATATTTTATCTCTTGAGAATTTTTATTCCATTATTCAGACACTTTGCATTCTGTTGACTGTAAGTTAATATTTCATAGTTTCTGACAGTTTGTGTTAGTGACAGTAATCTGGGGACAAAGTTAATAATAGTAAAGTTTTGTGACTTACGACCTAGCAAATGGCGCGCCGCTTTCGACCTATATATATTGGTATTTAAAATGTCGTAATAGATATATATAGTCATGATAAATATCGATACAGTTGCTAAGCATAACAGCAAAATATCGGTTAAAATTTTGTCCGAAAAAGTTTTCATAAAATCGCAACACACTGATTGAAATGTTTCAAAACTGTTGTTTCAGTGCCTACATTTTTCACATTTTGCTTGGCATAAATATGAAGACAGCATCAGATCGTTTTCTGGACTGTAATCTCGTTAAAGGTCTTAATAATAATAATGGTCTTATTATTAGGTCTTAATAGGTGGTTAGGTGGTTTGTCTTATCTTTATAACTGATGGACAATTAATTCAATTATTTGGCTCAACGCATAAGCATTGATATCCAGCGTGGCAATGCCGCCAGCATGCTGGGTACGCTGCCGACTGGTAGTGGGTTTGAGCATTTGGATTGTCTCTAGACTTTGATCGGTCTGGATACAACCTTTTGTTTTTTGTTGTGTAGTAGGCTAAGTAGTCTTTGTAGTTTGTTGTAGTTAATAAAGGCTTATCCCTAAAAAAAAAAGTAGTAATTCAAATATGATGTCGTATACATTTTAACTAAAAGTATTTGAGGAGTAAATAATATTTTTTAGGATTATGAGCTGAAAAATTGGTCCGAAATAGGCATGAATTATTGTAAAGATTAAGGTTAAATTTAATGATAGTGACAGTAGAAATAAATCCTGTTGTAAATTCAAATATCCCGGGACAAGATCTCAGTGGGTAACAAAGTCGTGAAAATCCTGCACACTCCGGGATTTTCGGATTAACCGGGATTATCCGCGCTGGAATCGCGAAAAGTCACTGTTAGTTACGTAAATTTCACGGCCGGACAGTTTTGGTAGATTAGGTGAGATGAGGCGAGAGTTTTGAGAGCTTTTTGTTCTGAAAGAAAAAAATTGCAATGCAGGGATGTTATTTATTTGATCTCATAGGTACTGCAAAAAGAGTTGTAAACTTAAATATTCGGAGGGAAATTTAGTTTAGTTTAGCTTAGTGTCATTTTATTCTGGGTATCTTCAAGTTGCGAGTCAATTCACTGGCAACATTGACTCGCTTTCTTCTAGGCAAGCGTGTTCCATCGTAGACTGCGTCTTCGTTTATAATCAAGCGAGATGGTAGTCAATCGCAAGCGTAAAAAATACATACAAAAAATATTACGTTTTTTTTCTTGTAATATATAACCAGATAAGTTGGCCAAGGCACATTAATTTTAACGTCTATAGCTGCAGTAGTAAGGTTGTTTTGTTGGGTGCCGAGCTAATGGTTTTTGTTTTAATTCCATTAATTCGTTGTGACGTCGTACCAAACTATAGAGACTAGAAAGTCTCAGAAGCTAAGCATGTAAGTGATTAAGTATTACAACTGATATACAGCAAAATAAATGTGGTAAGTAAAATTACCTACTTAATTAGTCTCGGGAAGAGCTTGCTTATCAAGCTTAAACAGGAAGAAAAATTATGACCTCCGGCAAGACTCGAACCGCATACGAGCAGTCTCTGGGTTTCCGTCCCAACTGCTTTGCCAATTAAGCTACAGAAGTCTCTGCCTTAGATGCCAAATTTCTCAACCTGTTCCAAGCTACCAACTAAAGCGTTGGTGGCGCCATCTGTAAATTTTTGTAACACAAATATTTACCCAAGCCGAAACCGTCACAGGTTCCAAGGCCTGACGAAAGATTGTATGAAATTTTACCACACTTATGGTATTTCTATGTTTTTAAAGCTTAAACAGGAAGAAAAAATATAACATTGAAATACAAATATATTCTAAGAGCTTGCTTATTTTTACTAGAATAATAATAATTATTTTTATCTGTAATTCAAAGCCAAAAAGCAACTAACAAAAGAAAAAAATACTATAATTTTTGATTGCGTTGATTTAGAAGATTGATTTTTTTACAGCTCTAAGGGACCGTAGGCGTACGCAATCCATATTAATTTCAAATTGATATCTCTACTCGTTTCCGAGAAAAAGAGCCTTGACAGACAGACACACAGACGGGCAACGGAGTTATCCTATAAGGGTTCCTTTTTTCCTTTTAAGGTACGGAACCCTAAAGAGAACCATTCGTTCAGTACTTCAGTATCAAGCTAAAAAAATAATTAAGTACTACTGAAACTAGACTTACTTTAATTTACTTGTACGAGAGCCTGCTAATTTATCACTATCCTACGAGAACCGTATATTTTTCCAGGTTAGCAGCGCCATAGAAGCCTGAATGACAAAGCCCTATTGCACAAATACCGCATTGCGCTTGTCCGCTTGATTGGTCTGAAACAATTTTAAAATTGATTTTTTATGCAATCGTAAAACTCAAAACTTCACCAAACTATTCACACTTCTGAGTGGTTTAGGAGCTAAACCCCAATCTAAACTCTCCGGTGCGCAAACAAGACTAACACAATTGGTGAAATCAAGCGCGTAAAAAATTACATTTGTTTAGGACAAACATTGCTATTGCATGTGTGCCTGGCTTCAGTTTCTAGGATACAAACTAAGCGGAAATAAATAAATAAATACGTTTTGTTTCATCAGCAATTAAAAAGATATGTTTATTAAGACTATGTTACGTTTATTTTACTTTAAAACAATATTTTACAGCCTTATAGCTCAGTTGGTAGCATGTCTGCCTTCAGAGCTGTAGGGCGTGGGTTCGATCCCCACCCAGGACAATAATTTATGTGACGTACATCGATGTTTGTTCTGTGTCTGGGTGTAGTATGTATTATAAGTATGTATTTAAGAAAAAAAATGTATATAAGTATTCTATCAGCTATCTGGTTTCCATAATACAAGCTTTGCTTAGTATAGGGCTAGATGGCGCTGTGTGTAATAAATGTTCCCCCCAATATTTATTTATTTATTTTAGATAGTTTTGCACGTGTGTACTGTGCACTAAGCTTGATTACCTGATATAACTTAGTGAGTGAGAGCTTGAGTTGGACAAAACTAAGTGTAAAAATGATTAATTTATCGAAAACGAAAAATACATGTCAGCCAGCACTATGATTAAATAACTGTATGTTACAAATTTTATATTTCGAACTGACTTGCTCTATAAAAATGTTCTTGATATTTAAAATTTAATTTAGTAATCTCGGTAAGTGAATTATTGTAATTCTTATGAGATTAATAAATATTCTGAAACCGTAAATGGTGAACCCAAACCTGATAGGTCTACCATAAGCCAAGTAATGGTAACTACAGTGCCCGTCTTTTCTATCTATCATCAGACCAATGCAATGGTGCCATAATCGTTGAATATTTATCAGAACGGAACGGAACTCCACGTTCTGGACACGCACCTAATTATCTCAACCCAATAGAAATCGTTCATTTTGAGTTTTCATCCGTATAAATTAATAAAAAAAGAAATAAATAAAGTAAACTACACTATTCGTTTCTAAGTAAGCATTTAATCTATCAACAAGTAAAAAAATCACGTTATTTGGTATGATGCCATGGCACACAAAGGCCAAACCTCAGAAAACAAATGTTACTTACCAGGCCCAATGTAACGTAACACAGCAAGTTTTAACTATTACGATGGTGTCGAATTGAGATTAGTGTAACTGTAAATCCAAATCCATCCATCTAGCCCCCTATTCCACCCTAGACCGCATCTTTTTTTAACACCAGAGAGGATGTGGTCAAAAAAAGTATATACCGAGTGTTAGTTTTAGTTTGGGGCCAACACTGAAATCACGAAAAAAAACAGCTGTTCCATACATTTTGTCCAAGATCGATGAACCTTTTTGTATGGAACTGCTGTTTTTTTTTCGTGATTTCAGGGTTGGCCCCATAGTAAAATTTGTTCATAATGATGAGTACAATGATATCCTAGAAGGATAACGGTGTTCAAACTAACACCCTGTATAACGCCCTCGACGTGATAAACTGTGAAGCCACCGGAGACCTCCGCCTGCATTATTTTTCATTTACCCTGTATTCCAGCGTCTCATTTTTATAGCCACCCGCAATATTAACCCGGAACACATGGTGCTATGATTTCAGTCAACTATCTCTAGTTAACTGGGACTCAGTAACTTAAGAGAAAATAAGTTTTTTTTACTACGTAGTAACCTAAGTTAATTTTATTTCATAATGACAATAATACTCTGAGTGCTACAGCAAAACTGTGCTAAAAATGTCTTCTATTATCGTATATAATTTTCTACATAATCAAGTATTATTGCCATACCATGCAGCTACTAAATTTTAAAACATTGACTCTACAATAAAATAATATAATTATTTTTTAAGTACGTATTTACGAAAAAAAAATTGTATATAAGTATTCTATCAGCTATCAGGGGGTCTAAAATGGCCGCATTAAGCAACTCCCCTAAAAGCAATTCATATGATGAATTCTTAGCAGAATGAATTGTAAAAAGTTGCTCTCGAGTAACTTCTAACGAATCTGCTAGTGGACTTTATGCAATTCATCTTTCATCGACCTTTTACGACTTTCTATAGAAAACTGTCAAGCGAATGAATTCCGTAATAGAATCATTTGCAAAATCATAGAGTATGAATTGGCGCTTAAGTTACCGTTTTACGATTTGCGAAATGAATCATCATAGGATCATATTGCAGAATTGCTAAACGCGACCATTTTAGCCCCCCTGGTCTCTATAATACAAGCTTTGCTTAGTATGGGGCTAGATGGCACTGTGTGTAAAATGTCCCCCAATATATATTTATTTTAATTTTATTTTAAACTAACAGCACCGATTATACAGACTTAGTTTTAATCAGTTAGCATCCTTTTAAGGGCATATTCTGTACAACAAAACAAACAACTTTTACTGGGCAAAATCTATGGAACAGCTGTTTTTTATTTATTTCAATGTTGGCCCCATAGTAAAAGTTGTTTGATGTTCAGAATATGCCCTTAAAAAGATGCTAACTGATTAGAACTAACCCTGTATTTTTGGGTACTGTAGTCATTGTTACCAATATCTAAGCAGTGATTTAAAACTATTTTCAAACCCACAATATTTAGAGTGTTTGAAGTTCCATAACTGCTTTCTACTGTGACCGAGCATACTACTATGAACTCTCGTATGTTATTAGAAAAGTTTATTAAGAATTTTATAAGTCGAATTTCTACGTTTGCTACGTTTTGAGGCTAAAATGTGTGTGACATTTTTGATAAAGTTCTTTATTAAATTTCAAGAGATAAAAATATACGAAATTCCAGCAAATATGAAAACTACAATGTATGAAATGGAGAAAGTAAAAATATTATGCGAATATCATCTGACGCGATATTACATATTAAAATACATTTTTTTCCTCATGGATGACGTAGAGATAACTATGCTACGAGTTCCATTGCGCGAAAAAACCTGGGACGAGAATATTAGTCAAAGAAACAAAAACACCGACACACTTCAACACAAGTTGAAGTAGGAATGAGCAGGCTACATCGCTCGAAGAACTGATAAACGATGGGGAAGACAAGTTCTTGAGTGGCGACAATCAAACAGAAGATCGCAGCGTAGTTAGACCTCACGGTTTCATCCACGTGGTAATGAAAAACGGTGATGGTGATGATGCTAAAGAGTAGCCTATATGTTGTTATGCAAAACAAGCTATCTTCATTCCAAGTTGCATCCAAGCCCGTTAAGCCATTTTGCCGTGAGACGGTTGCAAACATACCGACAAACTTGTGTAGTGATACTGTGATAATGAGCAGAATTATGAGGATTAAGAAGGGTCCTTCAAATTAAAACCCCTCTCTTTGATGGAACCTCAGTTCAAAATAATTATAAATTTAAAATAGCAGTCAAAAAAACACTGAATCAACTAATAATATTGAAAACTGCTGATAACAACAACAAACTTGAGCTAACAACTTGAGCTAACAACTTGAGCTTGTGCTTGAGTTAACTAGTAAACAAAAAATTAAAACAAAAATACATCTGAGCTGATTAAATTCTATTTACAAAATTTACCTTAGTTATTCAAAAAAGGAGGTTCTCAATTCGACTGTGTTATTTTTTTGTATGTGTGTTAGCGATTACTCCGCCTATTATGAATTGATTTTGATGATTCTTTGTTTGGTAGCTAATACTTCAGAGGTAGTCCCATATACATTTTATCGAAATCTGTTCAGTAGTTATGTTTTTTTTTTGTTAAATCAAACCTTTTTTTTTTGTTTTTAAATCAAAATTACTACAAAATATGAAAATGTCATCCAGGTATTCGAAGTTGAAGTCGGTTGTATTTTTTTTTAAAAGCCTATTATGTTTTTACACCTGGCCTGTCACGAGGCTGCCATCTGTCAAATGCTGTCCACGAAGCGTACCTATAATCCTAGACTGTCTGCCCAAACTATACGTCATACTAATAGCTGCTTATATTTTCGAGGGCTTTAGAGTATTAGGGAATGATTGAAAGCTGAATTAGTCGGTGACGTTTTACCCGACAATACGAGTATGGGAAGGACGGCATCTTTGTATGTATCGATTGCATATTCAGTTTAATGAACAAGTTTAGTGAACCGTTTGTTGCATTTATTTTAATGGAATTAAGTGTTATCTAAAATATACCTACAAGTAAAAACGAGGAGTTTCAAAATGCTTTTAAAAATACCATTAAATAATAATAAGCTATAATAATTTTATTTTTTCAGGCTAAAGTGCATATTATGCACTATATATATTATATAATATATTAATAAATATATTTTATAAATGAATAAATAATAAATAAATAAATGTTAAATGTCTTGACTGTCACAGAACTGCGAGGCACACGGCATATATAGTAATAGAGAAGTCTCTAATATCTTTAGTGTACATTATAAAGAGTTTAACTTCTAAGGGCATTTAGTTAGTTAAAGTAAAGTAAACTAGCTAACTTACAGACTAACATACACTAGCTATACACACACGCACACTGCTATACGCTTAACGTAAAAACTAGTCAATACTCAGTTAAAATTATTGGTACTAAGAAGTAAGAACATCTTAAGGGTTCTCGATTCACGTCTAAGTACGTCTAAGTATTCGTGAGATATGAGTGGGCAAAATAATTTCTTTTGCAAAATTAGCTCAATCTTCGATCTCGCGTGCCTGCCTCCGACACGTTATTAAGTTTAATTAGAGTCTGACTTTGATTGGTTTCCGAACAAATTAGTTTCAGACAATGTTAGTAACGTCGATCGATAGGCTACCATCTTGGAGTATATACCAATGGAGAAACTATTGGCGATAATCTGCTTAGATCATTTTCTGTCTCATTTTGTAGGGGACGTAGACACGCATGGCAAACTTTCTTACTAATAATACAAAATTCTGTTACGCACACTAAGTAATACAAAATTACAACAAATACAAAGGATATTTATTGTCAATGACCATTTATACCTTTTGGCAGAGGAGTAGGCGTTGGCTTGCCATATCCATTGGTATACCACTCATTCATATAATTTGGTCATTGATGGCATTTAAGCTCGAAGGCTACTATCAAGCGATAACTCTGTGGATAGACTATCAATGGCCTGAAAGTATCGATAGTACCAAGATGCTATCGATATCGCATCTTTTTCTCAGAGACGATAACTCACACTAAAACTGTTTTCGTTGAATATTTCAGAGTCAAGTCGGACCTACCAGATTTTAAAGTTCTGGTTCGATATTACCATTTCTATGAATCAGTTACTTTAACATTATCTGTACCATTATAAATGTTATTTTCCACCAACTGATATTTAATATTCATGTGTTATCTTTATTTACCTTAGCTCATAACCTTATTTTTTAGTTACCACCATCGATACGATCGTTGGTGTTTTTATAGTATTTTTCATCACATTTGCTCGTAAAGCGGATCTTATTGCATCGGTTTTAGGCTCATAATCCAAGCTAATACGCACCCGTGCTTTTTACTTTACATTACGGCACTTGTGCTATAATAGGTATAACCCGGTAAAATCAAGTTTGTACGTGACTGCAATTAGACGTATGTATACGAAGCACTCTTAATATAGCCGGTAAATACTTACAGTTTTTTTTGTAATCCAACAAAGAGTTCTTATGCCGCTGAAGTAAATGTCAACCTGCGCGCGCATTGCTGGTTTGGGCGCCATTTTCCGGAAATGTTTGTTGACGTTTTCTCTGTGTGGTTGATTATTATTTTAAAAAGTTTGTTTTTTCCTCGTCAGTGTGATGAAAACAGTCGTATGAAACTCTTGTGCTATGTTTCAATACACTCTCGGCTACCTTATCGAGCTTGCCTACGGCTCGCGCGCATGATACCGCCTCTAGTGTAATGACCAACATAGCACACTCGTATCATAATGTACTATTAGCCCTTACCAACTAACTGCAGATAGTCTGGCAATTCTACCTAATATTGAGTAGATAATATAACACTTGAATTCTATTATGTGAAAGCTGTTGTAGCAAGAGTAATTACTTGTGAGCTATGCAAATGTTATTGTTTCTAGGTTCAGTAGGTAAGATCATAAGGACTAGTGATCCGTCTTGGTAAGCTCTAAACCTATTTGCTGTAAGCCCTTAATGCAGAGACGTAGTTAATAGAGAAGTGAGTAGGCCGACGCAGAATTTTAACTTTTGACTAGTTTAGCAATTAGTATACAAGATTTACTATTATTAGAGATAATCGTACAATCTTTATCCGCTGATGATATATCTATGTCGATGTCTATAAAATTATAATTATATATCCATACACATAGTTTTCATACTGTCTGATGTAAAGTATTCACTGTTGTTGTTTCTTTGTAAGACTCATGATAATTCAGATTTATAAGATATTGGTGTCGATTCTGTGGCACCCTCAGATCACACAAACTAAAACTGAGATCTGTGGTCGCACCGCTCACTAAACTAAACTTAATTTGACAACACGAAACCTGTTGACTTCCTTTTCTAACATATTGAAATGAAATGAGACGCGTATAATTTTAGTCCTGTCAGATTAGTTTAGTTTAGTGAGCGGTGCAACAGAATCGATGCCATTGATAAGTCTGTTAATTAAAAATCCATTGATTAAGCATTTGCTAAGTAAGGTTACGAGCGTTTTTAAGTGGAATTTTATGTTTTTTTATCGTAGGGAATTGGCTAACTTCACCGAGTTACCCACTTTGGAAATTTATTACGAACATAATATCACCGTTTACCACTCGCATATCTGCTGCATTTTCTGTGACAAGGCTGTCTCATATCGCGGCATCTCTTTAATTAACCGAAACTAAACTTATTAATTCTGTTGGATACACAATGTACGGTTAGTTAGGGTTACGGTAACCGTCCCCAAGTTTGATTATAACTTGACCTTGTTTAGGGCTACCTCTTGCGTACAGTGTGCTCTGGGTACGGCCAGGGAGTTTATCTCCCTTTGTTTGTTGCTCACAGTTTTGGAGCCAAAATGTTTAAGCTACTAGAAGTGAAATGGTAGTTTCTTGTTCTAAGGCCTCCAGGTTTTGCTCAACCTTTACCTTTACCTTTATCTTTGCGCTTTACCTTTGTAGGTCGGTACTTCACCTGACGCTGACCGCAGTTGTCAATACTACTTTTTCCTAAATAAAAACTCCATAGGTTATCGGTTATTCGGAAAAATGACCGACTGCCACTTCTAATTGAGCTATATTGGTCACTTTAGTTCTATATTAGATTAATAATCAATAATCAATAATCAATTTATTGGCAACATCTGTTACAGGTCAAATAATTAAGTAATATATAATTTTAACACAAATCTAATAATTGGTATTGTACAGTATTGTATCAATTACAATGACAATATAATCTCTGCACGTTACTTTATTATAATAATAATAATAATAAACACATGTCAGTAGAAATTAATTATGTCAAACTTAAGTATAGAGTCAATAATTTTTTTAAATTAGTCCCAAAAACTAAATAGTATCAATTATCATTACAATACACAAATCAAATAATAACTTTAAAAATACAAATTGAACTAAGAATGCTACAATAACTCATGTCAAATAATAGGTACTGTTTTCTATACAGTAATTACAGCATTACATTTATTTATTTTTGTTTCAATAAATTCATCATAGCTATAGAACGTCTGCTCGATAAAGTTATTAAGTACTTCTTCACTTCAACAGCCGAAAGACGTCCACTGCTGGACGAATGCCTTCATCTTAATAGAGAGGGGTTGCAATAATCCCCACAATTGGCAGGTGGCTTGGGGATCGCAGAATGCTTACCACCGTCAACTAAGAGAACGCTCCTGCCTGCCCTCCGGCGGTTCTCGCTGCAGTTTTAGGACATACCCAGGTCCTTAAGATTATTTACTATACAATTATTAAATACTACTACTATCAAATTAATAATTTCATTGCTGTGGTTTATTTATTTACCCGTTTTATTACCTGATGTGCAGACTAAATAATTAAGTTATCTAAGCGCCACCTGTATGGTCGATATTGCCAACGAAGATAGAAGAGAAGATTTCAAATTTCTATTCGCACAACGATGTAAAACTCTCTGCCAAACTGTGTTTTCTAGACTAGACCGCAATAGTAGCTTAACATCAGATAGGGTGCATTTAAACGCAAATCTGTTAGGAATAAAATAATAATTACAAAAATAGTTATTTTCAACCGACTTCAAAAAAGGAGGTTTTCAATTTAACTGTTTTTTTTTGTATGTATGTTACGCGATTACTCCGCCAATTATAAACTGATTATGATGAGTTTTTTTTTGTTTGGTAGGTAATATTTCAAAGGTGGTCCCATAATAAATATTGTCGAAATCGGTTCAGTAGTTTCGTTTTTAAATCAAAATTACTAGAAAATATAAAGATGTCATCCTGGTATACGAAGTTAAAGTCGGTTGTTTTTTTTAAAAGCTTGTTATTATTGTCTTTATTACAAGACCAACAGTAATTCTTAAAATCTAAATCTATTAATCAATAATAATCGTCAAATAGTTTAGCCGATTACAGGCTAGTTCTAAAGTACCTGGTTTCCTCTAGTGTCGTTTAAAAATCACTTCTAGGAAAAAAAATACAAAGTAGTAGGTTATATTCTACTCGAAGTACTTAATCGTAAAGTATCTTGATATGCCGTGAGCCCGAGTAGTACATACAAAAAAAAATACAAAATTAAACCACCTTTGATCAAAGAAACAGATCAATGGAAACCACAGTACGTTAGTGGCTATCTCTGGAACGCTCTGTTATTTGCAGAGCCCTCTAGCGGGTTAATCGATGAACAGAGGCAGAGACCGACGAGTTCTTCTAAGGTAGACCTGCATTTTACTCTTTATTTGCTACCTTTTGGCGCTTGTACAGATTTAGAGACTTAGTTGCCAGCAAAGCTAAGCAAAAAAACTAGCTAAAGTATCTTTGAATCCTCGAGGGTACATTTCCTAGCCTGTTGTATCATAGAACGTCGATAGTTTAGACCTTTATAAAAAGTTGCAAAAATTTTTGTTTGTTAATTTCCCAGGTTATGAAATGAACGAATTGAGGGTTTTACGAGATGAACATTAATTCACCTTGGTAATATACCTACTGAATTTTTAAAATACATTCTGAAAAATAGTGTGGGTTGATGATAATTTATATTGTGCATATTAATTCATTGTTGTAATAATATCATGTAATATTAATAAAGTTAGGGTTTTTCTGAGCAATTGCCTTTATTAACTATAACAAAAGACATAAAATGTAAGTTAATAAAGTTAAAAAAAGTAAAAATGTTTTTTATTTTATTTTGGGGTTGGGTTAGGTTAGGTTGTAGCCCCCCCCGTGGGTACCCGCCTTGTCGGGGCGGGGGGGCTTAGTAGCCGTGGGAAGTGTCCCCACGGTGAAGCTAAGAGGTACCCGAGGTGGGGCCGCGGATGCGGCCACCGGGGGGGGAGGAGGTAGGCCACTGCACGGGCCTGAGGGATGGAGACAGGCCAGAGGGGCCAAAGCTCTCCATTCCCAAGGGCCACGGCAGGGGCTGGGCTCGTGGGTCCGGACCTGGTCCGGACATGAGGGCTCTCCACGTGACCCTCTGATTAGCAGAGGGCACAGTGGAGAGTGAGGAGGGACAGCCGGGTGGTGGCCTCATCAAGGGCTTTCCTTGAGGGGGCACCCACCGGGTGTGTTGTGGTGGGGCTGCGGGATGGGGACAGGCCAGAGGGGCCTGAGCTCCCCATCCCCAACGGCCGAAGTGGCAGGCGGCGGGGCCACTCACCTGACCCGCCGCATGGAGGCCAGGGCGTTCGGACGTAGGGCCGTCCGGCGCCCATCTCGCTGGCATGGCCTCCGAGGTGGATGCACGATGTGTCTGGGTGTTCGGACACATCGTCATCGGTGCGGGAGGAGCTTCGGCTCCCCGTGGTGGGCCCGAAAGGGCGGCGCCGTCGAGGTCGCGGATGAATGCGAGAGCGTACCCGTGACCTCGACAATAGGCGCAGTGTGGGAACACCGTTGGGTTTTTAGTCGGTAGGGGTGCCATCGAGTCTCACTCTGGCATCGAGTCCGACATAACCCTCCTGCGCCCTGGCAGGAGGGTATGCGTAAGTGCATTTCCCAACGTAAAAAAAAAAAAAAAAAAAAAAAAAAAAAAAAAAAAAAAAAAAAAAAAAAAGGTTAGGTTGTAGCCCCCTGTTTCCAAACGGTCCGGCCTTTCAGCCTCCGGCGATGGCGCCCTTCAGGGATGTCCAGGTTGAGGTCGGGGAGGTGCCGCCTGTCTCAGAGGGCGAGCTGTGGGCTGCAATTCTTAAGCTCAAAGCTAAGAACAGGGCCCGGGACCAGACGGCATTCCTGGGCGGGCTTGGGTCGTGGCTTTGGAGACACTCGGGGACCGATTCCGACGGCTATTGGACGTATGTCTGGAGACGGGTCAGTTCCCAAGGCTGTGGAAGACGGGCAGGTTGGTGCTACTAAAGAAGGACGGGCGCCCCGCAGATTCTCCCTCTGCATACCGTCCTATCGTTTTGCTGGACGAGGCAGACAAGCTGTTTGAACGTATAATAGCTGGTCGTCTTGTCCAGCACCTTGTTAGGATTGGCCCGAATCTGTCGGATGAGCAGTTCGGTTTCCGAGCAGGCCGATCTACGATTGACGCCATAAAGCGTGTCAAGGCACTCTCGGACGAGGCGGTGGCCAATGGTGGTGTGATGGTGGCGGTGTCCCTTGACATAGCCAATGCTTTCAACACGCTGCCATGGGCCTGTATAAGGGAGGCACTGAAGTACCATGAAGTGCCCCCCTACCTCAGCCTGATTGTGGAAGACTACCTCTCTGAGAGACTCGTCTCGTATATGGGGAGTGGAGGTCGACTTCTGCGTTGGGAGATGTCGTGCGGTGTGCCACAGGGTTCGGCTGTTGGGCCGGTCCTGTGGGACATCGGTTACGACTGGGTGTTGAGAGGAGCTCTCAATCCGGGCGCTAGCGTGACCTGCTATGCAGATGACACCCTTGTGACTGCCCGGGGCGAGACTTTCGAGGAGGCTGCCAATCTTACCACAGCGGCGGTGGAACAGGTGGTAGAAAGGAAAGGGATGTTGGGACTCCGGGTGGCGCTCAACAAGTCAGAGGCCGTGGTATTCCATGGCCCTCGGCGGGCGCCCCCGAGGGGTTCTCACATAACTATCGGAGATGTGCGCCTCGAGGTGAAGTCCACGATTAGATATCTTGGACTCCACCTCGACGGTAGGTGGAACTTCCGCGAACACTTCGTGCGGCTGGTCCCTCGATTGATGGGTGCGGCTGGTGCCCTTAAGCGCCTGCTTCCTAATCTCGAGGGGCCGAAAGCTCGTAGCCGCCGCCTGTATCTTGGAGTGGTGCGATCCATGGCCTTGTATGGGGCGCCCATATGGGCCGATGCTCTGGATGGAAAAACGGCTGCCATTTTAAGGCGACCTCAGCGGGTCATGGCCTCCAGGGTCATCAGGGGTTATCGCACCATCTCCTGCGATGCGGCGTGTCTTTTAGCCGGGTCGCCTCCCTGGGATCTGGAGGCGGAGATCCATGCGAACATGTACGTATGGCGCACGGAACTCCGCCTACGTGGTCGATGTCCGACAACGAGGGAGGTCGAAGTGTGGAAGTTCCACGCGCGTCGGTCCATGCTAGAGGAATGGAAGGAGCGGTTGGCCCGTCCTAGGGCTGGAAGCTGGACCATTGAGGCTGTCCAGCCTGTTCTTGAGAACTGGCTGGACAGGGCGCATGGGTCACTTACCTTCCGGCTTGTGCAGGTGCTTTCCGGGCATGGGTGCTTCGGAAAGTACTTGTGCCGCATAGCCGGAAGAGAACCGACCACCCGGTGCCACCATTGCAGCTGCGACGAGGACACAGCGCAGCACACGTTAGAGGAGTGCTCTGCATGGGCAAGTGAGCGCCGTGAACTCGTCGCAGTGGTCGGGAACGATCTCTCGCTTCGAGTGTTGATACAATCAATGCTCGGATGCGAGAGATCGTGGGAGGCGGCTATTTCCTTCTGTGAACAGGTTATGTTCCAGAAGGAAACGGCGGAGCGCGAACGGGAGATCACTACAGATCTCCCGATGCGTCGCCGGAGAACCGGGCGTCGGAGGAGGACCTTCCACGCCCTCCTCCAACCCCCATAATAGGGGCCTTGGGTGTCGGACTCGGGGGGGTCCGACACCCGACAAGAGTAGCCCCTGAGGTGGCGTGCGCGGTGTTTCCGCGCGCCTCTCAAGGATAGAAGGGGCGGAAGGCCTCCAGCTCCCCCCTTAGTAGGGAAGGGTCCCAGGGGACCAGCGCTGCCGGGGCCGCGGACGAGTGCGAAAGCGTACCCGTAGCCCCGGTACCTGGGCGCTAGGTAGAAACACCCCAGGGTTTTTAGTGGGTAGGCCGCCACTTTCGGGTGGCGGAGAGTCCCACATAACCACCTGTTCCCCCCGGAACTGGTGGTATCCATAAAGGATTTCCCTGGGCAAAAAAAAAAAAAAAAGGTTAGGTTGTAGCCCCCCCCAGGGGTACCCGCCTTGTCGGGGCGGGGGGGCTTAGTAGCCGTGGGCGGGGGACCACGGTGAAGCGAAGAGGTACCCGAGGTGGGGCCGCGAAAGCGGCCACAGTGGTGGGGGCTAGGCCACTGCACGAGCCTGAGGGATGGAGACAGGCCAGAGGGGCCAGAGCTCTCCATTCCCAAGGGCCAAGGTGGTGGCTGGGCCCTTACTGAGGGTCCGGACTTGGTCCGGACATGAGGGCTCTCCGCGTGTCCCTCTGATCAGCAGAGGGCACAGTGGAGAGCGAGGAGGGACGGCCGGGTGGTGGCCTAATCAAGGACTTCCCTTGAGGGGGCACCCACCGGGTGTGTCGTGGTGGGGCTGCGGGATGGGGACAGGCCAGAAGGGCCAGAGCTCCCCATTCCCAGCGGCCGAAGTGGCAGGCGGCGGGGCCACTCACCTGACCCGCCGCATGGAGGCCAGGGCGTTGGACGTGGGGCCGTCCGGCGCCCATCTCGCTGGCATGGCCTCCGAGGTGGATGCACGATGTGTCTGGTGTTCCGACACATCGTCATCGGTGCGGGAGGAGCTTCGGCTCCCCGTGGTGGGCCCGAAAGGGCAGCGCTGTCGAGGTCGCGGACGAATGCGAGAGCGTACCCGTGGCCTCGGCGCAAGGCGCAGTGATGGAACACCGTTGGGTTTTTAGTCGGTAGTGGTGCCACTCTGGTGCCGAGCCCGACATAACCCTCCTGCCGCCCCGGCGGGAGAGTATGCGTAAATGCATTTCCCAACGTTAAAAAATAAAAAATAAAAAAAAGGTTAGGTTGTAGTGATGAAAATTGATATTTGGATAGATAAAAAATTGATATTATCGCCGACGCAGGCGGCTTAGTACCGCAGAAAGCTCCCCATCGTTATCCGAGAGAAGGCTGCTGTCCATCCTCCGGTATTTTTGGGTGCTGTTTTCGGATATACCCATCTCCAGGTTCCGAACGCACTCACTGAAGTTTCCTCAGCTGAAGCTAGTGGGTAGATTGATCAATAGCAAATTTTTAAGTAGAATAGTTTATTTTTAGCTATATTATGTATAAAATACGAATACGAATGCAACGCACCAGTTATTAGTTATTAATTTTTATAAAACGGCTCACTAGTTCAACGTTAAAGTTACGAAAGAAGAAAAAACTAATACAACGCCAATAACGTAATGCTACCAACTATTTTATGAACCAACTTACTGACAATTTGCATAAAAACCTCGCAAAAAGTTCTCGTTCAATGTAAGAATGAAAATATGAAAGTATTTTATGATATAAGAATTTTCATATAAGTACGAATATTCGCATTTTTATTCGCGCGAAACATACTTAGAAACACGTTATTCGTGTAACTCGCGTATATGAGTAAAGTTTTCACGATGCCACATAAACACCTACTAAAAGGTACATTATGGTCTCACACAAAGAATTACATTTGTCTATATATTTTTATTCTCTAAGGTTTTCCAATGATATTTTACTAGATGTAAGCTATACACAAACAATATAGACTGGTCGTTTTATTAGAGTTTAGTTAACTAAAAACCTGTGGATTCCTAGTTTGCCTTTCTCTATACTCGTCATGTCTGATATCACTCGTTTTATTCAGAGGCTTTGACTTAGTAATTTGGTACCTACACGTATTAACTCTTAACATAAAATTATACTATAATTTTAAACCATTCCACACCTCTATGAAACAATTACATAAGTTATTCAATATCTATTATGTTACGCCAGACAATGACATAGTTAATATATCACTGAAGTGTTGTCAGACTATTATCACACATCTATTAGAAATTCGAGAGTACCAACTTTGTGTCTACTGTTTATTTGTTATGTTTTCGTCGTAGGCATACATGGTAGGGACGGGATGGACGCCATTTTGAAATGTCGCTCCTTCGTCGGTTTCAAAGAAACGCATTGACACCGATGTCAGCACAATCTGCGACACACGTCCGACGTGATTACTTATGTGCAAAATTCCAAACTGTGTGTTGAAGCGTATTACGAATATTTCAAAGTGCATTAAAAAAAAAGTGGTGTTTCTTATGACCGGTCAGTCAACATTTAAAGTTAAACTAAACTTGCATTTACAGAAAACTTTTATTTTTAGGTAATAGGTAAGTCGTTTCTAGTTTCGTACAGTTTGCGCTTCTTCTACCACGCCTTACTGGCGCTGCACGTAGTGACCGCGAAATCCGAGAGATGGCGTTGACTTTTAGTCAAATAGAATTAGTCTTACGATTTCATAAGTCAGGCGTATCTAGACATAGAAATCATTGGTTTTCGATCATGTAATAAGCGGCTGGACTTATCATGCCAAGGAACCTGTACAAGTCACGAAGACATTAGTTAGTTTTCTCGTCCAAAAATAAAAAAAACACGCGGCACACAGCTTGTTATACAGGGATTAAAATACCTACCTAATTGTGATACAAGATTGTTCTCTGTTGATTAAATTCGGTCCTGTTGATGCTGCTTCTCTGTTAGATTAAATTGATCGTGTGTTAGCCGCATTACCGGCAATTTTAGGTTATTGTTCTTTTGGCAATAGCTTCTGTGACCGAATAGCATTTTGGTTAACCTTTTGGGGAAACAATAAAAAACATATTGTAAAACGTTTGAGGTTATTGCTGCCTGTAAAGCTTTTTAATGCCAAGTAATTGTACCAACATTATTTTAGTACAATAAACATACTGCTTTTTTTTTAAACAAATAAAATACTACAATGAATCTATAAAGCAAACTTACTACATTCTGCGTGGAGATTAATAAGTAAAATTGGATTTGTTTTAATAAGAGAAGAACTCAGGATGACGAGATGGCCGAATAACGAGATTTCAGAATGATCAGATCTCAGAACAAGGAGATCTCAAATCAACGAGACCAACCGACGTCAAGAGAGAGACGTCGAGAACGTCAGACCGACGAGATCGCAGGATGATAAGATCCTCAGATCAGAATCTCACTAAAAGTGATCTGTGGTAATTATTTAATGTAAAAAGGCGAATGATAGATAAATGTGTACACAACTTTTATTAAATAAAGCTAAATTAAACAGAATCACCAAATAAAATATACCAATTATTTTATATTGGAAATTATATCTTAACTGTCAGAAACCAAATTAATTAAGAACTTTTATTAAAAAATTCATTAAAAATACCGCGATATTACAAGTTATTTGCAACATTTCATGAGAAACTCCATTACCGTAATTTGTTTTTGCTCTAGCTTCTTCAGGTCAATACGCATTGTCAAATTTTTATAACATTTTTACAACCTTGTCATTTTACAACTGTCATTTTACATTTTACAACTTTGTTATTTTACAACCTTGTCACTTCCATTTTGGCATTATGAGACGGACATTATCAAAATGAATAGTATAGAACCTTAGACCATTTCCCTCATACAAATAGTCTAGTGGTGAAACTATCGCATACTGTCTTTTATATAAGTCAGAATACCTATACTGTATTAAGAGTACAAAATAATAGTTTTTAGTCACAGTTCTGCTACGCACACACACACAAACGCACCCCCACGCCGTTCTGTTCCAAAGTTTTATTAACATGCTACGAACTGCTACGTGCTACGCTATGAATGCTACACGCTACGTCACGAGAGCAACTGTTCGAACGTAACGGTTAATGAATAGAGTATTAACTAAGTACCAAAATGCAATCAACATTTCCCGTGAAACCAAATTAACATTTATGAAGACTCAGCGATATTGCCTTCAAGGATGATAGATGGAGCCATAATTGTCAGCGTCCAACCATTGAACCAATTATCCATACCAAAAACCGACTGCGTAAATCAAACACCACAAACCCGCATTCCATCAGTCCATCAGTCTAAGACAAACCCTTTAGCTTTATGACAACAGATTAAAAAAGTCACAGATACATTTTTAAAAAATGATTACAAGGGTAATCTTGTTGTTCTTTTTTGCAAAAAAATACGGATATATAAATATCGGTGGACATTAATTTCACACAGCGCCATCTAGCCCCAAATTAAGCAAAGCTTGTAATATGGAAACTGGATAGCTGACATAATACTTATATACTTTTTGTTTTGTAAATACATACACATAATACATACTACATCCAGACACAGAACAAACATCTATGTTCGCCACATAAATGTTTGCCCTTGGTGGGGATCGAACCCACGCCCTACAGCTCTGAAGGCAGGCATGCTACCAACTGAGCTATATAAGGTTGTCAAAATACTATACACAAATACATATGCTATGCTATGCTATACATGTAAAAAAAAAGCTGGTGGTTATTAGCGACTATTTTTATTTATTTTATTTTATTTTCTTAGGAAAATTTACAGCTAGGTACATAATTAGTAAAGGATAAATAAGAATAGAAGGCCAGTTAAAAAAAACACAGATAACAGGAAGAATAGAGAAGTAACACTGTAAAAAGACGGACTCGCACATAAATAAACAGTCTAAACAATAAATATACAACAGACAAAAAATAAACAATAATAAGAAGTTTGCTAAGTTAAAAATATTAAGTTTGCTAAAGAACAAATTAATAAAAAAGAGAGTAAATTGGAACATACTTATGTAAAATGTTTTTTGTTTATGAGGTGCTTCAACTTAAATGCAGAAGTATTGAATAAGTCGACATCAATTTCATTAGCAAGAACATTGTAACACCTGCATGCTCTTATAATGAAGCTGTTTTGTCTGTAATTACACCAATTATATGGAGCTATCAATAAAGTATTGTATTGTATGCTTCTTTGAATTATTTTCTGCCTTGCGCCCACAAACAAGAGTAGTTTTAAGCTACGTAAACTTTCCAATACCCACCATGATTTTGATATTCACATTAGTTTTTTTTTTTTTATATTAATGGTTTTCGCGTTTGATTTTCAATCGGTTTTTTTTCACCACTCAAAGAGCTTCGTGAAAAAGTGCGATCTTTTGTGTTTCGGTGTAAAACAATCTTGTGTAATATAACTATCGCATTGTTCTATACTACAATCCAGTAAAATTACTGGACATTGGATAATAACCTCAATCAAAAGTAACAACGTGGTTGAAAGAGCACGTTTGTATAAAAAGGTTTTTTTTTGAGTATGTTTTTTTAAGGTTGCACTCATGGATATAAATTTAGGTACGTGGTACATAGATCTCAGTGGTATTCGAGAGATCAACCCATTAGACGTAAGGTTGGAATATCAGTTCGGAATGTAAGTTTCAGGCGCGGGTATTTGCCTTTATTTGGTTCTTCTGTAAAACATCACAAGTAGCAAGAACGGATTTGACTTAGAGTAACAAAACGAATTCATCATTTTTCTTTTTCATTTTTTAAGTTGGCAGTCTGTGTTTTTGTAAGTCTGCTACATAGTTCTAAATAATTTATCAACTGATTCGGCCAGCATACCAAAGCAGCAACGGGAGTACATACCCAACTATAAGTTATGTGCGGCCGGCCCGGGTTAAAAGACAAGATAATAACGGAATATACCTTATCTACCCCATGGTAGAGTAGCCATGACTATGGATCTTCGAAGTGTGTTAGTCCAACGTACTTCTAATAATTTAACATTTATGCAGGTGTGACAAAACAAAAATAAAGCTGTCAAGTACGAGTTAAACTTATCTTTCGACTCGGACAACGACGGTTCCGTACCACCACAAGTACTAGGTAATCCGTGACAGTAACGAATATATTGTGAAAATTTCAACCGGCTATCTATTATGATTCACAAGACGTGGTCAGTAATGATCGGATAGATGGATGGAGAGGCAGACAAACACGGTAGGTGGCATAATATTAGGATAAAGTTGGATTCTCTCTGGGTACGCAACCCTAAAAATAAAACTTGAATATGCATAATTCTTGACATTGGGAGAATACACAAAGTGCGATGCCACAAATAAAGAAACGAAAAAAAGAGAAAAATTAACCATAGAAAAATGATAAATAATGTGAAACTCTTTTTTCTATATTGAAGAGTAACGTTGGCCTAAGAAATGTTTAAAACTAAAGTGAAACTCCTTTCTTCTTAAGAGTTAATTTGTATTGTACAGCCCTACAAACGTATACAGCCTTACCTAAAATAATCTCGATTCTCTAAGTCACTGCTTAAACTTCTCTGTCCTTTTCTAGCACGTGCAACTTCACGTCAGAGAGAAGATGGCAGAGCATCTTAAGCAGGTGAGTAACGGTTGAAAAGTTTTTTTAAGTATGGCCGATAATTTGTACTATTAGTCAAATGGAAACAGATGGAACTAAACAGTGGAATGCGCTGCCCGAGTGGGTGTTTCCCGAGAATTAAAATCTGGGTATCTTCAAGTCGCGAGAAAATCAGTTTCTTCTAGGCAAGCGTACTAAAAAACACTACTAGGTAAGCTTCCATCGTAGACTGCATCTTCGTTTAGCATCAGACGAGATGACAGTCAAACGCAAGCCTAAAATTAACAGGCATCTGTCAGTTTTGTTCAAAAATTACGATGGGACACCTTCGCTCATCTGTTAAGATAAATTAGTTGGACAATTGGCAGTATCCTGCTGCCATCGAATCGGCCTAGCACAACGAACGAAACTTTTGTTGCTTTTGGAGCCGGCAGCGACTCTAGTAATGTTTGTGGGAACTAAAGAAACAAAATATTACTATTCAAGTTTTGGCTTGAGAAATGACGATATATTTACAAATTATCAATATTCACATTTTTCCCATGATTGGCGTTATAAAAACACGCTTCTTGTCAAATTACATGAGTCTAGGTTAACGGGAAGTACCATAATATGAATTAAAATAACGGGAAGTACACTAGGAATTTTAATTTAGTTGCGGGTCAATAAACTATAAAATACCTGCAAAAATTGTAATTCTTTATTGCGTTGATTTAGAAGCTTGTTTTTTTTACAGCTCCAAGGGACCGTAGACTTTGATTTGATATTTGATATTAATTTCAACTTGATACCACGCGTTTCAGAGAAAAAGGGTCTTGACAAACAGACAGACGGACAATGAAGTGATCCTATAAGGGTTTCTTTTTTCCTTTTGAGGTAAGGAACCCTAAAAAACATATGTTATCTAAATCTAGGATATCACATGCCTCGAAATCATGTGGTCTTGGGTTTGATTCTAATTACGTACAAATTGAGTATTTCAAACCACTGGCGTTCGAAGGGAAACATCGTAAGGATGCCTGCATAATTATATCCGGAGGAGAAATTTAATGGCGTATGAGCATTCGCCAATCCGCACCGGTCTAGCGTGGTGGAGTATCGTCCAATCACCCTTCAAGGGTAGGCCCAGGCTCAGAAATCGGATGTCGGAAACGGATAAAGACTGATGCAATTTGTAGCCATCAAAACTATTCACTCTTAGGAACGATAGAAGATAAATCAGGGGTTAAAGAGCCATAAGAATTATATAATATTTCAATAACCCATACCTAGAAAAAGAATTACATAATAATTCATCAATAACCGATAATTTATACCAATTCGATAATATTTCTAATGTCACTTAATTAAAATTTCCTTATAATTTTTTTATATTTAACAAGCTCCTATCAACGTACATATAAATAACACGAAATTATGAGGTAATGTAATGTAAGGTAATGTGTAATTTATTATAATGTTTACATATTCGTATAACTGTAGCTTACTAACCTAACCTAACTGAATTTAACATTGAACTAATAGCCAGTTTTGCCCTGTAAACTGGATTTGTCTAGTTCGAACCAGTTTGCAGCGCCTCGGGTCTAGTTTTGGCCCGATATTGTGTTTAGGTTGTTACAAGTCTGGGAATATCGTTGCGTTTTGCCGAGCTACGAAACACGTTTTATTACGCCCTAGAGATTTGTCGATAGACACTGTCGAATGGACCTACAGAAGTTTAAAGGAAACAATTACTGTTTTTTTTTTTAGATCTATGCTTACAGTTGCTGAGACATACGTGCCGATAGCCTAGCCTTCTGTGACTGATATCCATAATTATCTGTATGTAAAGGGAGTCACACAACGGGCAATGCAAATAACTATGCTCGGAGTTACTTTGCGCGATAAAATCCGGAACAAGGATATTCACCAAAGAACCAAAGTCACCGACATAGACCTCAGTGTTTACAAGTTGTAGTGGCAATGGGCAGGCCACTTCGCTCGAAGAACTGATAACCGGGGAAGAAAGCTTCTTGAGTGGCGACCATGAACTGGAAGACGCAGCGTAGGAAGGCCTCCCACTGGGTGGACCGACGGCATTGTGAAAGTCGCGGGCAACCGGTGGATGCAAATGGCAGGTTGTCGTACAGTGTGGCAGTCTGAGAAGGGGAAGTGCTTCGTTCAGTAGTGAATGTCTCCGGGCTGATGATGAGTTTCTAGTAGGAGCATAGCTTGTTAACTAGCATATCCAAGATGTTTGTCACCCATCGAGAATCAAGTTTGATTCTTGATTGGTGAAAAATAAGTTGGATGTGGTAGCTAAATAGCACGCTATGTACCACCATACTTTAGCTACTCGTACATTCCGACAGTATAACAAGTGAAATGAAACCTTACTTTATTTTCATGATTGTGAGCTATGATCAGATCCCTTCAGCGTTGTAATTGTTTTTTGGAAAAATCTCTTCTCATTTATTATTATTATTTTAAATGGTCACCCTACACCATGCATGCCTAACCCTCCTTAGCATATAAATAATCGAGCTGACAAAAAGGGACTGGATTTCCAACGGTATCATTCAGGAATTTGCCAGTGAATTGTCTTGGGTCAATTTTGCTTAAGATTAAGGAAGGTAGAGATCAGGGGACAAACTGAGTAAATGTGCTGCTTTAAAAGAAAGGCCTAAGTTCGAATAGGCTGAGTGGTCAAACCTAGAACCTCGTGCAATAGATTTTACGGGTCCGTGCCCAAAAGGTAAACGTAACAAGGCGCAAATTTCCGTGCGTCTTTCTGTCAATCTGTCCTATTTATCGAACTGAAATAAATTTTGTCGAAATTATGCCAGAATCTTTATATCGATTTATAAGTATCGTTACAATAAATGTTCGTGCATGTTATATCTCACCATCATCATTATCAGCCAGAAGACGTCCACTGCTGAACGAAGGCCTCCCCCCTGGACCGCCACACTGTACGACAACCAGCCATTTGCATCCACCACAACTTTCACAATGTCATCGGTCCACGGGACGGTCGGGTGGGAGATATTATGACGTGGTTTCACGCGAACTTTGCTACACTTCTCGCTAATATAAATATTTGTGTTATCGTGATATTTATAAAAATTTGATAGTCGACCCACACCATAAGCGTATAAGGCATGTTTTCATAGCACTTACAACGCGCTAAAAATGAAATATTTAATACTCATTTTTTTGTGGCATAAGATAATAGTCACTGTACTTATAATATGAGATTTTTTATACAGGCAGGCTCTTGAGTCTCGTGACGGTCAACACTTTCAAAAGGCCCGTCTCATTCATCATTGGTTGTTGGCCACCGCCATCAATGGTCAACTGAAAACATCAGAAGCATTTCGTTGCGTTTTCTCTTTGGGGTTAGGATTCTATAAACATTCTTGATCTACGGAAAATGGTATGTATTTTCCGTAGAGCTAGAGAGAGTACCGTAGAGAGTAGAGGAGCTATCAGAAAATATGTTAAAGTTGGGCTTGACTCCGGAGTATTCGTTAGTATAATTATTGGGCCTCAGTTTTTTTTTGATTGTGTCCTATAAAACGTATGCTAGGTAGAACACGCCATTGACCATGGAGCAGGAATGGAAAGTCAGCCTAGATTGCGCACAATCCAAATCAAAAATGCTACTTCCAACATAACAATATTTTATGCTTAGCGTAATAATCAGCCTCTTTTAGTCCACTGCTGGACATATATTATACCCTCGAAGGGCGATTGGACCATATCCGCCACGCGGATCGAGTTGCAGATTGGTGGAATCACATACATGGTTGGAAATCTTCTCCCGGCGTATGCAGGTTTCCTTGCGATGTTTTCTTTATACACAAACATGCAGCTATAGAAACAATCTATTGCTCATTGCTCACCGTACCAAGATGTCGGACCTTTAGGGTACTAGTACAAGGAACACGCGCCGCATCCATAAAACCTAAAATTATGGGCGCCACTTGAAGCTATGGGTTTCTGTGAAGCGGAAGCCTGCGACAGCCGCTTCTACCGTGTGCAGCCAGCGACAATGATAAAATGTATGTACGGGAAATAAGCGCACGGATTTTGAAGACTATATATTGAGCGCCAGCTCTCCACTCGCGTCAGTTATACTCTGTCTTTGCAACATGCGAGCCGTAAGATACAATAATACAAATAAATCCAAATTATGCCTTCGTGTGCATTCTTCAAGTGTAAGAGCACTACTAACATTCGCAATAAAAATTTGGCGATCACATTTTATAAGTAAATACACATTAATCACTGTATTTTGTCACAAGTGTAATTAATTTCAATAAATATGTTAGGGTAATCGCCAGTTTGAGGCGACCATAATGTTACGAGACAGAGATACTTCGAGAATCCTTCGTCAATGCTCGTGAATGTTCGAGACTCGAAAGCAATAGCCAAATACATGTGTTCTCTTTTTGTCGTGCAGTAATTAGATTCGCTATCTCTATTTTCCGGCAAATATTATATGCATAATTTTAGCTAGGTATGCTTGATTGTGTTAATTTTGAACGATTTGCAAGCTGGGCCCGTCCATTCTATTATCACCGTCGCTGTGTGCAGCGAGTTCATAATATAAATGTACGAAAACATTTATGGCGTTTTGTGGCTGTGGAACGCGTCCCATGTGCGGCTAGGCTTACCCATACGCAATTTCCGAGTGTGTTGTATCCGCTGATTCTCGTAATATATGAGCAATTTTGGCACAAAATCCGTCGATATCAACGAAAGCACAACTATTCCGGTAACGAGGTTTCTGAATGGTTTTTGTGGATTGGATCGAATAAAAAATATTCTGAAAATAACAAAATGGTGTACATAAGTAAACGTATTATACTTTGTTATAATAACATAGTATATAATCAAACGTTTATGTGGCATTTGATACAGCTTTCAAACCAGGATAAATGATTAATAAATAATCTAATTAATACTACAGAGTTCACCATCGTTGACAAACCGTCACATTATAACAGGTGTTGTCGAACACCTAGTGACTAGGTTGAAATCATTGTAATCAACTGGACTCTTTTGAATATCACTCGCATCCTGCTGATTTTTCATATCGTTGGATAAACAAATGTCCGACGTAAATTTTGTACATTTATGTACACATTTAGTGGTTACAATATATTAATTTAATGACAGCCATTATTAAGCACTTTACACCGCAATTAAGGTCGTGGTCACACCGGCCAAACTTCCATTCCGAATTTACATTCCGAAGTCAAAGTTAAAGCTATTTGGCGAACGATAGCACTTTGCCAAAAATTGCAGCCAATTGCCATAGTACGAATGTATGAGAGCCGTTTGGCTTAAACGAGGCTGGAACGAATTGGGCTGTCTATTGGAATTGTGAATTCATTGCCAAAACTATGTCGATCACCTGATATTTCATAGACATTAAGAAGATTACTTAGAAACGGCGCTCCAAGTTAAATGGCATACCTCGTAACCGGATAAGTTCAATTTTGTGTTGCGTTGAATTGAAAGAAGTTAATAACATAAGCAGTTGTAGTTTTGCATTTATAGTTATTAGCCAAAAAGTTTAGCATGATGAAACATAAGAACCAACATAGGGTCAACCCACACGTACCACAACCACACCACAACCACACCACATCGCAACCACCAGACAACCACCAGCTACATAGTGAAATAGCCGCCGGCCACATCGCAGATACAACGTTGCGTCGACGCAACGACAGTGCGCACTCTATGAAAGCCGGAGTCTGCACACGACGCAATCACATCGCAACTGCTAGCGACAACGCAAAACATCGACATTTTGTCGGTACCACAACGCAACTGCAAAAAGCTGCAGCGACACTATTCACACGTAGCCACAGCGTCACCACATTTTGTTGCTGCGATATGGTGTGGTTGTGGTACGTGTGGGTAGACCCTTACTGTTACCTTGTTGGATCCTACAGAGTCTATTTACCGACTAAAAAAGAAAGAATAGCCTCAATTTGATACTGCAGTACTCTAAAATGCTAACAATATAAATAGTTAATGCATCAGAGGGCGCTACAAACTCACACCATTTTGTGACAATCTTAAAGAAATATGATTACTTATAGCTAAAAGAGCTGATAGCAGAAAGAAAAATTCAAAAAAATAATTTAAAACTATTACTTGGGTACTCGGAGATCAGGTTATAATCCTAAAACTGCATCCAGAACGACCGGAAGACTTGCAGTAGGGTCCTCTCGGTTAACGGTGGTGAGTATTCTGCGATCCACAAGCCACCTGCCAAGCGTGGGGATTATGGCAATACTCCTCTATTAAGGGGGAGGCTTTCGTCCAGCAGAGTACGTCTTCTGGCTGATGAGTGAGGGAGTGAGGGAGTGATACTCGGGTAACGGTGATGAACATTCTGTGATCCCCAAACCGACTGCTAAGCGTGCGGACTATGGCAACCGATTATGGGAAAACCTTTCGTCCAGATATGGACGTCTTCTGGCTGATGATGATGGTGTATTATTAAAACTATATCTAAACGACCTCTATGGCTTGGTAGTAGTGCGTCGCTACAAAAGGTTTGGTTCCCAGACGTGCAGAAGTAATACCGAGATTTTAAGAAAGAAAGAAAGAAAGAAATGTAATTTATTTTGTAACATCATTATTATAAGTATAGTCACCGCGTTACCAACTGAGTCGTGACCCATAAATCAATTCTCTATGTCTATCTCGCTCGCACTTGTGGGCACGCTCACACGCTCGCACTATGTCTATCTCGCTCGCACTCGAACTATCCCTATTGACGTAATACAGGTTTAACACCTAGCTCGGCAGCAGACACTCATATGTACTTTGTATACTAGTTAAATAATGTTAGCCTTAGTAACAACTACTTGAATTTTTAACTATTGTTCTACTGTTAACTGTCCATCTCACATTAAGAAATTACAAAGAAAGGAAACCTATTTAAGTAAATAAAACATGTAATACTAATAACCTGTAATAGGCTAAGCTTAGTCAAATATATATATTATTATTATTATTATTCACGTATTTATTTCATTTCTTAGTTATATAAGTTTTTTACAATAAATATTAGAATACTAAAATACAAATTATAAAAAACTTAAAAACTAGGTTGCCGCCAGCAGCGGGGCAGGGCTCAAGCTGCCGGTGGTTAGGGCTGCAGAGTGAGGAACCTCCTGACAATGCGCGCCGTGTCAAGTACCACTGCCTTTTGCAGCTGACCTTTGACCCAACCATCTAGCGAGAGCCTCTTGAGGTATTGGTCGAGGCTCTTCGCTATAAGACCGTTTGCCGAAACGACTATCGGGACAATGATCGTCGAGTCAACATCCCACATGGCGGTTATCTCGAAGGCCAAGTCAAGGTACTTGCTGAGTTTGTCCTTCTCGGCCTTCAAGAGATTCTCGTCATGTGGGATGGTGACATCGACGAGCACTGCCCGGCGTTGAGACCGATCCACCATCACGATATCAGGCTTATTGGCGACAATAGTCCTGTCCGTGATGATGGAGCGGTCCCAATAGAGCAAAGCACGACCATTTTCGAGAACTGGAGCTGGTGCGTACTTATAGTACGGCACCTCTGACTCGACAAGACCGTATTGAAGAGCAAGTTGCTGGTGGATGATCCTGGCCACTTGGTTATGCCTGTGCAAATACTCGCCGTTAGCAAGATGCGAACAACCGGAAATTATATGTCGGAGGGATTCCCCGGGACGGTGGCATGCCCGACAGATGTCGACCGTACCGTCCTTCATGATATATTTCCGATAGTTGTTCGTCTTGATAACTTCATCCGCAATTGCACAGGCAAACCCCTCAGTTTCCCCAAAGAGGTCCCCGAAGCGTAACCAGTTCACCGACGCGAGCAAGTCCACATCGGGGCCCGATAGGGCCCGATAGAACCGTCCGTGCAGCTCCTTGCTCTTCCATACATCCTTGCGGTCGTCGGTGCTTAGCACCGATGGTCTGCGCCAGTTCTCGTTTGCCAAGGAGAGCGGCGTGAGCCCCTTGTCGACTGTCACTACATCGCGATGCATCCCACACTCATTGTTAAGGAAATAATCCCTAAGACTGCACACTTCACGATTGTGGAGGTTCTTGGCATTTAAAAAGCCACGACCCCCCCACTTCCGTGGAATGTACAGTCTCATAACAGATGAGCGTGGGTGTAGCATGCGATGCGCAGTGAGCAGTTGACGGACTCTTCTATCCAGGGCGTCCAGCTCAGTCTGAGTCCACCTAAGTATGCCAAAGGAGTATATCAGTAGAGGCATCACCCAACCATTGAAGGCGCGCGCCTTGTTGCCGCCAGACAAAAGACTGTTGAGTACTTTTGTCAGCCGACAAAAGAAGCGCTCCTTCACTGATTTCTTGATGTCCACTACTGATATACCCAACGACTCTGACATACCCAGATACTTGTAGGTCTCGGCTTCAGAGAGAGATCTGAGAGTCATTATCTCAGAAAGTTGTAAATCCGGAGAATTTACAACTTTCCCTCGCTGCACACGCATGACCGCACACTTGTCAACACCAAATTCCATCCTGATGGCGCTGCTAAAAACCTGTGTGGTTTTTAGCAACTCCAACAAGTCTTGGTGTTTTGGTGCAAACAGCTTAAGATCATCCATGTACAGAAGGTGAGAAATGACTTCACCCCCCCTTCGAAGCCGATAGCCTAGTCCTGAATCCTTCAGCAATGTGCTGAGAGGATTCAGTGCTAGGCAAAACCACGATGGACTCAAACTGTCACCCTGGAAGATGCCTCGCTCAATCCTTATCAAGTCCTCCGGATCAGAGGAGTCATTTCCACCACCTGGCTGACGAAGGACTGTGGTCCACTGCCTCATGCATGCGCCTAAGAATGATTTAAGAGTTGTATCAATTTGATACAACTCTAAAATCCTCTCTAGCCATGAATGAGGCACCGAATCATAGGCCTTCTTATAGTCGATCCAGGCAGCGGAAAGGGCTCCTTTGTTCCGCCGAACTTGTTGGCTAATGGCCATGTCGATGAGGAGGAGCTCCTTAGTACCACGGGACCCAACCTTACATCCATTCTGAGCGGGGGCCAAAACGTTGTTCGCAACAATGTGCGCGTTAATTTTAGTGCTCAGAATAGACGTAAGGAGCTTGTAGATGGTAGGCAAGCAGGTGATGGGTCTGTAATTTTTGGGTTCCGTGGTACTACCGGACTTATGGAGCAGGAAGGTGACACCGGTGGTCATGAAACTAGGGAGGGAACCGAGCTCGAGAGCTTCTTGGAATTGTGTCGCCAAACGGTCATGCGAGCATCGAAACCATTTTATCCAGAAGTTGTGCAATCCGTCCGGCCCAGGACTTTTCCAGTTCTGTGCCGTACGAATCGCACAACTAACGTCTACGGGGTCTATTAAAATAGGCCCCATGGGTTCAATGGCCTCGCATTCCCGTTCGACAATACGCATCCAATCACCCTCAGTGTGCTCGACGGGCACCGACCAGATACTGCGCCAGAAATTGGTCATGGCGCTAGCATCTGGTAGATGTCCGTCGCTCACACGTTGCTCGGCTCCTTCCCAGTTTCGGTACACCTTCCTTTGGTCACTTTGGAAGAGGCGATTTTGCCAATATCTATCCACACGTTCTCTATAGCGGCGGATACGGTTTGCCCACGCATAC
The DNA here is from genome assembly GCA_905404285.2 of Erannis defoliaria. Taxonomy (NCBI): domain Eukaryota; kingdom Metazoa; phylum Arthropoda; class Insecta; order Lepidoptera; family Geometridae; genus Erannis; species Erannis defoliaria. Next base: position 4,201,095 of record FR990066.1, on the reverse strand, counting down.
ACTTTCTGCTTCAGATAGTCAATGCGTTCCGTGACACTGGCCATATATTGCTGGGGCCGAATTCCAGTCCCTGCAAAGGCCTGAGTCACGAAACGCATGACTCGGGGGCGATTATTCCCCCGGCTGAAGCAGATCAGCTTTGCTATGAGAGTCCTGAACGTGCTGATACGCCGCTCGATTCGCACTTGTCATGCGGGCACAACTCCGGCGGTTCGCGGTGCACGGTTAGTGTCCGGAAACTTAACACATGCAACACGACACGCCGCGATCGCACCGCAGTACAAAATCGAGTGGGTATCAGTTAGATCTTCGCTAGCCCGCAAATACGGGGCTAGCAAAACGTTCAGGGCTCCCATTAGCGCTAGATTACGCCTATGAGTAGGCAAACGCGGCAGTCGCGGCCTAGAGTTGGGTGTGGACCGATACTGACCAATCGCGTCCTCCAAAGCCCTCCTCAGTTGCTCACTCACCTGGGAAGACACACTCATACCCGTACAGCCGCCTTCATCGACAACGGGATCAGTAGATGTCGCTAGTGTCGCCGCCGACGTCGGCACTAAAGCCAGAGTCGGGGCTGACGACGCGACATGTATGTCCCGCGTCGACACAGGCGTAGGGCGAGCAGACTGCGTCTCCAGGCGGAGCCGATCAAGCAGGGACTGATCCAGCAGGTTGAGCCGCTGGATAGCCCGCACTTGGTCCGACAGTCGCTGGGCGGACACGGTGATGGTCGGTTCAAGGGCCTGGAACAAAGGCAACATCCTGACACGGTACGCTGACAGGTTAGTTCCCCCCTCTGTAGCCCCATAGTAGGCGCGCATGCAATTCTCATTATTGTGTTGAGACCATCGCATGCGGCACACTACACCACCGACAGCGAGAGCCAGTTGCGGGGCAGAGTGCCCCACAGGCCCCAAGCGTGCCGGCAGCGGCGGACGTCCCCGTCGCACAGGTGGTCGCAGCGGCGGCGGCGTCGGGCTCGCATTCTCGTCGCTGGACGCACTGGTGTCAGGCGGCGTCACAAATTCGTCGTCTGATGACGAGCTCCCAGACGAACACGAGGGCGGAGGTGGTGGGCGTGTGCATTGTGCAGTATGTGCAGCTTGTTGAGCCTTCTTGGATCTAGTGATCATATTTTATTTCCGTTTTTAGCAAGTTTTTCGCATAAAAATTTTCCATGTTGTTTTGACATCCACGTGTCACATATTTTCTGTTTTGCATTTTCCTCTTCATCTTTGGTATTTTTGTTATTGTTATTTATTTATACGACGGCATAAACGTTTTCTATTGCATTTTTGTTGTATTTGTACAAATATATACATGGAAAACTATAAAAATAAAATTAAAATATGGGCACGGAAAAAAGATGACTTCTCTTGTTGACAGCTGTCTTATTATCATTATTATTATTATTATTATTGTTACGTTTATGGCCGCACGACTCAGTTGGTAACGCGGTGACTATATTATAACTTTAACAACCAACTTTTAACTTTTTTTACCGGACTACTGCCTAAACGCTTATATAGGTAGCAAATTGCACTTAGGTCGTTTACCGGCTCACTGCTCGCGTCATTGACGATATTTCATTCTAAAACTGAATTTTTATGAAAATTACTTCTGAATCAGACTTCTTCGCGGGCACTATAATCTACCTTGCACATTACTATCTCGATTAAAACGGGTTTTCATTACAAAATAGATTCTCATATAAAAACCCTTCTTAACCCACCATATAATAGGCATTCGTGGCTCACTTCGCTCCGCAACAACACTTCGCTCCGCATCGCCGCGCTGTACGGACGTTTCCGCCCGCTACTCGCTGCTCGCTGTCCGCTCCTGTCCGCCGGAGGCTCTGCCCCGCCGCCGGACTCACTCCGCTCGGCGCAACCGCGCCGCTCGGACGCCTCCGCCTCCGAAGCCGCCGCCGCGCAGCTTCGAGTCCTAGCACCCGTTACCTCGGCCACGTGGTGTTTGCGTTAATTTATTAGCGTAAACTCTAACGAGTCGAGTGTGATTGTGAGTGCAGGGCTCTCACCGCTTCGCAGCCGGGCTTCCGGGCCTGCTGCCTTCGTCCAAACCGCTCTTTTCAGAGCGAACCACTCTTAGTGTTTTCATAAAATCCACGTGGGTGGTCGATCGGCTGACACTTCTAACGGTGACAACGAAACCGATCGGGCGTTGCCCCGGAGCGCCTGTTTTTCCCCCGTCTGGGGAACAACAGAATCCGGCTGGGTCTGGAACCACCGGCCTTGGGGTCACCCCTAGTCGACACCAGATATCGCAGGCACACAACCAGCTGCACAATAAAATAACACTGGCAGCTGGTACACCCTCTAGGTAATACACTAGGTACGCAGCCCCCTGTCTACCCCCGGCAGAGGGATCACACACTTTCTTCTCCTGTTGGGGACCTCCTCCCCCAACCCCCGCAACTCTCCCGCCTTAGGATGGTCTCCCAAAAGGATCTCGACGAAGCCATCAGCTTCGTCGCGAAAACTTTGTTGGACCACCTGAAGGCCAACCCCTCCGAAATGGAGGAATTCGTTCGCGCTCCCCAGACATACGCTCAAAAGTCTCTCGCCCGTCCCAAGACTCCACGAGGGCAGGCAGCTTCTGCCTGCAAACTGACGCCGAATTTTTCGGCGCCAGGCCCCTCAGTTCCCAAGCCTCCACCTCCTCCGAAAGCCTCCGCCCGTGACGGGAGCTACTCTCGGCCTAGGGGTCGCGCTCCAGCAAGGAGCCGATCCCGGTCGCGAAGTCGCTCCCGCCACGGACGCCGCTCGTGCTCCCCTACCCCCCGTCCACTCCGTCCGTCCATTTCGGACAGCCCCGATTCTCCAGAAATGGACACTTCTACCCAGGACGACGGCTTCACAGTCGTCGCCTCCAAGAAGGGTAAAAAGCGTCCCGCTACCACTGCTTCCCTCCCTCCTCCCCCCAAGGCCCCTTGCCCCACTTCAGGGACTAAACCTGCCTCCGACTCCGCCCAATCGGACTCTCCGCTCCGTTCGGAATCGGACGCTCCGATTGTCGACCCTGCTCCCCATCCTAAGACCGGTACCATAGTTGTCCGCAACCGGGAACTATGGGAACTCGTCTCGCGTAACCTCTCGGATCTACAGATCCAGTTTTCCGCCAAACCAAACAAAGACGGCATTATGGTCCGTCTAGCCTCCCCCGACGACTACCGCAAAGCCACTACCTACCTCCGCGACGCGAATATTCACTTCCATAGATACGCTCTCGATGAGGAGAAAGACATCCGAGTTGTCGTAAAGGGCATCCCCAAGGAGATTCCCTTCCTGGCAATCCATAACGACCTCCTCACCCAAGACCTCCCTGTTCTTTCGGTCAGCCGGATGTACAACGGCAGGACCAAAGAACCCTACGACATGGTGCTGGTCACCCTTACGAATACCCAGGAAGGGAAGAAAATTTGGACTACCAAATCTATTCTCCATCTCTCCGGCCTCGACTTCCAAGTCCCTCACAAAAAGTCCATTCCAGGACAGTGTCATCGTTGCCAGCTATACGGACACTCTGCCCGCTACTGCTACGCACCCTTCAGGTGCGTGAAGTGCGCGGGCGATCATAGCACCGCGGAGTGCCTTCGTAAGAAGGACGACCCTACTCTCCCCAGTTGTGTCCTCTGTGGCACTCAGGGCCATACCGCGATTTATCGCGGCTGTCCCAAGGCCCCTAAGGCCAAGAAACCCTTACCGTCTCGCTCAAAAGCAGCTGGCCCTAAGCCAAAACCTGCCTAACCCCGCCAGGTGTCAAAATTCGTTGACGCCCCTGTCCCACTGACTAATGCATGGTCAAATCCGCCCAGCACTCCTCAGGCGACTCAGCCGCTCCCACCCGCCCCTGCGCCATCTCCCGCTCATGCCAAGACCCAGGCCCGCCCTGCCCTTCCGCCCAAGCCCTCCACCTCCAAACGATCCGCCCCTGGCTCCTCCAGCCCGAAAGCGGATCTACTCCTCCTCGCTGAAATTGCGATGTCGGTTAACCTCGACGAGGTTCGACATGTAGCCCGGGAGAACCATAATCTCATCGACATCCTCGATGAGCATTATAGGCTCTTCGGTGCACTACAGCGCTTCGCCCCCAACGTCCTTAGGAACCAACATGCATAGTACACCTAAACGTGTTAGACCCCGCTCCCTTTCGTTGGCATGGTTTAATGCCAACGGCATCACCACCGAATCAAGGGACCAGTGTCCCTTGATTCGGCACTTCCTCTCAACCCACCAGGCCGATGTTATGCTAGTGAACGAGACCTTTCTAAAACCTAGCAAGAGGGATCCCAGGATCGCAAACTACTCGCTCGTTCGTAATGATAGGACTACCACCATAAAAGGCGGTACTCTCATCTATTACAAAAGGTCCCTTCACTGCATTCCCATCGACACCCCTTCTCTCTCAGCAATTGAAGCTTCCTGTTGCCGCCTTTCGATGACCGGTCATCAACCCATTACCCTAGTATCCTGCTACCTCTCCGGTAATAAGACTCTCCTCAGGAGTGACCTCGAGGCTCTTCTCTCTCTCGGAAGCGCAGTCATTCTGGCTGGCGACTTCAACAGCAAGCACATTTTATGGGGCTGCAACACGACCAATACGAAGGGAAACCTTCTGAACTCCCTCTCTGACGACCTCAACTTTGACATAGTTCCTCCCAGTACTCCGACCCACTTTCCCCTGAACTTGAACTACAGACCTGACGTACTCGACTTAGCGCTTCTAAAGGGCGTGACCCTCCAGTTACGCTCATTGGAAGTACTACACGAACTCGACTCTGACCACCGACCCGTCCTCATGCATTTAGGCCCCGATCCGACTGACAGACCTCCTCTGACTAAGACCGTGGTCAACTGGAAGCACTTAGGCGATGCCCTGAAAGCTTGTAGTTCCCCTGACTTGGACAGAATCCCTGACGACATTGTTACCCCTGACGACATCTCTACCTCCATTGACGCTCTCACTAGCCACCTCCGCACCACCGTTGGTGAGGCCTCAAAGCAGGTTCCAGCCGAGGGAGACCAACGCTGGGCCCTGCCTGAGGACGCGAGGGACCTACTGAGAGCGAAACACGCTGCCACTAGGGCATTCGATCGAGCTCGCACCGAGGATAACAGAGCCACTCTGCGGTATTACGAACGTGCCGTAAAAAACCGCATGAGTGAACTCCGTAATCAACGGTGGGATGACTTACTCTCGGGGATCGAGCCATCCCACCTGGCATTCTGGCGGCTGACTAGATCCCTGAAATCAGACTCTGTTACGACTATGCCCCCTCTCACCCGACCTGACCTCCCCCCCGCGTTTGACGACGAGGAAAAGGCCGAATGCCTGGCCGACAGCCTCGAAACGTAGTGCAGCCCCAGTTTAGAACATGTCGACCCTGCTCACCTCGATAAGGTGAACAGTGAAGTCGAATACAGATCCTCACTTCCCCCCTTTGATGAACTCGAGCCTGTCACAGCTTCCGAGGTTGAGTCGATTATTAAAGGCCTCCACACCAGGAAAGCTCCAGGTGCGGACGGCATCAGTAACAAAGTGCTCAAGCACTTCTCCATTACGCTAGTTCACCTTCTAGTTAGCATCTTCAATGCGGCCATCGCCAATTGCATTTTCCCCGACGCGTGGAAATCCGCCGACGTCATCGGCATCCACAAACCCGGCAAGAAGGCTTCCGAGCCCTCTAGCTACCGTCCCATTAGTCTCCTCAGTACCCTGGGCAAGGTCTACGAGCGCGTCCTTCTGAAGCGCATCTGGTCCTGTGTCAAAGACAACAACCTCCTCCCTGATGAACAGTTCGGCTTTAGAGCCAGACACTCTTGCGTCCAACAAGTACACCGCATCACGGAGTACGTCCTAGAAGGTTTCAACAAGAAACCCGGCCATGGTTACACCCACAAGCCGTTCCCCCAAGGGACTGTAGCGGTGTTCCTCGACGTCGCGAAAGCTTTCGATAAAGTCTGGCACAACGGGCTGATATACAAGCTGTATCAGCTCGGGCTGCCAGACCGTCTTGTACTCATAATACAAGACTTTCTCAGGGCTCGAAGCTTTCGATACCGCGTCGAGGGACAACGCTCCTCCCCCCACGACATCGGCTCCGGAGTCCCTCAGGGCTCCGCTGTGGCCCCGATTCTCTTCTCGCTTTTCACCTGTGACATCCCCCGCACCCCCAAAGTGGAGCTTGCTCTCTTTGCCGATGACACCGCCCTCTACACCAGAGGGTGGAACAAGGTCATTCAGCTAGCCCACCTTCAACGAGCCCTCAATCTCCTCGGAGACTGGTTCAAGAAGTGGGCTATCACCGTTAACCCCGATAAAAGTGCAGCCGTGTACTTTCATCCGTTCAAAAGACCTCCTTCTAAGCATATCACGCTCAACGGCCAGCCCATCCCATGGGCTACCGAGCAATGCAATTTTTTAGATACTAAAATATAAGATCATAGTAAAAACTTATCTAAAACCAGATACTAGATGTTATTAGAGAACTTTTCGCGGCTTTGCTTGTCTTATGATAAATGAGAGAGTTTAATATAAGCAAATCCTTTTCTATGATAATACAGAATCGTAAAATGTTATGTTACCGCTTTATTACTTTTAATGCTTTATAGACTACTTTTAGAATTGGCTTTCCACCTTAAAGTTCTTTACTTTAAGCTGGTTTACCACGCACCACAGGGAAATAGAATCGACACTTATCGATATGATAGGACTTTATTGCACAGTCCGTCTAGTGATGTATTGCACCTTGTCCAATTATTCAACCGCCAAGCATGAGCAAGCTGCTTTGGTTTGAAGGGCAATGTTACCAGAGAAATTACTGCTCATGAAGAGATTTGACACATAATATCTCAGGTTGACAAGTGGAGTGCGACGCAGGATTTTATTCACAAGTTCATAATTCTAGCACTGCTACTGTTATAGGCGGCAGGCGTGATGTTTACCATCAGGCGAATGCCTCGCTCGTCTCATCAATCAATATCATAAAAATTACCTACTTACCTATACTCAGACTCACACACAATCACACAACACTACTAAATAATTAGATTTACGTAACCATCAGAGAATATTAATAAAATTTAGTACCTGGTATAACTAGCTCACTATCTTCCTAACATTAATTGAATACAAACATTGAAACCAGGGTCCAATTCTGAACAGAACTTTTCAGTTCGATTCACTTAAACAAAGTTATATCAGACCACTTTGTTAACTGTTCTAACTTGATAAACGTCTTGGGATTTCGAATATCGAAACTTAGGCTTCGGTGGTCAATTAGTTAATTTGGGAACTAGGTATTGAAATGGTTATTCATGCGGCAGACTACAAGGAGTAGGTATATACAAGAAGACTACGTTATAATTATAATATTGCCCTTTCAAACGTTTCACAAGAATCTGAGACCTGAGACCTTTGGGTCTTATTATTAATGAAATAAACGTGAATTAAATCTATTAAGACGGATTAACTATTCTGTGTCTAATCTATGTTATTTGGTAAGGCCTTATTTCAGCCATTAGTAACGCGAGCAACATCAAAATGTTCGTGTTCTTATGAACCCCCAAACATTTTCTCGTGCTGTCTCGAGTCTTTGGTTTGGAATTTCTAATATTTTTTGTTCTCGAGCAACACTGGTATTATGCACTGGCATGGATTGGAGTATTACGAACTTCAGAAGATCCTCATGCACGAGCACCCCAAACTTGTTCTTGCACTGTCTCGAGTCTATGGTTCGGAATTTCTGTTTTTTCCTGTTATCTAGTAACATTGGTATGCACTTGTGTTGCGTTGATTGAAGCCTTTGCTTGCGAGCATCAGAAGTTACGTGCTCACAAGCACCTTGATCTTGTTCTCGTACTGTCTTAATAATATGTCTTTCGTTCGGAATTTCGCAACGCACTGGCAATGCTGAGAGTCTTTGTTCGGGAGTATCAGAAGTATCCCGTACACGAGCACCCCGAACTTTCTCTCGTATACTGTCTCGAGTATATACTTAGTTAGAAATTTCAATTATTGTATTTTTCGAGCAACACTGGTATGCGCTGGTATAGGGACCTGGGTATGTCCTTAAACTGCAACCAGACCCACCGGAGGACGGGCAGCAGCGTCTTCTCGGTTAACGGTGGTGACCATTCTGCGATCCCCAAGCCGCCTACCAAGCGTGGGGATGATGGCAACACCCCTCTATAAAGGGGGAGGCCTTCATCCAGCAGTGAACGTTTTATGGCTGACGACGACTGGTATGCGCTGGCATCGATTAGAATCTTTGTTCGCGATCATCAAAGGTTTTGCATTCATGAGTACCCCGAACTTGTATGAATAATGTTTTTATGTACTGACATAATCACGCTTATAAGCCAAGTGGTCTTCATGTTGCTCTGAAGTGGACGTCTTGGCTGATGATGATGTAATAATGCAGGCCATATGACGTAAGGCGTATGTTTCACATAATTTTAAGAGCTTTCTGAAGGAGGTAGCCTTTGTCCAATTTATAGTAGACTAATATAGACTGATTATGATAATGATGAGCCTTTATTCAAGAACATGCTAAACTTTTATTTTCATTAGCAACAATAATGGTCAATTAAGGCAAGTTTAATGCAACTTGCGTACTGCAACTTTCAACTTAATGTTCTTGGAATATAACGGGCTAACTTTGGTCGTTTGGTCGTGATGGTAATTTTAAATAATTGTAATAAGCAACGCGTAATAGTTTTTCAAATAGATGTGAACCTTTTAAGATAAAACAGCTAAAGGAATATCTAGAGGAAGAAAAACAAACAAAACCTTTGCTTTTTAAAAAGCTCTTGCTCTATCTTGAGACTGTTCGTCCCAAGTATCGATTCTAAGTTATTTGTCTGATTCCCATGTATTTATTTTCTTGCTAGATTAAATATGTACGTGCAAAAAAACTGCCTATAATCGCATTCAGAACCACCGAAGGACGGGCAGCAGCATCCTCTCGGTAGTGTTCGGCGACCCCCAAGCCGCCTGCTAAGTGCGGGGATTATAGCAATTTGCTTTATTAAATAGGAGGCCTTCGTCCAGCAGTTGAAGTCTTTTGGCTGGTGATGATGAAATAATTTTAAAAACGTACTCAATAACTAGCAATAAAAGAAATACAATATGTGAATCATAAAAATAACTTAGAATCAATACTTTGGATGATCTATCATAGTGCAAGATAGATCAAGTTAGAATCATGATAGGATCATCAATTGTTTCTCAACTTGTTAATAGTGAAAAGCATTTCGCTATCTATTTCATGCGTATTTTTAAGTGTTCAAACTTATTGATATCCCAGTAACTGAATCACCTTCACAACTTGCTCTTCAATACAGCGTTGTCAAGTATGTATTTACATACGCACCAGATACGAGTACAGTAAAAACAATAAAATTGTATTTGGCTTCTCAACTATAGTAAGTAAGCATCATAGAGCAAAGTCCTCAAAATTGTGTGAAGAGCTATAGGTTCCTAAAATTACGGATCCAATTCTGATTAATTCTAAGTTGTATTTTGTTGTCGTAATAAAAAAAATTAGGCTGTTGAGATTTAGCTTTATAATTATTATCACACTACCGAAGATAGTTAAGTTGTGACAGATAAGAACCTTCGTTGCTTGCTATCCTAAAGTTATAAAAAAAAACTTTTAAAATAATAATTAAGTAAGTATCAATGTTAAGCTTTAAAATCGATACGACCTTAATGTTACGTTGTTAAAAAGTACTAAAACAAAGTAATTTATTTTACAACAAAGATATTTTTGTTTTTATTTTATGAGTGTGTAAAGTAAGTAAGTAATAATTAATCAATACGAAAATAAATCTCCGCATTTGGTAAAACATCTTCTTTATCGTGTTGTACAGTTCTTTGATATTTATTTATTTATTTATTTTATTTTAAATAAATAAAAAAAATGAGTGTAATAAATATAAAATATGAGTGTTTATTGGGTACATCAGCCGGTAAATATTGGTAAACATAAATTAAAATACCTTTATCATAGTACTAGCTGTATTCCCGCTATTTCTGGGATAAACTATCGCTCGTCACCCTTAGATGTTAAATTTCTAGTTGCCCAGTAATTTCTCTGATAACATTGACCTTCAAATCGAAACGCAATAATGCTTTCCAAAAGTGTCGTAATTCCCCAGGCGGACTCTGCAATAGAGTACTAGGCTATCACTACAATAACAGTAGCCATTACTTGTTGGTATTGTCTTATGACATAATTGACCAACATATCCCAACCTAAAAGGTCTTGTTATGAATTTTAAGAGTGAATTGTGTATTCAGTTGATGACTCTCAGAGCGACTATATTTTTTCACAAAATTGCTCGCATTATTTATGCGGATTATTCTGAACGGCCATTGAGACTACCAGCAGGCCCGAATGGAGCTCGAGATTGATCAGACGCTGATTGAATTCAATGTTTTTTAATGGTATTTTAGATTGGATATGCGGTTTTAAAGTATTTGCTCGTAGTTGATATAAAAGATCTTGCATTCGTTTAGGTAAAAATGTGTTTCAAGTTGTTCTGGGTGGTCTGAATTGATCGGCATAATACATTGTAATAATTGTTTTAATTTTTTTTATCAAATACCTACTATATTGCCAGGCAATAAAAGGGCGACTGTTATTATAATTATTAAAGATATTTAATTACTATAATAGCTAGAATAGCCTTGAGCACAAAAATAAATTGTTAATTTTTTTTTAAAGTGGGGTGAACAATATTGTATACCAAATAGAGCAAAAAAGGAGCAAGATATAATTTAAATAAGAATACAAAATTATCATAATTAATTCGAAATGACAAAGTGCCTCTAAATTGAAGCGTACAAAGTCTTGAGTGATAATTCCAGTTTATGATGCTTGCAAGTTTTTTAATATGCAATGTTGTGGTTATAAGTTGAATAAGTTTTTATTACTTACTAAGTAGCTCATATTTCCATAATAAAGAAAACTTTGTGAAGTTACAATGTTACAAACTTATTTTATAGAATTCTTTAGGTAATCATCAAAGATGTACATTAAAATAAAAAGTGTTTTTATTATCTAGAAAGTCAGTAGGTATAAACAATGACATCACTATAAGAATTTTGTAAAATTTGAATTAAGATTTCTGGATGTGATCATAGTTTTAAATTTAATTTTACGTAAGTAGATGCAGATAGACTTAACAAAGCGTACTTACTTAGCGTCGGCTGTGTCACCGAAGACCATCAAAGAGTACAACTTGCAGATGGCCATAAGATTGCGTAAGGTGGCGGTGATGGAGGCCCTGGGCCGGGTGAAGGTGACAAAAAGTAAGCAGACAATTAGAATGTGACCACTGATAGTCTTAGAGCAACGACGGGCCCTTCTAGTGATTGCTTTATAAGAAAAAAATACTGACTAATAAGGTAAGTAATATTAGATATTACGTGTATATATCCAGAGCACTCACGCTCACTAAAAAGGTTCTTCTTGCGGTGGCGTCGTGTGACGGGTCGCCCTCTTCCCTCCAATATGATCGAGGAATGCGATGGCTGACACATGTGTCAACTCATGAACGGGCGCTGCTTGCGTGAGCTGAATTGCTCGGAGTATACACGCAATTATTCTAGTAATACTTAGCTAAGTTTTTTTGGTATAGGTATTCATTTAGTAGCCTTTAGCTTTTATGTTACTAAGTGTAAATTTCAGTTAACAAAAATTTACAAATTTGACAAAAGGCACGGATACGGTTTTTGTAGTGGTAGGACTCAACTGCAGAGTCCGCCTGGAGAAATACCACACCTTTGCCAGTTATTCAACTGCCAAGCAGTAGTGTGCAAGCATTGATGTGTTCCGGTTTGAAGGGTAATGTTACCACAGAAATTACTGGGTATGAAGAGATATAACATCTAATATCTCAGGGTGACGAGCGCAGTGCAGTGCAGTGCAGGATTGTGTTCGCAAGTTCATAATTCTGGCACTGTTACTATTAGTGGCAGGTGTGACGCTTACCACCAGGCAAACGCCTTGCTCGTCTCGTCACATGATTTTATAAAAAATAAAAAAAACCGAAGGCAAACAAATATTTAAGTTCTTAATAATTATGCAAATAATATAATAATAATTATAATAATATATTTATCACCAACTACAATATGATTTTTCATTAATAGCAAACATACTTAAATATTATTATACGTTAGTATGAAACAAATTATCTGCTTGAAACACACTAAGAGTCACGTTATTTAGTTATCATTTCAATCTTACAGATATTTTTGCAAACGTGACAGAATTCATAGTAGTAAAGCAGTTTCAATCACTACTTACTTATCTGAGCCAAAAAATATATTTTCGCTATCTGAAAAATCTTTAAAGCGATTGATCAATAAGTAAATTAATTGCATAGTAAATAATAAAACCAAACAAACGAATAAGCAAAACAAAAAAACAAACAATGTTGATGATATAAATAATAATTATATCGTTTCACTATTTCGGGTTAAAGAATTTTATTTCCTCAACAAGAAATTAAATAAAATTTCACTTATGTGAGAAATAAATTACTTACGTAGGTAACTAATACGCTTCAACAGACTTAAATACTTAAATAGAATATTATTTATTTATAAATTATAAATGTGTGGTATAAATTTACTTTAAGTAGTGGAAAGTAGGTACAACTTGTTCTAGAAATGCAACTATGTTTACAACCTATTAATTTTCTTGTATATATTTTTTTGTTATTTTTATATACCTAAGCCTACCTATTTAAATTCGTATACCATATTTTAACCATTCGATACACGTTATGTACTACTTATTTTCAAAGACAGGTAAAAATATGTTTTCATCACACTTGCTCGTAAAGTGGATCTTATTGCATCGGTTTTAGGCTCATAATCCAAGCTATTATGCACGCGTGCTTTTTACTTTACATTACGCCACTTGTGCTATAATAAGTATAACCCGGTAAAGTCAAGTTTGTACGTGACTGCAATTAGACGTATGTATACGAAGCACTCTTAATATAGCCGGGTAATAGTTTTTTTGTAATACCAACAAATAGTTCTTATGCCGCAGAAATAAACGTCAACCTGCGCGCGCATTGCTGGTTTGGGCGCCATTTTCTGCAAATGTTTGTTGACGTTTTCGCTGTGTGGTTGATTATTATCAAAAAAAGTTAGTTTTTTCCTCGCAAGTGTGATGAAAACAGTCGTATGAAACTCTTGTGCTATGTTTCAATACACTCTCGGCTTCCTTATCGCGCTCGCCTGCGGCTCGCGCGCATAATACCGCCTCTAGTGTAATGACCAACATAGCACACTTGTATCAAAATGTACTAAAGTAGGTAAATGCATTTTGTTTGACCTGTGTGTAATACAACTTACACCAGAATAAACCCTTTAACACGATGAAGGGCAGTACGCATACAAGCGTGTGTGCAAGAGCTAGTGATATGACAGGACGCTTGTCTACGTCAGTGTTTGTGTAGGTACATGTTTTACGCCAGTACACCGAGGAACGATCGATTTCCCATATTAACTATGGAGCAGTAATTTGTGTTGTCACCGCATGTATGTTTTATATCTATATAACTACTCTCAAAACTGCCGTATGCAAAATATTAAGTATCTTCCATGTAAACTTGCTACGCCTATACGCACCTCGTCGTCGTCAGCCATAAGACGTCCACTGCAGGATGAAGTCCTCCCAATAGAGAGGTGTTGTCATAATCCCCACGCTTGGCAGGCGGTTTGGGGATCGCAGAATGGTCACCACCGTTAACCAAAAGGACGCTGCTGCCCGTCCTCCGGTGGGTCTGGTTGCAGCTTAAGGACATACCCAGGTCCACCTACGCACCTAGGAGTGGTGCATTTATATATATTCAGTCGAGTAGCATGTTGTACTGTTTATACCCAAGCTATATCTTATGACACTACGCCCACAGTTTTTTTTAATAATATGAAAATGATAAGTATCATAATAGCAGGATCAACTGATGAGATATAAACGTCTGCCATCGTGTTAAACAATGACATGAAAAAGGCATTCAAATTGTGAATTTTGAAAATATTATTCGCTTTAATACCTAAGTACAGTTATCGGGAAGGCTCGCCTTGACATGTAGCTAGGTACATAGCACCAAGTCTCTGTGATGTGGAAAAGAAAATAAAAACTGACCAATATAGCCTGCTTCTTCGCCATCTCTCGTTTGCCTCCGCCATTGCCTTCTATTCAGCACGAAAACCAAAATAAAAATCCAGCAAATTGAAATATTAATTCACGTAAATGATAATTATCAAAGGAGACAATATAAGTCTCTCACTGTTTATTTTATCGTTGGTGACGGGCTATGCCTAACGGCAAGCAATCACCGTCGCCTATATTGACCGTTTGCACCGGCCGTAAACTTTAAAAATACCTAAAATTCACAAATACCTTTAATTTCTGGTAGCTTCATCTAGTTCCTATTGCAAGCTACCTGTGTCCACCATCTTCGAACATAATATCGCCACTTTTTTGTAGTGTTTTTTTAGGACTCTACTGCATAGTCCGCCTAGGGAAGTTGCCAAACCACACCTTTGCCAATTATTCAATCGCCAAGCAGTAAGTAGTGTGCAAGCATTACTGTGTTCCGGTTTGGAAGGCAATGTTACCAGATAAATTACTGGGTATGAAGAGATTTAACATCTGATGTCTCAGGGTGACGAGCGAAGTGCAGTGCGGCGCAGGATTGTATTATTAAGTTCACAATTCTGGCACTGCTACTTTTAGTGGCAGGAGTGTGCCAGGTGAAAGTCATGCTCGTCACCTCGTCACGTCAAAAAAAAAGGTGAGTAGTGGTGAGTGAGGTGGGCACCTAGTCTGTCAACCATGAAACTTATTTTTGAGAAAAAGACACTCGCACGTCACACACACTCGGGCTCACACTCACAAGAAAATCACAGCTTACCCGCTTTACTGTTTACTTAACAATTTAATTAAAGAAAAAAAAACTGCGTTCGTTTGCGCCTCCACACCACGCGCTCAGTATACTACTCGCTCTACTGGCCGCTCAGCCTATACGAACCTACTTACTACGCGCTCTATATCTCCTCTGACCAAGCTCGCTAACTCCTGGCTTCTAGCCAGTGCTTGCATTATTGGAAGATATGACTTAGCGGGTGTAATCCCATTAGTTAGCTTTTAACTGGAAATAACTGAACCTACCGAGTTAACGGTTAATTTTCTACTACTAAACTGTAGATAAAAAATGTGTTTTTTACTATTTAAATAATGCGTTTGCTTTTGATCGCTGTTACTATTGATGTTAATCGCAAATGCGGTGTAGCAAAGAGCACGCTTCTCCGAAAGAAACCGATTCATATTCATATTTGTTTATTTGCAACCCAAGTGTAGTTACGACTTAAATTACATACACATACTGTACTTTAGAACTTACTCTTTCTACATGAAGACACCCAGTCGTGAATGGGTCGTGTGTATCCCTATATACAAATTGGAACACTCCCATTCACGAAAGGCATTCAACTGTTTACCGCTCAAAACACCCACGCTAATTGAGAATTTAAAAAACGTATCACTATGAATTAATTTACTTAGGTTTGTATAGGATAAGTGGCTTGCCATAGTGTAATTTGGACTTCTGACATATCAGACCAGATCCAGAAATGACCAGATCATAATAAGCATTGATTAATAACTCATAAGCTGTCAAATTTCATCGCCATAATAGAGAGAAAGAGCTGATACCTCCAAGCCTAACACAGATATTAGCGATACCATAAAAAGATAGTAAACGGTAAAAAGCTTGGTAATGTCTTCATTCTCCACATCTTACGTTGTTTTCATGTGTTGGAAAAAATATGATAATCGATATTTAATGTTGTCTATACGTTTCTGATGCTTCTGATACTTTAGAATCTATCTAATATTACTAACTGTTTTTAACGCTAAAACAGATAGTAGAGCAAACCCAAGTGCTATTGACGGTATTGATCCGTATCTAGTATTTTATCATGTCCCGTTTGTGCTACATCGGCTTACGATAACAGTTACAGTGATTGTTATATTTTTTTAAATGGAGTAAAAAGTAATAGGCAGATGGATAATCCTAGATTTACTGCAGAGGTGATGCTAAAATTTGAGCTCGGGGCTCACTGGGCTGGATGATGTCCAAACAAAAACTAAATAGATATTTAGAAAATATTTATTATGAAGTGTTTCCATGGATATCATTCGATCTGTTACAAAGACAAACAAAATGATTAATCGCGTTCGTCAGCATTTTGAAACCCCATACCTATAAAAAAGGAATCTACATTGATAATCTTAATCATATTAATTACCCAGTCAAACAAAATTATCTTATCGAGAAATTGTCTACAATACTTATAAATACTGGCAACTTTTCTAATATTTCTTATTATCTGTAATGATTGTGTTATACATTTAAATTATGTGGGTGTTATTAATTTTTACTTGTTTTGGACTGGTGCATGCAGACGGTAGATACGCGTTGAATATTTTGCATTATAACGATTTTCATGCTAGGTAAGTACAGCTTTACTTATCTTAATATTTGATGGCAACATTCTGAATCCTAAATATAGTAGTCACTTAGCCGGAAGGTAGTAGACCCAGAATATGCCCAATGCTATCTCAAATAAAGTTGCATATTTTTAAAGATCGCCAAATATACCTAGTTAATAAAAGCTAATTTTTTTTGGTGGTATTAACATCATAATACCTAGGTATAATATGTTAAAACGTATGTCGAAGGATCGTTGGGCCAAGTTTATAACGCAGCGGCTTTCACAGAGTGGCAAACGATTTTTAACCAAATTTTGCATGACTCAAGCCTCAAAGATTCGACACAATTTGCGCAAAATAGAGACAAACGGTATGAAGGGGTCTTTACCCTACAGTAGAAAAATGCAGGCTAATATAAATAAACAACCATGAATAGGTTAGTCTGGACCTGGGTATGTCCTTAAACTGCAACCAGACCCACCGGAGGACGGGCAGCAGCGTCCTCTGGGCTAACGGTGGTGAGCATTCTGCGATCCCCAAGCCGCCTGCCAAGCGTGGGGATTATGGCAACACCCCTCTATTGGGAGACTTCGTCCAGCAATGGACTTCTTATGGCTGACGACGAAATAGGTTAAATACATAACATACCTATCATCACGCCCTACTATCGGTGAAACTATGTATAGGTAGGTACCTATACATAGTTTCACCCGCGTGATGATAGGTATGTTATGGAATCATGTTATGGAATGTTATGGTCTATGGATGGAATAGAGATAGCTTATTTCATCATCACGCGGGTGAAACTATGTATAGGTAGGTGAAACTATGTATAGGTAGGTACCTATACATAGTTTCACCCGCATGATGATGAAATAAGCTATCTCTATTCCATCCATAGACCATAACATTCCATAACGAGTATCATCCAAATCCGTTCATACGTTATCGCGTGAAGAGGTAACAAAGATACATATATCTACTCATATCGACAAACATCCGCTTTTATAATATTAGTGTGATGAATATAAATATTATTTAGACCCATACATAGCATAAGCATAATCAACTTCTTTTTAGTCCAGGTAGATTGGGCCATATCCATCGTAATGCGTAAAAATGGGCAAAACATCGGATCCTCTTTTTCAGCTTTTTATTTTCTTGCCTTTTTTTAAGCACATATGAAAAATATATTCAGTGGTTGTACACATAATATATCTTCATAAATATTTAATTTGGCGAGTGAGCTAGTGAGTATGAGCCGTGCGCTATTTTTTTAGTGCTTATTGAGGAACATTTAATTTTCTTTTCAAACAATGCGATCCGTTGCCAATTCAAACAGTCTGCCAAGAACATGCAGTAGACTTCGCGCCAGCATTATTAGATTTGTCACGTGATTTCACGTGATTCTTTTCGCCCTAATATAGAAATTCAATATTTTTTTCAGGTTTGTTGAAACAAGCACTTGGGGATCGGCTTGCAACCCTGATGTAGCTCCTTGCATTGGTGGCTTTGCCCGTCTTACCACATTAATCCGAGAGCGGCTAGCTGAAGAACCTCATTCCTTACTTCTCAATGGCGGAGATAGCTTCCAAGGAACCATTTGGTACAATATTCTGAAATGGAATGTCACTCAAGAGTTTATGAACTTACTGCCTCACGACGCTCATGTAAGTCCTTGAGAATCGAGATCCTTTTTTATAATTTAAAGCAGTTAATGTTATGAGTGAATATATTATAGTTGATTTTATTTGTGATTTCCTAACATCACAAAACCTACTTCTGACTTTTTAGGTAATTGGCAACCATGAATTCGACGATGGCGTAGACGGCTTAGTACCTTATTTGCAACATCTTGATGCTCCGGTAGTGACCGCCAACATTATTGATGACTTGGAACCATCTATTCAAGGCTTGTACAAGCCCAGTATAGTTGTGGAAAAGAATGGTCGAAAAATTGGCATCATTGGTGTTATTTTAGCTGAGACTAAGGTAAAATTAGCTAATCTGATCAAATTTGGTTACTAGCCTGTGTATAAAAATAATTAAATTGTTTTTAAAGCTATCTCTACCAATGCACAAAATATACCAACAAAATTAGAAGAGACGGAGAAATAAAAAAAAGTTATAATAGAAAAAATGTGCTTAGTTATTATTTTTAATATACTTAAAATTATTTTGACATAGTAGTTATTCGAAGGTTATCGATCCCCAAGCCGCCTGCCAAGCGTGGGGATTATGGCAACCCCTCCCTATTAAGAGGAGGCCTTCGTCCAGCAGTGGACGTCTTCCAGCTGTTGAAGAGTAGGTATTATCGTGGCTATTAAATAATAAGGTAATGGACACATTATTCAGGAAAATTTGTTCAACAGTCAACTGCACTGATGATGGTGATCATCATATTTACATAAAAGTTGAAAGAAATGGGTCTACCTACAGCTATGTTTGATGCACTACAGACTGCATCAATATTTAATATCCCTCTGCTGAACATCGCCCTTCCCCCAAAGAGTAATTTGGCTATACACCACTTTACTGAACTCGTGCTGGTCAATGAATTCAAAACACCCGCCTTTGAATTTCTTCTCTGGACAATTATCCAAGCTTCCTCGCGTCATTTTCCTTTACTGAAAAGTGATTGGTATGAGTTATAACAAATGACAAAAAAGTAGCAGATTAATTTATATTTCAATACGATCTTATTGTGTTTCAGAACATTGCTGTCACCGGGAATTTAGATTTCTCTGACGAAGTAGAAACCGTGAAAGCAGAAGCTGAAAAATTGAATTTACAAGGTGTCGATATCATTGTTGTACTGTCACATTGTGGGCTAGATATTGACAGGTATTTAATAAGGCTAGTTTTTATTATTATGACCTTGTGGCGTTCTTTAAACGCACAGTTATTTATATTTTAGTTGTACAAACGGTTAACAGGTACCACAATTCTATTACTTGTAATGTTACCGACGTTTTGTTTCGTTTCGTTTGATTTTACTTGAGTGATTATTTAATTTACCAGTATTTCACGATTTAAAAGCTCATCATTTTATTAAAAGTTAGCACATGACCTGTCGCTATAACATGGTAAGACGTTAAAACAGTTTAGCACCTGAATACAAATTTTCAAATTAAAGCATTTTCATAATCCGTATTTAGATCAAGATATTTATTCTAGCTAAGACCTAAAATACGAGTATTGGTAGATTTAATAAAATAAATAAATGACTAAACCTACTTTGCGTATTGATCCTTTTTCTGTATCGATATTTTCAACAGCGAAAATATATAATAAGTACATAATTACGCTGTATGAGTTTAGATGGTTATTGAAAATATAACTGTCGTATATAATAGTACACTTAAAAAGAACCCTAGTTTGGAGTACCTTTTTGACATCAGAATAGGCATACGGTGTACTACACAATATTTTTTGATGGAAAGCTTTGATAATTGTAAATAAAATCAAAGATGGAGCTTGCGTAGGAATAATCTCTTCACACTTATAACTCTGGGTTTTGATTATAAAGAATTATTCGATAAGATAAATCAGGTGGGGAGAAAAATATAAAAAAATATAGTAGATAAAACAGCTATTTTGCTATTCTTGGGTAACGTTAATTGCATTTGGTATTTCCATAACTTCACAGACAAATAGCAGCAAATGTACCATACGTAGACATTGTTGTTGGGGCGCACAGCCATTCCTTGCTTTACAATGGAGAACCACCACACAGCGCGTTTATGCCTGAAGGACCTTACCCGGTAGTCGTCGATCAGGGAAACAGAAAAGTAAGTGTGAATATACAGGCTGTTAGTTTTAACACCGTTATCATTCTAGAATTTCATTGTACTCATCATTATGAATAATTTTTACTATCGTGATTTCGTGATTTCTGGGTTGGCCCCATAGTTAAAGTTGTTCACAATGATGAGCACAATGATATCCTAGAAAAATAACGGTGTTCAAACTAACACCCCGTATTTGAAGTTTATTCTACTTATGGCGTCAATTTTCCTTTCATGAATTATTGTTCTCCGTACGCTGCATCTCACGACATACTACTCTTCGCTTTTACATTAAGTGCCACTATGCTGCGCATATAAAATCTTATACAATTTTGGCTGGTTTACAAGAAGCGGAAAGCCAACAATGGTCTAAGCGCGTGCCTTGGTAGAAACTTGCCCAGCTGTTTAATATGACAGGCTGATTATGATAATAATTATTTTGTTGTTTTCCAGGTGCTGGTAGTGCAGGCAGCAGCTCATACGCAATATCTAGGAGAAATTAAAATGTTCTTTGACGACGCTGGTAATCTGCTGGAATGGGAAGGAGAACCTCATTATATGGGAAATGAAGTGGCACAAGGTACATTTTTTACTCGTTTAGTTATGAAAATAAAAAGTGAGATGGAATTCGAGTTAGACATAATTATAAGACTGCAACCTGAAATAGTTTTATCACAAAAAAAAACTAATCATCTGTTATAGTTAAATATGCACAACGTATTTTTTTACTGGTTAAGATATAAAAACAAAAAGTGGAACGGAAAGAGAGTAAGCCATCTACTGCAAATTGAAATGCCTGAAGGAAGCATACCAGGTCGGCAACTCATATACGTCATCACTAATGTTGCAGTTATCTATAGACGGCGCTTTGCTCACCATCAGGTGAACCGTCTGCTAGTTTGCCGGTCTTGTTGTAATACTTAATATTAAATTTGAATAACTGGTGTGGTATGCTTAATATCAGACAGGATGAGGAGAAACACAACAAAACGCAACATTAATTGAATTAAGAAAAACATATTAACTGTTTATGGTTTTCTTACAGCCGAAGATATTCTCGCCAAAATCAATTATTACTTGCCCCAAATAGAAGCAATCGCATCGGAAAAGATCGGGGAGTCGATGGTGCTTTTGTCTTCACAATGCCATTGCAGCGAATGTTCACTGGGCAGTTTTATTTGCAACTCGTATTTAAATGCTGTAAGTATAATATCAGCGCGATTCAACTGAAATACGAATGAACAGAAAATAGTGCCTAATTCACAAATCTTTGCTCATAGCTTAAAGAAGCCCTAATACTACAATTTCTGAATTGATGATTTTGCTGAGATGGTAATTTTATAATATAATATTTTTTTATAGTTATTTTAATTTTGACAGGCAATGGATTTGGCTGAGGATGAAAACTGGCACTACGCTCATTTTTGCGTTTTGCCCCGAGGTGCGATCAGAGAAGACATACAAGAAGGAGGTATATCAACAAAATAAACACACACACAATGTCGCTTTACTCGACTGTCTATCTGGGGGGCTAAAATGGTTGTGTTTAGCAATTCTGAATATGATCCTATGATGATTCATTTAGCAAATCGTAAAACAGTCACTTAAGCGCCAATTCATACTATGATTTTGCAAATGATTCTATTACGGAATTCATTAGTTTGACAGTTTTCTATAGAAAGTCTTGAAATGGTCGATGAAAGATGAATTGCGGCGTCATAATAAATTGCTCGGGATGATTTAAAGTGGTGAATTTTGGGAGCGGGCCGAATTTCTTCCGTACGCAGACGAAGTCGCGGGCGACCTGTAGTCAGTGATATTTAGACCAATCACAAACTTTTATTTTTCGTTTGTTCGATGAATCTGTCGCTGTCATCATCAATCCAGCTACTGCTTAGTCCAACTCTTCCCTTTAGCAACTAGCAGATTCGTTAGAACTCGAGAGCAACTTTTTACAATTCATTCTGCTAAGACGAACTGCTTTTAGGGCAATTGCTTAATCCAGCCATTATAGACCCCCGTTCACGTATTACTATATTACACACATTCTGTCACCACATTGCGCAGGCCTTGTCTAGTTTCAGTAATTTTATACTGCGTGTCCTTCTTTCCTTCAACCGCTGCAGTGCGAGTCGAGCTTACTTTACCATCTTTTTTGGGCTCACTAATTGGGTCTTTAGTCATTACTATTTACTTATTTCGTATTTCTAACTTTAATGAGTTACACAAAACAGCTTTTTTTTTTGTTTGCACGCACTGGAGAGGTTGGCCAAGTTGACGCATGTAATGGGTCCGACAGTGTACAACGAGTTGTCAGGGCATATCACTTCAGCCTTTACGCTTTTTAGTTTTAAATCGCGCCTCAAATGCGTTGGCTTGTCAAGCAGTCGTAAGCTATGATGAAACTAATAAAAATAATGTAAACAATGCAGAAAAAATACAATACAATTTTTTGACATTTATTATTGAAGCATTCTTTGGTTGAATATATTATTTTAAAATTATCATTATTCATTATTATTCATATTGATAGATATATACTCTTTATTTTTGCGAGTCAAAATTTTATTTTTTCCATCGACTTTATGTCAATTTGATTATTTTATATCTTTCTTTAACTTGTAAATTATATCGTTGTATATTAGCATAGCAACGTACAGAAATTAAAAACCGATTGGTACAATTACTGTACCACAATATCTGATAGATTAAGATTTACGTTATATGAAGATTGATTTATATTGTGAACTGTAACAGATGTTGCTAATAAATTGATTATGATTACATTATTAAAATTATTTAATGTATTTATTTGCAGTTGTGACGTACGAATCGGCAATTGCTGTTACTCCGTTCGATAACTACATAGAAGTATTCGAGCTGAGAGGCGACCATATAATGGAGATGCTGGAACACGCGGTAGCTAACGACCCCTGGCCGGGCGCGAGAATGCTCCAGACTTCGGGTTAGATCAAAGATAATCATTTCATGCCAATCATTTATGTACCAAATTATTTATTCTTTAGAACGCAGTATGTAAATTAATTAAGCGAAATAGTCTACAACAAATCACAAAGACTACTTAGCCTACTACACAAAAAAAAACAAAAAGATTGTATCCAGGCCGATGAAAGGCTAGAGACAATCCAAATGCTCAAACCCACTACCTGTCGGCAGCGTACCCAGCATGCTGGCGGCATTGCTACGCTGAATGGCAATGCTTATGCGTTGGGACAAATAAACGCCAGCATTAGATGGTTGATGTTCTATGAAATGAAAACACGTTTGTAATGAGAGCCAATTGCCACGCTTTGCTTTACAAAAAAGTGACCACCAATCCAAAATAACCATTTTTGGCCACAAGCGCAGATGTACTTTGAATGCTAAGTACGTGTAATAAATCATCCTTTGTGATGGAAATGGGCCATCATGATCATGAATGTCTATGTTTTGAAGACAGCTTAAGCTTGAAGACAGTTTACAGCTCTACAGATAGATTCATTTTCAAATGTAAGAACAGCATGGCAACAATTTTGGAGTTTTCAAATGAAGTTCTGCATATAAAAATATAAAAACTATGCCCTTTGCTGGCAAATTCACCATAATTTTAGTACTTATTTTATATAATGGTTGCATCACCATCACGTATTGTATTTCATGAACTAAATAATTTAAAACATTTGAAAATATTTTTAAATTAATTCAAAATATTTTTAAATTAATTCAAAATATTTTTAAATGAATTAATAATATTTTTAAATGAATTAAAAATATTATCAAATGTTGTCTTCAATGTTTTTGATTTTTTATTTCACGACTTCGAGCCAAATTCGACGGTGCCATGCCACTCAACTCTAGGGTTCTCAACGTGACAGTCCGTTGCATAGACTGCGATGTGCCGCGGTATCAACCGCTGGAGCTCGATAAATACTACAGGGTTGTCACTCAGGGGTTCATGGGTGAAGGAGGCGATGGATTCACGGTGATTATAAAATCTATTTTGTATCAAAATAAACGCCTCAGTGCGGTGTATAGGGTGCGAGTAACGAGGCAAGATACGAACCACTAGATCTCGATAAAAACTACAAGGATAAATACTACAGGCTTGTCACGCAGGGGTTCATGGGTGAAGGAGGATATGGGTTCACGGTGAACATCTCTTTTATAATGTGAAGTCAAGTTGAGCAGGCCGTGTTGTTAGACAAAGCGATGACTAGTGGAATAAGATGGAAGGTGGATGGTGGCCCGGATAAGGCAAGTGGAGCGTTGGTCGTTCAGCTGCAAGATAGGTTGACGATATAGCCACGATCGCGGACCGTAACTGAACTAGATTGAGATGGCTGATATCTCTTATTAGATTTCATCATAAGCCAGAAGACGCCTACCGCTGGACGAAGGCCTTCTCCTTAATAGGAAGGGGTTCCCATAATCCCCACGCTTGGGAGGCGGCTTGGGTATCGCAGAATGTTCACTATAACGTTGACCGAGAGGACGTTGCTGCCCGTTCTCCGGTGGTTCTAGATGCAGTTTTCACTATACAGACTGTTAAAGTGTAAAGGTTGTTACAGGATGCCCTGTAGTCGGCTGAACTAGCCGTCTATGTTATAGATGAAATGATTCGTAGTATATTTAAGTTCTCCTTTTTTTTGCAGATGGTATCAGAAAATCGTCGCAACGTGAGAGTCATAGGCCTCGACTACGTCATATTAATGGACTACATCAAGAAACAGTCTCCAGTCTTCATTGACCTTGATGGAAGATTAGACATCGTTAACCCTTGCTCGTCCTAGACTTTTTGTCAGCTATAAGTTAAACCTACTACGTCTACTCGTTGCAATTGTTTCCTGTGTCATACATAGGTTTTGTCACCTGAAATAAATTATTTATCCTATTTATAGGTTTTGTCATCTGAAATAAACGATAGTATTTTTTTCATCTGATTTTAACTTAGAATAGAAAATAATGTATTAAGTACCAATATTGTTGTATGCAATGGACTGACGTTCGCCTGCTGGTAAGAAATACGCTTGCCCATATCAGTAGCAGTGCTAGAATTGTGAACTTGCGGATAAAATCCTGCACCGCACTGCACTAAGCACGTCACTCTGATTGAATAGATGTCAAATCCCTTGATAACCAGTACTTTCTCTGCCCTTCAAAACGAAACACAGTAATGCTTGCATAACATTGCTTGGCGGTTGAATAATTAGCAAAGGTGTGGTACTTCCCCAAGCCGACTCTATAATCTCTAGCAATAGAGAACTACCACTACACCACTAAATATTCGAATAGTTGGACTTTGTTCCTCATTGTTAGTTTTTCATGTAGTCTAGCAGCATTCCCAAAAACGGCTCACGGGCTTTATGTTTTAAGGAAATCTACCTAGCTAAAGTAAAAGAAAACTAAAAACCTAAACCTGTGTGTTCAATTTGGTCCTATACTTGCCTATATCAAGGACCCTATAATGATAATCATGAATACTGTTATTGTTGTTGTAGATAAATAAATCTTTTCCACCAGTTGATAAAAATAATTTGCAAAATCTTTTATTATCACAACTATTAAAAAATACCTACTTTGTTCCTCGTAAACAGGGCAAAATGAGCCCTTTTCTGCCCGGAGGAAGGTAAATTGATTTGAATTTGGAATGTGGATACTGTTAGTAAAAGTTCCAATCACCAAAGAGATCAACCACGCACATTGTATGAAAAAGTAACAGGTTGTTTGAAAAAAGAAGGCGCGTGAAAAAATAAAATAAATTATGATATAGATAGATAATATTATATTTGTGGTTCAACTATGTTAATACAGTATAATATACGTTGTCTATTACGTTTTCTGTGGTAGCAAGTGTGATACACGATTACTTACTTATTGCTATACCTACCTTTATCTACGCAATAAAATCGATACACGAATTATCATAGATAAGGCTGGATCACAATAGCGCATAACAATATTTAATGCTGGAGAGAATATTTTTTAGTGTAAAATATTAATGGTATACTGAGGACCCTGGGTATATATCCTAAAACTGCATCCAGAACCACCGGAGGACGGGCAGCAGCGTCCTCTCTATTAACGGTGGTAAGCGTTCTGCGATCCCCAAGCCGCCTGCCAAGCGTGGAGATTATGGCAAACCAAAGGGGGTTTAAGGGGGAGACCTTCGTCCAACAGTAGACGGTTACTGGCTTCAGATTTTCAGGATTCAATGGTGTTGATTACCCACCAATGTCATGAAGCCTTAGGCTACATCATATAAGCTTTGGGCAAACACCACAGCCTGTCAACATAAAAAAATACCAGGGTCAGGTTGATAGTTTAAGGATTGTAGAATATTCGATCAACATCAAATTAAAATAAGGGTATACTTCTGGTACCTTTGGTTCAATTTCTACACCAAGATAAGTAAGCATTTATCTAACGAGAATAGTGTTTGTTCTGTATCTGGGTTTTTTCAATTTATGTATGTATCATAGTATCTATTCACAAAAAAAAATTTAGGTTATCTTCGGTAGGCTGCCAACAGGGTGATCCATTCGGTCCCGCCATTTTCAGCCTGGCCATTCATCCAATTATTCAACGTCTCCAATCCAAACTTAATGTTTGGTATTTGGATGACGGAACCTTAGGAGGTGATGTGAGCACTGTCCTAAATGATTAGCAAATTCTCATAGACGAATTTCGTCTTATTGGCTTAGAACTAAATTTTTCAAAATGCGAACTCTATGTTTGCGATTCATGTCCGAACAAAGATTTGGTTATTGCAAAATTTAATGATTTGGCTCCAAACATCAAATCTGTGGATAGATGTTCTCTTCGCCTACTGGGTTCACCGATTTTAGATGAGTCTTTTTCACCTTTCGTAGAAGAAAAAATTGCCTCCAGGAGGTTACTCAATATTAACGCCCACATGGCGTTTACCATTATTAAATATTGTCTGTTTGTGCCAAAATTTATATACGGAAGCACGGTGAGCTCCTTTCGAGCTTAGACAATGTCGTAAAGGAAACGCTAATATCGGTTTTGAATGTTGACATGAATGACAGGACATGGTCACAAGCCTCACTACCAGTAAGGTTAGGAGGCTTAGGGATCCGCAAAATTTCAAGTGTAGCTCTACCAGCTTTCTTGTCCTCAGTTCATAGTACACATAAATAAATTGAAAAAATCCTTCTTCCCTCTTTAGGCCATTCCGGTGTTGCAGTAGCTCATTTAAATGAGGCCAAGAATGTTTGGAGGGAGGCTTGCCCAAATACTGATTTTCCGAGGACTTTGTCTTCGCAGAGACTATGGGATAGACCGATCTGTGAACTAGCACGGAAATCTCTTCTAGATACGTGTACTAGCGTCGCAGATCGCGCTTGTATTCTTGCTGTCTCTGTATGGGAATCAGGTTTTTGGTTGCAGGCTATTCCCTCCTTTAACACTGGTAGCCTTTTAGACCCAACCGCATTTCGTCTAGCTGTCAGCTTGCGCTTGGGTGCAAGGAGCTGTGAGGCCCATCGCTGCCAGTGTGGTACTGCTGTCGATCAGCTCGGTCACCATGGTCTCTCTTGCTCAAGAAGCGCTGGTCGGATCGGCCGCCACGCTAGCCTGAATGATATCATACGCCGGGCTTTATCCACCGCCAATTTTGCAGCTGTGCTCGAACCGAGCGGCCTTGCGCGTGACGATGGCAAAAGACCTGACGGTATGACACTTGTGCCTTGGAAGATGGGATGGCCCCTTGTTTGGGACGCAACTTGCGTTGATACTTTGGCACCGTCACATCTTCCTGAGACACAGAGTAGGGCAGGTGCGGCGGCAAATTCGGCGGAGCAGCACAAGCGGCGCAAATATGCTAACCTCGGCAGAGGTTACATATTTGAGCCGTTTGGTGTTGAGACATTGGGTCCGTGGGGACTGGGAGGTCATTATCTTTTCAAAAACATATCCGAGCGCCTGGTCGACGCGACGCGTGATCAAAATGCTGGCGTTTATTTGGCTCAACGCATAAGCATTGCCATCCAGCGTGGTAATGCCGCCAGCATGCTGGGTACGCTGCCGACTGGTAGTGGGTTTGAGCATTTGGATTGTCTCTAGACTTTCATCGGTCTGGATACAATTCTTTTGTTTTTTGTTGTGTAGTAGGCTAAGTAGTCTTTGTAGTTTGTTGTGGTTCTCTATATTAGTCACCTACATAGAGATTAGTCGAAATAGATTACGCGAGTGTATGTACTTTGCGTGCCAAAAGTAGCACCGCAGTAGTAGTGAGTGCAGTGCACTTCCTTCAACGCTACCTTATTTTAGTCTGTGCTTCGATATCGGTACCGAACGTTGAGTAGAAAAAAAAAAATGCCGTCGAACATAGAACCTCCTTCTTTTTTTAAATTGTCGGTAAAAAAAGGCTATAACTGTGCCGTATTTTGCTGTAAAAACTTCCTAAAAAAAGGTTGGCCGAGATAAGGGAAACGTTTCTTTTCACGCCGGTAAGTAGAAAAAAGTGGCACGCTGGTACCGATTCAGGTTGAGGGACGGACGGGTGTTATCTATTTCGATCTTGGAGGAACTAGCTCTCTCTATTTCGATCAATGTCTGATGTTACTTAACTGGATTCTGTAGTACAAGTTTTGCTTAGTTTGGGGCTAGATAGCGCTGTGTGAAATGTCAACCAATATTTGTTTATAATATTAATTTATAATTATTGGTCTACTCGTTAATTCTTTTTACATTTCAGGCTGATTACTTTCGTCTTCTTTTGTATGTGATTTGAATTGCGCACAATCAATATCAAAAAGTTATCTGTTAGTTCGTTCAATTTCATTGTTTTTTAGGGGAACATAAGCGACGACGTGGTGTTGATCTAAAGATATAAGAAAAAAAAGGAATACCTTCATCATTGTCAGCGAAATTGAATTTGGAACCTTCGTATTTCATGTCTAACACGTTGTGCACGATTATGACCCAAACTTATTTTTATGACGTTTAGATAACAACTAATCTGATTGATTAGCTGTTGTTATCAAAATTGTTCACAATATTATTATATTTATTAGTTTAAAGGTGTTTATGTAAAGACCAGTCTTTAGGCCACATAATATATGTTGTAGGCCAAAATTGTATTAAACCAGAAATGTATTTAAAAATAGTTTTAGTATCATGTTTCATATCTTTTGCAAGTGTGGTTTTTGGACAAAATGAGGACACGAGATACGCGTTAAACATACTACATTATAATGATTTTCATGCAAGGTAAGTAGCATTAGAGGCTCATGCATCAACATTCATCTCTGTTTATAGTTCTCGCAAAACTAATTCCAAACTTTAAATCCGTACAACCCGATACCCGCTAATTACGGGCTCATCCTATGTAACTTTACTTTCATTTGCACGACATGCACGTATCGGAAGCAATTAATGTAATTGGATCCTTAACAATTTGTGTCTAGATTAAAAATCTTTGGAACAGTAACTTTCTTGGAAACTTCTATGGATCTATAGAAAATAACTGTGCGCTATACATTAAGTAAAGTAAGTTCGTATAGGCTGAGTGGCCAGCCCTAGTGTCAGAGTTAATGTGCCACCCGAAGGCCTCTAACATGGCTGACGGTTGTTGTTATAGAAACTAGAACAAACAACCGGGACCAACAATTTAACGTGTCATCCGACCCACGGTAGCGCTCAAAAATAAATGCCACTCACGGTCACCCATCCGAAGACTGACCGGACCGTCCGTTGCTTAACATCGGTGATCGTTTAGAATCACCTAGACAAGCCGTAGCTTGTTACTTGTAGCGCTCGTGGCGTACCACGAGCGCTACAAGTATACTATACAGTAACGTTAATGCTAGATTAAAACTTTCGTTTTCATAGCACTATTTCTCTTATTTAAAGTTTAAATAAATAAAAAAAAGGTTTAAAGCTTTAAATTAACTCTCGTGTCTCTCTAATATATATTTTTTATACTTTAAAGTGACTAGACGAGCAAGACGTTCGCCTGGTGGTAAGCGTTAGGCCTGCCACTACTGTTTAGCAGTGCCAGAATTGTGAACTTGCGAACACAATCCTGCGCCGCACTGCACTGCGCTCGTCACCCTGAGATATTAGATGTTAAATCTCTTCATACCCAGTAATTTCTCTGGTAACATTGCCCTTCAAACCGGAACACAGTAATGCTTGCACACTGCTTGGCGGTATATATTCGTAGAAAGAGCAAGAATGACCCAAATAATCCTTTCGGGAATTGCAGTAGGCCGGTACATTTTGCATGAGATTACATTTTTGATGTATGGTTGATATTATTTGCTTGGATAGATAAACTTATCTAATCGCCACTAAGTTTATTAGTGGCAAAGTATCGATTTTATCACTGGCTCTTTGAATTAGATTATAATTGTAATATATTTTCACACACCAACTTCATGTTTAAGTATTTGATAACATCGATAATATTTTTGTATTATTTATACGGGAATACTCACGTTTAATTAAATCGGATATTCCGACTATAGTTTCGATCACATCCGGTGACAAAGCAAGCTAAGCAGGACGCAGCTGCACGCGCGTCGGGCTCTGTTTTCACTCTTTGAAAAAGGTCACCGGATATAATCGAAACTATAGTCGGAGTATCCGATTTAATTAAACGTGAGTATTCTCGTATAAATAATACAAAAATGTGTTAAAACCACGTCAGTTTCCATAATAAAATTGATAAAATTATTGGACTGGTTTTTTTACTCCTTGTCCGTCTTGTCCGTAATAAACCATGTACGGGTATTCATACCACTGGCTTAATGGTGAAGGAAAACATCATAAGGAAACCTGCATAAGCTCGGAGAAGACATTTAATGGCGTATGTGAATACACAAGCCGCAATAAACTGGGCCAGCGTGGTAAATATGGCACATTCACACTTCGAGGTTAGGCATGAGTCCAGCAGTGGACATTAAAATAAAAGGCTGATTATATTCCGTACTTAACAGAGTCAAATTTTCACTTTTCTACTACGTAGCGTAGGCCTCCTCTATCCTTTTCTGGTTGTTTACAACTCCGTGATGATCTCCGGGACTTGCTCAGGGCTTTGACCTCGTAAAATGGGCTAGCAATGTACCTGAGCTTACGGAATCGCTCCCGATATGCGATCGTCACGCCGCAAATATTAATTTCGACGAGCCAGACACGAACTTGAAAGTCTCCTTTGGGTTATATCTTAAGCTACTCTAGTCCATTACGGTCTCAAGGTCAGCCGTATGTCATCTTCCCATCGTCGTATTGGACGTCATTGTTTCCTGTTGCCGGCTATTGGTTACCACAGAGACCACCACAGACGCTTACTCAGTTTATTTATTTTGCATCTTAGCATAAATATGCCCTGTCCAGCCCCATTTTTGGTGATCAATACGAGGTAGTATGTCGGCAACTTTGGCTTTGCTTCTTATAGATTTGTAGAAACTAGTCCATGGGGCACGATATGCAATCCTGAATCAGCACCATGCATCGGCGGGTTTGCTCGCCTAACTACCATGGTTCGCCAGCGCATGGAAGCGGAACCTCAGTCTCTACTGCTGAATGGCGGAGACAGTTTCCAGGGCACCATTTGGTACAACATTCTCAGATGGAATGTCACTCAGGAGTTTATGAATCTGATACCGCATGACGCTCATGTAAGTGAATTACTTGCTTCTTCATTAGCCAGAAGGCGTCCTCTGCTAGACGAAAGCCTCTTATTGGGGCATTATCACGCTCGGAAAGCGGCTTGGGGATCACAAAATGTTCACCACTAATAACTGGGAGGGCGCTGCTGACCGTACTCTAGTGGATGCCAGTTTAGGGCCGGGCCCATTTTGATTATTTGCAACATTGCTTAGTTGAGATTGAAACGTTGGTTTACTGAAAAAAGAGATATGCACAATAGGGATACAAAGATGTACCTAAGTACTTTCTATCTTGGTAATCATGGTGAAACTGCGTAGCTGGTTGTTAATTACGTTATACAGGTTTTCTCTTGCAGAAAGCTGTTTGGATTTGGAACATAAGGAGATTTTTATCTATTTTCAGGTCTTAGGAAACCATGAATTTGACAATGGCATAGAAGGTGTAGTTCCTTATTTGGAGCATTTGAACTCTCCAGTAGTTACAGCTAACATTATTGACGATGATGAACCAACCATCCAAGGTTTATACCAGCCTAGTATTGTTGTTGAAAGAAATGGAAGGAGAATCGGAATTATTGGTGTTATTATTGCTTCTACTGACGTGAGTACTGTGGAATTTCATATAATACTACTTAATTGCTTTATAAATAATATAATAATCCACAGATGGTAGAGTATGTAGTTTTAAACTCCTTAACGGGTCGGTGGACGACCTGCAATGGCTCACAAGCGATCACAAGATGTAAGACGATCTCGGATAAGAGACTGATCCATAATGATTTGGCAAACTATCAGGTTTTTTTTCTGTTGTCTAACTGCATTATTAGTCTACTATATAGACATTTGCTCCTGGATTTGTGGTAAAATAACAGAAACTCTTTGCAGTGTCCGTACCAAAAACGAAATGTTGTTCTCAAGCTGTCTATCCACCTTGTGTAATATTCACTCACCATGAAAATTTTATTTGTATTATGCTGATTAAAACCGTAATTCTAATGGTTTTATTTTATTTATCAATATAGATCAGCAAAATACGTAGACATTTTATAAAAATGGAAAAATATCTGCGTCCATACAAGTTGGACGTAGATCCATCCGATAGTTCCGCTTTACAAGAATTAGAGCAGTGAAAAAGTACGTCTGTAATTTTCATATCATGCTGTGCAACTCATGCTAGCGATGATAAAATGAAATTGCAAAAAAATATTCTTACGTCAGTAAGTGCACCAAAGCATTTACAAAAAGAAAAGGAAAAAAAATAGTTTTTTCACAAGTCTATGAAAAATTATATGAACAAAATTAACAATTTTTTGTATTTTTAGAGAAAAGTATAATTAAATACTTTAAAAAATTACGGAAAATAATGGAATATTATAAATTTACAGACGTTGGCAGCAACTGGCAATCTGAAATTTACTGATGAAGTAGAAACAGTCAAAGCTGAAGCCGAGAAGCTAACTGCTGATGGCGTTGACATAATTATCGTCTTGTCTCATTGTGGTTTAGATATTGATAGGTAAGTTTTGTTTTATATTCTTTACCAATAAAGGATCGTACAGAATGAACATCACATATTATTTAATGATAGATAGAAACTCTTTATTTTGAACATCAGAAGAACAAGAAAAAAATACAAAGTATTAATTTTATGAATTAGAACTTTATTTAAGTGTAATAACTCTAAATGCGTTAGAACCAATTTTAGCGTAAAATGCGACCAAATTGTATAGTATAGGTATAAAGCGATGAAGCGTTGAAGGAAAACATCGTAAAGAAGACCTTACACATGTCCGGAGTAGAAATTTTATGGAGTATGTGAATCCACCAACCTGCAACAGGGCCAGCGTGGTGGTTATAGGAATGGCCCAATCGCCTTTCGAGGGCATGCCCAACTCCAGCTGTACGCTGATGGTCGAAAAAGGCTCATTTAGGCTGCTTTTGAAATATAATTCAAATAATGTTTACTACTAAAATGCCAGAACCTCGAACCTGGAAGCTGGAAACGAAATAGCAGATTGCAGTGAAAAATTACAAAAAATCTGTTTTACTAAAACTTTCAGAGACATAGCTCTGCACGGAGGTCCTTATATTGATATCATAGTTGGAGGACACAGCCACACCTTACTCTACAACGATGATGTGCCAGAAAACAGTGGGTGGACATCGGAGGGTCCTTACCCCGTTGTGGTAGATCAGCCTGAAAGAAAAGTAAGTGAAGCAAACGGAAACGAAAATTAAGTAGGTACAAGATCGGCAGTTGTTTTGGATACATCGCTAGCTACATTTCAACGATAGAATATTCAACATATCAGCATTCATTCAACATTCAACAATATTCACCTAAATAAATATTAAAAAAAATATCAAGTATACATTGTAATACATTCGTTTGAAGTATTACTAATTATATCGTAACGGATATTTAAATATTAAATGAAACCGTAGTAGGTTTATGTATAGTTGGTGTAATTGTAAAAAAAATGTGAGTAGGGATATCTTCATACAATGTTCCTCTATCGTAGAATCAATTTATTGTTCTGTTCAATTTCTTGTGTAAATAAAACCGCAGGACTTTCCTAATCTCATACAATTCAAATATGCAATGGCTCCGTATCAGAAGGACTATCAGGGCAAATGACTATGTTTGCAGAACTTCGGTATGTTGAAACGTGTACACGGTGACAACGTCTTGAGTGGTAAAACGACTTACTAGTAAAACGTCCAAAATAATAATCACAAATTTACATAAAATTTGTTTTTAGCTCTAGAACTAAAGCATTATTAGAACATTACATTTTAGATAGAGTTAATCTATGTAAACTTTATCAACTCTGAATAAAATTAAGAATGATTGCTACCAACCACTTTTTCCCCAGGTTTTAATAGTACAAGCAGCAGCACACACTGCGTATCTTGGTGAAATCAAATTATATTTTGATGATGCCGGTAACTTACTGGAATGGGATGGAAACCCCCACTATATAGGAAATGAAGTTGAACAAGGTAGCTTTAGCTTCTTTATTTATTTACAGCGCTGTGGCCATAGGCCTTAGAATAAACCAACTTTATTTATCTTTCGTGGTACAAAACAATTAAGTGTTAACTAACGTCATATATCTTTAAACAGCATTTTAAAGCAAAGTGTTGTTTGGTAAATTTCTTAGTCTATTTAAAACCACTGGCTTTTGTAAACCTTGTTTAAAACTTCTAATTTCAGCTCCAGATATTTTGGAAAGGATCAACTTATACCTGCCGATGATTGAAGAGCTAGCGTCCGAAGAGATTGGTCACACTATGGTCCATTTGTCATCAAGCTGCGCGTGTAGTGAATGCAATCTCGGCAGCTTCATTTGTGACGCGTTTATGCATTCTGTAAGTATTCGTACCCGTATCATTTTCCTGTTGTCTGTGTACTTATTGATTGCTTTGTTTTGTGTATTGCGTAACGTTGCCTACTTTTTTATTGCAGACTAGCTTGAAGGTAGTCTGTTAGTAGACAATTCGGCGTGCTTTTCACTTATAGAGTGGGCAAAGCGGCGGCGGTCAAAAGCTAGTTTTTGGTATAATAATACATTTAGCTTCCACTAGCCTAAAACTAGTTGTTATTACAATAACCTTAACGAATTTCTTAACACACATTTTGTAAATATTTTCAGGTATTGCATTGGGCTGAAGGCGATAACTGGCATTTCGCCCATTTTTGTGTCATCAACCAGGGTGGCATTCGAGCTGGCATCGATGCTGGAGGTAAGAAAAACTTTATTCTTCAAGCGCATATTTTACATAAAGAGATTTAGTATTTTACAGAGGGTAAATAAAACAGTAAATTGAAGCTCCTGTGATTTTTATAAACTGATAAGTTCAATATTCTATTTTGCGCTGAACTGTAAGTTACAGACAAAATTATTGTTTAAAAGCTTAAATACTAGTCAATCTTAAGTACTAAGAAGCGGACGAGTTTTCATTTCATCATTCAAATGCTTAATACAACATTTCTATGAAAAAACAGATAACACGAAAATCCGAAGACACAGCGGCTAGTCTAATCTAGATGACATCACACTAATAGTATAAATGAGAAAGTTTGTCAGTATGTGTGCATGTTTGTTACCTTTTCACGCCTGAACGGGTTTGGATGAAACTTTGAATGGGATAGCTTATTTCCCGGAACAACATATACCTAGGCTACTTTAATTTATTATCACCGTTTTTCATTATCACGCGGGCGAAACCACGGTGGGCAGCTGGTTTTTATAGAAAAAGTTTCACAAAAGCTAATAGTTCCCATTGCTTAGGTATACCTATTATGTATGTAACATAAGTTCCTTACCGGAAAACTAGTTACAATAATGGATCCGAAATAGCCTGAAAGGTATTGCATACGATTGGGTTTATCCTCTTTTATTCCTCTTTTATATTGGAAAACTTATTTCTCTGGAGTCTTTATACAATAATGTTCCACATATTATATTTACTGACATTTTTAGATATGATATATAAAGATATCTAAAAACGTATTGTTACACAGTGAATGCAGAACCATGCTACATTTATTTTGATGCTATGAGTTTGTAAAAAAGAAATGTCAATATTTCGATAATAATTTTTAACTAGATAAATAACCCGGTGACGTACAACGTAATTTTGTTTTCGTAAGCCAGTATTTTAGGTGACGGTCCTGGTGTCCCTCCCTGGACATCAGGATTTTGTGCAGAAATAAATAAAAAACAAGTAGGTATCCAAACTTAAAACAAAACCGAGTATTAACAATTTGGGACCACCTCGATCACAGAAAAGCGAAGGCCACACCCTTTGATCTCGATAGTATAAATTAAATACCCTTTCAAACAAAACAAAAATTTTGTTCAAAAATCGGCCCACAATTGACCCAGAAATCGGTGAACATGAAAATGCATAAAAAAATACATAAGTGTAGAACATAAAACACCCTCCTTTTTTGAAGTCTGTTAAAAACACAGTCCAGGGCATCACAGCATTTCCGCTCATTTTTACTTTGATCATATTTGATAGCGAGTCTTTTAAGCGCCATACAACTAATTACATTTTAAACACCTTATGATTCCAGTCATAACATTTGAATCAACTATTCTCTCGACTCCTTTCGAGAATAACGTTGAAGTATTTGATCTAAGAGGAGATCATATTCTAGAAATGCTGGAGTACTCCGTAGCTAACGATCCTTATGCAGGTGCAAGGATGCTCCAGGTTTCAGGTAAGGTATTATTTCATTATGCTATGCACTTAATTTACTGGTAGTGAACTTGTTAGCTTTGTGTTGCTATTGATTGCCCATGAAGAGTTATATCTCAGATCAGGATATCTAGAGACTTCACTGATTTGTGTGATTGTTATACGTAGTGTTATGAATCATGTCACTTCAGATTAATATTATAATTCAGATGGAGCTGCAGTTTTAAAACAGTCAATTAAAATATTGAATTTCAAAAATGAAGTAGCCCATATCAACCCAAAAGTGATGAGTTGAATGAACCTGTAAGATAATGCCCATGAATTAAATGTCACCCTGTTTATGAGAACAAAATCAAAAGAGGAATCAATGTTGTCTGTAATCGAAATTTTTGTAAGAATATGTGTTACTTCTGCAATGGCTAGTTCAGATAAATCGAACTTCCTCGGGACGAATATAGCATAATTCCAATTTAGTGAGGTAGTACGAGTAACAGTCCATTCTCTAGGCTTAGATTGCAACATTAGCACAAGCGCAACTCAGTGTCCCGATCAAGCATGTGATGCATAATTTATAAGCATATAAAACTTATAGCTAGACTCACCCGAAGACGTAAGATCAACAAATCTAGTTATCGTTACAGATCACGATTCAATCTATAATGCTTACCAAGATTTTGATTTAGATAAATATATCTGATATATTATGTTTGTTGTTGTAATGCTGTATTAAATTAATTTTGGCCCTAAATGCGGTCGTTGGAAGATGAGACCTGGCTTCGTATTAACTGTGCCAAAGTCAAATTGGAGGTTAAGGTTCGCATATAATTTCGCTCGTGTAAACTATTCGCTTCAATGTAAGCAATGTGCCGTAATTTGTAAACAGATGCCTTCATGCATATTTAAACGTTCAATTGCGGATTAGAAGCAACGTGCCTTTGTATCGACAGTCTGTAATCTCCTGAATGTATTAATTTATCAAATATGCAATTTGAAACGAGAGGGCTATTTCGTTCGCTTTCATGTTCGATCGCATTGATCTGGTGTGATAATTGATTGATTGTTGACTTGATCTGGCTGTGGACTGGTCGTGCCTTTTGATATAAAATGAGTACTCATTAAAGCGAGATGAATAATAATTCTAGGTCTTACCACTGCTATTTGTTTGTGTGTACATGCGATGCGTGGACATGGATATGTTCTAAAATTTTATCCAGGACCACCTGAGGACGGGCAGCAGCGTCCTCTCGGTTAGTGGTGCTGAGATCAAAGCCACCTGCTAATCTTGAGGATTATGGCAACCCTCTTTAAAGGGGTAGGTCCAGCAGTGGAAGTCTTCTGGCTGATGATGTAATGTTCACGAGACAGTAGATTTATAAAGAAAAATCAAATAAGTAGGTACTATAAGAAACTCTGCCCTGACTGACTGATTTAAATGACTGACAGACAACGCACAGCCTAAGCCGCTGGTCGGATATACTTTAAATTTAAGGGGTGTATTTGTCTTGATACGTAGAGGTGTACTAAGAAAGGATTTTTCGAAATTCAACCCCTAGGAGGGTAAAAATGAGTAAAGCAAAGGGTTATAGGTTTTTGTATTTGCGAAATTCATTTGAAATAAAACGTGCTGTTTAAATTTTTTTTCGTCAGGGACGATTTAAGGGGGTGAAATCGGGGATGAAATTTTGTATGGAAAGTTATTTGTTTTTGAAGTTATTGTGATGAAAATTGGTATTGGGAGTGGGCAATTTTTTTCCGTACGCGTACGAAGTCACGGTCCTTGTATTATTAAAAAATAAATCTGAAAATAGTTTCATTGTTAATGCATAAAAAGTCAATATTATAACTAAAATTGGAATACCGAAGATTTGAATAAGTTGTGCACTAGAAGATACTTATGTCTAGCAGTGACTGATTTAGATGATTTGACAAAATTGGTAATAGTAGCTGAAACTAGAAATGCACCTATTATTGGACTGAGTAAATTTATTATGAAAGATGTCTAAATCTATCATAGAAATTAATTCAGTCTGTAGCGATTATCCTGTTAATGATGTGGATATATTATACAAACATTGAGCTTGAAAGCTTGTTTTACCCATGTTTCGTACACATCCAGTACACATCGCCATATTTTGGGCAAACAAAGTAGAGATTTCAATATGAGCATTCTTGAACAATCTAGGTAGTTCGATTGAATTTGACAGCGTTCGAATTCGTTCTGCAGGTTTACGCACAGTGTTCGACGGATCACAGCCGCTGAATGCTAGGGTTGTCAATTCAAGGGTCAGATGTATCGACTGTGACATCCCTAGATACGAACCGCTGCAGCTCGACAAGTACTATAAAGTTGTGTCGCAATCGTTTATTGGCGAAGGCGGTGACGGATTTTCAGTGAGTGGCAACCCATATATTTGTATGAGTTATTGTTCTTATCTTTGAGCGAAATCTAAATAATCCAAAAATTGAGGTTCAGATTAATACGAGTTTTCTATGTTTATTGTGATGAAATTTCTAATGACAAACATCGAATATAAATATCACATTGAAAGTGCTTACCACTTCTTCTCATGTATGCGTCTAGCGATGTCTCTAAGGACAACATTTTATTAATGGATTAGAACAGGATTTTTAAAATTAAAAACCCTGTTCCCCTGTTCTGTTACGTAATGTAAAACGTTTATACTCGTAATCGAGAAATTTATGTTAAATATTTTTTGATTCCCCAATGATTTTTTATATAAAATATTGTTCTTATAATCATTAAAAAATTGCATAGTCTATATATTTCTGAAGTAGTAGTATTGCTTACATTATCTAGATGAACATTTGCTAGGTCGATTAACTATAACAGTGTACTCAAGAATATCTGCATAAACACGTACCCAATCTACTACCACTATGGAAACGGCTCAAGTGGTAATTATAATCAACGACACGACACACGATACCAGTACTATTATTTATATACGTACGATACGTAGTACTATTATTTATTCTGTGACGATACGACGCGACAAGAGTTGCGAATAAGACAGTAGGCAGCAGGGCTAGGATGCGCACCGCGAGAAAATGTTATCGCGTCTTTATGTCATGCGAAAACGAGACAGAATTATACAAAGTCGTAGCCTTGTCCTGTTTTTAAGAATCGAGAAAATTTTCTCGCGGTGCGCATCTTAGCCCTACAGCTTTGCCTTTATGTCGATTTCCTAACCAAATCCAAAAACTATTAAGT
This sequence comes from Erannis defoliaria, assembly GCA_905404285.2. NCBI lineage: Eukaryota > Metazoa > Arthropoda > Insecta > Lepidoptera > Geometridae > Erannis > Erannis defoliaria. The sequence goes on along the minus strand of FR990066.1, from coordinate 4,160,685 downwards.
TAAGTAGTGTATAATGCCCATCATTTATACGAGTACTTAGGACAGCTGGCGGTGGCAGGAAGCAAAAAGTCACAGATCGAGCTGAACGGCGTGGTCTTAGGGCCTACTGCAAGACTAACAGTGGACTATGATACGGAGGGGCCGTGGCGAGAATAAGTTTGCGTGTGATCTTCCTTCAACAAAATGTCCACATAGCGCCTTTGAATTAAAATTTGTCGTATATCGTGTCGGAGTGTGTGAATAGGTAACCGTTTAGCCGTTTAATAAAGTAATATTGACTCCACGTACGACAAGCATTAGCATAATATTGTATCCATAATGCGCTCAACTACTTTCGATAGCATAAAGAGTGTTTAATACGACTTGTTGGGTAAACTAGCTACAAAGTCACTTTTAGACTCTAAAAAAACATCAAGAACTTTTTTCTAACTATTAAGTCTCGCTGAGGTACAAGTTTTTTATTTATTTTGGCACACAAAACAGAATTATAATCAATACATTTATTTATTTATTTTATATATAATTTAAAACGTTGAAAGCTACTTTTGTTGTCTCATCACCTCACGGTTATCATCCAAAGTTTGTAAATTCATTATTATATTTGTGTGTAAACACTCAAGATAATTTGTTAAGGTATTTACGAGGAAGTTTAATGAAAATTGAAGTATCACTAAATGCTTAGGTACTCCCATAAATGTCAATAATATGAATTAGTTTTTATTTGGTTATCTATAATGTCTTCAGGAGCTTGGTTACTGCGCTTTTTTGTTTCTGCTATGTTATGGTGTTATTATTTTCACAACAGCCTGTAAACCTGTTGCTCTCTTTGCTAGTCTTCTTATGATTTGTCTTATAATTCATATATTTTATTTACTTTGATTATGGCTTAAATCTGCTATCGGTTTTTCACACTAAAGAGCAAGTTTTCAGTGTCTACATTTTTATAATTTTTGACTATACTGCTTTTTAAATTTAAACGAGATATGATCTAACATATCGCTTGACAGAAATAGGTAATAAATAGCAAAGGTCAAACATACTTCTACTGTTACTCAGATGATATAAAAGCTTTTATTACAAAAGTAATACTTCTTTTCCAGGGATTCGTACAGTCTTCGATGGCTCTAGATCTTTAGGAGATAGAGTGCTTAACGTCTCAGTGCGTTGTATTGAATGTAGTGTCCCGAGATACGAGCCTTTGGTCCTAGACAAGTACTATAAGATGATGTCGCCTGATTTCATAGGGCAAGGCGGGGGCGATTATACTGTAAGTTTCTTTGATAAAACATGATCAACATTATAAGTTGTTTATAGTAGGTTAGGTACTTATGTATCGAACAAATCTTATTGATTCTTCTAGTCCTACTCTGTCGCCTCGGGGTGTATTGTGCATTTCCCGTACCAGCCTTCCCAAGCCAACCGAACTCCTTAAAATACCGGAGCATAACCTTGGGTCGGTGTCGGTAGTATAATTGTTGCACCAAAAATAGATACTGTTCCATATTGGTCCATACTGTTTTATATATCCAATATCGATACATTTCCAAACAATTAGAGTAAAAAAATAGTTTGCTCTAAATATGACATGCTTGTTGTTATATAATATGTTTTGTGGTTCTAGGTTTCGACGCTTTTTTTACGGGAGTAGGTAAATCTTCTGAACGTAGTGCTATTACGTTTTCCGTCTTCGAGTACGGTTTATTAACGGCTCAATCTTCTTCCATCCGCGCGACGTGACAAAGCCACCACTCTCTGCGTACTTTCACTTCCCCAAAAAATTTACTGGATCTTCCTGTTTTTCGGATCCGCCAACTGCCGTCATTTCTACGCATTGGCACTATTATTACTCCGCACCATTTATTCAAACAGTTTTGTTTTTTTCTGAAGTTAGTTAAATATGATTTCCATGAGCCAGATGTCCTTCCCCAAAGGTTTTTTACAGTCACTTAAATAAGTCAAGCGAAAAATATATTAGGATTTTTCAAAGGATTTTCATACATCTTTCTTTACCTCTCATTTCACCCCTTTCCAAGGCTCTTTTGTCCGAAAATGTGAGACTTTTATTCAACCCTTTTTTGATTTATTCGCAAGATTAGCTTGAATTTGTTATTTTTTTACTTCGATGCTAAACAGCCAATTTTAAATTTACTTCATTGCAAGTAAAAAAGAACAAATTGGAAAAATAAAGTTATTAGTTTCACGACGCGTACTAAACTACAATAAAGCTTTATCGTCTGACAACGTACAAAAGTTTTATGCAGATATTCTTGGTGAAATTTAATTGATTGATATATTTAGTGTTGACTATATTTAGTTTAGTTTAGTTTAGTGGACCTAGGTATGTCCTAAAACTGCATCCAGAACCACCGGAGGACGGGCAGCAGCGTCCTCTCAGTTAACGGTGGTAACCATTCTGCGATTGCCAAGCCGCCTGCCAAGCGTGGGGTTTATGGCAACACCTCCCTTTAAGGGAGAGGCCTTCGTCCAGCAGTGGACGTCTTCCGGCTGTTGATGTGATATTTAGTTTATTTAAAATGTTCCGAGTTAATTGCTCACGTTTTTGGAACATTATCAGTTATTTTAAAGATAATGTTATTATCAATTATTTTCAGTCAACTTATTAAAGAAAAATCAGGGATAGGGCCCAAGACCAAGTCAGTGTTTCTCCACTTTTATTCTGGTCACTCAGAATATCTCTTTAGCATATAGGAGTAGGTATTAAGAAAGTTTTATTTCTAATATAGATCCAGAATGTCGATGAGTAACTGAACATTTCTGTTTTAGTTTTTACTAAGGAGGATCTATTATAATGATTCGTGATAAAGCTTCTTTTTTTCAGATGATCTCCAACAACCGCCGTAACGTTGAAGTGGTTGGTGTAGATTACGATATCCTGATGAACTATATCCGACGTCAATCCCCGGTCTTCATGGAGGTTGATGGACGGATACGAATCACTGATCCTTGTGTGGTATAGGAATAAAGACTATTATTGAAGAGAAAAAATAAAATGATCATTTAAATTCTGAAAACTCTGCTAATTTATTATCGACCTTACATGGATGAAACGCACTCCTCTACTAACCAAACTATACCTACTCTACAGAATCAAGAGCTTAGGGCTGTCAAAGTCGATTTTAGTGCATCTTTTATTTAAGTAGGTACTTAAATTTATCAAAATCGATTTATACCTTATCGTTTCGCTGCTGGACAGACTTATCTTCATAAGCCTACCATTCTTTTCGTTCTCAGGTTCGTGAAGGATACTAACGACATCAATACATCTGCTCTGCTATTATCTATTTGATAAGAATAGACAAATAATTGGTGAATCGGTCAATTAATTACAGCCAAATTAGTAGTCTTTCGAAGCTGATGTCTAGAAACGTAAAACTTCATTACAGAAAATATTAAAATATGTTTAGACAAAGTACTAATAGTACCTATAGCAAAGGTATTTTTTATTCGAGATACCTACTGTTATGCAAATTTTAAAAAGAAAACTACGATCTTTGAATATTAACTAACTATTTGAATCAAAGTATTTACAGAGAATTGTATTAAGCTGAAAGTTTTTTGAATATTTTAAACCTAAGATAATAAAGGCTATCCTGGCTGTTAAATGCCAATCCTGGGCATAGATGGGGAAGAAAAGTTTAGAGTGGAGACCACAAACGGGACGGCTCAGTGTAGGTAGGCCAACCACTAGGTGGACTGACGAGTTTGTGAAAGTGGCGGGCAAATGGTGGATGCAAATGGCAGGTTATCGTACAGTGGTCTTTGTTCAGCAGTAAGATATGTTAGCCAGGACTGAATAAAATTACAAAGAAGCATGGTAAACTTTCTAATCATTGTTCATAATAACGAGTTGGATAAAATGTAATGGGGCTCCTGATCTACCGTTTAAATGACACAGTTGCATGCATTACATGCAGATGCTGAACGACAAATCATCGACACAAGCAAAAATCGCAAGATCCCAATTCTAGCACTGCCAACGTTAGCAGGCAGCGGGCAGACTTGATGTTTAATGCCAGGCAAACGTAGCAATCGTCTCGTCACGCCATTGCATATAATTAAATTAAAAAAAAAAACGATTTCGAAGAATTTTGTTTGAGGCAGTTTATATTTCACTAGTTTTATTTTTCAATTTACTTAGGTCATTGAAATAGTCGGCAAGAGCAAAGAGCGAGTTAATTGCCTTAATAAATTATGCAGTAAAATGATAGGAGCTGAAACGTGACTAAAAGAACTTGGAATTTTCTTAAACCTTCTTAACGAAGCTTTACTTAAATTCTTTAAATACAGAAGATCTAGAGCTAATTTTATTGCCAGACGAATTTTATAAAAAAGAGAAGGTCGTATATATTACTATAATATATTATTTTTTTTAAAGACACGGTTAACTTAGGCTTTAAGGTAAGCCAAGCGTTCGTCATCCAGCTGCAAGATGGGTCGACGATATGTTCATCATCGCGGGTCGACCCTGAGACCTGTCGACACAGGACCGAGCAGATGGCATTGTAAGAGAGATGCCTATACCCGGCAATGAGATAAGGAAGGCTGTGGATGATGATGATGATGAAGATGCGTTTAGCTTCTACGTAATTTTTTTATAAAAGATACGACTAGTACTCATATCAAAATTTGAGGCGAATTGCGACTTAGAAAATGTTTAGTAGTTAAAAAAAACTGTGTAAGCATTTTATTTTCAAATAACTGCGGGGATAGTTTTTCATGTACCAGTTCGGTAGGTATTTTAATTTTCTAGGGAAAAAATACCTTACTTAATAATAATAATAATAATACGCAGGGGCGGCTTTGTGGCGAGCCGTCGGTGAGTGGCGACACCGCGTATCCTGATTCCTTGGGGCTAAATGAGACCCCAGACCTCCGGCTTGCCTTAACTGGCTGTCCGGGGGTGGAAACCGCAAGAGCTAAGAACCTAAGCTCCAGGGTGGAAGTGTTAAAGGGCATAACGCCGCGAGTAGCGTTTAGTGAAAGCGCAGCACACCTCTAGACGCCCTAAGCCATCCACGTCAATGTTCCTCCTCTGGCACCATTATACGGTAGGGCCCATTTAGTGGATGGCGAGTCATCACTTGCCTTAATATTTTGATGTAATGAGACAAAATAGGCAGGTGCCGTTTCTCATTCTATAGACCAGTCCAATGTTTCATAAAAATTCACCAAAATAGCCCGATAATTTTTTACAATTTTATACCTTAATGTTTAAAATAGTGTATCATATTCCATTCACACCCATGTAATAGTTTTATAATGTTATTTTCCAATTCAAAAAGGCCTCTTGGTGTTGGCTTCGGCCCCAACAATGCCTCTTAAAGGTCCGGGCTTAGACCCGAGTTTCAAATGCAATAAAAGAAATAATAATAATAATTTATTCGCTTTATCAATCTTTGCTTATAGTTAGTGGTTGGAGTCTAATTTTAAGCATAAAAATGTCTGTGCCAGGAGACTCCGCTCTTTCATAATTATATCTATTTAATATAACAAAGTTTTATTTTTTTTGGCTAGGTATGAATAGAATAGAATAGAATAATATTTATTATCATAAAGTTACATTCATAAATATTTTACTAATAATATAATATCATGAATGTTTCTATAATGGACTCGTCACCAAAACATAAAAAGGAATAACCATTTATTAACAAGCTATTTTGTGGGTATTATAATATTTTAACTCCTTCAGAAAATGACAACAGTATGAAGGTAGTCATTAATCGAATTAAATCTAGTACATAGTAATATAGTGCGTCAGCTGTATAGAAGCTTCGTCTAAACACAATTGCTGTAATAACATAATTAAAATAGTATATATATATATAGGTATATATTACAAAATATAATTGTCCTCGAGAATACAACACAATTCTATATATATATATATATGTATGTTTCACAACTATAGGCCATAACATATTCTTACTATTATCTTAAGAGTATGTATGTAGTATGTTATATTTTTAACATACTATAGCTATAGAATAAAAATCTTATATTTTTGTTTAGACGAGTAATGTTGTTAGATAGGTATGTATATAATATATAATGTATATATGTAGTAATGTAATATACATATAAATTATACAATAATAATAATAAATCTCTTATTTGGATGTCTTTGTGTATGTGTATTACTTAATACCATACTACCTTATTTTTTATTTTTTTCTACCCCTTGAAAATTAAAATACCTAGCTAGCTACATTTTCCAGTTAAGTCTGTTCGTTCGGAGATCCTGTGTGCCCTATGCCAGGCCCTAATACAGGTCACCGAGGGCTTTTTAGTAACTTAGTACATATCCTCAATAACCCCGATGTACCCTAAAATAGCCAACACAAAGCCAATAGCAAGTTTAGACTTGACCCATTTACCAAACAAAAGATACTTGGCCATTAACATAAGTATTGTACACGTGATTCAGAATCGGAACGAGAACGTTTCATGTATATCCGAGTTTCAAACGCTTCTGTTTCATAAAACTAGTTTCCCAATTAAATGCTGTTAATTACTAAACAGCGCAGCTCGTTTTAATTAAGCCGCGGCGCGACCGCAAATTTTGTGGCCAAAAGCGTTTGACGCGCTTTGAACCTATCCCTTAATTTAGAACGTGTACATTACTTCGTACTTCGTAGATTTACTAAAACAAAATATTTGAGAATACATAATTATTTAATTTATCTTTTTAAATTGACCTTGTTTTTTTACATTACCTATATAATATTATAATATGGGTAGGTACCAATAAAAAAAACATAAAAAAACACACCAAACGAATATTTGTATATCATATGAACACTATACCATTTGAACATTAGCGCAACCGTTGTTATATCAAACAAATGTTATTTGAAACAAAAATTATGTAAACTAAAAATACACTAAACGATTATTATACGAAATGTTGTTAGCAAGTGAAATTATATGAAACGTACGTAGGGCGTTCATTATAAAGTGAGAATGAGGTAGAAACTCTTTGGACCCGAAAAATTAAATACTGGCTGGTAAAGCTGGAATATTGATAAGATAAAAAAAAGGAATTAATGAGAATATCTATTATTTTAAAAAAAACAGTCTTTTTGTTTGCCGTCTGTCGTAGCGTGTTGTCGAAAATGGAAAAAGAATATATGAATTGCGTGCGGTTATTAAGTATCTGTGCATGAAACATTTCACTACGGAACGAACTAATCAAGACTTGCAGGATACTTTAGGCAAACCACCTTATTCTACAGTTGCTCGTTGGTGTGCCGAATTTAAACGTGGAAGAACATTCGCCAAAGATGACCCTCGCCCGGGCCGCCCCTTAACAGTAGTAACCGAAGAAATGGTAAAAAAAGTCGAGAACATTGTACAACATGAACGATGTGATGATGCGATGATGATGATGTTCAACGTGTTGTTGAACATTTAGCAGATCGTCGTTTCACTTTTTCTTTTTCACTCGTTTTTTTTTTAAATATTAATTTTATCTTTATTCTAATTCTACTTTTTGACATGCTCCTTTGAACCACACAAGCATTTCGTAGAATGTAACTTATAGTCAGTCTTATAAACAAAGTTGATTTACTAAGCCTTTGCCTGCATAGGGCGTCAAGGACCCAAGCGCCACAATGCAAAGATACGCTTCGAGAGAATGAATTCCAGCAAATATGTGTGTTTGCTCTAGTAATCGTTGCGAAAAGGTTGTTTAACGTTTGTTTTATCTACGTTTACAATTTTAATTATGTGTGTTTAGGACTATGTTCTCGTTACTTATTTTGGTGACTATGATTTGCGCGTGGTTCTGGTTGCATATAATTATTATTATGGCATATTCCCGTGTGCGCACAAATTTCTTGACCCATGAAGATAGCACCTAGCATATTCTGAAAATAGCACCAATCAAAATTTTGGAACATAAAAGAAATCTTTTTAACTATGATCTTTCTTTATTGGGTGGACATTTTAGTTTAAAATGTCCTGTATGTCCACCCAATTTTTATTTATTTATCTATCTAAGTATAAATTGAAGAAAAACACTCTGAAGATGCCCAAAATTCCTCATTGTATCACAACAAACGGACAGCCAGCTCGTTTCCCCACTACGCGAAGGCGCATTAAGCGTATATGCTTAAGCAATAACCATTAGCGCTTAATTGGAGATTAACCAGGCCCGGGGTCGACATCCTCGTCAAAACAAAATGGGCAGGCCTGAAGGGCAAAAATGTGCCGAAATAACGTTCTGGCCCTGTTTCACAAATTTTACAACTTGCTAAAAAGGAATCATATTGAGTAATCTGCATCAGAAAAAGATCAGAACTCACATGAAATTTCGCCTATTGGTCCTTTAGATACGATTTGCCATTATTTCAGAACCTGTGATACTATTTATGCCACTCCTGATCACACTCTCACCGATATTTAGGTTAACATTATAGCGACGCGTAAGTCTGGCATCATATTGCAAACTCTGGACTGACCTTTAGAATGCAAAATAACTAAGCTAAGAATAAAATTATGAACATGACCTCCTTGTGGTTTACTATGAAAATTTACGTCAGTTTCATTAATTGACCAAGCGAAGCGAAGATCTCGTGAGTCTACAAGTCGGCGTTTGTATGTATGTTAGTATGTATACAAAACCGTTGATCTGATCTTAGTGAAGTTTTTAAGCAAGTAGTTCATACAAATACAATTGCTCAAGAAGCGCTGGTCGGATCGGCCGCCACGCTAGCCTGAATGATATCATACGCCGGGCTTTATCCACCGCCAATGTTGCAGCTGTGCTCGAACCGAGCGGCCTTGCGCGTGACGATGGCAAAAGACCTGACGGTATGACACTTGTGCCTTGGAAGATGGGACGGCCCCTTGTATGGGACGCAACTTGCGTTGATACTTTGGGCTGGTGCGGCGGCAAATTAGGCGGAGCGGCACAAGCGGCGCAAATATGCTAACCTCGGCAGAGGTTACATATTTGAGCCGTTTGGTGTTGAGACATTGGGTCCGTGGCACTCCGTGGGGACCGGGAGCTCATTCTTTTTTCAAAAACATATCCGAGCGCCTGGTCGACGCGACGCGTGATCAAAATGCTGGCGTTTATTTGGCTCAACGCATAAGCATTGCCATCCAGCGTGGCAATGCCGCCAGCATGCTGGGTACGCTGCCGACTGGTAGTGGGTTTGAGCATTTGGATTGTCTCTAGACTTTCATCGGTCTGGATACAATCCTTTTGTATTTTGTTGCGTGGTAGGCTAAGTAGTCTTTGTAGTTTGTTGTCGTTAATAAAGGCTTATGCCTATAAAAAAAATTACAATTATCAAGATCAAATATACGTACAAGTTGGTAAAGGAGTTTGGTTCGCTATTATATTTTTGTCAACATTTACTTCAGTTGAGATGGTCATAGGAAAGAACGAGACAAAATTGGCTATAATTTATAGTTAACAAGTTACCGTGCATACAAAAACATCAAACAAATATAGAACTTGTAAAGGAAAACATAATTGTATATTGTGGTAATTGTGAAGTTGGGCCTTAAGGGCAAAAATGTACGGGGATAAGTGCCCATTTCGGATACTTCCCAGATATTATGCCCGTTTGATGTTATCTCCTTAATTTAAAAAGGACAGTTAGGATATGTTCCTTAAGGCTGTAGATTATGAGATCATCCCCTTAAGTTCGTACATTGTTGGAATAACACTTGAAGGCTAATGAATGCGGGAAGTCAATGTGGACGAAAATGTATCTGAATTAATATACAGGGTTAGTTCTAATCAGATAGCATCCTTTTAAGGAACAAGTTTAAGGAGTAAGTTTATTCTGCACATCAAAACAAACAACTTTGACTATGGGGCTAACATTGAAATCGCGAAAAAAATACAAGCTGTCCCATACATTTTGCCTAAGGTCGATGAACTTTTTGTATGGAACAACTGGTCTTTTTTTCGCTATTTCAATGTTGGCCCATAGTAAAAGTTGTATGTTTTGATGTACCTACGGAATAAAAGGATGGTAACTGATTAGAACTAACCCTGTAAAGTAGTAATGTTGTTAAATAGACTAAAAAATATGAAGAAAAAGGAATCCTATTCTTTTAAAAGTCAGTCAGTCAGTCAGTCTTCGGATGGGTGACCTTGAGTGGCATTTATTTCTGAGCGCTACCGTGGGTCGGATGACACGTTAAATTGTTGGTCCCTTTTGTTTGTTCTAGTTTCTATAACAACAACCGTCAGCCATGTCAGAGGCCTTCGGGCGGCACATTAACTCTGACTAGGGCTGGCCACTCAGCCTCTACGACATTACTTACTTAAAAGCTTGAAGGCCTTCAAGCCTCCAAGCTTTTAATATATTTATTAGATCATCACTATCAGCCAGAAAACATCCATTGTAGGTAGGGGTTACCTTAATCCCCACGCTTGGCAGGCGGATTGGGGATCGCAGAATGGTCAGCACTATTAATCGAGAAGACGCTGCTGCCCGTCTTCCGGTTATAAGCGGCCTTACCTAAAAAAACTTTTCAACCGTTAGTCACTGCTTAAGATGTTCTGCCATCTTCTCTCTGACGTGAAGTTGCACGTGCAAGACAAGGACAGAGAAGTTTAAGCAGTGACTAAGAGAATCGAGATTATTTTAGGTAAGGCCGTGAGTCTTTAGTGGAACTGCAGCAGAGCCAATTAATGAACTTGAATGTTCACCTACCCATGCCTACCTATGCGGAAGTAAAATACTAGCTATTTATGCTCTCAATGTGCCCTCAGACTAAGCATCGCTTTTAGTTCGAGGAGATAGAGGGCTTACTTCCAATTAAGCTCTAACTGTAGGTAATGCGCCGTAGCTTGCCTTGAATGGAGCAAAACATACAGTCCGATAAGGTCTATTAATATTATTATATTCAGCCAATAGACGATATTTACGATACGACGGTATTTTGCGTAGGCGCGGTCTCCCACTAGGTGGACCGACGACATTGTAAAAGTCGCGGGCAACCGGTGGATGCAAATGGCAGGTTGTCGTACAGTGTGGCGTTCTAAGGGAGTGGTCTTCGATCAGCAGTGGACGTCTCCGGGCTGATGATGATGATGATGAGACGATATTTAAGGACTGATAATCGCTGGGATGGAGTTCCGGGATCATTGACTTGTGTATTACTTAATACAGACAGGGCGAATGAAAAAATATTTAATTAACATTTTTTCCGAGTCAATGTATAGAGTGTTATTAATCAACTGTATGTTTAACATTAAGTTGATAAGATGAGAGGAACCCTACTTTCAGCAGTAGACAAACGTAGACAATGATGATGGTCATCATCATTATCTTCATCATCATAATCATTGGCAATTTAAACCTAGACCTAGAAACATTCCAACGTAGGGGCGTGCGCAGCACGTTAGCTTTACGAAGCAATAAAAAGAAAGACCAACTGATAACTCCGACGCACCGTCTCGTCATATCGGAGAGGTCAGTGTATATTTTGGGGCGATCTACTACCGTATACCAGCTTCCATTCGGGATGCTCCTTCCACCGGGTGCTTCAAAACCAAGCTGAGAGCGTGGTTGCAAGATAATTTGTTTTATGCCATTGAAGCTTATTTTAAAATAAGAGATTATTAACGTATTTTTATAATTATTATTTCATTTTATTAAGTGAATATTTATTGTGACATACTTAATGAAATTTGACGTGTAACTTTGGTTTTATCAATAAACTATTTGTATTTGTATTTACAAGCATTATTTCTGTTTCGCCAATTTTCCCTGTTCAGCGGCAATTTGGTCCGGCTGTCTGCTTATAAAAAAATTATGATGATGAGTGATTGTAAATATCCGTGGAAATATCCCCTAATCATAATGGGAGATCCGTACTATGTTATTCTTTGTAGTCTTCCACCCACATTCAACGTTGAGGTCAACAATACAAAACCAAACTGGAAAACTTTGAGATGGAGCTAATTTCGTCGGCACGTACTGGGGTGCTACTGCTGGAAGCCCTTCGGCCGCGTACGAAACCGGAGACTCGTATCCAGTTACGGCAGAAGAAAAAATCGTCGTTATACGAAACTGGTTACTAGGAAATACAAGCTATATTTCTCTATTGATTCTGATATTATAAAGTGTCTGCCACGTCAAAAACAACAACACAAAGGGTAGAAACAGTATACCAGCAGCATTGCTCCGGACTTTAATTTCTAATCTGGGTTCTAATTTCTAATCTAACAAGTATTTTCTGGGCATGCGTGCATATCGAACTTGGAGGATTTAGCTGATATCGTTATCGAAGACATATTAATAACAAACATAGAACGTGAATTACTTAAGTCAAACTTAGCTTTATCATAACACTATAAACACTATAGGTATAACGTAAAAAAAACTGATAAATTTAATTTCTCAGAGATCTAAAAGATTATTGTTGCATTGCAAAAACCTTATCATGTTTTTTGTTGCAAACCTTTGTTTTGTGTTCTTCGACGCTCAGACGTATCCTGTGGGTTTTCTCCCATCAGTCGAAGGGGTCCTTCAGGCAAAGAAGTAAGAGAATCTAGAAACATTTTTGTTGTCATTTGCTTCGTATCTTCAGGAGTCCTTCCTCACTGAAGAACGCCGGTGGAACATAATAACTTGTTAAATATGATGTGGCTTATCATTTTGTGTGGGATATCACAATATTTTACACATCTTTTTATAAAACTTTCGTTTTAGAAACCCTTATGATTTTGTTTACATATCGCTTGACAGTATGACGTTTGAGATGTTGACCATAGAGTAAGTAACGTAATAACGTTGACATTGACATTTCGTAGATTCCTGTAATTTTTTCATTGAGAACAGAATTCATTAGGTTCGACAGCCCTTTATTGATTTATCGATTCAGAAAGAAAAGTTTTGTTTGTTTTTACGCCGGCAAGTCCTGGCAACATCCTTTTTAACTTTGGTTTTTGATGGAGTAAGCGGGCGAATAATCCGCTCCTGTGAATTAAATACCACACCGCAGAATAGTAAGTTATTTTACTTGGTTTTCAACCTGATTCGTTGCCCGCTGGAGATTGAAGCGAGGATTATCATTTTCACTGATTTCCACAGTACTTGGGATGGTTGCAGTGCAGATGATGATCGCATGGCGGCCCACAATTCCATGACGTCCAAAGCGGTGGATTGGTAAGAAACCCACCTCGTCTTGTTTCCAAATCCACGTACCTAAATTATAGTAGAATTAGAAATAACGTCGTTGTCTCATTTGTTGCAGATTCCGCCGCTCTTTTGTTTTGGTTTAGTGTTTGTGCTTGTAAAGCGTCCATGTCTGCGAAATGACTCGTAGCCTACCATTTTGATTTCGACGTCGATACGTCGCAATAACATTTAGAAGCAGAAATATGTCTTGGTAAAGCTCAATTAATCAATATTAATGCCACGCGCATTTGGTATGTCAATTTTCTCTTAATTTTCTCACGTCAGTCAAGTGTCTACAACGAAGAAAGAACCTAGAATGTTTTTGGACTTTAACTAGAAATTATGTGATCAAGAATTGTAAATTTAACTTCAACGAGCAGAACTGGCCCTTCTGTCTCAATCCTTTGGTGTAACTTTAAAACTTAGAACTACAATATTAAAGGTTTAACTTATCTATACTTAACCTAGTACCTAAGTACTTGATTTTACATTGTTTAACAAATGTACTAACATAATAGAAATATCTTAAAGAATGTACCTATAACTAACAGAACCGTCATTGATGTACAATGGTAAGAAATTGAAGAACATATTTTACAATACATAAGATTTGGACGCTAATTCCTTGTCTCATTTCCCAGCATTATCGTGCTGGTGGCGCCCTTGTTAGAATTAGTTATCTCGGATAGGTAGGTCTAACCCCATCTCACCCGCCAGAGGCAGGCCCGCAGAGCGCACACAGAACCCACTACCCCTCGAGCTAGCCGTTCACCACACCGGTGACCCGGTAAGGTAGCATTTTGGCGCGCCCAACGTGTGACGGGTTCCCTTCGGCCAGTCGACATTCAACGGTGTCATCTCCCTTCATATCGTGGATCGTGTGAGGTTGGTCTTACTTTTCTTGGTTTCATACATTGTTTGTATTTGGTACTTCTTCCATCATGGCGAGCGCTAAGATGAACTTTTACCACCTACTCATGGATGAGCTACGGTATGAGCTACGGATCCGTGGCCATACAAACTTCAGAACGGTCGAGGCAATGAGGACAAAGCTTGCCTCATTATCCAAATCTTCCCGTTTGGAAGAGACCATTGTCCCTTCAGAATTTAACATAGAAACAGAATTAGAAATTTGTGAAAATAAAATTAATGACATTTTCCAAATCATAGAATCAGAATCGATGACAACACCCCGCAGAGAGAGACTCATTTCTAGAAATCTCCATATTCAGTTTAGGCTTAACAGACTTCCACCTTCTGCGGAGGAGTTAACAGAAAAAATTCAAGAACTAAAGAAAGAATGCGAAAGCGCTTTTAAAATTTTGGACATAAACATTTCAGGGGGATCAGAAATCTGTTTCGAGTCTGGAGCATCGGAGCAGCCTGCGACGGCCCGTGCAGCATACAGTGTCTACCGTGTGTGCCGAGGCAGTCACTCCGATAATAGAATAGAATACTTACAGAATAGCCAGGTGAGCTACAGATCGTCATCGACCCCACGAGAAGTGAATAGAAATAGAAGATACCTAGAAATATTTAGTGTGTAATCAAAGAAAGAATAAGTCCACTCGTGTATCGCTTAAGAGCCTTAAGTGGTAAACATGTTGGCTTAACTCACATTAAGGATATAGTCCATGTGGAGTCATAGAATAAACTACTATTTACATAGAGTTAGTACTCTCCTTAAATAAATAAGTAAGAAATTATATTTTAGGTCCAAATCTTAATAATAGCTGGTAGTTATTAATATCTACTTTAAGAAATATATGTAGTTTTATTGCATGGTAGTTTAGAAAGAATAGGGATAAAGCATCCATTATTTAAATTTAAATAAAATAGAATAAATTTAAAAAAAAAATAGTTTTGTATGTTAGGATTAAAAAATGCATAGGGATGGTGAGTAGAAGGCATGCAAGTGTTTGTATGTGTGTGTGAGTGTATGGTGTGACAGGTGACTTTGGAAGAAATGAAGCACGATAGAATTAGAGTGAGTGTGATTGACCGCTGCTATGAAAGGATTGCCCGTGACAGGATAGCGTGAAAGGTTTATAAGGAACTGTGTAAGGGTGAGTGATTGTTTATGGTGGTGGAAACCTACCACTTTTCCTCTGCTTTAGTTTTACTTAGATAAGGGATCCCATTAGGACCTAGTTCCGTTAGGTTGTATAATACAATAGGTATTTATCCAATACTCGTAGGAGTTAGCAATGCGACCTCGCATAATAAATGATTAGCATTCGTTATTGTACGAAGAAGCAAACTTTCCAGTGGGGCAAGTTCCCCTATTATTTGGCACCGAAGCAGGTAGCTACGTGCAGTGCTTGGTTAATTTTATACCGGTACTGTATGTAAACAGAACAGAATTACTTTGTTTAGGGTTTCATCCCGTAACTTAGTTAGAAAGAAAGAAAGAATTAACCATTTTAAGAACCTAAGGCAAACATTATTGTCTTAAAATAGAATAGTATAAGTTATATACTTATAGAATTAGTAGTTATGATATTGTTCATACACTTAAAATTTAGAAACTTACTTAAGGTAGGATACCTACAGAATAAGAAGGGTTACACAGTGGGATGCTCGTGATGATCTGTTGTTCATTTTGTTCATTTTGTGTTGTTATAACCTAAGAAAAGAATTAATTCATTTTTAAACCATTATTTCCAAAAACTTTATTAAATTTTGATATTTGGCTAGCACTGCGTTTGCACTGGTTGTCCCAGGATGGTTCCGCTGCTCGCTCCTCGCGAAATGTTGTTGTTTTCACCCACATTTCGCTCTAGAAAGGGGGTGATGTTGCATTGCAAAAACCTTATCATGTTTTTTGTTGCAAACCTTTGTTTTGTGTTCTTCGACGCTCAGACGTATCCTGTGGGTTTTCTCCCATCAGTCGAAGGGGTCCTTCAGGCAAAGAAGTAAGAGAATCTAGAAACATTTTTGTTGTCATTTGCTTCGTATCTTCAGGAGTCCTTCCTCACTGAAGAACGCCGGTGGAACATAATAACTTGTTAAATATGATGTGGCTTATCATTTTGTGTGGGATATCACAATATTTTACACATCTTTTTATAAAACTTTCGTTTTAGAAACCCTTATGATTTTGTTTACATATCGCTTGACAGTATGACGTTTGAGATGTTGACCATAGAGTAAGTAACGTAATAACGTTGACATTGACATTTCGTAGATTCCTGTAATTTTTTCATTGAGAACAGAATTCATTAGGTTCGACAGCCCTTTATTGATTTATCGATTCAGAAAGAAAAGTTTTGTTTGTTTTTACGCCGGCAAGTCCTGGCAACATCCTTTTTAACTTTGGTTTTTGATGGAGTAAGCGGGCGAATAATCCGCTCCTGTGAATTAAATACCACACCGCAGAATAGTAAGTTATTTTACTTGGTTTTCAACCTGATTCGTTGCCCGCTGGAGATTGAAGCGAGGATTATCATTTTCACTGATTTCCACAGTACTTGGGATGGTTGCAGTGCAGATGATGATCGCATGGCGGCCCACAATTCCATGACGTCCAAAGCGGTGGATTGGTAAGAAACCCACCTCGTCTTGTTTCCAAATCCACGTACCTAAATTATAGTAGAATTAGAAATAACGTCGTTGTCTCATTTGTTGCAGATTCCGCCGCTCTTTTGTTTTGGTTTAGTGTTTGTGCTTGTAAAGCGTCCATGTCTGCGAAATGACTCGTAGCCTACCATTTTGATTTCGACGTCGATACGTCGCAATAACATTTAGAAGCAGAAATATGTCTTGGTAAAGCTCAATTAATCAATATTAATGCCACGCGCATTTGGTATGTCAATTTTCTCTTAATTTTCTCACGTCAGTCAAGTGTCTACAACGAAGAAAGAACCTAGAATGTTTTTGGACTTTAACTAGAAATTATGTGATCAAGAATTGTAAATTTAACTTCAACGAGCAGAACTGGCCCTTCTGTCTCAATCCTTTGGTGTAACTTTAAAACTTAGAACTACAATATTAAAGGTTTAACTTATCTATACTTAACCTAGTACCTAAGTACTTGATTTTACATTGTTTAACAAATGTACTAACATAATAGAAATATCTTAAAGAATGTACCTATAACTAACAGAACCGTCATTGATGTACAATGGTAAGAAATTGAAGAACATATTTTACAATACATAAGATTTGGACGCTAATTCCTTGTCTCATTTCCCAGCATTATCGTGCTGGTGGCGCCCTTGTTAGAATTAGTTATCTCGGATAGGTAGGTCTAACCCCATCTCACCCGCCAGAGGCAGGCCCGCAGAGCGCACACAGAACCCACTACCCCTCGAGCTAGCCGTTCACCACACCGGTGACCCGGTAAGGTAGCATTATAATATTAAGCCTTATATTATACCGCGGCGCCCCGCGGTCTCACCCGTGACTACTGGTATAAAAAGTTGCCTATTTGTATTATTCCAAGAGTACCTATATCAAATGTCATTCAAATCCGTTCAGCCGTTTCAGCGTGAAGGAGTAACAAACATACCGTCAAACTTTCGCATTTATAATATTTTTAGTGTTATGTGATGTGTTCATAATTATTTAATTTAAATGTTTATTCTAAAGACCTCTCAGCCTTTTTGACTATCTCGTAATCTTTTTCAAGAATCATCATCATCATAATCAGCCTATCATATGACAGTCCATAGCTGGACATAGGCCTCTCTTGGGGCACGTCACGCTGCCTGATCTTTTTGAGAACTAATTAAAATAATTGTACATGTACGTGATAAGTTAAAAAATTACACGAAATCGCATAATATTAACGAAAAGTGAAAGTGACCCTTACCACCAGGCGAACGTCTCGCTAGTCTCGTCACTTGATCGAATAAAAAAAAAGTAGCACTGGAAGAATAAATCAATCAATTATATCGATCCTCAATTCTTCGATTTGATTTCCTCGAATTTTTGTCATCTCTATGTTTGATTTTTACGATAGTTCAGTTTCGTAGTAGCTCTACAAAAGTACTGACCTAACAAAGTGTGCTCTGGTAAAGTCGGGTACTCTACCTGTTTAATGGCTTCCATACTCTACGTGGCCCAGTATTTTAGCCTTTCAGCTTTAAACAAGGAATGGCGCGTAGGTGTTAGAAAAGGTACCAAAAGTGGATAATTTGTGTGGTTTGAAGGGCAATGTTACCAGTAAAATTGCTGGATAGGAAGATATTTAACATCTAATATCTCAGGGTGACGAGCGCAGTCCGCTCGTCTCGTCGGGGGTGGTAGAGTTGGTAGAGCCGGTAGTGTCGGTAGAGTCGGTAGAGTTGGTAGAGTCGGTAGAGTCGGGAGAGCCGGTAGAGTCGGTAGACTTGGGGGAGTTTTGGGGGCTAAAAAAATTGCTCGGGATAATTTAAAGTGGTGAATTTTGGGAGTGGGCCGAATTTATTCCGTACGCAGATGAAGTCGCGGGCGACCTGTAGTTATGTTATAAATCAAAAGTATTTTTGAATTATAACTATAAAAGATAAAGTTTATAATTATTTCAATGTTTAGATTAAAAAAAAACAGTTAGGCTAGCTATTCATTTTTCACTACTCAATATACTCGTAGTTCGAAAGAATATAGAAAGAAAGACTGAAAGAAATAAGTTATAGTATATAGTTATAGATAAATAGTTTAAATAAAACAGTAGTATAGTTATAGTTAGTTTATAGTTAATATAGTAATGCATACTATAAAAATAGACTTCGCATACTATTTTACTATTACTATTTTTATAGTATGCATTAGATAATTTAGTAATGCATACAATAAAAATAAATCTCTAAACCTAATATATTTCTTTATCTTAAAAAAAATGCATGAAAATTATTCGAAATATATTTTGACCCATTCTTTTCTTATCTAAATTCGATTGCCAAAACCATCCAAAACACTACTAATAACTTCATCTTCCCCAAAATGACAGCTGTAACGAAACGTAATCTGTAATATTAACGTTACGTTTACGTAAAAAAAGCGTCACGTACGGTCCGTATGACATAGGCACGTATCCGGCCCGGTCGTAACAGCCCAACGTGTTTGACCGTTGCATTCGTGTCCTAGTGATGGGAAAAGTAGGATAACTATTATTGTAAATATAATAGAGTATTGCAGCGGGGCTATCATGTAACTTTTCGGGATCACGATTCGGATAAGAGTAGTCAAAAATAGACATTAGTCACTGTCACTGCCAAAACTCATTAGACCCTGCAGGGCAGGATGAAACGCCAAAAGACCGACGGATTTGCTTAACTTAATTAAGGAAATCAAGGCATTCGTTCGATAACGATAGCGAAGTAATCCCTCCATGATACTGTGAAGCTGTGACAGTGACAAGTGACATTTATGACAAATCGCGACATGAATCGCGATCCCGAACAGTTACATGATTAGCCTGTTTGTTTGAAGGACAATATTACCAGATAAATTACTAAGCATGAAGAGACTTGATATATTATACAAGCTCATGTCGCAGTGCAGTGCGGCGCAGGATTTTGTCCGCCAGTTTACAATAATTGTAAGAATTATTCTGTTGCTGGTATGGGCAGGCGTGATGCTTACCACCACGCAAACGTTCCGCTCGTCTCGTACTCTATTGTACTTATAGATAATGAATTCTATGGAATTTACCAAGGAGGATTTCACGTCAGATTTAAATACCACTGGCTTTCATGTGAAGAAAAACGTCATGAGGAAACGTATGGCTTAAAATTTCCTCCATTCACCTTTCGAGGATAGTTCTATGCTCAGTAGTGATATATTAAAGGTTGCTAGCTATCGTTTTCTTAATGCTTTATATCTAATCTGTGATGCCGGTATAGTTCTTATCGTAGTCGTTGTTACGTCGTATTATTGTATGTTCTCTGGTAGTTTATATTTCCTTAGTAGAACACTTTCCTGTGCATTTTGATGGTGTATAATCATTTCAAATACACAATGAGCATATTCATATTAAATTTAATTTAGCGTTAGTAAAAAAAGTACTTACTATGAAAACTGACGTGGTTTTGACACATTTTGTTTTATTTATACGGGAATACTCACGTTTAATTAAATCGGATACTCCGACTATAGTTTCGATCACATCCAGTGACCTTGAGTGCAAAGCAAAACGCAAACGCACGCGCGTCGGGCTCTATTTTCACTGTTTGAAAAAGGTCTCCGGTCGAAGTATCCGATTTAATTAAACGTGAGTATTCGCGTATAAATAAAACAAAATGTAGTACTTCGTCATCAGCTATAAAACGCCAACTGCTGAAGGAAGGCCTCCCCCTGGTGTTGCCATAATCCCCACGCTTGGCAGGCACCTTGGGGATCGCAGAATACTCACCACCGTTAACCAGTTAACCAAGAGAACGCTGCTGCCGGCCCGGTGGTCCTCGTTGCAGTTTAAGGACATAACCTAAATGTAGTTCTTACTACTTACTTAATAAGAAATAAATAAAAAAACAAAAAATAATCAAGAAATAAACCGACTCCAAATCGTAAATTTTCAATCATTTTAAAAACCTACCTTAGAAAGACAAGTGAAGAAACTTGACTGTACTGAATGATCATCATTTACCTATAGAAAAATCGTGAGTCGAATGTAGAGCTGAAAAGTGGGAAAAATGAGCATTATTACATTAAAATAAACTTTAGGCCGAATACGGCATGCAATGCGGGACGAAAGCAAGTTTTTTAATGTGGGCGAACATTCTCGGGACGAATATGTCATAAACCAGCCCAACACTATTAGAATCCTAGAGAACATTACAGCGGCATGACCTCACTGTCCCCGCCAGGTGCGATTGAGCGAGTTTTTATGAAAATACGAATTTCCTATAGAATTGCTCAGTTATATTATATAAGTCGGTAATAGAAGTGAAGATATTGACGCGTTCGCTCTGATATTGGCGTTGGAGTGATCAGAATACCAATTTCTACGGCCTTGGAGGTTTGGAGGATAGGCATTTCCTTTCATAAATATTGTAGACCGATCATCACGTTCTGATGTGGTGGAGGACGGAACTGTGAATATTTTATTATGAAATTTGCCTATTTTTAGGAATTGGATCCTAGACACTTGTAACCTTGAGCGCATTGGATTTATTTAGTGCTCTATCTTTGAATGTTATTGTGACGAGCATAAGACGTTTTACATATTTTTTTCTTACTGCTTAAGCTTTATAAACATAGAAAAACCCAAATTGTGGAATCACTTATACAAAAAATTCAATAATATAGCCAGTGCCCTTTTCTCGTCAGACCTTGGAACCTGTAACGGTTTCGGTTTGGGTAAATATATATGTTACAAAAACCGCCACCAACGCTTTAGTTTATAGCTTGAAACAGTATCAGAATTATGACTACTAAGGCAGAGACTTCTGTAGTTACATTTGCAAAGCAGTTGGGACGGAAACCCAGAGATTGCTCGTATACAGGTTCGAGTCCTGCCAGAGGACATAATTTTTCTTACTGTTTAAGCTTTAAAACATAGAAAACCCCAAGGTGTAGAAACACACCACTTCATACAAAATATTCAATAAGACGTTTTATTTATGCTTTACAGGTTAGTTGTTTGGCCACAACTGATTTTAATTGACGGTGACCAAGAGGACGCTGATGCCCGTCTTCCGGTGGTTTTGGTTACAGTTTAGGGACATACCCAGATCCATACATAAAAATATAAACGTGTGGAACTAGTGCATACGCATAAAATCGCGTTAGTTTCATTAACGAGATCTGCTCAACTACACGCATTTTTATTTGTAGCGCTCGTGGCGTAGCTTGTCTAGTAGGGTGGAGTGTTTTTTTTTTTTCGAATTTTCGAAAAGGCGGTGTGCGGGAAAGTTGCGTTTTAGTATTAGGATTAAAACTTAATATGGGAGTAAACTCGTAAAATGGATGGAAGTATTGCCACCACGGCATTGAAATTCTGATAATTAGGAAAAATAATGGTTTATTAAAAAAATATAAAAGTGCTCTTCTACATATTTTTTTTTGAAATCAAGACAATATAGTAATGAAATACAAGTGAAATAACAAAAAATAATCAACAAAACAGAGATATTCGTGTTTTTAAATATAAATTAAAATTGTGAAATGTCTTAAATTTATTCAATTTTGTACTCCTTTTTAGTGTTGAACGATGGCATTATTTGAAACGATTTTATCTTGTTCCTGATCCAGCCTTCTCGTCGGTTTTGTCCACAGACAGCAGCGCAAGATTCCGTGACTAATTTTATGCATCTTTCTGTTCCTTGAGTGTGACAAGGGATATCCTGAAAGACCTGCAATAATTCTGAGGTATTTTTATCAGGATCCATCAAAGCCGCAAGAATGACGTCGGTAGAGTAAATTTTGGTGAAAGGTGGTTCAGATGATTTGTCCCAGGCCACGAGTTCTGTAAAATCCTGTGCTTCGAAATTAAATTTTGGTACTTTAAAGACTCGCAAAGGAGTGAGGCCAGTAGAACCATCACGTATCTTCAAAATCCTTCTCAGTGCAAGTTCTCTGATGTGCTTCCGGTTATCTGCTAACATCGCAATCAGGATATTTTCTGTATGGCCAAAATAGCCGTTTCTTTGTATAACCGGATCTATCACCTTCTTGAGTTGGTCCGGAAGGTATCGTGAGAGTTGAATTGTGTCAAATAGATGTTTGGCGCCATGAATGCAGCTCGGATGAGTTTTAATGCGAAACCACATGGGAGCATAAACCTTAATTACGAACTCTGTCAGTATTTTCAGATTTTCAGCTGGGGTTTCAGTCGCTATGTAGAGACGGAGGATACTATTTGCCGTTGTAAGCCATCTTGAATGACAAATTTTTCCAGGCCTGCGTTTTGCCAATCTCTCGTCGCACTCGCCTTTACTGATCGCTTGACACATTTCCAGAAGATACAATTGGTCTGTGCTCAGATCATCGCGGCTCTTCGTTATATCCGGTAAGCAACACGTTATAGCGTTGAATGATTTAACAGGAAGTAACTCGCAATTGCTTAGTGACTTTCCAATCGGCCCACTAAAGCTTTTTGGACCCGTGTCGTAAAGACAGTTCATTTGCGTGCAGTTGACATATTAGCCATTGGAGTGGACGTTGTAGCTGGTTTTCGATCAGTTTTATAATTCCCGCCTTGTTTATCGTGTTAACGACAGTCCCATCACAACCGATAGCCAGAATATTAGTCGGACTAATTGAATTTTCCACAAAAAAGGAACATAGACTTTTAGATATTGCTTTAGCGTTCCCGGACTTCAAAGATATATGGCCCACGTATTTTGACCCCGGTTCCATCAACACAGTTATATGCTCTTCTACTATAACTCTCCTTCTACCGTCTTCTTGAACTAACGTCTTGTCCTTCCGCCCATCAAAAGAAATACAAATATACTCTGGTATATCAGCTAAGCCATGTTTTACCACCGTTTCCCTAGCTTTAGATCGCATTCTGCGAATTTTGGACCGATCAACAACGTTATCTGAGCTTTCCCTGGTTATTAAGCCAATGTCTTGGAGGGTGGCGGATACTAAAGCAGCACCGGCTCTATCAGAAATTCCAAAACGATCCAATGTTCTTGCAACTGTTGCGTACGACACAGGTGGCACACATGAGTTTTTGGCAGACTTTTCACTCACAGACAGCAAGGGTTCCGAGTTATTTTCGTTATTTAATTCCCTAGAAATACTAGATCCTTCTTCTCTGGGTTTTTCGATATCAGTCGCCTCGGTTTCAGCCAATAATCCTTGTTTTTCACATGGGTTTCTCTTTGCTTCTCTTTCAATTTTTCTCTCAACTCTTTTCGTCGTTACCAAATCTATGGAACCTATCATCATTTTTCTCTCATTCCTCTGATCAATCATAAAATCTCTTTCCTGTATCGGTATCTTTCGTCGTTTATCACACAAACATGATATAAAGCTCGAACATTTGCAACAAGCTATGTCGAATAACTTTTTGCTGTCGGTTTTGAACTGCTGTATCTTTTGCAAATAATTCTCATTATCTTTTCTTTTTTGGTAAGGTTTTAATATAAAGCGGTATTTATCGTGATATGCTTTTATTCGAGCTACAATGATGCGATGTTCTACAAAGGGAATGGAAGCCTTCGTCCAAATCTTTTCGATTTCAGTAGCAACGGTTTCCGCTGTTATTTTGACGCGATCTTAGCGCTGTTGTATATTTTGTGTAACAAGTAAATAATACCTGATAACATCCTCGTAAGTAGGTAGTACGTTCTGAGGTAATTCCTGTCCATTAACAAATATTGGACACTTATTTCCACTTCGTAAACTCATTATAAACGCGCGCTCCCGCCGTGATTTACATTCGCTAAACACTTGAGAAAAGAATGCAAAAAAGCGTGCGATCAATTATAATTCACAAATCACACTAAATTACACTTGCTAGTTCAAGGTCAAGCCACCCGCCCCTCACCCCTGACCTGTGCGGGGGTGAAATGCATCTCCCAAATTCCCGCCACCACGCGATTTTTAGACGAAATTGGCTAATTCTACTTCAATTATTTTGCTAGAAATTATGTTATTTTTATTATTTTTTATTATTGTGTATGTTATTAATAACTCAAATAAAACAAATCTCAAAAGTAATCGTTATTAGTTAAGTATATTATAGCCTATCGGAAATATCGAGAATTTTGATATTTTCCAAAAGTTTGGGAGCCTGGTGGCAATACTTCCCATGGTTTGATTTAAATAATATTTTGCATACATTATATTTAGGCTAATTGGCCACTTTCAAGCACCCCGCAAAATCGAAATTCCCAAAAAAAAATTTTTTCATACATTGAGCGCTCCACCCTATTGTCTAGGTGATTCTAAACGATCACCGATGTTAAGTAACGGACGGTCCGGTCAGTCTTCGGATGGGTGACCGTGAGTGGTATTTATTTCTGAGTGCTACCGTGGGTCGGATGACACGTTAAATTGTTGGTCCCGGTTGTTTGTTCTAGTTTCTATGACAACAACCGTTAGCCATGTCAGAGGCCATCGGGCGGCACATTAACTCTGACACTAGGGCTGGCCACTCAGCCTATACGAACTTACTTACTTACTTACTTACACGCATTTTTGTTCCTACCGAGAGTGAACTGAGTGAAAAACTGAGAGTTTAATTTTCGCAACTGTTCCATACTCTAGTCCCATGGGAATAACACGAAACAAAACGATGTTCCACCATGGAACTTATAAATGGAACTAGTGCAAAACGTACCGCTTATTCGGTCCAAAGCAAAGCAAGCCGTAACCATCCTTGCTCTTGCACCAATCTTCCTGGTGTAGAGGCAATGTTGTCTAGAAGGTTTTACAATACTTCTGGATGTCATCTCGCCATCGTCAGATAGTTACGACACTGGCATCACATAGCTAGTTGGTTACGTAATATAATATTTTCAAGTTGACAGGCTATAAATATTACCACATCTAACCTGACATTAAACGACGGTACTGTCTAAGAAGTAGTTTACTCTAGAATAAACTAGTCTGGAATAGAAATAGCTTTCAAGTGCGGCTGGCGAAACGTAATACACGGTTAAGTACTTAGCGCGAGATTTTCTACATGACAGTGGTAGCTAGCCACTCGAATACTATAAAGGACCATCATGTGACCGTTATAGTTACGACACACAAAAGAAGTTAGTAAATAGGACGCAACAAAAGCAAGAACAACAATGAACTCAAAGTTTCTTCTACAATAGGCTAGATGACTGGTTTTTTTTTATTGTCCTATTAAAATGTGGCCCATAAATATAGCTGATTAATGAAAAGAAAATTAAAATCTGATCAAAAATAAGCAACTTATAAGCATTTTAATATCATGCTAGACAGAGAGGTGAAACAGCAAATCGTGACGTCACTTCTCAGGACGCCATATAAATTCTATTCTGACAAGTAAGGCGTGACGTCATTTTTTGTTTTGTGGGAAAGGGACAGAGTTGTCTCTAACAAAAACTTTAAACGCTCATATATCAGAACATTATTAACCGATTTAAATAATGTTTTCAATTACCATACCATATTCACTTAAATTCTTCATCAAAGCTATTGGTTTCAACGATTTAAACATCAGTCATCTAGCCTATTGTCCTTTTCCATAGATATCACGAAAACACAGCAGTTTCCTCATTTTCCATGGGAGGCCTTAAGTCGACGGGAGAAGCCGTACCTAGTGAATAGGTATTTGCGGCGAGCCCATCATTTATCATGATGAAATACGAAAGCGGAAACTGACTTTTAATATCGTCGCATTTTGATTTGAGCTGACATCTTTTCGTCGAGTTACTAATGCAATAAGATTAAAAAGGAAACTGGTGGAATAATTTGTACTACCCGAAAATGTAGTAGGTAAGTATTGTATTATTTGTGGGAAAATAGGATTCCGTTCGACCACCGTTATTTGTTACACTATGATACGGGAATTGGAATCTAAATAAATTTGTTTGTTTGCCAATCTTAACACTTTTACAAGATAAATCTTAGTGTCCCAGTGCGAGTTAAAGCATAACTGTAAAAAACGCACAACAAAATATTTATATACGATTACGTAACAAATATTTAACAAACACGGAAAAAGTGGCTAAAAATTGCAAAGGGAGAGGATGAATGGATCCAAACTGCGATATTTTCCGCTAGGTGGAATATTCAACTATCAATCTCATACATGTAGTTGTTTTTTTCTACATTTTAATGGTTTTACTCTTATTAGACTCGGGTTAACAGAGAAAATATGAAAATGGCAAATTGTATGCCGTGTTGAATACTTCTAAAATTAAATCTTAGTCCCTTAAATTAGAATCGATTTATGTCAAAATTTTACTAAATCGATTGTGTACCTAAGTCTGCAATTCTACTCTACCAGAAGTGTTTTCGGACAAAATTATTCGTAACCCAATTTTAATTATTCCGTAGCAAAAGGAAAAGCAATGGGGTAAATAGACATGTTCAGGAAAAGGGATGCACGTAACCTGTGATGAATTAAGTAGGCACCACGCAATCTCTCTTCCAATTTGTTACTTATTCATTCTACTGGAATGAAATTTTCACCACAGAAAACGTGATAGTATCTACTACATACACAAGATTAAATCCCAAAACGCGGATAAAAGTTGTTGAACCACATTATGCCTTGTCATATTCAGTGCAAACGAAGTTGTACTGTATTTGTATAGAAGTAATGTTGATATTCCACTGTAGTGTGGAGGCGCGCGCGCAGTCAGCGGAAGCTACGTGACGTCAACGAACCAAGCACCACAGTGGCGAATCAACACACTGTCTTATACAATGAGTACAAAATTAGCTTACGCTATATATATGACATTGTTGTAGTAAAGTATAGGCATATTTACGTTTAGATTTTCAAAGAGAGTGAATTTTTCCTGCCTAAAGTCCGATTAATCGTAGTTATACGAGGATATTCGCCAAAGAACAAAAAGTTATCGACATTGCTCGCAAGGTTTGCAAGTTGAAATGGCAATGAAGTGGTTCTATCAGCTATCTGGTTTCCATAATACAAGCTTTGCTTAGTATGGGGCTAGATGGCGCTGTATGTAATAAATGTCCCCCCAATATTTATTTATTTAAAGGGCAGGCCACATCGCTCGAAGAACTGACAACCGATGGGGAAGAAAGGTTCTTGAGTGGCGACCGCGAACCGGAAGACGCAGCGCAGCGTAGGAAGGCCTCCCACTAGGTGGACCGACGACATTGTAAAAGTCGCGGGCAACCGGTGGATGCAAATGGCAGGTTGTCGTACAGTGTGGCGGTCTAAGAGGGAGGCCTTCGTTCAGCAGTGGACGTCTCCGGGCTGATGATGAGTAATTGTAGTAAAAATCAATCATAAAGATGAGTACAATTACCCCCTTCCTACTATACCAATAACCGTAAACCTGACACATCAGCCAGAAACCATAAAGGCTTCCTGGAGGGCCTAGAATCTATATGGAATCTAATAGATAGAATATAATCTAGATATATAATTATAGAATCTAATACCATCGAGAGGGGGCTGCCATAATCCCTACACTTGGCAGGCAGCTTAGGGATCGCAGAATGCTTACCACCTTTAACCGAGAGGACTCTGCTACCCATCCTCCTGTGGTACTAGATACAGTTTTAGGACATACTTACCCAGGTCCATAAAACTCCATCCGTACGTTGTCGGTCCGTAAGCCTGTATGGTGTAATAAATATAGTTAGGTACGCGAATTTATTTCTCTCCAAAGAACTTGAAAATCCAGTTCGGAAAAGAATCTCCGTCTATTTTAAGTCGTGATGTCACTGAGCAAACTGAATAAAGTGCAATTTTCAAGAAGAGTCAGGAATAGAATGGCTCGGTTTAGATAATACCTATTCAAACATTCTAGACTAGAGTAGTGAATCTCGGGAGAGTGACGACAAAACCTGGGAAACGAAGTAAAATTGACTTTTAAGCAAAAAAATCAGTATGATATTGTAAAAGCAGAACTACACTAGAAATTAATTTGACTTACATAGAATTATATTAATTGTCGCTTTTTATTACTCATCTATCAATATTATAATTGCTGTGGTATATATTTAGCGGTGCCTAAGAAAATAACTGAATTTAGTTTATTACAGTATTGGATTGATGATCGTCTGTAGTAATAAACGAGTTTGGAACGGACGAAAATCTCGCCTTAAAGACGCTGATCTACCTAGTAAAATGGGAAACTTTTAAAAACATAAGCTTGCGAAATTTTTGGGGGGAAAAATTGAGACTTCACAAAATTATCAATCGCGTGCTCCGTAGTATATGGGGCTACATTTTTTTATCATCCACATTATACTGTTCTTCCGTTGATACTTGTAAGGGGGAAAACAAACCAACCAAAAACACATTAGGTTTGAGTTAGTTTGGCACGTTTAGTTTAGTTTAGTGCTAAGCAGGACGCAGCTGCACGCGCATCGGGCTCTGTTTTCACTCTTTGAAAAAGGTCACCGGGTGTGATCGAAACTATAGTCGGAGTATCCGATTTAATTAAACGTGTGTATTCCCGTATAAATAAAACAAAAACATTTTGTTTGGTTATTTATAATATTCAAATCAATAAATCAATTCAAATAATCTACTACCTTCAAAAGAATACAAAAAATTACATGTTAGGTATGATCTCCAAACTAGACGAGGTAGCTTGAACTGCGGAACCTTAGTATGGGATATTATAGTACTATTAGTACGATTTTGCAAATGGGTATGCCCTAAAACCGTGTCCAGAGCCACCCGAGGACGGGCAGCAGCGTCCTTTCGGCTAGCAGTGGTTAGCATTCTGTGATTCCAAGCAGCCTATTAAGCGTGGGAATTTTATAGGGTGGATCGTCATAATTCTCGTCCAACAGATGTCTTCTGTCTGTGATAGTACAATTTTAATTTGATTAAACTACGCTGTTGCATCTGCGGCTTCCCATGTTTCTTCTTATTTATCCAGGAACAATAAAAGTGAAAAGAAACGGCAGCTATTACTTTTCTTGGCAGTAACTTTTCCAATTGAATCTTGTTTCTGTTCTCGTATTTTCTGTAGTTCGCGTGCGACAACTTGCATTGATACTGAGACCAGGTGATTTTTAAGGTTCTTGTACAAAAATTAAAAAGTAAACCTAGTGATGATTTTCCCGGGTCAGTCTGTATGTCTCAAATGTAGAATGTTTTTACACTAGAGCTATATTATTATAAATGTGTGGCACGAATACGATTACCTGATGTTATGCAATACAACCACAGACGAACTTGTTAAACTCTGATAACACGCCTTTTAATGAGCTCAATGTTGTGCTTTTTTTTTGGGAAACCTGAAGAAATGTTAGCACTTCCAAAATTATATAAAAAAAATAAAAATATACATATATACTTAGAAAAGAAGATTCTTGCTTGGGGAAAACAAGTAAAACTAAGAATAACGAAACGAAGTAAAGCTTTTAGTTCCTGATACAGTTAAATTATAAAACTGTTCTCAATTCAGCTACAACTATTGCAGATACTTACATGTCTACAAAACGTTTTTATTTTACAATCACATAGATCAACGATTTATTATGAAAATTGGGGCAACAAAGTGACTCTAAAATTTGTACCCTGAAAATAAAAACGTAATAGCTATCAAAATGCACGAACACAAAAAATGCATAACATCTACAACGTTAAAAATCCCTGCAGGTATTTTCGGCTGTGACTCATGGGCCGTTGTTCATGGCCCGTAACACGTAGGTCCGTAGCCCCGTGGTCCATGAGCCCATACATTCATGAGATTCAGGTCACACAGTGACGGGAGAGAATAATTCAAGTGGGCCTAACCAATGACACTGTGATTTATATTAGGTAGAGAAAACTCTCCGACTGATGCATAGACTTGAAATATCATAGAGCAGCCGCGGAACTGTTCCCAGACAATTGATAGTTTCTATCTAACTATTGCCCGGGAAATTAGAAACACTATAATGTGAACACATCAATATAAAATTACATAGAAACAATTGCCTTAAGAACTAGTGCCACAAGTTATGGTCTTATCGTCAAAAACGGTAAGTACTTATCTTCCAGGCAACCATGCAATAGATATTCTCTTGCCCGACCTTGCCATATTTCCTTATACATTTGATTACATCCGCTTTATAATTACTACGCCCGACCGCCCGCGACTTCGTCCGCGTACGTAAGAAATTCGCCCCGCTCCCAAATATCTTCAATACCGCTGGGTTAATAACTCAGTTTTTTCATCCCCATATTCACCACTTTCTATCAACGCTACAATTTTTTTTTATTTTAAAAGTCAAATAACTCATCCCTTTCAAAAAAATATTTAGAATACCATATTTAATTTTAAATAAACTACCTACCCAAATACTAATTTTTATCGCTATAACTTCAAAAACAAAGAACTTTCCATTTAAAAGTTCATCCCCAATTTCACCCCTTCAATTAATTATTTCAAAAAATATTGAAAACAGCATTTTTTTCCAATGGAACTTAACGTTAAAACAAAGTAGTTAACGTTAGGACAAAAAGTTAAAAAACAAAAGTTTTTACCCATTTTTACCCCTTTAGGGGTTGTATTTTGAAAAACGCTTTTCTTAGTACACCCCTACGCATCAAAGCAAATACCCTCCAAATTTCAAGTCTGTATGACCAGCGGTTTAGGCTGTGAGTTGTCTGACAGTTAGTCAGTCTTTAAAACAGTATAAGATACTGTTGACTAGGTTTCTAGTTTGCGTACAGTGATCACTTCCAGAATGACAATGGAAATGAATAACGTTTATAGAATAATCCTCTTACAAAATTCCGGTCTTGTTTATCTTGTCTTTTCTATGACTTCCTTCAATCTATACCCTTGTACATACATATCGGGAAACGTACGGCCCGAGAAGTTGATGAATTTATTATTGCGATTTCATTTATTCACGTCTCTTTTTGCCGCATCCTGTCACCAAGGAAGCGGGTAAGTTAATAGTTACATGGAATGATAAATTAAGATTTCTATACGATATTTTTTGTTGTTCTTATTTTCACATAAAGTTTTTTTAATGCAACGAGCGACGTTGGTTTGGTGGTAAGCATACCGCTTGCAGATATTTTTGGAGGATTCAGCTCGGTACTTAATCAAAGCAGATATTAAATAAGTAAGTTCGTATAGGCTGAGTGGCCAGCCCTAGTATCAGAGTTAATGTGCCGCCCGAAGGCCTCTGACAGGGCTGACGGTTGTTGTTATAGAGACTAGAACAAACAACCGGGACCAACAATTTAACGTGTCATCCGACCCACGGTAGCGCACAGAAATAAATACCACTCACGGTCACCCATCCGAAGACTGGCCCGCACCGGGCGTTGCTTAACATCGGTGATCGTTTAGAATCACCTAGACAAGCTACGCCACGAGCGCTACTTTTAACAGATATTAAATGTCAGATGTATTCATGTCCAGTATTTCTCTGGTAACGTTGCTCTTCAAACCGAAACAGCGTAAGTACTTACTTTCCCAGGCAGAGTACCTGGTGATTATATTTCAAATGAGCTTCCGATATTTACACACATATATATTAACTTACATTATTACTAAGAGTCAATGATATTATATATTATAAGGTGGGAGATGTCATATCGCGCACTCAAATGGCACCGTGAAAACGGCCCCAGGGACTGTCTCGCCTGTCTGCACTCACTAAGCGAGACGCGCGTTATCCCTTTTGCTCTCATAATAAAACATCTTCTTTCGCACTCTGGTGCAACTCGTAAATATGACGGCACGGGGGTCATTTTCAAACGTTGTACTATTACGCGATGGCGCATCTTTCGTAATCTTTGCTAGGAGTATAAATTTAGTTTTCCCATGCAACTTACAAACTTTACTTAAACAAATATCGAATCGACAGCATAATTTAAATGAATCTACCAAACCTATAACAGGGACAGCGTGGTGGATATAGCTCAATCCCTCTTCGAGTGTAGCTCTTTCTCCACATAATCAGCCAGAAGACGTCCACTTGTAGACGGAGGCCTTTGGAGGAATTCGACTAACTATAGTAAAAATACAGCTGTCTTTTACATAGTTGTGTATTAGATAAGGACTGTAACATTTAGTAAGTTCATTTAGTTTAGTTTTTATCTTCAACTAAAAACCCCCCAAAATTGGCTGTACTGTTAGGTACATAGTCTTTTCTTTTTTGTAAAAGAAAAGTAGAAACTATTATCATTTATATTGTTACAAATGTAGAAATTCCTATATTAACACCAGAGAATACTTGTCAGTTTTCCAAGTCCGATGTAGACAACAGACAGCAGTACTCATTTTACTTCTTGCCTTAGAGAAATCTAGATTTCTCGAGAAACATTTAGCTTTTCTTACCGTTGATAAGCCTTGAAAGCCACAGGTGCTCGTTTCTCGGTAAATAGCCATTTGTGAGAGAATGTTAACCTTTTTCAATAAAAAAGGTCGTGTAAAGGAACGTTATTGTATACGAGCGTAACTAACGATAAGTGTGTTCGTACCTGCCTATATTCGTATTATGTTTTGCGTAATAAGGTATTTTGTGTATATTTAGCATACTCGTTTGCTTTGACGTGTAACTTTGGCTCTGACGTGTCACTTTAGTTTGACGTGTAACTTTGGTCTGACGTGTCACTTTAGTTTGACATGTAACTTTGGTCTGACGTGTCACTTTCGTGTTATTAATAAACTATTGTAATATTTTAATGTATCAAATTGTGTCAAGGACCGTGGATCAAACGTGGAACGTGGAACCGTGGGCAAACTTCTTTGGTCACCCCCTTCTTTGGTCTCCGACCCCGGCTTCCTCCAGTCAATTTACTGCAGTTATAAGACAAAAGGAGGGGGAGGCCTTCGTTCAGCAGTGGACGTCTCCGAGCTGATGATGATAAGACAAAACAGAGTATAGAATTGAATAGGTCAATCCAATTATTAGTCAAATATATCCGACAACTTTTCTTACGTATCTACAAGCAAATTTTCATCATCAGCCAGTAGACGTCCACTGCTGGACGAAGGCCTCGCCCTTAATCATAATCATTTTATTGGTAACTGTTGGTTACAGGTCATTTACATTCATAAAACATTGCATTTCAATTAATTATTCAATCCCTTAATAGGGAGGGCTTGCCATAATCCTCACGCTTTGCAGGTGGCTTGGGGATCGCAGACTGCTCAAGACCGTTAATCAAGAGGATCCTGCTGCCCGTCCTCTGGTAGCTCTGGACGCAGTTTTAGGACATACACAGGTCCATCATTTTTACTACTGGCAATATAATATGGGCGTCTTAAAATCAAGAGAAAATAGGTTTTTCTAGGTAAGCGTGCTCCATCCTAGATCGCACCTTTGCTTATCCTCAGGCAGGGTATGGTCAAAGGCAAACCTATTCTGAAAAAAAAACATGCAAAGGCGAGTAAAATACTCCAACGTCTTATTACTAAACATAGAGTAGCCTCTTTGGAACAATTAATCCAAGTTTAGATTTTCCTTTCCTTCTTTGTAACTCTATGGATAATGAAAAAAATACGGATTAACTATTCTGAGGTTACTTCAGGTTTATTATTAAAGGATTAAGTTGGCAAACTACGGAATTGCGGAGTAAATCCGGAAATACGGTATCTGGTGCGTAGCTCGTTAGTTGTAGGGAAACAAGCTATAAGGTTTCATGGGGACATTAACTAACCATACTAAAAAACTGTTTTCTTACTAAAATTTTATCACAGGATACCTTCATCGCAGAGCTTATATTCTATTGGCTATGAAAGGCTCTATGACTCGAGACTCATGCAGTCTGACGTCACTATGTACAAATTTAGTTTTATATTACTATGGGTTACATAGAGTAATGTAACACTTTGAAGAGTCAGCTCTTTATACTTCAATCACTGATTTAACCAAACAATTACATATGTTGGAACGTGAGGTACGAGGTACGAGGTACTTTGACGTGAGTTTTGGGGGGAGGGGAGAGTAACATATCAAACTTTATAATGGGTTTACTTAATTAAGAGATATCACATTATAACTTGACTATTACTAAGACGCTAACTGAGAACTATTAGAACTAGGGGACAAGGCATTCCGCTATGTAAGGTAGGCGACCACTCTCAACGACAACCCACAATAATCTCAGTGAATCATCTGACTGAGCTCCTCGGAGCGTGTCCGCGCGTTGGCAGCGCCTCTGCCAGATGGTATGAATGCGAAACTTGCTAATCGCATATTGGTTGTCATCAATTGGCCAACGACCAATCAGCGAGCGCATATTACCAGCGTTACACCAGAGATGGCGTCACTTCCATCTCTAGTCTTTGATTATATAGAGAGAGCTAGATCCTCCAAGTCTCTAGTCCACCAAAACTAAACCACGTGATGAGGTACTATAATATCAAGGAGGTATATAAAGCACGCGCCGATATTTGAATGTAATGAACTTTATTTTTCCACACAACTATTAAAGAAAGAAAATAAAAATCGTCCATTTACACACATTATTTACCGTACCATTTTTTTATTTTTTATTATACCAATTAACCAGTTATACAACAGTATTTTTCCCGTTTTCATAATTACGGATCCTTCCATTTTCATAACCGTGACCAGCTACAAACAAAGACTTTATTTCACCGAAAAAGATAGTGGTATCGTGAGGAATTCTGCATAACGTCTGGAAAAGAAATTCAATGGCGTGAGTTTAGGCACCCGGTGGATGCAAATGGCAGGTTGTCTCCCAGTACAGCGGTCTAATGGGGAGGCCTTCGTTCATAAGTAGACGTCTTCTGCATGGCTGCTGATGTTGCAAATCTACTAACCCGCAATTGGACTACGGTGGCTCGAAGGGTGATTGGGTCATATTAAGGCCCAGTCCGCTCTCTCAGTTAACGGTGGTGAGTATACTGCGATCCCCAAGCTGCCTGCCAAGCAGCGACAACCCCCCCGATTAAGAGGCTTCGTCTAGCAGTGGACGTCTTATGGCTGATGATGTGAAGGTCTTATCGGCCTTCGCGGGTAGGCCTGTGTTCAGCAGTGCATGTTTATGTCTTAAAATATTATGTTTTATAACCATGGAGGATAAGGAGTTGCGATGAGCGACTTGCAACCGCAGATCCGATTATGCGGACGACGTGTGTGACGTCATACTTATTTGCTCAGTCTGCTAACGTCCGCCACGCGTAACGGTCATTCAAACTTACGTATTAGACGTACGATTTTTAATGTTTTTACCCAGTAACAGTAAAAATTAAATAAGTTGCTCTGTTTATTTATGTAAAAATTACCAAGAGAAAAATTCAGGTGACTTTTTAGGCATCTAATTTCATTCGTAAGTAATTTTTTTTTTATATTTAGTGATCCGTTCTATAAAATTTAAAAACGCGACATCTAGCGTGATATTAAAAAAATAAGTGTTAATTCAGCTACGTGTTAGTTCACTTAGTTCGATTCTCAAAAACTTTTCCTGAAAACCGCTAGATGGCAGCACAATTTGCCACTCCTCCCGCGAACCTACACCTCCCCGCACACTCACGCGTCTTTCTAAGGAAAAATCCTTTGATCACTCTGCTTCTATTACTCTGTGATTATAACACTGATTATACTTACACGCTTATCACAAACAAGTTGCAACTTGGGTGACTAAAGTGATTTTACAAACTCCAATTCTGCTGTAAAATGAAACACCACCAATTTCCCAAACACAGAACAGACGCAAACCATAAATTAAATTGAAATACCCCAATCAGCAACAATATGGCCACCCTAATGCCGACGGAATTCGTTTGCGTCGAATCACTGATTGTTCGAACCGCTTTGTTGCCAAGTTTCAACCTAATTAGTAGGCCAACAAACGTAACTGCAGACTTTTAGTGCTGACATATACCATATACTTATAATCTTAGGCTTATATAGGCTCTTTAGGTTTTCATTCAAACCTACATGAACTAATCTATGGACGATATTAATTATTTTACAATAATTTGACACCATTTAAGGTTACAATAATTTATTATAAGTATGGCGCGAAATATAAATAATAAAGCTAAAAGTCAAAATAAAACTAAGCATACTTGTTAAAACTATCTAAGTATGTAGGCGTGTTTATAAAGCTAGAAGGTGCAATAAGCTATCTTGTCTATACAGAATGTTGTGTGACTCGTGTCCAACTTGCAACAATTGCTTAAAAAAACCGTCTTCAATTTCGATGTCCTGGATGACATCTTTTTTCCAGTTATTTAGATTTAAAAACCAAACTACTGAACCGATTTCGATAAAATGTATATGGTACTGCTTCTGAGGTAGGTATGACCTACCCAACAAAAAAGAATCATCAAAGCCAATTTATAATTGGCGGAGTAATCGTTTAACAAACAAACAATTATCTGATACACTCGTATTTGAGAACCGCCATTTTGAAGTCGGTTGAGAAGACGTCCCACTAAATGTTCTTTACGTAAAAGAAGTTTAATATAATTTTGTAACTCTATGTTTCGTAGGTATGGACGTTACAAATTTTCTAGAAAAAATATATACTTAGCTAGGTTCAGATAATATAGCAAATAACGGGCAACACGCAGCGACAGTAATAATGGAAAGGCTAAAGGACTTGAATCCAGTGCCAATAAAAAAAAAGTAATAAAAGAATGGACAGGCCCATGCAGCGCTTGCAAATCGATCAAAATTAACATGACAACACAATCAAGCAAACCTAGCTAAAGGTATGCTTATTACATTTGCCGGAAAATAGAGATAGCGAATCTAATTACTGCATGACATAAAGAAAACACATGTACATGTATTAGAAGTTTGAATTGTCGTATCGTACAGCTCGCGTGTCATAAAGGCAGAGTATGACTGAAGAGAGTGGAGAGCCGGCGCTCAACTTATAGTCTTCAAAATCCGTACGCTTATTTCCCGTCCATTCATCTTATCATTGTCGCTGGCAACACGTATAACAGTTTTCATAATGTTGCGTCGCGTAAATTGATCTTTCAGTCTTTAACATAATTAATTGTAGTAAAACTTCTTAATAAAACTTTTAATAATAAATTATATTAGTGTGAAGGGCCATTGCCATTCAACGTGGGAACGCGGCGAGTGTGATGGGCACCTTTGTACGGGAACGGTCAGGGGCGGGTTATTTGATTAGTTATTAGGTTATTTTTAAGGGTTTTGTATTGACAATATTGACATTTGTAATATTTAATTTAATGATGATAACTAAACATTTTATTTTAATTAATTATGAAAATATTTATATCTTTACCTGGGACCTGGGTATGTCCTAAAACTGCATCTAGAACCGCCGGAGGACGGGCAGTAGCGTCCTCTTAGTTAACGGTGGTAAGCATTCTGCGATCCCCAAGCCGCCTGCCAAGCGTGGGGATTATGGCAACACCTTCCTTTAAGGGAGAGGCCTTCGTCCAGCAGTGGACGTCTTCCGGCTGTTGATGTGATGATATATCTTAGTGTGAAGGGTGATATAAAAGAAATTACTTATTATTTTAAGTTATTGTAGTAATTACATTTGAATAAGTACTTAATTATAATGAAAAAAGTAAAATTTTATGTAATTTTCAAAAAATAATCAAATTGTTTTTTTTATCATAACATAATTATTTACGACTGACGACGTTTACAGACAGAAAATTTCATTTTAGCTGGGAATTTAATTACGGGTATAGTCTGGAAATCTGGAACCAATTATAACTATAAAATATATTATGCTGGTTTCATATTATTTTGTTAATCGTGTTTATTAAAGCTATGAATTCATACTCTTTTTTTCTATAGTTTACAATTTTAAGAAAAAAATAATAATCTTAAATTGAAAATTTGAATTAGAATTTAGAACAACAAGCATTCAAGGATTCAACCTTCCATAATTACCAACTAGACACTCGCGTGTCCAGCCCCTCGTGTCGAGCTGGTCAATAACCCAAATAAACATAGATAAGTAAATTAATCTTTTTGAAACAAAGGAATGTGAGCGTGGGCAAAAAGTGAATTATTAAGATTTGTAATTTATAATATCATTGAAGGCGTATTTATTTGTATTTCATTTGTAATTTAGTTTTTAATTTTATTTGTGTATTTGTAAATTGTAAAGTACGAAGATCGACCGGTCACGCACAAAACAAAACGGTAATTTAACAGAACAGCGACTTCTCTCACGCCCACTCTTTTTGAACATTATGGTCAGTGGGTAAGTTTTAAGATTTGAAAACCAAACCCCAAATGTATTATGTATGACAAAGTTTTACCACTACGCCACATTCGTATGGAAAATGTCCAAAGCCTTTAAATTACATTTTAATAAATTAGGAGAACAGAGATCCTTTTGGCTTAGCGCTATCGTCCCTCTTAACCTCGTTTTACGTATAACAATAAAACAATACCTATTTTGTTATTCATTCAACAAATTTGCCTAGCTTATCCCGCTTTCTTTCCAGTTAACATTCTCCTTTATTAACTCGAGCCTTCATTCGACCATTACGACTCCACTGGCGTATCTACCCTGGTACAGGCAAGTAGCTGTTTCATCGTAAAAGAAGGCCAAAAATCTTTCTTAGAATTTGCAGGCACCAAAACCGGCTGTTACTGAGAACGGAGAAAGAAAGAAGTAGACTCGGCGTGCATGGTTCATTACGAACATTTTTTATTTTTTTATATCTTTGCTGTGATTGAGATAAATTATTCTTCTTACTATTTGATGGTATGGACTTACCGCATTTGAAAAAATCCATTGCGGCAAGTCTACAATATTACAAAAACGTTGTGGCAAAATTAACTTCATAAAAATAGGACTGTGACGAGTTAACAATAACCAGAATCCGTATATTTTATATTTTTAAGTGTATTATGTTTTTATAATTAGTTAAATTAGGCTTTTTAGGATCTTACCTACACAATGAAAATAATGACTTTATGGTACAAACAGTATTTGTATGATTTTGCTTCTACAAAGATCTGTGATATAGACATAACGTGTCAGTAGGACTGCAGATTTATGACAACAATAATACGACAGTAAACATATTTATTAGAACTATTCATAATTGTTATTAAAAAAATGAGTGAGACCAAGTTCAAAAAAAGGGATTTGTTAATTTGAAAGGTATGTATGTAATATTTATTATAGGACAAGAAATATATTCACAAATGTTGATATATAGGGCTTGGCTTATGTTTTTTTTTATTTTGTTTAAAAGGGAATGCTCTCGATAATCATGGTCCCATGACGTCTCATGTTTGATGCCGGTTGTTGTTTGTGTATATATATAATATACATGTTTATATTACCAATGTATATTGGATAGCCCTTACTAATAAACTCGCTCAAACGACTCCTGGAGCGAATAAAGCTCTCGTCATTTTACGTCTATTTTTCATGCCACCAATCCCGAAACAGCCAAACTTCACAACCTTGGGTCGTAAAATACTGATGGTTTTCCATCATCTTTTCCCCACGGAACTCTAAATGGAAACGGAGCAGGCAAAACCGCGAAGTACAAATCCCGTTGCGAATAAAGGAAAAGGGAGATTTCTCTGAGTAATGCTTTTTCTTTCCTCTGGCGGTAAAAAGGCTCAAGTTGGAAACTGTTTTGCATAAAAACGGAGATGTGCAATGCATTTTCATATTGTAAAGAAATATGGCTAAAATGTGCAGGTACCTTTAGTGTGTGAATCTTACAAAGAACGGTTTACAATATAATACTATAGCTGCTCCCCGCGTCCTCACCCGCGATACCTGGAATAAAATGTAGCCTATGTTTTATTCTAAGGTTTATATAAAACTGACGTGGTTTTGACACATTTTGTTTTATTTATACGGGGTCACTCACGCTTAATTAAATCGGATACTCCGACTATATTATAGGTTTTATATTAATTATAAACCATAGCTCAAAAAATACGATTTAAAAAAGGTTAAGGCGTTTAAGGCTTAAAAAGTAACCTATGTTTTATTCTAATATGTTTATACAATATTAATTCTAAGCTAAGTATCTCAATACCGAATTTCATTCAAATTTATCCATTTGGCCGCTTAAGAGTAGACAAGTTGCTCACTTCTCCATAGAAACGCGGTAGTATTACTACTCCACTATGTAATTTTGTAGGTCCAAGACTAAGTATTATATCGATTAATCTTTTCATTATATAGGATTGTAAATTATTACGAAAGTAAAAAGTTAATAAACATGAAAGTTATGCGCCAGGAAACATCTTGTATTTTAGCTCAATTTTAACGCCACATTGGACGTAAATAAATAACATAAGGAATACGAAAACTCTAAAATAATTTATTAGCGGCATAGTTTAGTCCATAAACATTTCAAATAATTTAAGTTGGAATTATTATTATTATTATATTACTGCAGCCAAAGGTCGACAAAAAAAATTGCGCGCTCATTTATCTTTCGTTCTCCCTTTCCCACAGTTTGTTTGATGAATAGAGCATGCTTTTTAGCCGCGCCTACCGATGAGTTCGAGCCGTCAACTTGTCGATCCTTAAGCCTGAAGGAGTAACAAATACACACCGGCAAACTTTAGTTATATTTTTTTTTTATATTGGTATGATTCTGTAATGTTTAGGCATTTTAATTAAAATAATTGAACGGTTTATAAGTGCTAGCAGCCCACTGAGAGAAAAAATCAAACTCATTCCGTACCGATGAGTTCTTTGTATGCACGGATTATAAGAAACCATGCATATCACCATTTTTTCATTGGTAGCCAGCCAGGACCTCGAAAAAGCAACATCGTTTCATGGTTGATATACCCAACACGTTTAAAAACTCGTACGAAACGGTTTGATTCCACTTTCTTTATTCGAACTGCTGAACAGTGGAATGCGCTGCCCGAGTGGGTTTTCCCCAATAATTATAATTTGGGTGTCTTCAAGTCGCAAGTGAATCGGTGTCTTCTAGGCAAGCGTGCTCCGTCGTAGGCTGTATCTTCGTTTAACATCAGACGAGGTGGCAAACAAACGCAAGCATATAAATAGTTTTAAAAAAAAACTTATTAAATAAATAAATAATAATAAATAAATATTGGGGGGACATTTATTACACACAGCGCCATCTAGCCCCATACTAAGCAAAGCTTGTATCATGGAAACCAGAAAGCTGATAGAATACTTATATACATTTTTTTTCGTAAATACATACATATAATACATACTACACCCAGACACAGAACAAACATCGATGTACGTCACATAAATTTTTGTCCTGGGTGGGGATCGAACCCACCCAGGACCCAGGGACCCAGGGATTCAGTCGACTGCAGGACATAAGTCCTCTTTTGTCAATCTTAAAACCATTTCACTGGCTCTTCGATGAAGGAATATATAGATATCGTAAAGAAACCTGCATAATAGAATTAACCAGAGAAGATAATTCTAATACTTCTTCTAGAGAACAAAAATACCCCGATCGCCGCGATAAACAGCGTAATATGCCTTGTTTTGCTCTTAGTCGCGTGTGACCGCGCCAATCGTGTGACGTACTACGATACGTAACGTTTTACACGCTCGCAAATATTTTACAACCCTATTACAGGGTGTTAAGGTGCAATTTTACTGTGAAAACTGACGACGTTTTTGTTTTATTTTTACGGGAATACTGTGAGTATTCCCGTAAAAATAAAACAAAAATATTAAGGTGCATTTATTAAAATGAAACAAAATTTGCTTGTCGACTTCTTTTATATTAGCTGGAGAGGTATTATAATTATCTGTATAGGTAAACATTGACGGTTTTTTTTTACTTTTCTACTCTTTAAACGGTCTTTGAATGTGATGCAGTAGTTTGGTTAAAAGACATAAGAATGACCTAAATGACGGCTACAACTTACCTACTTGGTAGATTGTAGGGCCTGATACACCTATCCCTACCGTTAGGGATAGCTTGGTAGGGATAGGTGTACCAGGCGGATTGTAGTAAATAACAGAGAAAATAAAAGCGCCCCGTTTCATCTCTTTTGATAATCTGAAGACCTCAATTATTTTCTGACCAAAAACGAATTAGGTATATAATAATATATGGTGGTAAATTTTGAAGGCCTAAACTAAAAGCCCCATGATCGAATTGGTGGAGGGAAAAGCGGCCTAAATGTTGGTGGCATTGCCGTGTTGTTCGATAATATCTGTGTGACAATGTGGTCGATTTTGAAGGTCTAAACTAATTAAAATATGGCTGTCACTTTTTAACTAGGCATGTTAGCTAAGGACAGCAATACTTTAGTTAGTTTAGACCTTCGAAATCGACTACATTGTCACACAGATATTATCGAACAACACGGCAATGCCACCAGCATTTAGGCCGCTTTTCCCTCCACCAATTCGACCATGGGGCTTTTAGTTTAGGTTTTATAATTATAGATTATATTTTAGGGTTTGTCTTGTATAGATAATTAGATTACATTTTATTTTAAGTAGTTTCCAATTTAGATAAATTTATTAAGTCCCAATATCATTTTTAAAGCAATGTTACCTACCCTAAATAGACCGAATCACAATAACATCATTGATCTGAGTCCGTACAAATAAGAAGACCTAGATGAAAACAACGATGAATTTTCTTTTTTAATTATGAATATCGTGTTTTCTTTATCAGCTTTCGTGCATCAGTATTTTTATGTTAAAATCGTACTTTGATTAGATTTTTCCGGACATCGCCGTTATTACGCCAAAATAAATCGGATTATTCTAATAATCCCTACCAGGTCTGCTCGCCGTTTGGAATTAGAGATTAATCAAGAATTTAATCTAACGTTCTTTTGTATGATATCCAGACTGGATTTCAGGTTCCAGATTACCTACAGACTTTTTTGTTAAGTTTGAAAGACGGACCTCTGAATGGACTTTATTACTTTTTAACTTTGTTACAAGGCTAGTAGAGGTCTACAGCGATACTACATTAGAATATTATTAGTACCACAATTTTGTGGAAATAAAAAGTAGCAATGCCAGCTGACGTACCTATATCGTCACTCCGTCTAGCCTCAGGGCGTCAAACGCTACGTTTGCAGATTCATGATCGTGCCGTTCTAGAACACGTCTAACCCTGAGGTTATCAATTATGTATAATACAACGACTTCAA
The DNA here is from genome assembly GCA_905404285.2 of Erannis defoliaria. Lineage (NCBI taxonomy): Eukaryota > Metazoa > Arthropoda > Insecta > Lepidoptera > Geometridae > Erannis > Erannis defoliaria. Next base: position 4,116,913 of record FR990066.1, on the reverse strand, counting down.
AAAGGAGGTTCTAAATTCGACAGTATGTTTTTTTTAATGTATGCGCGATTACTACACCAATTATGAATTGATTTTGATGATTGTTTTTTATTTAGTAGGTGATGGGTAGGTGATACTTTAGAGTTGTGGTGTTAGGGTGACTCATAAATTTTATCGAAATCGGTTCAGTAGATTGGTTTTTAAATCCAAATTACTGGATAATATGAAGATGTCATCCAGGTAGTCAAAATTGTATATTGTATTATTTTATTAAAGGATTATTATCTGATCTGCTAATCATGACCAGGGGCTTTATTTTTGAATCGTACGCAAGTGTTGCGCATGCGAGCAGAGCTAACCTTCGAACGATATTGTTTGGAATAAGGTTCTATATCGTTTGAAAGTCGGCTCCGCTCGCACGCGTGTTACTTTACGTACGATTCAAAAATAATGCCCCAGGCCACTGCCACTTCAGCTTACAAGAACTGTACGCTTCTTTTATTTCTAATCTGGTAGAAGCTAGCTGAGTGGCGTGCTTTGAAAGAAGCCTGTGCTCAGCGGAGGTCTATGAAAGGCTGATGAAATTATGTTTTGCTAGTGAAATTATTACAGAAACTTGTATGAACGCTTTTATCTTAGCGTCTCCTTAGTTTTGTTCAAACTCCATTTTAAACTATTCGCTACACATTTTATGTCAACTGCCTTATAGCTCAGTAGGTAGTATGTCTGCCTTCAGAGCTGTAAGGCGTGTGTTCGATTCCCATCCAGGACAAGCATTTTTGTGACTAACTTAGATGTTTCTTCTGTGTCTGAGTGTTGAATATATTTTCAAAAAAGTATAATTATAAGTATTCTATCAGCTTTCTAGCTTTGCTTAGTTTGGGGCTTGTAAGCACTGTGTAAAAATTACCACCCAATATAATATTATATATTTAATAACACAAAATATTTTTCTTAGTCAAAAATTTCCTGCCTGCGAAATTAACTGTTCCGTTGAAAATACGGGACCTAATCTGTGGTTTAAATTAGGTCTTCTAATCTTTAAGTGATTGAGTACTTTTTCCATAGAAACTGGCAATTACTGGTACAAGCGTTGATGTAATAAGTTTCTACTGAAATGGCTAATTTTAAAATTGGCCAGTCAGACTTGGATGCCTGCCAAAAATATGAAAGGTTCGAAACGTTTCCTGAATTTTTATGAGACCTTTTTAGTCTTCTGTGAAATGTGCGTTGTTTTGGTAAACGTAAAGTTGATGAAGCTTTTTATGGTGTGGTTTTATTTCAAGCGTTATATTTTTTATGTCAAATTTATTTTAGAAGCAATGATATTAAAATACAAAAAGAAAAATGTTAAAGAAAGCTTGTTGCTTAATGGTTGCGTAAAACTTTGGAAGTTTTAGCCTTGGACATTTTAATGTTCACTGCAACAAAAATATAATTTTCTTTTGAAAAAAAACATTGAGACTGTAACTATTATTTACCAGAGATGACATCGTATAATATCTATGATTTAATTGCAGTATAATTACTTACTAGTCTTTCGTTATGTGATCAAATTGTGTCAAGGTTTACTTTACATTCGCTTAAATAATCAGGTGTGTTGCAAATGGCTGAGTAAAGTATGACAATAACGCCACAACTAAATGGGACGCAGATTTAAATTGCGGCATCATCTCTATTTCTTAGCGCATAATATCTCAATGACAAGCATATATTTAAGTAATGTCTGAGGTGAAACGTAATTCTCATATCAATATTACGCGAAATATTTTACCACCCATCAATGCGATACATTTTTGCAATAACAGAAAACATTTCAGCGAAAATGTATTACTCGGTACCCGAAAAAAGTGTATTAACCAGATGACAGAAGATGTCTGCTAACGGCTCACAAGGCGAACTGTTCCATTGAAGCTACATGTCAGCTTAATCTTCAGCCGTATTACAAAGGAGTAAAGGCTACTTGATAAACAAATAGCTTATACAACTGCAGTAATACACAGACAGTGATTTATTAGAGACGAAATCAATCAAAAAACAAGACATTTATCAAGTTGAGGTACAGGTCACAATTTAACACCTTTACAGCCAAAAAATCAGGTGTTGCCACTTTTTTTGTCATCAATCTTGTCTGGCTTATTTTTTTTAGGTTTGTATGTCTCCAACATGACCCTATTATTAATCCTACGCCGCCTGTCTGTTCTTAAATGAATGTTATGTTTCTAAACTAAATAGGCAGCTCGTTGATATTTTCAAATAAATGTTGAAACTTGGCTCACAATGACGAAATTTTCAAATAATACGTATTTGAACCCGCAGATAATTCTGCGTTCGACCATGACTTGCTGTTGGTAAACAAGGGAAGTTTCTGTAAAAAAAACTTATATTTCAACATTTTATCCGAGGGTCCAAAAATTTCATGTAGGTATGCAACACAGAAAAACAATGCAAGATGGTGAGTTTTGGCGGGAACGCGACAAAATCATGGCGCTGCATTGTATTATTTTCCAAAACTTGTGTTTTTTCGAGTGTTAATGCATAAAAATGGTGGCGTTTTATTCATTAAGTGCTGATTTGCGAGCAAGAGTCTGGGCAAGTGATATAATGTAGTGAAACGTGTCTTTTCGTGTTGTTTCCAAAACTCCGAAGAAGCTTGTAGTAAAGTTGCCACGACTTTACTAGGACATGATTGGACTTGAATGTGACTTACTGTGTGTGACTTGCACTGTGACTACGACTCATTTAACTGGAGAAAGAAGGATCGATGAAGAAAAATGTATTCGGCTGAAGGACTAGTATCCATGGCCAGGAACTATTAAAAACAACATACAAGATGGTAGCACCGAGACGATGTATGTACCTACCTATTTATAAGTATTTGTCATGTCATAAGGCACTTTATTCCCACCGGATGTCCTTATAATGACATCCATATTTTATTTCGTCACTCGCTAAGGGCTCCCCCCTTATATACGCCCATGGTTATTATAGGTACCTAGTTTGGCGTTACCATGTATCACAGAAACTCCAAACTAGTAGTGAAAATTAATACAAACCTATTTAAACACTTTTCTTCTTTACACTGCGATCTTTACTCGCATATTGCAGGTAAAAAGGTCCGGCCTACTTCCACAGGAAGTATGTTTATGTAAAGTAAGCTAATAAATCTACCCTATGTAAATTGGCGAAAGCTAACTAGTGCGGTAAGTTTGTTTCATTATAATGTTAATAAGAACTTAACAAAACTCTTGACCTTAAAACTGTGTTTTAGAGATTGAAAAAAACGTCTATTGCACGAGTAATTAGCTATCCGGCGTATTTGGAATATAAATATTCCTTTGACAGCTTTACATAAAAAAATATGCGAAAAAAAGAAATATTCCTTTGCTTGGCAGAGGTCTCCTTTCGATTGTTTTCTAGACCTCAGGGGTTTGGCTGTTGTGTTGTATAGTAAAATATCAGGGCTTTTTTTTAATTAGGTTAATAGTCATTCGGATTTAAGGATCTTAAAATACATTTATATTAACCTACCATTAGTATAAAAAGCCTAATCCCAACCCCAACTTTATGAAAAGTTAAATATTTGTACCTCGACATCATCAAAATACACTTAATAATAATAATGGCAGCTAGCTAACACAAGAACCAATCCCATAGTTTTATCTACTACAGGTGTTATACCAAAAACATTAGCAACCAGTCTGGAAACACTTGATATCCAACCAGCAACGTTTAAAACACTCCAAAAAGCAGTAATCCTCAATACATGCAAAATTGTTAGGAAATTTTTGTCACTATATTAGCACTTGGCTTCGGCCCGTGCCAATAATGCACCTCCATATCGGAGAGAAAACAAATGTTTATAATAAAAATAAAAATAATTCATAAGAATTAAAAATAACGGTCATGTGAACTGTACATGGCTTTAATAATATTCATTCGCCATTTACCTTTCGTTTTCTTGTTCTAGACAAATACTTTAGTCCGTTTATTCGTAAAAAATAACCGGAACTTTCGGCATAAATGCCACGCTACATCTCTACCCTTCACCAAACTTCATATAAGATTATCTTATAATTAATTAACATGAACAGGCACGACCGCGGTAGGAACCATTCCATTACAGAGATAGATTAGAATTTAGTACGATTAGTAGGACAAGCGTGTGAAAATTAGCTTACACGAGGGTTAATAGGGCCATGGATGAAAATTGCGTTTCGGGGTTAGCGAAGAGTTTAGGGTAATTGGTTTAATAACACAGGTGATACTCGTAGTAGGGTGAACTAACTAGCCGTGTAGCTTGAAATGTATTTATCTTATCATTTTTTTATACTTGCTTCACACAATATCATCTTTCAAATACCATTATTATTATTATTATGTGGTGTAGGTAGACGACACGACGACTGGAAGTTACCGACATAGCTCGCAAGGTTTGCAAGTTGAAGTGGCAATGGGCAGGCCGCATCGCTCGAAGAACTGACAACCGATGGGGAAGAAAGGTTCTTGAGTGGCAACCGCGAACCGGAAGACGCAGCGTAGGAAGGCCTCTCTGGACCGACGACATTGTAAAAATCGTGGGCAACCAGTGGATGCAAATGGCAGGTTGTCGTACAGTGTGGCGATCTAAGGTCGAGGCTTTCATTCAGCAGTGGACGTCTCCAGGCTGATGATGATGGTGTAGGTAGGTACTTATTTATAAACCTAATGTTGTTTACTGCTGGTATTTTGGATAAACTCAGTCACACAACGGGCAATGGAGCTAGCTAATCAAATGCTCGAAGTTTTCTTGCGCGATAAAACCCAGAACGAGGATATTCGCCAAAGAACCAACTCACCGACATAGTTAAGGGTTTGCAAGTTGAAGTGGCAATGGGTAGGCCACATCGCTCGCAGAACTGATAACCGATGGGAAAGAAATGTTCTTAACTGGCGACCACAAACCGGAAGACGAGCCTTCCACTAGGTGGACCGACAACATTGTGAAAGTCGCGGGCAACTGGTGGATGCATATGGTACGCTGTCGTATAGTGTGGCGATCTCGAACCTACAGTGTGACGATCTAAGGGGGACTCCGTTATTTAGCAGTCGACGTCTTCTGGCTGAAGATGCATGAAATATTTGAAACTAAATTAGTTATTCCGTTTTTATAAAACGCCAGCCAAGAAACCTGGCTCACGGTGAGCTATTGGGCGTTTTCATACTGGCCAGAAACGATATCGTCACGATAATTGTCGGAGTGCTAGTTTCATACAATTACTACACGCTTTCACACTGATAAACGATATCGTTTGCCAGTGTGAAAACAGTCATTATCGTTAGTCAGTGCGAAAGCGTGTAGTACCTACTAATTGTATGAAACTAGCACTCCGACGATATTGTGACGATATCGTTTCTGGTCAGTGTGAAAATACACATGGCATGGTAAAAAAAAAAGGTTTTCTTGTAACCATGTGAGTTTCATCGCTTTTGGAAAAAAAAATCATCGATTCCAATACACAAAATAAATAATACTATTTTATTTGAAGTTACGATCCTGCTTTAGAAACTAATATCGCAAGCAGAAATTAAAGTTCTAATAATATAACATTTCTACGAATAATTTCTGAAGTTAGAACGACATTCCCGCCGTCTGAGCTCATAGAAAGTGTTAATTGAAAATGCTTCACCGTCCCTACACAAATCATTTATACGCACTGGGGCTGTAAAACGTTACCTATAGTATTCAGATCTATAAATAAAAATACTTTACCAATCATACATTTAATAATAATATTAACTACACATAAAAGCTTACTTTTTACACAAGAAAATTGTGAACGCCAATGGCCCATAATATACAGGGCTAATTTAGATTCATGCAAAATATCCCAACACAAATCATCTTTTTTCACACGTTTAAAAAATATCTTTAATTGCTTGCCAGGGTACATACAAGGGCTTACCAGATGTCGAATTATAAAATTGTTCTCACTTAAAAGCCTAATGCTTTATATTTTTGACATAAAAGCCATTAAAACTCTAAACATAGATTACCAGCTACGAGAACTAAGCAACGTACTAAGCAGAGATTTTGATAGATGTCGCTACGTCTTAAAGTAAAAGGCACAATAGGATGCAAAATGTTTAAAGAAACAACCCATTAAGAACTTTGAGAGCAACAAAAAGGAAGTCAAAGTCCCTGGGACAACCTTTCATCAATACAGAACATGATACATTGGAGAAACCCCAAATCTCCCGAACCTGTATTTAGTAGTGACCAGACAGTTCGTCTGTGTGTCACGTATCGCTACAGATCGTTACGGCAACCCGGCCGTAAAGCTATGTCCCAGCATACTAACTCAGCTTGCCCTTGCAGTATTGAGATTCTCTGTATTTATTATTTGGAGGTCTGTCTTCTTTGAGAAAGGAAGAAAGTTGCTTGAGGAACAAAATAAAATCCAGAGAATCACTGCATGGCCACGTGCATCACATTGAAACATATACTGGATAAATTCGGGGTTATGTTAGATTTCCTGGCGATTTTTTTCTGAGCACACTGATTTTTCCTGACGAGCAAGACTTTCGCCTGGTGGTAAGCGTCACGCCTGCCACTAACAGTAGCAGAGCCAGAATTGTGAACTTGCAAACACAATCCTGCGCCGCACTGCACTGAGCTCGAACATACTTACTATTGTGTTTTTTTAAAATTTAAAATCTTTGTCCAATGAAATTGCCGTTTTGTATGGAATAAGTGAAAGTACTTATTTTTTTTATTTTTTTTATTTCTGTTATTCAAAGTAATCACCCATGCAATCGACGCATCTTTGCCAACGAATTGGCAGTTTATTGATGCCCTTCTTGTAAAAATTAGCTGGACGGGGAGGCAACAAATTCTTCAAAGGCATTTTGTACTGCCTCACGGGAATTGAATTTTTTACCCACTAAAAATTTGCAAAATTTTGTAAAAAAGTAATAGTCGGTAGGTGCAAGGTCTGGTGAGTATGGCGGATGAAGGAGAGCTTCCATCCCCAGCTCTTGCAGCTTGGAGACTGTCTGTAGCTGCAGCGCGAGGCAGGTCTCGACGCGTACGTTGCGCTGGCGATCGTTAAGTTCGTGGGGCACGTAAGTTCATCTATCAAGTTTTTTTACCTTGCCTATTTGTCGCAAATGGATCAAAATTGTTTTGATGCTAACATCAAAAGCTGCTGCTAGCTCAGCTGTAGATTGAGTTTCGTCAGCTTCCAGAATCGCCTATTCATCATTGTTGACCAAAGTCTCCGGACGACCACGAGCTTCATTTTTCAAGTCAAAATTTCCAGAACGGAACCGGGAAAACCAATAACAGGTTGTGCGTTCGTTTGTACAGTTCTCTCCGTAAACGTTTTTGATGTTACGTGCCGTTTATGTCGCGTTGGTGCCACGACGGAACTCATATTCCATAATTACACGAATTTTTTAAATATCCATTATGACGAAAAATGTTCAAATGTAATGAAAATGCAACGCTAATGAATAAACAAAAGACTGAGTTTGTAAAAATAATGTCATATTTTTAAGACAAAATTAATTTGATATCAGAATACAAAGCCATTCCAAACTTTGTTTCTATTTGAAATGACCAGTACTGAAGAACAGCAATTTGATAGGTAAATAATAGTAAAGTAAATAAGTAATACGGCTGATGGACGAAGGCCTTCCCCTTTATTGGGATGTTGTAATTTATTGACTTAACATTTTGTTTGTGACTAAATTTGTAATAATAATATTAAGAATTATGTATTTTATTAAATATAACTATAATAAATACTATACTAATAGTACTGAAGTAGTTTATGATTTTTGTAGCGTCTAAAATTCATCAGCGTTTGTAGCCAAATAAGTATACTCTAGACTATTTTAGGACGTTATTACGGTCGTGTAGAAAGAATTATTTATTTTATAAAATATTTATAATTAATAAATTCAATTTTTCATGATAGGCAGCATATATCATTTTGTCGTTCGTTTCTGACCCAGTGCGTAGACTTCAGTATCTAACCAATATAAAATAAACTTATGATTCTGATAACGAACACGCGAAGTGACTAGAAAATTAAGTGAAAAGCGAACACCATCAATCAGAAGTGTGGTTTTAATTATGTACCTAGCCCGGAAATGTCTGCGCTAAAATTATCTTATCAAACTAAAGTAATTATAAGTAGGCAGTTATTTCATTTAATTTATTTTTCCCTACATCAACGCCTAAGGTTCAACCCACACGTACCACAACCACACCACATCGCAACGACATAATGTAGTGACGTAGTGGCTACGTGTGAATAGTGTAGCTGCAGCTTTTTGCAGTTGCGTTGCGGTACCGACAAAATGTCGATGTGGTTGCGTTGTCGTTAGCAGTTGCGATGTGGTTGCGCCGTGTGCAGACACCAGTTCTACTCTGAGTTTCATAGAGCGCGCACTGTCGTTGCGTCGACGCAACGTTGTATTTGCGATGTGGCCGGCGACTATTTCACTGTATAGCTGGTGATTGCGTGTTGGTTGCGATTTGGTCGTTATCAACCACGCGGTCGATAACGACGGCAAAATGTGGTATGTGTAAATTCTACTATTCATTTTCATTACAAAATATGCGTCCGACCACGTGTTGTGGTTGTGGTGTGGTTGTGGTACGTGTGGATTGACCCTAAACCAATTTAGTCGTCAAGTAACATTCATAATTTTACATTCATCGAAACCTTTTGGCTAATTGCCCTAGGCCTTTATAACTCTGTAAGTATCACCATCGTCAGCCAGAAGACGGTCACTGCTCGACAAATACCTCCTCTTAGGGAGCTTGCCATTATTCTCACGCTTATCAGGCGGCTTGGGAATCGCAGAATTCTCAAAAAACAATAATTTAGAAATCTAAATCAGAATCAGAAAATTCAGAATTCTTGAACTCTTCAAGCTCTCAAATAATAGCAACATAGTGGGCGGGACAATGCGCATAGATCAACTATTACACCTACAAAAATAAAAAAAACTCAAAAATATTGATCCATATATACTTATCAAGTATTGATTGATTGATTATTGAGTATTGATGTTTGTTCTGTGTCTGGGTGTAGTATGTATTATAAGTATGTATTTACGAAAAAAAAATGTATATATGTTTAGTATTCTATCAGCTTTCTGGTTTCCATGATACAAGCTTTACTTAGTATGGGGCTAGATGGCGCTGTGTGTAATAAATGTCCCCCCAATATTTATTTATTTTTTTAAGTCTTATTACGAAACTACCTGCAAGAGATTAATTAGGATTTACTGAAAGTTTACTGTATGTTACCTATAAGTATTTTGAAAATACCACCATTTCCTCATAAATTCACGGAACGTTTCATTGCGAAATAAAAAGTGCTAATAACGGGTTATTATAACGTTGACAGATATAACGAGTTAATAACGGATTTCATTATCTTTTACGATGTTACGTGGCTTGGGAGTGAACGGCATCAGATTTCTCATTAGCACATTTGTACGAAGAAACCACAGATATAAAAATAGTACAGATGCAGGAATGTTGCGCAGAAAATGGGTAAAGCCTCCAAGTGTCACAATTTTGATTGTCGTATGTGAACTACTCGTACATACAGTAATGATAGGACCCTATTGCAGAGTGCGCCTGGGGAAGTATCACACCTTTGGCAGCTATTGACCGCCAAGCAGTAGTGTGCAAGCATTACCGTGTTCTGATTTGAAAAGCAATGTTACCAGAGAAGTTACTGGGAATGAAAATATTTGACATCTAATACTCAGTTGAGGTGACGAGCGCAGTGCAGTGTGGCGCAGGATTTTATTCCCAACTCACAATTCTGGCACTGTTATTTCTATGGGCAGGCGTGATGATTACTACCAGGCAAACGTCTCGCTCGTTTCGTCACTCCATTGCATAAAATCACGCACATAAGTACATCAAGGCACGTTAGTAAATCAAAGTATTTTTGTGTGTCTAACTTGTGTATGACTAGCGTTGTTGTGACTAAGAGGCTTCACCAATATTCTGCGCAATATTATATTTGCACGACGGAATCTCCTATCTGCGTATCTATACTATTTTGTTTATATCTATGGTAGGAACGTTCAACGTTAGCATTAGCACCCTATTAACGTTTCATAACTGGTTATAACTGCTAATAACTGGATATAAAACAATGATATTAGCGTGTTATTCTATTATATTATACAACAAAATGGTACCTAAAAGAAGTTACGCGAGGTGAGACAAATTACTATAATATACATTTTGGCAAAAAATATTTTAAAAGTACTTAAAATTATATTAATTATTTTTATGTTGTAGGGTTGTTGAGTAGATATAATTCGTTTTATTATAATTTTATAAAATTATGTAATTTATATGTAAATAAAAACTGTCTTTCTATACATAATATACATTTAATATACTATATACTACTCAATTCTGGTACTGTTATGGGCAGGCGTGATGCTTACCACTAGGCGAGAGGCCTCGCTCGTGTCATCAATCCTTGGGTTAAAATACTAGGCTACCACGAACCTGCATGCGCGTGCGTAACCGTGTATAATTATAAATAGTCAGTAATATTTTCTTAACTATATAAACTCATATACAACATCGTGGTTCAACAAAAAAAACACAAGGTCTTCCTAATCACAAAACCTCTCGCGGGTTTCGTCCGCAAAGAAGTATAAACCCTTTTTATTGCAATTTGTCAACCCCTGTCTAACATCGTTGTTATTAATGTGGTCAGATCGTTTTAGTTGTCACATAAATCTTTACAGCCTGTCTTTTAGCACATAAGGCTATTGTTGCACGAGAAAAGTAAAAAAAACTATTTATGATCATAAACCGGACATACTAAATACCTCGTATTAAACATTCTACAAAACACAAGTAACTAGTTTTTCCCACACACGATTTAAATAGTGCTTTGAATGACCCAAACCCAAACCCAAGATTTCCTGGGGCCAGGTCGCGTTTATTATTTTATATACCAAATCAATATATATAAAAGGGTTCGGGGGGGTTAAGGGGGTTAAGGGGGTTGGGGGTAGTTGGTAGAGTCGGTAGAAATGGTAGAGTTTTGCTAAAAAAAAACTGCTCGGGATGATTTAAAGCGGTGAATTTTGGAAGCGGGCCGAATTTCTTCCGTACGTGGACGAAGTCGCGGGCGACCTCTAGTTTCATCTAACGCCATTCAACTCTCTAATAACTAACGTCTCTAATTTCGGGTAATGTGCCCAAAATGCTGGCCACGTTGCCCCGCTGGATTGCGAGGCTAATTTTCTGGCCCAAATAAAGGCCAAATAATAATAAACGAATATACGAATAAAATGTCAAATATAATTATCGTCAAGAACGGTACTCGTGCTGCAGGTTCGTGCAACTAGAATTTGAAAGATATATCTTCTCGATTATTACGCAGCTTTGCGTACCTACTAGCGTAGTACAATATAATCGTGGCCAGGTCAGTCTAGGACAGCTTTTCTATTTTATTGTCTGTAGTCCAAGTCATTCGTTGTAGCGATAAAAGGGAAATAAAGAGGCGATTTTTTCACCCTAATTCAGTATTTTTCCATATGTAATTGTATTCACTTTTATCTGTAACCACCCAGTAAGCAAGTTAGTTACCAGCAGAAATAATAATCAAAAAGCTCAGAACGTTATCTTTGTAATCTAGAAAAGCAATGCGGCTGGCATTGCCTAAAATCAGAGATCGTCCAATCATACGTTTTTGTTGCCCTTAGACAATTTTATTTAATTTGCGAGAACAAATTCTAATAATTATAAACAGTTTTTTTAGCTAGGCCGGGTAACGGTTATAAATAATCGTAATGTCCGTTATTTTACCATCGACTATTATGGTTATTATCTTTAATTTATAGTAGGTATCACGTGAACTTATCTGCAATGGTTACATTATTCGATAAACGGTTCAAAATTGCAGAAATATAAGTGTTTAACGAACTTACCTACATTATCTGCAATGCTGATAAATAGTTTTAATTCAAATAACCACCGATTGCCGCAACCACTATCATCGCGGTCATAGGACAAAAATAATAAATAATTAAATAACTAGATAATTAATTTAAAAAAAAAAGAAACACGACTTCCCAGCAAAAAAATATATACTGACGCAGTCACTCGTGATGATCAAGGATTCTAACGATACGTCTAAATCTGATCTGATCTGAAAATACGATTATTTGGGAGCGGGCCGAATTTCTTCCGTACGCGGACGAAGTCGCGGGGGACCTCTATATATTATATAAATCGCTGATCTCTAATGTTCTAGGCCTTTTCCTTTCACCACCTGCATTATCCAGTGACCGAGTCAGTGACTCCATACCGATTGTACCAACAAATCACTACTACCCAATAATAACTAGATAATTGCGAACCAAATCACGAATTGTCGGTGTAATTGTGGTCTACTGTCGGATTAAACCTGCGGTTGGAAATGTCAGACCAGTCCATGACACGAATGAGCTATAATAATTATAGCTCATTCTGTGTCATCATATAATACTAGACTATTCATATTTTATAATTTAAACAGTGAGTGGTTTAACTACAGCTGCAGTTAGGGGCTAAAATAGTTTGGTATAAGTTGGTTTTTGGTATATAAGTTTGGTAAAGAGAACATGTGGAAAACGCATAATCCCCACGCTTGGCAGGCGGCTTGGCGGGTGCTGATTATGCCAATCTTGCCGTAGATAAAAAGTGGAAAAAGTTCTCATAAATCTTCCATTTATGAGAAGAGCACCTTTATTAATGCTATCCACATCTACAATTTGTTACCTAAAGCTATCACTGACATTTCTAGTAATATGCAATTCAAGATTACAATGAAAAGGTGGCTCATGAATAATGTGTTCTATGATTTAAAGGAATTCATAAATAGAAACAAGTCCATCGAAATGACATTGTTAAATAAACAATTTTTAATTTGATTAAGTATAACTAACTATTTTATATTAACATATTATTATTGACATGAATTTAAAACTAATATAATAAGGACCTACATATTGACATTAAATAAAATTAATTAACATACTAGGTATTTAAAGTAGAAATTATTTAGGTATAATAAAAAAATTGTGTACATTAATTTGTTCTAAATATTAAATGCCCGATATGGGTAAACTGATGTTACTATTTTGCATGTAGACCTAGCATAACAATTTATAATCAGTTATTAAATAAATAATTCTGAATCTGAATCTGGGTAAGTAACAAATTAATTTATCTATTAAACAATATTCCACTAAGCCACTTACGAAAATTTATTTGATTAATTGACTGTGGTTTTAAAACTTGCATTTAATTTAGACTATCTCAACTTACTAGCACAACAAACTAAAATTTTAGCGAAAGTTTAAATCTAATTCACCCAAAAAGCCCTCTACTGCAAATTGAAAATGACTAGCGTTTTCAGTAAATTTTAAGAAACAAAGTAAGTAAGTACGTACCTAGAATTCCTTTGACGAAGAACAAGATCGCGGCACATGATCTGTCGCAAATGAAAAGCGAAATAAATTGGGAAGATAGACATCTAAATTGGACCTAAGGCTATTTCTGGTTTTACAGGTTCTTATATACCTCGAAATAGCGAACCTTTATTGTTTTTGGCCAGACTCAGACGACAAAAAAGGGAGGATAAAAATAATGTTATTGTCAATGTTTTTAACCACGATCCCTTAAAGGAAATACTAAGTAATCGGATCCGTCTGAGAATGAAATTTAACATGAGTATGTGGAATGTTTTTTTTCCGAATGGCTTACAATCTTACATTTTCAAATTAGAATTTGTCAAACAAATTGAGTCGCTTTGTCGATTAGGTCATCCGTCCCAAACTTTGTTAGTTGGGGAGCAAGGAGCTTTTTTATTATGCTTGTTTTTATTTGGACCATTAAGCAAAAACTAGTATGAAATGCATTGCTATTTAACGTGAATATATTGATATTTTGCAGGATATGCTGCCGAATGGTGGGCTGCAGAATTTGGATTGTCTTGAGATTTTTTCAGCAACCTAGCCAGATAATTTTGCTGATTTATGTTCAGAATAGTAAGTCAGGTCGTATGAATTATGGATTCCACTTAACTCTTAAAAGTATTTCAAATAAGCCTACAGTTCTTCAAAATCTTGTTAAAAAAAGAACACGCTTGATTGGCTCCTAAAAATGCGGCTTAAGCCTTTAATATTCGCCAAACGCATCATTGTCATCGCCAAACGCTCGTCATGCTAAAGAACCTACGAATTCTACAGATAGGACAAGGGCAAAAATGCCAGCAAGGGTGAAAAAAATATCAGGGTAATAAATAAATAAGGCAGATCAGTCTTAGCTAAGTATGTTCTTAATTGCGACAAATCCTAACAGACAGAACAAAAAGTGGACTCTAAGAGACGGGTTTAAAATTAATTAAGCCCTCAACAGTTGACAGCAAGTTACCAAGTCAGCTAAGAAGTTCGTTTTTACCGTGCTGTACTTGCTCTTTGAATAAGGTTGAAATAACTATTCATGAATATAACCGACTCTGTCTTGGTTAATCGTTTTTGTAAGGATAACACAGTTAAATATCTGTCTTATTCCTACAAAAGTTGGGTGCAGTCAACTTGATTATGTATACTTTCCATGATCAAAGTCATTGAATCCTGAATCCTGAATTTTGGCTTGATGATGGCACTAGCTTTGAACATGGCTCGACGCAATGTGGCTAGTCTGATGTTGGTTTTTTGTTGGACTCATTTTGGAGAGTGTGTATTGGACCTCCAAGATTTAATTCCCCCTGTCCTTTTTGCTAATGGACAAGCAGGAAGCACGAAAAAGCGATATGGTTTTATGCTTGATGTTCCGAAAACCTACACAAACCATTTTAATTCTACTTTCATTATCCTAACCACTAAACAGCGGTAAGCTATTGCCTGAGTGCATGTTTCCCTATAAATTAATATCAACCACTACTAATCCAACATCTATTATTATACAAATTGAAGATAAATGAAGCTGAAAAATATTTTCATAAAAAAAGCAATTTCAAAAAGCAAAAAAGGTAATAATCAGGAGACTCGAGACATAATTCTAGGCTTGACTATTTTTTAATAACGAGTTACGAGACGGTCTAATAAATAAATTTATCAAAGTATTTGCATTACAACAAAGAAGTTTTAAACTTCTTTGTTGTAATTGAATTTATTTTACAGAAAATCAAACTTGTGACAAAGGTTAATTAAACATTTTATGTTTTACTAAGTTGCTTAGAAGTTTTCGAGCTATTCAAATGTAGATTAACCGCACATCCACATTTGATTTTTGGCCCCAGCATACCACCTCAGACGATTTGGTCTTTGGAACCATTAACATAATCAATATAAAGGAAACATTCAAAAGCAATAGATAGAGTGCGCGACATCAATAAGCCGCAAAATGGACGCGAACAAACCCTTGGACGATGCTCGAATGCGTCCGTAAGTCGCGGCTTATTGGCTGTGGCCAATACTAGCAATATGAAAACACAATGGCGCCACTTCTGGTCCGAGAGGTGAGCGACCAAAAACTGCAAGCATTTTCTATAGGTTTATTTTGTAATATTACGTCACAATGGTGGAGTAGACAAATTTTAATAGCCTGCCGCCAGTCAATCGGTTAAGTTAGCGCTTGGCGCGAAACCTTTTATCGGCCTCTGATACATCTATTACAGAAATATAAATGATTGACTATATTTTTTGTGATTATAATAATATTACAAATATTAATAATATCACCTGTGTATAAAATTTCAGATGCTAGAGAGTTCTTTCACGGCGTACCGATGTTTAATAACCACGTGACTGATGCGCTCGGTCACAAGAATTCCATGACTAACGATCGTAAAACTAATTAATATAATGCTTGCAAATTAATTTTCAGGTTATAGAAAGTAGTTGTAAGGTTAATATTTTTTTAAACTGCCTTAACGCTAAATCGGCCCAAACGCTAAGCCGCCCCAAACGCTTTTTTAGTTTCAACAGTTCGGTACAAAGTCGCGATCGAATTAATCAAACTAAAAAAAACCTAATTCGATACCAATAGGCTAGATAACTGATTAATGAAAAGAAAATGAAAATCTGATCAAAAATAAGCAACTTATAAGCATTTTAATATCATGCTAGACAGAGAGGCGAAACAGCAAATCCTGACGTCACTTCTCTGTACGCCATATAAATTCTATTCTGACAAGTCAGGCGTGACGTCATTTTTTGTTTTGTGGGAAAGGAACAGAGTTGTCTCTAAAAAAACTTTAAACACTCATAATATCAGAACATTATTAAGGGATTTAAATTATTATTTCAATAAACATACTATATTTACTTAAATTCTTCATCAAAAATATTGGTTTCAACGATATAAACATCAGTCATCAACCCTATTAAAGCAACTGTACCGATGAACCTAGACACTTAAGTACTTGGACGTCCGAATCATCTAGCGTCCGTCTAGGGAGCTCAAAGAACCCTGATATCGGATACATCCGTCACCCGCAGCTTATGGACGCATCTTATGGTTTTAGCAGCCTTTACTTCGAATTTATTTAAGGTAGCAATAAAATCACCACTAACTTATATCGCAATTAAATTGCCAGCGATAGATGTATGCTTAAAGGCCTTATGCACTATCAGATAACCCAAAACTACCTTACTAAGTAGGCGGGTGTTCTCAATCACAGCAATTAATCACGTTTCGGCTAATATCCGCCTACTGGAGAGCACTTACGTGCTTGAGCCAGGCAATTCATCAGGACACATTGGGGTATCTCAAGGTAACGCCTTCGGACGGATGTCTTTCAGTATTTACGTAATCTTGATTCAAAGTAGATGTCGGAGATTGATTAATTAATTGAGTTATTAATTGTGACTTTGGTTCAGTCAAGGAGTATTTTTTCTCTTTAAAAAGTGACCCTAGTTAAGCTTGTTCCTTGGCTTGATTTATCAAACTACAGATTTGTTTAATGCCGAGGAATGCTAAATGGAGCATGTGTGGTTTTATTTTTGCAGGGCTTGTAAGTTTTTTTTTACTATTTCGTGGGCTTGTGCTTAGGACCACTTTTACGCATGATTAGGCGTATATGTAAATATCATCTACACTGGAACAAAGATCCTTGAGAAGAAATGTTTAAATCCAGCCAACAAATGAAGTTGATGACTTCACATGTTCATGTTTGTGTATCAGTATTTATTATTTTATTATTTCTCCAGGTTGTTGCAAAACGTACGCAAGATGTTATTTACACTTAACTTCTCCCTAAAAATAATATTTGGTTAACGATTAAAGTAGTTCCAGATAAATTAGATAAAATGAGACGAAAGTCAGACAGAGTACTTCCGAGGATTCTGAATCACAATAGAAGCAACTGAAAATAAAATTCCAATTTTATTTCACGTCAAGGTCATTGAAATCGCACAGTAAATTGTCCCTATCGACACTTATCTTATATAATTTTCCCGATTCAAAAAAAATTATTTCAAGTTTCAACTAAAGAATAAAAGAATATGAATTAAATTCAAACAAACATTTTCTGCGACAATAATTTATTCATGAATTGCCCAAAGTGACAAATTCGCGTTTTATGCTCGTTCGTGTAAAAAATTTGTGTCGAAAGTTCTCGAATCTAGTTTAATGATAACAAAAAAGATTACATACACAAACATTTTTTATATACGATAAATTAAAATGTTCTAATTCTTTGTTTTTAGAGTTCCTGCAGAAATACTGTTTATGCGATCGATACTATACTATGCATCTCTTCACCTACGTCGTCTAACAGACAATCTGTCTGTCAATATAATATCGTTTGAACTGTTGTTAGTTATTAGGACTCGCTATTGGTAAACGCTGGGCTGAAATATTCCCAGAATAATTGTTATTATGGCCGATATCCAAGCAAACATTAAAATAGTATACAATTTAAAAAAAAAACGATTTATTATTAATCCCGGTTATTTGTATATGATTTTAATAAAAAAATAATTATTCTTCTTGATTTTTGTGTAAATCCCTTAAAACTAATTATATTTTTTAAATATTTGACTAATAATTCCCAATTCCTTTGCTATGATTTCCTCACGATGTTTTTCTTCATCGGCAAGTTTAACATTATGCTAACATGCGATTTAAATGCTGACCTTCTAATGCATAAAACACTAAATATTAGATTACTCACCTAGGGAGCAAAAGTAAAGAATGTCTCAGATCTCATGTATAATAATTATGACAAACATGAGTTCTGAGGCTTCTTTACTTGCAATCTTGGTGTGTATACGATTTTACGTGCCGCTGCGGGGAGGAAGTGGTTAATTTCGCTCCGCGTAGAGGGGGTAAAGTAGCCACTTCAGCCCCGCAGGTACGTAAAATCTCTTTTAACCTATTTTAGTTATAAAGTGTTTTGCCTAATTTGTTCCGAATCACGAATTGATTTTGAATAAAGAAGCCAGAACACTCTTTAATGAAAAGAGGTTTAAAATACGTTATATAGTGTTTTATGCCTATGACAGTTAGTGTGTGCGATTTCCACTAAACTATAATCACAGGTAAATAAGTAGTTTTTATATTATAAATATGTCCTTAAATGATATTACAGATTCAAATAGAAATAAAGCTGAACTCCGCAGAGTTCATTGTCAATAGCACATTCTAAAAAATCAAAATCAATTATCACAATCGGTAAAAAAAATATCTAATTATGTTTAATTAGCTTTTGCCCGCAGCTTTGCCCGCGTAGTAATGTTGAATACTGAAATTCGGTTAAATCGGGGCCCAACTCAATTGAATCACTAAAATACGTATATTATTGCATTTTTTCCAAGCCGCTTGCAAGTCTTTAAGTTTTCTTGAGGATGACCAAATTTGGCATGTCGCGTTTGCAATACTTACTTCAAAACAAAGCCGTCTTATTGAATTTTAAACAGACAGACAGATGGACATGACAAACTTATAAGAATTCCTCGTAGTACTACGGAACCCTAAAAATGTCTGCTAATGACGCTATAGTTGCCGGGGCCTTTGACCCGAAAGATTACAATATTTCTTTGTAGACAACGTTTTTGTTTTTTTGTTGGAAGGTGCTAAAATAGCCAGGCTTTCAGGGGAGCTAACTCGCGAGCAAGCAACATAGAACTGACCATGCGAACAGTCCTGGCTTAATGATTTAAGGTATTGATATACCAGCGTATTTTAAAGTTTGACCCTGAGCCTTATTGATGGTCATGGCAAAACAAACTTTTAGAGGAAATTGAAGCCTTTTGGAGTCATAAAGTAAGTCACTGGGAATCATGGGAATACGCGGCACAAACACTGTTTCGCCATGGGCACACCCAGTCAAAATGATGGCCTCAACCAGATTACGATGCAGCATTTTTACTTGTAACCTGGTTCCATTACACAATTTGGGTGGTCTTAAATTCCGAAGGAGCATGACGGGTGTACCTTTCTTCAGGATAAGCCTCTGATATGGTAGCCCCGCTGGTCTTAATGAATTTAAAAACTCAACTGGATAGTTTACAGCATCATCATTATTGCATACCGTATCAACAGAGTCAATGAAATGAAATAAGCTTAAGCAGAAAAAGTATGATAACAAAGAACGTAAAAAGATTACCAAAATATCGCAAGAATTACGAAACTTCGATAAAATACAGTGCTGCACTGATCGCTTAGGTAGACTCGGTGTGGGTTGGAGTGGGGCGCGCTCGAGGTACAGCGCGTCATACTCGGGTTTTAACGTATCTGAGCCGACGCGGGATGGACGTTTCGAAAGCGCTGTGCTTGGTGCGTGCACCGGATCAAGTACATGTGTTTAAAATATTTATCTTCTTACGCATAAACACTCGATTAGCTAATCTATAAATATAACTTTTTTTTTCAAATGAAAAACTGACCCGTGGCCTTCCAGTTTTGAAATTGTTTGAAAATTCTGAAACATGTTTATGTTTATTTTATCTTATCTCTTAAGTCAAAAAACTTAACAGCCTTAAATGGATGGTTTCGGCAAAATGGTATTTTAATGATACATTGAACCCCTTGCGAATTTTTCAAAATCGTTGCTGAGTGTGCGTTTCTCTGCATCAGCCCTTAACACTAATGGTATATCGGCCTACCCTGATTGGGCCATATTCACTACGCTGGCCCAGTGCAGGTTGGCGGATTCACATACACTATCGTATTTCTTCTCCTGAAATATGAAGGTTTCCTCATGATGTTTTCCTTCACCGAAAAGCCAGTGGTATTATCCATGCGTAAGTTTCAAAGAACTAATTGGAACGGGCTCGCCCGGGTTCGAACCCGCGACCCCAAGAATGTGAGTCGACCTTGATCTCACTGAAGCTACCACAGCTTGAGCTGAGTGTAAGTTTACACCACTCAAAATTTAGTTTAGGCATTTAAAAGTAAGTTAATTTAATATTAAAAATTAATTTAGCAGCTTAGGCTGTACAGTATCTATAATAATTATGTCCGTCAAACAGTCGTCTGCGTGGACCTACAAAAAAATTGCCTATGTCCGTTTCCGAACCTTATGCTATAACTACCTATCCAAAAATGCAGCTCCATCTGTTCAGCCGACCGATAAATACCCCCATCCCCGTCCCCATTCCCAGCCTCATCCCTATAAGCGCCCCCTTCCCCATCCCCATCCCGATACCAAATGTAATTTTAATATGAACACGCCCATCCCCGTCCACATCCCCGTTCCCTCTCTCGTCCCCATCCCGAACCCCATCCCATCCCCACCCCCATCCCGATTTCAACTTTCATCTTAATATGGACACGGCCATCCCCGTTCCCAGCCTCATCCACATCCGCATCCCATCCCCACCTGTCCCCACCAAATCCCCACCCATCCCCACCCATCCCCATCCCCATCCCGATACCAATTGTAATCTTAATATTAACATGCCGATCTCCGTCCCGTCTCCGTTCCCAGTATCATCCCCACCCCCACCCCCATCCCCACATCTATCCCCATCCCTATACCAAATTTCATTTTAATATGTACAGCCGTTACAAAGTTAAGGAGAAACAAACGTACTATCACTAAAACTTAGTTTTATTTTTTATACTAACGGGAGCTGATTTTGAAAAAACTGTGACACCCGTATCTTCTTATTTTTATAGTAGAATACGTATACCAAGTTTTGTATCAATCGAACCAGAGAATAAAAAGTTTCATACAAACTTTAACACCCCATTTAACCCCCTTCGGGGTTGATTTTCGAAAAATCCTTTCTTAGTGGGCGTTTACACCTCTCCAAAAACATACCCTGCAAATTTCAAGTCTCTACGTTTAGCGGTTTGGGCTGTACGTTGTCTATATGTCAGTCAGTCAGTCAGTCAGTCAGTCAGGACATAGCCTTTTATAGTTATAGATGACAAACGAAACCTAAGTTATTTCGAACATTAAAAAAAAAAGTGCAAAACAATACTTGGCATCGAGTAGTTTTTTTCTAAGTTTAGATCATTAAAATTCCCGGTTCTATTTAAATACTTTCTCTCACGAAGTATACCTAATTAGATACTTTAACGTCAAGAAAATGGTTTTGTGTTCAGTAATACAAGTTTTTATAGACTATTTTCGAAGTTTTGTAGCACCTGCTAACGACCGAGATTTCTTTTAGGGGTATTTTTATGAAGCACTTTGAAAAACACTGGTAATAAAGGGGAAAGATTCATTGTAATGCTAAAATGTGTTGCGTAGGCCAGTTTAACTTTGTAAAGTTTTTACAAAATAATCTGAAAGGGTTTATCTATAAGATGTTAATTTTTCAAACAAATCAAAGAGCAAAGTTTTTTCTGCAAAGTGCTAGATCATTATTAATTTATAATCATTATAATGGTGTTATTAGTTAATATAGTTAGTTTGCCAATTATTCTACCGCCAAGTAGTGTGTGCAAGCATTTATGTGTTCCGGTTTGAAGGGCAATGTTACCTGAAAAATTACTGGGCATGATGAGATTTTGATATCTAACATATTATCAAGGTGACGAGCGCAGCGCAGTGTGGCGCAGGATTTTGTTAGTCATTTTACAATTCTGGCACTGCTACTCTTATGGGCAGGCGTGATGCTTACCACCAGACTTCCACATAGAAAATCAGTCAAATAAAAAAAAATACACGATCAAGTGACTAGATAAACAAAACGTTTGCCTGTTGGTAAGCGTCACGCGTCCCACTAACAGTAGCAGTGCTAGAATTGTGCACTTGCGAAAACAATCCTGCGCCGCACTGCACTGCGCTCGTCACCCTGAGATATTAGATCTCTTCATACTCAGTAATTTCTCTGGTAACATTGCCCTTCAAACTGGAACACAGTAATGCTTGGCGGTTGAATAACTGGCAAAGGTGTGGTACTTCCCCAGGCGGACTCTGCAGTTGAGTCCTACCACTATACTAAATGGTTAAATGTAACGGTTTTAATTCGTTATAATAGTCATGAATAATAATTATGGTACAGGTAAAGATAGTAATATATATTGTAATAAATGATAATACTGCGTTTCCAGATACTGGATAAAAATTCCGAAATCTCATCAAACGATGCGTTCTGATAAAGGACGTAGTATAGTTTGAGAGCTTCTGTTTTATATTATTACTGGAACACCTTGTTAGTATTTACACAGAATAATAACTAGGTATTTAGAAAGCTCACAAGAGCGCGGCTCGTTTTACGGTTGGAAATATTTTTCCATAACGTTGTCGTTACCGCGTGGGTTATCAACGATAATGTTCTTTAGACGAAAATTGCTAGTACATTTTCGCCTACAAGAAACTACTTAGCTTGCAATGTAATGAAAACAATAAAAATAATTTGCATCATTTGTCGTCGTTTAGCACATTTCCTCTAGCATCTTTGAGCATCCTTTAGCATCGTTTAGCATATTTCCTCTAGCATCCTTTAGCACATTTCCTTTAGCATCGTTTAACACATTTCTTCTAGCTTGCTTCCTTTAGCAGATTTGTTTTAGGATCTTTTAGCACATTTCCATTAGCATCGTTTAGCACATTTCCTCTAGCTTCTTTTAGCAGATTTGTAATAGCATCCTTTAGCACATTTCCTTTAGCATCGTTTAGCACATTTTTTCAAGCTTCTTTTAGCACATTTTTTTTAGTATCGTTTAGCATAGTTTAGCACATTTCCTCTAGCTTCCTTTAGCAGACGTGTTTTAGGATCCTTTAGCACATTTCTTTTAGTTTCGTTTAACACATTTCCTGTAGCTTCCTTTAGCATATTTGTTTTAGCTTCCTTTAGCACATTTCCTATAACATTGTTTATCACATTTTTTCTAAAATCCTTTAGCATTCTTTAGCACATATCGTAACTAAAACACATTGCTGCTGCTACACTATGCTTGTAATGAATAACTTATGAGTTTTAGTTTCAAAAAACTTTTCTTGTTATAAACTTTTCTCGTTGTATCGGAGTTCGCGTGATTATTATGGCAATTCAGGTACATTATGGACTGGAATATTGTAGAAAGTAGAGCATTATATTTGGTCTTTGGATACATACTTTGATCATGTAGTAACGCAGCGTCATTACTTTTACGGCAAGCAAGAACTGTAAGGCGAGACCACAGAAAAGCGAAAGCCCTAATTCTTAGGTAGAAAGGCTGTCAAAACAATGTTGTAGAGCAATTGTGTGGAAAACCGTTGTCGCCAGTTTCACACTTATTTGTATAGAAACTACGACGAAAAAATGCCAATCATTGGTCGCGCATTTGAAGTACAACGCTCGAAGTGCCATTTTTCAACAGATTAAAATTGATCTAATTACGATGCAATGTGGTTTGGTTTCCTACACGTCTATTTAAATTGTCTTTTTGAGTATTTTCAGTTTAAAAACATGTATATTGGTAGAATTGTCATTAGGCGGATTTGCACTTGATGCCGGCTAGCGCGGCCTGTCACGTTTCCGTTCTATGGGCGAGACGAATCTCAAAGGCACACACATATATTATATTGTAGGGATAGGGATCCGTAAATGTTTGATCAAATTGCTGTCAAGGTTTGTGTATGGCTTTTCTGAAACATAGTATCGGTTCTTTGTAAAAATGTGAAGACATAATTAAAATAAAGTCAATGAGATGCATTTTATTTTTCTTTCTCTTGACACACATTACTTATAATTTTTTCATTGCTTAGAAACGGAAAAATGAAAGATTGTGTGTCTTACTCAAAAACGCTACTTAAGCTAACAAATGTTATTTAAGTTTAAGAGGTATTTTTAAATAATGCCCGATGTGTAGAACATATATATGTTTGTTCTGTGTCTGCACGTTGTATGTATTGTTGGAATATATTTTAAAAAATGAGTAAGTAAGTATTTTTTCAGCGATCCGGTTCCTGTAGTACATACTTTTTTTAGTTTGGGGCTAGATAGCGCTGTGTGAAATGCTTTATCAAGATTTATTTTAGCTTATTAACTATAGCTCTTTTTGCTTACAATCAAAACAATAATTACATACAATACAACAACACACAACAAACAACACATACAACACATACAATTACATTGGATACTTTATATGACATCCATTTAATTTTACATTAGGTTTAGTAGGTTTCACTACGTTATTGCAGTTATTTAAGTTTTATAAATATTAAATATTATTTAAAAAAAAAAAAACAGATTACCAATGAAAAGACTAGAGATATTCCACATGTTCAAGCCAGTTATAGGAGGTGTAACTAAATTTACCCAATAACTATAACATTGTCGTATTAAATATAGGAGGAACGGATCCGAACCAAATTGATTGCGGCATTGAATAACCTGAATAACCCTTTGTGAAACTAGGCACTATCCCGATTTCCATAATGGGACATGGAAACCTGAGATTTCCATAATGGGACAGAGGGCAGTCCTGTTAAATCTCCTTTACATCTTCGTTGATATTAAGAGATAGAGGCTAGATTTAACTTGAAATAATTGTAAGGAGGATATCGACTATAGTGAAGGGGTGAGTGGTCCTCAAAAGACCCGAAAATATTCTGATAAAGACTGGCTTCCTGCGATAAAGGTTTCATAATAAAATTATACAAATAGTATAATGGTTTTTAACATAATCATAAATGGATCATCATCATCGCCATCAGCCAGAAGACGTCCATTCCAGGACGAAGGTCTCCTCCTCAATATGGATGGAAAAAATGATAAATAGGTAATAATGTCGTATCTTTTCGGTGCTCAACAAAACTACTAGACTTTAATTGCTCTATAAATAGTTAAACTACCTAATTAAAACTAAGCTAAAATTAAAAAATTAATTAATCGATATAAGATACCGTTTAAACTATCTATAGGTAGCAAACCTATAGATAGCTTAAACGGTCTCTAATTTCGGGTAATGTGCCCAAAATGCTGGCCACGTTGCCCCGCTGGATTGCGAGGCTAATTTTCTGGCCCAAATAAAGGCCAGCATTTCGTATCTTACTTCTTATCTTATCTTACTAATATTATAAATGCGAAAGTTTATCAGTTTGTGTGTCTGCGTGTGTGTGTTTGTTACTCCTTCACGCTAAAACAGCTGGAGGGATTTGGATGAAATGTGATATACTTAGAGGTAGCTTATAAAATATCTTGGAATAAAACATAGGCTACTTTTTATACCAACAATTGCGGGTGAAACCGCGCGGTGCCGCTTATATATGACGGAGGAGGAGGGGGGTCCTTTCGCCATCATCATCAGCACTCATCGTTGATCCTCTTAGCAGTGGGCGTCGTCGGTGGGTAGTGTCGGATGAAGAAAACAAGCTCGTACAATCAATCAAATTATAATCTTCACAGAAGTTAACAGTACAGTAATCAGGTAGGCACACAAGTTGTAGGTAGGTACGTATCACAGAACGCGCGATGGTTCAGTGTCCACCGCACGCGCCGCTCGCCAATGGGAAAGTGAAGTCACCGATCGACGGCGCGCACGTCACCGACTCCATCGAGTGCCACCAGGTGGCGCTGGCGTCCCGGATACGACTCGATTGCGACACGGCCATCCTGCTTGCACACGTCCTCGTGTGATGGTTACCCTGCGAACAAATAGTCTACGACAGAAATTTGTTCCACTCGGTCACTCCTGACCAAACTCTAGATTCATTTACCCGATGAATAACGAACGAACTCTACGAACGAAAACGAACTCTACATTTTTATTTCTTAATCAATAATGTGACATTTGAATAACCGAAAATACAAACATCAGTAGCCTGGGCCGTGTACCTCAGTCGTTCGAATCAACTTTTCAGACTCTACAACAAAACAGATACCGCCAAGCTTACAGAATCCTTCGAGTAAAACCTCTAACGCCACGTACACAGACAGAGCCACGCATCACAGTCGTTCGAACCAAATTGCTCAGTACAACTGTACACAGTTTTCACAAAACTTAAACTCTCGCATAAACTCTACAAAATCTCTAAACTCTCGAGTAAGACATCTAGAGCCCCGGCTATCCAGCCGACTAGCAATAGCATTGCTCTCACACATCCAGCGAATGCATCAGATCCCTTAAAGATCTCCCGTGTGTCACCCCATGTTGACCACACGTAATGGTCTTTACAGACCCCGACCTCGACCAGAGCCAAACGCACACCGCGCTCCCACGGACTACTTGAGTTGCCTCAAGAGATACCGATTTCTACCGGGTTACGACTACGAAATAGCTACTGGCACGGTCGAACACAACTCACTATAGCACCTAGAGTCCCCTTACTCAAGTTTCAATCAGAAATCAAATTTGAACTTCATCGTTAACATCATCTACATCGATTTCGACTGATACGTGACCTGCTGGCATTTTCTGAAGTCGAGACTCGAACCCAAAAATCTCTCATGGCAGTCTACCTTCACTACCGTTCGTCTATCAACGCTACGTTCATCCGCATCATCTTTAGCTCGTCGTAGGTAAACCGTTAATAAAAAAATCAAAGCCTAGACATGTCATTGCCTGCTACCTCCTTCAGTCACGATATGAGTAGCAGTTAAATCTGATTGAAGCGTGGTATCACTATTATAACTCATCGAATTTACACAAAGAACTTTAGTTATTGAAAGCTCCGTTGCCCTCATGTTTACAGAAAAACCCTGGTTTAAAATCTCGCAACCTTGTCACTTTGCAAATAGTTGTCGAGCAAAACATGCAACAAAATTTCGAGAGAGTGATCGTTAATCACTACACGATAAAATCTGTTCTGTACTGAACACTCGTGTTTGACCAATTACCAGTCATAGCACCAACATTACTAGAACGTTTACCACTAAATTTCGAAGCGAAACTTTCTTTTACCAACGAGCATTCAGCGCCAGAATCATAAGCAAAGCATATCAGTTCACCTTTGTGATGTAACACGCCCGATGGTGGTTGTACGACGCAGACATCAACGCGCCGCTCGCTGCGCGTGCCGCCGACGTCAGCCGCCCGCTGCTGCCGCCGCCACCGCCGCCGTCGCTCGTGCACCGGATGGCTATTGACCCGGCTTGCCACATTTAAAGCACGCCAAGGGCTTCGCTATCGGCTGCTGCGCTGCTTGACTTGATAATGTAGGTGGTGCAGGTCTGCCACTCGAGTCTATGGGATTGCTTCTGCCCTCAATTCGCTTTGTCCGATGGTGATCAAGCGCTTCAAGTGTGAAAATGCGTTCAGTTTATCCCTTGATATAACGTTTGTAGT
The DNA here is from genome assembly GCA_905404285.2 of Erannis defoliaria. NCBI lineage: Eukaryota > Metazoa > Arthropoda > Insecta > Lepidoptera > Geometridae > Erannis > Erannis defoliaria. The sequence continues at coordinate 4,089,231 of FR990066.1, read as the reverse complement.
GAACGCCATTCTTTGAAGTCACGGGTCAAACTGTGAAATGTGTGCGAGTCCTGTTGCTACGACAATTTCCTCCTTGTTCACATCTTTCCAATGATTAGTCAGTGAACTAATCAAACGACTCGCGAACGCGGGTAGTGTTTCGTTTTCAATCAGGTTTTTCGCCGTTCATTTTAATGAGGGTACCCGACAATGTGTCGTCGAAATAAACCGTGGCATGAAAATTATCATAGACTCGTGCCATGTCATTCCTTCGTAGGCGATTTGTGATAGCCACGTGGATGCTTTACCTTTTAGCGCCTTGATGACCGCCAGAACAAGACGACTGCCGCTTGGTGGATTTTTGGCGAAACACAAATCTGCCGTCGCGCACAATGATCTTGAGTCGGTATCTCTTTTTCAGGATCGAATACAGGTAGTTAGTTCTTCATGGTAGGCTGGTTTTGGTGATTGCAGCGCCTCAATCAATGCTCGCGTGTTCTTATCTTGTTGTTCAAGCATGGCTCGCCACATGTCAGTCTTCTTGGTTCTGATCCAACACTGATCCCACTTCTGATGACGGAGGAGGAGGGGGTCCTTTCGCCATCATCATCAGCACTCATCGTTGATCCTCTTAGCAGTGGGCGTCGTCGGTGGGTAGTGTCGGATGAAGAAAACAAGCTCGTACAATCAATCAAATTATAATCTTCACAGAAGTTAACAGTACAGTAATCAGGTAGGCACACAAGTTGTAGGTAGGTACGTATCACAGAACGCGCGATGGTTCAGTGTCCACCGCACGCGCCGCTCGCCAATGGGAAAGTGAAGTCACCGATCGACGGCGCGCACGTCACCGACTCCATCGAGTGCCACCAGGTGGCGCTGGCGTCCCGGATACGACTCGATTGCGACATATATATTATCATAATATAACTATAATAGTAAGAAACGAACAATTATGTATTACTAGCTGTTAATCGCGATTTCGTTCACGTGCACATAATATCGCGTGGAGTTACCGCACATCCCACAACTGCCGTGATTACACAAAACGGGTTTGTTGTATGTATCGGGGCATTTAAAGTTTGGCGACCTTGAGTCTGCTCTACAGTTTCAGCTGCGATACGGGATGCGTGACGCTCGGCGTCTAGTATAAGGTGGCTCTCAATCTGCTCTGGGGATCTGTCAGCTGTCAGCTGTTCTTAAAGATGCATAGCGTTCGGCATCTAATAATAAATAATTATTAAATGAAAATCGTTGGAAAATTTCAAAAAGTGCCATCTAGCCCAAACTAAGCAAAGCTTGTAATATGTAAACCAGATAGCTGATAGAATATATACCTACTTATATACTTTTTTTTAATACATACCTACTTATAATAACATACTACACCCAGACACAGAACAAACATCTATGTTCGTCACATAAATGCTTGCCCTGGGTGGGGATCGAACCCACGCCCTACAGCTCTGAAGGCAGACATTTTACCAACTGAGCTAAGTAAGGCAGTCAATCTAAGCTTCGGCGAGCCAGACTCTGGTACTGTTATGGGCAGGCGTGATGCTTACTACCAGGCAGTCTCACTTGTCTTGTCCACTGCATTAAAAAACATACATTCACGCCTTTTTCTCGTTGGGTCACACAGATGCAGTATCGTTGCACTCCTTACGGTCCTGAAACAAATCTTTCGATTCTTCTCCTTTCATTCAGCTGTTGTTGTTCCACAATAAGCGTTGCACGAAACTTTTCACTTTCTGATCCAGCCTCTAGATCGAACCGTCCTTTACGAAAGAAGGTAAATAAGTTGACATGACTGATGACCCTTACTGTTTAACCACGTGTATTACCTAGGGCTAACTTTACATTAGGCGAAGGCAATAATAGATGCCCAGAGCAACTGCCAATTTGGCAACGACGTGCCGTTCATTGGAGGGAACATAGTGTTCACGGGTCTGGGTTGGGAATTAATCCCTCGGTGACCTGCGATAATTAACGACTAGGTATTGTCCTAGACTAGTTCTTGTTTAAGGTTTCCTAGTAAAAGGGATTACAACGGTCAAATAATTAAAGTTCTGTTGCCGACCAACTGAGGTTGCTTTGAATCAATGATTATGTTTTAAATATAAACATTGATAGATAGATAGATAGATAGATGAACTCTTTATTGCTCACACCACAGAAACATACATACAAAGGATTAAATAAATTAAATGCTAGTGCACAAATGGCGGACTTATCGCTAAAAGCGATCTCTTCCAGGCAACTTTAGGATGGAGAAAATTTAACGAAAAGACGAGGTGAGCTGTAAAGAAGAAATTCCTACAAATCATAAACATACCTACAATCTGATACTAATATTATAATATTTTTTTCATCACACTTGCTCGTAAAGTGGATCTTATTGCATCGGTTTTAGGCTCATAATCCAAGCTATTACGCACGCGTGCTTTTTACTTTACATTACGGCACATGGTGCTATAATAGGTATAACCCGGTAAAGTCAAGTTTGTACGTGACTGGAATTAGACGTATGTATACGAAGCACTCTTATTAATATAGCCGGGTAATACTTACAGTTTTTTTGTAATTCCAACAAAGAGTTATTATGCCGCTGAAGTAAATGTCAACCTGCGCGCGCATTCCTGGTTTGGGCGCCATTTTCCGCAAATGTTTGTTGACGTTTTCTCTATGTGGTTTATAGTATGATATTATTATCAAAAAAAATTTTTGTTTTTTCCTCGCAAGTGTGATGAAAACAGTCGTATGAAACTCTTGTGCTATGTTTCAATTCACTCTCGGCTTCCTTATCGCGCTCGCCTGCGGCTCGCGCGCATAATACCGCCTCCAGTGTAATGACCAACATAGCACACTTGTATCATAATGTACTAATAATAAACAGCTATAAAAAAAACAAATAATAAATATAATATTAATTATCATAACTTCTTACACTATCTGTTTACATGTATGTGTATCTCTATTGTGTAGTATTTACATGTATAGTATACAATATATTTTTCTATTCTGTATACTATAACAACAACTACGCCTTTTCTTAAATTAAACATATAAAGTTAAGTAGTCACCTCACAAGAAATAATTCTTAGTGTAGGTGCTACAAGATATAGAAAGCATTATTACAAGATGTGATTAAATAGAAGACAGCCGACAACCGAGTACTTCTAAAGGATTAAGGGTGATATAATTATTTTTGTTTTATTACTTATTGATCATATTATTTTTGTATGTTAATAATTATTATCAAATTACAGGTTGATCATCATTATTTTGTTTCAGGAAAATATTACATTGAAACAGCTTAAAATCATTATTTGATTTCAGAATTTATTAATAAATTGCTTTCAGGTTTAATTGACTTTATGTTTCAGGTTAGGTTCAATTTCAATTAACATTGATAGTTACAGTAGATTTTAGCGTGTCCCTTCATCCTATAAGTACTCGAAACGATATTACAGCGGAAAAACACTAGAAATTAAAACAAATTTTGGTAAATAGAAGAAATAATAATGATGTGTAAATTGGGACTGTATGAACTACTGAAATAATTATTTTGATGTTGATTTGATTTGAATACCGTCTTCGTTTCAATAGGGTAGATGACTGATGTTTAAATCGTTGAAACCAATAGATTTCATGAAGAATTTAAGTAAATATAGTATGTTTATTGACAAAATAATTTAAATCGGTTATTAATGTTCTGATATATAAGCGTTAGAGCCAACTCTGTCCCTTTCCCACAAAACAAAAAATGACGTCACGCCTTACTTTTCAGAATAAAATTTATATGGCGTACAGAGAAGTGACGTAACGATTTGCTGTTTCGCCTCTCTGTCTAGCATGATATTAAAATGCTTATAAGTGTAATATTGTAAATTTGAAATTGTAAATGTAATATTTCAACAACAAACTAGGTACATAATATCTTACTACTTATACTACTTAGCTAATTCATCATCATCAGCCCGGAGACGTCCACTGCTAAACGAAGGCCTCACCCTTAGATCGCCACACTGTACAACCTGCATTTTGAATCCACCCGAGACTTTCACAATGTCATCGGTCCACCTAGTGATAGTGATGAAACCACTCGTGGCATGTTTTACGAATTAATAAGTGAATACCAATGCAATAGTAAATGTTGTCAACACCTTCGCTGCTGTAGATCACTACCAACGCTAACCACACCAGCGTAGATAGCATAAATTGTGTTCCGAGCAGTGTCCATCAATAATGCATGCTAAAGACATTTCATGAGCCTGAATCAAAGACTATATATCCTGTTGACTGCTCGTCCGACTATATGGGACTAAATCTGCCCTGGTACTACTTTCCGATCCCCAAGCCGCCTGCCAAGCGTGGGGATTATGGCAACACCCCTCTATTGAGCCTTCGTCCAGCAGTGGACGTTCAATGGATGACGACAACTTTTCAAAACAATTTTAATCGTAATTTCTTACAGATATTTAAAAAAAACCTGTAGGTAGGTTGCTGAGCGGGAGCAAGGAGAGGCGGGAAATACCGTTCAGTAATTTGGCCTTCCCGGAGCGTGACCGGAATCCCGGCCGCCGCAGCTCTGTCCTCTTCCTGAAAACTGATTACCGTACGGCTAATTGCATCCGAGCCGAGGTACGCAGTGTCAAATTGACCATCGCTCGCACGAACAAAATGTGATCACAACGCAGTGTTCGTACGAACTTGCGATCTAACACATATTTGTTAAAATTATCATCATGCACGCTTTGTTAAAACTATCATTATGACTTTGCACAATTTTAAACAAAAACTTTTACGTAAAGTTTCCTTTATTGGCCAGAGACAATGTACAATTTACATCTTTCGTTTCTTAAATATATTTTTTAAATGCTTACCATATTAACAAAAAACAAAGGTAATCAGTAAAAAATATGGTTTGATGTTTAAAAAGGGCACTTGGTAAGTCAGTAGCAGGCAAACAAAATGTTAGAACCAAATAAAAAAAAGGTTACCAAAGTGCCAAAGCGCCGCGAGTTTCCAAAATTTGAACTAAAGATTGCCAAAGCGGCGGATCATGACTTGCTCAATTACATTATGGCTAGCCGTATTGTAGAACGCGAAGCACGCATACAATGCGGCGGCCTTACTTTCAACCGTAATACAATATGGCTAAACGTTAATACGCCGCTTTAAAAAACGGCCCTGTTTTTTAAAATGGCTAGCCGTTATGTAATACGGCGTATTCTGCAATTTGGCTGCGACATATTATATACATAGAAGTTAATATTGCGGAAGTTAATATTCGGTCCAAGTGCAACATAAGATAGCTTAGAGTGATGTAGCCACTAGCAACTCTGTTATGAGAGAAGCATTATGGCTCTACTGTCGTAAAAGTAAAAGCTAGCGGTAATAAAATGAGGAGTGCTTAGCCTAGATGTCTGGTTAGTGCCTAAACAAAACAGACTTGATGTGCAAGCTGAAATTTAATCTTGCCGGATATTATAAATAGATTATGTTAGTGTGGACTGTGTTATTTGTTTATTTATTTCATCCATCCATCAGCCAGAAAATGTCCACTGCTGGACGAAGGCCTCCTCCTTAATAGGGAGGTGTTGCCATATTCCCCATGCTTGGCAAGCGGCTTGGGGATCGCAGTATGTTCACCACCGTTAACGGAGAGGACGCTGCTGCCCGTCCTCCGGTGGTACTGGTTGCAGTTTTAGGACATACCCAGGTCCTTTTAGGACATACCCAGGTCCTGGTCCAGGTCGTTATTTATTTACTTTGGATATTTTTTAAAGATTTTAAAGATAAAGAATTGATACTTATTTACATTGACTCATATCACCTTCAGGTAGAAGAAATGCATTTCTGGACGAAGGCTTCACTTGCCAGGTGGCTTGGAAAACGCAGAATGCTCACCAACGTTAACCAAGATGACGCTGCTGTCCATCTTCCGGTGGTTATGGATGCAGTTTTAGGACATACCTAGGTCCACAGGTACATACTTACGACATTCTACGTCATATAAGGACATGGCAAACTGTACAATCTCTGACGAGTTTATTTGTTCCTCTTAGCAGTGAATTCACTTCGAGTCGACTGACTTGGTGAACAGTTATCGTACATGAAAGCGATGGTACGTAATAACAATAAAAATACTAAAGAACGCTGTGACGTAGTTAGTGAAGATTTTTCAAGATGATATTGACATTACAACATAATACAATACAATAGTTTATTGATAACAAGTACGTACATAAGTCACAAAAAATTATCACATAATAAAATGTAATAATAATTTAAAAAAAATACAAGTACATAATATCATGTGGACGTCCATATCCTTATTTTACCGATCATTGGTCACAACAACTCTAATGTTGCAAGTGAGTTACATCTCAAAAACCGTACGTCGACGCTCATTTGCCACTTTTTCTAAAAATAAGTCTGATATTGATACTTTTTCTTTAGTGAGAACCAAAGTACGTAAAAGAATACTTTGTAATGTTCATGAATGTACGAAAGGGAAAAAAGGTTCGTATTTCTTGTATTTCTTTTACGTAACTATTTACTTCAAAGCACTTCCCATCAGTCTTTCAAGCAAATAACTTCTTATGTCTCTATATTTCCCAATAGGCCTATGGCTTTCACACTTGCGCAAATAAACGCCATACTTATTTTATAGACTGAGCACAGAAAACTTGAAACCTTTGGTGTAGAGTCTACACTGTAGACTATAATTAGGTAGTGCTGAAAATACGCAAGACTTTGTGCATAAATCACTCGCAATTACGCGAAAACAAATAAATAAATCAATAGTAAAATTAACAAGGAATAAGGCGCATCTACTTCCCAGTTTTTTTAATTTATTTTATGAATGTCTGATGCTGTTGGCATCATATGGCCTCTACAGCGTCACCGGGTTTAGGCAAGCGCAAATGGCGCTAGGCCTAGTTTAGGTTAAAAGCGACTAGCTCAAGGGCACCTTAGACGGTACGAATATGGCCTTGGCCGTCGCCGGGAGTGGGGTCAGACTTGCCCTGGCACCCCAGAAGGGGTATGCCCTGGGGCCCTAGTAGGTTGATCTGGTTCACTACGGTGCGGCCGTTATATTACGAACATTTCGAGTGTCTTATTTCTGAGGCTATTCTATGATGATGACGCTAAGCTATGCAATTCTCACGCAAACAAACATTTATGTGACGAACATAGATATTTGTTCTGTGTCTGGGTGTTGTACTTGTATCTATTAATAAGTATTTACAAGAAAAATATATATACAGGGTTAGTCCTAATCAGTTAGCATCCTTTTGAGGCATATTTTGTACATCAAAACAAACAACTTTTATAACGGGGCTAACATTGAAATAGCGAAAAAAAGAAACAGCTGTTCCATACAAATAGTTCATCGACCTTGGGCAAAATGTATGGAAAAGCTGATACATTTTTCGCGGTTTGTATGTTGACCCGATAGTAAAAGTTGTTTGTTTTGATGTACAGAATACGCCCTTAAAAGGATGCTAACTGATTAGAACTAACCCTGTATAAGTATTCGATCGGGACGTAGGAGGGATCTGCATCTTCTACCGCTTGTTTTTGGCGAATGCTTTGACGAGCTTTTTGACCTTATTCCTGCTTGTTATTCTTGCTTGCTTGTTTCACTAGCGCACATCCCGCCATCGTCAAGGCAAATCTGGAAATCACATACCGTTAGTTTTGGCGATCATTCGTTCTGCGCACTTTCGCAAAATGTAAGAATGTCCTCCCCGCTAAGGTCTTTCCGAGGAGTATGGAGCGTTTTAAAAAGCGCATCTACACACATCTCTCTGAACTGGCCGTTGCCAGTTCAGAGAGATGTGACAACATCGACAACAATGCTAATATTACAGGTGTCCATAGGCGGCAGTGAGCTCACCATCAGGCAAGCCATTTGCTTGTTTGCCAATCTTTACATAAAATAATAATAAAATACTATCAGCTATCTGGTTCCCGTAGTATAAGCTTTGCTTAGTTTGGGACTAAATGGCGTTGCTGTGTGAAAAATGACCACTAATAAAATTATTGTGTGTTTATTTTCTATCGTTTTACAAGCACCAGTGTAAAATCATAGAATAATATTTGCGTAACTCCGCGAAACAAAGTCGATACCCGATGCTCGCGGGTGGGTAGACAAACTCTTGCAATCTTAGTTGATCAAAGTTACCTTCTGAAAGGTATACAGTACAATCTCTTGCAGTATCATGTACTCCTGGTACCAAGGGGCTTGTTATGAAATTAATGTGTTGAATTGACGTGAAAGCAGACATTTTAGTTTCATTTATACGGAAATACTCAAGTTCAATACTCTGACTTTAGTTTCGATCACATATTCAGGTGACCATTTCAAGGAGTGAAAACAAAAATACCACGTCTGTTTTCATAGTAGACGGCAGACATGACACTCATAAATATAGTTTTCTTTCTCAATTTGAACCTGTCTTGTACATAGAGATCCTAAATTAAATATAAACTTTGCTCAAGACGTAAAACAAATACATTTAACTTCTGCGCAATACAAAAATTAAGTGCCCGATATTAACTTACATCATTTAACGAGTTACACAGGTTAAGAAGCAATTAGATTAAATGTTATTTTTATTTTTTGCTTGTGCTAACCACACAATATAATAATAATACGTACTTTAATATTTTGAACAGATTTTATTAGTTTGAGTTCATAGTGTAATTACCTAAGTATCATGTTTCTCCATAATCTAAGCTATGTCTGTATTGTATTTGTTCACCTTTCCTTCTATTTATATACAAGAGTCCGCCCGCGTACGGAAGAAATTCTTCGCACTCCCTAATATCTTCCATCATCATCGTCATCATCATCAGCCCGGAGACGTCTACTGCTGAACGAAGGCCTCCCCTTTAGACCGCCACACTGTACGACAACCTCCCATTTGCATCTACCGGTTGCCCGCGACTTTTACAATGTCGTCGGTCCACCTAGTGGGAGGCCTTCCTACGCTGCGTCTTCCGGTTCGCGGTTGCCACTCAAGAACCTTTCTTCCCCATCGATTATCAGTTCTTCGAGCGATGTGGCCTGCCCATTGCCACTTCAACTTGCAAACCCTGCAAGCTATGTCGGTGACTTTGGTTCTTTGGCGAATATCCTCGTTCCGGATTTTATCGCGCAAAGTAACTCCGAGCATAGCTCTCTCCATTGCCCGTTGTGCGACTCTGAGCCTCTCCAAAAGGCCAGCAGTTAAAGACCACGTTTCAGTTCCATATGTCATCACTGGCAACACACACTGGTTGAAGACCTTTGTCTTCAGACACTGCGGGATTTTGGACGAGAAGATATTACGCAATTTCCCGAACGCTGCCCATTCGAGTTGGATTCTTCGGGCGACCTCTTTGTCGAAGTTGGACCTACCTAACTGAACAATCTGTCCAAGGTAGTTGTAGTGGTCAACAACTTCGAGAGTATCGTTCCCAACGACAACCGGCACGGGTACAACATGGACATTGGACATGATCTTTGTCTTGTTGTTGTTGTTGGGAAACGTTACTGATGTCGCTGAGCATAGTATTGAGGAATACGACGGATATGTGATTGAATATCTTCCATACCACTGGGTTATTAATTTATTATTTCCTCCCAATTTACACCCCCTTAAATCAAATTTAGCAAAAAAAAATTTTTTTGTTTAAAAAGTATATCCAATCAAAATACCAATTTTACTTAAACCACCAATAACTTATTTACTTAATTACTTATATACAATCAAAATACCAATTTTACTTAAACCACCAATAACTTATTTACTTAATAACTTTATTTACCAATAACTTAAAATACAAAGAGTTTTACTAAAAAAAAAAACATCCCATATTTCACCCCCTTAAATCATAACTGTAAAAAAATTTGGAAACATTATTTTTAAAATGAACTAACCAAATACAAACTTTCATCGCTATAACTTCAACAAATAAAGGAGTTTCATACAAAAGTTTTTACCCACAGGGCTTGAATTTCAAAAAAATCCTCTTTTTGTAGGTACAACCCTACGCATCAGCTACTTAGAACCAAAAGCCTAATTAAGCTATATTGCAATGAAATTAGGGTGACCACAAAAAAGGCCAAAATAAAAAATAAATGTTACAAAGCTGTGTTAAAAGCTTAAGTGGGATCAGACCGTAAAAGTAAAGTTTTTTTTTTGTGATCCCACTTTTTCCATAAAACGTGGGAATCAGACCGGAATTTAAGAGCGTGTTCTGACTAAGAAGCGCTGTGTTTTTTGTAAATATATTGATATAAAAATATAATTTTAGGTAAAAAAATTCGTAGGTTTATTCCAAACTACAAAAAACAAACATCTATAATATTTACATATGTACAAAACTTAAAATAAATATTTAAACTATATACTAAAAACTACTTATTTACAATAAAAAATAATAAAAAAATAGTAAAAAATATTTTTTACTAAACAACCGTGATAGTTTAAAACAGTGTTTTATAATTTTAGTTGTTTGTGAGTTTTACTAAATCAATATATACGGCTAATACGTAGGTAATAAATGTTTCAAAAATTTTAACTTGGTAAAAAATTGGTCTAAAAATAAGTAAAGTAGTATAATTTATGGTCCGAAACTAAAAACAAAATGGTGGGGGACAAAAAAATACCGCTTTGGATTATGGTCCGAAAAATTGGACCCACCTAAACATGAATCATACACCACCTAAGCATGAACACGTTTTTCTTGTTCGTGGTTTTAGCAGGTTTTTTATATAGATTGCAGTAATTCAAACCCTGTACATAATGATTTATTATTTATGTTATGTATATTAAAAATAAATGTTTTTATGGTTTATAACTAAATAAAACCTCAATCACACACTTTCACACATTTAAAACCTACATCATAATTTTTTTGACGTTTGAATTCTCTAAGAATAGTAAGAAAGTATAAAAATATTTTTCTAATAAAGAGCTCAGTAATTTGTTATAAGCTTTACCCCTAATTACATTGAAATATATGTATACATTTATCGATGCCTAATTAAGAATATTTTGAAACGCTATAATAACTATAAAAGAGGCTTATAAAACATAAGTTTGTTTGTTCTGGAACAAACATTTTGATTCCACAAAATACATTAATTCTTCCAGCGTAGTCATATCATCAAAAGTATCTAAATATTTAAGCGCGGTTTGAACAACATAATTTACTACAAAACATTTTATATGCAAACACAAACTCAAAGAAAGTGCAAATATTTGTTATAACGTAGAGACACATTTTTGTAAGATTTCACGTTTGTTCAAGCAAGCAAACCTTATGAATAGAGACGCGATGTAAGAGATTGCTTTTGCCGGATCTCTACTTACACGAATAAAATTGTATGCTTTATTATGTCTGTATGTGTACTTTGAATTCCCACCCTTTACAAACATTTATATGACGAGCGTAGCAGTGTGTGTGCAATAGAAATTTGCATTAAGGAAAAACAATAGGATCCCATAGTACAAGCTTTGCTTAGTTTAAAGTTAGATGGCGCTGTGGGAAATGTCCACCAATATTTATCGATTTTTATTTATTTAATTTACTTACTAGCTGCTGGGCCCCGCGGTATTACCCGTGATTATTGGGATAAAAAGTAGCCTATGTTTTATTCTAAGGTATAAGCTAGCTCCATACCAAATTTCATCCAAATACGTAATCCAATACATCAACATAACATCAATCATGTCATTATTCAGTGCAAGCTAATTTGTACTTTATTTGTTTATAACGTGAAGTAAGAGGTGCGTAGTCACGTGCCGCCGGGAGCCGCATGACGTCAACAAGCCAAGTGCTACAGTGGATAATCGACACATTGTCATATACAATTAAAGTACAAATTAGCTTGCACTGTTGTTTTCTGTAATTATTATAGGTATATTTACGTTTAAACGCGTTTTGGGAGTGAATCTGCCGTGCTCAGCTCATACCAACGATTCTCCGGATAATAATTAATTGGGACTTCGTTATAATACTAACCTTGTTTTACCTATTATTGTATAGTGTATCTATTAATTTATAGTGTATGTATTATTGTATAGTGTGTCCTGGTTTATAATGTGTACTAAAAAAATCCTAAAACGGCGTTCAGAACCACAAAGAGGAAGGGCAGCAGTGTCTTCTCGGTTAACGGTGGTGAGCATTCTGCGAAGCCCAAGCCGCCTGCCAATCGTGGGGATTAAATGGATAATTATATCCATTTGGCAAAATTATGCAATTTTTTTTTAAATTATGGATAATTGTATTAAGGAGAGGCCTTTGTCTAGCAGTGGACGTCTTCTGGCTGATGTGTGGCTGTGTGCTATCACATTATTTTGTACTGTCAGTAAACAGCTGATTCTACCGTTTATGTTTCTAAATATCTAATTTGGCCGGATAACTTACCCTATCTCTTCAGAAAATCTTATGAAATTCTCGTAGTCTCCCCAAACATTGCCTAATTTCATATTCCTCAGAAACGCGAACGAGTAAATAGTAATTCTGCGATCCAAAATTGGGATAATAAAGTTGTTTAAATGAAAGTAAACAAACAAAAGGCAGAGCTTTTTGAAGAGGTAATTTAGTCTACTCTCCGGCTAAATCTGGCACAAAATGAAACTGAGACGCTAAAATATGGGCAAAATTTGTTTTCTACTTTGTAAGCGTATCCTAGCAAGACCTGACTCAATGTGCTATTTGGAGGATTTTGTAAGCGCAAAGTGAATGAGGTTCCACAATCCACATGCGAAACTTTTCGCTGTTGGCGCCAGCAGCGGTCCGGATGTGGCAAAATCAAGTTTTCTTGTTATGCGTTGCTTATTTATCCATCTGCTCTTAATGAGGGCGTTGTAGATAGTCTAGCCCAAGGATTAATACTGGGTACTGTGCCTTGTTTTATGAATCTATGCAGCTGTTGACGGCCTGAAAATAGATTTGTAGGTTAGATAGAGGTTTACATTTATGTTGGACAGAGCTTTTATTAGCAAGGCAAAAGATTGCTGTACAAACCAGTATATGCAGATTATCCCTAGTAATCAGAGTCTAATAAGAGTAAAACCATTAAACTGTAAAAAATATATATATGATACTGACAGTTGACTATGGCCGCATCGACAATGCGCCACCTAGAGGAAAAACTACAGTGTGGGTCCACATTGATAAGGGGTTTTAAACCGTACTCTTTAGTTTTATTATGCCTGTATTAGTAAATAGAAAAGAAAAAAAAAATATTATTTTGAACCAAACTCTTTCACCAAAGTGAATTTTCCGAGGGTTTGTCCTGACAATATCGGCTTACAACAGACTACCATTGAGCATCGCATCCACATCTCTGAAAACTATTTCAAACACTGCATATAGTTATGCTTTACCCTCGATGTTCATGCTTGCCTGGATGCGGAATTTCTGGTTGGTTTCACAAGAAACATGATTGTTTATCTTCAAAGAAAAATGAACTAGGTCGTGCCTTGACTTGTGTGGATTTGACTTTTAGAATAGAACAACATTGGTGGACATTTCCCACAGCGCCATCTAGCTCCAAACTAAGCAAAGCTTGTTTTATGAGATAATATAAAAAGTTGTAATTCTTTTCAAACGCTACAGAAAAATCAATATTATACAGTTGTACCTATAGCAACAACTAAAGTAAAAATTTGCTTGCCCTGGATAATTATGACATTTCGAACACAAGCATTATAATAAGCATTTTAATAGGAATATGAAAAACGTTATATTATATATAATTTAAAATATAATAATATAACAGTGTCGCTTTTGTTAACCTCCAACAAGCTACACCGTTTCATGGTTGATATACCTACCAAAAACTCGTACGAAACGGTTTGATTCCACTTTCTTTATTCGAACTGCTATTGGAGAGTGTGTTTTCCAATCATTTAAATCTGGGTGTCGCGAGTGAATCGATTTCTTCTAGGCAAGCGTGCTCCATCGTAGACTGCATCTTCGTTTAACATAAGACGAGATGGCAGGCAAACGCAAGCTTATAAATAATAATAATAGTAATAAATTATATATTATAATAATAATTGATTTGACGTCACCATCGATGAGAATCTCATGAAGGCCGAGAAGGACAAAATCAGCAAGTACCTTGACTTGGCCTTCGAGATAACCGCTATGTGGGATGTTGACTCCTGAAGTCTCCGGGCTGATGATGAATACTATTTTTATAAAAAGGGCCTCTTGGTGTTGACTTTGGGTCCATCAACGCCTCCTAATGTTCCGGGCTTAGGCCCGAGTCAGTTTATATAGAAGAAATAATAGTAATAATAACCACCAAAAAAAAACACCACCGGCAGCTTGAGCCCTGTCTCGCTACTGGCAGCATTGAAGTTTTTTTTAATAATTTGTATTTTTAAGGGAGAGGCTTTCGTCCAGCAGTGGACGTCTTCCTGCTGTTGATGTGTGTGTGTGTATTTTTATATTAATTAAGTTAATATAAAAACTTAAAAATCTAATAAATTATTAATTAATATGTGTATAATAATAAAATGGACAAAGTATAAGGATAGTTTAGTAGTGATAGCGATAGTGTAGATACAGTCACTTACCTAGTAATTGCATCGTCTGGTTTATCCTGTAAACAGAGAGATTGTCCCTGTAGGTACTGGCTTGTTGCAAACACAGCTCACGAAGCTTCCAACCACAAGGGAAACGGAATTGGCAGTGTACTGAATAACACGCTGAAACTACGCTGCAAATTTATCCGGAGTTGTTAAATTTAAGCTTGAGTATCTATAAAAGATAAATGTATTCTACTATCTGAATGGTAGTTTTTTATTTATTTATTAAATAACAGATACCTGTTGGTGGACATGTCACACAGCGCCATCTAGCCTCGAACTAAGCAAAGCTTAAACTATGGGAATCAGATAACTATACTCACTTTTTTGTCTAACTCAGCGTCACACAACGGGCAATGGAGAGAGATATGCTCGGAGTTATAGTAATCGCCACGCAAGTTGTCAAAAAGTGGGGATGTTCAAAAAAAAAAAAACTTGTCATTAAACTTGCCAAATATACTGCACGGAAGTGTACACCACAAAAAAGCGAAGGCCCTACCTCTTCTCTCTTCAGTGGTGTACACGACGTACCTGCGCAGGCTCACCTTTTCCATGCCGACAATTTGACAACTTGTTTGGCCGCTACTGTGCTTTGCGCGATAAAATGCAGAACGAGGATATTCGCCAAAGAACCAAAGTCACCGACATATTTTATAGCTCTCAGGGTTTGCAAGTTGAAGTAGCAACGGGCAGGCCACATCGTTCTAAGAACTGATAACCGATGGAGAAGAAAGGTTCCTGAGTGGCAAGCACGAACCGGAAGACGCAGCGTAGGTATATTAGGACGACAGGTAGGACTGTAGTTGGACCGATGATATTGTGACAGTCGCGGGCAACCTGTGGATGCAAATGGCAGGCTGTCATACAGTGTGGCGGTCTAAGAGGTGGGGGGGATTTATTTAGCAGTGGACGTCTCCGGGCTGATGATGAGAGTACAAATTAGCTTGCACTGGATACGACGTTGTTGCTAATAGGTATATATCTACGTTTATTATACTGTGGTTCATCTATTTTTTTACATGTTTTGTTAGGATTTCTGTTTTGTTTTTTGATTGTTGTTAAGTATATAGTCCCGTTCCTTCCTTCTCTAAATAAGTCATCCTCTTATAATAACGTAATACCTATCAATTAAATTCCACACTTGCACAAGTTAAATGACATAAACAGTCTGTGGCAGACCAAACCTCATTCAGCAAAGCAATCGTACTGTTATGGGGCTTTTAGACTACGCTGTATTAATAAATCACAATTTAGCTAGCCAGTAAATCACTTATTAAAAATAAGTCTAGTATTTAGATTCATGCTATATGGGTCCCTACGACAACTAACCTAATAGGTGAATAAATTAAAGAGGTTGATCGGAATCTTTAGTACAAGCCTGCAGTTGTTATTCTTTAGTTTCCACTAACACGCCAAGTTTGACGATTTTTTAACAACAAAAAATCTTTTTTTTTGATGTGTTGAAAAAAAATATATATCACTTTAATAACCTGTTCTAGTACTTTCGGCACGATCTCGTAGCCAACGAGATGGGTCTATTATTTGCTCTTATGAGATGGGTCACCTGTCTTGATGCAACCGCTGTCTTTAAACAATCGTTAGGCACTTGTGACAGTTTAAAAAATACAGAACCATGTATTTAGTTCAATTATGTAACGTCCGGAAAATGACTTTGGTATAAATAGGTTTCGTTATACACTTTATTGAGCGCAGAACGATAAAAGAACGCAAAAGGGAAGGTACTACTAGTACGGAGTAAGATTTTAAGCTATGCTATGTTCCTATTGTTTATAACGTAGTCTGAGAGTTGTTCTGCATCGGACATCCGTTCTAATTTGAAATGCAAAGGATCGTATGCGTCCGCACCGTTCAGTACTTCGCCGTCGATGTCCACAATATTCACGTCCATTGTCCGGTCGAATGTTTTAACTTGTATGAGATTGCAGGGCCGTTAAATGTTTTGTGGTGTGGCTTAGGATTTTATATTGATAAATTGATAAAAAAGTGAAGTTATTATTTAAGAAAATTTATTCGTATTACAAATCTAAAATAGGACTTTCCCGTACCTATGTTTGATGTTATCTCCTTACAAATTTCACTCAAATCAGTTACAAAGTGAAGACATAATAAACATAGACACGCACAGAGGCAAATTTTCACATTCATATTGGTAGTTATGACAGCCTTGTAGCTCAGTTGGTAGCATGTCTGCCTTTAGAGCTGGAGGCCGTGGGTTCGATCCCCACCCAGGACAAAAATTAATGTGAAGAACATAGATGTTTGTTCTGTGTCTGGGTGTAGTATGTATTATAAGTATGTATTTACGAAAAAAAAATTGTATATAAGTATTCTATCAGCTATCTCGTTCCCATAATACAAGCTTTGCTTAGTATGGGGCTAGATGGCGCTGTGTGTATGATGTCCCCCAATATTTATTATTAATTTATTATTAATTAAAAGGCGGAAATGTAAGATCCACCCGCCATCTGATTAAGCGGCTTTGTTTTAATTGCATTGATATGCTTTATATGCTTTTAAAGAGAGGTAGATCTCAAGAGTATTGGCAGGAAGAGAACTTGGAGATGGTAAGCCAGTGATAGAGCTGGAAAAATAGTTGGGGTGGTCAAGACCACCAAGACCTACAAAGTTAGGGTCTTAGCGCAGTAAGAAGTATATAGGAAGGAAGATTTGATTTTACATTTCACGTCTTGGTAGGTATGTAAGGTAGGTATTTGAAGGCGATGTCTATTAAAATAAAAAAGGGTATAGACATCTACAAGTCCATAGTATGATACAGAACTAATAATATTAATATTTACCTTATAAATATACCTAGCTGACAAAACTATAGAAAAGACGTAAATACCTTTAACAAAATGTATTCTTACTTTTTTTTTCATATTATTTTTGGCATAAGTCTTTATTAACTACTACAAACTACAAAGACTACTTAGCCTACTACACAACAAAAAACAAAAGGATTGTATCCAGACCGATGAAAGTCTAGAGATAATCCAAATGCTCAAACCCACTACCAGTCGGCAGCGTACCATAGGTAGGTATCAATTTAAACAAAATAAGTACACGAGATTTAAACAAAAAAAAGGCACAGAAACAAGATTTAAATCAAATAAGTACCTAGTCCTTTGACTCCTGTAAAACGTCTTAGTAATTTCCTAAGTTGTAAATGATGAAATTCTACTCATTTATTCTGTAGGACCTGCGAATTGTGAAGCTGTAGACATTTTAATATTGAGTCGGACTCGAGAAAGACAATCGAATCGGTGAAATGGCTATTTTGTACTTACGTTTGTGCCAAAAGCAATTTGAAACGCCTGGCGTTTCTCACAAAGGCATTTTCAGACTGAATTTTTGCAGTTACATTTAACAAAATGATTTATTATATTATTATAATGATTGGGAAGAGTTTTAGTTTGTCTAAATTTGTACGATTAAAATAATATTTAAGTAATTAACGCTAGCAGATCTCAATATTTCAATATTGTTCTTACTTTTATGTAACGTTCGCAAACCCTCAAGGTTTTTAAAGTAAGTAGGTACCTAGAGCGTCGCCAGGTAATGGCTCAGCACCCCCTGGCGATGCTCATGGTAGGTACTGTTTGTATTTAAATGTGCACACAATTATATAATGGGGTAGCACAAAAAGCCATGGAGAGGTCAATGCTCGCCATCAAACTCCAACACCGAGTTCGTATACCAAAATCCTTCGATGTACTAGAATTCGAGATGTTGGAATCGTGATTAGAAGCTGAAATGTGTCTGGGCAGGACATGTTGGTAGACGAAGTGATGACAGGTGGGGTACTTGGGTAAGGTTGTGACCACTGTGTTGAGAGAAGTAAAGCAGGGCTTTCGCTTTTCTGTGGTTGTGACAGAGTGGTGCCGGTGGCTCAGACAAAGGTAATGGAGCGTTGGTCGTCCAGCTGCAAGATAATGTCACCATAGCTGGTCCAATTTTATCATTCAATCATTACATCTTTTTGTTTTATTGATCGGGAATACTCACGTATAAATAAAACAAAAACCTTTCAAAACCACGTCAGTTTTCTTAATGATCATAATACTCTTTGTACCTGGGTAAGTCCTAAAACTGCACCAGAACCAATTACGGAGGATGGGCAACAGCGTCTTCTCTGTTAACGGTGGTGAGAATAGGCTAGATGACTGATGTTTAAATCGTTGAAACCAATAGCTTTGATGAAGAATTTAAGTAAATATAGTATGTTTATTGAAAACATTATTTAAATTGGTTAATAATGTTCTGATATATGAGCGTTTAAAGTTTTTGTTAGAGACAACTCTGTCCCTTTCCCACAAAACAAAAAATGACGTCACGCCTTACTTGTCAGAATAGAATTTATATGGCGTCCTGACAAGTGACGTTTCGATTTGCTGTTTCTCCTCTCTGTCTAGCATGATATTAAAATGCTTATAAGTTGCTTATTTTTGATCAGATTTCAATTTTCTTTTTATTAATCAGCTATATTTATGGGCCACATTTGAATAGAAAAATAAAAAAATACCAGTCATCTAGCCTATTCTGCGAACCCCCAAGCCGCCTGCCAAGCATGGGGTTTATGGCAACCCACTTCATCATTATCAGCCAGAAAACGTCCACTACTGGACGAAAGCCTCTCCCTTAATAGGGAGGGGTTGCCATAATCCCCACGCTTGGCAGGCGGCTTGGGGATCACAGAGTGTTACCACCGTTAACTAAGAGGACGCTGCTGCCCGTCCTCCGGTGGTACTGGATGCAGTTTTAGGACATACCCAGGTCAACCCACTTAATAGGGAGCTACTAAGTGAGAGGCCTTCATCCAGCAGTAGACGTCTTCTGGCTGATGTGAGTATGTATTTATGCTGATAGCTTTTTAGGCTGATGTATTTATAATATCCTTTGTAAGTGTTGTGAATTTGTTTTAGTTTGCTTTCATACGAACAGGAATTTGTTTTATTACAAGTAAGTGTGCCGTGAATGTTTACCTCGTCCCCTGCAGAAAATGGCAGAATAATATGTTGACAGAATATCGCTATGGGCATCTCCAAAGGATATGCTTAAAGAGAGAGATAGATATTCCGTGTTTTAATATTCTTATGAGATTTTTCATTCGGTCGGTGTGCGGCCCTCGTCGTTTTGTATAAAGTGGGGAAAGAAGACAGAATTTTCATATCAAAAGAATTTTATTCTGAAATTTTTAATCTATGCTCTAGATCTACAAGTCAGCGATCTCCCGAGAGTTCGCGAAATTATCTTATATAATTTTCTAATAAAAAGAAGTAGGCGTTAGTTACCTTATTAAATCGAAATTAGGGGCAGCGCCCTAGGACAGACTGCTTTTAAAAACTACAATATAATTTTATGTATATACCTATCTACCTACTTATTATTGTGTTTAGGTATAATAATAATCTCACATATAAGTTTTTTAGTAAATTGACATAAAAAAACAACAATGATTATTATACCTTTACCTATCTATAATCATAATTATTTAAGATAATATTATAATAATAATAACAAAATAATATAATTAATAATAATAATAATATATTATGTCGTAAGTAAGTAATATATATAATGTCGATGTATGACAATACTAAAATATCATACGTCGATATGTTCCATAAATGAGGTAGTGTCACGATCTGGTTTGCATTAACTACAAGTACTTAATACTGTGAAGTAGTTTTCCTCATGATGCAATGAATGAATCAACATACCTTCTTTATAAGAAAGCATATAAGTTATAGTAAAGTAACTCAGTGAATCCCCTAATAGCTACGCTGTGGATACACAAATGAAAATATTAAACAATAACCTTCGTTTAAGTTAGAAAACAAAGTTTCATTATTATTTTTGTAATTCATAATAACAAACCAAACACAGTCATGAAACATCTTCTTTGTTTTTTTAAAAATAACCATACGTACTTGCTTAAAATATTGATATACTTACTGTAGTAGCATTTATTATACAGGTACACTACCAATAAATAACAGTAACGAAATACGTTACTGTTTGGAACTGTAATTTGTAGCCCAATCATCATAAAAAAAGTTTATAAGACAAATAATAATAAACATAATTATTACAAATTTATTTGTCAAAATAACAATATTCATTAAGATTTTGCGCATTTTTTTTTTTAATGATTATAGTGTAAGTTAACTTATGGCTTATATTAATACTAGAGGTCGCCCGCGACTTCGTCCGCGTGAAAAAGAAATACGGACCGCTCCCATAAATCTCCACTTTAAATCATTCCGAGCAAGCTCTACCGACTCTACCGACTCTACCGACTCTACCGACTCTACCGACTCTACCGACTCTACCGACTCTACCGACTCCCCCCCCCCCCCAACTTCCCCCTTTGAATGAACTACCCAAATATCAATTTTCATCATTATAACTTCAAAAACAAAGAACTTTCCATACAACATTCCCCTTCCCCTTTCCCCCCCTTAAATCGTACCTGTAATACGTCGTACGTACCTAATTTTTTTTAGAACACAGTTATTTTTATTTTAAATGGACTATTTAAATCAAAATTTTCGTAACTAAAACAAAAAACAAAGGACTTTCATACAAACTTCCCCCCCCCCCCCCCCTTGGGGATCGAATTTCGAAAAATCCTTTCTTAGTACACCCCTCTGCATCGAGACGAATACACCCTTCAAATTTCAAGTCTGTACGACCAGCGGTTTGGGCTGTGCGTTGTCTGTCAGTCAGTCAGTCAGTCAGTCAGGACAGAGCCTTTTATTATACATATTAGATAAATATTATAATTTTAATCAAACCTTAATTAGGTATATTAGTTTAAATAGGTAGTTTTATAGTATATGTGAATAAAATTATCGTAACCTACACATGGAAATTGGAAACGCACCCTTATCATGGACGTTCGCGATTCTGCAATAGCATGCCATCCTGCTCGTACCAACGCACTCGAACCATGCGCCCTCCTGCTCGCGCACGATCGCAATCAGAATCACGAACGTCCATGATAAGGGTGATGGTGACACTAACGATTTCGTTTTCGGTAGGTACTCTTATCGATAGGTAATGGAATTTATTTTTTTGTTTGCTATGCAATTGTGCACCTGGCTTACGCAAAATTTTGCGCGGATGCACGCTTGTGTCTGTATTGAAAAACAGTAGGTAGTACCACAGAATAAATAATAGTACTGTTACTTACTTATGAGTCGCGCTAAATAACCCGTGGGACGGGTTTACATACGCGCGCTAGCGGCGAGTGCACGCGGCGGGCGCCCGCTTGCAGACATCACATTAATACTACTTTAAAGGCGAAAGTTTGTCGGCATATCTGTGTGTGTGCGTGTATGTTTGTTATCTTTTCACGCCAAAACGTCTGAACGGATTTAGAAGAAACTCAGAATGTAATTAGCTTATTTCCCGGATTAAATAATAAAATGATTGCCTCCTTTTTATCATCATCATCATCATTGTTTTTCATTTTCATCATCGGGTGGGATCGCGGGGCGCAACTAGTATAATATCACAAATGCAAAAGTTTGCTTGTATGTATTTGTTATCTTGTTACGCCAAAATGGCTGAGCGGATTTAGATAAAACTCAGAATCGAGATAGATTATTTCCCGCATTAATGTATAGGCAGCTTTTTATCATTGTCATCACCGTTTTCATCATCACTCGGGTGAAACCTCAGGATTCAGCTAGTTTCTCACAATTGATTGAGCACCGCTACGTGCCGCAAGTCATCGGAAAGTACTAACTGTACACGTTTGAGGCCTAAACTGTGCTAGCGGCGCAGTACGAGGTACACCGCCGCCGGCACCGTGGATTTCAGAACCGCCTATCGTACGTCTATTGCTCCGCTCCGCTCCGTGCACCCGCGCGAGTTTTAGCGTACGCCTTAAAAAATACTGGTTATCATCACTTAAAACTTACAACTCAGTCTCTAAGAGTAAGCTTGTGTTAGTGCTCGTTTCATTGGTCAGATCTTTAGATATTGTGACATTTGTTTGTACATAAATGTGAGTTGTTTATTTACATGTAAATACATTTAGGTAAAAAGTATTTAAAAGTAACTACTTAAAATGAAATTTAGTCAAAATAAAATATGTACAAGACCTGAAATATAAAAAGTAAAAAGTACTTTAAACAAAGCCTAAACAAAAAGTGAATGAATGAATGTGATGTTTTTATTTTCATCAAATGCTTCACACTTTTTCAATCGAATTTTGTGACATACCTACTTATGTTATTGGAACCTTTATCCGGTTCTAATTTTATTGTGATCCATAAGCTTAAACCGAGCAGAATGCACTTCAACAGGATAATGATATCCTGAGTAGGCTTAAATTAGATATTATGTTTATCCTTGTAATTTACGATAAGCGAAGCATTATTATATTATTATGTGTAATATGTTTTGTAAATAACATACTTAAATACCAAATGAGCCAATTAAGTCTGCTATGTTGCCTTTCCCAACAACATTTTTGAGCTTAAGCTTTCAGTTGGAACAAAAACTTCACAATAAAGTCCATCCTTTCTTGACCAATAAAGTTTTCAGAAACACTCGCCAATGAGGATCCACAGGCGAAACTTATCGCTGATGGCGCCAGCGGCGGTACGGATGGGCCAAAATCAAGTTATCTTGTTAATCGTTGCTTATAATATATCTATCTTCAATTTTTTTTTTTTTTTTTTTTTATCTTATTTATTTATTATAGAGGGTTTTTATCAATGAGAATGCCACCCTCGATCAATCTCTCTCTTACTATCCACATTAAATTATCTACGGCTACGTTTTATACCTAGCCTCTATCTTCTTTTGATTCTTGATGAGGGCGTTGTCGATAATCTTGTCCAAGGAAAAATACTGGCTAGTGTGCCTAGTTTTAAAAATCTATGTTGCTGTTGATGACCTGAAAATAAATTTTGTAAGTTAGATAGTTGTTTACATTTTCATGTTACTAATGAAACTATCCTCAATCAGACTTCTTAAAAATTGAATATTTTTATTATGAAGTGTTTCCATACTTTGGATATTTTTATGATTTTAAAGCATAAACAGTAAGAAAAAGTATGACCTCTGGCAAGACTTGAACCTGCATACACAGAATAAATAATAGTACTACATACAGAAAATTCACTCCGCAAAGGAATTGAAATAAATAAGGACTCTATCTACTAGGCAATAAAGTAGCAATTCAACTCGCACAGCGCTGGATACCGCTCGCTATCTTCACCTAGATATTCCGCTCTCTTTCTATCACGTATACTTAGTTACGTGCGACGGGGCTAGCGTGCGGGCGGCCACTGACTTTTGCCTTGCACTGTCCTCCCGGACGGAGCGCCGGCCAAACATACCTAAACTGCGGAGAGATACCCCCCTGCTGCATACGAGCAATCTCTGGGTTTACGTCCCAACTGCTTTGCCAATAAAGCTACAGAAGTCTCTGCCTTTACTACTCTCATAATTCTCAAACCGTTTAAGCTATCAACTAAAGCATCGCAAACTACAACGAATCAAGTAGGTAGTCAATTATTACAATTATGGTTACCTATGGGTTACCTTCTTTCTTTTTCCGTGCAGTTTCCAGGTATACAGGGTTAGTTGTTAACAGTTAGCATCCTTTTAAGGGCATATTATCTACGTCAAAACAAACAACTTTTACTATCGGGATAACATTGAAATCTCAAAAAAATACAGCTTTTCCATGCATTTTGCCCAAGGTCGATGAACGCAACTATCAACTCAACTCTTTTTGTATGGAACAGGTCATATTTTTTCTCGATTTCAATGTTGGCCCCTTAATAAAAGTTGTTTGTTTTGATGTATTGAATAAATGCCCTTAAAAGGATGCTAACCGATTACAACTAACCCTGTATTTCTATGTTTTTAAAGCTTAAACAAGAAGAAAAATTATGACCTCCGGCAGGACTCGAACCGGCATACGAGCAGTCTCTATGGGTTAAAGTCCCAACTGCTTTGCCAATTAAGCTACAGAAGTCGCACTGGCTATACTTTTTGAATATAAACAAACCATAGAGACCGCTCGTATGCAGGTTCGAGTCCTGCCGGAGGTCATAATTTTTCTTCCTGTTTAAACTTTAAAAACATAGAAATACCATAAGTGTGGAATCACTTCATACAAAAATATTCAAAAAGCCTGTATTTTTTTATAAGACCTACCCAACATTTTCAGATGAAGTCTAGATTGGCAGTAACATGCGTTTGGTTGTTTCTTCTATCGACACTTGACTCGAGCGGGGCTTTGAGGATTCTGGTAGCTTTTCCAATGTGTTCCAAAAGCCACAACATTCTCGGACAAGGAGTCGTCAACAATTTACTTGAAGCTGGACATGAGGTGATTTACAAACAATAATTTCTTTATTTCTTAAATTAATAAATAAACATTATTTTTGTACTTAAATCAAAATTAATTCTCGGTGGCTTAATTTTTTAATAGCTTACATGGATTCTGCATACGTATAAGCCTGGTTTTCGAACGACATTATTTTAACCAGTCTAATTCAGTTAACAGCGGTTGCGATGACCCAGTCGGAAGATAATGGATCAGGCTTGCACAGGACCAAAAAAGAATATCACAAACGAGAGGAGGCCAATACTCAGCAGTATATGGAAACAAAGTGATTAAATATTGAAATAAACATAGCATAAAATATTGTAGGTCTCAACTCTATATCTATATTAATATACCTTATATATTTTTTTACTAGATTTCTTTTGTAGGTGGTTTTTTTCACATCATTCCCTAGAGCAACACCGCTTCAAAACCTGACAGAAATAGATTGTTCGCCCATTGGATTGGAATTTAAAAAGAAAGCCGATAAAAGTGAGTACAAAAATTAAGATGGTCATTTCTAAAATTACTGTACAAAATATTTATACCAACTTAGTGTTTTTTTTGACCTTCAGGAAAATAATTGTGCTATTGCTATATGAAATAGAAGCTATAATAGAATAGTAATGTTGAACATTTTTTTTTCATTCACGTCTAATTTATTAGTGCATATTTCTTGCAGGAACGTTTATAAAAGAACTTTAGGAAGATTAAAATTTGGGGGTTTTCCCGATTGACCACCAATTTTTTGAGCACCCATGAAATGAGCACCTAGTATATTCCCAAAACAGCACCAAAATTCAGCAACAAAATGTTGGCTTAAACAAAAACAAAACAAAAAAATAAATCTGATTTTATTCCCCTTTGAGTACCTACGGTAGCACAGCATCTAGTGATTCTAGATGAATGGATGGCAACAGACACTTATTGTGAATTTTTTGTTCCAGCTGAAAATTTTAAGTTCAAAAATGTAGTTGGAAAAAGTAACATAGCAGACTCCGTTGACTCCATGTTATTTATCGCCGAATTCCACAGAATGTTTCTGGATTTCAAACCGGTATACAATTTCTTAAGTGACCCGACGGAAAAGTTTGATCTGGCTATTATGGAATGGTTCTTCTCCGAAAGTATTGCAGGGTGAGATAATTGTACATTTACACGTGTAAATTTGAGGAAAATAGCATTTTTTGTATAATATTTGTGTAGTGGCCTATTATTATATCTGGTTTGGATCCAAATCAGACCAAAACAGACCTCTTCTATTTGGACCTGGGTATGTCCTAAAACTGAATCCAGAACCACCGGGGGACGGGCACCAGCGTCCTTTCGGAAAACAGTGGTGAGCATTCTGCGATTCCCAAGCTGCCTGCCAAGCGTGGGGATTATGGCAATCCCTTCTTAACAAAGGGGAAGCCTTCGTTCTGTGTTCTTCTTCGCTCGGCTTTAGTGGACGTCTTCTGGCTGTTGATGTTTGTATGTGGATACCTAGTCAAATTTGGTCCAGTTTTTAACCGACTTCAAAAAAATTGTTTATCAATTCGACACTTATATTATTCACATACCTATAATAATTTATTCGGGCTCTCAAACAAAAATAATAACATTTTATGATTTATTTTATTTTATGTTTGTACGTTTTTAAGTTTGTATGTCGGTATGTATGTTTATCCACGCATTTCTCCAAAAATATTAATCAGATTGTGACCATTCTTGTTTATTGGCTTACGTTAACTTTAAACGAAGATAATTATAATAAGTTCAACAGTGCTTTATCAAAATCGGTTAAGAATTTTTCGAGATAAGGACGTGTAACTGTGACGGCCTGGCTTATGAGGTGGTCCAATAAAGTTCAATGTTTAATTAAAGTTTGTGTACTTACTTGTGTTTACTTGAAATTGGACCGTGCCGTATCATCTTCTTTGTAACTATTTTAAAATTAGACAAATGGTAATATTGGCGAATTGAATTATACAACGATTCATAAAAGACGAATGTATAGAGACACTAGGCATTACAAAATGTCACATAACACAGCTGAGCTCAAGATTCCTTCGTCAAAAAAAACGAAGCATTACTTTTTATTTATTTAGTTTTTTTTTTTTCTTTATATAAATCTTAAAGAAATATTTCAGAATCCCGCCACTGTTTGAATGTCCGTTCATTTGGATAGCTTCCACGGAATTCCATGGGCTTGTCTTAAGAGTCATAGACGAAGTACCCAATCCTGCTTACAGTGCTGATATCTTCTCTATAAACACGCCACCGTTTACATTTTGGGAGAGAGTTGGCGAATTGGCGACTGCTTGTTGGAGATATTACGTTGTAAAGTAAGTTAGAGCCTATAAAGTAGAGTTATTTGCTAACTTCTCACTGCCAACAAAGTGGAGACTCGTTTTCGTGTTCATCTTTTAGTTATTTTAATTGTCTTTGTCATAACTACACAATGATGACAAGTATTGTTAGGACTGTATTGCAGAGTCGCCTGGGGAAGTACCCCATATTTGCCAGTTATCCAACCGCCAAGAAGTAGTGCAAGCATTATTGTGTTTCAGTTTGAAAAGCAATGTTACCAAAGAAATTACTGGGCATGGAGACTTGATATCTAATATCTCAGAGTGATGAACGCAGTGCAGTGCGGCACAGGATTTGTTCACAATTCACAATTCTGGCATTGCTGCTGTTATAATGCAGACATGATTTACCCCCATGCGAACTCCATTGTTTATATAAACATGTGTAACTTAGACGTAGAAAATAACTCTCTAATTTTCAGTTTCATCATCGCCCCATACGAGAAATCTCTCTACAACCGAATTTTTCCCGTCATAGCTGCAAAACGGGGAGTCTCCATGCCGCCTTACGAAGAAGCAGCATACAGTGCCTCCATGTTGTTGGCCAACACACATCCATCTATTGGAACTCCTTACAAGCTTGCCCAGAATGTAAAGCACATCGGAGGGTATCATATTGATAGGAATGTC
Source organism: Erannis defoliaria (assembly GCA_905404285.2). Taxonomy (NCBI): domain Eukaryota; kingdom Metazoa; phylum Arthropoda; class Insecta; order Lepidoptera; family Geometridae; genus Erannis; species Erannis defoliaria. The sequence goes on along the minus strand of FR990066.1, from coordinate 4,061,287 downwards.
ACGGCATTACCAAAGGTAAAATAAAAATAATAAAACACAAAACATACTTAGTTTATAATTGATGCTTTCTGTTCTAAATTCGTTTTGAAAGCAATGGCAAGTGTATCATTAATTTTAACGTAAATGAACAATCAAAAAAAAATAATTTCGGAATGTCTAGTATAAACGACAGTAAAACTGATAACATACGGGTAGACTTTATAGAGGACTGACCGAAAATGAATCGGGGTATTCCCATTTGAGCACCCATTGAATTCCTTCTACGCTTAACACCTTTGATTGATAGAGAGCTGACTCCTCCAAGCTTAAGGTATAAGTCATAAATCTTCATCTATGATCTCTTCATCAATGTCTTCCTTATCTTCGTCTTCATAAATGATGGCATCTTTTTCAGGATCTCCAAAAAGTTATGGATGAGTCCAAACACGGCGTGATTTACTTCAGCATGGGCTCCAACTTGCTAAGCAAAGATATGAGTACTAATATGAAGGAATCTTTTGTCAAAATGTTTGGAACATTGAAGGAGGATGTAATTTGGAAATTCGAGGATGACATGGATAATGTACCTTCGAACGTACACTTGGTGAAATGGGCTCCGCAACCCAGCATTTTAGGTAACTAGGAAACTGGCTCAAAATCATCATTCCTTTCAGTGTCAGTATCCAATTGACTCATCATCATCAGTCAGAAGACGTTCACTGCTGGAAAAAAGCCTCCCCCTTAATAGCCATATCATAATAGGGTTGCCATAATCCTCATGCTTAGCAGGCGGCTTGGGGATCGCAAAATGCTCACCACCGTTAACCAAGAGGACGCTACTGCCCGTTCTCCAGTGGTTCTGGTTGCAGTTTTAGGACATACTCTGGTCCAATTGACTGCTAGATTATAATCTCTTTTGTCCATAGATACAAAGAATATTTTAAAATGTCATGATGAAAACTGCTATTATTTTCACAGCTCATCCTAAAATAAAACTGTTCATCACTCACGGAGGTCAATTATCAACGACTGAAGCTATACATTTTGGGGTGCCACTAGTAGGTTTACCAGTGTTTGGAGATCAATACGTCAATATGCAATCTGTTGTGAAGAAAGGGTTTGGCGTAATGTTGAAGATCAGTGAAGATTTTACTGATGACTTGAAAGCAGCCGTGGAAAAGGTGCTCGGGAACACAGGGTAAGTATTACATAATAACCTTTAAAAAAGTTAATTACTGTTTCTTTGTTCAAAGAATAGAAGACATGCAGGGTAACAATTCGAACAAGTCTCTCTTAAGATACTCCTAACCTTGGGATGGTTGTCCCAAGGAAGATGTATTGGGAGTATTATATTAATAGCAGCTATTACAAATTGGTCAGTGATTTGTAGTTAGTGGTTCTGCACAGTAAATGTACTGCGCTTATTTATATTTGGCTTAGTTTGGTCACTAAGTTGTTCTATTCTTAAACATAAAAACAAAGTTTGAGTATTTACTTTATTTCATTTTATAACGTCTTCCACTTTTTTCAGATACTCGAAAACAGCCAAGTATCTGTCATCAGTTTACCATGACGACATGGTCCCTCCAGGGGCCGCGTTAGTTCACTGGGCAGAACACGTAGTCAAGACTAAAGGAGCCCCACATCTCCGCTCACCAGCATTTATAGTATCCTGGTACCAAAAGATGTATTTAGACTTAGCTGTACTGCTTATTGTAATATTGATTCTTCTATATATGTGCGTAAAAGTAATTTGGAATATATCGAAGATAATAATTAGCAAAAAAGAGAAAAAGAACTGATTTCTTTGTAGTTTTTTTTTTAATGCATTATTCACACAAGTTTTCAATTACCTTATGATTTTAAAATAATTAGATCAATAAGTAATTATTTAGTAAGGCACGACGAATTATAATAACATAGTAAAATAATAAAATAATTACATTAATACACATATACATATTTTTTTAGTATAATTACTAATGTTTTGTATAAAAGAACATGTTTTAAAAATCTTACATTTGGCCTTAAACATGTAGTAAGTTTTTGTCAAACATTATTTAAAATTGCTCAACAGATAAACCACTGCATCAACTTCATAAGGAAAAATCACAAATGTTTCTTCTTTTCATAGTTTTTGCCAGCCGACAGCAATCTACTGAGAAGAATCTTCAATATAACTGTAATAGTAATGAGCCCTGTTGCTACCAGAGCTACCAAGTCCAGGTAAAGTTTCTGGTACCAGGGCACCAGCAACGCTGGAGAGCGTAAATGTGTTGCTCCTTTAGTATGGATGACGTGTTCCACCCAGTGTACCAGTTCTTGGCTTGGTGTGGCTGGACGATCGTGATAGATGAAAGACCATTCCTTCGCTTTTTGGGCGTATCTGGAAAAAAAAACTCATTAAAATATAAATACTCAAATTCATTTGGGGGCACTCCAGACAAGTATAAGATAAAGATCTTATGCGATCATCACTCCGACGAAATGCCTCAGCACAGGCACACGCAGGTCTTCAGCAACAATTTTCAAAATTCAAATTATATATTGCAGAACAATATTATACTTTGTGTTAAAATTTATTTTTTATAAACGGGTCCATTTCATTATCACCGTCGCTGTATAAATACAGGTCTTTTTTATAATGATTGTTTGTTTTGTTTTCAATAGTATCGTCTACTCACTTAGGATTTCCAAGAATCTCATGGATTTCAGTTTCTAAATCTTTATCCATAGTGTATGACAGGTCTATCTTTCTCGCAAAGCCCTTGCGTACAGCTTTATCAACATTCCCGAACTGATCAGCAAAAACTGGTATCCCGATGATTGGCTTCCCGTAGTGGACTGCTTCGGTGGTCGACAGGAGACCACCGTGAGTGATGAAAAGAACACAGTTCTGGTGAGCTGTGAAGATAAAAGTGCGTATGAAGTTACGTGGCATACTTTATTACGATTCATACTTTATCGAACTCCTGTGGCCATTGATTAGCTTGTTGTATGGACTTAAAGAAAAGTGTAAAATAGAAATAAAGTGCCGGAATTACAAGAAAAAGCTTGAGCGCACATTTTCTTATATTTCAGGCGTTTTATATCCCGGACCAGCGGAACCAATAAGCTCTTAGGGAAATAAAATGAAATTAAATGAATTTAAGTAGGGTAAGTATATAGTTTTTTGTTGTAGTTTACTTTGCAGTTATGTAGAGTATTGTAGAGATTTTCATACCACTGGCTATGCGATGAAGAAAACAACGCGAGAAAACATGCATACGTTCGAGGAAGAAATCCAATGGCGTTGAATCCACCAACCTGCAACTATCCCATATCCACGTATCGTGGTGGATATGGGCCAATCGCCTTTTGAAGGTACAAGTACAAGTAAGCCTATGTCCAGCATTGGACTATTGGCGGGCTGATTGGTAAACTTTAAAAGCTAGTTTAAAATGTTTTTTATCGTATTTATAAGCTAGTTTAAAATGGTTTTTTATCATTTAATCTGGGATATAATCATATTCTACATGGCATAAAGACGCAGAAGAAATAATATTAACAGCATTAGAATTCGTCCAATATTATCTTCAAGTGTGAACTGAGAATCGTTTAGGTACGCTTACGATGATTTTTTATGAATAATTAATGGGTATTAAAGTGGGTACTCGAACACACACAAAAACGTTCATTAGAATCGGTCCATCCTTTTAGGAGGAGTTCAGTCAGAAACAAACGTACCTTTTTAAGAGTTATATAGGTACATAAACATACATATAATTCATATATTATACTTATGATATAAGTATAGGCCTAAGTTAATCTTTGCAACTCACCCAAAATACTTTGCTGAGGAGCCCAAGTCAAAATATGAAGATTTTTCGGCAAATTAGGCAACACCTCTTCGAATTTCCAAATGACAGTCTGTTTCAGTCTACCAAAAATCTTGATAAAACTTTCTTTTAAATTTTGAGGTATATCTTTGCTCTTGAGATTTGAACCCATGCTAAAGTAGACAAAGCCTTGTTTAGCACTATCTAAAATTTTCTTCAAGTCCTATAATACAACAATAAAATGTTATGACAGGTACATCGTACACCATATAATGCATGAAAGGTTTGATCCCACGAAGGGTTTGATCCCGGGACCATACTAATGAATTTTAAGATGGCCTAAGTGAGCAGTGAACGAAACTGACACAGCACTGGAACATACTTAGATCACATCACACTAATATTACAATTGTGAAAGTTTGTCTGTGAATGTGTGTAAATGTTTGTGACCTCTCACGCCAAAACGCCTAAGTGAATCTGGATAAAACTCGGAATTAGTCAATTTAGTTATTAGTCAAGTTAGATATTAGATATCTAAGCCAAAAAAATCTCTACTAATAATTAGCTAGTTTGTTTCTCTAGTCTAGTCTAGATCTGTCCGCAGTCATGTGCCAATTTTAGTCTAGATTTCTGTTCATACAGTTTATATCAATATATAAGTATGTACTTATTTACAAAAATCCGCTATCTGGTTCCCAAAGTACAAGCTTTGCTTAGTTTAGGGCTAGATGGCACTGTGGGAAATGTCCACAAATATTTATTTATTTACTAGCATCTTTAATGAGGAGTAAAGTGTCCTGCACCCAGAACCACCGGAGGGCGGGCAGCAGCGTCCTCTCGGTTAACGGTGGTAAGCATTCTGCGATCCCCAAGCTGCCTGCCAAGCGTGGAGATTATGGCAAACCCAAATTAACGGGTAGGACTTCGTCCAACAGTAGACGTTTTCTAGCTGTTGATGAAAGTGAGGCAAAGTTTACCTCAGGCAAAGGATTGATATCAGAATCAATATGATATCCTCCAATAGGCTTGTAGCTCTGTGGTAACTTTGGAGCCAGACCCAGTGAAACGTGAGAATTGCCAAGCATTAAAGAGGCGTTGTACATGAGATCTTCATAAGCTGGAACTGCTTTGCCCCTTTCACGCAAGATTGGAGCTATTACATTGTGGTATAGTTGCACTTCTTTTTCTTGGATTTTCCTGAAATTTATCAAAGTATTTATAGATAATAGATGCATTTAAACTTATTGCTAACTATTACAATGTTGCTCCTAGTTTATTTCTTCTTTTTGTATAATATACTAGCTGTTACCATGCATTGCTGTGGCTGCAAATGGTATTACAATTATATATAGCTTTTAGCACTCAGGGGCCAATAGATTGAGGAGACAAACAAGAAGTTTGCCAAAATTATCAACTTTTGTACAAAATCCTGCGCCGCATTGCACTGCGCTCGTCATCATTTCCAGTAATTTATCTGGTAACATTGCCCAAACCGAAACACAAGACACTACGTAAGATCTATGTTTATCTGCTCTAATTTTACTAGAGCTAAGTTAGAAACGCCTATTTCCAAAAACTCTAATGGTTACTCGGTCCAAAAGTCTAATTACAAGTTCAATTGGTCTAAGCCTAGAAGGTCAAAATGACTAATAGCCTAATCCTTACTACCATGTTGGGCAGGGCTTAGAGTTCACGATGATAATCATCTCTGAATGAAGGAGATATAGCCAAATATACTCACTGCTTTGCGAGATACCAATTTACTTGTTTCCACAACTGTTCCACGCGTCTTGTGAAGGAGTATGGAGATACATATGAGGATAGATGGTCGGTGGTATAAGCTGGGTTCAGATTTTCATCTATAAGGCGAAGAACGAGCCAATGTGGTTCCAGGGTCGAGAACCAAATGAACGGGCAGTCATATAGGGCTGGCAACCTGTAAAAGCCAAATTCAAAATGCTTTGAATTGGTTAAATTATACTCGTATTCTAGATTTATTCTAGTTACCTACTCATACACGAGTATGGACATGAAGAAAATTTAAAGTAATGACCTTTGCCGATCCCATTAGTCCTCGCTTATTTTACTATTGGACGGCCAGGAGCTTAAAAAAGCGAGACCTTTTTATGGTTGACAGACGTTTTTAATGGTGACTGAATCGATGTATTCTAGGTGAACGTGGTCCATCGTAGACCTACCATCTTTAGTTAACATCAGGCGTGATGGTAGTCAAAAGCAAGCCTATAAAAAACTTATAATAATAATTTTCTTAAAACCTAAATTGCGTAATGATTAAGAGCAGCGGAAGCCATGGTAGCTCAGTTGGGAGATCGTTTGACTTGAAAGCGTAATGTCGGGTTCCAATACCGAACCCGTACCAATGAGCTCTTTAGAGTTTACGGCTCTTTGGTAAAGTGAGGAAACCATGCATAATAATTATGTTAGAAAGGAAGAAATTCAATGACTTATTAGAATCTGTCAAACCGCAACTGTGCTAACGAGGTGAGTGTGACCCAACTGCCCTTTGAGGGTAGGCTTAAGTCCTAACAATTAAAAAGGGAAATTATGAGCAATTATGTGTCTTGGAGACTCATTACTTTTTATTTCTGTAAATATAAAACACTTACGTTGAATATATTTCAGTAAACATCCATTCTCCTATTATGACATCGAATCTTTGGTACGGATCTCGGAGAAACTTCTGAACATTTGAGTCTTTTATAGTGGATGTACTTAAGTTGTACATCAACTGCAGAATGAAATCATAATCTAAGAAGTCCTGTTCCTTATCCATTATAGCTTTAATGTTTATGGTATTCTCTGAAATTAAAAACAAATCGTGTTAGAAAGTCATAAGCTAATCTTAGAATAAGGCAATCTTTTCTTATTATTAACAAGTAATAAAACTAGCAAAGTGTTCTCCTGACAGCACTAAAAGATAACAAATAATATATCCAGCATTTTGAGTACCTCACAACCAAGTCCATACCTGTAGTTCAGGCTATAACGAATAGGCTGTCATTTTCCTGAAATTGCTTCCAATGGACCTGACCTGGTTATGTCCTAAAACGGCATCCAGAACCACCGTGAGACGGGCGGCAGCGTCCTCTCGGTTAACGGTGGTAAGCAATCTGCGATCCCCAAGCCGCCTGCCAAGCGTGGGGATTACGGCGGGCGAGACCTTCGTCCAGCAATAGACGTCTCCTGGCTAATAAGTGTGTCAAAATGAAATGTAAGATATCTATTAAGGTCACAAATATGTGTGTAAAAAACAACATTGTTGGGTACCTATTTAATATTGACCCTCAACGCTTGGTTTACAAATTAGGCAAAAAACACAAGACCTGCAGGGCTAGCATATGCACCGCGAATTTTTTTTCTCGATTCTTAAAAACAGGACAAGGCTACGAATCTGTATAAGTTTGTCTCGTTTTCGTACGACATAAACGGCCTACGCATTTTTTCTTCGTATGACTTTTGACTGTCATGCATCTTGCAAAAAAGCAACATTTTACCATTAAAAATGTTGTGATTAGATTCTGCGACTACTTGTGTGAGGTTTGGGAGAGACTCCTTTTTACGAAAAGCGGTGATAGCTGTGACCTGAAAAAAACAGAAATAATTTTATAGCAGATTTACGACATACAATATTAAATTTAACGTAGGTAAATCAAACTCAAATGAATAAAATTGAAACTAACTATAAAACGAACTATAAACAAAAAACAAACCTTCAAATATTGTTATATAATACAGAAACCTAAACTAAAACTCCAATGGTCGTTGGAATAGCCTCCAGATTTCTGGCGGTATTGCCACGTTGGATGGCAATGCTCAGTTTTGGTCAAAATACATGTTTTCATTCCGGTCGCCGGACACCTCGACCAAATGTTTGGCCTGGTCTCCATATAAGCCATGCGGGCGGCTGGCCCCCATGAGGGGCCTAAATTCTTAAAGTCTAAGTAAACGGAAAATAATATGAAATAATAAAATACTATTAATCGGTTTAACAGAGCATTCCATAAAAACACAAGTTATCAATAACAACTTACGTTTCTAATAAATGTAATAACCTACGATTGCACGTCTAATACTAGTGTCCACATAATTATCAAATAGTTTATTAATACTTAGAACAATAATTGTATTCACTATCAGTACGACGCGAGACTTGGGTATTATTACTTTGAACTATGATTATACAAACAATAGACTCCACAACTGATTACTACCTAGTTGAACATTTAAATAAGGAAAATTATAGCTTATATTGTCACATAAGTACCTAATGTGACCTTGAAGAAGTCAGCCCATGACTTAACAGTAAGTACTGAAATTATAAATGATAAGTAGTGTCAAGTAAACCCATAGGTAAGGGCATTGTCATCATCATCATCATCAGCCCGGAGACGTCCACTGCTGAACGAAGGCCTCCCCCTTAGACCGCCACACTGTACGACAACCTGCCATTTGCATCCACCGGTTGCCCGCGACTTTTACAATGTCGTCGGTCCACCTAGTGGGAGGCCTTCGTACGCTGCGTCTTCCAGTAAAAGCATTGTAAAGAGCTTTAATTTATCAAAGGTAAAGAGAGATTATTCGCAAATTGAACTGGTCACCGTAGGCAGAAAACAAAAAAACTGAAAATAGGCGCGACTGGGTTTTTATTGTTTCATAGAAGGTATAAAAGTAGAGTATTCACCTCTAGAATAAAGCTTGTCTTCATCTTGGGCGCTCACTTCACTCAGGACTACATAACCAGCGTCCAGCGGTCAGTCCCCAGCGTTCTTCGTTACGCTCAAGGTCCAGTATGCCGCCCGTGCCGTATGACACTACTTACGATACACTCTTAGAGTAATGAACTAGATGTATTCAATTTAGCTCACCTCGTGTCCAGCATTTAATAGGTGCCTGACGATGCCATCTCCCAGGATACCATGGCTTTTTCCGGGAATAGGGCATATCGCCAGAATTTTGTACGCTTCGCAGGCACAGAGCGCGAACAAAAGAGCGGCCCAGGTCAGATTTGCCATGTTCTGAAACAGATGTAACACAGATATAAATCGCTTTTTAAAAAAAATACACCCTACTTCAACTTCGAATAAAACACCTGGATGACATCTTCATATTTTCTAGTAATTTTGATTTAAAAACCAAACTACTGAACAGATTTTGATAATGAAACGATTTTATATGGTACCACCTGTGAAATATTGGCTACTAAACAAAAAAAAACATCAAAATCAGTTCATAATTGGCGGAGTAACCGCGTAACATACATACATTAAAAAAAACATACTGTCAAATTGAGAAACTCCTTTTTTGAAGTCTATTGATCAAAATATACTGTCTTATGCATACAACGCTAAACCCATTTTAAGTAGGTATACCTATTCTAGCTAACGAAAAAAATTCACAAAACACTTTTTAATTACAATTAGGTTTAAAATAGGGTTTAGTGTTTTATGTATCAGACGGTTATTTTACATTTCTTATTTTATTCAATTGTGCTTCTTAGAGCAACATTACTCATGGATGTAGTCAGTTTCCTCGTGATGTTTTTCTTCATAGAAAAGCCAGTGAGGTGAGGAGCCTGGTGCAAGTGCCAGTAAAAGAGCTCGTTGGCATTTTCTCCTGGGATTTGAATGCATCATGCTTTCAAGCCGCGTGGTCTTCCTTCTTCTTTATTCCACTGGTAGCAGTGGCGGATTATCTGTAAGGCTACTAGGCTAACTAGGCACGTGCCTAAGGGTGCGAGGTTACAAAGGGGAGCGCGGGCGAAATTTTGCTAAGTTAATACATTTAGTATCGTTTAAAAGATGGACCCAAGATGTGCTTAAGCATGTCCTGAAAAGATACGGTCTAGAACTCTATCACTCTTTATAAGTCACGATCACTCTTGGTAGTGCCAGACTCCCAAGGGGCGCCGATCAGGGGCCTTATTTTTGAATCGTTCGCAAGCGTAGCGCATGCGAAAGGAGCTGACCTTCGAACGATACTGTTTGAAATAAGGTTCAATAACATTTGAAAGTCGGCTCCTTTTGCATGCGCAACTTTGCGCACGATTCAATAATAAGGCCCCAGGTGCTTGCCTAGAGCGCTGTCGACATGTAATCCGCCAGTGACTGGTAGGTAAGATGAAACAGAGCTGTGTCATTTTGTTTTGCTCTCTGATTCAATCACGCTCTAGCTGTGTGCAGAACCTTCGACTCATAATGCTATAACAATAATTAATGACTGCTTATTTCGCTTCCGGATGACAAACATTTTACATGACAATGTTGGTAAATTACGAGTACTGCTATGTTATCGGTTTACCGTTTCTTTTCTTAAATAAATAAGCCTGGTGTAAATAGACTCATTACGCGTAGATAATAAATACATTTAATGGTCAAACTAAACACGGGCACAGAATAAATAATAGTACACGCGAGGCCATTTTATAAAGCGACGTATTAACGTTTAGCCAGATTGTATTACGGCTGAAAGTAGTACGCCGCATTGTATGCGTAACACGGCTAGCCATTATGTAATTGAGCGGGTCATGACCCGACGCTGTGGCAATCGGCAAATGTGGCAATTGGTTCAAATGGACACTCGCGGTGCTTTGGCGCTTTGATAACCTAAATTACACTTTTTTATAAGGTTCAAACATTTTGTTTGCCTGCTACTGACTTACCAAGTGCCCTTTTTAAACATTAAATTGTATTTTTTTACTGAATACCATATTATTTTGTTAATATGGTAAGCATTTTGCATTTAGGCAACTTTATTACAATTTGGCTAAGCCTAGGACGTCCTATTGTAGAACGTATCGGAATCACAATCCGGCTAAGCGTTGATCCGCCGTACTTATTACAAAACGGCTCGGTTTTATAAAATGGCTAGCCATTATGTAATACGGTGAGTTCTACAATTCGGCTGCAATATAGGTAAACATACCCTTTAGTATTGTTGAACCTTTCTGTCACACATTGTATAATTTTATTATGAAATCTGACGAGGAAACTATAGTTGGAGTATCCGATTAAATTATACGTGAGTATTCCCGTATAAATAAAACAAACCTTTGTATAAATATGTCGATGGATGTTCCATACATTTTGTAAAGGGTAAATAACATGTTGCTATCAAATTCAAATTCATTTATTTCAGGGACGAGACCCATATTATATAGCAAACACAAAAATACAAAATATTTTACAAAAAATGTCCTAAAATGTCACAAAATTTAGAATGTTATTATTATTATTGAAATGTCATTAAGTATTATTTAATTTTAAAATAAAATAAATACACAATTTAACACATCAGAAGGTCACAAACAAAATATTTAACAAAGGTCAATATTCCCGTAGAAACGGCATTACTGGAACATGCTTGTTACAGCAATGCCGCATGTAGGGGCAGTCGAGCCTGTGCTATGGAACTTCTGTTTTTTTTTTCACGCATTCATGGTTAACCCCATAGTAAAAGTTGTTTAAGTACAACGATTATGTGCAATAACGTCACTTGGGCTTAGTATCTAAAATCAGTCCCCGTATACCTGTTTTAGTATTATTAATTGAGAAGTGATTCGTTATTTTTATCTAAGTGACTAAAACATTAGAAACAAAACGTTCTTGGTACTTAACATTATATCTTTCGGAGCTCGTTGTTTTGTTTGCGATAAAATATTATATCTTAGCCGCTTCCTGTCCTTTAACACTTATCTACTTCATACTTGTTTATAATTATCATCTTCATGGCCCATTTATGTAGTAAGTAAGTAAGTGAGTAAGTAAGTATTTATATAGTACCATTTTGAACGTCTTTGGCCAAGTTAAATGTTATCACATTATTGTCATTATCAAAAACAAAAATGTAATGATTTTTGTGGTATTTATTTTTACTATAATTTCTGAATGGTGTGGTTTTGTTGCACGCTTTGTACAAAAAAATTACTGGTTTTTTAAGAAAAAAAATCTGTATTTTGACTGGCTACCAATGACTGGCCGCCTAATAAGGAGGATGGTAAAGAGATGAAAAAATTGAGATGGGTCGAGTTTAGTTGAGTTGAAATGAGCTAAGTGAAAGTTGAAAGAGAAACATGACTTTCAAACTCACATACCTCGCAAACATGATGTGTGAATCATGAATCAAAATGTATAAATATATATCAATGTTATTATGAGTTCCTAGGTAAAAACTAGAGATCTGCAACGGGGCCGTACCGTGAACCGCTTATCTTGGGAGCGAATAGGCTCAGCTGCCGACGCTGCGCTGCTATGAATATTATCGCCCCGCAATACGGTTCGCAGTTCCGCAGCGTCGACGGCTGAGCCTATTCGGTCCCGCAATCACAGAATAAATAATAGTACTACGTACAGAAAGTCAACTCCGCAAAGGAATTGAAATAAATAAGGACTCTATCTACTAGGCAATAAAGTAGCAATTCAACTCGCGCAGCGCTGGATACCGCTCGCTATATTCACCTAGATATACCGCTCTCTTACTATCACGTATGCTTAGTTACGTGCGACGCGGATAGCATACAGGCGGCTACTGACTTTTGCCTTGCATTCTCCACCCGGGACGGAGCGCCGACCGAACATACCTAACCTGCGGAGTGACACCCCCTTGCCGCAATAAGCGTTCATGATACTGCCCCTATGTGGTAATAACATTCAGTGAAGCGTGTACAAATTTAAAAATAAGTTACTACGATTATTCCGAGAGAATGTTAGATCTACTCGTAACTGAAGTTTACAGCAAAATTTACAATCTATTGTTCTAGATATTACGGAATGGGTTTCATTCGTATGTAAAAAACATAAGATTAGTGTTTAGATAAGTAAAATTTAATTAGAAACATTTTCAATACAAATAAATCTTTGAGTGTTTAAAACTCTTGTTACCAAATAAGTAGTACCCGGGCGATTTTCAAAAAAGTTGTACACATGACGAACCGGAATAGATTTTTGTGTTATAAAGATTTTGCTGTATTTTCTTTTCTAATTCGATAAAATATCCTCTTAATTATATAAAAATCATAAATATATTACAGTATTATGTAAAACATCGTGCTAATCTTAATTTTTACGCAGGAGTTCGCAGGAACACGCTCCGGTTAGTCAGAAAATAAATAATTTATTTTAAATGAAAAATATGAGTTATTTTGTTAATTCGTTTTGTTATTCAGTAATTTACCTTGAAATCTTTGAAATACAATGTCGAAACATAAATAAATCACTTTCAATATTGAGTTATAATCATTTTTCTTTCGAGATCGTCAAAGTAGGAACTTTTGACCATACAAACTTTACATTTCTACAAATTTTAATTACATTGAACTTTTACAGCTAACAAATAATAAAAATATGTAACATCAGTGTCTTAAATGAACATACATATTAACAAATAACTAAATGTTTCTTGAATAGGATTAGTTTTTGTCTCTATAAAGGTATGGGACAGTGACTAACTAGAATTCTTAAGTGACGCACTGGAAAAAGTAAGCTAAGGTTACACTGAAAGAACTAAGCCAAAACGGCGGTTTAATACACCCTAAGCTGGTAACTCTGTATATTCCAAATTTGATCCAAATCGATTCAGCCATTCCGAAGATTAGCGGTGACTTATAATATAATATTCATAGATTTATTTTAATTTTATTACTAGTCATCTGTTAAATGTAGCCGCAGCCTAATAAGTCCGTACTGTCACAAAATGATTCCAGCTATACAATACGTGACGAACCCGATGTGACGTATTCATATCAACCAAACTTCAAAAAAATATTCTAACTGGTGTTTATTTTGGCTTCCGGTTGGATCGTTTAACGGCACAAACGTCACGAAGTGCGCTCCGTAAATAAAAATATTAAACAGATGAAAAACTTAGTAAAATTAGAAACTGTGTTAGTGAATCGACAAATTATAACCAAAGTGCAAATTTAACACATAAACTCAACGTGCGTGTTTGTCTTGAACTAACAAGTGCAAATAATATTGTCAAAACATAACCTATAATAATCGAAGTGACTTTCACATACAACAGAGATACCAATATTATAAAACGAAACATTACGTTCCGTTCCACGCATTCGATAACTGAGTGTGACCACATCTACAAATAAATAGCTAACAAACTATTGCAGTGCTGCCATACCTATAAGCATAATACTACTAGAATAAAGAAGTGTTGTTGCCAATACTAAAACTTGATCTTTTCAAAATGGAAGATCAAATGCAATTATTATTTTCAAAAATAAAACAAGAAATGGAGAAACAAACAGTAACGTTAACAGATTCCATCACAAAAGCAGTATTAAAAGAAATGGATGACAAACTTAAACCAATAGTGGAAGAAAATATTTATTTAAAAAATGAAGTAGAACAATTAAATGAGAAGGTAAAACGTCTGGAATTTGGAAAAAAGGAAAACAATTTGATATTCTACGGCTTCGAGGAATCCTCAGAAAAGATTAAGATAATAGAATTGGTATCAAAAACTTTAAACGATTCTGGCATCGAAATCTATACTCAGGATATTAACAAAGCATTTAGAATTGGCAAGGCAAAAGGAGAAGCACGCCCTGTTTTGGTTAATATGTTGAACGCATGGAAAAGAAACGAAATTTTACGAAAAAAGAAAATGTTACCAAAAAATATCTTTGTTAAGGAAGATTTTAGCAAAGAAGTTTTAGAAAAAAGAAGAGAACTCATGCCTCAGCTAAAGGAAGAGCGAAAAAAAGGACATATGGCATTCATAAAATACGACAAACTTGTAGTAATAGAGGAAACAGGCGTGAAACCAGATAAAAGGAAGAGAGAGCAATCTGCCTCACCAAAGATTACTACCGCCACAGTAAACGCTCGACCAAAAATGAATAAAATAAATGCATTCGACCGAATGTACAGAAACAGATCGCATTCAACATCAGAAATAAGTAAAGAATAGCAATCAACACGCATCGAAACCCGGAAGATCAGAACAAACAAACGAGAAATATTTATCAAGACAAACAAAAATAACACAATTCCCCCAATCCGGCTGGTCACCGTGGGGGTTACCGACCATTCCCTTCCAGCTACAACAAGAAAAAATAACAGCACGAAATTTCATAAAACAAAAAAACAAAAAACAAAAGAAGATAATAAACTTTATATTTCCACTTTAAACTGCTTAACACTGAGAACACAAGAAAGACTTACAGAATTAGAACTAGCACTTTCAAAAATAAAATAGGACATACTAGGCTTAAGTGAAGTTAGAAGACTAGGCGAAAGTATTGAAGATCGCAAAGATTACATTTTATATTACAAAGGAGAAACACAAGGAAGACACGGCGTTGGCTTCATGGTTAAAAAACATCTAGCAAGAAACATAGATGAATTCAAGGGCATATCGGAGAGAATAGCAGTACTTAATATACATCTGACAGGATATAGAAATAAATGGTCAATTATTCAAGTATATGCTCCAACTGAACAGCAAGATGAACAGGTCAAAGACTTCTTTTATGACCAACTGTCCTCAGTCTTACATGATACGAATAAGAATGTTATGGTTATAGGAGATTTTAATGGTCGAGTAGGCACCCAGCGAATAGGTGAAGAAAAAGTAATAGGCAAATTTGGCTACGGTAGAAGAAGCAAAAATGGAGAAAAGATGATTAGTATAGCCTTTGAAAACAATCTCTCATTTATGAACAGTTTTTTCAAAAAAAACCCAAGGACAAAATGGACCTGGTTGTCTCCAGATGGATCATACAGAAACGAAATTGATTATATAGCAACTAACAACAGAAAAGTGTTTCAAGATGTAGTCATCTTAAACCAACTTAACTTTAACACCAACCATCGGATGGTGAGAGCAGTAATAAATAGCATAGAACAAAAAAAAAGTAGAAACAAATTTAATGGAACAAGAAGTTTTACAAGTAATCAAATTCTACATAACAAAACAAAAAATGAAACAGAAGAAAAATATGACAAAGAAATAAAAGAAATACTTGGGTCACTCTTTAATAATATTCTAAAACCTAAGACAAGCCATACGGAAAATGAAACTAAAACATTAATGAAAGAAAGAAAACAGCTTCTAAAACTTGGAAAAAGCAAACAAAATCTAAGGGTCATATCAGAAATAAGCAAAAGAATAAGTAATAGTATTAAAAAGGACAGAATTAAACGAAGAACAAATGTACTTAACTACCATATAAAAAAGACAGGAGGAGTCAAAAAAGCTTTAAAAGAATTAGGAGAGGCAAAGAAATGGATACCAAACATAAGAAATAAAGCAGGAAAACAGGAGACGTCAAGGAAAACTATAATCCAAACAGCAACTGACTTCTATAGAGAGCTTTATGCTGCCGTAGATAATAACCCGGATCTAGTTATGAATTTTGAAGATGAGAAAATAGAAGATATACCTTACTTTCTACAGTCAGAAATCGAGAAAGCAGTCAACAGTCAAAAGACCGGCAAGGCCCCTGGACCGGATCATATAACAAATGAAATGATCAAAGCCGCAGTAACTGAACCGAAAAATTTAAGAAAACTCACAGAAATATATAACGCAATTTTAAACACGGAATCTATACCATCTGAATGGACTAAAAGTATAATTATATTATTACACAAAAAAGGAGATAGAGATATGATTGAAAACTATAGGCCTATTAGCCTCATGTCAAATATTTATAAAATATTCTCTAAACTGATCTTAAATAGAATAACAGGGTCAATGGATCAACAACAACCAAAAGAACAAGCCGGTTTCAGAGCAGGGTTTTCAACTATTGATCATATGCACGTCATTAAACAATTAATAGAAAAATGCCAAGAATATGGAAAAGCATTGTACATCGCATTTGTTGATTACAGTAAAGCTTTTGATTCAATAAACCATGTGTCCCTCTGGAAGGCTCTAATTCAGCAAGGAGTGCCTAAAAAATATATACGTATAATTAAAAATATATACACAAATAGTATAGCACAAATAAAAATTGAGTCAACCGGCGAAGAGTTTCCAATAGCTAGAGGTGTAAGGCAAGGAGACCCGTTATCACCAAAACTTTTCTCTGCAATTCTGGAAAGTGTATTCAGAGACCTCGACTGGGACAATGTTGGTGTAAATATTAACGGCGAGCAACTTAATCACTTGAGGTTCGCAGATGACTTAGTCTTAATAACTGATAACGCTAATACTCTCCAACTTATGCTACAACAACTGATCGAGGCAAGTAGAAGGGTTGGCCTTACCATAAATAAATCGAAAACAAAAACAATGACAAACAGGGAGGAAACAGCCATAAAAGTAGACAAAGAAGACATTGAATACGTAAAGAAATATACATATTTAGGACAATTAATATCATTCAGTGACCAAACAGATATAGAAATAGAAAGAAGAGTGGCAGGTGCATGGAAAAGATATTGGTCTCTTAAAGAGGTATTCAAAAGTAAATACTTTCCTATGACAGCAAAGAAAAAAGTATTTAATTCATGCGTTTTGCCATGTCTCACATACGGCTGCCAAACTTGGGCGTTAACTCAGAAACATTTTCTTAAACTAAGAACGTGCCAGAGAGGTATGGAAAGAAGTATGATAGGCGTCACGTTGAAAGACCGTAAAAGAGCGGAAGAAATCAGATGTATAACAAAGGTTGAAGATATATTAAAGAAAGTAAGACAGTTGAAATGGCGATGGACAGGACACATGACAAGGGAAAGCCGGTCAAAATGGACAAAAATAATTACAGAATGGCAACCACGCGACGGCAAAAGAAAAAGAGGAAGACAAGTTAAAAGATGGTCAGATGACA
Source organism: Erannis defoliaria (assembly GCA_905404285.2). Lineage (NCBI taxonomy): Eukaryota > Metazoa > Arthropoda > Insecta > Lepidoptera > Geometridae > Erannis > Erannis defoliaria. The sequence continues at coordinate 4,043,680 of FR990066.1, read as the reverse complement.
TTAAGAATATTGGAGGGGCAATCTGGACAAGAAGAGCTAAAGATAGAGAATATTGGAAACAGCTGGAAGAGGCCTATGTGTCACAGGACACGCTGATTACTAAACAGAACGTGTGTTAGCTTGAAATAATGTAAACTGTTTAATTTTCATATATTGTTTGGTTCAGCAATAAAGGCTTAATAATAAAAGCTGGTAACTCTGTATATTCCAAATTTGATCCAAATCGATTCAGCCATTCCGAAGATTAGCGGTGACTTATAATATAATATTCATAGATTTATTTTAATTTTATTACTAGTCATCTGTTAAATGTAGCCGCAGCCTAATAAGTCCGTACTGTCACAAAATGATTCCAGCTATACAATACGTGACGAACCCGATGTGACGTATTCATATCAACCAAACTTCAAAAAAATATTCTAACTGGTGTTTATTTTAGGGATACATGCGATATGTTTTACAATAGTTTATAAACAAAAATGAGATTGTGTTACGGCAAATAATTAAAAACTGCTGAATACCTCCTAAAATCCCGTCACTATCTGGAATTCAAATTCTGAACCACCGCAACACGCCCACTTTCGTCACAGTTTTTGATCAAACTGAGGTTTGCTTCAAAATTACAGTTATACTACAAACAAGATTAATGTTGTTAGAAATAAAAATAGCCATATTTTAGGGTAATATTTCGTTGAAGTATGAGAAAAGTATCGTGACTATTGCCGGAATTCCGGTTCTACCATATTCCTGGGACAACAATTAAACAGCATTTTGAGGTATTTTAAGCCCAGTTACGACGATATAGAGCTCTAAATCTTATTTATCAGTTCAACATACCTCTATAGAGCCTACAACAGTGGCGCTACTTAATTTATCTAAACTTTTCTGAGACTTGAAAGTTACAAAAAAGCAGTTGGGACATGCAGATTTTATACTTTTTTGGAGTTTATTTTTATAAAATTTTAATATATGACTGTTGGGTTGCCCATAACAGTAAATTTGATAACTTAAATATGTATTCATTACATAAATACACAGTTTATTTAAGTACATTCGATACAACAATTAAAAAAAATTGTCTAAAAAAAGTCTTGGACGCCCCCAAAAAGCAAATGTACAACTTTTTTGAAAAACGCTCACCTACATTAGCAGAAAAAACAGTCTTTGGAAATATTATTTGGGACCATAGAAGTAGGTAGTTTCTCTCTATGTTTGGATCTATATATTTTTTATGTGCATGAAATCGATTGCATGTAAATATTTTTAGTAGCTTTATTCATTAGTTAAATTTATATAATATATAATTGGTTCAATTAAAACAAATATATAAAATAATTTTAAGAAATAAACCACAAAATTATGTATACTTATAGCACTCGTTATACATCGCGTTTGTCGATGATTTCCTGAGTACTGCCAAGAATTTAAATTAATTTCAACAATACAGCAAGGCTACACACCACACACACCAAACATTACCACATGACAGTAACAAATAAATATACATTTTCAGAATAATGTATGAATATCAAAATATAGATACTTACAATAACATAAACCAGCGAAACTCCACAAACAATAAAAAAAGAAATAGTTAAAAATCACAAATACTATGAGACAAAAAAAAAATATATATATATATATTTAAATAAAATTATTATTATTGTGTTACGTTGTTAATGTTATTATACTATTTATTTATCAAACAAGCACAATATCACACGGACAAGCTCTAAGATGCCACTGACGTCTTGGACGCAACACTTTGTCTATTTACGTATCTATAAATAACATTGCCAGATGTCCACTTTTAGGGTTCTGACGTTTGATTAAAATAAAATCGGCTAATTATAAGCGGCATGTCAGCGATTCAGTACACATTTACTTATATTTATTGTCCAGTTGTCCACTAGTGTTTGACTGCCGGACAGTGTTTCCTTTTTTGAAATACTTTTTAGCATTTTATGCATAAGACCTCTGAAGAGAGAAGTGGATAGAATGGAAATGTGACGGGCCGCGCTGCCGCGCGCAGCCGGCATTAATGCGCTTAATGTCAATTCTATCAATATACATGTTTGTAAACTGAAAATACTCAAACAGCCAATTTAATCAAATTCCAAGTTACTGATTCTTTATTCAAAGAATAGAAGACATGCAGGGTAACAATTCGAACAAGTCTCTCTTAAGATACTCCTAACCTTGGGATGGTTGTCCCAAGGAAGATGTATTGGGAGTATTATATTAATAGCAGCTCTTACAAATTGGTCAGTGATTTGTAGTCAGTGGTTCTGCACAGTAAATGTACTGCGCTTATTTATATTTGGCTTAGTTTGGTCACTAAGTTGTTCTATTCTTAAACATAAAAACAAACTTTGAATATTTACTTTATTTCATTTTATAACGTCTTCCCCTTTTTTCAGATACTCGAAAACAGCTAAGTATCTGTCATCAGTTTACCATGACGACATGGTTCCTCCAGGGGCCACGTTAGTTCACTGGGCAGAACACGTAGTCAAGACTAAAGGAGCCCCAAATCTCCGCTCACCAGCATTTATGGTATCTTGGTACCAAAAGATGTATTTAGACTTAGCTGTACTGCTTATTTTAATGTTGATTCTTCTATTTATGTGTGTAAAAGTAATTTGGAATATATCGAAGAGAATAATTAGTAAAAAAGAGAAAAAGAACTGATTTCTTTGTATAAAATAATTTATGGCAAAATGGATTACTTACACAAATTGTCAATTACCTTATGATTTTAAAATAATTAGATCAATAAGTACTAATTTTCTAAGGCCCGACGAGGACGTCGCGACTCAAGTGTCTTATTGTTAGCTTATTTGCATTAGTGTAAGTATAATTACTATTGTTTTGTATAAAAGAACATGTTTTCAAAATCTTACACGTCTTCGCCTTAAACATGTACTTAGTAAGTTTTCGTCAAACATTATTTAAAATTTATCAACAGATAAACCAACTATACATAAACTTCATAAGAAAAAATCACAAATGTTTCTTCTTTTCATAGTTTTTGCCAGCCGACAGCACTCTACTGAGAAGAACCTTCAATATAACTGTAATAGTAATGAGCCCTGTAGCTACCAAAGCTACTAAGTCCAGGTAAAGTTTCTGGTACCAGGGTACCAGCAACGCTGGAGAGCGTAAATGTGTTGCTCCTTTAGTATGGATGACGTGTTCCACCCAGTGTACCAGTTCTTGGCTTGGTGTGGCTGGACGATCGTGATAGATGAAAGACCATTCCTTCGCTTTTTGGGCGTATCTGGAAAAAAATATTCTCATTAAAATATAAATACTCAAATTCATTTGGGGGCAGTCCAGACCAGAATAAGATAAAGATCTTATCCGATCATCACACAATGCCTCAGCACAGGCACACGCAGGTCTTCAGCAACAATTTTCAAAATGCAAATTGTATATTGCAGAACAATATTATACATTGTGTTAAAATTTATTTAGTTTTAAAACTTTCCTACAATTTAATAAAAAAAAGTCGTCCCTATTTAGGTGAAAATTAAATTAGACCAATTTACAGACTTTATTGAAATGTAATAAAAAATCTTTGCTTTGATGACTAAGTAATAGCTTTAAATACAGCGACAACGTTAAGATGAACGGACGGGAAATAAGCGCACGGATTTTGAAGACTATATGTTGACCGCCGGCTCTCCACTCGCTTCAGTCATACTCTGCCTTTACGACATGCGAGCCGTACGATACGACAATACAAAATTCTAATACATGTACATGTGTTCTATTTTTGTCATGCAGTAATTAGATTCGCTATCTAGCTATTTTCCGGCAAATGTAATATGCATACTTTTAGCTCGGTATGCTTGATTGTGTTGTCTTGTTAATTTTGATCGATTTGTAAGCACTGGGCCCGTCCATTCCATTATTACCGTCGCTGTATATAAGGTCTTTACCTATGAAATTGCCGTTTTGTATGGAATAAGTGAAAGTACTTATTTTTTTAAACTTTTTTATTTCTGTTATTCAAAGTAATAACCCATGCAATTGACGCATCTTTGCCAACGAATTGGCAGTTTATTGATGCCCTTCTTGTAAAAATCAGCTGGACGGGAGGCAACAAACTCTTCAAAGGCATTTTGTACTGCCCCTCGGGAAATGAATTTTTTACCCACTAAAAAGTTGTCTAAATTTTGGAAAAAGTAATAGTCGGTAGGTGCAAGGTCTGGTGAGTATGGCGGATGAGGGAGAGCTTCCAAGACTGTCTGTCTGTCTGTCGAGACTGTCTGTTGTGCAGTATGGGGTCGCGCGTTGTCGTGAAGGAGCTGTGGGGACGACCGATTGACCAAAGCTGGTTGCCGATGTGCAAGCTTATCCATCATTGTCTCCAGTTCTTCACAGTACACATCTGCATTAATGCTCATGGCGTTTTGTAAAAAGCTGTGGTGAATCACACCCGCACTAGACCACCAAACAGTGACCATCACCTTTTTAGGGGTCATTTTTGGTTTAGGGCATTGCTTTGGTGCTGAACCAGGATCTAACCAACTTGCTGAGCGCTTTCGATTGTCGAACAGAATCAATTTTTCATCGTACGTAACAATTCGGTTCAAAATTCCTTCATTTCTTTGCCTATTGAGCAGCGCGAGGCAGGTCTCGACGCGTACGTTGCGCTGGCGATCGTTAAGTTCGTGGGGCACCCATCTATCAAGATTTTTTACCTTGCCTATTTGTCACAAATGGATCAAAATTGTTTTGATGCTAACATCAAAAGCTGCTGCTAGCTCAGCTGTAGATTGAGTTTCATCATTCATCATTGTTGACCAAAGTCTCCGGACGACCACGAGCTTCATTTTACAAGTCAAAATTTCCAGAAGGACCCGGGAAAACCAATAACGTGTTGTGCGTTCGTTTGTACAGTTCTCTCCGTAAACGTTTTTGATGTTACGTGCCGATGTGTCGCGTTGGTGCCACAACGGAACTCATATTCCATAATTACACAAATTTTTAAAGTATCCATTATGACGAAAAATTTTCAAATGTAATGAAAATACAACGCTAATCAATAAACAAAAGATCAGAGTTTGTAAAAAGAATGTCATGTTTTTAAGACAAAATTAATTTTAATTCATAATACAAAGCCATTACGCTAAGCATAAAGCTTTTGTAGTGCCTCCACAATGTTCGCTCAGTCGCATACCGATGGTTTTTATGCCATTGTTAGAAAAAAAGTGGCGTCATTGATGGCGAGAGTGCGAGGAAGTAACAACAGAATCCTGAAAGCCATAGCGGAAGACTTTTATGCACCATTGCGCCGGCATTTCGTGCGGACAATGATCCCGCAAGGAATGCCTCGCAAATATATGGTGTATTAGTAGATTTTAAGAACTAGATAACACTATAACTAAATTTTTACTAATATATTAGATACTAAGTTTCTTTTACTAACAACCTGGACCCTTGTTGTCTGAAATAAATAATTTTTGAATTTTTTTTTTGAATTACAAACTTTTATTCTATTTGAAATGACCAGTACTGAAGAACGGCAATTTCATAGGTAAAGACCTATTAAATACAGTAATAAATATTTGAAACATCGCAAAGTTTTGCAAAGAACAAAAATATTAACCCTATTAATTATATAGGTACAATTAACAACAACAACCTTAAAGGGACTCAATTCTATTAGTATTATTCTGTATTAATACAGGTCTTTTTTATAATAATAAACATTTATTGACCAAAAACTTAAGATCACACACAAAATATATAAAAGAAATTAAAAAAAAAAAAAAAACAATAATAATAATGATTGTTTGTTTTGTTTTCAATAGTATCGTCTACTTACTTAGGATTTCCAAGAATCTCATGGATTTCAGTTTCTAAATGTTTATCCATAGTGTATGACAGGTCTATCCTTCTCGCAAAGCCCTTGCGTACAGCTTTATCAACATTCCCGAACTGATCAGCAAAAACTGGTATCCCGATGATTGGCTTCCCGTAGTGGACTGCTTCGGTGGTCGACAGGAGACCACCGTGAGTGATGAATAGAACACAGTTCTGGTGAGCTGTGAAGATAAAAGTGCATATGAAGTTACGTGGCATACTTTATTACGATTCATACTTTATCGAACTAATATACAAATATATTATACTTATAATATAAGTATAGGCCTAAAGTTAATCTTTGACAACTTACCCAAAATACTTTGCTGAGGAGCCCAAGTCAAAATATGAACATTTTTCGGCAAATTAGGCAACACCTCTTCGAATTTCCAAATGACAGTCTGTTTCAGTCTACCAAAAATCTTGATAAAACTTTCTTTTAAATTTTGAGGTATATCTTTGCTCTTGAGATTTGAACCCATGCTAAAGTAGACAAAGCCTTGTTTAGCACTATCTAAAATTTTCTTCAAGTCCTAGAATACAAAAATAAATGTTATGAATATCTACAAGTATAATGTACACCACAAAACGCACGAAAGGTTTGATCCCACATGAAGGGTTTGATCCCGGGACCGTACTAAAGATGGCTTAGGTGAGCAGTGGACGAAACTGACATAGCAGTGGAACATACTTACCTAGAATACATCACACTAATATTATAAATGCGAAAGTTTGTCGGTCTGTATGTGTGTATGCTTGTGACCTCTTCACGCCAAAACGGCTTAACGAATTTGGGAGAAACACGGAATGGTTTAAATTTAAAAAACTTATTGGTCAATTTAGTTATTAGTCGAGTTAGATATTAGATATGTCAAAAAACCCTACTACTACTTAAGCTACTCTGTTTCTCTAGCCTAGTCTACATCTGGCCGCAGTCCTGTGCCAATTTTAGTCTAGATTTCTGTTTATACAGTTTATCAATATTAGTACTATGTATTTACAAAAAAACACTACATAAGTATCCTATAAGCTATCTGATTCCCATAGTACAAGCTTTGCTTAGTTTAGGGCTAGATAGCGCTGTATGAAATGTCCACAAATATTTATTTATTTACTAGCATCTTTAATGAGGAGTAAAGTGTCATGCACCCAGAACCACCGGAGGGCGGGCAGCAGGGTCCTCTCGGTTAACGGTGGTGAGCATTCTGCGATCCCCAAGCTGCCTGACAAGCGTGGAAATTATGGCAAACCCAAATTAAGGGGTAGGACTTCGTCCAACAGTAGACGTTTTCTGGCTGTTGATGAAAGTGAGGTAAAGTTTACCTCAGGCAAAGGATTGATATCAGAATCAATATGATATCCTCCAATAGGCTTGTAGCTCTGTGGTAACTTTGGAGCCAGACCCAGTGAAACGTGAGAATTGCCAAGCATTAAAGAAGCGTTGTACATGAGATCTTCATAAGCTGGAACCGCTTTGCCCTTTTCACGCAAGATTGGAGCTAATACATTGTGATATAGTTGCACTTCTTTTTCTTGGATTTTCCTGAAATGTATCAAAGTCTTTATAGATAATAGATGGATTTAAACTTATTGCTACCTATTACAATGTTGGTCCTAGTTTATTTCTTCTTTTTGTACAATATACTTGCTGTAACCATGCATTGCTGTATCGTATATATTGTTATACCAAATGGTTTTACAATTAAATATAGACTTTAGCACTCAGGGGCCAATAGATTGAGGAGACAAACAAGAAGTTTGCCAAAATTATGAACTTTTGTACAAAAACCTGCGCCACACTGCACTACGCTTGTCATCATGCCCAGTAATTTCTCTGGTAACATTGCCCAAACCGAAACGCAAGACATTACGTAAGATCTATGTTTATCTGCTCTAATTTTACTAGAGCTAAGTTAGAAACGCTTATTTTCAAAAACTCTAATGGTTACTCGGTCCAAAAGTCTAATTAGGTACACAAGTTCAATTGGTCTAAGCCTAGAAGGACCTGGGTATGTCCTAAAACTGCATCCAGAACCACCGGAGGACGGGCAGCAGCGTCCTCTCAATTAACGGTGGTAACCATTCTGCGATTTCCAAACCGCCTGTCAAGCGTGGGGATTATGGCAACACCTCCCTTTAAGGGAGAGGCCTTTGTCCATCAGTGGACGTCTTCCGGCTGTTGATGTAAAAGGCCAAAAGGACTAATAGCCTAATCGTTTGCTAAAATGGTGTGCAGAGCTTAAAGTCTACGATGACAATCATCTCTGAATAAAGAAGAAATAGTCAAATATACTTACTGCTTTGCGAGATATCCATTTACTTGTTTCCACAACTGTTCAACGCGTCTTGTGAAGGAGTATGGAGGTACATATGAGGATAGATAGTCGGTGGTATAAGCTGGGTTCAGATTTTCGTCTATAAGGCGTAGAACGAGCCAATGTGGTTCCAGGGTCGAGAACCAAATGAACGGGCAGTCATATAGGGCTGGCAACCTGTAAAAGCCAAATTCAAAATGCTTTGAATAGGTTAAATTATACTCGTATTCTAGATTTATTCTAGTTACCTACTCTTACACGAGTATGGACATGAAGAAAATTTAAAGTAAGGACCTTTGCCAATTCCATTAGTCCTCGCTTATTTTACTATTGGACGGCCAGGAGCTTAAAATAGCGAGACCTTTTTATGGTTGACATACCTATCAAAAATTCGAACGATAGATTATTTTTCCCTGTTTGAACTGCTAAACAGTGGAATGCGCTGCCCGAGTGGATGTTCCCATATAGTTGTAATCTATACATAGACGTTTCTAATGGCGACTGAATCGATGTATTCTAGGTGAACGTGGTCCATCGTATACCTACCATCTTCAGTTAACATAAGGCGTGATAGCAGTCAAAAGCAAGCTTATAAAAATCTTATAATAATCATTTTCTTAAAACCTAAATTGCGTACTGATTAAGAGCAGCGCACGCCGTGGTACCTCAGTTGGGAGATCGTTTAACTTGAGAGCGTAATGTCGGGTTCCAATACCGAGTCCGTACCAATTAGCTATTTGGAGTTTACGGCTTTTTGTTAAAGTAAGGAAACCATGCATAATAATTATGTTAGAAAGGAAGAAATTCAATGACTTATTGGAATCTGTCAAACCGCAACTGCTATCGTGGTGAGTGTGACCCAATTGCCCTTTGAGGGTAGGCTTAAATCCTAACAATTAAAAAGGGAAATTATGAGCAATTATGTGTCTTGGAGACTCATTACTTTTTATTCCTGTAAATATAAAATACTTACGTTGAATATATTTCAGTAAACATCCATTCTCCTATTATGACATCGAATCTTTGATACGGATCTCGGAGTAACTTCTGAACATTTGAATCTTCTAAAGTGGATGAACTTAAGTTGTACATCAACTGCAGAATGAAATCAAAATCTAAGAAGTCCTGTTCCTTATCCATTATAGCTTTAATGTTTATGGTATTCTCTGAAATTAAAAACAAATCGTGTTAGAAAGTCATAAGCCAATCTTAGAACAAGGCAATCTTTTCTTATTATAACAAGTAATAAAACTAGCAAAGTGTTCTCCTGACAGAAATAAAAGATCTAATATAATAAAAGGCTCTGTCCTGACTGGCTGACTGACTGACTGACTGACTGACTGACTGACTGAGTGACTGACTGACAGACTGACAGACAACGCACAGCCCAAACCGCTGCTCGTACAGATTTGAAATTTGGAGGGTGTATTTGTCTCTACGCGGAGGGGTGTACCAAGAAAGGATTTTTCGAAATTCGACTCATTTGTTTATTCAAAATAAGGGGGGAAAGGGGGGGTGTTGTATGGAAAGTTCTTTGTTTTGAAGTTATAGTGATGAAAATTTGTACATAGGTAGTTCATTCAAAGAGGGGAGGGGGGGGGGGGAGTGAGGGTTAAGGGGTTTTTTTTTTTGCTTTTTTTTCTGCTCTCCACAGACCATGGGCTAGGTCCGTGCCATTTATTAACTTTAATACATTTTTAAAAAGTTTTTTCATGTCTAAGTTCTTATGACGAACAAAAGGAATCTTTAACACTTCAGCTAAACTTAAAAATTTAAAAATTTAGGGGGGGTTGGGTTAGGTTAGGTTATAGTGATGAAAATTGATAATTGGGTAGTTAATTCAAAGGAATGGAAAGTGGGGAGTTAGTAGAGTCAGTAGAGTCGGTCGTGTTGGTAGAGTCGGTAGAGTCAGTAGAGTTGGTAGAGTTTGCTCGGAATGATTTAAAGTGGAGAATTTTGGGAGCGGTCCGTATTTCTTCCGCATGCGGATGGAGTCGCGGGGGACCTCTAGTAAAATAATATATCCAGCATTTTGAGTACCTCACAACCAAGTCCATACCTGTGATTTAGGCTATGACGAATAGGCTGGCATTTTTCTGAAATTGCTTCAAATGGACCTAACCTGGTTATGTCCTAAAACGACATCCAGAACCATCCTGAGACGAGCAGCAGCGTCCTCTCGGTTAACGGTGGTGAGCATTCTGCGATCCCCAAGCCGCCTGCCAAGCGTGGGGATTACGGCGGACGAGACCTTCGTCCAGCAATAGACGTCTCCTAGGTAACAAGTGTGTCAAAATTAAATGTCAGATATCTATTAAAGTCACGTCATGTGTGTAAGAAACAAATTGTTGGGTATTATTTTGATATTAACCCTCAACGCTTGGTTTACAAATTAGCCAAAAAACACAAGAAGTGGTCATAAATGGTTTATATAATTGTATGTACGCATTTTTTCTTCGTATGGTTTTTTACTTTTTTTTATCTTAGCAAAAAAGCAACATTTTACCATTAAAAATGTTGTAATTAGATTCTGGGACTACTTCTGTGAGGTTCGGGAGAGACTCCTTTTTAGGAAAAGCGGTGATAGCTGTGACCTGAAAAAAACATAAATAATTTTATAGCAGATTTACGACATAAAATATTAAATTTAACGTAGATAAATCAAACTCAAATAAATAAAATTGAAACTAACTATAAATAAAAAACAAATCTTCAAATATTGTTATTATAATACAGAAACCTAAACTAAAACTCCAATGGTCGTTGGAATAACCGCCAGAATGCTGGCGGTATTGCCACGTTGGATAGCAATGCTCAGTTTTGGTCAAAATACATGTCATCGTGCCGGTCGCCTGACACCTCGACCTAATGTTTGGCCAGGTCTCCATATAAGCCATGGGCCGCCGGGCCCCATCAGGGGCCTAATTTTTTTAAGTCTAAGTAAAAAATATGAAAATAATAAAATATTATAATTGGTTTAACAAAGCATTCCATAAAAACACAAGGTATCAATAACAACTTACTTTTCTGGTGAATGTAATAACCTATGATTGCACGTCTAATACTAGTGTCCACATATCAAATAGTTTATTTATACTTAGAACAATAATTTGTATTCACTATCAGTGCGACGCGAGACTTGGGTATTATTACTTTGAACTATGAGTATACGAACAATAGACTCCACAACTGATTACTACCTAGTTGAACATTTAAATAAGGAAAATTGTACCTTATATTGTCACATAAGTACCTAATGTGACCTTGGAGAAGTCAGCCCATGACTCAACAGTAAGTACTGAAATTATAATCCACCCACCGGAGGACGGGCAGCAGCGTCCTTTTGGTTAACGGTGGTGAGCATTCTGCGATCCCCAAGCCGCCTGCCAAGCGTGGGGATTATGGCAATATCCCTCTATTGGGAGGCCTCCGTCCAGCAGTGGACGTCTTATGGCTGACGACGACTGAAATTATAAATTATAAGTAGTGTCAAGTAAAACCAAGGTAAGGGCATTGTAAAGAGCTTTAATTTATCAAAGGTAAAGAGAGATTATTCGCAAATTGAACTGGCCACCGTAAGCAGAAAACAAAATACTGAAAATAGGCGCGACTGGGTTTTTATTGTCTCATAGAAGGTATGAAAAGTAGAGTTTTCACCTCTAGAATAAAGTTTGTCTCATCTTGGGCCCTCACTTCACTCAGGACTACATAACCAGCGTCCGTTTGGTTCCCAGCGTCCTTCGTTACGCTCAAGGTCCAGTATGCCGCCCATCCCGTATGACACTACTTACGATACACTCTTAGAGTAATGAACTAGATGTGTTAAATTTAGCTCACCTCGTGTCCAGCATTTAATAGGTGCCTAACGATGCCATCTCCCAGGATCCCATGGCTTTTTCCGGGAATAGGAAATATCGCCAGAATTTTGTACGCTTCGCAGGCACAGAGCGCGAACACAAGAGCGGCCCAGGTCAGATTTGCCATGTTCTGAAACAGATGTAATACAGATATAAATCGCTTTTTAAAAAAATACAATCGACTTCAACATCGAATACCTGGATGACATCTTCATATTTTCTAGTAATTTTGATTTAAAAACCAATACCGATAAAATATCCGATCAATAACCGATTTCGATAAAATGTATATGGTACCACATCTGAAATATTGACTACCAAACAAAAAAAAAGAGTTATCAAAATATTTTCATAATTGCCGGAGTAATCGCGTAACATACATACAAAAAAAAAACACACTGTCAAATTGAGAACATCCTTTTTTGAAGTCGGTTGATAAAATATACTGTCTTATGCATAAAACGCTATAGGTTAGGTAGGTATACCTATTTTATCTAACGAAATAAATTAACAAAACACTTTTAGGTTTAAAAAGATTTTGGTGTTTTATGCATAAGACGGTTATTTAACATTTGTTATTTTATTTAATTGTGCATCTTAGAGCAACATTGCTAAATGAGACTTGGATATATTGTATTGTAACGTATCTCATCTTCACTTCTTAATTATCATCGAATAGCTTAATTTGCTTTTAATAGCACTCCACTGCTAGACTTAAACCTATTGGAAGAGCAATTGGGTAATTTTCAACACGATGCCTGTTTGTGGATCCACATAAGTACGCCATTGAAGTTTGTTTCTGGTTTCATTGATGCATTCAAAGTTTCCTCGTGATGTTTCCCTTCATAGAAAAGCCAGTGAGGAGCCTGGTGCATGTGCGAGTAGAAGAGCTCGTTGGCATTTTTTCCTGGGATTTGAAGCCATTATGCTTTCAAGCCGCGTGGTCTCCCTTCTTCTTTCCACTGGTAGCAGTGGCGGATTATCCATAAGGCAAACTAGGCACGTGCCTATGGGTGCGAGGTTAGAAAGGGGCGCGCGGACAAAATTTTGCTAAGCTAATACTTTTAGTATCGCTTAAAAGATCGACCCAAGATGTGCTTAAGCATGTCTTGAAAGGATACGGTCTAGAACTCAATCACTCTTTATAAGTCACGATCACTCTTGGTAGTGCCAGACTCCAAAGGGGCGCTGATCAGGTGCTTGCCTAGAGCGCTGTCGATGTAATCCGCCTTTGACTGGTAGGTAAGATGAAAGACAGATGTGTCATTTGTTTTGCTCTCTGATTCGATCACGCTCTAGCTGTGTGCAGAACCTTCGACTCATGATGCTATAACAATAATTATTGACGGCTTATTTCGCTTCCGGATTACGAGTACTGCTCTGCTCTGTTATCGGTTTACCGTTTCTTTTTTTTAAATAAATAACCCTGGTGTAAATAGACTCATTACGCGTAGGTAAATACATTAACGGCCTTGTTCAAAAACGCCGCTCAAACTTAGTCGCTGCTTAAGATGCCTTGTCAACTTCTCACTGACGTGAAGTTGCACGTGCAAGAAAAGGACAGAGAAGTTTAAGCATTAACTAAGGTTGCAAAGTTATTTTAAGTAAGACTGTTAATGGTCAAACTAAACACGGACACAGAATAAATAATAGTACACACGGGGCCGTTTTATAAAGCGGCGGATTAACGTTTAGCCAGATTGTATTACGGCTGAAAGTAGTACGCCGCATTGTATGCGTAACACAGCTAGCCATTATGTAATTGAGCGGGCCATGACCCGCCGCTTTGGCAATCTTTGGTTCAAATGGACACTCGCGGTGCTTTGGCGCTTTGATAACCTAAATTACCCTTTTTTATAAGGTTCAAATATTTTGTTTGCCTGCTGCTGACTTACCAAGTGCCCTTTTTAAACATTAAATTGTATTTTTTACTAAATACTATATTATTTTGTTAATATGGTAAGTATTTTGCATTTAGGCAACTTTATTACAATTTGGCTAAGCATAGGACGCCCTATTGTAGAACGTATCGGAATAACAATCCGGCTAAACTCCGCCGTACTTATTACAAAACGGGTCGGTTTTATAAAATGGCTAGCCATTATGTAATACGGTGAGTTCTACAATTCGGCTACAACATAGGTATACAATTATACATACCCTTCAGTATTGTTGAACCTTTCTGTGACACATTGAATAATTTTATTATGGAAACTGACGAGGAAACTATAGTCGGAGTATCCGATTTATTTATACGTGAATATTCACGAATAAATAAAACAAAACATTGTATAACTATGTCGATGGATGTTCCATAAATTTTGTAAAGGGTAAATAACATGTTGCTATCAAATTCAAATTCATTTATTTCAGTAAATTTATTATAATTATATTATAATGTCACAAAATTTAAAATGTCATTAAGTATTATTTAATTTTATAAATACACAATTTAACACATCAGAAGGTACACAAACAAAATATTTAACAAAGGTCAAAATATCCGCGTAAAAACGGCATTACTGGAACATGCTTGTTACAGCAATGCCGCATGTAGGGGCGGAGCAGTCGAGCCTGTGCTATGGAACTTCTGTTTTTTTACGCATTTATGGTTAACTCCATAGTAAAAGTTGTTTACAACGATTATAAGTGTAATAACGTCTTCGGCTTAGTATCTAAAATCGGTCCACGTAAACCTGTTTTAGTAATATCAATTGAGGAGTGATTCGTTATTTATAACTAGGGGACTAAAAAATGAGAAACAAAACGTTCTTGGTACACATTGGTGTCGATTCTGTTGCACCACTCACTAAACTAAACTAATCTGACAGGACTAAAATTATACGCGTCTCATTTCATTTCATTATGTTAGAAAAGGATGTCAACAGGTTTAGTCCTGTCAAATTAAGTTTAGTTTAGTGAGCGGTGCAACAGCATAGACACCATTATCTTTCGGAGCTCGTTGTTTTGTTTGCGATAAAATATATCTTAGCCGCTTCCTGTCCTTTATGTGATTCGTTATTTAAACACTTATCTACTTCATACTTATTTATAATTATCATCTTCATGGCCCATTTGTATAGTAACATTTTGAACGTCTTTGGCTAAGTTAAAGGTTATTTACATTAGTGTTATTATCTAAAACAATAATGTTGATGATTTTTTTGGTATTTTTTTTTACTATAATTTCTTAATGGTGAGTTTTTGTTGCACGATTTGTACTAAAAATTTACTGATTTTTAAGAAAAATATTCTGTATTTTGCTTGGCTACCAATGACTGGCCGCCTAATAAGGAGGATGGTAAAGAGATGAAAAAATTGAGTTGGGTCGAGTTTAGTTGAGTTGAAATGAGTTAAGTGAAAGTTGAAAGAGAAACATGACTTTCAAACTCACATACCTCGCAAACATGATGTGTAAGTAATCAAAATGTATAAAAATATCAATTGAACGCAGCGACGCGACGATCAATGTCATGAGTTCCTAGGTAAAAACTAGAGATGGGGGCCGTACCGTGAACCACTTATTTTGGGACCGAATAAGCTCAGCTGCCGACGCTGCGCTACTGTGAATTTTATCGCCCCGCAATACGGTTCGTGGTTGCGCAGCGTCGACGGCTGAGCCTATTCGGTCCCGCAATAAGCGTTCATGATGCTGCTCCTATGTGGTAATAACATTCAGTGAAGCGTGTACAAATTTTAAAATAAGATACTACGATTATTACGAGTTAATTTTAGATCTACTCGTAACTGAAGCTTACAGCAACATTTACAATCTATTGTTTTAGATAGGTATTACGGAATGGGTTTCATTCGTATGTAAAAAAAACTTAAGATTAGTGTTGTGATAAGTAAAATTTGATTGAAACATTTTCAATATTATTTGGGACTATATGTTTTTTTTATGTGCATGTAAATATTTTTAGTAGCTTTATTCATTAGTTAAATTTATATATTATATAATTGATTCAATTAAAACAAATATAAAAAATAATTTTAAGAAATAAACCACAAAATTATGTATACTTATAGCACTCAGCGTTTGTCGATGATTTCCTGAGTACTGCCAAGAATTTAAATTAATTTCAACAATACAGAAAGGCTACACACCACACACACCAAACATTACCACATGAACGTAACAAATAACTATACATTTTCAGAATAATGTGTGAATATCAAAATATAGATACTTACAATAAAATAAAACAGCTAAACTCCACAATGAATAATAAAGGAGTTAAAAATTACATTACTCAAATCCTATGAGACACTTCGAAGGCTAATAAAATTATTATTATTGTGTTACGCTGTTAATGTTGTTGTACTATTTATTTATCAAACAAACACAATATCACACGCACAAGCTCTCAGTTGCTACTGACGTCTTGGACGCAACACTTTGTCTATTTACGTATCTATAAATAACATTGCCAGATGTCCACTTTTAGGGTTCTGACGTTTGATTAAAATAAAATCGGCTAATTATAAGCGGCGTGTCAGCGATTCAGTACACATTTACTTATATTTATTGTCCAGTTGTCCACTAGTGTTTGACTGCCGGACAGTGTTTCCTTTTTTGAAATACTTTTTAGCATTTTATGCATAATACCACTGAAGAGAGAAGTGGATAGAATGGAAATTTGACGGGCCGCGCTGCCGCGCTAGCCGGCATTAATGCGCTTAATGTCAATTCTATCAATATACATGTTTGTAAACTGAAAATACTCAAACAGCCAATTTAAATAGACGCGTAGGAAACCAAACCACATTGCATCGTAATTAGATCAATTTTAATCTGCTGCAAAATGGCATTTCGAGCGTTTTACTTCATATGCGCGACCAATGATTGGCATTTTTTCGTCGTAGTGACTATTTTTAATTAGGTGTGAAACTGGCGACAGCGGTTTTCCATACAATTGCATTACAACATTGTTTTGACAGCCGTTCTGCCTAAGAAGTAGGGCTTTGGCTTTTCTGTGGCCGGAAAGCAACGATGTGGTCGAGTTAGCACGCTGGCTTAGAATATACTTATATACTCATTCACTTTGAACATGAAGAGATTATAAATATAATTATTATCATCTTTTAACTCAACTAATATCTCACAAAAAGGAAAGCTGTCTGTTTCCTTTATATTGTGATATATTCGTTTAAAATTTAAAAAAAAACTTAAAGTACAAACCGAATAAAAATTTCGTGGCTTTTAATACATTCAGACTTGTAGGTATAACCAGCGACAATGATAAGATGAATGGATGGGAAATAAGCGCACGGATTTTGAAGACTAATATGTTGAGCGCCGGCTCTCCACTCGCTTCAGTCATACTCTGCCTTTGCGACATGCGAGCCGTACGATACCACAATACACATTTCTAATACATGTACATGTGTTCTCTTTTGTCATGTAGTATAATTAGATTCGCTATCTCTATTTTCCGGTAAATGTAATATGCATACTTTTAGCTAGATATGCTTGATTGTGTTGTCTTGTTAATTTTGATCGATTTGCAAGCGCTGGGCCCGTCCATTCAATTATCACCGTCGCTGGGTATCACGATAAAAAATATTGTCCTGTAACGCAAAGCGCTTCAAAAGATTACTTTAAAAAATATTGTTAATAAGTATTTAAGATGGCTCCGACGCGTTTTCGTCGCTATGATACAATCAATCAATTCATTTATAAATACCGATTATTTGCAGCGAAGACGGAGAAAACAATGGACCCAAGTACTTTGTAACCGGTCATGAGATAGCGATATTATCAACTTATACTTATAGCCAGCATCCTGGGAACCCTACCGCATGGTGGCGATCTGGACGGCGTTTTTGTTTTAGTGGTACTAGATTTTTTTTTTTTTATGTATATATTTTGTTGTAAATTAGTAGTTTTTAGTATATAGTTTAAATATTTATTTTAAGTTTTGTACATATGTAAATATTATAACTTATACCTTGTTTTGTTCTGCTCTGACAACCCAAAATACAACACTGCACCATTGTGACGATGTCCAAAACTCTTCACCATACGAGGATAACAATAAGAATTAAATATAAATGACATATTTTCGAAAAAACACATAAATCTCTCAGTCATGGGCTTGGAGGATCTAGCTCTCTCTCTCGTCATGGGTAATGTTTGACACCGGGAGTTTTGGCGGGAACACGGAAAAATCATGACGTTGCATTCTATTATTTTCTTAAACTATTACTATATATAAACGAATTAATAATTCAAAATGGTGGAGTTTTATGAGATTATGGGATTTCATTGAGTGTTGAATTACATGCACGAGTGTGGGCAAGTGATATAATGTGGTGGACCATGTCTTTTCGCGTTGTTTTCATAACTCCGTAGAAGCTCATAGTAAAGTCGCCACAACTTTACTAGGGCATGACTTGGACTCGACTATGCCTGGTTTCGTGTGACTGACTTTGATTTAATGTCATATTTGACTTTATTTTAATAAAATAAACTTGAAAATTCATAAACTTGACACTGGCAAAATGCACAACGTGCGATGTCAATAAATAAGAAAATAATAAATGTTTGACACCACACTTTTCATATAAAGCTTTTTTTTTTTTTTTTTTTCTTAGTTCTTGGCATCGCACGTTTTGCATTCTGCCAGTGTCAAGTTTATGATTTTTTCAAGTATTTATATGAAAATCAAGTCAAATAAGTCATGATATCACAGTCAGTCACACGAAATTAGTCATAGTCGAGTCCAAGTCATGCCCTAGTAAAGTTGTGGCGACTTTACTATGAGCTTCTACGGAGTTTTGAAAACAACACAAAAAGACATGTTTCACCACATTATATCACTTGCCCACACTCGTGCATGTAATTCAACACTCAATGAATAAAACACCACCATTTTTAATCATTAATTCGCGAAAATACACAAGTTTAAGAAAATAATAGAATGCAACGACATGATTTTTCCGTGTTCCCGCCAAAACTCTCCATATAAAGCTTGGAGTCAACCGGTTACAACGACAAAGAGGAGAAATGCATACATTTTTCTCTTTCACGCATGCTATTTTTTCATATGGCTGTTTCGCTGTGGAGTAAAAGAGATGGAAATGTGACTGCGTCCATTGTTTTCTCTGTCTACGAATTGCAGATATTTTTTTATAACAAATAGTATAGGCCAAGCCAGCGACGGCGATAATGGAATGGACGGTTCCAGCGCTTGCAAATCAATCAAAGTTAACAAGAAAACATAACCAAGCATAGCAAAAAGAGAACACATGTACATGTATTGGAAGTTTGTATTGTCGTATCGTACGGCTCTCATGTCGCAAAGGCAGAGTATGACTGAAGCAAGTGGAGAGGAGGCGCTCAACATACAGTTTTCAAAATCCGTGCGCTTATTATTTCCCGCTGGGCCAAGCATAATGATCAACCTTTTAAAATCCACTGCTGGATGTATGTAATCCTCCACTCGAAAGGCAATTGGGCCATATGAGTAAAATAGTAGTAAAAAAAGTAGAGTAAGTGGAGTAGTTAAATGTATAAGCATTCTATCAGCTATCTGGTTTCCATAATACAAGCGTTGCTTAGTTTGGGGCTAGATAGCGCTGTGTGTAATAAATGTCCCCCAATATTCATTTATTTTATTTATATCCACCAAAATGGCTCAGTTGCAGGTTGATGAATTCCGGATTCCCTCTTTATATTTGCATTACCTGTAGGGTATTCAATAGAGCCCAAGATTGACCGACGAAGGTAATCTAATAGAGCCCAAATATCATCTTAACGTGTAGTCAAGAATCAGTATTGAATATTTTTGTTTTATTTATACGGGTATACTCACATTTAATTAAATCGGATACTCCGACTATAGTTCCCGTATAAACGAAACAAAAATGTGTCAAAACCACGTCAGTTTTCATAGTATTAAATATCATCCAACTAAATCAAACATCGGTATAAAATTCCTTAATTATTATCAACAGGGTAACCCTAGATATTTCGCGGGTGAAGGTTATGTTTAAATCAATCCGTCAAACATTACAAAGAACTAGTGCTTTGGTGATATCTCTTTTCTATGCACCTTACCTGCTTAATTATAGGCATGTTTCTAATTTAAAACATAAAGATTACCTATCTGCTAAAATATTGACATGTTCTAATATAACTTAATAATTAAGATGACTATTTAATTATTAACTATTAATCTTACTATGAGTCCCTTTTTGAAACTCTACATGAGTTTAAAAAAAGCGAGTCATAATAAAATTACTAGTATTCATTTTTAATTTATTACAAGCATATACAATGTAGATTTTACTAATAATATTCCAACAATAAAATTAAGAACTATATACAAAACAAAATAATAAAATTAAATACCTATCCTGAACTAACCAAAACTATAAATTATAGGTAAAAAACTACATTAAGGTCATTAAGGTCTTCGGGTAGGGTACCTAAAAAACTAGCGACATTACCACGCTGAATGGCCAAACTTATTCTTTGGCCAAGGTAAACGCCAGCTCTCTGATCACCCGTAACATCTGCGAGGCGTCTGGACAGCTCTTTAACCAAACCCCGAGCGGCCGGACCCCACGGTCCCATGGTTTCAACTCCAAATGGAAGAAATATGTATCCATCGCCGAGAGATTCATATTTCCTCCGTTTGAGGCTTTCCGCCTCTTCCGCCGCTGCACCAGCCGCCCTCGATGTGCTCTGGAGGTGAGAGGGAGCCAGCGTGTCTGCGCAAGTTGCGTCCCATACTAAAGGCCTCCCACGACTCCAGGGAACTAACGTCAAGCCAGTCTCATCAGGCCTCTTGCCATCGTCACGTGAAATACCGTTCGGCTCTAAGCGAGCCGGCACGTTAACGGTGGCAAGAGCCCGACGGATGACGTCGTTCAGAGCGGCGTGGCGTGATAAACGTCCAGCACTGCGGCGGCAAGACAAACCATGGTGCCCAGAGCGATCAACCTCGCTTCCGCAGCGACAAAAGTGGGGTTCTGTTCTAGGGAATATTACTAGTTAATAATTAACTAGTAATGTTAGTTATAATATCTTATCTTTTAACTTAATTATTATTCCACATGACTACACCTATAATTGTGGTGTAGTAATTGCCCAGCTTCCGTTTGTGTTGCAATGACGTAAATCGTGTTGGTTCTTATAAATAAATAAACACGCTTGAAGAATTAAATCATTATAATTACTTTTGATATGTCTAAGCATAAAATAATACCGAAAAGAAGCTATATAAAAAGAGATAAAATATTACATACTTGTGCGTACTCATGGTAATTAATTAGAATTAATTATCATTATACTATGATTTATATTTATATTGACACAAACAACTCACACAAATGCGTCCTGTAGAAACAATGTGCGTAATAATCTAATGACGCCACTGAAAAATACTTACATTTACAGAATATTAAAAAAAAATATGAGCCAAAACTCATAAAATGGTCTGCTTGGTTGGTTGTTTAATGAAATGGTATGCTTTACAATATAAGTAACTATTTATTTTTATTTAAGGAGGGTCACAGCTACATAAAACTACACTATATTTATAATTATACGGTGATACTTCGATCATATAGGTACCATTGGAGACGCTAATAATGGCGATAAGATATGTCTAAATAGTCTAAATAACTTTATGATAGGTGCTTCGAGGTATTCAGATTCACGCATGAGTATTCTTTGATTCACGCACGGCACACTTTCAAGTAAACTGTCACACTAATATAATAATTTCCTATTCTTATGAACGCACATTAAAACAAACTCTTATCTCACACAAAGGGTGTGTCACTGACCATATAATTGACAAAGTACGCTTTGGTTTTCCATCAGCACTGGTATAATTATAGAGATATTAGAAAAGATTTTGCTCAGCTCCGAAATGTATTTGGTCAGCAAACACAGTAAATTGAGCTGCTTCTAGTGGTCGGCAAAAATAACTAAATTGTTCAGCAAGTAATGTGATAATAGGCAGTCTTAAAATGTATGTCTTATTAAAGGCATGGTTATATTTTGGCCTAGATCATACAAATAAGTAATAATAATGTACCCTGATTACTTGTAAGGTGTTCTATCTTTCTGGTGTGCAATAAAGTTGTATTGTATTGTATTGTATAAGTATGAGATATTTGTACCACTAGGCCACCTGCAGATGGGAAATGTCCTAAGCCTTTAAATATATTATTGTGTTGGGACTCGGATTTAATCAAACTTTGGCAAGCCTTAAAATTAATGTTGGTTAGCTAAATAATTATAAATAATAATTGGTTCTGGCACTTCGCCGGCCAAAACCGCGGCACGCTCGCTTCGCTCACTCGCCTCGTGCTATGTGTTGTCGCAGTTCCAACCTACCCAACCTAGTGATTAGCGCCTCAGTATCTCTTTACGTATCGATTCTTTTTATAAAATCACGTTTACAACGAGCATTTTTAAGACTTATTTGGTTCTGGCAAGAGAGAAGTGCTAAATCCTCCAAGGTTCTGACACTTCGCCGCCCGCCAGTAGCGGCAAATCTCGTATTTTGTTTTTGTTTAATTGCTGACAAGGTATTGCTCACTGAAGAGAGAGTAGCTTCGCTTTTCTGTGGTATTGCTGGTGGGTTTTTTTACGGCCGACAAATACATTATTATGTTGTCAAATTAACTATTTAGGTGATTTTTCTTGGTGACCGAATATTTAAAATGTAAGTACCATTTCTTTGCTTGCCTTGTAATAGTACCTAGTGACCCGCTCCGGGCTAGCACTAGCGCAATGTACTATAATGGCCTTAAATTTATTGAATAAAATTCCTCTTTTTTTTCGATTTTAGGCTTGCGTTTGTCCGCTATTTCGCGCGAAGAGAGGCAGTCTACGATAGAGCCGAGAAGGTAACGATTCACTCGAGACTTGAATACACCCAGATTGTATCTATCGGGGAATACGCACTCGAGCAGCACATTCCTCTGTTTAGCAGTTCGCACAATTAAAGTGGAATCAAACCGATAATGGAAGTGTCTTTACAATTTAGAGACATTTGTATACAGGACAAGAAATCAATGCATGTAGGTATACTGTATATCCAGTGCATTGCATGACACCTTCACATTGACGGGTTTTCAGTACAAAAAGCGCGTTTAGTAGGTAGGTACATAAAAAGGTTATCATTGTCGAGATTAGTTCTTACAAAGCATTATCTTATTTTACATTATAAAGTTTAAGATATTCTCTAAAATTATATTAATTCTATTAAAACCGTAGCATTAAAAAAAAAAAAGTTTATTTATTTAATTTTATATACATTTAAGTGACGAGACAAACAAGACGTTCGCCTGGTGGTAAGCGTCACGCTTGCTACTAACTGTAGCAGTGCCAGAGTTGTGAACTTGCGAATACAATACTGCGCCGCACTGCACTGCGCTCGTCACCCTGAGATATTAGCAGTCTTACTTAAAAAAACTTCTCAACCGTTAGTCACTGCTTAAGATGCTCTGCCATCTTCTCTCTGACGTGAAGTGTAACATGCAAGAACAAGACAGAAGTTTAAGCAGTGACTAAGAGAATCGAGATAATTTTAGATAAGGCTGTATATGTTAAATCTCTTCATAAAATAAGATATAACTATGGTTACCTAAACCGACATATCATTATACTTACTTACTATTAGTAATTACTGAAGCACAAAAGGTATTTTTTTGTAACGACGACGTCTAGAATCGTTTATAGGTGTCCATAGGATAAATATTTGTGATAAAAAAAAACATAAAAATATTAAAGTCAAACCAAACATTTTATAGTAATTTTATTGTGAGAAATATACCTAAATATGTATTATTAGCAATGTAATTAACAACGTATTTTATATATTTATACCTACATTTATAAATAGACCTACATTAATTTATATCAGACATTCACAGAAAAGAGTTTACCAATAGTTTTATTTTTTTATGAGTATAATCTCTGCCTCCCACTAGGTGGACCGACGACATTGTAAAAGTCGCGGGCAACCGGTGGATGCAAATGGCAGGTTGTCGTAAAGTGTGGAGGTCTAAGGGGGAGGCCTTCGTTCAGCAGTGGACGTCTCCGGGCTGATGATGATGAATCTCTGGTTCTTTATTTTTTTTGTGGATTGGTGTTACGAGTACATTCACCTGGTGGTAAGCGTCGCGTCTGCCCATAAGCCCATTAGAGTAATGTAGGAGTGCCAGAATAAAATTGTGAACTTGCAAACAAAATCCTGCGCTGCACTACACTGTGCTCGTCACCCTGAGAAATTAGATGTCATATCGGCCTGGTACACCTATTCCTACCAAGCTATCCCTACAGGTAGGGACATGTGGAAAAAAAATGTTTGCTGGAACAATTTTATTAGTTAGGTGCAATATTATTGCCTAACCTAACCTAAAGATGACGCGACGACGTAATTAACATTTTTGGTACTTGTCCAGCCCCTCAAGTCCATTTGGTGAATAACCCTATCAGGGTACCACACAAATGCGAGACAATGTAAATGTTTGCGCCGTGTCTGGTTTCTGCACCAGATTATCTCAATACTTTACTACATTTAAATCTAATAACCTGATTTTATCGATAATTACTAAAGTCAATGTAACAAAATGAACAGCGTGTCATTAAAAAAAAAATTGTTTGACGTAGGCATCCGGTGATTAAAATAATAGTTTGCTACGGATGTAATTACCTACCTGTTTTATTAATAAAATAACCTTTTTGGAGCTATATTTATACAACATTGAAAATCCTAAATCTAGATATACAATTTATTCGTAAACATTATATCGAACTCTCGCAACAAGGATTCGTACTGAGGTACTTTTTCCCGTGTTATGTAGTTATACACTGGAAAGCGAAACGAAATAAAAAGGTTATGTCTTCGACTTTGACTTTCGCACTTGATTGGTTTTTATAATTTTTCAATTTTTATTTAAAATTATTTATGACCCGGTGAACTTCGTACAGTATTTTTTTTTCCCTAAGTTATCCCAGTATTGAGGGAACAAAAAAAACAAATAGGTTGAGCTATTTTCGAGTTTAAGCGACACTAACGCACGGCAGATTTATTTATTTTGTAATAAGTAGGTGTAATGATTTTAATATTTTAGCTTGTATTAATAGGTGCAATCTTTGTAGTAGCAAAAATACATACAGATGAACAAAATATTAGCATTCCCGTATAAATAAAACAAAAACATATGAACAAAGTTAAACAAAAAAAAGTTTGGCAGGAAATTTTAAACAGGCGTTTCACAACTTTTTGTATTCCACAACTCTGAAATCGTTTGATCTGAATCTCTGGAGCGTTTTATTTTTCGTTCGCATCTTCAGGGTTGGTCCCATTGTTATGTTATCTTAAACACTCCGAGAATGAACGATGGGTGTCGTGTTCCCACACATCGTTATCAAGCCGGGTGGAGCACACGCTCCCCGTGATGGAATCCGGACCTGTTGGACGGGACTATAGCGCTGTCGAGGTCTCAGATGAATGCTCAAGCGTGCCCGCGGCCTTGACGCTAAGCGCCGAGATGGACCATCCCAGGGCTTGGTAGGCCCGCCGCCATTCTGGCGGAGAGTTCTACATAACCACTCTGTTTCCCCCGGAGCGGGTGCATCATCAGCCCGGAGACGTCCACTGCTGAACGAAAGCCTTAGACCGCCATACTGTACGACAACCTGCCATTTTCATCCACCGGTTGCAAAGTCGCCGGAGCAGGTGATGTCCATTAAAGATTATAGCAGTTTCTATCAGCTATCTGGCCTCCCTAGCACAAGCTTTGCTTAGTTTGGGCACAGTTTGGGGTTAGAAGGTGCTTTGTTTAACTATCCACCGATATTAGTTTAAATGTATTTATATATTTTTATTTATTGTTTTCTAATACATAATACTTATAATTGAAATAGATAAACAAATACATATATTTTTCCTCATATATTTCCGTCACACCCGCACACTCATGATACACTCACAATATTAATTGAGCTTCTAAATTACAAACACAATATAGTTTGAAGAGGTGAGGGGCAAATACTGACAAACGCTATAATAGGGTAGATGACTGGTGTTTATATCGGTGTAACCAATAGCTTTGATGAAGAATTTAAGTAAATATAGTATGTTTATTGAAAAAATAATTTAAATCGGTTAATAATGTTCTGATATATGAGCGTTTAATGTTTTTGTTAGAGACAACTCTGTCCCTTTCCCACAAAACAAAAAATGATGTCACGCTTTACTTGTCAGAATAGAATTTATATGGCGTACAGAGAAGTGACGTCACGATTTGCTGTTTCGCTTCTCTGTCTAGCATGATATTAAAATGCTTATAAGTTGCTTATTTTTGATCAGATTTTCGTTTTCTTTTCATTAATCAGCTATATTTACCACGTTTTAATAGGACAATAAAAAAAACCAGTCATCCAGCCTATTATAAAAATACAGGTAAACCTAATTAGGGACTTAAAGAAAATGCTTAAGTTAACAAACGTTATTTAAATAATGCTGCACAGCATTATTACTTATATTTAATAAAACAACTCCAAAAAATTACGTGCGCTGTACTAAATAGCGTCGTCTAACTTTAAGCAGCATTTTTATGTAATTAAGTAACAACTAATTTGTAATAACATCAGGGTGATTATTAATTTCATCCATCTTTTCGTATGAATTATATTCAAAGTAAAGTACATTATTCTATCAACTGTCTGGTTTCCATATTACAAGCTTTGCATAGTTTGGGGCTAGGTGGCGCTGTGTGAAAAATGACCACCGATATTTGTTTATTTATTAATCTTGTTTAGTTTTCTGTTCACAAAATTGTTTTTATTTATTTATTTAAAAAGGTTTTTGTTTTACAGTGTTAACCCCGTAATAAAAGTTCTAGTGCCCTAGAGCTAGAGTTGTATGGCACCCATTCGGTTAAGTAAGTACATCCCATCTCAAATCTTCAGTTTTCTCAAGTAGGTATCTTACTTAAAATTGAACTCAACAACGTGTTCTACCTAAGTGGCAGATACCTAATTTTATAGTACCTAATAACAAAAATAATCCTTAGTTATTAAACAGTTTCATAAAAAATCCGTGGTATCTTAATTGGAAGACCGACCGCTCGACTTGAAAACTCGAGGTCGCAGGTTCAAATCCAGGGCCCATATCAATGAGCTGTGTGTTTATGTACGGATTTTCATATCACTAATGAGGTTAGTGTGTGTAATTATTCTAATATTTAAATTATTCAAAGAAAATTAGTTATTTTTCTTTACACTTTCTAATTTCTTTGGTTTTATCACAGACAACAACATTTTTACCGCTTTTTTAAGAAGAACTATTGCAATTACAACTAAAATAGTGAGATCGAGGTAGCATTTCTGGTACCAGGGCACCATAAGTGCAGCTGAGCGCAAATGGGGGGCACCGCCGGTCTTTAAGACGTGGTTCACCCAGTGAACCAGTTCTTGACTAGGTGATGCTGGCCGATCGTGGTAGACAACGGATAACTCTTTTGCTTTCTGGGCATACCTGTTCACAAAAAATACTCAAATTACAAAAATATTTGGTATTATTATAAATCACCGATAACTAACTAGTATTATGACGAAACTGTTATCAACATTATCCGTAGACTTCCTTATCACACACAGGTGTAGACAATACATATACATAGATGGTGTAGACTATTTTTATTATATGTATGTTAATAATATGTAATAATATGTGTATAATATGTCTGTAATGTATCTATTATATGGGCCGGTGTTTTGAAGTAGCGCCAGTTGCCTGAAATAAACTTTTTTTTTAAATTTACATAATAATAATATGTAGTAACTAAACTGTACAAATTACTTGTCTTACGCGAAAATGAATAAATAAATAGGAAATCTGGCGATTACTGCTTCCCAGAAATACTTAAAAAAAACACGATTTTACCATCAGTTCTCGACGTGTTCCTTCTTCTACACTAAAGCACATATATGAAAGCTACAAGCATTCCAATGTTTCATGCTTTCTGCCGGATGGGATAATACAAGTTTGTTCGAACTAAGAAACCGTACTAAAGTGGTTGAACTCTTGTTATGCCATCTAACACATAATCATCAGCCCTGACATGAAATGGGCCTCTCCTAAAGTACGCCACTGAGCTTCCTTTGCATCCAGTTTTTCCTCGCCGCTGTCATGATGGATTCCGTCTAGCATATTTTTTTCTCCATCTTCATGTCTTATGCCAAAGAGTTTTGGCAGGCACGTGAAAATTCATTATGATCGGATCAATGATTCACAAGTTATCGTCGAACAACGTACTAATACATACAAACATACATACAAACGCAGACTTGTCCCATTAGTAAGCTTCCAGCAAAGCCGCCTCTGTACTGCTTGGACTTGACTGGGTCCTATTTCGTTTGACCGTGACTTCGACTGTGACTATTTAGGTGTTCTTTCACCTTCACATTCATTTACACCTTACTTTCACTTTTGCCGGGTATGTCTTAAAACTGCGTCCACAGACCGGAGGCCGACAGCAGCGACCTATCGGTTACCGGTGGTGAACATTCTGCGATCCCCATGCCACCTGCCAAGCGTGGGGATTATGGCAAAGGGGATTGCCAAAATTTCCACGCATAATAGGGGTATTAAAGGGGAGGCCTTCGTTCAGCAGTTGACGTCTTCTAACTGATGATAAAACTTTCAATTGATTTTGAAATACTTGACACAGGCAGAACCCGCAAATAGCGATGCCCAACCTTATAAGAAAAAAAAGAAGCTAAAAATACCTAAACGATTAAAGTAAACTTACTTAGGATCGCTCACAATCTCCTCAATCGCTAACTTTATCTTTTCAGCCATCGAATAAGATAAGTCCACTCTTTTCGCAAAACCCTTGCTCACCGCCCTGGCGACGTTGATGAATTGATCAGCGAACACTGGAATGCCAATGATGGGTTTCCCAGCGAAGAGGGTCTCCGTTGTTGACAAAAGACCACCATGCGTGATGAAAAGAACGCAATTTGGATGAGCTGGAAAGATAATATACTTAGTTATAATGTAATACGGAGTTACCCTGAAAGAAAGTCACTGTGAATCACAGATCTCACTATGGGACCAACATTGAATTTTCGAGAATGCATCTGCTGTTCCAAACATTTTGTTTGATATACGTCGTAGGACAACTTTGGCTTATATATGAGCGCCGATGGCCAATTACATGGCTGCGGCGTGATCTCAAAATTCCACAATGGCGGCGACGTCGCGGCGCGGCGGCGGCGTGGCCGTGGGTCTTAGAAGTTATATCAAGGATCGTGAGAACTTTCAAAGTTTACCTACATTGAACAAATAACTTTACGACAACCGACTTCAAACTATTATGGGACCACCTCAAGAGCAACTAAAAAAAGAGAGCGGAGAAATTGGCGAACATACAAAAAAATACATGCAGTCGAACATAAGAACCTCCTCCTTTGTTGAAGTTGTGTAAGAGAGTTTGTTGAATATTTTATACCTAAAATGCTTTGTTGCGGGGCCCATTCTATGATGTGAACATTCTTCGGCAAATTAGGGAACTTCTCTTCGAATTTCCAAAGTACTGTCTGCTTCAGGCTGCCAAAGACTGCCAATAAAGATTTCTTCAGCTCGTCTGGCATATCTTTACTATCGAGATTTGAACCCATGCTGAAGTAAATTACTCCATTCTTAGCGCTGTCGAGCAAATTTTTCAAGTCCTGAAACGGCGAATAAGTTATAAAAAATATTTTTAACGTTTCTAAAGAACCGCGTAACCGAGTATCCGATTTAATTAAACGTGAGTATTCCCGTATAAATAAAACGAAAATGTTTCTAAAGAAGATATTTATAAGCACTAAGTAATAAAATTAGATTTAGAAAGAAAAAAAAAATACGTTTAAATGTAAGTATAATTATAATGATAAAGTTTTAAATACGTTTCGCTGTGTGAAGCCTTTCCTCGTCACTTGAATCGGCCTCAACGGAAAATCAGCGTTGTTTGAAAAACAGTTATGTCTGCATAATTACTGTTTTACAGAGTTCAGGCCATTTTTATGACACTACTCCAGGGTTGTTGAATAATTTTAGTTATAATAAAACTGCTCAGCTGTTCTTGAACTGAGCAGTCTCGTACGCAGTGATGGTAAAATGCCGGACGGGATGACACTGATTCCGTGGTAGATGGGGCGGCCATTGGTTGGAACGCCACTTGCGTCGCACCTTTGCACCGTACATCTTCACAGAACGCAGATTAGCTGGCGCAGCGGCTGAACCGACAGAAGACCTTAAAAGGCACAAATATGGCACTCTGGATACTGGCATTTACCACAGTTTTGAGCCTTTTATTGGATGAAAACTCTGCGGCCGTGGAGACCGGGAGCAAAAACCATAATATTTAAAGAATTGTCATCTCGCCCGGTCGAAGCTACCCGTGACCAGAATGCTGGAATGCTTTATAACTTGCACAAAATTTGAATATTGTCATTCAACGTGGCAATGAGGCCAGCATTTTGGGAACTATTCCTATTGGTAGCGGTTTACTGGAATAGTTTAATTTTTTTTAATAGTTGTATGTCTGTATTCTAATTATTATTATTATTTATAATTATTTATATTCGTTTGTATGTAAATAATTTTACAAGAATTTAAATTCATCATCAATCAACAGCCGGAAGACGTCCACTGCTGGACGAAGGCCTCTCCCTTCAAGGCAGAGCCCTTCGCCATAATCCCCACGCCATAATCCCCACGCTTGGCATGGGTATCGAAAAAAAATGTTATTTTTTTTAGAATTCATTTATTTAAGGCATTAAGCCTTACATTTTACTTGAAAACATATTTTATTTTGAATAAACTTCTATTATAAAATTTGACACGAGGATATTTGCTAAAGAACCAAAGTCACCAACATAGCTCTCAGTGTTTGCAAATGAAAGTGGCAATGGGTAGACTACATCGCTCGAAGATCTGATAACCGATGGGGAAGAAAGGTTCTTGAATAGATCTATCACGCGTACCGGAAGACGCAGCGTGGGTAGGCCTCCCACTAGCTGGACCGACAACATTGTGAAAGTCACGGGCAACCGGTGGATGCAAATGACAGTTTATCGTACAGTGTGGCGATCTGAGGGGCAGGCCTTCGTTCAGCAGTGGACGTCTCCGTGTTAATGATGAATAACTGTTAATTCCTCACCTCAGGTAAAGGTTTTATATTCTCGTCTATATGGAATCCACCGATTGGTTTGTAGCTCTGGGGTAATGTCGTCGCCTGTCCCATAGACACATGTGAATTACCCAGGACCAGTGTACCGTTGTACCGCAATTCTGAGAAAGACGGCGCCACTCGCCCTCTTGCTTCAATCAGAGGAGCAAATATACTGTTATATCCAGTAGTTTGCAAATAATTACCGACTCTGTAAAAAAAAATTTTTTTTACTATCGGAAAGTAACTAATTTACACGAAATTTCATAGGATAGCGTAAACATTTCAGGGTAGGCCGTTACATACTAGGGAGCACAGTAAAAAGTCATCTCTTCGTATACATGAGTGACCTTCAAAATACAGTACAAACTTGTAGTGGTAGGACTACGAGTATATTGCAGAGTCCGCCTGGGGAAGTACCACACCTTTGCCAGTTATTCAAACGTCAAGCAGTGTAGTCATCAACAGCCAGAAAAAAATGCCATAATCCCCACACTTGGCATGCGGCTTGGGGATCGAGACATAGTAGTGTGCAAGCATTACTGTTTCTCGATTTGAAGGGCAATGTTACCAGAGAAATTACTGGGCATGAAGAGCTTTGACAGCTAATATCTCAGGGTGACGAGGGCAGTGCGGTGCGGTGCAGGATTTTATTCGCAAGTTCACAATTTGGGCACTGCTACTGTTATGGGCAGGCGTGATGCTTACATCATAGAGTTAGCAGCATTTCATCGTCCGTTGCCAAAAAAATATTCCTCTAAACTTTAGTAAAAAGTGCTGGAAAAAGACAAATGTGTGGTTGGACTGGAATAACTTACGTTTCTCTAACAAGCGTCATCTTGATTGTGAATAACAGTTCAGTTACTCGTTGACTGAAGCTGAAAGGCGTACTGTCATCTACAATGTATCCATTGTAAGCAGGATTATTGTACTCATCGATCAGGCTTAGGATCATCCAATGTGGTTCCATGGTAGAAAACCAGACGAGGTGAGTATTATAGAGACCTGCAAATCTGGAATATTCAACAATTATTTAGGAAATGATAATAAAATGTATAGGGCCTTGTAACGTTTTTTTTTTTACAAATATTGTAAACGAAATAAGACAACAAAGTCATTTCTATCATCTGTATTGTAGTGGTAGGAGTCTACTGCATAGTCCGCATGGACCACACCTTTGCCAGTTATTCAAACGCCAAGCAGTAGTGTGCAAGCATTACTATGTTCCAGTTTGAAGGGCAATGTTATCAGAGAAATTACTGGGTATGAAGAGATTTAACATCTAATATCTCAGGGTGACGAGCGCAGTGCGGCGCAGGATTGGTGTTCGGAAGTTAAAAATTCTGGCAATGCTCGTCTTGTTAATTGGTTGTAAATATAAAAAAACTAAGTTAAGTTCGACTAAACTTAATTATGTTTTTTTGCGTGTGTTTTATATAAATTTGGGGTGGGACGAAAAGACGCCCTTACCATTTCCGCGCCGGCCCCAGCTTCTATAAGGCTTTTGACTAACACAAACCTATTTACCTTTAAAAAACACTGGTTAAAATTTGAATTTGAATAAAATTACGATTCGTCGTCAGCCATAAAACGTCCACTGCTGGACGAAGACCTCCCCCTTTATAGAAGGGTGTTGCCATAATCCTCACGTTTGGCATAGCTTGGGGATAGCAGAATAGTCACCACCGTTAACCAAGAGAACGCTGCTGCTCGTCCTCCAGTGGGTCTGGTTGCAGTTTAAGGACATACCCAGGTCCACAAATTACGATTATATGAACTTAATTTAGGATTAAGCTCATTATCTTTAGCATTATCTTTTCAAAAACATATCCGAGCGCCTGGTCGACGCGACGCTTGATCAAAATTCTGGCGTTTATTTGGCTCAACGCATAAGCATTGCCATCCAGCGTGGCAATGCCGCCAGCATGCTGGGTACGCTGCCGACTGGTAGTGGGTTTGAGCATTTGGATTGTCTCTAGACTTTCATCGGTCTGGATACAATCCTTTTGTTTTTTTGTTGTGTAGTAGGCTAAGTAGTCTTTGTAGTTTGTTGTAGTTTATAAAGGCATCATGAATTAATTTAGGATTGGCACCAATATGGATGAAATACACGATTAGGTAATGTTTTTGTGTGCATTATGTAGTGTTTACTAGGTTATTTAAGATAAATTGCGCTTTGATTATATACCGAAGATCCTCCAAGTAAATTGTGTTAGGGGATACAATGTGTTAATTAAGTTTTTGTTGATAAATAAATTGAAAAAGTTAAAAAATACTACTTAAGGTGAATGGTCATAGATAACAATTCAATTTGAAATCATAGTCATAGAAATTTAATTTGAAATCATAGATGGATCTTGAGTGATCTTAAATAAGTCTCGAATAGTTTTTTGTGATAGGCCGGTAGGTAGGTAGGTAGTGGTTGTAAATTGACCATATTTTATTATTTATTGAAAAACGTACATTTAAGATATTTTTAAATTTGGTTGCTGCTTACGACTTAAAAAATATATTTTAAATCAAACTGATTTAGCGCTATTTTTGGCAGCGCTTCTTTGGACTATCCATTTTAAAATTATATATTAAAAAAGATTTTAAGACTCACCCTGCATACAGCTCGTTAAACATCCATTCAGCTATAACTAGATCAAAATGTTGTGTGGGATCATTGATTAGTTTTTGGACATTTTCGTTATTCATTGTCATTTTCGTAAGCGAGTCCATCATAAGGAAATAAAAAGCTTGATCCAAATTGTTAACTTTTCCTTCCATTATGGCTTGTATGTTCATAAAGTCGGATTGGTCTGAAAATATTATATTTTATTAATTAAGAGTGTACTCTACCTCGGCTCAAATAACCCGTCCCCCTTTGCCTGGGCCGGCCGGCAAGAAAGGTCTCAGCTAAACTGGTTCCAACGCTCGATAGTTTAAGTATTTCTTCTTTACAGTTAATTAATAGTTATTATTGCAATTAAAACAATCAATTTCCTTAAAATCAGTTTAAAATGCACAATTTCCAGATCTAATTGAGTACCTATCAAGTTTTTACTGTGCGATTTAGAGGTAACTTCATAATTTATATCGAGTTTATTTTTCCAATCTTGTTTCCACGACGGCCAAGTCCTCGCAATAAGCATGACAAAGTTAAAGATACATTTATTTAAAATTTAATTTATTAGTACCTATGTATTGTCAATCGGGCAGATGTTTAAAATCTTCAATTTCTACACTAAAATTTCAAAAGATTTATAGACTGACCTTCTGTAATTTTTACATTTGAACTTACATCCACTTCATGCAGGTTTGGATTCGATTTA
The DNA here is from genome assembly GCA_905404285.2 of Erannis defoliaria. Classification (NCBI taxonomy): domain Eukaryota; kingdom Metazoa; phylum Arthropoda; class Insecta; order Lepidoptera; family Geometridae; genus Erannis; species Erannis defoliaria. The sequence goes on along the minus strand of FR990066.1, from coordinate 4,009,123 downwards.
TGTTTAGGAAACGGCGTAATGTATGTCACCTGCAATAAACGTTACTTATAAATACTATATATACTATAAAAAAGTGCTCAGATTGGGTCCCCAAATTTAAAACACATCAGAGTCAACCCAGAAGAAGATGGCGTGACGATGGCGAGTTTACGAAAAAATACAGCCACCAAAGACAAAGACGAAGCCATTTCCAAAAAAAACCATTGCCACTGGGACATTTCAGACATTTTAATTCAAAACATGTAGGGAATGAATATAAAAAAATATGGAATTTAAATGCTTTGTTCATATGTGAGGAACATCAATATAATGTACCTAAGGATTGCGGAGGCAAAATCAAGGTGAGCAATTTCAGAACACGCTGTCGGAAAGGTATCCGATATAAACTGAAAAGTAACCCTAACTCTATGTAGTAGGTAGGTAGCAGGCTCTGTGGGCCTGATTCAACCAGTTCATAGTCGCCAATGAGCCTCTTGGCGCGCCTCTTGATTAATGACGAAATAGAATCGACAGGATTTTTGTTTTGATTGTGTGTATACTATCTTCCTCCTGAAATCTTTTACCTAATCCTGAATCTTTATTACCTATTTGCCTATTCCTATTCTTATTGGCAAGCACATTTTATTACATGCCGCCATGTTTGTTTGGCATAAATAGGAAGCTTCAAAGAGATTTGAAGATACGAGGGAAACTTCCAAGATGTTTGGCTGAAATCGACTGTCAACCAAAGGCAGAGAGAGGAGCTAAATCCTGCGAGACTGTCTCACAACATTTGCAAGGAATGCTTCAAGGAAGTTTTACTTTACGGCACAAACACCACAACCAAATCCTGATAATCATAAATGTTTATAATTTGTCAGTCTTAAGACTGGCTTGTTTGACTATGATTACGACAATTACCTCATGGCCAGCACTCAGCAAGTGATTCACAATAGCTCCTCCTAAGATTCCGTGGCTTTTCCCAGGCAAAGGAAACACAGCAAGGATCTTAGCCGCATCACAAATGCTAGACACTGCTAGCAAACTCAGCAGTATCCAAGAAATGTTCCCCATTTTAACTGAAACAAATATTTTCCACTTTGAACAGTAGATTACACACGTAGGGAGCAAAAATAAAAAATGTCTCAGAACACATGAACTAATAATTAATTATATTGTCTCCCGAGGCAAAGACGAGATCTGTGGCTTCTTTATTTGCTTCCGCGGTGTGAATACGATTTTAAGTGCCGCTGAGGGGAGGAAGTGGTACGAAAGTAACTACTTTAGTCCCGTAGGCTTCTGAAAACATTTGTTTTATACAAGATTTAATTGTGCGCAGGATGGAGTTAAGCAACGTTTAACTGTTGTTGGCTCACTTTTTGCAAAAAAATATTGTTATTTGTTTCGCCACTCATAATAAAATTTACACGGTCACGCGGGACGGTAGTATGAAACCGAAAAGAGCTTATTGCACTCATCAGTGTGAACAACTTTAAAATTAATTGTTCCATTGGAAAAATGTAATTCATATTCAACAAAATATGTGTGGTTTTTAGGCCCTAATATTATTTCATTGTCAGCCAGCACACGTCCACTGCTAGACAAAGAATCCCTTTAATAGGGAGCGGTTGACACAAACCCCACGCTGCTTGCCAATATTCTTTAATTCCTCAATATTATTCTTTCTTTGTGCTTAGTACTATCGTTTCCCTGTAGTCACCCTGTTATTATGTATCTTACAGCCTACATTTTTAAAACACTGTTTTAAACTGTCACGGTTGTTCGTTACATTTCTATGATTATTTACGGGATATTTACCGTGATTATGTTGTGAAACGAAGTCCCGATATTTCGACGCAGTTGCATGCACCATGTTCACGGGCAGGCACCATGTTCATGAGTCTGCCCGTGATATGGTGCATATAACTGAGCTCCCGATATTTCGGTGCAGTTGCATGCACCATGTTTTCGGGCAGGCGCCATGTTCATGAGTCTGCCCGTGAACATGGTGCATGCTACTGCACCGAAATATCGGGAGCTCGTTTCACAACACTACATTTTTAAATTTCGTACCTAAAAATGCGCTTGAATTCTAATCGACGTTAATTTACTAGCTAAAAGATTAGGTGATGCAAGATTAGATTATTTATGACCACTACAACACTAATTTATATAATTATCTTATCTAATTTAGTGATCCTAATTTTATCTTTTGATTACGTACAAGAACAAACTACTCAATTTTATGAAAATATAAAATATAAGTATTCTTACATTTTCGTTTTCGAGAGCGTTGCTTTACACCCTTTAGACAATATTTTATTACTGTGTTATGCTTACTTACATAACCGGCTTTTTTAGTTGTCCACTGCTGGACTTATGCCTACGTCGAAGGGCATCATCAATTCATCATCAGCCAAAAGACGTCCACTGCTGAACAAAAGGCTCCCCCTTAGACCGCCACGCTGTACAACAACCAGCATATGCACCTACCGGTTGCCCGCGACTATCACAATGTCGCCTGTCCACCTAGTGAGAGGCCTACCAACGCTGCGTCTTTCGGTTCGTGGCTATCACTCCAGACTGTTTCAAAATCAGTTCATAATTGGCGGAGTAATCGCTTAACATACATACAAAAAAAAATAGGTATCGATTCATGTATTATTTAAGGATTACTACACTAGTAATAAAGAATTACAACACGATTGGTTGGATTATATTTATCCATTTATATTTTAGTCTAGACATTCAAATATTTGGTAAAAATCACTTTGCTCGCTCGGCTCGTGTGTTGTGTTGTTCAAGCTAACCTACCTAACCTAGTGATTAGCGCTACTGTAGAGAATATACAATAAAGACAGTTTTACTACGGCTATGATGTCGAGTTATCACTTGTTATAATATTATGAACTAGTTGAAAAAAAAGTAAAAAAGGTAACAAAGTAAAAAAAAAAGGTCGTTAACTAAAGTATTAAAAAAAAAAAAGAAGTTCAGCCGCGTACGGAAGAAATTCGGCTCGCTCCCAAAATTCACGTAAAACAATTTTTTTATTTAACTACAGTCAAACTCAAGCCTATAACATATTAAAAAAAATAGGTCGCCCGCGTACGGAAGAAATTCGACCCGCTCCCAAAATTCACCACGCTTTTATTCATACTTTTGGGTATGTATTTTTAGGTATGGCAAAGTGGGGCTAGTGTATAGCGGAATTATAATACCCACCTTAGAATAATTTGAATACGAAATATCACACTTTAACTCAATCACACTGATGCAACTAGATAACCTATTAATAAAGAGTAGGTACTGATTTGAAAAAATAAACCAGGATATCTATGTAACACGGCTATTTGAGTCATTAGACTGATATAATGATTCAACAAAACATTCGACAGACACCATTTTATAGCCACACAAAATGATGCAACCAAGTCTAGTATTGAATGGACTACGGATAAAAATATCTGATAAAAGCACTTGAACGTACCAAGTTGTACGTAAAGATGAGCTAATAGTCTAATCGGAGTGTACAAATTTTACACATACATAGGTATATAATAATTACCTATTGTAGTCTTATCAGAGGTACCTATAGGCAACTGGTGCGAGAAATCTGGAAATGATATTAACCAAAGATAATATAATACTATATCAACACTATTTTTTCCAGCCTATGACTAATACAAACTACAAAGATTAGTTAGCCTACTACACAACAAAAAACAAAAGGATTGTATCCAGACCGATGAAAGTCTAGAGACAATCTAAATGCTCAAGCCTGCATGCTGGCGGCATTGCCACGCTGGATGGCAATGCTTATGCGTTGGGCCAAATAAACGCCAGCATTTAGATCACGCGTCGCGTCGACCAGGCGCTCGGATATGTTTTTGAAAAGATGATGAGCTCCCGGTCCCCACGGACCCAATATCTCAACACCAAACGGCTCAAATATGTAACCTCTGCCGAGGTTAGCATATTTGCGCCGCTTGTGCCGCTCCGCCGAATTTTCCGCCACACCAGCCCTACTCTGTGTCTCAGGAAGATGTGACGGTGCCAAAGTATCAACGCAAGTTGCGTCCCATACAAGGGGAAAATCAAAAAGTCAATATCAGGAAAATCAGTATTTGGACAAGCCTGACTAATAACTAAGAAACGTTTAACTTCATATCCGATGAATAAAAAAGGTTTTGTTGAAAGATTTGCAATAATATTTATTGTAGCTATGCTTCAATATAAAGGTATGAGAACAGGAAAATAGTATTCGCCTTAATTATGTTTTTCCTGTAAGTACTAGTTACATAATAAAAGAAGAAAATATCGGCAAATAGAAAAATTCCTTAGATTTTTCTCGTCACTCATCCCACAAAGTCTCATCGCACCAGTGCGTTCCACTTGTTATGTCTTACGGTACCGAAACGTGAACACACAGTTGGATTAGTTCACAGACCAAAGTCCACACGAGCCGAAAGAGCCATGCTCAGCTTTTCTCTAGAGGCGGAGACTGACTTGCAACGTTTGCTTTATCGAGATTTTGTAATGCGTTACAGTAGTCAGTGCAGCGAGCCGAGCCGCTTGATGTGAGCGCCAAATTCTCCACTAGGCTCGGTTTTTTGTGCATTACTTTGAAACGCGTTACAGATGAACCATTGAACCTGGGTAGGTTACATAACTGCAGCTTGAACCACCGGATGACGAGCAGCAGCGTTCTCTCGGGTAACTGTGGTGATTCTGCGATCCGCAAGCTGCCAGCCAGGCTTGGGGTTTATGGCAACCCCTCCCTATTAAGGGGGAGGCTTTCAACATCGCTATCGCTGTTTTGTACTGAAGTGGCAGTGGGCTGGTTATATTTGTTACAGGACAGAATACTTATAACCATTGGGTTCGTGTTCTAGAGAGTGTAGTCTACTACGAAGTAAGCAAGTGCTGCAATGGTGACTACGAATTAACGAATTACGTAGTGTAAACAGATAAAAGCAGGACACAGTTGCACGCGCGTTGGGCTCTGTTTTCATTGTTTGAAAAAGGTCACCATAGAGTATCCGATTTAATTAAACGTGAGTATATTATAAATAAAATAAAATGTGTAAACCACGTCAGTTTTCATAATATAATACGTAGTGTAAGGCGAAGGCTAGACATAATAGTAGATTACTTACCTATATAGGGAGCAAAAGTAAAGAATGTCTCAGATCTCATGTACGTATCTCACTAAACGAAACCGAGGGTGACAAACATGAGATCTGAGGCTTCTTATTTGCTCCCGTGGTGTGTATACGATTTTACGTGCCGCTACGGGGAGGAATGGCACGTAAAACAATTTATTTATTTATTTTTTACTTTACTGTGTATTTCAATGTAATTGTTTATTTGTATATCTTTTTTGCCTCAATTAAACGATTGTCTATTGTAAAGTAAATTTTTTTGGTCTATCAATATTTGCCAAATACCCTGGTATTTACTGATCGTGTAACCTAGTGAATTTATCACGGATTTTAGATTTCTGAATTCCGTAACAACAGTTTGTGTTAAATAGGTACAGACATCCGTCAATACACTAGACTGCACGATCGGTAAATATCACTGTAACACGTCTCAGGCATCGTGACAGCAATGGAGGAGAACTTTTCATGTCTGAACTATTCGAAACTCGAATTTGAAAAAATACTGATTTTTATCTAATTTTACCGAATTAAATGACAAATTTAACGATCTTTATGAACGGTACTCATGTTGCTGACATGATAAATACTGAACGTCTAGCCTTGCTTGTTTTTTTCCGTCAACAGAATGGGACGTATCATTAATTATCATACTGATGGCCCACGTTTACCTCCCTAGGTATTCACTTTACGTTTAGCGTATGCCCAAGTTGCCTGAGACCATCCTGTGACTCGATAGAGTGAGATATAAGTAGGACAGCTGGCAGTGGCTGCAAGTTAAGTTAAAGATCGGGTTGCATCGTACAGTGACGTACTTCGGGCGAATAATTCAAATCAGCCTATTATACTGCACTGCTTGACTGTCTTGGGATACCTTTTCATCTTATAATAATTATCATGAAAACGCATCGCAAGACTGGCTGATTTAAGTTTGCGTGTGAGAAAAAATATATTTGTAGTCATGTGAAGCATAATCATCTATCTATCTACATCTATATAAGTATATAGGTAAAAATCAATTGCTGTTCGTTTGTCTCGCTAAAACTCGAGAACGGATAGGCCGATTTAGCAGATTTTGGTTTTGAAATGTTTGTCGTAGTCCAGGGATGGTTTAAACGGTGAGTAAACGGCTGGACCGATTTGGATGAAATTTTGTGTTCCTGGAGCGGGTTATAGTAGCGAGGCCGAAGGCCGAGCTCTACGCGTACGAAGTAGCGCGTAGTATAGGCTAGTTTTAGATAAAAATACTTAGGTGATCAGGAAAAGAAATCTATTTTGTCAAGTTTCAACAGAGTAAGCTTTCAACGTGTGAGGGTAAAATCAGGTATATTTTGTTTGTATTATTTATAATTGTAACTTCTTAAAATTATGGATAAGTATAAAAAAATAACAAATTATTACAATATAGGTATTTAAAAAAATGACTAATTAATTATAAAGACTACAGCTTGGCAAAAAAGGCATAAACGGTTTTTATTCTCTTCTGACATTATAATTATATAAAGGTATACAGATATAGGTATACCTATATCTATTTAAAATGTCTTTTTCTTTGGGAAACACGCCAGTGTTAGAATTTCGTCCAACAATCATCTTCCTCAGACATAATATTACACGAGGGTTGCTAGTATCAAATCAAAGATAATGTTGCCGATTCTGACGGTTGTAGTTGACAGTTCTAAACTAACTAAAGTATTGCTGTCCTTAGCTAACATGCCTAGTAAAAAAGTGACAGCAATATTTTAATTAGTTTAGAACTGTCAGCTAAAACCGTCAGAATCGACCACAATATAATACTTATATTAGATACCAGTATTTATAACTATTTGCGATTGTGGCGCCTCTTTTAATTTCTACTTTTTTGCCTAGCTGTAATTTGTCTGTAATGTCTAGTTTGTTTTCTTTTTATTGTCAGATTTTTTGTACAAAATGTTTCTAACAAATTTTTTATACAAGTATCTAACAGCAATAACTACGAATACTATTAAAGCTAGAAGATCGAGATACATTTTCTGATACCAGGGTACCAGAAGTGCTGGAGAGCGCATGTGAGGAGCGCCTCGAGTCTTCACCACGTGTTCCACCCAATGGACTATTTCGTCACCAGGCTTGACGGGGCGGTGATGGAAGATGAAAGAAAGTTGTTCCACTTTCTCTTTGTATCTGTGAATAAATATAATATTCATTTATCTTAAGTTAAGTACAAGGTTGCAAAATGTAATTCACATTGGGTACATCTGCGGGACCAAAAATACAGGTCCGCCTAGTCTCTCCTACAGGAACTTTAATAAAAATAGTAAAATATTTTTGTATGCATTCATCATCATCATCTTCATCATTTCGATTTAAGGCTGTTTTTTTTTTGTATTTTAATCGGTTGTGTATACTTTTTAACCAAAATCTAGCCACTTCCACCGCATCCTCGGAAGCCAGATTTAGGTTTTTTTGTGTACAACTTTTGGTACACAACGGGCAAGCCAAAGATGTGCCATTGTCTGGACGGCAGCACCACAGTCACACTCTTCCTGATTTGAGAAGCCCCATCTGACCAGATTTTCTCTACAACGGCCAACCCCAGCACGGAGCCGATTAAGGGACTTCCAGACTGGCCACTGTAAGTCATGTCCTGGAGGGAGGCTCTCGGCTGGCGGTATGTAATTTGTGAGAACAGGGTGCCTAGCTTGTCATAATTCGCACCTTCTCTCGGTTGGATTTGATTGGAACGATGTTGTGCAGCGGAGCAAACTTTGGCGACTTTTTAACGGGGGTTCTGGTGGTTGGTATCCTTATAGTGGATGTTGGCTGTCGGTATCCTGCTTTAGCTTTTCCAAAGCTGGAGTATACATTGAAGTGACGAGACGAGCATGAACTACGCCTGGTACGTTATTGGTCAGGACACTTCTTTTCATATTTCAGGAAATCAGTATTTAAACGTAGATGAGAAAATCAAAACTTTTGGGTTTATCTTTTTAACGTCACCTCTATAAAGTACCTCTTGTATACAATACAGTACATTCATTAGTGGTAGGTACACTCTACTGCAGAGTCCGCCTGGGGAAGTACCACATCTTTGCCAGTTTATCAACCGCCAAGCAGTAGTGTGCAGGCATTACTGTGTTCCGGTTTGAAGGGCAATGTTACCAGAGAAATTACTGGGTATGAAGAGATTTAACAACTAATATCTCAGGGTGACGAGCACAGTGCAGTGCAGCGCAGGATTGTCTTCGCAAGTTCACAATTCTCGCACTGCTACTGTTAGTGGCAGGCATGACGCTTACCACCAGGCGAACGTCTTGCTCGTCTCGTCACTTGAATGTATAAAAAAAAATACAAGCCGTGATGGTATTTAATAATATTAATATATTTAATAAAGTAAGTTAGTTCGTATTTTTTTTTTGTTTCTTTTTGTTTATTTAAAAAAAATAATTAAGTGTAAAATTAGCATAATAAAATATTACTATTTTATAAAAAAAAATACTTAGCATATGGACAGTAAAATGAATTATTGTTTTACTAGCAGAATAAGCTGCTCGAGTGGGTAAAAGATAGTTACAGTCTGAGTGTCTTCAAGACCTTTAGTCCCAACTTTTAATTAGCAAATCAAAATTAAGTAATTGTACAGCTAGCCAAAATTTAATAAAATCCAAATCAAGATTTGCGGTTCTATTACTAATTATTGCTGGCTGATATATTTAATTTTCTATTGGCTGCCTAGTATCAAATAAATTGCAGATCAATTTAGTTATTTTAGTCGCATCAACTCAATTTACTTTATTTGCTGACTAAATACATTTTAGAGCTGAGCGTTTATATAATAGCCATTTTTTATTCCGGGAAAAATATTATAAAGATCCAGCATCGTTGTGATTGAACAAAACAAAACTGCTAGTAGACAAAATATCTTTCGCAAAACCTAATGAAGTACAATAATTTACAACAGTTTTTTTTTTAATGCAATGTTGACGAGACGAGCGCGACGTTAGCTTGATGGTAATCACGCCTGCCCATAACATGAACAGTGCTAGAATTGTGAACTTGCGAACAAAATCCTGCGCTGCACTGCACTGCGCTCGTCACCCTGAGACATTAGATGTCAAATCTCTTCATGCCCAGTAATTTATCTGGTTACGTTGCCCTTCAAACCGGAACACAGTGATGCTTGCACACTATTGCTTGGCGGTTGAATAACTGGAAAGGCGTGTTGGTACTCATTCGAAAAATCATTTTCGAAATTGCCTTGCCACCAGCGACGCGACGGTGATAAAATGAATTGACGAGAAATAAGCACACGGACTTTAAGGCGATATGTTACGAGACAGAGAGACTTCGAGAATCCTTCGTCAATTTTCGAGATTCGAGAGTAATAAGTAAATATATGTGTTCTCTTTTTGTCATGCAGTAATTAGATTTGCTATATCTATTTTCCGGCAAATGTAATATGCATACTTTTACCTAGGTATACTTTATTGTATTGGCTTGATACTTTTGAACGATATGAAAGCGCCGGGCCCGCATTATCACCATCGCTGCTTGCCACTTACTGCGGATCACTAATAACTTCTTCAATGGCTGCCTCAAGATCGTCAGCAACAGCAGGCGACATCACGAGATCTACTTTCTTCGCAAATCCTTTGCTGACTGCCCTGTCGATGTTGTTGAACTGATCCACGAAGACAGGGATGCCGATGATGGGTACACCGTGGTGGATGGATTCCGTCGTAGAGAGCAAGCCGCCATGAGTGATGAACAGGATACAGTTTGGATGAGCTGGTAAACAAAAACAATCATTATGTGCTTATTGAATGTATAGCTCAGTTGGTAGTATGTGTGCCTTGAGAGCTGTGGGTCGTGGGTTCAATCGATTCCCACCCAAGACAAACATTTGTGTAACAAAATTAGGTGTTTGTTCTGTGTCTGGGTGTTATACTTCAGTATTATAAGTATCTATTTACAAAAAAACGTATTATATCAGCTATTTGGTTCCAATTCCCTTTGCTCAGGTTGGTGCTAGATGGCGCCGTGTAGAATATCCACCAATATTTATTATTTATTTATTTGTAAAAGAAATAGCATACTTCTTGTTAACGAATAAAAACGGAAAACGGATCTAGACATTATCTTCGTGATTTTTGGAGGGTATTTTCTTAAGCAATTGCAGAAAAATACTAAATGACAGAGAGACATTAGGTATGTCTCTGTCATTCAATATGTCTATAGTAGAACTAGATTTTATTTTTAATAAAGATTGCTCTAGAGCCTTAACCAGGAAAAAAATGGGGAATATATTCGTATGGAGAATCGCAGACCGTTTTCTCTCTTAAGAGTCCCTCATTCTCCATACAAACGTATTCTCTAATTTTCTTCCTGGATAATGCCTATAGAGCAAACATTTTTTTTAAATTAATTTTAGGTCTGCTGTAGACATGTCACTGTCATTTTATTTTTTTCAGCAACTAATTTCTAAAGAAAATCTAACAAAAAATTCTTTTAGAAATTTGATAAAGACATGTCTGCAGTAGACCTAGACTTTAAAAAACAATCATTGCTCTAGAAGCATTATCCGGGAAGCAAACAGGGCAATACGTTTGTATGGAAAATTAGTTTAACGCTAGTTAGTTACCATGTTATTAGGATATAGGATCAATAATGAAGGGGACGGCGCGTACGCAGTCCCCACTACCAAAAATTACGCGTCCGAGTTATCCACATTAGGGATAATCACAGAGGTCAGCCCAACCGCAGTGCAATGGAAGGGCCTCGCTCTGGGGGAACCGCCTTCTTGATCACGGTGTCCCCTACGCCAGGTAAGTATGAGTTCGCTACAGAGCTGCAAAATGTACGTGTTTTGTCGGAGAATCTTGTCATCGCGATTCAGCAGTTAGGCGCTCGTTTAGGTACGCCATCTAGTTTTTTTTATCGAAACTAAAGTCACGGTTTATTTATAGCGTGCTAGCTTCTCGGGTTGCGGACAGCTCAGAAGTCGTACTATGAACTCTAACAATCATGATTGATTGGTTTAGCCGCCGACGCTATGTGACTGTGAATGTTATCGCCCCGCTATAAGGTTCACGGTCGCGCAGCTGAACATAAATCGTATGGATTTAACATGTACGGCCACAGAATAAATAATAGTACTACGGTACGGCCCAGATAATAATATTCATGTTTGTAATCGTATTTATGTTCTTTTTTTTTTTTTTTGAATAATCATAGTTGTAAGTGTTGTAATTATACTTGTATTTGCACGTAAACAGTCTCTATTAAATCTATAGAAAATATATTTACGTAAAAATGATCAGATGTTCTATACAAAAAATTTACCGACGTTGAACAAAATGTATGGAAGATCTGAAATATTTCGCGTATTTTTTTAACATTTTTTTTATGGTTACAGATCATGAACCCTTCACGTGTTTTAATTTAATGTCGGCACCGTAGCGCCACGCTGTATGCTCTGCAATGTTGTAGTGTCTTCTTCAACATTAATTAACAATATCCGGTAAATTTAGCAACATACCTAATTTATGCTCTGGTGTGGTGCACTTCACCATAATGAACATTATCCGGTAAATTTAACAACATATGTCCCATGTCCCTAATAATTATGCTCTGTTGTGGTGCTCACTTCACCATATGAACAAAATCCGGTAAATTTAACAACATTATCTAATATGCTTTGTTATGGTGCCGACTTTACCAAAATATGAACATTATCCGGTAAATTAAACAACATGCATAATATGCTCTGTTGTGTTGCCCACTTCACCATATGAACATTATCCGGTAAATTTAACAACATACGTCACGTCACGTCATCAGCCATAAAGCGTCCCCTGCTGGACGAAAGCCTTCCCCTCAATAGAGGGGTGTTGCCATAATCCCCACGCTTGGCAGGCGGCTTGGGGATCGCAGAATACTTACCACCGTTACCCAAAAGGACGCTGCTGCCCGTCCTCCGGTGGGTCTGGTTGCAGTTTAAGGACATACCCAGGTCCACAAACAAAGGTCCAGGTTACAAATTTAACAACATAGGTTCCTAATAATTATGCTCTGTTGTGGTGCCCACTTCACTATAATGAACATTATCCGGTAAATTTAACAACATACCTAATATGCTCTGTTGTGGTGCCCACTTCACCATATGAACATTATCCGGTAAATTGGTCCTGTCTTCTTCAAATTTCCATATAACAGTCTGTTTCAACTTTCCGAACATGATGAATAGAGCTTGTTTTACGTCTTCTGGCAGATCCTTGGATTTTATTAGGGAACCCATGCTAAAGTAAATAACACCGTGCTTTGCATTGTCCATTATTTTCTTCAAATCCTGAAATTTTACCGTTAAATTTGTTAATAACTGTATTGTCAAATTTGGTTTGTTTTTTAACGCTAAGTAAGTACTTATTAGAGTTCAAAACAAGAATTTTATTGTAATTTTCTTATCTGACATTCATAATTAATTAATGTACAAACAGTCTTAGTTATCTTGCGGATTCGCTGCTGTCAGTAGATTCAGATTCAGATATTATATATAGTGTACACAGATATTGTCAAAAAGAAGTTTCATATGGACCCTGTCGGGCGCAGCAATAGTAGAAGAGAGGAAGACGACTTCATTTAACAATAAGATGCCTATTAAATAGAGGTATTTTAGGAGGTTTGTCATAAATTAATAATAAATTGTGTCAATAATGCTAGTAATAATAAATTAATAACGCTTCGTAAATAACAAAAACAAAAAAAAACAAAAAAACGATTCGTCAACAGTAGAACAGTAGAAAACAGTAGATTCGTCAACAGTAGAACAGTAGAAAACAGTAGATTCGTCAACAGTAGAACAGTAGAAAACAGTAGATTCGTCAACAGTAGAACAGTAGAAAACAGTAGATTCGTCAACAGTAGAACAGTAGAAAACAGTAGATTCGTCAACAGTAGAACAGTAAAAAACAGTAGATTCGTCACTCTGCATCCCAAGCCACCTAGGCCCGGTCCCGCTGCTGACGACACTCTAAGTGTCATCATCATCATCAGCCCGGAGAAGTCCACTGCTGTATCCTTAGACCACCACACTGTACGACAACCTGCCATTTGCATCCACCGGTTGCCCGCGACTTTTACAATGTCGTCGGTCTACCTAGTGGGAGGCCTTCCTACGCGGCGTCTTCCGGTTCGCGTTCGCCACTCAAGAACCTTTCTTCCCCATCTGTTGTCAGTTCTTCGAGCGATGTGGCCTGCCCATTGCCACTTCAACTTGCAAAGCTTGCGAGCTATGTCGGTAACTTTGGTTCCTTGTCGAATATCCTCGTTCCGTATTCTATCGCGCAAAGTAAATCAGAGCATAGCTCTCTCCATTGCCTGTTGTGTGACTCTAAGTTCCTCCAAAAGGCCAGCAGTTAAAGACCACGTTTCAGTTCCATATGTCATCTAGGTGTAGGTTTTTATAATATTTGTAATATTTATATAGTAAAAGGAGTGAGTGTAGTGAGTCACGAGTCAGTTCTATAAAACTGTGATCATCGCCACGGCATACAATTGTCAGAATGTCCCGTACTCTGCAGCTCTAACTACTGGTTGCTTGGGCTTGGCCTCTCTGCCAAATAGCATCTTAGTTTTTAAAAATAATATTTGTTCATTACGTAAATAACATACAAAAAATGGATTTTAAAAAAATATCCTGTGGGGTGTGTGTAGGAGAAAAGTGGAGAGAAGACCGCTAGTATAAGATCTGAACCACCTAATAAACCTAATGATGCTAAGGTCTCAAATACCTAAAAGACATAAAAAGAAAGTTAAAAATTTTGGACACCATTGAAAAACATAATTATAATACTTACCATGTACTTATGCCGAAATACTACTGATATCATTTATTTATGTTTAGTAAAAGGAAGGTTGACTTGACTCAATGACACAGGAATGAATCCTCTTAGTGTGGGATCGAGGGTTCAAGTTCAGAAAATGTTAAATTTTTTTTTTTGCTGTGCGATGTTTTTTGGCATCCCATCGAAGATCCCATCAGATATTTTACATGCAAAATTTACCATTAATATCATAATTATTACCTACCCCTGTTAAAGGCTTCACATTTTCCTCAATATGGAATCCTCCTGCAGCAACGTAATTCACTGGTAGTCTGTGAGCTTCGCCAAACGATACGTGAGAGTTTCCGATGACCAAAGACGCGTTGTATCTCAACTCTTGAGCAGAAGGGGGTTCCATTCCTCTTTCTTTTATAAGTGGAGCGATTTCACTATTGTACAATTGCCTATCGAAGAAATGTAGAATGCTGAAAATTAAACAAAAAATAAAAATTTACTTCAGAGTCTGCCACATCGGCGCGATGTATCTAGCCTGTCGGGTTTTTACAGAATACACTATGGTGAGTGTACAAGAACTACATGACCTCATCTTGCCATCGCCGTTCTTCTACAACACAACCAGACGCCCGAGGAAAAGACACCCTCTTACGTTGGAAATTCTTTTTAACCAGACCTAACGTTTCCAAACCACTTTTTTGGCAAGTACAGCAGAGGTGTGAGGTGAGAGGTGTGGTGTGGTGTGGTGTGGTGTGGTGTGGTGGTGTGGTGTGGACTGGTGTGGTGTGGTGTGTCTGTCTTCCCGACCAAGTACAACTTGGGTTGTTAAAAAAAACGTGAATAGGTATCTCTTAGGCAAGCGTGTTTCATCGTCACGTCCCATCAGGTGAGATTGTGGTCAAACGCATGCCTAGTAAGTTGTAAAAAATATATATTAAACACTGCAGTCTTAAAATATTGAAGGTAAAGATCCGCATCAGTTGTATCGTTTAGTGATCTTTTTGTTACAACTGGTACACATTTTTCAAAGTTGTACCATGAGCTAGAACCATTGATGGAACAAAGGGCAAAGGGCAAAGGGCAAAGGGCATCAATACCATCTTTATTCACATACCGCACAAATAATTTATTTTTATGCCCAATAGCAGCATCCTTGTTTCTGCCAATTGGCCTTTATAGGCTGACTTTGTTTGAATTGTCACTGTGTTAATTTAAATTGTTATAAATTACACACACATACTGACAGTCATTTATGTAGTTCCAAAAATCTAATAATTAAAATGTATTGTAGGTATAGCAGGTATGTAAGGTACCTATTACACATCGTCAACAGTTCATCGTCGTTAGCATTATTAATTACATACAATATACATTGTTACATTAATGATTATTATCTTAAGCATTCATTTCTATACCTTTTACTTAGTTTTCAAGCATTACTAAAATCTCGTAAAAGTAATAAAGTAACTTACGTTTCCTTAAGCAAAGTAACAATCAGTTGCGTCCAAAGCTGCGAAACTCTTTCCCAAAACGTAAAAGGGGGAATTATGGGTGACAATATAACGTCGCTTGTATACGCTGGATGAGAAGCCTCGTCTATATACTTCAGGAGCATCCAATGGGGTTCTAACGTAGATACCCATATAAGGGGAGCATCATAAAGTTTTGCTATCCTAGAACGAAAGAAGTTGCAATTTAAATTCGTTGTAGTTTTTCCAATCCCTATCGATTGTAATAATTAATTGTATAGAAAGAATCAAACTCTTTTTAAAATCGGCCACTGGTGACGGGAATTCGTAGTAGAACCGTAGTCAGTAATGTAGGTCATCGAGTTATAGACACATCTTCCTCAATTTCGTATTTTTTTTTCATCACACTTGCTCGTAACGTGGTATTACATCGGTTTCAGGCTCTTAATCCAACATGCGTGCTTTTAGCTTTATGTTATTACAGCACTTGTGTTTTTTATTAATTATCCCAGTTAAGTTTGTACCTTTCTCACAGCAAGCTATGCTCATTTCATTTAACGTTCATTTAAATGGGTAACACAGTTTTTTTTGTAATACCATCAAATAGTTTTATGCGGCTAAAAAAAATGTGTAGGTACTTTTTTACACATATTCTTGAATAAATAAAATTATACCTTCTTACCTAATTATGATAAATAAACATTCTATTTTTATCAAAATGATTCAAAGTTCACAATAATTTATGATAAAAATACGAACATCATATATTATGCTTTATTCTTTTTTAACTGCATGTCTATTTTGCTTGCGCCTTTGCTTTTCACCTGCGCAAGCATCGCTGGCGCAGCGCGCAATATAAAACCTGCGTGTCATTTTCCGCAAATATTTATTAACGGTTTCGTTATGTGGTTGAATATTATCAAAAAGTTAATTAATAACAATACAAGACTGTTTTATGTTGCAATTGTGATGATAAATGTCGTATGAACCGCGTGTGTGTCATTGATCATTGCACTCTCGGGTTTGGTATCGTAATGTCCAATATATCACACATGTATCATATCGTAGGTAATATTATGTTTTTCTACCAGAGGGTGTCCTATATCTACTAACCTTTTTTATTTATTTGTTATAAGCCAGACCGCCAATACGTCCGAACATGCGGTCTACAGTAGAGCCTTTTTTTTGGGTATTGTTATTCAAATATAATATATTAGTAGGGACGTTCCCTACTAATATTTTCTAGAGAGGACGTTGAGCTTTTTTTAATACTTCGCTCCTGCAGTCGGATCGTCAGTGACCATGGAAACAAACTATTAAAACATTGACTAAAACCTTACCCGCTATGGGTTATCTCGGTCACCGACCAATCTGCGATCACGACGTCAAAATGCTCATTTGGATCATGTATTAACTTTTGGACGTTTTCGTTCACAATTGTCCATCTTGTCATCATATAGAGGCCAACCATCATGAGCACATGGCCGAAGTTGATTGCAGACGACGACGACGCTTTAAAAGAAGAAAGTGTCAACCTTTCCTCTGAAAAAAGTAACAAAATATTATGTTAGAAGGAGAGAGGGCCAGGTTATTCCACGTTTCAAGCACATTTTTTAATGAGATCAATCATTAGTCTAAAGCTGTATCAGGTAGAGTCACATTTAGCGGAGCAAAACTATGGCGGTTACGCAGATTCGTGCGTGTCAAACTTCGATTTTTGAAGATTTTCTCAGATTACTTGAAAAGTATAGAAATTAATAACTTTTGAACCACAGCATGCTCTCCAAAATACTATTAACTTATAATACATATTTTTTTAAAGTGGCTATGTGCTGTAATTAGGTCATAAAACTGAAAATGGTTTAAAAATAGACACTGTTTCGTTATTTTTTTCTATCGAGGAAAGTATAATCAATCGTGTTTTCATCCACAGAAGTTACTAAGACGGATGTTCTTCTGTAACATTTTGTATTTTTGGGCTTTAAATATAGTAATTTGACTAAATAAATTTGATTTTGCGAGGGGCAAATTTGGTAAATACAAGCCTTAATTTGAAAAAGTATCATCTTATGCCGTGAATAAAAATGTGATCTTGTATCTCGATAACGATATCGGTTAGAGGGTTAGTGCCATAACAGTTTTCAATCACATGTTAAGATCCTATTGAACTCGATTTGCAAAGATTCATTTATTTTAGGTTAGTAGAAAGAAGTGATTTTTCAATTTCCAATATCTTGGAAACGGAAACGGTTACAGGTTAAGTATTGCAACATTTAGTCATCGCATGGTTAAATAGTCTATCAATTTATAAAGGTTTCATCAAAAATCACATACTGGAATTTTCCATTCGCTAATATCTCGGAAACAGAAATGGATGTAGGATAGAACATTCAGCATAATTATACTTGTGATCTATCGATTTATTAGGGTTTTTCTACTTGGCCACGTTGTTTCAGGATGCCGGCCATAATAAATTCATATAACTTCAGTAGATACATATTTTTAGACGGTCAATGTTATAGTGTAGTTTACAGTTGTAGTTTTTTGTTGATCGTCTCTATAGATCACTTACTTACAC
This sequence comes from Erannis defoliaria, assembly GCA_905404285.2. Lineage (NCBI taxonomy): Eukaryota > Metazoa > Arthropoda > Insecta > Lepidoptera > Geometridae > Erannis > Erannis defoliaria. The sequence goes on along the minus strand of FR990066.1, from coordinate 3,991,122 downwards.
TTACTATTCCAATATAATATATAATCAATAAATAATTGATTAGCTGATTCTTTGAGTGGTGTCATCGTTTTAAATTAGACTGATAATAAATATAAATAATTAAATACAAAATTTGGAAATGTGTGCTTTTTTTACCTGGTATCATGTCAAAGTTACTGGTGACATCGATCTGTCGTAATTTGGGATGAGTATTGTTTTTCAAAAACGGTGTAATATAGGTGACCTGTAAAATTAAAAAAAGGCCTAGTATGAGTCTTTAGTCGAATAGACCCGCTCGCTAGTGGACCCGCGGGTCCACTCAACTTAGTCGCGTTTTGAATAGGTCGACTGGACCCACTGTTCAATGGGACAGGGAGGCCTTCGTACAGCAGTGGACGTCTCCGGGCTGATGATGATTAATAAAATCATGTGATAAGACGAGCAAGACGTTCGCCTGGTGGTAAGCGTCACACCTGCCACTAACAGTAGCAGTGCCGGAATTGTGAACTTGCGAATACAATCCTGCGCTGCAGTGTACTGTGCTCGTCACCTTGAGATATCAGATTTTAAATCACATTCACAGTAACGCTTGCACACTACTGCTTGGCGGTTGAATAACTGGCAAAGATGTGGTACTTCCCCAGGCGAACTCTGCAGTAGAGTCTTACCACTACAAAACTTACGCACCACATTTATTCCCTAACACTAAAACATTATTTTTTAATCCTAATAATACCTAAATTAAATGCATGAGCTCCGCTAATTTCAAGCCTAATTGCCTTTGCACGCCTAATTTCAAGCACGGGCCTTTTTACGGACCTGTTCGGGTCAGCCAATCATAGGTCTGCCTCCATCGAGTCTAGGGAAGCGCTTTTGTGCGTATGCTTCAGCCAATAACAAGTGAGTATCTTATCTTTCTATTGTTAATGTTAAAGTGCAGGTATAAGTGCAGTGCTGCCAACTTAGTGGATTTTCCACTAAAACTGGTAGTTCCTGCCTCTTTTTTAGTGGCGAAATATTGCTTTTACTGGTTGGTAGTTTTTTTGTGGATTAGTAGAATTCAGTTTAATTCGAGCACAAAGCCAAAATATTACTTCAATAACACGTAGGATTTGATTGAGAATAAACGTTTGCACCTAATTGAATTGCGTTTTATTATATTTTGACTAACCAATTTTGCGCTCGACTGTACCTACTGGTAGCTTTAAATAATACATTTTTTTAACAGTTTGAATGTGGGTCTAGTTAACCAATAAAAATACAGACTAAAGATTTGGACAAGTGGACCCGCGGGTCCACTGGCAAGACTGTATGAGCTAAGTTTGTTTAACAGTAAATTCAATTTTTTGAACGCAAGCGTAGTCCTGGTCGATCCTCAATTCGCTGGACCGGTCTATTTCCGCTAGTTCTATTGTTTCTTCCATTGATATTTTTTGTCAATGTAGTTCCATACTGACGTCATAAAAAAAGGCCACATAGTCCACCGTAGTGCAGTGTGCTCCGCGATGCAACTAGCCGCCAGAAATGTATAGAATTATAATAGATTCGTTTTTTTTTATTGTGAAACTGTGTATAAAGATGGTGAAATATCAGAGAAAGTATCAACAGTTTTGTTCTAGTCGAATATATAACAGTGAAAATATTAGTATTCTAAACCTAATGTAGATTAAATTTATGATACCTAACATTAATATAATATAATATTAAAAAAGGAATGTGGTTGAATGCTGTAAGCGCATCACTTGAGAATGGCTGGACCGATATGGCTATTTTTGTAATAAAACTAAATATATTTAATAGATTTTTCCAAAAATGGAATCATATCATAGGAGTCAGATCATCGATCAGATGAATAAATATTTGTTGGGAATAAAGATTTTGTAGTGGTAGTAGGTACCTATTATATTGCAGAGTCCGCCTGGGAAAGTATCACACTTTTGTCAGTTATTTAATCACCAAGCAGTAGTGTGCAAGCATTAGTATGTTTACGTTTGAAGGGAAAAGTCACCAGAAAAATTACTGGGCATGAAAAGATGTAATTGGGCGCATTGCAGTGCGGCGCAGTGTTTTGTTTGCAAGTTCACAATTCTGGCACTGTTGCCCATAAGCAGGCGTGATGCTTACCACCAGGCGAAAGTCTTGCTCGCCTCGTCACTCCATGACATAAAAAAATACAAACCTCGTGTCCAGCATTCAAGAGATGCCTGTTGATGCCATCTCCAAGAATATTGTGACTCTTACTAATTGTAGGAAATATTGTTAGGATCTTCAACGCGTGGCAGATGTTAAAGGATGCGAACAGGACCAATAACAAAAAAAATGATGGTTTCATTTTCTGAAATCAATTGTTGATTTAAATTTTCGGATTACTTAGCTAATATAATAATACATTGAGTTGCATTACATTAGACGAGTAGAAAAATGTGTATAATTAATAAAATAATTAAAACTAAGATAATTCTACATGTTGTAAAAACTACTAAATTACCAAAAGAAAAATATATGGTATACCTATTATATTACTTAATCGATATATCAATAGGATATTTACTATCTCAACAGAAGAAATAAACATCGAAAATGTTGATAAAATTGTATGATAACATTTTTAATTAAGTACCTACCTATAATATATTTAATCAATCACTGATTAAACTTAAAATATTTATAGCACTGTGCATAATTTAATTTAATTTTAATTTTAATTTATATAATATTCGGACTATAAATTATTCGGTTATGTTCAAAATTGTTTACTTTTTAATGACTTACCCATAAATATTATTCAAAATAATAATATATAATTATTAAAATTTAATTAACACGCAGCTCAACTTGATGACTTCTTACTATTATAAAATAATAATTTTATAATATTTACTTACATGAAAATATCATAGCTAGATATTTTATCACAGATAACCTGATAGATAAATCATTATCTTTATTATGTACGGTTAATTATGCTGTGATACACGGTTTTACTTGTGCGAAATATCTTGATAAATAATTAAAATATAAAAAAGTATGTGGTTAATTTCTCAATTCATCAAATGTAAAATAAAATTTTGCTGGGTTTTATTCAAATACGATTTATTAGATTATAGCCAAATTTAATTTGAATTAAATAAATTTAATTTGATTAAATCCCAACAAACACAATTTGAATTTGTTGGCTTTTAAAACTAATTGAATTTGTTTGGTTTTAATCAAACTCAGATTGTTAAAAATCAGTTTAGTTAAATCAAATTTAAATTGGTTTAAATTCTAACCATTTCCATCCAACGCAACGTGGCAATTCCGGCAGCATTCTGGCCACCTTTCCATCATCTACGGGGCTTTTAGTTTAAGTTTTGTATTTTTTTTTTAGGTTGTAAAGTTTGTTTGAATAGATATAATTAGTTTTAATGTAATTTTAAGTACTTTGAAAATATTTTTTGCCTAAATGTGTTTATAAGTAAATTAAAACTAAATTCTGACAAATAAATATAAAATCTTGTTAAAACATAACTATTTTGAAAGTGTAACGTACAGTTTACTACTGATGTATGAAACCCACTTTTATATAATTCAAATTACGTTTTCAATTTAACTACGGGGATTAGCAGTGAATTTCTTTAGCTATATTGAATTAAACAGAGTCGGATTTTACCCAAGGCCGACTAGCCTCAGGCCTATGGTGGCTAGATATAATTATAGTTGGGAACTATTTTTTCTTAAGATCTTCAGTAAACCTGCTCTTCCAAAACCTTACCTTAATTTAAATACAATTAATTCGGCTAAGAAGTAATTTTGTTCTAAGTTAAGCTATGGGTAATCAAATTACTAAGAACGTGTAGGTACATTATCACGTTTCTTAACCGCTTGAATCGCTTCGGGTTATAATTATATAACCCGGCGCGGCGTTTCAAAGCCCATTGAATCGCAGTGGGCAATATATTTCCCGGTCGCTCGCAATGAAGAAATCTGTCTATTCCACTGTAAGCGAAGTCACCTTCAGCGTCAGTCAGGTGTCGCAGCCTTACACTGCACTATACTAAGTATAACTCGAATGGGTTTGTTCTGTTGAGTCGTCATCTATATCGGTGTTAACTGGATGGATGAACACATTATTATCATCAACAGGACGACAACAGAAGGGGGCGACGCTGTGGGCGTCTGCGGTAGGCCGAGGAAACCTTCACTAATGGGACCGTGATGCCCGCTCGGTACAAGAGCGCGGAGGTAGATGTCACATTTTAACAGTCCCACTATAGGTATAGTCGAACTCTTTTTGTATTGAAATCCACAGAAAACAGAATAGTACTCGTGACATTCACATAACATAACCTTAGTTTTGGCGGGAACACGGAAAAACCATGTCGCTGCATTCTATTGTTTACTAAAGCTTGTGTTTTTTCGTGAATTAATGATTAAAAATAGTGGTGTTTTATTGAGTGTTGAATTACAGTATGCACGAGTGTGGGCAAGTGGTAAAACATGTCTTTTCGTGTTGTTTTCAAAACTCCGTGAACGCCCATAGTAAAGTCGCCACAACTTTACTAGGGCATGACTTAGACTCGACTGTGTCAAATTTTGTGTGACTGACTGTGATTTGATGACATATACTTTTAACTTGATACTTTATAATACTTGACACTGGCTGAATGCACAAACTGCGAAGCCAGAAGCTAAGGAAAAAAAACCCGTCACTTGACAAACACTTGACACTTGACACTAAAAACACAGACAGACAGAAAGTATTTTTTTTCCATCATATTTCATTCGTTATCGTTGTTGTGTTGTGTATCTTAATATTACTTTGTAATAATGACTTTACAAAAACACTGTTGGTGCGGACCAGGATCCTTTAACAGACAAAAATATAGCTACTTTAGCATTAGTCGACAATACATTAATGCTTAAAATTAGATAAAGATACGTTTATTTGTCAAAACATGTGTACAGATACAGGTGAAGATTTAAAAATATTGGAAATAATCAACATGTTTTTACCGCATATGGTGTGCAAATGTTTTCTTTGTAATAACTAGGCAGAGAACAGTTGTGCAGAAAATCAGTGCACTAACTTTTATGGCTCGTATCTACATTGAGCTAACAAGTCCCTAACTTCAAAAAAAACAACCGACTTCAAACTATTCAATCATATGGGATCACCTCGTTAGTATATCCATTCAATTTTTTTTTATATCGGTCGACAATAGACGGAGTAATCGTTGGACATACATAGCCTGGGACCTTCGGACGAAGCATAAGGACCTGGGTATGTCCTAAAACTGCATCCAGTACCACCGAAGGACGGGCAGCAGCCTTCTCTCGGTTAACGGTGGTGAACATTCAGCGATCCCCAAGCCGCCTGCCTGTCAAGTGTGGTAATTATGGCGACCCCATTAAGGGGGAGGCCTTCATCCAGCAATGGACGTCTCCTGGCTGATAATGATAATGAACATACATAAAAAGAAGAAGACACACACACAGCGCCGTCTAGCCCTAAACTAAGCAAACCTTATACTATGGGAACCAGATAGCTGATTGTATAATAAAATATTTTTTTGTTTGTAAATAAGCACATTTTTAGGTGTATATAATACAATAGAGGTCGCCCGCGCCTTCGTCCGCGTACGGTAGAAATTCGGACCGCTCACAAAATTTACCACTTTGTTTACGCGTTACGCGTTAACGGCCAGGCAGCGAGCGGCTAAGTAGGAACTATTTTATGAGTGGAACTATTTGATTATACATCTCTTTATAGGTAGGTACTTGGGTATTACTAGTTACTATATATTATTTATATATATAAACATTATATATTGTTTCTCTTCAATACTGTGTTAGTCGAGCACGTCTTTATGTACATCTTTAATCTATTGTCTACGATGTCACTATACGTGAAAACCTATATTTAGTTTTCTGTTTTTAATTAGTCTATTTTTAAGTTACAATAGCTATTGGTTTTCTAATAAATAAATACTAGGTAGACCGACGAAATTGTAAAAGTCACGGGGAACCGGTGGGTGCAAATTTATGGCATGTTGTTGTCCAGTGTGGCAGTCTAAGGGGGAGGCCATTATTCAGCAGTGGACTACTCTGGTATGTTGATGATGACGATCTAGTATGATATGACACAGTAGGTACTACACTACACAGTACACTATGATAGTAAGTTTCACAGATATATAGGTACGTATTACTTAGACCTTGCATTTCAGCCTTCGCTATAAGATTATTGGCGAACGTGTGTGTTTTAGGCGCAAGGGTTGTTGAATAGGGATCACGAGAACGTATAATATAAAATAGACATTACGAGAAACACTACAGTCCTTTATATACGTAGAATACGCTGAGCTATACCTTGAACCTTACCTTTGAAAAACCTTGTTGACCTTAGAGATCTCTGGCGAATTGTTCCTATCGGATCAGCGTAGTGGAGTATCGCCCAATCGTCCTTCAAGGATATCCTTGTAGTGGTACAGGACTCTACTGTAGAGTCTGCCTGGGGAAGTACCACTCTTTTGTCAGTTCTTCAACCGCCATGCAGTAAGTAGTGTGCAAGCCAGATAAATTACTGGACATAGAGATTTACCAACTAATATCTCAGGATGATGAGCGCAGTGCAGTGTGGCGCAGGATTGTATTCGCAAGTTCGCAATTCTAGCACCTCTACTGTTATGGGCAGGCGTGACGCTTACCACCAGGGCGAAAGTCTCGCTATAGTTTGGGTGTCTAAAATGTACAACATGGTATTTGCCGACACGATAATGTACGGTATAATAATGCACAGCATGATAATTGGTGTACATGTACATCGAATATCATGCTGTACAGCCATCCATCCATGTCATACAATACTGGCCGTCCATTATCGGCTCGTGTCTATAAAGTACGGCTCTATATTGTACAGCCAATAATCCGAGTACATGTCTCAAACGATAATGACATTGACATTTAAAAAAAAATACCTGAACCTAACTGCTATAAAAATAAGGAATTCGTGAACTTGTACATCAAATAACAGTCTGTACAAAATCGGGGTGTGCATTATTGAGCCGAACCGATAATGTACGGCATGATATTGCACGCCACGATATTGCACAGCATGATATTCGATGTACATGTACACCAATTAGCATGCTGTGCATTATTATGCCGTACAATATCATGCCGTACATTATCTGTGTCGTACATTATTGCCTCCCGCTAGTTTCGACACTTGATTGTAAAAAAAAGAAATACCCATCTCCATTCCATCCACATGAGACGTAGACACCTACTCACCTAATCTTAACCGATATTATTTTCTGCAAACTGAATTGCCTCTAACATAAAATCTAGTCATTTGATATTTGGATGCTGATTTTACAAAGAATTAAACCGGATTTTTCTGGAGATTACCTTTGATCAGTAATGTATTATTTTCTTCAACTAATCTCTTATCGTATTTGTTAGATAGCTGTCAGTTGGCTCTATTATTTTTACGTTTCCTCCGTTTTATCCTAAAACTTTTATTAAAGGGGATGAGCCAGCCCAAAGTTTCCAAAAAATCGTGTCAGAATCAATTATTTACGACATTGTAATTCAAGTTGAAGTAGATCGTACTTCTATCGCCATTTTTCCAGTAGGTACAGTGATATTTAAACCCTGGATTACCTAGATACCTATATATTTTTAAATAGTTTCTTGTGATTCTTCATAACAATAAAAAACGATGATACCACCACCATCTATCAATAACTCTAAGAACTAGTTTGAGCTTGAGTTTTGAAATTTATCAATCTTTTTGTGACACTGAACTAACTTTTCCTTCACCTTTACTTCGAATATGATTCGGCTACTCCGCAATAGATGACGCTGCCATGTCTCGAAGTAGAAAAAATACAATTGATGCTATGCTAGTTTGCTATTCTCTATATTCTGTTTTACTACTCAATGACAGATGGCACTACATTTATAACGAAAAGCGTTACAATTATGTTTACATTTTGTATTTTAGCGCAGTTACACACTACTCTGATTTATATGTAACCTAACGTCTAACGTATATCTAGCGACGAATGAGCATTCCTAATTATTTCATGCCTAAAACATTTATTTTTTTCATCTATTTTCAGGCTCTAGCCAACTAAATGACTTGGATCACTAGCGCCTAATGAACATTTAGGTTAATAGCACCGCCTAGTAACTAATGTGTAGGCTATTTGATTCCTGCCTAATTATAGAGACAACCTATAGCTGTATCCTATTTGCCTAACAGATATTCAAGTCAAGCGCTAGTACATAAATAAATAATGACACTAACCTAATGCCTGACAGAGGGGTTATAGGCTATTACCCCTCTGCCTGCTATAACTTACAGCAGGCGCCCAGCAATCTAGGTGTAGACAGCGACAATGATAAGATGAATGGACGGGAAATTAGCGCACGGATTTTGAAGCGCCGGTACTCCACACGCTTCAGCTCAGCGCTTCAGCTTCTTCATACACTGCCTTTGCAACATGCGAGCCGTACGATACGACAATACAAACTTCTAATACATGTACATGTGTTCTCTTTTTGTCATGCAGTATTTAGATTCGTTATCTCTGTTTTCTGGCAAATGTAATATGCATAATTTTAGCCAGGTATACTTGATTGTGATGTCTTGTTAATTTTGATCGATTTGCAAGCGCTGGGCCCATCCATTCCATTATCACCGTCGCTGGATGTAGACACAAAATAAATAATAGTACTACGTAGATCATAATAGTACTACGGTTTCCGTACTACATTCTATAGTTCGAACAGATGAGCGAGGAAGCCGCCATTGTAATTTCTGGCAGTTACCTATTGTTTTTTTAGGTTCTTCCTCTTGACAAAGAGAACAAATAATTTGATAGCGTTGGCCATTACGACATTGAAAAAAATATATAATGAAAAATATTTTATTAAATCCAAATATAGGAAAGAAACATAATTATCTTATCTTATTATAATGTATAATCTAATGCCATTCTTGGCCTAGTTGACCAAATACTATACCTACTAATTATTACTAATAAAAGATATAGTGGAGTCAACAAAAGAGATGTCAAATCTCTTCATGCACAGTAATTTCTCTGGTAACATTGCCCTTTAAACAGAAACACAGAAATGCTTGCACACATCTTCATCATCATCATCAGCCCGGATACATTCACTGCTGAACGAAGGTATCCCCCTTAAACCGCCACACTGTACGACAACCTGCCATTTGCATCCACTACTGCTTGGCGGTTGAATAACTGGCAAAGGTACTTAGTGGTCCTTCCCCAGGCGAACTCTGCAATAGAGTCGTACTACTATAAATCAACGTTCCACTCTTCAATGTTGTTTGTTGTTCCATGATTGTCCACCCCCCAAAATGTTGATAGGTGCAATTTTCATGGGTGCTCAAGAAACTTATACAATGCAAATTTAAAGACTGTAATCTGTTTTGTGTATCAAATAAATAAATAAATAGGTATGGAAACGGGAAAACCCCCTAATAATTAACTAGCTGCCCTAGGCCCAGGTTTAAATCCGTCTCTCACTGCTATCAATTATCGGTAACTGGTAATTGGTTGTCAAACTCTGACTGACAACCACCAGTTTTATTTTTTCCTTAATTTTTTCCGACTCTCTGCTATTGACAACCACGTACCTACCAGTTTTAATTTTTCCCTAATAGGTAGTACCCATATTTCGACTATAATAGAGCGTGCAAACTGACGTCACTTCCTCACCCTGATTGAGGTTATTCACTCAAAAGTTTTAACGAGCAATTTCCCCCGTGGCTAGTTGGTGGCATAATTAAATTTACGCTACTCGTGGCAGCATTGTTATTTGCCTTAGTGGTCATAAAATCAGCGTAAAGTGTAATTGAATCATCTTTTATTTAGAGGACATTAAGCTTACGTACGACAATTCCTTGTCATGATAGTATAGTATAGAGTATAGAGTATAGAGACTAACATACTATTCTATGGAATTTTCGTATAATCACGTCATACTTCTTATAAAATTAAAATAATACCTTAATAATATCTTATTTGATAAAATAAGCTATAACTAAAAAAAAAATAACAACAAGGCAAGGCACTACCAAAAACGATTTTTTCAAAATTATAGCTGTCACTCGGGATTCTACTGATGCCATTTATACATCCAAATCTGTTCAGGCATTTAGAAGTTATGGTGGAATAAAGAAACTCACAAACATAGGTAACATACGATACATACATGAAACCTGAAAATGATACACTCCGTTTTTTGGGCAGTTGTGTAATAAGATTCAGATCAAAGTCATCAAACAAAAAATAGTATTTTCACTCCTACTTTTAAAATATTATTATGTGCATTGATTTTTCGATATTATTATGGGTTAGTATTAGAATGGCTAGATCGCAAAATGACTACATGCCACTTTGCCCATATCTCAAAATATACGGGTCGCAATTTGACTTAATCTTATCTATTCCATATCTCAAAATGACCAATTTGCAAAATGACCACATTGCTGCTAGTCCAAATCACAAAAATAAATATTATTAACCTTGACCTTACTTGACAATAAATTTTGTACATAAATTGTAATAGCCCAACATTTAAACAGGCGGTCGTGCACTAATTAAGAGCTCGCGTATTTTAATTAATTTGATAGGGCAACCCTATCTGATAGCGCTCAGGTTACTTGAATAATTTGGCTTTTGATTTTATTATTATTACAAATTGTAAATTAAATTATCTACACTTCAGTTGCTTGTTGTTGGTCTCAATACGAGAACCTTTATTCCCTACGGTCCCCAGCCACCATTACCAACTGCGAATATCACGTACTCATGCTAATGGCATATCAAAAGTGCTAGATTATCCTGGTTGTATCGCCCAAACGTAGCTGGTGCTGTGGTCAAACACATAGACTAAAAAAACAAAAATAAAATGTCGCATCCGTATTTTTCTCTCTCTCTTTTTCCGTTTCTGGATTATTTTTCTCAAATATGTTTTTAGTTTTTTTATAGACAATCAAGTGACGAGGCGAACAAGACGTTCACCTGGTGGTAAGTGTCACGCTTGCCACTAACAGTACAGTGCCAGAATTCTGAACCTGCGAACACAATCCTGCGCCGCACCGTACTGCGCTCGTCATCCTGAGATATTAGGTGTTAAATCTCTTCATGCCCAGTAATTTCTCTGGTAACATTTTCCCTTCAAACCGAAACACAGTAATGCTTAAACACTACTGCTTGGCGGTTGAATAACTGGCAGAGGTGTGGTACTTTCCCAGGCGGCCTCTGCAGTAGAATCCTACCACTACAGAAATGATATTCCCTGGTGAGCGCATTGTCCCTGGTATTTGACGCTATAATAGTCATTATTATCCAAATAAATTGCGTAGGGTATATTTTCACTGAAATAGGTAATAACTATAGCCACATTTCTAGTAAAACCCTTTAACGAGCCGTCTCTCGCTTTCTGTGAACAATTTTGTCGTAAACCACACGGAATATTCAAGCGAATGGCTCCCCAACTGGCAAATACGTGCAAATTCCCTTTAAAGTAATTTTGTTATTCGCATACGATACGAACGGGGTGTTCGAAGTGAAAGCTTCTTTGAAAACGCTGTAAATAAAGCAAGTTAAAGATAACAAATTATACAATGTGTAACAAAAAGGTTCAACAATACTGATAGGTATGATATGTACTCATCATTAATGAACAACTTTTACGTTGAGGTCAACCCTGAAATCACAAAAAAAACAGTTGTTCCATACAGGAAGTCATTCAGTTCATTCGTCTTTATTCGTATTTCTGCATTTCATAGGTATTTCGTACGTACATATAACATATAAAATATTATTACGTTCAAAGCACAACTACTTATCGCAGCAGTGTATTGGTTAACGTCGACTTTGATACAAGTAGATATATAAGTACCTATCCTAGGTACCTACCATCTTTGTTATTTGGGTATTCTTTTCTTGCAGCTTTCTTTGTCAAATGTCTGAAGTGTAAATCCTGGTACCCACTATAAATTATTGCCATCTTAAAATTACTATTTACCTAAAATGTATTCTCTAATTATTATTGTCCGCCAATATGGCTCTTTAATATTTGTAGGTGCTATTTTCTCACCGCTTTCTTTGTCAAATGATTGAAGTGCTAAACCTGTGTTACTCACTTTCAATTTTGTCGTCTTTGAAATTACTACTTACTTAATTTACCTTAAAATATATTCCCTATCATTATTGTCCGTCACTATGTACCTATGTAAGAAATCATTTGTAATGCTTCTGGTCTCCGCAATAAAGGGAATCCTAGTGCGGAGACCAGCGCACGACGAATCTTTGCATATTATTATTATAAATAAAAAAAAAAAAAAAACATTTTATCTAAGGTCTTTTTTTGTATGTAAAAGCTGATTGTTTTTTTTACGATATCTGATTTGGCTACGTAGTAAGAGTTGTTCATAATGATTCACCCTCTATTCGGCGTAACCTTATAGGTACTAATACAAACGGTTTTTGAAGAATTATCTACGCGCGTAGAAAGGTGGAGAATACTGCTATGTTGCTAGTCTAACAATCTGCTAAGTTTTGTATGTGCAATAAATTGCGAAATCCTACAAGATATTATAAAGGTTTATTTATGGTCTCCTGGGAGTTGTTTCTAATCCGTGTAGTTACTATTCTATGCTACATAGGTAGATAACGTGGGACTGTTACTCTATTGGAAAGTCACTGTTCTCTTCAAAATCCTTCTATCGCCTTATAGGGAAAAAACATTTTGACAACAAGAAACATCGATGCCGAAGCTCAGTTATTCAAATAGCAATAAATTCGGTTTTACCTGAATTGGCTTTCCGTTCCTCCCCACATGTTACCCTCGATAAATCAAACGGGGAAATACCTACACCTTTTGGTGCGGCGAACGGTAAACTTTCTGAAATTAATTATTGCTTCGTAACACGAAATATTGTAATAATGTTTTATTGTATGCTTGTGTTTTATTTCACGCTAGGTCGCTAGCTGTACCGAGCCTTGCGTTGCCATAGCTCATGATAAACATAGCGAATGATTCACTCTGCGAATAGACCTCACCAACTGAGACCTCACGACCTTACTTTGACAACCTCTTGACCGATTTTGCTATATTCGAAATTCTTGTAAATTTTAGTAACCAATGTTTCTAAATATTATCCAAATCAGCCAGTAAGTTGTTTAGCAATCTTCCTCGCATTTTGGGGGAAATAACCAATCAAAAATCGACGATGACAAAAATATATAAAATTTTAGAATTTACATGCTCTAACCCAAGTTCGTCAATATTAATTGAAAAAATGCGACCTAAATACGCGAGTGCCCACATCCATACTTACTTAGATAAAATACAAATTATTATACAGACATGTGAAAGCACATTTTTCCAGTCGTTGCAGAAACTTATTCACGCTCACGTCGTTCGCTCGGACATCCAGTCGTTGCAGTCTTCGCTCACTTCGCTCATTTACATTTATGGCAATTGTTTAGAATGTGGCTTTTCTTGCAACATTATAATCATAATCCTCCTATCGTAGTCCTTTGTAGGCCATAGGCCTCTCTCAGGCCACGCCACTCAGCCCAATCTTCAGCTATCCGCTTTTAACCATTGCCAGCTGACCTAATCGAAACCACAACCTGATCGTAACCACATCAGGTCTTAGAGCGTTCTACACTACGTTTACTCAATCGTGGTCTCTGCTTTAAAATACATCTATCCACCGTCAACCCTAACGGTCGGTTTTGCGACAGGTATTTGACCAGCCCACAGACACGCTGAGCTAGATCGGTGACTTTCAGTTCTCTGGTGATTCACTTCGTTCCAGATACGACGTGTTAATGAAACATCGAGCAACAGCTAGATCCGTAACAACTTTCCGCTTTTACGTCCGCTACTGTAATTCTAATCTGATTTACACGAAAGCTACTTTAAATTAGGCACGCCGAAGCACTTTGGTCTCATTTGCATCACAATTGATGTCTTTACATCCCACTCAATGTACCCACAAAGTGAATTACACTCTTCGTTACGTCACAAGGCTTAATAGAACAAAGACGTATTTAGTCGTAAAATGAGCATCGATAATCCTTATTTTTTCCAACTCGATTAAAGTATTATAAATTTTAAAGTTATATTATTATTATTATTATTTCACAACATAATCACGGTAAATATCCCGTTAATAATAATATAACTTTAGTAAACAACCGTGATAGTTTAAAACAGTGTATTATAAATTTTGTAGTGGTAGGACTCTACTGCAGAGTCCACCTGGGGAAGTACCACACCTTTGCCAGTTATTCAATCGCCAAGCAGTAGTGTGTTGTTTGAAGGGCAATGTTACCAGAGATATTACTGGGTATGAAGAGATTTAACATCTAATATCTCAGGGTGACGAGCGCAGTGCAGTGCGGCGCAGGATTATGTTCGCAAGTTCACAATTCTGGCTCTGCTACTGTTAGTGGCAAGCGTGACGCTTACCACCAGGCGAACGTCTTGCTTGTCTCGTCACTAAATTATATTTAAAAAAATATGTTCTACGTTTACTGTAAAAAGAAACGTTATTTACACAATCATTTACTAAAATTCCAAAATCCTTTTATAATCTTAACACATTTTATGCTGGCTACCATAAATTAATTAAACATGGCAAGCTGAGGCCGTTTCAGGTAAATCACTAAATTATTTGTAAAACAATATTCTAATGTCACCAACAGGTATTTATTTTGGTGGATTAGCTCTACGAGAAAGAAAAATACCTACGCCATTCTTATTTAACTATATTTAAGTAAGGATGTTCGCTGTGTCGATATACTTTACATCGATACCTACACGAAAGCTTTTAGACACTCGAGGTTGACAATATCGATTGTCGAACAAAGAACAGCGATGGGACATTATGCCGGTAACTCGGGTGTCGGTTCACCACAACCACTAGGACGGTCTGCGCGTCTTGATTATTTGTTGTAGTGCTGTGCTGTTGTGTAAAGTTATCGATGCTTAAGAATGTATCGATAAAGATAATATAATACTATACTATGGATCGATAACTTTTATACAATGAAATAGGTACGTCGAAAGTTTTTGATAAGTTTTGTTATCGTTTGATTCACAATCACTCAACCCAAGTTAATATCGGTCTTTGGAATAAGAGCCAACACTTTTGAAGGTTATAAGTATAACTTATTACTAGTATTAGCAATACATGGGAGCGCGCAGTAGATTTTAAAAGTATATCTAGCAGAAGCAAGAATAAATTATAGTCATTAAAGTATAAATTATAGTAACCAAAACAAAATAAATGTTCTCTCTCCACTCTTATGTACTTATACTCACATACCTTCAACTAGTTGTACGTACTGTAGTAATGACGCACCACCATTTAGGATTACAATTATTAAAATATTATTTTGTAACTCTATCTTTATTTTCACCGCGTCGGTTTATAACAACACATATTCATTTCAAAGTTATGTAAGGGTTCATAACACCAGCATCAGCCCGGAGACGTCCACTGCTGAACGAGGCCTCTTTAGACCACCACACTGTACGACAACCTGCCATTTGCAACCACCGGTTGCCCGCGACTTTCACAATGTCTTTAGTCCAATTAGTAGGTTGCCTTCCTAGGCTGCGTCTTCCGGTAAGCGGTCGCCGCTCAAGAACCTTTCTTCCCCATCGGTTATCAGTTCTTCGAGAAATGTGGCCTGCCCATTATCGCTGCAACTTGCAAACCCTGCGAGCTAAGTCGGTGACTTTGGTTCTTTGGCGAATATCCTCGTTCTGGATTGTATCTCGCAAAGTAACTCCGAGCATAGCTCTCTCCATTGCCCGTTGCGTGACTCTAAGTTTAGTGTAGTTTAGTTCATAGCACCAATATCGATAGGTTAAAGGTCGTCCCTAGTGCCCGTAACATTTCAATATACATTTTCTTGTAATTTATATGCTACAGCTACACCTACGTCCGGAATGATTATGTAATGGAACAATAGAAGCCTTAGGACACTTACTTCGGGACATTATATTAAAGCTGTGGTTACATACCATGTATCGATTAAACTTCAATAGTTCGATAAACTAGACTAGAGAACCATTATCGTTTTACTATTATGTAGTTTTCCACTCAAACGTTGTATGTAGACGTTTTAACATGCCGACGTTCTGCTAACATCGTAATTTACCCTGATAGTCCTTCTGATACGGAGCCATATTTTACTATAATAGTTGGGTTAAAATTGTTAAAATGAACTTCCGCAAAGTAACGCCTGATTCAATCGCATGAATAGTTTAATTTTATAAAGCAGAGCGAAAATAATTTACTAGGAACGGAATATCTAATATTCAAAAGCTTAATGTATTGATTGTCTCATTTAGGACACAGCTTAATAATTAAAGTCACTACCGTTTTTTTATATACTTACTAATGTTAAACATTATTTAAAATTCACGAAAAAATATCCTTAGTTTTATTTTTATACATATTTAATTAATAAAATCCAATGGGTTCCCAGGGCTAATTACGCCCTGTATAAAAATAGTATTTACTAAGGTGAAAAGACGTCATTATCCTAATAAGTGTGAATAACTTTCACCATGGGACCAATCCCGCGTGGGACTGTTGCTTGCATTTTGTCAAGGGTCAATGTAATATTTCTATGGAACAAAACGCTTGTAGCGAAGCTTGTCTAGGTGATTCTAAACGATCACCGATGTTAAGCAACGGACGGTCCGGTCAGTCATCGGATGGGTGACCGTGAGTGGCATTTATTTCTGAGCGCTACCGTGGGTCGGATGACACGTACAATTTTTGGTCCCGGTTGTTTGTTCTAGTTTCTATAACAACAACCGTCAGCCATGTCAGAGGCCTCCGGGCGGCACATTAACTCTGACACTAGGGCTGGCCACTCAGCCTATACGAACTTACTTACTTACTTATGGAACATATGATAGTATTTTCGCGACGCGGCAGTGGCGGTTGGTCTGATAGTAAAAAGTTATTCACATGACCTCCTATTGGATTAGTATAGGTACAGGTATACCCCGTAATCCAGTACAAACTCTTTGAAACATAGAAAAGGCCTGATGTTATATAACTTTCTCAATTCTGGCACTGCTACAGTTAACTGTTATTCTGGGCGTGAAGCTTAACACCCAAGAGTTTATATTATGAATTAAATTATGATGTAATTCATATTATTAATTATTTTAAATAACATAATAATATTATTAACTAATTTAATAAAATTATTAATTCATTTCATAAAAAAAAATTTTTAATTCAATTATTATTTAATTAATCGTTTCTCGTGCTTATTGGACAGAATTATTAACGAATATTTTTTTTTATTTTTTTTTAATCTTTGCCCTAATCACCACGCTTGGCAGGGCCTGCCATATACATAGCACATAGTGTCAAGCCATAGCACATACTGTCAAGTATGTGCTCCATCGTTAACCGAGAAGACGCTGCTGCCTGTCCCTCGGTGGTTCTGGATCCAGTTTTAGGACATACCTAGGTCGTCTGTACCATATTTCATCTAAATTCGTTCAGCCATTTTTACGTGATTGATTAACAAACATCCAAACATTTAAACAGCCAGATATCTAAGCATACACACTTTGATATTAGAAATATTAGTAGGAAATAGGAAGTACCAGTCATGTAGAGGCTTTAGCTCCGCCACGAAATATTTGGTTACCTCTACAAACAGCTGTTTCTATTATTACATAAAACGCCTTTGCAAATAATCTGGCTGATGTTTGATTTGCCGATAGGATCGTGCAAAATTCAGGAATCCGATTTTGTTCCCTGAGTTTCTGGGAATAATTTACATAGAATAGCAGGAATGAATTGGAAAGGTCGTCACAAAAGCCCTGATTTGTAAGGTTACGTGGATGTGAATACCTTTTCTAACGAGTTTAGCATTGTTTGGAAACATTTCATACTTTAGCGGTGGTTCCATATAAGTTTATCGAAATCGGTTTAGTATTTTAGTTTTTAAATCAAAATAACTGGGAAAAAATGTCATTCAGGTGGTAGAAATTGATGTCGGTTGTTATATTTTTTTTTTTTTTTTTTTAATATACGTAATCTTTAAACTAAGCAAGAATTAAAGGTACTTACTCAATTAATAATGTAAATCAGTAAAAAAATAGGACCTAACGTACACATTATTAATATAAATAAAACATTACATTATTAAAAATAATCTCAATCCATCAACGAAATATAAAACTCTACATGAAAGCGGTTACAAATAAAATAAAATTCTGTTCAACCACTGTGTACAACTAGAAAACTTTTCCAATACCTGCCGATTGCAAAGTTTAAACTGAAACTTGTTGACCAACTTCGTTCATTGTAATGTTTTTGGGTACCGTACCCAAAGCGTCCCACGAGACCTTATTATAAAACCTATGCGCTATATTTCGTCCATCAGTAAATTATAATAATCTTTGGAAGCGTAATTGGCGTTTGCCAATTAGAAAAATAGAAAAGTAGAAAATTTTACAAAATATTTATGTAAATTATTTTTTTAACTTGTTTATCAACTTTGTTCATTGTTACGTTTTTGGGTTCCGTACCCGAAGCGTCCCACGCGACCTTATTATGAAATCTATGCGCTATATTTCGTCCATCAGTACGTACTAAAATAATCTTTGGAAGCGTAATATAATAAAGCGTACTATTTATGTAAGGTAATTAATGATAGTGATGCCACGACATTCTCTGTTGTACAAGTAGGTACTTAGAGCGTTTGAGGACGGAGGGCATGTTTCTCCATGATCATTTATTTCGTAACTAAGAGATAAAAACAACAGTCAATACTTTATACAACAAAATGAGTCTAGCTAGCTGCAATTAAGTTAATCAACAGTTTGAGATAAGCACCGTTTTTATCAATCCCAAAACCTGCTACAAAACTTGTTCGAGTAGATAAAAGCCCATTGATAACAATCCCTTCACTAGCTACAAGGTAGCCGTCAGATAAAATGCACGGAGCGGCAACGTCGCGCGGCGTCTATAGCTTTCTCTTTTGGTTTACTGTAACACCGGTTGCTGACCTTGTCTATAACGTCAGGCGTCAGTGCGGCAGTGACGAGCGCGCGTGGTGTGCGTCTCAAGTTATTTTATCTTTTGAAATCGATTTTATATTCAATTTCTTTACATAGAGTTACTTTTTCACTATTCATTTAACAAAGTTAGGCTCGTAATTAGTTCATTTTATAAATTTAGATGTGGAACGGAGAAAGCCGACCAAAACATGAAGTAAGTCACTTAACATCTACCGATACGATATTAGTCGTCGCCTTTCTAAGAATTGAACTAATATGGGCTATTTGATTTCTTTTTAAGTTTTGTTATGCCCTGTGTATTGTTCTGCAGTATAATATGCGCTATAAGTAGGTACCTGAAAAGTGCGAAATTCAGTAAATTGATTGATTAATTGAGTTTAGTAGAATATAGATAATAATAATAAAGAATATAGTATGTAATATTATTATAGGAATAAAACTTATAATTTTCACAGTTTCCATTCAAGCATACTGCAAGTAGCATCAATTATAAAAAACAAAGAGCAAATAAAAGCTAGAGAAAAAAATTATATGGAGAAGAAAAAGCGAGATAGAAAAGCAAACTATTCGAAACAAGAGACAGATAAACTAGTCGAACTTATATTAATAAAAAAAGATATATTGGAAAGCAAGAAAAACACTGCTGATCAATGGAATGAAAAGAGAGAAGCTTGGGATGATATTGAAAGAGAGTTTAATAAAAAACCTGGTGCTGGTGCCATTTATCGCGATAGTAAAAATTTAAGAACTAAATATGAGTCACTAAAAAGGGATATTAAAAGAAAATGGAATAATATTTTAGCTAAAAAAAAGACCCCTAATGAAAAAATGCCAAAATTTTCAAGTGCAGAGAGGAAAATAAAAGATATTATTTCGCTTCCAATGGAAGGGTTTTGTGACTTTGACTCTATCGATGACAATAATGATAACAAAAGTGAAGACGATGACTCTAGTGATTCAAGTACGTATAATTGGTAATTTGCAATAGAATATTTTTTTTACGCATGATTTACTGAATCGTTAAAACAAGTAAGTAATTTTAAAAAACTAGATCTTTGGTTATATAGATACAAATAATAATATTTTTATTATGTTAAAATATTGATATGATTTTAGGTATATCAAATTCCAACATAGATGACCCCGATAGCTCAACAGTGAAGAAAGAAGAAACCGTTTCGGATGCAGAAACTACAAACTTTGGTAAAAAATAATTTGTTACTGATATCTAAAGATTTTTTAATATTTTCTTCTCCGATTTGTTTGTGTTTGTGGTCTTTTCTCTTTCGAGAATCATTCCAAGATGATATTAGCATAAGATAACATCAAAATATAAATTATTTGAAGATAATTTGAAAACTCACCGAGTTGGGTTCGTTTTAGTTTAAGAATTTTATTGTTATCTAAGAATAACAATACAATTCTTAAACTAAGATAGTAATCATTGTCAATGGATATTTATTCATACTATTATAATAAAATATGAAACCTACAATAATAATATTTTGCAGCATACCATAATATAACCTTGGAAGAACCTCTAGGTAGAAGCATGCGTGAAGATCCTCTCGTAGCCTCGCAGAATCATGAAAGTAAGTTAATGAAAATATTTCCATTATCTAAAATAGGTACGTTAATTAATGAACCAACGTAATAATTATGTCCTACAATAAAATTAAGATTTCTTCCTCTTCTGTATCATTGTATCAGTAATAATAATAAACCAAAGGTAACAACAAAAGGCGTGTTTTGGTTTATTATAAATATCGTCAAACTTTGTGTGATATCTTGAAAGCCATGTTAAATGTGAGCACAACCTGCGTTTTAGTATATAAAAGAAAATAATGCCTTTTCTATCAATGTATTATAATATAGTCCCAAAATATCCGATTTTTACTAATTATAGCAAGATAAATAGTTCCTAGAAATTAAAATTCACACATACTTATTTCCAGGGAATACCAAAAAGAATCAAGAAGAACCAGCGAGTAAAAGAATACGTGATGCGTTTGAAGATTCACATCAAGTCCAAAGTAAGACATTAAAAAATATGCAAATTAATTTTAATGCATAAAAAATTTATATGTTGTAATAACTTCAGTTGTATTTCCTTTGCAGATACTAGAATACTCGATAGAGACGAAATAGAAGAGGAAAAATCAAAATTACAAACAGAAGTGCTCAAAGAAGAACTAGAAATCAAAAAATTACAGAGAAAGATTTTGGAACAAGAGTTAGAACATAAAAAAAAAATTAATCAATTAGAAAAAGAACATCTTAGTCTCAAAATTAAAGCGTTAAAAAACGAAATCGAGTGATGTAAATATTTTTATTCAAAGTCTTTCTACACGATGTTCCTAAAGTTCCACATTAATAAATGCAAAAAATAAATTAATAACACCACATGTTTTTTTTTAAATTATAGATTTACATAAGTATAGTTGCCGCAACTGATTTGGATTCGCAAAACGGCAAAAATAAAAACACATGTCTTTCTATACAAATAGAATACGATTATCGTGTCGTTGGGTGTGAAAAAATATCCACCACGTGTTATGAATAACTTTAATATACCTACCGTAGCAATATCTGGATGCTCTCGGTAAAGCATCAGACGATTTAACTCAAAGCAGAAGAATAGGCCCGATAAGTAAGTGCAAAACACTGAATTCATCCTTATTACGTAGTAATTGGGTTGAGTCGGGAATTTCCCAAGAGCATGAAAAACTAATAATGTTTTCTATGTGCCTAATACGTTTCATTTAAAATAAATAAGCTGTTCGTGTTTTTTTAAAGATTCCCCGTCGGTGTCATTATTTATGCCAGATGAATTGTAAAAAAAAATTACTACGAGTATGCCCCAATGGCCATTTAAAGGGCCAAAGCTGAGGAAGCTTACGGGAATAAACCTAATAATATAAATACCTTTACGTAGAATATTAAATCAGATCAACTATATGTTATCTCTAAAAATACCTATTCCGAGATTTTATGTGTAGGTATACTTTACGTAAATTGAATGTATAAATAATTAGCTTCGTCAACAGCCAGAAGACGTCCACTGCTGGACGATGGCCTCCCCCATAAAAGGGAAGGGGTTGCTATAATCTCCACGCTTGGGTATCGCAGAATATTCACCACCGTTAACCGAGATAACGTTGCTGCCCGTCCTCTCGTGGTTCTGGCTCCAGTTTTAGGACATACCCAGGTATAAATTAGATTCATACTTCTGTTATTAGATGTAATGGAGTTAATTTGTGAGAACATTTTGATTTCACATACAAGCTTGGGTATGCGTTTATAAGTAAAAAATATAATGTATGTGTGATTAATGTAAATCGAGATTTCAAATGAGGTCGTGGTTTCAAATCACGAGCCGGAGCTTATGTTGTACGGATTTTTTAGCACAGGCTTTTCGGTAAAACAAGAAACATGTGAAAGCCTGCATACGCCTGGAGAAGAAATTCAATGGCGTGCTTGAATGCACCAACCCGCAACTGGACCAGCATGGTGGATAAGGCCCAATTGCTCTTAGTGAGTAGGTCTAAGTCCTGCATTGGACTATTAAAAAGGCTAATTATGCTAAGTGAAATTAAGAAAAAGATTTGGGGAACTTTTTATAAAATGTAAGTATGTAGTAATAGCAATTTAGCCTTTATATAGCTTTCATAAATGCCTTCGTAAATACCTGTCGAAAAACTATTACGCATTGATCTGAACTTGTATTACAGAACCAGTCCAGAAATCTATATTATTATTGTAATAAATTATTATAATATTAAGGCAGGCCTTATAATTCGGAGGAACTAGCTCTACTGGGTATGTAATCAAAGCCTTATAATTAATAGTTTTTGGTTTGGCTTGGTTTCAGTAGAAAACATGAACCCTGAAAACATAACACTCCTTTTTTTGGGCAGTCGTGTAAAAAACAATTAAAACATGAATCTATTTCTTAATATATGATAGTGTTCTTCCGAAATAGAACCATATCTTATTGTGCAAAACAAATATCATGAATTATGACTATGACTAACCTAGGATATTAACCTTGCTAGAGCAGGTAGGTACATAAAGTTTTGTTTGTATCTAAAAACAACTACCTATAATGAAAACTGACGTGGTTTTGACACATGTTTGTTTTATTTATATGATACCGGATGTGATAGAAACTATCCAGTCGGAGTATCCGATTTAATTAAAAGTGAGTATTTCCGTCTAACTACAATGTGTAACAAAAAGGTTCAACAATACTGAAGGGAATGTACTTATCATAAAGACCAACTTTTTTTTTAAATTTTTATTATAATGGCGAAAAAAAAACGGCTTTTCGATACAAAAAGTTCATTGGAATGGACAAAATGTATGAAACAGCTGTATATCTTTTTGCGATTTCAATGTTTTTCAAGGGATTTCGTGGTTCCCCATAGTAAAAGGTGTTCATAATGATGAGTACATACGTACCTTTCAGTATTTTTGAACTTTTTTGTTACAGATTGTATAAATAAAAAACAAAAAGTTACCTATCCGCTTGAACTAAAAAATACTAATTTATTTCATCTTATTTTATGAAACAGGCTGTGTAGGCGAAGTAGCAATGTTTTTGAAGTTGTTGAACTACCTATCAATCTGAATAAAGTTTAGAGCACAGATTACGGAACAACCTTGATTATTTTATTCCTTAAAAAAAAACTGATTTCTGCCGGGTTATTCTTTACATTTACATTTATATTCATATAGTCTAATCTAAGGTTTAGAGTAGGTACAATGTTTCCTAAATTCTAGAAAATGAAATATTATGGAAATAAGTATTTTTTGTCTTATATTGCAAACTATAATTTTTATGTTCATTTTAATAAGTAGATGAATTAACTTCCTGATGTATTTCTACAAATACCCGAATACTAGAAACTAAAAGTGGCTCTGTGTGCGTCGCTCCCGCCGCGCCATCTGACGAATAACAGTAAAATACATCAAAAATGATCCCCAAGCCGCCTGCCAAGCGTGGTGATTATGGCAACACCCCTCTATTAGGAGGCCTTCGCCCAGCAGTGGACGCTTTATGGCTGATGACATCAAAAATGTAATATTACAATTTCCCTTCTTACTCTCGATGGTCCGATATGGATTAGATTTTTGACCATTCTTTACATTATTTGACGAAGTTTTATTATATTGACATGTATGGACTACTAGCTGAGCTCGGCGGTTTTACCCGTGATTGTTGGAATAAAAAGTAGTCTATGTTGTTTTCCAAGGTATAGGCTACCTTTATACCAAATTCCATCCAAATCCCTTCAGTAGTTTTTGCGTGAAAGAGTATCAAACATCCATACATACAAACATTCGCGTATATAATATTAGTAGGATAGGATAGGATATATGGACATCGGTATCATATATTTGTTGGTTTGCATTTGCGAAATCAATGTGTAGAAACTGTGTAAGAAGCATTTATTATCTGAAACGAAATTATTATTTGGTGATATTCTATCTGCTTTTTTTTACCGGGTGTTAGGTAATAAGGTCCTGGGGTTAGTGATGTTCTAAAACTGCATCCAGAACCACCGGAGGACAGGCAGCAGCGTCCCCTTGGTTAACGGTGGTGGGCATTAAATAAAAAAAAATATTGGGGGGACATTTTTATTACACACAGCGCCATCTAGCCCCATACCGTACCGTACCGTATTCTGCGATCCCGAAGCTACCTGCCAAGCGGGCAAGACCCTAGCCGATAGTTATCCTCGTATCTAGCACACCAGATATTACCTATAGACATATTTTGCTGCAGGCTTTCAAAGGATGCTTTCAAACTTTATTTTGGGATACCTTACCAAGTTAAATTTAATAACAGTAGAGTACATTGCACTTGAGTAGAGAAGTACCATACATGATAGGGTTAATAGAGATATTAGATATTATATATAGTAGACAAAGAGAGATAGTAGACAAAGTTGAACTTTTTATGATGTCTGAAAATAACAAAACATAAAAAATATAATAAATTAGACAGATTTATACATTACGGGCCATAACTGAAACGCGGTTTAAAGTTACATGACGTTAGTTAGCGCAGTTAATTTGGGTAAAAATTGATGGCGATTTACGACATTACATTTATGATCTACTTCTGATTTACTTCAAATTGCATTGCAAATATTTTAAATAAAATGATTCTATCGCCAACTTTTGGCAACCCTGGATCGGACCATCCGCCTTAAGCTACGTTTTTAATTGCATGCCTTGGGCAGTCAAGCAAATTTTTATCTTACGGAAGTATTTCATACTAATAGAAGGCTGTCAATTAATTGGACGTCCTCGTCTTTGTGTCTATCTAAAGAGCATAAAATGTTCCTGGTAAAAGTATCACGGCTAGTAATTATACTTGAATATAATTATTGTGTTAGTCGATAAAGTAAAAGATGGCCAAGATAGATTAATTTTCAATGACTCACAAAACTGATTTGAATTTAGAGTAATTGGAGTTACTAATACTAAAATTAATTACATTAAGAATGCTAGGTTCAAAAATCGATTTATGTATTATTATAATTATAATAAAATTTTCGACGCGGAACTAGGTAAATGTCAGCTACAAAATACAACATTTACTATAAAATTTAACCTACTCTACTCACTTAACCAAAACAGAGTGATGCCATATGCCATATGACATTCCCTGATTTTATTAACAACTTACTCCCGAGACCCCGTTCCTTTTAAAAACATGTCTGCATTTCCCCTTCAAAATGGCCATCTGTTTCTTAAGATAAGACATAATCGCGACTGCGTTTGTGTCATAAACTGCTAGGTATCCTCCGCCAAGACTTCCCATTATCACATGAAAGCACGCACCCCACATATAACCAGGCATTTTCGTGTTATCAAAAGGGAGCCATGAAGATATAATTTGCAGTAATGGCTCTTCGGCGTCTTACTTTTTCACGATACGTTTTTGATGAACCATATTTTAGTAACGGGGATATCAACATACATAGAGTGGTGCTAAATGCCATTATCCAGTTTACACGATAATATTATAATTCTCGTATATATCTTTTATATGAATTCATTTGTCTTGTTAGTATCGGATCTCTTTCATTCAATTGTTTCGGATCTTTCGAGACAAATATGTCATGAATCGATATTTCCGATACGAAAGCCAATATTTTTGACTAAGAATGAAAGATAAACTTTAGCAATGATTACCTCGGTTGTAACGGTTAAATATAATGTTAAACAATTACCTTGTTCAGGTCATCGGACATTCATCGGACTGGCTACAATCATTTTGTTTTTTGTTTTGTAGGTTAAATGGTTTAAGATTAGATTGCATTGTATGTGTTTGTAGGTAATAGGTAGAATAGTTACACAAAAATTGTGAAACAATTCTATTTGAATATTTTATATGAAGTGTTACCACACTTTGGCTTTTCTATGTTTTCAAAGCTTTAACATTAAGAAATTCTAATGAATCTGATACCGTCTTGAAACTAAGAATAATTCGGTATTATCCTAATAATGTGGATTTGGCATCTTAATTCAAAGCACTCCCTGTGAGTTCTGTTAATAGCTCAGCTATAGACGAAGTAAATGGGCTAACCACTATTCTAAAAGGTAGATATTAGCTCCAATAAGTTCCAATGAGTATAATTAGTTGGGGTCTGCTTCTGAAGTTGAGATCTATTCCTAACGAATACCACATTCTATTACTTCAGGATTAATTTGAAGCAAGTTGATTGTATAATAGAAATTATTTGCGATATTAGGTAGGTACTTACCTACTTTATTTTTTGGCTGGATTGATGATAAGAAAATTACCAGAGAAATTACTGGGTATGAAGAGATTTAATATCTGATATCTCAGGGTGACGCGCGTAGAACAGTGCGGCGTAGGATTGTGTTCGCAAGATCACAATTCTAGCACTGCTCCTGTTAGTGGCAGGCGTGACGCTTAACACCAGGCGAACATCTTGCTCGTCTCGTCACCTGAATGTATAAAATAATATATAAAAAAATAACAAGTTACCGTCGCGTAAAGATCGGCAATGCCAGGGGCAACATAAATGTTATCCGCAATTTTGAAATAATAAATATTGGGGGGGACATTTATTACACACAGCGCCATCTAGCCCCATACTAAGCAAAGCTTGTTTTATGGAAACCAGATAGCTGATAGAATACTTATATACATTTTTTTTTTGTAAATACATACTTATAATACATACTACACCCAGACACAGAACAAACATCGATGTACGTCACAAACATTTTTGTCTTTGGTGGGGATCGAACCCACGCCCTACAGCTCAGTAGGCAGTCATGCTACCAACTGAGCAATCAGGCTGTCAAAAAAAAAAAAAAAAGTTATTTTAATACTTAAATAAAAATAGCAAATAACATCCATGTTACCAATGATTTCTATGTCTAGGTATACGTCTGAGTTAAGAAATCGTTCCAAGTTATGATTATTTGGTGGTCTTTCGTGACGCTGCCGTTGCTTGCTGCACAAAGCAGCTGATGGTATCATCCTCGTCGTCTGCTTCATCATTATTTGGATTCGAACGTACATCCTGCGGTTAGAAGTCCAATGCGCACCACTGAGGTATCATCGCTATTCAATCATTAAACATATACAGGGTTAGTTCTAATCAGTTAGCATCCATATTCAGTACATCAAAACAAACAACTTTTACTATGGGGCCCCAACTGAAATCGCGAAAAAAATATCAGCTGTTCCATACATTTTGCCCAAGGTCGATGAACTTTTTGCATGGAACAGCTGATATTTTTTTCGAGATTTCAATGTTGGTCCCATAGTAAAAGTTGTTTGTTTTGATGTAAAGAATATGCCCTTAAAAAGATGCTAACTGATTAGAACTAACCCTGTATAATAAATATCCCTACACTATTATTTCTAAAAACTCACTTATCATTCACATCAAATCTCAAAGACGATAATACTCGAATTATTAAAGATTTCAGAAATGTTATCTTTTAGCCACTTTAAAACAAACGCGAATTTTCACAAACTTGAAAGTGTCGTCTAACTATAGATAATCAAAGTAATGTTTTATTTTAGTGTCGTTCCTCGTGTTTTTGGCAATACATATATTCTTATTCTTATTCAACGCTCACAAATCGCGAAAGTTATTCGAACATTACTCGAATAACAACAATATCAATATCGATATGTCATATCCCATAACTCTGTCACGTATAAATCTGACAGAATATGACTCCAATAAAACCAACTGTGATCGCCATAAACAGAAATCTATGAATTCATTGAGAGCTGAAAAATATAGGTCATCTCGTGAGTTATAAGATTGCATATACAATGAACCCTATTAAAATTTTTGGCAATGATGATCTACCTCGATCTTCTTCATTCATCTAAGCGCACGGCTTTTTGGAGTGACTTTCATCTTTCTCCATCTCCGGCCAGTTCTTTGATCTCCTTGTATGACTTGACTTTGGCCCTCTCCCTGATTTGATCAACAAAGCTTCTCCTTGGTCTTCCGGGTCCTCACTTTGCTGCTATTTTCCCCTCTATGATGTTTTTCATAAATACCTCATGTGCACAAGGTGGCCAAACATTTAACCTCTTCTGATCTCTATGCTCTCTATGACCCTTTTTTTCTCTCTTACAATGTCTAATACCTCTTGATTCGTTTCTTTTCCTTTCCAGCTTATTCGTTCCATGAGCCACTGGAAGCATTTAAAATGCTTCCAGCCTCTAACTTTACCTCAACCTTAAAAAATCTTAATTTCATACTTCATCAACCTATCTTACTTGGTAAGTGGTCTCTTCTAAAGCGTGCTAGTCAGCCCGATCTTCAGTTTGTCGCTTCTAACCTCTGCCAGCTTGCGTACGTTTTATTTGTTAGGTTTGCGTTTTACCATACCCTTCTTGAAGGTAATGGTGGTGATGCTGGTGGAGTTGTTCCAGTAGGCAGTCCACATTTGTGTTGAAAATTTCATTTTAGCTGAGCCATACTTAGGTTTAGTTAACCTATCCCTTGTAAAATCTTCTTTACCGGGAACAAACACAAAAATATTATTGTTATGAGATAAACCACCCTTTTTATATGGAAAGTCGTTCGCAGGAGTTGTAAAGTTGTTTTCTTACCTGTGGACTTGATTGTTACGTGGGAATTTATGGCATCAAATAATACAGGCAAGAAAATTTGGTAACACACTATTCAATTGTATTTATTACTTCACTTTATCATTCTGTGGAAATTGGTTCGTAAGACAATGTAGGTATGTGTGTTTTTTATTTTTGTGCGCGTCCTTAGCTATAGCAAAAATAAAAAAGCGTGGTGGCCCAGTTAAGGCGGATTAGTTTACAGAAAAAAGTAACGTAAGAAAGCGAAGCATCTGATTTAGATGGGCGGACGCACTTGTTTGTGCTTTGCTATGTTTTTGTGTGAAAAAATATATGTTATTATGGTGTTAATGTTGTTATATGTATGTTATGTGTTGTGTTGTGATGTTATGTGGTTATGTTGTTGTGTTGTTGTTTCAATTAACGTTGATAGTTACAGTGGATTTTAGTGTGTCCCTTCATCCTATAAGTACTCGAAACGATATTACAGCGGAAAAACACTAGAAATTAAAAAAAATTTTGGTAACAATGGACTTCCGCAAAGTAACGCCTGAATCAATCACATATGTTATGATAATAGTCATGATTTATAAAATATTTTAATAGGTTTAAAAAATAATATTTAAAAACTAAAACATCTGACAAGTAGATCTAACGTCAACAATCAAACACGTGACAATTAGATCTGAAATGAAGTAAATGCGAGCTACAAAATTTAATTAACTTGCTAGATTACTATGCTGCGCAACGTAGAGGAGTGACTAATATAATTATTTATAACAGTTCTACGTAACATAACTTAAGGGCATAAATTATATAATATCATGTTTTTCACAACGACCATATTATGTTACCCTGTATTAGGAATATATTTGTTACTAACTCGTTCTCGGTTACGCTCACTGCTACGCGAGAACACTGAAACCAGGAACACTGAGAGAAAACAGTTACGAGAACAGTCGACGGTTATTTGACTGTTTCGAGTAACAGTTGAGATGATAAATGCTGTTATCCATAAAGCATCTATATCTACCACCTACCTACCTATCTACGTATTCATTATTAGGAATGCTGAAAATGTACCCTAAAGGTTCGAGCACATTATGCGGCGGGTCGCAACGGGCTGAGCGGGCCGCTTCGCAAAGCAAAATGCTTGCTTAGCACATTAGTGACTTGCCGGGCTGCAGCACATTGACAGATTTCAAGTTCAGTTTGCTTACTTACATTTCATAGGAACTATCGCACACTATGCCGGAGCGCAGCGGGGTGGGCCGCATCGCACCCGTGGAAATCTGTTGCGCAATAATCCGACCTGCGTTCATATAAATATAAGTTCATATAAAATGTAAGAAAGCGATCAAAGCTGATTTTTGCGATCCGTCCTGTTGCGGCCCGGCATAATGTGCTCGATCCATTAACATTAACATTAACATCTACACTAACTGATTAATTGACGCGTCTTCGGCTTCTGTGCAATAACGTAAAAGCTAAAAGTATTATTATTTACTAAGTCATGTTGGCTTCACATCTCGTCAAAATGTCTTGTCTTATGTGTCATCTGAGAGAAAAGGAAGCTTTACGCGTCACGTTTGCTTGGTTTTTATTTATGAGCCTTGTCGTAATTCATGACTATAAAACACGAGGCGGGAGCAGAACCGCGAAATCGAATTGTAGAAAGCAACGGTAATATAGAAGGAAATACACGGTGAGTGTAGACCTGAAGACATGGTAGGAATGAAGTGAAGTCAAATCAGGAGACGGGTCGATTTCAAATCGTGAGGTCGCGGGTTTAAACCCAGGCCCGTACCAAAGAGCTCTTTGGAGCTTTCACACGGATTTTTATACCACTGGCTTTTCGGTGAAGGAAAACATAGTGAGGAAACCTGCATATTTATGTCCAGAGAAGAAATTCAATAGGTAATGTGAGTCCACCAACCCGCAATTGGGCCAGCACCATGGATATGGCCTAATCGCCCTTCGAGGGTAGACTAAGTCCAGCTGTCCACCTCACCTAAGACTGTTAAAAAATGCTGATTATGCAAATAGACTTAGTGAAAGTTGTCACAATATTCCTGCCTAGTGTGAGTCAAACTTGCTCGCTGTGGGTTTCATTGAAGGTTCAACGTAAATTTAGATGTGAATAAGTCCGCGTGTACGCGAGTGCACAATATACAACATGACTGTTTTATTTTTGTCCCATTAAAATGTGGCCTTTATGGGATAGCTGAACACGTCTGATACATAGCTGAATAATGAAAAAAAAATGAAAATCTGATGCAACTTATAAGAATTTTAATATCAAGCTAGACAGAGAGGCGAAACAGCAAATCGTGACGTCACTTGTCAGTACGCCATATAAATTCTATTCTGACAAGTAAGGCGTGACGACATTTTTTGTTTTGTGGGAAAGGGACAGAGTTGTCTCTAACAAAAACTTTAAACGCTTATATATCAGAACATTAAAAACCAATTTAAATATTTTATTTAATAAACATAGGTACTATATTTACTTAAATTCTTCATCAAAGCTATTGGTTTCAACGATATAAATACCAGTCATCTACCCTATTAGGTCTTGACGCCGTTTATTCTGTTTAAAAAATGGATAGAATGTTAAACAATCTATATAAGCTCCCCCATCCTATCACTAGAAGCTGATGTAGGTAAAAGAGAATAAAAGCTATATTTTTTTGTTCCCAACATAGCACCAAGCCAAAAAATGTGGTGGTGCTATTTTAGGAATATGCTAGGTGCTATATTCATGGGTACTCAATTACGGCCTTACCTAAAATAATCTCGATTCTCTTAGTCACTGCTTAAACTTCTCTGTCCTTTTCTAGCACGTGCAACTTCACGTCAGAGAGAAGGTGGCAGAGCATCTTAAGCAGTGACTAACGGTTGAAAAGTTTTTTTAAGTAAGGCCGTTAGTGCTCAAACGGAAATACTTACCCCATATTTTTGGTCATATTTCATAAATATTTAAATAAAGTAACTGACATTTTAAATTCATCTCCAAATCAAAACTAAAACAAAAAGTAGGCAAAAACTGCAACAATTAATGTTTAAAAATATATGCAAATTCTGCAATTCTCCATACTAATGTATTTCCCTTCTTCCGGGTTCCTCTATAGAAATGTGGTTTGACTATTTCTGTTATAAAAAAACCAATCGTAAATAATAAATAAAATCGTACAAAGACAATATGTAATTTTATAGACTGTAAAAGAATCATAATTGAGTCGAAAGCGTCTACTGGATATGTTTGTACCCTCTCAAGTGTAAGTAATATCACAAGACTGCATATAAACTGGTTATTTGAACCCGATGACAGCTTTATAAAGCTAGCGTCTGTAGTGGAGTAAATTTTGCATTTTATAACACAAGTTTATTTCATGCATCGTGATTAAAGATTTCCTAGAATATTTATTTTCAGACAGAGGACGTTCATGGATGGTCCACGCTTGGCTAGCGGCTTGGGGTTCGCAGAATGCTTACCAACATTAACTCTGGTGGTTCGGGATGCAGGTTTAGGACATACCCTGGTTTCCTAGAATAGTCATCATCATCATCAGCCGGAAGACGCGTCCACTGCTGGGCGAAGAATTATCAGGGAGGGGTTGCCATAATCCCCACGCTAAGCAGGCGGCTTGGGGTTCGCAGAATGCTCACCACAGTTAAGCGATAGGACGCTGCTGCTCGTCCTCCAGTGGTTGTGGATGCAGTTAAAGGACATACCCAGGTCGGTCCTAGAATATTATCGAGCGTTAAATACAACAAAATGTAGGTATAAATAGACTAAAAAAGTAGGTTATGCATTGGACAATTTGAATTGAATTGGACAAGCAAACATCGAAACCGATGACAGTCCAGGGGGTCTAAACAAGAACCACTTTCTGTTAGCGTTAACACCTGCGGAAAGGTAAAATTGTATGAAAATGACATTAGCAGTCACGTGACATTTCTCAAGCTAATGTCATTTTCATACGATTTTATCTTTCCGCAGGCGTTACTGCTAGCAGAAAGTGGTTCTTGTCTAGACCCTCAGAGACGATACTATAATGCTCAAGCCCACTGCCAGCCAACAGCGTATATACCCAGATTGCCGGCGGCATTGCCACACGCTGAATGGAAAAAATAATACTAGCAGAAATACTAAATACTGCGGAAATAATAAAATACTGGCCTTAAATACAATCATGTTGCATTAAAACATTGTGGTTCGTTTTTGAAGGTTTAAGTTGACAGAACTAAACTAACTAAAGTATTACTGTCCTTAGCTAACATGCCTAGTAAAAAAGTGACAGCAAAATTTTAATTAGTTTAGAACAGTCAACTAAAGCCTTCAAAATTGACCACAATTAAGTACTTACCTGACCCAAAATACGTTGCCCTGTTTAAACCCATGGTAAAACATTTATCGTATTTATATTACATATATTTCGAATTTCCCAATTTTCCTGGCAACTTTTCCAGTGTTTATTTTTTGTGAAAACTTTTTTGAACTGGGAATGTTGCCAGGAAAATTGGGAAATTACCCAAATCGGTCCAGACGTTCTCAAACTGATGCGCTTATTAAAGAACAGCATTTATCTTCTATTGAAATAGATTAAGTTTTATAAAGGAAAAAAAAAACGTTTACAGAAATAACATCGTAAAAGACAAAATACAGATTTTCAAAGCTACAAAACTAGAGAACATGTGACGCAGATGTGAGCGCATGAAGTTTATTTCTTCCATGCAAAACTTCTGAACATATTACCAATTTAAAGTGACCCTCGAAACTGACATATTTCATACTCAAAACGTCATAAAACCGTACTCTCTCGGCCTATTTCAGCTCTTATTCTGAGAAGCGTTAGAAAGATTGTCCTATGGCAACATCAAAAGATTAATCGCACTGGTTGGAAGCTTAGCTTTCAGTCTAGGGGAGAAAGAGGAGCTAAATCCTCCAAGGTCTAGGGTGTTTTAGCTTCTGATGTCAGCACTTGAAGAGTTGTCTCTCACTTGTGAATAGGTAAATCTAGAGCTTATAGATTTTCTTGTCGTAGCGGTTGGGATGGAGATAAATTCAACTTTAGAGCTAGGCATAACTCGTGAGTGTATTATTATGGGTAATGTTCGGATGAATCCTTAAGCCACACACATTACATTACTTAAGTAACATTTCAGTAATTAATAAACCATAATAACATGAAAATTATAATGTTCCATAGTAGAAGAAAGAAGAAAGAATATAATAGAAGACGTCCCCTGCTAGATAAATGGGGAAGGAGAGGTCCCCTTTAAAGGGGGGGGGGGGAGGGCTTAATGGAGGAAGGTTGAGATTTGCCACAATACCATAATCCCCACGCCCCGAAAGGACGCAGCTGCCCGTCCTCCGGTGGTTATGGATGCAGTTTTAGGACATGCCCAGATCCCAATTTTTTTCAAGGTAAAAATTATACAACTAAGGGCAGGGCATTACTGATTGTCCTCCATACTTTAAGATATTAGTTTTATTCCTATTTAATCACTGCAAACTAACACACACAGGGTTTCAAATCTAATGCTTGACAAGAATTGAAATCGCTGCCTTCTTCTGTAACTCCTTAATACAACAATAATTATGGGACTTTTCAAAGATAGTGAATAGATTTGGACCGATCATTTGTTTTTTGTTTATTTTGAACCGGCATCATTCTGAGCGTTTAGTGGCAAATAAACGAGCAACTACCTGTTAGTATAATTTTGTTCTTTTTCTTTATTTCTGTGTGCTTTGTTTTTTTGTTGCAATCAAAGTATTGTCTATTCCAGAGAGAATAGTCTTGTGGGTCATCGTGTTTTTCGTCCCTCAGCCACACTTTTGCTTACGACCATCTTCCATTTATTACGTATACAAGTACGTATACGTTATAAATGGACGATAATTTGTTTCGGTATACATAATAAAATCACAAGACTAGATTACAATCATGCAATTTCAAAAGGAAATCCTAGATTCTAGAGCACAGACACATAAAAACGCTAGGTTACCTACTACTAGTTAGGTAGGTGTAGGCTACACTAGATTGAGTTACTGGGTCAGAAGCAATCTTCTAACATTGTTGGTTATCGTAATAAAAGATAAATTGCTTCGAATGACGTAACAGAAACTAGAAAGACTTCTACGAATACATTCAAAAAAGAATTTTGGGAGGCTTATCGCAATGAGTACGGTATCTTTTGTACTCCTTTGGAATAAAATAGGGTAGATGACTGATGTTTAAATCGTTGAAACCAATAGCTTTGATGAAGAATTTAAGTAAATATAGTATGTTTATTGAAAAAATAATTTAAATCGGTTAATAATGTTCAGATATATGAGCGTTTAATGTTTTTGTTAGTCACAACTCTGTCCCTTTCCCACAATACAAATAATGACGTCACGCCTTATTTGTCAGAATGGAATTTATATGGCGTACTGAGAAGTGACGTCACGATTTGCTGTTTCGCCTCTCTGTCTAGCGTGATATTAAAATGCTTATAAGTAGCTTATTTTTGATTAGATTTTCGTTTTCTTTTCATTAATCAGCTATATTTATGGGCCACATTTCAATAGGACAATTTAAAAAACCTAAAAAACCTAAAAAAAACATCTAGCCTATTCCAGGCTGAATGAAGCAAATTTTTATAATCTTCTAGAGGTCCTCTAGAGGAAGAAATTAGGCCCGCTCCTAAAATTCACCACTTTTTTTTATGTTATGATGTGTCCAGCTTTATGAATGAAACTTGGTTGGATAGAAATTTTATTTACTAAACTATTGTTAAAATTAAAATTAACACAAATGCTTCTTGTTATTCCAAGAATCGCGGGTGAAATTGTGTTGAACTGCTAGTATAAACTAAATAGCTTTCATACCTATATTTTGTACCTTTTTATTCCTTGGATAGAATACAAAATCACAAACAACCCAGACCGATAACTTTCTTGTCAAAACAGTAAGAAATAGAAATTGCAGGGCTGTCAAGTTTTATTGGAAAAAAGTCCGCGTCGGAAACCACCTTCCAAACATTGACATCTGTCCGCCTCACACTATTTGTATCATTTTATAACATCTTTGGAATATTTGTTATCTAAAATAATTGTTTGTCAGTTTATTTATTTTGATATTCTTTTTTATTAAAGTGTTCTCTCACTTAGACTTTTACTATAGGGGTGTTTTCCACTGGCGAAATATAGTTTCCTAAAAGCAACCTTTGACAAGGAGTTCACTTGATTATGCATTAAATTTGGTGATGGATATTTCGGCATATTGTTCAGAATTCTTTTCTTGGAGCGTAAATCCGTTGGTCAGGTACAAATTATGTCAATTGTTTTTTTTGGATTTTACTAATGTGGTAATCATTTTAATTTCGGTATCACAGTATATACTGCATCCAGAACCACCAGAGGACGGGCAGCAGCGTCCTCTTGGTTAACGGTGGTGAGCAATCTGCGATCCCCAAGCCTTCGTCCAACAGTGGACATCTTCGGTTTGATGAAAGTGAGAGTGAGAGAGAATATGCTGACAGAATTCTAAACGATATGTAGTTATAATAAATTTTAAATTCAATTTTATTTATAATAAAGTCCTTGTATATAATACAAAATCACTTGTTTAGCTAATGGCAGATTTTCTAGATTCTTATAGCTGACAGATTAGGCATTTAACTACAGCTTAAATGACGATTAAATCTTTATGATGATTAAATCAGTTAAATGACGATAGAACTCAAAGAGGTAAACGCAAAAATCTACAAAAAAAAGAACATAGATAAATCAGTAATGGGAGCTAGCTTCTCAGCGACTGCCGGAACATACTTATGTAGTTAGGTACTTAGGTACTAAGTGATGCTAACTTTCACAAGTACTTAACGATAGATTTTTACATTAAAAGTGATAGCTTGATATCTGATTGCCAAGTTTTATGAAACAGAATGAAGGTTTTATAAAATATTCACGAAAAATAATACAATCAAAGTCGCATCAAATAGGGTGTCATAGTACAAAGGTACGAAGTACTTACTTAATATAAAAGCGAATGCTTTTAGCTTAATGCTTCTAGCGAAAAAATAGCACAGATTCAATTAAACAAACATTTTTTTTGAAATGTATTGTCATCGAATTTACAAAATAGACTTCAATGATAAACCATGTCCAATTTAAAAAATCTGGAAGATTCTAATCATCCTTTATTGGGACCTACTCTTAAAGGTCTCCATTTCTGGAAAATATGGCAATCAAATTGTTCTACTTCAGGCTTCTTTAAAAAATATTCTATTCATATATTTGGAACTCTCTTTGTTGTAAGCCAATACGTAGAACTTTGGTTTATTAGGAACAATATAGAACAAGCATTAAGGAACCTCTCTGTGACTATGCTTAGCACAATCTGCGTAGTCAAAGCTGTTTCTTTTATCTTCTGGCAGAATAACTGGGCCTCTCTCATAGAGTATGTTTCTAGTTTAGAGAAACTACAGATTTCTACAAAAGATTCTACTACAACTTCAGTTATTAGTGACTATACCAAGTATTCCCGAAAAATTACGTACTTCTACTGGGGTTTGGTGACAGCAACTGTGTTTACAGTAATTTTAGCACCATTGTTTGGGTTTCTATCTTCACCCAATTATCGATTTATCATCAGAAATGGTACAGCTTCTTACCCAGAGATTTTAAGTTCCTGGCTACCTTTTGATCACACGCGTGGTTTTGGATACTGGATTTCTGTTGTTGAACATTCAGCTATTTGTGTCTATGGAGGAGGTGTAGTGGCAAATTACGACGCTAATGCAGTAGCTTTAATGTCTTTTTTTAATGGACAGTTGAAGCTTTTGAGTAAGAATTGCGCTAGATTGTTTGGGGAGAAGACTGAGTTGGTCAGTTGTGAAGAAGCGGTGAAAAGGATTGCTGAATGTCATAATCATCACGTGGGTTTGATCAAGTAAGTTTATGTTACCATACACATTCTAATTTTGATGAATAACATTTAGTCATATTTTTATCAGATTATATTTGATTGCTTTATAGCTCAGTTGGTAGTATCTCAGTCTTTAGAGCTGTAGGGCGTGGGTTCGATTCCCAAAGATTTAGGTGAACAAACAAAAAAAGTATTTCAAGTATACTATCTGCTATCTGGTTCCCATAGTACGAGCTTTGCATAATTTGGAGCTAGATGGCGCTGTCCGCCAATATTTAGTATTTTATTTAATTTAAATATGTTATTGTCGGTCTGTGGTACGCGTAACCCTCGAGTATTGTATCTTTATTTTTACAAACCTATAGATTGCATTTAAGGATTGTTCGTCTAATATTAACAAAACAAGCATGGAGTTTAACTTTTATTTATGTGCACTAAACACAAACACATGTGATTTAAATGTCGTGTAAGTAGTAGGAATTTTATTGTGTTACACATAACTTTTTTTTGTTGGCCTCTTTTTCAGATTTTCGTCCATGTTGAACTCTTTGCTATCTCCAGTTATGTTTCTCTATGTTATCATCTGTTCGCTTATGATTTGTGCCAGCGCGATACAGCTTACAATGGTATGAATATTTTCACAATACTATAATCCAAATAAGACATAATACTTGTATTAACCAAAACAAAATAGTAACAATTAAACCAACTAATACTCATACATGTTTTTTTTTCCTTATTTATTGGCATCGCACGTTGTGCATTCTGCCAGTGTCAGGTTTATAAATTTTCAAGTTTTTATAGTATAATCAAGTCAAATATATCATGAAATCACAGTTAGTCACACGAATTTTGTCATAATCGAGTCCAAGTCATGCCCTAGTAAAGTTGTGGCGACTTTAATATGAGCTTCTGCGGAGTTTTGAAAACAACACGAAAACACATGTTTCTCCACATTATATCACTTGCCCACAAACGTGCATGTAATTCAACACTCAAAAACACCAACATGTTTGATCATTAATTCGGGAAAAATACAAGTTAAAGGAAATAATAGAATGCAACTAAGTACATGATTTTGCCGTGTTCCCACCAAAACTCCTCGTATATATTATTAAGTAAAGAAACACATTAAAAAATCAGTTGGATTACCTGTAAACAAACATTTGGGTTCTGTACATTTCTATTGAGTTTAGAAACAGTCCAAATATATATCAAGATGGCCGTATTGCAAAGTCGAACTATAAATAATGATAGTCGAAACATCATTGATCAGCGTCATTTTTAGACTTGCACAATTTTTATGTGGCATTCTCTTCTTATTTTTTCTTAATTTCACCGTTCTTGTCAACTTTTAAAACTTGACAATAAACCAGCTATTACAATTATACCGGGTGTTAGTTTGAACACCGTTATCCTTCTAGGATATCATTGTACTCATCATTATGAACAACTTTTACTATGGGGCCAACCCTGAAATCACGAAAAAATAAACAGCTGTTCCATACATTTTGCCCAAAATCGAACCTTTTTGTATGGAACAGCTGTTTTTTTTCGTGATTTCAGGGTTGGCCCCATAGTAAAAGTTGTTCATAATGATGAGTACAATGATATCCTAGAAGGATAACGATGTTCAAACTAACATCCTGTATAAGAAGATAACAACATAAATAACTCTAGGTACCTTTTTTTAATACAATGGACGATGTGACGACCAAGACGTTCGCCTGGTCGTAAGCATCACACCTGCCCATATTAGTAGCAATGCCAGAATAGTGGACTTGCAAATAAAAATCTAATGCCCCAGTGCACTGCGCTCGTCACTGAGATATTAGATGTCAAATCTCTTTATGCCATAGACATAGTAGGGACGGGTTGGACGCCATTTTGAAATGTCGCCCATTCGTTGGTGTCAAAGAAACGCATTGACACCGATGCCGGCACAGTCTGCGACCCACGTCCGACGTGATTACTTGAGTGCAAAATGCCAAACTGTGTGGTGAAGGGTTGTACGAATTACATTTCAAAGTGCAGTAAAAAAAAGGTGGCGTTTCTTATGACCGGTACGTCAACATATAAAGTCAAACTAAACTTGCTTTTACACAAAAACTTTTATTTTTAGGTAATAGGTAAGTCGCTTCTATTTTCGTACAGTTTACGCTT
Organism: Erannis defoliaria; assembly: GCA_905404285.2. Lineage (NCBI taxonomy): Eukaryota > Metazoa > Arthropoda > Insecta > Lepidoptera > Geometridae > Erannis > Erannis defoliaria. The sequence continues at coordinate 3,950,847 of FR990066.1, read as the reverse complement.
CTTCTACCACGCCTTGGCATTGCACGTAATGAACGCGAAATCCGAGAGATGGCGTTGACGTTTTGTCAAAGAAAATTAGTATTACGATTTCTGAAGTCAGGCGTATCTAGGCATACAAATCATTGCTTTATGCCCAATAATTTCTCTGGTGACATTGCTCTTCAAACAAAAATACAGTAATGCTAGCACACTACTGCTTGGCGATTGAATAACTGGCTTAGGTGTGGTACTTCCTCAGGCGGACTTTGCAATAGATTTCCACTATTACACAAATATACGTAGCAATTAGCATACACGTATTCTATTATTGTTGCATCGCATTGAACGAACTATTTATTTACTACATTACATTTTTTTTGTGTACTTACTTAAGTTTTTTTTTTTGTGTTATTCAGGAGGGCACAGGAACTATGCAACGCATTTGGATTGCGGAATATCTTTTAGCGCTCATCGCTCAGCTATTTCTCTATTGCTGGCATAGCAACGAGGTTTTATATATGGTTGGTATTCTTGTAACCGGAAAAATTCGATATCCCTGTGACCCGGATTTTTGGTAACAAAGAAACAAATGCCGGAGACGTATCCCTCTGTAACAATATAAACGCTTTTATAACTTTAGTAGCATAGCCCTCCCGGCTTCATATTTTTTTTGGGATAAAAATTAGCCAATATAATAATGCAGGTTAAACTTCCTTTCTGATTTCCATTCAAATTCGTTGAGACGCGAGCGTGAAGAACATACACATACACTCATTCACAAACTTTGACAACACTAATTTGAATGCGATAGTTTGCCGGTATGTGTGTGTGCGTTTGTTACATCTTCATGCTAAATGCCTGAACGGATTTGAATGATACTCGGAATAGAGATAGCTTATACACGAGGGAGAAACCGCGGGGTTCAGATAGTTTATAATATTGGTGTAACAAGTGTATAATTTTAATATCTTACAGGTACTTACCGTATATTCAGTAAGTACCTACTAAGTATTTAATTACCTACTATTTTCATTTCCGGTGGGTAAGAAAGGTTCTTGAGTGGCGACCGCGAAACGGAAGACGCAGCGTAGGTAGGCCTCTCACTAGGTGAACCGACGACATTGTAAATGTCGCGGGCAACCGATGTTTGTCGTACAGTGTGGCGGTCTAAGGCGTTCGTTCAGCAGTGGACGTCTCCGGGCTGATGACGACTAAGTATTTCATTACGAAAAAACACACTGACGTTTGAACAATAAGGCAGAGTTACTTACTCGTACTTTAGAAATATTAATATTATTATAATAGATAGAAAATAATGTCAACTTTCTTAAATTATTCTTTTTAATTTTTCAGAGCAATAAAGTGGAAGAAAGCGTGTATTTGAGTGCGTGGTGGTCGCAAAGCGTGCGCGTACGTCGCAGCGTGATCTTGCTTGGCGGTCAACTGCGCAGGAGCATTGTGTTCAAAGCCGGCCCCTTCGCCGACTTGACGGTTGCTACCTTTGTTGCTGTAAGTATTCAATTTGCTGCTAACCTGCAGGGCTAACATTATGCAATGGAGTGTCAAGACGACCGGGACTTTCGCCTGGTGGTCCACAAATCACGGCTGCCCATAAAAGTAGCCGTTAGGTTACTGTTATCAGTAGCAGTGCCAGATATCGAAATGAGAAGTTACGAACATAACAATATTTTTTTTAATGTTCGTTACAGTCCGAAGAAGATTTCTACGAAAAGCAAAATTGCAAAAGCTTTTCCCTGAGAGCAAAAACTACGAAATCTGTGGAAATGCACGTTTTTGTTTTTATCCTGAAACCGCAACCGTTTCCACGGACTTAAGTATCGAAATTTTGATAGGACAACTAATATTTTTATGCTATTTGTAAGTATCGTAAACAAACTGAAAACCTTGCTTGGATAAGTTTTTTTTTGTTTGTGTTTTTCTATCTGCAATCAGCTCTCTTAGTTATAATCAGATTTTTTTGAGATTGTCATAAGACTGTGAGATTTTGTTTTTGCATAAGGTTAGCTCTCTTTTTTGAGCATTGGCTTACCTACTTAAAGAAAAATCTATCCACACAAATCATAAACACGAAGTTATATAAATTATGTTTCACGTGCGTTAACTTGTAAACAACCTCGTAATCCTCATAATCAGTAGTCGTATAAACAAATAAAATGTTTACGGCATCGTTATGTAGTAAAAAGTTTATTTATTTATTGGGCACATTTTGATTTTGTCATTGGTCGTAAAAATCAGTGATTAAAGTTACAACGATAAACAGCAACGAAAAAAAAACCCAGATAAATGGTCAAGTGCAAGTTGAACCCATGCTATGAGGATGCATGCTATACCCTTTCACTACACGAGAAAAAAATATATGGTTTTTTGTGTTCAGAGTCTAGATTAGATCGGTGTTTTTACTGTAATATTCATCATTCATCTACAGTCGGAAGACGTCCATTGCTGGATGAAAGCCTCCCCCTTAACAGAGAGCGGTTGCCGTAATCCCCACACTTGGCAGGCGGCTTGGGGATCGCAGAATGCTTACCGCCGTTAACTAAGAGGACGCTGCTGCCCGTCCTCCGGCGGTTCTGGATGCAGTTTTAGGACATACCCAGGTTCGGGTCAGGTTACTGTAATATTATTTTGGTTAAATATTTAGACGGATCACAACACGAAAGCTGGCCGGAAATTTTGGATTCATTTTGAACAAGGAACTTTCGCGCCATCTCAAGTAAAATTGTAATATATTAAAAAAAAATGACGCAAAACGTGCAGGATTAGCTCAATAGCTAATCTTCCACGTTTTGCGTCTAAATATTTTTTACTTTTTAACAAAAAAAGACGCTAAAAATTCAGACTTTATTGGTAAAGTCGTAAAACGGTAAGTATATAGCATGTATTCAGTAGTAAGTATTCACAAATGTTTTATTTGGCTCTTGTTTCCATACCGCCGTAATGGATGGTGCGGTCAGGCTGCTATTGAACTTTTTCGACCAATCATGACTTATATTAATTTAAATTAAATCACACTAATATTATAAATATGAAAGTTTGTCTGTATATGTGTATGTGTAATACCTACAGACCAAAACGGCAGAACGTATTTGGATGATACTTGGAATGGAGGTAGCTTATTTCCCGGAATAACATATAGGCACAGAATAAATAATAGTACTGCGTATAGAAAGTTCACTCCGCAAAGGAATTGAAATAAATAAGGTCTCTATCTACTATGCAATAAAGTAGCAATCAACTCGCGCAGCGCTGGATACCGCTCGCTATATTCACCTAGATATACCGCACTCTTTGTATCACGTATGCTTAGTTACGTGCGACGAGGCTAGCGTGTGGGCGGCCGCTAACTTCTGCCTTGCATTGTCCTCCCGGACGGAGCGCCGGCGAACATACTTAAACTGCGGAGTGACACCCCCCTGATATAGGATACTTTTTATCATCGCCATCATTACCTTTTTTCATAACCACGCGGGGTGAAACCGCGGAGCGTAGCTAGTCAAGTATAATATAAAAACTTCATAATCTACATACTTTGTATGGCTTTCTCCGTAAAAAATTTAATCATAAAGTATGAGAAGGGTTGTCGAAGTTTTGCTAACTTGGCCTTAATCGTTTTTGTTAGGCGAAAACAAAACTTGTAAGATGAGGAAGGACATAAATATGATTAAAAGAGTTTTTATTTAATCTTTTGTTTTTACCAGGTTCCTTCTAGGTTAGTGCCACTGCGTGTGTAAAGACAAAGAAAGAAGACAGCGCACGGCAAGGACAAATCCAAAAAGAATCGTTTTCATCAAAAAAAACAGCTATAAAATTTGATATTTTCAGATTACTGGTCTTCTTTCAAAACGTAGGATGCCCGAAGGCTAGATGGACTGACGATGATTACGATGACGATGATGATGATAATTATGTTTTTGTTTGTTTCATGTTTTTTTTTTTTAATTATAAGTTATTTTTTTTCAGATATTGAAAGGATCTTACAGCTACTACACGCTACTTAGCAAGAAAGAAAATTAGAAGACCAATAGCGTTTAAAGATATATAGATATTTATTATTTAATTACATATTATTATGGTTGTTAGTTTGAATACCGTTATACTTCTAGGATATCATTGTACTCATCATTATGAACAACTTTTACTATGGGGCCAAACATGAAATCACGAAAAAAAACAGCTGTTCCATACATTTTGTCCAAGATCGAAGAACCTTTTTGTATGGACCAGCTGTTTTTTTTTCGTGATTTCAGGGTTGGCCCTATAGTAAAAGTTGTCCATAATGTTAGTACAATGATATCCTAGAAGGATAACGGTGTTCAAACTAACACCCTGTGTTTATATAATAAATCAATTTGTAAACCCTGACATAACAAGAAGTCGTTACTATAATAATAGATTACGGTTATGCTTGGAGGATCTAGCTCTCTGGATATATAATCAAAGCGGTTATGACAGCGGTTATTATCTATCTATCTATCTATATTATGTCGAGTATTTCGATATGATTAGTTTTCTTAAGTTAGTATTTAAGTGCATGGTATAGTTTACTTATAGTTTCTGTCATTTAAATATGATGCCTTATGTAATAGTTAGACACTAGAAAAAACATTTGTATCTGTAATCTCTGCACTCGGACTCCAAGTGCTTAGTTTGGGGCACGCCGATTAACCGTTTTCTTATACGAAGAGTTGAACGCTGAAAGCTGCTGTATTTTTTACTGCATAAGGTTAGATATATACTTTCTTTATAATTACTGTAATTTTTCTTCTGTGAAATAAATATCTTATCTTATCTTCTCTTATCTATCTAAGGAATGCCGACAAATTGTTAGGCAAGCCACCACCGGAACCGATGACCATAACCACTCTGCCAAGAGTGTTTACGACTACGAAAAATTATCTATTTAGTAAAATATTTTACAACACATTTGCTCGAAAAATGCATTTACGAAGCCTGTATGCATCGATCGAAAGTTGAATATTACGCTTCATACAACGGAGTGTGCGGTAAAATAGGCTCTCTCTCAGCTAAGTACCTATTTTACCGCACGCTCTCTTGTATAGCGCCGTGCGTAAACTTTACGGTATTTTTTTAATTTCCATAAGAATAGTTTAAGAACTCCACCAAAGAGTTTTACATTCCGAGAATAAATAAGCTGAATGATCGAACCTCCTTGGAAGCGCTTTTGCTCAATACGTTTGTCTCACTTTAATACTAAACAGAAAATGAGACGAAAGATATAGTACTTACAAATTTTCACCACGCGCACGTAGCGCCATTTGTTAATTCGCGCCATTTCATCTTTCCTCCTAGGAGGATTATGGCGTCGCACTTTGTGCATGGCAGTGTAAGTATTTATTTGTATCATGATTTTGATAATTTTCAAGTCGAATGAGTCAAAGTCCAGTCATGCTCTAGTAAAGTCGTGGCAACTGTACTATAAGTTCTTCGGAGTTTTGGAAACAACACGAAAATACACTCATATTTGAAACGTTTTAACAAAGACTAACATTAGAACTAAGTTTTATTTCTTCTTTCCTTCTAGGAAAGACACATCGCATTTCCATGACATCGCACTTAGTGCATTTGCCAGTGTCAAGTAATTAGTTGCGACTTTCCGACCGATACATAAAAACAATAGTTATTTATGATACTAGTGCGGTAAGTTGGTTTTTACAAACGAGTAGACGAATGTAAGCCCGAGACGAAGTTGAGGTTGAAGTGATAGTATTGTATAGGACCTGGCTATGTCCTAAAACTGCATACAGGGTTGCAGGACGGGCAGCATCGTCCTCTCGGTTAACATTCTGCGATCCTCAAGCCGCCTGCCAAGCGTGGGGATTATGGCAGCCCCTCTACAAAGAGGAGGCCTTCGTCCAGCAGTGGACGTCTTCTAGCTAATAAGTGATAGTATGTGAGCTTATAGCCAATAAATAATTTTGAGGTTTAAATTTGAACTTAAGGGGCGTTTTTAAATAAGGCCGTTTACGGCATGTGTTAGGATTGGGAGAGACTATGTCCAGTATCATTATCATCATCATAATCAATCTATCTGGACATGGTCTCTCTCAGACACGCCAATCGACTCGATTTTCGTTTTTTGCTTCTGTTCACTGAAAGCATTATAATATCAGTTATGCTGAGGCTTCACCTGCGTGGCGCTTTACGTCCAGTTATCGTAATAATTAACGTGCAATAAATGATGCATTAAACAATGCACTACATGGGCAGCCACACTATCATTTGATTTTGAATAACGCCTAACGTCTAACGACTTTAATAATGCCACTAGTCTATTAGCGTACTAACACCCGGTTCGGCCATATCTGCGTATTGTATCAAATACCACGATAAATAATGGCATTACACGCAGGTGAAACCCTAGCACGGAATGTATACATTCACATCAACAGCCGGAAGACGTCCACTGCTGAACGAAAGCCTCTCCCTTAAAGGGAGGTGTTGCCATAATCACCACGCTTGGCAGGCGGCTTGGGGATCGCAGAATGGTTAACTGAGAGGACGCTGCTGCCCGTCCTCCGGTGGTTCTGGATGCAGTTTTAGGATATACCCAGGTCCAATATATACATTGTTATGTCATAAATTCTAAAAAGTAAGGTTAATTGTTGGTATGTTGATTTGTTCCACTTTCACGCAACCAAAGAGCAGCTATTCAATGTGATTTTTGACGTGATATGATGGATCAAATAGTGACTAATATGTACTTGACGTGAAAAGCTACTTCATATCCCGGATAAAGAAACAGTTTCCAGGAACAGGGAATAATCGTGGAGGGTGAATAAGCGGACCTTGTAGTGGTAGGACTCTACTACAGAGTCCGCATGGGGAAGTACCACACCTTTGCCAGTTATTCAAACGCCAAGCAGTAGTGTGCAAGCATTACTGTGTTCCGGTTTGAAGGGCAATGTTACCAGAGAAATTACTGGGTATGAAGAGATTTAACATCTAATATCTCAGGGTGATGCAGCAGTGCGGCGCAGGATTGTGTTCGCAAGTTCACAATTCTAGCACTGCTACTGTTAGTGGCAGGCGTGGCGCTTACCAGCAGGCAAACGTCTTGCTCGTCTCGTCACTTAATTGCAAAAAAATTAAAAATAAACCTATAGTTTGTAATAATTATATTAATCAAAATTTATAGAGATACAATATATACACTTGCAAAAAAAATTGAAGGTCAAGCATTTTCATCAAAATGTTACGATGAAAGAAGCGCCTGAAATATAAAGTGCTTCTACAAAGCTACTGTAAAATATGTAAATTTAAAACATAGAAAACTCGCCCAGACTCGATCTTTCGCCGCAAGTTTTTCATTTTGGCTTTTCGTTGTATCGACTTCCCAGCCCTTTTATTTTCGTAGATTGTGGATAATAGACGTTTTCACTTTAGCACTTTCTTTGTAAAAAGATCTGATATTGGTTTCCATTCTCTGTAGAGACATAACAAAGGTACTTAAGATAAGATCGTGAGACTTACAGGGTGTTTTTCCACTGGATGCCATGGCCCGTACTTTTTTAATTCCACTGACTTTTTGGCTTTGCGGTATTTTTCGCTTTCGGGGCGCCGGCGCTCTTCACCTTGGCTGGCGCAGATGCCTTCTTTGTGGCGGCGCGGCGGCGGTTTTCTTGGCGGCGTAGGCCTTGCTTGCCAAGGAAGACTTAGACTCCAGCTGGGCACTGCCCGACGCGCCCATTCCCTTGGTCTGGATTTTAATTTCACTGGCTTTTCGGTGAAGGAAAACATCACGAGGAAACCTGCATGGAACCTTCTATGCAGGATGCGGAGAAGAAATACAATGAAGTAGGTATGTGAATTCACTAAGTAACCCGTAACTGGGCCAGTGCGTGGTTATGACCCGAACGCCTTTCAAGGACATAGAACTAAGTCTATCAGTGGAGTGGAGTGGAGTGGGGTAAATGGTGATGGCACGGCGCGGGCGTGACGGCAGCGCACGGAGACGGCTTGGAGGGATTTTATCTGGTCGGTGCATTGGATGAGTTCCGCGCAGTCATGTGTGTTATTTTTATTATGTATGTAAAGCAAAATTAAAGTTTTTTTAAAGGAATCAACATTCAATACTTCAGTCGTGATTTGTGGGATAATATTATAGCTTTTATTCCGTGGTAGTTCTTAGTTTTGTGCGTGGAGGAGGTACATAACGAAGTGGACATAATGATCAATTGATCAATTGAGTTGATTGATTGATGATCTTTGCAACCGACTTCAAAAAAGGAGGTTCTCAATTCGACAGTTTTTTTTTTTTTTGCATTGGATAGATAGATTCATAGATTTACTTGATTACTCCGCCAATTATGAACTGATTTTGATGATTGTTGTCTTTGTTTGGTAGCCAATATTTCAGAGATGGTCCCATTTAAATTTTATCGAAATCGGTTCAGTAGTTTGGTTTTTGAATCAAAATTACTAGAAAATATGAAGATGACTCATCTAGGTATTCGATGTTGAAGTAGGTTTTTTTTTTAAAGCTTATTATTTAGGTTAACGTTTCTACATGACACAGTGACTGTACCGTTGTAAAAGCCCTGCATTGTCGTGTTGTGTTGCCGTTGTCGTGCGTCCAGTGGAAAAACGCCCTTTCGCTGGTACTCAGTAGCGATTTTATTTATGTTATTATAAGTCTGGAGTAGAACAAAGATTTAAAATATCTCTTTATTAAACGACGAGAATGAGATATTTCACAGCCTAATGTATTTGGACTATATAAATTAATTTTGTATGTAGGCTTGGCGTAGTGGTAGGTTTTGTGTAGGTGTAGTGTACGTGTACCTACTTCTTCTTTTCTTGACAAAGATTAGCTTCATAGTATTTAATTAAGTAACTTGGTATAACCATAGAATAAGAGGAACAGGCATATTGCTTTGAAATAGGTAACTTTTACTGGTTTAACGTAGGTTCAAATCAGTCACACCACAAAACGCCTCTACCTCACTTGACTGTTGACATTAGTCTTTTGATTATAACAATAAAGACAAACGAATAGCCATTTCGGTCGTAAGATTTCGTTCATTTTATTTGTTAAGAAACCTGCGTTGAACACGCTTGAACGAAATCCTGAAAATGTATAGCGTAATCAGTCTATATTTATATATTTGTTTATTTGTTGTGTGCAATGGCCTGCGACCAGCGAGACGTTCACCTGGTGGTAAGCATCACGTTTGCCGATAACAGAAGCAGTGATAAAATTGTGAACTTCTGAACAAAATCCTGCGCGGCACTGCACTGCGCTCGTCACCCTGAGATATTAGATGTTAAATCTCTTCATACCCAGTAATTCCTCTGGTAACATTGCCCTTCAAACCGTAACACAGTAATGCAACACTACTGCTTGGCGGTTGAATAACTGGCAAAGGTGTGGTACTTCCCCAGGCGGACTCTGATCCTACCACTACGTGTGTATGTAAGCTTCTAAAAATAAAAGTTCAAAATGTAAGCCAGACCATTTCCTAATATTAAAACACTGCATTTCAAATCATCGCAGTAATGAAAAAGTGATAGTCCTTTTGATACGGAGCCGAATTAGAACAGATAGTCCGATGCCGGTCATTAGGTACAATGTCTGGGCGTAGAAAAACCCTTAAAAAATTATAATAATTAGAAATGTTCATGTATGCTCAGATAAGGACGGTTTTATTACAAAAAACTAATTAGGTATAATTTTTTGATAAAAATAAAAGTTTGATGCTGAGTATCATTATTGTTAGGGCTATTCCATCATCATTGGTCTGTTTTCATCATGAGATGATGATACTATATTATAAATGGTAGCATCCAATGTATATAGGCTTATTGCTAAATAAGCCATCTGCACACTTTTGTAAAGCCATCTGCACACTTTTTAACAAGCTTCAAAAAAGAGGAGGTTCTCTATTCGGTTGCATATTTCTCTTTTCAACAGCCGTTCCGTCAAATTTCAGAATTTTACGAAGTTCACTCTCACAATACGCACAAAAAACCGCAGTAAAATAAACCCAAGCAGAAAGAATTAACCACAATATCACACGTGTTGAACGGTTTCACAAAGTCTATAAAGTCATATGAATATTATTCCAAGAAAATCTCAGATAGCAATTCTCCTAACCCAACGAAAACGTCTTTCACAATATTTGAAAAGTCTTGAAATTATTCCAAATTGCTCAACGTTATTCAATAAACGTCTTCACAAAGCCCCGGGTTCGTAGCGACTTCCAATAAGGCTTGACGAAAATCCTTTTTCAGCAATTGGAACCAAAATTACTTCCTTTCCTCATTTTACAACGAGATAAAATGATGTTTTGAATCTGTTAACGGATTAGATTAGGTGAAACCGACCTCTTTCGAAGGTTGAAGATTTTGTATGTTTGGTGTTTTATTTTATCAGATAAAAAGTAAAATATAAACCTGTTTAACCAGAGTATGTCCTAAAACTGCCTTTTTCTTTTTTGATAAGCACTAACAAACATCTAAAAATAAAATAACACCATAAAATCTATCCAAGTCAGTATAGCTATGGACTTGGATATGTTCTCTAACTGCATCCAGAACTACTCCATCCAGGACGCCCGTCGTCTAAAAATGTCGCATCGTCCTCTCGGTTAACGGTGGTGAGTATTCTGCGATCCCCAAGCCTACCATGCGTGGGGATTATGGCAACACCCCCATATATGGCAACACCACACATATCAAGGCCTGCCCCTAGAAGATGCCCACTGCTAGGCGAAAGCCTCCCCTTAAGAGGGAGGGGTTGCCATAGTCACCACACTTGGCAGGCGGCTTGAGGATCGCTGAATGCTCACCATCGTTAACCGAGAGGAACATGCGACATTTGTAGACGATGGGCGTCCTGGATGGAGTGGTTCTGGATGCAGTTAGAGGACATACCCATACCCAAGTCCATAGCCATACTGACTTGGATAGGAGTTATGGTGATATTTGTTTTTATTATGTTTGTTTTTATCATAAGAGAAGTTTGATCTATACCAATTTGAGTCATCTTTATCATTAATAAGTACTTTGATTATAATATAACACTTTTTCTATCACAATAATAGAACTCCTATGTTTTTGTAAAATCAATGTAGAGCAAAATCATCAGCTCCGTCGGCGAAAATTGCATGAGGCTTGAGATGAGCCCCCTTGAACCAACATACATGCTTAAAGACTGCTCAAACTCAGGCGACTTGTTACTTTGGCGATCCAATCGATACTTTCTAGTATTTAGCTAGCTAGTTACGAATCTCAAATTGAAAATCTATCGTTAATCTTGAATGCTCCAATTCTGGCAGCCTTACTTATTTCACGCACTAAGCATGTTTACACGCTTTGATCAAGTTTTGGGTGACCTGCAAGTCGATCAGCTTCTTGATCTAAATTGAAGAATGAATAACTTTACCCACCACATGCTTTTTCTCGAAAAGTTGAAAATGCCCGGGATATTGCCCCTTAAAATTAAGACAGCGGTTAACGCAGAGCTTGGTCGCAATCGCAATTGGTCGCTTGGATTTGGTCGCAATTTTGAAATTACACTCCCAGTGACCCTTCTTAAAGGCATAAATAAAATATCATTTTGGCCTAGAGTTTTTTCGGGGTTAAAGGCTAACCCCACTGGGCTATGCAGTCATCTACGAGTTTTGTAGACACACACCTGAATAGCGATCCGTGCAAACCTTATAAACTGACTAACTTTTTATCTACCTCATCCAGAATACACTCTATCAAGTCGAAGCTCGTTACAGAGTTACTCCATCATCTGGATTAAAAGCTTTGCGAAAGTTAGACCAACATTGGTGGTCTGTAGAAACTAGCGATCGGATTGGGCGTCCGAAACTAGTTACCAGTACTTTTTGAATATGGGTATTCAAAATGGGCCGCGATCGCGCCTGTTTCGAACTATGTAGTTAGTACTTTCGATCTGTACCATGTAGTTTAATAATCTATGACTAAAAATGTTTAACCTGTTTAATGTTTAACCTGTTTATACTCATGGGTGACCAAACTAAACTGTATTTAGAATAATTGTATTTATCTCGTATTTTTACTGTATTCAATACACGTATTTGAGTAACAGTCTTAGTCATATAAATCATTTAAAATTAGGTCAATTTAATTAAAATAATACATTATTAACCAAGTCAACAAACTTAAACACAACAAATAGCCCACCCCTAATCAAACAACCCACCCCTGACTGTACCCGTTGGAAAGGTGCCCATGACGCTGGCGGTATTTCCACGCTGTATAGCAATGGCCAGCCTTTGCACCAGGAACGAGCCGGAGCCTGAGTCACCATTCCTATCCCTAATCCGGCGCCCTATCTCGCGGTCCAAATTTTTTGCTTCGGCACCCCAAGAACCCACCGTCTCCACGGCAATGGGCACAAAATAATAGTGCGGCTCCATCGCTGCATATTTTTGCCGCTTTCTACTCGCGGCATCCTCCGCATCTGCTGCCTGTGAGTGGATCGAGCGACTTGGGTGACTGGTAGCAACCGTGCTGACGCAAGTTGCGTCCCACACCAAGCACCTGCCGTTCTTCCACGGCACCAGAGTCAACCCGTCCGGTCTCTTACCATCGGATAGGATCGGATCATTTACTGTATTACGTTACTGCGAATAAAGATAACACGGTTGTTCTCAGTCTTGAATTGAAACCGCCGATGTTATATTAATGCGAAACATCTTACTGCGAAAGTCCAAGGCTTCGCAACGGAATTTAGTGACGAGACGAACGCCTGGTATGCAAACATTACTGTGTTTCGGTTTGAAGGGAAATTACTACCAGACCAGCTACTGTTATTGTTAGCAGACAAATCACTGGGCATGAAAAGATTTAACATCTTATATCTCAGGGTAACGACCGCAGTGCAGTGCGGCATATAATTTTGTTCGCAAGTTCCCAATTCTAATACTGCTACTGGGATGGGCAGGCGTGGCGCTTACAACCAAGCAAATGAATCGCACGTCTCATAATCACTCCATAGCATAAAAATCTACTGCTTGGCGTTTGATTGAGACAACTGGCAAATAGGAGTTACTTCCCCAGGCGGACTCTGCTGTAGAGTCCTACAAAGATCTTGTAGTGGTAAACGTTATTCGTCTATACCGATTCTAGTGATTTTCCAATTTCCACCGAGTTACGGGGAGTTAGCAAATCTTAGCAAGTATCTATTTCTTATAAAGTGATCGTCTAGTTTATATGTGAAAGTATGGTCTAGTAAATTCATTTAAAGTGATCGTCTGCTCTCAGAGTAGAGTTATCGTATTGTATTGACACGGATGCGGTTAAGATGGTGGTTCATTCGTAAGGATGTGCATGTCTACTGACATTAATAATTAATAGTACACCTATAGTGATAGAACACCGCGGCTTATGCTCAATTGTGAAGTTATACATTCAGGCTTGTAGACCATAGAACAATATTAAAGTATAGAGTACTGGTCAGAGCAGAGAGCTCGTTGAGATGAGCAATGAGGAGATTTTAAGGCTTGGTACAAGTGACTGATTTGTGGTAACTTACACAATCGGCAACTGACATCCACTTGGCTCACTCTGTTGCGAGACCTAAGATCCTTTAAAAAGGAGAGTACCTTGTACTTCTTTGGCGGACAGCTAGCCTGCGTGAGAACGCATTAAAACAGCAGCGCACCTTAGGGTGCGGGCTTTTCGTATGAATACGAACCATGGATTTAACAGAGGTCAGCGGCCGCTGACAGTGGCAGTGACAGTCCGCGATGTATTGCTTTGCATTACATCAAAGGGAGGGCATGTATATGCAACCAGAGCTACAGCAGAGTGTCAGGTTCGGGTGATCTATACTGGCGAGTCGGTATTCCCAACCTAAAGGTGTACTAACTAGATACATAAAATAATTTGGTGTGTTCTTGGAATATAGTGTATATTCCAGTTGATCACCACAATCGAATCCACGTCAATACACTACTTCAACAAATAATACGCTCAATAGCCTGACACAGCATCTAAGCTACGTCTTCATTAACCTGTCTAATTGACAATACACATTTACATATATATGTACACACTCATGTTTGTACATATATGTATACATATTTACTATGTAAATATATAGCTCAAATTCGAATGAATTGAATTATCAGAAATAGTTCTGTTAGAAGGTGGAATGAGTAATATAATCACATCCCTAGAACATAGCCTACCTATCTGGGATCGAGGCTTATAGATAACAGAAGATAAAATCAAACAATAGATGTAGGGCAAGAAAATAAATTATATTTCCCAAAGATCAATAATCAACGAGTAATTACATAAGTGTGCTTGGTCGCACTTGATCAGATCTAAATCAGTAGGTATAAGTTTATGTATTTCGTTTTCAGATGTGAAACGTGAAAATACAGTAATTAAGTAAGTAAGTACCTTTCGTCTACTAGCGCACGTTCTTCTCAGAAAGCGAAAAGTACAAAGCGAAAACTGAGAATGCGTCTAGATAAAGTAGTAAACGTAGCCTACATTACTCGTGATTGCCCTTATAATTTATTCATTATTTAATCACAAGATTAATTATATTTGTCACTGTATCCTGAGAAGTTTGATCGGCATTTATTCAATTACTTTTATTATTAATGATAATCATTTATGACATTTTATACACATTAATTCCTTGTTAAGGGAATAATAAATGATACTAGTTCAGTTGCGAGTGAATTGAACGGCACGGGTAACCGTTACAGTACTATCTATGCATACACAATATACTTCTGTATTCGCGCTCAGGAGATACAATAGTTTTGGCAGATTGACATTAAATAGACAATAACTTTTGCATAGATGGATTAGGTACATTTATAGAAAATACTATTTCTTCGGTTGATCCAAAATTCACATGATAATGCTTTACTCACATTTGATGATAAGATCCAGATCTTACAGGTCAGGATAGCAAAGTGTTAATTGATATTAACACGATTTATAATCAGTGATGAGATACCCTTTATTATGATCAAAGTTATGATTATTTACAGTTGTAATTGGATCAATCGTTTTGGACGATACAGTGTACTTAGCTGTTTATACAGTGACCTGGAACCATCAGTGTGCACTTCCATGATTTTAAACTGTTTTGCACATTTGATTTAACATTTTGATTTGTGTGACTTCATTACAATGAGTAGTCTGAGTACAGACTTTTTAGACACCAAAGTGGTCCACGACCATCCTTTATAATCCCGAAAACTCGAGTGAAGCCTAGGGACGCAAAAATGCTAAACGATCCCCTCTTTCTTGATGATGGAACCACGCCTTTTCCTTCGGTTAAGGGAAGCTCGTGGGAGCTTCTGATTGGCTGGAAAAACGGCGTCGCTTGCGCAAAGCCACCCCCGCGTTGGTCTAGTGAAACGGCAATAGGTCTCAGCTGACAGCCAGAGCGAGATGGACGATTGCATCTCCGACGAAAACCATGAAACATGAGAATTATACAGTTATTTCCTAGAATAATTTGTGAATAAACGTCCTGTAATAAATGTACTGTTGTTAAGTAGTCTGAGTATTTAGCTTCCCGTTAACTTCCTTTGTCCCGGTACAAACGTGACAGTAACCATATGACACATGTTAATACATTTGTAATTGTTATAAGACATGATGACTAAAATAATCACAATCAGTGCAATCATCTGATAACTCTATCAGATGCACGCTTCATAATATTATTTTATATCTATTGGACAGATACATCCCATTCTCACAGCCGAACTTGACATCTGGAAGCATTTTAACTATTCCAAGGAAAGTGCACAAAACTAAAGTCCTTCGAACCATAAACGCTCTTTGTTCTAAATATTGGTAGAAATCCTGCTTTAAAACGACATATATTATATGTGCCAGAGCTTTATCAACTTTGAGCTTTATGGATACAAGAATGCGGTCAGTTTTGCTTATCTATTCAAAGTTTGTGATTTCTAAACTTTCCATTGAGATAACACGTGTGAGTCATAGCGACGCTTTGAGTGTTTGCGTTCGCAGAACCCAAAAAAAAAACATAGGTACCTGAGGCAGGGTTACTTGCCACTACAATCTGTCGCTTTCGAATATGAGAAATTGTAATTTTTATCGTGATAGAATAATAATAGTTAATATAATAAAATAACAACTTAATAATAATTTTTTTAATAGTTAAAAAAGTTTAATAGTTGACAAACGTTGATTTACCATCATCATCATTAGCCTATCATAGTCCACCGCTGGAAATAGTCGTTCCAAGGCACATAACTTCAAATTCAAATTAATTTATTCCAATTAGTACCGCACAAAACGAATTACACTAATGATAATATTGCTAGTAATATAACAAAATAAACTCAAGTAAATATACTGTCTCTTACTCCAATCTTTGGCTTTCAGCCTCCAACTACTGCCAGGTATCCTGCGTACCGATATTGTTACGAGGATTTTTACCGGGTACGTGCAAAGTTAAACGAAGATAGATTAAGACTGATTATTATTATGAATAAGTACGAAACAATTTTCAAAACGCGAATATTTTTTTTATGTCCTAAATCTGCATCCAGAACCGCCGGAGGATGGGCAGGAGCGTTCTTTAACGGTGCCGTGAGCATTCTGCGATCCCCAAGCCGCCTGCCAAGCGTGGGGATTATGGTAACACCCCTCTATTAAGAGGGTGGCATTTGTCCAGCAGTGGTCGTCCTCCGGCTGTTGATGTGAAGTTTTTTAAATCACTTTCACCAGCTTTACGACTTACATTAAAATAAACATTACACTTACCCAACGCTAATGAAAAGGATACCTGGTACATAATTCTGGCTTCTAAAGGCATTATTTTTATGACAAACTGGGTGTTGACGCCGCGAAATAAGATTATGAATAAAATATACTGGACCCTAAAAAGTTTACATAAAGTGAGCAAGGTACACCTGTGAAGAAAAGAGAAAAGTAGATAATTTTCTGGGTTGTTTCTCACTCGTCCTATGACGTCTCATCCTTCTTTATTATTTTTTTTGAATTGGCAGGGTTCATGAATGATGTCGTCTCTTTCACACTCTGTTGGTATAAATGAAACGAGTCATACTTATCTAAAATCTTTCGGACACGTGGCTGATATAAGACACGCAAGTGGAAACATTTCAAAATTTTAAGCGACAGCTATCTCATTCTTTGTAACAAGTGAATTATGAGATAATTGATATCTGGCAAATTCAGTGGTTACTTTTTGAGAAAACACAATAAGATGCCTCAAAACTTGTCTGTAGGAATTCCTTGGTGCGCTAGGCGCGCAGTCTTGGAGTCTTTTGTCTTTGAGTATTATGTCATTTGCCAGTTAACAGATACCTATTTTTTTTGTTTTTATTTTCCTAACGTATAATGAGAGAACGAGACGTCCTCATGATGATCTCCATAACCAGATCTCTATAGTCTAGGATATCACATTAATTTGAGACATATTGATGGTGACTCTCACAGCTATGTCATTTCGCTAGCTAAAGTATCCCTCAAACAAATCGGAACAGTAACTTTTTCAGTAGTCAGTTTGCACACTACTGTTTGGAAGTAGAACAGTTGATACTACTGTTTGGAAGTAGAACAGTTGATACTACAGTGGTACCTACTTATGCAACAGGAGTGAGTACTGCAAAGAAGCCCTACCACCAAGTATCCTATTTTAACTATTTACTAAAAATATAAATAAATCTGTGTTCAACTTTTGCACTTGATTACCCTGGCCACGCCGCGACCTTTTAATGAAGTCAAAGCGTTTTACGTGTTTTTTTTAAATTGGTGTCAGTGGTTTCTTCTTTGGGAAGTTTCCCTCAGCATTTTTATTTTATGTTTGCAGTAAATTTTACTCCAAACAACAAGATGAGTAAGTTTTTCTGTTATGAATATTATTGTTAAACTCTTCGAATAAAACAAGGCTTTAAAATAACTTCAACCATCTCTGTGATTTTCGACCCTTCTTTCCCATGTTTTGTTTTGTTTTACTTTTTATTCGTAGCGCTCGTGGCGTAGCTTGTCTAGGTGATTCTAAACGATCACCGATGTTAAGCAACGGACGGTCCGGTCAGTCTGCGGATGGGTGACCGTGAGTGGCATTTATTTCTGAGCACTACCGTGGGTCGGATGACACGTTAAACTGTTGGTCCCGGTTGTTTGTTCTAGTTTCTATAACAACAACCGTTAGCCATGTCAGAGGCCTTCGGGCGGCACATTAACTCTGACACTAGGGCTGGCCAGCCTATTCGAATTTACTTTTACTTTACTTTTTATTCATGCTATGTGCTTACCGTCTTCGATCGCATTGTCACTTAGGGCCAAGCAAGTTCACGGAATGTCTTAAACGAGCTCTAGAACTTTACACTTTATTACTGGAATTTTACTTGAATTAATTATTTATTTATTCATTATATTATATGTTCCATTGTAAATAAATTGAAATGTCAAACAATTAAATTATATTAAACTTTACACAATAATAATTATTATTATATGTCAACACCTTATACTAGAATATTTAGTATAATAATTTATTCTTTTACTCTGAATTCGTATTCGTTATGTATCGATCATTAAAAAAAAAACACGATTACATAAATATTATTGTTTGCTGCTCGCAGTGTTTTTTTATACACATTACGTAGCGTGGCAGAAGGTACGATCGCGCATTCAAAGCGGGTCAAACCGTAGCGGGCGGCTACGGACTTCATACGTAATTTTTTTCTGTAAGCTAATCGCGCCTTAACTTTTGTAATCTGAGCAAATAAGAACCACCTATATGAATTTAAGCCGCGAGTTCCGTATTCTAAAACGAGGTAAATATTCGTTATACCAAAGGTTATACCAAGTTATACCTATTAACGGTTTTTACGAGTATGCAATGGCTACCAAAAAAGTTTTTATTCGTACGTTTTGCTTGCTAGCAGGAGCATCGTTTAAAAAAAGAATTCGTGATGAACGGACCTCATTGTTAGCTTTCCTGCCATTTAGAAAATTGAGCGCACAATTCGGGTTTCTTTGAATAAGCCACAATTCAACGTTTCCGGTCGAAATTAGCTGCGGGAAAATATTGTGATTTCCGGAGCGAGTTATTTTTACAGTATAATCTACGGAATGAGAGCGTTTATACAATATCTATAGGTAGGTAGGTACGTATTATGCACACCGGAAATTAAATGAGCGTAATATTGTTGTGGAACGAATGAAAATAAAATTTGAGTAGGTACTTACTTTGAGATGGCAGGAGTTTTATAATTCAAACAGTTTCTTTGTCTTTGAAGCGGTTTATAGCTTTTTTTTTTTTTTTGTTTATGTTTATGTTTTAAATCACCTAGGTGACGAAGGGGAAATTATGGTTTCTTCATTTCACCTGGAATCGTTGCACTTAGGTTATATCATCTAGATAATGTGTTTCAACATAATTGGTGTTATTTTGTTCACCTGGGAATTAAAGCAAAACCCCAGGTGAACAGGGGCAATATTTTTTATTATTCTTGTGGACTTAAATCACCCAATACAAAATGCTTAAAACTTTCAAATCATAGCCTCTAGACCGGGTAACTATTGGATCGCAATGTTTGGGGCAATCGGTGGTTGTTCTTTACATTATCGCGTAAAACTATTTACAGCTTCGAAGATTTCACTCTTTATTGTTTACAACAACCGTCAAGACGTGTCATAAGCTTTCGGGCACATTAACTCTGATAATGAAGCTGGCCACTCAGTCTATACAAAATTACTTTGTTTAGACTATCCAGTAAGGTGGCCCAGTTTCGGGTTGCTGGATTCACATACGACATTGAAACTCTTCTTCGGACAATGCAGGCTTCCGCACGATGTTTTCTTTTACTGAAAAAATACTTTTTACTAGTGGTATGAAAATCCGTAAGTACATATAAGCGCCTAAGAGCTATTGGTACAGGCTTACAGGCTTATTTATACTCTTGACTTGAAGCTTTTTTATGAAAACGAAAGGAAGTCAGAATGTAAATTGTGAATGCGGTAGAAGATAACAAAGCCTAGAATAGCTCTCAAGTACAGATGCCGGAACACGACAATAGGTGCTTGGCAACAGATTATCAACTTGAACGGAATTGACAGATGGAATAATTTGCAGTGCCGTTCTACGATTCTGTGGTTTATTAGCTTGAGAAGGCAGCGTTTTCTATACGAAATTCAGTCCTTGCTTCATCGTTTTTGTGATTGAAGGTAGATTATAATATTTTAAGAACCGATTATATTAAAATGAGATATCGCGGGTATCCAGATTTTGGGATCAAACTTCACATTTTATAGGGCACAAGAATATTATAAAAAGCGTTTTTTTTCTCTATTAAAAGCGTGTATATGTGAGAAAGAGAGAGAGAGGGAAGTGTATATGTGAGTGTCAGAAAGAGAACTGAGAGAGAGTGAGTGCATAGTCAACGGATTTTGATGAAATTAATACTGACTGGCAGACCAATTTAAATTTTTCCCGCAAATATTTACGCTTCCAGGCGATCAAAGTCGTAGGTCGTCGCTGGTTCATTTTAAATACACCGACCTTTAATTATGGTTAGATTCATATCAAATTCTAAGCACCCTGCACACCACAAGCACTTTGAAGTCAAAAGACTTACGGACCAAACTGTTCAAGTAAAGCTTTACCCTAATCTCACTTGCAGAAGAATTTATAGCCCCGTGTACATTCTTAAGTGTCAGCAGGAGTGAAGTTAATCGAGCTTGAGGGAAGAATTAGGCGGGAATTTTGAACAAAGCTTTCATTAATCTGTTGTGTTGACCTGGAAGTTTGTTAAAGTCTGGGTTTAGTGTAAATTGAATATTGCGCCGTAGGTTCTGCACCACTCAAAAATACTCGGACTTTTATTAGGAACCTGCAGCACGAGTACCGTTCTTGACGATCGTCATATTTGACATTTAAATCGGTAAAATTCGATAAAAATCGGTATACTCAGCTAAGTAAATCTGCTATACCGACAAGTCAAATTTAGCGACATATAACGGTACTCGTGCTGCTAGTCTCTTTTAATCCGAATAAAAACTTATTGATTTATTCCAATAAGGATATACAAGCGAAATATACCGGCTTCGCACGGGTGCAATGTATTTTCCATACCTTTATTAGAATACTTGTAAATATACCATATTATATTGTATCCTACATAGGTACAAAATTTTTTCAAATAAATTAGCTTAATGAGAACAGAAACCATAATATTATAATCTGTTTCATAATTGAAAAGAACTAGACAAACACGAAATCCGATTTAATTTGAACAATTTAGTCTATAGTCTTAGTCTTATAGTTTTATTCTTATCTATTTATGATCGCCACTTTGGTATTTTGTATAACCACTCAGGCGATTTGGGCAACAATAGCTACCTGCGCGACGCACGCTAACACTTAGTCGATTATTAGCCGCGATACACGATTAAAAACTACTAAAATCGTTAACAGCTGAGCAGCACTATTAAAATTCAATAACATTGAAATGAAACTTGAAATGATCACCTTCCTCTGCTACGAAATTTTAAACTACGACAGGTCTAACTTTTTACCACATCCTGACATAATAAAAACTCTATCTCAATGAGAATCTCAATTTTATAAGTTAATGTTAACGTTAATGGAGTTTGAATTCCCAAAAACTTGCCACAAGAACTTTGAACTTTTCCACAACCACTAAAACGACGAAAAACTATTGATGTGACTTTCATACATCACTGTGTGTTTATTGACTCGACCGTAAAGATAAATAACTCCTCCGTTCTCGTGAAGTATCTTGAATGTTACGTAAAGAATTTATCAATTTTTTTTCCTTCAAAAGATTGATGACTTCTTAATAAAAAGAAAGAATTGAAGGAGAATATTAACAACCCTTTATACCCTTCAAAGTTAATGTTCCAGCGATGATAAAGACAACAATGCTTTGCGCTTTTTTGAAAGCTTTGAGGTAATATTGAGGCCGTAATCTTTTGTAATGATATTGGGTTGACGAGCGTTTGCTTCTTGAATATTGCAAACTTCATATATCACGATGAAACCACACTTAATTTCAGATTTTACTTTCACATATACCGGGTGTTAGTTTGAACACCGTTATGCTTCTAGTATATCAGTGTACTCATCATTATGAACAACTTTTACTAAGGGCCAACCCTGAAAACACGAAAAAAAAAGCTGTTGTATATATATATATTTTAGAGTATTTATCGTGGATAACAAAACTCATGGAAATATTGGACACTATATTCACAGTTGTTTCTTCGGTGGAAGTTTTACTCAGAATGCCCCGAAGCGCTCGCCAACAGCCCCTTTTATAGCAAGGTGTAAACAAGTTGCACGTGTCCACTCTGAGTCAAATCAACTATCCTATTTTAATATTTTTTATCAATAAATAGTAATAGTACTTAGTAAGTCGCAAATAATCGCGCTATCACGGCCATTCTGATAAACTGCTCGCGCTCTGAGCAGCTGATTTCATTTTAATTATTTTGATCGTCTGAAAATAAATAAATTTCACTTGAGCCCAATTGTCACACTAAGCTGGTTTTATACAGCCCGTGAGACAAGTGGCGTTGATCACAAATATTGCCCAGTTGTCAGACTAAGCTGGTTTTATACAGCCCGTGAAACAAGTGGCGTTGAGCACTAAGAATGCCCAGTTGTCAGACTAAGCTGGTTTTATACAGCCCGTAAGACAAGTGACATTGAAAACACGGATAGCCCAGTTATCAGACTAAGCTGGTTTTATACAGCCCGTAAGACAAGTGGCGTTATTATATCATAAGGTCCGGTTGTTGGACTCATGGTACTAGCGACCATCAATTATTATTTTCATCGCTATCACGGTCAGTACTCCCATCACAAGATATAGGTTTGGCGTGGGGATGGATCTCACATGTTCGTGAGCTACAACTATTCGTTTGCTTTGTTTGTTTTTAAGGCTTTTAGCTTCGTATCCATTGTGGTCTAATATTTTGGTGATTTGATAGGGACCTAAAAACTTTGGACCTAATTTGTTACTAGACTACTGGGTATCTTTGCAAAGAACAAAGTCATTGAGTTTAAAGGGAGTTATCGGTGCACATTTTGCATCAAACCGTACTTTGCTTTTAGATGCTTGTTCGGCTATTCTGACTGAAGCCTCTTTACGAAGTTCCTCTTTATCTATTAGATTTTCTACAAGAGTCATTTGTTCAATGGAAGGAGGAGAACATTGTTTGCCTATTAACAGTTCTAGTAGAGAATGACCGGTTGCTTTGGATCGTGTTTTTATTTTTTTCAATAGAGGATTTTTCTATGGGAATTTGATGAAATCCGGATTACATATCAAGTGTTACAAAATATTTAGCATTTGCAAGTTTATTTATTTGGTCCTGAATAAGAGGAAGTAGTTAGTGGTCGCGAACTGTATTCATATTAAGCTCTCGAAAGTCGACACAAAGGCGATCACCGCCGTTTTTCTTTTTGACAAGAAGAATAGGGCTTGCAAATGGGGAGCAACTTTCTTGGATTATGTTTTTAGCTTTTAAGTCTTGAACTATACTTTTTACTTTTTCTCTTTCAATAGGAGAAAGTCTGTAAGGTCGTATTTGAACAATTTTATTTGTTTATTTTAGGCGAATGGAGACTTTCCTCGTTTGAACCCGTTTAGGAGAAGTCATACCAAAAATATGTTTTTTTTTTTTTGATAGTTTGGTTAATTCTTTCTACTCCGTAAGGTCAGTATCAACAGAATCAAAAGAAACAGTAGTTTCGATCATGGAAACATTAAACACCCTTTCTATGGAAACATTAAACACCCTTTCTATGGAAATATTAAACACCCTTTCTATGGAAACATTAAACACCCTTTCTATGGAAACATTAAACACCCTTTCTATGGAAATATTAAACACCCTTTCTATGGAAATATTAAACACCCTTTCTATGGAAACATTAAACACCCTTTCTATGGAAACATTAAACAACCTTTGTATGGAAACATTAAACATCCTTTCTATGGAAACGCCGGTCTTAGTAATTGACATATTGGTACCCGGAATTTGTAAACAATCTCTGGCAAGTATAACGTCATAAGGTATTTGGTCTACCAAATAAAGATTAATTTCAAAAGAAACCGAGTCTAATGATGCAAGGGTATTAATAAGTTCAGAGATATTTGTGATTGATTCAGGCGTTACTTTGCGGAAGTCCATTGTTACCAAAATTTGTTTTAATTTCTAGTGTTTTTCCGCTGTAATATCGTTTCGAGTACTTATAGGATGAAGGGACACACTAAAATCTACTGTAACTATCAACCTTAATTGAAATTGAACCTAACCTGAAACAAAAAATTAATTAAACCTGAAACAAAATGTCAATTAAACCTGAAAGCAATTTATTAATAAATTCTGAAAACAAATAATGATTTTAAGCTGTTTCAATATAATATTTTCCTGAAACAAAATAATGATGATCAACTTGTAAATTGATAATAATTATTAACATACAATACTTGGCTGTTCCCAGCCAAGCGCTTGAGGAGTCAACACGTCCTGAGGATGCCTCGTGCAGAGGTGAAACACGTGTCGACAACCGAGTACTTCTAAAGGATTAACGGTGATATAATTATTTTTGTTTTATTACTTATTGATCATATTATTTTTGTATGTTAATAATTATTATCAATTTACAAGTTGATCATCATTATTTTGTTTCAGGAAAATATTATATTGAAACAGCTTAAAATCATTATTTGTTTTCAGAATTTATTAATAAATTGCTTTCAGGTTTAATTGACATTTTGTTTCAGGTTTAATTAATTTTTTGTTTCAGGTTAGGTTCAATTTCAATTAAGGTTGATAGTTACAGTAGATTTTAGTGTGTCCCTTCATTCTATAAGTACTCGAAACGATATTACAGCGGAAAAACACTAGAAATTAAAACAAATTTTGGTTCAGAGATATTACTGGTTTACTAGTAATGCCGCGCAAAGATATAACGTTGATAGAAAATTTGCCAGGAATTGAACTTGCCGATCGTGTTGTTATTAAAGAACATTCGGCACCCGTATCGATTAAACAAGAAAAATCAGTGTTACCAATCCGGATCCTTGATGAGCTTGGAGTTGTAGTTTGGGCTAGGTTGACTTGCTGCGTTCCTGGCTGCGAAGACTGCGCTGCTGCTGCTGAAAGACTTGTTGATCTTGATCATCTGGTGTTGGTCCTTAAACTTGATGATGTTAATGGCGTTCCAGGTGGCACACTTGTGAGTATTTCAATCTGCCCATATTTTTGCTCGTCCACGAAGGCAGGAAAGGGCTTTCATCATTGCTGTCATTGCTAAGCATCCTCATATTTCAATCAATGAGTCAACTTGTTGACACCATTCGTCTATAGTAAGTCGATGTTCATCTGGATTATATTCTGTTCGTTTAATTTATGATTATCAGAAGATCCACTTGCCGCCGGAGCAGGGTGACTTCACTGTTCTGCACATTGGAGTTCAAATTACGCCATGATGATAATGTAGGTCCCGGCAAAATCGGTGAATAAGTACTTGGATCTGGCTGGTCGTCTGGGGCGTGATTATCCCTGTCTTCTGATGTTAGAGTATTTATCGTGGATAACAAAACTCATGGAAATATTGGACACTATATTCACAGTTGTTTCTTCGGTGGAAGTTTTACTCAGAATGCCCCGAAGCGCTCGCCAACAGCCCCTTTTATAGCAAGATGTAAACAAGTTGCACGTGTCCACTCTGAGTCAAATCAACTATCCTATTTTAATATTTTTTATCAATAAATAGTAATAGTACTTAGTAAGTCGCAAATAATCGCGCTATCATATATATATAAACATATATTTTTTGACACAGTTTCACACATGAACATATATATATATATGTTCATGTATATATATATATATATATACAGGGTTAGTTCTAATCAGTTAGCAGTTACATATATATATATATATATATATATATACATATATTTTTTGTCACAGTTTCATACATTAACAAAGATATTTATACTTTACTGAGTCCTGGCCTTCGTCCAGTAGTGGACGTCTTCGGTGGCGGTTGGATGTGATGTGTGTGTTCCAATCACAGTTCATTTGTTGACTAGAGCGCGAAAAGGTTAAAAACTAAAGTGTAACTCCTTTCTTCTAAAGAGTTAATTTTGAATTTTACTATTGGTAAAATGGAAGAACTAAAAGAATTCAACAAGACATGTTAGTTTTGTTCAAAGTTACGATGGTGGCTCACTCGCTCATCTGTAAAGGTTAGTTATTGTGTCTAAATACAGGAGCCAATTGCCATAGATCGAATCGACCTAAAAATGGCAAACGAAGCGTTTACGAGTTTTAACACCTAGCTAGCGCCATCTAGTATTTTTTGAGAACTAAAGAAACTAACAAAATAACCCATTAAGTGTTGGCTTGAGAAATGACGATAATTATATTCTTTTCCCGTAAGAAGGCTGTTGGTTGTCCAAATAAAATAAAATAATTATATCTACAAATGATCAAATCTCAGATTTTTCCCATAAGTACTGTTATGAAACCTTGCTTATTTCCAAATTTGTTGAATATAGGCAACGCGAAGTACCCTATGAATTTTGATTTATTTCACTCTAAAAAACTAGCAAACATGGCCGTAATTTTTTATTGTGTTGACTACTTTTACTTGTTTTACTGTGTTGTTGAGCTTGTAAAGCTGGATTTTTTTACAGCTGCAAGGGCTCGTAGACTTACGTCTTTGATATTAATTACAACTTCAAATTTCAACAAATATTTCCACGCGTTCTAGAGAAAAAGGGTCTCGACAGATAGACAGACGGACAACGGAGTGATCCTATAAGGGTTCCTTTTTTCCTTTTAAGGTACGGAACCCAAAAAAAGAAGGCCTTTGCTGGTTCGAAATAATTTAATCGTTTATGTAATAGAACTAGAGTTGATCTGAATAAAAAGGCTTTATTATTATTAGGTTCTTTCTAATTATCAAGTAAAAACGAAACTAAACCTTTTATAGAAAAACTAAAACGGTCAAGCCGTTTTGAATAATACAGATGAAATTAATGATGAATGATATGATAATGATGATTTGATTGATTTCTTTGGCAATATCTTGGAGGTAATTAAACTCGCCATAATGGACAACTTGAACCATGAAACCAAACCTGAAAACGCGAAAAATTCGGCTGGCCCATACAAAAAATGCAATTACGCACGACTAAATGTATGGACAGGTGGTTTCAAGCGACTACCGCTTTGATTTCTTGGTAAAAAGTTGTTCATTACGATGATTTACTGACACCCTAAGATTGCTAATGCATTCAATTTCAACCTTCCTAGGGAATATTCGTTAAGTATACACACAAACAACTTCTCACCTTAAATGCATATGCCTCTTGTTCCGCCGTGGTCAAAAACTTGTTCACGTCCCAAGCTCGGAATGATTCTGTTTATCATTCAGAATCTGTGTTTAAAAGTGCATCTTATCCGCTAGCGTGGAAAGAGTTTTTAAAATTTGTACTTTTCTATTCATTAATTTTCTATACCGCCAGCTTGGAGGATTTAGCTCTCTCTCACTTACTCCACCAGTGAGAGAGAAAGCTAGATCCTCCAAGTCGCCAGTCCACTGAAAATGCATAACGTAATAAATATTTCATGTCAGTGCGCCCACATAATTTTTAGAATAATCACACTGGCCAGCACGAAGACTGCGTGAAAAAAAAACTCTAGTATTTTCCTCGTGATATTCTCGTGATTTTCCTCTAGCATAGTGAGGTGAAAAGTTGTGTGTTTCGCTCGGCAGCAAAGTTATTCTGCGTCTCGTACTTTTGAAACAATCGCTACGCTCAGGATTCTATATCTGACTCCTTCGCTAGCTCAGGTTTCAATACATGTGTTTCAACAGGACAGACAGGTTAGACAGGATTAGTTCTAATCAGTTAGCATCCTTTTAAGGGCACATTCTGTACATCAAAACAAACAACTTTTACTATGGGGCCAACATTGAAATCGCAAAAAAAAAAACTAACCCTGTAAGCTACTCGCGCCACAAAACAACTTTGCAGCCTTGCATAACAATTAAAGGAAGCAAGTAAAAACAAAAATTCATAGATGAAAGTTGAATTCAAATCGCTTCCAAAACCTTACTGAGTTACTTATTTATATTCCACGGTAATATATTTTGTGAAAGAAACTTCCACTCCCGTAAGGAGCACAGACTTTTTGCATTACCTCATCCTCGTTGTGACGCTAATGATTTGA
Source organism: Erannis defoliaria (assembly GCA_905404285.2). NCBI lineage: Eukaryota > Metazoa > Arthropoda > Insecta > Lepidoptera > Geometridae > Erannis > Erannis defoliaria. The sequence continues at coordinate 3,922,593 of FR990066.1, read as the reverse complement.
TCCGAGTGCGGGCGGAACGAGCACTCCAAGCGTTCAATTTCCATTCAGCTCGTGAACTGTGATATAATTGAGGTAACTTCAGCTTACCTGAGCTTGATTCACTTCTTAGGTTAGATCATTTGATACGGTCACGGAACATGCTCTGTAAACCGTTTGTAGATCAACTGTGTTATGAAACGTTTGGTGACACATGACATGTATTAATGCGCTTCTTGTACTTAGTTTCATGCCAAGCTTCTTAATCAGCTAGAAGATGTTCACTGCTGGGCGAAGGCCTCAACCTTAATAGGGGGCGAGAGGGATATAATCGTCACGGTTTGCAGGCGATGCCAAGCATATAACAATGTATTTACACATCCTCACTTGAGAGTTATTCCAGATCCCCAAGCTAAGTGGGCTTACTACATTCGCAGGGTCACTTAGCATCAGATGAGCTGTGGTCAAACTATAAGACTGTTACCACACAAAGCACAAAGCCAGTAACCAAAAAAAGTAAGCGTAAGTAGTGCGTAAGATTTCATGTTATTTGAAATGGTTAAAAAACAACTAAAATTACAGTAGGCAAGCTTTGAAAAGGAGAGCTTTCTCTATTGTTTTTTCCAGTACTTACGTAGTAAAAAACAAATAAATTACGTAATTTTTGTGAGGTATATAAAAAAATGTAGAGGTAGATACCTACAGTCAATCGAGAAACTGCATCCTCATTTGAAACCAGTAAAAACTACTGTTAGTGTGAAAACGTTTGCTTTTAAGGAATGTGTTGAGTCTGAAAAAGAGACTAGATCAATACATTAGGTTGGAAAATAATAGCAAACTTAAATTTAGATAAAAATCTAAATTTTATGCAGTACCTAGTACACAGTTAATGATCAATTTAAAAAGTAATCACCAATTTTCAAAGTAACAGCCAATTTTACGATCCACAGCCAATTTTATGAGAGGGGATTAATTTTACAGCCCAAGCGAAAGCTTCTGAAAACATCTAATTTTTCTAAATGTCTCGCGTAAAAGAGGTGAAAATTAAATCTTGGAATTTCAGTTGAATCGAAAGAGTTATGACGAGCGATAAATTAAGAATGCTCTTGTGATTAAAAACTATTCAAATTACGAGTACCTAGGTATTAAATGAATTTGTGCCTAAGTGATTAATTACAGTTACTTTAATTAATAGTTTGTAGGCAGTTCTACATAAATATTATAAAGAGAAAAAAGATTAGGATTTTGTGTATTTTTCAAAAAAAATATCGCAATAATTTCTTGTAATCCTAGGTCTATACTTGGTGAATAACCCATAAAAGTCATAACTTGGCGTAAAACATGACATGGTTGTCTTTCTCTAGGTTTATTGGGGTGCTGATTATGAAAATGAATTTGATATTGAAATTCAAGATGGCGAATATCATTTTTTTGTCTGAAATATGATATATTATTACGGGTGTTATTTTCTTGATTTTTGGGGGCGCTGATTACAAAAATAATTATATTATTTTAAACCAAGGTGGCGGATATTTTTAACAAAAATATGATATTAAGCGCCCCATAAAAACCTTTAATGACAAATATTTTAGGCTTTTTACCTAAATGACACATAATTGTTTTAGGTTTATTACACATTAATTAAAAAGGATGACTGTTGTATTTTAAATTAGGTTTTTGGGGGCGTCGATTACGAAACTGCCATTCATTATTTACCATTATTACGTTAGCGTTAGTTAGATTTGACTGATTTCTATAACATAGAGTTCGTAATTTAAAAAAAAATGCGAACTCTTTATTAAATTGCCCGTGTGTAGCAGATCGCTTTAGTAATAAGAACGTATTTTTATAATTATAATTTTATTTATTAAGTGAGTATTTTTTTGTGACAAATGGTGTTATCAATAAACTATTCGTGTTTGTATTTGTAATGAAACAAAACACAACCGTTTTTCCAAATTACCACTCCACAAAACACAAGTTTTCTAAAATAAAATAAATAAATAAATTTTGGTAGACATTTTTCACACAGCGCCATCTAGTATACAGGCTGTTAGTTTGAACACCGTTACCCTTCTAGGATTTCATTGTACTCATCATTATGAACAACTTTTACTATGGGGCCAACCTTGAAATGGCGAAAAAAATATCTGTCCATACATTTTGTCCAAGATCGATGAACCATTTTGTATGGGACAGCTGTTTTTTTTTCGTGTATTCAGGGTTGGCCCCATAGTAAAAGTTGTTCATAATTAAGACTACAATGATATCCTAGAAGGATAACGGTGTTCAAACTACTGCAATGCGGTGACATGATATTTTCGCGTTTCCGCCAAAACACACTTTATTAAGAGTTTTCTTACTATAGAATGGACAAGTATTATAATGAAGAACTATTATTTGTTACAAAATGTCTGAATAGTACTGGAAACTATTTTCACCACAGTAGCACTCAGTATTATCTATTCATAACCACAGTTTAAACTTAGCAGCAGGTAATATAATTCAAAACTTAAAAAACTAGGCGGGGTTGCGGTAAACGGCAGAACTTAGCCAAAAGTGGTTTATTATGTTACAACTTTTCGTATAGGGCATAATTCTGTTCCGCTCAAATGTCCAAGCTGAATGGCATCATTATTTTTATGGAACAGTTTTTTCTCCCGTTTTCAGAGTTATACATACATGGCCTTTACATCTTTTACGTCTAACGTCTATAATAGATTTGAAAACGGGAGAAAAAACTGTTCCATAAAAATAATTATATCATTCAGCTTGGACATATGAGCGGAATAGAATTTGTAAGCATCAAAAAAGTTGCATGCATTTTCCCGAGGTTGAAGGCATTTTATAAGGAACGACAGTTTTTTTTAAAGAATTCAGTATTAGAGGATTAGTGTAAAAAATGCTTCATAATTAAGAGTAATGACATAAGTCGAAAGGTAGTGATTGTTCATGACCAGTAAGTTGATTCATCATTTGATTATTTATTGGAAAACCAGCAGCTATTACAATTTTTTTTTTTTTACATTAATTAAAATAGAAAGCTAATTATAGGTTGTCATATCATGAAGAGATGCGACGAGCGCAGTGCGTCGCGGCTCTTTATTCGGTAGTTCACAATTCTGGCCCTGTCAGTATTGTCGCTCGTATTGTCACTCCATAAAAAAATTATAGTTTCAGGTTTTTAGGCCGGTATAATTATCGCGTATGACTTCGAAATCAACATCGTTGTAAGTATGTGTGTGTATTTATAACTTCATTGATTCAGGGAACATTTAATACTGTGTTATGTTGAGATATTGAATACCATACCTTATTTTTGCGTAGAGTTTTGCGTAAAAGCGTACCGTACATTCAAAAGTTTTGCTACTGTCTTCTATTTTCTACGCTGTAGAGTTCAATCCGGGACTGCCAAGTAATTTCGCGAAGCGCTTTGTTTTTATACATCCCACTTTTCTGGACGCATTGCAATTATTGCAATACTGCTGGGAAATATTGCGAGGAGGTATATAATGCTTGCAAATCTCATTGAATGTTGTCGCCTCGTTGTGATAAGTTTTGACAAAAGGCCCTTTTTTAAGGGTACATAGAAATCACATCATTGAAAATACATTTTACTACGGGTTCAACCCTTAATTCGTGGAAAAACAAACTCTAGTTCACTAAAATAAATAAATTCGCGCGCGCCAAAATTCATGGAACAGCTGTTTTTTTTTTAAATTATGTTTTGATCCCTTAGAAAACTTGTTCACAATGATGACTACAGACATCTCCTTGTGGCTTAGTAACACGATTCCGCGTAGCTCTGTACAAAAGGCCACAAAAGGCGTGTAGGGCTTAAAAAAGACCTCGTTTCCATTTTAGTGGAAGAGGGTCACTTTGCACCATTTTCGACCGTATCATTACTAACATTGAGATGTCCATCAACTTACTAGTCTGTTCAAAAAGAGAGTGGACGTGAGAGAGGGCGCTGCTGTTAATTACTGTATTGTTTTTTTAGCTTGGCCGGTCCATTTTCTTACTTTACAAACTACAAATAATACATATCAAATTTATAATTAAATTACAAATAATAATGTTAGTTCACTTTGTGTTTTTTCTACAAATAAAATATTGTCTATTGTCTATTTTTTATTGTCTTTGTTTTTTTTAGAGTAGTCGTGACTACTCTCTTTCTGAATAGACATTATACACCTATCTATAAAATGCATTAGCATAATTACATAGCTTGATCTGCTTTTCAGGTTTAGTACAGACAAAAACTAATCTGAAATAAAAACTGCACAGATGTGGTGGTGCAATTTAATTTTCTATTGAATGTAGTCAAGCATAACAAATAATTATGATTTTAAATGGCTGTTAAATTTAATGTCTTTTTTACATTCTTCCTCGCAATTAAGCATTTTATGAAAGTATTAAAATGAAAATAACAAGATCGTTGAGGACACCTGGTATCTCAAAGATTTACAATCTAACTGGAAAATTCACCATCACGGGTTGTGATCCAATCATTAATTTTCACAAACTTATGAAACCGTGGTTTTCCAAGATTGATTAATTTTAGGAAATTTTCAAACACATTTGCTGTTATATCTTTAGTCAAAAAAAAAGCTTTTTATTGGGGTAAGTTTAGTGTAAATTTACACAACTTTAATGGTCCATTGCTGGCCTTAGGCCTACCCTCCAATGCCGATTGGGCGCCCTGCAAACATCTGGAGAATAAATTAAAGGATGCCACGCTGGCCCAGTTGCGGGTTGGTGGATTCAGTGTAGTTGAGACCATAAAAAAATGCACGATCTTATCTTTCGGGATTTTTTCCTCTGCCACAAGTATACAGGGTTAGTTCTAATCAGTTAGCATCTTTTTAAGGGCATATTCTGTATCTCGAATATATATCGCAAAAAAAACGGCTGTTCCATACATTTTGCCCAAGGTCGATGAACTTTTTGTATGGAACAGCTGATAATTTTTCCGCGATTTCAATGTTGGCCCCATAGTAAAAGTTATTTGTTTTGATGTACAGAATATGCCCTTAAAAGGATGCTAACTAATTAGAACTAACCTTGTATATATCGTTATTCCATCGAGTTCCAGGATCCCATGTTAACCGATTTGTTGCAAACAATAAATTAATTATAGTGGTAAGCATCTGATTTCTCTCTATCTAATTTTATGTAAATAGTTGCGAAGCTTATTTCCCTTTACGTGTATTAGGTTGCCATTTAACAGCAAACAAACTTCCTACGTCGCAACTTGAATTGCCTACCCTGAGGGGTAACATCGCTTATGTTAACTTCAGTTTAATCAACGTCTGTGTGAAGCCTCATTATGAGACGACGTATATCTCATGTGTTTATTAGTAGTAGCGCTCGTGGCGTAGCTTGTCTAGGTGATTCTAAACGATCACCGATGTTAAGCAACGGACGGTCCAGTCAGTCTTCGGATGGGTGACCGTGAGTGGCATTTATATCTGAGCGCTACCGTGGGTCGGATGACACGTTAAATTGTTGGTCCCGGTTGTTTGTTCTAGTTTCTATAACAACAACCGTCAGCCATGTCAGAGGCCTCCGGGTGGCACATTAATTCTGACACTAGGACTGGCCACTCAGCCTACACGAACTTACTTACTTAGTAGCCTGACTTTCCAGCCCTATAATTATTAAAAAAAAAAAAACTATAGAGTGACGAAATAAGCGAGACGTTCGCCTGGTGGTAAGCGTCACGCCTGGCCATAACAGTAGCAGTGCTACAATTGTGAAGTTGCGAAAAAAATCCTGCGCCGCACTGCACTGCGCTCGTCACCCTGAGACTTATTCGATGTTAAATCTCTTCATACCCACTAATTTATCTGGTAACATTGCCCTTCAAACCGAAACACAGTAATGCTTGCACTTTACTGTTTAGCGGTTGAATAACTAGCAAAGGTGTGGTACTTCCCCAGGCTGACTCTGCAAGTCCTACAACTACAAGAGTAAGACCAATAATAAATATAATAAGGTAATTGCTTTTTATCACCAGAGTATTGAGGCGAACAAAACAAAAAACGGTCAAGTTATTTTCGCGACTAACGCACGGCAATTGATTTTTATAAATATAGATAAGATGACTACATGTAGACTTGCGTTTGACCGCCATTTTGCCTGATGTTAAGCGAAGATGCTGTTTAGGATAGAACACGCTTACCTGTAAGAATTCAGTGTACACGCGACTCGAAGACACCTAGATTTTAACTATCAGAAAACACGCACTCGGTCAGCGCATTCTACTTTATACTCTGTCCTTTTCAACCGACTTCAAAAAAGAAGGTTCTCTATTCGACTGTGTTTTTTTTTAGTTTTTATGTTACGCGATTACTTTGCCAATTATGATGATTCTTTGTTTGGTAGGTTTTAACTTTGGGAAAAGCACTTATGTATAACCTCCCGCCAGCTTCACCATGGTCCCCCGCCCACGGCTTTTAAGCTGCCAGGGGGATGGGGTGGCAGTTCCAGTGGTGGTCCCATATACATTTTATCGAAATCGGTTCAGTGGTTTGGTTTTTAAATCAAAATTACTAAAATATATGAATATCATCCAGGTATTCGAAGTTGAAGTCAATAGTTTAAAAAAAAGCGTATTATATAAATTGTTGTTATTCGTTTTTGACAGCCCACACAAAATTGATGACATAACTTTGTCAAGTGTCTAGCAAATTATATCCCCTACAAATAAATACGTTTTAAATATAATCTCTTGACAAGGTTACGTTAAAGGTAACATTTTTGTTTTATTTATACGGGAAAACTCACGTTTAATTAAATCAGATACTCCGACTATACGACTGTTTTCACTCTTTGTAAAAGGTCACCGGATGTGATTGAAACTATAGTCGGAGTATCCGATTTAATTAAACGTGAGTATTCCCGTATAAATAAAACAAAAATGTGTAAAAACCACGTCAGTTTTCATAATAAAAATGTTAAGGTAACCTTGCAAATTGTAGCGATTATTAAGACACCGCGTCAGACTTGTTGCGCTGTGAAGTTTAAGTGATTAGCAAATTTTAACAATAGCTGAGCGCTACCAAGGTAGATGTAGTCTCTTAGAGAACGCGTCTAACCATAGATACCTATAACTGATTTGCTAATTTAAAAGTTCGTTCCGGCACTTCAATGGCCGCTGCCGCGGCACGCCCGCTTCGCTCGCTCAGTACGTGCGATGTGTTGTCGCTGTTCCAACCTAACACCTACCCTAGTAGTTAGCGCCACGGTATCTTTTGCGTTGAGATTATTTTATAAAATCACGTTTTTAACAAAATAAATTAAGACAATGTTGGTTCTGGCACTTTGTCGGCAGCTGCCGCGGCACGCTCGCTTCGCTTACGCTTACGTCGTGTTGTCGCAACCAACCTCTTTTTTTCTACTTTGGGAAATGCACTTATGCATAATCTCCCGCCAGCTTCACTATGGTCCCCCGCCCACGGCTTTTAAGCTCCCCGCCCCGACAAGGCGGGTAGCCCCGGGGGGGATGGGGGTCGCAGTTCCAACCTAACCTAACCAACCGATTGTATACCTAATCCTGCTGACCAAATTATTATTTTTCAAATATATAAACATTATTTCATTTTACCTATTATGTTACCTACTGAAAACTATTTAGTATCATCTAGTAGTTAGTTTTTAGTTCAGAATTGGGTACAGCAGAATTACTGCAAATATGATATAAGTTTAGATTAATAAAATCGTGTTTCATCAGCCCTATTATGTTCAAGAATTCTGTCTCCAGATAATCATACAAAGCCCTAAATGAAAAGTGTAATAGCTTTGCGACTCCTTAATGGGATTAGTTCATTTTAAGCAATTGAACTTGGTGCTTACTTAAATATTCTTGAATAATCTGGATACGTTCAGTAAGCCTGTATTATGTCAACTTGAGCCTAGATTGTTTGAATAATGATCAATAATCCGCTTTTAAAAAAAAACAACCGCCTTCAACTTCGAAATCCTGGATGACATCTTCATATTTCTAGTATTTTTGATTTAAAAACCAAACTACTGAACCGATTTCGATAGAATTTATATGGGACCACCTCTGAAGTATTACCTACCAAACTAAAAATAATGATCAAAATTAGTTCATAATTGGAAGAGTAATCGCGAAATACAAAAAAAGCCTTTTTTGAAGTCGGTTGAACTTTTTCTTTGCTGAACATTAGGGAAACTTTTAATACATTGAGGACATTTTCGTTGTAAAGATTATATTGTACATAATAGTACATTATGATACAAATGTGCTATGTTGGTAATTACACTAGAGGCAGTATTATGCGCGCGAGCCGAGAGTGTAAGTAATGACCAACATAGCACAAGCATTTCATACGACTGTTTTCATCACACTTGCGAGGAAAAAGGAAACTTTTTTGATAATATCAACCACACAGCGAAAACGTTAAGAAATATTTGCGAACATTGGGGCCCAAACCAGCAAATGGGCTATGCGCGCGCAGGTTGACATTTACTTCAGCCGCATAAATCTCTTTGTTGGTACTTATTACAAAAAAAAACTGTAAGTATTACCCGGCTATATTAAGAATGCTTCGTATTCATACATCTAACTTGCAGTCACGTATAAACTTAACTTTACCGGGTTATACCTATTATAGCACTAGTGCTGTAATGTAAAGTAAAAAGCACGTGTGCGTAATAGCTTTGATTATGAGCCTAAAACCGGTGTAATAAAATGCACTTAACGATGCAAGTGTGATGAAAAGTTTTTCTTGTAATTTAGTGATAAGACGAGCGAGACGTTTGCCTAATAGTAAGTATCACGCATGCCTGTTACGGTGTGCGCTGCACTGCGCTCGTTATCGTGAGATATTAGATGTGAAATCTCTTCATGTCCAGTAACTTTTCTAGTAATATGCCATTCAAACCGAAAAACAGTAGGTAATGCTTGCAGACTACCGCTTGGCGTTTGAATAACTGACAAAGGTGTGTTGGTATTTCCCCAGGCGGACTCTGCAATTAGAGTCCTACCACTACAACAAAAGATTATACTGATTCGAATATGAAAATAAAAGGATTTCTTTTCGTAGGTATATTTTTTCCTTCCTCATTACTTTCATCATAATTACTTGCAGTGGGCAGTAATTATGAAAAATAAAAAAGAATGGGAAATGAAAAGGCGAAAAGCTTTTGTGCAAAATTAATGACTGGCAATTTAATTTTAAACTGTTGGTGGTAATGAGACAGAATTGAAAACATTATTCTGTCATTAGGCATAGGTTCTAAAATTCATTAAGACTTAATGAAAGGAATTATATTTAAAAACTTTGGTTATTCTTACCTTTATTAATTATTTTATTATTTTTATTCCTTATTTCATTTTTTATTTTTTTAAAGTTTTTTTATACATTATATCGACGAGGCGAGCGAGACGTTTACCTGGTGGTAAGCGTCACGCCTGCCCACAACAGTATCAGTGCCAGAATTGTGAACTTGCGAATACAATCCTGCGCCGCACTGCGCTCAGTTACCCTGAGATATAAGATGTTAAATCTCTTCATACCCAGTAATTTCTCTGGTAACATTGCCCTTCAAACCGAAACACAGTAATGCTTGCACACTTCTTATTGGCGATTAAATAACTGGCAAATGTGTGGTACTTCCCCAGGCGGACTCTGCAGTAGAGTTCTACCACTACAATAATTATATTTTAAGAATACTAAAATACTAATTATAAAAAATTCAATCCTAGGGTGGTACCGGCAGTGGGGCAGAGCTCAAGCTGCCGGTGATTAGGGTTACAGAGTGAGGAACCTCCTGACAATGCGTGCGGTGTCAAGGACCACTGCTTTTTGAAACTGACCCTTGACCCAACCGCCTAGCGGTTCTTGAGACCGTTTACCGAAACGACTATAGGGACAATGATCGTCGAGTCAATAGCACATGGCGGTTATCTCTTGAACCATTTAAGGTAATTTTGCTGAGTTGTCCTTCTCGGCCTTTACGAGATTCTTATTATGTGGTGAAGTCGACGCAGTCGTGCACAGCCCGACATTTTCTATTACAACTTAATTAGTATTTAAACAAAATATAGTTTTTATATGACAAGGAATAGTGGGGTACTGCTGCTTAAAAATCAAATAAGTAATTTTATTCTCACTCGTTTTATTTGCTATAACGTTTAAGAAACATTTATGGTCTGGTAACCTTCTACAATATTAAATATACACTTAAACCTCGCTAGGATCACAACAACATTTTAAGATAATATTTACAATAAATAAATACCTACTTCGAATTCATATTTACATCGAATCTTAACAGTAAACAAAATAAATTACCTTAGAAGTTAAGTACTGTCACATTGATTTCACAACTTCAGAACTTGTTCATGAGTTTTATCAGAATATTTTATCAACGCCTATCTCCCACGGGAAAACTAAAACAATATAAGTTTCAAGCATAATTCATATTTCTTCTCCGACAACTGGACCGGCCCCTAAACATATAAAAGAAATAAAAAACCTTAAAATATATTTATCAGCCATCAATAATTTTGAATGTATTTGCGTTGTGTTTTTTTTACAAAATATGGCACCAAAATATAAATCAAGAAAACTACCGATTCAAGAAATTAATTATAATAATTATTGTAGCATGTAATTGTGATTATTTCGTTTGTTTCACTGTCACTACAGCTGCGATTTCTAGGAAATACCGTGTAATTCATAATAATGCATTGTATAAAAAATACTTTCTAGTGATTTATGTTCAGAACTTGATTTGTTTGTTTTTTTCGTGATAGCTTAAAGTAATAGAACTTTTTAGTGATGGGACTGCCAGATTGGTTTGAAAGTTCATAAAAATGAATTCGATTTAAAAATACTTTCTAGGGAATCCTTGGGAAATTATGCATGGAACTTGTTAGGTTTTAGTTTCTCTGTGGAAGATAGCCCTAGTAGTCTTGCTTGATCTTTGAAGTATTTTATAGAATAAACATTGTCATTGTACTTAAATATTAGACTGGAATACAATTTTCTTATACAATTTACGTGAAACATAAATACTTAGAATTCACTGCGAGTCATTTTATGACAATAACTTAATAACTTTTTTGGATCCCGTTACAAAAAAAGGAAAAAAGGAAACTTTGTTTCACCATGTCTGTCTGTAAGAATAAAATCATTGTCGTTTTATCCAAAAACTGCAATTTTCAATTTATTCTACCCCAATAATTAAGATTACATAATCTTCAATACTTTTGATTATAATTTTATTAGCAATTTAGATAAATCGAAGGATGGAGATTTTATAAGCTCTTGGGCGGGAATTTTTTACACGAGCTAATAAGTTCACTTTGAAATTTTGTTCTTATCTAGAAATCTATTTACAGTAATCATTGTGATCATGTTTTGAACAAAAATCTTAATACTTTTCAAATTGACACTACATCCATTCTTATCTATAAATAATCTGATCGGTTAGACAAATTAAGTACGCCAAATTACGCATTGTTATAACGATATTAAGTTTAAATAAGTTCGTGGATATTTCTTAAATCTACCTACGTAGATTTATTATGTATGAAGATGAAGAAACAAGGTGCTTTTTAATTTTGAAGTATATACTATACCCAACATCCATAGCTTGAAATAACTTTACCAAAACAGATTGTTTTGCCTATTAGCAGAACATACTCAATACACAAACCGATATTTAACTTTTAATAGTAAATGCTACATTTGAATAATATATTTCTACTTAGCATTATTCCTATATAGGCATACAATTAACTATTTCACATAAATCTTTCAGTCAAAACATAGAACAATCGAAACATCGACAGAAAGATAACATTAAGTACAAAATGCCAAATTCGAAAAGTTACACATCTCTCTCCAGTTTAATACAAATTAATAAAAGCTCTCAGACAATCGAATCGTTTGGCGTATCAGCTTTAGATAGAAGCGGTACACTGCTATAATCCTTTAAACGTTCGCTACCTTTCTTAGTACCGTTATCGAATGAGCTAGCTGAGGGCAGTTTAGATATCCAGTTGTTATTACCTATTTTATTCGTCTTATGATTTCCGATAGAATTCTGGCAATCCTTCAGTTTAACACGCGGCTGACCACCTTGACTCACGGAATTGTGATTAAGAGAATTGACGTTAAGTGCTATAGAATTCGTTACACGAAGTCTGTCCAATTCTTCACCATTTTCTGTGATTCCATTGGTTACTGCTTCAACTGGCTCTGTTTGTTGTCTTTGCATGCTCAAAGTTTGTAAAAGTGGCTGCGCTTCTTTCTCTAACTTGCTTACATCTGTGACTTTTGGCTGGAATACTCCAGAGCCTCGCCTACTTGACGATCTCGACCCGTGATCCAAACGTTGACGGAACGGAGTCAAGTGTGAGAGTGAGCCACTATCAGTAGACAAAGTTTGAGCTTTTATCATAGGATGTTTCTCTTTCGGGGCGTTAGGGTCTACCTTTTCGCCTAACAACCAATATGTGACTAGAACTCCTTTACCCTGAAACAAAATTATCTAGTTAGTATAACTTTAGCCCTATAATCGAGTTAAAGTTGGAGGTTGATGATCCAGTGAAATTCAATAACACAGATTGCTTGGACGATACTGCGATAACCTCAGGAGATTAAATTGATTCAAGAGCAATGAATCATGAAAGGCAGTAAAGCATTGCCAGTGACTGAAAATGAATTAAAGGGATAATTGAGAGCAAACATTGTTTATCGCTGGAACGCAATGAGTGAGCTTTATTTATTTAGGCACGCGAAACGTTGATTGATTTTTTAAGGCCAATTTTGGTGAGCTGGGTATAAAAAATTTGGCTCAAAACAAATTAATTTAGACGTAAGACTATTGCCATCATATATATATTTTGATGAGTAAGTAATATATTTTTATTGATTTTAGTTAAAGAGAATATAAAAAAATAAAAACAAAAAAAAACAAACAAAGAAAACAAAACAAAAAACAAAGAAGACAAAGCAAACAAAAAAAGAGAAAGCAAACAGGGGTTAGAGAGAAAACAAAGTTTATAGGAAATAAATAAATTTGATACGGATGGCGCCCAATAAGTATTTTCCGAGATCTTGCTTTGGGTCACATTCGGTCTATAAGGATTTCTAGTGTATCTGGACTGCGTAGCAAAGATTAACATTACATTACTCAAAAAGTATTTGAATTACAAACATCCAGTGCAGGGAACAACCAACTCATAATTAAAAAATATCATATACCTACTTATCACCATTACATAATATTACCAATGCTATGTAAATATGATAGTAGCTGTGTCTTACTGTTTGAAATCTTTTCACAGCTATACAAATCTGGATTACATTCGGCAATGAGATAGTGCCTCTCGAAAATCTCGCGATAAATTATTAATACCTTCATAGCGACTTCTCCTCGGCATTCCAGCAGGAACGTTCCATATAGATCGAGAAGATTCTTCGTATCTGGTGACACGTGGATTTTCAAGGCGTCTCCGTTGGATTCCATTCTCGACGCCGTGTTGACTGTGTCTCCGAAGAGGCAGTACCGGGGCATTTTTAGGCCGACCACGCCGGCTACGCAAGGACCTGGTGGGGAAAGAAAAGTGATGATGAAAAACGGTGATGATAATGATGAAAAAAGCAACACTCGGCCACGCGTTGCTGTGGCCTATGATATTACTAGTAACTAGCTGCACGCTGGGGTTCAGACGCGTGATGATGAAAAACGGTGATGATAATGATAAAAAAAGGCAGCCGTTTTGGCTTGAAGGGGTAAAACACACACAATCATTCGCCTTAAGGTTTCAGTTTGATTAAAATTGATAATTATTAACATAAAAAATATTGTGCATTTTCTATTGGTGCAAGGCGTATGTAAACCAATTCAGTACATAGTTCCAAAGATCACCTCGACCTCATTCACTAACTTTGTTCTTTGTAAGTTCATTGAAAAAAATATACTGAGCCTAATCTTAGTGTCTTTTAATGTCGATCACAGACCTATAGTAGTACATTTTATTCTTGATACATTTTTACAGTTCATTATCAGTTATTAGAAATACTTAGTGTTATTTTCTTTGTAAGTCGAAGAAAATAACACAACTTCAACTTAAAATATAATGCTCGTACTAAGACCACGCGACCTAGCTCATGTTTTTGCAATAAATGGTTTTCATTAATAAGAATTAGGTAGGTTCTGTAAATGAATCCATAATTTCATTGGAATCTGGGCAAGCATAACAGCATAGATGTCTATTTAATTTCGTGGACTCTGAGGCTCTTTCGCTTGGCCAACTTATTTAATCTCTTATTTTAGAGTATGTATCTAATTTGTTTTTATCATACATATTTTTTTGTTATTGGCATCGCACGTTGTGCATTCTGCCAGCGTCAAGTATATGAATGTTCAAGTTTATGTAGGATTACCAAGTCAAATATGTCATAAAATCACAGTTAGTCACACGCAATTAGTAAAAATCGAGTCCAAGTCATGCCCTAGTAAAGTTGTGGCGACTTTACTATGAGCATTTAGGAAGTTTTGAAAACCACACAAAAAGACATCTTCACCACATTATATCACTTGCCCACACCACGAGTGTAATTCAACTGACAATCAATGAATAAAACACCACCATTTTTAATCATTAATTCGCGAAAAAACACTAGTTTATGAGAATAATAGAAAACAACGACATGATTTTTCCGTGTTCCCTCCAAAACTGTCTTTTGATAGTACGTAAAAAAAACATAACTACTTATTATTTATATAACGTAGGCATTTAAAAATATTTTAAATAAATATTTTTAAAGATTTTCAAAGCAAAATTACTATCTAAAATATTTTGCAAACTCTTTGTAAAACCTCGGTAACCATCGTGTTATCATAACCTTTGTACTCGTTTACTTTTTAGACAGCATCCTGAATATTCTCAACAACCACAACAAAGTGTACCTACATGAAAATATTAGTTCACCTAAAACCACCTTCATACAAATTTAATACACAACCTTTTGTAGAATATTATTAAACGGTTTCACAGCGTGTAAATTCCACGCAGCAACCGCAAGCCTGTTTCGTTTGTTTTACTTTATTCATGAGTTTTTATTAATTGTTTTGCATAGATTGATTCGAAAGCCTTGTAAACGTTTTTTTTAGAGTTAACAACTAACGGTGCGTAACTTGCGGTGGGTTTTTTTTTTTTAAATTTGGTCTCGTGACCTGGTGGTAAGCGTCACGCCTGCCACTAATAGCAGTGCCAGAATTGTGAACTTGCGAATACAATCCTGCGCCGCACTGCTCTGCGCTCGTCACCCTGAGATATCAGATGTTAAATCAGTAATTTCTCAGGTAACATTGCCCTTCAAACCGAAACACAGTAATGGTTGCTCACTACTGCTTGGCGGTTGAATAACTGGCAAAGGTGTGGTACTTCCCCAGGTGGACTCTGCAGTAGAGTCCTACCACTACAACTTATATACTACAAATGATTTTAGGTAAATTAAGTTTTATCGTCTCTCACCGCGGCTGTCATTGTAGTGTGGTACAAGCTTAACGTCTTTTTCCCACCTTAAATATTCCATTCATATTAACAACTGCTTATCATCTACAGCGAAGTATACTTCTTTATAGCGAAAATGTGGAAAAAAAGGCAGGGCTGAGTAATTTCCTTAGTAATTCACCTCAGTGCCCGAGTTTTCCTCGCAACTCATTACCCATAAAATGTAAATAAACAACTGCATTCATTTGTAATTGCCTAAATTAAGACTTCTTTCTTAATTTACAATCAAAACGGTGAACGGTGAAACTTTGTATGGAAAATTCTTTGTTTTAAAGGTATGCTCGGGAGGAAAATAATTAGTAGTTAATTAACCCAGCGGCATGGAAGATAGGAGTATTTGGGAGCGGGGCGAATTTCTTCCGTACGCGGACGAAGTCGTGGGTGACCTCTAGTTTAGTATAAAAGATAGCTAACTTAAGTACTTATCGCACCTAGAAAGTATGGTTTTCGCTTTTCCGTTTCATTTTCTATTAAAACTAATATTAAATCATCTGCAGCATTGTTTATGAAAAAGTTGCCCATACATTCAATGAATTATCATAAAACCATTTTAATAATTGCACTAGAAAATTAAATGCTTAAAAACTTCTAAGCTGAAAAACATTAACGCACGTATCGAAAATAAAACTTTTACCGCAACCAGTCAGGCTTGATTAATACAATACCACATTTCTAGCATTCATGAGAGTTCAGTATACCCATTACAAAGTTTTGACGTCCTCCTAATATGCCAGACACCGAGTCAGTTTGTTTGCTCGAATCGAATAGAAGTTATCGTACAAATAAAGTCGGTAATGTGATATAGAACCACCGACAGGAGTTTGTTCTTCAGGAGGTTACTTCATTGTTATGGGGAACTGAAATCTTAGTAGTTGTTTGCGAATAAGATTTTGCAGAGAAAACTTTGAGAATGGGTCACTTTGAAAGGTCACTTCGAAATAGTTATATCATGAGATATTTTGATATGGATCTTTTACTAGATTTGGCTTATGGCTTACTATCTACGCTCAACAGTGTGGCTTTAAAGTTATGTTAAGTTAAAACAAGCTAGTCAAGTTTAAAGTTGTAACAAGTTAAAAAAACGCACTTGTGAATTCATTTTTAATAGCTGATTCTGTTTTTATTTGTTTGTCTCTATGGGGACTTTTCACTTTTCACGAAAAGGCGATTTACTCGTATAGGTTTCCAACTTATACCGTTTTATTTTTACGTCATAATTTAGAAAGTGAACGGGTTGATTTTCGTCAGAATGGATAATGGATAAAAAAAATGATTTTGCGTTGTAGGTTAGGTAGTTTAGGTAGTTAGACGTTATGTATTATGAATTGTCGAAAAAGCAGCGTCGTGTCTACAAGTAGGGAATGAATCGGTTTCTTTTGGGCAAATGTGTTCTATCGTAGACTGCATCTTCGCTTAACATCAGGCGTGAAGGCGGTCAAACTAAACCCAAGAGACAAAAAAATATTTGTATTTAATAAATGTTAAAAAATACCAACGAGTATATCAAAAACTACTAATATTGTTAAAACATCTAATGGGTACGTCCTTTAGACAGGCAAGATCCTTAGTTCCCAACTCTATATTTGGTTACATACGACATGATAGATATTTAGTAGACACAATAGTTTATAGCGTTAGCTGTTAGGTATTCAATATTCCTACTAGAGAATTCAGGGTACGAAATTGTGTGAGGCAGGCAAAATGATTAATATCTGAATGTGAATGTTGCAGAATATGACGAGGATGAAAGATGGGTGTTATAGATAAGATTATTTGGACTTGTGTGGTGAGTTGTGTGGATTGGTGAATTGTATGGTACTGTATTGGATTGTATGGTTCTATGGTTGGTGTGGTATTGTATGTCTATAAATTTATCGGCATTCAAAAGTATTTTATCAGTTATTATTAGGTTTCCATCGTACAAGCTTTACTTTGTTTGGGACTTGAAAATAATGTCCACCGTTTTTTTTTTATCACGTTAAGTGATTGAATCAAGCGTGACAATATTTAAAGGTGACACGGCACTCCAAAACAATGTTTTTTAATGTCAGTCAGAGAAAATCTTATTCGCATAAATTTATCGAGACTACGATACACTCTGGCATTTATGCGAATAATACTATCTTGTACATTCTATTTCTATGAATACTAATAGCACCTGATCACACAGCGAGAGATCAGTGAAGTGCAAAACTGATATACAATGTGGGCCACAAGCAACTTATAAAGCCTGTCACACACGTAGCTTTAATGTAATATTAATATAAAGCATAGCATGGCATATTACGATATATTTTCTACGGACATTTTCTACTGCCCTCACACGCAGCTATAATTTAAAATGTCTATTTTTGTATAGAAAATATATCGTAACTAGAGGTCCCCCGCAACTTTGTCAGCGTACGGAAGAAATTCGGCCCGCTCCCAAATTATCGTATCTTCCATACCGCTGGGTAAAAATAATAATTAGTAATTATATATTTTTTTTGTAAATCATCGCGAGCAAATTTTACCCCCACATCAATCCCAAGGGTTTTTGGTGGTGGCCCCATAGAAAAAGTTGTTCGAAAATCGGTTCGGAGTAGTTTAGGCGCTACGGTGGAATATACGTAAATAAACACATACATACCTAAGTGCTAATAGACAAAGCCCTTTCTTTTACCGTAGGTACTCGGGTAAAAAATCAAATTTACTATAAAAAGAAAAAACTTTAGTATCAGAGCAGAACTCCTTCGTTCGATTCAAATTATCTCCTTATTTATAACGTAGCGTCTCCGAAGTCACGTTTCAAATTTATATCTGCTTATGATCTATGCATAGCGTGTAACTGTTTGAACGCATTCTGTGACTTTGAATCTGGGACTCTGAATTACCTAGGTTTACAGACTTTATAGGGAAAAAAAATATCGCAATTTATCAATAGGTTTAAGTTTTAATCACACCACACTATCCTATCCGGACCTGGGTATGTTCCCGGAGGACGGGCATCAGCGTCCTCTTGGTTAACGGTGGTGAGCATTCTGCGATCCCCAAGCCGCCTGCCAAGCGTGGGGATTATGGCAACACCCCTCTTTTAAGGGGTAGACTTTCGTCCAGCAGTGGGCGTTTTATGGCTGATGATGACGACCCATCCTATTAATATTATAAATTAATTAATAAATAAATATTGGGGGATATTTTACACACAGCGCCATCTAGCCCCATACTAAGCAAAGCTTGTGAAGTTTGTCGGCAAGTTTGACTTACCAGAATGCAATCCAATCCTCAGCTTTAGCTGGTCATGCGGTCGATGCCTGATCTTGAACCGCCGGACGGCGTTCAGCAGCGCCAGAGCCATCCTGGCTACTTCAGCGGCGTGTCGGGTTCCGTTCCGCTCTGGTAGTCCTGACACCACCATGTACGCGTCGCCTATAGTTTCCACCTGATAAGAGAAGCCAATACTGTTACAAGCAAAGATGTTACAAGCATAATGCTATAAATTAATTATCACCGTACCGATTTTTCAATCGCTACCAAAAATTAACCCTAAAAATGTACTGTATAAAAGCCTATGCTATGCGCTGCTCCAGGAAGCAGGGTGTATAATACTTTTACTATTAGTAAGAAAATTTCCCGCTAGCTTCACGCTCCACTATCGCGCTTTTCTACTTCTAAGATTTATGACTTATAGTTGCATTTGCTCAAATAGCTATAATTCCTATTGTATTTATTTATGATATATAGCTTGAGTTGGCTCTATTGGTCTCCAAATCGAATTCTAAATGTTTTCTTATTTTCAAAAATAGTGAAAAGGTGACATAATTAAACTGTGACAAAATTTAAACTACGCCACTCTTCTGTTTCTCAAAGTTTAATATAGTTTAATAGTTTATTTTTCAGGAGATTTACATTTAAAACATACCGATAGACAACAGAAAAAAGTATAGCTAAATGAAAATAATAATGCTAATGATAATGCGATTTGACTTTGACTTTGAAACAAACCTAAATAATATTCGGCGTACCCTTGATCCCACGCTAGAGTGACCTGTGTCGTGGGCTCCAGGCTCATTCTTCCATTCAGCGAAACATTTAAAACGCCTAAAGTATTTCTAGACTCATATAGCCAGGCCACACGAAGACTTTTAATGATTCGCATTCGTATAAACCAGAATGCGTCATAAATTGAATACTTACGCGAGGCAAATGTGACGTAAGATTGAAATGGCAGATATTCCAATAAAACTCACCTTATAAACGTCGTAGTTCTCAACGATAGAGTCGAAGCACGTATACAGGTCGTTCAGTAAGTCTACGACCTGCATAGGTGTAGAGGACGCAGAGAGAGACGTGAAGCCGACGATGTCGGAGAAGTAGATAGTGACTTGTTCAAACGTCTCCGCTACTACTGACTGGCCGTTGATCAGTTGGGATGCTACGGATCTGGACGAAAAGAGAAACTTAAGATTAAAACCTACGGCAAAAATGTAAGAAGTGGTAGTCTAAGGATCTTTCCGCGATTTTCCAGTAATTTCTTATTTTGCGATAGAAACTAGTAGTTTGCAGCGAATTAATACCTCGCCCCAAATCTTCCAAGCTCCTTTACCAATTTGGCTCATACTCGAACTTGATAATTTTATCTGCACAAACTACTTGCTTACAAAACTTTATAAAGGTCTAATCAACAGACCGCAAGTCACAGTCAAACAATTACACATAGAAACGACGATTTGTCAATTTAGAGTCAGAGACCTTCGCTTCTCTTGGTCAAATATTTTATTTCACCATAATGCACACTACCATCAAAGTAAGTTATATTTAGGTCGGTTCAGATGGTTAGTCGTATACGACTAAAAGGTCTTTTTAAATATAGTAAAATAAATAGCAAAATCTGATTGGTTACATTGAATTTTAGTGCAGGTAATGTCTGCCTGGGTCTGAAAATAAAATAGTAACTGTACATATTGAAGTAGCATAATATTAAGTTTGTTTTGGTACTTACTTGGGTAATAACTGATACAAAAGCTCTTCACATTTCTTCTTCTCTTCTAAATAATCCTGAGTGCGCTCGCTGACTAGTGATTCCAAGTTATTAGCGTACTGTTCCATACGGGAAAGCAAATTATCTAATATATTACTACTTTCTTGAGCCCTGTGAACAAAACATGTTAAATTATTTGGTGATAAATTTGGATTAAACTGAATAAAAAAATATATATGAAAACTGTCGTGGTGTTGACAAACTTTTGTTTTATGTAAAGAGATTATTCATGTTTAACTATAGTTGGAGCGGAGAGAGAGGAGCCAAATCCTCCAAGACGGAGTGTCAGACTTAAGTAAACATGAGTAATCCACCATAGTAATAAACAAAAAAATACAAGGATCATTTTATTGAACGCATTACCTCTCGTGTGAAACTTCCCAGCAATATAAATAACAACTGTTGTATCATGACTTTTTACATCGACCAAAAATCTTCAATGTTTGTATAAAAAAATAATGCTTTGTACTTATTTGGAAGTTATAAGAGGTTTTGAGTCCCCTCGTTCTATTTAATTTGCTTCCACGTATTTTAAAGATTTACAATTTGGTTTTGTACGGATAAAAACCAATTTGGGTTAAGTACAGTGAAACATAATATTATATTGTCAATAACATGTACACCTTTATACCTGTGCTCCGCAAATAAATGATTTGATTTGATTTGAAAAAAGGAATTCCTAAGAATTACAAATACAAATAGTTTATTGACAACACCAAAGTTTTCAAGTCAAATTTCATTTCAAGTAAGTCACAAAAAAATAATCACTTACTAGAATGAAATAATAATTACAAAAATACGTTAATAATCTCTTATTTTAAAATAAGCTTCAATGTCATAAAACAAATTCTCTTGTAACCACGCTCTGAGCTTGGTTTTGAAGCACCCGGTGGATGGAGCATCCCAAATGGAAGCTGGTATACGGTTGAACTTATATAATTGTTGTTATAGAACAAGGCTACATGGCTACGTAAGGTTTTGAGTTAAATGATGAAAATAGAACCATGTATTTTCCCTAAAGGTGGATTAAAATGTAGAACACAGTTCAGAAATAAAAAATATTATATAAATAGGTGACAGAGAAACATTAGCAAATTTCGTTTCAACCATGAGTTTAGCTGAAAAAGACAATTGGTTAACTGAAAAAGAAGCAAAGCTGAATAAATAATAATCAGAATATTTTTTCTAATAGAAAATAATTATTTGTTTTCTAAGTACTTTGTAATGGTCAAAGTTTTAACGACCTTAAATGTTTGCAGTACAGATAAGTACGTCTTGTTACTTTTAATGGATGCTTATAAAAGTTTACATTTACGTTAGTTAGTGTAACATAACGTTCACAGAAATGTAACTTTCGTTGAAATTTAAATTAATTTTACTAAAAGTTCTCGGTCTCAACACGTGAAAGTTTGTAGAATAACTAAAATATGAGTTTAATTACAGTCTCAGCTGCTCCAATGCATTGTTATTAATGGATTTTGATAATAAAAATAGTAAAAAGAGCCTTTGTCATTGTATTCTTTGGAGCTATCTGAGTTCCATAGACTACAAATTATAGACACAGCTCTAATAGTCAAATATAATATCTCGCTTTATGAATAACAGAATATCTAAACTGCACTCTGAATAGTCAATATTATATAACGACTGAATAAGATATCCGGATGTGAACGAAACTATAGTCGGACTATCCGATATAATTACACATGGAGTATTCCCGCAAAAATAATAATTAAGAAACGTGCAATAACCACGCCAGTTTTCATAATAAAAATAGTAGGTATAACGACTGTTTTCAAAACTGTTCTCTCATTATTCCTGTTCTACTTAGCAGTAATTACAAACACAATGAAATTGCATACAAATTAGTAAGTAATATTTGAAGTAAACGTAATTTATGGACGTTGTGAAAAACATGACGTGTGAACACAATATATGCCCTTATTTATGTTACGAGTAACTGTTATATAATGATATACTATAGTATAGCAGATCATTACATATTATATAATATATTATGTGTTACACTGTATACATAATATAACATAACGATAATACAATAATAACAGTTATATTATGTTATTAATATAACATAATATAACTGTATCTTATTATAACAGTATAGCTGCTATACTGTTATAATAAGACATGTTAAACAGTTATGATAAGATATGCTACACTGTGATAATAAGATATGCTATATTAGCCACTCCTCTAATGTTTAGCTAAATAGAAATAAAAGGAAATTGTTAGCATTAAGAACCTGATAAGGCAAGAGATTAAAAATAAACAAAAGCGTTTTTATGGAAGGAGATGATAGAACCAGTATCCAAAGTATATGTACATAAACATTACTTGTTGAGCCTTCTGATCGCTCCCTTGAGATGCGCGAAGTCAGGCCTCTCTGTGGGCTCTTCAGCCCAACACCGGCGCATTAGTTCTGCAGCGTCGTCTTCTTCACAGGACCGGCGGTGCGAGGTGTTTGGCCGAAGGCAACTCGCGATTATCGATTCAATTATTTCTAAAAGAAAAATCGATTATCGTATTTTGTAAGATTGGATTGATAGTGCATTATGAATTTATGTAGACAGATTTTTGCGATCGACTACTTTCGTTGTTATAATTATAATATTGTTTGCTCGTATAATGTCTATTAAGACGTCTGTCACATAAGATGTTTTTTATGCTATCGTAATAAAATCATGACCTCACTTAGTATTTAATTATAATACATAATTATGCATTACTATCTCATACAAAATTTCATAAAGATCAGTTCGCAAGTTATCGTCGAACAAATATACATACAAACGCCGACTTGTTTGTCCCCTTACCCTCAGAGACCTTCGCTTCGCCATATAACTTCCCCAGTCTATAGTACTTTAATTTGATCTTAGGGCAATTCAGTTCAACAATCATGTAATAGGTTTATTCCGACAGAATAATTCAAATTGCAACACTTGGTGTTATTAACAGCCAAAAAACGTTGACTACTGGATGTAGGCCTCCCCCTTAAGAGGGGTGTTTGCCATGATCCCCACGCTTGGCAGGCGGCTTGGGGATCGCAGAATGCTCTCCACCGTTAACCGAGAGGACGCTGCTGCACGTCCTCCGGTGGTTCTGGATGCAGTTTTAGGACATACCCACGTCACACTTAGTGTAAAAGCATTATCGTTCAGAACAAACTCTAAATAAACCTTTACCTTTTTTCCTTTTGATAGTTTTTTTTACCTTTTGGCGGCAGATCGATCTCCGGTCCGAGCCAGAATACGCCCTGCCGGTTCACGATCTCGTGCATTATGATCCCAAACGAATACACGTCGCCTTTCTGTGAGCCTTCTGGGGGCAGTTCTGACATGCGAAGGAGCTCCGGGGCCGTCCAGAGAAGACCTAGGAGAAAAAAAAATTGCTCAAAATTTGTAACAGTTGTATAATTATTATATCAGATAGCGTTGTGTTAACTGTCCTCCAAATTATTTTTATTCAAAAATAATTATATGTTATGTGTGTATCATTGGATGGTGACTGCGAGTGATATTTACTACTGAGCGTTATCCCGGTAACTCTTACCAGTATCGCATGGCAAGTTAAATTGACGTCCTGGTTGTTACACTTTATAGTAGCAAAAAATGTTAAGTCCAAGGCCAAGGTATGGCCCTTGGACGGCATGTTATCTCTAACATAAGAGCTGGCCGCTCTGCCTATCTTTAAAATGGCTAACAGAATTTGAAATTATTCACAAACATCCAAGAGGACTGAACATTGATGATTCTACGAAGCCTTTTGATGCCCTTATCAAAATACATAAAACATCAAAGATTTTGTTTATTTTTTTCTCTCCTCAACAAAAATATACATTTTCCAGCCATTTTCATAGTACGTCGATCGTAAAATGGGCGCGAATCCGCCGCAAGATAAACGACAATGAATAAGATTTTTATGGAACGTGTTTATTTTCTCTCTCTCTCTCCAAAATAAATAACGTATAAATCTAGTAACGCCGTTTGTACACAAGGCTAAAGTACCAAACAGACTGCGAAGCAAATAGCACTGACTGACTAAGCGCTTGCGTTTAAGCTTCTTGGATAACTTAAACGAACAGAGCTTATATATATTATTAAAAAAAAAACTTTGTTCCTTTTTTACTTTTTACTTACTATCACTCTAATTGTACTGTTTCAGGGAGCAACAAGTGCTTTTTCAGCGAGCAACAAGTATTTTTTACTAACTGCACACAGAGAGACTACACCGGTGAACATATGCCCACTCGTGTACTAAATACCAAGTGAATTTACTAGCAGAGCATTCATTTATTATAAATTCAACATTAACTTGTTCTAGAAATTGATTATTGATTATTTGTTCCAGTTATTGATTGATTGAATTTTTATTTAGTTTCAATGGCCTTTTTCTTTATTTCACTGTGTAACTAAAGCGAACAACGCATGTCCAGTCGGTACCCGAATCAATACTTGCGTTGCCTTGTATACGAACGTCTTAAAACTCAAAGCGAAATAAACAAAAGAACAATATCTTTTCAGAAAGGGTATCCACACAAATAGGGAAAAAAATATTCGAAAATTGTTCGAAAAGTTCATTTGTATTTGTCAAAGAGACATTTATAAATGTTTGTTGGTGATGACCGGCCATTAATTTGACTGAATCTGATAAGTTTTGGAGGTCTAACTAAAGTTGGTAATAACTCTCAGTTATAAAGTCTGGGAAAAACATAAGATAAATAAATTTACTGTTAAGTTTTTGAGAAAAAAGGCATTTATGGGTCACCGTTTCACTCATGGCGGGAATTTCAAATCTTAAACACTTTTTATTGTCTTTTTTGTTTTGCCTGGTAGTTATTGCAAAATAATCGCAACATTAGCGGCAACCGATGATTATTATTTAAATTATCACCTGGATTTATTTATCAGTTTAATACATTCTTTGATAATCCGTTTCAAATTGCAAAAATGAGTTTATCAAGGAATGTACTTACATACTTTTTCGCTGTTTGAAATGTCCAGCAATTTAAATTTTATTTTTATTTATTAGCGGTTATACCTTCTTCGTTGGAAGGATCAAGTGGAGAAAGACTTCAGGCTACCCTACCCAGTAGCGAGAGACGGCTCAGGACAGAATGGAGTGGCGTCTCTTGTATCGGAGGCCAAGACCTAATATGGGTCATTGCGTCATTTTAGTTATAGTTGGTTATACCTTCTGATGCATAGTGGTTGGTAAGTTAAGCATCTGCATTTTTTTTCTCGCTTGTACGCGTAACATTTTTCGTCGGCAAATAGTTAAAACAAACAATGATATTATGTACAAAAACGAGATTAAATTCTAGGGATATTAGCTTATCGATGGATAAGAGAAAAAAAACTAAAAGATATTTTTCATTGTAAATCCTACTCTATGTTTTGTGCAATAATGCTAACAGTGAAATGTAGTGTTGTACTAACGAATCCAGCAGGGCTAGCATGCGCACCGCGAGAAAATTTTCTGTATTCTTAAAAACAGGACAAGGCTACGACTCTGTATAAGTCTGTCTTGTTTTCTCACGACATAAAGACACGACAAATTTTTCTCGCGGTGCGCATGCTAGCCCTGCTGGGGAACAGCGCCGTGTTAAGCTGGCTTGGAATCCAAAATGTTACAAATAATATATAAATATTTCAGCGGGTTTTTTAGTGGAACCATTATTAAAAAAATAACCTTAAAAAAATTGCTATCTTACGTATATCGTCACTCCATCGAATCTAGACTGGTTTAGTAAGAGGATAGGCTAGAAACTTAGTCATTACTAAACAAGAGCTCAGTATTACGGGCCTAGGATTACTTAGGACCCGCGTTCTCACAGTTTCAATTCCAGTGGTCTCCCATTTCCCATTATCATCTCAATTAAACATCTAAAGAAATAAACTACCCATTCTGGCAAAAGATGCCCAAAAAAAAGTTTAGCTGGTTTGGTTAAGTTTTCTTTGTTTTCAGTTTGTTTTTTTCGGAAAAATATTAGTTATGTAAACATGACGTTTCCAAATAATTGTATAAGAGAAAACAGTATACTTATTTATATTTAATCTCGCCAGACGACATTCACATAAAATATAGACTTTGTCTCCAAAACCAAAGAGCAAAACTTAGGGATTCAAATCACATTTCCAATAACTACAAATCCATAACCCTTTTCAGCGCTAGAGCGTGTTATCTGAAACATGCGTACTAACTTTCGTATTTTGGTAAGTTTTCCGCTCTTAGTCTGAGCAGTCTCTTCTGCCTAATGCGTACAAAATAAAATTATGATTCTTGTAATATAAATTCTACATACGATGATAAGCTAAAATAGCTAAAATATAAAATGCTACGTCAGAGACCTTTGAGTGGCATTAATTAATTTAAAGGGGCTGACTTTTCATTTATTTTAGTACATACATTTGCAAATAATTTACATCTGCGCCCCGCGGATATACCCGCGAATGTTGGGATAAAAAATTAGCCTATGTTTTTTCCATGGTTTAAGATATACCAAATTTTATCAAAGTCTGTCCAGCCTTTCCAGCGTGAAAGAGTAACAAACATACACACACATGCACATACACACCAACAAATTTTCGCTTTCTTAATATTAGTGGGATTTAAAGACTAGATGATAAGTCGTTTTTACGAACTGGGCAACAATCTTACCTACTGGTTTTTTTAAAAATCTACTTAAGATCATAATTATGCAGGGTACGCGGTACGGTAAAAGTAAGCCGAAAGGAGCTCATTGCGTACAAATTTTACTTTTACATCATATTACTCACTTTTACATTACATTTTAATAACTTTTACTAATACATTTTACAATGGAACAGTTGATTTAGTTTTCACGATTGCAAATTGGCCAGATTTTATAAAAAAAATACTTTACAAATTATTTTTTAATTAGTACTTACCACCTTTTTGCATAATCCTATGTTATTTTGCTCTCTCGCACTTAGTAGTTTAAAGCATTTTTTTTTTTATTATTAGTGGTAGGACTACTGCAGAGTTCGCCTGGGAAAGTACCACACCTTTGCCAGTTATTCATCTGCCAAGCAGTAGTGTGCAAGCATTACTGTGTTCCGGTTCGAATAGCAATGTTACCATATAAATTACTGTGGGTATGAAGAGATTTAACATCTCTCAGAGATCATAGATCTCTAAGAGATCTAATAAAATATCTCAAGGTGACGAGCACAGTACAGCGCAGGATTATTTTGAGCAAGTTCACAGTTCTGGCACTGCTACTGTTAATAGCAGGCGTGACGCTTACCACCAGTCTTGCTCGTCTCGTCACTTGATTGTGAAAACAAAAATTACAAAAGAAAAAACAGAAACGAATTGTAAAGTAAAATAATACTAAAAGATGAACACTGTTATACTGAATAATAGTTCTCGGATAGTTATCTTGGCTGTTAAAAAAATCACTTACGCGTCCAAAAACTGTGAGCCCTGGAATCCTTCTCCGAAGTCCTAAAGGCGTGTAGACCGAAGTCAGTGATCTTGAGCACGAACCTTGAGTCCACGACACAGTTGCTTGACTTCAGAGCCCCGTGGGAACGGATGTCGGAGCCATGAAGATAGTGCATACCCTAGAAGAGAAACTTTATTAAAACACAAATGATAAAATTTCAGCTCTACCTTTAAAACGAGTTGGAGGACCTTCGTCTTTTGGTAGGCCTTATAACCGGTCATTGCAACCTGAACAGTTACTTATACAAACTGAGAACCACGGACAGTCCTTTATATCGTGGCTGCATGCAGGACAATGAAACCGTAGAGCAAGTGCTGTGGCAGTGCAAAGTCACAGAACTAACGATAATCGCTACTGGATTGCATTAGGCAGTTTTATCTACGCAACGGCTTGACCGCTTTTCATTATCACCCACTGGAGCTACTATGCCAACGGTCTAGAGCCTCGCTCCGAAACTTCAAGGAGCTGGGTTGGCTCGGGTAGACGCTGGCGGGGAAAATGCACAATACACCCCAAGCGGGACCTCAGTGCAGGGTTTATCGCTAGTTGGAATAGTGACTCAATTATACCCCACATTTATTATTAACATTCAATACTTTAAGGGGTCAATTTACCTATCATTATGAACAACTTTTCCTAAAGAACTAATACTTAAATCGCAAAAAAAATCTGCTTGAACTTTTTGTATGGAACAGCTGCTTTATCGCAAATTCGCAATTTTTGTGTTGGTGTCTTAGAAAAAGTTGTTCATAATGACGACCCTCTAGTATCAGGTAGAATATATCTATAAATATAACGCCCATAACACCTTGATATAAAAATGTAGTAGGTTTAGAGCCAAAGTCGTCCTAAAACTAGAGGCAACTGGTCCCACAAGAGGCACTAAAATAGATAGAGAAGTTACTCCAAGAGCACAGAGATAAGCAACGACATTTCAGTTGATCTCGGCTTCAAGGTCTTGAGCTTCGGTAGTCTGTTTATCGTTTTTGTATCTAATACATTTCAGGGAGTGTGGCTTCGAATCGCATAACTTTATTCCGCCTTCAGCTTCTATTATTCGATGGCCAGTGAAAACGCTATCAAAGCGACATCCTGACATAGTGAATATTTTCAAAACTAAAGCATAAACATTTCATATAAGTTTTTATTCGAACGTGTGGAAGATTGTGTATACGAGATTATGGAACTCTCTGCTGAAATTTTTGTTCCTCGAAAACTATTACGAGTGTCTTACACAAGTGTCGCATAAGCCATTTTCGTTGTTTACTCTAGCTTCTTAGAGTAAACAAGTTCCTTCTAGCTAAGCCCGCTTTGCTTCATTCTAGACCGCATCATTGTTTATTAACATAAGCAGGCTTATAGCAAATAAGCAAAAACAAACCTACATCAAATAAAAACAGCATAATGTTTTCTGAGTAAATACACGTATTTTTAAACAAAACCACTGCCTAAATATCTGTCTATATAAATATACTCGATTAATAAAACTCGACGTTATATTTCCCGAATATAATAGCACACACACCAATTTGTACGCTATACAATCACCCTCCGATTCAACTGCAAAAAAGGTTTCAGGAAACTCGTACAAAAAGCAAACGAAACCTTTGCTAGCATATTGTGTCCTTTTTAAAAACACCTAACACTTAAGGGGAGTACTCACTGAAAGCCATTGACCACAAAAAAGTGAAAGCCCTACTTCTTACGTAGAACGGCTCTCAAAACAATGTTGTAAAGCAATTGTATGGAAAACCGCTGTCGCCAGTTTCACACATAATTGTAAATAAACTACGACGAAAAAATTACAATCATTGGTCGCGGATTAGAAGTAAAACGCTCAAAATGCCATTTTACAACAGATTAAAATTGATCTAATTACAATGCAATGTGGTTTGGTTTCCTACGCGTGCCTACCTATTAAAATTATCTTTTTGAGGGTTCTCAGTTTAAAAACATGTATATTAGTAGAATTGTCATCAAGCGCATTTGCACTTAATGCTGGCTAGCGCGGTCCGCCACATTTCCGTTCTATTCTCTTCTTCTTCAGTGAGTATGACGTAAGAACTTGAGCTGGAGCATGACGTGTATCAATACATCGACTTTCGTATTATAGTAAGTAATGTGACTTAAAATGTCCTATAACTGTTTGTGTACTAGATTATTATTTTAATATTCAGAATTAATATTTAATAAGAATGTTGCGGTCGATGATGGAGCACGCTTGCCCACAAGAAACCGATATATATTCATCGGGAAACACCCACTTGTGAAGCGACTTCCACTATTTATAGCGGTTTGCACAAAAAAAAGAAATCAACTTGTTTAGTTTTTGTCAAATTAATTTATAATAAAATATTCATAAATTTATTTTATGACATCGATGTGGCTGAGCTATACTTCTACGTTACATACATTTTGTGATAAGCTTTATTTAACGATATATGTACTATGTAAACCTTTAAATTAAGCCTCTTAAATTAATTTCCATCTAATCACACTAATATTATACATATATGTGAATGTGAAAGTTTGTCAGTTTGTATACGGTTGGTTACCTTTATACGTCAAAACGGTTGAACGGATTTGTATGAAACTCGAAACGTTGATAGCTTATTTGTCGAAATAACATCAACTAATCAAATAAATAAATTTCGGCGGACATTAATCAAACTGCGCCATCTAGGCCCAAACTAAGCAATGCTTGTACTATGGGAGCCAGATATTAACTGACAGAGTTACATATATTCCATGCCTCTTTTTTTGTAATATTCCATGCCTCTTTTTTTGTAATTACATACATCACCCAGACACAGAACAAATATTTATGTTCGTCACATAAATATTTGCCCTGGTTGGGGTTCGAACCCACGCACTACAGCTCTGAAGGCAGACATGCTACCAACTGAGCTATAAGACAGTGAACATTATGCTACTTGATAACGTCATCATCACCGGTTTACATCATCACGCGGGTGAAACCGTCGCGCGCAGCTTTTTTTTTTACAACAATTTGGAGTTCTCACATTTTACACGTATAGAGCAAGACGACCAACTACTCAGGCTATGTAGTTTGCTTGCTGTTATATGCTTATATACAAGTAATGTCTCACTTCACAAAAGTGAAAACTCCCCTTTAAGGGTATCCTCTCAGTAAGGGCTACAAGTGTTGCTCTTAAATTTGTACAAGATGTTAACCTGAAAGTTTAATAGCCCGAACGGTCGAGTTTGGGATCGTAAAGTTTGCGAGAACTGACTTTTCGGCCCTAACTTATTAGTTGAAGCCCCACGCTCGGTCTCAGACATAGTAACTTTTGATAAGTGTGAAATAGTTTTACAATTTTGTTTTGTCATTTGCCACGAAGGCTCCAAGAAGGAAAGGAATGTTTTTTTGAATAATTCTAGTATAGGTATGTAGGTATGTTTTGATTATTCATTTGTTTATCGTTGCTTCAAGACCTGGTGAGACGATTGCAATTGACAAACTTTATATCATTATCCATTGATCGATTGTCATTGATCGTTTACGAGGACAAGCCTTTGTGCTTCAAAAATAATCATATTCAGAGCTCATGATAAACATTTGTCCGGGATATTCATACCCTGAATAATCTGGTTCATACGGCAAACATACTGTACTTAACCATGTAGGTCGTTTGGGTCATTGTCTTTCTATTCGGCCATAACTCACACGGGCATAATCTATCACTATTAAGAATGTTTATTCATACAGGGGTTTCTTTATTACCTTGACAATATCAGACATCAAGCTGACTTTGAACATCCAATCCAGTTTGATAGACTCGTTTTCTAATATATCCTGCAGCGATCCTTTTGGGCAGTACTCCGTTAAAACACAGCAATGAGGTGGGTCTACGCAAGCTCCAAAAAACCTGTAACAAAATTAAATATCAGTTTCAATCAAAAACTATGTACATGTTAGAGATATCTCCCAACAAAACTAATTATAAAACAGTCCAGTGGCTTTTCAGAAAAATAATCAGCCCTTGTAAATATACCAGCATTTTTGTTCTAATTATCGGATTATATATACCAACCACAACTAACCTTAAGGGAAATGGAGATGCGGTTGAAATTGATGAGTAGACCTAGCCAGAGGAGAGTAGCTTTTAAGTGAGGGTGAACACGAGTAACGCACTATTTTGCTTGGCAAGAAATTTTCTGTTTGATGGCATAGCAAGCGAGCAAGCATTCGAAAGTGGTCTACTGATGCTATGGTACTTCATGATGTTTTCTATCACCGGCAGATTTTTGATCATCCATTCGAAGACTGATCGGATCGTATGTTGCTTAACATCGTTGATCTTTTACAACCGCCTAATCAAGTTACGCCACTGAAGAGAGAAGTGAATAAAACGGAAATGTGACGGGACGCGATAGCCGGCAGTGTAAATGCGCTTAATGTCAATTCTACCAATATACATGTTTTTAAACTGAGAATACTCAAAAATACAATTTTGAATAGACGCGTAGGAAACCAAACCACATTGCATCGTAATTAGATCAATTTTAATCTGATGCAAAATGGCATTTCAGGCGTTTTACTTCAAAAATGCGCGACCAATGATTGGCATTTTTTCGTCATAGTGACTATACAATTTTATGTGAAACTGGAGACAGCGGTATTCCATATAATTGCTTTACAACATTGTTTTGCCAGCCGTTCTACCTAAGAAGTAGGGCTTTGGCTTTTCTGTGAGTTACGCCACGACCGCTACTAAATTAGAATAAGATACAAACATGATCTTTGGCTGCAAATGCAACAGTTTCCGATCTATACAAGGTATTTAAAAAAAACTTCAAAGCAAAATACGCATTTTCTTTTACTTGGGTGTTTGGGTGACATATCTTTTCCAGCTATTTTGATTTAAAAACCAAACTACTGAACCGATTTTGGTAAAAGTAACTTCCTTTCAAATAAAAAAGAGATCATTTTTCAATAAAAAAAATTATACTTAAATGACGGAGTTCTGGTAAACATAAAAATAATTAGTTGACGGCAAATAATAACCTTTGGCTGCAAATGCAACAGTTTCCGTTCTGTACAAGTTACTATTAAAAAAAACACAACCGACTTCAAAGCAAAATACGCAATTCCGTTTACTTGGATGACATATCTTTTCCAGCTATTTTGATTTAAAACCCTAACTACTGAACCGATTTAGATGAAATTTCCACTACCACTGAAAGTAAGAAATATCTGAAAGTAAAGTAAATCCTTTCGAATAAAAATAAATAAATTGGTAATTGATAACAAACATCAAATAAAAAATTGTAGGTTAAATAACCTTTGGCTACAAAATCAACAGTTTCCATTCCTTAAAAAAGATCGTAATTACCTTGCCACGTGATCATGTTCCAAGTCCTTCATCTTCTTCAACTCGAGAAGAAGCGGGCGAGTGAGGTCGATGCGTTGCTTGTCCATAGTCTTGATGGCCACTCGGCAGCCCTTGTAGAAGCCGCATGGAGTGTACACTTGCCTGTCGCCAGCTAATGAGGTAGCCTCGTCGGAGAACGTCGTCTGAAATGAACGGAACTTGAAGCGAAGCAAAGATCTCTGAGTCTAAGAGGACAAGTCAGTGCTTGCTGTGTATGTATATTTGTTTGAGGATAACTTGCGAGCCGTTGATTATATTCATTTATTTATTTTCATAGCACATATAACAGAAAGTAACAGATTATCTTATGCATACAATATAAAGGTAACGATCTAGGTCACTTTCCAAAACATTATGTGCCTAGTATGGCTTTGACTTATGTGTATAATCGTAAGAGGTACTTTTAAATAATTTCGAAAATACAATTTACAATATTTGTGAACGAAATAACTTATGTTGGAAAAAATTATGAAATAATCCAAAACAATTTTTATGTATAATTTAAACAGAATACTTTTTAGTTTAAATTGAAAGCGGCTCAACTTATTATCAAAGATATCAATGTATATATTATAAACGTTTGTAAGCAAGTATTTCGTGTAAATATACAATTGTCAAGTCCGATTATGAGCCAAATTGATCAAGGGGCTTGAAAGATAGAGGTTGCGATGCCTCAGTTCACTCCGAACTACTATTTACTTACAAAGTGTAACAAAAATGTTCAACAATACTGAAGGGTATGTATGTACTCATCATTATGAACAACTTTTACTATGGGGCAACCTTGAAATCGCGAAAAAGAATCAGGCGTTCCTGTTATATACAAAAAGTTCATTGACCTTGGACAAAATGTATGGACCAGCTGACTTTTTTTACTACTAATAACTTTCGTGTAAACGTACGAATTTGTATTGGTAAGTGACAGTGCAAGTGAATAGAGCCCGATCCTAATTTACTAAGCCACAAGTGTCATATAAATATTAACCGATTAGTACAATTGAGAAGTACGAAGCTCGTGTAATCTAGGCGTTACAGTAAGCTGGCATTATGATTATTAAGTAATGCTAAGTACTTTAGCTTAACAAATTGGAAACAACTGACACAAAAAAGGAAGGAATGGAAGTCCCAGGAACAGGCCTATGCCGGAAGGCAAGCTGGGGAAAAACATAAACCAGAGAAAGCTGAAAAGCCGATGTCAAAACTAAAAATATATTGGACATTTAAATAATCAAATAGGAAATTTCGAACATTCAACACTTTCAATAGCAATAATTTGACATGCCACAGCAGAAAGGGCTATAATAATAATAATAATAAGTACTTTAGCTTAAACAAATTCTTAAAATACAAATGTATTAACAACGGAATAGAATAAGGCACCCCGCTCAATATTGATATACCCCAATGGGGTAAATGTTGTTAACTCTATAAAATATGCTACACAGGTCTGCGTGTAAATTATACAATATTTAATGCATGACGCTTACCACTGGGTGAACGTCTTGCTCGTCTCGTCACTTGATTATATTTAGAAAAACGGTTTAACAATACTGAAGAGTATGTATTTACTCATCATTATGAACAACTTTTACTGAAGGGCCAACATTGAAATCGCGAAAAAAAAACAGTTGTTCCATACAATTTTGCCCAAGGTACTTTACCTTGGGCAAAATGTATGGAACGGCTGTTTTATTCGCGATTTCGGGTTTGCCCCATAGTAAAAGTTGTTCATAATTATGAGTACACACATACCCTTCAGTATTGTTGAACCTTTTTGTTACACATTGTACATGTTATAAAATGTATGCAAGAAACTATTGAGTACCCGTGACCCGTATAATACTGTACCGTAACCTACATCAAGGCAAATTGTTAACATCATTAAATAATAACAAGGAGCCTTCTCGTTTACCCCGAGTGGGTTGACTGAAATCAAAAGGGTTTTTCCTCAAAGTGAGCGTTTCAGAAAGTACATTGTATGTAAGCTGTCTCATTTCCGTGTCACAGTCAGATCTTTAATAGGATGAAGCTGAAGGGAGAAGAGTTTTTGTTAGAGTGGGCTTACTGTTTACACCCACGTTAGTCTGTGGCACAAGCCACACATACACACACAAATTTAGAATTCTTTGTGTCAATTACTGGCACTTTTTACGGCTCAGCAGGTCTGCATTGAGAGCTGATGGGATTGGGTTCGATACCACACGACATTTTTATTCATATTTTATATTATATTATATGTTTATTTGTCGTATTGTGATTATGTGTCTAGGTTTTGTATGTATTATAAGTAGGTATTTAAAATAAATATAATATAAGTCACTCTCAGTTATCTGGTTGTCATAGTACAAGCATTTCTTAGTTTGGGGGCTAGATGGCGCTGTGTGAAATGCCCACCAATCTTTATAGGCCTGGACACGCGTGTGTTCAAACATGCTTTTCATTATCTAGACACGCATGAAAATTCTAGCGTGTCCAGATGGCAAAATAACAACTGATATGAATTTTGAGTTTCACCAGCTGGACACCCGCGTGTCCAGATGGCGAAATACCAACTGATACGAATTTTGAGTTTCACCAGCTGGACACACGCGTGTCCAGATGGCGAAATACCAACTGATACGAATTTTGAGTTTCATCAGCTGGACACACGCGTGTTCAGATGGCGAAATACCAACTGATACGAATTTTGAGTTTCATCAGCTGGACACACGCGTGTCTAGATGGCGAAATACCAACTGATACGAATTTTGAGTTTCATCAGCTGGACACACGCGTGTCCAGATGGCGAAATACCAACTGATACGAATTTTGAGTTTCACCAGCTGGACACACGCGTGTCCAGATGGCGAAACACCAACTGATACGAATTTTGAGTTTCATCAGCTGGACACACGCGTGTCCAGATGGCGAAATACCAACTGATACGAATTTTGATTTTCATCAGCTGGACACACGCGTGTCCAGATGGCGAAATACCAACTGATACGAATTTTGAGTTTCACCAGCTGGACACGCGTGTCCAGCCCCTCGAGTCCACTTGGTGAGTAACCCATATTTATCGAATATATATTAATTGATACAAATTGAAGCGATTTCCTTGGAAAAATGGCTTGAGTTTATACTGGAACAGCCTTCTATTGGCAATCGATTTCAGACAAATTACTTAAAAGTTTCGTGTCGAGGCGGCGGCACGTCATAAAATGTGTTTTATGACGTACCGCCGCTTTAGTAGGTACGTAATATGCAGTATTAATGGGTCTTTTCCGATAGATACAATCTAGGTGTCTTTAACTCGTGTGAGTTGGTTTCTTTTAGAAAAGCGTGCTCCATCGTAGACCGCATCTTCGTTTAACATCAGGCGAGTTAGCAGTTAAACGCAAGCATAAAAAGAAATATAAATAAAACCGACAGAACTTATCCATTAGGTACACGTCAATTGTTTACACCCACGTTAGTCTGGGAACTAGCTACAACATCGAGCTAAGCTACGTCTCTATGACACCAATATGTAAATTCTTTGTTGGTTATTTTTGATGTGAACAATAGAAACTTGATTTAACAATATCTGAAGCAATTGTAGTCGATAGATTGTACTTATAGCTATGGTAACCAAGAGACAATAGGCCAGATGACTAGTTTTTTTTATTGTCCTATTAAAATATGGCCCATAAGTATAGCCGATTAATGAAAAGAAAATTAAAAACTGATCAAAAATAAGCAACTTCTAAGCATTTCGATATCATGCTAGACAGAGAGGCGAAACAGCAAATCGTGACGTCACTTCTCTGTACGCCATATAAAATCTATTCTGACAAGTAAGGCGTGACGTCATTTTTTGTTTTGTGGGTAAGGGACAGAGTTGGCTCTACCAAAAACTTTAAACGCCTATAATACCAGAACATTAATAACCGATTTAAATTATTTTATCAATAAACATACTATATTTACTTAAATTCTTCATCAAAGCAATTGGTTTCAACGATGTAAACATCAGTCATCTACCCTATTATGAAAGGAGCGGAAGAGAGGCCTTGGTCTTTGCCCAGAAAAAAGATAATAAGTATACTGTGAGATAACAATTTTCTCTTTTTTCATATTTAACAATTCGAACGAACTGTGAGATTTTCGTGATCCTATCTTGATTTATTCCTTCGTTCAAACTTATCTTGTAGGTAAGTCAAATTACAAAGAAGTTATAACAAAATGTAAAGGAAAAAGAATTACCATACCTACGAAAACTTACGGGAATTGCCTCCAGCGTAACTCAAACCTTTACCTAAAGTCGAATTCTAAAAAATAAACTTAAGAATCTCAAAAGCGGCTTCCTCTAACTAACCCTTAAGGGATACGCACAAAGAAAGAAAGAAAATCTTTGACTTTCCTCTTAGAAAAATATGCCGGTAAAATTTTCCCAAATTTATCGGTATGTAGCGTTAAATTTCGAGTCATTCCGGAATGACGACGAGGTGAAAAAGAGCAATTCATACGTACACTGGGGAATGAGTGAATATAATAGAATAGAATGTAAAGGACGTAACCCATGACACACTAATACATACACATAATCAGCTTTTTTACACTCAACTCCTGGATACGCCTACCTTTTTAGTAAAAACATTATGCATAAAATGTGTATGAAAATATTAAAAATATTTTTAGACTTTAAGAATACTAATTTAGGGTTCCTGTTTACTTTTGCTGCGTCAAATAATTTACAACACATTAAATACAAAATGATATTGCAGACAATAATTAAACAAATAGTCTATGGTCTATAAATTATAGTAGACAAATAAGTACCTATATAATAAGTGGACAGCCTCGCCTAGTGAACTAAAAAAGTGGTCGGGTAAAGTACTATAATCAAGAAACATCCTTCTTCCTTACTTAACGCCTGAAACAAAATCTGCGCTTCTGGTTATTACCACGACCAAACAAGGGTCAGCGGGGCAGTACCAATTTAAGTTATTGCTTATTTTATACGTTGCCCGGGCCCTGTAACCGTCGTACAACAATAACAGGCGAAGGTACAAGGATTTCGTGAAATTCATTTATATTGTTCGCAGTTTCGTTACAAATGTCGGCAAATTGTATAAGGGCGACTAGAGACGGGAAATTATTCGAAAAGTAAATCACATAGTTCGAGTCGCTCAGTAGATTCTACCGATCAATTAATTTGTTCATTGTAAACCCCAAAATATATTAATATAGACAAAGAGGCGATCAAAAAATGCTTTATTTTCTTACATAGCAATAAAGCACATGCCTCCAAAAGAACAAGTGTTTTGGTGTTCGTTTTAAAAAACAACACTCGGTAAGTTGAACTTTGTTTTCATGTATATTTAAGTAGCAAACACCTACTAAGTTAATCACGTTTATTATTGGAGGTATCTAAAGTGTTTTTTTTTAGTAAAAACGTGCTTAAACAACAAAGAAGATACTCGAAATTAATGTCAATTCCATTGACATTGCAATGTGAAATTGAATTGGAATTAATGACTGAATACATTTTTAAATCCTTATTCATTCACTTCATGCCATCTTATTAAAAAATCTGTACAGGATAAAGATACCGATCTTTATCCGAGAACGCGATAGGTAAGCGATGTAAATAATTAAACTAAATGCCATATTTAGTTCGATTTTTTTGTCGAATTGAATCGAATGATGTGTTCACAATAGTTCTTATACCGTTTGGCTCATCCCTAAGTAATACCAGCTTAGATTTCCATTTCCAAATAATAAGCCGTAGTATAGGCGATGATAATACGGTCTTGTTAGAAGGATTGTATTTGGCGATGTTTCTCTAAATGCTTATGTGTTTTGGATGCTGGAAACAAAGTGTTGCGGCTGGCTAAACAAATTAATGGAATTGTAGGGATATTATGGTTGGGATTTAGATTGCGTTAATGCATTGTTTCATTTCAGTATATTTTGGAATAGAAGTTGAATTTTATCTGTTTCAGATTTCAACGGTTCTAATAAAGTATATAATATCTATTATTATTGTTTATTTGTTTATAATATATTATTAATAAATTATTGTTTATTTGTTAACAGTATGGTAAGCTAATACGTAATAATTATAATCGCTAAGCAGTTAGTCTAGTTTTTATTTTCCTCCGTGTATGAGCTACGCCAAAATGTCAAAAAAAACTTGGTTAAGTATACCTATTTTCACCAAAAAAATGCTAGGAGGAAGAACTTCTTCGCTGAACAAATGCGATAGCTGTGATAGGCATTGGTTGGCGCATTTGAATGGCATGCCGTACGGTATGAGGCCAAACCTAAAAAGTTTGAGCTGCTAGCAAAAGAAAATAGTGCGTAAATAGCACAATGCTAGTGGAAGAGCGTTCAGTAACTTTTAAGCTCGAGTCGAATTAACTAGCGCAAATTCCTACGCTAATCATCCATAGCCCACCGACTGGAGAATCAGTTCTCAGTCTAATCATTCCTGCCGCATTCATGATTTTAAATCAAGCCTTGGACTGATTCTTACTGAAACATGACATCCTTACATTCTTTACATACTTTACTTTACTTTTCTTACATTAAATGTGTCTGATTATTTTGTTATAAGTATCTAACTAAATATTTCTATTCTAATTTTTAATTGCATCATAATTATATTGTCGAATAACTGTTAATTAAATTAGGGTTAATATTTTATTTTATCTAATAAGTTTGCTGTTGTCTATCTAGCTTGAGGTTTATACCTATAATTGAAGCGGCACTTATCATGTGAATTGTGTGCTAATCTAAGTTGATTTGTATTGGTGGTTGCTTTGTTGGTGTAACATTTAAATAAATAAATAAATAAATAAGCCTTAGCATATTTATCAATATTATTCCTTACCCATTAGTTATAGTAGGCAATTGCATAACGTGTTCATTAAAATAAAAACACTTACCCCAGTACTGTACCGTCGGGCGAGCGAGTGCATACTGCCCCTGAGCCTGCCTCCAGGCTGCAGAACATCGCTCCAGCTTACTCGCCACGTCATCATCGCTATTTCAGCTTCCAGTTTGTAATGCCTGCGGTGAGAAAAAATAAATTAGTGGCATCGTACCTTTTATAATTGTAGCATTGGCATGGGCACGTCCTTTTCATTATTAAAATAATTGTGAAAACAAATATAATGATTTGCCTCAGTCAGTGCACTTAATCTCGCTCTTATGGTTGTCTGGCTCATTAGGTCTATCTGGCTCTTAAGTCAAACACTCTAATAAGTATGTCAGTATGTCAGTCTAGCTCAATACATCAGACTGGCTCATAAAGTCAGTCTGGCTCTCTCTGTAAAATAATGAAAATCTCATTGTTACACTGAAATAGACTAAAACTTATTTTTGATAGGCCGACTGAAAATACTTCTTAAGATATTCAGGGTGTCATTGAATTCTTGAGCAATATCTTAAGCCATTAAACTCATAATAATGGACAAATTGTAATATGAAACTTACACTGACATCGAAAATAAAAACGTACTGTCCCACACAAAAAAAAACAATAATGCACGACGAAGTCACGATCAGCAGATTTATTTTATCATATTTTTTTGCTTTCGTAGTAAAATTTGTTATTATAATGAGTTTAATGACTCCCTAAGATATTTCTCTTGAATTCAAAACACCCTGTATATAGTAAGTACAACAAAATATGATGCAAAGTAAAAGATTTCTTAACGATTCTACTAAAACCAAAAGATAAAAACGTCCAAATGTCAAGATGAGATATATAATAAAAAAATATTTTTTGTCAAAGTTAATGAAGTCATTTCACGCTTACCGCTTTCAAAATTCAATTATGAACCGAAAGCTTTTATTTAAGATTAAAATACTTCGTGGCCTATAAATTACCTTTGAAAACTTGAATAAGGTATAAATTCTTTATTCTCTTGAATTATTACTTCTAAGTTTAATGTAAAACGAAATGTAATAAACTTAAAATCTATTACAGTACCTGCTTCTATTTTCAATTTGTGAAATAGCTCAATTTACTATCTTTTCTCAGAGTTTTGAATAAGCCTCGATCCGCAATTTAACTATTCAACTCTTGAACCCTACCGTAGCGTTCATGATTCCATTACTACACTATTGTCATGTCAACGACATAAGACTTTAGAGGGCACAGCAAATGACGACGTCACGATATAGGGACAACTTTTTTTAAAGATTGTGGCTAAAACGTTGAGTTGTTTGCTTGCCGGTTAAGTCACAGCCTATAATCCTCAGTAGCGTCAGTGGGTATTATCGATGTATTAATTGCTAAACTGTAGAGTTCTTTAGCGATTTTATTGCATCTCTACGGAAAGACCTTTGGAGGAAGGATATGTCAAATTTGCAAGAGTGGGGAAGGATTGAATGCCAAAATTGTATGTATAAGCTGTTGGTTTGCATCCCGACCAAAATGTACAGAGGTAGATGATTATGAACAACCTTTACTAAGGGAAAATTCTGAAATCGTGAAAAACAAATCTGCTGTTCCATATAAAAAGTTCATTGACCTTTCATTTAAATTTCAGGGTTGGCCCCATGCCATGGTAAAGATGTTCGTAACGTTGAGTATATCTACCTCTTTAAATTTGGCGGGAATGCAAAACAACAGCTTGTATGTGGATTCCTATTGTGCAAAATTTAGTGCGAAAACTATCAATAGTAGATTACTCACCTAGGTAGCAAAAGTAAAGAATGTCTCAGATCTCATGTATATTGTCTCCTAAGGCGAAGCCGAGGGTCAAACATGAGACCTAAGGCTTCTTTACTCGCTCCCGTGGTGTGTTTACGATTTTACGTGCCGTTTACGGGGAGGAAGTGGTTCCTTTTGCTCCGCGTAGCGGGGCTAAAGTAGCCACTTTAGCCCTGCAGGTACGTTTAACAATATATGATAGACTATTTATTTTTAACCCCCGAGGCAAACAGAGGGCTGTTTTAAGTTTAAGGTGTGTATCTGTGTATCTGACATATCATAGCTCCCAAACGGGTGAATCGATTTTGGTTTAGTTTTATTTTTGTTGAAAGGTGACTTGATAACAATACAATACAGCAACTCTTTATTGACACCACAAAAAGAATATTCTAGAAAAAAAAAGAGAAGAGAGATTGAGAGTATTCTGAACTAAAACTTAGGAGAGTCGATAATTTTCGTAATCTCGTTTAGCTTATCGAATTATTATGTACTTACCTACCTATTCTGCAAAAACCTTGAAGCTGTTAGCTCTTCCGATAAATTCTATGGAAATTAAGTACTTACCTATAAATGAAGACCGATAGGACGGCCAAGACCACCACAACCGAACTGAGGATGATGCTTAATATCGCGTAAACGGGCAGGGCTGTAACAAATGAAAATAGTAGGTTAAACATTGTTCACAGATTGTTTCTAAGCGACCATGCGCATGCGAGGTTGGTGCGCAGAGTGCGGGCCAGCTCCAATACCGTCGTGGCGATGATTGCGGACAGACTCGATTGTGCTTTCCTTCGGCATTGTTGTAACAGATATGTTGCAGTACCGATGCCGAAGCGAAAGTACTAATTACCTACTTTTGAAACGACTGTGACTATTGTTAATTACATATTGTTATGACTGACAATATTTATATAAATGAATTTGATACTTGTTGTTATTATTATTATATTTTAACATTTTTATTTTATATTGTCATTTAATTTTCATAAATTTATTGAACATCATTATCGGTCATAGTCGGTAGCGTACCCAGCATGCTGGCGGCATTTATTTATTTATTTAAATGTTACACCAAAAAAGCAACCACCAATACAAATTCATCAACTTAGAATAAGTTTGAATAATTTGAATATCTTAGAATAATCTTGCTTATAAGCACACAATTTACATGATAAGTGCCGCTTCAATTATAGGTATAAACCATTGCCACGCCATTATTTATTAATTATCTATTTTTATTATTGTGAACTAAAAATTAGGAATGGACCCACTCAACTGGAAGAACTTTTCACTGAAGGGTCTGAAATTGCAAAAACATTTTACGTCACGGTTCACGTGGTTATTCTCAGTATTCTTACGTTTTTCCAACAGAATTTCTGTTCAGTTTCCATAATGAGCTCAAAAGCAAAGTCTCAAAGAGGCGATAATGAAATCCAATTTCACGCTGGAATAAGATCAAAGCTTATGTCACAAGCTTTGTGGACACCTAACATCAATACATCAAATTCTGTTGATATATCAGTGATTTATCACAGAAGCGTAAATTTATTCTTAACTTACAAAGTAAGAAATATAAATATTACAAAAAATATTACAAGAAAGAGATAGACAAAACACTTTTTAACTAAAATTAATTGTTGTAGTGTTTTATATTATTATGCTTAATAAAAGAATAATACGCTTTTAAAAAAAAACAACAAAATTCAACTTCGACTACCTGGATGACATCTTCATATTTTGATTTAAAAACCCAATACTTAACCGATTTCGATAAAATTTATCTGGGACCACCTCTGAAGTATTATACCTACCAAATAAAAATCATTAAAATCAGTTCATAATTGCCGGAGTAATCGCGTAACAGATATACAAAATAAAAAAATATAGTCGAATAGGGTAGATGACTGATGTTTATATCGCTGAAACCAATAGCTTTGATGAAGAATTTAAGTAAATATAGTAGGTTTATTGAAAAAATAATTTAAATCGGTTAATAATGTTCTGATATATGAGCGTTTAAAGTTTTTGTTAAGGACAACTCTGTCCCTTTCCCACAAAACAAAAAATGACGTCACGCCTTAATTGTCAGAATATAATTTATATGGCGCACAAAGAAGTGATGTCACGATTTTCTGTTTCTTCTCTCTGTCTAGCATGATGTTAAAATACT
Source organism: Erannis defoliaria (assembly GCA_905404285.2). NCBI lineage: Eukaryota > Metazoa > Arthropoda > Insecta > Lepidoptera > Geometridae > Erannis > Erannis defoliaria. The sequence continues at coordinate 3,878,291 of FR990066.1, read as the reverse complement.
TATAAGTTGCTTATTTTTGATCAGGTTTTCATTTTCTTTTCATTAATCAGCTATATTTATGGGCCACATGGGACAATAAAAAAAAACCAGTCATCTAGCCTATTGAGAACCTTCTTTTCTGAAGTCGGTTGAAAAGGGTAGTGTATATTAAATTTATAGTAAAAAAAAATAGGTTCGATCACTACAACGTAACGTGACGAATAGGTATATCTGTCACGGTCACAGAACCACGTTTTTAAACTAATCTGAATGTAAGTGTATTTTTTGCACCTCCACTCAAATCGACCCTCTATTATTGCCCATAATATTCAAGATATTCTAGAGGCGTAATAGAATCTCAGCACTTCGACGCACTTATAGGATGAAGGATAAGATCTTGGCTTCTTAACAATTTCTGAACGGTCAAAGATGATAGGAGTACTACCTAGTATAACCTTGGTACTCTTTCGGAAGAGTATAAACTTTCGTAAAAGTTATTACGCTACGTCGCGTAAATTGAGTTTATCAAAGATATTTACGTAAACATATGGATATAAAGTAAATTCGTATAGCTCGGTAGAACACCAGTGGAGGTAATATACTAGGTATTATAAATAATGCTCTACATTTTTAACCACTATACGAAGGAGTGTTAACTTTTCTTTAGCTTAGTAAACACGTACACTTTGGGTTGATTCAAGGTATATATCTCCGTATATTATACAACTTGGCGCTACGGTGCCGACATAAATTAACACACGTATAGGTCTAATGATCAGTGACCATAAAAATGATGTAAAAAAAATGCGAAAAAAATATCAGAATTGCCATTCAAATATATTCATCGACGTTGGACAAAATGTATGGAACATCTGATTTTTTTGTCGCGATTTGTTACATTATTTTCATGGTTACTGGCCATTAACCCTACGTGTGTTCATTTAATGTCGGCACCATAGCGCCGAACTGTTATTTGAACGACGGACATATTCTAGGTTATAGTACTCATCGTTATGACCATTTTTACTATGGGTTCACATCTGAAATCGTGAAAAAAACAGCATTCACTCTCGACGAAATGTATGGAACAACAGATTTTTTATCGTGTTATCAGATGCAGTGTTGTCCCATAGTAAACGACAGATATATTCTAGGACATAATGCATGACAGTTGCTTGGACATGAAAGTTGCTCGTAATGACGAGTACCGAGTTTGAACGACAAATATATTCTAGGACATAATGCATTATGTCCTAGAATATATCTGTCGTTCAAACTCGGTACTCATCATTATGATTATGTCCTAGAATATATTTGTCGTTCAAACTCGGTACTCGTCATTACGAGCAGCTTTCATGTCCAAGCAACTGTCATGCATTATGTCCTAGAATATATCTGACGTTCAAATGAACACATTAAATTTTTATGTAGCCATAATAATTAATCAGTAGTCTGCAAAAAAAAGTTTGCAGTTTGAAGTGGCAATGGGCAGGCCACATCGCTCGCAGAACTGATAACCGATAGGGAAGAAAGGTTCTTAAGTGGCGACCGCGAACCGGAAGACGCAGCGTAGGAAAGCCTCTCACTAGTTGGACCGACATTGTAAAAGTCGCGGGCAACCGGTGAATGCAAATGGCAGGTTGTCGTACAGTGTGCCGGTCTAAGATCCGAGGCCTTCGTTCAGCAGTGGACGTCTCCGGGCTGATGATGAGTCTGCGAACAGTAGACCTCGCGACCTTACCTTGATAGCCTTTTAAACGATTTAGCTAATATTCAAAATTCTTGGATATTATTAAAGTACGGAATGTTTTTGCCAAATCATTATCAAAATCGGCCAGTCAATGAAGCTGCAGCAAACTTCCCCTTTTTGGGGCAAATATGTTTCCAATCAAATATCACTTCCAAAAAAGAGGATGAAATTGTAGTATAGAACCTGTACTTATACCAAAGCTTCGTTTAGATTAACTAAAAATAACGACCTGGGGCCGTACTATGAACTCTTATTGCGGGACCGAATAGGCTCAGCTGCCGACGCCGCTGCGTGACCGCGAACCGTATTGCGGGGCAATAAAATTCACAGTCACACAGCGACAGCAGCTGTGCTTTTTGAGTCCCGCAATACTACTGCGTTAAGGTAAAACACTGTAACTTAAGTTACAGTGTTTTACCTTACCGTTACCGTTTACCGTTAAGGTAAAACACTGTAACTTAAGTTACACTGTAACTTAAGTTACACTGTAACTGTACTGTAACTTAACTTAAGTTACAGTGTTTTACCTTAACAGGGCTCAATCGTTTCCTTTAGATTATGGTCTATGTTTCTGTGAAGAAAATTATTTTCTGCTAGCTACTACCTACATTAAAATAATACGTTTTACAATACACTGTATTTACGAAATTTTACGGTTTAGTATTCCAAAACTCTGTAATCGTTTATACCGTGTTTTGATGTAACTGAAAAAGATATAGTGTCATTGAAACCACTATACTATTTACCACCGCGTGCTAAAGCTAGGCAATCGCGCGCGCGTTTTCCGCAGAGTTCAACTTTTATTGGATTCAAAATCAAGTAGTGCGGGGGAGATCTGCGGGACGCGCGGGGTAGATCTGCGGGACGCGCTAGGCAAAAAGAGGTAACGATGGCGCGTGTGATTTAGATATTACTTTTGACTAAATTAAGCGAATAATTCATGATTATCTATTACCGCATTAATGTGCGATACTAAGAGATATTCTGATAACATTAAATCACTGCCAGCGGATTCTAATTATCTAAAAGTCCGATTTTAAATTTCATTATTCCTCACTTTGTGTATTTACAGTCACGATCTTATTAATGTTGTAACGAAAACCAAAATAGATAATCTTTATTTATATCGGCAAAACACTGTAACTACGCCTGCAAACGTTACTTACAGTGTTTTGTCACAACAATGGTACCATTTATAAAATATCTTTGACGTGGCAAAACACTTTTTTGTAAATATTTCGCTTACAGTTTCTAATACGACCGTTAATGTTATATGTTATATACATGGCTAGATAGATAATAAAAATACCTTTAAATTGATACCAAACATACCAGATTTACCCTTAAAACTGAATAACAATCTACAAAGAACCAAAAAAAGTTAATTTGCTTGTTTTCTCAAAACGCGATTTTTCAAGATAAGTACAGTGTTTTGCCTTTACACGGTAGAATAAGAGTTCATGGTACGGCCGCAGAATAAATAATAATAGTACCGTACAGAAAGTTAACTCTGCAAAGGAATTGAATAAAGTATAGTAGGCAATAAATTAGCAATTCAACTCGCGCAGCGCTGGATACCGCTCGCTATATTCACCTAGATATACCGCTCTCTTTCTATCACGTATGCTTGGTTACGTGCGACGAGGCTAGCATGCGGGCGGCGACTGACTTCTGCCTTGCATTTTCCACCCGGACGGAGCGCCGGCCGAACATACCTAAACTGCGGAGTGACACCCCCCTGGTACGGCCCCTGTACGCGAGTACCAACATCCAAATAAATATCCGGATAGATGAAAGCAAATTGTGCTGTTGTTACTAAGATTTCGCTCGCTCCATCAACGAAAATGATCAAATTGTTACAAGAAAACAATTATACTTCCAATAACGTTAAAGATTTTCACATCAAAGAGTTAAATCAAATCGAAAATATTAATGAACATTAAGTAAACTTCTTTTCAATCACAGATTTTAATGATGTTTACCTTTGGTTTCGAAGATAACTCATTATTTGGTATTGGAAATTGGCATTTCGTCCACGGATAATATTTCAAAGTATTAATCATCATTATCATCAGCAAGAAGACGTCCACTGCTGGACGAAGGCCTCCTCCTTAATAGAGTTGCCATTATCTACACGCTTGGCAGACGTCTTAGGGATCGCAGAATACTCACCACCATCAACCGAGAGGACGAACCCGTCCTCCGGTTGTTCTTGATGCAGTTTTAGGGCATACCTAGGCTTACAATTATATATTATTCAGTGCAAGCTAATTTGTACTCTATAAGGCTTGCGTGCAGCCGGCGAGAGCCGCGCTACGTCACGAACTAAGTTCTACAGTGGAAAATCGTGGCACTCTCTTATAAAATAAAGTTCAAAATTAGCCTGCAATAAAAACTACATTGTTATAGTAAGTTCTATAAATATACGTTTAGACGCGTTTTCTATGGGAGTTAATCTGCCCTGGTATTTAAATAAAAGTTCGTTTATCAACCGACATTAAAAAAAGAGGTTCTCAATTCGACTGTATGTTTTTTTTTGTTGTATGTTACGCTATTACTTCGCCAATTATGAATTGATTTTGATGATACTTTTTTGTTTGGTAGGTGATAGTTTACAAGTGGTCCGATATACATTCTATCAAAATTGGTTCAGTAGTTTGGTTTTTAAATCAATATAACTGGAAAAAAGATGACATTACCTGTATGACAGAATAATAGATGATAGATGAGATGATAGAAATTTAATTCGAGTGACTGGTAGATTTTTTAAAAAAGGTATTAAATTATATATATTTTTTATTATTGTTCACCCAAATCGATGCTACACTAAAATTTATTGTTATTAACTAGATGTCACCCGCGACTTCGTCCGCGTACGGAAGAAATTCGCCCCACTCACAAATATCTTCCACACCCCTAGATTAATTACAAATATTTTTCTTCACCCCTAAAAAAATATGTTATTGTTTTAAATAATCAATCTAAATACCAATAATAACATCACTTTAACTTTAACAAACAATGCTTACGAGCATATCTATGTAGTTTTTCTAACAAAGCGGTGTAGGTATTCCTTCCAATGCATTACCGCTAACAAAGATTACGCTCGAGCTTGAGTTTAATTATAAAGGAACCTAAGTATCAGGTGCAACTGGCGAACAGCTCTTCAGCTGAGTGACTCCTTTCACAAAAAAATAAGGCAAAAGAACACAATTCAAGATCCGCGACATACTCGTTCATCCACTTGAAATTGCAAGTTTCTTTCCCTGAAAGTTCAATGAAAGTAGTAAGAATTTCAAGAAATGTAACTTATTTGCTCAGACGGAGCATCAGCACTTGGGTCGTTGGAAAACATTAATGGAATCTTTGTTTTCAAATTTCTTTCAGTATTTTTTTTGACTCACACGACAAAATACCAAAGTCAGCAACTTAGTACCATATAAGGCAGTCTTAAAGAAGGAAAGGATGGCCTTGGCTTAGCAGTAGGATATGGCAATAAATAATTAGATTAGGCTTTAAAATGGATTAGATTTTTTAATTTTTTTTTAATGAAATCTATATTAATGAAGTTATCATTTTTAAATGGAATCACCTCAGTAATAAGTAGGTTTTTTTAGTTGTTCCTTCCTTTTTCAAACAGCCTGTTATTTGTCCATACAATGTCCGTGGTTGATCTCTTTTGTGATTGGAACTTTTACTAACAATATCCACATTCCAAATCCAAATCACCGCCCGGAAACGGTTTTTTCCTCCCTAGGGAAGATAAGAGCTCATTTCTGCCCTGTTTGCGAGGAACAAAGTAGGTATTTTTGAATAAATGTGATAAAAATAACTAATCTATCACAATATGCTGAGTGTATTACCTAAATACAGTATTTCATAGTACCAATACGTATATAAGAAGAAGAAATATTTATCCTTATAATATATAAAATGTATTTTTAAGGTTTTTATTAAAACGTGTCAGAGAATGACATTGACTTTTCATCATAATGATCTCAATTTTTTGATTGATTTGGATTTGGAATGTGGATATTGTTAGTAAAAGTTCCAATCACAAAAGAGATCAACCACGGACATTGTATGGACAAATAACAGGCTATTTGAAAAAGGAAGGAACAACTAAAAAAATCTACTTATTACTGAAGTGATTCCATTTAAAAATGATAACTTCATTAATGTAGTTTTCAGTAAAATTATTTTACACAAAGTGTTGTTTTAAAAGCCTCTCTTTTAAATAACGTTAGGTAGCATTGCAGTTTTCAATTACGTTTTACGCAGAATTTAAATGACTTTCATACTTTAAGAGGGGTTTTTAAGAATGTACAAGTTTCATATCTTACACAAACAGTAACCGACTTAAAATAAACAGTTGTCGTTTATTGACAGCGTTTCGTTTACATTATTAATTTCTGTTTTATTTATTTAGGGGCAAGTGTTATTTTTAACTGTTGTTTGAACTTGGCCGCTCGCAGACTTGATTATTATCTTTTTTTATTTTTCGGTTCTCGCTTTTATTCATCTGGGCTTTACAAATACTCTGTTGTTCAATATAATTGTAATTTGTACCTAAAATAATTGTTTTATTCCCACTAAGGTATGCACGTTTGTATAAATTGAGTGACCAGCCCTAGTGTAAGGGTTGGGTTAGTGTAAGAGGGGGTGTGCTGCCCGAAGGCCTCTGATACGACTAGACGGTTGTTGTTAGAACAAATAACCGTCACCAACAATTTATTGGGTGATCCAACCAACGATAGCGCTCAAATGTAAAAGCCATTCATAGTCACCCATCCGAAAACTGACTGGATCGTTTGTCACTTAACAATGATGATCTTTTAGAAACAGCTAGTCAAGCTAAGTACATCACGGGTGTTAACCGAAATTGAAGAATGGTGGATGCAAATGGCAGTTTGTCTTACAGTGTGGCGGTCTAAGGGGAGGCCTTCGTTCTGCAGTGGACGTCTCCGGGCTGATGAGGATGATGATCATAATCAGCCTATCATAGTCTAATGCTCGACATAGGCCTCCCTCAAGGCATATCATTTAATGATACGGGGAAAAAAGGAATTACTCATGTACTCCAACTATACGACGCGACGTGTAAAATAAACGTGAACAGTAATCTGTACTCATCGACTATATGAACGAATCGAGAAAAAAAAACAGCTAATCCATACCATCCAAGCATCTATTTCATGGGTAGGTAGGTAGTTTTTATGTGAAGTGTGATTACGAAATGTTTAGTGCACTAAAAACTGTTTATTTGCACTCCGTGGAGTACGAAACAGGACGTATCAATGCGCAAGTCGGCCTTGAATTTGCTCCTTGAAAAAATTACCGGATGTGACTAGAGAACAAGAGTCGGAGTGAAAAGGGAGCAACTCTAAAATCACCATCAGCCAGGAAACGTCTACTTCTGAACCCTAGAGTTCTCCCCCTAGAGGGGAGTTTGCTATAATCGCCACGCTTGGCAGGCGGCTTGGGGATAGCAGAATGCTCACCACTGTTAAGTTGTCGAGAGGACCTGTTGTCTATCCTCCGGTTGTTCTGAATGTAGTTTTAGGACATAACCAGGTCCAACTCGAACTCGAAAGTAATTCCGTATAAATAAATAAAAATAACTTACAGTTGTCGGGGCACAGCGATCCATCGTAGCCGCACTCAGGAGTGTCTGGAGGGGGAGTGAGCCTGCCGCCGGCCCAGTGGATTGGCCTGTCAGGTATGAACTGTAGCGATGAGTTTGCTGCTACATATGTTGCTACTACCTGTTGAAGACAAAATAAGAGATTTATAAGAAACAATATTTTTTTATTATGAAAACTGACGTGGTTTTGACACATTTTTGTTTTATTTATACGGGAATACTCACGCTTAATGAAATCGGATACTCCGACTATTCAGTGCTAAGCAGGACGCAGCTGCACGCGCATCGGGCTCTGTTTTCACTCTTTGAAAAAGGTCACCAGATGTGATCGAAACTATAGTAGGAGTATCCGATTTCATTAAACGTGAGTATTCCCGTATAAATAAAACAAAAAATATGTATATTTCATTTATCCTAACAAAGGTTAAACTATAACCATCCGACACGATGGCGCGACGAATTCGGGAAGTTTAAATAAGTTTAGACGGTGCTGGCGCAGGACAACTGGAAGAGTCGCGGATGAATGCGCAAGTGTGCCCGCGGCCTTGACGCTGAGCACCGAGATGGAACACCCCAGGGTTTTTGGTTGGTAGGCCGCCTTTCTGGCGGAGAGCCCACTTAACCATTGTGCTCCCTCGGAGCTGCCCAGCACTAGGATGTTAAAGGCTGATGCAGGTTGCAGCAGAGTTGCACCTAGTTTATTAGGATTGCACTAACATAACTCCGCTATGGCGGCTTTAACTGATTTCTAGACACTGCCTTGAAAGAGAGCATGGATACAATGGATACACTTGTACAACAAAGCCCGTATATTCTGTAAAAATGTATTCAAAACTCAGAGAAACCTCAGGGAAAGGTAAACGAACTTTTAAATTTTACCTATATTGTACCCCTAGAGCACTAAACAATCCTTTAATGTACTGTTTGGGTTACAGATAGGTTTGAACAAAATCAAATTTACTACCTTGTTTCCCGACGACACAACAAAACCTTTTCCTTTCCTTACCTAACCTTTCGGCCTACGGTGCAAACACGCTGGTTCGAACAAGGCTCAAGCCTTGAACCTTAGCTCATAAAAGTATGTGGAATTTTATGGCAGGACCTTTGGCAGGTCGTTTGTTCAAATAGGCACTAGAATTGCTTGATGGTCTATTTGTGGTGTTTTCAACCTCGTTGGTCAGTCGCGACGGAAGCTTTATTATGTCTGTGGTTAATAATTCGTTCTTGATATAACCACAAAATAAATAATAGTACTACGTACAGAAAGTTAAATCCGCAAAGGATTTGAAATAAATAAGGACTCTATCTACTAGGCAATAAAGTCAACAACATTATCATTCAACGTCATTTCATCATTTCAATTTTTTTTTTTTCGTCATTCCATTCATCGTCATTCAACTCGCATAGCGCTGGATACCACTCGCTATATTCACCTAGATATACCGCTCTCTTTCTATCACGTATGCTTAGTTAAGTGCAACAAGGCTAGCATGCGGGCAGCGACTGACTTCTGCCTTGGATTGTCCATCCGAACGGAGAGCCGACCGAACATACCTAAACTGCGGAGTGACACCCCCCTTATATAACGAAACAAAATTTAGAATTTTTTAACATCTTGACAAAAAGGTGCACAACAAAGCCAATTATGAAGGTCTAAAGATCTTGCAAAGTACTTAATGCCTGAGTCAATCTCATGGACTTTAATGAGTTTTTTGATACAAAGACAATAGGCTGGATATAGGATAGGATGGCTGGTTTTTTTTTAATTGTCCTATTAAAAAGTGGTAGTAAAAAGTCCATAAATATAGCTGATTAATGAAAAGAAAATGAAAATGTGATCAAAAATAAGCAACTTACAAGCATTTTAATATCATGCTAGACAGAGAGAAGAAACAGCAAATCGTGACGTCACTTCTCAGTACGCCATATAAATTCTATTCTGACAAGTAAGGCGTGACGTCGTTTTTTGTTTTGTGGGAAAGGGACAGAGTTGTCTCTAATAAAAACTTTAAACGCTCATATATCAGAACATTATTAAACAATTTAAATTATTTTTTCAATAAACATATTATATTTACTGAAATTCTTCATCAAAGCTATTGGTTTCAACGATATATACATCAGTCATCTACCCTATTCAAATACGGCACCTGACGGTGGTTCTGTATGCAGTTTTAGGACAAACATATTCTTAAATTAAATTCTTTTACATTTTAGTTCGTTTTTGTCAAGGCAGTCATGTTTTTTTATTGTTTTGATGCTGTTTTTGTGGCGTCTAAAAGCGTAAATGTGTTGAATTATGTATCCAACCCTCCTTCCTTTCGCAATGGACGACGCATGTTGACATTCGACACGAGAGAGTAATCTATCACCTCCAATCTACTGTTCAAACATCGATCTCACGTGGGATTTATCCGGCTGCCTAATAAAAAAAGGTTAAAAGCGTGGCCTGTTTTTTATTCGGAAAAAATGTACAGCACGATATTGTAGTCAACAGGTATATTACAGGTACAGGTATATTGAAGCGGTATTATATTCGACTGGTAGTGGGTTTGAGCATTTGGATTGTCTCTAGACTTTCATCGGTCTGGATACAATCCTTTTGTTTTTTGTTGTGTAGTAGGCTAAGTAGTCATTGTAGTTTGTTGTAGTTAATAAAGGCTTATGCCTGTTAAAAAAAAAAGGTATATTAACGATATTGTAGTCAAAAATCTGATTTTACTGACAAAATTGTGTTGAAGGTTTGAGGTTTGAGCCACTGAAAAAGTCTTGAACTAGTCAAGACTTTTTTAAGACCTTTCCTTTCTCCCTTGACTCCACTGTGGATAATTACGAATTTGTCCCATTGTCTTTCTCAGGTATACTAATGCACAGAACAACAAAAGCTCTACTTCCTAGTACTAGAAGATATTTGTTTTATTTATTCGGGATTACTCACATCACATCATCATCATATATAATATAGTCGGAGTAACCGACTTAATTAAGACTTATTAAGGCTGTCGCCAGTTTCACACAAAATTGTATAGTCACGACGAAAAATAGCCATCTCGAAATGCCATTTAGCAACACAATAAAATTGATCTAGTTACGATGCAATGTGGTTTGGTTTCCTACGCGTCTATTTAAATTGTCTTTTTGAGTATTCTTAGTTTAAAAACATGTATGAAGAAAGAATAGAAAGAAGAATAATAATGGTAGAATTGTCATTAAGCGCATTTACATTTAATGCCGGCTAGTGCAGCCCGTCACATTCCCGTTGTATTCGCGCCTCGCTTCAGTGATCGAAATCATAGACCTTTATATGTACATCGAAATAGACTCTAAAGACTATTTCAATGACAATACTCTTGAAATGATTTCAATGACAATACAAATAGTTGAAGACAGCCAAATCGATAGAACTTTGTGGCTAAACACTTTCAATACAGGAGTTTGATAGTTTTCCTTTACTGGGCCATTTCTCACTCACGACAAGGGAAAGAGATCTTAAGAAATGGTTCTTCTAAAATAAAAGACGTAAAAAGATTGATGAATGAGTTTCTGAGAACTGAATAAGTTAAATCTATAGAAATAGCAAAAACTTTTAGGTCGATTAGTCTAGATTAATTTTAAAGTCAGATGAAAAATTTGCAGGTTTTTATATAGATACCTAGCGACCCGCCACCGCTTCACACGGATGAAATTTAGAAATAAATACCTACATACATTTTACAAACATTCCTAATAAGAGTTAAAAAAAATACATGATGGTGAAAACCGTTTCAAAATCCGTTGCGTGGTTTACAAGGAGTTAGCGGATAAACAGACAGACAGACGTGGAAGGCGACTGTTCGTTATATAGGTACTATGTATTGATAAAAGGTTACGTGTAACGGTTACCAAGTCCATGATCATATAAAACAAGGTCTGCTATTCCGGGAGTGGCACTTGCTTACGTCACTCCAGTTAATGTAAGTAATGTAAACATTATTTTAGTAAACCTAACTCTTTTCTGAGTTCTAAAAAGTTAATTTGACGTTATTAAATCGACACAATAATATTTTTATTAAGGGGCAACGTTATTTAGAAAAGTTAGAAAAAGGACAGATTTATACAATAATCAATCAAATAACTTCAAAATGTAACCTCGGTTATACTTGAAAATAAGTAAGAAAGCCTGAATAATGAATTTCGGCAGGTCTCAAGAGATGCCTGTTCATTTTTATCTGCTTACTTTGGAAAGATTTTTATTAGGTATTTTTGGTCGTGGGCGTATACCTATACTAACAACGCCAAAGATTTGTCGTCCTATGCAATTATAAGTTCAGTTGTGCTTATAACAAGAAAACTAAGCAATATGATGAAGCTACGTGACTTAAGGTTGAAGAAAACATTTCTCAGTAAGCCTTTGAAACTACTTTTAATAAGATCCCAGCGATGAGGTCCTTTGTTATTGCTTTTTATTAGAGTGACATTCTTATTATGATTGCAATGTTAACTCTATTATTATGTCTTTTCGATAAATGGCATGTTATGATTATTATCTAATAATAAGAATAATATCTCTGCCCTGACTTAACGACTCATTGACTGACTGACTGACAGACAAAGCACAGCTTAAGCCGCTGGTCGTACTTAAAAAAATATGTATGACGCCTGAGGCTCATTGGAGTGACGGTATTACGTACTACAGCTGGCAATAGATGGAAGCAGTTGGCCGATGATCGGGCTGCGTGGGAGAGATATCGGGTTTAATATTATTTAATTCTCTTAAAGAATTAAAATTCACTTGTATGAGAACATATTTAGCATACGAAATTATTGTTGAGTGCCGTACATTTTTAAACAAAAATAAGGGTGGTTCTATTATTCTTTATCAAATCGCAGTGAAACCGGTAGCTCAATGCGCGGGGGACTTGTTATTGTTTTATCTATGTAGCGAAGCCTAAGCGTATCTGGAAGTGGCTCAGCGTACTTTGCGTAATATGGTAATTTTAGTTATAAAAAAAATAAGTAGATATTTGTTTTTTTTGAATTGTATTTTATTATATTTAATATGTATGTTTGGATAGACTAATTAGTAGTTTAATATTTAAAAAAAAAACAGAACACTATATTTTAATATATGTCCAGTAGTGGACTCCGATGGCTGATCCCGCCGTGCGTAAACAAACAGCTTGCGTTACGGTGACCATGATTTTGTGGGAACAACAGGCCAACTTAGCAATAGCGTAACTTTGCGAACTTTAAATACTTATGACTTATTTTTTTATATTCTTTTTCTTTGAAATATAATTTGTTTGGGGTATTTCGGCTTTTCTCTATACTAATAATAACGTTGTAGATTAAACGCTGCATAATCTGTGCTATTGCGAAGGAAAGTGAACATCCTTCGCAATAGCACAGATTATGCAATACTATTTATTATTTAATACTATTTTTAAATCTGTACCTATTTTTTATTTTTTTAGCCCTTATATTTAAAAAATCTTCATGACGTAAAACAAAATTATCTTGTAACCACGCTCTCAGGTTTTGAAACACGCGGTGGAAGGATCATCCCGAATGGAAGCTGGTATGCGGTAGTAGATCGCTCCAAAATATACACTGACCTCTCCGACTTGACAGGATGGTGCGACGGAGTTATCAGTTGGTATTTATTTTTATTGATTCGTAAATCTATATACTTATATATAACTATACTACTGCTAACCGTATTTATCAAACGACATGCAGGACTTCATTATATTCATCACTGTGACCAAATTTAACAACGAGGCCAAATATTAATTCGCCATAAAACCTTAAAAGTTGTTCCATGGCAAAATGGCAATCACTCTCGTCAAAATGTACCTATGCATGGAACAGCCAATTTTTTCGCAGCATCCACTTAATAATCCTGTTCTGCGCAAGCCAGTATAGTACTATACTAGGCAACAGTACATATATTATTCAACAAAATATATGATAATCAAATTTTAGAACTTTCTCCCAGAAGCCGTACCTAAATATAAACATTGGAAAAACAATTTCAAGCGAGTTTAATAATGAACAAGCAAAAGTATCAGGTGTCAACCCTTTAATTTTCTATTTATGCTCTCATTTCCCCGCACCGAGCACTCACATGTAATTGTTCAAGGTATAAAGTAAAAACTCATTATCAAGCATCCGGGTACCCCTATAAAAGCTTTAGCCTGGTTTAAAAATAAACATAAAAAATAGAAGCGAAATTTGTTAGAACATGTCTTTTGTAGGGGCCATTGTAAACTCGCCCCAAAGTAAATTCGCCACACAACAAAAATATGTGTAAACACGTCACAATTTTCAACCGACTTCAATAAAGGAGGTTCTCAATTCGACTATTAATTAAATTAATTTATTATTATGTATGTTACGCGATTACTCCGCTAATTATAAATTGAGTTTGATCATTCTTTTTTTGTTTGGTAGGTGATTCGTCAGAGGTTGTCCCATATACATTTTAACGAAATGGGTCAGTAGTTTGGTTTTAAAATCAAAATTACTGGAACAAATCAAAATAACTTGAAAGTATGAAAATGTCACCCAGGAAGTCGACATTGAAGTCGGCTGTATAAAAAAAATGCTTATCGAAAAACTGTATTTACTATTGTAAATACAGTTTATAAATAAATATATTATTCTACGTTCAGCGCTCCAAGGTTTCGTAGCCTATGTGTTGTTCCAAGGTATAAGGTACCACTATCTCTAACGAGATCTCGAAAAATGAAAGTAACCTGTTTATTTAGTTTAAGAAAGACCTTTTGGCTATTATATTTTCGCAGAGGCAGAGGCACACACTAATGCATGACTGGGCACTCATGCATTAGTGTGTGACTTGGCATCTACTCATACTTAATTTATGTCAAGTATATTTATTTATTTATTTATTAAGAACACCAACATGATGTACGTCATTTCCCACATCTGATACATGGTATGTATAGAAGTATTTTCTAATGTAATGTTGATTTTATAAACTAAAACTTGCTTTAATATTTTCATCTATCTACCTAGTATAATTATGTATAAATTGTAATTACTACAAAAATTGTAATTGCTATGCATGCAATGTCCATGTAGCAAAACATCCAACAATCAGATGGTCTGTAAAATCTTTTGATCAGGAGGGGTCTCTTTCTTTCTAAACTGTCCACGCGTACAACGCACCCACGCCGCGGTTCATACAACTTATGAATTCCATACTCTCTCAACGACCCGAGCTTGATATCTTCTTCGATAAGCTGGGCAGATTCAGTGCTATACTCCTCGCTCATCTTAGTTACAACATGTAACGTTTTGGACCTGTCTGTAAATTACGTGTTTAAATTAAATATATAATTGAATTGAATTAAAGCAAATATTACGTCACAACAATTCACAATTTACAATTCATTTATTTCTTCTTTTACTTTTCTGTGTTCAATGTAATTTTTATATACTTTATATTTTTTGCCACAAATATTGTCTATTATCTATTGTCTATCTACATTAATATAACGATACTTGACCAGAATCAAAACAGTATGTTAATCTATTTTTCATCACACTTGCTCGTAAAGTAGATCTTATTACATCGTTTTTAGGCTCATAATCCAAGCTATTACACACGCGTGCTTTTTACTTTACATTACGGCACTTGTACTATAATAGGTATAACCGGGTAAAGTCAAGTTTGTACGTGACTGCAATTAGACGTACGTATACGAAGCACTCTTAGTATAGCCGGGTAATACTTACAGTTTTTTTGTAATACCAACAAAGAGTTCTTATGCCGCTGAAGTAAATGTCAACCTGCGCGCGCATTACTGATTTGGGCGCTATTTTCCGCAAATGTTTGTTGACGTTTTCGCTGTGTGGTTGATTATTATTACAAAAAAATTGTTTTTTCCTCGCAAGTGTGACGAAAACAGTCGTATGGAACTCTTGTGCTATTAGTCATTACGCTCTCGGCTTCCTTATCGCGCTCGCCTGCGGCTCGCGCGCATAATACCGCCTCTAGTGTAATGACCAACATAGCACACTCGTATCATAATGTACTATTATTAAATGTGTTGTAAATATAATTTCTTCACTTATGGCGCTACTTCATCCATCTTTCAATTAACACGATCTGAGAATCCCCTAACAATAATATCTACAAAAACAAAAACAAATAAATTCATATAAAGTTAAGCAACTATCTCAGGAGAACGTGGTGCCAACCGTACCAACTAATTATATTAGCCAACTATAACAAAGTTTGGGTCTGCCAACATAACAATTAGATAAGTTGTCGTAGAGTAAACAGCTCAGCTTGAAAATAAACAGATGAGAAGTTATACCTTTCAAGATCTTTTCAGATTATGCTCCAATAGTTTAATACATAAGTTCTAACTGCTATTGACGTAATGACCAAGCTAAGCGAAGGGGACAAATCGGCGCTTGTATGCATGCTTGTATGTACTTTATTCGACTACAACTCGAACCGTAGATCCAAAATTTGTGGAATTTTGTAATCAAGTATAATCAAGTATTTGTAAGTTTATATTAACGTTTAATTAAATCGGATACTCCGACTATAGTTTTGATCACATCCGGTGACCTTTTTCAAAGAGGGAAAACAGAACCCGACGCGCGTGCAGCTGCGTCCTGCTTAGCACTGCGGGCCGCTACGCATCGCGCGCGCGATGACAGCGGTTGCTCTGCGGGCGAGGGAGTGCGGGTGGGTAGAGTGTCGTCCTGCGCCGGCGCTCTCTGGAGCTCTTCATCACTGGAATCGTCTCGTGCGGTGACGGGAGTATTCCAGCACGCGGAGCTCACCACGTCTCCTTCAGATACTCGTCCACCCTCCCCTCTCAAAAATGTGTCAAAACCACGTCAGTTTTCATAATAAAATAGTTTATACTAATACAATTATAATATGAACCAAATTTGACAAAGGGCTTAGAAGATTATGGAGGTCGCGAAGGCTCAGATCGGTGCAAACTAAGAGTAGGGACTTCGCTTTTCTGTGGCTGCAAACATACTCCCATTTTATAACATAACTAGTTGGTCCAAACATAGAGGATAAAAGAAAGACAAGCATAAAAACGTAAAACAATCCTTCAAGAAAACTAGACACGAATCTTTTACCTTTGATAATGACCAACATTTTAAATTACCACGCAATAAACTTTAATAATATGTACCTAATTAAGATTTATTTTGCCACACCCTTACAGGGTCCATGTATCGTTAGTTCTTGGCATTACTGTACTAGACTAAGATACTTGGTGCAATAAAATTACTGAATACTGAATCTAGTATTTTTAATCATGTATTTTTATCACTATCACCGCAGCACCAGTTTTGAAGACACAAATACTAAATACTGTTTTTACAAAATATAATTATTTTCTTTGTTTTTACACCCTATCCAAAAAAAACAGCTGATGGTAGAGGATAATGAACGATCGCCGTTCATTGAACTCTATAGTCATATAATTTTTTTGGAGTCGTTATAGATATCACCAGTACTAACTGGTGTTCACTTTTGGGACGGTTTCGTTTTTACACGCATCGGACACAGAAAGAAGACTCAAGGCGGCGTCGGACGGGGCGAAGACGCGCCTCTTCTAGCTTTTCTATACAATCGAATTGGTCAGCGCAAACAACCAGAGTCGAGGCGGAGTTGCGGCAGCACTGGGCCGGGGTTGAGGAGGCGACGGCGCGGCGGCACGGCGCAGGCGCCATCGCCTTGACTGTCCTGCCACGCCGCCGCGCCGCCTCTACTCCGCCTCGACTCTGACACTGAGCTATGCGCCTTACACCCCGACGTTATTATCACGACTAAAAGTTGATCTTATTTTCTGACAGATTAAGTTTTATTTTCTTTTCCATAGCGACGCGTTAACTCCATTTATCGAAATATAATCGGTAAAAATTGCCTACACAAAACAAACTTATAGTAAATACAATTTTTTTTGTCTATAATGCCCGATTGTAGCATATTCTGAAGCAGTCTTCTTCTATCATAAATGAAATTATAGATGCGGTTTTGATACAACGCGTTAGCTCCTAGCTTAGTTTCATAGCATCTGATTGATGCTTAAAGTTATTGAGCCAATATTTACTTAAGTTGGAAACAAGCGCGACTATGAATTCTGTATATAGGTGAACCTCAAAGGATCGCTAAGTCTTGGAGGATTTAGCGCTCAAGGCTTAAGTACAGAATTTATATTGCAAAATAATATGCTGATTGATTATAGTTGTTCATTTAAAAAGAGCTTTGAAAATCTCAATAATATGATCTAAAAAAAAACATACAGTCGAATTGCAAACCTCCTTTTTTGAAGTAGGTTGAAAAGTCTCTGTCGTTTCCTATTTCAGCAACTAATTGATAAAGAAAATGTATTCCTCCAAAAATCACTAGGGGTATACATTAGTATGGAGAATCTCAGACTGTGTTATCTCAAGGAGTTTGTCTCTGGCTGATGTGTGTATGAGCGTGGGTGTGCAATTGCAGTATTTCCATGATCTAACATGTTAAAAAAAGTATTCATCTTGATTCTAACCATGATTGAGTCAAATTCGTAAACTTCAAATTGGCACATTTTACCACGCTGCTAATTTAAGTAAGGAAACTTCTCAAATTTATATTTGACGATACTCAAAATTTCAATACAAATAGAGAAGTAACTTAGACGAACAGGACACCTCTTTAACAATAGAACTCGGATCATAATTCACGGATACCAAACTTGGGACCCTACTTGAACAAAGTAAGGTGTGCCCATTTGTTCAAGAGCTTCAGATTCTGCGTCTTGGATTTTTGCGCTGGTAGGGCTGCTCAACAGTTTATTTTATTATTCATAGTTTTACAATTTTAGTATTATTTAGTTTTTATGTGGTCACGAGTGTTTTTTTTTTCGTTTTTTGAATCTTTCGTTTTACATCTTTGGAGCATTAGGAGCGTTCATAAAATCGTATTGGGCTCAATTCTGAAGATTTTTTGAACAGAGCGCTATCTAGTCCAAAGCTATGCAAAGCTTGTACTGTGGCAACCACATAACTTATAGAAGATTTTTTTAATGTTTTTTTTATAAATACTTACTTGTAATACATACAACATGCCAACCATAGACAAACATTTGTGTCCCTGGGTACTGCGACTTATTTAAGAATCTATGCAGCTGTTATGAAAATAGATTTGTAGGTTAGATAGTTGTTTACATTTTATGTTAGACAGAGCTTTAATTAGCAAGGCAAAGGATTGCTGTACAAACCTGTATATTATGCAGATTCGCCCTGGTAATCCGAGTCTATTAAGAGTAAAACCATAAAACTGTAGAAAAAAAAACAACAAAATATTTGAGATTGACAGTTGATTATGGCCGCATCGACGATGCGCCACCTAGGGGAAACAATCGCAGTACGTGGATCCCTATTGAAGCTACACCCTACAGCTCTCAAGGCAAATCCAGCAAAAGCAGCTCCTTAATAAGTTAGATTTGTGGAGTTTTAGCGGGAACACGGAAAAATCATGTCGTTGCATTCAATTATTTTCTTAAAATTGTGTTTTTTCGCGAATTAATGATTAAAAATGGTGGTGTTTTATTCATTGAGTGTTGAATTACATGCACGAGTGTGGGCAAGTGATACAATGTGGTGAAACATGTCTTTTAGTGTTGTTTTCAAAACTCCGTAGAAGCTCATAGTAAAGTCGCCACAACTTTACTAGGGCATGACTTGAACTCGACTATGACTAAATTCGTGCGACTAACTGGGATTTCATGACCTAATTGACTTGATTATACTATTAAAACTTGAAAATGTATAAACCTGAAACTGGCAGAATGCAGAATGTGCGATGCCAATAAATAAGAAAAAAAATATGTTAGATCTGTCAATTTATTTGATAGATCTAAACTGCACAGTTTTCAGAATTTATCTCAGTATTATTCGTAATTAAGTTACTTATAAACTTAACTTAGAAAATAAAACTTATTTTTTTAAATTAGATCGTCATTGTGGTCAATTCTGAAGGTTTAAGTTGACAGAACTAAACTAACTTAAGTATTGCTGTCCTTAGCTAACATGCCTAGTAAAAAAGTGTCAGCAATATTTTAATTAGTTTAGAACTGTCAACTTAAACCGTCAGAATCGACCACATTATGCATTTACAACAAAAGTATTTAAGTATTCTATTTGGTTCTCTTAACTGTATTATAGACAAAAACTATAGACAAGTTTACTTACAGATGTTAGACTTAAACAGATCCTTAAATCAATTTCGTAATATTAACTCCCGCGCGTAGCACCCGGCCCAAACGTACCCAACACACTAGCCGCGTTACCGCGCTGTATAGCGATGGAGACCCGCTGAGCCAAGAACCAGCCAGAACGGGGGTCCTGCCCTCTCTCCCTTAAACGGCGGCCAAGGTCGCGAACTAGTTGCTTGGCGTCAGAGCTCCACGGGCCCGACGTCTTAACTTAGATTTAGTTTTGTTTGGAGTTAGATGGTGCTGTGTAAAAATATTCGACACTGGCAAGTTAGGTGACAATAAGTTATCTACTTTAGAGAACTGATAACCATAGGGTCCGGCAGTGGCGTTCTATGGAGTGGAATCCACAAATTGGCAAATGTAGCGTAAAAATTGCCGGCGACTTTATGGAGTGACGATATCAAATTATATTCGTTTAAAGAAAATGGACAGTGGTTTGAAGAAAAAAGGGAAGAATTGGAAATTGAACAATTTGCGTTTTTGCTAGTACTACCTGCTGTTATGTGTACTGCTTCTAATGAAGATAATAATAATAATTATACTATTTTTTATCCATTATAAGCTATAGGCATAATGAGGACCTTTCATTGACAACCATAAAACGTCCACTAATGGACGAAGGCCTCCCCCTTAATAGGGAGGGTTTGCCATAATCCCCACGCTTGGCAGGCGGCTTGGGGATCGCAGAGTGTTACCACCGTTAACTAGGACGCTGCTGCCCGTCCTCCGGTTGTTCTGGTTGCAGTTTTAGGACATACCCAGGTATGACCCATGAGGGCCTTACTTGAATTGAAATAGCTTAACTTATATTCTGCGCTATACAAAATGAAATTTACAGTACTAATTAATGTATTTTAACTTTAGGAAGCGTTTTAAAGTAAGGCTGCTTTAGTCATTATTTTTGACAAAATAAAAAATAAATAACATATTTTTTACATGAATATTGACAACCCTCTTCAAATGCTCTTCGGAAGAGTTGTCACGTTCCGGACAAGTTTTGTAAAACGATATAGAATGTAAATATAGGAGCTCAGTTGTATTGAAAAGATAGTATATAATTATAAAGGTAGGCAGGTAGGTAGGTTTTACAAAGGTAGCGCAGGACGCCCCGAGACACTTGGAGTGACGATATACGTAAGGTAGTAAGCATTGGTTGGAAGCGTAAAACCGAAGATTTAGGTGATTGGGGTATCTTTGGAGATTAACATACCTAATATTATGTCTAGCAATAGTCACAACGTCTTCATGTTATTGCGTAAAATAAGTGCCTAACGAGATTCAACATTTAAGAATTGTTTTTTTTTTATATCTTAGATACATTATCATTTTTGGTGCATTTCTGTACAAAATGCTCATCATTATGTGGTCATAAAAATAAAGTCATAAACTGGCCAAGATCGGCGATAAAATTTTATAACTTTACAATCCGTTATCTTCTGTGTGTGATTTTTATGTGCACAATAAAGTTCTCTATCTGTCATCACCTATGTTTTTTTTATTTTTATTTGCAATATAATCATATCACTACAAAAATAAAACTATTTCGCTAGTACGTTCGTGTAGTCTAGATTTATGATAGCTCCTAGACCTAGATATCTAGTATGTAAATATCCAAGTCTTTGTGACTGCGAGATTAGTTGCCCACACATCCGCCGCAAATAAGCTGCTCTCGGAAACTTGTAGTTAATTATTCGACCTTTTAGTACAAGTGTTTATGTCTTATTTGATTACGAGTGGGTGGAGTTTCTATTGCAGCTCTTTATCGGTTCGTGATGAGAATACAATTCTGGCACTGCTACTGATATGGGTAGGCATACATTGATTGATTGTAGGCATTGATGCTTACCAGGTGAAAGTCTAGATAGAATCGTCACTCTGTTGCATAAAAAAAATAAACATGCGCGCGTCTAGTTGCAATCAAAATCATCATCAGCCAGAAGACGTCTACTGCTTAATAGAGGGGGGATACCATAATCTCTTAGCAGGGAATGCGGCTTGGGGATCGCAGAATGCTCACCACCGATAGACCGAGAGGACGCTACTGCCCGTCCTCCGTTGGTTATGGATGCAGTTTTAGGAGATATCCAGATCCCTAGTTGCTTTGCTAAGGCAATAAATATTTAACAAAACAGTGGATAATGTGAACAGGTTTACGCGAAATTAGTACTAAGTCGTGGTTATTGTAGTCATCGTTGTTATTACTCTGGGGCCAACCCTGAAATCGCGAAGAAAAATTTGATGTTTCGTACATTTTGTCGAAATTAAATACGATTAGTGTGAGTGTAATTTTTCTATAGAACAGCTGATTTTACAGATCAATGATTGTTTACAGAATATTTACCGCGATTATGTTGTGAAACGAGCTCGCGGTATTCCGGCGTAGTTGCATGCACAATGTCCACTGTCCAGGGACAGACGGGAGCTGTTTTTTCGTGACTTCAAGGTAGCCCCGTAGTGAAAGTTGTACCCAGTACAGACTAACTTTCTTTCAAACTGAGTAAAATCGTTCCGTGTAGCCCTACATGATTATTTTAAAGTATTTTTTGTACAACAAATTTTACAAAAAAAATAAATGGCGTATTCTAGTTATCTAAAATATGCTATTCAGTTTGTAATAATCTTCCCTTGTAATTTTACAAGCTTTTATGTCATTTAATCACATCAAAAATAATTGCCATAAAATACCAAGCTCAACTCGAATTTAATTAACGTTTTAATTATGAGCACTAGAAGAAACATAATATAGAAAAATAAAGAATAAATCTAAGAAAAGTAAAAAAAAAAACAAAACTTGGCGAATTAAATCACGTTTACATATTTCATATGAGCACTAAACGAAATTATGATAGAAAAAAAGTTCGCTCTATGAAAACTTAGCGTCAAGTTATGTCTTGTGGACTATTATAGACTGTAATAAAAAGATCCCTAATCTCCTAGCTAAATTATTAGGCAAGGTGTACAGCAAAAAGGTCTTGTCGGTATTTTATGCCAAAGCGTAGTCGGACGCTGAAATTACGGTTTGCGAGGCTCTTCAACCTTTTACGGCAAAGAGTTTAATTACCTTGTTTTAATGAAACGGGGGAAGGATCGGATGTTGGCTTAAATAAAATAGACTAGCAATACAGGGAAAGAATGCTTCGTGTTATTTGACAAACAATATTTGCAAGGCAGAAGATAAAAGAATGTCTGTAGCTAAAAGAGTTCTTGATAGAGGTGTATTAATTTGTCTGTAACTCTATTTGTAGTGGTAGGACTCTGTTGCAGACTCCAGCTGGGGAAGTACCTAGACGAGCGTCACGTTCGAATCGTGGTAAACATCACGCCTAACCATAACAGTTAGCAGTGCCAGAATTGTGAACTTGCGAACAAAATCCTGCGCCGCACTGCACTGTGCTCGTCACCCTGAGATATACGATGTCAAATCTCTGCATGCCCAGTAATTTATTTGGTAAAAATGTTCTTTAGTCTAAAACACATTAATGTTTTCACACTACTGCTCAGTGGTTGAATAAATAGCAAAAGAAATAGAAATATGAGACTTCCTCAGGAGGACTCTGCAATAGAATTCTACCACTACGAATTACTGATTAAATGCTAACAGTAACCTATATCCTCCTGTCTTTTGAACTTCCGGTTTACTAGACAATTCAGTACCTTACCTTGTTAATTAATGTATGGGTCACGAGGGCTGAGATCTGTTTAAATTAGGGAAGAATAATTAAGAGCAGGTGTTTAGAATATTTTTTCCAAAAACAAAGACAGCAATAGAACCACCCTTTTATTTACATCTTTTATCAAATTTAAAATGTTTTTTATGTATATATTTTTAAGATTTTTATTTATTAGGTTTATTTTTACCTCCCTGACTCCAGTTTCGAAACTCGAAACACGGAATGTTACATAGCATGTGTGTGGATGATTCAAAGAAAAAAAATACTTTTTTTTATATTTCTTTAAAATGTTGGTCGACTTTTCGAGAAAAAAAAACGCTTTTCTTATCGTAATCTGTACTTTTTTTAAATCATAATCCCCACATTTGGCAAGCGGATTGGGGATCGCAGGATGCTCAACATCGTTAACCAAGAGACCGAGAGGGCGCTGCTGCCTGTCCTCCGGTGGTTCTGAATGCAGTTTTAGGACATACCCAAGTCCAAATAACCAGATATAAATATGTACTGACCTCGAATTTGCTCGTCACAGGGTTCATGTCCAGTAAAGAGTAAGACGCCACCCGGTCGCCATTTGCGCTTATCACTACCTCGCCCGTGATTCCTGCGAAATAATCATGATTACAGTATATTCACGATGTTTTCCTGGCAGTGGTATGAAAATCTTTTAATTAACTCGGGGGTTCAAAACTCGGGATTTGAACCCTCGAGCTCATGATTCCGAGTCTCCCATTAGAACGTATTCGATAAAATCACGAGTAGGTGCTTGTAATTGAAAGTGTGTAGAAACTTGGAATTAAACCTGGCGCTAAATTGGGAAGAAGCTTTCTAAGTAAAACAGAGGAATAATGTCTTAGCACATTATTTCGCACATTATTTCGGTCCAGACAGGCGCAACCGACCGTCACACACCACGCACAATAACAGATGCCAGCGAGAAGGCCGTCACGAGAAATTTCTTACGGTGTTCGGGACCTAGCACAAAATGCACGGAAAGTGCACGGAGCGCCTCTGGCTCCGGTTTTTCAAATGTTTTAATTATATAATTTAAACAACAAAAGAAAGTCACGAGGTTCAGTAACTATGTAAAATTTATTTTCCTCTCGTAGCGTAGAAGTTCGTCGTAGCACTTGCTACGGAACTACGGCCGCTACGTCGTAGCAAATTTGCTACGAAGGAGCTTTCTATGAAAGTTCAATATAAGTTTTCTTATTTCTAGTTTCCCCGTTTTATTAGAAAAAGCTTGTAACGTAATATTTCGGGATTTTCATGACTGTTACTTTTTCACAATATTATCGTCATGAACATTGTGATTCTTTTGATTCCAAAATGCCCCGTTTAGTTTTTATCCAAAACATTCTCAATTTGAACATAATTTTCTATACTTGTGATATTTTACAATAAAATATTTGAAGTGTCTTTAATTTAGTTCAATTCATTTATTTCGATTGGGCACACTTAATCATACACTTTTGAATGGTCAGAAACAATTGGCTTACTCTGAATTAATTCATAAAAAACATTAAAACAGGTAAATCATTTTATTTTTAAACTATCCAAATTTTTACTACAGATCGGTAACACAAATCCATTTTTTTCTTACAACACATATTTAATTTATAGCAGATTGAACAGTTTACATAGCGGCTGTATGGGGAAAACTGTCTAGATGTAATAAGCTATATTAGCTTTTATGTCCTGTATTGGACAAATATTTTCCAGAATTGACCAATTTCAGTTGCCCATGTAACTGCACCTTAACGTGAAGCAGTAACTATGTGTGTACGTAATTACCTTGAAAGGTCCTATTCCACATGTTTCTTATGACAGCTGCGCCATCTAACGTCCCTCTTGGGTCCGTAGCGTGTGTCAGCGTGTCATTCAACGCCAACGCGTAGAGCAGGACGGCGTCGTAGAACGCCGCTACGAACGTAGACACCACTTCTCCTTTGCCGAATGTATAATTGTACTTCGTAGCTGCTAGTTCTTTGACCTGTGTAGAAAGTTTTTATTATGTTTAAATTTAAATATACTAAACTACAGTTACTCTAATATAACTACCATAAAATTGTATTATTAGGTAAGACAATTTCTCGACATCAGAACCTTTAGGGCTTTTATCCATTTTTACAACATTTCAGGAGAACTAAAATAAACTTTAAAAAATATTTTTTGTTCAGCTATATCCCACAGATTGAAAGTTTTCGCTTGTATACTTTTGTGCTCGGTTATTTAAAATTGGAACCCTGTAACTTTTAAACAAATTCACTTTTAAGTTTCTGATATATTTTAGGTATTTTAATAAAAGGTCGAAACATCCGACCCTATTTTGAGATTCAAACGTAATCATAAATCATAAAGTTACATATCAACAAAATACCAAAATTATTCGTTATGTTTGACGCGGATGTTGTTATCAGACCTTATAATACGGAAAAATAATAACATTAGACCAGTTCGTTCCAAGCTACAAGTAGGCTGTGCATAAAAGTCGTCTTGAATATGTAGATAACTGACTCTATGTTTCGGGTAAATGCTGAGTTCAGTGAATAATTTCGTAGCATATGTATAAATATAACGTTTTATACACAAAAATATAATAAAAAATGGGTCATATCTATATATTTGTCTCTAGGCGACATGGACTTGTTTATTCATAGGATTGGAGTTATGCTTTTTTTGGGTGTATATGTGACTTTTTGGAACCAAGTTTACTACATTAGTTAACAGTCGATTGTTAAATATGTCTTTATGGACTCTTAAATTCATACTTTCCTCCAATATTTTTAGTGTTTTGTTTGGGTAATGTAAGTGTAATTTGGGATGTAGGTGTGGTGGTTCTAAGGGTCTCAAATTATGAAAATCTAATCCAAATCATTTAAATAGGACGAGAACAACATTTTATCAAACTACAGTAAGCTACGTATTTTAAAAATAAGTAGCTGCTAATCGTCATTCTGTAACCTCATCGAGCTCTGTAACATCACAGAATTCACAGGTTTCTTCTTGGTGTAAGATTAAGTAAGATTTTTACATATCACACATCATCTAGCCCTAAACTAGGCAAAGCTAAGGAAATAAAAAGGACATTAACAATAAAATAAAATATATATAAAATGGGATAGCCATTTTGCAAATACGTACTTTTAATACATAGAACACCCAGCACTAAACATACATTTATGTTCGTCACATAAATGTTTGGTAACACCAAATTTTTTTTTATAGCCTAGGTAATGTAAAATGGCGTCGGAGCCAAGGTATAAAAAGTCCAACAAAGATATGAGTAATAAGATTTATAAGTTTATCTTTATCTTTATTTCCGAATACAATTCCGACGCAACTCCAAAAAAAAACTATATTATAACGTAAATTTTTTTGGAGTTGTTACAGTTATTACTCATTAAAATGTAACTCATTCTTTTAAATTATTTAAATTCGTAATTAATCACATAATTGAAATAATTTGGTCTTGAGTTCCAGCGGAAAACAATGATTTACCATGATATCATTGATATAATTATGTATATACAAGTATAAATACTGTACACCTACAATTGTACTAAATTCGTTTTATGTTATATGTTTTTTGCCAAATTTTATCTCATTACATTTACTTATACGTTGCGTGTTTGTTGATAAGTAGTTATCCTTATTATACATAATTATGTATTTTACCGGCATGATACGTAGGTACCTAAAATTACATGAAATGTCAACAAATATGTATGACATACATAGTCGGATAATTGTGTATCTATGAGAGAACTGTCGCAAACTATTTCCTGGGAAATTTATATTAAATTCATGATTGATATTTGCTATGAGATTAACACTGAGTACTTCAAAGACGCCGCCTTGTATTATAATATGAATAGATATTGCTTTCATTCAGGAATCCCTGTTATATTCCGGGATATGAACTGGGAAGAATTTGTGTCGCAATCTCTTGAATAGAAAAGTGTGTTTAGTTTATTTTGACTACACTTCATATGCTAAAACGGCTCGATGCAGCATTTTCAGATATTCCAAAAGAAAAAATCATTCATAGTTTATACTTCAATTACTAAAATGTATCCAATGTATATCAAGATTGAGTCCAAACTCAAGTTCTCAAACTGAGTCCTGGGTTTGTCCTAAAACTGCATTTAGAACCACCGGAGGTCGGGCAGCAGCGTCCTCTTAGTCAACGGTGGTAACACAACCAACAATTATGGCAACCCCTCCCTATTAAGGGAGAGGCTTTCGTTCAGTAGTCGACGTCTTCTGGATGATGAGTGAAAGTGTATATCAAGATCTGTTTAAGCATGTCCAGAAAGGATAGGGTTTACAAAACCATCAACCTGTATTTATATAGTTCACTGTCGATATTCCACTACCAAAATCGACACTTTTTTACAAGTAAAATGCAAATTAGCTTGCACTGACTACTTAGTACATTGTTGAAGTTATAGGTGCCTGAACGATATACGTTTCGGCGCATTTTCTATGCGGGTGAATAAGTCCTGGGGCCGTACCGTGAACCGCTTATAGCGGGACCGAATAGGTTCAGCTGCCGACACTGCACGACCACGAACGAGGCGATATAATTCACAGTCGCGCAGCGTCGGCAGATGAGCGTATTCGGTCCCGGAATAAGCGTTTATGGTAGGGCCCCTGGTACGATCAAGATGCCTAGCATGGCAAGGCATAATTACTGACCTGATCAGAAAATTCCAAGTATTCTTTTTTCTCCGGAGCAGGACTGGTGACAGTTAGGACTGCGCTGTACGCTCGCCGCGCTTTTTCGTTTCGTTCATCGGTGTCACCCTCCACCTTCCACGGCTCTTTGGACGACGCTGATGCCAAGCTGGAATGAAAAAGTTGATTAGATGCTGATGAGTGTAATGCCTGGACTTGGGTATGTCCTAAAACTGCATCCAGAACCACCGGAAGATGTGCTGCAGCGTCCTCTTAGTAAACGGCGGTAACACTCAAGCCGCCTGGCAAGCGTGGGGATTATGGCAACGAGGCCTTTGTCCAGTAGTGGACGTCTAATGGCTGATAATGATGATAATGATGAGTGTAATGCAGAAGTGCCAGCTGACCCTAAGGACACGATATCAATGTGCTTTTCTCTGCTAAGAGAAAATAACAAAAAAGTTGTTATTTGACACCCTGTTAATACTATGGTTTCTTAGTAACATAAGTTAGAACCAAATTTGTTTGTTTTTTTATTAGGGTGTTTGTTTAGATGATAAACAACTTATCAACCCTGAAATCGCGAGATAAATTTCCGCTTTTTTGTACATTTTGTACATAGTGTTTTTTCTTAACGATTTCAGATATATCTAGGTCTCACTGTGAAACTCATTCACAATAAAATTATGAGTAGGTATTCTAAAATGATAGCGGTCTAGAATATACATTTTTCCTTATCATTTTAACAAAAAAAATTGTCCGCTGTTTTGGCGCAAATAATTGAGACAAAATTATGTCGACAATAAATGATTTTAGTTATAACTTATTAACGACGAGACACTAGTAATTGGTAGAAGATTGCTAAGCCCCGAGCACAGATGAAAAAGTCCACTTTGGCGAGTGCACTCCGGAGTTATACGAGCTGATTCCACCCTCTCTATTAAGCTAGAGGATGTGTAAGATAGATAAGTCGCTTCACCCCTTTGCAGTGGACGTGACTGGTGCACGTACAAAGAGCTTCTAAAGCCAACTATTGAATACTGTACCTCTAGTGCATTTCCGCTGTACTATCGTGTCGTATCGTCGGTTGGATTAAAATGAGTTTCCGCAAAGTAACTCCTGAATCAATCACATTGCTTATAAATAAAGCATAATTTTTTATAATTCTTTGTAAAGATCTAGAACTATCTAACAGCAACATTATTTCCAAGCTCATATAATCTGGGGATCTTCAAATTAAGAGTGAATAGGTTTAAATAAATACCTCCTGAGCAAGCGTGCTCACCTTAAGCTTTGTCTACGCCTCGGTGAGGCAAGGTCAAACACGAACCTATCCATCATAAAAATAAACAAAAAAACGAAAAACTAAAACGTAGAACTTACTTAGAAAACAGCTCAATATTGAAGAACACGTATTCTCCCGACGACACCATGTTGAGGTCGTCTGCAGCCAGCATTATCTCTCGAACGGTTCCTGGATTTGCGCATAGCACCACGACTGAAACAACATTTAAAATAGTCAGAAAATACGTCAAAAAATATATTTTATGTACGTGATTAATCTTTAACAAAGAGTCACGTAGGCAAATCCAACATATTCAGCTCGTGATCGCCCGTTGTTGAGTACAGGCCTCTCTTCTTGTCAAGTCCTCTGCCAATCTTATCCAGGATCAACCCGCGATTTTTACACCATTTGTAGACCCAATAAGTTAATGGTGAAGATTCGACGCTTCATTTATCGGTGCGCAATCCATACATTTCTACCACCACTGCTTCGCAGCCTGGTAACATGTACCGTATATGGTAGATATTCTTCACGTACGCAATTAGGTTTTTAATTCCACAGTTCTTATTCACACAGGAAATAAAAGGCTACAACGGCTAAAGGTTAGGTTTTCGAATAATCTAAGTCTAATACTAGTCTTTGGTAGCTTTCTTAATCCAGAGTAAACATAAACCGGTTCCTTAGATCAGCGTGCTCCAACATAGACTAAAATTACATCTTTGACATCGGTCAGGATGAAGTCAATTGCAAAAATACTATGACTAACAAAAAAATTTTTAGCTCTACTCCGTTTGGGTTTCATGATTGTCGATCCAACGTTATTTACCTTAGCTCGTCGCCTATCTCCATATTACTCACTCAGTCTTGTAATTTGATGCCGAACATGGCACGCTCTATAGCTCAGTGCACTACTCGTGTATTATGGATTTCCTCATCTATTATAAGTGTCCATATCTCAGCGCTATAATACGATATATCATGGTGGACAGTGGACACACTGGGTGTAAAGGAAAATCTTCAGGCATTGTGGAACGAAAACAGATTTAAGATTCACACCTATTTATATTGTTTCATAAATATACCACAAAAGTATTTATGTAATTCTTTATTCGTAGTCGATAGCACAAAATATTACTTTACGTGCCTGCGGGGCTAAAATAGCCACTTACGCTACGCGGAGCAAAAGGTACCACTTCCTGCCCGCAGCGGCACGTATACACACCACGGGAGCAAGTAGTGATGATGAAAAATGATATGAACATGAGATCTGAGACGTTCTTTACTTTTACTGTTAATTATGTTATTTTTTTAGTAACCAAGACTAAGACGGACGGGCGCACTTCTGGTGTAAAGAAATAAAGTCTGTTTATGACTGATGCAGGGGTACTCAACCCCCATAAAGTTGTTAGCGACTGAGCTATTTAAATTGACAATTTTCCATAATATTATTGCAACATTCTACATTTCCTGCTAAAAACTCCTGCTTTACTAAAAAAACAAAGCGATGTCTGCCCTGAAATAGTTCACAGACACGAAAGTTGTTACAAATTAGGTTGAGGACCTTTGAAGACTCTAATTAATGTTATTAAGGCACAATAACATCGTGAGACTCGAATCAGAACTTAATTATGACGAGGTATTGAATTTAATGGGAAAATTATGCTGAAAACAGTTTTGGAACTATGTTCTTATCGAAAGTACGTAAGTAAGTTCGTATTGCCAAAGTTGTGATATTGTACAAGTGTCATATTGGTGTTTTTCAAAATAAATCCAAGTATACAGCTTCGTACCTGGACCTGGATATGTCCTTAAACTGGAACCAGACCCACCGGAGGGCGGGCAGCAGCGTTCTCTCGGTTAACGGTGGTGACCATTCTGCGATCCCCAAGCCGCCTGCCAAGCGTGGGGATTATGGCAACACCCCTCTATAAAGGGGGAGCCTTCGTCCAGCAGTGGACGTTTTATGGCTGGCGACGATACAGCTTCGCAAAAAAGAGTATTCTACGCTTTTTAATTATGGGTAATAGTTCTAAACATAACCATCCCAAAATTATTAAAATTACGGCAGAGGAAAACTTTTGTTGCATTCACCGGTGACGTATGATTATTTTCAGTATTTTTAGGAGAATACGAAAAGTTATAGTCGACCTGGGTATGTCCTAAAACTGCATACAGAACCACCCGAGAACGGGCAGCAGCGTTCTCTCGGTGAACGGTGGTGAGCATTCTGCGATCCCTGAATCGCCTGGCAAGTGTGGGGATTATGGCAAACCTGCATCCCTATTAAGGGGGAGGTCTTCGTCCAATAGTTGACGTTTCAGGCCGTTGATGACAAAAAGTTTCTGTGTCAAGACTTTTTGGCAAGCTTTATAGCAAGTTCTAGTACAAGTATAAAAATGGAACCATTACCATAAAAGTTTTTCGTCTTTTATGTTTCGATATTATCTCAAAAGACTCCATTGAGATCAATAGATAATCAACACGAGGATAAAACTTGCAAATTTTTTAAGCACTTCATTTAGTAGTTCACTTCAATAGCCGGAAGACGTCCACTGCTGGACGAAGGCCTCTCCGTTAATAGGGAGGGGTTGCCATAATTCCCACGCTTGGCAGGCGGCTTGGAGTTCGCAGAATGCTCACCACCGTTATCTAAGAGGACGCTGCCGCCCATCCTCCGGCTGTTCTGAATGCAGTTTTAGGACAT
This sequence comes from Erannis defoliaria, assembly GCA_905404285.2. Lineage (NCBI taxonomy): Eukaryota > Metazoa > Arthropoda > Insecta > Lepidoptera > Geometridae > Erannis > Erannis defoliaria. The sequence continues at coordinate 3,846,336 of FR990066.1, read as the reverse complement.
ACCCAGGTCGAACAAAACACATACATAGAACATAAGAACATAAGTTTAGTCGAACTTAGATGGTAGAATTACCGCCATTGAATACGAATACAAGTTTAGAGTTTTTGTTCACAGAAAGACTGTTTCTCTCCAAATGTCATGATGAAAATCTTTTTAGTTGGTGATTCAAAACCTAATATTTTTCCCATTTTGTCAGATTACCCGTCGTCAAAGAAATAAATTGTTGCGAGTAAATTGGTGCAGCGAAAACTGCGAAATGGCATGTTTTGAAACCGTTACGCGTAGGCTAAATATACAAAACTGCAAGATGGTTTGCATAGCAGAATGAGAAGTGGAGATTCTTTCATCCAAAATTCTTGTGAGTTTGCTGGATAGGATCATTGCAAATGGCATTGGGTTTTTTTTTACATTAAGTTCTCGACTCATCTTTCTTTTTCCTAAAGCAAAATTAATGTATACTTTACACCTGGTTATGTAAGTATTGATATAAAAAAATTAGACTCATATAGTTTTTAGGGAATTGGGCATTATGACAATGACGGGTGAATGTATCTATCAGAATATATTATATATCCTTGAAAATATTAATAGTATGAAAAGGGCCATTGATTGTCATGGAGATGGATGTCGAGATAAAAATCGAATCCTACCGCCACCAAGAAGGCTGACGAAAACCAATAATAGCTTCTATTGCCTGGGAATAGAATTTTATAATAAGATCCCTGATTGTATCAAATGTAAATCTAATAGAAATTACATGACATATTGAATTAAATTTAAAAAAAAATTGATTGATAAAAGCTATTACAGATTAGCAGATGCTATCTCGGACAGAACTATCTTTAAACCGTCTTAATTTATTTTTAAATCATTTTTTTTTCTTCCATTATAATGACTTGGTAGTTTTAATTTTAACGATGCTTTTGCTGATCTAAATTATTATAATTGTTAGTTTTATCTAATACATAATCAATTTCAAAGTGAACTATTATGATTGTATAATTGACGTTTCTAAATGCATGTAATATGTTTACAGAATAAAATGAATTTGAATTGAATATGACATTGTGTGCGGTGCATAATATTTTGATCGCGATTGTTTTCTAGAAAACTCAATTTATGTCCAATCAAAGTTAAACCAAAAATAAATATAACGCCCAGATTTTATATATTTTTTACACGTTTAACCCCACACTGTACAATTTGATTTTACGAACATTTAAACACAGATTTTCATTTATTATTCTGTTTTAGTATTAATAAAAAATATCAGTCACGTATGGTAAAAAAAAAGCGAAAATTAATCAAGATAATATATAATTTTATCTGAGTTTCCATCGGTATCCAGTGCTATCTCATATATTTTCAATCTAAGTGTAATACAATAATACAATAGATCACAAAGCACACTCCATACTAAGCCACGAAAATCAATGTTAATAAATATTTTATTAGCTGGCAATAATCGATTTCAGATGAGATAGTACAAAAGAAATGAAAGAATAGAGTTGCGTATTCGATTATTCGATTTACGGAATGCTCTGAGGAAAGGAAACTCCGGGAAAAGAAAGATTTCTTTCGGCACAAAAACACGAGCTATATCCGTATGACAAATCAGGAACTCATACAATAAAACTGATTTTACTTATCAATTGTATGAGTTATACTAAAATATATTAGAACATTTGGTTTGAGTACTGAGACAGATAAGACTTATACTTATGGGTAAATAGCCTATCTATTACTTATTATATACTTGGTTATTAGTTAGCTAGTAAAGTTGGCTTTACTTAGCCTGGCCTTTAAACAAAATCTTTTTTTTTACATGTTATTTAATATGTGAAAATGCCAAATAACCAGCATTTGCTCATTTATTGTTTTTTAAGGTAAAATAGAAAAAGTAGTTTTAAAAAAATATCGATAAATCCTTTCTTAGTACATCGCATCGAGAGGAATACAAGTCTGTAATGTTTCAATTCAATTTCTGTGTGTCAATTTCAAGTCTGTACGACCAGCGGTTTGGGCTGTGCGTTGTCAGTCAGTCAGTCAGTCAGTCAGTCAGTCAGTCAGTCAGTCAGTCACCAATCAGTCAGGACAGAGCCTTTTATATGTATAGATAGATAGATGTAAAACCTCTAAGTTTAGATAACAAAACAACTGACTCTATGTTTTTATGTCTGTTTCTGCGGGTCTCACGTCTCGTGCGCGACGCGTGACATGAGAGCACGCGTATTACTTGGACGCGTGCGCGTTGCGGCCTGCAGAAGTGGTGGCAAAATGACCGCTAGTCTATATTGCGAAGCTACGTGTACGTGGACGTATGTACTCAGCAACACAGCAGGCTTGGTTACGAATTCGAAAAAATATTGTCCTTTATTTGAAGTTACGGGTCTGTCAGACCTGCCAGGCATCCGAAGGGTTAAAAACCATGACGTCAGTACTACGAATAACTTTAGTATTGCGCAGAACTTAAATGACGTTTTTAACTTAATCAGTGTTTTTAAGTACAGCCCTTAAGTCCTTATATAGCCCGCCGTCTGCGTTAAATTATAGCTAAGATTGATTATGCAAATAACAAATTTTATTTTCAAGTCGTAACATCAAGTTACTATAACATAGGTACTTATCAAAACAAAGTACCCACTAGTTCCATTTAATTTTGATTCGTTTTCGTCTGGTGTATCTTACACCAGACGTAAAATAAAATATATTATTATTATTTTATTATTTATGTGAAATAGCTACCTCTACTGAAATTTGACGTGTTTCGTCATCAATAAAAAAATGATCTGAGATAAAAGCAAGTCTTCGTTCTTGACCCAGAACAACTTAGAGCATGTCAAGTGCAAGCTTCGAGTCTAGTTTCCATTCTGGCACAGCGCCCACTACATAATGATCGATTGGGATGTTCGCGAGACCTTCGTTCGACGCTTCGTTACTTTACCATCTGCACCGTCAACAAAGCGTACATTTTAAATTCAAATGTAAGCTCAACTTCCGAAGCACACTGTATAAACAAGCCGTTTGGAATTTCTGTCGTATAACCCTACCGATCAGTTTGGTTTTACGATACTGAGTAAAGTAGTGCCGTCCAGCTTTCGGTCAGTTATAATAAGGTTAAAAAAACAGACACAGGTAGAGGACCCCGCGACTCCATCCGCATACGAAAACAATCGCCCCGCTCCTAAATACTAGTTTCTTCAATACAGTAGTAGCCTACATGTTATTCCGAGATATCAAACTATCTCCTTTCCGAGTTTCATCCAAATCCATTCAGCCGTTTTGGCGTGAAGAGGTAACAAACAAACACACACACACACAGGGGCCAACATGGAAATCGCGAAAAAAAAAAACAGCTGTTCCATACATTTTGTTCAAGGTCGATGAACTTTTTGTATGGAACAGCTGATAATTATTTCGCAATTTCAATGTTGGCCCCATATTACAAGTTGTTTGTTTGTTGTACAGAATATGCCCTTAAAAGGATGCTAGCTGATTAGAACTAACACTGTATATCAATGGTACCACAAAATATAATTTGCAAAGAAAATTGAACTCAAATGCTTAACTAACTATAAAAGAACATTTATAAAGTGCGTCGCGTCGCATCTCATCACGTGCTCGTAAGCAATTTTTTAACCCGCTTCGAAGAATGGCATCCATTTATTATTAGAGGGTCTTCATGTTAAATAATACTTTGCTATAAATTTTCCAACCGTACAATATACATTTCACTAAAACACACACAAAGAAAACTAAATTACGAATATCACCGTTTCGTTTTTTATAAAAAATAAATTTCAGCTGACATGGACAGCAGCAACATCAGGACAAACTACATTATTTATGTCGCTTTTTTTTAATATATATAATAATTTAAAAAAAAAATTGGTTGCCACATACCTATTTATTATTACAGTTACATATTACGCAATAGCAAGTGATAAAGCTATACTCGTATGAAAATCCCAAAGAATGTAATATGATTTGAATTTGGAACGTCAAAGTTCGTATGAAAACTCGAGAGAGAGCTAAATCCTCCAAGGAAAACTCTTAGCATAGATTAAGGTATTGTAAAGAGAGTTTATTCGAAAATTGAACTGGCAACAAAGGCAGAACAAAAAAAAAGGTGCGGCTAGGTTTTCATTGTATCGCAGAAGGTATGAAAAATAGAGTATTCACCTCTAGGATAAAGCATGTCTTCGTCTTGTGCGGCTTGAACCCCTCGCTTCAATCAGGACTCTACATTACTCCCTGGCGTGTTAACTGTAATAGTCTTCTTTACGCTCGGCGTCCAATATGCGGCCCGTGACGTAAGACACTGGTTTATCGCCTTGGTGGATAATCTAATTTCGTGTCACATGTACGGTTATTGTTCTAATACTGACTCCCGTATTACAGCTTCGCATGAAAAATAACTACCTACACTAGAGTAAGTTGGCAAGAATTCATTTATTTAGTGTGTTTTGGCTTTCGGCTTTGCTTTGGCCCAAATTCATAACGCTAGTTCATCAAATAGTAAATTGTTACACAAGGGGCTAAAATAACCCATTATATACGAAGTAGTTTTACGACCGAGCTTTAGCGAGGGAGTAAAATAAACCGAGTTATAATGGGATTTTAGGACTCTACTTTCACTACAATTGCGAGAAAATAAAATAATCAAAATACCAAAATAAATGCTTTGTGAATTCGAAAGATTGAAAAAGTTGTTTTTCCTTTCTCTTCCATCTGCAAATTAGGATCTCTATTCTCACTATACCATTAAATTTTTCACTATTGTAAAATAAATTACGGTCACTCAATTAAATTATTGATTAGAAAAATTCTAAATATTTCGCGCCTTCTTTTCTAATTTCTACTGTAGCCGCAACGCAATGCACGCATTCTACCAAAGTTATTGCTTTGGTTTCTATTAGTTTCCATTTTCAAAAATAAAATGTATTTTTTTTTACTAAACATACTTAAGTCGACTCTTTATTTATTATTAGTCTACTTATGACTAAAGACTTTTTCGTTTTTTTAAGTTCGTTGGTGTAATAAACAAAAAAACTTTAGCCCCTAGAGTATAATGTGCTATTTTATCCCCGCTCTGGTGCGCTATAATGACGAACTTTTTGAGCAAGAGGACTAAAAACTCTATTTTACCTGTCCCTACAAATGATGTACCTACATATATATACATATATCGCAGCCGAATTGTAGAGTTCATCGTATTACATAATGGTTAGCTATTTTAGTAAACGGAGCCATTTCGTATTATGACTGATGAATGTTTAACCGGTTTGTATTACGGCCGTCGCATTGTCTTCGTGTTTCGCGTTCTTAATGCGGCTAGCCGTAACATTATGTAGCGTGTCATGTACTGTCGCTTTAATAGTCTTTTCATCACACTTGCTCGTAAAGTGGATCTTATTACTATACTTATTAAACTATTATTACTCAATCACTCTACCTTTTGAAATAAGGCGAAATGCTTGCCGACGACATAATTAGGTAACTACTTTCTGTTGTGAGAATTAGTGTAACTGGATAATTCTAGTAACTCATACTACTCCACTACTACTACATGGCACTCATATTTTTTCCAATTTAATTACACATTATCTTCTATTTATTATAGTTTTACAATAGTACATTATGATACAAGTGTACTATGTTGGTCATTACACTCTCGGCTTCCTTATCACGCTGCGCACGCCTGCGGCTCGCACACATTATACCGCCTCTAGTGTAATAACCAACATAGCACAAGCGTTTCATACGACTGTTTTCATCACACTTGCGAAGAAAAATAAACTTTTTTTGTTAATATCTACCACTAAGCGAAAACGTCAACAAATATTAGCGGAAAATGGCGCCCAAACCAGCAATGCGCGCTGGTTTACTGTTACTTCAGCCGCATAAAAACTCTTTCAGAAAAATCACGTACAAACATAAAAAAAACGTAAACATAACTTTACCGGGTTATAACTATTATAGCACAAGTGCTGTAATGTAAAGTAAAAAGCACGCGTGCGTAATAGCTTGGATTATAAGGCTAAAACCGATGTAATAAGATCCACTTTACGAGCAAGTGTGATGAAAATTACATAACATCAATAGCATAACTTATCGATACAACGTTTCCCTCACGCATCAAATAGGGTTTTCACAACACACTGTATAATAGCTTGACCTTATCCCCGTAAGTAAACGTCAGCTTCGCTTTATGAAAAAGAGAGGAAAATTGCCTATCTTCTGATGCTAGGCACGAAGTTGTAACGATTTGTTTCCTAAGGGGAAAGCTTATTCCAGGATAGTATTTTATTTCTGACTTTGACTAGACCCGCTGGGTGGGTAAAACAATATTAGACAAGACATAAATTACGATGTCTGCGCCGCGCCTTTTATTTTATGTGTCTGTTTTGAACAAATCATAACGTTGTATTACACTATGGAAAAAATATTAAAGAATATTAAGTAAGTTTGTCTTTATACAGAATGTTAGTTTGAACACCGTTATCCTTCTAGGATATCATTGTACTCATCATTATGGACAACTTTTACTATGAGGCCAACCCTGAAATCACGAGAAAAAAAACAGCTGTTCCATACAATAAGGTTCATCGATCTTGGACAAAATGTATGGAACAGCTTATTTTTTTCTCGGTTACAGGGCTGACCTCATAGTAAAAGTTGTTCATAATGACGAGTACATACAAATCATAGGTAGGTTATGGAAATCTCTGCAACGGAGACCTACCACCAAGTTATTGTTAAAACATTGAGCTAATATCTATAGAGTTACAATCGTGTAAAACAAATGCCCGCGCCAAAACTCGGCGCTATGCAGTGCGCCGACTTTTTGACAGACTTGAACTACGATAAGACACAAGCGCTCAAGCATACATTGAACACTATACAAGCGACATAACGTCTAAATTCGAACAATTGTGAACTATATAATGCACGTATGTTTGTATAACGGCAGTCGGACGTTTTTTGAATGTTTTCAATTAGAGATTGTGACTCTTTAGATATTAGCTCAATGTGTTCAAATAATTATTTTCGTTTTTTCGGAGGTTGAATTTTTCAACGCTTCATTTTTTTTAATATATTTTTTATGGCATCTTTAGAATACAACTAGGTTTTGTAGGCTTGTATCCATTAAAACTCTCTCGGTTACCTTTCCTTGTGTCATATGGATGGAATTAGTATTATCCCCATTAGACTGCATGAATACTTACATTTATCGGCTCCATAATATTCTTGGTTTGAAATTAACGCACCGGTAAATATAAATATTAATTCATTTAGTTAGGTTATTTAAATTTAACTTACTTCAGACGTTACTCCATTTCAATCTTAATTTCTAATATTGATCTCCGCTTTCATACCTAAAGTGAAATATCTTCTAAGGAAATGTTAGTCACTTTAATTTCAATGTTATTCACCACATGCGCCCTGATTAGTCCTGTTAGTCAAACATGGTACAATTTTCTGTATGTTTTTCAAAAACTACAAAGTTATGTCCCAGAATCTTTATTCATTTACTTACTTCTAGAGTCTAGCGAGAGCTTAAGTAGCATCTCTTTGAATCTCGCGGACGTTGTATTTGTTTCGTCGAAAGGGACTGTGACTATGTTAGACCCTTCTTCAGTTTTCTTCTTCAAAACCGTGAAGATAGCGCTTAATGTCAAGAAACAGGGGCTGTTTCCTTTTCCAGTAGAAAGATCGTTGTTATGATACAGCATCCCGAATCTGCGCCAGTTGAATTCCTGAAACAAGAGAGTTTAACTTGAAACATTTGATCTTTAATAAAGGAAAAATACTAATGACGGTTAATTAAATAATTTTGAATACTAATAAATAAAAGTATTGGCATGCTTGCGTTTAAATCAAACATAGAAATAAAATATGATGGGTTCATAATTTCAGCAAAACTTGTAGTATCTAAAATAGCTAATAATTGTATGTGAGTGTGTCACGGATACTAATTTTTATTGTTTGGGTGATTAAAGAGTTGCATTAGTCTTTAATATGATGAATAAGATCTTCTAATGATTACTTAAAAAATATTTCAGACCGCTACCAGCTTTGCTAGTCACGCTGTTGATCAATATTCATTTACCCAAGATTAGTTATTAAATATTAAGTACGAAAAAGTCAAAACTAGTTGGAACAATATCAAAAGCCTAATTGATATAATTGGGCTGTATATATATGTATGCAATTATATTGTGTATATAATTGCATACATATATATGGTAACAAGCTATGAAAAGAACAACGTTAAACGCTCTTCTGATGCTTAGAAATGTCCATTACCAGCAACTATATCAGGAACTCTAAGTAACAACACAGAGTTGGTCCTCATGACTTTGAAATATTTGATGATTAGTTTCATTAGTCTCATTAGTCCCTGTAGGTACTTTGTAATGTTTACAAGCTAGCGCTTATTAATAAGCGTGGATTAGGCTCGAAATAGTTATATTATTTTTTGGTTGTTCTTTCTGAATCAAACCTTGCATTAAATCAGGATTTGAGTATATAAATTTGACCATGAATTATTTTAAAGAACAACACGAAAAGTATAAATGTTTTGCATGATTTACATCTTAAATTTACAAGTTCACTCTTACTATTTGAGTAATACTTATTATTGCCTGACAATATGAGGTCTACTGAAATTCCCAAGTTGAAGACAAGCGACATTCAACACAAAAGTTTCAGGCCCGAAATTATACACATCAAATCAAATTCATAAAACTGAGGAAAAAATAAGCATTTCTCCCACAAAAAGTTTCGTAATAAGGCAAAATAAAACCGAGCTGCGGTGTAATACAAAAGTATGGAACGACTCTGTATTCCAACTCCGTGACTTATTAAGTCTAAACTGACTTCTAAACTCACGGATTTATACTTTGGCGTAACTTCAAGACAAGCTTATGGAGTACTTAATGCTTTATGAATTATTATCTCGAAGAAACATTGGAAGACTACAATTTTATTATGAAAAATGTCGTGGTATTGACACGTTTTTGTTAATTTAAGAGAATTCTCACGTTTAATTCAATCAGATACTCCGAATATAGTTTCGAACATCATGACCTTTTTCAAAGAGTGAAAACAGAGACCGACGCATGTGCGGCCGCATCCTGCTTCGCTTATTGATGAAGATATAGTCAGAGTATCCGATTTAATTAAACGTGATTATTCCCGTATATACAATGTGTAACAAAAAGGTTCAACAATACTGAAGGGTATGTATGTACTCGTCATTATGAACAACTTTTACTATGGGGACAACCCTGAAATCGCGGAAAAAAAATCAGCTGTTCCATACATTTTGTCCAAGGTCAATGAGCTTTTTGTATGGAGCAGCTGATTTTTTTTGCGCGATTTCAGGGTTGGCCCCATAGTAAAAGTTGTTCATAATGACGAGTACAAACATACCCTTCAGTATTGTTGGACCTTTTTGTTACTTATTGTATATATAAAACAAAAACATTGGAAGGTTTATGATTCGTTATCGTTTTATTATATGAGACGAAATTGCTTGGATTTCAACTAAGTAACACTATCTGTTACTAATTATCACTTAAATTGATGACTGCTGGATACTAAGTCATCATCATCATCAGCAGCCAGAAAACGTCCACTGTTGGACGAAGACCTCCCCCATAATAGGGAGTGTTTGCCATAATCCCTATGCATGACAGGCGGCTTGGCTTGGATTTTTCGATGATACTAGGTACCAGCTAAGGGTCTTCATCATCTATGGGATCGTGCGTTGAATTGACTTGACTAGCTGATACTTAGTATAAGCTAACTATCTTGGTCACCTATGTGGGAGGCAATAATGTACGGCATGATATTGTACAGCATGATATTGTACAGCATAATAATGTACAGCATGATAATTGGTGTACATTTACATCAAATATCATGCTGTGCAATATCGTGCCGTGCAATATCATGCCGTACATTATCGGCTCGGCTCAATAATGCACACCCCGATTTTGTACAGACTGATATTTGATGTACAAGTACACAAATTCCTTATTTGTATAGCAGTTAGGTTCAGGTTATTTTTTTTAATGTAAATTTGTGAAATGTACTCGGATTATTGGGTGTACAATATAGGGCCGTACTTTATAGACACGAGCCGATAATGGACGGCCAGTATTGTACGACATGGATTGTACAGCATGATATTCGATGTACATGTACACCAAATTATCATGCTGTGCATTATTATGCCGTACATTATCGTGTCGGCAAATATCATGTTGTACATTATAGACACTCACCTATGTGATGTCACCTGTGTTGAACAGATTTTACCACATAGTACTTTTTAACCGCTAAGAATCTTAATCACCTCTGTGATTATGTGTTGAATTGATTTGACTACTTACATGATATTTATCATCCGCTAAGAGTCCTAATTACCTCTGTGATTGTGTGTTGGATACTAAGTATCAGGTAGTCAAGTATGAATTTAGTATCAAGTATCTTGATCATCTCTATAATTGTACGTTGAATTGACTTTACTATCTAATAATATAGTCAAGCTAATTCAAGGCTTGATCATCATAATCATCATCATCATCAGCCCGGAAATGTCCAATGCTGGACGAAAGGACTCACCCTTAGACTGCCATACTGTACGACAACCTGCCATATGCATCCACCGGTTGCCCGCGACTTTTACAATGTCGTCGGTTCACCTAATGGAAGGCCTTCCTACGCTGCGTCTTCCGGTTCGTGGTCGCCACTTAAGAACCTTTCTCCAAGAACCAAGGTTTGATCACAGAGGTGAAGTATTAGAGAACTTTTTATAATACTGTTTCCATAACTCTATGCTATTACCTTGAAAACACGTGATCCTTGGCAATCGATAATTGGTTTTTACATGTGATCACCAAAGTATTTAAATCTATTTAAAACGTCACAACGCTAGATATAACAAAATCGAAAAATATCTACGGCAAATCTTTAATTTACATTAAATTTAATATTTAAAAAACGCATTCTATTAATTAAGAAAAATATTTAAAAAGTATTTTTTTACAAAACAGTGAAAAACATAATGACAGCACAGAAACTTTATTAACTAAAAAAACGTAGAAATATATTGAAATAACGAAATCCCAATAATGTTATTAAAACATAAAATAATTATTAATAATAAGCACAATCACATCACATTCTAAAAGGAATATAAGAGTAGACAGACAAGACATGCAAAAAATGAAACAATTATGTGGAGCAAGGAGGATCTGTTTTATCTATTTCATCCCATAATTTACTTGCAAGATGTTAATATTAGCTTTAAAGCATAATATTTATGTAGTTTTGACGTCGTCGTAATACGTATTCGTAGTCGTAAAAACACTAACCTCACCTCAAAAAATTAAAAAAAATACTTATTTAACTTATTATAATTATAATGTACTGATTAATATTTCTGTATATTGTATATTCATTACAAGTACATATAATGAATATATAATATGGGTATTTTCCAATATAGAATAAGCAGGTTCCTTTTAAGCAAGCGTGTGTCATCCTAGATTGCATCGTCGCTCAACAAACGCTAGTCTATTCTGAATCACAAGAGTAGAAAAAAATATATTATGTTCCGAATACAAACAGCCTTACCTAAAATAATCTCGATTCTCTTAGTCACTGCTTAAACTTCTCTGTCCTTTTCTAGTACGTGCAACTTCACGTCCGAGGGAAGATGGCAGAGCATCTTAAGCAGTGACTAACGGTTGAGAAGTTTTTTTAAGTAAGGCCGAAAATCACTATTCTTCCTGACAAATCAAAAGTTGGCAATCTAAAAATAATACCTACGAGGTTATTTTTAGGTTGTTAATAATTTAGATTTTATGTTATAGTGTTAGGTTGTAATTTATGTGTTAGGTTGTAATTTATGTGTTATGTGTAATTAAACTTCTAACACTACTAGAACTGAAATATGCAACAACTAGGTGCGCTATATGTATTTGTACCTTGCAACTGGAATTCATAATTATACTATGCTATGCACTCAGGTGCGTAATATCTGCATTCCAGCAATAAATAAATAGCATATCAAACATGCATTTGTTTATAAAATGAAACTGCACTCCACAATTTCATGATAATATACACTGAAGAGAGAAGTAAAAGTAGGGCCTTCGCTTTTCTGTGATAATATACAATAATTGAATATCGTAGACCAAATTACAGATATTATCACATATGTTTTAATAAAAAATTACTTCATCAATGACGTCTTTTCGGTGTATATATATCGATATGAATCCAAATTTAAAACACAGAATGTTTTAAACGATTTTCTTTATTTAATTCCGCAAAATGTTTTTTTTTGTATATTTTTCACATTATTTAGCTTTTGTGGCTTATTAAAAAGATAGTAGGTAGGTGTTTTAAGTCCAAGATAGTATTGAACTAAATAAATGATCATGAGATCAAGTGAATAGGCCAATAAGTTTTAGTTGCAGTGAATTTCGGTACAAATAAATGTAAGGGGGAGGGGAGTACCTACCTACTATTTAGAGTTCATTGAGCTGAAACTGCATAATTATACATAATATAAACGAGTGCAAGATTTAAAATCGTGTCGCCATAATATCAAACTAAACCCAACCCTGTTCACTATTTTAAAAGGTCTGTTAACATTTTTAATCTTAAAAAGTATCTGTAGTGTCTTTCTAGTTGGTTAACTTGTTTAACAACCCAAATATTTTAAATATAAATGTTTGAAAATTATCCGATTATTCCAATGCAAGCCGGAATAACAGCTAGATATGAGTTATTTTAGAAATGGAAATTATATTAACTAGATATGAAGAAAAAGAAAACACAAACAATTTTAATCATTCATTCGTTGTTGTAGGTATACGTCTCAATCTCAAAAGTGCGTAGAAATAAATTTGTAATCCCAATATATGAGGTCTCTGACAGGTTTGATTATCTTATTAACATAGGCGAAAATACACCCACATTCCGTAATATTTTTATTAAAATATATCGCCTCCTGATTAATGTTTGATTAAACTGACTGTCAATTTATTTTATGACTTTAAGCATCCTACCCAATATTATTTGCATAGTTTTCGAGGTTTTTATCAACAAGGTCACCATTTCTATTAAATGTAACATAAATAAACAACAGTTATAATAACTAATACTACATCGATAACTTGGTATATTACAAAATTAAACAGCCCAGAGACAAAGCAAAAAGAAAATCAGCAAAGCGTGGCTCTTGCAAACGTAAAACAAATAAAACATCACAGATCATTGATAACAATTATTTTGTAACAGATACGACATTCAATGATCCCGAAAATTACCTCGAAAATTTTGCGGACTGCGACGCCTGCTTGCGTGTAGCTTCCCATCATCCTGATAAGGGTGGTGTAGCTCGGGATTTTGTAGCCAAACGCCTCGGCCTGGGCACCGGCAGTCAGGACTGGTATAGCCCAAGGACCGGCGTATCTTGCCACCGGAGCAATAACATACTCACAGCCAGGCCCAATGAACGCATCTGCAATACACACATTTACTTATTCTTTGCCCAAGTTTCTACCCTCCAGTTCGTTTAATTATCACACATAATACTTTATATTACATATATTTTTAGAAAATGTGTAATCGCCAGTAAAACATGTTGTAAATTTTCCTTACCTGCAGACCCGTTGACGTAAAATTCGAATGCTGCTAAAGGTCCTTCTACTGATGAACATCTCGTGTCTCGATAGTCGACTAATATTTTCCATCCTGGCAATGGACCGTCAGGCCTCGTCACAGCAGGTACCGCCATCTCTATAATTGGCAGGACTTTAACCAAGGAAAATACTTGATTGGGATCCGCGGGTAACAAGACTCCAAGTTTCACAATCTTCTCATGAAATCGATGCCTTTCTGGCTTCAGATTAAAGTTTATATTCTTTACAAAATAAGGGCTTGACAATAGATCGTGTGGATACCCCAGTGCATGCGTATCTTCATTATTTGGCATTTCATACATTGGCGGAATGTCAGTGACGTTTTGAAATTCATAAAACTTGTTCAATTCTTGAGCTTCTGGGGTCTTTTCTTCGCTGTCAGCCTGCCTCTTAGTCGATGTTCGACCTTTTCGAATATTCTTACTTATTACTTTTACATCGTATCTATGTCCATGCCACAATTTAGGATTTTCTTTTTCAGATATTCTACTACTGAGACCTTCGTTCTCTTTATTTACATCACTTACACTAGCATCACACTTAATTATCACATTTATAACACATAGATAGAAAATAAGGAATGAAAGTAACACTGGCACATTGTATTTTCTATTATTTTTAATCTCGTGTGCTTGAGCATTGTCCATAGGCGTACTAAGTTCTTCGTCATTATAGTCTCGTCTCTTTCTGAGATTAGCTCTATTGGCATAGGGTCTCTCTTTACACCTTAAAGTCTTCGTTTTTAGTAAAGGGAGAATCGTATGAACGATCTCCACCATCTTATGTCAAAATTATGTCATTTTTTACTAGATTATACTTCACGTCGTCATTCTGTCAAAACATCAGATGAGCAATTATTGTAGATAGTAATTTAAAATTCAGTATTTTTCGAAAAATAGATACAAAATGTCGCGATGATCGTTGGTTGAATAAATAGCATTTATTTATAGTTACGTTAGGGGTTGTTCATAATTTCATACTTAATTAATAGGTAATTTGTTTACTTGAATTACACATAATACATTAATAATAATAATAGGTGTTTATTTACATCATATTTATTTATTTATTTAAATGCACATGTACAAAGCATTAGAATCTACATAAAATACATAATATTATCATCATTACATCACACTAAAGGTTATTTCCTTTGTTTGTGTGCTATGTTTTTTGTCGCAAATAAACTACTGTCTATTGTCTATTATAATACCTACTATAAATGCAAAAGTTTGTGCCTGTAAATGTGTTTGTGTTTGTAAATTCTTCATTTTGTAACAGTTTAACGGATTTTAGTGTAATTTGGAGTGGTGGTAACTTAAATGGATTAAGAATAGCCTATTTTCTATCCCGAACATTAGGCAATATCCGCAGAATAGCAATAGATGATACGTTTATAGTATGTTTTATCCACTAGAAGTGAAGAGAACGGAAATGTGACGGGTCGCGTTAGCCGGCATTAAGTCTATTTAGACTTAATGACAATTCTTCCAATATAAATGTTTATAAACTGAAAATAGTAAAAAAAAAACAATTTAAATAGACACATTGCATCGTAATTAGATTAATTTTTATCTGTTGCAAAGTGGCATTTCGAGCGTTTTACTTCAAATGCGCGACCAATGATTGGCATTTTTTCGTCGTAGTTTCTATGCAATTTTGTGTGAAACAGGCGACAGCGGTTTTCCATACGATTGCTTCACAACATTTTTTTGACAGCCGTTCTACCTAAGAAGTAGGGTTTTCGCTTTTCTGTGGTTTTATCATTGAGATGAAACATATAATATCATTGGGTTTTATCATAAGATTATTTTACAATGTAGGCGTGACTTTAATGCATATTATATGTAGAATGATTTAATCGTTTACTCTGCTAATCAACTATTCACTTCGTATAAGCAAAAAACTTAACGGCTAGATATAATCCAGTTAGAACCAATTATAATATCCAAAAAGATCCATAAACATTCATATGCGTGAGTTCAATAAAAACTAAATTAATAACATCTATAAATAGAAACTTAGTTATCGTATGTATATTATAAATAATGTATGGCCAATAAAATGTGTAGTTCCCCGCAGTTTGTATGGTTTTACTACCCCGCACTATTAAATTAGTATGAATGAATAAAATTAATGTTCTTTACATTAAATTTATTGAAAAAATACAATAGAAAAGTATTTTGTAATATAAATTAAATGGAATTGGTTACAAATTGGTTAAGTACAAATATAAATATAATATATATTATATTTCTACAACAATATGCTTTATACAATAAGACATATTTGGTTCGCCTGCCAATAACAGTAGCAGTGCCAAAATTGTGAACTTCCGAACAAAATCCTGCGCCGCACTGCACTGCGCTCACCACCCTGAGATATTGGATGTTAAATCTCTTCATACCCAATAATTTAATAATAATTACCTAATTTACCTGGTAATATTGGCCTTAAAACCGAAACACAGTAATGCTTGCACACTATTGCTTGGCAGTTGAATTACTGGAAAAGGTGTGGTACTTCCCCAGGCGGACTCTTCAGAAGAGTCCTACCGCTACAAAAATATAATATATTTTATACCTATTATATTATATATGATTATTATTATTTTATATACATTTAATTTGTAACATCAGTAAGGTAATATAAAGACGCTGCTGCCCGTCCTCCGGTGTAGTATTAGAACATACCCCAGAAGGACGTCATTAAAAAAATGGGTTTTATCTACCTATTAAACAGCAATGTTAATTTATAACAGTTATCTATAAAAGCAGCTGTTAATATAATAAATATACATCTATTTTTTTAACATAGCTGTTTTACTTGCAGACAAGGTAAAATAGCTAGACAAAGGTATTTATGAGTGCCAACGAGCCAACAGACGGTCAAAAGGTATGAACACTATTTTTAGCTCATGAACTCATGAAAAACTTGTGCTAATATGCATAATTGTTTAATAAAAGAAACTTCCTCAGCCATCCGTGAAAATAGTCATTATGTTTTTGGTAATTAGTTACATTTTCAATCTGTTTGAATTCTGGCTGTTACTTTCAGGTTTAATTGACTTTTTGTTTCAGGTTTAATTGACTTTTTGTTTCAGGTTTAATTATTTTTTGTTTCAGGTTAGGTTCCATTTCAATTTACGTTGATAATTACAGTCGTTTTTAGTTTGTCCCTTCATCCTGTGAGTACTCGAAACGGTATACAGCGGAAAAACACAGAAATTAGAAATTAGAATAGAATTAGATTAGAAAGAAATTAACAGAAAAAAACTATTTTGGTTACAATGGACTTCTGCAAAGTAACGCCTGAATCAATCACATCAATTACTATTACGTAAGTGGTGCTCGTATCACAGAATAAATAATAGTACTCCGTACAGAAAGTTAACTCCGCAAAGGAATTGAAATAAATAAGGACTCTATCTACTAGGCAATAAAGTAGCAATTCAACTCGCACAGCGCTAGATATCGCTCGCTATATTCACCTAGATATACCGCTCTCTTTCTATCGACTATAGACGAGCTTTGCGGGAAACTGAGCCGCTCGTGCTTCGCGCTCCGGCTTGCGAGCACCGCCACCCGCAGCGTGGTGCGCTCCTGCTACTTCGCGACCGTCCACAGTAACATCACGTACGGGTTGGAGCTGTGGGGCCGCGCTGCCGATCGGAATAGAGTCTTTGTCATGCAGAAACGAGCCATACGTGCTATATGTGGTGTCCAGAACGATGTCTCATGCGTAGAGCTATTTAGGGAAGTTCAGATACTGCCCTTGCCATGTGAGTTTATTTACCAGATAGCCCTATTCACCCATGTAAACCTAGAAACGTTCCAACGTAGGGGCGTTCACAGCACGTTAGCTTTACGAAGCAATAAAAAGAAAGACCAACTGATAACCCCGACGCACCGTCTCGTCAAGTCGGAGAGGTCAGTGTATATTTTGGGGCCCGCGATCTACAACCGTATACCAGCTTCCATTCGGGATGCTCCTTCCACCGGGTGCTTCAAAACCAAGCTCAAGCGTGGTTGCAAGAGAATTTGTTTTATAACATTGAAGCTTATTTTAAAATAAGAGATTATTAACATATTTTTTATAATTATTATTTCATTTTATTGTGACATACTTAATGAAATTTGTAACTTTGGTGTTATCAATAAACTATTTGTATTTGTATCACGTATGCTTAGTTACGTGCGACGAGGCTAGCGTGCGGGCGGCGACTGACTTCTGCCTTGCATTGTCCACCTGGACGGAGCGCCGGCCGAACATACCTAAAATGCGGAGTGACACCCCCCGGCCCGTATAACGATGCAAAAAGTCTATTAAAATGACAATTTATTTTGTTAATAGGTACATATAGCTGTACCAGAAAGAGTAGAAATAAAATAAAATGGGACTAAAGGTCTTCAATACAAAATATTATTCAGTGTTGCCAAGTCATACGTCATTTTGAAAAGTTTGCATAGAAATTAGCGCTCCCATTTTTTTTCTACTCCTTCTGGTACAGTTATACTCGTATTATTTTAAGAGTTAGAAAATTGAGAAGATAGAAGATCGAAAATCTTGACAGCACATTTCAATAATTTTAAGTTACTTATCTATAAATGAAATATATTTGGGTATAAAAAGGGCGATCTATTTTCAGGTCAACAGATCATTTTTATCACAAGGGGGAGGTCTTCGTCTAGTAGCGGACGTTTTCTGGCTGGGATGAAATCACAATATTTTTTTATATGGGGCTATAAAATATTATCTTGCTGCGACTTCCTTGTAGCTTAGTTACTAATAAATAATAAATATAAGTATTATAAGTAGGTACGTACATACAAATAAAAGTTGTCAAGTATTGTGTCAGTTATACGGTTCGCATACCATAACCATAAGTCCATAGTTTCTGGTTCATAGCTTTGCTTAGTTTGGGGCTAGATGGCGCTGTGTGAAATGTCCACTGGTACTTATTATTATTAATATAACCCCCTAAAAACGGGGAAGTTTGCGGTTGCGCCTTATACTAGCCGACTACGATAATATTTGCCATACAAAATAGTACACAATAGGCTAGATGACTGTTTTTTTTATTGTCCTATAAAAATGTGGCCCATAAATATAGCTGATTAATGAAAAGAAAATGAAAATCTGATCAAAAATAAGCAATTTATAAGCATTTTAATATCATGCTAGACAGAGAGATGAAACAGCAAATCGTGACGTCACTTCTCTGTACGCCATATTAATTATATTCTGACAAGTAAGGCGTGACGTAATTTTTTGTTTTGTGGGAAAGGGACAGAGTTGTCTCTAACAAAAACTTTAAACGCTCATATATTAGAACATTACTAACCGTTTTTTTAATCAAAAATATACTATAATTACTTAAATTCTTCATCAAAGCTATTGGTATCAACGATATAAACATCAGTCATCTACCCTATTCTAAACCAGAATTTTGTATAAGTATGAACAAAATCGATCAAGAGGTTACCGGGACATAAGGTCACAAGGTCTCAACCTGCCAGGCAGGCTGAGACCTTGTGAACTAAGCACCTACTAGTAATAATGAGAGATTTTCCAAGCATGATTTAAAAAATAAGTAGTTTAGGTTGAACTCGATAGATAGTGCAGACTATTGTCATAAACGGCATAATATTTTAGATCAGTGGCACATTAAAAAAATAAAAAACTTGACAATGACAGCCACGTCTGATCTGCGCAAATTCATCATCTACAATGAGCTTCTTTTTTTATATTGCCTGACAGAAAATTTCTCATTAGGCAAAAAACGTCAGGAAGAGTCGTGTGTCGTAAGTTTACTATTTAAGTTTACTTAAGCGATCAAGGCAACCTAATAGATAAGTTAACACGTGTAAAACAGATCTTGATTATACTAACCCAACCATAAATATTTATTTAGGCACCTGTCCCACCAGCGAAGATTGGTGAAAAGCGAGTAGAGCTAGCAACTATAACTGACGAGCAGCGAGCGTTTAGTTCGGTTAATTTTGTCACTAGGCTAAGAGCTAGTTTCGGGACAATACGCCGCTGTCTGGGAGGAGCCGAAATGAGTGGAAAGGGGAGGGTTGAGGGTTTTTTTTTTCAAAGTAACTGCGAGTGGCGAAACAAGCGAGATGGTCGCCTGGTGGTAAATTTCACGCCTGCCCACAGTAGCAGTGCTAGAATTGTGAACTTGCGAATACAATCCTGCCCCGGACTGCACATTGCGCTTGTCACCCTGAGATATTACATGTGATTCTCTTTACGCCCGCTAATTTCTCTGGTAACATTGCTTTTCATACTAAAACACAGATTGCATACTACTGCTTGGCGGATCAGTAACAGACAACTGGCTTTAAAATCTCCTGCGGAATGCACCGGTCATGTCCATTTATCACTTAGGCAGGCCACCAGGGGATGATTTGTCCCCACAATTTGTCCGCGTCTTCAAGTTGAGAATGAATCGATTCCTTATAGGCAAGCGTGCGCCATCGTAGAATACGTATTTATCAAGCGATATGGCAGTCAAACGCTAGCTTATTTTGTGAGCAAAAAAACAACAACTTGACTCCGGCCTAATCCAGTCAGGAATCTTTAACAGATTTCCCCGTCATCCTCCAAAAGGTGTAAAATATCATAAATTTGATGGTATTGAGACTATTTGAGACCAACGTTTATGGTACGTTTATTGATCGAGAAATTAGTCAATACCTTAGCTAACGTCGGTAGTGGGACAGGTGACTAAAAATAACTCAAAGAATGCCGAAAAAGCCCCACAATAGCTACTTATTATTCTA
Organism: Erannis defoliaria; assembly: GCA_905404285.2. NCBI lineage: Eukaryota > Metazoa > Arthropoda > Insecta > Lepidoptera > Geometridae > Erannis > Erannis defoliaria. The sequence continues at coordinate 3,825,818 of FR990066.1, read as the reverse complement.
ATCACAATTCTTAAGGCAAATTATGCTAAAATTAGGAAGTAACGAAACGAATACAAAGTCAAGAATTTGTCGCGCAACGTAATTTGGACGAGTAAAATGTAAATTCGGTTTTAATTTTGTTGACACTGACATTCAACTCGTTAGGTCACGAATACTTTTGTTATATTTTAAATTTTCTTTTATTTAAGGGATTTCCTTGATAATCTAGTGGGAAATTTTCAAAACTGATTTTGAGTCAAGCTTCCTCTAGGGTTACGTGGAATGGTGTTACTAGGTCGAAAGGATGTGATTGTACTCATCGTGGTAAACAACTTTTATAATTGAGTTCAACCCAGAGTCCGCGAAAAAACAGCTGTTCCATTAATTTTGCTTTTGCCAGCTATTCAACCACCAAGCAGTAGTGTGCAAACTTTACTATGTTTAGTTTTGAACGGCAATGTTACTAGAGAAATTACAGGGCATGACGAGATTTGTTTTTTTTTTAATTATTTCAGAGTGACGAGCGCAGTGCCGTGCGGCGCAGGATTTTGTCAAGTTCACAATCCTATTACACTGCTACTTTTATGGGCAGGCGTGACTTTTACCACCAGGCGAACGTCTCGCCAGCATAATCACAAAATAAAAAAAAATGTTGATTGATGATGGGGGGGCCGATAAATGTTCCGAGGTCAAGATGTCAATGGGTAACATAGTCGTAGTGTAATTTTCTATGTAACAGTTGATTTATTTTGCTGGGTTAGTCCTATAGTAAAAGTTGTTTACAATGATGAGTACAATGACTACAATGAGTACAATGGCTTAGCAAATCCCATGCCTGTGGCAGGTATGTTTGCTTCGCTGGCATGTTGCCAGCTGGCCCGTGATTGGGGCCATTTCTGCCTTTGTTTAAATCTCAGTAACGCTTAGAATGTTGAGCTTCAAGAGCCTAGAACTTGGTCAAGTATCGTGGCCAGTACAGGGGTATTTGTATCTAACAAACTATTAAGGGAACTTATTTAGATAATATAAATACGCGCAGCGCTGAAAAAAAACTATAAATATTCCTAGTTCTAATTTTAGAACATTTAATATTTAGGGACAGAAAATTTGCCTAGCAATCAGCGGCTTGCCCCGCCAGCATTTTGGGCATATTACCCGAAATTAGAGAACGTTTAAACTATCTATAGGGTTGCTACCTATAGATACTTTAAACGGTATCTTATTTCGATTATTTAATTTTAGTATAGTCTTATTAGTAATATTATAAAATAAAAAATGTTTACGAATAAAATAGTAGATATTATCGTTAAATTAGGCCTCGGGTAATAAGAGTATTCATTATCAAACAAAAAAATATGTGCATCTGGAGTGTAAGATCTGTCTTTTGCAAACACAAAATCTATCTATATATATAAAAGGCTCTGTCCTGACTGATTGACTGGCTGATTGACTGACTGACTGACTGACAGACAACGCGCAGCCCAAACCGCTTGTCGTACAGACTTGAAATTTGGAGGGTGTATTCGTCTTGATGCGTAGGGGTGTACTAAGAGAGGATTTTTCGAAATTCGACCCCTAAGGGGGGGGGGGGGGTTTGTCACTAAAATGTAGATTTGGATAGTTGATTTAAAATAAAAAATGCTGTTTTCAATTTATTTTGACATCCCTGTCGATTAAAGACTCCCCCGGGTGGAATGTTTTTTTAATACTATCAAGTGACCAGACGAGCAAGACATTCGCCTGGTGGTAAGCGTTACGCTTGCTACTAACAGTAGCAGTGCGAAAATTGTAAACTTGCGGCGCAAGATTGTGTTCGCAAGTTTGCAATTTTCGGTGTTGTACTTTGTTGTACTTTGTTGTACTTCCTCAGGCAGACTCTGCAGTAGAGTCAGTGGGACTCTACTGCAGAGTCTGCAGATTGAGGAGGGGGGTATAAAAAGTGGTGAATTTTGGGAGTGGGCTGAACTTCATCCGTACGCGGACGAAGTCGCGGGCGACCTCTAGTATAAAATAAAAATAAAAAACATACTAAATTTACCCACACCATTAATATGAAGGAATGTGCTGACGTTCGCTAAAAAGTTAGAACAGTATAGTACAAAAGTTGTGTCAAGTTATAGCAAAGCTGTAGGTATAAGAGAGGTTTTTATTGGTCAGTAACAACAACCCTGTATACAGTGTGCAACAGTGTTTGTGTAACCTCATACAGTTTCGGTTGTTTCAAAATCGTGCTATTATGAACGTAACTGATACTTACGAACGAAGGCTATTTATATTTTTAGACATGCTAATGATTACAGTAAATAAGGAAGTAGATAATTTACTATTTTCAACTAAGTGCGTTGTTAATAATTGGTTTACTTATTTGTAGTGGTAGGACTCTATTGCAGAGTCCGTATCTGGGGAAGTATCGTTTTATGAAATGAAGTGACGAGACTGTGTGAGACGTTGGCCTGGTAGTAAGCGTCATATCATCATCATCATCAGCCTAGAGACGTCCACTGCTGAACTTTAGACCGCCCCTCTTTATGACAACCTGCCATTTGCATGCACCGGTTGCCCGCGACTTCCACAATGTCGTCGGTCCACTTAGTGGGGGACTTCCTACACTGCGTTTTTCGGTACGCGGTCGCAACTCAAGAACCTTTCTCCCCATCGGTTATCAGTTCTTCGAGCGATGTGGCCTGCCCATTGCCACGCCAATTGCCAAATTGCCATTGATAAGCATTATACCTGCCCATAACAGTAGCAGTTCCCTAATTGTGAACTTGCGAACAGAATCCTGCACCGCTATGCACTGCGGTCGTCACCCTGAGATATAGATGTCAAATCTCTTTGTGTTCGTAATTTCTCTGGTAACGTTGCTCTCTAAACCAAAACACAATAATACTTGCTATTGCTTGAGAGAATCTGACCAACCAGTAGATAGGAAAACATACTTCATCGAGTTCCATTATGTACAACTAATTGGTCTGTTCAGTTGGTCGGAGTGAAATGAGCGGGCGGTTGAATAGCTGGCAAAGTTTTGCAGGAATCTTAAAAAATTACTTTTCACGCCTCTTGCTCAAAAAGTGCGTCATTATAGCATACCAGAGCGGGGCTAAAATAGCATATCAACTTCTAGGGGCTATAGTAAAATTTTGCTGTAGGGTCTAAAGATTTTGATCTTATTTATTTTTGTCTGTTACTCTAATGAACATACAAAAACAAAAAAGTTTTTAATCTTAGGTAGAATAATAATAATTAAAGACTCGGCTTAACTCTTATCAAAAAAAAAAGTCATTTTTATTTTTGAAAATGGAACTAAAAGCGGCGATCTCATTGGCGTGCGTAAAAAAAAGAAGAAAAACAGGTATTGGCGCAAAATCTTTAGAATTTTTCTCTAGTTTAAAATTGAATTGAGTGACCGTAATTTATTTTACAATAGTGAAAATGTCATTGACTACTGAGAATGGAGACTAATGATATTACATGTGTATTTTTCTCAATTTTGGAGACCCTTATTTGCAGATGGAAGAGAAAGGAAAATAAATAATTTTCAATCTATTGCTGTCAAAGTCACAAAGCATTTATTTTGGTATTTAGATTATTTTATTTTCTCGCATTCGTAGTGAAAAGTACAGTGTAACTTTATGTGAGTATTATTTTAGCCCCTTGTATAACAATCTATTAATACAACACCTCTACTTGGAAAACGTTTCAATAATGACTAAGAAATGTAAACATACAGACACACACCTCACAACTGGAATGGACGCTTGTGAAGGATACATCAACAAGGCAGATATACTAATATATAATATTTTAATGTCATTTTTATTCTCTACGCATACACTCGAGTCACGTTTCGTCCCATATATAAGGTTAGTCACGTGCCTACCGGATATGAACCTTATTGTCGTGTCTAGCATAAGGTTTGTTTAGGGCACCTTCCGTTTATTAAAGGGTTACTTATACCTACTGAGCATTAACCCAACTTGGTATTGTTTAATAGTTTTCCTTATTTGTTTGAAACAAGTACTTTTTAGCTAAAACAAGATAGGTAACAGAGATATATACAGGGTTAGTTCTAATCAGTTAGCATACTTTTAAGGGTAGGGTAGGGCATATTATGTACATCAAAACAAACCACTTTTACTATGGGCCAACATTGACATCGCGAAAAAAATTTCAGCTGTTCCATACAAAAAGTTCATCGACCTTGGGAAAATGTATGGAACAGCTGTTTTTTTTTGCGATTTCAATGTTGACCCCATAGTAGCCGTGTGTCGTTCTTGAATGAATCCTTCAATTGAAGTACTTCAGCGGTGTCCGTCCTTCATTCATTACTTCAGATAAAATGTAGCTACTTCTTAGTTCAGCTGTCTAGTTCACTGGACATCGCGATGTAGCGAACGATGAGACACGAACCCAGTGCGGAAGGATAGATAATGCTATCACGCTCTGTTTTAGGTACTGAAGTAATTGTCTATTTCACTCAATCTTTGGCTTGTTGCGTTCGGTCCTCTGGTTACCTATTACGATAGTTCGAGAACGATTTTAGGAGTCCTCTAACTTTTATCGTTCATTGCTTGTTATACAAAATAGCTAATATTGAACTAGGAAGGAAAAGGGCAATGTACAATTTACAAACACGTTTGTACGAGCTTGGATATAAAATGAAGCAATCGGAGTAAGCGCACTGTTTTCGTTCGTAAACGTATCTTCTTAGTAGTTAGATATCGAATGGCGAAATCATTTCAAATGAGCAACTGGACTAGTAAACTAGATGAGTGAAGTACTTCTTTTAATGAAAAGTTACGTATATATCTTTTCATTTTAGTGACACATTCTGCGCAAGCCTACCCCATAGTAAAAGTTGTTTGTTTTGATATACAGAATAGGCATATTCTGTACTGTCTGTACTGTAAATCTATTGCAGGTATTATAATTATGCTTAATGCAGAATCCGACTGCCATAGATCGAATGGACCTAAAAACGGCAAACAGAGCGTTTGCGAGTTTTAACACCTAGTCATCTAGTATTTTATTGGGAACTAAAGAAACAAACAAAAGAATCATTTAAGTTTTGGCTTGAGAAATTACGATATATCTACAAATTATCGATTTTCAGATTTTTCCCATAATTGCTGTTATGAGACCTTGCTTCTTGCCGAATTTCATGAATCTAGGTCAACGGGAAGTACCCTACGAATTTTGATTTAGTTTACTCTAAAAAACTCGCAAAAGTGGCCGTAATTTTTTATTGTGTTGACTTACAAGCTTGATTTTTTTACAGCCTCAAGGGACTGTGGACTTACGTATTTGATATTAATTTCAACTTGATATCTCTACGCGTTCCAGAGAAAAAGGATCTTGACAGACAGACAGACAGACAGACAGACAGACAGACAGACAGACAGACAGACAGACAGACAGACGGACAACGGACAGATCCTATAAGGGTTCCTTTTTTCCTTTTAAGGTACGGAACCCTAAAAATTGGCTTAATGTTGAGTAAACAGAAAGATAACGTAAGCACACACATACATTACCAATAATATAAGTTCAATTAAAGTAAATATCATCAATTTCATCTCCACTTCATAATTTGAGCGCTACCGTGGGTCAGATGACATGTCATGTTAAATCGATCGCGGTTATTTGTTCTATATTTATATAAGAAAAAACAATCGTCAAGCCATGTCAGAGTCGTTCAAGTGGCACAATATCTCTGACACTAAGGCCAGCCTATACGAACTTCCTTTTTTTTATCAAAGTTGTCACAAGCAATTTCATTTCATTTTGTATTTAGTATAATTATTGAGAACATTACTATAACTCATTATGCTATCTGAGTCTTGACCGTGACTCGAGCGCACGCGCACAGCTTCCGTAACAGTTACTAGGGACCGTGGCACACCTTCGGATCTAAAAATAGACGCGTTCTCGACTGTTTCTAGTTTAGGAGCATAATGTTTGTATTACGTAACTAGGAATATAATTATGCTTCGACCTCTTTGGCTTTTAAAGGAAAACTGTGCAAGAGTAGCTTCTTTAGAATGACATAAAAAAGATAAGATTTAAATTTTAGTTTGCTTAAAGTAAATGTAAGTAGGTAAAAGTCTTCTAACGGCTATTGCTAAATTTACTTCGTCTCTCTGTCCTACTTTTAATGGATTAGGTACCAAGGGCCCTACCATGAACGCTTATTCCGGGACCGAATACGCTCAGCTGCCGAAGCTGCGCGAGTGTGAATTCTATCGCCTCGCAATAAGGTTCACGGTCGCGCAGTGTCGGCAGCTGAACCTATTCGGTCCCGCTATAAGAGGTTCACGGTACGGCCCCTGGAAGCATGATAAATGATCGGTTTAAGTTTTGTATCACAATAATTGTGCAGTCAATAATCCGTGTATATTTTTCTCAAATTGACTCATTAAAAAAACCTGATCCTAATGTAATACGATACGGGGAACAAACCCATGTTTACGGATTATTGGCTGAACATTAGGCTACACATTATTGCCTCCCAAAATTTTCCCAGGATTTGCGTTATGACAGATTATCAAACAAAAAAAACTTAAAGGGAGTTCCTCGTCATCCAAATCGTGGTAAGTAGCCCATTGACATCGCGATTCGAAATCGACATCGAGTTCATGTTTTCTAATCCCGGGCTCATACAAACTCTTTGGAGTTTATGTACGGTAGAACTACTTATAAAATATATAGAACATTATAACGCTTGAGTCAGTATTTTATGCGTAATCTTTATTAACTAGTGGCTAATACTAGATTTTTTTAATTCTTATTCTTTAATTTTTTTATTTGTTATACCACAGATAATTATAATACTATTATACGATGTTGCATTAGGACAAAGTATTATTAATCTACACAGTCATATTTCCATAATGATTTATTCATTACAATAATTACGCGAAATAATTATCAGCTGTTCCATACAAAAAGTTCATCAACCTTGGGCAAAATGTTTGGTACAGCTGTATTTTTTAATTTCAATTTTGGCGCCATTGTAAAAGTTGTTTGTTTTGATGTACAGAATATTATTATTATTATTTATTTCAGATCGGATCCATATTTGTTAGTAACAATTATTTCTTAGGACTTATGTTAGTATTACATTCATTTTTATTATTATTATTAATTAATTAATTTATGTCACTCTGCCCGTTATAATACCTATCCAGTAGTTCTGGATGAGACAGCCCTTAAAAGGATGCTAACTGATTAGAACTAACCCTGTATAGTATTTATCTACACTAGGTAGACTAAAGCTGTCTGCTCAACAAGAGAGAAAATAAATTGTTCCTCCTCCTTTTTCTCTCATTGTTTCGCGTTTCCATGGGCTAAAGCGACAGAAAGACAGTCAACTACAGCGGACCGGCAAAATCCAAAGAGAGGGAAACAAATCCTCAACAAAACTTGCCAATAGGGATGCATGCATGTTTTTCAATTATTAATAATATGCTTTAAAAAAAAATACAACCGACTTCAACTTCGAATACCTGGATGACATCTTCATATTTTCTAGTAATTTTGAATTAAAAACGAAACTACTAATCCGGTTTCGATAGAATTTATATGTGACCACCTCTGAAATATTACCTACCATGCAAACAAAAAAAAAAACATCAAAATCAGTTCATAATTGGCGAAGTAATCGCGTAACATAATTAGAAGAAAAAAATGAATAAGTGGAGAATTTAACTGAATCTGATGATTTAATCGAAAAAAAAATTGAAATCAGCCGGTACAGTTCTGAGATATAAGCGTTCAAAGTAATTGGGAGTGAGTTATATTCTGTACCTTTCTAGCAAAACACGTGCTAATATAGAATTTGTTTGGAATCGTGTACTTTGACGTTATTAGTCACTGTAGTGCCCTCCTCGTCTAACATGAAACTAAAATATTAAATTGTTTATTGAAATTTTATTTTTTATGATTTATTTTGTTGCGAGTCGCCTTTTTGTGAGTCAATAAAAAAAATATGCTCATTCCCTATTCAAAACTTTTTCTTTCTATGGTCGGAAGGTAGCCAACCGGGGTCTGCGCAAAGCAGGTCAGGCTGTTACAGACTACATAAATTAGTAAGTACAACCCGGTCACAATATCTGTGCACCTGACCTCGTGACGTCATATCGGCGGTCTGGGTACGGTGTGAAAAAAAGTTTTTTCGAGAAATGTGGAGGTAAAAAAAAATTACTAACCTTTTCAAATCAATTTATTATTGATGAAGGGTTTGTTATTAAAAAACAATAATAACAAAAATAACAATAAAGCGAGGTGCACAGATATTTTGACCGGGCTATACATTTATCGCGCAATTATTAGGTAAGGTTGTCAACGTTCAAGCCATAACAGTCGGAGCTAAATCCTCCAAGATCCATAAGCAGAAACTTTCGAGAAGCATCGTAGATTTCCTATACAAGTTCGAATAACGAGAGAATTAAGTTCGTAGAAAATTAATGAAAAAAAGATTATATCGTTATACTTATTCTTTACTATTAAATTAACAACTAGCATAAAGTCCACATGTATCTGAACTCGTGTACTCCTTACATATTTTTTGCTGTTAAACTTACAGCACGTAACCGTCCGCATAATTACCAAAATAATAATTGTATTTATTATACGTAATTTATGCGAACCGGTTAATTTCAGAGTAATAATATTCAAGTTCTTGTTATTAGGAAGTAAGATACAAATTAACGAACAGATCTCCGACTTTGATCTTTTGCAATCGTCTATTTCGATTTTAGGTACTTAGGTTCTTAGTTACTGCCCAAGGCTATGAATTTGTAAACTAGGAGCTGCCGCACACTAAGCCACCAGTAGCGGACACAGCGACTTTGTTCATACGTTTCCTATACCTATAGTATCGTCACAAACTGGGCGTTTGAGTGGCCACAAGCTGTGGGAGTCGTCAGCGCTTACTACTAAACTTGTTAAGACGTTTTACACTTGCCGTCCGCACACTTTTAAACACATTCGAGCTGACTTCACCCAGACTGGCTACAGCCACTACACCAAATGATTAGAAACAATAAATGGATACCTATGTCTAATCACTAATAGAATAAACTGGCAATCGCATCAAGCTACTATTAACTGCGAGTGGTGGCTTTAACTAGTGGCTCTGCTTAGCCTCTGGTCTGTTTTCAGTTGCCACCATTAACTTAGTGTGCGGCAGCACTAATGGTCAACGCACCATTCATTAGAATTCATACTGATTACATACTCGTCGTCGTCGTCAGCCATAAAACGTCCACTGCTGGACGAAGACCCTTTATAGAGGGGTGTTGCCATAATCCCCACGCTTGGCAGGCGGCTTGGGGATCGCAGAATGGTCACCACCGTTAACCAAAAGGACGCTGCTGCCCGTGCTCCGGTGGGTCTGGTTGCAGTTTAAGGACATGCCCAGGTCCAACACATACTCAACATCACATACTCTATTACATACTCAACTGTTGTAAATTGACACAGTTCAGTAAGTAGTCAGAATGAAGTGTGGTTAATTGAAGGTGTCTCACTTTTTTTTTGTCTCCCATACGAAATCTTTAATGGATACCACTGGCTCCGGAGGGAGCACAGTGGTTATGTGGGACTCTCCGCCAGAATGGCGGCCAACCCAATCCAAGCCTATACTTTCAATTAAATGTTTTGTTGGAAACAAATCTGAGTACCGCGAAGTTAATAATTATAATTAACAACAAAGAAATAATATAATATGCACTTCATTTATTTTATGTTCATTGACATTATAACATTTAATTGGTTTGTAATGTATGCCAACAATTTTCAGTTCTATCTTTTTTTTTTCTGAAAAATCAATCAACCTGCCATCTGACTATCCAATATTTTTTTAAGTTATCCACAACTGTCAAACTAATCAAAAATAATAAAATTACTGATGGTAAACAGATTCATAGCCAATTATATTTTTTGACGTGTATAAGATTTAGATCTACATATTAATTTATATTTAAACACCTATAGCAATACTTTGGTGAATGAAGGAATTTTTATGACCCTGTACTGGTTATTTATTACAAGTTTATGATAGGCATTTTTTTATTATATCGTAAAACTAAAATAATCGTCCTAATTAGAATGGAATATTATACTTTCAACGAGAACAGAACTCACGTGTACTTATAATGAATGAATTTTATCTTACAGAATAAAAGTTAAGTTTAAAGAACCAGTATAAAGATAAACGTTTTTAGTTTATTACTAGATGTCGTCGCCCTGTGACTCCATCCGAGTGCGGAGTAAATTCGCCCCGTTCCTAAATATCTTCCATTATTACATATTCACCTAATATGGGTTATGGGTGCTAAATGGGTTATTTAATTTATTTAATCTATTTTCAAAATCAAAGAACTTTCCATATAAATGGTTATCCCCCATTCCACCCCTTAAGTCATACCTGTCAAAAAATATTTAAAACATTTTATTTTAAATTAATTATCTAAATACATGTTTTTTTACTTTAGTATCACATCATCAATATCTTTTGAATAATATAAGATCGTATGAAAACTGCCGTGAAGCAGGACGCGACCGCGCGTCAGTGCCTGTTATTACTCCTTGAAAAAGGTCACCGGATGTGATCGACACTATAATCGAATTATCTGTCTTAATCAAATAAAATAGAAATAAGATCATCGTTTGTCGGTATAATATTTTTTTTTTTTTTTTTGTATTCCACTATCATCTCTAATACTTAAAACAAAGCACTTTTAGCTAAAAGCAAGTAAACTAGAAGAAGCCGTAAAGGTCAGGAGCTTTTAAAACTGCAGTAAAAGTCTATACCTACTTAAAAGGTTTTGCTATCCTATGTCCGACCTACTTCGGCGGGATGTTGAAATTTCCAAGAAATTCGGTCGGCGATGTTTCATGTAAGGTTACTTTGTACCTATTAAGTATCGTAGTATTTACGCTATAATTAAGTACCCAGCCGGGATAATTTCATATCCCGCCTTTCAGCCTGTCAATTTTGGCGGGGGACGAGGAACGCACACAAGTAATCGGTGACATGCTCAATTGACAGAAATCAAAGACTAGCTAAAATTTCACGCACACAGTCACCTTCCGGAAACGGAAGTTTATATTTACAAGTACATGATTATACGTCATCAATCAAGGAAATAACATAGAGCTGGGCACTTTCGATATTAAACTACCAATAAGTGTATCGATAAATTTAGGTAATAATTACCGACTCAAAACACGAAAGCTGCCGAAACAAATAATTTTAATCGTAGTACTTTACGTAAATATTTTTTTACAAACATTTTAAAAAGTTCTATTCTTTTTCGAGAATATTATTATTGTTGTATTAAACGACGTAATTTTGAAAACCAGAATAGCAATTGTTTTTATATGATAAATATCTGACATGTTTATTTGTTTGAAATAAGCCATTAAGAATAGATCCCAATAAATTGGTTATGGTAATCATTATCAGATCATAATAATTATTCATAAAAAATTTAGAACATCTTTAATTAAGCAATCTGACTAACGTGATCTGACTGCTCCAAGGAAATTATAATGTTTAGATAGTTTGCATTCTAAAATATTACTTTCCATTAGACTGCGATGAAATTGATTTCTGATTCTAGCCAATTAATGTTGACGCCGATTCTTAAGAAGTGCCCACAATTTTTCTAAATTTTAATATTTTTAAGCTCAATCAATTGATAGCCTTTAAATAAATTGTCTTCATGTTAAAAAAAAATGAGGTATAAAACAAATCAAGTGCGTGTCTTGACACGTTCATGGTAGGGTTATAAGAGTTTCTAGCATAAAAAATGCTACCAGGCACTATTTTGTAATGCTTTACTTAGTATAGACTAGACTATCTACTGCTCTACCACAGACATTGCGCCAACACTCAATTACAGTGTGTCAATTAAGTGGAAGGATCAATTGATTGGGGCTGGTATTGATAGGCATAATGCCAAGCCAAATGTCTGTGGATAAGAGATAAGCTTTGTATGGCTATTTTTAATTCTAGTCCAATGAAAAGATAAAAACCTTAATCTGATTCAAATAGCTTCTAATTATATATTTTTTATACTGTCAAGTGACGAGACGAGCTAGGCGTTCGCTTGGTGGTAAGCGTCAGGCCTGCCACTAACAGTAGCAGTGCCAGAATTGTAAATTTGTAAACACAATCCTGCTCTACACTGCACTGCGCTCCTCACCCTGAGATATTAGATGTTAAATCTCTTCATACCCAGTAATTTCGCTGGTAACATTGCTCTTCAAACCGGAACACAGTAATGCTTCACACTACTGGTTGGCGGTTGAATAACTGAAAGATGTGGTACTTCCCCAGGTGGACTCTGCAGTAGAGTCCTACCACTACTCTAAAAAAAAAATTATTTACTTTAAGCACTTAATTTCCTTCTTCTTTAAATTATTTTCCATTTTTGTACTTATCTATAACCATGACGTTTAATTGCCAGAATTATAGTGAATTTTTGTCAAGCTTATCAGACTAAAGTCAAAAGAGACGTTACGCCACTCCGTTCGGCCAAACCATTTCAACATGTCGGTATAAGTTCGGCAACGCTGATACAAGTTTTCTTTTTCGCACTCATTACATGCTCGTATATATTTATCATAAAAATAATGAAATAAATGGCCTGGTACACCTATCCCTACCAAGGTATCCCTACCGGTAGGGATAGGTGAAAAAAATCCACTTAGATCTACCGGTAAGGATAAGTGGAAAGCTTAAACTATTAGTCCACTTATCCCTACTAAATAAAAATAAATTAAATGAATAAAACACCACTGACCTTTGCCCAGCAGTGAGACAACACAACACAGGTTAAATAAAAACATATTTTTTATATCACTTTTGCCAATCATGCCTAGTTTTTGCAACATTTGTTATGAATAAATAAATTATACCTAATGCATGTGCCATAAAAAACGCCTGACACACCCGCTTCGTATCAGTAGTACTACTGAGTAGTAGAACTGGTAGTACAAATGATACAACTTTGTATCTCTAGAACTACCAATAGAACTACTTAGTGACTATCACTACCAAGGAAAAAATCCACATACTGATCAATTTCAATCACGTCATCAGCCATAAAACGTGCACTGCCGGACGAAGGCCTGTTGCCATAATCCTCGCGCTTGGCAGGCGGCTTGGGGGTCGCAAATTACTCACCACCGTTAACCAAAAGGACGCTGCTGCCCGTCCTCCGGTGGGTCTGGTTGCAATTAAGGACATACCCAGGTCCAATCAATTTAGGATCAATTTTAATAAAAGTTCAAGATTGTTACAAGCTCGCCTTAAGAGTATAGCTGGTCTTCAAAGTGATTATGCAAAACTTTCCTATCATATTTCATAACAATTATCATCCCACTTATCGTTAACACAGAACTTCCTAATATAATTAAATTAAATCGCGAAAGCTTAAAAGTTTCATTTCCTAATATAAATCCCAAAAATGGTTTGAAACGTTAATTTAAATAGATTCGTTGATTTTAATAGATGGTAAACGTTTCAAAACCAATAACTTCTTTATCAGTACTATTACTATGGTAATACAGTATTACCATAGAAATAGTACTGATAAGGAAGTTATTTATAGCTAAAGATTTGATAAGACCAAAAATAGCATCAATGTTTTTTACCCTTTCTAATGGTTCATGCTTGTAAAATTATGTATTTTTATATCTCGACCTTAATAATAAAGAACAGAGAGTGTATTTTCTATACTATAAATGCAAAAGCTCTGATTGGTAGATTGGTAATAATATCGTGTAATATAACACAATCCTGCGCCGCACTGCACTGCGCTCGTCACCCTGAGATATCAGATGTTAAATCTCTTCTTTACTTCGTGCATAGATTAAAATACCCACAGACACTCTCTGTGACTAGAATAGACTTGTAACTTCAAGCAAATATATCAAAGATCCGTATTAGACTCACTAACGGCATCTGTTGAGCGCCCCATTCAAATTATGAGGTAAATCATATGGCGCGAATTTCGTGCAACTGGAGTTGCAAGAAGTATAATTGCTTCGGGGAACGTGCAACCACGGTTGCACAGGCGCTCTAGCGGATAAATAAATTATACCTAATGCATGTGCCATAAAAAACGGCTGACACACCCGCTTCGTATCAGTAGTACTACTGAGTAGTAGAACTGGTAGTACAAATGATACAACTTTGTATCTCTAGAACTACCAATAGAACTACTTAGTGACTATCACTACCAAGGAAAAAATCCACATTCTGATTATTTGTAGCCCACGGATAAACAATTGACATTAGAAAAACAAAAGTACGTCGAAAAAGAGTCCATTAACGATTACAAGTCGAAAAAATAGGTTTACACGTTTTTCGACCTTATTGACATTTATTATTTAACTAGAGGTCGCCCGCGACTTCGTCCGCGTACGGAAGACGCGTGACTTATTGTTATTAACACATAATTATTTATGACAATGTGTCTTTGTTGTTATAAAATTCTTCTAAACTAAACCTTATGTAAATTACTACTACAGCTACTTATATTAAAATTAATGCACAATAAAACCCCGGACATTTATGGTATCACCATTGATTTGATTCTATATAAGGGTCTAAAACATTTGCATTCTGCGCTCAGAGCGTATCACATTTGAATCGGGGCGGTAGGTGTTAGTAACGCTACGAGACGTGAGACGAATGTCTTATAGCACGTGATTCTAGTGGATTATGTACTAACTAAGAACGATGTTTTATCACAATAGTAGGTACTATAATGCGTTTTTTTTCTGTTTTCCTCCTTAGGCTGACCGCAAACTGGCCACTATCGCTAGAGCGATAGTTGTTTAAGCTACCGCTATATCGCGTGACTACCAAACGGTTGCCTAAAATGCTGTCTGGCCGTTCGGATACCCTTTCTACGCCGCTGCGCTGTATAAATGCGGAGCAACCATTGAAACGCGGCTGCTTGCCGCTCTTGCCAACTGTTTAATCGCGCAAGCTAGCGATAGTAGCCAGTGTACGGTCAGCGTAAGGGAATGATGGCGTCGTACTTTGTGCATTTGTTAGTGTCAAGTAATTTAATATTTCAAATTTCTCATGTACTTATTCAAGTCAAATAAGTTTTTGTCACAGTTAAAGACACATAGTAAGTCACGGTTAAGTCCAGTTATGCTCTGGTAAAGTTGTAGTAACTTCACACAAGTACTTTACAAGCTTCGTTGGAGTTTTGGAAACAACACGAAAAGACATGTTTCACCACATTGTACTTTGCCCACACTTATGTGCGTAAATCGGCGCTTATTTAATAAACGCCACCATTTACTAACCATTTATTAAGATTTTTAATATAATGCGGTGAGATGACTTTTTCGCTTTCGCGCCAAAACTTCTCAAATACACGATACTTAATACTGCGTTTCACAATTACTCATATAGGAAGGCACTTTATGAAGTCTTCAAAATGTCAGTCGCCAACAAAGATGACGAAGGATGCGCTATCGCGTAATAAAACAACGTTTGAAAATGACTCCCGCGTCGTTATGTTCACGAGTTGCACCGGAGTGCGATTGAAGATAGCACTTTTATGAGAGCAAAAGAGATAGTGCGCGTCTCGCTTAGTGAGCTCAGACAGACGAGACAGTCCCTGGGGCCGTTTTCACGGGGCTATTTGAGGGCGCGATAAGACGTATCTCCCTCCTTATATACGAGTAATAATAATCATTAGTTGCCAAATTTTACCTACCGAGTCGATTATACATATTATAATTTATACTTTGATTATCTAGCTTTTTCTGAGTGTTGAACGATATTACTGTTACTAAAAAAGCCTTAATAAGGGCTATAATTTTACAATTCTGACAGAACCTCTGTGAACATTTTATGACGTTGAAACGTGAAAAGGCAAATCGCTACCACGCAAGCTGTCTACTCTTTGATGTGGGCAAATGTTGGCTTTGACCCTTACTTCTGGACTGATGTTTTGCATAATTGAAACCACTTTTAAAGGTTGGTTCACGTTATTAGAGATTATACGATTTTAAATCTAGTTCTATTTTTAAAAGCATAAAAAGCAAGAAAAATCCTACTGTACTGTGTGTGTGTTTTTCTTACTGTTTATGATTTAAAACAGAAATAACTAAAGTGTGGAAACACTTCATATAAAATTATTCAAAACATATTTAAATCTAGTTGTTCTGTACAATAAAGAGATAATTTAAGAGATTTGATCAATATGGCAACCCCTCCCTATTAAGGGGAAGGCCTTCGTCCAGCTGTGGACGTCTTCTGGCTGGTGAGTGAGTGTGATATCCAATATTATCTCAGGGTGACGAGCGCAGTGCAGTGCGGTGCAGGATTTTGTTCGCAAGACTTCTAGCAAAGCTTCTGTTATGGGCAGGCGTGATGGTTACCACGAAGCAAAGACTATAAATCCTGTTGACTGCTAGTCCGACTTCTCCTCATACGAAAATTAGTAGTTTAAAAACCACTTCGAGTACGTCAGAATCTCATTGTATTTCATAACTCAGATTGCGTCATCCCAGTGATTGGCTAACAGAACGTTACCTTGCCCCTGCCAGCAACGGTGAGTCGTGTTTGTAGGAGAAATTATGTTCACGAGCCATCAACCAACAGGCTAAATGATCTGTGCCACCAACCGAACGTCTAGTTCACTCTTATTCTTGTAGCGCTCGTAGCGTAGTTTAGCTAGGTGGTTCTGAAAGATCACTGACATTCTAACGGACGACCGCAGGACCTCCAAAAAGCAACACCGTTTCATGGTTGATATACCAATAACTCGTACCAAACGGTTAGATTCCACTTTCATTGTTTGAATTGCTAAACAGTGGAATGCGTTGCCCGAGTGAGTGTTTCCCGATAGCTATAATCTGGGTGTCTTCAAGTCGCGAGTGAATCGGTTCCTTCTAGGCAAGTGTAAACTGCGTCTTCACTTAACATCAGGCGAGATAGTAGTTAAAAGCAAGCATAGTTATAATAATAAAAAAAAGATGCAGCGGATTATACGGTCAGTCTTAGGATGGGTGACCGTGAGCAATTATATTCGATCGCTACCAAGGGTCGGAATTCGGATGACATGTTAAATTGTTGGTCCTGATGGTTTTTTCTAAACAAATCATGTCAGATGCTTTCGGGCGGCGCAATAACTCTGACACTGGCGCTGGCCACTCAGCGCATACGAACATAATTAATTTATCTTGTGCAATCTCAAGCCATTCCATTAGCGAATTATAATCAGGTATAAGTTAACGGTTTAAGAAATTCCGATTTCGCTGCGCTCTAGATTATAAAGTAGAATAATGTAGCGAGGGATTCTAATCTAGAATTCTTCGCTCCACTCTGGATTCAAAGAAACAGTCTCGCCTTAAAAATTTCTGTTTCTCCCTTGTAAAACAATTTACTATTATTTATTTCTTTTGAATTACGAATTAAGTTTCTAAAAAGAAGACTACACTTTATAACTTTTTTAGTTTTTTGGCTTATTAATGGCGTTCCACGAGCAAGACTTATCGCAGATGGCGCCAGCGGCGGTCCGGATGTGGCAAAATCAAGTGTTCTTGTTAGTCGTTGCATAAATCTATCTGCTCTAGATGAGAGCGTTGTCGTAAATCTAAACCAAGGAAAAAAAATACTAGGTACTGTGCCTTGTTTTAAGAATCTTTCGATCATCGACAATGCGCCACCTAGCGGAAAAAAACGCCGTGTGGATGATCCCCATTGTTTTAGTGTTTTAAGCATAAGACCCTGATATACCTACTTTGTACTTAATCTTAAAGTTCGTGTTTATAGCTATTAGAAATAATGGAACTACATAATATCCTCATCTCCAATCATTCTTGGATTGGTTTAAGGCCCGCTTGTAGCGAGGTACGTCCAGCAGGCCTAACATGCGCACCGCGAGAAAATTTTCTCGATTCTACAAAACAGGACAAGGCTACGAATCTGTATAAGTTTGTCTCGTTTTTGCACGACATAAAGACATGACAACATTTTCTCGCGGTGCACATGTTAGTCCTGCTGGCGGGTAAACGATAGGCATAAAACGGTAGGCGCGAGCGAGAGAGGGGGGAAAGCACGAGCGCTTCAATTGCTAAATTTAGTAGGGTTTTCTTTGATTAAAAAAAATATAATAAACAAATACTGTAATTAAAAAAAAACTAAAAACGTACTAGTATTATTTTCTATCTATTAGTATACATTTTACGTGGTTTCATAATGTACCTATTTTCTTAGTTCTAGCTAATCGAAATGCCGATTTAGTGGCTACTTTGTAAATTGTTTCTATCGCGTCAAAAATTCTATATCACGATTTCTAAAAACAAATACCTAGTTAAAACATATTATGATCAATTTTAATAAAAGTTCAAAATTGCTACAACCTCGCCTTAAGAGTATAGCTGCACCCTTATCATGGACGTTCGCGATTCCGATTGCGATAGCATGCCATCCTGCTCGTACCAACCCACTCGCGCCATGCGCCCTCCTGCTCGCGCACGCTCGCAATCAGAATCACGAACGTCCATGATAAGGGTGCAGTCTCCAAAATGATTATGCAAAATTTTCCTATCATATTTTATAACAACCATCATCCCACTTACCGTTAACAGAGAACTTCCTAATATAAATCTTTAAAATGGTTGGAAACGTTTTAAGTTATGTAGATAAAGTTAACGTTTCAAAACCATTAATTTCTTTATCAGTACTATTAATATGGTAATACAGTATTAACATATAAATAGTACTGATAAGGAAGTTATTTAAAGCTAAAGATTTCTCCCAAAAATAGCATCAATGTTTTTTACTCTTTCTAATGCTTCAGGCTTCACCTGCGTGTCGCTTTACGTCTAGTTATCGAAATAATTAACGTGCAATAAATGATGCATTAAACAATGCGCTACATGGGCGGCCAAACTATCATTTTACTTTGAATATCACATCACGTCTAACGACGTTAATAATACCACTAGCAAAGATTACGAAAGATGCGCCATCGCGTAATAAAACAACGTTTGAAAATGACCCCCGTGCCGTCATGCTTACGAGTTACGTCGGAGTGCGAAAGAAGATAGTACTTTTATGAGAGCAAAAGGGATAGCACGCGTCTCGCTTAGTGAGCGTAGACAGGTGAGACAGTCCTTAGGGCCGTCTTCTCGGGGCCATTTTAGGGCGCGATATGACATATCTCCCTCCTTATATATATATAATATCATTGACCACTAGTCTATTAATTAGCGTGCTAACACCCGGCCATATCTACGTACTGTATCAAATACCGCGCTTAATAATGGCATAACACGCAAGTGTAGCCCTAGCATAATAGTTCATGCTTGTAAAATATGTATTTAGATAAATCTCGACCTTAATATTAACGGACTGAGAGTGTATTTTCTATACTAATAATGCAAAAGCTCTGATTGGTAATAATAATAGGTGGGTCTAAAAAACAAGTTTAGTTCAAATTTAGAAAGCCAAGCTGGCCTGAATTAGCTTTGTGAGTCATGTGATTCAGATTTAGAAATAGATTGCTATTTTGAGTTTCTTTTTTTAATAATCATGTCTTAGAATATTTAATTTAGCGAAGCACTTGAAAAAAGTGAAATTGTTACTATTTATAGCTTGGCACATCGCTCGAAGAACTGACAACCGATGGGGAAGAAAGGTTCTTGAGCGGCGACCGCGAACCGGAAGACGCAGCGTAGGAAGGCCTACCACTAGGTGGACCGACGACATTATAAAAGTCGCGGGCAACCGGTGGATGCAAATGGCAGGTTGTCGTACAGTGTGGCAGTCTAAGGGGGAGGCCTTCGTTCAGCAGTGGACGTCTCCGGGCTGATGATGATGATGATGATGATGATGATGATAGCTTGGCAAATAGTTGTTAAATCTTTTTTTGCTCCTGGCATTGATGAGAATATCACGGATTAATCCATAGAGAAAGTATCAAACACTTTTGTCTCGGAATTTATATTATCCTATCATCTTCCTCTGACGTATGCTACAGGGTTGCTAGTACCTACTTAGAATTTAGAGTTTGCGAAGCTATAGCATGGGCAATGATTTTTTGTTGTTAAATGACAAATTTAATTTTAACTATATCGCATGCACAGAGAAAAATGTGATCCTCCTTAGCTACGCAATAGGGAATATGCAAATGCATGAGTTACAATTATTAAAAATAATAGGATAAATAGAGATTATAACTGAATCTGATGTTTACATCGAAAAAGTTTTAAGTTTACATCAAACTACTGAACAGATTTCGATAAAATGTATATGGGACCACCTCTTAAGTATTAACTACCAAACAAAAAAAACAATTCATAATTGACGGAGTAAACGCGTAACATACATAAAGAAAAACACAATCGAATTGAGAACCTCCGTTTTTGAAGTCGGTTGAAAATATATTTAATCAGGTTTCGGCTGTTAGAATGTTTGTCGAACGGAACAAAATTCCAACATTATCAGTTTTACGTCTTTTAAAAAACACTTCGTGTCTATAAATAGGAACACCAACACAAATATGTTTACAACCAGTCTACAAGGTTATTTTAAAGCTGTGTTTTTGCATCAGATTGCAAAGATTTATTTAACATTTCTGCGCGAAAATCTGCATAATAATATTTTGAGAGAAGTAGACTATTTTAGATTCTAGATCTTACTTATCCTATCGAATGAATGTCGAATTCAGGAAAGCCAGTTAAAGCCAGTTTAAGCCATCGTTTTATGAAGCTGGTAGCACTCTTGGCATAGGGTCACTGGGTCCCATTTACAAGCAAATTTAAAAAAAAATTTTTTTTTTTAGTGTCTTTGTGTCACACAGTCACGACACGATTCAGTATTCAGTAATTTTCAACCAACTTCAAAAAAGGAGGTTCTCAATTCGACAGTATGTAATTTTTTTTGTGTATGTTACACGATTACACCGCCAATTATGAACTGATTTTGATGATTCTTTTTTTGTTTGGTACGTAATACTTCAGAAATGGTCCCATATAAATTTTATCAATATCGGTTTTGTAGTTTGGTTTTTAAATCAAAATTACTAGAAAATATAAAGATTACATCCAGGTATTCCAAGTTGAAGTTGGTTGTATTTTTTATTTTCGAGCGATATTTTATCTTAACATGAAATATTAAAAAAGGCATCTTCGTAGTGTCGAACAAATTTTTTTTTTTTTGTTTTACGATACATAGGTATATTTAAAAAAATCAAATTATATATATACAACAGCCGATCTGCCCTAGTAGCCTCGAGGTTCTTCGCTTCGCTCGGTCAATAAACGCCGTCTTGTCCTTTTAGACTCAAATACCTTCAATCCTCCTTTTCCTGATCAATCAAATTCGTTTAGAGTTTAAAAAAACTATTTGCGAAATTTTCCGAATTAAAAATCATATCTACGCATGCTATCAAGCCAATAGTTTAAACTAGAATCAATAAAAATCGCGTAACCAGTTAACCTATTCTCATAGAGGTGGTCGGTGCAAACCGTAAACAGTTTCAATACCCAGTTATCAATGCAATACCCAATACCGGGTACTCGGAGTTTCGATAACTAAGTATTGTGAGAAACTAGGTATTGGTGAAAACGCGAACCGTCTCAACGTCGTCGTAACGAGCGGGAACCAATACCTGCGCGTGCCGAGAACCGACAGGCGATGGACGATACCGATCGTCGCTTCGCAGCCGACGTGATGCGCCCGAGTTTATCCGTAATATGCCGAACGTAATCGTACTCTCCAAGGCTGAGAGGCAACTAGAGCGCCAAAAGTAAAACTAAAAATTACAATTATTATAACACTTTGCGTTTTTTCAAAAAGGTCCTTTTATATTGTTTAAAAATTCAAACCTTTGACTCAAATGAATATTATTCAAAAGTACAAGATTATATCACACTGTATTCACTGAACCAGTGCACTTTCTGGGAGTTTTTTGAACGAGCGTGAAAGAAAGTATTCCGTATTTTTACTAATTACAACTAAGTTTTAGCCAGGCCTAAGCCTGGAATTAAGTTTGAAGGAAAGTTCATTTAATTCAATTTTAATAAACTTATTTTGCTTACATAATACGTATAGTTTTGTATGTATAATACTATCCAACAAATTTAATTAGTAATATTTTTAATTCATAAGCAAAAAAAAAGCTACTTAAAAAAAAGGAGACTCCAACCACTAACTAGTAGTAAGCAAAGATTATTTAAAGCAAATAAATTATTATTATTATAAAATGTTTAAACGGAATCATCAAAAAGACATCAACAAAAAAATTACCAAAACCCATCGGTATTTGTACCTTCTTGTGCAACACAGTTATTTATGTAAAGCGTTTTTTTTAATAACAACTGAAACCAAATACCTCTGCAGAAACTCAAAAACTACGTTATTAACGAAACGGCCAATACCTAGTTATTAAAATAAACAGTTTCAGAACACGGTATTGCCATTCAATACGGCAATATACCATACCGAACCACCGCTATATTCTCACCACTAGTTTGCCACCTGCTGTGAGACTTTACAAAAACAAACCCAGGGCGGACAAGGATCGCTAGCTTTGCACGTGTCTCAAATAGATCCTAAATAAAAAAGATTAACATCTTTTAGAGTGGTCGCACATTGATTCGGCACGGCACCCGACAGGCGCCGGATGACCGTAACACACTGCGCGGCCATAATCGACTTCGAAAGAAAAAAAAAGGGCCTTAATTTGGTTGTATTTTCTTTTTCTTGGTGTGTTACCTCAGATATATATGACATTTCAATAACAACAAGGAAATCTTTTACTAATTTCACTCGTGTTTTGGCGAGTTGTCCAGTAATTCCAATCGTCATAAATTATCATAAATTTTTTAAACACTGTTTTTGGTCACCGTAGCCACAACCAGCACCCATCGTTATCATCAAACATCGTGGAACTGTGTAAATAGTTTTCTGAAGTGGAATTTTAAACATAGGATTAATATCATTACTAGGGTCAGAAAGGTCAGTGTCGTTATCGCACCGCATTTGCTGCGCAAGATTGGCGCTTACTAAGTATCTCGACTTATTTAAATAAACGCTTGCATAAAACATCAATGCCTAGATTACACGGGCTCTGTACTTATTATTTGTACTAATCGGTTAAGATTAATATGACACTTGTCGCTTTGTAAATAGGATCGGATTTTATTCACTTGCACTGTCACTTACTAATATTAAGCTCTAATTAGCTCGTTTACACGAAAGGTATTAGTACTAAGCATTAGCTACGAAGTGCCATGTAATCCAGTCATAAGTATAATATTTTATTTGTATATAAACAATGGGCGACCGGCCCCCAGGGGCCTGAAGTCTCGACCCCAAATGGACAAACATTTTATATAAGTAGCGGCACGTAAGTCTAGCGGTGAGCGAGCGGTGACTCTCTTTCTCGCATAGGGTAAGGGTGGGGTGAGTGAAAGAGAGGTACCCCTCGCTCAGCGCTAAAGATACGTGCCGCTAGCTATACCCATATTTGTGCCGTTTGAGGTTTTCGGCATTACAGGCGGTGCCAGCGTGTACACTTATCCTGGGAAGATGCGACAGCGCTAGTATGTCAACACCATGTAGGGTCCAAAATCAAATAATTCCCGTAGTCCACCACCTGGGTGTCCACCACTGGTGGACCGTGACACAAGTCCGAAGCTCGACCTATTTTCACCGGTCATGTGACCGACCTGGCGTTTATTTCGGGCTAAAACTCAGCATTGCCATTCAATGTGGCAATACCTGGGTATGTCCTCAAACTGCAACCAGACCCACCGGAGGACGGGCAGCAGCGTTCTTTTGGTTAACGGTGGTGAGCATTCTGCGATCCCCAATCCGCCTGCCAAGCGTGGTGATTATGGCATTACCCCTCTGTTAAGGTTTCCAGCAGTGGACGTTTTATGGCTGATGACGTGGCAATGCTGCCAACATTCTGGCCACTTTTCCCTCGGCCATGGGGTTATTAGTTAACGTTTTGTATACATTCTATTATTTTAGGGTATGTCCTCGGTTTGTCCTAAACAGCATCCAGAAACACCGGAGGACGGGCATCAGCGTCCTCTCGGTTAACGGTGGTGAGAATTCTACGAATCCCCTCCCCATAATGGAGGAAGGTTTCGTCCAGCAGTGGGCGTCTTCTGGCTGAAGATTGTATTTAGGGTTTGCTTTATATGAGTAGGTATCTAAACAATTTTTTGTATTTCCTAATACGGCTATTAACTAATGTCTGGTATAATCACAAGACCGTCGAGTATTTTTTTGTCTATGAGGCTATTACTGTGTTAGATTTTTTCTACGACTCACTGGTTTACCTTCAACATTCTGAGTAAATGCTAAAAAAGCAATGATTTTGACGCAATCATTGCGTCAAGAAACTAACTGCATCCTTCGGTTTCGCCGACTTTTTTTTACTATTTATACAAAGGAAAACACGGTTGAATTATACAAAGCACAAAACTAAACCGCTTAAACACAAAAAAGAATTGAAATTTGGAACCGTATTCTTCAAATCGCATAAAGGCTAAATAAATACCCAATTTTTTTTTTTTTTAAGAATAGCCAGTTTTAGCCTACACTGGATTAAAACCAACACAGTATTGGATATAAAAAAACAGCCCTCTATTGATTTTAAGAGGGCATTTAGATTTTACTCCGGTATAATGAAAAATATACATTTACTAGCTTTTGCCCGCGGCTTTGCCCGCGTAGTAATGTTGAATACTTGAATTCGGTTAAATCGGGGCCCAACTCAATTGAATCACTAAAATACGTATATTATTGCATTTTTTCCAAGCCGCTTGCAAGTCTTTAAGTTTGCTTGACGATGTCCAAATTTGGCATGTCGCGTTTGCAATACTTACTTCAAAACAATGCCGTCTTGTTGAATTTTAAACAGACAGACAGATGGACATGACAGAATAGATGGATGGATGGACATGGAACTTCTGAAGATTGTGAGGCTTCTTTAAAAATATATGTGGGAGATATATCACTGCAGGTCGGTAAATTAGAATGTGATGAACTGGGAATAGTTGGGATGGTAAATGTAGGTGAAATTAATTTGTCATTTGTTAACTGAGTAGGCTGTACCGTAAATGTAGGTGAAATTAATTTATCAGACTGAGCCGTAAATGTTGGTGAATTCAGTTCAGAAAAATATCGGGCTGAAGAAGTTTGGACGGTATGAGTTGAAGACGTTTTGTAATTATTTTTGGGCATCTCTACAGCTAAAGAATCAAAGTACAAAGGCAAAGTAGAAGTTGCGTCAGAACTTATATCTTCTGTTTGAATGCAACTTGGAGATGTAGGAACCTCAACACGTCGCTTAGTTTTTTTTTCGCTACTACTGGAACACGTGGAGTGCCGTTAGAAATTATATCTATGTCTTCTAACAGATACGCATCAAAATGATTTCCCGTAAATCGTAGCCGCTTTATGGGTCTTCCTGCTGTACCAAACTTTGCATACAATTTGCCATTTTCATAAACTTCAAACTCAAACTCATATATTTGTCCTGCAGCGGCTAGTTCACACGCAGTGCCCCAACTCGACTGCCGTGACATGTCATTAAAGTATGCAGTCGCAGCGGTGTAGTTGTCGCCGTTTGAATCATGAGACATGATTTCAAACTCCTCCCAATTAGCTACTACATGAGTAACGATGTTTTTTCGCACCTCAATTGCCTTTTCTTGCGTACCGTGAATTAAAAAAGAAAGCGCACAAAAAAACACGCTCCATCACCAACGATGGGAACAACATAGTGTTTTACCTTCGCTCCATGAATGAAGAGAAGTTCACTAAGCATTTTAAATAACAAACTAAATAACAATATCAACAGTAACAATATAAAAAAACCTAATAACAAACAATGTAAACTAAAATTTAAAAAAATATGAATAACAAACTAAATAGCAATCTAAATAATTAAAGGAACAAATAACGATAATTATACGAAATGTAAATAACAAATGAAATGAAATAAGCTTAAGCAGAAAAAGTATGATAACAAAGAACGCAAAAAGATCACCAAAATATCGCAAGAATTACGAAACTTCGATAAAATACAGTGCTGCACTGATCGCTTAGGTAGGCTCGGTGTGGGTTGGAGTGGGGCGCGCTCGACGTACAGCGCGTCATTATACTCGGGTTTTAACGTATCTGAGCCGACGCGGGATGGACGGTTCGAAAGCGCTGTGCTTGGTGCGTGCACCGGATCAAGTACATGTGTTTAAAACATTTATCTTCTTACGCATAAACACTCGATTAGCTATTATTATTATTAGCTTATCTATAAATATAAATATTTTTTTTCAAATGAAAAATTGACCCGTGGCCTTCCAGTTTTAAAATTGTTTGAAAATTCTGAAACATGTTTATGTTTATTTTATCTTATCTCTTAAGTCAAAAAACTTAACAGCCTTAAATGAATGGTTTCGGCAAAATGGTATTTTAATGATACATTGCGAATTTTTCAAAATCCTTGCTGAGTGTGCGTTTCTCTGCATCAGCCCTTAACACTAATGGTATATCGGCCTACCCTGATTGGGCCATATTCACTACGCTGGCCCAGTGCAGGTTGGCGGATTCACATACACTATCGTATTTCTTCTCCGGAAATATGAAGGTTTCCTCATGATGTTTTCCTTCACCGAAAAGCCAGTGGTATTATCCATGCGTAAGTTTCAAAGAACTAATTGGAACGGGCTCGCCCGGGTTCGAACCCGCGACCCCAAGAATGTGAGTCGAGCTTGATCTCACTGAAGCTACCACAGCTTGAGCTGAGTGTAAGTTTACACCACTCAAAATTTAGTTTAGGCATTTAAAAGTAAGTTAATTTAATATTAAAAATTAATTTAGCAGCTTAGGCTGTACAGTATCTATAATAATTATGTCCGTCAAACAGTCGTCTGCGTGGACCTACAAAAAAATAGCCTATGTCCGTTTCCGAACCTTATGTGCTATAACTACCTATCCAAAAATGCAGCTCCATCTGTTCAGCCGACCAATAAATACGCCCATCCCCGTCCCCATTCCCAGCCTCATCCCTATAAGCGCCCCCTTCCCCATCCCCATCCCGATACCAAATGTCATTTTAATATGAACACGCCCATCCCCGTCCCCATCCCCGTTCCCTCCCTCATCCCCATCCCGAACCCCATCCTCACCTCATCCCATCCCCACCCCCATCCCGATTTCAACTTTCATCTTAATATGGACACGCCCATCCCCGTTCCCAGCCTCATCCACATCCACATCCCATCCCCACCTAATCCCCACCCCTTCCCCACCCCTTCCCCACCCCATCCCCATCCCCACCCCATCCCCATCCCGATACCAAATGTGATTTTAATATGAACACGCCCATCCCCGTCCCCATCCCCGTTCCCTCCCTCATCCCCATCCCGAACCCCATCCTCACCCCATCCCATCCCCACCCCCATCCCGATTTCAACTTTCATCTTAATATGGACACGCCCATCCCCGTTCCCAGCCTCATCCACATCCACATCCCATCCCCACCTGTCCCCACCAAATCCCCACCAAATCCCCACCCATCTCCACCCATCCCCACCCCATCCCCATCCCCATCCCGATACCAATTGTAATCTTAATATTAACATGCCTATCTCCGTCCCGTCTCCGTTCCCAGTGTCATCGCCACCCCCACCCCCACCCCCATCCCCACATCTATCCCCATCCATATACCAAATTTCATTTTAATATGTACAGCCGTTACAAAGTTAAGGAGAAACAAACGTACTATCACTAAAACTTAGTTTTTTTTTTATACTAACGGGAGCTGATTTTGAAAAAACTGTGACACCCGTATCTTCTTATTTTTATAGTAGAATATGTATACCAAGTTTTGTATCAATCGAACCAGAGAATAAAAAGTTTCATACAAACTTTAATACCCCATTTAACCCCCTTCGGGGTTGATTTTCGAAAAATCCTTTCTTAGTGGGCGTTTACACCTCTCCAAAAACATACCCTCCAAATTTCAAGTCTCTACGTTTAGCGGTTTGGGCTGTACGTTGTCTATATGTCAGTCAGTCAGTCAGTCAGTCAGTCAGTCAGGACAAAGCCTTTTATAGTTATAGATAGATAGAAGATAGAAGATGAATGAAAGGTATTTAAACTAGAAATACAGGATTGCGCGTAACGGTATCAATAAGCTAAAAGCTGGTCATTATATATTTTTTTGTTTTGCGCTGTTGTGGGTCAAACCATTAGTACCAAAGGAGTAAAACCATTCTTTGTTTTCCCGACAAAATATAAGCGTTCCCGCATTATATCAGGGTGAACATCCAGGGCGTTGTTGGTTATTAAAGACTAGTTTATTTCTAAAAGTACAACCTAGCAATTTGCAGTTTATGTAGTAGTATGTAGTACTAACAAACAAACACTCGAATTTTAGCCATCCAATGATATTTTTATGTCATTATTAAACTATTTTTATGACTTTGGCTATGTATGAGATGTCTATTTTTAGCGGCAGATTTTTTGTTTAAAAAATATAGGTAAGTTAGTTTGAGAGTGCATCAAAGGAGTAATAATGGCTTAATAGTTATAGAGGATAAGGTCAAATACAAAAATATTCAGAATAAACAAAAAACACGACTCATAAAATAATTAAACTGATATCATGACTTTGAATGAGTTATCAAATTTTAGCGTACTTTTTTTTTGTGTTAAGAAATGATTGCATGGGCAGACTAATGATGATCATTAAACTATTTTTATGACTTTATCTGTTTTAGCAGCTAAGGTTTAACGTTACTAAAATTAAGTGCATCAGAGTGTTTGGAGTCTTTTGGAGGGAACGTGAAGCGACCATTAGTACGTCGCTCTTTATTATTTTCCAAAACTTTTTACTGATTACTTATTTGTTTTTATGCATGAGTATTGGCAAGTGATGCAGTGCGGTTATAGTACATTATGATACGAGTGTGCTATGTTAGTCATTACACTAGAGGCGGTATTATTATGCGCGCGAGCCGCAGGCGAGCGCGATAAGGAAGCCGAGAGCGTAATGACTAATAGCACAAGAGTTCCATACGACTGTTTTCGTCACACTTGCGAGGAAAAAAACAATTTTTTTTGATAATAATCAACCACACAGCGAAAACATCAACTAACATTTGCGGAAAATGGCGCCCAAATCAGTAATGCGCGCGCAGGTTCACATTTACTTCAGCGGCATAAGAACTCTTTGTTGGTATTACAAAAAAACTGTAAGTATTACCCGGCTATATTAAGAGTGCTCCGTATACGTACGTCTAATTGCAGTCACGTACAAACTTGACTTTACCGGGTTATACCTATTATAGCACCATGTGCCGTAATGTAACGTAAAAAGCACGTGTGCGTAATAGCTAGGATTATGAGCCTAAAACCGATGCTTTAAGATCCACTTGACGAGCAAGTGTGATGAAAAATCTATTAACATCACCACGGCTTTACTGAGGCATGACTTGGACTAATTTTGTTTTATATTGATTTTGACTGTGACTTGTAAAAATAAAAATTCTACTTGAAGCAATTTATAATTATTTGTTTTTTTTTATTGTAATACTTAGATAACATACAACTTGATAATTCTATCAAAGCTTATAGAATGTGTATTAACAGCCTTAGATCTTTGCTAAAAATAGAAGCCTTAAAATAGAATTAGTTTTTATAGCTGACAACTAGCCGCTTTTTGCTTACATAATGATGCTAATTATGGAAATACCTACGTATATAGAAGTCGATTTCCGTTATGACTTAGCATGACCACGAAGCGTATGACGCGCCCTGTGGGTAATTTATTATTAGAACTTTCTATTTAAATAAAAAATTAGGCAGATTTCTTATGCGATTTAATGACAAGTTGGTAAGCATCAAGCCTGCCCATAAAAGTAGCAGTGCCCAGAATTGTGATTTTACGAAAAACTCTTGCGCCGCACTGCACTGCGCTCGTCAACCTGAGATTATCGTTATTTTTTTTGCCCGCGCGTTTGTTTTCACGTTTGTCCTTATGTTTTTTCAAGCACTTTCCTCATCGCTAACTTAGACCTTAGCGCTAAGAATAAGTGTTCGTAGTAGGTACCTACGCGTAAAACTTTGTTCCCAAATTATGATTCTTCGGCTCAGCCAATTTTATCGTCTGTGAATTGTGGCAGCCATAAAACGCGACGACGGCGACGAACTTGCTTAGGTTTGTGATTCTTTTCGTATTTCGTTACAGTTCTGTTTCTTTGGTAATTTATGATAGATTGTAACACTTAAGCTATTGGTCGATGCTTAACACTTGTCTCATTTTTATTGAGTGAACATTTTTCTTTTTTTTGTACGTTTAAGTTACGAGACGATCAAGACGTTCGCCTGGTGGTAAGCATCACGCCTGCCACTAACAGTAGCAGTGCCAGAATTGTAAATTTGTAAACACAATCCTGCTCTACACTGCACTGCGCTCCTCACCCTGAGATATTAGATGTAAAATCTCATCATAGCCAGTAATTTATCTGGTAACACTGCCCTTCAAACCGGAACACAGTAATGCTTGCACTACTGCTTGGCGATTGAATAACTGTCAAGGAACACAGTAATGTTTGCACTACTGCTTGGCGATTGAATAACTGGCACAGGTGTGGTAGTTCCCCATGTGGACTCCGCAGTAGAGTCCTACCACTAGTGATCTATACCGGCTATTAGTGGAACAACTGTATCCTTCTAGGATATCATTGTATTCATCATTATCTTATCTATCCTATCTTCGTCGTTTTTCATCATCACGTAGGTGGAACCGCGGGCACAGCTAATATTACATACATATGTGTCGAATTGATAACCTCTTTTTTTAAGTCGGTTTAAAATAGGTATATTTATCCTCGTGCGAAGCCGGGGCGGGTCAGCTAGTTATTGTATATTAATTTAACCTAATAGAAGGAACGTTAGCAATAAATACTGTATTACTGTAATATTGTATACAAATAGGTAATTATATCAAAAAATGTTACCATTTAATATAATTTATTGCTTCCAAAAGAACCACCAATCTATCAATCATCAATCAATCAATCAATCTAATCTATCTAATATAATAAAAGGCTCTGTCCTGACTGAATGACTGACTGACAGACAACGCACAGCCTAAACCGCTGGTCGTACAGACTTGAAATTTGGAGGTTGTATTCGTCTCAATGCGGAGGGGTGTACTAAGAAAGGATTTTTCGAAATTCGACCCCCAACGGGGGTCGGGGGTAGGTGGTTGTTTGTATGAAAGTCCTTTGTTTTTGTACTTTTAGTCACGAAAATTTGGATTTGGATAGTTCATTTAAAATAAAAAAAACTATTAAAAAAAAAAAGACAGGGACGATTTAAGGGGGGCGGGGGAAGGGGGTGGAATGTTGTATGGAAAGTTCCTTGGTAGTTAATTCAAAGGAATTGGTAGAGTCGGTAGAGTTGGGGGGAGGGGGCAAAAAAAATTGCTCGGGATGATTTAAAGTGTTGAATTTTGGGAGCGGGCCGAATTTCTTCCGTACGCGGACGAATTCGCGGACGACCTCTAGTATGAATTAAATAACCTGTATATTACTACTAATAATTATCAAAAAGACACTCGTGTGAACGAAGAGTTCATTATCCTTGGGCAAAATGTATGAAACTACTGTTGTTTTCGCGATGTCAGATTTGGCCTCATACATGATTTGGTATTTTCTAAATAGGTATTTGTGAACTAGGGAAATTATATTGAATGGTCAATGAAGTTAGGCCAAAGTACCAGTACAAGGACCTGGGTATGTCCTAAAACTGCATCCAGAACCACCCGAGGACGGGCTGCAGCGTCATCTCGGTTAAGAGGATGAGTACACCCAATTTGGCTTCATTCGGGTTAATGTTTTGCCAAATGTACAAATTCGTCAGCACTGAATTTTTTTAATGTTAATTTTGATCATATTTCCTAGTTGGCTGTTGTTTCGAAAACACGTTAACGAATAATTTTCTCGATAGAAAAAAAACGTAATTGCAATTAATTATTTTACAACAAAATTACTTTACGAAACGGGGTGCAAGCGCGCCGGCCTCTCTTTTTTACCTATGTAATTAGACAGAGACCACAGACGCGCGGAGGATCAGCTTTTGTCGGTTCTGCGATCCCCAAGCTGCCTGCCAAGCGTGGGGATTATGGGAACACCGTCCAGCAGTGGACGTCTTCCGGCTGTTGATGATTAGTATAAAATAGAGTACAAGGTAGCAACACTCTCCGTGGAACAGTCTAGAAGGTAGCACATAACCATCCAGGCCAGATGTTTATCATAATCAAAAACACATTATCCCGAATATTTAGTTTTTCTGACGTTACCCCGGTGGGATTCAACGTCAAGAACAATTGATTGATGGTGCAAATGTTACGTTATTATGGGCGACTTTTTTTCTATTTGGTAATGTACCTTAGACCTTGTCTACGCTTCGGTGGGGCAAGGACAAACGCGGACCAATTAATATTAAAATATATATATATAGATTAAAGTGTTTATTTTTTGTGATAAATAGTAGAGTGCACTATTGTAGTGTACTGTTTTTTCACTTTACATGAAACGTTATACAAAATCTCTGTTAATCTTCTTGTCGATCAAACAATTATTATGACAATACATTCCAGCTATTAATTCATTAATCGTATACTACATACCTACCGTGATACTACTTATTGTACAGCCAAGAGCCTGCAAAAGCGACTCTGTTTCGTGGTTTATATACCAAAAATAAAAAATAAACACTTTGTTCGAACTGCTAAACAGTAGAATGTGCTGGCCGAATGGCCGTTCCCGATTGTTACAATGTGGGTGTCAAATGCGAGCCTGTAAACCATACATTTATTTCAAAAAATATCTTCTAGTGTAGTGTAGTGTGTGTGTGTGTAGTATTCGCGTGTGTGTGTGTAGTGTTCGCGTGTGTGTGTGTTTGTGTGTGGGTGGTGTGTGTGTAGTGGTTTGTGTGTTGTGTGTGTTTGTGTTGTAGAGTGTAGTGTGTGTGTGTTGTAGAGTGTAGGGTGTGTGTTGTAGAGTGTAGTGTGTGTGTGTGTAGCTCAACTTCATCATTAACTTGTATAGTCAGTATCATTTGACCGTTTTAGTCCTTTTTGTCATACCAATGAAGAGACAGTGACGGTAAGGAACCTGCGAATCGGTTCTGACGCAATCTTACTGTACCAAACTATAAATTACTTTGTTATTTGAAGTGATCGTGACCCTTTTTCTCACTCGTCACTTCTAAAACAGTTGATGGACGACTAAAATAAGACACGATGGCATGTGTTCGAAAATAGATGATCGGAAAATGATTTGTATGGATTACGTGACTGAGCTGTTAGGGGATTTAAACTCAGTTTTGTTATCTGATAATAATTCTTATTTAACTTCTAACGTTTCCAAAAAAAATCTTAAACGAATAATGACTATGATACATCTTACATACTTACTTACTTACATACGAAAGAATTTACTGAATTAATATTGATTGATATACTTATTACAATGTGTAATAATTTTTTTTATAATACCGAAGGGTATGTATGTACTCTTATGAACAACTTTTACTTTGGAGCCAACCTAGAAGCGTGAAAAAAGAATCAGCTGTTCCATACAAAAAGTTCATTGACTTTGGACAAATTTGTACCCTTCAGTATTGTTTAACCTTTTTGTTACACATTGTATATATAATATATTGTAATATTGGTTATAGTTTCAACTACAGCAAGAACAATCCAATGTTAAACCTCAGAACCTGAAAGGTCCGGTGTTAGTTAAAGTATATTCACATCACTTTGGTTTTTTTTTTCTTATTTATTGGCATCGCACGTTGTGCATTCTGCCAGTGTCAAGTTTGTGAATTTGCACGTTTTTTAAATTAAAATCAAGTCAATATGTCATGAAATCACAGTTAGTCACACGAAATCGGTCATAGTCGAGTCCAAGTCGTGCCCTAGTAAAGTTATGGCGAGTTTACTATGAGCTTCTACGGAGTTTTGAAAACAACACGAAAAGACACGTTTCACCACATTATATCACTTGCCCACACTCATGCATGTAATTCAACACTCAATGAATAAAACACAACCATTTTTAATCATTAATTCGCGAAAAAACCCAATTTTAAGTAAATAATAGAATGCAACGACATGATTTTTCCGTGTTCCCGCCAAAACTCTATCACTTTGGTTATGTATCATAAATTATTAAACCATCTGCAAATCAAAAAAAAACTTATAACCCGTTTTACTGTACTCTCTAGCAAATAAAGTTCCCTGCACCTGTAGAAATCGATCATGAACTTAAAATGAAAATGTCCCTAGCTCCAATTTGGAAATATCCAACCCTCACTAACCAGACCAACCGACTAAGATTGCTTGAATTTAAATTCAACTGAAGTTACGTCGTTACGTTACCATACAATGTTGAGCTTAAATCCGTATTTTAGCTCTATCTCTCAGCCTGATCTACATTCGAGATAGTGACTGTGCTAACCATTAAAACTTTTCGTCAAGCACCTTATAGTTCAGGTAGTTTCATTTGAAGGAATGTTTTTTTTGGGATTTACTACCTTCGACCAGATCGTATATTGTAGTCAGACAAGATGGGTGATCTTGTCAGCCATAAAAAGCCGTACTAAAAAATATTGCCATGTGACTACTTCTGCGCCTTATTCAGGCAAGGATATTCGCTGGCATGCTCGGGTATGGCTAGTGTAGCTAATATTAGCAGTAAATGTGCGTGCACAGTGCACCCACGTTAGAGTGCCATTTAATAATTGTATGGATTGTTGGCGGGTGGTCTGCTATACTTGTAAGTACTAATTCTATTGCGAAAGTGTTTTGTTTGTCTTTTCACGCAATAACGAATTAATTTGCGAGTGAGTCCTTGCTTGTGGGATTGTCTATGAGAGTAAAATTGCTCGTCCCAGCTGCTAGAATAAGCAAAAATCGGTTTTATATTTTTTTACACAGTCAATGACTTCTGTTTTGAGGTTTAATTATAACCTCTCTATTGAACAATTAATATATCTGTCTTATAATTTTTCTTAACCGATACAGTTATATTTCAATAGGTAAAAAGTCGATATTTTAAAAGGTCGTTAACAAAAACCAAATATATTTAACGTGATATTTCTGATAAACCTAATTGAGAAAATTTTAATATATGTCTAATTTATGGCCACTTCATTCTACATTCTTGAACCGTCCCAAACAGTTAATATAACATTATTAATCCACTTTATATTACGGGTAAAAAGCCTAAAGAATTCTTGTGCTGCTATTGACATTTGTAATGATTTGTATTTAATATTTTTAAATGTTCAATGCCGTTGAAATATTACCATATTCATGATCATATTTTATTATCAAATCTGATATTAATGTTCCTTCAAACTAGTTTGTTGAAATCAGATAAGCCTATAAACAAAAATTGGTACCGCCTCAGGCAAAATCACAGTTACGGAAAAGAGCCGAAGCAGATAACTGGTTTCAAATTTAAATTACTCGCATAAGTCATATTTAGCATTAATATAATAAAAATAACTTAATATTGTTGGAATGACATGTTTATTTTTAATATTGAAACCTTTTAAACTCTCATAACAGTTTTTTTTCACCATGAATACATTTTTTACATTTACATACATTTGCCTTTTAGAGATCACTTAGCTGAGTATAATACGTAGTACTACTATTCATTCTGTGGCTGAGTTTAAGACAACCTCTAAATATGATCATTTATTTGGTTTTCACAAAATGTTTAAGTGTTACATACGGCTACTTAGGAACAAAGATTACATAAAATATGAAAATAGTTAAAATCAAACTAGTTAGGGATACCTCAAACTCCGCCAAGGGATCCCTAAATTTAGGAGATCGATGGTGTAAGCGGGTATCATTGTAAGTTCGCAAAAGGCTCTGGAGTTTTAGCGGGAACGCGAGAAAATCATGTCGCTGAATTGTATTATTTTCCAAAACTTATGTTTTTTCGAGTTTTAATGCATAAAAATGGTGGCGTTTTAATCATTAAGTGCTGATTTACGCGCAAGAGTGTGGGCAACTGATATAATGTAGTGAAACGTGTCTTTTCGTGTTGTTTCCAAAACTCCAAAGAAGCTTGTAGTAAAGTTGCCACGACTTTACTAGGGTATGATATCATATCATATCATATCATTCATTTATTCATAAGTTTTAGGTGTACAGGTTGGTAGATACAAAATTGTGCGTCTATTGCCAAAATTTGCCGTTACAGGCGTATGAATATTAATAACAATTATTATGTTATGTTGTATTATAATATTAATTAAGTCTTGAAATGTTAATTGTATGGTAAAATTAATTAATTTAAAAGTAATGAATGTCAAAAGGAAAAGAAAATATTGATTTTATGTAGATGTCAACTCAGACTATTAATTACTTATTATTAAACTATTAACATTTCACATCGTTTTTACTATTATAATTTAAAAAATCTTCTAGTTCATAAAACATTTTCCAGTGAGCCACTGAGTCATACTTATTTTAAATTTAAAAAAAGAATATTCTTTGAAATCGTCAGGAATGTTATTGTAAATCTTAATAAACATTATATAACAGTTATTACATGTCAATGTTAGTCTGTTGGGTGGGCAATACAGTTTATAACGATGTTGAGACCGAACCTCATACTTTTTCCCGGTAGCTACCTTTGCTTCTTGGAAAAGGTTTTTATTGCTATATACAAACAGGCTTACCTCTAGGGTATACAGACTAGTAACTGTTAGGAGATTATGCTTCTTAAAATAAGGGGCACATGAATCCAATCGATTTATGCCAAAAATGGCTCTTATACATCTTTTTTGCATTACAAAGACTTTCTTCATATCCACACTCCTTCCCCAAACTAAAATTCCATAACGTATGATCGAAGTCACATAACCATGTACCTGTAATAGCTGCTTTTCTAGAAACTATCTGGGCTATTCTCTTCAGAGGATAAACAAAACTATTTAGTCTGGAGCAAACATTGGTTATGTGTGGCTTCCAAGAACAATTACAGTCAATATTTATGCCAAGAAACTTAAACTCCGAAGTCTGTTCAATGTCCTTCCCATCATAGCTAATTTTAAAGCTTTCCCTGAACAGGGTGAAATTGCATCAGTTTGGTTTTATTTATATTTACTTTTAAATTGAACTTGACTTGATTGTGACTTACTGTGTGTGACTTGGACTGTGACTACGACTCATTTATCTGGAGTAAGAAGGATCGATGAAGAAAAATTTATTCGGCTGAAGGACTAGTATCCATGGCCAGGAACTATTTAAAAAAAAGCAAAAGGCTCTCATGCATGATTAAAAATTCATAACTGTTATTTGCCATGGAAACTGGTTTTATTCAGGATTTCAGGGATCGCTAATTACTAAGCTGAAAGGTCATTATATCTACTCATCATTATGAATAAGTTTTACTATAGTGTCAGCCCCTACGATTATCATATAATCATAGTACTGATAATGATAACTTCATCATCTAGAAGATATCTATCTGTCCTTTTACTATTAAAATCTTCTATTTCTACTTTCCACACGTAATTATCTTTGTTTTAGCTGTTTATGGCAAGTTCTATCGAACCACCTAATTCACTTAATTTATAGCACAAAAATAATTGCATTAGGTACGTTACGAACCACCTATTTACTTAATTTTAACACATAATTAATTGCATTAGGTACGTTACGAACCACCTATCTACTTAATGTATAACACAAAAATAATTGCATTAGGTACGTTACGAACCACCTATTTACTTAATTTATAACACATAAATAATTGCATTAGGTACATATAGATAATAAAATAATGAGATTAAAGAAAATCAAATAGTCTCAACCCCATTACCAGCGCTTTGAAAAGCAATGCCTTTCATATTTGAAAATAAAAAATGAAAATAATGTATCTTTATTACAACATAAATAAACGAATTAAAATAAAAACAATAAATATAGATGTGTGTAATTATCTAGATTAGGTACACGTTTATGCAGAGTTTATTAAAATTAATCATAATGATATATCTGATGATCGTCACACTTAGCCTAAAGCCTGTGTCGTGTCGTGAGGATCAGGATACGATACAGTATGTTCGTAATTTCTTCTTCAACATTCTTAAGGTTTTGTACCAAACGTAACATTAACTTTCACGACTTTCGATCAGTCTCTTACGAGTTGTACTGCCGATAACAGCTATAATGGCGCATGGCTTATCATTCGCCGCGGTTGACGATTCTACATCTGTTTTCATTACATCGACACCGATTTGATTGCTTGCTTGCCGTAAATGCTGAGTATGTAACCCTGGGGTCTCATCCCAGGACTGTAATTATATTAAAGTTATACTACTTACAATGATGTTACAAAATAAATTACATTTCTTTCTTTAGTTTTTTCAGATATTCGTTTTGACGGATTTCCTATTATAAAGCGCCTTCTATATGTGGTGATAGAGTAAATCTTTATTGAACACACCAAAAGAAATAAATTGATATTATAACAGAAAATTAAACTTAAAACTAGTGTAAAAATTGGTGGTCTTATCGCTAAGAGTTAAATTTTTTGAGTTATTAATAGTTACATAAAGCAATTTGGGTCAAAATGGACCTCCACAAATTAACGTCTGAATCAATTACATAGCTAAGAGCGATCTCTTCGAGGATGGAAAGGGTCCACGTGCTCTTCTATACCAGGTGATAAGGTTCGGTGAAGGAAATAAACGCGTGAAAACCTGCATACGTTACACGTTACGTGAAGAACTTCAAAGGCGTATGTGAATCCACCAAACTGCAACTGGGTCAGCGTAGTGAATATGGCTTAAACGCCCTTCCATGGTCCATGTCCAGCATTTATTTATTTATTTATTATTATATATATTATCTACCGACTCTACCGACTCTACCAACTCTACCGACTCTACCGACTCTACCGACTCTACCAACTCTACCGACTCTACCGACTCGTCTGGACGAAGTCGGGACGCTTACTCGCCATCAACCAGAAGACGTACACCACTGGAAGAAGAATAAGGAATGGTTGTCATAACGAGGAGACGCTTACTCAGATGGATGAAAATAAGCTACTTGTAACAGAGCGAAAAATATTCCGAAAGATTCTTGGGCGGACCAGAAGAGAGGATGGTGGATGGAGGGTCAGAAAGAATGCTGAGATCAAAGAACTTGTGACCCAGCCTAACCCCATTGGCGTAATAAAAGAAAAAATACTTCGCTGACCCGGCCGCGTGGAAAGAATGGGAGAGGATCGTGCAGCTAAATCAGCCTTCCTGGGCCAACGAAACGTTGAACGTCAATACCGCTGGAGAGAGATCTGGTTGGGAGAGATTTGCGTGAGCTGCAGTAGGTTCTGTGGCAGGACAGTGCAAGACAGGGAAGAGTTTTGAATACAGGCCTTGTATGCAATATGCATTTCAGAGGCTAAAAAAGGCAAAACATAATTTTCAAGTTGGCAAAGAATGCCTGCAAATTTTTGCAGTTAACTAAAGAGCTAACTAGAAAGATATCCCGTGGGTACACGGTACCTGATTACGGAATATGACAACGCGTCCCTTATCCGGGATTGGATTCCGCACTTTGATGCGATCAGATTATTGAGGGATGAGCTTTGTCTTTAGATTGGCTTCCGTCTCTAGATTGTCTTTTACGCTAAAATTGGCAATTCTTGTCGCTAAGTAAATCGCTCTCGAAAATAAATAACAGCCTTTCAGATAATATTGTTGTTGGAACATTTGGAAATAAGTTTTGCCAAGATCATAAGTAATTTTATTTCCTAAGCAAAGCTAAATATTTAGTAAACTCCTAACCTAACTCTAACCCCCCCTCCCTAACCCTTTTTCCTAACTTATAAAATATAGTAAATATATAATTATGTTTATCACCGGGACTTAATCGCGCACAAATAAATTTATTTTTATTTATCTCGACGTTTCGACCATGTTTCAATGGCTGTCACGAGCTGACTGAATTTATTTGTGCGCGATTAAGTCCCGATGATAATATTACATTATGATACGAGTGTGCTATGTTGGTCATTACACCCTAGTGCGCACGCACGCGCGCATAATACCGCCTCTAGGCAGTATTATGCGCGCGAGCCACAGGTGAGCGCGATAAGGAAGCCGAGAGCGTAATGACTAACATAGCATAAGAGTTCCATACGACTGTTTTCATCACACTTATGAGGAAAAAACAAACTTTTTTGATAATAATCAACCACACAGCGAAAACGTCAACAACCATTTGCGGAAAATGGCGCCCAAACCAGCAATGCGCGCGCAGGTTGACATTTACTTCAGTGGCATAAGAACTCTTTGTTGGTATTACAAAAAATCTGTAAGTATTACCCGGCTATATTAAGAGTGCTTCGTATACATACGTCTAATTGCAGTCACGTACAAACTTGAGTTTACCGGGTTATACCTATTATAGCACAAGTGGCGTAATGTAAAGTAAAAAGCACGGGTGCGTAATAGCTTGGATTATGAGCCTAAAACCGATGTAATAAGATCCACTTTACGAGCAAGTGTGATGAAAACATAATTATGTGTTCAAATCGCGAAAGTTTAAAAGTTTCATAGTAAATATAGTTCCGAACTTATAAAAATCTAACTAACTAAAGAAAAACAGGCAGAAAAACACACAGTTTCACGGATGTTTCCCGATTCGTAACAAATTTAAGTGGATACGTCATCAACATTGCAGTTGCAAATGTTGCTAGGTGATATTAATAGCTGCATTAGTCCTAGCGTATGTGGAATGGGTCGGCGGAAGGTTACACTCACCTGTCCTCTGCATAATTGAATATTTTGTTTGAAGCACTTAACATGTTTATACCTATTATGCAAGTAGGTCGTGTCTCTGTTTAAGTGGTGTACAAGTTGTCATATATAAAGCCGTAAAGTGCGAATCCGATTCGTGCATAGAGGGTTCCGTAAATTGAAACCGCCGTAAATATGGAATATACTTGAGCTCCAATTATTAAAAATAATAGGATAAATGGAGAGTTTAACTGAATCTGATGGTTACGGCGAAAAAATAATTGAAATCGGCTGGTAAAGTTCTGAAATATTTATATGTTTCTGGGAGGCAGTCATCTGTCCCTTTCTAGCAAAACACGTGCTTGGATAAAATTTGTTTGGACTCATGTTCTTCGACGTCATAAACCTAGTATAGTGCCCTCCCTGTCTAACATGAAACTAAAATGTTTGTAACTTCGTTATTTGTGCACATATTAAAATTTTACTTTAAATGATTTGTTTTGATGCGCGTGAGATTTTTTTGAGTCAATATTAAAAACATGCATATTCTTAATTGCTCAACGAACATTTTACGCTCCGTAATATTGGCTGACTAGTTCAACTGATAGTACAGTACATAAGATACAACCTTGTCCCTCTAGTAATAAGGTCAGGTTTAAAGAAACTCAACATTGCAGTTGAAAAAATGTTTACCCATACATCGATGTAGGACCTCACGGTCAATATCTTTATGCATAAGTAAGTTTGTAATCACACATTGTTTTGTAATTTTTTATTTGAATTAACAATCACAATGATCACATTTTTTAATTTACTTGTTTGCTATGGGGACCTTGTTTCTAGACAAATTTTATGATTCTAGGTTAACGGGAAGATCTCTATAAACTTTATTTACTTGAGAGTATCAAGAATTTAGCATCAATGGTGCTATTTTTGCTGTATTTTTTTAGTAACAAGCTTGATTTTACATTTTTAAGCGACCGTAGACCTATGTATCTGATATTAATTTGATATCTCCACGCATTGCTGAGAAAAATGGTCTTGATAGGCTGACAGACATACAGACGTACAACGAAGTAATCCTATAAAGGTTCCTTTATTTCTTTTATGGAACCCGAAAAATAACTTTACCGTAGGTACTGTCATCCACCTTGTACCCAACTCGATTCAACGCCATTATATGCGTTATATTATTCAACTAGAGGTCACCCGCGACTTCGTCCGCGTACGGAAGAAATTCGGCCCGCTCCCAATTTTTTTTCCCGAAACCACGTTTTTTACCCTCCCCTTGAATGAATTCCCTTGATATTGAAAACAGCATTTTTTATTTTAAATGAACTATCCAAATCCAAATGTTCGTGACTAAAAGTACAAAAACAAAGGAGTTTCATACTAACATTTCCCCCCTTTTCCCTTAGGGGTTGAATTTCGAAAAATCCTTTCTTAGTACACCCCTACGCATCGAGACGAATACACCCTCCAAATTTCAAGTCTGTACGACCAGCGGTTTGGGCTGTGCGTTGTCTGTCAGTCAGTCAGCCAGTCAGTCAGTCAGTCACTCAGTCACTCAGGACAAAGCCTTTTATTATATTAGATATATAGATAGAGTAATCAGATTGTTAATACTCCAGTACTGCTGGACTAAGGCCGTCCCTCGAATGGATAATGGATATGGCCCCAGAGCATAACAATGGTAAATAGTTTAATGCCAAACAATTAGTATGCCTTAAAACGTATACCTTAACCTTTTAACCTTTCTGCAAAGATACAATAATGCAAAACAAATGTATGCCGAACAATTTCCGCCAAAACACCCGATTCTTTTGTCTTCCCTAAAAAAATATGTACGTTCAGCATTATATACAATGCCCAACTGTTATACTATATATATACACATACGCCCATACTCCATATAAAAATATCATTAAAATCAAAATATCATCAATGTATGGAACAGCTGCTTTTTTTCTCGATTTAGGGTGGGTCCCTCAGTAAATGTTGTCCATAATGATGAGTACATACATACCCTTCAGTATTATCACACCTTTTGGTTACATGTTATAATATCTCTAGTGCATTTCCTATACAGCAACACACACACACCCAAGCGCGCGCGCGAGATTACAGCGGAAATACACTAGAGATTAATAAACATACACCCAGTTGGTATACAGTTAACAGTTAGATAAAAATAAACTTCCGCGAAGCTACGGCTGCATCAGTCACATGTTCTATACAATATGTCAAGACTGTAGGTACAATAATTAGAGGAAAGTAAACCTATATCAATAGAAAGGGTTCTTGAGTGGCACCGTGAAGGTAGGAAGGCCTCCCACTATGTGCATCGACGACATTGTAAGTCGCCGGCAAGCGGTAGATGCATATGGCAGGTTGTCGTACAGTGTGGCGGTCTAAGGGGAGGTCTTCGTTCAGCAGTTGACGTCTCCGGACTGATGATGATGATGAAACCAATATGGAATAGTATCCATAATATGGAATAGTATCCGTAATATGCAATTATATCCATAATATGGAATTATATCCATAATATGGAGTTATATCCATAATATGGAATTATATCCATAATATGGAATTATATCCCTAATATGGAATTATATCCATAGTATGGAATTATATCCATAATATGGAATTATAGCCATAATATGGAATAGTATCCATAATAATATGGAATACCGCCATTTCTCATTAACAAAATAGTCCTAGCATTAGTAAACAGTGGTCTTCATTCTCATCCAATCACTATTCGCATTATACAGGTTGCAACTTATTTGTCGAACGAATCCTTTGTCTGTGCGTTGGTGAGAATGATTGCTTTGGTTCTTGTGAGAAAACTTTCTATGATAATACTCTAGAGAAAAGGTGAATTAAATGCCTCATGTTCGCACATAATGATCGCGTTGGTGCTGAGATCAACAACGAGTTTTTTTTAATAAATGATTATGACCAAGGTTCGTATTTCGTAGAAGCTACTGTTATTAATTTCTTATAGTTATGTAGTGTTCCATATTTGGGTTCCGAAATTCCATAATTAGACACCTTTTCAACCGACTTCAAAAAAGGAGGTTCTCTTGGTGTGATGTTACCCACAAGCATAGATTAAGTATACTAATGCCACAAGTTAACACAAGGTGTTATTTTTTATATTATATATTATATACATATGTCGCAATCGAGTCGTATCCGGGACGCCAGCGCCACCTGGTGGCACTCGAAGGAGTTGGTGACGTGCGCGCCGTCGATCGGTGACTTCACTTTCCCATTGGCGAGCGGCGCGTGCGGTGGACACTGAACCATCGCGCGTTCTGTGATACGTACCTACCTACAACTTGTGTGCCTACCTGATTACTGTACTGTGCCTGTGAAGATTATAAT
Source organism: Erannis defoliaria (assembly GCA_905404285.2). NCBI lineage: Eukaryota > Metazoa > Arthropoda > Insecta > Lepidoptera > Geometridae > Erannis > Erannis defoliaria. Next base: position 3,781,591 of record FR990066.1, on the reverse strand, counting down.
TTGATTGATTGTACGAGCTTGTTTTCTTCATCCGACACTACCCACCGACGACGCCCACTGCTAAGAGGATCTACGATGAGTGCTGATGATGATGGCGAAAGGACCCTCCTCCGTCACATACTATATACTTTTTAATATTTTTTTACTTGATTACTCCGCCAATTATGAACTGATTTTGATGATTCTTTTTTTGTTTGGTTGGCTAGAGGGGCGCTGATCAGGTGCTTGCCTATAGCGCTGTCGACATTTAACCCGCCCCTGATGTCAATGTCATATTCAGTACGAATTGCACTGAATATGACATTGATATGGGACCTAGGTATAGGTATATGTCCTATATCTGTAACCCTAACCACCGGAAGACGGGCAGCAGCGTCCTCTTAGTTAATAGTAGTGAGAATTCTGCGATACCCAAGCCGCCTGCCAAGCGTGGGGATTATGGCAACCCCTCCCTTTTAAGGGGGAGGCCCATCGTCCTGCTGTAGACGTCGTATGGCTGATGATGAATATGACATTGATGTATAGTTATAGGTAAGTATATCTACGTTTAGATTTAAATACGTATTTGGTATGGGTGTCAATATGCCCTTAACCAAATGATGAGTATGCGAGTTTACCTAAGGTAAAAAGCCTGTTTTGTTACGTGCAGTGCACCTTTAGGAAAAAACAACTTCGGGTCGTTGTGATTCATCAGCAAAGAAATGTCGGCTACCTGTGCCACGAATTCTGAAACCAGAAAGTGGTAGCTTCTATATGAAGCTAATACCACAGTTTTACAATCCATATGGAAAACTACTATTTCACCTATCTACTCTTAATAATGATTATATCTAATCTAAACTAAGTAGCTATACACCCGGCCACGCATTGTTGTAGCTCATAACATTATTATATACTTATATACTTAAAAAATTGACGAGACGAGCAAGACGTGCGCCTGATGGTAAGCGTCATGCCTGCCACTAACAGTAGCAGTGCTAGAATTCTGTACTTGCAAACACAATCCTGCGCCGCACTGCACTGCGCTCGTCACCCTGATATGTATTTTTTATTTTTTTATTTATTGTAATCAACAGCGTTATACATGCTAGATAATACAGTAGTCCAATGATGATTACATTTATATAGATAATAATGAGTAGTTTTACACACTTTTACGTTTATGGATAATAATAACATATAACATTTATATACTTAGTAATAGCCTACTGGCATACAAAAATCGTTTAGATACGAGATAAAATTTATATGGGACCAATTCTAAAGGGTCCCATATAAATTTTATCGGTTTAGTAGTTCGGTTTTAAATCAAAATTACTAGAAAATATGAAGATGTAATTTAGGTGTTCGAAGTTGAAGTCGGTTGTATTTTTTTTAAAGCGTATTGTTGCTTAATATTTTGTTTTATTATAATTTGAATTAATATAAGTATTATATAAGACAAGAACGAAACTAAGTTAAGCGCAAATACAGTGTTAGTCCTAATCAGTTAGCACCTTTTTAAAGGCATATTCTGTACATCAAAACAAACAACTTTTACTATGGAGCCAACATTGAAATCGCTAAAAAAATATCAGCTGTCCCATACATTTTGCCCAAGGTTGATGAACTTTTTGAATGGAACAACTGATATTTGTTTTCTCGATTTTTATGTTGGCCCCATAATAAAAGTTATTTGTTTTGATGTACAGAATATTGCAGGATGCTAACTGATTAGAACTTACCCTGTAGTGTATATGGCTGATTAGAATACGATGAAAAGTTTTTATTTATAATAATATTTGTTCATTATAAGTGACGAAAACAAAACAGTAAGTAAGTAAGTTCGTATAGGCTGAGTGGCCAGCCCTATTGTCAGAGTTAATGTGCCGCAGGCCTCTAACATGGCTGACGGTTGTAAAAACAGTATTCCATAATTATTACTTACTTTCATAATACTTTCCTCTATGTTTACTTCTCGATACAGAACCCTACCGCTTTACAGATCATGGAGCTGAGGTATAAATATTCGTTTTTAGTATCATCTGCCTTTAGATTTATCATTGGCTGATTTTCTCCTCTTCACAAAAACAGTGGATTACTACATTTATATCTACAATTTTTTTTATTTACAGTAAACCTGTTTGCTAAGCTTAGTCGAGGTAATAATAACTTCTCTGAGGTTCGACGTATGATTTACTAGTCAAAGTAGTAGTGTTAAGTATTTTGTTATAATATTACGACAAAACAAGTTTGGACACGAAAAAAAGTTGGTTTTAAACGTTCTGTCTAGACTGATACACAGTTATTCAGCGAAGGCCGGTTTTTTCGAGTGTTATAAGAGGGAACGCGGACTGGTATTCTTCATACAAATGTAATCCCCTATTATCTTCTTCTTATATAATGCCTCTAGACCATCTAGGCAAGTGATATAATGTGGTGAAACATGCAGTTATGTAAATTTTTTTCAAATCTCCGATGGAGCATGTAGTTAAGTTGCCATGCCTTTATTAGGGCAAGATTGTCCGTGACTTACTGTGTGTGACTTAGACTATGACGAAGACTTTTTTGTCTGGAATTTATTAAAACCTTGAAATATTAAAATACTTGACGCTGGCAAATGTACAAAGTGCGACGCCATAATCCTCTTAAGAAGAAAGAAGAAAAAACAGTCGATTATTGAATGCAGTCAAAGAGCGGGGCATGGATTATTAGTTTGTCTAAGATTTGGTTTTCCCGGTATGGTCACTATACTCTTTGATTTGGTTTGGAATGAATTAAGTAGTTAGAAAAAGAGTTTGTAAGTAATTATACTGTTATTGGGCAGAAATGAATCTAATTTAGGTTTTAGAAAACTATTCGCCGATGTTTGGTCTAGGCCACAGATCATTAGTGTGTTAATGGCTCGTGAACATAATTTCTCCTACAAACACGACTCACCGTTGCGGGCAGGGGGCGAGGTAACGTTCCATGCTTGCGATTGGCCGATCACTGGGATAACGCAATCCGAGTTGTGAAATATAATGAGATCTTATTTACTCGCAGTGGCTAGCAGTGGTTTTTAAACTACTAATTTTCGTATGAGGGGAAGTCGGACGAGCAGTCCACAGGGTTTATAGCCTTTGGTCTAAGCAGTTAGCATAATTACTATAGCGTAATTAGAGCGTAATTACTGAGTAATAATTAAGTTGGCCATGCTATTTTATACTAAGGATCTTAATTGTAGGATTTTTGCATAAGAATGAAATACTATTATAGTACCAATTATAATATAATATAATATTGATATAGTGATAAATAGTGTTAATTTTATTACTTACTACACAAATTGAATTAGGTGTTCCACAAAGAACGTAGGTACGCATTAACTACATACCTACGTCATCAATAAAGTGGAGTAGCTTTGAAATAGTTAATCCGTCTTTTGTCTTCATCCACGAGTTACAAAGAAAGAAAGGATAACACAATAGTACATTATGATACGAGTGTGCTATGTTGGTCATTACACTAGAGGCGGTATTATGCGCGCGAGCCGTAGGCGAGCGCGATAAGGAAGCCGAGAGCGTAATGACTTATAGCACAAGAGTTCCATACGACTGTTTTCGTCACACTTGCGAGGAAACTACATATTTTTTTTGATAATAATCAACCACACAGCGAAAACATCAACAAACATTTGCGGAAAATGGCGCCCAAATCAGTAATGCGCGCGCAGGTTGACATTTACTTCAGCGGCATAAGAACTCTTTGTTGGTATTACAAAAAAAACTGTAAGTATTACCCGGCTATATTAATAGTGATTCGTATACGTACGTCTAATTGCAGTCACGTACAAACTTGACTTTACCGGGTTATACCTATTATAGCACAAGTGCCGTAATGTAAAGTAAAAAGCAAAAAGTGCGTAATAGCTTGGATTATGAGCCTAAAACTGATGCAATAAGATCCACTTTACGAGCAAGTGTGATGAAAAAGTATATTTTGAGGTACTTATCTACGTTTATAAAAGACCCTTAGAGTCTAATGAAAGATGAAGCTGTGATTGAAGGACTTTATTGCAGAGTCCGCCTGTTTAAGTACCACACCTACTACACCCAGCTACTACACCCCCACCTCCACCCCCCCTTGTAACCGCCAAGCAGTAGTGTAGCATTACTGTGTTTCGCTTTCAAGGGCAAAGTTCATCATCATAATCATATTATCATAGTCCACTGCTGGACATAGGCCTCTCCCAAGGCACGCCACTCAGCCCGATCTTCAGCTATCCGCTTCCAACCACTGCCAGCTGACCTACGTATATCGTCACTCCATCGAGTCTCAGGGCGTCCTACCCCCTACGTTTGCCAATTCGTGGTCTCTCTAGAACACAACGAACCTTACCAATACGCTGACCTACGTCGGTATAACTTTAGTTCTATAGCGAACTACTTCGTTCCAGACACGATCTCTCAGAGAAACACCAAGCATAGCTCCTTCTATAGCTCGCTGAGCGACTTTAAACTCGTGGACCTATCCAATTGTGAGTGTCCATGCTTCAGCGCCAAGGGCAGTTACACCAGAGAAATTACTGGTGAAGAGATTTGACTTCTAATATCTCTGACTTACGAGCGCAACGCAGTGCAGCGCAGGATTATGTACGCAAGTTCACAATTCTAGCACTGCTACTGTTATGGGCAAGCGACATGCTTAGCATCAGGCGAACGTGTCGCTCGTCTCGTCGGTTAATTGCATAAAAAATATGCGTTTGTGGTGTTAGCAAATCAGCGCAATTCTGCCCAAGACAATCTGGAGACTGATATACCTCCAAGAAGTTGAGGGCAAGAGATGAAGGTTTGAAGCACTTCGTTGTGCCCACCTGGCAATGGAGCGTGCCAAATGTAAAAAAATTGTGGACAACTTTGCCCACCTGTAGAATCTAATGCGTCAGTAAAATTAAAACTCTGACATCAACAAAACAAGTCTCATAATAATATTTTTTATCAAAACCCTTTCGCAGTTTAAACTGCCACAGTAAGTAATTAACAAACTTTATACGTAGAATGACTTCAAATTGAGACCTATTACGTCATAATGTGACATTCATTACGAATAATTAATTATTTGTAAGCCGGTTTAATTGCATCCCCGCCTTCCTCTTTATTTATAATAAGTTAGATTAAACACAGATAAGTGTAAATTAATGGAGTAATTATAGCAAGATAGCTGTATACATTACATTTTATTCTGTTTATAGTGACAATTTCGTTCTAAATCGTCTTTTGCATTTGCAGTAATTTTTTCCAAATGACTTTTGAAGGTATTAAATTTGAAGGCTTGCTTGATAATTTTACAACAATACTGGCAAATGCACTATTAGTGATGCCATAATCATTAATCCCTGGAGAAAAAAGTACAAAATAAACTTTTTTCAGCACTGGTATTACTTTGTGTAGAAAAAGCAGGATGTAAGCCATGTATTCTGCTGATGTTATCGGTGTTACGCTTCGGATATTTAATTACAAATCATAAAACAAACCTGCGCGCAATTACCCGAAGCTTGGCACTCACTAAAAAAAGAAACACGTATAAGCTGCGAGCTGTCACTATATTACCAAAGTGTGTAGTGGTAGGACTCTATTATAGTGGTAGGACTCTATTATTGTGGTAGGACTCCATTGTAGTTGTAGGACTCTATCGAAGTGTTAGGACTCTATTGCTGAGTCCGCCTGGGGCAGTACCACACCTTTGCATTTTTATTCATCCACCAAGCAGTAGTGTGCAAGCATAGCTGTGTTATACAAGCTGTGGTTTTGCATTCTTGCCATACTTACAGAGGTAGATAATACTCACCGTTATGAACAACCTTTACTACGGCAACTAAAAACACAAAAAACAGCTGTTCCATACATTTTGACGCAAGTCAATTAACTTTTTGTATGGAACATAAGATTTTTTTACGGGTTCAATCCCATAGTATATTTTTTCATAATGCTAAGCAAATCAACCACTGAAAGTAATATGGCAAGGATGCAAAACAACAGCTTGTTTAATATCGTTCGTAAACTTGGCCTTATTCGTATGCGAAAACTCTTGTCGAAAACCATACGAACGATTCCCCGTAATAATCCCCTATATAGTCTAGTAAATCTAGCCCCTAATTTAAAGAGCCTAGATCTGAATTCGCCAAAGAACCAAAGTTACCGGCATAGCTCGCAAGGTTTGCAAGTTGAAGTGGCAATGGGCAGGCCACATCGCTCGAAGAACTGACAACCGATGGGGAAGAAAGGTTCTTGAGTGGCGACCGCGAACCGGAAGACGCAGCGTAGGAAGGCCTCCCACTAGGTGGACCGACGACATTGTAAAAGTCGCGGGCAACCGGTGGATGCAAATGGCAGGTTGTCGTACAGCATGGCGGTCTAAGGGGGAGGCCTTCGTTCAGCAGTAGACGTCTCCGGGCTGATAATGATGATGATGAGATCTGAATTCTACCAAGCATATTAAATTTTTACCAATAAAATAAATCGTTATATTATTTTTAGAAGTTAGAATTCAGCCTCTATCTGCTTCTGTAATATTACGTCAGTACATAATTTCCCGTATTTTCACCCAGACGTCCGCAAAATCATAGTGTCCTAAGGTCATTGTGTTCTAAGAATGATTTATATATTATTACTTATTCGTATCATTTTATACTGTCAGATTGGTTCAGTTTAGAAGGTTATAAAAAATTTAATCAATACCATGCAGTTGTGTAATATTACAATTATGGAATGCATTCATTTTCTCTTTTAGACTCAAATAATTATTTACACATTATTACACACTAGTATACTAGTTTATATGGTATTATAATAGTTTACCGCCATGAAGCGTAAAAGGAGGATATGTTTGTAATTAATTTTTTCACACATGTAATGTACATTTTAACTAGTTTTAAATTAACGCTGGCAGCTAATACATTTAATACTATTAAATCGTGTTTCAAGTATTTAGTTATTTAAGGTAATAAATACGTGAATGTCAGACCGCGTCGTATCTTCGTCCCTGACTTTCAGTATATTTTATGGTCTAGTATAGTTAAGGTAAGTATAATATACCGCCATAAAGCTTGAAAGGTGGACAGGTGTGTAATTTAATTTTTCACACTTGTAATGTAAATAATTTTGTATTCAAACTAAACATTATAATGTTTGTCCAACGTTACGATTTGAAACACTATTTTGTAAGTTAAATTAGGTTTTACTTTGAATTGCCAATTGACTGTTTGTCCACGAATGATGTAAATATTTCTATCATAGCTATAGATTTATACAGAAAGATAACTGTTTGTGGATCACTCTTTACTTTGATTTCATCATTGTCATCATCATTAATAAGTTGCACTGTTTTTTAGTTTTCAGATTTTTTACTTAAGTAACTATCGTTTTCGTTGTTTTAGCTTAGTAATTGTACTATTGTATTTTGTGCTATGTCAATACTGTTATGGATCTTGAATCTGAAATAAAGATTTATTATTATTATCCACTTTATTTATTTTCTTTCTTAAATCTAAGTTTTTACAATATAAAATTAAAACATAAATAGTATAAAAAACCTAAAACGGCACTCTAGCCGCCGGCAGCGGGGCGTCCTACTCGCTTGCCATTCTAGAACCCGTTTAACCTAGCAGTTATCGGTTCTTCTACAGATATTATGACCACTAATGACCCATTTGGCCAATGTTACCCATTGCTAGTTCAGCTTGTTAATTCTTTGAACAATGATGGTAATACCTATGGTATTTACCCATGGGCGTATTTAAGGGGGGGGGGGGGTTGTGGGATAGGAGGTCCGGTATTTTTTTAAACTTCTTGTTGTTTCTAACCTGTCTTGTCTGTGAGCTTATCTTGAGCTGACTTACGTACATACAAAGCTTCATCGAGGTTCAGTACATACTACGCTACGTTCTCCGGTTTTAATGTATCTTTTAACAATAATCAGTTATTTATCCATGCAGTAGTAATTAGCAAAGTGGCATATTAATTAATAATGTATCGTACATTGTATTTACTCTTTTATAATTATTAAAATGTTATATATACGATATTTTAACTACTTATATTATGGACACCTTTACCAGACAGAAGGTATCTATTTAATTTATGCAAGTTCTTATGTTTAAATGTATGTCTAATGTTTTTGTATTTAAGTACTTGTTTTATAAATAATAAGTATTATTATAATAATACTTATTATTTAGTATATTTTATTTAATAAGTATTATTATAATAATACTTATTATTTAGCACTAGCTTTGCACTAGCTTGTCTATCCAGTTATATAGAAATTATTGGACGATTTTTTCTCGCGGTAAGTAGCTATTAACGGCCCTGTTTTAAAAAATCACGTGCAGTCATAGCAGTTTTTTGACCGTTTTTATGAGTTTGTTTTCTCAAAAAATATAATATTTGTATCTTTAAGATGTGAGAAGTGAACTAAGTAACGCTTTAATAATCTTTCTAAAAAAAATAGATAAGAAGAAAAAAAATTACAAAACATTATTTACACATTACAACAGTTATAATCATTCAAATTTTGCACGAAAATTTACTCACTTGTAAATAATATGGTATACTTTTTGTTTTGAAAAAAATATTATATTGTGGTCAATTCTGAAGGTTTAAGTTGACAGAACTAAACTAACTAAATTATTGCTGTCCTTAGCTAACATGCCTAGTAAAAAAGTGACAGCAATATTTTAATTAGTTTAGAACTGTCAACTATAACCGTCAGAATCGACCACAATATGCTTGTATAAATAAAAAATGGGTAAAAAATAGAAAATCGAATCTTGACACACACGAATCTGCGTAACTGCCATATTTTTGCTCCGCTAAATGTAGCCCTATCTCATTCAACTTTAGAATATTGATTGATCGCAGTAAAAAATGTGCTTGAAACATGGATGTGCGTGGCTTAAGACTGCAAAGCAACAACGAAAACAACTTACTTTATCGTAATTTCGACATGTTCCAAAAATACACACTCATTACATATATAGCCTTGAATTCGTTATACTCGTATCTGTGAAAGGACTGCTCTCGCTTTACTCTTTCCGTTATTGAGAACCTCATTTAAGGTATCAGTTTTGAAACTGGATCGGACAGTTACTTTTTACTCGTCGTCGTTACATGTCGTTACATGTCCCTTTTTGTAGTCTACCAATAATTATGTCACACCTGTTATTCACAGGTTATGAAACGGACATATCACACTCCATTTAAGATCACAAAGATGTTAAAGTAATGTTTTATTGATATATTTTTTTCGGACGACATCAACAGCGTAAATCAATTTGCATTAAATATTAATTCTTAGTAATCGGCAGATCATTCAGTCTATTCTAAGACAGTGAATGCTTTTTCTTATCTTATATGCTAATTCTTCCACTATCGGTCTACCTACAATATCGGCTTTCTCTTATTTATACAAAACTATTAATACAATTTGATAAGGGAAAGTTCATGCCACATCAACCATTAAGTTTTATTAAGATCGAGCCTAAACTATTCAAATATTTGTAGTGGCAGGACTCCACTGTAGAGTCCGACTGGGGAAGTACCACACCTCTCAGTTATTCAACCGCCAAGCAGTAGTGTGCAAGCATTACTGTGTTCCGGCTTGAAGGGCCGACCAGAGAATTACTGGGTATGATAAGATTTAACATCTAATATCGCAGGGTGACGAGCGCAGTGCAGTGCGGTGCAGGATTGTGTTCGCAAGTTCATAATTCTCGCAGTGCTACTGTTACTGGCAGGCGTGACGCTTACCACCAGGCGAACGTCTTGCTCGTCTCGTCACATGAAAGTATAAAAAAAAAGAAAATGTCACCTAATTATTCCCATCAACTGGTCAATGATGCCATCACTTTTATTATACTCCGTAGACATAAAACAGACAGACTTTTTGATAGAGACGCAGCATACGAAAATAGAGATGTCAAAATTCAAAGAAAAACTAATTACTATGGAGGCCCCTTTCTTTTAAAGCACATTCGTAAGAAGTGATAAAATGAGATAAACATAGATTCAAAAAAGGTGATTCTATTGTTATCTTTGTTCTTTGGTATTAATAATCCAAAACTGATGGCAGAAAAGAGATTAGGAAATACTTTAAAAAAATAGGTATCCATTTGTGTCGTTTTTATGCCAATGATAGATATGCAATTAATAATTACGCATTATTGGCAGATGGTAGTGTGGTTTTAGTGATAGGACTCTATGACAGAGTCCGCCTGGGGAAGTACCATCTTTTGCCAGTTATTCAACCGCCAAACAGTAGGTAGTGTTACCAGAGATTTTTTTGAGCATGAGTGATTAGATATCTAAATCTCAGGGTGACGAGTGCAGTGCAATACGGCGCAGGATTGTGTTCGCAAGTTCACAATTCTAGCACTGCTACTGTTATGGACAGGCGTGATGCTTACCAGGCGAACGTCTCACTCATCTCGTGACAATTGTATTAAAAAATGCATTATCAACGGTTGGCTTAACAATGACAAATGGAGAATTAATTTTATAAAGTGTTTGCTCTTTTTACATAAACAATTAAAAAAAACATGTCGATTGCTTAAATAAATAAACAAAATGTTCCTTCACACAGTCTCTTAAATGATCAACATGATTTAGTACTTAGCTCCTTAGAGCACAAATATTTGCTCCATTCACTCGCTAATGAGTTTGGTAAACACATAAAAATAGCGCGTTGTTTGCTATAAAAACATCAAAGTATTTTTATCCGGTCTCCGGAGACAGCTTCCTTAAGCGGCCATCAAGATGTAAATGTCCTGGCTTACTTTTAGTTTTGTTAAACATTGATATTTAGGTCTTCTGTTTGTTTCAGATGAAAACTTAACCACTAAAATGTATTTAGATACGTAGGCATGAAATTACTGGGCATGAAGAGATTTGACATCTTAAGGTGGCTTCCCACGGTGCTTGATGCGGGTTGCAGACCAAGAGCTAAGCTAAGTTAGTTTAGCTTAGCTCGCATAGCTGACGCAGTTTTCCATACTTGTGTGCAGACCGCAAACTATGTGAACTAAGCTATGTGAGCTAACTAAAATATGCGAAGCTATGTTAGTTGTGTATGCCGATGCGCAGCTACGCGAGCTAAGCTATGTCCCTCCCGCCTTCCCCGCACGCCCTTCGCACATCCTTCGCCAGTGCTGTCCAGTGTCCTTTGTCGCACTAACTGAGCTTTGGCTTAGCTCTTTGTGTGCACGCCATTTATTTCTATCTTAGCTTAGTTTGGCTTAGCCTAGCTTCCCTAGCTTAGCTTTGGAATAGCTTAGCTTTCGGTCTGCAACCGGCTTTATACTGCGGAGGACATGGACAAGCCCGCACCGACACACCATGGGAAGTGTATCGTCCGTGGTAGCGCAGACACGTCCGGTGCGGTGCGTCCGATCCACGGCGAGTCGGTAATTTCAACGGTGCGGTGCGAGCTCGTGCGAGGTGGCGCGACGTCGTCCGCATAAACACAGACGAGCATGACATTTTGCTGAGAGCCGTGCACGCGTACAGTGGAGTTTTCTAGTCCGGCTACTAGAAGTGGACGAAAAAGGTAATTTTTTTTAGTATCGCACTTATGCACGCTGCATAGTGTCAGAGGCCTTCGGGCGGCACATTAACTCTGACACTAGGGCTGGCAGCCTATACGAACTTACTTACTTACTTAGGTGAGAATCTTTTTATTCGGTCAATACGTCCAAGTTAATCGCCAGTCAAATCAGACAAAATTATTAAAAAGGAAGCCTGTCTTCGAAACGCATAAAAAAACACGAAACCGGTAAGCATCTTCAAAAGGACAAAAAAAATTTTTTTATTCGTGAGACATTCGCTTTATTCGGTGAGTCTATCAAGATTTAATAATAATCATGAATGGAAACTACCCGTATTTATTGAGAACACGTTTACATCGATGATGTTTGATATTGGTGTCGATTCTGTTGCACCGCTAACTAAACTAAACTTAATTTGACAGAATGAAACCTGTTGACATCCTTTTCTAACATATGGAAATGAAATGAGACGCGTATAATTTTAGACCTGTCAGATTAGTTTGGTGAGCGGCAAAAGAATCGACACCACTGCAAGTGTATGTCTGTCACCATTAGCATCAAATCAATTCAAGAAGGCCGTCAACTTGTTTCTGTGGCTACCTCTATGTTTGAAAAATTATACTGCATAATTATAATCTATTTTGGTAGTAATTAATATTTATAAGTCGTTCTAAATTCTAAATATATTTTTAGGTGCGACATTTTATGTTTAAACTTAGAAATCTTGCGGTTTTACCTACAAGACGCAGCAGTTGTTCCGTTTTTTTTATCTCATCTATTTATAAAGAGCTAGTCGTTAATATAATACCTATTATGTATAATTATGTTTTATTAAAACTGTTGAAATATTAAATATGTCCTTAAATTATATTACAGAGTCAAATAGAAATAAAGCTGAACTCCGCAGAGTTCATTGTCAATAATTATAAAATAGAATGTCCAAGATCGTGCCCGGCCCCCGACCAAACGTGCCCATCACGCCACCGGCATTGCCACGCTGAATCGCCAAGAAAATACGCTGGGCGAGAAAATGACCAGACCGTGGGTCTCGCCTTTTTTCCCTCAAACGACGACCTATTTCGGCTACCAATTTCTTGGCGTCGGAGCCCCACGATCCCGCGGTCTCCACGGCGAACGGAACGAACTCGTACTGCGTCCCCAGGCTGGCATACTTGTGCCGCTTAGCTCTGGCCACCACCCCGCACCGGCGACATCCACCTGCTGGGTAGTGGCAAGATGGCACGCAGCAAAGGTGCTAACGCAGGTGGCGTCCCAAATCAGGCAGCGGCCCCTACGCCACGGAATCAATGTGAGTCCGTCCGGTCGCTTACCATCGGAACGCGACAGACCAGTAAGCTCCAGCGCACAAGGAATCTCCGCCTCTATCAGGGCTCGTCTCAGTATTTCATTAAGGGCATGCTGTCTGGGTCTGCGCCCCGCACACTTAATACAACTCAGGCCATGATAGCCGTCAGACTCGACCCTCGCACCACATACGCACGTGTGGGGCACACAAATCGAACAACCTAGCCGAAGACCAACTGCTACCCGAAGAGAATCAGTGTCTATGCAACCAGGCGCCCGACTCTGGCTTACAAGCAGCATTAAGACGGGCCAAGTCGACCCCTGAACTTAAATTCTGGAGCTGATCAAGAACATTCTTGGACGTAATGTCATCCCAACCCCTCTGCGACTCAAATTTCTCCGGGGGGTCAGAACCAGGGCAAACAGACGACCACACGCTACGGGCCTCCGACACAAAGGGGATGCGAACGATGTCACCGTTATTTGGCAGTATGTGAGTGACAAGATTCGCAACCCCATGTGCGGAGGACAAGAAAGCAATGGGACCAGACTCCTGCAACCGACGTACACCCAGACTTCCATGCCGAATGGGTAAACTTGCTTGCATCCATTGCGTTCCACTGAGATGAACATTAACTATTTCTTCCAAGGCTAGCTTCAGCAAGTCGTCAAAACGCAGCACTTCGTCAGGGCACTTCTATGTCGGATCCGTTCTACGTACGTTAATTTTGGTATCGCGAAACAGCTCCTGAGAAGCGTCAACGACACGTGCGCCGGAAGGTGCCTAAAGTGAATCGTCAGAGAGGAAAGGATATCTGGAAGAGCTAGTTTGTTCTTCGCAAACTGGGAACTATCGTTGTCAGCCATAAAACGTCCACTGCTGGACGAAGGCCTTCCCCTTAATAGAGGGGTGTTGCCATAATCCCCACGCTTGGCAAGCGGCTTGGGGATCGCAGAATTGTCACCACCGTTAACCGAGAGGACGCTGCTGCCCGTACTCCGGTGGGTCTAGTTGCAGTTTTAGGACATACCCAGGTCCAAACTGGGAACTATATAGCTGTTTAATATCCCTGGGGACGAAAATTGATTTGAATTTGGAACATGGATATTGTTAGTAAAAGTTCCAATCACCGCAAAGAGATCAATCTCGAAGATTGAATGAACAAATAACAGGCTGTATGATAAAAAAAGCGTGCGAGTAAATAAAAAAAAGTTTGTAAAAAAAACAATACGTGCGAATTGATAAATTTCGCATTCGTTCTTAATTTGTTTACTCTAATTCGGATTTTAATTCGTTTTATAAAAAAACTGAGTGTATCTTCCTCAAGTAGTGAGAATGAAATAAACGTAGGTACTATTCTTATTTATAAGTTACACGTAGTTATATTCCCATAGAGGGAGATAAAAAGTAGAGTATCCACCTCGGGAGTAACAATATTTTAAGCTCGAGTGACGTACTTTCCCTCGCTACACTCGGAATTCTACTCTAGAAACTTTTGCTCCGCAGCTCTGGATTCAAAGAAATACTCAAAAAAATCGTTTGCTGCCTTGGTAAACTATCTACTAATTTTGCGTTATGATGTTTTTAAAGTAAGTGTGGCGTCGTAGGTTGCGCGCACAACACTAGTGGAATCGGCGGTGTACGCGCGACCCCATCACTAGTCTGTCACGGCTCTATGACAGTGACAGCCCGCCCGAGCTTTTTGCCCGGTAGACCTACCATCCGTGGTTTTCCGAGAAGATTGTTAATTGCTACAAAAGCCAACCAGCATTTCATTACGGCATCGTAGAAGCTGTGTCTTAACTCTTAGCATAAGTAGAGTGATTTGTACATTACCAGCCACTGAAATATACGTCTGAGGTGAATCGTACAGACGGTGTTTTACTCCGCCTGCTGTCACCTCATCAACATTATATCAAGTGGATACTAGGCCTCTAGTCGGCATCCTAGATCCTAAATAAGTTTACGTACTAGGTGGTAGTCTATTTTACAGAATTTCGTCTAGGTACAACCAGGGCAGACTATAATCCCATTGAAAATGCGTCTAAGCAATGCAACAATGTATATTGCAACAATGTTATATTCAGTGCAAGCTAATTAGTATATTTTCAACCGACTTCAAAAAAGGAGGTTCTCAATACTTATATATGTTTTTTTGTATGTTTCACGATTACTCCGCCAATTATGAATAGTAGTTATAAATATAATTATCGTTAGTTCAACTCTGTTTAGGCACATGTTTGTATGTGAGTGAGTCTTCTTAGTACTACTATGTTCTCTGTGGCAAAATACACGGCTAATGAGACCACTATCGAACTAATAAGCAATACTCTGGATTTTGTGTTGTTAGGTACTCGAAATTCTGGGTACTGCTACAATGGATATGGGCAGGAGTTACCTGTTATCACTTCGAGAGCCGCTTGTTAATTTCATTAAAAAAATTAATATTTAAAATTTGAGTCCGTTTTTTGACAATTTATTTCTTTATGTGTTTCTTGGAAGATTTCTCTCTCTCTGAGGTATGTTTTTATATCTTTGTTTTACAAACAAAGAGCGTCATATTCGCATTTACGTGACGGCATCTAAGCTGTAAGCTGTACAATACACAGAATATATTGATAGTTACTATTGATGCCGCCCTGCACCATATAATAACTAACAGATTACATTAGCAGCTACTACTCGGTTAGCTAATATTACTAGTACAGTATTGTAATATTATCTGTGTTTACCATGAAATAAATACCTCGTAAAATTTTGCTATTTTAAGTGTAGCAGGCTACATAGCTTTGAACATAATATCTTTTCTTTTACAAACATAAATTATGTACCTATCATGCATCTAAAATGATCGATCGATCAAGTTTCTGCTCACGTACACGGAAATTAACTCAAGAAATGATCGAATACCTGTACATTTGCAATATCTAGGGTATGCATTTGCATTTTAATTAAAAAAATAGTCTAGACTAAAAGTTCCGGACTCCAACAAAGCGGAGATGTGCGAAGTGGAGAGGAGAGGAGTATGCCTTCTAGTCTAGTGCTGAATTTCATGAAGAGAAGTATCTGCACTACACTGACTGTATATGTCCCTGGTAAGACTTAATTTAAATATTTTTAATTTGACATTTGTATACAAGCAAATCCTTGGTCTAAAAAAGAGCAGTGACGCTCGACTTTCAGTTCAATAGGCTAGATGACTGGTTTTTTTATTGTCCTATTAAAATGTGGCCCATAAATATAGCTGATTAATGAAAAGAAAATGAAAATCTGATCAAAAATAAGCAACTTATAAGCATTTTAATATCGTGCTAGACAGAGAGGCGAAACAGCAAATCGTGACGTCACTTCTCTGTACGCCATATAAATTATATTCAGACAAGTAAGGCGTGACGTCTTTTTTGTTTTGTGGGAAAGGGACAGAGTTGGCTCTACCAAAAACTTTAAACGCTTATATATACATTAATAACTGATTTAAATTATTTTTTCAATATACATTACTATATTTACTTAAATTCTTCATTAAAGCTATTGGTTTCAACGATTTAAACATCAGTCATCTACCCTATTACTATATAGTATGAACCCAGCCAGTCTCAGACACAATAACAAGATCCCTGCCTATAGATAAAGACTCATGAATGTATTTTCAAAATAAAGTTGAGTCAATTTGAGCTTATTCAATAAATGTTTTTGGTTTGTTTTGAACTACTTAAATACTTACGTATTAAAATAATTGGCAGTGGCATTAAACTAGATATTATAATATTGTAGGTCCATTTTAACATTATTCAAATTTAATTATGCTCTATTTGAGACAATGGAAAAGTGTAACGTTTAACTCATGACAAAACAATAGTATGATTACATCGAGTTTATCTGATGATGGAGCAGGAAATAGATCGATCGATAATAATAGAATCGGATTCGATACGAAAACTACTCTCATCATCTCCGTTTTATACATTAAGAATGACGGAGACAGATAGAGTAGTTTCCGAGTGGAAACTTTTCAGCTGGCGATTCATGCGCCTCGCGACAAACTTTTGTAATGCCTTTAAGTCATGCAAAAATGAGACAGACTTATACTGCCCTGTTTTTTCATGTCAATTATATCTATTTTTATTGTCATGAATAAACAGGACAAAGTTATGACTTTAATATCTCAGGGTGACGAGCGCAGTGCAGTGCGGCGCAGGATTGTGTTCGCAAGTTCATAATTCTAGCACTGCTACTGTTATGGGAAGGCGTGACGCTTAAAACCAGGTGACCATCCCGCTAGTCTCGTGACTTGACTGTATAAAAAAAATGGTATAAAATACTTTAGCAGAACAATAGACCTAGGTATAGAGGCTACTAGTAAACCCATTAGTTTGGATTTATTGGACTTTTTTGAAGAATCTAGGCAGTTTTTTTCGGTTTTTGAACAAATAGTTATTTATTCTACATTTCTAATTTATTTATTTTAGAATTGCACAATATTAAGTTATATTTCAACCTGAATGTGTAGTGAACGTTTGATGTTGAAGCAACTTAGGGCTTAGAACATATTTTCTAATACGCAGGTGACCTAATAGTACAAAATTCCCATAACTCTTTGCATGAACTAGGCCATAATGTCACATGTTATTCGTTATAGCTTAAATTTATGCGTTTAAATATAAAATATCTATTAAATTATATAAGCATAAAATAACTGCATTGGTTTATGTCTAAACAAAGTATATAAGTTACAGGCCATTAAAAAGTTATAAAATGTTTTATATCCTTGTTTTCAGGGTCGTAAAAAAAAGTAAACTAGGTCCGCGATGAACGTTTTAGATAAAAATTAACTACCCGTAGAACTAATAAAAAAAGTAAACGCATATATAGATTACAATAAAAATACTGTCAAACGGTCAATACTATGCGATTAAAAAACTATAAAAAACCAATAATCGAATTAATAGTTCACGATTAATTTTAGTATAAAATAAAATAAAATGCCAAAATGCATAAATATTTAGCTAACTTGGAGACAAAAACGAAATTTAATAAACTTTAACTGATTGTTTTGTATTTGGTAACGAAGCATTTATAAATAATTACAATTTAAACTACGTATGCTTGCATTATTAATGTATAATAAACCGCCAATGCTGGCAATGAGTTCATAATAATAATACCAATGTCTCGTGACCTCAATCATAATAATATCATATGATGTGATGA
Organism: Erannis defoliaria; assembly: GCA_905404285.2. Classification (NCBI taxonomy): domain Eukaryota; kingdom Metazoa; phylum Arthropoda; class Insecta; order Lepidoptera; family Geometridae; genus Erannis; species Erannis defoliaria. Next base: position 3,763,514 of record FR990066.1, on the reverse strand, counting down.
GATATAATTATTAATTTATTTATGATATATAACTGTATAAACCTAAGGAAGTAGAGAACTGGCAGACGTGACGCTTACCAACAGATGAAAGTCTTGCTCGTCACGTCACCCGGCAGTATAAAAAAATAAAAAACTATGTACTTAAAATGATTAACATATAAATCTACCAATACACAAACTTAAGGCTCGACCCGTTCACAGACTATAGCAAAAAAAAACGAAAAAGATACATTTTTGTTTTATTTTTACGGGACTATTTACGACAACTAATCCCCTACAGATAAAACAAAAAATTAAAAATTAAATAATCACGTCAGTTTTTATAGAAAAAAAACTGTATTTTTGGTGTACATACTCGTTTCCTAGTTCATTTAGAAGTATTTGATGTCTTAGAGATGAGGTACCAAATTAACATAGATAATAATATATATCCAACTCCATAAATACCTACCTGATTATAATTTGGTAAGAGTATATATACTGTATCAATAATTTCGTCGATTGTCCTTTAATTCTCTTTGCTTTGAAGTTATTAAAATATTATTTTCTTCTGTTTAGTTTAATTTTGTACATAATAAAGGACATAAGTATAGAGTAGTAGTCGGTTTTTGTATATTTTCTAAAAAATAATTGCAATTAAACAAAATAAAATTATAAACAAAAAAAAAAAAAAATATGTATATAAATTATTTTTTAGAAAATATACAAAAACCGACTACTACTCTATACTTATTTCCTTTATTATGTACAAAATTAAACTAAACAGAAGAAAATAATATTTTAATAACTTCAAAGCAAAGAGAATTAAAGGACAATCGACGAAATTATTGATACAGTATATATACTTTTACCAAATTATAATCAGGTAGGTATTTATGGAGTTGGATATATATTATTATCTATGTTAATTTGGTACCTCATCTCTAAGACATCAAATACTTCTAAACGAACTAGGAAACGAGTATGTACACCAAAAATACAGTTTTTTTTTCTATAAAAACTGACGTGATTATTTAATTTTTAATTTTTTGTTTTATCTGTAGGGGATTAGTTGTCGTAAATAGTCCCGTAAAAATAAAACAGAAATGTATCTTTTTCGTTTTTTTTTGCTATAGTCTGTGAACGGGTCGAGCCTTAAGTTTGTGTATTGGTAGATTTATATGTTAATCATTTTAAGTACATAGTTTTTTATTTTTTTATACTGCCGGGTGACGTGACGAGCAATATTTTCACCTGTTGGTAAGCGTCACGTCTGCCAGTATATATATATATATATATATATATATATTATTGTAAATAATTAGTTATAAGTTATATAGTTCAAATATTTATTTTAAGTTTTGTACATATCCTACCTATAAACATATCCTACCTATATACCTATAATGTATTTGTAAATAAAAATCTGTATAATAATCAAGAAACAATATTTATATGCTATTGCACATGAACCACTTTTTTTCTAGGTTCATGCTATTGCATTCCAGTTTTGGCGAAGGTGTCCAATTCATCGCGCCATTTTTATTTATTAATACATTTTTGGATAATCTGCGTTTATAGTAAAATATTTGATATAAATCTTTCCAAGAATGCTTATGTTGATTTTTATCCAATAAAATCACGATGTGTCAGACTATAACGCACTAATAATATTCTATGCCAACCGCTTACTTTTATGACTTTTAATATATAGGTATATATAACAAAATAGCGATCTAAAATATTATGATCATAATAAAAAAAGAATCAATATAATCAACGTTCGAAATAAAAAGAAATATGCTCAATTCTGTCAGTAATATTTTAAAGGTTGATTAAAAACTTGTTTAAGGGGACTCCTTCCGTCTGCATACTATCATATCACTGAAGATGTAAATATGTAGATGGACCTGGGTGGGTATGTCCTAAAACTGCATCTAGAACCACCGGAGTATGGGCAGCAGCGTCCTCTCAGTTAACGGTGGTTTATGGTTAACGGTGCGATCTCCAAGCCGCCTGCCAGGCGTGGGGATTGTGGCAATCTCTCCCTAATAATTGGGAACCTTCGCCCTGCAGTGGACGTCTACCGGTTGATGATGTGTGATGTGTGATATGAAGATGTAAATTCACCGATTTAGAATTTTCGAAAAGTAACAAAACCATATTTTTTTGTTCATCGTCACGTAACAAATAAAGAAATTACGTTTTAATTTAATTTAATTTCAGGTTTTTTTTTGCTTGTCGTAATTATTACTCTGTCCAATTTAATTACTTATATTATATTAAAACTAAATTTTCTTTATGCGTTAAGTTTCGAAAGTCAACAAAACATGGTTTTCATACTTTTTAGAAATTCTAGTCAGTGATTTTACATCTCCAACAATATGATAACGTGCGAGCGCGACAACTGCAAAAAGGTGAAGTGTCCTTAATGGATGACAAGATGGCCCAGGTGGCGCCAGCGGCGGTTCGGATGTGGCAAAATCAAGCTTTATTTTTAATCGTTTCTTATAATATCTATCTGCTCTTGATGAGGGCGTTGTCAATAATCTAGTCCAAGGAAATTAATTAGTACTGTGCCTTGTTTTAAGAATCTATGCAGCTGTTGACGGCCTGAAAATAGATATTTGTAGGTTAGAAAGTTGTTTACGTTTTATGTTGGACGGAGCTTTAATTAGCAAGGTAAAAGATTGCTGTACAAACCAGTATATGTAGATTCTTCCTAGTAATCTGAGTCTAATAAGAGTAAGACGATTAAATTCTAGAAATAGACAAAAAAAAGTATGAGATTGACAGTTGACTAATGACTATGTCTTAGCGGAATAAAATCGCATTGTGGATCCACATCAAACTACAATTCAATTTTTGACCAGAGTGAATCGAAAGCCTCCGAGTCTAAGGGACCAAGTCGGCGTTTGTGTGTATATATGATGTACAATAACTTGCGAACCGTTGATTTGATCTTTACGAAATGTTGTAAGCAAATATTTCGTGCATTTTTTTAAATCTAATTTGAATATGAGCCAAATTGGCCAAGGGGCTTGGAAGATTATGGGGGTCGCGAGTTCTAAGTTCGCTGGGAACGACTAGTTTAAAGTAAGATCAAAATGAGACCACAATATGGGCCCACAATGAGCTGCTACGGTCCAATGTCGCCTAAACGAGACTTGCAAAGCCAATTGCCCTGCAAAGGTAGATTAGAGGGTAGACATATAAAAGCTGAAACCAGCAACTTAACTTTTATTTTTACTTTTAGCAAATATAGGTATAATATAGGTATTCTGCGCAATGCAAAAATGTGTCAGAATACCACTACATAGTCAGAACCTCTGGTTGAAGGCAATCGCTTGTGCAGCTTCAATGTCATACATGTCAGTAGTTAACGTAACTTAACATTCTCACTCATGTGTCACTCATGTGTCATAGCTACTAACTTTAGTACTTGGGTCAGAATAATCAAATTGAAACATTGACTGTCCATAGAATAGCAATTAAATTGCTCTTTTCCAGACATATTGGATCTCATTTCCACTCGTTACGGACAGGTGCTTTTAAAATAAAGAAAAATACATGTAGCTCATTTTGTCTTTGGATTTCGAAATGTCCTACCTCGTGTATCTTATATTAAATCGTTATAGTAATTAAATAAGTATCAGTATTTGGTATTTCCAAATCACGGAAAATAATTATAGAAACTAATTTTGCCTTAATTATGAATTTAGAAAAAAAAACTTCAATGGTAACCTAGACCGGACCTTGATGGTGTCTTGTTTTAATAGCACTTCGTAACGAGTGGAAATAAGACCCAAGATGTCTGGAAAAAGGCAATTCTTTTGCTATTCTATTTTTTGGCCGCACTGAAACATTTTAAAGGCACTATAGTACCACAGCTACCTCGCTCGCACATCAACATTATGAAGGATATACAACCACTAACACTATTTCACAATTTTATCTATACACAAACAATACTAATAACTTATAAATATTTAATTATGAATAATTATGTCAATGCTAATATTGCATGTCTATTTAGCGACAAGTTTGTTTTCCGAGCTCTTAAATCTATAAGTAACATCTAGGTTTACCAACAAACTGCATATATATTTAAATTGCATATATATTTAAATTTGAAGTAAAAATTTGTATAAATGAATTTATAAAAAGTGTATGGTGATCACGTAAGATTAGAAACATTGTTATTTATTATCTTTTAATAATATTATAATGACAAATACATTTAAAAAAACATCCTTTTCTTTTTGAATGTCAAAGTCAAGTAAGTACAGATAGAATTCTGCTAATTGTGACCTCTGTGACCACGATGACTGAATCGCGAAACCGACAAAGCCGCAGCGTTGTTTTACCATCATAGCGTAAGCGTGGAAAATTATTTTTAATCACAGGTAAACTCATAATAACTATCCGATCAGTCCTTTGGTCTTGGATTGGACTCGGTTATTCATTTTAATTTATAATTGTTTGCTATTATTTTATAGTTTGTAGTAAGGTAGAAGTAACGTACTTTAGGGTTTGTCTGGGGTAATACCCTTTTTTTGTTATTTTAAGTTTTGATATGAAATTCTGCAGTTGGTAATAACGTAGTAAGTATATATTTTCCAGACGTTATTTTAGTATGCTATGTTGGAAAGTATACTCAATTTTTGTGTTAAATCAAAGTATTAAAAAAATATATTTTTCATAATAGATGCGCGAGACAAAAATTGGATAATATACTCGAATATTGAGGGCCAGTTACGAGTTAAATTTCATCATCATTTCATTACAGTTTTATTATATGTATAGATAGGTTATATAATATTTGTAACCAAGCTGTTGATCGTTGTTGATGGACTGCAACCAGACCCACCAGAGGATGGGCAGCAGCGTCCTTTTGGGTAACGGTGGTGAGCATTCTGCGATCCCCAAGCCGCCTGCCAAGCGTGGGGATTATGTCAACACCCCTCTATTAAGGAGGAGGCGTTCGTCCAACAGTGGACGTTTTATGGCTGATGACGTGTAGATCGTCTTATTAGCTAAAAATTAAATAAATAAAATAAAAACAAGATATAGCTTAACATAGTTTATCAATATTTCCAATATCTATCTAAAAGTCTATACAGTATACATGGATTTTATTTTTTGAATTTTAAATCAATATCCAAGTCTTTTAATATCTTTGAATGATCCGTGACTAACGGAAACAAAACAAATAATAAAAAATAATCATGATCCGAGAATTGCGATCATAATTATTAACTTGTTCACGTTTGTTTTCGTTTTTGTCAAAAAAAATTACAATGGTGATCATCTCATGTTTATTTTTGTTTTTGTGAAAAAAATTAACTGTCAATGTGAAGGATACCCAATCGTTGAACCGCATTTTGTATAACCAATTCAATTAGCTTCTATCCTCTTTCAACAAGGCTGATGGAATCTGTGAAATTGATATCATTATTTGGTTTACCTCAACCGAATTAATATTTACTTTGGGCTGAAGAAAACAACATAATTATGGGTTGTTTCTGTGTCATGTATTCGTAACAAAACATACCTAGCAGTAGGTATATTGTGATGATTTAAAACCAAGATTTACTAAAATATTCGATTTTAATAATGCCTTCAAATGCACTTAAAAATACTATTCACTACAACTACTATTTATTGTTTTTCTTTCTTCGTTTTTCATCATTCACCATAATACATTATGTATAGATATTCGGCTTTTGGCGTTTGTGACGTAATCTAGAGCTAAATTAAAGACAAACTTCCTTGCAAATGGCGTTATCTATAGTGGAGGAGCCTTTTGTTGACAATCAATATCAGTCGAATTATTTGAAAGTGTCATTATCTCAAACATGGTGACTTATCAAAATATAAGTGTTAGCTCACGGGACACGTGCCACAGCCAGAAAACACTGCCACCTGAAGTTAGAAGTGGCTAATGAGAAGCGGATGCGCGTGCCAGCCACTTCATCCGTGCGGCGAGTTAATAAATATTAAAAAATATGAAAACGGAAGTCTACAGCTCGGAGGCGCGGCGTTTTGTAACTGTGGCATGTGTTCCATGTGCGGCTAGGTTTAGTCAAGCTATAGTATGAGTATAATTATGCAGTAAAGGACCTGTCCATACAAAAATATTTCGTCATTGTTGTTATACAAATTCCATTTTATAAAAAAAAAAAAAATACTGTTAGGCAGTAATCATAAAAATATACATAAATTATAGTTAATTGAACCGATGGAGTTATATAAAGCGATAAAATATAACCGGCGCAAAACTAAAAAATGGCTTTTAAATCGATCGATTCGAATTTTATGTTATTTATGTTATTATATTTCATAAAGCGTTTTAACACATATATTTTTGTATTTATAGACATTAAACAAGCCATTTATGTTATCTTAAATTATCATTCAGAAAGATCTGGAAACGATGTGAAAAATTGTTTGTTTGCCTAGGAATAACTGATTTTTTTATGAGCTTTTTAAAATACGCTTAAATTATTCGAAGATACAGAGATCCGTCTCTGTATCAATAATTGTCGTGTAGTAGTAATATCAAAATATTAATCTATATTTATTCGGTTAACTCTATCATTCTATCGATGCTTAGTATAATGTAAGCATATAAACGGAATAAATTATTGGAAGATTTAAATGGTAAGTTTTTACTATAATATAATTTTTATTTTTTAACATTTTGTTAGACATATTTTGACACAGCGCCATATAGCCTCAACCTAAGCAAATCTTGTTCTTTACGAACCAGATAACTAATACATACTTTTCGTATACATCATCATCATCAGCCCGGACACGTCCACTGCTGAACGAAAGCCTCCCCCTTAGACCGCCACACTGTACGACAACCTGCCATTTGCATCCACCGGTTGCCCGCGACTTTTACAATGTCGTCGGTGGCCTTCCTACGCTGCGTCTTCCGGTTCGCGGTCGCCACTCAAGAACCTTTCTGCCCCATCGGTTGTCAATTCTTCGAGCGATGTGGCCTACCCATTGCCACTTCAACTTGCAAACCTTTCGAGCTATGTCGGTAACTTTGGTTCTTTGGCGAATATCCAGAATATAAGTACATAAGTACTTAAAATACATACTCCACGCAGACACATAACAAACATCATCGTCACCATAAATATTTTAGTCCTGGGTGAGAATCGTACCCACTCCCTACAGTTCTCAAGGCATACATACTACCACTCACTCACCCCCATTCATCAGTCAGTGAACGTCCACTGCTGGACGAAGACTCTGCCTTAATAGGGAGGGGTTGCTATAATCCTCACGCTTGGCTGGTGGCTTGGGGATCGCAGAGTTCTCACCACCGTTACGCGAGAGGACGTATAGTATGGACCAGCCGCCTAGCACGCGAGCCGTGATAAACGTATATCCACTCTTTTTTCCCTTTGAAAACGGGACTGACATATCCATATTCTAGCTTTATCAGGTTCCCGCGCGGGGAAAGAGCAATTAGTCCTCGGTGCGAGCTAGGGGGCCAGTGGCCGTACCGGGAACCGCATATAGCGAGACCGAATAGGTTCAGCTGCCGACACGCGATCGCGAACCTTATTGCGAAGCGATAAAATTCACAGTCGCGCAGCGTCGGCAGCTGAGCGTATTCGGTCCCGGAATAGGCGTTCATGGTACGGCCCCTGGTCCATACTACCAACCGAGCTGTAAATTCTGTAATGCAATCAAAGTTAACTACTCCTAGAGAAAAAGTGTGATAAAAATGATGTCTAGAAAACATCAATTCTATACAAATAACTTATAAATCATGTCTAGAAAACCTATTTGATTTCTTTTACCAGAATGGTGAAGTAAAATTTTGGTGTTTTTAGGAATATTTGATTACTTAATTCACACGATTACATTCAGATTTTTGAACTAGAAGAATTTATTCTAGTTCGAATTTTAAACTAGCCTATCCCCTTTATATACTTTGGTCATAGACCACTGATAAGTTTTTCTTTATCTGGGAAAACTGCGGCATAAATAGCATGTTTTTCTTTCTTTAGCACAGTCTTAAACTCCGAAATGCTGCTTTTAACATATAAATGGGTCTAACAATGCATTTGAATTTCAATTCAATGAATAAATTTAAATTATTATTTTGAAATAAGTACTTACCAACTTATTTTGGTTTTCCAACACCTGAACGGTATATTATTTTATGCTCAAAAATACTACAGAAACACTTGTAGGTATTATTTACGCCTGGAATGAATTTAAATTATGCACATTTTTTAAACAACGTGTTGTATTGCATGTGTAGGTAAAGATAAAGTCTGCCAAAATAATTAAATTGAAGAACCCAAACTCATTTGCAATTCCTCAAGGTCACCAGAACATCTTAAAATAGGTATCCAATTTGTGTACGTTTAATAATTTGAATGAACAGGTATTATTTAGAAGTTCAAACCTGACCGACCTTCCTCTTCAACCGCATATAAAAAACATTCGTCTACAAAGTTTGTCTATAACATGCGATCAGAAACGTTGCCGACGTATTATCTTTTTCAGACATAGTAAGTTTAATTCTTTTGTATGTTAAAAGTAATTTACATAATTCACATAACAAGCTCAGTTGTAACATTTAAACAGCTGAATGTAAAGATCAAAACCAACGATCATCGCGTTCTATATTCGAAAAATAAGAATTAAATAGAAAAAAAAACTTCTCCACTTTTCCAGCCAGCTTGAACATCCATAAAGTAACACTGTCACGTGTTTCACTACACAGTTGAGGAAAATTTTAACTGAGAATGTAATCGCGTCAGTTTTATTACTCGCGGCACTGGTATCGTTTTCCCGCGTAAAAAGCGACACACACGCGTACGCCCCTTTACGCGGTACTGAACAGACTGAACTAACTCGGTACGGTAGAGCAAATCAGACTCGGTAGACAGAATCGGGCTCCTTTTTCTTATATATATATTATAACCTTATAAACCAGTTCTCAGTCCGTTAATAACAGCCGAAAATAACGTAAAAAGGTACGAAATGTTGCTGTTTGTTTCCATGTTTTTAAGCGCAGATACCTACTTCTCAGATTTTTAACTGGTCGGATATTATTTTTAGAAACTGCGTTGTCATCAGCGAAACCGGGAAAAGTCTGTTTATTGCTTTGTGTAGGGAATTAGATTTGTTTATCCAGGGCAGACAAGAAAACGTTTCGGGTTTCCTTTAGTTTTGTAATTTTCTATTTCGTTTCGTTTTGTCAAATATGAATACCGAATTCTAGCTAATGATAGCAGTTTTTTTGCTTTTGTAGAGAAAGATAAATCATCATGTTTTTTTTTCTTTTCTATTTAAGATTATTGTTTTGAAATAAGCCTTTCTACAATAAATAGTGTCAGTGCTATATTTTGACTGATAGCACAGTAGTTGGTATAGTGTGTATGCCTTCAGAACTGTAGGGCGCGGGTTCGATTCCCACCGGTTTGTTCTGTGTCTGGATGTTGTTATGTATTTACAAAAAAATAAGTATACAAGTATTCTATTAGTTATCTGGTTTCCATAGTACATACAAGCTTTGATTAGTTTGGGGCTAGATGGCACTGCGTGATATGTACACCGATATTTATTTATTTATTATTTATTCAGGGTTTGTATTCGTCGTATGTCCTATAAAACAATATGTACAGAGTCGCAAAATATTATACTCATATTGTGGTCGTTTCTGGCGGTTTTAGTTGACAGTTCTAAACTAACTAAAGTATTGCTGTCGCTTTTTTACTAGGCATGTTAGCTAAGGACCGCAATACTTTAGTTAGTTTAGAACTGTCAACTAAAACCGCCAGAAACGACCACATTATGTCCTTATGTAGTTTATTTTTAAACTCTACGACTACGCCTGTACAATGTACATTACGTTCTTTGCAGGTATCGTATTAGGGTTGGCAACACGTGTAAGATATTATTTTAAAAGAAATTAAATGTGAAATTTTTTAAGCACAACTAAAATTTGTTTTCTTAAATTTGCATTCCCGCGCTGTATTGCAAAAACTAACAAACCTTTGCACTAGGTACGAGCCGGAGTAAGAGTCCCTGGTTTTTTCTCTTTACCTACGCCTTATCTCACCGACCAGAGTTTGGCCTCAACGCCCAGTAACCTATCGTCTCAACTGAGATTGGGAACACAAAAGTTATGCGACTTAATTTCTGCATTACTTTTTTGCATTTTCTCATGAGCCCACTCAGTTTGAGTTTTTGATTTTTTTGCTGAGTTTGTCTTTCTTAAGCTTTCACAAGTTTCTCGTTATCTGGGATGATGTTGGCAACGAGCACTGCCCAGCGTCGAGACCGATCCAACACCACGATATGAGGGTTGTTGGCGACAGTAGTCCTGTCCGTGATGATGGAGTAGTCCTAATAGAGCAAAGCACAACCATTCTCGTGAACTGGGTCTGGTTCGTATTTATAAGTAGTACGGTACATCCGACTCGACAATGTCGTATCGAAGAGCAAGTTGCTGGTGGATGATCCTGGTCGCTTGGCCGCATGTGCAAAAACTCGTCGAGGAAAATGCGAACAATCGGAAATAATATGTCGGAGAGATTTCCCGGTGCAGTGGCATGATATATGCCCGGTAATTTTTCTTGTTAATAACTTCGTCCGCAATGGTACAGGGTTTTCCCAAAGAGGCCTCCGAAGCGTAGCCAGTTCACCAACGCGAGCAAACCCACATCGGTCCTTAGGTATTTTATTGTTATTCTATCTAATAATGTACCTAGCATTAACGACACCAAATTCATCTAGATACAAATTATGGTACATTTAGTTAACATCACATTTCATTCAAAAACTGTCAACCATACAGCCCGGACTTATTGTTATTACGTAACATGTTCTGGTTTCTCCGTAACTTTAAAAATAAAACTCATTTTTATACAGGACACTGTCGCGGTCAACTGTCGACTGCATTCCTCTGTGTAATTATAATATTTAAATTATTGTGCATCATAATAAACAGGAAAATTAAGTCAATTTATTCCACTAAAACAAGGTAAGTGGTGAGGGGAAAGCTATTGACCTTTTATGATCCGTAGGAATTGCTAAGCAGGGTTGTGTGATCACGTATTTTGGGGGGTGATGCTCGCGCTCTATGTGGCGTTTCGTCTTCTCAAGCTCCAAAATCCATAGGCTCTTCATCCAGGGTGTCTCCTGCTCGCCGGCTTCCTCGGTCTGCACGCGCACCGCGCACGCGCAAGCTGAACCTGGCACGGGGTGATACCGCTAACCAGGAGGTGGGTAATCCGTTCAATTTGAAAGAGCTCGAAGACAAAACGACGGCACTGGTCCTTTCACGAAACGTACCGCGGCGGTCGCTCCAAGGTGGAGGAAAAAAAGACAGCGATAAACGCGCTCGCGCACCTCGAGTAGATATCGAGGGTGCAAACTCTGCTCGGTGGTGGAGACGTCTGTCGTGCTTGGTAGCTCGTCTCGCACTCTCGCAGTGTCAGAAAGAGACACAGCGAAATCACACAGAGGCGCGTAGCAATCCTACCTTACCTTACCAACTCGAAAATAATCTTTAATCTATCTTTGGTTATGGCAGGGTGTCACTCCGCAGTTTAGGTATGTTCGGCTGGCGCTCCGCTCCGAGAGGACAATGCAAGGCTGAGGTCAGTGGCCACCCGCACGCTAGCCTCGTCGCACGTAACTAAGCATACGTGATAGAAAGAGAGCGGTATATCTAGGTGAATATAGCGAGCGGTATCCAGCGCTGTGCGAGTTGAATTGCTACTTTATTGCCTAGTAGGTAGAGTCCTTATTTATTTCAATTTCTTTGCGGAGTGAACTTTCTGTACGTAGTACTATTATTTATTCTGTGGTTATGGCTTTTGCGGTATGGCCGCAATGGAAAATAATGTTTTTCTATGTTTGGTTACGAGACAGTAGAATTGCGTTCCGCGCGAACATTCATTCGCATTTTAAATTAAGAACAAATGGTTTCCCATTTGAGTTAAAAGAAATCTGGTTCGGTGAAGGAACCAGTAATTAAATAATAATTATTATTATATACCAAACGGAATAATTATTATTATTATTCGTTGGTCTCTAACCTGGTCTTTCGTAATATTTTTTTTGTTTGCAATTTGTAATTCTTATTTTTTTAAACAGCAGAAGAAACAACTATTTACAGTATATTTAAAAATATTTCATCAAAATCAGCTCGGTAGTTTTCAAGATAATAGACTATACGTGAAGTGAATAAGAAAATTCTTATTTTGATAGAAATATCTCTCGACTTTGTCTCATAATATCCCCTAAATGCAAGAAATATAAATTATGTTGTTATAATCAAAGGGGATTATTGGATTATTTTGTGAAAATGTTACAAAATTTCAACAGATTACATCAGAAAGAGCTGACAACATTTTTAAACTTAAATTTATGTTATGTGTGTTATTTTAATTCTTAATTTATAATTCAATCCAATTTTTTGAAAAAAACATAAATATCTTGATCTAATTTGCATAAATCATCATAATAATTATTTATTTATTTTATCCACTCGGAATGTATTTTGCTTAGAAATGGGAATTTTAACAGCAAATACGAAAGCCTAATTGATAATATAATTTTATTTTATTATGACTCAAATCACCCATGTCTTTCAAAATCAATTTTGAAAACGATTTATTTTTTAGGGTTCTGTACCTCAAAAGTAAAAAAGGGAACCTTATAGGGTGAAAAAATATCCTATAGATAAAAATATATTTAAATATCTTTATTACAGCATAAACCTATTAAATTAACAACAAAACATTATTGCTATGTGTGATTTCTAGATTCACGTTTATGCAGAGTTTATTTAAATTCCCTCCCTCACTTCGTTGTCCCTCTGTCTTTCTGTCTGTCTGTCAAGACCCTTTTTCTCTGGAACGCGTAGGGGTATCAAGTTGAAATTAATATCAAATAATGTAAGTACACGGCCCCTTGCAAAGCTATTCAAAAATAAAGCTTCTAAGCCTACGCTTCTATGCAATAATTACAGCCATTTTTGCAGGATTTTAAAGAGTTTTTTTGACTCGCAACTAAATCAAAATTCTTAGGGTACTTCCCGTTAAACTAGACTCATGAAATTTGGCAAAGACCAAGGTTACATTAGTAATGGGAAAAATCTTAAAATTTATAATTGGTAGATATTATATCATCATTTCTCATGTGTTTCTTGTTTCTCAAAGATTGAACGGTTATTACGTTTGTTTCTTTGGTTACCAAAAACTTAAACTAGATGGAGTTTCAGAATATTAAAACTCGCAAACGTTTCGTTCGTCATTAGACAATTTATCTAATTAATTTATTTTATTTATCGCCCCGCTCCTAAATACTCGTATCTTCCATACCGGATGAATAACTAATTATTTTCCTCCCCATATTCACTACTTTAAATCATCCAGAGCGAATAATTTTAAAATAAAGAACTTTCCATACGAAGTTTCATCCGCCCTTTTATTTTTATTTTAAATGAAATACACAAATACAAACCTCCAAGACTAAAATTTCAAAAACAAATGAGTTTCATACAAAAGTTTTTTACCATTTTTATCCCTTTAGGGGTTGATTTGGAAAAAATATTTCTTAGTAGAGCCGTAGGTAGGGCTAAGAAAGGCAATCAAGACAAATACACCCTCCAAATTTCAAGTCTGTACGACCAACGGCTTAGGCTGTGCGTTGTTTGTCAGTCAATAACTCAATTAGTCAGTCGGGACAGTGATTCTTATAGTATTAGATAACTAGTCTCTTCAGATGAGCGAGGGAACCACCATCGTAATTTATGAACAATACTGACAGTTGCCTGTTGAAATTTGTTAGTTTTACCATTTTGCCCATAGTACAAATAAGTTTGTAAGGCCATACAATTCAAATAATTTAAGAAGTTTTATACAATAGTTATATAATTTTTTTAGATTAATGAGGTTCCACAGACAAAACTTTTCACATAATATGGCGCCAGCGGCGCGCGGCGGTCCGAATGTGGCAAAATCAAGTTTTCTCGTTAATCGTTGCTTATATATCTGCTCTTGATGATAGCGTTGTCGATAATTTAGTCCAAGGAAAAATACTGGGTACTGTGCCTTGTTTTAAGACTCGGATTATTCCATGCAATAATATGTTCACATGATATTCGTGACTATCGCGGAATACCAAGTACTTGTGGTGATACGGAACCCTCGTTGTTTCGTACTTGACGGCTTTATTTATTGTGATTATTAATAAACACATTAGTTGAATTGAATTAAAAAAATATTAAATAGCACAAAATATCAGGTTTTTTTTCCCATAATATAGAAGAATTTTGGGTATGTTAACAGCGATTCCGAAATCTTACTTGCTAATATAATTTTATTTTAATATGACTTTAAAATGACACATGTCTTTTAAAAACAATTCTCAAAAACGTTGAAAAGCGTTTTTATTTATTGTGACTAAGCACAATAAGTTGCCATGCCACACATCAGATAAATTGGATTTATAAAATAAAAAAACTCAAAAAATACCAGGTTTAAAAAAATAAAAAATACACTTTACGGTGAGAAAATCTTTAATGACACGCTTCACTATAACTTAATTATAAATAAGAAAGTTTGTATGTTTGTTACTCGTTCATACTAACGGCTCAAGGGATTTGAAAATAAGAAAGTTTAAGACCTGGTCCATAATGGTGGCATCTAAAACCACGATCGTTAGGTTCATAATTTTGTTGTATCGCAATACGGTTCGTGGTCGCCCAGCGTTAGCGACTGAACCTAAAGTTAAGATGTCACAGTACGGCCCCTGGGTTAACACATACACTTATTACACCGGAAAAATAAACTATTCCCGTACTTATAGAAATGAATTCGTGAGTTAGTGTTATCAAGTTTAAGATTTAGATTAATTAAATAGAATAGTACTTAGTCTTAGTTCTTAGTTTCATATAAAATACTTTATTTTTAGCCGTATCACTCATATGTGTCACACAAACTAGCTAGACTTTTCCTGAAAGCCATTTTCGTCAGTTTCCAAAGATCAGACGGTGCGCTTAAAATGCTGTGGTTGATTATAGTGAGTGAGAAAAATATATTTTATTCACATTTTTTTCCACGATATAGGCTAAGATAATTATTATTACGTATTATTTGACATTATTTAATTAATTATTTAATTATTTTTTAATTAATTTTAATTTTTTAATTATGTGAGATTTGTAATTTTCTATTGACATCCTTATTTGAACTATTTAGACATTATTTTAAGTTATTTTTTCTCTCTATGTATGGACTTGTTCTGAAATAAATTGATTATTATTATTATAAAGAGAGAGAAAAACACATTTTCTATTACCCTTCACTTATCACCGGACCACATAGATGCTAGAGATGTTCGTGCCCTCAGCGCCAATACTTCTTGTCTCAAAAAGTAATACTCTCTAAAAACATAACATTGTACTTAGTTATTGATATCTGATTTTGAACCCCATGTTATTTAATACCTAGGTACTTTTTTTGGGGCATTAATGTACAAATGCACATGGCATTAATGCACAAGACCATGCTGTTATGCCGTGGCAATCAAAAGGTTGGATTATTCGCGTTAAAGTTCGTCATATACGATAAAATGCACCTAGACATACATAGTTTTGGAATGTGATACAGATCTGCAATATGTATATACAATTTTAATCTAATGTTATTACATTCTGTTTTGTATGTTTACTAAATAAATAAAATAAATAAATAAAGATGCTATAATATTTCATGTTATCTTAAAACATGTTTCAATATCGCTAATCATACAAAACAAATGACGAACAGATAACGAAAATAATTGCATATTTCAAATTTGTATGACGAGTATTATTTTATCTTAACATGAAATATTATAGCATCTTCGTCTGCGACGGCTTTAGATCTGTCAGTTGTAGTAAACTAGAGGTGGCCGCGACTTCGTCCGCGTAGGGGGATAATTTGTCACGCTCCCAAATATCTTACATACCGCTGCTGGGCGAATTACTTACTCATTATTTTTCTCCTCATGTTCACAACTTTAGATCAATCCTAGCGCAAAATATGATTGTATTTATTATAAAAAGTCAATCCAAATACCAATAACATCACTATAACTTCAATACAAACAACATTCCATACAAATTGTTAACCGAGTTTCACGCCCAAAAGTAATATAAGAAATATTGCAAATACCATATTTAATTTTAAATGAACTATCTAAGTATCCATTTTCATCACTATAACCTCAAAAACAGAGATAATATTGCAAACAAAATTTCATCCCCATTCACCTCTTTAAGCCATCCCTGTCAAATAATATTTCAAATACCTACAAAAAAGTAACAAGTAAAAAAAGTAAGTACTACCTTAAAAGTAAATAACTACCCAAATACCAATTTTCATCAGTATAAGACCTTTCCATACAACATTTTATCGCCGATTTCACTCCCTTAAATCATCTCTGTCAAACAAAATTAAAACAGCATTTTTTTATTTTAAATTAATTAAGATCCAAATATAAATTTTCAAGATTAAAAGTTCAAAAAACAAAGGAGTGTCATGCAAAAGTTTTTACCCATTTTTACCCCATTAGCTGAATTTCGAAAAATCCTTTCTTAGTACACCTCTACGCATCAAGAAAAATACCTCCTGCAAATTTCAAGTCTGTTCTGAGGTTTAGGCTGTGCGTTGTCTGTCAGTCAGTCGTTGAGTCAATCAGTTCGTCAGTCGTTAAGTCAGGACAGTGGTTCTTATAGTATTAGATAGATAATACACATTTCATAAATAATTCATAAGAATATTTCTTTAAAAAAGACTTGAAACAAAAAACCTTTTTCTACCTTACTGTTTTGTCAATACCGTGGATGAACACAAATTATAAATTCTCTAGATTTTTTTGAAATTACTATTCGGTTAAACAATATTATTCAAAGTGTACAATTATGTGAAATTAATTTACATAAAATGAATGTTTATGTTGCATGAATAATTAATTATGAGAACTAATTTTATATGATCTGAAATTTAAAAAATCTATTATATCTATTATATACATAATTTGATTTTTGAATAAAAACTAAAACCACCAAAAAGAATAATTTTTCTCTTCGTTCCGCTTTTATTGAGTCCTTCACTAAGCATGGCAAAGTTGCTCCTAACGAAAAGCGGCAGAAGATAATAAAACATATATATTCATCGAATTATCTTCTTCAGACAGTAGCAAGCCTGTATATTAAAATTTTACCCATAGTGGCGTTTTTGCGATTTATTAAGTTAAAATCAACTTTTTTTTTTGCCAAGCTATAAAATATAAAAGACATAATTATACAACGTCCACGAAAATCATTAATTAGCATATTAAAATAATCATTAAAATAATTAACTAGAATATTATTTAATAGAGACATTTAACAACACAATTTAACGCTGACGCGCGGGCCTAATAAGGCTTTCATGTTTAAATTTTATTCGATACCATTAAAATGAATTATGTGTAACACATTATATTTTATTACAAGCTCGCCCACATAAACAATATAAAATCCATTAGTTCCACACCTACCTATTTAATTAAAAATACAATCCTAGCACAATGTAAACATTTAAAAAGTTGTCAAAGATCTGGTCAAATATATTATAATCTGGGTGTCTTCAATCGCGAGTGAAGCGTGCTCAATCGTAGGCTGCATCTTCGTTTAACGTCAGACGAGAAAAAAAAACAATTGGATAACTCTTTCTTTTTAAATTATGCCAACATTTTTACCACAGAAATAAGTAGATAAATTTGTTAAACAATTTTTAAACAAATATAATCTGAACAAAATTATAATAATCTTACATGTTATTCAAATGCCAAACAGTAACTTGAATGTGCAAGGGTTACTTACTGTTTTTCGGTTTGTAGAGCAATGCTATCAGAGTTTTTTTTTACAGTAAAAAAGTAAGTAAATCAAGATCCGCCAGCCCATTCTTTTCCTTTCTATGTGACGAACATAGATGTTTGTTCTATGTATGGATATTGTATGTACCTATTATATAATGTACGTATTAACAAAATTAAACATTTTTTTTATTTTTTATTTTAAAATAAATAAAATATTTCAAAAGTAACTGATGAATTACCTATTTATTTTAATGTTTTTCTTTTTTACATGTATTATATCTGATGTCTGGTTCCCATAGCGCAGAATAAATATTAGTACTTTGCTTTTATCGGGGAGTACCCCAGAGCTCGATGGCGCTGTGTAAAATGTCCAATATTTTTATTTTATTATTACTAAATTACTATGTGAATTTATGGACTCAAATGTGAAGATTATTTTTTAATAATTAATTGATCACGTCCCATTTATCTAAGCTTATATCATTCAGATTCAGATTATTGCTTAAAATATTGGGCAGGATATAGTCAAATTGTATCCTATTACCATAAAAAATGGAGATCAGATGAATCATAAATGTTTACACGCATTATCCATACACCTTCTTATCTTAATTTATACTGTAAAAATAAACTGAATTCAAATTGAGATTGTGTTAACAAAGTCCACCTTTAGCCTAGGTCTAATATACAATTAGAAAACAAGATAAAACAGATAATATTAAAATGGAACTAAAAGTCTATGTTGCCGTTTCAAACATCAGTTGTTAAAAAGATAATTTTAAAATAATCATTTACTGATCAAAATGAATGATAGCCATTCTAATAAAATCTTGTCTAAAGTTTTTTAGCATTTGATATAAATAATCATATATCTTAGGCGTCACTAAAGGGGGGGGGGGGGGGGGGTCAATAAAGGGCAGCTGTATGCTGATGCAATATGGTAGGATTTAGTGTTTTTTATTTTTAATATCGTATATAGATCTACGTTTAGCGCTTGGTACGTGATGATGTGGTCTAGGGTGGAACATGTCGACTAGAAGAAATCGATTCACTCTAGCCTTGAAGAGTTCTTTTGCATTTATGGATTTTTGAAATGTCCACGAGGAAGGTGTGGTACTGTGGTAGTGTGTAATCTGACTAATTGTTGTAGAAAAATGAATTAAAATAAAAAAGTTTTTTTTACAAATAACTCTTTGTAGTTTATTACTTATTAGTCATATTAATTTTGTATATTAATAATTGTCAACAGTAAATTTAAAATAAGTAGTCTATCCTTTTATCGTATTAGTACTCGTGACGATATTTGAGCGGAAATACACAAGAAATAAATTTAGAGTAATTTTGGTCAAAATGAACTTCCGCAAAGTAACGCCCGAATCAATCATATACGAGTATGTTTTAAGTCTTCACAAAATCCGCAAATTTGTATGTCATTATTTAAATTTTATTTATTTATATCAGCAACATTATTTTCGTCATCAAAATTCACAAGAAAATATCAACAAATAAAACGATTAATGACCTCTTTAAACTACGATTTCAATGGTATTTAATAATTTACATAAACAAGAAGGCAAATTAAGCAATTATTCTAAGCCGATAGCGAAAAACATAATTTATTGTATTTTTGTAATACTTAGTACAATCTGAAAAAAACTAAATGGATGGAACACTTACTATTTTTGTATATATGTAAATAATTTAAAGCTCGTCATCAGCCATAAAACGTCCACTACTGGACGAAGGCCTCCCCCTTAATAGAGGGGTGTTGCCATAATCCCCACGCTTGGCAGGCGGCTTGGGGATCGCAGAATGCTAAAATCGCAGAATGAATAATTTAAAGCTGTTTCACATTAACTTCAGTATTATAAGACTTCTGTGTTTCTTTCTAAATCTATTAAAACAGTATAGCTAATGTTAAAATTTTAGTATTGAATAAAGGTCAATAAAGCATTTAAAGAATCGATCCCACCATGTCGAGATTTAAAACATTTGCATAAAACATATTTTTTACGGAAGATTTAATTAAAGACCTAGAAAAAGATTTAAAAAGATTAATAATGATGATAATGTTTTTTTTAATTAACTATATTAAACAGGAACCTCCAGTCACAATTTATTAAAATATATTTTGTATGCGTTTCCCGAAACTAACGATCGTTTAAATTATGACTCAATACTTAGTCGTTCGTTGCTTACATGGAAATATACTTTAAAATATCTCGTTTCATTCCCAATTAGCTTAAATCAGTCAAAACTAGTTTAATACTACATAATATATAAAAGTAGATTTTACCATTTTTAGGAAGTTTAAATAAATTTAAAAGTATTTTTCGTTATTTTATGTAAATAAAAATATGTTCACAAGACTTAATATAATATTTCAATTCAGTAGTCCGGAGACTACTTAGTAAACTGTTATGCTGTTATATTTTCAACCGACTTCAAAAAAGGAGGTTCTCAATTCAACTATATGTTTTTTTTTGTATGTATGTTACGCGATTACTCCGCCATTATGAACTGATTTTGATGATTATGTTGTAGTTTGGTTGGTAATACTTCATAAACGGTCCCATATACATTTTATCGAAATCAGAATATTTTATAGAATTATCACAATTTTTTGTGTAAATAATAATACAAATTAGCGGTTCGGTGCTTGGAATTCTGTTTAGTTTAATGCTTAGCATGCTGTTTCTAAATTGCCTCATCTAAACGCTTCACACTAAAAGCCTCTTTGTCGTCAAATGTTGGTGATATTCAAAAGTTTTCGTTGAATATTTCAGACAAATGCCAATAAAGATAGATAAGCAATTTCTCGTAATTGCGTTCTCTTGGCGTTCTCCCTCGAAAATGTCTATTGTGCTCGACGCGAGTCAGCAGTTTGAAATTGAGCTAATTTTTAACGAAAATCTGCTGATTTCGAAAGTTTTGGCAGGTATGAAACTCTGGAGGTACAATCTTTATTTAATTTAGTATTAAACTATACATATAATTGTGTATAACTGTATATTTTATGATCCAAATGCTGGCGTTTATTTAACCCAACGCATAAGCATTGCCATCCAACGAGGCAATGCCAACAGCATGCTGGGTACGCTGCCAACTGGTAGTGGGTTTGAGCATTTGGATTGTCGCTAGTCTTTTATCAGTCTAAATACAATCCTTTTGTTTTTTGGGTAGTAGGCTAAGTAGTAAGTAGTCTTTGTAGTTTGTTGTAGTAAATAAAGGTTTATGCCATAAAAAACCGTATAATCTATATTAAAACAAGTAAAATCCAAATTATAAATTTTAAATGATCACGACTCAAAAATATTGGTGTTATGTACTGTAGTGTAGGTATGTTGTGTACACAGTAGTTACAGTGTAAAAACAGTCTACGAACCATCGCCGATAAAACACATAACTTTTACAGAAAACCATATAAGTAGAACTGAATCGGTCAAACCGTTTTGGAGATAAACAGGGACATTCATTATTTCCTCACACAATCAAACACTCACCTTATTCGTTCCATTGTGGGTAAAAATGTAAAAATTATGAGCACTATACTTACTGTATCTATACAATGTGTAAGAAAAAGGTTCAACAATACTGAGGGGTATGTATGTGCTCATCATTATGAACAACTTTTACTATGGGGCCAAACCCGAAATCACGAAAAAAAATTCAGCTGTTCTATACAAAAAGTTAATTGACCATGGACAAAATGTACGGAACAGCTGATATTTTTTTCGCGATTTCATTGCTGGCTCCATAATAAAAGTTGTTCATAAAGATGAGTACATACATACCTACTCTTTATTGTTTAACCTTTTTGTTACAAATTGTCGCTCCGTCGACGTATATGATATTCGCAAAACATCATAATAGCAAAACATTATATTCGCAAATCATCACTTTCTCAAAACATCATATTTGCAAAACATTATAATCTCAAGAAATCATGTTTGCAATTTATGACATTTTTTATCTAAAAGTAGCATCGGGTACGTAAATTCTGTTACGGGCCAGAGCCAGTTCATACTTCTATTGACGTGTATATACGTATCCAGGGTTAGTTCTAATCAGTTAGCATCATTTTAAGGGCATATTCTGTACACCAAAACAAACAAGTTTAGTAAACATCCCATAGGGGCCAACATTGAAATCACATCCTTAAAAGGTAGTTAATTGATTAGAACTAGCCTTGTATAAATATGTAGATTATAATTATATTTCATAATTTACAAGTGTTTGTGGCATCTCCCGTCTTTATTAATGTGTATACCCTTCCTTCATATGGTTGTCTGGAAGAGAGTTCACCGATTTCTCCGTTAATTGTATTCCGATTTTGAATATTATTTTTTAATCCAGAACTACAGGTGGATTCTACCACCAGGTGAACATCTCACTCGTCTCGTCACTATATTGCATAAAAAAATCTTTAATCCTCTTGCAATAGTAATTTCTCTCTACTGCCACCTTTTACCGCACATCGTTACCACCATAACCCAAATAAACAATACTAGCACATAATAACATTTCATACAATGGCTCCGACCCCTGATTATCGTTGGGAAATGCTTTGCTCTAATAGCTTAGTAGAATTTGGCGGACATCCAACAGGGAACTTCATTGTTTTATTGCTTCCTTTCGTTTATAGGGGAAATCGTAAGGAAATCTGTTCAATAATCACGGACATTTTTATTCAGGCAACATAAAAAGAGAGAGTCGAATATATCGAGACAGAGACAAACAGAGAAGCGGAGCTCCTGATATTCTCCGCCGCCTACAATTGCAATATCGAGAAGTATAATAAAATTAGAAGCAATTATTTTATAAACTAGTCATTTTCACATCTTTGCTCCATTTTGCTTCGGTAACACCATTGATGTACTCGTGTTATGTTTCACTCAATAGGTAACACATAACACCTAACATATGTCCTGTCCACCTAACATAGGACCTGGGTATGTCCTTAAACTGCAACCAGACCTACCGGAGGACGGGCAGCAGCGTCCTCTTGGTTAACGGTGGTGACCATTCTGCGATCCCCAAGCCGCCTGCCAAGCGTGGGGATTATGGCAACACCCCTCTATAAAGGGGGGGGGGGGCCTTCGTGAGTTTTGGCGGGAACGGGAGAAAATCATGTCGCTGCATTGTATTATTTTCCAAAACTTGTGTTTTTTTTGTTGTGTGCAAGAGTGTGGGCAAGTGATAAAATGTAGTGAAACGTGTCTTTTCGTGTTGTTTCCAAAACTCCGAAGAAGCTTGTAGTAAAGTTGCCACGACTTTATTAGGTTATGATTGGACTTGACTGTGACTTACTGTGTGTGACTTGGGCTGTGACTACGACTCATTTAACTGGAGAAAGAAGAATCGATGAAGAAAAATGTATTCGGCTGAAGGACTAGTATCCATGGCCAGGAACTATTAAAAACATAAAAACAAGGGCCTTCGTGAGTTTTGGCGGGAACGCGAGAAAATCATGTCGCTGCATTGTTTTATTTTCCAAAACTTGTGTTTTTTCGAGTGTTAATGCATAAAAATGGTGGCGTTTTATTCATTAAGTGCTGATTTACGAGCAAGAGTGTGGGCAAGTGATAAAACGTAGTGAAACGTGTCTTTTCGTGTAGTTTCCAAAACTCCGAAGAAGCTTGTAGTAAAGTTGCCACGACTTTATTAGGGTATGGGTATTTACTAGGGTTTATATTTGGACGCGACTGTGACTTACTGTGTGTGACTTGGACTGTGATTACGACTCATTTAACTGGAGAAAGAAGGATCGTTGAAGAAAAATGTATTCGGCTGAAGGACTAGTATCCATGGCCAGGAACTATTAAAAACAAACAACAACAAAAGGGCCTTCGTCCAGCAGTGGACGTTTTATGGCTGACGACGACCACCTAACATACCGTATTGTTGTGATTATCGACAGTACAAACCTTTTTGTCACGTTGATTTGATTGAAGTGTTCTGTCATCATGTTGTTAGCAGCAGACAATTGTAAAATATAGTCTAAATATTACAACAAAAATAAATCATTGTTATCCACTCCTTTTCACGCTTTTTGTAAGGCGAATGTCCATACTCCAACGGTTATCAAGTTTTTTGTTCTTATTCTTTTTAACTTTCTCGGATGCTTAATCGTTACTTTACTTTACACTAATTGTATTGTTGGCCAAGATTGTATTATTGGTTTGATTATAGAACCAGAGTTGACTTCTCCAAGAGATCGTCACATTAGCATGAAGGCGCTTTAACGTCCAAGTCAGATCGCTGTGTCAAGAATGGTCTGCAGTACTGTTAAAGCCACTATAGCGGAGCATAACGTTGATTACAAAATGGCGTTACTATCTGTGTTTTATGTTGTCATCGACCAATTTTTTATTATTAATCTATGGTGTGGATCAAACGTTGATGGTAGGAAGGCCATATGAAACAGAACAGTTTGTTGTTTCGTGCGGATACCAGCGCATCAAGTCAGCGATCTGTGTCTATAAGGTAAAAAAAAACATAAGAAACTGACAATAATATTATCTGTACCCTGTGCATTATGTTTATAGCTTTTTGACAGCTCAAGCTCATCAAAGATTACGACATAACTTTAAAAAAAAATTGCAAATTGCCAAATTGCATTTGCCTCCTTTAGTCCAGTCCATCTAAAGGTTACCTGGAAGAAATCGCTTAAGGTGATAAGGCCGCCCCTTGTACTGCCAAATAATGTACCTACCCTGATTATTTGTAAGTTGTTCTATATTTCTGGTGTGCAATAAAGATATATTGTATTGTATTGTATTGTAAAGCGTCTACCAAATTAAATCCCATACAAATAAATACGTGTGGCGTCAGATCGCGCCACATTTAAATCACAGCGCCATCTATGCGCTTTATAATTAGTTTAAGTAAGTTAAATTATCTGTTACTGTTAGCACTCTATGGCCAGCCTTTGTTTCAGTATCTTTCATTCATATCATCACTAGTATTATATTCACTCACTCACTCTCTGTTCCGCCCGCCGTGCGCTACGTCGCTCTCAAGCATTGCAAATGATAATAATTGTTCAAACGATATAAATAAGTAGGTTTGACGGTGTGGTTGAATAAAAACATCTCGTATCCTGAACTACGTGCAGTTTGACTGAAGACACCCTCATCAGGCCTACATACGTATCATTATCAGCCCGGAGACGTCTACTACTGAACGAATGCGCCTCAAATAGACCACCACACTGTGCCACAACCAGCGATTTGCATCCACCAATAGCCCGCGACTTTCACAATGTCGTCGGTCTACCTATTGGGAGGCCTTCCTACGCTGCGTCTTCCGGTACGTGGTCGCCACTCAAAAACCTTTCTTACCCATCGGTTATCAGTTCTTCGAGTTCAGTTCAGTTCTTCGGGTTATCAGTTGATGTGGCTTGTCCATTGCCACTTAAACTTGAAAACCCAACTACTTTACTATTTTTACAACTTTTTTTTTGCTTGGCTATGTCGATGACTTTGATTGTTTGGATGATATGAATATCTTCGTTCCGAATTTTATCGCTCAAAGTCACTCCAAGCATAGCTCTCTCCATTGCCCGTTGTGTGACTCTGAGTTTTTCCAAAAGGCCAGCAGTTAAAGACCGCACGTTTCAGTTCGAAATATGTCATCACTGGCAACAGACACTGGTTGAAGACCCATGCCTTCGGTAAACGTATACGTACGAGTATAATCTCGCTAATTTCGACTTTATAGTGTTACGTAGACGGTTGACTTAACATTGTAAACAGTTAATGCTAGATTAAACGTATTTATTTGTGTGGGATATTATTTGATAGACGCTTTAGAATGTTATGTCGTTAACTATAATTATAATAATAATAATATAACTACTACAATTACAACTACTATAATTGAAGCGGCACTTATCATGTGAATTGTGTGCTTATCTAAGTTGATGAATTTGTATTGGTGGTTGCTTTGTTGGTGTAACATTTAAATAAATAAAATAAATAAATAATAACTGCTTGAGCTGTCAAAAAGCGATTAACATAAATTGAACATAATGGAGTATACCTAAAACATTTTCTTTGTGTCAGCTATTTGCACGGTATTTTAACTCTTATCTGCAATGGAACCTTAAAAAGAATAAAATAGAACGGGTTCAACTGATATCATCTAAAAATCGACGTGTCATCCCCATCTCAAGCTGTCACAATCAACAATAGATTTTCCAACAATAGATCAAGGGTTGGCTCGCAAATATACAAATCACATACCGGAAGACGTATTGACTGTGCTAAGGGCCCTGATAACCGGTAGTTACTGTCAGCGTAAACAATTACTGATAATTTTAGTAGCATAATGTTATTTACGTAATTAAATTGAGTATTATTTATTTATTTCTTAAAACAAGTAATTATGTACAGTTAATTATAACACAAAATTACATATAATGTATTATAATTACATAATAATAATAAATTAAAGTAAATTACATTAATTTCCTAGCATGATTATTATAACTATAAAATTCTAAAAACTGTTTAATTTTGAAATCACATGTATTTTAAATGAGTCGTTATTCATTTTGAAATGCGCGAGAGAGATTCTGGACTATTTAATTTTAAAATTTACCTAGTGTTTTTTTAATTATTGTTGTTATTTAATTGTTATTTTTATTGTGTACTAGAGGTCACCCGCGACTTCGTCCGCGTACGGAAGAAATTCGGCCCGCTCCCGAAATTCACCACGTTTACCCCCCCACAACTCCCTACTCCCCTAACAACCGAATTCCCTCTTAAGGGGCAAGACGGGTGGCTTCCGCTCTGGCTCGTACCTGGTGCAAAAGCTGGCTATTGCCAGGGGGGTGTCACTCCGCAGGTTAGGTATGTTCAGACGGCGCTCCGCACCGAGGGGACAATGCAAGGCTGAGGTTAGTGGCCGCCCGCACGCTAGCCTCGTCGCACGTAACTAAGCACACGTGATAGAAAGAAAGCGATATATCTAGGTGAATATAGCGAGCGGTATCCAGCGCTGTGCGAATTGAATTGCTACTTTATTGCCTAGTAGATAGAGTCCTTATTTATTTCAATTCCTTTGCGGAGTGAACTTTCTGTACGGAGTACTATTATTTATTCTGTGGTATTGCTATCCAGCGGCGGCAATGCGGCCAGCGCTATAGGAATTATAATTTATTGCATTGAAATATTGAATTTAAAAATATATATCACAAATTCATGTTGCTGATTGTACTGTAGAACCCGGCTCAAATGTTTGACCACGTACGGATAGGTCTGATTACATCTAAGATAGTTCTACTGGAATGATTGAACGGTTCTCAGGATATGGAGAAAGTTGGTCGCTTATTTGATTTAAAGTTAGGCAGTTATTCGCACTTCGCACTTTAGTCTTCGCCCGCAGTTTCACCCATTATTTTGCAGATAACTCAATGTAAACCTAATTCTTACCTGTCTTTCATAAGTGACGTATCTTTCTTATGGGAATCCTACGTGATTTGCGCATTTTTTTTATTGACTAGTTAGTGCGAAAACTCAAAGTAGCGAAAACCACTTAATGAATAGTAAAAAAACTCAATGAATCTAAATATAAGGAAAAAAATGTTTTTTGTTCTAATAAAAAAAACTTTAACGGGCTTTTTCGGTTATTTCACAACAACGTTATTGGCACTCACTGAGACAACTGAGTGACGAAATACTCATGATAAACCAATGATTTTCTATTACTACGTATAGAGCAGACGCCGCACATCACTAGTATGTTCCGTCCAAGTGAGGCCGTCCGGCCACACTTCACGTAGTTTAGTTTGAACAAAAAGCGCAAGCGCAAGCGCAAAAAAAAACCACTGTCCACAACCGCGCTTTAAAAATCACGATGCTTTCGACCTTTTGGTCGCGGCGCTACAGCAGACTATAGTTTAACTCTCATGAATTAAAATGGACCATGATCTTACCTTAGATAGCTGCTCTAGTAATAAAATTCACTGTGATAAACAGTGCCTGAAACCGGATAGCCGAAGATTGGAAACTGTAATTCTGGGTTAGCCCCAAGGTAAATGCTGTTCACGTTAGATAGCATACATTATATTGACTAGAAAAAAATATTGTATAATAATAATAAAGTAATATCGTACCTGCCGCGTTTTGAATTACCTATTTAGTAATTTAAATTACACGTCACACTAACATTACGAATGAAAAATTGTCGATATGATAATATTTGTGTATGTGTATGTTTGCTACCTTATTACGCTAAAACGGATTTGGATGAAACTCAGAAAGGAGATTATTTCCCGGAATAACATATTGGCTATTTTATATTATCATCTTTTTTCATATTCACCCTGGTGAAACCGCGGTGTACAACTAGTTATTTACTTATACAGTTTTTTTTAAATGGCCCTAGTGACGAGACGAACAAGACTTTTAGCTAGTGGTAAACGTCACGCCTGCTACTAACAGTAGCAGTGCCAGAATTGTGCAGTTGCGAATACAATCACGCACCGAACTGCACTGCGCTCGTCACCCTAAGATATCAGATGTTAGGTAAATCTCTTATCATACCCAGTAATTTCTTTGGTAACATTGCCCTTCACACCGGAAACCAGTAATGCTTGCACACTACCGTTTGGCGGTTGAATAACTGGCAAAATTAACTTCGGTGTTAATTATGTATAGCGATGCTTAAACTTAACAATCTGACAGGGGTAAAATTAGTCTAGGCCCTTTTCATTGTGATATTATGTGAGAAGGGGACGATATTTATAGCACTGTCAAAGTTAATATGGAGTTAGAAATCTGTGCGGAGAACTAGAGCTTTACAAGATCTTATGATTGCTTTTAAACTCAAAAAGTACCTACCTACCTACTTACTTAAGAATCCAGAGAGTGGTTTGGCTAAACATTAAAAAAATATATATATATAAAATCACTGAATACCTAATGATTTTAGTTCAATAAAAATAATAAAATACAACACTAACAATGGCCCTCGGTTTCACCCACGATCCCTGGAACAAAAAGTAAATACCTCCTCATCCAAATCTGTGAATCCGTGACAATTCCACCGTTTTCGCCTGATTTAGTAACAAAAACATACACTTTTACACATTTTTGACCAACAACTAGGAAATATTTTTTTTACAATAATAATGTTGAAAAAAAGCAAAACCTATATAAATAAAATATGGAGCTATAAATACTTATCTTTCAACTTTTTTCCATCGCAGATTTTAGTCAATTTTGCAAGAGTCAAAATAATTATGCGTAGGTTTTGTGTAGGGGAATAGTTGGTATAAAAATATAGAAATAGGTAGGATTTTTTATAAGTAGGGGCACTAGTCTACCTAAAATAAGCCAAATAAGGTTTCTTAAAGGTACAATAGTCATTACATAAATGATCTTTGTAGGTACTGCTGTGCGCCTAAGTCTGTTCTTAGAGAAAAGAAAAGGGGATTGTAATAGGTACATAGAGACTGACTTGTCTTAAGTAACTACCAGCATAAAAAATTGAATTCTCTCAATTTTTTTATTTATTTAGACGAAAGACCTTTACAGTCACTTCAGAAGATCTACAAATTATCTTGCTCCCGTCTCGCGTGCTTCTCTTTAACTCTTACTATTTATTCGTTATCCCTTCAGGTACAGATTTTTTTGCGATCTTATCAAGTGTATAGAGTATACCTCTGCATAATGAATATCTCAGCCTATCATAGTCCTTTGGACACAGGCCTCTCCCGAGCCACTCAGCCCAATATTCGGACACAATGGAATCCAGGATTAAGGTAGAAATACACTACCAACAAACGAATCTACCCTATATTAATAAAACAACGCCTTAATTAGTATGAACCCAGAATACAAATAGTGCATGTACCGAAGGTATCGAGTTTGATTCACTCCGCAAAATCATTTAAATAAGTAGCGACTTTTGTTACGACTTACAACCAAAGATAATATAATACTATATTAGTGTACTACAACATCGTCGTCAGCCATAAAAACGTCCACTGCTGCACGAAGGCCTCCCCCTTTATAGAGGGGTGTACTACAACATAATAAAGTGCAATTCAGGACGTGCGAGCATTAACTACTTACAGTTATTAACCTAAAAGTTGCCTATCTATCTGTAACTCTTATCATTAATTGGCCCGTCTAGACGGGCTCGCCACTTACTTTCAGCTTCATATAGACTGATTCAAACTTAATGGCGGCTGTGAGGTGCGCTGCAAGCGAGACTGCGATTGTACGCACACCACACGATTAATTTTTGCTACTGTGCAGCGTCTTGCGCCTAAGTTCACAGCCGCCATTAAGTTTGAATCAGCCTATACCTAAATATGTAGAGTGCGCCAGGCTTCGTATCAGTAAAATATAATTATAACAGCTACGACCGCTACGTCGTACACGTAGCAGTAGTAGCCAGCTACGAGAAGGGAAATGTAAAAAAAGCTCGTATCTGAAATTTCGTGGAATGGGCACTATCCACGCATTAGATACTTACAAATATTCTTCGATATTTACAATTGAATTTCCTCCCCACTATTACAAAGCTACGTGGTTTCCCATTTGCGACAGTTTATAGCGGTCCATATAAGATAACAATAAGCTTCCCTTATCTTAACCGGCCTATCAGAGTTTATTGGAAACTGGTCACTTATTGTTATGTGTTTCGGTACGTTACACTACATCGGTTTCCATTACTCTTACTACTAGACCGTAAAATAGAATTCAATACATTGCTCATTTTTTGGATACATATTATCTTCTATACAGGGTGTCTTCTAATTCAGAGCAATAATTATTATAACCGCTGGGACTTAATCGCACACAAATAAAAATAAAAAATACCTAGACGTTTCGGCTTCGGATCTCGTCGGCTAAGTCCCGGTGAGATTAATACTACCTATGTGTTCAAATCGCGAAAGTTTATAAGTTTCATTTGTAAGCAATCTCTTTAGGGGTAATTTAACTCGTCGTTACTAGTAGTTCACAGCGAACAGAGACCTCGCGACTCTGATATCTTTCAAGCCTCTCGAGCAATGTGGCTTATATTCGAACTTGATCATTATGTTTCTACGACCTACTTGGTTACGAAATTAAAAAAAATATCGTATCAAGAGTTCGCAAGTTATCGTCGAAGAAATATACCCATATAAAAACATACATACAAACGCTGATTTGTCCCCTTAGAGACGTAGACCTTCGCTTTGCTTGGTCAATGAAAAAAAGTAATCTTGTACAGTGTAAACCTGTAAGAAAAAAATCGGTAGTCCCAAACAAAAAATGCAATGCAAATTAGCAAGCTCTACAAAATATATGGAGCGTTTTTTTCACGATTTCTAGGTTGTTCTCATAGTGTGTTATGTAGTAGTTGGACATTATGATGATCGAGTGAAATGACTGCCTAAGTTATAGCTCATGTATTCATTAACACCCTAAATAAATTAAAACCAATCTTTCCGTAGTAATCAACCAGATACAGAAAAATGGTTGATTTGATATTATTGTAAATTTTAGTATATAAATATTATTGGAATTATCATTAACTCATCAAAAACATACGGTACTTATAGCCGAAGTGGTTAAAACTGTCATACATCACCATTTTCTATCTCTCTAATCTATTTTACACCGGAGCTAGAAGCAAAAATAATCAAGCTCATTTTTTCTTCAGTTTCTCAGGTGTCGTTTACAAAAGGACAATGTTTGTTCACATAAAAACCCACTCTTGGCTCACAAGTAGGAAGCCTAATCTTTCGTCCTTCGTCCCAAAAAACAATGGTAAACGGCGGCCCTCAGAAATAGCGGAGCCAGCCATCTGGCTCGAGAGAACGGTAATATTATGCCTAGGGTTTTTGCAGGAAGGAATTGGTGACAGAATAAGGATGTGTCTAATATGGAAAGTCGTTTTATTTCCCTACTTATGCTCGTACCAATCCATTTGCAATTTTCTGTACATATTGCCCAAGGTCGATGAACTTTTTGTATGGAACAGCTGATAATTTTTACGCGAGTTCAATGCTGGCCCCATAGTAAAAGTTGTTTGTTTTGATCTACAGAATATGCCCTTAAAAGGATGCTAATTGATTAGAAATAACCCTGTATATAGTGTAAAACGAAGTCTCATACATTTTTCGAGACGTTTCGGGAAGTAGGTATTATTTTATACTAATGCGCGATAAGGTGTTGTTGCTTTAAGCATTTGAAAAAATAAATCATTCTATAAAGAGTATATTAATAATATTATATATATATATACATATATATATAAGTATATATATAGTAATACTTAAGACAGAGTCACGATTGTAATTCTTATAAGTTGAAATCCTAAGAATGTTTAACCTGACGGTTTGTTAAAAAGAACGTTAATACACTTTAAATACATTTCATTATAGTAAATAAATAAATATTGTTTGGCACAGTTTGGCATTTTGCTCTCTAGTAATCACGTCAACGTCGCAGACTGTGCCGGCATCGGTGTCATTGCGTTTCTTAGACAGCCACGAATGGGCGACATTTCAAATTGGCGTCCAACCCGTCCCTACTATGCATGTACATGCGTTAGATACATTATTTTAGAGTTTTCGTGCTCTTTATGTTAATTTATTTACGTCCAAAGTGGCGTTATAATTCAGCTATAATACAAGATGTTTCCTGTCATGTCCTCATAAATTTCATGTTCATAAACTATTTACCTTCTTATCAATTTACAATCCTAGATAATGAAGAGACAAATCGATATAATACTTGGTCTTGGAGCTATAACATTACATAGTGGAGTAATATTACTTCCCCGTTTATATTGTGAAGTGACCGGCTAGTTTACTCTTAAACAGAACAGTTCACTCCTTATCTGTCCAACTCACAACATTACTCCTTTCGAGTTCAAAGCTCAAGTAAATTTCGTGTTGGAGAAATCCACTAGAAACTTGTAGAAACTTTTCACGTTTCAAACTACCTTACGTTGCATACCTATAGTTTCTGAAATGAAGAGCGAAATGTGGTAAGCATTTTCTATGCTGTAACATTTATAAATACCTTTTACGTTTTGCTTTTGCAGAAGATAATAATGGTTAAAGTTACAAAAACCGTAGTTAGTTGGAAGATCTTTCGACTCGCAATCGTAAAACAAGCTTGTTAACTTTGGGGCTGTAAATCCTACTAATATTTATAAATGCGAAAGTTTGTCGGTGTGTGTGTGTGTGTATGTTTGTTAATTCTTCACACTAAAGCGGCTAAACGGATTGAAATGATATTTTATATAGAGGTAACTCATACCTTGGCATAAAACAGCTACTTTTTATCCGAACAATCGTGGCTAAAACCACAGAGCGCAGCTAGTAAACAATAATAAACAAAATGTGGTAGTCTAATAATAATTAGGAGACTGATCGACTTGAACTCGTGACGTCGCGGGCTTTGATAAATAATATGTCTAGATAAAGTCTCGTACTGTTTATGAACGAAAAATTACAGGCCAACATTATTATACTAGTGTGCGTGACAACCATGTCTTACACTCGCGTTGCGCCATTGTTGTTGTTATAGTGTGCGTGCATAAGAGGCTTATAGTTCACCGCTATTTTTTTCGACGCGCTTAGGATCCATCAGTCTATCTAGACATAGAATTTATAAAAGGTCGCGGATTCAAAACCCGGGCCCGTACCAATGAGTTATTTGGGGTTTATGTACAGTTTTTTATACCACTGGCTTTTCGGTGAAGGAGAACATTGTGAAGAAAACTGCACTCGTTTGGAGAAATGGCGATGGCGAATGTGAATCTGCCAAACCGCAACTATTGGCCAGCGTAGTAGATATGGCCCTATTGCGTTGGTAAGCCTAAATCCAACATTGGATTGTTTTACTTTTTATTTATTTAATTATTACAACAACAACAACAATAGTATCATAACAGTACTAGACCAAGCCGATTCTTTTGTTACAGATAAAAAATAATCTTGTCAAACTTAAAATTATAATAAATAAATAAATAATAAACAAATATCGGTCGACCTTTTTCACACAGCGCCATCTAGCCCCAAACTAAGCAAAGCTTGTAATATGGAAACCAGATAGCTGATAGAATACTTATATACTACTTTATTTGTAAATACATACTTGTAATACATACTACACCCAGACACAGAACAAAGTTAATTGATTTTAACTTAATATTCACAAAGATTATAAGGACTGGTTATGCTTACTTATTATTATATTAATGTTACATACAGCTTTGTAACTTTAGCAGTAATATCTATTAAGTACTTAAACACACAAACATACAAACACTCACACTTTTCTAGATTTCTTGTTTTGTGTTATATTCGTCGTAGTCGTCGTCGTCAGTCATAAAACGTCCACTGCTGGACGAAGGCTGTTATATTATTTTCTTATTATTAATATTTAATTATTTGGTGAGAATCACTTACACGAATAAAATAATTTCGCAAGTAGGAGTAATTAATAATAAAAACAGCAATTAATAGTAACCATTACGTATGTAGTTTTTTTTAAATCTAAAAATCTTTGATCAGGAAAACAATTTGAGACGATTTCAGAATTAGAACCCTGGATCCCACATTAGGAGCAGCCCTGTGTCGTGGGACCCAGGAGTTTACTAGACAAGTTTGAAATTGTATATTACCAATAGGTACCTATCATTTTAGATGAATATATGATTTAGTATTACAGGAATTATTTAATGCATAATGAGTCGGACCTGGGTATGCCCTAAAACTGCATCCAGAACCACTGGAGGACGGGCAGCAGCGTCCTCTCGGTTCACGGTGGTGAGCATTCTGCGATCCCCAAGCCGCCTGCCAAGCGTGGGGATTATGGCAACACCTCCCTTTAAGGAAGAGGTCTTCGTCCAGCAGTGGACGTCTTCCGGCTGTTGATGTGGGTTGACGACACGAGCGAGTCTTTCACCTGATTGTAAGCATCACGCCTGCCCTTAAGAGGGATTGGTCTGCGATTCTCCATACATATGTATTCCCCTATTTTCTTCCTGGATAGTACCTTTATCGCATTTTTTTTTATATTTGTCTACTGTCATTTTTTTTCAGCAATTAAGCAAATGTAAAAAAAAAATTACTGTTTAAAATCTTCATACTCATTTTTTGAGGGTTATGTTTCCGTCGCTGGTCGCTGATCAGACTCCCTCTTAACAGTAGCGGTGCCATATTGTGAACTTGCGAACACAATCCAGCATACACTGCACTGCTCGTCACCCTGAGATATCAGATGTCAAATCCATTCATGCCTAGTAATTTCCACTTTTTCTTTTATAATATCATTTTCAAATAGGTAAGTAAGTACCTGTCTACAAGTTAAACGATCTCGATTCTATAATAGACAGTTTATCGATTTGCGATGTATTTCGTCTTCAACCCGAACCTTGTCGGTGCAGAAATAATTTTGACTTTGTCGTCTCTCCGACTCATCGAGGCGGAAGGACATGACGCTCTTGATAAATCTCGGCTCCGATTTTTGCTGAGATTAAATTCTTGCCCTCGCAAGATGTAGAGATTTCTTTAACGTAGATTTTCTTGCTCTAAGTATATTGGAAACTCGTTTTTTTTTATTAAGATGTTGGTTGGTATTTTAACCGACTTCAAGGGGAGGTGGTCCTATTTTCGACTTAATGTAAGTATCTACTTTTTTATGTGTGTTCAACGATTTCTCCGTCAATTGTAGACCGGTCTTAAAATGTATTTTTTTTTAGTTTCAGAGGATATACTCTCGACGTGGTCCTCGTTGTTTGAGCTCGGTTGTTTTTTTTATAATGATTATTTGTACTTGTGACGAATATGTAACAAAACACTTAATTTTTCACATCCTAGGTAAGTAAATACATAATTTTGAATAACTGCGCAAGCTTTTCGGGTAATTATAATCGTTGTCTAATCATACTTTAATATTATTATTAATATATTAATATTCGTATTTAACAGTAAATTATCTCAATACTGGGTAATTATATATTGCACCATGTTTTATCAATCGACTTCAAAAAAGGAGGTTCTCAATTCGACTATATGTTTTTTTTCTGATTTTGTTGATTCTTTTTTGATTGACTTCAGAGGTGGTCCCATATACATTTTATCGAAATCGGTTCAGTAGTTTGGTTTTTAAATCAAAATTACTAGAAAATATGAAGATGTCCAGGTATTTGAAGTAGAAATCGGTTGTATTTTTTTCTAATAAGCGTATTATGATTGAAAGGCTAGGCGTTGAACCCTAGCTCACCTGCTCACCTGTAGCCCACCTGCTGTTAAATGCATTATGGAAGAAAATCCAATAGAAAAATTCTATAAATACGTAGCCCGGATTGAAAACCGTAGTCACCATAGGCATCGTTATGATATTACTACATAAATATAAAGTATTTTTTTAAATTTAAATGTCACTAGCTGCTGCTATCCTTTATACTAGATCTCTATTATTATCTAATAATACGTAGCCTGGATTTGACCACCATAAAGTCATAGTTAACTTTTTTTTTATACGGTCAAGTGATGATACGAGCAAGACTTTCATCTGGTGGTAAGCGTCACGCCTGCCACTATAACAGTAGCAGTGCCAGAATTTAGAATTTGCGAATACAATCCTGCGGCGCACTGTACTGCGCTCGTCAGATATTAGATGTTAAATATGTTGATACCCAGTAATTTCTCTGGTAACATTGCACTTCAAACCAGAACATAGTAATGCTTGCACACTACTGCTTGGTGGTTGAATAACTGGCAAAGATGTGGTACTTCCCCAGGCGGACTCTGCAGTAGACGTTAAGATATTACTATTTTAAATAATAATTGTTGTTTACTTTTCTATGATTTAGGAATGGATTTAAAATGTCTCTAGATTGCCGCGATCACATCGTTCATAGCAAGAGCTTTCTTCTAGAAAAGCTCGAAGCTCTTGCTTCTAGAAATGTCCCCACATTATTTCTCAACTCGTTTAAAAAACACAGCATAACTTTAAGCACCTACCTATCTTTAATCTAAGTATACCCAGTATGTGCGCTAGGATGCACCACACACTTTACTTAATTTATTTTGCAATACCTCTACAGCTGGTACCTTACCTAATTATACACTGGGTACAAAAATATCACTCACAAAAAGTTCGTGTTGTTTGTGATCTAAATTCCATCAAAAGAGGAATTTCTTTAGTCTCGTACACAAAGTCAAACGTGCAAAAAGGTGTGTTTGTGCTAAAAACAGCCGTGTTTGTGACGTCATAATCCCAAGCTTTGTCCCATACACACGCGACTCACTGGCATAGTTGTTTCCTACAACTTGAACGAGCATCTCTTCGTAAGTTTGTAAGGGTTGTAACTCCCAACCGAACACTTCTACTCCCGCATTAATCATGCTGGAGTGGACAGTAGCGGCTAAAAGGTAACCGCCATCATTTCCAACCGTAGATTCATAAGCCGGAGTGTCGTATAGAATAACCGCTCGACTCCAATCGAATCTGTTGAGACAACGCCATCTGTTATCGAATGGAAATACTATTCCTTATTGCGCCATCTCGTAGCGGGTAGTAAAGCTATTTGACATCTAGCGGATTTACGGTGTGCTATTTCACTTTCTTATGTAGTACTGAACTTATATTATAGATGGCAGTTTAATAAATAAACACTTACTTGTGTATTTGTAGCCAAGATAAATCTTCAGGTTCTCCGTATAGTTCAGGCCGGCGCTAGATGTGGTATCCCAGGGTGTATAAATGATGTCTTCCTTCTTCAAGAAGTTGGCAAACGACTTCATCATGAGTAGACAGGTAGATTTTCCGGCGACGTGGATTTGAGCCTCTGGCTCGTTGATCAGAAGCAGTTGCCTCCACCCGAAACTAGATGGCGTGAAAATAAAATGCGTTAGCAAAGCGAACACGTGCAGAAAACAGTGCAGACAATCACACAAATATTTTTATCCGGGTGTTTATTTTTTAATTGATTAGAAATCCATGATACGTAATTCCTTATTAAAAGATTAGATACTTAGGAGACAATTCGAGCTTTGGGTACCTACGAGTTGCATTTACAACTGAACGCTACCGAAGGTCGGTAAACATAATTTCCCGGATACCTCCCGTGGTTTGTCCTAAAACAGCAAAGGCCTTCGTGCAAAATAGATTAGGTGCCACGACATGGTACTAATGAACTCTGATACCAAACACGTTTCACCAGTGGTAGGTAGGTAATGTAATTTATGTAGGTACCTAAGGTAGTGATCGATTATTACATACAAGCTTGCCTAGAATTTAAAAAAGGCTTTCAGTTTTGATCGGCAAATAAAACCTCTATACCACATTCATACAGATGGTTCCACAGTTGGTGCTCTATAGGCTCTATAGATACCTAGTCATAGCTTGGCAAAAGTCTTGAAGCAGAAACTTTTTTAGCTTTTTTCTCCTAGCAGTTTATCCAATCATGTTCCTCAGACTTACTACAGAGTTACTAGAATTTAGAACTAAGTACCTATTTGCGAGAGGGATAGTTTTGAATACCTACTGTAGATCTATTAATTTTTACTCTCTTTTGCATAGTACCTATACAAAAGACCTTATGCACCTACCTATGATATCATTTTTATTACAGTCATCATAAGAATGCTCGCAACCGTCACCTTAACTGTTTTTTTTTTTGTAACGTATGCTACTAGGTACTGTGCTTTGTGACTAACGTGGATTTTGTATCTCTATACGTGTATTTTATTATAATGAGTCTTGGAGGAATCAGCACTTAGGTAATCACTGTATTAAGTACCTCCTTAGACAAGAGTACCAAAGATGGAGCAAATTTGGTACTTATGCAATGTAAGTTGCTCCAGTAAGGAAAAACTTTGCTGGAAATTAATGCCTTTTTAACATCATCATCATCAGCCCGGAGACGTCCACTGCTGAACGAAGGCCTCCCCCTTAGACCGCCACACTGTACGACAACCTGCCATTTACATCCACCGGTTGCCCGCGACATTTACAATGTCGTTGGTCCACCTAGTAGGAGACCTTCCTACGCTGCGTCTTCCGGTTCGCGGTCGCCACTTTCCTTAACCTTTCTTCCCCATCGCTTGTCAGTTCTTCGAGCGATGTGGCCTGCCCATTGCCACTTCAACTTGCAAACCTTGCGAGCTATGTCGGTAGCTTTGGTTCTTTGGCGAATATCCTCGTTCCGGATTCTATCGCGCAAAGTAACTCCGAGCATAGCTCTCTCCATTGCCCATCAACAATATTATTATATATTGCAATATTATTATTATTTTTATTGCCGTTGCTCCTTTTTAACATACACTACTATAAATAATCTAAGTACACAACCTATTTATACAAATCCACTGAACCAATCCAGATAATACTATACCTAACTGATAAGCGTAAAAGCCAGGTGTGTCCAAAAATACATTGCTTTTATTATTTTCAAACGGTTTGAGTGACAATGCGGGAGATAAGCCGCCATTTGCGTTGATACAAATGGTATGTAGTAGGTACCTAGGTAAATAAAATTATATGTAGGCATATCATCATCAGCTCGATGAAGTCCACTGCAGGATGAAGTGCCATAATCCCCAAGCTTGGCAGGCGGCTTGGGGATCGCAGAATTCTCACCAACGTTAACCGATAGGAAGCTGCATCCCGTTCTCCGGTGGCTCTGGATGCAGTTTTAGGACATACCCAGGTCCAGATCCAGGTAGGCGTAGGTATATTGATTTGCTATAAGTTGAATTCTAACCGGGATAGAAATTCGAATCAAAAATGCTATATTGAGTACTGTAGTAGTAGAACAAAACTGGTTAATAGATCTTCTAGTTCTTTAGTTAGTTCTGGTCTAGTTCTTTGTTTTGAAGTTATAGTGATGAAAATTGATATTTGGGTAGTTCATTCAAGGGGGGAGGGGGTGGGAAGGGGTGGTTGGGGAGGGTGAATTTTGGGAGCAGGCCGAATTGCTTCGTACGCGGACGAAGTCGCGGGTGACCTCTAGTAATGTAATAAGGGTCTTACTTAAAAACTTTGCTTAAGTGGACAAAAGTCATTTAACTTCTGCGGAATACAAAAATTAAGTACGCCTTATTAACTAACGTCATTTAG
Source organism: Erannis defoliaria (assembly GCA_905404285.2). NCBI lineage: Eukaryota > Metazoa > Arthropoda > Insecta > Lepidoptera > Geometridae > Erannis > Erannis defoliaria. Next base: position 3,723,549 of record FR990066.1, on the reverse strand, counting down.
ATTTAAGCGGTGTTTTAAGTACCTACGGCCCATTGCATCTAATGCTCATCATAATAGCGGTCAGGGCTTGCAAGTTGAAGTACTTTAAGTAGGCCACAACGTGGACCGACGACATTGTAAAAGTCGTAAAAGTAATCGTAAAGTCGTAGTTGTATTGTTGTATTGTGTGTGTTGTTGTCTTGTGTGTGCGAAGTAGGACGCAGCTGCACGCGCGTCGGGCTCTGTTTTCACTCTTTGAAAAAGGTCACCATGTGATAGAAACTATAATCGGAGTATCCGATTTAATTAAACGTGAGTATTCCCGTATAAATAAAACAGAAATGTGTCAAAACCACGTCATTTTTCATAATAAAATTGTAAAAGTCGCGGGAAACCGGTGGATGCAAATAGCTGGTTGTCGTACATCATCATCAGCCCGGAGACATCCACTACTGAACGAAGGCCTCCCCCTTAGACCGCCACACCGTACTGTGCGTGTGGTTGTCGTACAGTGTGGCGTAAAGGCCTTTTAAACACCCGGTGCGACCTTCTATAATTGCGCCCCTGAAAAGACAGCGCCCGGTACGAGCTTCTATAATTGCGCCCCTGAAAAGACAGCGCCCGGTACAAGCTTCTATAATTGCGCCCCTGAAAAGACAGCGCCCGGTACGAGCTTCTATAATTGCGCCCCTGAAAAGACAGCGCCCGGTACGAGCTTCTATAATTGCGCCCCTGAAAAGACAGCGCCCGGTACGAGCTTCTATAATTGCGCCCCTGAAAAGACAGCGCCCGGTACGAGCTTCTATAATTGCGCCCCTGAAAAGACAGCGCCCGGTACGAGCTTCTATAATTGCGCCCTTTAAAAGAAAAATATTCAAAACTTGGTCCTGGTCTGGTCATTTTTGCGCCCGTCCAGGACCAGCGCCCGGTGCCTGGGCACCGCTGGCACCGCCCTATTAACAGCACTGAGGGGGAAGCCTTTGTTCAGCAGTAGACGTCTGCGGGCTGATGATGATGATGATTATGTCTAACGAATTTTCCGAGTAAACCTGCATATTTCCGGAGAAGAAATTCAATGACGAATGTGAATGCCTCAAACAGCACCAAGCTCGCGTTTGGAGAATCGCCTACTTCAAGAGTAGGTATAGTCAGCAGCGGGATGTCAGGATTGACAAGATGTTCAAATTGAAATTCCTTAATTATTTTTATTCCATACCTATTTGACTTTCATAACTTTGTAATATCTCACTACTTAACATTCAAGCTTCGTATAATTGACTCGGAGGGACAGAATTGGGTGAACTTTGAAATATTCAAATATTCGGAAATAATTTAGGAAAATTATAAAGTTTTATTCGTTACGTTAATTCAATATTTTATTATTTCCCTCACCAATCATGCTACGATGTAACTTCGTATTAGTAGATATTAGCGGCGTAGCATAAGCTACGACAAGCTGGTAGCTCCTGCGAGGAGGTACGATTCTCTAAAATCACGTGTTAGGTTAGTATCAGATGTTTACATGTTTGTACTGTCAACCCAGTAGTTACCACAAGAAAAAAACAGACCCAACGTTTGCATATTCTATAGGTTTCATACTTTCGATGGCTATTAAATGTATTCGTTATACTCATGTGTGCAATATTAAATAAAAAGTATTTTTATAATTTTTTATTAATCATAACTTTGCTAGGTTTTTTAGCCAACCTACTCCCGATGTATTTTCTAACATACTTAATTTGATAACAATCAATTTCCTTCGACTAAACAGATGGGTGAAGGTCGTTGTTCATCGGATCTTAGACTATTAATAAACAGAAAGTTTCCCTCAATTCAAATCATCTTAAAATCAATTCGTCATAAGTTAGAAATAACTTTATTCATCTCCAAGTTTCCACTTCCATAAATCTTCATTTAAGAGGATGTAATCCATTTTCGCCCTTTATTATGTACTCGCGCATTTATTATTATGTATTACTATTTAATAAGTACCTAATTGATGACGAAGAAAGTGAAATGAAGGCGACTTTTCAAATGATATTTACAGATATTGAAACATTTGCTTTGATGTCTTAAATTACTTATTTTATTAGATCATATTAGATCTCTAATTTTTTTTATGTTAATTAAAGTGTTTCATTTAAAAATTTTAGTACGCATTATATAAATAAAACAAATTTAAGCTTCGTTATCTAATAATTGAAATGAAGGTTTAATTTTCTTCGATATGACATGTAATCTGCGCGCCCACTGCGCCGGCATCGGGGCGGACGGAGCGCACGGATCTGTTGCTTTGGATTGATTTCTATGGGACTGCGTGCACTGGATCGGCAAATCGTGACAGATACCGGTATTTCTGCCGAAGACGTCATCCGCGGCGAAAGCGCCATTCGGAAAATACCGGTAGTTCTACCGATGACGTTATCCGCAGTGAACGCGCCATTAGGAAGTCGATAAAGCGGATGCAAAATCCGAATGCAGTGGACGCAACCTTTATAAATGCCGACGCTCCGTCCGCTCCGATGCCAGCGCTGTGGACGCGCAGCTTTAGTTGTAATCTTAATCTAGTCAAAGGTGAGACTAGCTCAAGGCTCAGGGTTATTTTTGTATCATTTTCTATTTCAATTTCTAGTATGTATGTATGTATGTTCGTATAGGCTGAGTGGCCAGTTCTAGTGTCAGAGTTAATGTGCCGCCCGAAGGCCTCTGACATGGCTGACGGTTGTTGTTATAGAAACTAGAACAAACAACCGGGACCAACAATTTAAAGTGTCATCCTACGGTAGTGCTCAGAAATAAAGGCCACTCACGGTCACCCATCCAAAGACTGACCGGACCGTCCATCTCTTAACATCGGTGATCGTTTAGAATCACCTAGACAAGCTACGCCACGAGCGCTACAATTTCTAGTGTACGCAACTAAGAGTATTTCGATCGATCTGTCTATATATAATATAGTAATTTTATTATTATCTACTAACAAACGTGTGGACACTAACGCTGTAGACCCATGAGCGCAAAATGGTTCATTGCTTCGACAGCGAACTGCAGTGGTTAATAAAATGTACAGACGCTAATCAAAAATCTTTATTATATTTATTGCTATAGTCATTATTTAGTATTTAATACTTTAGTATAGTAATTACACTCGAGGCGGTATTATGCGATGCATGATAAGGGAGCCGAGAGTGTAATTACCAATGGCATACGCGTTCTATACGACGTTTTTTGATGAAAAACTTTGATGATCTTTTTGAGAATAATCAAACACATAGCGAACACGTCAACAATAATTTGCGGAAAACGGTGCGCAAGCCAGCGATGCGCGCGCAGGTAACATTTTCTTTAGCTAGTCATAAAAACTTTTTGTTGGTATTACAAAAAAACGAAGTAATATAGCCGGGTAATATCCGGCTATTTATGAAAGGTTCCCATACAAACATTCAACTTGCAGTGAGGTACAAACTTAACCGGGTTATAACTATTAAAACAGTAGTGCTGTAATGTAAAGTAAAAAGCACGAGTGCCTAATATCTTGGATTATGAGCCTAAAACCGATGTAATAAGATCCACTTTACGAGCGGTTTATTAGTCCACTTTTTTTGTGTGTTAAAAATATATTACAAAACTGAAAGTCAAATGTGAGTCAATGTGACTGGGAGAGTGCGTATTAAGTAAACGCGTTCTTAACCGTTCGCCAGTCAAATGTGCGCCTGAGAGCCCTCGAGAAATAAAAATATTTTTACTAGCGATTTTGTTAGGAAAAGGTATAAAAAGGTTAAGGATTTTCGAAAGAAAAAACCTTCTCCAAAAGGGATCAAGGATAGAGTTCGCCAGAGGGACCTGTTTAACTGAAGTTAGTAGGTCTAAATATAATCTTGATAATCGAGAGTAAAACGATAGGAGCAGCGATGTGTTATAAAAGCCTCGTATTTTACTATCCATGAAAAAGTGCGAATCTATGGAAAGATACATTAAATTAAATTAAATTGTATTTATTGAGATACGGTCAGATAACGGTCAGGCATTAGAATCTCACAAAAATAATTATCAACAAAAAAGCAAAAAATAATAATAAGGGAATACATTCAATACAAAAACAGTTCAATCAAAAATAATAATAATAAAAGTAAGAAATTAAAATTTAAAATAAACATGGCAAAATTTAAATGTCATTTAAATGTCAGGAACACAAAACAAACTAAAAGTCATCAGAGTCAGAGTTAATCTTATTGCATCGATCCCACTGGTCAGTTAAACTTTCACAATATGTCCGAAAGGATACAACAAGGGTCTTCCAGTTGTCAAATACAATGTCAAGTTCAGTGTTGGCGGCAAGGAGTGCATTGAGGTGGCGGCGGGCGCGAATTATAATGGCGACATAAAGCGGCCACCGTGCAACCGCTGTTAATATAAAATAAATTATGCCTCTGACCGCGCCTGTTTGCCGGGAGACCGGGTTCGTCTGGCATGAACAACATTAACAGGAGGTTATGAAGGTCTATACAATCCACTACCCCTCGAAGTACCTTGCAACAGATAGTGAGCTGGTCGATTAATCTCCTCGCCTCCAGCGAGTTATAACCAAGCTGGCCGAGCAAAAACTTGGTCGTATACATGTAAGGATAGTATCCATAAACCTTCTTGTAGAGCGACCTCAAGAAGGCCTTTTGAACCTTCTCAAGCGTACGCGTATAGGTGACGTGATAAGGATTCCAGACACATGCACCCGGCTCAAGTTTGCTCCTTACCAAGGAATTACATAACGTTTTATAAGTATCCGGAACGAAGTAATTCGACAGAGAACATAAGTTACCGACATAGCTCAGCTTATCAGTAAGCTGAAGTAGCAGTGAGCTGGTCATATCTGTCGCAGAACCGATAACCACTAGGGTAGATGTGTTCTAGAGGAGAGACAACGAATCGGAAAAGATAGTTTAGGACGCCCTGAAACTCGATGTGTCGAGTGACGATATGCGTAGAACAGCCGGTAATGGTTGGGAGCGGATAGCTGAAGATCGGGCTGAGTGGCGTGTCTTGGGAGAGCCCTATGCCCAGCTGTGAGTTATGTTTGATTATGATGATGATGATGATGAAGATTTTACAATCTTCGACCGTCACCGTCTCTGATAAGCTACAGTCAGAAATCTAGTCCATCGACACTAAAAAAAACATAGTTCAAACATAGTATCTCCAACTGAAAAATAATATTCTTTCTATAAAAAGTTCTGAAAACTGGCTATAAATTGACTTTAGTAGTACTATAATCGTATTTCTGGTTATCATAACTTTCCTACTTCAAACTGGCTTACCTAACTTGGCGATGCGGTCAAAATTGGGCTATATATAAAGCAAACGGCGATAACCGATCCAGCCAATAGAGCCGGGATTTATAATGCTAAGGTAGCTGAATCGAGACCACCCCAACCCTTAAAGCTAATACGAGTAAGATATCACTACCACTTCATCGATAGTAGATATTTCTTTATATTAAACTTTTGAAGTATGGCTAAGGGTAAAGCTTCGAATCCTGGGACCTGGGTAAGTTCTAAAATTGCTACCAGAACCACCGGAGGACCGGCAGCAGCGTCCTCTCAGCTTACGGTGGTGAGCATTCTGCGATCCCCAAACCGCCTGCCAAGCGTGGGGATTATGGCAACCCCTCCCTATTAAAGGAGAGGCCTTCGTCCAACATGGACGTCTTCAGGCTGATGATGAAAGCCTTGATTCCATTGCTGGATAGGATGTGCATGCAGAAGCTACGCACATTAGCTACGAGTAGATGGTTGTATTTGTCTGCGTGTCTAACTTTCAACTTTGGCACATCCTCATCACCATTCATCCTTTTGTGCATATTTTTTTACCGTCCGTGATTTCCTGATCCCGTCCGTGATCGCTTTTATTTAGCTAATATGATTTTGTATAGTTTATTCGTTCATAAGTGTGTAGAATGAAGTTACTATCTACTGAATAAATAAATAGTGGCGTTAATAGGCTAGATGACTGGTTTTTTATTGTCCTATTAAAATGTGGCTCATAAATATAGCTGATTCATGAAAAGAAAACGAAAATCTAATCAAAAATAAACAACTTAATAAGCATTATAAAATCATGGTAGACAGAGAGGCGAAACAGCAAATCGTGACGTCATTTCTCTGTACGCCGTATAAATTCTATTCTGACAAGTAAGGCGTGACGTCATTTTTCTTTTTGTGGGAAAGGGACAGAGTTTTCTCTAACAAAAACTTTAAACGCTCATACATCAGAACATTAATAACCGATTAAAATGTTTTTTTCAATAAACATACTATATTTACTTAAATTCTTCATCAAAGCTATTGGTGTCAACGATATAAACATCAGTCATCTACCCTATTGGCGCAATACATAGGTATTGCCATTTAACGAAGCAATATTGCCAGCATGCTGACAGAAGTTTTGAGTATTTGAATTTTGTTTAGACTATTGGTTTCTAGGCGGCCTATAATATTCGTTTTTATTCAAGTGTAGCAGCATACAACTAGAACTAGACTGAATTTATATATTTTTAAGTTAATAAATGGAATTAACTTATATAAATTTACTGACTTGTTTTTTTTACCAACTAGAGCAATATTTATTTACTTGAACCAAGTATTCTATTCTATCTAAAAAGAAAAGAGAAAACTAACAAAGTTGTCTTTTGAAGCGCACGAAATGAACCTAGAAAAACACACGAATATATTTATGATGGTTCCATTACTCTCGGTGAAATTACGGGGAACAAGCATTGAGGCAATATCATGTGAAACATACCCTGTCAAATCAGTTTATGGAAGGAATCTAGAAACACGGGAGTTCCTTAAATATTCACGAAGTTTTCGACAGTGGTTGCGAAAAAATAGGGCACGGAAAAATTACGGGCTCAAATGTTACCTTCCTCAAGCATATACTATTGGAGATTCCATGGCGATAATTTGGCGATGTCATTTACTGACATTTTTTGCGGTGAAGAGGTAGGTACACATTTACAAGTACTTTCACGTTAACACTGCTTTAACATTGTTTTAATAAATATTAAAAAAAGTGTAGGTCATAAAGTGCCTAAAATGCTGGCTGCGTTGCCCTGCTGGATTGCGAGGCTGATTTTCTTTCACACTAATAAAATAAACTCCTGTTCCTATGGACAACGCCAAAAAGTATGTAATACTTTTAAACTTTTGCGATTTTATAATATTTAATTAATAATGTATTTCTACGATTACGATAATAATTATAACTCTTTTAATAAATGTTTTTTTTTAAGTGTTTTTTGCGTCGTGATTAACATACAAAGTTTGTGGTCGGTGACATATACGTTTTGGCAGAAGTGACCGGATGCCACCTCCTATGGAATACGCTCAAAGTTGCATAACGATTACCATACGCCGCTATCGCAAATTAAAAAAATATATAAAATTAAATCGCTAATTAGTTATGAAAAATCGCAATGTTATGTCAAGAAAAACTTTTATATTTGGAAAAGAAGGTAGCTTGCCATATTACTGTCGTTCTGTAACAGTTTAATGCCACTCAGAATTATCAACTTAGGTAGGTAATCTATACATCCGTAATTTGTGGGTAAACTACAAGATAAATATATGTCTAGTTAGAATTTCTGGCCCAATTTGAACTACTCCCTCAAGTTCTCACCTACGCAAAACTAACTCTGAGTCTTCGGAACTTTGCTAATTAGTTATTGAGAAAGGCAAGTAAAGGCTTAGAACATTTCCCATACACAGGTGGTTTACAAACTTCCCAATAAATATCTCTTTGTAAAAAGTAGACCAAAAAACTACGCATCGGTCGCGTTAGGCCAAAATGTCACGTAGAGCCTTTGTCTCAAAAAAATTATAATGAATGTGTTACCAATCCTTGCTAAGCGTGCTTTAAATTTGCTAATTAGGAGTACCTGTTTAGGATGGACAGCCTGAAGAAACAGCAACACACCTACCACCTACTATTTGAAGTCACTGCTCTTGGTTCAAACTGGGAAGCTTTTTGTTGTGGGCGAGAAAAAACGAAACCATAAAAAAGTTACAATTCGAATGGCAGTTTTAAACTGCAACCACAGATCGTGTTGTATTATGTGATCTATCACTATGCTATCAAAGCAGTAGCGTGTTTGAACAGCGGTGTTGTGCTGGGTAAAATCAATACAACATACAACTGCAGGCGGTAGTTTACAAATTCTGCCAAACGAAATGTAAAGACGGAGACTGACTTTTATAGCTTGTTTGTAATGTATCATTGGAGACAAGCTCGGTGTCTTCTTCACACCTTGTAACATTTAGCTGTGCCCGATTGGGCCCACAATTGTAACCGCACTGTTTCATTTTTACCAACTAAGAAAGATACATTGTGGAATGTAACAATAAAATTATTGTGAATATGAAAACGGCGATACAAGACGCGATGAACGCTCGCTTCAAGCAAACGCTTTCCATTTCTTGTTACAAAACGGCTCTACGCATCGAGCGGCTCGGCTCGCTGCACTGACTACTGTAACGTTACCAAAACTCGATACATTACATGTAAACTTTACAAGTCAATCGCCACCTTAAGATGCATGTAAAAAGATACTCACGAATAATTCACCAGATTCGATTCTAAGGTCATTCATTCCAGTAACTTCTATGTAAGTCACCGATTGGCGAAACAGCAAATCAGGAACTGATTGCGTATTCTAATGTCATAGGCCAACGTCTTTTACGTTACATTTCTTACGTTAGTACATAACGTAAGAAAAAAAAACACTATGGGTTCGGTTCTGGTTCTCTTACTAATGGTTCTTTGGAATTTACGTACGGATTTAAAAAAACATACCATTGGCATTTTACTGAATAAAAACTTTGACAGGAAATCAGTATAATTATGTCAAGAAAATAACAAAAGCGTACGTGAATTATTCAACCTTCACAGGGCCAAAGCGTGGTGGCATTACCTAATCATCTTTCCAAGGCAGGTTCATGTCCAGTGGCGGAATGTTGAAAGCTGTGGAGATAATCTAGCAAAGTAAATAAGTGTACTTACTGTCCCATCAGGTCTATGATGAAGAATGCCAGGTCTTCAAACCCCAGAGGTCCTGTCCGGACCAACATATAGAATTCGTCTTTACAGGTCTGCTTTGGACGAACAAAGTCGAAGGTGAAGCCGCCAGTTGTCACCAAGGGTATACCCGTAACGCCTAGGAACTTCGTGATGCGCGCCACGGAAGCTGTGGAAGAAAAAGAATTGTTGTTATGGATATTATAGTGCCTTATCTTTGTAGTGACAATTATTATTTGTCGCTTATTCACACGTTTTCTTTAAATATCAGCTAGAAGACGTCCCCTGCTCGACGACGGCCCACGCTTGGCAGGTGGATCGCAAAATGCTCACCACTGTTTACGGAAAAGACGCTGCTGCCGACGTTTTGTTTAATAGAGTTTGAATTGTCAACAAGCCTTTTTGATTTTTTAAAGAGTTTATTTATTTTTCGTCAATCTTAAATTGAATTTTACACAATCTTTTGTCGAAATTCAAACAATCTATCGTTGTATTATCTACAAAATTCACAATGAAATTTAAGTATATGTGATCTTTATAGACAAGATCATTGGTAACTTGTACAATTTCAAAAATAACTTTTATTGATAGAAGAGAGTATTGCGAGAGAAAAAAATCTGCTATTCTTTACAAAATGTACATTTACCCTGGCCTAAATAGAAACAGCAGTTTTTATTTCTCCGAGTAATGTTCATGTACATAATTATTTCGCTTTTAGGTAACAGTTCACTACTGGCCTAATAAAAATATAAAATACTTACAGCCATTAGCATAAACTCGTTAAATTGAACAAAAGTAACTTGAAAGGGGCGGAGTTCACAAAAATAAAACACAAACCGGGCGTTGTTGACAAGCTCAGAAACAGGACACTAAAAGTTAGGGATTTTTACGTAGCCCTTTTTCGTGTCCGTAAATATATTACCACGAATTTTGTTAATTAGATACTAAATGAAAAATCAAGTTTTTGACTAACCAAGCGATAAGCATTTGTACGCGGTTTTAATTACTTTAAATGAAATTTATAAAAATAGGGTTTCAGTTCTTTTGGACAAAGAACCGATTAGTTTACATAAAAAATATAAAATGGACCTGGGTAAGGTTTTAATTACTTTAAATGAAATTTATAAAAATAGGGTTTCAGTTCTTTTGGACAAAGAACCGATTAGTGTACATACAAAATATAAAATGGACCTGGGTAACTGGGTATGTCCTAAAACTGCAACCAGAACCGGAGGACGGGCCGCAGCGTCCTCTCGATTAACGGTGGTGAGCATTCTGTCTAAGATAAGATAACATGCGTTCTTAAACTTAGTTACTTTTAATATATATTAGAAAATAAATAATTAACTTGGTAAAGACATGTAATTGTTTTAAGTTTTTTTTTTATATATTAAATAGTTGGTTTGTTTTTGGTTAGTCTTTTTTGTTACAGAAACCGTGATCCAGCGAGTGGGTACAGAACTTGATTACTAAGAGCTTTTTATTCAATTATTAATACAAACAGGAAACGGAAAATGGAAATGCTGTTCAAACAATGAATATTACAAACAAACGAATCCAAATTACTTATCTAACAATACGATAAAATAACAAAGGCACTGTTTATAATTTACCTAATATTACAAATCAGAAAGTTTGTCGGTGTATTTGTGTGCGTATTTGTTTGATACTCCTTCAGGCTCAAAGAGCTGAAAGGATTTGGATGAAATTCTGTATTTTTACTATGGATATTATACAATATTATTGTACCTTTGTGTTACCTTCAAGGCTTAATTTTAAATCAACATAATAACGGTATTATAATATTATTATCTCTGTCATAAAGTCCTTCGCTTTACTTGCTTCAATATTAAACTAGTAAGAGTTTTTCAAGTATTTCTGCAAAGAAAATCTATTATAAAATATGTCCCTAAGCCCTACCCTTTTAAACGAACGGACGAGCTTACAGAAACATCTGCTTTGCTGTGAACGCGCTATTAATGGATTAATATTTTGCCGTCCGTCGCGCACGCCTGCCTTGGTTATCCGTGTCACACTGTATGACTCCTAAGCTTATTAAGATTATGCTTTTTTTGCTTTATGGATCAGAGAGCAAAACATTTTCAAAATGTGAGTTGCTCACAGCAACAGCAAATTCAACTTCAATCGGAATCGTTATCATCATATGCAGCCCGTAATAGCCCACTGCTGAGCATCTCTTCTTGTACGACCCACTCATCTCTCATCCCATAAATCCACAGAGTAATAGAAGCAGAGACGCGATTAAAGGATTTTTCTATAGAAGGACGCGTGATCGTGCGGAGAGGTGTAGGGCTCGCGGGAGGGGCGCTAGAGTCCGCACATGGAGCTACCATCTAGCGGAATTCAGAATAAGTTTTTGAGAAGTGCTTTATCGAAAAAAGTGGAGAACTCTTATAAACACCAGGTTTCTTACTCTCTCGTCAGATGTCGCTTTCGTAAATTCTAAAGACAAAGGTTTTAACTAGAACCACTAGTTTAAAAGCCGGAATAAACCAAAAACACATTATATAAAAATAATAAATTTAAGCAAGAATAGTTCATGTAATTTAAAAAGTGCTCTGAAACGTATTTTTTATGGTTAACGTTAAATAAAGTGGCGCCATCTCTAGAACTAGTTAAAAACACCAAGAAACATTACATATTTTCTAAAACGAACCTTAGAAAATACAAATAAAATTACTTACGAATGAAATGAGACGCCATTCATGTCATCAGAATGTTTGCCGCGATAGTTTTTACATGAAGAAACACAGCAACTCATTTTATATTCACTTTTACTAAGTAAAAACACTAAAAGTCGTACGTGTGTTTTGTAAGCCCGAATGACTGTTACGCGAGGCGAACGCTAGCAGACTGACCAAATAAGTGTGACGTCACACAATCCGTCTACAAATCCACAGGTTCGGCCGCAAGTTCCTCATCACAACTCCCTATCCTCCATGCATAAATCATCCCGTTCCTGTGCCTATGTTATCCAGGATCGACACGCAATCTTTACAATATCGTCAACCCAACGAGCTGGTGGACCGATTATTCCCGTTGTCCACCACCTGCGTGTCCGCCACTGGACAGTGACACATTTTCGAAAAAGTTGTGCTCCTGTTCACCATGGTGGACAGCGACACATCTTTTTAAATGATTCCCGTTGTCCACCATGGTAGATAGTGAAACGTTTTAGCACGTTCTGTCGTATTTCCCTTGCAGTGGACCGTGATATTGCTTGTTAATATTATTCCTGCTTACTTCGTTTACCGGTAAATCTGAATAGGCCTTTATGATGGTGTTGTCAGTGTGTTCACACGGAAAGGAATAAATGTCGCGCCCGCAGTGCTTTATTATTGTAAGCTCTCTTATTTATTTGATATGGCATAATAGGAGAATACGTAATAGGGCAGTTCGTAAAATGTATCTAATAGATTAGTATGTTGTTAGTACGTGGTAAGACATGCTGGGTGTTTGCAGTTATTAAGTAATCTGGTACCTCACATCACATCACATAACATCAACAGCCGGAAGACGTCCACTGCTGGACGATAGCCTCTCCCTTAAAGGGAGGTGTTGCCATAATCCCTACGTTTGGCAGGCGGTTTGGGGATCGCAGAATGGTTACCACCGTTAACTGAGAGGACGCTGCTGCCCATCCTCCGGTGGTTCTGGATGCAGTTTTAGGACATACCCAGGTCCAGGGTTTTCATAAATAAATAAATAAATATCGGTGGACATTTTTCACACAGCGCCATCTAGCCCCAAACTAAGCAAAGCTTGTAATATGGAAACTAGATAGCTGATAGAATACTTATACACTATTAACTTACTTATTATACTTTACTTGTCCTAATGTTTTAGGACATATCCGGTACCTATTTATTAAAAATGATTTAAAAACACTTTCACTTTGGCACGTTTCTATAGAAAGACGGCAATTAACGCTTCACATATGTTGAAGTTGGTATAACATACATGTAAAATATCGCTTGCTTTGTTTGCTTTATTTAATTAAGTAAAACATTCAATAATATACTAAATATTGTATGTCCACTATGAACAAAACTGTTGATACTACCTTTATTTAAGATCCTAATGTATCACAGTTTATGACATTAAATATTATCTGAATCTGAATAGGAAATTTTTAATTTTTAATATTTATTATCGTCGTCATTTATTCTTCTTCCATTATGTATAAGCGATATTGAAATGTGTTAATTGATAGCTTTAAATATTATAGCATATTTATATGGCTTTTAGACAGACCGTACACCTGATGGTAAGCAGTATTATTCGCGGTCGACACTATAAAAAAGGAAAAAAAGGGGTAAAAAAAGGAAGGAATTTGGTGTCTATATACGACCGATTTAAATTATTAATAGTTTGATTTTCGTCGATATAAAACGCTTCGATGGTTTCAACAAAGTTTTTGTGTAGGCAGCATTACCGCAAATTCTCTAATAGCCAGGAAGAGTATATAATGCTATTTATTTTTTATTGTCTACGATTTCGTACTAACTGTAATGTTACGATATCGTTTTATTCCAGGGTTGTCACGCCCATTTGTAAACAAATGGTCAAAACGTACAGGGTCCTGGTTCACGAATTTCATCATAACCGTTTGCGTAATTTTTGATATAAAACCAGAAGTGTCAAAATTATGCGCGGTTAGAAAATAATATGAAATTTATATCATTAGCCAATAGACGTCCACTGCTGAACGAAGGAGGGTGGGGTTGCCATAATCCCCACGCTTGGCAGGCGGCTTGGGGATCACAGAATGCATCTGCTGCCCGCGTCCTCTGGTGGTTTTGAACGCAGTTTCAGGACATACCCAGATCCAAAAAGTACGAAATGTAAGATGAAGGTTTTACCTATAATATACGTAAATACATAGCATTTTCTTTGAACCGTGGCTTTGGTATATCGCTGTGGTAGAACTTTGGCCCTGAGGAGGACTTGTCTGGTTCGAAGAAATTAAATCGAATCAGAACAGACGGATCAGTGTCTAGGTACGTGTATATTCTGTGGTATGCCCGGTACAGGGAATCATAGTAGAAGTTTTAGATCATTATGTTTCATTTTTGCATTTTACAGATAAATAAAAACTCACATTGTAACACAATAATTTATTTGTACAGGAAAACATCTCAATCTCGATCAAATCCGCACTTGTAGCCACGGCTTACAAAATTGTGAAAATGGTTGAAAAAACGCCGGGTCAACCAAATGCGTAATTCTAAAAATTCAGTTGGAAATAATTTTTTTCTCACATTTATTCAAAAAGACCTTCTTTGTTCCTCGCAAACAGGGCATAAATGAGCTGTGGGCTGCTCCGGGCGGTGATTTGAATTTGTAATGTGGATATTGTTAGTAAAAGTTCCAATCACCAAAGAGATCAACCACGGACATTCGTAATTGTTTATTCAAATTCGGATTTTACTTTTTTTATTTTAACTTAGTGTATCTTCCTGAATAAAAAGTGAGAAGTGAGAGTGAGTAGTGAGAATGAAATACACGTAGGTACTATTCTTATTCATAAGCTGCACATACTTATTTTCTCATAGAGGGTGATAAAAAGCAGTGTCCACCTCGGGATCAACACTATTTTTAAGCTTCACTACTTTGAATCCCTCGCTGCACTTAGTATTCTACTTTAGAATCCTTCGCTACGCTCTGGATTCAAAGAAAAATTCTCGCCTTAAAAATAGTTGTTTCCTCCCTTGGTAATCTCCTATTTCTCACCTAGATTGTCTCAACTATTTTTATCATCGTTATACCACCTTAGTCCACCGCTAGGTTGAATCTTACTATCCTACTGATATAATAAATGTCAAAGTCAAAGTGTATATTTGGATGTTTGTTAATCAATCACGCAAAAACGGCTCAGCAATAATAAATTGCAGAGCCGTTTTGAATTGATTTTGATGAAATTTGGTATGGAGATAGCTTACACCTTGAAATGACAGATATGCTATTTTTCATCTCGGGAATCGCGGATTGATATGCGGGGCACTGCTAGTAAAAAAATATTGGTAGATATTTCACACAGCGCCATCTAGCCCTAAACGAAGAAGAGTTTGTTCTATGTGAACCAGATAACTGTAGCAGATCAAAGTAGCAACCCTTGAGACTAAACATCAGTGTCGCGTCAGTGCTAAAAATTAAACAGGCAATAAAGACGACCCTCCGTCCCACTTTCTCCGGTAATCATTTATTTCTGCCACTTTAACAGTCAAGGTTTTCGTTGTGTCTCTTGTCTTGACCTCATTACTTTGTCAAATTTCTGGATCTGAGATTAAATTTTGTTTAGGTAAGCTTTTTTCTCGAAAAGACCTCTTAAGAAGAATGCTCCAATAAAGTGTTGCCAAGAGATGGCGCTAAAATTATCTTTTTCCTATTATTATTATAAATGCGAAAGTTGTGTATGTCTGTGTTTGTTTATTACCTCATCACGCCAAAACGTCTAAACGGTTTTGGATGAAACTCGGAATAAATCGCATATAGGCATCATATAGGCTACTTTTCATCATCGTAATCACCGTTTTTCTACATCAAGCGGATAAAAACGCTGGACGAAGCTTGATTGAAATAAATCTTAGATGGTAATCATGTAGTGTACCTACCAGGGATTTTAAATCACTTTCGTCAATAGAATGAATACTATTGATTGTATAATGCATTTTCGTTTGTGACATTAGTTTCGCGCCTTTATCAGTGGTAAGTACCTACTGAACGCAGCGCAGGCAGAATTTAGTAAGCTCGTATACTCAAAGAAGTTCCTTTAAATGGCTGCAGTCGGAGTTAATAATCAACGTAATCATGGAATTATAACATAACTCATCAGCAAAGATTCCCTTGTTCGGGCTAGGCTTCAAAGCCTTGAACATCGACGCAAAGCAGTTAGGCTATCGGGCTATACAACATGTAACAAAAAGGTTCAACAATACTAAAGGGTATGTATGTACTCATCATTATGAACAACTACTATGAAAAAAAACAGCTGTTCCATACAAAAAGTTTATTAACTTTGGACAAAATGTATGGAACAGCTGGTTTTTTTTCGCCATTTCAGTTTTGGCCCCATAATAAAATTTGTTCATAATGATGAGTACATACATACCCTTTAGTATTGCTGAACTTTTTTGTTACATGTTGTATATCGGAGCGAGTGCTGCAGCTGCTTGAGCTTCAACTTGCCCTTGCCCATTCTACTATCGGACGGCCAGGAGTTCGAAAATTTGACTTCGTTTCATGGTTGATATTCCAAAAACCTGAACGAAACTTGAATCCTCTTACGTTGTGCTCAACGTCTAACATTGGAACTCGCTGCATGAGTTTTCTGATAGATATATCTGGTTGTCTTCGTCGAGTCGCAAGGGAATCGGTTTCTTTCAGGCAAGCGGGCTTCAACGTCTTCCGCATTAAATCGATATGGCACTCAAACGCAAGCCTATCTTTATTCTTCTTTACGTATAAATGTCTTCCTTGCGTTAGTCTCGCAACCCGATAACGGCTCTACTTATTTGTATTTTTTTTTTGTTTCCTCTCACTACAGGAGTGGTTAATGAAATAAAATACGTGGTACGAAGTTCACCTGGTCATCCAGTTACCCCATAAAACGTGTTTTCTATTGCATCATTAAAGATTTAACGTACCTTAGCTTATTCGAAAGCTATTTTCTTTTGCTTCACGAAAGAATCTCCAAATAAGCTCACATCTCAGTTTCCAGATAGCGTATCGATAAATATTCACTCATAAATATACATGTTTTTTTTCGAATCTCCTCCTCTCACATAAGCTCAGTCGGAAAATAACGCAATTTATTCGCAATATAACCAGGCACCTAAAAACCAGTTTGTCAACAGAGAGGATCAATAGCAGATCCAGAGAGATTTATTGTCTAAATCTGAAATACTCTATAAATCTTGTGAAAAACATATTAATTGTGATGTTTGTCGAACAGTAAAGTTGTTTTTTGGCTTTATTTATTATTTTGTTGTTATGCGCCTAAGCGTGTGGCTGAGTGGCAGACTTCTCTAGTATACAGGGTTAGTTCTAATCAGTTAGCATCCTTTTAATTTATATTATATTCTGTACATCAACCAAAAAAATTTACTATGGGTCCAAGATTGAAATCGCGAAAAAAAAACAGCTGTTCCTTACAAAAAGTTCATCGACCTTGGGCAAAATGTATGGAACAGCTGGGTTTTTCTTTGCGTATTCAATGTTGGCCCCATAGTAAAAGTTGTTTGTTTTGATGTACAGAATATGCCCTTAAAAGGATGCTAACTGATTAGAACTAGCCCTGTATATTGATAGTCTTTGTAGCTGACTCCAAAAGCTGACTCCTCATCTAGTGTCAGCGTGAAAGTGCCACCTGAAAGCGTTTACGGTTGTTTTTTTTAAATAATTTATAGGCTTTCGTTTGATTGCCATGCCATCTCGTCTGATGTTAAACGAAGATACAGACTACGATGGAGCACGCTTGCCTAGAAGAAACCGATTCACTCGCGACTTGAAGACACCCAGATTAATTAGAAGAATAGAGAATTAGGAATATAGTACAAACCTACGGTGGTACATAATAAATCTATGGAACAAACATAACGTGTCATCTGACCCACGGCAGTGATCAGATGTAGGTAAATGCCACTCACGATCACCCATCCGAAAACTGGCATGATCATTAGTTGATACCATCACTCATGCTCATTTTGACGCTCCAATGTAGGTATGACCGTTTTTACGATACCTAGATAAACCAAATAATAAAAGTTAAGATTTAGCGAGATAGCGATAACAAGTTGAAAGGTTTTAGGCCTACTAGTAGTGGGAAACAGAGTATTTTTTGGATAAGGTTTTAACAAACCGGACTCTCGGTACGGACTTTAAGTATCTCGTATGAAATTTCATGGGTACCTATAGTAGGTATACTGGTACCTACCTAAAGTATCCTGGTACAGTCGACTTTGTTATTGTATAAAAGTTTGACATTAAATTAATAACAACATTAATTTCTTTAAAAGACGTTTTATAAGAGCATTAGAAGGTCGGCACAGTATTTGTGGCGCCCCTTGTATTGCTGATATCCAGGCAACGACGGTGATTGCGTCAGCTTTATCTTTCAATCGAAACATAGTAATGCTTGCACACTACTGCTTGGCGATTGAATAACTGTCAATGATGTGGTACTTCCCCAGGCGGCTTCTGCAGTAGAGTCCTCCCACTACATAATCATGTAAGTTGTACATAAAAAACTGGCAGTCCGTCTGATAATACAATAGTAGGTATGTCTTCATTGCACACCAGAAATATAGAACAACTTACAATAAGGGTACATTATTAGGGGGTTTTCATTGGGCTTATTAACCATCTATTGCACAAAAAATTTTGTCTTAGAATCATAGAAAAACTTCTCCTTGACATTCCGGTGCTAGTTCCGTATTCCGTATTCCGTATACGCATAAATATGTAACACGTAAATCAGGCCAGATTTTTTATTACTCTTGAAATACTTACGTGGAACTGAAAGAATCGTGACGATGGATGGATTCCGTTCAGTCTGCATTCAGTAGATGTTGTATGTTTTGTTTACTTCGGTTAAGGTGATTGGTCGAAAGCAGCGCTGCCAAAACATGGCGTTAGAATCATTTGTTGTTTTTGTTTTGTAGATTGTTATTCAATTTGAAGTAATGAATAGTCTTCTTTTTCTTAGCTATTGGCATCGCACGTTGTGCATTCTGCCAGTAATATGTTTATAAAGTATTATCAAGTCAAATGCATCATGAAATCACAGTTAGTCAAACGAAATTAGTCATATTCGAGTCCAAGTCATGCCCTAGTAAAATTGTGGCGACTTTACTATGAGCTTCTACGGAGTTTTGAAAACAACACTAAAAGACATATTTCACCACATTATATCACTTGCCCACACTCGTGCATGTAATTCAACACTCAATAAATATAACACCACCATTATTAATCATTAATGTGCGAAAAAACACAAGTTTAAGAAAATAATAGAATGAACGACATGATTTTTCCGTGTTCCCGTCAAAAACTCTCATGAATAGTCTTCTTAGCTACAAGAGTCAAGAGTATATATTTTTTTCATTTTAACTTCATAAACAAACCAAACTAAATCATAAAAACCCATGAAACCATGTTGTAATCAAACCTCAAAAAACTGCTAAATAGTAGGTACCTACTAAGGTACAATATTGTACAATTAACTACAATTATTATTATTATTGTACAATTTTTTTAACAAAAATAACGACGTGTAGAATAAAAACACAGAAAAGAATGACGTGGTTAAGTGGACCTCAGTGTTTTGTATTTTTTTGTGGTGGATGAATGCATTATGATGATGATGATGATGAATCCACCATGAAAATATACAAATTAGTACCTACAATACAAAAAAAAATACGATTTTAAATTTAATTTTCATAAGAAATATATCACAGAGCTGGTTTTATTCAATCCTAGTATAAAATTCTACTAACGTTTACACAAACTCTACATATCGAGCCCAGAGGCGCTATAGGATTTAGTATTCTTGAAGAGAATTCCTAAGTAGTGAAATCCTCTGATGGGCTCTGTGCTTACCAATAACTAAAGGCGATCTCTTTTAAGTGGAATGGATCTCAAAAATAGAAACATTTTTTTTTTTTATATGTAGTAAGAAGGTTTTAGTTTCTGCTTTAGGTTTAAACTGGTCTGAATAACTCATTATAGTGATCCAGGTAGGTTGTATGTTATACCTACAATACCTACATTTAACATTTTTTTAATCCACAATTGTCTTGAGTTGTAGTTAAGCGCGTTATCGATTAATACAATTTTAGACTATACAATCAATATTTTTACAGTGATTCTGTTGTGAAATATATTGTTTAAAAGTATGTTTACCTAAGACAGACGCTCGAACTAGGTAAAAATAATTTTGAGAGTGAGACAAGAGAAGAATGTAGCTGGGATGGGCAGCAATCTTCATGGCTCGATTGATACATAAATTTAATATAATTAACGACAGTTTTTAAACACTGCACTAAAAGGGTGTTTTTTTAGATTTTATAGACCCCTAGCAAAAATGTTTTTTTTTATTACTCGACTGAAGGTTCACCACACACATCCACATAGGTACACAGTACATAACAATTCGTGTTTCAAGTTTTGTAGAAGGAGTCAGGGAGGTGAAAACGTAATGAAAGACATAGTGATATTAGTCGAAAGGTTCCTTCTATAAATTTTCTCCATCCTAGATCACATCATTGCTTAAGATTAGGCAGGTTGAACACGTTAAATTATCTCTTAAACTTCATAATTTCCATTTTTTTTTGTAAATGGGTTACTTTTAAATTAAAAAGCTTTAAAAAGTTAGTGTGTTGAAGTGAACAATAAATCTGGCTACTGAATCACTGCGAAGATTTGAAAGTCTTTCAAATCTTTATTATGCCAGTAGTCAAGCAAGTAGAAAAGAAGTTTATGAATTTCTTGAGCTTTTACCGAATCGGACAATATAACGGCTGTCACGATCTTAATCGTTCACA
This sequence comes from Erannis defoliaria, assembly GCA_905404285.2. Taxonomy (NCBI): domain Eukaryota; kingdom Metazoa; phylum Arthropoda; class Insecta; order Lepidoptera; family Geometridae; genus Erannis; species Erannis defoliaria. Next base: position 3,702,937 of record FR990066.1, on the reverse strand, counting down.
CGCAGATTTTATCCCAAAAAACCTATAAATTCCCATTAAATTGCGCTAAAAATTGTTTTACTTGTGATTGTCAGCTTCCGTATTAGTTCTTGGAAGAAATGATCCAAAAGGGCAATGCTATGCGATGTTTTGATAAAATTATTTTTTTATACTGTTGGTTTACACATGGGTATATTAAGGCGGTGTTTAGGTGGTCCGGACCCCCCCTTAGAATACACAGCAAAAAAATGGATGTCCAAATTATTATGACATTCGAGTGTTGTTCGACAAATACAATTATATAATATCGTCTTTGTGCTACCTCCGCATACTACAATCCATATTCCATAGTTCATTGTTCTTCCCTCTCCCAAGACACGCCAGTCAGTCGCCGGCAGTAATCAGTTGTTCCTTATCGTCACTACACCGAGTCACAGGGCGTCCTGCGCTACTTTTGCTGATTTTTGGTCTCCAATCTAGAACACGTCTACCCTTACGGTTATCAGTTCTGCGACAGTTGTCGTCATCATAAGACAAGTTTAGTAACATCTCAGAGTGACGAGCGCAGTGTAGTGCGGCGCAGGAGGCATGACGACTACTAATTTTTTATTGCCTCATAAAAAAGCTGATCATCAATAGAGCCTATTAACGAAACCAAAATTTAAAATAATTCAAAAATGAATAAGTTCTAAGTATTTTAATTTCAAGCTAGACAGAGAGCGCGCTATATTGAGCTATGACGTCAAGCCTCAGGCGCGGCATACAAATGCTATACTAACACATGCTTCGCGAGAAAGGGATAGAGCATCCCCTCTCTATTCCCACCTAAAACTTTAAGCGCTCATATCTCAGAGATTTATCAGCCAATACAATTTATTTTTTCAGTATTTGTGATGTATTTAGTTATATTCATCACTAAGCCTGTTATTTGTCATAAATATAACATTAAGCCACACAGGCGTGTGGCTTATCTGTTATGTGTGTCTGTCTGTTGTTGTGTTTTTTCTGTTATGGGCAGCGTGATGCTTACCACCAGGCGAACATCTCACGACGTCTCGTCACTCCATCGTATAAAAAAATAAAAAGTCATGACCAGCCCACTGACACTCCACTGGCACTAAGTTAATAAACTTACTAATACCCTGATCTATGTCGGTAACTTTAGTTACTTATCTGGCAAATTACTTCGTTACAAACACGCTCCTTTACCTGCAAGTTACTCGTTATAATCGTACCAGATTTTCTACTATTTAAGAAGCTGTCAGACCAGATCGAATTTACGCCAAATATTTAGAAACAACTGATGAAATGAACTTGATAATTCCATTGTAATTTCTTAATAACAGCGAGCGTTAATTAAAGCAATGTAAATGATTAGGAGAAAATGTCTATTTAGTTTACTAGGTGGATTATATTTGGTCGCTAACGTCTGATAAACAGGTGCGGAAATCTGGTTTACTATAGCTCAGATCAAATCAGTTACTACAGATAAAAAAGAAGATAATCATATTTGACTGTAAGTTATAGTAATATAATTACAGTCTGGTATACATCTATTTTGCTGTAAAGAGGCAATTTTTTTATATTGTGACTGGTAAAATTTGTATAATACTTAGTACATGGATATTTTAAATGAAAATTACTAAATATTATGGGTACTTATCATTGACTGACTTTACTTGACACTGTACTATATCGGCTTTGAGCATAATATACCGTTGGAGATGCCAAAGGCGATAATCTTCCTATAAGATATAAATACAAATGACACACATTTTAAAATACTTTCATACTAATAAAACAAATTCCTGTTCGAATTCACACTAAAATAAACTCACAGCACTGCCAAAAAGTATGTGGTTGGTACCTTTCGGAAGAGGGGTCTTGGATCTTAGCTTGCCACATCCTGTGGAATATTATGATCAAATGGTATCCACGAGCACGGCGCTCACTACCAGACGAGCATTTTAGTTAATATGTCAAGTAACAAGATGTACAAAATAAAAAGTACTATAACAATATACCTACTTGAACCAACAGACGCAGTTGACGCAGTTGTTGATGTCATCAGAAGTAACAAAATCAACCAGCTTCTCCTAACTTAAAAGAGTCATCCTTAATTTTACCAGGCAAACATCAAAAGGCAATACTAAATTCATTAACAAAATTAAAATGTACAATGGAGTCGGGACGGGACAAAAAGGCTGGCACTTGAGGTATTTAGAAGCTCGTGATGGAACTCGATTCACGATCTTTTGAAGGGTTGTTAATTACATAAGTGAAAAAATATTGACTTTGTTTGTTACTGTGTTGTTATTAACTGTTTCAGTTAACACTGATTAGCTCATTGGACAGGCTCGTACAATGAGCTCTTTGCATTAATGAGCATACATTTATGATTCTGATTGAAACAGAAAAGATCCGAAGTTTTACACGCCGTGAAAAATTATGAAGCAAAATGATGATAATGATAAAATTGTGTTTTTTTCTTATATAGAGTTTCAGCGATCTTTACTCCCGGTCTAGCTGTTTAATCTTGTAATGGTATAAATAGACCTACAAATAGTGCGAAAGAACTATGTACTTTTGAATATATGGGTTATTCACCAACTCGACACGAGGGGCTGGACACGCATGTGTCCAGTTAGTGAAACTCAAAATAGGTTACAATTTTTATTTCGTCATCTGGACACACTAAGACTTTAAAGCAGGTCCAGATAGTGAATATTAAAATTATTTTATCGTAGGAATTAGGCACCCACCGAACTACGATCTACGCCACTTGCCTAATTAACTATTTGTTCAGAACGTGTAGAGAGCAGTGGGAAGAAGATGCGGCTTCTTTTTTCTGCTTTCTTTTTCACTCCTTGAAAAAGGTCGTGGGATGTAATCGAACTATAGTCGGAGAGTTCGGATTAAAAAACAATATGCAATAGAGTAACGAGGTGAGCGAGACGTTCCCGACGTGGTGGTAAGCATCACGCCTGCCTATAACAGCAGCATTGCCAGAATTGTGACCTTACTAAATAAAAAGTGCACTGCGCTCGCCACCCTGAGATATTAGATGTCAAATCGCTTCTTACCCAGTAATTTCACTGGCAACATCATCATCATCATCAGCCTGGAGACGTCCACTGCTGAACGAAGGCGTCCCCCCTCCCGCCACACTGTACGACAACCTGCCATTTGCATCCACCGGTTGTCCGCGACTTTTACAATGTCGTCGGTCCACCTAGTGGGAGGCCTTCCTACGCTGCGTCTTCCGGATCGCGACACTCGATTCGGGTCGCTGGCAATATTCCCCTTCAATCCGGAACACAGTAATGCTTGCACACACCCTACTATTAGGCAGTTGAGTAACTGGTAAGTGTCGTACTTAACCAGGTGGATTCTGCAAGGGAGACTACTACTATTAAACTTAATAAAACAAAAAAGACTTCATAGAGAACACCTATAAATAGCATAGGGCTTTCTTACTAAGCTACACTATACTTAAACTTAAATTGTAATTTTTCATGATGTTAACTTAGCTAGACAATGAAATAGCCTCCAAAGGCTCTCCACTTGACTTACACTCTGGAGAGTTGCACCGTCTAAAAGCCTCGCATAATGAAACAATCGAGATAGGGATCCCAGAGGAGCGCTGTGCAAAAAGATAATTTGGCCTAGAACTGAGACGGGGCTAAATTAGAAATCTGAATCGCATTTATAATAGCAGTTATATATGATAAAACACTGTTTTAAACTAGCACGGTGATTATTTAATGGATATTGGTGTTTTGATGCATGAAAGTATAATGAAAATAAAGTGAAATCGGTGAAAACTAATATTTTGTCCCTTCATCCTATTAGAATTCAAAACGATATTATAGGGGAAATACACTAGAGATATCTAGTATAATATAGCAAACGGACATTCGCAAAGTAACGCCTGAATCCATTGAGCTAATATCTAATGCCTGAATCAGTCACATAATTATATAGTACGAGAGCCCACGACCAAAACCTTGTGTCCATCGTTTTACGGTCCAAACCGTACAAAATCTTTAGATTAGTCGATTCTGAATCCGATTAGGTGGACAGTAACGTACAGAATCGTAGCCTGCTATTTCGAAAAAAATATGTATGTATATCTCTCTAGTTTTATATTGAAAATGGAAATCGATTATCCATGTCTAAAAAGTTCGTTTATAGACATTTTTCCAGTAGCATATGACCTGGGCGTATTTTATATAATAAGAAATTGAAGACTAAAAAAGTCAAAGTAGTCGCAATGGACATAAGTACATGTATCAAACAAAACATTTAAAACGCTAATTAAGAACTTGAAGGTGTGTTTCAGGATTGTAGTTTAAATAATATGTAAAAAAAGTCTGCCTATCCCAACAGGGAAAAAGCGTGATTCGTGTAGGTGTTTTTTTTTTTGTTTTGTTGTTAGAAAACAGTAGGCGCTGCTAATTAAAAACAAATGTTTATTGTGTGCCCTTAACTGTACATTTTTCGGCGAATGGTAAAAAAATATTGGTTCCGGCCGGAAAACCATTTCATACGGTCATGAGTGGCAAAGTTTTATCTCGGTAATATTGAAAACCGTTATATCGGTTAATATATGGGTCACCCACATACTATGGAGGATACATTTTCTTCAATTAACCACTGACCCTACGGGGTGTGTATTAGGAATGTTTATGAGAACGCTTTATATCATAGTTGTGAACTGAACCTATTCGCTTCCAACTTAGGGCTTGGGCTTGGGCTTGTTCTTTCTCTCTATCGCTCGCGTATTTCATAGTTTTCAGGATTTAAAAAAAAAATATATTAAAAAAACTGTTCACTTTCATCCCGTCAATAATCTTATAGAACTGTAATTTACCCACGTAAATCTAGGTGGCCTATAAAAAACCTTTTTATTAATTACAAAAATCTAAAAACGGGTAAAGCTTGTTTTATTTTATGTATCCAGCTTTTACATAGCCAGATCCGACATACACATATACGGCCTTACTTAAAAAAACTTCTCAACCGTTAGTCACTGCTTAAGATGCTCTGCGATCTTCTCTCTGTCGTGAAGTGTAACATGCAAGAACAAGACAGAGAAGTTTAAGCAGTGACTAAGAGAATCGAGATTACTTTAGGTAAGGCTGATAGTGTATGTCGGATCTGGCTAAGTACCAACCGCATCAGATAATGGTACTTTGGTGGCGTGAGTTTGGCGGGCGAGGAGAGTAACATACCACACGTAGTCTTTTAATGATTATCGACATTAAGACACACTTTACATAATTTTAAACGATTAGAACTCGGAGACAAGGCGTTCCGCTAAGTAACCAATGTGACCGCTCTCAACGACTACCCTCAAAAAACTTGAACTCCTCAGAAGGAGCGTGTCCGCGCGCTCCCACCAGCGCCTCTGTCGGACGGTATGCGAAACCCACTAAATGCCGATTGTTTGCCATCAACCGACCAACGACCAATCAGCGTCGCACGTTAGCTAGCGTTACAGCGGAGATGGCGCCACTTCCATCTCAAGTCCACCAAAACTAAACTAGGCGGTGTGATACTATAACAGCGTGATATATAAAGGAGGTATTTAAAGCACGCTCCGACATGTAATAACTTAATTAAGATTTTTATGAAAGTCAGAGAACCGTAACGTGTACATAATAAAATCATTATTAAACTACGGGATATCTTTTATGTTCTGAAACTACTTAGAGAGATAGAGTACTTCTATTAGATGGATCATGTGACAAAAATATAACTCAAACAAATTTTATGGTTATGAATGTGAACAGTTTTGATGTTAGTGTGTTTTAACTTGTTTTTTATGCTTTTGTAGGCGCAAAAGTACGTCTAGAAAAGGCGTTTCTATGTCTAGACTTTTTGTACTTGCACAGTTAGTATCCTGAGATGAAAATTTAAAACAATAATAAAAAGATTTCCAGCATCAGCGCGCTTTTTAACCGACTACGAAAAAGAGTAAGAGTTTTTTATTTCAGCAAACTATGTAGTAGTTTAAAATACTGTTGCACTATCCCGAATATACAACATGTAAAAAAAGTTACAAGAATACTGAAGAGTATGTATGTACTCATCATTATGAACAACTTTTACTATGGGACCAACACTGAAATCACGACAAAAAGTACAGTTGTTCCATACAAAAAGTTCATTGACCTTGAACAAAATGTATAGAACAGCAAATTTTTTTGCGGTTTCTGGGTTAACCTCATAGTAAAAGTTGTTCATAATGATGAGTATATACATACCCTTCAGTATTGTTGAACCTTTTTGTTACACATTGTATAGGCAGAACAATATACTTGGGAGATTCGAGAACTTTTATACAGCTTAATGTAATCATCATAACACCAAAAATCTACCTTACACCTTCGTTTTAATTTTAAATCATAGAATCGAGTTAGCAAACACATTAAACTGAGCAGACTAAATATTTACTGGCATTTCTATTTTAACCCAATGTCAATGTCGATCAAATTGTTCATTAGATTGAGAGCTATGAGTAAGTAACATCGTAAATAACAGCTGTTTGTCCATGACTTTGAAACTTGGTTGACTTACCTACAAACTTTTGCTATTATGTTCAATGTATAAAATAATATATTGTATGTATTATATTATGTTATATGTATATTCTTTATTTTGTTCACTCAAGTTTTATAGAATAATATTATAACCATAAGTTTCGCTTGTTAACAAACAATAAGTTAAGCCATAATAACCTGCTTTTATGGTACCCTGGTACCCTAATATGAACACTAAGGGCCTTACTTAAAAAATGTTGCAACATCATTTAACTTCTGCGCAACTTAAAAATTAAGCGCGTAATGTTAACTATCGTTATTTAACTTTACGTATAATCTAACTTAAAAATAAAAGGATTTTATCCAGACCGATGGAAGTCTAGAGACAACTCTTTGAGTTGGGCCATATCTTTGAGCTTGTACTACTGAAGATGCCAATGGCGACAATTTTCTGTCACTTTTTGCCGGGGACGAGGTAAACACGTATGCACGCTTACAAATACGAATTAAATTAATTCCTGTCGTATGAACGCACACTAAAACAAACTCGTAACACATGCAAAGAGCAGAGCTTAGGCAGAAGAGTAAGCCATTGCTTGCTTGCTGCTATCGATTTTAAAAGCATCTTCAAGTTCGAATTATTATTATCTCTAGAGACTTGACTTGACTTGATTATTGACTTCATCCTAGATGAGTCAATACAAGATTATGTGGACAATAAAATTCAAAATTTTCAGTTTCGGACCGCCTTCACAAATTAAATTCTCACATGGCCTATTTTATAATACGATATTGTCTTTTTGGTCCAAAATTTATTTATTCCCTTAGATGCTGTCAGCTTTGGAATCATTCAGTTTTACAACAGTTTGATAGCATTCAGCGGGATACACTCACCACCATTCTCAACACACCTTTTGACGATCGAACTTGGCGGCAGGCCTCACTGCCAGTAAGGTTTGGAGGTCTTGGTATTCGCAAAATTTCTAATGTATCATTTCCAGCATTCTTATCATCGGTTTTCAGTTCAACACATTTGGTCAACACTATTTTATCGCCATCGCTTCAAAATTTTGAAATAAGTTTCCTGTCTGAATCTATGGAAAGTTGGAAATTAGTTAGTCCAAAACAAAACCTGCCCAAGATCCTTCTCAGAGGCAGTGGGACGAGCCGCTCTGTGAGTTAGAATGTAAAAATTTAATAGTTTCATCATCTTCTTCCACAGAGCGTGCTCGCCTAGTTGCGGCACTCGTAGGGAGTCGGGGCTTTGGTTGCATGCGTTACCATCTAAAAATGTTGGCAATATTTTGGATAATCAGACCTTTCGTATAGCTGTATTCCTTCGTATAGGTGTCCCGTGCCAGGTCCCTCACCGCTGCTCTTGCAGTGATATAGCGGATAGGTTCGGCCACCACGCACTTTCTTGTGTAAGAAGTTTAGGGCGCATTCCGCAGCACGCCAGCTTGAATGATATCATCCGTCGGGCCTTTGTCAGTGCTGGCATCCCCTCGATTTAAGAACCCAACGATCTGATGCGGGATGACCGCAAGAGACCCGACGGAATGACCCTTATCCCATGGAAGATGGGACGGCCTTTGGTTTGGGACGCTACATGTGTCGACACACTAGCGCCGTCCCATCTTCCTAGGACAAATGATCACGCTGGCGCTGCCGCCTCTTATGCTGAAAACCTCAAACGGCACAAATATGGGTATTTAGACAGATTGTACATGTTTGTGCCGTTTGGGGTAGAGACTTTAGGACCTTGGGGGCCGGCCGCACATGTCTTATATAAGGACCTGGCGAAAGGATTAGTCGAGGTGTCGGGTGACCCGAATGCTGGCGTATATTTTGGTCAAAAACTTAGCATTGGTTAGCATTGGCGGCATTGTCATCCAACGTGGCAATGCCGCCAGCATTCTGGCCATCTATCCATCATCTACGGGGCTTTTAGTTTAAATTTTAAGTTTTGTATTTTTTATTATGTAGGGTTTCTTTTTACTAGTTAGGGTTTGTTTAGTTGTTAGTTACTTTTTAATTTAATATAAATAAATAAATCTTATTCACTCTCGTAATATGTAAATTCGTTACGGGTTGTCAGTTTTTAGTATAAGTCGCAGTGTTCGTTTTTAAGAATTTTTGGTTTCGTAAAATAAATAAAATGAAACATAAGACGTGCCAAGAGAATCATTGGCAACGACTCCTTTATTCAAGCTGAGCTTCAAAGGCTTGTACATCGATAGCCTATCTAGGATACATTTTGGAGAGTGTACTTCGGATCTGCATGATCTGATCCCACCCTGCCAATTCTACTATCGCACGGCCAAGAGCTCAAGAAAGCGATATTTTTGTGGTTGATGTTCCAAAAACACGGTTCGTATCCACTTTTATTGTGCGAACTGCTGAACGGTGGAATGTACTTCCGGAGTGGGTTTTTCACGATAGATACAACCTGGGTATCTTCAAATCGCGAGTGAATCAGTTTCTTCTAGGCCAGCGTTGTAGACCGCATCTTCGTTTAAAATCAAGCGAGACAGCTCCTATTACAAAAATAAAAAATTTAAAGTAATCCTATAATTGAGTATACTTGTTTGCTATACTACTCTCAGGGTTATTCTTCCAACTTCCACCTCGGGACTTTCGAATTCTGACAACTTCTAAACAAAAGGGATTTTCTCAAAGTTTTTGAGTAAAAGTATTTGAATAATTACATCGTCGGGTGATTTTCAGTTCTGCGTTTGACACAGGATCCGAGAATGATTGATATTCTATTAATTTGTAGGTACCGATAAAGCTCGAAGTTAGAGAAAATACCACAATACATTATACAGAAAAAAATTGGACTAACTAATACTTACTTCTATAATGATCTACGGTTAATATCTCGCAAATAATCATAGAGCTGTGACCACTGGCCAGTGATAGTTAAAATTTTTGTAACATCACTTATTAAATATGTTATTTGACTTAAAAAAACTGAGTTCTAAGTTCTTTACTGAAAAATGGCTTCTATTTATTATTCCACCTGTCTATATCTACTGTATCTTGTCATGAAAATCCCTTGAGAAGACACGAGACTTTCTATCGTAAGAACCTATTTTTCACGCTTCAACGGGTTTCGCAAATGCGTCCATAATTTTAGTAGATCTAGGATATGCGCATTTATGTTTACAATAATATTTTAGCTTTACTATATAATTACTGGTTGTCTAAAACTTGCTAGCGCATAAAGAATAGACAGAAAATAATTCGATTAAATAAAATACATGCAATTGCACACTTCGAAATGTAATCAATGAAAAACTGACTGCGGACGAGTCAATAGACTATTTATACTCATAGTTCGTACGTTAATGGGCGTTTTCACACTGACCAGAAACGATATCGTCGGAGTGCTAGTTTCATACAATTAGTACTACACGGTTTATCTTATCGCGATATCGTTTGTCAGTGTGAAAACAGTCATTATCGTTTGTCAGTGTGAAAGCGTGTACTACTAATTGTATGAAATTAGCACTCGGACGATATCGTTTCTGGTCAGTGTAAAAACGCCCATCGGTGTATATTGACAGTTGCAGTCTCAATCTAGATCAGTGGTAGTAATAATAAAAAAATACGTAAAACTCTGTGTATACGTATATTTACAATGTCCTAATTTAAAAATTGTTCACATTAACTCACTCTCTGTTCCTCACTAATATTATAAATGCGAAAGTTTGTCGGTATTTGTGTATATTTGTTACCTCTTCACGACAAAACGGCTAAATGGATTTGGACGAAACTCGGAATGGAGATAGCGTATTTCCCAGAAAAACATTATAGCCTACTTTTTATCAATATCATCGTCGATGTTTTTCATCATCACGCGGGTGAATCCATTGAGCGCAGCTAGTAAAAACAAAAATAAGGTTAAAAAAAACCGCTGACAGCGGAAAGGGTTAAAAACTGCCAATGGTTAGGGCTGCAAAGTGAAGAATCTCCTGATAATGTGTACCCACCTTATAAAGCTTTTGGATCTGACCTTTAGATACTATTTAATGTTTGTTACTACGAATTTCTGAAGTCATCTAAATTACCAAAGATGAAAATGACAATAAGATACCTACATAAGTACTGTTATTCGCTTCTTGCGATTTCCTCCAGCTGACCGCCATCATCTAATAGCACGTGGATTTTCTGTTTTATATAAAGAGTAAAAATGTCCGAGTTACTAACAACGAATATACAACCTACTTACAAAAGCTTCTACGTCCCTTATCTTTAAGCCGTCTCCGCGCACATGGGTTGTCTTAATACAAAACCTTGGTTTTTTCTACTCCCAAGCGATTGCTTCGCATTAGCGGTTTTGGTTTCAGACAAATGAGTTTCGTAATGGTACAATAAAAGCCCCATTTGGTTAAATGAAAGCTCGAATGTCTGTACCTATATAGTTTACAAAATTGGAACAGTTTGCAGAGTTTTAGTTTCTAATTTAAAAAAATGCTATGTAAGTAGTTAAGGTAAACGGTCGGTCGGATGGATTGTTGCCCATGGTACTACCAGTATTACTACCTGTACTACCACGGGTAAAAAATAGCCCTTAGAACTACCAAGCGATCCAGTAGTACCACGGGAAGATTTTTTTACCCGTTTTTAGGGTTCCGTACCTCAAAAGGAAAAAAGGAACCCTTATAGCATCACTCCGTTGTCCGTCTGTCTGTCTGTCTGTCTGTCATGACCCTTTTCTCTGGAACGCGTGGAGATATTAAGTTGAAATTAATATCAAATACGTAAGTTTACGGTTCCTTCGTGCTGTAAAAAAATTAAACTTCTAAGTCAACGCAATAAAAAATTACGGCCATATTAGTTAGTTTTTTAGAGTGAACTAAATCAAAATTGATAGGGTACTTCTCGTTAACCTAGACTCATGAAGTTTGGCAAGAAGCAAGGTCACATAACAGTAATTACGGAAAAAATCTGAAAATTGATGTTTTGTAGATATATTGTCATTTCTCAAGCCAAAACTGAAATGGTTATTTTGTTTGTTTCTTTGGTTCCCAAAAAATTACTAGATGGCGTTCTGCACCGTTAAAACGCGCGAACGTTTTGTTCGGTGTTTTTAGACAGTTTTGATCACAGCTATTTCTTACAGTTTTACGACTAACTTATCCCTACAGTCTACAGTACAGGTGGACGAGGGAGCCACGAGCGTAGGTTTTGAAGAAAACTGACAGCTGCATTGTTTTTTTTTTATTTCTTGCTTTTGACCACCATTACAAATAAGTTGGAGGGCTACAATTCAAATTTACCTCTTGAAAATTGTAGAAAGAAGTTTTACAAACTAGTTAAAACCGGTTTAGTTAGGCCATATTCTTTGCACTTTGAAACCTACGGAGAAAAGTAATCACAATAAATTTTAAACTTTTTCTTATGTAAGTAAGTACATCAGTGTCTGCGTTTTTTTTCTTTCTTTGTTTTTGGTTACGCTCCATGTGTATTCTGCCAGTTTCAAGTATATGCATATTACAAGTTTTTGATAGTATTAGGTCATAAGTCATAAAATAAAATCATGGTCAAGTCCAAGTCATGCCCTAAAATTGCCTAAATCACCCAGCAGCGCTGGTGTTAAAACTCGAAAACGATCCGTAATAAGTTTTCACCACACATTTTTTTGAAATTTCGCAGTTACCGTATTGAACGAAACTAGAAAATCTTTTAGGGTTCCGTACCCAAAGAGAATCCAATTGCACCCTATTATTAAGCCGCCTACCGTGCTGTCTGTCTGTCCATCTGTCTTTCCGGTCTTTACTGACCTATAATCTCGTGAATCGTAATATATAGCCGGTTGAAATGTTCACTGAACATTCGTTACTATCGCGGATTACGTAGTACTTGTGGTGGTACGGGACCCTCGTTGTCCGAGTCGCAAGAACGAGTCAGTATAGACGGCTTTATTTTTAACACTCTTAGTCGATATTTCATAGTTTGAAACCTGTTACTTACGGTGACCTGGGTATGTCCTAAAACTGCATCCAGAACGGCCAGAGGACGGGCAGCAGCGTCCTCTCGGTTTACGGTGGTGAGCATTCTGCAATCCCTAAGCCGCCTACAAAGCGTGGAGGTTATAACTGAGAGGACGCTGCTGCTCGCTCCCGGTGGTTCTGGGGGTTTATTCCACTTTGTTCACCTAGGTGAATTCACCCAGGTGAACAAAGTGGAATAAACCATTCTAGGCCATAACAGTATCAGTGCTAGAAATGTGACAAAATCCAGCGCTGTACAGAACTGTCCTCGTCACCCTAAGATATTAAATGTAAAATGTCTTTATGCCCAGTAAATTCATTGGCTTTTGACAATGTGGGAAAAAAAATCGGGATTTTAGGGTTGCCCCTATTATAAAAGCTATTCATAATCTTAAGTACAATGTGACTTAATATTAACGTCCCGCGTAGCCCGGCATTATTTTATACAACCACATTATACAGGGTGACATTGAATTTATGGACATTATCTTATGAGGTAATTAAACTTATCGTAATGTAAAACTTTAATGCAAAATCAACGTGGCAATAGGGAAAAAAACAGCTATTACTTACTCCATACATTTTGACGCGCGTAATTGCATTTTTTGTATGGGACAGCCGTTTTTTTTTGCGTCGTCAGGGTTGGTTTCATGGTACAAGTTGTCCATTATAATGAGTTTAATGACGTCCTAAGATAATGCCCATAAATTCAATAGATCTGTAGATTGTGGCCTGGCTTGGTATTAGACGACTCTGTGACCATCAGTGTTTGTTTGCAACGATGAAAGTAACGACCCTTTCTGTTTAGTACACCCCAAGCTTATAGTCAAGTAAGATGGATGTACGTACTTTTACGGCAAATATACACAAACAAAAAAACTATTTAGAAGATAAAAATTCAGAGTAAAATGGAGCACAGCGGTGACCCAGTAAACAATCAAACCAAAAAGAACCAACCATTAAGCACCTGTAAATTAAAGTTACCACAAAAAACCAACGGAGCTATATCCGGCGCTGAAAATTAGGTCCACTCTGACCGAAATATCTTTTACTGGATTATAGAACGTTTTAGCTTTCCAACCTTCGTCACAAAGGCATTACGGGAATAAGAACTTGACGAAATTGAATGAACCTGGACAAATACTTAATTTGACTACGGGTTAAGCAGAAATTACCGCGAAAAAAATTTCCTTGCAATAGAGAAAACAAAGACAAATTGGAACCAATTCTGATTTAAAACCCACAGAAGTTGTTTTCGCTCACTAAAAGCATTCTCTTTGAAAATTTGTGTAATCGGCCCGTTTTTATCATTACTTTGAATAATAAACAAGAGGAAATAAAAATTGTTTTAATACACCGTTTGAGATTTTTGTAAATGTTATGGGTGACATTCACAGGTTTATATCAGAACATACATAATTATAGGAGAAAAGTGTTCAAATCTGTTTGAACATTTGAACAATATGGTTCGAAACATAGGAGGAGAAAAGAGTAGAGGAGAGGAGAGAAGAGGAGAGGAGAGGAGAGGAGAGGAGAGGAGAGGTGAGGACAGGACAGGGGATGAGAAGAGAGGAGGGAAGAGGAGAGGTGAAGAGAGGAGAGGAGATATATCTCCTATATTACAGCACTTGAGTTTTATTATATCTTGGTTAAGTTTGTATCTCACTGCAAGTTATTATGTATGTATTCTTAATTTAACCGGGTACAGTTTTTTTTAATAATACAAACAAAGAGTTCTTATGCGGCTAAAGAAAGTGTCACTAGCGCGCGCATTGCTGGTTTGCGCGCCATTTTCCGCATATATAATTAAATTGGCGTTTTCGCTATGTAGTTGATTATCATCAAAAAGTTAATAACAATACAAGGTCGTTTTTTCCTCGCTAGTGTGATTAAAAACGTCGTATGAAACGCATGTGCATTGATCATTACTCTCTTGGCTCCCTTATTAAGCTCGCCTGCAGCTCGCGCTCATAATGCCGCCTTCAGTGTAATTACCAACATAGACACTTGTATCATAATAGACTTTTTTTTAGGCATAAGCCTTTATTAACTACAACAAAGACTACTTAGCCTACTACACAACAAAAAACAAAACAATTGTATACAGACCGATGAAAGTACATAATGTACATACATATTTATCATAATATACCATTATAACATTTTATCCCAAAGTAATCCGTGGTTAAGTTTTCTAACTTATTACTTGTCTCATTCTGTGCAGTTGCTTTGTGCGATTCAAAATGTTTTAACTTTAAAGTAGCTGGAAAAGTAAGTTATTAGCTGGAAAATACAGCAGTGCGGTAAGATATAAAAAAAGAAAGCAGAAGGTTAGTTCATAAAAGCTTTATAAAAGTAAAAAACCGTTTAAGCTCATATCACAAAGAGCCAGTTGATTTAGAATGCTTACTTCAAATTAAGTGCCGCTGCGACTGAGAAACGCTTTTATATTTATATTTAAATCTTCAAAGTCGCATCTACACCAGAACCTCCTTAATTTCTCATTACTCCCCAGAGGTTAATAATCTACTTTTAATGAAGAGGCAGAAACAGTCCGGCTTTATGCAGCTTCGCGTATTTGCCTAAATGGTGACATTTAAACAAAGTACCTCGTTTTGGCAGACAGTAAGGATGTTACCAACGTTTAGAGTCTGGTTACGTAGAATCCGAGAACTCTTCCCTTTACAATTTGGTATTCACTTTGTATAGCTTAGACCTTTTGTTTTGTAGCTATTATAGCTCAGTGGTTAGAACGATATCGCATGTTGAAGAAGGTGGGTTCAAATCCAAACAATGAGCAAGGAAGGAAAACATTGTCAGGAAACAATAGCATGTTAGGGTAATTTCTAGTACTGGACTGGCTACCTTCCTTAAATTGTAAATCTGCCACCAAGCATCTAAGTATGATTTTCCACGAGACACGACACCGTAAATTACGGTGATGATACTCGTACCGAGCGCCATAGAATCCTATACACCGTTTTCTCACACAACGACACGACACTGCAGGGCACACATTATTCAGTCGCTTTTCGCCTATATCGTCGGTGTCGTTGAGTCTGACTTTTTTTTCTGTCACGATATAGCGGCTGCGGGAACAAGCATGTACTTGTTCACGGTGTCGTGCACGACGACTCACGACACTTCGTTTGGCACTCGTTTCTTTACCAAGCCGTCTTTTCTTAGCCGTGTCGTCTCGTGGGAAAACGTATACGACACGACGTTTTAAGTTTATTTGTCGTGTATCGTAACCGTAAAACGTTCGTGCAGTGCTTTGTGATAGCACGCGCTAACGGTGTGTTTTTTTTTAGTTCCATATAGGCTTGTATTTGTCCGCCAACTCACCCGATGTTAAGCGAAGATGCGGGCTACGATGAAGCATTGCTTGCCCAGAAGAAACCAATTGACTCGCGGCTTGTAGACACTTTTAGCGTGCCCACATGTAGGACGAATTTGCTTGAGTTTGCCCCACTTCACGCGCTATAAACATGTTGAACTTAATTCAATTTTTATTTTTTTCTAAGAAATTGGATATTTTTTCATGTCTCTGGCAGAATTCACAAAGACGGCTCACAACCTTTGTGAATATTAAGTTTAAACCAATTAGCATAATTAAAATTATAAGTTTTATAAGATTAAAGTTAGTTAGTTATCTATAACAAAAGTAGTTGGCTTGGTCTTGGACTGTTATGATACTATTTTTGTTGTTGTTATAAAACAAAATAAAAAAACTGCATCTCCAATAGTATAATGTTCGAAACGTGTCAGTTGTCATTTTGCGAAGTAATTACGCTTGTTTTTATTCTTGACACCTTGTTACAAAATAACATTATTAATTTCGTCGGTGTCCCTTTTACAATGCTAATTTATGAGTCTGTAAAGGTAAACATTATTTGGGTCGTGTTTTCGTATCATTTTAAAGGACTAGACGTTAATTGGAGGGATGAGTTTTGATTTTTATGAAGAACTAGCTGCTTCTCGCGGTTTTACTTGGGTTTATGTTCTTTTTTTAATCTTATAAATGGTAGATTTCTCGCACATAAGAGCGAAAGTATTTCAATCAGTCTCGTTTCTGTTATAATTATTTACCAATGAAAACTGGTCGCACATTTAAATAACTAATACGCACACTGGAACCTGGGTATGTCCTAAAACTGCATCCTGGATCACCGGAGGACGGGCAGCAACGTCCTCTCGGTTAACGGTGGTAACCATTCTGCGATCCCCAAGCCGCTTACCAAACGTGGACATTATGGTAAGAGGTCTCCGTCCTGCAGTGGACGTCCTCCGGCTGTTGATGTGATGCGACACACACAAACACGCAGGCACGCAAGCACGCACGCACGCACACACTTTAAAGTCTTTAAAGATCTTTTAATAATTTTCAATACTTTGCAAAGTAGGGTATCCTATAATAACTTTAAAATACTGAAAGTAAATTATTCTGTATTTATTCTGCTATTATTACGCACAAAAATACTTGGGTTTTCATCCAGATAGATTTTAACATTAATTTGAAACAAGCCAAAACGAAAAGCCAATGTTGAAACATCCTAAGTACATAAAGTCTACATCTCAGATGGCGGATAGGTGTTTACCCTATTAATATAGAATTAAATGCTACTGCCTCTGCTTGATGAAAATTAATTAATCTCACATTCATTATGCGATTAAACAAGAGCATGCCGTGTTATGGTGTTACCATAGAGTACAGAATAAACATGATTGTTAAACTAAGATATTAATCTTGTAAGACTTTATAACTATAGAAGCTGCGCGCTTAAGTTTTACTTAGTAATCATCAGCCAGAACACATCCACAACTGAAAAAATGCCCCCCCCCCCCCCCCCCTAAATAATTAGGGGGTGGGTTGCTATAATTCCCACGCTTGGCAGGCGGCTTGGGGATCGCAGAATACTCACCACCGTTAACCGAGAGGATGCTGCTGCCCGTCCTCCGATGGTTTTGCGTTTATTAGCGATACTATCGTAAATAGCCCTATTTACTAGCAATCGTCGAGTTTGTTGTACATCTTGGAAGATGACTGTTGAATCTCAAATCAGAATCTTGTTTATCTGATCTTAGGGTTGATTTCTCCCACTAAAAAGAAAACCTATAGTATTGCTAAGAGAGAGAAAAAAGTTTCCGTCTCCAGACTATATGTAAAAATAGGTAACTGAGTACAAAATAAAAAAGAATCGCAAAATTCCGTAGCGTATCAAATGCCACAGAAAAGGTATTTTTTCTGTGATTTGTACGCACTAACAAATCGGAACACATAACGCCCATCGCATTTCCCACCGTCATGTGAACCATACATTTGTATGAACAAGCGTCGGATAACGAACCCTTATTACAGCGTACATTATTACCCACTCAAACGATATTACCATTGAATCAGGGATCGTTTGTGAATGGAATAAAATCAACTTTTTACGTGCGTACTTTTGGCTTTGTAGAATTTTACTCTTTGTCAGAGGCTAGCTGAACAAGGTTTACCCAAAGATAAAATAGTATCTAAAGTACATGAATTCCGTTGCTGTCACAAGTATTGGAAACATTATTATTTTCCTTACAGTAGTGAATAGTTATAAACAAATCATAAACACTATCAATTCCTATACTACATAATTAAAAGGTGTTATTGCATAAATTATATACATTTTAATTTACGAAACTAAAAAATAATTTTACGAATACGATTTTAACCAAATGTTTAAGTATTTTTTAGTTCCTACTATTGTTTTTTATTTGGTACTGAACTACTGCTTTTTTTAACTTTAATTATTTAGGTTGTGTCTTCGGACAGAATTGTACACGGTCGATCGGATGCTGGGAAAGACGGAAGGATGGACGGATGAACGGACGGACGGGTCCTGCTGTGTCAAACTAGTACCTATCCTAGTACGAGAACGAACCCTAAAAAATGAGACATCAACCAAAGTCGAAAAGAGCAACCAGTGTGCCATAATCTTCCTTAATCTCATCTTATACGTGATAGCTCTACATTATCATCAACACCCTCCTTTGTACACTTCGTCAGTACCGGGCTACCCTCCATTACCTCCTCGAATTACGGAAGGTTACCGATTGTTACGGAAAATTTCAACATCGTTTGTGAAGGGGAAAAAGTCAACCGGAAATTGAGGTATATGCGGCGACAAAAGGTAAAAAAAAGCGAATGAATGCGTGAAGATCGAAGGAATGTGAGAATTATTTATGACTTGAAGCTCAGTAGCTTAAGAGTAGACAAGTTAGTCACTTCTCCATGGAAACGCGGTAGTATTACTACTCCACTATGTAATTTTGTAGGTCCAAGACTAAGTATTATATCGATTAATCTCTTCATTATCTAGGATTGTAAATTATTACGAAAGTAAAAAGTTAATAAACATGAAAGTTATGAGCCAGGAAACATCTTGTATTTTAGCTCAATTTTAACGCCACATTGGACGTAAATAAATAACATAAGAAATACGAAAACTCTAAAATAATTTATCAAGCGGCATAGTTTAGTCCATAAACATTTCAAATAACTTAAGTTGGAATAAATTAACTCAAAGTTTATTCAACCACATTACTGCAGCCAAAGATCGAAAAAAAATATTTGTGCGCTCATTTATCTTTCTTTCTCCCTTTCCCACAGTTTGTTTGATGAAGAGAGCATGCTTTTTAGCTGCGCCCACCGATGAGTTCGAGCCGTCAACTTGTTGATCCTTAACATGTGAACTGAATTGGACTCATGGATAAAACACTTTATCAAAGAAACAGAGAATTCCGAACTATCCGCCTAACCGGGTTCCACCATTTTTTTATTAATAAATAATAATATATATGAACATATATGTTTATATGTACATCATCATCAGACTGGAGACGTCCACTGCTGAAGAAAGGTCTCTTAGATTAACACACTGTACAACTTGCCATTTACATCCACTGGTTGCCCGCGACTTTTACAATATCGTCGGTTAACCTAGCCGCATAGGTCTATGCTGCATCTTCCGGTTCGTGGTCGCCACTCAAGAAACTTTCTTCCCAATCTGCTATCAGTCCAGTATACAGGGTTAGTTCCAATCAGTTAGCATCCTTTAATTCTGTTCTCATTATTCTAATTATATTCTGTACATCAAATCAAACAACTTTTACTATGGGGCCAACATTGAAATCGCGTAAAGAAACAACTGTTCCAGACATTTTGCCCAAGGTCGATGAACTTTTTGTATGGAACAGCTGATATTTTTTTCGTTATTTTAAAAGTTGTTTCTTTTGATGTACAGAATGTGCCCTCAAAAGGATGCTAACCTATTAGAACTAACCCTGTATATGTACATTTGTACATATATACGAAGTTATTCGCCAGAGAACTAAGGTTACCGACATAGCTTAGCCTATTAGTAAGCTGAAGTGGTTGTGGGCTGGTAATATCTGTCGCAGAACCGTTAACCGATGGGGTAGACGTATTCAAGAGTGGAGAACACGAATCTGCAAACGTAGCGTAGGACACGTAACGTTGGAGTGACGATGTACGTTGGCAGTGCTTGGAAGCGGAAGATCTGGCTGACCTGCCGATAGCGATACTTATAGGATGCCGCTGCTGATAGTGGTCTGCCTTGGGAGAGGCCTATGTCCAGCAATGGTCTATGATAGGCTGATTATGATGATGATATTGCTACATATTTATATAGGTACTTATAACATACATATATGTTTGCCTTTGATCTAAACATCCAGACAGGTGAAAGCAAATTTCACCAGTTGTTGCGAAGACATTGCTCTTTAAAGGAGAATAGACTTCGCTTGCTTTGCTCGCTTGTTCAGTTAATTTATTGGCAAATATCGTGTTTGGATACACACTATTCCCCGAATACTCCAACATTATCCTGTAAAGCAGGAACTTGGGAACTTGGGAACTATAATGTGCTTAGTAATTTGGCGATTTTTTTTCATCTAAATTACCTGTCTTTTGAAGTTACCGGAGAAGGGAGCACCCTTCACAGCTCTTACCTAAAAAAGGCTAATTAAAGGAGTTTCTTTGTTAATATTTTAATTTCAAGCTCGGAGGTGTTAATTTTAATTTTCCAAGTCCAAATAAGGTGTTGAGGAAAGAAGCTGAAGAAAGAGAAAGAAGTTAATCATAACTTTGAATTATAATGAAGGTTAAGCCGATTGTTTCCCTGATTGACTCCCTTTTACAAAACTGCTTATACGTAGATATATGTAATTATACCGGACTATGTTGGGAACAATATCATCGATGTTGTTGGTCACTATGTCTACTTGGGTCAAACGATCCAACGAGATATATCGAACTTCCATAAAGAGGTCAGCCGACGAATCCAACTCGAACGGGCAGCGTACGGGAAATTACGGCACATCTTCTCGTCACAGATACCGCAGAGCCTCAAAATGAAGGTGTATGACCAATGTGTGTTGCCAGTGATGACATACGGTACTGAGCTGTGGACGCTAACTATTCGTCTCATAGGCTCAAAAGAGGGAGTGCAGTATAGAGAGCTATGCTGTTTCACTTCGTGACAAAATCCGTACTTAATGAGGAAATTCGTACGAGAACCAACGTAAGCTGAAATAGCTATTGGCAGGTCATATAATTCGCAGAACCGACAACCGCTGTAAATGATAAATCTGCCCTACATGATACCTAGAATCTTAATATTATTTTATCTATGATGATACCTAACAACTTTTTCGTCATGACTTTCCACAATCCGTTAATAGGCCAGATGACTAGTTTTTTTAATTGTCCTAATAAAATGTGGCCCATAAATATAGCTGATTAATGAAAAGAAAGTTAAAATCTGATCAAAAATAAGCAACTTATAAGCATTTAAATATCATGCTAGACAGAGAGGCGAAACAGCAAATCGTGACGTCACTTCTCAGTACGCCATATATTTTCTAATCTGACAAGTAAGGCGTGACGTCATTTTTTGTTTTTGGAAAGGGACAGAGTTGGCTCTACCAAAAACTTTAAGCGCTTGTATATCAGAACATTAATAACCGAATTAAATTATTTTTTCAATATACATACTATATTTACTTAAATTCTTCATCAAACCTATTGGTTTCAACGATTTAAACATCAGTCAACCTACCTATTTAGTTACACTCGTAACTATGATTATTTTCAAAATATTTTATTTTTTGGTTTTGTTGTATCTTTTAGTTGTTATCATTTAAACCCTCAATTTCGTGTTTTTTATGAAAAAAAATACCTGACGTTAGTCCGGGTGTCCGGCTTTTGGTAGCTTAGGTTTAACCGAACTACCAAAAGTACACCTAACTTTGACCTTGACTGATTACTGACTGAGACAATCAAAATCTGTTTACTTTATCTATGTCTTCAAGTTTATGATTTACGCCCATTAATCTTGTTCATTAACATGCTAATTAATATCAACCGTAGGTCACACCTGTCTTTACATCACGTAAATAGGCTTGACTAATGGATGGCACATATTATAAAAGTAAAACCTTCACAGAGCAGTGCTAGACCGATTAAAATACACGCAAAGGCGCAGGGCATTAGAAAAGTTGTTCAAGTGAAACCATAGCTGATCAGATAGCGCTAGCGTTGCTGGTCAATATAACGTATTCCATCAATCAGATAAGCGCGTCAATAGCTGACTTGACAGCGTAGACAGCGTAATTATGAACTTGAATGACTAACTATGATGGTTTTGTATAAATAATAATAATAAAATATTAATAATAATAATAAATAAAAATGTTTTATTTCAGGCAGACCCATACATTTTACCCAACAAGTACTTAAAATTAAAATTCTTATTGTTTTTTTTATATAACATTTGACTTACCCAACGCAAAGTCACAAGCTGGTCCAAAGAACCATTTTGTGCAGTCATTATATACGTCGATAGATGATAATATCCCACCTACTCCACCCACACTACACCGTCGGTCGCGCAAACTTATATACATGAGTATAAAGATACACTTACCCAATGCAAAGTCACAAGCTGGTCCAAAGAAGACGTTCGCGCAGTCATTGTACGCGTCGATAGCTGATATGACTGCGTAGGCCGCGTCACAGTCCGTGACGTCATAGGTAAGCCACTCGAATTCGATCCAAGGCGGGAACACTTCTTTTACTGTCTGGTCGAGCATCGCCAGTTCCAGGACTGGATTTACCTAGAAGTAAAAATATGATAAATGATTCAATATTCATTTTACCATGCTGGTGACTCTATTGCAGTCTTATTTTAGATGTATATACATAATATGTAATAGTAACTGTAACCTTCAGTACCCACAGTACTCACACACGTACACACAGTGTTCAGTATTAACTGAATATAAAAATCGGCGATGCATTGCGTTCACCGTAAAATTGTGTATTTTTATTTGGTTCGGAACTCGAAGTGTAGCCTTCTTGCACCAACTGACCAGTGTATGTTTGTCTCGTTGGACACCCTTTGGGTATGGGAGCCTAAAAAAGTATAAATAAAAAAATATGAATTCGAAATTAACTGAACTGACAAAACGAACGGGTCCTGGACCTGGATAAGATTGGCATTGGACCGGGAAAGTGCTTTCAACAAAAGACACCTATGCTCAACAATGGGCGATAACGGGCTGAAAATGCCTCAATTTATAATTTCATACCCTTTAGGGGAACACTGAAGCCGTGTAGCCTAATCGGGAAACCCCTTGACTTATAATCGTGAGGTCGCGGGTTCAAACCCAGGCCCGAACCAATGAGCTCTTTTTAGTTTATGTTCGGATACTCATATACCATTGGCTTTTCGGTGATGGAAACATCGAGAGGAAACCTGCGTACGTCCGGAGAATAAATTCAATGGCGTATATGAATTCACCGACCCACAACTGGGCCAGCGTGGTGAATATGGCCCATTCGCCCTTCCAGGGTAGGCCTAAGTCCAGCAATGGACAATTGAAAGGCTGATTATGCTTAGGGAAGCATCATATTGATAGTAACAAAAATCTTGAATATAAAACATTCTAGAATATTCAACTCGACTAACCAACAGGATATTTACGACACAAAAAAATGTATTACGCTCTAGGGAGAGATATTTTATGACTGAAAGGGTTTTCCCGACCAGTTTTCTAGGTTATGGAAATCGAGTGATAAAGTGGCGGCCAAACGAATGAGTTCTTAGGAATGTGTGTATTATCAAACGTAAAGGTGAACGCCCATTTATAGCTTAGCTAAATAGTCTTAATACGGAAACTATTTTTATGAATAAATATTGTTTATGAAAAATCGAAAAGCCTACTCATATTATAAGTACCAAAGTTTGTAAATTCAGATTAGTTTGGACGTTTGTACTCAATCACGCACAAATGACTGAACGGGTTTGGATGAAATTTGGTATAGAAGTAACTTAAACCATGGAATAATAATACATCGCCCACTTTTTATCATAGGAATTGAAAGTAAGTGAAACCGCGTGGTACCGCTAGTGAATTTATAACGGCATTTTTTTTTCAATCTTCACATGAATAGTTTTTTAAGAATAGTCTTGCGTTTGACGGCTTTCTTGTCTGAAGTTAAGCGAAGATGAAGTTTACGATGGAGCACGCTTATACCTCGATGAAACTGATACTAATGAAGACAAGTTAAGATTTTGTATGTTCACTTAACTTTTACAGGGATTCTGAATAGAATATGTTATGAAAGCTGTGTATACAATATCCTATATTAACATAATACTTGGAGACTTAGAGCTAGATCCTCCAAGACTTAGAGAACATTATTAATTTTAAAAAAATCGTAGAGCGCTGTCGCTATCGATATAATTCCACTTACATTTTTAGAAATTATGTTATAGTTATTTAAGTACACCTATTTCATATTTATTCCATAATAGCTAACCCAACAGACTTTGTAACTAAGTTGGCTTGGTAACTTTTGGCTATTTTTCTCTTTTTTTATAAACCTACTACGGACTATTACCGTAGTACTATTATTTATTCTGTGCTATTACGGACATTTTAAATCAAAAAATTGCCCGTTCTCAAGTGAAGCGGTCACCAACAAACAGCATTTTAATTGTTCCATAAACATTAGTGTTATAGTAGTTGTTTTAATATTTTAATTAGTATTATGTAGCATAATTTCAACAAATAAATGTTTATAGATGCCTTAGGGCGTTTCATTCTCTGTCTGTCTCAGTCTGAGCGTCAACCTTTATACAAACGCGATACTTTCGACTGAATAGAAAGCAAAATGAGTTTTCTTATTGCATTCCTATTATTAAAAGTAGGGTTATAGCACTCTTAAGTATTCTCAGATTTAAGGCGCTGCCTATTTAAAATCTATTAATGTAAGTACCATTTTTTTTGTAATATTGTAAAAAAAATTTAGGAAGATAGATAAATTAATAACTTCGTAAAAAGAATACAAGAATTTGTAGACAAAGAAGAAACTTCTACGAATTCTTTTATTCGTAGGAAAATATTAGAAGAATTCGTAGAAAAGAATATTCTACGAATTCATCTCAAAGGATATTCTACAAATTCTCTCATCGTCATAATTTTCGACACTTCGAGAATCACAACTGAAGCTGCAGGGTACTAGAAAAAAAGAAAGAAAGAAAATCAATTATTCTGTAACATCGTTTGTGGAACGTGGTACTACTAGTTTACCACGGGTAAAAAAACCGTAGAACTACCAAGCGATCCAGTAGTACCACGGAAAATCAGTACAAAATAATTATGTAACAGAAGTGATGTCACAAAAATTACCTCAACACAGCATAATGCTGTTTAACAAACAGCGCTGGTCTACGTCGGTTAAGAGAGAAGTGAATAGAACGGAAATATGGCGGGGCGCGCTAGGCGGCATTAGGTGCAAATGCGCTTGATGACAATTCTACCAATATACATGTTTTTAAACATTGAATACTTGAAAAGACAATTTAAATAGACGCGTAGGAAACCTAACCACATTGCATCGTAATTAGATCAATTTTAATCTGTTGCAAAATGGCTTTTCGAGAGTTTTACTTCAAAGGCGCGTCCAATTATTGGCATTTTTTCGTCGTAGTTTCTTTACAAATAAGTGTGAAACTGGCGACAGCGGTTTACAATTGTCTTAGAACATTGTTTTGACAGCCGTTCTAATCTAAGAAGTAGGGCTTTCGTTTTTCTGTGGTTAAGGCAGACTACTATGCTATAGTCAAAAAACAATACTCTATACCTAGGTAAATATGTACTTATACTTGGTACAATTTTTTGAAGTTACAAATTATTTGGATCTGCATATATATATTTTTATACATTCAATTGACAAGACGAGCAAGACGTTCACCTAGTGGTAAGCTTCACCTCTGCCACTAACAGTAGCAGTGCTAGAATTGTGAACTTGCGAAGACAATCCTACGCCGCACTGCACTGCGCTCGTCACCCTGAGATATTAGATGTTATATCTCTTCATACCCAGTAATTTATCTGGTAGCACTGCCCTTAACCGGAACACAGTAATGCTTGCACACTACTGCTTGGCGGTTGAATAACTGGCAAAAGTGTGGTACTTCCCCAGGTAGACTCTGCAGTAGAGTCCTACCACTGCAAAAACTTAATTGCTTGCTTAATTATACTTGCTGTGTTGTAATTCATTTCACTTAGAAAACTTTTCTGCTCAATTATTGAAATGTTATTATACTCGTATTGTAGCTTAATTCATTCTCTTGTCAGCCTAAAGGCGTCCACCCCACGCTTGGCAGGTGGCTTGGGGATCGCAGAATGCTCACCACCGTTAACGCAGCTGCCCGTCCTCTGGTGGATCTGGATGCAGTTTTAGGACATACCCAGGTCTAGCTTAATACATTATGATACTTTAAATCACTAGCAATCTTACTTTGACTTGCTTGTTGTGGTATTTAAAACCCTACATGTCGTTGATAATATACCCAACCAGCTAGATCCTCCAAGCATGTAGTCTATACTTATAATTGTGATGAGATTTAGCTAGTAACTGCCTTGTCTCCTTTCGTATGCAATGACGTACATCATGTTGGTGTTCATAATAAATAAATAAATATGTATTTACCTAGTATTATTACGGATTCTTTGTAGTCGAGGGTTGTAAACAAGAAAGGAGACAAATCCCTCTGTCACTAAAGTGAGTCGCACATCCCTTCAAATGTAGCGGATTTATACGATCCCTTCCGCGTATCAATCCACATCCTACCTACGGCCATATTAGTTTGAACCGATTTCAAAGAAGGAGGTAAGTTCGACTGTATGTATTGTTTTTAGCGTACATTCTCGAGATAGTTTGGAGTCGGTAATTTAATACAAAAGTTAATTATATTATAACTGATTGGTAAACTAGTTGGAATAAGTGCCGTAGGTGCTATTACATAAATAAACAATAAACTTAAACTTAAAGGTTGTTTTTTCTCTAAAATAACAAAAACCTGAACTAACACATTTCAGGAAACAATCTGAATCGCTTCTTTAGACATCCAAAAACTCGCCGCGATTAATCCAGCTTTCATAACACAAAACAATGCATTTTCACTGGGTTCCGATTTTTAGAAATAGCTAACGTTAACTCAATAGTACATAATGATAAGAAGTCTTTTTTGTTGGTCATTACACTTGATTATCAATAGAAGAAGATGATGAAACATTTTTTTTTAATTATTTATATGATTCATTCTGTCTTCTCGTCTGATGTTAAACGAAGATGCAGTCTACGATGGAGCACGCTTGCCTGTTTTGCTTGCTTGTTTTGTTCGATACTGAACGCTACACAGCAGAAATGGAACAAATAAATTACGGTGAATATGTTCATTATAAAATCAAAAGTCCGGGCGATTTGGAACCACTGTACCGGAACATTTAATTGCAATTTTCCACGTATGTTTTTTATTTAATTTTGTGTTATTTTACTTTTCAGCACTATTTTTACAAAATTCTAAGTAATCGAGCACTTTTAAGATGCTATGTAGCACCAGTCTGTGACTGAGTTGCCAGCTCCGCTTACCATTCGAATAGTTTGGCGAAGAAGAGTAGAAATTAATAGAGCGCCACTATTGCAAATAGTTCTTTCTTTTTTTTTTTTTTTAATGACTGATGCTTTTGGCCTCAACAAATAGTTCTAAATACTACCAACCCTTTATAGTTCATCTGAAAAAGTGTTTTGTTTTTTTTAATAAAATCAAGTGACGAGACTAGCAAGACGTTCGCCTGGTGGTAAGCGCCACGCCTGCCACTAACAGTAGCAGTGCTAGATTTGTGAACTTGCGAACACATTCCTGCGCTGCACTGCACTGATCTCGTCACCCTGAGATAATATATGTTAAATCTCTTCATACCCAGTAATTTATCTGGTGAAGATGAATAATGGTTATACCCACTGACGTGATAAAGCACAGTATAGACAGGCCAAAAAAAAATTTTTTTTTTACCAATTCTATGTTATAGGTACGTCCAGATTATGCTAAACTGTTAAAATCATAGCCCTCCTTGCGTTGGACATTAAAAGCTTTTAGCCATGGTTCCATCCGGGTAGAAGATTCATTAGAGATTTTACGTTGTTGCAATTAGATTCCAACCTCGTTCTCACTTAAATTAATAATTCTGTAGTGAGAGCGGAAAGTTTGCCGGCACTCCGGTGTTAACTGGGTATAACGAAGTTTAATACTGTTTTACTGAATCAATTGGTTGTTCACCCATTGAATTGAATTAAATATTAGCAAAGTTGTTTGCTCAAAACAAAGATAATATAAGCTCTAATGAAGTTAATGGGGAAAAGCAATGATATTTGGTCGACGTGACAATGCCGCCAGCATGCTGGGTACGCTTCCGACTCGAAGTGGGTTTGAGCATTTGGGTGGTCTCTAGACTTTAAAGTATTTGGTCATCTGTCCCTTTCTAGCAGTACACGTGCTGGTATAGAATTTGTTTGAAATCGTCATGAGTCACAATTCCATTATAGTGTCTAACATGAAACTAAAATGTTTGCGTCAACTTGAGAACTGGTGCTGCTTGCGGGAGATGGACTGCTCGGAGTATGTACGCAATTCTAGCAATAAGGTAATACTTAGCTAATAGAATAAGTTTTATCAGTATATTCATTTTGTAAAGGAAAGCGTTAAGCTAGTTATTAATTAGTGTAAAACATAGTGGACAAAACTTTTATATTTTGACAAAAGGCACCCGGTGTACCGTGGTGTCGGGGTCGTTTGGTTTAATTAATTAATCAATGCACTCGTCACTATTGATTTATTTTGTGTTCAGACATGTCATTTCGAGTTAAAGGTGCCGAATGAAAGACAGAAATGAATTTAAAAAAATATCGTCTGATATCAGCTTTATACTCCATTGATTGACCATTGAATAGCCTGTCAGCTAGATAAAGACGTGACAAAGAAATCGAGACATTGCAAAACTTAAAAACAAACCGAACTACTAGTGTGGCATCTTTCGTTTAAAGCATTTTCCTAACAAGGGATAAAATGAGTTAAGCTATGTATCTAACAAGAATAGTGATCGAATCAATTGCTATTCTAGTTATTATGGGAAAAGGATATTATATCTCAATACGAAAAGTAATGGACGTTACAAGTGTGTTAATATTATTTACTTATGCAGTATGAAAACTTAAAACGTCTGGCAGGACTTGAACCTGCATACGAGTAGTGTATCGGGTTTCCGTCCCGACTGCTTGTAGCTTAAATGGCAAAGAAGTCGGGAAGGAAACCCGGTTCATCCAATTTCTTTCATTAAATTATGTCTTTGAGCTGAATAGCAACAAATAAAGATTCCATTTCCAAGCAATCGCATTTATTTATTATCTATCGATTCTCAATAAGTACTTACCGCTGACAAGCAAGCATCATACGTCGTATTCTTAGGCAACAGCAAAGCAGCCCGGATCTTACAATTGTTATTGGCATCGCAGATCCTATCGCAATCTCTCGGTTTTGGCGCTTCGCCTCTACAATTTTCACCATTCACAACACTAAACACAAAAAACAACACTAGACAACACCGCATTTCCATCGTGACACTTTATCGATTCACTGACATTTTAGCGACAGTTTTATTGACAACGCACATCACTATTTCCACTTTCAGGGTTACCGCGTTCCAAATCTGAAACAAAATAAGCGAAGTTAGTAAACAGATTCCAAAGTTTTTATTGCAACTTCTGGCGTAATTAAACTGAAGGAAACTGTGTAAACAAAATTGTACAAAGGTCGGACGATGTTTGTATAAATAATGAAGTTTGAAGTAAAATATTCCAAAAATATTGATGTTGACTCGTAAAAATGTTAATTTGGAAATGTTTTTCAAAGAATATTTTTTATTAAGTTACTTCGTTTATTTCGGTTAAACTTTTCAGAACACTTGGTAAGTAAAATTATTTTGCTTTAAACAAACTTAAAAGCTACTTTCTTACTTAAAAATATCTATACATAAAAAAATGCCTGCAATACGAATGCTGTTCGGCAAGATTTTATTTTAATATGTTCGTTAGAGAGGATTTTTGCCAAAAAAGGGAAAATTTACCGGGCTACTGTGAAATTTTGGAAAAACTGTTCTAGGGATTTTCGGGATTAGACAAAGTCTGTCGGGTTAGCTATTGATATTATTATAAATGCAAAAGTGTATTCCTTGGTTTGTTTGTCCTTCTTCCACGCTGCAACAAAACAACGTACCGACGTATTTTTTTTTGGGAGAGGGACAATAGACTGTGAACTTTTTTCCGTATTAACATAAAGTTCCAGTGGGATACGCGGGCGAAGCCACATGTAAAGGCTAACAAATATATAAAAGTAGATAGGTCAGTAATTTAATTCAGGTTAGAGTCCTTCCTTGACCTTCTGAGAGACTTAGCTCAGCCGATACCTTACGCCAATACTAATAAATCTAATACTGAAGTAAATTTTCCTGAATTTTATAAAGGTACTACTTAAATATTTATTTAATTCGGGGTTAAACGGGGGGTACGGGGTTACCCTTAACGATATTGTTAAGCCGAAAATGGTCATTGTACTCATCATTGTAAACAACTATTGTTAAGGGACAACCCTGAATTCGCCCTCATCCTCGGATGATGCACTCACCGTTTTTTTTTTGGGATTTTAGAGTTGGCCCCATGGTACAAGTTGTTCATAATGATGAGTACAATGACCTACTTTCAGCTGATTAATACAGTTATGCTTAACCCTGTATACAAAGTAATGTTAAAAAGTTGGAAATAAAGGCCTTATTTTTATTTTGTTAAATGCCTTACTATTAGTAGGTCTTTGTAGATCACTGTCGTAACCCTTTGGATCACCTTTATTGAAGTAAATAAATAAATAGGTGAACATAAAAATGCATGGACCAATTAAACACAAGAAACGCACATAAAGTTTTTTATCTTATGCTCTTTTATACCATAGATAGCAGATTATTTATTGATTGTTATTTATTTTTTTTGATTTTATATTGCCTTGTCTTGTGTATAAATGTGTTTTTTCTACAAATAAAATATTGTCTATTGTCTATTTAGATTTTTTGATCAATAATTAAAGTAGGGATTTTGCTTAGAAATCAATCAAACGTTGGCGTAAAAATAAATGCCTCATAAAAACTGAAAATAACTTTATTTACACTTTATTAACAAGATGTAACAAAAAAAACACAGCAAAATATATAATAACAAAAAAATATAATAACAAAATACAGGCTGTTAGTTTGAACACCGTTATCCTTCTAGGATATCATTGTACTCATCATTATGAACAAGTTTTACTATGGGACCAACCCTGAAATCACGAAAAAAAAACCAGCTGTTCCATACAAAAAGGTTCATCAATCTTGGACAAAATGAACGAAACAGCTATTTTTTTCGTGATTTCAGGGTTGGCCCCATAGTAAAAGTTGTTCATAATGATGAGTACAATGATATCCTAGAAGGATAACGGTGTTCAACCTAACACCCTGTATAGCCAGTGTCAGTCGGGATGATATAAGTATTGTAACGATACCCCATATACATCCAAGTGTGTTCGGGCATTTAGAAGTTAGGTATGTTGAAGCACTGTTTTTTCCCGTTAATAATAATAGAACTTTAGGTATGTTGGAATAAAGAAATTCACATACAGTCATACATACATGAACCCTGAAGATATTGCACTCCTTTTTTTGGTTGCAGGCGTGTATAAAGCAACAGGAGCTGAAGGAGCTGGGAGCTGCTGGTTGCCTATCCACTCGGAAAACGAAAACGTCCACTCAAAATAGAATGGAAAAGTAGGGGGTTTTGTATTTTGCTTTGTGTGACAATATTACCAGATAAATTACTGCGCATGAACAGATTCGAAATCTAAAATATCTCGGAGTGACATGCGCAGTTTAGTTTAGGTTTTATTCGCAAGGTCAAATTCTGGCACTACTACAGTTTTGGGCAGTCGTGATGCTTACCACCAGACGAACCTCTCGCTCTTCTTGTCACTATTGCATAAAAATGTTTCAGTTCATTTCATTGTATTTTTCCCCCGTAAAAATAAAACAAAATATCAAAACCACGTCAGTTTTCATGATTTCAATGTAGTTTCTTTTTTTAAAGTCTTTTTTAAAATCTTTTACTATTAGGGATGATCTGGGTTTTAATAGTACGCTTTCAAAAAAATAACAACCGGTTACCGATAACAACATTCAAGTTATCGGCATTTAATCTTTAAACATCAAAGTATGAACACTTTGTGCCATACCTAACTTTAAGCTTACTGTCGTTCGTTAGAATTGCCATACTGCGCATTTCATTTTAGTATTACGCTGAAGTTAAATGATTATAGTTAGTTAATTTAAGTAAGGCTCTTAAGTATTTAGCTACTAATTATGTTTTTTTTAATGATAACCATTACAATATACCGAAATATCGGGAGCTGGTTTCACAAGCACGGTAAATATCTCGTAAATAATCATATCATATAACTATAAAAGCCGTCACACACGACTAAGATGCTATAATATTACATGTTAAGATAAAATATCGCCCGCCATACAATTTTGAAATGTATATTAACTTCGTAATTTGTGCTGTCAATGAAATGTACGAGTATCGATATTGAAATAATGTTCAAAGATAACATTAAAATATTATAGCATCTTCATCGTACGCTCGTGTTGTAGCGCTCGTGGCGTAGCTTGTCTAGGTGATTCTAAACGATCACCGATGTTAAGCAACGGACGGTCCGGTCAGTCTTCGGATGGGTGACCGTGCGTGGCATTTATTTCTGAGCGCTACCGTGGGTCGGATGACACGTTAAATTGTTGGTCCCGGTTGTTTGTTCTAGTTACTATAACAACAACCGTCAGCCATGTCAGAGGCCTTCGGGCGGCACATTAACTCTAACACTAGGGCTGGCCACTCAGCCTATACGAACTTCGTATCGTACGTGACAGCTTTGAGTAACCGTGATCGTTTAAAACATAATCTAGATATCTTAACCAAAACTAACTAAGTACTTGTGAAACTAGGTTCGGGACACAACAGATAATTTCATAGTCATACATTACAAAACATTTGCGAATAAAACAAATAAGTTTCTGATAACGCTCCCTCGTGTAAAGATAACAATAAAAATAAGCCATAAAACTGAGACGATTCCTCTCGTCTACCGATAAGTAGACAACCTTGACCTCATCGCAAACCAAGTAGGTAATTACATTTATCCAATACACGAGAACGCTTCAATGAGAATAAGGTATTGGCACTAAGAATCCCTTCTTTTATGTACGGGTTTTAAGGATTTTTTACAACAACTATAATCGGCTAAGAATCTATTTCTACGCATTCTATTTTATCTTTAGTCATATATGATTACGCAGATATTGAATCCTTTGACAGGCTGGTGGTTTGTGGTGCTTTTTTATTTTATTAGTTAAGGTACAGAATACTGCGGTGCGTGTTGGTCTGGGTCTTAATTAAGCTAAGGTCTCCTTCAATTTATTTCCCTATCCTGAGCCAGCACCAGGGCAACCACGGTCGACAAATCCGGAGTACCGACTGCAAAATATGTATTTGACCGAATGAGCAAAGCGAGCGAAGACTTTGCAACAACTGACAAAATTTTCTTTCACCACGTCATCATTCAGGCCTTTACTTCAATAATTTAAACGCACCCTTACGCTGCGACGTGAAACATGAAGCACTGAGCACTGATCCATGATGATTCCACTGCATTTATTAAATCGATTCGCCAATCTATTGTGTTATCTATGATCTCTAGACGACAGCTGGTGCAGATTTATACGATTGTTTTTAATGCCTAAAAACATAAATTTGTATTATGAAAACTGACGTGGTTTTGTTTTATTTATACGGGAATACTCACGTTTAATTAAATCGGATACCCCGACTATAGTTTCGATCACATCCGGTGACCTTTTTCAAAGAGTGAAAACAGAGCCCGACGCGCGTGCAGCTGCGTCCTGCTTAGCACACAGCAAGCAGGAAGCTAAGCAGGACGCAGCTGCACGCGCGTCGGGCTCTGTTTTCACTCTTTGAAAAAGGTCACATAAATTTGTCTTTGTTTTTTGTTTTTTTTTTTGTCTTGCCTACCTAGACTTGCCTGCCTTGACTATCATCTCGCTACATGACATACGAGGATGAAGTCTACGATGGAGTACGCTTGCCTAGAAGAAACTGATTCACTCGCGACTTGAAGACACCCAGATTGTAACTACTAGGAAACACCCAGGACAGCGCATTCCACTGTTTAGCATTTCAAACAGTGAAATATTGGAATCAAACTGCTTCGTACGAGTTTTTGGTATCAATCATGAAACGGTACTTTTTCGAGTACCTGACCGTCCGATAGAAAAATGGACAAAGGGGTAATATCATGCAAATCCGATGCACACTCTCCGAAATGTATCCGATAAAATACCGGCAGGCTAGCTACTTTTCGTCGATGATTATGGCTTTGTAGCTTAGTCCGTACCAGGGCGTCGTTGCCTATGATTTAGTTCCGCTTGTTAGTCTTACATCTTTCCTAATTCCCTGCTATAATCCTAGCGGATAAAGGTAACATGAATAAGCGCTATCTGCCTTACTCAGCGAAAGTGACGTCCCCGTTTCGACACAGCCAAGCGATGATAAGGCTGGTTATTTATTAAAATAATATACCTACTACCTTTTTCATATTACTTTCATAAAAATAAACCCAAAATATGGTGTGCAAATCAAGAACGAGGCTAACATATTTTATTGTTATTGTACTTTTTCAGAGCGTGAGTCTCGTTTGCATAATTGAGTTGGATTTAGCACGTTATACTTAGTGCCGAACGAGAAACTTAACAGCTGTTTCATGTAATTCGCTGCAATAATCGACCAATATTTTTATAGAAGCCCAATAATCTGCTTCATAATATTTGGGTTGGTCTCATGATAAAAGCTATTAATTAAGATTGATACGATGACCTCCTCTCGGCTTAGTTTTACCTTTCCGCGTAACTCTGTATACAGGGTTAATCAAAACGGTATTACTAAACTTAAGCTCATTGCGAGCAAGTATTGTTACTGACAACACACTGAAAACACAAGTTTTTGATAACAAAAAAAATTTGTTGTTTTTTGGAGAGAAAAAAATGCCTTCAACGAAACGCATAGAACTCTACTATTTCCGCGATTACAGTGTTGGCCCATATTAAAAGTTGTTCCCAATTATGAGCACAATGACCTCCTTCCATTCAGAGTAGCCCTGTTTAATGTTTATGTCATTGGTTTACACTCTAAAAAAACTCATGACAATGGCAAGGAGTTACACAAACAAAATAAAAAGCTCTTATAGCTAAAACAAAGTAACTATTCTAAACGTGTATTTTGTATTCTGAAAGTGGTATTTAGGGCACTTTGAGTCAGCTACAATAGCGGAAAGTTTTAATCAGCCACGAAAAGTTGGCAAAGGATGAAACGAACGTAACATACAAACGTTTGTAAAACCACTTTTCCTGAATGATGCTTTAATTACAAAGGAAAAAGAAAGTCGAAATAAAAAAAGAGTAGCTAGAGCTTTCATTCCAAAATTGATTGTTTCGACATTATATAAAACATTTAGATATCTTTTATGCCTCTAAATAATACTCGAAGTGTTTTTTTTATGGGTGTCTTTTGTGTATTTTGCGTTTGACTGCCATTTCACCTGATGATAAGCAAAGATTCAGCGATGTAGCACGCTTGTCTTGCAGAAACCAATACACTCGCGACTTGAAGACACCAAGATTCTAACTATAAGTAGGGTGTGTTCATGGAAATCTAACCTTCCCTCCATTACACTTTAAAGCCCTTCTCTCCCTCTCTCTTTCTTTCCTTTCCACATAGCAGAAACCGAAACGAACCCAACCTTCACTTGCTACACATACTCTACTCATCAGCCAGAAGACGATAACTGCAGGACGAAAGCCTCCCTCTTAATAAGGAGATGTTGCCATAATCCCACGCTCGGCAGGCTGCTTGGGAATCGCAGAATGCTCACCACCATTAACCGAGAGGACGCTGCAGCCCGTCCTCCGGTGGACGTACAGACGTTCCTCCAAATTCCATATTTCAAACATAAAAAGACCCAGTCCTGCTCTGAGAGTAAACTGTTTTTCAGTATCTGTGAGCTTTGATTAAGTACGAGAGCTAGATCCTCCAAGTCTGTGATTAATATAATTATAATATTTAAAACCATGTTCGAACTCGAAAGCGCGCATGCTATACGCAGTATTGATCGCTGAGATCGAAAACAATAAGGAAACTAAACCAGCCTATATATAACGTACAGGGCTACTCGGACTATACAGGGTTACCTGGTCTACCCTGAATACGCGAACAAAAATCTGCTGTTACATAGAAAAATCTCATTCACCCTTGACAAAATTATATGGAGCAGCTGATTATTTTTATCGATTTGAAAGTTGACCCCGCAGATTTTTTCCACAATGAGAAGTGCCATTACCTCCTTTCGGCTTAGTAACACCGTTTCGCACATCCCTTTTTATTCCTGCTTAAATTTGTATACCTTTTGTACAAACTGTATTATTTTCTCCTGTTTTGTAATTTATTTTTAAATATTTTGTACGAAGTGATTCCACACTTTGGGTTATTTTATGTTTTTTTAAAGCTTATACATTAAGAAAAAGTATGACCTCTGGCAAGACTCGAACCTGCTTACGAGCAATCTCTGGGTTTCCATCCCAACTGCTTTGCCAATTAAGCTACAGAAGTCTCTGCCTTAGTTGTCATAATTCTGATACTGTTTTTTTTTTTGTTAAAAACGTGAGCCAAATCTAGCTAACACTTAAATGTGAGAATTTGCGACGTCTAACGTAACTACACCTTTTTTGTGATGATGGGTTGGGTTCAAGAATTGAATGGGCTATGTTGCTAGTAGGTAGTCTGTAAGAGGCCTAGGCCATATTTACTTAGGAAAGTAACAGCGCTTTGCACTTTTCGGACCCCTTACTCTAGATAGTGAGACGTTTAAGTCAGTCTGAGCTGGGATAATGACTTACAATATAACCTTCATTCTGGCCCTGCTATAGTCTCTGGCATGAAACAAAATGATAAGGAATTAGAGATGAGCCTCGAAGTAATGGCGCTATTTTGCTGAAGTTTATCTGAGCCAAACATCTAATAAATTCAAGCCAGTTTCTTGATGATTAGTGATTCCAATTATTGACTTAGTGACTGCATCTGGTGCGCAAAAGTCATCTAGGTCATAAACATGGCTTATTATTTTTGGAATGACCATGACTAGTCTAAAAATATGAATTAATGATCCATGGTCTTTTTCATTTAAATAGAAATCACATTACACAAATTTTATTATTATTTAACTTTTTATAAATAAAATTAGAAATACGAAAATATATGAGTGCGTGTGTGTGTTTTATGTGTAAGCATGTGTTTATGACTTATTCGCACTGTATTGGCTCCACGGATATGAGTGAAATTAGGAATGGAAATAACTTATAGGTAGAACAGTTTTTGTCCCAGGAAAGTAGAAGGTTGCCGCAGAACATCAAGATAAACCACGGATCGCTACTAGTTTTCAACTGACTTCATCAACTAACTTTAAAAAAGGAAGTTCTGAATTGGACGTAAAGTTTTTTTTGTATGTATGTTACACGATTACTCCGCCAATTATGAATCGATTTTGATGATTATTTGTTTGTTTGGTAGGTCATATTTTAGAGTTGATCCTATTTGTTGAATTGAAGTCGATATTATTTAAATGGTATTATGATATAGGTAATTCTATTCAATTTTACCTAGGTAATTTCTCATGCATTTCTAATGTCAATCGTCTTATCTCATTTAACTGACACTATCACTATTAATATTTCGATGCAAGCTTTTACCGTTTGCAAGACATCAGTATTCACCTCTTGTTAGTCTCGTCCACACCATGAATCAGTTTGCTTTGATGATCCGCTATTTGATGTTGCTTCAAGGCTGCCTTAAAAATAGCCAACAAATACCAGGTACCTATTAATAGCTATTGGTCGGCAATTAAACGGGAATAGCTCTTTACGTGATTTGTTATTGCGATAACTTTATTATATCTAATGTGGGTTTCATCAATGAGTACTTATTTATTCGTTTATATCACAATATCTAACCGACAGAATGTTGTTATGAAATACGTTAAAACTATACTATTATACTATACTATTATATCTGCCTGCACACTACGCGCCAATGCGTACTAGACATTATATAAAACAATCAATCAAAATTTCTAGTGTACATAAATCCTATAAAAGACACATAATACAAACACGCAAAACAAAACGATTTAAAAGCTTGGAAATTTTAAGACGGTACATTATACTTTTAAATGCAATTGGAGGTAAAAATCTATATTTTTTCACAAATTTCCCTAACCTTCCACAAAAATGTATACGTTTCTACGTATTTTCTAATGAATTCGGGAAAAATATCAGCTCGTGTCCAGTTTGCTAAAACTTGTAAGTAAAGGCTTAGGACATTTCCCATAGCCCTGCCTATTGGTACAAAATTCCCATTCCTCCTTGTATGAACTAGGCCAAAATGTCACATGCCTTTATTTTAAGATTCACTATCTAGACATGCTTGAAAATTTTAGCGTGTCCAGATGACGAAATAATACCAATTTTGAGTTTCACCAACTGACCACACGCGTGTCCAGCCCCTCGCGTCCAGTTGGTGAATAACCCAATTACTTATAGAGGAAACTTGAAGTAATTATGATGTTCAAATGAATGTAAAGAGACTCGGCGGATAAGGCCGGGCGCATACGACGAGAAAAACCGTAAGAAATCCGTCCGGTTTTGCCCGAAGGCGCTCCGTGCATACATATTGTACTAGGTCCCGCACACCGAAGAAATTTCTCGAGACGCCCGTCTCGCTCGCACCAGTTAATTCTGTGCAGTGTGTTTCGGTCAGTCTGGCGCCTGTCGGGTGCCGTGCCGAATCAATGTGCGACCACTCTAAAGAGACAATATGCATTAACT
Organism: Erannis defoliaria; assembly: GCA_905404285.2. Lineage (NCBI taxonomy): Eukaryota > Metazoa > Arthropoda > Insecta > Lepidoptera > Geometridae > Erannis > Erannis defoliaria. The sequence continues at coordinate 3,663,921 of FR990066.1, read as the reverse complement.
ATTCCAAGGTTACTCTAGATATTCAAACCATTATTTACTTTAGTCGTATACAAATGAAAACCATACAGATCAATGTTAGAACCCACAAATGGACATATTATAAACAAACTAAAATATGTGAATTGAATAATATGACTTCAAAATTGTATAATTTATAATGAGCCGTCTAAATCGTTACGTAGAGCTTTATGACAAACAACGTTATGCTAATGAATATGTCACAGTGTATAATATAAACATTATTCCATACATCTATGCACAGTTCAGTTTTTAAGTCATTTAGGGCTTATCGCACTCTAAAGTGTCTAAAATTTAACAGTAAATTACCTTTTTTTGAGTACTTTTTCCGGGGTACTACTGTCACCCCTTAGTACTTATGATATAGAATACAGGCTGTTTGTTTGAACACTGTTATCCTTCTAGGATATCATTGTACTCATCATTATGAACAACTTTTACTATGGGGCCAACCCAGAAATCACGAAAAAAATATCTGCTGTTCCATACATTTTGTCCAAGATCGATGAACCTTTTTGTATGATACAGCTGGTTTTTTTTCGTGATTTCAGGGTTGGCCCCATAGCAAAAGTTGTTCATAATGATGAGTACAATGATATCCTAGAAGGATAACGGTGTTCAAACTAACACCCCGTATAGGTGCTCTAGAATCTCTGCATATGTTTTAGTTCTTATTATCAATTAATTATACTATATGCTACGAAAACTTTGCATCGCTTTGCCCGTCGTCGCTTGTTGAAATATAATTGGGCCAAAGATCAAAGTAATAATGCCATTCAAGTCATAATCAATCATAAGTAACCATGATCGAGTTGATTTTTCTAAAAATGAAAATAAGTTTTACTGTTATAGGCAGGCGTGATGCTTACCACCAGGTGAATGTCTTAAAACCTCTGCTTTGTGAGCTGGGATAGAGCAGTAGGTACATAACGTTCATTCTAGAATTCGGTCATAAGGAAAAAAGCTAAGTATTTCCCGGTCTCCAAATTCTAATTGGAAAGTTAATGACGCGGGACGATTTCAATCACACCTACATCATAATTTTAGATGAGTTTTACGACAAACTTTGGACTATGAGTCGGGAATTCGTAATTACATTACTAAAATTAGGTTAGGTATTTACATACTATACACCGAGACTTTTTTCCGTGAGGAAAAAATTACCAATTTTTTTTTTGTTTTTTGTTTTTTTTTTTGTTTTTGGTGTGGTGTATGAGTGATACCGAAGAAATACACGAAAGTCATTGTATTTTACTGTTCATTTTAACAGCCCCCAAGCGCTTGATATAAGCAAAGTATTAATATTTATTCTGTGACATAAGTAAGCACGTCTCTCGCCACTGCAGTGTTTTGTTTTATTTAACTTCCTCGACAGGTAGTTAAATAAAAAAAAACACTGCAGTGGCGACGTATTTTATTAACGTTTCTGTACCAACCCGGCGTGCATATAAAATATGCACTTATAAATAAATAGTGATTCGGTATAGTGGGTGTAACAATATTAACACGTATAATGAAAACGAAAATTCAATATAACTATGCCATTAGCTTCATTTATTTCATGTACTTATAAAACCACTGTCAGTCAGTCAGTCAGGACAGAGTCTTTTATATATATATAGATAGATAGATAGATTATTTTGTCATTATTCCATGTGTTGCACTTACCTCCGCAGGAAGAGGTCGGCTCCAAGAAACGGTTTTCCTTGTCCGGAGTCCGACGCATAATATAATATAATTGTTACTTATGAATAATAACAAATTATTATTAAATTATCTCATCAAAATCTGTAACAATTATACTAACTAACTCATCTACAATATTACTTAGGGAGACCGTAATAGACATATTGTGTAGGTGCTTATAATTTTAAACTACTGTGTAGCTGTCAGCTCAAGCTTTGTGCTAATTATAACGTTGTTAGTGTACCTATAATAATAGCAGTCAGTACAAAGATGCTAATTTTCAAGGCGATAATTAACAGGTAAATAACTGACGCATCTGAGAAGAGACAGAAGAGGGCCATAAGATGGGCGGTGCCAGCGCCCAACTATACTAACTAACTGTAATATACTCACGTGGTTTTGACACAGTTTTGTTTTATTTATACGGGAATACTCACGTTTAATTAAATCGCACGCGCGTCGGGCTCTGTTTTCACTCTTTGAAAAAGGTCACCGGATGTGATCGAAACTATAGTCGGAGTATCCGATTTAATTAAACGTGAGTATTCTCGTATAAATAAAACAAAAATGTAATATACTCACTCACTCAACAGCCAGAAGACGTCCACTACTGGACGAAGGCCTCTACTTTACTAGGGAGGGGTTGCCATAATCCCCACGCTTGGCAGGCGGCTTGGGGATCGCAGAGGTTACCACCGTTAACTAAGATAGGACGCTGATGCCGTTTTAGGACATACCCAGGTCCAAACTATTATATACTAACTAACTAACTATTATAATATGTGGTATAATTTTTGTATATTAAGTCTCCTTTAGCACCAACTCACACAGGGTGGAAAATCGCCTAATCGTTAAACGAAGTACTTATTTCGTTATATTATCTTGTGTTGTATTGTATCGCTCTTCGAGGATATACCTATACTTGGCTAAATAAATAAAGGACCCCTATTTCCCGAAGTTAATTTCTTACAATGCAATAAGTTTTCGCCAACTTATTGAGTCGTATATGGCCACACAGCTTACTAAAATTAATTACCAAGCTTAATAGAGGATTTTTGGCTGGCCTAACGAGCGGAAGGACCAAACGGATAGTATTTCACAAGGACGCCCTTTGTAAGCCTAATTGCCCGACGCATGACTGTTTACTTACCAAATGTTACACTTACCTACTTACCTATACCTACAGTACCCTACTACATAAAACATTAAAGAAATGAAATGTAGGTAAGCATAGACCTAGTAAAAAAGGGATCCTAAAACTTTTTTTACTATAGATCTATGAAAGTATGGAATAACTTCGTTTCATTTCATCATCCTGAACGAGATTGGCATACTTAATACTTAAAAAAAAAACGACTGCAATTTCGACTACCTGGATGACATCTTCATATTTCCAGTTATTTTGATTTATTCCAGTAATTTTGTTTAAAAAACCAAAGTACTGAACTGATTTCGATAAAATGTATAAAACATTGTTATTTTTTTTGTATATATAAGTGACTAGACAAGCAAGACGTTTGCCTGGTGGTAAGCGTTACGCCTGCCACTAACAATAGCAGTGCTAGAATTTTGAACTTGCGAATACAATCCTGCGCCGCACTGCACTGCGCTCGTCACCCTGAGATATTAGATGTTAAATCTCTTCATACCCAGTAATTTATCTGGTAACATTGGCCTTCAAACCGGAACACAGTAATGCTTGCCCACGACTGCTTGATAGTTGGATAACCGGCAAAGGTGTGGTACTTCCCCAGGCGGACTCTGCAATAGAGTTCTACCACTACAAAAATCAATCCAAATAAAAAAATTACAAATAAGTAAATCCATAATTAGCGGAGTAATCGCGTAACATAAATTTAAAAAAACATCTTCCTGTCTGCTGCTGGTAAGTTTTTTTTAACCGACTTCAAAAAATGAGATTCTCAATTCGACTGTATTTTTTTAATGTATGTTACGCGATTACTTTGCCAATTATGAGCTGATTTTGATGATGCTTTATTGTTTAGTAGGCCATATTTCTGAGATGGTCATGGGACCACTTCCTAAATATGACCTACACTATTATAATTAATAATAATAATAATTTTGTCCCCTTTGCTGTGGAAACGGCGGGCCCGTGGTGTGCCGATGCAAGGAAATTCATAGGGGACATCGGGCAGCGTCTGAGAGAGAAAGGCCGGGACCCCCGCGCTGGGTGGTTTTTGACGCAGCAGATTTCTCTGTCCATCCAGCGCGGTAACGCCGCCGCTATAATGAGCACGTTTGGGCAGGGTGCATTACGGGGGGGAATTTTCGACGAATAATGTTTTCGCATTGAGATTTAATTTTAAATATCTAGTATTTTATAAGGAGTTTACTATTAATTACTTGACATGTTAACAAGATATATACATTTTATTAATAATATAGAACAGCTGCCGGAGGATGAAATCGTAGCAGCCGTAATACAGGTTATCCTAGCACGGCTGCAAACGTGACCAAATAGGTTTATTTTGTGACATATAAATTATTATTAAAAAAAACTTCTACATAAATTGAACACTTGGGTCTAACCCCGGACCTTTAAGAGGCATTGATGGAGTCGAAGCCAACACTAAGAGGCCCTGTTAGATATAAAAATAGTATTAAACTATGTATGTGTTGACATATTCACACCATTACATGTCACACATTTTCAAAATAATACAAATTCCTGTTCGAATGAACACACACTAAAACAAACTCACAATACCACATACGTGTTGTCCTTCATTCTAAGGTTTTCTGGAAAAGATTTATTTAAGCAATAAGGCCGCCACTTGTTACACTAGTTATACGTTGTTTATTTTTTAGTGCAATTTTAGGTATGAACACTAAAGAGTAATTAATCTATCATAATCTATCTATCTACTTTCGGAATTTGCTTACCATCAAGCGGTCGTTTGCTTGTTTACCACGTAATAATTATTATCTCAGAAAATAAACAAATTACTTATTATAAGCTTTAGCTACTATAAGTACCTAGTTAAAAAGACATAAAACAGCAATTATTTACTAACTTCCTCTTTTATTAGCATTCTTTTTTATTCTTTCCATATAAAAGTCACCTGGAAAGCGAGGAATGTTATTTACGAGCTAAGTTCGAAGACTCTATAAAGACATGACAGGGCAAGAAATATATTCAGGGCTCGCTGCTATGAGATTTTTATGAGTGGAAACATGTGGGTACTGTGTAGTAGGTCAGCGATACAAGTTTGGCAGTTTGTAAAATGGCTAAAGTCACAGCTAGAGTATCTAAAATCAAGTGTTACTTATTAAACGTAGGTAACTTAACAAATTCAAGTAAGATGGTATCTTAAAAAAAACATTAAACAATTACCAGACACTTGGGGCCGTACCATGATCTCTTTTTGCGAGACCTAATAGGCTCAGCTGCCGACGCTGCGCGACTGTGAATTTTATCGCCCCGCAACACAGTTCGCGGTCGCGGAATTCGGTCCCGCAATAAGAGCTCATGGTTCGGCCTCTGGTCTTGCATAGCGATCATTGCATTTAACACCACACAATTAACCTTCTTCTTCCTCCTAGACCTTGTCCCATTTACTTGGGGTCGGCCCTCCTTGTCCGTACTTTCCATTGACCACACACTACACAATTAATACCACCACTTAATATCTGATACTTCAAGGAGTCATTGTAATATGATAAGCAACACGCAATGTCATATCTATTAAATTTATACATGCAATCACGACACACACTCCTTGTGTGTTCTATATACATCGTGTAATTATTTGTAATAGGTACCTTTAAGGTAATAGTTTTACCTATTCAAAAGTTTATTGGGCTGAGTGATCCCGCGAGTCCATTTTGATTGGGTCCAGTTGACCGATGACTTCAATGATTAGTAAAGCTGTGGGACAAACCTAGAACTTTATTTGGCAAAAATTACCGTACCAAATAAAATATTTGGAACAAAGTTTTAACAATAGGCTCAATAAAACTATAATATTGTTTTTCCGTAAAACACGCGATATTTTTCATTATCTTAGCTTGTAGTAATTAATTGTCTAGACATTTCACTCACGCGACTTCGTATCAAATATTACCTACAACATAAAACGCCTAACACAAATGTTATACGATAGGCCTTAGAACAAACACTTGGGAAAAATCTTCAATGTTTGTCTTGTTCATATTTGATAAAGCGAACATACACGATGAAATATTACCTAAATATTAAAGGAAGTATACAAAAGTAGGTACCTACCAATTTTTTTTACTTGCTAGCTGCGCCTCGAGGTTTCACCCGCATGATGGTGAAAAATGGTGACGATCATGATGATTATGATCATAAAAAGTAGGATAATTGTTATCCCGGGAAAATAATCTATCTCTATTCCGAGTTTTATCCGAATCTGTTTAGCCGTTTTGGCGTGAAGATGTAATAAACACACGCACACACACATACGTACCGACAAAGTTTACTTATAAAATATTAGTTTGATTAGTGTGATAAGTATGATGCAGTGACATGTGAGCTAAATCCTACAAGGTTCGATGTGACTATAGTTGAATTCATAATTAAACGGACTAAATTGTCATTACGGGTATTTTTTTTGGCTTAGCACTTTGTTCATGTATTGCTACTTTTTGGCAAAATTTAAGCAGTGCTGGGATAACAAGATCCGGTTTCGATCACTTATATCATTCATCAATCACCTTTTTATCATATTTAGACGTGGAATGCATCAATTTAAGAAACAGAGGATATCGCACGTCGTAATTGAAATGCAAAATAGTAGCACATTTTAGCTACTCAGCCAAATAGCAACTCTAAGTTAAGAGGGTAAGGCTAAAAATGTAATGTAAGTGACTGGTTATCAAAATTCGAACGACAGCTGAACGTCATCGAATTGTAGCAAACTGGGGCAGCTGAGAGTTACAGTAAAAAGAAACGTTTTTTTTTTTCATATAAACTTTTTCTATTTACTCTTCTCCAAATTGGATCGAGTGACGAGATTAGTGAGGTGGTCGCTTGGTGGTAAGCGTCACGCCTGCCCTTAACAGTAGCAGTGCAACAACTCTGATGTCCTTCAAACCGAAACACAGTAATGCTTGCACACTATTGATTAGTAGTTGAATAACACACAACACAAAAGTTGACAAAGGTGTAATACTTTCCCAGGTGGACTCTGCAATAGAGTCCTACCACTACAAAAATATGTACGGAACAGCTGCTTTTTTTTGTGGTTTCGGTATTGGCCCGATAGTAAAAGGTGTTCACAATGATGGGTACAATGACCCACATTCGGATTAGTACACCCCAAGCTTAAACCCTGTATATGATCTAAAGTACGTTTCTTCCCTGTGGTTCATCTAGGTGTTCCATGGATATATCCATGGAACACCTAGATGTTTGTACTACGGAACACCAGGTGTACGGGTCTACTTTTTTGTACTACGGAACACCAGGTGTACGGGTCATTAAATATACTCATGGAACACCCAGGTGGACTATAGTTAATTATAAGCGTTTTAATGTTCCAACCCATATCTTGTTGTTATCTGATAAAAATACTTTCAAAAACTATCTACAAAATTTTCCACAAAGCTAGAAAATCATGTTTAAAACTGTACCTACCGAATCCGTTCGCTCAAAAGGATAATCGATCGAATTAACGATAAAACTAATGGTATAAATACTCCAAACTCCTCATATCTATTCAAATGCAAGCATAAAAGTTTATTTAGTCCCCAATGATAAAACATTATATTTTCGTGACGTCATAATGTTGATTACAGTTGTCATAACAATAATTAATGTAAAAAACTGTGATTGTGATCTAAATAGAACGGGTGTGTATCGATCAATGATCGATATTCATAATGGGTATGTTAATTGGAGTAATCGATTTATTGCATCTGCGTAATACTCATTTTTCTTTGCACTAAGTAAATACTAAATATCTTTACTTAATTTTGTTTTATTTTAAATCAAAACATTCAATTTTCGAAATACATTTCTTTCTGACTGTACTAATTTTCGCTAGTGGTCGAGTTCACACACACTATCAGCAAGATGCCATCCACTTCTGGACGAAGACCTCCCCCGTAATAGGGAGGGGTTGCCATAATCCCCACGCTTGGCAGGCGGCTTTGGCGGCGGTCAAGTTACCACTAAATTAAAATAATACTTAAAATAAAAATGAATGAATGAAAGTAGCTATTCGTCGAGTTTTTCGCGGCCGAGATGACCAACTCGTGGCAAATATCGTAAAGGATTTCCCATTCTTCCTGGTATGTATCAAAAGCCGGAAGACGTCAACTGCTGGACAAACGCTTCCCCCTTAATAAGGAGGGGTTTACATTATCCCCACGCTTGGCACGCGGCTTAGGGATCGCAGAATGCTCGCCACCGTTAACTAAGAGAACGCAGCTGCCCGTCCTCCGGCGGTTCTGGATGCGGTTTTAGGACATACTTAGGTGCACCTCTGTCCACCAGGTCATCTTGGTATGAACTAGGCCAAAATGACACATGTAACACTTTTCACCAGGTGAAACCTGTTACTTAAAGTGTTCAAGTGTTAAAGTGTGCCTTTCTGTGTTATATTCACTTCGTTTTTTTTTAATAGAATGGAGCGACGAGACGATGAAGACGTTCCCCGGTGGTAAGCGTGTCACGCCTGCCCCAGTAGCAGTGCCAGAACTGTTAACTTGCGTACAAAATCCTCCGCCGCTCTGCACTGCGGTCTTCACCCTGAGGTATTAGATGTCAAATCTCTTTATACCCAGTAACTTCTCTGGTAACATCAAACCGAAACACAGTAATGCTTGCTCACTACTGCTTGGTGGTTGAATAACCGGCAAATGTGTGGTTTTTTCCCAGAAGGACTCTGCAATAGAGTCCAACCATTACAATAGAGGCCTACCACTATAAAACTGCGCTTCGGCGATTGCAATTTAAAAAAGAAGCAGCCTTTTTTGTATTATATTTTTACAGCTTTTATTTGTCAGCGTAGCTGATTCACAAACAGATTGTAAAGACACGAAATCAATCACAATTACCGAGCGATACTATAAATTATTATTACATTTCTGATAACGGCTCAATCACTTGAATATGCAACAGAGTTTTTGTATTGTATTCCCTTATTATTATTATTTTACTTTTTTGTTTATTATTATTTTTGTGAGATTCTAATGTAATTGACCTGACCGTGTTTAATCTCAATAAATACAATTTTATTTAATTTAAAGAAAAAGTGTTATTTTTTTTATAAAATCAGGTTTTTTTCAATGATTGAGTCTATTCAGAAAATTTCTTCTTTTTTTTCCTGGGGGTTCGAGATCTTAAGGTCAAAAATAGTATTATACGTATCTATTTCAACCATAGAAATAAATATTTTTACCATAGCTAAGAACCCAAGTTCCAAGCTAAGTGAAACAATTTTAAGTAGGCCTGTAAAGGCCGAATATGGTAAGTACTCGAGCTACGTTTTTCTCACAAAGACAATACTTCCTTTGAATTTCCCAACTTTTGGCGAAAACGTCTATTTATTTGCAACATGTTTCGAACGCTTGTCAAAGAAAGTAATATTCACGCCCACATTGACTGTTTTCGGCTTCACCAGTTAACGGGGTTTTAAATGAAACCTTCACTCTAAGGGCCGGTTTTTTGATCCGTGGTCAAAATCGACATAACCATTTGTTAAACTGACTATAGTTAACTAGCTAACCATTCGTTACATTTTAGTCCACTGGTCATGCTAACTATGAATCAAAAAACCGAATAATTGGAATTTTAACTATTTGTTACCGTTTTTAACTATTACATGGCTTAATTACAGATTAAAAAAAACGGCCCTAAGTGTTATTACTCTAAGGATTAACCCTAATTACACTTAATGATGAGATAAATATAGTTGAAAAAGTACATTTTGTTTAACATAGGCACCTAATACATATTTTCAATTAGTAATGTTGAGGTGATACTAACGGTTATATGACTCATCGGGCGAAGCGGCTAAGAAACTAGTTTTTTTTTTCGTAAAAGTATCGCTTTTTTTATCTCAAGTCATATAGTCATTCTAAACATTCCAGAGCTGTATCTGTTATCGATCGTATGTATTTCAAAATCGATTTATCTCTACCGATAAGACGTTTTTAGCTCGATTGCGATATCATTGTCTCAAGAGTGCTCCCTGTTATCGTATTGGCGATAACGCTCAGAATTCTCTTTGTGAGGCTAGTTTTCAGTTTAAATAAGATCATGAATCAATCGATGTTTAATCGCAATGTATATATTTTTTCCATTAGCACTGCTTTCATCAATCAATGTCGCGGTCGTTGGAGTATGTATATCTATCTACATCCCCTATTCTTCTACTCTTGGTCTTTTGTAGAGTTAGCCAGGAGAATTAACATAACGTTGCTAGTTTTTGGATAGCCAAACAATAAATGTGAACATTATTGTGTTCCAGATTGAAGGTACATTTTTCCAACGAGATTACTGGGTTACAAGAGGTTTTTCGAACCAGCTGCTCGACAATTAACCAATTATATTATATTACGCAATCTCAACTTGAAGCGAGGAAGCTAGATTAGGTATATTCCAAGGAATATAAAGTTAATATTGCAAAGAATTACGGACGGGCAGCAGCGTCCTCTTAGTTAACGGTGGTAACACTCTGCGGGACCTGGGTATGTCCTAAAACTGCATCTAGAACCACCGGAGGACGGACAGCAGCGTCCTCTTAGTTAACGGTGTAAAACACTCTGCGGTATCCCAAGCCGCCTGCCAAGCGTGGGGATTATGGCAACCCCTCCCTATTAAGGGGGAGGCCTTCGTCCAGCAATGGACGTCTTCTGGCTGATGAGTATTGCAAAGAATTGAATCGCGACAAGAAGAGTTTCAATTCTATTCAATTCATTAATTCAATTATACGTTTAACAATACACTTATAAATGGTCAATAATTAACTTAATATAAATGAATACATTTTTTTTGTCAAATAAAAAAAAACATGCAACATAATGTTGCCAATGGGTCTTACATAACATCCCCAAAAATTACTCACCATTTGGTGGTCTATGCGCTTCCTATAGTGTAATTATTTAATTCTATACAAGCAAGTTCAATATTGCGTTGCTCCCTACTGATAGTGTATACTTACTGTATAATTATAATCGACGACATAATATTATATGTACAGTTTAGGAGCCGACAACGTTTCTCCTAACATTAGAGATTCGCTAGGCCAAATTTGGCTATTAAAATTATATTACATACCTACAGTAAAACAGTAGAATATAGCAGCAAGAAGGCTTGAGTTAATCTTTACTAAATTTGTGCTTCTGACTCAAGTCGAGCTGACGGAGTGCCTCAAAAGACTCAACTTTTTGCAGTGCTTAAAGTAATATTACTAAGTACAAGCCTACACTGTGATACATCAAACATTAACACAAACATGTCAATCATAGCATTGAAGGAACACGTCTGGAGCTATTTGAGTCACAGCGTTTACGTTAGAATAGTTTATTGTGTTTATGATTCAAAACGTTATGAGTTCTGTTTTATTCCCACGTGTAATTTTTGTTTGCATGTGCGTGGTAACTTTCTTTTTTGCGTATTCATGCGTATTCGTATCTATAAACATTCTGCAACACATAAGGTCGTCGTCAGCCATAAAACGTCCACTGCTGGACGAAGGCCTCCCCCTTAATAGAGGGGTGTTGTCATAATCCCCACGCTTGGCAGGCGACTTGGGGATCGCAGAATGCTCACCACCGTTAACCTAGAGGACGCTGCTGCCCGTCCTCCGGTGAGTCTGGTTGCAGTTTAAGGACTTACCCAGGTCCACAAGTCCACAGGTCAACACATAAGGTCAAAGCACAGAAATTACTGACACCTAATATCTAAGACAAAGCACGAGGAAGCCGTCAATACGCGAGGAATAGCGACGGATTGTTAAGCAAGCCACCAACAGAACTGATGACCACGACTACTCTGCTAAGAGTGTAAACGACTAAGAAGAAGAATATCTCAGAATGAGGAGCGCAGTGCAGTGCGGCTCAGGAGTATGTTAGCATAAGTTCACAATTCTGGTACCGTTACTGCTATAGGCACAGAATAAATAATAGTACTACGTACAGAAAGTTCACTCCGCAAAGGAATTGAAATAAAAAAGGACTCTATCTACTAGGCAATAAAGTAGCAATTCAACTCGCACAGCGCTGGATACCGCTCGCTATATTCAACTAGATATACCGCTCTATTTCTATCACGTATGCTTAGTACGTGCAACGAGGCTAGCGGGCGGGCGGCCACTGACTTCAGTCTTGCATTTTCCTCCCGGACGGAGCGCCGGGATAGATAGATACCTAAACTGCGGAGTGACACCCCCCCTGCTATGGGGTGGCGTGATCGTGATGCTTACCACTTGGTTTACGTCTCGCCCGTCTCGTCACTCCATTGCATAAAACACACACACACACACACACACACACACACACACACGATGGATAGCATGGTGATTTTCTTCTTTCCTCCTAGGAGGATTATGGCTTCGCACTTTGTGCATTTGCCAGTGTCAAGTATCTACATATTTATCAAGTTTGTGATGAATTTAAAGTTAAGTTAGTCACAGTCAAAGTCACACTTAGTAAGTCAAGTCCAGTCATGCTCTAGTAAAGTCGTGGCAACTTTACTACAAGCTTCTTCGGAGCTTTGGAAACAACACAAAAACACACGTTTTACTACATTATATCACTTGCGCGTAAATCAGCACATAATGAATAAAACGCCATCATTTTTATGCATTTAACACTCGAAAATGCAACTTATTACGAATTAATTAACGAAGATTATGGCAACCCCTCCCTATTTAGTGGGAGGCCTTCGTCCAGCAGTGGACGTCTTCGGCTGATGATGAACACTCGAAAATACAAGTTTCTGAAGTAGCGCTATGATTTTTTAGCGTTCCCGCCAAAACTCTTGTTAGTGATTTTCCTGTCAAGGGTTGGGAAGGCGGTCTTGGCATGTTTGGAGTCATCTTTCTTATACCACAGATTTAGTTGTTCTTTTTCGCTGTCTTCCTATGAAGTTGTCAAGGGTATTTTGAAGCGTTTGAATGCGGCATCGAAATCTCACGTTTCAAACACGCTTACAGTGAAAACGTGAGAAGTTTGGAAAAACGTGAGAAAACTAGTAGCTAGTATAAAGTTAAAGAAAAGTTTGTATAACTTAAAATAAAATAAAACGCTTTTAAAAAAAATACAACCGACTTCAACTTCGAATGCCTGGATGACATCTTCATATTTTCTAGTAACTTTGATTTTAAAACCAAACTACTGAACCGATTTCTATAAAATTTATATGGGACCACCTTTGAAGTATTACCTACCAAACAAAAAATAATCATCAAAATCAGTTCATAATTAGCGGAGTAATCGCGTAACATACCTAGATTAAAAAATTAAAATTAAAACATACAGTCGAATTGAGAACCGAATGAGAAAAAGAATGTCAATTTGTATTACAATTACGGAAGCTATTACGTTGGCAAATAAAAAAGTACCTAGGTGTTTAATACTTAACACATATTTCGTACGCTTGATAAGAAATGTTTTCGTGAATAATAATATTTTAGTAATATGATAAATTGATAAAACAACTATAACTGTTTCGCAAGGTTTACATTTATTGGAGTGTTTCGAAGAACTAGTTTAATATATTAATTTATTCATCATCATCAGCCCGGAGACGTCTACTGAACGAAGGCCTCCTCCTTAGACCGCCACACCGTACGACAACCTGCCATTTGCATCCACCGGTTGCCCGCGACTTTTACAATGTCGTCGGCCCACCTAGTGGGAGGCCTTCCTACGCTGCGTCTTCCGGTTCGCGGTCGCCACTCAAGAACCTTTCTTCCCCATCGGTTGTCAGTTCTTCGAGCGATGTGGCCTGCCCATTGCCACTTCAACTTGCCACTTCAACTTGCCACTTCAACTTGCCACTTCACTTGAGCTATGTCGGTAACTTTGGTTCTTTGGCGAATATCCTCGTTCCAGATTCTATCGCGCAAAGTAACTCCGAGCATAGCTCTCTCCATTGCCCATTGCGTGACTCTAAGTTTCTCCAAAAGGCCAGCAGTTAAAGACCACGTTTCAGTTCCATATGTCATAACTGGCAACACACACTGGTCGTATGCCCTTGTCATCAGACACTGAGGGATTATAGTATCAATTTATTATTTCATTGAAATCGGACGAATATATTTTTATTTCGTTTTACCATAGAAATAATAGGCTTAGAACCCGAGTCGGCCCAAGCTAAGTGAAACAACTTTAAGTAAGCCTTAAAAGGCATAGTCCGGTACTCGACCTGTTTTAATCACGATGACAATACTTTCTTTACTCCTTTTTGTTCAATTACCCAACGGCTTATTCGAACGCTTGTGTGCGTGTCAAACAAAGTAATTAGGTATTATTCACGCATACATTGGTTGTTTTTCGGCTTCACCAGTAAACTAAATTTTGAATAAAACTATCACTCTACGTGTTATTAGTCTAAGTGTTTTACTATGAGTACCTAATGCAATAAATCGGGGTTTTAACCCAGCGACGGTGATAATGGAATGGACGGGCCCAGCGCTTGCAAATCAATCAAAATTAACAAGACAATCAAGCATACCTAGCTAAAAGTATGCATATTACTTTTGCCGGAAAATAGAGATAGCGAATCTAATTACTGCATGACTAAAAGAGAACACATGTACATGAATTAGAAGTTTGTATTGTCGTATCGTACGGCTTGCATGTCGCAAAGGCAGAGTATGACTGAAGAGAGTGGAGAGCCGGCGCTCAACATATAGTCTTCAAAATCCGTGCGCTTATATTCCGTCCATTCATTCATCTTATCATTGTCTCTGTTTTAACCTACATTTCATCGTCTGTGCGTGTTGCTTTCAATACTCCGAAGAAGGTTGGCATGATAATGTGCGAGCGAGAGAGCTGTAGACGGTACAAGTCCCTTTAAATCCATGAATCAGATAAGTTTTAAATTAAGCCATACTTATACCTATCTTATCTTCGCTAGTAATAAAGAAACTGATTTTGGATAAACTTTGCTTAGTAACAACAATAAACGGCTAAATGTAATAAAACATAAATTAATCAAGGATTGCGTGGTTTTTCACAGAAAAAATTTGGAAAATTCTCAACTTTTATACTGACACAAAGTAAGGCAATTGGTATTAAATTGAATTAACACGGACATTCCATCATACGCTAACATTATTAGCGATCAATGTGTGATATTTAGACGTGCATATTAAATATTGACATGGCTTGTTTGGGTTACATTACTCACCCGACTTCTAAATTTGGATGATTTACTTAGCATTCAACCTTATCCTCGATTAGCCGTAGTTATAAAAAAAACAACATATTGATTAATGGTTCCTTATTGCATCAATAACCTAAATATACACCACCACTATACACTACTATATTTCTTCTCATATGCTGGTACCTTTCCTTCACCGAGCTACGTAAATACCAAAGAATTCATTGATACGGGCACGGAATTGAACCAACGATAACTAGATAACGTCTATTAAATGGAAAATATATTTATTGTTACTTGGATAGGTATCTACTTATATAGATAACTAGAGGTCGCCCGCGACTTCATCCGCGTACGGAAGAAATTCGGCCCGCTCCCAAAATTCACCACGTTTTTTACCCTCGATAAACGTGCTCATTATTTGTACTTGAATACAAAATTTAGAAATGAACAACTTATATTCAAAATTTCATCCTCCGTTTCTTAAGAGGGTTCTTAAGGCTTGAAATAAAAAATAACTATAAAAGTTGCGTTAGTTTCTAACCTTAACCCTAAATAATAAATATTGTGATTTTTACTTGGAAAATGAAGGATTTTCCATACACAACTGCATCCCTTTTTTCACCCCTTCTAAACTAATTTTAAGCCGTCATTCTAAACACAACATTTGAAGATCCTAACTTCGAAATTGACGGACTTTCATATAAACTATCATCCCCTATTTTACCCTCTTAGGGGTGACATTTCCAAAAATCTTTCCCTCCAAATTTCACGTTTCTAGGACCAGCGGTTTAAGCTGTGCGTTGATAGCTCAGTCAGGACTTTGAATTTTATATATACAGATATATTATTATTAGGCATTTTTCTGATAAGCCCTCTCACTTTTCCTTCAAAGATAAAGCCATCTCAATTGTCACATGATCACACTAACAGTAGATTTGATGGAAAAACACAGATAGATTAATGCTGTCTCTACACTACGCGCGAAGTTACCATAGAAGGCATATAAGATTATTGAATCCAAAACAGAGTAGAGCGTAAAATTTTATATTCTCTGGCGTAACGATGCCAAAAAAAAACTACTAACGTAGTTAGGTAATGGTTGGGAAAAAGTCATAAAACGGAAACTTTTTTCTCTCCTGACTATTATGGATTACATTACGTATGGATTACACGTCAATTTATCCAATCCGTACAACAGAGTTGCTAGTATTTAGAACTGTTTGCGATAGTAGCGCCTCTTTTTTCTTTCTTTTTTTCTCCTAAAAGGATTATGGTGTCGCACTGGCAAATGCACGAAGCTTTAGTGTCAAGTATTTTATAATTTAATATAATTAACATAATTTTAGTCAAATGAGTCTTAGTCACAGTCACAGTCAAAGTCACAGTCAAGTCCAGTCATGCCCAAGGGCGGATCCAGGGATCCTCGACTCGACTATATGTTCCTGTCCGGGGGGCCCCCCCCGACTTAAAAGCTGGATCCGCCCTTGGTCATGCCCTAGTAAAGTCGTGGCAATTTTACCACAATCTTGTTCGGAATTTTGAAACCACATGAAAAGACAAGTTTCACCACGTTATATCACTTGCCCACACTCTTGCGCATAATCGGCACTTAATAAATAATACGCCACCATTTTTACGAATTAATACTCGAAAAACACTATTTTTTTTAAATAAGACAATGCAGTGATATGTTTTTTTCGCGTTCTCGCCAAAAAACCTGGCGCATCTATTAAGTTCTTTCCCGATTCCGAAACTGAAAAATCTTATTTTTATAAAAATGGCCGCCATATAAGGTGACTTTGACCTTAATTTTCTATTTTGCAGATGTGGGATCAGTGGAGGATTTTCACATTTCATGCATATTAGTACGCGTATTCGTACCAATTTTCAGCTCTATGGAAGTTATTGTAACCTTGAAAGTCTATTTTGACCGGATTAAATACCATTCGTAATTTATTAAAATATTTGTTATTCCAGATTAAATATCTTCCACATATCACATCATCAGCCAGTGACGTCCACTGCTGGACGAATGCCTCCTCCTAATAAGGTTTGTCATAATCCTCACGCTTTGCAGGCGGCTTGGGGATCGCAGAATGCTCACCACCGTTAACCGAGAGGAAGCTGCTGCCTGTCCTTCGGTGGTTTTGGATGCAGTTTAAGGACATACCCAGGTCCAATGTGAAATTTCTTAATTTATCCAAATACTAATCCATATTTCTTGATAGGTAAAGGTGCCAGGATTTACTGCACCATAATAAGTGCGCTTTTTATACGCCTGACCCAAAAAAGGAGTGTAATGTTTTCATTGTATGTAAGTATGTAACTTTCTTTGTTCCACCGTAACTACTAAATGCCTGAACAGATTTAGATGTATGGGGTATCGTTCAACCCTTATGTCATCCTGTATGACATTAGCTATATTTAAAAATAAAATAAAGGTATTCGGCTGTGCGGTCGTGTTTTAATTTTTTTCAAAATTATGGTTTGTTTATTTATAGATTATAACTTGGAGGATCTAGCTCTCTCATTATAATCATTCAAAAAAATTGAGTTTCGAATATCTTTTATTAATTCCTGAAATCTTTATCTCTAATTATATTCTAAATATAGTACGAGCTATCAATAAAATTGTATTGATTTTTATCGCTCTTTAAATGATAAGATATTTAAAGATATTTTATGTTTCTAAGAAATTGATCCAAAAGTAATTATCCGCAAATTAGTAGATAATGTGATAATGTAGCACTCGTAGCACAGCTTGACAAGGTGGGTCTAAAAGTAAATAATGTGATAATGTAGCGCTCGTAGCACAGCTTGACGAAGCGGGTCTATTAAGTAGATAATGTGATAATGTAGCGCTCGTAGCACAGCTTGACGAAGCGGGTCTATTAAGTAGATAATGTGATAATGTAGCGCTCGTAGCACAACTTGACGAGGTGGGTCTAAAAGTAGATAATGTGATAATGTAGCACTCGTAGCACAGCTTGACGAAGCGGGTCTATTAAGTAGATAATGTGATAATGTAGCGCTCGTAGCACAGCTTGACGAGGTGGGTCTAAAAGTAGATAATGTGATAATGTAGCGCTCGTAGCACAGCTTGACGAGGCGGGTCTATTAAGTAGATAATGTGATAATGTAGCGCTCGTAGCACAGCTTGACGAGGCGGGTCTATTAAGTAGATAATGTGATAATGTAGCGCTCGTAGCACAGCTTGACGAGGTGGGTCTATTAAGTAGATAATGTGATAATGTAGCGCTCGTATCACAGCTTGACTAGGTGGGTCTAAAAGATCACCGATGTTAAGGATGGGTGACTGTGAGTGGCATTTATATCTGAGCGCAACATGGGTCGGACGACACGTTCAATTGTTCATCCTGATTGTTTGTTCTATATTTCTGTAAAAATAACCGTCAAGCCATGTCAGAGGCCTTTAGGCGGCACATTAACTCTTATACTATAGAGGGCTGGGCATTCAGCCTGTACAAACATAAAAGTAAATTAATAACCTATGAATTTTAATGTTATTGAGTGTTAGTTGTAACGGTATTAATACACTAAAAAGAGGTAATTTTACTCATAATTATGAACAATGCCTATCCCGAAATTGTGAAAAAAGTTGTTTTCCGTATATATATAGCGGGTTCCATTTTTCTATGGAACAGTTCATCGAGGGCTTTACTTATTTTATAAGGAACAGTCATTTTTCCCAATTTTAGAGCTGTTACCGTCGTTAAAGTTGTTCAACATTGTGAACAACGTACCTACTATTCATGTGCAATTTTATAGTTATTCCCATAATAAATGTTGCTCACATTGATGGATATATTGACCTCCTCTCGGCTCAGTAATACCGGTACACATAACCCCAACTACATAGTTCATTAATTAGAAATCACTGACATGAACAACTTTTGATTAGAAACAAAATTTGATTTCTTGAACGTAGGATAACAGAGATTAGCAGTAAATACAGGTTCAACAATCCAACCAAGTAATTACTTACTTCATTAGCTTATTAAAATCTCAGGTAAGGAGCATAATGGCTTATTAAAATTATATTATAAAATGATGTGAGGAAATGAGAAGAATATTATAGGTAGCTGGTGTTACAGGTTAACATCGAGTTAGTATTCTGCTAAATAGAAACAAGTTTTCGATTTGTATAGAATCCTAATAAGAATCCTAATAATTGTAAATGGTGGTTGGGTATAGCCTGTTCGCCGCCTGCCTTCTTTCTGATTTGAGCTATTGTTACCTACTATTGGCGATGCTAATGACGATAAGGTGCTTACATAATTTACGGTTACTTAAAAAAACTTGCTCTCGTTCCCCACGGACCCAATGTCTCAACATCTGTAACCACTAACGAAGCCAGCATATTTGCGCCGCTTGTGCTGCTCCGCCGAGTTTGCCGCCGCTCCACTCAGTACTAAGCAATTATCAGTTTTGTGATTGGTGAGGTAATGTCTCGACAGAAACAAAAATTCTATGTTTAAATTAATGTCTTATCAAAGCTTAGTAGATATTTCGTGTGATATAATTAAAAATGACTAAGTTGCACTGCAAAAAGTATTTGATTAATAAAATAAATCGAAAGCTAGTTCTTAATACAAATATGATTAGTGAAAATTGTGGTGCTTAGTTTCTAGATACTTCTTTTTAGGGTTCCATAACAGAAGGCTATCCGAAGCCCCTTTACTAAGCCTGTTGTGTCAATCTGTCCTCTGGACTTATTATGACCTGTATCATCCGAGCATATGGACCTGGGTATGTCCTTAAACTGCTACCAGACCCACCGGAGGACGGGCAGCAGCGTCCTCTTGGTTTAACGGTGGTGACCCCATTCTGCGATCTCCAAGCCGCCTGCCAAGCGTGGGGATTATGGCAACACCCCTCTATAAAGGGGGAGGCCTTCGTCCAGCAGTGGACGTTTTATGGCTGACGACGAAGGGAGGTCGCCAATTCTCCATACAAGAAATATGTTTTAATATTTATGTAACGTAGACAGAGAAAAAAGTTACCAGAAAAGTGAAAGACTTGGTTATGCGAACTTCTTAAAGCTAATTACTCTAAGCTCATAATATAACAAATGACTCTAAATCGTAACAACAAATAATAAAAACCAGCCAGTAGGAGTTTCAAACATTTTTGCGTTATTATTTGTTTGTGTAATCCTGCAGGATTACACGAATTGGTATCACTAAGCCAAGTCGATTCTGACGGTTTTAGTTGACAGTTCTAAACTAATTAAAATATTGCTGTCACTTTTTTACTAGGCATGTTAGCTAAGCACAGCAACACTTTAGTTAGTTTAGTTCTGTCAACTTAAACCTTTAAAATTGACCACATTGGCTTTTCTCATTATGGTAAACTATTTTTACTACAAGTCCAATTCTAAAATTGCAAAAAAGCAGTTATTCCATACATTTCGCCAAGGACGTTAGAAACTATGCTTGCGCTATATTCCTTTTTCATTGCATTTCGCCGACGGAAAATGACATATATTTTCTATGGAACAAATGTTTTTTTCGCGAATTTAGGGTCGGCACTAAACCAAACACGCACACTCAGATTAAATTTAAAAAAAAAAAACTTTATTAGTTTATCACTAAATATCCTCGGCTGAGATAAAAATTGACGGCTCAAAGCAAATAATTTGTAAAAATGGTCTTGAAATCTTTGTTTACGCATTGTACAAATAAAATACTAGTCTTGATATTTTTACACAATCGTATGAAGAGAGATAACGAATTGTAATAATACACATTACTTCGATAATATTAAAATCATTTACTGTAATGAAGTGGAATAAAAATATAGGCACATGATTAATTAAAAAATTAAGTATTTCCGGCTGAATGAAAAAACTTTATCTTTTTTGTCACTAAAGCGGTTTATCTTGCTCTTTAAAATTCTTTCTGGATTAATATCGTTAGTTATTTTTTTAGGATTCCGCACCAAATGGAACTAAAGAGACAGTATTACTGACGGAAGGTATATTATTAGGCCGTCCGTCTATCCGTTTAATTTTTTAAGTAAGTAGTACATCTTGAGAACCTTGAAACTGTTATTTAATAGATGGCTTGATATAATTTCACACATATTTTAAAAAATAAGATATTTTTACAACCAAATAAAATAAATAACTAAATAAAATATTTTAACTTCTTCTTTTTTTTTCTTTTCCTATTTGGTATTAATCATTAAGCCTAATTGAGGCCATTCTTGTGACATCAGAAATAATTTAATTTTTATGGTAAAAAAATATAATATACTTAATTACTTACACAAGTGCAAACTTGGAGGCAATATAATGCAACTGAAAAATATAACAATCGTACTACTTTACGTACCTACTACATGCGCATTATGTGAGTTTGTTTGAATATTGCTAACTGTCTTATAGCTCAATTGGTATTATGTCTGCCTAGCTTGAGAGTTCTAGGGCGTGAGTTCGATTCCCACCTAAAACAAATATTTATGTGACGAACAAAGATGTTTGTTCTGTGTCAGGGTAGTGTAAGTATTTACAAAAACGAAGTATGCAATATGTATCTGTCATTTATCTGGTTCCCATAGTACAAGCTTTGCTTAGTTTGGGGCTAGATGGCGCTGTGTGACATGTCCACCAATATTTTATTTTATTTATTAATTTATGTTTTGTTCCGTTACACTCCGTCATGGCTGAAAGAAATAAAATGAAATGAAAGAAAGTACGTTTAACATCACATTATGGCAGTCAAACACAAACCTATATAAAATGCAAAAAATGGATGTATAAGGTATGGTTAATTTAATTAAATTAAAACAGTTTTCGATAAAATTAACGGTTCCTTTGCGAGTAAATCAGCATGGTACTGCTAGTAAATTACAAAAACCGGCCAAGTGTTAGTTGGGCGAGACTACCCAAAAAAGGAGTGTAACGTTTTCAGGGTACATGTAAGTCTATAGGTGTATGTAGGTTATATGCGAGTTTATTTAATCCACCATAACTTCTAAATGCCTGAACAGATTTGAATGTATAATATCGGTAGAATCCTAACATCATCCCGAGTGACACTGGCTATAATTTTATTTATGGGGTATTCCCGATTGACCACCAATTTCTTAAGCACCCATGAAAATAGTACCTAGCTTATTCCCAAAACAGCAGCAATCAACACTTTGCGTTGGTGCTATTTTATGGCAAAGCAGTCGTTTTTTTAAAATGTTTTAGTTAGATGTCTTGTTCTGTTAAACAGTCTATAATTTTAATAAGGAAAAAAAATGTGATCACTCATAATTACTATCGTTTTATCATTTCACTTCATCCGGGAAAAACCAATCATATCACTGTATACTTTTTTTAAGGCATGAAAAAAACCAAATAGTTCTTCCTTTCATGTCGCTATGTCCTGGTAAATTATAGATTCAGATCCTTTAATTGCCTTTTCCTTACTTTGCACCTTAATAATACTATAATTGAGTCCTGCGTTTCATATATAATCTTACATGAACCCTACATACTACATAAATATAGCCGAAATAAAAAGAACTTTCTATTATAATTCTTGACATTGAACTCTGCGGAGTTCAGGTTGCTGATCTGGTTTAATTTTATTTGACTCTTGACTATTTTCAAATTCTGCTAAAAGAACTTATCCTAAGTATTATCCTAGATAATGAGCTTAGTTCGATTTAAAATTTCAGAAAACGTTCATTGTTGGACGAAGGCCTCCTTCTTATAGTAGGGGAGGTTATTTGCTATAATTCCTACGCTTGGTAGGCGGCTTGGGGATCACAGAAAGCTTACCACTGTTAACTGAGAGTACGCTGCTCACATAAATACTGGACTTAAATTATTTAGGTAAAATAAAAACTTAGTCTTGGTCGAAAAACTTATAAACACGATGAATACACAACAATACTCTCAGAACTCTATTTTCTCTTTTATAGATAGATAGATTAACTCTTTATTAGATTTTAATTGTTATTATTTTTTAAGTTTTAAGACGAACTCGATGCCCATAAAAAGGAGTGGCCCACCATAGCACTAAATAGAGAAAAATGGAAAGAGGGAAGAGAGGCCTTTGCCCAGCAATGGGACAAAACAGGCTAGTATAATAATAATAAAGTTTTTTTTATTTTTTTCTGCCTTGTCTTCATTTTACTCGTAAGTGATTAAAAACTCACAATTTTAACAATATCAGATTTGACTCAAGCAAAAAAACTTGCTAGAGTTTATGTGAATAAGTAGTTTCAAAATGTGAATAAACTTCTAACTTAGTAGAGAGCATTTTGTTTTACTCTAAATTATTAGTATTCACTTACCGTTTACTGCCAAAAATCCAAACTTAATTACACGTGCTTCACTCAATTATCAACAATCACGGCCACAAACAAAAATAATCGATGCGTCCTATCTTTGAAAGTTTCGCAGTTTTCCGAACGCGATTACATGAAGCGGAGCGCAAGACGTGCACCCCAATCCGCGGTTTGAAACAGACTGTCTTATCAGAGACAATACCTATCGGAGAAGATAATTTCAGTAATACAGTTCAAAGCCAGATGAATTTGGAACAGATTTAATTGCTTGAACTTTGTTAAGCTGTTACACTTGAGGCGACGGGTTCATGGAAATGTAATACGCGGGAAAGATCCGCGAGGGTTTTGAAAACTACGAAACTCTATCTCGGTAGAGTATTATTTTCGTTTACATTCGTGATTTAGAGTTGATACGTATAGACTTAGAGATGAGATACGAATTTCTGTGTACAATCACTGTAATTAATGATAGTTTATTTATTACTTATCTCTGTAATTAATGTTTGTTTATTTTGAGATTTTAACAATAAAGTGTTGATTTATAAGGTAGTCGGGATGAAAGTTTTTCAAACAAGTTCTAAGCTGAGCTTTATCTATTCGAATTTGAATCAGTTTTTTCATTTTTAAAAGCAGATTCATATCCTATGTCATAAACCAACTAAGTAAAGATATGATTTGAGCAATAGTAAAATTTTGTGTTTATGAAAAACTAAGGAAAATAAAACTAGGTCTCCAAAGGGATACAAAGTGAACAAATAGACATTTAACAAAAAAAAAAGAACTGCGCTGTCAACATTTTTTTATAGCCAGTATCACTGGGGGTGTAAGGATTCTATTGATACCTCATACATCCAAATCTGTTAAGGCATATAGAAGTTATGGTGGAAAAAAGAAACTCACATTACTCACGTACCTATACACATACATGAACCCTGATAACATTACAACAGTCATATAATAAATGAAACTGTATGCAGTGCAGAGAGATGCCAACCCTGCTCAGTGGCGTACATTAGGAGAGTCCTACTTTCAACAGTGGACAATAAAAGGCTGCTGATGATGATGATGAGGAAACAAAATTATTTCTGTCAAACATTTTGCTATCCATGACGTTATTTATCAAAAATAAGTTGGAAATAAGTTATATAGGTAAAAAATATAGGAATAGCTGCAGTTAACGAAAACGTAAAAAAGTATTCTATATTTTTTTACGTTTTCGTTTGTTTTTTTCTGGAAATACGAGTTCGAAACCAATGTGTAAATCTTAATCACCATCATCAGTCCGAAGATGTCCACTGCAGGACGAAGGCCTCCCCCTTAATATGGTGGGGTTTACATAATCCCCACTACATTCAACACCGTTAACCGAGAGGACGCTGCTGCCCATCCTCCGGTGGTTCTGGAACATAGGATTTAAATCCAGGAGTAAATCTGAATAAACGGATCTATTTCCATACAGAAAAATCCTAACAAAATAGGTAAAACCGTTGTCATTATCAGCTAACATAAATCAACATCTGCACAATAAACTTAGTCTACTCTCTATAGCTACGCCTATCCGATACCGCTTTCAGTCACTGACAACAATTTTAAATAAAATAATTAATTATTCATAATTTTTTGTGACACAGAGAAATGCATAAACAGATAAAATGTTGACATTTAAAAATAAGCTATGGATATCTCACATCTTATAATACTTAACGATGACTGCATTTGCTTAGGCATAAATTACCACTGAAATAATTATTACAATTACACATGCCACATGTGTGGCTGTGCTTTAACAAGTTTTATTGTTTTTTGGAATTGTGTGACTAGACGAGCGAAACATTCGCCTGGTGGTAAGCGTCACGGCTGCTCATACCAGTACCAGTGCAATAATTGTGAACTTGCGAACAAAATCTTGCGCGGCACTGCACTGCGCTCGTCACTCTTAGATATGAGATGTGAAATCTCTTTATGCCCAGTAATTTCTCTGGTAACATTGCCATTGAATCGAAACACAGTAATGCTTACACACTACTGCTTGGCGGTTGAATCTGCCTGGGGAAGTATTCCTTTGCCAGTGCAAAGGAATACTTCCCCAGGCAGACTCTGCAAACTACTACAAACCACTACAACTTATTACTTGTAGTATTTCGATAAGGTCCCGGCCCTACTGCGAGCGGTCTAGAGTTCGGAGTTCCGAGTTCTGCGTTCCGCGTTTACTGTGCGATTGCTAGGGTAAACGCAACACTACAACAAAACAGCAGTCAGACCGCGTCGGTCAAGGAGAACGCACGTTCTGTCTGAGTTATATTTGAGTCAACTGCTTCTATAGTCGCAATGTCTGACAATATGGAAAAGTTTATTGAATTAGTTTGTCATATTCTCCCTCGTGTTCTCCTTATTGTTTTTTGGGATGAACCCAGTTATTTAACTTTTTCTTAGAATGTCCACCACAAGAGCTCGGTTTCATCTTCCGTAGAGGTACTATCAAGTGACATTTTCATAAATTATAAAGATCATGAGAGGTGTGATCGGTAACAGACAGATTACAGAGCTATCGAGAACTCATCCGCTAGCTGTGTGTTGTGCAGTGCTGCGTTCACTGGAACGCAGAACTCGAATCTCAGAACTAGAATTAGACCGCTCGCTGTGGGACCGGGGCCTTAAATATGCCCTATAGCATGATGAGATAGGTAAATAGATAGAAAAAAAAACTCTTTATTGTACACACCAAAAGAAATTATTGCAGTCATGATGATCACGACAGAAAAAAATACTTAGAACTTGTGTAACAATTGGCTTATAGTAGCTTTTAGATTATGTAGCTTTAGATTATGTAAATCAGACCAATGGTTCGAAGTTTACCTCGTAAAAACATACACAATTACACATTCACAAAATTGCGAGTGAATCGCTCGCTTACATTTCTCCTATGTAAGCGAGCTCTATCGTAGAGTGCATTTTAACTAAAATAGAAGAAAAAAAATAGTTTCAGTGTTTTACTTATAAGACGGTTAGTGTATAAGTAAATGTAAATTTAATAAACAGTCGGATGACACGTTAATTTGTTGGTCCCGGTTGTTTGTTCCATATTTCTATAACAATAAATATCAAGCCATGTCAGACGCCTTCGCCTCTGTTACTAGGGCTGACCACTCTGCCAATACGAACTTACTTACTTTTTTTTTGTCACTTATGTCATCAATTCATTGCTTCATAGTGTGACAGAGATGTGTAGGAAATAGGAATTTTGATCAGGCACTTTGACACGTACCTTTATGCTGTCCCCACAGAGCAAGGGCATCTCGTCCATATTTCATTCGCGCGGCGCTCGCCTAATAATGTCTCTAAGGAGCTTTTCTTCAAAGAACTCTATAGTCTGTCACTCCAAAGCTTATGTCATATTCTAGACGAGCTTTGTTTAGTTTAGTTTTGCTTTATTTTAGTTTTATTTTGTGTTTAGGCTGACTTGTTGCTGCGACTTGTGAAATAGCCAAAATGTCTTACCATTTTCTGACAAGCCTGATAGTATGAAACCGAATGCAGCGTAAAGGCTTAGGACATTTTCCATGCGCCGGTGGCGTAGTGGTACAAATTTCCCATACTTCTTTGTATGAACTAGGAAATGTCAAATAACGCAACGCAAACGCGGCTCACAACTTACAAAATTACGCCCGTTTGACCCCGGCTTTAACGTCTGCGGTTTGTTTTCCGGTCTTTTGTAATAGTACTGTATCTTCTGTGCTCTCACATATATAGGAGGAGTCTGAACTCTCAGCCAATTATGTGCCAGAAGGAAGGCCTCCTCCTTATTGGGGGGAAAGGTTGCCTATTCTCCACGCTTGGCAGGTGGCTTGGGGTTCAACACCGTTAAACGAGACGCTGCTGCCCGTCCGGTGGTTCTGGATGCAATTTTATGACATACCCAATAACCTACTACCTAGGTCCGGCCGGCATTGACCGGTACTTCTGGAAAATTCCCCAATATACTCACATTTCATTAATTTGCAGCGTCAAGTGTGGGTTAAATTCAGCTTCAAGATATCACCAGATTAGATACGCTGACTCAATTAATATATTAGTAAATTAATATATCTAATAGATAACATAGTTTAATATGGACTATGTTATCGCGGTTGAAGTGATGGATACGAATATGAGTGGGGTAAAGTACGTGGTATTGCGTAGGCACTACATTCCAAAAAAGGAGTAGCTATAATCAGCACAGGGACCTGTGTATGTTCTAAAACTGCATCACCACCAGAGGACAGGCAGCAGCGTCCTCTCGGTTAATAGTGGTGAGCATTCTGCAATCCCCAATCCGCCTGCCAAACGTGGGGATTATGGCAACACCTCCCTATTAAGGGGGAGGCATTCGCCCATCAGTGGAAGTCTTCGGCTGTTGATGATGATGAATCAGCACTGCAGATATAATATGTAGTATGAGCTAAAGCAGTAACTTGACTCGAACTTGTCCTTGAATTGAATTCCTACTGACGGTTAGAGGGCTAAAATTACTAAAATTTTCATTCATTTCCGAAGACGAAGGCATCCCTCTTAATAGGGAAAGGTTTTTTTTAAATTAGAAACGAGCAAGACTTTCACCTGGTGGTAAGCGTCACGCCTGCCACTAACAGTAGCAGTGCTAGAATTGCGAACTTGCGAATACAATCCTGCGCCGCACTGCACTGCGCTCGTCATTCTGAAACGAGCTGTGAGGTTGTTATAATCACCACGCTTGGCAGTCGGGTTGGGGATCGCAAAATTCTCACCACCTTTAAGCAAGAGGACGCTGCTGCCCGTCCTAAATACCCATGTCCTTTTGCCCAGGTTAAATTAAAAAAAATATTATTATGTCGTAATCTCGTTTTGAAGGACTCTACGCTGCCGCGGTGCACCCGACTATCGCTCGTGCGTACCGTGAAGAAGTATCGTCGCGGGCGGGAGGCGAAGGGAAGCTCGTTAGATCACGTGACTAAATTCGGACGTTTGTTTGAAGTCAAACTACTGCTTTTATTTATCTACTGTGCAATCACCCTTAGTGCACAATTTTCTTTAATCAGTTTAATTATATTTATACCTACTCAGAGCTAGTGCAAGTAATATATAAATTGACCATTTTACAGAGAGGGACAGATATACAATTCTACGTTAGTAAAAGAAAGCGAGAAGGACGAGAATTTTCGGCGACTGTCTATATATCTAATTGTCTTTGGCGTGGTGACTCTACGAAGCAAAATAAAGGGAAACAATATAATTAATATACTTTAAAAAATCTTGCTTTCTATTGACGACGTCTAGGTATACCTAGCTTTAACAGTGCTGCTTAAAGTTAAATAATGTTAGTTAGTATTGCACACTTCATTTCTGTATTGCACATTTTGTAGACCCAGCTATAATAATTCACATGTTTTTTTTTATTGTTTATGTTTTATATTTATTAAATAGTAATAAATTCATATAACATCTATATGAGACAAATTAAAAACTAATCCAATAAATCGCTTCCGATGAAAATAATTCCCAAAACGTTTGTCCTATAGAATGGCAATACTCAACATTTGTGCAAGGTCAGAGGCCAGCATTTTGGTCATGTGTGGCGTCGACCAGGCAAAATATAAGACAATTCTTTAACTATTTGTTTATTAATTTTCTGGAAACAAATTATTATGAATGAAAACATTTTCCCTGTCACTTTATTCAAAAAGTTAGTAAACAGCAGAACACTCGCAAACAAATTAAATTCCATAAATAGCCAAGAGCGTACTCACGAGTATGATGTTCGAAATTGAAATTTCTTGTTTCGTTTTCCAGATCGTCTACATGCTGAAGATACAAGTTTGCAATGAGCCTTCTTTGTAGATAAACAACTGAATAAATCTGGCTGCGCCTTTCAGACTTTTAATAATTATTCAGTACTTTCTGAGCATTATTAATAAACGTAGAGTAGGTTCTGTTCGGATATAGTTCAAACATCTTTTGTCATTATTAATCCAGTGACAGTTAAAAGAATGAAGAAAACGGTTACGGTAACTATTCCGAGTTTCATTTCATCATCAGCCAGAAAACGACCATAACTGGACGACGTCCTCCTCCTAAAGGGATTTGCCATAATCCCAACGCTTAGCAGGCGGTGCTGCCGTCTTCTGGTGGTTCTGGATACAGTTTTATGATAAACCCAGGTCCATTCCGAGTAAATATGGGGTAACCTATATTTATTCATAAAATACTTCTTATGAATAAAGGGTTCCTCGGAATGGTCTAAGCTGAAAGGAGGCCATCACTGAGACATTGAGAACTCTGAAGTTGCGTAAATAAATCAAATTCCATTTATTTTGTTGATAAGATTGATAACTTTGAAAAGATTTAAATTGTACATTAGTCAGGACCTACACCTTTTACAAAGACTAATATGAAAATATCGAAGTAGTTCACTGGTGTGAAATTATTAAGTTTGCTATCATCTATCTATCTATTTTCTATCTTCTATTGGTATAAAAGGCTCTATCCTGACTGATTGACTGACTGACAGACAACGCACAGCCCAAACCGCTGGTCGTACAGACTTGAAATATGGAGGGTATATTCGTCTCGATGCGTAGGGGTGTACTAAGAAAGGATTTTTCGAAATTCGACTCCTAAGGGTGGGAAACGTTTGTATGTTTCGTCGTCCTTTGTTTTTGTACTTTTAGTCACGAAAAATTAGGATTTGGATAGTTCATGCTTTGGATAGATCATAGATAAGTAGTTCATGCTGTTTTCAATATTTTTTGAAAGGACGATTTAAGGGGGGGTTATAGGGGTTGTATAGTAAGTTTGGTTTGTTTTTGAAGTTGTAGTGATGAAAATTGATATTTGGGTAGTTCATTCAAGGGGGAGGGGTTGGGGGGTAAAAAACGTGGTGAATATTGGGAGCGGGCCGAATTTCTTCCGTACGCGGACGAAGTCGCGGGCGACCTCTAGTAAGTTAATAAAAAGATTGTGTTCTTAATGTCGATGGGTTAATACATTTTATCTATTTATCTCAGCACTATTTAAATTTTCCCAAAAAGTAGATCGACACGAAGTATCAGTTTAGTCCGTCTGATTATGAATTCGACTATAGTAATTGTCTATACCTATCGTTCCAGACAGACAAAGGCGGTAATTAAAATCAGTTTCACGTAACAACAACAAAATCGTACGTATTTTCTATTCATTTCAGGCTGAATTTTCTGAACAAAGGAATTTCTTTTACAAATGTTAAAAGAGGGCCGTCCCTCCACCCGCCATCAATTTTACATGGCGAGATTTGCGCCATATATTATGATACAATAACACTCTGAGATAACACCCGGAGCCCTAATCCTTCTTATGTTTACTTAGAAGTGGTAGTAGTCGATTCATATAGCATTAATATATTATTATCATGCGTGAATTTAAATATGATTCTAAACAAGTGCAAGTCAAACATAAAACATAATAATTGGCCATTTGAAATGTCCACTGCTGTACTATACTACCCTCGAAAGACGATTGAGCCATCCATATACAACGTGTAACAAAAAAGTGTAATATTACTGAAGGGACTCGATCTGTACGTACTCATTATTATAAACAGCTTTTACTAAGGGACCACTCGGAAATCGCGAAAAAAACCCAACTGTTCCATACAAAAGTTATTTGACCTTGGACGAATGTATGGATGTATGTCAGCTGTGTTTTTCCTCACACCACAATCCACCACGGCCACCACGTTGGCCCAATTGTGGGTTGGAGGATTCAGATACGCCATTAATTTTCTTCTCTGATCGTATGCAGGTCTTCCTCACGATATTTTTCTTCTCAATTTTTTTGTAATAAAATATTTCTAAGTTTTTTACTGTGGATAAAAAATAAAAAATAAAATAAATCTAGGGTGCCACCGGCAGCAGGACAGGGCTCGAGCTGTCGGTAGTTAGGGCTGTAGAGTGGGGAACCTCCTGAGTCCTGGGGCCTTATTTTTGAATCGTACGCAAGAGTTGCGCATGCGAAAGGAGCCGACCTTCTAACGATATTGTTTGGAATAAGGTTCAATATCGTTTAAAAGTCTCCGCTCGCATGCGCAAGTTTGCGCACGACTCAACAATAAGACCTATGACAATTTGCCGTGTTATATATGCCACAGATCAAAAATAGTATGCTGTTTTTGATTGGCCAGTACAGTCAGTGCCATCTATCGAGTTGATGAGCACTACTTTTTTCAAACATGTTTGTAAAATCTCTCATTCAGGTACTGCTTATTTATGTGCAGGCGTGATGCTTACCACCAGATGAACGTTCCACTCGTCTCTTCACTCCATTACATAGTAAAAAAAATAACTTAACGGGCTTATACTAGCCAGGCAGATATTAAAATATCTTCCTGGCCTGCTGGAATCAAACCCGAGAACTCTGCTCTACCACTGAACCACAGAAGTCGTCAACTCACAACATTGTGTGATGTGGACTCTATGTCAGTATGTCAATATGACTAACTAAAACATACCTACGTAATAGCCTTGACGTTAATATTGGGGGTCACTTACAATGAGCGATAATCACTGACATTTAAGTTTTTTACTATGTTGTGAGCCAAATATTTACTTGACTTCGTTGCCAAAACTACAAAGCTGATCATTCATATTGTTAATGATACCTACTTTACCTACATTTATATAGTGAGTTTATTATCTTCTACCGCACGTCACTTAAAATCAGATGAGATGTAGTCAAAATTTGTACCTGACATCCATAAAAATTTGATTATTAAATTACATAACAGGCTTGCGTTTGATGTTTGTAATGGCGGAGATACAGTCTACTATGGCCTTATTGTTGAGTCGTACGCAAAGTTGCGCATACGACCGAAGCCGACTTTCAAACGATATTGAACCTTATTCCAAACAATGTCGTTCGGAGGTCGGCTCCGTTCGCATGAGCAACTTTGCGTACGATTCATAAATTAGGCCCCAGATTCTTACATCGGGAAACATCCACTCGGGTAGCACAGTCTACTGTTTAGCGGTACGCAACCTGAAAGTGGAATCAAATCGTTTCGATCAAGTTTTAGGAAGATCAACATCAAGGAAAAACACGAAGCAATGTCACTTCTGGTCATGCAAAGCAAATTACCAACTCGTACGACGTTGATAAATATAAGTATATACAGATAAAAGAGAGATGTGTGGTATACCTACATTATCCTCCATGACCTACATACTCTACGCAATACGATAAACTGCGTGCAATGCAATAACACTTTATTGACACTACAAAAAGAAATATACAAAAGAAAGACACTAATGATAGGGACCAAAATTAGTCTTATCGCTGAAAGCGATTAGACTAATTTTAAGTGCTAATTTTAAGATTAGACTAAGCGATTAGACCAGACAATCTGCGAATAAAGAAAAAACAATTTAAATGTGAAATAGCTATTACACCGTCCGGCGTCCCCTAGGGGACGGTGGTGATGTACAAAAGAAAAAGAATGATACACACTTAAAATGTTGAGGATGTTATTGATATTCAAAAAGTTATTCATACTTAATAACTAGAGTATGAATAAGAAATCTTTTGAACGGTATAGCTTGTTAATGTTCGGCGTATCAGTGACGACAATTTGATAGCTAACAAGGATTACAGCCTGAAGCAACGCCAGAAGGTAGCAAGTCTGTCAATTTTCTAAAGGATTCATTTCGGAAATGAAATGAAATATTTATTGTCTAAAACTGTGTACAACGAAATGATAATTATTTCATGGTATTAAGTACTTGAGAACAGTTTTGTCCTCGCGGACATACAATATTTAATATTTAAAAAGTGCTAAAAACATTAACAGCATACCACCACCAAAACATACCTACAATAGACCTACAATTGAAGCAACGTCAACCGAGCACAACTACCGACTACTACTACTACAACTACCGGGCACAACGACCGTTTCCGAATTCAAGAAAAACCTAAATATTCATTTAACGAGTAGAAACTTTTTTGAAGCAACCAGACCTTCAATTCTTTTTTAAATTTAACCTCTGGCAATGATTTAATGCTTTCAGGTAGTTTATTGTAAATAGTAATAGACATTGTCATACAACACTTTTCATAGCGTGCTGTCCTGTTTATGTATGTTCTTACTAATCGGTCTACATTTCTGGTACCGCGTTTATAGAATTCCAGCGCTGTAGTGTACAAATGTCTGTTTTGTTTTACAAAACATGCGATGTCGTAGATATATTGACATGGAAGCGGTAATATATTTAACTCTTTGAAAAGAGGTCTACATGAATCTAAGGGTGTTGCGCCACATACAGTCTAATACATTTTTTTGACATATAAACGCTTTCCCAAATTCTGCACCTCTTCCCCAAATAATTAATCCGTACCTTAAAAGTGACCCTATGTAGCCATGGTATGCTAACAGTGCTGTGTCGCTGTTAGCAGTTTTACGTAAACGGTTTAGAACATATACATAGCTGTTTATTTTTTTGCAAATTTTATCTGTGTGCAGTTTCCAATTAAGCTCTTTATCAACTATTAATTCCAGAAATGAGAATCGGAGAATGTGCTACTGAGATATACGACCTTTATATCCTTCCATGCCGTTTTTCTACAGGACAAACAGAAAGATGGCTCACCGTCACTCTGCTACTGTTGATTTTCAATGGATACCTATGTGCCTAACGTTGTATTTCCACGTTTCTAATCCGTACAGCTAAGGAATGGAACAAGCTGCAGGATTCCTTGTTTCCTGAGAGATATAATCAGCTAGATCATTATAAGGTCAGAGTGAATAGGTATCTTTTAAGTCAGCGTGATTTATCCTCGAACACATCTTATCGTTGCTAACAGGTGAGTTGGTAAAATACGAACTTAACACGTGTGGAAATAACTTGTATACTTGACTTAAGACTTTGTCTTAAACAGTCACAATTCTGTATGTTCTCGATTTTTCCTCTTTTCCCTGAGAGTGTTATTCCGTGTAGCTTCGTTCTCATAGTGCTTAAGACTTTTCAGACATTTTATCGTAATAAGTTCAGACAGTCATGGCACAGGATATCCCGAAAAATACGGAAAAACTTGAAAATCGCAGATAAAACCACAAAACAAAACTAGTTTCAAGCTTAAGACTGAAAACATACAATCTCTTCCAATACAATATATAGAACAGAAATCTCAATCCCACTACAAATCTCTCAGGACTCTATCTCGGTACATCTCGCGAGCCATATCGAATAGAATATCTAAGCTTGGTCTGTCTCATTACGGATCATTGTTGATCTCCCGGCTCTGTGACAAAATGCGTATCAGTAGGGATGGGGTACACTCGATACTCAACTCTCGGTAAATCGATTGAACAAAACAGACAAATATTATTGTCTTAGTAATAGTAAAGTACACTGTCACTAGTTACAGATTAACAATCTTACTTTAAAAACTTCTCAACCATCAATCACTGTTAAAGATGCGCTGTCAACTTCTCTCTGACGTGTCACGTGCAAGAACAAGACAGAGAAGTTTAAGCAGTGACTAAGTTTGAGCGGCGTTTTTAAGTAAGGCCGTATACTTCTAGGAGTAGTTTGTGTCCGGTACACCCTTACAGCGTATACCAATTGAGAAGTCATTGACGATAAATATGCCAACGTATTTTATGCCACTTTTAGCGGGGGACGACATAATTCTAGAAAGAACAAATTAGAGCTAGAAAAGTATATAATTTACATTGATATATGATAAGGTAGGACTATACAGGTCAATAGATTATATTAATAATATATCGTACTTACTTATATATGAACGGAACATCGACATGTTCTAGACTTGGTTACACGGCCACGCTGCTTAGCGACGACGCGTCGTCGTCGCTAAAAGAAGGACGAAATGACTCGCAACTCGAAACCCAATAAAAAATCATTTACGGTTATGTAAGTACTTAAATGTTAATCTAGGTAGCGCACTCAGCTACGCTATTTCGTTCATTTCCTTTCGTAAATCAAAATTCAACGAGATTGCTAAATCCTCCCTTATTTCCCTTCCTTATGCAACAATCTGGTGGGATTCCCTCAAATTGGCCCTTTCAAACCCCTGACCGGAAACGACAAAATCCTGTTAATAGAAATACCGTCATCCGTATTCGTATCACGTCCCGGATCTAACGTCATTGTGGTATCAATCGAGTGTTTGGATTGGGTTTGCATAATTAGGTGAATATTTAATTCATCTATGCGTTTTGTAGGTTTGTTTTGTCTAGCTTAACATAATGACCCAGTGAAAATAATTTCGATCATATTTTATAACCCCTAACACCGATCTTTATAAAAGAGCAACAAATGTAATAATCTGATTCTTTAGGAAGAAGACATTGGCATAGAAAGTATTAAATAAAAACGTAAGCTGGGCAATCATCTAATATCATTAGTGAACTGATGATATAAGTACTCAAGATATCCGTGGCATTGGTGACAAATACCATAATTTGAGTCTCATGCTTTTTCCCCTGCCCTTATTCCAGTGGCATAGACCGAGGCGTACTTACATTTATATCCTGGGGACCATTTTGAGCTTGTCCCAGAAAGCAATTAAAAACTTAATTATTATAGAAAAATCTGTAAAAACTGTCATATAAGTAATTACGCGAATAAAGCAATAGTGATAATTTAAACCCGGATGTGGGTATGTCCTTAAACTGCAACCAGACCCACCGGAGGACGGGCAGCAGCGTGCTCTTGGCTAACGGTGGTGAGCATTCTGCGATCCCCAAGCCGCCTGCCAAGCGTGGGGATTATGGCAACACCCCTTTATAAAGGGCCCTTCGTAAAGCAGTGGATGTTTTATGGCTGGCGACGATAATTTAAAACGCTTTTAACGATGTCGTACGAATCGATAATTAAAATTCATAATTAAATAAATAGACATGCCAGCGAAGCGAGTGCGAAATTTATAGATGTTTTATTTACTGTCGATCTGATTATTTATTGGGGTGGCACTGATAGGAAATTGGGCGGTGGATTTCATGCCGCCGCCCCTTACGATAAAATAATATTTCTTGATACAAGTGTGTTTGTGTGTGTGCATGCGTGTATGAGTGAGGTTATGTATATATTTACTATATCTCATCTCTATAACCACTAGACTGACTAGATTAACATAATAGACAACTTTTTATTCCAGGAAAAACAGTAAATCTTTGGATACCGGGTGATAACTGCTTGAATTAAAATAAACAAAACTTGTTAAAAATTATAATTTAATCGTAAACTTAATCAACAATACAATGGCAATTTAGTTAATGATTTAACATAAATGTATTACACTAATATATACCATATCTTCATAAGATATTACAAACTTACAAAATTACGTTTTGAATTTGGAACTAGAAGTAAATAGGACGGAAAGACTTAAAAATATAAATACATTGTAAAATACCTACAATTTACTATTTACAAAAGATATACACAATGGCACGATAAATAACAAAATATAAAATTCAAGTAATGTAAATACGTAACAAAAATTGTACTTGTTACTTAACATGTAACAAGTGTTTGTTGTCCGTTAAGCTTCTCGTATTTTTTATTTATTTATAATATGTAAGATTTATTTTTACAACAAGTAAATTTCATTATACCATATCAATTCTGTCTTCTCTTAATTTTTATACCTATTTGTTTAATTTTTTCATTTCTGATAAAAAAAATTTTTTTTTTCATTTTTGGTAGGAAAAGAGGTGGCAATTTAAATTGACGCGATAATTTCGTAAAAAAACATCTCCGACACACTAATTCACAAACAAACAACCTTTATTCCTCTATAATAGTGTAGATAATTACATAAATAAATACATTGATTAGCGTCACAACCTACAGCCACTGTTTGTGTATACAGGGTGTCATTGAATTCATGAGTAATATCGTAGGGGTTCATTGAGCTCACCATAATGAAGAAATTTTACTATAAAATCAAATCAGAAATCGTAAAATAACGCTTCACACATTTTGTAGTGCGTTTTTTGTTTTCAGCCGATGTTTTCCTCGTTTCCAATGTCAGTTTCATAGTACAAGTGGTCCATTATGATGAGTTTAATGACCCTCTAAGATATTGCTCATGAATTCAATAACAGCCTGTATTATTATGATCTACAAAGATAATAATTAAGGATCGACAAGTTGACGGCTCGAACTCATCGGTGGGCGCGGCTAAAAAGCATGCTCTCTTCATCAAACAAACTGTGGGAAAAGGAGAAAGAAAGATAAATGAGCGCGCAATTTTTTTTTGTCGACTTTTGGCTGCAGTAATGTGGTTGAATAAACTCTGAGTTAATTTATTCCAACTTAAGTTATTTGAAATGTTTATGGACTAAACTATGCCGCTTGATAAATTATTTTAGAGTTTTCGTATTCCTTATGTTATTTATTTACGTCCAATGTGGCGTTAAAATTGAGCTAAAATACAAGATGTTTCCTGGCTGATAACTTTCATGTTTATTAACTTTTTACTTTCGTAATAATTTACAATCCTAGATAATAAAGAGATTAATCGATATAATACTTAGTCTTGGACCTACAAAATTACATAGTGGAGTAGTAATACTACCGCGTTTCTATGGAGAAGTGAGCAACTTGTCTACTCTTAATATAACAGTAGGATCTATTTTGCCCATAGCATTGTCATTCAACGTGGCAGTGGCTCTGTTAGTGTGCTTTACCATTTGGATCGTCTCTAGACTTTCATCGGTCTGGATACACTAATTTTATTTTTGTGTAGTGGTTAAGAGTAAACAGCCAGTCACTTTTCCAAAGAAACGGGGAAGTAATATTACTCCACTATGTAATGTCGTAGGCCCAAGACTAACTATTAAATCGATTTGTCTCTTCATTATCTAGGATTGTAAATTGATAAGAAAGTAAAAAGTTAATAATCATGAAAGTTATGAGCCAGGAAACATCTTGTAATTTAGCTCAATTATAACGCCACTTTGGACATAAATAAATATCAATAAATATTATAATGTATTTAGCGGCATAGTCCATCAAAATTTCAAATAACTTTAGTTTGAATAAATTAGTTCAGTAGTTTATTCATCACAATAATGCAAAGGTTGACATGAAAAAAAATCGCGCTTATTTCTCTTTCTTTCTCCCTTTCCCACACTTTATTTGATGTCTTCATCAAATGAGCATGCTTTTTAGCCACGCTCACCGATGAGTTCGAGCCGTCGGGCGGTGTATCCTTAACGTAGTTAGATCGTACCTATGTATTTCGTTATAGTTATAGTATAAAGGAACTTTCCGAAAAAAGATATCAGACTGAAAAAAAACTGAACCAAAAGTAAACTACAACCATAGCAACTATTATCGTAATCTATGTATTTAGATTACAAGATGAGCTTCGGCTAAAAAGTCTAAGAAGATGACAGACGCGTTATTGGCTAATGGCTCAGGATATTTTCCCATAGTGGTGCAACTTTCTCGTCACTTGTAGGTACGCACTAGGCCAAAATGTCCTATGCCTTTAGGCATTGTTTATTTTGACATAATAGATTTCGAATTAGTAGAGTTTATCTGTAAATCTTAGCTGTCATCAAAGTTAGTTATCTTAATAGTATTATTAACATTTTAGGATAATCTACTAGTAGACTTAGTCCTACCATCGAAGGACGTTTGGCCCGTATCTAGGCTGGCACAGTTAGGAGACTGCTCGAGTGGAAAGAGAGGTCGCGGCCTGTAGCAAATTTTGTATCATCTGGACGCTCTTTCACTAATTCTGATGTAGTATAATTCAAACTGTGTTTAAATCAATTCTGTGTTTAAAACAGATTTTTTTGCAGAGCGCCAACATCCAATGTTTTTAATTTGTCTCTTTGATCGTCAATTAAAAATACAACAAACATTCGCTCCCTGTATAAATAGTAATTCATACTAAAATAATTTTACTAAGCTCTGAGCTCACAAAGCGAAGGTCAGGTAAATATGAATATTAAAACCTTAAAACTTATAAAATATTTACAAACGTATAACGTAAATCTTTATACAATACTTATTCATTATTATTAACCTTAATTTGTAAGTGCTTACGACTATGAATTTACAAAGTAAAGCTCGGTGTTTGCTAATATATATGTCGCAATCGAGTCGTATCCGGGACGCCAGCGCCACCTGGTGGCACTCGATGGAGTCGGTGACGTGCGCGCCGTCGATCGGTGACTTCACTTTCCCATTGGCGAGCGGCGCGTGCGGTGGACACTGAACCATCGCGCGTTCTGTGATACGTACCTACCTACAACTTGTGTGCCTACCTGATTACTGTACTGTTAACTTCTATGAAGATTATAATTTGATTGATTGTACGAGCTTGTTTTCTTCATCCGACACTACCCACCGACGACGCCCACTGCTAAGAGGATCAACGATGAGTGCTGATGATGATGGCGAAAGGACCCTCCTCCTCGGCTCTTCCGTCATCAGAAGTGGGATCAGTGTTGGATCAGAACCTAGAAGACAGTCATCTGGCGAGCCATGTTTGAACAACAAGATAAGAACACGCGAGCATTGATTGAGGCGCTGCAATCACCAAAACCAGCCTACCGTGAAGAACTACCTGCAATCGATCCTGAAAAAAGAGATACCGACGCAAGATCATTGTGCGTGACGGCAGATTTGTGTTTCACCAAAAATCCACCAAGCGGCACTCGTCTTGTTCTGGCGGTCATCAAGGCACTAAAAGGTAAAGCATCGACGTGGCTATCACAAATCGCATACGAAGGAAAAACATAGCACGAGTCTATGATAATTTTCACAGCACGGTTTATTTCGACCGAGACATTGGCGGGTACCCTCATTAAAATTAACGGCGAAAAACCGAGTGAAAACGAAACACTACCCGCGTTCGCGAGTCGCTTTATTAACAGTGAACTAGTTCACTGTCTAATCTTTGGAAAGATGTGAACAAGGAGGAAATTGCCGTAGCAACAGTACTCGCACACATTTCACAGTTTGAACCGCAACTTTAAAGAATGGCGTTCACTACAAACGTTATATCGAGGGAGACAAACTGCAGCAGGAAATAAACGCATTTTCACACTTGAAACGCTAGATCACCATCGGACAAAGCGAATTGAGTGCAGAAGCAATCGCATAGACTCGAGTGGCAGACCTGCACCACCTACATCATCAAGTCAAGCAGCGCAGCAGCCGACAGCGAAGCCTTTGGCGTGCTTTAAATGTGGCACACAATGCAATGTGGTGTGTGGGCGGGTCACATAGCCATCCGGTGCACGAGCGACGGCGGCGGCGACGGCGGCAGTGGCAGAAGCGGCAACGGCGGCGGCAGCAACGGCGGCGGCGGCAGAAGCGGCGGCGGCAGAGGCGGCAGCGGTGGAAGCGGCGGCGGTGGCGGCGGCAGTGGCGGCGGCAGCAGCGGGCGGCTGACGTCGGCGGCACGCGCAGCGAGCGGCGCGTTGATGTCTGCGTCGTACAACCACCATCGGGCGTGTTACATCACAAAGGTGAACTGATATGCTTTGCTTATGATTCTGGCGCTGAATGCTCGTTGGTAAAAGAAAGTTTCGCTTCGAAATTAAGTGGTAAACGTGCTAGTAATGTTGTTGCTAAGACTGGTATTGGTCAAACACGAGTGTTCAGTACAGAGCAGATTTTATTGTGTAGTGATTAACGATCACTCTCTCTCAAAATTTTGTTGAATGTTTTGTTCGACAACTATTTGCAAAGTGACGAGGTCGCGAGATTTTAAACTGGGGGTTTTCTGTAAACATGAGGGCAACGGAGCTTTCGATAACTAAAGTTCTTTGTGTAAATTCGATGAGTCATAATAGTGATACCACGCTTCAATCAGATTTAACTGCTACTCGTATCGTGACTGCAGTAGGTAACAAGCAATGTCAAGTCTAGGCTTTGATTTTTTTACCAACGGTTTACCTACGACGAGCTTAAGATTAAGCTGATCGATCCGAATCGCAAGGTGCAGCGGCGACCGTATAGGATGTCTGCAGATGAACGTAGCGTTGATAGACGAATGGTAGTGAAGGTAGACTGCCATGAGAGATTTTTGGGTTCGAGTCTTGACTTCAGAAAATGCCAGCAGGTCACGTATCAGTCGAAATCGATGTAGATGATGTTAACGATGAAGTTCAAATTTGATTTCTGATTGAAACTTGAGTAAGGGGACTCTAGGTGCTATAGTGAGTTGTGTTCGACCGTGCCAGTAGCTATTTCGTAGTCGTAACCCGGTAGAAATCGGTATCTCTTGAGGCAACTCAAGTAGTCCGTGGGAGCGCGGTGTGCGTTTGGCTATGGTCGAGGTCGGGGTCTGTAAAGACCATTACGTGTGGTCACGAGGGGGTGACACACGGGAGA
This sequence comes from Erannis defoliaria, assembly GCA_905404285.2. Lineage (NCBI taxonomy): Eukaryota > Metazoa > Arthropoda > Insecta > Lepidoptera > Geometridae > Erannis > Erannis defoliaria. The sequence continues at coordinate 3,622,212 of FR990066.1, read as the reverse complement.
TCTTTGAGGGATCTGATCCATTCGCTGGATGTGTGAGAGCAATGCGATTGCTAGTCGGCTGGATAGCCGGGGCTCTAGATGTCTTACTCGAGAGTTTAGAGAGTTTGTAGAGTTTATGCGAGAGTTTATAGAGTTTAAGTTTTGTGAAAACTGTGTACAGTTGTACTGAGCAATTTGGTTCGAACGACTGTGATGCGTGGCTCTGTCTGTGTACGTGGCGTTAGAGGTTTTACTCAAAGGATTCTGTAAGCTTGGCGGTATCTGTTCTGCTGTAGAGTTTGAAAAGTTGATTCGAACGACTGTGGTACACGGCCCAGGCTACTGATGTTATTATTTTCGGTTATTCTAATGTCACATTATTGATTAAGAAATAAAAATGTAGAGTTCGTTTTCGTTCGTAGAGTTCGTTCGTTATTCAACGGGTAAATTAATCTAGAGTTTGGTCAGGAGTGACCGAGTGGAACAAATTTCTGTCGTAGACTATTTGTTCGCAGGGTAACTACCACACGAGGACGTGTGCAAGCAGGATGACCGTGTCGCAATCGAGTCGTATCCGGGACGCCAGCGCCACCTGGTGGCACTCGATGGAGTCGGTGACGTGCGCGCCGTCGATCGGTGACTTCACTTTCCCATTGGCGAGCGGCGCGTGCGGTGGACACTGAACCATCGCGCGTTCTGTGATACGTACCTACCTACAACTTGTGTGCCTACCTGATTACTGTACTGTTAACTTCTATGAAGATTATAATTTGATTGATTGTACGAGCTTGTTTTCTTCATCCGACACTACCCACCGACGACGCCCACTGCTAAGAGGATCAACGATGAGTGCTGATGATGATGGCGAAAGGACCCCCCTCCTCCTCCGTCATATATAAAAGGGCTAATTAAGAGTGAAGTAAGTACTTAGCCTCAGAATAGCTAAATCGTCGTTTATAATAATAATCGTTTAGAATCGTTTATTTCAGGCAACACGAGTTACTTAAAAAACACGGGCCGTTATAATAGATACCTTACAGAGCCTGACCCACTTTATGTATCTCACATAGTTATACATTTGAAAGATATCAAAATATTAAAGGAATAAAGACAGGTTAACTATTCCAGCGCTAATCTACGTTCATTAATTAGATCATTAGACATATTTCTGGGACACTTGTTTTGCTAGGTACATGAATGCTGAATTTTCAGCAGGCGATTTCCAGAATTTAAAAATACCATCAACAATTTCAGGCACCTAATAAGGCCACGTTGAATTTTTGCCTATTTCTTATCAAAGGTCAGCGATTTTAAAACAGCCCTTCCCATCCCGGAACCTGCAGAATACGGACCATAATAATCGTAAAACAGAAGGTCAAGTTTTAAGGGAAGCCAAGTCGACAAAATGGTTTCTTTATTAGCACTATAAAGCAACTGCCACAGACCAAAAAAGGCAATGCAAGTTCGTTAATTTGTATGGAATTGAAGAATGAGGTCAAACACCATTCAAAGTAGGTTTGCCAACATTACTCAAAGTAGGTTTGCGTTTGAACAGCGACTATCGTAAGTAGCGAGTTCTCTAATAGCTCAGTTAGTAGTATGTCTGCTTTGAGAGCTGTACACCGTGAGATCGATTCCCACCTAGGACAAAAATTTATGTGACGAAGAAAGATATATGTTCTGTGTCTGAGTGTGTAGTATGTATTATAAGTATGTAATAATTAACCAAAAAAATATGTAGGTAAGTATACTATCAGCTATTCTGTTCCTTTCGTACAAGCTTTGCCTAGTTTGGAGCACTGTATCAAATGTCCCCTAAATGTGTTTACTGTATTTTTATTTTAATGCCATCATTTACAATATTTATCAAAAAACTGTGTGAAATATGTTTTTCCCGCCATGAGCAGGCGCATGCACCGTAAAATGAAGAAGGTCTACTTTATAGTTCGTGCAAAACAGAATTAACAAAAAAAGTTAACTAACGTGAACTAACGTTCGGTTAAAGTATTCTATCAGCTATCTGGTTTCCATAATACAAGCTTTGCTTAGTATGGAGCTAGATGGCGCTGTGTGTATAATGTCCACCGATACTTATTTTTATTTATTTATTAATAAATAAATAAAAAAATTTTTTTCTAATTAGCAAATTTCAAACTCTGCTGTTATGTGAATATTGCTGTGCTAAGACAATATAAGATCGTTGTGCTAAGGTGTTGCTACCTAAACAAAAAAAGTAATTTAGCACAGCGGCGCCATCAATTCCATCGGCACTTCTCTTTCTCCATGTAACCAGGTTGAATGAATTCTAAGTCTGTGGATGCAGTTAAAAGTTCCTAAGCCTTATTTATGTACATTCCAATGAAGCTTATAATTTTTGTCAAGACTTATTCAATGTAAATCCTTGTTTCGAGTTTCTAACTTATCAAATTAAACTTTGTAAGACACACATTAATATGCCGATTGTTAGCTTTGCTCAGCTTCGAAATAATTGACTGTAAGTAATAGAACTTGTTTCCAATCTAGTTTGTTAATGTTTGAGATCAGAGCCGATATTGATAGTAAACAGAAACACAGTTTAATGAATTAATTCAGAAATGTACATAGGTTCCTTTAGAAGCACAGCAAATCGCACCATTGCTTACCATCTGGCAGGGTGTAGCAACGCAACGCAAACCAAGCCTGTTTTTTTTTTTTTCATAAACAGTTTAAAAATTTGAAATTCCCTACAATGTACATAATAATGGGTATAGTATATATTATGCATGATTAGTGTGATATTTTTGCTTGGTTAGTATACCATCAGGGGCCTTATTTTGAATCGTACTCAAAGTTGCGCATGCGAGCGGAGCCGACTTTTAAACGATATTGAACCTTATTTTTATTCCAAACAACATCGTTCGAAGTTCGGCTCCGTTCGCATACGCAACTTTGCGTACGATTCAAAAATAAGGACCCTGTACGATCTTTTTTGTCTCGACACATAAAAGTTTCCGTATTTCAAAATGTATACATTATCATTATTCATGTTTTATTTGAATTACTCTATTTATATGTTTTTATTTAATTTCAATCAACCAAAGAAATGCCATATTTGCGATGTTGGCACCTAATCGTAGTTCAACAAAAACCAGGGTTCGTATGTTCTATGACGCATCTCTTACAGAACTTCTTGACCGCCCTGTACCCCCGGAGCGTGACGGGCGTGTCTTGTATGTTGAGCTGGGTGAGTCCCCTGCAGTAGTAAGCCACGGCTTCGAGGCCGTCGTCTCCGACCAACTCGCACCCTCGCAGGGCCAGCTTCTTCAGGTTGGGACAGCAACGAGCCAGTATCTGTAACAAATTGTCTATTAGGAACGTATTTATATGAGAACCTACAACCAAAAGCCTAGTAACAAAAAAATCAGGAGCCACACTGAAAGCACAAACCCTAAATCTGCATTTAGAATCTCCGGAGGATGGGCAGCAGCGTAACTCAGTGGTGAGCAATTCAACGATTTCTAATAAGCCGCCTGCCAAGCGTGGGGCTTATGGCAACGTCCACTTCCCCTATTATTTAAAAGGGAGGCCTTTGTCCAGCAGTAGGCGTCTTTAATCTGATGTAGGCAATGAAAGCTCAAAAAACATTATATAATAATATATACTACATGCAGAAGATTGACTTCCTTAGAAAACGCGTCAAAATGATAAGTCTAGGTTTAGCAATTTGACAATTAAAGATTTTACCTGTAACCCAGCTTCCGAAACATCAGTAGCTCCCAAGTCGAGTGCTCGAAGCCTGGAGCACCCCCTAGCGACAGCTTCCACCCCGTCATCCCCCAGAGCTCCGCAACCTCTCGCATTGAGATACCGCAGCTTGTAGCAACGACGCGCCAAAGTACTTACACCTGAGTCTGATACCTATAAAAAAAAGCAACAAGATTTTTTTAATTAAACAAGTAACAGAACTAAATTACTTAGTGTTCGTTTTTTCCGTACCCATTTAAATTTATTCCTGGGTATGCCCTAAAACTGAGTCCAGAACCACTGGAGGACGGGTAACAGCGTCCTCTTGATTAACGGTGGTGAGTATTCTGCAACTCCCAAGCCGCCTGCCAAGCGTGAGGATTATAGCAACCCGTCCCTATTAAATGGGGAGGCCTTCGTCCAACAGTCAACGCGTCTTCTGCCTGATAATGTGAAATTTATTCTCTGTTCACAAAATAGAGATGTTCACAATGTAGGCATCTCAAAACTGCTCTAACTCTATCCCGTACCAGATAACCATTCATAATATGTGATTAAACGAACTTGCAAGTGAAGTTCGATCAATATTATATGAGTAAGCTTCATGCGAAGATATAACAACAAGGTAGTACTTTTATCCTACAGGCAACATTGCACGTCTTTAGAGATTTAAAAAAAAAAAGTCATTTGACTTCTACTTTGTGGTAGTCTATGCTGCGATAGCTCGTCATTCTTTAGAGACAATAAGGAAACAAAATTTTCTGCTTCGGGATTTTGGGAGGGTGGGAGTGTATATCTTCGCATGAAGCTTACTCATATAATATTGATCGAACTTCACTTGCAAGTTCGTTTAATCACATATTATATATTCGTAGCTTCATGCTTCAGATATAACAACAAGGTAGATGTTTAGAGCCAAAATTTTGTGAGAGTTAATAAAACATTGTGTTCACACAAAATCCAATATTTATTTTCATATTAACCTAGATACATATTTATTATCTCACTAGCTGTTAATATATAATATTAGGTTTAATAAACCTATTAATTAGAGATATTGCATTGAAATTCTACTATTTTAATCAACATTAATATTTCAATCATAACCAAAGTTTTAATATGAACTTTAATGTGATTGCAAGATGGATCTTGCAAAGCTATTTTCTTCTAATACTGGCCGATTGTAAAATTTGGCAAATGTTTGTGACCCACTAGTCCAACCTGCCGTTTTTCGAATAGTATCTAGCGAGAGACCAGAGACTCTAGCTGCAGATGTGGAGGCATGCCGCGTGCTGTGTCCAGAAAACCTTGACACATCAACCCCACTCGCACCCAGCACTTTCTTGATCCACCGACTGATTGTTTGAGAGGTTGCTGGTTTGTGCGGTCGCTTGTACGTCAGTATAAGATTACCAGTAGATGTTGGCCTCAAACTTTTCGTCATACATATATAGTCCTCTATAACTGTGGCGGGACAGATCGCCCTATTTTCGTGAAAATAAGGTAACGCTAGTACTGGCTGTTCACGACCCACTGCAGATGTTTTAATTGCATCTGAAATACCTATCTCAATTATAGAAGACCCTATTTTTATATTTTCTAATTTGATAAGTGACAAAGTTTGTACTCTGTGTGCCGTACATAATGCTAATAATGTCACTAACTTCAACGTAAGGTTTTCTATTGAGAGATTCCTATTTGGTACCCAATTTGCGATAAAATTTAATACGATCTGTGGGTCCCAGGTGGAAGAATATTTTGGAGAGGCCGGTTTTAACCTGTAAGCTCCCTTAAGAAGCCGTTTTACTTGCTCATTGGTGGTTAGGTTGCTACCTATCAACAAAGATAAAGCGGAGCGGTGGCTGTTCAACGAGCTGTATGCTGCGCCTTTTTGAAATTGTTCAGTCAAAAACACCAAAACAGAAGGTAGGGTACCTTTGTAGGGGTTCATTCTATTCATGACACAGAATTGCCACCATAGCTTGTAAGTCCCATTGTATTGAGTTAGGGTGTTTTGAGAGAGTGACGCCATCGTTAAATCTAGAGCTTGGCTCGGGGTTCCTCTTGTTGTGAACGCCGTCCTGAGAGCAGCGCTGCACCCAGGGTAAACTTCGTTTGATGTTGGCGAGTCCTGGAAGAGGACGAGGATCTTAATTCAGGGCTAAAATATAGTATTTCAGATCGGATTAAACTGATAAGCAATGGAAACCAGGGCTGAGATGGCCAGTGCGGGAAAACAAAAACACCCTCGGCTTGATCATTAACAATTTTTTGTAGGCATTTTAGAATCATTGTAAATGGAGGGAATGCATAGAAAAACATTGATTTCCAATTCAAAGTAAATGCGTCTACTGTCATAGCATCTGGATCTGGTCGCCAGGAGACGTAAGTTTTGCACTTGGTGTTTGTGCGAGAAGCGAACAAATCAATGACCGGTTCGCCAAACGTTGTGATAACAGTTCTAAACTGAGAGTCAGATAGCTGCCATTCAATGTCAGGATTTACTCTCCGAGATTCCTGGTCAGCTTCAATATTATCCTTTGTGTTAATATATGACGCGTATATCCAAATGTTTCGCTTCTCACACCACTGCCATATTGTTTTTGTCAAGTCACTGAGGTGAGGGAACTGAATTCCTCCCATCCGATTGATATAACTGATAGCGGTCATGTTATCAACACGTAACAGTATATTACAACCGTGTCTATTCCGAGCGAAACATTTCAAGCCAAGAAAAACCGCAAGTAATTCTAAATAGTTGATATGAAACATTAGTTCACTTTTCGTCCACCCACCGCCGGTACGCTTATTGTCACAAAAGGCGCCCCAGCCTGTTCGGCTTGCGTCCGTAAACATTTCTAAATCAAAATTGGGAGCCAATAATGCGTTAGATGTGCCAAGAACATTATTCATCCACCACGTTAGGTCTGGTAAAATGTCAACACTAGGTTTAAACTTAGCATCATATTGATCATTATTTTTTATAAGCGCCAAATATTTTTGTCGTTCAATCTGCTTAGTGTAAAGCCAGCCGTATCGTACTGCCGGGCACGCTGATGTGAGAACCCCTATCAAGTGAGCAAAATCGCGAATTGTGCAAGTGGGTAGTTGGGAAAATTTTCGCACTAGTTGTAATATATTGTTGCGCTTGTCAGATGGCAGTGATATTGTCATATCTATGGAGTTGAATATAAAGCCTAAAAATTTGCAACATTGTTGAGGCTGCAAACAACTCTTTTCGTAATTGACTACAAAACCTAAACAGTTAAGTAAATTAAGAGTTTCGGTAACGTTTTTTAGACATTCGTCATAACTATCACCCATACACAAAATATCGTCTAGATATATAACCGATTTAAAGCCCCGATATCTTAGGTGACTTACTACTTCTCTCATTATCTTAGTAAAGGTACGCGGTGCGGAAGATAATCCGTATGGCATCGCGTTAAACTCATAGGTCAAAATTTGAGATTTTTCATTTTCGAATTGAAATCTTAGATACCTATGATGAGAAGCAGTGACTGGAACTAATAAATAGGATTCCCTAAGGTCTATGGTACACATGTAGCCTTTTTGTGGTATCATTTTAGAAGCCGTTCTATGATCTTCCATTTTGAAGTGAGATCTAGAAACGAATTTATTCAGTTCCTTTAGGTTTAGTATAAATCTATGTCCGCCATTAGGTTTTGGCGCTAAAAAAATACTAGATAAAAACTGGTCGCTTTGTGGCATACATTCACTGATAGCTCCTAATTGAATTAGTTTTTTAATAGCTACAGTCATATCTTGTTTCTCTTTATTTGAAAACGTATTATGAGGAATTTTATTCTGAAAAACATTTTGTGTGAAAGGAATGCTATAGCCGTTACATATCCAATCAAGAATGATTGGATTATTTGTGATGTTAAGCCAACAGTCATAGTAATAATGTAGCCTACCAGCGTGTACCTGAACTAGTGATGCGTTGGGGCACGCTTGTTGGTGCTCGCCGTTGAGGTCGTTGGTCGATTGGGTGGCGGCCACGCTAGCGGCACTGTCGCTTGCGGCGCTGGTCCGCGGCGATATTGGTTCCGGTATGGAATAGTGCGCCCTCCCCTGCCCGACTGGTGTTGGTATCGAGGAGGGCCCGACCAGTTTCCCCGGGGTCGAGCCGCTGGCGTCGCGGGAGCATTAGATGGTGTGGTTTTTGGCGGACCAGGCTTTTTTATTAGTTGTCCTTGTTTCTCTATAGCCTTCGAGGCTTTTATTTTTTCGGGTAAAGAGCTGCCGAACAACGTCTCATCTCTATCGTGACCCTGTAGAGTGGTTAAAATTGATTTATCTAATCCGGGTGTAATTAGTTTGGTTCTTGCTTGAGTCTCGACATGATGCAGGTCGGTCAATATGCGGCATCCATCCGAGAAAATTTTTAATGCTTGCACCTTGTCATTACTTGTCAGTAATAAGCTCATCGCTTTATTAATGGCTGTAATGCCCAGACCTAGCTGGTCTTGTTTTGTTTGCAGTTTTTTGTCTCGTCCCTTGACAAAGTCGGCGATAGCTGCGGATATCTCGGGATTTAACGTAGGTGCTTTTAACAATTTGCAATTTTCGGGAACTGCGTACTCCTTTAAAAGCTTTTCTTTTACCTCCGTCTTTTCTAATTTTTTCGTCCGCTCTGCGTTTAGGCATTTTGAAATTCGCGCGAACGAAGGGCGCGTGCGTTAGTCGCCTTGCACGAAAAAAGAATGACGAGCTATCGCAGCATAGACTACCACAAAGTAGAAGTCAAATGACTTTTTTTTTTTAAATCTCTAAAGACGTGCAATGTTGCCTGTAGGATAAAAGTACTACCTTGTTGTTATATCTGAAGCATGAAGCTACGAATATATAATAGTAACGTACCTTCTATTTTTTTGTCCTAATATGTACCAACATCGTATTTTATCTGGATCGCTTTATAAATTGAATTAATTGTTTATCATAGATGTTTACCGTAGCGATCGTGGCGTAGCTTGTCTAGGTGATTCTAAACGATCACCGATGTTAAGCAACGGACGGTCCGGTCAGTCTTTGGATGGGTGACCGTGAGTGGCATTTATTTCTGAGCGCTACCGTGGGTCGGATGACACGTTAAATTGTTGGTCCCGGTTGTTTGTTCTAGTTTCTATAACAACAACCGTCAGCCATGTTAGAGGCCTTCGGGCGGCACATTAACCATTTATTAGCCACTCAGCCTATACGAACTTACTTTTTTTATAGATGTTTGTATATCCGAATATGTCTTTCACCAAACAACACGCAATGAGTAAAACTCCGGTGGTATATTTTTCAAGCGACAGGAAATTTTATCAAACAAACAAAAACACAACACCATCAAAGGCTCTAGGGTCCGAAATTGTGTAATTACCTCGTAAAGGGAGTACAAAGGGCTCCTTCTGGTTTGGTATTATTCCTGACAAACGAACGTGAAGCTAAGACAAACCTATACGATCGTCTCGAATGCAAAGCAAATACAAATACAATGTATTTGTATTTGCGAATTTGTATTTGTAAAGCATCTCGCTAATTGTAGAAGAAATAAACACATCACACAATTCATAACAAAACCTTAGTTACTTACTAGTTAATACTTGCAAGCACAAACTCTCTTGCAACAATTGTGTTGTCTTTGTCAAAATCGGCCGGTAAGTGACGCCGCAGCAAACTTCTCCCCATTTCGGGGAAAATATCACAAAAAAAAACGCCGACAACAAAAAACCTGTGATATTGTAGAAGTTAGACAAAGTTTCGTCAAGATTAGTTGAAAAATACGACCTTTACGCGAGTATCAACATTCATATATCCGGACAGACGAAAGGTTGTCAGTGAGTGTGGGATGAGTATGTAGGTATGTTTGTTATTTTATCTAGCTATACTCGTAATAGTTCGACGTATTTTGAGTGAACTAGAACACTTATGATCTAGATATGATGCGATAAATTCTACAACTACTTCATCTACTCTGAATTAAGACTTATTAAAAAAACCGGGAAAATATACTGTCACCGCGAATGAAACCGTAAAGCGCTGTAGTAAAAATTTAAAACACCATAATGTTTATGAAACTTTTAAACTTTCGCGATTTGAACACATAATTATGTTTTTCACCGGGACTTAATCGCGTTATTTTACGCGTGATAAATATAATAACCATAATGTTTAAATTGCTAAATGCAAATTAATTGTTATTCTGTGTATGTATTTCAATTATTTATTATGTTCATTTTGCTTTAATTATCAATTTTTTCAGATATTTATTGCGTACGTGACCGAGCTGATTATAGAGATCTTAATATTTTTATATTTGAAGTCTTATTTAAAATAATAACAATCAAGAAATACCCATAATAGGCGTTACCCTATCTAGATTTATTCAATCGCAAGAGAGACAGGTACGTGTTATTAGGGTTTGGGAAGTCTCGACATATTCAAAGTCCCGTGATACGAGACCACCCATGATCAAAGTTCTGGGACGTCCCGGGACTTCGAGACTTAACGGAATAAAATTAGAATCGATTAAATTTTTGGCCTGATGTATCAATATAAATCTTTTAGGATAAATCAACATATGTTGAAAATAAAATCTAATTATAACATCCATACAACGATAAAGAGAGCGTCGGAATCGCGAATTTGCAAAACAACCACGACCGCAACACTTCACCTCATTAAGTGAAATAGGTGATTGACTCATAGACCAGGAAAACACTTTCGGTAACCCTGCCTCATCAATTACCATCATGACACAGTCATTGTAAGGAGTCAGACAAAAATGAATGTGAGCAGTAAGTTGTCTGACTGAGCCGAGTCACAAATATCACGAATCACGATCTCTACAAATGTCACAAAACAACAATATATCGGTCATTGTGGCAAACGTATTAATTATTTGCCAAGCTAATAGATGGCGCTTTGAATGACAAGGGGAAGCGGGAAGCTAATTTAGTTTATTATGTAGGAATGAACTTTTGAAATTAACACTATTTACAATTTCAACAACCGTCGAGTCCTGTCTCTAGCCTCGACCCGAAAGTCCCGGGTCCCGAGACAACTAAATTTACAAAAACTCCTGGGACTTCGAGACACGAGACGTGCCGGGACCCCAGCCCTAGTAGTGTTACTTTAATATGACGTTACATGATGTTGGTTCTGGCTGTTCTATTCTATGAGAAGTCTGTCACGTCCGTCGCATCAGTTGATTAGGTGTATCCCAAGCTTTAATGTGTCAGATGAGATATTTTAGCAAGTAAGTAGGTATATTTAGATCACTTTGATCTATGCTACAAAGTTGATGCACTTTTCGAACTTTAATTATAATACGTCGGGCAAATAAGAGAGGTCTGTGTAAGTTTCTATGGACTCCATAGTTTCTATGTTTGTTTTTTTAATATGTACTAGCCGCAAGGGCGGGTCCAGAATTTATTTCTGGGAGGGGCACATGGGCCATAGGCCAAGTGCCCCCATAGTATTATCCTATGCTGGCTTTTGAAATCGATTATTTTTCAATGACATAATACAAATACAAATACAAATCAAATACAAATCGTTTATTGATAACACCAAAGTTACACGTCAAATTTCATTAAGTATGTCACAATAAAATGAAATAATAATTATAAAAAAATATGTTAATAATCTCTTATTTTAAAATAAGCTTCAATGTCATAAAACAAATTCTCTTGCAACCACGCTCTGAGCTTGTTTTTGAAGCACCCGGTGGAAGGAGCATCCCGAATGGAAGCTGGTATACGGTTGTAGATCGCGGGCCCCAAAATATACACTGACCTCTCCGACTTGACGAGACGGTGCGTCGGGGTTATCAGTTGGTCTTTCTTTTTATTGCTTCGTAAAGCTAACGTGCTGTGAACGCCCCTACGTTGGAACGTTTCTAGGTTAACATGGGTGAATAGGGCTATCTGGTAAATAAACTCACATGGCAAGGGCAGTATCTGAAGTTCTCTAAATAGCTCTACGCATGAGACATCGTTCTGGACACCACATATAGCACGTATGGCTCGTTTCTGCATGACAAAGACTCTATTCCGATCGGCAGCGCGGCCCCACAGCTCCAACCCGTACGTGATGTTACTGTGGACGGTCGCGAAGTAGCAGGAGCGCACCACGCTGCGGGTGGCGGTGCTCGCAAGCCGCCGGAGCGCGAAGCACGAGCGGCTCAGTTTCCCGCAAAGCTCGTCTATGTGCGTCTCCCACGTCAACGCACCGTCGATGTGGAAACCCAGAAGTTTCGTACTATGTACCTGTTGGAGCGCGGTATTGCCGACTGCTACCGAATAAGTCTTTGTCGAGTGGCCATTGAGGTTGAATGCAAGGAAGCAGGTCTTGTCCTTATTAAGAGCTAATCCGTTAGAACGGAACCAGCTTTCGAGCTCGTTTGCTACCGTGTTCAGTTTCGACTCCAGCTGACTGTGCGTCGGCGCGGTGATCACCGCAGCGACGTCATCGGCGTACATGTAAATCTCGGCGCCATTGATGGCACCTGGTAGGTCGTTGAGGAGGAGACTGAACGAGGTGTTAGATAAGCAGGAGCCCTGTGGGACGCCCATCCCGTTCTCCATCTCAGACGATACTACGTGGCCTCTGTCACCCACCACGACCTGCGTTCGCTTAGACATGAAGGACGACATCACGGACAGAGCCGGACCGCGGATCCCGTAAAACCGTAGCTTATTTGCAACGAGATCGTGATCGGCAGTATCGAACGCGCTCGATAGGTCGCAACAAAGAACGGCAACCTGCAATCCCGCCTCGCGCGCGCTCAACACTCGCCACACCACCTCACGCACCAAGTCTGTGGTCCCGCGGCCGGCCCGATACGCGTATTGGCGTTCCGACAAAACGCCACGATCCACGATAAAATTAAGAAGTCTCCTGTTGAGTCCGACCTCAAACACTTTACTGACGGCAGGGACGAGGGATATGGGCCGATAGGACTTCATCTCTGATTTTTTACCCTTCCCTTTGTACAAGGGGCATATTTTAACTTTCTTGAGTGCTGTAGGGTATATTCCTTCCCGCAGGCATGAGTTAAACAAGTGACTAAGAACGGGCGCTACTGGTTCTATACCGGTTCTTAATATGCTCGCGGAGAGACCATAGAGATCGGTACTCTTTTTAGGAGCGATACGTTTTGTCGCTATAGTAACCACTTCAACTGGGGAGAACGGTTCTAGCCTTAGAGACACGTCGCTCGCGGATGCCTCGTCCCCAAGTGCAGCTAAGGCGCTTGCGCTGTTAGCTGCGGGTGCTCCACACCTACTCGCCGCCGTCACGAACCCCGAGTTAAGCGCGTCCACCAGATCCTTCTTCGTGCCAAACGCTTGACCGTCCGCGTCCCGCACCAGGTCAGTGAAATCGGCTCTCTCGCGAGTGCCACGACCCAACTCTGAATTTATTACACTCCACATGCGTCGTGGATTATCCCTGACTATACTAGAGTAATGACTGACTCGTTTTTCTTTCAATAAGGCGTGATATTTCATTGTGAGTTCATCGCACTTAATACGGAGTAAATCATTGGTGGGAAATGATTTCTTTAATTGTATAGTCTCATGCAGTAAGTGCTTAATATATGCAGTAAGTGCTTGCAGTATAACTAACTATACTATAAAACTACTTTTATTAATATAAAATAATGAGAAATTATATGTTTATTACGAAAACAGAAACAAATGTTATTAAATTGGTATCTTATGAATCTCCCAGTTCTCTATTATATTTATTTTATTATTTAAACCGTATGGGGGGCACGTGCCCCTGTGCCCCTCGAGCCGCCCTTGTACTAGCGACCCGCCCGCCACCGGCTTCGCAAGGCTTGTCGACTACCGAACTTCACAGGGTTACTTGCTGGGCTAATTTGAAGATTGTCCAAAATTGTCCATCCGTTTTGGAGTCCATAGAGAACTTATATACAAACATCGATGTTTATAAACAATGTTGTGTAGCAAAAATGTTCAACAATACAAAAGAGCTGTATTTTTTTCGCGATTTCAGGTTTGGCCCCATAGTAAATGTTGTCCATGATGACGAGTAGGTAGATTACATACTTAGCCTGCAGTATTGTTGTTGTAGAAGATAGATGTATGCTTCGGTTGACATAGGATTACTCGTTCTAGTTTTTCCTCATAATATACTAAGGTAGTAGTTAAGTAGGTTGGATCTGTGTATGTCCTAAAACTGCATCCAGAACCACCAGAGGATGTGCAGCAGCGTTCTCTTGGTTAACGGTGGTAACACTGCGATTCCCAAGTGGCCTGCCAAGCGTGGGGATTATGGCAACCCCTGCCTATTATAGAGAGGCCTTCGTCCAGCAGTGGACGTCTTCGGGCTGATGAGTGAGTGAGTGAGTTAAGTAGGTTGTATGTGTCAATCCCATTTTTTTCTAAATTACTTGTCTTCTTTTAGCGGTTCCCTGACCCCTGATATTAGCAAGCTTTTTAAATGATTTCAGAACCGGATCTAAGTTGTTCAAAGTATTTTCAGTAAGCCCTGTCAGATTAGGATAACTGTAGGAGCTTACCGTTGGATATTAGCTATAGGATAACAGTTATCCTGTTACTAAAGGATGAAAGATACTACGATTACTTCTACTATGATTGCGGGTAACATCGTTCTACCAGTGTTTATAAATGTACATTTGTTTTATGTTCCTAATAAAGATCAAATTCATTTAATTTCAAATAAATATGAATATAATAGTACATTATGATACAAGTGTGCTATGTTGGTCATTACACTAGAGGCGGTATTATGCGTGCGAGCCGCAGGCGAGCGCGGTAAGGAAGCCGAGAGCGTAATGACTAACATAGCACAAGAGATTCATACGACTAAGTAAGTAAGTTCGTATAGGCTGAGTGGCCAGCCCTAGTGTCAGAGTTAGTTCATACAACTGTTTTCATCACACTTGCGAGGAAAAAACAAACTTTCACCTCACAGCGAAAACGTCAACAAACATTTGCGGAAAATGGCGCCCAAACCAGCAATGCGCGCGCCGGTTGACATTTACTTCAGCGGCATAAGAACTCTTTGTTGGTATTACAAAAAAACTGTAAGTATTACCCAGCTATATTAAGAGTGCTTCGTATACATACGTCTAATTGCAGTCACGTACAAACTTGACTTTACCGGGTTATACCTATATATAGCACTAGTGCCGTAATGTAAAGTAAAAAGCACGCGTGCGTAATAGCTTGGATTATGAGCCTAAAACCGATGCAATAAGATCCACTTTACGAGCAAGTGTGATGAAAATACTGTAACAACTCTCTTTATATTCTTGTTTATGGCATCAAAGGCCTCTGTTTCAAAGGCATGAAAAATATGATTCTGTCATTTTCCATTAACCACGAACTCTTCTGTTTTGTGTTATTTGAAATAGGAATGTTTCTAATTTTCTCTCTTCAACTTGACAAGTAGGTACGCTTCCAGCTCCGTTAAATTGTACCGGAAATAAATTACAGAGTGATTGATAAATAAACGGTACCTGTGCCTGCAGGCAGATGTTCTTGCCAACAACAAAGGAACATTGCTAACTGTAGAACATTCGTGGTTATATTTACTGTTTTAGAAAGCTACTACCTGAACCCTGCCGTTTCATCCAATATCAAGCAGCGGTAGTACATTTTTCAACACAAAAACAAGCCAAACCTAGTATAGTACTCACAATATCACACAAATATTATAAAATATTAAAATTTGGCGGTACGTTTGTATATTTGATACCTCTTTACGCTAAAACGGCTGAGCAAGGGTTCTAGACAAAAACCACTTTCTGTTAGCGTTAACGCCTGCAGAAAGATAAAATTGTATGAAAATTACATTAGCTTGAGAAATGTCACGTGACTGCTAATGTCATTTTCATACAATTTTACCTTTCCGCAGGCGTTAACGCTAACGGAAAGTGGTTCTTGTCTAGACCCCCAGATTTGGATGAATATTAGAATGGAGATAGCTTATTTCCCGGAATAACATATACCTACCTAGGTTACTTTTTATGAACATCATCATCACCGTTTGCCATAATATTTCACGCGGGTAAAACCGCGAGGCGCACCTAGTAGGTGCAGACATATTTTGTGGCTTTACCTGGGTATAGCCACAAAATATGTCTACGACGGTGACTGGCTGTACCAAATTAATCTCAAGGTATATTCACTTACATCAAAAATCTTATTTTAAAAATGTTGTAACACTGCAGCCGGCAGCAAGGCAAGACTTAAGCTTTTTTTTATATTCGTGATAGGCTTGGATGGAACACGCTTACCTAGAAGGAACTCTTTTACTCTGGATGCTGAAGAAAACTGCCGGTGGTTAGGGCTGCAGAGTGAGAAACCCTCTGACAATACGTGCCGTGTCAAGGACCGCAGCTTTTTGGATCTGACCCTTCACCCAACCGCCTACCGAGGGCCTCTTTAGATCTTATTTACATAATGAGCTTGTCAAAATACCACTGCTATACATATACCTACGATTGGGCGATTGATCGTTAGATTATTAACTTTTTTACATTTCTTGGTTCGAGTTCTCTCACCTGGGTACACTTCGCAACAGAAAGATACCGCAGAGCCGGCCCGAGTTTCGCCAGCTCATACAGGCCAAAGTCCGTGACTCCGGTACAGTCAGATACACTCAGCTCTTTGAGGGCGCAATATGACGGTATCCATCTGACTCCGGCATCTGTAACAAAAAAGTAATCATTAAATATATATTTTTTTATACCATCAGTATGGTAATGAAACTATAACTAATTTTGGATCTGGGGAGGAATGATTGTATCAAATAGTCCTCCACAGATCCTGGGAATTTCTATTCAGATTGTGTTTTCATTGGCGTTATTATATAAAATACGTCTTATTTTTAATTTATGCTAATAAATAGAATAAAACTATAACTAAACAACCCTTGAGTGATGTCACATACATGGACTAGACTCAGTATAATGCTGTTTATCAAACAGCGCTGATCTTCCGTTGAGGCCGATTCAATGGGAAACGGAAAAAACAGTAACATCTACAAACCAAACATAACCTACCTATAGGTTTTTGGCGGGAACACGGAATAATCATGTCACTGCATTCTATTATTTTCTTAAACATGTGTTTTTTCGCGAATGAATGAATAAAAATATTGGTGTTTTATTCATTGAGTGTTGAATTACATGCATGAGTGTGGGCAAGTGGTATAATGTGGTGAAACATGTCTTTTCGTGTGGTTTTCATAACTCCGTAAATGCCCATAGTAAAGTCGCCACAACTTTACTAAGGCATGACTCGACTGTGACTGTGACTAATTCCGTGTGACTGACTGTGATTTGATGACACTTATATATAACTTGATACTATATAATATATACTTGAAAATGCATAATACTTGACACTGGCTGAATGCACAACGTGCGAATCCAAAAATTAAGAAATAAGAACCTACCTATATAAGACGAGCTGAAATCGAAGGCTTGTACTACGAAATAACTAAGACAAATATTGTATAGCCATAGTAGCCTAATGAGAAGTAGCGATCTTCTCATTAAGCTACCACGACTAAGAATCGTGAGATCCAATGACTAGGATTTGAACCCATGTTCAAATCCTGTACCAGTAAGCTCTTTGGCCATGTGCGGATTTTCATATCACTGTCTTTTCGGTGAAAGAAAACATTGTGAGGAAACCTACATACATGTGGAGAAGAAAATTTAATGGCGTATGTGAATGACCAACTCGCTACTGAGTGCCTAGTGCGAGTGTTACAAAATTATTCCAAAAACTTCACCATCGCGTGAACAACTTTTCGATTGATATTGTAGTAAAGTATACTCGAATTTACGCGTCGTACTGTCGAAATGCTCGTTCGCACTCGCAAAACGCTTGAAACGACCAATCACGAGCGCCAACGTTTTCACTTTCGAGTGAAGTTCTTGCTCGGTGGTCGATAGCGACGACGTAAAAAAAACTCACACTCACATATTTTATTTGATATGTTTGACACTAGGTGGCGCTGCTCTTATTTCATACAAATTGTAGTTTACGTTAACGTGAACAAATACCTAAACGCTCTTGTAAAATCTCGCACTAGGCACTCCGGGCCATAAATAAAACCTAACACGCTTCGAGAGTAGGTCTAACTCCAGCAGTTAACCTGTTAACAGGCTTATTATCCTATATGGTATCATTACGACACCAATTATGTGCTGAGCGAAATGAATTGAGATCTTTAAAGAAAATATGATTGTGAATATATTTTTATTTTATTTTATTATTATAATTTAATTCTTGACAAGGCCCCTTTACAGCCGCTTTTACTTGAATAAATATATTTATTTCTTATTATTATTAATTTTGTGAATTGTTTAAGACCTTAATTGTTAGTAAATTATTCGTTGACATGCCCAAGTGAACCAATATGTGCTCCTATGGAAATAAATAAAAATGACTATGACTATACAACGTGTAATAAAAAGGTGCAATAATATTAAACTGAAGTGTGTAGATGTATTCATCATTAGGTATAAACAACTTTTACTGGGCCTACTATGGTTGGAGTGGTCACCCGACACTGCTCATTAAACAAACTCCTTTTTAACATTGCGGTTACAGACAGCCCTCTATGCCGAGGATGCATGGAGGCAGAAGAAGCGGCCGCGCATATGCTGCTTAAATGCAGCAGCGTGGCACACCAACGAACAACGATACTCAGGTCACCGAGGACGTTCCGGTAGGCCTGCGCCGGCGTCAGCGAGCTGCTGGCCTCTCTCGGGGACACCGGGTGGCTGGACTATCTGCACCGGGACTACACACTGAGAGCCCATGAGAAGCACTAATCAAACTAAGGGGCCAACCCTGAAGTCAAGAAAAATAAATCTGCCTTTACATACAATGTCCCAGATCAATGAACTTTTGTATGGAATAGCTGTCATTTTTGTAAGATCTTCAACCAAATTCAAAAAAGGAGGTTCTCATTTCGACTATGTTTTTTTTTGTTTTTTTTGCATGTATGTTACGCGATTACTCCGCTAATTATGAATTGATTTTGATAATTCTTTTTATGTTTGGTAGGTAATATTTCAGAGGTGATCTCAAATAAAATTTATCGAAATCGGTTCAGTAGTTTGGTTTTTAAATCAAAATTACTAGAAAATATGAAGATGTCATCCAGATATTCGAAGTTGAAGTCGGTACATCCTTTCAGTATTACTTCACCTTCTTGTTTACGTTGCATATTACTTCTTCAGCGAGTAAAATCCGAGCATTATCTCGTGTTTTACTCATCACTTATCGTGTTTTTTTCGTATCGGAGAGTATAATCCATCATTTCCGTACCATACATCAACATAATACGGAACGTCGAAGTGTCTGTGTGATAGGAGGAATATCATTCATCAATACTTACTCGGTCGCAGAAACTTCTGGAAAATGAAGATATTCCTTAAGGCGGGAATACACATGCTTGCATAATGAAGCAGTAGCTTGGATGCTCGTTACATGTGCAAGTAAATGGAACGCTCTGGATAAATTTGCAAGACTTGCACTCAGTTTGCTTCCTCACATGACTAACTTTCAGTCTCTCGCCAGTTTTCCACGCTAATATTGCATGCACATAGCATGCAATATTAGGGTGAAAAACTATCAAATGTTGTGCTGTCTAATTGCTTACCAGATATACAGGCATGCCAGTTAGTGGATACTCGTATTCATAATCAAACGGACTAAACTGACAGATTGAAATGTCACTTTTCAAAATAATGCTGCCTGCTAAAAAACTGTAGTGATGGATATTGTTAAGTTCATATCGTGGAAAAGAATTATTGAATAATAATTAAGTGCCGTTAAACATTTAAAGTGGTGCCAGTGTAAGTGCAGGTAGAAAAGGGAAAACATATTGCGTTAAAAAGTTGTTCTGTAAATTGCTACACGGAAATGTAACATTTTTTTCATGATTTACCCTTGGAAAGTTTACATGTTTAAATGCTTTTTATACGATTGTCGAGGATTTATTGTCTACACAAACCTAAAGTTGGTTTTTAGACAATAGAAAATAATATTGTATGATAGATTTTAAGATTCGATAAATAAACTAAAAAAAAAAAAAAAAAAAAGATTGAAATCGTACATTATCAGGAAATACATCTTTTACAAAGACTAATATAAATATATCTAAGTAGTTCATTGGTGTGAAATCATTAAATTTGTTAAAATAACTTCATATTAAAAAGATTAAGTTTCTTAACATATGTTAATAAACTTAATATTTTTATCTCAGCACTATTTAAATTATGCCAAAAAGTAGCAACACTCGAAATGTCAGTTTAGTCCGTTAAATTAGGAATCCGAGTATAGGTATACACATAACAGCACAAGTGCAAGGAACTGTTATACAAGTGAGCCAGCTACAGGTGTGTATTCCCGCCTTTATACCAATGATTTCTACTATGTATGTCTATGCTTTACATCCTTCATTAGAAATTCTTATTATACATATACAGGGTTAGTTCTTATCAGTTCAGCATCCTTTTAAGGGCATATTCTGTACATCAAACCAAACAACTTTTACTATGGGGCCAACATTGAAATTGCGATAAAATTATCAGCTGTTCCATGCACAAAGTCCATCAACCTTGGGCAAAATGTATGAAACAGCTGTTTTTTTTTTGTTGCGGTTTCAATGTTGGCCCCATAGTAAAAGTTCTTTGTTTCTTTCTGATCTGACATTTGTACACCCAATCGGCACAACATGCTGGCTCTGTAAGACACTTTTATATTTGAAATCTTTTGTGCACAACTTGTATAAAACCAACCATTTTGTATGCAATTAAATGATCAGAATATGCCCTTATAATGATGCTAACTGATTACAACTAACCCTGTATATCCCGACGACTTTATTTATAAGGTATGCAATACCTATACATTTTGAAAATAGTTTTAAGACAACTGATTCGTTCAAGCTCAGTTTCCCGAGATATATAAACAAGATCTTTTCGAGATATAGATACAAACTAAAAATGACTAATAACATGGTACCCTACAGATTTTAGTACCTCCGACTTTTCGATGAAGCAAAACATCGTGAGGAAACCTGCCTAAGCATGTCCGGGATAGAAATGCAATGGCATATGTGTATCCACCAACTTGCACATTGAGCCACCGTGGTGGATAAGGTACAATAGTTCTTTGAGGGAAGAATATGTCCAGCACTGGACTAGTATGTTTTTGGTAAAGTAAACGGTCATATCTATTGTATGGTTTTTTTACTGACTCTACATCTACACGACTTAGACATAACACAAACTGACTGACTAATGATTGGATAACTTTACCCCAAACTTAGAGAGCATGAAGTCAACATGTCCAAGTATACCCAAGAAACAGGACGTTCCTTCGCAACATGAGTAGTCAGAACCTTCGGCTAACAAGATCGCGGCCTTAAAAGTTTTGTAGTAACTAGATAACTACAACATGAGATAGATAGATAGACATATAATATATCAGAGTGTCACGGAAAATCTAACCTTGTAAATCATTAGTAAATCATATCTGCTACAATTTAGGTAAAACAAATAGGGAACAGTGTAACTAGTTGGGTAAAATGTCCAAAAGATTTTGTTTTCAAGATTTTCACATATAGGTCACGTCATGTAAAAAGTAGGCTGGTGGTTAAGCTGCGCAGCAGGCGATTTAGGCGATATATAATATAGTTTGCCATGTACCTAGCAATAACCAATATACGAAGCTGCGAGCAAAAGGCTAATTAATAATTATTTAAAACAATACGCCTAGTACTTTTGTGCGCAAGTGTACACATGCACAAACACACCCCCTCTACTTTCTTCCAGCGTTATTTTTAAATGACGCGACCTATACCTATTTATTACGTGTTACTCCTTGCTGTTGTGTGTTTGTGAGCCCCGTGCGTGTAAAAAAGCGGCAAAGTGGTGGGTGCGAGCAAAAAATCGGTGGAAGCAACGAAAAATACGTCAAATGTTCTATGGCGCAGAAATTACCAGACCAGGGGCCGTACCATGAACTTTTATTGCGGGGCCGAATAGGCTCAGCTGCCGACGCTGCGCGACTGTGAGTTTTATCGCCCCGCAATACGGTTCACGGTCACGCAGCGTCAGCAGCTGAGCCTATTCAGTCCCGCAATAAGAGTTCATGGTACGGCCCCAGGATCAATTTAGGTCATGAATGGGCGCAGCGCGGTTATAGAAATTCGCACCGGGCGCATAAAAGGCTAGTTTAGTACTGGTTTTGTAGAGGTAGGACTCTACTGCACAATCCGCCTGGGGAAGTCCAAAAAAATCCCGTCCAATCACTCGACAGCAAAAAAAGTAAGGCACTGTTTAAGAGCAGTAGTTACCAGTGACTAGAATACACCTCCTGAGGTAGAGGTACTGCAGCGCGGGACACGTGTGCAGTAGGGCGCAGAGCCCCGCGTCCGTGACGCCGGCGCAGTCTGTCAGGTCCACGAACTCCACGGGCGGGCGGCGCGCGCCCAGCCGCGCCTCCAGGCACGACCACTCCGGCCAGTCCACGTTGGGACAACCTGGAGGAACAATAAAAATAATAATGTAAAACAATATAATAAACAATTAAAATGTGTATTTAATAAATGTTACACTATTGTGGAGCAAGAAAATGTAAACGAGCTAATAAAAAATAAAGTTGTTCCAATTTCAACTCAAAATTTGGTAAACATTTAAATATAAAATAATATATCATAGATAACGAAAAAAAAACATTTGAAAATCATCATAACCAGCCTCCCGCATCCTGAGCCCGCCTGGGGAAGTACCACACCTTTATCAGTCATTAAACCGCCAAGCAGATTATTGTGTTTCGGTTTAAAGAGCAATGTTACCAGATAAATTACTTGGCCTGAAGATTTGGCCGACAAGCGCAGTGCAGTGCGGCGCAGGATATTGTCCGCAAGTTCACAATTCTGGCACTGCTACTGATAGGAAGGCGTGATGCTTACCACCAAGTGAACGACTTGCTCGTCTCGTCACTCCATTGAATTAAAAAAAGTTAGTCTCGGCAGACACATGTTCTATGGGAGATAACTGGGGAGTGGATACTGTCTAGATCATTGACTGAGCGAAGCGAAGGTCTCTGAGTCTACTGGGGCAGATCGGCTATCACGGAGTTTGGAAGATGTGGGGGTCGCGAAGTCTCAGTTCGCTGCGAACTACTAGTTATAATCTGTTGATTATGATGATGATCTAGGAAACGTTCACGTTGGATGAAGGCCTCGCCCCTCAATTATCCATTGGTTTCCCATAATCCTCACGCTTGGCAGGCGCCTTGAGGATCTCAGTTTTTTTTTTCTTTTTATAATAATGAAATTCATTACCAAAAGAAGATTTACATAAACAATAAGATAATGAAGATCGCAGAATGCTCACCACCCTTAACCTAGAGGACGTTGCTGGCCCTCCTCCGATGGTTCTGGATAGTTAGTCCTTCACAACTTATTTTCACTTAGAAATTCCTACACAAATCGCTAGCCATTATCACAGACTTCCCGTAAAGGTTAACAAACCGAGACTGATCGCCACAATATCCCGGGCCGACAGTTCGATTTCTCCAAGTCTACAGTCTAGACTCCGTTCCCTTAGGCCTAGAAGGCTCATTTGTCTTGTACGTTGATGCTAACCTTTATTAGAACAGAGTTATAGCTTTACAATTCAATTTTGTAGTAAGTTAGCGGCCTAAAAGTTTAAAAACTGACTGGGCTTAGACACATTTTTGCTTTATTTTTACGGGATTCGTCATCAGCTGAACAAAGGCTTAGACCGCCACACTGTACGACAACCTGCCTTTTTCATCCACCCGTATACGGAATTTATCTTCATCATCATCAGCCCGAAGACGTCCACTGCTGAACGAAGGCCTCTCCTTTAGATCGCCACACTACGACTATCTGCCATTTGCATCCACCAAAGTTATCGACATAGCTCGCAAGGTTTGCATGTTGAAGTGGCAATGGGCAGGCCACATCGCTCGAAGAACTGACAACCGATGGAGAAGAAAGGTTCTTGAGTGGAAACCGCGAACTGGAAGACGCAGCGTAGGAAGGCCTCCCTCTAGGTGGACCGACGACATTGTAAAAGTCGCGGGCAACCGGTGGATACGGAATTACTCACGTTTCATTAATTATTAAAATGCAAAGCAGGATGCAGCCACACGCGCGTCGTACTCTGTTTTCACTCCTTGTAAACGGTCACCGGATGTGACTGAAGCTATCGGAGTATCCGACTTAATTAAACATGAGTAATTCCGCATAAATAAATTAATAAAACCTGATTAAAAACGTGAAATAGTCGGAATAGTTAATCCGCTTTTAGTACTTATCTTCCTTTTTTTCAAATATTTGACTTGGTGGTAAGAGATAAAAGGCGGACTAACTGTACCGATGCTCAAATCTATTTAACTTAGAATAGCACTGTTCTCAACAAAAAAAAACGCGATGTAATCTATAATATTCTATGAGATCAAAAATACACAAAAGATTAATTTATATATAATTTCAGGATCGGTGAGATTTTCAAGGCGTGAATCATTTGACAAGTGATAGGTGACACAAACCCATACATACCCGTTAAATCAATATGCCTCAAATTCACCAGGTCAGTGATGAGGGGTGCTAAAGTTCTGGCATCCATGCCGCTCGATGTGGTTACGGCCAGGTGGGTTAGATGCCTAAATGTCGCTGCAAGGAGTTGAGCACTCGCCACCGTCACCTGTAATATATAGAAAATAGGAAATTAGATTTTAATTTGTGTCAGACCGCTAGGCTCGGAATTGTGAAGTCGGGTTCAAATCCCGGGACGTCATCGCCAATGAGCACTTAGAAATTTATGTACGGATTTTCATAACACTGGTTTTTCGTTGAAGGAAAACATATCGTACGTTTGTGGCCTTTCTGGGGTAGACTCATGTCCAGCAGTAGACTATTAAAAAGGATGATTATAGACCGACCATAATTGTATTTTTCGGGGAAAATAAACTCCGGACAACAGTATCAAAAAAAATGCACAAAACCGATAAGGTAACATAGGTAACTAATCAATAATAAATAAATAATAAAAAAATAAAAATTGTGGGACATTTTACACACAGCGTCATCTAGCCCCATACTAAGCAAAGCTTGTATTATGGAAACCAGATAGCTGATAGAATACTTATATATAATTATTTTTTTCGTAAATACATACTTATAATACATACTACACCCAGACACAGAACAAACATCTATGTTCGTCACATAATTTTTGTCCTGGGTGGGGATCGAACCCACGCCCTACAGCTCTGAAAGCAGACATGCTACCAACTGAGCTAGCAGGCAGTCAAACTCGTACTCTAGTTTTGTCACGAAAATCTTCAGTTGTAGACGATACAGTGACGTCACAAAAGTGAACCGTATAACTATTATTATAAAAATTAAGCAATTATACATAGTATTTATAGCACACTTATTCTCCATTGCACGGACTATGGAGAGCTATGCTCAAAGTTTCAATGTGCGATAAAATTAGGAATGAGGATATTTGCCAAAGAACCGTGGTCACTGAGTGCTCTCATGGTTTGCAAGTTGAAGTGGCAATGGGCAGGCCACATCGCTTGAAGAACTGATAACCGATAGGGAAGAAAGGTTCTTGAGAGGCGACCACGAACCGAAAGACGCAGCGTAGATAGACCTCCCACTAGATGGACCAACGACATTGTGAAAGCCGCGGGCAATCGGTGGATGCAAATGGTAGGTTTTCGTACTGTGTGGTGGTCTAAGGGAGGTCTTTGTTTAGCAGTGTACGTCTTTGGACTGATGATAATAACTTACAGCACAGCTCTTGGCCCGCCACTCTCGAACTGCGCCGACGCAGGGTCCAGCCCTGGCGCCGGCGCACCTCGCGGCCACCTCCAGGGGACCAGCGGCACGGATCCTCCTCCATGCCTCGGGCCTCGCAGTCAGCCTGGTGACCAGCCGCGCCCAGCGGCGGCATACCCTCGCCATGCGGCAGAGGTCAGACACCTGTAATGTCAGAATATGTGGTTAACTGGTAAGTAGATAGATATATAGATACACTCTTTATTTTACACACCAAAATAAATAATGAAAGAATGTTAATGAATTAATGTTCTAAGAAGTAATGACTAAACCACAGATATCCAACGTAGCCTATATCGACATGCAGGGGTCGACGACGACCTACAATGGGTATCATCATCACGGCCTCCCCCCACGCTGGGCAGGTGGCTTGCGGATCGACAACGGGTATAAGTGAGCCAAAAAAAAAACGAAAGTCCGTAAAATGTAAATGAGGGACCACGATAGTCATGAAATTGTGTATAGATATGTCCGGAGGATAATTTAATTGCGTCGGCCAATGATGTTATATGTATTTTACTCTATGGCGTCGGCATGTGAATCGGAGCTGGTTATGTCCTAAAAATTCATCCAGAACCAACGGAAGACAGGCAGCAGCGTCCTCTCGGCTAACGGTGTTAAGCATTCTGCGATCCCCAAGCCATAATCTACTCCAATCGTCATTCATGGGTAGGCCTAGGCTAGCAGTGGAATGTTAAAGGTTGATGCAGTAAATACTTCACCTCTAGATACGATAAGACTTTCAACCAAAGCGCATCACTGAGAGTCGCGTCTCGATGCTGCTGCCTCCTTCTTGGCGGTCCGCAGTCTGCCAAGGTATGGTACCCCTGGTCGAGGCTCAGCTCGCTCAAGTCCGCCGCCAGGGACAGGGCAGGCTCGGGGGGCGGAGGAGGCCGCCTGCGGGCGCCTCCGCACACCCCCGGCCCGGAGCAGCTCCCGCTCGACATGATCAGACCCTGGAATGAGAGGAAAGTTACTGTTGTTATTATGTGTAAGCATAGTTTCTATCATCCTAGTGTGCAGCAGCTTGTCGGCGAACGGCGCGAAACTCGCTACGATGCGCGTCAGCCGTTCGCCCCTATCAAGGCCTTCGTCCAGCAGTGGACACCTTTTGGGTGATGACGCGTGTGATGTGATAGTTTCTACTATTTTTATATGTCATTAATATGTTAATCAATTTATCATTTTTAAATAATTCTATTATAATTGATGTCAATACTTGACGGGTCTACTATATTTACTGTTACGTCCTGTAATTCCTGTATCTATCTTCACTGTTAATCATCAGATTATAGATCCTCTGCGGGTATTCTCCATTAGAAAATCGAAAACTAAGTATTTAAATTGTAATGCTTGGTTAACATCTCCATCAGCGCCACACACAGCGCCATCTAGCCCCAAACTAAGCAAAGCTTGTACAATGGAAACTAGATAGCTGATAGAACACTTTATATAAATATTTTTATGTAAATACATACTTACAATAACAACATACCTATTACACCCAGACACAGAACTAACATCTATGTTCGTCACGAAATTTTTCACTATAGGCCTGACATACTAACAACTAAGCTGTAAGGTAGTCTGGCAGTACGGCAGATTGCGGATGATGATAACGAAAATGGCACGAAAGCCAACGTAATAACCTTTGATTAGGTAGCCCCTCCCTATTAAGGGGGAGGCCTTCGTCCAGCATTGGACGTCTTCTGACTGATGAGTGAGGTACCCAGGAGAGCGAGCTAGATCCTCCAAGATAATAATATAACTTTTACAATAAAAACACAAAAAACTAAGATTTCATAAATACCTACTTAAGGTATAATAAATTCATAAGACAAAGATCAACTCATCTTACTTAAATGAGCCACTTAATGATAAACTTAAAGTTATCATTAAACTTCTGCAAATTATGTTATTAAAAGTCACGAAGCATGTCAAATTGCCCGTTACATAGCATCAGGACCGGTTTAAGTTCATATTCGCCTACAAAGCTCAGTATTTAATAGAAATCATAGGATAACCATTGAGCACGCATTCCAATGGAATAGAAATTTGCGCGTTCTTTTGTATGTTGTCTATTTAGGGTTGCACGTATATGTATTACTAGGTATGCCGAATGGAGCTAAGTAATTGTACTTATCGTTGAGAACAACTTTTACTATGGAGCCAACCCTGGAATCGCAAAAAAACAGCTGTACCAGCTGTGTGTTTCATCCTATCTCGATTCCATGTTTCATCGAATTCCATTCAGCCGCGCATACATTTCGAGAAACTTGCGCATTTATAATGTTAGTGTAAAGTGTAATTGCATCACTAGTATTATCAACTGGCTTCTTTTTTGTTATCAGTTAGTTCCCAATCATTTCGTATATGATGCGTCTGTTTAAAAACGTAGAAATTTAAGATTTTATTTCTATTTGTAGCCGCCTATATACAGTCGAGAAGCTATAGAAGGTAGTCGCGGCGTTTCGATACTTTCACTATGGGATATAATATACAACGTGTAACAAAAAGGTTCAACAATACTGAAGGGTATGTATGTACTCATCATTATGAACAACTTTTACTATGGGGCCAAAGATAAAAATGCGAAAGAAATTACAGCTGTTCCACACAAAAAGTTCATTGACCTTGGACAAAATGTAAGGAACAGCTATTTTTTTCGCGATTTCTGTTTTGGCTCCGTAGTAAAAGTTGTTCATACTATAATGATGAGTACATACATACCCTTCAGTATTGTTGAACATTTTTGTTACATCTATAACTATAAAAGGCTTTGTCCTGACTGACTGACTGACTGACTGACTGACTGACATATAGACAACGTACAGCCCAAACCGCTAAACGTAGAGACTTGAAATTTGGAGGGTATGTTTTTGGAGAGGTGTAAACGCCCACTAAGAAAGGATTTTTCTAAAATCAACCCCGAAGGGGGTTAAATGGGGTGTTAAAGTTTGTATTCTATAACTATAAAAGGCTTTGTCCTGACTGACTGACTGACTGACTGACTGACTGACATATAGACAACGTACAGCCCAAACCGCTAAACGTAGAGACTTGAAATTTGGAGGGTATGTTTTTGGAGAGGTGTAAACGCCCACTAAGAAAGGATTTTTCTAAAATCAACCCCGAAGGGGGTTAAATGGGGTGTTAAAGTTTGTATGAAACTTTTTAATCCCTGGTTCGATTGATACAAAACTTGGTATACGTATTCTACTATAAAAATAAGAAGATACGGGTGTCACAGTTTTTTCAAAATCAGCTCCCGTTAGTATAAAAAAAAACTAAGTTTTAGTTATAGTACGTTTGTTTCTCCTTAACTTTTTAACGGCTGTACATATTAAAATGAAATTTGGTATAGGGATGGGGGTGGGGGTGGGGGTGGCGATGATACTGGGAACGGAGACGGGACGGAGATAGGCATGTTAATATTAATATTACAATTGGTATCGGGATAAAAGGCTTTGTCCTGACTGACTGACTGACTGACTGACTGACTGACATATAGACAACGTACAGCCCAAACCGCTAAACGTAGAGACTTGAAATTTGGAGGGTATGTTTTTGGAGAGGTGTAAACGCCCACTAAGAAAGGATTTTTCTAAAATCAACCCCGAAGGGGGTTAAATGGGGTGTTAAAGTTTGTATTCTATAACTATAAAAGGCTTTGTCCTGACTGACTGACTGACTGACTGACTGACTGACATATAGACAACGTACAGCCCAAACCGCTAAACGTAGAGACTTGAAATTTGGAGGGTATGTTTTTGGAGAGGTGTAAACGCCCACTAAGAAAGGATTTTTCTAAAATCAACCCCGAAGGGGGTTAAATGGGGTGTTAAAGTTTGTATGAAACTTTTTAATCCCTGGTTCGATTGATACAAAACTTGGTATACGTATTCTACTATAAAAATAAGAAGATACGGGTGTCACAGTTTTTTCAAAATCAGCTCCCGTTAGTATAAAAAAAAACTAAGTTTTAGTTATAGTACGTTTGTTTCTCCTTAACTTTTTAACGGCTGTACATATTAAAATGAAATTTGGTATAGGGATGGGGGTGGGGGTGGGGGTGGCGATGATACTGGGAACGGAGACGGGACGGAGATAGGCATGTTAATATTAATATTACAATTGGTATCGGGATGGGGATGGGGATGGGGTGGGGATGAGGTGGGGATGGGGTGGGGATGGGGTGGGGATGGGGTGGGGATTTGGTGGCGACAGGTGGGGATGGGATGTGGATGAGGCTGGGAACGGGGATGGGCATGTCCATATTAAGATGAAAGTTGAAATCGGGATGGGGGTGGGGATGGGATGGGGTTCGGGATGGGGATGAGGGAGGGAACGGAGATGTGGACGGGGATGGGCGTGTTTATATTAATCTATAACTATAAAAGACTATGTCCTGACTGACTGACTGACTGACTGACTGACAAATAGACAACGTACAGCCCAAACCGCTAAACGTAGAGACTTGAAATTTGAAGGGTATGTTTTTGGCGAGGTGTAAACGCCCACTAAGAAAGGATTTTTCGAAAATCAACCCCGAAGGGGGTTAAATGGGGTGTTAAAGTTTGTATGAAACTTTTTATTCTCTGGTTCGATTGATACAAAATTTGGTATACGTATTCTACTATAAAAATAAGAAGATACGGGTGTCACAGTTTTTTCAAAATCAGCTCCCGTTAGTATAAAAAAAAACTAAGTTTTAGTGATAGTACGTTTGTTTCTCCTTAACTTTGTAACGGCTGTACATATTAAAATGAAATTTGGTATAGGGATGGGGATAGATGTGGGGATGGGGGTGGGGTGGGGATGATACTGGGAACGGAGACGGGACGGAGATCGGCATGTTAATATTAAGATTACAATTGGTATCGGGATGGGGATGGGGATGGGGTGGGGATGGGGTGTGGATGGGTGGGGATTTGGTGGGGACAGGTGGGGATGTGATGCGGATGTGGATGAGGCTGGGAACGGGGATGGCCGTGTCCATATTAAGATGAAAGTTGAAATCGGGATGGGGGTGGGGATGGGATGGGGTTCGGGATGGGGATGAGAGAGGGAACGGGGATGTGGACGGGGATGGGCGTGTTCATATTAAAATGACATTTGGTATCGGGATGGGGATGGGGAAGGGGGCGCTTATAGGGATGAGGCTGAGAATGGGGACGGGGATGGGCGTATTTATTGGTTGGCTGAACAGATGGAGCTGCATTTTTGGATAGGTAGTTATAGCATAAGGTTCGGAAACGGACATAGGCTATTTTTTTGTAGATCCACGCAGACGGCTGTTTGACGGACATAATTATTATAGATACTGTACAGCCTAAGCTGCTAAATTAATTTTTAATATTAAATTAACTTACTTTTAAATGCCTAAACTAAATTTTGAGTGGTGTAAACTTACACTCAGCTCAAGCTGTGGTAGCTTCAGTGAGATCAAGCTCGACTCACATTCTTGGGGTCGCGGGTTTCGAACCCGGGCGAGCCCGTTCCAATTAGTTCTTTGAAACTTACGCATGGATAATACCACTGGCTTTTCGGTGAAGGAAAACATCATGAGGAAACCTTCATATTTCAGGAGAAGAAATACGATAGTGTATGTGAATCCGCCAACCTGCACTGGGCCAGCGTAGTGAATATGGCCCAATCAGGGTAGGCCAATATACCATTAGTGTTAAGGGCTGATCCAGAGAAACGCACACTCAGCAACGATTTTGAAAAATTCGCAAGGGGTTCAATGTATCATTAAAATACCATTTTGCCGAAACCATTCATTTAAGGCTGTTAAGTTTTTTGACTTAAGAGATAAGATAAAATAAACATAAACATGTTTCAGAATTTTCAAACAATTTCAAAACTGGAAGGCCACGGGTCAGTTTTTCATTTGAAAGAAAATGTTATATTTATAGATTAGCTAATCGAGTGTTTATGCGTAAGAAGATAAATATTTTAAACACATGTACTTGATCCGGTGCACGCACCAAGCACAGCGCTTTCGAAACGTCCATCCCGCGTCTGCTCAGATACGTTAAAACCCGAGTATGACGCGCTGTACCTCGAGCGCGCCCCACTCCAACCCACACCGAGTCTACCTAAGCGATCAGTGCAGCACTGTATTTTATCGAAGTTTCGTAATTCTTGCGATATTTTGGTAATCTTTTTACGTTCTTTGTTATCATACTTTTTCTGCTTAAGCTTATTTCATTTCATTGACTCTGTTGATACGGTATGCAATAATGATGATGCTGTAAACTATCCAGTTGAGTTTTTAAATTCATTAAGACCAGCGGGGCTACCATATCAGAGGCTTATCCTGAAGAAAGGTACACCCGTCATGCTCCTTCGGAATTTAAGACCACCCAAATTGTGTAATGGAACCAGGTTACAAGTAAAAATGCTGCATCGTAATCTGGTTGAGGCCATCATTTTGACTGGGTGTGCCCATGGCGAAACAGTGTTTGTGCCGCGTATTCCCATGATTCCCAGTGACTTACCTTATGACTCCAAAAGGCTTCAATTTCCTCTAAAAGTTTGTTTTGCCATGACCATCAATAAGGCTCAGGGTCAAACTTTAAAATACGCTGGTATTGATTTAAGGCAGGACTGTTTTTCGCATGGTCAGTTCTATGTGGCTTGCTCGCGAGTTAGCTCCCCTGAAAGCCTGGCTATTTGAGCACCTTCCAACAAAAAAATCAAAAACGTTGTCTACAAAGAAATATTGTAATCTTTCGGGTCAAAGGCCCCGGCAACTATAGCGTCATTAGCAGACATTTTTAGGGTTCCGTAGTACTACGAGGAATTCTTATAAGTTTGTCATGTCCATCTGTCTGTCTGTTTAAAATTCAACAAGACGGCTTTGTTTTGAAGTAAGTATTGCAAACGCGACATGCCAAATTTGGTCATCCTCAAGAAAACTTAAAGACTTGCAAGCGGCTTGGAAAAAATGCAATAATATACGTATTTTAGTGATTCAATTGAGTTGGGCCCCGATTTAACCGAATTCCAGTATTCAACATTACTACGCGGGCAAAGCCGCGGGCAAAAGCTAGTATTGTATATATCCCGCGATGTGCATTCAGAGAGGTAATAGGTATATTATTATATTTCATCTCAGTGTATACGGTTCCATTTAAAAGTACGGTGAGCGATATATCGCTATACTATAAATTATAATTTCGTGGCCGACCTGGGTCGCCGCTTGCTGGACGGAGCAGTGGGCGTGACCCACGTTCGGGTCAATATTTGGCCCAACATATTTCGTTGGCCATACAACGCGGGAACGCTGCCAGCCTGATGGGTACGTTTTGGCGAGTGGTTACGGATAGGTAGTATAGGTGTAGACATGTAATAATAATAATTATTATGTAATTTTTAATATTATTTAATTCATAAGACGTGAATCATTTTTAAAATAAAAACGTGAATTATAATTATATATATCTTATTTCAAAAAGCCAGCTTTACGCCTCTATTCGACATCATTCAGCAATTGGCTCCTCCAGTACTCGGTTATTAGCTGCATTAACATACAAAAAGGCAATCATTAATGTGTGTTTGTGGAGCCGTCAGCGAGATGCATAATTAATGTACTTGGGTATTAAATAGTTGTGCCTAAGGATTGGGTCTGAATCTGTGAGCCAATGTTATTCTCCATCGCGATATTCACATGTACATGGGCTTTAACCACAGAGTAATAGACGCAGAGAAGTGATCAAGGGATTTTTCCTTAGAAAGACGCGTGACTGTGCGGGGAGGTGTAGGTTCGCGGGAGGAGTGGCAAATTGTACTGCCATCTAGCGGTTTTCAGGAAAAGTTTTTGAGAATCGAACTAGTGAGCTTAATTAACACTTAATTTCTTAATATCACGCTAGATGTCACGTTTTTAAATTTTATAGAACGGATCACTAAATATAGAAATAAAATTAGTTACAAATTAAACTAGATGCCAATCATGTCATCTGAATTATTCCCTTGGTCATTTTTACTTAAAGAAACAGATTTTTTTACTGTTACTGGGTAAAAACATTAAAAATCGTACGTCTAAAATGTATGTTTGTATGACCGCTACGCGTGGCGGACGTTAGCAGACTGAGCAAATAAGTATGACGCCACACACTCCGTCCGCAAAATAGGATCTGCGGCTGCAAGTCGCTCGTTACTCCTTATCCTTCATGGCTTTAACAAATAAACAGTGAATAGGCACGTCTTGGCTAGTATACTCTATCTCAAATTGCATCGTCACTTTCCAATAGCAAACCTATTTAGACATAAAAAACTCATCGTGTGACATGGTAATAGCTACCAGTAATTAAGAGCCTGACATTAGACAATACCATCCTTCCTACACATTATGTTATACGCTTGCGCTGCCTCGAAGTTTCCACATTTACGACGTTTTCGACGAACATTTAAGTAGTTTGATAAAATACTAGCCGGTCACTTCTCCATAGAAACGGGGCAGTGATATCACTTCACTATCTAATGTTGTAGGTCCAAGACTATATAAGAATTAAGTATATCGAATTGTCTCTACGTTATCTAGGATTGTAAATTGATAAAAAAGTAAAAAGTTAAGAAACATGAAAGTTATGAGCCATCAAACATCCTGTCTAAGCTGCATAGTTTAGTCCATCAACATTTCAAATAACTTTAGTTGTTTGTTCATTTCGTTCAGTAGTTTATTCAAACCAAACCCTGCAGCCAAAGCTCGACATATCAAAATTTGCGCGCTCATTTCTCGTTCTTTTTCCCTTTCCCACACTTAGTTTTTAATGAAATAGCATGATTTTTAGCCAAGCCCACCGATGATTTCGAGTCGTCTGCAGTGCATCCTTATTAATGATAATTATTTCAGCTGACGGTACCTAGACATAGTCTTGCTGACCTTATTTTGCAATTAAGCTTTGTCTACACAATGGATCGATAAATCAAACAGGTTTGTCAGCCGATCCAGTGTGTTCATGACATTACGACCAACGCGTCGGTATTGCATCGCTATTCTGGAATTGATGGACCTATAATGACTGCTTGTTGTGACAGATAGCAAAAAGCTTCATTTCAACTCATTAAAAGGAATAAATAAGACCGAGGTTTTAGACTCAGAGAGGCGGCAACGAAAGCTAGAATAATGAGAAACACTACCGCTAGCTTTCTGCATTAGCCT
Organism: Erannis defoliaria; assembly: GCA_905404285.2. Classification (NCBI taxonomy): domain Eukaryota; kingdom Metazoa; phylum Arthropoda; class Insecta; order Lepidoptera; family Geometridae; genus Erannis; species Erannis defoliaria. The sequence continues at coordinate 3,587,420 of FR990066.1, read as the reverse complement.
TTAACAATCCACTGCTGGGAATAGGCCTATCCTAAGAGAGATAAGACGACACCGCGCTGGCCCAGTACAGGTTGGCGTATTTACATAATTATTGACAACATATTAAATTTTTTCGCTGACTGTATTCTTATATATTTGTCTCACGATGTTCGATTACCGAAAAACCAGTGAAATCCTAAAGAATATTGATTCAGCCTGGGAATAAACCATGACTTCACGATCCCGAGGCACATCTTCTTCCTTTTGGCTCCCACTTTGGGTACCACTTTTTTAGAGCTTAATATAGCTACTTCTAAATAAACGGGGCTGGGCTGCACTACAATCGCAGCTGCTACTGTTCCCGCCACGCTGCTCGCAAAGGTTTAAAGCGTGGCCTGATGTAGTCCTGAACCAACGACGCGAAATTTTTGAGCGAGGTCCACATTTTGCCTCACTGACAAACTAAAAAAAACTATCAGTAAAAAGTCTCATCAACATCAACTCATCTTATTTCAATAGAAGTCTGCAGACGACACAACCACTCATAAATAGGTACTTTAAAATATTGTTATTGTACTGAAACAGCCGCAATATTTTTTGATGAATTGATTTTAGTTTTTTTTATAGTTTCCTTGTTTGTGACTGGCCTAATTCGGGCCTAATTCGGGCTGGGTCCGCAGGGTCTGCGATCTGGCTGGTATCGGAGGTTAAAAAGCTTAGAGAAAGCTTAGCTTATGCTATTAGAAGAGCTATTCATTCTCCGATGCAAACAGAGGGATAGTAATGTCTGTGGCATCGTTACTTTTAAACGGATGAATCGATTTTGATTCAGTATTTTTATTCAAACTTCATCGAGAGTTTCCTTAGCTAATCGAGAGTTAAGGGTTTTCACTTATAACTGTGTAGTGCGTAATTCTTATTTTCAAACCGAATACATTTGGCCAGTTTATTTCTAATTAAATACACCTAAGTTAGTTACTATCCCATAGAATATAAGAAGTTATTCTAAGACCATCACAATCTCAAGATAAATCTAAGGAGGTATAGGCAAGGTATTTCATGTTATAATTATTATAATTTAATCTACAGAATCATGTAAATTACTGCAAAGATCTGAGCATAAAGAACGCCGGTAGCCAATACTATTTAAAATAAACGATTAACCATTTCCAATAAATTATAAACTATTTAAATTGAACAGTTTATCGTGGGAGATCATTAATATATCAATTAATTATTTTGCAATCTGTTTGGACGCCTACGCTTGATATTTGGAACTTATATGCGTAATAAATAATGAATAGACAATATATTTACCTTTACATTTTGGAACTGGAATCGTTTATCTCGACAATTATTAATAATTTGTATAGGCAAGGAGGTAGGTCATTTTCTTGTACCGTTCAGAAGAAAAAATGTAGCAGAGAACTCCGTAACCCCTGATTCCAACTTCTCCCTTTATATTCCCAAATAGAGCGTCCCATATACAGCGTATATGTACGCATATACGCTGTGAATGGGACAGCGCATATACAGCGTCTATGTGACGGGTTGTTTCAGGTAATCGATATACTGATCCGCCCAGAAAAATTAAAAACGTTTAGAGAACAAGTTTTCTAAATTCAAGAAAAAAAAGTCCTATACAAATTAACAAAATGTTTTTCTGCTAATCAAAACAATCTCTAATTTAGCTAACTTGAACTCCAAAAGTTGTTTACTTTGATGTGTGGGTTAACAGCCTTAATTATTACTAAACTTGCCTGAAACACATGTATGTTGATAATATTATGTTACTGGCAAAGTATGTAATCCGGTTTTCTATACTATTATATACAATGCTACTGCTCAAACGAAAAGATTAACTATAAGGCAATTAGCGAAATATACACCAATTTTGTACTTAATCTACGCTTTTTGTGCAATGTCGAACGTACAATATTATTTTTTTGGCATAAAAATTGCATAGCCAATGGATAAAATAAAATAACTTATAACTTTTTAGGACACAAAATCTGACTAGAATGAGTCAATTCGTTTTTTTTACAACTTACTATGGCTACGTTTGACCACGATCTCACCTCATGGAAAGTGATCAGTGATGATGTGATCGAAGATGAAGCACGCATGCATAGGAGGTACCTATTCACGTTATTCTTGAACGATCCTGGATTGTACTTGATTAGGAAGACAGACACTGGTAAAGAGTTCCTTACCTCTGTTGTTCTTTTTAGAAAGGTGTTATATGGAAGCGCATTGTGCGTTTATAAGGAAGTTTTACCAGTCTTATCATGATCAACATCATCATCTGCCCGTAGACGTCTACTGCTGAATGAAGGCTTCCCCCTTAGACCAGCACACTGTACGACAACCTGCCATTTGTGTCCACCTGTTGCCCGCGACTTTTACAATGTCGTCGGTCCACCTAGTGGGAGGCCTTCCTATGCTGCGTGTTCCGGTTCGCGGTCGCCACTCAAGAACCTTTCTTCCCCATCGGTTGTCAGTTCCTCGAGCGATGTGTCCTGCCCTGCGCCACTTCAACTTGCAAACCCTGCGAGCTATGTCGGTGACTTTGGTTCTTTGGCGAATATCCTCGTTCCGGATGGCTTATCATGTTAGTTCAACGTATATCGAAGATGTCATCACATTACATTCACATCGGAATCACAGATTATTGCTACAATAATATTTTTGTTTTGTTTATACGGGAATACTCACGTTTATCAAATCGGATTCTTCAACTATAGTTTCGATCACATCCGGTGACCTTTTCCAAAGAGTGAGAACAGAGCCCAACGCGCGTGCAGTTGCGTCCTGCTTAGCTTTGCTTTTTTGTGCTAAGCAGGACAAGCCCTGTTTTCACTCTTTGAAAAAAGTCACCGGATGTGATCGAAACTATAGTCGGAGTATCCGATTTAATTAAACGTGAGTATTCCCGTACAAAAAAAACAAAAATGTGTCAAAACCACGTCAGTTTTTATTACAATAATATAACAACAAAAAATCTGAAGTTCGCTCTAGGAGTATGCCAGCGAGCCATGGAGCGCAGTATCTTAGGAGTGAAACTTATAGATAAGATAAGAAACACAATACTGCGCTCCAAGACTCAGATTGCCGACATAGCTCTGAAGGCCGATTGCCTGAAGTGGGACTGGGCCGGCCATGTTAGCCGCATGTCGGAGGATCGTTGGGCCAAAATCACAACACAGTGGTTTCCACAGAAAAGCATACGACCTCTCAGGCGGAGATGGAGGGACGAACTTGACTCTAACCTAAAAGGTTGGGCCCAAGTTGCGCAAAACAGAGGACTGGAAGGAAGGAAGGGAGGCTTTTGCCCTGCAGTGGGAAAATTTAGGCTAATATAAATAATATTAAGAAATCACAATATTACAGAAAAAATATTTTTTGACAGTAATGTTCAAAGAAATAAGTTTAATCACAAATAATTGGTACAGTAATAGTAAATATTACCTTTACGATTTATGTCGAAAATACAATACTAGTCTATCGCATAAAAATCACATAATTACGAAATTCTTAGATGTTTGGCTGTATTTTACTGTCTGTCAAAATGTAGTGAAAATGTTTAAATTACAAACGTATTTCTTTTCAACCGACTTCAAAAAAGGAGGTTCTCAATTCGACTGTATGTTTTTTTTTGGATGCTAAATGATTAATCCACCAAATATGAATTGATTTTAATAATTATTTTTTTGTTTGGTGGATGATACTTCAGACGTGGTCCCATATAAATTTTATCAAAATCAGTGGTTTAACTGTAACACCGAATCACTCAATACAATGTTTTTCAGTGTTGTCATATTCTGTCCTCAAATCTTTTGTATTGGATTAATAATAATACTTTAAAAAAACAATTGACTTCAATTTCGACTACCTGAATGACATCTTTTCCAGTAATTTTGATTTAAAAACCAACCTACTAAACCGGTTTCGTTAAAATGTGGGACCACTTCTGAAGTTCTTATATGACCTACGAGTACCAAACACAAACATAGAAATCAATTCATAATTGGCGTAGCAATCGCGTAACAAACATACAAAAAAAACATTCAGCCGAATTTAAAACCTCCTTTTTGAAGTCGGTTGAAAAAATTTCTAAAGTTTTTTTTATTTATTTTTTATTTGGTCGAACAAGCTGTAGAGTTCCGTGAGGAGCACTGTAATGTGTTTTCGGACAAAAATTCAAGGATTTACGTAAAAAAAAACACTCGTTTGGTCATGTCACGTCTAAAGTTGGTCAAACTTTAAGAAAGCTTGCATCTGTGGTGCGCCCACGCACGCAGCTCTATGAGAAGGAATTTCAATTTGCAACAATGTTGCACGTGGTCATCTTATCAACCAGCAAATAACATCTGAAGATAAATGGAAAGAGCATTCTCAAAGTGCACGTAATCTTTTAGATATATCACTTCTACCCTTACATAATTTGTTTTACAAAGTTTTGTCGTTTATAATGTGATTTTCGTTTTTTACGAATACGATTCTTACAACTATGTAATTCGACCGATGGATTGTGTCCCATCACATCACACATCAACAGCCGGAAGACGTCCACTGCTGGACGAAGGCCTCTCCCTTAAAGGGAGGTGTTGCCATAATCCCCACGCTTGGCAGGCGGCTTGGGGATCACAGATTGTTACCACCGTTAACTGAGAGGACGCTGCTGTCCGTCCTCTGGTGGTTCTGGATGCAGTTTAGGACATACCCAGGTCCGAATGTGTCCCATATTGTTACCAAATAATAATACGCTTTTAAAAAACGACTACAACTTCGAATACCTGGATGACATCTTCATATTTTCTAGTAATTTTGATTTAAAAACCAAACTACTGAACCAATTTCGATAAAATTTATATGGAACCACCTCTGATTACCTACCTAACAAAAAAAACATCAAATTCAGTCATAATTGGCGGAGTAATCGCGTAACATACACACAAAAAAAATACATGCAGGCGAATTGAGAACCTCCTTTTTTTGAATTCGGTTGAAAAATAAACTATTTTGTTACCGCCATTTGTATTATAAATCGCAAAAAGTCTACTGTTCTGTTTTTTATTTGGAATATATTAATCATTTTAAACGATGTTGGTTTAAGAGGGTAAAATGGGGGATGGAATTTTGTATGGAAATTTCTTTGTTTTTGATTCATAGTGATAAATGAAACATTGGTATTTAAATAGTTCATTTAAAAATAAAATTTGGTATTTGCAATATTTTTTAAGGGGGTGACTTAAGGGGTGGGTGAAACTTTGCATGGAAAGTTCTTTGTATTGAAGTTATAGTGATTTTATTGGTTTTGGAATGACTTTTTAAAACAAAAATAATACCTAATATTTTTTGCTAGGTTTGATCTAAAGTGGTACATATTGGGAGGAAAAAATTTGTAATTAACCCAGCTGTATGAAAGATACGAGTATTTGGGAGCGGGGCGAATTTCTTCCGTTGGTACTCAGACGAAGTCACGGGCGATCTCTAGTGGGTTATATTTAGACAAATTATGCGTACCGAATGGTCTACATGCGGTGCCTGTCGGCGCCAACATTCCGCGCCCACGGCTGCCCTTGACGCTCTTATCTAGACTCTGGAGCTACTTGCCTCTCACTTGGCACTTACTGGGTCCCCTTACTAATAAAAGTCAGTAACCTTGCAACAATTAATCATTCTTTTGTCTTCTACTCCTTCCAAATAAGGAAATTCCTAACATTTTCAGCCTATGCCTCTTAAGAGAGTTGAATCCTCCAATCTCCTAAGAGAACGAAGCCAGACTAACGTTCCGAAATGAAGTTAGAACGCATGAGACGAGCGAGACGTTCGCCTGGCGGTAAGCATCGCGCCTGCCCATACTTAACAGTAGCAGTGCCAGAATTATAAACATGCGAACATAATCCTGCACTGCACTGCACTGCGTCAAACTTTCTTGGGCTATTGAAATACAGAATCAAACGAAATCAAAAGGATAGATCGACAAAACACGACCTTCGTTTGTTTGAGCCCTAAGACAAACCTCTGCCAGGTTTAGTAGGTGCTAGTTACCGAAACCTTCATTGTAATGTAACTGCGAATAAAATAAATAAATAAATAATAAATAATCTATCCCGTGTTTTCCGTGTTTCCATGATCATGTTGGCACCAGTCTCATTAAAGTGGGATTGAGCGGAACATGTACGTAGCCAGAAGGCTTGCATTTGGTTTGTATGGTATGTGAAATTCCGTACTCCATCCACTGTAAAGATAATTAAGCTTGCACGTGTAAATCAGCAATACGACAAAGAAAATCGTATCGCAGCGCCTGAATCATAATATTATCTAATTAGTTTCAACTAATATAAAACAAGCGCATTTCCAATTTGACGAAAAACAAAGTTAAATGGAAATGAGACGCTGAGTTGCCGCCTTAAATCACGATAATAACATTTCAAGTTCCTCATAAATCTTAAAATAAAAGGGTATAACTGTCCTGTAGTCTGTACCTTAGGCTTGTGATCATCTAGGCTGTATATCAAGAAGCACGCGACGTCACGCGCGATCGTATTGTCTAATCGAACGGCGAACAACAATAACTTTACATCAAATTTTAATGGCTAGCCAATATCTCTTCGGTACTTCAAGCCTGCCTAGATATTTTATGTACTCGTAACAGTTCTAGAGCATACCAATGGCAATAATTTTTCTATATTATTTCCTGTCACTTTTTCCGGGGAACGAAATAAACATACATGGCTCCATAGACATAGTAACAGGTTGGACGCCATTTTGAAATGTCGCCCATTCGTCGGTGTCAAAGAACAGCCGATGCCGGCATAGTCTGCGACGCACGTCCGACGTGATTACTTGAGCGCAAAATGTCAAACTGTGTGGTGAAGGGTTGTACGAATTACACTTCAAAGTGCAGTAAAAAAAGGTGGCGTTTCTTATGACCGGTAAGTCAACATTTAAAGTTAAACTAAACTTGCTTTTACACAAAAACAAAATTTTTTGGTAATAGGTAAGTCGTTTCTAGTTTCGTACAGTTTGGGATCTTCTACCACGATTTACTGGCACTGCACGTAGTGACCGCGAAATCCAAGAGATGGCGTTGACCTTATGTCAAAGAGAATTTAGTGTTACGATTTCTTAACTCAGGCGTATCTAGACATATAAATAATTGCATGGCTCACATGACACTAAAACAAACTCCTGTTCGGATGAACGCACACTGTAACAAACTCACAACCCTTCCAAAATGTATGTGGTCAGAGGCCTTATTTTTGAATCGTGCGCAAAGTTGCGCATGTGAGTGGAGCCGACTTTTAAACAATATTGAACCTTATTCCAAGCAATATCGTTCGAAGGTCGGCTCCTTTCGCATGCGCAACTCTTGGGTACGATTCAAAAATAAGGCCCTGATGGATTACTTTTGGCACTAGCCACCTCTAATGCTATATGTAGTATAATAATAATAAATATTGGGGGACATTTTACACACAGCGCCATACTAAGCAAAGCTTGTATTATGGAAACCAGATAGCTGATAGAATACTTATATATATATATTTCGTAAATACATACTCATAATACATACTACACACAGACACAGAACAAACATATATGGTCGTCACGTACATTTTTGTCCTGGGTGGGGATCGAACTCACGCCCTACAGCTCTGAAGGCAGACGTGCTACCTACTGAGCTATAAGGCTGTCAAGGCTATCAGGCTAGTAGCATTATATAGCAGTAGTCAACAAATCTCTATTACTAAGCTATGACGACGTGTCGTCTGCCTGTCTATCTATCCGACCTAGGTAATCGCCGGTAGCTTAAATTTTTCAGCTAAATGTTAAGAAGTTTAATTTTGGTATGTATTGGTCTAAGGCTAGCATAGCGCACAAAAAAGTGGAAACCAAAACAATTAAATAGGTTTTGTTTTTCCTTCAGTTAGTAGAATTGATAGTGTTATAAGAGCCGGACTTAATGGTGATTGATGATAGTTAATTGCCCTATTAACTACCTCATTATTTTAGTATCAAACGATGCCATGCGATATCGTCTTAGCCTTCGCAAAGTTTCCCTCTATTTTCAACCGACTTCGAAAAAAGAGGTTCTCAATTCGACTGTGTGTGACTGCGTGGTATGTTTTTTTTTGTATGTATGTTACGCGATTACTCCGCCAATTATTAACTGATTTTGATGATTCTTTTTTGTTTAGGTAATACTTCAAAAGTGGTCCCCATATAAATTCGGTTCAGTAGTTAGGTTTTAAAATCAAAAGTACAAGAAAATATGAAGATGTCATCCATGTCTTCGAAGTTGAAGTCGGTTGTTTTTTTTTTAAAGCGTAATATTATTAACTAGACTAACCATAGAAAGTATTTTTGGAAGGAAGTAGTTTTGAGTTCTAAATTGTATAGCATAGTAGTATTTGTACAAAATTGAGCCTATGTCAAATATATATAGTTTCTAACATAGTATGTATAATATACTATAATATTTACATTTATAAACATGTGTGTGTATGTATATATATATATTTTCTAATCCGTATTTTACATTAAATACAAAAAAAAAAAGTAAACTCTACGTTATGAATAACCTTTACGTACCTTCAATTCTTTATCTTGTATCTATATTCTTCTATAGAATTTAAATTATTATGGGATTTAAAAAAATGCACAGTTTTAAAACAAGTGCAACTCACTATTATATACCATAGTACCCATCGATTCAAAACTTCAAACAAGACATTCAGGTTGAAAATGCAGATTTAAGTTTATATTAGCCTAACGGTACAGACTAATAGAATTTTGGGTAAAGGTGTGAAAAATAGCTCATAGTTGAAGCGGATATACCGGCTAGGCAGGTAAACATACTAAGAAGTCTATTTTGAAATCTCTGCAAGTAGCGATGAACTGGTTGAACAATGAACAACGGGTAATCATTTTATAGAAGTGTATGTATATATGGCCGCCAAATACCTACTAAAAATGTTTTACACATTATAAGTAGAGTAAGTTGAATAAAGCAATTTTTTGTTATGTAGGAAATCGGCAAAGGACTTTAGGTCAAGTACCAGTAAGTAAGTTGAAAGGTATAAAAGATGCCGATTTCCTATAAAAGTTTTTACACTGTGATTTTTATTTTTTGATTACTTGGAAAAAGCTTTCGTATTATTTACTAGAAGTTTGCAGCGAGTAGTGGTATGGCAACCCCACCCTATTAAGGGGGCGGCCTTCGTCCAGCAGTGGACGTCTTGTGGCTGATGAGTGAGATTGCAGCGAACTGAGACCTTGCGCCCGCGTCCCCCACATCTTAAAATCCAATTGTATTTGAACGAACCACTTGCTTACATAATTTACCTAATAAAAATCGGTACGACGATTCGCATGTATGTTGTCGTCGAACAAATGCATAAAAACATACATACAAACGCTGACTTATCTCCTTAGACTCAAAGATATGCCTTTTGCTTCGTTCAATTACGTTATTTTAAACATTTCCACATTGAAACAGAAAAATAAACCAGAAATCACAGAGATGATAATATTCTAATTCAGTGTTTGTAGAAATGTACTAGGTACCAAATTGCTATTGGAAAACGAAATATTGTTCCACTTGATTAACTTCTCTGATACTACGAGTATCAGTGCTAGATAGGGAAATTGAACTGTCTGCGCTAATATAGAGCCTTATACGAATAGTCATAGAAGTAAAGCTTGGATACAAAACAAAGGCATTAATTGTCTGTTTTCTTACATGGGTTTATATGTTATTTAAGTATGTTATTGTTTATAGATATAAATGCTGATTTTCTTATAACATGGATTGATATTTGTTTTTTGATGTATGTTATTGTTTTTGTAGATACAAATGCTAATTATATATTTTAGTTTTCGTAAATTCTAACCGCTCTCAATAATTATGAGCGATTAATTTTCTCACTTGTTTACTTTTTACGACTAAACAATCCAACTGATCTTAAATAAATATATAATAATAAAGTTTATTTGAACAGTTTACAAGGTTGGAGTAAGTACAAGTGAATCTTATAAAACTAACAAGTATACATTAAAAATTTTAGAGGAAAGGTACTTGTACATACTACGCGGCGGTGGATCCTGAATCTCACACTAGGTGAGTCCTGTGCTGTGAGATTCAGTGCCTTCCTTATACCTAATGTAATTAAGGCTTGTATTTACCAAATTTGCCCCTCGCAAAATCAAATTTATCTAGTCAAATTACTATATTTAAAGCCCAAAAATACAAAATGATACAGAAGAACATCCGTCTTAGTAACTTTTGTGGATGAAAACACGATTGATTATACTTTCCTTGATAGAAAATAATACCGAAACAGTGTCTATTTTTAAACCATTTTCAAATTTTATGTCCTAATTACATCACATAGTCACATTAAAAAAATATGTATTATAAGTTAATAGTATTTTGGAGAGCATGCTGTGGTTCAAAAGTTATTAATTTCTATACTTTAATGGCCACATATTACGATACGTAATATAAAGGCCCTACATTTTATTTATTTATTCTATATACTTTTTATTTATTGTTACTGTTGCCTACTTCTGAATATACTTCCGCTGCAATGCTATTTGACGTTTCGAGTTATTCAGATTAAGATTCAGATGATTTATTGGATTGCCTTTTCCGTACAGTAAGTAAGAAAAGAAAGAAAGATAGAGAAATGATTTATTTTGTAAGATCATACACAGTATCATGTTTTGTAGTACATGGTGTTTATAAAAATAAGTAGGTACATAAGTTCAGCGGACCTCGTCGGGCACAGCATATTATTTATAAAAGAGAGGAGAATATGAATTAAGAAATGTAGTATGTCTTATTCGAGTAAGGTTGCAAATCAAAGAATTTTCTCGATTTGTTTTTTATGTTAGTAGTCTTAGTCAGAAGTGCTATCCAATGTACACTGTCATTTTTGTGTCGTGAGTATATTTTGGTTTAAGAAAAATATCTAACTTGTGTCAACTCGAATTGATTTTATTATTTTCTGATCCAGCTCGATGTCACCTAGCTATAGGTGTAAGGTTATCCACTCATTACGACATACCCTATATTTAACAGTTATTTGTAACTTAATCCAAGGGCATTATATGCTATATCATGTTTGTCACAACGACCATTATATTATGTTACTCAGTATTACTCAAATATTAGTTACTAAATCGTTTGCGGTAACGCACGGCAAACGGTTCTCGTAACCAACTAGCACTTCAATTCCCTTACTGCTACGCGAGAACACAGAGATAACAGTTTCGACAATAGTAATTATCTTACAATTATTTGAATTTTCCGAGTAACAGTTAAGTTATCCTGTTATCTGTAAACCGATACACTCAATATTAGGAATGTTGAAAATCGACCCTAATATAACTAATACCTCTCTATACTAACTGTATAGTAAAACTCGATGTATAGTATTGGAAACGTCTATAACCACCAAGCTCTGATTAATATCACAGCTGTTGTAAGCAAATTAGAAGGTAGCCGGCTAGCCGCGCCGGACCATTGACGATCATATCTGATTTCGAGGTAGCGCGAACTTTTTGCCGGGGGCAGGCAAAGTGATCTTGAGGGCGGGGCAAATAGCCCTGGATATAATAACCCCTTTCTTCATTATTTTTAATTCTGAACACATACATAATACAAATAGTTCAATCTACGAAGACGTGGCACCGACGCTTGGCTAGCGGCATCCTATTCCAAATCCCGCGATACTGATTCTGGCACTTGTCACTCTCATTTCGATAGCATAAGAGCTACGGGAGAAGAAACAATGTCCCATGCTCTAGAATTAGATGCTGACTTATTATCATTGGCCTTCGTCCAGCAGTGGACGTGTTCCGGCTGTTGATGTGTAATTATCTGTGTTTCCCGTAACGCACAATATCATCATCAGCCCGGAGACGTCCACTGCTGAACGAAGGGCTCCCCCTTAGACCGCCACACTGTCCGACAACCTGCCATTTGCATCCACAGTTTGCCCGCGACTTGTACAATGTCGTCGGTCCACCTAGTGGGAGGCCTAAACGCACAATATGGGTCTCTTCAAATCTAGAGTAAATAGACTCTTTCTAGGTAAGCGTGCTCCATCCTAGACTGCACCATCAGCTGCTTACCATCAGTCAAACGCTTACCTATTCAGAATAAATAATAAAATAAAAATAAAACAAAGTGAAAATGCATTGTTTTTATATAGTCTAGTAACGAGACGAGGAAGACGTTCGCCTTGTGGTAAGCGTCAAGCCTGCCACTAACATTAGTATTGCCAGAATTGAGAACATGCGAACACAATCCTGCGCCGCACTGCACTGCGCTCGTCACCCTGAGATATTAGGTGTTTTCTCCTCATACCCAGTAATTTCCCTTGTAAATACTTACACGACAAACAAACAAAAAACTATGAGTAATATAATATTGGAATGAATACCTAACATAATTATGGAAAACAATACTTTATAAAAACAGCAATAACTTTAAATGTAAGTGTGGCGTGAGATAATTTTACACTCATCATTTTTATACAGCGCAGAACTTAAATGACGGTTGTTAATTTTATGTAGGCCTTAGCCCTAGAAGGTTATTGTGTACTTTACATCTCGTCTAACTTAAAAAATAATAATGAGGTTCTTAAAAAGTTCCAATAATAATATATTATATTTTTCATAGTTCTGTGTAGTTTATTAGAATAGCAATGTAATGTTCTATCTTGCTGGTCCACTAGCTAGGCTCTGTGCTTTAATTAAGTATGACCCAGGTCATGCCTAACGACATCCCTGTGTTGACTCTATGTCACGACATTCCTGCCCTAAATACGACCACCGAGTCAATCGCGGTTGTGTGTGCAGCTTGCAATTTGTAACCGGACATTGCACCCGCGCTACATTTTAGTGAGAAAATAAGTTAAATGCTTCGAATGTGTCGCGACAAATTGTGGAATGTATTCTATGTGTGTCTTGTATACTAGCGATTTGGACAACGGCGAAAGAAGAAAAAGAGTATTTTTTTTTTATATTTACTTTTTATTTAGCGTTTATCATATTTTGTTTCGTCTTAATCCACATATAAACGAAGTACATTATCTAATAGTATATATCTATGATCCCTAGGAATAAATAAATTTAATAATGATTGCACATAAAGTTTGTAAGTAGAGAAAATAATAAAGAGCTTACTCTACCCAGACAAATATGATTAACGAAAGGCTGAATTCTGTTGTTAGTTTGGTTTTAGACAGTGGCTTGGTGTCTAGATTTGTGGTTATAATAAGTACTACTATTCCTAAAACTTTTCAACAAAAGGGCTAACACAAATGTGGTAATTCCCCAGGTGGACTCTGCAATAGAGTCCAACTACAAAAATGAAACAATGATGTTAGGAGATAAGAAATAACGCCTGCCTATGACCATTGCAGAGGTGTTAAGCACTTGGAGTAAAAAGAGTGCAGGGCAACACTGCTTTGGAGCTTATTACTATCACGGTTTCTAGAATTTTCTCGTATTATGTAAAATAAATGTCATTTGTTTCTTTACAACACATTTGCTGAAAAAATGTATTTACGAAGCCTGTATATATCGTTCAAAAGTTAAACATTACGCACCATACAACGGAGCGTGTGGTAAAGCGTATAGTGCCGTGCGTAAACTTTACGGTATTTATTTTAATTTCCATAAAGATATATAAGAATTCCACTTAGCGCGTTTTTCCACGAGACGTTTCACGAAACCGTAAATTACTGTGACGATTCAGCGGGCCATACAATTCTATCTATCGTTTTTCCACGGCACTGATTACACCCGTTTTTTGGACGATTATAGGCTATATCGTCGGTGTCGTTGAAACGGCTTTTTTTTAGTGTCACGATATAGCGGCTGCAGGAACAAGCATGGACTTTTACATGGTCAACGACAACGACACCACACTTTATTTTAAAAGATACAATAATAGTACATTTAAAAATAAATCAACCGACTTTAATTTCGATTACTTGGATGACATATTTTTTGCTCAATACGTTTGTCTCACTCTAATACCTACTAAAGAGAAAATGAAAGTTAAAGTCACAGTTAAAGTCACACTTAGTAAGTGACAGTCAAGTCCAGTCATGCCCTAGTAAAGTCGTGGCAACTTTACTACAAGCTTCTTCGGAGTTTTGGAAACAACACGAAAGACACTCATATTAGAAACGTTTTAACGAGGACGAACTTTAGAACGAAGTTTTTTTTTCTTCTGTCTTCGTAGGAGGATTATGTCATCGCACTTTGTGCATTTGCCAGTGTCAAGTATTCAGCTGCGAGTTTCCGACCGATATTTATAAACAAAATAACAAAGTTTGTTTCATTATCTGTTGTACTTCTGCTATCTGCTTTCTTGCAAATGTGTTGTAAAACGTTGTATGGCACTCGTGCGGCATTGGTTTTTACAAACTCGTGACTATATGGTAAGCCTGAAAATCCAACTTACCGCACTAGTATCATAAATAACTATTATGCAGTTGATGTGCTCGCACGTCTTGTGTATACGTGACATGATTTAAAACTGAAATGCAATTCCATTTTCAAACAAAATATCGTAAGAATTTTCCTTCTATTTCTAGGAATGTTCCACTTCTGATCGAACGTGGAGACATTTCTATACTCGTTTAATAGTTTCCTCTTCAATGATAATAATAGGTAGGTGATGTGGCGTATATTTATATTGTTTTTTGTAAATCAATATACAGGGTTAGGTTAGAACTAACCCTGTATATTGATTTACAAAATTAGTAGTTGTAGTAGCTGTAGTTGGGGGGGGGGGGGGTTGAGGCGATTTGGGGCTGGGGGGGGGGGGGGGGGTTGAGGCGATTTGGGGCTGGGGGGAGTTGGTAGAGTCGGTAGAGTTGGTAGAGTCGGTAGAGTTGGTAGAGTCGGTAGAGTCGGTAGAGTCGGTAGAGTCGGTAGAGTCGGTAGAGTCGGTAGAGTCGGTAGAGTCGGTAGAGTTGGTAGAGTCGGTAGAGTTGGGGGAGTTAGGGGGGCGGGGAGAGAGGGAGCTAAAAAAATAGCTCGGAATGATTTAAAGTGGTGAATTTTGGTAGCGGGGCGAATTTCTTCCGTACGCGGACGAAGTCGCGGGCGACCTCTAGTGTACAATATACAGGGTGCTACTTTGAACACCGTTATCTTTCTAGGATATCATTGTACTCATCATTATGAACAACTTTTACTATGGGGCCAACCCTTAAATCACGAAAAATAAAAACAGCTGTTCCATACATTTTGTCCAAGATTGATGAACCTTTTTGTATGGAACAGCTGTTTTTTTTTTGAGTTGAAAAGTTGTTCATAATGATGAGTACTATGATATCCTAGGAAGATAACGGTGTACAAACTAACACCCGGTATATCAAATATTATAAATATTTATTATAATTAAAAATATGTAAGGATTCCCAACCACAACTTTTTTGACTGCCTGATAGCTCAGTGGGTTTTCTCTGCTTTAAGATCTGTAAGGCGTAGGTACGATTCCCACCCAGGACAAACATTTTGTTCTGTGTCTAGGTGTTGTAGTAGGTACATTATAAGTATGTATTTAATATAATATTGTAAGTGTTATATCAGTCATCTAGTTCCCATAGTGCTAGCTATGCTTAATTTAGTGCTAGGTGGCGCTGTGTTATGATTCCTAAGTTAAGCACTTTTCCTGATTTATAAAAAGATCAACAAAAAAAACTAAGGATTTCAGACCTACTTAGGGGGCGTCCAATAATTAGGTGAGGCGATTTTTCGATATCCACTTGGTGAGACGTTGTGAGATTCAGCTCGATTAATGGACGCACCCTTACTTGTATTTAAGTTGGAATGAGGCTTCATCTTGGTTGGTTGGTAGCACTGTAATCCGATATCATGCGGGCAAAGCCGCGGGAGAAAAGCCTATCTTTATTATTAAAATAAGGGATCATCGTTAACTTCGCGTTTATAGTGCAGACGTAAATGTCAATTGGCAATATGTATAGGAGGAGAGCTATCGACTATTCTTCATGAAATATTTACTTACTATTGATATTGAGATACTATATATGAGTGATTAATATAATTACATTTACCGGTTTGTGCACATATATATATGTGTTTAAGCGAAGAATCCAGCAGTATTTTCATAGGTATCCAACCAAGACAAACCCCTCATTATCATTATTGTGGAAGTTATAAAAATATGCTATGTAATAGATTTTTTTTCCGCAAAGCGAACCACCTACAAATTACTGACAATAACAAAATAAATTGGCATAAAGCAAATAATATTTTTTATAAGCTAGAAAATCACAAACTTTTAAAATAAAATGAGCACACAACGTGCTGAGTAGCATTTTTTGTTTGACATATAAGCAGTCAATATCGGCCGGCTGAAATTTTCAATATAGACAGCTTTGACAAAAATAATATACTAATGCAAGTATCATTCTTAGGCATATTCCAACGGCCTTTGGAACCTAAAACTGTGACGTCTATTAAAAACTTTAACAGACGTTGACGTCATCAGAGCAATATTATGCGTAAAATAAAAAATATTATTTAACTTTAAACTACGTTTTTATCTAAAGTCTCGAATGATTTACCTTGTCTTGATCTCTTTGTAAGGAAGCACACAGCTTGTTTCTTTTTAAACAAACAGAAGATAAAAGTAAATATGAGCAATAAATTACTCATCATCAGCCCAGAGACGTACACTGCAAGCGAAGGCCCTTAGACCGCCACACCGTACGACAACCCCACTAATATAAATAGCGAATTAATTATCAACTGAATTAATTTGTTATTGCGATCAATAGCCAGAAACTACTAAAAGTTTTAGTGAAAAACTTTAGTTTAAACTTTTTAGTCCAAACCCTGTTCATTGTAAACACCCTTGTCACCACCATCATCAGATCCTACACTATAATCGCGGCTAAGCCACCATATAAATGTCAGCCGCTCTTGTGAAATAAACAAGTGTGAATGCCGCGTTTTTAACGCCTCCGGATCTGAGATCACTTGCAATTATCGATTTAAATGTAAATATTTAAAAAAAACAAGCCGTGCTAGCTTACTTCGAGAATGCTCGCCGTACAACTGAGGTGTGGGTTCGATCCCGCATGCAAACCACTAAAACCACCGAGCAGCCCCGGATGTACGATTTTTTCGTACCGGGGCAGAAACTTGATAGTGGGGTCCGCAATCTCCAGCGTTTGAGATAAATTACTTTAAAAAACTCTCAAATATATAATTAATATAATGGTTGGATAAAAAACAACCCTTTAACTCAAGTTACTCAAGATATTTACAACCTTTGGGGTCTCAACGTTTTTTTGCTAAGTGTTTTGTGGAGCTAGTTTTTTTATTTTCAACTATATTATATTATGATTTTGGCGCCCTCTGAAACTGCCGCCCGGGGCGGGCGCTCCGGTTTGCGTGCATCATCTTCGACCACATCGTTACCAATAGTCCACAGGTGTGATGAGAGTCAAACGCGGACTTAGGTGCGTTTTTTTCCAAACAGAGAAAAAAGAAACCGACTTCAATTTCGATTACCTGGGTTGACATCTTTTTTCCAAACTACTGAACCAATTTTGATAAAATGTACACAGGACCACCTCGAAGTATGACATACTAAAAAAAGTACAGTTGAATTGAGAATCTCCTTTTTTGAAGTCCGTCAAGTCAAGTCAAGTTGAAAAGGGTCCGTCAATTTAACGCATCGTCCTACCTTCAGACATATTTCATATTTCCGACTCTACCGACTCTACCAACTCTACCAACTCGACCGACTCTACTAACTCCCAATTATTCTTAAGTGAAAAAGAAAGTTTCTCCTAAAAGATTTATTTTTATTTTTATTACGTACCAAGTGAATCGGTTTCTTCAAAGCTAGCATCAAAGCTCGCAGGTCAAAGGTAAACCGATAATTTCTTTTAAAATCCTGCTTCCAAGGTTTTTCTCACCCCTAAATGCAAAAGAACTATCTACTTAACATTATATCCAGGTTTATGCATTTATAGCCAGTTTTGCATTATTTCGGTAGCCTCATACGTGAGTCAGACATTTTATTACGTCGGAAATATTTTTATTGGCCGAGCTATAAAAAACTTTATTCTCAAACACCTCATTACGAGTAGGTACTTTAAATTGTCTTATGTCATAGGTCAAAGAGGAAAGGCATCATTTAGCTGAAACGCAATGATTTCGTGCTTTTTTGCGAACTTTGACAACAGCTTGATAGACGTCTAGACGTGTTCTAGAGTGGAGACCATGGATCGGGAAACGTAGCATAGGACGCCCTTGAGGCTCAGTGGAGTGACGATGTAGGTAAGATAGCAGGCTGTGGCTGGAAACAAAAAGCCGAAGATTGGGCTGAGTGGCCTTGTGCCTATAAATTTTGTATTATTTACCATGATGATAATTCACTATAACTTTATTTCCTAATTAGCCTAATCGGGAGACCACTCGACTTAAAATCGTGAGGTCGCGGTTTAAATCCAAGTCAGTACCGTACCAATGAGCTCTTTGGAGTTTATGTACGAATTTCCATATTACTGGTTTTTCCTTCTCCGAAAGAAGGAAAAACATCGTGAGGAAACCTATTTTCGTCGGGAGAAAAAAAACAATGGTGTCTGTAAGTCCACCAAACCGCTATACTGGGCGACCTCATATTCTTTAGCCCTTGCATCCCCGTCAGGAAAAAAATACATTAAAAAATTCTTTTTTTTTAATTTAAGTCAGTGTTTGAATAAAAGCTGAAGGCGTCTAGGTTGCTGTCCAAAGTTTGTTACCTTGTCAATAAATTTAGACTACAGATATTAAGGTATGTATGAGCGAAATATTTATTTATGCACCTCCCAGAAATTAATCCTGGCGGCGCCCATGCTCATACCCAACTCATTAGCCTAATATCTGAATCATAGATAAATTTTATAGACATTCGAAAGTCGTAGTAGAAGTTCAATCATTCGGCACTATCATCGAATAGCAAAAACTTAATTTCGGTATTCTGTAGCAGAAAGCAAAAGTTAGCTTGGCCGTAACCGCAAGCACGTATTTCTGTTTTCTCCGAAGTACCTAATGTCTTTATTAAACCGTAAGCGCAGTGTTTTAATGCGAAAATAATATTCATAGTGCATAAACACGGTGTACTTGGCAAAAAGGGAGATCGTGATCTACCATAATCGTTGGTTGGTATCTGCAGCAATCTGCATTTTCTTCTGGGGGTGTAGGATTACCACATTTTGCAGTATTGGTTCGAGTTGGTAGTCAAACGTGGACTTATCTGTAAAATATAAAAATCAATAGCCGTGCAAATCTAGAAAAAACTGGCGACTGAAATTGGCTCGACCGTGATTTGTTTTTTTTTGTTTTGTTTTGAAGTGTTTGCAGCTCAGTACATGGATCATCATCATCATCATCATCAGCCCGGAGACGTCCACTGCTGAACGAAGGCCTCCCCCTTAGACCGCCACACTGTACGACAACCTGCCATTTGCATCCACCGGTTGCCCGCGACTTTTACAATGTAATCCTATACGCTGCGTCTTCCGGTTCGCGGTCGCCACTCAAGAACCTTTCTTCCCCATCGGTTGTCAGTCCTTCGAGCGATGTGGCCTGCCCATTGCCACTTCAACTTGCAAACCCTGCGAGCTATGTCAGTAACTTCCCGACGTACCGTTTGCACCACTGACTTGCCCCATCAGTGGTGCAGATGCAACTGCTTTCTTTGGTTCTTTGGCGAATATCCTCGTTCCGGATTCTATCGTAACTCCGAACATAGCTCTCTCCATTGCTCGTTGCGTGACTCTGAGTACATGTATGGCTTAGGAAAAAAAATAGGCGGTACAAAGTTCACCAGGTCAACTAGTATGCTTTATATTTTTCACAGAATATGCGATGCTATGGCGGAGTACCTTACTTAATTATCATGGAACCATGGTCTTGCGCTAAGGTATCCGGTAGAATCCGATAGAATCATTATTTTATTGATCATAGCCTGTGAAATGCTTTTAATTTGTCACAGCACCTACACTAAGAATGGCCTACTTCTTCAGTTATAGATTTTTGAATAACTTCATATTTCTAATATTATAAAAGGCGTAGAAACTATAACATTTTAAGAAGTGATCACAAATTATAGTAAATGTTATTTTCCCAGAGTTTCCTCAAACTATGGTTGCCCTAGACTAGAGCCCTAAAATGGCGCTTCCAACAACGTAATTAAGTTCAAGTATTTGCGACATTGCTAACAAGTTATGCGGTTATAAAATTTAGAGATAGGTACTCTGATAAAACTCGTTTATTACATTCCGGAGAGTATTGAAATTTTATGCGTTAGAAGGAGAATAAAGAAAGGATAGGATAAATAAATCAGAATTTATCTATTACCTATCTACTCTATAAACATCCTTTAAGCCATTTTATAGTTTTTTTTTAATAGTAATACTTGCACACTACTACATGGCGGTTGAATAACTGGCAAAGGTGTGATACTTCCCCAGGCGGACTCTGCAGTAGAGTCCTACCACTACATGTACGTGTGAGAATAAGCCGTAGTGAATCTTAAGTCGTGGTTACTTCTAGGACCATCTACATCAATTCTCTGCAGAGATAGCGGTATTAAACAAGCTTATTATCACACATAATTAGCCTTTTTAATCGTTTTGACTAAATCCACAGAATCCACCATTGGGCAAAATCCACCATTGGGCAAAATCCACCATTGGGCAAAATCCACCATTGGGCAAATCCACCATTGGGCAAAATCCACCATTGGGCAAAATCCACCATTGGGCAAATCCACCATTGGGCAAAATCCACCATTGGGCAAAATCCACCACGCTACCTAGTTGCGGGTCAGTGAATTCACATACACCATAGAGTTACTTCTCCGGACGTATGCAGGTTTCCTAGCGATGGATTTCTTCACTGAAAAGCCAGTGGTAAGAAAACCCGTACATAAACTCCATTGCTTATTGGCCTACTAGCCAGTGTCACGATTTCCAGTCGAGCTGTCTCCCGATTAGGTTACAACAGCCCTCTGATAGCATTCAATACAATACAAAAAAAACGAGGCAAAAAAAATTGATACACACAAAAGTTCATACAAAAGAAAGAAATTTAAATTATAAATAAATAGTGAGCACCTAAATTCTTTGTCACGAAACCGATCCCAACTCAGCGTAATGCTGGATTCTGCGCATTCTGGATTAAAATAATTTCACCCACCTTCGAAATTAGGTACTTAGGCTTATCGCTCTATAATAACTATTACTAAAATGACTCGTTAAATAATTCAGAGTTAAAATCATTTTAGATACCCATTAGCTTCTATAACGCATTTCCTTAAGGGATTTACCTCGATATAATTTTAATATAATTTAGGGCTGAGATATAATAGTTTTCAGTATTATCTCTTGCAATATAGAGTTTGAATTGCCAGAAGCAAGATGGGGTACCAATAAGGGTTCTTTAATGTCTGCTTATTACTAGTCTAGCTTGGTGGGTGTATCTTTACACGCATAAATTTATTTTTACTAGAGAGTTGCGGCTCGCGATTTTACCAGAAATCTTCCAGTATGGGCTCATTTTTTGGTAGAAAAAAACAGTTTTATTTATCGTTACTTAAAAACCTTGTTCGCATTGTCAGTTATCGATTCATATCACACGCCTGACATGACATGACCGGTTTGACAGCCTGATAGCTCAGTTGGTAGCATGTCTGCCTTCAGAGCTATAGGGCGTGGGTTCACAGGGTAAACATTTATGTGACAAACATAGATGTTTGTTCTGTGTCTGGGTGTAGTATGTATTATAAGTATGTATTTACGAAAAAAAATGGTGTATAAGTATTCTATCAGCTATCTGGTTTCCATAATACAAGCTTTGCTTAGTATGGGGCTAATAGCTGTGTGTAATTAATGTCCCCCAATATATTTATTTATATAGATTTTATGAGTGGTCGCAATTTTGAAGAAAAACAATATGGCGGACAGTTATAATATAGCAAAAACTTCGAAGCCCATAAAAGTATATGATAGTCTAGACATTAAATTGATTTTTTATTTTTATTTATTTATTTATTAGACGTTAAATCAAAAACGAACGAAAAAGTATAAATAGCGACAATCTAAAAGAGTAGGTACATTCACATTAAGTTCTTAACACAGTTTTTTTCAGAAACAATTGCCTTTATTAACCAATAAACACATACAATCTAACTACCTAAACAACTTAACCTACTACGCAAATACTAAACGATTGTATAAATCGATGAAATTCTAGAGATAATCCAAATTCACCAATCGGGCTCACATTATAAGTACTTATTAGTTAAAACTATCGTGCATAGCTTAGGGCAGTCTGTATTTAGTGTAATCGTATCCTTATACGACAAAAGTTAGCCGTTTCTGGATGTGCTTCAAGACTCGAGCCTAAATAGGCGAGGAGAGGATTGAGGCACGCCATGCCACCGGGAATGGTAGGCAGCTTACAGACTAAGCGTTTTAACAGCTGCAATCGACAATAAATTGTATGAATTTTTTGTGAGGCTTTGGCGTAGTTTTTGCCTGCCATCTGCGTAGCGTGAAAACCTCAACTATACACGGTTTACCGTAGGTTCAAAACTATGTCCCATTATAAACGTGAAGTAACCTCGTAATAGTTAATTAGTCTTTTATCTATAAATTTCAGAAAACAATATGATTAGCCACGGTAGCCTTAATTGGCAGACCGCTCGGCTTGAAATCGCGAGATAGCGGGTTCAAATCCCGGGGTCTACCAATGAGCTCTCCGGAGTATATGTACAGCTTCTCGGTAAAAGTTCTGTTTCGAAAACTACATAACCCATGTACTAATCTGGAAAGGGATTATTGTATTCCTGAATAATTATGTTAAATTCAAACAAGGAAACCAACAAAAAAATTGCAACAAAAATGCTGTAACCTTTCTCTTATTTCTGGGTTGAATTCCCAATGATGAGCACATACAACTATTCAGTCACCTACAGAATACCCAACACCTAAGAAGTAGGGCTTTCGCTTTTCTGTGCATCCAACCCAGCAGTTGACAGCATGCTTAATGCATGCTTTTTATTATGGCTGTCAGGTTAGGTTAGCTGACCACATCTCACCTGATGTTAAGTGACGGTGATAAAAACATATTTTTTTTACGAATATCTATTGGTGTTAGATCAAGGCCCGTACCGTGACATCTTAAAACCAACACTGCACGACTTTGAATTTTATGGCGTCGCAATAAGGTTTGCGGTCGCGCAGCGTCGGCAGATGAATCTAAAATGGCGCGGCGTGTAAAACGCTTGTGTGGAACCCGCTCGTGACCCGCGGGTCGCGTTCGAAAACGAGCAGAGTATAAAGATGGCCACAATGCATCAAAGCCCGCTCGGATACCGATTTCATGGAGAACGGTTAGCACGGTTTATTTATAGCTGGGAGCGGTCCGAGCTCCGATAAGAAAATTAACAGAAAAGCAAGTTCTAAGATACTCGTTTACTATGAACTCTATTCAAGGTTTCTGAGGTTGTACAGGCCGGAAAAATATTTCTATTTACACTGCAATGTGGTTATTCCAATACCACGATTAAGGTTATGCGCCTCGGTTATAACAATTGTCTATCTCGAAAAGATCTCAAAACAAGAAAATTGCCGATGCGCATAAATTTAATCGTAGTTCTTTACTGGTTACTGTAGAGTTATTTTCTTCTTCTAAAGGTTACTTCTCCAACTAGTGAAGGTTAACTGTCAACTCTGTGTATTCACTTTTGTCTTTATCCTTTGCTAAAGAATTCGGCGGCACTAGTATTCCCCGTCCATTCTCAAATATTAGACAGCCAAGACTTTCTTGACTCTACGACTATTACACGACGTTCTCGACCTTTCTGTTTATAGTTCTAATAGTGCATCGCTTTTCACTAATCTTACAAACTAGTCATATCTCTCTCTTCTTCTACATCTCGTCATCAGCATATTCAACCTGTAATCGCCTGTAACTGCTGAGGATGTCTTGTTCTCTCTCTCTCTTTAATTAACCAAATATACATTTGTGGGTTTAACAAGTCAGATTTACTCCCATACAAAACACATCTGCGTTTGTACGTTGTAACTATTACGTTTTCTATGGTTTTAGTCTGGAAATTATCTACAATCCGTCATTGTTGCCTTTATAGGTTGGTGTACATGTGCGTTGCACGCATACATCATTGCATATTTAGTAAAAAAAGAGAATAATTAACCCACCGCCGCCGTTAGCTGTTTTTCTGTAAATGTTCTACTCGGTAACTCAAGATTGACTAGGTGTTCTGCTGCTAAGTTATTGACTACTTGCAGAGCCCCGTGGCTACAGCTAGTTTCTATCTTTATGCTTTTTATTAGAAACAAAGTATTAAGGGTCAATTCAGGGTATAAGTGTCATGTTACCCATAGCACATAGAGATAATTTACCACACTGATTTATTAAATTTTAACTATATTCAAATATAGATCCGTAATAGTTATTTATGATACTAGTGCGGTATGTTGGTTTTTACAAACGAGTAGACGAAGTGACGTAGTCACGAGTTTGTAAAAACCAATACCGTACGAGTGCCATACAACGTTTTACAACACATTTGTGAGAAAACAGATAATATAAGTACTTACAACAGATAATGAGGCAAACTTTATTATTTTGTTTTTATTATATCAGACGGAAAGCCGCAACTAAATACCTACTTGGCAAATGCTCAAAGTGCGATGCCATAATCCTCCTAGGTGGAAATAAGAAAACAATTTTTTCGTTCTAAAGTTCGTCTTCGTTAAAATGTTTCTAATATGAGTGTCTTTTCGTGTTGTTTTCAAAACTCCGAAAAAGCTTGTAGTAAAGTTACCACGACTTTACTAGAGCATGACTGGACTTGACTGTGAGTTACTCTAAGTGTGACATCACTTTGACTGTGACTTCAGACTTTAGGCTCATTCGACATAAAAATTATTAAAAGCTTGATACAAATAAATACTTGTCACTGGCAAATAAACAAAGTGCGACGCCATAATCCTCCTAGGAGGAAAGATGAAATGGCGCGAATTAACAAATGGCACTACGTTTGCGTGGTGAAAATTAGAAAAAAAAGAAATTAGTGGTGAGAATTTCTTTCATCACATTTTCTCATAGAAATTTACTAGCATTTTCTGTTTAGTATTAAAGTAAGACAAACGTATTGAACAAAAGCGCTTCCAAGGAGGTTCGATCATTCAGCTTATTTATTCTCGAAATGAGAATGAAACTCTTTGGTGGAGTTCTGGAAATTAAAAAAATACCGTCAAGTTTACGCACGGCGCTATACAAGAGATTGTGCGGTAAAATAGGTACTTAGCTGAGAGTACCTATTTTACCGCACGCTCCGTTGTATGGTACGTAATCTTCAACTTTCGAACGATGTATACAGGCTTCGTAAATGTATTTTTCGAGCGAATGTGTTGTAATAGTACATTATGATACAAGTGTGCTATGTTGGTCATTAAACTAGAGGCGGTATTATGCGCGCGAGCCGCAGGCGAGCGCGATAAGGAAGCCGAGAGTGTATTGAAACATAGCACAAGAGTTTCATACGACTGTTTTCGTCACACTTGCGAGGAAAAAACAATTTTTTTTGATGATAATCAACCACACAGCGAAAACGTCAACAAACATTTGCGGAAAATGGTGCCCAAATCAGTAATGCGCGCGCAGGTTGACATTTACTTCAGCGGCATAAGAACTCATTGTTGGTATTACAAAAAAACTGTAAGTATTACCCGGCTATATTAAGAGTGATTCGTATAAGTACGTCTAATTGCAGTCACGTACAAACTTGACTTTACCGGGTTATACCCATTATAGCACCATGTGCCGTAATGTAAAGTAAAAAGCACGCGTGCGTAATAGCTTAGATTATGAGCCTAAAACCGATGCAATAAGATCCACTTTACGAGCAAGTGTGATGAAAATAATATTATAAGCTAGCAGTGCCCTGTAGTTTCATCCGCGGCACCTGATATAAAAAGTTGCCCATGTATAACCCGTGTGTAGTCATGTGTGCCCAAGCACCTCTACAATAAATGTCATCAATATTCGATCAGCTGTTTTTGCGTGATTATAGTTCTATGATTCACATTAACAGCCTGAAGATGTCCCCTGCTGGACGAAAGCCTCCCCCTTAATAGGGAGGGGTTGCCATCATTCCCACGCTTGGCAGGTGGCTTGGGGATTGCAGAATGCTCACCACCGCTAACGGATAGAACGCTGCTGCTCATCCTCCGGTGGTTCTGGATGCAGTTTCAGGACATACCCAGGTCCAGTACTATTATTATTTACAGCATATTTACCATGATTATGTTGTTAAACGAGTTCTCGATATTTTGGCGAATTTTGATGCACCATGTTGCACGGACAGACTCTATTCCTTATATCCCGCTAATAATCATAGACCTTTTATTGAATGAATGAAATGAAAACCAGGAAATCTTAATTAAGACATTTCAAACTGCCTTCTTCTAACATAACGTCAATCCGAGGTCAGACGTTGGACTAACCCATAAAATACAATAAAAATAACTAAAATAAACACCAAACGAGATAAGACTAAACTGGCTATAAGACTGGACATTAAAAACGTCCAGCGCAGGTTGATTTACAACACATTTTAGATTAGATTTTAATATTCTAGAAACGTTCCCTTTGTCTAACATTTTGCAAAAAGATTAACTATCATGTGAAAGAGAATAAGCATTTTATATTAGCATTAGATTAGATGTAATAACGTTAACATGAAAAATATTTCAAGGGCTAACCATTATAATGTTATCTTTATTTATTATCAAATTGTGATGATACATTATTTCCATAGAAGCCTTTTCTGTCATATTTGGTTTAATTATAATTTATTTTCATTTCATTGTTGCACTAATTGCGCCCCGCGGCTTCTCCTGAGATTCTTGGGATAAAAAGTAGCCTATGTTTTATTCCAAGTTATAAGCTACTTCAATACTAAATTTCATCCAAATCTGTATAGCCGTTTCTGTGTGAAGGAGTAGCAAACACGCACACCGACAAACTTTCGCATTAATAATATTAGTAGGACGTAAGATAATGATAGGATCATCATCATCATCATCATTATCAGCCAGGAGACGTCCACTGCTGAACGAAGGCCTCCCCCAGGAGGGGCTGCCATAATTCCCACGCTTGGCAGGCGGTTTAGGGATCGTTATTCAATATATTTTGTTTTAATTATACGAAAATATTCATAGTAGAAACGAACTACGTCAGTCAGTCGTCAGTCTTGAGTTTCATATTGCATGTAGATAAATTGATAAGAAAGGAGAAGATCAACCTAGCAGACTATTAATCACCTGCTTTTTTATTATTTGTTCGTTAGCACCACGGACTCGGGGTCAGTGCCTTTCAGAAACTTTTCATCTTACTAATTTAACAACTTTACAAAATACGAAAGAATACTTTTTCTACATATAGCGTTGCGTATATAATCTGAGGAGTTCAGCTCCCGCATGTGCCAGCAATCGCTCTCCTCAACCATATTGGAGGGAAGAGGGCGACCCACGACAGTCTGACACACGACGCCGCCGCAAGAAGTAGCTTTTTAGTGAGCGTGAGTGAATATTAAATTACAACACTAAGATAACTACAACAAAATATATACAAACTACACAAAAAAAAAGAGTATATCCAGAGCAATGATAGACCATCCAGATTCACAATCTCATTAGATAATAAAACCCCAAAAAATCAAGACATGTATTAATGCAAAGTATTTTCTATTGACTTGCTTGTATGCTTGTACTAAACAACACCTAAATATTTAGGTCGATGCGACATCGTACAATATTCCGCTCAAATTTCCTATCACAGGAAATTAACGAAATGTACGAGAAAATAGGAATATTGGTCATTTTCTCATCACATCGTCCGTTCGATGTCACAGTCATGTAATTTCCTTGATCTACAGATACAAGTATGTTACGTATATTTTCCAGTTTTTTCCGGGTGTATTTTATAAATATTTCTACTATAATTCAATAATTCATTCATTTAAGTATATGTGACTGAACTCCTCCTAAACGGCTGGGCAGATTTTATTATTTATTGTGTTTTCCATTGGATAGTTTAGATTTTTTGGACCAGGTAGATGGCGCTGCAATCATTCAAATTTTTTTCAGTGCAGGACGACGTCTGCTAGGTCAGCTTGTATATGTAAAGCATGGGAAAGGGAATCTGGAATAATAATGTAGCGCTGACGATAATACATAATGCAATAATTCAGTACATAGAACCTGGTCTGATGATGGAACCAAGAGAAAATATTGTTATATTTAAGATAAATTATTATTATCTTTTTTGGTCTAAGGAGGAGGCCTTCGTTCAGCAGTGGACGGCTCCGGGCTGTTGATGATGATGATCTTTTTGACCTTGGTATGTCCTAAAACTGCATCCAGAACCGCCGGAGGACGGACAGCAGCGTCCTCTTAGTTTACGGTGGTAATACTCTGCGATCCCCAAGCTCCAAGCGTGGGGATTATGGCAACCCCGCCCTTTTAAGGGAGAGGCCTTCGTCCAGTACTGCGTCGTCTTCTGGCTGATGAGTTATTTTTATATTTGAAATCCGATATCTCACTGCTTAACGGTTGTTAATTGAAGAAAAACATCAAAATCGAAGTTTGATACGCACGAACTTGCGTAACCGCCATATGTATATTTTTTCTGTTTTTTAATAATTGTAATCTTAGCCTCTTTTTAGGTCGGTTTTAGACTAATGATCGACTGAAGTAACAGACATGCTTGAAAAATGGGATAAGCCATCCTTAAGACGTACCTCACGTAGACCAGACGGGATTAAGAGGGAATCTGGTCAGCGATTCTCCATACAAATATATTCCCCTTTTTTCTGGATAATGCCTCTAGAGTAGTTTTTTTTAATAAAGACAAGGTCAACTGTAGTCAAGTCTCTGTCATTTCCCCAAAAATCACTATGAAGATTTTTAAAGGGTACCTATATTTTTTTTTAAATAAAAGCTGCACTTCACGGTCCCGTAAATGAATGCACGAGGAAAGCGTCAATACGCGAGGAATGGCGACGGATTGTTAGGCAAGCCACCACCGGAGCCGATGACCACGACCACTCTGTCAAGAGTGTAAACGACAAAGAAGTAATATTTTTTTTAACATCACATCATCTGCCGAAGGCCTCCCTCTTAATAGGGAGGGGTTGCCATAATCCCCACGCTTGGCAGACGGCTTGGGGATCGCAGATTGGTCACCACCGTTAATCGAGAGGACGCTGCTGCCCGTCCTCCGGTGGTTTTGGATGCAGTTTTAGGACACACCCAAGCTTTTTAACAATTGCTGAAAAAAAGGAAATGACAGACATGTCTACAGATAACCTAGACTCCATAAACAAATGTTTGCCTTAGTCTAGAGGCATTATGCAGGAAGAAAATAGGGGAATACATTTGTATGGAGAATCGCAGACCGGATTCCCTCTTAATAAATCAGATATCCCCCAACATGTGAACACCTATTTACTAGCCGCAGCACTATTATTTCCTCCCAGCTCGTGGGTTCCGGCCGTGCGTAGGTTTACTAATAATGAGATAAATTACCAGATAAATTTCATAGGAACCTCTCGAATGGTGACTCATTAGTTAGGTTAACCTTTACTAAGGTAATATTTACCGTAAATATTTTACCGTAAATTTATTTGCTATACGCTTAGGTAGGACAAATGTGTCGGATATGGTAATAAACTCGTTTGTTTCATTCATCATCTACAATATCTTAATTCACTGCTGTATATACCTAGGCGTTAGTTATTCAACCGCCAAGCAGTAGTGTGCAAGCATTACTGTGTTCCGGTTTGAAGGGCAATGCTACCAGATAAATTACTGGGTATGAAGAGATTTAACATCTAATATTTCAGGGGGACGAGCGCAGTGCAGTGCGGCGCAGGATTGTGTTCGCAAGTTCACAATTCCGGCACTGCTACTATTAGTGGCTGGCGTGACGCATACCACCAGGTGAAAGTCTTGCTCGTCTCGACACTTGATTGTATTTAAAAAAAAATGGCATCTCCCAAGGCATGCCACTCGCCAGATCTTTGGCTTCTCATTACAGCCCGAGTGGGTGTTTCCCGATAACATAATCTGGGTGTCTTCAAGTCGCGAGTGAATCGGTTTCTTCTAGGCAAGTGTGCACTATTGCAGACTGCGTCTTCGTTAAACATCAGACGAGATGGCAGTCAAACGCAAGCCTACACATAACAAAAAAAACTACTTTATTCGGCTTTTTGTTTTTTTATTGAATTGAGTTACAAGACGAGCAAGTCGGTCGCCCGGTGGTATGACAAACCTGCCCATAGCAGTCGTCGTCAGCCATAAAACGTCCACTGCTGGACGAAGGCCTCCCTTTATAGAGGGGTGTTGCCATAATCCCCACGCTTGGCAGGCGGCTTGGGGATCGCAGAATGTCTACTTAATGAAATTTGACTTGTAACTTTGGTGTTATCAATAAACTATTTGTATTTGTTTGTATTTTGTATTTGTATTTGAATGGTCACCACCGTTAACCAAGAGGACGCTGCTGCCCGTCCTCCGGTCGGTCTGGTTGCAGTTTAAGGTCATAGCAGTAGCAGTGCAAAATTGAGAACTTGCGAACATAATCCTGCGTCGCACTGCACTACGCTCGTCACCCTGGGAATATTAGAAGCGAAATCTCTTTATGTCCAGTAATTTCTCTGATAAACCGAAGCACAGTAATGCATGTACTGTTTGGCGGTTGATTAAGTGACAAAATGGGTTTGTCTCATAATTACTAGTAAGCAATTTGTTTCGCTAAGTATCTATTTATTTATTTTATGCAGTAGAGTGACGAGACAAGTGAGACGTTTGCCTGGTTACAGATTATGTAATGTATTCTTCAATGATGTGAAGTTCAAAAAAGATTGTTTTTATTTCAAAATACGCTTAAGAGCCATAAGCTTTAAGTTATCCCTGAATTATATCGACATAAGGTTCATATAACATCGCCATCACACCATCATACACACTTTTACCTAACCCACTGGAGTACTAAAGGAACTTCAAAGAGCTGGGCAGGCTCAGATAATAGCTGGCGGGGGAAATGCACACCAAGTGGGCTTTCGCCGCGTGTGGCCAAACCAATAGAAGGACCTGATAAAACGTACTGTCGTCCTCCGCTGTCAGCTCGGTACTCCAGCCTAAGTTATATCCTCAATGAAAGTTTACATTGTACTAACTTCCTTAAGCGTCGAGCACGCCGCGTCTATCCGCCGATTGGGTTTTCGTGACGCATGCTATCTGATGCCAGCACAATGTTCAGATAAATCAAGATGGCTAATCAATACAACAAGATCAAAACCGCTCGCTGTTCCCACGAAATCGAGATGTTGGGAGGAAGGAATAGCGAATACACAGTGAAAAAACAGTGGGAGAACTTTCATAACTTTAAATATATATTTTTTTAATGTGTTACTATTTTAGACTTATTTTAAGCTTTCACATTTTGAAGGCATAATTATAAACAAAATAACAACCATAACTATTTAACCTACTACACAAAAACAAAAAGGACTTTATCCAGACTGATGAAATTCTAGAGACAATCCAAACGCATAACCCCACAGCCCACGTAGCGTACTGGGTACGCTGCCTGGGTGGGTGAGAATAAAATAAATGTAGGTACTATTCTTATTCATAAGTTGCACTTATTTATTTTCTCATTGAGGGTGATAAACAGTAGTGTCCACCTCGGGATCAACACTATTTTTAAACGGGTTGTCATCAGAACTAAGCGTGTGTACAAATATCAGATCAATCTGTCAACAAGAAAGGGGTAAAACTTCAATTAAATTTGACCCAAAAACAACAACTTACAGAGCAAAAAAAGACGAGTCGCGGTTGGGTACAACAACCACTTTAACAAAGTTTAACTACTGTATTTATTTTCACTGTGGCTTAATACCCGATTCGGCTCGTGATTTCGTAGAGTACGACTTTTGGGTATCGAATTGATTAACGTACCCTAAATTGTATATCTGCCCGTCTACTAGGAAAACCTTTTTATACATTTACTTTGTAAGTAGGCCTATATATATAGCACAGCAAAAAGTAACCTAAGCATGTGCTAAATAGAATATGATTTTCCGTTTTTACTATAACACAATAGCTATGACCTGTAACCAACTGTTACTAATAAATGATTATGATTATAAAAAATCTAAAAAAATGCTAAAGAGTAGATGCGTGTGCCTCGGGTACTTGATTGATTGATTGATTGATTAACTCTTTATTGTTCACACCAAGAATTACAAAGAAATAATTTAATAAACTTAAATATTGGAACAAGTGGCAGTGTACTTGATAGATAATATAGATTTTTATCTCTAAAATAAAACTAAATTTATTGCTAACATCAAAGATAATATAATAATCTCACATCAAGGAAACCAAAATACATACAACAAATAAAATACTACTACTTACAGTACATCATCATCATCATCAGCCCGGAGAAGTCCACTGCTGAACGAAAGCCTCCCCCTTAGACCGCCACATTGTACGACAACCTGCCATTTGCATCCACCGGTTGCCCGCAACTACACACAGTACACACACACAGTACGGACATACAGTACATTAGTCATTAAATACAAGATGTTCGATATTTTAAGGCCTTTAATAACTACCTACAAAGACTACTTAGCCTCCTACATGATAATAATATTATTTTATAGGTCTGTTATAGGTTTTTTTGCTATACAAGAATCCATTGGCACTTTTTTAGCAAGTGTTGAAATCAAAGGACTACGCAGCCATGAACCTTGTTTCCTTATTACCATGGGCGTAATCAATTGCACCTACTATATTACCAGCTAATTTGTTATCTGTGACTTTCTATGAAGTAACTGGTGCACAATCTATGGTCCCATCAGATTTCTATAACGGCCTACCTTGTCGAACATGTTAAGACTTAAGAGATAAGCTACGATCGGTTTCGCTTATGTTTTAATGACTTCCTCTGCTCTAGAATTAGCCCTGCTCTACATACAGACCTTAGAGATGTAAAGCTACTACCAATAAATTCTTTGTAATGGTTGATCGATATACAGAGTGATTCTCGGATTACTGCAGTCCCGAAATACTGACTCCATAGCTTTATAAAGATTCGTCAAACCATTTCAAAGCACGTTTTACCTAAAACAACTGTGATATTATTCAACTAAATAAAAAAGTAAGTTCGTAACCCACGATACCAAAAAATAGGGCATAAATATTCTAACACTTATTAAAGTCCGCGTTTTATCATCAACTTGTCCATTGGTAAATGACGATGTAGTTGAAGAAAAAGATGGAAGGTGATTTAGTCTGTGATTTTTAAAAGATTTAGATTTGAATATCCATCAGGAAACAAAGAAACTGGCTTCCATTCGATGCTTGAAATAATTAGTAGAGCCAGAATTTAATTTTTTTTTACCTTTTTAAAATTACACTATTATAAAAATTTGTTCGGTATGTATGTGTTCAAATCCCGGGCCCGTACCAATACCTCCTTGAAGTTTAACAACGAATTTTTATACCAGTATGTCGGTGAAGAAAATATCGTGAGCACACCATCAAACGTCCGGAGAAGAAATTCAGTAGAGAACGTGAAACCCAAAACTGGGCCAGTGTGGCGGATTTGGCCAGATCGCCCTCCGAGTGTTGGCCTCCAGCATTGGACTATTAACATGAATATTATGCTATGCTAAAAAATGATTTTTTAAATACTGCAATGATCCGAAAATCACGCTGTATAGTAAAAGCATAGAACATAGTCGGGTCTTGTCTAAATGTAGTCGTAATATAAGTGGGCAGAGATGTAAAGATACATGTGTTATGGGACAGTTGGACATTATTGAGAAACTCTACTACATCGTTTGCATATAGACGATTTGGGTAATATTTCTAGAGATTCTTTGGTGGATCGACCGGGGAGAAGATATTAAAAAAACGGGACTTATAAGAATCAATATATTTTCATACTATCACTTGCTCGCAGCTATCAGATAATTAATTAAAATAATTATTCATTATGTTCATTAAAAAAACCTTTGCAGTAGTGGGATCCAACAGGCTAAATACAATGCAATCATCATCATCAGCCCGGAGACGTCCACTGCTGAAGGAAGGCCTTAGACCACCACACTGCATCCAATATGCGCTGCATACAATGCAATACAATTATATGATTGACTAGAGGTCGCCCGCGACTTCGTCCGCGTACGGAAGTAATACGGCCCGCTCTCAAAATTCACCACGTTATTTACCCCCTATACACGTGCTCATTATTTGTACTTGAATACAAAATTTTGAAATAAACAACTTTAATTCTAAATTTCATCCCCCGTTTCACCCTCTTAAGGCTTGAAATTAAAAGAACAACGATAAAAGTTGCGTTAATTTCCAACCTTAAGCCTAAACGATAAATATTATGATTTTTACTTTAAAATTTGAAGGACTTTCCATACACAGCTGCATCGTTTTTTTCACCCCTTCGGGAGTGAAATTTTGAAAAACCCTGAGTCACTTATAAACTAATTTTAAACCGTTATTCTAAACACAAAATTTGAAGATCCTAACTTTGAAATTGACGGACTTTCATATAAACTATCAGCCCCTATTTTACCCTCTTAGAGGTGAAATTTCCAATAATCCTTTCTTAGTGGATACCTACGCTTCACAAAGAACACACCCTCCAAATTTCATGTCTCTAGGACCAGCGGTTTAGGCTGTGCGTTGATAGCTCAGTCAGGACTTTGAATTTTATATATACAGATAATCTAAGCATACATAAAATTAATAAATAAATATTGAAATTTCACACAGCGCCATCTAGCCCCAAACTTAGCAAATAATATACTAAGGGATCTAGATAACTAATGGAATACTTAAATAACCAAAATATCTTCTAGTTTTACTCACAACGAATAACGATAGGGGACCGCGATTTGTTTCGAGAAAACATCGGATGGTAAGACCGTGCAATAGTCGAGATGAGCCCCGAGCCTTGAGAGCCTTGCCCCCAGATACTGTTTTTGTAATCAAATTACATACTTTTATGATACTTACAATACCCAGACTCAGGCATAAAATTATCTTCGAATATCGATTGAGTTGTAATTCCACCATGCTGCTGTTCCACTGTGGGTTGATGGATTCTCACATAGGCCCATAGCCCCATAGCATAGGCCATTGAATTTTTTCTCCGGACCTTTGCCGGTTTCCTCACTATGTTGTCCTTCTCCGCAAAGCCAGTGAAATGAGTTTTGGTCAGTGGAGTCTGGAGTGTTATATCAATTGATAACTATTTCCAACATAAATAAATAAAAATAATTAATTCATTTAATTATTATCTACGTTGTAACTACTACTAGTATAGTATTATATTGTCTTTGTAACTACTAAGGAAAGTGTGCATATTCATTGTAAATATTTATATCACATTGAGTCAGTGACTACTTTGCAAAGACTATTTTTAAAGTTCACTTTGCTGATATGTGTTTATGTTTGACAGTTTGTTTGTTGTTCTGGTTTTCATATAAAAATGTTTAGAAAACGTGTATCTTAGCCCCTACTGCT
This sequence comes from Erannis defoliaria, assembly GCA_905404285.2. NCBI lineage: Eukaryota > Metazoa > Arthropoda > Insecta > Lepidoptera > Geometridae > Erannis > Erannis defoliaria. The sequence continues at coordinate 3,551,730 of FR990066.1, read as the reverse complement.
AAATTGATAATTTATACAATATTACAGTTCTCACTGCGAACAGAACTATCTGATCTAAAGAAAGCTAGTTACTCCAGCATTTAACACATTTACACAGCGGAAAGCAAACTTAACTCGTTAGCATTATTTATTCTGTGGGTAAAGTATCACTTGGTAACTTGAATTGAACGCGTTATAGTTTTTCAGGAAGTACTACGACTAGCCATAGACATAGCGTAGGATAAGACGACCTGAGACTCGATGGAGTGACGATATACGTAAGATAGCTGGAATTGTTTGGTAGCAGAAAGCCGATGATCGGGCTAAGTGGTCTTGGGCAATGTCTTTGTCCAGCGCTGCGGTATGAAGGATGATTACGATGATGACTAAATAGACTGAGATGTTTGTTTGTTGATTCGTTTTTTTTTATCCAATAAAAGTGGGTTCAAAATATAAAACGTACCTTAAAGTATTTTAAGCCAAAATCTTACATTATCACTTTTCAGTTAGTCGAAACATTACTTATTAGCATAGACGTAGAATAAGTCTTACTTAGTAACATTTAACATTTACTTTGCACGCACTAAGGCCTATTCAAACCGAACGCGCAATATTTGCTAAGTATTGTGCTGGATATCAAAACACGAGTAGCGTATGTATCAAACATTACATTCCTGACATAAATCCAGGAATCTTAGTAGTTAGGTGAGAAATATAAGAACTACAGTAGAGCCTTACTTAAAAACGGATAACGCGTTAAATGACGTCAAGTAATTTATCTTGCACTTAATTTATGTATTGCACTGAACGCAACACAAAAATAATACTAACTAACGTTAAGCGCAATATTAACTAACGTATTTAAATTTAAGCAGTGTTTTAAAATAAGGCTCTAAAACCTTAATGACAAACAATACATATAATAAAAATAATAAAACACGACTACCCTGCCAAAACAATTACAGCCAGTGTTACGCAATTACGCAATGATGTAAGGATTTCAACAATACCCCATACATCCAAATCTCATAAAGAATTTAGAAGTTATGGTGGAATAAAGAAACTCGTACACATACATAAACTCTGAAAACATTATACTCCTTTTTTTGGGAAGTCGTGTAATTTTGTTTTATTTATACGGGAATACTCACGTTTAATTAAATCGGATACTCCGACTATAGTTTCGATCACATCCGGTGACCTTTTTCAAAGAGTGAAAAAATGTGTCAAAACCACGTCAATTTTCATAATAAGTCGTGTAATAATACGCTTGCTTTTGTTTGTGTACCTTGCTACAAGTATGCGGTTTGATGGACTCACACGCGCCATTTAATTTATTCGCCGAAAGTAAGCAGGTGTTTTCCATCATCAAAAACCTAGTACATAAACTCGAAAGAGCTCATTCCGGGATTTGAACCCATGATTTCACGATTCCGAATCTAAAGGTGAACTAACTTCCCATTAGGCTACCACGGCTTGAATACTACGTATATGACCAGAACCTAAAATAATGGCCAACACTTGCGAAACTTGGTTCTTAGTCTCCCCAGACTGAAGTTAAATATTTGAACGAGGTTTGTGTTGCCGCACAAGAAGCTTTTTGTTTGACGGAGTTTGCACTATACGTTTTCTGTTGGCACTATTAAGGCCTTAATAAACGTGGAGTAGCTTCAGAATACATAATCTGTCTTTTGTCTATATTCACTAATACATCATTTGTTTTTTTTTCAAATTTGTAACTTGTTTATCTTCATCATCTGAAGGGTTTGCGTTTGACCTCCATCTCATCTGATGTTAAGCGAAGATGCAGTCTACGATGGAGCAAGCTTGCTTAGAAGAAACCGATTCACTCGCGACTTGTAGACACCAAGCTTGTTAATTGTTTTTAATTAAAGAAAATACAAAAAAGTGATACGGCTGTTCGGTGAAGGAAAACTTCGTGAGGGATCCTGCATTATGTCCGGAGAAAAAAATCAATGGTGTTAGAGAATCCGTCAACCTGCACCGAGGCATCGTGGTAAAGTAGTGGTAGGACTCTACTGCAGAGTCTGCCTGGGGAAGTACCACACCTTTGCCAGTAATTCAACCACCAAGCAGTAGTGTGCAAGCATTACTGTGTTCCGGTTTGAAGGCCAATGTCACCTAAGAAATGATTGGGTATGAAGAGATTTAACATCTGATATCTCAGGGTAACGAGCGCAGTGCAGTGCGGCGCAGGACTGTATTCGCAAGTTCACAATTCTGGCACTGCTAGTGTTAGTGGCAGGCGTGACGCTTACCACCAGGTGAAAGTCTTGCTCGTCTCGTCACTTGACCGTATTAAAAAAAACCCCTTGTTCACACTTCTAAGATATTTTTTATGCAATCGAGTGACGATACTAACGAGGACGCTCGCCTGGTCGTAAGCGTCACGCCTGTCCATAACAATGGCAGTGCCAGAATAGTGAAGTTGCGAATAATCCTGCGACGCCCTGAGATATTAAATGTTAAATCTCTTCATACCCAGTAATTTCTCTGGTAAAGTCTGGTATGCAAAGTAGTGAACTGTTAAAGTCTGATGTTCTTTTAGTTGCGTCCCATTTTTTACCGACTTCAATAAAGGACTTCTATGTTCGACGGTATGTATGTTTTTTTTAAAATGTATTTTCTCCGATTTCTCCGTCAATTGTGGCCCGATTTTGTATATTCTTTTTTTATTTGAAAGGGTATAGTTCCGAGGTGGTCCCATATTAATTTGAAACCGGTTGTTTTTTTTTGAAAGTTACTTGTGTAATCAAATATTGTAATCAGCTATAATCTGGGACAACATTACCCAGTTTTTATACCTTAGAGTAAGAGTATTCATGAATTATTTGTCCATTATATTATAGTCATATTCAGTTTATTAACGAACTAACATACGATAAAACTAACTTGTAAGTCAGTGCAACTAGTCTCAGAATAGTTAAACCATCTTTTGATTTTTCGCCCTTTCACATTCGTAACTCTTTGGATATACCAAGACGTCCTAGGCAATAGGTGGTTTGACTACTCTGAGGCTATTCTATATTTATTAATAAGGCCCTTAGGTTTTCTTATTAATAAGGTCCTAAAGGTCCTAAGGAACTTATTAATAAATTCGGAGAAGCTTTGGAATAATTAATCCGTATTTTGTTTTACTTTAACATTTTTGTTTTAAATCTGTACAAAAATGCATTTTTTTAATCTGTATTGACAGCACTGACTGATTAAACCTCGCCGAATAATCAAGAGTGAGGTTTTTTACACCTTTTTTTTTAATTTGTACACAACAATACAAAGTAGAAAAAAATATTAATTAACTGAACTACTTAATTATAACTAAACTAAAATTTAATCATCGATATAAGAGACCGTTTAAGGGGGCGACTAATGCCAAAAGTAAGTAAAAGGTGTAGTTTTAAACACATAGTTTAATGATAAATAACGTAAATATTCAGATTTAAAAAATACTAAAGGTAGGGGAAAAACCTAAAGAAGCCGAGTAACCGAATAGAATTTTGGAAAATAATCTGGTTTTTTATTAAAAAATAAAAATTCAAATTATCAACAAAAAAAACTGTTTTAATTCAAATGCTCTAAATTATCAGCGACAGCATCACATTATTTTTTACGAATTACATAGCCAAACTAATGTTTTAGCACAATAACCGTTTATTTATTTTATTTATTGCCTACATTTTGAATAATTAAATAAAATCCCACCTAAATTGCTCAAAGGCATCATCATCATCAATTGTATCATGCGATTTTCGACTCTAAACTAATGCAAGACGCGCGGGTGAAATCTGATATTTTTCTGGCATTAGTCGCACTCTTAAACCATCTATATATTTATTACTAAGTACAAAAACTAACTAGATAAGTGTTTTAAACTATCTCGGTTGTTCACTAATATCGGGCGCTCATTTCAATGGTTCTACTATAGGTTCTACTATAAATGTTGATAGATTATAAAAGGAGACAACTTTAACGCGTGTTACGTTTAGTTAATAAAGCCTCTTAAATTCTCAATAATAATAAGTCTTCGCTTCCAAGAAAACAAGCTTTTATCTTATCCGTTACGTTTAGTAACTCTATAGCTCTTCTATAGACAAACCCTGCTGTTTGACCGTAAATTTCGAGATGTCTTTGGAATATCCGTGACAAAGTATCTTGATTCCTTTTCCAATACGAACTAGGTACTTCCTCGGAAATGTTGTTAAGATCGGTGCAGTTATTTGCCCGTAAAAGGGTCACAAACAGATTGAGAGTTTACCCCGTTATTATATTAAAGTGTGCTTAGCTTACCTATACAAAGGTCTTCTTTTTCCTCACAGACTTCGCGTAGAAAAGGTTCCTCCACATTTTTCACCTTTACCAACTTTCCATAGCCACTTCACTTGAAATAACTTCGATCACTTAACTTCACACTCCAAACATGGCTTTTGTAACTTCACTTGGCACTAAACATGAAACTTAACTCAACTTTGAGCATAATTCAGTTAACTTGAGAACTTTTTTGTACGTTTTGAGTTAAATATGTCATATTTTTTGACACGTGAGTAAAAGGGTCGCTATAAAGCGTTTGATGACCCTAAAAGTTGACTTGAGACTGAATGTCGGATGCAAAACGCACGGTTTCTCTGCGCGCGCGCAGGCCTCGGTATGCGGGTGCGCATGTGTGAGTATGTGTACGGATGTGGGCGCACGCACACAGGCGCACGCAGGCTGCACGGTTTTTGTCGAATGTCCACGGGGCAAGTAACGTTACTTGAAAAGCGTTGTAACTTGGAAAGATGTGAAAGCTTTTTTTTCTATAATTAAGTTAAAGATAAGATCGAAAATTTTAGTTTATACAGAAATTGATTGATCGAAGACATTTTAAATCACACGCGAAAAATAAAATGACTGAATGTACTCAAGTAAAAAATTCAAAATGTACTTTTTTCATGGACGAAATAATAGAGTTGTCCATATAGTATTTGTAAAATGTAAGCTATATTTATGTTGATAATATTACAGACATCAAGATTTTGACTGAAGGGTTTTTTAAACATAATCGGCCTTACTTGAAAACGTTTCTTAAATTTAAATTATGTTAGTTAATACTGCGCACTGAAAAATGTTTGTATTGCGCAGAAGCTAAATAGGTACTGGGTATGGGTGGGTAAATTTAACTTAAGCAAAGTTTTTTAATAAGCCCCTACATCTGAAATTTGACTAAAATGATACTAAAATTGACTGAATAGGTGATCTTTTTATTTTATCGATTTCATTTTAGTATTAACCAAACAAAAATCAATAAAATAAGATTTTTCAAGTTACAGCATTTGGTGATGGCGCGAGGTTTTTCTGAAAGCTGCTGGTCGATGTCCCGCTAGCGCGACTAGAGCCACGATCGTCGCTCTCTTTCTAACACATAAATCACCATAGAAGAGAGAGAGACAACCACAACTGTTGTGCAAAGTTATGATTTTGCAACTCAAAGCTGTCTCTACTACGGTATAGAGCGACCAATGTATGTTTAGAAATGGATAAATGAACGAACTAATTTTTTTAAAAGGAGTGGCTAAGTTTCCTCTATAAAAATGCGATAGCGGCGCTATCACTAAATCCTACAAATAAATTGGTGGCACTGTACAGCTTTTCTTGAGAAGTACAGTGGTTTTGGGATTAACCGGCTGATTGAAATTGTCGTTAATTTTTGATCGGTTCTGAGTTAGAGCGGTCATTTTAAATTTGTAGAATAATAAAGTTACCATTTGATGCTTTTTAGAAGTAAACGGCTTGTTGGGAAATAAGTCGACACATTCGCTTAGATCGCTTCATTCTCAAGAAACATAAATTAGGAATTTTTTTCAGGGTACCTAAACCACTCTTGGCTTTACACGTGACCACGTGGTCAAGCTGGACTAAAATATGTTTGATGAGTGGTTGGTTAAAAAAATAAAGTTCCCTTGTTGACTTCTCAAAAAGCGATGTAAAAGAAGGAGTATAGTAGTATGTGTAATTGTAGTCATCAACACAAAGCTGTCTCACGGAAACAGTAATTTTCTAAACAGATGATTTAATCAAGAAAATCTAATCTAACTGATTAGAAATAACGTTTTATGTTTAAAGTAATAACATTTTAAGTTTTATGATAACTCAACGCCTTATTTGTCATACTAGTTTGGAGTTATGATACGTCACCATTGAGATAAATACATATGTTACGATCAATTACGATTCACAAATCGATCGAACTTAAAAAAAGCACATCCCAAGCTGCGGCCAATGCATAAATACAAGCACTATGAAAATGTATGGCGACACCTCAGTCGTCGGAGCGCGCGTCGCAAGACTCGCTGGTCGCAGGGCTCGGAAGTGTCGCCATACATTTTCATAGTGCTATGACGCTTTGGCCGCGGCGGCTGCACGCAACTGCGATCGGCCGTCTTTCGAACGATAACCTTATTTCAAACAATATCGTTTGAATGTCGCCTCCGCTCGCATGCGCAACTCTTGCGTACAATTCAAAAATAAGGCCCCAGTCGCGATGCACGGAAGTGTACAGTTAGTACTTAAATGTCGAATGCTTCGCTGCAGAACCTTATACTCATTATAAAGTCTGAGCATGACTTGTCTATTCCAATCAAGGAAAAAATACAAAAAACAAAAACAGAGATCGAATATATTTCCAAGCGATGTTATGATTTTGAAAGTGGAATCTCTCGATGGTACTTCCGATGAATAATAATAAAACGGTAAGCCATGTGACATTCCTCGGTCACCCTCTCTCTCGCACACCAAGTTTGACGTACGAGGGAAAGAAACAGTGGTATCGGAGGAAGCCCCTTGTCCATTCCCGGAATAACTTTCCCATAGATTGTAAAGGGTTTGGAATGCAAAAAGTTTATGTGCATTTTATGCGCGTTCGTCACTAGTTTGAATGGTCATAATAAAACGATTTATTGTTATCTTGGCAACAGGTAACGTTGCAACCAAAAGAAAACAAATCGTTCCTCGTTTTAGGTTTTATTGACATGAATAATTCCCTAGCCAATCGCTCTAATCAATGAGAGAGAGAGAGCTAGATCCTCCAAGAATCAATCAGAACAAAATATGAACTGGACTCAATCTTTTTTTGTCACACTAAGCATAAAATCAAATTGGTCAAATGTTTCTTTCGACAACTGTGGCGCATGCATATGCATGCTAGATTATGATGATGACGTTGAAACATTTCTTTCTGATATTAATGTTCTTAGGAACAAAGGATAAAGATATTTATTAAATATATTTAGATATTTATTGGAGTTATGGCGGGGTCCGAAAAAAACAGGGCCCGCGTTGTATCATTTTCCAAAACTTGTGTTTTATCGAGTGTTAATGTATAAAAATAATAATAATACATTTAATGCTTTCATCACAACAATATTTAAAATAAATATTGTTATTTGTTGTATGATGGCGTTTTATTACCGATTTACTCTTTTACGCACTTGAGTGTGGGCTTGGGTAATGTAGTGGAACATGTTTTTTCCGTGTTGTTGTAAACTTGCTACATTTACGGGAATTGGACATGATTGGACACTACAGTGACTTTCTGTGTGTGACATTGACTGTGACTAGACTCATTTCATTAGAATACAGCAAAAACTTAAAAAAATAAAATACTTGACACTTGCAAATATACAAAGTGCGACGCCGTAATCTTCTTAAGAAGAAATAACAAAAAAGGAGATATTATTAAACCCAAATAGAACAAGAGACTTTCTACAAGCATACCTTGTTTCATGTCCTCTGTGGCTCAGTGACAGTGCGTCTACTTCGAGAGCAGTGTTCGATTCCCGGCTGGAAATTAGCATGTTTATGAGACTGTCGTAAGTTGCCTAGAAACCGGACAGAAGTTTGATCACCAGCTGTGCAGCGCATAAATGTTATTAGAAAACCCATATAAATGCATCAATACTGCGGGGCTGCACGCAATTTTTATCATCGTTATTGCAAGCGGAAATGTATTTCGATTGCTTTAATATAGTTAATTTAACCCCTTTACTAAAAAGCCGTGGTAGCCTAATCGGGAGACCGCTAGACTTGTAATCGTGAGGTTGCGGGTTCAAGCCCAGTCCCGTACCAATGAGCTTTATGGAGTTTATGTACGGATACTCATACCACTGGCTTTTCGGTGACAGAAAACATCGTGAGGTAACCTGCATACGTCCGGAGAAGAAATTCAATAGCTTATATGAATTCACCAACCCGTAACCACAGAATAAATAATAGTACTACGTACAGAAAGCTCACTCCGCAAAGGAATTGAAATAAATAAGGACTCCATTTACTAGGCAATAAAGTAGCAATTCAACTCGCACAGTGCTGGATACCGTTCGCTATATTCACCTAGATATAACGCTCTCTTTCTATCACGTATCGTATGATGGTCGTGTTACGTGCGACGAGGCTAGCGTGCTGCGACTGACTTTTGCCTTGCCTTGTCCACCCGGACGGAGCGCCGGCCGAACATACCTATACAGCGGAGTGACACCCCCCTGCCGTAACCCAGCGTGGTGAATAAGGCCCATTTCACCCTTCGAGGAGAGGCCTAAGTCAAGCAGTAGACAATTTAAAAAAAGCTGATATGCAACCTCTTTACCATCACTGTCTCGTGGTCTTTATTTAAATTGCATCCTCTTCGATCCTTATCTGCCTGCCAAGCATGGGGATTGTAGCCCACCCCCTATTGAGAAGAAGACCTTCGTCCAACAGGGGACGTTTTCTGGCTGTTGATGATGAACCTTGAAGTCCTGGTATCTGTGGCATCGTGGAGAACTTCTATGCTATATCGGCGCTGCATGACTTCTGGGTCTGGCAAGTTCTCTGCTACTCTTAGAGCAAAAACCCATACCACCCATGACCCATCCCACCCATTGGATCCCATTTAAATTGCATCCTCTTCGATCCGTATCTGCCTGCCAAGCATGGGGATTATAGCCCACCCCCTATTGAGAAGAAGACCTTCGTCCAACAGGGGACGTTTTCTGGCTGTTGATGATGAACCTTGAAGTCCTGGTATCTGTGGCATCGTGGAGAACTTCTATGCTATATCGGCGCTGCATGACTTCTGGGTCTGGCAAGTTCTCTGCTACTCTTAGAGCAAAAACCCATACCACCCATGACCCATCCCACCCATTGGATCCCATTTAAATTGCATCCTCTTCGATCCGTATCTGCCTGCCAAGCATGGGGATTATAGCACACCACCTATTGAGAAGGAGACCTTCGTCCAACAGTGGACATTTTCTGGCAGTTGATGATGAACCTTGAAGTCCTGGTATCTGTGGCATGGTGGAGAACTTCTATGCTATATCGGCGCTGCATGCCTTCTGGGTCTGGCAAGTTCTCTGCTACTCTTAGAGCAAAAACCCATACCAATTGGATCCCATTCCCATTGGGTCTGGTATCCATTGGAGATGCCCTAAAACACTGATAAGTATGCACACACTAACACACACTCTCCCCTAACAACTCTCTCTCTCCCATTTTCCGTTACTCTCGTATTTCCCTCCCTGTCCCTCTCTCTTCCTTTCTGCGTTACATTACAAGATTATAACAAATCAGCAATCCGCCCCGGTTTCGCACGAGTACCAAACTTGGACTGTATTCTGTTACTGCGAAAAACAGACTACGAATAACTATAACGCGATTGTTCTCAATCAAAAATTAACAAGCCGTCGACCTTATATTATTGCGACGCATGCTACTTCGAAAGAACAGAATTGCGATGTTTGAACTTCACAGGATCACTCGCTGGGCCTATGTAAAGATTTCCTTAAAGTTTAATCTAAATGTGTTGGACCGTTTAGAAGTGTATAGGGAACATACATACATAATTATATACATACATCATACATACATACAAGCATCGACTTATATATTATTTATATATTTATAGATGACATAATTTACTTCTCGATTTCAATTTATCGGTACAAAACCAATTACTTATGCAGGCTGCAAACCATTAAAGCTTATTCTAATTCTGTACATAAACAGGTCTACATGGAAAGGTGGTAAAGCTGAAAGAAGCTTTTTGTACTTACTAACGTTGTGAACAACTTTTCGTCATCATCAGCCAGAAGACGTCAACTGCTGGACTAAGGCCTCACCATTAATGGGGAGAGGGGGTTGCCATAATCCCCACTCTTGGCAGGCGGGTTGGGGATCGCACAATGCTCACCAACTTAAACCGAGAGGACGCTGCTGCCCCTTCTGGTGGTGGTTCTGAACTACTTTTACTACCACACTACTATTATACAATATCAGCTGTTCCAAATATTTCGTTAAGTGTAAATCAAATTTTCTATGCATTTTTTTATATTCTTGGTTGGTTTCCCTATTAATAAATATTTATAACGATATTACTATGTTAAAGTTCACTGAGCTCCTTTCATTTTAGTACTACCGTTCCACTTAACCTTATACAATTTCTTTGGTTCCTTAATAGTTTCATAGATCTCGTTTGAAATCAAACGACTGAATCCATTTGTTTCAAACGACGTTTTAAATTGTAATTTCGTCCCTTGAGCGATGTCCGCCATTTAGTTTTAATGGACGGTCTAGTTACGAGCTTACGGTGTATTCGATGTCATAACAGGCATGGATTCTGTTTCACCGACTTCAAAAAAAGAGATTTCAGGAAGGAATAGGAAGAGGCTTCAAAATTAATAAGTACCTAATACAAAAAGAATTAAAAATTGATGAATCAATAGCTCAATAGGCTAGATGACTGGTTTTTTTTATTGTCCTATTAAAATGTGGCCCATAAATATAGCTGATTAATGAAAAGAAAATGAAAATCTGATCAAAAATAAGCAACTTATAAGCATTTTAATATCATGCTAGACAAAGAGAAGAAACAGCAAATCGTGACGTCAGTTCTCAGTACGCCATATAAATTCTATTCTGGCAAATAAGGCGTGACGTCGTTTTTTGTTTTGTGGGAAAGGGACAGAGTTGTCTCTAGTAAAAACTTTAAACGCTCATATATCAGAACATTATTAACCGATTTAATTATTTTTTCAATAAACATACTATATTTACTAAAATTCTTCATCAAAGCTATTGGTTTCAACGATATAAACATCAGTCATCTACCCTATTATCTGGATCTCTGGTTTGATCCAGGACAAACATTATGTGACGAATACAGATGTTTGTTCTGTCTGAGTGTTTTAAGTATATGTAATATGTATGAATTTACAAACAAAAACATAGGTATAATAGCCCGAACGGTATCCTGAGCGTGTTGTCCGAGCGGTGGGACTCGCCGATGTTAAGGAGGTGGATGCAGCTGCACGCCAGCGGTCCCTCATATATATTTTGAGATTTCATTTTCATTTAATTTTTTTTTTTTTTTTTAATATAAGTTTTTTTTTTGTTTTGACATTTTAATCTTAAATTTTCTACTGTATTTATTGTTTTTATTATTTTGAATAAGTGTACCTATGGATTCTAATTATCTGAAATAAATGACTTATTATTATTATTATAAGTATTCTCTCAGCTATCTGGTTCCCATAGTACAAGCTTTGCTTAGTTTGGGGCTAGATGGCGCTGTGTGAAATGTTCTCCTATGTTTATTTATTACTTACTAGCTTCGTACATCTATATACAAGTACGCAGGTTTTTTAAAAATATAAGACCACTTATTTAAAAGTAAGTAATAAAAAATAAGTCAACTAACTTATCCTGTTTATATTATAAATGCGAAAACGTTTGCTGGTATGTGTCAACAATAGTGATAATGGAATGGACGGGCCCAGCGCCTGCAAATCGTTCAAAATTAACAAGTCAACACAATCAAGCATACCTAGCTAAAAGTATGAATATTACATTTGCCAGAAAACAGAGATAGCGGATCTAATTACTGTATGATAAAAAGAGAACACCTGTACATGTATTAGAGTTTGTATTGTCGTGTCGTACGGCTCGCATGTCGCAAAGACAGTATCATTGACGTGAGCGGAGAGCCGGCGCTCAACATATAGTCTTCAAAATCCGTGCGCTTATTTCCCGTCCATTCATTTTAACATTGTCTCTGGTATGTGTTATGTTTGTAATTCCTGCACGTTGGAACGACTGAACGGATTTGAATGAAATGTGGTATAGAGGTAGCTTATATCTTGGAATAAAACACAGGCTACTTTTTTCCAAGAACCGCGATTGAAACTGCCGGGCGCAGCGAGTAATTACTTTATGAATTTCGATGCGCTCTTCTAAATGTATGAATTCTATGTCTAGCTGCGAGTATGCAATATTAAAACAGGTATAGATATTTCCAGACTAAATAAATATTTATACATATTAAAATACATAACAAATTTGTTTCAAATATTTAATATTATACATTAATCACACTTGAAAATAGCTTAAATAGCATAGTAAAAGTATTTAGTGAACTCATTGTTGTCACGCGCGCGTTGATGTCTTTTATATGGATTGATGCGAAGAGATAAAATAAATTATTTATACAAGATCTACATAGTTACAAATGAGGACACGATCTACGACTTTATTATTCAGTATTATTTAGAAAAAAACCCCGACATTGAAAGTAACTATAAGACTATCATTGGTTGAACAGGATTTAATAACTAAAAACAAATAGTACCTAACAGTAAAAACAAATTTTGTATAAAGGGTTGGTCATCAGAACTAATAAGGGTATGTACCACATAAAGTATTATAATATTATCTTTGGTACCAAATATCAGATTATTCTGTCAACAGGAAAGGGGTAAAATTTCAATTACTTAAGAAACAAACACGGCAAACTAATTCGTCTAATAAATTTCCGTGTGTTAGTTGTGGACTGGATATCTAATTGTATAGTCTTCTAAACACATGAGTCTTGTAATAAAACAAAGAATAACCAAATGACGTTTCACAATTTTTGGATCTATTTGGCGTTTCACAGTGTGAAACGTCATTTATAATGTGATTAGATCAATTATTTTTTATTTCAAACGATATATATTTTCAGATTAGTCCCAAACACACACAATAAACAAACAACAACATTATTAAAATTCGATCAGTAGTTCGGTTTTTAAATCCAAATAACTGGAAAAAATATGTCATCTGACAATATGTTGATTTACAAAACCAAAATGTCTGTTCTAGAACTTCTAAAACTTCATATTTCAATTGTATTGATCAGTTAAGAGTTGTTAGGCTACTCAAAAAACAGGTCTTGTGAAAGTCTATTAAGAATTTGACAACATCGTCTCACATCATAGTTTATGTAACCAATCAGGTATGTATGTGTATGATGCTCTATGATGTTGTTTTGAATACATGAATGTATTGAGGAGACGAAATCTTATAGAATATGCGTGTGAGAGGAACCGTGGGAAAACCCCTCAAGACATTAGCCTCGGAACAAAACAGTATAAGTTCATTCTTAGGGCACCTTGTCCCTGGTCCTTGGCCCTCTTGTTTAGATATCTGCGAGCATTTTTATAGTTTTTTAAATCCCATCCAGGACAAAATACGTGACGAACATAGATGTTAGTGTGTCTGCATGTATTATAAGTAATGTAAGTATTTCCAAAAAAAGTCGTCAGCCATAAGACGTACACTACTGGACGAAGAGGGATCCTCCCAATAGAGGAGTGTTGCCATAATCCCCACGCTTGGCAAACGGCTTGGGGATCGAAAAAAAAGTATATGTAATATATTCTATCAGCTATCTGATTCCCATAGTACCTACAAGCTTAGCTTAGTTTGGGGTCAGATAGCGCGTGTGAAAATATGTCTAGCAATATTTATTTAATTATTAAGTGGGTTTCCAGTTATGCCTTCCCATCTCGCTCGTCTGTATTCACGTACAGACGGCTCGCCCGTCTGTAGAGCCTGCTTACTCCGCGTCAGAGCAAGTGTTGGACTGCTGAATTAGGACCTTCGGTGGTCGCACCGCCCATGTAGATGTAGGTAAGCTAGCTTTAAGATGTACTTAATTCAAAATAATATTCAGTAGTAATAAAATATTGCTCCCGAAATTTGACTAGGTACCTTATTAATTAGTAGCACAACTAACTATATTTACTTTCATAGATCATAATTGTTTATACTCACCGACAGTCTTAAATAAATGTCCAAGCCTAAGCTTTGTCTATCGCAATTGTTACGTAATAGTTGACTAGAGTCTAGACAATGCAACTTGCTATGGACACACGGACGGAATCTTAGGATAGGCAACATTTTGAATGTATTGTCCGTTATACAATAAACACTTACGGCCTTACTTAAAAAAACTTTTCAACCGTTAGTCACTGCTTAAGATGCTCTGCCATCTTCTCTCTGACGTGAAGTTGCACGTGCTAGAAAAGGACAGAGAAGTTTAAGCAGTGACTAAGGGAATCGAGATTATTTTAAGTAAGGCTGTTAGTATCGAAGCTGTCCGTGACCTTGTTCACAAATCATTTGCTCTTACGCGAAATAAATATATAGGGAACCCCGCGCGTTAGCTTCCCAGCTACGGCACGGCCATGTCGCCATAGCCGTGGTTTTAAAGATATTTTTTAGAAGCGTTACTTTCAAATTCTGCAATCCCTAAACCACCTGCCAAGCGTGGGGATTATGGCAACACCCCTCTATAAAAGGTTTTATGGCTGGCGTCGACTTTCAAATTTCAAAACAATATCCAGGTCATCCCTACGTTGACGCGCATTAGTTTGAGTCATTTTATGGAGAGTCTTATTAGCGATGTAATTTCACTAGCAATACCTTTCAAACCGGAACAGACCTTAAAGATTTAGAGAGCCTAGACTTTTACTTCGACCGGTGAACTTTGCGCAAAAGTTTCCTATCTAGGATTTCATTAAATCTTTACTGTATTTCGTTTTGAAGAGGAATGTTACCAGAATTATTCTAACTGGGCATGAAGAGATTTGACGCAACTTGCGTTGATACTTTGGCACCGCCACATCTTCCTGAGACACAGAGTAGGGCTGGTGCGGCGGCAAATTCGGCGGAGCAGCACAAGCGGCGCAAATATGCTATCCTCGGCAGAGGTTACATATATGAGCCGTTTGGTGTTGACACATTGGGTCCGTGGGGACCGGGAGCTCATCATCTTTTCAAAAACATATCCGAGCGCCTGGTCGACGTGACGCGTGATCAAAATGCTGGCGTTTATTTGGCCCAACGCATAAGCATTGCCATCCAGCGTGGCAATGCCGCCAGCATGCTGGGTACGCTGACTGGTAGTGGGTTTGAGCATTTGGATTGTCTCTAGACTTTCATCGGTCTGGATACAATTCTTTTGTTTTTTGTTGTGTAGTAGGCTAAGTAGTCTTTGTAGTTTGTTGTAGGTAATAAAGGCTTATGCCTAAAAAAAAAAGTAGAGATTTGACGTCTAATATCTCATGGTCACGAGCGCAGTGCAGTGCAGCGCAGGATTTTGGTCGCAAGTTCACAATTATTGTACTGCTGCAGTTATGGTGTGAAACATACCACCTGGCGAACGTCTCGCTCGTCTCGTCACTCTATTGCATAAATAAAAAAACAAAAAGGTATCGTGTGTCTCTGCTATCTTTTTTAACCGTGTGTCAAACAAACCGTGTATCTGTATATGAAATAGGACCGCAGGCGCCACTGGGTGACCCACTGCCAAGTTATTTGTGTCGATAGAGCCGGTATTATCTGCATTAATTTATTAATTTAAGGCTACCCATTTCCTGGGTAAGTAGCTGTTATCAGACTATAGAATATAACCAATTGTTCGACCAAAATTGTGACGTGCTATATGTTCAGCACTGATCTCTCTTTTTCATAGTTTTTTTTTGTATTCTTTATCAGTTTCTTTTTTTTCCATTAGTTTAGCATATAAAATAGCAACATGGCAATAGCAATATTCGAAGTATTTTTTACAAAAATTACATAAATCTAGGCTACGAAAATATAGTCTGCATAATCCAGATATAGAAACGAATTTAACAACACCTCACATTTCTAAATCGACCGAGCCATAAGGCTGCGAGAAAACATTACCCTTCATGGTAGCCGGGTCAAAAAGCTGGACTTTGATGATTAAAATTAACGATATTGCATAAACATAATATCTGATGTAATCTAATATTTACAATGTACTTCTTCATACTCGTAGTAATGGCCGCTATTATTTTAACATCATTTTATAGTTTCCCTTAAAATCCTATTTAACTGATAGATTCCAAGTTTTCGTATTTGCCATTACATCTAAGGGGTCGATGTACAGACTTTATAGCCCTTACTCAATAGACATTATAGGTACATCTTAAGTACGTAACTACCTACTCGTTTAATATGCAAAGACTTTTAAACAACTGAACTGAGCTACGCAGGGTTGAGAAAGGCAGGCCGAAGAGTTTTGAAACTCAACCTATAGTACATTTCCACTGGAAAAGGGAGGATACTCACACGACTTTTCTTTGCAGTTCCGGCCACGGATGTTTCATCATCATTAGGCAATATCTTAATGTATTGTGAGATTTTGTGACCCCCATGGCGGCGTTGGTTCTTTAATGCAGTATCGTTTTGGGTCAGCTGTAAAGGTGTTATTATTGTTTTAGTAATAAGTAAATACCAAAACAAACGTGGTAAATATGTCAGGTTGTTTGTGATAATCCAGGTTACACGTCACTGTTTCGGAAACATTGTTTGTTGTGTGGAAACAGTGTTTACACAGAAACAATAATAGTATCAACTACAATTATCACGAGAACCTCTTGTAGGTCTCGTTAGTACGTAACTAATAATTGAGATGGTTAGAGATTTTTTTAAACACCTGTTTAAAAAAATACACGTGCAGTCATAACTGTTTTTTGACGGTTTTTATGAGTTTGGATTTTACCAAAAAATATATTTGTATCTGTTGGTTTATTTGCAAATAAAATACAATTATACACTAAAAATTAAATTATAACTAACTAAAAACTAATTTATTTATATCTATAAGATGTTAGAAGTGATGTAGCGCCTTTGTAATCTTTCTAAAATGTTAATCTTTCTAAATGTTAGATAAGACAAAAAATTATACAAAACACCTTTATTTTTATATATTAAGTACAACAGTTTTATTCATTCATTTTTTACAAATTTTGCACGAAATTTTACTCACTTGTAAATAATATAGTTTGTCACGATTTGTAGCTCTTAGTATTGAAAAAATATTTATATTATGCTTGTAATAAATTAAAAATGGGTAAAAAAAACGAAAATTGAATATTGACACGCACGTCTGCCTAACTGCCATATTTTTGCTCCGCTAAATGTGGCCATATCTCATTCAGCTTTAGAATTATGATTGATCTCAGTAAAAAATGTGCTTGAAACATAGATGAGAGCAGCCTTAAAACGAAGTCCTGAACTTCGCAGTAGAGTACTATTATTGCTTCTGTGGCAGTAATAGGTATTTACAGTCATTTACAGGCAGGTATTTACAGGCGGTTTTAGTTGTCAGTTCTAAACTAACTACAGTATTGCTGTCCTTAGCTAACATGCCTAGTAAAAAAGTGACAGCAATACTTTAGTTAGTTTAGAACTGTCAACTAAAACCGCCAGAATCGACCACATTATTTACAATCTTGACTTGCTTATTTTCTTACTTTTATGAAATGCCGTAAAAACTCTAATTTACTTGCATATTTGTAATATTTATACCTCCTTTCAGAGTAAAGTTCTTACGTATAATTGCAAGCACAATAACAATTAGTGAGCTAAATGAGACTCTTAGAAATGACTGCGTGTGTGGCAAGCACACAACAAAGGAAACGTTCGTTCGACACATACCACTCGACTGCTTTCCATTACTTACTGGCACTGATTTCCTAAGAGCTATCCCATCGAAGCTTACTGGGTTTAGCTGTATAACTGTATATAATATAATTTGTCGTTTTTGTTGTGGTACTTATAACAATAACCAACGGCACCCTAGATTATATGTTTTTTTAAGATTTTAAATATATAAAACACTGTTTTAAACTATCACGGTCATTTACTAAAGTTCTATTATTATTAACGGGATATTTACCGCGATTATGTTGTGAAATGAGCTCCCGATATTTCGGCGCAGTTGCATGCACCATGTTCACGAGTAGGTAATCGCGGTAAATATCCTGTTAATAATAATATAACTTTTTTTAAATATATGTAATATATAAAAAAGATATTAAATGAATACTAGGACAACTAATAACGGCTATATTGAGTAAGTAAGGTACTATTCCACACAATTTCAAACTCACACCTATTCGTAAACATATAATTATGTTGTTATAATATTATGCACATCAATTATAGTAAGTACATTATGATACAAGTGTGCTATGTTGGTCATTACACTAGAGGCGGTATTATGCGCGCGAGCCGTAGGCAAGCGCGATAGCGAAGCCGAGAGTGTATTGAGTAACATAGCACAAGAGTTTCATACGACTGTTTTCATCACACTTGCGAGGAAAAAATCAACTTTTATTGATAATAATCAACCACACAGCGAAAACTTCAACAAACATTTGCGGAAAATGGCGCCCAAACCAGCAATGCGCGCGCAGGTTGACATTTACTTTAGTGGCATAAGAACTCTTTGTTGGTATTACAAAAAAACTGTAAGTATTACCCGGCTATATTAAGAGTGCTTCTTATACATACGTCTAATTGCAGTCACGTACAAACTTGACTTTACCGGGTTATACCTATTATAGCACAAGTGGCGTAATGTAAAGTAAAAAGCACGCGTGCGTAATAGCTTGGATTATGAGCCTAAAGCCGATGTAATAAGATCCACTTTACGAGCAAGTGTGATGAAAAATTCTTTTTGTAAAGATGTCAAACAGAATGAAGAAAGAGTGTACAATTGAAAGCGCAAAATAACTGTATCGGTAACTGGTCATAGGGCGCCCAAGATACAGGTCTCACCTAGTTTGGGGTCCGCTGGTATACCCTTATTCTTTGTAATTGCATACTTAAGTAGGTAGTATCTCATTGTAATTTTGTAATTGTGGTTTTGGTAAATAAAAATATTAGTATTATATTATTAAGTAGTAAATAGGTGGGTACTACAGGATCTGTTATGCTACATCGAAAGTAGACCGTACCAAATTACAAACTTGATAATAAATAAATAAATATCGGAGGACATTTTTTCACACAGCGCCATCTAGCCCCAAACTAAGCAAAGCTTGTAATATGGAAACTAGATAGCTGATAGAATACTTATATAATTTTTTTTTAGGAAAAAGAAAATAGGTGACTATTTTCTCTAGTGCGGTTTGGATTCACACACAAACCTGCCATTTGCATCCACCGGTTGCTAGTGGGAGGCCTACCTACGCTGCGCCTTCCGGTTCGTGATAGCCACTCAAGAACCTTTCTTCCCCATCGGTTATCAGTTCTTTGAGCGATGTGGTCTGCTCATTGCCACTTCAACTTGCAAACCAGCCATATGCCGGTGGCCGGTGGGCTATGTCGGTGACGTTGGTCCTTTGGGGAATATCCTCGATCCGGATTTTATTGCGAAAAGTAACTCCGAGCATAGCTCTGTATGACTCTGAATTTCTCCAAAAGGTCAGCAGTTAAAGGCCACGTTTAAGTTCCATGTGTCTGCACTGGCAACACACACTGGTTGAAGACCCTTGTCTTCAGGCGGGATTTTAACAAGAAGATATTAGGCAACCTCGGGCGACCTCTTTGTCGTAGTTGGACCTACCTAACTGTACAATCTGTCCAAGGTAGTTAATAGTGGTAGTCATTATACCGTATCGTTACGTAGTATCGCTACTTAAAAATTGATGCGGGAATTGGAAAATTATTTGAAAAGCTCGTGACGTTGTTATTTTTTCTTTTTTAACGATACCGGAAAGGTATTCCACTGCAGTGGGGAAGTTAAAGGCTAATGCAGTTACAGGCAGACGGGCACGGCAAAACTATAACTGTTGTTACCTGGCTTCATACTATGACACCCTTGTGGGAGTTAAGTGCCATAAGCCTATCAAATGCATATTTCGACTTCGTGCTACCACCTTGCGTTATTTTGTCAACACTAGTCTTATCTTTGTACAATTTCTTCGCCCATGCATTGATCTGTTTCCTTGATCGAAGATAATGTACAATACACTCAATGTTGTTTTGCGCTACGTTACTTAGATCATATTTTATCACGACAGAGCAATGTATCGCCTCCAATTTTAATACTTCACCGGACCAGAAAGCTTCAAGAACATACTTACGCGTCATGTATGATTGATGATCTCGTCAAACCTGGCACATTTACGCCCCACAGGCAAAGCAAAAACAACCCTACCGAGTTCACTTAAGGATTTCGAAATTGGCATGAATTATGTGAGTTTGAGTGAGCTAAGAATTTGTACCTTTGGAAGTTTATGGAATCTAACGTTGTTTGGACACTTATGTATGTTGTTTTATTCCTTCGGCCGTTATTATCCGTTGGAAACAGAGTACCTAGATAAATGAATCGGCAAGCATTAGTAGAACTGAGGAACTACAGTATATTATTAACTACAACAAACTACAAAGCCAAATTTTTTTTTATAGTATAGTTGCAGGTATAGTTTTATTTATTTATTAGTAGCATAATATAGTTCCATAACTAAATTCGACTTGAAAGCGGGTCCGATGCTATTTAGAGTTTATGTACGGATTTGCAAAGCCAGTGTTATGAAAATCCATACACAAACTCCAAAGAGCTCATTGTTATTGGCCTGGATACCTAAGACCATAAAACCTCTTCTTCCTCCTAGACCTTGCCCCATTTACTTGGGGTCGACCCTCCTTGTCCGTAGTCCAGGGGCCTCATTTTTGAATCGTACGCAAAGTAGCGCATGCGAAAGGACCCGACTTTTAAACGATATTGAACCTTATTCCAAACAATATCGTTTGAAGATATCCTCCTCGGCCTCGGCTCCTCGGTCGGCTCCTTTCGCATGCGCTACTCTTGCGTACGATTCAAAAATAAGGCCCCAGGGCCATAAAACTATCACCCGACTATTTATAAGAACATTTTATTTATGAGTATCCCTCACCCTATGTCTTTTAAATGCATGTAACATCGTTAGATTTTGACATATCATTTGATGTAGATAAAGATATGGTATTTTATACCTCGAACTAGTAACTCATTACTGTTTATAGGCCCTGCTTGTAATAATTTAATGTAAGACTGAATGGTGTAACCTGAGACCTGTGAATAGGTGAGCATTTTGTTGAGACATCTTTCTAATTTATTGCACTATTATGGGCGTAGCCAGGATTTTGTTTTGGGGGCAGGCTAAGGCAATACAATGTTATTTAATTTTAAAATCATACTTAGATTAGTAGGTAGCAGCAAACTGAGACATCGCGACCCCCGTATCTTCCAAGGAGGGTTGTGGGGGTTCGGGGTGGGGGCGGGCCGAATTTCTTCCGTACGCGAAGTCGCGAGCGACCTCTAGTAATAAATATAGGTACCTACTTACAAACGCAGACTTCTTCCCTTAGCTTCATTAGAGACCTTCGCTTCAATTCGGTCAAACCTAACGTGATTTGTCTAGTATAGCAATAGCAAACAAATATCAAACTTGGTACGAAGCAAATTATTTGGTAAGTGATTTTAAATGGGCCTACAGCAACAAAACTCCCCTGGGCCTTATCTTTGAATCCTACGCAAGAGTTGCGCATGCGAAAGGAGCCGTCCTTCGAAATATATTTATTTATTTATTTATTTATTTCTCGGAAAACAAACAGCTATCACAAACTCATTTGCTAGGACACAGAATAATATAAACAAATAATATTGTTAATATTGTTTGGAATAAGGTTCAATATCGTTTAAAAGTCGGCTCCGCTCGCATGCGCAACTTTGCACACGATTCAAAAATAAGGCCCCAGCACTGTTTTCGGGTAAAAACTAATCCAATTTGGCCGAAATGGCAAATTAAAATATTACTTATGAAATCGAGATAACACGAGATGTTATCTGAATCTTACCCACAACCCAAGACCTTGACAGTGGGTCGATGCGGCTGAAAGTATCCCAAAAAGAAAACAAACCTGGCGTAAAACGGATACGCGCGGCATTTATTTCAATAAGTATTTCCAATGTTCGGCCTAAGGTCGTACATCACTGGTTATTGCTTTATCTGATGTCCAGACGCTGCGCTGCTCACTGCGTGTGCGCAGCGTCACAGATTAAATAACAGATAACAGGCGCCGCTCCACGGGGTACGCTGCCAAATGAATGTGGTCATCATCATCATCAACCAAGATCTTACCGCGTAGACTCGAGTTAGCAAATTTTGTAACGCCGCCGTAGACAGAAATTATGAATGATATCTTGATAACGGTTCCTATCATTTTTGTTTTATATAAACGGGAGAATACTCACGTTTAATTAAATCGGATACTCGGACTTTAGTTTCGATCACATATACGGTGACCTTTTTCAAAGAGTGAAAACAGAGTATAAAGAAAACAAAAATGTCAAAACCACGTCCACTTTCATAATAAAACGGTTCCTATAATCTCGCTGTGGATATGGAAGCAAGCATGAACTGTGCATCTCACTGCTCATATTTTAGGGTCTCTTGATATTGGCCAAGCTGTTCTGGTGAGTTCCAAGGTGGGTTTCCATCGGAGCGAAGACAAAAGGAGTGCAACGAGTGCACGAAACGGAACAAACACAAAAAAAAACATTCTAATTTAATCGATGTGATTCGTCGATACTTGCACTGCTCCAGTCTTCTCTACTCATCTCCGCATCGCCATGGAAACGTACGTACCATATAGGTGGAATAAAAAACCAAAATAATTATCTACGTAGTATATAATTATCTACAATTCTACAACATTCATTAAAATAACAGTCTTAACAATAATTAGGTAGGTTAGTTATACCTTATGAAAAACCCTCTAAGCATTTTATTGGATATGAACTACTTAGTGCATGTAAGTACCGAAGCGGGAAGCCGGTAAAGCATTCCATTGCTCCAGTCTAGCCACTGCGCTTTCGGCCATCTTCCTGCCCATTGTAAATTCTGTATTTTCTTTCAAAAGGTTTCTAACCCATGAAACAGCTACCTTTCTCCTCTTTAATTAACGCAGGCTCTTAAGGTCCAAGTTTCTGGGAAATGTCTATAATTCAATAACAGATTTCATGACATTGCAGTGTGGCATACCTGTCTCATTTCAACAGACTTTAAAAAATGAGGCTTTAAATTCGACTGTACGTTATTGTACGTATGTCACGCGATTACTCCGCCAATTATGAATTAATTTTGATGATTATATTTTTGTTTGGTAGGTGATACTTCAGAGGCCCCATATACATTTTAGCGGAATCGGTTCAGTAGTTTGATTATTAAATCAAAATTCCTGGAATAAATCAAAATTACTGAAAACATGTATTCGACATTGAAGTCGGTTTTAAAAGCTTATTATTATGAACAATGGATTAATTTGAATGTTTGTGTATTTGACTGGATAAATCGCCAGTTAAATACAACAAGAAATCTGTTCAACACAATAAAGTTTATTAACTACTGTATAATGGGATAATTACTCTATAATGGGAACCATCTTTGTGCCCCATCTAATCGTATAACCTCTCCGTTTAACATAGGGTTTTCGACTACACTGGTGACGAGGTGGGCGAACTCTTCAGGCTTCCCTAGACGCGAAGGGAACGGGGCCAAGCGTTTAATGAACTCCAGCATTTTTTCTGGCAAATATGTCACTAGCGGGGTTTCGAAGATACCTAAACAAACAACAGAAAATTCAATAGTTAGACAAATTACTTATCCAGCCACACATCGATATTCACACTAATAATAAGAATGGAAAAGTTTGTGAGTGCGTTAGTATGTTTATCAGTAACATCATTGTCGGTACTCGTAACAAATGGTTTTATCGGTAACAACATAATAGTTGGTTTGCTCCAGCCTATCTACCACGCGAGCCGTGATAAACGTCTATCCACCTATCCTAAATTAGATCCTGGATCCGCAAGCGTATCAGCGTATCTGCAGATTATCTGAATAATATTGGACAAGTACCGAGGAGTGCAGACAGTTAAGGGCAGCTTTGCCGGACTTAAATCCGAGATACTCCCGAAAGCAGCTGAACCTTTAACGTGACAACCGCACACATGCTGCTTGAATCAAACGACGATCCTCGGGTCACCAAGGACGCTCCGGGAGGCCTGCGCCAGCGTCAGCGAGCTGCTGGCATTCATCGGGGATACCGGGTGGCTGGACTAGCTGCACCGAGACTACGCACCGAGGGTCCATGAGGGGCACATCATCGTGCGGAAAAAGCCCGCGCACCAAGTATAAAGTACCACTCTTTTTACCCCTCGAAAAGGAGACAGACGTATCCATAATATGTTAGCTTTATCACGTTCCCACGCGGGGAAAGACCAATTAGTCCTCGGCGCGTGCTAGGAGGGCAGCTGTTATGATAAGTAAGTAAGTTCGTATAGGCTGAGTGGCCAGCCCTAGTGTCAGAGTTAATGTGCCGCCCGAAGGCCTCTGACATGGCTGACGGTTGTTGTCATAGAAACTAGAAGGTAAACAACCGGGACCAACAATTTAACGTGTCATCCGACCCACGGTAGCGCTCAGAAATAAATGCCACTCACGGTCACCCATCCGAAGACTGACCGGACCGTCCGTTGCTTAACATCGGTGATCGTTTAGAATCACCTAGACAAGCTACGCCACGAGCGCTACGCTGTTATGATACTATTTATGTTGTTGTAATAAATAAATGCTGAAAATATGTTGGCCTTAAAAAGTACATACCTGGCGCAATAGTGACAACTCTTATTCCTCTTGTCGCAAGGTCTCTCGCTATTGGTAAAGTCATGCCAATGATAGCAGCAGTGGAGGCGGCATAAGCTGCTTGTCCGATGTCTCCTTCATACGCTATCGTTGACGCTGTGTTTACTATGACTCCTCTCTGGCCATTGCTGTCTGGTTCATTGGATCCGATCACGCCAGCTGCTAGCCGTATCGTGTTGAATGTGCCCACAGTGTTTACCTGCAAAATAAATTGCAGTCACTTCAATAGCTAAAAGTGCAAACATTGTTTACCATCCAGTGAGTGGATAAATTGGTAATACACGCAAAAGGCTAGCTTTGCATAGCATAATCAAATCGCCCTTTTAATAGTCCACCGCTTGACCTGGACCTACCCTCGAAGAGAGTTTGGGCCAACCACACTGGCTTATAATGCCAAGCCGCCTGCCAAGCGTGGGGATTATGGCAACACCTCCCTTTAAGGGAGAGGCCTTCGTCCAGCAGTGGACGTCTTCCGGCTGTTGATGTGACACTGGCTTATTGCGGGTTGGTGCATTCACAAACGCCATTGAATTTCTTCTCGAGATGTATGCAGTTTTTCCTCACAATGTTTTCATTGAAGGACGTATGTAGCAATGCAGACTAATTGGTTACTTGCATGGTATTCTTCTTTGCAACAAGAAGTAAACCAATAACCGTAAAATAATAATGATTTATTACGAAGTAAGTTTCGATGCTTTTTTAATGCTATAAATGCAGCCTACACACATACAATATAACCCATACATTTGTACTAGTGTCACATCACCATGTACTTTGGTGGCCAGTCCGTCCGCCCATCCATTGCATTCGGCTAATAATGTGAATGTCATTGAACCAACTGTTGATAGTAAAACTCTTACATTAATGAGAGTTTGGAAATGCTCCAGGTCACAGGACCGATCCTTATTAAAATTGTATGTCTGATGTGTTACAGCCTGCCCTGCACAGTTGACTAATGTGTCGAGACGTCCAAATTTATCTTTTGCTATTTCTAAGGCTTTGTTTACATCTGTTTCTGATGATATCTGGAAAATAAATGAAAGTTATTAGAGTAATAGATTAATTTCAAACATTGCATGACTATACATATTGTTGGATTTAGCTTTGTCAGCTGCCTAGCATGAGAACCGTGATAAAAAATATCCTCCCTTTTGATCTCGTAAAAATATA
Organism: Erannis defoliaria; assembly: GCA_905404285.2. Taxonomy (NCBI): domain Eukaryota; kingdom Metazoa; phylum Arthropoda; class Insecta; order Lepidoptera; family Geometridae; genus Erannis; species Erannis defoliaria. Next base: position 3,525,724 of record FR990066.1, on the reverse strand, counting down.
GATGTATATGTATTCTACATTTTTGTTTTAATTATACGGGAATACTCACGTTTAAGTTAAAAAAAAACAAAATTACAAAAAAAAAAATACGTAAAAAAATATTAAAATAAAAATGTGACAATACCACGTCAGTTTATCAGCATAATGCTGCTCGACTATCATTAAATTAATTAATTAATTCCATAATATTTCATAGTATTATTTTATATTTATTTATAATATGGTCTAGATGGAGCATGTGTGCGTACTTCGAAGGAACCTGGATTTGAAAACGCCCAAGTAATTAAGTGATTAGTATATTAACTACCAACCAGAACCATACATTCAACAATAGCAATTCAGCGCTAGTGATAAGATAGTGATTTAACTTTTATTATGAAAACTGACTGACTAGACGTGGTTTGACGTGGTGGTGGTTTGGTGGATGTGATTTAACTTCACTGAAACCTACTAGAACAGCATTAGTACTGTGTTAAACTGGTGTGGTTTTAAAGAATAGCCAGTAAAATTATGTCACATGCACCAACCCACAACTGGGCCAGCTTGGTGGATAGGCTCAATTGCCCTTCGAGTGTAGGCCTTTGTCCAATAGTAGACTATTAGCAAGTGGATAATGCTATGCTATATATATAGTATATGTATCGTCATGAGCCATAAGGTTTCCACTGCTGGACGATGGCCTCCCAATAGAGGGGTGTTGCCATAATCCCCACACTTGGCAGGAGGCTTGGAGATCGCAGAATTCTCACCACCGTTAAGCAAGAGGACGTTAATGACGTTGACGTTAACCGTTATCCGGTGGGTCTGGTTGCAGTTTAAGAACATACCCAGGTCCAGTATAGTATATGTATAGCATAGCATAATCCGCTTGTATATACTATATATATATACATTGTATATACTATATAGTATATACAATGTATATACTATATAGTATATACAAGCGGATTATGCGTATATATAATATAAGCGTATATGCGTATATACATATAATATAGTATAATATATGTGTATATATAGTATATCGTCGTCAGCCATAAAACGTCCACTGCTGGACGAAGGCCTCCCCCTTTATAGAGGGATATTACCATAATCCCCACGCTTGGCAGGCGGCTTGGGGATTGCAGAAAGGTCACCACCGTTAACCAAGAGGACGCTGCTGCCCGTCCTCCGGTGGGTCTGGTTGCAGTTTAAGGACAAACCCAGGTCATATAGTATATACAATATATGTATATATATATAGTATTTACAATGTATGTTGTTTATACAATATTTAAACAGCAGTCAATCATGCAGGTCATGGCACCTTAAGAGTATATTGTTCTGTGGTCATCGCTCTATTAAGGGAGATATCAGATACACTACAACTAACTCATTTGTGGAGTTGAGTGAGGAGCTACCATCACATATTCTTAAAAGTAACGCCTGCCATGTGAAAAAAAATGCCTACAAATACACCTCTACAGAAAACTGGGTAGCAATCTTAGTGGATTACTTTACTTACACAACCACTAGAACTGACGACGTTTTCTCCAAGTTTCTTCGCCACTTCTTGAGCCCTCGTCCCTTGAATATCTAGTATTACTACCTTCCCTCCATTTTTTACAAGTCTCTCCACTGTCGCCTTTCCGAGCCCTGATGCTCCTCCTGTTACGAGACTTACCATTCCCTGAAGGAGAAAGAGGTTATGATGATAGGTTATGTTTACTTCGTAGGATCACAAAAGCATATAAAAATACAATGATGAAGTATGAACTCTGATACGAACTTTTAACATATTTAAGTCTTGGTTCAGTTATTACAAAACCTCAAGTTAACACAGTTTTTCCTTGATAATAAAGAAAATAATCAAGACAAACACCATACAATTCAAACACAACACAACATCAATACGGATTGCGGAACGCAGCACCAGCACAACCAAAATCCAAAACTCCAAAAACCGGGCCGGGACAAATTATAAAAATGTCATGTCACTGTCAAAAATCAGCTGTTTCTTGTGCTGCGTTCCGTAATGCGCTAAAAGTGATAATATCGCGAATCCGACCAAATTTAATAGTCATAAAATATAAGGGCTTTGATTTAATTGAGTAATACTTCTGACTTTGGTCGGATTCGCGATATTATCACTTTTAGCGCATTACGGAACGCAGCATTAATATTTCTCTGAGTAAGAGCAAGACTTACATAGTTTTTATGCTCTGAGTGTAACAAAGTACGAATGATTTCTGGAACACATACAGGAACAAACAAGGGAAAATAATGCTACTAAATTAAATGTTGACTCCAATATTGATTTATACGTGCTCTCTTTTCATCATGTGAATAAGTCAATGATTACTTTTCTTTCTTTTGCAGGGTTGATAATGTATTTAATTTAATCGGATAGTAATGGAAGTCGATGGCTTTTATTGTTTTTGTTTTGCGGCATTATTCAATTTATTGTAAATTTCTGACTTAAAGTGCTTTCAATATTGGTTGTAATCATTGAACTATGGCAACGATAGAGCCTCCAGTTTTTATATTGCCCAAGAAGCGGAATGGAAAGAAACATGGATCTATTACGGGCCATGTAGACCACATTATTACAGTGCAAGTAAGTGCAGCAGCTTAAGTACTTTTTGAGTACAGTTTGTTAAAATAATTAACCAATTGTTTTGTGCTAAAATTTAAGATAAATAGGCTAGCTTTCTTTATCTTAATGACTACCTTATTTTTCCCACAAATGTTATTTTAAAAAATATGTTTTTGTTGCGTTAGTAACTTTCCAATGTATTTCAGGGAGCTGCTGATGAAATCCCTATTAAATACATGAATGGCCTGTCACCTGTAACCGAGCACGAAGCTAATGCCACCATCCATGCATCTGTCGAGGAACTGAAGAATAACATGAAAATAAATTTGCCCATCATAAATGATGATGAAGAAATGTATGATACTAACCCTGAAGACACAGCGAAGCATCACATGCAAAAGAATGGCTACCAAGCCATTTTGACCAACAATAGTCGTGAGATCATTGATTTATCACCGATTTACGAAAACTCTTCAGATGCTTGTTCAAGCCACGGAGATTTACGTGAGACAGAAAACGAACTCCACAAAAGCTGCAAAGTACTCAACATTGAAAACAACGAAAGCTCGTCGGCAACTCCTAACAGTCTTTCACAAACTCAGTCCGAAAACAGCTTTGAAATGGGCAATCTCACAGACAGCCTTAAAAATAGCGCCAGAAAGAAGAAAAAAGTAAACATAGTGACTGGAATTAATGAGTCCGATAATACTGATACAGAAATCACTGCATTGAGAATTGACTCTGAAGAATCTATTTCGGTTGATAGCACCCTCGATCCTTCCAAGGATGGGTACTTGACAATGACTGGTACTATCAAGAGAGGAAAGAAGAAAGGTCAAAATGTTGACGTCAAGCTAAACATCTCACGTGAGGAGCTTGAGATTATCGAGGCTGCTATTGTAGCCGAGGAATACAACAAAATGGATATTTCTAAATGTTCTCTGTATAATGGTCCACATGTATTTTTATTCAGTCTGATTTGTATCCCATTTGTTGCCTTGATCTCTGGAGCATATTCATTTTATACGGGCACCATGGCTTGGTATAACATCTTTACCCACATTACTGAGGAAATGTCATGGATTAAAAAGATGTTTCTGGCACCAATTGTGGTGTTACTGTACCCATTTTTGATACTGATTTTTACAGTAGGTCTTGGTTTGTATGCAGGTATTGTGCAGCTCACATTCAGTGGTGCCAACTGGTGGAAGGATGTGAGCGATTTTGAAAAGGGTTTTTATGGTTGGCTCTGCAATACTATTGGGATGTCTGAATGCAGCCCATATGAAGTTGTTATCCTGATGGACGTTAAGCCCACATAAATCATCTTGCCACAACTTGTCTAATCTAACATTTATGTGTATAAAGACAATTCACAGAATACCTTACCAGCTTATCTAGTCACAATTTTATTCATCATGCTGTATTGCTTATTCTGTGCTATTGTAAACATGCACATGTTCTCAACAAATAGTCAGTGTCTTGAAGTCAACATGAACTTATTTTCCCTTGAAAAGTATACCCTTCATAGACCAAAACATCAACCCCGCTAAAGGCCAAATACAGGCATACTTTTGTCATGAAAACAAAGACATAGCTTACAACCTGCACAACATTTAAAGAAAAATAACTTTATTACATAGATGTCAGAATATAGTTGTGCTGCCAGGCACTGCATTTGATATATAACTTGGCAAAAAAGTCTTGAAACTGATATTTCTTTCTCTCCTGGTAATGCTGTGAAAAATCGAATCAGTGGAACAATGATATATAAGGAGCGAGATATGTCATATCGCGGTTTCAAATGCCCCCGTTAAAACGGCCCCAGGGACTGTCTCGCATGTGTGCGATCACTAACCGAGACGCGCGCTATCCCTTTTACTCTCATAAAAGTGCTATCTTCTTTCGCACTCCGGCGCAACTCGTAAACATGACGGCACGGTAGTATTTTCAAACGTTGTTTTATTACGCGATGGCGCATCTTTCGTAATCTTTGCAGCGGATGAAATCACTCAACCATCTTCTCAGACGTAATATGGGGTTAATTGTAATTATAACTGTTTGTGATTTGGCACCCTAATAAATTTCCACTCCTTTTTGCCAAGCTATAAATTGTGCCATATTGTTAAGAAAATTTATAGTTTGTAATAAGGAAAGGGAACTCAACAAAGATTACAGGAAGTTTGTATTGAAACTGAAGGGAACAAGCAAAGAGCTGGTTTTCTAACTGTTGGGTAGAAAGCATTCAGTTGGTAAATTATGAGAACACATACTGTTTTCTTCCCTTAGCTTTCTAGTAGTTTTTACAACTTTTCTATCTATACTATTTACCATAGATGTTCTTTGTCTATTTGAAGCCATGTAATCTGTGTTATCCATAATTATTTGCTCAATTTTGATAAGCACAGTATTGCATTAACATTTTCTAGTCAGCTGCTTTTGTAGTCAAATTTATATGACTTTAGTATTGATATTTAGCATTAGATATACAAGCTTAGATGTAAGTTTTTACATATCTTAAAAATGGTGGGTGGATTTTCATAGGTTTGACATAACACTAATGTATAAACGTTTGCAAGAACTTTATTGGAGTGGCAAAATATCTATATTATACAAAAATAAGAATATTGATAAACAACTGCCAATGAAACATGATAAGTGCAAGTGTGCTTTGGATGCTAAGCAGCTCCTCGAGTCCACTTGGTGAATACCCCAAATAATCAACATCTCTTGTAGATGGAAACGAGCCAAGAATGATGGTGATTATCTACCAGGGCCCATACCATAACATTTTAAAACCATGATTATTAGGCTTAGCTGCTGATGTTGCCTGACTGAGAATTGTATCCCTAAAGATTGCTGTCATGCAGCATCAGCAGCTGAATTGAAATTATATGATTTTATGACATCTCAGTACAGCCTCAGTTATAACAATCTTTGCATAATATAATCAGAATGTATTGTTTACATCCTGCTTATTGTCAAGTATATGTTGACATCACCATTTTTGGAGAGAAAATGGAAGAATCCACCATTTTTGAAAGTAGAGTAATAAATGTATTGGACTTAGGTTAATATAAACCAAAATTCTATGTCAAACATCATAATCAAACTAAAATATTCTGAATAACAATATAGAAAAAAACGTCAGATTTCATCAACAATTATTTGTATTCATCATTTCTATATGATAAGCTTTAAATGTAGCAAGAATTTTTTAAATATTTTACATGTTTTTGTTAATTTTACAACATATAAATACAGTGTCGTATATTATAAAGACTGATGTATGCTAGTCACTATTGTGGCATTTTTTTAATGTAATAAACTCATTTTACAAACTTGCTGTTTAACTAAACCAATATCTACAATAAAAATTATCTAAATCACAATAATAACTAGTCTCACGATGTGTCTTTTGGTTTGCTAGATTGTTTCGTTTGTTGTTCGTTGAATTCTGTGTCAAGCCGTTCTTTGGCTCGCACAATTTTAGACTGTAAATAGAAAGAACCTCCTTTTGCTTTTTCGTTAGAATTGAAAAGATGTTCGTAGTTTTTCTTCATTGTTTCGGAGTCTAACTTTTCTATGTTAAGTATCTGCATGGCTTCTTCTAAAGTGAGTCCAGTAGAAGCGTTGGCTGCTGCTCTTCTCGCACCTTCGGGTCCACCACCAGCTCTCTTAGCAGCCTCCTGCGAGGCGGCTATCTCTTGCTTCAGAGCCCTCGCGAACGCTCTCCCGATCACTTGAGTGCCCAATACAATAATTTGCGCTATGTACTTTGCCATTGCAGACACGAAACTTATCAAGAAAATGTTATTTATTCACATTACGAAATCAGAAAAACAGAAAGTAATTTTGAGGTTATGTTTTGAATTGAACTTCGGTCCGCGGTGAAGGTGACAGACGGCGGACCTGACTGACACTGACAGACAATTGACATAACAAATGTGACTTTGACAGTAAACTGCGTGACTTTGACATGGACGTACTTTTTTCTTATTTTTTTTTTTTCTTATATATTGGCATCGCACGTTGTGCATTCTGCCAGTTTCAAGTTTATTAATTTTCAAGATTTTTTAGTAAAATCAAGTCAAATATATATGTCACAGTCAGTTACACGAAATTAGTCATAGTCGAGTCCAAGTCATGCCCTAGTAAAGTTGTGGCGACTTTACTATGAGCTTCTACGGAGTTGTGAAAACAACACGAAAAGACATGTTTCACCACATTATATCACTTTCCCACATTCGTGCATGTATTTCAACACTCAATGAATAAAACACCACCATTTTAAATCATAAATTCGCGAAAAAACACAAGTTTAAGAAAATAATAGAATGCAGAGACATGATTTTTCCGTGTTCCCGCCAAAACTCATGGACTTGGACGTAGGGCTGTGATGACGGTATAATGTCAAAAAATCAGAGAATTTTTTTCTCTGCAAAAAATACATTTTGTTTTTTGCTTCTTTCCTCCTAGGAGAATTATGGTGTCGCACTTTGTGCATTTGCTAGTTTCAGGTTTTTTTTAATATAATGATTTAGATATTATACATTATTATAGTTCATAAAACATAGTCAATTTTTTTTTAATCAATCAACTCAAGTTAGTTCCAATGAACTCTAGTAAAGTCGTGGCATCTTTACTACAAGCTTCTTCATAGTTTTAGGAAAAGACACGTTTCAGTACATTATATCACTCTTGCGCGTAAATCAGCACAATGAATAAAACACCATAATTTTTATGCATTAACACACGATAAACACAAGTTTTGGAAAATAATACAATGCAGCGACATGATTTTTTGGCGTTTCCGCCAAAAAAACACATCTGTATTAGGATTATGAAACTCAGGGAGAGAGTTAAATCCGAGTTTGATGTTTGGAGGATTTACCTCCTCTATCTCGTTTGAAGAGATAGTTTTAGAATCCTAAAGTAACTGTGAACCATATAATGTACAACCACATTTATCAAAACAAACAATTTGACCGCTTCTAAACGAATAGTCCCATTACAAACCTTCAACATTCGCAAATAACAAATACCAATGGCAATCGCATAGAGCCAAATGCAGAGTTATTCTTTTAATAAAAAAAAATATTACACGCTAAATTCGCGCGTTTTTTGACATTCATCAACAAGTTGTTGTTTTGCTCTTGGTCAAATGGTGCGTCTTGAACGTTTTTGTATTATTTCTGAGTTGTTCTAGTATTATTTATGTGTAAGCTTTAGCGAAAAAGACCGTGAAATCGTCATCTTTTATATACAGTTTAAAACATGGTAAGTAACTTATAGTGCAACAATTTATAGCAAAATATTCGCCTTTCGCGTATCTACTAACAAATTTATAATCTTATGGCAAATCTGGTAAAATGATTGTTTTTATTTCGCGACATCTAAAATTTTACCAAATTACTTCAGCTAAAGCTATTTACATAGGACAAGAACGCTAAAATCGATGAACTTATCAACCTAACCTCCAATCTTGTTCCCGTCTTTTGTATTGAACTATAAAGCAACTACTGGCGTTTTCTGGCATATTTGATGTGCAGCAAGTCCTGTTATACAATCTAAAACTTGCACTAGTACAATTCCCAACTCGCTATATATAAATAAATGCATAAATTTTGTTGAAAAGTTGTGAAAGTTACGATTTCCAGTTTAAACTTCATTGTGATGGTTGGATGTTCTAGAGTTCCCCAGTGCCCGACACGCCGTCAGACCGCGACGGGGCGAGGTCCCGTATGACGTCACCAGCGCGAGAATTCGAGCCATTTGAAGATGAAGGGGAGATCCTCGGAGATAACAACCCTGAGGAAGAGGAAGATGATGGAGAAGAATTGTTCAATGATAATATGGAGGCGTGAGTTGATATTTTTTTCTTTAGAGACCTTAATTTTTACTGCCTTAAAGCTCAGTTGATGATTTCCACCTGACAAAATTATGTAACAAACATAGGTGTTTATTCTGTGTATAGCTGTTATTAAAAAAATATATATTTAAGTATAATTATTATAGTAGAACGATTGTAAAGGGGTCTATGTTAAAGATATAAACAAAAAAGATATCTAAGTATATTCATATTGATTAGTAACCTAAATCATCTTTAAAACACATCTTTTTTTTTCTGTAAGTGTCTGTAGTCTATAACTGCATTATTAAAAACTATATTATTAAAAATAGTACACTGAATACTTTAAAAAAGTATCAGTCCAACCTCGAAAATATCCAACCAGGTTCAAACATAAATTAACTATACAAAAATCAAGATTAGAAATGCAGAGTAGTGGTCCTCATGCAACGGCTATTAAAATGTTTAATAAATTACCTGACGACTTAAAGAGTGATGCAAACGAACATAGTTTTGCATATAAATTAAAAACCTTGCTAATAAAAAAATGCTATTATTCCATACAATACTTTCTTAACAACAAAACTTTATGAATCACATTATGCAATCACACAAAAAACAGACTACACTAAATTTTGGTCATTATGTTAGTAATGTTTGTTACATATAAGCGGCATAATGTGCAATAAACAATTTTGACTTTGATATTGTATGGTTCATAAGGTTCTTGTTTCTATTAGTAGTTATTATTTTTGGTGTTCACAATAAAGAGTTTCTATCTATCTCATCATCATCATCATCAGCCCGGAGGCGTCCACTGCTGAACGAAGGCGTCCCCCTTAGACCGCCACACTGTACGACAACCTGCCATTTGCATCCACCGGTTGCCCGCGACTTTTACAATGTCGTCGGTCCACCTAGTGGGAGGCCGCGCCTACGCTGCGTCTATCTATCTATATTAAATTATATATACAGTTAGGTATAGTTTTCAAATGTTCCATCGCACTCATGGTCAACCTTGCTCTTGTTAGCATAGAGTTCTCTCATTAGGTAATGGAGCATGATGTTCTGTTAGTTCAGACTATTTATTTGTATAGAGTATTACGCTAATAATCAATATTATGTTATTCGATTGCAATCTGAATGCAAACAAGACATTAATTTTGAAACTAAATACAGTCCAGCATATAGAGATCCTCTACGTCAAGTCTGGAATGCATTGAATATAGTTAAAGTAACTGCTAGTTAAAATTACAAATTTAAAATTAACCATTACTCTTACAGAGACTACCGGCCCATGCCAGCACTTGACCGCTACGACACAGAAAACCTTGATGATGAAGACTATGATGCAATGGATATACAGGACCGTGTGGCAGCTGAGCAGGAGCTGAGGAGACGAGACAGGGAAGAGGGCCGAACAAGACGAGATGACCGAGATCTTTTGTATGGTGAGTTTAGTTGTAATAACTAAGTTTGTAAGGAATAGGCATGATTACAAAAAAAATAATTATAACCTCATAAAAAAGCTGATCATCAATAGAGCCTATCAACGAAAACAAAATTTAAAATAAATAAGTTCTAAGTATTTTAATTTCAAGCTAGACAGCGCTATACTGAGCTATGACGTCAAGCCTCAGGCGCGGTATACGAATGCTATACTAACACGTGCTTTGCGAGAAAGGGATAGAGCATCGCATCTTTATCCCCACCTAAAATTTTAAACTCTCATATCTCAGAGATTTATCAGCCAACACAAGTTATTTTTTCAGTATGTGTAATGTATTTAATTATATTCATCACTAAGCCTGTTATTTCTCATAAATTAAACATGAGGCCACACGCCTATTAATGACAAGCTTTAGGGCCTAAACATATGCAGCGCTTCCCAGCCGCAAAAAAACAGCGGCCGCGGCGCCGCCGTATTGCGCATTATATATGTAACAAATAGGTTCAACAATACTGTATGTATGTACTCGTCCTTATTAACAACTTTAACTATGGGGCCAACCCTGAAATAACGCAAAAAAAAACAGCTGTTCCATACAAAAAGCTCATTGACCTTGGACAAAACGTATGGAAAAGCTGTTTTTTTTTGCGTGATTTCAGGGTTGGCCCCGTAGTAAAAGTCGTTCATAATGATGAGTACATACATACCCTTCAGTATTGTAGAACCTTTTTGTTACACATTGTATAAAAAACGCCGCGCCACCGAACATCTCACAAGCGCGACCGGCAGGTTCAAATGCAGGGATAAGTAAGTAACTTCGTATAGGCTGAGTGGCCAGCCCTAGTGTCAGAGTTAATGTGCCGCCCGAAGGCCACTACATGGCTGACGGTTGTTGTTATAGAAACTAGAACAAACAACCGGGACCAACAATTTAACGTGTCATCCGACCCACGGTAGCGCTCAGAAATAAATGCCACTCACGGTCACCCATCCGAAGACTGACCGGACAGTCCGTTGCTTAACATCGGTGATGGTTTAGAATCACCTAGGCAAGCTATGCCGAGCGATACGAGCGCTACGTAATGCAGGGATAGTGAACACATACAAACTTGACCGTGCGGCCGGTGCTGTCGCTATATTCGTCGCGTATGGTCTTGTGTAGTCTTAAACTGCTGCGGCCGCGCAGACGCATGTTTAGCCCTTGGTGTCCAAGTTGATGTATCGCCCGAAGGCCTGTGACAGCTTACAGAGTATGATATGATGGATATAAATTAGACTTTGTGCTAGCTCTTCTCATTCAGATTTCACAAAAGTTTAATGTTAACAACATCCTTACCCTAAACAGTAGGTCATGTGCTTCAACACATTTTTCTGGTATCTCATTTTCTGGTGATCCTGAGAACTGGTATCACCAGTCGTTTTTAGTATCACCATATCTGGTTATGGTTCTACTGGATTCTGGTATCAACTGTTACCACTTGCCATTGGATGGCCTGCCTGCTTATTTTTCATTGTAATATTATTATATTTGAATTGTTATTGGTACAAATCAAATCAATTTTATTCATTATTTTCACCAAAAAACACATTTGGTACAATTTCTATTGTACTAAGTCTGAGTTACAAAAAATTACACAGAAAATCTTAAAACTAACTCTGTTTTTGCCAGATGAGTCGGACGAGGAAGCAGGCGACGCTCCCCGCGCTAAGCGCCGTCGCGCTGCTGAGAAGGCAGCTATGGGCGCTGATGAAGAGGTCCAAGAAGGCATTGAGAGCATAGAAAACCTTGAAGACACTAAGGGATATACCACCAAAGAATGGGTGTCTATGCTGGGGCCAAGAACAGAGATTGCTAACAGGTTGGAATTTTGCATTTTATACATTCAGATGTACAGGATTAATTTTAATGTAAGGCATTATCTAGGATTGTAAATTGATAAGAAAGTTAAACATTAATAAACATGAAAGTTATGAGCCAGGAAACATTTTGTACTTTAGTTCAATTTTAACGCCACTTTGGACGTAAATAAATAACATAAGGAGTACGAAAACTCTAAATTAATGTATCAAGTGGCATAGTTTAGTCCATCAACATTTCAAATAACTTTAGTTGGAACAAATTAGTTCAGTAGTTTGTTCATCCCAATCCTGCAGCCACAGGTCGACATGAAACATTTCTGTTTCTTTCTCCCTTTTCCACACTTTGTTTGATGAAGAGAGCATGCTTTTTAGCCACGCTCATCAATGAGTTCGAGCCGTTGGGGGGTGCATCCTTAAAATAATGCTATGATGCTGATGATAAAAATGCTGATTTCTTGTGACGATATCTCACTGTTTCTTCTTGCAAGCGATACCCAATTAAAACGCCAACTAAGATGGTAATATAAATCATTTCATTTGTGTATGTGATCCACTTTTCGTTTTTTCAGATTTAAGAACTTCCTTCGCACTTACACAAACAGCAAGGGCCAGTTTGTGTACAAGGACCGTATCAGACGCATGTGTGAGCTGAACCAGGCCTCGTTCCACGTGGAGTTTGATGTGCTCGCGAGACGGGAGCAAGTGCTCGCTTACTTCCTGCCTGAGGCACCTTTTCAAATGCTCCAGATATTTGATGAGGTTTGTATAACTCTTAAAATCATTTGATAGAAGTCAGCTGCTTATGGTAGTAGCAGGCTGTTGGCTACCTTGTCTGAATGGGACACCAGGCACCAGGTGGCTGGAATAACTGCACTGGGTCTACGTATTGAGGAGCCTATCGAGGATCTGTGTTGCAGAGAAGGCTTACTCATCAAGTACCATGTCTGCCACCACAAACTCGAATTTCTTTGCATGCGAGATGGGAATGAGAGTCTTAATCTTGCAAAGACAGATTCAAGGCTCTGTGGCTCACGACTCTGGAAGAAAGATGGCTGCGTGGAGACATTTAAAATCTTGAAATCATTTAAAATCCTGATCCTCACTATTAAAGACTACACTAGAGAAAGTAGACGCCATAAAATTCTTTTGCAGCCAGATCCATCACAGACCAACAGTGCACACCATATCCTCGGCAATAGAATCGTTTTTAATTGGAACAGGTTGCCTGAGGATATAATTTCATTAAAATCCTTAAACGCATTTAAGAACAGTCTGGATAAATGGATAAAAAAGGAGAAGATAGATTTAACGGACAAATACTGAATTTCAACACTGTTTGAGATAGGCACATCAGCATATGCTGCTCGACATCAGCCATTTATGCATGTATTTGTTTATTTATCAGGCAGGCCTCCCCCTTAATAGAGGGGTGTTGCCATAATCCCCACGCTTGGCAGGCAGCTTGGGGCTCACAGAATGCTCACCACCGTTAACCAAAAGGACACTGCTGCCCGTGCTCCGGTGGGTCTGGTTGCAGTTTAAGGACATACCCAGGTCCAAGACCAAGTTAAGATCTTACTTCATATGCTGCTCGCCTATCATTAAATAAATAAATAATATAAACACTTCTGTAGTACTATTAAATATTCTATGCCTCGATTCTAGCACTAGCTCAAGAAAATATATATTTCCTCCACAGGTGGCCAAAGAGATCGTCTTACAGATCTTTCCTTCCTACGAACGCGTCACATCTGATATCCACGTCCGAATATCTGACCTGCCTCTCATAGAAGAGCTCAGAACTTTCCGGAAGCTCCACCTGAACCAGCTAGTGAGGACGGTGGGGGTGATCACAGCCACTACTGGAGTACTGCCACAGTTGTGTGTGGTGAAATACGACTGCAATAGATGTGGGTATATATTGGGACCATTTGTACAGTCGCAAAATGCTGAGGTGAAGCCGGGGTCGTGTCCAGAGTGTCAGAGCACTGGACCTTTTATGGTGAGTTGTTTCTATTTTTAACCGATTTAAAAAAAGGAGGTTCTTAATTCAACTGTTTTTTTTGTATGCATGTTACGCGATTACTCCGCCGCCTATTATGAATTGATTTTGATGTTTCTTTTATGTTTGGCAGGTGATACTTCAGTGGTGGTCCTATATAATTTTTATCAAAATCTGTTCAGTAGTTTGGTTTTTAAATCAAAATAACTGGAAAATATGAAGATGTCATCCAAGTAGTCGAAATTGAAGTCATTGTATTTAAAAAAAAGCGTATTTTAGGTTTTTTCATCACAAAATAAAATTTGTTATTTAAGTATTGTAGTAACAAGAAATTAACCTTTTTTATCTCCTTAATTTTTTCATGCTGCTTCAGATGAGTCAGACTTAAGATAGTAAGTAATCCCTAAAATATTTCTGTCCCATGATTATTGACGGATTACTTTATTACTTCATTACTCCGTTATTTGTACTGTTTTCTGGTTTACCAAAGGCCGGTCTCTCTGGTTTACCGAAGGCCCTTGTATCTCTGGTTTACCAAAGGCCCTAGTCTCTCTGGTTTACCAAAGGCCCTTGTCTCTCTGGTTTACCAAAGGCCGGTCTCTCTGGTTTACCAAAGGCCCTTGTCTCCCTGGTTTACCAAAGGCCCTTGTCTCTCTTGTTTACCAAAGGCCCTAGTCTCTCTGGTTTACCAAAGGCCCTTGTCTCTCTGGTTTACCAAAGGTCTCTCCATTACTTTCGGTTATTAGCCTTGAAAATATTAAAAATTCAATTTAAGTTTTCTTCGATACATAGCTGCTCTGATACTTGCCGCTTCCTGGCCAAATTGCATCAAGAGAGATCTGTTTAGTTGCAGAGTTAAGTAGACTGATGAAATAAATTCACTTATATTGAGTACAGAGTAGAGAAGGAACCACAAAATTCCATCATAAAAAGTGACTTGCCTTTTCCAGGTGAACATGGAACAAACTGTGTACCGGAACTACCAGAAGGTGACGATCCAGGAGTCCCCGGGGCGCATCCCCGCAGGACGCATCCCCCGCAGCAAGGACTGCATCTTGCTGGCCGACCTGTGCGACCGCTGCAAGCCGGGAGACGAGGTCGACCTCACCGGCATTTACACCAACAACTATGACGGCTCACTCAACACTGAGCAAGTGAGTATTCTTTAACAAACCAACCAACTCTGCAATATGTCAGAGCAGGGTGGCTAAAATGGTCGCGTTTAGCAATTCTGCATACGATCCCATGATGATACATTTCACAAATCGTAAAACGGTCACTTAAGCGCCAATTCATACTATGATTTTGCAAATTTTTCTATTACGAACTTCATTCGTTTGACAGTTTTGTATAGAAAGTCGTAAAATGGTCTATGAAAGATGAATTGCATAAAGTAAACAAGCAGATTCGTTAGAAGTTACTAGATAGCAACTTTTTACAATTCATTGTGCTAAGAATTCATAAGATGAACTGCTTTTAGGGGAATTGCTTAATGCGGGCATTTTAGACCCCCAGGACCACTCTACGCCAAATCAAGGGTTTTCTAATGGATCAGGTCCTCATCATTATCATCAGCCCAGAGACGTCCACTGCTGAACGAAGGCCTCCCCCTTAGACCGCCACACTGTACGACAACCTGCCATATGCATCCACCGGTTGCCCGCGACTTTCACAATGTCGTCGGTCCACCTATATATAGGTCACCTATAGGTCTCCCACTAAGCTGCGTCTTCCGGTTCGCGGTCGCCACTCAAGAACCTTTCGTCCCCATCGGTTATATGTGGCCTGCCCATTGCCACTTCAACATTGCAAATCTAGCTATGTCGGTGACTTTGGTTCTTTAGCGATTATCCACGTTCCGGATTGTATCGCGCAAAGTAACTCCGAGCATAGCTCTCTCCATTGCTCGTCTTTGTTTTGGATCAGGTTCTGGTCTCATGCAAATATGTATTAAATCTCTCGCTGTCGCTCTGTGATATTGTTTGACTATTTTAAAGCAGTTAATAGACTGTCTTCTACAGGATTAGTTCTAATGAATTAGTATCCTTTTAAGGGCGTATTCTGTACATCAAAACAAACAGCTTTTACTAGGGGACCAACATTGAAAACGCGAAAAAATTATCAGCTATTAGCTATCAGCAAAATTATTATCTATTATTTGTGATTATAACTGATTATAACTAACCCTGTATAGCTCAGTTATAAGCATGTCTGCTACCCACGCCCTAAAGCTCTGAACTTTAGGGCGTGGGTTCGATCCCCACCCAAGACAAAAACATATTTGACGAACATAGATGTTTGTTCTGTGTCTGAGTGTAGTTAGTATTTACAAAAAAATATATACAAATATTCCATCAGCTATCTGGTTTCCATTGTACAAGCTTTGCTTAGCTTGGGGCTAGATGGCGCTCTGTGAAAAATGACCACCGAAATTTATTTGTTTATATAAATAAAGTTATTTTATTTATGTCTAACCAGGGTTTCCCAGTATTCGCTACCGTTATCATCGCGAACTACATCGTCGTGAAAGACTGCAAGCATATCGTCGAATCTCTAACAGATGAAGACGTGGCTAATATCGTGAAGCTGTCCAAGGACCCTCGTATTGGAGAGAGGATCGTGCAGAGCATTGCCCCTTCCATATACGGACACGATAATATTAAAAGAGGGTTAGCGCTGGCGCTGTTCGGTGGAGAGTCGAAAAACCCAGGTAACAAAAGCTGTAACCGGTAAATAGTACCGAAACTGCGCGTGATCTTGTGTACAAATCACATGGCCCTTACACGAAATAAAATAAATGGGGAAATTGTAACTCGATCATAACCTGTGATGAAATATAGGGTAGATCCCCGATCGCCGTTCGAAATCGGCACCGTCAAAACAAGGCATAAATAGCGTAATATGCCTTGTTTTGCTCTCAGTCGCGTGTGACCGCGACAATCGTGTGACGTGTTACGATGCCGAATGTTTTACACGCTCACAAATGTTTTACAACGCTATTACAGAGTGATAAGGTTCATTATTAAAATTAAACAATATCCGCTTGTGAACTATTTTTATATTAGCTGGAGAGGTATATATATATATCTGTTTAAGTAAGTATTGGCGTGGCGACACTTGTGGTATGATGTTCATGAGACTGTATCTATAGTATATTTGATTTGAGATTAACCCATAGGGAGAACCCAGCGGGTCCACTTCCCAGCTATAGCGCGGCCATACTGCCATAACGTTCTAACTCAGATAGCGCATAAGAGCGAGTGATTAGTGCACAAGGTTTCGCACAGTTTCGGTATTCTCTAGTTATTGTCTATATTTTCATCATCATCATCAGCCTACATTAATCCACTGCTGGGTAGGCCTCTGCTAGCGCTGTTACCTGCAGTTTTTACAAAAGACAATCATATATGTATGGCAATAAACAAAAACAATTTACTTATAAAAAGTAGTACAACTGAACAATAGAGAAAAAAATAAGAAGAAGTATTGTTCATTTATTTTTGCCAGAAAGCAGCCCCAAGTCTGCATGATGCTCTCCGCCTCCAGTATCTTAGATATATCAATACTCCACCCAGTCTTAGGGCATCCGAAGTTATAAAGTAAAATTTGTTATTTTATAATAGGCTAGATGACTGATGTTTATATTGTTGAAACCAATAGCTTTGATGAAGAATTTAAGTAAATATAGTACGTTTATTGAAAAAAATATTTTAATCGGTTAGTAATGTTCTGATATATGAGCGTTTAAAGTTTTTGTTAGAGACAACTCTGTCCCTTTCCCACAAAACAAAAATGACGTCACGCCTTACTTGTCAGAATAGTATTTATATGGCGTACAGAGAAGTGACGTCACGATTTGCTGTTTAGCCTCTCTGTCTAGCATGATATTAAAATGCTCATAAGTTGATTATTTTTGATCAGATTTTCATTTTCTTTTCATTAATCAGCTATATTTATGGGCCACATTTTAATAGGACAATAAAAAGAACAGTCATCTACCCTATTCTACATGTTTTTACATGCACTGCGTAGATGTGTGTTGAAATGTATTTCTCCAATTTATGCTATTTTCTTCGTTCAGGTGAAAAGCACAAAATTCGAGGCGATATCAACGTCCTAATCTGTGGCGATCCGGGGACAGCTAAATCACAGTTTCTCAAGTACACTGAAAAGGTAAACAGTTCTATGTCATTGTTATTAATCTACATAATTATGTGTTTGAACACATCTCACCTATTATAAAATGATGGTGGTCACTTCATGTGAACAGGAGTTTCTGTGCCTGAAGTCAAACGGTCACTCGGCTTCAGGCACAGAACAGTAAGACAACGTCAAGTCCAATCATGAATGCCCTAGTAAAGTCCTGGCAACTTTACTACAAGATTCTTCGGCGTTTTGAAAACATTAAAAGACTTGTTTCACCATGTTATTACTTGCCCACACTCATGTCACATGAGTCATGTGTGTAAATGGGCACTTAAAGAGTAACTTAATTTTTATACATTGACAACCGAAAAAACTTAAGTTTGAAGTAGACATGATATTTTTCGCGTTCCCGCCAAATTTCTGCTGATTGAAATATACACATAATACACAGTATTGCCAAGAGAGAAAAAAAACGTTTCCATTTAAAAACTTTTTTGACAAGTGATAGGTTTTCTTACAGAAAAGTTTCAATTACAGATAGCACCCAGGGCCGTGTTCACGACGGGTCAAGGCGCCAGCGCAGTCGGTCTCACGGCGTACGTGAGGAAAAGTCCTACAACACGGTACGTGCGGGCTTATAACCTATCCTAACATTCTGTGACCCGTTTCTTTTATACCATAGTAGGCAGAGCTAGCAACTGGATGCATATGGCAGGTTGTCGTACAGTGCGGCGGTCTAAGGGGGACGCCTTCGTTTAGCATTGGACGCCTCCGGGCTTATGATGATGATTATGTGTAAATATCAAGCAGACAACCCTAACGTTACACGTGCCGCGTCAGGAGGGATAGAGCTACGTGATAGAAAGAGAGCGGTATATCTAGGTTAATATAGCGAGCGGTATCCAGCGCTGTGCGAGTTGAATTGCTACTTTATTGCCTAGTAGATAGAGTCCTTATTTATTTCAGTTCCTTTGCGGAGTTAACTTTCTGTACGTAGCACTATTATTTATTCTGTGACGTAACCTCTAATCAATCTAAAAAACAAACATTCTTAATATTTATTTTCCAGAGAATGGACGCTGGAAGCTGGCGCATTAGTGTTGGCAGACAGAGGTGTGTGCCTTATAGACGAGTTCGATAAAATGAACGACCAGGACCGTACCTCGATACACGAGGCCATGGAACAGCAGTCCATATCTATATCCAAGGCTGGCATAGTCACTTCACTACATGCTAGGTAAGGATGCCTTTTTTTAATGCTAGACTGACTACTAGGTGCCTATCTCAATTGATATTATATTATGACCTATTATGAGCCAACCTAGCTCCTTGAAGTACCAAAGCGAGACTGGGCCGCTGGCATAGTAGTGGGTTAGGTTGACCTTAACTGATGCTAAGAAGCAAACGGCACATTAATACAGCCACAGCCTTGTAGCTCAGTTGGTAGCATGTCTGCCTTCAGAGCTGTAGGGCGTGGGTTCGATCCCCACCCAGGGCTAGCATTTATGTGACGAACATAGATGTTTGTTCTGTGTTTGGGTGTAGTATGTATTATAAGTATATATTTACGGAAAAAAAATATATATAAGTATTCTATCAGCTATCTGGCTTCTATAATACAAGCTTTGCTTAGTATGGGGCTAGATGGATGGCGCTGTGTTTAAAATGTCCCCCAATATTTATTAATCCAAGAAGCGCGAAACGCAATCATCTGAAACTGTCAGAAAAAATCACTACCGGGCAAAGGCTTCCTCTTCCAATGTCCAATAACACAAGAAAAAAAAACGTAAATCGAAACTGGCTAATAACACTGCACGCAAGTGTAGTCCGATGCTAGCGGGACGCGGGCGCAACGCGGGAAGCAGGCGGACTGATCGGCCAATCGCGAGGACGCGTGGCGTCGACCTCCCCTCGCGCACCCTTCGATCCGCCAGACACCGTAAAATCGTCACTGCGCAGCCAAGGCCATAAAATATACAATATACAATAAACATAGAAAGTATGAAAAATTAAATATCTGGCAGGACTTGAAGCTGCATACGAGCAATCTCCAGGTTTCCATCCCGACTGCCAGTTAAGCTACAGAAGTCTCTGACATACTCGCCATAATTCACAAAATGTACACCACAACTGTAATGTGTGTGTAGACGTCTTAATTTTTCATTCTGTCTTTGCGTTAATAACATAGAAATACCCGTGAAAACACTTCATATGAATATTCCCTAGAATTCCAATATTTATTTTTGCAACCACAATAGGGTAGATGACTGATGTTTATATCGTTGAAACCAATAGCTTTGATGAAGAATTTAAGTAAATATAGTATGTTTATTGAAAAAATAATTTAAATCGGGTATTAATGTTCTGATATATGAGCGTTTAAAGTTTTTGTTAGAGACAACTGTCCCTTTCCCACAAAACAAAACATGACGTCATGCCTTAATTGTCAGAATAGAGTTTATATGGCGTACAGAGAAGTGACGTCACGATTTGCTGTTTTGCCTCTCTGTCTAGCATGATATTAAAATGCTTATAAGTTGCTTATTTTTGATCAGATTTTCATTTTCTTTTCATTAATCAGCTATATTTGTGGGCCACATTTTAATAGGACAATAACAAAAAACCAATCATCTAGCCTATTGTTCATTCACCTTACCGAGTTCGTTTTCGTCCACAGATGCTCAATAATAGCAGCTGCTAACCCGATAGGCGGACGCTACGACGCGTCCCTGACGTTTACGGAGAACGTGAACCTGTCCGAACCCATTCTGTCGCGTTTCGACGTCCTCTGCGTCGTGAGGGACGAGGCTGATCCCATGATGGACAAACACTTGGCCAAGTAAGTCTTCTATTGTTTAGTATTTTCTTGTTTAGCTTTTCAGATCTTAGAATATTTTTTATATTCCACGATATCTCTTAGAATTCTTTGGTTTTTTGATTTCGTAATACTTAGTTGCCTATGTTTCTCACTAACCTTTGATTTATAATTAAACATACCAAACCAACAATCACAACGATCATGAAAAACAAAACTTAAAAAATTGAACATAAACATAACTTAAATAATTCAGTACATAGGTCTAAATTAAAATAAATAATAATTACTTACCGAAGCACCAGTCAAAAACTTAAAACTAAACGAGAAGTCCACCACGGCCGGGCCCGCTGCTAAAAGTGCCCATCAAACCAGCGGCATTTCCCCGCTGCATGGGCTTCCCCGCTGCAACGAGATGCATTGGGCTAAATACTGTCCTGACCGCGGGTCCCTACCCTTCTCTTTCAGCCCTAACTCAGGCACAAATTTCTTGGCATCTGACCCCCACGAGCCCGCAGTATCGACGGCAAACGGGACGAACTCGTACGCCGACTCCAAGCACGCGTATTTTTAACTTAAATAAATCTGATGTATGTGCGTCTGTCTGATGTGTGTTTGTAATTTTGAATTCGAATACTTTTTATGTGATGTAAGATGAAGCAAATAGATTTAAAAGATACCTTGACTCCTTTCTTGTTATATACTGAGTGAACTTTGTTCCTTTAGAAAAAAAAATGGGTGTAGTGTACTCATCATTATGAACAACTTTTAGTAAGAGGCCAACCTTGAAATCTCGAGAAAAATATCTGGTTTTCCATAGAAAAAAGTTTACTGACCTTGGACAAAACGTATGGAACAGCTGTTTCAAATCGATTTCAAAGTTGTCCATAATGATGAGTACACTACACCCAAATTTTTTCGTGAAGGTAAAAGAGATCACCCCGTACATGTCTCAGGAAACTCGGAAGCATGCTACTATAGTCACCGCGTTACCAACTGAGTCGTGCGGACATAAATCATCGCCGCACGACCCACAAGTGCGAGCGAGATAGACATAGTGAATGATTTATGGCCGCACGACTCGGTTGGTAACGCGGTGAGTATAGCATCGATCCTGTCCCTAGGTTCGTAGTGAGCTCGCACATCCGGCACCACCCCACGCAGCGCGGCGCCGCGCTCGACGACAACGAGGCGCCCGACCCCGAGTTCGCGCTGTCGCAGGACTTGCTCAAGAAGTACATCGTGTACTCGCGGGAGAACGTACATCCTAAACTACAGGTCAGTAGTGAGCTCCCGCGCCCCACACTTACTACTATAAATACTTAAATAGGCTAGATGATGTTATTTTCTTTTTTATTGTCTTATTAAAATGTGGCCTATAAATATAGCTGATTAATGAAAACTAAATGAAAATCTGATCAAAAATAAGCAACTTATAAGCATTTTAATATGTATCATGCTAGACAGAGAGGCGAAACAGCTAAATTATGACGTCACTTCTCTGTACGCCATATAAATTATATTCTGACAAGACACAGAGGTGTGACGTAATTTTTTGTTTTGTGGGAAAGGGACAGAGTTCTCTCTACCAAAAAATTTAAACGCTTATATATCAGAAAACATTAATAACCCATTTAAATTATTTTTTCAATAAACATATTATATTTACTTAAAGTCTTCATCAAAGCTATTGGTTTCAACGATTGCTGCGTTCCGTAATGCGCTAATATCGCGAATCCGACCAAAGTCAGAAGTATTACTCAATTAAATCAAAGTCCTTATATTTTGTGACTATTAAATTTGGTCGGATTCGCGATATTATCACTTTTAGCGAATTACGGAACGCAGCAGATATAAATATCAGTCATCTACCCTATTACTACCTGTGACCTGGTAAATTATTAATTGATATTTTCCAGTTACCAGCACTAAAAAACCGTCCTCGTGACATCTACTATAGGGTTGCAAATTATTATGAAGATTTATCCTTTTGGGTTTTAAAATACAACAATCGCACGCATTTTGAGACTGACTTTCTGTGAGCTTAGTTCTTCTCAACTACGATACAGAGCTTGGTACCATTTTCATATCAGAGATAATTTCTTGCGGAAAGTTTATATTTATACAGTAGTAAGCATGAGGAAAGTTTAAAGATATAATTTGGGTTTATAATTTAATTCATTAAGATTCTGCTTCTCGTCCTGTGGTGGTTCTGGATGCAGTTATAAGACCTATACCTGGAGGGCTAAAATGGTCGCGTTTAGCAATTCTGCATATGATCCTATGATGATTCATTTCGCAAATCGTAAAATGGTTATTTAAGCGCCAATTCATACTCTGACTTTTTTTAATGATTCTATTACGGAATTCATTAGTTTGACAGTTTTCTATAGAAACTCGTAAAATGGTCGACGAAAGATGAACTGCACAAAGTCAACTTGCAGATTCGTAAGAAGTTATTCGAGAGCAACTTTTTACAATTCATTTTGCTAAGAATTCATAAGATGAACTGCTTTTAGGGGAATTGCTTAATGCGACCATTTTAGACCCCCCTATTCAACTATTCCTAATTCAACTTTGTATCCCATCCCAAAATTTAACGCTTTAACGATTAACGAAATTAACTTTTTTTATTAACGAAGTTAACTTTTGGATAACTGTGCCCACCTGTGAATATACATGTAAATTGTAGTAGCATCACTATAAGGCTAGTATAGTATTATTATTATCTTTGGTATTAAGTGTGATGATGATGAAATACGTTCGATATTAATTTACGCCATTTTCCCCTAGAACATGGATCAAGACAAAGTAGCGAAGATGTACGGTCAGCTCCGTCAAGAGTCGCTAGCTACCGGCAGCTTGCCCATCACCGTGAGGCATATTGAATCTGGTAGGTATACGCTTTTTGACTAACTAAATAACTAAACTAACTACAACTACTACCTAATTTCATATCGGGCTCTACAGGATTCTCTGTGTGGCCATAAATTAAAGAAAATCAAACATTTACATTTTATAAGGAGGTAATTAACTCAAGTTCCTTTCTCGTAAAGGGACTACAGAATTTAGAATGATTGACTTCATGTTTGTCTACAGAGCACTAAGGCTCTCGTCTAGCATGGAATTAAAATACATACTGTTTTCGTTTTTCATGTAAAGGGCCGCCTTTTAAGTTTTATCTTTTGCGATTATAATAACGTAATGCACTTCGCTACGTTTAAATCTGTTTTTGGAACAGTTATGCCACTCCAAAGTAGGCTCAAGGCGATTCAATATGGCCGATTAGAAACTTCATAACTGGTTCTTTACAAGGCTGGAACCGGAGTTTTGAAAAAAACATGTCGTTGCATTCTATTATTTTCTTAAATTTGTGTTTTTTCGCGAATTATTGATTAAAAATAGTGATGTTTTATTCATTGAGTGTTGAATTACATGCACGAGTGTGGGCAAGTGATATAATGTGGTGAAACATGTCTTTTCGTGTTGTTTTCAAAACTCCGTAGAAGCTCATAGTAAAGTCGCCACAACTTTACTAGGGCATGACTTGGACTCGACTATTACTGGTTTCGTGTAACCGACTGAGATTTAATGACATATTTGACTTGATTTTAAAAAAAGGAACTTGAAAATTCATAAACTTGACAATGGCAGAATGCACAACGTGCGATACCAATAACTAAGAAAAAAAAATGGCTGGAACCATTGATCACAAAGATTTTTCTAAATTTTGGAATAAAATAAATATTAGTTAGGGCTAACTCAGGACTATTATGGAGGTTGGTGCAGAACTCTACGAATTGCTGCTCCAAATACTGAATTATTTGGCGAGCTGTGTTCAAGCTTACTTTGCCATATGCATTGCCATTGGACGATGCGTCGCTTTGGATATGTTCCTTTTTTTCTTCGTTATTGGCATCGCACGTTGTGCATTCTGCCAGAGTCAAGTATATTAATGTTCAAGTTTATGTAGTATTATCAAGTCAAATATGTCATGAAATCACAGTTAGTCACACGAATTTAGTTATAGTCGAGTCCAAGTCATGCCCTAGTAAAGACGTGGCGACCTTACTATGAGCTTCTACGGAGTTTTGAAAACAACACAAAAATACATGTTTCGCCACATTATATCACTTGCCCACACTCGTGCATGTAATTCAACACTCAATGAATAAAACACCATTTTTAATCATTAATTCGCGAAAAAAAACAAGTTTAAGAAAATAATAGAATGCAACGACATGATTTTTCCGTGTTCCCGCCAAAACTTCTTTTGTGTAGGTTGTCTGCCTGCTTCGTCATAGGCCACATCAAAAAAGTTACGTTATGATTGGTGCACGTGTTTCTTCACGTTTCAGTGATCCGTATGAGCGAGGCGCATGCGCGCATGCATCTCCGTCCGCAAGTGAGTGAAGAGGACGTCAATATAGCGATACGCACCATGCTCGAGAGCTTCGTCGACACGCAGAAGTACAGCGTCATGCGAGCTATGAGACAGGTAACTCCCCAACACTGATACTTCTGTTAGACAGCACAATGTATGCGTGGTTCTTTTTCTTTATGTATTTATGGCATCGCACTGTGCTTTCTGCCTGCGTCAAGTATACAATACAATACATCTTTATTGTACACCATTCGATAAAAGATCTTAAAAACTAATAATGGTACATACATCGGCAGTACAAGGGCCTTATCATCTTAAGCGATTTCTTCCAGGCAACCATTCATATTATTATTTATTTTTTAAAGTTTTTATTGTATCGAGTCAAATAAGTTATAAAGTCATTCACACAAAACTAGTCACAGTCAAATGCAAGTCACGCCCTAGTAAAGTTGTGGCGACTTTACTATACTAGTAAACTTGTAAGTTTTTACGGAGTTTTAAAAATACCCAAAAAGACATATTTCACCACATTATATCACTTACTCTTGTTTGTAATTTGATTTTTAATGAATAAAACAGCAACATTTTTTTTTATTATTAATTCGCGTAAAAAAACTTGTCTTAGAAAATAATACAATGCAGCGACATGATGTTTTCGCGTTCCCGCGAAACTCCTATTCGTAGTCTTAAATCGTCAGTCAGAAGTCGTCCAACGCTGGACGAAGACCTCCCCCTTAATAGGGAGGAGTTGCCATAATCCCCACGCTTGGCAGGCGGCTTGGGGATCGCAGAATGCTCACCACCGTTAACCGAGATGACGCTGCTGCCCGTCCTCCAGTGGTTCTGGATGCAGTTTTAGGACACATCGAAGTCCCGGTACTCCGTCTCAGGCACGTGGTTGTAGTTTCCTTTCAAACAAATCTCTTTCTTTTAGCATGGCAGGATTAGATTGCACTTCAGATGATTAGCATAATTAGCCTTTTCTTTGGGCTAGTATTAGAATGGCTAGATCGCAAAATGACTTCATCTCGCTTAGGTCACATCTCAAAATATCCGAGTCTCAATTTGACTTAATCTCATCTATTCCACATCTCAAAATGTCCAATTCGCAAAATGACCACACCGTTACTAGTTAACATAACAAAAAGGATAATATCAATTGGACCCGATAGGTGGCGCTGCGATCAAATTCTAGGACTATTTAATTGAATTTTAAGACGATATGTTGTGTTGTCGTATATGACTTTTATTTTTATTTTTTATATATGTTTCAAAGCTTTTTTACGTAAACAAGATGTTGATGGGCACAGACAAAATGAATAGAGTAATATAGTACATGCAATAAATAAAATATATTTAAATAATTATGTTTGTAACTGTCCAGACTTTTTACGGCGTAGTTATTTTAGCAATTCTGATACTTGTACTTTTTGTAATGTGGAACTAGATGAGATTAAGCCAAATTGCGACTCGAATATTTTGTGATGTGGCCTAAGTGAGATGAAGTCATTTTGCGATCAGCCATTCTAATACTAACCCTTTTTTTATAGTTACTGGGCATGAAATCTAATAACTCAGGGTGACGATCGTAGTGCAGTGCGGCGCAGAATTTTGTTCGCAAGTTCACAATTAATCAGGCACTGCTAATGTTATGGGCAGACCTGATGCCCACCAAGCTAATGTCTCGCTGGTCTCTTCATTGCATTAAAAAAACCTCCTGTAGGCTACCTTTCTGATTGGTCCCATAGAAATTTCATCAAAATCGGTTCAGTAGTTTGGGTTTTAAATCAAAATAATTGGAAAATTATGTCATCTATAAGTAACGAAATTGCGTATCTTGCTTTGAAGTCATTTCTTTTAAATAGCTTATTTAATCATAATTTATTATTTTTCAGACATTCCAAAAATACCTCTCCTACAAGAAAGACCACAGCGAGCTTCTGTACTACATTCTCCGACAGCTAACAATGGACCAGCTGGCCTACATGAGAGGCCTTCACCAGCACTCGCAGGCCTCTATCGAGGTATCAGAGCGAGACCTCACCGAGCGAGCCAGACAGATCAACATCTCGGACTTGAAGCCATTCTATGACAGCCGGATATTTAAAATGAACAATTTCAGCTACGATCAGAGAAGGAAAGTGATTATTCATACAATGCCTGAAGCACCTACTGTATCGTAAATAGGATAATTTATAGCTTGGCAAAAAGTCTTGCTCTTTTCAACCGACTCGTCCACTGCGCCTTTTGTGTGCCAACCCGTCAATTAAAATTACATTGTTTAAAAACTTACCATAAGAGTGTATAAACTAAAAAAATACTCGAGACATTTTCCGTTAGTGAAAAGTCACCGGAACAGCTTTGATCTTTGGATCCTTCAAGCAGAACAGTTCTTATCAAACGTTTTTAACCGACTTCAAACAAGGAGGACGTTCTAGGTTTTTTTATGTATTTTCACCGATTTCTCCGTCAATAATTGAGGACTGATTTTTAAAATATATTTTTTATTTGAAGCGGTATACTCCCGATATTAATTTGAAGCTGGTTACTTGTTGGATAAAGCGATTATTCCAAGCAGAAATGGCGTCGGGTGCGGACATTGCAAGGGCGGCATGCCGTTCCATTCAAATATCGTACAAACGCACGGAAATAAAGTCGCAATTTGAAAGCGATCGGGTGCGCCGTGTCGGGCCGTCTTCCATACCATTCGATGTGTACAAATTGCGACCTTATTTCCGTGCGTTTAGTAAGAAATTTAAATGGAATGAAAAGACGCCCGTGGCATGTCCGTGACTACGCCATTTCTTTGTGGCCTGCGCCTCAGATGAAATTGACTGTATATTGCTAGTATTTAGAAGTATATGCGATAGTGGCGCCCCCGTTAATTTCTTGTTTTTTTGCCAAGCTATGTGTCTTTCGTTGCCCACCTATTGTAGTTTTGTCATTTTTATTTTATACATTCATAAATGTTGAAATGCTCGAATCTGAATTGAATTACATTGTCAATAAATAATAGTATTATAATTTGTGACTTTCATTTATGTATTGTAATTTATAAGTTAATATTTCAGTCTTTGTAAACCGCTACCACAAGAGGCCTTCGGTGATGTCCCATCAACGTTCGTCCACTGCACCTTTTGTGTGCCAACCCACCAATAGGGAATATGCATGAGTTTCAATTATTAAAAATAATAGGATCAGTGGAGTCTGAATCTGTTTACATCGAAAAAATAATTCAAAACTGCGCTAATTGATAATATCGCGAATCCGATCAAATTAATAGTCACAATATTTAAGGGCTTTGATTTGATCGAGTAATAATTGCGACTTGGTCGGATTCGCGATATTATCACTTAGCGCATTACGGAATGCAGCAAATGTAAGTACCCTATTTTATTTCGAGAGACATAAAAAATTTGAACTGTGTTTTAGCGACAGACATTATTAAAACAACAATAAATCATGCTACATTTTATTCCTTGGATTTGAAGAAGTATGTATGTAAATAAACAGAAGAATTCATGTAAATAAAACAAAAATAAATGTTTATTCTTTATTTCCATTTATAGTCATTATATCCTATCAAAAATCTAACATTTTTATCTAATAAAATAATGAAACTACATGAAAAACATATTCTTTAGTCTGAAAATATAATACTACGTCCAGTCTACGACATGAAAAACATATTCTTTAGTCTGAAAATATAATACTACGTCCAGTCTACGACATGAAAAACATATTCTTTAGTCTGAAAATATAATACTACGTCCAGTCTACGACATGTTTATCTTTAAACTCAAATTACTAAGGCTCAGAATACTGCGCGCCGATATCTCTCTCGCGAATAAAAAAAAAAGATATAAAATCACTGCATGAGTTATGAAAAATTGCAGTCAGTGAAATTACTGAGAAAATCATTTACAATGGTTTTGAAAAATTACAATTTCGATTCAAGCAACGCTCACTGTTGCACATGTTTTTATTCATAAAACTGGGCAATAAGCTTTAATCCCATTTTAGGTACCTAACTTGTTATCAAAAAAAATTTTTGCTGAACTTTTGTAATATTATTCTCAGCAATTTCACCGGCTGCTTTTTTTCATAGCTATGTTCAGTGATTTTATAATATCTTCAAGCGAACGAGATAGCGGCGCGTGGTGATCTGGGGCTTAAATTATGTATAGCTCAAGATCATAATATAGTTACACCGCAAATTTTTACAAAGCATATACAAGCATGGTACTAACATATGCCGGGGGGTATATAGAACTAGGCGCGCCGCTCTGGAGAAAACCCTAAAGAAGTAGTTCCAATCACAGTCGAATCAGCGTTGTTTGTGTCATTCACAGACTGCCATTGAAATATTAAAGTAATTTATAATTGCAACTAGTTTCTTATAGTTTTCCATATGCAGTGCGCCTTACATTACAATTATAAACACTTATCTATAACATATCACCTAACTTACCAATAAACAAATATAACATTCTAAACATCTTCGGTTTGTCACAGAGGATCTATACAATTACTGCATTAATTACAGTATCGCATCTAGTAATTTCATCATTTTAATAAATACATTTATAGCACTGAATTGAAAAATAAATGCAACATTTTTCAAGCATAACTTAAATATAGAACAATTCTTCACTGATCTCTAGTTTAGTAATAATACATTTCGATCTACAGCCTAAAGCCTTGATCAAACTATCGGCCTAATAGAGTAGCCTCTTGCCAAAATATTTACTACACAATAAGTCTTATGTTATTAGGACCAACCTGTATGTGCTATCACCAAATATATCATTAGTATTTGCTTTAGCAGACAAAGATCAAAACGACAGACTCTAAGAAACAAAGTATTCACTATTTTTACATTAACTTGGATAAATGACAAACAAAATACAAAATAACGAAAGGTATACAGGCTGTGGTTAATAACCCTATAAGTAGAAATCAGCACTTATCATTAAATTAAATTCATTTGCTTATCAGTAATTCGGCAAATATTATATACAATAAATCAAAGGAATAAAACTTACAAAAGATTGCTCGCAGGTTCAACAACATACTTTTTACATTAAATAGAAAAGTTTCGAAGTATACAAAAGTTCTATTAAATGTCTCACCCTTTCTAATGACCAGCATCAAATATCAAACCTGCATAGCATATACTTACCTTATAGGATTAAACTAGCTTATAGCCAAATGACCTGTTGAGATTCATCAATGGATTTATCTCAAATTGGTATAAGATTCATGAGATATGTCAAGATGGCAACAACATTATGTGATGACTCGAGTGTCAGATGTTAAATTACCTTTCAACATTTTCCTACAGAAACATAAAATTTTGCTTGGCTTCGATTTGAAAGGTGAACATGTCTTTTGCAGTTATCATTTTGTTTAAAACAAGCCTTCACGAGTTTCTTGTCTCAAGTCTTCGGGTTACTTCACACTAATACATGAACTTATCCCCCAATCTCATTGGCTACCCCTCATCTCGACATGCTGCCAACTAAATCAAGGAACTGAAGTAGTAAGGAATCTCATAGTCATAAGCTAAATTTCAGCTTCTGTTACAGTACCAATCATTTGTGCCTAGTAAGTAGGTACTATAAAAGTAGCTCCCTATAACAACTTAGTGAGTGCACACATAGAAGACATGTGAAAATCCTCCTAAAATAGTGGCATTGATAACAGAGCGTATGTCATGTGTAACCTATAAGATCGCACTGCTGAGCAAATGTCTCCCCCCATTTGCCTCATATTTTTTAATTTCAAGTGAAAATATGTGGGTAGTGGTTTAACGACAGGTCTGACAGTTGAATGTTAAATGTATGCCACTGAATATAGGCCTCAGATTTCAAGACACTATAACCAGGTTTTAACACATCTTCTACAGTGTAGATGGTATTACTATACTCGTATTCATAATCAAACGGTCTAAACTGACAGATTGATATGTCACTTTTCAAAATAATGCTGCCTGCTAAAAACCGTAGCGATGGATATTGTTAAGTTCATATTGTTCAAAAGAATTATTCAATAATTATTAAGTGCCGTCAAACATTTAAAGTGCTGCCAGTGGAAGTGCAGGTAGAAAAAAAAACATTTTGTGTTAAAAACTTGTTCTATAAATTGCTACAGGGAAAGTAACATTAATTTGATGATTTATAACCTTGGAAAGATTGAAATTGTACATTAGTAAGGAACTACACCTTCTAAAAGATTAATACAAATATATCGAAGTAGATCATTGCTGTGAAATTATTAAGTTTGGTAACATAGCTTCATAAGTTAATAAAAAGATTACTTAACATATGTTGATAAACTTAATATTTTTATCCCAGCACTTAAAATTTTGCCAAAATTTAGCAACACTCGAAATGTCAGTTTAGTCTGTTTAATTAAGAATCCGAGTATAGGTGATTAACATCCACAACCGGAGCCAGAGCCAGATCCAGAACCAGATCCAGAATCACTACCGCTGTCACTCTCGCTGTCACTATCACTCCCCGAGTCGCTGCTGGAGTCACTGTTTGAAGACATGGAGCTGTCGGACGAATCTGATGAGCTACCTGAAGACTCTTCCGAGCTTGATTTGTTGGTCTCCACACGTGCTTTCTTTTTAGGTATTTTGCAGCTCCCGTTAGAACTAAAAGAATAACAGTTGCTAAAGTGATTAAGTAATTCAAAATCTCAATAATATATTAGTATAGTATAGATCACAGTAACACACACGGTTGGTACAGCTGAACAGATCTTGAAGTTTGGGAAAAGATATCATTGTTATTGTGGGAGATCCCCTCCTATCCTAAAAAAACATGAAAACCCCCAAAATGCGGACAAATACATAAGTTGTATTAAATAACTTTTTGCATTTAACTAAAGCAAGAATACATTATTCACATCCTACGTGAATAGATTAAGAATAGGCGCAATAATAATTAGTCACTTTTATAATGGCTAACTAAAGTACAAAACCGTGCTAGCATCAATCCATAAAGTTGAAATGAGGGTAGAATTGAATCATGCACCAGTTGAATTTATGAATAGCACTGTTTCATTCAATGTGCTCTACAAAGAAATTCGATTTTTTGAAACGTGTATTGTACCTATAAAATAATAAAAGGGCAAGATTATATTAGAAGTAACCCATTTTATACTAAATTTGTATAAAATGCGTAACATTTAATGTTACCTGCAGCAACCTGCATCCTTCTTAGTGTCTGCTTCTTTAGCCTTCAGATTCTTCTTAAAAACCTGAGTCCGCGATGGGCGTACCAGAACCTTGCGCTTCCCTTTGCATTCGTAGCTCCAGTGTCCATACTCCAGGCACTTTTGGCAGCGTATCCCTTGCGGAAAGGCGGCAGCCAGCGCCGCTTGCCTGCAGAAACCAAGACAGTACGCATCGCATTTATTACATTAATACATTTTAAGAAGGAATGGAAATATGTATTGCATAAAATCTTACTTTTTCCTCTCAGCTTGGTGTCTGTTGTAAGTTCCAAGAGTCATTTTGATAAAAGTCCGTTAAATTACCGAAAAAGGAATATGGGGGTAGGCTAGAAGGACGAATGGAAATCTACTATTCCTGGCGAACGCGAGGGCTGCTTAAATGCAAATGTAATTCAACACAACATGAAAACAGTTTTGTCTTGTGTCCTTGTTTTTTTCTATGAAGCGTGGTTTGCATTAGTGGTGAGCGTTGTCCAACGTAGATAGTTGTACAACTATCTATCGCGCTACACAACGATCACTCGTTGTCCAACCATAGCAAAACTAGCTATTTCAATAACGAGTTGTTTCACAAACATCGCTTGTTATGTATGAAACGAAACCAACGTTATTTTCACAACGCTCTAAATTCGCGCAACCTATAGCGTATATGAAGTTATCGACATAGCGGGTTGGAGCGAATAAGCCAGATGGAGCGTTACCATGCGTGCGAGTAGGATAGCTATACACGTTGGGCTGAGTTGAATTTAGAGATTGCGAAAATGTGACTTATTCCCAATGCATTTAGGATGATCATCGTTTGGTAAACGCATTTACGTTAAACCGTAACGTATCGCATTTAAAAATGTGGAAATAGATAGTTGCTAGAAACAGATAGTTATTTAAACGTTGTTGGCCAACGAACAACGGTTTCGTTGCGTTATTTGAAAAAACCGCAACGACACATTACTAGTTTGCATTTGATGCAAATTGCAAAGCTGTCTGGAATTCGAAAATAGAGATGTCAATGTCAAACATTCTTTTTTTATTATTATGTTGCCCATGGGACAGGATAAAGCCGTAAGACCATACTGCCTGGTCATACCTCTTTGATAGGGTAGAGTAGGAGTAAAACACTGTTTTAAACAGTGCACAGTACAGTGTTTTTTATCGGGAGCTCATTTCACTACATAATCACGGTAAATATCCCGTTAATAATAATAGAATTAGAGTAGGAGTAGCGTCTAAATCATGAAAAAAGGGCATATGACATTTTGGCCTAGTTCATACAAGGAGTTATACAACAACTCAACAACTCAACTCAACTCAACTTTGTACGTTATCGTAGTGTTAAATTCTCTTTGGTCTGTATCAGTAGCTATAATGGCGTATGGGCACAAAAGAGATAGGTGCAGAAGGCAATCTACATAGAAAGTGCGCTCGATCAACGCACACATAGACACCGCTCACGGACACGATGTCTCGAACTGGTTGAGACGAGCGCGAGCGCTGTGTGCCGTCCACTTAAGACACGCGTCTGTGAACATTTTTGTGCAAAAATGGAGCAACAAAATAAAAGTTATTATTACTGTTTAGTGGATGGTTGTTTAAATTCAACATTTAATTAGTGGTATTGGTCGTTTTTTAAGCTACCAGTTGAACTTTTTATATTAGGTATTTATTTATTGGACTATAAGCTGTGCATGCCTTGTGTTCAATAATCTAACGAGGAATATAATTATCCTTGAGACTGGCAGAATACAAAAATTTCGAAGCCAAAAATTAAAAAAAAAGATTGATTTAAGACAATTTTGACAAAGACATTTTATTGACAGTAGCTACGTGGACTTCTGTCAATGGCTCAGCTAGTGTTGCCAAAATGTATTTTTAAGCTAGTTATAGCTTAATTACTGATATAACGATACTTTTACCGTGCGGTGAGTGGAGCTCGCGGTGTATTGAATAAGTTTTTATGTCCTGTGTTTGGAGGGGCTCGAGCAGGTGCCCTGTAGGACCCGGACCGATGATCCCTCTACCGTTCACCCAAATCAGGTCCTGGATCCGTAAACGTACCTTTAGACTACATAAAGAATACTGGACCTGGGTATGTCCTAAAACTGCATCCAGCACCACCGGAGGATGGGCTGCAGCGTCCTCTTAATTTACGGTGGTAACACACTGCGATCCCCAAGCCGCCTGCCAAGCGTGGGGATTATGGCAACTCCTCCCTATTATGGGAGAGGCTTTCGTCCAGTAGTGGACGTCAAATAGGCTGATGAAGAAAGAATACTGGGCAAGTACCGAGGGGTGCAGACAGTCAAGGGCAGCCTTCCCGGAGTTAAATCCGAGGTACTCCCGGCTGTTTGATACTAGGCTATCATATAAATCTATCATCTAGAATCAATAGATGCTAATGACTTTCGGCCTTACTTAAAAAAACTTTTTAACCGTTAGTCACTGCTTAAGATGCTCTGCCATCTTCTCTCTGACGTGAAATTGCACGTGCTAGAAAGGGGCCGAGAAGTTTAAGCAGTGAATAAGAGAATCGAGATTATTTTAGGTAAGGCCGTTTATGACAAAGCTAAGTCAGCAGGGGTATTCACCACTTTTCCGTTCGAATTCACATTCTCGGCCCCTAACACCTGAATGTAGATGAATGGGATGGATCAATTTGGATCCGAATGGAAACCTTTCCGATTAAGTTGAGATTGTGAATAGAATACCAGATGATAGAATAGCAGATGATATCCAAATGCTTTTTGACACCAGCCAGCCAACTTTCCAAATGTAAAATAGTAACACTTGTTGTAGTTAACATAACTGTATTTACTGGGGTGAACTCGTAATCACTCGTAATATTTTCTTCAAGTTTCGTAATAAAAATAAACAGCCGGTACGAGTGATCAACACTGAGATGTCCACATTTAATTTAGCAATAGTAAAATGTCGGACTGGTATTGGAAAGTCATAGTGATAAAAGCCGTGTTTGTGCTTACATGTTTTGCAAGTTATCTTCGGGCCGATGATAATGTGCAGCAATTGCCGTTTTGCAATCCCTCAAATCTTAAAGATGGACTGGGCCATGATGAGTAAGTAAACGACGCCTTTTTATCATAACAACACCCTTGCAAAGACTCAGGGGTGTATTAAAATATGATTTAAAATCTCTCTTCGAAGCACTATCATTACTCCCAGCATAGATATTAGATAGTCAAGGACTTGATACAATACATTAGTATTTACGCGTTTGCGTCGTTACAATCTCGTAAAAGCAATATATTATTCTCAAATAAATCCAATCGTACATTTTACAAAAATATAGATGTCTGTATAATTTTGATTATCCTGTTAAGACAAGTTGTAACCTGAAACGGAATCC
Organism: Erannis defoliaria; assembly: GCA_905404285.2. Taxonomy (NCBI): domain Eukaryota; kingdom Metazoa; phylum Arthropoda; class Insecta; order Lepidoptera; family Geometridae; genus Erannis; species Erannis defoliaria. The sequence goes on along the minus strand of FR990066.1, from coordinate 3,490,038 downwards.
CGACTTGATACAAATTTAACTACCCATTAAAATGTAGGAATAATGATTAAGATAATATAATTATTATGATTTAAATTTAAACAAATTATCAACAAAATCTGACTATGCTCAAATAGTCACTAGTCTAGAAAGCTTTGAGTGGGGAAACTTCTATCGAGAAACCGATGTGACGTTAGCTTCTGAAACCCTAATTCACAACATTGGGCTAGCAGTAAAGAATAACACAGTTCAACAGAAAATTAAGAGTTCTGATGTTATCACTAAGCCATGGATGACACCTAAGCTAATAAATTGTACAAGACGAAGAGACGCTCTGCACCAAAAGGCTAAAAATTCTCCCAACGACCAAGCATTGCAAGATAAGTATAAAACATTTCGCAACCACTGTAATCTATTATTAAAAACAGAAAAAAATACATACGACTCTGATTTAATAGCAGCTAACAGAAATAATACTAAGAAGCTCTGGAGTACAGTAAAGGATATATGTAATATTAAATCATCTAAATCGAACTCCACTGACCTCCTTAATATAAGTCCAAATCCTTCTGATTCTTTAAATGCGGTCAATGAATTTTTTACATCAGTTGGCCAAAATCTTGCAGAAGACATCCTTACAAAATTACACACGTCCGAGACACATTTAGCAAATTCCGCCTCTGTTGATAATTCTCCAATCCACTCACTGTTCTTTTCTCCTACAGTTGAATTTGAAATCAATAAAATCATTTCGGGATTAAAATCAGCTTCTGCTCCGGGTAGTGATCAGATAAGCAATGAGCTATTAAAATACGCTAGCCACGTTTTGGCGTCACCCATTGCCCACATCTGCAATTTAAGTATGGCACAAGGAGTAGTTCCCAGCTGTCTTAAAACGGCAGATATAATCCCAATTTTTAAGTCAGGTAGCAAATCATTAGTATCCAATTATCGTCCCATCTCACTACTACCTTCTTTGTCAAAAATTTTAGAAAAACTCGTCAACAAACGCCTCTTGAGCTTTTTAGAAAACAACAAAATATTGTCTCCCAATCAGTATGGGTTTCGACATAACAAGTCGACTGAAGATGCAGTGGTGGCATTAGTTGATCACGTGACCGACTGCCTGGACCAAAATCAAAAATGTGTAGGTGTATTCCTTGATATGGCCAAAGCATTCGACACGGTGTCTTGGCCAATATTACTCCGTAAGCTAGAGCTTCATGGCATTCGTGGGACATCTCTTGAGTGGTTCCGTTCTTACTTGGGCGATCGGAAACAAAGAGTTCGGGTGTCAAATCTTCATAGTCATCACAAATCCGTCTCTTTTGGTGTCCCTCAAGGCAGCGTCCTAGGGCCTACGCTCTTTCTACTTTATATCAACGATCTCTGCCAACTCAAGGTCAACCAGGCCAAATTTTTCACATTCGCTGATGACACAGCTCTAGTCTTTCATGGCAAAAGCTGGATAGAGGTTACGGCCACGGCGCAGCAAGGGCTGTCAAAGGTAGCTAGCTGGTTGCAAAATAACCTTTTGACCCTTAATGCGACCAAAACCAAGTACATTACTTTTTCTATTACCCAGAGGACCTATCCACGCTGTATGAGACTTAAAATACACACATGTACCCCCAACTCCAACCAGCCTTGTTCTTGTCCGATACTTGAGCGCGTTAAATCGATCAAATACCTGGGTGTAGCTATCGATCACCGACTAAACTGGGAATGCCAAATTATTAACTTGTGTGCCCGACTTCGCAAAATGGCGCATATATTTAAAAAGATTGGCGCAGTAGCAGACTCCAAGACCCTCAAAATTGTATACCAAGCGTTGTGCCAGTCCATACTAAATTACTGCATAGTGTCTTGGGGATCTGCTAACAAAACTCTTTTCATGAAATTAGAACGTGCGCAAAGATTAATTCTAAAAGTTGCGTATAAGAAACCATATTTATATCCCACTACTCAACTGTACCACGAGACGAAATATCTCACGGTTCGACAGCTATACATCCTTGCAGTAAGTTTACGCTTCCATAAAACAGCACTGAGCACAATCGTTCCAAGCACTAGGTCAGCGCGGCGCAATGTCTACACGACCCCCCGGACTAGGACCTCGTTTGCCCAACGATCCTACTACTTTAAGGGCCCGTTCCTGTACCAGCTCCTCGACAGTTCCCTCGGCATTTTACAGACGACTCGTTTTGTTTGTAAACGAAAAATCTCAGCTTGGCTCTCCACTTTGGATCAAACTGCAACAGAATCCCTACTGGTAATAACCAAATGACTATAAGGGGCCTGCTTCTTCGTGTGTTTGTTTGTTCCAGAAGTCGACTTCTTGTTGACCTCGACTTCTGGTGCCACCAGCATATGGTGAAGCAGTCCCCATAAATAAATTAATAACTATTCAACTAATACCAAACTATCTACTTCTACTTCAAATTAATATACCCATGCTAAATCCAACATACCTAACTACCATACATACCTTACTTTATCCACTGTTTTCGCTTATTAATATTACACGTATGAATGCCTAATATCCGAAGAGAAAGTAATTAACAAACGTAGAGATAAGATAATAACAGGCGCTGATGCAACTCGGTGACGTCCCATACACATCACCCAACACACACATAAATACACATCCCCACATACACACACAAACTAACTCTTCATATCCGTGCTTCACTTACTTTACTCTCACATACACCCTAGAAAGAGTACAATAAGTACCTTGAGACTTTTGTATTTTTCTAACTACTTTGTAATAACTTACCTAAGAAGTACTTTAAAACTTACATTGAATAAAATACAAAACCACTTTGCAATGTTATAACAACTATATTATATAATTATCACATATAACTGTATTTTGTATTTTGTTTAAGAATAAAATAATGTTCTTAGCTTAATTAATCAAATCTAAATGGAAGGCACTGAGTCTCACGACACAGGACTCCCCTAGTGTGGGACTCAGGGTTCATTTGAATTTTAGAAGTTATTTAAGGTCTATCTTAATTACTACTAACTACAACTTACTACTAACTTCTAATGTATGCATATATTTTTTATTGCTCAAATAAAAGTTTATTATTATTATTATTATTATTAATTTAATGTAGTTCTTACTTCCTACACCTCTAATACTCACTATAGAATCTAAGCAATGGCTAAGTCCACCCTGACCTTGTTATAGGAATACCGAATCCAATTAATTTAGGTGATAATAAACAACTCATTTCAACAAAACCTATTCTATCAGATTAACCCCACAATGAAATACAGTAATGAATCAAAAAGTTTTGTTTATATAAAGTACGTAGCAGTCAAGTTTTTATTATCACATCACCTATCAAACATTTAATCTAGATACATCTATTGACACCTTATTAATTATCAAATTCAATTGTCTTGTTAAGCTGTAAAAGGGAACACACATAAATAGATAACAATTAAAAAATGCTTAATTATTAAGGAAAACAGATAAGCAGTACTGACTTCCAGTACAGGCTAATCACAATATAATTTTAATTATTTTAACACCAAGAAAAACACAAGGAAACTTTGATTTAGATATTAAATTATTTATTGAAACTGTACATGTTCATATAGTTCTGTACCTTGATTAGTTGTGTAGAAATGTAATAAAGGTACCTACAATTAATGATTTGCTTGTTTTGTTGTTGATTAATAAAAGGATTCCCTAAACCCTTGTTTTAGCAAAACTTAATTAATATGCTCTGTGTAAGCTGAAGTTAACTTAATTGTAATTGTGATAGAATCTCTATTAAAAATATGGTTTTTATATGTTTTTTGTGGTTCGTATATGTGTGGTTTGTGGCTTTTGTGGTGGCAGCACATAGTAAATATGCTACTAGATAGAATCTCAGTAGTAATGGATAGCAATAATCCACGTGGATCTGTGATTTCCTTACATACTTCTTATTTACTTTTTTTTACACAATGGAGTGATGAGAAGAATATTTGTGTGGTGGTAAGCATCACACCTGCCAATGTCAGTAGCAGTGCCAGAATTGTGAACTTTGAACAAATCCTGTGCCACACTGCGCTGTGCTCGTCACCCAAAGATATTAGATGTCAAAACTCTTCATGGCCAGAGGCCCAAAGACTCGCTCCGTAACTTTAAGGAGCTGGGTTGGCTCGACTAGACGCTGGCGGGGGAAATGCACAATACACCCGAAGAGGGGGCGTCAGTGCAAGACTTGTAGTCCCCACATTAAATAAGAATAAGAAACCTCTTCATGTCCAGTAATTTCTCTGGTAACATTGACCTTCAAACGGAAACATAGTAATGCTTCAACACTACTGGTTGGCGGTTGAATACCTGACAAAGGTGTGGTACCTCCCGAGGCAGACTCAGCAGTAGAGACCACTCAAGACATACCTCTTGGTGATTGATCTTCTTTCCAAAAAGCTACCTAGATAGGTACTGCTGCAGTAGCAGATTTTCTGCCACCAAGTAGTAGTGTGTATTACTGTGTTCTACTTTGAAGGGTAAATACTGTAGGTAGCAAAATTAAAGGGCTCCACTGCAATGGTTTTAGGCAGGTGTTTATTTTACCACCAGAAGAGTCTTGTTATTTATTTATTTATTTATTTAATGATAGGCGAGCAGCATTATGCTGATGTGCCTATATCAAACAGTGTTGAATTTCAGTATTTGTCTGTTAAGTCTATCTTCTCCTTTTTTATCCATTTATCCAGACTGTTCTGAAATGCGTTTAAGGATTTGGATGAAATTATATCCTCAGGCAACCTGTTCTTGTTGTGTTACTTGTAGACTACTATCCTACACAATACACAATTTAGTGTTAATATTATACAAATATACTAAACATATTAATTATATATGATAAACTACATTTCATATAAATAAACACAATACTTTACATTAAACACATATAAATATAATCTACTCATTTATTTATCTATGACATAACAATATAATGTTATAAATTATCTATTTAAAAGCCTATCAGTTTGTCGATGTTGGTTAAGTGGACACCCATCGACTTACTCCATCCCTATTCCCCGCGCTAGGCAAAAGCCTCCTTGACAAAATTGACTGTCAAACCAGTTGTGACACCCTTGCGACGCAGAGCGCACACTTCTCGCTATAATTTTATAGTGTAAACAACTTCGCTTATACAGGGTTACAGGTTAAGTCGACCTAGATCCTTTAGGGGGTTTTAGTATACATCATTATTGACTGATTTGACTATGGGACCCTCTATCCAAACCTTGTCGTTTTATTTTGCATTCTAGACCAAGGAATACATTACTACTAATTAATTACTATGGATTTTAAAGTTTTTTTTTGTTTTTTAATGTTGGTATATGTTTTTTGTCGTCAGTAATGATGTATACTATAACCCCCTAAAGGATCTAGGTCGACTTAACCTGTAACCCGGTATACTTCGATATTTCTTATTTACTATGTGTCTCTTCTCTGCTATCTACTGTTCTATCACATCTGTGCTTGTGCTTTCCCTATTGTGCCTTCTGACTTTTTACATGTGTAACGTGTGTACGGTATAAAAAAAAAAGCCTTTATTCTCTGACATTACATATTACAACTATTTCGGTATTAGGTACTAGTTCCTATATAATACATCTTTTAATATTTGATTTATTACTAAACTATAACACCAGCACTAGTTTCCCCATCAGGTTGTCCTCCCTGGACATAGGCCTCCTCTAAAAGACGCCACTCCTCTCTATCTCTGGCTATTCTGCGACACCCTTTTGGTAGGTCATCTTCCTACCTTCCCTTCGCTTTCCCTATTGTGCCTTCTTACTTTTTACATGTGTAACGTGTGTATACGCTTGGACAATATACCATGCTTGAACTGTGAGTGGATTTTATTTATTTACATCCAGGCTTCAGCCTACATAGTACATACTAGTACGTACCTTACCATAACTTGATATCATAAAAATATAGTATGTAGCTCTTTTCAGTAGTATTCATTATCCTTTCCCTATGAAGTAACACTGGCTGTTTAATAAAAAAATTGCAACATAGGTGAGTGCTCAAGGCTATATCTAATATTGTTACAGTCTCATTAACCTATGCCAAGTCTTATTTTTAATATGTTTTTGAGAGAGTTTATTTATTTATTTATGTTCACCAGTATTTTTTGTTTTATTCATACGGGAATACTCACGTTTAATTAAATCGGATACTCCGACTAAAAAGGTCACCGGATGTGATCGAAACTATAGTCGGAGTATCCGATTTAATTAAACGTGAGTATTCCCGTATGAATAAAACAAAAATGTGTCAAAACCACGTCAGTTTTCACCAGTATTGTTAAAATGACATTAAAAATATACACACAGTAGTAGTAGTACTACTACTACTACGATAGACACCTTTGTTGGGCTTAGATTATATAATGATCTTAATTAAATTATACCAAATTTAGATTTAGCCAATCGTCGTCAGCCATAAGGTGTCCAGAGCTGGACGAAGGCCTCCCAATAGAGGGGTGTTGCCATAGTCTCCACGCTTGGCAGGCGGCTTGGGGACCGCAGAATGCTCACCACCGTTAACCAAGAGGATGCTAACTATTATGTATTCTGTGGTATTTAGCCAATACCACATAATAAGTAATAGTACAACGAACAGGAAGTTCACTCCGGAAAGAAATTTAAATAAATAATGACATGGGCGGATCCAGGATCTATTTCTGGGCACCCAGTTTTTGCATTTTTTTTTTGTTTTGATTCCAATATAATTTTCTTTTCAGCCTGATGATTGTGAGCACCCTAGATGGCAAGTTGACTGCTTTGTCCACACAGAATGGAATGAAAGTGTGGGACATACAAACACAACCACTTCTGTCTTCCAATCTGCACAATTTAGAGGTAAAAGCAGTTTGTGATCAATTCAAAACCTCCTATTTTACTGTCAAAACATTTCAATTAGTAAGTAAGTTCGTTGGCATAAATCTTCGTAAAGGATGAGCCCCAGTGGCCTTAGTGTGATGTCCTAAGGACAGCACATTAATTCTGATCACACTGATTCAAGGCCTCTGACATGGCTTAACAGTTTTTGTTATAGAGATATCGAATAAACAACCGGGACCAACAATTAAATGTGTCATCCGACCCATGGCAGTATTCAGATGAAAATATGCCTTCCACCTCAATTTCAAATTAAGGATTGTGGTGCAAAAACTTTGATGGCTTTACTGATAACTTTGAAACTGTCTATACTGTGTGTCAACTCGTCATTCAATTCCACAAAAAAAACTTAGGTACAGGGTTTCTCGGAACGGCATTACTAACCCGAAAAGAGGACATTGTACTCATTATTGTGAACAAAAGCAATACGGGCCAATTCTGAATTCACGAAAAAACAGCAATCTATACGTTTTTCCGAAGTTGAATGTATTTTTTTTAATAGTATAATATGTTCACAATGAGTACAATGACCGCCCTTTGTCTTAGTAATACCGTTCGGTGTAACCCTGTATAAACACTAGAAATACTAGCTGAGCTTTATGAGTTAAATTGCCATCGTTCACATAAGACCGAACACTGATTCACTGATGTTTCCGTGGGTGGGTGGATTGGGGGCAACCTGTAATGCTCACCAAAGGGAATGTATATATAAATAAATAAATAAATAAGACTACTTAAATATTATTTTTTATGTTCTAGCTGTCCTCGGGTGGAAAATGGGTACGCTTAGTACCTTCCCTGCGTGGCACACTGTACAGTCTGAGTGGTGACTCTATAGAGCCACTGCCATTTGATGCTGAACAGCTCTTGTCTTCTTCTTACAAGTACACCGAGGACTTGGTGATTGCTGGTGAGTGTAGCGTGTGTGTAGTTCTGGCACTGCTGCATACTGTTATGGGCAGGCGTGATTCTCACCACAACGTGAACGTCTAGTTCGTCTTGTCACTCCATAGCGTAAAAAAGAACCAAATAAAACAAGTAACTTAAAAAAAATACTGACTTCAAATTAATATGGGACCACCCTTAATACCCTTTCAAATAAATAAAAAAAAACTAAAATCGGTCCACAATCGACGGAGAAATCGGTGAACATACATAAAAAAATTACATACATACAGCCGAACATAGAACCTCCTCCTTTTTTGAAGACTATAAATATGCTACAATAATACGTGGCTGTATTATAGTATACCCTACTTATATTTGTTGTTTATTTTACTAGCTTATCAATAAAACGAACGACCTTTCATTATTATTATTCTTGCATAATTAAGCTATACTCGTCATGCTACTCGTGAAAACCAAATCTTAATGAGATTTTGTTTCGTATACGTTATCGAATGTACGATAAAATGATAACAGTTGGTGCAAACAAAATATAAACACGTAATCGTATCAGTAACGCTTGAATTGGCTTGATACATGACTAATAATCTTGCTGCTTGTATTTGTTTTTTTACCGAGCTAAGCGTATATTCCAGGGTCAACTAGAACAAGTCGGTGTTTTTATACATTCTATATTTGTTCGTTTGTAGCCTGCGAACCGTATTGATGGGATTTTCATGAAATGTTGTAGGCAGACAGTTAATGACAATTTAAAAAAAATTGTTCGAATTTTAGCCAAATCGATTAAGCTAAAGTAGCCGAAATCGCTTTGGCGAAAGATCTAAAATTCCAATAAGCTTTATATTTTAATACACACACACCCTCTCGCGTACAGTGCCAAAAAAAAAGTTTGAGAAGAGAAGAGATTGGGTGGTATATATGAATCCAACCGGGACTGGGACAGGTGGATTTAGCCTAGTCGCTCTTCGAGGGTAAGCCTATGTCCAGCCCAGACGCTCTTCGAGGGTAAGCCTATGTCCAGCCCAGACGCTCTTCGAGGGTAAGCCTATGTCCAGCCCAGACGCTCTTCGAGGGTAAGCCTATGTCCAGCCCAGACGCTCTTCGAGGGTAAGCCTATGTCCAGCCCAGACGCTCTTCGAGGGTAAGCCTATGTCCAGCCCAGACGCTCTTCGAGGGTAAGCCTATGTCCAGAATTGACAACAAGGTGATTATGCTTAACAAAGTAACGGCTTATTGGGCGTTTATACATAAGAGCAGAGGCGAACTAATTATAGCCGCCCTTGGCCGTGTATAGTACCAGCCGCCCCCTTCTTGTGTTTCTCTTTTTGTTAGCGTTGTCGTCCTCAGAACCGGGCCTAGTCGCTTTAGGGAAAATATGCTGCATAAGAGAGTAAGGTGAGTAAGACCACACTGCCAGAGTCGAGGCGGCGGCGTGGTACAAGAGTCGAGGCGAAGGCTGCACCGCGTCGCCGCCTCTGCCACGCCCCGACGCCGCCTCGATTGCGTCTTGACCCTGGCAGTGTTTGCTGACCAATTCGATTGTATAGAAAACCTAGAAGAGGCGCGCCGCCGCCCCGACACCGCCTTGACTTTTCGTTGTGTGCGATGCACCTAACATTATATTGTCGTGTGTGCAGGTGCTCGGGAGACAATGTGGGTGGGCATCGACGCGAACACTGGCGACGTAATGTACGAGTGCGGATCGCGCGGCTGTAACAGCGAGCAGGCAGCACGCGGGGGCGCGCGGCGCGTGCTCGTGTTACGTACCCACTCGCACACTGTGCGCGCGCTCGACCCGCGCCAGGGCAGTGAGAAGTAAGTATTGTTTAAAAAACTTGTATGTGTGGGGGAATCCCTTAGTTTTTTATTCATTTGTAAAGTAATTCGCCATAGTAATGCATTTCCTGTGAATATTTCAACTATCTACCATATATTATAGGCATAGTATATTTAGAAATAGGTTCCGATTCCTTTTGGTTGTGGAACAAAGGAAAAAGGAAATGACAAATTTTTAATGAAAGCTGCTATATTCAGTCCACGCCAGTTTTCATAGTAAAAAAATACATTTGAACTAAAAATATTATTGTAAAAAAAAAGTGGCTCGAAACGCCTTCACCATTTACAAGTGTACAAGTGATTCATAATTAAGTTTTTCACTGGCCAGCTATCACACGTCCTTTTTGCTTGTCTAGTGAGTCATGCGTAACATTAGGCTCGTGGCATAGTCACGTTTGTCGCTGGCGCTTTCGGTAAGCGCGGCTCGTAATTGCGCTGATGATCCGCGTGAAAATGTACAACTTATTTAGTATCGCGCGGCCATGCGTTCGAGTAGCGTCGGCGAACCTTGCGCGTTTTGCCATCAGCGCGGGGCGTCGGCGCAGATCAGTTTCATTATGCAACGATACTTTAAACTATAAGCCCATGAGCCATGAGCAGCGCGCTTTCCGTCCGCGCCGAAGAAAAGCGTGACCATGCGGTATGCACTCAGCCTAACAAGCGAGTGTGTTCCCAGATGGAACTTCAGCGTGGCGGAGCACCAGGTGGCGCTGAGCGCGGGCGAGTGCGGCGGCGGCGGCGGCGGGCGCCCCGCGGCGCCCGTCTCCGTCGCGGTGGCGCTGCACGACGGCCGAGTGGCGCTGCGCTCGCCCACCGACTACGCGCTCATATGGCAACAGAAGGTATTTATATTAGATGAAATTCTCACACTGACGTGTGTTCCACAGTATTGTCAGGAGAGAATAAAGTTTCCGTTTCTAGCAGTCTTGGCTAAGCTGTAGGTCTTTGTCTATTGTCTATTGTTTTTTAAGTAAATGGAAAATCAGGTTAAAAATAATTCCACCACGTAACTTTGCAATGGAACTACTGCTAGTGTATAATTTCATGGAACTATAGCAAATAAAACATTCGCATTTGTTCCACCATGAACTTTGCTATGGAACTACTGCGAGTTCATCTATTCGCAATCGTTCCTTACTCCAGTCAGGGGGGTGTCACTCCGCAGTTTAGGTACGATCGGCCGGCGCGCCTCTCGGGTAGGCGAATGGCAGGGCTGCACACTACCCACGTCGCGCGTAATTATGTATCGTCCCTGTTATTTTTGCTACAAACAATGACTTCTAAACGATTTAATCCGAATAAAAGTTATTTTTGTGCTAACGGGTGTTTAAATAAAAGGAAGAAAAATAAATATAAGTATTTTTTTTTAATTCCGGAAGATATTGACAGGTAAGCTATTTTGTTAAATTTAAACGATAACATAAATTAATACTCTGTACTGTACTAACTATAGTAGGTGCCTAATGAGAACGAGATTGTTATACATAGGCATACGTTAGCATTTTAGGGTGTCCAAAGGAATAAATAGTTGTGCGAAATACTATTAATTAGGTACCTATTTAGTTCGTCAGCAGTGGACGTCTCCGGGCTGATGATGATGATGATTATTTTTAAATATCAAGAAGACAACCCAAACGTTAAACGTGCTGCGTCAGGAGAGATATAGCTACGTGATAGAAAGAGAGCGGCTATCTATGTGAATAAAGCAAGCGGTATCCAGCGCTGTGCGAGTTGAATTGTTACTTTATTGCCTCGTAGATAAAGTCCTTAATTATTTATATTTCTTTGCGGAGTGAACTTTCTGTACGTAGTACAATTATTTATTCTGTGCTCCAGTCCCATGGAATTTTCTTTTAAAAGGGCCATGATGGAACAAAATCGCGTTTGTTCCATTGTGTAACTTTTCAATGCAAGTAAAATTGCTAACAGCTGGAAGCGCCGGTGGCCGGCATGTGGCGCCTGCAGGGCGGCTCCCTGAGGAGCATCGACGTGGTGTGGGAGGCCACGCAGACCGTCGCGGCGGGCGTCTCGCACCAGCCCTCGCTCTACATCGGGGTCCACAACACACAGGTACTTAATGTTTCCGTACTCCTATAGGTTAACCCATAGCGTGGAACTACGGGGGCTCTAGAGGCCATAGCTCAGTTTCATTACTAGTACGGGTGCAAGCCATTTCCACAGATATCGTGCAGTTAAACAATTTATATTTTAAGCAGATATTTTACTACATTTAACACAAATTGTCAAAATCCCCACGCTTCGCAGGCAACTTGGGGATGAGAATAAATTACTTTTCTTAATTTTTACTTGCCTCTGAACCAAAACCTGAGTTTGCCCATTTGTGAAGTCTATTAATAATCTACAAGAACCTGGGTATGTCTTAAAACTGCACCCAGAACCATCTTCCTCTCGGTTAAAAGTGGTGAGCATTCTGCGATCCCTTGCCTGCCAAGCTTGAGGATTTTAGCAATCAATTTTATTCAGGGGCAGTCCAATGTCTAGCATTTAGGACGTTGTGGCTTATAACTTAAAATGCAGCTAGAAAATGATTTCAGCTGTACATCCAAGAGAGTCCGTTCTACACGCGCAAGCTAGAGACGGCCGTGTCTGTGTCCCCGGTGCCCTGGAAGCTGCTCACCGGCCGCTCCATGCTGGACTCCGACACGGCAGTCTCGCTGCCGGACACTGACAACGCACTGGCGCTGGTCGCTCAGTACGGATCTAAGGGACTCATAGGTCAGTTTATAATCAACCTTTTTCATATTCTGCTGGTGGAGTTAGACCGATGAGGTAGAAAGGTTCTCGAGTGGCCACCAGGAACCGGAAGACGCAGCGTAGGTAGGCCTCCCACTAGGTTGACCGACGACATTGTAAAAGTTGCGGGCATCAGGTGGATGCCAATGGCAGGTTGTCGTAGGTGGCGGTCTAAGGGGGAGGCCTTCGTTCAGCAGTGGAAATCTCCGGGCTGATGATGATAGACTTAGACCTACTCTCGAAGGGCGATTGGACTATATCCACCGCCCTAGCCCAGCCTCCGTAGCACGCGCCGAGGATAAAGTATATGGATAAGTCTCGTTTTCGCGGTGAAACAATAGTGGATTGACTTTTATCACGGCTCGCGTGCTAGGCGCAGGTTGATGGATCAGTATACGTCATTGAATTTCTCCTCTGGACGTATGCCGGTTTCTTCACGATGTTTTCCTTGTCAGAAAAGCCAGTTACCACTGACTTTTAAAGAAAATATTTTATAGTAGCAGTGGTAGCTTAGTTAGGAGTCCTTTCTACGGTAATTTACTGGATATTCACGGTGGTAATGTTGTGAAACGAGATCCCAATATTTAGATACAGTTGCATGCTCCAGGTTCAGGCGCAGATATATTTGAGCGCGCGGCCGTTGGCAGTTCGATGTGGCTCGCCGAAGGGTACGCACGTCGCCCCTGTTCTGTGCGCTCATTATGTGTAACGCAAAAAATAATGAAGTCATGTCGACAGGTGACTACGGCGTATTCTTGTACCTGCAAGAAACGTGCGACCAGTCCGTGCAGGCGACCGAGGCCGACATCGACGCCGCGGCGGACAGAGAGAACTCGAGCGACGAGCACGACCACCACCACATACACGTGCACGTCTACTCACTCTGGTACGTCATAGTGGTGCCGACCCAAGCGGTACACTAGAATATCGAAGCCCTGTCATACGAATAGATTAGTTTAAGATAAATATGACATATAATTTTAGTTAGGAATGAATCACCCACGTACCCAGTACGTGCTTACGTACGTAGTACTATTATTTGTTTCTGTGATGTAAGAAGGACCCTCGTTTACACGCTCATAAAATCACACATATACAACATGTCACAAAAAGGTTCAACAATACTGATGGGTAGGTATGTATGTAACAAAAAAGTTCAATAATACTGATGGGTAGGTATGTATGTAACAAAAAGGTTCAACAATACTGATGGGTAGGTACGTATGTAACAAAAAGGTTCAACAATACTGATGGGTAGATATGTATGTAACAAAAAGGTTCAACAATACTGATGGGTAGGTATGTATGTAACAAAAAAGTTCAACAATACTGATGGGTAGATATGTATGTAACAAAAAGGTTCAACAATACTGATGGGTAGGTATGTATGTAACAAAAAAGTTCAACAATACTGATGGGTAGATATGTATGTAACAAAAAGGTTCAACAATACTGATGGGTAGGTATGTATGTAACAAAAAAGTTCAACAATACTGATGGGTAGATATGTATGTAACAAAAAGGTTCAACAATACTGATGGGTAGGTATGTATGTAACAAAAAAGATTCAACAATACTGCAGGGTATGTATGTACCATTATTATGAACAACTTTTACTATGCGGCCAACCTTGAAAAAAAAATTAGCTGTTCTGTACATTTTGCCCGAGGTAACTTTTTGTATGGAACAGATTTTTTTCGCGTATTAAGTATTGGCCCCATAGTAACAGTTGTTCATAATGATGAGTACATACATACCCTGCAGTATTGTTGAATCTTTTTGTTACACGTTGTATGACCTCACCCTACCAAATAAACATGTTGTCGGTTTAACTTTCGCATTTAAGAATATTAGTGTAACGTCTCTCAATCAAATCAACATCTTTATGTATTTCCGTTGCAGGTTCTGGTGGAAGGAGGTGCTGCTGATAGCAGTGAGCAGTGCCCTGCTGATGAACCTGATGATCTGGCCGCGTTTCTTCGCGCCCAAGCTGCAGCCGCTACCGGAGAACAAAACACCACAACTAACGAGGACTGACCTCGTCACGCATTACGAGAGGTGATTTACTGTCGATGTAAAAAATTTACATTGCTTTTTTGGGACAAGGAAAGATATTATTTTTATGAACGGAATTACGAGACGTGTGAGACGTTCACCTGTGGTAAGCACGCCTGTTCGTAACAGTGGAAGGGTTCTTGAGTTGAGCATGCACTAGATAGACCGACGATATTGTGAAAGGGCGGATCCAGGGGGGGGGGGTCATGACCCCCCCCCCCTGGGATGAGTGTAGAGTTAGTGTAGCTTTTGTAGTTGTAATGGAATTGGAGTCTGACCGCTAACTAGACCTCGACTCGACTATATTACACCCCAACCCTGACTTAAAAGCTGGATCCGCCCTTGGCTAAGTACCTATTTTACCGCACGCTCAGTTGTATAGCGCCGTGCTAACTTTACGGTATTTTTTTAATTTCCATAAAAATATATAAGAATTCCACTAAAGAGTTTCACATTACGAGAATAAAAAAGCTAAACAATGATCGAACCTCCTTGGAAGCTCATTTGCTCAATACTTATGTCTCACTTTAAAACTAAAGAGAAAATGAAACGAAAGGTGTAGTTCTAATTTTCACCACGCACGTGGCGCCATTTGCAAATTCGCGCCATTTTCATGTAAGAAACATCTTCTTTTTCTTCTTTCCTCCTTATGGCAGTGCACTTTGTGCATTTGCCAGTGTCAAGTATTTAGTTGCAACTTTCTGACTTATATTTATAAATGAAATAATAAAGTTTGTTTAATTATTACTGTTTTCTCGCAAATGTTTTGTAAAATTTTGCATGACACTCGATAACTTACCGCACTAAATCACCAGTAAACAACCACTCTAGTATCATAAATAACTATTAATTTGTCACCGTACAGGTTCCCCAACCAGTTCCAGTTGAGCCACCGCGTGGCCCCCCCGCTGCCTCCCCCCGCGCCGCCTCCCCCCGCGCCGGAGTACTCCGGCCGGTACGAGACCGACTTCACTCCGCTGCGGTGTCTGGGCCGCGGCGGCTTCGGGGTCGTGTTTGAAGTTAGGAACAATATCGACCACTGCTGCTACGCTCTGAAGAGGATCACGTTGCCGCAGAAGTGAGTAACGTTATACCTTTACTTTTATAATATTTTATATTATTATACTACTATAAAGTTCGTTTGACTATTATTTAGTTACATAAAATCATGAAGGTCGTTTTTGAATAGACTCCTTGCCAAATACTCTTTGGTCCATTCATTTCGGCGCGCAAACCACGCAAGCACTAAGCGAAGTATTGGCGGGAACACGGAAAAATCATGTCGTTGCATTCTATTATATTCTCAAACTTGTGTTTTTTCGCGAATTAATGATTAAAAATGGTGGTGTTTTATTCATTGAGTGTTGAATTACATGCACGAGTGTGGGCAAGTGATATAATGTGGTGAAACATGTATTTTCGTGTTGTTTTCAAAACTCCGTAGAAGCTTATAGTAAAGTCGCCACAAGTTTACTAGGGCATGACTTGGACTCGACTATGACTAATTTCGTGTGACTTACTGTGATTTCATGACATATTTGACTTGATGATAATAAATAAACTTGAAAATTCATAATCTTGACACTGGCAGAATGCACAACGTGCGATGCCAATAACTTAGAAAAAAAAATGCACTAAGCGAGTTGGCGCCATTTTCTTGGTACAAATTTTCATATTCCAAAACTTCTAAGCGTGATTCTTGATTATCATTGTGTGTTCAGTGATACATATTACTTTTCATGTAGTAATGCATTTTATTTCCTTTGATTTCACTTTTAATTTTCTCACAAACGTATTGAAAAACGCCGTGTGCCACACGCGTGAAGGTTATTGTAAACTCGCGGTACAATAACCTTCACGCTATGGTTTGCAAACAAATATTGTCCTATCGCTTACAATAACCGTCCTTTCGCACTTGTATCACAATGTTCAATTTCTCTGTAGCGTTGTAAGTATTATAATTTGGTTGTTAGAATGTTGTACAGGCTGACTGATAAACATAATTTTTTAATTTTTTAAATATTTTGCTGACTTGTACTATAATATATATAATATACTATAATTTTTGTATTCATAATTTTTCGCGTCCTATTATTTATAATTATGTGTTTTATAGGGAGAATAAGAGAGAGCGCGTGCGCCGTGAAGTGCGCGCTCTGGCCAAACTGGACCACATCAACATAGTGCGGTACTTCAACGCGTGGGAGGAGCGCCCCCCGCCACCACACATGCAGCTGCGGGATCAGGCGCTCATACGGTAAGCAACCACACATGCATTTATACACACACACGCACACACACACACACACACACACACACACACACACACACACACACACACACACACACACACACACACACACACACACACACACACACACACACACACACAACTTTATGTAAAAATGATGTAGGGCCATTTAGCTCTAACCTTAAAATGCCTAGATCATATTCACACAGAAAATATTTTTAGGCAATAATCATAGATGATATGTTCAACGACACGACGCAGCGTAAATAGGCCTCCCATTAGGTGGACCGACGACATTGTGAAAGTCGCAGGCAACCGGTGGCAGGTTGACGTACATTGTGGCGGTCTAAGGGGGAGGCCTTCGTTCAATAGTGGACGTCTCCGGGCTGATGATGATAATAATATGTTCGAATCGTTAAAGCTCGAGTTAAATTTCATCGTAGTTCTCTTCCCGGGCTAAAAAGTATGTAGCAAAGATGTGAAGCCAAATTTTTACTTTGATTCTGTATTTTTTTGCAACCAACATTAATTATAGCAATAAATAATTTTGTTCGGACAATTACTGAGTTGGAAAATTATTTTTAAGTTTTCTTGAACTTTTTATTTTATACTCCTAATCTTGCCCAATGAAAACAGAGAGCTAGACAGCCAATCAGCGCTATCCGAAGAATACACATCAACGCCCCTGTCTTCGCCCGCCAAATCCCCCAACGCGAAAGGGGACAGCGTGATACTCAACCTTCACAAGCCTTTCGACACAGAACTCTTGGACTATAAGCTTCAGGAACCTTCGAAGAGAAACAGGTGAGGAGCTCACGTTGCTTTCGGTTGGTAGTGTATTATTTTTGATGTTTTTAACACTAACCAAGGGTAAAGCTTTGTTTTTTTTACAGTTTTGTAGAATTCGCACGGCTGATTTGTTTTTCTTACACTCTTGCATGGCTTTTAAGTGTTTTCATGGTTCTTTTAACTCTCGCAGTTACTTACTGGCTATTTTCGTTACAATAACATAAATTAAAATAAACAAATCTATAATATATAAAAGGCTCTGTCCAGACTGATTGACTGACTGACAGACAACGCACAGCCCAAACCACTGGTCGTACAGACTTGAAATTTGGAGGGTATATGAATCTCGATGCGTAGGGGTGTACTAAGAATTTTTCGAAATTCAACCCCTAAGGGGGGGAAAGTGGGAATGCTGTATGGAAAGTTCTTTGTTTTTGAAGTTATAGTGATGAAAATTTATATTTGGGTAGTTCATTCAAAGGGGATTGTTCAGGGTGATTTAAAGTGGGGAATTTTGGGAGCGGGCCGAATTTAATCCGTACGCGGACGAACTCGCGGGCGACCTCTAGTACATTAATATACATCTGCGTACAGAAAATGTCCTAATCCTTTAGCAAAACACTGTTGATTAGATCGAGAAAGCTAATGAATTATGAAAACACTCCTTTAACAGTATTTCCAGTAATTGAATGTTTTATTGCTAAAAGTGTGCACTATTTCTCTATGATGTCTGTGTGTGTTTCCTTTTTCCTTTCTCGCGTAATTTTGGCGCGAATTTCTCAGTATCTGTTTTTTGTTGTGACAAGGCCCAATGTGCATCAGGCGGGTCACCGACGTCGCCCGCCTGATGGTAAACGCTCACTGCCCGCCGTCCTGGACGACGTCACGGTGGATGTAGCTGATAAACATATCCCGTAAGACATAACTTTAACCCCCGGCAATATTTTGAGGGTAGTTTAAGTGTTTTTTTTGCGTGTGTACGTTTTGTTTGTAATTTGACACGTAAGCGCATGTTTGAGTTTGGATGGGTTCCGCAAATGGGATTTTGTGTTTTACCATTGTTTATAAATATTATTTATTTTCTAATTATGTAAATAAATATGGGTGTCGGGGGTAAAATGATCAAGTAGACTAAAGTGCCACCCGTATGAGTATATGATGAATATTCCTCATGTACGCACAATTTTTTTGACCCACTTTTTTTTTCGCACTGTAAGGTTGTGAAACTCGCTACTGAAATGTGTACCTCGAAAAGTATTATCTAATAGCGTGACCGCGCCATTGCTTAGCATCTGGCCGATATTAGAGTTTTATGTATTTATCACTCTGCGATTTATCAACATAAATACTTACTTATGCCGATTTTCCTAATGCTCAATTACTCACTCACTAATTTCTTGGCAAATATCAAGATTCATTCATGTAATTATCATCGTTAGAAAATTATGTTTCAGTTGCACCCCTCACTAAACTGATCTGACAGGACTAAATATGCATCTCAATGAATCTCATTTTATTTCAATATTTGTGAGAAAAATATACCAGCAGTGTTAGTATTGGCAAATAAAGTTTAATTTAGTGAGTGGTGCAACAGAATCGAAATATATTTTTGAGTGGTAATATATTTTAGATATTAAATAAAGATAGAAGGAAGGAAGGAAGAGGGAAGGGAGGCCATAGCCCAGCAGTGGGACAATACAGCCTCAAAATAAAATAATATAATAATAAATAAAGATATACAATTCGCTTCTTGCTTCAAACAGTAAAACGAAAGTCTTGAATATTTGGTCTATTTATCCAAAATTTCGCTAATGCTGTACCCGTGCTTTCCGAATCTTGTAACACTAATATAGCAATTTTTTTTTGTTGTTTTTAAATGTGACCACTGACCATGAATCATGTCATATCTTGAGTGTGCATAATGTTTTACCAGTCAGCCTGTATACTTTGTATTCATTTCTTAGCTTAATAAATTTAAAACATCGTGAATTTATAGCACACAGATTAGGTGTTAAGTAGTAGATTGGATTACGATCTTCTCTTTTTAAATGTTGTTTTTACTATGTGTTGCGAGACGCCACCTATTTTCAATTGACATCCAAGGAAACTATCGAGAGTTGAAAACTGCCCAAGTCCACTTTGATTGGACGTAGTCTTTGCTATATTCAGTGTTGACACAATCAAAAAACCGTCTAGTCCAGTTTTCAAGTCTACTTACTCCTAGCAGCATACTTTGAAAGTGTAACCGCGTCTTTACAATCATATTGACCTATTCACTTCTATCATATCACCTTCTTGTTTAAATTTAGACCTTAAAACTAGTAATACCCTTTTTTAATCCTTAATTGTACTTTTTGCTTCTATTCCAGGTCCCTCAGCTGTTCAGACAGCATAGTGTTCGACAGCGAGGCCCCGGGCGGCGACCGGAGCACCCAGAGCACCCGGAGTCCTCATGAAGCCTCCCGGGCACACGTCTCCTATTCAGAGGCCAAAGAGAAGCTATCTAGGGTGCAAGAGAGCGAGTATAAGACTGATAGTACCACGCCAAAGAAGAAAAAGAAGGTAAGGCATTAACCCCACCTCCTGCTGTCTGGATGGACAAAAAAATTAAAAATTAAGTTTAGAATAATTTATGTCTTTTTTAAGTTTTATAAGTAAGTACGTATATTTGAATGTTTTGTTAAATTTTTGTGACATTCATTTTAATTCTTAAACTACTATGGACTTGAATTGGAAATTGGAATGATATACCGAAATGATGAAAAAAATAATAATAATTAAAAATATTTTTATTAAATCCAAACATAGGAAAGAAACATAAACCGGTTTGAGGCGAAAAACTATTTTGTACTGTTTAAATTTGTTATGCGTTTCTATTGTCTTGTCTTGTGTACAAAATGTGTTTTTTTCTACAAATAAATTATTGTCTATATAGTAATAATAATAATAATTAACCGGCACAGCCAGGCGGTAAAATCGAAATGTTTTTTTCCCCCATAAATAAAGTCGTGTAATATGTTATATGTAATATGTTTTCCATAAGGGACACACGCGTCACTGGTCGCTCGACGCGTGCGTGAAGGGTGCGCCGGAGGAAGAGATGCCGGCTCCGTTGTTCCTCTACATACAGATGCAGCTGTGTCGCCGGGACTCGCTGCACGACTGGCTGCGGGCCCGCCGCACGCAGCGGGACTTGGCCGAGGTAAGCGCGCTCCATCGTAGGCGGCATCTTCGTTTAACATCAGACGAGATTGGTGGTCAAACGCATGCCTATAAATAATTTAAAAAAAAATGGTAACGTTACTGTGGGAACGTGGGACCTTCAGTTGAAACTAAATACTGATTTGTGGCATTTTATAACAGCTTATTGATTAGTTAGAGCTTGTGCAGGAACGTAATTTCGTGGTTAAAAAGTGAACGAATATTACGGTATTTTTAAATATTTATTTTTATTTGCGAAAAAATAACTGCTGTTCTATACATTTTGTCCAAGGTCAGTGAACTTTTTGTATGGAACAGCTGATCTCTTTTCGCTATTACATGGTTGGCCCCATAGTAAAAGTTGTTCATAATGATGAGTACATACATATCCTTCAGTATCGTTGAACATTTTTGTTACACATTGTATATAGATATTGATACCCAAGTACAGCTGTTTTTTTTTGCGCTTTCATTTTTGTAGCTCGTCTGTTAACTTCTTCCTGCGGGTGGGTTATGTAACCTATAAACACAAAAACTGGCACTACGGGTGAGGAGAACTAACCCTGTATAGGTTACAATTAATTTGCTCTAGATTGTACTCAATAAATGTGTACATACCATACACAACGTAGAAGCAATACATACATTAATCAAGCATTAAAGCAAACATAAGCAGTTAAATTAATTTGAACAATTAAACGGGTAGTAAAAGGTTACGGTAAATGCAAGTAGTTTCCTATCCTTCCTTCTGGTAAATATCAAGCTTAATAATTGTTATGTCAACATTGCTTTGCTAATTACACAAGCACACTACTTTCTTGCCAAATAACAAGATTCAACTATTCAAACTTATCTAAAATATAAGATCTTTAAAACACACACGAATGCACAAAAACACACACATACATTCTTTCATTGATGCAGATATGACGCCGAATCGATTCTTTCATTGTCAATGCGGCTTTACCGAGTGAATTGACCGCGTACCATTACAATTTTACTTGCAATATTATACCCTGTATCGTCATGTATTTAGAGTCCATATTTCCTTGTTCCAGATCAAGTCGCTGTTCCGGCAGATAGTTTGCGCGGTGGACTACGTCCACGCGGCGGGCCTCATACATCGCGACCTCAAGCCGAGTAACATACTGTTCTCACAAGATGGCGTGGTTAAGGTAACGACGAATAATTATTTATTTATTATAGCGTAAACTAAAAACATCTTATAAACAGAATCGATTCTAAATTAAATAACTAGTAGTTCGCGGCGAACTGAGACGTTCGAAGCCCCTTGACGACCAATTTGGCTCATAATCGAACTTAGTAATTGTATTGGCCGAACCATTTCCTTACAAAATTTCATAAAGATCGAATCGACGCTTTGCAAGTTATTGTCGAACACATATAACATACATACAAACTCCAACTTGCTCCTTAAGGTGGGCATTCACGATGCTGCCAAATGGACGACTTCCAAGTGGAGTAATCCAAATGGATGCCTTCCATTTTTGTAGCCCACTGATGATCGATCCATGGAAGACATCCACGGTTACGAAGTAACAATTATCGAATATGTGTCTGTAAGGATAACCGACTTCAAAAAAAGAGGATCAGTATTCAATGTAGCTATGTTTGTGTACCAGCGATTTTTCAAAAACTAATACCTATCTACTGACCTAAATAGATTTAGATTATTGTTCTTTTTTTTGCAATAATTGTTTTTACATACTTTTGTGACGTCACTCAATGGCTGTTATTTTTTTCCATACCATGTTCTGTGTGTTAGCACTAAAACACCCGCACCGGCCCTGGGGTCCCTTTTGTTGTAAGCTACATCAATATCCAAATGGCGTAAATCGCGTTTTTCGCATTCACGATCACTCCAAAGACGCCATCCCGATACATCCAAATGGTGTGACGTGCTGGATTTCAATCCTTGGATGCCGTTTTCGACATTCACGGACAGATTTTAGAATGCTGCCACGCCATTTGGAAGGGTGGACGTATCGTCAGTGGCGGCCTTTAGACTCGGAGACCTTTTGCTTCGCTTGGTCAAAAATGTTCTATTAACGGCATGTGATATTTTGGCGAACATCATACAAAGATGTATGGATAATTTGTACCACTTTCTAGGCGATCTGCGGATTGGAAATGTCCTTTAATTCATATCTTAAAACATTGTTTTGTGACTACCATGTCATCCAACGTACTTGTCTCATGACGTCAGGTGGGAGACTTCGGCCTGGTGACGTCAATGGGGGACACGTCACAAGACGGCGAGCGGCCCGAGGTGATGGACGTGTACCAGCGGCACACCTACAGAGTCGGTACGTAGATTGATTTACTCAGGGCATGTGCACTCTTATAAAAGCGTCTAAGCGTAGATACTTTCCTACTTTGTGCCTTAGTTTGATACTTTGTGTTTTTCTCTCGCAGTTACTTTGCGTGATAGAATCGGAACCGAGGATATTCGCCAACATGGGCGTATATAAGGATTTCGTGCCCACCCCAGGATGTTAGGTTCAAAGATCTTTATTTAAATATCACAAGAAACATTACGTCTCACTTAGGCGATATCGTAAAATTATACATTATCAGTAGAATTTTGTGGCCAGTGGGCACTAAATACAATTTTGGAAATATTTGCATGACTGTAAATAAATGTATATAAAAATAAATGTATAATTATGCTTTAGTAGGCAAGTAAACTTCTTATTATAAATAAAATAAATAAAATATTGGGGGGGGACATTTATTACACACAGCGCCATCTAGCCCCATACTAAGCAAAGCTTGTATTATGGAAACCAGATAGCTGATAGAATACTTATATACATATTTTTTTTCGTAAAATACATACTTATAATACATACTACACCCAGACACAGAACAAACATCGATGTACGTCACAAACATTTTTGTCCTGGGTGGGGATCGAACCCACGCCCTACAGCTCTGAAGGCAGACATGTTACCAACTGAGCTATCAGGCTGTATTTGAGAAATTATTGTACATGTAGGTGGTATGTCGTATTTAAACAAAATATCAAGTAAAACAAGAATAACCTAGGATAGTTACTAGTATAAAATATTACACGCATCATATCATACCTACATAATGTTGGGTTCCGATTTGAAATTCTACGCTGGTCACATTGATTAAATAGGGCGTTGACTCTGTTTCATCGGCCATCGCAGCCCAGCCCCTTACCCTGGAAAATAGCCAAACGCAAAACGCAAATGTTCGCCAAAGAACCAAAGTCACCGACGTAGCTTGCAGGGTTTGCAAATTGAAGTGGCAATGAACAGGCCACATCGTTTGAAGAACTGATAACTGATGGGGAAAGGTTTGAGTGGAGACCACTTACCGGAAGGAACAGCGTAGGGAGACCTCCCACTAAGTGGACCGACGACATTATGAAAGTCGCGGGTTACCGGTGGATGCAAATGGCAGGTTGTCGTACAGTGTGGTGTTTTAAGGGGGAGTTCAGAATTGGACGTTTTCGGGCTGATGATGATGAGATATCGTTAACAGCCAGAAGCCGTCCACTACTAGACGAAGGCCTCACCCTTAATAGGGAGGGGTTGCCATAATCCCCACGCTTGGCAGGCAGCTTGGGGATCGCAGAATGCTCACCACCGTTAACAGAGAGGACGCTGCTGCCCATCCTCCGGTGGTTCTGGATGCAGTTTTAGGACATACCCAGTCCAAGTTGGACTATCCAACCAGGTTTCTGTGGTTAAATGTTGTTTATTTTGTAGGCACTCATCTATACATGTCGCCGGAGCAAGTCCAATGTCGTCCGTACAGTTACAAAGTGGACATCTACTCACTGGGGCTGATTCTGTTCGAACTGCTGCAGCCGTTCGGCACCGAGTCGGAACGAGTGCGGTGCTTGGAGGACGTCAAGCAGGGACGATACCCGCACGGGTTCCGGGAGAAATACCCGGATGAGGTTCGTTTATAAAAAAGTTTTTGTAATTTATAAAGCGTTTGGACATTCGCTTGTCGAAACTAATGAAATCTCCGTGGTTGCAGGTGTCGGCTCTCGAGCTCATGCTGAGCGCAGACCCCGCGCGGCGTCCCACGGCGCTGGGCGTGCGTGCGCGTGCGCCGCTCTGCGAGCGCACCGACGGCCGGCACCACTTCACTCTACCGGGACACGCGCTCACGGCCACTGCGTAGTTTGTATACTACGTGCTTTTTCTTCTTACTCCTCCGGAGAGGACTGGCCACATACACATAAGTGACGTGACACGTGAATTAGCAATTCTATGTAGTAGCGCGCAGATGAGATCTCGCGACTTCCATATCGTTTAAGGCCAATTTGGCCAAATCAAAATGGCATTGGTTTTCGGCGTTTTTGTTTTTAGAACTTGATAATTGTATTTGCACGAACCACTTGCTCAAAAATGTCATAAAGTTCGCGTCAACGGTTCGCAAGTTATTGTCGACCACATATACATTATAGTTATACATACAAACGCCGATCTGCCCCAGTAGACTCTGGGACCTTCGTTTCACTTCGGTGAATAAATGCGTGACGAATAGTTGGCACGCTGTATGAATACTTGTCAGATCACGTGTCACTTTCCTTAGGTGTGCACAGCGCCTTAGCGTCACCTTAACGCACTTCCTGTGCATTGACCAGTGTGAAGTTATTAGGTTAAATAAAAAATATATCATTTGATTTGTCCATAATATTGGCTACTTGAGTCTTTCTTCACTCTTCGGGGAAGTATATATATATATAACACTACGTGTTGTATATACAAGTGAAGTAAAATCTTCGTTCTTCCCGAGAGGATAATGGCGTAGCACATTTTGCATTGTCAGTATCAAGTATTCAGATATTATCAAGTTTATGATGATACCAACTAAAATCGGCCATGATATTTCCAAAAATGATAAGTTTTAAGCATTTATCCATTTCCATATTTAGGAGAAACGACATAATATTAAGTAATCTGATAATAGGCTAGATGCCTGGTTTTTTTTATTGTCCTATTAAAATGTGGCCCATAAATATGAAAATTAAAAAAAAAATAAAGAAAAGAAAATGAAAATCTGATTAAAAATAAGCAACTTATAAATATTTTAATATCATGCTAGACAGAGAGGCGAAACAGCAAATCGTGACGTCACTTGTCAGTACGCTATATAAATTCTATTCTGACAACTAAGGCGTGACGTCATTTTTTGTTTTGTGGGAAAGGAACAGAGTTGGCTCTACCAAAAACTTTAAACGCTTATATATCAGAACATAAATAACCGATTTAATTTATTTTTTCAATAAACATACTATATTTACTTAAATTATCCATCAAAGCTATTGGTTTCAACGATTTAAACATCAGTCATCTACCCTATTACTTTTTCCTTCGAGCATATACCATTAGCACAGGGGTACACACCCCTGCCTGGTGCCAAAAGATATATAATATGGTCTGTGTCCAATGACGTGTTTAATTTTTTTTAAAACCCCGCAAAAATTAAGTGGTATAGAAAATAATGTAGGCAGATAATCCGCTATTGGCATTACCAATGTTATATGTTCGAAGCTTTTTTCTAATAACCCAGTGGTGTAAATCTTATGTAAAACATTATTTGATCAGACATACGTATTTAGTAGAATTTTATGAGTTAAATACCGGGTTGCGCGGAAAGGTGGTATTAAGTGGAAAGCAACTCTTCTATTGTTCTTATCTTGTCATCTTATGTTCATCTTTTGAAAATAAAAACCAATGTGGTCAACCCTGAATTCGCGTAAAAACATCAATTGTTATTTACACTATGTCGAGGGTAAATGTAATTGTTCCATGGACCAGTTGAACTTTTAGTAGAACTTTCATGGTCGCGTTAGCAATAAATGTTGTTCACAATAATGGTACAATAAGCTCGTATTAGCTTCACTACCTTTCCGCGTTACCCCGTATAGCATATACATAGATAGGTTTTATAAATAATCATACCAGGCAGGTACATATTTACGATCGATTCATGAATTTCATTCAGTTATTTAAAAATATCACATACTTCATTTATATTTAATCCTATTTTACTATAAAACTCTATATAGTATCTAGTAGATAAAACTTGGTATTCTTAAACATAAGTAACATACTTATTTATGTTTTATTCTTAGTCTTTTCTTAAACCCGATTTTTTGACATTTTAGTCGAACTATTCACGTTTTTTAAAAGAAAAGCTAAGGATTCCAAGTACTTTATTGCGTTTGAAAATAAGAGTTTTATAGTTTTCATTAGGGCTAGTATTACGCTGAGGCTTTTCTCGACGCTAAGTGTAAACATATTATAATTAGTTATTAGGATTACTTAATCATTTTCAAAAAGTATTTAAGTTTACCTTTAAAATTATTTTATTATTCATTTCAATTTGTAGTCGATAGCCTTCTTATTTAAATTATCTCTTTGAAAATGATTGAATGTATTAAAGCAATATCGCAGATTCGCAGAAGAGCTACCACGGATAAACGGACGGAACGGGAAACTAACTATTTGGCGGAATCTATTTCTTTCACTTTAACTCACGCATAATATTGCGTCCGTCTCTCTCATTATCCGCCAAAGGCTGGGGTCAACTATTGTAATTTTATGAGTGTCTAAAGTCGCGTAATTTAAGCTGAATTCCGTTTCATACAAAAGGCCGGTATGTGCCACGCGCCGACGCAATGAGCGTCTATCCAAACCCCGATCCTGTCCGTCTAGGGAGGGAGGAGCAATTTTGGCAAAACGTTGTGCTTCTCTGGCTTTAGTGGAGTGCGAACTTATACCTGGCTGAAACACGTAAGCTATCCACGTACTCGAGTCGAGCTTCTGGTGGAAGGGGCAATTACACCCATTGCTACTTCACTAATTCTCACCTTTGTCTGACGCCTTCAATGGGGGATTTTCCGGCACATCCGGCGGCTCATTGTAGATGGCGCTGAGCTTGCCATATGCTTTTATGTGAGAACTACTTTTATTTTAAACGTGTTTGGAAAGTCTCTCATTCAATGTGGAGCTGAAAAGTGGACGAAATGAGATTTTTTAATTAAAATATACGTTGGGCCGAATACGGCATATAAAGCGGGACGACAGCAGATTGTTTAATGTGGGACGAACTTTCTCGGGACGAAAATGCCATGAATCCATTCAATTCTGTATTTTTATCTTTTGACATCATTACGTTACAATGCCATACATTATAGTACCGAGGTACGTTATTTTAACTAAAATAAATACAGACTAAGTACGTATAAATTGACTAGACTATTACGCGACTCGGAACTCAAATAATTACGCTCGGTTCGCCCCAGCTTTAATAGTATCTGAATTCAGTTTTGTGGTGGCTCTAAAGGGGCACATAACGTTCTTTTCTTACTAAGACATCTCTTGAAACAAGTCTGTCTGTCCCTTTTGTAGCATGCGACAATAGATATAAAATAGTTGTAAGAATAACAGAAAATTGTAAGACTGGGGTTGGGTATAGTTTTGTATTAGAGTGATTTAGTATGATTGTATAAAATGCATATTTTCTAAAATTATATTTGACAGCTGATTATGAAAAAAGCTTTAAAATCGTCATATTGACAGGTCTATGTTAAAAAAGAATGTTTACTTATTATTTTTATTGAGAAGTTTGGTCGTACATTACCGGCATTCATATGGATTGTCTCCAGTATGACATCTAAGGTTGCAAGGAACTTAATATTTTTAATTAAACACCAGTGTCACCAGATATTTTAAGAGCCTAAGCGACGCTCGTTCCCTGCCATAAACTTAATTCACCTGGGTTTATACGCATAGGTGAATTAAATATACTAATTAGCAGACTTGATTCATCTGTAGTTTATTTCAGTATAGTTTATGCAACTACGTGTATTAAATTTACTATTTAATATACTGAATTCGCCCTTTTATTACGACGCGGACGCGGAGAGCTAGCCTTCTCGCTGTATACATTACGCCTTATTTATATTACGATTATTAAATTGCCGTCCGTCGCAGATCTCCGCGTCGCACTGTTTAAGCCTTAAGCCAATACGTACGTTGCGACATTCGTATGGTTTTTCTCCAGTATGACGTCTAAGGTTACATTTTGTTAACTATAAAAAAAAATATTATAAATTATCTATTACGTCAATATTTCATCCGGAGTCAGTCAGTCGGGTTGCCATTTAGAAACATATACAACAATATTATAATCTTATATGGCTAGCCACGAGTATGGCTTCTAATGTAAGGCAACTTGTTAACATAATATTAGACACTGTGTTGAGAGTGTGTGAGTGAGTGTGTACTGTGTACGGTGTAAATGAACGAAGGAAAACGAACACATGTGATTATACTGATGATTGATAATACGATACAATTTTAACGAAAGAAACGAAAGTTATTTTCATGTTTTTTAAGTTCAATATATTCACCTGAAACACTAGAACAGCCCCAGTAAAAGTTGTTCATAATAATGAGTACAGTGATATCCTAGAAGGATAACGGTGTTCAAACTAACACCCTGTATTTTTGTAGGCCATATTCGCGTCGCGGCATTTGTATGGCTTGTCTCCGGTATGATTAGTAACGTTGCTATTTGTTCGTGTGGCATACAGCATAGGGCAACAAGTATGTTTATGGATTGAAGAGTTTACTTGTTTATGCAGTTTGCCGTTAGAACATCTCCCGTACATAATTCAACTATAACCATGTCTATGTTACGGATAGTGTAAGAAATTGAGAACTATTGGTAATTGCCGGTTTTTATTGATACAGTCATACCAAGGATGTCAGAAGGGGAGGAAATAAATTAGCAAATTGTCCTTTTTAACAACGTCTAATCAGAACCATAGCTTAGGGCCTGTGCTTAGGGCGGACTTCTTACAAAGCAACGTGGTCAATATTGAAGGCTGTTGACAGATATAAACTAATTAAAATATCGCTGTCCTTTTTTTATCAGACATGTTAGCTAAGGACAGAAACATTTTAGTTCTGTCAATTAAAACCTTCAATATCGACCACAATAATTTGTTTATATTAGCTAACCTAGCGGAAGTTTAGTTATAAATTTTGTTAGTCCGCTTTTTATTTACAATTTCCTCACAACCGCGGTAAAGTTAATAAATTGGTCCTTGCGACGCGTGCTGCGTGGAGGACGGATAGGTTAATAATGAAACAAATTTATAGTATTACTTACCGAAACAGTTTAATGATTATATTATTAATAATAACCGGTAAATATTATAATTCCTTCGGTTTCTACTGGCTGTTCGGTGAAGGAAAACATCGTTAGGAAAGCATACTTTCTGAGAGGAAACTCAATGGCATATGTGAATGACCAACCCGCAACTGCGGCAGCGTGGTGGATATTGACCGCCACATCTATATTATCGGCGCTGCATACATATGGCTTGTCTCCAGTATGACGTCTAAAGTTACTAGTACAAAGTAATAGAGTAAGAGCGATAAGCAAGGCGAGCGGCAGTGGACGGCCGCGCGCTCAGTTCATACTAAATTATTAATTGTAATCATGCTTATAATTGTGATTACTTATATTATATGCTTTTTATTTACTAGCAGAGGGCAAGACAAACCTCTGCGAGGTTTAGTAGGTGCTAGTTACCGAACCCTTTAATGTATTAAATGTAACTAATTAAAAAAAAAGAGTTTAGGCGGGAACACGTAAGAACCATTTCACTGCATTGTATTATTTTCTCTAAATAGTGTCCAGTGTTTAAGCGCTTATTGATAAAGTGCCGAATCAATCGCATGGGTAAGTAATATAATGTGGTGAAACCTGTCCTTCCGTGACGTCTCTATTACTCTCTAGGAGTTTCTAAAGTCTCCCCTACTACTTAGTACTTTCCCCTAGTACTTTATTAATGTATGACTTGAAGATTATTATTTTCTTTGTGTGATGCCAAAAACGAAAAAAAAGTATAGAGCCATGAATACATTGTATCGACCTTTTCTTCTTTATGTGTGAAAGAGATGGTGCTATGCGAAGTTAGTTAAAACTTTAACTGAAATATTTTCAGTTGTTTTGGTTTAAATGTTTTGTTTTTGACGGGTTGTTTAAGGTGTTGCCTTGATATACATTTTTAATGTGTGCTAAATGTAAGTACATTCCTATGTACTCTAAGTACTAGAGAATAATGTAAGATTATTTTATTGTTAAGTATTTTTAGATTTTTAATAAAATTGTATACAAAACATAATTATTTTTGTTTTATTTTTTTCAATTACCCAAATTAACTATGTATAAAAAGTAAAGTAAATGAGTATTAAATTTCATCCATCCGCGCGATATATAGAACAGCGAACAGCTAATACTTTTTCAGCGATTTCTGGTTCGTTGTTTATAATTATGAGTACAATGAACTCATTACGGTTTATGACTACTACCGTTCCTCGTAACCCCGTGTATCTTATATGAGGCCTATACAAATAGTTATATTTTATTTCTCCAGGAAGTTTGTGTAAATCCAGCCAGGGTATCATAGCTACCACTACCATATTAACATACATACGATCCGTTAGGGCATTACAGAGATGGGCCCTTAGCAAACCTACTTTGGGGAGCCAATTATGTACAGCCAGTAATCCTTGTACATGACCTTGTTTATTTTATTTATAGCAGTTGGGTTCAGGTTATTTTATGTCAATTTGAGAAATGTACTCGGATTATTGGCTGTACAATATAGGGACCACCTACTTCGCAATTTTAATAGTGTTTTTAAAATAACAAAACAAGATCAAGTGACAGACGAACGAAAGTAAAGTGTAAAGGAAAGTAAGTGTTTTTAGTTTAAACTAGTGAAATAAAACCCAATATTTTTAATAATAACTTTATAATAAAGGCAAACATTCGTCAGAATATAAAATATATTAAACTATCTAATTATTACACCGATCACATTAATAATACTTTAGAAGTCAATACTATTATTAAGATTAACTGCATTATTGTAGCTTGAAAATCAAGTTAAAAATTATTTAGCATAACGTCAATTTCATTAACACACTCTCAACAGTTTTGGAAACACTTTTTAACTCATATGTATACAGATATAGTAGCAAAAGTCTTGAAACGGAAGCTGTTTTCTTTCTTGGCAATACTGGCACGGCAGTGAGTGAATTCATCCAATCATCTTCATCAGTCTTCGAGCATATATCATTAGAGATGCCAATGGCGATAATCTGCCTACAACATTTTCTGCCGCTTTTTGCGGCGGATGAGGCAAACTTTCAAACTAATAAAACAAATTCCTGTTCGTATGCACTAAACAAACTCACAACCAAGGGTATATATATGGTCCCTGACCAGACTTTTAGCAGAGGGGCTATGCCTTGGCTTGCCATGTCGAATGGTATGTGATTGGAGACTGAGGAAGATTATTGGATGATTACAACGATTTGCAATAGTGGCGCCCCTAATAGTTTGTATTCTTTTTTGCCCAAGCTATATACTATGTAACACGTATAATTATAAGGTCAATAATACAAATAAAATACTGATGTTTTATTTTCTATGATTTTTTGAGTGGTCTTATCCAGATATGGGAGATATAGGTATGTGTTGTAAGAATTTATTAATTTATATCACATGAACATAACGTAATATCGTACAAAAGCTTGCAGATAGTAAGCACAGATCTCACAATTTTCATTTTTTTACTTATATATAATAATAGATCTAAAATTAAAGTTCCAAACAAAGCTTCTTATAGGCCAAAGACTATCAATTTTATTGACAACTAAATAGAGTCGAAAATGCAAAAGCGCGAATAGGTAAAAAAAAATTTCGACTGTACAAGTAGTTTTTTTTTACCGCGACGTGTAAAAATTATGTCGAAATTGGTTCTTAATTTCTAATAGGTACGCCTATTTAATAGGCATATCATACATACGAAACAAGCTATATTAAATTTCAGCATTTTTGCAATATTTATTTTCCAAAAGTTCTATTATTATTAACGGGATATTTAGCGTGATTATGTTGTGAAATGAGCTTCCGATATTTCGGAGCAGTTGCATGCACCATGTTCACGAGTAGACTGAAGAATGCGGGTGGTTGTCAAAAGAGTTCGAAAAAACATTAAGGGCATTCATAACGAACTACCCTCTTTCTAAGTCTTTTACTACGATTACTGGACCTCGAACTTGAACCCAAGTCTCGACAAAACACACTCACAATATCACTGCATATGTTGTTTTGAACACATTTAGGACGTGACTTGGTATTTTTAAGGCAACCCGTTTTATCCCGTTAATAATAATAGAACTTTAGTAAACAACCGTGATAGTTTAAAACAGTGTTTTATTTTCCTAGCTCTAGATTCTATATTATCACCTTGTGTAGCATGCGCAACGCGACGAAATCTTCTCTACTCGTTAAGACAAGGCCGAGAATACCATGTATACATCTCATTTATCAACCGACTTCAAAAAAGGAGGTTCTCAATTCGATTGTATGTTTTTTTTTGTATGTATGTTACGCGATTACTCCACCAATAATGAACTGATTTTGATAAATTTTATCGAAATCGGTTCAGTAGTTTGGTTTTTAAATCAGTTGAAGTCGGTTGTATTCTTTTTTAAAAGCGTATTGTTTAGAATAGGTTTCCTTTTGACCCCTTTCTGTCTGATGTCAAGCGGTGTAAGTTGGAGGAAATTTACCTAGAGGTTCCATATATATTTTGTTATAATTTATATGCTAGCGTTTGACTGCCATCTCGTCTGATGTTAAACGAAGATGCAGCCTACGATAGAGCACGCTTGCCTAGAAGAAACAGATTCACTCGCGACTTGAAGACGCCCAGATTATAATTATCGGGAAAAACCCAATCGAGCAGCGCTACCCACTGCTCAGCAGTTCGAATAAAGAAACCTATTTACGCTAGACGGATTTGCGCAGCGGACGCCCAGTTTTCGGGGAACAGACTCAGGCAGAGAATTCTACACGCTCGCTGTCTCATTTTCGCACAACAAAAGGAGTAGAAGACATTTTATATCGCTGGCCCAAAAAGATTCAATATTAGTTAAAAATCTTGACCTTGCACTCTTACAATAAAGGAATAATAGGGACAGGGGTCCCCTCACCACAGGATATATCACTTAGAGCGAGCTCAAGGCTGCCGAGTTATAAATAGTAAGTACACTAAACAACGTGTTTCATACTACGGGTGGAGTAACACTAACGGCACAGAAACATAACAATACTACATATAAAAAATTACTCGCATAGAAAACGCGTCTAGACCACTTAATACGTAGTTTAACAACTATATACCTATACCAACAATCACATCATATTCTGTGCAAGCGAATTTGTGCTTATGTATAGTACACTGTCGATATTCAACTTTACATGAGACGCGGGCATAGCCAGGCCGCAGCCGCGTGACGTCAACGAGCCAAACGCTACAGAGGAATATCGAGACACTGTCAAATACAAATAAAGTGCAAATTAGCTTGCATTGAATATGATTTGATTGTAGTTGTAGGTATATCTACGTTTAGACGTGTTTTATATGGGAATGAAATTATGTTTTTAGTGCTTAAGGGCCATGTACAATGTGAACAACTTCTAAAACACAAGTTCGCTAAAATTAAGAAAAAAAAACCCCATAAGAAATAGACTACGTGGCTCACAGGGCTGTTCATTTGTATGGTGACTAATTTCTTTTCTCGAATAAAGCAAACTTGTATTTGTAAGTGTTGTTCTCATTGTTATAAAAATCAAGACCCTTAAATATTCACATGTGTGAAACTTTATTAAAATTAACTATATAATCGCGGCGCCTTGCGGTTTCATTCAGATGGTGATGAAAAACGATGATGATAATGATGAAAAACTCCATTTACTATATTTATATCAAATTTTATCAAAGTCTGTTGTAAAAAGATAACAAACAGACTGAGTTACTTTGCTTATATATTTATAATTTGGATTAAAATAATATCTTCATATCAATGGATTCATTGGTCAATAAGACTCCAACCTGTTATAATAATGACACCACACTGAATTTTGTTTCAGTAAAGATTTAGGAATCTAGAAATTTATTTTCAACCTTATCTCAACGAGCACAAGGCCGAAGCCAAATGGACTAAGATAACTTTTGACCTAGATCTAAAGGCCATTACAGACGACTAGCCTCCCGCATCCCGAATGGCTATTAGTATCTAGCTTAAAAAAAATATTTTCTCGCTCGGCTTGACGTGTCTGTGATGGCCTTAATGCGTTTTGATCCAGTAAAGTCTCCTAGCTGGAATAAAGCTTATAATAGGTATCTGGAACAAGTAAACAATAACAAACCGAAACTGCGCGTGACTTTGTTCGCAAATCACTCAGTCTTTCGCGCTATCTGATTGAAAACGTTACTGCAGTCGGCAGTATGGCCGTGTCGCCGTTCTGGGAAGCGGATTCAGATTAAATTAAATTGTATTTATTCAGATTTAACTCGATCGGGCCTATTACCACCGAATAAATAATAGTACTACGTACAGAAAGTTAACTCCGCAAAGGAATTGAAATAAATAAGGACTCTGTCTACTAGGCAATAAAGTAGCAATTCAACTCGCGCAGCGCTGGATACCGCTCGCTATATTCACCTAGATATACCGCTCTTTTTCTATCACGTATGCTTAGTTACGTGCGACGAGGCTAGCGTGCGGGCGGCGACTGACTTCTGCCTTGCATTGTCCACCCGGACGGAGCGCCGGTCGAACATACCTAAACTGCGGAGTGACACCCCCCTGCTATTACATTAGAATCTCGCAAATAATAAACAATAAATTATTTATAAAAAGAAGTTAAAAAATAACCTTACTTATTTATTTTATTTCGCGTAAGCTGAGTTTTGTGAACAAGAGCACGTGCAGTTTCGGTACGACCTAGTTATTGTCTGTACTTATGGCTCTGGCATACAATTATTGTCAACTTTTATTAAAGCTATGACTAGTGTTGTTATTCTGCAAGAAACTAGGTGTTTTCCCTTCTTTAACAGTTCTCAATGCTTGCAACACTCTCGCCGTATCTAACTCTTTTTCCGAGGCCTTTTCGTTATCCAAACAAATCTCCCCCATTCTAGCATTGAATTGCTCTATGACATTTACTCTATAGTCTATGGTTGACGCTACGGGATTGGCTGTCAGCCATAGATACTCCAAACAGGGTAGTTTACAAATATGCTGAACTTCTTCAACATCTTCGACTAAATTGCAGCTCAAATCTAAGCTTACTAAAGAATATAGTCGATGGAAACCTTTTAGAGACGCGACTTTGTTCTGCGATAAGTTTATTTTGACTATGTTACCGATTTTGGAATGCCAATTTTCGCAAATGGAGAAATTGTTCATAGACAAGTTCAGGTCCCTTAGCTGGTGGAGGGAGGAGATGTCGCAGAGTTCTGTGAGTCGGTTGGACGAGAGACTTAGTTTCTGGAGGTCCGGTACGAGTTTGATGGCCCAGTCGATGTTCCTTATGTTGTTGCTGGCAAAGTTTATGTGGGTCAGCTTCTTCCATTTCTGTAAGCAAACACTTCGAGTTAGTGATAAATATTTACGGCGGATTATAAGCCGAGGTCTTTAATAAATTATATGTCTAGATAGACTGATGGATCCTAAACGCGTCGAAAAAAATTGCGGTTAACTATTAGCCTCTTATACACGCACACTATAATAACGACAATGGTGCAATGCGAGTGTAAGACATGGCTGTCACGCACACTGTCATAAACAGTACGAGACTCTATCTAGACATATTATTTATCAAAGTCCGAGGTATTGTAAGGCGTGGTAGCCTCACTGATGGGATGACCACTAGACTTGCAATCGTAAGGTCGTGGTTTCTAATCTCAGGCCCGTCCCAATGAGCTCTTTGGAGTTTATGTACCTCTTTTTATGCCACTGGCTTTTCGGTGAAGGGAAACCTGCATACTTCCCCGGAGAAGAAATTCAATGGCATACGTGAATCCACCAACCTGGGCCAGTGTGGTTCGTACAGCCCAACCACCTTTCGAGGGAAGGCCTCTGTTTAGTGGTGGACACGCTGATTATGCCGTGCAATATAAGCCGAGCTAGCCCATTGTGTGAAGACGCGCCTCGCAAAATATTACGAAGCTGAAGGCCTAGCCTAGGTTCCGAACCCTACACGTGCCACAGGCCACATAAGCATTAACTAGTTTATGCATAAAAATTTGTTAAAAAAGTAGAGCATAATATCTGGGGCGCATAATTTTAGCATTTGAAAAAAAACTAGGGCGCATGTGACAGTGATCTAGAACGACGTCATTAAGACATTTTTATTTATATCGTCGTAAGCCATAAAACGTCCACTGCTGGACGAAGGCCTCCCCCTTTATAGAGGGGTGTTGCCATAATCCCCACGCTCGGCAGGCGGCTTGGGGATCGCAGAATGGTCACCACCGTTAACCAAAAGGACGCTGCTGCCCGTCCTCCGGTGGGTCTGGTTGCAGTTTAAGGACATACCCAGGTCCAGGTTTTTATTTATATAATCGGCTTGAACTATGTACAGAAAGTGTTCTGTGGGTCATAATTAAGCCTAGTTATAATATTAATACGATTCGTTTGCCCTAGTTATTATTACAATATTATGGTCTCTGAGATTTTACAAGTACTATGTAATCGCGTTATCTACTTCAATACACATAATATTCCTTTGTCAGCATACTTACAAAGTCCTGGGCCCTGTTTTATAAAGCTACAAGTCTTGTACTTGTAGTGAAAAACTGGTAACAACGCAAAAAATATTGAATACGGCGTTTTCTTAAGCTATATGACAACCAGTATACAAACTACAAGTACAAGTACTTGTATATTACTGATACAAGAAGCTAGTACAATGGTAAGCTTGTATTTTTAGCTTTATAAAACAGGGCCCTGATATCATCGAGGTTACATAAATAAATACAACTTAGAAATCATGCGCAAATGTGTAATAAATCGGCCTATTTCACAAACTAACAGCAGTATGCATTATGTTGGATAATGATAACGAGTTGTTTGAGTCATAACACGTGCCGCTGAGGTCACTGGGCCGCGAGATAACACTGGCGCTATGATACGTAATAGGTCTGCGTCTATCTTTTCCCGCAACGTCGGTCGCTTCCTAAATAAGACATGTTTATATTATAAAAGCAAAGGTAGTAAAGTAGTTGTAGTTGTAGGATAAGGTAGTTGTAGTGGTAGGACTCCACTGCAGAGTCCGCCTGGGGAAGTACCACACCTTTGTCAGTTATTCAACCGCCAAGCAGTAGTGTGCAAGCATTACTCTGTTCCAGTTTGAAGGGCAATGTTACCAGAGAAATTACTGGGTATGATGAGGTTTAACATCTAATATCTCAGGGTGACGAGCGCAGTGCAGTGCGGCGCAGGATTGTGTTCGCAAGTTCATAATTCTGGCACTGCTACTGTTAGTGGCAGGCGTGACGCTTACCATCAGGCGAACATCTTGCTCGTGTCGTCACGTGAATGTATAAAAAAAAAGTTAATAAAGTACTATAAGTACCTATTCTAAGGTCATGAAATAATAAAGTTCCTTTTGTAAGGTCAAAAACAAG
Organism: Erannis defoliaria; assembly: GCA_905404285.2. NCBI lineage: Eukaryota > Metazoa > Arthropoda > Insecta > Lepidoptera > Geometridae > Erannis > Erannis defoliaria. Next base: position 3,451,753 of record FR990066.1, on the reverse strand, counting down.
GGCGGATCCAGCTTTTAAGTCAGGGGGGTCGAGTAGTATAGTCGAGTCGTCTAGCCGGTCTAGTTAGGACAGGCTCCAATTCGATTACAACTAGAAAAAACACAGTAGTCGACCTTCACCTAGCACAGGGTCATGACCTAGATCTACCCTTGGGTCATTTGTCATTTGTCATTTCAAAGATTGTGTTTACGGGGTACGTTGAAGATAGTAGTAGTAAGTGTGTAATCTGTAACTGTATCAAGATAAGATAAAATTTAACTTAATTAGCCCTTCCTCTTTTTCCACTTGAAACTGACTATCTACTGCATGTAGTCAAGTAATAAGCTGTGTATACATTTTTATGTATATATTTTGATCGAAATTGTATAATGTGTAAATTTTATTTAAATTTATTATTGACTGTATTCTGTTTTGTGTACCAATAAACTAAATACATAAATAAATTAAGTTTATTATTTCAAGTACCTATTAGTGAACATTTGCTAAGTTTTGAAAACATGAAACTGGATCATGGTGCTAAGTAATAAATATAAAAGTACTATTCGTGTTTACTTACTACGGTGTCGGCAATACTCGACGGTTCCTTATGCAAGATGTCGACCAGCAAGAACTCGTTGAGTGAACTGACGCTCGCGATCATAACTGACAAGCTCTTGAGACTCTCTCTGAGGGAACCTGGAATAGAGTTGTTAATAGATACTGTAGCAGGGTTTTGTCTTCCGGTTCTTGATTAAAAACCTGCCTAACATGTATGCCGTGCCAGCTTTACATGTCCGTTCCTACAATGCATGTCTCTAGTCTTCATAATCATAACCTTCGATCATAGAAACAGAGGATTTTGCAACCAGGGCAAACATAATTTATGTGACGAACATAGATGTTTGTTCTGTGTCTGGGTGTGTAGTATGTATATACAAAAAAAAGTATATAAGTATTATATCAGCCATCTAGTTTCCATATTATTAGTTTATGTTTCTTTGCTTAGTTTGGCGCTGTGTGAAAAATGACTACTGATATTTATTTAAGCATACAAACATAAAAATATACAAATGCCAAGTCAAGTAGACTGAGCGAATTTCACATTCAATATTACACAGCTGCATTTAGTTACTATAGGTAGGCTACATAATCTCTAAGCAAAAACCTATGACATTATACATTAATAGCAAATGCAGTAATGTTAAAAGTATTTTCCGATGACTTCACCATTTTTACCTGTTAGCCGGTTAAACAAGTTTTATTACAAGACCTAATTTTGTTGTTGTAAATATGTTTTGAATTCGTTTTAGTATATAATACATAGATGTAGTAGTATTTTTGTATTTACCAGCCTAATAATGCATGACAAGGATTGATGGATGGAAGGATTGGGTTGACTCAGTAGTTTTATAGACAATAGACAATGCTTTATTTGTGATTGTGACAAAATAACATAGCACACAAAAGAATAAAGAAAAATATTTTTAAGAACAAAAATACACTTAATTGCTAGTTTTAAATGTTGTTATTTTTGTCAACAGAAAAATTGGAATGCGAGGTGACTTTATTAGCAGTTTACTCTCTACCGAAGATCATACATATCAAAACTACTGCTAATTCTTTTCAAAAATGAATTCTTGTATATAACACTAAGGACGTGGACTAATCACCACGGCGCGGCGCCGCCACCGTTAATCCGCACGACGTTGAGCAGCGGCACGGTGCTGTGTACGGGGCGCCGCGCCGGCTCAGGGCAGCAATCATTTCTACCCTTCTGTTTTCAAATTTTTGTCCATCAATTTTCTTTTCCCGGAGAACGGGACGTGCATCCACTAATCAAATTAACAAGTCAACATCGATATTATCTGCCATCTTTTTTGCATTAACACATACGAACGATGTACAAAACTACAGACCTATAACTATTGTACCTACTATCTCGAAATTAATAGAGTCTTTGATATCGAAAGAAATAATGACACATCAAGACGAACATGACGCACTATCTACAAATCAATACGCCTACAGAAAAGGAAGGTCTACCACAACAGCAGCCCATGTCTTTATGGATAAAGTTATTACCAGTCTGGACGCGAAGCAAAAAGTTGCTGCGATTTTTATCGATCTATCAAAGGCGTTTGACTCTGTGGACCATGAATTACTAGTTGATAAGCTTCGGATATATGGAATAAGGGGCAAAAGTGAGAAGTTAGTAAGATCGTTTTTGACGGATCGACAACAAGTAGTTGAAATAAAAATAGATGGAAAATCACGGAAGTCAAATCCACAGAAGATAAAAATTGGAATACCCCAAGAATCTTCATTGGGGAACTCCATGTTTATTGTATTTTTGAACGATATGGGTCATTTAAAATTAAAAGGAGAGCTTATTCAATATGCCGACGACACTACTGTTACTGTCTCTGCTAAAAATATAGAAGAACTAAAACAAAATATAGCTCTAAACATGGAAATTTTGCGTGATTGGTTGGATATGAATGGTCTGAAATTGAATTCGAACAAAACAAATGTCGTTATCTTCAATGCAGTCTCCCCGAAACAGCCAGTGATTGTCATTTCCACATTGCATGATGGAAATTCTCTATAAACCACAAATTTGGTAAAATTACTCGGATTCGACATAGATTCAGCTCTTACTTGGAAGGATCACATAAATACCACATGCAATAAAATGTCCAAAGGAATCTATGCATTAATACAACTACGACCAATAGAAACTGAATGCTACCTAAAAGAAGTTTACTATGCCTATGTCCACTCAATAATGTCCTATGGCATTATTCTGTGGGGTAATTCTACAGATAATGAGCGTATATTAAAGATGCAAAAACGTGCTATTAGAGTGTTAGTAAAAGCCAAATACAGAGAATCGTGCAGAGATATTTTCAAGGATTTAAGTATACTTACATCTGTATCAGTATACATTTTAGAAGTTGTAAAATATGTTAGAGTGAATCTCCACATGTATCAATGTCGGGGTGAATATACTGATTTAAATCTTCGAAACAAAAATAGTCTTCTGCCCGTAAAGCATAGGTTGCACAAGTCTACTAAAAACCCGGTTGTGATTGGCCAGCAACTTTACAATAAACTGCCGAACTGTATTAAAAATTGTAATACGTACACTACGTTTTGTTCTAATGTCCGAAATCTTTTGCTGTCCAAAACTCTATATCAAGTAGATGAATATATAAAGCATGATTATCGGGACTATAAATTATTAAAATCTACTAACTAGACTAATTCGATTTTTACAATTTTATACTTCAAATTTATTTAATTTTTTAAACAGTTAATGACGACGCCCATTTACAGCTTGAATTTATTCTGCTTCTATACAGCGTTTAGAGCTATAGGTATTTATTGTTTGATTACACTGCATTTCTATTTTAAATAAATCAATTTGTAAACCCTGACGAGTACACAGCACGAAGTCGTTACTATACCTAGCTATAATAATAGAGTACGGTTATGACAATAAAGAATATCTATCTATCTATCTATCATAGCGATAGCTAAACATCAACTGCCGAGCGGGTGTGCCGTGAGCTGGCGTACACGGCACCATACCGCGGCACAACATGCCGTTTGTACTCCAAACTGTCCATGACCTAAGTTTAATTTTGAACTATTAGGACCTTTACAAGTTCCTTGCATTTTTCCTTATAAATGATTTATTTCTTTTAGCATGGTATAAGCCACATTCATTATTAGGACCTTGCTCTTAAGCAGTCCAAAAAGACCCAAAAAAAAACCCCCAGTTCCCAAATTGTTACTATGATAAATACTTTATCCTATTAAATTAACTTTTAATTTTTAATCTAATATAAAAAAAAACTTACCAACGCTTGTTATACAAGCCATAGGCACTCCAATGATTTTCAAATGCACCAGAGATTTAAAAGGCACCAAGTCAAACTGCAGTTCATTTGGTACAACATTACTTGTCCCCAGTTTCTCATAGCTTCCTTCAATGCCCAAAGATTGGATCTGTGAGCAGAAGTCTAGAACATGGCTGAAGTCACACATCTGGTCTTGCTTTTCTGTTGGCGGACACGCCATCTTGAGCCTCTCGCTGATCGCATGTAACTGTTGGATGAATAATTGTAAAATGATTGGAAATCACTTTTTCTTCATACCTAATTGTTTCAAAATAATATAAATTATTTTAAAAAAAACGAAACAAAGAAGTCAAACTTCACATATAATGTATCTAAGAGTTTCATGCCAAATTAAGGACCAAATGATTTTTTTATTTAATAGGGGAAAAGTGGTTACCCAAAATGTTAATATAAGCAAAGATGTCGTTGTATTAAATAACTTTAAACACTTTAGAGGAATGGTGACTTAGGTGGCAATGTTATACTGATATAATCTACTATTTTCCTCACTTCATCAATAAGAGCTTAGGTGACATTTCCTTTTTGGGTCTAGTGGTGAAAGTTTTCCTTAGTTATTATCCTAAAACTCTTACCGTCATATGCATAACACACAAAAAAATATTTCAATCCTATTTTAGTTAAAAAGTTGTTTGTGTTCTTTTTTCAAACTCAAATCGTAATTCGAAAGAAACTTGACAAAACACTTTTTAAGTAAAATAGGTTTTAAATATGTTTTAGCGTTTTATGCATATGACGGTAATTCTCTTACCAATTAGGTACATATCATACACATTTTAGTTATCACACTATCAAAGTTTGCCTTTGATAATATGACTTACCAATTAGTTTAAAATCCATTTAACATAAGTGACACAAGTTGGCCTATTCTCTACTATTCTGTTGTAACAATTATACATACCTCTAATGGAGTAAACTGGTGTGACTTCTCATTTTGCAGTAAGCTATCACCCTCCAGAAACAGTTTCTTAGCCAAGTCTTGCAGTAAATATAAAATATCATACAAATGGAAGTCCAGGAAGTGTGCGAACTCGGACGGCATTGCTAGCTTCAAGTAATTGAACACATTTTTCAAGTAATCATTCAGGGCTTCTCGTCTTTTCTCAACAAACTTCGTAGTTTTGTTTCCAATCACTTTTTTCGGTGGGAGGAGATCCCTTGAGACCCCATAGTCGCAAACCAGTCTATCGTGAAGCTCTACAAAGTCACTGTAGCGATGATACACGTCCCACTGCACAGGCCCTACTTTTACTATGATTTTGTAATACGTAACGCTATCCTTTGTTGTAGCATCTTCTACAACCACATAACTATCTTCTCTATAATTCAAAAACGACGACATGTTTACGCGACACAAGTAGCGTATTGATATGGAAGCGTAGCGCTCTTATCAAATAATTAATTATACGTCCACATTTATGTAGCAACGTCGAAACTAATTCATTAAATTATATTTCCAAGCGTTGGTCTGTCGCAAAAACATGACGGAACGGAATGAAATTGAGCTGCGTTCCGTAATGCGCTAAAAGTGATAATAACGCGAATCCAACCAAATTGAATAGTCACAAAATATAAGGGCTTTGATTTGATCGAGTAATACTTGTCACTTTGGTCGGATTCGCGATGTTATCACTTTTAGCGCATTACGGAACGCAGAAATGAATAACATGTACAGCTGACTGCTGTCAGTGTCACTGAAATGACAGATTAGACAATAAGATTTATATATATATATATATATTTGGAGTTTTGGCGGGTGTTTTTTCGCGAATTAATGATTTAAAATGGTGGTGTTTTATTTATTGAGTGTTGAATTACATGCACGAGTGTGGGCAAGTGATATAATGTGGTGAAACGTGTCTTCACGTGTTGTTTTCAAAATTCCGTAGAAGCTCATAGTAAAGTCGCCACAACTTTACTAGGGCATGACTTGGACTCGACTATGACTAATTTCGTGTGTCTCATTGTGATTCAAGACATATTAGACTTGATTTGAAAAAAAAACTTGAAAATTCAGAAACTTGACACTGGCAGAATGCACAACGTGCGATGCCAATAACTAAGAAAAAATAATAATATATATATATTTTTCTTTGTTATTGGCATCGCACGTTGTGCCCTCTGCCAGAGTCAAGTATAATATGAATGTTCAAGTTTATGTAGTAAGTAGTATTATCAAGTCAATATGTCATGAAGTCACAGCTAGTCACACGAAACCAGTCAAATCCGAGTCCAAGTCATGCCCTAGTAAAGTTGTGGCGACTTTACTATGAGCTTTTAGGGAGTTTTGAAAACAACACAATAATACATGTTTCGCCACATTAACACTTGCCCACGCTTTTGCATGTAATTCAACACTCAATGAATAAAACACAACCATTTTTAATCATTAATTAGAGAAAAAACACTAGTATAAGAAAATAATAGAATTCAGCGACATGATTTTTCCGTGTTCCCGCCAAAACTCCACTATGATTTTTATCGATTGCAGAAAAACCGGAAATTACCGTTAGTAACAACTTTTACAAGTCGATTTATAGCATCATATCAATATCATGCTGTCACAGGATGTGCGACGCCAAGTCCTCTTTAGAGGATTAAAAAAAAAACATGCTGTCAAGTGTCAAACGAACACCTGTCTGTGCTGTGCTGTCAGCGTCCGTCTCTGACTGTGACGTTGATATTTATTTTCGTTTCCTTCAAACTTCTAATCAAATCAACTTTATTTTTTCAGTGCTTTCAGTGGTTTCGTGCTAGCCTTATTGATAATAAAAACGGGCATAAAATGGTATAAATTACAAGAATTAACCATCAAACTTGGATTTAGAATCTGGTCTAGTGATAGCAACCATAATGTTGAGCAGATTTTCCGATGTTTTGCAAACAGCCGCCGACGTCGTAAGTTCACCATTGAAATGATCGTTTTCTTGATTTCCACAACAATATTATGGTAATGAAGTGGTTTACTAATTTGTACTTCAATGTAACAGCTGGCACCACCAGCGACGCGGCTAGAAGACTTCGAATATCACTGGAAAATGATATTGAACTTCTATCAAAACTATGAAGATGCTAACAAAGTTCACATTGAAGATACTAGGATACCACACCATTTACACCAAATGTTGCAGGTAAAGGTTGCAGGACCTGGGTAAGTTCTGAAACTGCATCCAGAACGCTTAAGGCCTTCGTCCACTGGCAGATGTGTTAGTGTGTTGCAGGTAAAGCCATAAAATACATAGAAGCACTTATCTTTTGTTACCCCAACTGAAGCCTCTTACAGTGTCTATGTTGCATTTAACACTGTAAATTACTAGGTATTATGCAATATGTCACTTATAGTGCATTAGTGCATTTTGCTGGAATACTGGAAATCAATTGGTTCTTCATTTCCATAGTAGCAGTTAAAAGCTAGCACTAAAATACAACAAGATTTATCTACCTTTCATCCAATTTTAATTTGTTTATGTATTGAACTACACTATTCATAAGATTTAAACTAAACTAATGCAGGATTACTTTCTCTCTCTTTTACTATTTGCAGCAAAATTTTTATGTAAATTCTTTGTACCTAGAGCATGTGATTCATGACTCTCACTGAATAAAAAACAAAACATTGGAAGAAATAGCTTAATTTTTTAATTGCGATAAGGCAGCCATTTGTTACACTACTGTTTAAGGTTTTTAATCCTCTCTGTGTATTTTTGTTTATGGTGTGAGCAATAAAGAGTTAATCTAACTATCTATCTATTTCAGCTAATAGTAGAAGAAGAGAAAGAGCAGCATGGCGGGACTGTAGGCCCATGCTTAGAAGCCGTTGTCCAGCGCTCCATATGCCTACTGGATGCGTTGACGGCACTAGCAGCTGCAGATAGACCTCCAGGGGCGAGGGCTCTCGCTCTCAGTACAGGGACAGCACTGCTGAGGCGTACCAGGCAGCCATGTGTTAATAGTGCACATGTTTATAGACCATTGCAGGTATGTTAGTAATTATGTAGCTAAGGAAGCAAAGAAACTAAAGTCTCGACCACAGCCATGGAAACATGGCCGAAACGTCTAGGTAAATAAAAATAAATTTGTTTTATGCTAGATTAAGTCCCAGTGATAAATATAATTAAGAAACATCATTGAATCTGTGTCATTTTTAATTAATGCCTAAAATATGTAACAGTATGTTGAAACAAGCTGCTGATGATGATGAACTTTATCAGTATAATTGTCATCACTTGATGGTCATGGTTATCTTATCAGATTCATTTATTGTTAACATTGATTTAGCATTTAACATTTAGCAGGAATAAAACAAACTAGCGAAAAGACTATTAAATTGATAACTTGTTACTTTAATTGGTTTCCATGACTCTTAGACTAAATATGTACTTATTAATACTGGGTGTTAGTTTGAACATCGTTATCCTTCTAGGATATCATTGTACTCATCATTATGAACAACTTTTAATATGGGGCCAACCCTGAAATCACAAAAAAAAAACAGCTGTTCCATACTGTTCTGTTGTTCTGTAAGGTTCATCGATCTTGGACTAAATGTATGGAGCAGCTGTTTTTTTTTCGTGATTTCAGGGTTGGCCCCATAGTAAAAGTTGTTCATAATGATGAGTACAATGATATCCTAGAAGGATAACGGTGCTCAAACTAACAACCTGTATAATATAATTAAATGTGTAATTTTATATAATGTACTTATTAATTATCCTAGCATAGTACATAACCACAAAGAACATTTTTTTTATACAAATATATCCAAAACCTAGAAGACTAGCCTGGGTTTTTATTTTATTAGTTTAATTTTAATGTTATATTTTATTTTGTCTTGAGAGAATATGTAATTACAATAAAAAATTGTAAACACTTGGACATTCTGATATGAGAGCCTAAAAAATTAACGTTTTAACCATAAGCTGAAATAAAAAGCATAATCAGCCTATTTAATAGTCTCCTGCTGCGGAGGCAAAATGCTAATTAGCCCAACCCTCAGCAATAGGGCCACCTCCACAATTAAAAAATAAAATAAAATACTCTACAATGCTGATCCAGTTACTGGATTGTCAATAACATTTTGACCATCAAGGCATAATTGCATCGCCATGATCTGTACATGCCCAAGTACCAAAAAAATGTCCAAAATCAGATGTTGATAACAACTCCTGTTTATCATATTTTTTTTCTACTATAGACGTTGCAGGCGCGCGCAATGCATTGTATTGTATCGCTTGTCAAGTATTGTGATAAATATCCATTTCCAGCGAATGCTGATCCAATGCAATGAAAATCCCGCTTCGCCAACTGAAAAAGAAGAAGTAGAACTACTCCTCACGCTCTGCGGCCTCGTCAGACAAGAGCCAGGGCTCGCCAACATTTTTACGACGCCCTTCGTAGAAGACAAGTCTACCTTACTCAGCATACCAGAAGACATTCAGAAACTAATACCGATAAAACCTAAAAAGCAAACCCCAAAGAAAAATCCTCTATTTGAGGTGGATCTACCACCGAATCCACTGCAAAGCGTCTCAATAGTCCGAGCCAGTTCTAGAGAAGAGTACAACAATGTTACGTCTTGTAGCTCTGTGGTAGACGAAAATGGATCTTGTAGGAGTCAGAAGACAGTTTATGATGATAATGACAAGTTTCTGCTGATTGATCTGTTGCTGTCTTACTTGAATAGTGCGGTAAGTATTTTTGATTGTTTTAGTCCATTTCCAAAATTCCAAAATTACCAACAGTGTACCATATCACATCACAATGTTATCTAACGGTTCCCATAGTACAGGCGAGATGTGGTCAAAGATGAAGCACCCAGACTTAAAAAATACCTCTAAACTACCCTGAAAGATCCAGATTGTATCATATAATTTTTTTTTTATTCTGGCAAGTGACGTGACGATTAATACTTTCGCCTGGTGGTAAGCGTCACGCCTGCCACTAACAGTAGCAGTGCCAGAATTGTGAACAACAGGACAACAGGGCGCCATGATTAATTCTTTGTTTGCTCCAGGTTACATTTATTTATTTAATGATAGGCGAGCAGCACATGCTTATAATGCCTGAACACTGTCGAAATTCAGTATTATTTGTCTGTTAAGTGTATCTTCCTGCTGTGTGTTCCTAAGTGTATACCCAGGGGTATGTCCTGAAGCTGCATCCAGTACCACCGGAGGACAGGCAGCAGCATCCTCTCGGTTAACGGTGGTGAACATTCTGCAATCCCCAAGCTACCTGCCAAGCATGGGGCTTATGGCAACCCCTCCTTATTTAGGGGGAGGCCTTCTTCTAGCAGTGGACGTCTTCTCGCTGATAAAGAAGTGTGTCATCCTTTTTTATCCATTTATCCAGACTGTTTGCTTTTGTTTTTCCAGGTTAGCTTAGTTTGAAGATGATGGTGGATGATGGAAGAGATGGCTCTGCGTTAAATGTCGTCCAATATTTATCACTATTTCAGGACAACCAAGTAGTTCTCCGAGCGTGCGAAGGCATCATGATAGTGTCGTCACTGCCGGAGGACGACATCGCCAACCTGGTGACGTCATGCAGCCCCGCGTGCGAGGCTATCATCGACAAGCTGGCGGCGAAGTACCGGAGCCTGCCGGCCAGCGTCGACCCGAGCGACGTCGACCATCTCAACATTACCTGGGCGTGAGTTTTACACATACAGGCTGACTGGTCACACATTGCATACTCGTGGACATGATTTATTAATGAATATTTATATATCAAGTGTTTCCACTTCTAACTACAGATCTAGATCTGTCTGGTTACCGTGAAAAGATGAAAAACAGACAGACAGACAGACAGACAGTTACTCTTATATTAATAATATTCACGTGACAAAATTATAATATTACTACCGGTGACACTGCCGCACTGTGCACATAATCACTCCCGCATTTATCGTGTTTTAAAATTATTAACATGGCCCAAAGCCCAATAGAATCTATGTTTCGCGAGCTGTACAAAGTGTTGAGTGAAAAAATTGATTGCTTGAAGTCCGAGATCACAGATCAAAGCAAGAAAATTGAAGAACAAAATACAAGAATAGCAAATCAGAGTCAGCTGATTTCCGATTTAAAAACAGCTGTTGAAGGTAACGGCCGGCTCATCGCAGCGCAAAAGCCAATGACAGCGAGCGCGGCGCTGTCGTCCACACCACCTACACAGCGACCGGTTCGTCAAGCGCGGCTCGCCGCACAGGCAGCCGCTGTATCGGCTAATAGCTCGGCTCCAACTAGGAAACTAGCGAATCAGAGCGCGCTAGCAGCGCTAGCTGTCAACGATGAACCGGTAACTCCCGAAGTTAACCGACCCGGACCGATGACTCCCACAACTACGGGCGCTACTGCGAAAGTTCCAACGAACAAAAAAGCCAAACAGGTGAACTTCGACAACTCACCAAAAGGTAAAAACAATAACCCTTTAGCTCATAACAAAGATGGTGAATGGCAATCTGTGAGTCGTAAGAAATCTCCCAAGCGTAGAATTGTTGCCGTTGCTGGGGCAGGCAAGGAGGATGCGGAATTACAAACAGTCGAACGCATGAAATGGATGACGGCCTGGTCATTTAGGCCCGAGACGACAGTGGAAAACGTCCGAAACTACCTAAACAAACTAGCTAACGCTGGCGAATATATTATAGAGAAACGAGACATAAAATCAACAAGACATGCAGCCTTCGTCATCGGCTGTCCTGAGAGTACGTATAAACTAATCAATACCCCGACTGCGTGGCCCGCACGAGTGATGATCTCGGAGTGGTTTCGGAGTAGGCCCCGCGTCGAACGGGGCATTACAGTCGCTACCGTCGGTATTGCAGTCTAACTTCACATCGGATAAGCAGAAGACAAAGAAAAATAATACAACGAGTTCGCACCGAAATGGATGTGTTTATAGTAATACCACAACTAATACGAACGCGAGTGACTGTAGCGTCAGGTCGCGGAAGTCCCTTGTTGTGTGCTACCAGAATATTAGGTCCCTATCTGTTGATAATAAGACGCGGAAACTAGAAGTGTTATTACAGAGCGATATTAAGTGCGATGTACTCGCTATGTCGGAGCATTGGCTCACTAGCGATAAGTTAACATGTATACAAATTGACGGCTACAAACTGGCATCCAGTTATTGTAGGAAAATTGTCCAGCATGGAGGGTCGTGTATATACACAAGCAATAATACTAAGTGCATAGAAAACCAGACGTTAACGTTACTGTCGTGTGAGCAATATTGCGAAATCTCGGCCATTGATTTAATCGACTATAACATTACTGTTGTTTGTGTATATAGGACGAACCTAGTGAGCGCGAGTACATTCCTTAACAATTTGGAACGTCTGCTTGAAAAAATTAGTGATTTGAGTATAGATTGTATCATAGTGGGCGATATGAACATCAATACCCTAAGCGGCTCTAACAGTTACTTAAAACGACTCAGTAGGTTGCTGGTAGACCATAACATGACGAACGAAGTCGACTTCCCCACGCGCATCACAGACACTACGTCCACCAGCCTGGACCATGTCTACTCCAACTTGCGCGCAGGTTCGGTGAACGCCGCGCCCGTCATTACGAACCTCAGCGACCATGTTGCTATTAGGAGCGAGCTCGTCATTCATGCTCGAAACCAAACGCATAGCTCCCATTATGGTAGAAAGTTCTCAGAGGCTAATCAGGCCAATTTTGTAATGTCGTTAGAAAGCACTGACTGGGGCGAAATCCTGGTACCGAACAGGACCGCCGCAGAAGTAGTGTCGTCGACAATGAACTTAATTAGGAATAAATTTGACAGCTGCTTTCCCCTGACGAAAGTAAGCAACAGTAAAAAACTTGACTCATCGTGGGTGACTCCCGTTGTAAAAAAATATCAATTATTACTATTTGACATTATTGAAATTGCGAAATTAAGCCCAGATAGTAATTCAATTATGAAATTAATAGGTGACATGAACGATACTTATGACAAATTAGTTAAAAATAGCAAGGCTAACCACTATAACCACGCAATAAAAAGCGGTAATAACATGTCCAAAACCATTTGGACGATCGTCAACAAGGAGAGAGGCAAACATAACGCTCCTTTCCTTGATTTTACAGACGTTGTAAAGAACTTCGACGGAACTCAATTTCTGACTAAGAAACAAGCTTTAGACGCAATGAATGCGCGGTTCCTGAGTGCGGCGGCCGCGTCCGGAGCGCCCAGCGCTGACGCCGCTCTCGTTAGCGACGTGCTGCGCGCAGCGCGCCTGCCAGCCGACCGCTCCATGCGGTTACTACGGTTTAGCGCGGACGAAGTATTTCGTATAGTAACTATACGCATTCCGGCGAAATCTTCAAGGGACATCTACGGAGTTTCCATGAAACTGGTGAAAACCGCAATATACACTCTAGCCCCCGTACTGACCGAGTGTTTTAATAGATGCATCGCGGAAGGATGTTATCCCAATGAAATGAAGATCAGTAAGGTGTCCCCGCTTTATAAGGGAAAGGGCAAACGGGACAATATTGACAGTTACCGACCAGTGTCGATAATACCCGCGGTAGCGAAAATATTTGAGAACGGATTAAGCACCCGCCTCCTAGACTTCTTGGCATCGACTGACGCTCTCTCCGATCGGCAATACGCGTACCGCGAAGGCCGGTCCACTATCTCACTCACCCGGGAGGTGGTGCGTCGAGTGCTGCAGGCCCGCGAGAACAAACAACATGTTGCAATTCTCTGCTGCGATCTGTCAAAGGCGTTCGACGTGGCCGATCATACCATACTTGCTGTCAAGCTGCAGCATTATGGTGTGAGAGGCGCGTCGCATGCCTTGCTGACGGATCTCATGCAGAATAGATCCCAAACAGTTGTAGCGTGTGGCGGAACGGAGAGGGCTGACCCGTTGACCTCAATGATGGGAGTCGCTCAGGGATCCTCAGTCTCCAATATATTGTTCTCGCTGCTCCTGAACGATCTGCCGGATGCCGTGACTGCAGCGGAAATATATATGTACGCTGATGACGTTGCCGCAGTAGTCACGGCGCCCGATGTTGGTCTTCTGGAGCAGAGATTGAATGAAACGACTGCTCAATTGACGAGGTGGTTCCGGGTTAATGGCCTGGCGCTGAATTTATCCAAGACCCACTTTATCCATTTCTGTTTATCGGGCCACAAAACACGACGATTAGTGGTTCAAGTAGAAGGTAAACAGATAGATCAGGCCGAAACCACGACCTTTCTCGGATTTGAGATTGATCGGAGTCTGACTTGGGAGACCCATATCAACAAACTCTGCGGCAGACTGGGAGGCGCGTGCTTTGCTCTGCACCGAGTTGCTAGAGTGGTACCCGAAGCAACAGTAAGGATGTGTTATTTTGCAACAGTCCACTCTCTGTTGCAATACGGAACGGAGCTGTTTGGCAGGGCTTCGGACTGGGAGCGCATTTTTATCCTACAAAAACGCGCTGTCCGCGCTATTGCGAAGATCCCGCAGTTTTATTTCATTCTAGAATATTAATTAATAACTACCTTGGTGTAATAATATCTTGTTATTTGACATATGTAATAATATTTTTTATTTGACATATGTAATAATCGGATATATTTTTAAATAATTTTTTTTTTATTTTTTTTGACATTTAGCAATTTTAATTATGTTCTATTACTTTATATTATGATGACCTGTAACCAAACTGTTACCAATAAATGATTATGATTATTATGATTATGATTATTAAATGCTAAAAAGGGTTTACGAAATTTTTGAAATAGTGTTCGGAAAGTGTGTACATGTGTTTGTGTATCTTAGAGTCGTGTAACATTAATGTTATAGATACGTGGCGCAGGACTTTGGTGACAAGTCGTTAAATAAGTTTCCTGGATACCGAGAGCTCACCAGTTTCTTCTCTTGGCTCGACTACTGTGATACTCTTATGAAGGTAGGCCACATACTTATTATTACTTAGTTAGTTATGCAATTTAGCGATTATGTTTTTGAACGAACTTTCCTGATGGCAGTAATGGCGTATGACATGACATGGTAGAAACCATTAAATAAATCTGAACAGATTTAACGGGTTGTGTTGAAAATTTTTCTGTAGTCGATATCTGTTAGTGACAAAAACTTAAAAGTAATTTTAATTGCGCAAGTAATTTTAAGTGGGTGAGGCCGAAAGTTTATATTGGATAATTAAATTCAATATTTGGAACTTATTTTTACATATTTGTAACACAAGTTTGGAGTGCTGAACACATCCTTCAAACCTTTAGCCAGTCATCCTGTATACATACATAGAAGTGATGTGATCTCCCAGGAATGTCACTCGACGATAGCGTCGCACCTGGCGCGCACGTTCCGGCAGAACTTTCTGGAGAGCACGGTGGAGTGCGGCGTGCGCGAGCCGCACCACGCGGCGCTGGTCACCGCCGTGCTGGCCAAGTGTCTGCGCGCGCTCGACTCGCCGCATCTCATCAACGGTAATGTTGGGGCGCGTTCACACTGCAGCGCAGCGGAGCCAACATTCGACTTAACATTAAAACATTACTTGAATGGAATAATTAAATTTCACATTTGGTGATTGCTCGTATAAAAATGAAAATTGTTGTGTTTGATGGATTCCGGCACGTTTTCTCTCTGCTTCGCCTTAGTGGAAGTTCACTTCAGCTGGCCTGTCTTTATGTTTCGCAATGTCACTTTAGAAATGGTAAAAGTTGTGTGTGTATGTTTGTTACTTCTTCACACACATCATCACCCAGAAGACGTCCACTACAGGACGAAGGCCCTTAGTAGGAAGGGGTTGCCATAATCTCCACGCTTGGCAGGCTGTTCAGGGATCGCAGAATGCTCACCACCGTTAACCGAGAGGACGCTGCTGCCCGTTCGCCCGAGGTTCTGGATGCAGTTTTAGGACATACCCAGCACCCTTATCATGGACGTTCGCGATTCCGATTGCGATAGCATGCCATCCTGCTCGTACCAACCCACTCGCGCCGTGCGCCCTCCTGCTCGCGCACGCTCGTAATCAGAATCACGTACGTCCATGATAAGGGTGTAGGTCCAACTTATAAGTTACTTATAAGTTTAGTTAACTTATACAACTATATTTAATAAGTTACCAAATGAAATTAAAAGTGAAATAAACGACACAAAATTTGTAAATGGTTTAAAACGACTTCTCACTAGTAGGGCTTATTATTCAATTGACGAATTTTTAAAAGATACGAACTAATGATTATGTTTTTTACGAAGCGTTTTTAATTTATTATTACTAGTATTATTGACACAATTTATTATTAATTTATGACGAACCTCCTAAAATACCTCTATTTAATAGGCATCTTATTGTTAAATGAAGTCGTCCTCCTCTCTTCTACTATTGCTGCGCCCGACAGGGTCCATATGAAACTTCTTTTTGACAAAATCTATGTACACTATGGAAGCAATAAATATCTGAATCTGAATCTGAACTTATTCACACAGTTAAACGGATTTAGGTAAAATGAGTTATTTGAATTGCTTTTTATCCCGCAGAAAACTCCGTGAACCTTCCGCGCTGAGGGTGGAAAAGTTCTTTTGCTCCCTTGGCGCGTAAAACAGATCATTTCTGTCCTGTTTGCGTGGAACAAAGAAGGTCTTTTTGAAATGTGATAAACAATAAATGAACCAGTGTTGTGATGTATGGGCGTGTATTGCAGAGTTCTCCCTGTGGCTGGTGGGCGGCGGCGAGGCGGGCGAGTGGGCGCTGCTGCTGGCGCTCGTCGACAACTGCCTCTCCGACTCCACCGACCTCACGCTCGAGACGCTCAAGTTTTTCGAAGTAAGCCTAAACAGGGATATCGCCGCTAGAGGCGCTGGTGTAGAGTCGCTGGTGGTGTTGGTGGCGTCGTGAGTGTGTCTCCGACCGCCGAAATCTCAAATGTCACTGTTTTATTATATTATGAAAACTGAATAATTCTGACACATTTTGTTTTATTTATACGGGAATACTTCACGTTTAATTATTATTATTTTTATTATTTATTATTTATTATTATTATTATTCACGTTGTATCCACAGAGTATAATCGAGAAAGGCACCGAGCACACGATCCACAGACTCGTGCTGGCGCGCGTGCTCGCCCGCGGGTACTACGCGCCGCAGCCGCCGCTCGAGGACGACGAGCGGGACAGGCTCAACGACCTGCCTCTCTGGAGGGAGCGGGAGAGAAATAGGTACCATGATTAACAACAACTATTTCCCTGTCACTATGCAAACCGCAGAGTACATCATGCTCAAAATCTTATGTTCCAAAAGGAGTAAGTTTAAAAAAAAACAGTTCGAACATTTTATTGGACGAATTAAAATGACTTTATGAAACACTGTTTTAAACTGTCACGGTTGTTCACTATAGTTCTATTATTAAATTTATGTTGCGGGTGGTTCACAACATAATCACGGTAAATATTCCGTAAATAATAATAGGACTATATTTATATAGAGCTGCGTTAAAAAAATTTTTGTTAACTCTTTTCAGTTCAGTGAACTAATCGATATTTTTTTAATAAAGTGTTTGTAAAAGGTGTAGTTCCTGACTAATGTGCGATTTCAGTCTTTTAATCATGAAAATAATGTTTTTTACAGAATAACTTTATATCACAATACGTTATCTCACTTTTCTACTTATACTTAAAAACGCAGCACTTTAAATATTATTTACATAATACATTTTTAATATTATAACGGCAGTTACTAATTATTGGTTAAATACATTAATTGTAGACTTTGTAATCCAGAATTCCGTTCTAGTAATCCATATCATTTGAGTTCAGTTCTTTTGAAAGATGAAAACTGAACTATATCCATCTCTATGGTTTTCTTTAGTTTTACGGTTAACTGGCAACATTATTTTGATAAGTGTCATTTCAATCTGTCAGCTTAGTCCGGCCCATCTTATTAAACACATCTATGTATACTATACATATAATAAATGCGTAGAACCCGAACAATTGTAAACAACTACCACCAGTCTAATTCACCTCCATTATAGTGTGTCAACTGTATTTTTTTTTTCTAGGGAGGCGATGGCGCAGCTCCAGCACGAAGGCCACGTGTCCGAGCAGATCCACGACATAATAGCGCACGCGCACGGAGCGGGCGCCGGCACTCCGCCCGCGGAGGACAACAACATACACCGAGTCATCAACAGGTACGCATACATCTCGACAACTAAACTCTATTCAGAAAGAGAAGCCTGGGACTTGTGGGCGCTGCTGTGCTGAAGGCTTGGGACATATCCCATACACATACCATACCCTAAACAAGGGTGCTTCCAGGGGGGGGGGGGTCTTGGGGGTCTTTCCATTATGTCAATCGCTTTTTCCTCCTCGCTCATCGCTCATATAAAGTTGACGATATACCTTTGTAAAAGCGTCTAGCGAATTATATTCCATACCTCTTTGAACTAACTAAGCCAACATGACCTGCAGGCTAATTATGAAACTGTTCGGGATCGCGATTAGGATACGAGTTGTCAAAAATTTCACAGTTAAGGATCCGGGGCGAATGGCGAATTACTATAGGGTCAACCCTGAAATCGCGAAAAAAACAGCCGTTAAATACATTTTGTCTAGAGTCGTGGTCGATGGTCTCATGCAGGGCTGCCAATTTAAACCACACATATTATAATTGATTAGCAAACGAACATTTTAGGTATATTTTATTATTAACTGCTGTGCTGTTCAGTATAATTATTATTACGACTTGCCTAATATAACGAACATGTTATAATAATGGTCAATAAAGAATCTGAATCTGAATATCCCATTGATGAAGAAACGAATACAGCTAATATATTATTTTACAATCAAAATATGGGCGATTGTCAATCACCTGCACATGATCGTCATTTAAGTACTTGAAATCGACGTAAAAATATATTTTTACTAAAAATATTCTCGGGACACCGCTGCATTGGAGCATCCAACACACCTTTATGAAGTTTAATAGTTTTTTTCCACGATATCAGGGTTGGTTCCATCGTAAAAGCTGTTTAAAATTACCCGCTTTCAGCTTAGTACACCCTATGCTTCTAACCCTGTATAATATACATAATAGGTCAAAGGTTGCATAGCTGTTTTAACAACAAGTGAACTCCCCTTCTAGGCGGCTTCTGCAGCTTAAAACCCGCATCGAAGCCATCATGGCCGCTGCCTCCGCACAACTAGACCCCTGACGCACTCACACTGACCTAAGAAACTCACCGCCGAATTATTAATAATAAATAATTATTAACGTGTAATAATGTCTGGTTTCATAATGTGGAACAAAAATGTTCAACAATACTGAAGGGTATGTATGTACTCATCATTATGAACAACTTTTACTATGGGGCCAACACTGAAATCGCGAAAAAAATATCAGCTGTTCCATACATTTGTCCAGGGCCAATTAACTTTTTGTATGGAACAGATGTTTTTTTTTTCGCGATTTCAGGGTTGGCCTAATAGTAAAAGTTGGTCGTAATTATGAGCATATCCTTCAGTAATGTTGACCCTTTTTTTACACGTTGTATTGTACTTGTTTGTTGAACTTGTTGTTCAACAGAGTTTTGGGTAACGCTGCAGTGGTTATGACTTCGTCAAGATAGTGAATAGTTGACAAATAAACAGAGAGACAGATATTTTCGGATATCCTTATAATAGACTAGAAGTTCATCGCGGTTTTACCTGGCTTTTAAACCTTACTACGACTATTATTAACTTCGAAGACAGTAAAACAATAGCAAATGGCCGATTTTCCAAACATGATAAAAAAAAGTAGTTTATTTCAACTCGACGGATAGTGTAGACTAAACGTGCCAGTCAAAAACAGCATAGTTTTTTAATATGTGGCCATTGAGCGTCACAAACGTGCAAAAAGCCGACTTTTTCAACGACTTGAACTACGACAACTTTTTCAACGACTTGAACTACGATAAGACATAAGCGCTCAAGTATACATTGAACATTACACAAGCGACATAACGTCTAAATTCGAACAATTGTGAACTATATAATGCACGTATAGGTACGTACAACGGCAGTCGGACATTTTTTGACTGTTTTCACTCCGAAATTGTGGCTCTTTACATATTAGCTCAATGTATGTGGCACATAAAATAAAATAAAAAACTTGACAATGACAGCCACATCTGGTCTGCGCAAAGTCAGAGCCATCCAAAATCTGCTCCTTTTTTTAATTTCCTGTCAGAAAATCTCCCATTCTTACCTTCAATTTAGTTATAGTCAACTTGCCGGCGGCGCCACCGGTGTAACACCAGTGTAAGCGTATATGTGGAAACGTGATGCTGGAGGTGATTTTGTCTCAAACAAACCTTGTTCGTATTAGTGTCAGCTATCGATTCATGTAGGTTTTATGAGTGGCCGCTATTTCGACGAAAAAACAAGATGGCGGACAGTAGGTATGCCACGCTTCGTACTAAAATACTAAGTACTTAGTTCCTTTCAATGTGGAGGCTGATTTCGTTTCGATGTAGCCAATAGTTTAAATTTTGAACTGATGTATGCGTGTCATTTAATTCAGGGTTTTCACTTCAAGGTTCAAGCCAATCGGCCAAATAGAAAGGCCGAATGCCATTGAAAAAGCACCTTGTTCTTACAAATGACAAATTTTTTTTTTGAGACTGTAAACTATTGTTATTATGAATCCAGACATTGATTCCACAACTAATTGGTATAAAGTTATCTAAATTCAGTACAAACAGGTAGGCCATTTAGGATAGTTATTGTAAATAATTTTAAAGTGATCTTGAAATAATGTAAAATATGGCTCAGTGTTTTATTTTGTGATAATTTATATGTTTAATTTACAGAACGAGTATTATTTTCTTTATTGAGAATTAATTATTTTGTGTTTGAGTAATTAAGATAAAATTACTACTTAAATAAGATTTTTATGCCATATCTGATGTAAAAAAATATCAACAAATACATACATATACATTTGATATATTTATATCTGATGTATAAATATATCAAATATAATGTTCGTTAAAAAAATATAAGTATAATGACATGCTACGCAAGGTGTTAATGTATACTGGGTACACATCAACACACACGTGGTACATGGGTAAGCTTAGGGTATGCTAAGCAGAAAGGGGGTCATTGTACCCATCGTTGTGATCAACGCTTACTATGGGAAAACCGCCGAAATCATGATAATAACCAGCTGTTCCTTATATTTGTAAAGAGTCAATGAACTTTTTTCTACTAAACAGCGGCCTTTTTTGCGATTTAAGTGGTTGTACCATAGTAATTACTGTTTATAATTATGAGTACAATGACCCCCTGTCGGCTTAGTACACCCCAAGCTTATAAACCTGTATAATTAGTATTTTTATTATTTAATGACTTCTTTCACCCAATCGCTAGTGATAGTTGACGTTAAGTTATATGACGCACCAAACTTTATGACCGCTCTAAACTGTAGTAAAACTCGCAACCTTCCAGATATACACGTTTGAAACTGATCTTTAACCGGAGTTCTAATAGATCGCAATTAGTTATTGTCGCATCATCACGATGACGTTGCAAAATAGCGGTAGATTTTTTTTAAAATTCCTATTTACTCTTCGATCGTTTGAAGTGATCATAAAGTTATTGCTACTTAATGATTTTAAAACTATAGATTGGACATTACGCGCGAGTAATGGTTACACAACGCAGGGTTTAACACATCTCACCAAGCGACACATCTGAGGTGAGAATCGGTGAATGACAACAATTACAGAGCTGTTATAAAAACATATTTTACGTGCCTGCGGGGCTAAAGTGGCTACTTTAGCCCCGTTATGCGGAGCGCAAGTAACCACTTCCTCCCCGCAGCGGGACGTTAAATCGTATACACACCACGGGAGCAAGTAAAGAAGCCTCAGATCTCATGTTTGTCACCCTCGGCTTCGCTTGGGGAGACAATATACATGTCTCAGATTAAGTCTGAGACATTCTTTACTTTTGCTCTCTAGGTGAGTAATCTAATCTAAATCTAAAAGGGGGAGTTGGAAGAGTCGGTAGAGTTGGGGAGAGGGTTCTAAAAAAATTGCTCGGGATGATTTAAAGTGGTTAATTTTGGGAGCGGGCCGAATTTCTTCCGTACGCGGACGAAGTCGCGGGCGACCACTAGTCTACTATAAAACTACTTAATATAAATTAAAAACTAATCATATACAAGCTGTTGTTTTGCATCCTTGCCATATTTGTATGGGTAGATCATACTCATCGTTATGAACAACTTTTACTATAACATCATGCCATCATCACGCAAAAAAATAAAATTTGCTGTTCAGCAACTGAATGCCGAGTGACCGATGCTGACTGAGCTGTCAATGGAACACTGTCCAGAATGCTGTTATTATTTATTTACACCAATTATTTACAGAATGTTTACAACATTCTCTGATGACATTAATTTTAATAGTGACATTTACATATTACAACACATCCAATTCTCTAAGATTTAGTTGACAAATCTAAATAAACTTACTAAAAATATAGATGTATTTTTCTTTTTCATTGCAGTCATTAGATAAGGCCTGCAACATTTTTAGAAAGTATCGATCTGTCAAATGACAGACTACAGCCTTTAAAATTGGCTGCACTGACAAGTTGTAGCAGTAAAAGCTGACCTTTTATCCATCTACCACCTTAAACTTAGGCCTTATGAACGAATTTTTTTTTTGTGTTTTACTCTGCTCTGCGGACTCCGAGGTCCGTGCCTTTAAAAAAAAAAAAACTTAAACAAACTTAAAAAAAATTACAACTATAAGTTTACACTTAATAACTTCAAAGCTAAAGGCTTTACAAAATGAATGCACCAAAAAAAAAACTTATTATACTAGCTAATTATAACTTATTGCTAGAATTGCGTATATACTCCGATCAACACCTTAAAAAATATACGATATCTATGATATTGTCACTTTCCACTTCGCGATAATGTAGTCAAACCGTGCAGTCGGTTGTAAAAAAAACTTTGACACAGTCATTCAATGTTTTTTTACAAGAATCTATAGTTTTAGAGTTGTACCTTTCTTGTAGTCGATAAGATCTGTGATGTAATACGTGTAAGATTATATTTTGTTACGATATTAAAGCGTTGGCACGATGCGTGTGTTTTATTGGTGTGCTGGTGGTGTTGCAGTTTCCTGCTCCTGCTGCCGCGCGCCATCCTCTCGGACCCCGTGGGCGCGGACTACGAGCATTACATACACGACGCGCATAGGCATTATCAGGTACACACGCCCTTCCCTTCCTTACACACACGCTCTATCACACTGAACCAACTCTAAGGCAATTACAAAGTTTTTTCATGCAAAAGTCATTATGCAACTTAACCAACTAACTACAAGGTAAAGTAGGTGTAAGGCACTTACAATGTTTGCAAAAGTCAATAGGCAACTTAACGAACTCTAAGATGCTTACAAAGTTCTTCATGCAAAAATCAATAGGCAACTTGACCAACTCTAAGGTATAAACTTCCTTAAAACTTCCTACTTCTTAAAAGGCCTTCCTCCAGCTGTGGATATCTTCTGGCGGATGATATGAAGAAATAAAATAGTTTAGGTTTGTCGGCTATATTTCCAAGTTTTCTTAGCTCAAAGATTTGTTGTGTACAGTGTTGTTGAATGAAGTGTCTTGTGAATGAGTGATTGAATGGGTGAGTTATGTGAATGAGTGGATGGCACAGAAGACGCGAGCTTGAAAAGTATGTATGTTTATATAGTTGCCAATTAAATAATTTACATCGCGAAGAAAGTGCAAACAATAAGTATTACTTATATTTTGCCACAGAAGATAACAAAAAGCTCCTGAAAAACTGAGACCCCTATTCGCTATTCCAGCTTTGGCTAGACATAACGTCTTCGTTCAACTGGCCCACGGAGCCCTGGTCCGATACGACCGCCAGTTCCACTCACAGCTACGACAGCAGACCCGAAGCCGACCTGCATATGGACGAACCACACAAACCAAACCCTGAGGAGCAAATAGACCACTTCACGCAAAAACTCGTACTCCGGAGGGACCTCTCAACCCAAGCATCAGAAGAAGAATTCGACGAAGGACCATTTTTCAAAATGATCTTTAAATTGCTATCCAACATGCCGTCGCAACCTTATCAAGTCAATTTGCACCTTACGTCTATAATTTCAAAGTTGGCTTTGATGCCGCATCCGATTTTGCACGAGTATTTGCTGAATCCGATGTTGCCGACGAATAAGAAGACCCAGACGTTGTTCAAAGTTCTTCAGGACGTTGCGAGGCGGCTGACTATAGAGATACCTCGCCTGAGGAATTATAAGAAAGTGATAGAGAATATAAGGCTGCAGCTGATGAGTGAAGACCCCAGCTATGACGAGAGGTACCAGTTTTTTTAAACGGTTTTATTTAGCTTACCCTGTTTGTTGTTGTTTTTGGGTTAAAATTACCCAAAAAATCTCAAAATTTAGTAATTGACATTTTACCCGCTTCCAGTTAACAAATTGATCTCATATTTGGTACACACCTTTAGTTCTGATGTTATCATCAGATGATGTTTTTATAAACGTTTAACTTAAAAAAAAAAGAGTTATTTTTTTAATGTAATGGAGTGACGAAAGAGCGAGACGTTCGCCTGGTGTTAAGCATCACGCCTGCCCATTACTGTAGCAGTGCTCGAAATTGTGAACTTGCGAACTAAATCCTGCGCCGCACTGCACTACCCTTAGATATTAGATGTCAAATCACTTCATGCTCAGTAATTTCAGCTTTATTTATGGCTTGTTCGACGAAGAAATTCAATCGCGTATTTCACCATCCCACAGCTGGACCATCTCGGTGGATATGGCCCAACCGCCCATCGAGGGTAGGCCTAAGTCCAGCACTGGACTATTAATAAGGCTGATTATTCTATACTTATAACTTGGCAAATAATGATTGAAACAAAACTTTTACCACCTGACAGTACTAAACTGAACGAATTCATCAAATCATTACATATCCTCTTTTATCGTACTTAATAAGTCTTGCTAGCATTTAGAACTTTTTACCATAGTGGCATGGCGTCCTATTAACTTCTACTCTTTTTTGATATTTTAGTTATTTTCTCGCTGTTAGTTTCCCGAATAACATAAACTAAATACATAAATAAAATACATCTATTAATCGCACTTACAGCTTCGCTTGTAACTTATGTAATAGAATGTTTGAAATCAATTCCTACCAGCAGGGCTAACATGCGCACCGCGAGAAAATTTTGTCATGTCTTTATGTCGTGCGAAAACGAGACAAACTTATACAGATTCGTAGCCTTGTCCTGTTTTTAAGAATCGAGAAAAAAATCTCGCGGTGCGCATGCTAGCCCTGCTGGTCGTACATACAAGCTGTTGTTAGCATCCTCGCCATATTTACATGAGTAGATTATACTCATCGTTATGAAAAACTTTTACTATGGCATCAAACCTGAAATTGCAAAAATAAACAGCGGTTCCATACAAAAAGTTCATTGACTTTCGACAAAATGTATGGAATAGCAGATTTTTTAATTGCCATTTCAGGTTTGATGTCATAATAAAAGTTGTTTATAACAATGAGTTTATCTACCTCTGTAAGTTTGACGGGGATGCAAAACAACAGATAATATGTAGTTCCCATGATAATACAATAATTCGGTACCATCTCTTACACTATGCGTGTTTTTAGTTAATTAGTTCAATGTTAATTACTTTATGCGTGTTGTTCCAGCGGCGACCACAACCAACTGGTAGAGAGTCTGATAGTGCTCGAGGAGTTCTGCAAGGAGCTCGCCGCTATAGCCTTCGTCAAGTACCAACACAGTTCACATGCGCTCAGATAGAACACATCACAGCTACATTTATTTGTTTTTACCCAGTGTTTTGTCATAATGAGCAGCGGCCGCGGAATTGGGGGGCAGAATGGCAAAATGCGCCCTGAAACGGGGGGTCCGCGCCCCCTCCAATTTAACTACCTGAAAGCGCTTGTACGTTGTCCGAGAGATTTGACTGATAATTTGATTGACCTAGTCATCCCTTATAACTGCAATAAATGGACCGGAGGAAACCGCCGGTGTCGGAGAAAGAAAGGGGGTGACCAAAGTAGTTTGCCCCCCTGATAATGAGGAGATTCCTAGTTAATATAAATCGCATTCATTACCGCTGGACGGCGTAGGCGACAATTTTAGGCGCACTGAAGCAGGGTGCTTCAGTGCGCCCAAAATTGTCGCCCATTGGAAGAAGTAAAAAAATAATACGCCAGCCACAAATCTCCATCTCTTGATGTTTTGAAACAGCGCTTTCTCAACAACTCTAAAATTACTATATAGTCAAAAGTTATTAGCTAATTACATCGATCAAAGAATCAGAGACGCTGTAGACGCAATGCGAAAATAGTGGCATATTTTAGATACTCAAACAAATGTCAACCCTAAGCTAGCATGATAAGCCTAAATATACAGTGACAAATCGAACCAGCGCGTTTCAACGAGCGAGTCTTAAATTTGTTAATTCGAAAATAACTTTAATTTATTCGGATTTATCAAGATAATTGATAGTCAGTTGTTGAATTATGCCAAGAACGAATTTGTACTATTTAAATTTATTACGGTTTTAATAATTTTATTATATTATCAATTTATTTAGTAAAACAGCATTTATAATTTTAGACTGCGTGATGCTTTTTATATATTCACAGGCAATAAAAGTGGGTTCCCAACGAGTCACACTAAAACCAGTCACAGTGTGACTCGTTGGGATTTTTCTTCCCATCGAGTAACACTGTTACACTCGTGTGACTCACTGTATATTAGAAAATCTAGTGATGTTCAATTGTATTATTGTAACCGAAGATTCTAAAAATACAGAGATTTTATATTTTTAGGGTGCTATCTTCACAATCTATCTTTAAGAGATTATGCAGAAAGACTGCCGTGGCCAGAAAGTGAACTAACGTTTCGTTTTTTTTTCATTTAGACACCTTAGCTGGGTTTATCCGA
Source organism: Erannis defoliaria (assembly GCA_905404285.2). Lineage (NCBI taxonomy): Eukaryota > Metazoa > Arthropoda > Insecta > Lepidoptera > Geometridae > Erannis > Erannis defoliaria. The sequence continues at coordinate 3,424,842 of FR990066.1, read as the reverse complement.
TTCTCGAGCCCATTCCGCCTACGTTATATTTTTACAGCAAATACCTTGGCCAGTAAACTTAAGATTTTTTCACTCATTGCGTTATACTCTAGCCAAAAATAGCTATTTTTGGACATCAGAAGAGGTATCACATCAAAGAACATTAGCTAAAACACTGACTTGTCATAATTAGAAATCTTAAAACTAATGACTGCTTTATAGCTCAGTTGGTAGCATGTCTTTGTCTGCCTTCAGAGCTGAAGGGCGTGGGTTCGATCCCCACCCAGGACAAAAATGCATGTGACGAACATAGATGTTTGTTCTGTGTTTGGGTGGAATATGTATTATAAGTATGTATTTACAAAAGTATCTGGCTAGATGGCGCTGTGTGAAATGTCCACCAATATATATTTTTTATTTATTTATTTAATTAATGTAAAAATGAGCTGGGCGCTGCAGGCACCAAAACTACTAGAAAACGAAGCGGCTAAAAGGTTAAAGCTGCCTATGCCTTCATTTTAGCAAATGCCAAATTCAGCTAATAAGACAACTTTGCTAAGTAATGATTGCTACTTAAACAAAAAAATTATAATATAGCAGCTCACTAAAATCATACGACAGTTGTCTTTCTGCACAGTGCACAGTCTATAATTTATTCTAGTCTTTTCATACCCATAAACAAACCAACTGCAATGACAATTTAAATTATTACGCATTAAACCCGTTGTACACTGTGCAACAGCCTTGTTCTTTTCATCAGCACCACCGTCCTTTTATTTCGTTTTATTATAAAAACACTTAATCATCCGAAGATTGTCTAGAAAAGATCTCTTAGAAATCTGGTCGCCCTTCTTAAAGTGCCCTTTTTGGTTGTCAATAAAGAGTTACTATATTGTTATAGAGGAGCTAGATCCTCCAAGGTTATTACAATATAACAACTCTTAGTTGATAATTATAATCTTTAATAATTTTAATTTATAAAAATTTACATGTCAAGTAAATTTAATAGTTTTTTTTAAATTATAACAATACAATTAACTACTTATTGACAACACAAAAAGGCCTTTTTGTATAAAGAAGTTAGTACATTTTTTAGATAGGTACGTGGTGCTAACAATATTTTTTAGACAACCTCAGATGATTATGTACTTACTTCAAATGAAAACTCACCGTGTATGTCGTGGTCCGATCGCAGCAATTTGCCAGGGATATTGCTAAAGAGTCAACATCTTAATATATTCAAGTGACGTGCAATATCGCATTGCTAGAGTTCAAATACCTCATGATTTCACTGAATTACGGTAAAAAAACACGAAACAAAAATTATAATAACTATATATAAAAAAACAATGCGCAGCGTTTGCAACGGGTACTTCACTAGCATTAGTACAGATAACATAATATGGTATTACCTTAGCACTTAATACATTTTTATGGCGCATAATTATTGACTATTACTTGTACGCAGCACAATCACAAACGGTAAACGCACTATAATGTAAATCTTATAAATAACCGTTGTCGCAATTCTATCTGTGTGTGTGTATGAAATAAATTCAAAAAATGTTTAATCGCTTGCTGTTCGCGATCATTTTGTATGTTCAGTCAAAGGGTATGTATGCAATATTTTTAACGTAAACATTTTAGTTATAATATTTATTCCAGTAATGTAGCTAACGTATTTCATGTGCAAACTGCAAACATTATTAAATATTTCATATAAATAAGTTTGTTGAAATAAATTGTACATAAAGTTCCTTGTATTTTATTTCTAAGGAGATAAGCGTAATAAAACACAGTCATAAAATGCAATGGTGATTATATTTTTTATACTTTTTTCCAAAATTAAATAATGCATATAAACATGAAATAACCATCAACAAAAGTTATTTAAAACTATTTACAATGGAATTCAATCGATGGACGTTTTGTACGGAGAAATAGTAGATTGTTTACCAAGGGGGGAAACAACAATTTTTAATACACGAGTGTTTTTTTGAATCCAGAGCGCAGCGTTGCTGCGCTCAGGATTCAAAGTATTCGAGCTTAAAAATAGTGTTGATCACGAAGTGGACACTGCTGCTTTTTATCTCACCCTCTATGAGACAATAAGTGCAGCTTATGAATAAGAATAGTACCTACGTTTATTTCATTCTCACTACTCACACTCACTTTTTATTGAGGAAGATACACCGAGTTAAAATAAAACAAAGTAAAATCCGAATTTGAGTAAACAATTACGAACGACGCCTTCCTTTTTCAAACAGCCTGTTACTTGTTCATACAATGTCCGTGGTTGATATCTTTGGTGATTGGAACTTTTACTAACAATATCCACATTCCAAATTCAAAACAGGGCAGAAATGAACTGTTTTCCGCGCAGAGGGCGGGAAAGAAAATTCCCGCCCTCTGCGCGGTAAACAGCTCTTTTCTGCCCTGTTTGCGAAGAGCAAACTCAGGGGGGAGGGTCTTTTTGAATAGATGTGATAAAAATGTAATTTTCAAATATTGTAGCCTACTTAGTCACTTTGATTAAGGTGTGAAGAAAACTATCGTTTTTATACGATACCTAAAAAAGCACAGAGAATTTAAACTTATAGCTTGGCAAAAATGAGAAGCAATTAATAAGAGCGCTACGATCGCAAAAGTTTTAAATACTAGCAACCCTTTAGTACGTCTGAGGAAGATGATTGGCTCAATTCTAATGATTATCTACAAAAATCGCCGGAAAGAAAAAAATAACATTTTAACCATTTCTATATTAAAAAGGTGGCGACACATATAGTGACGTCAAATTTAGGTCGATTTCAATTCACGATAACAGTAAAATATGGGAACTAAAAATATATTTTTCTTATCTCCGCCGTACAAAACGCCTTCTATTACGATTATTGCTGTCACACACGCACACTTCCCTCTCGCACATCGATTATACATACATAATATTATATAACATATTTAATTACCTATTTGATCGTAACATGCCTCGTCTTAATTAGTCCTAATACCGTCCACTATTCACCCATCTATCGGTTGGCAGTTCTTGCAGTCTCTCATCAATAATGTATACTTGTAAGTAGAAAACAAGAATTGTCTATGGAAGCGGATGCGTCCCTAAATAGCACGTTAAGGGAGCGAGCGCGTTGGCTATATTTATGTGTCTTCTACAACAGTATATTAAATGCCAAAGACAATAAACAAACGCTCAAAAGTTGCCGCCATATTCATATTGAACGTACAGCATGTCAAGTAGTTAGGGGTCTATTTGTTTATAGCACCGCGCTTTGCTTGACCTAGTTTCACACAGGGCCGTAGCCAGGAGCCATTGAGGGGCAATGCCCTACCTTAAAATGAGCAAAGTATTGTCAACCCCTACCTGTAACAACAGCTGCCATACCTTAAATTCAGGTCTAGCTACGACCCTGGTTTCACATCCTCTACCATAGATAATCCTTGATATCAAATTAAAGCAGATATTTCATGAAGTCGCAGATATACACAGACGTAACAGTGAGCCTAGCATATTTGCGAAAATTCCGTAGTACGTAAATGATAGTTAAAATGTATGAAACAAGCAATTTTCCCCGACGTCCGACAGTGGCGCTGTTCTATTTTTCATACATTTTACTACCATTTACATACTACGCAAGTCTCAATTTGAATTCAATATTTAGACTAGGTTCTCAGAACAACCGATAGATACTTGATTAGTTGATTACATTCCCCCGCGGATCATTGTACCAGTAACTATGGAACTGTTAATTGTACTATTTACGTGCTTGTCAAGCAAACACATTTACTAGGAAGTGATTGGAAGCCGACAGGCCTGCGTCTCTGTTGCCCATGTAGATATCAAACGACGGAGCGACAAGGCGAGAATATAGCTCGAGATTTCACTGGAAAAGCGCGACCAAAAATTCTATAAAAATTGTATTTCATACAATGTGTTAGTACTTAGAAGTGCTACCTTGTAGCTATGCTATGTACAGCATTTTAAAATCATAGCAATTTATTTGAAGTTTCTATTGGACATTAGAGAGAAGGCTGTCCGTCTGTTTAAAATAGGGTTAATATAGTACCTACAGCATAGAACTATATCAAAATATGCAGTAGGTAATCGACAAAAAAAACGTTTCCGTATACGCCCGATAGAGACTGTTCCATTTTTCTATCTAACATCTACTATGTATATTTATATAGTTTCTATGCTAAAGGTACAGACCGCCGTATGACCAATGAGAGAGAGATAATAATCTCTCTCAGTTTTGCTCTCGTTGTTTCGCCGCGATCCGAGCTGTTTATATTATATTATAAATATCTAAGCCATGCCTAGCGCAGTACGCACTTGCATACTAAGACCACGGAAAATTGCTAATATCGGAACATTAGGGCCTTCTCCCACGAAGCTTTCGACAAGCGACTCGAGTATTGTACGCGTATCCTACCAGTTGCTCGACAGCAGCCGCACACGACGGACGGACGGACAACATGTCTGACATCAGCCGCGCGCTGCAGGCGGTGCTTGTTTGATGCGACGCGTATGCACGTCGCGTCAAAACGGCATCCGAAAGAAAAATATTGAATTTGTGCTTAATAAAAATATAGTCGAACTAAGGTATTTTTGGTTTAGTTTGTCTTAGAGAATCAATTACTTAGCTCAATTTATAAATCTGACAAACTGCATAGCAGTTTGTAGGCAGACATCGACTCTCATTTGCATTACTATTTACTACGAGTATGTATTGACATTTTAGCGATAAGTAAGCTTATAACTCAATATATGTTAACTTATAGTTACACAGGTTATTTAGGTAGCGTCGTGTACGGAAACGACGTCGATAGAGTAGCATACCAGATGGCGACCTATGGTTCACATCTTAGTCGCGTAGCTTATGGATAGCTCCGTGGTTGGGGGCGGTAAACTTAGCGCTGAATGAAAAGAGAATAAGGGAGCAAAAACATAGTCTCGTATCTTGCGTTGGTCGGTTGGCGGCCGACGTGACCAGCGCGTCTTGTCCGTCTCTCGCAGGTAAGTGATAGCGTTAGAGCTGTTTTTATACAAAGGTACTCACTTATTATACTAGCCCATACTATGACGGAGTTTATTCTATCTGTCACATCTTAGGTGTTCATCATATCCAAATGTCTTTTTGAATATCTCACAGTTAACAGGTCACTTTAAAGTAATATTAACGTGTTACATTTTATAACTAATTTAACCATAAAAATTACATTTTGACAACTGTTGACATGTAAATTTTGTTTTATTTTAACAAAACATGTTAAACCAACGATTTATTATTATGACACAATATTATATCGAATTCATGAAAGTAGTTCATTCTGTCAAAGGAAACATAATTCACTAGCGAAAGTACACTTTTGCCGTAGAGACCTTTCAAATCAGTAAAGGTGTAAGAATATTAGTAAACATAAAGGCTAAATAACATTAATAAATTGATACATTCATAAAAAAAATATCACATAGACATGAATTAATGATTATGGCCACACGAAATACACCACGATTGGGACAAATATTACCGAAGTCTCAAAATGTTCGAATAATACGGACGGTGAAGGCCTTCGGTAATATTACTTGAGAAAATGCTCCAGTAAGACTTATGGGGAAAAAGATCGACGTAAGCCTGATTTCTACTGCCAGGACTTCTCTTGGCCGTATTTGGCCAACAAAAGGCAATTTTACGTCGGCAAATATGATTGTTAACTCCATTGCAGATATAGAGTTTATAGAGAACTTATATTTTATAAGGTTTTATAAGGCTATCTCACAAAATCGATTGAGTCTTCACTCGACTTCACACATTGATCGCATTTTACTTTAAAATATATTCATACTGAGTGCACAAGCCACCACAGCATTTATATTATATTAGTGTCTGTAAAAACTGTACAATTGTCTACATTACCCATATTTGTTTACTTAAGAAATATAATTAGAATATTACTGCCCCGTAGTGTTTTTAGTTGGCCTAGCGTGATCACTAATTGATGTAAAAACAATTAATTAAATAAAAAAGTTACGTTATAATGAGACGATTGAAAGAAATATATTAATTAGCCCCCATTTAATTCCGTATTCAAGACGACATTGGCTTACCACAGATCGGTCAAAGCATACATATGAAAATTGTTTTTCATTGGTACATAAAGCACGTCTAAGCGTAACCTTTAATCTGCGATTGGTCATTGCGTTATCTATAGGAGGGTAATCTATAAACAGAAATAACTATTTACAATACAGGGTTACGCAACGGTATTACTTATCCGGAAGGAGGTAATAGGGTAGATGACTGATATTTATATCGTTGACACCAATAGCGTTGATGAAGAATTTAAGTAAATATAGTACGTTTATTGAAAAAATAATTTAAACCTGTTAATAATGTTCTGATATATGAGCGTTTAAAGTTTTTGTTAGAGACAACTCTGTCCCTTTCCCACAAAACAAAAAATGACGTCACGGCTTACGTGTCAGAATGGAATTTATATGGCGTACAGAGAAGTGACGCCACGATTTGCTGTTTCTTCTCTCAGTCTAGCATGACATTCAAATACTTATAAGTTGCTTATTTTTGATCAGATTTTCATTTTCTTTTCATTAATCAGCTATATTTATGGGCCACATTTTAATAGGACAATAAAAAAACAGTCATCTAGCCTATTGTACTCATCAATGTGAAGAACTTTTACCAAATCTAAATTCGCGGGACCATACATTATGTTGAGGGCGAATTTAATATTTTAATCAAAGAGGTGATTTTTTCTATTAAAGATTAAGATTAAAAATATTTATTTCTATAAGAATAAATAGTACATTTTGTGTTAGAGAGTAGATAAATATAGGTAACTGACTAAGTAAATTGCACCCCGCGAATTCAGAGTTGGCCGCCTTGTTCACAATGATGAGTTTCAACGACCTCCTCCTTTCTGCTCAGTAATACCGTTACCTGTAACCCTGTATTTGATAGACATAAAATAAAAGCAGGGTTTCGAGGGTAGGTAAGCAATAAATTAATGAAGTTCGACTAAAGCTGATATTTCACTTAAAAAAATATACAATTTTGGCATCTAATTTTACAATTATGTTGTGAAAAATGTAGAAAATTATGTACAAATTAATATTTTCAATATTGTTGTACTGACAACGTTTTAGGGAGTAAACAATATTCACAATAAAATAAATACAAAATAACATCGCAGCAATGGACTAGTCGGCCCAATAGCGACCTTTGTTACTGCTAAAGTCAGAAAACCGAACATTGAAAATAAGTTAGTCGATTTTAAATTGTTAAAATCTGACAAAAAATACGGCCTATAAACCAATTAAACACTTACTGTGACAGCCATCTCTTTCACTTGCATTCTTTGGTTGTCAATCCGACATATTTGATAACTCTTTTAAATAATTATATTAATTGAAGTTAAATTATATAACAGCGGTCTATGAATAGAATTCAGTATAGTTTAGCAAAAAAGAGTGAAATTAGGGCGCCATTATAGCAAAGTTGTAAAAACTAACAACCCTATAGTACATATGAAAAAACAATCTGATTGAATGGATTCATCCACTGATTTGATTATCTAGATATATGTATCCATTACACGAGTATTACCAGGAGAAAAAAGTTTCTGTTTTAAGACTTTTTTGCCAAGCTTTAGTGAATCTTCCATAAAAATATAAAACTAAACTAAAACCATTTAGGAAAACGAACAAACGTTTGCCAAGCATTGTTTTTTCCGTAATTAAATAATAAGTTTTTTTTAATAGTATGTTTTTCAGATGTTATCGATTTTAAACATATCGTGTAAATTAGGTAGCCCAACATGTAATCTAACTTTAGCAGTTCCTAAATATTTAATAAAAAAATGCGCTAATCTACGTTATACATACAATTGTGTTTACTATTTCATATTCTGCATCCTGCTCTGTGGAACTATCACCATTTTGATAACGTCTGGAACAAAACATTATAGTAGATCAATTATATAGATAAAATACCTTTTTGACGTGCCGACTGACCGATGGAAAGAAAAAATATTTTGTTTTCGATGGGTCGTCTATCACTCGGTCATCCATCTGAGTGAAGGATGACCCTCACTCATTCGTCTGCCAGCGAGAGGATGCTGCTGCCCGTCCTCCGTGGACATACATCATTGTCATATGTCATTACTATAATATACAGGGTTAGTTCTAATCAGTTAGCATCCTTTTAAGGGCATATTCTGTACATCAAAACAAACACCTTTTACTATGGGGCCAAAATTGAAATCGCGAAAAAAATATCAGCTGTTCCATACAAAAAAGTTCATCGACCTTGGGCAAAATGTATGGAACAGCTGTTATTTTTTTGCGGTTTCGTTGTTGGCCCCATAGCAAAAGTTGTTTGTTTTGATGTACAGAATATGCCTTTAAAAGGATGCTAACTGATTATAACTAACCCTGTATAAAAGCTGTTGTTGTGGACCTGGGTATGTCCTTAAACAGTATCCAGAAGCACCGGAAGGCGGGCAGCAGCGTCCTCTCGGTTAACGGTGGCGAGCATTCTGCGATCCCCAAGCCGCCTGCCAAGCGTGGGGATTATGGCAACCCCTCCCTATTAAGGGGGAGGCATTCGTCCTGCAGTGAACGTCTTCGGGCCGACGATGAGTAGTTGCTCTGGTAAAATTGCAAAACTGGTAACATTGCTTCTGCTCCCAAATTGTGTCCCACGCCTTGTTCCTCGAGAATATAATGTGAGTGTATGCAACGTACGTGTCCCGTGTGGCCGCGCGGCGCTCACCACCACGAGAAGAAGGGCGACTTGTGCTGGAACCGCTGCTGGAACGAGTCGAAGAACCGCGTCGACGCCGTGCCGCTCTTGGATCTGCAACAATCACGTATCACGCTTAGATAATAAATAAATCAATATTGGGGGACATTTTACACACAGCGCCATCTAGCCCCATACTAAGCAAAGCTTGTATTATGGAAACCAAATAGCTGATAGAATAAATTATATTTAAATATTTATTCGTAAATTCATACTTATAATACATACTACACCCAGACGCAGAACAAACATCTATGTTCGTCACATAAATGTTTGCCCTGGGTGGGGATCGAACCCACGCCCTACAGCTCTGAAGGCAGACATGCTACCAACTGAGCTATCAGGCAGTCAATACGGAAGGAACGAGGATAAGATCTACCTGTACTCTTAGTTATAGTCAACTACCGTTAATATCAATGCTTTTTATGTATAAGTTGTGTACGGTTTTAATTGGACTTTAGGTTCACAGTGCTCTATTTAGCATATTATTTTCTTAATATAAGATAGACTTTAGTCTGTAACTGTACCTTATTCAATAAAAGAATAATATATTTTCAACATTATGTCAATAAAGTTTTTTTCATTTTTCATTTCATTTTAAATAAAATAGCTATTTATAGTTCACAAATATTTGAAAGAAGTGAAAGGCCGAGCGTAAGCTCGTAGCTTTTCAATTGACGTTTATTCGCTTTCTCTTTTACACCTATTTACTATTCTTATATATATGGACCTGGGTATGTCCGTAAACTGCAACCAGACCCGCTGGAGGACGGCAGCGTCCTCTTGGTTAACGGTGATGAGCATTCTGCGATCCCCAAGCCGCCTGCCGAGCGTGGGGATTATGGCAACACCCCTCTATTGAGAGGCCTTCGTCCAGCAGTGGATGTCTTATGGCTGACGAGTATTCTTATAAACTATCTCATTCATACCTTTCGTTTTGTGCTGTCTCTTTCATACCTATATTCTTCCGCATATTTCCATCTTTTTCACACATCTGATGCAATCGAAATAGTTTCCTAAACCGCTCATAGATGTCGCTTACACATTAACAGCCTTACCTAAAATAATCTCGATTCTCTTAGTCACTGCTTAAACTTCTCTGTCTTGTTCCTGCATGTTACACTTCACATCAGAGAGAAGATGGCAGAGCATCTTAAGCAGTGACTAACGGTTGAGAAGTTTTTTTAAGTAAGGCCCTAAGGCTTTACCGGTTCACGAAATGCGTATAGTGAGCTCTGGCATTTTGAAATTTGATCAGACATATGACCGGAGTAGCCCTTGGGCCTCGACCTCACCGCTCCCGACCTGCGTCTTGCGGCCGCGGTCAAAACTAATTAAGAAGTTATTTCCACGAGCCGCTGCGGCGCGACTTGCGGAGGCGGGCGGCGCATTCATAAACGCGCTTTCATTTCCCAGAACAGATTTTCCCAAACACATTCGATTAATTTTATCTTAAAAAAAGAGCTGTCAAAAAGCTCAACCCTAGGATAAAGGAGGCCAACAGTTCGTGTAAGGGCAGGAGGCCCCCTACCTCTCGACGATGACGGCCGGCATCTGCACGAGTTGCACGGGGCTCTTGTTGTCCTTGAGCGCCTGCGTCAGGTTGAGCAGCTGGCCGCGCATCACGGACATCTGCCGCTCGAACAGGCCCTTGTCGAAACCCTTGTCTTGCTGCAACATCACAACATAGCTGTGTATAGCCAACAGTTCACTTGGACGTCATGACACCGCCCTACTTTATTTCAACAACGCGATATAGCCTCAGTTCATTTCGACGTCATAACATACATACATAACGTATTTAAACGTCATAACATAGCCCAGATAATTTATACGTTATGATATAGCCCCTGTTCATTGTAACATCGTGTCACCCCATTTCATTTAAATTATGAGATAAAGCTATGATTTAGCCCCAGATAAATTCAACGTCGCGTCTTCTTGATATAGCTCCAGCGTATTTCACGTTTACACTAATATAATATAATTGTAAAAAAGTAAAGCTATTAGCTATTAGGAATAGTGGTACTAATGCGTTGCCTAGATTTTAACTTAGCTTAACTTGGAATCGACATATCTGCCAACTCTATGCAGTAACCGTTAAAGCATAGACTTGGCAGATAGTTATAGGCATAGAGTTAAAGTTTAACGCATAAAGTGTCTCGTAGTAATTGAAATCAATTAAAATGGATACAAAACTTACTTTGAATAAAACATGTAGTTCATCACACAATTCTTGCACGAAGTTCATATCCGATAATAGAGGAAGAATTAATTCCCTGAAAAAGAAAACAGTAAGTGAGAGCAGGAATTATAAAGCAAAGCTTATTTTATTTTTGATGACGAATAAAAGAAAGCTTATCATAAATCCGTATTTAGGTAAGCGTTACTAGAAGCTTTATAGAGTTAAATTTACAAAAAACAATAATAAATGACTCTGGCATAAAATTTAAATTATTTTTTTAGTTTAAAAATAAATAATACATTAAGTAAATATACATTTTTTTGTTTATAAAACCGTTATTAAAATTTAACGTAGCGTTGGGCAGGTGTTATTACTCGCCATCACGACAGCATCTTGTTCGTCTCATTAATGATATTATACAAAAAAAGCTAGTAGTATAGTGTCTCCAAGTTTGACAGAATACCACCCACATCGAATGTTTCATAGTAATGAGAGCCAAGGCAAAGATGCCCAGCAGGGCTAACATGCGTACCGCGAGAAAATTTTCTCGATTCTTAAAAACAGGACAAGGCTACGAATCTGTATAAGTTTGTCTCGTTTTCGCACGACATAAAGACATGACAAAATTTTCTCGCGGTGCGCATGTTAGCCCTGCTGGACTTGTACAGTTGCAAGGCCATGGTTTATCTAACATGATGATCCGCTAACCCGCAATAGCGAATATACATGTGTTTTGATTATTAAAAATAATAGGATAAGTGGAGAGTTTAAATGAATCTGATGTTTACATCGAAAAAAATATTGAAATCGGCTGATAGAGTCCTGAAATATACGCGTTCAAAGTATTTGGAAGTCTGTCCCTTTCTAGCAAAACACGTGCTAGTATAGAGTTTGTTTGGAATCATGGACTTTGACGTCATTTGCTAGTATAGTACCCTCCCTGTCTAACATGAAACTAAAATGTTTATAACTTTGTTATTTGTGCACATATTTAAATTTTATTTTCGATGTGTTGTTTTGTTGCGAGTCAGCTATTTTGTGAGTCAATAAAAAATGGCCCAATCGCCCTTCGACTTGATTTCCTAGTCAATAGAAGGCGAAAAAAAACAACTTATAATATGTTATACCGACTTGGTTTTCTAGTCAATCGAAGGCGAAAAAAACAGCTTATAATATGTTATACTGACTTGGTTTCCTGGCTGAAGGGCAGCTTGGCTTGCGGCAGCCAGGCCCAGTGGTAGGGGTAGGCGCGCCACGAGTCCGGGTGCTTGAAGGGGAACGCGAGCCCGTTGTCGATCGCCGCGATGCGCACGGAACAGTTGCCCCACTCCTGCGCCGGCACAACGCTACATTACTCACACAAGCCACCTGCTTGGGATGTTCAATCAATCGACGCCGACGGTCGTCATGTCGGCCTTCAGCGCTGTAGGGCGTGGGTTCGATCCCCACCCAGGACAAAAATGTACGTGACGAACATAGATGTTTGTTCCGTCTGGGTGTAGTATTTATTTACAAAAAAAAGTATTCTATCAGCTATCTGGTTTCCATAGTGTCAAGCTTTGCTTAGTTGGGCTAGATGGCTCTGTGTGAAATGTCCACCGTTATTTATTAGTTAGTTATGCCAAGAGTATTATCGACAACGACTCCTTGTTTCAGACTAAGCTACTGAGTCTAGATCATCAACGAAAAGTAGCTAGCCTGACGATATTTTATCGGATACATCTCGGAGTGGGCTTTGGATTTGCATGATCTTATTCCCCCTGCCCATTCTTCTATCGGACGGCCAGGACCTCGAAAAAGCTACATCGTTTCATGGTTGATTTACCAATAACTCATAAGAAATGTTTTGATTCCACTTTAATTGTTTGAATTAATAGACAGTGGAATGCGTTAGTGGCTGTTTACCGATAGTTACAACTTGGGTGTCTTTAAGTTGCGAGTGAATCGGGTTCTTTTACGCAAGCGTGCTCCATCGTAAACTGCATCTTCGTTTAACATCAGGCGAGATGGCAGTCAAATGCGAGGCTATAATACATTTAAAACAAGTAACTTTAAAAAAAACCGACTTCAAATTAATATGAGACCACATCGGGAGTATACTCTTTCAAATAAAAAATATATTGTGAAAATCGGTCCTCAATTGACGAAATTGACAATTGAGAAATCGGTGAACATCCGTCGAACATAGAACCTCCTCCTTTTTCGAAGTCGGTAAAAAAATATATAATTTACGGTATATAATTTGCTAGACGCTTTACAAAGTTACGTCGTCAACATTGCATGAGCTGCCAAATAGCGCTAAACCGAACCGACAGAAAAAAACTAAAAAATCAAAAGTGGATCGCGTTGGTGCTGTTTTATAGTCCCTAACACTTTAACACCTAGAAGTTGAAGTGACTTACCGAGGGTTGTAGCATGTGTATGTCCGCGCCTGGCTCGGCAGAGGGCGCCTCGTACTTGATGAGCCAGTTGTCGTTGCCGCGGTCCGTGTTGCGGATGATGTAGTCCAGCACCACCAGCCGCTCGAACTGGAGCTGGAATCTGAACACACGGCATGTGTCAATATACATGAAAGGAAACCAGCCAACCCTATGTATTACTTTGCTAAGCAGGGCAAATGGAACAAACATAGAGGCAACAAGAAATATATTGTTTATGCTGGTTAAATATTCCACTGCTGAACTTAAGCCTATCAAAGGGCGATTGGGCAGTATCAATCACGTTGCCCCAGTTATTTATTTTATTTTACAGTTTTCGGGAAACTAACAGCCTAAATAAATAAATATTAACACTTGTTGCGGGGTAACAAAGTCTAATTCACTACTAGTGTTTGAGGCGGGAGCCGCGGTACGTCAAAGAGCCAGACACTACAGTGGAAAATCGAGCCACCGTCTCATACAAATAAGGTAAAAATTGCTTTGTGGATATGACATAGTTGTAGTTCTAGAACTCTGGGTACACTTAGACGCTTTTTATAGGGGAGTGCTCCTGCCCTACTTCGCTCTAGTCATCTTACTTCTTCATGACATGATGCGGCGGCGGGTCCTGCTCGAAGCGTCGCAGCCAGTAGTCCGCGTCCTTGTACCCCTCCACGAACAGCTGGAACGAGCCCACCTGCAACGACGGATGGAACTGTTACACCGTGTGAACTAAAGATAACAATGCAACCTGTTGACTTAATTTTAATCTAATGTTATTACATTCTGTTTTGTATGTTTACTAAATAAATAAATAAATCAATGGTACATATACTCACCCGGTGAGCGATTCTCCATACAAACGTATTCCCCTATTTTATTTGTCTTTAGAGCAATTTTTTTTTAAACTTTTTCTCTTCCTTCTTTTGACACGTCTCTGTCATTTCTGTTTTTTTCAGCAACTTATTTCTAAAAAAAACTTCATAATTTTTGGAGGTTTATATTCTCTGATGATGATTGCTCTAGAGGCATCCCAGCTACTGCGGGGCCATACTGCTGTAGCCTTGCACTGGCTCAAACACAGTGTCGGTCTGTCGGTACTACCCAGTTATTGTGTATAATTATGGTCTATAGCATCAATACATTTTTTTTAATGTAATTGAGTGACTATAGACTAGCCTAGCGAGACATTCGCCCGGTAAGCATCACGCCTACTTGCGAATACAATCCTGCGCCGCACTGCACTGCGCTCGTCACCTTGAGTCAAATCTCTTCAGGCAAGCTTACCTTGGGCGGCAGGCCCATCCTGTTGAAGCGCAGGTTCGGGAACTGCTCGGTGATGGCGCGTTTGAGCCGCGAGCGCTCGCGGTCGATGCGCAGGTAGTTGAACGTTTCAGACACCAGCTTCACTACCTGCAAACACATAATTAAATAAATATCACTGGACATTTCACACAGCGCTATCTAGCACTTAACTAAGCAAAGCTTTTACTATCGCAACCAAATAGCTGATAGAATACTTATATACCTTAAATATAATTATACATACAACACCCAGACACAGAACAAACATCTATGTTCGTCACATAAATATTTGTCCTGGGTGGGAATCGGACCCACGCTCTGGGGGCAGAGATATAATTATATCGTAGGCAACGAAAGCAGGTATCGAAAGCCTTAAGCAACGACGCAAAGTTGCTCGTCTTTCGGTTTTTTATCGATACATTTTGGACCTGGGTATGTGCTAAAACTACATCCAGAACCACTAGCAGCAGCGTCTTCCCGATTATTGGTGATAAGCAGCGATCCCCAAGCCGCCTGCGAAGCGTGGGGATTACGTCAAACCCCCCACTAAGGGGGAGGCCTTCGTCCATCAGTGGACGTCTGCTGATGATGTGACATTTTGGAGAGTGTGCTTCGGATCTGCATGATCTGATCCCACCCTGCCCATTCCGCTATCGGACGGTCAGCGGCTTGCAAAAGCGAAATCGTTTCATAGTTGATATTCCAAAAACATGAACGAAACGGTTCGATTCCACTTTGACTGTGCGAACTGCTTAACAGTGGAATGCGCTTCCAGAGTTGTTCTTTCCCGATAGATAAAATCTGGGTATCTTCAAGTCGCGGTTGAATCGGTTTCGCCTGGGCAAGCTTGCGTATAGCACGGGCATAGCGGGCAAACGCAAACCTATAATTAATATTTTTTCTAGTTTGTGATAAAATAGTGGACAAGTCAGCTCGTTGGAAATGATGTTAAATCCTTTTCAAAATTCATAGGTCGCGAAGCAAAAAATTAAATCATCGTGAAGAATAATAAAACTTTATTAAAACAATACCCACACAAACGAAACGAAAACACGTCACTCACGAGAGAGCAGCATGATCATTATACAGATGTGTCGATAAAGAAATTAATATGCATCAGCTACGGCGTCACGTCGAGGTCACACGCCAGCACGTCACAGATTAAACATGATCCGCTAGAGTGCCAGCGACGCGACTTTCAAAGAACGAGATTAAAGTAATCCTTATGGACACCTTGTATTATGAAACCAACTCTGAAAACGCCAAAAAAATCGGCTGTCCCATACGAAAATTGCAATTAAGCACGACAAAATATAAGGAGCATTTTTTTTGCTATTTCCGCGTTGGTTTCCTTGTCAGAGTGGTTTGTTACGATCAGTTTAACGACCCCCTAAAATATTACTAATGAATTCAATATCACCCTGTAGACGATAGAGCAGACATCGCACTGCATCCTACTGTTGGGCATTAGGCCTACCCTCGAAGAATAATTGGACCATATACAACACGCTAGCCCAGTTACGGGTTGGTAGATTCACATACGCCATTGTATTTCTTAATTATGTTTATCACCGGGACTTAATCGCGCACAAAAAAAAAGCGAAAGTTTAAAAGTGTCATTGTATTTCTTCTTTGGACATACGCAAGTTTCCTCACGATGTTTACCTTTACCGAAAAGACAGTGGTATCAAAATCCGTACGTAAACTCCAAAGAGTCATTGGCACGGGCCTGGGATTTGAACCCGCGACCTCACGCTCAATTCGAGCGTTCTCCTAATTACGCGACCAGGGCTAGCGCACTCACAATACTCTGAGCAATGTTAAGTTACTAATCGATATGTTTTTGGACTCGAGTCAATATTAGCGTTGTCCCCAGTGTTGATATAGATTAGATTGTTACTTGTTATCGTGTCAATTTTATTAGAAAGAGAATAGCAGATCGAAATGTTTAAATAGTAGAACCGGACCTGCGCGAACTTGGTGCACGCATAATACGGCGGACTGCCTAGCCGGACTTGTGAATACTGTGCTCTATTTTACATGAATATTATTGAATATTATTCAACTTCCGCAACGAGCCATGTGAACTTGAACAAATAGGTAATAACTTAGTGAAGTAATCTACAACGTGTAACAAAAAGGTTCAATAATATTGAAGGGTATGTTACTCATCATTATGAACAAATTTTACTATGGAGTCAACACTGAAATCACGAAAAAAAAACAGCTATTCCATACAATACAATAGCATACAATAAGGTTCATCGATCTTGGACAAAATGTATGGAACAGCTGTTTTTTTCCGTGATTTCAGGGTTGGCCCTATAGTTAAAGTTGCTCATAATGATGAGTACATACATACCCTTCAGTATTGTTGAACCTTTTGTTACACATTGTATAGTGGGACCGTTTACAAGAGACATCGCCCGCACGCTGAGCCGCCTGTAGCCCATGTAGCACCCGGGTGCAATCTTTATCCTGGCGCCCTCTAGTAGGCGCGTGACTGGTGAAAATAATATGAATAAGTAGTTATATTTTCACCGTGCATTGCTAACGCCGTCGATGTCGACGTTGAAACGCGCTCAGGGTCTTTGTGCTGGAGCGCCGCGAGCGACGCAGGCTTTTTCACAGGCGGTGCTCAGCGCCCCCTAAGAACCTGCGTCCTTTTACGCCACACAACCTGGGCGGTACGGCCGCCGCATTATAGGTAAAGCCGGCACTGCCCGCACGGTACAGGAACATGGGGGTTGATGTCAAAGGAGATCGAGGGACAAGCGGGTGGCAGGAGCGGCATAGAGAATCCAGCGCGTACCTCTTCCCAGCTACGGTGCGACCATATTTCCGTAGCCGTTCTCTCAGATAGCACGTAAGAGCGAGTAACCAGTGCCCAACCTTACGCGCAGTGTTGGTCCTACCTAGTTATGGTCTATTCTACAGACATTTATGGTGTAGGGCGGTATTTATTGGCTCTCATTTCATGCAAATTGTAATTCAGGCGATCGAATGGGTAGACCCAAATGGAAAAACTTCGCACTACTCATACGCACTCTGGCACTAAGTACCTTGGGTTCTTTTATCGCGAACGAGGTCCACGACCTATGCCAAGCAGGCCTTCAAATCACATGTCATTAACGAGTAACGGTACCATTTAAATAACAATAGTCTCGCGAATCTATATACAACACAGTTTTTGTTGTCACGGTTTGAAATAGTGTCGAGTAGTGGTACATAATAGATAAGAATACTTCGAAGTAATTAGTCATGGGTTTTTGACGATAGGCTAATGTGAAAATACTACATCGTATTCAATATCCGCTATACATTTTTAATATTAACCGCATTAACATTATAAATGACTAAGTTTATTACTAACTTTGGTTTTTTTAACTACAAGTAACTAAATGAAAAAAAACAACCGACTTCAAATTAATATGGGAGAAAAAAAGAAGAAGAAAATCGGTCCACAATTGACGGAGAAGTCGGTGAAAATACATAAAAAAAATAACATACATACCGTCGAACATAGAACCTCCTCCTTGTTTGAAGTCGGTTAACAAATTACAATCTATCTAACCTAATAATATTACATTATCTTTGCTACTACTGAAACCAAACTCCAGTAGGTACCGTTGATTGATAAAATTTCTATTGGACCTATCTGAAAGTATAACCTTTCAAATAAAAAATAAAAAATCCAAACTGGTTAATAAATGACGGAGTGAGGTACAACCGAATTTAGAACCTCCGCCTTTTTTAAAGTCTGTTAAAAGGGACCGATGAGTCTAGAGACAATGTAAATGTTGAACCCACTACCAGCAAGCTGGCGGCATTGCCACGTTGAATACAAATAGTTTATTGATAACACCAAAGTTACACGTCAAATTTCATTAAGTATGTCACAATAAATAATTACTTTATAAAATGAAATAATAATTATAAAAATACGTTAATAATCTCTTATTTTAAAATAAGCTTCAATGTCATAAAGCAAATTTTCTTGCAACCACGCTCTGAGCTTGGTTTTGGAGCACCCGGTGGAAGGAGCATCCCGAATGGAGCTGGTATACGGTTGTAGATCGCGGGCCCCAAAATATACACTGACCTCTCCGACTTGACGAGACGGTGCGACGGGGTGATCAGTTGGTCTTTCTTTTTATTACTTCGTAAATCTAAAGTGCTGTGAACGCCCCTACGTTGGAACGTTTCTAGGTTTACAGGAATAGGGCTATCTGGTAAATAAACTCACACGGCAAGGGCAGTATCTGAAGTTCCCTAAATAGCTCTACGCATGAGACATCGTTCGTTGAATGGCAATGCTTAAGGGTTGGGCCAAATAAACGCCAGAATCTTGACCACACGTGGCGTCGCTCAAACCTCAAAGTCTAAACCTCAAGTGTCTTACTTATTTACGTTTATTTACTGCAACGGAACGAACGAGGCGAGCGAGACGTTCGCCTGGTATATCAAGACAAAATAATTAAGAAAACATACTTTTTTATGTTATATCAAGAAAACATACTTAATCACTTATTTATACGTTTTTATTTTTAACCTATTTATTGAATTATTTTCAAATATTGAAACTCGTGCCCGCTGTCGATAAACCTTTATCTTTACTTTGTTTTTATTTAGTTTCATGCGATAACAGAATGTGCTTCAAAGCAGACGGATAGATATTGTTAAAGATTCTTTATTATAATGATGTTAAAATTAATATTGAAAAACTTGTTTTATGTAATCACAAATATTTTTATATAATTTATCTATTTATTGAGCACTTTCTGCTTGAGTATTAGTTCCGATATATACTCGTACAGGTGTCATTGAATTCGTTGGCATTATCTAAAGGGGGGGGGGGGGGGGGGGGGTCAATGGCACCAACTCTGATGACGCGAAAAAACGGCTCGGGCCCATACGAAAAATGCAGTTACACACTCGACGACAAAATGTATGGAACAGCTGTTTTTTTCACGATTTCCGCTTTGAAAGTAAGATTAAGACTAAAAAAGAATAAAAATATTTATTTAACATCAGATACACAAACATTCAAACGGTTAATACATAATTTCACATAATATAGTAAAGAAATAGCAACATATTGATAACTTAACGATGAGTTTAATGACCTCCTAAGATAATGCCAATGAATTAATTGTCACCCTGCATAGATTATGGTCTTTAAAGGTCCAGTCTTCAGAGCTATAGGTGTGTGTGGTGTGGGAACAGAGATGTTTGTATTGTGTTTGGGTGTTGTATGTATTATAAGTTTGTATTTACAAAAGTGTACACGTATCCTATACATATTAAGCTACGTGGTTCTCACAATACAAGCTTTGCTTAATTTGGGGATAAATGGCGCTGTGTGAAAGCTTGTTCACCGATATTAACATATTCCACCCATATTAGTTAGTAATCTAACTGTTTATTTTTATTTTCATTTGTCTATCAAAAATTTTGAGTACTTAGCGTAAGGAGATAGGCGAGTTCTAGTTTTCGTACGTATACCTTGTTGACAAATACAAGTAGCGACATCTACTTTTCAGGCTCACTCACCCTGGTGTTGGGCACGATCTTGAGGCCGATCTTGGCGTCGACGAGGCTGGCGCCGGCCTCGGACAGGTAGCCCTGGTTGGGGATGAGGCACGACCGCCCGAAGCAGCACGGGCAACACAGCTTGTGCATCCACTTCGTCCACTTCGGGTTCAGCCGCCCGTACGGCTCTTCGTCCTTCGGCTTGAACACGCCCACTATTTTCTGGAACATTCGAGAACACAGCCTATTACACCATTCACTGTATGGGGAGCCTAAGTAACACATTACACTTCACACTAATATAAATGCGTTTCTGAGTGAATGTTCGTTAGTTCTTACGCTGTTAATGTTTGTCACGCTGTTCACAGATTTGGGTGAAGTTTAAATTAATACAGCTTCAACTTGGGTCAACATAAAAGGATACTCTTTACCCCGGAAAAATATGTGGTTCCCATAGAATAACGAGTGAAACCGCGGGTAAGAAGTTTCGTTTCACTCTCATAGAAAGATCTCGACCGGCCGTTCCGAACTCAAACCAAGATCGTACGAACTCGTGCCTATACTGTGCACAATGCGGCAGGCAGACGCTGTGGTATAAAATAAATGTTTCAGTCACACCAAATGAAGAAATTTGTTCTTGGAGTTTCCTCAACCCCGGGACTGAATCTTTAATGTTTGCTCTCTGTTTCGACACTGCCCTAGTCAGGGGGCAGAGCATGATGTGAACATCGAGCAGTAATTAACGAGGAACTAGATTTTTTATGCAATGAAGTGACGAGAGGAGCGATACGTTAGCGTTAGCCTAGTGTTTATATACGAGTTGGCAATATTTGTAAGGGCTAATACCAACATTTTTCCAAACATATCAGTACGATCTACTCGTAACCGCCGTGACAATAACAAATTATTAAATAGACATAGCAAGACACAACTATTCAGGAATAGTGTTTTTGGAATGGGTCCTGTAGTGTACAATGTGTAACAAAAAGGTTCAACAATACTGAAGAGTATGTATGTACTCATCATTATGAACAACTTTTATTATGGGGACAACCATGAAATCGCGATAAAAAATCAGCTGTTCAATACATTTTGCCCAAGGACAATTAACTTTTTGTATGGAACAGCTGATATTTTTACGCGATTTTTGGGTTGGCCTGATAGTAAAAGTTGTTCATAATGATGAGTACATACATACTCTTCAGTATTGTTGATATTTTTTGTTACACATTGTATAATAAGATACCACAAAGCATAAAAGGACTCGATACAAACCTGAATAAAAAGAAAATGTAAAAAATGATCCTGTAGGAATTTGTCTATTCTATAGTAGCATTTAGCAGTCAATAAGTCCTAGCTTAGAGAGACTTATTGACTGCTAAATGCTACTATAGAATAGTCTAATTCTTACATTATTTATATTCAAATGTTTTGAAGTAATATTATACCACTATTATGTAATTATTATGTCGCCTATGAATTTAAAAATGTAATCGGAGGCAACCAACTTGCCTCTCAAATTTGTACATCCTATGCGGTAAAAGCATGTTTATTGTTTCCAATGTTTTCAAGATATACACCTGGACACATGTTTTAACAAATAAACGTATCTTTATCTGGTGGTAAGCATCACGCCTGCCCTTAACATAAAGGCCTATAGTTGTCTAGTAGTACTTACCCCTCCAGGATTCTTGACGAAGTAGGAGCCGCTGGAGCCCTGGTATATCCGCTCGGGGAAGATCCCATTGTCTATCGCCACCTCCGCCTGCCATATTAACTCGGTGAACTGCGGGTCATCTGCCGAAGACGTACACACTTATGGTTAATACATTTTATTTTATAGCTTGGCAAAAAGCGCCACTATTAATTTCTACTCTTGCTAATGAAAATATTCTTCATCAGCCTATTAGACGTCCACTACTGGACGAAAGCCTCTCCCATAATAGGGAGGAGTTGCCATAATCCCCACGCTTGGCAGGCGGCTTGGGGATCGCAGAGTGTTACCACCGTAAACTAAGAGGACGCTGCTGCCCATCCTCCGGTGGTGCTGGATGCAGTTTTAGGACAACCCCAGGTAAAGGAAATATAACCCTCCAAAAATCACTATGAAGATTTTTATTGCAGTATATATTTTTTTTACAATAAGTTGCTGAAAAAACGGAAGTGACAGAGAGTAGACCTAGTTTTTTTTAAATGATGACACTTGAGGCATTATCCAGGAAGAAAATAGGGGAATACATTTGTATGGAGAATCGCAGACCGGATTCCCTCTTAATTCTGGAAATAGGATTACCCTCAAAGGCTATATCTACCACGCCGGGTTGGTGGATTCACATACGCCACTGAATTTCTTTTCCGGAGGCATGTAGGTTTAAATCCGTACCTACATAAAGTCCAAAGAGCTTATTGGTACGGGCCCGGGATTTGACACCACTACCTCAGGGTTCCGAGTCTAGCGATGTCCCCGTTTTACCACGCCTTTTTTAAGAGATATCTAGCGCCTCGAAATAAATCGCCCTAGCTGATGACGCTCTGGCAGTCTGAGCAGTTAGTCGTGTCTTGTGAGTTGAGAGACGAGTCGCATGTGACGCATCTGATTCATTGTCTGAAGGTTTCTCATTTTTGTACGACAATAACATTATAATTAATTATGTATTCTGATATTCAAATATGTATTCCGGCAGCAGGCGCCTTAATTCGTCCCTGTCGGAATATGTATTAACGGTTGTCTGCATGAGTATCCCTTGTGGAACCTACGGGCAAAATTTGACTTCAGCATAAGTCAAGACTTCGTGATTAGTCATCCTAATTATTTTCGGGAGATTTGTATAAACTGAACCCGCAGCTACTTCCTACTTAATAGGCGCAGGCTAAGTACCTACATACAAGACCGAATCCGGTAAGGCACAGAGGCACGCGCCGCCCCAAACGGTTATATATAACAAAGAACTGTGAGATTTATAAGATACTCCCTTAGTAATATTTGTTTCTTTTGGCATAATAAACATGTACATTCTCATTATTTAATCTTTATTACAAGTATTTTTTATAGTTATTCTTGTATGTCATTGAAAAAGAATCGATCCCAAAGACAGCATAGAATAATACTATGGGGGAACTTGGCCTATGGCCCTTGTGCCCACCCTTGCCTACATACCACACACATACATACACCTACAACTACCTAGACATCTTAAACACGACTTGAAAGAAGCTGAAATCCATCCATCATGAGCTCCATCTACTGTCCTTGCTCGGACTTAGTTTCCACCAAAAACAATTTCATTCGACGAATCTATTGTTAACTATGCAGGTTACAGACAGCTGTTGGAGGAAACAGCGATCGTCCTTCACCTTCAAAGCCCCACGCTCCCAAGCAAGTTTTACAATTTCGTTACATAACCATAGTACCTACTATTTATTCTGTGATACACCATGCCTTTGAAATTCTTGTGGGCCTATATAAATTAACTCGAATAATTTGCATAGTGGGCGTGTGACGCAAATATCAACTTAAAAGAGACTGTGATTCTCGCCGATATTTTACTTGTAACGTATGGCGAACTAATGACCTACAAAACAGTTTGCTCGCAAATGAGTTCTAACTATGAGGTTAACGATGCAAGGCTGAATGATAAATTCTTCAAAAAAGGACGTTCTCAATTCACTGCTTTCTTTTTTTTTGTAAGTTTTTTTACGCGACTAGATACTACGCCAATTATGAATTGATTTTGATGATTTTTTTTTTTGCTTGGTTGGTCATTCTTCAAAGGTGGTCGCTGATATTTTTTTATAGAAATCGGTTCAGTAGTTTGGTTTTAAATTTAAAATAACTTAAAAAAATGGTGTCATCCAGATAGCTAATCGAAATTGAAGTCGGTTGTTTTTTTCACAGAAAAGCGAAAGCCTAGTTCTTAGGTAGAACGGCTGTCAAAACAATGTTGTAAAGCAATTGTATGGAAAACCGCTGTCGCCAGTTTCACACTTATTTGTATAGAAACTATGACGAAAAAATGCCAATCATTGGTCGCGCATTTGAATTAAAACACTCGAATTGCTATTTTACAACAGATTAAAATTGATCTAATTACGATGCAATGTGGTTTGGTTTCCTACGCGTCTATTTAAATTGTATTTTTGAGTATTCTCAGTTTAAAAAGATGTATTTTTTTAGAATTGTCATTAAGCGCATTTGCCGGCTAGCGCGGCCCGTCACATTTCCGTTCTATTCACTTCTCTCTTCATTGGTTTTGTTTATACAAAGTATTATTAGTATTTAAAGTTATAATGCAACAAATAGAAAAAAAACAAATCACGAAAACAGAATCCTTGTTATCAATACAAACTTTTTTTTCGGCCGAGTGCTAGAAGTGCGTTCTGAAAGATATAGGTAGGTACTCATATTTTAAAATAACTGTTCTATTATTTATAGCCCTACTAATATTAATACGTGTATTATTACTACAATAGTACAGTTATCAATTTACCTATTTTTAGAATGTGTAAGACATTATTTGTGTCATGCACACTAAGGTTCGTTGTGGTTTTAGAACATACATAGCCATACCGACTTATAGTATATGTAGCTTTGGTATTAAGCATCTCTTATTATTATTATTTACTTAATTTTGTGATCAGTCAGGCATTAAAGGAGACATTTCGTAATCACGCTTCACGATTGTTAGAACAGTGTATATTAGGGTGTCCCAGGCCATAGGGCGTTTTTTTTTCGAATGGAGATATGCATACCCTCTATTGTTTTTTCATTTGACCCTAATAACAGAAATAATAAATATTATTTATATTGGATAATGATAACCCGTGCCGACTTGATATCAAACGTTTAGCTTAAAAGTTAGTATGGAGCCCATAAAGTGATTTTAGAACTTCATGTAAAAATAAGCAGTTCTGTGTTATGTCCTAAAACTGCATCCAGAACCAATAGAGGATGGGCAGCAGCATTCTCTTGGTTAACGGTGGCGAGAATTCTGAGATCCCCAAGACGCCTGCCAAGCATGGGGATTATGGCAGCCCCTCCTATTAAGGGGGAGGCCTTTGTCAAGCAGTGAACGTCTACTGGCTGATGATGAACAAAGAATGATGCGTAATGCCTTACCTTGTTATTGAAATGTAATGCCAGGTAAAATATATTTTATCCTTACTTCTTTCACTGATTTTAATTTTCAGCTTAGATACAAGTATGTATTAAAATAAGAATCTAAAAATGGCTACAAATTTGCCAATTACATCTCAATGTTAAAAGTGTAACGACAAAGGTCACGGAGACTTGACCTCGAGTACACATCACTGGAAATAAATACATTTTTGTTTGCTTCGTTGTGGTTAAAATTAACTGAATCCTACTATTATAAATCCGAAAGTTTGTCGGTGTGTGTGTTTGTGTGTGTGTGTGTGTGTGTATGCGCGTATGTTCGTTACTCATTCACGCTGAAACGGCTAAATGAATTTTGGTGAGATTTGGTATACGGCCATGCTCTAGATTAAAACAAAGGTTACATATTATCCCGAAAAAGTGAAGTATTCCCGTGGGATGACCAACGTGACTCATATAATGTTTGTTACTCCTTCATGCAGAAACGGCTAAAAGTATTCAGATGATATTTTCTATGAAGGTAGCTCATACTAAGGCTTGAAATCCCGGTAAAAAATGGTATCGTTAACAGCGGCTTGATGCAGATAACGTTAAATAAAAGTATCATTATCAAATGTTAACGTTATTTCTGGAACATTTTATGGTTAAATATACTTAACGTTAATATCGGTGTTACCGATACTTTTACCGTTATGAGTAAGTTTTCTATGCATCCCACTCGCTCGTTCTATCGCAAAGATAGTCGGATTGATGCTGAGAGCGTGCGCCTTAGCACGGGCGGGCGGTCGCGCGCGCGGCATTGCCGTGCCGCAGCGCAGGGCGCTTCACCGTAAAACGGCAACGTCGCATGACATATCGTTAAAAATAACGTTAAATTGCTAACGATATTTGGTCAAATAAAAAAATTACGTTATTTGTTAACTATATTTTTAACGTTATTTATTTATTTATTTATTTGATACACAAAACAGAATACAGTCTTTACATATGCATTGTATAGGTTACAAATAATTTGTTCTAGATTGCATTCCTTAATAAATGTGTACACAACATGAACAACACAGAAGCAGTAGGTACCTACATCTATAAGTCAATCAAACATTAAGTAGTATTGTAATTAAACAATCAAACATAAGCAGTTATAATAACTCAATTAAAAAAAATATATATATATATATTAAAAGAACATTTAAAGGATTACGGTTAGGACAGGTGACATGCTAAAAAGAATAAAAAGTAGTTGTTAACAAGCAACTCATCGATGCTGTTTCTGTTTTACCAAAACGGCCAAGATATCACGTTTAAATTTAGTTAGTTTAAAGTTAAATATATCTATCGAACTATGATGGTCCACTAGGATATCGTTGTATTGGCGACACATTCTGACCAGAGGGTTATATAAAGAGGTGTTGTTTGTATATACCTTAAGCGAAAAGATTCCTGTGTGGGGGTAGCGAGATTTTGGTTTGGTATTAAAGTTTATATTAGAAAGAAGAGAAGAAGAATCAATCTGCGAGTGTATAATTTTGAATAAGCAAATAAAGTCCAGGTATTTGCGACGCGTCTCAAGTGATAATAACTTAAATTTAGCTAATCTTTTGGAGTATGATCGAAGTTGGCGACTGAGACCTAGCCTGTAGCTCAGTATACTTAGGTATTTAGATTGTACGCGTTCGATTCGTTTACTGTGAACATTGTAATAAGGCGACCAAATTACCGAATTATATTCGAGAATGCTGCGGATGAGTGTAGTATAAAGATTTAACAGAAAATATGGGTTCTTAAAGCTTTTTGTGATACGAGAGATGAATCCTAATAATTGGTTGCCTCTATTAATAATATATTCGTAGTGCTCTCGAAACGTAAGTTTTTCATCAAATAGTACACCAAGGTCCTTGACCACCGCTCTTCTCTCAAGGAGTTGGTTTTTAAGCCTGTAAGCATAACATATTTTATTAAATTTAGTAGTAAATGAAATGACATGACACTTTTTGACATTTAAAAACATAAGGTTGTCTTGACACCACTTATCAATTGCAAGCAAATCAGATTGAAGTTTTATCGAATCATTTGTGTTTTCTACCACGGTATAAATTTTGAGATCATCTGCGTATAACAAACATGGACTGTGAAGATTATCTATTAAATCATTGATAAAAGCAATGAAGAGCAGTGGCCCGAGATGAGAACCTTTATACCGTTATATTTATATTATGTTAATAGGTATCGCTACCAAATCATACCGTTAAGGAAAATCTTTACGAAAATAACGTTACTTACCGGTAAATTTAATGTGAATTGGTAACGTTATCAAGCTCTGGCTCATACCCTGGATTAAAACATAGGCTACATTTTATCCCAACAATCGCGGGTGAAACTGCGGGGCACAGCTAGTAAAGATTATATAGTAGTTTTTATTTATTCCCTAATTTCTAAAATTAACTCTTCCATTGTAGAATAATGATAAATAAAATATCATCAAAATATTTGTTTATTTTGAATATGTTACCAGGAACTTAAAAAAACATTATTACATTCCTGCTCCTACTACAAGGTTCTAACCAAATGGAATGAATAATAAATTGAGTTTTGATCTAGTTCCACCTTGAGCTAACATAACTAATCTACATAAAAACTTGTTCATTGGTGTTATTGGTAACTCTTTCCGTAGCTTTTTCCTACAAGTAAGTATGTCAGTTATATACAGTTTTTTAACCGACTTCAAAAAAGGAGGAGGTTCTATGTTCGACTGTATGTATGTTTTTTCTTTTTTTATGTTTGTTCACTGATATCTCCATCAAATGTGGACCAATATTGAAAATTACTTTTTATTTGAAAGGGTATGCTCTTGAGGTAGTACGATATTAATTTGAAGTCAGTAGATTTTTTTTAAAGTTACTTGTTAAAGTATCTATAACATTATTTGTTTCTATTCTAATGAAAAGCTTGTTTTTGACCACTACATTTCTTAATTACTTGATTATACCACATCAGCCTTTAACACTGCATGACATAGACCTACCCTTGAAGGGCGATTAGGTGTTATATAGGGCTTGGGAAGTCTCAACATTTTCAAAGTTCCAGGACTCAAGACCGCCCACGATCAAAGTCCCGGGACTTCGAGACTTCTCGGAATAAAATTAGAATCGAGTAAATTTTTGGCAAGATGTGATCAATAAAGAAGCAATTTTTGTATTAATCAACATTTGTTGAACATAAAATCATACACGCTGCAATCGCAAGTTTGCAAAACAACCACGACCACAACACTTCACCTCATTAAGTGAAATTGGTGGCACACTCATAGACCAGGAAAACACTTTCAGTAACCCTGCCTCATCGATTACCAGCATGACACAGTAATTTTAAGGAAACAGACAAAATTGAATGTGAGTTGTCTGACTGAGCCGAGTCACAAATATCTCTACAAATTTCACAATACAACAATATGTCGGCCATTTGTGGCAAACGTATTAATTATTTGTCAAACTAATAGAAGGTGCTTTGAATGACGAGGTGCGGGACAATTTCAACAACAGTCGAGTACTATCTCGAGTCTAGACCCGAAATAACTAAACTTACAAAAAGTCTCGGACCTTCGAGACACGAGACGTCCCGGGACCCAAACCCTAGTGTTACCTCCAATGTCAATGTTACCATGCTGGTCCAGTGTTGGTGGAGTCACATATGGCACTCAATTAATTCTATGGACAGAATTATGCAGATTTCCACATGTCTTTCTTCAACAACAACCCAGAGGCATGAATTTTCACAATCTGTATGTGAATAGAATGTCAAGTGAACAAACTTGTTGTGCCAACTGTACTGAAATAATCATAATTTATCAATAGAAAAAATACTTGGGCCAAATGTGGAGCTGAAAAGTGGGACGAAATGAGAAATTTTAAATTAAAATATACGTTGGGCCGAACACGGCATACAAAGTGGGACGAAAGCAGATTTTTTAATGTGGGACAAACTTTCTCGAGACTAAAATGGCATGAACTCTAAGGAACTAGTTGTCAAAATCAAATACACAACTTCGTAATTCCAATGAGAGCCTTCTCCCAATAGGAATAATATATAATTAAAAGGCAATTAGATTTAAGATTAGATTAGAAGATGTCCTAGAAGAGATCCTAACAAGGAAATGACAACATATTGATAACATTTCATCATCCAGTTTCTATGTCTAGCTAGTTTAGCAGTAAAATAACATTTGTTTTAAATTTAATCAGTAGTATGCAAATATTACCGTCCATATTAAACAGCAATGTTTACAAAGAAATAGCTGTGTGAAAATAAAAGTTCTCTCACTAATACTAGAAATGCAAAATTGTATAAGTGACAGTGTGAGTTTGTGTAAGTTCATCACTCATTAATGCCCTAACCCATCAGGTTGTCCTCCCTGGACACAACAAACACGCACGCACGCACGGACAAACTAGTGCTGGTGTTATAGAGTAGTAATAAAACAAATATTAAATAATGTATTATAGGAACTAGTACCTAATACTGTATAGTTGTAATAATGTCAGAGAATAAAGGCTAGTTTTATTTAATTTTATTTAATGCCCTAACAATTTAGTGGTATTTCGTAAAATTCAATATATTGATAGCTAATATCCTGGATTAAAATATTATTTTTTATTAGGGAGGAATACACTATTCCTGAAGGAGATTGGATAAAAAGGTAGGCGCTGCTAGCATCTGAGTAAAAAGCAAACAGTGCAAGGGTTTCAAATTGTTGAAATACAAAATTCTGGCTGACACTTAACTCTTACACTCAAAAATGTTGGCAATCTTTTAGACAATCAAACTTTCCGTCTAGCCGTATCCCTTCGTGTCGGTGCCCCTTTCCAGGTCCCTCACTGCTGTACATGTGGTGATACAGCGGCCGGTTCGGCCACCATGCGCTGTTTTGTATGAGAAGTGCAGGGCGCATTCCACGGCACGCCAGCTTGAATGACATCATCCGTTGGGCCTTCGTCCTGTCGGTTTTAGATCCGAATGGTTTGATGCAGGTTGACGGCAAGAGACCCAACGGGATGACCCTTGTCCCATGGAAGATGGGATGGCCATTGGTTTGGGATGCTACATGTGTCGACACACTAGCGCCGTCCCATCTTCCCAGGACAAGTGTTCACGCTGGCGCTGCCGCATCTAATGCTGAAAACCTCAAACTGCACAAATACAGGTACTTGGATAGAATGTACATGATTGTGCCGTTTGGGGTCGAGACTTTAAGACCCTGGGGGCCGGCCGCACACAGCCTATATCTCGATCTGGCCAAACATTTGGTCGATGTGCCAGGTGACCGGAATGCTGGCGTATATTTTGCCCAAAAACTCGGCAGAGCCATCCAACGTGGCAATACCGCCAGCATTCAGGCCACTTTTCCATCGACCACAGGGCTTTTATTTTAGGATTTGTATATATTGTATTTTAGGGTTTGTTTTGTATATAGTTCTAATTTTATCTTTAGTTGTTTTAAATAAAAAAATTACCCCAATGTATATAAATGTAAATATATGATAATAAATTGTTATGCAAATGTGGCACTTAACATCAGGTATATGACTTGCTTATCACTCGGAAGCATAAATAACAAGCTTTTATAAGAGAGATAATCTAAGTTTTTTAGAGCTTGCCACAGTAAACTTTTATTCAATTCTATCCCATTTTTACAGTAATTATACTTATTCGAATTCAAGCATTTCGATGGTGCAATACTTAATGCTTAGCCTTTGTAGTATTTTGCATTGTAATTTTCAACTGAAGCATTATTTACAATTGATATGATCAAATTAATTATGGTCAAATGGCAATAATCTGCTGAAGTAGTTTGCTACCATATGGCTACGTTAACATTCCTGAAAATGAAGTCTGAAAAGTGTTTAATACCAATAATATACAAGACAATGATGTTACAAGTGTTTTATATGACTCACCACAATGAAAACATAAATCCATATTAATTAAGGTAGGCAACAATATTAACTGAAAAAACTGAGATCACAGAGTCGTTCCACTTCACTGCAAACCACAAGCCTGTTGCTATATTCACAATGGTTGCCTACTCACTTTCTTCAATTAAAAACAAGCTGAAGTTAGCATAATCAATAACATACGTATATTGGATATAAGACAATACGAATTCGTAATTTTCGTGTCAAGGGAGTATCGTACGTGCGTCAAGGCGATTATCACCTATCGAAAACATCTGGTCAGCAAGTCGTTATTCGTATGAAGAACTTGTAGAAACCTCATAGAAGCTTTGGCGAAGTCGCACAAGTGTTTGAACTAATTGAGTCGCGCAATAGCAATAGTTATTGTACGACTCGTGTGTTATTTTAGGCGTTTTGTCGCCCCTATCAATTATCTAGGAGCATTGACGTCCCACTCGGAGGATAGGTGTTTTCTCACCTGGGAAGTGATTGTAGGACACCTCGAAGTCGCCGCGGCCGCCGAGCAGCGGCTGCGACTCCCGGTTGACCCCTGGTGAATCCACGTTGCCCTCGAACCCGACCTCTGGCACTAAACAAATTTCTTCTGAACTACTCGACAATGATACCACACCGTCATCGGGCGGTGTATTCAATGTGATCGGCTTGTCGAAGTCGAGATTTAACAGAGTCTCTTCCGTACTCATGAGTAAAGTTAAACAGTAAAACACTACCGAACCTCATTTATTTCGTATAAATTTCTTTGTTTCACAATCATTTACACAAAAACACGACCATTTGATTCATTTAATGAATGGCGCATAGACTAAAGTAAAGAGATCAGCGAATTGAGCGATGACAGTTCACAAATAATGACATTTGTGACATTATTTTTCTCGTTGCTAGTGAGGCCGTAAAAAAATGTCGGTAAATATCGGTTTTTGATTCCAAGATTGATCGACTCGAATCGATTAATCGACTAAAAGCCAAATACCCACCAAATTTAAAATGTTATACAAAATCAGTGAGCTAAATATTCTCCACTCCAAGACAAAATGTGAATATTAGTTACGAAACCAACGAAATAATTGTTTTTACTTTTATATTTTATATGTTCCGCGTCCATGTGACAACTAAATGCCCGCGTTCCACTGGGATTTTAAATCTATATTAAATATTATTAAAATATACTGGTGCCTCATTAATAAAAGCCACAATATATATTCATTTTATTATTTCAAAAAATCATCTGTTTTTAATTTAGACTAGTCAAAAACACAGAACCCTAAACCGATTACAGTTAAGGGTTCTGTATTTTTGAACAGTATTCTCCCTCCGGGACTCTACTCGGGAGATACTCCTCGGCGTAAATAATAGAGGTTTTGCTTAGTTTGGGGCTAGCTGGCGCTCTGCATAGGGCAAGTACATAAGTAAATACTACGGCGCTCTGTGTGAAATGTCAACCAATATTTATTTATTTTTCATTTCTTTCCATACTCATAGAACAAATATCATCCACTCTCATTGGAAAAAGTTCCATCAAATCCTTGCGAATCTGAAAACTCGTTGAACTCCTTATCTGAAAATCCTTTATCCGCGTATCCCTGTTTGCCAAAGATTCCTTTTTGCCGATCGTGGTGGAAATGTCCTTTATCGAATTTCGCTCCGGCGCCTAATACTCTACCGAATCCTTTCGCGCCAACTTTGTTAATAGCACCACTGATTTCGTCGTCCTCGTAGAAAATTTTATCTTTTTTATATTCGTCTTTATGTTGTACACGATGAAAGCCTCGAGTTTTCGTACCCTTCCTGTATTTTCTATCTTCGTTTCCTTTAACACCGACAGCAGTTCCAGCAAATGCTTCAGCGAGTGCGTACGCTTCATCATCATCATGCCCTCCTTGGTCGCGAACTCCAGCCGTTTTATAAAACTTTTTCAAGTCGTTTCTGTTATGTTTCGATTTTGATCCTTTATTCGTTGTGTCTTTCTTCTTATAGCCAGAAGTTTTGACGTTACTTTTCGCTTGTTCGTTCTCTGAACTCGCAGCATCTGTCTCGTCTAGAAGCTTCGAGAAGTCGTCTAAATCTTCTTCTTCGACCTCGTACTTCAAGTCTTTGAGGTCAGTGTCGAGCTTGTCGAATGCCAGCGAGCCCAACCCCGCCGGGGCTGACTCACTCGTCCAAATCGTCACAGACAGCAGGCACGTCAGTAAGCACAATTTCTTCTGCATGCTGTCCTAATTTTTTGTCCGTTCTTGCGCAATGAAAGAAGGTTGCGACACTGACATACATGGAATGCGGTCGGCTTATATAGTGATTCGTTAAATTTAGCAAGCAAGGATCTTTTTTAGGAGATGAGTGTTTAATGAATGTTCTGTTAACGGCTCAGCGGTCGGTAATCGGTGCAACGACTCGGATCGGTCAAGGTTCCGGCTTGTTTGCGGCACGATCATGAATGGTCACAAGATATTATCGATGAATACGTAACAGTAATTTAAATCGGAAATCTAGTAGTCGGTTTAATACAACTATTGCAGGCTATCCATTCATATTTTACTAGAAAACGACTCAAAGCGTTAGAGTAGTAGAAAAAATAATTATCTTGAAATCAATACTTGGATTACTTTGCATGAACGGAAGCAGAATAGATGAGGATGGTGCTTTTTAATATCGAAGGCCAATTTTAGCTGTTCCAGAAGATTAGAGTCAGTTGTTAATTCCGTGTGTAGAATGGCTGTGTTAAAATATTACAGAACGGAATTAATGTTTATTGCAAGTATTAGTTATAGTAAGAGGAGAGGTAGGTAGAAAACAGGGGTAAAAGGGCTTACGACCTTGGAAGTGTATTTTTAGCGATAAGAAAACTGAGAGTCTGCCTGTGTAAATGGTCTGTAGGTGGTATGTAGGTCTGTTTTTGCACTTTGGCTTTAATACATTCGGTTCCATTCAAAATACGATGGCATAGGTTGATCGCCATCTATCCGCGGTAGATAAAAGCCTTCGTTGAGGCAGGTAAACAATACTTAGTTGGAAGAATGCTTGATTTTAGCTTGTAAACTGGAGTACCTAACTTAAAACTAAACTACTAACCAAAAACTAAAATATTGAGGAAAAGCATTGTCATTGGCAGCGTATATTGTCCTTTGTAGGGCACCCTGTGATAAACTTTCCTGTTTAGCTCTAATCTAGTCCAGGCGCTTCCACAGAAGTTGCTTTCCGCATGCACCAATAAATATCCAGAGGCGTACTACACCGTACCACCCACGGAATAGCTTGTACTCTATTCCGTGGTACTACCATCCTTTACTTACACTTACATTTATCCGATTAAGAAGTCACGGAGACAGCAGGTAGGGAAACTAGCGGGTAAAAAGTTGGATCTCAAAAAATATTTTTTTTGTTACTTTATTATTTTGTATAGGTACTTTATCGGTAGCGAGAGTTCATTATAATTATTAACTTTAATTACTACATCTCTGAAGTTGTAAAAAATCCTATTGCAGTTCTATTATTATTTAATACGGGAGATATTTACCGTGATTATGTTGTGAAATGAGCTCCCGATATTTCGGCGCACTTGCACCCCAACACCATAACCGTGATATTATAAAACACTGTTTTAAAAACCTACTGATCCATACCTACATTTTTTGTATGAAACGGCTGATCTCCGTAGTAATCCAATAGTAAAACAAACATTACAATGTT
The DNA here is from genome assembly GCA_905404285.2 of Erannis defoliaria. Lineage (NCBI taxonomy): Eukaryota > Metazoa > Arthropoda > Insecta > Lepidoptera > Geometridae > Erannis > Erannis defoliaria. The sequence goes on along the minus strand of FR990066.1, from coordinate 3,389,824 downwards.
GAGTACTGAGTAGGTATGTATTCATAGTTACATACACAATAAGCTAATTTCGGCGTACGACCATAGCTGCGAAATCCTATACAGATAGTTCAAGCTGAAAATGTACACCTTTTTGTAGGCTCGATAGCTGTTTTCCTTTCCAGGGTATCAGAGGGTGGGGCGAGTGGTATTAGTTTGGACGGCAGATAAAATAATAGGTACCTACTATACTAGTATAGTTTGGACGATCTCTAGATTCTTTGTTTTGTCGCAGGCAAATGTTTCACTGCAACATAACATTCTGAATAACCACACAGATATGGCCGAAGATATATGCCTTCGAAGACTGCCTTATAGTTATAGTTCATTAGCTCTGCTTTATAAGCTGTAGGGTGAGCTTTTGATTCCCACACATTTAAGATGCTTGTTCTGTATCAGCCTGTATTTTTTTTTTACATGTACGAAGTTTTCTACACAAAGATATACCTATAGTGCATTCCTCGTCACTGAAGAGACACAAGCAACTGCATCGTAACGCACTTCCTAATTTTCTCTACTGCTGAGGGAGCGATACTTGGTAAAATAATTGAATTCGACGCTCCAAGGCGTGGTTTATAGCTAGGTAGGGCTTATACTAATAAAAAACAAGTTTTCGTATTCAATCATATTTATTCCTTTTACAAAAATTATTTACAGCATAATCATCATACAAACATAACAAAATGGCTAATTAAATTATAACATGTATTTACAAGAGCTACAATTCGTTAATCTATTCGTCTTTCGATTCGGCTTCATCATAATCATCGCCCTCATCATCATCGTCGGCGTATTCATACTCCTTCTCGTGGCTGCTGCCTCCCTTCTTGCCGAAGTCTTTCTCGTGGTGATAGTGACTATCGTGACCTTCCTCGGCGGAATGTCCTGCCTCTCCATCGTCAAGATGCCCCTTAGAATGGAAACCAGCTTTGCCAAATTCTCCCTTATCGTGACCAGACTTGTAAAGACCACCTTCCTTATGAGCACCTTCCTCGGATCCATGATGTCCCTTCTCGTAGCCATGCTTATTGAAATGACCGCTCTTATCAGCAACGTCGTAAAAATCATGGTCCTTCTTAAACTCGTCCTTGTTGAATATCTTATGGTAGCCGGTCACTTCCTCGCCTTTGCTAAAATGCTTCTTATGCCCATGGTCTCCACCCTTGTAGCTTTTACCCGCTTCGTGGTGCTTTCCGTGAGCATCAGCCTCGTCATGATGAGCGCCTTTCTCGCCTTTGCTCTCCTCGTAATGACCTTCGTTATGCTCCTTGCCGTAGTGTCCGGAAGCTCCTTTAGCATGGTGGCCTTTAGAGTTGTAGCCTTTGCTTCCCTTCTCGCCATGTTCCGCATGATGCTTCTCACCGTAGTCGCTGCCACTGCCCTTCTCGAATGAGTGCCCATGCTCGAGTCCCACCAAATTTCCTCCGTCTTCCTCCGATCCTTCATCGCTCTCATCGTCCTCAGTGTCTTCGACTACAATAGGCTTAGCGGCGACATAAGGAAGCGGTGCTGGGGCAAGGTCATACACCTCGGTATATTTCAGGGGTTGTGCCACGGGGATCGGCGGAGCGAAAGCTTCAGGTTGCTGGTACCCATGTCCTCCCAGCTGGATGAGGCTTGCAGGGCCGTTATTATCGCTCCTGTAGATGTAGCTAGTCGCGGCTGGGACGAAGCCGACTTGTACGGCCGAAGCGACTGCGCCAGCGAACAACAAGCTTAAGAAAGTGTTGACCATCTCGAGACCTGTACTGCAGCGGTGCCTGTGCTGTAATAATTTGATAAGCCCGTTGCTCAATATTTATATCTAAACTAGAGACAAAGGTCCGTCAATGTTTCACTGCCACCTTTCTTGTAGCCATGTAACAAATTGCTTATCAGACGAGGTTAGAGGTGACAAAGACGCTTGGTAATGAAAAAATTGCATTGTGAAATAATTCGGGCATGCCAACCGCAAAACAAATGAGTAGGCGTGAATTTTTTTCTTTCTCGAAGAGTCTACGTGAGCACGGCAAAAAGTTAACGGTGACTACTGTTGCCACTTGGCAACAGGTCAAAAAATGTTTTCTCATAATTTTTATACTTCTACCGAAAAGCGCAAGTCTCGTACGTACCTACCTATACGTGCCTACGTGACGTGCGAGTTATGTATCTACGTGAAGGAGAAGGAAGCGAGGAAAACACGCCTCTGTCTACCGCATCTATAGTGAAAACTAACTGTGTCCCACGGTTTTACGCACGTGGTTTCATGACGACGATTAAAAATAGCCTAAATCCTTTTCCACAGTTTTTATTGCTGTACTAAATTTCATATATACTAAAACAGCCGAGCAGTGCGTGACCTTAAAAAACGTAAGAAATATAGGTACAATGCAATAATTTATTTATAACTCTAAAGTTACCCGTACCATATTCATATCTATATAGTTAGTTATATATAAAAATTTCATAACTTACACTCATTTTAAAATAATCCTTTCTATCTTTTTAAAATAACCTTTAGCTTCTGGATCCCGCGCTATACACTCTAGGGGTAGGGACCACAAGACTAGGTGGAGCCGGGGTGCTCTGATTCGGATCTGTCACCCATTTCGAACCTAACCAACTCAAATTGGGTTGCACCATAGAGATTGGAGGTGTAATTACGCTTAGATTTAATATACATACAACACGAGAAATGAGGATTTTTGGGTTGAAATTTAAAAAAGCATCACTTCGCTCCCGCTTTAGCCTAACCTATCCGAGTCAGATCTGTCACCGGGATTTAATATAGGTACATACAGTACTTTCCATTTTCCATTACACCACTAACTAAGCTAATTAACAAAACAAAAACCTAACCAAAAAAGATAATAGCACTAATCATTCTTAGGAACAATAAAACACTATAAACAAAGAAATTAGTAAAAAATAATTTTTATGACAACTAATCTTAGGATGTATAACCATTATGTCACACTACTATTAGGATTGACAAACAAGGACAAAAAATAATTATGCCGGTAAAAAATTATGTGCATGTATCATTATGACTACAGTAATTTTTGACTAGATGCGTATGACTAATGACAAAAGGACAAAAATCAGTATGTCAATTCTTAGGACCTATCTCACCTATCTCAAGCAATAGTGTGCAAGCATTACTGTGTTGCTAACAATCTGCTGCGGTGCAGTACCTACCTCGCAACGCATTTCGGAATGAGCCCTTACGATGTGTTCAAAAACTAACTGGGCGTTTTAAAATCAAATTAATAATTGATAATTATAACAACGTGCGCTGCATGCTAGGCGCTATAAGGAGCATTTTTTTAAATTACTTCCATATTTTATTATGATAGCTAGATAGGGGGCGCTTCCCCTGAAAACTGCCGCCCGGGGCGGGGTACCTCAGTTGACCCCCTCCCCACCCCCATAGATCCGGGTCTGTGTAGATCGCGAGCCCTATATATTTTTTTATACGTTCAAGTGACGAGACAAGCAAGATGTTCGCCTAGACAGGAGCAATGCCAGAAATGTTAATTTGCGAACACAATCCTGCGCCGGACTGCACTGCGCTCGTCACCCTGAGATATTAATTCTTTTCATACCCAGTAATTTATCTGGTAACATTGCCCTTCAAACCGGAATACAGTAATGCTTGCACACTACTGCTTGGCGATTGAAAACTGGCAAAGGTGTGGTACTTCCCCAGGCGGACTCTGCAGTAGAGTCCTACCACTACAAATTATTATATTGACGTCTTAGACTTGACGAGATTATGTGAGGTTGTGTGTGTGTGTAAATAAACGTACTTTCAACGTTATAATATTAATAAATTCTGTAGATCTATAACAATTAACAAGTTATGTTACCTATGTTCTCACGTGTCTGTCCGTGTGAGTATTAACGGCAAAGACTTCACAAAGAGAGAAATCGTCAGGTAGGTAAGTAATTACCAAGGCTGCGTTACGTAACATAAGAGAGGACCTGTGGGGCCCCCCGGACCGGGGCACCCGCCCCGGGTGGCAGTTTCAGAGGGCGCCAAAATCATAATAAAATTTGGTCCTAAATAAAAAACTTCATGCCCTTCACGCCAGAATCCTCACCTCACCTTCATGAAAATCGGTTTAGAAAATGCAAATATTTAGTTATTAATTAGTCAGCAATGTGAGATAATTAGTCGCATCATAATTCCGAAGTTATAGGTAGGGTTTGATGAGGATTCTGTTGTGAAGTTCACACCAGTATCCTCACCTCTCGTGGGAGCGAACGGTGAGGGCTAGAGACGTGGTTTTGATTGCAAAATTTAGTCGTCAATTGGTCGTTACGATATGCCAAATAAAAAGCCAAAACCAGTGCTGCCATAGGGTTCCCATGCAGAGTTATAAAGGTACGTAAGTTTGTGAGGATTCAAACCAATCCACCAATTTCAAATCACCTTTTTGGCAAGAACTGCGGAGGTGTGGAATCCCCTTTCCTTTCCTTTCTTTCCTTGTCCTCCCGAACAAGTACTACCTGGGTCGTTTAAGACAGACGTGAATATATAGGTATCTCCTAGACAAGCGTGTTCCAGCGTCGATCACAACGTCACTTCCCATCAGGTGAGATTGTGGTCAAATGCATGCCTAGTAAGTTGTGTGAACTGTGAAACTGGTGTGAACAAATCACAACAGAATCCTCACCAAATATATGATGATATATGAAAATATAATAAATATGAAATGATACTCATACAAAGCTTAAATTTTAAAGTTCAAAATTGGTTTCAAGATTTAGTCAATAATTAGTCGTCATTGATTATTAAAAAAAAATGTGATTACATTTGTAAAAGTTTGTATTGTTGCGAGCGTCATACGAGAAATGAAAATAAGATGAGTAACTAGGTACCTACTTCATATATCCAGATAAATATGAAAACTGAAAGATCGCTCAAATCACTTCTACTAACCAATGAAATTCTCCTGATTGGAGGACGACCTAGGCGCGTGATCGCGTGTGAACCACGGAGAAAGAATCTCGATCTGTGGCGTGAACTGGATAGGTACATACATTATCATATCACAGTGCACGATCACGCATTTCTACATACGTAGCTCTCATATATTTAGCTCTCATATATTTAGAAGAAAAATATTATATTAGACGGTAATAATATTGTTGTAAGAGTTTATTCTTCTTACGATGAAAACAAGTCATGAGTTCAGATACTTTACTTACATAAAGATTTGCAATATATAAATGTTACCTATACGAACAATGCTGGGAAATTTTGTTGCGTAGACTGGAAAGTCTGTAGCTATGGTATAAAAGTGTGTATGTAACTACATACCACCTATATAGACACCTACTTATCAAAATGTGTTCGGCATTCTGTAAGATCAAATTCTAGATACTATAGCAAAATCATTTATGTTTCAGAGTCATTGTTTATGAATCAGGTAATTAAAAAAATAAAATACGTATGGCTTATTTTTATAATTACAAACATGCGATATTTACAAAATAATCTTAGGTACCAAAATTAACAACACTATAACAAACACGTTCAACAAGTCTTTATCAATGCTTGACCTCGTAGCCGTAGCTCTTGCCTGCGTATTCTCCACCTTTAGCGCCGAAATTTCCGTCGTGATGGTGAGAGGACTCTCCTTCTTCCTCTCCAGAATGAGCTGTTTCGTGTTCCTCTCCGGACTGCTTGTCCACGAAACCTTCCTTTCCGAAACCATCTTCATGGTGCCCAGACTCGTGTGCCCCTCCCTTCTTGTACCCTCCGGCGTCTGATCCGTGATGCTCGTGTCCGTTTCCATACTTGTGGAAGTCTCCTTCATGCTTTTCTCCATCATAAAAGTCACGGTCTTTCTTAAATTCGTCTTTGTCGAAAAGTTTGTGATATCCGTCGATCTCTTCTCCTTTATCGTGAGCAGCTTTGTGTCCATGGTCTGCTCCTTTATAACCATGTCCTTTTTCGTACTCCTTGCCGTTAGCGTCGGCTTCCCCGTAATGTTTTTTGTGGCCTCCCTCGCCTGAAACTGAGAAGCTCTCGTAATTTTCTGTATCGTAATCTCCTGCGCCCCCTTTCCCGTACTTGTGACTTTTGGCATATCCTTTATATCCTTTGTCACCAGACTCGTGGTGTCCTTTTACTCCGTAGTCCTTGCCGCCCCCGTGGTCATGATAAATCCCATGCCCATAATGACCCACGCCGTGTAAATAATCAGAAAAGTCTTTGTGATCGCCGCCGAAATCAGCACCGTATCCTTCGAAAATCTTTGCGTAGTCCTCACTAGCAATACCGGCTATATGTTCATCTTTTTCTTTTTGGTCATCAGAATCTTCTTCTGACTTTTCCTCAACGGGTATGATGACTTCGCTCGCGTGTGATGCAGATTTATTCTCGTCAGCTTCTTTTTCATGAAACGGTCCAGCCGCGGCGGGTACGGGTGCTTTATAAGCTTCTGGTTTAGCGTAAATCTTCGATAAATGTTCCATAACCTCGCTTTCTCCCATTTTAACGACACTCGCGGGTCCGTTTGTATCTTTTTTGTAAATGTAGCCCGTCGCCGCTGGTTGAAGGTCAGATCCAGTGGTGCGGACCATGACCATCCTTTCTACAGTCTCCCGCATTTCCATACAAGAGCCACAGGCAAGTATGAAAATGAGGGGAGCTATTTTCCGCGCCATGTTTCTGGCGTTAACGTTTGGTGCAGTAATGACGACAAAGGTCAAGAGTAGCATTTATATAGTAAACATAATACTGCATCGAGCGTTGACATTCATAAATGGGCCGATTCGAGAGCGCTCTCTAGATTGGGCAATGGGCTTCTGTGTCAATGATAATGAAAAACCCTGTATTCATTTAAACGGTGCATTGCTTAGCGTTCGACCAGTCGAACATTGAAACAAATCTATCTTTACGCATAGCTATTTTATTTGCTTATATATACCTGTTAGCTAAGACCTTCAGTACACACTCTGGTTTTAGGTAGATATGAAACCACTTCTTTTGTATACCTTCACTTACTTATTTACGACCCAGTCCAGCATTTATCAATAGGCCGTCTAGGCCGCGGCCTAGGGGCGGCAACGTCCTAGGGCGGCCGACTTCAGAGGATGCTGCCACCCCTATCATTTTAGAAAGGTACATGGGGCGGCGGAAATAAAGTGACCTACTCATAAAAATATAAATACGGTACTGGACTAACCTATCACATCCGATTTCACACCATATTTGTGTAGGTAACAGGACAGCATATGCGACAGCATTAGGAGGTGGGTCGACATTATGCTGCTTAATCATGAAATAGGTATATAATCAATAATTGCCATTTTCGCTCTTAGCGGTAAAACGGATTACTTGCACTAATTACCTAGGTAGCATCATGCAACATGCAGCATAAACGAATTAAACTATACCAACCCTTGATAATTAGGCTACATTTTACGATAAAAAATTGACAGATCCTATCCGTAGCCAGCGAAACTGGGGTAGGGCAACTTAGTACACAAATAAACAACGCTCACTGAAATAAACTATGATAAGCTACTCTACACAAAAAAGTACAGTACAGATAGCGCTGATGCAACGCAGATCTATTTGGAACCGAAATCAAAAAAAGAGGTCCTCAACTCGGCTGTACTTATGTTTTTTTTTGTATGTTTGTTACGCGGTTATGAATTGATTTTGATGATTCTTTTTTGTTTGGTTAGTGGTGCTACAGAGGTGGTCTCATTTAAATTTTATCAAAATTGGTAGTAGTATTAGTAGTAGTTATTAGTAAAAATTACTTAAATATATATTTATACAAGTACTTAAAAACCGACTTAAATTTGGATGACATATTTTTACCAGTTATTTTACTAGACCATATTTTGAGGAAATTACTAAATCGGTTTATAAATTACGGTATCTAGAGAACAAACAAAAAATAAAACCGAACTGAGAACCTCCTTCTTTTTGCAGTCTGTTAAAAAAAAGTGTTATAACATAACAATGAGAAGAAAACCAGAAGATTTTCTGCACATTGGTATGCGTACCGCGGTTTTAGTCGCGATTTTCCAGGTATTCTGCCTATTCCATAAGGAAAAACTACCCTATGTCAGTAAACACTACCGAAATATTATGTCAAGGCCCTATCACACGTTTTTTGTAATCATGATTTTTATGGTATTGTGTGACGAGACGAGCGAGACGAGCCTGGTGGTAAGCGTCACGCCTGCCCATAACAGTAGCAGTGCTAGAATTGTGAGCTTGCGATCAAAACCCTGCGCCACACTGCACTGCGCTCGTCACCCTGAGATATTAGATGTGAAATCTCTTTACCCAGTAATTTATCTGGTAACATTGCCCTCCAAACCGAAACACAGTAATGCTTGTATACTACTGCTTGGCGTTTGAATAACTGACAAAGGTACTTCCCCAAGCGGACTCTGCAATAGAGTCCTACCACTACAGAAAACAAACAAACTGACTCAGGTAGAGCTTTCTTCCAAAATATTTCGTTAATTTTTATAGCGCTTCACATTTTTTTGTTGCTGTTTTAGTTTCTCATTGCGCCTTCAATGCAAATTAAAAACAAAAATATTTCCACAAAAAGTAGACACAAACAGTTTTCCCATTACCTCATTGTTTTAAAAAATAATTACGGAAATATATTTATACATTAAAATCAAATTAAGGAGCAATGTACTTATTTACAGTTACAAAAATACTTAGGTATATCAGCTACGAGTACTTAGTATTTATTTTTATGATTCAGACATTGTGTTTTTGCTAAAATTTAGCTTTCTGATCCACCCCGAAAAACGTTCTGGGCTTTCAAGTTTAACACTCATTCTGAGGCCATTGTTTGAATAAATCTTTTGTTGATTTTGTCCCAGCTTTAGAATAGCTTGCCTCTGATTTAACATTTCCGGCTTATAGTAATAGACTGGAGTTATTCGACGGTAATCCTTTACTCGCTGGTTATTAGGAAACGGGACGTGGTAGAAGACTCCATTGCTGAGTCGTGGTTGAAAGTCTCCGTGAAAGAATGCTCTATTGCTCCCAACTTGCATTAGTTGTGAAGGATTAATGCCAGGTTTAACTCGAGGATGCTCGATGTAATCCCGAGCTTGTTCTTGGTGTGGAGGATTCGCGTCATGTTTAGGCCGAGGTTGATCTTTGTTGCCTCCAGATTGTACTCGTGATGGATTAGTTATTTCATTTTCTCTTCTTGTACAGAGGTTATTATGTTGTACTTCCGTTGCTGGGGACTCTTGTTTTTGTGATATCTTGCCTTCGATATTTCTTTGGTTTTGTGGAGCATTATACGCATCCGTATAAGGTTCTGTTTTTTTCACATTCAACTGAGAATCGATCATGTTATTACTTTTTTTATTTTCTAACACGTAAGGGAAGGCGGAACCGGTATCTAATTTTTTCAGTTTGAAATGAGAATCGACAATAATTTCATTTTTTAGATTGCTTCCTGAAAAATGGCTACGTTGCATTGGTTGCATCCTGGCCTTGGAATTGCTGCTTGATTTCTCGATGACTATCTGGGAAAGATGTTGCTTATGATCGGTTACGACTAACGCAAATATTGGAGAAACAGAACACAGAATCACCACGAAATAAGTCTCCATCATAACGAACTCCGGGACTAACACTGAGGAAGCGCAAGCATTTTGTATTTATAATCACTTATATAGTTTCTAATCAACAATAGCCTATTTGTCTCGCTCCATATAAACACAAAACATTGCATAGTCTTACGTCAAATTACTCATCAATGACAGGGTAGGACAAGCCTGATCACCCGAATCTATTATTGATTCTATATATCTATTATTAATTTGTCTGAAAATAAACTAATACTCACATAGAGATCCCAGTTTCATCATCGTAGACATTGCCTAGTCAGTTACCGAAGCAGGATGGTGAATAAGGCCACGTAAATCATAACATTATATCATGTTATGAAAATAAATTATCTTAGTCAGCCAAATTCTCATTGGGTTAAACTGCTTTTTGTCTTCTACTCGACTGATCATTATTTTTAAAACATTCATAGTTTACGTTCCATGTTAATTCAAAACTAAATAGCCAGTCGACTACTCAGCTTGCCGAGACGAGGAAGTTCATGATGGATATCAAGTTTTACACGTTCGTAATAGTACTAAGTTTCATTTCCGCGGAAGGACGTCTGATTCATAAAAATAAAACGAAAACTTTGGAAGTGATTCAGACGGAGAACCCTAATCCAACCATTCGCCTTACTAGGGATATCGTTGATGAATCTTTGACGGGATTCTCCAAAGAGGAGACAGTGAGTGATGAATTTCTGCAGTCTTATAATAGAAGACATAAGATGTTTTTGGTATCTAATCCGAAATTTGTCCGCATAGTGAGAGATTCAAAAGAAAACGCGCAGAGAAAAAATCCTAAAATGGAAACTCTCAATTACAAAATTAATAATGAACATTCAACAATTCTAGTAAAAAAGCCTTTACCGAAGTTTAACAATGATTACGACAACAACTTCCAGATAATTCAGCCTAACAAAAATCCGGATCACAAAACTGATAATGAACATTCAACAGTACTAGTGAAAAAACCAATACCAAAGTTTATCGATATCGATTACGATGATGACTTCCAAACCAAAATGGGCAAAGCTCGCACAGTTTTCAGTGATTCTGGAGACCATGAAGACGAAGACTTCAATGTAGATGACTATGATTTCGATGTGAACCATGATGAATTTTTAAGTGGAAGAAAGCCTTTGGAACCCCGAATAATCTTTAAAAACATAGAGAGCATAATCGCTGTGCAACCAGAATTTAAAATACAAACTAAAATAGTCGATCCGAAAGAACATCGAGCGATCAAAAGAGAAGGCATTGCAGCACAGCATTCTAGAGAGTCTTCAGATTACTATGACGACGTAACAACCACCACAGATCTGAATAAAGGAAGTGAAGAATCTGAAAATGAGTACAGCGACGAAATAGATGACAGTAAAGAAGGAAAAAAAGCACCGGTTAGATCAATTCGGTCCTGGGATGTAGGCACTTATATCAATAAGTTCAGCGATAAAACTTCCAAAGTTATGACAAAGTTATTGAGTGTTTTACCTATGTTCCCCCAAGTACCTAATGATAAAAATGGAAATACGAGTTATTGATGTGGCTCACATTTCCGTTCTTTGTAAAGATGACATATTATAAAACTCATACATTCTAAAAAACCCTTTTTTAATATATGTGTATTTATTGAGCGATTGAAGATAGATAAGTTGCACCAGTGATAAAAAATAAACACAAGAGCAAAAGGTTTTTTTTGTATTTTATTACAAAAATATAAAAATGAGGTTAGTAAGTACTAAAAATCGTGGAGGCAATAATTATAGTAAATTTACTACAGCAGCCACCAGACACGAAAATATGGGCCGAGATATAGCCAAGGCCTGCATAGGTGAGTATAAAATGCTCAGTTATTGCGGCAACTGAGCATTTATAGACGTGTATATAAAAAAAACGCATGTTAAAAACATTGCGAATTCATCCAAGTAAAAATATACAAAAACGTTAAAATAGTTTCCTATGAATTAAACAATAAGGTCTAACTAAAGGTCTTATAGTAGTTATCCGACGAACAACGATGCATATTCATATGATGCATATTCTATAAATGCTTTATACTTTCGATTGCTATTAAATGTATTCATTAAATTCATGTGTGCAAATATAAAAAATATATAAAAAATATGATACCTTGCCAGGATTTTTTTAGTGTGTGTATAGTAGTAGTATGTATTTTCTAACATACTTAATTTGATAACAAACAATTTTCATTGACTAAACAGATGGGTGAAGGTCGTTGTCCATCGGATCTCCGAACAATTGGCAATTTAATTTTGTCGCCACTAATAATTGTAAATAAAACATAATTATAAAAAAAAACAAATATAGACCGCCAATTAATAAACGTGGAATATCTTCAAAATAGTGACCTAATCCGTCTTTTGTCTTTTCCTTTCTTTCGTTAACAAGTGGATAAACTCAAAATACGGATTAACTATTCCGAGGCTGCGCCACGTTTATTAATAAGAGATTTTAGTGATAATGAGTAGGTAAACATTTTCAAATTATGAACAAATTATAGACCATATAGTGAGAAGTAGTGTTAAGGTATAAGTACCTAGTACCTAATCCTTTTTTCGTTACTGTAAAATATAAATGCTAATAGTGTGTTTGTTGGTTTGTCCTTCTTTTGTTATAACACCTCGACGAGATTTTTCGCATGGAAATAGATCAGATTCGGAGTGGCGTAAACTGCTTTTTCTCGGAAGTTCCTATGGTATCTCGCATTAAAATTAATTTAAAAATTAGCTTGGTATGTGCCTAAACTTACTTAAATTGTCGCCAATTATGCCTCCACGTGATCCACCATCAAAATATTTACCCTTATCTTTAAACGTAAGCTGATCCTTGAAATCATTCATTTTGCTAAAATAATCACTTAACACAAAAGAGCGAAGAGGAAAACTTCCAATAGGATTATCAGTCGAAGGAAAATAATACTCCGTAGTAACCAACGGTTCTCGAGAATTAGGGATATCTTCCGAAAGGTCCTCGTGAATTGGTATAATTTTAGCTGCGTCCGCAGTGTAGCGCTTGTCTTTCGCTTTCTCTATTTCGGCGTCAATCCTCATGTGCTCATACTCGTAGGGGTTGTGAAAATAATAGGGCCAATTTGGTATATCTTGCAGTCCTTTCACCCCAGCTCCAGCGTTACCTCGAAGACGCTCCTTCTCATATCTAAACATTGTTTCAGTTACAGGAGGTTGATAATGCATCGTAGATCTTATTCGATCAAACATAGAATCGCTTTTAATGTTCAATGGCAAGAATCCAGCATCGTTATTGGCTAAGGAATCTTTTGTCAAAGATGTAACATCAGGCAAGGGGTCTAATAAACCCGGTATCCTTGCAGTTCTATGATTATTTGTAGAGTATCCCGGGTTTCTCTGTATTCTTGACACTTCGTCATTGTTTTTACTTTGCATTCCCGTCCCAAAAGTGGAAAAGGTTCCCGGTTTGTTATTTTCTTGCTTATAAACATATCCTGATGTATATGGTTCTGAATCGTCTCTTGATTTTCTCGATACAAAAACATGGTGTTGCTGTGACACTTCTGACAGAACTCGCGGCACAAAGCAAATTATTATCAATAGCATATTTTTTCACATTTTCGTCTATTCAGGAGCGATAGAAAACACGGTTTGGGATTGGGAGTTAGTGTTGGCGTTTATATGGATAGCTTCAAACGTCTGTCCATGGTGGAACAATGAACTCGCAATGCTTGTCGTTGTGAAATATCCCGAGTTCACAATGAAAATAGGTAAAATGCTGAAATCGGAAATGTTTGGCTTTTCGATTGATTGGCATTGTACAGATCACTGAAGAGAGAACTAAAAGTAGGGCCTACGCTTTTCTGTGGTACAGATCAAATAGTTACCTATTTCTTATTTTAAATGGACTTAAAAAAGGAGGTTCTCAATTCGATTGTCTTTTTTTTGGTATTTTTGTATGATTATTTTTCTGTTTGATAGGTCATACTTCAGAGGTGGTCCCACACACATTAGCCAGAAGACGTCTACTGCTGAACGAAGGTCTCCATCTTAATAGGGAAGGGTTGCCATAATCCCCAGGCTTGGGGATCGCATAATAGTTATTACGTTAACTGTGAGCGCACTGCTGCCCGAGATGCTGCAGAGCCACCTCTGAGCCGATTCCCATATAAATTTGATGGAAATCGGTTCAGTATTTTGTTTCATTTTTAAATCAAAATAACTGGAAAAAATATATCATCAAGGTAATCGAAAATAAAGTCGTTTGTTTTTTTTTAAAGACATTTTAGTAAATATGTACTTTCATCGTATACGTCGTCCGCGGCAACATGTTGCGTGAGCGTAATGCGTTTTTTGCATTTCATTTTTGCTTTATTTTACAAGGCCGTAGCTAGACCTGAATTTAAGGTATAAATAATAGTAGACTGATCTATCTGTCCAAGGGAGGACTATAAAATAAATATCGGTGGCAATTTTTTACACATAGGGCCATCTAGCCCCAAACTAAGCAAAGCTTGTACAATGGAAACCAGATAGTTGATAGAATACTTATATATTTTTTTTAGTATATACATTTATTATTATTTAATTATTTACTATAAATAGTTGTAACACCTTAATAGTTCACCCAAATCGATACTACACTAAATATATATTATTAGGTCATCATCATCAGCCCGGAGACGTCCACTGCTGAACGAAGGCCTCCCCCTTAGACCGCCACACTGTACTACAACCTGCCATTTGCATCCACCGGTTGCCGGCGACTTTTACAATGTCCTCGGTCCACCTAGTGGGAGGCCTTCCTACGCTGCGTCTTCCGGTTCCGGTTATTATTAGGTAGGTACTTATAATTTATAATACAAACAACATGCACCCGCAAACATATACACCACCAGTCCTATGCTGAACATATGTCCAGCATAGACATATGACAGGATGATTATGACGACTATATACGTACCTAGCCTCATTCGGTAGTAGCACGCTTAAATTTTATGTACTTACCCAATGATATTATATATACATATAAGGAGGGAGATATATCATATCGCGCCCTCAAATGGCCCCGTGAAGACGGCCCCAGGGACTGTCTCGCCTGTCTGCGCTCACTAAGCGAGACGCGTGCTATCCGTTTTGCTCTCATAAAAGTGGTATCTTCTTTCGTACTCCGGCGCAACTCGTAAACATGACGGCAAGGGAGTAATTTTCAAACGTTGTTTTATTACGCGATAGCGCATCTTTCGTAATCTTTGTCTACCACTAAAATGCGCCTCCAAGATGATGATGATGATGACCGAGATAAAGATTGACATAACTATTATCGAGGTGCAAAACTTGAATCACGTACTGTAGCTAAATGTTTCTCGATATTTTAGATTGATTAATTAGTCCTATAATTAGAATCTATAGTAATTTCTTACAGTCCGTTCGTCACACTCTATAACCACGAACAGTGTGGCGTCCTTCGATTAGTGCCGGCTGTTCGGTCGCATGTCTGTCTGTTGCAATTCTATTGTTATTTGGGGTATTATAATGTTGTTTGCACTATGCAAAGCCAAATGGTAGATACCAAACACGTATTCTATAGAAATGTAGTGATTATTTAGATTTAATATTGAGCTCTGGCCTCTCATTTCCGTTAATTACGTTCAAGTAGGGTTTTTTTTATGCTATACTCGGAGTTACTTTGCGCGATAAAATCCGGAACGAGGATATTCGCCAAAGAACCAAAGTCACCGACATAGCTCGCATGGTTTGTAAGTTGAAGTGGCAATTCGCAGGCCACATCGCTGGACTAACTGGTAACCGATGGGGAAGAAAGGATCTTGAGTGGCGACCGCGAACCGGAAGACGCAGCGTAGGCGCGGCCTCCCACTATATATATATATATATAGGTGGACCGACGACATTGTAAAAGTCGCGGGCAACCGGTGGATGCAAATGGCAGGTTGTCGTACAGTGTGGCGGTCTAAGGGCCTTCGTTCAGCAGTGGACGTCTCCGGGCTGATGATGATGAGTGGTGTTTTATAGGCTGATTTTGATGATTTACCACAAATACTTACTCCTCCATGGGCTCAGAATACCGCACATCGCTACTTCACTCGGGCAATTCAACATCTACGAATACAATAAAATCACTGAATATCGATAAGAAAAATTCGCAATCAGTAAAATCGCTGAGAATATAACATTATAAAGATGCAGCAAAAATAAACAAAGTGAGTTCTCTGTCCTGGCAATACTTTGGTTTATTACGTCAGTGGGTGAATTATTATCCAATTAAGCCTGGGGAAGTACCACGCCTTTGCCACTTATTCAACCGCCAAGCAGTAGTGTGCAAGCTTAATTACTGTTCCCGTTTGAAGGGCGATGTTACCAGAGAAATTACTGGGTACGAAGAGATTTACATCTAATATCTCAGGGTGACGAGCGCAGTGCAGTGCGGCGCAGGATTGTGTTCGCAAGTTCACAATTCTATCACTGCTATTGTTATGGACAGGCGTGACCCTTACCACCAGGCGAACGTCCCGCTAGTCTCGTCACTTAATTGTATAATAAAAAAGGTTATATTTAGAACCATTCCTGATAGCGGCGTAATATAATGTTATTATTTTATTTGAGTGATTGCGTTTTTTTACGATATTCAGTTGATAGTGATTTTGAATGTGTCTGTGTGTGTGCATCTAGCGATAAATAAAACACAAAAATCGAATACATATAATTTATTGCGTTTATAGAATACATATTATTTATTGCTGGGATAATTGTCAATGTGGACGGTTTACACTAAATTAAAAAATATATGTTTAATAAATACCATTTTTTTTCTGAATATAAATAACTCACGTGCGGTTAATATAAAAATATACTCTCCCCTTATTCGCAAACGTTTGATATGTCAGGGCTATAATGACTATAAATGTTAAAGGCTATAAAGTTTCATTACAAACGTTTTACCTTATTTGAAACCCAAGGCATTCATCAATCACCGATCAATAAATGTATCGCCATGCCGAGTACGCAAAGCCATCAAATACCTACAAAAAGAACAGAAATTCCAAAATTCGTCAGCAGCCATAAAACGCCCACTGCTGGACGAAGACCTGGTGTTGCCATAGTCCCCACGCTTGGCAGGCGGCTTGGGGATCGATCGATTCCAAAATTACTTATCGATAAATATGATTATATTTTTTGTGGGCTTTGACCAAAGAGAAAGAAGAAATTAGATAATTTCGCACGCTGTACATGCAACGCGAAACTAATGGCGTATTTTAGCTATTCAAATAAGTAGAAACTAAGTAATGAGCTTAAGAGGGAATCCGGTCTGCGATTCACCATACAAATGTATTTCCCGCATTCCTCTCAGGAAACCCTTTTTTTTTAATCTAGGTCAAGACACGTAGACATGTCTGTCATTTTCTTTTTTCAGAAACTAATTGTTAAAAAATATAACCCTTTAAAAATCTTCATAGATATTTTTGGAGGGTTATATTTTCTTTCCCAAATAAGTTGCTGAAAGAAGCGTATGTTTCTTTGGATCGAAATTTTTAGTCCTTATTTCCTTTTCAAGTTTTAACGTCGTTGGCGTAGAGGGCTGACTATCGCTTCCCAAGTGTAGACGTTGCGGTCTTTGACCTAAATATATGAGGTAAAAGGCTTGAAGACGTTTTTGAATAAGGAGGATTATATAAGATTTCTGTGTATCATTTCATACTAGGCATTTATTTTTGTGGCAATAAGCAATTACCGCAACAACCGATATCATTTTGCTTTTTTTTTATAAATTGTCAAGTTTATCAGATCTTTGGCTAACTATATTGGTAACCACCTTTTATTTTGGCAGAGTTTGAAAATCAAACAAATTTCTAAATCATAGCTTCCAAACCCCGGGCCCGCGGACCAAATAGTGGCCCGCTATCTGAGAAGAATTGGCTTTATAATAATTATATGGCCGTTGTACGCGGAGCCATTGCTAAATTTACTCTTCAGAGGTCTAATCACAGAGATGATATTCTACACAGGTGCACTAATATTCGGAACTGATTGTCCTAGTGAAGCCACTACACAAACTAAGCCATATCAAACCAATCGATAATGTATTATATTGCATATCTTGTAATGTAAGTACATTTGACCCATTTATTTTTACATTTAAAAATATCGGATAATAAACCTTTTTAATAAACCTTGTCCGTTTATACACTTACTGCAGTAAAATTGCGATTGTCGTGATTTTACAGCTGAATAATGCAATGTACATGCAGTTGGTTCAAGCGCTGAGTCTTCGATCATCTCTGTAGAATACCATCTTTGTGGGGCTAATTGACATTTAGTTGTACAAATTATTTGTAACGATTTTCATTTTTATTATCTATCTTAGATGCCAGCAAATATTAATTGTTTACAAGGCCCGCTGGCCGACATGTATCATAATTATGCCCCATCACCAAATCGGTTGAACAGCCTTGGTCTAAGGTATACATAACGTACTTGCCTCACTTTTAACAAATATTTTATGAGCTACCTATGCTAATCTTTTGATTTTTCAAGATCTTTATTTAATCTATATTATTCAAATTAATGACTACCCTCACTTAGTTTAAGGAGCTTCTTTTAATCAAAATAACAACATCATTACATAATGTGTCGCATTAAGAAAGGCTAAAGTATAGCTCTCTCTTTCTCACAAACTGCGAACGGAAAGAGACAAACAGAAATCTAAACTGGTCAAATGCAGTATATTATCAACGCGTTCATTTAAAAAACATAGCTACATTATGTATAGACAATTAATTATTATCAGAAACCAAATCACAAAAACAAGTCTTAATTACATGCACTTAAAATTCAGTTTATTCAGGGCTATTTGCATTCTAGCTCCCTTCGTAAACTAACTATAATTTATAGGAAAATACTTTTTCTATAGTAAAAGTTCTTGTTGACATTTCGTGGACTTTATTTCGTTCGGATTGCTTTATAATTATCTTATAAAAATAATTCCACTAATATTAAATACATCTCTATACATAATTATCTAAGTGATATAATCACTTAACGCCAAGAGGTTTATGTGTCCATTCAATAACACTTCATAATTTATTAAGACTAGACAACGAAGGCACAAAACTCACAACGTAATTTTTTTAAACTTAGAAGAGTTTTCATGTGTTTTCGCGCTTTTTACGCCGACTGTACATTTGTAGCCTGGATCCTATAGCCGGCCGATTTACGGAGGTACATGCGTACTAAAATGTAGGTACAGAAGCAAAACCTTCCTAGAATGGTCGGCTGATGATTCAAACTGACTCAGCGAGAATGTAGAGCCAGCGTTAGATACAAAATGAATGAGAAAATTCGAAGAGCCGAGTAATAGGTTGACTTTTGACTAACGCTCTTTCTTTCTTTCTGGATATATTACTATTATAAAATAGTTTTATAGATTGATTTTATAGGTTTTTAGATCTGGCGATTTAGCGCTGACCACATCTAACTGCTGTCTGGCCAACAGGAGAGAAAGAGAGATAGCATATTTTCGTGCCTTTTCCTTAAGTAGTCCAGGAGCCTTATTTTTGAATCGTAGGCAAGAGTTGTTTATGCAAGCGGAGCAGACTTTCGAACGATGTTGAACCTTATTCCAAACAATATCGTTCGAAGGTCGGCTCCGCTCGCATGCGCAACTCTTGCGTGCGATTCGAAATAAGACCCCTGGCATCGTGTCCGCACGTCTGATAATACTATTAAAATATTAAGTCAAGCCATGTCAGAGGCCTTTGAGTGGCACCTTAACTCTGACACCAGGGCTGGCTACCTTAGCCTATATGAATTTACTCACACAAAGTGCGAGCCAAAGCGGAAAACTCATTCCAACTCGTAGATGGGACGATCCTTCTCTAGCGTCTCTAGATGGCGCTTTTTTAGATAATTCTAGCTAGATGGCGCAACTTCTGCATACATTTTTACGGATACAATTCTGTTTTGTAAATTGCGTGAAATATTTTTTTATACGATTCGAATTGAACAATAAAATAAATACCTAAAACAGTACCATTTGTATTTGCCACAGACTGGATCGCCCCCCTTAAAGTAAATACATATCAAGTATTAAAAAAAAGGAAAAATAAAAAAAACATTAGCGACTGTACACGGGAAATTTACAAGTAGACTCTGTAATACATGTTTTCAGCTCCCGTAACAGGATTAAATACAATACAATATGTAATATATAAAACTAGGAGCGTTAGTTAACAGCACAAAAAAAAATATATTGGCTCGGTGGATGAGCGCAACAGAATCAAAATAAAATGTTAAGGTCTACAGGATACGCGCACCGCTATCTAAGCGCAGTTAGTTTTTCAAGATACAAAATAACTGAGTGTCGTTATGAAAAATAGCAATAGCTAGCCCCTAATGCCGGGGCAATAGAATGGATTATCGGTATTCTCTGCCTGCAGTAGCAGCCTGCTAAATGCAAACATTTAGGGTAAGGATAGCTGGAGTTGTGGCTCCTATGATACATTTAAAGAGCCCCGCAATGACGTAGGCGGATGTATTTTTTCAGGACACCATGCTTTCCCATCCAAATCTGTCCGTCAAGCACCCAGGCAGGTCACCGAACGGGTTTTACTGGACACGATGCCACATAACCCGAGTGCACCCCAAGGCCGTCGGGCATATTTCGCAGTTTTCTCTTATATATTACATACAATCACGCCTTTTTCCCGTTGAGGTAATTTCCTCTGTCAATAAAAATGGCAGTCTAAGTATAAAAATATTTAATTTATTCTATATTGGTGTTCCGTTCTCGGCCACACCATTGTTTATCATGAGGTTAGTCGGTGGACAAACAAAGATCGTAAAAACACACATTTTATGTAAATACTCCAACTATACACACTCGACATTTGTACAGCCGTATGTAAGCATAAGAAATAAAAAAAAATGTGTAAAGCAAGCCGCACACCGGACACACATTTACTCAATTACAACAGGGTAGATGGCGATGTTTAATTTACTAAAAATAATACGACTTACTAAAAAATATAAAGATAGAATAAGAATGTTCAAGAAATTATCCAAACATGCTTATAAAGTTTTAAGATATTTATTGAACTAATAGCGGTAGGTAGTTGAATTTAAGAGAAGTCAATTCTAGGGTCTCCATAGTACGGTCTTTGTCTAGATGTCTACAAGATTTAAAAATGCTAGTAATTTCCATAAGTATGAAGATATTTAAATGTTATTTGGTTATTCCCTTTGTTATAAAGAAATGAAAAATAATCAGCCATCTTGCCTATACTGGCACATATAAAAAATATAATATGCGCATCGTGGTAAACTATGAAGGCTAGTTGAGAGATCTAAACTAATAAAAGTATACGACTATGGGCACTAAATGTATACCACATACAAATGAATATCCCGTGTGCAACCGCCCTTAGTAAGCTATACAAACTATATGCAACTTAAAAAAGTAAAAGACATAAATACATACTAATATTTGGTATTTACAATACTATTAATTACAAATATACACATACATATCACATTTACGAACGCACTAGACATTTCACATTTTGAGACAGTTCCTATAATACTGCAACTTATAAACCAGACATGCTTTAAAATTTTCTGTAAAATAGATTTCATTAAAAGCTAAAATGAAAGGTAAATCACAAGTTTCTGTTTCGCCATCTCTGGAACTAAACAAATAAACGAACTAAAATGTAAACAAATAAGTTTTAATTAGTTGTAGTAACAACAAAAACAACAGACTTCAAGTGAGTGAACGAAGAGTGAATCTTCGGCAAGCGTCCGCCACCTCAGACCTTGTCTATGGTTTGAGGAGGCAAGGTCAAAAAAGTTAGCTTTTGAGGGCGATTATAACTATTGTTAGTCTTTTAAAATCTCAATGAGCAGTGGTAAAACAGCATAGCCCGAATTATTAATTAACACATTCAATCCTAAACGTTATGACACATAAACTTTAGGACGAAACCTCTTGAGCGTATATTCAAGAAATCTCTTTACAAAAATAATCTATTTAATTTATAACGTACGTAAATTTATTTTTACTATTTGAGAGCTTGTTTATATTACGTGTGGATTCTTACGTGTAGCGGAATCCGGGACAGCCGACATAGTGCATCTGGAAACATAAATGTTCGAGACGTATCGTGAAACATGACAAATAAATATGCAAATATAAGCTGTTGTTTTGCATTCCCGCCAAATTTAGAGGTTACTTTTACTCTGGGCCAAGACTGAAATCGCGAAAAAACAGCTGTTCCATACAAAAAGTTCATTATCCTTGGACAAAATGTATGGAACAGCTGTTTTTTCGCGATTTCTGTGTTGGTCCAATAGTGACAGGTGTTCGTAACGAGCAGTATAGTGCGATGGGATGGGACTCAAAACAACAGCTTGTATATAGCTCCGCGCTGAGGTTCTTTTTATTTTTATTTTTACTGGTCTATGCTTTAAGTTAAGCCGTGGAGTCTAATTGGGAGACTGCCTGACTTGAAATGAGGTCGCGAATTCAAATCCTGCGCCCCTATCAATGAACTTTTTGGAGTTTATGTTAGAGTGGGTTTTCATTGAAGGAAAACATCGTGAGAAAACCTGCATTCTTAGAAAATAAATTTAAGGTGTATAATTGTATATATTAGGTCTTTACCTATGAAATTGCCGTTTTGTATGGAATAAGTGAAAGTACTTATTTTTTTAAATATGTATCCAGTAGTAGTAACCCGTAACTGGGTCAGCGCGCAGCGTGGTCGATATGGCCCAGTCGTCCTAGCAGGGTAGGCCTCTAGATCAGACTATTAAGGCCTCTACACACTGTGTCGCCGGTGTAGCCGCCGACAGTTAGCAATTAGTACGCCGGCGGGTACCTAACGGCAGTCTTGCCGCGCAAATGAACCGTCACTATACAACGTGTAACAAAAAGGTTCAACAATACTGAAGAGTATTTATGTACACATCATTATGAACAACTTTTACTATGGGGCCAAACCTGTTACAAAAATTTCATTGCCTCGGATAAAATGTATGGAACAGCTGGTTTATTTTTGCGATTTCGGGGTTGGCCCCGTAGTAAAAGTTGTTCTAAAGCACATACATACCCTTCAGTATTGTTGAACCTTTTTGTTACATGTTGTGTATGGCCGCATAGCCTATTGATGCCGGCGGCATAGTGTGTAGTAGCCTTTAACAAGGCAAATAATGTTGCCAAAAGAGTAAATTGGAACTCTTGTGGGTGAGCTCTTGTGTTTCGGGTTGAACTAATAATGTTGTATGTACGTACCGACTTGCTGATAGGCCTTCCTTTGCAGATCTCGTAGCTACCTCCGCAGTATCAGATGTTCTGCCGCCAAAGAGTAGTGTGTAAGCGTTACTGTGTTCCAGTTTAAAGGGCTAGCGTAATTAAAGAGCTACTCACCATCAAACGTTTCGAAGTAATGAAAGCCAATGCAATGATTCGCTATACTTGAAGTTATAGTTCAGTTCAAGTTTGAACGTGCTTACAATCTGCCCACATCGTCACTCTACATTAGGTCAAGCACCTTTTTTAACGAAATCCTGCATTTTTTTATTTTGTTTAAGTTATAAGCATCGCACGTTTTGCATTCTGCCAGTGTCAAATTTATGAATTTTCAAGTTTATTTTATTAAAATCATGTCAAATATGTCATTCAATCACAGTCAGACTCACGAAACCAGTCATAGTCGAGTCCAAGTCATGCCCTAGTAAAGTTATGGCGACTTTACTATGAGCTTCTAAGGAGTTTTGAAAACAACACGAAAAGACACGTTTCACCACATTATATCACTTGCCCACACTCGTGCATGTAATTCAACACTCAATGAATAAAACATCACCATTTTTAATCATTGATTCGCGAAAAAACACAAGTTTAAGAAAATAATAGAATGCAACGACATGATTTTTCCGTCGCCAAAACTCCCATTTTGGATTAGCACTTAGTAAAATACCATCTCCACTATATCTTCAAGGAACGCACCGATAGCCTCTTCAAACCCCTCCGTCACGTATAAATACGTACTATAGTCACCGCGTTACCAACCGACCCACAAGTGCAAGCAAGACCCACAAGTGCGAGCGAGATAGTCATAGTGAATGATTTATAGCCGCACGACTCGGTTGGTAACGCGGTGAGTAGTAGTAGTGGGTAGTGTAGTGGGTAGTATAGATGTGTATGTATAAACACCGTTACCTCACGTATCGACGGACTGGTTGGCGAGGGACCCGTCCCACGCGGCTTCCTTGTGCATCGCCGCTTGTCTCTTCTTCTCTGTAATGAGACGAGACTAATATCACACACATTTTAAAATCCATTAACCGAGAGGACGCTGCTGCCCGCGCTCCGGTTTTAGGACATACCCAGGTCCAGCTTATATGGATGCCGCAGTCAAATTGCAGAATACACCGTATTACATAACGGGTAGCCATTTTAAAAAACAGGGCCGTTTTATAAAACGGCGTATAAAAGTTTAGCCAAATTATATTACAGCTGAAAGTTAGGCCGCTACATTGTATGCGTGCTTCGCGTTCTACAATACGGCTAGCCGTAATGTAATTGAGTGGGTCATGATCCGCCGCTCTGGCAATTTTTAGTTCAAATTTTGGACACTCGCGACGGTTTGGCGCTTAGACAACTTAAGTGTGACCTTTTCATTCGGCTGAAACATTTGTTTGCCTGCTACTTAATTACCGAGTGTTCTTTTTGTCATACAATTTTATTTTTTATTATATACACACTGTATTTTCAATAGTATGATAACCATTTTGCATTGAAGGCAACTTGATTACGATGTGGCTAAACATAGGCCGCCTTATTGTAAAACGTATCGCAATGCGAATCCGGGTGACCGTTGACCTGTTTTTTAAAATGACTAGCCATTATATAAAACGGCGAATTTTACAATTGGCCTGCGACATGTCAAGCGATAGAGCTGTACGTGGAGTCACCTCTCGCGATGGTGATGAGGCGGCGCTCCTCCGCGCGCTCCTGGCGCGCCGTGCTCAGCTTGACGCCGAGCGCGCCCGACACCAGCCGCCGCGCGAGCGCCGTGCACGTCTCCGGCCGCTGTCTGCAACCACGACACATTTTATTAATTTATTTTATTTTATAAGCACACAATACAAATTGCAATCATTAATAAATATGATAACAGCATAAAGAGTTATGACCTGGATCACAATTCAAAATATGTGTACACTACAAAAACCGTATTTAGCTTCTTAAGTTTAAGGTTAGCGAAATTAAAGAGCTTTAAACTAAGTTAAAGTAAACAGTAACTAAATTAAATTACATAGATGTTAATAATTATAAATATATAATATATATATATAAGACAGCAGTTAATCAAATGGCAACGTGAACCTGCATAGTACGCATAACCACGAGCAGCCATGCGGGAGGCGGCGCACTCCGCGTGATCACACTACACGCATGCATCTGATTTGACGGGTTTGGTAAAGAGGATATCTTTCAATGATTTTATATAAAATGATAATTTAGGGCTAAAAATGACAATTTGAAATTTGTTGTGAATACAGTCATTATCTTGGTTAACGGTGGTGACCATTCTGCGATCCCCAAGCCGCCTGCCAAGCGTGGGGATTATGGCAACACCCCTCTATAAAGGGGGAGGCCTTCGTCCATCAGTGGACGTTTTATAGCTGACGACGTCAGTCATTATACTGACGGGCCATTCTTACTAGCGGGTTGAAAAAGGAAATATTATTTTTATATATTTGAAGAGCAAAAACATTAATTAGCAGAAACATTTCGATGCAGCTTCCTGCCAACCAATGCACGGTGGAGTGCGGGGCCCGAGTGACTCCACGCGCCCTGAGCGTGCAGAAACACGTACACACAGAAGGGGAAACACGTGTAAGCGAGTATTTCTCACGTTAATCGTGGTTTTAATCAAATTATTTGTTACGGATTATTTATATATATTTTGGATCGGATTAAATAAAATTAATAGGACGGCGATTAAGAGAGATGACAGGCGACTCCCGCACCGGCTCGTACCTCGTGGAAAGGTTAGCCATTGCCATTCAACGTGGCAATGCAGCCAGCGTTATGGGCACCTAATCAGCGGGTACAGTTAGGGGTGGGTTATTTTCGTAGTAAGTAAGACATTAGATATTTTATTTTATTTTTGTTTGACATATAATAATAATTAAAATGATGTAATTTCTATTTGATTAAATAAATATTTAGATTCAGATTAGAATATTTTTTTTGGTTCAGGTTTAATTTTTTTTTTCATGTTTCATAATATATTGTTTGTATCAGGTTTGGTTATATTAGGACTTACTTTAATAATTACAGTAAATGGAAATTAACAATTTGTCCCTTCATCCTAGTGTACTCGAAACAAAAATTAGAGCGGAAATACACTAATGATTTATGGTATATTGAAGTGTGGGTTAAATGGACTTCCGCACGTAACGCCTAAGTCAATCACAGATCCCCATATTGATGTACTAGAGGTCGCCCGCGACTTTGTCCGCGTACGGAAGAAATTCGGCTCGTTCCCAAAATTCACCACGTATTTTACCTAAAAAAGAAAGCTATATAATGTAGTATTTTATTTTACAATAAGACACCTTACCTCTCGTAGTTCCTGTGCGCCTTTCAAGGAACACCAAGGCCCCAAAGTTCGACGGTATATTTATATTTCGCTTTTATGTATTACCAAATGTTCACCTGTAAGGCTGTAGGAACTCCGCGCACTTCTTGGCCTTGTTCCGGGACTCCAGAGTGGCGGCGTGGAGCGGCCGGCACTTGGCCAGCGTGCGCTGCATCGACAGCACTTCCGCAGCTGAAATTAACACGTTGCAACACTTCAATACAAATACATATTTGTTTATGAAACAAGTATTCTTATACAAACTTTAAAAAAACAACCGACTTCAATTATGGCACCACTACCTACCTATACCTACTCTCAAGAGTAGGTATACCTAAAAAAAAACGGTCCACAATAAATTTATTTTATATTTATATAAAATATTATATATATTTTAATTTATTTATTTTGGCACACAACACAGAATATAATCAATACATTTCAAAGCAAAATTGAGAAAAGGTGCAGAGCTAGACTATATTCCTAAGCATGTGTACACAACATGATCAAGATACAAGCAGCATGTAAACAATGGTTAATGTTAAGTAATCAAAAACGTGACGAATTGACGAAGATATCGGTGAACATACATAAACTATTGTCTATTGTCTATTAAAACAAATACATAGAGTTGAGCATAGAATCTGCTGTAGTTTCTCTTTACTGCTTTCAATTAAAATCATTATTATATTTAGTATATTTTATGAATAATGTGTTCTATGTTTTCAATCCTAATGTCTCACTAAGTAAAATATAAAACCAATTTACACCGTTTTTCTTTATATACTTACCGTCATATGCATAAAACGCTAAAAGGTATTTCAAAGTCAAAGGCTTATTGATAAATATAAATTTAACAGATATACATTTTTAAACCTATTTTAGTGAAAAAATGTTCTGTCTTCATTTTTCAAACTCAATTCGTAATTCAAAAGAAACTGACAAAACACTTTTTTTACTAAAATAGGTTTTAGTGTTTTATGCATAAGATGGTTATAATATAAAAACAACAGAATCTCGTTCTTTTTTAAGTCGGTTAAAAACCTTAAACACATCAACAGCCGGAAGACGTCCACTGCTGGACGAAGGCCTCTCCCTTAAAGGGAGCTGTTGCCATAATCCCCACGCTTGGCAGGCGGCTTGGGGATCGCAGGTTACCACCGTTAACTGAGAGGACGCTGCTGCCCGTCCTCCCCGTACCGTCCCGTCCGTGCTGTGGTTCTGGATGCAGTTTTAGGACATACCCAGGTCCATAAAAATAAAAACCTTAAACAAATGACCCTAAAACCTAAAAACATTAAATATAATCTGTAAAAAAAAAGTGCCCACATCTGTGACTCCCAGATATGCGTACCTTTAGCCACGAGCGCGATGTACTTTTTGAAGCTACATAAATCATTATCTGTTAGATGGAAACAGGACAGTGATGATGATATTACTAAAACATATGTTTTTTGGACTAGAATCGTAAACACTACGTCATACGAGTAAATACGTCAATCGACTTATATAAGTGTTTTGTCCTAAAAACAGTAAACTAATTCCATTCAATTCGAATATTTCACACTCGTTTATATATTTATGTCGTTGAAAACAACGAACGAATCGACAATAAAATAATGCTAATGGCGATTAATGTTCTGTTTTAGTTAGGAAAACCACTTTTTCTGCTAATATTGAAAGATTTAATAATACTACGTCGTGTTCCCGTGTCACTAATCACTAAATAGTATATAATAAAGTTGCAATTCGTGTGGCCGTGTCCGCTTAGTTCTTCAAAAGCACACAACAGATTTTGATACGGGTTTCACTGTCTTTTAGAGAATTTGTTGAATACAAATGTATTATAATAAAAATATATGTTTTACATTGCATCCGTGCGAAGCCAGAGCGGGTTAGTAAATAATAATCGTTTTAATTAAAAGTTTTTTTAAGAGTTTAGATTTTTTAAATGTTTAGAAAGATGTAGGTACGATTACTTCGTCAGTACTACTTAGTATATACTTATATTGTTTAAAAGGAAAATAGACGTTACCGAGTAGGTATATGAAATTTTTGATTACTCCTAAGTATGATAAAAAATGACTTGGACCTGGGTATGTCCTTAAACTGCAACCAGACCCACCGAGGACGGGCAGCAGAGTCCTCTTGGTTAACGGTGGTAACACTGCGTTCCCCAAGCCGCCTGCCAAGCGTGGGGATTATGGCAACACCCCTCTATAAAGGGGGAGCCTTCGTCCAGCAGTGGACGTTTTATGGCTGACGACGACGACGATGATAAAAAATTGTACATTTTCATGTATGAATCACAGAGCTGAAGGTTCCTATTATTATTATTGATGCTACAAAAGTTGTCAAAATCTTCAATTTTCAAAGAGCGCTTACTCTCTATGAAAACATGAAGCAAGTGCTAATCTAAATAAAATAAATGTAAACAACCTATTCATCATCACCGCCCGGAGACGTCACTGCTGAACGAAGGCCACCCACTTAGACCACCACAATGTACGACAACCAGCCACAACCTACTTCTAGCTGAAACCTTTTAAAGTTCATAATATTACGTCTTTATTTCGTCAACAGACAAAGACATAACCGAACAATAAACACTAATTTATAGAGTCTCGTCCAATTGCCGAATGAGACTGAATGGAGCAGGCTACAGAGCCGCATTGAGGCGTTTAACCTGGTTTCGTCGCCGGCGGTTCGTCGACCGGTGACGTAACGCGAGCAAGTAGCACGACCACGCGGTGCGTCTGAATGATGCCCTGGCATTGAGGAGGCAGCATCTTCTAGAGATCTCGTGACAGTGACGAGATATTTTCATCATAAGCATAAGCCCATTTTAGTCCACGGCTGATCATCTGGCCTCTCTTAAAGCACGCCGTTTAAAATCCGAAGAGTTAGTAGGCAACCAAGCCAATAACAATAAAAAATGTTGACTAAAAACGTGTTCCTCTAATGCCGAGGCTTCACCTGCGTTACGCTTTACGTCCAATTATCGGAATAATTAACGTGCAATAATAAACAATGCGCTACTGGCCACACTATCAATTGACTTTAAATATCGCCTAACGTTTAACGACGTGAATAATGCCACTAGTCTATTGACGCGCTAACACCCGGCCATATCTGCGTACTGTTTCAAAAACCACGCTATTATAATGGCATTACAAGCAGGTGAAGCCCTAGCACAAAAACATTTGGTCTTTGTTAGCTTTGGTAATTTTGTCCTTGGATATTGAGTCATAGGACGTCTTGGACGTGCGTGACCCTGTCATATTGCGTTTTTCACATTATGCTCCTAAACAAGCTTTTCGCTTCCAATCACTGCTCATTGCTTTACATAATATGACGTCACTCTATCGAGATATTTTCAAAGATTTCGCATTGGGCTCCATCACATTTCTTTTATACGCACATTTATTTTATACGCCTATACTATGTTTCGTTTTCTCTAATACCGAGAGTAAAACCTCAGTCAATGAAGGATCGCCATAAAAAATATATATGAAAATACATTTATTTACATAAATATAAAACCTATATAACAAATAAAATTAATAATTAGATATTCGGTAAGTAGTAGTACGCTTATGTATGTGATGTTAAATAGTATGTGGTTTTATGGCGAAAAAAATAAATATTATAAATATTAGGAAACCGACTAAGAAACTTTATTATTTAATTAAATCACTAAGATAATAAGCACGTTATGCGACGGTATAGCGCCACTTAAATTCCCACGGGACGCGAATTTTCAACTTGTGTTAAAATATGTCTAGAGCAAAATCGCGATCATTATCGCAATCAGTCGACGAGGAAGCGATCTTCTATTGTAATGCAACTCGCGGGCAAGTGAAGCAAGAAGCATTCTGTACCCATTGTTGTTTGTTAAACAGCTTCAAACCAGGCTTCCTAGTTTTTTGAGCTTCGCAATACTCACCAAAAATATAGACAGGCTTTATAGCTTGGTATAGTTTGTGCAAATAGAGTAAACTATCGAGGGATTAATGAGCGCTGTTGTGCTAAATATCAATACCAGAGCCAAACAATGTTGACATAACAGCTGAATTTAACATTACCCAGAACGAAGGAGTGGGTTGCTACTTGCTACGAGTAACGTTAGTTAAAAAAAAACTTTCAGGCCACGGTTCTCTTTCTGCATAAATTATACATGAAATTTTAACTTTTTCTTTATACCGCTCTTGGATTAGTTCGACTAGGTTCTAATGTAAGATAACCGAACCTGACGTCACAGTCAGTTTTTTATGGGAAACTGGCGTTTAAAATTTACCATTACCATTTACAATTTACCGCTATCATTGGACGGATAACACAAAAATTAGCTCTAGACTAGACATTAGGGCTGCCAACTCAAGCAACAAACTTACAATAGAAACAATTTTGTTTTATTTATACCTTGACGACGTTTTTCAAGGAATGAAAATAGAGCCCGACCCTCGTACGGATGAGTAATCTCGTATAATAAACCACTAGTTTTATAGTTACAATAGATATCCATTATCCGTAAAAATATTTTTTGTGACGAATGACATATACGAGTGTATAGGCAATTTCATTTTCAAAATTTTCTTACCATGCATTTGTTAACTTATTTCCCCATACGTGGATGGATGTGGTAACCGACATATCGAACTATTGCGTGTCGGCACGCAACAGTCGGCGGGCTTCCTCGCTCGGGTCACGCCACGTTTTTGTGGTTTCTACCAAACTGGAACTATTCTTCCGTTACAAATACTTGACGTGAAACAATGGAAAACTTCTATAGTAGGCTCAAATAGTCCGACCATATGAAACTAGATCTAAGTTGATTTATTTACATTCGCTCCGTCCGGCATGTCTCCCCAAACAATGGCTTGGTTAATTATGACGCCAGTGAAGACGTTTGACACAGTCGTGGTAGCCTAATCGGGAGACCACTCGACTTGACTCGACAATCATGAGGTCGCGGGTTCAAACCCAGGCCTGTACCATAGAGCTCTTTGGAGTTTATGTAAAGGTATTCATACCGCTTGCTTTTTGATGAAGGAAATTATCGCGAGAAAACATGCGTACGCCTGGAGAAGAAATTTAAAGGCGTATTTGAATCCACCAACCCGTTACTGGGCCAACGTATTGGATATGGCCCAATCGCCCTTCGAGGCCTAAGGCCAGCAATGGGCTATTACAGGCTATTGATTTGCTGAGGACGTTGTCGAAATCATATGTATGTTTTTCTTTACAAAGAATAATGCGCAAAACGTTTTACCGTAAGGGCAGATGGTACGAATTCAATAACTACTATACAGGAATAGCGCTTAACTGGGTAGGTTCCTGCGGTAGTCTCATTACGTCAAATGACGCGTGACTTTAGTCGTTCGCCAATATCGCTGTCATCAACACGTGTTATTTGGACATGCCGCTTTACAACAGTTCTGTTGTTACGTTACCCCTCCCGCGCCGCTCCATTACCGCAGGAACCTACTCAGTCAAGCTCTATGCCTGTAATATCATTGCAACGAAACAAAATTTACGCCGATATAATAAGATAAAATCGTCAGAAGGAAAAATCTTTTTAGACTAGATTAAAACATCAAATCTCACACCATAACTATTTACGCAAAGTATCGCCGCGCGACCCGCATTAAACACTCACTTAGCCTACTGAACTACTGCCTACCACTAACCATTCAACATGAGGACGAGCGGTGTTTTCGTATGTTTAGCAACACATGTAACGCTGCGCAAGAAGCCGCAGCGAGAGTTCCAAGGTCAAGGCAGCAATGTATGCATCCTGAATAAATAATTACGAATAGAAAAGTGGCACGCAATAACGAAAACGAAATTGGTGTATGGTCTAAGGTTATAAACAAACTTGCAAGGTGCCAATCATGTTACAGTTGGTATAAAATATTGCGCGAGCAAAAAATAACAAAATTTTTTTTTTAATACTTTTTCACATATACATAGGCAATAACTAGGCAAAACATGAAATAATAGGGGATCCGCTATCGCAAATAGCTCTAAATGCCAAACCCTGTAGTAAATCAAATCAAATCAAATCAAATCATTTATTACGCAAACATGGGTATATTACAGGGTTGAAAATTACATAATAGGTGCGCCGCCATGTTTTAACCTATTGGTATGCGAAATTAGTAGTAGTTAGTAGATATACACAGACAGGGCGACTGAATATGATAATACAATTAGTGCAACATCCAACAGATCAACATTTGAAAGATCTATTTCTTACATGCAATCAGATAAAAATACATAACAATGTCATAAGAAAAAAATCAAATTAAAATATGTCAATTGATGTTCATTATAAATTATACAAAGAGTCCGAAAAAATAATAATTAATTAAGCAAATTGTCCAATTTCATGTCAAAAATAATAATAACAATAATTTTCACATGTCTATTTTATCCTTCAGAAATTCGTCAATAGAATAATATGCTTTATCAATCAATAATTTCCTTAGTTTACGTTTGAAAATAAAATTACTTTGGATGTCTTTCAACGGTCGTGGTAACTTATTATAAATATCGACCCTCATTACAAAAGTGCTCTTGCTATAAAGCGCTAGCCTACGTTTTGGCACACGTAGTGTATTCTCGCATCGCTTACTAGTTATGGTATCGTAGTCGTTTATATTATTTCTTACAAGGATGGCTGACTCATAGATATATATAGAAGGAAGAGTCAGCAATTTTAACTTTTTGAAATGTGGCTTACATGTGTCCCTTCGCCCAAGTCCACATATAGCTCGCACACATTTTTTCTGAGCTTTAAATACTGAGTGCTTTTCTGTACTATTTGCCCAAAATAAGACTCCATATCTTAGCTTAGATCCAGCGTAAGCGTGATATGCACTTAGTAGTGCTTTTTCATTGGCAACCTTTCGTAACATATATAGCGCATAAGAGAATTGATTAATCTTGTTACACACATGTTCTACATGTGAATTCCACAGTAGATCAGAGTCTATGTGTATTCCCAAAAATTTTATTTTGTGCACTTCATTAATCTCTTTGCCACGATAATGTATATGTAATTTATTATATTTTGAGTTATTCGTTTTGAATGTCATTATTTGTGTTTTTTCTAGATTAATTTTAAGGTTGTTGTTTTGTAACCAGTCAACTATAGTTATAATAGAATTGTTTATGTCTGATTCGTGATTACACGTTTTGTCGTCAGTAAATAGGGCCGTGCTGTCATCAGCGAACATAATCAACGGATGATTGATAGCGTGGGGAAAGTCATTAATGTAGACTAAAAATAATAGAGGTCCTAATATACTCCCTTGTGGGACACCGTATTTCACAGATCGATTGTCGGAACGAAATTTTTCTTCTATCTTAGCAGTTGAATTTAATCTTGTAATTTCTGTGACTTGTTGTCTATTCGAGAGGTATGACCTGAATAGTTTTAACGCATTGCCCCGTATGCCGTAGTGCTCTAGCTTCCTGATCAAAATATCGTGATGTACGTGATCAAATGCTTTGGTCATGTCCATAAAAAGCGCTGTGACCCTTTTCTTATTCTCAAGACCACTATACACTTTAAGCAGGAAGTCCATAATTGCCATTTCGGTCCCCTTTTTCTTCCTAAAACCTACTTGTTCGGGAGAGAAAATATTATTACTCTCGAAATAATAATTTAGACGTTTATGTATAACCTTTTCAAAAATTTTTGAGAACACCGGTATAAGAGCTATTGGTCTATATGAACGCATTTCTTTTCTATCGTCTTTTTTAAAAAGAGGTACTACGATAGAAGTTTTTAATTTTTCAGGGAAGATGCCGTTTTCAATGCAACTATTAATAATGTGTGAAAGAACAGGAGCTATAACTTTTACAGTTGCCTTTATTACTTGAGTACAGATCTCGTCATATCCCGTACTATTTGTATTGTTAAGTGATAGAATAATTTTTTCTACCTCTTTGTCATTAGTAGGTGTCAAAAAGCACGAGTTTGATTTCGAATGTCCAAGAGTTCTCAAAACCTCAGAATTTCCAGAAACTTGTCCTATTTCGTCAATGAAAAAATTATTGAAACCTTGAGCAATTTCTTTGGGGTCAGATATTATGTTTCCGTGTATATTTATCTCCGTAATGTAGTCTTTTAATTCCTGTTGTTTGTAATTATTAATTATATTCCATATTGCTTTAGATTTATTACTCGATTGTTCAATAGTATAATTATTCCGTGCTCTTTGAGTCTGTTTTATGACTCTTTTTAGTCGGGCTGAGTACTGTTTAAAAATATTTCTATCGGCTGTATCTGAAGAGTGTCTATATTTCCACAAGAGGAAACGTTTACGTTTACTACATACTCTTATACTTTTACTAAGCCATTTGGGACGCTTAGTAGTAGTACGTCAGAGGAAGATGATGGAACGAATTTCCCATCCCATTGACGTGATAAGATCTATAGTATTGTCAGAATAGAAAAAAAAACTACCGTAAAGTTCAGTTGGTAGCATGTCTGCCTTTAGAGCTGTAAGGCGTGGGTTCGATCCCCACCCACGACAAACATTTTTGTGACGTTCATAGATGTTTGTTCTGCGTCTGAGCGTAAGTATTATAAATATGTATTTACAAAAAGAAGTACTTATTATAAGTATTCTATCAGCTATCTAGGTTATCTATATCTAGGTTTCCATAGTACAAGCTTTGCTTAGTTTGGGGCTAGATGGCGCTGCGTGAAATGTCTACCGCTTTATTTAAAAAACATTGCAAGACTTTCTTGCCAAGCTATAATGAGACAAGACAAATTTTTATTACAGAAAATAACGAAGAAAACCCCACAAGGTTTTCTTTTGCAGCTAGGCAGCTACTTTAAGGTCACATTGTCAACGTGTACATTCAGAGAACAAATTATGCTTTCGTTGATCAAGTAAAATATCGATAAAATAACTGACGTAATTAATACGGAAATGCAATTTGCAACCTTTACAAGGCATGGCGAAGGCAAGTCACATGCATTATACTTCCGCGATAGGTTTACATTGTGAACGAACGCTGTCAAGTCATAAGGGATGTTGTTTGTCAGTTGGTCCTTTAAAAGTCATTATAAGTTATAAATAATGGTCTTGATAATCAAGCGTTTGCTATTGCTCTGGCAGCGTATTGGTTTTCCTGGAGCCGTGGTTTTACCGTGAGGTAGTGAATCAGATTGAATTTTGAAAAGCTCGTTTAGATATGAAAACCATCAGGATCGATTTAAATTGACGTCTCCCGGGTTATACACACAGTCATATTGTGCATATCGTGCAAATCGCTACCTCTAATAATTCGAAGCCAATGCTTCCCAACATCGGTTGGAACGATCGCGGGCGTGCGATCAGTAATCGATCTCGACACTGAATCGATTGCGCAAATCGCTCGGTCACTCGATTCGGTTGGTCACTCGATTGTGCCACTGGATGATGCAGCGGCAGTTGCGTTTGTTTTGATGCAACCGATTGCCTAAATGTTACGTGAGATGAAAAAATGTTTCACTATTAGATCGCGCGGCCTATTTTTTATAGAAAACTGCGAACTTAGGGCCAGCTCACATGGTCGTAGAGTCGGGAAGCCGCGTGACGTCGAATTGCGGACATACAAGCGCTTAAAAGTCAACTCTACCTAGTTAACTGTGGGTTCAAAATTGTAACCCATTTACTTCTTCAAAAATGGCGCCTAGCATACAATTTGTACCAAAAGGGGAACCAAGAAAGTTTATCTTTTCACCTCGATGCCGCCTCGCCTCTGCGATCATGTGAGCGTTGCCCCTAAAAACTGTATTAGACGCCAATCTACGGTTACGCCAATGATATGTGCTTTATTCTTGTTATCGGAATCCGAATCACTTAATGACACATTGAAACGTGCATTTAAATTAGTTATGCCCGCGCACTTCGTAACGCCTATAATTTTTTCCCATATTTATATAGTTATTATGCTATTTGTTTTATCTATAAAAAAATATATCGAGCGTATAATGAGGTGTGCGAGCGAGTCACCTGTATTTGTGAGGAAGGGCCTTATTCAGTAATATATAATAATTTATTATTATCACATCACACTAATAATTATATATGCGACAGTTTATATTGTTTCTTCGCGCTGTAAAGGCGCGACGGATTTTATTGGAAAAAAAGATAGCCTATACCCTGGATTAACACATAATATGCTAATGTTTACCCCGGAAAATACATGTTTCCTATGGGATAGCGAATAAAACCGAGGGGCGTTGCTAGTGATTATTTTTGATAGACCATGCAATCCATGCCAAGACAGGTAAAATATTAAATTCACAGATATATAGTATCTAATAGAGGTGCCCATGGACTCGGCGCTTGAATCAGCTGTATGCACATTAGAGTACATTTAATTTATGTTTGGAACCGTAAGATCACCATGCCGAATATGTCTGCGATAGTGTAAACGGACGAGTTTAATCAAATTTTTGACTTTCTTAGGTATTAGTAAGTAAAAATAAATGACTGAAATACATTACATAATACTTATATTTAAAGCTAGATTAGAATGTAGTTTGCGCATGTAGTCGTTTCACCGTTACTGAATTAGTCCTGAGTCCTCAGCCATCTCTATAGAATATAATTTCTGTGATCGAATTCTTCGCGAACATGCAATATGTCGTGAAACAAAGCTATACAAATCAAAGGAAGTGCCAAGTCAACGATCTATTGAATAAATGAAAAATACGCGAGAGCACGCGTTGATGTCTTTTGTACCAAGCTTTTATAAAGATGCATCGCTGAGCTCATTTTATTAGTGGTTACGCTTTGTTAAATAAAAAAGCTAATTATTTATGTTTAGAAATGAGCCGAGTAGGTCGTTGACTCGATGGTAAGCGCCAAGCTTTCTCGCTTGAAGATGGTCTATTCAATCAGAATTCTAAATGCAATCGCTCTTTAAATTGTACTAAGTTCTTATAGGATGCGTTGACATTAATGTCAGATTTGTATGGGATATAATTTGCTAGACGCTTTACAAAGTTATGTCGTCGTTGCACGAGCTGTCAAGAAGCGCTTAACTTAAGAGTGTTTTTAAATTTTTCTTCTGGCATAAGCAAAATTTTATTGTAGCAAATGACAATCTTGCAAAAAAGTAAAAAAAAAACACTACAATTTGTTTAGACGAATGCGGTTTAAAAGACGTTAGCTCAGTGCTTAGAATGTTAGGTTCACACGCCGCCGGGCGTGGTTCTAATCCCAATAATGAACTTGAGCTTGAGGATAATAAACAGGAAGACTATCCCGAATTTGACTTATTTAATTCATCTGCGAACTCGATAAAACTTAATATTACCAAAAACTGGTTTGGTGTGTCTCCTTGACTTATACTTATTATACCTACATATTATTTATTTAATTTCATTTAAGTAATTGCAGACAAGTGTCTAATTAGTCTCAATATGCGGAAACTCTTTAATGGCGCATAGTTTCTATATGTTTAGTAATTATGTTTTTTTGTCGCTGTTAGTTTCCCGAATAAAATAAAAATAAAATAAATAAATAGTTACTTTTAGAAAATAATCGGTTGACTAGCTTCCGTCTCATGTAAAAAACCTAACACCAAACACAATCCTTTCTTCTGGCAGCCTCTAGTGGAAGCTAAATGCCATGGGCAAAAATAAGGGGGTAGGGGGGGTCGGGGGTCCGGACCTTGGCAACCGACGAAAATATTAAAAAATGGGAGTCCGATGTGAACGATATGCCATAAGCTATTCATAAGCTATCTGTCTTCGTGCTACCACCTTGCATAGCCCCAAAAAATTAAAAAGTTGTCGTAGTAGGTATCTTTATACATCGTTAGTTTTAAATTACACACTATTTGCATCATTCAGAATGAGGTAAGTATAACGTTACTATCTCAAGATAACGCTAATTAGATTACCGGTATATGACGATTTATCGTTTATATTGCACTTGCTTTTGTATTTACAAAACGAAAGCAATAAACAGTTAAAATGTGTTTATATGACACCTTTAAATAAAATGGTAGGTAACACTTTAAAAATATAAGTTAAACGGTTTTATCATCAGAACTAATAATGAAAGGTGTGTACCAAATATAAGATCAATCAACAGGAAGGGGGTAAAATTTCAATTACTAATTTTGACCCATACAACAACAAACAGGTCAAGCTAAAAAAAACATTTAAAAATATGTTTAATTTTATCTAAACATCGTGAGTATGTCCTGAGTGTGTCCTTAAACTGCATCCAGAACCACCAGAGGACGGGCAGCAGCGTTCTCTCGAACAACGGTGCATTCTGCGATCCCCAAGCCGCCAGCCAAACGTGTTGATTATGGCAACCTCTCCCTGTTAAGAGGGAGGCCTTCGTCCAGCAGTGGACGAGTCTTCTGGCTGATCAATGAGTGAGTGAAACATCGTGAGGAAACCATTGCGTGCTCGTTGGATACTCGTAACGTGTGTTGCTAGTTGCGACAGCTTCACTTGCGAGTCAGTTTCCATTTCAGACTAAAGGTATAGCTTAAAAACGCTACTTATTAAATTTCTACGCAATACAAAAAAA
The DNA here is from genome assembly GCA_905404285.2 of Erannis defoliaria. Classification (NCBI taxonomy): domain Eukaryota; kingdom Metazoa; phylum Arthropoda; class Insecta; order Lepidoptera; family Geometridae; genus Erannis; species Erannis defoliaria. The sequence continues at coordinate 3,350,986 of FR990066.1, read as the reverse complement.
AACGCAGTACAAACCAACGTCGTTTAATTTAAGGCTGCGTTTCTAAGTAAGTTCGTTAGTGTGTAGCGTAGTTATTGTATTAAGGCTTGGCAAAATCACATACGCAATCGAATTTCTTCTCCGGACATATGCATGTATCCAAACATCGTTCTACACTCGCGTGCAGCTAAATCGACTCACCCCGACAAATGTATTTTTTCCAAAAGGGTAAGTAACGTACATAATGTCGTATATTTTTTGAAAACAATGGCATCATTTTAAAGCTTAAACATTACTTTTTCAAATTATATATAATTTTATGTACATTACATAAGTTTTTTTTTTTTACCCTTTTTGAAAAAAATACATTTTGTCGGGGCGAGTCGATTTACCTGCACGCGAGTGTAGGACGGGCAGCAGCGTCCTCTTAGTTAACGGTGGTAACACTCTGCGATCCCCAAGCCGCCTGCCAAGCGTGGGGATTATGGCAACCCCTCCCTATAAAGGGGGATGCCTTCGTCCAGCAGTGGACGTCTTCTGGCTGATGAGTGAGTGAGTGAGTGATTGAGTGAGTCGATTGGTATGGGATCAAAACCAGGTCTAATCGTTTGACGTGTTTTCTCTCGACTATTACCTATTAGTGTAAGTAGGAGTAATATAACGCACTCTGTGTCTAGGGCAAGGGTATAGAAACGTAGTCAGAAGCACAAAACAAATAATAGTTGTCTAAAGGCCGCAATTATGTGTACTCGGTCAATTAGCCGTGGAGATAATAAGCGATGCAACGTTCCTATTACGGACAAGCGCTTATTACGCGTTCCTTATGTAAGGAAACTGCATTAGGAAAGCGACTTCACGATGATTAATGGGTACTATATTATTTTCGAAAGATCCCGAAAACCGTGGGCTTCTACGGGAGCCGTAATAGCCGTGGTAGCCTAATGGGAGCTGTAATAGGAGCCGTGGTAGCCTAATGGGAGCCGTGGTAGCATAATGGGAGAAGACTAAACTCGGAATCGTGAGGTCATAGAAAACGATCTCTGTACTCATCGAGGGTCAATGTCATTTTTCTATGTTACACCCTATTAAATAACGAATTTTTAGAATTGGTTCATTGGTATAGACCGATTCAAACTTAATGGCGTCTATGAAGCGAGATTTTGTGATTGTACGCACACCGCACGCCCCATTTTTACTGCCAATTGCTGCGCCAATTTCATAGCCGCCATTAAGTTTCAAACAGGCTGTTTAACAGCCTGTAAAGAGGAGTACCGTGATATCCTAAAACATGTCTGTAGAATAGTCAACCATTAATTTGCTAAAAAAAAACATGTGTACTCACCAATTTTAGCGCTGCTGAAGACGATCAGCGCATGGGTATCATCCACCCACTTGATCTCGAAGCCCGTATCCTTGTATTCACTGAACAAGGACAGCAGATCGTTCGTCTTGAACTCGTTGGGAAAGTCGTACACTTCCACGACATGGCCGAACGCTTCATCGTACGACCCGCTCAACAGCTGCTGCCCCCGAGTCTGGTACTGGTCGTAGTTGTTCTTAGCTTTAGTTATGTGCACCTTCCCAACAGTAGACGTTAGTTCTTCCAGTAAAGAAGGATCTAAGCATTCTCCGCTGTCGTCAAACACCGCATCCCAATCGTTTTCTTCACGTTTCAATGACAATTTTGGCTCTAATTTTGGTTTGGTCTTCTTCGGTACTTCTATCTCTGTCGCTTCTGGTGATTCTGTTGATTCGTTTGGTTCGACTGCATCGTTTGACTCTATCTCCGTCGGATCCGATATGACTAGCACGTCCGAGTGAAAACTCTGTTTAATTATTCTCTTGCTACTTCTATTAATCTCTTGGGAAGCTCGTTTCAACTCGTTCTGCTCCACATCTTCATCTTTGCTATAAATAAATTCACTATCGATAATATTGCTTTGATTTTCGTTCACCGCCATTTCTTCGGCCTCATTTGTCCGCCAATCACTTCGATCCGAGTAATCGCCGCTCGCGTATTCCGCGTAATAATCCGGGTGGTAGAACCCTAGCTGTCCGTTCGTGAAATAATCACCTATATAAAAACTCTCGCCTACGTCTCCCTCGTTACAACTATTATCACTATTCGATATTGCACTATCACTATTTGGCACTTGGAAGCCTGAAGGCACAGATTCGGTCGACGGTTTATCGTCTATGCTGGGCGCGTGAGATCTTTGATTCCTGAGATGTGGCGGGGTATAAACGTTGCAGAAGTTTTTGTCTGTGGATTTTCTTGGGGTACCGTGGGCGGATTTATCTACAGGTGCGGGCGATTTCGGACACTTGGTTGTTTCAGTTGTGATGGTACATTTATTTGCTTCAGGTTTCTCGTCCGAAAGATTCTGGTCGGCAGCTCGCAGCGCCCGCGGCACGTACACTGCTCGATCAGGTCGCCGAGGTCTCTTGGAGCCAGACCTGCCAAAGACACAAACTTTAACGACCGCTCTAAACAATGACGCAAGTAGAACTAAACATGAATGTTGATTTCACACAGATACCGTTCCGAGTGTTAAAATTTTATAACATAGTCATTAAGTAATTACTGCGCAAAGTTATGAAATATTCACATGCGACTGTTAGTCATTGTCTGGCCGTTGTCTAAAACATTCAATAAGACTGTATAGTTCTAAAAATAGCCTCCAAATTTCAATGTCATCCATGTGTGACAATAGAGCGGTAAGCGTGATTGTTATTGATGGCGTTAACAACGTTGCGAGCAGTGAGTTGATGGTCGGTGCGCGGCAAGTAGGGCAAGGCCGCGGAGTGAGTGGCCCGCGTTGAGCCACCCGAGATGACACACTTTCGACCACGGCGGGCTTGCCAGCATGCTGGTGCCGGGTCCCTATACTTTATTTATTTATTTATTGGAAAACCAACAGCTGTTGTAACATATAGAAAGACTAATTAAAAACAGAAAGCTAATTATAGGTTTTCAGGTACTACAGCGAAGAAAACAAAGTAAAGTTGAACATAACAAGACAATTACATTAAGAACATAAAAGTTGCAATTTTTGTATGAATAGGATGTGTCGTAATGAGTGGATTACCTTAAACCTACGGATAGGTGATATCGTGGTGATTCAGAAAATAACAAAATTAATTCCATAAAAGTCATCATTTCCGTGTTGTACTGAGTTAAATATTTTTCTTAAACAAACATTATACCCGCGGCACAAATATGACATTGTAAGTTCGATAGCAAATCTGACCAAGATTACTAACAAACAAACAGATCGAGAAAATTCCTTAATTTGGAACCTTACTCGAATAATTCGAAATGTCAAATAAAGTTCTATTATTATTAATTAATATTATTCTATTAATATTTACCGTGATTATGTTGTGAAATGAGCTCCCGATAAACCCGGTAAACAACCGTGATAGTTTAAAACAGTGTTTTAATGTCAAATAACTCGAAAAGTATGCAGATTTTACGGCGCACAATTTTTGATTTAATTAACCACCATGATGACTCCCGTCTGTTACTAGAAGGTTATCCAAGTCCGTTTAATTAAGAATCCGAGTATAGAAAGACAAAGGCTCCTTTGAGGAAATTTTAGATAGGAGACTATGGCAGCACTTAGCCGCCAACGGCCAACCGGTTTGGGCAACAGATGATAACAGTCTACTGCCACCAATTTGGTAACAATTTTGTAACCGCGCTTATAGCCGATCATTACACCAAAGATACCTAACAGAACATATTATGACATGAACTGGCGCTCGTGTAATGGTAAGAGATAACGCCTGCCCCTAAACATTGTACAAGTACTTACGTAGAATTTCGGGTAACAAAAAAGTCAAGGGTAGCCCTGCATTCATCATCATCATCAGCCAGAAGACGTGCATTGCAGGACGAAGGCCTCCTACTTAATAGGGAAGGGTTGCCATAATTATCACGCTTGCGCAGGCGGCTTGTGGATCGCAGAATGCACGCCACCGTTAACTGAGAGGACGCTGCTACTCGTCCTCCGGTGGTTCTGGATGCATTTTTAGGCAATACCCAGGTTCATCAATGAAATGGCGCCAATGCATCACTGTGTATAGGCGCTTAATAATTTGAATGAAACATTTGATAGTGAGACTCATTAACCCTGTAATGTCGTTAGCACATTGTAACATTGTCTTAGTACAATATGTTTACGCAAACGTGTTCAAGGTTCGCGAAATTGCTCAATAGTAACATCTTCGGCAATAGGCTGATGACCTTCGTACAATACGGACAATGGGGTTTAAAAGAGTTGACGTCTAACAATTTGTTTGAAAGAACCGTGGTAATGCTTTGCATCAAATGAAAGATGTGCGATTTGTGGGCTTGTTTATTCATATTGTTGTGTTAATGAACTGTTTATTTTAACTGTTTCGTTCAATTAAACCACCTATGTACAAATATACAAAATAAGTACAATGGTTATTGAAAATAAAGTCTTTACAATAATAAGGGAATTCTAGCGGAGACTTACATGTACAGGATGGTTCATACAGTTGTAGCCTTCAAGTTCCGAGCATATACAATTGGAGATACCAAGGGTAATAATATCCCTGCTATTTTCAGCAACTATTTGTGCAAGACGAGATACCTAGCAAGGCACACTTTTTCAAAAACTCACAACACTGTCAAAAGGTAAAATATGATAAGAGGTAAATGTGGTCGGTGACCACATACCTTTCGACAGGGGGGTTCGCCTTGGATTTGCAATTATCGTGTCGAAGCAATCAAAATGAACAACTTTTGGAGCAAAAGTTTACCAATTTCCAGGAAATGTTTTGTCTCCATACTAAATAGATCACGTGTCTGGTTTTTTATTTTAACTAATTTATTGTGTTCTATTAACTGTTCAAATAGATGCGTAGATCAACATCCTTAAGTAGTCTATCATCACGCGCAGCCATATACGACAGGCTACCCCGACTAGTTTGGGGATCAAAGCTAACTTGTACATGGTTTGTATTATCTTGTTTGTTAATAAAATATTTGATTTAATCTGAATGGACCTGGGTATGTCCTAAAACTGCAACCAGTACCACCGGACGACGGGCAGCAGCGTCCTCTCCGTTAACGGTGATGAACTTTCTGCGATCCCCAAGCCGCCTGCTAACCGTGGGGATTATGGCAACACCTCCCTATTAAGGGGGAGGCTTTTATCCAGCAGTGGACGTTTTCTAGCTCATAGGTTAGGAAGGTAATCTAAATGAAACACCCCGTGTAAAACATAACGACAGCGGATTGCCGAAGATCGGGATAAGTGGCGTGCCTTGGGAGAAGTCTACGTCCTACAAACAGACTATGACCGGCTGATAATTACGATGATAACTATATTACCAGACAGATTGAGACATGGACTACTGACCTGGTTCCGTTGACCTCAAGTCCTCAGATAGGCGCGTAAAGGTCAACCATGTTAAACCCATTATATCACCGCAACATTACAATGTATTACTTTGCTTAGTGAAAGGGCAAATGCCAAAAGTTGACCGGCAACTGAGCAACAATCTAAGTGATAATTTATAGACTGTGAATTGCGAAACGTATTCATTCGATCGGCAATTTATAGGTATCAAAAGTGGCTTTTGTGTAGGTTAATAGTATTTTTTTTTACTAATTCACTAATTACTTTATTGAACCGTAGTATAGAGCGACCAGTTTATGAAGCCATTATCGTGTTACCTAAAACCAAACTCTCCGGGGGACTTTTAATCGAAACGTTTTAGTTTTTACATTTATTTTGCCCATCCCATCTACCCATACGCGGGCCACCTTAACAAGCTGATAAGCTAAGGTAGCTTCTAGAGGTCGGATAGCTAGTTACCATCTTAATTTTTCAACCGACTTCATAAAAGGAGGTTCTCAATTCGACTGTATGTTTTCTTTTTGTATGTATGTTACGCGATTACTCCGCCAATTATGAATTGATTTTGATGATTCTTTTTTTGCTTGGTAGGGGATACTTCTGAGGTGGTCCCATATACATTTTATCGACACCGGTTCAGTAGTTTAGTTTTTAAAATCAAAATTACTGGAAAATGTGAAGATGACATCCAGGTAGTCGAAATTGAAGTCAATTGTTCTTTAAAAAAAAAGTGTATTATTGTGCAAAAGCATAAACAAGAATTTTATTGCCTCAAACACAGAAGCTCGACATTTGACCCTTTTGCTCGAGCTTTTTCATTAAATATTTATACTTTTTTTAAATAATAAATACAGTTAGAAAAAGTAATACAGAAAGAAGAGAAGACAGTCATTTTAAAAGAAAAATTAATGCTTAGATATATGGAGAAGCTCGCTGCATTTTATTATTAATTGTAGCTTAACATATGAACTTCAATAGTTTTTCGAATGGAGTTAGGTACACTTCGAAAACTTACCTATGAACCACTTACGAACCATTTAAACTGTTCATAGCGACCACAATAAAACGTACAACGAAATTAAAAAACAATTGAAATACTTAACTGCTAACTTGCGTTTATTTTTTCCATTAATGAGACGAGACGAGCATGTCGTTCGCCTGGTGGTAAGCGTCACAGCCTGCCATTAACAGTAGCAGTGCCAGAACTGTGAACTTGCGAACACAATCCTGCGCCGCACTGCACTGCGCTCATAAAATGAAGAAGTACATTCTCACTTTACAGCTCAGACCTTTACAGTTAGAACTTAGACAGACACGACACTTACAACAAGTAACATGCACATATCAAACCACACTGTTAGATATAAGAAATAATATAAGAAGTATCATTGTGCAAACCGCAAGCCAGAGGAACACGGTGCCTGAAATTTCCTGGTTATTACAATCTCGTGCCTTCGAATCTCGAGTGAATCGGTTTCTTCTAGACAAACGTGATACATCGTAGACCGCATCATCGCTTTTCATTAAGCGTGATGACGGTCTAGCGCAAGCCTATATACAAATAATAAAAATATAAAAGCGTGACGGGGAAGTTACTCTTTAAAAATTACAAATTTTGAACAATGTGTTCTAATTTACACACAAAGTTAGATGTGAATAAACCAATAATGTTACCAGCTTATCGGCCGAGCTGAATGGCTGCGCCACAATAGCATTTCTTTACTACATTAACAGCCAACTTCATAACATTTTTATGTTGACCACATCTCCATATAAATTGGTCGGTCTTTAGAAATAATCACAATGATTTACAATACTGTCGGATTTGAGTATTCGCGTATAAACAAAGCCCAGTTCGTTGTTTAATTTGCTTTAGAAATATGCACCTGACCAAACATTAACACGAGCATGTCTGTTGTTATTCTATCGGAATGAATTGCCAATTATTCGAGGTCAGAGCTCAAAACCTGCATAGTAAATATAGAATTAAAGAAGACTGGTTTTCCTTATTATTAAATAGCCGCGCCCTACAATTTTAACAGCAATTGCTTAGTTTTATTGCATGATTCCGGGATAAAGAGCACGTTGCACAATATAGCTCAAATTGACATTTCATAAAGATCGGTTCAGTCATTAAATGGGAAATACCAGGTAAACTAAGGGAAATACAGTAACAGGCATTGGCAACAGGTATTGTTACGAGAATGTCATTAGAATTAATAAAAAGGGTTTGTTCTTACACAGTTTCACTTTCAATTCTATCCAAGGACAACATGCGTTCAACACTCACAACTCCACAATCCCGCACACAGATAAGAAAATAATCATAACGTCACGTGACACGATAAAGGGCTCAACACGTCAGCCCGCGACGCGTTCCAATCAACAAATGAGGTAGGAAGTGTTTTGGTACCTGATCTTTTCCTGAGGCTGCGCTCGCGGCTGCGCCTGCGCCGGCTTGCAACCTCCCACCGCCAAGTCTGTGAAACAACGTTACATAAAGTCACCATGTATTTGGTATAAAAACGGATCGATATAAAGTCGTTAAGATGGTATTATTGTTACAGTTTTTACATGTAGGAGGAATAGAGTTGCATAACAAAATGCAAGTATTTTTTGCACAAGGCGATTTTGCAATAATACTTGGCTATATACTTACCTAATATTATATACAGTATAGTACAAACTTGCAAATTGCGTTTATAATAGTACAGTTACGAACAGACTTACAAACGTTTTCGTATGTATTTCATACTGATAAAGAATAATGATAAGAGTACGAAAATATATTTACAAAAACTTTAGCGTAAGGCTTGATAACAAGATAGTTTCAATAACAAATCAACAAGTAATGTGATAATGAAATAATGTTATTAACACAATAAATTATCAATATCGGCGATTTAAGTAGATTTTTAGAAAGAAATTAGCTCCTATGCAGGGAAGGACTGGGCTTTATTTTGTTACTTACGAGGGAATCTGGTCTGAGATCCTTCATACAAATGTATAATGCCTCTAGAGCATTTTTTTATAAAGTCTAAGTCTACTGTAGACATGACACTGTCATTTCCTTTTTTTCAGCAGCTATTATAATTGTTTAATTAAATATAACCTAAAAAATATTCATAGTGATTTTTGGAGGATTATATTTTCTAATCTTTCGAAAATAGGAGAATAAGTTTTTATGGAGAATCGTTGACCAGACTCGCTCTTAAAATTCTGGAAACCGCTGCAATGGGCAATGGGCAATGGGCACGTGTTATTTCGTACCAGCAGGAAAGCATCTTTTTTTTTGCAAAAGAGTGACGAAACGAACGGGACGTTCGCCTGGTGGTAAGCGTCACGCCTGCCCATAACAGTAGCATTACCAGAATTGTGAACAAAAACCTGCGCCGCACTGCACTGCGCTCGTCACCCTTATAGATATTAGATGTTAAATCTCTTCATGCCCAGTAATTTCTCTGGTAACATTGCCTTACAAACCGAAACACAGTTATGCTTGCATACGGCTTGGCGCTTGAACAACTGGCAATGGTCTGGCGTCTAGTTAGACTTATTACTTGTTACCATAAAAAAACTTACTGGAACTTTAGGAAGACTGGTATCGCCTTAGTTTACCGCAAAATTTAACTACATTCACGATTTAGAAATATCAATAAAATGTATCAGTACATCGCAAGGCATTGCTTGGAAATATGGCTCTAATGCGGGAGTTGCGTCATGACTTGATTTATTTAGCAACTATGAAATCTGACACAACAATCGCCATCTGAATACGAGGCCATGTGTATCTAGTTGACATTTAAATCCCGATTAGTTACTGTTTATCTTTATATTTCTTCAATTAGTAGGCGATCGAAAGCAAGCCTATTATCTTTATCTTCTATTTTCTAATACTATAAGAATCGCTGTATCTCTGTCCTGACTGACTGACAGACAACGCACAGCCTAAGCCGCTGGTCGTACAGACTTGAAATTTGGAGGGTGTATTCGTCTTGATGCGTAGGGTGTACTAAGAAAGGATTTTTCGAAATTCAACCCCTAAGTTGGGGAACGCTTGTATGAAAGTCCTTTTTTTTTGAACTCAGTCCCGAAAATTTTGATTTGGATAGTTCATTTAAAATAAAAATGCTGTTTTCAATATTTTTGTTACAGGGATGATTTAAGGGGGGAAAGGGGGGTTGGAATGTTGTATGGAAAATTCTTTGTTTTTGAAGTTATAGTGAGCAAAAAAAATTGTCGGGATGATTAAAAGTGGTGAATTTTGGGAGCGGGCCGAATATCTTCCGTACGCGGACGAAGTCGCTGGGGGCCTCTAGTGAAATAATAAAATATTGAATTCAATTGGCGCCCAACCAAATTATTCATATTATTTAAAGCCGTCACAAGCGATGAAGATGCTATAATATTTGATGCTTTGATGTTATTATATTAAAACATATTTCAATATCGCTTCTCATCCATAGAAGAATAACAGTGCTGTTTACGAGACGGGATAGTTTTACAGAAATTAATATATCGCTTAACAGACAATCTGGTGAACGATTCTCCATACAAACGTAATCCCCTATTTTCAAACGACTTCAAAAAAGGAGGTTCTCCATTCGACTGTTTTTTTTTTGTAGGTTTGTTACGCGTTTACTCCGCCAATGATGAACTGATTTTGATGATTCTTTTTTTGTTTGGTAGGTAATACTTCAGAGGTGGTGGTGGTATTGGTATCGAAATCGCTTCAGTAGTTTGGTTTCTAAATCAAAATTACTAGAAAATATGAAAATGTCATGCAGGTATTCGAAGTTGAATTGAAGTCGGTTGTATTTTTTTTTTAAAGCGTATTATCTTCGTGGGAAAATATAAGTCTCCAAAGATTACTATGAAAATATTTAAAGGGTTATATTTCTTTTAGCTATTAGTTGACGAAAATTACCGAGACACAGTACACAGTAGACGTAGAATTTATAAAAGAATATGGTTGCTCTAGAGGAACTCATTTCAGGTATTCGAAAATGTTTAAAACGTACAAAGCAATGAAAGCCAAAATCTTAAATCCTAAAACCTACAAAAAATTAATAAAATAAAAAACGGGTAACCGGTTATGCGCATATAATCTGGAATTTCCAGACATTTCATTCACACAATTTGTTAGCACGATTATGATGATAATGTTACGACTTACGACTTTTTATGAAATGTAAGGATCCCCTCCGAGTTCATCTAGATATACTAACGGACGGACATTTAATGGTTCAGTAGAGTACCAAGAGCCACACATTTCATTAATCTCACCACCAATTATTGTTAATGTTTCGATTGACCGCTATTTTATTATGGTAAACGATGCAATCATATGGGAGGCACAGATAACACTTACCCAACGAGGCAAAACCAAAATATTCATAAGGTTATGGGTCCATAAATTAATAAATTATTTTTGAGTTTCAAAACTCAGTTTTGTTTACTGTATACAGGGTTACACGGAACAGTAGTAATAACGTGTATAAAGGAGGTCATACCCGTAGTACTCATCATTGTAAACATCTTTTACTATGGGGCCAACCCTGACATCACGAAAAAAACATCAGCTGTTCCATATATTTCCCTGAAGGGGACTGAGTGAGGTGAATGACATTTTTAGAGGAACAGCAGATATATTTTTCCGCAATTTCAGGGTTTTACTGTGAAAATTGACGTGGTTTTGAAAGATTTTTGTTTTATTTGTACGGTGTTACTCCTATTCTGATACTCCGAATAGTTTTAATCACATGCGGTGATCTTTTTCAAAGAGTGTAATTAACAGGAGTTTAACCGTAAACATAGTCACGCAGTCATCATCATCAGCCCGGAGACGTCCACTGCTGAACGAAGGCCTCCCCCTTAGACCGCCACACTGTACGACAACCTGCCATTTGCATCCACCGGTTGCCCGCGACTTTGACAATGTCGTCGGTCCACCTAGTGGGAGGCCGCGCCTACGCTGCGTCTTCTGGTTCGCGGTCGCCACTCAAGAACCTTTCTTCCCCATCGGTTTTCAGTTCTTCGAGCGATGTGGCCTGCCCTGCGCCACTTCAACAACAGTAACAGTATGTAACAGTACTAGTGTAAAAAGTAGAGTGTGTGTCTGTCAGCAGTGTGAAGTGGGATGCGGTCGCACGCGCGTCGAGCTCTGTTTACACTGCTTGAAAAAGATCACCGGATGTAACCGCAACTATAGTCGGAGTATCCGCCTTAATCAAACGTGAGTCCCGTCCCCGTACCAATAAAGCATAGAAAACATACAGGGTTAGTTCTAATCAGTTAGCATCCTTTTAAGGGCATATTCAGTACATCAAAACAAACAACTTTTACTATGGGGCCAACACTGAAATTTGGAAAAAAAATTCAGCTGTTCCATACAAAAAGTTCATCGACCTTGGGAAAAATTTAAGGAACAGTTGATAATTTTTCCGCGATTTCAATGTTGGCCCCATAGTAAAAGTTGTTTGTTTTGATGTACTGAATATGCCCTTAAAAGGATGCTAACTGATCAGAACTAACCCTGTATACGCCTGGTTTCCCGCATATCCGTGTATAAGGGTTGTTAACCCTACTCATCACCCACATTCAGACATTACCATTATTCACACATTCAGAATTAGAATTAAACGTGAGTATTTCCGTATAAATAAAACAAACTTCACGGTTATCCCCAAAGTAAAAGTTATTGCTTAGGCGACGGAAAGGGACTATCCTAGTAGATACATAAAGAATGAATGCCCTAGCATTACATGAATGCAGAGAATGTTCCCGAGTCCGGTACAGGTTGCAATCACGTTTTGTTCTTGCATTGCATTAGCAAACCTACATAGATACCGAGACCGAGATCTGACCTGTAACTGTAACACCTTCAACAGGGTGGCATGTAACGGTATCACTAAGCAGATACACTCTTAAATTATCCAGAGAGGCTATAGTTTTGTTCAGAGGATATACGACTGTGGCTCTCCCACTCAACTCTAGACAATTTAGTGGAACAGCATTAAGAATTCTCTATCGAGCACCTGTCGATAAAACTGATCTATAATAATATTTTTTTAGTATGAATAACCAGAAATACAAGTTCGAAGCTGACTTTGGCGATACTGCTTTTGCAAGTAGGAAACTAAACCCGGCTATTGGAATTACTTAACTCGACGCCATAGAGAAAATTTATTAGCTAGAATGTTCCACGGGATACGTAATGTGGAGGTAAGGAAAGTGTTATTTTAAGGACTTCCATGCGCGAAGTGTACCCTATAACTAAGTATACGTTGTCTGTCTAACTGGACAGACATACCTTTCTACCTTACCTATCTTTGAACACTAATACGATTCTGTAAAAATCCAACCCAACCTCTCTCTCCTCCCCTCGTCTTCGGCCTTCTAATCCGATCAATCTTCAAAAATTGTTTGAAACTAATACCGAATTTCCAAAGAAATAGTAAAATTTTACTATTTCTTAAGTCGACTAGACCGCCATGGCAAAATTGCATTTTTTTTTTTGGTCAGCTGTATGTAGAGCTGGCGTAGAGCCCGCTAGCGCTTGTCGTGTTTTTGGATTATTCTTGTGTTCAACAACGTGTAACAAAAAGGTTCAACAATACTGAAGGATGTATGTACTCATCATTATGAACAACTTTTACTATGGGGCAAACCCTGAAATCCCGAAAAACATATCAGCTGTTCCATACAAAAAGTTAATTGACCTTGGACAAAATGTATGGAACAGCTGATATATATTTTTTCGCGATTTTATTGTTGGCCCCATAGTATAAGTTGTTCACAATGATGAGTACATATACAAACATTTCAGTATTGTTGAACCTTTATGTTACACATTGTATAGTGAATACGAAATTACACAGGTAGAGGTTCCATTCCTCAACGGGTTTTATTTTCGTTGTCGTCTCCCTGGTAATCAAATACGGTTTCCAAGCCAAGCTGTAACTTTGTAACGTACTTGATGTCGTCACATTTCGTATCGCAGTAGGCGTGTCGAAAACGTTAGGTCATCCACCCACTGGCACACGAATTGCAGAAGCTTAGTGATGTAGCTAACGATACGAGTCTTGTTAGAATTGATTAACGACTCCGATATTATAACAGCAAACCATTACATGAAGCAATAGTAAACTTTTTTTGGTAATGCTCTAGTTAAAATTAACGCTGATCTGTAGATATCGAAATCTCGTAATCAATCTCGCCGTTTTAGTTGTAGATATTATTACCTAAATGCCTTATAAAGATCGATTAGCAACTTTAAGGCTGTGTAGGAAAAAAAGGCCAAACAGAACGGAACCTAAGAAAGATCAAACTGGCACTAAACAATCGCATCACATAATTTCGATTTGCTAAGATTGATGGAAACTCCGGTCGCCTAATGCGTTAGGCCTATATATGGGCAGTGATGTCCAAGCTCGGTAAGTAAAAAATATCTAAACTAAAGCTAAAATTGATCTAAATGGTTCCACTGGCCTGCGGAGCTAACCACTTCCTCCCCACGGAGACACGTAAATTCGTATACACACCACGGGAGCAAGTAAAGTAGCCTCAGATTTCATGTTTGTCACCCTCGGCTTTCGCATTCTTTACTTTTGCTCCCTAAGTGACTAATCTACTATTATTCGACGGTTGAGCCTGGAGGGTGATAAATTCGGCAATCCCAAAAAATTAATTACGCCGTACAACGAAACTTCAGTCTATAGTATCTTACGAATATGACCATGGAGATTTCACGGAGTACTCTTGCAAAGAATATATATGACCATGAAATCTCCATGGTCATATATATTCTTTGCAAGAGTACTTCGTGATGGAGTACTCTAGCAAAGACTGCCCTTCCATTACGCAAAATTCACGAGCTGCAATCAAAAGCTTTCATTGTACGACTTTATGATTCTGATAAACGTTTAAGTATCGGTTATTTACTAGCCAAACTAGGTCGATCATTGAAAAGGATCAGATAATTTTATCTTAGGAGTACTTTATCTTTACAAGCATTATTATTTATTACGATTGCAAAAAAATGCAAATGGAATCAAGAATTCGCGTCAAGGCAGACTACGGCAAAAGTAGAGCAATGAATGCATTGGCCGCAGTTTTTTCAACATAAAATTGAAATAACTATAAAAATTAAATGCAGGTGCCTCTTGAGATCGTAATCCATGAAAAGATCTCATTGAATATGCCTTGAACCAAAATAGCAATATGTGAAGACTAGCCGGGTGTTCAGCTCTTTAAACTTTGTAACTTTACCCAGGTCGCCACTACACACGACGAAATAGTATCATAATTATGCAGGGTTAGTTCTAATCAGTTAGCATCCTTTTAAGGGCATATTCTGTACATCATAACAAACAACTTTTACTATGGGGCCAACATTGAAATCGCGAAAAAAAAACAGCTGCCCACAGAGTAATAAAAGCAGAGACGCGATCAAAGGATTTTTCTATAGAAGGACGCGTGATCGTGCGGAGAGGTGTAGGGCTCGCGGGAGGGGCGCTGGAGTCCGCACATGGAGCTACCATCTAGCGGAATTAGAATAAGTTTTTGAGAAGTGCTTTATCGAAAAAAGTGGAGAACTCTTATAAACACCAGGTTTCTTACTCTCTCGTCAGATGTCGCTTTCGTAAATTCTAAAGACAAAGGTTTTAACTAGAACCACTAGTTTAAAAGCCGGAATAAACCAAAAACATATTATATAAAAATAATAAATTTAAGCAAGAATAGTTCATGTAATTTAAAAAGTGCTCTGAAACGTATTTTTTTATGGTTAACGTTAAATAAAGTGGCGCCATCTCTAGAACTAGTTAAAAACACCAAGAAACATTACATATTTTCTAAAACGAACCTTAGAAAATACAAATAAAATTACTTACGAATGAAATGAGACGCCATTCATGTCATCAGAATGTTTGCCGCGATAGTTTTTACAGGAAGAAACACAGCAACTCATTTTATATTCACTTTTACTAAGTAAAAACACTAAAAGTCGTACGTGTTTTTTGTAAGCCCGAATGACTGTTACGCGAGGCGAACGCTAGCAGACTGACCAAATAAGTGTGACGTCACACAATCTGTCTACAAAATCCACAGGTTCGGCCGCAAGTTCCTCATCACAACTCCCTATCCTCCATGCAGCTGCCCATACATTTTGCCCAAGGTCGATGAACTTTTTGTATGGAACAGCTGTTTTTTTGTTTTTCGCGATTTCAGTGTAGGCCCCATAGTAAAAGTTGTTTGTTTCGATGTACATAATATATTATGCCCTTAAAAGGATGCTAACTGATTAGAACTAACCCTGTATATATACGGTATATTCTCCCAAAATAATTCCTTTACCAGTTTTTCGACCGCCTACAAAAGTTTGCAAGCATTACTGTGTGTTCGGTTTGAAGGGCAATTTTGCCAAAGAAATCACAAGACCTGCAGGGCTAACATGCGCACCGCGAGAAAATTTTGTCGTGTCTTTATGTCGTGCGAAAACGAGACAAACTTATACAGATTCGTAGCCTTGTCCTGTTTTGTAGAATCGAGAAAATTTTCTCGCGGTGCGCATGTTAGGCGCTCTGAAGTGACATCTAATATCTCAGGGTGATGAGCGCAGTCCCCACGATCTCCAAGCCGCCTGCCAAACTGGGGATAGTGGCAACCCTCCCAATTAAAGGGGAGGCCTTCGACCAGCAGTGGACGTCTTCGGATGATGATGTGTGTGTGATGTGATGAGTGATGTGTGTTCATAATGCTGGCATTGCTACTGTTATGCGCAGGCGCGTGATGCTTACCACCAGGCGAACGTCTCGCTCGTCTCATCACTTCATTGTACAATAAACGTGCCTTACTCAGTTCGAAAACCGAAGACTATCATAGAAGTAGGATATAGTCTTTCCTGGTCGTATCTCAGCTGCACAGCTCGGTACCTCGGCCCGTGCTACTTTCACCTCTGCGTTCCACATTCGCGGCCCCGAACGCGGCTGATAGTTGCGTTCGCTTGCATCACTTGTTATTATGTCATTGGAATTTTGGACCGGCGCAGTTGATTTTTTGTTTGTGTTTTGACGAGGCTCTTTTGAAGGACGCGCGGTGACCGGAGATGCTCGTCGAGGTCGGTGTCCGTTTACGTTACTCCTGTTAGTTTTCCTAAATGTTGTTTATGACTTTATAGTTTAACATCGGGCGAGTTAGCGGTCACACACTATATTTTTTATTAGTATAAATATACTATAAAAAATATATTTAAAAAAACGTTCGTTTCTGTCGTTTGTATGTTTAAAATACGAAGTGAGAAACTCAGCAAAAAAACTGATATCTTAAGCATCAGCACGCGGGCCACGTTTTTATTTTGTGCTCTTTTTATCCCGCGAGAACGAGACAGACGTATCTATTTATTATAGCTTTCTCACGTTTACGCATGGATAAGAACGGTGAAAAGACAATTAGTCCTTGGCCCAATTAGTGGCTTGGAAAAAAAACAATCGAGTACCACCTAGCACGACTTTTATGTCCGGTGCATATATCATGTAAGTATTATGATTAATATATATTCCTTGCATAATGTAGTTACATTATAATTATATTACACTTGTTACTACAAAGTACATTATACTTTGAAGTTTATTAACTTACGTGTACGTATTAATATGAAAGTTTCATGCCTAACACAGATATAATCGTATAGTACTCGAGTTACCGAGTAACCGACGTTATTGATGTTTCTCTCTGAAAAAGAGCTCAGTTATGCTAGGGCTTCACCTGCGTGACGCTTTACGTCTAGTTATCGAAATAATTAATGTGCATTATGTGATGCATTATACAATGCGCTACATGGGCGGCCACACTATCATTTGACTTTGAATATCGGCTAACGTCTAACGTTAATAATGCCACTAGCCTATTAGCGTGCTAATACCCGGCCATATCTGCGTACTGTATAAAATACCGCGCTAAATAATGGCATTACGCGCAGGTGAAGCCCATACATTATAGCAAATTCGCTATCAAGAACCCTAGATCTGAACATAATGAAGCGCGTAATCGTGCTATAAACGGGCACGACTGCCTTCTATTACATCAGTGCCGTGTAACGAGAACCATCAAATTCGACGCGCGTTGAAGACGCAATGGTGAGGAAGCACGCGATTTGGATGCCTAGTAACAAGTGTGTTAGCTTTGTCATTTTATTTAGTTCGTCTAGACAAGTTGATGTGGATAAATAACATACTCGTCGATTCTCCTAAATCGCCAGCAATCTAGGGTATTCAAAAGCTAGCCTACCAGTTGAAGCAGCTACTGTTAGGCTAGCTTTTATTTTCAACCGACTTCAAAAAGGAGGTTCTCAATTCGACTGTATGTTTTTGTATGTATGTTACACGATTACTCCGCTAATTATGAACTGATTTTGATGATATTTTTTTTGTTTGGTAGGTAATAATTGAGAGGTGGTCTCATTGTACCGATATTATTATTATTTTATTGATTATTATTGTATTTTATATTCTTGAATTTATTGATATAATGTTTTAGTATGAATCTTATTGTGGACTAAGTCTGAAAATAAATTATTTGAATTTGAATTAAAATTTTATCAAAATCGGTTGAGTAGTTTGGTTTTAAAATCAAAATTACTAGAAAATATGAAGATGTCATCCAGCTATTATAGTATTATTATAGTTGAAGTCGGTTGTATATTTTTTTTTAAAAGCGTATTATATAGTCGTGTTTCGGTCTTTCTAATATAACATATTGAAAATGTGTTTCTTATCCACAGATAAAATAATCGTCATTTATGGTGTTGTTGGTGTGGAAATATAAATGTATGTTTACGTCATTGTCTAACAAGGTGATTTGTTTGTTGCCTGCTGGTAAGTAATCCAAGTCATCTATGGATATCTGCAATATCAGGGACACCACAAATACGTTGCCGACCTTATAATGACACTTGATGAATTTGGTTTAGATGATTAAGTCAACATTAAGTTATGCTTAACATCGCATACCTTAAGAGCTTTACGAAAAAAAACAGCTTAAAGTTAAATGACGTCAGTTAATATTTCGCACTTTAGTTTTGAACTGATAACTGATGGGGAAGATAGGTTATTGAGTGGAGCAGCGTAGGTAGGCCTCCCACTAGTTGGACCGACGGCAGGTTATGATACAGGCCTTTGGTCAGCAGTGGAAGTCTCCGGGATGATGATGACTTCAGTTTTGCATTGCTCTAAAGTTAAATGACGTTTCTTAACTTAAGCAGCGTTTGTAAGTAAGGCCCTCATAGGTTAAAGTAGTAATTAAATAATATAAAATAAGGCTCACCAGTATGTGAGATGGCGCCATCATCGCGGTCAGTTTGAGTCAGCCCCATGACTGGTCTGGCGCAAGCTTCATCACTGCAAATCAAATGTACATTACAATTTGTTTGAATGTATATTATCCGAAGCTGATTAAAAAGTTCACCATATAACACTGTAGAAAAACCTATTTTTCAACCGACTTCAAATAAGGAGGTTCTTAATTCGACTGCATGCTTTTTTGTATATTTGTTACGCGATTACTTCGCTAGTTATGAATTGATTTTGATGATTCTATTTTTGTTTAGTAGGTAGTTTTTTTTTATCGAAATAGGTTCAGTAGTTTGCTTTTTTTTTAAACCAAAAATACTGGAATAAATCAAAATAACAGGAAATATGAAGATGTCATCCAGGTAGTTGAAATTGAAGTCAGTTTTTTTTTAAATCGTATTATATTTCTTACGGATTCGTATGAACTAAGCAAGACATTCTAAAGCCTTTCTTCTGAAGCATACACACAAAAATCTATTTGACGTTCAAACAAACTACATCAATATTTGGCTGGTAATACTGATTTTATGTCCTAAAACTGCATTCAGAACCACCGGAGGACGGGCAGCAGCGTCTTCTCGTTTAACGGTGGTGAACATCCTGCATTCCCCAACCCGCCTGCCAAGAGTGGGGATTATGGCAAGCCCTCCCTATCAAAGGGGAGGCCTTCGTCCAACCTCGGACGCCTCCTGGCTGAAGATGATACTAATTTTATATCTTCAACAATGTATAAATTTGCGAGCGAAATGGCAGTGTTCTATTTCCTGAGCCAAATTCGAAACTTATAAAAGGTGATTTGCGGGCACTGATATGGACAAAGACGACATAGGTTATTGGTAGGTCATCCAGCTAAGTTCAGAAGGTGAGCAATTACTTATCATTGGCTGGAATAATGTTCATACAAGTTGTGACGTTTGTAATTGGCGCAGCATATTTCATTTACGACAATACTTGCGCGGAGATCGGTGATCGCACATGAACTATATTCAGCTTATTTTCTGAAACACAGCAATGTTTGCACACTACCGCTTGGTGGCAGTATATGGTATGGTACTGCAGTGTACACCTATACAACCTCCTGCAAAGGAGATCTACCACCTGTCTAGATAAATTGTTGAGTAATTTTTTTAAGCAGTGGAGTGATTAGACGAGCGAGACGTTCGCCTAATGGTAAGCATCACTCCTGCTCAAAATAGTAGCAGTGCTCCCACTAAATAGCAATCTACATAAATAAATATAAAAACATAATTTACCTTCTATAAGTTTACCCATAGTATTGAACTACCTAAGGAGGGATCTGGTACCCGGGAGGCTAGTTTTATTACTAGTAAGGGTGCCAATCAGTCCCACAGATCTAATGCAATTAAATAATTTATAATTCTGTTTGATATTTTACTACATTTAGCATAAATTTCCAAATAAATTGTAATTGTATAGATTTTATTTTTGGTCAATAAATGTTTATTATATTAGATAGTAGTCATTAATATATATTAAAAAAGTCAAATAAAAATAAACCAGATCTAACTCCACAGAGTTCATTGTCAATATTATAAATTAGGATGTCCCAAATAGTGCCCAGCCCTCCGTCCAAACGTGCCCATCAAGCCAGCAGCTGCATTGCCACGCTGAATCGCCAAGGAAATGCGCTGGGCGAGAAAATGACCAGAACGTGGGTCTCGCCCTTTCTCCCTCAAATGACGAACTATTTATTTCGGCTACCAATTTCTTGGCGAAGGAGCCCACGATCCCGCTGTCTCCACGGCGAACGGAACTAACTCGACGAACTCTAATGTTTATTATTATTTATAGTGCCAGAGTTGTGTCAGGCATGCTATACCTGAGCAGCTGATGTGCGTAGCAGACGACGGTGCGGCGCTCTTCGCAGAGCCCGATGGAGAATGTGGCAAGCTCGTGCCGGCCTAGCTGCTCCACGCACTTGTGGATCAGGAACCGCCGATAATTCGACACTGGGGGAAATACCAGCACCCTGCAATCAGATATTCTCTATTCTATTTTCTAATCACACTAAAGGATATAACAAACTGGAGATATGCATAACTAACGAGATGATTTCAACAAACAGAATGAGGTATTGAGGTATAACCGTTGAGAAAATAAGCTTAACAGGGAAAATAGTAAAATCTTATCACACAGCTGCCCAAAAAAATTAGTGTGATGTTTTCAGGGTTTATGTATGTATGTAATGTAGTATGTATGAAAGTATGTATGTATGTATGAAAATATGTAGCTATCTAAATATGTATGTGAGTTTCTTTAATTCACCATCAATTCTAAACACCTGAACAGAATTGGATGTATGAGGTATCATTAGAATCGTTACATGATCCTGAATAAAACTGGCTATATTATTATTTGGCATGGCAATCATGTTTTTCACTTTTTTTTATTAAATGTCTTGTAGTTTTTAGTTTTATTCATTGAAAGAATAATAATAGGTCTTATCAATTTAAATTGGTTACAGTAGTTAGAGTGGATTAATAAGCCTATGCCTGTAGCCTGTGTATTTTCCAATGCTACCTCTATACCAAATTTAATTCAAACTTGTCAAGCCATTTTTGTATGATTGAGTAACAAATAACCAATCATACAAAGTTTCAGTTATATTAGTAAGATTCAATTATTTGAGCAGTTTAAAAAAATATGTTTATTTAGTTAGGATAGTAGTAGTAGTTTTTTTTGTTACCTACAACATTGAATGTGGAGTGGCAAAATTGATCAATACATTTTTAAATTGAATGATATAAGTTTTTAGGAATATTCAACGAACAACAACATAAAAGTAGGTATTTAGGACTTGGAAATACCTAAACCAAATTAAAAAAAAACATAAATTAAGTTTTTGTTTAAGGTGTAAAAAGAAAACCCATAGAATTAAATTTAATTAGAAATAGGGTTAAATTAAACTACCAAAGTATTATAAGATGGTAGTATACATTGTATTGCATTAATTTTAAGTACCTACTTTTAGTTTTGTATTACATATTTTTTCTGTAAATGGGAATTTAAAATGTAATACATTTAAAAAATGTTTGTGCTTTTGTTGATATTCCTATACTAAAGCAATTAATTTTATTAGTGATAAACAGATACAAAATAATATCTAGCCGATTTATTTTAATCTCCAAAAAATATAATTTTTCATTTATTTTAATCTCCAATCTCACATTTAATAAAAATAGTAAGTACAAAAACCCCAGCCTCAGTTTGTATTAAAAAAAATTGCTCTTGCGTGTGTTGCTAATTTGGAGTAGCACTGTCCGCTTCAGTGATTTAACAAAGCATTAATGCAGATCGGAAGTTTCGAGGAATGTAATAAATAATTGGAAACTAGTGGAAAGCAGCAGGAAGTCAGATATTAGTTTTGATGAGTAAACATGCAAGAAATCCTCGTCCTCGAGGCGTCTTCCCACACCTACACGCGGATTTAATAGCGTTCAAGGTGTCATCCCGATTCGCATCATTTGATTCGTGCATGCACCAGCCTTCGATAACCTTGAAAATTACACCGTATCAAGCGCAGTTTAATAAAGAAAACGTACGAATACTTTTTAGTAGAATGATAGGGAACCTGCTCAAACAACACAGAAGTATTTATGATGAGTAATTTTCGCAAAATGCGACAAAAATAAATTGTTTACCTGTCAGGTCTTCCGTCGCTCAAAAAACATTTCAAGTCGTCGTTAACATCGTCGACGAAATTGTCGTCGGCCAGGCTCAGAAATCTCTGTACGGTTTTGGTACCCAGTTTGGCGGAAAACTACTTATTTGAAATTAAAAAGAATATATTTCTAAAAATTTTCACGTGCCAAACGGGTTTCAGCGGCCAACCATTTTCATAAATTTTTCACAAGTCAAGAATGAAACGGTAACTTGACATTGACAGTTCAAATTAATTGACAGTTTCAAAAACTCGTTTTTTTCTTCTTCTTCTTCATTTTTGGCATGGCACTTTGTGCAATAACCGTGATAGCTTATAAACTATGGTAGTTTCGTCCGTTTTGGTAATGGTAGCCTAATCGGGAGACCGCTCGCGGTTTCAAACCCAGGCCCGTACCAATGAGCTCTTTACGCCTCTGCCACGATCTCAGCACTCGAGCGACCTTCGTCTAGCCGTATTGCGTTTGCGACCGCGAATAATGTACACCATGGCTCCGTGTCTTGGGGGAGTAAGCTCTTTTAGTAAATGCTTGATTCTTGGGTACATGAAATTATACATGAAACGCTACTTATTAACTTTTTTTTTTGGTTATAATAGTAATTAAAAACGACAACGCAATTAGTTATCCACAGCGAACTGAGACCTCGCGACCCCCATATCTTCCAAGACCCTTGCCTAATTTGGCTCATATTCGAACGAGACGTCAACAGTTAGATGAAGGCCTCCAACAAGGAGGTTTAACGAGGAAGTGTTGCCATGATCCCTACGCTTGGCAGGCGGCTTGGGGATCGCAGAATGCTCACCACTGTTAACGCTAGAGGATGCTAGTGCCTGCCCTTCGATGGCCTCCGGTTTCCTACCAAGTAAAAATCAAACAAAAGTAATTTGATAATAATATCGTATTTATTATACATATGTAGTTTTATGAGTTTCCCTTTTAAATACTTTACATTTATTTAAGCAATAACTGAAAAGCTTCATTGTTAATGTAACGTACAAAATAGGTATATATATGAATATGGTAATAACAACCAAACTGGTATATAATTATTATAACTGAAAATACGGTAACTATCTTATATGCGAATCAACATAAGAAAATTAAACAAAATAATAATAAAGTCTGGAAAAATAAAAATAAATCATAAATTTTCACTAACATTACAAATTAATAATACCACCTTAAATTAAATTAATTAACTAAAATAATTTAACTAAATCTCAGAATTTAGACTAAAGAATACCCCATTCCCTATGCTAGAGCAGTAAAATAAGAATTATTTTTATTCTTTCTATACACATAAATAATTTTTTGCAGTATAAAAAAATATTAATTATTATAGTATGATAATACTTGCCACTCGGTCTTCTCCTTTTTCATACTTTTCAGTGTAAAGGAAAAATTAATAATAAATGCTTCTTTAAAAAAAAGCCACAATGAAAATAGGTTCAAGCTACTTTGAGCATGCACCAGTGACCAAGGCATACTCCTCTGCCAAAACGTATAAGATCAGTGACCATATTAACCTTTGTGTGTGTTGTGAATTTCTTTTAGTGTGCGTTCATACAAACAGGCCGTTATTTCAAGGAGCTGGGTTGGCTCGGGTAGACGCTGGCGGGGGAAATGCACAATACACCCCTAGCGGGACGTCAGTGCAGGACTTATCGCCCCCACGTTGAATAAGAATAAGAATAAGAATACAAACAGGAATTTGTTTTGTTAGTGTGAACATTTACTTGAAAGTGTACCATGTGTGTTTACCTCGTCCCCTGCAAAAAAGTGCCATAAAATTATGTAGGCCGAGTACCGCTATTTGCATATCCAATGGTATATGCTCGAAGACAGGCTACAGCCAACCCCCACTTCGTAGCTGGCCTCATCTCTCCTTGTACCTGTATATTGTCCCAGATTCCCAGAAGTCGACGTTAAGCAGGAAGTGAGGGATAGGCCAAGTCATAATAGTTTTCAGAAATATTTGTTTTTTTATTATTTTTACTGTTTATTTCATGTAAAGATACACTGGTACATATACAGGGTGTTAGTTTGAACACCGTTATCCTTCTAGGATATCATTGTACCCCATAATAATAGTTAGATCATCATTCTAACTTTTATTATGGGGCAACCCTGAAATCACGAAAAAAAACCAGCTGTTCCATACAAGGTTTATCGATCTTGGACAAAATGTATGGAACAGCTGTTTTTTTTTCCTGATTTCAGGGTTGGCCCCATAGTAATAGTTGTTCATAATGACGAGTACAATGATATCCTAGAAGGATAACGGTGTTCAAACTAACACCTGGTATAGCCGACATTATTTCATTGATTCACATGAGTTCGGGAAGGAAGAAGCCGTGTTTTTTTTTAATAATTTCTATTTACGGTGTAATAATTTATTATAAGAATTTGTGACTTTTTTGATTTTATTCCAGCCCTAGATCCGCAGTTTTTAATCTAAATCTACAATCTGTAACAAAAAGGTTCAACCATACCGAAGGGTATGTATGTACTCATCATTATGAACAACTTTTCCTACGGGGCCAAACCCGAAATCGCGAAAAAATATCAGCTGTTCCATACAATTTTGTCCAAGGTCAACGAACTTTTTGTATGGAATTTCGCGATTTCAAGGTTGGCTCCATAGTAAAAGTTGTTCATAATGATGAGTCATACATACCCTACAGTATTGTTGAATCTTTTTGTTACACATTTTATAAATAAGTCATTATGTTTTGGCTCATAGTGAATTAATAACATACAGTAGTGATTAACCCAAATCGCTATGAAAATTAAATATAACAGTTATTCACCAGTTAAATGTGTGGTTGTTAGCAAACACCAGAGCATCTTAAGATTAAGATACATTGCGTTTCGGAATTTAACAGCAACACTGTAATTAGCTAGATTGTGGCTAAGCCAGCAAAAAATAAACTAAATCATCCCCTAAAATACTAAACTAAATATTAATTCCATAAAAAAATTAAATTAATTAAATAAAAACAATTCACTTTAGCATAAAAAATATCAGAACGGTTTACTGGTCATGACCTCATGACCAATTATTTATATATATGGAAATTATAGTATTTACAGACTTTCAAATAAGTTTCCCTTTTGCGATGATTATTAGATTTTAGTGTGAAAATTTGGTTTTGACACATTTTGCTTTTATTTATATGGGATTACTCAAGTTTAAAAGTCGGATACACCCCGCGCCCGCAGAGCAATCGCTGTCGTCACGCAACGCACTCGCGCCTGTCTCAGTGTTCACTCCTTGAAAAAGATCACCGGATGTGTGTGACTGCAACTATAGCCAGTGTAGCCGACTTCATTAAACGTGAATAATCCCATGTCAATAAAACAAAAAAGGCAATTAGTTTCACACAGGATTCAGCTTTCAGCGGTCAGCTCTTTAAAAAAATACGTATTTTGGTTTGAAAACTAGCACGTATAACCATTTACCTACCTATAGAATATATTTACAGATCTATCTTAGGTCGGTACTGCAACCGGAGCGGAGGATCTCGGAATCTCCACCGTGTTACGTACACGAATTTCAATGTATGATCCTTGCCTAGCAGCTCGTCGTTACATAGTATGTCGATCTGAAAAAAGACATATTATATTTTAAAGCTTTTTGTAGACGTACCACTGGTCTTTCAGTGACAAAACATCGTGCGGAAATATGCATACACCCGAAGAAGAAATTCGATGGCGTATGTGAATAGTCCAACCCACAGCTGGGCACGTGTGGTGGTTATAGCCCAATCGCCCTTTGAGGGAGGTCTACATCCAGCAGAGGACTACTAAAAAGACAAATTATGCATTTATTCGTCGGCCATTGTAAGGGAAATCGTATTAAATGGATTCTATTAAACTTAATTTAAATATAATATTTAATTGAATATTATACTATACTTATATGTATACAAAATCTCACAAAAAGATTCAATAATACTGAAAGACGTACGAAGGTATGTACTCATCATTATGAACAACTTTTACTATGGGGCCAACCATGAAATAGCGAAAAAATAATCAGCTGTTCCATACAAAAAGTTCATTGACTTTGGACAAAATGTATGGAACAGCTGGGTTGGCCCCATAGTAAAAGTTGTTCATAAGGACATACCCTTCTGTATTGTTGAACCTTTACGTTAAACATTGTATATTCCTATAGTTTTTATATGTATAAATCAGTAATGTTCATGTTTCTACAACGTCTTTTAATAATTACAGAAATAGATCTATGATTTATATGCCACTTTAGGCATATACTTACTATAAATAAAATTATAGAATAGTCAGTTACAGGATGGGTCAATCATATCGTCACCATCCCGAATCGATCCTAGACCAGATTAGCACAGGACCATTTTTTTTTACATTGAGTGACGAGATGAGCTAGACGTTCGCCTGGTGGTAAGCGTCACGCTTGCCACTAACAGTAGCAGTGCCAGAATTGTGAACTTGCGAGCACAATCCTGCGCCGCACTGCACTGCGCTCGTCACCATGAGATATCAGTTAAATCTCTTCTTACCCAGTAATTTCTCTGGTAACATTGCCCTTCAAACCGGAACCCAGTAATGCTTGCACACTACTGCTTAGCGATTGAATAACTGGCAAAGGAATGGTACTTCCCCAGGCGGACTCTGCAATAGAGTCCTACCACTACATAAGTAGATGGCATAGTAAGAAAGAGGCCTATACCCGGCGGAGGGATAAGGAAGGCTGTGGATGATGGAAAATGAAATTACTTCTCTATACTTCTCCATGCAGTTGAGCACTTTCTTAGCAACAAACTTCTTGAGGTGGGTGATGGTGGCTTGAGCTGAACACCGGATAAAACTGCGCTTTAAAGTGCGTAGCGACGTCGATATACACTCCAAGCACACATTCACCTAGAACAAGAGTTACGAATTTTATTCTGTACTTCTGCACCTTAGATCAAAATATACTATAGATACAGTCTCTATGAAAATTAAACCTCATAAGTGACCCAGCGCAACTGCTTACTTATACAGATATCATACCTCTCCAGCTAATATAAAAAAGTCCACAAACGGATATTGTTACATTTTAATAATTAACCTTAATACCCTGTAATAGCATTGTAAAACATTCGGCATCGTAGCACGTCACACGCGAATGATAGCAAAACAAGGCATATTACTTTGTTTATGCCTTGTTTTGACGGTGCCGTTTTCAAGCGGCTTTCGGGGATTTACAGTATATTTCATCACAGTTCTGCACATATTTTTTTTTAATTTTAGAAGTATCATTAGTATAAGTTCAACAAGCCTAATGTATCAACAAGCTAGTGGAAACAAAACACAATTATGTATCCACAAGCAACAACAACAAACAAACAAAATATGGCTGTTATGGGCAAGCATGTTGCTTCCCACCAGCCAGGCTATTCAAAATTATTACTGGTACAGGATTAAAACTTATTAGATCAACTGCAGCAGAGTTAAATAAAGAGTCGAAGCCAAATGTGGACTTGTAATAGTTATATTAAATTTCATATACCAAAAATCCCTAAATGTGTATTTTTTTTAATGGTTTACTTTACATAATGGTTTTTTTAGTTATTCTAAGACTTCTTTATTCAGTTGAATGCAGTAAACAAGTATTGCCACTGGCGTATCAATATGTGTACCTGTTCATCTTTTCTATGGCAGTCGGTGTTGTCGGGTTGGTCGGGTTCGTCACCAGCTCCTGATTTGTCTGCCGCTAGCGCTGCGTCTTTAGGGCAGGGGAGCCCGCGCGCGCGATAGAAGTCTCGTTCGCGTTTCAGCTCATCTGAAGTGGCAATATTGAAGTAGTATAATTCTCTTACAGAGTTCACTTAGGACATTAAGCAAGCAAGATGTGCCTGTACCTTTTGACATTTAGTCATTGACTCTTTGTTATATACAGGGTTAGTTCTAATCAGTTAGCCCTTTTCCTTCCTAGTTCAATATTAGCAATTTTTTATAACAAGCAATGTATGATAAAAGTTAGAGGACTCCTAAAATCATTCTCGAACTATCGTAATAGGTAACCAGAGGACCGAACGCAACGAGCCAAAGATTGAGTGAAATAGACAATTACTTCAGTACCTAAAACAGAGCGTGATAGCATTATCTATCCTTCCTCACTGGGCTCGTTCGTGTCTCATCGTTCGCGACTTCGCGACGTCGAGTGAACTAGACAGCTGAACTAAGAAGTAGCTACATTTTATCTGAAGTAGTGAATGAAGGACGAACACAGCTGAAGTACTTCAATTGAAGGATTCATTCAAGAACGACACACGGCTACTAGGTACTATTATATTGTAACGTGGCTGAAAAGTTGAAATAAATAATAAATTATTGTTTTATGATGTTCGTTGACTAAGCCCCAATGATAAACATAATTATCTTATCTCTGTCTCTGTGATGTATGTAACTACTTTCTTGCAAAATTACAATTGTGAAATCACATCATCCGTTAAAATCAGTACTGAAGCCTAGTTTGCATTAGAGTAGTGAGTAATTTAGTAATTTTTTTACTTAAAACAACAGGTTCGGACCAGCAGGGCTATCATGTAACTTTTCGGGATCGCGATTCGGATACAAGTTGTCAAAAATGGACACTTGTCACTGTCACTGCCAAAACTCATTTGACCCTGCAGGGCAGGACGAAACGCCAAAAGACCGATGGATTTGCTTAACTTAATTAAGGAAATCAATTTCGATAACGATAGCGAGACAATTCCCTCCGTGATACTGTGAAGCTGTGACATTGACAAGTGACAACTCGTATCCAAATCGCGATGCCGAACAGTTACATGATCGACATGACATGAGCCTGCTGGTTAGTCAGAGCTCAGAGCGCCAGTGAGAAGAGGCGCGAGGAGGGGGCGCTACTCGTCTGAAAAATTAGATTAAAATGGATTGACTTGACTCAATTGTGTTCTAATGTACTCTACAACATTTTTGCTGTTTAGACTCAGTTACTTAATTACTCACTACTCAACACAGTGCAAACTAGGCATAACAGAGTCAAACAGTTACTTTTGTATTTGCAATATTAGTGTTCGTTGGTTACTTACTGTCCTGCAAATCTGGGACCAGTTTGTAGACAATATCTTGCATGGTGCGGTCGAAGCTGATGTACTGTAGTGGATGTGACTGATGGATCACTATATTGCATGTTGGACATGTGTTGTTTTCCTCCAAATGCTTCACAAGGCAGCTTTTGCAGACTGAAAAAAGTGTGAAGTGAGGTTATGGAAATAATATTTTACGGACATATTGCTGGCCGTTATACTTCGTAATCGACGCTTTTATTGGTTGTAAAGTTCTGTATACAACGTGAGCGAAGTTTATGTTTTGGTAGCACCTCATTAGTGGCAAATAGAGGTCACTAGTCTGCGAAACTTTCCGACAAAGCAGCTCGATATTCAACTGCAGAATTGGCTGTGTCATAACCAGAGTTATTTTAAGAATAGATTAATAGAGGAATTAGAACGTAGGAGTAGTTGTAAAAGACTAAAATACTTACACGTATGAAGGCATTCAGTGACGGTGGTGGCGTCAATAAAATATCCTCGGCAAATTTTGCATGTTATGTGGCTGTTTAGTGTTTTTAATTTTATCCTCCTTTCCATGGTCATCCTAGAACTACGGTTGTGTGAAAAACATCAGAGAAAGTAATGAAAAACGAATATAAAACAAAAAATTGGAACAGAAATGCAAAGGCAAACAACACAATCAGACGAACAACATAGAGTAAGTAACCATTGAGCATTTAACTAGAAGAGACGGGACTTCCATACATCGAGTCAATTTAATCGAGTCAATATTTCATTATTTTTTTACGAATTTGTGTCGCATCTTGTAGCCAATATAACAAGTAAGTACTTCATTCGCACCACATGGGTACCAACCAAACAAACGAATAGGGTTGTAACAGTCCAGCTTTTATCGATAAAATGTACCGGCTAATGCACAGACTAAAAAACCCTTTTTTATATTTTACCGGATAATCCATATTACAGTAACGTTGGAATTAGATGTAAGCAAAATGAAACGCAATTTTATATTCAAACTATTTATCTAGGTAACATTAAAATACAAAATATAGTAGCCAGTCGCGCGTGTGAAATCCGAAGGCACCCGCGCCATTTTGCGCCGCTTATACAATTTTTCAATACCAACACGCGACCATGCTAGCGCGCTATCTTCAGCGTACGCCCTGAAAGAAACAAAAACAATACATATTATGGGGTGGTGATTGTTCTTTTTATACGATTGTGTTATGGACGTGACGGCAGCCTCTCTAAAAAATCCAAAAAAAAACTAAAATAATGTTTATTTTAAGCAGTATATATGTTGGCGTCTTCATCAGTCTTCGTTGAATTCGTTGCACAGTATTTCACTTGTGCTGGAGACGTTGATGTAAGGCGCAGGCTTTTTCAATATAAATGTGTATTTTCTTTAGGTCAAATTGGGCCTAGATTTGGGGCTAGGGGATAAATTATTATTTTCGGGGCTCAACAAGTCGAAAAAAGGCTAGATCTAGCCCGGAAGGGGCTGAGTTGGCAACACTGTTTACGCACCCGAGTGTGGGCAAGTGATTAACTGTTAATGTGGTGTTACATGTAATTTCAATTTGTTTTCAAAAATCTGAAGAAGCTTGTAATAAATAATCCTCAAGCTTATGCTAACGAAAAATATGCTTAGGTAGAAATCTAGCTATAGTTATTATTATTGTTTGTTAATTATGTATGTTGTTGCTGTTGTCCCTATTTAATGATCATTTTTGGTGAACATTGAATCGAATGCCTACAATATAATTTAAATCTCTAAGCAAAAAAAAAATGTTTGGGCAATAGTAAAAATTCAGAACTTCTTTACTCTAATATCCGAGATATAAATCTTTGCTGCTGGGCGCTGCCGCTGGATACGATTCGGGCCATTTCTATTGACCGAATTGTTCATGGGGTTTTAACAGTTCACTTTCATGAAATACAATGAGAAAAAAACACTATTTAGCACTATTACATTATTATTATTACTTTGAAAACGTGAGTAACCCCGTATAAATAAAACAAAAATCCTTTTCTATAAAAAGTATGCTTGCGTTTAACCATATATAATAATCACTAAATTATCGGTTTCTAAGTTATCGATAATTTTGGTACATCACTATCTTTGTTTATTTAATGTAAGCAATCTTTTTAGTTCTAATTTATATGTACGTTTACTGCCGTATGCGGCTACAAAATGTAATTTGATGCTTACCGGGCCTCATCCAAAGGAAACTTGGCCATAAACATCCATTTTTTGTTTCCAATGCGGCAGATTCTAAACCCGCAAATTTCGCACGTAACACTCCACGTTTTTGGCGGCATTTCACTCCAAGCTCACCTACACTCTTAGTTCACAATATCAAGTTATTAGATAGTTCGGGTAACTATTATAAATGTAATTAAATTCACAAGTAAAAAATAAAATAAACAAACGGACAAAGAACGGCGAATGACTGGGAATGAGCGAATGAACTGATGACCGACGACGGGCGGATGGATCTACCCCCGTCCCACCCCGCCTGCAGGCCGCCATTATTTGCGACACAAACTCCATACAAAAATTCAATTTGTTCGTAGTGTCGTCAGCCTGTAAGTAACCTAATAAGAGACGGGTGTTCCATAGAGTTAAACGAAAAAAACAGTCACTCAAAATGTTTTTTCTTAAATACCAATAAAAAAACAATTAAAAGTATGAAAAAAAATATAAAAGGATATTGAAAAAATAACTTTTGACGTAATGGCAGAGCTGACATTGTCAGCCTGACAATATAATCACCTCAAATAGGGATGTACATATTTTTTTATCGATAAATTTACTACAAAAATGTAGGGGGGGTTGTGGGGGGGGGCGTAGGATAATGTAGGGTATATTAATTTAAGATCTCTGTACACTTAGTTGCAAATAAATAAATATGAATGTATTTTATTTCATTTTTGGCAGTTTTGTTTTATTTTTATTTAGTGAGATTATCCATTACATACAAACATAAATCTAATCTTACAAAAATATCTAATCTTTTTCACTTCTCTCTTTATAATATTAGTAAGTAAGTAGTGTAGATGGCCGTTTTTTTTTTGATTGTCTTCGATTTGCTGAAAGAATCCACTGATGGTGACATCTTCGATGATGTTGTATCTCAAGGATCTTGTGGTAAAGCATTATCTTCGCGCTCTTGGCGGTGATTAAAATTGAGTCATTCGAGGGTATCATGTGTTTCGATCTTGCTGTTCGCTCCATCTCAGTCTCATGCAGAGTCGCAATACCACTTTCTGCACTGCAAGCTGCCATAAGTATTGTCTTTTCATGGCTCCCCGGATAACCTGGAAAGTGACGTTATTATTATATTATATGGCTGCTTCCGCCTCCTCTAGTCCCTCTTAAATTAGATTATTGCTTCCTAGACTGTTTTTTAATTTTATTATTATTGCGCTATGAGCGCGAACACCAAGCGCGTACTGGCGCTATTTTGTATTTTTTTAACGTAAATAATAAACATCGACAGTCGATAAAAAAATGGACAAACACTATTGTTAGACTATTTATGGCTTATTTTCTTAATATTCCTTATTCTTTAAGCTAAAACTGTAAATCAAGTAATTCTTATTCTATAACAGCCTTACAAAATTAGTTTTTGATGCTTACCTATCTTCATCCAAAGGAAATTTTGCCAGGAAGATTCGCTTTTGGTCATTTGACTGGCCGGATTTAATACCACATATTTGACACGTTTTCATTATTTTTCATTATTATTAGGTTACACTCATTGAACTCATTCACATAATACCATGTTTTTACGTGATAAATTTAGGAATTTTGGTTAAAACAGGAAAATTATGCTTAACAATAACAACAACATTTTGACAACTAAATTAAATATTGACAGTAAAACGTGCTTAAAACTCTTTGGTTGGCGACTGCGTAAATAGATAACTAACCTAAGCACTTTTATTCCGGGAGTTTTTGGCGGGAACGCAAAAAATTATGTCGCCGCATTGTACCTATTATTTTCCAAAACTTGTGTTTTTTCGGGTTTTACTGCATTAAATTAGTGGCGTTTTATTAATTAAGTGCCAGTTGACGTGCATGAGTATGGGAAATTAGTATAATATGGTGTAATATGTCTTTCGTGTTGTTTCCATAACTCCGAAGAAGCTTGTAGTAAACTTGCCACGACATTATTAGGACATGATTGGACTTGACCGTGACTTACTGTGTGTGACTTGGACTGAGGCTAAAACTCATTTAGTCGGAATAAGAAGGATCGATGAAGAAATATTTATTCGGGTGAAGGCCTAGTATCCATGGCCAAGAAACATATAAAACACCATTATTCCTAGTGACCATTTCATATATGTCTTGTCTATTCATGTCACTATGGCACTCTCGCCAGGCTGACGAACAAGACACAGACTATTGCGTTTCGTTGCTACTTGCTATGGGTTTGTTCCAATGTTCCATTCGAACTTCGAAACGACAGCGACACAATCTTCTACCAGAGAAATCTATAAATTTCTTTGACTTCTACCAACTTACGGCCTTACTTAAAAAAACTTTTCAACCGTTAGTCACTGCTTAAGATGTTCTGCCATCTTCTCTCTGATGTGAAGTTGCACGTGCTAGAAAAGGACAGAGAAGTTTAAGCAGTGAGTGAGTAGAATCGAGATTATTTTAGGTAAGGCCGTTAATTATGAGCTTCTTGACTTCTAACGTAGTACTATTGTTTATTCTGTGCTTCTACTAGAAATCTTCTAAATGTGCTTCTAATATAAAATATTTTATTCTAACACTAGATTAAACGGCAAAAAAATTATTTATTGACCGGATTTTCATCCACATATAAAATACGTACTATACAAAATAAAATAAAACAGACTAGGTAGGTATACATACTAATTATACATAATTATAAAAACTAAAAACTACACAATGGGCCTATGATATGTGTAATGAAGGGGGCTGGAGTCCCATACATTAAGCATTTAACTAGTATATAGTAAAAGTCGCACCGAAGCCACCAGCTAGTATGTAGTATTTTTGTAAATATTAATTAATCAAGTTCTCTGTTATTTTCTCGATAAACTCATTTTCACGACTCATAAAATCTTAAGTTATGAACTAAACGAAACGCACGCAGCTCCCATTTTAGTTTAGTGCTGCCCAAGAAAACCGTACATTTCCGAAAAAAAGTCGACTAAAATTAGTAAACCGAATTAGTTGTAGTAGTAGTAAGTACTAAAAACTCAGAGTGGCTGAGAGTGGGGAGTTTTGGCGGGAACACGGAAAAATCATGTCGCTGCCTTAGATAAACTCACTGGTCGCTGCATTCTATTATTTTTTTAAACTAGTGTTTTTTCTCGATTTAATGATTAAAAATTGTGGCGTTTTATTCATTGAGTGTTGAATTACATGCACGAGCGTTGGCAAGTGATATAATGTAGTGAAACATGTCTTTTTGTGTTGTTTTCAAAACACCGTAAAAGCTCATAGTAATGTCATCACAACTTTTCTAAGGCATGACTTGGACTCGACTTTGACTAATTTCGTGTGGCTAACTGTGATTTCATGATATATTTGGCTTGATAATACTACCTACATAAACTTGAACATTCATACATACTTGACTCTGGCAAAAAAAAACCCAGAGTGGAGTTTTGGCGGGAACACTGTAAAATCATGTCACGTCATTCTATTATTTTCATAATTCATACGAGTTTTCAAAACTACTTAGGTAGAAGCAGCGACAATGATGAAATGATTGGATGGGAAATAAGCGCACAGATTTTGAAGACTATAAGTTGAGCGCCAGCTCTCCTCTCGCGTCAGTCATACTCTGTCTTTGCGACATGCTAGCCGTACGATACGACAATATAAACTTTTAATACGTGTACATTGTTCTCTATTTGTCATGTAGTAATTAGATTCGCTATTTCTATTTTCTGGCAAATGTAATATGCATACTTTAACTAGGTATGCTTCATTGTGTTGACTTGTTAATTTTGAACGATTTGCAAGCGCTTGGCCCGTCCATTCCATTATCACTGTCGCTGGGTATAAGCATAAATAAAGCCGCCACAATATAAACCAAAATGTGGTCCAAATCTTCTCAGCCATTTTTGCGTGAATGAGTAACTAATATCGAAAATCCAAATTTCACAAATTGGATTGGATAGGAAAAAGCAGAAGCTATATTACCTGAATATTACTCTTCTCTATGGCAGTGTTTTTCAATCTCTTTGATTTCGCGACCTCTTTACAGGTTGAGATATTCTAGCGACTCCCTTACAATGTACAAAGGATTAATTAAATTAGAAGACGATATGCTCTAAATTCAATCATCAAATGGTTAAATACTAATAACTTAAAAATTAATATAAATAAAACAAACTTGATGCAATTTTCTCAAAGATTTAATTACATAAATGACATAAACATACATTATCAAAATAATAAAGTAAAGGAGGTTGATGTTGCCAAATTTCTTGGTATTACAATTGATAAAAAATTGAACTGGAAGGCACATGTTGAGGAGCTTTGCAAAAAGCTTGGAAGCTCGGCATATGCTCTCCATAGACTTGCTTCAGTTGTAAAAACAGATGCATTGTTAACATCTTATCATGGTTTGGTCGCATCACTATTGAGATATGGTTTGATTTTCTGGGGCAATTCAACAGAGGTGGAACGCGTATTTAAGGCACAGAAACGATGCATTAGAGTAATGTTTGGACTTAACAGCACTGATAGCTGTAGACCAAAATTTATTGAATATAAAATTCTATCACTTCCGTCACTTTACATCTTTGAAGTAGCATGCTTTGTTAAAACTAACCCGAACTATTTTCCTCTTACAAATGATAAATCTAAACGTAATAGACGTGACAAACACAAGCTTCTCATAGTAAACCGCAATAAGAAATTATTAAATGATAGCATTTTTTGTATGGGACCGGTAATCTATAATAAGATGCCAAGAAACCTTAAAGATCTAAATACTAATCTGTTCAAATTGAAATTAAAAAAAATACTACTGACTAAGTGCTATTACACCGTAAAAGAATTTATTAATGATAAGGGATTTAATTGGAATACTAACATTGACTAACTAATAATGACATTATAACATTGTGGACATTGTATTTAACTTGACATAACTACTATATTATGACATTATCTTTGTACACTAACAATACTAATAACTTATAATTAGCAAGTAATGAATATGCCAGGGCTAATATTGCATGTCTATTTAGAGACAAGTTTGTTTTCGGAGCTCTTTAAAAACAGATTATACTCTGTATGTTACATCTAGTTTTACCAACAAACTGCAATAAATATATTTGATTTGATTTGATTTGATTTGATTATGCTTTAATGATTTTACATATTTTGATGGATTTATTCATTATTAGGACCTTACACACTGCAAGAAGCCGCGAGTGTTGAAAGTAAGTAAGTAGGTCAAGATTACCCGCGACTATGACTTGGATGCCAGCTTGCGCTTGCTTCTTTTTGCCCGCGACCCTCCGATCAAGGCTGTACGACCCACAGATTGAAAAACACTGCTCTATGGCAAAAAGCGAGAGTAGGCTCACATTACTCTTCTCTATGGTAGGCTCGACTCTCGAGTATAACACCGGTATATTACTCTTCTCTATGTAGAACACTTTGTGATTGGTACGACTGAAGAAAGGATACCTTGAGATTATCGGCTTATTGCTATTTCGCCATCTAAACCTACTTCGTAACATAAAGGCATGCGTCCACCAGCAGGGCTAACATGCGCACCGCGAGAAAATGTTGTCGTGTCTTTATGTCGTGCGAAAACGAGACAAACTTATACAGATTCGTAGCCTTGTCCTGTTTTTAAGAATCGAGAAATTTTTCTCGCGGTGCGCATGTTAGCCCTGCAGGCCCTGCAGGCGTGCCGGTCGGGCCGCATCGCAACACGAAATACGCCTGCCTGTTTTGTATGAAATATCGGTCCACTAGCGAGGGATCGGGGCGGCGCGGCGGCGGGGCGAGCCGCAACGCATTTATATTATACATTTTTGTATATACAAGAGCATCGATGCGGCGCAGACCGTTCCGACCCGATCCGCCACTAATGGACGCCAGCCTTTATTGTGATTCCACTGAAGTGTCTCGTTTTCTGTTGCCGATAGAGCGGAGACTATCGGCCTTACTTAATCAGTGCTCAAACTTCTGGCTTGTTCTTGCACGTGACACTTCAGGTCAGTGAGAAGCTGTCCGAGTATCTTAAGTTTGAGCAACGTTTTTAAGTAAGGCCGTTAATGTTTTGAGATCATCATAGATAGACCCCCAGGACAACCAATTTCGATCATGATATAAAATAAGGATAACTCAAAATAGAATGACTTTATTTTATCAGTTTTAAACTTACACATATCACACTATTTAATATTATCTAGCAAAATAAATTACTTCACTTTCCAAACTTCAGGTAATTAAATAATACAGTTAAATTACAACTTGTCAAAAAAGAGTAAATACGAACCAATATCGCAAATAATTCTAAATACTAGCAACACTGTAGTATGTGCCAGTGCCGTAACTAAGCCGATGCCCGCAGGGCCCAGGCACACAGGGCGTAG
The DNA here is from genome assembly GCA_905404285.2 of Erannis defoliaria. Taxonomy (NCBI): domain Eukaryota; kingdom Metazoa; phylum Arthropoda; class Insecta; order Lepidoptera; family Geometridae; genus Erannis; species Erannis defoliaria. Next base: position 3,312,911 of record FR990066.1, on the reverse strand, counting down.
TAATAACCAGACCTGGGGCCGTACCGTGAACCGTTTATAGCGGGACCGAATAGGTTCAGCTGCGCGACCGCGAATCTTATTGCGAGGTGATCATTCACAGTCGCGCAGCGTCGGCAACTGAGCGTACGGTCTAGGCGTTTATGGTACTGCCCGAGCACCCCTATTCCCAACTCCATCGTAAAGGTTTCCGGTCGGATCCACACTATCCGTCCCTCATCTACATTCAGGATGACAAGGATGGACGGAGTGAAATTCGAATCGGAAGTTTCCGTCGCCATTCTAAATAGGGGTGCAGGACCAAGTAAAGTAATGGAGCATGCATGGGCGCTTTTATATAAATATACAAATACTCGTATGCTCGCACCCGTGGTTTGTATACGATTTTACGTGCCGCCTCGGGGAGGAAGTGGTTCCTTTCGCTCCGCGTAGCGAGGCTAAAGTAGCCACTTTAGCCCCGCAGGCATGTAAAATATATTTTTATCTGTTTCTATCCTGCTGGTTGGATAAGCGGTACCTTAAGATCTGTGGAAACTGAATCCGTAAGTTTTTTGTTTGTTAATATTATCCTATGTTTCAGACTCTTCCATATTTGACATAATTATTAAATGAGACAATATGATAACTGATACAAATAAATAACTGAGATTGAAAATAAACTTAATTTATGGTAACACTCTTTTAAAGGCTCTTTGAAAATAATAATAATAAATGAAGTTTTAGTAATAAATTACATGAAGTCTAAATTTTACTTTACATGACTACTTTAAATAAATTAAATGAAGTTATCAGTAAAAATAAAAACAACAACAGAAGAAACTACATTATCCCGAATTGGTATCCTGTCTCTATGCCCGAAGCTTTCAGTTTTCAACAGACTTAAAAAAAGGAAGTTCTCAATTCGATTGTTACACAATTACTTCGCCAACTAAGCATTGATTTTGATGATTCTTTATTTGTTTGGTAGGTCATACTTCAGAGGTGGTCCCATATACATTTTATTGAAATCGGTTCAGTAATTTGGTTTTTAAATCAAATTAACTGGAAAAAAGATGCCATCCAGGTAATGGGAAACTTTCTGACAGCTGTCACGACGTAGTTCTACAGCCAAAGGATAGATGGCGCTGACGAGACATGATTCTTTTTTTTCGCATTTCTTTACTGAAAAAGCAAACACGACGAATTACTAATCCGCACTTACTAATTTGTGTTGTGGAAGAATAGAAGCATAGTAAATATCATGGGCAAGTATTTTGTTAGACAAACAATAACAAAAAAAGCATGACAATACAGGAGGTATTCACAATTCAATCGGAAAGGTTTCTGTTCAGATCCACATTATCCGTCCCAGTCCTCTACATTCCGGATGACAGAGACGGAGAATGTTGATCCAAACGGAAACCTTTCCGATTGAGTTGTGATTACCTCTGCTAATGTAAATTAAATAAGGTTTTTTTTTACTTTTGAATTTGATTCATTCATTCAAAATCTTCAGAACCACAGACTAGGTAGTGTTACTATTCAGAATCATGTCTGGTCAACGCCATCTAACGGATTTATATGTTTTATCTGGCTGTCAAAAAACCGCCTATTGAAATTTAAGTCCAGTTGTTTTTTATTTTAAGACGTACTTGTGTTTCGAAGCTACGATAGTGACTCCCTTTTTCATCTTCACAAATAATTCTATGGTACAGAGATCTGTAGAAAACTGTTAAGCGATATTTAATAGATTTCTTCAGATAAGTCAGTCACACTAATATAGTAAAGGTACAAAGAACTCGGTGAGTTGGAAGGCGTTTTCTTAAAATAAGAAAAGAAAAGAAAAATGCAAACATGACGTGACAAACACCAAACTCCAAAAAAATATATACAACCTAATTTTATCTCTGCGTCTCATCACATTCAACATCTAGCTTCTTCGCGGACGTATTTAGAACTTTAAACATTTTTCCATTCTGCGTGTTATGCAATATAATCTTATAATGTTCTGAAGACGGAACAGGCATGTTTGGTTTACAATGGTCTCTTTTGAAATGCCTACTCAGGTGACTGGTTTGCGTGAACTTCCTCTCGCACACCTTACATTGGTATTTTTTCTCTCCGGTGTGGACTACGCGATGTTGTTTTAAAGCGGACAGCGTGTAGAATGTTTTCCCGCACTCGCAGGGGTAGTCGCGCTGGCCCTTGTGTCGTTTTAGGTGGACATTGTATGCAGAGCTTGTCACGAACCCGCGGTGGCACTCTTTGCAGGTATATCTGTGAAAAAATAATACGCTTTTTTTAAAATAAATACAACCGACTTCAACTTCGAATACCTGGATGACATTTTCATATTTTCTAGTAATTTTGATTTAAAAACCAAACTACTGAACCGATTTCGATAAAATGGTTATGTTTATTATATACCACCTCTGAAGTATTACCTATAAAACAAAAAAAGAATCATCAAAATTTGTTCATAATTGGCGGAGAAATAGCGTAACACACAAAAAAAATGCAGTCGAATTGAGAACCTCCTTTTTGAAGTCGGTTGAAAATAGTAAAAAAATAATATTGGTCGATATTTGACACAGCGCCATCTAGCTTCAAACTAAGCAAAGCTATGGGAACCAGAAAAGTAATAGAATGCTTATTTTTTTTTTGGAAATACATCTTACTTATATTATAAGTAGCTGCGCCCCGCGGTTTCACCCGCGATCCTTGTGGTAAAAAGTACCCTATATTTTATTCCAAGGTATTAAAGCTACCTCTATACCAAATTTCATCCAAATCCATTCAGCCGTTCAGCGTGTAGGAGTCCTTCGTAATACTTCATAGTGAACTTTGTTACTTTGATTTGAACTAAAATGCAAACCGCGTGACTTTGGTTTGTCATCCCTGGCCAATAATAAAAGTTTTACAACGATGAGTAAAATAACTTTTTTTTTTTGGTATTGTAGTACTGTTCAGCTTACTCATAAGTGATTAAATCTCCGATCGGGACTCACCTAATGTCTTTCTTATGTATTCTGATGTGTATGGAGAGATTGCCCGAGGTGGCGAAGGTCTTGGTGCACATGTGGCAGGAGTAAGGCTTCTCCCCGCTGTGGATCCGCTGATGCACTTTTAGGTCTGCCTTTATCGGGAACCCTGGATACGACAATACTGAACATTATAGGTATAGATATTATGTATTTACAAATAAAAGTAGAGTATTTTATCTGCTGCTTGCGTCCCATAGTACTAGCCTTGCTTATATGTGTATATGCCATGCTATATGTATATGCTATGGGGCTAGATGGCGCTTGAAATATTCACCAATATCTATTTCGTTATTTTATATCTCATTTGCAGACCACAAGATGTTTCAGTAATTATTTATCGGAGATAAGGAAGCGGAATGCCGACGTTCGAGCTTCAGTGGCGTGGCGTGCCTTGTGAGAGGGCTAAAAAACATTGCTTTGTTCCGGTTTAATGCAGTGTAGTGGTTTAATGCGTGTGGTATGAGCAGGGGGTGTCACTCCGCAGTTTAGGTATGTTCAGCCGGCGCTCCGTCCAGGTGGATAATGCAAGGCAGAAGTCAGTCGCCGCCCGCACGCTAGCCTCGTCGCACGTAACTAAGCATACGTGATAGAAAGAGAGCGGTATATCTGGTGAATATAGCGAGCGGTATCCAGCGCTGTGCGAGTTGAATTGCTACTTTATTGCCTAGTAGATAGAGTCCTTATTTATTTAAATTCCTTTGCGGAGTTAACTTTCTGTACATAGTACTATTATTTATTCTGTGGTATGAGGGTAATGCCGTAATGCCCTTGACTTTGTTTTGTTACTCAAGCTTATAGGATTTTTTGTTTACTATCGAAACTACAGTCAGAGCAACTGACATAATTACAATTATTTTGACATTTTACACTGCGCCATCTTGCACCAAACTAAGCAGTTTAAGTATAGGAACCAGCTGATAAGTATAGGAACCAGCTGATAAGGATTCATCACGTACGCCTAGCACACACAACATCGGCTCCGCGAAGAAAATTCTTAAAAAATAGAATCTTCTGAGCCACGCGCGAACTCTTTGCACCAGTGTTTAACAGTCAGAACGAGGGCCCCGGACAAGTGTTTGCAGCCGCCTGGACCTAAGGGTTTTGGAGGAAAGTCGGAAAACCTGGAACCACACACCATCAAGGAAGGTTGGTCAACTACGATACCGCGTCGTGCGCACTCTCGTGTTTATCATATTGTCACGTACGCGGCCGCACGGCGCCGCCTCCGCTCACGACTGAAGACCTTGGCCCGGCACGTACGAGCGAGCTGATAAGATACCTTCCGAGGGACCTCGTCATCATCAGGTACTTAAAAAGCAGCCCTCCCCCCTCAAGATCGCTACCTTCCCTCCCCTCCGAAGTCTTCTCAAGATCCAGTTGAGTTAGAGCCATCGTGTTTGGAGTCTTCAGAATCGGGAGGACGATAGCTACAAGTTGGTTCCTGCCGAAGTGCTGACTGGTGACCTTTGGGAGCGAAGAAGCCACGCAGACGGGGCGAACAGGCAGACCGAAATACGCGATATCATCGAATGACCCAATTGTAGTCACCGCCAAGTGCACCAAGATAATGCTGGACGACAAGATCCTCGAGATGGCTAAGCCTATCGAAGGGAACTCAGATGTCGAGGCAAAATGGGAGAACTGGGTGGTACCAAAGATACAATGGGTCAACGGAGTTCCAGGATGTGGCAAGACAACATGGGTGATCAGACACTTCGATGTGGACCGGGACGCTATTATCACCACAACAACAGAGGCAGCAAAAGATCTGAGGGAAAAGCTATCGCACCGCATCGGAAACTTGGTGAAAACCAGGGTGCGGACCATGGCTTCTTCTCTTGTAAATGGTTTCGGAAGGGAGAGATTCAGTCGCCTTCTGGTAGACGAAGCTCTCATGAACCATTTTGGAGCCATAGTAATGGCCGTAAGGTTGTCTGGTGCCAGCGAACTTGTCCTCATCGGAGACGTCAATCAGCTACCTTACATCGACAGAGAAAATCTCTTCGAAATGAGGTACCATCGCCCAAATTTGGTCACAAACATCAGCCAAGAGTTGCTTTGCACACATAGGAACCCAATGGACGTCGCGTATGCGCTGAGGGAAATATATTCCGGTATATATTCCTCGGCTACCCGTATTAGGTCTCTTGAGCAGAAACGGTACAAAGGAGCGAAAATACCTAGCACCCTCCCCAACACCCTTTTTCTAGTGCACACGCAGGAAGAAAAGGAGACCCTCATAAGCCAGGGATATGGGACAGGCACTGGGTCGCGAACCCTTACCATTCATGAAGCTCAAGGACTAACGTACGAGTCGGTAATCGCCATCAAGACCAAGGCCAAAATGAAGCTGCACGAAAGCGTCCCGCACGCAGTCGTTGCGATATCACGGCACACCGGGACCTTCATTTATTACGCCGACGACATCGAAGACGATGCCATCAGTCGATTCGTGCGGCGAGCGTCGGCTGCGTCACCGAAGACCATCAAGGAGTACAACCTCCAAATGGCCATAAAAGATCGGAACGTGGCGGTGATGGAGGCTCTGGGCCGGGAGGAGGCGACGAATCAGACGATATTAAAGTGACCACTGATAGAGTCAAGCAAAGACTGGATCTACTGGTGATTGCTTTAATTGATAAGAGGAAAAAAAAAATACTAGAGTAAAACAGTATAGTATAATTAATAAAGTAAGTAATCCTACTGTTGTAGGCATTGCGTGTATACCCGGAGCACTCACGCTCACTAAAAAGCTTCTTCTTGCGGCGGCGTCGTGTGTCGGGTCGCCCTCTTCCCTCCAATATGGTTGAGGAGAGCGATGGCTGGCACATGCGTCAACTCGTGAACGGGTGCTGCTTGCGGGAGCTGGACTGCTCGGAGTATACACGCAATTCTAGCAATAATTAGTAATACTTAGTTAGGTTCCTTTGGTATATTCTTTTTGTAAAGCCTTCAGCTTTTAAGTTATTAAGTGTAAAATTTAGTTTATAAAAAAATGTTAAAGTTGACAAAAGGCACGGACCTACAGTCCGTGGAGCTAATAAATAATTTAAAAAAAAAAAAAAAAAAAAAAAACCAGCTGATAAAATACTTAGACATGTAACAAACGTCTACTTTTACCAGAGAGATTACTGGGTATGAAGAGATTTAACATCTAAGGTGACGAGCGCAGTTCAGTGCAGCGTAGGATTGTGTTCGTTCACAATTCTGGTACTGCTACTGGTAGTGGCAGGCGTGACGCTTACCACCAGGCGAACGTCTTGCTCGTCTCGTCACTTGATTGTATAAAAAAATAAAAACATCTATGTTCGTTATTATAAATTTTCCTGGGTGGGAATCGAACCCACGCCCTACAGCCCTCAAAGCAGACATACTACCAACTGAGTTTCATGGCAGTCAATAAAACAATAACGTGTGAGAAGCACGTCAGTTTCCATAGCAAATCTCTGTCTTGATCTCTTGGTAAGCAATATCTACCTTTCCCGCAGTCCTGGCAGAGGAAGGGCTTGTCGCCCTTGTGCCGCTTCATGTGTATGGAGAGCTGAGCGCTCTGAACAAACGCCTTAAAACATATGTCACAGCTGTATTGCTTCTCGCCTGAAATGTCATAATAACCAGTAAAATTACAGTATACAATATAATTATGTGGATTAGTATATGCAAGGATGCACCGCCCGACGGCTCCAACTCATCGGTGGGCGTGGCTAAAAATCATGCTCTCTTCATCAAACAAAGTGTGGGAAAGGGAGAAACAAACAGAAATGAGCGCGCAATTTTTTTCATGTCGACCTTTGGCTGCAGGATTGTGATATTTGTGATACTGAACTAATTTATTAGAACTAAAGTTATTTGAAATTTTGATGTTTTTTTTGTGAACTATATGCATTTTAAAAGTCGCGGGCAACCGGTGGATGCAAATGGCATACAGTGTGGCGGTCTAAGGGGGAGGCCTTCGTACAGCAGTGGACGTCTCCGGGCTGCTGATGATGATGATATGCCGCTTGATACATTATTTTAGAGTTTTCGTACTCCTTAGTTATTTATTTACGTCCAAAGTGGCGTTAAAATTGAGCTAAATACAAGATGATTCCTGGCTCATAACTTTCATGTTTATTCACTTTTTACTTTCTTATCAATTTACAATCCTAGATAATGAAGAGACAAATCGATATAATACTTAGTCTTGGACCTACAACATTACATGATGGAGTAATATTACTTCCCCGTTTCTATGGAGAAGTGACCGGCTTGTTTACTATTGATATATTTTTTTTAGTTTGTTTTTGTCTGAGCCTTCGTAAGAATTTGTAGTTTTAATTATCTGTGTCTACTGGATGTTATTAGTTATCTGTGAATGTCAGAGGAGGATTGTCAATGTCAGTTGGAAAAAAGTATGTAATGATTGTTTTGGCGGGAGCGAGAAAAAACGTGTTGCTGCATTGTATTATTTTCCAAAACTTGTGTTTTTTTGAGTGTTAATGCATAAAAATGGTGGCGTTTTATTCATTATTGCTGAGGGCTGATTTACGCGCAAGAGTGTGGGCAAGTGATATAATGTAGTGAAAAGTGTCTTTTCGTGTTGTTTCCAAAACTCCGAATAAGCTTGTAGTAAAGTTGCCACGACTTTACAGTGACTTACTAGTTGTGACTTTGACCAACTTGACTTGATTTGAAATTCATCAAAAACTTGATATATTAAAATAGTTTGCACTGGCAAATGCACGACGCCATAATCCTCCTAGGAGGAAAAAAGAAAAAATATATATTGTGAATAAGATTAAATAAATAAAAAGTGCAGTATTTACTTCAAGCTATGTTGTTTCATTCAAGCCAATCCCACTTAAATGTACCTACTTAGTAAAACACTGTTTTAAATATCACAGTTGTCCATGATTGTCTACGGGCTATTTATTGTGATAAAGTTGTGAAATGAGCTCCCGCTATATCGGCACAGTTGCATGCACCTTGTCCATGGCAAAAAGATTGAAATCAATAAGGGCATTCGAAACAAAAAAAAACCCTATCTAAGGAATATTCCGTTAATAACCATGAAACCAAAAAAACTATGAATGAATGTTCCTAACATAGAGTTTTAATTTAAAACGCCGCTTAAATTTAAACGACGATTGCCAGTATCGCCACAGAATAAATGATACGTATTGCATACTTTATTTTTGCTCCTTGCAGAAGTTAAATTACATTGTTTAATTTAATTTATTTTTTTATTTATGGGCACCGTATTTACCTGTGTGCATGCGTATATGATTCACGAGACCGGTTCTGCGACTGAACTGTTTGGGGCAGTATTCGCAGTGGTACGGAGTCTCCCCAGTGTGCACCTTCTTGTGTTGAAATAGAGCGCTGTGACCTCTGCAAATACACATCAACTGTAGATGCCAAATAGTGCTGTTTATGTACGTATTTTCATATCATTGGCTATTAAGGTGAGGAAAACATCGTGAGGAAACATGCCCGGAGAAGAAATTCAATGACATTATGTGAATCTACCAACCCGCAAATGGCGGTGTAGTGAGTAGGGCCCAATGGCCCTTCGAGAGTGTGCCTAAGTCCAGCAGTGCCTTATTTATCTTTTTACAGCCACAAACACTTGTAGAATTTCGAGATTGCACTAAGCGCCACGACGTCACTAGAAGCAGGGATCGTGGAAGTACTCCATTACGGAGAGGCAAAAACTTCTTTAGTCAACCCCTTCCTTCCTTTGGTCAATTTGCTACAGTTATAAGACGAAACAGAGGTGACTAGTTCGATCAACTTATCAGTCAAATATTTCCAGCAAATTTTCATATCCACAAGCGCTTTTTCATTAAAGAAATTTAAATTATTATTATTATTGTTTTTTTTTATTTGTAGTATCTCAGGGTGACGAGTGCAGTGCAGTGCGGCGCTGCTACTGTTAGTGGCAGGCGTGACGCTTACCACCAAGCGATCGTCTTGCTCGTCTAGTCATTTGATTGTATAAAAAAGTAACTTTGAAAAAAAAACAACCGACTTCTATTATTAATAAGGAACCACCCGAGAGTACACTTTAATATAAAAAAAAAGAATTTTCAAATTCGGTTCACAATTACCGGAGAAATCGGTGAAAAAACATATTTAAAAAAAACATACATAAAGGTGAACATAGAACCTCCTCTTTTTTGAAGTTGGTTAAAAACAAAGCTCTGTGAAGGATAGCGAAGATAAACCTTCCTTACCAGACCCCCTAGTACGCGCCGAGGACTAATTGGTCTTTCCCCGCGCGGGAACGTGATATAGCTAGAATATGGATACGTCTGTTTCGTTTACAAGGGGAAAAAAGTGTGGATATACGTTTATCACGGCTCGCGTGCTAGGCGGGCTGGTAGTTAAACGGAGAGGATTATGGCAACACATTAAGGGGGAGGCCCTTCGTCCAGCAGTGGACGTTTTCTGGCTAATGTTGATTGAAATTGATGTTAGGGGTGAGGGGGCCATTTGGCCCCCTCTACCCCCTATTTCTGCAGTTCAAGTTCAACATTACCTACGTTTTATGTGCTTGGCGTATAGGGCACGGCGATGCAACTATATTATGCCGTGGCTGTCAAGAGGTAATAATTATGATTATGCTACTTACCTAAATTCTGCTGGGCAGTCGGCACACTTGTAAGGACGGATGTCCGTGTGACAAACCTTGTGTGCCTTCAAGTTACTCTTAGTGCTGAGCACTTTGCCACACACGTCACACTGGTGCGGTGTCTTACTGATGGGCACTGGACGCAACTCCCCGTCTAAGTATACTGTGGAGAAGTTGAGGTTAGTAAAGTTTGTATTTTTAGGTTCTACCTGAAGGGTGTCCAGTGAGACCTTAATACGTCGTACTAAATGGGTGATGATCGTACCTAGTACGAGCAAACGGTGCGATTTCATCGCGCGATCATAATTGCTTCTGTGAGGGCGCGTTGTCGTGCGAGCTCCAATTAGAACGCTCTAAAGAGATTTCTATGTTTGATCGTGCGTGAGTTCGTGCGTCGTGCGAAGAAATCGCTACGTTTGCTCGTACGATCGTTACCCAATTTATTTATTTCACACAAAAGTAAGCTAACATTTAATGAAGTACCGTAAATAGAGTAGAACAATAATTATTATACATTGTGTTAACACTAGTAGGTATGAAGGTACCCTAGATTTCGCACTAGGAAGCCCTGTGTCGCGAAATCTAGTGACTCGTTCCTTATCACAATGATATAAATATAAGTACAAACATGTTAACGCAATACCTACCCCTTTTTTGCATGCTAATTTTCTGTGTTTTTATCCTATTTAATTAATGAATTAGGACGTCTCATACTGATCCTTCGCCGTCTTTCTACCCTACTTTAAGTTCCGTTCCGGCGCCTGACAGGCACCGGACCGACCGTAACACACTGCGCACAATTAACAGGTGCGAGCGAGACGGCCGTCAAATTTCTTACGGTGTGCGGGAACCTAGTACAAAATGTATGCACGGGGCACGGAGCGCCTTTGGGCGCCACCGTCCGGTTATTGTATCGGGTTTTTTCTTATGGTATGCGGCCGCTCTAAATGACCTGTATGTTATGCACCGTTAAGGCTGCGCACATCTAAGCGGGGCCCGCAACGCATAACATTGCAAAAATCATCCTACATCAGTTTCGTATGAACCATATATACTAAAGGCCGTCCGCAAGGCACTTTTTCCTTTAGCAATGTGATGCGCAAGCTTTGGCATACAACTTTCAAAGAATAACTTATTGGAACAGATTTACAAAACAATTTTTTTAAATTTAGCAGGGTGTGCTCACAAATTGGTTAGTTCATTAGAATGACTCAAAGGATACTTTATTCGAAAAAAGCACACAATACTTTATAAATATTATATTATTAAATAGTCAGTTTAAAATCAATCTTCAGTGCTTACCTCTTTTCTTCCTTCCCCTTTTCTTTTTAGGCTTCTCCTCATTTTCTAGTACTAGAACAATTACATTTTTAGTTAATGAAACAAGACTACCAAACATCCTGTTCATAAAATAACCCAACTGGCCCTGCATTGCTTTAGCTCATAGTATTATTTTGGTATCACATCAAAATATAGCCTATAGCACTCAGGGACACTGCAGCTTTATATTGGTGCAAGATTTATGCAAATCAGATCAGCAGTTCCGCAGATTACCTTGAACAATCAAACATACTTTAACTCCATGTAATATTAGTGTACATCTAATGCTAGGGCTTCATCATCATCATCATCATCATCAGCCCGGAGACGTCCACTGCTGAACGAAGGCCTCCCCCTTAGACCGCCACACTGTCCGACAACCTGCCATTTGCATCCACCGATTGCCCGCGACTTTTACAATGTCGTCGGTCCACCTATATAATTATATATAGGCCTTCCTATACGCTGCGTCTTCCGGTTCGCGGTCGCCACTCTAGAACCTTTCTTCCCCATCGGTTTAGGGCTTCACCTGCGTGTTATGCCATTGTTTAGCGCGGTATTTGATACAGTACGCATATGTGGCCGTGTGTTAGTTGTTAATATTCACATTAAAACATCATGTAGTTATAAACATCAATATCTTCAAAGCATCATGCTGCTATGGTCACGTCACGCATTATTATTGTAATTTACTTTTTGTAAATCAACTCTTCTTAATTTCTTATAATTTAAATCAACTCGCTCTCCCCACAAAAAACCCTTGTTACGCCCTCAAATACGATAACTAATGGGCACTAACGCCGCAATAATGGGCAATAATGACGTCTTGTGGGCTTTGTAGGATGCCCTGGGGCCTTATTTTTGAATCGTACGCAAAGTTGCGCATGCGAGCGGAGCCGACTTTCAAACGATATTGAACCTTATTCCAAATAATATTGTTCGAAGGTCAGCTCCGCTCGTATGCGCAACTCTCGTGTACGATTTAAAAATAAGGCCCATGGACTTGGGTTTGTTAATCTAAACTTGTGGGGTACTGCTGTAATAGTTTGGTTTTACCATCATGCATCTTGTTGATTTTGATATCTTCAAGTAAAACATCGTCATCTGCTTCCCAGCAACTCTCCTCTCCATCGTTATAGTTTGGCTCTGAAATAAACACTCAAGAAACTCTCAAGAAATAATATTGGATTCTAATAATTTCGTTCTTGAACCATAGCTTAGAACAATCTCATCATTTCAATTCCCATACAAAAATTTAATCAAAATCCATGTATCTCTCAGTAAAACACCGCACCAGTGTGACGTGTGTGGCAAAGTGCTCAGCACTACGAGTAACCTGAAGGCACACAAGGTTTGTCACACGGACATCCGTCCTTACAAGTGTGCAGATTTAGGTAATTAGCATAATCATAATCAGTAATAGGGTAGATGACTGATGTTTATATCGTTGAAACCAATAGCTTTGATGAAGAATTTAAGTAAATATAGTATGTTTATTGAAAAAATAATTTTAATCGGTTAATAATGTTCTAATATATGAGCGTTTAAAGTTTTTGTTAGAGACAACTCTGTCCCTTTCCCACAAAACAAAAAATGACGTCATGGCTTACTTGTCAGAATAGAATTTATATGGCATACAGAGAAGTGACGTCACGATTTGCTGTTTCTTCTCTCTGTCTAGCATGATATTAAAATGCTTTTAAGTTGCTTATTTTTGATCAGATTTTCATTATCTTTTCATTAATCAGCTATATTTATGGGCCACATTTTAATAGGACAATAAAAAAAAGCCAGTCATCTAGCCTATTGAGAGCTACAATAACACAGACATACATACAGGTTAAACTAACAACACCCCGCGGTTTGCATTGGGGGTAAAAACTACATCTAATAAAGACTGTTACTTGCTGAAACTAATTTTGAATAGTTTTAGTTCCAATGTTGATTTCATTGTTTAAGTTAACCAAAGTAAGCAAACATCAACTTTGTTTATATGACCCTATGACAAGGCAAAGTACCTCAATATAATAAAGATAAATTACAATTCTTTGATGAATCTAAGAATTGTTCTAATGGTGGGTTCCCCAGTTCCAATAACATTGTAAAAAAGTAAACAAAAGCTGCTATTTAAGTGTGCTTTTCGACGTGATTCCTTCTAGTCTTTCAACTGTAGTATTAGGTCACTCAATCTCCAACAGACACACTGCAATAGATAGGATTTATGAAGGGCATTTCAATACATACTGCTATATTTTTTGATCAAAAGTCTCTGGTACCTAGTGAAAAAATCGGAAAGTTACCGTTTGTATCCACATTATCCATCCCAGTCATCTACATTCAGGATGACAGTGACGGAGAATGGAGATCTGAACAGAAACCTTTCCGATCGCATTGTAGTTAACAGGTGGTTTCAAGGCAGTATTTTAAAAATATGTTTTCTAGTGATATATCAGTGATCTGGTTTCCATATAAGCTTTGCTACGTGTTAGAGTAGATGGCGCTGTGAGACATTTCTACCAATACTTATTATTCTCTTGTATAGTTTAAACATTTTAGCTCTGTGATTATTATACAAAGATTGGAGCTGTCAGACCCACTTTTAGTTTGTCAAAGGGTCAAACAGTAATGTCGAAAACTCAATATATAGTCAAAGAAAACATCAACTCACCCAGTTTAATATTATCTTTGTAGTCAGCCACATTCTGATCAAGCAGCTCTAGGACTTTCTGTTCACTCTCATGGAGCTCTAAATCAAGGCAATTTTTCAAGTCCTTTTGATCATTTTCATTTTTAATACCTAAATAATCACTGTTGGGGTAGTCATCAACATCTCGGAGTTTTGTTAAGTTATCCAAGTACAGCCTTAACTTTTTATCATTTTCCTCACACTGTAGATTAAAAGTGAAAGATTTCTTGACTTGCTTTAAGCATTCTTTGCATATTAACTTTGGTAGATCATCGTCTTTGCATATCTGTGAACCAGAATACAGGCCGTGATAATAATTATTATCATAATATGAATACCCTTAATAATATACCTAAAGCTATTAAACCTGTTAAATACCGAACATACCTTAAGTTTAGTACAATATGATATCATTTCGAGGTACAGAATGTTTCTTTTCAAATAAAAACTAGTGAAAATATCGAATGTTTGTTTGTTAGAAGCTAAACATAAACGACATATTCTCTCGAAGTCCATCGTCATTCTTGATTTAGTGTAGTTTTCATTAATTCTGTAGGTACAGGTGCAGTCAATTCCTGGATTTTTCAGGCTAATGAATCTGAATTTCTTTACTGATTAAATTTTTATAAGGAGAAAAATCTTATGATTTGTTTTTGTGTAGCAAAATAAAGCAAAAATTATCAGGTTGGCATGCAGGCAGAGAGCAACATTTGTTTTGTTTTTCAGTGACGTAGACATAAAATGAACTATGACAATGACAACAACGTCAACAAATTTTTTTTCTTTGTTATTGGCATCGCACGTTGTGCATTTTGCCAGTGTCAAGTATATGAGTTTTTTTTATACATTCAAGTGACGAGACGAGCATGACGTACACCTGGTGGTAAGCGTCACACCTGCCACTAACAGGAACAGTGCCAGAATTGTGAACTTGCGAACACAATCCTGCGCCGCACTGCACTGCGCTCGTCACCCTGAGATATTAGATGTTTAATCTCTTCATACCCAGTAATTTCTCTGGTAACATTGCCCTTCAAACCGGAACACAGTAAGAACACAGTAGTAATAATAACAGTGTGCAAACTCCTGCTTGGCGGTTGAAAAACTGGCAAAATCAAGTTTATGTAGTATTAACAACTCAAATATGTCTTAATCACAGTTTATCATCATCATCAACAGCCGGAACACGTCCACTACTGGAAGAAGGCCTCCCCCTTAAAAAGGGAGGGTAATCACAGTTAGTTAAACGAAATTAGTCAAAGTGGAGTCCAAGTCATGCCCTAGTATAGTTGTGGCGACTTTATGAGCTTTTTAGGGAGTTTTGAAAACAACACAAAAAGACATGTTTCACCACATTATATCACTTGCCCACACTTGTGCAAGTAATTCAACACTCAATGAATATCATTATTCCGCTAAAAAACACAAGTTTTTGAAAATAATAGAATGCAGCGACATGATTTTTCCGTGTTCCCGCCAAAACTCCGTCAACAACATTTGGTTGTAAGTTGGAAGAAGGTTAGAAGCTACGCTTGCGCTACCTTTTTCATTGGTTGTAACATTGTTAGTAGATACGTAGAAAGAGAAACTAAGTTCTTCCGTCGACGGTTAGATATAAACAAATAAATAAATATTGGGGGACATTTTACACACAGCGCCATCTAGCCCCATACTAAGCAAAGCTTGTATTATGGGGAAATCTGATAGCTGATAGAATACTTAAATAGGTACTAGTTATATTTTTTTGTAAATACATACTTATAATCAGCGATAATGATAAAACGAATGGACGGGAAATAGCGCACGGATTTTGAAGATTATGTTGAGCGCCGGCACTCCACTCGCGTCAGTCATACTCTGTCTTTGCGACATGCGAGCCGTACGATACAACAATACAAATAAATCCAAATTATGCCTTCCTGTAAATTCCCCAAGTGTAAGAAAACTACAAATATTTGCAATAAAAATTTGGGGATCACATTCCACAAGTAAATACACATTAATCACTATATTTTTTCACAAATGCAATTAATTTCAATAAAAATGTAAGGTTAATCGCCATTTTGAGGAGATCGTAATGTTACGAGACAGAGAGACTTCCAAAATCCTTCGTCAATGCTCGTGATTTCGTGATTGTTCGAGATTCGAGAGCAATAGACAAATACATGTTTTCTCTTTGTGTCATCTGTATGTAATATGCTTACTTATAGCTATGTATATATTGATGACTATGTGTATAGCTTGATTGTATTGACTTGTTAATTTTGAACGATTTGCAATCGCTAGGCCCGTCCATTCCATTATCATCGTCGCTGCTTATAATACCTACATACTACACCTGTGTCTGGACTGGACACAGAACAATGCTATGCTATAACAACTTCTATGTTCGTCACATAATTTTTTTACCTGGGTGGGGATCGAACCCACGCCCTACAGCTCTGAAGGCAGACATGCTACTAACTGAGCAATAAGGCTGTCATAAAATAATTGTAATAAAATTGTAAACTTGTCTGATCAATTTGTATGGTAGGTATATAGGTATTCATTGGTATTGTATCCATTTGGGGTTTTGATACTGACCTATATTTTATAGCGTACTTGTATAATACTACATAAAAATCATGCGTAACTTTGCGCACAATTCTATAATAAGGCCCCTGGGGCCTCATTTTTCAAACGATATTGAACCTTATTCCAAACAGTATCGTTCGAAGGTCAGCTCCTTTCGCATGCGCTACGCTTGGGGCTTTATTTTTGAATCGTACGCAAGAGTTGCGCATGATATACGATAATAACGATATTGAACCTTATTACAAACAATATCGTTTTTAAAGTATTACACCTTTAAAGTATTATATGAAATGTTTCTATATTATGAATGGAAAAAGACAATGATTCAAGGTTAATATTTATTTCTAACTGGCTTTTGATCAATTATCACAATAATCAGTATCAGTCTCACTCAAGTCTCAAAATCATTTAATACAGAATTGATTACTTTTACTTATGGACGGATCCCCAAGCCGCCTGCCAAGCGGGGGGATTATGGCAACACCCCTCTATTGGGAGGCCTTCGTCCAGCAGTGGACGTCTTATGGCTGACGATGATGACTTACGGACGGAAAAGTAACATTAGTATTAGTATTATTATTATTATTCATTTTTATAAGTTTAAACAAGCAGGTCTTTCTCTTTACTCCTTAAAGTGTCTATTTGAAAACAAAAAACAGTATTAAAATAAGAAACGAATAACGCAGCTTAAAGTAAACTAACTAACTAACTAAACTAAACGTGTCATAACAACTTAGATTAGAAATATAGATAAACTTTGGTAGCTTTGGTAATTTTGCTACAAACAAAACAAATTCTTATTTGCTAAAAGTAAAGTATTATGTTTTTTCTTACTAGTGAGTGTTACTATTACTAATTGAGCAAATAGCGAAATCTTTGAAGGCTAAGCAGTACTTTAACAGTAAAGTGTAAACAACCAAACTTATAGGTATAGTCTTAACTAATAAAATGTAACGTAAAATTGAAAGCCTTATAAGAAACCAGTTACGTAGGAGGTTAAAAAAAACCTTTCAGGAAACCAGTTACGTAAGAGGTTAAAAAAATCCTTTCAGGAAACCAGTTTCCAAACTTCAGTTTCCTTAACGGCCGAAGGGTACGTAACGGCTTCATAAGTATAATATAACTAAACAAAAAGTATATTTTAACTTCCATAAGCAAAACAATTATTTGTCAGTCTGAAATAATGATCTTAAAAAAACAATTTATATTGATAGTTTTATCACCTAACCTGGTTCGCAACTTACTGCAGATATTATGTACCGCCGAAAAAGCCCTCTCAGCTTCAACACTAGTTGGTTTTATGGACATCATGTAGTCTTGAATAAGAGTTAAATAGTGACCTTTCTTGTCTTCAGCTTCTTACTGAGTCATCTCCTTTTTTAAAGTCTTTTCTAAGTCATAAAAGTCATTGTTGTGTCCCGGATTTATCTTTTGACTAAATTCTTCTTTTTCTTCTACAATTTGCTTTTCTAATTCTTCTTTCTATTCTAACAACGTCGGTTGTGATTGAAGCGAGTCGTTTTCAGAATTCAGTCCACCACTTTCAACACCAAATACTACCTCAATCTCACCTTCTGGGCCTTCGCTTATAACTCTTGCGCCGCGGTTTACTTACCGGGTCCGGTGACCGGCCCGGTAAGCATGGCCGGGCCCGGTAGGTGCCTAATAGGGGCCCGGTTTGCAATCTCTAGTACCTTACCTATAAGTTTTATTATGAAAACTGACGTGGTTTTAACACGTTTTGGTTTTTTACAACGTGAGTATTCCCGTATAAATAAAACAAAAATACCTATAAGTTGTTTATGATGATGACTAGGTACATACTCTACATACATACCCTAAAGTATTGTTGAACCTTTTTGGACTTAGACCTTCTAACCAATTTTTGGACCTTTTTGCTTTTTTTGTCACTAGGTAGGTATATGTCACTAGCCTAATCATTCGTTACGTAGTATTTACTTACTCTATGATTCGTACAATGCTGAATGCTGGACAGTAAACTGGTAAACAACTAAACATTCCAAGGAAGTTCTCCGCCCGAACTCTGACTTTTTTCCAAATTCCGGGAAAATTATAAATAATTTATTTAAATTCATATTACACTTTAACGACATTTTTACTTTTTTATTTAAGTATATGACCAATCACCTATGTGAGTGCTGGGTAGGTATTACGCATTGAACAAAACAAAAGTTTAACTGCAAAACAATCCCTAAGAATAACATGATGATAATGACGAATTTAATAAGAATTCGTATTTTATCAAAGCTAGTTTAATGTGCTGCGATAATTTTTCACTTTCTTATGAATTTTAACTTTTTTCGCAATATCCTTATATGGCGACGAACTTCTAAAATCGATAACTCCTTTTGAAAAACTTTCTGATAATCTTTTATTTTTGTTGGTATGATATATACTCGAATGTTCTTCTAATAACTCCGGGGGCACGTATAATTCTTGTTTGTCGAGATCCAGAGACTCAGGATGCATTCTATAGAATATAGCGTATGGATTGTCTCTAGACTGTATAGCATCTTCGTGACTCCCAATTCTGGAGTACTCTTTATTACCATCACGTTCAACATTGATCTTCTTATCTTTGTTCACGATATATTTTCTCATAGTCTCGGACATCATGTTACGTTTATCTTTCCCCGTATCAAAATTATTATCGTAATAAGTGTCTCTTTTTCTGTATTCTATTTTATTAGTTTTACTGGTGGCATGCTGTCTGGTGGCAGCAGACAAATCTTGTATCATTTCAGCCGTACGTTCGTCGGAAGTTTCTTGTACATTTTTTTCAACAGCGCTGGAATTGTTCTGATATAACATCTTCAAATCTGGTTGATAAATAGGCTGCGAGGCTACGTTATAAAGGTTGTTATTTCGATGGTTATTGTTGATAGTTATTCTTTTTACTTTTTGCGGGTCTGTTGAAACCGGAATTTTGTGAACATTTACTTTGACGAAGTTTGATTTCGTTTCCCTTCCATGGTATTTTCCTGGATAGTTTGAGGATAAAACATTACGTAGGAAATCAGGATTCAGAAGAGATTGCGGAGTGTTAATACGTTGTTGTTCTTTACTATGAGAAGATTCTATTTCTCTGTCCTGGTTAAATTTTGGATCTAGCTGACTCTTCAAGTCCCTTTTATCTGAAGGGATAACATACGATGACACAGTATTTGTGTTTCTATAGCGGACTGGAGCTGGACCCGGTGGTTCCGTGTTCATTCTAGGCAGGTTGTCGTAGTCTTCACGTTTTGCACCATCTCTTATTGAAAGGAGAGGATATGAAACCGTCTTCATTACTTTAAAATGAGAATCTACTATGTTATCAAAACTGTGGCGATTGCTTCCTGCGAAATGTTTTCGCTGCATTGCCCAAAGCCCAGGCCTCGCGAAACCTCTCGCATTTGATACCGACACGTAACCAGTTTTTTGACTATTTTCACTGATAAAGTAAGTAAATACTGGTGAAATATTAAATAGCACACTAATTACACCGACTAGTATATTCATCGTGACCAGTCTGTTTGCGACTGACAGTGGAAACCACTCTCATTGTTTTATAATCTTCAGTATTCAGAAACAACTGTTGTTTATTATACTGAGATTAAATGTAAATAAATAAACAAAGCAAATTGTTACACAGGTATGAAATAGACAACTCATCAGTGACAATATGGAAAGGAACGTTGTCTATTTAGTTATGATCGCCAGAAACATTCCGATATAACATATATGTACCTACGTATACTTAGTAAATTCTTGCGAATCTAGCAAGTTACAACGACACGTCTAACAAGATAGCTCCTAAGAGGAGAGCGAGTGCTCTTTGAAGAAGAGGCCATAATACTTACATATACTTATCGAGATGTAGAAACATAGATGTGTAAATTCATGACAGAATGCGGCACACATGCATGCATACAGTACAGATTCATAAATCTATTGAGTTGAGAAGCCCATTTTTGATCTATGGTTTGTTAGACACAAACAGCCTTACCTAAAATAATCTCGATTCTCTTAGTCACTGCTTAAACTTCTCTGTCTTCTTCTTGCATGTTACACTTCACGTCAGAGAGAAGATGGCACAGCATCGTGACTAACGGTTGAAAAGTTTTTGTTAAGGAAGACTGTATATTTATAAGGTAAGATACCAACTTACCTAATAATTTCATACAAATGAAACGTTTTCTGTAAAACTAATTTCACGAAACAGTTATTTAATAACCTGAGTGTTTGAATAGATAGCCCATGTGTATAGACAATAACTAAGTAGCACCGAAACTGCGCGTGAAACACAAGTAGTGACTTGTGTTTCACGCGTGCATCATCAGACATGTCAGATAGTAGAAAGACAGACCCGCCCCGTCAAACAAACTTCACTAAATAATTATAAATTAATAAATGTAATAAATAATAATTAATTAACTTAACTAAGGAGCCTTAAAATAAATTAGTTGAAAATATGACCATCCAAGAAAGTGTTTAGTGATTATTTTTATTAAATTATTTCCGAAGAGACGAACAAATTAGTTGTCCGACTAATCCAAGCGTCACATTTACCCAATACCAGTTCGACGCTTCTTAGATTTTTGAACGTATTTAGTCAGAATCCTATAGCAATGCACAGATCCTCCAACAGTGTACTCACTCGTCATGCTTCACTCAAAACATTGCCCTTCAATCCAGAATATTACTTTTGATGTATGATGTATGCACATAAATTATTACGCACTAGATTATGGTCATCAAGAATGGCGACAGCAAAGGCCAAAGTTGTAGCATCTCCCCGGGCTATCGTATCTGCAAAACAGTACTTAGTACCAACCTACTATAATAATTAATTATAGGTACAAGGAGCGACAGTGATAATGGAATGGACGGGCCCAGCGCTTGCAAATCGTTCAAAATCAACACAATCAAGCATACCTACCTAGCTAAAAGTATGCATATTACATTTGCCAGAAAATAGAGATAACGAATCTAATTACTGCATGATAAAAAGAGAACACATGTACACTAAGCATGTTAGTGTACATGTATTAGAAGTTTGTATTGTCGTATCGTACGGCTCGCATGCCGCAAAGACAGAGTATGACTGACGCGAGAGGAGAGCTGGCGCTCAACATATAGTCTTCAAAATCCGAGCGCTTATTTCCCGTCAATTCGTTTTATCATTGACGCTGGGTACAAGTATATTTGGAAAGTAAGACGCTATATTAGGAGTCTTTGTATACTCGCATGTTGATGTTATGTCAAACATTATAGTAAACAACAAAATCATAAGTATCTAACCTACTTCGATAGTCAAGTCGTCATAGTCTCACTCCTTCGTTAATAATTTCGGTTCTTAATATTGATTCTATGCTATGCTGTTAATAAATATCCGTATTGTGCTTACTGTGCCTGAAGACGTTGCTAGAATGGAAAATGAAAACTTACGTACAAGTTTTTTAGTGTAAGACAAGTTTTTTGAGTTTTGTTTGTTCGCACGAGAGAAGAGAGAGAGATCCTCCAACGAGAAAAATAAAAAAACACAGAAAAGCAAAGGCCCTACTCTCTTCAATGTAAAAAATAATAATGAATAAACCGCAGGAATGAGCAATTGTATCACAGAAAATGAGAAAAGCCCCCGGAGATGACTAAATATCAAATGAGTTTCTCAAAGCTACATCAGAAGTCATAATACAGCCAATAACTGACCTCTTTAATGCTATTCTAGAATCAGAAGACATACCAAACCAGTGGAACGAAACTACAATTGTCCTATTACATAAGAAAGGAGATAGAGATCAAATTAACAATTACAGACCTATCAGCCTGATATCAACGTTGTATAAAACCTTCTCCAAAGTCATATTAAGACGTATCTCAGGCACCTTGGAAATTAACTAGCCAACAGAACAAGCAGGGTTCAGAAGTAATTACTCCACAATAGATCATATATTTATGTGTAATAAGACAACTAATTGAAAAATACAGAGAATACAACAGAGATTACTATCTAGCGTTTGTAGACAGCGTTTGACAGACAAAGCGTTTGACTCGTTGAAACACCAACTAATATGGGAATCTCTACAAGAGCAAGGTGTCCCAACTACATATACCTATCCGAATAATAAAAAATACATACTCGAACAGCACGTCCAAAATACAACTAGACTAGAAAGAAGTGGGGGAACTATTGGAATCAAGAAAGGTGTCCGTCAAGGAGACCCAATGTATCCCAAGATATTCTCAGCAGTTCTGGAGAGTGTATTTAGAAGACTTGATTGGGAAAAATATGGCTTTATATAAATGGGTCCTTGCTAAATCATCTACGGTTTGCAGATGATATAATATAATACTGCTAGCGAACAAATCAGAAACGTTACAGATAATGCTACAAGAACTAGTTATAGAAAGCAGGAAAGTTAGGCTGAGTATGAATACCAACAAAACTAAATTCATGACCAATAAAACAAAGGAACCAATCATGGTAGAAAACAATCAGATCGAATATGTGGATGAGTATAAATATTTAGGCCAGATAATATTGAATGAGAAACAAATGGATAAGAAAATTGAGGAAAGAATTGGAAACTCTTGGCGCAGGTTCTGGTCAATGAAGGAGATTCTGAAAGAAAAATCATTTCCTCTCAAAAACAAAATGAAAATATTTAACAGCTGCATTCTTCCAGTTCTATCCTACGGCTGCCCCACATGGTCCCTAACAAAACAAAATTACGGGAAATCCAAGTATGTCAAAACAACATGGAGAGAAGTATACTCAACATAAAATTGCAAGACAAAGTCAATCTAAAGAAAATAAAAGAGAAGACAAAGGCGGAGTAGGTAGTCACGACCAAAAATGTTGCGTTGCGTTTCACATGTAAAATCCTAATCATGGAAATATTTTGTTACTAGGTATTAGGTACTTTGTTGGGGAAACAATAAAGAATGGCAGGTGACATAAAGGAATAAGGGCGCGAAGTAATACAAACCTTTGTAATTTATTAAAAAGTACAAAAAAATCTTAATTCTAAATAAAAATAATACTTACTTATCACAAAAGAGTCATAATTATGAAGTTATCTATTGAATTCAATAACAAATTAGTTACCTAACAGGGTATATTTGAAAAAAAACGGTAACTTCTATTTTTACTGAATACTTATATGCAGTAAGTGCATTAAAGTATTTGCATTGACTTAAGAAATCAGTGTGGAAAACCACATCAGGTAAAAATCTAATTTATCGAATAATCAGCATCATTACTTTGAGCTGCCTTTTTGGCTACATCTCTGTATCTATGGAACTGAGTATTGTGAGTATCTAAATCTTCCAATGCATTGTGATTATGTTCAAAGTTATTATTATCGGTATTTCCAGATTTATCGTAAGCACTTGCTTGGTTCCCTAATTTCGCAGATGAGGTAGATTTTAAAAGACCTTCAGATCCACCGATATGAGCGTTAGAACTACCCTTTTCTTCAGCTATTGCGCTGCTGTTATTATTATCGTAGAACTCGTTATCTTCTTGGTACTCATCTTTATGGTACACTCGCCGAAATCCTTTTTTATTTTCGCCTTTGTCTTTGTTTCTTTTCATAATATACTTAGAATCTTTCTTGTGATCTTCTGAGCCAAATTTATTTGCAAAATTATCAACAAAGTCTTTGAAACCTATTTGTTTTATATCATTCTGATGATATCTGGTTTGATCGTTTGCCTTCTTGGAATCATTATTTTCATGCCGATTAAATTTATGTTTATTAGTGATTCCTTTTTCAGATTCAATGTCACTTTTAACGGCGGCGGCTCCATTGTGACCATGATGACTATTTGAATCAGTCTTATCCTTTTTCGGGATATCCTTAGGCAATCGACGAAATCTACTGATTTCTTGATCCAGTAAATCATCATTATTCCAATCTATTCCTTTAAGAGTCAATTGATCACCATAATCATAATTTTTGTTAAAATAATCATTCAACATAACAGAAAAAAAAGGATCGTGGCCACTCATAGGATTATCGGTACTTGTGAAGTGAAACTCTGTGGTTGTCAATAATGGTTCCTGTAAAAAAGGAATATCATCGGAAAGGTCTTCGTGAATAGGTATGATTCTAGCAGCATCTACAGCATAGCGTTTATCTTTAGCCTTTTCTCTTTCAACGTCAATTCTCATGTGTTCATATTCGTATGGACTATAGTAGTAATACGGCCAAATATCATGCAATCCTCTTGAACTAGTCCTTATGTCGTCATCATCTATATGGTATTCACTTACGTATCCAAACATCGAATCAGTTTTACCAGGCTTGTAATGCATTGCTGATTTTAAATGTTCGTACACATCATCAGTTTTCAATTTCGATGGTAGGAATCCTGGATTGTACTTTGAATTTGCCTTTTCTACAAACACTAAGTCTCTTTTAGGCAATGAAGTCTCTGTCATAAATCCTGGATCCGTATATGGTCCCATAGTTGGTAGGATATAGCTATTGGCACTTCTAGATCCATAATCCAATCTTTTATTATTCGGTTCTGTGTCAAATGTCGCAAAAGTTCCGGGGCTATCGTCAACTCTACTTGAGACGTACCCAGTTTCAAAAGGTTCTGAATGGGATCTCGATTTCCTTGATTCGTAAGCACGGTGATGGAGTAACGATTCGGTAAATACTAGGGGCACAAAGCAAATTACTATTAATATCATAGTTTCCACATTTACGTGTTTCCCGAAGCTAGTGTTAACTAAAACTGGAAGTGGGCGTTTCTAATGATGTTTATATTAATTATTTATTATGACAGTCTACGATAGAGAAACAATGTGCTTGCAACAATGGCAGATATCTATTGAGAAATATCCCGCATTAACAATGAAATGAGTGAATGTTGGTACTAAGCTGTTTTTAACTAGACGGACTGAAATAATAGTAAGCATGACAATGTAGTGTCGTAATTAGGTACATATTTAGTTCATCGATCTATGATGTTATATATTATTATGATGATCTATGATGTTATTATGTTATAGAGGTAGGCATACATTTATTACATTACAAACCTTATAATTGAGATTTTCTGCTCTTAAAATGGATATTAACATCGATCTAGTCTAGATATATGTGCCAATCTGGTAAATAACTAATTAAGGATGGAGCATCGATATATATGTACTTCGTACCATCGATATATATGTACTGGTCTTTGGGATGGAGGATGAGCTACTTCACTTCAACAGCCGGAAGACGTCCAATGCTGAACAAATGTTCAGTTCCCCCTTAATAGGGAAGGATGGGGATGAGCTAATTGGGTTAATCAAATTTAATAATAGTACCTACTTAATTCAATTAAATCGGATGTGGAAGTACGTATTATACCATCTAATCATGTCGAATGATATTCATGCATTAGACGCTTTAGTTCTGCAGTGGCCATAGGATGATGATGATGACTACATAAAAAAATTGTATTGTATTTTTACACGACTGCCCAAAAAGAAGTCTAATGTTTTCAATAGTTTTCAGGGTTCATCTTGTAACAAAAAGATTCAACAATACTGAAGGGTATACCTACCCATCATTATGAACAACTTTTATGAACCACCTTGAAATCGCGAAAAAAAACAGCTGTTCCATTCATTTTGTCCAAGGTCAATGAACTTTTTGTATGGAACAGCTGATTTTTTATCGCGTGTTCAAGGTTGGCTCCATAGTAAAAGTTGTTCATAATGATGAGTACATACATCCCTCATGATGAATACCCTTCAGTATTATTGATCCTTTTTGTTAAATATTGTACCTATAGGCAGCGACGATGATAATGAAATGGACGGGCCCAGCGCTTGCAATCGATCAAAATTAACAAGACAACACAACACAATCAAGCATACCTAGCTAAAAGTATGCAGATTACATATGCCGGAAAATAGAGATAGCTAATCTAATTACTGCATGACAAAAAGAGAACACATGTAGGTACATGTATTAGCAGTTTGTATTGTCGTATCGTACGGCACGCATGTCGCAAAGGCAGAGTATGACTGAAGCTAGTGGAGAGCCGGCGCTCAACATATGGTTTCAAAATCCGTGCGTTAATTTCCCGTCCATTCATTTTATCAATGTCGCTGCCTATAGGTATGTGAGTTTGCCTATGTGAGTTTCTTTATTCCACCATAACATCTACCTAATTGCCTGAACAGATTTTGATGCACTTATAGGGTATTGTTAGAATCCTTACGTAGGTACTAGGTAGGTACATCATTCCGATTCCGACTGACACTGGCTATAATTGCTTTTATCAGGGCAGTCGTGATTTTAATGTTATTCGTTGGATGTCATTTATGTAGTTAAAAAATACACTTGCCCCAAGTAAACAAAAAATTATGCAAATTTTATTTAAGAAAGTACCTATGCTAATCTAAAATTATTTAAATCTACCTTTACAATAAACTACTTGATTGGCCCAAATGTTTTGAATTTTAGTTCAAAACATTTGGGTGTCAAGTCACCCTAAATAATAAGTTGAAATATTAACCTTAATCTTATTCTGGGCTCGGTATTCGGGATGTGCTAGCGTAACTCGTCTCTATTTTTCATATTAGTTATTACATACACTTCCCTGAGATAAGTAGCTCCCCAAACGTAATAGGGCTTTTAATTAAATCATTATGTACCTATGCATTACAAAATAATAGGTCAGGTAAGTGTTTCTTTTTTTAACTATATTTTTATTGGTTATGTGTTATTTCGTCATCGGGATACCCAATTTCTTGCTATTATAATATAATTTGTTTCACACCTATTATCACTACAAACCAAGTACTTACTAGTCATCATAGAGCCAACCTTCGATTGGACTCGGAACCGTAATTAGTTGGATAACGCAATTCCATTGTTTATGCTTCAGCTACGGGCTCAATGCACGGGTCATTGCATTGAGCTGCCTTGTGCTAGGCAGCTCACTAAGTCTAGGTCACTAACGGCCTTACCTAAAAAACTTTCAACCGTTAGTCACTGCTTAAGATGCTCTGCCATCTTCTCTCTGACGTGAAGTTGCACGTGCTAGAAAAGGACAGAGAAGTTTAAGCAGTGACTAAGAGAATCGAGATTATTTTAGGTAAGGCTGCCGTCAGAGAGAAGATGACAGAGCATCTTAAGCAGTGACTAACGGTTGAAAAGTTTTTTTAAGTAAGACTGTAACAGACTTATCTAAAATAATCTCGAATCTCTTAGTCACTGCTTAAACTTCTCTGTCCTTTTCTAGCACGTGCAACTTCACGTCAGAGAGAAGATGGCAGAGCATCTTAAGCAGTGACTAACGGTTGAAAAGTTTTTTTAAGTAAGACTGTAACAGCCTTATCTAAAATAATCTCGAATCTCTTAGTCACTGCTTAAACTTCTCTGTCCTTTTCTAGCACGTGCAACTTCACGTCAGAGAGAAGATGGCAGAGCATCTTAAGCAGTGACTAACGGTTGAAAAGTTTTTTTAAGTAAGGCCGTAAGTCACTAAGTTTGAGCGGCGTTTTTAAGTAAGGCCGATATTATTTAGTGCCGATTTACGCGCAAGAGTGTGGCAGTTTAATGTGGTGAAACTTGTCTTTTCGTGTTGTTTTCCCTTTCTATATTCGAAGAAGCTTGTAGTAAAGTTGCCACTACTTTACTGGGCACGTCCTTTTACGAGGAAAGAAGAAAAAAATATTATGCAGACAAGTCAAACGTGCGAAGCCAAAAAATTAAGAAGAAAAAAGTAACGGTGTTTTCATGGGGGAAGCCCTTTTTCTCTGACCTTGGAGCAGACCTTGGAGGATCTAGCTCTCTCTCTCTCTCTCTCGTATATAATCAAAGGAGAACCCGGAAAAATCATGTCGCTGCATTTTCATAAACTATTTAAAACTTTATTATGAAAACTGACGTGGTTTTGACACATTTTTGTTTTATTTATACGGGAATACTCACGTTTAATTAAATCGGATACTCCGACTATAGTTTCGATCACATCCGGTGACCTTTTAAGGTCAATATTTATTTTATTTTACAAAAATATTTAAAACTTGTTTAAAAAATACATTTGATACTTGACACCAGCAGAATGCACAAAGTGCGATGCCAATAATGAAGAAAGAAAAAAAATAACAAACAACGAAACTAAAACGTACGGCCTTACTTAAAAACGCCACTCAAACTTAATCACTGCTTAAGATGCTATGTCAACTTTTCTCTGACGTGAAGTGTCATGTGCAAGAACAAGACAGGGAACTTTAAGCAGTGACTAAGCTTGAGCGGCGTTTTTAAGTAAGGCCGGTAGTGTTCACAGGAAGTGCGACGCCAAGTCCTCTTCGGAGGAATAAGAAGAAAAAAACGTAGTGTTTAATTTCTCTATGAACGACGAAACAACAAAAAAACAAAATGTCTGCCTCTGCCGGTGTCCAATGGATTTACTTCAGATAGTTTTTTTAAGTCGCTATTGTATTTATCACGAAAAGTTCATGCTGTGGTTTAATTAGTTTATTCCTTCGTCATGTCTGCCCTACACAAAAATATCATCAAGAACAAATTACCCCCTCGATGCCCTAAAACTGCCGGAGTCTCAAAGTACGTGTTTGTGTCTGCCTGGAACTTTCTAACTTTTGACGCATAATTACTTTTGCTCGTTGAAGTATACAAAAAAGTGCTGCTTACTTTTTGATACTAACATGAAAGTTCAATATTTAGGCTTGCGCCATTCAGCGGCGGTCGTCGTAAGGACTATACGCCGGTATCATGGAAGCAGTATTTCGAAAAATATGAGGATGTGGAGACAGAAGGCGGCACTTTCAGAGTGTACCTCTCTCCGGAGCCTGACCATCCGGACCGACCCAGAATCGTCACGCTCCATGGCGGCGGATACTCGGGACTTAGCTGGGCTTTGTTTACGGTGAGTCGGATTATAAATATAATAATAATATACTGCAATGATATGTGATGTGACACTCCATGCCCTAAATCAACATAGAAAAGAAAGGCAGTGGACAGCAAAATAAATGAACTTAAATATGAAACGAGTTACATCTAAACAATTTTTTTTTTAAGTTTCAGTTAAATTGCCATTTTTATCAATTATTAAGAATTAAATGGCTCTATTTTTGTGCTGACTCTTTGCGGTTATTTAGTACAGATAAAAAAATATGTGGATACTACATTAAACAGATCTCATTGTGGAAAATGCTATGCCTCATCTCGTTTAGTCGAACACAGCGAGTAAGCAGCCAGCATACTCTCAGAAATCAAGTCACTGTCACTAAGCCTGGCACTCTAAGCAACTACACGCACTTTTCTTTAGAAAATTGTTTCCTTGTGTCAATATGCAAGACAAGGTCGGCCGCCAGACTCTAGAGGGTGCCGATGAGGTGTTAGCCTAGAGCGCTGTCAACTGTCAACATTTTAATCCGCCTCTGTGTTACCCTTCTCATGTAAATATTAAAATACAAAATGATCAGTTGCATTTTAGATTTCATTCAAACAATTTTTCCGAACAAGATAAATGTAATTATGGTATGTGCCATTTAGCTAGATTCAGTTTTAATGTTTATAAACTTTTAGGAGAAAATTTGCAACTTCACTGAACATTCGATATTCTTGTAAATAAGTATATCCTATAGGTGGCATAAATAAATATAGGATTTACGTAACTGCATTCTGCCATTCTATGTCTTCAAAAAAGGCTGAAATGCACGAGTGTGAAGCACGATATCTAGACTAAATTGTAGAAATAATTATGTGTCTCTAACATAATTCGTTTTTGCCAGGAAGAAATTACAAACATGATACACTGTCAAGTGATTTCGATGGACGTCAGAGGTCATGGAGAGACTAAAGCCAAAGATCCTGATGATCTTAGTGGAGAAGTCCTTGTCAAGTAAGTGTCACTTCTTTCATGGAAATAAAAATAAATAATGCTCTTTAGCATTTCAGGTTGCCTACATTTTTTTAAATTCAATGGAGTTACTTCATTCGCCTGGTGGTAAACATCCTATCTGCCCATAACAGTAGCAGTGACAGAATTGTGAGGTGAATAAATTCCTGTGCTGCACTGCACTGCACTGGTCACCCTAAGATATTAGTAAATGTCAAATCTCTTCATGCCCAGTAATTATTATGGTAACATTGCCCTTCGAACCGAAGCAGTATAGGGTGTTAGCTACTGGTTGGCAGTTGAATACATGGCATAATGTTTTTTTAAATATACGTTACGTTAACACCTTATTGCCACAAAAATTTTCAGGGTCATTTCATTCTATAGTTTTATTACCTTTTTCTAGGTCCAGATAAAACCATTTTTACAACGTTGAATTTCTTCTCTTAAATGCCAGTTTCCTCACAAAGATTTCTATCATCAAAAATCCAGATTTGTACAACCTTTTTCATTTCTTATTTTCTAGAGATGTAGAGCAAGTTCTCCATAAGTTGTTCAACAACGAACTGCCTCCATTGATCTTGTTGGGGCACTCGATGGGCGGAGCGATAGCAGTGCAAGCAGCACATCTGCCTTCACTGGAGCACTGCATACAAGGCATTGCTGTCATTGATGTTGTTGAAGGTTTGTTACTATAAATAACTAGCAGTGCCTCACTGTTTCACACGCAGTTCCTGGTAAAAAGTAGCATACATATCATGCTACTATTATTCTATAAAGCATATTATTCATAAGCCACATCTAACCTAATTATTAATTTCAACGAAATCCATTCAGCCTTTTTTCCGTGATTGAGTAACAAAAAATAAACATGTAAACAACTTTTTCATTTAAAATATATGTGACGATATTATGTCGACCGCTGGCAGTGGACATAGAACAGAATTGAGACCCTCCTCCTTCTTTGAAGACATTTAGAAACAGTGTTTCACAAGGTGCTCTGTTAAATATGTAGTGATATTTCAGGGACTGCAATGGATGCCTTGGCTAGTATGCAGAGTTTCCTCAGAGGCAGGCCTACTCATTTTAAAAGTATCGAGCATGCTATCGAGTGGTGGTAAGTAAACCTTTTTTTAATGTTTTTGAGTGACGAGACAAGCGAGACATTCGCTGCGGCGTCACACCTCAATACATATTTCTTTAGTTTGGCTGAAGTATAGTGTAATTTAATTATATTATTCGTCATCAGCCATAAAACGTCCACTGCTGGACGAAGGCCTCCCCCTTAATAGCCCCCCCTTGGCCCCCTTTGGTGTTGCCATAATCCCCACGCTTGGCAGGCGGCTTGGGGATTGCAGATTGGTCACCACCGTTAACCAAGAGGACGCTGCTGCCTGTCCTCCGGTGGGTCTGGTTGCATTTTAAGGACATACCCAGGTTTTAATTATATTCTTAAAATAATTTATTTATGTTTTTTATTAACAGTGTCAGAAGTGGTCAAGTGAGAAATGTAGATTCAGCTAAAGTGTCCATGCCCAGTCAAATTGTCAAGTAAGTACACATCCTATATTTTTTTCATGATAAAAAGTAGCTTACATGTGTTAATATTCCACCCAAATTCGTTGAAATGTTTTCGTTAGGTTTTTTTTTTGTAATGGAATGACAAGACGAACGCGACATAACGCGCATAAATCACACAATTGTGAACTTCCGAACAAAATCCTGTGCCACATTTCACTGCGCTCGTCACCCTGAGATATTAGATGTCAAATCTCTTCATGCCTTGTAATTTCTCTGGTAACATTGTCTTTCAAACCGAAACAATGCGCTTGCACAGTACTGCTTGACAGTTGAGTAACTGGCAAAGGTGTGGCTTCCCAGGCGGACTCTGCAAAAGAGTCCTACAGTGGTAGCTGATACCTATGTATCAGCATACATACTCATTCACAGCTTTTGCACTTACAATAAGTATTAGTGCTTCGTGGTTAATTGATAATAACCAATCATCATTATGCTGATCTGAACACTTCTGTGTCTGCTGTTCTACTCCTATCATATTATGCATATTTACCAGGATAAAAGTATCCTATGTGACCAAACAGAGAAATCTTTGCCAGGTATTAAAATGGAAAAGCCGCATTTTAGGGGGGAATTTGGCCCCCTGTGCCCCCCACTTCCGCGGCCATGCTATGCGCGGACCATGTGTTATTCCACGGTAAAAGCTACCTCCATTTCAAATTCAATTCAAAAAAGTTTAGCCATTAGAAGAAGTAACAGACAAAGAATCACACACACCCAAGCGCGCGCGCACACAACACACACATACACACACACACACACACACACACACACACACACACACACACACACACACACTTCTCTCTTCTCTGTCTTGTTCTTGCACGTGACACTTTGAAGTGAGAAGTTGACAGAGCATCTTAAGCAGTGATTAAGTTTGAGCTACGTTTGTTAAGTAAGGTGTAAAACACATACAATTTTATTCATACATAAATTTAAAATTAAAAAATATCTGTGTTATGTCGATCCCTCCAGCTGTGAAACGAACCAGCTGGCGACGAGCGAGGTGGAGGACTACGTGAGCCCGGAGCCGGAGGGCCCGCTGCCGGCGCGCCACGAGCCGCTGCCGGACTGCATCGCCGAGGAGGGCGACGAGCCGCCCGACGAGTTCGTGCGCCCCTCCGCTGTCGGCGACCACGCTCCCGCTATGAAGTTAGTACCAAACAAAACGTTACGATGGGAAGAACATTCATAAAAACATAAACACTACATGATTCTTATTATGAGCATTTAATGATATTATGAACACTTAGCGCTACAGTGGAAAATCAAGGTGCTGTCTTGCCTGTCTTCAATAAATTAAGTACAATCTAGCTTGTTAGTTATAGACGTGTAGCAGCCCAATTGTAGAATTCGCCGTTTTACATAATGGCTAGCTATTTTAAAAAAACAGGGCCGTTTTGTAAAACGGCGGATCAACGTTCAGACAGATTGTCATTGCTATACGTTCTACAATAAGACGGCTTATATTTAGCCACATTGTAATCAAGATAGATGCCTTCAATGCAAAATGGTTATCACACTAACAAAATACAGTGTATATACAGGGTGTTTGTTTAAACACCGTTATCCTTCTAGGATATCATTGTACTCATCATTATGAACAACTTTTACTATGGGGCCAACCCTGAAATCACGAATTTAAAAAAAACAGCTGTTCATAATGATGAGTACAATGATATACTAGAAGGATAACGGTGTTCAAACTATCACCCGGTATAGTAAAAAATAAAATTATATGACATAAAAGGACACTTGGTATTTAGGTAGCAGGCAAATAAATGTTTGAACCGAATAAAAAAATCACACTTAAGTTATCAAAGCGCCAAACCGCCGCGAGTGGCCAAAATTTGAACTAAAGATTTCCAAAGCGGCGGATTATGGCTAGCCGTATTGTAGAACGCGAAGCTTGCATACAATGCGGCGACCTTATTTTCAGCCGTAATACAATTTGGCTAAACTTTAATACGCCGCAGTATAAAACGGCGGTGTTTTTTAAAATGGCTATCCGTTATGTAATGCGGCGTATTCTGCAATTTGGCTGCGACAGATATACAACGTGTTACTACACAAAGGTTCAACAATACTGAAGGGTATGTATATACTAATCATTATGAACAACTTTTACTATGGGGCAAAACTTGAAATCGCGAAAAAAAAAATCTGCTGTTCCATACATTTTGTCCAAGTTCAATGAACTTTCTATTAAGGAACAGCTGTTTTTTTTTGCTATTTTAAGCTTGGCCCCATAGTAACAGTTGTTCATAATGATTAGTACATACATACCCTTCAGTATTGTTGAACCGTTTTGTTACATATTGTATTTAAATTTTGACGCATTTTTACGCGCGGTCCTAATCCAAAAGGGCGTATTAACCTTTTGACCGCCACGATATAATCCTATCGCTGCGCACCGTACTCTGTACGCTCGCTGTCTCAAGACGAAAATCTTCAACCACTGCGTCGTACGACTTACGGTGCCGAAAAGTAGACACAGTTGCATCGCTTCATATGTTAAAACTAGGTGAGCTATGGATAGAGCTATTCTTGGTGCTTCTTAGTGGGATCGGACGTTTCAGTTTCGAGATTCAGCTGAGAACTAAAGTTTCCGACATAGCTCACCGGCCCACTCTTAATGAGGTTCCAAATTTTTCGCAGTTTGCGCCAGGGGCGGTCCGAATGTGGCAAAATCTAGTTTTCTTGTTAATCGTTGGTTACATCTACCTGCTCTTGATGAGGGCGTTGTCGATAATCTAATCCAAGGGTACTATGCCTTGTATTAAGAATCTATGCAGCCTGAAAATAAATTTGTAGGTTAGATAGTTCAGCAAAGCAAAGGATTGCTGTACAAATCAGTGTATTATAGCGAGCCATATAGAGGAAGACCCCTCTACCCCTCTCCCCTCGCCTTCGCCGGGGTGCCGGCGCTCGAAGAGACTCGCGTCGAGTGCGCGACACCGCTCCCAGTAGAGAGTTCGGATTTTACCGCAGTCCAGAGCGCACGCGCTACGCTCGTGCGCCGACGCCTCCGCAACTCATTGTATATTATTTCTTTATTTGTTTTGTTACCAAGCCTTACTTTTATTTTAAACGACATTGTGGCCCTCGTATAATAAAAAACTTTATAGTGAGTTGGGTGTATAATTATTCCTGCGCCTGCCGCTATAACTGGCGCCCTCCGTGCAGCGGCCGCGAACCACGTAAACATTAAAAGTTTGAGTGTAGTGTCTGTGTCGATTTTAGAACTTAGTGCATAGACCGCACGGCGCAGTGTCGCGCGACGGAACATACAGGTTCGTCTGGTACAGGCGTCGATTGCCTCGTGTACCGGTAACCGCGCGCTCCCGTAGACAGAGACACTCGTTCGACGCACTCGCATGGACTAGGTAACAATAACAAGAAGTTTTATGTTGACTTTAAATTTTTTCGAAAACAAAGTGTTCATTAGGTTTCGAAACTGGACATAGCTTTGTGCCACGGACTGTGTTAAGTGTTAACGTGATCGGACTGTGTGTGCAGTGATAGCTAGGTTCTGGTAAACCTATTATTCCGTACTGGACCTTTTTTTTTGTTTTCGGTCAATTAAGTCTCTAAAGTGTTTATTACGATTTCATTCTGGACTAAGTACCTATTCAAGTAAGTAAGTACTCGTACTCGCATGTACTCAGTTCAGTATTTCATGTGTTTCGGACTTATAATTATGGATGGACATTCATTAGTTAAATTACTGTTGTGGTCAGTGCTTAGATACTTTGCCTAGGGTTTGTTTATACGAGGGCTACACTAAAAGTATCGGGAATGGAATATTTCCACTGTTTCTGTCATATTAAAATCTTTTTAATTGAAAACTCCTTGGTTTTAAAAATCGAATACCATTTATTTACTAAAAAAAATATTCTCGGTCTTGTCACAAGGTTTTGTCAAACTTGTTTAGTCGTTGAGAAAATGGAATTGACTCGAGAAAATTCAAGAGCGATGATTTATTATGAATTTCGAAGTGGTTTAACACAAAAACAGTGTGTTGACCGGATGATTTCTGCATTTGGTGATAAAGCCCCATCCAAAACCACAATTTATCGCTGGTTTGCTGAATTTCAACGTGGACGTGTCAAGCTCAGTGATGATCCCCGTCAAGGTCGTCCAAAAACTGCAGTCACCCAAGAAAACGTTGATGCTGTGCGTAAGCTGATTGAGGAAGATCGACATGTGACATACCGCGAAATTCAGGCAACTTTAGACATTGGCATGAGTCAAATACAAATAATCTTGCATGAAAAATTAGGTGTAAAAAAGTTGTTTTCCCGATGGATACCGCATTCGCTCTGTGAAGAGCAAAAAGCGGCTCGCGTTACTTGGTGCGTCAGAACTCTCGAAAGATTCCACGCAGGATCCTCAAATGCTGTATACAACATCGTATCAGGTGACGAATCCTGGATATACGCGTACGAACCCGAAACAAAAAACCAGTCACGAGTTTGGGTGTTCGAAAATGAGTTAAAGCCAACAAAAATTGTTCGTTCACGGAGTGTTGCAAAAAAAATGGTGGCCACGTTTGTCTCCAAAACCGGCCATGTTACGACTATTCCTCTTGAGGGACAAAGAACGGTTAATGCAGAATGGTATGCTAGCATTTGTTTGCCACAGGTCGTTTCTGAACTCCGTAAAGAGAACTGCAACCGCCGCATCATCCTCCATCACGACAATGCGAGTTCTCACACCGCGCACAGAACAAAAGAGTTTTTAGAGCAAGAAAACATAGAATTATTGGACCATCCGCCGTACAGCCCCGACCTAAGCCCTAATGATTTCTATACTTTCCCTAAAATAAAGAATAAATTGCGTGGACAGAGATTTTCATCACCTGAAGAAGCTGTGGACGCCTACAAAACGGCCATTTTGGAGACCCCAACTTCCGAATGGAATGGTTGCTTCAATGATTGGTTCCATCGTATGGAAAAATGTGTCAAATTTCGCGGAGAATACTTCGAAAAGCAATAAATATATTTTTAAATAGTAATGTTGTGTCACTTCCTTGATTCCCGAAATTTTCAGTGCCGCCCTCGTATACCTAAGTACTTATATTCCCGGAGTGCGGAATGTACTTTTAGTGCTTACCCGTGTACCTAAGTATCTATAAAATACTGTGAAACTGTTGTGCAAATATATTTATACCTAGCCGCGAAAATCATTCGGATAAACTTTTTGAACTTTTAGTGTTGAGACAATTTAGTATAGATGTACCTAAGTAAGTTCTAAGTAAGTACCTAAAGGTTGTGAACTGTGGACTAAAACCTAGTGCGTACCTAAGTTAGACAATTAATTAGGACTGTTTGGTGTGGACTAAGTGTGTGGACTTCGGCTTAGGATATAGTTCGCTAACGTGACGTATCACGATGGTGCTGACGCGATCTCGTGCTGCGAGCCCAGCTGGGGCTGCGTCCTCTGACGCGCCTTCGCATTCTCTGGAGTCGGACGACCCCACGTCGTCTGGCGCTGGAACTCGCCGTGACCGCGCGGCCGCGCCGGTGACCGGCGCGCCGCCGTCGCTTTTCGCTGCCGTGCCGGTGGCGGGTGCGCCGCCAGCTGTTGGCGCGCCTGCTGCCGGCCCCGTCATGATGTCCAACGAGCAGCTGATGATCCTAATACAACGGCTAAGTAGAGAACCGTCGGTAAGCTCAACAAGTTCACACAATAATAATTTTTCAAAGTGCACATCCCGTTTTGACGGAGCAAAAACATCCGATGTCACGGCGTTTATCGATGCGGTAGAAACCTACAAGGAGTGTGCCGGCGTGGAAGACGAGATAGCACTTAGGGGGCTGTCTATGCTACTAACCAATTTGGCCGCAACTTGGTGGCAAGGGGTTAAGGCCACGACCAAAACTTGGTCAGAGGCAGTTTCCGCGCTTAAAAACACATTTGGTCCTCGTCTGCCGCCTCACCAAATTTATCTCAAATTGTTCGAGAAGGAGCAGCAACGTCTGGAGCCCACGGACCTGTTCGTCTGTAATCTGCGGGCCCTAATCGCGCAGCTACCGCTCTCGTCATTGTCAGAGGAAGTACAACTCGACATGGTTTATGGTCTTCTCCATGTTCAAATCCGAGAGAAAGTACCTCGCTCTGCCTTCACTACATTCGGAGACTTGTTGACGTGTGCTAGACGCGTGGAGGACATTATCAAGGAGAGTCGTCCGTCTCCCACCGCCACGTCACCGTATTCATCGTCACCTTCGGGGTCATCGGCACCGTCGTTAACAAATAAAAAACGACCTCACTGCGTGTACTGCAAGCAGTATGGCCATTTAAAGGAAGCTTGTCAACGGCTAAAAGATAAGAATCTTATGAATAACAGCGCCGTTGGTGAGAAGGAGAAACCTACGGTCACGTGTTTTGGGTGCGGGGCACCCGGGGTGATTCGTTCAAATTGCACTACGTGTAAAGCTAAGAAAGAAACTGTTACGTCCGCATTTCAATCAGTGTCCGCGAGTGCCGTTACGTTAAGTTCGCGAGTGCGACCGGTCATTAATGTGCGTATTTTCGGTAATGAGGGAAAATTGCTAGTGGACACTGGGGCTAAACATTCTATCGGGAGTGTTAGTTTTAGACGGCATTTACATAAAAATGGTCAGACGTTTGAAACGGTTTTTACGGAGTTAAAATACGCAGACGGGCGTTGTGTAGCCCAAAATGTAGAGGTAGCACAAGTTGATGTTAAGGTGAGAGGGGTAGAACTAAAGGTCAGTTTTATCATGTTGCCTGACGCGACGGAAAGTCTTTTAGGAATGAATTTTATACAAAGCGTTGGTATGGTTCTGAACTTTGACTTAGGCGTGTGGTATTTAAGGCACGATAGGACGCCTCAACCGCTTTGCTTTGAGGATGCGTTTGTTCAACCT
The DNA here is from genome assembly GCA_905404285.2 of Erannis defoliaria. Lineage (NCBI taxonomy): Eukaryota > Metazoa > Arthropoda > Insecta > Lepidoptera > Geometridae > Erannis > Erannis defoliaria. The sequence goes on along the minus strand of FR990066.1, from coordinate 3,274,337 downwards.
TTGTGTTGCGCGTCAGAGGTTCTTCGCGGAGACGAGGGTCCCCACCTTGAACAGGGACAACGTGATAGACTATCTCGCCTCCTGAATGTCAATGAGGACATTTTCGCTCCAGGGGGATGACCTACCCGGTTTGCCGTGCACCACATCGATACGGGAAATGCTGCACCAATTGCGGGACCCCCTTACCGCGTTTCTCCAACAAAAAAAGAAATCATTAGGTAAGAGATAGACAAAATGTTAGAAGAGGGGGTAGTCGAAAAAGCTGAATCTGAGTGGGCTGCTCCTTTAGTGCTCATCCCAAAGAAGAACGGAGAAGTAAGGTTCTGCGTCGATTATAGGAAATTGAACAACGTGACGCGGACTGACCAATACCCCATACCAGTGATTGACGAGCTGCTGAAAAGCACAAAGCCAAACTGTGTGATGTCAACTATAGATTTGAAGGCCGGATACTGGCAAACAGAAGTTGCGCCCGAAGACCGTCACAAGACTGCGTTCACGACACCGTTTGGGACGTTCCAATTTCGCCGCATGCCGTTCGGGTTAAAGAACGCACCGGCCACATTCCAGCGTCTGATGGATCGCATGAGGTCGGGACTCAAAGATGTATGCGTGCTGACTTACCTTGACGATATACTGATAATATCTGAAGACCTGGGTCGGCACCTGGAAGACCTGGAACAAGTCTTTGACCGGCTTCGCCTTTTTAACCTGAAAGCCAATAGAGAAAAGTGTGTTTTCGCTAGGGAAAGAGTCAATTACCTGGGACATGTGATCCGCACAGGGAATCGAGCCGGATCCTACAAAAGTAGAAGCCGTTGTGAACATGAAGACTCCAAGGAATCTCAAAGAGCTGAAGACTTTTCTTCAGACGTGCTCATGGTTTAGAAAGTTCATTCCCCGATTTTCTGAGATTGCACGTCCTCTAACCGATCTAACCAAGAAGAACCGACGCTGGCAGTGGGGGGAGGAAGAGAATAAGGCATTCGAGGAGCTGAAGCAGCGACTTTCCTCCAGCCCAATACTCCGCCAGCCCAACTTTGACGAGCCCTTTGTCTAACGAACCGATGCTAGTGCGTTTGCGCTGGGAGCTGTATTGTTGCAAGGCCCAAGTCCTACGGAAGAAAGGCCTATCGAATACGCCAGTAGGCTCCTGACCCCAGCGGAACGGAATTACCATACCACAGAGCGGGAGGCTTTGGCAGTGGTATGGGCACTAGATAAATTTCGCGGTTACGTAGAAGGAACTCGAGTCCATGTGGCTACAGACCACCAGCCCTTGAAGTGGTTATTGACGTTAAAGACGCCCAGTGGCCGTCTAGCCCGATGGGCCATGAAAATACAGGCGTACGACCTGAACATCGAATATACACCAGGCCGCGCTAATGTTATTGCTGACACTCTTAAGTCGTCCCGTCGCTGACGAAACACAGGAGGCAAGCTCTGCGCCTTGTGCCATCTGCCCTGTGATTGTCGACTTGCCGAGGAGAAGCCCGACAGCGATACGCGAAGCACAACTGGACGATCCTGACGTGAAGGAGATAATTAAGGATTTTGAAGACAGTGAAGACTCTAAGGCCGCACTTCGATGGACAGACCGAGGCTACTACTTATCACAAGGTGTACTGTATCGGTGTGACCCAGATGGCGAGTCAGAGGAACCGCAGCTGGTTGTTCCAGTGTCTCTTCGTGAGGAACTTATGAAGGAGCTTCACGACGCCCCTACAGCTGGACACCTAGGCTTAGAGCGGACCTTGAAGAAAATTAAAGAGAGATACTATTTTAGGAACATGAGAACGTATGTGTCTAGTTATTTAAAGTCATGCGATGAATGTCAAAAGTACAAAGCTACTAACTTAAAGCCTGCAGGGTTGCTACAGACGCCTGTGCTTCATCAACGGTTTGAGGTCCTGGCAATGGACCTTTTCGGTCCTCTACCTGAAGGTCCTAAGGGAGAGAAGTGGATTCTTCTTGTAGAAGACACAGCAAGCCGTTGGGTAGAGCTTTTTGCCTTGTGTGATGCAACAGCAGAGTCGTGCGCCAAAACTCTTATAGAAGAGGTCTTCCTCCGGTATGGGCTGCCTCGTCGCGTGATATCGGACAACGGAACCCAGTTCGTGTCGGCAGTGATGCAGAAAGCTATGCTCGTTTTGGGAATCCAGCAATCTCTGATACCCGTCTATCATCCTGAGGCCAACCCAGCTGAACGCAAGAATCGGGAATTAAAGCAACTCGTCGCCATATTGGTCGGATCGGAGCACCGTAGATGGCCCTACCAACGGTGCGATTTGCCCTAAACAGTGCGCACAATATGGGGACAGGACATACAGCTGCTTATTTGACATTCGCTAGGGAGATGCGATCGCCTTGGGCCGTGCATACGGATTTACGTGCTATTGTCTCAGAGCAGAACTTCGTCCCGCAGATAACCCCTTACTTAAAGGAGTTTGCCCGCATTCTGGTTGATGTGAAACACCGCGTGGAGGAACAACAGGACCTTAGGAAGTCCGCAGGTGATAGGCAACGTAGGAATGTTCTACCCTACAAGGAGGGTGACCTCGTCTTAGTGGAGACGCACTTGGCGAGTAACGCTGCCAAGGGATTTACCAGCAAGTTTGCTCCGCGGCGTGAAGGACCCTATCGTGTCTCCAAAGCAATTTCACCAACTTCTTTCGAAATAATAGATGCTACCGGGGAGATTAGAGGCAAGTACCATACTAGCGCTTTGTCTCCGTATGTAGGCGACCGTCCCGCTGTTAAGCACCCGCGCCGTCGCGGACGACCAGCCAAGTCACGTTCGAGCCGTCCTTGTGACTTGGAGGGGGAGGTTATAGCGAGCCATATAGAGGAAGACCCCTCTACCCCTCTCCCCTCGCCTTCGCCGGGGTGCCGGCGCTCGAAGAGACTCGCGTCGAGTGCGCGACACCGCTCCCAGTAGAGAGTTCGGATTTTACCGCGGTCCAGAGCGCACGCGCTACGCTCGTGCGCCGACGCCTCCGCAACTCATTGTATATTATTTCTTTATTTGTTTTGTTACCAAGCCTTACTTTTATTTTAAACGACATTGTGGCCCTCGTATAATAAAAAACTTTATAGTGAGTTGGGTGTATAATTATTCCTGCGCCTGCCGCTATAGTATGCAGATTCTCCCTGGTAATCAGAGTCTTTAAAATGTTCTCTGCAAAAACAAAACAATAAACAACAATGTTTATGAGACAGACAGTTGACTACGGCCACATCGACGATGCGCCACCTAGAGGAAAAATCGCAGCGTAGATCCCCATTAATACCACGGCACATGTTGTTAGCATTTGAAGACATGCCGTGTTGTGTGGTATGTCGTGGTCACTGAAGTTAATAGAACGGAAATGTGACGGGCCGCGCTAGCCAGCATTAAGTGCAAATACGTTTAATGACAATTCTACCAATATACATGTTTTTAAACGGAGTATACTCTAAAAGACAATTTAAATAGACGCGTAGGAAACCAAACCACATTGTATCATAATTAGATCTATTTAAATATGTTGCAATGTTGCATTTCGAGCGTTTTACTTCAAATGCGCGACCAATGATTGGCATTTTTTCGTCGTTGTTTCTATACAAATAAGTGTGAAACTGGCGACAGCGGTTTTCCATACAATTGCTTTACAACATTGTTTTGACAGCCATTCTACCTAAGAAGTAGGGCTTTCGCTTTTCTGTGGTCGTGGTAGTAGCAAATTTCTCTTGTCAGGTACAAGTGGCGCATCGACTTGTCGAAAACGGAGCGCCACTGGTCCGGCTGGTTCAAGGGTCTGTCGGCTGCGTTCCTGTCGGTCGGCGCGCCTCGCATGCTGCTGCTCGCCTCCATCGACGGACTCGACCGTGACCTCACCGTGGGACAGATGCAGGGTCAGTTACGTACACACACACACACCTAATTGCAGGGTCAGTTACGTACACACACACCCACATGCAGGGTCAGTTACGCACACACACTCACATGCAGGGTCAGTTACGTCACACACACTCACATGCAGGGTCAGTTACGTACACACACACCCACATGCAGGGTCAGTTACGTACACACACACACGCACATGCAGGGTCAGTTACGTACACACACGCACGTGCAGGGTCAGTTACGTACACACACAGGCACGCACATGCAGGGTCAGTTACGTACACACCCACCACGTACATGCAGGGTTAGTTACGTACACACATACCCACATGCAAGGTCAGTTACGTACACACACACCCACATGCAGGGTCAGTTACGTACACACACACCCACTTCAGGGTCAGTTACGTACACACACACCCACATGCAGGGTCAGTTACGCACACACACACCCACATGCAGGGTCAGTTACGTCACACATACTCACATGCAGGGTCAGTTACGTATACACACACACACACGCACATGCAGATGCAGGGTCAGTTACGTACACACACACACACACACACACACACGCACATGCAGGGTCAGTTACGTACACACACGTTTTCACGATCAGCTGTTTCTTTGCGATTTCAAGGTCCCATAGTAACAATGATGTTACAATGATGAGTATTACAATGAGCCCCTTTCGGATTAGTACTATAATTATACTGTTCCGCGAAACCCAATATGAATGCAAGACTTTGTGATTATACATGTTAGTCACATTTGATAAAAATCTCACTTGGCATTCTGTTTACAGGAAAATTCCAGATGCAAGTACTGGCGCGATGCGGGCACGCAGTACACGAAGACACACCGGGAGAGGTATGTTGTGCCCCGCGGTATTATAATTTTTCATTTTTCACGCCAGATGGCGCATCATCGACATGGCCATTGAAAACTGCCAGAGACATTTAGTAACCTATAATTCAGTAAATTTGAGTTTTCTGGAATATGTCTCTGTGTATGTGTGTGATATACAATGTAGTGTAAACCTATTTCCGAAAGATTTAACATTTAAAAAGTGGGAAAAGGCTATTTGACGACGGCAAAGATTTTGTGGCGACAGAGCCATAGCAGATTTTGCCGGTATAATTATAACAATAATTAACTATAATGATGACCAACCACTTTTATCGCAAAAAGTAGGGCAAAATCTCATGTAAACAATGCGACAACGATTTGACAGCAGCCATCTCACCGCTGGCGCCCTCTGCGCTGAGCTTTGCGTTTGGATCCCCATTATGGTACTGAGCTTGTGTTAAATTATACAGGTGGCGCGAGTGATAGCATCGTTCGCCCTCCGGCATAGACTGACGTCGGTCACCGAGAACGGAGAGATGATGAACCTCTCCTCCGGGATGCCGGGCTGTTGAAACCTCCCGCCAATGTTACATTCATGTACCAACCACTAAGCACTCTGAGCGGACAGATTGCGTCACGGCTTTTTTAGGTTATCTTATTAGTGTCGTATTAAGTTATTACCTAAGCCTGCGTCGAACTACGCCCACGAAGCGGAAGACGCAGCGTAGGTAGGTCTTCCACTAGGTGGACCGACGATATTGTGAATCGTGGGTAACCGGGAGATGCTAATGGCTGGTTGTCGTACAGAGTGGCGGTCTAAAGGGACGACTTTTTTCAGCAGTTGACTTCTCCGATCACTATCGCAAGTAGTTCTAATTATTAGCAACTCTGTACTACGTCTGAAGAAGATGATTGGTCGAATTCGTAATTATCCACAGTATTGCCAGGAGAGAAAAAAATTATCCGTTTCAAGACTTTTTTTACATGCTGCCCAAAAAAAAAGAGTGTAATGTTTTCATGGTTCATTGTTCCACAATAACTTCTTGATGCCTTAACAGATAAAAAAATGCCCACTATGGGCCAAGCACGGGCCTGAAACAAGTTGTTTCCCCTATTTTGCATCAGTGTGTTATCGCGGGATAAAAGGACTGCATACAATTTTATAGCGGCATACCCTGGCAGGCCTACCTGCTGTTGCTTTATGTAACTAACTCGATCAGTGACCCGATTTACTTAACAAGCCGTGTCGCACTGTACAACGCTTGGGTGGCTCAAGAAACTCACAAATTTGATGCTCTACGCGGCTACTTTTTACCGTAAATAGATATAATTACGATGTTTGATTTGTGTAATTTCGATGTATGTAAATAATTACTAAGATACGTATGTAATAAAGTATGAATGTTATATTGAGGTACAAATTAATCGTTATTATTAGTAGGGATCTTTACAGTATATGTAAAAGAATTAATAACCTTCCCCAGTAACATTTTGTAACAAGTTGTGGCAACGAATTTCTAAAAGAGGAGGAAATTATGTTCTTCCTTTCTCTGAAAACATGGGCTGTGTTCAAAAACCAGTGCCGATGAGCAATCCTAAGGTAAGTGAAGTAGAACTATTCATAAGAATCGAGCGATTACAATTAATTAAAATTGCGTGAGGATTTGGCACCCACTGTCACGCCTATGACCTGTGCCCAAATTTACCACATTACGTGAATCCGTGACTATATCCATATCCTATTTCCCAGGACGTCACTTCACATGATCTTATCCACTAAAATGATCCCGCTTGGCTTTCGGAGTTTTCGGGATAATATTCAGGATGGTGGGCCAAGTTTTTGCCATTCGATTTGTGGGCAAGAGAGGGCAATTAGTTCAAAATCTCGTGATTTTTCCGTAATCTTTCATTTTAGTAAAGTTTGTATTGTTTCAAGACCTGTCTCGTTTCTTATTTATCTTGACTTTTCCACATGCTCTAATGTGGTTAAAATTAAAACACCCGCCGAGCTGAATGTTGATCGTTTTTCATTCCATTCATTTGGGCAAGTTTATAATCCGCTTTGTAGTAAAAAAAACTGTAAAACAACAAGTAGTTGTGTTGAATTTTGTATATAATAGAAATAATTCGTTTTGAATGCTTAGACAGTAGAAAATGATGAAAGGAGGTTTACCAGCTTAAAGTATTAAAATGTTATCCTGTTTGAGTGTATGCAATGCAGTCATCGCATCCTAAAAAGTTGGTCGCAAGTGTCTGTTGAACTTTATCTTAAATCTTCTGGAGTATCATTTTATAAACGTCAAATCATTTTTGACGCGTTCTGTGCAAGCTGCTTTTGATCGATAAAAAACCTTGGTGCTTCGGGTAGCTCATCAATTTCACTACGATTATAAAAATGATCTTCATAAATAGGTTATATGGGTCCTACGCACACTGCCAGATGAATTCAATCAACCATGTCTCTTCTCCTGTAGAACGTTTGTTTTGGGCTCGTCAAGGGTGTTTTGTTTCTGAATATTTATCTTTACTCATCTGGAATCTTGTTGAATCTTTTTTACTGCCAGTTAGCACTTGGTGCAATACACATTTAAGGATTCTGTAAGTTAGGTAACACTAATTTGTATTGCAATAATTGTATCTGTGATGTCCATATGAATATGAAATGGTGTCGTTTACTTATTGTTATTTATTTATCGGTTGGGGTTGGGTTATTTCAAGAAATTTCGTTTCATTTCATGACTAAGTTTATATTTTGATTATCTTGAAACAGTATTCATGCAAGTACAATCCTGAGATATTAAATCAAAAAATCGCTGAATATTAAGCTCCTGCTTTTCTTTTGTAATTTATATTGATTAGATAAGAGAACTAGAAGAGTAAATAAGCATAGAGCATATTGGAAAGTTGTCTTTCGGAGTTGTGGTCATTTTAGGAAGTGGACAGTTTGGGAGCTACATTATTAGAGTTGGCATTCCGCGAAGTGGTCGTTATGGGAGTGATCATTTTGGAAAGTGGGTTAATGCTGTGAATGGTCAATTTGGGCAATGGTCAAAGTAGGAGTCGACATACTGGGAACTAGAAAAAATTACCATGTATAATAGCTATTACTTTAGGCCGTAGCCATTATAGGAAGTAGCCTTATGGTCCGAATCGCCTGTACGAAGTCGAACATTTATAATATTCGAAAATACCAACAGTACCGTGGTGGCAAACTTCGTATAACGCGAAAGCCAAATATGGATTTTAGTGAAATAACATTCTGAAATATGAGTCACGTCACGTCATCAGCCATAAAACGTCCACTGCTGGACGAAGGCCTTCCCCTGAATAGAGGGGTGTTGCCATAATCCCCACGCTTGGCAGGCGGCTTGGGGATCGCAGAATGGTCACCACCGTTAACCAAGAGGACGCTACTGCCCGTTCTCCGGTGGGTCTGGTTGCAGTTTAAGGACATACCCAGGTCCGAAATATGAGTAACAATTACAAATTCGCATTCCTACATTTGATGTAAAGTGAAGGTCTCCGAGTAAAAACAAGTTGGTGTATGTATGTCTATAATATTTATTGTCCGACATTCTAGAACGACTATCTATATAGTTTATCAATGATACAGCATTAGGTTATCATTTATTTCAGCGGTTCGGGCTGGCAAAATACTTTAAATATCTGTTGTTATTAACTTATTCTTGTTAAGGTGGCGACTGACATGAGCTTTTGCTCGATGTGAATATTCACATCGAGAATTTGTTCGTTGTGAGCAAATGCTCATGACACCTGAATCTTAGCAACGAATATATGCTTGACTGTGCTCCATCCCCAGCAGTTGTAGTCAAAATGGCGGACGTAGAGGTAGTAGGTGCTGCGTTCTCTTAATCCGTTATTGCTATTTAAAGAAGAAAAGAAAGCGGTAAACAACAAGTTTGACCATAATGAGAAAAAAAACAAAATTCTACCAAACGCAATAATACCTCGACACAAACAGCAACGACTGCGAAAAGCCCACGGTGTGGTCTCGGCGGTGCTCGTGCTAGCTACTGACTTGTTATTGTAACATTCAAAGGGATTCGCCAAAAAACCGTCAGCCGGGTGGAACACGCTCAGGCGCTCGGTGCTCGGTGCAATATTCGACTTGTAACGTGCTCACATAGAGCGAATATTCATGTCAGTCACCTTTATACTGGTTCTAGTGGTAATCTTCAAGAACCACAACCCAAGCCTGGTTGTGGTTCTTGAAGATTTCCACGAAGGTACTTCTTGAATGAGTCTGCTTGCTTTGCTAACGATCTCCAGACTTTTTTTCTATCTGCCATGTTTTAAGAATTAACGGAGCTGAAATAAATTCTTTGGCATCCGGCGTTCGGAGTAGAGCGCGGCGCGGCTGCATGCGCTCCTCAATTGTACCGAACCTATTATAGGAAACTTAACCGAGATTTCTGGGATTATAATAAAATTATTATCATGCTCGTGCATTTATTTTCATTATTTTTCTCCAGTAACTTCATCTAATTGATGGTATTCACTGTTTTCGGCCAACGTCATAGTGTTATCTGTTTCGCTATCTAAAATGAATCTACTTGTTTTCGAATCTGGTTTTATGCACTTTTTGATCTCTACTTTTCCCTCAAATTTCTTCTTTCGTGTCATGTTTTGTAGTTTTTCTTATAATATTTTACTTGTTGTCATCGTCTTGTTGCTGTTTGTTTTTGTGGAAATGTCATCGATACTTACTGACTTTCCAGGCTCTGTGCGTAATTTTTTGCTTCTTTTTGCTTGCATTGTTTTAGGAGCCCTTGTTTCTTTGAGATATTCCAACGAAACCGTGTTTTTAGCAATAAAAATAATTTTTAATAGGTAGCAGCCCTATCACATATCTTTCTAATCACCTCTTACTCGTTTCTATTGAACCCTTTCACTTGTCTATTGAACCCATACTACGTAGCTATACACCCCATTCTACGTATCTATGCGCCCCATCCCCGTATCTATTAACCTCAATCAAAAATAAAAAATGAATTGGTTTAAAAACAGCTCGACAATCCACTCGTCGTCGGTCCTCAGCGTGCGAAAGTTATGTGTTGCCAGGGCCAAAATCTTATGTTGGGGGTGGTAGCGGGGCGTCTTCCGGTGATTCTTAGCACCCCTTGCTCCTCCGTTACCTGAACTGTTACCTAGGCCAGGAATTGAGGAGCTACCGGGGACTGGAGGCCATGGTTTTTGGTTTGCTGTCATATTTTGGGTTGCCATAATCCCCACGCTTGGCAGGCGGCTTGGGGATCGCAAAGTGTTACCACCGTTAACTAAGAGGACGCTGCTGCCCGTCCTCCGGTGGTGTTGGATTGGGTCCTTGAGGTGTATTACGGATAAAATGATCATTAAACCTGTTTTATTTCGTTCTTTTGTTGTATACGTAGCCTACATTGGGAAGATTTGTTAAACCTTTTTCAAGAATTATTTTCTTCTTTGTTTTATTTATACGGGAATACTCACGTTTAATTAAATCTGATACTCCGACTATAGTTTCGATCACATCCGGTGACCTTTTTCAAAGAGTGAAAACAGAGCCCGACGCGCGTGCAGCTGCGTCCTGCTTAGCACTGCGGGCCGCTGCGCGTCGCGCGCGTGATGACAGCGGTTGCTCTGCGGGCGAGGGGGTGGGGGCGGGTAGAGTGTCGTGCTGCGCCGGCGCTCTCTGGAGCTCTTCATCTCTTTTTTCTTTCTTTATTTTCTTCTTTAGCATATATCTATGTAAAGTTACATGGCACAGCTGTAACTGTAACTGTCGAAAATAAACAAGAACAATCCCATGTCTTGTTTTTCGTAAATTGTAGAAATACCTGAAAACAAAAAGCAGCAATTATAATAACAGCTGAAATGTGTGTAGATTTAAAATGCGAATTAAAAGCTTTGCAAATCATCTCTCAATAACCCACTTCTGGTATTAACCTTTTGTTTAACGCCGACACATGAGGCTGTGTATACAATCAGGATAGCACGCATTGCAGATGTAATGTTGTCAGGAACAGCAACAGAACTTCAAACAGCTGATATGAATATTGTGTCTGCAGCAAAAACATCTTTTTCATCTTCAAGTAATAGTGGTTCGCAGTAAAAGAATGGAGTTAATTTTCCTTTATATATACACACTTTTCTTCATGTTCCTCAAATAAAGGATTCTTCAAACATTCGAACAAACAACCATTATTAATGCTATTACACCTGTCGCGTGGGCGACTTGTAAAATATAATTATGTAGCTGTAATGAAAGGCCCCAAAGATCTACAACGAACTCACCGCCTCGCCGATTGTCCAAATCTGACCAATTCACGCCACTACACAGTTTTTGAGTATTTTTTAGGTTCCGGCACAATTTTCTTATTTTTCACACAGCGAGCGTTAGCCACCATTCGAAAGCATTAGTGTCTTTTTTCACCGTCGTTGGCGCTAGTTTGTCGGAGCGCATATGTGCGCGCGGTTGGCGGGAGATTCAAACGTAGGTCCCTACATTTCCCCCCACCGAAATCCGTCTGACCGGATTTCCCAGTTACAAACCAGCAGTATGTTGTTGAAAGTGTTTACAATGACAATAGTTGAAATAGTTGTAACCGAGATAAATAATGAGATAAAAGTAGGTATGTTGACGAAAGCGAATGTCGATCAACATAATGTCAATAATATTATGGAACATGGAATATAACATGGTCGAAACGTCGAGGTAAATAAAAATAAATTTATTTGTGCGCGATTAAGTCCCGGTGATAAACATAATTATGTGTTCAAATCGCGAAAGTTTAAAAGTTTCATAATATTATGGAATATAAATAGTTTGCGACTATGTTAAAGTTGTAATAGTGTGTACATGTATGAATATGACTTATAACTATGTTGATACAATAATAAGTATGAGAGAGTGGACTGTATAATATAATGAAACTTAAAACTTGGGATTAATGCGAACTTATTCACGTAAACTTAATCGTTAATTTAGCAGTCCTCGTCAAGAGGGAGAGGACTAAGTTTGACAACGGGTCGCACAAATGCCGTGAAACTTCTGAGTCAGAAGTTGACTTTGTTCTTGAATGTAAATTTTGGTAATCTTTGCGTGATAATTTTATTCTATATGACTCTTTTTGTACGTATTTATCTTCTATAATGGTTATTTGTTTTTTTGGATCTATGGTTGGCATTACTGCCAACTCTGGCTGTTGGATCTCAGAACTTGAACAGGCCTGTAATACATCTAAATTAACGCAGTCACTGGAAACAGTTCCTTTTTTTCTCACCATTTTTTTAAGATTAGATTTTTTCTTTTCAGTTTTATTTAGCCTATTGGTTTTGTTTGATTTAGGCCTAGATTTTTGGTTTTGCTTTTCCTCTTCTTTTTGTCTAAGTTTCTCTATCACATCTTCATGAGCAAGTATTTCTGCGCCTCCTGAAACCCTTACTTTGTTTCTTTTAACTACTTCACATTCACTTGGTTTCATTGTCTTTAAAAGTAAAGCTTCTAATGAAGTAGCCTCAGCGACATGTAGATGACTGGATGATAATGGCTTTATGTCAGAAGATTTGCTAAGTTGCAAGTTGCAACTTAGATCATCCATCAAACCTTGAAGCGAGTTTCGTTTTTGGAGACATAATGAAATCAACGTCGATGGATCCTTTTTATTAACCTTTGTTTCATGATTCTGGTTCGAAGATGGGTTTTCTTTATTACTTTTCCATCTTCTTAACGCATCAGGATCGTATTCTTTTTCCGCTACAACATTTCTGTCGAATGGATATATGCCTCCCCTTTTAAACCCATTTTTGAGAATTTGGCTATCTAAGCTTTGCCATACTTCTCCAACAAGGACTGAAAACTCTTTTTTTGGTAAGTGTTGGCCCACATGTGTTCGTTGCCACTTCACTATATTTTTATCCCACTTGTCTTTGAAGGGTTTAAAAACGGCCAAATCTAAAGGTTGTAATAAGTGGCTCGAGTGGGGCGGTAGTTTTATTATTGTTATATTGTGTTCTTTGGCCTTTTCTATAATTGACAGTTGAACATGTGTGCTGTGCCCATCATAAATTAACAGTGTTGGCTCGTCTTTGTTTTTGACCAAAGGAAAGTTTTTTTTTGTCATAAACTGTTCGAAGGCTTCTGCCTCAATCCAACCGTTCTTTGTAGCAGTATATGAAGTACCAGGAAAGCTTTCCTGCGATGTCCACTCACTCCACAAGTATTTACCTTTAAATATAATAAAAGGAGGTCCTTTTTCTCCTGCAGCACTGCTCGCAAAAAGCACGGTGGTGTTATTTTTTCCTGATGATGATGTTGTCCTTGTGGATGCATGTCCTTTTAAACCAACCACTTTCGTTTTGTGTGGGTCGTTGGAAAAGAATGTCTCATCTAAGTTCCATATCCTATCTGGCCTATCTAGAAGGCCCAAGTCTTTGATGGTTTTTTCAAGAATATCAAAATATTCTTGAATAATAAATGGGTCACAGACTTTTTTCCTAGCGTATTCGACAGCCTGAGGTTTTTTTTATTGATAAACCATTTCGCGAAGCAAAATTGGCAAACCAGTCACTTCCGGGTATTCCAGCCTTAAAAGGCGTATCAATTTTATTCGCTTTAATGTAATCGGCGACCAGTTCAATTACTTTTTGACGGGAGAGACCAAATCCCCACTTCTCCATCACATGTAGATTGTCAGAAAGTTTTTTTTCAATTTCAGCAGATAATATTGGTGGCCTCCCAAACGTAGATGATTTCTGACCTCTACGACCAGTGACATGGTCCATTATAGTTGTACGCGGAATTTTAAAAGTTTTTGCGGCTTCATATCCTGATAATTTATGATTTTTAACATCTTCAACTGCTTTAGAGAGATCTTCTTTAGTCCAACTAGGTTTTTCTTTTGTTCTTTTATAATTTCGGACCATCTTTGGGCACGAATCTGAAGTACTTACAAAAATGTCAATATAATTTATCAGTAAAACCGCATACGCATGCGCGCGCGGTTTTCGTCTGCGTCGTTACTTATTATCAAGTGAGACTGTGGTCAAAAGCGGTAAGCATTTATCATTGGCACTAAAGAAGTTCACAAAGATTTTGAATCAGCCTTTTATTATAAGGAAAACAAAAATATATTTATATAGAAATCAGTCAAGCCGTTTTAGAGTTATAGTGCGACTAATGAACAGCTATGTATTTTCATATTCTTATAAAATTGATTATGAACTCTACCAAAAATGTTTACAATTTCTGATTTGAGGTAAGTGCGACATAGTATCGCGCTTGCTCCATCAAGGTATGACGCACTTCCCTCCTTGTATAATTTATAGGTTATAATTTTAAAATTGCTAAAAATCGAGAATTTCGCAAAATATTCAAATAATAATTACATAAATGTGAATAATAACATTTATAACATAAACTTACCTTAATTTCTTCACAGGAAACACGAAAAATTCAAATAATTTTACACTTTTTAAAAAAGTCGCTCATATCGGAAGCCTAGTTCAAATGACACTGGAAACAAAATGGCAACTTATGTTGAGCCAAGACGAGACACGCCATCTAGGATTATATTTTAAACCTAAATTTGAGTCGGGCTTTATGGATAGATAGCGTTTTAATAAATCACTTAATTAGTTTTTGAGATTTTGATAGTGGAGGCACTTCCCCCGTAGAGGCACTTACCCCGACTAGGGTTACCAGGCCTAAAAAATAAAAATCCTGCCTGGCAAGTCCAAAAATACTGATTTTGAAAAAATAATCCGGCCATATGTATAAAATAAAAATACTACTATTTAATACATAACGTTTTTATTTATTCTTATATTTTTGGTTGCTAGCAACCGCTTTCAAAAAGTTGGATTTGCCTACTATTTCACTGTGAAATTGTTCGCACGTCACGTGTTTGTAGTTGTATTGCGTAAGCAATATTGCTCTCACGGACTCCACTGAAAGTCTTTTCTTTCCTTAGTCCACTGAGCAGTCATTAGAGAAAAGACTCGCTCTACATTTGCGTTGTGTGGCAAAATACTAAAGAAATACTGGCAGATCTTCAAAAACTCTGAAACTCTTGAGCTGTCGTTAATTGTATTAAAAAAAATACACCATTGCTTCTCAGCAAGCTCTTCATAAAAATCGTTCTGTTGAGTGTTCAGAAAATTCTTGAGCAGACAGAACTCTTCAAATAGTTTCGCGTCATCTATAGGAATTCCTTTGTCCCTTAAAAACACTAGAGCGTCTGTAATTTTTTCAAATTGTAGATCCTTCTTTAAACTTATCCATTCAAAGCATTTGAAGGACTGTAATGGTGTTATCCAAAGGGATATGTAGTTGATGCATTCTTCGTACATTCGCTTTATTTCGCTATTTATTCTCATTTGGTCAGCTTCGGCAATGTTGCGTTTCTCAAAAAGCTCTCGTACTTTTAAAGGGATAAAATTTTGCTCGATTCTTTGATTGAGTGACTCTGTCGTACTATTCAATGCACAGAGCACTTCGGCGATTGAGTTTTTATCTTTTTCGAGAGAAGCAATCCTTGCATGAAGTATAGCCATTAAAGAATGCAGATAGAACAAGTATATTTCACTAGTTTCATTTTCGAAAAACTTTTTAATCAGAACAGGTACTTTTTCTGTCGTTGTGAAAAACTCTTTCAATGGCTCGTATAGTTTAAGAATCCTTTTTATAGCTGGAAATAGACTTAGCCATCTTGTCTTGCTGTGGTAAATAAGTTTTTCATAGTTTATGTCGATGTAGCTGCACAATTCTTTGAGCTTTTCTGTTCGGATAGTGTATACCGAAAAATGATTAAAGATTTTCATCACTAATGATTCTGCGTCAATCTCTAACAAATCGGTTGCGTGGCGTATTGCATTATGTAAGATATGAGCAGGACATCCAACACCTACTATTTCTTGCTCTAGGTGCCGGTTCAAATGGGTGATAACGTTGTTTCCCTCATTTCGTGTAACACCTCCAAAGTTGACATTAGCATTATCACCCGTAAAAGAAACACATTTGCCTTTCAAATTGTATTTTTCAAGAGTCGCAAGAAGATAATTTGCAATAGTCAAAGAAGTCTCATTTTCCAAAGATGTTAACTCTAGCATCTTGCTTTCCATGCCAGTCTTCCAGTCAAAATATTGAATGATTATCGGAATTTTTTTATCAGCATTGTGGTTACTGGCATCGGTTGAAAACCCGAAAAATACTATGTCTTCAAGTTTTTCAAGAAGGATTTCGATAGTATACGGCGCGATGACATTATTAATAATAGCCTCTGTTTTGGTCCTCGCGCAGGCAAGATTTTTTTCCAAATCTGAATCTTGAAACAGTTTTTTTAATAACTGCGAAGTACAGTCCATACTTTTGTATGATTGGTGGTGTTTAACCACATGAAAAGCGAGCGTGGCATCAACAGCACTACTTTTATTACCTTTTTGGGTTACAAAAGAATCAATCTTACTTGTACTGGCACACAATCGGTTCTTCTTGAGGTGCTTTTCCGTTTTCAAGTGTTTTTCTATGTCAGCTCCACCTTTGTATCCAATCGATACAAAACAATCACAAATAGTGCACTTCACTTCTTGCTCATTCCTGCCATCAGTAAAAGAAGGATATTTAGATTTTAGCACATCCGTGAATTTGCACCGTTTTTTATTTGCGGAAGCCATTGTTGTGAAGCACGCGACGCAAACACAACGAAATAATGCAACCAATCATTCAATTAAATTAAGTTACGAGAGTGACAAAGACGCAGTTATTAGTGTTTGTTTACAATAATTATTTGCGGTGCGAGGGTAGCGGGGCGCGGCCACCCCCCGCCCGCCCGCTCTTGGCCCTGCATCGCGCGTGCGCGGCGCGCGCGCTGTTTTGTCCAGCCAGTGCCGCTCCCATCGCTCAAGCTGGAGGACGTGTATGTTAAAAACCCGGTCTGACGTAAAATCCGGGCGGAGTCCGGTCTAACACCTAAAAATCCGGTCAAGACCGGCTTTATCCGGTCAGATGGTAACCCTAACCCCGACTGACCTTACTCCATCCTTAGTCTATAAATTTAGGTTAGTAAAAAATACTTAATTAGGCTGTAAGTAAGTAAGTTTTTTTTGGCTATTATAACTATTTATTTTAATTTTGTTTATCACCGGGACTTAATCGCGCACAAATCAATTTATTTAAATTAGGCTGTAATAACTATTTATTTCCTAGAGATCTAGCGACCCCCACATCTTTCAAACCCCTTGACCAATTTCCTCGTATTTGAACTTGTTAATTGTATTTGCATGAACTATATCGATAGATAGAAACACTTTATTACTAGGTACTTGCTTGCAAATTTTCAGAAATGGTGCGCAAGTTATCGTCGAACAAATATACACACAAAAATATACATACTACAGCCGATAATCCCCAGTAGACTCAAGAGACCTTCGCTTCGCTCGGTCTACGAGGTTAATCACCAACATAGTATAAAATGCTTTGACTCAGTCTTAGTCATGCATGACATAAATAAACTTATTATTAGCTATAGGGGATCTGTTATGTATATTGTACCTATTTATAGATACTATTCGTGAATTGTTTGTAAGCATGGAACTTCGGACGAAACCTAGCCTGGTTAGTGTGTTGAATGGGCATTACGGCTGGTCACTCAAAACCCACAGATACCTTAACCTGCTATCATAAAATTCACCCGTAATTTGGGGAAAAAAAAACAATGCATACTTGCCACACTGACCCGATTATTGGAGGTTTTGTGTTCCAATTTGTAAACAAATAGAAAATTTACGATATTTGTCAAAAGAATGAAATTTACCTGTGAAAAGATAAATCACTGGGACGTTTAGGTTTACTTGAGCTGTTGTTGCAGCCTTTAAGGCGCGGGCACACCGCGGTGCACGGAGAGGCTACGCACGTGTATTAAGCTTCGCTTTGTAAGAAAATGTATGTGGTTGTGTCCACTGCAACCCACGGAGAGGCTACGCATGAATTGACGTCATTGATACACGCGTGGCTTGCTCGAATAGGCGGTTACATAGCTCAACGCTGTCATCGTGGGTCTACGTTTCCACTGGAGTACACGAATAAGACCCACGACTATGTACAGCTCGGTTATCGCAGAGCAGTTTTCAGTCATACACGTTGTGGAACGGACGCGTTTCGTGTTTCTCGTATATATCGTATCGAGGTACTCATAGAATGGCATTGGTACTGACTTTGCTAGACAGTTCTTCTGACGATGAATCCGAAAGTGAGATTGATGATCTAATCTTGGGTGAATTGCAAAAGAAAAGAAAACACCGGTTCTGGATTGAAAATCATATTAAATTCAGAAATAAACATGGAGAATACAAAACATTATTTATGACATTCAGTGATAAAAAATTTGAAAATTACTATCGACTATCACGACGAGACTTCCAGATTATTCATGACATGATTAAAAGTAAAATTGAAAAAAGGAATACTAATTATCGGGAATCTATAAGTTCTGATGAAAGACTCCATCGCCATTAGGTATGTTATTTATTTATTATTAAAATATATATATGTATATTTATTATTATATATATTTATTAACAGCTGGAAAAGTATCTTGAGGTTGAGGCAAGGGGTTGGCGTCAGACACGGGTCTCACATCAGGCGGGGGGCTGCTATCAGGCAAGGGACTGACGTCAAGCACAGGTCTCACATCAGGCAGGGGGCTGCTATCAGGCAAGGGACTGGCGTCAAGCACAGGTCTCACATCAGGCAGGGGGCTGCAATCAGGCAAGGGACTGGCGTCAAGCAAATGGCTGCTTTGATAATTTGTTGCACTTCTATAACCATAAGAAGACGAAGTGGAAGGCGTGGAGCAGTAGTAAGTATTCATTGAGTCATAGGACAATGCTTCTTCTTCAGCACGAGTAATTGTTTCAAAAATTTCTCTTTGGACTCGTAGTTGTAAATACTATGGTAGATCACGTGTCTTTTGACAGAGACTTTCAAATAAATGAGATAATGCATCTGGTGGTCGATTAGCATCAGTAATATGCTTTCTTATTTCATCTCTTTCAGTTCGTCTTTGCTCGCGATTTTTCTCTCGGCGCTGAAGAATCTCTATCATTTCGTTGCTTGCTGTTCTTCTTCCCAGATTGAATTGTAGATGTTTTAGCCGGTGAGGGAGGTGATTCAACAACATCAGTATCCGTAATTATTGTATCAGAAGTGTTTTCAGTGTCGTTTCCTTGTATACGATCCGAATAATTTGAAAAAGTCTCGTTATTTTCTCTGTGTGGCAGTAAAAATTCCATTAAATTCTCATATTTCCACGGTTTCATATTTTGTGCTGCCTGTCCTGTAGTAGTCTTACGTCTTCGAAGAGCTTCTCTATGACTATCTCTTAATTTCTTCCAATGAGATTTCGCTTCCTTACCTAGAACAAAAAAAAACATAATAATTGTATGTTACAGATATATGGCAACAGGAGATTCATACCACACCATAGCTTACAGTTACAGAGTAGGAAAAACCTCTGTAGCAAGGATAATCGAGGAAGTTGCCGATGCTATATGGGACTGTTTAGCGCCTATATATTTAGAAGAAATTAAAGATGAACATAAGTGGAGAAATATTGCTGAAAATTTTAAAACTTCATGTGACTTCCCTCATTGTGTTGGAGCTTTTGACGGCAACCATGTCACAATAAAAGCACCTCCAAACTGTGGATCAGATTATTTCAACTATCTTAAAGATCACTCTATAGTGCTTTTAGCGGTTACTGATAGTAAAAAAAAATTTATAATGATAGATATTGGATCAAAAGGCAAATTTAGTGATGGGGGAATATTACGAGAAAGCAACTTTGGTCAGAAGTTATATGCTGGTAATCTAAATCTTCCGCCTGATGAAGCACTTGTAGAAGGTGGCATCGAGGTTCCATATGTCTTTATCGGGGATGAAGCATTCCCTTTATTATGTAATTTGATGAGACCATTTCCCAGAGAAAACAATATTACACAAAATAAAAGAATTTATAATTATCGTCTTTGTCGAGCAAGACGAGTGGTCGAAAATGCGTTTGGAATTCTGAGTGTCCGTTGGAGAGTTTACAAACGACCATTTGAGTGCAAAGTAGATACAGCCATAAAAATAGTGAAGGCAACTTGTGTGCTACATAATTATTTAATGGAACATAGTTTCACCTACAATTCTGTGACAAATGAAGATATAGCAGCAACTCCAGTTGAGAACCAACTTTTTGATTTAACACATTCGGGATTTAGAAGTTCTAATGACAGTTTTTTTATCAGGGAAGAATTTTGCAATTATTTTAATCATGCGCATGTTTTGAGCTGGCAAAATGCCCGTGTCACAATTTAAACAAATATTAAGTTTGTGTCTACTAGGTAGTAGGTGTGTAATAAATAAATATGTAGATTTAAAAGTAATATTTTTATAATATTAAATTAGTAACAAAAAATAAGTAAACAAGTATTTACTCACCATTCGCCATTTCACATTCCCTCGCAATCTTTTCCCAAGCCAAATCCTTTTTACCGATGTCTCTGTACGATATATTGCTCATTTTCCATAAACAGGGGTGTAGCTTGACTTTTTCAATAAATAACTCCATAATTAAACCAAATATTATTGACTAAATAAAAATAAAGCCGCCTGTCGTGGTCATCAAATGCACGCGTGCGCCACGAAACCTAGCAATTGACAAAATGGCGCAGGCGTCGCTCGCTTGCTTCCCCGCCCGTCCCACCTCCCGCAGTGCCCCACGGCGGTGCACGGAGAGGCTACGCATGTGTACTAAACTTCGCTTTGTAAGAAAATGTATGTAGTTGTTTCCACTGCAACCCACGAAGAGGCTACGCATGAATTGACGTCATTGACACACGCATAGCTTGCTCGAATAAGCGGTTACGTAGCTCAACGCTGTCAGCGTGGGTCTACCCGTGCGCCGTGCCACGCTACACATAGTCGTGCGTCATATTCGTGTACTTCAGTGGAAACGTAGACCCACGTTGTCAAACAAATGAATACACGCAGCTAAAATGCGCCGCGTGTCCGTGCACAGCGTGCACTGCGGTGGAGCCGCGCCTTTATACACACAATACGGCATGTCGAAAGCAATTTAGTGTCAAGTGTTGCGGGACGTGTACTCTGCTCATCGCTTCGTCGCATACTGACCGCGAAAGCGTAGCACTTTTGTATTTAGGCTTACAACGGCTGTTTTCAATCTCGTGTTCGGTGCCCTCCCTCTGGTAGTTCCTACCTCTATGACTATTAGGGATATATTTATGAATATTTGACAGAAGGTTATACTCAGCTTTGATATGCTCCAAACGGAATGGATCACTTTACCCTTTTGTTACGATAATTAATTTGTTCGTCTATGCCGATCTGGCTGAAAACTACACTTATTTATCTAGGATGTGCTGCTCGTTCCGTGGTAATCGTTGAACTGGACTAGCAATGTCCTCGCTCCGCCGAAGCAACGCCTTACGCCACGCGGTGGCTCCATGAAACACGCCATCCCGCTGCCTTCTTGCGATTGGCTGTCTACAGCGGAAGTATCTGCCCAAATCTTCATTTTTAGCGACACCATTTTAAATTCCCAACTCGCAGGAGTGACATTGATCTAAGGAATGCGCCATCTGGGCAGCTTGATTGTTATAAAAATTGAAACATAGTTCCGCGTCGTTGCAGCAGTGGCGCCATCTTTTTGGCGGTAAATTTGAACTTCTTGACACTAAGATGCAAAGAGCCGGCCGACATAAAAGTATGACCGGGCTCAAAATATTTCACCATGTCACAACTATTTATAATTTGAATCAGAAATGTCAGCAGGCACCAATTTTTATTTTATGCTGAACAGTTATCCAGCCATAAAGTTATTTGCTTTGCATCACGTTGACTTAATAAAAATGCCCTAAAGGTATGGGGAGGGCGCTGACGCTGAAACACAGGCTTTAAGCCTAGTTCAGCAGAAGTTACCAAAAATGTATCATGCGTTTGTATTTTTTGTGTCATATGCTACCAATTATGTACTCTTCGTGACTTTTTCATGGAATAAATTATTATTATTATTATTATTCTGGTAACGAATATCGTTGCTCTCCTGCAACAGGAGGTTAATATTATGCACGGGCCAAAGCCAAGTGCAATTTTTTTTTTTTTTTTTTTTTTTTTTTTTTCCTATATTAAAAGTTAAGAAATTTTCGTACGATTCTGCAAGTGTTGAGTATTGCAGCTTTTTGTAGGAGAATGTACGATGTTGGTGAGATTCCTATTGTGTCTAAACTTGTGTGTAGTGTTTTTGGAATGACTCCTGTGGTAGATACGACTATTGGTATTGTCCTGACGGTATTCACACGCCACTGGGTTTTAATTTCTATTGAAAGGTCTACATATTTCGCAATTTTTTCAGTGTGTGTGGAGATAAGGTTGTGTGTGTTGCAGACGGCAATGTCTATGATGAAAACTGATTTGTTATTTTTGTCTAGTACGGTTATATCCGGCCTGTTAAAATGTATTGTCTTATCAGTGACTATTGTTCTATCCCAATATAATTTGTAATTTTGATTTTCGAGAATAGTTTGCGGCGTGTATTTGTAATATGGTATTTTTTCTAGCACTAATTTGTATTTGTAGGCCAGGGATTGGTGTACTATTGCAGCTAATTGGTCATGTCTGTGTTTATAATCTGTTTGGACTATTGATTTACACGCACCTGTGATGTGTTGGATAGTTTCTGAGGCTACGTGACATTGTCTGCATTTATCATTATAATTGGGGCGACGGATTATGTAGCGTTGGTAGTTCCTTGTATCAATGACCTGGTCTTGTATACCTAACATAAAGCCTTCGGTTTCTGGGAAGAGATCACCACGTCGCAGCCATGTGTTTGATGCGCTCTTATCAACATGTGGCTGTTCTAGGTCATGGCGATGTCTTCCGTGAAGAGACTTTTGTTTCCAAGCATCTATTTTATCTTCATTTGACGTGATCTGTTGATTACGCTGTATGTTCGGATTGTTTAGGTTAAGTGGAGTAATGCGTTTATCTGCTTCTACTATTGCTTTGTGTAGGCGAGATTCTTCTGATTTCTTATGGAAATAGTTTCTTAGGCTAGTTATCTGTTTGTTGTGGAGATTCAGAGTGTCAATGATTCCTCGGCCTCCGTCATTCCTCGGGAGTGTCATTCTTTGGACGCAGGATCGGGGGTGATGCTTACGCTGGGATGTTAGTGTGGTGTTTATTAAGCATTGTGTTTTTTTTAAATCGGTTTTGGTCCAGTTTATAATTCCAAAAGAATATGTTAGAGTGGGTATGGCAAACGTGTTTATTGCTTGGATTAAATTCCGTGAATACAGTTGACTTTTTGCTAGAACATTAAGTCTGTTCCTAAATTTTTTAAGAATTTCTGTTTTGGTTTCTTTTTGGGGTATTTGTCGCGATTGTTGGAATCCTAGGTATTTATAGGTCTCGTTTTCACTCAGTGGATCTACTTGTTCTCCTGTATTTAATTCATAGCTTTCAGATACTACTTGGCTGTCACAAAGTGTAAACGTCTTGCATTTGTCAATACCAAACTGCATTTGAATGTCGTTAGAGAATTCTTGTGTTAGGTCCGCTAAGCAGTGTAGAGATGCTGTGTCATTGCTGTATAGTTTTATATCGTCCATGTACATTAAGTGTGCTATTGAGATGTTCGTGTGTGAATTCAATATTTTAAGACCGTTATCAGAGTTATTAAGAATATGCGAGAGCGGGTTTAATGCAAGGCAAAACCACAGAGGGCTGAAGGCATCTCCTTGGAAGATGCCTCTCTTGATGGGGATGAAGCCAGTTTCGATTGAGCTTTCTCCGTTCCTAATTTTAAGTCTTGTTTGCCAGTGGTTCATTGTGTGTGACAGAAAGGTTACTAGTGTTGGGTGTATTTTGTAGTGTTTTAGTATGTATGTTAGCCAAGTGTGTGGGACAGAATCAAATGCTTTACGATAGTCTATGTACATGGTGTGCAATTCTCTTTTATTATTAACAGTGTGCCTCATTATAATACTGTCTATGGTTAGTTGTTCTTTGCAACCTTGGCTTCCTTTACGGCAACCCTTTTGTTCCTCTGCTAAAATGTTGTGTTCAGCTACATGTTGGTGTACAAGTTCGCAAATACAAGCACTTATTATTTTATATATAGTTTGGAGGCATGTTATAGGTCGGTATTTTGCAGGGTTTGTGGTGTCATTCTCTTTAGGAATCATATACGTTATGCCTTGTGTTACAAATGGAGGTAATGTTTCAGGGGACTGTATAAATTCGTTTATGTGATTGTGAAGGATCGGATGCATTGTAGTGAGTTTTTTATAAAAATAGTTATGGATATGGTCTGTGCCTGGCGTTTTCCAATTGTGTGTCTTATTCAGCGTATCAATGAATATATCTATGGGGATGTATTGGAATTGCATTTGTGGTATTGCGTCAATTTTTTGGGCATCTTCTAGAATCCACGGAGCATCTTGATTGTGTTGTATTGGCTTAGCCCATATATTTGACCAAAACTTATGTAATTCATCGGCTGATGGTATTATTTGTGGATTTCTACTGTCTGATATGCTTATGTGTTCTGTGTTTTTTGAAAGTTCCCGGTAGAATTGTTTTTCATTATTGCTAAATTGACCATTTTGGGTTTTTCTCTTAGTACATTCAGTATACCGACGGAGCCTGCTACAAGTTGCATTTAATTTTTGTTTAAGGCTATCAAGATATTGTTCGTCTGTTTCGTTGGGGCTTTCATGTCGAGAGTGGATCTTATATTTTTCTTTTATTTTAGTTACATTTGTTACTAGTCTAGAACTTCTGTTCCCTTTTATGTATTGGGTCATTCTTCCTATATCCTGTCTTAATATATTTATTTTATTTTCTATTCTGATCTGCCAAAATGGCTTTCTGTCTTTTGGTCTAGGAGGTGATGTGTTACTTTCATTTTGTTTAATTTTGGAGCCGTTGCATGTAGCTGATGTAAATGCAGCACAATATATGAGTGTCTGAGTTGTAATAAAATTCTGATTATCGTTCATATATTTTGGCAGCACTTCTGAATTTAAATATGTGACTATGTATACTAGCTTTTTCGATGTTTTTTGTTTTGGTATGTAGGGTCTTTTGGTAGGGTCAGTATTTATGAAGTTTTCGTAAGCTGTTTTAAATGTCTGTGATATTTTGTTATTTAACTGTTCTTCATTAGGTTGTTCCTGGTTAGTTTCATTTTCTCTGGTGTTTACAGTATCTTGGGGAGTAATTTCAAACTCGACATCTAAGAACGGGTTGTCTGTGTTTATCATGGTATGTGGTGTGTCATCTTGTGTTAGTTGAATTAGGTTTAGTGTGCGTGTATGAGCGCTTAAGTTCTGTTCTACTTCGTGTCTTATTTGTCGTAATCGTTGGTCTGTAATAAGCTTGTTATTTATGATAACCCTGCGTTGGTCTGCTATGCGTTGCTCTGAGACGTGAGATATGTGCGGGAATTGTTCGATAATACTGGCGTGTAGTTGTTTTCGATATGCTGTTTTGTTGGATTCTAGCTGTGTTATTCTGTAGTAGTGTCTTATAATGGCTTCGTTAACATCATCGCTCCATCGCATTCTGCAGGTGAGGTTTAATTGTGTTTCTGAGTTTGGCGTTATTTCTGGTGTGTTGGAATGGTTTGGTGTTGTGTTTAAGTCTGAGACTTGACTTTCCAAATGGTGCCTAACTTCAGATTTAATAAGTTGTAGAGTGTTGTCTTTTAGTAATTTATTTCTCATTATCGCACGTCGCTGGTCTCCTACTCGTTGTTTAGTCACTTCCATATCTGGGAACTTCTCAATAAAATGTCTGTGCAGTGGATCTAAATATCCGCGTGGTATTGTTTCTAATTTAGTTACTGTGAGATATGTGCGTATTATGAACTCGTTCATCTCTTCTGTCCACTTTTTTCTCGCACGAGGTATTCCAGGGGTGGGTACAAGAATATCGGCGCGTGCCTCTTGCACAACATCCTCTGGGTTTGTTGAGATAGATGTAATACGGGACCTAGATTGCATCTCAAATGAGAGCGGTGAGCTAGCTGGGGATTCGAATAAACTTTGCGTTGATGAAGGTGATACTGGTTCTTGTTGCATTTGTGGGTCGGCTGTAACATTTACCCTTGCACCCCGCGTACAGGGTGGAGAGCTAACGGAGGCCCGCCTGCTCGACACTCCGCTACCGATGGTTCGCATACTGTAGCATCCAGCACCGGCTCCAGATGCGCCCCGGCGATCGCCCCCGGGAAGCGGCCGTAAATTGTACCTTCTTTTACCACTTTCCATCATTGTGTTTTTGGACATGTGTGAGCCCACGTCGTTTGTCCATCGCGAGTGGGCACGTAGTGAGCTATCTAACTAAGCCTGTGAACGCCGCCGTTGGTATACAAGACACTCTTCCGCCGCCACTCCAAAACCACCATCCTACGCTGATGTTGGTTCCTATCCTACGTTCCAGAGCCACGTTAGCCGCACCAGTAATTTCGTAATTGCGTTGTCCGCCCCCCACGTGATCAGATGGTCGATCAGGACGTGTGGTTGGCCTTTAGGGGGCTTATTATTATTAATATCTTCTTGTTTCCTTCCTGAGATCGCGTCATGCCAAACTGCGGCAAACACGCTCCCTTTTTTTAATTTACCCAATGATACCAAAGTTTCATTGTAAGCTACCAGTCCTGGGCAAAATATAGTAGCTTTCTATTCGTGGTAGCATTATTACTTTTTTAAATCTATCTAATCGTAAACTTAATCTTCATTTTCATTCTTTGCGTCTTTTTTCTAAATATGAGATTTGCAGGTATAATGTCATCTGAATCTGTGAGTCAAGCAATCATAAGTACTTGTGAAGCACTTACATATGTCCTACGGGAATATATAAGGGAAAGAGAAAAATACATGATAAAATTTTAATGTTTTTAATTATTTATTGGTACGAATCACAATAAGTAGAAAAAATACCTAACACTAATTTTAGACTTGACAAATTTTGACCTTGGTACGAAGAGAAAAGCGTCCCTATATTATACTCCGAGTAAATGCTTGGGGTAAGGTTTGATATCAAGTCGCCTTGATAGGGGGGCGAGGGGGTTTATAGTTACCCCCGCCGGAGATGCGTAGTTTTTTTATATAAAATATTTCAGTTTGAGTTTTTTTTGATGATTTTGTGAGAGATTCTCCTTAAGGGGGGGGGGGGGGGGGGGGGGGGTTTAGTGAAAAAACAACAACCTAACGCTACTGTCATCAGTCTGCTCTCACCAGAAGGGTTCCTGGGGGTTTATAAAAAAAATTACCCGAACTTACTGTCTGCGACAACGAATGCACTATTTAATAAAACACCAAAATGTTAACTTTGATAACTACTTTAATTTATACACATATTTTATTGCTTCCACCACTTCCAAAAATGGATCTTTTTTAAATTTTGAATTATTTCGCCGTACGACAAGCATCGGCAAAATTTGCCGGATTGTTATAATTGTCTTTTTTTAAAAACGTTTCACCGCTCTCCATTGGGACTCGATCCTTTGAGTATGAGTCTCATCTGGAGCCACAAATGAGTTTTCTGGGTCCGAGTGATTAACTTTCTTGTGGGTGTTGTCATAAAATTAAGCGCCAATTGTAATACAGGGTTATAAGGAAAGGGTATGCTAAGCCAAAAACCCTTGAATGTATACATTGTAACCATTATATCCTGAAAGTTTCAAAAGGAAAAGAGCATATTTTGATTTTCATACAAAACTTAAAAAAAAAAAATCTGTTCTAAAATTGCACAACCCTAGCACGCGGTCTATCAGTACACGCACACTAGCACGCGCGGTTCGACACGCACACATCCCCAAGACGGGCGATGGGCGCCGCCCGCCCGCCCCGAAACTCCCCAGCGCCCGCGCTGCGTCCCGCGACCGAAAACAAAATTGAACACACACCATTGCCTACTTGGAACCAAACCCACAAGTACCTAAAGCTTAATGATTTAATAATCTCTAAACTACTTACCTGGTCCATTCACAAGAACGGTTCGAAGTGGCGTCCTTGCATCTCGATGCAGAGGGCAGCGCGGCGACGAACTGCTTTTGTTGCCTTTGAGAGCATCCCTGGAGTAGTCCGTATGCTCTCAAAGGCGGACACAATTCGTGCACGCATGTCGTCCTCGCTGCTGCATTCATCCGCATACACCATGCACTTCACGTGGCCCCATAAAAAAAAGTCCAGTGGAGTGAGGTCCGGAGAGCGAGGTGGCCAGGGAACCGGTCCTCCGCGGCCGATCCAGGTGGAGAATCTTTCATCCAGATATGCCCTGCAGTCGCGAGCATAATGAGCTGGTGCGCCGTCGTGCTGGAAGATCAGTCTGTAATACTCGGATAGAGGAAACTCTTCCAGCGAATCTTCTAGTTCCGTCCTTAAAAATCTTCTAAAAGTAACAAAAGAAATTAACAAATAACAAAAGTAATCGCAAAAAAACCCGTTAACAAAAGCTGTCGATATACGCACGAATCGGTAGCCAGCAACAGACTGCATTCCTAAATAATCTAATTAAACAAAATACAAATTGATGAGCAGGTGAGTAGATTTTCCCGGTAGTTTCTCTCTTTCTTTCCAAAAAATGCCGCCTGCCCGCCAAAGACCGGCTTTCTTTTGCGGCTTTTTAAAAAAAAGTGTTTACGCGCACCGCCAAGTAGTGATCAAAAACATTACAGAAGTGACAAATTAATCACAAAGTATTAAACCACGTAATTACCTAACGTTCCTTCCCTGAGAGTGGAGTGGATGGCCCTAGTGTCATAACGCCAATTTTAATTTTTTTACTAGGGGGAAATCTTCATAAGATACCAGACTGCTTTGGGGTGCAGCCGGGTTATGTGGGATTATACCCACTAAAGCCCCCCACCCCCCGGTGGCCTGCCTTGGTGCTTGACCGAGGGCTCCGGGATCTCCAAGGGAACGCACCGGAGCCCTCAGCACCGCGCTTCAGATCCTCTCGGGACAGCTACAAGCTGTCCTGAGACGCTTCCGCCTGCCACAACGTCAGCCATTCGACGTTGTCGTCCTTCCCAGGCACGTTTATGCAGGTGGTTAGAACCTCACCGCTAGCTAGCCCCGAACCCAGAAGTCCCCTTTTAGTAAGCAC
Organism: Erannis defoliaria; assembly: GCA_905404285.2. Classification (NCBI taxonomy): domain Eukaryota; kingdom Metazoa; phylum Arthropoda; class Insecta; order Lepidoptera; family Geometridae; genus Erannis; species Erannis defoliaria. The sequence goes on along the minus strand of FR990066.1, from coordinate 3,245,427 downwards.
TTTCTAAAGGCAGGGGATACCGATGCCGTATTCTAATCCCCCGCCATCAGGGCAAGTCATGAGGCCACCTAAGGGCCTCCATCTATGCATACATCCTAGATTAATGAAACACCCACAACAACCGCGTCTTACATTAACGTCAGCTGATAGACTGTCTGATTCTGATAGATAGAATAAGCAATCGAGATTTACATTTACATGTTATCTAAGTCATGGCATCACTCCAACGCGCAAAGCTCAAACATTGTCTTATCTGTACATCTTTTATTCTTTAATTGGGATTTTGCACACACGTGCGTATGCCCATATGTGTGCGTTTTATAACAATAAAGATGTAAGTGTGCTCATCTCAGTGTCCCAGTACAGTGCGAAACAGTTGCCCAACTTACGACAAAAAAACTAATTACTATTTTTTATTATGCCAGACTGGCAGATTAGGCATTTGAACATCGGATCGCCTGATAGTAGGTAAGCGACACAGTAACGGAAGTTTGTAGCAAGCCTAGTCTGGAATGGGAACTGGCTCTAAAGTGAGGCTGCTCAAACACTGTTAGGTGCTTGGTGACAGATTAGTAACTTGAGTCAGGCGAGCAGTAGTAGAAAGTATCCTATCATGATCCTATGGTTTCCTCACGGTGTTTTCGTTCACCGAAAGCTCAAGTGGAAGTGGATCGCATAACCAACTGAGCTATCATTTCTTCAAAATGTTCACGAGTTCTCTTGTTACTTTTGCTTTTTTTTATTTCTCTTTTTTTTCTCGTTCAATCTTATCGATTGATATCTGATCTTATCTTGGATTTTTTTTAGTCTGAGTTTATGTGAGTCCTGGAATCAAAGGGGTCTTGGGGTATTTAAGTGACTCGTGCGAAATAAATACAGTCATCGTTGAGACAGCGGCGGCGCGGCGCGGCGACATGTACCTACTCTGCTCCGACAGCAAAGTTGGGTTACTGCACTGCATTGTTTCTACATTTTGAGGAGTTTCGTGACCATTGACCTTTAGATCAGCTGATGCTAGGGTTGAACACGTAGTTTTTTCACGAGATCTTTGAAAGGCTGTATCTCAAAAACGATTAGGTTTTCCGGAAAACTGCCTGAACAAAAGTTGTTCAGAATGATGAGTACTTTAACGGGTTTTCGGCTTAGCATACCCTTTCCTTATAACCCTGTATAATTAAAGTTTTAAAAAAAATGAAAAGTGTCTCGTTTGCCATATTTGTATAATTATATCGAGCGCCTGTTCCAACGATTAAAGTTAGAAATAAAGAAAATAAAAATTACCGGAATAGTTCAGCAAGCGTTGACCTTTAATCACAATGGCAGAGGATTATTAAAGCCTAAAAAATAAAATTTGGTTTTTTAGGAAATAAATATTTTTAATTTAGAGAAACTGGGCTTCTAAGTATATCAATTTTGTAAAGCTGAAATCTTGATCTTAATTTAAATTTATAAGGTCTAATATGTGATTATCTTTTTGAATATATGTCATTTTTGCACTATAAGAGTAGTTTAAAAAATAATAGTTTTTAATAAGATGAATTTCTTAGCTGCGTTCCCTGAAGAAAGGCCGGACCTCAGCTCATCTTGTTGAAGTTACATTCCTTTGCAAGGAATGTGCAAAGAAAAGAAAGCTTTTAAAGAAAGCTTCTAATCATAAAAAGAAAAGCTTGAAATGAAAAAGAAAAACTAAAGAAAACGAAAACGAAACGCTTAAGAAAAACGCTAAAGAAAACTAAAGAAAACGCCTTGATGACGGCTGCAAGGAAAATAAATTGCTTTCATTAACATTGGGTTTTCTAAAAATAGACCATTTTGATTTCACAGAAAAATAACCAAAAAATCTCACCGTTTTCTTAATTTGGAATTATTTCATCCTTTTAAAGTATTATATTGAGAATTCAGGTCATGATTCCCAATAATTTAATCCATTTAAAGGATTAAAATAGCCTTTGGGCTTTAAAAAGCCTTGATGAAGAAAGATTTTAATTTTTTAACAAAAAATTCATCTTGCCAGACGAAAGATGGACGGAAAAGTGTCGTAAAATGATTCTCACACTTCACAGATAAAACCAACGCCTGTGAACGTCAAACCAAAACTGTCAACTACAAACGAAACTTTTTTTCTGCTTCTTTAAAAAAATAAAGACGTTTTGGCGTCTCACATCGCCCATTCAATAGATAAAGAAATAACAAAATATCGGCGTCTCACATCGCCCATTCAACTAGATAAGGAAATAACAAAATATTGGCGTCTCACATCGCCCGTTCGGACAAAAATTGCAAATAAATATTAAGGAATTCATAAAAATCTGTAACGTGTAAAACCTACGTTACAGTGTACCCATGCTCCGCTAGGCAGTCGTATGCTCTCCAAAAATCTGTATGGATTGTGGTGCCCGTTTTGATGTGTTTTTTAATTAAGGGCACCAAAACCTCAGCGGAACGTACATTGTCAGGGCACTCCTCAGACCCATCTTCAATCATGCCAATAACCAAATTGCCTTCAATGTGGCGTCCTGCAACAAACAAAAAAATTACTTTAACTTTTCTCATCCAGCTCTGTTCTGTCACCGAAAAAGACTAGGTGGGCCCGCCAGAAGCTCTTGCAGTCACCCCTGAGTGTCGCTGCGCCACTCAGGACCTCCCTTGAGCTTCTGGCTCCCGCATTTTTTATATACACTCTAGGGGTGTCAGCCACAAGACTAGGCGGAGTCGGGGTGCTCTGATTCGGATCTGTCACTAATTTCGAACCTAACCAATTCAAGTCGGGATGCTCTGCGTCAAATCTGTTACAAATTTTGACACAAATCAACAAATTGCATAAATAAAAACAAACAACAGCATTATTTTACACAAAATGTTAATAATAAATAAGAAATTACCTCGGTTATATGTATTTTCGTTTCCCAAATTTGGATTCATCTATCTGCACAACTTTTCCTGGACCGCCAATTTTGCCTGTGTATTCGGTTTTTTCTAGTTGATATATAACTATTGACTCACGACAATAACTATACCAGTCACAAATTGTGGTGCGGCTTAAACATTGCTCCCTTTCTTGTTTAAAGGGATCTTCATTTATTGTCATTTTCAAATGACAATAAATCAGCATCATGAGCTGCAGCTCCATTTGTGAGCAAAGGCGTAAATTAAATAAAAGACACGCACCAACTCAATTCTAACATTATCAAAAAATGTTCCACTCGTCCTGGATACCTTGCCTTTTGGTTTGCACTGGCCTTTTGTGCAAAACCAGGTACCGAATGATTTGTTTGTTGATTTTGCTAATCGCATAGGTGTGCGTTGCGTGCGACATATTTTCTGTGTGTGCATTGGCTTCACAAAATGCCACACACTGATCATTCGTACCCAATGTTTTAAAAATTTTTGCTAAACTCCACATTTTGATTATTTCCTCTGTATTTAAACGTCGGTCATCAAAGGGTCCGTCATTAGTGAAGTCTATATCGTGGGCAGGATCCGTCATTTCAGCAGCTCCAGAAAATCCTGAGCTCGTAGACGGCCCGGGTTCGGAATCTTCAGTTGCCATTGTTGCTTGGTTATCAGTGTCCAGTGAGTGAGCCAAAGTCGTACGAAGAATCAATCCAATCGGTATCCAAAGAAGCCAAAGTCGTCCAGTGAAGCAATCCAATCGGTGTCCAAACGTGTAACGATGTCGTCGAAAAATAGCAAGCAATCGGTGTCCAAGGGGTAGCGAAGTCGTACGAAAACAGGAGGCAGATATCAAAACGGAGGAACACATTCACGTAAACTCGGAAGAAACGGAATGACGCGAAGGCGAGAGTATCTGTCGTCAACAAAATGGCGGCGGTCTAACGTTTCATTTTACGCATTTTGACAGACGCAACTATAGGAACGTACGAATGTAGGAAATTTAAGTTCTGTTTCATGCATTGTTTAGTGATTTGCTATGTTCAATTGAACTTTTCGACATTCTTCAAAAAATTCTTTAAAATATTTGGACGCAGCTCCAGCAGCTAAAATTACATAGGGGTGCTTGAGATGAACCCCCTGGACCAACAGTGACACAATCTTCAAATTCAGGCGACTTGATATAAGACCCAACCCAATGCTTGATGTATACAGAATATGCAACGTATAACTTGTCTCTCTGTGTCTACGTTGTTCGTATTTGTTATGATCAAATTAGAAGGCACGCCAGTAGTGATTACATTGCTGGTATGTATTTGAGTAAAAATTGGAACATCATTTGTTTGGAGGGAGGCTGCAACACAATTTTCCGGAGATGTACACTATTCGGTGATGGCGATGGATAACTGTTCGATGTCGAAGATACAAACTGGTTCAATACTGGAGAACCAGTGTTAGGGTGAAGATATAAAGAGGGGGGTTTCCGGTACGGACTTGTCGGTGCGGGTTGGTACGGATCGGTACAGGATATCTTACATAAAGAAACAGGTAAAATTTGTCTTCATTGACCATCATGGCTTCGAGTTCGTCGGACGACGATTTTCTTCTAGAGAGTGTTTACTTAAAATGTAGAAAAAGAAGGACGGTTGGTGTATCTAATATTAATAGTAAAAGAAATAAATTTGGTTCATATCACCATTTATTTCTAAAAGACTTAAAGTTTGATGAAGATGAGTTTTATAATTATACCAGGATGACACCAGAAACATTCGACTATGTGTTAAATAAAATAGAACATCTCTTAATAAAGAACTGGTGTAATTGGCATCGTCAACCCATTTCACCCGAAGAAAGGCTACTTGTTACCATTAGGTAAGTAGTTGAAATTATTTAAAGTACTGGCTGTGTACAGGCAGAAAGGTGCAGCCCCTACACTGTTTTATTATACTTACCCATGTATGATTGATCATGATCACTTAAGACTACGATGAGAAATGCAGGGTTATTTAAAAACCGATATTAAAACCGCCTTTTAGTAGGTTGACATAAGTTACCATATATTTTATGTCAACCTTCTAAAAGTCGGCAGACAAGTCGCAGATCTAACGACGATCTAAAAATCCCATAAATACTAATTACTTCTACCATGGGAATAATGGAGACGTCGCGAGAAAAAATAAGCTGTTATATCGATTTTGTTTGAGAAGATACTCGTATACAGGATGTTCACGAAAATGGAGCAGCTGCTTTGTGGAGTTATAGTTTACATCCCGTAGACCACAATAAAAGGTACTGTTTTCTCGTTAAAAAAATATAAACTTTATTTGTTAATAGCTTCCTACTAGCTTGGTGTGACGCCTGTTTGACCAGCTGCTCCATTTTCATTTACACCCTGTATAAATCATTTGTATGGCACAACAGCTGACTTTTTTTTTACACAATTTTGAAATTTAGTTGTTGATGCTGATGGCATTTTAAACTTCTTTCAGCTTAAACATTTTTTTTAAATTAACCCTGTACTTAATTGTATATCGTATGTACCTATATATATATATATATAGGTACCTAACACCACCTACATATATATATATATGTAGGTGTTAGGTACCAATAAACGAATGAAGTTTTTACAAGATTTTAAATTATTTATTATTGACAATGAAATAAAGTACCTAAATCAAATAATTAACATTAACAATTTCTAGTATTTTTATGTTTCTTGATATGTACTGTAGAATTCTGCCAAACTATCTTGATTTTGGGTCGTCGGGTCAGGCAACAACTCGGTGCTGGGCGGTGGTGGCGGATTGGTTTCTGAACAGTAGAATTCGGCCATATTTTGATTATCCTGGCTTTGAGTTGACGTCGGGTTAAGTGGCGGCGTGGTATTGGGCGGTGTAAAGCTACGCGAATCATCCACGGCTAGATATGAGTAATTAGATGTGGAGCTATAAGTAGAACGATTATATAGCGGGTTTGATGTGTACGCAAACTCTTCAACGACACTTTGAATCCTGTTTCTAAATGAAAGAACCATATGCTGGGGAATTTTATCAATATGTGGTATCAAACTTTTAAAAAATAAAATATGTTCATTATCTTCATTTGGTTGATTCTCTCGGGAACGGGATTTTTGTTTTTCTTGTAACAGTTTAAGTTTTTGTTGTTCTATGTTCAATATTTGGTCATTGATTGATTTTTTAGGTCTTTTTTTTTGTTGTGATGTGAGCTGAGACATTGTAGACGTTGACGGTAGGTCACTGTCATGATCATCTTCCTGATCTCTTGGTGAAGGTGGGAGAAAAAAATCACTGTCATGTGTAGCACTTCGAGTTTCACTGTCTGCTGTTGCAGCACATTGATCTGCAACTAGTAGTGTTTTTGGACGAGTTAAACTTCCAGTAGCTGGTCTTGGCTTTATCACATCTTTTAAGAAAAGGAGAGACTTGAAATAGGGCCATTTCGGACAAACTGAATTTGCCTCGTCTCCTGAGCGAGAAGGGGGTATCTTCCCAAACTCTACACTAAATTGATCCCTCAGATACCTCCATTTTTCTGAAACATAAAATAAAGGTACGAACTAGTAGTACGAACGAACTAGATACATAGGCCTGTGGTGTGCGCAGTGCTCAAAACCTACTAGGACGAAAACGATTTATTATAAATATCTAAAATAACTTGAAGTTTTCTTCCCTTCAGAGTGAACAACCGTTTTATTTTAGCTCTGTGCCTTCGGCTTGACCTTTCGGACAGGTGTTTATCATATACCGGCTAGAATAGCGTGACCTTATTTAAAAAGATAATAATAATGAATTACCTCATTTATGAGAAAAACAAAAATACAGTTCAGTCAGATTTGGAATCTGATTTATTTTAATGATTAATTCCAAGAATCAAAGAGGAATAAGGAATAAAAAAAAAGGAACGCAAAGATATTCAACATACTTTGATACATATTTTAGAAAAACTATAACATTTAGGTATCTCTTCATTACTTTAAAAGATTCATTAATCAACAGTGGTAAATGCTTTGAAAAAAATCATAGTAAAAAAATTACAAGTTTACAATTATACGTCTACAATTATGACGCTAGACTATCATTGTACATTTTAAGAATTAATGCTCAATGAGTCAGATAGAGCATTATTGGAATGTTGGCAGGGTTTCTCTACCATTTTACAATAATGCTTAAAGAAATTTTCCTGTCCTCGCCAGTTACACATACATAATATACCGACAAAGTTTAGTTAGCAGTTACATTGTTAGTGATTAGTATGTCTTCTATATAATGGGCGTGTATATACCCTCTATTGCTGGCACACAAACTTTCTAAGCGACACATTAAAGGAGTAATTTTAATAAATTAAAGCAAATGCTGTCTTCTGTTAAATTACGCTTACAGCCTTTATTTCTTATTCGGGGAAGGATGAAACGTGGCATTTAATAGTAATCCGAACATGTTAAAGAAAAGGCATTGGAAATGAAGTGGCAATGGGCAGGCGTCATCGCTCGAAGAACTGATAACCGATGGGGAAGAAAGGTTCTTGAATGGCGACCACGTACCGGAAAACAGCGTAGGAAGGCCTCCTTAAGTGGAAAGTCGCGGGCAAGCGTTGGATGCATATGTCAGGTTGTCATAAAGTGTGGCAGTCTAAGGGGGACGTTCGTCTTCGTTCAGCAGTGAACGTCTCCAGGCTGATTTTATTGCTGATTCCTGGAGGAACTTTAGGAAATTTGCTTTCTGGTTGCTTGAACGCCGCGCGTGTTGCAGTAGACTTCTCGCTGACGTGTGCGATGCTGCTGCTATATAGAGCAGAAGATCAATTGCAGAAATTCAATGCCAAACCCTTTCATCAATCAAACCGGACAAAGAATCACTTCACACCAGCGGTCGTCGGCTACCTTATCAGTTATCACATAATTGATAAATTTGTTCGTCTTCATCCGCGCTCGATTCGTACGAGCTCACTTCTTCGGCTACGTTACGCACATCACCACTTTTACGCAAACACACTTTTGCGATGTGGCCTTGTAACTCCACATATAAAACATTCCGCATTCATAAAATAACACTTATTGGCCCTATGTGGCAGGCCGCACCGATAGCACCTAATATTAAGTTCTGTTGGCGAGCTTATTCAAATATTTTGTGAAGAGATATAGGTGTTCAGATTGAGTATACCATTTCATATAGTCCACAAATTTATGGAAAAAGCGAAAGGTTAAATAGAACAATTTATGACAAAGCAAGGACTATAATTTAGCAAGGAGTCTAATTTACTGCGACACTTATGGGGTCATGTCGTCCTAACGGCAACTTTTATGATTGACCGCTGTACATCAAGTGCTATTAATTTTGAGATACCAGCATCATATTTAAGAAAGAACTTCAGCTCCAAAAACTGAAGCCGTTTGGATGCAAAGGTTGGTTGGTCATTTTGCCAAGAAAAGATAAGCTGGATCCTAGAGCTAAAGAAGTCAGAATGGTTGGATATGCGAGAAATGGATATAAAGTATGGGATCCAATCACTGCAACAAGAGATATAAGATTTGATGAAAATGATTTTAAATATCAGACAGAATAGGAGAAAGAAAAAGATAATGATAACTACTATTATCAACATGATAAAAATCAAAATACGGAACAAGAAGAGAATAAAAGACAAATAGAAGGAGAATATAAAGGAAGAAGAAGCAAGTTTGTTTCGTTTCTTTCGTCATTGGTGTTCATCAATCTTTCAGTCATATATCCATGTTCTTCTTCTTCTTTCTTTTTTCGGTATTCTATTTCTATTTTGTTTTTCTGGAAATAGAATACCGAAAAAAGAAAGAAGAAGTACATGAATATATGACTGAAAGATTGATGAACACCAATGACGAAAGAAATGAAACAAATACAGGTAACAATAGAGGTAGATGAGTAATAAATACACCAAAACACCTGAATGATTACGAGTTATATGAAACATACTGTTTATTAAGCAATGAAGATCCTCAATCGATGAAGACTTGTCGATTGAATATTTGAAGATCAATTGCTTCTTTGTACAACGAAGCAATCAAAAATGGCTAGGAAGGAGCAATAACGGAAATACAAGCATTGGCAAAAATTAACTTGGACAGAAATGGACTTACCAGAAAATAGGGAAGCAATAGATACAAAATGGATATTTAAAATGAATGAAAATAATCCGTAAAAGGCTAGACTTGTGGTCAAAGGGTTTCAGGGGGGTTTCAATTCAGCTAATCAAAGCTGGACCACTTCCCATGCGTTTCCGCTACTCTTTCTTTCTGACAGTGACCGGCTAACGGTCGTGGTCCGGCCAAGCATACCGTAAGTTTTATAAACGTTCGATGCTAGAAAACTGGACCTTTTCCGTTACCCTACCAACCCCATACTCTACCCATCAAAACCATAGACAAACTGCTCAGCTTCACCAACATGACGTCACTGCGACGCCCCGGTACGTAGCCAGTAGTTTACACTGGGGCGCCGTGCCCTCGTTGGGGCTAGCCTAGCACTACCTTGTTGTAGATGTACTTACTAGTATGCTAAAGGCATTTTTCATATATTTGAATAATATTTTAATTTTTATGCTACAATGGTTTTCTGATAAAATATTAGATTGATGATCGACTGCAGTAACAAATCTATTTGCAACATGGGAAACCCTCGGCTTAAAACTGATCCATGACATTATTTCATGGTGCTAAATTTATTAATCCCTTATAGTTCTGTTGTTAGTATGTCTGCCTTTAGACCAGTAGGGCGTGGGTTCGATTCCCACCCAGGTCAAAACTTTTATGTGACAAACACAGATGTTTGTTCTGTGTCTGGGTGTAGATGTATAATATATATACGAATGTATAAGTATTCTATCCATACCTGGTTTCCATAGTACGAGTACAATCTATGTTTAGTTTGGGGCTAGATGACGAAAATGAAAAAATGTGAAATGTCTACCAATATTTATAAAAAAAATATTATTTAATAAATGTTTATCTAGGTATATAAAATTCTTTTCACGCATTAACATTTGTAGCGTAGCTATTTCCCAAAGCACTATTTACCCACGATCACACATTATAATAAAACATTATCACTTAATTTCTCTGAAAATAAACCATATTTCTTAATTAATTACAAGAAAATAACATTGTTTACATTTTGACTTTTGACATTAGAAGCAGAAGACAGTGACAGTTCACTATGGTTAGTCAGTTATCTCTTATTAATCTGTCGTCTTTAGTTTCTGACGAGTTCATCTGTAGTATGGAACGTAAAAAGTTTTGTTGTGATTGACCTATATAAACAAAAGGTGTTTACGGCGGTATTGCAATCGTGTCTGCGTGAAGTGTAATTGGATGTTTTCCTCCTTCCTGTCTTGTCTTTAGGGGCTTTTAAAAGGAGCCATTTTGGTTGCGAGATACTAATGATGGAATTAACGGCCATCTTCTTGGCGGATGAGCTTCGTGGTGGGACGTCGAAGACCAACGGGCCAACGAAGACCAACGAACTTCAAAACCCGTAAAAAGCTGGTTTTTCCGGCACCCAACTCGATTCCAGCGCCACGCTACCCCGCGACCTGAGCCACCAACTTGACCGCAGAATCACGCTCGAGAGATCCATTTTGACGAGCACGCCGCGTCGGTGTACCAAGTAACTCTTTTACAAGTTTGCAAGTAGCATTTTCATATACATCTCGGAGACAGACATGATCTCGAACCTGGATTACGTACTTGTTAGTTATAGGTATACATGCGCGCCCGGCTGCGACCGGCGCGTGGATTGGTAGTCGATTACACCGCTTGTTCACTAGCTGTCGTGTTATTATTTCCGCTAAAAACTTGCTTACACATCCAAATTCAGAAGTAATTCTATTTATCGCTTTCTTTACAAAGTTATCAATGATTAAATCATCACTTATTGTTTCAAACATATTAATTGAGTAGGAAATACCATGCTGTATGCATTGAGATAGACACATTTTCTTAAATATCTCTACCATCTCGCTATTCGTTAACAATGATGATGTCTCTGGAGTATTCATAATTATATTATTTTTATTATCATGCATTCGGCCTGAGCTACTTGCCATGGTTTGTGTTGGATCTAATCGAATACGTGTAGATACGGGCTGATTTGACGGTAAAAGAGCTGTCGTCGGAGAAATACGTATATTGTCAGAACGGACTCGTCTTGGTAGTCGTTCGATTTCACTGGATCCAAATATTTTTGCGAGGATGTTATCCTCGAGTTTTGGTTCATCCCGTGAACCCGTTTGTGGGTATATGAGATTCATTTCACACAGACTAATACGGGCTATATCGCCTTCATTGCGTCCTCTGCGAGCAAAGGGATTCTTGTAATCCGTGGAACGTGGTACTTGATTGAGGTTATGCGTGAACACAGTAGACATATCTGATATCGCCATCACAAGTCTTGAATTTAAAAGTGGTACATGAGTTCCTTCCCCTATGTAACAGACAACTCTATGAATGAATATCTCTTTCAAATCTACTTCTGATTTTCTGGAAACCTCTGCAAAATATTCTTCGCCTTTTGGATCAATTTTATAGCTGAGCACAATGATTCCACCTGCTTCATCAGCGATTGAACGGTATATAGTCTTAAGCAGAATTGGACGTTTGAGTTGGACTGACATGATCGACACTGGAATGCGCTTTTCAGCCACTACACTGAGTAGAGAAATTTCAACATACTACATAGCTACATTTGTTAGTGAGACGCTCGGGGCGGAAATAATAACACGACAGCTAGTGAACAAGCGGTGTAATCGACTACCAATCCACGCGCCGGTCGCAGCCGGGCGCGCATGTATACCTATAACTAACAGTACTTTATTAACTTCAAAACGATTTGGAACCCATAGACATATTTTCTATTGTGGACACTATTCAATTTATCTTCGGTGCTTGCTGGCGGCAAGATATAATAACTACAGACTCTTTATTTTTGGAGTTATCTATCAGATTTATCTAACGTTTGCGAGCCAAATGTCTAGCTAGCATTTGGGTTCGCCCGCTTATAAAATTGGTTTAGTATAATTAAACCGCTATTTAATTTAAGTTTACTTCGGCCTCTTTTTCTAGATTAATCGAATCGCATTAAATATCGATTCGATATATGTATGTTAAGATAAAATATCTTTACCTTTGTTGTAGTTCTTTAAAGTGTAATCTTATGTACATATTTGGCACAACTTATTAGTTGGTAATTTTAATATTTTAGAACTTATATATAGTCAGTCTATAAATTACCTTTGCTTTAGTATCTTTACCTATGTAGTAATGCTTTAACATGTAAACTTATGTGCATGTTTGACGCTACTTATTAGTTTAGTAATTTTTTAACGTGTAAACTTATGTGCATATTTAGCGCAACTTATTTGTTTGTAATTTTAATATTTAAGGAGTTATACACAGACATGATCTGTAAAGATGTACGTAGGATTTTTCTAAAATATAAAACTTGTTAAACGTAATTAATACTTTTATTTTGTCCTCATAAGCAGCTCCAGGTATACTCGGTACGGCCTCTTGACAACAGAGGTTCTTTGTTTTGCCGAATAACTTTTATCCCGGTAACTTTTAACATAATTTCTCTTTCTGGCACCTTTCACTTAATTTTTCCCATCTGCCACTTTTAACTTCATTGGTCTTTTTATTATTGTTTTAACCTTTTGGATTGCTTTACCTTTTAATAACGTTACACATAAACAGGGTTTATAAAGATACATACTTAAAAACCTAGAAAAAAATGTTAGAACTGTCTATTAACGTTCTGCACTACCAATTTCAACCGTTCCGCATACATTTTGCTGTTGGGAAATCCACCCCACATTTTTTTGCTCGTATAATTATAGACTTCAGACGCAGCGCTACGACGCGTATTGGAAGAAGCAGCGTAGGTAGGCCTCCCACTAGGTGGACCAACGACACTGTGAAAGTCGCGGACAACCAGTGCATACATATAGCAGGTTGTCGTACAGTGTGGCGGTCCAAGGGGAGGTCTTCGTTCAGCAGTATCAGCCTTCGTCTTCTGGCATGATGATGCCAATGACTTCGTTAATAAAAGAAGTGAGATCTAACTGGAAACTATTTGTATGATATGAAGCGTTTAATAACTCACTTAGGTCCACTCTTTTGAAGTCCTCGAAGGTGGGCCTGCCTTGTTCAGTTTTTCAGCCACTTCTGCCCATAATCGCCTAGAGGTAGCACGCGCCTCTATGGACCTCACCCGCCCCAAACCTAAATGTCGGTGCTCCTCCATGTACGTAATCAGAATACTGAGCTGTTCAACTTTTGTGACCCGACGTGCTTGTGATCTGGGTACTACTAGAAGGCTTGGTGACGCCGAATCCTTATTTATACCAGTTGATGACAAAAGAAGTGAGATCTAACTGGAAACTATTTGTATGATATGAAGCGTTTAATAACTCACTTAGGTCCACTCTTTTGAAGTCCTCGAAGATGGGCCTGCCTTGTTCAGTTTTTCAGTCACTTCTGCCCATAATCGCCTAGAGGTAGCACGCGCCTCTATGGACCTCACCCGCCCCAAACCTAAATGTCGGTGCTCCTCCATGTACGTAATCAGAATACTGAGCTATTCAACTTTTGTGACCCGACGTGCTTGTGATCTGGTTACTACTAGAAGGCTTGGTGACGCCGAATCCTTATTTATACCAGTTGATGACAAAAGAAGTGAGATCTAACTGGAAACTATTTGTATGATACGAGTATGAAGCGTTTAATAACTCACTTAGGTCCACTCTTTTGAAGTCCTCGAAGGTGGGCCTGCCTTGTTCAGTTTTTCAGTCACTTCTGCCCATAATCGCCTAGAGGTAGCACGCGCCTCTATGGACCTCACCCGCCCCAAACCTAAATGTCGGTGCTCCTCCATGTACGTAATCAGAATACTGAGCTGTTCAACTTTTGTGACCCGACGTGCTTGTGATCTGGTTACTACTAGAAGGCTTGGTGACGCCGAATCCTTATTTATACCAGTTGATGACAAAAGAAGTGAGATCTAACTGGAAACTATTTGTATGATATGAAGCGTTTAATAACTCACTTAGGTCCACTCTTTTGAAGTCCTCGAAGATGGGCCTGCCTTGTTCAGTTTTTCAGTCACTTCTGCCCATAATCGCCTAGAGGTAGCACGCGCCTCTATGGACCTCACCCGCCCCAAACCTAAATGTCGGTGCTCCTCCATGTACGTAATCAGAATACTGAGCTATTCAACTTTTGTGACCCGACGTGCTTGTGATCTGGTTACTACTAGAAGGCTTGGTGACGCCGAATCCTTATTTATACCAGTTGATGACAAAAGAAGTGAGATCTAACTGGAAACTATTTGTAATATACGAGGGCGGCACTGAAAATTTCGGGAATCAAGGAAGTGACACAACATTACTATTTAAAAATATATTTATTGCTTTTCGAAGTATTCTCCGCGAAATTTGACACATTTTTCCATACGATGGAACCAATCATTGAAGCAACCATTCCATTCGGAAGTTGGGGTCTCCAAAATGGCCGTTTTGTAGGCGTCCACAGCTTCTTCAGGTGATGAAAATCTCTGTCCACGCAATTTATTCTTTATTTTAGGGAAAGTATAGAAATTATTAGGGCTTAGGTCGGGGCTGTACGGCGGATGGTCCAATAATTCTATGTTTTCTTGCTCTAAAAACTCTTTTGTTCTGTGCGCGGTGTGAGAACTCGCATTGTCGTGATGGAGGATGATGCGGCGGTTGCAGTTCTCTTTACGGAGTTCAGAAACGACCTGTGGCAAACAAATGCTAGCATACCATTCTGCATTAACCGTTCTTTGTCCCTCAAGAGGAATAGTCGTAACATGGCCGGTTTTGGAGACAAACGTGGCCACCATTTTTTTTGCAACACTCCGTGAACGAACAATTTTTGTTGGCTTCAACTCATTTTCGAACACCCAAACTCGTGACTGGTTTTTTGTTTCGGGTTCGTACGCGTATATCCAGGATTCGTCACCTGATACGATGTTGTATACAGCATTTGAGGATCCTGCGTGGAATCTTTCGAGAGTTCTGACGCACCAAGTAACGCGAGCCGCTTTTTGCTCTTCACAGAGCGAATGCGGTATCCATCGGGAAAACAACTTTTTTACACCAAATTTTTCATGCAAGATTATTTGTATTTGACTCATGCCAATGTCTAAAGTTGCCTGAATTTCGCGGTATGTCACATGTCGATCTTCCTCAATCAGCTTACGCACAGCTTCAACGTTTTCTTGGGTGACTGCAGTTTTTGGACGACCTTGACGGGGATCATCACTGAGCTTGACACGTCCACGTTGAAATTCAGCAAACCAGCGATAAATTGTGGTTTTGGATGGGGCTTTATCACCAAATGCAGAAATCATCCGGTCAACACACTGTTTTTGTGTTAAACCACTTCGAAAGTCATAATAAATCATCGCTCTTGAATTTTCTCGAGTCAATTCCATTTTCTCAACGACTAAACAAGTTTGACAAAACCTTGTGACAAGACCGAGAATATTTTTTTAAATAAATAAATGGTATTCGATTTTTAAAACCAAGGAGTTTTCAATTAAAAAGATTTTAATATGACAGAAACAGTGGAAATATTCCATTCCCGATACTTTTAGTGTAGCCCTCGTATGAAGCGTTTAATAACTCACTTAGGTCCACTCTTTTGAAGTCCTCGAAGGTGGGCCTGCCTTGTTCAGTTTTTCAGTCACTTCTGCCCATAATCGCCTAGAGGTAGCACGCGCCTCTATGGACCTCACCCGCCCCAAACCTAAATGTCGGTGCTCCTCCATGTACGTAATCAGAATACTGAGCTGTTCAACTTTTGTGACCCGACGTGCTTGTGATCTGGTTACTACTAGAAGGCTTGGTGACGCCGAATCCTTATTTATACCAGTTGATGACAAAAGAAGTGAGATCTAACTGGAAACTATTTGTATGATATGAAGCGTTTAATAACTCACTTAGGTCCACTCTTTTGAAGTCCTCGAAGGTGGGCCTGCCTTGTTCAGTTTTTCAGTCACTTCTGCCCATAATCGCCTAGAGGTAGCACGCGCCTCTATGGACCTCACCCGCCCCAAACCTAAATGTCGGTGCTCCTCCATGTACGTAATCAGAATACTGAGCTGTTCAACTTTTGTGACCCGACGTGCTTGTGATCTGGTTACTACTAGAAGGCTTGGTGACGCCGAATCCTTATTTATACCAGTTGATGACAAATTGATTATACCAGGCGACAAATTGATATTTTTAACAAAGCTTCTGACTACTCCAGATTATCTTCTCTGCTTGTGTCAGTAGGTAAAAGTCAATAATTACAGAAACTGATTGAAATAGTTCCAAAAACAAAGATGTGATGCCCAAAATAATAATTAAGGGTTAAAATGTGTATTAATTGAAGTAGGTAGTAATATAGTAATATTTTTACACGTCATTTAAATTTTTTACTAGTTGCGCCCCGCCGTTTCACTCGTGTGATGCTGAAAAATAATGTCGATGATAATAAAAAGTAGGCTATATGTTAAACCCGAGAATAAGCTATCTGCATTCTGAGTTTCATCAAAATCAGTTCAGTTAACCACGCGCACGTAGCGCCATTTTTTTATTCGCGCCATGTCATTTTTCCTCCTGGGAGGATTATGGCGTCGCACTTTGTGCATTTGCCAGTGTCAAGTATTTATTTGTATCAAGTTTTTGATAATTTTCAAGTCGAATGTCGATGTCGGTGTTGTCTATCCTCTTGTTTATCTTCCTAATCTCAGCTATGATCAAATCAGTGGAGCCGGATGACCAGACAGGCGCTGAACCGGCAAGCCTCACCTCCGCGACGCTGGGAGGTTGCTGCCGCTATGACCTTGTCTGCCAGCTGAGCTAAAACGTATAGCTCACTTGAATCCGTAATGGCGATGATACCGCGAACAGCCTCGGGTAGGTGGCCCTGCCACAAAATCTTGAGTGTGTCGTCCGGCACCTTCGTCCTCGCGAGCTCCCGCATGCGTCGAAGTGACTGCGACGGACGCTGCTCCCCCAACTGCTCTCACTGATGAGCTTCTGTATTTGTCTGGTCTCGGCCTCTTCGTATATTGTCAGCAAGCGACCTTTCAAAGTCTCGTACTTCTGTGAGACTGGTGGCGTTATCAGGATATCCATCATCTGCTGTATAGCTTCCTTAGACAGCTTAGTAATTATCAGGTTGTACCTGGCTTCGTCCGGTAACTTTTGAGGCGCTAGGACAGCCTCCGTCTGCAGGAAGTCTCGGGTAATCAGCCCAAAACTCCGGCACCCTAGATGTGACTGTAACAGCAGCAATCTCTGACAGTCGCTCTTCCTTCACCTGGGTGACGGGGGCCGGTATAGGGTGCAGCATTGTCCACAAAAAGTTCCGAATACTCAAAAAACGGAAAGTCACAAGTCTGAATATTCAAAACACAGCACTACAAGTTCAAAATATCCACCGTAAATGACGCGGTAAGTTTTGCCAGGCACGATAGTACGCTATAAAGTGAGCCGCCACCCCAAAATTTGCGGGGTCACCAATTTACCATTATGAGTATATACGTCAGTCAATACTATCATTTAAGACCTATAAGGAGTCCAAATGGAATAGCTTCGATATATTCACTGGTATGTTATTTATTAGAAGAAAACCAAATCTAATTAACAAGAGCGTCTATCGTGCCGGGCGGGTAACGACTGATGAGCATCACTCGCGTCCTGCATTGCAATCACTAAAGTCAGCAGATTCCAATGCATGTGCATCAATGTGTCGCTACAAGTCTAAGTCGCAGTCAAAGTTACACTTAGTAAGTCACAGTCAAGTCCAGTCATGCTCTAGTAACGTCGTGGCAACTTTACTACAAGCTTCTTCCGAGTTTTATGGCATCGCACTTTGTGCATTTGCCAGAGTCAAGTATTTAGTTGCGAGTTTCCAACCGATATAAAAAAACAAAATAATATTTTTTTTCTCATTATCTGTTGTACGTACTTCTGTTATCTGTTTTCTCGCAAATGTGTTGTAAAACGTTTTATGGCACACGTGCAGAATTCGTGACTATGAAACTCGTGACAATGGTAAACCCTCGACTTCGTCTCGGGCTTACATTCGTCTACTCGTTTGTAAATACCAACTTACCGCACTAGTATCATAAATACCTATTTCGCGATACGGTCAAAAGTATTAGCAACCGTCCAGCTGGTCGTCAGTATGCCCGCAGCGCTCTGAGTGGCGAGCCGTATTATTAGAATTATTATTTCATTTTATTAATGGATTATTTATTGTGACATACTTAATGAAATTTGACGTGTAACTTTGGTGTTATCAATAAACTGTTTGTATTTGTATTTGCCGTATCGCAATGCAAATAGAAACTACATAAAGTTTAATGTAGACGTACTTGTATATCTTTGATTGCGGTCCACCGGGCGGCTAACCACAAAGTGCGTAAATACAGATTTCTTGAGATCATAAATTTTAGAGTTAACGTATTTGACATTTTGGCCTAGTTCATACAACGATCTATGGGAAATATTTACCGCTAGGCAATCTGCGTATTGGAAATGTCCTAAGCCTTTTAGTTTATTCAATCACAGAACTCCAATATTTACCTATTATGTCTGTGATTCTATTACTTGGCAGTGGCAGAATGCAAAAAGTGTGATGCAAAAAATTAAATAACTAAATTAAAACATTAAAATAAAATAAATTAAGTACCTTCGCTGAAAAAAAATCGATAGTCTTATGTATACTCCTTGGCACCCTGTAATAAATCCCTATGAAGCTTGGAGGATCTAGCTCGCTCTTGTATATAATCAAAGCTATGAAGCAAAGCTACACGGGAGCACACGTACCACTGACCTCTATTATACATTTAATACAGGTCAAGTGACATGTACCCAGAGAAATGTTAGAGAAAGGAGTAAATCCTCCAAGCATGTATCTATTATACCCAGGGTCCTCTCAAACACCCTCTTCTTGGTTGATTAACCTGAGTTTCGTTGGAGGAACAAAGTAGCGCACCCCAAAATGGTTGCTAAGATGCATCCTCATTTTCCTGCGTCCGCTCGAACGTAGTGCGCCTTGAATGCCCCATCTTTTGAGACGCTATTGATGATGCAACTCTTGCCAACCATTTGTATGTGAATGTACGACGGTTGGGAAGACTAAATCAAAATAGCATTAAAGTTTAATAATAGCTTTGTGTTTGTATGTATGCCTGAGCACTGGCCAAACTTCTTCTTGCAGCAACGCGACGGTGTTTGACGGGTCACCCTGATAGAATTTTTGCTCTTTTCCAAAATTCTTTAAAGGTTTTTCGCGAAAAACGCATTTGCCATTTTCATTCTTTAATTATCCTCATAAATTAATTTAAAAAATATAACATTTAATTATTTTGCTCTACAGCTTATTCGTACCCTTCTTCTTTGCATAGCATGAACATCAGATTCTAGGATTCTATGAACTACGAACTCTAGGTGGTTGTGTTTAGCTAGACCTACGCCCTACGTTTAATTTACGTCTGCGAGGCATACTAAAAAACGCAATGTTTTGTTGCCAACAAGTTACCTGACAATTGTTTACGCCCTTATTACTTATGAAACACTAAACTCATCGAAAAACTACTACAATAAAAAGCTTCCTAATAAGATTCAACTATTTATGTTATGTAATTTTGTACTTATCTGGACCTGGGCATGTCCTCAAACTGCAACCAGAACCACCGGAGGACTGGCAGCAGCGCCCACTTGGTGGTGAGCATTCTGCAATCCCCAAGCTGCCTGCCAAGCGTGGGGATTATAGCAATCCCTCGCTATTAAGAAGGAGGCCTTCGTCCAGCAGTGGATGTCTTCTAGCTGATGATGTAATTTTTTTCTTTTACTCGCCGGTATACAGGATTAGTTCTAATCACTTAGCATCATTTTAAGGGCATATCCTGTACATCAAAACAAACAACTTTTACTGTGGTACCAATATTGAAACCTGATGATGATGATGTACAATAAAATTATTCATAACTGTAATAGACTATCTTAATACGCTACATAGGTACATAGGTGGCACCAACTTCAGTAATAGTTATTTAACCTGAAAACTAAACGTTTTTTTTTTATATGCTACGATTAACAACCAAACATGATTGGCAACATTGGCGAATTAAACGAAAATGGAGCTTCTGAGTGATGTCACGTTGGTGAAGCTGAGCAGTTTGTCTATGGTTTAGATGGGTAGAGTATGGGTGAAACATTGGTAGCGTAATGGAAAAGGTCCAGTTTTCTAACATCGCACGTTTATAAAACTTAAGGTAGCTTGGCCGGACCACAACCGTTAGCCGGCCGCTGTCAGAGAGGAAGAGTAGCGGAAACGCATGGGAAGTGGTCCAGCTTTGATTAACTGAATTGCCCCCCAGGTAAACGAAAACTTTGAATTTGGGAAGAATTATGCCCTAGTGGCAAGAATATCTTTAGTTAGAACCCGTTTAGCACATGCAGTGGAAAAGGGGATGGAACATCAGACAACTTGATGTGCCCACAGCATTTTTGAACTGGATACTTGAGTCAGAAGTCTACATCAAACAACCTGAAGGTGTCTAAAGTTGCAGACAACAAAGTTTTAAAATTAAATAGACGTCTTTATGATCTTAGAGAAAGTCCTAAATGCTGGAATCAAAGATTTAATAATTTTGCTGAAGAAAACGGTTTTAGAAGATCACAACATGATGCTTGTTTATGTGGGAGAAACTGAATGTTTGGATGCGTATAATGTAGATGACATTATTTTGACTGGACTCGATAAAGATATAGAAAAAGTAATATAAGACCTGAAAAATGAGTTTCAAGAGATCGCGATACCTGCGAATCAGCCATAAAACCACACTCATTGTCCAACAAAAAACCCCCCTTATCTAGTGGCAGAAACAATCAAAGAACTTCCTCTAGAAACATGACACATGTTTTGTTTAAAATTTAAAGAAAAACCCGTCACTCAATTTATTATTAAGTTAATTAATATTAAATTAGTTGAGAGGCTTGGTACCAATAAAACGTCTATCACAAGTTTGGGTCTTATCACCCATAGGAATCCTTATATCACCAACACCTAGACAGTTCATGGATTTAGCATCAGCAACGCAAACTGTCTTATCACATTTAACAAAATTGCAAAACCACAGCACTATTGCACATATGTGCACCTGCTCCGCTATCGGTGAGACAGTCAGAGCACTCAAAAGTGCCGGCAGTCGCTGCAGTCAATAAAGCTGTTTCATCCTTTTTCTTAAATTATAAATGTTTTCTGTAACATTTAGCTTTAATATGACCAGCTTTCAAGCAAAAATTACAGGTACCTTACAGGAGAGCGAGTTCACCTCCAACTCCAAGATCGCATTTTCACTTGCTCACTACTAACACTGCCCGAAATTGCAACGGCCTCGAGGCTCTATACCACTACGTCGTAGTTCTATGGTAGCCCGCTCAAAATTAATTCAGTTACCTCAGCATCTTCCATCAAACGTCCTATATCTGTAAGTTGTTGGACCAGAGTCATAATGTGGTCAATAAACATTTCTATATTATAAACAATCATATTAGAGGCTATAATAAAACAATACCATAATTACATTTGTATAATTATTATTTATTTCAATTATGCATTATCCATCAATACTTTATTAACTTAATCAATTCTAATAATTATATGCAATGGTTATAAGCTACTGATAGTAATTTGTGTAATTATCAACACATTTTTATGTTGTTCCATGCCAACGACCAAGTTTTATATTAGACCGAACTACAACTTCAATATACAAAAAACTTAATAATTCTAGGTTACTTAACTGTCCTGATTTTGCTGCCGCCAGCAAAATTCTCCAGTTACACCCGCCACCCTCTTTTTATATTCAGCCCGTACCCGTGTCTGTCATGTTGACAATGACACACGTACAGGCTGTAATCACTCCGTTTACTGTATCATTGAATTGCCAGGGGTAAAATATTTTAAATAATTCCGAGTAGATTAATAAATAATATTAAAGTGTAAATCATAAATCTTATCGTAAAAATATCTATATTATCAAGAGGTGTTATATTAGGATCGTATATACGTAATCCTATTATCGAATATAACGCTTAGCCAATATTATGTTATCTAACCTATTACTGGGTAATAGTCAAATAATAGTCAGTCAGAACTTATCATATTATTTATTCCTAAAAGACGCGCAATTTAACCGTTATTGGTTAAAATATTATGTGTAATAGTTCAAAAATTGCTCACGTTATTGATATAAATATACAGTGATTTACTTTGCCTTCATACTTTTACAGGCTTAGGATAGGACTGTCAACGAAATAGTTGGCGTATTTACAAAGTAAATCACGATATTTACAATGATTTATAAGTTGTATTTACATTATTAATGTAGATTATTTTTATGTTCTTTTTGTTTTTAATTTTTTTGTATTTTTTTATATAAGTATACCTATCATTTAGGTATGAAAAATATTCTTATTCTATTACTTACTTAGGACTTAACTTTTTACCTATATATATTTAAGAAAATCGGTCCTTCCACTCATTCTTATTTACATATTTACATTTAAAAACATAAGTTGTTTAACTTTTTCCGGTTTTAGTCTTGTTCGGCGATCAGATATTAGGTATCCGGACTTCGAAAATATCCGCTCGCAAGGTACTGATGTGCTCATTGCGCAACATTTTATCCGATATACCTTAGCCAAGTTTGGGTAAATGTATTGGTGATTTTGCCACCATTTAGCTGGATTATTGAAATTTTTATATTCGTCTTTAATCGGCAGTAATCTGTCTTCTAGGTAGCGTTGTACCTCTATAATTGCCGAAGCCAGAGGTGTCTGAGTTGTCTCGACGGGTCCCAATAATTCGTTTAAATTATCCCATATTGAAAGTTCTTGATTGTTTTTTTCTTGCTGACTGTGATGGTTTTTGTCGGATAATGTTGTAGCCGTAGCCAACGTGCTGGCAATTTAATTTTTTTTATTTATTTCGATGGTCACTAGTTCTATCAGTCCTTTTTTTGCCTTTTCAACTGCTACTTTGTCTTGGAAACACTGAGTTTTGTATCGTGGATCTAGTAAAGTGCACGTTGCATATGTTGCGCTAAACTCAATCTGACCCAATCTTGATTTTAATTGGTCTACTATGACTATGGCAGCCTTGCGAACTTGAGGGTGTATGTTGGAAGGTATTTTATTTTCATATACATTTCGCAACACCCTGTTGTACACTATGACAAGGCTACCAGTGACATAGTTTTCCATGCTCATCTGCTGTGTCACTTCTTGTATGGGCTTTAAAATGTTGCACAAATCTTTGCACATGCCCCATTCTTCACTAGATGGCATAGGTAAGGTCTTATCTAGCAAACCGGCTGTACTTTTTAGTGCGTCTTGGAGCTCTAAAAACCGCTCTAACATAGTGTAGACGGAGTTCCACCTTGTTGGCACTGCTTGGAGAAGCCGTTTTGGTTGTGATACTCCGTTCTGAATTTGGTACCGCAGTAGTTTTCCATAGCAGCAGTGCTGCGCTTGTAATGTGCAACTATGACTTTCACTGCCTCTACCAATGATTTTATGGGTGCCAAGTCTAGAGCGTTTTCCAGTACTAAATTAAGAGTATGTGCAAAACAGCCAAAATGTTTTAGCTCCAAATAATCACGCACAGCATTTTTCATGCTCGTCGGTGCATTGTCAGTTGTCACTATTAGAATTTGTCGTTTTTCTGACTGCAATTCAGTCATGAGGCGAGTAATTTCTTCTGCCACATGTTTGGCTGTGTGAGGGCTAGGCAGTGGTGCACACTCTAGTAGTGAGTTGTGGTTCTCAAATTCCTCATTTATATAATGCGCCATGACTGCTATGTAAGCGTCTTGTGACGCAGATGTCCAGAGGTCCGTTGTCAAGCTTAAAGATGTGATACATTTTAAATCTATGTTTTGCATTTTGTTCAGGGTTTTTTCATAGAGTGCTGGTATAAGTGTATTAGAAATATGTTGCCTTGTTGGTAGATGATAGGCCGGATTTAAAGCATTTGTATACTCCCTGAAACCTTTATCTTCAACTATGGAAAACGGTTGAAAATCTTTTATAAAAAGTAGCAAAAGCTTTTCATCTATTGCAGATTTTTGCGCAGCGGTCATTTTCTTTACTGGCATTTTAATTTGGGTTTGAATAAGTCTGGTCTCACTAGCTTTGCCAATGTTACTAGTGGATCTCGGCTGCTGATCGGATGGTAAAGTAGACGGTCCAGGTTGTACTGATATTGTACTGGTTAGAGACTCTACGGAGTTCAAACTTCGAGTTTCATTTTCGGTATTGCCGATAATTTCTTCTGGTATTTGCCGTAATTGTGAGCTCGCGGGAGTAACGCCGATATGCTTGCTTTGTATGTTTCTTCAAATTTGAAACAGTAGTTTTATAGGAACACTTTTGTTGGCAAATGGTGCACACAGCAATTTTATTTTCCTCGGACTCAATCGTAAAATGTGTCCAAACTTCACTTGTTCTTGCACGCTTCATTTTTATACTCACTTTCGAACTCAATGTTAAGTACGCGCACGCGCAATGATGATATAAACACGACTAAACGAATATTTCAAATAATAGTACGTAATAGGCAGCGTTAAAATAATAGGTAATCACTAACCCATAATATTGCATATTTTTTAATCTATCGATACCCATTGCTTGGTTTCATTCTAATTATCCACGAAGCTGCGATACAAAAAGCGAGATGTATTACAACACATACAATAACTTCACCGAACGCCTCCGCGTGCAAGGACAGAGCCGCGAGGATACATTGCAAATTGGAATGTCGGCGTCACATTCTCTCGCAACGGGTGAGAGTGAGATGGCAAGTCACTTACAGTTGTAAGGAAGAATAGCGTCACTCGGTCGCCGTTAGCGTTAAGGTGCGTATAAATTAAGCGCGGCAGCCGCGCGAGCCAATGTTCGACCAGAGTTGACGTTCATTTGCCGCGCGAGCCAATATGTAGATATAAATTTAGTTGGACGTGGCAGGCGCGCGCGGCAGGCGATCCATCACGAACAAACCGCGGCGGATAGACAGACCAGTTCACTCTTGTAAACCTGCGAGTATGGACGCGCGTGGTCGGGCGGCTGCCGCTTTCATTGTGATTCACCATCTTATTTGTAAAAAAAAGAAAAGAAAAAGGCGTTGGTGGATGAAAAAATTATATCTAAATAGATCGCTATATGGCCCGAAACTTCTGGAAGACATAAGATATGAAGCCGTTGCAAACACTATAAAAAATTTTACGCGAGTGTCAACTACAGAGTTCGAATTAATAAAATCATTAATAGAACCAAGTGTTATGAAAATGAACACACAATTTCGAGAGGCAATATCAGTTACTGAAAGATTAGCAATAACTTTAAGATTTCTGGCAACTGGAGACTCGTATACTAGCCTGCAATACCTTTTTCGAGTATCAAAACAGTCAATTTCAAGAATTGTTCCTGAAGTTTGTGATGCACTTTGCGATGCACTAAAAGACTGGGTAAAGGTGAGTAAATAAAATATCTAGTTTTCTTTTATTATTATATTTATTTATTGATATAATTCTTATTATTATTTAGGGGAAAAAATCATCCATAGGCAATGGCGTTGGTTCACGTTCATCAGTAGGAGTAGTGTCTGGAATCTGAGAAGACGGAGTCGAAGTCTGAGGAGACGGCGTTGAGGTGTAGTGTGACTGTGAATAATTTTGGGTACAATACCCATAATTCGAATATTTTCCTAGGTCAGCATCAAATATCACATTGTTAATCGCTTGCTTGACGTAAATTAAAGTGCGTGAATCATATTTACGGAGTTCATTAGCAATGTGCTGGCCGTAAGAAAAATATGGGTCAGCAGATGATGCAGCGGATTCAGTTAGAACCTGAAATGCTTTTTTCAGCATAGGGGAATCTTCTTCAGCGTTTACCTTTTTCTTTTTCTTTACTCTCAGATTATCTGGAGCGTTCATAATGTCACTTGGTGGTTCTATTTCTTGTTCCATAGCAGAAGGTGTAATTGGTCCTGTATCATTATTTTGTGCTATTTGTGCTGTTGCCAACTATAAAAAAAATACGAATGTTTAATTAATTGTTGCAGGTACCGGACTCAGAAGAAGAATGGTTGCAGATAGCACACGATTTCGAAAACAAATGGGACTTTCCTCATGCAGTAGGTGCATTGGATGGCAAACATGTAGTGTTGCAAGCACCTATAAACAGTGGCACAGAATTTTTCAACTACAAACAGTTTTTTAGTTTAGTATTACTAGCTTTAGTCGATGCAGACTATTGTTTTACGTATGTAAATGTGGGTTGTCAAGGTAGACTATCTGATGGAGGTATTTTCAAAAATACAAACTTATACAAAAAACTAGAAGAAAAATCTATGAGACTTCCTCCTCCATCCATTCTTCAAGTGCCCTATTCCTTCAAAGTACCGTATGTGATTCTAGCTGACAAAGCTTTTGCTTTAAATGAATATACTATGAAACCATTTCCAGGAGATCTAGAAAGGGGTTCTGAGGAAAGAATCTTTAATTACAGGTTATCTCGAGCACGTAGATGTGTGGAAAATGCATTCGGGATTCTGAGCTCAGTTTTTAGAGTTCTACGCAAACCTATGTTACTGCAACCAAAGATTGCTACTAAAATTGTTTTAGCAACAATACATTTGCATAATTATTTGAGAAAAAGAACTCTGACAAGATCACAGTACACGCCGCAAGGATGTATAGATAGTGAAGGAAACGAGGGGCAAATTATACCTGGAACTTGGAGAAATGAAACTGCCCCTACATCACTACTGCCTCTTAACTATATCCCAAGAAGAGCGGGAAATTTTGCACAACAAATACGTTCACACCTAGCCCATCACTTTGTTACCAATGGTGCAATATCTTGGCAAAATAGATATTAAAACTTGTACTCACATTTTCAGACATTGTGTCCAATGTTTCATTGGGTAGATCTTTATCCCTCATGAAATTAAAATCATCAAACGCAAACCACTTCGAAACGTATACTTCATTTGTCGCTGTAATAAAAATAAAAATTATTTACGTAATTACAATAATGCGTTTTATTTTTTGTTGTAAATGCAAAATAAATAGGTACTTACCAGAACCAGTACGACAACTTTTAGCTATTCTAGATTTTTCTCTTCTGTAGGACGCCAAAAGCGTAGTCATTTTTTTTTTCAAGTCAGGAATAGGTATATCCATTTTCTTACTGATTTCTACCCACGCATCATACCTCAACGATTTATTGTGGTATTGGGAGGATTTGCTGTTCCACAAAAATTCTTTTGCGCTATACAATTGTATTAGTAAACGGCACTTTTCGTTGTCCATTTTTACGTATTCGCCGCGCGAGCCAAATCACCAAAACTACAACCGTCCCCACTGCGCGCGAGCGAACGACTGAAGCTCCTTTGATGCGGTCTAAAAAACCGACAGCGAGCGGATCGCCCCGCGGCACGTTCGAGCGCGGCAATGTTCGCGTCGCCGCGCGCGGCGGTCCCGTCTACATAGAGCGCGGCCGCCGCGCGCACCAATGTTCGATGGTTTGCCGCGCTTAATTTATACGCGGCTTTACGTCGCTCAGTCGCTCACTATTATTTGACTATTAATGAATAACCTATTACGACAAAATTCATATTACCCTAATATTAAACTTCTAGTCTTGTACCTATTTATATATACCTAATACGAATATATTAATAACACCTCTCATATTATGCTAAGTACGGTTTTTTAAATTTTAAATGATGCTAAATATAACAATATTGTTAAACTAGGTGTAGCAAGCACGGTGGAGCCTTTTTAATAACATTATGCGCCGACTGAAGCCTGAATCTTCAAAAGTTGAGCTGAGTTTTACCCACGCTTCATGTGCAGATTTGGCATTCCGTACATATTGGATACATGTTGGTTTAATGCCACACATATCTTGCGTTTTATCAATCGTATTTATATCGCCGCATTCCTCACATGACCATAAACCGTCCAATATGAGGGCCATTTTCATATTCAATTTCCATACATAATAATTACTCACGCCATCTAATTTCTCGAACGCGTGATAATGTCGGCTTCCGTCATGTCCACTGGAACTTTCAGAAAACGTAACTGGAGTGCTACTGCTACCACCGCCTGTGCGACACGTGGCGTGGGGCGAAATGGCGACGAGTCAGCAGGCCCGACGCCATTTTGCCGAAATCGTCGTAAAACCGCTGCTTAATCTCGCCGGCAATATTTATGATGTTGTGGATCAGTTTGATGACGCACTGACGCTGTGAGCATGCCGACCCAAAATAGCGCTGCGGCTATCTGCCAGAACCAGAAGTAGCGGCGAGGTGACTGCTTGTATTCCGTCAGCAATCACAAAAAAACTTCTTCACTTTTCGGCAAAATATATATGCCGTAACCTCTTGGAAAGCTTGTTTCTACACAATGGATCTAGTGTTATACCGTAAAGGTGAACTGAAGCGTTGATGGGAAATAGTAAAATATTTTGCCAAAAGTACAAAATAGTTGTAAAAGTAAAAACATATATATATATATATTTTTATATAAAGAAGTAAAAATAATAATTGTATATCATATAAAAAAAGCCAAAAAGCGGTCTCATCCCAGTCATCATCCATTTCCTTAGTGATACAAGTAAAATGCCAAAAGTAAAAGAAAGTTGTAAAAGCAAAAAAATATTAAATAAAAAATATGTCAAAGCGTGCTTTAAATTCCTCCTTGATCCACCATTGCACATCAAGATACCTCCCTTTTGGCCTGAAAAACATGCCATATGGTTCGCGCAAGTGGAGGGACAGTTTGCGATTATGCGAGAAACGGACGAAACGGCCAAATTTTACCACATATTGGCCACGCTCGATCGTCAGTACGCCGCCGAGATTGAGGACATACTTACCTCTCCTCCCAACTACCAGCGCCTGAAATACGAGCTCATCAAGCGCTTGTCGGCGTCCCGGGAAAATAAGGTGAAGCAGCTACTTACCCACGAGCAACTCGGAAACCGGAAGCCGTCGCAATTCCTGCGCCATCTGCAACACCTCGCTGGCCCGGAGATCCCGGAGGATTTTCTGCAGACTATATGGACCAGCCGGCTACCTACCTCGATGCAGCCGTCAAGGGGGATCGTCGCGTCACAGTCTACGTTGTCCCTGGACGCGCTCGCCGAGCTCGCCGACCGCGTTCACGACATCGCGACGCCGCCGGCGCACCAGGTCGCAGCCACAGTGACGTCATCGACACCGTCAGTTTCGCCGATCGACGAGTTAACGCGCCAGGTTGCAGAACTTACGCGACAAATGAGCGCCCTGACGGCGCATTTTTTGGTGAAAAAGATGTGTTTTAAGTGAGTGTCACGGCGGTCAGCATTTCTACTGTCAGTTTTGAGACGCTATTTAAACGGATTCAGATAAGTTTACATCATTTAACTGTTTTTAGACGGTGAACAATAGTTTAATGTAACGTTTAATATATATTTTTAAAAATAGATGTAAACTTACCTGAAATTTTGCCTCGTGACCTACAGGCTGACTACCAAAGTCGCATAACCGACACCATAAGGCTAGGACTACATTTATTAGAGCTTTTTAATTTTTAAAACTTTTAAGCATTAGTATAATATATATGACGGAGGAGGATCCTTCGCCATCATCATCAGCACTCATCGTTGATCCTCTTAGCAGTGGGCGTTGTCGGTGGGTAGTGTCGGATGAAGAAGCTCGTACAATCAACAAATTATAATCTTCACAGGCACTGTACAGTAATCAGGTAGGCACAAATAAGTTGTAGGTAGGTACGTATCACAGAACGCGCGATGGTTCAGTCCACCGCACGCGTCGCTCGTCGATGGGAAAAGTGAAGTCACCGATCGACGGCGCGCACGTCACCGATCGACGGCGCGCACGTCACTGACTCCATCGACTGCATATATAATATTGTTTCACCTATCGGTGCAGGTGAAATGTCACTAACGAAATCTTGCGAGTAAAATTTGACCCACTTTCTGGTATCCTATTTTTCCGAGCTGAATTTTTGCATGCACATCTGTAAATCGGATGACAATGCAATATTATTATATTGGAGCTGATCTAATGATGGAGCCATGATGGTGTTCATGGGAACTCTGTAATGAAACTACGCAACCACATTGGGTTAGGGCGCTCCTTTGATTTGTTTTGACAAGTACTGTAGTTCTAAATCATAAATAACACAGACAATGACAGAACTAATGAAAGCTTGTTATAAGAAATGAGTTTTATTCTTGTTTAGGTTTCACGATGCCACTTACCAGCGCAGAAAGATCTCGGAGATTTAGAGAAAGATTAAAAATAGAGAATCCTGCCAAATTAGAAGCGCAAAGACTGAAAAATTTACAAAGAATAAAATCTAAGAAGAAAAAGGTTTCACAAATGACAAGAAGAAGCTGAAAAAAAGAGGAAAGTTTGGCGAGAAGAAAAACGAGCTAGCAGACAAAAATAAAATGTCAGGGTACGGGTCATAGTGACAATATTGTGTGTGGCCCATAATGAAATACCGATAATATAGATTTGTCATCTCAAATTCATTACAAAAAAACTGTCCAAAATCTGAAAACTTAAAATACACATCTGATTAATAAATTCAGACGATTCATGAAATATAACAAAAAAATAGAAAGATCTTTATAAAAAAAAACGTTACCAACGACTTCAAAAAATGAAGGAACAGCAAATCAATGATTTTAAAACGAAGTTAATGAAAGCAAAAGCAAGGGATGAAATATTAGAAAATACCCTGAAAAAAAACATACCAAAATTGATCGAAACGACCAGAAAAGCAATCTTTGAGAAGATTAGCAAAAAATTCAGAAAACCGAAGGATTGTTACCAAAATGCTGGGAATAAAAGTAGTATCTCTTATTTTAAGAGAAAATCGAGGGCCCACCCAAAACGTAGAAATAACAGCATTTTTTTTAATGAGAGATGACATCTGTCGCTATACTGCAAGGAAAACGGAAACAAGAACCTAAAACAAAAATAAAATCCATCTCCAAATAATCCAAATAAAAGCCATCCGGCAGAAAGCATGAAACTTGGCATGCTTGTATAGCTTTTATATATGTGTTTTAATACATATATAAAAGCTATATACGGCCGCCACCGTTCAAAAACTAGTCTTTTATCATATTTTGCAACTCTTGGATACTTATCACTAGCTTTTTGAAAAATGTTAGATTGTTTACGAACAAACATAGATATTTCAAAAATGTACATAGAAGTCAGCGTTAAAATACCTAATTTCTTAAAAAAATGGTTTGCAAGACTCATGTGGTCGAATACCTACCATAGCACGAATACATTTTTTTTGTGATAGAAAACACGTCGAGAACTGGTGGTTAACTTATGGTTAACCCTTAACCATAAGTCCAATCCACAGATTTTAAAAGACTTAATTGTAGATAATTTAATGGAAAACATATTGGTCTTAGACAGTTTTATTGTAGCTTTAACCGTATTCTTTATAAAACGAAAAAAAAAATGTGACATAAAGGAGGGGTGAAGGGGGGGAAACCATCAGTTCTCGACTTGTAAAGCACATATACAAAAGCTACAAGCATGCCAAGTTTTATGCTTTCTGCCGGATGGAACCAAAATTCGACTTCCTTCAAGCTAAGAAGCCGTACTATATGCGACACACTAGTCAACACTTTCATAAAATACAGAAATGAAGGAGGCCGCGTGGGATTTACAACGTTTTATAAAAATAAACCATTTTTCATTATTTCACCAAAAATTAATTCAACGTACCTGCTTGTGCCCTAAGCACAGTAACATAGACTTTCTACACACTGCACTGCTAAAACGTAGAATCATCAGTGGCACCAGAAAAGAAGCTTTAGAAAATACTTCTTGCGATACAGATAACTACAAATAAATGCATGTAAATACATGCCGACAATGAATAGAATAGAATAGAATAGAATCATTTATTGACATATTCAGATGTATACTAAAACTATATACAGTCACTGCTTATAATATAATCATTAGTATCGCTTAGAATATGTCTCGTCCCGGGACCGGGTCCCATACAAAAAAAATAAAGTCATACAAATTTAAAGCGGTCATAACTCGACAACGGTTCGACCTAGGTAGGGGGTCCTCGAACTAAAGTTGGTCGTGACCTCGAGCTGAATCAAAGTCAAGATCAAAGTCAAAGGCCAAAAGGCAAAGGTCAAAGGCCAATACCGTAATGCGAGGCCGAAGGCCGAGCTGTGGCCGGCGAGGCCGCAGGCCGAGCGTGCGAGGCCGAAGGCCGAGCTATAACGTTGGCGAGGCCCTAGGCCGAGCCTCAAACTAGCGAGGCCGAAGGCCGAGCCTCACACTGCGAGGCCGAAAGGCCGAGCAGTGTGAACGACGTACCTTTCGTCCCACCCAAAATCAATATAGCTTCATTCTAGCGAGGCCGTAGGCCGAGCCTCAACCAAGCGAGGCCGTAGGCCGAGCCTCAAACTAGCGAGGCCGAAGGCCGAGCCTCACACTGCGAGGCCGAAAGGCCGAGCAGTGTGAACGACGTACCTTTCATCCCACCCAAAGGCAATATATCGTCATTCTAGCGAGGCCTTTGGCCGAGCCTACGTGGCGAGGCCGTAGGCCGAGCCTCAAACTAGCGAGGCCGTAGGCCGAGCCTCACGCCGGCGAGGCCGTAGGCCGAGCCCCACACTGCGAGGCCGCCAGGCCGAGCAGTGTGGACAAGGGCGTGCGCTCACACGCGTCCAAGCGGAAAAGTCATCATTATCATCATCAGCCTCCAATATTCTAATGAATCACGAGACTCTACCCGCTTTACGACCGAATCACCATTCCCAGATGCGCTCATACTGCAATAGGGAGAGCGCCTCACGGATTTTTTAATCCATCATCATCTTCAGCCTATATTCTAATGAATTTGATTTCTTTACCTTTTCCGTACATCCTCTTCGTTTTTTAACTTTTTTTCTCAACTGAACATCAACTGGCTACACGTGATTCCCACCCACGCGAAAAACTTATCATTATAACTTATCTTATTTGTGTAGTAGGGTAAGTAGTCATTGTAGTTTGTTGTAGTTAATAAAGGCTTATACTCATTATCATCATCAGCCTCTATTATTCTAATGAATATCGAGTCTTTACCCTTTTCACGACCGAATCACCATTTCCAGATGCGCTCATACTGCAATAGGGAGAGCGCCTCACGGATTTTAAAATCCATCATCATCTTCAGCCTATATTCTAATGAATCGGATTTCTTTACCTTTTCCATACTTCCTCTTCGTTTTTTAACTTTTTTTTTCAACTGAACCTTAAGTGGCTACAAAAATTGACATCATCATTCTCAATATTGTTATTTTTTTTTTTCAATCGTTTATTTCTCTGGAACCGTTGGACATAAGTGGGGGTTCTTCGACATATGTCATAGGGGAGTTCGAGTTCTTTCTTTCTTTTTTTTTTTTTTCAGTTGCTTATATCTCTGGAACCGTTGGACATAGGTGGGGGTTCTACGACATATGTCATAGGGGACATTGAGTTCTTTATTTTTTTATTTTTTTTTCAATTGCTTATATCTCTGGAACCGTTGGACATAGGTGGGGGTTCTTCGACATATGTCATAGGGGACTTTGAGTTCATTCTTTTTTTTTTTTTTTTTTTCAATTGCTTTTATCTCTGGAACCGTTTGACATAGGTGGGGGTTCTTCGACATATGTCATAGGGGAGTTCGAGTTCTTTCTTTCTTTTTTTTTTTTTTTCAATTGCTTATATCTCTGGAACCGTTGGACATAGGTGGGGGTTCTTCGACATATGTCATAGGGGAACTCGAGGTCTTTTTTTTTTTTTAATCGCTCTTATCTCTGGAACCGTTGATAAAGTATAAATTAAAGTAAGTCGTTGACAGCATACCATACATACATACATCTGTTCCGTTCCGTAGTGCGCTAAAAGTGATAATATCGCGAATCCAACCAAAGTCACAGTTATTACTCGATCTTATATTTTGTGACTATTAAATTTGGACGGATATTATCACTTTTAGCGCATTACGGAACGCAGTAATCATAGATAGGTAGTCATAGATATAGACGTAATAAAATGTGACTTTTTTCGAAACATTTGGCGTAGTACGGTGTAAGGATACTGGCCATTTAAAGTATTTTAGATGTTTTAATTATGGTTTTATCATGAGAGTTTAGTAAAAATTCACATAATATAGGTTTTTAGTAAGATTAGCAATAAACCACGAACATAATTCAATTCAATTCACAATTCAATCCAAAACGTCCCTGATGTAATAATCATGCACACACATTTAAACAAAACACAAGTTTTGGAAAGTAATAAATAACCGAGTCTTAAGGTTTTTCTCATAACATCCCATTTTTTTTGGCTTAAATGTAATGAATTGGATTCACGCGCTAAGTATCTTGCCAAAAAAAATAATTGAAATAGTTTTCCGCATGATTAATTTACCATTATGTTTAATAATATGAATTTAATAACTTCATAAGCAATATGACTATAGTTAAAATGAATACTATCAAATATTATACAATACTATATGAATAATAATGTAAACAACATTATATGTCGTAAAACATGAATAAAAAAATATTAATTTGACTTAGATTTAAGACACGAAAGTTTGCTTTGAAAAGTGCTGCCATATAATGGATAACAAAAAATCACATCAAATTCTTAAAAAAAATGCACAGTTAGATTAAATATTTCACTCTATATGTAAGTAATCAATTTGACCTCTAAATAATATTTATTATAGTTGTAAAACGTCCTAGCCTTTAAAGCCTTCAAAACTATGTTGGGTTGTAGATAATGAAACAACATTTGCAGTGGTACAAGATCTCAATATTCAAAACCGGAGCCAAACGACCTTATACAAAATTGTGATGCTAACGCTTGCGCGTTTTAAGGCCGTACAACGCCATCTAGGAAATTTGGTTAGAACTAAACACAAACTAGTTTACATTAAACATACCGCCCACCAAGAACGTCGGTGAACGTTCTTTATTCTTGCACCGCCCACCGTGAGGTCATGGGGGTGTACTTAACATGTCTAAAAGATTGGTTAAACCTTTGCTTATAATTTAAAAACACTAACCAGACTAAGTAAACAATAATTTTCTTATCAAAACTTGCTTTATAATGACAACAATCCAATAAAATGTTTTACTACATAACTTACATCATTGACAAATAATCAATCTGTAACAGGCAAAATACAGAGTTTAGATGTTGGTCTCTTAATTTGAGATCCGTTGCATTTCAAAGTGACAACTCTGGTAATTTTGTCCAAACCTGGGTGCTTTGCAATTACCTTTCCTAGCAACCAACGAGCTGGAGGAAGACCATCTTCCTTTACAAGTACTACATCTCCGATGGTTGGTTCGGGAGTGGTCTTTGACCATTTGTATCTCTGTAAGCAATGCACCAAGTACTCATCTGACCACCTTCGCCAGAAATCCTGCATCATCTTTTGAGTAAGCTGCCAACGCCTTAATGACGTAATGTTACTTTGCTCGTAATTATTGTGCTCGGGAACCACAACCAGTGGTTCTCCGACCAAAATGTGACCTGGAGTGAGTGGAGACGGATCTATATGACCCAGTAGAATAGACAACGGCCTGGAATTGAGGCATGCCTCAATTTGTGACAAAAGCGTAGTCATCTCCTCGAAAGTCAGACTTGAACCATCAATTACACGTTTCAGATGATACTGAGTGGACTTCACCCCGGCTTCCCGCAACCCACCGTGATTAGGCGCGTGAGGAGGGATGAAGTGCCACGTGACACTGTTGTTACCTAACCAGTCACGATTATCCACTGCTACAGAGGATGTTCTCGGATCCGCAATCCTTTGGAGTTCCTTAGAGGCGCCAACAAAGTTGGTGCCATTATCGCTCCAAACATTGCTGACATAACCTCTTCGGGCTACAAACCGTTTGAAACATGCAATGAAGCTCTCAGCTGTAAGGTCGCTTACTGCTTCCAGGTGTATGGCCTTCGTGACCATACACACGAAGAGACTAATGTATCCCTTATAGCACCGGTTACCACGACCCTTGGACATCCGGATACTTATCGGTCCAGCAAAATCAACAGCACTGTGAAGAAATGGGCGCGCTGGAGTAACCCTGGCCGCTGGTAACTGACCCATGAACTGGTTTTTAGTTGTTGCTGAATGTCGGACACATGTGACACATTTGCGTACGTGATTCTTGACCAAGTTTTTGGCTGAGACGATCCAGTATTTCGTGCGCAAGTAATTCAACATCAGCGAGGGGCCACCATGCAACGTCTTCCTATGTGCTTCGTCGACAACTAAGTTTGTAAAGTGCCTCGTGTGGGGAAGAATAATAGGATGCTTGGTATCGTCAGGAAGAGTTGCATTCTGAATTCTTCCTTGGACTCTCAAGATTCCCTTTTCATCTGAATAAGGGTTCAGGGGTTTCAGGCTCCTTTTATCGCCCAGTTCTATGGCTTGACATTGCCGTATGCAGACATTAAGTGATTCATTAAGCTCTAGGCTCGTGAGATACGGTTCAAACTTGTGACGATTCATCTTCACTTCCTTAATTTTTAGAAATCGACGGCAGTACGCTACCACACGAATTAGCTTGCGTAATGACGCAAATCTTGTCCATGAAAGATCATGGCTTGATGTATCAACAGTCAGATGTGCTTTGACTTTTCTCAGTTCGAGATCAGTAGAGATTGACTTTGGTCTTGTGTACTCTACCGATGAGTCTTTCAACCACAAAGGACCCTGCAGCCACATGCTACACTGAGCAAGTTCCATGGGGGTACACCCCCTGGATGCAATATCTGCAGGATTCTGGTTGGATCTGACATGCGCCCACTGACTGTTGTCTAATCTAGATAATATCTCAGAAGTCCTGTTGCCTATAAAGGTTGACCAACGACTTGGATGACTGCTGAGCCATGCCAATACGACAGTGGAGTCAGTCCATCCGTGCACATTTTTGGTATCAATACCTAATACAGTAGCGACTTCGGTAATCAACTTCGCTAAGAGTACCGCTCCCATCAATTCGAGGCGAGGTATTGATACTTGCATGGTAGGAGCCACTTTGGTTTTTGCCGCGATAAGATTGACGCATACACTACCCGTCACACTTACTATTCTTAGATACACAACTGCTGCATAACTAGAAATGGAGGCGTCGGAAAACCCATGAAGCTCTTTACAAACGTCATCTTTCTGAGCTCCTGTCCATCTTGGAACGGATAAGTCACGAAGATGTTCAAGCTCTGACCGGTAAGTAAGCCATTCTTTCAGCAAATCATTGGATAACTCGTCATCCCAGTCTAATCCAGCTAGCCACAACTTTTGTATCATGACCTTGGACACTATGACACAGGGCGCGACCCAACCTACAGGGTCGAAGAGACGTGAGATGTCTGAAATCACCTTCCTTTTAGTGATAGGATCCTGTAGCACGGGAAATTGAACCGAGTAACGAAATGAATCTGATTTCTGGTCCCAGGAAAGTCCTAACACTTTCACCACTTCATCCATTTTAATATCAATCTTCTCATCCTGATTGTCTTGTTTGTCCATTATGACTCTTGCTAAATCCTTGTCATTAGTTATCCACTTCTGTAGTTCGAATCCTCCTCTTCCTAACATCCCTTTCATTTCTTGGTGAATTCTAACTCCTTCATCCACTGTATCACAGTCTGTCATCAAATCATCAACATAAAAGTCTGTTTTAATCCTTTTTGCTGTTTCAGGAAAATCTTCGCCTTCGTCGGTTGCCACCTGCTGCAGCGTTTTCACCGCCAGGTAAGGAGCAGACGCCGTGCCAAATATGACTCTTACTAACCTAAACTCTTCTGTTTCAGAGCCCGGGTCGTCTCTCCAAACAAGCCGTTGGAAATCTGTGTCCTGCTTGCTGACAACAACTTGGCGGTACATCTTTACTATGTCTGCACTCAGACATATGGAATGTATACGCCATCTCATGATGATGTGCCGTAAATCTTGCTGAAGAGTGGGACCAACCATCAATGAGTCATTCAGAGATACTCCATTGTTTGCACGGCATGATGCATCGAACACTACTCGGACCTTGGTCGTAGTTTTGTCCTCACGTATAACTGCGTGATGTGGGAGATAAACACTCTCAGATCGCTTGCTATCATCGCCAGTTAAACGTTCCATATGACCAAGGTCCACGTATTCTTGCATAACCTTGGAATAACTTGCCTTGATTTCAGGGTTCTTCTTAAAACGATTTTCAAGAAGATGAAATCTCTTGAGCGCAATATCTCTTGAATTTCCATATTTACATTGCGGATCATCATCTCGAAATGGAAGGTTCACAATGTATCGTCCTGATGAATCTCTTTGTGTCGTTCGACTGTAAAATTCTTCACATGATTGCTCTTCTTCAGTGAGCATTTTGGTTTCGAAGGAGTCAGACTCAATTTGCCAAAATTGTTTTAACAATGCGTTATCGTCCACGTGAGCATGCATGCTCATGATCACGTTATAATGGCAATTTGTTGAGAGAACTTGATCATCATCACGTTGATGTGTAGGACCAGACAAGATCCATCCCAAAGCTGTGTGTTGAGCAGTCAACAAGCCATAGGGACCCTTGATCAGTCCATCTCTTATTATTTGACCATACACGTCGGCGCCAAGCAAAATGTCAATTTTGTTCGGCGTGTCAAAATGAGGATCAGCCAAACTGATCGTTACAAGCTCGGGCCAATCTATACTCACAATCTTCTTCGATGGAATAAGACTAGAAATGGCACTTAAAACGTGCGCACGTACTTCCAAGAGGAACTTCGGATCATGACGAGATTGAAGATTGATCATGACGGCGTACTTTGATGCCAAAGTACCCCGACTGCCTCCCAATCCAGAAATGACACTTCTGGTGGGTATCTTCTTGAGGCCGAGTAGTTGTACAGCTCCTTCTGTGATAAAAGAGGCCTGTGATCCTTGATCACAGAGGGCTCTGAGCGAATGCTCATTGCCGTTTCTGGCTAGAGATCTCACAACTGCGGTAGCTAACAGCACTTCATTAGGTGCTGTTTCCTTCGAAAAATGCGCAGCGACATTTGAAAGTGATGCAGTTGTGGATGGTGTTTCTACGAACGCTTCGGGTTTTGGCGACCCGGAAATACACGGTTCTGATTTAGGCATTTCTGGCTTAGGATGCAGTAGAGAGTGATGTTTGTGCTTACACACGCGACATTTTTTAGTACAGCTACACGATTTGACTGAGTGGTTTTTACCTAGGCAGTTAAAACAAAGACCATTCGTTTGCACAAAACTATGACGAGGCTTATAGTCTAGCTTGACAAATTCTTTGCAATTAGAAATTTTGTGATCAGTCTTTTTACAATAAGGACATGGATTTGAAGCAGAATCAGTAGCAATAGCATGCATGACTTTTGGTTTTTGGCTTGAGGATCCTGGGTTCGATTTAGGTTTAGTATCTAAAAACTCAAGCGACCGAAATCTAGATTCTAGAAACTCACGCATTTGCTGTAGGGTAGGCAACTCATCTGAGACACTAATTTTGATCTCCCATTGCTTGCGAGTTTCAGTATCCAATTTGGTGCAAATCAGATAAATGACTATCATATCCCAAGTATTCACGTCGATTCCCAAATTCCTCAGACCGTTCAATGTGTCGTTCATTGTGTCCAACACATCTTTGATCGCATTGCATGATTCCATTCTGCCGCTCGGTTGATTAATGAAGCGTTTCAGCAGACAGTTAGCCAGGTACCTTTTATTATTATATCTACTATTAAGCAATATCCATGACTCCTGGTAATTGTCTGCCGTGATTGGTACGTGCCTCAAAAGCTGTTCGGCTTCCCCTGAAAGATGTCCTTTTAAATAATGCATCTTTTGAACATTATCAATGGATCCATTATTGTGAATTAATGACACATAAAGGTCTCTAAATGTTTGCCATTCTGAGTAAAGCCCAGAAAAAGTCGGTATGGAAATCTTTGGAAGTTTTACGTTTGATTCGGTGTTAGAAGTTCGTGCATGGTGACAGTTAGCGCTAGAAGAGATTTCTAAAGACTTAATTAAAGATATCGCCTCTTTCAGATCAGATTTGTAATTTATATACAATTCTTCTATGTCATCATACACTTCTTCAGTGAAATATTTATTTTGCAGAATGACAGCGGACTCTTCAAGTAATAATTGAGTATGATTGTTAACAATAATCTTCCACTGTTCTTCTAAAGCTTCTAACCTGGTTGACAAATAAGATTCCTTTGCAAGGCGAACTTTAGGAGTCTTTTTATAATTGTCATACGCCTTTTCAATCCTAGCAAGGTAACTATTTTGACTCTTAATCAACGCTGTGGATGCCATTTTTTTAATAAAAAGAACACAACTCAATGTTACTCAAACCAAACTTATTGCAAATCACAAAAACAACAACTATAGAAAATGGACTTAATTTAAACAGTTTATAAATTTTTACAACTATCAAATTCCGAAAATTTTTACAAGTGTTTGAACTTTTTAATACATAAAACCGGAAACGGGCGTGGATTCCCCGTCTCACCACTTTTAGCTTAACTATTCTAAGTCCCTGATTCTTAGCATGCACATGAAATTTTTACAAGTCCAAGTATTCTATAAATAAATTAAAGTCACAGATAAATATTTCTTTCTTGAATTTTTTCTAAGTTGATGAAACTAAACTTCCCGCAAGGTGGCACTAGTAGTAAAATCACAAATTGTACTCACGTTTTTTTCACTTCAAACCTTCCAATATAATGACGTTGCTGTAATGACGTCACGACTTTTCCACTTTCCCATGTGTGTGTGACGTTCTTCTTGTGACGTCACACGTTGCTGTACTCGGTAACTCCTGCTTCCTCGGCTGGTGGAACTGCTCCTCGTCCTCCAACCAGTCGTACCAAAAACCCTCGGGTTTGGGTACGACGAGCACCTTCAGTGGCGATCCACCACTGGTTTCTAGTGCGCAGGCCTGCGACAGCTATCCAGCTCGATAAGGACCATGTAAAACGTCCTAGCCTTTAAAGCCTTCAAAACTATGTTGGGTTGTAGATAATGAAACAACATTTGCAGTGGTACAAGATCTCAATATTCAAAACCGGAGCCAAACGACCTTATACAAAATTGTGATGCTAACGCTTGCGCGTTTTAAGGCCGTACAACGCCATCTAGGAAATTTGGTTA
The DNA here is from genome assembly GCA_905404285.2 of Erannis defoliaria. Lineage (NCBI taxonomy): Eukaryota > Metazoa > Arthropoda > Insecta > Lepidoptera > Geometridae > Erannis > Erannis defoliaria. The sequence continues at coordinate 3,204,160 of FR990066.1, read as the reverse complement.
GAACTAAACACAAACTAGTTTACATTAAACAATAGTTACTTATTACGTGAATATACCAAAAAAAAAAACAAAATCAGCTCTTTAAAATGTAATTTATGAGATAGCTTTAAATTATTGCATTCTGTTTTGTATGTTTATTAAATAAATAAATAATTTAAATTAACAATAAAATGGCTTGACGCTAAAAAAAAATTCGTCTAAATTTATATAATTTCTGTAGTTTTCCGATGATGATGTAGATCTGCCCTGCTCCTGCTATTTGTGTGAAAATAATAATTAAAAAGTATGTGGTCAATTAAAGGTGGCTTATTGTTTTTTATATTCTCATAGTCTTCATGTGAATCCATAATAAAACAGATTAGCAGGAGTATTCACAACTCAATCGGAAAGCTTTCCGTTCGGATACACATTCTCCGTCTCTGTCATCCTTAATGTAGATGAGTGGGACGGATATTGTGAAACCCCGCCAGTTCACAACTCAAACGGAAAGGTTTCTACTTTTGCGGAATAGGATACTATAACTGAATGTTAAGACCACGTCAAGTTACATTGGTTTGTCCAAGATCAATGAATTTTTTGTATGGGACAGCTGTTTTTTTTTCGCTATGTTGGCTCCATAGTAAAAGTTGTTCTTAATGATGAAAAACATACATACCCGTATTGTTGAATATTTTTGTTATAGATTGTATAATAATTATTTTGATTTATACAAAGATAAAAGGATATTTTTTTTTCTTCAAATCAAATTGTTCCTATTAGCGTATTACTGGCAACTCTGCTTTTAACGTTGAAAAAAAAAACAAAAACTGATTCGATTGGCGGCTGTGAAGTAGTACTTTAGCAATTTCACGTCTTTTTTGTAGAAATTCATTAAAATATTATTTTCAAGGTAAGAATATAAAGATTTATATAATAATAATTAATAATTTAATTAATAGTAATATTATTTAACGCTTGAAGACTACATATTATATAAATAAAAATTATTACTAAACCGGAAATGAAAATTGCCGGCCAAAAATTCACAAATAACTGTATCCGTTTGTTGCTTTTTCCTTCACATTACAATTAACTTGGTAAGTTTCGTGCGTAATTATTATAAAATATTTATTAAAAATCATCTGTACAGTGTTAATTTCTTATATTTGTGCAGTTTTGTACCAAAAACAAGAAAAACGTGACAGGTTAGTCATTTTACATCTTGTTTTAATCGTTTTCGTGTTTTTAAAACCAAAGTGCAGTGCTACGAAACTTTTTATGGCGCCATGACGCTTTGATGTTGTGTTTTAGTTTTCGAAAATGAGATTTCTTCCTTTGAATAGGTATGTACAATACGATGTGTTAGATGTGTGTTTACACTGAATTCTTTCCGATTACATTATATAATTACTCTATGGATGGATCACAAGAAACGATTTCATGTTACGATATTACTTAACAATAAGGTAGAGATAAGATTTTATTTGTATTCTATGTATTCACTGTCATCTTTATAAATAAAAAAAATGTTTCATAAGAAAAAATGGTTTCTTTAAAAAAAAATGGTAGGTACTTAATTAAATGGTTTACTGAACTTTTAATTAAATATAAAAAAATGTTACCAAGATAATGTTTGTATGTATGTTTGAAATAGAATTACAAATTGTTATAATATATCTTGCGTAGATAACACTACAGTGTAACATTTTGCCTGATAGGTTGCAGCAAACGATGAATACATTTCAGACTGAAATGTAACATCTAATAATGCATCTAGGTTCACTTTTAAAATAGTTTTCCTATCAAGAACAGAATTTACATGCCTACAGTGCTTACTTGAAGCCCCGCTAAACGGAACAAAAGTAAACGCTCCCCGCAGCAGCGACACGTAAGATCGTTTACACACCACGGGAGCAACTGGAGAAGCCTCGGATCTTATATTTTTTGTTGTATATATAAATGAGATCTGAAACATTCTTTACTTTTTGTCCCTAGGCTATTGTTGGATTACTACAAATTAAACAATCATAAAAAGAATATAATTTTAATAAAAATAAATTAATGGTTGACGGTGGCGGCGGCGGCGAGCATCAGCTCGTCCTCGTCCTCTGCCGCCACCGTAACTTCAGTTTCGTCAATCTGTAGGACAAAAATAAGAGAATGTAAATTATAATAATTATGTTCGTAAATAAAAAAGATATCTATTGCCCGTGGAACGCCCAGTAGAATTACACCTTGATGGTTCACAGGTAACAGTAATTTTTAATAATTGCCAAATTTTACATTGTCGACCGTCGCAGTAGTTCTTTTTTTTTGTAAGTATGCACAATTAAGAATGGATAAGTATAACATGGTATCTGGGACCTGGGTATATTCTAAAACTGCATCCAAAACCATCGCAGGTCGGACAGCAGCGTCCTCTTGGTTAACACTGGCGAGCATTCTGGGATCCCCAAGCCGCCTGCCAAGCGTGGGGATTATGGCAACCGCTTCCTAATAAGGGGAAGGCGTTCGTCCAGCAGTAGTGGACGTCATCTGGCTGATGATGTAATATAATGTGAGGTATAACATATTATTTCAATAATGCTTCCATTTATAACTGGCATCTCGCACTGTATAAAGAGCTACTCGTATATTGAATCGGTGCTCCTTAAATCAATAATTAATGTGCTACGAATATTGATATACCTATCAATTGTGATGGTATAATTAAACCTATCTAACTAAATCAAGTTTTGTCAACGTCCTAATAATAACTTACGTTCGGCGAAGACGCCGGAGGTATCGGTGGTGCAGCGGCTTGCTGCACCACCGATACTGGCGCTGCTTCGGGTGCGGCGGCCTCCGCCACCGGTTTGGTGGCGCCGCTCGCACCCCGGAGCCTCCACCAGGCGCGTCCGCGGCCACCGCGCCCGCGGCCTCTGCGCCCGCCGCGAAGCACACGGCCGCTACTCCCCATACTGTACAATTAAAACAATATGTATACTTTAATAGTGTAACCAATTATACTCCACAATCATTGCAAAATATCATATACAAAGAGGAAACATTTGTAAACTTACAAACACGGATCTATACAATATTCAACATTATCTCAGCTCTCGCTGTGGCTACAAAATATGTTTATATAATTATTTAAAATACAACTTACTAAATATTAATAATTTGATAATTATTAATGTTCATCTCAGTGGCTGGCATCTCAATGAATGGCGCGAGATACAGATTTCCCGCCATTGAATCAGAGACAATTGAGCGCTTAAAAAAAACAATAAAGTAGAGAAACAAATGGCACTAATCTGCCTACATACGGCCTCTTTCGCAAGGGCGATTTTTTTAACATCGCTTATAAACACTACAAAATCATTCATATCTTAAATGTTGCTGCAGTAGGATACAGTATGAATAATAATAATGAATGCACTGGCAGAATGGCAGCATCGTCTGTTTCTGACACAAACATCCGTTATACAGCTAAAAAAATCTTTAAAAATTGTCTATGTCGTGCAGTCACATCAGACATTGACGGCCTTACCTAAAATAATCTCGATTCTCTTAGTCACTGCTTAAACTTCTCTGTCCTTTTCTAGCACGTGCAACTTCATGTCAGAGAGAAGATGGCAGAACATCTTAAGCAGTGACTAACGGTTGAAAAGTTTTTTTAAGTAAGGCCGTAAATTATTATACCACTGGAGTAAAAAAAAACAAATGGCACTAATCTGCGTACATATGGCCTTTTTTGCAAGAGCGCTTTTTTTAACATCGCGTAGGAACCTTGCGTTGGCGCTTTTTTAACGGTTTCCACAAGTGTGTTTAAACAAACACTTTACAATAATTCTTACTTTGAACGTTGCTGCAGTAGGAGACAGTATGAATAATAAGAATGAATGCACTGGCAGAATGGCAGCACCGTCTGTCTCTGACACAAACATCCGTTTTTCAGCTTAAAAAAACTTTAAAAATGTCCTATGTCGTGCACTCACAACAGCCATTCAAATCAGTACTGCCGTTTTGGAATTGAATGCTAAAATTGTAATTTTTTTGCACTCACACGAAAAACTTATCATTATCATCATCAGCCTCCATTATTCTAATGAATCACGAGACTCTACCCGCTCTACGACTGAACCACCATTCCCAGATGCGCTCATACTGCAATAGGGAGAGCGCCTCACGGATTTTTAAATCCATCATCATCTTCAGCCTATATCCTAATGAATCGGATTTCTTTACCTTTACCATACTCCCTCTTCGTTTTATAATTTTTTTTCTCAACTGAACCTCAAGTGGCTACACGCGCTTCCCACCCACGCGAAAAAATCATCATCATCTTCAGCCTATATCCTAATGAATCTGATTTCTTTACCTTTTCCATACTCCCTCTTCGGTTTTTTACCTTTTTTATTAACTGTAACACAAATACTATATGTGACACCCAAGTGGGTACACCCCCCCCCCCGCGGGCCGCTCGCGGCCCGCGCACCCACGCGAAATACTAGTATGTAATATGAAACTGATGTCATTATTTTTAAATCTCTAAAGTGAACTCTGCAACTCTCTTTAAATTTCGCAACTAGTACCCTTATCGCTCGCTTTTGCATTTTTAATACACGTTCGAAATCAGTCGAGCATCCCCAGAAGAGAATGCCGTATGATAAAATTGAGTGAACATAAGAAAAGTAGATTTCCTTAAGTTTCTCTGGCGATGTAATGTGTTTCAATTGTTTTAATGCATATACGCCTTGCGACATTTTCTTACAGGTCGCATCTATGTGATCTTTCCAAGTCAAAGCAGGATCGAGTTTCAGACCTAATAATCTGACTTTGTGCTAGCGATTTCAGTTTCATCAGCTAACTTAACAGGGATGATTGGTTGCTTTGGAGACTTGGCATTAAAAAACATTACATTGGTTTTGTCAGCGTTTTAAGTTAAACGCCATTCCATTCATATCAAACCAGTAATTTAATTTACGCAAAGTTTCTTTTATTTTTAAGTTAAGATTTTCTGTAGAGTCTGCCGATAATATTACTGTAGTGTCATCTGCGTATTGAATTATTCTGCCATCTATTTCAAGCATGGCCAAGTCATTTACAAATATTATGAAAAGTATATTGCCTAGTGACGATCCCTGCGGCACACCTATGTTTATACATTTAGGCGAGGATCTCTGTCGTTTATCATTGATTTTGACCTCAACTGTTTGCTCTCTAGCTGTTATAAAAGATTTTATACGTTCGTTGTTATCATTTTCAATTCCGTAAGCCATGAGTTTCTTTATTAAGAGCTCATGGTTTACGGAATCAAAGGCTTTAGATAAGTCTATAAATATGGCGGCAACCTTCCTTTTATTTTCAAGGTTCTCTTACTACATTTCCTATGAGCTCGTGTGCGGCAGAGATCGTCGATCGACCATATCTGTAGGCATGTTGAGATTCAGAAATAATTTTGTGTTGATCAAAGTGTGCGATAATGTTATTTGACATTACAGATTCTATTAGTTTGGATATTGTAGGTACAATTGTAATGGGCCGATAGTTTTTAACGCACGATGTGTCTCCTTTGCCCTTGTATAGTGGAGTTAATCTACATTTCTTAAGAAAATCAGGATAGTATTCTGCCCGAAGGATATTGTTAATTAAGTAGGTGAAGTGATCACAAAGTTCCACCAATACAAAAAATAAGAAAGCACCCGATATATCGTATAGGTCCTTTGTGTCTGAATTGTTAATTTTATTTTTAGCAAAATTGATAACTTCTGATGGATTGACAGTTTCAAATTGAAAGTTATACAAAGTTGTTGTTTGTTAGTTAGTTGTTTGTTGTTGTTAGTTAGTTGTGTTAAGTTGTTGTTAGTTGGTTTTTAACTCTTTTTTTTAGAAATAGTAAAGCTTTTTCTATGTCAGGGGGATTATCTACATTAAGTTTGCTGGCTGTTGTCGCGAAGTGGTTATTTATATATTCCGCAATTCCATCTTCTGAAATAGAAACATTAGTATTATCATCTACGAGGTCCCAGTCCCATTGCTTCACATTTTTATTAATCTCTTCCTTAATGACACTCCAAACTTCTTTCTTTGGATTTCTTGAGTTGATTATTCTGTTTTCAGTTAATTCTACTTTCTTCGTTTTAGTCTTTTCATTTCTAACTTTTTTCTTCTTCTTGATAATTTCTTCAGACAATTGTGGGTACTGCCTTTGTAACTGATATAGATCATGTATTTCTTGTTGTAGTTTTATAATTTCATCACTGATCCACGGACATCTGTTTTTAAGTTTAATCCTTGTTTTTACTAATGGGATATATATATTAAAACTCCAAATAATTTTTTTCATAAAATTTTCAAATGTGCTGTTGTCATATGTTCTAAATATGTCATTCCAATCATAAGCGAGCATTGCATTGTTAAATTCTGTTATCTTAGTATCGCTGAACGTGCGTTTTTCAATATGGGCATACAATGGTTCATATTTCTTATGTGCCAAAACGCTTGCAAATTGTGCATCATGATCTACACCTGTTGCTATTGGAACAATTCCTATTTCTGTGCTTTGTATGTTTGAGACTAAGCAATCTACCGACGTTCTAGAATTACCCTCGTATCTAGTTGCAAAATTAACTACATTTCTGTAGCCACATGGTTGCATTATATCATTTAACTTAGTTTTATTAGAAGACTCTACTAGAAAATTAACATTCCAATCTCCAGCTAAAATAACACTTATGTTAGGGAGATTGTTTAGCAGTTAAATAGTTTTTGTACCACTTTAGTAAACACTTTAAAGTTCTCGTTGCCTGTTCTATACATACCTATTATTAGATTTTTTGTAACATTGGCAATAATTTCGACTGATGCAAATTCACAGTGAAATTCTACAGACAATTGATCAAATTTTTTGCATGGCCTATATTTTAATTTATTGCTAACAGATATTGAGAAATCGCCATGCAAATGCCTTTTTCTCACAAAAAAAATTGCATGATTGTACCCGTTAATGACAATGTTGGTAACGTTACTCTCATTCAGCCATGTCTCGCTTAATACTAAAACATCTGGCTTATATGTTTCTGTAATCCCTTGTAACATCAAGGCTTTCTCAGTATTAAGAGATCTAGTGTTTTGATGGATTATTTTAAGATCAGAATTATCTACATTATTGACATTGTGGCTGTTTTTCCATCTAAAAATTTTTTGGTATTACAGTTAGTCTGTGGGGTCAATTTTAAATTATCGTTGTTAGGTTTATGACTTCCAGTCAAGTAGATCAAATTATTATAAGAAGACACCTTAGATGTAAGATTGTTAGTTATTTCGTCCCGCAAAAACCTGATGAAGTTTTTCGACAACGACTTGTAAGACGTAAAGAAAGATTTATTGTGTAAGTTTATATCAATAACCGACATTAACGGGCACTGCAATGCCAGTTTGTACAAATATTCGTTAATTTTAAATTTCTTCACATTGTTTATGTTGTCAGAGACATTTACATAACTATAGGGTAACGTCGTAATTTGGATCTTACATTTTCTAATTGTACATAAATCTAGTAGGTTTCTAATACATCCCAATTTGTAGTGAGATAGTCGAGAAGCAATAACAATTATTTCGTCATTTTCTTTCACATTCTTCGTTGAACTGTCAATATTTTTGACGCCTAACGAATCAAATAGTACAATTGAAATCAAGACTAGCTGAACAAGAAGCGGAAATAATTGACGTGTCATCTGAAAAGACGAAACTTAAGTTTATAACAGAAAGTAGATTACACGATTGGAATGAATATGAAAATGCTTTGAAAATTATTCAGATGCATGAAAAAAATGCTACCCTCTTTGAACAATTACAGCAAACAACCGAACAGGAATATAAGGGAAAAATTGAGGCACTTAATGAACAAATAATAATTCTAAAAAGTCAAGTAGTAAGTCTACAAGACGAAAATATAGAACTCAAGAGTATACATTTACTGTCCAGTAAAAATACTGCTATAAAGAACCACCTACCACCTACCACCCTCAATAAAGAAGAATACAAACTGTCAGCAAAATAAAGACGAATCACACAAAAGGGGTGAATGTACCGGATATATAAATAAAATGTCTACCTCGGAAGTAAATGTAATGCCTGAAAAAACACAGAAAAGTTATTCCACTATTGCTGGACATGTAAACAAGAAGAATAAAGCAATAGAAAACACCAGAACAATTTCATGCACGAGCGAAACTGATAAATCACAACAAATAGAAAAAAAGGATGTTTCAAGCTCCATACAGAAACAGATTCTGATCTTATGTGACAATTTCGGGAAATCTCTTTCTGAAAATCTCATTACGAATAACTGCAGCAATAATATTATTACGTCAAACTGCAAACCAAATGCTACCCTTACAGAAATAGAAGAACAATGGTTGCAATGGCAAAGAAATAACACATATACGAAAAGAAAGACGAAGGAACAAAAAAGAAGTAAAAATGTTGAACATGGGAAGTATAAACGATTTAAAAAAAACATGAAAATGATTTATTCTTATTTAAAAAACAACACTTCAAGAATGTCCACCAGCAGAAGGAACATCAAAAAGCTGTTTCCGAGCTACAAGACAACGAATGCCTGATCGTATGTGACTTTTCGGAATCTTAGGAAGCGAAACTGGCAAATGAAGTTCAAAGCATGCAGTTTCGTGAATGTCGGATGAGAGTTGCCATCTGCCAACGGCAATCTGGGCACACTTGGCTCCTGCAATAGAAATGATAAAGAAAATAACTCCAAAATGTAGAGATACTACATTTTTACAGTGACGGCCCTTCGCGGATCTTCGCAGTACCGGCAGAAGATTTTTTTTTAGCTTCTGGTCCATTTCACAAAGACGTATGGATACAAGTACTCAACTTGGTCCTTTTATGAAGCGCATGACGGAAAAAGTGTCGCAGACGGGATCGGTGGTAGCGTGAAAAGAAACCTAGACAAAAAAACTTTTCCTCGGAATTGATGTAGTAGATGCAAGAGATGCTTATGAGGTATCCAAAGAGTGTTTGAAAATAACTAAAGTGTTTCTCATCCTGAAAAGTGATATTGTTAACATTTCAAAAATATTGCCGGTTAAACTACCAATTCTCAAAGGAACGATGCAACTCCATCAAATAATAAATGACGGAAATTACAAAACAAAAACAGCATAAATAGAGGCGTGAGCTGCTTTTGTGGAAATCTGAGAGGACAGTGTGACTGTTTTTCTCCAAAATCTCACTCTGTTGTAGAACAAAGACCAACTCGTGATAGTATGAGAACTCTTGATTCCTGCCCATCAACTTCAACTGCGCAAGATGATATGAGTTAAGCTAAAAATACATATAATACTGCTGCACCGAAAGAAACTGAGTTTGTATCACTGGATTTAGACAACTGTTTGTGACATGTGAGTTGGAATTAATTTTGCTGAGCAATCCAAAGTTCAGACTCCTATTAATATCCACCGACATATAATTGAAATAAAAAAATTAAAAAAATTGAGACCACTCCTAATACTGAAATATCTGAAAGAGGTGGGTACACTTGGAGAAATGAAGTTAATTTTACCTACGGATTTCAATGAATATAGGACAGAACCAAATTTCTGCGTGCAAGACATTGAGATGATTAATATGGGCCAGTTTCCAATAATTGTCATACAACAAGAAGAATGCCAGCATCCCATAGTTGAGCTATTATACAAGAACCATATAAAAATGGAGACAAACCGTAATATTGAGACATCCGAAAGAGATACACGCGATGCGGTGGTGCGGTGGCTCTACATTTTTTTTACACTAAAAGAGGTCAAACTTTTGGGAAAAAATGGCAAAACACATTTTTTTTGCTAATTATTTTTCTAATAAAAAAACTGTAAGTGTGACACAGAAACGGCAGTTAATATTTGATATAACAGTTATCTAAGAATGCTACAAAAAAAACAGATCTATAAAAGACCTTCATTTGTGACCTTGGCACCGAAAAGAATGGTCGAAGGTTAAAAAAAAAAAACTAATATGTTCCATAACTCGAGAACCGTGACACTTTTACTGGGGCAATTTTTTTTTCCATGAACAGTTATGATGTCCCCCGCCAGTAGTTAAAGGTATATCCACTCTTTAAGACACACTCTGTATAACGAAAAATGTTATATACACCACTACTTTATTTAACTTAGCTTAATTTTAACACGCGATTTATACCTATATACATACATCGTAAATACGCTGTCAGTACACCTCTACACCACTACTTTTTTTAAGTTAGCTTAATTTTAACAGCGTTATCTATTTCCGATACTGAACACATTCCTGAAGAAAAAAACTGAAAATATGAGGGAAAAAAAAGTCTCGAAAATTTGGTAATTATTGGACACTAAATATGCAACACAACCATTTACGCAATTTACTCTATTACTATGTGCGTCAGCTGATTGAAGGGCATTCATAAGCAGTGCGTCCCTCTCTTCGCTCAATTCTGCGCCGACGCCGGCGGGCGGCTGTAATCAAAGGCGCCGCGCCGCAAGGCGAGCGAGCGATTCAAAGGTAGCCGCCGCGACACCAACGTACTGTCGTTAGTCGCGTGCTAATTGCGATCAAGGTAACACCGGTTGCAGTGACCTTTCGCGCCGCGTCGTCGATGCGCTATTTTGATAATGGCGTATCAATACAGTGCTCGTGAATACACTTTAATGTTACGTGCATATTTTATGTGTAACGAAAATGCCACTGCAGCCGTGCAAATGTATCGTGAGCTGTACCCGGACTCTCGTCAACCGACCCGAATAACGATGGATTTTTATCTGTGGAGTGAAATTAAACGCCGAGTGTATTTTGGTGAACCGGACACCGTCGAATTATTAAAACAGCGCATCATAGACGCTTTTGATGAAGTGTGATATGAAGTTAACGTTTTGAACTCTCTAAAGAGCAATTTAGTGAAACGTGCTAGAGTGTGCATTGACAATGGAGGTGGACATTTCGAACAATTATTAAAATACCTGTAATGTAAGTGTAAATATCTTTTTAACTGCCAATCTTTGTAAATAGTTGATTCCAACTTTTTAAATACGCCAAAATTACCAATTTTTTCATTCAACATTTAACTTAAATTTCAAAGTGTTTAATAAAAAAAATACTTACACCCGAATACTGAAACGTCACTCAGGTGACCCACTCAACTGAGCGCTACTTAATTTAAGAGGCCATTAAATTTAACTGGAATTTTCAAACGCCACTCAAGAATTTTAAGACCATGATCAGCTGAGCAGCCTTCAAATTTTCTATAAATGGCAACATTTATTTAAAAATTACGTTTTCAATTACAATTTTTATTATTTGTTATGGCTATTACGTTTTACGCAGTAACGTTTAACAAAAAAAAATATAATTTATAGATTAGATATATAGATATATAAACTGTTTTAAAATTTAATTTCTATTGTTTTGTCTTACGTGTTATCTCTTCCGGTTGAATTTTTATATTTATATTTGTCATTCTTTCTAATTGGCGGCCCTAATTATTAGAGAAAAATCGCTATTATAAATCATAATTATATTTCAAGCAATGTTTTAAAGTTAAATTACATACTGAAGAAACAGAAAATTCAACGACATAAATTAGAAATGGAACTACTAAGAATAAAAATTTACAAAATCAGTGCTACATAGCGCATAGTCTAGCTCGATAGTAGGAAGTATTTTATTTTGATTTAGATTGGTTTGCTACATTAAATAAAAACAATTTTTAATCTGTAAAATATGTATTTATTATAGAATTTCCTCCATGTGATCCAAATTCATGCACTGAATTCATTTCAGTGGTTTCCGAGAAATCATTCTCCTCCACAAAATCTTGTCTAGACAGAGCAATGTTGTGCAGTACTGTACATGCCACAACAATATTATATTTTTCATTTTTACCTGGAGACCAATCTGCAGATAAGGAAATCTTCTTTTTAACACTCCGAAGAGCCTCTCTACATGGTTTCTTGTGCTTAGCTAAGCCGGATTGTATGCTTCTTCAGCTGGAGTGGATGGGTTTGAAAGGGGTGTTAGGAAATAGGACACGGATAACCACTATCACTTTTCTAATACGGAATGATTCTGCTTGCCTTCCACCTGACTGCTACCTACTAGGTAGGCATATCATAGTTATTAGCAACAAACAAGTAGGTAGTCATACCAGGTGAATTGATTTTTATGTGTGCAGTCCACAGCACCAATCACTCGAGGACACCCTGCGATCGCAAAAAAATCATTTGCAATTTGGAGTTGCTTGCTTGTGGTGGGCATTTTTATGTAATTGTTTTTTAGTTTCGCCAGCTCTGCTGCTACTCGGTGGACAATACGTTGGACAGTTGGTTGCTCAACATGAAAATATATGTCTCCGATGACCCTCTGGTAACTGCCTGTGGCAAAAAAACGCAGTGTGATCATAACTGATCAACTGGTTAGATTGCCCGATTTCGCCTTGTGAGAGGCTGGAGTTTCTCTTCAAATAAAGTACATAAGTGTAACACCGTTTCTTTGCCGAGTCGGAACCTCATCCTGAATTGTTCTTCATTATACTTTTCAAGAGACCTGGGTTTGTCCTTAAACTGCAACCAGACCCACCGGAGGACGGGCAGCAGCGTCCTCTAGGTTAACGGTGGTGGGCATTCTGCTATCCCCAAGCCGCCTGCCAAGCGTGGGGATTATGGAAACACCCCTCTATCAAGGGGTAGGGCTTCGTCCAGCAGTGGACGTTTTATGGCTGACGACGATACTTTTCAAAGGCGTTTAAGTTCGGTTCATTTCTTAGACTAGTGAAAGCCACTTCTTTATCAGAAAGCGAAGATAAAGATGAAAGAGGCATTTTTTCCTCTATCAATATCCAACTTGAGACTGGTCAAAAGCACTCTCAGATTTAACGGCCACTCAAAGCATGTAAGCGGGACTTAAATAGCTGTCAAACGTTAATTAGCTTTTGTGCATACCATTTCTTTATTTAAGTGGCATTTATAATAACGGCATGTTAAATTTAAAGTCACAATTTAACTAGCGTTTCAGTATACGATTCTCAAGGATAACAGGGTCTCAAATGATTGACGAGAACTTAAATATTTGATTGGCGTTTCAGTATTCGGGTGTTAATCAGTCACATAATTAACGTAATTTTGCCGGTCCTAAGCCCGTAAAAGTATGAAGGGAAAGTTAGAATCGAAATGTACCTATTTAAAATCGTTTCAGAGACAAACTACCTTAGCCTAAGCTACAGTAGTAGGTAGGTATTGTTTCTAGAATACAATAAGGTCGGTGATAGTGATTTCGCGGCATTTGTAATAAAATGCCTACAAAGCTACCCCCGCTACTCCATTTGACACATCAATCGATGCGGCTATGATGCGCTGTTTTAATAATTCGACGGTGTCCGGTTCACCAAAATACACTCGGCGTTTAATTTCACTCCACAGATAAAAATCCATCGTTATTCGGGTCGGTTGACGAGAGTCCGGGTACAGCTCACGATACATTTGCACGGCTGCAGTGGCATTTTCGTTACACATAAAATATGCACGTAACATTAAAGTGTATTCACGAGCACTGTATTGATACGCCATTATCAAAATAGCGCATCGACGACGCGGCGCGAAAGGTCACTGCAACCGGTGTTACCTTGATCGCAATTAGCACGCGACTAACGACAGTACGTTGGTGTCGCGGCGGCTACCTTTGAATCGCTCGCTCGCCTTGCGGCGCGGCGCCTTTGATTACAGCCGCCCGCCGGCGTCGGCGCAGAATTGAGCGAAGAGAGGGACGCACTGCTTATGAATGACTTCAATCAGCTGACGCACATAGTAATAGAGTAAATTGCGTAAATGGTTGTGTTGCATATTTAGTGTCCAATAATTACCAAATTTTCGAGACATTTTTTTTCCCTCACATTTTCAGAATTTTTTTCTTCAGGAATGTGTTCAGTATCGGTAATAGATAACGCTGTTAAAATTAAGCTAACTTAAAAAAAGTAGTGGTGTATAGAGAAATTTTATGATAATCAACCTGTGATGTATAATAGAGAATATTCATTTATAAGTTTTGCCAAAATCTCGGGTGAGTACTCATTGTAAAATTACAATTTACATACTTTCTAATATTATTTTTGATTTAGCCGATTTGAATAAAGAACAACAAATTCATTTTTTATTTTTATAATTAGTAAGTACTTATCTACCCGCCAAAGTAGAGAAAGAGACCGAGTGCTTAAAACAAAGAGGTTTACAGAGAATAAACCTTAAAAGTGGTATGTTTTGTTAATTTATGTTAGTTTATTTTGAATGTTGATTTAAAATAAAAATTATTTGTGTAAAAACTTTTGCAGTTTTTATTTACTATATTTATTAAACACAATTTACGAACCTATATGAATCTATGCCTTGTTTACCTTTATTATTCCTTGAGAACCGATGACTACAGAAATATCTACCTACATTTTGTACCTAGATGTGTATTATGAGTCACATTTCACCCGAGCAAAGTCGGGTTTTCATCTAGTTCTTAAATAATCTCAACATGAACGAACAAAAAAATCAACGACTATTATTTTCTACAACAATTATTTTCTATTAAGAAAACTTTCGGCTAAATCCGTTTCCAACATTTACAATTGTTGCTGGTTTTCAATAGGCTTTATAAAAAAAAAACTTTCAATTTCTTCTGCCGTTCTTAGTTGGTCTTGCAGCAATGTAACATTTACTGGTCTTTCTCCTGAGATATTGAGGCTTTTGTTTCCTCCAATTGTACTGATAAGGATGCTATCTTAACTGAAAGTTTATTTTTATTTTCTACGACTGCATCAAGCTTTGCTAACATCGCGGCTTGATTAGCAATTATGGTTTGTACATCCTCCGAGCTGATTACTTGAACTGTGTCTTGCAGCTGACAGAATGCCTTTGACGTTAACGTGCAATGAGCGATTTTCTGACAGCCAATAAAATAAAAATATAGTTCATAAAAATCCGTTTGATGGCAATGAAGAGACATGGCCCTGAACAGTTTCACTTTCTTGTCTACATACAAGCGAACGTGTTCTGCTTTTAGTCGACTTTAACGCTCGTCATCCGTACTGGTGCAAATCAAGCAGGTCTAATTCTCACGGCAATGTACTTTTCCAGCACATGGCATACCGCGATTATTTTATATATGCCCCAACTGAGCCTACCCTTGTCCACTACTGTACTGGCCATAAGCCATCAACACCAGATCTCGTTGTTGCATCAAATGTACCAAACATTCACAGTCTTAAAGCAATCACCGCACTCTCTTCCAACCACTTACCAGTTTTAATATCAGTAGGTGGCACCATCGAACGTCAATCCTTTGAACGGTACTGTTACAAATCGGCTGATTGGCTGAAATTTTGTTCTTACCTAAACGAAAACGTCTCATTAACAAGTAAGACTATCGACTCCACTACGCTGATAGATGACGAAATAAGTAACCTTACTAGAGCAATTAACGCGGCCAGAGATCAGTCCGTCCATAAAATTAAAATTGATTTTAAACCTAAGCCGTTACCTAAATTTATAAAAAAAAATTTAAACCTTATTAAAAACAACCTGAGACGTCGTGAAACTCGAGAATTAGACCACAATAAATGTAAAGTTCTTAAAGCGGAAATAAACTCCTTACAATCTAGAATCAAAGTATTAGTTCAAGTACATAACGATAAGATTTGGGAAGACAAAATGGCCAAAGTGGACAATGCTCATACAGAGCTTTGGCGTGTAGCTAAATCTCTTAAAGATCAAGCTACTTGCATTCCACCTCTTGTTAGAGCTGACGAGAGCCTTACAACAACAGCTACTGAACAATGTAATGAGTTAGGTGCAGCGTTTAGCATGAATATGAATTTAACTTCCGATTGGGCGAATGAAGATATCCAAAAAAGCGTAGAATCTTCAATTGAAACACTTAATTCAGCTACTGCTATAACTACCCCAGACCAATTAACTCGCCCTAGAGAGGTACAAAAGCACATCCGTTGCCTTAAAAACCCAAAATCGCCTGGGCTTGACAACATTAATAATATATTAATAAAAAACCTGCCCCGTAAATGTGTTATTCTTTTAACCAAAATTTTTAATGCATGTCTTATTTTTCAATATTTTCCAACTGCCTGGAAGACCGCAAAAGTAATTGCATTTCCTAAACCAGGTAAAGATCACAAGAAAGCTGCAAATTATCGTCCCATTAGCTTGCTACCATCATTTGGAAAATTATTCGAGCGAATTATATATGCACGGTTGTTGGGTTGTCTTGGGGGTCGGATTATTGATGAGCAATTTGGTTTCCGTCAATCTCACTCGACCATTCAGCAACTGGCACGTGTTAGTGAACATATTACTCATAATTTAAACATGAAAAAGTCTACGGGTATGTTTTTACTAGACATCGAAAAAGCCTTCGATACCGTCTGGCACAAAGGCTTGTTTCACAAGCTTTTAACATCAGGAGATGTCCCTATAAGCTTAATAAAAATCATAGAATCATACCTATCATACCGCTATTTCAAAGTATATATTGGCAAATATTCATCTGATCCATTTTGGTCCCCTGCTGGAGTGCCTCAGGGCTCAGTGGTAGGACCTCCTTTGTTCATATTCTTCCTAAATGATATCCCTAAGCAACCTCGTACAAGCCTTGCTTGTTTTGCAGACGATACTGCATCATACACTTCTTCTGAGGATGAAATTTTAATCATAAGCAGACTGCAGTTATCCATTGACTTACTTAATGATTATTTTAGAAAATGGAAATTAAAATTAAATGAGGCGAAAACAGAAGCCGTAATGTTCTCCAGAAAACGCAAGTCACCTAGTCGGTCATTAGTTATAAATGGTCATTGCATTCCCTGGTCTAAGTGCGTCAAGTACCTCGGGGTCAATCTGGACACCAAACTAAATTGGACTACACATATTGAAAAGGCAAAACTAAAAGGCTTAAAGGCGTTTGGTGCGCTTAGTCCTATCATGAATAGGAAGAGTAATCTGAGCTGAAAAACTAAACTAAAAATTTATTCGGCACTCATTCGACCCTGCTTTACCTACGCTGCACCAGTATGGAGTGGCACCTGTCAATCTAACTACAAAAAACTACAAACATTGCAAAACAAAGCTTTCAAAATCGCTTTCAAAACGAAATTTCAGACTAACATAAAAAAAATACACGATAAAATAAAATTTCCTACAATTCATGAATTTATATTAAAGCAAACAGTAAAATTTTATGAACAAACAAACATTAATCATAAAAATCTCCTGATTTCTGCAATCGGTAAAACTAGATTATCCCAACTTCCGTATGTCGATACTTACAACAGATACCGCTTACCCCATCACTACGTGCTCGACGACTCTGTTGACGCGCCGCTATCGGCCGGGCTCGCTCCCAGTCAGTCGTAGTTTTAAAACGTAATGTTGAGGGTAAGCCATGACAGATTTTGTTGGTTTCTCGCGAATGTTGTTCTCATAATTTTGGCACGAAACCTTTGTTTATATGTTATGTGGCTAGTAGGCATTGAGTTTTTATGTACAATCACGTTGCGCATCTTATATTAAATGTGTAAACAAGTAAATTAAGTAGTTAACAGCTTAAAAAATGAGCCTGGTGCAATAGGCTCGTTACGCGTAGGTATAACTGATGGTCAAACAATAGGTACTAATTAAGTTTCATGGAATAATGATTTTATATCTTAAACTTTGTTTTTTAAAAGACTTACAGAGGCGTTTTGTTAGCCTGTAAAAGTCATTAGTTTGTTATTATTGTATGCAAATTTCTAGGCTGTGTCTAGTTTATAAGCAAGTTGTATTCATCATTGACTAATAAAGATCTTCGTAAAATCAAAATCACTTTCTTGTCTATGATTCTAAAGATTTTGAACGAATGAAGCAAAGTAAAAAGTTCAAAAAATAAAAAAGTAACCTCATATCAGATCTGTCATGCGTTTTTGTGGTTATTCTTTGTCTTACAAAGTACTTGCCCATAGTATTTCTTAATCTTTCGTTATTCCACGTTAGTGCGAGTGCGCCTAATCAAGTAATTAATTACTATCAATAACAATAACTATCAACAAAAAATAATAACAATAACCTAACGTAACAATAACAATTTATCAGAATTTTAATAAAATGATACAAGAAAACTTGGAAAAGCACTTCACCAACGAACGCAAACTGTAAAGTGAATCAGTGAAGGTGAGTGAAATGCTTTTTCACAAGAAAAAAAGTCTGCCATATCTCGCCAGCCCCTTCTATCCTTTGGCTGTAAGACTACGTTTAGACAGAAAACCTCCCATTGTCGTTGGCGGACGGTTGAGAATTATCCTGAAACAAAGTGAGTACATGATTAAATAAGCAAATGTTTAATTTTCATCGCAAGTACAGGAGATGGTTTGTAGCAAAATAAAAATATTGTGCTTTCCAGAAATAATCATCACCGCCAAGTCATCGGTAAACCTTCTGCGCGCGAACAGTAAGTAGGTACTTCCAATGACATATCAATAAGAAATGTCTTACCAAATTTTGTGCCATTGCTTCAAAATGTATTAAGTCATCATTTGCTCGCTCAAGCCTACGAGGGCGGCACTGAAAATTTCGGGAATCAAGGAAGTGACACAACATTACTATTTAAAAATATATTTATTGCTTTTCGAAGTATTCTCCGCGAAATTTGACACATTTTTCCATACGATGGAACCAATCATTGAAGCAACCATTCCATTCGGAAGTTGGGGTCTCCAAAATGGCCGTTTTGTAGGCGTCCACAGCTTCTTCAGGTGATGAAAATCTCTGTCCACGCAATTTATTCTTTATTTTAGGGAAAGTATAGAAATCATTAGGGCTTAGGTCGGGGCTGTACAGCGGATGGTCCAATAATTCTATGTTTTCTTGCTCTAAAAACTCTTTTGTTCTGTGCGCGGTGTGAGAACTCGCATTGTCGTGATGGAGGATGATGCGGCGGTTGCAGTTCTCTTTACGGAGTTCAGAAACAACCTGTGGCAAACAAATGCTAGCATACCATTCTGCATTAACCGTTCTTTGTCCCTCAAGAGGAATAGTCGTAACATGGCCGGTTTTGGAGACAAACGTGGCCACCATTTTTTTTGCAACACTCCGTGAACGAACAATTTTTGTTGGCTTTAACTCATTTTCGAACACCCAAACTCGTGACTGGTTTTTTGTTTCGGGTTCGTACGCGTATATCCAGGATTCGTCACCTGATACGATGTTGTATACAGCATTTGAGGATCCTGCGTGGAATCTTTCGAGAGTTCTGACGCACCAAGTAACGCGAGCCGCTTTTTGCTCTTCACAGAGCGAATGCGGTATCCATCGGGAAAACAACTTTTTTACACCTAATTTTTCATGCAAGATTATTTGTATTTGACTCATGCCAATGTCTAAAGTTGCCTGAATTTCGCGGTATGTCACATGTCGATCTTACTCAATCAGCTTACGCACAGCATCAACGTTTTCTTGGGTGACTGCAGTTTTTGGACGACCTTGACGGGGATCATCACTGAGCTTGACACGTCCACGTTGAAATTCAGCAAACCAGCGATAAATTGTGGTTTTGGATGGGGCTTTATCACCAAATGCAGAAATCATCCGGTCAACACACTGTTTTTGTGTTAAACCACTTCGAAAGTCATAATAAATCATCGCTCTTGAATTTTCTCGAGTCAATTCCATTTTCTCAACGACTAAACAAGTTTGACAAAACCTTGTGACAAGACCGAGAATATTTTTTTAAATAAATAAATGGTATTCGATTTTTAAAACCAAGGAGTTTTCAATTAAAAAGATTTTAATATGACAGAAACAGTGGAAATATTCCATTCCCGATACTTTTAGTGTAGCCCTCGTAGTCGTTTTCAGAACGCTCGCGGATGCCTCGTCCCCAAGTGCAGCTAAGGCGCTTGTGCGCTTGTGCGCTGTTAGCTGCGGGTGCTCCGCACCTACTCGCCGCCGTCACGAACCCCGAGTTAAGCGCGTCCACTAGGTCCTTCTTCGTGCCAAACCCTTGACCGTCCGTGTCCCGTACCAGGTCCGTGAAATCGACTTTCTCGCGAGTGCCGCGACCCAACTCTGAATTTATTACACTTGACTGACTCGTTTTTCTATCAATAAGGCGTGATATTTAATCGTAAGTTCATCGCACTTAATACGGAGTCATCGGTGGGAAATGATTTCTTTAATTGTATAGTTTCATGCAGTAAGTGCTTAAAATTGTGAATTTCCGCGTCAACCCAGTGTTTATTATGAGTAACCTTTTTTTTTGCGGAAAACAGATTTTTAATTTATTTGATAAAATAATGACTATACTCTCGGCCAACGCGATCACGTCTCACGTTATCTAGCGTTAACGAATTTAACGACACTAACGAATCGACATTTTACGTCTACAAGGTTCATAACTATTTCGATGGTCTTATCGGTACAGACTTGTTAGATAAATGGGAGGCTCTAATAGACTATAAAAATAAATTACTAAGAACTAGAACTGCTTCGAATCCGATCCAAGTATATGACTCACGGAACGCGAACTTGTATGAAGACATTATACCAGCTAATACTTCTAAACTGGTTAGGATTCCAATTAACATTCATGACGGAGAGGTGTTCATAGGAGAGCAGAACATTTCTAACTGCATCATAGGCGAGTGTTTGACTAGTGTGTCAAATAGTAGAGGAATAGTTGAGGTAACGAATCCTAGTGATGTTATATTCTCAATGGATAGGGCAGTGTCTGGCGAGCTACACAACCTCGACCTCTTTCCTCCCGAGAAGCAGCCGCAACGCGTTACAGAAGTACTCTCGTTTTCGCATAAACCATTTAAACGTTGAGGAACGTATAAACTTAGAGTCACTTTGTGCACGTATGCAGACGTATTCTACTTAGACGGTGAGCCTTTAAACTTTTACGAATAAAATCAAACATTCTATTAAAACTATAGATGAAATTCCGGTCTATACAAAAAGGTATTGATATCCATATATTCATAGACAAGAAGTATCATTAGGCCTTCGGATTCTGCATGGAGTTCTCCAATCTGGGCAGTAGCAAAAAAAGCTGACGCATCAGGAAAAGCTAAATGGCGTATCGTAGTAAATTTTCGAAAAGTTAATAAAAAAACGATTGATGATAAGTATCCCATTCCGAATATAGCCGATGTCCTAGACAAACTAGGTAACTGTCAGTATTTTACTACGCTAGACCTAGCTAGTGGTTTTTATCAAGTATAAATGACCCCCCAAGACATTCCAAAGGCCGCTTTTAACGTAGAACATGGTCATTTTGAGTTCTTACGTATACCGATGGGTCTTAAAAATAGCCCATCTACATTTCAGAGAGTCATGGATCATGGATAATGTTATAAGTAGACATCGGATTATATGCACTATCAGAATGCCAAAATATGCATGCAAATATGCACTAAAAAAGGGCGAAATATGCATAAAATATGCACAATCAAAAAACATTTGCAACTATAATTTACGACATTATTATTAAAGAATAATAAACTTATTTATTATAATTCTTGTGACAGTACACAATAATATATTTTTCCAGGGTTTCTGCAGCAAACTTATGACGTTTGTCACTTAATATTAATTTATAAGCTGAAAATGACCTTTCAACATCTACTGACGTTACCGGTCAGAACTTAAAATTTGGCGCCATTTCTGTAGAGACCTCTTCAGGCAGAGTTAATCCGGTGCCGTTGATGAACGCGTCAATTTTCTTTATGCCTTCGAAACCGGGGTTTTTACACAAAACTGCATTCAATTTGCCTCGAACCTTCTGCGATAGAGAACTCGGAAGGGCGTTACTCTGTTCAATCATTTTTTCTATTATTTCCAAAGACTGGCACAGAGGAAAGTTTTTAGTTTCTAGTTTCTCAATTGCATCGGGTATATTGCTAAAATGTGTTGCAATAATAGCAATTTTTTTTTTATTAAAGGATCTTCAAATGCCAGCTGGCTTGAATTGATTGCAATGGCGTCTGATCTGTCAAATTTTCCGACAACTTCCTTTATTGCTTCGAAATTTTCAGCATAAAACAATGCAGCTTTCAACCAAGTTCCCCACCGTGTTAATATTGGCTCTGGGGGTAGTGCTACGTTTGGTAGTTGCTCTGTATACGCTTGTACTCGCGATGGTGCTTTTAAAAACACTTTTTTTGTAGAAGAAATCAATTTATTTACTATCCCGAACTCGTTTCTAATCTCTTCCGCAACTCGATGTAATCCGTGGGCTAGACAGGTGATGTGAAGCAATTTCGGGTAGAACACTTTCAGAGCTTGGCCAGCTTTCACCATATAAGGCGCAGCGTCAGAAACAAAAACACATATTTTCTCGTCAATAGAAGAATCAGGAAATAGTGATCTGATGGAATCATTTATGAATCGAGCGATAGTTGAATGGTTTGTTTTTTCTAAGACCTTGCAAGCAACCAAATGGGGAGTGGAGGGCTCTTTAGATAATTTTCCAACAATTAGATTTGCTATATATCGTCCACATGAATCTGTCGTTTCATCAGCTGATATCCATAGTAGATTATTCGAGAGATCGGCGCGTATTTCACTAAGTACCTCGTCGTAGATAGTTGACAGGTAGTTTTTTCGAATTGTAGACTCTTCAGGAATTATCTAATTAGTGCAATATTTCTTAAGGAACTTTCGGCATACTTCGTTATTTAATTGGTGAAAAGGAATATTGCAAGCTACAAATAACTCACATAAATCTTTATTGAATTCTATTTTCTTTGAAGTATCCGAATTAGAAGTCGAAATATGGGGCAGTAGTTGTTGTCGACTTCTTGTAGGTTTCTGTCTTGCAGCTAAATGCGAAGCAGTACTCACATGTTGATCGATTTGGTATTTTTTTGATGAAGGTATTCGCTTTTCACATACCTTGCAGAAAATCACAGTACCATCAGTCGTAAATTGACCTGGATAATTTTTTATCCAAGATTCCATTAAAATCTGGGTAGTTTTTTTCACTGGCGGCATTATTTCAATAAAAATAGGATTCAAATACAGCGAGACAAAAACAATTGAATTGTGTTCGACGCGTGAGTGAACCACAGTATAGTATATTTATTTTATCTGTGACCACAGCGAGCGAGTCGCACTCGCGAGTCGCCGCGCCGGATTCAGTGCGCTCGCCGAGTGTGTGCGAGGCGGACGTGTCGATTACATAATACAACATCCTACACACGTTTAAACTATTGAAATAAGCACTATCAATGAAAAAGTACCAAAATATGCAATTACCCTATAAAAATTGAATTATATGCATTTGCATATGCAAACATGCAAATGCATATAATCCGATGTCTAGACAGAGCTCCAGAATACTGTCAAGTTTACCTAGATGATATAATAGTATTTAGTACATCCCTTCAGGAGCACATATGGTTAACCTTGAAACAGTTTTTCAAAAACTACGTGACTCCAATTTTAAAATTCAAATGGACAAATCGGAATTTTAGAACTTAGAGTTAGAGTTTTAGAGTTAGAATCTGGATATCTTGGACACATTATAGGTAAATACGGTATAAAGCCTAACCCTGACAAAATAACGGCAATTAAAAACTACCCCTTACCGAAAACTCCTACTGAAATTAAACGATTTTTAGGATTACTTGGTTATTATAGAAAATTGATACCAGACTTTGCTAAAGTTACCAATGTACGTATGAACACAAATGTATGTACGTATTTGTGTGTGTGTGTGTGCGTGCGTGTGTGTGTGTTGTAAGTATGTGTGTTACTCAATGTTTAAAAAGGAAAGGTTCTAAAATTGTCCTAGATAAAAATTACACCGAATGCTTTGAGAAATGCAAAACTTTGCTTGTTAATGATCCGATTCTGCAATATCCAGATTTCACCAACGATTTCATTCTTACTACGGACGCATCAAACTTAGCTATAGGAGCCGTCCTTTCCCAAGGTTCTATTGGATCTGATAAGCCGATAGCATCCGCCTTGAGAACACTAAATAGTAGCGAAGTAAACTACAGTACGATAGAAAAGGAATTATTTACTATCGTGTGGGCAACAAAATACTTCCGACCGTATCTATTTGGTAGGAAATTTAAGATCATGGCAGATCACCGACCCTTGCAATGGGCAATGAACATCAAAGAACCCAATTCTCGCCAAACACGTTGGAGACTACGTCTTAGTGAATACGATTTCACAGTAATTTATAAGCCTGGGAAGATTAAAACCAACGCTGATGCTCTATCGCGTATTGAAATTTGTAACGAAGAATTTAGTTCAGTTATAGTTAACACCTCAGACAAATCTGATTCTGAAAGAACCAAGAGCGTTGACTCAAGAACTGATAGTGTTCATAGTGATGCTGAAAATCCCATACTAGAAGTGCCTATCACTATGATCCGCTCAATAGATTTAACCAGCAAATAGTATTTAACGTAGATATATGGTAGGTATGGTAACATAGTATCTCTAAACCATTCGAATCCTATACTAGAACTTGCATTCAAATTTCCAAATCGAGCTTAGAACAAGATGTAGTAGATGCAATAAAAGCATATGTAAACCCAAAAGTAAAGACAGGAATTTTAATCAACCCCCCGCTAGAAATGTTAGCTAGAAATATTATACCAGTCATTCAGAGAAACTTCAAAAATTCTGCAATGAATCTAGTTCTCTCCAAATGTGAAATAGAAAACGTTATAAATTATATGAAACAGCAAGGAATTATTAAGAACTATCACGAAGGAAAGACTAATCATAGAGGCATCACGAATTCTATTTAGCTCTTTCACGCAGGTACTACTGGCCTTAAATGAAAGAACAAGTTACAAAGTACATTAACGAGTGTACCATTTGCGGCCAAGCCAAGTACGACCGTAACCCTGTAAGGTTTCAAATTGTACCACCTCCTACAAAACCTTTTGAGGTAATGCATTTGGATCTATTTAGCGTCGATTCTCACAAGTACCTAACTATAATCGATGCATTCTCGAAGTATGCTCAAGAATATTTTCTGAGAGATGCTACAGCTGTTAGCGTAGTTCAAGCTCTATTAAAGTTCTCATCACATCACGGTATGGCTTTGAGATATGTTACTGACAATGGCCCTGAATTTACAAACCAGCTATTTCTAGAATTTACTAGATTGCACAAAATTCAGCACCATAGGACATGCCCAAATACGCCCAACGAAAATGGAATGGTAGAACGTTTACATTCCACACCCTGTTGGAGCATATGCGTGTCTTAAAATTAGAACACCGTAATGAATCAGTTACCAATCTTAAATTAAGAGGGGTATAGAATCAAAGGCAGCTATATCCACCTAGGCATTTTTTTCATAAAGCAGAAAAAACGTCTTATTTTATTTTTACTGTAGCAACACGTGTAAAAATAGCCTTAAAAAAAGTATTAGGAATGTTGGTACCACTGAACAACACACACCCATCAACCAATCCAAATTAAAACTTTTACGCGATAATTTTAAAATCACTTAGCTGTATTTGATACCAACAAAAGGATTTAGCTGTCTTTGATTCTGATTGTAATGGATATAACTGTTTTTGATACCAATTCTTTGGTGATGACGTCACAGGGATAGTGATGTGCATTTAAACTTTTTCTAAGGATTTTCTATCCAAAATGAAATGAAAATATGCATTCGTCATTATCATGCCGATTGCTTAAAAATTGATGCCGAATTTTAATAATCCTACTAATATTATAAAGGCAAAAGTTTGGGAGTGTGTGTGGTTGGATGGATGTTTGTTACTCTTTCACACAAAAACTACTGAACAGATTACGATGAAATTTGGTATGTAGGTAGCTGAAGACCCAGAATAATACATAGGGTAGGTAAGGTAGGTGTAGGGTAGGTGTAGGGCAGGTATAGGGTAGGTGTTGGATTGATTACTGGGCAGGACGACGTCTGCCGGGTCAGCTAGTTGAGTAAATAAAAGAACATTTTTATAAAATCATTTTTATTATGAATTAAATTTTATATTCTTAAATTATCTCCTTCTTCTTGAACTTCACATAGATCTTCTACAGTATCGTTCTCTTCAACTCCCCTTTCTTCTAATAGCCGCAGCTCATCTTCGTCTAAATTATTCAATACAGCGTGAAAATATCTTAAATGTGCCAGATTTTTCCAAGAGTCACCGTAGTGTTTTTGAAGCAAGTTTCTGACATCTCGTAACTTTAATGGATTCACTTGTATGCCACTAGGAATTATTGTTGGCCGTATATCCTCAGCTTTTTTGCCTGGTTTACACAAACTTTTGGGGTTTCCCGTGTCAGAATTGTAATATAATTCACCACGTACCAACACACTTCCTTGTATTTTGGATCTTCGAAGAATAAATCTTTTGCACTGAGAAATCTTGAAGTGGATTTGAGCCGGTGTTTTAACAATACTATTTATTGAAGTTTTCCAGTCAAGCACGGGTATATCTCGTAGTTGCGTGACTGTAGAGTGCTCACTGATTACAGCGATGTACTCTTCTGGCGATGTGATTACCTCAATATTCCCGAAAACTCTATCAGGAGGCATGAAAGAATGGCCTGTGATGGGAAACACTAGTTCCATTGTTTTTACATGACGGTTTTCTAAAAGCCATCGCATGCACATGGAAATCATTATATAATTTTTATTTTGGCCAGCACATCCATCTGCCACTAAACGGACGTGGGTTACACCAGTTAGGTCAGTTTTGTTGAGCCTATCATATACAGCGGAAGCAATTTGGTTTGAACCTTAAGCATATTCATTTTCTGTCCAGATGTATGCATATGTAGTGTTTTTATTTAAAGGATCTTTCGATGATCCTTGGACTATTGTAAAATTATACAAATACAGCTGCCTGCTGTAATAACAGCTCTAGTCGGGCACTTTCGGAAGTACTAAATTCTTTTGTCAATCGAATGAGAATGTAATCATTTGCTTTTCTTTTTCCCTTAGTAGTGTATCTTTTTCTCCATCATCAGTAGGTTTTTCTTCGCTGTATCATTTTCGTTTTTTGTTGTCTCTATTCGTCGTTGTCTCTATTGTGGTTTTATGGTGGGATACTTTGACATTTTGTTTTTCAAGAGAACTCTCATTTAACAATTAGAATGCAATTCTGCGCTAATTGAGGAAGAGCAATAGCTCGCTAAGCTTTGCAAAGGAATCTTCCTTGCGGTTTATTTCCCATGCAGCACGCAGCGAGTTATCTAGCTTTTGAGTTATTATAAATACAATTATTGCATCCCAGCTATCCACTGGTAGACCAATAGCTTTAAGTGAGTCAGTACTTTGTTGTAACGTTACAAGGAAATCTTTGAGGTTATGCCTCGTTACTGTATTAAAATTTGTTATGGCTTTGAGATGAACGTTTACAATAATAGTTTTGTTTTCATACCTTTTGGTCAGTATTTCTAGGGCTTTGGTGTAGTTTTCTTCAAAGATGAGGAGCGATGACACGAGGCTGGCTGCCTTGCCTGAGAGCGCTGCCTTGAGGTATTGCAGCTTAGAAACACCCGGAAGGTCGACGCTGTCTACGCACGCGTAGAATAAGTTCTTGAAGGCTGGCCATTCTCGATAATTGCCGGTGAATTTTGGTAATTCCAGTCTGTTTAGCTTGATATGTGGTTTATGTTCATCGTTTATCGCCGTCGAAGAAAAGTGACTGGAACGTGGCGAAGCCGTCATGGCGTTTGTGCGATGGAAAACAATAGGTCCCGTTAATATTGTGTCCATTTTGGCTTTAATGGAAAAATACCTTGATTCGAAAAGTTCTCGTTCTGCTTCATGCGCTTCTTCTCTCGACGGGCTTTCTATTTGAAGCTGTATGTCTTCGAATCGCTGGAATGTTGAAGTTATTTCTAATACCCGCACGTGGACTTCGTGTAGGTTGCTTCTATCTGATTCTAGTTCGAAGCTATTCATGTAGTTTGATAATCTTGTTAACCGTCATTCACTGCACTTCTCTGCAGTTTTAGCGTTTCGATATCCATGTTGATCTCGAAATGATTGTAACAAGTTGAATAGTGTCCGCAGATATCTCGTCATCTATTTCTCGTGGCGGCGTGGTGCTGTATTTTCTTGAAATACACAAGCAGCGATGTAGTAATCGTGCTCTTGTTATTGTAGTACTTTTTCTTGACTTGGAATTGTTTTTCGTTCTTGATGTTCTTTGATTGTTCTTGGTTGACAATTGTCTTGGTTGCAGCGTGGTGCTATTTTTGTAGTTACGTCGTAGTTCCGTCGTAGTAGAAAAATTGTAAAGTTGTGAAGTGAAGTTGGTTTTTCAACTTCTTGTGTTTGTTCGTGGTTTGACTCGTTTGTTCCCGTTTGTAGTAGTGGTAGTGGGGATTGTTGAATCGTCGGTAAAGCAGAGCCGAACGATGTCAATTTTTTTATTGTGGTTTGATTTGGTGGATAAATTGCCCAACGATGCTCCTAGATGTCGCTAGTCGTTGCGGCGCTCGTATTGTATCTTGTCTTGTCAGTGCTCTGTCGGTGAAATGGTGCTCGTGTTTAGTTTTTCTTTTGACCGCTGGTGTCGCTGCTGTTGACGCTGCATGCCCGTTCTCGCGAACTTCACTTCTTTCCTTGTCTGCCAAGATGGCGTTTACGAAATAACACTAAAAATCACTTAATACTTTTAACCACTTAATCAATATTGCACGGCTTCGAAGGACCAAATGTTAAGGATCCTAGCTGGTTGCTATTAGATTGAAACTCTGCACTTCACTATAGATACGTTTATTTGCTGTTATTACACCTTTAGATACAGTTTTACTATTTTATACGAATTTAAACACCGGAGCGCGTGTCGCTCGTCACATGGTTGATTTGCAACAGAAAGAGACAGATAGATATACATAAGTACATAATTTAGTATGTATAATAATAAACACTAGGTATATTGTATGAGTAGGATAGGTATATTTTACATTACGTACATTATAATATAATAACTTATATAAGTGGATATACTTATAATTATAACATAGAAAAAAATATAATTTTGATGTATACTGGGTGAATTATAAGGATAGGATAATATTCAGTGATATAGAGTAAGAAAGAACTGATTAAGTTATAAATTAGATCATTCATTTTGGATATGTTAAGTACATTATATTATATAGAAAAGTTTCATAACATTCTTATTCGCCACAACGCCTTCTTTATATAAAGAATTTATAATATTAGTAAATGTTAGCAGTAGTGATTAAAATTAGGTAGGTCGAGTGCCTGGTCAAAAACCTCAACGTTGGTTCAACGGCTGCTGGTCCTTTACGGATACGTCCGGGAGGAAAAGCAGTAGTAGAACTGGTGCACTCTGGGAATCAAACAACGATTACTTTTTTGGAAGACCATGTTGATTGATTGCGAATATTTGGCCGACATTACTAAAAAACTACTACTTCTTTTCATTTATTGCATTAAATTTACTAAAAAGATGTTAGTTAAATGCCAAATCAAAGTGTTCGTGTTCTTTTCATGAAGAATATTATTTCATGCATTAATATATATATATATATATATATATTTATACTGTTGCTATATACAATGTGTCCGGACTTCGATGTCGGAGACTTTATGGGGTTAAAATACAATCAATTTCATCGACAAATCAGCCATCAAATATTTTTTATATCCAACTATTAAAAAATGGCAGCCCTTTAAAAACTTTTGTAGCCGAAGCACAGGTGCATGTGTTAATTTAAAAATACCTACCCAAGTAGAAGTGTTAGAAACACAAAAGAGGTCTCATATGTTAGCTAACAAAGAAGCCAAAAAAAAATAGATTTAATAACAAGACTTTTGAACTTGATTAAAAGTTCAAAAAAAAATAAAGCAAAAATATTTTTTTTCATTTATTGTGGTTTTTTTTCAGATTTTTATCTATAAAAAAAAAACAATGTGCTAACCTATAACAAAAAAGTTACAGAAACTGTTCGAAGTGACCTCCTCGCCTCTGCAGGCATGCTGTTGCTCTTATTGCGACATGTTGCGTAGAGCGCTGGATCCTCGCCCTGTCTTCTTTTAATTCATTCCCTGTTCGAATGATGTTTGCGATTAACTCTTCTCTTGTATTAGGCACGTTTACGTATACTTTTTGTTTCATTGTGCCCCACAGAAAAAAATCGAGGGGCGTTAAATCTGGCGAGCGTGGCGGCCATGCGATTGTTCCACCGCGCCCAACCCACGGCGAATACTGCGCGTTTAAATGATTTCGCACAAGTAGTGCAAAATGTGCGGGAGCACCATCCAGTTGCAGAATCATTCTGTTTCTGTAGGCCAATGGTAACTCCAATAGAGCATCAAAAAAGTCCGTTTCCAGGAAATTCAGGAACCTTGGACCATTCATTGTTTCTGGTAAAATGATTGGTCCAACGAGGACATCGTTAATCAGTCCTGCCCAAACATTGACCGAAAATTGGTGCTGAAAAGAACTTGGTCGGATTGCATGTGGATTTTCTTGAAGCCACAGATGTTCATTGCGGTGGTTCGTATACCCTGATCTTGTGAAAGTGGCCTCATCGGTCCACATAATTCTTTTTAAAAAACTTGGATTAGATCGGGTTTTTCTTAGAATCCACGAACAAAAAACTTCTCTTCTTGTATAGTCAGGTTCCAGTATTTCTTGTACCCTACGAAAATGGTAAGGATGCAGTCCTTCTCTTTTTAAAACTCTCCACACCGTCCATTTAGTTAAATTTAGCCGACAGGCTATGAGCCTGATGCTCAGGCTAGGGTCTTGAGTAATTAGTCGCAATATTTCTTGCTCATCTTGGGGCGACAAAACACGAGTACGTTCGTTAGCGCGTCTTCTTATTCCATTTTCGGCAAGTCGCAAATGAATTCTAATGAAAGTGCGAGCATTCGGTGTTCGCCTAGTGGGAAATCTGCGTGCATATTCTGTAACAGCTCTATTTGCATTCCCGTTACACAATCCATACACAAAATGGATGTCAGCGATGTGCTGGC
Organism: Erannis defoliaria; assembly: GCA_905404285.2. Taxonomy (NCBI): domain Eukaryota; kingdom Metazoa; phylum Arthropoda; class Insecta; order Lepidoptera; family Geometridae; genus Erannis; species Erannis defoliaria. The sequence goes on along the minus strand of FR990066.1, from coordinate 3,173,143 downwards.
TTGAGTACTCGTCCATTGTAATGCACGACAATCAACAGTTAGTCCAAAAACAAAACAAAAACGTAATAAAAGTTTAACAAATAACAGTAACGCACAGTAAGTAGTTTTAAAACAGCAAACGAGTGAAACGAGTGTTATCACGACGCAGAGCGAGGGACGACTGGTCGCCTGCACAAGTGCACACTGCACCCTTTTTACCTGGAAGCAGCCCCTATTCTGCTTACTCACACTATTGGCCCTTTCGTTTTTTTACCTGCACGCACAAAGAATGCTATTGTTAAGGATTGAACTTAGTGCGGATTCTTTGAATTATTGAAGAATTTTGTCTCACCCAATGAAATGTGTTGAACTATCTAATATCGGGTTACAAGCACTTTGAAGAGTCACATTCAAACTATCATAGCGTCTAAACTATCTAGCTTAGAGCTAAGATTTTAATGTGCATTTTTGGCAAATATCCTGTATTAATAAAAATAAATAAAAAACGGATAGGTTAGCAAATTGTTTTTTTTTTATAGTTAAAAATCTGAAAAAAACCACAATAAATGAAAAAAAATATTTTTGCTTTATTTTTTTTTGAACTTTTAATCAAGTTTTTTGTCTTGTTATTAAATCTATTTTTTTTGGCTTCTTTGTTAGCTAATATATGAGACCTCTTTTGTGTTTCTAACACTTCTACTTGGGTAGGTATTGTTAAATTAACACATGCACCTGTGCTTCGGCTACAAAAGTTTTTAAAGGGCTGCCATTTTTTAATAGTTGGATATAAAAAATATTTGATGGCTGATTTGTCGATGAAATTGATTGTATTTTAACCCCATAAAGTCTCCGACATCGAAGTCCGGACACATTGTATATATATAATGTCATCTTAGAACATTATTAAATAATGTTATATTTATTATATATATATATAGCTATATACTAGAGGTCCCCCGCGACTCCGTCCGCGTGCGGAAGAAATTCGGAACGCTCCCAAAATTCTCCACTTTAAATCATTCCAATCAAACTCTATCGACTCTACCGACTCTACTAACTCACTCACTATATTGGATCCAGCCAATATACAGGAACAGATTATTACATAACGAAAACGAACTGTACCAAGAATTGATAACTGATGGAGTTGAGAAAAATTTTGCACGCATTAATACAGAGAAGTTGGATCCATTGTGTTCAAACTTAGAAAGCAAACTTCGAAGAAATGATACAAACTGGCGTCGAGCGATAACCGTGAGAGAAAAGATACTTTTGACATTACGGTTCTTAGCGACAGGTGATTCTTATAATAATAATAATATAATAAAGACGTTTATTTCAGGCACATAACCCATAGTAATATAAAATAATAATAAAAGCAAAGTTAAAACATTAAAATTAATATTAAATAAATAAACTAGTCAGCTATTTAAAACTAAATTAAATAGGTCAATAGGCTCTTTTCGCTCTGATGAACAGATATCCAGAATCTATAAATTGGACATGACAGATTATTGGACAGGCACTGCAGTATGCTGTTATTCGATCCCCGTATCCTATCCCAAAAGGACGCGATATGAGATCGAATAACTGCAAAGAAATCGGGAACCCGTGCCTCAGAGAACATGCCCGACGCGCTGCAAAATCTAGGCTTGCAGTATCTCTTTCGAATTTCCAAACAATCTATTTCGAAGATTGTTCCTGAAGTCTGTGATGCCATCATCGAACATTTAAAGGATTATGTAAAGGTAAGTAAAAAAAAAAAACCAATATATTGTCAATTTAGTCCAATCACTTTAATAAAACTTTAAAATAACCATAAAAAGAAAGAAAGGTGAAATTATTTTTAAATAGTCGCTCGCATTATGTTTAGTATAATTTAGGAGGTAGGAGGCGGGGGGGGGGGGGGGGGGGGGAGGAATGTCTGATAGATCGCAAAAAGTCATCGAAGGGGAAGAGGGAGGCGGAATCTCTGATTGAATTGGAGAAGTCGTCGGAATGGGGGTAATAGAGGGTTGAGGAGTTAGTGGTGAGGGGGATATCGGATTAGAAATGATATTAGAATGGCTACAATCAATTCTTATCTTACTAGGTTTCGATTGGACGTATATCCATCTATTGTTAACTATAGGGTTCAGTTTATCTAATTATCCGACAACAATTTTGGTTTTACACTGCAGAGGTTTCGCTGTTATTGCCTTAGACAACAATTCAGTTTCGCATATAGGTTTGGGTTCAGTTACATAAACATTTTCAATGCTGCACATATATGTGCCAGGACTTTTAGGAATTTTACAATATTGTAGGCTATCTAACGTGAAGTACTGTGATTGGTCCTTGGTCATGGCTATGTTTGTGGGGGTTATAAGACTAAAAGCGTCAGGCTCCATACCACTGTAAGGGGTAGGCAATGCTATACTATGAAACAATAGGAATTTCTCTATATTCACCAATGGTATTTGCAAAACAAACACAATTTTATGGTTGATATAGTAGCAAACTACGCTTGTCGTATTTAGTACGGTATGTATGGTGTTTACGTTCAAAGTGACTGGCAATTATAGGTCACTGGGCAAATGTCTGTAGTTGTCAGCAAGTTCTCGATACAGCTGGTGTGGCGTCATAATGTCTGGGTGCAAAATATTCTGCTTGCTAAACAAGATAGCGTTAGTGACGTCTTTTAATTGGAATGATAAGGTTAATAGGGATGTCTTGAGTGTATCTAATATTTCGTTAACGCTAGTCAATACTTGTAGTCCGTTAGTTATTTCGGTAATATTTTTTACAACAGATGAGAGTTTGTCGACAGCCGCATTGAGGCTGGCTTCATTAGCTCTTATCCTATTTATCGTGTTGTTGTACGATGATATCACCGAAGACGTAATTAGAATGTTTTCTCTCATTAAATTAGTTAGTTCATTTTGATTTTGCTGTATTGACTCTATTGCTTCGTCGTATCTTAAACCGTCGTCCTCATCAAGATTTCCAAAAATGTGTTTAACCAATGTCCCTATTCCTCCTATCCATGCGCTACGTTTAGTTCTATCCAATGTCCCTATTCCTCCTATCCATGCGCTACGTTTAGTTCTATCATCGAGTATATGTGAGATGGATGAAAATTCCGCCACTATGTCTTGGTATCGTGCTGATAAGGGTTGCAATCTGCTGCGACATTTCGTGTTGACCTCCACTATACGTGTTTGGTTACGTAGATGTTTAGTAACTTCCAAAATTTCGTTAATGTTTTCTATGTGTGGTCCATAACGCGATATATCTACAGGTATTACGACTCTTAGTGCTCGTTCACGTTGGAACGCGCGGACGCGGGCGCGGGTGCGGGCGCGGGTACGTGGCGAACTCATGTTCACATTGGCCGCCAGGCGTTTGCGCGAGTAAGACGTGTTGTCAGAGGTTGAAAACATGGACGACGATCTTTTATTTCTAACCGAAAATTCATACCTAAAGTGGGAGATGGGGATCAAAATTAGAATTTGTGTGCACGAAATTAATAAAGAAAGAGAACGATATAGCGAATTTCATACATTGTATAGTAATTTGAGAGAACATCCTACAAGATTTTTTGGATATACCAGGATGACTGTCAACTGTTTTGATTACATACTGGATTCAATAAGGAGTGAGATTTCAAGACAAGACACAAATTTTCATAAAAGTATAAAGCCCGAAGAAATACTATTTGTAACTATAAGGTGAGTTTATAAAATAAAGAATTTTCGTAGTAAATTTTAATTTTAATCACAAAGTTGAATTATATTCGTAAGTATTGTAACCATGATAAGCCTGAGTCCTGACACCATTCATTTCGTTCATAATAACTTCTGTAATTTGGTTTCTAGTACGCAGTTTTTGCATAGGAGTTAATTCTTTCATGTACGGCAACAAACTTTTGAAAAATAACAGATCTTCGCAATCTTTTTCTTGGCTTTCACTGCTCTGCGACAGTTTAATTTGTAATAATTCCAACTTTTTCTTCTCCAATTCCATAAATTCTTGTCTTAGATCCTGTGCACATTTACGTTTGGTGCTCGTATATTGTGTACTTGTAGATGAACCAGCTATTGACTGGGGAGTTGGGGACCGTTCATTATCATTACTGTTTCCATCAGTAGTTTCGTCCAAATTGCCTTCATTTAATTCTGGGGTAACGTCATCTTTTACGAACAGCATCATTTGAAAATATCCCTTCGGCCACTTACGAAACCAAAATTCGAAACCAGTTCTTAAATAAGAATTATTTTTCTTCTTACGAAATTGGTTTCGGTAAAAGAATAATATTTCTTATCTCGAAATTCATTTCGATAAAATAATATGGTTTCGTCTTACGAAACTATCAAATCAAAATATACGTACTCGTACAATATATAGTCTGTTACCGGCAAGTAGGCTTTTTTGAAAGTAAAGTAAAGTCACAAAAAAAAACAAAGTATGACTTTGTTTTTTTTTGTGAGATAGAATATAAAACTGACATTCATTGACTAAATTGACAATCGAATTGTGTAAATATAAATAGCAAATTGATTATTGAGTGTCATAATCCTGCTTATTTAACGTGATACTGAAAACAGTTAAAAAAAAGACAATGTTCATTCGATAATGGTTATATAATTAGTTAAAATTGTTACAAAAAACACTTAATAATGCAACGAAAAAGGTGCAATAATTTCGAGGCAATGGCCAACCGAGATTTTTTTTTCTTTAAGCTGTTGGATTGTTAATTTTATTTCTTCGTCTATCTCCATGTAGTTTTTATTCTTTTTGGACTTTTTGTTGCTAACGACGGTTTCATTTTTCAAAACATCCAGGACTTGAGCTAATGTTGGATTCGTACGCCCGATGAATCTGTTTATCTTGGAATGCCACCCCTCCAAGTGGTTCGTTGTTCTTATTTCTTCATCACTGCAGCAGCAAACTTTGTGAAAATTGTTTTGCTCAAACCATTGCCTTTTAAAATATTCGTTAAATTTTTGTACTTCTATGCCATTTGGGCTTTTATCCATTACATAGTTATATCCTTTATTTATAAACTGTTGTGGTAAGCGGGCTAAGCCTGCACAGCGAGCTACGTGTCTCTTTTTGACACTAGATTTTAAGTTAATTTTTTTTGCCTTTCGGAATAATGCCCTATTGAAATGAAAATAGCACAACTTTATTTCGATTAATGGAAAGACATCTCTTATTCCTAGACGGAAAGACATCTCTTATTACTTTGGATTTTGAGAAAGCAGCAATGCTTTCTCAAAATCCAAAGTAATCTTCTGGGGTTCAAATGATGGAATTTGTGATTTTATTAATCGGAATAATAGTTGGTAAGTTTCTTTTTTCTTGTTTTCCAGAAAGGCAAAAATTAGAGGGATTAATGACATAGTCTTTTCATCATAGCCGTGTATAGAATATAACTGCTTGAAACACCGTGGGCAAGACTTAAAGGTTCCGTCGCAGTAAATGTGTTTATAATTTGTGATTTTTTGTCTTGCATTTGCTGTGCAAAATACTAGCATGCGATTTCCATCATCAATGAAATCAGCTAAGATCAAGTTTTCAAATTTTCCGGGAACGACTACTTCGCTAGGTAGTGTAAATCTCTGTTTCGTGACACCTAATACTTTGTTGCGTTCGTTGTGTAGTCCAGTTTTAATATTACTATAACTTGGCAATTCACTAATCATATCAAATCCATTATTTTCCATATCAGCCATCATATCGTCATATTGTTTTTTTATTGAGACAAAATTAGTACTCACTTTTTGTTTCAAATTATCCAAGTTTTTAAGATATCCTGTTTTTACAATATCCCCTTTACAGTGCTTCTCGTGCTTGTTTTGTTTTATAATTTCATTCTTACAATTAATAGTAAAGTTACCTTTGCATCCCAAATGTTCATTTTCGCAATAATAAAATGTGTTGCCGTTTTTGTAAATTTTCTTTCTATGGTACTTACGCCCTTGATATTGAGCTGCCACCCCTCCTCTTTTAGTACTTATAAACTCAATTTGTGTTGTATTCATTGTAAATACTGCAATTCGTACTATATCCAGTAAATTAATGCAATTTAAAATGCTCAGTAGCACTTCCGTACGTACTATACAATTACTATCAGCACTTGACATATATCATTGAAGATAGTGACAATATATGTCATTTTAATTTAAAGATAACTTCATGATGTGTTAATGGACAGTAAATAACTTCTTACACATCTAAAGAGATTGGATTTAAAAAACAAACAAAGTATGACTGACTTTACTCTACTTTAAAAAAGCCTACTTGCCGGTAACAGACTGTGTATGTATATTTTGATTTGATGGTTTCGTAAGACGAAACCATATTATTTTATCGAAATGAATTTCGAGATAAGAAATATTATTCTTTTACCGAAACCAATTTCGTAAGAAGAAAAATAATTCTTATTTAAGAACTGGTTTCGAATTTTGGTTTCGTAAGTGGCCGAAGGGGAAAATATGGCCACATTGAAGTGTTTTGATCAGTACCAGCATCACCAGAATGAGAAACCGGAATTTTCTTTAACTCTTTCATAAACTGGTCCCGGATGTTCTTCCATTTTTTCCTTAAAGCCTTTTCTGTAAAAAAGTAATATTGTTTAGTGTAGATGCCGTATCTAATTGTAGTATATAAGTAATTAGTAGTAGTAACTAGTGTAAATATATAATTATAATATGTTTCAGATATCTCTCCACTGGGTTGGCATTCCGATCTTTGGCTTATAGCTTTCGTATGGGTGTTAGTACAGTGTCTGAGATTGTTTATAGTACCTGTGAAGCTATTTGGAAAAAAAACTTGAATGCCCATATGCCACAGCTATCTGAAGACCAGCTGAAGAATATTTCTTTAGATTTTGAGGAGATGTGGAACTTTCCTAACTGCATTGGTAGTTTGGACGGTAAACATTGTAGAATCAAACGACCTAGAAGATCAGGATCGGCATACTATAACTACAGGCATTATTTCTCTATTGTTTTGTAAGCTGTGGCTGATGCGAAGAAAAGATTTTTAACTATTGAAGTGGGAGGAAGGGGAAAGCAAAGCGACGGCGGTACATTCAACGCCTCGTCTCTGAACTGGTTACTCCAAAGAGGTGCATTTAATATTCCAGGACCAAGAACATTACCCAATTCTAATATTACAGCTCCATATCTTATAGTAGCCGATGAAGCTTATCCTCTCAAAGAGTATCTAATGCGTCCATATCCACAAAAAATTTTGAATCAAGAGAGAGAAAATTTTAATAACAGATTGTCAAGAGCGAGAAAAACCGTGGAGTGTGCATTTGGAATTTTATGCAATAAATGGCGAGTTTTCTTAAAGCCTATTGAAACTGATGTTAAACATGCACGCTTAATTATAAAAACCGCTTGCTTATTGCATAATATTGTAATTGATATAGATGGTTACGATTACGATAGTGAATTAACAACTCAAACTCTGCACCAAAGGCGACAAACTGGAAGAAACAACAATCCATCAAATCGAGCTAAACAAGTTCGGAATCTTTTCACGAAATATTTTTGGGAGAACAATCGTTTAATATATACGTAGTCGTTACTGTAATTTTGTATTTTTTGTAGTGTGTCATAATATTCCTAAATAAAAAGTTTAAAATTACAACCTACATACAGGTTATGTGACAATTTTCATTTACTCACCCTCCATTTCTGGAAATAATTCGGCAATTTCCTTCCATAACTTATTAAGAACGTTTCTGTTCATATGATGCGTGTGTTTACTTTGCCAAATCGGAGTTCTAGCCTGGACAGCACTAATAAACTCTTCTGTATCGAACGACATGATAAAACGTGCTTTCGTTTCTAGCGACAAGTTCAAACTGGTTGAACTTACCTGGCGTCGCGAGTTAATCGCGCGCTCCGCCGCTAGTTCGACGTGAACACACACAAACGTCTCATACGTTTGATATAGCTGCGAGCGCGCCGCGCGCGCTAGTCGCTAGTTGGCCCGCTACTTTCGCCGCACCTGCGTTTTGTACGTGAACACTTGCATAGTATGCTGTATGTTTGATATTTCGTGACCGCGCCCGCGCCCGCGAGTTAACGTGGACGAGCACTTAGCTGCACGTTACTGACCCTGAGTATTCCTAATTGATAAAATAGATACCCGAGCTTGATATGATCGGCTGGACGAAATCTTGGTGAGGTTGACTCCGTACTGGACTGGAAATAATAATTAATATTAACTATTTACTACAATATAAGCAAATAACCTAAAAATAGATAATGTAAACTTGACCTAAAAATATGTAAAAGGCTAATAAAATCGTAATGTTATAAGCATTCAGTCGTTTCCAACATTTGCTGGTTTCACTTGATCGAAGTGATGCGTAACATGACGCCGATTAATTAATAGGGTAAGAGAATTATTACCATTTATTTTTACAACTTTGTAAGGCCCTTTCCACACAGGAGAGAGAGAGCATTCTCAAATGGTTTTTGAGATATACGAGGTCGCCGACTTTATATTTAGGTTGGCGAGTGTGGGTGTCATAATATGTTTTAGACTTTTCTTTGGATTTTCTCATAAAATCTAGAGCTTTTCCACGTGAGTGTTTCATTCGATTTTAGAGCATACGGACGTAATCCGGATACGTGGCTCCTGGTACTTCGTCATAGATAGAGTTCGGGATATGTGGCTTATTGCCGAACATTAGTTCATGCGGTGTGAAATGCGTTGTACTGTGGACTGCGGTATTATATGCAAGCATAGCTGTATATACATAACGCGGCCAGTTTGTTTGTTCTTCATTTATGTAAGACTTCAAATACTCTTTCAGGGTCGAATGACTTCGTTCTAGGGCGCCTTGGGTCTGTGGGTGATATGGAGAACACCAAAGGTTCTTTATTTTCAGGAATTCGCACGTTTTCTTGAAGAGGTCTGAGGTAAAGTTGGTTCCTTGATCAGTCAGGATCATTTTAACAAAAAGAGTAGTAGTAGTAACAGGGTGAGTTTTTAAGAGTAAACACTCGCTTGTTTCTTCTGCTGTAGTACTTCGTACGGGATACGCGGACGAAAACTTTGTGAGGTCATCTTGAATGGTTAGTATATATTTTAGTTTCGCGGGCCCCGCTTCTGGGAGTGGCCCGACAATGTCGAGGGCTATTCGCTGACACGGCTGGGTGGAAGTACTAGTAATCTGCATGGGAGCTTGATTTGTTCTCCTCAGAGCTTTATTTTCTTGGCAGGGCTTGCACTGTTTTACATAAGATTCTATATCATTACACATTCCCTTCCAGTAGTAAGTCTGTTTGATTCTATTATCCTTAGAGAGCCTAAGTGACCCGCTATAGGGATGTCGTGGTTATCATGAAGTATTTTCTTGATTTCCGTCGGAACTGGGTAAATGATGTTATGATATATTTTGACCTTGATTTGTGTGTTGTGGAAAAGATAACGCAGCATGTTGTAGATTTTAATTAAAGAATGTTTTTCGAAAGGGTTCCTGAGATCAGATATACTAACCTCACTGGTCTCTTGGAAAACTACTAATTAGTTTCTTATACATTTTAGTGATTCAAATATTTCGGGATAGGACGCTTCATCGAAATGGTGTACTTTGAAAAACAATAGATAATATATTTTATTATCAATTTCGACCTTTTTGAATGAAAAAAGTTCCTTTTCGGAGTTGATTACTTGCTCGTTTGTTTCAGGATCACTTAGGATTTCCTGTATGTATGGGTTGGATTCATCTAGGTCAAGGGACGTAGGAACTAGCACCACTTTTGTGGAACACTTCATAAGGCTTTCATTATACTCTTCAATTTCTGTGTTATAGGTCTCGTTTCTACTTGTTGTCGCCTTCAGGAAAGTGGGATAGTCATCAACGGGGAGATCAGGACATGCACTCGTGCTTGGCAGTGGAGAATTCCGGTTTTGGTCTTCATGAGCTGGTGCCGGTTGTTCAGGTGTAAGTTCCGGAGCTCCAGGTAGGTTCACGTCCCTAGCATCGTCAGGCACAGTTGGAAGAAGGTCCACCTCAGGTAATGATGGAAGATCGTCGTTTAGGTCGAGTGCACTTGGAGAGGGTAAAATAGCCTCTTCAGGGTTGAATGACGGGGGTGATACCAGGAAGTCCAACAGGTCTTCGTCTAAAGGGGGCTCGTATACTGGTGATTCAACGGGTTGAACCGGGTTCACAGGAAACCGGGAGAGAGCATCGGCGTTGACATTTGTCTTTCCTTTCTTGTACTGGATATCATATTCGAATTCCTCCAGCTTGAGGCGCCAGCGGACTAACCGTGACCCAGGATCCTTGCAGTTAAATAGCCATTACAGCGGCTTATGATCGGTAAGTATTTTGAAGCGGTTTCCATAGAGATAGGGCCTGAACACCTTGGTCCCAAAGATGATAGCCAGGCATTCTTTTTCGGTGGTACTGTAGTTGCACTCTGCCTTATTTAAGGTACGAAAAGCATACGCGATTGGACGATCTTGTCCCACTGGGCCTTGAGATAGTATAGCCGATATGGCGTAATTTGAAGCATCGCAGGTCAATTGAAAAGGTTGCGTGAAGTCAGGGTATGCCAGGATTGGGGCAGTCACGAGTTTTATTTTTAAGGATTCGACAGCGAGCTGCTGTTCATTCTTCCATTCAAATGGAACGTCTTTCTTTAGTAATGTTGTCAATGGTTTTGCCATCTTGGTGAAATCGGATATGAATCTTCGGTAATATGATACTAGGAAGGATTTGATATCCTTCGGTGGTGTAGGAGTTGGGAACTCAGTAACGGCCTTCGTTTTGTAGGAATTAGGCTTTACTCCATCCTCGCCAATGATGTGTCCCCAGTGTTGCCAGGTCAAGAAAGTTTGAAAGTTTATTAACTGTATTTGTTGGGCATAAGGATTCCAGGGCGTATTCGTCCTTGATGGGGGCATCCTAGGATTGTTAAATCTATTATTGTTGTTGTTATTGGGCCTGGAGTCGTTCTGAGGACGTTTATACAACGTCTGTTGGATGCGCTCTTTTGACACAGCTAAGTTGATCGCCTCGTTAAGCGTTCTGGGGGATCTGCATCTTACTATATTGGATATGCGAGGATGCAGTCCCATAAGAAAGTGATGGAGGGCAAGGTCCTCCATAGCCGCAGTGCGGCCAGGTAATTCTTTGGCTTTCGTGTTGGAAGCAGAGATCTCAATTAAAAGTTGTGAGAGGAATGTTTCTACTCGTAATGCGAATTGACTGACATTATCCTGCGGACACCCTGCTTGCTCTTCTGCAATTCAGTAAGGAGTTGGGCGTAATGTTTCCTCTCGCTAAACTGAGTTTTTAGGAACTCCTTTAATTGGTCCCACGAAATGAATTCTTTAATGGAGCAAGCAACTTCCGCTTTCCCATTCAGCTGGCTGACAATATACTTAAATAGGATGCGGCTGCGAGGTCATATGCATTATTACAATTTACTATAAAAGAATTTAATTTTTCACGACTGCCGTCGTATGGTTTAATGAATTTAAAGAGGGTGTTTAGCTCCATCCCTGTGACACTAGTAGATCTTGTACCACGACCGGAGAGTTGGGGCGATTTAATGTTTTCGGTAGGGGCGCTAGCAATTGGTATAGGAATAATAGGGATATCAAATATTAGTTTGCCTTCCTCAGCCTTAGAGGTTTTAGACATAACTTATAATAAAATTACAATGTGGCACAACCCTAGTTATTAGGCTAGTAAGCAATGACCAAGGACTTACAGACAAAACATATGCAGTACGTGGATGGCGATAAGGAACGCGGCGGCCGGCTGCATTCCGATGCGGTACTCGATGTATAGCACGATAGTCTGGGCCCGGCGAATTGGCTGGATATGAGTCTTGTGGATGGATGGTGAAGAGGTGACAGGGACGCTGATGCGGAGCTGGAACTTTTCACAGCTGGGGCGAGGAGGCCGTGAGGATGGCCTTCACTCGCAATTCTCGGGGTTGCCTTTGCACAGGCAACAGGCAAGGCTTAGATGAAAAAGGCACTGCCACTCCTGGTTACTGGCGAGTGGTAGGTTTTTCACCTTCACTTGGCACTTGGCACTTTGTAACGGTAGCTTTATGATACTTTTTGAGGTGAGTCTGTAAGCGGTTGCGCGGCACTGGGGATTTTCGAATCCCACCGCTGCCACCAAATGTTATAAGGCAGATTAAAAATCACTTTAAAAAAAAAAAGCTTTTAATTGCTTCTTATTGCACGTCCTTCTATGCCTGCAGCCTCTGGGCTGATTATACGCAAAGATCTTACAGTGCCCTGCGCGTCCAGTTTAATAACGCGTTCAGAATGTTGATGGGGCTCCCACGCTACTGCAGTGCGTCGACGATGTTCGCGTGCCTACGTGTGGATTGTTTCTACACCACAATGCGCAAGCGAGCAAAGTCACTGGTGCCGCGCGTGCGGGGGAGCCACAACAGCATGCTGGCCGTGATAGCAGGTAGGTTAGATTGCCCATACATTAACCATTGTTGCGGCCTGCACACTGCACATTGCACACTGTAGAAGCTCAAATGTAGTGGAGGTAGGTAATATTAATTTTAATTATAATTTTAATTTTATTAATATGTTTATTGCGTTGACATCATACAATTGAATTGTCATTTTTATAATTTGATTATTTTAAGTTCATAATTTTAATTTCAAATTCAATTTTCATTTCAAACTCAATTTTAATTCCAAATTCAATTTTTAATTTCAAATTTAATTTCAATTTCAAAATTAATTGCAAATTTAATTTCAATTTCAATTGTGTGTACTACTGTAATTGTGTTATTAATGTGACTGCTAAATTGATGATTTATAATATGAGTCTATGATACTTGAAATAAATGATTATTTAATTTAATTTAATTAAGGCCGAAGGTTAAAATTAGGGCACACGTGAAATTGTGACTACCCTTAGGCAACCGCTCTGTTTAAAGGTTTATGACAGACTAACTGCTGGGAGATACCTCGCGGAACTCTAGTACCATAGTGCTGGCTCAGGGCTGCTGAGGCGGCACTAAAGCTTACTGAGGCCGGGCGTAACAGTACGTGTATGTCTGTTTGTGTGGTTGTGTATATACATATAATATAATTATATCATATGTGTATGTGTGTGTGGCTGGGTATGTGTGGCGATAGATGTGTGTGTTGGTGTGGGGAGTGTGAGTGTATTACATATACAACCTCTCAAATATTTTCTCAGCGTCATCATAATCAAATTTTTGTAACCAAGACAATAGCGAAATTTGACAAGTGCGAATTACTCGAGAACGTATACATATAATATACCTACACGCAAGCGCTATTCGCAAAATGGCGGTCACGTGGCCGGCCAGCATCGGCAGCGCAATGCGGGCGCTGAAGATGACGCTTCCCTGCCGTCAGGCGTAACAAAAAAATATAGAGTCAAATATCATAACTTGCGTTTTGTTTAATTTTAAGAAGTAGTTTCGTAAGCGTAAAAATAATCTTATTATAATGCTTTAATGTATAATGTATGTGTAATGCATTTGTATTTATTTGAAGTAAAACCATTATAATAAGGAATATTATTTTACTAATAATGATTCAAAGTATACAATAAATCTCTTTTAGCGTGATTTTCAGACTTTTTACAAGTCTCAGAAACAAATAGGGATCAACAAATTGAGACAAACAAATCAAGTTTGTCCTAGTGCTACGCCGATTTGTAATAAAAATCGATGATAAATAGATATTTTGTCTTCGAAATTGGTAATTTATGAGTTACACTTCTTTGCTCTTCGCGGCTGATGTGGGGGTCAATGAACGCTAATGCCAATCCACCTGGCACGAACCATAGTAGGTAATAAGTGAATTCTCACTTTCCTTCAAAGAGAATTAGTTTTGTAAGTTTCTGTCTTTTTGTTGAATAATGTACATCGGGATCCATTTTGGCCTCGTGGTGTCATCTTATTTTAGCGTACTTTTCTATAACTGCTCTGATCAAATGTGTTCTGTGATTTAGTGTACCTGGCAGCTGTAAAGAGTGTGAATACAGTGAGTCGAATATATCTGAATTAATAAATGTTATTAATGTATTTGATACAATTGTATCTATATTACTAAACATCCTGGGCAAATTCTTGCCGTTTCCTTTGTATTTTATCAAATGACGTATCAGTGTTTCTGTTTTTAAGCAAATTTTGTAAATATCTTCTGTTTAATAGCACAGCCCTCCCATGTCTTTTAGCTGAATCAATTTGTGATGCCATATTCGAACTGACGTAACCAAGCTAGAAATGCACTCTTCACATTTAAGTACTTTATTCAATTTTCTTGATACATAGCCTGATATGTAGCCCACTATCAATTTTGTAGCAGTTGTTAACTATTCCGCATTCAAATGATCAGCAAGAAATATACAATTTGTTTCCGCAAGCCTATCAGAGTCCATAGTTATTTCATTTTCAAGTATCTGAAATTCTTCATCGTCATGCTTGTTCATTATTTAATTACATACACTGAAGAAGAATTCAGTATTGTGAAGTTATCCAGTGGAATGCAATAACCGGTGAAAGATGAGCGCAGCTCTAAATAATTTAGCACTTTTTTATATGCAGCTCGATATTGTAATACATTTTGGTTATTATTATTCCCACCGTGTCTCCGGATGCAACCAAAAAACAGCTCGCAAGTGATCTTGGCTTAGTCGGTAGGTTGATAAGTATTTTATCACCGATTTTCCACCAACATCGAGTACAATCCTTTGATACTTTCAATGCATATGTGTGCACCTATAAAGCCAGTCTTATATTTCGACTCAACAATCCGCTTCTTTAAAATGTGTATTATTATTCTTGGCATTCGATTCGGAATTCGGATTTCTCGCCTTTGTTTTACATGAAACCGTAATCTGCTAATGTACTTTTTGGAATAATCTAAAAAAGCGAAAATTTCTTCACTGTTTTGCAGTCAAGGGGCCTTTTGTATCCATAAAAATGCCAAGATTGAGAATTAAAAACACCAAAAAGATGATTCAGTGTGGTGATAAACTTCACTGTACCTTCTCAATTCAGAAAATGAGAGTATTTCAACTCCTTATCGCAAAGAATCAGTGCGTTCGCAACACTCATGCTTAGTAATTGTGTTGCTAGCTTTACTTTCATCACTTGGTTGCGAAAGTGAATATGCCGGGGGGACAACTTATTGGCAAAGTTAAGTCCCTGACTTTGTTTTAATCTGCTCAAATTAACAAGTAGTTACCATTTTATAAATTGGTTATTTTCATCATACAGTAGTTTTTTGTTCTCAAATGTGTTTCGTATAAGTTTCTTCCAAAAAGCATGTCATTCGTTTAGTTCTATCTGGTCGCGATATAAGCTGTTTTGCGCAATTTTACTGACTAGAACGAAATTATTAACCATGTAATTGCAACCTACTTATGTAAGCTTTGTTTTAGGAAATTGGGGAGACCCCTACATAAAAAATATGTGGAAAGGAGTAGCGATAGAGCTCAACAGGCATGGGTGTGCTAGGACTGTTGAGGAGTGGCAACATTTACGTATTATTGCCTTAATTTGTTATTTTCACTTCTATTTGATTATTTATTTTGAAATCCAGCCTGAACTAATCATTCTCATAATCTGAACCAGATATGGACTACATGGGTGACCAAAGTGCGAGCAAAAGCCCGCAAAATTAGAGACACAATTAGTGGTACACGAGGAGGTCCGTCGATGAAACCGCCGTCACTGACCGACACTGAAAAAAATAATTAGAAATATCTGGTCGGGCAGCAGTGTATGGTTTCACTGTACTGGAGACTGATGTGGTCACTATATTAACATGATAGTAGTTTTGATGAAGATACTAGAACTAGTCATATTAATTTTATTAGTGTATTTAGTTTAAAATAGCCGTAATCATAATTTCAATCTTTTCTGGGCCTTTATTCTGCACGGGCCAAACGTGCTCTATCGTGGCGCGTTAAGTTAACCTTCAAAAGTTTAACTTTATTTCCTAAGCAATAGAGACCAACTTTTTGAGGTAAACTTAACGTGGCCACAATAGCGTGCCCGTGCGGAATAAGGGCCCTGATCCAGGCTAAATTTCTCATGCCTTGTGTATGAGTGTATTTTTTTTAAAATTAAAAGCAATCTTAATCATTTTATTTCTCAAATATTATATTATCCTAGTTTATTGTATGTAGCTTCAAATTATTCCGTCCCAAAATCTCTGCAGGTTGTTATTTGAAAAGTAGTTTGTAGTCAAAGTGTATTGTATACTTTTATAAATTGTTCTGTACCACTAACATATTTTAATTGTTGCTGATTTTCAGAGGCTGAATGCTATGCCCGTGCCAAGTGGTTCGACTGGTAATGTCCCACCGACCTCTCCGGCACGGGCTGGCTTATCGCCAGACATGACAGAAGAGTTTCCACGGGTGGAGATGCCAGACTTAAGTAGTCTGGTTCCACCAATAGTAGCGACGCCGGAAATACTGGAATCTCCTCCGGCAGCAACAATACAAGAGCCGGAAAGAGCAAGACCGCCACAACCGCAGCCGAGGACAACGCCGTACTGAGCTAATCAGCTGCTTGGGTTCGTCTTTAGGTCTACGAAAGGCTTTAATAAGCCTCGTAGTCTCTTGTACCTTTACAACACGCTCGTGAGAAGTATCTTGGAGTACGGTAGCCTGATTTGGTCTCCGCACTATAATGTTCACTCCGATAGAATTGAGAGAGTACAAAGAAAATGTCTTAGAATACTTTGTTATCGCCAGCACGTAGGACGCAGTAACACAGGTTCCCTGTCCCCATACAACCGATTTTGGAGCATTACCCATGTTTCTATTGTAAAAATAATGGAGTATTTCATAAATGACGACCTGATTGATAACATGGTGGCAAAGACAAATAAATATGCTGATATGTTTAGGCAAGTACACAATAAACAATTTGCTAGAATGTCACGTTGGGTAGATGTTGCGACAAGGCATGAAGAAGTTTTTTGCCGTTTTACTCATTATGGGGATAGATAATAAACCGTCAATTGAACATTATTCAATCCTCTAATCCACAATATATCTATGTCATATAATCGATTTACGAACATTCTACGATGCTGGCATTTTGAAGACGTTCAAGCAGACAACCGGGACGTTTTGTACCGCATACAACCACTCGTGACTAAAGTCGTGGAACGCTTTCGTGAGTTGTATGTACCAGATGATACCATTGTAGTAGACGAATCCCAGATAAACCACCAAGGACGATTAGGTATAAAAACGTACAATCCCTCAAAAGCGCATAAATATGGCATCAAAATCTATAAGATATGTTCTACTAACAGCTATACATGGTCTTATGCCATACACGCAGATTCTGGTGTTGCTATAGACAGTCTCGACAAACCTGGTTCAGTTGTAGTAAGGTTGTGCCAGCCACTGCTAAATGCCGGTAGATTGATTGTCGTGGACAACTATTACACAAGTGTACCTTTGGCAAATTACTTGAAGAATCGCAAAACTGATATGTGTGGTACCTTACGAAAGAATAAAAGAAACTTGCCCAAAAATGTGACACAGAAAAAACTTAACCGCGGCCAAGTTATTGCCAGGCAAATGAACAACTGTATCACAGTTTTGAAGTGGCACGATAAACGTGACGTTTTGATGATTTCGACGTGTCACGGGACGGAAATGACTAATGTCTCATCGTGGAGAGGAGTAACACCAAAGCCAAACGTCGTCATTGATTATAATGACGCAAAAAAAGGTAGCTGACCAACTAGGTAGCTGTCGACTTACTGTTCCAAGCGGCCATTGTGAATACCCGCGTCATTTACAATGAGCATACTATGATGCATTGTTTGCAGGCTTGTTTGGTTTCAGGATAGGAATTACACACTGAGTCTTCCAAGATTCAGGAATTACAGAAATATTCTAAAGTTTGTTATAGATTTCCAATAGTATAGTCAGAGCATTACAATGTAAGTTTCTAATTAATTTATATGGAATATTGTCCATACCTGGTGTAGTATCCTTCCGACTACTCAGGGAAATGCGAAGCTCATTTAGTGTAAAAGGCTCATTCAGAAAAGACATACTGTATTCAGACTGATCTAAAATATCATTTAAAGTGGAACTATTAACTGGAGAAGAATCTGCTAATTTATTTAAAAAACTTGGTACCCACTCATCATTAAAGGATCTGTTACTAGAATTACTTTTAAGCCTTTTAAATTTTTTAATATAATTCCATATTCTAGAAACAGGCGTCATTCTGTTGAAAGGAGTACATAATTCATGCCATGATTTGATTCTTTCTTTTTTTTAAATCTTTTTCTTTTTAGCATCAAGGCGTTTATAGTTAACTAGCTTTTGCCCGCGGCTTTGCCCGCGTAGTAATGTTGAATACTGGAAAATAAAAAAAAATCGGGGCCCAACTCAATTGAATCACTAAAATACGTATATTATTGCATTTTTTCCAAGCCGCTTGCAAGTCTTTAAGTTTGCTTGAGGATGACCAAATTTGGCATGTCGCGTTTGCAATACTTACTTCAAAACAAAGCCGTCTTGTTGAATTTTAAACAGACAGACAGATGGACATGACAAACTTATAAGAATTCCTCGTAGTACTACGGAACCCTAAAAATGTCTACTAATGACGCTATAGTTGCCGGGGCCTTTGACCCGAAAGATTACAATATTTCTTTGTAGACAACGTTTTTGACTTTTTTGTTGGAAGGTGCTAAAATAGCCAGGGTTTTAGGGGAGCTAACTCGCGAGCAAGCCACATAGAACTGACCATGCGAAAAACAGTCTTGCCTTAAATCAATACCAGCGTATTTTAAAGTTTGACCCTGAGCCTTATTGATGGTCATGGCAAAACAAACTTTTAGGGGAAATTGAAGCCTTTTGAAGTCATAAGGTAAGTCACTGGGAATCATGGGAATACGCGGCACAAACATTGTTTCGCCATGGGCACACCCAGTCAAAATGATGGCCTCAACCAGATTACGATGCAGCATTTTTACTTGTAACCTGGTTCCATTACACAATTTGGGTGGTCTTAAATTCCGAAGGAGCATGACGGGTGTACCTTTTCTTCAGGATAAGCCTATGATATGGTAGCCCCGCTGGTCTTAATGAATTTAAAAACTCAACTGGATAGTTTACAGAATCATCATTATTGCATACCGTATCAACAGAGTCAATGAAATGAAATAAGCTTAAGCAGAAAAAGTATGATAACAAAGAACGCAAAAATATTACCAAAATATTGCAAGAATTACGAAACTTCGATAAAATACAGTGCTGCACTGATCGCTTAGGTAGACTCGGTGTGGGTTGGAGTGGGGCGCGCTCGAGGTACAGCGCGTCGTACTCGGGTTTTAACGTATCTGAGCCGATGCGGGATGGACGTTTCGAAAGCGCTGTGCTTGGTGCGTGCACCGGATCAAGTACATGTGTTTAAAACATTTATTTTCTTACGCATAAACACTCGATTAGCTAATCTATAAATATTAAAAAAAAAAAAACAAATGAAAAACTGACCCGTGGCCTTCCAGTTTTGAAATTGTTTGAAAATTCTGAAACATGTTTATGTTTATTTTATCTTATCTCTTAAGTCAAAAAACTTAACAGCCTTAAATGAATGGTTTCGGCAAAATGGTATTTTAATGATACATTGAACCCCTTGCGAATTTTTCAAAATCGTTGATAGTGTGCGTTTCTCTGCATCAGCCCTTAACACTAATGGTATATCGGCCTACCCTGATTGGGCCATATTCACTACGCTGGCCCAGTGCAGGTTGGCGGATTCACATACACTATCGTATTTCTTCTCCGGAAATATGTAGGTTTCCTCATGATGTTTTCCTTCACCGAAAAGCCAGTGGTATTATCCATGCGTAAGTTTCAAAGAACTAATTGGAACGGGCTCGCCCGGGTTCGAACCCGCGACCCCAAGAATGTGAGTCGAGCTTGATCTCACTGAAGCTACCACAGCTTGAGCTGAGTGTAAGTTTACACCACTCAAAACTTAGTTTAGGCATTTAAAAGTAAGTTAATTTAATATTAAAAATTAATTTAGCAGCTTAGGCTGTACAGTATCTATAATAATTATGTCCGTCAAACAGTCGTCTGCGTGGACCTACAAAAAATAGCCTATGTCCGTTTCCGAACCTTATGCTATAACTACCTATCCAAAAATGCAGCTCCATCTGTTCAGCCGACCAATAAATACGCCCATCCCCGTCCCCATTCCCAGCCTCATCCCTATAAGCGCCCCCTTCTCCATCCCCATCCCGATACCAAATGTCATTTTAATATGAACACGCCCATCCTCGTCCACATACCCGTTCCTTCCCTCATCCTCATCCCGAACCCCATCCTATCCCCACCCCCATCCCGATTTCAACTTTCATCTTAATATGGACACGCCCATCCCCGTTCCCAGCCTCATCCACATCCACATCCCATCCCCACCTGTCTCCACCAAATCCCCAATCCATCCCCACCCATCCCCATCCCCATCCCCATTCCGATACCAATTGTAATCTTAATATTAACATGCCTATCTCCGTCCCGTCTCCGTTCCCAGTATCATCGCCACCCCCACCCCCACCCCCATCCCCACATCTATCCCCATCCCTATACCAAATTTCATTTTAATATGTACATCCGTTACAAAGTTAAGGAGAAACAAACGTACTATCACTAAAACTTAGTTTTTTTTTATACTAACGGGAGCTGATTTTGAAAAAACTGTCACACCCGTATCTTCTTATTTTTATAGTAGAATATGTATACTAATTTTTGTATCAATCGAACCAGAGAATAAAAAGTTTCATACAAACTTTAACACCCCATTTAACCCCCTTCGGGGTTGATTTTCGAAAAATCCTTTCTTAGTGGGCGTTTACACCTCTCCAAAAACATACCCTCCAAATTTCAAGTCTCTACGTTTAGCGGTTTGGGCTGTACGTTGTCTATATGTCAAGCAGTCAGTCAGTCAGTCAGTCAGTCAGTCAGTCAGGACAAAGCCTTTTATAGTTATAGATGAAGTTGGGTAATGTGGGTAACTCTTTGTATTTCCTAAGTGCTTCTTTTGAATTTTTGACTGCACCATCACATTCTGTGTTCCACCATGGAGCTGGTTTTCTTAATATTTTTGAAGTGTTATTTGATTTCTGTTTAGGAATTGATTCGTTTCTGATTTTATATAAGATATCTACAAAATTGTTGTATGATTCAATGGGGTCTTTATTTTGTATATCTAATTGAGAAAAGGAGGCTTTAGATAGAGTTTCAAATTTAATCCAGTCTGCTTTGCTGTACAAATATTTCTCTTCCACAGAACGAACATCATACACCGAAGGCTTCACATTTACATCCAATAGAGTGGGATAGTGATCCCCATGGGATCATCGTGGACTTGCCATTCACACAGAGGAACTATTGAAGAGCTTACTAAGGCTAAATCAATTGCTGAAGAGTTCCTGTTTGGGTGCTGGATAGTAGTAGTATGGCTGCCATTATTTAACACACACAAATCAAATTCGTCTATAAGGTTGTAGAGACCTTACCTCTGCTTTTATTTTTAAGACAACCAAACAAAATGTGATGGGTATTAAAGTCTCCCATGATGACACATGGCTTAGGAGTTTCTGTTAGCACCTTTTTCAATTTATTGGCATTATATTTTGTAGTTTCACTGTTGGGAGGACAATATACACACAGTACATGTAACTTACCGGATGATGTATCTATAGCAATGCAAATGTTTTGAATTGGCTCATAAAAAGATGTCTGAATGATTTCATATTTTTAATTTTGTTTAATTAATATGGCTACTCCATTATGCTCATTTTTAGAATTTTTGTGAATAATATTGTAAGATGGGAAATTTGGAATTTTTTGATTACTCTTAAGCCATGTTTGTTTCAGTAAGCATAAATCAATATTTTGTTCAGCAAGAAATTTTTGTAATAGGGTTTTTTTGCTCTGTAATCTTTGTATATTAAACTGTGCTACACGTATGTATTTGTCCATATTAAAACTAACCTAAATTGGATAACAATACTTCTCTTATTCTTTTATTTGTTATGGGTTCTTTCTTGCTATTGTTTCCAAGAGCAATAAGGGATTTTACAAGAGCATTTATAATTATCTCATTGTTGAGAATTTGTTCAGTGTCAAGACTGTCAAGTTCTTTGTGAATTCGAGGTACTCTTTGATTCTGTTGCTTAGGTAAGGCCGGGAAAGAGGTTGGGTCTGAAATGGGTGGTGGTTGTTTGGGTTTTTTTGGGTTTTGGGTGGTTTCGTCACACTAAGAATTGAAGAAATAAAGAAAAACAAACATCTGACAATAAGGAAAGTACCAACTGAATTGAATTCAGCAGACGTGGCAACAAGGCCGAATAGCAAAACAGGACAAACAAAAATGGTTATTACGTCCAGATTTTCTGTCAGAAGACCGAAAATCATGGCCTTTGAGCCGCAGGAGTGATAAATCCTTTTTGTGTGGGGAGGGTCTGACCAATGAATTTGGATCGGGATATAATCATGGTAGAGACACTATACAACAACAAATCTCACCACAACCTATGAGACCACTCGGACAAGATACTGTAATAACGAATGAGTTAAAAATCAAGAAAATTCAAAAAGTTTTTTTTTGATTCAAGGCAGAAGTGCTAGAAGACAATTATTGCATCAAGAATAAAATAACATGGAAATTTATACCACAGTTGTCACCATGGCATGGAGGATTTTACAAGAGATTAGTGGGGATTGTCAAAAATTGTCTGTGAAGAACCCTTTCAAAACAGTTGCTCAGTGAGAGCCACCTGGTCACCATCATGAAACAAATTGAAGCAGTGGTCAATACGCGTCCATTGACATGTGTTGGCTCAGACGTAGAAGGAGTGTTAAGACCAGCAGACTTCTTGACTCTTAGCATGTGCATGTGCATTACGACAGAACCATCAGATCAATTACCAAAGAATGTTCCATCACCAAACAAGACCTCATTGAAAGCTGGAAACGAGGCCAAGTAACACTCAACCAATTCAAGGATATGTTTGCAAACCAGTACTTACCCAGTTTGCGTGAAAGATTTCAGCATTCACACAAACAGAATAGAGTGACAAGCCCGAAAGAATCTAAAATCGGAGATATTGTCCAAATAAAAGGAGAATCGAAAAATCGGGAGAACTGCGGGCCTAGACAAGTGGCATTCGCTTCGGAGCGATTCCATATCGACAGTCGCTATAGCTTAAGCGATAACGAAGTTCGTCTGGTAGACAAAGTCACATAGGTTTCGCTAACGCCTTTTCTATTCGTCTGTTCGATAAAAGCCCTTCGGCCGTCTACAGAACCGGAGTTTCAGAACTGGTTCCATACGAGGCTTTTAAATTACTTGTACGGAACTGGTTCCGATCGTGGCTATTAATTTACTTGTATAGAACTGGTTCCGATCAAGTAATCATCTTATTCCATCAGCCGTGAACGGAACTGAACTAAAGATACAGCGAGGTCAAATATGTAGACTTGTTATTTTTTTTTCACGGAATAACTATATAAATTAAATAAAATAATTAATTGTTCTAAGATAGGGTCTTACCAAGTAAAAAATGTTTGCTAATTAACTAAAAATATCCTCTTTACCTAAGAATCGATCTCAAAATTTAAACGCATAAGGGGAAATTAGCTCAACGCAGTGGCCCACGGTTATTATGTCATTTTTTAAATCGCAAACTGCATTATTAATTTCTTGATCAATTTCAAGATAGCTTTTTGCTTTCTTAGATTTGGTTTTGAAAATATTAGTAATTTTCGTCTCTTTGATCAATACGCCAATAAATTTGCAATTGTCGTGTCCTTTTTTCCGATATAACGATTGATTCGGCTGTGCCATCCTTCCACATTATTTGTGGTTCGTAGTTGTTCTTTGCTGCAACAGCAAGTTTTGTTGAAATTAGTTTTCTGTAGCCATTGGGTTTTGAAATATGCGTAAAATTTTTTAATATCTGTACCAGACGGGCTTCTACCCATTACATACTTGATACCAGCGCTGTCAGTTCCGGTGGCAAACGTGCAATTCCGGCACATCGTGACACGTGCCGTTGCTTAACAGGCGTTGAAATGTTTAATTGTTTGGCCTTTCGAAATAGGCATCTATTGTAATGAAAATAGCATCCTTTGACTTCGATGCCATTATATACTTTGGCCAATGCTTTCATTGCAGCCGTTTCGTAGTCCATTGTTACTTTCAATGGCTTCCAGTCAGGAAAGACTGATTTAATGAGTCGAAATAGGATCTCATATGTTTTCTGGCTTTTATCAGGTAGTAAACAGAAAATTATCGGAGTCACAGATTCATTATTCTCTTTATAAGCATGAATTGAATATAACCGCCTAAAAACCTTTGGGCAGGATTTGAAAGTGCCATCGCACAATATATGTCTGAAGCTTCCAACCATGGATCTGACATCTTTACGACAGAATATAAGTATTATTTTTCCATCGCTTTCACTATTGTAGTCAGTTAGCAAGAAATCTTGAAACTTTTTTGGAACTGTTACTTCAGTAGATGACGAAAAACGCATGTTGGGCACACCCAGTACTTTGTTTCGGTTATTAAAAAGACCTGTTTTTTTATTTTCAAATGATGGTATTTCCGTCAGCAAATGCACGCCCTCGGTTTCTAGATTGTATACCATCTCATCGTATTGTTTTTGTATAGAATCGAAATTTGAGCCAGTTTTGTCTCTGAGCTTGTCAAGTTCCTTGAACACTTTATTTTGGGCTTGGTTTGGTATACAGTCCGTATAATGTGTTTTGGTTTTACCATGGACCACTTCGTTCTTCTCGTTTAAATTAATACTCCCTTTGCACCCATAAGTGTAATTGGAACATAGGAATATCGTATCACCTTCTGTGTATTTCTTTTTGCGATGATATTTGCGACCTTCATATAAAAGGGCAATACCTCCTCTTCGCGTTGAAATAAATTCAACATCTCTTAAAGACATTTCAATAATGAATGTAAGCCAAGTGTAAAGCACTCGTATTATTTATAAGCAACAGAAATAAACACTTCTTATCATGCATTCATTGACCTATTGTTTACACGGTGCATGAACGGCGGTGTCGAAATGAGAAGACGATGTTCTTGATTTGTTTCAATCATTTAATGCGGTTTTACAATTTGTTTTTATGCAATAAATAACATGCGTGTACACACTACCATAGAGAATTTTGAATAGGATAAGGATATGAACCAGTGACGTTTCGTAATAGCTGCGGAGCGGTGTTGCCATGATGCTGTAGATTGCTTCATGTCAGTTTCAGCTGTCAAGCCATTGTAGCGTATGTCGATTGGCATATGCTTGGCTTCAACATGTTGCCACCCCGGGAAGAAAGGTTGATTCATTGTACTCGAAGATTGGAACGGATGCTAATCAGCCTGCTGATAAGTCAGGCGGATAGACTGCAACTGACTGAAGACTGGTTGACTGCTGGTACGTCAGGTGGACAGACTGGAACTGGCTGAAGACTGGTCGACCTGCTCTGGTTGGTACGTGACAGGCAAAGGGCATAGTCGGTTGAATGCTCGTCGTATAGTCCCTGATTGCGTTCTCACATCTGCGACTCTGGCTATGCCATCCGACGATCCTGGGAAGACTGCAGTGACTCGCCCAAGCAGCCATCGATTCGGAGGCATTCGGTCATCCTTCACCAGTACCATCTCTCCAATTATGAGGTCTTCTCCCTTTGTGCGCCATTTCTGCCTTTTTTGAAGTTCTGAAATGTATTCTTTGTAGAATCGATCCCAGAAATGAGCCTTCAGCTGCTGTGTTCTCATGTAGCGTGAGAAAGTGCTTATCTTAGAGGCATCTTGTACCGGAGAAGAAGGCAAAACTGTTAATGTTCGTCCAATTAGAAAATGTGCGGGGGTCAGTGCCGCCAGATCTGAAGGATCTGAAGACATTGGAGTTAGAGGGCGAGAATTCAAGATCGCCTCGATTTGCGTAAGAACTGTGTTCATTTCTTCGTAAGTAAGGTTTGTAAGACCTAAAACTCGTTTTAAAATGTGCTTCATTGATTTTACTGCGCTTTCTGCCACTCCATTAAAATGTGGTGAATAGACCGGAGAAAATTCGAATTTAATTGATAAGTTAGCTGCGTAAGATTTTAAGTATTCTGAATTTGACCTTAAAAATTTAGATAATTCGTTACGAGCACCAGTAAAACAGGTCGCATTGTCAGAATAAAGACTGACTGGCTTTCCTCTGCGGGCAATGAACCTGCTTAAGGCAGAAATGTATGTTTGGCAGCTCAGGTCACCTGCAAGCTGAATGTCTACTGCCCGGGTCGCCGCGCATACGAAAATTGCTGCGTAGGATTTGATCAATCTGCTACCTCTGCCTTTGCGGTTCAAAATCATTATTGGTCCGGCGAAATCTACAAATGTACTCATAAACGGGTACTCAGAATGCAACCGTTTTTCAGGAAGGTTGCCCATGATAGGCTGCTTAACTCGTCCTGAAAATCGACAACATGTGACACAATCACGTACTGTTTTCCTGGCTAGGTTTCGTCCATTAAGAGCCCAAAACTTGTGGCGAACGTTTGCGAGTAGTAATTGCGGACCTGCGTGCATGAGTTGTTTGTGATAATACCTGAATATGAGAATTGTAAGGTGATGAGATGCATGCAATAAAATTGGATGCTTGATATCATAATCATAGTGTGAGTTAGACAATCTGCCTCCGACCCTCATGACTTCATCATCATCTAAGAATGGAGACAAATTGAGCAGTTTGTACTTTGTTGGTAGCTTCCTTTTATTTTTTAATAATTTGCAGTCCTTTGTGAATGTTTCTAACTGTGCGATTTTGCATAATGCAAGTATTGATGCATTCAACTCATTTAAAGTTAATGAACCAGTTTGTTTGGTTTGTCTGTGGCGACAATTGTGTATGAACCTAAGTATGTATGCTGTGACTCGTTGGAGTTGACTGAAGTTTGAAAACTGTGTGATGAACTCTACTGATTGTAAATCTGAAACATTTAACTGACTTTGAATTTTAAGCTCTGGTAACTCACTTTCTTTTAAATGTGCTGGTTGACTAGGCCATTCTGATTCAGGCTTACTTAAGAAGTCAGGGCCGGACCACCACAAAGTGCTGCATTCAAGTTGTCTGGCATCGATACCTCTTGAGCCGATATCGGCTGGGTTCAAATGAGTTTTGCAAAACATCCAAGAGTTAGGCTCAGTGAGTGTGTTGATTTCATGAATTCGATTGTAGACAAACGGTTTTAAAAGTTCAGTCTCATCAAGACAGCTAGTCTTGATCCAACTTAAAACGACCATCGAGTCACACCAGTAAGTGAAGCTGTTAATTTCCATTCGCAGAGCGGATTTGACTTTGTCAGCTAGACGCGACGCTAAAAGTGCTCCACACAGCTCTAGCCGTGGCACTGTCATTGGTTGAAAGGCGCGACACGGCACTTCGCGGTGAGCAGCCGTACTGAAACATTGTTGTCACTATCAACAGAGCGAATAAAAATACAGGCACTGTATGCGGTCAGTGACGCATCACTGAATGTGTGTATGTCACATTTGATGGGATATTCACATGTAACATGTCTAGGTATTCTAATGTTGTCTATATAGTCAGGTGGGTGTACATGTTTATTTGAATTCCATCGAGCCTTGATGACACCCAGAATGTGTCGCAGATCTTTTGCGCTTGTATATTGCCCAATCCTTTTTAGACATCTGTAGTAGAAGTACAACGGCCATGAACAAGATACCTGTGACGGTATGGGCCAGTCTTTTGGCACCCCTCCACGCAGCCTTTTCAGTTGCTCCAGTCCGCTTGGACGTACCCGCAGGTCTGTTGGACATTGTATAACATCCAGGATCCCACTGTCCAAGATCGAGCTGTACTCATCCTGAAAAGCTGCGGGGAGAGATCCCCCGCGCACGGACGTGCTGTACTTCGAACGTCTATTTTCGCCTGTTACTGGCCTCCAGACGCCCCATTGTCGGTGATCCTTTCCTTCGTCTTGTCGATCACCTCCTTGACTACATCGGTGTGTTCCTTCGGTACCAAGTCCTTGACCGCTTGACTGATCAGGTGACTGGTCCCCGCAACCACTGCCCCGCGGCCTGATTTCGTAACTACAATGAATATGAAGTTCAGTTTGACGAAACTCAGTCTGACGTTGCTCATGCCCACTATGACGTTCCTTTAAGCCCAGTCTGACGTCACAGTGGCTTTCGTCTAATGAAATTCATTTTCACCGGTTTCAAGCCGATTGAATGAACGAAATGACGTAAAATTCGAATTTTCTAACTTGAAATGGGGTTGAACTTTGGTTGAAACCCATTCCTAAATGTCAAATGAAACAGGCTAGTCTCTCGCCATGGAGATCAATTAAAATCGCGCCTTTGCAGACAGTTTTAGTGAAAAAAACGTATACTATGGAAAAAAAGCAGTGTTTAAGTAATAAGCCTCAGAGTCTCTAAGGTTTTTATGCTAATGGATTCGATATAATTTAACATTTCGTTAATAATTTACTAAGTTATTGAACTAGACTGCCAGTGCGATATAGAAGCTTGTTGCGAATAAATCGACGAATTCTGAGAGAGGCTAATACGCCTCTCATGTCATCAGATCATACGGAGAGGTATATTGGCCACTCGTTGGCCGTCTGCGCAAAACGGAGTAGGTACGAGGCGTTGCGTGAAGAGCTAATTCCTCTCTTGCCGTCAAAACAGCGCACTTGGTAGTGTTCGGCCGGAAATAAAGGTAAATTTTTAGATGTGCTGCTTCAGATGATTAACATTCTGCGATCCCCAAGCCGCCTGCCAAGTCTGGGGATTATGGCAACTCCTCCCTAATAAGAGGGAGGCCTTCATACAGTAGTGGACGCCTTATGGCTGGCGATGACGATGATTAAATTAATTTTTACAATATACTTATTATACCTATTGATGAGGCATGTTTACTATGATAGCATAGTAATGTATTAAGTTTGGAAGATTTTAGAAAACAATTTTGTTGTAGATTTATGGAAAAAAACGGATTCCATGGAGTGGTATTCATACACACTTAATATGTTACACAAGGTACATAGCTAATGAAAAGCTCTTTTAAATGCTTATCATACATTATGTAGGATCTACACTAAGGTGCACGTTACACTTGTCTGGGTAAACGCTGCACAAAGGGAATCTGCATTCGGAGCACAAAAGAAATGCATTCAGGCAATATGTTGATTAAACCCAAGACAATCATGTAAGCCCTCTTTCCAAAACTTAAAACTGCTGACACATGCATCAATATATACTAAGCTGCCATTCTAATTAGAAATAATTTAAATTATTATTATACCTACTTTGAAGGTGAAACAACTTAAAAATTTGCTATCTATGCCAAAAAGCAGAAAACCTCAAAAAGAGTGTTTTTATCAAATGGGTTGAATTATATAATACAATACCGCTATCTATAAAAGAAACAGACAATAGTGACAGTTTTAAATTTAGACTTAAGAAGTTCCTAATTAACAAGGCATACTATACCATTGATGTGTTCCTCAATAATAAATCATAATAATTACACCTAATTGGCATAAATAATTTTAATAACTAAAAGTATAAGAGGACCAGCAGCAGTGTCCTCTCGGTTAAACGTGGTGAACATTCTGCAATCAGCAAGCTGCCTGCCAAGCGCGGCGTGGGGATTATGGCAACCCCTCCCTATTTAGGGGGAACCAGCCAACCAATGTGTTAGTTTTTGTTTAAGTAGGCTACATTTAGGTAAGATTAACAAATCATTGAATAACTAGGTATTACTAAATAATTAATGTATTTCAGGTGATTATGGCTATGCTCCGAGGCCTTGGTTGATGACCCCGTTCCTCAACACAGAGCCAAACTCTCCTGAAGTCCACTACACTTCAATGCATGTGTGCACTCTTTAATGTGGTGGAGAGATGCATTGGTGTGGTCAAAACCCGCTGGCAATGCCTATCGTCTTACAGGTGTGTAGTTTTCTATTATTAAAAAAGTAAAATGAAAAACTGTTCTAATTTTCTTCCTATGATTGATTGACTGGCCCATTTGATCGCACACTTACCTGATGTTAATTGAGGCAAGATTATCCTGCAAGCAATATTAGTTTGCCAAAAAGTAACAGGTATAAATAAATAAACAGAATTAATATACAATTTATAATTATTAAGCATAACTGTAATACAAACTACCTACTTTTACAATCAAACAAGTGACGAGACGAGCAAGACATTCGCCTGGTGGTAAGCGTCACGCCTGCCCATAACAGTAGCAGTGCCAGAATTACGAACTTGCAAACACAATCCTGCACCGCACTGTGCTGTGCTTGTCAACCTGAGATATTAGATGTTAAATCTCTCCAGTAATTTCTCTTGTAACATTGCCCTTCAAACCGGAACACAGTAATGCTTGCACATTACTGCTTGGCGGTTGAATAACTGGCAAAGGTGTGGTACTTCCCCAGGCGGATTCTGCAGTAGAGTCCTACCACTACAACACTACTACCTACTTTAATTTATTAACTGTGTGTTAAATACATTTCAGGTTCCACCATGTCACCGTGCATCTGACTGAACTGCCTAGCTAGAAGATACCTTCAACTGCATGCCTTCACAAGTCTTCCTGGCAGGCCTATTATCACCCTTAGTCAAGAAATAATAGTGAAAGAAAAACTTTTTTTTTCAATGCATTTATTATGAACAATGGTTATGTGTACATACTGATGATTATTATAACTAGGTATGTTATAGTCGCACAGTCTTTATTTTTCCTACAAAAACAGTATTTAATATTGTGTGTTATTAAAGTTGTGTATTAAATATAAGAAACAATAAAAAGAACACATGCTAAATTTTTGTCATTTATTTATTGCACCAAGTATAAAACCTACCTAGAAATACTATACATTAAGGGTACTGTTTCAATACAATACAACAGAATAACTTATAACAAACAAATAACGGATTGGTTCTGTTGCGAGGAACTTCAGTCTTTTATTTATTTTTTGCACCAAGTATAAATCCTACCCTATACATATCCATGTGCTGTATATATACTGTACTGTGTACATATTATCACACAGTATACAAATTGAATTTTATCTTGGGTGTGATACCGATATAATGAAGTTTAAAATGAAGTGAGTTACTGATACATTACTGGTAGACCAACCAACGAGCAGCAGCGGTGGTTACCGGTGGATGCAAATGGTACACAGTGTGGTGGTCAAAGGGTGAGGCCTTCGTTCAGCAGCGGACGTCTTTGGGCTGATGACGATGACTGATACATTTGCTTTGAGTAAGTAAGTTCGTTTAGGCTGAGTGGCCAGCCCTAGTGTCAGAGTTAAAGTGCCGCCCGAAGGCCTCTGATATGGCTGACGGTTGTTGTTAACTAAAATTAACTTGCTGAATTGAGTCATACATATAATCATGATCTTTCACTTGTGAGATACACATTTTTTATTTTATTTACGTTGCAACAAACAGTACACAGCAAAATATAATGTTAAAGTCAGCGACAATGATAAGATGAATGGACGGGAAATAAGCGCACCGATTTTGAAGACTATATGTTGAGCGCTGGCTCTCCACTCGCTTCAGCCATATATAGCCTTTACGACATGCGAGCCGTACAATACGACAATACAAACTTCTAATACATGTACATGTGTTCTCTTTTTGTCATGCAGTAATTAGATTCGCTATCTATATTTTCCGGCAAATGTAATATGCATACTTTTAGCTAGGTATGCTTGATTGTGTTGTCTTGTTAATTTTGAACGATTTGCAAGCACTGGCCCCGTCTATTACATTATCACCGTCGCTGGTTAAAGTAGTATTAATAATAAGCTAAGTAGCAACCAGGAACGTTGACCACAGATTACACTTCATCATCATCACTCGCCTTAGTTCACTGCTGGACAAAGGCTTCTTGCAAGATACGCCACTCAGTTTTACCTCCACCTTCCTACTGCCAAGTGGCAGTCAAACGCAGAGAAAACAGTATTATTAATTTATAAAATTGTCTGATGGCACTGAATGTAAATGTCACTAAGTAGTAAGCACTCCACTGATATGGCTATCACTCGCCGCGAAGAAAATTAATGTTGGTTTTCGTCCAAACCATCTCCTTTTTCTAGATTTTCAGTGAGGGCTCAGGGCCAGTGCTGTATCCTGCAGCGCTTGCCAACTGTTCTCACTGCCGTGAGGTCGCTTGTTTTTGTTGGCCACCGGGCCTCTGTTGGTTCTGCCACTAGGCGTTCGAGCTGCCTGAGCCGGCATTCTGATATATTTGATACTGATTTAATATTCACACCACATAATTCTTCCTAAGAGTATTCACACCACATAATTCTTGCTAAGAGTATTCACACTATCATTATATTCCACTTTTATAATGTATGTAAGTTATTAAATAGAATTAAATGTTTAATTACGTAGTTCTATTTAAAAACTTTTTTACTTTTCATGTTAGCGCGCAAATCAGTGTTGCCAACTGGTTATCAGGAATTAGGGCTAGATCAAATTCAAAAAAGGGGTATATTTGCCCAAAAAAAATAAAAATGGGCTAAATAGCCAATTCATTACGAAAAGAACTTGATTCTTTAAAATAATTTATAATTTTTGTGTGTAGTTTAAAAATAAAATACAAAATTTCGGATATGTTATTGTTTATTGACATTTCAAAAATTAACAACCAGCTTGAAGAGTTAATCAACCAATCAATCAATCAATAAGGAGTTAATCTATCTATCTTGTTTTTTAAAAACCTGGAAAACATGTTTATTTTAAGCAGTTTATATGTTGGCGTCTTCATCAGATGAGTCTTCGTTGAATTCGCTGCGTCCCTCGTGAGGCTTTTTCAAAATAAATGTATATTTTTCTTAAGGTCAAATGAGGGCTAGATTTGGGGCTAGGGGCTAAATCATTATTTTTGGAGCTGAACAAGTCGAAATAGGGCTAGATCTAGCACCGAAGGGGCTGAGTTGGCAACACTGGCGCAGTTGGCAAATGCAAAAACGTCATGTCAATGTCAATTCGACAATAAAATAGCGTTTAGTTATTTGTTCGTTACGTAACTATAATAATTATATTAACAGCAGTTTTTTTCACATAAATTTGGCAATAGTGACTGTTTATGATATTTTGAACGTTTTTACAACTGAATAAATCCCTAATACATTTTTTAACGCCTTATTATAACATTTTAATGTTAATCAGCACTGAAATAGCGTGCGTCGAAACTTAACTCGAATACTACAAATTGGATAAAACGAAACGCAAAAAAGACCGTATAAAAGGTCCATTGGATTCACTTTTTATCATTCGTTCCAAGGCCATTGTCACCAGTATAGTTACAAAATTCCTAGTAATCGCGAGATGAAATTCATCAATGGGGTTCGGCTTGAACGCCATTGCCAGAGACACAAGAGTTACGAAATCAGCCCGCCGGTCGGTCCCCCCGACATGAAACCCAGCACGGCTGACATGGCTGGGTACAGCAGATAGTTTTTTGCCGCCGTAATAATTGAGTCGAGGGAAATTGGGTCCGGGTATTGGATGTCGGTCACTCGTACGGCCGTCATATCGTGGTTGCCTGCTTCCATCCGGGAATACAGAACGTACAAACGCCTGGGTTCGATGACCTCTGTAGCCAGCGACTGTGTGGTTATGGCTGGGGTGCCGCTGGTAAGCACCGTGCAGGGTTGGGCGGCATGAGCGCCGGTCATGTGGTTAGTGATGTGGGCATCACATTCCACCCACATACCAAGAGGTCGAAGTGTTTCGTTGTCTTCATCGGGGTACACCACTATAGGTGCGTACCTAGCGAAGTCAACCGTTGCTATGGTCTCTAGCTTTGAAGCGGCTTTGTCATGGGAGATGAAGAGCCCCTTCCTGTGCTGGCCAGCATACCGAAAAACCCCGCGCTGCGGCGGTTCTTCCTCCGGGAGTGCGAGCTTCCTAGACCACTGAGTTGTTAAAATGCATGGCATGGGATGGTACGAGAGCCAGTTGGAATCAGCAAAGGGGTCCAGTCCGTAGTACTCTGCCGTGCAATCCTCGTCCCAGGCGTGCCACGGCAATATCATGGTTGGTATGTCGATGTACCCACAGAGGCCGTTTGTTGCCATGCGTATGAGATGCGTATAGGTGTTCCTCGTGGTCAAGTCGTCGGCGACTGCCTCATAACCAACCCATGATCGCAGCGACAGATCCGAACGCGCAAACAAAACCGCTGTCTGCAAGGTCAGCGCCATGCTTAACATGCGAAACCAGCCTCTAGTACCCTCCGCCGAAGTGAAGCCGTTATGTATGTCTTCGGTGATAACCAAACCCATATACGTCGCCACCCGCGACATCGAGTCCATTGTTTTTAGAACCATTGCTGGCGCATGGACTGCAGGCTTGAACGTCGTCCACCGTCGCCCGCGATGTTCTGGGCATACGCTGGCGCATGGACTGCAGGCTTGAACGTCGTCCACCGTCGCCCGCGATGTTCTGGGCATACGATTGACACCACGCCCTGCGTATTGGCAGCGCCCGAATAGGGACGAGCAAGTGGGCTGATGGCGCCGAAGTTGAATCCGACCATCAAACGACGAGTTTCCACTTGGTCCCCTCCAGATAGCGCTCTTGACGCTAGGTAGTCTGATGTTGGGTACAGGTGAGGGCCTGGTTCTCCGTCCATGACCCAAGCTCCATGCAGAGGCACGTTGACCTGGTATTCCACGTTCTCCGCTGGTATCATGATAGGAGGATACTGCGCACCGTGCAACTCAGCTGCCACACTACTCGCCCGCTTTGCAACCCCGTCAATTGCAAGCTTGCTCTCGATCTCATTTATTGCGGTCACTAGGTCGGATCCGCCAGCCGCAGCCTGGAAAGGCACCCACCAGACAGCAACTAGGTCATCGACGGGCGTAGGAACAGGCAATGGTTGGTCCGGTTGTTCGTGCCTGTAAGCGCTCGCCACTGGGATTTGATACCCCACGCTCGTGATGGAATCGGGAGCAGATGAGGTAGTGCAATCAGTTAGCACAAGAACTGCGTGAATTGGTCCGGGTATGTATGCCAGGTTACTGCGGGGGAATAGACGATAGGATCCCATTTGCATACGTTGCCCCTGGTGTTGTGGGCTGTTGAGCTGTCCGTGGACAATGTGGTTCACGGTACCGTTAGTATATCCACTTGTCAAGAACGAAAGCATGTATGGAATCAGTGCTTTGGTTCGCATGAGATCGTTGCTGACAGGGATCGCTACCCACGTTTCGTCCATACTGTCCAACGAGAAGTTGTTAATCCCACCTCCGATCCCAGGGAAAGGAGTGTTGAAGTTTAGGAACACATACTCCGTGAACATGTCGTGCGGCACTGCTATAACTGATCCCCCCACTGGTTCTCCTTGAAAAGTCTCTAGTTGTATTTCGCCTATGGGGGTAAAGTTCCGCATCCATTTATACACTATCGGGTCCGGCGGGCTCCCATGGGCCGCGGTCGCCGTCAGCATATTGTATGCTCGGGCCAAAGGGGCTTCGTCTTTGTAGGAACCATTTCCACGCTGCATGTGCTTAACCATAGTTATGACACTAGCGGAATCCTTCATGGTTGATCCTTTGACCAAAGCCCCGAGTGCGCCAGTGGCGTTTGGGTCCGTAATACGTTCAGCAACATGGTTATACAGTGAGCTGTATGGAACGACTTCGTCCTCGTTCGCCCACGTGTTGACGCCGACGCTGTACACTGGTACTGTGTCACTGAACGTATTCCAGTTGTTGTTGTCGATCCCTGCTGCCACCGCACGTCTACGGCGCATCCGTGAAACTTGTGATCGTTTGCATTTGAGATTTTGAACCAGTGTCAGAAGCCATCCTACATGGATTTTATGTAGATGACTTCAGCTGGGGCTCAGATGATTCAGCTCAGCTAATAGACATTTGCCAAGGTGTAATAAACCAACTAAAGAGTGGTCAATTTAATTTGAGAAAATGGAACTCAAACAACACACATATTATACAAGAATTAGTTGGAGAAAATAGCAGTGATGAGCTACTTAACTTAAGTAACAATGAGTATTCCAAACCTTTAGGCCTACACTGGGCATGCAAAGCTGATGAACTGCTGTTTTCCACCAACATTCTACAACACAAATACATAACAAAGCGCACTATCCTCTCAAGCGTTGCACAAGTATTTGATCCAATAGGGCTGATCGCGCCATGTCTTTTACAAGGGCGGGTTATTCTACAGGAATTATGGTCAGCCAAAATTCCATGGGATACAGTTGTTTCAGACAAAATTCAAAAAGTCTGGTGCAAATTCATGGAATCTTTGAGGTATATAGACAACATTAGAATACCTAGACATGTTACATGTGAATATCCCATCAAATGTGACATACACACATTCAGTGATGCGTCACTGACCGCATACAGTGCCTGTATTTTTGTTCGCTCTGTTGATAGTGACAACAATGTTTCAGTACGGCTGCTCACCGCGAAGTGCCGTGTCGCGCCTATCAAACCAATGACAGTGCCACGGCTAGAGCTGTGTGGAGCACTTTTAGCGTCGCGTCTAGCTGACAAAGTCAAATCCGCTCTGCGAATGGAAATTAACAGCTTCACTTACTGGTGTGACTCGATGGTTGTTTTAAGTTGGATCAAGACAGCTAAGACTGAACTTTTAAAACCGTTTGTCTACAATCGAATTCATGAAATCAACACACTCACTGAGCCTAACTCGTGGATGTTCTGCAAAACTCATTTGGTTCGTTCTTGCATTTGACAGATGATGTCTTGCATTCATTGACCTATTGCATTTGACAGATGATGTCTTGATTTATTCATCTATATAATAGGCCAGTTATCATAAAAGAGTTTCTCCCACGGAGAAAACACAGCACAGACAGTCGTGGCCATCAAGTCAAGCATTTTTCGGTGAACGAGGTCCAGCAGTTTCATACAAGCACAGTAAGAGCCTCGATCGGAACCAGTTCTATACAAGTAAATTAATAGCCACGATCGGAACCAGTTCCGTACAAGTAATTTAAAAGCCTCGTATGGAACCAGTTCTGAAACTCCGGTTCTGTAGGCGGCCGAAGGGGATAAAAGTTACATCTTGTCTATGGACTTTCGTCAGCAAACGTCAAATATCGTGCTGTCGCTGTCAATATTCATATTGTCATTTGAACTACGACTTATGAGACGAAAATTCAAAAAGTTTTAGAAAGTTTGTCGAGTTGATATTGTGAACGATATTAAAAATACTTGGTGAAGTGAAAGTTATTAAAAATAGTTGGTAAGTAGTAAAAACTTAAAAGTACTCTAAACAATATGTAGTTACGTAAAATAAATAAATCAGTTGCTATAACTAAATTATTCATTAAACTTTTTCCCAATTAGAAACAGTTGCAATCTTGCGGACTAATATACATTTGCAAAATTATTGTTTTAGAAATGGAATCCAGAGCAAGGGCTAGTGGACAACAATTCTCAACTCTCTTGGAGTTCATGGAGAGGTAAAGTTTGAGTTCAAAAGTAATTCTTGTGCACTTATGAAATTACACTTCAGTCTCGAGTTACAATCTTAGTGGGTCAAGTACCTACCTATTGGGTGAATGAAAGGGCGCGATTTAGAATGAAGTACCTAATTACTAAAGGACTCTTTGTTAATATTTGTTTCAGCCATGGTGACCTTGCCAAACCTCAGCCTGGTGCGTCTAAAAGCTGAACGCTTGTGGCAAGAGTTGGCAAACACACTAAACTCGATTGGTGATGGTGTTAATAAGACTCCGGCCAAATGGAAAAAGGCATTTACTTTTACACTTATTTATATAAGCATGTTAAAATAATCAAAGTCCACAAACTTCATGATAATTTGCATTTATTCTTATACTGTGCTTAAACCATTACTTTATGAATTTAAGGTGTGGGCAGATTGGAAATCTAAAACAAAAAAAAAAGCACTGATAATACGTCGTCATGCAAGTGGCACTGGTGGTGGTCCAAATAGCAGGCTTACTCTAACAGGTTTGGAAGCAAGGGTCTTGGGAATCATTGGTGCACTGGCGGTAGAGGGACACTCTGAGATTGAAGAGCAAGGATTTAATGTTAGTAGACATAACTCTTAACTACATAGGAACCCAATGGACGTCACGTATGCGCTGAGGGAAATATATTCCGGTATATATTCCTCGGCTACCCGTATTAGGTCTGTTGAGCAGAAAGGGTACAAAGGAGCGAAAATACCTAGCACCCTCCCCAACACCCTTTTTCTAGTGCACACGCAGGAAGAAAAGGAGACCCTCATAAGCTAGGGATATGGGACAGGCACTGGGTCGCGAACCCTTACCATTCATGAAGCTCAAGGACTAACGTACGAGTCGGTAATCGCCATCAAGACCAAGGCCAAAATGAAGCTGCACGAAAGCGTCCCGCACGCAGTTGTTGCGATATCACGGCACACCGGGACCTTCATTTATTACGCCGACGACATCGAAGACGATGCCATCAGTCGATTCGTGCCGCGAGCGTCGGCTACGTCACCGAAGACCATCAAGGAGTACAACCTCCAAATGGCCATAAAAGATCGGAACGTGGCGGTGATGGAGGCTCTGGGCCGGGAGGAGGCAACGAATCAGACGATATTAAAGTGACCACTGATAGAGTCAAGCAAAGACTGGATCTACTGGTGATTGCTTTAATTGACAAGAGGAAAAAAAATATACTAGAGTAAAACAGTATAGTATAATTAATAAAGTAAGTAATCGTACTGTTGTAGGCATTGCGTGTATACCCGGAGCACTCACGCTCACTAAAAAGCTTCTTCTTGCGGCGGCGTCGTGTGTCGGGTCGCCCTCTTCCCTCCAATATGGTTGAGGAGAGCGATGGCTGGCACATGCGTCAACTCGTGAACGGGTGCTGCTTGCGGGAGCTGGACTGCTCGGAGTATACACGCAATTCTAGCAATAATTAGTAATACTTAGTTAGGTTCCTTTGGTATATTATTTTTGTAAAGCCTTCAGCTTTTAAGTTATTAAGTGTAAAATTTAGTTTATAAAAAAATGTAAAAGTTCACAAAAGGCACGGACCCACAGTCCGTGGAGCTAATAAATAATTAAAATAAAAAAAACTATTAACTACAGATTTATACAAATACATGGATGAACGATGGATCTAGGTAGACCATTCCTTGTAGCACTCTTCGGAATAGCCATGTCGCAGCAGTCTTAAGCCCGATACAGGCATAGCTATAATATAAATAATATAATTATGTTGTCGAAAAAAATATATAGTACTTTTGTTATGTAGTTTATCTATCTTCATATTTTTCAGAGACCATCAGCTGCACCATCACAACTTGAGCTTGAGAGGCCATTTAATATAAATGAACCACCACAATTCAACATTGATATTGTCATTGAAGATGGTATGTATGATGGTTTTACTGGATGTAGTTTTTTCATTAATTTAGAAAACAGTTCCAATTGAGAACTTATTTCTATTGCAGAAACTGTGCCAGCACCATCTCCATCTCCACCGCTTCCGGCAGTAATAATACCATCACGAGCGTCCACCAGCCGGCAACAGCTGCCTACACCGGCGCGGCGCTCACCACCTCGAGCTGCCACTCTGCCCACGCCTGTCACCCCGCCTCCAACTCAACATCATGCAGACATATTATCACCTTCTTCCATTACTTCTCCTCTTCGCCGGCGGCGTCTGGGTGCTCGCCGAAGGCGAGGACTTACTCCATTTGACTGAGCGGCAAGCGAGTTTGTGGCCATCGAACAGCGCCGTCTTCGATTGGAGGACAAACGGGAGGAAAACGAAGCTCGCAGGATAGAGGTGGAGCACGACAGAAATAATATTATGACACGGTTTGCAGATATTGCTGAAGCGTTCCTTCAGCAATATCTGCAAAATAGGGATTGAGACTTTAGCACTTGAGCAAGTTAGTTTCTATGATAATAGTGTATAATAAGGTTAGTATTTTAAAGTAGTAGTGTGTAGTTTTGCAGTATTAGTTAGTTAATATGATTAAGTCTATGTTTATGTAATAAATACAAAATATATTTATACATGCATTTTTATTGTTTAATGAAGCACCAGTACCTGCAGAGTGCTCTACAATACAATAGTTTATTGATAACACCAAAGTTACACAAATTCAAACACACAAAGTCAAATTTCATTAAGTAACAAAAAATAATTACTAAGTAATCATAATACCTTAATAATCTCATACTTTAAGTAAGCTT
Source organism: Erannis defoliaria (assembly GCA_905404285.2). Classification (NCBI taxonomy): domain Eukaryota; kingdom Metazoa; phylum Arthropoda; class Insecta; order Lepidoptera; family Geometridae; genus Erannis; species Erannis defoliaria. Next base: position 3,132,851 of record FR990066.1, on the reverse strand, counting down.
CAATGTCATAAAACAAATTCTTTTGTAACCACACTTGGTTTTGCAGCATGCAGTAGAAGGTAAATCCCAAATGAAAGCAGGTATGCGGTTGTAGATTACGTGCCCCAAAATATACACAGAGATCTCTGTCTTGACGAAATGGTGTGATGGGGTTATCAGTTGGTCTTTATTGTTATTGCTTCGTAAATCTAACTTGCTGTGAACGCCCCTATGTTGAAAGGTATATATGTTGAACAGGGCTACCTGGTAAATAATAAAAGATTTGAAGTTCCCTATATACCTCTACGCATAAGATGTCGTCCTGATTTTACATCTATTCTTATAACCTACTTATAATTAAATTGAGCATTGCTCTGCCTTGAATTAATTCATTCTGGCTGTCGGCATTGGAGGCTGCTGTGAGTACTGAGTAATCATCACCACCATCTTCGTCAACTGCAGGGATAACTTGTATGTGTAACTTAGCCTTAATTGCTATGTTGTGTAATCACAACATGCAATTGTTATTCTGCTAGCTACACTCGGATGGTAGTGCAGAACTCGGTCCTTCAGCAAACACCTCCAACGCGATTTCAGCAAACCGAAGCAACGCTCTATTAGATTCCTAGCTAGCACATGGCGCGATGTGTACGTCTCTGCTTGAGACCCAGGAGCAGCATGTAGCACAGGCGTCATCAGCCAAGGCCTCTGTGGATAGCCAGAATCACCTGAAACCGACCAAACAACATCTGTAATAACCTGCCTAAGTTCTTGTATTATTAAAGAAGAAACTAGGAATGCCATAAGTGTTAGGTAGAGATGCAGCCTTAATGTAATTAGGCTCATTACCTAGACGCAATCACTCGCACAGTGTTTACAGTTTCCCATCTTACTCTATTCTGACTGTCATGATTGAATTATTGTATTTATTAACATAATATACAGAGTATTTTGCTTGTTACCTTGTATAATCAAACAAATGGGAGAAAAGCTAATGAATGTGTGTTTGTTAAATCCGATACTAAAGAATGATTATACTGTTATGCGACGGAATTAAGATTGGAGGTCATCTCAATTAGTCAAGATTCAGGGAGCGTCGCAATGGCGCGGTTTCTTAAAGTTAAATTAAAATAAAAACCGATTTGAAGTCTGCTCAGAAGGACATGAGCTTATTTAATGCCTTTAAAATATTAAAACTACATTAGAAATAAAAATGTTAACCTACTTAAAATAGCTGAGGGGTTGAAGCTCTCAAGTGGCTCCCAGCCCATGGTGTCAACAAAAAATTGGGTATGTCACGCGAGGCATCTACCTGCTTGGGCTGGTAACATAACTACCTATCCTAGAAGTGCATGTTTTTTGCCATGTATTTGGCCTTATAATCCAAGACATAATTAGCTATTTCCATTCCGAGTTTTATCCAAACCCTATGTCATTATGGTGTAACAAAGTACTAAAACATACAAATATTCACATCATTTCTTCTATTAGCGTGCTGTGGTAAAGTTGAGATTTAAACACACTACAACATGTTTTTCATTAGTTCTAAAATGTGTATCAAATCAAATAGTTTATTTGCAAGAATACAAGTACATAACCATTTTGAGCAGGAGATGAGCAAATGTTTGAATTCTAATTCTAGTTTGTTTGTAATTGTATTATAACTAATAACTAAAATAATTATAAATAAAATAGACGCCTTACCTAGTAACCAAACATGCTCCCCGTTTTGATGTAGTCCACGCATATAATGGCTCTGCTTGACTCGCAGACCATATATAAGAGTCATGGGTAGCTCCACCAAACTTAGAATTTACATTTGTAATTTCCATGTTGTGATTGCATACCTGTAAGCATAGGTTATATACAGTACTGTGAAGAAGAGATCTTTGAATTGGTTTTCCTTTATATTATGATATTCTATCATCATTCATCATTTTCAGGTAGTAATTGTCCACTGCTGAGCATAAATGCCTCTCTTCTTGTACGACACTCATCCCAGTCTTGTGCCAATCTTATCCAGGTTCTGTGACAATCTAATTGATGATCTATAGAGATTGCATAAACAAATAACTAATAAGCTTTAAAATCACATAATTATTACACCTATCTGTTTCATGTGTAAATATTACTCACCATCTGAACATTTAGGGAGTGGTATCCTTTTCTGTTGTAATACAAATGTTCCTCGTTCACTGGCTTTACAATCGCAACATGGGTACAGTCAATACAGCCTATAATGCCCGGCAAATTGTATCTCCTTTGAAATCTGTAAAATCATAGGTACTTACATAATAAATCAAGCAGGGCAGGGTGTATACACATAGAGACAAAAGCTCCATCTGTACTAACTTTATACAGAAAACTCTATTTACTTTATGTTACTCAACAAAGGGTAGGTACATAATACTGTAAAATATCAATAAGATTTAAAAGTATAGAATATTAGGTAGATATTAGCTAAATATGAAATATATACTTACTCTTCTTTGATAAGTGCACGTTCTTGTGGTGTTCGTGGAAAAGTAATCCACTTGTTTACAATAGAGTTATGGTTGAGGGCCTCGACAACTTCTCTAATGCAACGACTTGTTGTCCTCTGAGTAAGATGTTGAGTGACCCCCACAACCCTTTGATACGACCCCGTAGCTAAAAAGCTAAGGCTGCAAAGCAACTGAAAAAGTATGAATAATAAAATATGACTGCTAAACAAAGTTCAATGCAAGACAAAGCAAACCAAAACACAACAAAATCAAGATAAGTGCCTACTTTATTAAGTATTCCTCCTATTTCTGTATTGTATTAATTTATTCATAAGTCTTATGTTACTCCAAATAATATTAACAGTAAATAAATTAAAATAAATAAATTTCCTATTTCTTACCTTTATTTCAAATGGTATCTCTAGAGACCCTTTCAGTGTAGTTGTCTCCCGTAATTCTCGGCAAAGCTGTTTAAATACGAATTTGCTAAGCCGAAAATGCTCTATAAATAATTCTTCTGGCATTTCGTCAACACTTTCCAATTGCTGCCGGGAATGATTTCTTCTTTGGCGTCTAAGCCAAACACTTTCATTTCGTGCAGCCCACAGTAAACGCAGCGTATGCATTTTATTATTATTTCACAACAAACAACGCTGAAAAACACTTATTGACTGCGTAAAATAGCTATTTTGTTTCGTTTTCTACAGGGTATTGGCTTTCGCTTAGGTTTCCATCGATGGAATCGAAAACTAGCGATAACACTAGAGGTGGAACGTATATACTGCAACAGCACCCTTATCATGGACGTTCGCGATTCCGATTGCGATAGCATGCCATCCTGCTCGTACCAAACCACTCGCGCCATGCACCCTCCTGCTCGCGCACGCTCGCAATCAGAATCACGAACGTCCATGATAAGGGCACTGGTTTCAAGACTAGGTTTCGGCCGCCACGTCTCAAGACTAATGAGGCATTAGGCTTGTGTAGCTCACGTACTAAGAAGAGTTAGGAATTAATTCCCACTACTGAACGAGAACGAACGATTCCATAAGCATTTTCTTATTAGCTCAACTGTACTACTAAGAAGTGCTCGGATAAATTATGCCGTATTCCTACGAGATAGAGTCGAAATTAATATTTTTTCTTATTAGCTCAAAAGAACTATTAACAGGTGCTCGGATAAATTATGCCGTATAGTTACGTGTTAGAGTCGAAATTAATATTTTTGTGAAAGACAGAGTTAATACCATGTAGGAACTAAAGTAACAGACTGAATGAATAACTAGAATGAATACATAACATCGTTATCGTACTTCGCGCTCTTTCTTTCATTATGATTGATAGAGAGAGTACCTAGTACGTGACATGGCGCCGGCGTCTCGTCTCTTCATTTCTGCGTACTGAGGCGTCGAGTGTAGGTAGTCGTTGTCTATTTCGTCAAATCTAGCGATCGAATTTAGTAAGTTTTCTGAAATAATAATTACCTAACTATGTCTAAATCAGTGCTTAACTACTAACATTTTTTAGCTTTTGGTTGTGGACTGTTCTCAGTGAGTGAATGTGCTTAACTGTGGTGAACAGCTTTAATTTGTTTTTGTGGGTTTCGGTGTTTTTCTTTATATACTTACTGTACTGTGGTGCACGTACGTACATAGTTGTTAGATATTTAGACACGAATACAACATGGCACCAACTAGAGCTAAGCGAAGTAATATATGGCATCATTTTATCGATGAAAAAGACAAAACACGGGCCAAATGCAAGTATAGCTCAATATATTTAAGTACTAAAAGCGGATCACTTGGGAATCTAAATCGTCATTTAACTAGTAAACATCCCACAGTTTCATTGGACCTACAGAGGCAACCAACACCGAGTACGAGTACAGAAGAATGCTTGAACACGAACTCCATATCTTTGACGAGTAATATGGTGCTTGAAACTTCACAACAGCACAGATCAAGCAATCTTCGTATAGATGATGATGCACCACAAACGATACGCTCCAACAGTGCAATGGTACCAATCACAAATTATATCCGCAAACCAGCTTCTAAGCGAAGGGTGGAGCTAGTAGACAGACAAGTTGTGTCAATGGTGACTAAAGGTCATCACGCGCTGCGCCTTGTGGAAGAGCCCGAGTTTAGGAAGCTCATAGAAATGGTATCGAACTGTCCCGGTTATCAGCTACCAACCAGAAAAACACTAACAAATACTTTGATCCCTCAAACTTATTGTGAAGTTTTCGAAGACATTAAAAAAAAGCTGGCTGAAGCACATGCTGTTTGCCTGGGGACGGATGGATGGACATCGATAACAAACCAGTCGTATATCGCTGTAACAGCACATTTTATAAATGCACAAACAAAATTAACGACTGTTTTGCTTGGGTGTATTAATTACCACGAACAATACAATACAATACAATACAATTCTTTATTCATAACGCCTAGTTATAAGTCATTGGTATCAATTAAATTTTACAATAATTTAATTTAATTCATTAAAATAACATTAATATAATTAAGTAATAACATAGGTACTTAGTCAATTGATCATATAAAATAGTAAAATCGTATTTTATAATAAATAAATTAGATAATTAATAGTCCTGCAATCTAAGAAACTCCTCTAGATTATAGAATTGTTCCTGGAGGAGCCAGGACTTCAGTTTATTTTTAAACGCCGCGACGGAAGATGCACCCCGCACGGTGGCGGGTAGTCGGTTATAGATAGCAGGCCCTCCAACGTAGACTGACCTCTCAGACTTGGCTAGCCTGTGACTCGGTGTGACAAGCTGATCTTTTTTAATGTTGCTTCGTAAGTTAAAAGTGGGGAAGACACCCCTCCGGCGGAACATATCCAGATTCTTGTGCGTAAATAGAGCCATCTGGAAGATGAGCTCACACGGAAGTGGGAGTATACGGAGTTCCTTAAAAAGTTCGACGCACGAGACAACGTCTGTAACTCCGAAAATGGCGCGAATGGCACGTTTTTGCATAACAAAAGCTCTATTGAAGTCAGCGGTGCGGCCCCACAACTCCAACCCGTATGTGATATTGCTATGGACGCACGGAAAAAAAAAATCGTTTAAAATCAAGAATATATCTATTGGTCAAGACATTCCGTGATTCGTATATGGGGAAAACAATATATTCTTGAAATTAGTAAATATTTGTCTTGATAATATTCTTTCGACAAAGAATTTATTAACTCCGAGCAAGACATTATTGTATTCTTAATATGAGAAAGTAGTGATTTCTTTGTTTAAGTAGATCATAATTTTAAATTCGAGAATCTGTAATTCTCATATTTAAATATTTATTTATTCACTTGAGGCGTTTGCACTATTGATTAAAGACATTCTATACTCCCAAGAAAAAATACACTGTTTTGAATAAAGAATATATTTATTGGTCAAGACATTCCGTGATTCGTATATGGGGAAAACAAAATATATTCTTGAAATTAGTAAATATGGGTGTCTTGATATTATTTTATCAAATATTTGAGCAGAACATTTGCATTATTGACTGAATACATTATATTCTCCCAACAACGACTGAAATTATTTGAGAGAAAAACAAGAGCTTCTTAACTAAAGCCGTGACATATTTCAGTGAAGCAGCTTAAGTTTTTGCATCAATTTTTATTCCTTTTTTACGGAGATTAGTTTATCTACATTGAAGAACGCAATTAATCTTACTCAAATAATTAGTGTTCTTTGGTGAATAATTTTCATTCTTAATTCGAGAGATGAGATTGTCTTCGTTGAATAATTTTAGTGTTCTGGATTCGAGAAAATTGTATGACAAGTTAGTCTTAATTCAATATTATTACCTAATTTGTATAGAGATAAAATTATCTTCACCTAATAGTGTGAATGATTTTGCTTCATTAATATATGTGTGTTCAGTGAAGATATTTCAATCTTTAGTCCAATAAAATTATTTTCCTAGTGTAAAGAAATATTTATTCTTGGTTTAATAATATGTGCATTTTAATGAAATAAAAATCAATTCTTGGTTCAATAAACTATATGTTTCATACGGAGATCATATTGTTTTTTGTAAAGAATAACATTTCTATTGGTTCAAAGATAGTGTATTTCACATGAAGGAGTGTTAGTTCTTGCTTTGATTCACTGCGGGTTTTATACGGAGATCAGATTGTTTTTTATGGAAAATATTAATTATCTTGGGTCAATGATAGCATTTCGTATAAAGAAACCTCAGTTCTTGCTTTGATTCATTGTGTGTTTTATACGGAGATCTGATTGTTTTATGGAAAATATCAATTATCTTGGTTCAATGATAGTGTATTTCACATGAAGGAGTGTTAGTTCTTGCTTTGATACATTGCGTGTTTTATAAGGAGATCTGATTGTTTTTATGGAAAATATCAATTATCTTGGTTCAATGATAGTGCATTTCACATGAAGGAGTGTTAGTTCTTGCTTTGATACATTGCGTGTTTTATAAGGAGATCGGATTATTTTCTATGGAAAATATCGATTATCTTGCTTCAATGATAGTGCATTTCACATGAAGGAGTGTTAGTTCTTGCTTTGATACATTGCGTGTTTTATAAGGAGATCGGATTGTTTTTATGGAAAATATCAATTATCTTTGGTCAATGATTAGCATTTCGTATGAAGGAGCTTCAGTTCTTGGTACAATTCATTACAAAGATTATTGATATTTTCCATTTTCTGCAATTAGATATCCTTATAAAACCTGAAATGGATCAAAAAGCACTAAAACTCACATACAAGATTATGCAATGAGATATCCTTATAAAACCTGAAATGAATCAAAAAGCACTAAAACTCACATACCAGATTATGCAATGAGATATCCTTATAAAACCTGAAATGAATCAAAAAAGCACTAAAACTCACATACCAGAAATGGAAGCTGGTGCATTAAGGTTGATCTCCATATAACCACTTTCTTTCGGTTTGTCAATTTGATCTCCGCATATCTTCCAGTCTGCAATTAATTCAGGTAAGTTAAAGGTCGTCCATGATAAAGGTAAAGTTGTTAGAACTAAAATACAATAGAGAAAATTTAGTCATTTATTTTAAATAAAAATCAAATTTACAAATTACAAAATAATATAAGTAGTAAATGATCTAAGAAGTTCCGTTATTACATACAATGTAAGTTAAGGCCCAGAATTTTTGTCGCCGCTATCTTGCTTGCACATCTCGACATTTTTAATTATATACATTCACAGTGTGAATTAAAAAAAAGTGGATCGGTGAATTTTTACAATAACCTCATGAAATATTTAATTGTTTTTTCTGTTGTATTTTTTATATTATTGAAGGAATTTGGGCTGAACAGTTTTTCCCAAATCGCTTCGCTTATACAAAACGTATTAAAATAAATGTATTAAAACATTTCAAGCAGTTATAGTAAAAAAAAAACACCGATCCACTTTTTTTAAATTCACACTCTGTGCATTTATATAATTTATAATGTTGAAATGTGCGAGCGAGACAGCGGCGACACAAATTCTGGGCCTTAATGATTCTAACCATTATTTTAATTTTGAGATCTTTCATTAATGTTAAGAAAATTTAATTCAATCAATAATCTTTAAACAATTAAAAGAGACATTTCAAATAAGAAGTAACTCGGTGCACGACAATATTTCGGCTTTTATGGAAAAATGGAACATTTTAAATGATCCAAGAAGTCATACTCTAGTAAGTTGACACAATTTATAAGTTTTAAACTAAGAACACAAAGTATGTTCTGGAGCTTATGGCATTATGAATGACTCTAAAATATAGTAAAAAATAAATGATCTAAGAAGTTCCGTTATTACATACAATGCAAGTTAAGGCCCAGAATTTTTGTCGCCGCTATCTCGCTTGCACATCTCGACATTTTTAATTATATACATTCACAGTGTGAATTAAAAAAAGTGGATCGGTGAATTTTTACAATAACCTCATGAAATATTTAATTGTTTTTTCTGTTGTATTTTTTATATTATTGAAGGAATTTGGGCTGAACAGTTTTTCCCAAATCGCTTCGCTTATACAAAACGTATTAAAATAAATGTATTAAAACATTTCAAGCAGTTATAGTAAAAAAAACACCGATCCACTTTTTTTAAATTCACACTCTGTGCATTTATATAATTTATAATGTTGAAATGTAAAATCAAATAATTCTAGCGCCATCTCTTGGAAACCTGGGTTGGACTATGAACCTTAATATTTACACTATTAATCAACATATTTATGAGATCTATTCATTAATCTATAAACAACTTATATGAACATATTTATTAAGATCTATCTATTCATTAATTAATGAACAATTTAAATCAACTCTATTCATTTATATTTAAACATTATAAATAAACATAATTATTGAGATCTATTCGATAACCTCTTAGCAATTTTAAAAATTGTTTTATTTTGAGATCTTTTCATTAATCTTAAGAAAATTTAATACAATCGATAATCTTTAAACAATTAAATATATTTAAAATCAACTTACTTATTCATTTACATAATTAAAGAGAAAAAAACAGGACTTAAACGCGATATGAACCTTATTTATTTACCTCGACGTTTCGACCGAATTTCAACGGCCGTGGTCACGAGTAGTTTGAAGAATGCGGGTCATGAGGTACTGGGAAATGAGGTTACCGCCATCGCCTGCCCACATTTAGTCTTCAGAAATCATAGGGTTGTCACTACGGTACACGATACTGACCGTATACCGACCTGTTCCACGATGCACACATTTGTCAATAACGGGATTCTACGACGCCGATAATCTAAATCCATCATTCAGATTATCAGCGTCGTGGAATCCCGTTATTGACAAATGTGAGATTCGTGGAGTGAGTCTGGAGAAGCCTGTGGATATGGTCAGTGTCGTGTGCTGTGGTGACAACCCTACGATTTCTGAAGACTAAATGAGACCACGGCTGTTGAAATTCGGTCGAAACGTCGAGGCAAATAATGTTCATATCGCGTTTACGTCCTGTTTCTGCTCTTTCATTACTTATTAAGACATATTCTATAATTTTTCAACTTCTTAAATCAACATACTGGTAAAGTCCAATTTTATGAATAATATTGGGTGTTGTGCAGTAGCAATCATGTAAAGTAATTAGTACAAAATTATTTGTACAGCTGATTAAATAAGCCATGAAATGTTGAGAATAATTTAACGTTTCAAGAACTTTACAATTGAAGTAAACATTACTTTCATCAGATTCACTTAAATATATTTGTTCATTTTTAGAAATACTGGCATATCTTGGTTATATTTATACAAGATAACATTCTTATTACAATAAGATATGCCATTAATTTCTATAAAACTAACACAATTATAAACGTCACCGTCTATTTTTGGCATATCTTTTATTTTCAATACTTTGCCATGACAATAGTGATTTTTCAATCTGGTGTTAGCAACTAGTCTATGACTGTTCGATAGTTGATGCCTCGTTGCAAGTGTAAGTGGCAAGTTTTTACGGCTAGATATTGACTGTGCTATTTTTTTAAATTCTTTATGCTTAGCCTCAAATTTGAAAGCACTTATTAATATTGGTGGACCCACTTTTTGTATAATTCTTGGATAATGTAACAGAAAGTGATGTTTCGGCTTAAGTGTACAATTGAATAAATGTACTAAATTTTCCATGTATGTTTCTATTAAAGCTTTCAAATAGTCTATCAACTGCATAGTGAAAATCTGAGATGTCAAGATGTCTGTAATTTCTAATAGAGTTAAGTATTGTTTCCACACTGGGTCATTTTCTGGAACTAAGTCACCGATTATGTATCTTAAATTTCGAACAAAGCACAACATTTCTGAGGCTGAAAACATTATTTTGCCACTTAATAGGTTTTGTTTTGTGACAGGCGGAGGACAATTTTTTTCGGACTTTAAATATGTAAAGTACTTGATTCTAGAATTTAAGTTGTCCAAATCAAAAAAATTACTTTCAACAAAATGTTTGATCATCAAGCACATGTCATAACGGTGTATGCCTTCACATAAGTCGTGCATGACATCGCAAGTAACGTTGCTGTAAGCATGAAAATAATTTAAAATATGCCAAATACATATTTCCTTCACACCAAAACCGTTATTAAAATGTTCATTATAATCATGCTCTTTGCGAATGAATTCAGTTCGTTCTTTGGTATCGGTTTTTGTTTGATCTTTGTGGACTGTGCAAAATCTACAGAAATAATTGGAGGAGAAACTTTCGTGAAAACCTAAAATTGAATGCAGCCCTAAATTGTCTCCCGAAATGTTTGCTACACCAAAACCAACAGTTAAAGTGGAGTTCTTGAATTTTACATTTATCCCTTCATCTTTTAAAAACTTTAACTCTTCAAGCAAAGGTCTAAATACAGGTTCATTACCAAAAGTGGTTCTGTCTTGGGTATAAAATAAAAGTACCGGTAAGATATTATCTAAACGACTACTGAACTGTGGTGGTATAGTAGATAAAGTAACATATACAGCACCAATTTTTTGATTTCCCGCTCGACTTCCCAATGGGTTTCCTGATTCAAAATCATCATAAAATACAGTCAAAGGTAAAGTAATTTTGTGATTACACTTTTCAATTGTATCCTGCCAAGTACTGCCATTTACAATGTTTCTAAGGATATCTTTCTCTTCGCTTAGTTTTTTCTGGTAATCAATTATCGTTTCTAATGAATTAGCTGTCTCAAGAAACTCCTTAAGAGTTTCACGCAAAGGAATAAAATAAGAATCTCTATTCTTTATAACCATTTCCACATTGTTATTTCGGCGATTGCTATCTTCGGAAACACCAATTGTTTTTGGAACAGGCATAACATACGTTTTTTGGCATTTGAAATACTGCATTCTTTTATAATCAGTATCAATTTTTTTAAATGAATCTTGAAGAAAGGATATCATTGTCAAGCTATTTTTATTTAAATCATTGAGAGATTCTTTAATCATATTAAATGGTTCCGATACAAATAGTTCCAGCACTAATTCAATTATAGATTGGATGACACTTCTTGGTAAATTAGACATGTTATATAAATGAGAAATAAACAAATGTAGTGTTTCATTTACTTTTGTTTCATAACGCGATAAATATGAGGTTTCATTTTTATGATCGTCAAATAAAGGTGCTTCATTCAAAGGAGGGCATAAATCTGACATAGTATCAGAACCGGGATCACTGTTTGTTTTACCATTGACTTCAAATACATTAGTATGAATCTTGTCTTGGAGAAAATATTGGCTACATTCAATTTTATGAAAATTTAATAGATGTTTTTTTAAATCACTTTTGGAGTGATATAATCTGCCACAATCGTTTTCAGGACATTTAAAATAATTTACTATATTATGCATGTAGCGCAAATGCACAAAGTATTGCTGAAAATCTTTATAATCTTGGCCACACTCCAGGCACTTCATTTTGAAACAAAAATAAATTTAATAGAGGAATTTATAATGTTTAACCAAAGAATAACACAGAACCTTAATATCCGGATCCAAAAAGTTCAGTTATTACATATAATGCAAGTTAATGAGTCCAACCATTATCTGTTAATTTTATCAGGGACTTATAAGCACATACCCACAAAATCAAAGACTAGGCAGTCTTTGATTTTATTTTTGACATTCAAGTGACAATAAATCGGCGATATATGGCACAATCTTATCATATCTGGTTACTATATTGTAGACGCACCGTTGAATTAGCAAGTACAAATGCGCACCAGCTGGTGGATATGTTGCGTGAAGCGCGTGGTATGACTTAAAAAGTGTGTCAAAAGCTTTTGTGGGTGACTCAAATTTGTACCTGACCTTGTCAATGATTAAATAATAGTTTTCCTCGCTGTTGTCACCACACTTTATGAGGTAAGGCTGAACACTCAGTTTGTTCAGGAGAGCTTTTTTTTTTACGTCTTCAATTTTTTTTTCTATGTCTCCAGGATTCTGAAAAGAGTAACAACCGTTAATATTTTTTTATAAAGAATACAACTAACTTTTATTTAAGTGAAACTGGGTGACGAACAAGTCGGGAGCCTAATGGTAAGCTACACACTTGCTCATACCAACACAACGCCACATAGTATTTAGAACTAGAGTAGTTCAAAATCCTGTCCAGCACTGCACTGCGCTCGTCACCTGGAGATAAAAGATGATATATTTATTTGCCCTGTAATTTCTCTGGAATCATTGCCGTTCAAATCGCAACACAGTAATATGCTTGCACATAACTGCTTGGCGGTAGAATAACTGGCAAAGGTGTACTAACCAAGGCGGACTCTGCAGAGTCCTACCACTACAAAAAATATATCATAATAAAAATACAGGCGCTCTTATGGCGATATTAATCAAACACACGGGCAAAGCTAGCTGTCAATAATCATACGTAAATTTAAAGAAATAATTAAAACTAATCAAATACTCGCAACTTGCTTACCTGAACATCAATTATGAAGTTCTCGACACATTCTAAAGTGGAGAATTTTCTCCTTTTTGTTAATCTTCCTCTTGGTGGTATAAGATGGCATAAAAGCCTTATTTCATCTGGCAATTTTTTATCTGAAATATTTAATTTGATGTTTATTGACCGAATGAAACAAAGCTCTCAGAGTTAATAAAATTTATAACTTTATTTTATTTTTTTAGTAGTTGTTATAGCGGCCATAGTAATACACACTCTGTGAATATTTCAAATATCTATTACAGTTTACAAGATATAGCCCTGTGACAGACAGACAGCAAAGACTTAGTAATATTACTAAGACTGCTGTCTGCTGCTGCTAAGACCATTGGTCTCATTGGTACCCTTTGGGTATGGAACCCTAATAACTATACTTATAGTAAAAATGTTGGAACTGACTGATTCACTGACAGGACAACGCAGAGCCTAAATAGCTAGACCTAAACGATTAAATTTAACAGAGGTTCCTCCTACAACGTAAGCGAGCACTAAGAAAGGATATTTGGAAATTTATCCCCTAAATGGTTCAAACAGGGGATGACAATTTCATCAGGTAAAAGGCAGTTGTATTAATAAGTGTGACATACCATCATCAGGCTGCTGTTGAACACTTTCATACAGTGTTGTCAATGCGTCGTCTTTCGATGCACCGAATTTAAGATTTATTATTTTATTAATAAACCAACGCCAGTTTTTAAACAGGGATGATGATTTCTCGGGATACAGCTTCTCAAAATCCAGATTCATCTGAAAATTACATTAATATAATAACATTACGTAATCGCTTTACTTTATTTATATTAAGTAATTGTTAAAAGAGGCATTCATAATGCCAAAAACTCCAGAACACACTTTGTGTTCCTAGTTTAAAACTTATAAATTGTGTCAACTTACTAGAGTATGACTTCTTGGATCATTTAATATGTTCCATTCTTCCATAAAAGCCGAAATATTGTCGTGCACCGAGTTTTTTCTTATTTGAAATGTCTCTGTCCAACAGTCAATGACTTGACTCCACGGCTCAGTGTTGTTTTTCAGAAATATTATATCATCTGCATGATCCTCTGTAAAATAAATTATTATGTTAGTTAATACATAATATTTAGGCAGGTTAAGAAAGTTGTTGTTGATGTGTAATCAAAGGTTACTACTACATAAGCTGCTAAAAAAAAGAAGTAAAAGTTGTTTGCAACATTTTACAAATTAGACAGGGTGTATGGTAACATGACAGGCATATTTTGTATAGTCAGTAAACTAGTAGTTCACCCCGAACTTAGACCTCGCTCGGTACCTAACTTAATAATTTATATCTTTATATTTCGACAACCTCTTGGCCGATTTTACTCATATTCGAACTTAAAAATTCTATTAGCTTAAACTACTCACTGAAATTTCGTTACGATCAGACAAACGGTACTCAAGTTATCGGCGGACAAATACATATACAAATATACAGACGCAGATTGTTCCCACTAGACTCTCGAGACCTTGCTTAGCTCGGTCAAATATACTAAAAGGAAGACAAGGAATGCGGGAGGTCATCGTTGAAGGCGAAATACTAACTTAAGTAATCGTTGATACAAATGTATTTATTGATACAAAAAAAATATAAAAAACTTTAGATCAAGGTTGGGGGCAAACTACTAGCTTAATTATTAAAGTAATTACTGATACAAATCTACGGAATCTACGGCGCAAGCCTCATCAATTGTATTCACTAGAAATACTGGCTCTATGGCCTAAATAAAGTGCCATGGGCCCCAGTGAGCAAATCACTGGGATTGGTGAAGATAATCCAAAGCATGCATGGGTTGCACTCTTCACCACAAAAGACCGAGATTGTATTAAGACTTATTTAATTTAATTTATTAAATTAACGAATATCCTATATAAAAATATACGAACTCTAGGCACTAGAGAATAACATTACGCATGTAATAACATATTTTTAATAAGAACTCAGTTAATTTGTAACTGCTCATTTTATGTTTACATAAACTTGTACATGTGATTTTTCTTTTTGTGCAAAAAAGCGTGCTCCATCTTAGACCGCATCATTGCTTTACATCAGGCGAGATGGCGGTCAAACGTATATGTAATTAAAAACATGTGTAATGTTATTCTCTAGTGCCTGGAGATCGTATATGTTTCTAAAGGATATTCATATGCTACCGAAAACAAGTATGAAATCGCGAGCGAGATAGCTGTCGAGCTTAAGTAGGACCCTTAAGAACATCTGTGCTACTCTCTCCACGATTCTTTGATGAGTCTTGCGGCTATAAGGTGAACACGCACCGATCGCACAAATTGAAGAATTATAATACTAGCTACTGACATACCATTGTATTGCGCATTCACCTAAATCTACTTTACTATAATTTATAAGCCATGAAGAAACCTTTAAGCTCCTCATATTTTTTAATTTTATTAGGGATTATGTTCTCATCCGAGTCAGTCTGTGACGATTTTCTCTTTTCCCCAGACTTGTATAGGATATTCCGACACTTGTCAACCAACTTCCCCTTGGCAAACGACGGCTTACCAGATAAAGATTCTCTTTTTTTAATGGGTGGTACAAAGTATGTTCCCGTGTTTTCACTTCGAAATAATGCTATTATTTTAGCTGTTATAATGTTGTACTCTTCATAAGTTATTTTACTGAAATAGATAGTTGCACAAAACAAAATTAAAAGCCTAGACCAGTAAACAAACGCCTTTGAAAAAAAAAAAAGTAATAAAAAGAAAAAGTTTTTTTTTTCATAAGTGAATTGGTTTAACCGTTATAGAGAAACATATTGATACAGAGCCTTACACATATTTATAGTAAAATAAACATTGGAAATACATTTACCGATCTTATGCATTTAATAGTAGATTGTAATAAAAAGGGCTAAAGGGACCCATTCTATGAGGTATTTTTACTCCCGAGCTTTAGCGAGGGAGTAAATAGAAACCGAGTTAGAATGGGTTTTTAGCACCGTGTGTTACACTCTACTTTTCACTACGATTGTGAGAAAATTAAATAATCCAATACAATATAAATGGGTCTCTCACTGTGGGTGCTGCGGGCCTTATTAGTAGGCTCAAAGTAGCGCAACGAGCTATGGAGAAGGCTATGTTCAGGGTTTCTCTACGAGATCGAATCAGAAATGAAGAGATCCGTAGACGAACAAAAGTCACTGACATAGCCCATAGGATTAGCAAGTTGAAGTGGCAGTGGGCAGGGCACATAGCACGCAGCACTGATGGTTGACGAAGCTGTAAGGTTCTCGAATGGAGACCACGCACCGACAAGCGCGGATGCGAACCGCTTCCAAGCGTTCTTTATGTAAATCAATGAGGGAAGCCTATGTCCAGCAGTGGACGTCCTGCGGCTGAGATGATGATGATGATGAAACAATATAAATAGTATATTTTATATTAGAGAAAAATTATATACATATGTATATATGAAAGTGCTATTTTAGCCCCGCTCTGGTACGCTACAATGGAGGACTTTTTGAGCAAGAGTGAAAAATATTATTTGAATTACCTAATCAACAAATATTTAGAAAAAAGTTTGTACTTACTGATTTACTATACGTGTGAAGAGATGTCTTATAACTATATCAGTTAGTTGACATCGGTGCTTATTGGTCAGCACATTGTTTTTTGAATAATAATTCAGTATGCTTGATCCACATGGTGTTATCGTAAGAAGTGTCCGGAGGTCAAACTCAGGAAACTCAGGTCTGACGTATAAATCCGTAGTAATTATATCCTGCAAGTCCGTCAGGTCATTCGGGTCTATAAAATCAGTAGTACTGCTATTTGTCACAGTATTGGTCTGAAAACATAGATGTTATTGTAAGTAACACATATATAAATTAAAGATTTTAAACACATGAATGTCCATTTACTTAGAACTTTGTCTGTTTGTTTGAACTATTCGGCCTTTATTGGGTTACTATAAAATAATGTAATTAAAATTAGTAGAAGAGGATTTTATGAACTAGATAAATGTTACTATACGAGGGCTACACTAAAAGTATCGGGAATGGAATATTTCCACTGTTTCTGTCATATTAAAATCTTTTTAATTGAAAACTCCTTGGTTTTAAAAATCGAATACCATTTATTTATATAAAAAAATATTCTCGGTCTTGTCACAAGGTTTTGTCAAACTTGTTTAGTCGTTGAGAAAATGGAATTGACTCGAGAAAATTCAAGAGCGATGATTTATTATGACTTTCGAAGTGGTTTAACACAAAAACAGTGTGTTGACCGGATGATTTCTGCATTTGGTGATAAAGCTCCATCCAAAACCACAATTTATCGCTGGTTTGCTGAATTTCAACGTGGACGTGTCAAGCTCAGTGATGATCCCCGTCAAGGTCGTCCAAAAACTGCAGTCACCCAAGAAAACGTTGATGCTGTGCGTAAGCTGATTGAGGAAGATCGACATGTGACATACCGCGAAATTCAGGCAACTTTAGACATTGGCATGAGTCAAATACAAATAATCTTGCATGAAAAATTAGGTGTAAAAAAGTTGTTTTCCCGATGGATACCGCATTCGCTCTGTGAAGAGCAAAAAGCGGCTCGCGTTACTTGGTGCGTCAGAACTCTCGAAAGATTCCACGCAGGATCCTCAAATGCTGTATACAACATCGTATCAGGTGACGAATCCTGGATATACGCGTACGAACCCGAAACAAAAAACCAGTCACGAGTTTGGGTGTTCGAAAATGAGTTAAAGCCAACAAAAATTGTTCGTTCACGGAGTGTTGCAAAAAAAATGGTGGCCACGTTTGTCTCCAAAACCGGCCATGTTACGACTATTCCTCTTGCGGGACAAAGAACGGTTAATGCAGAATGGTATGCTAGCATTTGTTTGCCACAGGTCGTTTCTGAACTCCGTAAAGAGAACTGCAACCGCCGCATCATCCTCCATCACGACAATGCGAGTTCTCACACCGCGCACAGAACAAAAGAGTTTTTAGAGCAAGAAAACATAGAATTATTGGACCATCCGCCGTACAGCCCCGACCTAAGCCCTAATGATTTCTATACTTTCCCTAAAATAAAGAATAAATTGCGTGGACAGAGATTTTCATCACCTGAAGAAGCTGTGGACGCCTACAAAACGGCCATTTTGGAGACCCCAACTTCCGAATGGAATGGTTGCTTCAATGATTGGTTCCATCGTATGGAAAAATGTGTCAAATTTCGCGGAGAATACTTCGAAAAGCAATAAATATATTTTTAAATAGTAATGTTGTGTCACTTCCTTGATTCCCGAAATTTTCAGTGCCGCCCTCGTATGATGGTACTTACATGTGAGGTTATATATTCGTTCAATTTTGTTTTGAATAGTAGCCTGTGACCTATAAGTGGACACAACTCTTTTAAAGTGTCATCATTTAAATACCTCAGTTGGTCACTTTTTATTTCATTTTCTAGAAAAAAAAAACATTGTTGATTTGAATAGAGAATCCGGCTTTTCAAGTTCAGCATCCAGTAGGTACAAGGTACAAGTGAGCATAGGTAATCATCGTATTAAACCAGATGTTTCATTTTAAAATCAGATTGTCTCAGGTGAATGTATTTATCTGTGTTCTATGAAGAATATCCTTAATTTGTGTAAGTACATTGCTTAACTCTAGATAAGAGTATTGATAATTTTAGGTAAATGTTAAGACTTTTGGATAATATGATATGAAGTAGGTAGGTACAAAGATTTGGAAGTACCTAGTTCCTCAATGGGTAGGTACCTCATTTACATTTAGGCCCTTACTTATAAACGTAGCTTAAATTTAATCAATGATTAAAATGCTCTGTCAACTTTTGGCTGACGTGAAATTTCCCGCACGAAAACGAGACGGACGACTTTAAGCATTGACTAAATTTAAGCAACGTTTATAAGTAAGGCCCTTGGTGGTGTAACAATGACAAGGGCACGTGCCGATAGGTTCGAGCCGATATTTAACCTAGTTGTAATAATAATTGTTTGTTGATTGTGAATTAATATATGTAGGTACTTACGTCGGAATCTGTCTATAACAGGTTCTGGTAAGCCCCATGTTCGTAGTAAAGTATCAAGATCCGTGTCGTCGTCCATCTACAACAAAGAGCTTCCTAATAATTCCCATCACAAATCTTACTAAAAGCAAACGAAACATTCTTAATACACGCTTCAACACTCACTTTTAATGAATTGCACGCCAAATATGCCGATCGAGTCACACAGAAATCCAGAAAAGAACCAAAGTCGCGCGCGCAGTCCGTGAATAAGTACGGTGCGATCAGCGAAGTGCGCCTGTGCGTTGGCGACAGTGTTACCAGCTCCCAAAAAAATTTACCCTCCAAAGCGAAACCTAAAAAGTCACAATTTCCTAATTCGTCACAATTAGATGGAAAACGTTTTTTTTTTATTATTATATCCTGAATACTTAGTCTTTTTCTTGATCGCCATCTCGCCTAATGGTGAGTGACGATGTGGTCTACAATGGAGCGTGTCGTTGACTGTTGTACGAATGTTTGTGTTTGTGTATGTTTGTACTACGATAACGTGCGAACCTTTGATCCGATGGCGTTGAAATTTTGTAGGCAGGCTGCTGGTTCAATAGAGATAGAATTTTTAAATGGCGGCCATGTTCCTACTTCCATTGACAGAAATTAAAATCGGCATAAAAATTGTTCGATACAATTTTCAAGACTGACTTGTTATGAGTCTTGAAAATAATGAATAAGTACTTAGTCAGCTCGCAAAATAAGAAGCTAAACTAACTCAGATGCCATTTTATTATCGTTGAATATCATTATTGTTACCTACTTCAGTATAAGTAATATTACCAATATGAAATGTTGTGTCAGCAAAAACGTGTTTACGTTTTTTTTGCACCCTCCACCCAGTTTCACAGTTATTACTTAGTTATTTGTATTTGCTTATTTGATAAATAATTGCACTGTGTAGTTGGTATGATTGACAAAACATTGATGGCTTTATTTGCCTCTTTGACAAATAGGACAAATAATTATGTGTATGTCAGTATTCGGCTTCTTGTGTGGTTGGTCGTATTGCTTATTGGTGTGTTTGTCAAATATTCTGCTAAAATAAAGTAAATACAAATACGCAATAAACTTATAATACTCAATAAATTAACAAAAAACTACAACAGGTGTTTTGCAAGACTAAAACCTGAACGCGTCAAGACTGCGGAAAAACAATCAAGACTGATTCCTTTTTCGCTGTCGGTACACGAATGTGTGGGTCAAGGCAACTATGACTTGGATACAAAAATGTTACGTGATGTTCAGCTATTTCCCTACATTAAAGGGAAATATTACAAAATAAAATCACTGGCAGCACTGGTTAAACAGCCCCCCGACCCATTCAAGAAATCAAGACTTGGTTTGAAAAAGACAGCTTGGTTGAAGATGCAAATTTTTTTCTTCAAAAACCTCGTTTTGAATGGACACACATTATTCTTGATTGCTATTCAACCCCTCACCCCGCGAGGACTCGAGAATCAAGAACTCACGACTTGATTTGAAAAAACGCAGCTTAAATGGAGATTCATTGTTCTTGCTTTGAAAACCCCGTTTTAAATGGAGACACATATTCTTGATTGCGATGTAGGTATAACTCACTGCCTTGATTAATTAAATTTGTATATGTCTACCTATATCTTTTTTACTAAAGCGTAGGTAGGTATCAGTGGAATATTATTACTGAGACTACGCTGTTTTTTTTTAAAGACTAAGTAGGTAAAGAGTGCTTCGGCTACCGGACAGGACAAGGAGAACCTGTTTCCTGGAGCCGACGTCTTCCCGCAGTAGCAAATATAATTTATTTTGAAAAGGCCACCCAAAAACATTATTCACGTACCTACTTACCAAAATGGGTTCTGTAGTATGAACATATTTCCCAGCGAACATAAACAAAGGCAATCAGCTGTCCGAGGCATACAAATCTAAATGTAGTAAAAGTACGGTAAGAACAGATTGGCCGTTTGTCCGTCTGTCACAGGGTTGTATCTTTTAATTGTAATAGCTCTAGAGTGTAGATAGGTACCTACCTACTTGAAATTTTCACAGAGTAGCAAAGGTTTGATTTGGGTACGTTGAAAACGATAGCACCATTTTTTTAAGGATAGTAGGTATTTATGAAAAAATATAGTACGCTTTATTATTTTTAATTGAACATAGTCAAAATTAACAAAATTTACTCTCCTAAGTTTTTCTGCTATCCACTCCATGCCGCCTACACATAGCTATATATCATACCTACCTTAAGAAAAATTAAAAATATATATACCAGGACCAGGATCTAACAAGTGAATAATAATACCAAGATTGAGCAAGATAGATGTAGCAAACCCAACCTTTTGTGTGACAGAGACACTAGACCAATTTTCTGTCTGTCATAGTTTCGTTGTTCTCATTATTGCAAGAACAAAATAATGAGAACAACATGCGTCTTCAATACAATTTTCATCCCCCCATCTCGGAAAGAGTATTTTTGCGCTTCGATATCTGAGTGCAAAAGCCGTTTTTATCCGCTAGAGGGTAAAGTAAATTTGAATTTAGAACATGGTGTGCACAAAGTTTGTGAATTAAAAACATAATTAAACCTATTTACTTCTACCTCCATGGTGCCGAATGTATCATACAACCTTTTTTAATTTGTTAGAAACTTAGACTCAGAACCTTCTTGGTGTACTTTTTTTTTTATTTGCTTTGAGCGCGCCATTTTCTTTTTTGACATTTAGTTATTTCCTCGCTGAGGTGGAATGAAAAGTTACGTGTTGCACTCGAGTGCAAAGATTTTTCACCTCGTGCTCTTTTGAATCCCTCGCTAACGCTCAGGATTCTAATTATGAATCACTCGCTACGCTCGTGATTCAATTTTAGAATCCTTCGCTTGCTCGGTCATCAAAATTGAGCACTCGGTTAAAAAGCAACTTTGCACTCTCGTATAACAAATAACTATTGTCAAATATCTTCCGTTTCAATGTAACAAGTGAGTTGTCAACTGGTTTATGAGTCTCGTGATTGTTTTTAATGTAAACATAATGGTGCAATGTTAAATCATTGACTGTAAAAGTAGTTTTGACCAGTAGGTATGCTGCTGTCCCTTACGGGTATACACAGATGCGTCATATCTATATTATATACTACGATTTATGCATTTGACCCTTATTCTTATGTAATTTTTAGGGTTCCGTACCCAAAGGATAACCCTATTACTAAGACTTCGCTGTCCGTCTGTCCGTCTGTCACCAGGCTGTAGCATGAACCGTGATAGTTAGACAGTTGAAATTTTCACAGATGATGTATTTATGTTGCCGCTATAAATCAAACAAATACAAATAAATAACACATACTAAAAAACAGAATAAAATAAATATTTAAAAGGGTTCCCATACAACAAACGTGACTTTTTTGCCGTTTTTGTAGATAATGGTACGGAACCCTTCGTGTGCGAGTCCGACTCGCAAGTGCGAGTGCAAATCCGGTCAACAGGCCGGATTTTTTATAAGTTTTCATTTTTGTCTCTTGCTGTCGAACCCCTAAACTTTAGATTTAAAGATCTCAAAATTCAAAACTCTGTACACTCAATAACATTATGTTTACTTAAAAGTTTTATAAGGCGCCCCTAACATGCAAATCGAGCATTTATTATTTACCTATAAGATAAATTATTACTTAAGCTAATTACGCTGAGTTGTAAACTGTATTTTTATTATGTCAAAAAAGAACTATAAAAAAGTCAATAACAGTCAATTCAATCAAGTCAATAAGTAAACAGTCAATACCTTACGTTTTGATTTGAGAGTTTTTTCTTCGTTCCAGATAATATTATTCTTCAAGTGAAAATACGACACTTTTAGGTAGAAAACTTTAAAATTATTGAATTAAATTGAGTCATTATCTATAACTGAGATCTTATTTTCTTAGTTGAATAAATAATAAAATTTGTTGTGAGTCAAATATATCTTAACCAAAGAAAACTGTTGCAAACACCGATCAACACAACATGTTTTGAACTAACAGTTTTTGTGGTTTGTCCAAGATGATATCTTATTACTAGAGAGAATCCATCACTCTTGGATTGAAAACTCTAAAATTGTCTATGTAAAATTAGTCACTTTCTACAATTGATAAACATCTTCTTGGTTTAATGATTGATATCGTTTTGATGTAAGGCTAAACTCTCTTGACAAAAGAAAAACGATATCGAACATCTACCAGTACCTATTGAATTGAATTAAGAGTTTGTTTCTTAGTTCCAGATAATATTATTCTTCAAGTGAGAATACAACACTATTATATATAAAACCTTAAAATTATTGGAGTAAATTGAGTCATTCTCTACAATTAAGATTATATTTTCTTTTTTGAATAAATAATACATTTTATTGTGAGTCAAATATATCTTAACCAAAGAAAACTGTTGCAAACACCGATCAACACAACATGTTTTGAACTAACAGTTTTTGTGGTTTGTCCAAGATGATATCTTATTACTAGAGAGAATCCATCACTCTTGGATTGAAAACTCTAAAATTGTCTATGTAAAATTAGTCACTTTCTACAATTGATAAACATCTTCTTGGTTTAATGATTGAAATCGTTTTGATGTAAGGCTAAACTCTCTTGACAAAAGAAAAACGATATCGAACATCTGCCAGTACCTATTGAATTGAATTAAGAGTTTGTTTCTTAGTTCCAGATAATATTATTCTTCAAGTGAGAATACAACACTATTATATATAAAACCTTAAAATTATTGGAGTAAATTGAGTCATTCTCTACAATTAAGATTATATTTTCTTTTTTGAATAAATAATACATTTTATTGTGAGTCAAATATATCTTAACCAAAGAAAACTGTTGCAAACACCGATCAACAAAACATGTTTTGAACTAACAGTTTTTCTGGTTTGTCCAAGATGATATCTTATTACTTGAGAGAATCCATCACTCTTGGATTGAAAACTCTAAAATTGTCTATGTAAAATTAGTCACTTTCTACAATTGATAAACATCTTCTTGGTTTAATGATTGAAATCGTTTTGATGTAAGGCTAAACTCTCTTGACAAAAGAAAAACGATATCGAACATCTGCCAGTACCTATTGAATTGAATTAAGAGTTTGTTTCTTAGTTCCAGATAATATTATTCTTCAAGTGAGAATACAACACTATTATATATAAAACCTTAAATTATTGGAGTAAATTGAGTCATTCTCTACAATTAAGATTATATTTTCTTTTTTGAATAAATAATACATTTTATTGTGAGTCAAATATATCTTAACCAAAGAAAACTGTTGCAAACACCGATCAACAAAACATGTTTTGAACTAACAGTTTTTCTGGTTTGTCCAAGATGATATCTTATTACTTGAGAGAATCCATCACTCTTGGATTGAAAACTCTAAAATTGTCTATGTAAAATTAGTCACTTTCTACAATTGATAAACATCTTCTTGGTTTAATGATTGAAATCGTTTTGATGTAAGGCTAAACTCTCTTGACAAAAGAAAAACGATATCGAACATCTACCAGTACCTATTGAATTGAATTAAGAGTTTGTTTCTTAGTTCCAGATAATATTATTCTTCAAGTGAGAATACAACACTATTATATATAAAACCTTAAAATTATTGGAGTAAATGGAGACATTGTCTATAATTAAGATTATATTTTCTTAGTCGGATAAAGAATGAAATTTGTTGTAAGTCAAATATATCTTAACCAAAGTAAACTGTAAGAAAATAGATCAAAACAAAGTTCTTTAAATAAAGAGTTTGTTTGTTTTGTCTAAGATAATATTTTTTTAAATAGAGATTCCTTCGCTATTGCTGTGATTACTTTAAAGTTGTTCAAGTAAGATTAGTCACTCTCTAGGCTTGAGATATATTTTGTTGACTAGACAAAGAATATATATTTGCTGTTAATATAATATCTCTCAATAAAAGAATATTTATCAAGATTATTGGTCAAGAATAAATATATTGAATTGAGAATGTGTTTCTTCGTTGTAGATAGATTTTTCATGGACTAATAATCTGTCTAGTTTTGACTTGATAATTTTATTATTCTTCTATCAAGAATTAAGAGGAATTTGATTGAGGATTATTCACTCGGTTGGATACATTCTGGAGATTAAGTTTAAATTCAATGTTTCTTAACTTGAGAATACAGTTCAAGAATATTATCAAGAAAACCTTTTCTAAAATAAAAAATAGGAATACTTGAAAAGACACTATTTTTCTTGTTGTAACATTAATGACCGTATTCAGCTATTCTTAAACGAAAACTCATATTATTATTTTATGGAGTATAAACAGTTCTTGTGTTTAAATTATTTTTGTTAAATGAATAGCAATATTATCTTGTGCCAAGACAAGTTTATTATTCTTGTCTTAAATCGAATTATTTCTTATGTTAAATCCTCATTTAGTCAGAATAAGAATTCATAAAGACTTCGCTCAAAATGGTAATATTTTCTACAATCAAGAGTAAAATTGCCTAAAAACAAAACAAAATGTCTTGATATAAAAAAATAAATGAAGAATTTTTTATTTTATCATGGAGAAAGTCGTGTTACTTCGATTAAGACATTATTTTTATTTCTAGTAATTATTTACTTGATATTAAACAATATACTCAAGAATAAACTTATTCTTGGAAGAAAACTTTCTCAGAGCCCATTTTTTTCTGTGCGGTCGCGAAGTAGCAGGAGCGCACGACGTTGCGAGTGGCGGTGCTCGCGAGCCGCCGGAGCGCGAAGCACGAGCGGCTCAACTTCCCGCAAAGCTCGTCTATGTGCGTCTCCCACGTCAACGCACCGTCGATATGGAATCCTAGCAATTTAGTACTATCTACTTGTTGGAGCGCGGTATTGCCGATTGCTACCGAATAGGACTTAGCTACTTTGCCATTAAGGTTGAATGTTAGGAAGCAAGTCTTCTCCCTGTTCAGCGCCAATCCATTCGACCTGAACCACCCATCGAGCTTATTAACGACCGTGTTTATTGCATTTTCTAACTGACGACCCGACGGCGCAGTAATTACTGCAGCAACGTCGTCAGCGTACATATAAATCTCTGCGTCATCAATAGCACCGGGCAGGTCGTTGAGAAGGAGACTGAACAGAGAGTTAGAGAGACAGGAGCCTTGCGGGACACCCATCGAGTTTTGCAACTCAGATGAGACCGCGCGACCCCTGTCTCCCACCACGACTTGCGTCCTCTCTGACATGAAAGATGACAGTAGGGACTGAGACGGGCCGCGAACTCCGTGGTATTGCAACTTATTTGCAACCAGGCTGTGGTCCGCGGTGTCGAACGCACTCGAGAGGTCACAACAGAGCAGAGCAACGTGTTGTCCCGCCTCGCGCGCGCTCAGCACCTTCCAGACGACCTCGCGCACCAAGTCTGTAGTTGCACGCCCAGCCCTATTCGCGTATTGCCTCTCAGATAAAATATTACGGTCCGTTACAAAATTCAGCAGCCTTCTGTTAATTCCTACCTCAAATACTTTACTCACGGCTGGTACCAAAGATATAGGGCGGTATGACTTAGAGTCGGCCTTCTTACCTTTACCCTTGTAAAGAGGACTGATTTTAACTTTTTTAAGAGCCGATGGGTATACGCCCTTCCGCATGCACTGGTTGAATAGGTAGCTCAACACCGGTGCAAGCGATTTAATGGCAGTTTTTATTACCTGAGCAGACAAACCGTACAAATCTACGCTTTTCTTGGAGGCGATACGCTTAGTAACTATGGTTACTATCTCGTAGGGTGAGAACGGTTCTAACCGGAGAGACAAGTCACTGGCCGATGACTCACCACCAAGCGAAGCCAGCGCGCGAGCGCCGTCAGCCGCGGGAGCGCCGCACCTACTCGCCGCTGTTACAAACTGTAAGTTAAGCGCGTCAACTAGGTTTTTCTTTGTGTCGTAGGGCTGACCATTCTCGTTCCGCACGAGATCCGTAAAGTCAGCTCTCTCACGGTTGCTACGACCTAGCTCTGTGTTGATCACACGCCACATACACCGAGGGTTAGCTAGGATTAAATTTGAATAATAGCTAATGCGTTTTTCTCTGATTAGGGTGTGATATTTAGATGAGATATCTTCACAATTAGCGCGCAACGTTTCTTCCGTAGGAAATAATTTACTTAACTGTGTGGTCTCTCTGAGTAAATGTTTTAGATTTAAAATATCCTCGTCGACCCAATGTTTGTTGTTAATCACTGGTTGCATTTTCGACGGAAAACATGTATCATGTTTATCTATTAATATTGTCATAATATAATTAGCCAACGTGTGACAACAATCGTTAGCTTTATTAATAATAGATCCCCAGTCAACAGATTCGAGATTGGTAATGAAATTACTCGTATTCGCCGCAGTGAAGCTGCGGGCCCGTCGGTGAGAAGGTGCGGGTGCGACGCTCCGCGAGACGGTCAAGCACTGAGCCTGGTGGTCACTAAGTGGCGTTGTGTTGATACCCATAATCCTACATACGCGTTCCACGGGAATGTTAGTATATACATGGTCTAGTAGCGTACTACTTCCACCTTCTTCCACTCGTGTGGGGTGTTTGACCAACTGGACAAAATCATAACTAGATAATATATCTAATAACTGCTTTTGGGCACTCGATCTACCTAAAAGATTAATATTAGCATCTCCCATTATTACACACTCCAATCGTTCGTCAGTTACCTTCCTTAGGAGTTTCTCAAAAAGCTCGAGATAATCGGAGTGGCTCGTCTGGTTGGAGTGATAAAGTCCTACAACAAGAATATTGTCATCCAACAACTGTACGGCACACACGTCGAAAATTTGTTCTTGCGCTAAATCGCAATAATCCTGTCTATTGATAACCTTCATACCCGCTCGCGCATAGATGCAGCTTCCGCCGTGCGCTATTTGTTCTCTACAACTGTAGGAAAGTAGTCATAATTACACAGTGTAACGGAAACTAATTGATGGCTACGAAGCCAGTGCTCGGAAATTATTAACAAGTCACACGATAGTTCCCTCGTCAGAAGTACCTCAAGTTGCTTGGTCTTATTGGTGATACACCTAATATTTTGGTGGCAAATTATCAAAGGCTTAACATTTAGTGAGCGGTTAGTCCGTGGCAGCCGGAGCATTGCAGGCAGCGGGCGCGGCGACGCTGTCGACGGCGCGGCTGCGCATGCGACGTCGGGGCGCACCTCCCGTGCGCCCGGCGCTCCTACGAAACCACTCGCTTATTTCGGTACTAGCTGGCCAATTCTCGGCGGCCATGAAAAAATCAAAAAGACCATCCGGCACTGACAGGGCGAAAGACGCGTAGTGACCGTGGGTCAGTTTCAACTTTTGTACATGATAATTATCACACTGTTTCCTTTTCTTCATATATGACAGGACCGTGTCGGTTGTGGTCTCTGGAGCAAAGAAACAAGCATGAATTTTGCGTACACGTTCTACAGTTATAAGCTCGTCATCGTTTGTTCCGCTTCCCTTTATCACGACCCGCATGTGCTGGCTGCGTTTCCCTTGCTTGCGATGGTCAACTTTCTTCCATCCTTCATCATAGGCAGTAATTCCAGCTGTTTTTGCAGCTAGATCGTGCTCAATGTTCGCGCTAGAGAAAGCATGAGTATTAAGAGTGGCCGCCAGCGCTGGCGACCGAGGACTGGCGCGCTCCCGGCCGCTCGCGATCGTCGCGGTCATTGCGGTGGAGGGATGTGTCGATGCGTGCGTGGAACCGGTCTGGTCGCATGCGTGTGCGCGCTGCTGCCGTTCGGCCGCTGCTAGTGTGTTCGGTGGCGTAGATGTGTGGCTCGTCGTAGCGGTCGAGTATTGAATGCCGACGATTGGTTTACGAGCAGTAGAAACTACCTCTCTTTTTGATGTTTTTGCAGCTTCATTAGCCTCCAGTCTGTCGACTTGTTCCCGTAGGGTTTTCACTTCCTTCAGGACGTGGCTCAGCTTCTGTTCAATAGGTGCAATATACTTCGCTAAAAGTTTTTCCAAAGAATCCAGCGTAGACTTCGCCATTATTTGTAAGTTGCAGCTATTCGCACAAATAAACGCGAGACGCGACACAAGACGACCGTTCAGTGCAAGTGAGAGCGCGTAACTGAACGTCACACGAGTGCGAATTTGATGGAGTTTTTGAAACAAATGATTCAAGATTGGCGGTTAACGAACAAAATTACTTGCATTGTCAGCGATAATGCTCCTAATATATTGGCAGCTGTTCGATTAGGTGAATGGAGGTCCTTAGGCTGCTTCGCTCATTCCATAAATTTGGTGGTGCAAAAATCACTAGGAACGATTGAAGAGATCGTGAATAAAGTAAAGGCTGTCGTTGAATACTTTAAAAAAAGTACGGCTGGCTTAACGAAATTAGAAGTCATGCAAAAGCAAATGAACTTGCCAATTCTCAAGCTGAAACAAGAATGCCCAACACGTTGGAATTCTTGCTACGACATGCTAGACCGAATCATTAAAGTCAAAGATGCTATTATCAGCACTTTGGCTTTACTAAGGAGCGACTTATCACTGCACCCAGAAGAGTGGCTTATAATTGAAGAGGTTGTGCCAATATTACAACCCTTCTATGAAATAACCGAAGAGATTAGTGCCGAGAAATCTGTGACGCTTTCAAAAGTACTTATATTTGTACAGCTGATGACACGTCACGTTGCCCGTGCCCTTTGTGAAAACCAGCATGAAAAAGTAAAGGATATGCTCGGAATTCTACAAATCGAAATACAAGCTCGTTTTCATGAACTTGAAAAAAATAATTTGTATGCCGAGAGTACTATCCTGGATCCACGATTTAAACGTAAAGGATTCCGTACTTTAGAGTCATACAACAGAGCTTGCGAAAGCCTGAAGCGCAGAATTGGTGATATAAGGTTGGCACAAGAGGATGAAGAATCCATTTCATCTCTTCCTCCACCAGTGGAGGTTGTAAAATCGGCAAAAAATAGCATTTGGGACGATTTTGACCTCGAAATGAAGACTATAACACGTCCCTCAAATCCTATAGCGGCGGGGATATTATATACGGGATACGGATACGGCGATACGGGAATTTGATAAATACAGCAACGAAGAATATATAGATAGAAAAAAAGATCCTTTAGAGTGGTGGGCAAGCAGGCAACACATATATCCACATTTATATGTATATATGCTAAAGAGACTGTGCATACAAGCTACTTCTGTGCCATGCGAAAGAGTGTTTTCAAGCGCTGGGCAGGTTCTCAACCAGAGAAGGACCCTACTTAAACCAGGAAAAGTGTCACAGTTGTTGTTTTTGCATAAAAACTTGTAATTAATAATGTAAGCGTGTCGAGTTTCTAGGTGAATTTCTAAATGAAATACACCTGGACACCTCGACTTTCTTAATATTTGGAATATTAAAAAAAAATTGCATATTTATGATGCCAAGGACCTACATAAACACGGATTAAATTTTATATATATATATATATACATAACGAAATTTGTTCCCTCGATAGAGGCTACAGTTTTTGACTAATCCAGCTCAAATTTGGTACAAGGCTGGCTTAGGACAATATCTCAGTTAAGTTTGTAGATGGGCCACATCTGTCAAATAGTTTCAAAATGGCGGCCACTCAAAAATTAAATTTTTTCACTATTTACGTTTAATTATTTCACGTTTATTTCGTAACTAATATACCCGTGTATTATCATTAGAAAGGGCCTTTTAAGCACTATTATACTTGCGTAAAAATAAAGACGAAAAAAAGATTGTCTTTTTTTTTAAATATTTTTTTCCACTCAAGATAGCAACTAACGAGCGAGAACGAGTCATAAAACCGTGCGGTTGCGAATAGGTATCGAGTGGTCGATGGCGGTAACCCACACCTGGCTACTGCGTCTATATAGGCCTCTTATAGGCCCAGTGCAATCCCGAACGATTTCTTTGAGCTCTAAAATAAACCCCACCCACCCCAGTAGCAAGTTCTGCTGAATTTCAGTTGTATTGGCAGTGCCAGGAACTAAAAGGCTGTTTTATGTTTATGTACAAATACAAATTTAACTTCAATGGTAAGCAGGTGAGGTGACTTTACTCAAAAGTAATATCAAAGAAAGCTCTCGAGAACAGAATTTCTTGAAACATTCATAGCTAACAATACTCTTGATATATACACCTTTCAAACAAAAAAGTACCCAAATCGTTTCATCCGTTAAAGAGCTACGTTACCTATCATAAGGCATACACATATAGCTCCTAAGCTTATAACACCCCCTTTTTTACATCAGTGGTAAAATATAGAATTAAGCATGTGATATAATATACAAAGTTATACTACCCAGTATTATTATTTCTTTCCATGTAAAATAGATAACTACTTCCACACCAACCTTTATTTCAGTCTAAAAAAAGTCGTATTACGTATTTTTGCACTGAACTATTAGAGCTAATAGAACTAGTAAACTGAACTAGTACACTTCATCGTATGTACTAGTACGGAGCGCTCTGCTCAGTGAACGATTAAGCACAAGCCTATGAGGCATTAAAAGACGCCCAAAGGCGTCTCGAGTAACAGTGTTGTTCCTGACAATTTTAGGGTTGCCGTATTGCAATTGTAAAATTGCCGGATTTTTAGGAAAAACTCAGAAAATTGCCGTATATTACAAAAAGTATTTGATACGTTAATTTAATAATAAAAAAACACAAGTTATGTATGTCTATGTATGTATATACAATGCGAGTATTACTATCAAACTAAAATATTTCTTTCTTCACCATATAGGTTTTTAATTGTTTCTAGTATTTCTGATTCTGTCTTGTCATTTTGTTGTTTTTCTTTCATTTTAATAATCATTTCATTTGGCACTCGAAATTGGGTACAATTACCGTGATTACGGATTGTTTGTCTGGCCAAAAGGGTTCCATTAATAGTAGGAGTTATTAATTTATTTCGGAGTCTTGTTTTTATGTTATTGACTTCACTGAAGATACGCTCGCAGTCAGCGTTCGAGTGAGGCAAACATAATACATTTAAAGCAAACGTTGCTAATGTTTTGCATTCTGTTCCATCACGGATTTTAATCCAAAACTCATCGGTTTTCAGTGAACTAATTTCATATAGTGGTAATTTATTTACCACTGGTAACATTCTCCATTCATCGTCAATTTTTTGTAGATCGTCAGGATTATCAAACATTCGTGGCAATTTTTGCATGAGCGGTAAAATTGACGGATACATATTTCTTGCTTGATTACTTGTTGCTTCTTCCGGCGATAAATATTTTAAAAGTTTCAGCAAATCGTCAGAGAAGTCATACCGTTTTTTAATTTCTTGGCAGCCTGTAATGATGAAATCTCTGCAACGAAAGTAAAACTCTGTTATTTGGTCTTTTTTTGAAGATATTTCTGGTTTTTGGGTTTCAATCATGATTTTTACCCCCAAATACATTTGAGGGAGGAAATATCGGGAATCGTCTGGGATGATTGAGTTAATGTCATTTTGTTGAACATGATCTCTTTGCATGTAGCACATTAATAATTCTTTGTACGTGAGTCTCATGTGTTCATCTAGTTCCACCAGTTTTGAGTCTGCGCTTTGAAAATACTCGTTGAGTTTTACAAATTTCGGTAATATCCATTGCAGAAATAAAAAGTACAGCTTAATAAAATCATCATGCAGCTCATGGTTTAATTCTGCAGCTGCAGTTTTTTCTTCCAGCCATTTCTGTGTGAAAAACAATTTAAGGCTGTTCCACTGTTCTAGCAGCCTGGTTACAACTGATAGCAGGGAAAGCCACCTAGTTTGTGATGGATGTAAAATTTTGTGGATTTTTGTGGTAGTAAAAATTTGAAATTCCATATATGGCTTGCCGTTTTGAACTCAGTTTAAAAAAACCATAAATGTTTCGCGCCAAATCTTCGCATCGTCTTGGCAGTTTTTTGCATGCCTCGCTTGCACATAAATGCATAGAATGACAAATACATTTAAAAATAAAGATACCTGGCAAATTTTCTCGCAAACGGCTAGCTACTGAATTTTTTGATCCCATCATTACATTGCAGCCATCCGAAGCAAATCCTATTATATTTTCTAATGGGATCCCTCTTATCAGTAAATTTCTTTATTATTACATTATACATGGCCTCTGCTGTAGCTCCTTCTACTGCCATCGTAAAATCACCTGCTTCAAATAAAGATGCCAATTCCCATACTGACGACATGACTTTTTTTTGCTGCTCATCAAAATAACGAATAATAATGCACATGGTTTTTGTGGCTGAGATATCGGTGGATTCGTCTACCAATATGCTGAATTTATTAGTTTTAATAATATTTTGTAAATAATCTTTTTGGAATTCACCAATAACATTTTTTACCGTTAATGTGCATTTTTTTCGTTTTATGGCAATCTCGGCGGCAATTTTGGAGTCGGGAAAACAAGATTTTAGCACCTCAGATAAATGTGTCGTCTAATTTCAAATGCCGTCACATCCATATAAGTCAATTTTACAGTAGAGTTAAAATATGTGTCAGTACTTTTTAAAATTTAATAAAACAATAATATAATTTCATAAATTATATAATTCAATGGCAATATAAGCATATTTTCGTCCTGAAAAATAGGATATAGCGGATTTTGATATTTAATTCGAGATCTGGCGGCTTTTGATAATAAAGTGCTGGATCTAGCTGCCTTTGATACTAACTTTAAACTGTAGTATCAGCTATACAGAATGTTTTAAAATGACTGGTAGAAGACAGAAGTTTGTTACCATATTATTTTTAGCCTTTATTTTTATAACGTGGGTAGGTAGCTAGGTAAGAAAAAGAAATTGTGGGAAGAATTAAAATTTAAGAAAAATATTTATTGGATAAAACATAAAAAAATCGATAGAAAGTTTCGTTAATCTTATGAACTACACAAAATCTTCTGATTCTTCCAAAGGAACACAGGGCATATCTGCCACATGCATGAAATTATCATTAGTTTCTTCAACGTTTTTATAAAAGTGTAGGGATGGTATATTTCGCCAATCTTCTCCATAGTGTTTTTTCAGTAGTGCAACAACATCCTTGATTTTTGCAGAATTGATTTTGTTTCCTCTCGGGATTACAGATGGTTCCATTTCAGAGCAGCTCTTGCCTTTTTTTGTGACATGTTTAGGTGCACCAACCTCATGTTTATAATTTTCTTCACCTTGGATGCTCACGTTTTGTCTTCCTCGTTTCAAAATAAATCTTTTAGTCAAATTAAACTTAAAGTGCCAATTTCCTGGTGGTTTGAATGTCTTAGAAACTTCTTCTTTCCAGTCATGAACATCAATATCCTGCGTAAGATTGTATACACTGCCATGTTTTTTAAATATATTCACATATGACTGTGGATCACTTATCACAGACATTGTTTTAATCTCTTTTTCTATTTTCGCAAATATTCTGTCTGGTGGCAAGAAAGAGTGGCCTACCATGGGGAAAATTACATTTATCTCCTTTATTTGAGGTGGTGCACTAGACATTAGCCATTTACAGCACATGCCTATTACAGTACTATTTTTATTTTGTCCACCGCAGCCGTCCGCAAAAAGTTTTATCACTGTTTTGTTTTGAGCAATGTCCAAATTAGTCAATAAGTGAAATACAGCAGTAGCAATTTGATTAGATGCTTTAGCGTTATCGGTTTCATTCCAGAAATAAATGTGCGCATTATTCAATGGACTCTTAGAGCTACCCACTACAGCTGTGAAATTATATAGATTTATTTGCCGACTAAAATAGGCTGCTTGATCCGGCAGTTTTGGCAAGGCGTTGTTCTTTTGGCAATCAAATGATGCGATCAAGACATGATCCTCTTCATTTCTTAATAAGTCGTAAAACGCCTTGGCTTTTAAGGAATGTAGTCTTTTATCTCCAATCAACTTTTGTTTCTCCTGATTACTAGTAGCATTTTTAATTCTCATCGTTAATTCTGAGCATCGAGAACATGTGTCTTTCATAGGTGATCCAAAACCAGCATTATATTTAGTGTTAAACACTTTTCAAAAAAATGATTCTTTTACCTTTAATTCCGGGCTTTCATTTAGTCCATTATTATACATCTTCCACAGTTTTTTGATGTTTAATTCGGAGGGTAAGTACACTCTAACAGATGACTTGCTCCGGCAATAATGAGGCTCAACTGCTTGCAGAGACTCAATGAATGCCTGTACTTTATTATGTCTTTCCAGAAATCGCATTTTTTTGCGATCGCCTCCTCTATTCTCTTTCGCCAGACTACCTTCTTTAAAAGAGCGTTGTAAGACGCCAGTAACTCTGTCTTTGCCAATTTTCAGTATATCAGTAAATGCTTTTTTGCATACTCTAACGAGCTTCTGTGGATTTTTAATCTGGATATAATAATCGACACTCAAATTTTTAGGTCCTCGTGCTCCAGTTTTAAGCCTCGTACGGTCGCATTGTTTCAAGCGACAATAATTTAAAATAAAATTGTCCTGGTCAACTTTTTTATTTTCTTTGTAAAAATTTCGATGCATCCTCGAAACGTCTTGTATTTTTAAGGTTGAACATTTAAAAGTTTTATTACTTCCATGGTGACACTTTGGAAGACTTGGCAGATATTTTGGTTCATACCTAAAAGAAAAACAAAATAAATTAATATGAAAATGACTAACGTTCAAAACCAAAAAAATAATAATAAAACTTTTAAAATAAACTTATTCACCAACGTTAATTCATAATATTTTAGTAGAAAAGTCTCCTAGTTACTATAATAGAATGTAGGTACCTACTAGTGATAAATAAACAAAAATACATTATACGCTAACACCAATATAAATTAAGTTCCTAAGTCTCATGTAAACAAACATACTGTATATGGATCGCGTACGATTAATACTACAATGAATACTCACAGTTTGCGTCTCTTAACTTCCCTTTTCCAGTTATTTTTGTCAACACATCGTTTCCTTGCTTTATTCGGAGGCACCTGTTCGATATTCCGAGATAAATCGGTCATTATTTATAGGAGAAAACAATAAAAAATCACAACACGAAAACACCACACAGTTAATGAAGACGCCATTAATCGCCATGACAGTTTTGCACACTGTTGCCGTTTTATATTTTAGAAAAATGCTAACTTTTCGCCCGAATAATGCTAGAAAATGCTAAATACAATTTAAAAAGTGCTAAATAAAATGCCAAATTGATTTAAAGTATTTATTCATCAAAAAACAATATATGACTCTTCTATTTTGAATAATACCTGAAGGTAAAGTATTTGTTACCGACAGGGGGACAGCCCTAGACTCAAGTGGTGTGGTGCAACCCTAATCAAAGCCGCGTCGCACCATGCATTACCTTATAAGGAGATAGTTTGCATTCAGCGCTATCATTGGTTAATAAATCTAAATTTTGTCTCCTTATATGGTCACGTTTTAAATGCGGGTCCCTGATTTGACAAGGGGCGTGGCTATTAATACAGCAAGGGCAAAGCGCGCCCGGGGAACGGGAGGAAGGGTACTCGCTAGCGGCAGTCCTTCGGTAGCCGCATAACAACACACTTGATTGTTATTTGTCAAACGTCGGCTCAGTTAGTGTCTGGTCTACCTATAGTTCCTATCCTGTTATAAAGTTAAGTTTAGTATCAGTGTTGTGCCTTGTTTATATTGTTTATTATCACTGTCTGTGTCTTATCGTGCAATATATTCATACAATACCTACATAAACACTAGTTTCACTCAAATGCTCAGATCGTCTAAGATCCCCACTGCCTAGGTTAGGAAATAAATACTTTGTCAGCAACAAAGCTGGTCCTTATCGAGCAGGATATCTACTTAGTTATCGAATTTTGCCGTTGTAATTGTATTTATGTGGGTTTGTCTGAGCGTTTGAGAGGTTGGTGTTTGTGTAGGTACTTAGTATCGCGAGTTCTAAAATGGTAGTAAACACGCGAAGTGCCGCGCGAGCGAACGAAGCGACAGAAGAGGAGCTCGAGATTATCTCCGCGGGAAGCGCGGGAACAGACGACGTGACGTCAGCGGAGCCCGAGTTTCACTCCGCAGAGGCGAATATATCTCCGTTGCCGCACGGGGACTCGAGCGGCCTTGTCGTCATCGCACCACCTGCCTTGTCATCGCCATCGACTGGAGAAGAACGACGAGTAATACCTACCAACGACATGGACAGAAAACAAAAACAGAGAAAGGCCCTAGCACAGGCCAGATACGACCTCGTAGTCGCTAGGTTGGCCTTGCTAGAGGCTGAGGCAGATACTACAGAAGAAAATTGGAACGACTCGAGCCGACCAGCCAGCCCTGTGACCTTGACCGTCGCCACCAAAGCAGCGACGCTGACTCCGTCAAGGTCACCACAGCATTCGGGACAAGCCAGGCCTCCAGGCGTGTCAGAGGCGCACACGCGGGGCCTTGTGACCTTGACTGCCGCCGCTGACGCAGCGACGCCGACACCGTCAAGTTCACCACACTCCGATCCAGATAGGACTCCAGGCGTGTCAGAGGCGCACACGCGGGGCCCTGTGACCTTGACTGCCGCCGCTGATGCAGCGACGCCGACACCGTCAAGTTCACCACACTCCGATCCAGATCGGCTTCCAGGCGTGTCAGAGACGCACACGCGGGAGGCAGACACATCTTCGCTGAAGGATCTAGCAACAGCGATTTTGGAGGTAGCTCGCGGGGGTCGCCCCGCCAGCAACAGGTACCAATTTGAATTACCTACATTTAATGGGGCCTCCAGTGATTGGCTACATTTTAAGGCCGCATACATGGAGTCGGTCTCCATTTATTCAGAGACTGAGAACCTTGCCCGCCTTAGGAAGAGCCTAAAAGGTGCAGCTATGGAAGCCGTTAAATGTCTATTTTTGGGTTCGACATCGGGCGAGATCATTAAAAAATTAGAATGTCGATTTGGGCGTCCTAACGCGCTCATAACGCACGAGTTAGATAAACTACGGCATTTGCCTAAGCTAACAGATAACCCAAGAGATGTGTGCTTATTTGCGTCAAAAGTAAGTAATGTTATTTCGACAGTGCGAGCATTAAATAGGCCAGAATATTTGCATAGCCCCGAAATGCTTAACATAGTATCTGATAAATTAACTACAGTCATTCGTAGTAGGTGGTATGACTTTGACATGCAAGCAAGTGATTTAGAGCCCGGCCTAGTGACACTGGGTCGTTTCCTCGACCGCGAAGCCGAGCTCAACGCTCGCCATGCCAGAGCAGAGATATTAGATGACCGACACCACCGCAGCTCAAACGATTACAAATCACACAGGTCGTATAACGCCCAAGGCAGTAATTCAGTGACATGCAGCATATGTAATGGCACATGTGATAGTGCGGCTGTTTGTCACAAGTTCAAAGACATGTCTATCGTAGAAAGGTGGGAAAATGCTCGTAAAACAAAATTATGTTTCAGGTGCCTAAGAAAGAGAACTTGGCAACATCGGTGCAAAGGCAAGCCTTGTGAAGCGCGAGGCTGCAAGTTCTACCATCATAAACTTCTTCACGGTGACGGCGTTGGCGGTGGCAGAAAGAAATCACACGTTGAGGGTAGCACGTGCACCTGTGTCGAAGTCACTGCGAGTGACACGGCCACGACAAGCGGAGGCTGCGCGTCGCCACCGCAGGCCGTCACACCGTGGGGCCGCGATGGCACCGCACCCGCCGTAGTCACGTCAGCACGGGCACCGCGCGCGAACACGCGCACTCTCCTAAAAGTACTACCAGTCACGGTATCCGGACCCCTTGGTGAGATAGACACCTTTGCTTTATTAGACGACGGCTCCACCGTGACCCTACTGACGACCACAGCAGCACAACATATCGGCGCGGAAGGCCCTAAAGAGCCTTTCTACATCGAGGCAGTAGCGGGCGCGCGCATAGACGCCGCCAGCTCGCGACGCGTCACGTTCAGCATACGTGGCAGGTACATAAATCAAAATATAAAAATAGAGGCGCGTACCATCGATCGACTCGATATATCAGCACAGTCCATCCCAGCGAAGACACTTACTGATTGCGATCATCTGACGTCAATATCCGAGCAACTCATATATGAGAAGGGCGAACCGTCTGTCCTGATCGGCCAGGACAATTGGGCACTACTTCTCGCATCAGAAGTGCGGCGAGGAGACAAAACTCAACCGGTAGCATCACGGACACCGCTCGGCTGGGTATTGCATGGACAAAGCAGATATCAGGGACGCGCACACACCTGTACTCACCTGGAACGGTGTGGTCATGTACGTATAGACAGTGACACATCTCTTGACCAACTTATACAGGATCATTTTAGCTTGGAGTCTCTAGGAGTAGAGGCGCGCCGACCACGAGCCGATCCCGAGACTAGAGCGTTGCAAATACTACAAAATACAACACGCGCTCTGCCTGAGGGAGGTTACGAAACGGGATTGC
This sequence comes from Erannis defoliaria, assembly GCA_905404285.2. Classification (NCBI taxonomy): domain Eukaryota; kingdom Metazoa; phylum Arthropoda; class Insecta; order Lepidoptera; family Geometridae; genus Erannis; species Erannis defoliaria. The sequence goes on along the minus strand of FR990066.1, from coordinate 3,093,456 downwards.
TGTGGAAAGAAGAAGGTACATCTTTCCCAGATAATTACACAGATACACTGAGGCGACTACAGGGCGTAGAAAATCGCCTAAGGAAGGACTCCGATTTGAAAGAAAAATATTCAAATCAAATTAAATCCATGTTGGAAATGGGATACGCGGAGTTGGCGACAGTGGCGCCACCTATTGGCCGCACATGGTACTTGCCACATTTTCCAGTACTGAGTCCCTCAAAGCCAGACAAATGTAGATTGGTCCACGATGCGGCTGCGCGCACAAATGGAGTCTGTTTAAACGATTTCCTATTAACGGGGCCAGACTTATTACAATCTCTGCTAGGTGTGCTTATGCGCTTTAGACAAAAACCAGTTGCGGTAGCAGCTGACATCAAAGATATGTTTTTGCGCATAGCCATAAGAGAAGAAGACAGAGACGCATTGCGCTTTCTGTGGCGTGATGACCCGACTGTAGCGCCCACTGAATACCGAATGAAATCGGTGTTATTCGGTGCGACATCTTCTCCTAGCACTGCCATCTATGTTAAAGATTTTAACGCGCGAGTTCATGAGTCCGAATATCCCGAAGCCTTAAATTCAATAATTTATAATCACTATATGGACGACTTTTTACAGAGCTTCGACAACGCAGAGGAGGCCAACAGGGTGTCACGTGCGGTAGACGCGGTACACCGACGAGGCAACTTCGTCCTGCAGAAGTGGGCGTCCAACAGCAGCGCTGCCATCGCTGACCTCGCGGCCGAGCCCGCAACACCGGACGACGTGTTCATCAGTAAAGAGGAAAAAATATTGGGACTCGTCTGGCGACCTGCCGACGACACCCTAGGGTTCAATTTTTCCAAAATAGACCCCTCCTACTTAGACAAACAGACCACAAAACGTCAAGTATTAAAGATAGCTATGTCCTTATATGACCCATTGGGTTTAGCCTCACTTATCACAACTCAGGCTAAGCGTCTATTGCAAGACACATGGCGCCTACGCCTTGGTTGGGACGAACGCCTACCAGAAAAATTGCAGTGCAAATGGCACGCTTGGCTACTAACTTTACAAGTCTGAAAGGCGTTCGTATTCCACGTTGTTACCCGGGGTACAGCAGTGCTACCAAGCTAGAGCTGCACACTCTCGTGGACGCTAGCGAATCTTCCTACGCTGCGACGACCTATTGGCGGTCAGTGAATGTCAAAGGCGAGGTTAAGGTATCGCTCGCGGCCGCGAAAGGGCGCGTTGCGCCCCTTAAGATCACTTCTATACCTAGACTTGAATTACAGGCGGCAGTACTGGGAGGTCGACTGGCACGCACCGTGGTTGAAGAGCACGACCGGCACCCCGACCGACGAGTCTTCTGGTCCGACTCACGCACCGTGCTCGCGTGGTTGCGCACTGGCTCGCGCGCCTTCAAACCTTTCGTCGCGCATCGCGTGGCAGAGCTGGAGGAGACCACCTCCGGCGCGGAATGGCGATGGACGCCTTCCGTCCTCAACACTGCAGACGATTCTACGCGAGACGTGCCGCCAGACTTCTCAGCGAATCACCGATGGTTCCGCGGCCCATCCTTTCTATATGACGATGAAGAGGCTTGGCCGCGCGAACACGAACACGCCATCACAGACACCGGGGAGGAACGCGTCACGACGACTACAGCTTCCACTCGTCTACGCCTGATAGAAGCCTTACCAGATAAGACGCGATTCTCTTCTTGGTTACGACTCGTCCGCACTACGGCTCGCGTGCTTCAATTCATTCAACGTTGTCGGGCTCGCACAATAGGTGCCACACGAAAACGCACCCGCCGCGCCACCACAGACGATCCAACGTGGAAGACAACGGGGAAGGACACCGCGCGCACGCCTCACAGCGTACGCGGACACGTCAACCCTGCTATCGCGCCTACGACCTACATACCTCTTGCGGCGCACTACACTCGTCGTGCCGAACTTCTCTGGGCGCGCGCGACACAGGAGGAGTGCTTCTCAGGTGAACTGCGTGACATCACCGGCGGGAGAGCGGTATCCACTAACAGCCGCCTCCGTCAGCTATCATTGATTATGGATCAGCACGGCCTCCTACGACTGCGCTCCCGCATCGCCGCCACAGAAGGTATCGACCAAGAAGCGCAATCACCAGCCATACTGGACGGTAACCACCATTATTGTCGTTTATACATAGATTGGATGCACCGGAAACTGCATCACAGCGGCGTCGAGTGCGTCGCAAACGAAGTTCGACAACGCTATTGGGTCTTACGCCTCAGGCCTACAGTACGAGCGGTCATCAAGCGCTGTCAGCCCTGCCGTATTCGTCGCGCCGTGCCACCAGAGCCGCTGACTGGCGATTTACCACCCTGCCGGCTCGCACATCATCAGCGCCCATTTGCACACACCGGCCTCGACTACTTTGGACCTTTGTCTGTCACCGTAGCGCGACATCACGAAAAACGCTACGTAGCTCTCTTCACGTGCTTAACGACGAGGGCGGTTCATCTAGAGATAGCCTCGTCATTATCCGCTGACGCTGCTGTGCTGGCACTACGACGTATGATTGCACGCCGTAATTGCCCAGAAACCATATGGAGTGACAATGGATTGAAATTCCGTGGAGCTGACTCTACTCTTCTTAAGGCTGCTCTGACGTCACTAGAGAGAGAAGCCGACGTCCGCCACATAAACTGGCGCTATATTCCACCAGGAGCTCCATTCATGGGCGGAGCGTGGGAGAGACTGGTGCGATCGGTGAAAACTGCTTTATCCGCCACATTGCATGAACGACACCCACATGAAGACGTACTCCACACGCTGCTTACAGAGGTCGAGCATACGATCAACGCACGTCCCCTATCACACGTCTCGGTATCACCAGAGGACGAGGAAGCTATCACCCCGAACCACTTCTTGCTCGGCGGACCATCTAAGGTACCTCTACCGGGAACCTTCACCAAGGTGGACGAGTTAGGCCGCTCGCATTGGAGAGCGTCACAGCGGCTAGCAGACCTGTTTTGGAGGCGATGGGTGCGAGAGGTTCTTCCTACACTTCAATACTGGCGGGAGCCGCGAGGTCGAGGAGAAGCGATAAAGGAAGGTGACATGGTCGTCATAGCAGACTCAAACCTACCACGAAACGTATGGCCGAAGGGCAGGATTGAGCGCGTGTATCCGGGTGCGGACGGCGTTATAAGAGTCGTTGATGTCAGAACCAAGAATGGTACAATGCGTCGTCCTACTAAACGTCTCGTCATCATACCAGTAGAATAGTTATAATTATAATAGTCTGTACTGTTATGTAGATGCCTAATACTGATGTATTCGTTCTTGGCGTTGCTACAAGACTGCTGTAGGCTACATTATAGCAGAGTATGTCTTGTAGTAACTACTCTTAGCTTCATTATGGGTAAACAATATGTATTTATTTAAACTTAAAGGCCATATTGCAGAAAACTTAATTTAATGTACCTATCTTACATAGTTATGACTTAATCTTATTCTTTGTTTATTATGTGTTTTAGTTAAGGATTTAGTATGTTGTGACAGATTGTATAAAACTTGCGCTCGATAGTTGATGAGCATAGTTCCATGTAGATAGTAAGATTGTTTGTACGTTGTTCGCTCACCATTGAGGTTGGGGCTGTACTGTGTCTGCGGTAATCGTACACTTATTATGCACAATGAATGTGCACGGCGGGAGATATGTTACCGACAGGGGGACAGCCCTAGACTCAAGTGGTGTGGTGCAACCCTAATCAAAGCCGCGTCGCACCATGCATTACCTTATAAGGAGATAGTTTGCATTCAGCGCTATCATTGGTTAATAAATCTAAATTTTGTCTCCTTATATGGTCACGTTTTAAATGCGGGTCCCTGATTTGACAAGGGGCGTGGCTATTAATGCAGCAAGGGCAAAGCGCGCCCGGGGAACGGGAGGAAGGGTACTCGCTAGCGGCAGTCCTTCGGTAGCCGCATAACAACACACTTGATTGTTATTTGTCAAACGTCGGCTCAGTTAGTGTCTGGTCTACCTATAGTTCCTATCCTGTTATAAAGTTAAGTTTAGTATCAGTGTTGTGCCTTGTTTATATTGTTTATTATCACTGTCTGTGTCTTATCGTGCAATATATTCATACAATACCTACATAAACACTAGTTTCACTCAAATGCTCAGATCGTCTAAGATCCCCACTGCCTAGGTTAGGAAATAAATACTTTGTCAGCAACAGTATTAATAAGTCACATATCTAAATCCTAGTCATCTATTTCGAAAATTATCTGAAGGTCATCAACTTGTTCGTCTTTTTCTTGTTGTGACGTTGACGGGCCACTATCATCAGTCGCTGCATGTTCTTTAATACCCTTAATGTGTTTCAGTACGTCATCAGGAATATTATAAGAATGGCAACATTTTCCTGATCTTCGGAGTCCATATCTGACATACAGTATTGAGTTTAGTGTCGTCAACGACATCCGATTCCTCAGTTTAGTTTTCACCACATTCATTTGACTAAACACTCTCTCCACTTCTGCATTGGAGTGTGGAAGACAAAGGATAGACATCACTAAAGATGCCAACTCGTGAAATGGATTGTTATCGGCACAGTCTTTGTACTCACATACCTCTGACCAGAACTCTATCGTCGAATTTTTGTTTTTCCAGTCTATGTGACTAATGTTTCTCCATTGTACCACAATACGCTCTATATCGACTGCGTTACAACCAAACTCTTGAGCAATGTCAACAATTTCTGGTTTAATTGCTTTCAAAGTTTCCCGTACAGAAAACATATTCATTTTTCTCAATGTTTGAATATTTACTGGCAATCTTGATCGCATTTCCTGGACGAGCTTCAACGTAAATAGTTTACAGCGATGTCGTAGATTCTGAACTGATTCTGATGAAAGTTGGTATTCCGTAATTCGACGTTCTACACTGAAACCGATGTATGGAGATGGATCCAGGTAACTGGTGATGTTATCTGTCAAAATATTTACTCTGGCTGATGCTGTTGGCATCAAAATTCGCCTTGCCACCGACTCAACCAATTCAACCAAGTCATTTAGAAGTTTGGTCGGGTCTCTGTCATTGCTTTCGAAATTCTTATTCACTTTTTGTACTTCATCTAAAATTGGTAACAAATATAGTAGATGCAGATGATTGATGGGATCATTATACATAGAGTAAAGCGTTTCTGCCATGTAACAGTTTTCTTTTTGTTTCATAATTTCAAAATGGGTTTTCAGTTCTAACCATTGATCTACTATTCTACGGACAGCAGGTTCAATGGACAACCACCTGGTATTACACATTTGAGTAATTTTCAGAGGTTCTTTGCCACAGTTTATAGTTTTATAAAGTTCCTTGTAGAACAATTGTCTATTAGAAGAATGGCTAAACCAGTTGTGGGTTTCTCGGATCAGGAACTCGATGTTTCGTGGTAGAGTTTCTTCAGATGCATGAGTAATAGCCAACTGTAAAGAATGACATAGGCACCGCACTAATACTAGATTATTATTGCCAGTTTCAGATTTCAAAAGGCTGTGCACGCCGTTGTTGACACCAGTCATAGAAGAAGCATTGTCGGTTCCAATCCCTATTAAATTGTTTATATTTAAATTTAATAGTGTAAATAGGGTCTTTATGCCATTGACTATGGCAATGGCTGTCCCGTTCTCAATTTCAACCAATCCTAAGAATGTTGTTATAATCTGTTTTTTGGTCTGGCTATAGTATCGGATTGACATACCGAGAACTTTTGTGACTGATATGTCTGTAGATTCATCTATTAATATGCTGAACTTTGCATCTCCCACATCTTTTATTAATTCGGATACAAAGTGCGGTGCCAAGACTTTATTTATAATATTGCTACATTTTGTTCTATGTAACTTCATGTTTTCTGTACTTCTACTGTCAGAAAATGGCTTATTGCACAAATCCGATAGGTGATCCACCGTTAATATTGCAGTATGCTCGCAAATAAAAAGTGCAAGATTGCCTTCCGCTTTTTGGGTATCAAGGCGGGTTTGAATTTTCGAAAAGTTAATTTTTGTTTGACTTTTCATGGGCTCAGCACACTTCACATGTTTACTTGTAGAAATATGTTGTTTTAAACAATACAGTTTTGCAATAATATTACACTTACAATATTTGCAGTAGGCTTTAGTGGCATCATCTTTGACCGGTGATAGCCAATCCTTAAACTCCCTCATCTGTTCCCATTCTTCACGATAATGTTGTGAATATTTGGGGGGCATTGTTCTCACCAAACTTGTATTTAAAAATGTTTTTGCACGCAATCACTTAAGTTTTCCGCAAGCGTAACGTATTATAGACCCACCAACTTATCTGTGAATTGAAGAGCGTCGCTCTAATCGCTCTGGTGTTGCCATTCTACGAATAATTAACCACAATTTGGGAAATGATTCCTACATCTAATCTGCTATGTTTAGTCTTCACAGACCAATGTATCTGACTCTTACCTATATAATACAAAATTGAGGATCAAAAATGTATGTTTATAAAAACTCTGTACTAACGGGTTGTATGAAGCGAGTCAAACTGCACGTGCGGCTACTGCTAGTTAATAATATAAGACATTGAAGTAAGTATGTGAATAAAACTAACATTTCATTAAATATAATGTGTATGTTTAAATATTTTTACAATATGTATGATCAACAGACCTTGAGGTACTAGGGCCGACATCATAATCATGATCAGTAATCGAGGACACTCCAGTTAAGTAATCATCTTCTGAATCACTATCGGTTTCACTATCGCTCAGCACATTTATAATAAATGGTTCTTCTAAATATCCACCCTTATCAAGATACTCATTTTGTAATTTGCGGACATGGTTGCAATGCTTTTTCCACTCTTCCACTGTGATTTCTTCAAATGCCTGACTGACTAAGCTAGGCATGTCTTGACTTTTATGATCAATATTGATATTAGCAACTTTTCGCTTCATTGTGCTCCATATCAACTCAATCGCATTAAGATCGCAATGATAAGGCGGCAGTCGTATTTGTGCCCATTTTCAGCCAATATAGTGTCAACTTCATAGATAGGTTGTGGTTTATTTCTTTTTACTATTTCCAATAGCTGAGGTTTGGTCATCTCTTCGGAGTATTCAAGGGCATTTTGAGCAAGCCATTCTTGAATGTTTTTTTTCAATGTATTGACATTTGGACTTTTATTAATACATATACTATGATAAGGAGCATTGTCCATTATAATAATTGATGGCTCTTTTATGTTTGGCAATAATTTTTCCAATAGCCACTTTTTGAAATTGACATTATTCATATCGTCATGGTAATCACCACTTTTTGTTTGAGATTTGAAAACTAATAATGCATTTTCTACAAAACCCATTTCACCGCCTGCATGAACTATGATAAATCTCTGTCCCTTGGATACAGGTTCCAGAACTCCTTCCGTGCCTTCACCTTGCCAGCATTTGCCAGATGTATGAGATGAATGTATGTATGTTTCATCTAAATACACCAGAGGCAATGGATTTGCTGCTTTATCATTATTGCTGATTACTTGCAGATATCTTGATCTCCATGCAGATATATCATTCCGTTCCATAAGAACCTTTCTATTACTTTGAGACTTTTTGTAGCGAAAACCCATTTGGTGAAGTAGTTTTCGAAGAGACTCACGTTGTCCTTGATAATCTATGTCTTCTTTTAGAACTGTTAGTAGTTTACCGACTGTAGGCAACTCCTTTCTTACTGCATAATATTCATGTACTTTTCGTCGTATAACGCCCATATCGAAGTCATCGACAACAATAAAACCAGTACTTCGTTTTCTTGATTTTCCAGGCGTTCTTACTTTAGTACTGGTTTGTTCTGCTACCTTTCCTTCTTTAACTATTTTCGAAACCAAACCTTCACTTACACCTGAAAGACAAAATAAAAAACTAAAGAACCAGGTAAACTAGAAGTGACGATGAAAGCTGAGTCAAATATTAAATGCATGTAAGTACAGAAGTTATCTGGCGAGCGATGCGAGCGAAGATTTCAGAGTCTACTCGAGTCTAGGTACATGTTTCATGAGCAAAATTTATGGGATACGACTGGTCACACTCACCTGTAGCGACAGAAACTCGTTTGGTTATTTGATTAAATGGAATAATCGGAACTTGTTGGCGAGCTTCCTCTTCAAAAAATGCTTTCACCTTCAGAATAATATTCCGGGCATCACTTTTTATAGCTTTCGGCATGATTGAAAGCGCAAAATATTTAATAAGCAACTGACAGCCGAACGACATTTTCATCATGGCGGCTGTAGTTCCATTTTCAGCCACTTCACAGATAAGTTGGTGGGTCTGTACCTATGTAACTTGTGATGTGTCTGTCACTGACCGAACGAATGTTTGAACAAAACATAAACAATCGACTAATCGGGAAAACCTGAACCATAAACCATCACCGAACCTCGAAATGATATCTCTTAACGATGGATGGGATTTCCCCTTAAGTAATTCTGAACGATGGTTAAAGTGTTGCCCTAGACAATGTTGAAAAAATGCTAAAATAATGCAATATGCTAAGTTCCAAATTAACATGCTAAATCAGGTGAAAATATGCCAAATTTAGCATTAAAAATGCTAAATCGGCAACAGTGGTTTTGCAATAACTCTCTGCTCTGATTGGTCGGTATGGATATGGCGGCGTTTGAAAAAGTCCCGTCATGGATGTGGCGGGTTTTGAATTAAATTACTGTTTTAATTTGCTATTTTAGTAAAGATCTGGCGTAGTTTGCTTGTAAAAAGTATAGTAGACACATACAGGTCAAGATTGACTATACCATAGAGTAAAAATATTTATTTTTCTTAAAAATGGATCTGACGGCATTTGAAATTAGACGACACAAATGGTCCATGGCCATAAATGATATGTTATGCTCTGCGACAAATGCACTAAGCTTTATTTCAGCTTCCATCACTTTTCTATTGTGATCCGTTTGTCTATTCAGAAAGTAAGTGCTTAAGTCTTTTGTAGAAGAGCTCGCTGATATTTTTCGTATGTGTTGGGTGTTTGAAACATGACGTTTTATAGTGGAAATTTCGCAAGAAAGTTTGACATCGCACATTGTACATTTTGCTTTGTAAGGGTCATCATTGACAGGAGCAATCCAGTTTTTAAACGTTTCATCACTTTCCCACTGCTTTCTGTACTTCTGTTTTATGTGTTTACTTTTTGCCTTTTTTTTCGGTGTAGGTGGCCCATCGTCACTATCACTCATTTTCAATTAAAACTTAAAGTTTTCGTATAGTAGCTTTCACTAAAAGATCGTAACAACAGCAAAACAAAAAAGGACTGCGAGAGTTTTTAAGTTGATTTGAGATAGTAACAGAATTCACATAGGTGCGAACAGATGTAATGTACAGTACGGTACAACAACAATTCCCTCTGTTTCGTTCGGGTATTCCCCACACAGGCCACTCATCCTAAAGCCAACCCGAATAAATGTGAAGAACCTACCAGAATAAGGAACTAAAAATATTAAACATTAATGCCGTAGAGATAGAGTTGCATTTAGCTCTACCATTTATCTTCTATTAACTTTTATTTTTGTAGCGCTGTAGCGCTTCTACGTCGTCTATTAAACATTAATGCCGTAGAGATAGAGTTGCATTTAGCTCTACCATTTATATTCTATTAACTTTTATTTTTGTAGCGCTGTAGCGCTTCTACGTCGTCTATTAAACATTAATGCCGTAGAGATAGAGTTGCATTTAGCTCTACCATTTATATTCTATTAACTTTTATTTTTGTAGCGCTGTAGCGCTTCTACGTCGTCTATTATATGTATACAAGTTGGTGCGTTCCATTATACGAAAAAAAATCCTTTGGGACATTATTCAATTGCCGTATTTTTTGATACGGTAATGAAAGAGCTGCCGTATGCCGTATTAAGGATGCTTAAGATGCCTGATTGCTGTATATTACGGCAATTGCCGTATCAAGAACAACACTGCTCGAGTATTAAGAAGTCTGACGCGACGCGGAACCATAACGCACACAGACTTATAATTTCTAGCCACTCCTTGAGCTACTCGGATCGGAAATAATCGGAATGCAAACGAGACGCGTACCTAAGCATAGAGACGCCATCAGTGTTGCCAACCCAGATTTTCATTTTACCCCAAAGCCTGCTTAATTTTACCCTAGATTCCTAAATAACAATGTAAAAATACCCTAAAGTTTTTTAGATAAATAATTCAACACAACAAAAACAAGTTTTTTATAATCAATACTTTTATTTCACAATGCTTACCTAAAAACCCATATTAGCAATACAAAATCTATGCTAAAAAATTAAGCATATCCTAAAACTTAATTACTTAATGTTGTAACATGACATCAATAGTCTCTTCTGCATCGTCGTCTTGTTTGTCATACATATGAACATTAAACAAATTCAGCATTTTTGGTGATGGTGTAAAATTAACACAATTTTTATAAAAAATGTTTAAACTGTATCTAACAGTCATAATACTCTGAACCATTTCTAAGGATAACCTATTTCTGAGCTTCGTTTTAACAATGGAATACATGGAAAAAGCTCGTTCTACTGCTGCATTAGAAATGGGTGCTGATAAGAGTGACAACGCAAGCTTAGAAATATTTCCAAATCTCGGGTTTCCACTTGCGTCAACATCCTTCCTTACTTCGGCCCAGAAACTCACACTGGACGTCGTATTTGCCAAATCTTATTGTGCAGGCAATTCCATTCAGATTCTATTTAATTTTTCAAACCATAAACTTCAGTTCGTTTAACGATTCCTAACAAATCAGTTATTGTAGGTTTGGCCTGCGATGTAGCTACTAAAGGGCATAATTTCGCCATTGACTTAAGGAATTTCATCTTATCAGGGAATCTTTTTTGGAGTTCAGAGCACAACTGTACAAGAAACTCTTTACATCGTTCACGGACGTTTTCTCTCTCACTTCGTACGAGATTAGACACTAACTCTTCAGTTTCATAGCCAAGGTGCATGGCTGACGCATGCATTAAGTGCTCCTGGAAACGGAAAGAGCAAAGTTCGTCGTCATTAACAGTTTCCAGCTGCCGTGGTACAACAATGACTTGTAGTATGTTCTTAAACAGTAAATAAAAGTCTTCCAGAAGCTTTGTTGGTTCTACATTGTCACTTTGAAACAGAATATTTACTTTAGTGACCTGCCGTAAATGAATATCCAAGAAGACAAAGTATGCTTTGTATGCGTTGCATTTTAAAATATCATGCAGCTGTGCCGCCATGAAGCACTTATCTTCGTTACGTGCTAGCATAAAAAGAAGTTTTAACTCATCCCACTGGTCGAGCAATGTACGAATAGCAGAAGAACGGGCTAACCAGCGTGTACCACAATAGCCTGGTATTTTTTTCGGATTTCGACTTTGGTTCATAGTCTCGAATAAATCTTTGTAAGACTCAAGGCGTTTCGAACTATATGAGAACCAATTGTGACTCTCACGAATCAAAAATTCGAGTTGTCGTGGCAGGCACTCTGACGCTTTCTCTGCACATAAATGTAATGAGTGGCAGGTACATTTGACAATAATCAAATCTGGCAAATCATGTTTTATAAGCGTTGCAACTGAATGGTGTTCTCCGACCATAACATTAGTGCCATCTAACCCTATTCCCACTAACTTCTCATATTGTAGGTTGTCTTCTTTTATTGTTTTTTTTATTGTTTCGTAAATAGTGGTAGCGTCACATTTTGATACTTTTAAATATTTATAGAATGTTGTTATCATATCATTTTTCCTGACTGAAAAGTAACGTATCATAAGACACAAAATTTTATCTGTACTTATATCGGTAGTTTCATCAGCAATTATAGAATATGCAGAATCAGCAACATCTTCTAACATCTCTTTCATCATTGTCGGACCAAGAACGTTCTTTATGAGCATGCTGCATTTTGTTCTATGAAGTTTTATATTACCTAGAACAACTGACTTCTCATCAATTTGAGGAAGAACTTCACATAAATGGTTAACATGCTGAATGGAGCCATGTTCAGCTATATAGGCTGCCAACTTTAGCTCCGCAACTTTACTCGAGACAGGAACTTTTACAAACGGGGTTATCTTGCATGATTTGGCCATTTTATCGAGTTGCACGGATTTCAAGTGCTTCTTGCTGTTGCCGTGATACACGAGTTCTTTTTTATGAGGCACAAGTATGACATTGCAATATTTGCATCTCGCACTATTTTCGCCTGTAGGATCAGGACAAATCCAATCTGTAGCAATAAAAAGACACATACGCTATAAATTACTAAACAAAATGGTTAACTTTTAGTTAACCAAATAGGTCACACTAACGCATTTAATTCAACCAACCATTAATGTGAGTAAGCTGGCCACACTGGCAACACTTACTTACTGGATTTAATTATAGAAAACAAACCTAACATTGTAATGATTGCAATCAAGTACATTTTACGAAGTCATACGATTATGTACCTATACAAGACTATGTTTCATTACGTATGATATTTGATACATACCTCTCAAATTAGGATCGTATTCCCACTCTTTACAATACTTTTGAGTGTATTTTTTTGTACCAGATCGCGAGTTACCACTACTAGACGACGCCATTTTAATTTCTAACAAGAATAAGAATGAATGAATGACTGACTCACTGAACTGAACTTAGACATGACAATGACAAGCGATTGGGATTGACGTAAGGAATGGAATGAATGAATGTTCGTTACAGGAATGAGAAAAGCGCGTTCTGATTTATACAAACGCAAATTACCCTCAAGAATACCCTAAACAATTATTTACCCTATAAATTACCCTGTCATCTCAATTTTACTCTAAATCTAGGGTAAATTACCCTGACTTGGCATCAGTGGACGCCATCTGATTATGTTTGTGTGTTGATTATGTAGTTATTGTTAAGTCGATGTATTATAAAAATGAGCTTTATTGCTTGGTGTTTAGACTGATTTTTGAACAACAGATGAATTATTTTCTTTCTCACTTTAAACTATTTGCTATCGGCCTATGTTTCAAAATTTGAATCTTTAGTTAAGAGAAACGGTTAATAGCGGATGCTTTAATTTAAACTTTTATTGAATTAAAGGTTAACTTGTGTTGTTTTTAAAAGGTGTGTTCGTAATCGTATCAAAAACTAATTTTGCATGCGTGGTGGTATTAACGGTGGTGGTTTTAAATGTTCGTTTGTATATTTTGTACATAGTAAATTAAGTTTTTGGTTAGGTTTTCAATAAACTATCTGGTGACGGGTGGTGGTGGTTTTTAAACTAATAAACAGAATATAAACAATAAATAATTTTAAATATGGCTCCAAAACGCAGCATAGCTTGGGACCATTTTAGTGACAGAGGTGATTATAAAGCGCAGTGCAACATTTGCAAAATGGATATATCTTACAAGGCGTCAGTGTCAAATTTGACCAAACATTTGAAAAGGAGACATGGTACCATTCAATTGCTATCCAGACAAGAAACTTTAACGGTTCCAGCGGCGGCCGTAACACAAGCTGAAGAGGTCCGTACTGTTACTACGCTTTTGTCAGAGCCTCAAGCATCTACCTCCAGACAAGATGCCAATATATATGCAGGTGGGGTGGTGCCAGCAGTCAGAAATACTATGACGTCATATTTACGAAGAGACTGTTCGAAAATTAAAAAAGATATTGATCGCCACATAATGAATCTTTTCATATATCGTCGGCTTAGAGTGTAAACCTGCCAAATCCATTTTTTGACTATATGACGTTATTCATACCATTCGAAAGTGTAAAAAGAAATACATAATCTAGAAAAACAGCCACAGTCCGTTTTCTTTTAAAATTTACAAAAACGCGTACTGAGTAAAACTGTCAAATCCATAACCTCAAAAGTGTCCTGCTAACTCCGTGTAAGCCGCCATTTTGTACCGCGATTCCGATGCCGGCAAATGTGCTCGTACAAATAATTGATGTTTTCTGTGATAACAGTGTAAATAAAGGTTGAAAGTTAAAGGACTGAAAGGTAAGTGTTTATACTGTTATCTTATTATTTGTTTGTAATGATAAATTAACCAATATTTATTGTAAAACTTCAGATAACCTATAGCCCAAACATGTGGGATTTAGCAGTTTTTCCTTACAATCAATCTTACATTTATTGTACTTAGCAGGTATTATGTATCATCATAAATTAACTTTTAATTATGTTTTAATTAATATTTTGCTTAATAAGCTTTCTGTTAATGGGTTATAGTCAAGTATTTAATGCATTTATTCAAGTTTCAAAATCTAATTGACAAATTAGGAACTATACGTTTAGATTTGGACGTAATTTTAGAGTGTAAACGTATAGTATAATTTTAATTTTATTTCGCTTTATTTCCTATAGTTATTGTTATCAGAATGTATTAATTAATTCTTTATTTGCAGATGTCATCGAGTAAGCATTGGCGTGGCCGTAAAATCCTGGACTTGTGTGCAAGCAAAGAATATATAAATCGACAAACAGCACCGGAATCATCTCAAGCATCCTTCCCCAAAGAATGGTCTGTGGTTGAAAATGTCGAAATTGAAATGATTATATCTAAAGAAATATCTGATGATTTAAGCTTAAGCACACATTGCGACTCCTTCTCACCTGCCGATTTGAATAATGTACTTGTAGGAGATATTTCTAGTATACTCTCACCACAAAATAATGACACTAAAGATGACTATGTAACTCTGAACCAAGAAGTAAATAACAATAGTCATATTGAACCTCAAAATACAGAACAAGAAGTCCAATTCGAAGATATAATGATTTCCCCTTTAGATGAATCCCCTTTGCTTGAATTAATGACTGATGACCACAACTGTTCCAATAGTCTGGTTTCTGAAAATACTATCGAGCAGAGCACTTTGCAGCAAATAGAAAATAGTCCTAGAAATTCTTTTACAGGTACTATCGACCATTCTGTTACGTCAAGACCATCCATCCAAATAGATGATTTGATATCAGATGAAAGTAGGCAAGAAGGTCTGGTACCATACAAAATTAATTCTGACTCTGAGTCTGACTGCGAAAACTATCCAAAGAAAAGCAATAAAAGAAGAAAAAGGATTCACATTCAAAAATCAAACTGGTATGCTGAAAGTAACAGAAAGTTGAGAAAATCTGGAAAAAAAATACTATGGATGAAAAAAAGAAGAAAAGTGGAATTATGAAGTTCCAAGGCAGCCTAGAACTATGAAGAATAGATGCTCGTGTAAAGAAACTCAAAAAGGATCTTTGAAATGTTCAATGTTTACAGAGACAGATAGGCAGAATATTTTTAAAGAATTTTGGACAATGAGTTGGGCAGAAAAAAAAATGTTTGTTGATAATCTTGTGACAGCTTTGCCTGTCAAGAGACCAAGGGGAAGAAAAACTTATAATGAGGAATCGAAAAGAGGACAATCTTTATTTTATCATTTAAAAAAGGATGATGAGCCAATCAAAGTCTGCAGAACACAGTTTTTAAATACGCTTGGGATTGGTAGATGGACTGTTTTAAATTGGAAAAATAAAAAAGGGGCAGCTTTTAAAAAGAATGACAAGGATTTTGATTCCAAACAAACAAAAACATCTTCTAAGCCTTTCGAATCAGAACGTAAGGAGCTGAAAAAGTTTTTAGAATCACTGCCAGCGATGGAATCGCACTACTGTCGTGCTAGTACACAAAAGAAGTACTTGTTGCCAGAGTGGCGTTCAAAGCGATCCCTTTATGATTTTTATGTCAATGATTGGTGTAAAACACGTAATGTAGTTGCTTTATCCATCTGCAAATTTCATGAAGAATTTGACAATCTTAATCTCGGATTGTTTCACCCTAAAAAAGATCAGTGCGAAATATGTGCTCTCTATAAAGTCGGAAATAAATCCCAAGAAGAATATTCAGAACATCTAAAGAAGAAAGAAGAAGCTAGGTCTGAGAAGGAGAAAGACATACGTGAAGAAAATCTTGTTTTTACTGTAGACTTGCAGGCGGTTCTAATGGCCCCTAAATCAAATATTAGTAGTTTGTACTATAGAACAAAGCTCCAAATACACAATCTTGCCTTTTTTAATTTAAACAACAAAGATGGCTATTGTTATCTATGGAACGAAACTGAAGGAGGCTTGAATTCTGAAGAGTTTGCAAGTGTTTGGGTAAGCTTAATAGAAAAAAAGCTTTTACAAAGTGAGCCAGAAAAAACAAATAAAATATTTTTTTATAGCGACGGTTGTACCTATCAAAACAGAAACTGTGTGTTGTCTAATGCATTATTATGCACGGCTATGAACAACAACATTATCATAGAACAAAAATTTCTAGAAGTTGGGCATACGCAGATGGAAGCTGACAGTATTCATTCTTCTGTTGAACGGGCTCTTAAAAACAAGAACATCAATGTGCCCGCAGAGTACATCACCATTTGCAAATCAGCAAGAAAACACCCCAGACCTTACGACGTAACTTACTTAAACCATAGTTTTTTCAAAAGCTTTAATGACGTTGGGTTTTTTAAAAGCATTCGTCCTGGACGCGGTAAAGGTGACCCCAAAGTAACTGACATGAAAGCTCTTCGGTATACTCCAGATGGTAATATATTCTTCAAATTAAGATTCACAGAAGATTGGACTGTACTACCGCAAAGAAAATCACCGGCAGTTACTGCATTGCCTTTTGATTCTCTCCGAAATCAGCACCTTACTAGGAGGAAAATAACGAAAAGAAAAATTGACGATCTGCAATATCTGAAAGATACCTTACCTGCAGACTACCGTAATTATTACGACAATTTACCCCATGAGTAGAAAACTAAAGTTGAGACTGATTTGAACATTGAGACTGAGTAATATTTGCTTAGTTATACGAGGGCGGCACTGAAAATTTCGGGAATCAAGGAAGTGACACAACATTACTATTTAAAAATATATTTATTGCTTTTCGAAGTATTCTTCGCGAAATTTGACACATTTTTCCATACGATGGAACCAATCATTGAAGCAACCATTCCATTCGGAAGTTGGGGTCTCCAAAATGGCCGTTTTGTAGGCGTCCACAGCTTCTTCAGGTGATGAAAATCTCTGTCCACGCAATTTATTCTTTATTTTAGGGAAAGTATAGAAATCATTAGGGCTTAGGTCGGGGCTGTACGGCGGATGGTCCAATAATTCTATGTTTTCTTGCTCTAAAAACTCTTTTGTTCTGTGCGCGGTGTGAGAACTCGCATTGTCGTGATGGAGGATGATGCGGCGGTTGCAGTTCTCTTTACGGAGTTCAGAAACGACCTGTGGCAAACAAATGCTAGCATACCATTCTGCATTAACCGTTCTTTGTCCCTCAAGAGGAATAGTCGTAACATGGCCGGTTTTGGAGACAAACGTGGCCACCATTTTTTTTGCAACACTCCGTGAACGAACAATTTTTGTTGGCTTTAACTCATTTTCGAACACCCAAACTCGTGACTGGTTTTTTGTTTCGGGTTCGTACGCGTATATCCAGGATTCGTCACCTGATACGATGTTGTATACAGCATTTGAGGATCCTGCGTGGAATCTTTCGAGAGTTCTGACGCACCAAGTAACGCGAGCCGCTTTTTGCTCTTCACAGAGCGAATGCGGTATCCATCGGGAAAACAACTTTTTTACACCTAATTTTTCATGCAAGATTATTTGTATTTGACTCATGCCAATGTCTAAAGTTGCCTGAATTTCGCGGTATGTCACATGTCGATCTTCCTCAATCAGCTTACGCACAGCATCAACGTTTTCTTGGGTGACTGCAGTTTTTGGACGACCTTGACGGGGATCATCACTGAGCTTGACACGTCCACGTTGAAATTCAGCAAACCAGCGATAAATTGTGGTTTTGGATGGGGCTTTATCACCAAATGCAGAAATCATCCGGTCAACACACTGTTTTTGTGTTAAACCACTTCGAAAGTCATAATAAATCATCGCTCTTGAATTTTCTCGAGTCAATTCCATTTTCTCAACGACTAAACAAGTTTGACAAAACCTTGTGACAAGACCGAGAATATTTTTTTAAATAAATAAATGGTATTCGATTGTTAAAACCAAGGAGTTTTCAATTAAAAAGATTTTAATATGACAGAAACAGTGGAAATATTCCATTCCCGATACTTTTAGTGTAGCCCTCGTAAGAATAAAGGTTTTATTTAGTTACGATAAAAAGAAAATAAAAAATATGTTTCTAGATTTTATAAGGACAGAATCTACTTTTTGTTCATTTTGAGAGTTTGTTTTGTTTAAAAGTACCTAATAATATTATAATTTTAAGATTGTAAATGAAAGTTTCAAAACTTTAATTTTAGTATAAAACCATATAAGTTTGTTTGATCTTGAAAGAAAATTATGTTTTTAAATTAAGGACATAAAGACAGAACCTAATTTTTGTTAATTTTTAGAGATTTTCTTTTGTTTTTGTTTTATGAATGCTATCAATACTTTTATAAATTTTGTTTTGGTTTATGAAAACCTGTTAAGTTGTTTTTTAAAATAAATATTTGATTACGAAAACCTGCTAAGTCACAAAAGTGGTGTTAATTAAATAAATGCTGAAGTAAATTATCTTTTTTTTATTTCAAATTGTATGGTATACAAATACAAGTTTGAAAACTAAACTAAACTACACATTAGAAACGGTTCAGTCACTTCGTGACAAACATCCACCTGCGGCGGCAAACCTCCACCTCCCTGAGCCACCACAACCTGATGACGTTGCCATTGATGTCCAGACTCAGGAGATTGCAACGGCTGTGGCGTCTTTTCAGAGTGGCTCAGCTGGCGGCCTTGATGGCCTAACACCTCAACATCTAAAAGATCTTCTATCTTTTAGCTCTGGTAAGGTGGGCGAGACCCTCTTAAAAGACCTTACAGCTTTGGTAAGTCTTATGTTGTCGGGACGAGTCAATAGTGACGTTATCGAAATTTTGTACGGCGCAAATTTATGCGCACTTATCAAAAAAGATGGTGGCATCAGGCCTATTGCGGTCGGCACCACATACCGTCGCCTCGCGGCCAAGGCAGGCTGTAGGCAAAAGGTTGCTCTTTTGAGTAGCCTTTTCCAACCAATACAGCTTGGTTTTGGTTCGCGAGGTGGGTGTGAGGCTGCTGTTCATTCTCTCCGGACTTTTTTGGATCAAAATTGTGGAGAGGTGCTACTAAAGGTGGATGTCAAAAATGCTTTTAATTCGGTCGATAGAGGCGCCCTGTTGACACAAATCAAAGACAAAATTCCAGACGTTTTCAACTTTCTTTGGCAATGCTACGGCAATCCCACAAAATTAACATACCAAAACAATGTTTTGTTATCTTCAGTAGGCTGCCAACAGGGTGATCCATTCGGTCCCGCCATTTTCAGCCTGGCCATTCATCCAATTATTCAACGTCTCCAATCCAAACTTAATGTTTGGTATTTGGATGACGGAACCTTAGGAGGTGATGTGAGCACTGTCCTAAATGATTTGCAAATTCTCATAGACGAATTTCGTCTTATTGGCTTAGAACTAAACTTTTCAAAATGCGAACTCTATGTTTGCGATTCATGTCCGAACAAAGATTTGGTTATTGCAAAATTTAATGATTTGGCTCCAAACATCAAATCTGTGGATAGATGTTCTCTTCGCCTACTGGGTTCACCGATTTTAGATGAGTCTTTTTCACCTTTCGTAGAAGAAAAAATTCAAAATTTTATGAGTGCCTCCAGGAGGTTACTCAATATTAACGCCCACATGGCGTTTACCATTATCAAATATTGTCTGTTTGTGCCAAAATTTATATACACTTTACGATGTAGTCCACTGTGGAAACACGGTGAGCTCCTTTCGAGCTTAGACAATGTCGTAAAGGAAACACTAATATCGGTTTTGAATGTTGACATGAATGACAGGACATGGTCACAAGCCTCACTACCAGTAAGGTTAGGAGGCTTAGGGATCCGCAAAATTTCAAGTGTAGCTCTACCAGCTTTCTTGTCCTCAGTTCATAGTACACATAAATTAATTGAAAAAATCCTTCTTCCCTCTTTAGGCCATTCCGGTGTAGTAGTAGCTCATTTGAATGAGGCCAAGAATGTTTGGAGGGAGGCTTGCCCAAATACTGATTTTCCGAGGACTTTGTCTTCGCAGAGACTATGGGATGGGCCGATCTGTGAACTAGCACGGAAATCTCTTCTAGATACGTGTACTAGCGTCGCAGATCGCGCTCGTATCCTTGCTGTCTCTGTATGGGAATCAGGTCTTTGGTTGCAGGCTATTCCCTCCTTTAACACTGGTAGCCTTTTGGACCCAACCGCATTTCGTCTAGCTGTCAGCTTGCGCTTGGGTGCAAGGTGCTGTGAGGCCCATCGCTGCCAGTGTGGTACTGCTGTCGATCAGCTCGGTCACCATGGTCTCTCTTGCTCAAGAAGCGCTGGTCGGATCGGCCGCCACGCTAGCCTGAATGATGTCATACGCCGGGCTTTATCCACCGCCAATGTTGCAGCTGTGCTCGAACCGAGCGGCCTTGCGCGTGACGATGGCAAAAGACCTGACGGTATGACACTTGTGCCTTGGAAGATGGGACGGCCCCTTGTATGGGACGCAACTTGTGTTGATACTTTGGCACCGTCACATCTTCCTGAGACACAGAGTAGGGCTGGTGCGGCGGCAAATTCGGCGGAGCGGCACAAGCGGCGCAAATATGCTAACCTCGGCAGAGGTTACATATTTGAGCCGTTTGGTGTTGAGACATTGGGTCCGTGGGGACCGGGAGCTCATCATCTTTTCAAAAACATATCCGAGCGCCTGGTCGACGCGACGCGTGATCAAAATGCTGGCGTTTATTTGGCTCAACGCATAAGCATTGCCATCCAGCGTGGCAATGCCGCCAGCATGCTGGGTACGCTGCCGACTGGTAGTGGGTTTGAGCATTTGGATTGTCTCTAGACTTTCATCGGTCTGGATACAATCCTTTTGCTTTTTGTTGTGTAGTAGGCTAAGTAGTCATTGTAGTTTGTTGTAGTTAATAAAGGCTTATGCTTATTAAAAAAAAGTTTGAAAATATAAAAGTCTTTTCATAAATTATATTCATATTTTTTTAGGAATGTTTTTTGTCTCTCCTGAAAATTTACCTAATATGGAGTTAGCAGCTTTACATTCTAAGCCGACGATATATGATATGCAGCCTTTTTTAATTGTAGAAGATCGAGGATTTCGTGAGCTCATTTTATTTGCCTTTCCTAATTATATCTTGCCGTCGCGAAAGTATTTCGCCAATAACATGCTGCCTTCACTTTACGAAGGCATCAAAACTGAAGTAAAGGAGTTGTTAGATTCAGAAATGGTATCTATATGTCTCACTACGGATATGTGGACTCTCGAAATGGCGATTGGTTTCTCGCTCTAACTGGACATTTCATAGACAGTAACATGAAATTGCGTTCCGTGCTTTTAGAATGTAGTGCATTACACGGAATTTCACCCACTGCTGTGTCTCTGGCAGATGAACTATCTAGGATAGCACGGGAATGGAATATTGAAAATAAGATTCTTCTCGCCGTATCCGACAATGGCGCCAACATTAAATGTGCCATTGAAAAATGTTTAGGCTAGAAACATTTCAATTGCTACGCACATTGCTTGAACTTAGCAGTCAATAAAGCATTCGAAAATGAAGCGATTAACACCATAATCCAAAAAGCTAAAGCGATAGTGGCACATTTAAAAAAAAGCAATGTTGCATGGGAGAAACTGAAGCGCTATTTGGAGCAAGCTGGAAAACCCATAAAAATACCTCTCCAAGAAGTCCCAACAAGATGGAATTCCACGTTTTATATGTTGAAACGCCTATTGGAATTAAAGGAAGAACTAAATAGCGCACTTTCTAATCTGAATGTCAACATAATGACATTATCATCATACGATTGGAACATTATTGAAAAACTGGTTCTCATACTGAAACCCTGCGAAGAGGTCACAAGGGAAATGAGTGGTGAGAAGTATGTAACAGGTAGTGCAGTTATTCCTATCACTATTGCACTAAAATCAGCATTAGTGGCATTTGATTTAGATGGTGCTGAGCCTTTACCTAATGAAGTTGAAATGGCCCGGCAAGATATTCTCAGTGGACTTTCATCACGATTTTCCTCTTTGGAAAACAGCCGCACCTTCACAACTTGCATGTTCCTCGATCCAAGGTACAAACTATATTTTGAAAATGAGAACACAGCAGAGTCAACAAAGAAATACGTCATAGGATTAGTCACGTCTTTAATTTCTGAACGAAATGAAGAAGTAACGGAAGAAGATATACCAAATGCGACAACATCTGAAACATCAATCTGGACCCATTATTATAAAAAAATGAAAAACATCAGACCAAGCGGCACTGCATATTCAAGAGCTGTTGTAGAAGTCCAGCGGTATATTGACGATAAAATACTGCATAAAGCTCAGTCGCCATTAGATTGGTGGAAAAATAATGCAAACTCTTACCCGCACTTGGCAATACTAGCACGTAAGAAACTAAACGCCTTGGCTACAAGTGTGCCATGCGAGAGATTATTTTCAGTTGCGGGTAATATTATAAGTGACAGGCGAACTCGTCTTGGAGTTCGGAAGGTGCAACAGATGTTGTTCTTACAGCAAAATTTAAAATGTAGCTAATGCAAAATAATAGTCAGAGAATTGTACAAACTGTAAATAAAAGAAAAACTATTTTTTTTTGTTTTCTTACGAAGCCCTATTTTTACATTAAATAGTCTTACGTTTGACTAAAGCCTGCCTGATGTTAAGCACCACTATAGTCTAAGATGTAGCACGCTTGCCTTGAAGTAACCTATTCAAATACACTTCGTAATCGAACGTATTTTTGAACTAATACGTTAGATACGTATGTATAAATACTGTACTCGTAAACTGGACGCGTACTCGCAAGACTCGGTACGAGTTTTACCTAGTACGTCACACCTCTAGATAACACTTGTCAAAAAGTGGCACTTGGCTACGCATCTTTAAGGAAGTTGTCGTTCGACGTTGTCGATTCGTTTCGTAGAATCGAATGATATAAACATTGTCTAGCAAATATCTATTCGTTGATCTTTGACCACGTGACATTACGACAGCTTATGTCAATCCCATACATTTTTGGATTTTTCCATTGGCGTTATCGCTAATCGAATGTTACTTTGTCTAGGCCCGCTGGAGAGTTACGAAATTTACTTCTCTTCCGGTTGGAGTCGATGGTCTTTGCAGAGTTGCAAAGCAAAAAGTTGAAAATACAGAGTATACTCGTTCGGTGGGTCATCTTTATCCTTTGGATATAGAAGATGATATGCCTGCGATGAAACTAAAACCACACAGAGAGCATAATCAAATACTTCTTCGAATGCCACCGATTCAAGCAAGAATTACTCAATATCAACAGAACCTACAACTGCGTCAGATATTGACGCTCAGGCAGACATCGACATGACATCTCCGGAAATGGAGGCATTTACCGAAGAAGATATGACACCTCCGGCAGCACATCCTGAAGAAAACATATCTCAAGTAGTGGATACATATCCAGAAGGAGGAGAAACATCTCGGAGTAATGCTCCAGGTACACCTGAAGACAGTCAGGATGGGGAATACAATTAAGAAAAGGGCATCCAGAGTTGCGTCGCTAAAAGCCCGAGATAAGATCAGGGAGTGGACGCGGCAACTGACGACCCTATTTTAACTTTCTTCGTCAGGAGTGTCGTGATAACCGATGGGTATCATCACGAAAGTTCCCAATTTAACCCAACCTGGCAATACCAAAAACTAAAGTAAGGTAAAGTAAATTGTCTATGTTCAAGTATCGTAAGAGTCTGTCTAAAAGCATCAACTTAAAGTTTGAATAACTCGTGTTGTGTATAACAGTTGTGAAAGTTGACGAATAAATTGTTTCCAATATGGGACAGCCAATCATCCTAGATAGTCTACAGCAGTCTGACCGTCGAGTAATCTATTTCTGTAACTACCTACTTATCGTAACGTAAATTGAATGCAGGAGCACAAAGTAAAAATGAAACGGCAGGTTGGGTGATGCACTTACCCACGGAAACCGGCAGAGAAGCTCACGTGAGTAGTGGTCGTAGTAGGGAAGGCCAAAAGAAGCGTTGGGGTCATTTTCCCACGATGGGAGTTTACAGAAGGTGACCGCACATGAAAGTTGTGCTCCTGTTAGGTGATAGTTACGGCCGACTCCCGTATCAGTGGGGAACCATCACGAGCATAAGAGACCGAGCTCTTGTAAAGTGCATAAACAAAGCTGGCAAACACTGGGGCGATGATACTTAGCTTTCACTTATAGTGTCTTCTAATTACAGGTGGTAACGCTGAGACATCATACGGGAGAGCTACTCTAAGAGGCGACTACCAAAGCCAGGTAGAATAAAGGAAGCGAAACCAGGACAGTACAGAGGAAAGAAGGCTAATTAATTGTATTAGGAATAAGGAAACCTAGGTAATCATCAGAATTCTATCGTGGGGGTTATTTCAGTAGCGAAGCAGATTAATAAATACTTTAAGTCAATTTCTATGATATGTAATTATAACTATGAATAAATATGATTTACAAATTAAACCCTTCGCGACAAAGCATATCAAAGGAAACTTGATCATGAAGACCGATCGAGAGCAAGGAACAACGAAGGAACAGTTTCAACCAGCCTGAGAGAAACAATGAGAGATCAACTTTTCATGGAAATAATAATTTCCGGAAACAGACTTCAAACAATAATGAATCATTGAAGAGGAAATTTAATGGAAATCCAAGAGACAATAATTCAGATCAGAAGAGAAGAAAGATAGAGTGCATATTCTGCAACGGCTCACACTTTAACGATCAATGCCAGACTGCAAGTAAATAAAGGCGTTATAAAGCGCAAAATACAGAGAAATAATATTAAAAGGCTATTATTTTATCCCACTACCCTAATTAGGCAATGTTCATCGTGATGAACAATCCCATTATCATGTCATATTCGGGGATTTTATCATGTTCACGGCGATGTATTTTTTTTTTAATTATTAGACAAGTCCAAGATTATTTAAATTACCTATTTTTTTTTGGTCTCCACATAAGCCTAGGGACGTGGTACATTCAATGAATTCGTCAATTTAAACAAACTGTATTTTTGCTAAATTGAGGGTTAAAAGACGTGGCTCAATTAAAAACATGGAGAAGAAACATAACATCTGCTAAAAGTAACGCTTATCGCTACTGGTGGTGGTGATAGACCACCATCAGTACCATCGAATAAGAACAAAAAATAATGAAAAGAAAGAATTAACATTGAACCCAATACTAGTGACGGTGAATAATTTTTGTCTTTGTCATCTGGTGATGCTGCTACTTCTGATGGCAGCTTTGTTAGCATACCATCTTTGAGTGACACTCTCTCTAGTCAATTTACAGATGTGCCTAAGAAACTAAACATCGTACACATGAACACCCAAAGCATCCCGAAACATTACCCTGAGATGCTGGCGTCACTTGACCATAGCAATATACATCCTATTCTTGTCTCTGAAAGCTAGCTTGTCTTCCCTCTACTTCATGCTCTCTTCCCGGATTTATCTTTATCCGCAACGACAGAACTGAAAGGCCAAGTGGCGGGGTAGCTATCTATTTGCGCTTCAATATACTCTACAGTATCGTAAATGTGTCTATTCAGCCACCTCCTGCAAATGCTGGTGAACATCTTTTCGTTGAGCTGACACTCTGTTATTCTAAAATTCTCCTTGGAGTTTACTACAGCCGTGATAAGAACGTCAATTATTTCTCCTCCTTTGAAAATCTCCTTGAAGATATTCTACCTTCATATGACCATACTATAGTTATGGGCGACTTTAATACGTGCTTGCTGAAAGGAGATTTTCGTAGCTCCAAATTATCATCTATTGTCAATTCTAGCAACATGTATATCCTGCCCCTCAGTGCTACTCACCACTTTCCCAACTGTATCCTCTCCCTCTTAGATCTAATCTTTGTTACTTCACTGCAGCATGTTGCTAAACACGGGCAATGTTATCACACAGGACATGATATGTCTTATCATGACGTCACCTTCATCTTGCCCTATAAAGTCCGTCCCCCAAGGAATAAGCCCAAAATTGTCCTCCAGCGTAGCTTTGGTTCTATAGAGTAGTGAAGCTCCGACATGACGTCGATAAAATTGATTGGTCGCCTGTATTTAATGCTGAGTCCATGGATTAAAAAATTACTTTGTTTAATGCCAAGCTGATACAACTGTACGACGTCCATGCTCCTGTACGCTCCATAAAAATTAAACATTTGCCTGCTCCTTGGTTAACAGAGGATATCAAAAAACTGATGCATCAAAAAGCAATGGCTAAGATTAAACTTAACTACTGTCCTAGCGACCTTAATAAAGAGAAGTTTTTGCTTTTGCGGAATCGTTGCAATAGAGTAGGTATGCACAACGCCGCCATATCCATAAATCTGTCGAAAACGATGATCCAGCGAAGGTCTGGAAATTTCTAAGATCATTGGGTGTTGGAAAACTAATCAAGATTCAAATCCTGCTGACCTCGATGTCAATTCCCTCAATCAACACTTTTCCTCGTCCAATATTGATGCGAATGACAAACTTGCCACAATTAATCATCTTTCATTGTCGTGACGACCGATGGGTGTCATCACGAAAGTTCCCAATTTAACCCAACCTGGCAACACCAACGGCTAAAGTAAGGTAAAGTAAATTGTCTATGTTCAAGTATCTTATGAGTCTGTTTTCATGCAAAGCATCAACCTAAAGTTTAAATATCTCGTGTTGTGTATAACAGTTGTGAAAGTTAACAAGTGAATCATTTCCAATACGGGACAGCCAATCATCCTAGATAATCGACAGCTAAGTATCTGACCGTCGAGTAACCTATTTCTGTAATTACCTACTTATCGTAACGTAAATTGAACGCAGGAGCACAAAGTAACAATGAAATGGCGGGTGGGGTGATGTACTTACCCACGGAAACCTGTAGAGAAGCTCACGTGAGTGATGGTCGTAGTAGAGAAGACCAAAGGAAGCGTTGGGGTCACTCTCCTACGATGGGAGTTTACAGAAGGTGACCCCACATGAAAATGGTGCTCCTGTTAGGTGATGGTTACGGCTGACTACCTTATCAGTGGGGAACCATCACGAGTTCAAGGGACCGAGCTCCTGTTAGGTGATGGTTACGGCTGACTACCTTATCAGTGGGGAACCATCACGAGTTCAAGGGACCGAGCTCCTGTTAGGTGATGGTTACGGCTGACTACCTTATCAGTGGGGAACCATCACGAGTTCAAGGGACCGAGCTCTTGTAAAGTGCATAACCAAAGAAACATCACTGGCGCGATGATACTTAGCATTCACTTATAGTGTCTTTTAATTACAGGTGGTAACGCTGAGACATCACACGGGAGCGGTACTCTAAGAGGCGACTACCGAAGCCAGGTAGAATAAAGAAAGAGAAACCAGGACGTTACAGAGGAAAGAAGGCTAATTAATTGTATCAGGAATGAGGAAACCTAGGAATCATCAGAATTCTATCGTGGGGGTTATTTCAGTAGCGAAGCACATTAATAAAATACTATAAGTCAATTTCTATGATATGTAATTATAACTATGAATAAATCTAAATACACATAAATATGATTTACAAATTAAACCCTCCGCGACATGGTGGAGATGCTGGGATACGATTAATTAGCCAAATTAACAAAATTACCTATATTGTTAAAATAAATGTAACTGTCCTGGTGAACTTGAAAAATATACCTAGTGGCGCCATCTTTGGCGAACTAAAGAAGTACCTCTCCGTGGATGTCTTAGGGTCGAAATTTGAATGATAAATTTCCGATCTTGAACTAGTCGAAACTTGAACGCAACGAAAACAGACTTGTCGATGTAAAGAGCATGCTTTATTTGTTGGGTTGGCACTAACGGAAACGCGAACAGAAAAGTGTTCCGAATTAAGGTAAAAGACTTTCTTAATGAGTGTCTTCATACGAAAAATTGTTTCGTGAAATCTTATTACAAAAAATTTTTAGGTGTTCATACCTTCAGAATACTGTTTCTATATTAATTAATAAACTCTATTAACTAAAGTATATCTTCACGTGTAAGTGTTCGTTATTTAAGCATATTTATAAAATCTTTATAAGTAAGGACGGATGTGAATAGTTCCAATTGTAAACATTTGAGATGAATAGGAACGCATGAATACCAACATGATAAACGCGGACGCTACCGGACGGACATTACATTAGAAGGAAATGTTTTAACGTTCGACGTTTTGAAAACTCTTTTCTTAGCTTGTTTGTGTGTTTTAACTTGTATTTAAGTATCGAAAATTGTGAGATAAACCTTTACACTCACTGTAAAAGTTAAGGAGTGAAAATCTTATGGGAGACAACAGACATATTTCCAGCTTGGAATTATATTTGAAAGGTAACAAACTCACATACGTTTTATGACTAACGTTGAAATATCCAACAGTAATTCGACTGTAGTCTCACGCAAAGTGCTTGGCGTCGCTTACTCTCACATTACAAACGACATTGAGATTGGTATATACCTACAGTGATAATCAATCACGCGCTGTTAGGCGTTACCACAGAGTAATAGAAGCAGAGACGCGATCAAAGGATTTTTCTATAGAAGGACGCGTGATCGTGCGGAGAGGTGTAGGGCTCGCGGGAGGGGCGCTAGAGTCCGCACATGGAGCTACCATCTAGCGGAATTCAGAATAAGTTTTTGAGTCGTGCTTTATCGAAAAAAGTGGAGAACTCTTATAAACACCAAGAAACATTACATATTTTCTAAAGCGAACCTTAGAAAATACAAGTAGAGTTGCTTACGAGTGGGGTGAGACGCCATTCATGTCATCGGAATGTTTGCCGCGATAGTTTTTACATGAAGAAACACAGCAACTCATTTTATATTCACTTTTACTAAGTAAAACCACTAAAAGTCGTACGTGTGTTTTGTAAGTCCGAATGACTGTTACGCGAGGCGAACGCTAGCAGACTGACCAAATAAGTGTGACGTCACACAATCCGTCTACAAAATCCACAGGTACGGCCCCAAGTTCCTCATCACAACTCCCTATCCTCCATGGGCGTTACACACGCCTCATATTTGCACTAGTGTGTTAAATCTATGTAGCCTGCGGAATTAAAGGGGTATATAAATAACATTTCTAAAATATTAAGTACACATCCAGATTACCCGCGCTCACCTCTATTCTTATGTGGAGTGCATTATTTATGCTGTGCGCACGCGGCATGTTATATTAAATCATCGGGTATTGACATGAGATATTGGTATCAATTCCAGGTCTTCGAAATGGAGAAACTAATGCTGCAAAGATTGAGCATCATTACTAACCAAATAGAGCAAGCCACCGCACAGGCAGTTGCTCACAGCAAGGATCTGAGCAATATGGAGGAGGCGGAGATTACTGCAAAAAAGTTGGAAACTGGTATCAATCGCTTCAACTCAGAATTGCTTAATTATTTTCGTCTAAGCACGGAACCATCAGCCGATGAAATATCTTCATTCAGCGAGATCCAACTGAATGGAGAAGAGACACTGTCGGAATTAAATGTAAGACTGGAGAAAAGGAGGGAGCAAAGACAGGAAGCTACTCTTAGTGAGGCAAATGCGAGTAATGTAACTATGCAATCAAGCAAATTACCAAAACTGAACCTCACTCAATATGATGGGAATATACTCGAGTGGCACCAGTTTTGGGATCAATTTCAGTCCAACATCGGCTGCAGGAACTTGTCAGATGTGGACAAGCTTCTATATTTAAAATCGTCTCTGATGGGGAACGCTAAGGTTGCCATAGAAGGCTTAGAAGTCACCAACAAAAATTACTTGATAGCCGTGAATACCCTAAAGGAAAGGTTCGGTAAGGAAAGCCAAATCATTGACGCCCATTATTCTGCTCTGTACCGTATTAGGAGTGCAGAAAAAACCTCCGAGGATGCTAGAAGGACTCTCAATGAAGTGGAGAGGCATCTCAGAGTGCTGAATTCCCTAGGGGAAGATATCAACCACAACCATTTACGTTTTCTTATTATGGAGAAATTTCCAGAGGATATTGTCTATGAAATGAAAATGATGATTAAGACAGAATCTATCGAAGATATGCGAAAATCTCTAGAAACAATAATATCAGCAAGAGAAGATGCTAGTCGGATCGTCCAAGACAATGGCAAGACATACACGACTGAAAACCTCCATATTAAAGACGCACAAAATAAGACTGTTAATAAACCAAAGACCAACCAGACCTTCAATTATCAAAAGCCGGGTTCCAGGGAATTAAGACCATATCACAATAAAAGGAATGCGTACCCAGAAGAACGATCAAATTCTGAAAACCAGGGGAAGAGACCTCATGGAAAGCCTTGGCATAGTAGTGATGATCGTGGGCCAGAGAAGAAGAGACAGAAACGGAATTGTGTATTTTGTGACGGAGAACACTTTAACGATATGTGCAAAGTAGTGAAAACCCTTAAAGAGAGAAGGAACAAATTACAGGGATGTTGCTTCGGCTGCTTCTCTGGACGTCACATGATCAAGGAATGTAAAGTCAGACTATACTGTGTACATTGTCGACAGGAAGGGAAGCATAATAGAGCACTATGTCCAAAAAACTTGACAAAAGTAGAATCTACACAGTCATTTCAGATAAATGCAAAAAACTCAACGGTGCTGCAAACTGCTGTAGTAAAAGGAAAGGGCGAAAGAAACTCCAATGACAGTAAATGCCGGGTATTACTGGATTCTGGCAGCCAACGCACATACGTAACGCAAGAGTTAGCGAAAAGATTAAATCTTCCTGTGGAGGAAACCTGCAGGCTGTCTGTATTTACATTTGCTTCTAGTAAACCTCAAGAATTTGATAGCGAAATTGTCAAACTTCAACTCCAGACTCGCACGAATGAGAGTGTCACACTATTTGCTAACGTTGTTCCCACCATATCAGAGGGAATTGCATATCCTGCGGACACTCTTAATCAATGGAAGGACAGAGCGATCTTAGCTGATGATGGTTCGCTTTCATCAAGGATCGACATACTCATCGGGAACGACTATTACTTCTCATTAATATCAACTGGAAAAGTAAGATTACATGACAATTTGTTTCTTGTAGAATCCAAACTAGGATGGATACTCTCAGGGAAACTTCCAAATACGAAGCCATCAGATAATTTATCAGCAATCACATACTTCCAATCTGCCGAAAGCAAGCTGATTCAACCCGATCTACCATTAAACAATGGAAACATTAAATGCCTATGGGAATTAGAATCTATAGGGATATGTGACTCTCCGAAAGCCAGCAGAGATGAAGATGCAGTAAAGCACTTCAATGATACCACAGAACTAATTAATAATAGATACACTGTCAGCTGGCCCTGGGAGGAATACCCATCAGATTTGCCAAATAACTTTGGCCTAGCATTCGGACGTTTGGTAAATATGGTAAAACGATTAAACACAGAATCATTACAGTCATATAATGCCACACTACAAGAGCAATTAGAACTTTGTATAATAGAGGTTATACCACATGACGAAGAAAAGTTATATACCAACAACCATCCGATACACTACTTACCACATCATGGAGTGTATAGTCCTGGAAAGCCAACAAGAATTGTTTACGACGCCTCAGCAAAAATCAAAGGTAATAAGAGCTTGAATGAATGCCTACACTGCGGTCCAATCATGCTAGAAAATTTGACAGGATTTTTTTTGAGATTCAGAACTCACCGTATAGGCATAACAGCTGATGTGGAAAAGGCCTTCTTACAACTTGGTTTGCATGACAAGGACAAAGATGTGACTCGGTTCTTGTGGTTAAAGGATATTAACAAACCAGCGTCACAAGACAATCTCTTACATTTGAGATTTTGCAGAGTGCCGTTTGGGATAATTTCAAGTCCATTCTTACTTAATGCTACAATTAAATATCACCTGTCACACCACAGTGAAGAATCACTGAAACAAGTTGCAAATGACATCTACGTGGACAATCTTGTCACCGCAACAAAAACAAATGAAGAAGCAATAGCCTTATATGACACATGCAAGAGAACATTTCAAGACATTTCCATGAATATAAGAGCATGGAGCTCTAACTCGAGAGAAGTCATGAACCATATTCCGAAGGAGGATGCCTGCAATGACAGTGAAGTAAAGGTCTTAGGACTAAATTGGGATGTGCAGAATGACACAATTCAATTAAGATGCAAAACGATTGCAAAAGCTAACACTAAACGGGAAGTTTTAAAAGTTATAGCATCTATTTATGATCCTTGCGGATACGCTGTCGCACATATACTTCCAGCGAAAATCTTCCTGCAGGAATTATGGAAAAGAAAAGAGCTAAAATGGGATACTTGCTTACCTTCTGATTTAACAACCAAGTGGACTGAGATTGCAGAAGAACTTGAAAATATTCAAAACATTATTATACCAAGATGTTACTTTAGAAACAATGACTATAGCAACATCCAGCTGCATTGCTTTGTGGATGCATCAATGCTAGCATACTCGGCAGTAGTTTATATAACAAACAGGAAGGAAGTAGCCTTTGTCATAGGCAAATCACGCATAGTGCCAATCAAGGACCAGGAGGGGCTGAAAATCCCTCGCCTAGAGCTTTTAGGGGCACTAATAGGAAGTCGACTTGTTAAGTATGTCACTGAATCTCTTCATATTGAGTTTACACAACAAATTCTATGGACCGACAGTCAAATTGTCATAGATTGGTACAATTCTAGCAAACTATTGACACCTTTCGTCACACGAAGAATTGAAGAAATAAAGAAAAACACACATCTGACAATAAGGAAAGTACCTACTAAATTGAATTCAGCAGACGTGGCAACAAGGCCGAATCGTACAACAGAGGACAAACAAAAATGGTTGTTAGGTCCAGATTTTCTGTCAAAAGACCCAAAATCATGGCCTTTGAGCCACAGGAGCTATAAATCCCTTTTGTGTGGGGAGGGTCTGACAAATGAATTTGGATCAGGAAATAATCAGGGTAGAGATACTATACAACAAAAAATCTCACCACAACCTATGAGACCACTCGGACAAGACAATGTAATAAGGAACGAGTTAGAAAACATCAAGGAAATTCAGAAGGATTTTTTTCCTGCAGAGACTAAGGGACAAGAAACAGATCTAAGCCGCAATTTAGGTTTATTTTTCGATGAAGACGGACTGATACGCTGTAAAGGAAGAATGAAAAATGCCGACTGGCCTTTTGATAAAAAGTACCCAATATTAATACCAAAGAATTGTGACTTTACAGATAAGATTATAATAGCAACACACGAAGATAACTACCACGTAGGCGTGAACCACACATTAAGCCTGGTACGCCAAAGGTTTTGGATTCCGCAAGGGAGAAGTTATGTACAAATAATCCTGAGAAAATGTATGAGATGCATTAAGCAGGAAGGCGGACCATTTAAATTACCACCGACACCGGCGCTCCCACAAGAGAGAGTGAATTACAGTACACCATATTCCTTTACAGGCATAGATTATTTTGGGCCGTTATACATACAAGCTGGTACGAAGGAGGAAAAGAGATGGGTATGCCTATATACATGCCTTGCAGTTCGCGCGATAAGCCTGGAGACAGTTAAAGATCTCACAGCTCAAGAGTGTATTCTCGCGTTGAGAAGGTTTATCGCCTCCAGAGGTGTTCCAGCAGTTATAGTATCAGATAACGCATTACAATTCAAATTAAGCGCAGAAGTGCTAGCAGACAATTATTGCATCAAGAATAAAATAACATGGAAATTCATACCACAGTTGTCACCATGGCATGGAGGATTTTACGAGAGATTAGTGGGAATTGTCAAAAATTGTCTGAGAAGAACCCTTACAAAACAACTGCTCAGTGAGAGTCACCTGGTCACCATCATGAAAGAAATTGAAGCAGTGGTCAACACGCGTCCATTGACATGTGTTGGCTCAGATGTAGAAGGAGTGTTAAGACCAGCAGACTTCTTGACTCTTGGCAAGTGCATTACGACAGAACCATCAGATCTATTAGCAAACCAAGAATGTTCCATCACCAAACAAGACCTCATTGAAAGCTGGAAACGAGGCCAAGTAACACTCAACCAATTCAAGGATATGTTTGCAAACCAGTACTTACCCAGTTTGCGTGAAAGATTCCAGCATTCACACAAACAGAATAGAGTGACAAGCTTGAAAGAACCTAAAATCGGAGATATTGTCCAAATAAAAGGAGAATCGAAAAATCGGGAGAACTGGAGAGTTGGGAAAATTACTTCTCTTCCGGTTGGAGCCGATGGTCTTTGCAGAGTTGCAAAGGTAAAAGTTGAAAATACAGAATATACTCGTTCTGTGGGTCATCTTTATCCCTTGGAGATAGAAGATGACATGCCTGCGATGAAACTAAAACCACACAGAGAGCATAATCAAATACTTCCCCGAATGCCACCGATTCAAGCAAGAATTACTCAACAACCTCCAACAGAACTTACAACTGCGGCAGATACTGACGCTCAGACCGACATCGACATGATATCTCCGGAAGTGGAGGCATTTACCAAAGAAGATATGACACCTCCGGCAGTGGAGACAAATCCTGAAGAATACATACCTCAAGTAGTGGGGACATATCCAGAAGGAGAAACATCTCGGAGTAATACTCCAGGTACACCTGAAGACAGTCAGGATGAGGAGCACAATAAGAAAAGGGGATCCAGAGTTGCGTCGCAAAGAGCCCGAGAGAAGATCAGGGAGTGGACGCGGCAACTGACGACCCTATTTTAACTTTCGTCGTCGGGAGTGTCGTGACGACCGATGGGTGTCATCACGAAAGTTCCCAATTTAACCCAACCTGGCAACACCAACGGCTAAAGTAAGGTAAAGTAAATTGTCTATGTTCAAGTATCTTATGAGTCTGTTTTCATGCAAAGCATCAACCTAAAGTTTAAATATCTCGTGTTGTGTATAACAGTTGTGAAAGTTAACAAGTGAATCATTTCCAATACGGGACAGCCAATCATCCTAGATAATCGACAGCTAAGTATCTGACCGTCGAGTAACCTATTTCTGTAATTACCTACTTATCGTAACGTAAATTGAACGCAGGAGCACAAAGTAACAATGAAATGGCGGGTGGGGTGATGGACTTACCCACGGAAACCTGTAGAGAAGCTCACGTGAGTGATGGTCGTAGTAGAGAAGACCAAAGGAAGCGTTGGGGTCACTCTCCTACGATGGGAGTTTACAGAAGGTGACCCCACATGAAAATGGTGCTCCTGTTAGGTGATGGTTACGGCTGACTACCTTATCAGTGGGGAACCATCACGAGTTCAAGGGACCGAGCTCCTGTTAGGTGATGGTTACGGCTGACTACCTTATCAGTGGGGAACCATCACGAGTTCAAGGGACCGAGCTCCTGTTAGGTGATGGTTACGGCTGACTACCTTATCAGTGGGGAACCATCACGAGTTCAAGGGACCGAGCTCTTGTAAAGTGCATAACCAAAGAAACATCACTGGCGCGATGATACTTAGCATTCACTTATAGTGTCTTTTAATTACAGGTGGTAACGCTGAGACATCACACGGGAGCGGTACTCTAAGAGGCGACTACCGAAGCCAGGTAGAATAAAGAAAGAGAAACCAGGACGTTACAGAGGAAAGAAGGCTAATTAATTGTATCAGGAATGAGGAAACCTAGGAATCATCAGAATTCTATCGTGGGGGTTATTTCAGTAGCGAAGCACATTAATAAAATACTATAAGTCAATTTCTATGATATGTAATTATAACTATGAATAAATCTAAATACACATAAATATGATTTACAAATTAAACCCTCCGCGACATTCATCTCTTCCGACATCCGCTCATTCGCCTTTCTTCATTAGTCAATTTGCCGCATGTGATGTTAAGAAAAGCATCTTATCCATTTCCTCGAACGCAGTCGGCAGTGACAGCGTCAGTCGCAATATGATCGCCCCAATCCTTGCTGAGATCCTACCTATCCTTTCTCACTTATTAAATACTTCTGTTTCGCAGAGCGTCATGCCGTCTTGCTGGAAAGAAGCCCAAATTGTTCCAATTCCCAAAAAGCCCAACCCTAAGTCATTTTCGGAATATCGCCCCATCTCTATTCTCCCATTCCTCTCTTAAGTCCTGGAGCGCATTATCCATTCCCAACTTAGTCTTTTCCTTAATTGTAATAACCTTCTCAATCCTTAACAGTCTGGATTCCGTCCCGACCACAGCACAGTAACTGTTCTGGTTAAAATCACTGATGATATTAGACTGGGCATGGATAACAGACAACTTACGGTCCTAACCTTACTCGATTTCAGCAATGCGTTTAACACTGTTGATTTCGAGATCCTCCTTGCCTTGCTTCGTTCAATTAACATATCTCCATCGGCAATTGACTGGTTTCGCAGTTACCTGCATAGGCGCCGGCAACGTGTACGTGTTGAAGATATTTTTTCCTCATGGTGCGACACTTGTTCCGGTGTTCCTCAGGGTGGCGTTCTATCTCCTCTCTTATTTGCTATTTTTATTAACTTCATTTCATCTCAAATCTCTTCTTCCTACCACCTCTATGCTGACGATCTCCAGATTTACTCACAAGCTTCATTAGAGCGCCTGGGTGAGGCCGTAATGTCTATTAACGATTATTTGCGCCACATTTAATGTAAGTAAGTAAATGTTTATGTTGGAGTAATCTTATGGACTCGCAGTCAATCCCTCGAAGACTCGAGCCATTATCATAGGCAGTTCCACTTTGATCTCGAGGATTGATCGTGATTCTATTCGCAGCATTATGTTCGGCGGTGTGACGGTCCCATTCAGTGCTCAAGATAAAAATCTTGGTATCACTTTCGATAGTTGTTTTTCGTGGAAACCTCAACACCAATCAGTTAAGCGTAATTTGTATGCATCAGCTTCGTCGTTAAGAAGACTTCGCAATTTCTTACCTACGGCTACCAAAGTTTCGCTGGTACAATTTCTCCTTCTCCCTATTCTTGACTATGCCGACTCTTGCTATCTCGATTTAACCCAGGAGCAATTCGACAAGCTTGAGCGTCTCCAGAATCTCTACATACGGTTTGTTTTCGGACTCCGGAAATATGACCATGTATCTCAGTATCGTACTAGGCTCAAGTGGCTCCCCATTCGTCTTCGTCGGGATAGGCTCACGGTTCACTGCGATACTCACTCTTATACTCTTAGGTCATCAAAAAATCTCCTCCTGTCTACTTCAGCTCACACCTCCAAGCTCTCCTCCTCAAGGCTCAAGTGAAGCTGCATTACCTTTGCCAGCTTGCGGAATTAGCTCAATCATTCCCTAAGTTTTTAATTTTCACATCGTAACTGTATTTATGTATATATATTTAGAAACTTGTTATATATCAACATTCATATCTATTTGTGTAAACTATGTAGTGTATTTATTAATCTTGTTATTTAAAAAATTAAGTATTCATTCATCCCATTTTCTTTTTTTTTGCCCTTCCACCATCTCCCTATTTCACATTTTAACTTTTCCTATTCATCCGAGGGTAGTTTGGAAGAGATCGCTTTTAGCGATAAGACTGCTAATGATTAACTGATTTTGTGCCTATCTGTAGTGTATTGTTTGTAATGTCCTTTCTATGGTGTCAATAAAGTGTTATTGTATTGTATTGAATTACAGAAAATAAAAAAGAAACTGCTGGAGGAGGAATATACGCTCTGAAATTTCGGTATTAGATGCAAGAACTGCGCCATCAAGAGCTGAGACACAAATTAAAAATTGTAATGATTGAAAAAGAGAAAAAAGGTAGTAGAAATTATTAAAAAATATATATCCATAAATGCTTTTCTTTAAATTAGTAGGTACATTAAAACATTTACAAAGGCTCAGGATCAAGAAATATATCAATACGTGAAAAATTCTTATGATCTTTACTATGGGCTTTCCATGACCAGCCTTCGGAAATTGATATATGAATATGCTAAAAAACCACAAAATCCCACATCGCTTCAACACATCCTCGAAACTAGCTGGACGCTTACCCTGCTATCAAAAGAAAAGTTTTCATACACATCTTTATCGTATTCAGTTACAAAAGCATCTTCAGAAATATGTGTATCTCCAAGGATTCTAAATATGACTAGCTCGAAACAGTAGTGGCAATGAAATCGACGTGTCCGAGAAAAAATCATACAGATAATTACCAGACAGTGAAACATAAGTCCCTGAAGACGTTGAAACTGACATCGAAATGGATACAATAAAATTATGGAAAAAAAGTG
The DNA here is from genome assembly GCA_905404285.2 of Erannis defoliaria. Classification (NCBI taxonomy): domain Eukaryota; kingdom Metazoa; phylum Arthropoda; class Insecta; order Lepidoptera; family Geometridae; genus Erannis; species Erannis defoliaria. The sequence continues at coordinate 3,055,055 of FR990066.1, read as the reverse complement.
CTAACCATTACGTAGGAAAGGTTACAAAAGAGCCGGTTCGATAATTTTGTCGATATTTTTTGAGAAAGAAGAAAATTCATATATTTTCATGGCCTCAAGTAAAATATGAGTCTGAAATGTTTTTATTTCATATCATTAAAGTATTACCACAGAATACATAATAATACAAGATCAGAAGATTCACTCCGCAAAATCATTTAAACAGGTAGCGACTCTTGCTACGACACAATAAACTGCAATTCAGGAAGTGCTCGCACGTCACCATCGTCATCGTCATCGTCTTCGTCGTCGTCGCTTGTCGTAGTTTACTAAACTACAACAGTTATATCAACCTCCTTGATGTTGCCTCTCTGTCTAGCGCGTAACTCTAACTATTTATTCTATTTTATGTGAATGTACGGATCACTACAGCTGTATTGATAACTTCTATTCCGATATTGTCAGTAAGTTGCAGTCAGCCGCAGCTGAAAGTTCTAATTTAAAACTTGACAGAAAGCGTGATAAAGTTATTGGGTGGAATTTTCACGTGAGGTGCTCGCACGCGAGGGCTAGGGGGATGTTTTCTGTGTGGGTTCTGTATGGTCGGCCGCGCTCGGGATATCACTACGACAACATGACTGCCTCACGCAGGGAGTATAAAGCCGCGCTTAAGTATGTACTAAAAAACCAGGAGAAGATCAAAATGGATATGCTGGCCCGACATCATGCAAACTGTAATTTTGCTGAATTTTGGAAGGAGACCAAAAAGTTAGATCACAAGAGTAGTTGTGCAGGGTGAACAATGTAAGAAAAATATAGCAAGTCTTTTTAAAAATAATTTTAACGTAGGCCAGGTTAACGCAGCCAATGCTAAGGTTTGTCGAGGCTCGGAGCCTCACCACGTAACAGTAACGCCGAAACAAATCGAAACGATTCTGAGAAACATGAAGCGTGGTAAGTCTCCGGGCCACGACGGCCTTAGCATACAACATCTATTATTTGCGGGCCAGCATATCTGTCAGGTGCTAGCGCGGCTTTTTAATCTCTGTGTGAGGCACGCCTACTTACCGCACGAACTCATACGCACGGTAGTAGTACCGATACCAAAAAATAGAACTGGTGATATCTCGAGTGCGGCAAACTACAGGCCTATTTCGTTGGCCACTATTGTGGCCAAGGTACTTGACAGAGTTATTCATACGCATGTTAGTACAATAGGTGTAGATGACGGGCAGTTTGGCTTTCGCCCTCATGTTTCTACTGACATGGCTATTTTTTCTCTGAAAGAAGTTGTCAAATTCTACACTGAACGAGACACCACAGTATACGCATGTTTTATGGACCTCAGCCGCGCATTCGATACAATTAATCACGACCTGTGGTGCTGTGGCATAAAATGCGCGACGCCGAGGTACCGCCTGAGGTTGTTGACCTGCTGGCGTACTGGTATGGCCATCAGGTCAACAACGTCAGGTGGGACACTGAGTTATCGGAGGATTACCGGCTGCCCTGTGGCGTGAGGCAGGGCGGGCTCACCTCTCCCGACCTGTTCAACCTCTACGTAAACGACTTGATCGTGGAGCTGAGCGGCACTCCCGTCAGGCTCAGGCTGGATGGCAGATATGTCAACAACCTGAGTTATGCTGACGATATGGTGCTGCTCAGCCCCTCGGTTAAGGGATTGCGTAAGCTCATTGATGTTTGTGAACGATATGCGCATAGACTTGGTTTAGTTTACAACACCAAAAAAACCGAAATGATGGTCTTCCGATCGGGAAAGGGACCCCAAAATGTGCCAGCAGTCCGGCTTAATGGACAGCCGGAGGACATAGTAAGCAGTTTCAGGTACCTTGGCCACATTGTGTGCGTTCCTCGTCCCCCGCCAAAATTGATAGGCATTTTTGTTAGAAAATTAGAGTTCATTGCTTATCCCGACTGGATACACAATTAAAGCCACATACATACTTATAAACATTAGTGGAAGGAAATGAATGTTCTATCCTTATTCGATACGATACGGCATCAAACACCTCTACTAATGCAATTACTTAGGCACAGGGATAAGTCTGGTAAAACTCAACTTAGGAAGAAGGTTGTGTCTTTTAAAGGACTAAATGATAATTATCAGCCAGTTCCGTCGATTATTTTTATTTTGACAGCCTTTAAAGAAAAACAAAAACATTGGTTCTGATTTTGCAAACATGGAGAAAAGTGAATTTTATTTGTTGATTAAACATAATTTTTTACGTAAAAAATCCATTACGGAACCGACACAAAAGCTCGAAAAATATTATGGGGACTCTGCTTCGTCGATCATAATGGTTCACAAGTGGTTTACCGATTTTCGTTGTGGTCGTATAAGCAGAAGTGATGCTGTACGTCCCAGACGCCCTGTTGAGGTCACGACAGCGGAGGTGGTCGCCAAAATTCATGACATTATTTTGTGTGACCGAAGAGTGAAAGTGCGTGACACAGTTGAGATAGTAAGCATCTCAGACGAACGTGTGCGCAATATCTTACATCAATATTTAGATAAATGAGGAAGCTCTCCGCGCTTTGGGTGCTGCGTTTGCTCACTGTGGATCAAAACCGCACGCGTGTCCACTTCAGAGGCAGCTTTGGCGTTGTTGCAACGGGATAGAAAAGAATTTGTGCGTCGTTTTATAACAGTGGACGAAACGTGGACACTATACACCAGAAACCAAAGATCAATAGAAACAGTGGATTGCTTCTGGCGAACCTGCGCTGAAGAAGACCAAAACAGTTTTGTCGGCCAATAAAGTGATGGCCACTGTTTTTGGGACGCACGTGGTATAATCCATATTGAACTTCAGAAGGGTAAAAAAATTACCGGCGAATATTATACCAGTTTATTGGACCATATCCAGAAAAAAATAACAGAAAACGGCCACATTTGGCTAAGAAGAAAATCCTTTTCCACCAAGATAGTGCACGTGCACACACATGCGTGATTGCCATGGCCAAATTCCACAAGTTCCACTACGAGTTGCTTTCTCACCCACCATATTCCAATGAAAGAGGTCATGCACAAATTTAATGCCTTTTTTGAAGAGTTTGAATAGTTAGAGAAACACTAGATGAAGTGTACTGAGCTAGGGGCAAAACTACGTTGAAAAATAAATGATCATTTTAACAAAATACATATTCCTTGTTTAATTTTTACTAGACATATTACTCCTCGCCCTCGCATTGCCCAATACATTAATTACAATTAGATGCCTTTGGAACCAAAGGTGGACTCATTAGGAAAAAAAATCTTTAGAGGCACCGGTGAATTTAAGAGGCAATGAAAATATCTATGGACCCTGGTGGATTCAAGAAGACAAAAAAATTGCTTTGGCTCCACCGGTGGAGCCTGGCGGTGGATCTAAGTGGCCGGAGGAGGGAAACGTGGATTAGTAAGTAAGTAATACTTTTTCCAAAAACCGGGAAGCAAAATCTAAGTTAGCTTTAGTTTTGTTTAAATAAAAATCCAAAAAATTATATACTAACATTGATTGCCGATCTTTGCGCTGCAAGCGCCAATTGGTAGGTGCGTCACAAAAAAAAAACATAACATTATCTCTAATTTATTTGCAAATGACTAGTAAGCAATTTTAGCCTTATTTATAAACGTCTCGAAATTATCAAGAAGTTGACAGAGCTATAATATTTAATAAGGCCAAGACAGCCGTCACACACGACGAAGATGCTATAATATTTCATGTTAAGATAAAATATCGCTCGCCAAACAATTTAGAAATATTATTTATATTGACTTCAATGTATGAGTAGCGATATTGAAATATGTTCTTAGATAACATTATATATATAGCATCTTCGTCGTATGTGACGGCCTTTAGATTTCCTAGAAGATGGATAGAACAAATCCAATCATTGGCCGGTCTGGCAAACCAAAGCGGACAAAATTAAGTGGAAGACAGGCACAGTACACAGTCCAGAGAGTGATTGGTGACTAACCCATTCCTAACTAGACACTACAATCTGTAATGAAAGCACTAAACAATAGAAAGTTTTTCTGGTATAAAAAAAGCGTATACGCTGACTTATGATGAATCCTGATTAGCAGACCCTCGCATGAGTAACAGTAACACACGATGCATTAAGGGTCGCCGATAATAGTACGTTATGATACACGTGTGCTATGTTGGTCATTACACTAGAGGCTGCGCGAACCGCAGGCGAGCGCGATAAGGAAGCCGAGAGTGTAATGACTAACATAGCACTAGAGTTTCATACGACTGTTTTCATCACACTTGCGAGAACAAAAACAAACTTTTTTGATAATAATCAACCACACAGCGAAAACGTCAACAAACATTTGCGGAAAATGGTGCCCAAACCAGCAATGAGCGCGCAGGTTGACATTTACTTCAGCGGCATATAAGAACTCTTTGTTGGTATTACAAATAAACTGTAAGTATTACCCGGCTATATTAAGAGTGCTTCGTATACATACGTCTAATTGCAGTCACGTACAAACTTGACTTTACCGGGTTATACCTATTATAGTACTAGTGCCGTAATGTAAAGTAAAAAGCACGCGTGCGTAATAGCTTGGATAATGAGCCTAAACCCCATGTAATAAGATCCACTTTACGAGCAAGTGTGATGAAATAACATTTTTAACAACTGTCACAACATTAAAACATCTCTGTGTCAACATCTTATGAGTTAACTGACTATCTAACTGTGAACTTATGAGTAAGTCCCATTGGGTCAAACTTAAAAACGCGTCCTAGGTGCGTATGCACTACATTCGCGTTGCGCTGTGCTCCGCGCGTGTGCAACCGCTCGGAGACGATAATATCAACATACATATTAACTTGATGTCCTGGAGTGTGCGACACCATTGCAACACGCATAATGTCCCAACCTTAAACGTCCCATGGCCACTATTCTACTACAGTACGCTCAAACAAAATATCCTACTAGATAAGATTCTTAAGTGGAAATTCCTTTTAAAATGCATAGACAGTAATAGAAATTATGACCTCCGAGCAATCTCTGGGTTTCCGTCTCGACTGCTTTACAGTGGCGGATTTACCAGCAGGCTGAGTAGGCTGGAGCCTAGGGCGGCAGATTTTAGCGGCGGCGAATTTGGAACAATTTTTATTGTTAAAGGATTATCTAAGTATTTCTTGTGCACTCTTAACCATAGTGCAGAGTAATATACTGGGCTCTTAACTAAATGGTTGGGTTGCAAAAATAATCTAGGTACTGTCACATCGATACCCTGGTTCACAATAATACTAATTACGAGAAAAGGGTGGTGTAATTAGAATTTACAACACAATCACATTAAAAAAAAAAAAATTTTGATTGTGATAGTTGACTGGGTACCGAATTGTATTTTTTTTAAATAAATTTTGTAAAAAGTCGCGGGGTGCGGCAAAATTTGAATAGCCTAGTGGCGGCAAATGTGTAAATACGCCACTGTTGCTTTACCAATTAAGCTACAGAAGTCTGCCTTACCCGTCATAATACTCAAACAGCCGTGGGAAGTGCACTAGAGCAGTTGCAGATGCGCGGATTGCGAACGCAGGATACGCGTCTTTAAATTTACCAGCGTCCTTTAACTTGTGCTCAATACAACAATGAAGTGCGCATTACTAACGTCATAATTACCTTAAACCAGCGTTTTTAAATAAGGCCCGTTAAGTTTAGGCACAATAACATTTATTTTTTTAAATATTTTTGTATGAAGTGCAAGCTTTAGAAACGTACAATAACAATAATCACGGGGTTTTGAGAACAACACTCAGTACAAATAATGGCTGTGATTTTGTTGTCGCGTTCTGAAAACTACATTAACGGGCTTTAAATTATTGCCACGTTTCTTCTCAAAATATATGACATCATTAAACGTACAGTTTTACACAGGGTCACGCGGAATGGACTAATCGAAAGGAGCTCATAGTACCTACTCATTATGAACAGTTATATTCATGTGAGGGTTGTCTAAAAGAGATCGCTTTTAGCGATAAGACCGCCTGTAGCCTATCTGTAGTGTATCTTTGTAATGTCCTTTCTATGGTGTCAATAAAGTGTTATTGTATGTATGAGTAACTTTTACTATGGGACCACCTTGAAAATCGCGAAAAAAACAGCTGTTCCATACAAAAAGTTGATCGACCAGGGGCAAAATGTATAGAACTGCTGTTTTTTTTTGCGATTTCAATGTTGGCCCCATAGTAAAAGTTGTTTGTTTTGATGTACAGAATATGCTGTTAAAAGGATGCTAACTGATAAGAACTAACCCCCCTGTGTAAGCGTATGCGACCTATACAAAGTGTAACAAAAAGGTTCAACAATACTGAAGGGTATGTATGTACTCATCATTATGAACATCGTTTAATATTGGGCCAACCTTGAAATCGCGAAAAAAAACAGCTGTTCCATATATTTTATATGTTTGTTCTGTGTCTGGGTGTAGTATTTATTATAAGTATGTATTTACGAAAAAAATATTGTATATAAGTATTCTATCAGCTATCTGGTTTCCATAATACAACTGCTGTGTGTAATAAGTGTCCCCCCAATATTTATTTATTTATTATTTTGTCCAAGGTCGATGAACGTTTTGTATGAAAAAGCAGTTTATTTTTTCGCGAGTCAAGTTTGGTACCATAGTAAAAGTTGTTCATAATGATTATTACATGCATACCATGTTACATGTTAAGTATAGTCGAACCTTTTTGTTACACATTGTATACTCTGTCCATTATGTTAATCGCTTTTTGACAGTTCATGCAAAGTTGACTACATTAATTATTACAATAATTAATTTAAAACGCGTCTAGCAGATTATATCCCATACAAAAAAATATGTTTGATTACCTCTTCACAATGTTACGTCGACAGTTGACACAACCTTGTTAACGAGGTAATGCTAGATCAAACGAATTTATTTCTATGGGATATAACTTCCTAAACCCTTTACGATGTTATGTCCTCAACTTTTCATGAGCTGTCATAAAGCGTTTTTTTGTTTTATTTATACGGGGAATACTCACGTTTAATTAAAATGTGTCAAAACTAAGTCAGTTTTCATAGTAAAATTGTTAAGACATTTTTGTTTAATTTATAAGGGACTACTCAGTAACCAATCAGTCAGTATTATCTCAGTTCTATAGTATAGTGCATAGTGTATAAGTTCTGTAGTATTTTATAATTTTAATATGGTAATATAAATTAATGTAAGTGTAATAATTTAATTGATATGGACTTTTTAACGTCTGAAATAAATATTATTATTATTATAGTCGGAGTATCCAAGTTAATTAACCGTGAGTCATTCCGTGTGAATAAAATATAAAATGTGTCAAAACCAGGTCAGTTTTTATAGTAAAACTACTATAATGATGAAAAAAAATATGAAATCAGATACGTTGTTTCAGTGATTAAATCGAACATTTAAATTCATAAATAATTCTTTATAGTATAAGCGTTAAAGTAGATTAGAAAATGCTACAACATAATCTACGCCAAAGTTTAGTAATTATTTGTACAATTATCTAGCACAGAGTTTAATCGTAATGCTAGGGCTTCACCTGCGTGACGCTTTACGCCTAGTTATCGAAATAATTAACGTGCATTATACAATGCGATATATGGGCGGCCACACTTATCATTTTACTTTGAATATCGGCTAACGTCTAACGATGTTAATAATGCCACTAGCGTATTAGCGAGCTAATACCCGGCCATATCTGCGTACTGTATAAAATACCGCGCTAAATAATGGCATTACACGCAGATGAAGCCCATTATGACTACAATTTTATCATCATACAGAATGTCCATTTGAACGACGGACATATAGGATATTCTAGGATAGAATAGCACTCATCATTATGAACAACTCCGAACAGCTGTTTTTTTACGATTTCGGTGGAGATCCGTTAGGAAAAGTAGTTCATAATGATGAGTACTATTATATTCTAGAATATGTCCGACCGGCCGGCCGGTCGCAATATGTTTGCTGCGTTACGTAATGCGCTAAAAGTGATAATATCGCGAATCCGACCAAAGTGACAAGTATTACTCGATCAAATCAAAGTATTTTGAGACTATTAAATTTGGTCGGATTCTCGATATTAACACTTTTAGCGCATTACGGAACGCAGCAGTTGTTTAAAATTGTTATTACAATCTGTCAGCAGTAAAAATACATTGTACACACAAAAAAGGTGAACATACATCAAATCACTAAAGCAGGTGTTTAATACAGGTAGGTGTAGAAATACTTAAGAGTGCGCCTAATGCCAGAAAAATATCAGATTTAACTCGCACGACTTGCATTAGTTTAGAGTCGAAAATCGCATGATATAATTGATTATGATAGTGACTTTGAGCAATTTAGGTAAGATTTTATTTAATTATTCAAAATATAGGCATGAAATGGCATATTATGGTATATTATGGCAACAACCCTCTATAAAGGGGGAGGCCTTCGTCCAGCAGTGGATGTTTTATGGCTGACGAGGAGGCATGAAATAAAAAAATAAACGGTTTCTCTTCTAAAATATTAGTCTAGCTGTGTAAGTAGTAAAAAATAATGTAGTGTTGTCGCTGATAATTTTGAGCATCTGAATTAAAACAGTTATTTTTTTCTTAGTAATTTATAATTTTCTTTTAAATAATTCAGATTATTTTCCAAAATTCTATTCGGTTACTCGGCTTCTATCGGGTTTTTCCCTACCTGTAGTATTTTTTTAAATCTGAATATTTACGTTCTTAATCATTAAACGATGTGTTTAAAAATACACCTTTTACTTACTTTTGGCATTGGTCGCCCCCTTAAGGATAAGGATGTAGGTTTGTACATAACTTTTTCATCGAATTCAGCAAAGTAGTATTATATAGAGTGTTTACATTATCTAGAGGCGTGAATAATTATTATATTCATAACAGTTACACGAAACATAATCTCATGGAACAAAAGGCTAGATGACTGTATTTTTTTAATATCCAATTAAAATGTGGCCCATAACTATAGTTGACGAAAACAAAATGAAAATAAGCAAATTATAAGCATTTTAATAGCATGCTAGACAGAGAGGAGATTATGACGTCATTTTTTGTTTTGTGGGAAAGGGACAGAGTTTTGTCTATCAAAAACTTTAAACGCTTATACAATGTGTAACAAAAAGGTTCAACAATACGGAAGGGTATGTATGTATGCCATGTGAGTTTATTTACCAGATAGCCCTATTCACCCATGTTAACCTAGAAACGTTCCAACGTAGGGGCGTTCACAGCACGTTAGCTTTACGAAGCAATAAAAAGAAAGACCAACTGATAACCCCGACGCACCGTCTCGTCAAGTCGGAGAGGTCAGTGTATATTTTGGGGCCCGCGATCTACAACCGTATACCAGCTTCCATTCGGGATGCTCCTTCCACCGGGTGCTTCAAAACCAAGCTCAGAGCGTGGTTACAAGAGAATTTGTTTTATGACATTGAAGCTTAGTTTAAAATAAGAGATTATTAACATATTTTTTATAATTATTATTTCATTTTATTGTGACATACTTAATGAAATTTGACGTGTAACTTTGGTGTTATCAATAAACGATTTGTATTTGTATTTGTACTAATCATTATGAACAACTTTTACTATGGAGCAAACCCCGAAATCGCGAAAAAATAATCAGGTGTTCCATACATTTTGTCCAAGGTCAATAAAGTAAGTAAGTTCGTGTAGGCCAGCCCTAGTGTCAGAGAAAATGTGCCGCCCGAAGGCCTCTGACATGGCTGACGATTGTTGTTATAGAAACTAGAACAAACAACCGTCAATGAACTTTTTGTATGGAACACCTGTTTTTTTTCCTACGATTTCCAGGTTGGCCCTATAGTAAAAGTTGTTCATAATGATGAGTACATACATACCCTTCAGTATTGTTGAATCTTTTTGTTACACATTATATCGGAAAATTAATACCGATAAAAAAATTTTTTTTCAATGAACATACTATATTTACTTAAATTCTTCATCAAAGCTATTTATTTCAACGATATAAACATCAGTCATCTACCCTAATGTTATATCATGTAATTCACAACAACAATATATTACTGATGGTCAACTACACTGTGCGCCATGCAGTAGGGGCCTTTAAAGCTAAAATTAGTTTCGCCACCTGTGTGCTCACCACAGGAGCTAGAAAGGTTCGCCATTGACGGATACTATATTATGTTACTAATTAATATTCGAATATTTGTCACTAACTCGTTCGCGGTTCCGCACGGCAAACTGTTGACACAACCAAACAGCCATTAATTTCAATTACTGTTACGCGAGTACAATAAGAACAGGAATACTAAGAAAGAACATAATAACAGTATAACAATCGTTATACTGTTATTTGACTGTTCCGAGTAACTGTTTAGGTATATTGTTAAAGCGTAACTTAATAATAACTTGAAAACCGACCCTAATATATACAACGTGTAACAAAAAGGTGTAGTAATGATGAAGGGTATGTTTGTACTCATCGTTATAAACGTTTACTTTGGGGCCAACCAAAAAACAGCGAAAACAATATCTGCTGGTAACATTTTATTCATATGGAACAGCAATGTTTTTGCTGTTTCTCGGTTGGCCCCATAGTAAACATTGTTTTTAAGACGAGTATATTTTATACAGGGTTAGTTCTAATCAGTTATCATCCTTTTAAGGGCATATTCTGTACATCAAAACAAACAACTTTTACTATGGGGACATTGAAATCGCATTAAAAAAAAACAGTTGTTCCATACATTTGGCCCCATAGTAAACATTGTTTTTAAGACGAGTATATTTTATACAGGGTTAGTTCTAATCAGTTATCATCCTTTTAAGGGCATATTCTGTACATCAAAACAAACAACTTTTACTATGGGGACATTGAAATCGCATTAAAAAAAAACAGTTGTTCCATACATTTGGCCCCATAGAAAAAATTGTTAGTTTTGATGTACAGAATATGCCCTTAAAAGGATGCTAACTGATTAGAATTAACCCTGTATATATAGCCTTCAGTATTACTACATACTGCATCTTCAGTAAACACGCTGTATAAGTACTTTTATGGTTAGATCGACACCATTAAGTATTGGTACACCTGCCATACACACTCAGGCTAACACATTTATTAAAACGTTAAACTCTTACATTGGTGTAATCTCATAAACAATGGAAAAACGGCTAACATTGAATATTTTATAATAATAATAATAATATTGGTAACTCACAGAATACTGATTTGACTATTTTAAGGAGTCCAAAATACTCCATAACAAAAAGTAACAATAAATTAACACACAACCTCATAAATAACATAAGTTATGTAAAACAAAATCAAAGCATCACTGTTGTGTGCGTTATTAATTAGTAAAAGCATGAAAATCTCACTTTGTTAGACAACCACTTATTTCGTATTCTTAAATCTATTTGCAATATTATTGAGATTCCATTTTAAAACAGTTAATGTGATACAATTTAGTCCCTGACAATAGAAGGTGATAAATTTACCTACACTCCCATATTATAAATCATAGTGAAGAATGAGACCGTTCTCAATTTTTATTACGTAATCATAGACGATGAAAAAGTATTATTAAAAACAAAAATAATAAAAATGGATGGTTTTGGTTTTTTGTATAAAAATGTAAATGCTTAATAGTTTTTCTCATTGAAAATGGTAACAATCGTTTTTCATTGACTTACATGAACGACGGAAAACGATAAATTGCAACGCGACAGGACTTCCAACGGAATCGCATAAACTTGTCTACTCGACAAAGAAAGCCACGTGAAGAAACAGCACTTTTCAATATAGCTTGGCAAAAAGGGGAGAAATTAATAGGATGACGATCACAAATAGTTCTCAACATTAGCAACCCTATCTTAATCCATGGAAAAGATTATTTGGTGAATTCACCTATTGACGTTATTTATTGTTAGGGTATTGCCAGGAGAGAAGAAAGTACCCGTTTTAAGGTATTTCGCAGTAAGCCGCGTCGCGTTGCGATGCCGTGTTTGCCGTTCATTAATGCCTTAGGTATAATAAGTTAAAATTTTAATAAGTACATAATAATCGATCTATTAGTCTAAAGGAGATCTCGTAAGTAGGTATCTAGTTTAACTAACACTGAGATACGTATGGCAAAACTGGGCTTGTATATATTAATTCTAGAAAGTAAAAATACTTTTTGACTAGACTAGTCATTTGTGTCAATCTCAACTAGTCAATGATGCAATAAGTTTCTATGATAATCTACGGGATATTTACTACAATGGGTAGTTTCTGACAGCTGTCAAAACGTAATTCTACAGCCAAAGTATAGACGGCGCTGGCGAGATGTCTTTTTTCGCATTTTTCTTGTGAAAAAGCAGAACTGAAGCAGTGATGGTGAGTGCACCATCACTGCTTCAGTTCACAGTTCGCGTTCGTTGGTGAAGTGCCTTTCCAAGTTTTCTTGTATCATTTTGTATAAATTCTGATAAATTGTTATTGTTACGTTACGTTTATTGTTATTATTTTTATTGATAGTAATTAATTAATTATTTGGCAAGGCGCACTTACTAATTTGCGTGGAATAACGAAAGCTTAAGAAATTATATGTGCAAGTACTTTGTTAGACAAACAATAACCACAAAAAACGCATGACAGATCTGATATAAATGAAAAAAGTTTAGGTGCCTACTTTTTATTAATTGACCTTTTTACTTTGCTTCATTCGTTCAAAATCTTCAGAACCACAGATAAGATAGTGAAACTGTTCAGGGCCAAGTCTTTTCATCGCTATCGGACGGATTTTTATGTACTATATTTTTTTTTCTTGGCTGTCAGAAAATCTACATTATGAAATGAGCTCCCGATATCGATAACTTGTTAGTTTTTTACTACGGTTATCACTGGAACTCTACACTAAGGGTAGTACGTTATGAATGCCCGTGAACATGGTGCATGCAACTGTGCCGAAACATTGGGAGCTCGTTTCACAACATGATCACGGTAAATATCCTGTAGTAATATTTAACTGCAATGAACAACTGCGGCATTACTAATTAAAATGAGGTAAATAGCCAGTCTCCCGGAGAAACAAAAAATAATTTTACTCTGGACTTTATCACTAGCGATTCACTAGATTCTAGTGACTCGTTAGTCAACGGTTAGTTGACTTAGTTTTTTAGTTTGAGTTCTGGCGGCTAGAACATTACAACACTACCATTTTAATGGTATTCCGTCCACGGTGCGACATGTTGACAACACTAACCAGATTGTAATTACAGGCATATAGCGCTTCACCGAGTAAGTTCCTGCGGTAGTGGAGCGGCGCGGGAGGGGCGACATGTGACGTAACAGAACTGTCTGGAAAGTGGCCTGTCAGAAGAACACATATTATTTTTTTCTTAGTTATTGGCATCGCACGTTGTGCATTCTGCCAGTGTCAAGTTTATGAATTCTCAAGTTTTTATATTAAAATCAAGTCAAATATGGCATGAAATCACAGTTAGTCACACGAAATTAGTCATAGTCGAGTCAAGGACATGCCCTAGTAAACTTGTGGCGACTTTACTATAGCTTCTTCGGAGTTTTGAAAACAACACGAAAAGACATGGTTCACCACATTATATCACTTGCCCACACTCGTGCATGTAATTCAACACTCAATGAATGAAACACCACCATTTTTAATCATTAATTCGCGAAAAAACACAAGTTTCTGAAAATAATAGAATACAACATGATTTTTCTTGATTGTTTTTTTGATTGATGTTCCCGCCAGAACTTGAAGAACACGTTAGAAGAAAGAAGTTACACGTTATTTGACATAACGAAAACACAACCTCCCGCACCGCTCCACTACCGAAGGCGCTATGCCTGTAATATTCGTTTTGACTTTATTGACTCGATGGTAATTTGTTGATGATTTTTTTGTTTCCTCGTGGGAGATTAGCTTTCATCATAGATCGCGAGCAACATGAGAATACGCTCGACTTTTTCACAAAAAAAACCGACTTTCGAACGATAACATACCGATATGTTCTGTCGGTATTTAACAGTTTTGTTTTTTATTTATTTACGATAATTATTTTTTTGTATTTTTTTGAAGAAAAGTGGTATTATTCAGTCAACTTCTTCCTCTAAAAAGTGCCCTTGTTTTCTAACACAATAAGCATTTGAGGCACACTCACAGAGTCTTGTCTATAGATTTTTACGTAACATATATAGGTGTTTCTTTAAGAACTGTCACAATTTATTTGGGCATGTATAATTGTAACTAGCTAGGTAACAATAAATAATAATTGGGCTATTATTTTAACTTTAAATAATAATTGATAATAATTGGGTACTCCTAAACGGGAGTCACTATATTGTACAGCCAATAATCGGAGTAAAATACTCAAGCTGACAAGAAAACCTACTATCATACAATGAGCGATTTTCCAGACACAAAAAAGATTCCTTTATCTCGACAGATAACGCTGACTAACGAGCCAGTTAAAAACAGCATACTATTTTTGATAGGTGGCATAAGAATTAAAATAAAAAACTTGACATTGACTGGCACGTCTGGTCTGCGCAAAGTCAGAGCCATCTACAATAAGCTTCTTTTTTTTTTTGTTGCTTGTTAGAAAATCGCTCATTCGGGGAACAAACCAAACCCGTGAAATCCGTGAAGCCGTGAACCATAATACGTGAACATGTCATGTTCACGTATTATGGTTCACGGCTTTTACATTATTGCATTCCTTAAACGGCACTCTTCATTTCTTGCTTCACGCATGATTTGAATGCTTCCCATCCTTCGTTTTTGGCATATGACTGAAACAGAAAATAATAATAAGAACTAAATAAGTCAACGCAAAGTAGGTGGACTGTCGGTGTTTATCAGATAAGTTTCGGAGAGCGTGCTTCAGATAGCAGCAGTAATACAAACAAGGTTTGTATGAGATAAAATGTCCTCGAGGGTCACGTTTCCAAGATATTCGCTTTCCAAGTTACACTAGTGGCGCTTATACTGTAACTGTAATTTACAACAGTTAATTTTTACTGATTAATTAACCGGTAATTTACTGACTTAGAACTAAATTTAAGGTATCAATAGGCTCTAAAAATATAGTTACAGCGCGAAACTTAGCAAAGCTTGTATTATGGAAACCAGATAACTTATAGAAACTATAGATATACAAGCTGTTGTTTTGCATTCCCGCCAAATTTACAGAAGTAGATATATACACTCATCGTTATGAACAACGTTTACTATGAGGCCAACACTGAAATATAAAAACAATAACGCGAATGAAAACAGCTGTTCCATACAAAAAAAAAACATGGACCTTGAACAAAATGTATAGAACACATTGAACTAATATCTATAGAGTCACAAACGTGCAAAGAAAATGTCCGCGCCACAACTCGGTACACGTTATGCAGTGCGCCGACTTTTTGAACGACTTGAACTACGATAAGACACAAGCGCTCAAGCATAAGTTGTACACTATACAAGCGACATAACGTCTTAATTCGAACAATTGTGAACTATATATGCACGTATAGATATGTACAACGTCACTCGGAAGTTTATTGACTTTTTTTACTCAGAGATTGTGGTTCTTTAGATATTAGCTCAATGATAGAAAAACTGTTTTTCGCAATGTCAGGGTTGGCCCCGTAGTAATGAGTATATCTGATACCTCTGATGTATACTTATAATACATATAACACCCAGTCACGAAACAAATACATATAACAAATACATATCGACGTTCATCCTTGTCCTGGGTGGGAATCAAACTCCAGCCCTACAGCTCTCAAGGCAGACATATTACCAACCGAGCTACGCGATAGTCTGTATCGTAGTCGTGGATGCATAAAAGCATTAAGCATAATTATAGCTTTTAAAGCTATTAATAGTTTTTGCTTTTTAATAGTTTCCTACTGGACTCAGTCTTACCCTCGAAGGGCTATTGGGACATATCCACCACGCTGGCCCAGTTGAGGGTGGTAGGGTCACAATAACTCACATACGCCATTGAATTTCTTCGAAAGAAAGACGAAAGAAGGTTCCTCATGATGTTTTCCTACACTGAAAAGCCAGTGGTATGAAAGTCCGTACATAAACTCCAAAGAGCTCAAGGATACGGACTTGGGCTTGAACCCGCGCAACCAGCGCAAGCGGTCTCCCGATTAGGCTACCGCGGCTTGGGCCCTGTTTTATAAAGCTACAAGTCTTGTACTCGTAGTGAAACCTGGCAACACCGCAAAAAAAGATTTAGCTCGGCGTTTTCTAAAGCCACAAGACAACCAGTGTACAAACTACAAGTACAAGCACTTGTATATAAGTTAAAGACAAACCATCTACCTGTAACTGGTAACTTGTAGTTACTGATACAAGAAGCTAGTACAATTGTACGCTTGTACTTGTAGCTACAAGACAGGGCCCAGGGGCCTTATTTTTGAATCGTGCGCAAAGTTGCGCATGCGAAAGAAGCCGACTTTCAAACGATATTGAACCTTATTCCAAACAGTATCGTTCGAAGGTCAGCTCCTATCGCGTGCGCTACGCTTGCGTACGATTAAAAATAAGGCCCCCGGTCGTGCGCGTGCGCCTCCCGGTGCGTAGGTCACCTTGAACCCGCGATGCAGGCGATCCTTCATGATGGCGATGAACTCCTTGTAGCTGAGCAGCCCGTCCCCGTCCGCGTCGAATATCGCGAACACGGTGCTCACGAGGTGCTCCGACTGCGAGATGCCCGTACAGATCAGCACCGCGCGGTGGAACTCGTCTGCACACACAACAACACTGCACTTACTACTCACTCGCACCGAACTAACACCTCGCTCAACATTTTATTTCTCCATTATTGGTGGCTGGACCCATGTCCTAAAACTGCAGCCAGAACCGCCGGAGGACGGGCAGCAGCGTCCTTTCGGTTAACAGTGGTGTACATTCTGCGATCCCCAAGCCGCCTGCCGAGCGTGGGAATGATGGCAAACCCCTATTAAGGGGGAGGTCTTTGATCAACAGTAGAAGTGTTCTGGCTGATGATAAGCTGTATTTGTACGAACTATACTTGCTTTCAAAACTTCATAAAGATCAGAACAGCAGTTCGCAAGTAATTGTCGTACAAATATACACAAACGCCGATCTGGCCCAGACTTGGAGACATTCGCTTCACTCGGTCAATAGCCATTTAGCATAGTCAGCCTTTTAAAGTTGTAAAAGCTTTGTAAAGCTTGACATAGGCCTACACTGAAATGCCCAGTGTAGGCCTATGTCAAGAAAGAAGCAGAAGCTGAAGCTGGCCCAGTTAGATTTTCAGTACAGTCTACGACACGCGGGGTGCTAAGATGTGTCGATTATCGAGTACACGCTATTGGAGGTGGCAAATTAAGGCGAAAACCTCTGCCAAAAGGTATATTCTCTGTGACCATTTGTTTTGGCAATCCCCCGCAAAAACGATATATGCAGGTAATCGCCACTGGCGTCTCTAATGGTAATAGTATATGCTAGAAGGTGATTATCGTCACATAATTTGTCAAAATAAGTGTAGGGGATATGTGTGAACAGATAACAAAACCTTCCTTTTTGCTTAGTCGAGTAACAATGCAAAAACAAGGTTTTGAGGAAACGACAAATATGAGTGAAAAAAAAAACCACTCGACATATCAGCGACAAACGCGCACCTTTCGATATAGGATGGTCGGCGAGCGTGTACATACGCATGGCGATCGTGAAATCCTCCAGGTTGTTCAGGAACTGGCAGAAAGTCTTGAACTCCTGGAAATAAAAAGTAGAATTTATATAACTAGCATTTAAAATTTTCAAACGTTCGCGATATGAACACGTAACTATTTTTATCACGATTCGTGACCACGGCCGTTGCATATTGGCCAAATCGAGGGGATTAGGGGATTTATTATTAAGGGGAAGGTTCATCGTCCAGCAGTGGACGGCTTCTGGCTGTTGATGTGATGATGACATAAAGTAGACTAGGTGTATATTATGTTATTCCGGGAAAGCTATCGAGTTTCATCCAAATCCTTATAGCTGTTTTGGCGCAAAGTGGTAACAAACACACACACACACAAAAAATTTTTTTCTTTCTTTCTTTTACAGACAAACGTTATACCGAAAAACTTTCGCAATATTGCATCCACCGGTTGCCCGGGACTTTTTCAATATCGTCGGTCCCCTAGTCGAAGGTGCCACTCAAGAACCTTTTTTCCCATCAGTTATTAGTTCTTCAAGGGATGTGGCCTGTCCATTGGCGCTTCAACTTGCAAACCCTGCGAGCAAGTCGCAGAACAAAGAAGTCGCGGACAACCGGTGGATGCATAAGGCAGGTTGTCGTACAGTGTGGCGGTCTTAGGGGGAGGCCTTCGTTCCGCAGACCGCAGTGGACGTCTCCGGGCTGCTGCTGATGATGATGAGAGGTTTACCTGGAAGGAGATCCCGCGCTCTTCCTTGACGCGATCGAGCAGCCGGTCGAGGTACATGTCGTACTCGTCCGTGTCGAGGTAAGTGTAGCGGAGGAGGATCTTCGCGAAATCCACCTCCGATATCGTCTCGTGGCCTGCCGACAAATAACATGCTGGTATAAATATATGATCTGGGGCCCTGGAGCCGTACCGTGAACCGCTTATTGCGGGGCCGAATAGATTCAGCTGCCGACGCTGCGCGACTGTAAATTTTATCGCCCCGCAATACGGTTCGCGGTCGCGCAGTGTCGGCAGCTAAGCCTATTCGGTCCCGCAATAGGCGTTCATGATACGGCTCTTGGACACATACATGCTGGCTGGCTATACATTCTTGGGTGACATGTACCTGGTTATGGCCTAAAACTGCACCTAGAACCCTTTTATTATTATTATTTATAGGCTTGCGTTTGACTGCCATCTCGTCTGATTTTAAACGAAGATACAGTCTACGATGGAGCACACTTGCCTAGAAGAAACCGATTCGCTCGCGACTTGAAGACACTCAGATTATAATTATCGGGAAACACCCACTCGGGCAGCGCTACCCACTGTTCAGCTGTTCGAATAAAGAAAGTGGAATCAAACCGTTTCGTACGAATTTTTGGTATATCAACCATGAAACTATGATACCGGAGAGCGGGCAGCAGCGTTCTCTCGGTTAACAGTGGTGAGCATTCTGCGATCCCCAAGCCGCCGGGGAACTTGTGGATTATGTCAAACAACCCTATTAAGAGGGGCCTTCGTCCAGCAGTAGCCGCCATCTGGCATTCTGTTCTTTACGGCCTAAATTGTGCTTGTGTAGCATTCAAACCGGACCACAGCGATCAGTGTCAGTGTAGGGAGGACAAGCAAAGATAAGAACAAGTAACACAATGTGACCGTTTCCGCTGGGATCCTGTTTGCTTTACCTTTGCTGAACTCGTGGAACTCCAGCTCCAGAACTTCAGTCTGCAGGTTCTCCATGAATTCGCGGAACCCGTCGAATTTGAGATCGTTCGTGCCTTTCTTTCCGAAGAAATGGACCTGGAAAGTAATATTTCATAAGTAAAGCTGGTAGGTAGTTTCGAGGTTATGTTAGTCCATAGGTTCTGTTAGTCATTTTCAGGTTATGTTTTTCGACCAGGATTGAAATGTTCGTAGTCCAGCACCCTTATTATGTATGTTTGTGATTCTGATTGTGATAGCATGCCATCCGCTCGTACCAACTTACTCGTGCCATACACCGCTCTCGCGCTAGCGCTCGCGCACGGTCACTAACATAATCAGGAACATCCATGATAAGGCTTCAGCGAACGATCTCCGTGATTTTAGCCGCAGCATCAAAAACGGTAGAAAAAACTATATTGTACACACCAAAAATGATAAATGAACTCTATTTTATGGTATCAATTACGCGAACGACACGCTCTGCTGAAGGTAACAGAACCCCTAACCAGTGCAGCGGTAAGAGGAAAATTGAATAACACAACAATGTCAAGGGCTTCACTGCTTTGGCGCTCATCACTTTGAATCATTTGATAGTGAGTCTCATTAGCCTCTAAATTCGCTAGCTACAGTCATCTTCAGACTAAAACTCAATGTTAACACACTACTGCTTGTGGTAATTACCAAGAAGACTTCTGTAAAGAGACCTTCCACCTACTAAGGTAAGTATTAAAACTACGTAGTTAAAAAAGCATTTTTTTGCAATCGTGTGACGAGACTAGCGAGACGTTCTCCTGGTGGTAAGCATCATGCCTGCCCATAACAATAGCAGTGCCAGTATAGTGAACTTGCGAACAAAACCCCGCTATATCCCCTATCAGTGATCCTTAAAATAACTAGTAGGATAGAAAATATACATAAAAAAGGCTCTACCTATATACGGGGAATGATAGTTAATAGGAAACTTTGATCTAGGTATGTCCTAAAACTTTATCTAGTACCTTCGGAGAACGGGCAGCAGCGTCCTCTCGGTTAACGGTGGTGAGCATTCTGTGATCCCCGAGCCGCCTGCCAAGCGTGGGGATTATGACAAACCCCAAGGGGAGGCCTTCATCCAGATGTGAGCGTCTTCTGGGTGATGATGAGAAAACTTTATAGTATTTGCCTGTTTAGTGATTGCGACTCGGATATTTTGAGATGTGACCTAAGTGAGATGAAGTCATTTTGCGATCTAGCCAATCTAATACTAACCCACTAAAATCAAATTCTAGATTTGCTATCATGGCCTGTCGTGTGTTTCGGCTTAGTTCTTTTAACAAGCTAGAACTTACCACAATGTATAATGTAACATAAAAAAAATAGATATTAGGATGAGTTCAATAACCCCTCGAATTTCTCTATGTCCTATTTCGGATGTTCGACACCACGCTGGCTAGAAGCCAGTTATGTGGAGCCAAGACACTCGGCCAAAATTCATCAATCTGATGTGACTACGAAATGAGCTTGTGGGGTGATATGTAGGTAACTATAAACTAGCACCACTACTTTGCCTATCCGCTTCATACGTGATGTGATATGAATGACTAATGTGCTTTGATAAATAAGAAGCTTTGACAATGAGTTTGAGCTGCCGGCGAAAGGAAAAATCGTGAGGAACTATGCTGGTAGGGTAGTTTCTAGTACCCGGTTGGCTAGCTACCCCACCTTCAAGTCGGAAATATCTCTCTAAGAATGTGTTCTGGTAGCCTCACTTGTGCGCCGCACTGCACTGCGCTCGTCACCTTGTGATATTAGATTTCAAATCTCTTTATGCCTAGTATTTTTTCTGGTAACATTGCCCTTCAAACAGAAACTCAGTAATGCTTGCACAATATTGCTTGGCGCTTGAATAACTGGCAAAGTAACGAAGCTGTCTGATGGTAGTAAAGCGTATCTAGCTGTGTTTCAGCTGAGTGCCAGTGTTCATTCCAAACCACAACTGACCTGATAACAAGTGACGTTGCCATCGTAGATGTTAAATATACCTAGCCTGGATTGGGTAGTACTGGCTCACACGAGGGGAGAGAGTTTACGGGGCCTATTTAGCTTCATTATCATAGTCATTGACAGCTTGTTCAACCCACTGCAGAGAAAAAGCAGCATCCTATCGCCAATGTTAACCAGGTGCAGATCTTCCCGGGCATACGCAATAGCTTAAATTTTCTCCGAATGTCCGCCTCTTGTGTTTGTGTTTAGAAAAAGAATAGTATAAAAAAAAAAAAAAAAATTAGCGTTCAGATTTCTTCTTTTGTATGCTGTGAAGTTCTGATAGCCGATGGGAAAGAAAGGTTCTTGAGGAACCGGAACCGGAAGGTAGGAAGAAGGTTGGT
The DNA here is from genome assembly GCA_905404285.2 of Erannis defoliaria. NCBI lineage: Eukaryota > Metazoa > Arthropoda > Insecta > Lepidoptera > Geometridae > Erannis > Erannis defoliaria. The sequence goes on along the minus strand of FR990066.1, from coordinate 3,033,284 downwards.
AGGCCTCCCACTAGTGGGTCCGACGACATTGCAAAGGTCAGAGTGGCGGTCTACGGGTGATGCCTTTGTTCAGCAGTGGACGTCTCCGCGCTGATGATGATGCCGTAAAGTGAGGCACTTGCCTGCAAGAAGGTGTCGACGTTGTGCCTCCGCTGCAGGCCCTGGTCGTCGTTCACGTAGTTGTCTTGCGGCTTGTCGCTAGCACCGCTCTCTCCACTCTCCGGCAGCCCGCGCTTGCCGCGCCACGCGAAGCTGAAGATCTTTTCCATCTGGAACCGGGGGAAGAGCAGTCATTAACCAGGGCTTTGGATGGTTCTACCGCTAAACTTGGAGTCGCGAGGTCGTGATTTAAATCCCGGGCTCGTACTAGTGAGCTATTTGGGGTTTATGTACGGATTTGCATACTACTAGCTTTTCGGTGAAGATACACATTGTGATGAATTGTGATTTTCGTTATATGCTCTCTCTTATATGAGTCGTAATTTTTCATAATCAACAGTTGAACCGATCTAAATAAAATGAACCAAGGATATAGTGTAAAAACAGGCGGGTCATATTTAAATGTACGGTTTTAAGACGGGTTGGTATCGAGTTGAGAGTAGCTACAAAAACAGAAAATACTATTTCTGCTCCTCATAACCATTTCAATTCGAATTTGCAATGCCATAGATTTCTTAATTATAAGTCAGTTTTTAATTCACAAAAAGATTAGCACATAAAATTATTGAACACAATAAGGAAAAAAATAAAGGCTTAGTTGAACAGACATGCATTCAGCGTATTTTTTAAATCTCGATAAGTACCTACATACTTTTATAACATTTATATACGAACATTTTGCTTACCATAGTTACTTATTCAAAGGAAAGTATTAAAAAAAATCTACTGTGTGTAAATGTCTACACTTATTTTACAGGTCGACCATTTAGGTCGACTTTAGATGGCTAGGCGTTTGCGCATAGGTCAGTCACGGTGTAGTCTAAGTGTAGTGTAAACATAGCAAGCTTAGAATAGGAAAGGGCTATCTTACGTTACCCGTACCTGAAAATTGTATTCTTTTGAGGTCTCTGTAGCTGCCAAAATATCACTTCTGCCGCAGCATACGAGCAAAAGCATTGTGGTAGCGGTAAAAGCGTTAAATTTTGACTCTTCCAGGTCAAAATTTCCTCAAACCTCATTTAATATTTGTGCATACAGGGTTCCACGAAATGGTAATACTGAGCCGAAAGGAGGACATCGTGAACAAGCTTCACAATGAGACGAGACCTACTATTAAATCGCGAAAAAAAACTGTTTTCCCATACATTTTGTCAAGGGTTTGTACTTTTTATGGCTCTATAACAAATGTTTTATTGTAATATTAGGGTGATTAAAATTACCCCTTTTTTATTTAGCACTACCTTTCCACATAGCCTAGTAGAACCCTGTATAAAAAAGTTTCCATTTCATTAAAAACTAGCGTTAATTAGTGCTTAACGTTAGCCACACAGAAGAATGCAAATATTGAAAACAAAAAGGCGTCGACGACACAAATTATACAAACTTGAAACAACGACGAAAGCCAATTGATGCGCAACGTATTTTTAACTTACTGTAGACGGCTTAGGCACTAGTTCCGTTTGACCCATTCTGCTCTTGTTTGCGCTTGAAGATACTAACGCAAGCAGCTACATAGCCAGGCCGTGAGCACATATTACACACATAAATATAATTATTATTTACACGTCATACAATTACATAAATACCAAGATATGAAGGAATCAGTACATATATTACATATGATAGTATTAGGGGGGCGAAATAGAAAAAGAGAACAAAATAGGAATAACTCTTTAAGTATTAATAATCTTTTGGTCACTTAAATATTATGTACGAAAAAAATATTATTGTTTACAACACAAATAAAATAAACAAAACAATAACAACTTTCAGAAGGTTTTTTAATGTATTTATAGACTTTTGCCATGTCAGAGGCCTTCGGGCGGCGGGACAATAACTCTGACACTAGGGCTGGCCACTCAGCTTATTTGAACTTACTTACTTATAGGCTTTTGACTAGCAGTCTACGATGGAGCACACTTGCCTAGAAGAAACCGATTCACCCGAGACTTGAAGACACCCAGATTGTTATTTATCGGGAATCACTTACTCAGTAAAATATTTTTACGCATTTGTATTGCCAAGATCTGTTTATAACTATCCAATGGTGAGCATTCTGCGATCCCCAAGCCGCCTGCCAAGCGTAGGGATTATGGCAAGTCCTTCGTCCGGCAGTGGACGACTTCTGGCTGTTGATGATGATGTGATATTATCAGCACTGGAATAAAGTAAGCAGTTTCGGAAACGGAATATGGTAGTACGAAGAAAAGAAAAAGTGACAGACGCCACGGATCCCGAAGTCCGTGGTGCTATAAAAAAAGAAAGAAGATAGTTTTATTGATTTTCGAATTTATTTCAATTCAGGTAATGTCGTTACTCGTAAATAGCGCGCTCAGGCAGATTTAGACCGAAATGTAGGCATAATATTTTTTGGAGAGATTAGGATGACAAACATTATAGCTTTAATTAATGTTTATGGCTCTGTTAAGGACAATATTATGTACTCGAGTACAATAATACATTTTGACGAGCATTGAAGCCCGTGCCCTTTGAAGCTGTTAATGACTTTGCGAGTAGCTTTCACAAATAGACTCACAGCCTCCTTGCTCTTCGGATCCAAATCTTTCCGTTCCTTAAACGTGCCTCCCAGCAGACGTTGAATCTAAATATGTATCGAAGAAAAACACAAAAGAAGAAAGTAATGAAAATATATAAATAAAATAAAAATATAATGTTTATATGTCTATCGTCGCGTTGCGCCGAAGCCCGCGCGCCAAACTTTCTACTTCTTTCAAGTTTTAGTTTTAACTAAAGTAAATGTTTGTCGCAGTGCGTTTGCTAACTGCTAATGTTAAGTCGAGTTGTAGCTAAAGATGGTAAGCCAGAAGAGACTCTTAAATAAAAAATCTAGAAATCTTGCCCAAGAACTAAATTGGCTTTCATTTCAAGTGGAAAAACAACACAAAATATAAAATTTAAAAGTAAAAATATGTAGCAAGAAAATATAATAATTAATATATATGAGTATTTCTAAGTCCCCTGTTCCATGAAGTCATTTATTACCAGTTACCACTGTGCGGTGAGCAATAGCTTTTCAGTCTCATATGATTTTTGGTGCACTAAACTACTACTGTTTTATGAAGCAAAATTTATACTCGTAAATAATTTTGAAATAATTAGCAAAATTTTGCAACATACTAAGTTGAAAGTTATTTAGAGTAATGTTGCTTCAGAAAACTGATACCTTATTTACGATACAGATACGGATTAAGTGGTGCATTTCTTACTACCAGTTTCATTGCATTTGTGCAATATCTTTATCTAGATTTAAAGAAGATTGTGTTGAAAGAGTCTCACTTTATGCGTGTGTAAGTAAAATAAACATAATTGATTCTACATTATTTGTGACGAACTGAATTTTTTTAAATCGTCACAAACCACACAAGGTGTGATGATGTTTTATGCAGATTTCTAATATATGTTTTAGCGCATTGCAAGTACGCAAAATAGTGAGATTTTCTCAACACGACCTAAAAACTCAAAGCTTGGTCATAACACAACATCTAGACTGAACTCCGAAATAAAATATGAGCCTTGCATCGTATCACTAAAAGCAAAATAACTAATAACAAACATTAAAAATTTCAGATCAGAATTATATGCATATATTTGTGACCCGTATCTTTAATGTATGTCATTATTTAATCGTAGCTGTATTAATGAAATATTGCTTTACATGACGCGATTTATATTTATCATTTAAGGTGAAGGGCCCAATGCGGCTTTTTCCAAATCTTTTTTTCAATATTTTTTAATTCTTAGATAGCGGTATAAATCGGTACAGTGATTGTAAATCGCCGATAATTTTGATTGGAAAACTAAGATACTAGCCATATTCGTTCCTTTATTTGCTCCACTGCGTTAAATATCATCATCTCATTGACGAAGGAACTAATATAATTAATTATGTTCGTTTTACAATAAGAGTTATTGGCGAATTATGATCACTGTACCGAAATTTAAGATCTACATCAAATTGAATATGTTTTCAATAAAAAATATTCTAGCGCCAACGTATGGCAACGCTTTATTAGCCCATCCCCCTTATATCTCAGAGTCCGTCCGGTTTAGCGTGATATTAACATCCTTTAAGCAGGTTTTGCTAAACGCTGAAGAAATATAACAACGAAATACTCACGACTAGAAATTCATTCTTATCCACTCTTTGGTTACCGTCGGTGTCAAACATGTTGAAAGCGATTCGGAAACCCGACGCCGGTTCTGAAATAATACAAAATGGCTTTAACTAATCAGTGAATTCAAGAATATGATATCGTCAACAGCCGTAATATAGTTACAGAGCAAAGATATCAAATCGTCATTTCCGCAATATCGTTTATCTCACTTTATCACTTGTTACGAATGTGCTAGAAGAAAGAATTCGCGATAATAATTTGTGTCGTCTTTAAATTTTAACATAAGCTATATTGCTCTATGCCGCATCTCTATCTACCAGCCAGGTTGTCTATTTTATACAAACGGATTATAAAACGGAAGCCATCCTTCACCAGCTGATGCAATCAGGTGCCATGTTAATATTTTATTGTTTAGGCCCACTCTTTATAAACATAGTGATAGCTCATTGGCCCTAGACTACTGCTGGACTATGTCAAGAAGCTGACCCGGAGCCCGAAGACGTCTACTGCTAAACGAATACCTCCTCCTTAGACAGTCACACTCTACGGCAACCTGCTATTTGCATCCACACCGGTTGCCCGAGACTTTACGATGTCGTCGGTCCACCTAGTGGGAGACTTACCTACGCTCCGTATTCCGGTTTGGAACCAGGGTGTGCTAGACGATCCCCTATAATTCATTATTAAAGCCAACCGTGGTGACTCATCATCGCATTAATTTTTTTTTCTGTAAAAAGCCACGAGTTTTAGTTTAAAATAAAATAGGATTTTACTAAACATTACGATGATTTCTCGAAATCCATTAAGATCTATTAGATTTATTATGTCCTAGTTTAAAAAAGCATTGTAACCCTAAAAAAAGATACAGCAGACAACAGTGACTTCATTCATGGATTTTCTGAATGCAATCTCCATTGTGGGTATGAGCTTCTTGGTGTATGTTCTTCTGGATAGAGACACTATGATAAAAAGCGACCAGCCGAAGGTAGACCTGAGTATGCCACTCAAGTCACTGTCACTGTCCAACTATCTTACGTATATCATTACTCGATTACATTATCGAGTCAGGCTGTCCTACGCTATATTTGACGATTAGTTAAAGGTTTTGCGACAGCAGCTTCAACTTGCTTCCTAATATCAATTGTTAGTGACTAACTCTCTGCCGAAAACAAGAAAAATAAAATGTTCTATATTTATCTAGATATAGATTCTATATCTAGTGTAATTATTCTATACTTATTAATTATTCAGAGTAAAACGGACGGTGTGTACACACTTACTTGTTAATATCGATAGCAGGAACAGGTATTCGGTGTAAGAGATAATACCTGTAACACAAAATAACGAGCACTGTACATAACAGAGATCATTATAATTTATTCCACCACTGTTGAACATGGAAGATGTATTGCGAAGAAAATATAAGATAAACCTTAGGTATGTATACTCTATGGGACAAATACATCAAACATTTACTCTGGACCATACTTTACGTGGGACAACGTATCAATCGTTTTTTTTAGTATACTAGGCTTATCTTCTTTTGGCCGCGTTGCACCAAGTAACCTTTACCATGTTATTTCATTGTTCGTAGTAATTCTTTTTTTAGCTCTCTTCAATAGATATTATATAAGTAACTTTTGTCAGTGAACACCTTCATTAAATATATTATTGTAAACGATACATATTATAATGTCCTATCGGGATCGGTAGGGTCAGTTATTTATTGACCTTGTTGAATTGACTCAAATTAATTAATAATTAATCAGCAAAATATTTCACCAGGCTCCTTGTACTAATGTTACTTTGTAATTACCTTGATCTCTCATTTTCCGGAACATCTGTGGCGAACCCTTCTTCAGCGCCGGGGTGTGATCTCTGAGGTACTCTATCTCTTTGGCAGTCAGCATGCGTCTCTTCAATCGAGCTGAAATATAATATTAAACGATTGGATAGATCAACACTTAAAATCCGTTCTTTTAGTGTGTGCAAATTGAATGACATCAGCGCAGTCTTCGATTAGGAGATTTCTCTATTTTAATTGAAAATGAATCAACGCTTCGCCACCAACTCGTCTGGTAACCAAAGGTTTAATTTATAGGCTACCTAAAGGTTCCACAGACCAACCGTGTGCCAACACTGTTGATTTTAATGCTTGGCTTTCACTGCTAAAGAGAGAGGGAGTGTGAGAGTGAGAAATAGCTAAGAAAGAGAAAATATAACCTTCCAAAAATGATTATGAAGATATTTGAAGGGTTATATTTTTTAGGAATTAGTTGCTGATAATAGGAAATGACCGAGACATGTCTACATTAGACCTAGACTTTATAAAAAGATTGCTCTATAGGCATTGTCCAGGAAGAAAATAGGGGAATATATTTGAATGGAGAATCGCAGACCGGATTCCCTCTTAAGTTACACTTGAACTTCCTTATTCTGAATAGTAGGCAAAGCAATGTCAAAGCTTCAGGTGAAACAGTTATCCAGGGGAGTTTCAGGGGAGTTTTATCCAGGGGAGTTTTCCAGGGAGAAGAAGACATCCACTGCTGGACGAAGGCCTCCCCCTTAATAAAGGGGGGTTGCCATAATCACAACGGTTGGCGGGCGGCTTGGGGATCGTAGAATGCTCACCACCGTTAACACAGCCAGAGAACACAGAGCACAGAGAAGACACTGCTGCCCGTCCTCCGGTGGTTCTAGATACAGTGTTAGGACATACCTGCCCAGGTCCTGGTCCCAAATGTAGCAATGCTATGGTAAATCATTTTCAATTTAGCGAACTTGTGCTCTAAAAGTTTGACGGGTTGAAACACCTTGTATAATAAACAAAACAGGAAAGATTGCACTCACGCCTCGGTTCCTGCTCCACGACGGACTCTAGGAAGTCTTGCGGCGTCATGTACAGCTGCCCGCCGTACTCGACGCTCGCGAACTTTATGAAACGACGTTCCCGTGACGTCAGCTTCACGGATTTCGCCAATTCATCCGGCTGGAAGAAAGAAACATCAACTGTTAATTTAGGAAATAATTATATAAATAAAAATATGTATGTCATCGTCATTGGCAGCTCATTCAGCCCACTGCAAGGCAAAAACTTCTTTCATCAATCTTCCCTGCTTAGCGGCAATCTTGTCCAGAGCCTCCACATAACTTCCGAATGTCACTACAGTTCTATTATTACAGTTCGGGATATTTACCGTAACTAGAGGTCGCCCGCGACTTCGTCCGCGTACGGAAGAAATTCGGCCCGCTCCCAATATTCACACGTCTAAATTACACATCTTTGGCTTCAGTAGTGTGCAAAGTTTTGCAGTATCGTTGACTTGCTACTAAGGAGTGTTTCAAGGGAAAGTTTTGCGTCACATAACATTTATTTATGTGAGGTGTAGGGATCGGGATTATTTGTCTTAAATTACGCCATGAGACCTATGCACAAGTTACTCAACCATTTCCAGACAGCTGAGATATTTGTGTGGACAGGGGGATAGATAGTACCTTATTAGTACATTATTTGGTCATGAATACAAAATTTAGGAATGAACAACTTAAATAGAAAATGTCAGACCCGTTTCACCCTCCTAAGGCTTAAAATTCAAAAAACAACAATAAACGTTGCGTTAGTTTCCAACATTAAGCCTAAATAATAATAAAAAATATTTTGTCTTTGAAAATGAAGGAATTTCCATACACAACTTCATCTTGTTTTTTACCTCTTCGGGGGTGGAATTATCGAAAACACTGAGTCACTTATAAACTTATTTTAAATCGTCATTTTAAACACAAAATTTGAAGATCCTAACTTCGAAACTGACGGACTTTCATATAAACTTTCATCCCCTATTTTCCCATCTTAGGGGTGAAATTTCCAAAAATCCTTTCTTAGTGGATACCTACACTTCACAAAGAACACACCGTCCAAATTTCATGTCTCTAGGACCAGCGGTTTAGGCTGTGCGTTGATATCTCAGTCAGGACTTTGAATTTTTTATATATACAGATTATGTTGTGAAATGAGCTCCCGATATTTCGGCGCAGTTGCATGCACCATGTTCACGGGCATACCGAGAAATATCGGGAGCTCATTTCACAACATAATCACGGTAAATATCCCGTAAATAATAATAGAACAGTAGTAAACAACCGTGATAGTTTAAAACAGTGTTTCTAAATGTCATCCCACCACCGAAACAAGCAGTGTACTCTAAGTGATAACCTTCTTGTGAACCTAAGCCGTCACACTAATAAAACTCATTCCAGTTTGCATGACGCAGTTTGCTTTCCACTCCAATATTATATGCTTGAAGGATGTGTGACGGAAGAAGTGACAGAGTGGTCAAAGCTTCAATGAGTTTCTTAAACGCTTCTACCATCTTCTACATATGATAAAAGTTTTTACCACCAAATGCATCAGCCATTTATCAAAATAGCACACTCGGCGTTCTGCAAAGCCAAAAATAACTCCCTAAATGTAAATATTGAAAGCAGGTAATGGAGTAAACGACTGATAATCACCACAGCACCACTTTAGGCCGCCGTTTGCCCAACACCCGATAGTGGATATAATCAGACGTGGCAAGTGGGAATTCCTTCTCAAAATAAACATAATCACTGGGAATTAGATACCCGGAACAGTTTGGCTCGTTCCGCTTAAAATAATACATATTTTTTGGATCGGATTAGTGTGACCACTACTGCTTTATATGTGGGACACAAGTACTCTTTTCCATGGTATGTTGTAGCTAGAGGCGGTACGGGTCTAAATCAAAAATCATAATATTACCACGTACAGAAGATTCAAATGATCAACCAGAGGACGTCCACTGCTGGATGAAGGCCTCCCACTTAATAGGTAGGCGTTGACATAATCCCCAAGCTTGGCAGGCGGCTTGGGGATCGCAGAATGCTTACCACCTTTAACCGAGAGGACGCTGCTACCCGTCCTCCGGTGGTTTTGGATGCAGTTTTAGGTTGATATCCAGGTCCAGGTCCAGGTCCAGAAGATCCACTTCCATAGAAAAAAGTGTCTAAACGTAATTGAACTATACTCTGTCAATTATGTTAACCGTTTTTTGACAGCTCATGCAAAGTTGACGCCATAACATTGTAAAACGTCTGGAAAATTATATGCCATACAAAAAATATACGTTTGATCTAGCATGAACTCTTTACAAGGTTATGTCAACTGACGACGTATGCTTGTAAAGATTGAACTTGAAACTTTTTAACTTGATGAAACATATTTATTTTGTATGGGATTTATTTTGCTACGCCCTTTACAATGTTATGCCGTCAACTTTCTATGAGCTGTCAAAAAACGATTAACCGTTAAATGGGAATATAATTTTTTGTGGAACAAGTTGTTTTTTAAATTATTATCAATAGGGTTGCGTTTGACAGGTAACGTTTTCCTGCGATTTCAGAGTTGTTCCCCTAAGAAAACTTGTTAATCATGACGAATAAAAAAATACCTAGGTACATAATGGTGAAAACTTCCTCCAAATCCATTCGGCCATATCAGAGTTGAGTAGGAACAAACACACAGACACATCACAGACATATATTGTCAATTTTTCTTTTAACCGCATGGCCACAACATCAATCGGAAGAACAGCAAACAAAGTCGTGCGCCAAAGCGGGTGTGACTATTCCCAGTGTTACACTTATTTGTGTGTTCTATTCTGGTACAAGAATAGGAAAGGCTTATGTAAGTAGGAAGTGATTTATGTTTTCTTGAACACACGACATGTTCATGTGATTAAAAGATGCAGTGCCAGCCTAAATTTTATGATCGCTTGCAAATATTTTACTTAAAACTTAATTGGTTAGATGTTTGACCACAGCTCACGTGATGTTGAGTGACGGTAAAAAGCAAGTTGGTATAGGCTGAGTGGCCATCCCTAGTGTCGGAGTTAACGTGCCGATCGAAGGTCTCTGACGTGGCTTGACGGCTGTTGTTATAGAAATATAGAACTAACAACCGGGACCAGCACTTTAACGTGTAGTCCGACCAACGGCAGCACTCAGTAGCCACCCCATCCGAAGACTGACTGGATCGTCCGTTGCTTAACATCGGTGATCGTTTAGAGCCACTTAGTCAAGCTAAGCCACGAGCGCTACTTTGAGGATGGTGAAACACAAAAGTTAAATCAAAGTAAGAGAACTCGCTCTAGAGCGGCTGGCGGAACCAGAACACACGTATGCCATTAGGTGCTTGACGGCAGATTATTCGACGGTGGTACTCGTAGCAAGCCAACCAACAAAGTACTCTACCACCAAGGTACAAGGTAGGTATGGTTTAGTCACGAATACTCACGTTGTTTTCCTTTACCGCCAGCCCAAGCTCATTCACTGCAGCGTAAAAACAAACTTCTAAACAATTTTTTTATACGGTCAAGTGACGAGACGAGCAAGACTTTCACCTAGTGGTAAGCGTCATGCCTGCCACTAGCAGTAGCTTTGCTAGAATTGTGAACTTGCGAATACAATCCTGCGCCGCACTGCACTGCGCTCGTTACCCAGAGATATCAAATGTTAAATCTCATTCATACCCAGTAATTTCTCTGGTAACATTGCCCTTCAAACCGGAACACAGTAATGCTTGCACACTACTGCTTGGCGGTTGAATAACTGGCAAAGGCTTCCCCAGGTGGACTCTGCAGTAGAGTCCTACCAATACAAAAAAAAACAAAAACTTGCTACTTTGTTCTAGAAATGAAGACATAAACAATTCTAAGTCTTACGGCCAGTTCCGCTTGTAACAGAGTTTACACTAATGAAACTTGAAGGTTTTACACTATAAACCATTCAGTTGTGACATTAGGAAGCTAGAGCAGTCGGCCTGTGTTAGAGGCGGCCGACAAACGCCTGTACCCTCATAAATGAACCAGAACGTAAACGTAACTCATGTTTTATCAATTAATCACAATAAATCCAACGAATTTATTGGTCTCAAATAAAAACTAATATAATATAAACAGTATAAACAGACCGCCTTCGCGCCACCAAGCACCAATTTCTTAACTACCTATGTCTTTGGTTAATTTGTAGCATATTTCCCTGGAAGGGTAGATTTATAACTCCTTTTAGGGGTGGCACTCGGTCGTTTTATTTATCGCTATATTTGTGAAGGTGGCTATTAAATGGAATGGGTCGCGACACCAATTTTATTACTACGATTTATTGATCAGATTACGTAGTTTTAGGATGCTCGGTTCGTTAAAAAGATGCCAAAAAACAAAGTCAAAGAAATTAATATAGCTTAGCTTAATACTGAAACTCAAACTATTCTTTCTTTGCTTGTGCAATCCTAACTGGTATAACAATTATTTCTTTAGTGCATATAATAAATAAAAATCGTTACTCTGTTTGTCCATTTCATTGTTAACTTTGCACTATCAAAGTGCCGGCTGATCAAAAAAAAAATATTTTCTAAACTAAAACTCCGGCAAATCACATCGATTACATTTAGTTGTCTTCGCTTTTATTTTTGCGGGTAAATACGCGCGTTGCTGATAATTATAATCATAAATACATAAAATGTTTGCAACACTCGCAAAACTTTTAGCAATGAACAGACGAAGAACGCAGTCCAATGTGTCTACTTATAGAAGAGGCAAACGTCACACATCGAATATTTTAACGAAAACTAACACAAAAAAATTATGTGAAGCAAAATAAATATTTTAGTTTAGGAAAAAATGACAGTATCTAAATAAAAACCGGAGCTCAACAATTATGAGCCAACCAACTTTCATCGCGACATGTTATTTTGATTGACGTTCCAAAAACTCAAACGAAACGTTTTAATTTACGGTTTTACGGTTTACGGTTTTTGGTTTCCATAATACAAGCTTTGCTTAGTATGGGGCTAGATAACGCTGTGTGTAATAAATGTCCCCCCAATATTTATTTATTTTTAATTCTACATTAAATTATAAAAATCGCTAATCACCTGGAATCCGGTCCCCGAGTGGTGTTTCCCGATAGATAAGTACACTTTGGGTTTTTTTATGTCCTAAAACTGCATCCAGAACCACCGGAGGACGGGCAGCACCGTCCTCTCAGTTAACGGTGGTAACCATTCTGCGATCCCCAAGCCGCCTGCCAAGCGTGGGGATTATGGCAATACCTCCCTTTAAGGGAGAGGCCTTCGTCCAGCAGTGGACGTCTTCCGGCTGTTGAAGAAGTACACTTTAGGTGTCTTTAAAAATTATAATCATTTATTTCGAGCAACAAAGACTCATATAACACACAATAATAAGTCTCGAACTGGTGAATCGATTCTTTTTGAACAAGTATGCTCCATCGTAGACCGCATGTTCGCATAACACCAGGGTTGATGGCGATCAAACGTAACCGAACCGTATTATTTATAAAATGAATGTTATAATATAAAACTGAACTTAACTTATTAATACAAAACGCTTCTCAGTTCAAGTGTTTATTGGGCTGCAGTCGAAGTATTAGTGTAATTTAAGATAGCGGTCAAAAGCTTTGCCTGCGTGGCCTTATTACATTTATCTATAAAGTTACAAATGATCTGACCATACGATTATATAGAATGTTTACTTCTAACGCATGTAAAGACCGCTCGAAAATGTTAACATTCCGTGTTTAGGATAATTTCTAAATTGTTTTCAATCTATCACGTTTATCGAACCCGCCACGGCTTTTACTTCGATTACAGTATTAGCTACAATTAAATTCAATTAAAAATGAGTGCCTGTGATTTATAAGTAGAATCACGACTAGTGTTGCCGATTGATACAAAAAACGTAGATGATTATTTGTTGTAAATTAACACTTAAACGCCAACCCTCGTCTGATATGGCACAAAGATATAACATTACAATAATACCGGGTGTTAGTTTGAACACCGTTATCCTTCTAGGATATCATTGTACTCATCATTATGAACAACTTTTACTATGGGGCCAACCCTGAAATCACGAAAAAAAACGGCAGTTCCATACAAAAAAGTTCATCGATCTTGGACAAAATGTATGGAAAGCTGTTTTTTTTCGTGATTTCAGGGTCGGCCCCATAGTAAAAGTTGTTCATAATGATGAGTACAATGATACCCTAGAAGGATAACGGTGTTCAAACTAACACCCTGTAAAAAACAAATAATATAAAATAATGAATAATAAAATATATGTACCAATTTTTTAGTACAAATAAAAAAACTATTAACTATAACAATAATAACTCATTTGTAGAAACGGAACTTGGCAAATTGCAAGTCGTGAAAAGTTTATCTACTGGCAATATTGTGGATAATTCATTTCACTGGAGAAAGAAGGATCGTTAAATAAATATGTATTCGGCTACAGAACTAGTATCCATGGCCATGAACAATTTAAAACATGACTTCTGTTAGTGAATTTATCCAATCGTCTTCCTAGGATGTACTACAGGGTTGCTGTTATTTAAACCTATACGCAATTGTGTCTCCCATTTGTTTCCCTACTTATTTATTAAATTAACAAAAGTTATCCATCTTTATCGCTCGTACATTGTATTTTAACAGACTTAAAGGTTCTGTTAAATATACGACCTGATACTGATTATTAAATTTCTAAACAATTAGTGGAATCTAGCATAATCGTGACGTGCTTTATCTTGGGTCTGCAATATATTTACCTGAATATACAGTTACGAGAAAAAAAATTATAGTTTTCACCATACAACACTTTATTTTTATCTGTTAAAACGTACCACAAATTAAAAAAAGATCCCAAGGCCTTTCTCAAACAAATTGATAGCTGTAAGCGCAGTGTATGGTGTTACTAAATTACACATTCCCATCACGTAGAAGACAATATATCAATTAAAACCGGTAGCCATTACGATGGTTAATAGTATTATTTGAGTGTTTTATGAATACACGGAAAGAAAATATTTAAATATTTTATTTACTATATTATGTCGTGGCACTAGTAATTATAATTTTAAATTTTAATATTGTCCCGTGCTACTGGTTCGTTGTACTGCTATTGAACTGAGGCGCTAGTGTGCGCCGTGTAAGCATTCCTTATCTAACCTGTCGTTTTTCTCGTAATGCATAAGAGCACATTGTTTCATGGGGGTGGGCAGGATGGCAATGTTCCATGGTTTGGGCTACACCAGAGACGTGCTGACCGACTCTGTCACAATCACTGGGGGAGAAGTTCCTCCGCAGGAGCCACAAGCTCGGGTGACGGCGGGTAGCTCTCCTGTCAATGGTTGTAGCTGATTCATTGGTCCAATTTTTTAACATAGGTACAATAAACCATCAATACGAAGAAGAGAGCTGTAATTATAAATTATTTTTTTGCAAAATTGAGTCAATTTGAATTCATAAATATGGGTAGTGTATAAACTTTGGAAACTCTTCAGATAAGACCCATAGTAGACACATGTAGTAAACACTTTCCAACATAAGAGGTTCGCATCAAACGTGTTCGCCTAAGAGCAGTGATGGATTATGATAACAGGTTGCCGGCAAGATGTGATAAAAGTACAAAAGTTAACTTTAACGAGGCTGGCTGGAACATATTACACTGTCGTACTATTTATCCTTGAAATTAGTTACAGGATAATACAGAAACGTTACGCTTATGTTTATGTACGCTATAACGTGATGCTAATTAGTATTTGTAGAATTTATACCCTGTGCTCGACGATTTTGGTTACTATATTGCAGATCGGATTAACCCCGAATAACAACCATAAAAATGTAGATGTAGGTCTTGTCCAATGATTAATATTAAAAATAATTTTCAAGTCTCAATTCATTGTACATTCATAATTTGACTTTGAGTACAGTTAGGTACTTATTGAAAGAGTATCTAGTGGTAAAATACCATGCAAATAACTACGAAATGTCGATAGCGCTCCCACGCAGAATATTGAATCTACGCAAATGTCCCAGTACTCACAAGGAAGGTATTCTCGAGTGGAACGTCGACAAAGTGGCAAGTTTACACCCCTGAGTTGCCGATTGGTCCATTTACTCGCCGTGAAAGCAGCATCAACACTTCCACTTTCATTTATTAGATTTATAGATAAATTGCAGGCAGCGATGCAGCGGGTGTCGATAGCGACCGGCCCATTAGGTGGAAACGAGGCGCCTCGCAATCTCACTGATACCGATTTAACATTTATCATACACTTAATGCGCGGAAGACGTTAGATCCTCGGATACTATTCAGGATTCCTCTGCAAATGGAGGTGCGCGATGATGTATGGGTGAAAATGAGATAGTAAATCACTGTGATCCTGATATAAATATTGGTAGTAGGTACTACACTGGGTGAGATTTTATCTCATATTGGTACAGAAAGTACCAGTAAGGAGATAAGTTGTATTGGCTTGCATTGGGTCCGACGCATATGACCAAAAACGCATAAGTCCAATAAACGCATTAAGCCTCATACGCGTAGTGCCAAACACGTAAAGTACCATACACGCGATTTACGAAATCTTTATTACGCGTAATGTCAAAACGCAAATGGTCAAACCCCTAACACATATTATGCCAAAAGGCAAATGGCCAAAACCCTAACACGCATTCTGCCATAAACGCAAATGGCTAAACCCTAACACGCATTGTGTCATAAACGCAAATGGCCAAAACCCTAACACGCATTGTGCCATAAACGCAAATGGCCAAAACCTTAGCAAGCAAATGGCAATAATTTGGTCAGATTGTAATGGCGCGTAAACTCAGCCGAAAAATACATAAAATAATGAGTTGTACTAACGTTACTAGCCAATGATACCAATGATAAATTAATAATATATACCTAAAATCTCTAGAATTCGTTAGAGATAACGAAAAGAAAGATCATCTATAGCTTACGGGCAATGTTATTCAGCGGCCAGTGTTAGACAACATAACAATTGTCATTAAGGGACTTTATGACGATTCAAAGGCTCGCCCACGGGTCGCAGGACATGGAAACCATATAAACCCAATAAACACAAGTATTATGGCCGACCCCGACTCTATCGTTGACCGCGAGAGCAATATTTATTTATTACACAACACGCTTGTGAATCAAAATATGAATGAAGTAATAAATGCCGTGAAACGTGTTAAAAGTAAATAGCGTAAATGAAACGCATTAAATGAGTACACTCGTGAATCAGAAATGGTTATGAAACGGGCTATCATAGAATAGTACAATGTGGAGCATTTGTATAAGAAAGAGCAGCGAGAACGTCCCCGACTAGTATTTTATAAACAGACGATTACATGTCGTTGTTAAACGCGTTTTTATGACCCCGCACTGACAACTTGCGTTGGTTTCATTCAGCTGTGTGCACGTGGAATTTTCGTAATGCTAGGCAGTATTGCGATAACACGTAAAAATGTTATGCATAAACGTCGTAATTCTTCTTTATGTTTATTGGACCAGTTCGCTGCAATACAGCTGCCGTTACATGTCACTGTAGAGTGTAACTTACATACTTTACTAAGAATATACGCACGATAGAATTAGCATGAATAACATGAATACCAGAAGAAGGATAAAAAAATGATGCACATACTATCTGAAATATATGACGTTAGTGTCAAGCGTATGAGGTTGGAGGCTTTTTGTGGAAGTCAATATTATGTTACGATATTGATTTTATCAAAAACATACGATTTTTATTGCTTAAATGTACTATATAGAATTGTAGTAGCTTAGTTGCAAGTACAAAACGGGAAATTCAACAATTTTCTCTATGGATATCATAAAACACAACAGAAAGAACTTTCTAATTCAAACTATTTAAATTGCACGCTGAGAGCAGTCATTAAGTGCGACCGCCGTTAATTTGCTCTTAATCTGGTAGAATCTGTAATTTCCTAGTGTCCTGAATAGTAAGTGCTAGAACTAGCAGTCAGATCACGATTGCTGTAAAAGCTCAATAAAAGTTAAACTAACTCTATTTCACTAGGGAAGAAAGCCCCAAAACAAAAATTAAAAAGAATTTGAAAATATTATTAATACAATAACACTTTATCGACAACACAAAAATAACATTATGTACAAAAGAAATACACAACAGATACAAAAGCACACTAAAAATATGTCAAGGCGCAAGCGAGCTTTCTGCCGCTAGCCAATGGCGATGGATAGTGGGGTTGTCTAATCGAATCTTTTTTTATCTCTAATTCTTCATCATTCAAAGGCGATTGAAGTTTGACAGCGTCCGGAATCAGGCTGCTGTTCTAAGTTAGACTAGACCACCTCAGAGTTAACCAGCATCTAGTTAATAAGACAAATCTGTGCAACACTTGTACCGGTTCAAGTTGAAGACCTTGTAAATGAACGAATTAGTCGACGTTGCGGTTAATATCCGTTTTATGGAGTGCTGGAATTAATCAGAGCTGACATCGAATATGAAAGCTTAACCCCTTTACAAACGTTCGGTAAGCTGTTCTTAATTATTTAACTTCTGCAGAACAAGTAACTAGTAGGTTGGTCAAACTCTATGTAGTGGTAGGACTCTACTGCAGAGTCCGCCTGGGGAAGTACCACACCTTTGCCAGTCATTCAACCGCCAATCAGTATTGTGCAAGCATTACTGTGTTCCGGTTTGAAGGACAATGTTACCAGATAAATTACTGAGTATGAAGAGATTTAACATCTAATATCTCAGGGTGACGAGCGCAGTGCAGTGCGGCGCAAGATTCACAATAGGCTAGATGACTGGTTTTTTTTTATTGTCCTTTTAAAATGTGGCCCATAAAAATAGCTGATTAATGAAAAAATTATGAAAATCTGATCAAAAATAAGCAAGTTATAAGCATTTTAATATCATGCTAGACAGAGAGGCGAAACAGCAAATCTTGACGTCACTTCTCTGTACGCCATATTAATTCTATTCTGACAAGTAAGGCGTGACGTCATTTTTTGTTTTGTGGGAAAGGGACAGAGTTGTCTCTAACAAAAACTTTAAACGCTCATATATCAGAACATTATTAACCGATTTAAATTATTTTTTCAATAAACATACTATATTTACTTAAATTCTTCATCAAAGCTATTGGTTTCAACGATATAAACATCAGTCATCTACCCTATTCTGGCACTGCTACTGATAGTGGCAGGCGTGACGCTTTCCACCAGGTGAACGTCTTGCTCGTCTCGTCACTTGATATTATAAAAAAAAAAAAGTTTGAACAAAGACAGATATTAAAATATTATGGACAACTGAATTTGCTTGAATTTGCTTGTTGCTATTATGCTATAGTACCCTTGGCCCAAGCTGACCATTATAACAAAAAACTGCAAACTACAATGTTGATAGTGTGAGGTAATCGATCATAAAGCTCTATACAAATTACAGCTCGTAAAGTTGTTCGAAAGTTGCACTTAGCATACATGAGAGATGCAACAGATGTAATTAAAGGTGGTTAAAAACGTGAGCTTACTACCGTTTTCGTTCTTTTTAACAACTTTTCAAATTGAATTGTTATAATTAACCACAAAATTAACGACCAAGTTATTATAATGATTGGTACAAACACACAGACTCCTTGGTGGAGTCAAACTTCTTACGATCAATCACTCAACCTTATTTTGTAAGATATGTTTCCACCTGCCTTCCCAATAAGTATCTTGTATATAAACTAGAAAGTTCTTTGTCAACTTCTCTGTAACAAAGAGCGGCTATAAGAATACGGGGTACTATTAAAAGACCTGTAGGCCCTGTCGCCCCGTAATCTATATTGGGAGTAATGGCGGAACTACTATAATGTGCTTTCATGTCATGCTTTGCATAAACACTGAGGTAATAGCAAATCCTTTAACGCTCGGCAGTCATTGCGTATTAGCATAAATTTACGGCGCTCGCGGCGTCGCGTCGGCCCTTGACCTGCGCAGGCGCCGCCGCCGAATGACGCTGTTAAACGAGAGATGGATTTGTGGGTATTGCCTTACTACCTATACAGAGACGAACTTACAAATTGTTCAGAAATTATGTTTTAGCCCAAACGATTTTTAATTGTTAACATTCGTTGAGTTAAAAGATTTTCTTTATGTTAATCGCCTATTTTTACAAAATATAGTTCACGCAGAAAAAAAGGGTGTCGCTTTTTTTCTTAAAAGAATTATACAGTTCGTCCCTGCTTACCCTTCCCAGGCTCTATAAATCTACGAGAGACAGTTTTAAACACTCGTCCATTGTACAAATATTTGTAACGTATTAGGCGAACACGTCTGGATATGGTTAATGGGGAGCTGGCTCGCGTGATTTACTACCCGTGTGTCCCCGCTACCTATGACATATTTGTGGACTTGCGGCGAACACTTTTGTTTGTTTGTCGCAGCGAGCGTGTGTTGCGTAAGTTTTTATTTATTATTATGACTACGGATCGAAGTGTCAGTTGTAATGTAACTTATAACGCCTAGTTATATCTACGTTAGACAGAACGTAGAGCAATTTCAAAAATTAAAAAAAAAGGGAATCTTTTCGGTGATTTCCCAAATTATTTCCTTTTATGCCTAGCTTTTCTAAGTCTGTCCCTGGACCTTAGCAGCTTTGATTATGACCTGGTTCGCGTCACTTTAATCGTAGAAACTTAAAGGGATTTCAGACACTTGACCAAAGCCACGCCTGATTCGCGTCACTCTAATCGTAGATAACCTAAAGGGAGTACAGACACCTGACCAAAGTCGCTCAAAGTGCCTGGACCTATGGCTATGGCCCAATAGATGCACTTAGTAATAGCACACAGGGACACAAACCCTGCGGCAAGGGAAAACTCAGCAAGTTTCTACAAACACCAGCCAGTTATTAGACTGCATACATGCAGATTAAAGCTACTTAATAAGCTGATAAAAGATCCTTTGGTTTCACATTTAGTCCGACGATAAAATTGCAGCTAGGGCCCGCAGCGGGTGTTCTTTTGATATATTAAAAGACACTCGGACCCACGACACAGACGTTAATTTTAATCGTAAATAGAATGTACTAGTTTAGAATAGAGGTAAAAGGCGTTTCATCGCCGTCGGGTTCACAAGAAAATTACGGAAGTCCTTACAAGGAATCAGACCCATATAATATGGAGGTGGATGAAAACAAATAACTTGCTGTGCTGGTTTTGGATATCTTTGTAGGTTATAGACAAGGATGAACTGATAAATAATTTTCCATCATCAAGTCAATTCAATTTAATATTTTTTCATATATTTTTTGTAATCGGTAAGTGGGTATTCTTCTTTCGTAGCCGACTACGAAAATCAATTACCAAAACGGACCAAACCAAGAGAGAGCTAGATCCTCCAAGACCAAACCGTATTGATGACTCAAAATGCGGGCGGAAAATATCACTTCATTTGACTCCCTATGGAGGTAAAGTAATTTAAAAATCGAACTAGTTCCATGTCAAAAAATACCACTGCGCTTACTTTTTCTTTTCTTCGACCATGTAGGTCCACACCATGTGAGAAACTTTTAACTCTGTGAAATGAAGTTAACAACTATGTAAAGCCTCTGTGGTGTGAACCTGTTTGGTTGGTTCTTTGCTCCTTGTTATTATGCTCTGTTTATTTTTAATTTTCACTGTACATTCATTTTTCTTATAATATTTCTCAAGACTTTTTGTTTTACTTTACACTAGTGATGAAAAGTAGGCACTCTCAAATTATTGGCGCCAAAATATCTCGTGTGTAAGAGATCATCTAAATCCTTTGTGTAACAATCTACTATTCAAATCCATATCCCAATATACGTATTTAATGATGTAAGGATACGAGTCTATGATACTTGATGAATAAATGATTATTATTATATAATATAAAATCATTGGAATGAACATACATGCAAACACATTTATGATAGTGTAGTCATTTATAGCTAAACTGTTTCTTGAAGTAAGCTTAGATTCCTATGTAATACTGAGTAGTAATAGAATAACTTCGAACGTAAAACCTATCGTTTATATCAAATTTCAAATCACGTCGTTTAAAACTGCCGTACACTAAAATCAGCTATATACGTGCTTCATTTGAAATACTTACATGATAGGTATTACATTGTGTAAACCCATAGATCTAGTAAAAAAAGGGAGATGAGGTACGCTCTAATGTCAAGCAAACATAAATGGACTAAAACAACTACATGAATTAATCGAAAGAATTTTAAAGAAAATTGTATTAACGAGTGATAAATACTTCCGTGGAACTTGTTTTTGGTTTTCGGACTATTTGTGCGTCTTCTGAAAACACAGGAAGTTATTTTTTCTGCTTATTTAGATAGATCTACCATAACTGAACCTAACGATATACACAATCGCCTGTTTGATTGTGACTAAGGTCAATTAGGTCCGTGGACCTAATTTGTGCGGTCCACGTCAAAGCGCTTCCCTCATCTCCCCTTTTTTACTAGATCTATGTGTAAACCACATGTATTTGAACCTTTTCGCTTAGCAAGGGGATAGTTCAAATTTAGTAGAAGCAATCCTAAATATATATTTTTTATGCATTCAAGTGACGAGACGAGCAAGACTTTCGCCTGGTGGTAAGCGTCATGCCTGCTACTAACAACTAGCAGCAGCACTAGCAGTGCTAGAATTGTGAACTTGCGAACACAAACCTGCGCCACACTGCACTGCGCTCGTCACCCTGAGATATTAGATGTTAAATCTCTTCATACCCAGTAATTTCACTTCACACATTGCCCTTCAAACCGGAACAAAGTAATGCTTGCACACTACTGCTTGGCGATTGAATACCTGGCAAATGTGTGGTACTTCCCCAGGCGGACTCTGCAGTAGAGTCCTACCACTACAAGAACGTTGACGGAGAAATCGGTGAAAATAGACATTAAAAAAAACATACATACCGTCGAACATAGAATCGTCCTTTTTTAGTCGGTTAAAAAATATATTTCTGTAGGTATAAGTATGAAAAAGAGTAGGAATCATTACTGTCTTACTATTTTGTAAGCTATTGCAATGGCGGCATTAAACATCGAAATATAGAGAAACAGATGATAAATCAGGCTTGTTACATTACATAGCACCGTGCTGATCTTTGAAGCCGAACACGTCAGCCCATGTAATATGAAGTAGAGGAGTGGCTAACATATTCGTTACAGTTACACGTAACACAATCTAAGGGCATAATGTTATAACATGTTATTATTCACAACAACCATACTGTTACTTAGTATTAGTCAAATATTCGTTTCTGACTCCTGATTACGCAGGAACACTGAGAGAGCACTGAAGAATAGTCGTTATACAGTTATTTTACTGTTCCGAGTAACATTTTAGATATCATATTATTCGTATAGCGATATATTCAATATTAGGAATATTGACAATCGTCCCTAACATAACAAACCTCTAATATGAAGTCGTTATGTAATTTTCAATGCAGATAACCCGAAGATTAAGATTCGCTGTTATTTTGCGGCTGGTTTAGTATAAACACCGTATAGTGACCTTTTAACTTGATTATTTGCAGTGGGCATGGAAATATGTTTTGCCGAAGAAATATGTAATAAAATCTATCGGATTTATTTAGTAACGATCCAAATAATAGACAGTTTTGTGCAAGAAAAGCAATTTTTTCCCGTCACGGCTGAAATAAATATTGTTTTATATTATTTACCTACATAGACTTAGATTATGCTTACTTATTTTTAAATTATATTTTGTGACTTTTGGTATTGTTTTGGACGGTGTTTTGAACATATTTAGAGAGCATTTATAACAAATTTTACTGTATTGAGTTTAAAACCTGCCTGATAGCTCAGTTGGTAGCATGTCTGCCTTCAGAGTGTAGGGCGTGGGTTCGATCCCCATCCAGGACTAAATTGTTTGTGACGTACATCGATGTTTGTTCTGTGTCTGGGTGTAGTATGTATTATAAGTATGTATTTACGAAAAAAAATTGTATATCAATATTCTATCAGCTATCTGGTTTCCATAATACAAGCTTTGCTTAGTATGGGGCTAGATGGCGCTGTGTGTAATAAATGTCCCCCCAATATTTATTTATTTATTTAAAAGCTGTTAATTATATCTCAAGTTGACAAGACCTCCTTAGTTCTTACCCTAACTTTTTAATCAAACTGCGACACAAGTAATCCATTAAATTTGAGACCATTTCAAAGATTAAAAAATGCGAGTTTACTGCTCCCTATTCCCTAAAACTGACAGGAGACAATTAGGCAAGTCTGAAGGTCCCTTGAGACGCGCCGCGTCTTCCCGTGTTGGGTACACACCTATTCTATAAATACGAAAAGAATTCCAGTAGTATTTGATAGTCAGTTTTAGTAGTTCAATTGCCTTGTGAAATATTTTGATCGATTCATGCAGTTTTAGAAACTTTCATTTTTGAACAGTTACTTTAATCTCGAAGCCGTGGTAGACTTATTTGGAGACCGCTCGGCTTGAAATCGCCAGGTCGCGGGTTTAAATCCAAACTCGTACCACTGAGCTTTTTGGTACATTTGGATTTTCATAGCAATGCCTTAACGGTGAAGGAAAACATCGCGTGGAAACCTGTGTACGCCAAAGAAGAATTCAATCACAAGACGGGATGTAATCAAAAATATAGTTAGAATGTAAGTGTATAATAATACAAAAATGAAGAACCTACTGAAATGTTTAATTAGATCACTAAATCACATCACACTAATCACACTCTAATATTATTAATGGGAAAGTTGTTCACTATGTGTGGTTACCTCTTCTCGACAAAACGGCTGAACGGATTTGAATGAAACTCGGAATAGGTAGCTTATTTCCCGGAATAACATACAGGCTACTTTTTATCATCATCGCCATCACCGTTTTTCTACAACACGCGGGTGAAACCGCGGGGTGCAGCTAGTATTAACATAACATAATTAAGTATAGGACAACAGGACGGTTGAAACTATTTAACAACAATTATAAGAGGAAAAAAATCCTTTCAAATTATCTCAGTGTAGGCAGTACACGTAATGCTATTTATTGAACAACCTCGTCCCACTCTATACAAACAGCACATTGTTTCACAGGGCTTTGGCTAAAAATGTTATTTACTTATCTAATCTACAACTTACGTGATTGCTTATGTGCCTATGTGATACGTACGACAGTGACCAAGCTTATCAGATTGGATTTTAAGTTTTTCAGATTCAATGGAGTTTATAGAGAAATTATTATTTATTTTATGTACAGATATTATGGGAATATTTCAGACCTTATTAATTCTTGCTAATAAATACGGAAGGATATTTATTTATTTGTACATTTTTCACGCAGGAACAGATACTTAAACGTTTTTTTTAAATAAAAAACAAATAAAAGTAGTATTTTTTTACGTTTAAATAGTTGAAAAGTCTGTTTTTTTTTTAATTCCCCGGATTTATTAAAATATTAGTTGAATTTTCACACAGCGCCATCTAGCCCCAAAATAACCAAAGCTTATGCGATTGAAACAGGCGTTACTTTGCCAAAGCCCATTTTAATCTAAACTGCAATCATCTCTAGTGTATTTCCGCTCTATTATTTCAATGAGTGACCTAAAACTGCACCCGGAACCACCGTAGGACGGGCAGCAGCATCCTCTGGGTTAACCGTGGTGAGCATTATGCGATCCCCAAGCCGCCTGCCAAGCGTGGGGATTATGGCAACCCCTCCCTAATAAGGGGGAGGCCTTCGTCCAGCAGCGGACGTCTTCCGGCTGATGATGTCATTTAAATTCGCGGATATACATAAGAGATATATGGTTTGTTGCAATTTAAGCAACGCTTGTACTATGGAAACCAGATCACTTATACGTACCTCTCAAAACAGACATACTACCAGCTGTGCTACTAGGCAGTCAGAAGGAATGTACGGTCCGATGCAATTAAATTGCGGATAAAAGTCACAAGCAGTACCTAAATAGGCTAGATGACTGGTTTTTTTTATTGTCCTATTAAAATGTGGCCCATAAATATAGCTGATTAATGAAAAGAAAATGAAAATCTGATCAAAAATAAGCAACTTATTAGCATTTTAATATCATGCTAAACAGAGAGAAGAAACAGCAAATCGTGACGTCACTTCTCTGTACGCCATATAAATTCTCTTCTGACAAGTAAGGCATGACGTCATTTTTTGTTTTGTGGGAGAGGGACAGAGTTGTCTCTAACAAAAACTTTAAACGCTCATATATCAGAACATTATTGACCGATTTTAATTATTTTTTCAATAAACATACTATATTTAATTAAATTCTTCACCAAAGCTATTGGTTTCAACGATATAAACATCAGTCATCTACCCTATTGCTGCAAGCATACTTATAGACAATACTTACTTACAGTTGGGGATAAATAAGATTTATTTTGTAGAAAGCTCTTGTACCGCAGTGGTGTCAGCGGTTAGGTAGGCCTATGTGCTAATAGCCTTTAAAAGGATCAAGAATATTTGCGCGTTGTTGCGAATAGTTTGAAACGTGTGTTCAAAATGTTCAAATTAAGCATTACAAATATTTAAATAACCCATTTTATGAGTCACGCTAAATCATGAGGCACAAAGAATTGCTGAAACTAAATAACTTATCCTGTTCATTTCACGCATTCCCGTAAAGTCAAACATCGCATTGTTTAATTACTAGACTTGGATTAATGACCTCGTTTCAGTACTAAATCAGTCAGATGTCAGCACGATAGACGGGCAGACTGTAAATGAAAGTGTATATTTTAGTTTCAGAACTTACAGACTCATTACGTACTGAACTTTTCACGATGTGTTTTGAGTTACAGACATTTAGATTCAGCTATCGCGAGCTATAAACAAAAAAAAATGGCGAAGGAGACAGAATTAATAATGTGAATAGCGTTCCATCTAAGATTTTGATATCATAAAAACAGTACTGATAGAGACATAGACGCTTTCACCTTTAATTGTAACCAGAAGCGTTTCTTCTCATACAGGTGATTTACTTACGCCCACAATTCGATCAAATTACTTGGCCTATTATATTACATCACTGCAGTCAAAACAGTAGGGAATCTGTGTTGCGTCATTAGACCAATGATCGATAAATCTCCGGTGCAATATAATGGAGAGTTAATGATCGAATGGCAAGATGTTCAACCAAAATTCCCGTGTGCTTTGATTAGAGTAAACATACTTTTTTAAAGGTTACTTGACAGTGTAGAAGAAAAAAAATATTATATGTACATATAACCGGTAGGATATGTGATGTTTTTTTTGTAGGTAACGTAAAAAATAATTATTATTAAGTTAATTTCGCCACAGACTAAAAATATGTAGTCGTTCTAGGTATTTTACAAAACTTATATATATATTTTATCCAAAATGGAGGTGCAGGCATACCATAAAAGTGGTTGCATTTTACTAATTAACTACAATATTTGTTCGTATGGATACGCTGTTGGCTAATGTTATAATGCCGTGCATCGTGTTTTTTTGTGTTGCTCCCATAATTCGATAGAAGCTTCAGTAAAATTACCCCAACTTTACTGGACTTGTGACTGTGTTTGACTTTGATTGCAACTTGTTTGATGAAGATGAGAATTACGGAAACTTGACACAGGCAAAATGTTTAACCAGCGATGCCAAAATGTTAAAAAAGCCTAGTGAAATTGTTATAAAATTCGAATGTTAATATTAAAGTCATATAACACTCGGAATAGAATACTCTACATGTTGTAAAAGTGATGGGATGTCAGCAGTAACGGACCAGGACCACGGGTGGTCAATTAACGGTAACGCCTGGACCATGACAGGATAAACAACTTGTTATCTTCCTCGACTGAATCCGTCATGACTAGAGTGTTCATTGTGACTAGACAGTTTGCTATGAAAATAACAAGGTAGGAAATCAACCCGCGTTAGCTAGTAGATTAGCCGTATCAAATAGTCAAGTAAAAAGCTGTAATACAAAAATATGAGTCAAATAATTGGTGATAACGATAAACAAGGAGTAGATGTAGGTAGCCTAGCAGAGGGTAGGATTGCAGAGTCCGACTGGAGAAGTACTCCACCTTTGCCAGTAATTCAACCGCCAAACAGTAGAGTTCACGCATTACTGTGTTTCAGGTTTGAAGGGCAATGTTACCAGAGAAATTACTGGACATGGAGAGATTTGACATCTAATATCTTAGGGCAACAAGCGGGCAGTGGGGCGCAGGGTTTAGTCTGCAAGTTCAAAATTCTGGCAGGTGTGTTGCTTACCACCAGGCAAACGTCTCGCTAGTCTAGCACTCCATTTCATTAAAAAAAGGAAAAACAATACTCAAGTTTTGACAAAAAGCATTTAGAAAAAGTATACACTTTTGAAATCCATAAAGAAAGTCGATACAGAACAAAAGTAAACAGAAATTCAAGCTTCTTAAATATCCTTCGAGTTGTCACAATACACCAGCTTTCTACAAATAAATAAAGATAAAGATAATCTCGGCTATAATCGAGTGGTTAATCAATTCGTAGATTGTCATCCAGCTATCTTGGTTATAGTTTATCAAGAAAATCAGTTAATTACTGATGCCGAAGATAAAGTTCTGACCCAAGGTGCTGATATAGACAGTAGTTAATTTTAATACAGAATTACTTCGAAGAACAATAGACAGGATACACAGTGCCTATAATTAATAACATCATAATACGCTTTTTAAAAAAAAACTGCGATTACCCGAATGACATCTTCATATTTTCTAGTAATTTTGATTTATAACCCAAACTACTATACCGATTTCGATAAAATTTACATGGGACCACCTCTGACCACCACCTACCAAACAAAAAAAGAATCATCAAAATAAGATCATAATTGGCGGACTAATCGCGTAACATACATGCAAAAAAAAACATACATTCGAATTGAGGACCTCCTTTTTTGAAGTCGGTTGAAAATGATTTTAAATTAGAAACTTTTTGAAATATTTTTTAGAAGCAGTTAAATTTTAGGCTAGTTAAGACGTTAACTGAGAGCTAGATCCTCCAAGCGTTAACTGGTTTTAAAATAAGCGAAGTAAATTATTTTTTCGTAGCTGGTTATGAATTTCTAGTTATGAATGTGGGTGAAGGAGTTAAAAAATACTTGTTACAAGCGCAGCTGAAGTGTATACTATTTATTATTAATATACTATATCTTGTATATTATGGACCTTAGTTATATGCGAAAAATAAAACAAAGGTCGAATCGAATATCGGAAAAAGGCATCATCATCAGCCAGAAGAAGTCCACTGCTGGAGGAAAGCCTTCCCCTTAATAGGGAAGGGTTGCCATAATCCCCACGCTTGGCATGCGGCTTGGGGCTCACAGAATGCTTACCACGTTTAACCCAGAGGATGCTGCTGCCCGTCCTATGGTGGTTCCGAATGCAGTTTTAGAACATACCCAGGCCCATTAAATAAGGGCTGTAAATAAAACAGATTCTAAGGTCGTTTTAGGTCGACTTAATTTAGCTTTAAGCGGTATTTTTTAGCCGTAGATTTCTGATTTAAAACAACAAATTATTTCGAACATTATTATTCGTTTTTTTTTATATATTATATTATAAGTTATATATCATATATTATAAGTTCGTAAAGTAACGCTTGAACCAATGTGTTCCACAAAATCTTAACTTTCAAAGAGAAAATCTCACCATGATTACAGATTGATTTTTCAGAGAGTAGTTATCTAAGAAGCTGCAGACAATTTATACTGAGCTGCAGCGGGTGATAAAGCACCTGCCAGACTGACAAACTTTCACTTTGGTTACAGTCAAGTGACGCTATCAGTTGAATGAAAGATAAGCACTGGAACGTCAAATGACGCCAAATTTCTCACGACTTGTAAAGGTTGCCTTCCTGTTGATTATAACTGAACTAAAAAAAGCGTTATTCCTGAATATGCGTTGGTAAACGGTTTTGTTCAATACCGGTTGCGGTTGGTATTGTTTAACGTGGAGATTATGCCCCACCCCTCTGCTCCCTATTAAGGGGGATGCCATCGTCCAGCAGTAGACGTCTTCTGACTGATGATGATGAATTCTATTTAACTTCGGACAAAGTTTCGAATCTGGAGACCAAGGTCCATCTAACGTCGATCGAGCAACGTTCACGACTCAATCGGCGCGGCGCCCGCAACATCATCGCCTCTGGTCGCCTCCCACGCGGTTTAGCGATGGTATCGCGCGAGTTACGAGTGCGATCGACGTGTTGAGCCGTGTTCACCACGTGTGGAGGAAACTCACTGACATGGATGCGGTAAAAATTACGAAGAACAAACGTAAGTGCAACTGTTATGTATAAAACATTGATCATAAAATACATTAAGACACTGATAAACTCTGCTATTCTAGCGTCAGTTAATGCTTATCAGGGAAGAAGCTTATCCCCTGAGCTGAGTTGGAGGGCTAAACTGGTCGCGATTAGCAATTCTGCATTTGATCCTATGACATAAACTTGTTTGATGTAATCTTACGTGTTCCGTATCATTGTCTCCATTTTCTTACATTTTATAATGAAACACCACATCCATTTAAAGATGGTTCTCGTATATCGTAGTGAGGTTCGTGTGGGAATACTTCAATAGGTTCTGTTGCTCGGCTTTACTTAACTGTGAGAGCTTTAAGGAAATGTCTGTTTCCAGATACATTTCGCCAAATGTGTAGCTGTAATAGTGCTGTATAAGCTAGTCTAGATCTTCATACTGACACCATATTTTACTCTTAGGTACGTGTTATTATCATAAGGGCATAATCAAAATACAACTTCTCCACAGCAGAAAAAAATCGTACGCTGACATTTTTTACACAGAGACTTTTTATAGCAAATCGTACCAAGCTAGACTATAATATAATACGCTTTTTTTTTAATACAACCGACTTCAACTTCGATTACCTGGATGACATCTTCATATTTTCTAGTAATTTTGATTTAAAAACCAAACTACTGAACCGATTTTGATAAAATTCATATGGGACCACCTCTGAAGTATTACCTACCAAACGAATTATCAAAATCAGTTCATAATTGGCGGAGTAATCGCGTAACTAACATACAAAAAAATAAAAAAATACATACAGTCGAATAGAACTTCCTTTTATGAAGTCGGTTGAAAATAACAGTAGATTTGTAAAGAGACACAACGTTAACAACGTTTATGACGACATTGTAAAAGTCGCGGGCAACCGGTGGATGCAAATGGCAAGTTGTCGTACAGTGTGGCGGTCTAAGGGGGAGGCCTTCGTTCAGCAGTGGACGTCTCCGGGCTGATGATGACGATGATGATGATGATGATGATTGTAAAGAGATAGCGTGTTCTATTTGTTAACAACAAACAGTGATAAAATAAATAGATTATTACATCACATCAACAGCCAGAAGACGCCCACTGCAGGACGAAGGCCTCCCTTTTAATAGGGCGAGGTTGCCATAATCCCCACGCTTGGCAGGTGGCTTGGGGATCGCAGAACAATGAAAAATTTTAAAAAAAGTGCCACACAATTTAGAGTATACACACTGGCCATATACTACAGTTATGTGGATGAATCGAATTGAATGTCTAAATATGATCTATTATACACGTAGGTGTCTATACAACGTTGTGTTTGACGCGGCCGAGGCCTGTCCTCCAGTTCCGGTGACAAGAACAAGATCAAAACGAGTTACGATTCACAGGCACCGTAAATATCCTGGTTTCCAGAGTATTAAGATAAGGGAATATGGCAGTGAGCTTTTGGTGTGATCTACGGGGGAATTTGGATTATTGGTGGCACAGACATTACTATATTTCTGCTCGTACATCAGTGTTTGGGAGTACGTTTCCTTGTTCGTCTTGAACACATGACAGGTTCTGAAAACATTGACCCACTGAGATAGCACTGAACAACATAGGATCTTAAGATAAATGTAGTCGAAGTTAAATGCGAAAGAAATTGGCAAACTTTGCTGCTAAGCCTTGTATTCGAAACAATATAACATAAAACTAACAAAATTACTCGTTATATTCGACTTTGCAATGATGCATACTGGGATCACAGATCATTGCTATTTTAATATTTCCCGAAATCTCGGTACAAGACATTCGGTATTCTGGAAATGGAATCTATCCGGTATTTTCGCCTTAATATCAATCGTACATTACTTTTAAAATCATTATCAAAATCCAGAAAGTTCTCAACGCCCTATTCGACTTTGGGTAAAGTGCAAGCAATAAATTGAATGAGGAAGTACCATATTTGAGTAGGCAATGCCAGAGAATGGGCCTGAGTTCATTTTTATCAAAGCTACTCTCGTTGGGCAACCCATTGTATCGGAAATTATTTTAGTGGTAAAACATAAACGAAGATGCGCCATCCTGACCAGAACTTTAATATACATTAAGGTACACGGAACCGACGCGGACGCTTCGCTATTTACATTCATGGAAACGGCGTATCAGAAAGGCGTGGGGTTATCACCTGCCCCCTTTAAGATATAAGAAATGGCGTACCCTGGGAACGGTACCTTAACTCCTGGAGATAGGGAGTCCTGTATTTTGAGTAGTGAAGTTACTAAGGAAAGTTTAAACGTACCGGCTAAAAGATCAAATAAAGCTATTAATATAAGCATAGTATTTATAAGATGTAAACATGCCTCTTTTACTTTCTGTTACATGTGCTATGAAAAAAAAAAGATTACGAATCATCAACAGCCGAAATACGTCCACTGCTGGACGAAAGCCTCTCCCTTAGTAGGGAAGGGTTGTCATAATCCCCACGAATACCAACCCACTTATTTATTACCAAGTTAAAAAAAAAATTACAATCATAAAAAATCGGACTTGATCCAAATTTCTGGAATCCTGGCTTGCCCATTAAATGTTATCAAAATATAAATATGAAATTACTAGCTGCTCCCCGCTGTTTGACACGCGTGATAGTGAAAAACTGTGATGACGATGATGATTAAGAGTAGCCTATATGCCATTCCGAGTTTTATCTTTATCCGTTCAACCGTTTTTGCGTGAAGAGGTTACAACACACACACATACCGACAAACTTTCGGCTTTGTAATATAAATGTGATACCTATGTGAACAATCTTGTAAGGCATTAAAAGCCGTTTTGAATAAGTATGCTGCCACGGTATGTTAATATTATTTCACTTTTGGGTGAAAATTAACAGTAAGTATGGGACATTGCATTTGTAAGGAACGCAATGTGACACTTCATTTTAATATCTCCTTTTGTCCGACAAACTGTGCGGTATTATTGCCTGGCGTGGGGTCCCCTAACTAAACAAATGCGCAGTTCTTGAACTATGATATCTTTTATTGGTGCGCAAAACACTTAGCGCGCGTCCAAATGACCCAACGGATTTGTATACTGTCCCATGGATTTGTTGCAATGGTTATGGTGTAGAAGTTATTGTTGGCCCCTGGAGGGATAAAGGCCTAGTAGACATGGGTGTTGGAATTGATTACAATTGCCTTCTATTCAATTTCTGCTACTAAGTAGTTTCGTAGTTAAATAACATTAAAAAGTTATTACGTGTTGCCTACGTCTAGTTAGTATTACTCTTTTTGCCAAGAAACAAGAAGCTCTTAGCTCCTTCAATATAAATAGTTATACGTATATTTATGAAACTTCGGGATCTCAAAAAAAATGTTGGCATACATCATCGTTGTGAGCCAGAAGACGTCCTCTGCCAAACGAAGGCCTCCTCCTTACTGGCATACATCAGGTTCCAAACACTAGTGTCATAACACTGTTAGGAATTTTATCATCTACTCTACTTGATGACATTGACGAATGAATCCTAACATTGACTGTCAGAGCAAACTAAACCTAGGCTTATAAGCTTGAAATTGTGTACAAGAATTAATTGACGACGTGCATGACCAATAAAGAAAGATTATAGAGAATTTATCCCCCAACCTTCGAGGCCGAAGGCCGTAGGCTTTAGTTAGTACAATATAATTGTATACGATGTAATGTAAAACTTTCCCTGTACACTTTCGCTTTTATTGACATCTTCAAACTAAACAATACCTTTAAAATGAAAGGCTATGAAATTAAGACAATACCCGATACGAATTACAGAGTCACAATTTTACAACTTCAAGTAACTCACGGTAATGCAAGTAATGTCTTCATTAGCCGCAGTCATTTGTTCATATGCTTACGGTCTGGTGTCTGGGACCTCTTCTGTAATAAATGTGTAAATGTGTGTGTGTATTATATTTACTTGGCCGTTTTGTTTTGGACTTCAAATGAGAATTATTTACGTTTATTTCCCGGTTAATTGATAAAACGCACGAGTAGCTATTCGATACCTTAACCATTCATAAGCTGAGTATTCATTCTCTCATACAATTCGTAAAGTATCTACTACTGCCTATTATACGGCGTCATTTACTAAAGATTTAAACAATTCGTAGCTTATCTTCTTGAAATCAAAAAATATAGCGGAATAAGCATTCAAAAGTTCTTTAAAAAAAAAACAACTTGAATACATCTATTTAAATAATAATAAAATTACAATTTTTTCTGTTATTTTGATTTAAATGTCAAACTACTGAACCGATTTCTTTAAAATTTATATGGGAACACGGACCACCTCTGAAGTATGTATGACCTACAAAATAAAAAAAATAAAAATTCAATTATCAAATCTATTATCTATTATAATCACAAAAATCAATTCATAACTGGCGGAGTATTGGCGTAACAAACATACAAAAAAAAGATACAGTCGAATTGCGAACCTCCTTTTTTGAAGTCGGTTAAAAAAAATGGTCTGAGGTTTCCCAAGCAAATGTAAGAGCTGTTATTTATACGATTTATCGATAAACTCCAACCCTATTCGATAATGATCGTCCATCGATCATGAATAAAACTAGAACGTAGCGGCAAAAATCACGAAATTACACGCTAGGGGCGTCATTTTACATCGATATTTATCGGTAATATCGATTGTCGATAACCGCTAGTGGTCAATTAGCTGGTGTTTATTCCAGAACGTCTCAATTAGAGAGCTCTGTGTATGGTTCTGGTAAGAAGACATGTACGGCAGTAAATTATAAAGTCACGGGTTGATGTATGGGACGACTCGAGTAGAGATGTTTTTGTGTAGTTTTCCGAGTTTCGCAATAAATGCTGTTTCGACAAGTAGCTTTGAATGATCTGTAAGGTTTTTTTTAAGCTTGGTTGTTAAACATTTTTGATATTAAAATATCATTTGACTCTTTTGTAAACTTGGCATGGAAAATTTTAATGATTTTAATGGGTTTTTTACACCGATATTATAACTACTAAAATGAAGACAAGTTTTTTTTACTTTGCAATAGGTCAAGTTTGTCATATATTTTTTCCATTGTGATTGTGCAAGGGCCGATTGACAAAGACATATGACCTTTCAAAAATGTATTGTCTTAGATAAATCCAAGACTAACCCGCAGAGTGCAGCTGGTAGATTCGACACAAAGAAATATTTAAAAAAGCCTCGCTTCTAATTTTTTTATTCAAATCAAAATTATTTATTGGCTGTAAGTTTACATACTATTAAGAGTAAGCATAGGGCCCCAAACTCGGCACAGCCTGTATCTTGGGGTACTAAAATGGAATTCACTACCTAGATTTATCGCGCGCGCTTATAAACAAGCCTAATATAAAATAAAGTGAGATTACATTAAAATTATCATATTAGGTACATTAAATTAATTGGGAAGTGAATTGAATTTTGTATTAGTAAATCAAAAGAAGCATTAATCAATAAATTAAATTAAAATAGGTAGCAGTAGCAAAAAATAATACTAATAATATTATAATCTAAAAGTAAATAAATAAAAATAAAAGTTAATTTAAGGGTTCTGCACATTTGTAAACGAATTATAGGGAAAAAGTGATTACTAGGACCAGTGTATCCTTCGATCCGGAAGGGAAAGTACTACACATACGAGGGCTACACTAAAAGTATCGGGAATGGAATATTTCCACTGTTTCTGTCATATTAAAATCTTTTTAATTGAAAACTCCTTGGTTTTAAAAATCGAATACCATTTATTTATTTAAAAAAATATTCTCGGTCTTGTCACAAGGTTTTGTCAAACTTGTTTAGTCGTTGAGAAAATGGAATTGACTCGAGAAAATTCAAGAGCGATGATTTATTATGACTTTCGAAGTGGTTTAACACAAAAACAGTGTGTTGACCGGATGATTTCTGCATTTGGTGATAAAGCCCCATCCAAAACCACAATTTATCGCTGGTTTGCTGAATTTCAACGTGGACGTGTCAAGCTCAGTGATGATCCCCGTCAAGGTCGTCCAAAAACTGCAGTCACCCAAGAAAACGTTGATGCTGTGCGTAAGCTGATTGAGGAAGATCGACATGTGACATACCGCGAAATTCAGGCAACTTTAGACATTGGCATGAGTCAAATACAAATAATCTTGCATGAAAAATTAGGTGTAAAAAAGTTGTTTTCCCGATGGATACCGCATTCGCTCTGTGAAGAGCAAAAATCGGCTCGCGTTACTTGGTGCGTCAGAACTCTCGAAAGATTCCACGCAGGATCCTCAAATGCTGTATACAACATCGTATCAGGTGACGAATCCTGGATATACGCGTACGAACCCGAAACAAAAAACCAGTCACGAGTTTGGGTGTTCGAAAATGAGTTAAAGCCAACAAAAATTGTTCGTTCACGGAGTGTTGCAAAAAAAATGGTGGCCACGTTTGTCTCCAAAACCGGCCATGTTACGACTATTCCTCTTGAGGGACAAAGAACGGTTAATGCAGAATGGTATGCTAGCATTTGTTTGCCACAGGTCGTTTCTGAACTCCGTAAAGAGAACTGCAACCGCCGCATCATCCTCCATCACGACAATGCGAGTTCTCACACCGCGCACAGAACAAAAGAGTTTTTAGAGCAAGAAAACATAGAATTATTGGACCATCCACCGTACAGCCCCGACCTAAGCCCTAATGATTTCTATACTTTCCCTAAAATAAAGAATAAATTGCGTGGACAGAGATTTTCATCACCTGAAGAAGCTGTGGACGCCTACAAAACGGCCATTTTGGAGACCCCAACTTCCGAATGGAATGGTTGCTTCAATGATTGGTTCCATCGTATGGAAAAATGTGTCAAATTTCGCGGAGAATACTTCGAAAAGCAATAAATATATTTTTAAATAGTAATGTTGTGTCACTTCCTTGATTCCCGAAATTTTCAGTGCCGCCCTCGTACTATAAACCACTGCTATACACAAGGCATAATTTTGCGTCTGCAGTTCACAGTCTCGGAATATACCGGTATTATACTCAAATAATTATAGATTCTCAATGTAGCCTCTCCTTATTGTTTGGTAAAAAGCGAATGCGAGCAAGAATCGTAAGATGCTTTCACATAAAACCATAATCAATAAAAATTAGGGCCTGGGCACAATTAAACTCTTGTGAGTCATTAATCACCTTTGAAGTGTGCCGACAGTCGATTAGCAGCAACGATTTTTGGTTGCAACAACTCGAGCTGTAATTAACAGCATTGAAATCGATTTACAAGTTAGTTCGTCAAACGAATACAATTCGAATTTAAAATTGGGCGCAACCAGCTTCAAGTATAATCTTTAAGGTATAAAAGTAAATAGTATGGTGCAAACTAGGTAGTACACCAGTGAAAATATAAAATTCTTATATATTTTTGAAACAGCCCTAAACCTACCCTGATTATTTGTAAGTTGTTCTACATTTCTGGTGTGCAATAAAGATATATTGTATTGTATTGTAATATGAAAATGAAAACAAAAAAAAAACATATATTCCGAACAATTACTTCATATTAGGCAGTTTAAGAAAGGCCGATTAGTCTTTTTCTGAATGCTCGGTAGATATTCACGCCTACGTCGCATTTCAACATAACAATTTCCACTATATCGACATTCGATAAAACGATTTATGCACCTCTACTCAGATACCAGTGCTTATTCGTTACCATAATTACAATTTTAAAATAAATTAACACTGTTTGATAAGATAACTACAATTTATTTCTTATATTTTAGGATAATCAGCTTTGGTGTAGTGATGAAAATTCTGTATCATGATGTTTAAAATACAAATCAGAAATATTTAATCTTCACTGGCTCACACCAATCTGCAGATGGACCCCCAGAATAAGATCCTGCATTATCTTTAGGACCATCATAGCTCTTTTTACGCTACAGCTTGCTACTCTATACAGAGTCGTAGACTGGCAGTTTCGGAAACGGCAAATTGGACTGCAACTTGCAACTCCTGTAATCTGAAGCGCCGGCAACCAGTTCGCGATCCGCGGATTGCTGTCCATGGTAGCATGCATTATTACAAATACAAATTATTTATTTTTGCCTCTAATTTATAAACAAAATGTGTCATGAACTCAAAGGCCACAAAACTTGTTAAAAATTGTGTTTCGTTTCATGCAACGACTTACGTACGTATATGTATAGCTTCCGCATAGCACTTAACGATATATTATATCGTACGCATTGTAGCCCAAAAAGCTGATTTTGCAGCATGTGCATAAAAGTCCGAGACCCTGCAGCATACAGATAAACCTCTGATCGTACGAACGAGGAACGAGTCCTGGCAATTATAATACGCTTAAAGCGATAAAGTTCAGGACGGGATTATTCAAAGATGATACTGGAACGTTGGTGACATAAGACTCCGGCGCGGGCGCAGCGGCGCAGGTGATTATCATAATAGAAACAATAATAGTGAAAGTAATCTGATCATGGACAAAAGATCCTAGGAGTCGACTACTGGACAGACTTTTCTATCTATTTACTTTTATCATTTTATACATCGTTTTATAGCAATTAAGATTAATCAACGTGAAAATTATTAATTGCAAAGACATCCTATGTACATTGATAATTGTGGGTCCCCGCCGTTTCATATAACTACGTTTCATATAATTTCACTTCATCGTACAACGTTTCGTATTTATAATAATCGTATCGCATATTTTTAGTTCACATAATTTTTGTTTCAAATAACATTTCTTTGATATAAAATCGGTTGCGCTAATGTTCAAATGCTACAATGTTTATTTATTTATTTTTTATTTGATATAATATTCGTTTGGTGTCATTTTTGCTTTATTTAATCCTATTTCATATACCCGACTCGAGTTGGTTAGGTTCAAAATGGCTGACAGAACCGAATCAAAGCACCCCGACTCCACCTAGGCTTGTGGTGCCTACCCATAGTGTGTATATAAAAAGCGCGGGATCTAGAAGCTCAAGGGAGCAAGCCATACGAAGCCGAGTGGAGCGAAGGGGGGAGGTAGCGAGCGATGCGAGCCGGCGACCTCCGTAGCGTAACGACCGCTAGAGCTTCTGGCGGGGGCCCCCCCCCCCCCCCGGAGTCTCCTCCACTGATAGAATCGAGTCAGGCGACATGCGTCAGTTAAATAAATATTAGGTCAAGTATAATATTTCGAAATGAATATTCGATCAAACAATATTATACAAAGTGAATAATTATGTAAAAATAATTTATATAAAATGAATGATTATGCAAAATAAAATTAAAATAAATAAATATTAGATGAAATGAATAATTATGCGAACGATATGATTTTATATGAACTGAAATAATATCAAGTGAAATTACAGGGAACGTTGTTATATGAAACAAGGGAGAACCGATAATTGTATATCTAAAATACCATCACCACTGTCTATTTACTACTATGACCAGCTGGGTGGGTTGCAAAAAGAACAGACTATATCAACAATATAAAAAAGCCTACGATTACCAAGATGTAATAAACAGTTATTTATGATACTAGTGCGGTGAGTTGATTTTTACAAACGAGTTGACGAATGTTACCATAGTCACGAGTTTGTAAATGCCAATTTCCGCACGGGTGTCATACAAAGTGTATCTACACATTTGCGAGAAAACAGTACAATAGCTAATAAAACAAACTTTATTATTATGTTAATTTCATTATCAGTCGGAAAGTCGCAACAATCTTTGGCGTTTCTAATATGAAAAAAAAACTAATTTTCCAATGGCGCCACGTGCGCGTGGTGAAAATTAGAACTACATCTTTCGTCTCATTTTCTCTTTAGTATTAAAGGGAGACAAACGTAAGAGCAAAAGCGCTTCCAAGAAGGTTCGATCATTCAGTCAGCTTATTTATTCAGCTTATTTATTCTCGTAATGTGAAACTCCTTGGTGGAATTCATATATATTTTTATGGAAATAAAAAAAATACCGTAAAGAATACGCACGGCGCTATACAGCGGAGTATGCGGTAAAATAGGTACTTAGCCCCATAGTTACGATAAAATTATGTGTTTGTATAGTTTCAACAGATTTGCCAAAAAATGCACTAACGAAGACTAAAATAGGTAGGAACGTGCGGTAAAATAGGTACTCTCAGCTAAGTACCTATTTTACCGCACGTTCCGTTGTGTGCTGCGTAATTTTTAACTTTCGAGTAATGTCAGTCTTCGTTAGTGCATTTTTTGAGCAAATGTGTTGAAACTATACAAACACATAATTTTATCGTAACTATGGGACAACTGACAAGTGGCAAGTCTGATACTACGCCACTTAATTACGCCAACGTAAATAATTACCTATATCCCTACAATGCTATGCATAAGTAACAATACATTCAAACATCAACTCAAAGAGGATGATCTGATAGAAACTTCTTATGTTGGTGAATTAAATATAATGTTTTCTCTATTCCCTGTTACCATACCATCCTGTGTAGTATAAAACGATTCGATTAGCCTCCAAGCCGCCTTTATTATCAAGTCTCTCACATCTACACATGATGTATGGCCACAGACCATAGAGCGGAGTGTCGCCAGAACATGATATTATAAATATTTATTTATATTTATAGAGCGTGGTTATTGAGTTTTCATTAATGGAATATACGGCTGTCGGAGTTTGAATAATATTAGAAATAGAAAGCTTGATCACAGTCATATTGTGAGGAAATAGCGTAACAAAGCGTTGTTATTTTTAATTTAGGTATACCAATGTTGTTTCTTTATAGGATGCAAAGCTAAGGCTAAGCTTTTCGAACATAAATCAAAGAGTAAAATTTGTACAATATAATATTATTTTTAGAATATGCTATAGAATAAGAATTTAAGTGATTTATGGCAAAAATCCTAAGTAAAAAAGTACCTACTTCTTAAATGTTTTGGTTCAAATATCCATTCGCTTCCGTGCAATTTCACGTTTAAATCCGTTGCTTAATCTCGATAAAATATAAAATTTAAAATCAATTGAACCCCATGAATAGTATATATGGGTATCGTTGATCGAATCGATATAATCCACTGAAACAGATGGAAATTTAAATAAAAACGCATCTAAATTCAAACGACTACACTTGTACATCGGATTGTATTATACGAAAAGAAAACAAGATCAAGGTGTGTTATAATAACACCATCATTGTATTGGGCGCAACGGGAGTTGGGATCAACTGAGAATAATAGTGTGGAATACAATCTTTATCGATAATTTTAGTTTGTTAGGTAGGGTTATTATTTTTTATAGAACTAAAGGTAAATACACTGCAGCAGAGCTTTTCGCAGTCATATGGACGTTCTCCTTAAGTATACATTGCGATGCATTCAGTTATAATTTTTCTTCTTACACACAAGATAACTATTTAGCAAATGGCGTGGATATTCTCGTTTAACGGTGGTGAGCATTCTGCGATCCCCAAGCCACTTGGCAAGCGTGGGGATTATGGCAAGCCCCCCTCTACTAAGAGGGAGACCTTCGTCCAACAGTGGACGTTTTCTGGCTGTTGATGATACCGACATGGATATTTTTCGTTAGTATAAAAATTGTAGTAAAAGTGATTAAATTTTGATAAATATGTTAGCAAGCTCCATATTTTTTGTATCGATACTTATCGATAAAATGTTTAGTCGCTATCTCTAGGGGGTGAACACAAGGCAGGCTCATAACCACACATAAAGTACATTTTTATGAAAGCTTTATTATTTTATTAAAATGTAAATTGCTGACACATGACGCGCCGAGCGCCTGGTGAAGTGTGAGATATTTGTATCAGGTTATATTTTGGTATTAAAACTCATGTGGTTTGTATAAGATAAGTTTTAGAAAGAAAGCGCCACAATCAAAGGAACTATACTAATGCTATGCTACCAGAACCAGCTGCTTAAAGGATCTGCGACATAGAGTCTCGAATGCAAGCGAGGTCTCCCAAGACAAAATGCGCAAGGAATATATTTTTTTGATTTTGGTACGAACTATGAATCACTCGATGCCCAAGTTTCGAACCCCTTGTTCACTTTTTGCAAAAAGTTGCCGTCTTATAATTTTTTATATAATAAATTCATTCTCTTACAAGTTACTAAAAGTTTAGGCACTAGTATCAACAGCTTTGGTGGGCGAATTTCCTGGAAGCATCCGTGCTCCGTAGCCTATAAATGGTTTTACACCATCCGAACATGATTTCAACAGTATTATATCATAAACTTGACCTCGGCTAATATACGAGAAACTAGCTCTTGCCCACGTTTGTCACAGTATAATCAAAGTCAGAAGTTTAAACAAAGTATTTGAAATTTATCTGCTTTTTACCTGACTACCTGAGACTACCTAACACCTCCTGTTTTATATAAGTGATAATTATATCAATTCGTTTATTTTAAGGCCTTTCAGGCTGGCAATGTCGGGCTTCGGACAGTACCATACATTAAGAGACGCTCTCTGCTTGTTAGTTTTAAATATGTAAATATACTGAAAATAGATCTGCGTTTGGCCACCAACTGGCCTGATGGTAAGCGACGACGTTGTGGCCTAGTAAATAACTTAAGATAATAATAACTCTGCAGTATGTTTACACTGTGGCATTACGTAGGCAAGTGATGGCTTAATTTGATACAGGATCACGTTACAATAAATCCACAGAACAACATTGCGGCCAGGAAATGTCTAATTCTGCTCCTTTGACTCATGGACGGATGCTTTATGCCATTGTCTTAAAGCGGGTTTTGTTCCTGATGTTAGATAAGCAATTCTACTAGAATGGATTATGAATATATGGATCTTCTTAAAGTCCATGTTTTGTTTGATAGCTGTCTAGATAAACTGCGTTACTAAGTCACATTTTCCAGCCAGACAAGCTGCAATGAAAGGAAGTCCAGAATTTAACGATATACAAATTACAATTATCATCACTGCACGGAAAAACACAAATGTAACAAAACGCTTGTCGGTAACAGATAATAATATGGTAGATGGTAAAAGATTATTTTACGTGCTTGGGGGTCTAAAGTGGCTACTTTAGCTCCGCTACGCGGAGCGAAAGGAACCAGTTCCTCCCCGCAGCGGCACGTAAAATCGTATACATACCACGGGAGTAAGTAAAGAAGCCTCAGATCTCATGTTTGTCACCCTCGGCTTCGCCTCGGGAGACAATATACTGACATATTCTTTAGTTTTGCTCCCTAGGTGAGTAATCTACTATTGCTTGGGTTGACGACAGTAACTATAATCTGTTCAACCCAACCAGAACTTTTCTTCGAAAACGTGTTTCTTACATTTCCACAACTACCTAATTGTTGCAATCGATCGATCGTACTGAAACCTGCAGCACAGTTTCTATCATGAAAACGGATACCTATACTTGAAGCATTACAGTGAGCTAACTGCTAACTTACGACTTTGCGCGATAGAATCTGGAACGAGGATATTCGCCAAAGAACCATAGTTACCGACATAGCTCGCAAGGTTTGCAAGTTGAACTGGCAATGGGCAGGCCACATCGCTCGAAGAACTGACAACCGATGGGGAAGAAAGGTTCTTGAGTGGCGACCGCGAACCGGAAGACGCAGCGTAGGAAGGCCTCACACTAGGTGGACCGACGACATTGTAAAAGTCGCGGGCAACCGGTGGATGCAAATGACAGGTCGTCGTACAGTGTGGCGGTCTAAGAGGGAGGCCTTCGTTCAGCAGTGGACGTTTCCGGGCTGATGATGATGATGATGAACTGCTAATTTACAGATGATATCACGTCAGGCAGCTAGTGTTACCTAATCATATGTTATTGGCCATATTTCAAATGTCAAAAGTTTAACGCCCCTAAAATCGTAAGATCTACAATAATCTAGACTATCGGCTTTATCTTTCCTGGTACCTATTATGTATTCTGTGCTGGTACCTCGAATTCGCTCTGATTAAGTCAGTTGCTAATTAGCTGTCCTCAGGAACCTATAATTACGAAACCCACAAACAAATGTAGCTTTTCTCCGCGTGCGTTATTTAACAACCTTATAACAAGGACAGTGGTA
Organism: Erannis defoliaria; assembly: GCA_905404285.2. NCBI lineage: Eukaryota > Metazoa > Arthropoda > Insecta > Lepidoptera > Geometridae > Erannis > Erannis defoliaria. Next base: position 2,989,732 of record FR990066.1, on the reverse strand, counting down.
TGAAAATGCAATAATAGAAGCCTGGATACCATAATCGCCGCTGTCTGACTAATATTGTCGGTGTGTATATCATTACACGATGACGTTTGGGGGCCGAGAAGGCGGACAGGACCACACAGGGCCCATAGGTTGGTGAGATCATGCTGATCAACTACTAATTAAGATATCGGACATATGGTTTGTCAAACTCTTAGTGAGAAGGTTAAGTTCGCGATACCGATTTCACGCAATATATTTATAAACTCTTTGATAAATAATATGTCTAGATAGAGTCTCGTACTGTTTAATATGAACGAAAAATGACAGGCCAACATTATTATACTAGTGTGCGTGACAGCCATGTCTTACACTCGCGTTGCACCATTGTCGTTGTTATAGTGTGCGTGCATAAGAGGGTAACAGTTAACCGCTATTTTTTTTGGACGCGTTTAGGATCCATCAATCTATCTAGATATATAATGTATCAAAGTATAAACTATAGTAGCCTAATGGGTTGGGAGACCACTATAATATTATATATTCTATTATTTTCTTTCTTTTCTTTCTTTCTTTCTTTATAATCGGAATTGTGAGGTCATCAGCCAGAGGATGGTCATCAGCCAGAAGATGTCCACCGATGAACTCAGGCCTCCCCCTTAATAGGGGGCTGCTATGATCCCCATGCTTGGCAGGCAGCCTAGGGATCACAGTATGCTTACCACCGTTAACCGAAAGGGCGCTGCTGCCCAACCTCCGGTGGTTCTGGATTCTGTTTTAGGACATACCCAGGTCCAAGTACCAGGTCCAGGTAATTGTGAGGTAGTGGGTCCAAATCCCGATCCCGTTACCAATGAGTTGCAATATTACCATATCCCGAATCCCATGGCGAAAACTTAAGCTATCATCAACAGCCAAAAAATGACGACTGTTGGACGTAGGCCTCTCCTTAATAGGGAGGGGTTGCCATAATCCCCACGCTTGGCAGGCGGCTTGGGGATCGCTGAATGCTCACCACCGTTAACCGAGAAGACGCTGATACATAAAGCGGATGACTAAAAGTTTTATTTCGAAAAGAACTCTATGACTCTATTTATAATAATTTATATTAAATGTCTAAATTTGATTACGTATATCTTGAACCGGATCTGGTTATGTCCTGTACCTGAACCACTGGAGGACAGGCAGCAGCATCCTTTCGGATAACGGGGGTGAGCATTCTGTGATCCCCAAGCCGCCTGCTAAGCGTGGGGATTATGGCTTTAATTAAGGGGATTAAGGGAGAGACGATTGTCCAACAGTGGACGTTTTCTGGCTGTTGATGAGATTACGTATAAAACAAAACTGCCCTCATCGCCGAATGATCTCTCAATTCTGTGAAGTTTCTCTTATAGGTCATAAAAAATGAGGCACCATAAAATTTTATCTGTAAGTTTGCGCATACGAAATGGGATCAAGCATTTTAGAGCATTTGTGAATTGAGAATTGTTAATGTGACCTTTTCTTTTTACATCTCATTTTTGTGAACAAATGTGTATTTCATCTGTTTTATTTAACTTTTAAGTAATGTGGAAAATTGCCCCACATAGAATAAGAATAAGAAGGTCAAAGTGAATTAGTTTATTTTTATTTTGTACTGTCAAGTGACGAGACGTGCAAGATGTTCGCCTGATGGTAAGCGTCACGCCTGCCACTAACAGTAGCAGTGCTTGAATTGTGAACACAATCCTGTGCCGCACTGCACTGCTCTCTTCACCCTGAGATATTAGATATTAAACCTCTTCATACCCAGTAATTTTACTGGTAACATTGCCCTTCGTATCTTCCAAGTCTGCGTGCTCCATCTTCTACTACTTCATCGCTTACCAACACGCTAGTTGGTGGTCATACGCGAACTTGTAAAAAAAATAAGAAATAATACGTTTTTAAGAAAAAAAACAACCTACTTCAACTTCGAATACCTGGATGACATCTTCATATTTTCTAGTAATTATGATTTAAAAAACAAACTACTGAACCCATTTCGATAAAATTTATATGGGACCACCTCTGAAGTATTAACTACCAAACAAAAAAGAATCATTAAAACAGTTCATAATTGTCGGAGTAATCGCGTAACAAAAAAAAACATACAGTCGAATTGAGAACCTCAATTTTTGAAGTCGGTTGACAACATATTCCAAATAGAGGATCATATACGGGGTACAATTGACGGCCGGGCGATCAGAATCTCATAAATCCAAATAGCTACGATGAATCAGTATACCACGACAAGAGTCAGAAACAATCGCGATACTACATTAATTAATTACTAAGCCTATGAATGAGTGCAGAGTTTTGCGTCATCGGCCTTGGATGGTCACCAATAAAAAAATTGGCGCGTTATAAATTTCAATCAGACACTTCTTGCGTTAGTGGTTACTTAATGTTGTCAATGTAAATTTAGTTGGGAGGCTCAAAGCACAATGAACCGGTCAACGATGTGAATTTATGGTTCGAAGCAATCACATGTGAAATGAGTGAGGTAATAGTCGCAAAATTAGAAAACAGTGAGAAATGTTGTGGTCAATTTATTTATTTAGTAGTATAGACGGTCTTTAAGATAGGTATAAAATGTTTTTTTTTCACGTGTTTTGCTATGTACTATTGATTTTCGTAGACCTTTATTCATTACATTATATTCACTTGATATCAGGCGAAATAGCAGTCAAACGCAAGCCCGTTATTTTTAAAGTCATTATATTGCATACCCGTATCCTGTGTTATCCCACAGAAGAAATAATCAGTTTGGAGACGTCCACTGCTGAACGAAGGCCTCCCCCTTAGACCGCTACACTGTACGACAACCTGCCATTTGCATCCACCGGTTGCTCGCTACTTTTAGAATGTCGTTGGAGGCCTTCCTACGCTGCGTCTTCCGGTTCGCGGTCGCCACTCAAGAACCTTTCTTCCCCATCGGTTGTCCGTTCTTCCAAGAAAGAAATAATAGTACTACGTTATACATAATTATGTCTGTTCTAAAATTTTGCCTGCAAAAATTGCTAGAAGCGGTAATTCCACAAAAAATGAGACCAGTTTCTAATTTTTTTATTACTAATTGTATGTAATCTTGGTGTCAACAAACAGTTAACTTATTTCTCCGATTTAACGCAGTTATGTCAGCAGGTATAACTATACCATCATCAGCCAGAAGACGTCTACTGCTGGACGAAGGCCTACCCCTTACCCGTATTAAGTGGGAGGCCTTCGTCCAGCAGTGGGCCTGTTGCCATAATCCACACGCTGGCAGGCGGCTTGGGGAGCGAAGAATGCTCACCACCGTTAACCGAGAGGACACTGCTACCCGTTCCCCGGTGGTTCTGGATGCAGTTTTAGGACATACCCACATAGTCCAGTTATTATAACTTTATGAGTAAAATAAAAGCCTAGCCCAAACGTAAACGTCATTTCCTCTCATAAGTGCACGTATAATGATACAAGTCAACACAGTGATTTCAATATCAAAACCGCTACTACGGTCGCAAGTCGTTCATTATGTAAGTCTTTTGAAGAATAAGTTACGAGTTGCATCAAAACGTATAATATAAAATAATATATAATGATAGACAACTTCCACGTCTTTCGGATTGCCGCCGTTGTAAACGGGTTTTATTAAACTGTCACATCAATACTAAAAGCTTTATAATACGGTATTTCCGTCAAACGTTTCCATCAGTGTATTTACATAAACAGTCAGTTGATGCAACAAATCGTAAAATATAATTCTATACAAAGTGACTTTGATTGAATGATCTTGTATTCTCATTGAAATCGATACAATGTAGGTACTACTAAGATTCATACACTTTCATTGACCGATATCAGTGGTTGACAACCGGGCCCCGTTTTATAAAGCTACAAGTCTTGTACTTGTAGTGAAAAACTGGTATAACCGCAAAAAAAAATTGTAATATTGTTTTCTAAAGCTAAAAGACAACCAGTGTACAAACTACAAGTACAAGCACTTGTATATAAGTTAAGAAAGTGGCTGGTGCCTAGGATATGCAATGATTTGCCAGATAATTTTGAGATACAATTTATAAACAAATCTACATTAAAATTAGCCTTGAAAAAACTACTGTTAAATAGTATATCTATGTAAATAACCCGTGTACCTATAAGTTAACATATATTGATTTATAAGTTTACTTATCGCTAAAATATCAATACCTACTCCTACATACTCGTAGTAAATAGTAATGAATATGAGAGTCGATGTCTGCCTACAAACTGCTATGCAGTTTGGCAGAGTTATAAATTGAGCTATGTAATTAATTCTCTAAGACAAAACAAACAAAAATAACGAAAAATAAGACAACCTGTAACTGGTAATTTGTAGTTACTGGTACAAGAAGCTAGTACAATTGTAAGCTTGTAATTGTAGCTTTATAAAACAGGGCTCTGAAGACGAAATTTACATTTGTAACCTGAATAGCTTCACAAAAAACCTAAATGCAAAATGGAGCAGGCTACATTTTCTTTGCCGGATATAACTCCGGACTGCCTTATAGTGGTAGCATGTCTGCCTTCTGAGCTGTATGGCGTGGTTTCGATCCCCACCCAGGGCAAACATTTAAATGACGAACATAAATGTTTGTTCTGTGTCTGGGTATAGTATTATGTATTATAAGTAAGTATTTACAACATAAAGTAGTATATAAGTATTCTATCGGCTATCTAGTTTCCATTTAACAAGCTTTGCTTAGTTTGGGGCTAAACGGCGCTGCATGAAAAATGACCACCGGTATTTATTTTAACTAGGACAAATATTTCGATACAGGTGAAACATATTTCCCGAAACAGATGAATTAAGTGATAAAACAGCTCGAAGCTTGAGCTCTAGACTAAAGGTTTCGTACCTTTCCATGTTCTATCGACTGCACTTCGGCAAGTGCGCTCATGAACTGCACGAGCTGGTTCCGTCCTCTCCATTCTGCTACAGGACGTCAAAGATTGTTAAGGTGCTTCTCCATAGTGGGCTTGCCGTGTACGTACAAAACGATTCTAAAGCACGTTAATCATTCGTACTGACAATGTTTGGAACTCTACCGGTAGGTCACCGAGCTAACAATCTGTGGATCTTTAAACGAAGAGTGACGTATGACGTACGTGAGACATTTTATTAGTTGATAAAAATTTACAAGTCTTGGCAAAAAGCACCCCAGTCTTCGTGGTCCGATAGCTACAATCAAACAAACAAGAAAGATAAGAAGGCTGGGCAAGTGTGCTTCACCTTTAATCTTGTTTACGCGCGAACACAATTTTTTTTTTTACCTTGCCCAAACACACAGAAGCTATCAGAGCATGTGATCTACGATAATAGAAGTTTAACACAATGCGAGTAATATGATGGACACACAGACCCATATATTAGATACATAATCAAACCTATCGGCAACGATCTGGCAGGTACAACTCGTAAAGCAAACCGATTCCTACTATCACCATTTAAGATAAAATATAAAAGTCTAAGATATCAAACCATCCGCCACCCAACAACAATTCACTGAACAAATTGATTAAAATATACGAGAAGAGAACAACGCACGCAAATCATAATCATACAAAATTAGGTCCGAGGTATCTCATTAACGAAACGCTGTACCGCCTCGGGGTAAGCGATTCATTTGAATTTGCCCATTATCTTTTTGTTAACGTTTTTGAAATTGTATCAGAACTACTGAGAGACAAAAAATGCTTTTAGTAATAGTCTATTGTTCTTGATAAGCTAATGTAAAGCGCTTTGCTACAGTTTAGTCGGTGACCGGAGGCGGAAATACACACTAGTAAGTAACCAGTATATAATGAAAAAAAAAACATTGTTAATTCCGAGGGGTAAAAAAGTGAATGTGTCTTTAGAATATTTTCATAAAGATATGTTTCGCGTATAACCCAATAAAAAAAAATATAACTACGAGTAGGTATATAATACGCATTAGTCACAAAACTTAATTGATCTTTCCATTTAAAAACTTAATGGTAGCCGCACTTTTTTATATATTTTTATTATTTGCCTTAAAATTCGAGAGGCAACTTGAGAATTTATTTTATCAGTTTGATAAATAGCTCTAGAACGTCGCAAAATGTTTTGAAGTATCGTAATATACAATGTGTAACAAAAAGGTTCAATAATACTGATGGGTACTCATCATCAATTTTCACGATTTCAGTTTTGGCCCCATAGTAAAAGTTGTTCATAATGATGAGTACATACATTCCCTTCAGTATTGTTGACCCTTTTTGTTACACAGTGTATATTGTATGTACCTATGTAATGTAGGTATATACGGACTTTAGATACTTGCCCTTCCCCTACGAGTGCAGAGTAGTAAAAAAATTTACTCGCACATTCTATTACCTAATCCGTTTAATCGATTTCGAAAATGGATTGTTTTAGCAGAGAAAAAATAGGTAAGTTCCTTCAATAGGTAAGCGTGTCTCGATCCTAGACTGCACCGTGGCTTAAAATCAGACAGGGTGTGTGTGGTCACGTCAAACGTAAACCTATTCAGAATAAAGGGAAAAACTAAAATCATTTAGTTTTTTTTTTTTACTTTTTTGGGTTGGTTATATTATGGAATAAATTCATTCATTTATTTAAGAGCACGGCTCTTGTCGGTGGAGCGACTTCCATCTTCTTTCTCTATCTCCGGTCATGATTAGTATTCTATCTCTATACATATAATTGTCGCAAACCAAAAGCCATCAGAAAACCAATAGGCAATTTTATGTGAATGCGAGTAGGTATACGTCGAAAACGAAATTATTTTGTAAGATAACCCCTTAATCAATAAGAGATTAAAAAAATGTCTTACGGTAATAAAGCGACGGCCTGCTTACTCAGATTAACGTACCTGAAAAAGAGAAAAACCAACTTTATTACCCAAATCTCGCGTAATTGCCATACGAATAAACAACACATTTATCGCACAACACGATACAGGCTACATGTGAAACGATCAGTCGACTATCAATTTTCACTGATAAAGTCATCAAATCATAAATTAGGGATCCATCAAATTGTACCTGCAGTAATTATGCTAAACAGGCGCACTGAACAAACAACGGATAATGAAGTTCATAAAAACCACGCTAATGATACGTTAGGACACCTGTTATTTGTAGACATTCCTTAGAGATCCGGCTAATTTATTTAAAAGACGACGAGGACATGAAGGAAAAATACAGTTTGAAACAGCATTTTCGTACTTTGATTTTCGCTTGTTATTTCTATTTTTCTTTATATTATTTCTATTGTATTTTATTATTAGTATTATTGTACTAATGTGAGATTGAACTGACTCATCATCATCAGCCAGAAGAAGTTCTCTGTTGGACGAAAGCCTCCTCCTTAACAGAGAGGGGTTGCCATAATCCCCATACTTGGCAGGCGGCTTGGGGATCGCAGAATGCTCACCACCGAACAGTTAACCGAGAGGACGCTGCTGCCCGTGCTCCGGTGGTTCTGGATGCAGTTTTAGAACTACCCGGGGTCGGTCTCGTGTCTCCCCTGATGTCCCCCCTTGGGGGTGACAACAGGACTTTTCTGTCCTGGTGTCTCCCCCAGGCCGGGGAGATATAAGAACATACATTTAAAATAATATTTTGAGTACTCCTGTACCCCAGCATTACATGAATGAAACCATAAAAATTATTAAAATGTCTAGAAAAACGTACCTAGTTACTACCTAAATATTCACTTTAGTCTCGTCATCATCAGCATTTAATTTAATTTTTTTGACATATTTATTTTATTTCGTCCATTGGTGGACGGGTGCTGCTTCCCACCGGTTCTTTCGGAGATTGATGGAGGAGGCCTATGTCCACCAGTGATGACGCGACAAAAGTGAATATTATTAGGTAGTAAGTAGGTACCTACGCTTTTCTTGAATCTTGAATTATTTTTATGGTTTCATTCAATGTAATGCTAGTGCAGAGGCCGTACCATGAACGCCTATTCCGGGACCGAATATGCTCAGCTGCCGACGCTGCGCGACTGTGACCGTCACCACATACCCAGGTCCGACAAAAATTATACTTACGTCTCTAGTAATTTTTGTAGAAGACTGTTAAACTTAATGATTGAATCAACATAATATCTCTTTTCGAACATTAAGTAGGTATGCTTATCCGCACGCCTTGATATTTGTGCCTTTATTGTTGGCTGATGCGAAAAACAAACGATATCATGGATCGTGTTGGCGGATAAGTGCAAATATTGGGAGAGGTGTGGCGTTTAATGTTAATACGAATACTCAATTTAGCTAAAGAGATGCCAGGTTACGATGTTTATTGTTTTGTCGGTAAAAAGAACTTTGCACAACTAATCGGTTTTAGTCGAATTTAGTGACAAAATTTATACATAAACATTTGATTCCTAAAAACGAATCTTTTTAGGGTTTCGTACCCAAGGGGTGTCTAACAGGTGTCTATTACCTACGTTCTGTTATTACTTATCAGTATGTCTGTCCGTCCGACATTTTATGAACTGTACCTTCTGAACCTTACTAGATAACGAATTTCACAGAATATGCGTTATGGTGGCCGATTCTCGAACAAATTATAAATACATATAACATTTTGGGGTGGTTCAATATAAGAAAACCCTTTTTTAGAAACAGTAATACATAGAAGCGTCAAACTTGATGTGATTATAGAGCAAACTCTAAGTACAAGTGAATAATAAAAAGCCGCCAAGTGCGAGTCAGAATTTTTATTACAGATTCTAAACTGAACGAAATAAATCTTTTTTTATGGTAGGTAATCGAAATATGTCATGTAGTGTCACTGAACCCTAGGTGCACGAGTCCAATTCGCACTTGACCGGTTATATTTTGTTCTTTGCTGTGAAGCTGTTCAAACTAAAGAGCATCAGTTTAAAAGTTAGCTCGCATTGTACCATTGTATTTTATTTTGTTATTTATGTTCAACTGCTTATAATATTTTCTGAATATTTAACTGCCTGGCAGACCGTATTTTAACCACGCCCGAGACCAAAGCTACAGTAACTCAAGGGCTATTCTCTAAGCCAGTAGTGGCCCAGATGCGTCAAATTTGCGAGAACCAGACAACTCAATGTATAAAATACAATGGGAAGTTTTCTGACAGCTGTCAGAACGTAGTTCTACAGCCAAAGGATAGGCCGCGCTGGCGAGATATGGCCCTCTATTTTTCGCACTTTTCTTGTGAAAAAGCAGTACACTCACCTCCACTGCTCTTTTCACAGTTCGCGTTCGTTGGTGAAGTGCCTTTCCCAAGTTTTGTTGTATCATTTTGTTGAAATTCTGACAAATTGTTATTGTTACGTTACGTTATTGTTAATATTTTTTGTTGATAGTTATTGTTATTTTTATTGATAGTAATTAACTCATTATTTAGTATTATTTGAGGCGCACTTACTAATTTGCGTGGAATAACGAAATCTTAAGAAATACTAAGGGGGAATACTTTGTTAGACAAACAATAATCACAAACAACGCATGACAGATCTGATTTAAATGGAATAAGGTTACTTTATATTTTTTGACCTTTCTACTTTGCTTCATTCGTTCAAAATCTTCAAAACCACAGACTAGATAGAAAAACAAAAAAAAAGTGACACTTTTTCAAGAAGTGAAGTGAAAAAAGTGAAAAAATTTCAGGGTCTCTTTGTCGCTGTCTATCGGTTTTTTTGGAGTTATATTTATTTTTTAATAGGCTGTCAGATAATTGCCCATTAACTGCGAACGCAGACATACAGAAATCGAAAACCGAAATGGAGCCGTAAACAATAACGTTTTCCGAGTTAAAATACGTAGGATAAAAATGTACTAAGGTCCATTAATTCAATCAGTGATGCTTAAGATTCACAATAAATATAGAGTGCAGCGTTCGTGAAGATAAATTTACTGTCAACTTACTGTCCTCGGCGGCATAGAACTTATAGACGCGTATGCATCATTCTACAGGTTATCCTCTTAGGATCAGCTTCTATTCAGTATATCAAACTACTTTTGTCCCATGCCTATTAAAATTTGCGTGAGAGAAAATCAGTTCGACTGATCTATGGATATAGCACACTGTGCGATTCACGCGATCCTTCTTGCCTTAACCTGCAAAATGTGGAACTGAACTACCTTTCTCTGTCTTCCCGTTGAGCTAATTGGATTCTTCAAAAGCCAGACAACAGAACAACAGAATCACAGAACATAACTGTATTCGGTTAACAGAATCTTAAAAGGTCGGCAACGTATTGTGGTGCCAATGGTATTGCAGATATCCACGTACGACGTTGATTGCTAACCATCAGGCAACCCGTCTGATTGTTTGCCACCTATGGCATAAAAAGCTGTTCCATATTATATACTGGTCGCGAACATTTCTTATCGAACGGCTGATCCAAGGAACAAACGCTTGTTATAGGTACTGTACCGAAGCTGATCTTAATAGATTTTTGGCTAGTTACCTATAATCCTGTAGACGTGACGTAGGCCTATAAACAACGAAGAAATGACAACACAGAAAAGCGAAAGACCTACTTCTTAGGTAATATCGCGCTCGCAGCAAGCATGAAATATGACGAATACGTATCTATGAGCTACACCTCTGTGGGCTTAGGATCTTGGTCAGTCAGATCTCAGGTCACAAGAAAAATTATAGTGCATAAAGTCAACCTGCTTGTACAAAGTGAACCAATGGAATTCATGTTTATTATGTGTAGATAAATTTACATCTACTCGCGACATTCGCAATAAATATAATGCTCATGCAACATTAATGAACAATTATTCAAATGGCCATTTTAAAAGTAAAATTATTGTATGTAATTAAATTATTAACATAACAAACTATGTGGGTGGTAACATGGCAAAAACATTTGTTTCGAACTGTAAGATCGATGCTGTTTTTAAAATATAAGGATGCTATTCTTCTATAAATAATATTTTTACGCTACATATGTTCCACATACAACGAAAAACTTTTCAAAACCGTTCTTCTAGCGTATGTGAGCACTGTGTACTTTTTAAAGTATGGTACCAAAAAAGTCAGTTGACTTTTTTTTTTGGAATCTTCACAACCAAACTTAAAAACATTTTGTTTAGATAGTAATGTCTCTTAATAGAAAATGATAATATATTAGAAAATAAAAAGAAGGGCATTTTTAATATATTTTTTTTATAAAATCATCACTATTGTTTTTAGGTTTACTTAAACTTTTTTTTATATAAACATAAATTGTTACTTATAACCACATTATTTGAGTATAAAAATAACGGTATTCGTCGGCGCATCAACTAAAATAATAATACTATACTATACAATTATTTACACATTATGTTATACATTCAAATAACGAAAATTTAATTTGGCTGGTAGAGTCGGTAGAGCTAATATTTGTCAAGATTCCGTAACGATTCCAACTGTGATCAGAAACAGAAGTAGAAATTAATTTACTGCTTTAGGGCAACCCTAGAAGAAGGATACAAACCAGTAAATGTAAGTAGTTGGCTTTCAGACAACTTATTACTACGCAACTAATTATTACATCCAGATTCGGAAACCGCTTAGTAATTAAAAAAAACCGGACTCAATATTCAAACGTACAGAGCTTATAATAGGTTACTCTGGTGGTGATAGAAGAAAATATGTTGATGCTTGTAATGGAATATCAGTGTCGGTAATCATATGAGTGACAGGTGCATCGGTAAAATGAATTATCCCGCAATAAGCGCAGTAATCTCTCAAATACTTAGTGGCAATAGTACCGGGAGGGGTCTCTAGCGATTGAGAAGTAAGTAACACTATAATTTAACTACGACATGGTGCAAACAGCGAACATTGAAGTTAGAAATAGATTGTTATAGATTCTGTTAACATGGATTGTGGCGCCAAGTGTGAAGAAACAGTTCAGGTAACAAATGACAAAACAACTTCGCTTTGCGAGTAAACTTTTTTCGATTTACCTAACATTTGAAACTAGTAATTATGTTTATAGCCGGGACTTAATCGCGCACAAACATAAACAACGCGGCTATAAACATAATTATGTGTTCAAATCGCGAAAGTTTAAAAGTTTCATTTGAAACTAGTATTACTTATTAAGTATTTACCTATTTATTGTGAATGAAATGTTGAAAAATATGACAACTAAGTAAGGCTTGTTTTCTTAGGAGATGGTGATCGCGATCACAAGTAATGTAGATGTTTATTTTCCAATATGTTGTACATTCTGGGTTATAGGTATGCTATACATGTATCGCCAATTAGTTTATTTCAATTATTTTGGCAGTGGACCCCAAACTCGGCTAAGCCGGTCTCTTGGTGGCCCTGCTACGATGTGCCTGAAATGACATTTGCGCGCGCTCGCTACTCCATGAAATAGAAGATGAGATAGTCTACTACGAGAGAAAGAGAGTCATAGTGCACTTGGCAGGTCTTCGAGATACCGCTCGGGACCAGGACAAGTTGTATCCAAATGGGGTTGGGTCCTGGCTATTTGCCGATGATATAAGACTGATACTAGAACATATCAATAAAAATATCACTAACAGTTAGAAAAAAAAATTGGAATAGTTTACTAAAGTTAAAGTAAGGATTAAGTAGCAATTTCTACCGATGGCTGGATCCAAAGCATTTATGATCGCGGAATTGCCAAAATGGTGTGAAACTCTAGGTTGCAGACGACGCGACGCGACGTTGCTAATTTACTAGATGAGCACTCGGTGGCTAGCGAGAGCAACGTCGCAACGTCACGGATATAATGGAGGTAGAATATAATATTTATATAATATAATTATCTTAATTTCACATTGGAGCAAGATATCCCACTACCTTATATATAACGTACAAGAAAAGAGCTTCATATAACGGAAACTAACTAGTAATGAGATAGATAATAATGATAAGGTATTATAAAGTAAATGGCTTTCTATGATATTGAAAGTATCAAAGATATAAATCTTTAATTTACGGTTATTTAATGACCTTGAAACCAACTAGCGTAAGTAGATAAACTAAAAAAAAAAGATTAATAAAAAAAAATCGACTTTATTTGAGATCTTATTAAAAAGTAATTAATTCATACTCCAAATATATTTTTAACAAAAACAAGGTAAGACTTACATTTTTAATACTATGATAGTTTAGAAAACTCTAAGCTACTATACACTTAATATTATATACACTAAAATTCTTTAGTAGCTTTTAATGAAGGTAGTTATACCAAATCCTCATACTCATTTCAAAATAATAATCGCGAACGTTTAGCGAATCCTATCATCTCATCTCTCTTTAGGGTTCTTAGAACAAACAGAGCGGCCAGTTGTTACCGTCCCGACAAAGTCAGCCGCATCAATAATTCAAGGGGGCAGTTTTCACGATGCGATCCGACATCAGTAAACATCGCAGACGGTATTGTCTCTCTTTACCCTTTTAGAACGGTGTTGCCAATGCTGGTTGCTATCTGATTATAATACTGATGATAATTATATTATTTTGTTTTACGGACAAGAAAATGAGGCTAACCGCATATAACCAACGAAAAACACAAAAATAGTTCAAATTAATATTATGTTGAAGTACTACATATACACAAAACAATTAAAAAAATATTTTTAAAACAAAACAACTAAAATTTTATCAAGTTTTATGAAATTTTATAACAGAGGCTAAATACCCAAACCAACGCAACAAAAAATACAAAAATAGTTAAAAACGAATATGGGGACGTTATACACAAAATAATTAAGATCCCTTGTAATTTTGTCAAGTTCAATGAAATTGTATAACACATTTGATAAAGTGAAGTGTAGGGTTAGACATTGAACAACTGAAGACGCGTAATTAAAGTGTTTCTGGTAACCAATGACAAAATGTTTTTTTTTTGTTGAAAATACAAGATTGAGTTTTAACGCTGTACAGAAAAGACGATTTCGCTAACAACGAGAGCGGTATTCAAGAATTCGAGTCCAACGTACCCTTCGCGTCACCCTTTCTCTACAATCAAAAATATCTCAACAAGACGCATAGTATTTATATTCAATAGTAAAATGTTTGTGTATATTGTAGTGTCAAGTTTATTTTGTTTTAAGACAAATTTTACAAAAACAAATATTTTTGGTTGATTTTGGCTACGGGAAGCGACTAATAATAAAGTGACAAACGACCTGGCAGCACCGAACCTCTTCTTAATTAAACGTGAACACTTTAACTTTTAAAAGGATTGAATCGCTTTTGTATTCGATATTTTCTAAGTTCCATTGTGAGGGAATCTCATAAATAAATTAGACGTTGTCGGCGATCTTTTTGCTCGTGGAACGGACGCCTCGAGAATGTCAACGCCGATTTACTAATTCATTTCGGCAAGTAGCCTGCTTTTAGACAGCGACACGATTTTTGCGTACCGTTCAAACCATTCTTCAGATACATGAATCTGCATGCTCGCAAGGTTTCCCAACCTTTTTCTAGTGCGGGCCGCTAAGCGTCACCTTACCATAATCCGCGGACCAGTATAAAGGTTGTCGTATAATATATACGACATAATAAAATTTATAAAAAAATATATAATACGCGACGAAGATCCTATAATATTTCATGTTAAGATAAAATATCGCTCGCCATAGAATTTCAATATGTATATGTTATCTTCGTCATCTCTGTTTCTTCAATGATGTATGAGTAGCGATATTGAAATGTGGTCTAAGAAAACATTAAATATTATTAGTATTTTCATCGTGTGTGACGGCTTTTATTATATAAAACAAAAAAATGCTTTCATACTTTTCGATAAGCAAGCGATCTATTTCCGCAAGCAAACAATCTAATTCACAGCATAATAGCGTTATTTGTCGCGCGGCTTTGTTTTCATTGCACGTTTCTATCAAACGCTCAGCCGCGCCATTATTATACTTTATAATATTAATTTTGTCTACGGGCCCCAGGTTGGGAAAAACACTCAGGGAACAAAACAACTCTAGAAATCAATTTCTTAAAATTGTTAGCCTTGTTTGGATCAAAAATATCCAAATCTATATTCTCAATGACCCGACGACCGCGCTTGTCGTGTCGTGCCGTCTAAAGGGGTCGTTCTCGATCTAACGGTATGCCATCTCATGTCCCTATATTTAAGCACTAGCTCAGTGGGCCTGAGGCCGGAGGGAGTCTGACATAGCTTTTTACAGCTTGCTTTTCCTATACGAGTACTTAGTTTACGGATTTATCGGATTTACTTCAGTCCAATTTTATACACACCGCACCCTTCGCAATATTACAGACAATATAGGCAGTTTAACATTGTTTTAAATGTTATAGCGGTATTGCCATGGTAATAAACTTATTGCAATAAACGGCTTAAACTTGGCGAAGAATTGTATGTGGTCGTGATACGGAACCTTAAAATACAATTAGAATAAATTTGTTGGGACCACGCTTTCTCAGGTTCATTCCATAATTATTTCCTTCCAGAAAATTTCAAAATTAAGAATCATCAATTTAATCATCGAGTCCATTCATATCATGCTTCAGGACATCATCACAATACTTATATACACACACACAGGCACACAGGCTAAACTGTCAATATTACAAATATTGTCAGTTTAGCCTGTGTACGAAAACAGTTTCAGAAAAAGGCTGTTTACATTCCATTGAGAAACTTGCAGCCCCATTACGTAATCATTGACTTGTATTTATTACAAAGATCTCAAAGCACAATAAGGCAATATAGATAGATTGATTAACTCTTTATTGCTCACACCAAATAAACATACATACAAAGAATTAAATAAATTAAATACTAGTACACAAATGGCGGCCTTATCGCTAGAAGCGATCTCTTCCAGGCAACCTTAGGAAATACTATATACTTTGTCAATATCATTTTACTTGCATACAATTTTATTTAAACGGTATATAAAATGGCTAGATAATAACAAAGACAAAAAGACGAAAAGAGATGAGGGCAGTCAAAGCCGGCAGTAGAAAGACATAGCCGATGCAACTTCCATATTAGGTAGGTACTAGTACTAATATTTCACACAATTTTGCTAACATAACTTTGTATTCTGTATACAACAAAAAAATACAGGAAAAGTAGTAGGTAGTACTAGAAAGTTAATGGAAAAAGAAGAAGTTTCTAACCAAAATCAATTAAAAGTCAAGTTCAAGGTTAACAATATCTTTTTCGATGTCATTAACCAAGATTGTATCGAAGGCATTAAAACTATACTCTGGAAATAAGTTTCATTCGAATATCGACTTTATTGCATAAGAAATTAAACTAAAAAAACAGATAGATTGAAAATCGCATTCCTAATAGTCTTGGAGTACCATCGATTTCAATTTGTAGAACGATTAAATGCGCGACGAGACATACCGTAGCCTTAAATACTGTTAATTTATGACTTTAAAACTGTATTCAAATTTAAATTAATTTCGATTCTATTGATGGGAATCCGAAGTGTTAAAGACGACATGAGCTTCTTCACTTTTTAGAGGCAATATTATTGTCATTATATTCCAATCTTGAATAAGAGAGTTTTAAAGTTTTAGGAAAAGAGAATCGTCTACACAAATCTTAAAGATGACATGCCTCTAAATTGAATAAATTGAGTATTTCTGCAAGCAACTTAGTTATAGACGCTGGCAAACGTTGACTTTAGTCGTCTACCAAGAGATTTGCATGTAAACCTATTCAAGACAACGAAGAGAAAGTTAACTTAGTCAATCAAGCAAGCTTCCAGTTAAATGAATTAAATATTAGAAGCACCAAGACCAACTAGATCGTTTTTAAACTCAATCAGCTTGATGGCAATGCAGTAAGCAATTTTTTTATTTTTTTTTTCACTATTAAATACAAATTCTAAAATGTAACTTTTGGAAATTTACGTATAACTTGTAAGCTAAGGGTTTGTAGTTAGAAAGCATGTATCAAGGTATGTCTGTCATCTGCATGTTACAGCCTCAATATTGCAACAGATGACGTCGTCCTCATAAATATAATATGGCCTCTAGCTCCTTTACAGATGAACTAGGGATGATCAAAACGAGATCAGACGAGATGGCAGTTAAACGCAAGCCTATAAAAACATTTTTTTTAAACTCCGGGTTTCCATCCCGACTGCTTCGCCAATTAAACAATCAATACTTTTGTTGATTGCTTGATTGATCAGCAAATACAGTTTGAGAATTATGGCGAATTTGACAGATTCTTCTGTAGTTTAATTGGCAAAGCAGTCAATACGGAAACCCGGATATAACAAGTCCTGCCAGATGTCAAATTTTTCATAAAGTCTTTGCACTCATTATCATCATCAGCCCGGAGACGTCCATTGCTGAACGAAGGCCTCCCCCTTAGACCGCCACACTGTACGACAACCTGCTATTTGCATCCACCGGTTGCCCGCGACTTTAACAATGTCGTCGGTCCGCCTAGTGGGAGGCCTTCCTACGCTGCGTCTTCCGGTTCGCGGTCGCCACTCAAGAACCTGTCGTCCCCATCGGTTGTCAGTTCTTCGAGCGATGTGGCCTGCACATTGCCACTTCAACTTGCAAACCTAATTATGCACTAATAGTATAGAAATACCCAAAAGTGTGGAAACACTTCATATATACAGGGTTAGTTGTAATCAGTTAGCATCCTTTTAAGGGTATATTCTGTACGTCAAAACAAACAACTTTTACTATCGGACCAACATTGAAAGCGCGAAAAAATTATCAGCTGTTCCATACAAAAACTTCATCGACATTGGGCAAAAAGTATGGAACAGCTGTTGTAAAAAAGTTATTATTATAAAAGTTATTTGTTTTGACGTACAGAATATGCCCTTAAAAGGATGCTAACTGATTACAACTAACCCTGTATAATCAATTTTACGGTTCCCGAAACATGTATATTCTGTCAATTCACTATTATCAAGTTTTAAGTTTTTTACATAAAGTTGGTAAATCAGGCTATTGTCAAAACTACGATCGATCGAACGTCACAAACAGGTCCCTAATATCTGATCCCACATCAAAATCGGCTGCAGCGAATTCAACTCCTCAATGAGCAAGAAACAGACATGATTTTGTTAAGTATAAGACAGTATTCAATGTGCAACATACCGATCCGAACGTTTTATGGAAGGTTTTAATTCGATTGGCGAAAAAATCTATTTGATCTTGACAGGCTTTAATTACAAAATTAGTGTAGTTATTGCAAAATATACCTACGCACTTTCTTATACAAAATTTAAAATATCTAAACTGGCCAAAAGCTGGAACACGGTTATCAAATCTAAGATGGTTCAGTCATCAAATTGTAATTGTTATATTGAATGTAGCATTGTAGTCTAATAGGCTTTATAGTTATTCTAGGGTATTTGCTTAGTCTAATATCAGATGAAACTTGTGATAAACTACCATAATGTAGAGTCATCCCATACTGTTAACCACACTACAAACAGTCAGTGGCACAAACGAACTGGTGGTGTTACACGTTTTGTCTTTTAGACAGGATGATCAATCAAAAACAGCACTCATCTGTCACGGACCAGAGATCGAGGGTAGCGATTCCAAGTGCGGGCTCCTGAAGCCAAATTTAGTGGTGCAACTAAAATTCGTGTTCGAGTCGGGAATATTAAAATTTGTGACTTAATTATGTTATTTGTTCCAATGTAAAACATTTCACATTTATTAGTTTCGTGTAGGTATTTTACAGCTGCTTATTAAATAGCATTACAAAAACAACATTATAACAATTTGTCTAGAACTTTATTACGCTACACAACATCATCATTTTGTGTCTTCTATAATCCACGAAACCCTACAAATAGCGTTTCGGTAGGACATTAATCGAAGATATTATTAACTTAGGAACAAGACAGTCATAGCAATATATTAGTCGCCCTAATTGCCCTGTTGATCTGCAGATAGTAGGCTACTTAGTGGCGTTTTGTCTGTGTGAGATTTCACTAGACAGTGATTTATAGTACTTGCCCAGACTTCAAATCTAGCATTTGTGTCAAAGAAAGATTAACAATAATTTAGATGCAAAATTACGATTACTATTTTCATAAAGCTTATATAGCAACAATTAATTCGTTAGAAGTTAGTAGAAAAACATAAAACTTGACTCAAACGGTACAACAAAAAATAAAATAGTACACGCTCTCTAATTGATTATCGAGCCAACAAGAAGAGACGAGACGGTCTGGCGCATCGCGAACGAATGAATATAAACATCAGCTAACACCCAATTTTTCTTTAATAATTCATAACAAACGAAAAGTGGAAATGTGACATTAACAACCGAAAGCCGAATGGGTCGAGTATAAAAAATGAAGCCTTTAATAACCACAGGCTTTGTTGTTCTGCAGTCACAAATCATGTCCAACGGTCTCGCAGCATAACGAATATCAGAAGGGAATCTACAACAGTTTTGTTACTTTGAAATTTTATTTAAGCATTACTCTACTCTGGCATAAGGTCTCAAGTACTTATAATATCATGGCACATTCAGACAGACAAAAGTGTTGACGTTAATAAGAACGTGTAAGTTAAAGTTCCGTTTGGATAGGTACATTATGTAGAGTACTAACTCATAATGAAGCTATCGTCATCAGCCATAAAACGTCCACTACTGGACGAAGGCCTCCCCCTTGATAGGGGTTGCCATAAACCCACGTTTGGCAGGCGGCTTGGGGATCGCAGAATACTCACCACCGTTAACCAAAAAGACGCTGCTGCCCGTCTTCCGGTGGGTCTGGTTGCAGTTTAAGGACATACCCAGGTCCAATGAAGCTGTAATAGGCTAGATGACTGGTTTTTTTTATTGTCCTATTCAAATGTGGCCCATAAATATAGCTGATTAATGAAAAGAAAATTAAAATCTGATCAAAAATAAGCAACTTAGCAACGTAATAATAAGCAACGTAAATTAGCATTTTGATATCATGTTAGACAGAGAGGCGAAACTGCAAATCGTGACGTCACTTGTCAGGACGCCATATAAATTATATTCTGACAAGTAAGGTGTGACGTCATTTTTTGTTTTGTGGGAAAAGGACAGAGCTGTCTTTAACAAAAACTTTAAACGCTCATATATCAGAGCATTATTAACCGATTTAAATAGTGTTTTCAATTACCATACTATATTCACTTAAATTCTTCATCAAAGCTATTGGTTTCAACGATTTAAACATCAGTCATCTAGCCTATTATTGGTTCAGTGAGTTGAAATAAAAAAACAGGTAACAACATCTTAGGGTATCCTCTCGTTTTCCGCATGCGTTAAACGCAGATCTTCGAGCAATTTCAGATTCAGTAGTACGTAACCGTAACAAGCTTTGTTTAATAATTCTTCATAGCAGAGACGTAGATCACCTACTGATGTTTATTAATCTACTTGTTGTTTGTTATTTTGGCGACGCCGTCATTCAGTACAGGCACCAAACTGGTCTCTACGAGTTTTGGCTCCGGATTTATTTTCTGGACGAAGATAATGTAATAAGCTAAGGTTAATGGGTATGTTAGGCAACGATCGATGTGTTTGAAGCTTTTAGATTTTTTGATTTATGTACTGTTTTGCGACTGTTCATGTTTGACACGTGTACAAGTGCACAACACTTCTTTGTAGAGTAAATGACCTATTGTTTTCTGTATTTAACTATTGGAAGAGTATCGTAAATAATTATAGCACATCAAGTTTTACTTCAACTGCAAAAGTAATATTGAACATTAGATTATAAATAATATGTTTAAATATTAAATGCCAGCAACGATGACAAATTCTAGATCACAATGTGCCAGAATCATTAAGACATCAATTAATTTATTAATTAATATTGTATAATTTTCATGAAGCAGTTTAGGTTCTATGTAAAAAAAATGCATTTATTAAACATTTATTTTACATTTGACCCTATAATTACATAGTTCTAGGTTTTTGTTCGTCATCCCGGCTGACCGTCACAATAAACACAACAAGAGTTTGACAGCACAATTACGGGTATCAAGCGCTGACCTGCTGGACAACATGTCTCATTTTCTGCATGATCATATAGCGCGGTGACTATAAATGGTGAGGTATATTTTGTATTGAAACAATCGGACCCGCACGGGGGTCCCTTGTCATGATGGACTAGCTCGTGACTATTCGATGTCGGTGGAAAACAGAATGGGTTGTCGTGGACTTGGTACCACGCATGTTTACGCAGCTTTTAGGTATGTTAGCCATGCGTGACTATTCGATGTCGGTGGAAAACAGAATGGGTGTTGTCGTGGACTTGGTACCACGCATGTTTACGCAGCTTTTAGGTATGTTAGCCATGCTTGACTATTCGATGTTGGTGGGTGGAAAACAGAATGGGTATTGTCGTGGACTTGGTACCACGTATGTTTACGCAGCTTTTAGGTATGTTAGCCATGCTTGGTATTTTTGACACGAACCCTAAGGGCGTCTCACTAGGACACCAAAGCGGCGTCACTGGTCGCGATACCGTGTTGTCCTGAGCTACCAATCGATTTTTAATCGAAGACGTTAGCGGGTGATTCGGTTGTCGCCCAAACCAAATTGATTGCGTAATCAAGCGGACACCAGGTGAGGTAGCCTCCATATAATTCTATACATTTTGTTCGTAGCGCGACTGGTATCCTAGTGAGATATAAACCTTACTTTCTTATTATTAAACGTGTGATAGCCTCGGGATAGTTAATCTGTTTATGATTTCCGTTTCTTTTCAAATTGGTAGCTCGGTGGAAGACAAAAGTCCATTGACTATTTTGAACCTACTCCACATTTTTTTAAAATCGAGTGTCGAGATTCGCGGTCATAACACACGTATGCAAGATTTTAGCATCAAAATTACGTTTAAAGTAATCACAAGGTGTTTAATATTCTTGTTTAAAAACCATTCCAAACAATATAACTCCTTGTTTTCCACAAATTTTAACTCAGTTACTGTTTTCGAACGCATTTTCTCTACGGGGGTTCACACACTTCCTGTAGATCTCTGTCATTGGCCATTGTTTTTTTCGACTGCATTGCCTCCGCTTATTAGTTTAATTTCCCGGAGTAAATCCAACACGCCCTCTTCGTGATTGTGATAAGTAATCGTGTGAAAGAAGTGCATCTTTGGGGTGCTCGTGGTGTCAAACGCGACGGCCGGCATCTCAGAGGACGCTCCCACCCCAGCCAAGGAAAGGTGACCGGGGCTCTGTCGATGACGCGTAAGCCCCTCTTACGGATTGGATTAAGCTAAGACCTGACCTGGCTCGGTAAGTTTCCAACCCCTGTTGTGCTTCCTCTTTCACATTGATAAAATATATTTATTTTAGTGTATTAAATATACATTCCACTTCCACAAGGTTATTGTTATGTATCACTGTTGTATTTCATATTATTTCCTAGCGATGACAGCTTAGTAGTAAGCACGTTTGGTTAGTTTCTATTCCAGGCTAGGTGTGTCTAATGTGTTAGACCAACCGAATTTGTTGAGCTGTCGTCTTAAAAGGATTCCGTCTACCATACAATTGAATTCAATTTTACTACACTTTGGCCAACGTTATCTATAGCGTCGAACAGCGACCAAGCCAGTTCCAACTGTATACTGAGTAAAATAGAATAGATATACTGTAATAAGTTTTTCAAACTTAAAAAGTCCAGAGCACAAAAAAACACATTACAATAATTCACAAATCGTGAACCAAGAAGTATTGAAACTGCAGGCATTTCAATAAGCACGTGCCTACACGTGAGGAACATTTAATACTGATCCAGCTTTAATTTGGGATGCTCACGAGTTGCGTTTCACTCTCGACGGGCCACGACGAGGATTTAGTGCGAGGTCGAGGAGCACTGGGTATGTGGGTCCTGCGGGCCTTGTTTATGGACCTGCTGCGATGAAAGTAAAACTGAAAGGTTTATCAGTAACCGGCATACGATTTTGGAGTGAGATTAAGGAGTCCGATAATTATGCTGTGATAATCTTAGATCAAATACAAAATCAAACCTTAAAATTAAAGTGGCCCCGCGCCAATACTTACTTACCTTTCCAGCTAATATTAAAAAGTCCACAAGCGGATATTGTTTCTTTTTAATAATAAATTTCCTGTGATTGCGTTCTAAAACATTTGTGAGCATGTAAAACATTCGGCATCGCAGCACGTCACTCGATTGGCGCGGTCACACGCGACTGAGAACAAAACAAGGCATATTACTCTATTTATGCCTTGTTTTGACGGTACCATTTTCGAGTGGCGATCGGGGATCTACCCTATATTTCATCACAGGTGATAATAACTCAAAAAAGACTAGAAGTCAGACAGACACATGTCAGAGTCAAAGAGAGAAAGTTAAAATCCCGGCATCGTATTTGTGTTGCTTTTTGGTATTTGCTTGTCCCCTTGTGGGGATGCAACATGCCAGCTATGGCATAAAAAAATAATAAGAAAAAGTCTAAAGTTCTCGAAGTTATGGGAGACTTTAATAGAATAGCTAGCTGCGATGATGGCGCTGTATACTGACGGAATCACATGTCTGAAGTCTGATTTCAGTTACTATGAGTTCTAGAGTAAAAAATAAAGAATTTTCTATCTAATCGAACAATACAATAAACATGAATTTCATTGCTACATTTGTACTGTAACAATTTGTAGACATGCCAATTAAAAGTTCCGAAAACACCATGCTCCGTTTATGAAAATCCTTCAACAATAGAAGTCATAAAAAGAGACAATGCCATGCCCTTGACCAAATCGGTGAGACATAACAGAGTCTGAAATGATTTCGACATATTTTGTCTGGCGGACTGCGGCATGGGCGGTTTATGTCAGCGTGATTGATTGATGAAACACCAATGCGAAGGCCGTAGATCTAGACGAAAACAAACCATGAATTTGAAGGCCAATTGGTTATTCTTTGATGCAAAATAATAACTAACGCTTCACACTAAGTTCCCCAATAGGATTCACTATTTTTCACAGACATGGGTACCAATTGAGCTGTATGGCAGTCAAGTCAGTTAGCTATCAGCTACGGACAGAGTTTTGAGGCGAATTTATAATTACTCTATACTAATCGTTTAAAATGACACCTCGCTTATTATGGAAATGTCGTAATTCGTTTTATTGATCAAGGATTCGCAGGCTATTTGGTGGTATAGAATACATAACAATACAAGAAAAAACTAAGGTAATTCCGTTTCACAGTATTGAACAAGACCAGGAAATAGTACAGTAAAATTAATACGACGAACTAATAGAACCATCTCTATATCATCAGCCAGAAAACGTTCACAGCTGGACGAAGGCCACCCCCTTAATAGGGAGGGGTTGCTGTAACACCTTAAATGCTTATGTAATGCTGTAAATGCTTGGCAAGCGACTTGGGGATCGATCGGGGATCTCTGTTAAATAATAAGAATATTTTTTTCGTTAGGTTCCATTCTTCAGGATTCGTCAGAGCGAACGTCATCAATAGGGAGATTATTACACGATTTATCTTTAGAAAAATTGGTTTGTCCTTTGTTCGATTGACCCATAAATAAATTATTGACAGTGGAGCGTACGCGCCTCGTCTTATGATAAGATGTGATATGGGAAGTGTACTAAGGAGATATAGAGTATGTCGGCCACTGGCGAGATATGGGGCGGTGTGCTACGCCATAGCAGGGAGGAGGCCGAGGTGTCACTCCGCAGTTTAGGTATGTTCGGCCGGCTCCGCGCGGAAAGGACATTACAGTGGCCGCCCGCACGCTAGCCGCGTCGCGTCAATTTCTACAAGGAAACTGCACATTCGCGTATTTTTTGTAATAGGTCTCGTCAACTTTTACTTTTGCACGATTGTTATTTGAAATTGTTTCAAATAACAATCGTTCAAAATCAGAAATCAGAATAAGCGTTAGTTTTTTTTTTTGTTCTGGTTATATATGTCTTTCCAATAGTAATAGGTAGGTAGTAGCACAGAATAAATAATAGTGCTACGTAGTAGTAGATACTACATAGGCTACATAGCTGGTAACTTACACTAATAAGTATTCTGTGTATATTCACAATGTCGTCGGTCCACCTAGTTGCGTGCTACTGCATATGGCATGCATATGGCAGGTTGGCGTACAGTGTGGCGGTCTAAGGGGGAGGCCTTAGTTCAGCAGTGGACGTCTCCGGGCTGATGATGATGATTATGTGTAAATATCATGAAGACAACCCTAACGTTACACGTGCCGCGTCAGGAGGGACACGTGATAGAAAGAGAGCGGTATATCTAGGTTAATATAGCAAGCGGTATCCAGCGGTGTGCGAGTTGAATTGCTACTTTATTGCCTCGTAGATAGAGTCCTTATTTATTTTAACTCCTTTGCGGTGTTAACTTTCTGTACGTAGTACTATTATTTATTCTGTGACCATAGCCCGCGCGGTTTAGGCCGCGGCGGAAGACACTCCGGGCATACATTTTGAACGGGACCAAGCACACCGTAACAAATTTCTCATGGCGGCCGTCTCGCTCGCGAGCACCTGTTATTGTGCGTGGTGTGTGGGCCGGCCTTATTCTAAGCACAAAAACCGCGCGTCAAAATAATGTATAAGTATTTCTTAGTTAAACTGAACATGTCAATTAGGTCAAAATAGAAAATATAACAAGTAATTAAAAAAAAAACAACCGACTTAATTTTAGATCAACTAGATCACATCTTTTTTCTAATTATTTTGATTTAAAAGCCAACCTACTGAACTGATTTCGATAAAATGTATATGGGACCACCTCTGAAGTTTATGACCTACTGAAGTAAAAATATTAAACAAAATCAATTCATAACTGAAGGAGTAATCGCGTAACAAACCTTAATTTTTGAAGTCAGTTGAAACTTCGTGTAATGTAATATCAATTAAGTTATACAAAGAACTTCACTGGAATAAATAAAAAAAGATTCATCTGATTTTACTGCCGTATGCGCTTGCGATCAATTTTGTTTCTATGCAGTAACGAGATAAGATGGACCTAAGAAAAGTGAAATGATAAGATGGACGATTAGCACTAATTTGCAGATACTTTCCTTCTGAAACACTGAACCAAAGCCGCCAATGAAATACTCAAAATATCTGAAGGCCTACATACCCAAAACATCGTTTTCTGAATATGAAAGCACCGGAATCAGTATGTGGTATGCTGCAGCACTGGACAGCACACCTTATCTTAGTGCGACCGAGTGATTTATACTCCAAGCGTGGTAACGATGCTATCTCCTAATACATCATTTGTTGGTGCGCATCCTTTCATTGTCAAATACTCGTAGTCCACTTTTATTCCCCTCTTTATGCTTGAGGGTGTGGAGAAGATAAGGCAAGAATTCTATTGAGCACTGCAACGTATTTTAGTTTTAGAAGATGTCGTAGCTCTGTCGAAACTGTTGAGTTTAGATTCCCCAGTTTTCAAACAAAAGATCTTCAAACAAGAAGCGTTAATGAATCTTCAAAACAAAACATGAAGACAATGGTGTCGATTCTGTTGCACCGCTCACTAAACTAAACTTAATTTGACAGGACGAAACCTGTTGGCATCCTTTTCTAACATATTGAAATTAAATAAGACGCGTTTAATTTTAGTCCTGTCAGATTAGTTTAGTTTAGTGAGCGGTGCAACAGAATTGACACCATTGTTAACGCTAGTCCCGGAGTAAAGAAATCGTATCGCATAACCCTAGGGCCAAAACCTGCCTAATAAATCTCAATCAAGATCACGGCCTCGATACGTAGACCCGACGTCTGTCGGCGCCTCCAGATGCCGATGATAACTCTTACAACTCTTACATAACCAGATTCGCGCGGTAATGAACCGATTGTTTTGTTTTACACGCCCTTTCATTGTCAAGGTTGTCAGACGTTACCTAATGTATAAAGACTCTTTGGTCTATTATATTCTGTCCATAAAGCTTTTTGACAGCTCATGCAATGTTGACGACATAACTTTGTAAAGCGCCTAGCAAATTATATCCCATACAAATAAATTCGTTAGATCTAGCATTACCTTTATACTTTACAACGTTGTGTCAACTGTCGACGTAACCTTGTAATGCTACATCAAATGTATGGGATATACTTTGCTAGATGCTTTACAATGTTATGTCGTCAACTTTGTATGAACTGTCAAAAAGCGATTGACATAATAATGGATAGGTAAATGTATTTGTATTAAATACCTATTTATCTAAAGCTCACAATAAATAACGAAGCTGTTTGTGAATGTTAAGATAATCTAAATGAATAAATGTTTGGTACCACAAAAAATGAAAGCTAAAAAAATCAGTTTAGCATTCTTAGCCATCAAAAGCGAAAGACACTTTTTATCTGTGATCGAAAGCTCATCTCTGTAACACAAATCGTCAACGGAGCTTATTAGTGAGAAACGTTGTAATCTATTAACAGGACGAGTCGGCAGGCAAGGCCTTACTATTCTGAAATTATGTTAAACCCTAGCAGTCAGCCACTTTCATTTATTTTTCTCATAATCAGCCATAAATTAATTTAAAAAAATCACTCTGCTTTCATCTCTACTGCCTTGGATTTAGAGTTGACCAAGTCCTTTTGTATTAGAGGGTAGGTTGAACGTGATTGACGAAACAAGATGATTATCAGTTAAAAATGCGTGTGGCTCATCGTGAACTATCGACGTATGAACTTATTTAATAAGGGGATGAGTTAG
Source organism: Erannis defoliaria (assembly GCA_905404285.2). Classification (NCBI taxonomy): domain Eukaryota; kingdom Metazoa; phylum Arthropoda; class Insecta; order Lepidoptera; family Geometridae; genus Erannis; species Erannis defoliaria. The sequence continues at coordinate 2,962,062 of FR990066.1, read as the reverse complement.
GAACATTGACTTATGAATATAAATAGCTAATAGGCAATATTTGAATAAGCTTTGTGTGGGAAATAGAAGGTCAATTGTAGAAATGTTAGTTGACGGGTCGGACGGCTGATCGTACTTATTAACGTATGCTATGGATTCACGATGAATTCGGAATTTAACGGCATGGGATTAAAGATGATCATTATTTCAAAGGTGTTACCTTATTCAAATATTTCCACTTTCGTATAAAAAGTACAAATATAAAGGTCGCTAATCTATATATATAAAAGGCTGTGTCCTGACTGACGGACCGACAGACAATGCCTGTGCCCAAACCGCTAAAAAGTGGTGAATTTTGGGAGCGAACCGACCGACCGAATTTCTTCCGTACGCGGACGAAGTCGCGGGCGACCTCTAGTAGCATATTAAAGACATGTTTACCCTCGACGCCCCTAACAGATTTGTTTCAATTACCTAACCTATTTAACGCACCATTTGCCGCCTACCTACACATACGTGACAATCGTACACGCTAACTCTTCGTAATAAGGTACAATTTTCAATACAAGTATTGATGTTATTCGTCAACTGTGAAACTACGAAGTCACATACATGTATTTGTGGTTGAATGAAAAAATGTGAAAGTAGGGGCAGCTTATACGCGTTGGTTTGGCATTGGCATCACGAAGGGTGTAGGATTTATGTGTAGCTATTTCAGAAATATAGAAGTTGTTTTTTTTATTTAAAATACTAAAATAGTAGGTAATATTGTACAGCTGCTCTGCTTCAAATATTTACTAATCTGACGTCACTATAAAATCTGTGAAAAAAAGGTTCAACAATACTGAAGGGTAAGTATGTACTCATCATTATGAACAACTTTTACTATGGGGCCAACCCTGAAATCGCAAAAAAAAAGTTCCATACATTTTGTCCTAGGTATGAACTTTTTGTATGGAACAGCTGATTCATAATTCACGATTTCAGGATTGGCCCCATAGTAGAAGTTGTTCACAATGATGAGTACATACATAGCCTTCAATATTGTTGAACCTTTTTGTTACACATTGTAATAGAAATATCGAGAAGAGTCGAGAACACTCAAGGACAGACGTCAGCACAATCAATTACAGTAAACTGGGCTGCTTAATCGACTGTGAAACTTATTTGCTGTGACGCTGACTTCGATAGGGGCTGGGGGAAAGTGATGAAACGTAAGCCAGGGGTCTCGTATCAGGGATTTAAGAAAGGTAGCGATCGTCGATTTGTCGAAAGATTTCGAATAGAGTAACCTACTTTCATAAAAATTACTTACTACGATATTATGAAAACATTTACCGCTTCATAGATAATCTCACTTTCATTTGTAAAAAAAAACAACTTCCTATTTTTTTCCAACACAAGTGTCAATATCAAAAGATATGAACAGCAAATTATAGCTTCGTGCCCCTATACCAGTTACAATAGTCATCATAAACTAACGTAAAAAAAGATTGAGTGACCGGTATATGGATCTGGATCAATGGTCATGGTAGGTGGTCCGTTCTTAGAATCACCCTTTGGGACAATGCGACAGTGTTTATTAAAGGGGTTGCTTGTATTTAGGGTAGGATACTGATTTACTTTTAATCGTGTGCCAGATATGATCTCGGTCCGTTCAGTGTTTTGTTACCGGGTGTTATTTGTCGCTTTTTTGGACTAATTTGGATACCACACGTGCGGTGCGATGTGAACTCAGGTTACGTATAGGAATGTAATTCATGATATACAGTGCGCTGAGGTTTTATTTGGGATAAGTATAAAGTTGTATGAAATCAGAGTTACATTTTTTAATTACTATTTTTCTTACTTGGAGAAAGACATTCAAGACAACGACAGGCGTAGAAACGTAGTCGGAAAGCGAAACGTGCCTAAATAAACGAGTTTCTCGTCTTAACGCTTCTTGATCTCGATATATTTCTATCGAAGCCGTTGAGGTTCTTGTTAAGGCAACGTACTGCATTTTTGCAAATATTGATATGTCGTGGTTGGACATAAAGGAGTTTATTACACTTATTTCGTCCTAGTAATACCACCTAGTAGTAGTAGTAATTACGACTTTGAACATTAATAATGTACAAAATGTTCTCGACAACATACAACCGTATCGATTAAAAATACGAAAGGAATGCGCAATAAAGACTGTCCAGTAAGACACAATGTATAATGTTACTTCGACAAGAAAAAAGCAGGCGACTAAGAAACACGGGTCCTGTCAGTTCAAAAGCAAAACGAGCGTCGTGTACACCTTGCACACAGGACTTTCTTAAAAAAAATAAAGAAGTTAGATACTATTTTAACCGGCGTTTTTTTTAAGTCTTGCGGGAAAAGTAGAGATGTTTTAGGAGCGGTCGACAGTTATAGCAAATGGCCCCAAGTATTCCAAATGTACGTGGTCTCACAAAGTAAAAATTTTAAGATCATCGTAAACAAGTGTCTAGGCGTTAATTAATTAGTAAACCGACCATGTTTTTTATGCTATGTACTTACCACATTTTTTACTTTGGGACAAAAAAAATATATAGGCTTGCGTTTGACTACCATCTCGTCTGATGTTAAACGAAGATGCAGCCTACGATGGAGCACGGTTGCCTAGATGAAAGCGTTTCACTCGCGACTTGAAGACACTCAGATTATAATTATCAGGAAACACTCACTCGGGCAGCCCATTCCACTGTTCAGCAGTACGAATAAAGGAATTGAGAACATTCTAATTGTTAATCCTTTTGGTGAAGGAGAGGCCTAAATCCAGCAGAGGACTAAGGTGGGCTGATGACGTTCATCTTTATATTGGTCTTTTGTCATATGCCATGCCGATTTATGCCATTGTCGTCCCGAGAGAGTTCGTCCCAAATAAAAAAATCAAAATCAAATAAATCGGCCCAAAATATATTTTAATTTATAAATTCTCATTTCGTCCTACTTTCAGCTCCACACTCGGCCCAAGTTTTGCCAAGCTTGCCGATTCCAATTTACAACAAGAGGAAAACTAATAATATTTTGCAGTTTCCTCTCAGCTAATAGTTTCTCATCACGTACGATGAAACAATTGTAACACAATACTATTATTGTCTACGGGAGAAACCCAGCACTACAATAATGTGTGGTCAAATCGGTATTGATACGTTATTCATTCTCAGACAATTTATCAGTATTCAGTGACGAACAATGAAGGATGGGAAGCAATCGGCGGTCATGATCGCCTGATTAGAATTAGACCACAACTGTTATGACGGCATGTGTGATATGTGTATGATTCATAAAGGTGTAGAGTAGGGTTAGACGTGACTACCATCAGGTATTAAGAGTTGGCTCATAACTCATTGGCAATGTAAAAGTTAAAAATCACAAAAGTTATGTGTGTGAGTATCACAGATAAGCATATGACATATAAGATGAACTTAATAACATGAACTTTGTTTTTAAGGGTCAACCCACACGTACCACAAACACACCACATCGCAGCGGCAAAATGTGGTGACGCTGTGGCTACGTGTCAATAGTGTCGCTGTAGCTATTTGCAGTTGCGTTGTGGTGCCGACAAAATGTCGATGTGGTTGCGTTGTCGCTAACAGTTGCGATGTGGTAGCGTTGTCGCTAGCAGTTGCGATGTGGTTGCGTCTTGTGCAGATACAGTTCGACTCTGGCTTGAGCAGTTTCGACTCTGGTTTGAGCAGCTTCGACTCTCTGAGCGCGCACTGTCGTTGCGTCGCCGCAACGTTGTATCTGCGATGTGGCAACGTTGTATCTGCGATGTGGCCGGCGGCTATTTCACTGTGTGGTGAAAGCTAGTTCACACGGTGGTTGCGTTGTGGTCGATAACGACGGCAAAATGTGGTACGTGTAAATTCTACTATTCATTTTCAATACAAAATATGCGCCCGACCACGTGTTGTGGTTGTAGTGTGGTTGTGGTACGTGTGGGTTCACCCTAAATCAACCGACTTCAATTTCGATTACCTGATGACATATTTTTACCAGTTATTTTTATTAAAAAACCTAACTTCAGAACCGATTAAGTAAAAAATTCTGCGGGTTTATAAGTATTTAACAACCATTCAAATAAATAAAGCTTTTTTCAAATCGGTTTATCAATTATCGAGTTCTGAGTACCTCCTCCTTTTTTTGAAGTCAGTTAAAAATAAATAGTACCGCGACATACACACGGTCACGTCGAAACTATAATTAGTTTAGTTACTTATTTGAAAAAAAGCTTTTTTCAAATCGGTTTATCAATTATCGAGTTCTGAGTACCTCCTCCTTTTTTGAAGTCAGTTAAAAATAAATAGTACCGCGACATACACACGGTCACGTCGAAACTATAATTAGTTTAGTTACTTATTAGTATCTATAAATTAGGATGAACCTGTGTATGTCAAACCAAACCAAGCTCAGAGCGTGGTTACTAGAGAATTTGTTTTATGACATTTAAGCCTATTTGGAAATAAGAGATTATTAACGTATTTTTATAAATTAATTCATTTTATTAGGTGATTATTTTTTGTGACATACTTAATGAAATTTGACGTAGAACTTTGGTGTTATCAATTAACTTTTGTATTGTATGCCCTAAAACTGCATCCAGAAACACCAGCAGAGGACGGCAGCAATCTTCTCAGTTAACGGTGGGGAGCATTCTGAGATCCCGAAGCCTGGCAAGCGTGAGGATTACTCTGTCATCGATTGTCACGTTTAAACGATTTTATACATTCCTCTCTGTCCCTTAAGCCCGTTTTGTATCAGGTGAAATTGTTACAGAATAGGTTTTTCTAATACATTTTGCTAGATAAATCATAGACCTCTATAATCTGGCTTTGGCTTTAGGTACGAGTGAAGTTTGGCATTCTTATCGAATTATCGCTGCAAAACAATATAAAATTATTTAGGTGAATTGCAATAAAGTCTTTAATGCACACCGTTCAACGGCCAATTTATCAACTCTGGTGCGGTCTCTGTCACAATAAATATCCATGACCACTTTATTTATCACTGAAGTTGTATAAAACGTCTATATGACAAGGTTTACGGCAATTAAACCGCCAGCGTTGAAAAACATCAAAGTGCAGATCGCAAAAAGAGGGTTCCGTATAATTAAATCCGATTTGAGGTCCTTAGCAAAAACTACCTAAAGAAGCGACTTCGACTTGCCTACTTTTAATTATTTTGTGAGTTACTGTAGAACTTGAGACTGATATACGTAGTAGGTTTTGCGTCTATTGTGTTCTCACTGACACCTATACAGTACGGAACCCTAAATATAATGACAACAAGCCAATCGTTCGATCAAAACCGGCTCGTGTCACAGATAACGTCATTTTAATAAGTGATCCGTGATTTTCAAGTCTAGCGCGAATTCCAGAGTACGAGACCGATGTAAAAATGATAATAATCGATGGAAAAAATAATAAATATCTAAAATCAGGATTAAACTTCTATTCGTACATATTTACCACGTTGAATTGAAACAAAAACACTCACTTCCTTACTAATAGACGTGGAGTAGCGTCGGAATAGCTAATCCATCTTTTGTGTCTTCCTTTCATACCGATCTATATTTTGATTGATGAGACTAAAGAGGGATTAACTATTCAGAGAGTCATCTACGTTTATTAATAAGGGGGCTAGTGTAATACCTAGTTGCGCTATACGGTTATAGTATACAATATACAAAATACCATGTCTAGTTTGCTCCTGGTTAGATAGCGGATTGCCATAGTGACGAGCACCGCGAGCAAGTGAGTATGACAGACAGTGCGATTGCTATAGATAATTATGTGTGGGGCATTGTCCAGCCAGTGTAATAGTGTTGAAACGTAGGAAAGGATAAGCCAACCCCTACAAGGACCATGACTAGGAAAAGTATAGGAAATACTCGATCAAAATAAATCATCGAAAAAAGTGCATTAAAAAGCGGAGAAGGCAAATAAAGTACTTTATACCTGCTGTCTTGCCCGTAGAGTCGTAATAACTGCAGACTGAGAGACCTGGTGGAGGCCTCCCTCTTTAGGAAGCTGCGTCGCCGAGGTATCCAACTGATCTGAACAAATCTAGTCTATACAGTCATATGAAACCATAGAAACGACGAAGAAGAATTACCGAACTTCTCTACAACGACCGATCTTTTGAAAGACATGTTAAGAAGAAAACTCGGAAAGAAGAGTGACATTAAGCCATATTGAACTATAACATACAAGGCAATGCGTTCACAGATCTCTGAAAAAGTCGGTGACTCAAATAAAAACCTTAGAATCCATCGACATTAACAGCAAAATAGTTTTTACGGGCCTGCGGGGCTAAATTGGCTACTTTAGCCCCGCTAGGCGGCGCCAAAGGTAACTACTTCCTCCCCGCAGCGGCGCGTAAAATCGTATACATACCACGGAAGCAAGTAAAGAAGCCTCAAATATCATGTTACATGAGATCTGAGCCATTCTTTACTTTTTCTCCCTGGGTGAGTATTCTACTATTTTTGTGACGGCAGAACCGATACAAAATCCTATCATTGATAGGCTCTCTGAAGCCTAGGCCACCTCTGAAGTATCACCTACCAAACAAAAAAAGAATCATCAAAATCATTTCATAATTGGCGGAGTAATCGCGTAACATACGTACAAAAAAACAAACAGTCGAATTGAGAACCTCCTTTTTTGAAGTCGGTTGAAAAGAGATAATAACCATAACCGCCGCCTTACCGTCAAAAGGTTTCCTCAACAATGCCAACAGGCATTTTCTCACAGAATACGAATGTGACTATTTCATTAACTATTTAGTCGTCTTTCATCGCGGTATAATTTTGGAGAGATATATGCAGAAACATTCTAAATTTTACTATGTCAACACTATGGGGCAACATCTGAAGCTTATATTACCTATAACAAGAATGCAGTAACTAAGTTATCTTAACACGTACTTAGACGATTAAAAACAGGCCGTCCTAATCCTCCTATCTTACAATTCTTCTAAAGGATTATTACAAACCACTTTTGAAGACAGACATGCACCATTTAACATGAAAAATCTCCATCACATTTTTAAAGAAGTTCACACTTACATTCACTAACAAAATAAAAAAAACTTGGTGACAGCAATTAAGTATGCTGTCTCATTAACGCCACCCCGAGAACTCATCAACTGATTTAACACGTGTTGAGTACAAAAAGGAATAAATACGAGCACCAAAAAGCTCCAGATTTCTACCATACACCCTTAATTTAATCAAAAATGCCAAACTCATTGCACCTTACCGCTGAGCACCGAAAAGTGAATTTCCAATGAGCGTTGAGGTCTCCCATAATCATCGTACCACAAAATGCTTCGATTGATAAATAGACCAAATTCCCTTTCCTACCGATTCTCATGCCGTCGAAATTAATCGAGTCTCATTTGTTATTCGCTAGGGAATTCCGAATGATAAGTGCATGCACTTTTATTTATCGAAAGCTTTTATTTTGAAGGAGTGATACAACAATAAAAATAAAACAGGCTAAGATCGAGACTGACTGGCGCAACGAGGGTTACGAACAACAATATGGATCGCGTATTCAGAATCATGAACAGAAAAAGTTGAGGTTGATGAAAGTGAAACGCGTTTTGGAAATTGCGTAGTCCCAACTTCGAACGGTAAATGCTCCAAAGTTGAGAAAAAAAACTTACAGATCTATGCTTATCTACAGGATATTTTTCGTGTTGAAACAAGCTCCCGATATTTCGGCGCAATTACATGACTTATGTTCACATGGGCTCGAAACTGAGAAAAAGAAACCTAGACAGTTTAATATATACACGATTTTTGGGGATTTGGGACACGGAAACTTCAGTCCCAAAAATATAAAGGTATATATAAGTATATAAATATTCTGTTGTATATAAGACTGATAAAAGAAAACGTTTAAAAACAGTTTAAAAGATACACGATTTTTGGGACTGAAGTTTGTAGAGGTACTTATATTTGTTAATAATTTTCAAATAGAATAGAATAGCCTTTATTGCTGTTATGGTATATAAAATTATTACATTCAATTAGGTTTTTATCATGCTAAGAATTATATTATATTACAAATGTTTTTTTTTTAAACGTTCAAATTAATATAAATTACTTATTATTATTTAACTTTGTTTTATTTTATTTTCATGCATGCTTCACAAAACAGCTTGTCCTGAGACATAGGCCTCTTCCAGAGATTTCCACCCTGACCGATCCATTGCAATTTTCAAATAACAATATTATTTAAAAAAATAAAAAAAATAAAGTAAATATTCCGTTAATAATAATAGAACTTTAGTAACAACCGTGATAGTTTAAAACAGTGTTTTAATAATATTATGCTACAAATTTACGTACGAATCCGAACAGTTACTCAAAATATAATCAATTCCTTACCCAAATACCAGGGGGACTAGAAAAGAACCACTTTCTGTTAGCGTTAACGCCTGCTGAAAGGTAAAATTGTATGAAAATGACATTAGCAGTCACGTGACATTTCTCAAGCTGATGTCTTTTTCATACGATTTTATCTTTCCGTAGGCGTTAACGCTAACAGAAAGTGGTTCTTGTCTAGACCCTCAGCCCCAATACAGGAGAGAACAAAACATCGACTCCTTATATAAATGACATTCGAGAAAAATCCATCAGAGCAGAGAAGCAAAATACAATGGGTGTTACATTTTGGCAACCCACTAACTTATTCTATTGAATTTTAATCAAAAAAAAAAAATACCAGTGTCAGTGTTATAAAAAATTCAACTGTTACGTAATTACTTGTATGACTTGTAGTAGTAGGACTCTACTGCAGAGTCCGCCTGGAGAAATACCACACCTATGCCAGTTATTCAACCGCCAAGCAGTAGTGTGCAAGCATTACTGTGTTCCTGTTTGAGAGGCAATGTTACCAGAGAAATTACTGGGTATGAAGAGATTTAACATCTAATATCTCAGGGTGATGAGCGCAGTGCAGTGCGGCGCAGGATTGTATTCGCAAGTTCACAATTCTGGCACTACTACTGTTAGTTGCAGGCGTGACGCTTACCAACAGGGGAACGCCTTGCTCGTCTCATCACTAGATTGTATAAAAAAAGAAATAAAAAAGTATGTGTTATGTCCTCATAATGAGGGTAGTTCCGGAAACGTCAGTCTGGTGCTACCAACCTAGCCAATAGTTCAGTTCTCTGATATTAAGTGGAAATCGGTGCGTATATAATAGTGTGTTAAAGATATGATGGGTTTACTTAAACTCTGTCGATACAAGATGATTTTTCAAATGTTTCACATTAATATTATCTTTAGACCTTCCTCGGAGACACCGGGTGGTTGGACTAGCTGCACCGGGACTACGTACCAAGAGACCATGAGGGGCATGTCGTGCGGAAGTAGCCCGCGTACCAAGTACCAAGTATCTTTAGACATCTGCTAAACATCAGTGTACTCTACTAGAACCTGATATAGAAGACGGTTAACATTGAATAGGTAAGTTCAGATCAAAAATAAGCAATTTATAAGCATTTTAATATCATGCTAGACAGAGAGACGAAACAGCAAATCGTGACGTCACTTCCTCTGTATGCCAAATTTATAAAAATTCTATTTTGACAAGTAAGGCGTGACGTCATTTTTGTTTTGTGGGAAAGGGACAGAGTTGGCTCTACCAAAAACTTTAAACGCTTATATATCAGAACATTAATAACCGATTTAAATTATTTTTTCAATAAACATACTATATTTACTTAAATTCTTCATCAAAGCTATTGGTTTCAACTATTTAAACATCAGTAATCTACCCTATTGCCATACTGTTTTTTGTCCTATTGTCATTAGTCATACGTATCTAGTCATAAACTACTGTAGTCATAATAATACAGGCATAATTATATTTTGCCATTGTGTTTGTTGATCCTAATAGTAGTGTGTGGGTATACATCACAACATTAGTTTCAGATACAATTTTAATCGGTTAATAATGTTCTGATATATGAGCGTATAAAGTTTTTGTTAGAGACAACTCTGTCCCTTTCCCACAAAACAAAAAATGAAGTCACGCCTTACTTGTCAGAATAGAATTTATATGGCGTAATGCCAAGTGACTTCACGATTTGCTGTTTCGCCTCTCTGTCTAGCATGATATTAAAATGCTTATAAGTTGCTTATTTCTGATCAGATTTAAAATTTTTTTTCATTTATCAGCTATATTTATGGGCCACATTATAATAAAACAATTTTAAAAAACAGTCATCTAGCCTATTCTTAGGACCCTTAAAATGATACTATGCTACCTCATGTTACGTATATATCTCGATAAAACCTATTACTTTGGTTGACTGCGTATAGATTAAGGGCGTCTTAAGGGCGATTAATAAGGGCGGGGGATTAAGTTCCCAAGGCAAACTTTTTTGACCCTTTTAGAGTCCTATTCTGTCATAATTGCTAGAAACGGTTAATTCTCAATGCAATTTATGCATAATTTTGTCAGCTGCTAATGTTATAACATAAAACAACCTATCACACTGCTTTGGAATGTAAATAATAACCGATAAGCCGGCTTCTTACCTTACTAACCTTGAGTTATCATTTTGACTAAGTTACTACTTTGCAACATGTAAACATGAAGTTATTTATAGTACCTACTTAGCTGAAGTTAACCTCTGCGCATGTAAAAACTAGAATACAAAACATACATTTTCTTGTATCATTTTAAAGTTTTATGTTGAGTTATTATAAATTGTAAGCTCAGCATAGAATATTATAAACACAAAAGTGCAAAATTACCTTTGCTTTGAGAGCGAATACCGTATTTCTTCTTCCAGATTTGTACAGTGCATAGTACGCGAAACCACCGCCGAAAATACAGGCACACGTTGTGAACACTTTCTTGAATGGATTATTTACACTAATATTACTAACATTACGCACAGGTACCGGCGAAATATGAATTTTTTGCAATAATTTGCAAGAATTACGGCACAACGTCGCCATGTTGGTACTTAGTACAACGTCAAGTCAAATCAAACGTCAAATGTCAAACCAAATCGAGTCGGTTTGACATTCTCATGCTGTTTTTTTTTTTCTCTTTGTTATTGGCATCGCACGTTGTGCATTCTGCCAGTATCAAGTTTATGAATTTTCAAGTTTTTTGATTAAAACGAAGTCAAATATGTCGTGAAATCACAGTCAGTCACACAAAATTAGTCATAGTCGAGTCCAAGTCATGCCCTAGTAAAGTTGTGGGGAATTTGCTATGAGCTTCTACGGAGTTTTGAAAACAACACGAAAAGACATGTTTCACCATATTTTATCACTTGCCCATACTCGTGAATGTAATTCAACACTCAATGAGTAAAACACCACCATTTTTTATCATTAATTTGCGAAAATCCACAAGTTTAAGAAAATAATAGAATGCAACGACATGATTTTTCCGTGTTCCCGCCAAAACTCCTTCTCATGTCTCCTCATTCGCTGGTTTTATCAAGTATTTTTCATTTACTTTGGCATCATTCTGCCGGTATTAACGTTCTCAAAAACAAGTTTATACTACATATTGCTACGATTCAAAGTTTAACATTTACGTGAGGTGTTAACTTACTTTAAACACAATGGAAGACTCCATAATCCTAAATAGTATGAATTAAACCAATTTCTAAAACATCAGTCCTAATAGAGTAGATGACTAATGTTTATATTGTTGAAACCAATAGCTTTGATGAAGAATTTTTAAGTAAATATAGTATGTATATGAAAAAAATATTTATAACAGTTAATAATGTTCTGATATATGAGCGATTAGTTTTTGTTAGAGACAACTCTGTCCCTTTCCCACAAAACAAAAAATGACGTCACGCCTTAGTTGTCTGAATAGAATTTATATGGCGTACAAAGAAGTGACGTCACGATTTGCTGTTTCGCCTCTCTGTCTATATAAATTCTGTTCTGACAAGTAAGGCGCGCGGCGCGACGTCATTTTTTGTTTTGTGGAAAAGGGACAGAGTTGTATCTAACAAAAACTTTAAACGATCATATATCAGAACATTATTAACCGATTTAAATTATTTTTTCAATAAACATACTATATTTATATTACTTAAGTTTTTCATCAAAGCTATTGGTTTCAACGATATAAACATCAGTCATCTACCCTATTCGCCAAGCGCTGAACAACAGTGATAAAGATTACCTAGACTAGATTATAAAACGTTTCAAACTCACTAACATAAATGTTGTATAACCCTTTACACCCGAGATTGTACGATCGTGAGTTTTGACTTTGAAAAATTCTATACCGTACCCGAAATTATTTTTGCAAACGAAACCGACGTCGATCGATCGTGAGTCTATCTGAGAGCACGCTAAAGTGTACCTTACCACCATAGAAAACAAGTTACAACTTGTCAGCCTCCAAAAGGATGAGGTAAGGATGGCTGTGTTTTTTGGCACCAGCGCCCGCTCAAGTAAGTACCTTATATTTAAATTAAATAAAGAGATTTTTAAATATTTTTTCCTACATATTGCTTGTTTATTAGTTGTTGAAGAAGTTAATATGTGTTTTTTGTACATTACGTGAATAGTTTGTCGAGAATATCCTTCGAAATTTGAACTCGCACGATCGTAGCATGTCGGTGGTAGTATGTGAACTTAATATAAACTAATGTTGTACGTTATTTTTGTTGTTTCGGTGTTATATGGCTATAAAATGTGTTTATTTTATCACTTTTAAGACGTCCGATCAAGGAAGAAGCAATATGTGACTTTTAGAAGGTAGTAACATCTCCAAGATTGAAGATTTGGACGACGATGACGTAAAATTCAATCCGGATGTCCTATTTCGGCAACCAGCTGAAGAAAATGTAACAGAAGAGAAGTAGTATGACGAGGTAGTGGCAACTCCGTTGCCACCAGCATTTTTTTAAATTTTCGCGGTACCTGAAGCGTTTAAAGAGTTTTTTTTTCGAGAAATGGCAACATTATAAACCATAGATTTGAAAAAAAAATTGGTTTCAATGACAGATGTCATGAGTGTCATATGGGAATACGTTAAATCCGAAAATTTGGGCTGAAACGCAATTTTTTAAAAATCTAACTTCATCTAGGAATTTCGCTTCTACGCTGGAAAGTTTTTTGTATTATATTGATTATTTGGGATGTCTGGAGCCATATTAGGCCATATTTTTAGCAGTCACTTGGAAATATTTTTGTAAAATGCGTTTTGTGTAGGTGGCAATATAGTTGCCACTGCCTTAGCATGAGTGTATTATATTTTCGGGATATAGGCAGGGTTTTTGGTTTTTTATGGGTTTTTTATGAATATAAATGTTAGAAATATCTAAATTGATCTTACGCGTGATTTCTTGTTCTAATCTGGATTGATAGTTTGCTTTTTCGATGAATAAATAAGTAATTTTCAGAAAAAAATGCATTTCATTTCCAGGCAGTGGCAACTACGTTGCCACCACATTAAAAAAAAAAACAAAAACGCAAAAAATCAAAATACTCTCAATTTGCATTGCTTATCATATTATTAACAACTCCTACTGGCGTGTACGTTGCTACCACCTCTAGTTTTCTCTGCCTTATAAAGGGTTAATACCGTCTACAGCATCTACCTCTGGGTTTCCATTGATACAGCCACTCTCAGTGCCGATTGAGTCACCTCTCCAGTCAACACCGAGGACTACTACCCGAAAATCAAGAAGTTCACGTCAAAGGCCTTCTCGTTCAACTTCTGTCCCGAATGATACCTCGAGAGATGATCGAGATCACCTGCATGTAGTCGTGGAAGAGGGTCTATTTGTGGAAGATGACCAGAATCAGTTTCCGGGGTTGCAAGGAAGCGAATATGGAAGCAGACTGCTTTCACAGAAAAGGCACAAAAAATTGGTCATTATCAAGTTTTAATACATTTTTTAAAGATCTGTCAGTCGTTAATGCTTGAAGGCTTTACAGGAATGACTGCTGACTAATAAATTTCCCAGAAAATACCAGGAAAAGACTCAATTCCTTGACTTTTGCATGAATATTGCCGACAGCTTATTGGCATATCGTCTAAACCTGATCGTGCTCGTAGGGAAGACTTCGAAGATGATTTATCTGCTGCAGTACCTCGTTGAGACTATAAGATATACAAGCCAGCTATCGCACCATCGAACATTACGAACATTATCCTAGTAGTGATGATATAAAAGCACCCAGTTCCTGTCGATTAGAAGTTGTACCAAAATAAGATGTGAAAAATGTGACGTTTATTTGTGTCTATCTCGAGACAAACATTGTTTTAAGACTTATCATGTCACTAATAAGTAGATTTTATTCTATAAGAATTGAATAAGGCTGATTATTGATTAAATATATCACACACTCACGATCGTGCGTGTACAATTATTTCCTGAAGCTCACGATCGTGAGGGTCTGATTGCTGGAGACCAGCACCAGCAGGATTTTTTTCAGTATTTTTCTTATATGTTCTGGATACTAAGGAAACCACGTAACCACATTTTAACAGTATTTAAAAGAATGTCATCTCTCGGGTGTAAAGGGATAAATAAATAGGTAACTAACAAGTACCTAGCCAGTTAAGATTTATTTTGCCACACTCTTACAGGGTCCATGACTGTATCGTTAGTTCTTGGCGTCACTGTACTAGACTAAGATAGGTACTTGGTGCAATAAAATAAAAACCTGAAAAAAAAACCATTGACAAACATATTTCGTTACCTTTGGTACGACACGGCAACAGGTTTCGTTTTTTTCTGTTGAAAGTCATTCTTATTCACGGAGGTACTACCAAAATTTATTTAGTAAGCAAGGGCCTTACTTAAAAACGCCACTCAAAATTAGTCGCTGCTTAAGATGCTTTGTCAACATCTCACTTACGTGAAGTTGCACGTGCTAGAAAAGGACAGAGAAGTTTAAGCAGTGACTAACGGTTGAGAAGTTTTTTTAAGTAAGGCCGTAAGAGTCCGTGTTCTTATTAAAGTACGTAATTTTTGAAAATGAGTTTTCGTGATACGTATTTAGATTTGTACGTATTGGGGGAATTTCCGGCACACTTTAAAAAAAAAGAAGCTCATTGACGCTGACCAGACATATCTGTCATTGTCATGTTTTTTATTTTATGTGCCATAGATCAAAAATATTATGTTGTTTTGGGACTGACAAGTATAGTCAGCGCCATCTATCGAGTTGACGAGAACTGCTTTTTTTAAACGTTTGGAATATTCTCAATGGTCAGGATCAAGACAGGATTATTAGACCAAGTAAGTGACCTTGGTTGGTAAGGCCCAGTACCGCACCATGTAGCATCTCATTTACTCTAACTTATTAACAACTTTAGTAACCTCGGCTGTCTTCACTATTCATAGACCCTGGCAAAAGCGGTAAATTCAAAATGCGGATTCTGTAACCCATAAGAAGCAAATTAAATCCACTATGGCAGAGTCAGTAACAATGAACTTCTCCTTTGCTGCTGACTGTACCCACAAATGCTATAATCTAAGCCTACCTACTTATTATAGATTATAATATAATACTGCGCTGTGTCTGTTTAGAGTTAGGGCACAAAAAATAATAAAACCTCATAAAAATATGTTTTTATTAATAACATCTTTGACATTAATGACTATAAAGAGTAATTACCTCGCCTACACACATAATACCTACTAACATTAATATTTCCGTAATCACTAATTGAGTAAACTTGTACTCTCTCCACTATGGTGGTCATCGGTGACATTATCCATTTGTCCATGCACAACTTCTTCGGATTGAACTGTATGTGTTGCCGGATCAAAGTCCACTACAGTGGGTTCCTGAATGTCTACATTCATCAGCAAAACACGTCGCACTGTGTCTGCATTATCATACAAACCATATTCCGCCTGCCAAAGTATCGTAGTTATCAATTGCTGGAGATTCCCACGTGTACGGGGAGTCTTAATCTTCCTTATCTTATTTGCTACGTATTCGCCAAAGACAGAATATTCATCTTTATTATGTACGACATCTTCATAGAGAACTTTGTCAGCCTTTGGTATTGTATAGTAACCTGGTAAGCCGGTAGGGGATGGGACTTCTCGTTTGATGGTACGGTACTTTCTTTTACGTTTTGGTTTTGGTTCATATGTTTCTATTTGAGTGATCTGGTAAGGATCTTCGTCCAGCCATTCCTCATCTGACTGTTGTTCTCCATGCATTTGCCGGACCAAGTCTAGGGTAGTGTTGTCTTCATCAGCATCGGAATCCGAGTTTTGGTTTACATCAACCTGGGAAAAAACACAAAAAACTATAACAATAACGTAAAGTAACAATAACAATTTATCAGAAATTTACCAAAATGATACAATAAAACTTGGAAAAGCACTTCACCAACCAATGCTAACTGTGAAGTGAAGCAGTGAAGGTGAGTGAAATGCTTTTACGCAGGAAAAATGCAAAAAAAAGTGGGCTATGTCTCGCCAGCGCAGTCTATCTTTTGGCTGTAAAACTACGTTCTGATAGCTGACAGAAAACTTCCCATTCAAATCTTCAACATGTGTTAACTTTACTAAATCAATTTTGATAAACTATGGTACTTAATGAAATTAGTATGCAGCATGAGGGCGTACAAATGACTTATTCGTTAAAAAAACTAATTTAAAATAAGGGATAAAATATGCTTTTTAGTTGGTCAAAAGTAGGTAGGTACCTCCCTAATTATAAATAATTCTAAGAAGTGCTTATTATAAACAGAAAACAAAGATAAATAAACATTAAATTAAAAAATTTAAAAACACAGCCAAAAACCTAATGGTTTGCCATACTTAGAAGACCATATACCATATTTAGAAGTTACGGTGGAATAAATAACTCACATATCTACTTCCATACATGAACCCTGAAAATATAACACTATTTTTTTTGGGTAGTTGTGTAAAAAAATACCTAACTATTATTGTATTGTCTACCCCTTAATCTAGGGTAACCTGTAAATGGTATTGTTTCCTCTCTGTACAGTTTGTCACTGGTCAGACACCATTCTCAGGATATACAGATAAGTACCCAGGTAGGTACATATCATAAACCATAATAATTATCATTATCGGCCGATACTGACCCACTGCTGGGTATAGTCTTCCTCACGCATTTGCCATTGTTCCGTGTCTTCGCAATAATAAATAGAAAAAATAAGTAATGTACAATTTATACCTATGTTGGTTTATCTTGGGTAAGTTTGGTTGGTTCTTGGTTAGACCTAAGCGAAGGTCTCAGAGGCTAAGGGGAGAAGTCAGCATTTGTATGTATGTAAGTATATGTATATTTGTTCAACAATAACAAGCAAATCATTAAATATAATGAAATTTTGTACACAAGTAGATAAGTAGTGCAAGTCCAGGTATCGAGTAAGAATATGAGTTAAATTGGTCGAGGGGCTTGGAAGATATGAGGGTCGCGAGGTCTCAGTTCGCTGCTAACTACTAGACCAGTCTTGTAGTTTTAAGTACCTACCTCAATAAGGTCAATTACAATTTTAAGAGGAGGAAGAATTCCTATCTCCTTCCGGAGAGGTGAGAGGTATTCTTTGAATCTGACACATCATTGGATAAAACTTATTGTTATAAGCTACTAAAACTATTCTGGTTTTTGAATACCAATCGATTTTCAGCTGCCCTACCTATTAAATCCATTAATAAACTATTCGTCACTAAAATTGTATCCATCCCAATCAAAATAAATATCATAACATAGTATATCGTATATCGATAGCCGCCTATCGACCAAAATAATCGATTCTCATCATCGAATCGAACTGCTGATAAGAGATAAGAAGGAATACAAAAATAGTGTTTGTTTGTGTAAATGTACCCGCTGTATTTCTATTTTAGGAATAACTCCTTCAGCAGCCTCATCGTTATCGACTTGGACTGCATAACGTACGTTTTTATTCGCACTGTGTCTTGATTTATATTTCCTGCGCTTTACCGGCGGCCCTGTTGTAATAGTCCCGGCAGCAAGGGCGTCCTCCAGGCTAAAATTGGGATCTGTACCACTGCCTGTGAGCTCCCACTGAACTGGATGCTTGTTCATCAAATGCACACGTAAATTGGTTGTGTTCCCAAAGAATTTGTACTGGCATTCACATAATTTACACACCACACAGACACATCTACCATTTTCTAAGACACGATCAAAAAATTTCCACACAATAGACGATGCTTTCTTCATTTTGATGCGCGAGTTTTGTAATCAATTTGCCGCCTAAATCTTTATTGGGTACCGATTAGCCGATTACTGATGAGGAATCGAATCGTAAATATGAAACACGATTCACGAATTGAAAGCCCAACAAAATGGCGAAATCGAGAAAATCATCGAGATTCAGCGGGCGAAGAGCAAGAGAACCTCAAACTTCATTCATTCGATAGTGGAGCGCGGCGCAGATAGCGTCATTCGATTCTATTCACTGCTAACAAAAATGCTTACATTGTAATTTACACTTTAAAATCATGATGCTAAGAGCTATAACTACATTGATCATGAGATTTAACACATTTCTTGTCTCTTTTAGAAGCATGCACGAATGGCCTCATCCTTTCTCTTTTCTACGCGGTATGATTGGACCACTTACGTCATCGGCGCAAGTATGGCAACATAACAAACATTTGGCAGCCGCAAAGCCCGTAAAGCATTGCATTCCGTTATACGTATTGTATAATAGAGTTGTTAGTATTAGTAACTACATAGAATTTTTATCGCAGACGAAATTCGCGTTCGACCTGAAACTCGCATGTTACAGTTACACAGCCTTACCTAAAATAATCTCAATTCTCTTAGTCACTGCTTAAACTTCTCTGTCTTGTTCTTGCATGTTAAACTTCACGTCAGAGAGAAGATGGCAGAGCATCTTAAGCAATGATTAGCGGTTGAGATATTTTTTAAGTAAGACTTACAGTGGCAAGGACGATGTGTTGGCAAATGAACCACCGAAACAGAGTATGTTTTCTGTTTCATATTCATAACTAGGTACATCACGTGCATGCCATGTATGCATATCATTTGACGCTTTTCTAGCTAAGCATTAACAAAGTAGGTAATACCTACATAATTTCTTCATTCCGGTCCATTAGCACTGGTTTATTCGTCAACGCTTAGTTTTCAAAAAAGCTCTAAAAATAGTAAATATTGCGAGTTGGAATGGCAGACCCATAGATTTCCCTACTACATTTGGGCACAGGGGCGGATTTAATGTCGACAGCGCTCTAGGCTATTATAGTCATATTATTATAGTATACTTCATCGGCGCCTCTCTGGAATATGGCGCCCTTACATTTTCTTGCAAAATGTTACTAGGACAACAGACTTGACTTTCTGCATCTAAGTGCAGTTATTGGTATTATCGTAAACAATTTGCAGATGATTGATTTTTGACCGGCGTCTCGAGAAATTTGTTAGCCTGTCTGCACACGCATTCGGCACGGCTCCCGTCAGGCACCGGTCCGGCGCCGTACGAATGCACTATTTTTTCGAAATTATATTTTACCCGCGGCGGAAGATAAAACCTTTACATATCGATAGAGCATAAACTTGCAAAGCCTAAATGTTCTAGAACTAACCCGGTATCCGTTTCCTTTTCCAAGTTATTATCGAATAAAAATGCACTATTTGTTCGAAATTAAACGGTAATAACAATACAATTACTTATATTGTTATTAATTACTTATATTGTTATTACCGTTTATTATTGTTATTGTTATTACCGTTTAACAATAAAAATAGGTAGGTATTTAGTACAGAAGAACCACTCCTATAGAAAACGCGTCGAAACGTAGACGTAGCTATAACTACAACCATTTAATATTCAGTGGAAGCTAATTTGTATTTTATTTGCAAGCGGCAGTGTGTCGATATTCTACTACAGTGTTCAGCTCGTTAAAGTCACGCGGCTCCGACGGGCTGTACCCGTGGCCCACCACTATTGTGGAATATCGACACACAGTCTATACAAATACAGTACACATTAGCTTGTAGGTACTGAATATGACAGGACTTTAGTTATCGGTATATTGCGGTTTAATTAATGATTAAACGAACTTACCTGTACGTGAAGTTCTATCATAATTGTACAAGCACCGAGTCCGAAGAGATTAGTACTGAAGGTAGTTATTTAACACATGTAGTAACGCATAGTTTTCACCACTCTTATTGCGATTAGTTCAGAGTTTTTTTTTTTTTTTTGAGGGTAGGTATCTTCCACAGTAGTAATGTGTCGTTGCGGTTTTTTCAAATAACGCAACGAAACCGTTGTTCGTTGGCCAACAACGTTTAAATAACTATCTGTTTCTAGCAACTATCTATTTCCAAATTTTTAAATGCGATACGTTACGTTTTAACGTAAATGCGTTTACCAAACGATGATCATCCTAAATACATTGGGAATAAGTCACATTTTCGCAATCTCTAAATTCAACTCAGCCCAACGTGTATAGCTATCCTACTCGCACGCATGATAACGCTCCATCTGGCTTATTCGCTCCAACCCGCTATGTCGATAACTTCATATACGCTATAGTTTGCGCGAATTTAGAGCGTTGTGAAAATAACGTTGGTTTCGTTTCATACATAACAAGCGATGTTTGTGAAACAACTCGTTATTGAAATAACTAGTTTAGCTATGGTTGGACAACGAGTGATCGTTGTGTAGCGCGATAGATAGTTGTACAACTATCTATGTTGGACAACGCTCACCACTACTACTGACAGTTCTTAGATTTTGACAGCTAATTGGTTAAGTGGACGGCTCTGTTTGACCACAAACCATATTTTTTTTAGATCTCTTATTTAGGCATCTTTTTAATAATTTACATTAGGTACCTGGCTTCTTTTTACATAAGAACAACCCTAACAGTTGAGGGTGTGAGTGGGTAAAGGAGTACCAATCTACACTTGGCGGGTAGGTAATTAAAAACCAAAGAGTATAGAATCATTTTATTTATTTGTCGGTTTAGGAGGCTGTAAAAAGTTATTGTCTAAAGTTTTCGTACCTATAATCATCCATTTGGTAAAAAGTTCAACTGAAATATATAGAGAGGTTATGTTTTATGTGATTGAGAGATTTCATAAAATTATTGAAATTGTACATACATGTATTGTAGGTTTTTTTTAATAGTAAAAGATATCGAAATTAATTAAGTAAGTAATACTGTTTGACTCTTCTTGACATTCTTATAATAGGTAATATATATTATATCGGAGGAAGCAAGGGCAGTGGCGACCGTCAAATATTACAAAACTTTTTTGTTTTAACATAAAATACAATAATTATAATGTGATGTAGGTACATTTTATGTTTAACTTATATACAAAGTATTTACAAAAGAAAATGATGTTTTGTTCTTCTAGCAGCTTTCCCCCATCTCCTAAACTTAAGTATGATTATATTGTAGTTATAAATAGGTTTGTTGTATCGGTAGGCTTACCCAAAGGGGTGAGTATGGCACATGGATAAAATAGTAACATTCGTTAAATACCTTTTTAGGTGCTTAATGTCAATAAAAGTTTTTTGAATGGAGTACCAACTGACAAACTACATAATCTTACAGTAACTATAACCAAATGTAACCAAACCAATTTATTACCAAATGTATCTCTGGGTTTATGTAATTTTAGAGGTCGACCAATAAATACCTAATCAATAAGGCTCAACAGGGACGAGAGGATACAAAAAACGTACAACCAATCACTTTAGGCGGGGAGGTGACCTGTATTCGTCGTTAAATTTAGAGTTTGTGCAGAAAAATAACTATTAGCTGGTGCTGCGCTGTGACAAATTACCTTTTTTGTATTAGTAGCAACACTTTATGCAATCTTGACAGGACAACTGAGTTTGATATTTAGTGTATTTAGTAGAAGAAAGGAGTATGGGTTACCAAACCGTAACGTCTTTTTACAAACTTGAGTGTCATTTAGGTACTTACTGCCTTAAGGTTATTTCATTTCATAAACTTCACAATAATTTTTACATAATTTTGTACAGATTGTATTTGTGACTTAAAACATTTGAGAGAAGGGTAAAGGATAAGCTAGAACCTCACAACATCACCAGCCGGAAGAGGGGTCACCAACAGCCAATAATAGAACTTCGCGTGATTATTGCTCGACCTCTTATATATTATTACGAGTCTACCAAAATTATTTCGAGTCTACCAAAATTATTTTGAGTCTACCAAAATTTTAGTCTTGCATATCGTAACAGTGACATCATGATTTAAAATGCCTATTAGATAGTTTCTCTTTTCCTTGCAAAACTCTATTCTTTCAAATACAAAAATTTACAAATCTACTGCTACGATACTATAACGGAGGAGAACAATTAGGATATTTTTTAACAAAATACCGAAATACTGTTTCTACACTAACAATACGAACGAATGGTATTTTTATTTTACAATACAATCGAGTAAAGTTCCAAATGAAACCCACATTTTTGACGTACTTATACGAAAACAGCATAAAACCTGTACGATCATTTATTTATATATTTGTAGTCTTTTGTAGTATGAGTAAATGCACAACGTACGTGATCTAATGCCGTTTTCATTTGACACTTACATAAATATAAATAATAATGTACTTATACGATATCATTTGTATAACATTCATAAAGTTTGCTGGAAATATTCACAGGGGTTATGTTTATTCTTGAACAGACATAATCAGCGAACATTCTTTATAAAAAAAGGTTTAAGTTATTCGAAGGTTGGTACTAAAAGTTGTGCTTTGATGTTGTTTTTGACACACGATGGTAAAACATAAAAATAACTGCCACTAGAGATAGAGGGCTAGGCTTAGGACATTTACTATTTAAACGCATGTGACCGAGTAGTTAAATTGTAATTGAGTAGGTAACAAGTGCCCATACTTCCTAGTACCAACAATATTCTATGCCTTAAGTCCAGATTTTTATTTTTAATGTAATATATATAGGCTTGCGTCTGCCTACCATCTCACCTGATTTTAAGCGAAGATGCAAATGCGACGATTATTAATATTTAAGCTCTTGTTATATATATTTTCAAAACACGTTCGCTGACTAAGCTTTAAGATATTAGCTACAAATCCTACACAGACATCTATCAAATTGCGAGGGTCATCACGAAGAGAAAGTAAAAATGTAAAATCCATCCAATTACAATATTATTTGCAGATGCATCCATACACACTGTACAAAACTCCTTACACAGCACAATATTGTTACCGAAAGGACTTAAAAAATATAATACAAACAAAATTGGTTCACTAAAAGTAACAAGCGTATGAAATCCTACAAATCTACATTCGGTTGGAACTAAAGGGGACGAGAGAATAATAATATTTATAACTAAAAAAAACATCAACTAAAACGTTAACAAAATACGACTTTCTCTATGGAAAATAAATAAATTTACAAATTAGATACACGTTTAGCACTAATTACTAATAGTCACTTCATCGTTCTTACGTTTATCACTACTTTTTTGGACGAGTCGTTGCGAGCGTTCCTTTATGGAGGTACAACTTGCGCAGTTATAATTTTATCGACAATTGTAATCCAGTTAAATCTGGTTTAATCCCATTTTATAGATGGTTATTAGCCATGCCTGTCACTGTAAAGAGTACGTTTTGTGTGTTATAAAATATAGGATCGCTCGCCGCCGCTAGTCGAATTGAAACTTAGAGTAAATTAGAAGCATGCCGTCCGCCGCACTACATTACCCTATCATAGCCTAGGCTGAAACCAACAATAACTACATTACTCAGTCCAATTTTCAGTCAATTTCTTATGAAATTACACCTCAACTCACATCAACTAAGTACATAAACGTTTCGGAATTTCCTCTATATACAATTCTAACATGTTTATAATTCACGCGCAATCATTGTCATTATGAAACTCAAAAGTTTCATTTAGGGTACATTGAATGATATAAATACTGTTCTAAATAGGCTTGATTAATACGTTAATAGTCATAGCTTTAGTAACAAAGTATGTGACGTAAGTATGTGGTGTGATAACCTATGTTTCCGAAAAGTAATTAACATTACTGTAATCTTTAGCAGCAATAAGGCGCTCAAGAGCTCTCGTTGTATGCGCCTTGGCTTGGCCTCGGTCCACACGTTTTGCGTTTTGTCGATGAAAAGCTTCATTTAGCTCCCGCTTATACGAACAGTAATGCACTAACTTGAATAAGCATTTAGGTTAATTAGCGAATATAGATAATTGATAAAAAATATGATTTTCGGAAACAATTAGGGAAACAAGTACGCCTGAATTATTAAAAAAAACCTTTATAGATCTGATTAGGTAAGTGTCAGTGAGATGATTTTATGAATAAATACCTATCAAGTAAACAACCAAGAAACGAATACGACATCAACTTTCAATAAACATCAATTGAATGTAAGTAGTTATGATGAGAGGGATGATTCCGAAACGATAAGTATTTAGGCAAGTTTTTTAATTGACAGGAATCATTGCCATCTTCTAACACAGTTCCACCTTACCCAACAATATCTCAACTCTTAACATCAAAAATGATAAATTAATAAAAGAAACATGAAGTTATCAATTACCATCTACATTTAATTTTCATGTAACAGTAACTAACAATTGGAATCTTGCCGATAAACCTACGTTTAAAGCGAACTAGGAATATAAAATTGAGATAGATAATTTCAGTAGCTTTGGTTGTAATAATATCATCGTTTAGATCCTTAACACTCGAGAAATTAGTATTTTTTTTTACGTACTACGAGCCTACGAGGGAAAAAGACAAAGCGGATAGCATCAGCTTAGGCCTAGATTCATTAAACAAATCAACTTGCACTGACTTAGCTTAAAGAGTCTTTATGACACAAGGTACCTTTACCCTTATCTGTAATCAGCAAGTTGATTGTGATTCCAAACGACCGTGATAAGCTGGGAGCAACCGCAAGAGAGCAATGCTACAGATATTTTGCGCGCCGTTCCTTAGGGAACATCACTAATAGGAATGATACAGAGATTCATGCACGTGTAAGAGTGGAACGGTGCTAGTGTGCGAGCGCGACGGCAGCCCCGACCGCGACCAGCGTCCGACTCACGCGCGTCCGACCGCCTCCAGCGCGGTCGCCGACCGAAAAAACTCTGCGTCAGTAGTCGTCGACATCGTCGACATCGTTGACTCGTCCCAACTCACTTCGGTCGTGGTCGTAGTTCCGTTCTCGTGTTTTCTTCTCGCTTTCGGGTGCCGCTTCTTTTTCGGGCCGTTTGCCTTTTTGTGTTTCCTTTTATGCCTGAGGTTCTGCTTCTGCACCCATTTGAGGCAGTTTCTGTGCCTCGGCGGCGGTCGTTTCAGCTTGGTTCGATGACGGCGCGTCGCGCAGGGAGTCGGTGGGGCCCCGTCCCAACCTTTGGTAATCGTGAGGGCGTATGTCGAAAGGTTTCCGAGAGTCCGGCTCTTCGGTATCTGCGTACGCCTGGCTTTGCCTCTGGTGTCCAGCGCCAAAAAGGTTTTCTTCCCATTGCGTATCCGCGAGTATGTGTTATAGTTGTTCTCCTCTAAATGTTCCTCGAACACGCAGTCGTCCGAGAGATCCTTCTGAAACAATGGAAAAAATATGATCAGCAAACAGAACGTAAATATCATATAGGTATATATAATACCTATTTTATGTTTTGATCATTAGGGTTTACATTTTTTAGGTAAAGTTAGGAGTTCAAGGTTTATAAGAAAAACGCTGAAAAGAATACGCTGTGTACTTAGTTAATACCTAGGCCCTGTTTTATAAAGCTACAAGTCTTGTACTTGTGGTGAAAACCTGGTGCACAAACTACAAGTCCAAGCACTTGTATATAGGATAAGTAAAGACAAACCATCTACCTGTACCTGGTAACTTGTAGTTACTGGTACAAGAAGCTAGTACAGTTGTAAGCTTGTACTTGTAGCTTTATAGAACAGGGTCCTGATAGTAAGTACAGGTAAAACAAGCAAAATTCTTATAAATGTTCGGGCAAAATCGTAAATGTCCATACTGTGATAATCTTGCTTATTACGTTCACAAAACTTATCGCTTCAATAAATCCGCTATAATTCAGGAACTCCCCTCATTTAGAGAGCAAACATCGTATATGGAGAGCCTTACAATACCAATGTTTAAATTGGGACCTCCCTTTTAGGATTACAGTATTGCCTCTAGACAGACAGCCGTTATGGCTAACAACCAGGTGCTTGGAACTGGCATTACAAATTGGCTCATTCATAAATATTTATAGGTGAATCGCTTTAGGGTGTACCTACTAATGCTGGCTAAACTGTCCCCTGGCTAGAGCATATTGGGTATTAAATTGAATCTGCGAGGGTTTGAGACCGTTGCACTTTTGGAATGATGGTGGGTGAGAATTATTACGAGATTTATTGTGTAGGCAAATTGTCCTGTCGGATGTTCTTTATTGTTGATCTATGTTCTATGACAAGAATAACAGTACTATCAACATGACGTAAAATAATTTCTCGACAAAAAGAACGCATTGAATTGATTGGTTTAAATCACCTACTTAAAACCTATTCAACTACCTAGCGACTACCGGAAGCATGCTCAATAAATATTAGGTAACTAGTAGGTAGGAGAGCGGGGCCCAAAGCGGGCACCGTGCCTAAAGCGGGCACCCCCCAAAAAAGTTGAAATTGCAAAAGGTATTGCGGCACAGCTGCGCGTGAACAAGTCCCCCGCCATGAGCTTCCCGCGGTAATCACCCTAGGGCCTCATTTTTGAATCGTACGCAAAGTAGCGCATGCGAAAGGAGCCGGATCTTTCGGTTTTGATTTTATTTGATTGACTATAATCTAATAATGAAAGTTTATAATTTGGATATTAAAAATAACCGTCCCAAAGGGCAAAGTAGACTGGGCATAGCGGGCTTGCCCACTTTGCCCGTGTTTGAATTGTGTATGGGATATTCCAAAGTCTACCCTCCCAAAGACATAATGGCGCGCAACTATGGTTCCGTAATTCCGTACTACAAAAAAAAAGCACCGAAAATATGCTCTAGAGATAGACGTAGTTATTTATATAATATAGTATAGAATATTTTTTTGCCCATACTTCGATATCACAGTCGATTTACTAACTGCAAATGTAAGTTTTGTAGTCGTAAAAATATTTTTTTATGTGGTTAACAACAAATTTTCAATTTTCCTATTTTCCCTTGTGCTACCCTTGCTTCCTGCAAACGTTCATAATTCTAGGTCAACCGGAAGGACACAATGAATTTTGATTTACTTGCAGTGGGTCGATACAGGCTGATAATGATGATCATTTCTAATGCTCAATACAAATACAACAATCTGGTGACGGGTGTGAATTGAATCAGACTTTCTTCACAATATCTCTCATACCTTCACCCTGTCTTTATCGTCTTTAATTAATTCTTTATTAAATAGGCAGACGTCTTATCTTATCAAAATAACCCTAACACCAAATAATCTGAAACAATTGGTTTAAGCCCTATTTTGAGAATTGGTAGAGATAAGGGATTAGAGATTGATAGGTCTCGTTATCGATAAAATGAATTGGGATAATCGCCTTATTTGAATATCGATTGGTTTTTTCCTGTCGACATTTAGATAACTAAACAGATTTTTATCTTATTAATTTGTCACTTCAGGATTGTCAGTCAGATAAAACCGGATTTAGAGATTACGAAGGAACCTTTATCATACTACATTTCAAATGATTTGACTATTAAAAAAAAAACTGTTTCCTGTGAAAGGAAACGGTAGGATATAGCAAATTGTCCTACAGTTATTTTGAACCGTAATTTAATTATGTATTTATTTCGTTTCTTAGAACAGTAGGTATAGGCTGGTACAAACTTAATGGTAGCTGTGAACTTAGGCGCGAGACGCTGCGCAGTAGCAAAAAATAGGCTTGCGGTGTGCGTACTATCCAAAAGTCTCGCTTGCAGCGCACTTCATAGCCGCCATTAAGTTTGAATCAGTCTGTACCGTACTAAAGTATTTTAGGTAGGTATAGGAAACTGCTTTTTAATTTATTTATTTAAATGTTTTGGCTATCCGTATTAATGGAGTAATTAACCTTTTCGTGAACAGACTTCTTTTCGACTTCTTCTTACAGATTTCGTTTACACGGTACATTTTCACTTTACCTACGAGTACGCGTTCTATGATTTCGAACGTGATTCCAATAATATTAGCATACCTACTTACATTTTCTAATCGATAAATCGTGCCAACCTTTCGGGTCAAATATTTTACGATCGAGGATTTATCGATCTCGATGATCGATAATCGATTGGTTCACGACACTAGTAGACGGTACGATGCTAGGGTTATCATGTACGATCTTTACAGTCTAAACGAAAAAAAACGATTGCTAAAGGAATCGTTGTGAGGTTTGAGTTTCGAGTAGAAAATATAATTATGATGGAATTAAATTTTACTGCCCTTATTGACATGTCCTTTCGTAAGCGTGAGGAACAAGGCAGTAAACTAGTAGTTTTACTACTTTTTCGTTTATTACAAGCGCTCGCATTTTTGGAAGGGTGGTTTATAATTTAGAAACATTGAAAAGCTTTTAAGAAATTTGTACCAACAGTAGAGTAGGGTAGTATTATACTAAGTTGATGAAGTTGTAAATTGAAAATGGTAAATAGTTAACAAATAGAAAGTTTTTTGTTTGTCAATCAAAGAGATAGCTAAGTAATTTGTAAACTTTTTGTTGGAGGACAAGCTGACTAAGAAAGTATCTACCTACCTAGGTATATAAGAACACTACCACACAAATTAGAAACTAACAATATGCACGCACAAATAACTCTTATATTATTATTAATTATTAATACGAAAGTTTGTGTATGTGAAAATACATACTTAGACATACTTTTTTTAAGAAAAAAATAATAATTTCACAGCACTGAATAAAAATATGTATATTTCTTCAAGTGTGTTGTGAATGTGTAGGTACTTATATATCTTATATCTTAACTCCGAAACGATAGGAGGCAGAGTTGTTTATACCCTGAATATAAACATTTTACCTCGGGTGAAACCGACGACATTACGATGTATAAATGTGGACTAGGTAACGGAAGTACGCAATTGACGTGAAACCAAAAGCAGGGTTAGGCTAAGATGTTTATTTGAACTCACTGGGGTTAGGTATGAAAGACACGTTCTTAATCGGAACAGTATTATCGATGCCTCTAGAGACACTTTCGATGCTTTATTCCATCCCTAATCGCGTCCATCTCAGTACAGTAACAAAGATTCGTAAGGACTCGTTTGAAATTGGATAACACAGTAAGCAAAAGCGAAATTAGAAAGCAACGCACTGAATCCTAATTTACACGCAAGCCGTATAATTTATCTGGCAATAAATATGTCAATTATGGAGACTAGACACGATGGATTTATTCGACGGTAGCCGGCTTGAAAACTTAAAAATGATAGGTACCTATGTACTTAGTATTTCCTAACGTATAATTTTTTTGTTGTAGTAAAATTTTTGTTTTGGTAGGTTTCTATTGCTAAGTCCGCTTGGGGAATACAATCATCTTTGCCAGTTATTTAATGCCAAGCAGTAGCGGCCTTACCTAAAATAATCTCGATTCTCTTAGTCACTGCTTAAACTTCTCTGTCCTTTTCTAGCACGTGCAACTTCACGTCAGAGAGAAGATGGCAGAGCATCTTAAGCAGTGACTAACGGTTGAAAAGTTTTTTTAAGTAAGGCCGTAGGTATGCAAGCATTACTGTAATTCGGTTCGAAGGGCAATGTTACCAGATAAATTACTGGTCATGAAGAGATTTGACATCTAATATTTCAGGGTGACAAGCGCAGTGCAGTGCGATACGGCGAAGGATTTTGTTAGCACCTACGTCTCGCACGTTTCGTCACTCCATTCCATATACAACATAAATACATCACACTTATATTTATGTAAAAATACATAGCTAGATTTACTGCCAGCTGTCCTACGTATATCGCCATTCCATCGAGTCTCAGGGCGTCCTACACTACGCACCGATGCGTTGGCTCAACTCTAGAACACGTCTATCCCAGCGCAGCGGTTATCAGTTCTCCGACAGAACCGATAACCACTAGACTAAAGGTGGGCAAGAGATAATATAGGGCAATAGGGACTATGAATTTAAGGGTCATATCATACTAATAATCGTGTATAAGCAAATCCGTTGGAATAGTTTATCCGTCTTTTCCCTCTTTCTGTTTAACTCGGAGACGAATTAACTATGCCGAAGCTAATTTACGTTTATAAACAAGAGACCTAAGTATAAAATAACATGTAAATTTTTGAATGAACATAAGAAAGAAGAGTCGCCTCGTGAGTCGAATGTCAGATCTTGTTCCTATGTCTCATACAAAAAAAAAACAAATGGCGATCAGCGCCGAACGCGCCCCAACATGACACATTCATAGTGCTGCGACCGGCAATCGTTAATGATTCCTGGAAATCGATGAAACGATCGATTCGATCAAACTGTATCACTTCTTAGTATTTTGATGTGGTTCCATCAACGTCTTGTGGAATTTTGATGTTTATTCGATTATTTGCGGTATTTTCGAACTGTCGTCTGTGAATCTAGTGTTAATGTATGCGATCGCGGTGTTTCTACTCTAAAATTAACGATGTGTTCTTAATGGCTTAATTTTTTTAATTTGGATTTTATAGGCAAAGGATAGACCGCCCATATATTTCTTAATATGCATACCTATTTCCCATTTAAAGTTTCAGATCTAGTTTAAAAAACGTGACTAGACTTGTTTAATTATTTTTCGGGTATAGTTATTTGTTGCAATATATTAGTTAATGAATGGGTACAAATTCAACAATGCAACCTTAAGCATCTAAGGCTAATTTAGATAAAATCTATAAGAAATCCGACATTTTGATTCATAAATAGTTCTTTGAAATATTGCTGTGTTAGTATGCCACATAGGTATTTAACTACCTATTCTCTAAAAATATATTATAGAAAAAGTAAACAGCAAGTACTTACGTACATACAGTGGGTGCGACATTTTCGCTGCGCGAAAAAGCACATTAATAAAGATTCAAAAAAAAAAAAAAAAAACGTACCTACTTATCCATTTAGAACAAAAATATTATTAGGTACACATAAAAGTGGCGAAATATAAAAAAGTGTTTTATTTTATGCGAATCACCTTTTGCCTAATAGGTATCTTTATATTTATAAAAAAATCTAAGATCCTTTTCGCGGTTGTAAATAAAATTTAAAAGTCAAGGCGAATTTATAATCTGATCTGATTAGTGTAGTAAAATATTATCGAAATATATTTTAGTATAAATACTTACTGCAATAATTAATTTTACGACTGTATCGTGATAAGTCACTTTGAATTTTTAAAGCATTTGAGCAAGTTTATCATGAATGTATAAAAAAAGATAAGTAGGTATAATTTTGAGCAGAAAATGGGGATCCACACTCCGACTTTTTTCCGCTAGGTGGCTCACCGTCGATGCGGCCATCAACTGTTAATCTCACACATTTTGTTGATTTTTTCTACAAGGTTTTGCTCGGATTACCAGGGACAATCGGCATATATACTGGTTTATACAGCAATCCTTTGCCTTGCTAATTAAAGCTCTGTCCAACATAAAATGTAAACAACTATCTAACCTACAAATTTATTTCAAGCCGTCAACATCAAAAGCTGCATAGATTCTTATAACAAGGCACAGTACCCAGTATTTTTCCTTGGACTAGTTTGTCGACAACGCCCGCATCAAAAGCAGATAGAGTTAAGCAACGATTAACAAGTAAACTTGATTTCGGTGACATCACATCTGTTTTTTTTTACATTTATATTATGTCTTTATTTATATTTATATATTTTTTTTTATTATTATTTTATATATAATTAATTAATTATCATTGTATTGATTGTAACAAGAACTAATACCAGAAGTCACTTTCGGCTTTTCATATTTTTTTCGAATATCCGGGTTTAATGATTAAAAACATCAAAATCTGTTTGTATACCTCCCTATAGGTAGGGAGCTGCTTGTAAGTGCTACGCATTAAGTAGGAATTTTAATGAACACAAAAAATTACTAAAAAACCCATCAATTTACGCCAAATTAGAACATAAACATTTTATAGCTCTGAAAACAGCTTCTTAATGTTTCTTAAAGCAATAAAACCAATTTATTATTATAAAACACATTCTATTTTTCATCTAAAATACTAAAATAGCAACTTTTTATTTAGGAGTTTTATATTTGATTAAAAGGGGGTAAAACAGGGTTAAATGGAATAAAAAAGGATAGTATTAAGAGATAACAATATTATTATCTGATATAGGGCGTGAGGCGACGCCATCGCTTTTTATAGGAATATAACGACTTCAGTGTTAGGTTGTACTTAATTAGAACAGGGAGATGAATAGAGTAATGGTTAAATTCTAATATTTTTTATTTCGATTCTATAAAATTTAGATTACACGCTTACTCTTAGTCAAAACATATTTATAGGTATTCATTAACAGCGTTACCTAAAATAATCTCGATTCTCTAAACTTCTCTGTCTTGTTCTTGCATGTTACACTTCACGTCAGAGAGAAGATGGCAGAGCATCTTAAGCAGTGATTATCGGTTGAAAAGTTTTTTTAAGTAAGACTGTAAATGTAGGTATTAGCAAGCGAGAAAGTGAGAGGGAAAGGGAGAGAGAAGGTTAAACTAGTAAAGAGATAGCGGAATACGTGAACCTTAATTAATTCAGGCAGGTGAATCTTTATGCATAGGTGGGTACAGTTAATCCAAAAGTTAACTTCGTAACTCGTCAACACGTTAATAAAAAAACTTAATCGTTAACTCGTTAGTATAAAGTTAACACAACACAACACAGAAAGGCTACATAAAGGCTTTGTTTTTATTTAAAAAAAGAGTAGGTTTTTTAATACGCACGGGACCTACAAAAAGTTAATTTCTGTCTTATTTTGGCACACCTGATTAGACTCACCACTGAAAGAATAAAAAATTAAGAGGTATAGTCTAATGTATGGACTAGAAAAGGCAGTGTGACATTCCTAAATCAAGAACTGCTATTGGTATTATTCCTTTACAAGTGGTCTCATCAGCGAAAACTGGCTAAGCCGTTGGTCTTCGAATGGTTGGCGGTTACGACAGTGCACTGCTTTGTTTTAGATGTCGCGGCTGTAGGTTTTAAGGTTTTGATTTATCCCACAGCAATAATAACTGAGAGACCTTCTGGCGACCTTACAGTTTAACAGTAATTACTTAAGTTCATCTTCGAATTGGTTAAGATACAAACTATAGAATAAGTAGTACCTATATCCAATGAGAAAATAAAATCTAGCTAGATCTATCGTGGATCTGGCTCCTGTATCTACAGAGATTGATCCGGCTATTCAAAGGTCAAAAGTGTCATATCTATGACACTCTACCATGAAATATAATGCTTTTTTCAGACATTTTGGAAATTGTATTTATTATTATTATTTTTGACATTTAGATTGTAATTCCTGTCAAAAATAGGTCATTCATATCTCTACTAAAAAACTTCAAGTTGACTCCATAGTCTGGAAATGGAACGAAGAACCGAATGCGATATCCAAAAAGCCGATATCATTGTTAATCATCATTAAATTTATATCGATTTATAATCTCCTGATCTAGTTAGGCAGTTACCGTCGTCGTGGCTTGCTTTTAAAATTGTAAATAAAAAAGGTAACCATAATAAAATTGTAAGCTAAATTATGTGAGAAATGTGAAGCTTACGGTTAATCGTGATATGGAATTGGTTAGAAATATTTAAGGGATATGGAATTCATTTTTGATATTCCTCGTTGTCGAGCTTTAAGAGAAAAACAATTTATGCTATTTAAGTGCAAGATTTTTGAACGTTATTTTTATAGTTTTTATCAAGTTAACATCAACTTTTTAATAGTTAAACCGATCGACTACACTAACGAGCGTAATTTGTAAATTATATAATAAGTAAAAAATGTAAGTAAGTAAGTTCGTATAGGCTGAGTGGCCAGCCCAAGTACTAAGTATACCAGATAGGTACAGAGTGTACTGAGCCGATAGACATTATGAATAACTTTTACTATACGGCAAATCCAGAAATCGCGAAAAAGCTACCCACCTGAGCATTTTCATCGAAAAAGCTTTTTCATTGGCTCTTGACAAAATGTATGGATAATTTAATATTGTAATACCTTATACCTATATGTTACACGTTTTTGTTCTCGATATGTTTACCTACATAGTAATTCGAACTTGCCAGCTTGACCTTTTAACTGCATCACAATGATACTTAAAAACAAACAATTCACCCACTCACATCAAACCTCGATAAAATAGCATCCTATAAATTAACCACCACCCTCTAACTCGCATTCCAGCTCAAGAATCGAACGCCATAAATATGGCGTCATATTAAAACATAAAATAGGGTAAACAATCGTAAATAAAAATTACATTGAGAACACACAAAAGCCTCGTTAATTTAAATATAAATTATGCCCATTTTGTGGGACTTTACACTTTTTTCTTATTTTTTTTTCTAAATCCTTGATTTTTTTATGTTGGCAACGAGCGGCGCCTGTGGTGCGGCGAAACCCTTTAGTCCGAATTTAAAATTCGAAGTGCCTTCTTTTATTTTTATGCTCCTAATATGTCGTGTCTTTGTGGCCAGTGTTATTAATACTGCTCTTGTGTTTATCGGGAACCGCTTTATTTGGTCTATTGTCCACTTTAGTGGTAAAATAGTTTTGTGTCGTTTAATGGAGCTATAAATCGTCGGATTCCCGCTTGTTAATGCGCAATTTGCTACGTTTAAGGATATAAGCCAAATGAGTTGGCAACACAGGCAATCATGGAATACAATTTGAGTTTGGACGTTCGTTCATTTTCTACCTATTATAAATTAATATTATTGAGTAACCATCACCTACAAGTTAGGGATTATGGCAACCTCTCCGTATTAAGGGGAGACCTTCTTCCAATAGTGGACGTATTCTGGCTGTTGATGATGATAAGCGTATAGGGGAAGGTTGTTTTACAAATAATGGGAAACGCAA
The DNA here is from genome assembly GCA_905404285.2 of Erannis defoliaria. Taxonomy (NCBI): domain Eukaryota; kingdom Metazoa; phylum Arthropoda; class Insecta; order Lepidoptera; family Geometridae; genus Erannis; species Erannis defoliaria. Next base: position 2,926,964 of record FR990066.1, on the reverse strand, counting down.
AAAATTGTAGGTAATTTTCCCGAGCGTAACTAGAACACTCTACAACAGTTACCTACTTGCCTACGTAGGCTTCGTTCGTAGAGGTTCGCGAATCTCCTTGTTATCCTAAACTATGTCAAAATTAAGTTGTCATAGATCGTTTTATGTCGTAGGTCATGGCATGTGACATTTAGGCCTAGTTCATACAAGGAAGTATGCGAAAGTACCACTAGGCCACCTGCGCCTGGCCTTTTGTCTTTGGCTGCCTAAGCCTTTTAGGGCTAGGGTTAAACAGAAACGCTTTAATATATAAGATAACTCTAAACACATTGACCCCCCCTCTCCCTGTAGAATGTAGAATATGCTAAGTGCAAGCCCGATTCTAATGTGTAACCACAGATTGGGTAACAGTTTCTATTAGGTGTTAGAGATCTTTCAGACTACGCTATAATGCGTCAAAGCTTCATCGTTTTTCAGTACTGCACTGAATATTGACTTATGATTGTAAATAATACTCGTAGATGTATTGTGTTACAGTAGGTATTGACGCGTTTGCTACAGGAGTAAATCTTCTGTACGTAGTAATAAGTATATATCTTCTGTGGCTTTACGAATTGTTGCGTAATCTGAAAGCTCTTTTCGAAAGGTTCTTTAACGGTCGGTAGTAGCCGCAGTATCAAAGCTCGCGGGGGAATATTCGAAATAGCTGCCATTCCCTAAGGTATGTCTGTTAAGAATACATTTCTAACTTAATTCCATTTCACCCTGCGGTGAAACTTTCGGAGTAAACTAAAAGCTTAATCTTATTTTACTGTTTACTGCGGGAGTTTCAGGCAGGTGTACCAATACTTTGTGATGTTCCTATTGAAGTGAACTAGGTACATTTAGAACACAAATTTGCTATACTCTAGAAAATATCTGTCCTCGTCTATCTAAACATATATAAAAATCAATTGCTGTTCGTTTGTCTCGCTAAAACTCGAGAACGGCTGGACTGATTTAGCTGATTTTGATTTATAATGTTTGTCGTAGTCCAGGAAAGGTTTAAACGGTGAGTAAACGGCTGGACCGATTTGGATGAAATTTTGTGTTCTTGGAGCGGGTCATAGTAGCGAGGCCGAAGGCCGAGCTCCACGCGTACGAAGTAGGGGGTATCAGCTAGTTCAAGATATAATACCTACTTATTTAATAGTGACATAATCCATTTTGTAAGGGAACATAACATTTGCTGTACCTGCCTGGAACAGCCTGTAAATAAAAATATATACCTAATACAAAGTTTGTAGTAAAGTCTTCTTAAGGAGTCAAAGCAGTAGGTGTCCAACGTTACTGAACATTTATTACAGTAAAATTCCTAGACAGAAGGGCCTTACTTGAATCCCTACTTAAGTTAACAAGTGTTATTTTACTCCTGCACAATAAAAAATAAGAGCGCTATGTTAAATTAACTAACCTCATTTAACTTTACACGGTGTTTTTAAGTAAGACCCACATAGCATGTATTTTGTATGGTGAACGTACACATTTTCATTATCCAGCATTTCAGCGGACACTCGCGACCTACGTAGCTTTTAGTCTTTAAATCAGTTCGCCATTAATGTTTAGGACAGTTTCGTAATACGGCAGATTCGCTATTCAACAGGTTCGAGGATTGGACAAATTCTTGAATTCGACAGATAATGCCGAGGCCACGCATTGGCTATTTTGCCGAATAAAAAGGGATGCACGTATACAGGCTACATAGATGCGTCTCTTTTTATTCGGCATAAGTGGCTATAAAGCAGAAAACTGGCGCTAAGTTTAAGTTTCACGCCGGTCACGTACCGCGCGTACAAGCAGCGCCGGCGACAAGCGTGACTACGCAACCTGCCTTCAGTTTTTGTTTTTTACATTATAGACCCATTTTATAGCGTCACTTTCTATAAAAAATAAAAGTGTTGTTGGTATTATAAGTTATTACATCATAGTAATGCATCGATCATTCATAATCTCTGTCAAGGGTTCCACAGACCGCGGTAGAGTGCTACCGATAGCTTTTAAAGTTAAATACACACTGGGCCATTAGGCTGAACTAATTTTTTAAGATGGTGCATGCAATAGGCTAGATGACTGTTTTTTTAAATTGTCCTATTAAAATGTGGCCCATAAATACAGGGTGTTAGTTTGAACACCGTTATCCTTCTAGGATATCTTGTACTCATCATTATGAACAACTTTTACTATGGGGCCAACCATGGAATCACGAAAAAAAAACAGATGTTCCATAAAAAAGGTTCTTCAATCAAACAGCTGGTATTTTTCGTGATTTCAGGGTTGGCCCCATAGTAAAAGTTGTTCATAATGATGAGTACAAGATATCCTAGAAGAATAACGGTGTTAAAACTAGCAACCGCTATAGCTGATTAAATTAATGAAAACAAAATGAAAATATGATCAAAAATAAGCAACTTATAAGCATTTGAATATCATGCTAGACAGAGAAGAGATTATGACGTCACTTCTCTGTCCGCCATATAAATTATATTCCAAGTATGGTGCACAGAAGCGTGACGTGTTTTTTGTTTTGTGCGAAACGGACAGAGTTTTCTCTACCAAAAACTTTAAGTGCTTATATATCAGAACGTTAATAACCGATTCAAAATATTTTTTTAATAAACATATTATATTTACTTAACTTCTTCATCAAAGCTATTGGTTTCAACGATAGGGTAGATGACATTTTAGAAACTCTGAAAAAAATTGTATCTGAGCGCCTGATCACCGCGACGCTCGATCAAAATGCTGGCGTTTATTTGGCATAACGCATAAGCATTGCCATTCATCGTGGCAATGCCGATGCCGCCAGCATGTGGTTACGCTTCCGAATACTGCCGATGGTAGTGGGTTTGAGCATTTGGGTTGTCTCAAGACTTTCATCGGCCTGGATACAATTCTTTTGTTTTTGTGTAGTAGGTTAAGTACTTAGTTTAAGTACGTACTTACCTAGTTAGATATTATGCAAATACAAATACAAATACAAATACATTTATTGGACATAAATTTTGACAAAGTGTAATACTGAATCCATTGGCTCCGAACTAGTACTAATACTGTGTTTCGGAAACCAATGGCCTCTCCCAAATATAGGACTTAAATAAACTAAATGCCAATAGTGCAGATGTAGCACAAAGCTTAAAAAGATTATATAATTAAAAAATGTAGTTTTGTTTTAACTAAAAATATAAATTATAATTGCATGCTTAATAAAAACATGATCCTTCCGCTTCATGCGTGTGCGTGAATGTGTGTGTGTGTGTGTGTGTGTGTGTGTGTGTGTGTGTGTGCGTGTGTGTGTGTGTATGTATGTATGTGTACATTAGTGTATGTGTGTATATGTGTGTGTGTGCGCGCGTTAGTGTGTGTGGGTGTGATTCTTGTTTTATGATATGCAGTTTGTGGCTTTTGCCTGCAACTGCGCCTAAATATCTTGGGTCTCCCTCTCAGGAAGGATCTCGTTTCATTTAATAAAAATAACAACCGTGATCGCTTAAAACATTGTTATTCTATAAGATTTAGGATTTTGAGAAATCAAAGTTGTTAGACAGTTTGACTGATTTTGGAGTGCGAGGTAATCAGGGGTAGTTTGCGCAACCCCAGTTTTTTCTTTAATTACTTTTTTTTTCTTTTGATAAAAGTGGTTGATTAATATGTACTCATTGTGCCAACAACCTTGTTTTAAAGGTAACGGTGCGCCGTGGGAGCCTGCCCAATCATCACCCGGATTATTTACACCTTACTCTGAACATTCATTCAAATCACAATATATATTTAAGTTGGTTGCATTGGATTATGAGCTAATGTTTGGATTACCTAGTGTATTGTTGTTTTTATTTTTGGTGTACACAATAAGAAGTTTCTATCTATCTATCTATCTATCTGTGTACTACCGACTTCTCCTTCATCAGCCTGTTAGACGTCCACTACTGGACGAAAGCCTCTCCCATAATAAGGAGGGGTTGCCATAATCCCCACGCTTGGCAGGCGGCTTGGGGATCGCAGAGTGTTACCACCGTTAACTAAGACGACGCTGCTGCCCGTCCTCCGGTGGTGCTGGATGCAGTTTTAGGGCATACCCAGGACTAAAAGATATTAATTTGCATATTACATGCACCCGCTTCTATTTTTTGCCAATTCTAGAGGCTTTAGTTGATAGAACTAAACTTACTAAAAACAAAGCTGTGTTTTTTCAACCGACTTCAAAAAATTAAGTTCTCAATTCGACAGTACCTATGTGTTTTTTTTTTGTATTGTGGTTACGCGTTTTTTCCGCTAATTATGAATTCATTTTGATGTTTTTTTTTGTTTGGTACGTCATACTTCAGAGGTGGTCCCATCTATATTTTATCGTAATCGGTTCAGTAGTTCAGTATTTAAATCAAATCTGGAAAAGATGTCATCCACGTAATCGAAATTGAAGTCGGTTGTTTTTTAAAGTACCAATGCAGGTTCAATAAGTTCAATGCAGTTTATTAGGTATGGACTGCAACATTATTAAGTTAGTTAAGAGCTGTCAACTACATGGTATTGACAGCTTGTACAGATTCTAACAATATTCCTATGTCGGATAAGAACTTGCAAAACAATTATAACCTTATCTAAGACTTACCAACTCAGTAACTTAGGTAGGTACATGTGCTGTGCAATTGTGCATATTGTATTAAAATATTACAAATAAACTCTACACATCTAATGTTACAATTCTAATGTTAGACAAGGTGTCTATCATATAAAGAGCATTCTTTTATACTTACTTGATAACCTAGCTCACCTTAAAAAGAACATAAATGTGACAGGATCACGCTTACACCGCTTATCTCTCCAAAGGTGCCCAAATGAGGGTACTAAACATTTTCCACAAGAGGCCGTCAGATTTGAAAAGGTAATACTACAGTGGCTCCCTCATTCATCTCTACGGAAACATTGAAGTTGAATACTCAAATAAATAAATAAATAAAACAGAATAATGATCACGCCTAAACAATTTGCCCCTATCTGCCGACCACACATCCTATGACAAATAGTGTTGCGCCGCGCGTTAATGAATCGGGACTTCTGATTAATGGTGTCACTCCTCTCTTATCTCTTTATTGTAGCGCCTCCCTAATGGGATCACCCCCGCACTATAACCACCGATGCGACCGGATAATAAGACACCTGGTAATTAGAACAATTTACTAACATGTGGGTCAAATCATTTTGGTCCCTCTGACGAGATTTTAATGCCTGCTTTGGGATAAAGTTTGAAGATAGGTACATATCTGAATAGGTACATATCAGTTAAATATAAAAAGCTGGCGTTTGTATACATTTGTATATGTATAAGGTATATTTTTAGTTAAAAATGAATGAATTTCCGGAAACACGAAATGAAAACATTTTCAGTCGAGCGGTATGAACCTCGGAGGAACTAGCTCTCACCCAGGTATGAACCCATATAAAAAAAGAAATTATTTACTTGAGCAAAAATTCACAATTCACAACACACGTCTATCAATCAAACTGAATTGACGTTGACAAAAATGATGACAAATAGACTTCCACTCCCCCTAAAGCGTAGCAGTTGCAAAACAAAAACAGAGTTATTACTTGAGGGGGATCTTATCGCTTCATCTGTGTTATTGACACTGAAGTGAATTAGGGAATCAAGTTATTGCACATTACAGCAGTGATCACTTGATCAGGCATTGATTAACGAACGTAAAAATGTTGATCGAAGTGTAACTGAGGCATGCATACGTGTATTTACCCGTCAAATTTATAACGAATAAATAGCTAAAATCTTCTTCCAACACGTCAAATCACAATTAATTTATTTTAGGCCCCAAAGGGACATTTTACATAATAATTATAACACATAATTTTGAAATTTGGACATCCAAGTTTCGCACAAATCCGCAACTTTATCGACATGTCATAGCACTAAAAATCGATATCGTGGTACCCCACAGAGAAGGGCGTAAGTGTAATAAACGAAAATTCGAGGGTGACAAACGAGCCGGCCTCACGACAACATTCGCAATAGAGATGTCACTTCACGCGCCCCTGCCGCTGGCATGTGACAGTTTTTATTTTTAATAAGTTGTGTCATTTGTTATTACACTCCTTGTTTTTACCAAGACAAGAAGTGTAATGAACAAGACTCTCCAAGAAATAAAGTAATGTTTTTAGTAGTAGTTGTAGTCAAGTATTCTCGAGTCCCTTACATAAATATGTTTAAATGTTTTCAAGTGACCTCCTGGGAGAGTAAAAAATATTTCATGTAAAACGTAACAGCAAGATCACATGAATAAAATATACAATAAATTAGAAATATGTGTGTCAGTATGTAAGAATGAATGTTTCAAATCAGTTGCGTATTAGAAGAATAGAGATGTACAAAATTTGTTTACGAAAATAGTGTTTAATCCATTAAAGTCTTCAAATGATAACAATAATGTTCAAATAAATTTAGTTCTAGTTAGACAACCAAGAAACAGCCTGGTGCCTCGGGGCGCCGCGATGTTTTGATGTATTAGTCAAAGTCAAAATAAAATCGTCATCCGTTTCATGTATCGTAAAGATCACGTATTTCAGAGTTGTTATTTCAAACCCAGCTAGTTAAAATATTAACCAAACATACATCAACGGATTACAAACGGCTCGACACTTTAGGGTTGCAAGTAAAAACTTAAATATTGAGACATAAATCTAATTTCGAGACAACACTTTAGTAAAACACGGAATTTTTGATCATTAATTATGTTTATGACCAATCCTAACCGTTGGACATGATGTTTCTTTTTAATGTGTAGATTTATTTATAAACAGTATGAAATATCAATAGGTCTTTGTTGTGGTTATTGTATTTTTAGCGTTGACTGTTAAGGACGTAAAAGTCTAAATCATAAGAAGAAAAATATAATCAAATCTACTGGACAGTTCATTCATTGTGACACCACGCTGGAAAAATCAATAGACTTGAAGACAGTCAACGATACTGCATTTTTTTTCTTTTACCTCGCTTCGTCTCAAATTGTTGATATTCAAAATGTTACGTTCTATTGGAATTGTTATGATGGGCAAACGTAAAGCTTAGCATTAGGCTAGTAAATTGCTCGTCTTCACTTAGTTGCATACAAATATTACTATTTGGTATGTTTTGCTTAGCGCTGAACTGCGGAAAGATAAACAGCCTACGGTTGGTATATTAATCTGGGATACTAGGCAATTCAGGCGCGTTTTTGTTCTGAATATACTCGTAGTATATGGTACGATAGAAAACTGTTTTAAAATTAGTATCATATTTCTACCAGAAGAAGATCATCTGTCTTGGCACGAGACACAAAAAGGACTTTTTACACAAACCAAAAGAAAAAAAAAACAAGAAGCTACTTATTGAATGCTACCATAAGGCGCCTACATACACACCTACACTGCTAGGATCGTTAACCGTAATGCCACCCACAAACAAGTATACCGACTCCCAATTCGAAATAGATCACACGTCAAACATTTCAATTAACAATAGCCCTTTGGTATTGATACAAAAAATGCTCTACCAACTCACGCTACACGTATAAACTACATTTGAGCATGTCAGATAAATTTGAGAAGTAAAACGTAAGAAATAGAAGTTAGTACATTTTTGATGCTAGTAGCAAAAAGTTGGTAAAATATGACATGCAAGCTTCATTCATTATCTACGGCATTATGAAACAAAATAGTTTCTTTATTGTGTGAAGTTCATAAATATGTTTATGAAAGGTTTTATCGATTTTCTCGGTTTGGGATCTATCGATCAATCGGCGATCGATCACTATCCTGCATTTGTGGAGGTGAAAGTCGCTTGAGCATCTTTGTTGATGATATCAAACAATGCCTTTGGTGTAAGCCTGCAAACAGAATACTTTATACTATACTTACTCACTTATTAGTTTGCGTTTGACTACCAACTTGCCTATAGTAAGCGATGGCGTGGTCGAGGATGAAGCACGCAGACTTAGAATATTACTATTCTTACCTTGAAGAGGTCTAGATAGATATCTCTCAGGAAACAAGGAAGCCGGCAATTGTTCCATTCCTTGGCTGTACAAATTAGAAACGTGGAGTCAAAACGTTTGGCACGTATCCAAGGAAAATCCACAATGTGAGGCGCAGAACACACTGAACTGGCGTCGGGCACGGGCGGCTTACCGCTTCTATTTTCATTCTAAAAACATTGAAATAAGGCGCAATTTAGGACTCACCGAGTTATTTTCATCGGGCGAGCATCGGGCGCGCTCGATCGGACTCGGCGTGTCCTATATGAAATTAAGATAGGGCGGCAAGCCGCCCATGCCATGCCCTCGCCCGACGCCAGATCAGTGTGTCCTGCACCTAAGGGTGATAGTGGGCCGTCTTTCTACTTGTCCTTTAGTAAAAAGGGAATGGAAGGACAAGGTCGTATCGTACCGGTTAGTAGGTGAAAAAGATCCAAAATGGTCCCAAAGGCGCCAACCATCGCGGGCGTTGTGCGATTTCGTGCACTGAGGCCGCTATTAGCTTGCGAAAATCAATTTTCAAGGCGTCAGACCAGCTTTCCGTGAAACACCCTACCGGACGACGATGCGACGACTTGTTGGCTTCCCCAAGTACACTCTCTACAAGTCTCGATCTTTTATATCCGCGCGACATTACCGAACCACCGAAACATTGTACTTTCACCTCCCTAAAATATTTGGAAACCAATATTTGCTTTAGTCTATTACAACTGAAAAATCGCAACGTAGTCTTTAGTTAGGAATCAGAATCAATTTTGTTACGAGATTTTAATTAACTATTAATTTTATGGTAATAAATCTCAGCAGCTCAGGCTCGAGTGGCTATAAAACAATATTATGCTTGATTTAATGATCGAATTATTTAATGATCGAATTTAATGAATGATACTGTTATGTAACCATAATGAAATAATCTGGGCGAGGCGTGGGTAAGAGAAATTGTAAAATTAACACGTCCAACCACTTTAATCATCAGTCTAAGTTGTCAACTGTTGCATGTACTTTCAACTTGATTTCTGGCTCTATTTATCCAGTTACTGCGGTATTTGCCATTTCAATGAGCATGAGAACTTCCAAACCTTTGCTAGTTATTTAACCACCAATCAGTAGTGAGCAAACATTACTTTTGTGGTACAAAAATGTACACATGGCGCCACCAACGCTTTAGTTGGTAGCTTATAACAGGATGGGAAAATTTGGAATCTAAGGCAGAGACTTCTGTAGCTTAATTGGCAAAGCAGTTGGGACGGAAACCCATAGAGACTGGTCGTATGTAGGTTCGAGTCCTGCCGGAGGTCATAATTGTTCTTCCTGTTTAAGCTTTAAAAAACATAGAAATACCATAAGTGTGGAATCACTTCATACAAAAATATTCATAAAAACATTACTTTGTTTTGCAGTGTTTTTGTTAGCGAAATTAAAGATAAGTATAAAATAAAACATCTTCAATATACCAGGTGACATTGAAGTAAACTGTAAACTATCGATATGCTCGTCTTGTTATTCAAATATCCACCTGACCTGTTCCCCAATGTTTGCAGATCCTCTGTCTTCTTGGACTTCTACAGTTCCCTTGTTGGTTGCTCTATTGGCTAAATGACTATTGATATCTGTTTAAGAGAAGATTAATGGTCCTATCTCAAAATCCTTAACATGGTCAGAAGAATTTTGTTTACTCAGATCAGAATATGTTTGCTTTTGACCACACCCTGTCTCAAACCAGGCAATGATAAGGTCTAGGATGGAGTATGCTTACCCAAAAGGAACCTGATTATTCTAAATTTGAAGATACCCAAATTTTACTTATCGATCAAGTTTTAATAGTGTACCTAACGTGTTATCAACCAACAACGAAAACTGAACCAGAATTGGAAAGATGCCTTGGAATTGGAGCTTTAGGAGCTCCTAGTAGAACTGGCAAGAGGCGGTATGAGACTGGGTGCGTAGTGGTTACTAGCATCAGGAACTACCCGAGGAAGAACGAACCTTCTAGGAAGCCGTAGCGCCAGTGAAATTATAAATGGCTAAAGATGTCAACTAATGCCATATCTCTTTATATCACTTATTATAAGTCTTCAATAAAGACCCATACATGCCCATCTATTTTAATTCTCTCACCAGATGGTTCTGAGTCGATGACAGGCGATCAACAGGCATCGCCCGTGTTTGTTTGATCTTCCGTAAGCGTCATGGGTATTTTGATTAGCTAGTTGTTTCTAAGGAAGCCGTGTAGGGAACACCGTTGGAATTTAACGAATTCGTTCGTCTGTGACGTCATATCATACGACTTTTCTATATGAGTATTTTATTTATGTGTCGGGTCATGTACAAGAAAACAACTTCGAGGTTCAAAATTATCTTATTTGAAGAATCATCTTTGAATGAACTTTTCATAAACAGGTAGACGTAAGTCATCGATTGACTTAAGTTGTTGTCAATGATTAAAACGTAATTGGAACGTAAATATTGTGAGCTATAACATAAATAAGCAAAGCTAAGGCATCATTAATACATCGGAAGTCTTAAAAAACACTCCTGGCCTATTAATGTAGTTAGTCTTTTATAGTAATTAATTAAAACAGAACGTGGGAGATTGTAAAGGCTTGCGTATACTATACTGATACGAAAGTTAGACCAAGAAAGTAGAATTTTTTTTTATGTCTCAGTACGGACTATGGATGATGTGTGATGAATCGGTACTAAAATATTTTTTTATATAGTCTTGCGTTTGACTGCCATCTCGGCTGATGGTAAGCGAAGATGCCTACGATGGAGTACGCTTGCCTAGTAGAAAACAATTCACTCGCGACTGAAGACATCCGGTTATATGGTTTTTTTTTATACAATCAAGTGACGAGACGAGCTAGACGTCACCTGGTGGTAAGCGTCACGCCTGCCACTAACAGTAGTAGTGCCAGAATTGTGAACTTGCGAACACAACCCTGTGCCGCACTGCGCGGCACCTAATCCTGAGATATTAGATGTTAAATCTCTTCATACGCAGTAATTTTTCTGGTAACATTGCCCTTCAAACCGGAACAGTAATGCTTGCACAGTACTGCTTGGCGGTTGAATAACTGGCACTGGTGTGGTACTTCCCCAGGCGGACTCTGCAGTAGAGTCCTACCACTACTAAAATAAATGGGAAAAATAATAAAATAATGGGATAATGGGATGATTTAAGTTTAGTCTTGTAACTAATTTTGTAGCGCAGACGGTGCTTTTAAAAAGTAGTCTTACTTAAAAATTGTCGAAGTATTTCTTCAATAAAGGAAAGGTTTTACGAGAAATATAAAAACAAAAACTTTACTTTATTTACTATTCTCTTTTTTGGACTATTTTGGACCTGGGTATGTCCTTAAACTGCAACCAGACCCACCGGAGGACGGGCAGCAGCGTCCTCTTGGTTAACGGTTATCTGCGATCCCCAAGCCACCTGCCAAGCGTGGGGATTATGGCATCACCCCTCTATAAAGGGTTTTATGGCTGACGACGACGACTATTTTCTTTTTACTATACAGTAGAGATAGAGAGAACGTCGAGTGATCACTTGACTGTCAGTTTGTAGCTCCTACAAATCGATATTTTATTCTGTAGGCAATACAAGAAATATGCACATTTGTTAACCTATCACTGCGCGCTCCATTATGCTGGCTGCAGAAGCGACCGGGTGGAACAGGAAGAACTAGTTTAAAAAAAAACACGGATGTAAATAGCAGCAGTATTAACTATGACTATTAATGCTACAAATTATGATTGCTTGGGGTAGAATAATAAATAAATAAAACTGTATGAAAAATATTGCGACTCTGTGAAAAGAGCTTTACGAATTCACCGCTCTTTCACTTACTTGTTTTCTTTGATTATATAGACAAGTATATAATTAAAACTTGTATTAAAAAAAATACTTTCCGGTCTAATCTCGTAAACAAAACTTCTAATAAACGTTACCAAACCGTCGTACTAATAAATCTGTCATTAAACTATGAAGCTTGCGAGCCATTTTCCGCAAATATTTGTTAACGTTTTGCTGTGTGGTTGATTATTATCAAAAATGATTCAATTCTAATAGGCTAGATGACTGGGTTTTTTTTATTGTCTTTTTAAAATGTGGCCCATAAATATTGCTGATTAATGATAAAAATATGAAAATCTGATCAAACATAAGCAACTTATAAGCATTTTAATATTATGCTAGACAGAGAGGCGAAACAGCAAATTGTGACGTCACTTCTCAGTACGCCATATAAATTGTATTCTGACAAGTAAGGCGTGACGTCATTTTTTGTTTTGTGGGAAAGGGACAGAGTTGTCTCTAACAAAAACTTTAAACGCTTATATATCAGAACATAAATAACCGATTTAAATTATTTTTTCAATAAACATACTATATTTACTTAAATTCTTCATCAAAGCTATTGGTTTCAACGATATAAACATCAGTCATCTACCCTATTATACTGTGATTTCATTGTGAGAATTAAACAGTATAATTATTGGTATATGTAACCAAAATAATACCTGCTGCGTACGCTTATTTATCTAATCTAGCAAAATTCTAAATACGAGGCAAATAATGTATAAATTCAGAGCTAATTTATTGTTTTTTCCGTATACTGTACTCGTTCATGGTGTAAGTAAATAATAATATAATGTAATAATAATAAGGAAGTGAAAAAATGTTTTTTTATAGAGAACGAGTGGCAAATAATGTGTATTCCGGTCAATCCCACCAAGAGATACCCCCTAGGATCAGTTTTATTTATATATATTTTTATTCCGGTCTAATCCCACAGATTATTAAAAAAAGTAGGATCAATACGTCAAAATAATATTAATTTTGATAATTTTGCTATTCCGGTCTGATCCCACCTAAAGTTTTTAAAACTTAATCACCTGATGTTGCAAACCTTCGCCTATGGACACCTGCAACATTTGTGATGTAGATGTTGTTGATGTGTTGCCAACCCAATTGAACTTAAATGTGTTGCCCCCCTTATTGAACAACCTATTTAATGCTCAGGGTTCAACCAGTAGTCGATCCAAGATCCAAATAGACACCACGCGCCGTTAACACGCTCTCGCGTTTCATTATTTTTGAAGATACAAAATCTCTTAATATAGTTATGATTTTGCAGCTGGTGAAATTTCTAAAAGTTATATTATTTGTTAGTTTGTCAGCTAAAATGAGTACCTCAAGATGTTTTTCCCAGGTTTATGAATGAAAACTAGCTTTAGTCAAAATTTTGTTCTCTGCTGTTAAAATTATTCTCAAAATTTTCACCGATTGCAATTTTTCGTAACGCATATCAATGATTTAATGTCTTCAAAAATATAGAAATGCGCGGGTGAGATAGCGCCGCGGTATTCTGGACCTTTTTCGTATGACCTCGACGTTGTGTATTTATCTTTATCCCATTTACACCTACATGGGACCAAGTAGGAAAAGCACGTAAAAGAAACGTATACTCACATGTGCGTATTGGAACCCGCAGGCATCCATACAGAGGTATAGGCACGTCGACACCCCCTGGATCGTCAGGAGGCCGACCTTGTATGTCGCACGCTGAAGTATCGCTGAAACAAAAATAAAACATGATTAGTATATTAGCCGTAATAGGGGATTTAAAAGGAATAAAGAGTATTTAAGAATCCCCTGTGGGATCGTGGTGGAACAGCGAGTTTTTTCGATCCCCTATGGATCGTAGTGGAATAGCGAGTGTTTCTCGAACCCCTGGGGGATCGAAATGGGGGATTCAAGTGCGTACCCGGCTACGGCCGCTGCCACTGGTTGCTGTGGCTCTTAATATTATTTAGTATTACAGTAATATATCGCTTATAGCACAGGGATAGTGTAGCTTTCTATTGGTGTAAGGTATAAGTAATCAGAACAGTTGTTCCGAAGATAACCTCGAGCATACATACACAATATTTCTTTAGATTAGCTTAACAACCTGTAAACCCGTATGCATAGATTACACGGGCTTTGTACTTCTCATTAGTACTAATCGGTTAATATTAATATGACAATTGTAGCTTAGTAAATAGGATCAGATTCTATTCGCTTGCATTGTCACTTGCCCTGTCACTTACAAGCAATAATTAGTCGGTTTAATGCTAAGTACTAAGCATTAGTACGAAGCATTAGCTACGAAAACCCGTGTAATCCAGTCATGTTAATTTATATAATTTAATGTGACGTAGGTATAACGTGTAAATATGTTTAATGTTAATAACACTGAACACACGAATTTTATAACAGATTGAATAATAGTTATTTCTTCTCCTGATAGCCATTGGAGTAGACGCGTAGAGTGGAGACTGCGTATCGGCAAACGTAGCGTTGGACGCCCTAAGAGAAGATAGAGTGAATACATACGATGTACATCTGGCAATCATTGGAAGCGAAAGCCGAAGATCGTGCAGAGAGACGTGCCTTTAAGAGAGCATAATATGTCCAGAAGTGCACTAAGATAGGCTGATTATGATGATTATATGAATGTTGTTACGTATGTATGTGTTATTTCACGCAGCAACGGTTGAATGGATTTGAGTGACATTTGGAATGGAGATAGGTCATAACCTAGATATACACTTATGCAAAATTTTATCCCGGAATAAATGTACGCTTCCTATACATTGAGCGAATATCTATAGAGTCACAAACGTGAAAAATAAATGTCCGCGCCAAAACTCGGCGCGCGCTATGCAGTGCGGCGACTTTTTGAACGACTTGAACTACGATAAGACACAAGCGCTCAAGCATACATTGAACACTATACAAGCGACATAAAGTCTAGATTCTAACAAGTGTGAACTATATAATGCACGTATAGGTATGTACAGCGGCACTCGGATGTTTTTTGAGTGTTTTCACTTAGAGATTGTGACTCTTTAGATATTAGCTCAATGTTCCTATGTATAGCGAGTTAAACTGCGAGGCGCTCCTAGTTATACATATTTTGTTATTTAAAATAAAACTACAAATAAATATAAAAAGAAACAATCTAATTTAAAACCTTTTTATGGAGGGAACAGTGGCCAGAATGCAGAAATCGTTTCTTGTGTTTCAAACTTATCTTTTGAAGAGACATTGATTTCCATAACCTTTGTAAAGAGCTTATTTTAGGACAACAATTTTCTTAACTTGAATAAACCGTAGACAGTCTTTTCTCCAAGTTCGAATTCCTTACCTATTTAGGCAGCTTTCAAACTAAAGTCGGTTGTAACAAAATTAGCGAGATGCCAAATATGGCTGGAAGTATTTTAGTTATTTACACACTGACAGAATGTTGAAATGGCAAATATAGTAACTATTGTGTAGTCAGTGGCAATGTGTAAATGTCGTAAAGAGTGTAAATAACTATCTGTGGCTTTGAATGAATCTTTTGTTTGTAATTAGGTAAAGATTCAAATATAAGTATTTTAATTAATATAGATAACAAATTTGACATTTTGGGTCAAACTTATGTTAGCATTATTAGATAATGCTATGGTTTTCGATAACAACATGTTTTGCTTACAAAAAAAGGCGCACCTGATGAAGCAAAGAGCATGGATATGCTCATTACTTAATTCACATAACAAGCTTTTTTCTTTAAATTTTTTTTTAGGGTTCCGTACCTTAAAAGGAAAAAAGGAACCCTTATAGGATCACTGCGTTTTCCGTTTGTCTGTCTGTCAAGACCCTTTTTCTCTGGAACGCGTGGAGATATCAAGTTCAAATTAATATCAAATACGTAAGTCCACGGTCCCTTAGAGCTGTAAAAAATCAAGCTTGTAAGTCAACACAATAAAAAAATACGGCCATTTTTGCGAGTCTTTTAGAGTGAACTAAATCAAAATTCATAGGGTACTTCCCGTCGACCTAGATTCATGAAATTTGGCAAGAAGCAAGGTCTCATAACAGTAATTATGGGAAAAACCTTTGATCATTTGTAGATATATCGTCATTAGTCAAGCCAAAGCTTAAATGGTTATTTTGCTTGTTTCTTTAGTTTCCAAAAAAATACTAGATGGCGCTAGGTGTTAAAACTCGCAAATGCAATATATAAATATAAATATTGATATTGATATATTAATATAAATATTGACTTCTGTGTAAATTGTATAATGATATTGATTAATGTAACTGGCGTTGTGCCGTTTTAATTGATTAAATAAATAAATATATGGCAGTCGGCCCCTGCATTAAGACAGAATAACTTACCTTTACAGATGAGCGTGCGACCCACCATCGTAATTTTTGAACAAAACTAACAGGTACTGTTGAATTATTTTAGTTCTTCCATTTTACCAAGAGTACAATTCAAAATTAACTCTTTAGAAGAAAGGAGTTTCACTTTAGTTTTTAATCTTTTCTTACCCCAATGTCATTCAGAGAAAAGAGTTTCACATTGTATAAACCTTTTTCCAAGTAGGTATCAGTGTCATTCTTTCTTTCTTCATTTTTGGCATCGCACTTTGTGTATTCTGCCAGTCTAACAAGCATTATAACTTTTCGAATTCTTGATAGCATATCAAAAATAAATCATTAAAAACAGTCACGGTCAAGTACAAGTCATGTCCCACTGCATAGTCACAATCCCTAGTGTACGTTTGTGGCGATTTTTCTATGAGCTTTTAAGGAGTTTTGATAGGTCCTGTGAGTTTTTTTAGGTCTAACATTTTGACCAATAGTACAGTAGGGCTCATTCAAAAACTCTTATGGAGAAAGGAGTTTTGTACGATACTTAACTTAATTATACCCTTATTTAGGCCAATTTGGTGGCTTCTTCTGCGTACAACTCAATTTTTACTCTTTAATATGGAGAAATGAGTTTCCACTGACATCACACTTCACTTTCAGTAACCAAGATAAGTCCAAAAATCAAAGCCGTTCACACAAAAACAGTCACGGTCAAGTCCAAGTCATGCCTTAGTGAAGTTGTGGCGGCTTTGTTAAGAGCTTTTACAGAGTTTTTTAAACAACAAGAAAAGAGATGTCCGAGTTATCACCACACATTTATTTATTTATTTCGCAGTTGGCGTATTGAACGAAAGTGGAAATTATTTTAGGGTTTCGTACCCAAAGTGAATCCAACTGTACCCTATTATTAAGCCGCCTCCGTGTCTGTCTCTCTGTCCATCTGTCTTTACGATCTTTAATGAACTATAATCTCGTGAATTGTAATAGATAGCCGGTTGAAATATTCAGTGAATATTCGTTACTATCGCGGATTACCTAGAACTTGTGGTGGTACGGAACCCTCGTTGTCCGAGTCGCAAGTACGAGTCAGACTTCACGGCTTTATTCAACTTGTTGCCGCTATCTAAATGCTTCTTTGTGAGGCCCGGGGTAATTGGTTGTAGGGCGTTATTTAACGAATTAAAGGATTTAGAGATGAAGCAATTACAAGCTATAAACTTGATATTCATGGTCTTCTAATCTATAAACAATCATACAACAATGAGAGAAAGTTTGTAAGTACAAAACATTTCTAGTCTATTTCATTTTCTTGTACGAAAGTTTAATACGTACCTACAGTCATATACGTAAGAACTTTTATTCCTTTTACATTTTACATGGCAATTTATTTATTTAATTACTTTGTAAGTAGATACTATCGACATACAAACAATTCTACCCTAATTATTATGGCTCTTTAATTTAACACGTAGATTGTATTTGTAGAAGTATTGATAAAACGCTTAGTTGAAATAAAGCGTTAGAAACCAGGGGCTAAACTAGTTAACGATATCTCTTCTTAGCAATCTGCAAGTTATGGATCGAGTGATGCTATCTGACGCATACAGCATGTTTTTATTTTAACTATCAGCGTTTGAATGACTTATTTTTACTAAGGAAGGTAAATGGTCGGAAAAAGTGAGGAATTTCGAATTGCCCGCGTGTTCTTTGAATCTTTCCATTTATTAAGTCATCAACATCATCAACAGCCGGAACACGTCCACTACTGGACGAAAGCCTCCCCCTTAAAAGAGAGGGGTTTTCATAATCCCCACGAGTGGCAGGCGGCTTGGGGATCGCAGAGTGTTACCACCGTTAACCGAGAGGACGCTGCTGCCCATTGTCCGGTGGTTCTGGGTGAAGTTTTAGGACATACCCAGGTCCATTTATTAAGTGATTATTTAAAAAAACAGTCTTGAATCGAAATGATGATGAGTGATTATAAGTTTTCTATTTCATCCAGGTTAAGGAATAACCTGCTCTACTTAAAGCAATGAATTTATTAGTTATGTTTTGAAATTCTTTTTCTAAGTTTAATCTTCTTTAAATCATGAAAATGATATATATTTTTTTGATTACTATTATTTATTTAAATAATCTTTCACTGCTGTACTTTAACTGCATACCAGTATCATTGAATGCTTGTAATTGATTAAACAGTTTCTCGTGATCCATCTTAGCGAACTCCCGATTTTGATAATTTTAATGTTTGTTATAAAACAAACTCTTGTCTAGACTTTTCATTCAGATCGGATCAAAGGTAGCGCACTTAAGTTATCGCAAACATTCAAACATACATATAAATTATTTCTCTCAATAAATTTTGGAAATTCTGTTCGCTCAGACAAAAAAAGATTTTTTGACCTAAGACTGGTAAATTAGGTCTCAATTAACATGAGGTTAAGTGTCTGTACCGTTGAAGATGATAAACACACCTGGCTTGAAATAGGAACCACCAATAGAATATGTTTAAGGCTACAGAATTGGCCCCATAGTAAAAGGTGTTCGTAGCGGTGATAACAAACAACCTCCACCCATAAATTACGTCACATGATTTTCAAAGTATCATTGTCATAGTTGTTGCATATTTGTGTGTATGTTGAGTTCATAATAATTGAAAGTTGTAACACGTTGGAGTTGAACTTAAGAACGTGTTCCCCTCATCTTGACGCACAATGTCACACTATTTGTTGACCCCTTCCCTTCCCCTCAACCTTTGACGTAATATTTGGATCATCATCGACCCGGAGACGTCCACTGCTGAACGAAGGCCTCCCCCTTAGACCGCCACACTGTACGACAACCTGCCATTTGCATTCACCGGTTGCCCGCGACTTTTACAATGTCGTCGGTCCATCTAGTGGAAGGCCTTCCTACGCTGCGTCTTCCAGTTCGAGGTCGCCACTCAAGAACCTTTCTTCCCCATCGGTTGTCAGTTCTTCGAGCGATGTGGCTTGCCCATTGCCGCTTCAACTTGCAAACCTTGCGAGCTATGTCGGTAACTTTGGTTCTTTGTCGAATATCCTCGTTCCGGATTCTATCGCGCAAAGTAACTCCGAGCATAGCTCTCTCCATTGCCCGTTGCGTGACTCTAAGATTCTCCAAATTTGGATGGCCCCTGTAATATAGGCACACATTTTCCGAGTTAACCTGTTTACCCCACCTGTTTTTTTTCTTCTAGTTTTTAGCATCAACCTGTATTTGCAGAACTTAATTGCATATTTGATTCATTAGCAAAATAATCAGAATATATTTATGAATAGTTCGTGTTCGCAGATCGCAGCCGTCGATAGGTTTGATAATTAGCAGATTAACTAAGTAGTCTCACGATCGCCTGACTAAGTGGAAACGCCTTTTTGAGCTGTGATTAATTAGGGGTCTTGGAGGATCGGCTGCTTTAATTTAATTGAGATGTCTTTAGTAAATATTTCCGTGTAGGCAACTAAGCATAATCTCCCTCCGTTGTAGCTATCTCTACACCAGGGCTTAAAACTTTATTATCTTTATTATTACTAACTAGCAATGCCCCGTGGCTTCACATGCGATTCCTGGGCACATAATATACCTAACTAACTTCATTCAAATCCGTTCAGCCGTTTCTGCGTGGAAGGTAGGAAAGGATATGTCAAGAGTCTAGATAAGTTGTCTTGAAGAACGAATTTTATAGTACACTTACTTACTCTATGTTTTTTTTTTACGAAACTCATCAATATTTGTCATGCTTCTATGTTTTTTTATTAAACCTGTGTTGTCCCACTGCTGGGCAAAGGTTTATTGGTTTATTCCAGCTGTCTCGATCTTGTCCCAGCGCCGTCCAATCTTTTTTAAGCTTCCCGATTTCGTCGCGCCATATAGTGTCGGAGGGGCGACCTCGGGGTTGACTGTGCTTCTATGTTTCAATTACAGAAATATTATTGCCTATTTGGCAATGGTTCCTGTCCATAAAGAAGCAAAAGACTTTAGCAAAATTAAAAATTATCATTATTTCGACACCTACCTAATTTATCACGGTGACTCCGACTTTTTATCGTACCCTTATTTATTACATCAAGTTTTTTTTAAATCATATTAAAGGCAGTGTGAATAAGTCGATTTACCTACTTCAAAATAAAACAGAGATAAACAAGATAAAACACCTGTTTCTACCATCTTCTTACCATAATCACAACACATTTACTTTCATTAAGCCGCAAATCACCGCTGGCGGTAAGACCACATCGACGAGTACCAGGGACAGAAAAAAACGAGTTTTTATTCACAATGTGAAATGGCGCCTGCGGCTTCAATGGTCGTAGAAATTGAGATGGCAAGGATTTCACCAAATTTTTGGTAATTTAATCTTTTATTATGAAAACTGACGTGTTTTGACACATTTGAAAATTAAATCAAATTTAAAAAAAAATTGGCGTATGGCAAAGGCCTTGAAATTAAATGTTTGGGTCGGCCAACCAAAAAATTTGCGTACTGTGTACTAGGTAGATTTTAGCATTTGATAGAAAATCGTAATTTTTCTCAAACGATCTACTGCTATCGCACTCTCTCTCTCTCTCTTTTTCTCTATTTATCTCTCTCCTTCTATACCTATTTCATCCACTTATTTTATTTAAAAAAAAACTTTGCTACTCATTCGATTCCTCATTTCAAATTTCTCAAAATTCTTCAAATACCTAAGTGTCGTTTTGCTTCCAAGGCTTTCTGAGAAACGGCCCTTGCGATACGCCACCAATTTTTTCCTCATGAAGTTCGGGTTAAAGAATTTTATTTTCTCAGAGGTTTGATTTCATTTCATAATCTGAAATTTTAAAAGCAAATCATTGACATACCGTCCACGTAAAGTGCAAGTAGGTAACCAGCAGTTATCCGTGGTAACTAGCACTAATCGGCAGTAAAGAGCCGCGAACGACGCCACTTGCGCAATTTGCGGCGCCCGCGCAGCCCGGGAGCGATACTACCAATTGACAGATAGAGATGGGTACGAAAAAAAATATTGCGATATCGATATTTTAGGTTAGTATATCTCCACGTACAGGTATATTCAGACGTTGATATACTTAGAATCGAATATAAAGAATACAGGGTTGTTGTTGTTATCTAGCTAGCAAGCTCTTAACTTTTAGTTAGTATCGGTATCCAACATTTCTTTTTTATTTATTTTATTTTATTGGTTAACAAAATTTCACAAAGATCGGATCAACGGTTCTGAAGTTATCGTGGAACAAATATATATAGTCGGCATTTGTATGTACCTATACAAACAAATGCTGACTTGTTAGACTTAGAGTCTGACTCCTTCGCTTTGCATGATCAATAATAGAAGACATGAAAGGTTATTATAAAATTTATAAAGGAGATACATTATTATGCTCTCTACACTTTTTCCCCGTTTCCTCACGAAGAACTGGTTATAAAAAGCTTTCAAGTTAATGATGATTAACCGCCTTTGGTAAAAAACCACTTGTTTTGCTATACTCATAAACTTTAACGCCAACTACTTAACTTGAACTTAACTGTAATCTGGCTTAAAAACTTTATAACCCTGCTTATGCTTATACATACATATACATATATTGTTCACCGTTACTAGAGACTCTTTGATGTCTGATTACCAAAAATTACGCGATTTTAGGGTTATGGACCGCAATAGAAAAAGATTATCTTATAAGTAGCTTATTTTCTGGAGATGAGATAAGATCACAACATTTTTGCTTAGAGATTGTTTTCTTGATGAAAATAGACCTTGAAACGAGGTCTTGATTGAAACGTTGAATAAGAGTAAGTAACCTACAATAAAAGAAAATAGTTTAAGCTTGCAAAAATGCAGATGATGTACAAAGTAAATATAAGATAAAAATATTTTTTGTATACTTTCGTTTTTAGCGACACTATTTTCAATATGTCGATAAAAACGCAATTTTTATTTTCTCATCCCTTGTAGGACATAAGTAACTTAATAATACGTTCCTACTCAGCATGTAGTGTAGCAGATCATTGATTTTACTTATAGAACCAGAACTTTAGAGACATTACGACATTTTCTAATAACTTTATACCACTTTATTTATGCATATGAAAAGTACTTATTTACCTTTCTTATCTACCCTTTAGAAAGTTGATCCATTTTGATAAATCACTAATTGTATTTCTATCCGGCCAGTATAATAACACTCACTCTTTTCGTCAATCATGCCTATTTTACGGCAACTGTTTGAATATTTTGGTGCCATGTCGCGTCATTTTTGCATAATAATGACGTATAACTACTAGCGGTAGTAAACTACTACTATAACGGTCTTAGCGCTTTAAGGCTTTTTAAGGAAATAGCAATAACGTTAGTCGATATCACAGGAGACCGAAGAGCTGGCAGCTACCTCGGACAAAGAATTAGTCTAGCTATTCAAAGGGGGAACGCTGGCAGTATCTTCGGAACCTTGCCTAAAGGGACTCCTTTTAATGATATATTTTAGTTATTGTATTATATTTTTTCAGGTTTATTAGTTTTAGTTTCATTATTCTAGTAAAGTAGGTTTTTTAGTCTAATGTTATTATTACATTCTGTTTTGTATGTTCACTAAATAATTTTTTACTACTAAGTATAGTTGCTTCGCAATATTATAAGCATAACCAGCCTTATTAATAGTCCACTGCTGAACATAGGCCTCCCTCGAATGGCTATTGGGTCATATCCACCAGGGGACCCAGTTGCGGGTTGGTGGATTCACATAAGCCTTTGAATCTCTTCTCCGGAGCTATGCAGGTTTCCGATGTTTTCCATTGCCGAAAGAACAGTGTTGTAAAAAGTACGAGCCAGAGCCAAGCATAAACTCCAAAGAGCTCATATGTATAAGTGTCGAAAATTTAAACCCGCGACACATTATTTCAAGGCGAGCACCTCCCAATTAGTCTACCACTGCTTTTAGCAATATTACAAAGTTATGATATTGCTTTAGTTTGTGCCAAAGAGATCACGGCTTAAGCCTTTTAAATGAATATTCTTTTTGTGTTACTTAAAGTAAAATCATTCACAATTCAACAAGAGAGACCTCGAGATAAATAATATACGTTTACCGCTGTAAAGTGATTCTATAAAATTACAGTTTAAGCCCTGTTTACTGTCTGCACAACTACACATGAGACGGCTTTTCTTGGTTTTCTGTTTTATTGTTAGACAAGTAAAGAGTTCGAGGAAAATGTGTATAACTTATTACAAATATTCTTAAGTCACATTGACAGCTGAGGAACAGTAGGTCAGATAACGAATTTATTAAACTCATGATTGCGAATTTCATTAAAAAAAATTGGACCGTTTTAAAGACTCAGGGTCAAAAGTTATTCAATAACTTCGTTATCGAATAATCGTTCTTTATAAGATACTATTTAGGAGATATATATTTGAGGTTATTATGTAATAGTGATCGCCCTATATTAATAAGAATAGGTTTCATTGGGTTTCATCCATTGAGATAAATACAGGTTCTTCCATATTATTATCCACCCGTATGTGTCAAAATGAGTAGTGGAGATTGTGAGCTTGACGGCTCTATCGTTTTCTATACGTCAAGCTAACGGTCAAAAGCATAATGACTTTTCTAGCCTATCGTGTAATCGTTTACTTCTATTAAAATGTAAGATAATAATCTCGACAATTTAACAGTCACACTAAATTACCTCAAGCCCAGCGGCTAACCAGTACATTCGTTGTCTTGTCAGGGACTTAATTAAATAAATAACAGTGATCTGTCGCTCCTGGCACGTCTGACCGCGTGTGTGGTCGTGGCGTGACTGACACCTATTAACGTGTGTATTAACGGTTGCGCAACTAGCGCCATCTAGAAAGCTGTGATCTATGAACATAGAAAATGAATGTGTCAAGTTACTTTAACTTATTTCTCCTAACGGGGTAAGGACGCAAACAAGTATTTGATTTATCGTGATCTTAGCTTACAGGATCAGAGAGAGGTAATCTAAGATTAACATAATACGTTTTAAAAAAAACAACGATTTCAACTTCGAATACCTGGATTACATCTTCATATTTTCTAGTAATTTTGTTTTAAAAACCAAACTACTGAACTGATTTCGATAAAACTTATATGGGACCACCTCTGAACTATTACTTACCAAACAAAAAAAACATCAAAATCAGTTCAGAATTGGCGGAGTATCCGCGTAACATACGTACAAAAAAAAAACATACAGTCGAATTGAGAACGTCCTTTTTTGAAGTCAGTTAAAAAGTAGGGTGCTAGTATATTATATTTTTATGGTTGACAGCTGGTTGACTATTAAAAATAAAACAGGGATTCCAAAATCGCACCAAAAACTACTAAGTAAAAAAAAACAGGGATTCCAAAATAAACGACTTAAAAACAATACAGGGATTCCAAAATCTGATATCGCTTTTTTTATTTTTATGTTTTTGCAACTTTGGACGTGGCCGTTGGCTAACAGGCACTGCTAGCGCTTGTATTGGTGGCACTGGCGCTCAAAAGTTTAATAAATTATATTCTATTTTTATTCTTAGTAGTATTGGCTGGCCACTGAGGCTGGACTATACGAATTTAATTACTTACTTTTTAGTAGATAGGTTGTTATAAGACACCGCCCTCTACTCTATAAGATTGTGTGCTGGTAACACACCGATAATAGGGTAGAAGACTGATGTTTATATCGTTGAAACCAATAGCTTTGATGAAGAATTTAAGTAAATATAGTATGTTTATTGAAAAAATAATTTAAATCGGTTATTAATGTTCTGATATATAAGCGTTTAAAGTTTTTGTTAGAGACAACTCAGTCCCTTTCCCATAAAACAAAAAATTACGTCACGCCTTACTTGTCTGAATATAATTTATATGGCGTACAGAGAAGTGACGTCACGATTTGCTGTTTCGCCTCTCTGTCTAGCATGATATTAAATGCTTATAAGTTGCTTATTTTTGATCAGATTTAGTTTTTTTTCCATTAATCAGCTATATTTATGGGCCACATTTTAATAGGATAATAAAAAAAAAAGTCATCTAGCCTATTGTCGCATGCCACCACGGCGGAAGCACTGCAATAAACTTTTTACTTATCACCGTCTTCATCAGATATTTTGTCCAGCAACCAGCACCTACTCCTACGAAGTAACTATTATTTATTCTGTGCACCTGCGTTGTCCAAGCATAGCCCAAACAGTTATAGCTAATCTTCCTCGTAGATATCATAGAGATATAAACAATAAGGGTCAACCCACACGTACCACAACCACACCACATCGCAGCGACAAAATGTGGTGACGCAGTGGCTACGTGTGAATAGTGTCGTTGCAGCTTTTTGTAGTTGCGTTGTGGTGCCGACAAAATGTCGATGTAGTTGCGTCGTGTGCAGACACAATTCGACTCCGGCTTTCATATAGCGCGCGCTGTCGTTGCGTCGACGCAACGTGAAATAGCCGCCGGCCACATCGTAGACAGATGTGGCCAGCTATTTCACGGTGTCGCTGGTGGTTTTGCATTGTGGTTGCGATGTGGTCGGTATCATCCACGCGGTCGGTAATGGCGGCAAAATGTGGTACGTGTAAATTCTACTATTAATTTTCTATATATAATATGCGCCCGACCACGTGTTGTGGTTGTGGTGTGGATGTGGTACGTGTGAAACAACCCTAAGAAGAAATGTTGGTTACGTCACAATACTATTATAAAACTTGAGGTGAAAAGGTGACCAGATAAAACTACCGTTAAAGCGACAAACTTATTTTGACCTCCCTTATGCTACACACTGCTACTAATTTAGTAAGTTTCCAAACAGTTTAAGTTAGTTCAAAAACTAATAGGGTCTTTATAAAATTGTTTAAGTTGCATGAATGTATGGGCGTTTCATCTGCCGTCCTTTAAAGATAATTATGACAAGATAATGGCTATTAATATAGCAATTATCCTCGAGTAGAGATAGTTTAACGATACTGCTAGTAAGTTGTTTTTAATCTGTGATACGATACTGTGCTTGATTTCTTAATCTGTTCCATGTTACCAGACGTGTTAATTGTTTATTGTCCTTTAAATTTAAATTTTATAAATATTATGCTGTTAGGATATATTACTATTCACTGTATTGTTTTTGTTTCATAATTTTTAGATGTTTTGGTTAAATCCACCTCCCATAGCTCTCAAGGTTAACATACTACCAACTGAGCCACGAGGGTGACCAAGAAGCCTAGGTACGTATACAGTGACGTAAAGAAGGCTGTGTACGATTGTTTGGCAACACAGGATTAACTAGTACAGCCAACGAAATTCCTCATGTTCAAGTGATTAGTGTTTACTTAGTTGTTTAAGAAAAACTGAAAACGCAAAAAAACGTTATTTAGTTTTTGTCAATACATAAATTGATTGATGGATCAATGATAGATATCACACAACACCGCACCGCAGATCGCACTCTCGCGTTTACGGTCCAACGCAAACCCATTCCCCGATAAAAACAAATTAAAAAAACAATGACATACTTTCAGACAAGTATACAACACTATCTTTTTGTTAATGCTTGTACAAGTAAGTCCGCGTTAGACCACGAATGCGAAAGCCTTTTGATAAGCGGCGTCTTTTAGAGCCTTTAGAGCTTTTAGAGCTTGTTCCTTGGCTGTACTAAAAACATAATTATTATAACTAACTTCATAGATATAAAGTTTTTCTCGATATGTTTAAGCTTAATAGTCTGAAGAAGTCTTTTCTGATTTTCGCCGACGATTTTACATCATCATCATCAATAGCCGGAAGACGTCCACTGCTGGACGAATGCCTCTCTCTTAATAGGGAGGGGTTTCCATAATCCTGGTAATTACGATTATACATGGTATTTACTTATGGCTCTACACTCAAAGTGGTGTAAACCATCCTGAGATTTATAACAGCGCATCAAAAACCATTGTAACCAGATATTCACCATTCCAAATTGATACTCAACGACGATTACGTACAAAGTAATTCACCTAAACGCTTTTTAAAGCTATAACTATTAAGTGGAATCATGTCACCGTATCCTCGTGCCATAGAATCATAAACATAATATACGCCCACCTTGACTATGTAATGAAATAATAAAATGGTTGATAACATCCTAAACGCAGCCGGTAAAAATTGTAAAGCTGGGTAAAGCTGAATTCATGGGGGAAGAATAATGACATTGAATGACTTTATAAACACGAACAAAATAAAAAAGGGAGTAGTAAATATAGCTATGTGTATGTGCTATGTGAGTGTGTGTGTGCTTCTTTTTGTTTATATATTTCTGTATACTGTGGAACACCAATTACAGAAGAGTTAGAGCTTTTTTAGATTTAATGCCAAATACAAAAAAAAAGTTTGGATGGCAATTCATCATCAGCCCGGAGACGTCCACTGCTAAACGAAGGCCTCCCCCTTAGACCGCCACACTGTACGACAACCTGCCATTTGCAACCACCGGCTGCCCGTGACTTTTACTATGTCGTCGGTCCACCTAGTGGGAGGCCTTCCTACGCTGCGTTATTGTGCTGTTGGATGGCAATGTTCCCAGATAAATTACTGAGCACGAAGAGATTTGTCATCTAATATATCTGGGCTATGAGCGTAGTGCAGTGCGGCGCAGGATTTTGTTCGCAAGTTCACAATTCTCGCACTGCTACTGCTTATTGTTATGGGCAGGCGTGATGCTTACCAGCAGGGAAACGTCTCGCTTGACTTGTCACTCAATTGCCTAAAAAAATATATAATCATTTTCTCTGTGTTTTGTGTCGGTTAGATCCGCGCGCCTGTTTTTTTA
The DNA here is from genome assembly GCA_905404285.2 of Erannis defoliaria. Classification (NCBI taxonomy): domain Eukaryota; kingdom Metazoa; phylum Arthropoda; class Insecta; order Lepidoptera; family Geometridae; genus Erannis; species Erannis defoliaria. The sequence goes on along the minus strand of FR990066.1, from coordinate 2,898,917 downwards.
TCAGCCTAAACTCATAAAACACCCACAGGCGGAACGTACCAAAAAGTTTTTATCTCGAAATCACACCATAATTGCGTCGCTGGGTGCGCGTCCTAATAAAATAAAAGTGTCAGATAAAATCCGAAACACAGACTCTAAATAATAATTACGGAGAAAGTCGGTAGCTGTCATAATCGGGACCAGTTCGGGCGCATCCAGATAAGATGAGGGAAAATATTTGGGCAGTGTTGATGTCTCGTGGACGCAGGCCCGTGACATCAAGAGATAAGTAAAAGTGACGAAGCTGGGAAACGAGCTTCACATCTTCTGGTCGACAGAGATAATTAATGTTGTATTGTATTGTATTGTATAATTTCTTGATCAAATGTTTTTTTTTCATTAAAACATCTAGAGTAGAGTTGACTCTAGGTTATACTAGGTTAGCCTCGCGGTTTCACCCGCGTGATGATAAGAACAGTGACGATGATGATGATAAAAAGTAGCCTATATGTTATTCCAGTAAATAAGCTATCTCGATTCCGAGTTTCATGCAAATCCGTTGAGCCATTTTGGCGTAAAGAGGTTAACACACATACCGACAAACTTTCGCGTTTAATAACCTAATTTGATGATTTTTCTTGAAACAAAATACCGTGCTGTGACATTTTAAAACCATAAAAAAGTATTCTATCAGCATGGTTGCCTTAGTACAAGCTTTTCTTAGTTTTGGGCTAGATGGCCCTGTGTGAAAATGTGAACCAAATTTTGGTGCAATATTGGTGTTGAAGGTGGACGAAAGTGAATGGTTTTATGATGTCACAGTACGGTTCCAGGAGACCATTACATTTTTTTCTCGGCCGCTTGGGTTTGATGTCGTACCCCCAAAATTTTGAGATAACTCTTATTATTACAAAAATACAAACATTGAGTTTTTCCCGGCAACCTTAGTAGGAGAGGAATTATAGAACGTTCCATGTACGAAGCTGAAAACGGTCTACAAATGTTGTCTAAGCGCGCGCGAATAATACTACTTTAGGACCCCTAGATACAGGCTGTGCTGAGTTTGGGGCCCAATGCTAACTCTTAATAGTATGTCACTGTAGTGGTAGGACTCTACTGCAGAGTCCGCCTGGGGAAGTACCACACCTTTGCCAGTTATTCAACCGCCAGCCAGTAGTGTGCAAGCATTACTGTGTTCCGATTTGAAGGGCAATGTTACCAGAGAAATTACTGGGTATGAAGAGATTTAACATCTAATATCTCAGGGTGACGAGCGCAGTGCAGTGCGGCGCAGGATTGTGTTCGCATGTTCAGAATTCTGGCAATGCTACTGTTAGTGGCAGGCGTGACGCTTACCACCAGGCAAAAGTCTTGCTCGTCTCGTCACTTGACAGTACAAAAAATTTAAACAATTAAAATGTAAGCTTATATATATAGCTAATAAATAATATAAAATTTTGAATTTGAAATAAACATGTTACAAAAAAACAGTTAAACCCGATAAAATACCTATTACACTGAATAAGAGAAAAATACGAAAAAAGAGGATATAATAATCATCATACTCATCCCGAAAACTAGGCCTTGAAAGCTGTGTTTATAAAACTATAGTTCCCTTTTTCCTTTTTTTGGACCTGGGTATGTCCTGAAACTGCATCCAGAACCACCGAAGGACGGGCAGCAGCGTCCTCTCAGTTAACGGTGGTAACCATTCTGCGATTCCCAAGTCACCTGCCAAGCGTGGGGATTATGGCAGCACCTCCCTTTAAGGGAGAGGCCTTCATCCAGCAGTGGACGTCTTTCGGCTGTTGATGTGTTCCCTTTTTCTACATAGATTTTTACCACGAATACTCTCGTTGAATCAGTGTTCTTTCCATTTTGGTACTAATCTGATTTCGATGCGGTGTCACGTATTTTTGTGTGGTTGGTTTCTTGGATTAAGGCTATGAGTCAGCCATTCACAAAGTGTTTGCTTAGCGAGCCTAAATAGCAAAAAATCTAGATAGCAACTAGATTGAAAGAGCGTTCCTCATCGATTCGTCATAGCTCGACAATACAAGCGGTCTAAAAAAAAACCACATTGTTTAAATATTTTTAGATATCCCAGAACATCTAGCATTAAAGACCTAGGCTAGGCAATAAAGATTGAACGAATGGTCGTGAAAATTGAGAAACGATAGGGTAAAATTGAAATGTAGGATTGCCTACGCATTAAAAGCCGTTTTGAAAGTGTTTGAAAACGCATTTATTTTAACAGTTAATTTTAACAGATGCTTTTAGGTATTTTATAGGTAATTCTCGAGGCTTTTGGTTACAGATCTAAACTTACTCAAGTTGTTGTTTGTGTCATAGTATGAGCGGATATGAAAAAAACAATTTTGAAATTTTTTAAGGCGTCGCTTTGTAGTCGAACAGCTCTTTCAACTGACTTCAAAAAAGGAGTTTCTCAATTCGACTGTGTGTTGTTTTTCTTTTCGTTTTTGTATGTTTGTTACGCGATTACTCCGCCAATTATGAACTAATTTTGATGATTATTTTATTATTATTTTTATCATAGGTCATATTATTCATCATTTTATTGAAATCTGTTCAGTAGTTTGGTTTTTAAATCAAAATAACTGGAAAAAAGACATCCAGGTAATCGAAATTCAAAGTCAGTTTTTTTTAAAGATCTTGTTTTGATTTCAGTCAAACTATTCGATTGTCATTTCCAAACGGGGCGCGATTGCCGTCCGGATGATATAAAATATGTTTTAAGTCGAGCTATATCTGTCTATAGAGTAAGGTATATACACGATAACTCGACTCGACAGTCTATCAAATTCTATTTCGACATTGATTTTGTCTGAGTTCATCAAGGAAGTTGTATACTGCGTACCGAGTTCATAAACCACTATTTCAGGAAATGCGTAGAATTGTCAATAGTGTCCGTTTGTCTCGCCGAGGTCGTCGCTCGGCCTTGTTTGTAGATTTTCGCGAGTGATGCGTGACGTCACACGGAGACGTGCCGCGGCGCACGTATAGCGTACACTAGTGACGCACTTGTCCAAATATCGATATTTTTGTCGTCATGATTATGATTAGATATTTTCGAAATGACAGTACTGTTAATAATGATATTTTTGCTGATCGAAAGTATGATAAAAGAGCGATAATAGAGCAATTTTTTTTACAAAATATTTTAAACATTACATTTGGAATTGATAAACTGATCTGGTGATGGCTAGTGACAAAGTCAATATGTAACATCGTGCAATATATGGATTTTGGCTTAGGCTAAGCAATATGGTTCCACTGACATTCTTTATGTATCGAAGCCTTAAATACACCCTTAAGCTCACCGAATCTGCGGGCTGCGCGAGTAAATAATCGAAAGATAACTATTTTAGTTCAAATAATTCACTTTCATTGAACCAACTTTATTTTCCGGTCTTATCTAAACAGGAAAAAAATTAACCACGTTGTAATGACTAATTAAAAGTTCAACGTTCAGATAAACTGGCCAAGATTTATTAAGGGGAGAGATAAGCACAGGTGTCTAAGATAAGAATAGATCATTAACAAATCTATTTTAATAATGAAACGACGAAGTTTCGATGACATTCATGATGACAAAAGATCTTCCATCAAAGAAACACAAAACAGTAATAACAAAACGCTTGAAAATATTGTAAAGCAGAACTTGATAGCAATTGTTATTGAATATTTGAGGGCTTATCTTTGTTTCTTCTTTAGCTTCTTCAGCATCTTTATTTTTCTAATTGGTCTTCATCAGCCAGAAGAAGTCCAGACGAAGGCCTCCCCCCTTAATAGAAAGGGTTGCCATAATCCCCACGCTTGGCATGCGGGTTTGGGATCGCAGAGTGCTCACCACTTCTGGTGGTGATCGGTGGTTCTGGACGCAGTTTTAGGACATATGGCTATCTTAAGGTTATATAGTATTCCGCTCAAAAAATAGTAGACACGTCTTTTTAGAAATACATTAGCAAAAAGTTGAATAAAAATTACAAAAATAGATGCTTCTTATCTTTTATTAGGTCGACCTAATAGCCGATTTGTATCACCAATCCACCAAAAAGGTGTCGAAAAATGAATTTGCCGCTAATGGCTTTGATGATTTACTTTTAGATCCATTAAGCATTTATGACAAATTTATTCATTGTGCAACGGATGTCGCTTCATGATGTAAATCTAACGTCTTTTCGATAAATATTTCACTAATTGAAAGAATATCAAAGATAGTGATAGTGTTTTTTATTACAAAATTATAAATAGCCTATGTTTTATTCCAAGATTATACAAATCTGTTTAGCCGTTTCAGCGGAAAGGAGCAAATTATCGCAGTTTTTATACTATTAGGAAGTATATAATACTATAATATAAAATGGTTTAGGCAATTCAGATTTGATTAAAATCCTCAAATATGTATTGTCTAAACCATTTTATTTATAGTATACAGGGTTAGTTCTAATCAGTTAGCATCCTTTTAAGAGCTATATTCAGTACATAATTTAAAAAAAAACACATGTTCCATGCATTTTGCAGATATTTTTTTCGTCAATTCATTATGACAGTAAAATAATACATTTCAATTTCAATTTCAAAATTCTTTATTAAACAACGAAATCTATTAAGTTAGTACATTTCTAGTGTGAGTTAAATCCTAGAAAATACACATAATACAATACATAAATAAAACGTTTTTAAGGCTAGGCGCTTATACAAAAACTTATTGCTGGATCAATGATTCCGCTGACAGTACTTGATTATTAATCGGATGTATCCATGATAATGATGTAATTATTTGTATGTTTTAGTTATAACATTACAATTAGTAACTGGAAAAAATATTTTTGTTAAATAATTGACAATAATGACGGTAGTAAAATAACAGTGTCGAGCGGGCGCTACGCAACAAGCAGCAGGAACGTCGTCGGTTATGTTGCTATCATGTACTGTGGCGAACGCAAGCACGCGCACCGCACCCATATTTTTTTAAAGTCTAACGGACAGACAGGTTGGCGTTTGTATGTATATTTGTTCGACGATAACTTGCGTTGATACGAATATTCGAATTTCATAAAGAAAATTCGAATATGAGCTAAATTGGTCAAGGGGCTTGGCAGATATAGCAGTCGCAAGGTTTCAGTTCGCTGCAAACCATTAGTATTATTGTTGATATTTGTAACAAAAAAACGCCTGCAAATTATTACAAATAAGCTAATAAAAACTTTTGTTTCTTCGAATTTTTCTTTTTCGTTTCCCATGGACAGAAGTAGAGCAGAGCCGGCTTGAACGCTTGCTGGACAATGGCCGATGGCAACCATCGTGATTTATGGACCGTGGCGTATCTGTCGTCACGAATCGCAATTTCTTGGGAAAATATTATCTTGTCGAAAATTCGAAACGACGCGACGTGACGAGTAATAGATTTGTAGAGCAACATCCCAAAATTACGTATCTGGTTGTCAGAAGTAACGACTAATATAATTATTATATTTCACTAAAAAAGGTCTATCTATGACGCCAAGTCATCGATGTACATAAATATACCTAGTGGGGCGTCCAATCATAAAGTGAGGAGATTTAGGCGATTTTTCGACTCCCTCCCCCTTGATAAGATGTCGTGAGATTTAGCTCGGCCCACTCTCTCGCCCTAATCTCACGTGAGATTTTTCATAATGCGTATTTTTGTATGTAAATATTTACTCTGCTAACACAATCAAGAACAGAGCTCTAAATTTTAAGCTGTTTCTTGCGGGGAAAACATATTTACGTGATACTTACCTAGACCACCCCCTCTCCCCAGCGTGAGATTGCGTATGATTCGGCTCGACTAGCCCCCCCCCCCCCCCTAAACGCCTTACGTAATTAATAGACGCCCCCTAATCCCCATTTTCCATCCTGATTTGATTAGCCATATCATTTAATTATAAAAGTTTATAAGTGTGTACCTATAATTGTTTCCACTAAAATAAATCAATGTCGCTGGACATTTTTCACACAGCGCCATCTAGCCCCAAACTAAGCAAAGCTTGTAATATGGAAACCAGATAGCTGATAGAATACTTATATACTTTTTTTTTTTAATACATACTACACCCAGAAACAGAACAAACATCTATGTTCGTCACATAAATGTTTGCCCTGGGTGGGGATCGAACCCACGCCCTGCAGCTCTGAAGGCAAACATGCTACCAACTGTGCTATAAGGCAGTCCATTAACTCTAACGGCTAAACGTTACACCAATTCAAAACTAATTCGTTGTAACACAATTAAATTTAAAACGCAAACTTAGATATGTTTTGGATCTCAATCAATCCATTGATGTTGTTAAGCCGATTTATATTCCGGAAACGTAAGTTTTCTCAGGCCCGTTAGAGGAAAAATGTAGCATGCCTAAGTTGTTCATAGACTAACTGATTTAGATCTAATCTTAGTATTATTTTATTTTTGTTAATAAAATACGACATGAAGAGCTAAATTAATATAATAAACATTCTAAAACGAATAAATAATACATGAGAAACAAAGGATTAGATTAGGAAGTAAAGGATAATTTACAAAAACGGGCTATAAATTTCCCCCTATTATTTAAACTCAAGTCACACACTGAAAGCGTCGTAAACGCAAATCTCAGAGATTCCAAATAAACTTCGTATAAATGAACAAAATAAACATGTCAAAAGTAATTGGTAACCATTTCGAACGCTATTTCTATACTATTCACAACTATTTCAACTGTGCACTTTGCGGATGCTTTGATATTGACAATCGACTTTGTTTTGCCTAGAAGAACATAAAACTAATGGAACTGATTTTAAATTTATTAGTAGGCAATAAAATAAACTACGACGGGTATTTTATAATAAAATAACGTTGGTAAATATAACTATATTATCGACTTCTCTCATCAGCCAAAATACGTTCATTGTTGGACGAAGGCATCCCCCTTAATAGGGATGGGTTACCATAATCCCCACGCTTGGCAGGCGGCTTGGAGATTGCAGAATGCTCACCACCGTTAACTGAGAAGACGCTGCTGCCCATCCTCCGGTGGTTCTGGATGCAGTTTTAGGACATACCCAGGTCCACGTGTTCGATTATCGACTTGAACTATCGATATTCACAAAGAAAACATCGATATAAGCAATTATGGCCAACCACTAAAAACAATTAACTGGGGGTCAAGGGGAACAGTTGCGATAATATCTTTATATATTACAGTAATAGGCAAGACAATGAACTCTTTATATAAAAACAGACAACGTCATTATCAGTGCCAAATTAATTTATCTAAGTACTCGTAATAAGTAAATGAGTCAAGGAGACAAGACTAACCTACTTTTCTCTTGAATTAAGTCAATAGTAGTAACTGGCTTAATTAATTGAGGAAGTGGGCTTATTAATTAATACAATGCTGGCTTACATTTGCGTTTACTACGCAATTTCTGGGTATTCAAGTTGGTATCATCTCGTTAATCGTAGAAGATAGAGCGAGATGTAGCGCGATCTTTTTTGCAGGTACTTTTGATCGATTTGGTTATTTAGGTACCCATATAAAAAATAAAATAAAAAAAACCGACTACAAAAAAGAAGAAGGTTCGACTACCGATTTTTTTCTTCAATTGATGACTTTGATTTTGAATTTTTTTATTTTTGTTTGAAAGGGTTTGGTTAAATTCTCGGGTTGGTCCTGTATTAGTTTGAAGTCGGTTGTTTTTTAAAGTAATTTTTTATGAGTATAGTTTGTTTTTTATTTCTTACGCACGATCTCAACTATAATCTCATCTAACATAGGCCAGTCTACACCAGATAGTAATAGAATAAAAAACTGTGCTCTTAAATAATGTTCACACAATGTTTTAAATTTAACTAAGGTCGTTCCCACGTGTTTACATTTATATCGACTATCGATAATATAGTTACACCGAATGTCGTGTAAACCGAACTATAAAACCTTTTACGACCCAACACTAAAATCGGAAACACAACTTCTCTATTTCAACTTTATCTTAACTTATTTTAAGTCTGCGCCGAGTTTATATAAACTTATCAATGAGCAGTGAAAGGTATTTTACGATATCCGCTAACTGGTGTTATTATTTTTAAATAGTTTCTTATATAAAATAAAATCTTCGATTCTTGCCATGTACTAGGTAAAATCAGATTCTTATAAAATATATTATATACAGGGTTAGAACAGCTGATATTTTTTTTCGCGATTACAATGTTGGTCCCATAGTAAAAGTTGTTTGTTTTGATGTACAGAATACGCCCTTAAAAGGATGCTAACTGATTACAACTAACCCTGTATATTTAAGTGCATATTTTCATATTTAGTTTTTTTTCTTCGAAAATTGTTTAGCGCTAATAGTTGAATGGTTGGCGCGTTAGGATCGCATGTAGAAGAGCGTGGGTAATTTTTTTAACAATAGGCTTGTGCTGCCGGTGAACGAAACATCCTGAGGAAGTCTTAGCATGGTGGTAAGGTACCCAAGGTCTAGTAGAAAATGTATCTGTCATAACGGTGTATTCTGGGAGTCTTCCCTTAAAGCTAATTCCCATTCCAGGCATTGTTTACCGTCTTCGACCACACCGCAACTTAACATCTGGTAAGCTGTGGTTACCTGGCTGAACCTGGGTAATCTGGGTATGTCCTAAAATTGCAACTGGAAACCCCGTTGGGCGGGCAGCGTCCCCTTGGCGTCCTCTTGGTTAGCGGTGGTGAGCATTCTGAGATCCCCAAGCCATCTTCTAACAGTGCCGTACATAAGGCGGTGCCAGCGGTGCCCAGGCACCGGGCGCTGGTCCTGGAGGGGCGCAAAAACGACCAGACCAGGACCAAGTTTTGAATATTTTTCTTTTTAAGGGTGCAATTATAGAAGCTCGCACCGGGCGCTGTCTTTTCAAGGGAGCAATTACAGAAGCTCGCACCGGGCGCATAAAAGGCTATTTACGCAATGCCTGCTAAGCGTGGGTTGGGGATTATGGCAACAACCCCCTATTAAGGGGGAGGCCTTCGTCCAGTAATGGACATCTTCTGGCTGATGATGTGAAGCTGTGGTCAATATCTAGCCTGTCAAACATAAAATAATAGTATGCCTGTTCGGTGTGCTTTGCGCCGAAGCGGTAAAACCACCGACAGTTAAGATGGCTTCATTAAAAATATTTTTTATCTTATGTATATGTCCGTATCAATTTCTAGGAATGTTCTATTAGTAATCGGCAGTTATGATTTTTTACGGGCTTCACTTCAGTGAGATTTCGATTGAAGTGTTTGCTCAAGTAGTTTTCTTATTACATTTTTTGTCTTCACACGCATCGGTATTTTCGGCATCTTTTATGATATTGTTGTAGTGCTATTCTACAGATCAACAACAACATTTGTTGTTTTTTTGGCTTTTTATTTTGAATTATTATATAGATATAGATTTCAGAAAAAAATACTTGAATAGAGATATAACTAATGTACAGCGAAGAAATAATTTATTATCATCCAACGATCGAGTATTTAGTTATAATAAAATACAAAGACTAGGAAATAAATAAATATTGGTGGACATTTCACAACCCGCCATCTGGCCCCAAACTAAGCAATGCTTGTAGGTACTATGGGGACTTATAACTGATAGAATACTTCTATCGTCGTCAGCCATAAGACATCCACTGCTGGACGAAGGCCGCCCAATAGAGGGGTGTTGCCATAATCCCCACACAAGGCATGCGGCTTGGGGATCGCAGAATACTCACCACCGTTAACCAAGAGGACGCTGCTGTTTGTCCTCCGGTGGGTCTGTTTGCTGTTTAAGGACATACCCAGGTACAGAATACTTGTATACTTTTTTGTAAATACAAACTTGTAATACATATAACACCCAGACAGAACAAACATTTATCGTTCGTCACATAAATGGTGGGTCACATAATGGGTCGTCAAACTCACAACAGCTCTAACTCTCAATAATGTTCACAATATTGCAATCGAGAACAATCGCATTCGCAAATGCAACGAAATGAAAATAAACAAATCAGTCAAGGACCATTACAATGCCAATTTATTAAAACTCAGTTGACAGCGGTGTCAGATGTCAGAGTTAATCTGACAGTCGGCCCCACACAGAGGGCGCGGCAACCTGTCAGTGTCACCCTGACAGCTCGGTTCACGGTTGCTTAATTATGATTGTTTCAATATTTTCATCCGTGTTGGTATTTGTTAAATCTTTTGAGAGTGAAGCTTAGAAAGTTAGTAGCCATCTTGTTGACAGATTATAAAAGATTTAGTCAAGTAGACCATGTACTGCCTAAATATAATTCAAACAAGTACTTACTTCGAACTAAGAAACCATCCATCGCCGTCGAAACCAGTCAGCCAGTCAAACGAGTTGTGCGTAAACATTATTTAAAATCAGCTCTAGTTTTGTAACCATTTGGTCACTCATATCTATTTATTTATTGTATAAATATTTGTTTTTCATATTATATATATTATTGGTTTATTTTATTATCTTATTAATTAAATATTTGTATTTAATTTTATTTATTCGTCGTTTAAATTTATAAGTATAGATATTTATAATTATTAGTTAATTGAAATGTAATTACTGTATTTGCTCTTGATTATAATTTATTTTGTGTGCCTACATCCCCATCTCTTTAACCGCGGGGATGACTGTTAGAAAATGCTTTAGCATTAAGTCCTCCTTTTGTACATTAATGTATTATGTGTGCAATAAAGAATTAAGAATAAAATAAATAAATAAGATGAAAAGATGTCAAAACACTGTTTTAAACTATCACGGTTGTTCATTACAGTTCTATTATTATTTATGGGATATTCACCGTGACTATGTTATGAAATGAGCTCCGAGTCCCGATATGAAAAGATAGATGTCACTGTGTTCATCTTTTTGAACGAGTTTGACTATGGTGGCAACCCAAAAACGCGAAAAAAACTGTTAATCCATTGATTATGTCGAGAGTTAATGACATTGGCAAAATTGTGGCAATACCGTAAACATAGCCACGAAGAAAATTGAAGTAGAAGACATTGTCCTAAGGAACAGCTGATTCTTTTTCGCGAGTTCAGGGTTGGCCTTGTAATAAAGTTGTTCAGAATTACTCCTTTTGGCTTAAATAACGTTCCGCGTAATCCTGTATATCTAAAAGTAGCGAGATTATTATCAATAAAATGCTTAGTGTTAATTATAAACCTAAATATAATCACGTATGATCAAGAAAATTTGATTTTCTACATAGAGCTTAATAAAGCATACATCAAAATTTGCAAGTTAATATTTAGATTCATAAATAATGAATTAAATAAATCTGACACAACGCGATTACTAATATCGTTTATTTTTTTATTATAATGAATCTCGCCTTAAATGATATCGAAGATATTGGACCAATAAAAACGCCAGATGCATTGATTCGCTAATTTTAATTGACGTTTGTAGATTTTACAACTGAGTTCTGCGCTCAGCATGCAGTCTCATGAATGCAGAGATGAGCAAATAGATTTATTGATTTCAATAAAAATATAAAATTCGATGCCGTTGTCAGTCAGGAGTGATTTGCACGTCAATAAAGATGTATAATTATTACGTGCGGTTATCAATAAACTATTTGTTTTTTTTAGACTACTAACTAAGGTAATGTCTGTTTGTCTTTTAAAAACAGAATAAAGATTATACTGAATTATATAAGTAGGTATATTTATACAATACAAAACATTTGCAAAATATGCATTGTTTATTATTTATTTTTGAAAATATGCATTTGTATCGTTGGTGTGCGCTATAATAATGTAAAGTTTTTGTTTTAAAATGAATTCATGTAATAGGTACATAGGTATAATGGTAGTATTATAAAAGTACCTACATACCGACACCATCCTCCTATATCTTAGATTTTTCACCGGTGTACTTAATTACTGCTGATACTTAATTACGGTCGACATTATTAAAGTTGGTAAAAAAATATGTTTGTACCCCAACCCAACAATCTGTCTCTTCAATAGGTAGGTATTCAGAAAAATAAACTAGGTACTGTAAACGTAGCTTTAGCAGAAAAATGTTAACAAAACGAGCCTTGTTTAGTAGAAATTAGTAGCGAATAGATACATAAATCCCTTTTTATCTCCTTGTTAGTCCTTGTAGTGAAGACAAACAGTCTTAAGATAAGCATGATATAGAGTCCTGCTAGAATACCAAACGTTTAGTGTATCAAAAACCGTTCCTAACTATGCGTACAAACAGACACACATGAAATGCGATTTTAACCGACTTGAAAAAAGGAGGTTCTCAATTCGACTGCATGTATTTTTTTTTTGTATGTTGTTACGCAATTACTCCGCCAATTATGAATCGATTTTGATGTAAATTTTTTTTTAGTAAGTGGTACTTTAGACGTATATACATACACATTTTACTGAAATCGGTTCTGTAGATTGGTTTTTAAATAAAAATTACTGGATTAAATCAAAATAACTAGAAAATATGAAGATGTCCAGGTCGTCGTAAGCCATAAAACGTCCACTGCTGGACGAAGGCCTTCAGGCCACCCAGGACTGAAATTAAAGTCGCCTGATTAAAAAAAACGTATTATTTTTATATACTATGTATTTAGTGAAAAATATTTAAAAATATAAATTTATATTCTACACAGAATATATGAAATGACAGATAGGTACGTGTCACTTCATATCGATTTTGATAAGGATGTGACACTCTCATAGATGGAAATTGGGTGACGATATTAATCGATATTAATCGCTACAACCTATGTTAGGTGACATCACAAACAGTTTTTATAATCATTCTTAATACACGTTCGTATGCCGCCAATAGGGTTACAGGTCCAAAACCCACATTTTATCGACAATCATTATCTCATAACCAGAATACGAGTTCATAAATTGGTTGTATCAGAGCTAACATCTTAATAAATTAAGATATCTCTCTGTAGATGCGAGGTGTAATATTTTCGGTTATTTATGAGTAGCAAAGTCCTTTGTGGCACCGAACTACCGAGTTATCAGATGTTAAAAGGATATAATTTAGGTTGTGAAGTTGTCACCCCTTTTTAAGCGAGGGTTGTCACTATTCAGCCATGTGTGTAGGATTGGGATTTCATCCAAATGCGTTCGATTCATGACGAATATGTGCCTAATCTTTTCTATCATATTAAGGAAGGTTATCGTTGAAAATGACGATGTTTTTGTTATTCGTGACAACTGAAAAGGTAAACACAGTTTTTTTATAAACCTATTTCATGCAGGATATTTGTGATTTGCGTGAGGGACAACCCTATTAGCGCTCCTTACTAATTTAAGTACTATCCCGTGAATAAATTTAAATATTATTTATTCTGTATCAAGCGGTAACCCAGTAACCAAGTAACCAGAAATATGTGAAGGAATGCTTCACTAAGATTTTTTTACATATTTAATCTTCTTCGTAATAACAATGTCATCACTGGCAACACACACTAGTCGTATACCCCAGTGATGACATATGGAACTGAAACGTGGTCTTTAACTGCTGGCCTGTTGGAGAAACTTAGAGTCACGCAACGGGCAATGGAGAGAGCTATGCTCGGAGTTACTTTGCGCGATAGAATTCGGAACGAGGATATTCGCCAAAGAACCAAAGTTACCGACATAGCTCGCAAGGTTTGCAAGTTGTAGTGGCAATGGGCAGGCCACATCACTCGAAGAACTGAGAACCGATGGGGAAGAAAGGTTCTTGAGTGGCGACCGCGAACTGGAAGACGCAGCGTAGGAAGGCCTCCCACTAGGTGAACCGACGACATTGTAAAAGTTGCGGGCAACCGGTGGATGCAAATGGCAGGTTGTCGTACAGTATGGCGAGGGGGAGGCCTTCGTTCAGCAGTGGACGTCTCCGGGCTGATGATGATGACGATGATGATGTAATAACAATGATTAAACGAGCATGAAATGAATTCTGACGCTAGAGATAAATCTCCAAAGTTGTTTATGCAAATCAATTGTAAACAATTTTCGTTCAATTGATAACGATTCAATTACTCATGATCGTGTGAGGAGAAATTGATCGCTACAGTACGCAATTATTCATACATTAACAACGATATACCACTCACAGATTTAAAGTAGATACTGTAAGTCGCCCTTACGGTACCTAGTTTAAGTTTGTAACTTTACATTATTCAAAACCTCAGAGGAACTAGCTCTCTCTCTCTATATAATCAAAGTTCAAAACAAACATTTTATTTCGTCAGGAGTCGATAAATTGCGCTTTTGACGTCATTAAGTACACGATTCCATACAGTTTGACATGATTTTATTATCTATTTCACTACAAGTTTATGCATTCATATTTATAAAATACCTAAGGGGAAATCGCAGCTAGTAGCTAGTAGGATTCAATAGTTTATTTAAAAAGTATAATTTTGAAGTCTTCTTAATTGCATTAATATTACGGATTTAAAGGACAGTGCGGTAATTTCTATTATGATGCCACCACACCAATTAATCGATTGTCGATAAATGGTAGAATGGAACACTCGACGTTGATCAATGGCATCGAGCGACGACGGAACGAGATTTAAAAACGTTTATTTTTATCAAAACAACTGATATGTTTAGATCAATCAACGATGCAAGAATATTTTTATCATGCGTCTTATGAAAATTAACCCTTCAAGTGCGTTCAAAGGTCCGCGAAATGGCAAATACACAATGCTGTGCAAACACTAATAAAATGTATCGATAAATCCATCTTCATTCGATCACTGCTTTGATTAAGTACTAGTAAAGCGATTCAGTTTAACGGATCTCATAAATTAAGGAAGTTATAGAGCTGTCGTCACTCAATTCGGATTTAAACGGATGAAAATGAAAGATAGCCTTGGTTTGTTCACCTTTTGCAGAAAGTCGTAAAAGTTTGTAAGAGGAACAAAATGTGTACTCGTAAATAGAAAGAACTAGCACTAGAATTTTGTTGAGTTTTTTTTAGATATTTTGCGTCCAAGCCAATGATTTCTATCCAAGCAGTAGTAGGCAAACATTACTGTGTTCCGGTATGTAGGGGTTCGTATCTAGCGAAATTATAGGACTAATTAAACTTACCGATGGGGAAGAAAGGTTCTTGAGCGGCGACCGCGAACCGGAAGACGCAGCGTAGGAAGGCCTCCCACTAGGTGGCCCGACGACATTGTAAAAGTCGCGGGCAACCGGTGGATGCAAATGGCAGGTTGTCGTACAGTGTGGCGGTCTAAGGGGGAGGCCTTCGTTCAGCAATGGACGTCTCCGGGCTGATGATGATGATGATGATGAATGAAACTTACCACTAAATATCTTACAGTAGGCAGTGAGTGCCAACGCAGTTACCTACTTATACCCTGGATTTTGTTTTGGTATTTAATGTTTTTTGATACTGCTCCTGACTGGCAACAGGTGGCCTCTTTTATTTAAATAACTCGTTATAATCACCTGCCTTCTTGGCATAAATACCACACTCAGTTTTCATTGAGTTCAGTTTTTTTTATTACTCACCATTTCAGTACAGATTAGCGATAAGTAATATTGTAAGTGAAAAATGTTGTATTTTACCCTTCATCCACATTCGTAACTAAAAGTTCATAACCAGCTACGAAAAAATAATATGTTTATTCCCATTCAAATCTGCAATCTGTTCAGTTCGGTATTATTAATTTTATTTATTAATTGGAGGTACGTAATTTACCCTGAGTTCACGAAAAATATATCTGCAGGATAGCGGGTGAAACCGCTCCAATAGTTTCCAATAACATCCTGGTACATCTCTAATCTGTGTTAAACTATTATTTTACTGAAGTATGAGGTGCTCGTACCGAGAACAGAGTGTTATTATTCGAATGATTGTAAATATGTATCGAGAATTGCTCCGGATTTAGTTATGCTACAGCTATTTTCACAAATTAACGCGCTTTAACGCCCTTGGCATATCACCGCAGTCGTAGTCGATCGCAGCTGCCGGTTATAAAACCTTTCTGTAAGAGTCGGAAAATAATACGATGCTGTTGTATGTTACTCCGAAAGAACTTAAATTCGATATACGCCACTCCAAATAATGACTAAAGCCCAGGAAAGTTAAGGTTTGACCGAGAAATAAAATAGTCACGCATTCTGTTTTCTGAATGTTATAATAGTTTAATGTTATAATTCACAATGTTATAATTCTGTTTCTTTTTATACCTCTCGTATAAAAAGTAAAAAATTAAGGATATGCATATCTAGAAAACCTCTTTTTTATTTTCAACTGAATTGAATTATTCTGTCATAGTTAGTCAAAATTGACGTTTTGTTTTACTTTGTCCCTAACATGGAAAGGTAACATCACCTAACAGGCCCTCCACGATGTGGTAGTAATTAGTTTATGATTATTTAATTTGGACGTTTCACCAGTTTACGTTGGAAGCACGTGCTGAGCTATATAACTTACGGCGAACGATGCAATTTGATACTTTTGGTATAATAATGTAGGACACTAATAATGGTGCAAGGAAATGTGCATGCGTTGCAAATATGGGGAAGTAATTCATATTGAACTAATTTTCATGCGATTTTCATCAATACACTAAACAAAGAAGGCTATATGTCACTAGGTATGTGTCACTACGCCTATAGGCAATGTATGACAGTTAGTAGTGTCTTATTAGGGTAATTAAAGGGTAATTCAAGGGTAATTCATTAATACTGTACTGCCCCTTAAAGTGATAATCATTATTTATTTATTAATTAATTAATCACAACTTACAACTATCTTTACAGGCTTGCCTAATGCGATAGCGAAGGCGCATTAGGCACGCCTAATGCGGTACTTCACTACAACACTGTTATACAAGTACCTATAGTATTATATTTGATTATAATTACTTACAACCTTATACTTACTCATTTAAAACTTTAAAACTGTACTATTAAATTAATACTTACGTTACTTTTAAGAATCTTGGAATCTTTTCATTATAATTTATTTTCTCACTAAATGAACGTACGAGTATATTCTTCGAGAAAATAAAATCGAAAACAAAAATCTGGTCAAATATTATATACATGTCGGACTAGTGCACCGAGCTTTATGTTTTATTTTCATAATTATTTTAGTTCACATTGCAGAAATCAAAAAATGAAAAAAATGTTAAAAAAATAGAGTATTTTACAATGTGTAAATATTTAACGTACCTACACTTAGTGATATCCATTATATTAAAATCCCTAATAGAAAGATAAATCAGGAGGTATTTCCACTCAATCGGCGCTTTTCTGTAAATTCACAATTTAAATAACAGTTATTACGTCAGTGAAACCTTTACGCAGTCTAAGCTGACATAAAGCTAAGACCATAAGACTCACTTGTATTAAAGACACAACTGATTGGCTCATAACTTTTAGTAAGACGCGCCAGCTAAGTGTGCCTTTAGGGTTGTCAACGCTTATGTTACGTAATAACTTACTTATATTTTTTTCCAATTTACCCGAATGACTATGATATAGGTTGAATTCTGCTAGTCGAGCTAATTGCTCACCAACCTGACGTTGATATTTTTTATTCAAACAAGAATGTACTGCTTCAAAATAGTATTTGCTATTTTGGCGATATAATTTGAAAATTGTTTTCTAGTCCTGTACCTATTATGTTAAATTTACTTAAAAATGTTTTGGTCTAAGAACTGTAAATTTTTGAGTGGTTGAAAAAATAAATAAATAAATAAATAAATTCCATTTATCTATAAAAATTACACTCCATATGTAGCATATTTTTTTTATATCATCCCAAATGTCAAACTGGGTAGTCGTATCATGGGTGACCTGACCACAAATAAACTTAACAAGCGCTATTTACAATTTCCGTTGTAGTGTCTTTTAATCTAATTTTCTTAAGTAGATATGTGGCAACCCTAGATAGAGCGAAAAGCTCCGTCTGAGCCTGTAATAAGCGGAAATGTTAGGTCTTACTCAGTTTGGAGCCTCAGGGAGATCTGCTAAAGTGCTATACGTATACGCTAGTTATTAAACAAGGTACAGTACCGGTACATTGTTCTTTGAAAATCGACAATCAATAAACCCTTTGTCACTAAGTTTGGGATATGGAATCTTACGGTCAAGCCACACGATGCGGTGCAGATCGCAAGGACAGACAACAAAACGAAAAAGAATTGGAATAAAGTAATATCTATCTATATTATGTAGGTACTTATTACCGTATAGACCGTTTATGCGTGAGTGGCCAGCCCTAGTGACCTTTTATTGTACGTAATAAATTATCAGAATATTTTATACCTATAACACCTATAGACCGATAAAAGTCTATTTATTTATTTTATTTATATTTATTCAAAGAGACAAGCGAGATGTTCGACTGGTGGTAGGCATCACGCATGCCCATAACAGTAGCAATGCCAAAATTGCGAACTTGCCAACAAAATCCTGCGCCGCACTGCACTGCGCTCATCACCCTGAGATTATTAGATGTCAATTCTCTTCATGACCAGTAATTTCTCTCGCATAGGCAATAGCCAATCCAAATGTTCAAGTCGACAGCGTACCTAGCATATTGGCGGCGGCATTACCACGCCACGCTAATACGTTGGACCAAATAATCGCTAGCTTGCTCTGGCTAACGGCTTAAGAAGTACAATATTGAGTTGCTAATATACTACACGACCATATTTGCGTTAAGTTTATATTGATCATAAACACGTGAAGTGTATCTAGGTTTTGCGACAATATCAACCAACAACATAAAATATGAATTTTATACAACGCAGCTGATGTCCAAACATCCTTTCTAAACTTGGAGACAAAGTCATAGATGCACAGCGCAGTAATAATGTATATGTCCTATACTATATCCGTGTTCTATGGTTTTACCCGCAAGGACAATCTTTAGTCGGTGCGTTTTTCTATGGGTAAGAGTTGTTTGATTGGTATATTTTTAATACTGTTTTGACGTCTTCCGGCGCAGTGGCGCTTTTACTTTTTTCTGCTTTTGGTATTACAAGTACTTAGAATTGTAATTGTTGAATTAAATATTCATCTTTTAGAGTGAACAGATTTATGTTAAGTTTGCGTTTGAATTAAATATTCGTTTTCGAGTAAAAAGATTTATGTTGTTTGCGTAGTCTATCAAAGTAGGTTGACTATTATCAGGCAGGGTAGGGCAGATTTATGTAAAATTTTCGTTTGAATTAAATATTCGTCTTCTAGAGTGAACAGTACCCTTATCATGGACGTTCGTGATTCTGATTGCGAGCGTGCGCGAGCAGGAGGGCGCGTGGCGCGAGTGGGTTGGTACGAGCAGGATGGCATGCTTTCGCAATCGGAATCGCGAACGTCCATGATAAGGGTGCTGATTTATGTTAAGTTTGCAAAGTCCATCCAAGTAGATGGGCTAATATCAAACAGTGTATGAAATGCAAGTCTATATTACGTATTAAAAACACTGCACAAGTTTATCCTGCTTGTTACTAGATAATAGGTCTCGTATGGAAAAGGATGTTTGGGTAGGTGCCGCCGCAGTACTTACTGCTGCCAAACATATTTGAGAAAATATCTGTTTATTGCGGTAAGAAAGTAAGTTCGTATAGGCTGAGTGCCGAAGGCCTCTGACATGGCTGACGGTTGTTTTATAGAAACTAGAACAAACAACCGGGACCAACAATGTTACGTGTCATACGACCCACGCTCAGAAATAAATGCCACACACGGTCACCCATCCGAAGACTGACCGGATTGTCCGTTGCTTAACATCGGTGATCGTATAGAATCACCTAGACAAGCTACGCCACGAGCGCTTTATTTCGGTTTGAATGTCACTATAGCTTTCAATTACAGAGCTAATGAGATTCACCATTGAGTATCACAAAGTATAATGGCCGTAAACAAGACACGCCATAAAAATAAACTAAGCCTACCCCATTCAAGAATTTAAATGCTAAATACAAGCTCACTACATGGCAATCAAAGTATTTAATAAATTACCAATAAGCATAAGAAATGAAACAAAATCTACCCCAATCTTTTCCTCAAAATTAAAACAATTTCTAATCAAGAACTGTTTCTACTCACTAGATGAAAACTTTAAAGCTTTTATAAAATAAAAATAGGACGATCTGCTCTTTTTAGATTAACGCTCATTTTATCTTTCAGTAAAGTTTGTTTTAATTATTTGTTAAATTAAGCGCCCTCGCATCTATGTTTTGCAATGCGCGACAAGGGCAACTAAGTCTCAAAGTGCGAAATATTTAATTTAAGCATCTGTACAGCAAGTTGCAAATAAATAAATATGGATATGAATATGACGTTATGGGATATCTAGTTACTTAGTTCTGGGTATCTTTGCTATGGTCACGGCACTGAAAGGGGTTACCATCACGAGTTTTGAATTAAAGATATCATTCGCAGATATAATAACATTCATAAATAATAAAAATACGAAGTGAAAATTACGAGTATATGCCACACAAGAAAAAAAAAGCATTGAAATGACTAGATAGGCTTGTTTCTTGCGTAGCAGCTTTCCCCTACTGCACCCTATTTTCTAGGCACTACCTACATTAGGTCTTACATTTAGGAACGCATTTAACTGCAGTCACTTGTCAACAGCCGGCGAGCCGCGTTCTCTAATCGATCGTGTCGACAGAAAACACAAAACAACCGGCAGGCCTCTTATACCTAAGGTAAAGTCTCTACAAGCACATATAAATATGGCAATGTTACCTACCAGAGTAATTTCTAGGCAGCGACAATGATAAAATGGATGGACTGGAAATAAGCGCACGGATTTTGAAGACTCTACGTTGAGCGCCAGCTCTTCTCTCGCGTCAGTCACACTCTGTCTATGCGACATGCTAGCCGTACGATACGACAATACAAACTTCTAATACATGTACATGTGTTCTCTTTTTGTCATGCAGTAATTAGATTCGCTATCTCTATTTACTGGCAAATGTAATAAGCATAGTTTTAGCTAAGTACGCTTGAATGTATTGACTTGTTAATTTTGAACGAGTTGCAAGCGCTGGGCCCGTCAATTCCATTATCACTGTCGCTGTAACTAGGCATGAAGAGATTTTGTTATCTAATATCTCAGGGTGACGAGCGCAGTGCAGTGTGGCGCAGGGTTTTGTTCGCAAGTTTACAATTCTAGCGATGCTAGCATAGCATCAGGAGAACGTCTCGCTCGTCTCGGCACTACATTGCACAAAAAAAACAATGTAATTGGTTATGTGAGGTATAAGACAAACTGAGTTACCATTTACATTTCTCCGAGATATCTTTGGATCTGCTCACTCTTCCGATATGTAAAGATGAGTCGCATTTACAACTAAGCCCTACCACGTGTACCCCATATTAATTGTCAACACATAGATCTTCGCTTTTCTAGAGTCTTAATTTGGCCTATACGTACATCAACAGCCAGAAGACGTCCACTGTTGAACGAAGAACTCCCTCTTAATAGGGGTTTGCCATTCAATTAAGTTGCCTTCGTTAAATTGTTGGTCCCGGTTGTTTGTTCTAGTTTCTATAACAACAACCGTCAACCATGTCAGAGGCCTTCGGGCGGCACATTAACTCTGACACTAGGGCTGGCCACTCAGCCTATACGAACATACTTAGGGGTTTGCCATAATCCCCACGCTTGGTAGGCAGCTAATTTGGAGATCGCCGATTGCTCACTACCGTTAACCGAAAGAACGCTGCTGCCCGTCCTCCGGTGGTCTGGATGCAGTTTTAGGACATACCCATTTTTGGCCTATACAATCTTAATTTACTGTGACTCTAGAATTAATATTACTAATAAACGCAATGAAATGAATTGTATTTATTATTTAGTCATGTTTGACAATAAAACGCACGACTTCATTCATAATTATCCACATCCTTTCTTATCACCTTCTCATAACAGGCTGTCTTACTGTGATCTGTCTCAATTTTTTGCTAATCTAGTCCAGGTTTGAACCTCATGGGAAATAATGACGTCGACCCATCAAACGTGCAATCATTAGAATCTACTGACATTTGGTTATCCGACTTCAATAACTTGTATTTTTATTTTTATAACCCAAATCAGCAAATTAGATTTTTATGATGCACTAATGGGGATCCACACTGCTATTTTTTCCCGCTAGGTGGCGCATCGTCGATGCAGACATAGTCAACTGTCAGTCTCATACAATTTGTTGTTTTTTCTACAATTTAATTATTGAACTCTTATTAGACTCGGATTACCAGGGAGAATCTGCATAATATACTGGTTTGTTCAGCAATCCTTTGCCTTGCTAAATAAAGCTCTGTCCAACATAAAATGTAGTAAACAACGAACTAATCTACAAATCTATTTTCAGGCCGTCAACAGCTGAGATTCTTAAATCAAGGCCCAGTACCCAGTATTATTTCTTGGACTAGATTATCGACAACGCCCTCATCAAGAGCAGATAGATTTAGGCAACGATGAACAAGAAAACTTGATTTTGCCACATCCGGACCGCAGCTGGCGCCATCTGCCTATAGCCTATAGAACCTCATTCACTGCGATAGATTTATCTTATAGTTTCTAGTTTAAGCATTTGGGTTGTCTCTAGACTTTCATCGCTCTGGATAAATACCTCCCTGCCAAATCCTACTGCTGTAATGCTGGCCTTTTAGATAAATATGTAGTTTGTTGTAGTTAGATAACTCTTTATTGTTCAATGCAAAAGTTCAAATTCATGAATCTAATGAAACCAAGTAGGTAATATAACAATAATAAAATTAGTAAATGAAATAATAAAGACTCCATAAATTTAAGAGACAGGCTTCGCCACGGGAAAGCGCCTTTTAAGCACCCATTCGTATTACTTTGGCACGACTAACTCGAAGTATGCGTAAAACTGCTTACAAACTATAAATAAGTTATGTTTAACTTGTTACTTAGCAGCGGGAAGTAAACGGAAGTTACTTGTTAGTATTATGTTGAGTAAAATTTAGTATTTAAAGTATTTTATGTTGGAGAATTGTCGTGATTAATGGTGAGATATTTTGTAGATTTGCAACATAAAGTTTAATAGGAAATACTCGATATTTTATCATTATAGTATAATAGCGAGTTTGTTAAAATCAATAACATGTAATTTAATAAATTTCGTACGGCCTTACTTAAAAAAAAAGCTGCTAAAAGTTAAATGACGTTGGTTAGTAATGCGTATTTAATTTTTATAGTGCGCAAAAGAAGGTAAAGGACGTTTGTTTATTAACCAACGTTTTTTAGTAAGAGTCAGAGTCTATTGCACTTATAAATATAAAACAAATCAACAAAAAAGAAAAAGTTAAACACATCTTTTTTTTAATTGAATTTATGACCGATATCTTAGGACGTCATTAAACTCATCGTAATGAACAACTGGTACTATGAAACTTACACTAAAAACGAGTAAAAAATTGGGCTGTCCCACAAAAAAATAAACAATAACGCACGACAAAATGTCTGGAGCAGCTAATTTTTTTATGGTTTCCGCCTTTCTTGCACACCACGTCTTCTAAGCATTCTATAAATCCTCTCCATCCAAAGGTTCCCTGGAAGAGATTGCTTTTAGCAATAAGGCCGCCACTTGTTCCAATATTTAAGTTAATTAAATTATTTCTGTGTAATTCTTGGTGTGAACAATAAAGAGTTAATCAATCAATCATTATGATGAGTTCAATGAACCCCTACGATATTGCTTATGAATTCAATAACACCCTGTATTTCGTATTATTTACTGTTTCACGTGGTTTTACCGATGAGTTAAAAGTTTTTCTCCATACTTTTGTGTAACGCCGATGTAACAACATTTATAAAAAAAATAAAAAAAAACGCCGGTATGAAAATTATAAGTTAAAATGATAGCCCTACCACATATTCTCGCACAGGACTACCCGATCGACTTAATTGCGAGCCTCGAGCGGCAATGAATTCCATTATCTCGCAACGCCATCTGTTGATGCTCTCATTACACTATTAAACACTTCCTACCCATTAGAATAACGACCATTTAGTTAACAAATGTTCTCGATTGGTTTGCGTCATTTATTTAATTGATTGAATTAATTTGAGCTATGTCTTTGAATAAGTTACAATTTGTCGTTATAATACATTATAATGTTTAAACTTCAATAATAATTAATATTCAATATTTTTCTTACGGTAATATATTTTTTATAATAATTCACTTAGCTATTATATATTATTATTACCTTTTATAAAACCTAGCCGCCGTGCTAAAACAGTTTTTATCAAATGATTTTCTATTTCAGGTTATGTTGCGTTATAGATTATCTTGTTTTATCCAGTATGTTAAATAAGTAGGCCATTTCGCATTATTTCGTCGTTTCCTAAGCTTATTTTATTTTATAACCAGTTAGACTGAACAACACGTTTAAAGAAACGAACTTTACGATTTACTAACTATACTTCTACATCTATAGCAAAATAGTTCACGTCATAATTATTTTTAAATAAGCTTTTGGCCGCGGCCTAATAAAAACGTAGTGTGAAAATATGTTAATGTAAAAACATAGTGCATCTTGCTTTCATTGAAAGAATTTACAAAATCTAAAGTGTAATTCCGGATATTATCGTTAAATAATCTCATAAAACGCGTTAATTCTTCATAATATTTGTGCTTATCTTTATAAAGGCTTATTTACAGGTTTTATTGATGCATTATGTTCTTTACGTGCCTATGAATAAAATACACACAAGAACAAAAGGCTTGCGTAAATTTTGTTATGCAATCTAAGAATAATCTTCTATTCGCATTCAGTATCTTGCTTCATTCAGGTAGTGAAACCAGCATAATGATATCAAGTTCTAACACAATAGTAAACTAATTCAAATCAGAAACATTTATACAGCAAATTGCTGTCACGGTACTTTCACATGTCAAATTAATCGGCAAACAAACGGGCCCGACTTTATGTAGCCGACTATTATAACAGCGGTAGCCTTATTAGTGGCGAAACAAGTTCGAGTCGACATAGATGTGAATTCGTAGTAGGGCGTTTGTAAACAAGGAAGTATTCATGAATGAGTTTAAGCTTGATTCACAATAAGTACCGACATTATCCCTGGGTCTTATTTAAAATGTGGAGTTGGGAGTTATTTAATATATCCGTGGGACAAAAAACTATCAATTTTATTATTCAGTCTTAGACTTACTGAACTCAAATTAATAGCTTATTGAAAAGAATAATCGCATTCCAAATACTTATGTCGTAGTACTTATGTATATTAAGATTATTAAAACATATTTCAATATCGCTACTCATACATATTTGAATAAAAACAAATTGAAACATAATATAATTATATTTTAAAATTGTATGGCGAGCGATATTTTATCTTAACGTGAAATATTATAGCATCTTCGTCGTCTGTGACGCCCTTTTTTAGAGTATAAATCTTAACCCTATCTACTTTATTCTACTAATACCGTATGTGTCAAAAATACGGCAAAATCAGTCCAGTTTAAACTTGACTTAAAATCTTATATACTAGATGAATTACAGCTTAATGTGAATTGAGCTTTAAGCGTAGGCGATTCAGGATATCATTAGAACTTGAACAATATTATAATTAAGATCTAATTAGATCTTTGTGAGTCGTACCAGTAAGCACTAATTATCTTTGGGCGTCACTGGAATTTAAACTCTAATATCAAAGTGTTAAGAGTGTGTAGTTTACACCGAAGGGTATGCGTGCACTAGACAGCTTTTAGCATCCATTAGGAGACTTACAGGACCCTTAGTATGTACTCGTAGATTAGCTTGCTTTCAGAAGAGGATTAAATGGGAATATTAAACTAATATTGTTGTTCTTGTCCTATCAAGATACTGAAGACGTAATTACAGTTTATAAATAACTAACTAACAAATTACTTACAAATACTCACACTCACTCACGCATTCACACCATATTTATACACACCCCTCTTTTTCACTCACACATATCCACACACACACATACACACACACACACACACACACATACACACACACACACACACACACACACACACACACACACACACATACACGCGCGCACACACACACACACACACACATACTCGTAAAATCAGATTTTGTCAGTAAATAGATCTTTATTTTTTATTTAAGTATTAGAATTTCTGTACTTACGTTTAGGAATTCTCACATTATATTGTTCGGAGGCGGGCGTTGTTACCCGCGACACAGTTTTTAACTTATGCGGGTAGCATCGTTCTACCAGTGTTTTTAAATGTACTTTTTATGTTCCTATTAAAGATCAATTTCATTTTCAGTATCATAATAGTTATTCTGTTAGCTTTTGCATTTAAATTGATATACCTAATTATATTTTCGTTTATACATTTATTAATTAATCAATATTAATATTGCTCAATTTAGTGAAATGATGTTGCAGACAGTAGGTAGCTTAATGATCTCATTAAATAAGTTCGAAATAGTATTTTTTTATATTAATATAAATTATATTTTATGGACCTGGGTGTGGGTATGTCCTAAATCTGCATCCAGAACTACAGGAGGACTGGCAACAGCGTCCTCTCCGAACGGTGGTGAGCATCTGCGATCCCCAAGCCGCCTGCCAAGCGAGGGGATTATGGCAACCTCTCCCCATTAATGACCTTCTTCTAAAAAAAATGTCTTACTATTTTATTCTTAAAAGATTTCCCTAAAGACGAACTTTATAAAAATCTAATTAGGTTATATTTCAACAAAACACCAAAACTTACAAGACTATTAGGTAAATATTTAAAATATAGCTAACCACTTTTACCGAAATACAGCCTCTGCGAGATGCGGCCTCGATCCCCAAGCCGCCTGCCAAGCGTGGGGATTATGGCAACACCCCTCTATTAAGGGGGAGGCCTTCGTACAGCAGTGGACGTTTTATGGCTGATGACACGGCCTCTGCGGTCACCCCTCAAAACCATTTCAAGTTTTAGTAAATTCTGTTACTTCGAAGTTATCATCGTGTGGTTTCTTCGTTTTGTTAACGTTAGATCTAAACGTTTTAAAAAGCTCAATACAGAATTTTGACGAGATTTTCAGCAATCATGAGGAACCTAAGTAGGTAAACCTCTTTGTTAAATTTAAAAGCGAGATTTACTACCTTTAAAAAAATCTTGATATTTCGCTATTCGTTTATTATATTTCCAAATCACTCATTCATTGTCATTATCAGCCAGGAGACGTCCACTGCTGGCCTCCCCCATTATAGGGAGAAGTTGATATAATCCCCACGCTTGGCAGGCGGCTTGGGGAACGCAGAATGTTCACCACCGTTAACCGAGAGGACGCTGCTGCCCGTGCTCCGGTGGGTCTGGTTGTAGTTCTAGGACATACCCAACCCCCAAATGACATATTTTTATTCTAAAGTCTAAGACAATTACCAATTTAAAAATATTAGTTACAGGGAGTTAATATTCAATTTATAGTTACTTAATATGAAAGCTTAGATTCGCATCTCAGCAAAGCGTACTTTCTCACAATTAACGGTACAAGATTTGCCAATAAATTATTTAAATAAAGTCTACCTTAGCACTGCATGGTTACGGTTTACGGTGCAGGCCTCAACTCGCTGTTTACAATGAAAACAGTCGGTTAAGTTATTACGTTGGTTGCATAGTTTATTAATCGTATTGTATTTAACTGTGCTATTTTGTCATTTGACTTAGTTTTACTTCTTCTCCTTGTTACAAGGTAGTGAGATTGTGTCAGTGAATAGCATTTTAGTTGTATTAGTCGATGCGGTTAAGGGTGGATTTAAAAAAAATGCAATAAACGAACGAACTAAGGAATATAAAAAACCCTGTTTGGTTCGAAAGGAAAAAAAAGATTTCTAAATATTTTTATTGTACGACTATGTCGGCGTAACTTTATTCTCTAAGTTACTAGATACTTACTAATGTGCAAAATTTTGCGTACAGAAGATACCTAGGTGTGACTTCTTTAACTATCTGTTAAGTCCTAACCACTAATGGTGAAACTATACTTTGTGCTAATCGATTGTTAAATTTAACTGTGAGGCGCCAAAAGTTATGTATCAAAGCACAGAGTTTAGTGTTACTGCTTAGCGTGGTCGTATTGCGAGAGAAGATTTGCGAAGATATTGTTGCAAACATTTACCGCAAATAAAGATAACAATTAAACTATTAAATTTAATGCAATTTGAGAATTTGACTTTGAGTCATCGCTATAGTTTTCTTAGAATTGATTACAAAAATGGTTTTCATAATTTTTTATGTTATTTTCATCACCAACCATAACAAACTGTAAAAAAAAACATTTATCAGAAAAATTTGAGTTTATTTTACGTGACTTTTTATTATTAAATGAAATATTATTTAAAATTACCCATTTATACTTTCCCAATATTTTTGGTAGTCAGCGTTATTTTTTAAGTAAGTATTTCTCTATTATATAGGTACCTCGCTATACATACACGGTCACGCGTCTGTAGCTCAGAAAAAAGCTATTTATGTAAACACAGCCGTGTATTCGAATGCAACGTTATGTCAAAGCAATCGATAAAGAGCTCTCGGAGATTTAACATCTTGAACAAACGACGTTAATATATAATTAATTTTATTATAGATATATGAACCACTTGTAATTTTTTCATTAGTTAAATGAAAAAAGCTGTTAGGCAAGATGAAGAAACAGCCACAGAAGCGACGAACTTTATTGACTTTAATAACTGTCGCCTCATGATAATTTAAGTAATTTTATAATGGCTGTGTTGATCAACATTACAATAATTCAGTAAATGCGCTAAAGCATTTCATATCAAGTTTACGTTTACAGTACACTTATCGCTATAGAAGCCATCCTGACATTTCCTGGCCCGACATGCAAAACGACCATTAGCCGCCGTCAGGCCATAAAACAAGCGGTGATTTACACAATTTATTCAAATAGATCATGACGAGAACAAGATTGATTGGTGCTTAAGCTCAGATGCGATTCCGAATGGATGTTTAGTTTACCGCCGAATGTTCTATAAACTTTCTAAATTCAACCTTATTGCCTTGGCTATCAGCTTTAACGGACGATTAACGTTAACAGAAGATGGTGAAAGTTAGTGTCGTGACTTTGAAAGGCGTTCGTTTGGGCTGATTTAGAGGTTTGAAGGCGGGAATTGAGTGTCAATGGGGAAGTGTCACGTGGGTGAAGGAGCTAGGTGTGACTGAAAGCTTGGTGACATAACTATGGCGCTAGAGTACGAACCAATAAACACTGACAAGTTCGAAGATCAAGCTACGCCCACCGCCCTTCAAGAAGGCAAAATATATTATACACTTACAGAGTTATCTGCGACTACAATGGATAAACAATTAAATCTGATGTTATAATTAATGTGTAACTAAAGCCGAAGAATGTCCTAAAACTGTACCCGCTGGACCTACTTTAGATAACTGGACCTGGGTACATCCTAAAACTCCATCCAGAACTACCTGAGGTCGCGTAGCAGCAACCTCGCGGTTAGCAGCGGTGAGCAGTCTGCGATCCCCAAGCTGCCTGCCACGCGTGTGGATTATGGCGATCCCTTCTTATCAAGGGGAGGCTGCCATCCAGCAGTGAACGTCTTCTCGTTGATGACGTGTGGGAGTGAGTGTGTACCTGAAGTAATGAACAGAATAAAATAATTATTGTATTTTAATAAGCCGAAATTGACGACTTTAATTTCGATGTTATTCTCTAAAAGAGTCCGCACGAGGTTAGATATGTGGGTGGAAGGGTAGCCTAGAGAGACACAAGACCTAGAATAAACGAAGATGCAGTTATAAACATTTTGCGGTAAACCACACCATTAGCATTGGCAAAATATTGGCATTCTATGAGCTGCCGACGATAATGATGGATCCCTAAAAAAACTTTTCCGAACAAAGAGCACCTAAATATCGTTAAAACCAGTAAGTTCAGCACTTAATTTTCATAAAGCTTAACGTAACAGCTTGTTACGAAACACATCACAACTTAATCAACAGAAACATTAATTTTCTTCGTAAAATCCTTTTAAATCTCTTCCCTTCGTGATTTACTTTCCCCAAAATAGATTTTTAAAACTCTTCACACGCAAACCACCTTGATATCGTCTGAGTTTATTTCAGGCGACATTGTTGCGATACAAATACAAGCTTGTTGATTCAGACATAGTCAGAAGTGTCACTAGTGGTGTCTTGCTGTTAGCACGCTGTACATATGAGATTTTTGCTTGGATTTTTGCGTGACATCTTATTTGTGCGGCATTTTATCCCCTTTTGGAATGGTTCCAGAGGAATGACAAACGATGTAATTTGTTACTTTTATAAAGCGCTAAAGCGACATTCGTTTAGCATCTGCGTAGATATGAAAACAAAGTGAGTGGTGGTAATTGGTACTGAAGTTTTTACAACCCAACAACTTCAGTTTAAATTAAACGTGGTTCAAATGACTGCTGTGATATTCGATCCAACCTTGTACCTACTTCAGGCACTTCGATCGAAGGAACAGCTACTGTAAAGAAACGGATAATATTCAGATATAGGCGGGTACGAGCACGAGTTTGACTCCGAAAGTGCGTTTCAATCGGCTAATACATGAATACTGTTTTTTTAGACTCGTCGGTCAAACATTTACTAATATTGATTACCAACATGCCTTTGGAGGCCAAAGGTCGTCATTAGTGGATTTATATGCCATAAAAATTGGTTTACTTATCGAAAATACTTTAGACTTTGCATTTACTCTAAAGTACAATATTATCAGCCAAATGACGTCCACTGCCTGACGAAGGCCTCCCCCTTAATAGGGAGGGGTGCTATAATCCCCACGCTTGACAGGCGGCTTGGGGATCACAGAATACTCTCCGAGATATATCTTCGTTCTCGTTACCTTCTCAATTAGTTATCTCGCTATTTTAATGGCCATACAACTTCGCACCTGATTGTTGATACCTTATTTGTTAAGATAGAAGCGGCGCTTTTGTCCCACGGTGAGAAATAAAGTTCTAACCTAATAAAATATTTTTCATTAACCTATAATATTTAGTGGAAGTTTTAATGGATATTCGCCGTAAAACGTTTTGTTCAGTATCATTATAATTGAGTAATTGTAATAAGATTAACAGCTTTAAAATATCTCATTATAAACTTGACATTGTATTTGATTATTTTTACTGTAGCTTGATTAGTAAAAGACATACCTAGATATATTATCAAGTAGATACTTACAACCGTTTGCACTAGTGTAGACAAAATTTCGTACTTACCTGAAAAGAAAAGAAATAAAAGGTAATCAATCATAAAATAGGTACATGTACATACAGCATAGGTATATTTAAATTGCTACGTTATATTTAAATTCATATTTAATTAGTTACAATATGTATTAGTGTAGACTGGTTATTACGCTGTCTACAAACTGTAATATTAAATAATAAACAAAGTGGCAGTAGGTTGGTATATGTATGAACAGTTATAAGTTACAAAACAATAAAATCTATTTGCATTCCATTAGAATATCGATCTGAATGAATAGATACAGATACTTTGCGTTAGATGCCTATTAGTTTAGGAGATCAAGGCAGATACTTTTACTCTAGTTTATCAATTCGTTGTGCATTAAAATTATTGAAGTCTCGGACATTTAAAAAATTTACCCGATTTTTAGAGAATAGAATAAAGGTTAAGTTTTTTTTATGATTTAATAGGCTTGCGTTTGACCACCATCACGCCGGACCTTGGTAGTGTGTATTCGATTATTAGTTTTACAATAAAGGGTATATTTCCCATTTCTATTTAAGTGTATCTTGAGATATCTTGAGAAACTTACAAAGTTTTTATAAAGGATAAAACAATTAGGTTTTTAAATTTTATACGGAAAGTAGGCAAACGAATATAAAAAAAACGAATTCTATTAGAACCAATAAAACCATTTATGTAAAAGTAAGTATAGGCTGAGTGGTCAATATTGTTATTAAGTGATTACTTGGGACCAGTAGGTGTATAAAGGTTATAATACTTGCCAGTAGCTTCTAGCCTATTATAAACAATGCTACCTGTCTGTCAGAAGCGATCTAGTTACGTCTTTCAGCGAAATGATGTATCGAGGTACTTGTGTGATAATAATCCCATACCTTTTAAACGGTTGATAAGATACTGATAAATGCTTCTGAGCAATAAGCTTTTAGTTGTTTTTGATTTCATTTGGTTGCGAGCTTTTGAACATTAAGCGCTGCTAGCGCTATTGTGTTAAAGTAAAGGCCGTCACATCCGATGAAGATGCTATAATATTTAATGTTATCTTAGAACATATTACAATAACGCTACTCATTCATTTCATTGACAGCACAAATAACGAAGATAATATATATTTCAAAATTGTATGGCGAGCGATATTTTATCTTAACATGAAATATTATAGCATCTTCGTCGTGTGTGACGGCTTTTAGGATGAAGTCAAGTGTTTTGTCTTGGCCTAACTGGTTAGCTGTTTGACCACAGCTCGTGTTAAGTGACTGAAGATGATAAACACGCCTAGCCTGGAATGAGAACCGGGTCTCAAGTGCGGCTGGAACACTCCAATAGGCGCCTAGCTCTATGACAGATTTTAAACATGATGGTGGTATAATCCTGTATTTCTCTAGAGGATGTGGATTCTATCAGAGTCTCTTTTCTCCGTTAAATACAATTTCGGTGTCTTCAAACCCAGATTGAACAGGGTCTTTGTTGGTAAGCGTGTGTCGGCTTTATAATACCGTTAAGCACTAGTTGTGTAAACTCTACAGCAGAATCCGCCTTGGAAAGTACCACACTTTTGCCAGTTATTCAACCTCCTCCTGTACTGTATTTCGGTTTCTTTAAACCAAAATATGCTATGTTACCAGATCAATTACTGGGTATGAAGAGATTTGAAATCTAATTTCTCAGGGTGACGAGCGCAATATAGTGCGGTGCAGGATTATGTTCCCATATTCACAATTCTGGCACTGCTACTGTAATAGACAGGCTTGATGCTTACCACCAGATGAACGATCGCTCACTCCAATGTATTGAAAAAACGCGTAACCTCGTATAAAATGTGGATAAGTCCGAGAGAGAATCTTCAATATCGCGTGCTCTATACATATAAATCAACAAATAACACACAACACAAATGTCTTCCTTATTTACTGCCTCGCGTATCTTTTAATACGGTATTTGCAATTCATATTACCTCTAGTATATACACTAAGTAAATTACTGCTAATGGATTTAGCGCTTACCATCAGACGGACGGCCTGCTAGTCTCGTTGGTAGCATAATTTATGGCGTGCTATTAAAATCATTGGTGCGCCTGTATTTAATATGCTCGACCTACTTTGACCATATAGGTGTACAGTCAGCGTAACTTTCTATGTATGCAGTATACCACGTAACTGTCCTTATATCTGTAGGTCAAATTCATATTATTTAGTTTCGAAGCACAGGTATATAAAGGGGTATATTTGATTGATAATATAATATAATGTTTCACTATACTTACCCAGATTAGATGTGCAAATTTAACATTGTAGGTGATGACGTTACCTTCCTACTGTCAGTCAGCTTGTTTATTACTGCTAATGAATATCATAATCGTATTTTTTTATAGGTACGTAAAACGTAGGTAATGGTTTTTTTTAGTCCATCCTATCGCCTAGCACGCACCGAGGAGTAATTGGTCTTTCCCCGCGCGGGAACGTGATAAATCTAGAATATGGATGTTCTTGATTTCGAGGGCAGAAAAGAATGGATATAAGAATAAGAATATATTTATTGCCAAAAACACGAGGAACAAGACACCACCGGAAATGTTTATCACGGCTCGCGTGGCAGGCGGGCTGGAGAAATTTTGTAACTTTGCAAGGACATATTTATGTGTTCCATGCAGTATTCGGTAGAGTGTATTTAATACCGCATATAAGTCTACTTTCGACTGCCATCTCGCCTGTTGGTAAGTGACCATTTGGTCGAAGATGAAGCACGGGACAAAAAGATTTAACATTTTATATCTAAATAAAATAAATAAATACACATTTTACACTGCGCCATCTAGCCCCAAACTAAGCAAAGCTTGTACTATGGAAGTCAGATAGCTGATCAAATACGTATATAGGTACTTATTACAGACATCTATGGTTACACAAATATTTTTTTCTGTTGTTTACTATAAACAGCTTCTGTCTATCTATTTACTATATCTACGCAGCTGACTGTACCATGACTGCAGTTTATAATATTTGCGTATCACGGAAGCTTAAGCTGAACATTTTATTGATATTATGGAGATTGATAACAACAATTACAATGTTTATTATATGCATTTATTATAATAATAATTTTATGGACAAAATACCGGCGCCATTTACCCCTACCTCTAGTAAACAGTACCTACAACAAAGATTTGTCTGGTTAAGATAGATAGTTTCCATAAAAAACCAGACCCGGCAGGCGTTGTCCTGCCAAATATTGAGGGGTGAATGCAAAAAAATTAAAATATCTTGGAACTGGTCCAATTGTGAACCTGAGTCACCAAGAAACCACTTATATACACACACAAAAATTTCATCAAAATCGATCCAGCCACTTAGGAGGAGTTCTATGAAAAAAACCGTACTGAAGAATTACATAAATAAAAAGAAGATAAGATAATATATTACTTGGAGGAGTTAAATCCCGGTTACTCAATCAAAGAGACACGTTTTCATTAAAAAAACATAAAATGTAGGTCTCTCCCGAGACACGCCACATCGGTCCGATCTTTGGCTTTCCGCTTTGATACTTATTTTATATTTATTATGTTTATACGGTTTTATCACGGAATATCAGATTAATATTCGTGGATTTTATCAATAGAGCCAGATAAAGTCACGAGAACAATGCTTGTCATATTTATAAGCAGAAATAAAATAGGTTGTCTACAACTGATAAATACATCAGATATAATGAGCATATGATCTATGCATAATCAATAGATTATTGTTTAATCGTAGATAATTTTTGTGCTGGGTTTTTTTTTACTTACATAGGTACATATTTATATAAAATAATAATAGTAGGAAATGTACAGTAGAAATACTGTGAATCTAGCCACAGAATATGGTGGCAATATTCACCAGATTTTAGGCCATAAATATCTTCTAATTTAAAAACACTCAAGAAATTATATTATGAAACTGACGTAGTTTTGACACATTTTTGTTTTATTTATACAGGAGTACTCGGGTTCTTGTGTGCTTAGCAGGACGCAGCTGCACGCGCGTCGGGCTCTGTTTTCACTCTTTGAAAAAGGTCACCGGATGTGATCGAAACTATAGTCGGAGTATCCGATTTAATTAAACGTGGGTATTCCCGTATAAATAAAACAAAAATGACTCAAGAAATTGCCTGACGCGATGCTAAATTAAGATAAACTAGCTGCGCCCCGCGGTTTCACTCGCGATTCTTGGGATAAAAAATAACCTATGTTTTATTCCAAGGTATAAGCTACCTCTATACCAAAATTCATCTAAATCCGTTCAGCCGTTTCATCATGAAAGAGTAACAAACATACACGCACACACACCGATAAACATTTGTATTTATAATACGTATTAGTAGGATAGGATACTCGTAAATACTACAAACAGTAGAAGGAAACTTCAAACGCTAGCCACCTTAACACCTGCTCTTACAAAATGCTGCCGACAACTTTTCAGTCTGTTCGCCATCTTTCTCGCCTAAAACTTCCGCATATTTAACGTCTCACTTAACATCCCATACAGGCAATAAATCTTAATAACACGTAAAAAACATCGCGTGCATACTTTAGGGAAATCAAGCGACGAGAGAAGAACTGGTTACGGTATAATTGCGCCTGAGTGACACTGAAGTGCTGATAACACAGCATATTGCAAGAGATTGCAAGGATAATGGCTTCCCGTGTATGGTGCGACACTTATTCTAACACTGATCTGAATCTTGATTAATTTTGATGAATAGGTAGTAAATCACGTTATCGGTTGCTCTTAATGAGAACTCTAGAACTGGTTTATTTCGCTATGGTCGACTGTCTCAGTTTAAGGGAGAGGTTTTTTTTTAAAATCTGATGTTTGCGTTTGACCGCCAGCACGCCTGATATAAAGAAAAAAAGAAAGAAAATTATTGATTCTGTGACATCAGTACAAAATAATAATACAACTGGATAATTAACAGATTCAATTAATGATTTTATTTTATAAAATTATATTATTGATTTTTTTATTTACAGATTATTAAGTGAAGATGCAGTCTAGGATGGAGTTCGCTTGCCCAGAAGAAACCGATTTCTTCGAGACTTGAAGACATTCAGATTTTAGACCACCCAGGTTAGAGTAATTTCTAGTAGTCGGCTTGTTAACTTATACTTTCTATAATATGTCTAGTCATTTGGTTAGGTAATTTCTTGATTACGAAAGGGGCACTGAAATTCTTTTATCATAGCTGAAGCGCGAGTACCGTTCTATGTCGCTAAATTTGACGTATCGGTATAGAAGATTTATTTAGACGAATTTGAGAATATACCGTTTTTTATCAAACTTTACCGATTTAAATGTCAAATATAAGATTTAAATGTCAAATATAACAATCGTCAAGAACGGTACTCGTGCTGCTGACGAAACTCATTTACCGAAACGGACCATTTGTAAGCCTTTTCATTTCAAGCTGGGCTGCCTGGTATTTCCAGAGGATGCTATATTTTGTTGCAGTGTCCGTCGCCCATATGCTAGTCTAAATGAGAGCGACAGCCCAACAGGTGACAGATAAATATAAATGATTCTAGAATAGCCTGGAGGTAAGAACATTCTGTAAAGCTCTACTCGCACCAAATAAAGCCGGCAAGTAAAACAAATTAGCTAATACGTTAATAATAAACAGGAATCTAAACAACACGCAGTAAATAGGACGGTGTTAAGTACCGGCATCATCTATTTTAGTTGCATTACATTGCACTATTGTGCAATGTTAGGCTAATGTTATCGGCGCGGCTAGACCAAGTCACACTAACATTTAACGCCATAGTAACTGCATGTGACTATTTACCAGATATTTACCGTGATTATATTGCAAAACAAGCTCGCGATATTTCGGAGCAGTTGCATGCACCTTATTCACGGACAACATGCCTCTGTTACTATACTAGTATAGTATTATATCTGTTATCTGGCTCCCATAATACCAACAAGCTTTGCTTAGTTTGGGGCTAGATGCCGCTGTGTCAAATACTTATTTATACAACATCAATATTTATTATTTTTTTAGAGTCGAAGATAACCTTAGTATGGATACTCTAGCAACTTTGAGACTAAGTTTAAGCTACTACTTAATAATTATTCAAAAGCTACTAGCCTTGTGCCGATTTACATGTTCATAAACCTGATCTAGAACATCGATCATGCAGTAATGACCTGTTATGGCAACGATATCTGCTGTCAATCATGCTTTACCTCTAATTATTAACTAATTGAGCTGTCATTAAGAGTAATTCGAAGTGGTTAGACATTCGTGCTGTATGGAGTAGGAAGGGTGTACGTCGTTAGGGTCGTGTAGGGGTACCCGAATGGGGTCCTACGGGACGCTATTGCTAAGGCCTACGTCATCAGTTTTTCTGTTCGTGTGTAATACTCGGGACAAGCAATGAGCATTAATTTTCATACAAACAAGCCTGTCAATATTGGCGGAGGACGCGGAACGCGCACACAAGTAATCGATAACTTGTGTTCACACGCTCACATGACAAAATATCAAATACTTTACGCATACAATCACTTTCCGGAAGTAATGAGCATCTTGTGTTTCCTATAGTTTACTATACCAATATGCACTGTTTTTTTTACAGGACATTTTTCCAGTCAGTAAATGACGCTCGGCGCGTGTCATCTAGTTTTATATAACGACTTTTCCCGCGTGGACAAGCATCTGTCATGAACCTTTGGCGAGAGGGCTCGTCATGGCCACTCCAGATAAAGAGCTGACTCCTCAATGGTAACACTTATTATCAATGAACGTATTATAGGTTGTTATGTGATAGGTAAAGGAGGCAAAGCTGCTAATACGAGCAGTCGAGAAATATACTTACCTATAAAACCGTAATAAGTACCTACTCAAATTACTTTCGTAGTACAGATACCCTTTTACTAAAAACATAATATTTAAGAAACATACGAGACGGGTAGAATTTATAAGTGAGCTTTCTAAAAATCGGTTAAAAACCTAAGTATTGTAAGACGTAACCTCGACATTTTAATAAGCACCCGGGCCAATTCACAAATCTATAAAAACTTTATAAAAACTCGCGTAGGCTTGTGATTGACGTGCTTCAAATGTATTCAAATATTATTGTGTTGCCAGTTTGATACAAAAATTACCACTGAATATGTAGAATGAAGATTTGTTTCACTGTTACCTAGAGATGACTACTTAATAATAAGCTTTTAAAAAAATTACAACCGACTTCAACTTCGAATACCTGGATGACATCTTCATATTAACTTCTTACATTAACTCTGACACTAGGGCTGGCCACTCAGCTTATACGAACGTACTTACTTATCTTCATATTTTCTAGTAAATTTGATTTAAAAACCAAACTACTGAACCGATTTCGATAAAATGTATATGGGACCATCTCTGAAGCCTACCATACAAAAAAAGAATTATCAAAATCAGTTCATTATCTGCCCAGGATTAGAGACTGTATTATATCAACCATTTTTAACTATAACATACACTTTTGTTGTCTAAATGGTTTTGTAAGTTAATTTTTATCCAAAAAAATAATAATTTAGAAGTCAAAAGTTAGAAATTAAATCTTTTGAAATTAGACATCAGTAACTCTAGGTCAAAAATTTACGAAAAATCGTTTCTATTCAATAAAAAAAAATGTATAGTTTTTTTTCTATATGTAACAAATAAAAGTAAAAAATATATAAATATATGTATCGCCTCGGTCACCACGGCTTATCGTGTATGAATAGTGCTGGGCGCATACCGCGGCACGCCTCCCTGAATGATGTCATCCGTCGGGCTTTTGGCAGTGCCGGCGTCCCGTCAGCCCTGGAACCTTATGGATTGATGCGAGACGACGGCAAAAGACCCGACGGGATGACCCTCATACTTTGGAAGGTGGGGCAGCCATTGGCGTGGGATGCAACATGCGTAGACACAATGGCTCCGTCTCACCTTCCCGCAACTTCATTTAGGGCTGGCGCTGCCGCTGCCCAAGCCGAAAACCTCAAGCGGCGCAAATATGCGCACCTTGACCAAGTGCACATGTTGGCTCCGTTTGGGGTGCAGACGATGGGTCCGTGGGGGCCGGCCTCTTTAAGTCTTTATCGGGACTTGGCCAGGCGATTGGTGGAGGCAGTGGTGTTCAGAATGCTGGCTTCTATTTCGGACAGAAATTGAGCATTGCCATTTAGCGTGGCAATGCCGCCAGCATTCGGTAGGCCTTTCCCTCCACTAATGGTCTTTTAGTTTAAGTTTTTATATAGTTATTTTAAGTTTTAGTTTTTAGTTAGTATTATTAGTTTTCGTAAATTTTCTGTTTTTCAAATAAAAAATATTTTATTATATTTTGGGTAGGAAAAATATTTTCTAGCAACATTATTTTCTTACTCAAACTCCCAAATATTTAAATATCACATTAGGTCCAGTTTTATTACCTTATACAGACGTCCAAAGTTTTTACGACCTCCTAATGATATGTATAGTTTTCCGATCGATTTGATATAATTACTAGAAAAAAAGTTAAATATATTAGCGTATCACCAATAACCGGTGGTTTAAAAATATAACTTGGGTTTTATTGGAGAGGATTAAGTTATGAGAGGTAATTCCGCCCACATAGTTTCCGCTGTCATAGAACTAATTACCGACTGGCTTAAGCATAGATATATTTTTCATAAATTTTATTTTAAAATTTGGATATTACGCTTTTTGGGTTTTGGGTTTTATCTATTGTCTCACTTATTATAATCAACATTTATTTTGATCCTCCAGAATTTAAAATTATGAGTACGGTGTTGAATTGTTTGGTTTCTTAGCTTAAGAAGATTTTATAAGAACAGTTCGTTCATCTTTAAGAAATAGTAGATTTTGTTAGAGTTTAGAATAAATACGTTCTTTGTGTTTCATTTAAAATATCAAGTATCGTAAGGTAACCTGCAATATTACGTTCGAAGAAGAAATCCAATGGTGTACAAAAACCGATCGTGTTTTTAAATATACCATCGGATTTTTTATATAAAAAAAATATATTATTAACTCGCAGGTCAACGCGCTGAGGTATGGCCAAAACACTATTCGTTTGTAGGTATCTTGGGCAGAGAGATGTTAAAGGCAGAGGGAGCCATTTCCGCTTCATCTCATGCTTTCCACCACGTTGTAGGGCAGCAAAAACGGCCGCTAATCATAACACCTGACAGTGATCTTGCAGCGGCAACATGTTAAAGCGTAACGATGCAATCCCACAGATTAACTACACGGTATAGGAAACAGCAGTACGTCAACTCACACTTAGTATTCCATTGACACAGTATTTTATTTCGTAAAAGGAAAAATATCTATTGCATTTTTGTCACATTATCAAAGCAGCGTTATTTTTATGTTTCATTTTATGCGTATGTAGGTTATAAGTCCAGAGAAGAAATTCAATGGCGTATGTGAATCCACCAACCCGCAACTGATCTAGCGTGGTGGACACGGCCCAGCCCCCCTTCGAGGGTAGGACTTGGTCCAGCAGTGGACTATTGAAAAAGCTGATTATGTAAACTTTTAATATCAGCCTCTGCTCAAAATTCCATAAAGTTTTAATAGTTTCTCATGGTAAATGGACCAAGCGCTTTGAGCTTCGAAATAACATTATTAACATAGCAAACGCAATGTTAACGATTATTCTCATATCTACAATTCTAATTGTAAATATTGTTCTCTTAACGAAGCAAATAATCATAATAAAGTACAAGTAAATAACCCGAGGCGTTTTATAAAGTACCACTTCTATCTCAGGTAACTGTATCTTGATTTAAGCTGCAAACAGTTACTTATAAAATAATTGCATACCTATACTATAACGCAAGGAAAATGTAGAAAAGCAATCTGCTTACACAGATATTCTGATTTTCTAGTAACAACACGGTTTCCGTAATGTTTTTGTTTAATACATATTAATTTATGTAATGTTATTGTCTTGATAGTGTTCAATTTAAATTGGGTATAAAATATAATCAATTGACCATTTAGGTACTTTTAATTAGCAATAAGGATTAGATATTGATAAACAAAGCTGTTTTGGGGTGTGAAAATTTCACAAAAATACAAAAAATTACATTCATGAATATGACATCACTAATAATCGAATTTAATTTAAAAAAACTTAAACTAGGTTATCATTGTTAGTAATAAATATTACCAGCACTGCAGTTACAACAAATCGATACTAAACGGAATCGATTAAATATTCACCAATCAGCAAATATTTACTTTTCTTATCGCTCGAATTCAATCAATGTTAATAGTCTCTCTAACAGATTTTATGAATAAATCTAATACGAATATTTATGTAAAATTGGCATGATATAATAATCAATTCAATCATTGATCCCGAGAACTAGTCTAAAGTTACTGGTACATTTATTTTGTGATGAATATTTTTTTAATGACTCGTGAATGGATACAAAATTATACACTTGCGATTATCTTTAAAAAAAATCTATCTCCTGTCAAAGATGTTTTAATTATTTATTTGATTAGTGCGTAATTTGAGCTACTGCATTTTTTTGCTCTATGTTCTTAGTTTTTGCTGATGACTTGTTGGGAACTGCATGCAGATCTCAACGTCTGGATTATGTAGGATTATCTTTCGGAATAAACATAAATAAGGCCTTTGAAGCACAAACAGAAAATATATGGCTTGATTTATCAACTTGCTGCGTCAAGATGTTTCACTGTTCTCTGAATAGGATTTTAACGTACTTAATAAAATCTAGTGACAGAGTGCTAATTTATTAATATTTTAATGAGTTCGTCAATTTATGATAATACTAATCCTTAAGCTGAACTTACCATAAATCATAAACAAACGAGTAGGTACTATACGACTAACCCTAATACCTACCTATAGGACTAACAGAAATTAGAATAACGTTATTTGCTCAATATGTTTTCCTTATAAGGAACTAAAACCTTAATTTAAAAGTCAACCTATTAAATATTAAAAATGTTTTAGGGCCGAAGTTGGCATACATTAATGTAGGCCAAAATCAGAATTTATTCATTAAGATTTACTGTATAAGGGAATAGGAAAACAAATCTTATTCGTTTAACATAATGCTGTTTATTTCTAGATCTAGTTAAATAATTGCTTTCTTAAGATTTTGATTTATGTGTGTTCAGTAAAAGTAGAGCAGGCGATAGCGAGTAAACTTGTATTCATTTCTCAAGTCTATAATCAACTACAGGAATATTATGAAACAGGTGTAAGACATAAATAAATAAATAATAAGATACTTGGTACCATAAAATTACTGAATACTGAATATTAGTGGACTTTTCACACAGCGCCATCTAGCCCCAA
The DNA here is from genome assembly GCA_905404285.2 of Erannis defoliaria. Taxonomy (NCBI): domain Eukaryota; kingdom Metazoa; phylum Arthropoda; class Insecta; order Lepidoptera; family Geometridae; genus Erannis; species Erannis defoliaria. Next base: position 2,856,294 of record FR990066.1, on the reverse strand, counting down.
ACTAAGTAAAGCTTGTACTATGGGAACCAGATAGCTGACAGAATACTTATATACTTACTATATAATACTTTTTACGTGCCTGCGGGGCTAAAGTGGCTACTTTAGCCCCGCTACGCGGAGCCAATGGATCCACCTCCTCCCCGCAGAAACAAGCTAAATCGTATACACACCACGGGAGCAAGTAAATGCAAGAGCATGTTTGTCACCCTCGGCTTCGCCTCGGGATATAATATACATAAGATCTGAGACATTCTTTACTTTTACTCCCTAGGTGAGTAATCTACTATTTGTATATAATTTACTCATGATATTATGTCATTCTATTATTACATAAGTACAGTGATGGAAATGGTTTTATTGAAAAGGTGATAAACTAATAGTCGCCTACAACTGTTTCCAGTTACTTATTGCGAATGTTCAATCATCTATTTTATTTATTCCTTGTACATTACTTTCTTTCTACAAGGACAGCTCTGCAAAAAAGTCACCAAGGTGTACCATTTCCAACATTTATCAGGTGGCTAAAGTAACATAAAGAACCTATACGCTTCAACTGGACAATGCGATCTATTAGACGATTCGAAACGCAAGCTTACCACGATATACGACCGAGTAAAGCTACGTGCAATGTCATATTTTCTCTTGTATGGAAGAAAGGTGTACTTATTAGAAGTACTTTATCTCTGTTCTATGGAAATATCTAGCATGGATTGCGGTGGGTTTGTTTTTAGGGTTACGTCTCCGAAGGATGTAACACAATCCTATTGCTAAACCTGCATCTGCTAATTCGTCTTACTCTTAACCACCATGTCTTTTGAATCGTTAATATTTATGGCCTTAAGCTTTAGCTTCCTTTAGACCACACTTTCCCATCTTCTTTTGGATGCTGACTCCAAATTCTGACACTCCGATTTGACCGGGACAGAAAGACGACAACATTTGTAGGCTCAATCGAATGTCTCAAAGTAATTAGATCAAATCTAGAGATGCCCTGGACTTGTTTTGTTTATTCAATGATCTGGATACAGATGCAATGGCCATGGGCACATATCTTACCTTCACAAAAGAACCTCATTACAACGCGGTAAACTACCGTAAAAAATATATTTGATAAACCACACTCGGAACAAAAATCTATCGAACGAGTTAAAGAAGAAATGAGGTTTTAGTCGCAGACTAGGGGCGTACATTTTATATTGCGTAGAATATAAATGACGTTTGTTACCTTAAGCAGCGTATATTACGCTTATACGCGTACTAAACCAATTATTAATAAGTACAAGAATTAATATTCAAGTTTGGTCCGAACAAGCCAATTTGCGCTCATATCGGGACAAATTGCCGGGAGGTGTGAAAATTACCAGCTAAACCATTTCTATGCGCTCTATAAGGAATAGGTTAGCTACGAGTATATTTATATTTTAATTTATATGGAGAGCTAGATTTAAATCCAGTGGCGCGACTTCTGTAAAGATTTTATTATTTTCATGAGGATATTTTTGTATGTTTACCAGACTGCCCAGATGTATGTTAATGCTTTTCAACGATAACTTGGTAATTCATTCAGTTTAAAATAACTAACTATAATTATTTTAATTAGATTCTAGCCAGCATAATGGGCACATTTGCACCAGGTACAGGGAAGGGCGGGTTATATCCCACGGGGGGGAATTGACGGGGGCGGGTCAGGGGGGTTGGGAGGGGAGGGTGGGTTGGCTAATTGTTCTAATAAATTTTTTGACCACTGCAATTATAATATATTTGACATGAATTAATAAAAATAAAATATTAGTGATTATGTTATGATATTCAATTCTAAATAGTTTTTTTTTATATTCATGAGTTTTTTAATACAATTTTGGAACGAACTACCGTATTAGAATTCAGTTTTAGAGTGAAACTTTTTTTTAATCTGTCTTAAAATTAGAGTGGGTGTTAAAGTGTTACTGTAGTTAAACTACATTCATGAACCCTATAAGGATAAGTGGCGTTCTAATCACAACTTACGGCAGGATGTTGTAGAAATCAAATTAATTTCTGGCATTTGTCAACCAATTATTAATATCCAATAAGGAAATGTAGAATGGAAAATTGATTAAGTGAATGGCTTAGTGGTTTAATTGATAGAGCGAAAGTAAGAGTAATTGTGATCATAAAGAGAGTCGTGACGAAATATAGGACCTGACCACACGATGTGTATAGCAGCACTGGTGGAAAAGCATTCACTTATGTTTGTGAATGTATTTTTAAATTAAATAACTTTATTATAGTCGAATTCATAATTTAACGGACTAAACTGACATTTCGAGTACTGTTGTTACTTTTTGGCGAAATTTGAATAGTACTTGGCTGTATTAGTTTGGCGTGGGTGTGGTGCTTTGCTTATGCACTTATGTAAACCAACTTGGTAATTTCACGCCAGTAAGTAAGTAAGTAAACCGGGCAACTGGTGGATGCAAATGGCAGGTTGTCGTACAGTGTGACGGTCTAAGGGGGAGGCCTTCGTTCAGCAGTGGACGTGTCCGGGCTGATGATGATGAAGTAAGTAAGTTATGTAATGTTATTAAGTGCAAGCTAATTTGTACTTTATTTGTGTTAGAGTGTGTTTCGTTTTTCCGCTACAGTGGAAACACTCTAACACAACGCTGGACGAAGGCCTCCTCCGCTTGGCAGGCGGCTTGGGGATCGCAGAATGCTCACCACCGTTAACCGAAAGGACGCTACTGCCCGTCCCTCGGTGGTTCTGGATGCAGTTTTAGGTCATACCCAGGTCCAGGAATCTTCTGTACGTAGTATACCATTATTTTTTCTGTGCTAATACTATGTATAATAAGTAGTTTCAGTAGTCAAGTTTCAGCGATCGCCCACAAACATGCGGTCGTATCGTACGTCGAGATCGCGGTAAGTAAATTATATGAACAAAAAAGTATAGAGAGGAAATAAAATAGCAATCTTCTCATTATTTTCATTGTGTCTGTTTTGTTGAAATAATGAGACATATCCCGTCCTGGAGCACATATCGTAAGTATTGCCTATGCCGCGCAAATACGTGTACGTAATACATACCCAGTATTAGCTTAAGTAGTATGTATAGAGTTATCTTAACTAAATTTTAATGTTTTCATCTATTCAATTTTTTTTTCTTTATTCTTATTTTACAAGTTTGTTTTTGTATTTGTATAGGTAGTTCCGGGTCAATATCACGTAAAGGTATAATATCGTCCTCGTCGTTCTATGTAGGTTTGTGTGACACTAAAGTTTTAATGAAGACCACGAATTTTCGCAGATAAACGCTGAATACAATCGCTTGAAACAAGTTAGATCTATTTCCCATCCGCGATTCCTTTCATAAGCAAAAAAGTAGCTCATGTTTTATTACAAGGTATACTTAAGCAACCGAATCTATACCGAATTTCATCCAAATCCATTCAGCCGTTTTAGCGTGAAGGAGTAACAAATATAGACATACATTATATTTTAGGCCAAATTAAGTCAAAATTAAAGGACAGGCTTAGGTCCCGCTACGTTTTGTAATTACTTATAGAAACTGGATAATTGCAAGGGCGACCTACCTGTAGAATATGCAATTCGTCACCACACGAGGTACACACATACCGACAAACTTTCACATTTATAATATTAGTAGCATTATAACATTAAAGCGACTCACAGGTTTCTCTGTTCCAACCTGAACTGAACAATTAGGTGACACAATTGCGACGCGGTCGCGGCGGGCGCCGGTCGCAAATTATTCTGCTGTCGCTACTCGTAAGCACATAAGGAATGCTTGTTGAAGTTTAATAATGAATTGCTTTGCATTCTGAACACGTACGCATCATTATCGTAGATTGATTTGATTGAATGTAAGTGTTACTCGTAGCGCTCGTGGCGTAGTTCAATTGGTAAAATAAATTATGGAACATGGAACAAATAGTTTGTTCTAGTTTTTGGGTCCGATCAGTTTTTGACAGGTGAACACAGTTGAATGATAAGCTATCGTTGGTTGGTTTTTTAAGCTTTCGTCATTTGTTTTGATTTTCGGTTTCCCAGCCAATACTTCCAAAAGACTGGAAGAGCTGGTTACTCAATATACGTACAATAATCGCCACGCAAGTTGTAAAGAGCAGAAATATAATAAATAATATCCTGTTTAATGACAGGAACTTGCCAAATATACTGCACGGAAAAAGCGAGGGCCCTAACTCTTCTCTCTTCAGTGGTATACACCACGTACCTGCGCAGGCTCATCTTTTCCTTGGCGACAATTTGACAACTAGTTTGGTGGCTACTGTACCTATTGGTCTGGTATTTTGAACCTTGAGGAAAATATTTCTAAGATACAGAGAAAACTGGTGAGTTGTGAAACATAATTATTAAATAAAACAAAAATTGATGTGTCAAAATTACATTAGTTTACAAACAACATTACACTAATATTATATTACATTAATATTATATTACCGTCAGCCATGTCAGAGGTCTTTGGGCGGCACATTAGCTTTGACACTAGGGCTGGCTACTCAGCCTATACGAACTTACTTACTAATATTATAAATGCCAAAACGACTGAACGGATTCAGATGAAATTCGGAACGGAGATAGCTTATTTATCGGAATAACAATATATTTAATAATATTATAAGGCTAATAAATAAGGCTAATATTTATCATCATCATCGTTTTCATGACGATCACGCGGGTGAAATCGCGGGGCGCCGCTAATATTAATTGATATAATAATATGGCTGGGTGATCACAGTTCGGTCCGTCGCGACATTTTCCCGCGCGGCTTACCTACTCGTGGATCAATCATCGCCCGCGTAATTGACGGCGCTTGCGCAGCGGCGATACCACTATTATTTTAAGCTACGTCTAGCAGGGTTGAACGCACCTGTTTTCTGGAGGACCTGATATACTGTTGGTTCCAGTTATTAGAGATTTCCAGTGGTATTCTTTTTTATTAGAAAGTTTGGTTAGCAGGGATTTTCAGTTGTGTATTGTTATTGCAGGCGACTAAATTCATAATAATTTTATAAGTTAATATATTTATAAGATAATAACTTAATATTTTAGTTTTATTAATACGGGAATACTCACGTTTAATTAAATCGTATACTCCGACTATAGTTTCGATCACATTCGGTGACCTTTTTCTTTTTCCCGTATAAATAAAACAAAACAACGTCAGTTTTTATAATAAAATTTTATAATATCTTATACCTTAGACATTCTGCGATCCCCAAGCCGCTTACCAAGCGTGGGGATTATGGCAACACCTCCCTATTCTGGGGGAGGCCTTCGTCCAGCAGTGGACGTTTTCTGGCTGATGACTGACCTTAGACTGCCATACACCATACAGCTCAGTTGTTAGTACTACGTCTGACTTAAGCGCTGTAGAAATTGCAATATTATTATATTATTATAATCTTCACCTATAATTATTGTGACATTTGGCCTTATACTATTAGTTTTAAAACGTTTAAAAAATGTATTGATGTACACAGTGTTGGTGAACTTATATAAATAAATATAGTATTTTGTCATGGGTTCAATTCACACCCAGGACAAATATTTAGGTATGTGATAACATAGATGTTTGTTCTGTGGTGTGTTCTGTGTAGTATGTATTACAAATATGAGGATTTTTTATTTGTTACTATTTGTCATAAAAATTGACAAAATTACTACATTACGTGAAAATAGTTTTTGTAGTGGTAGGACTCTACTACAGAGTCCACCTAGGGAAGTACCACACCTTTGCCAGTTATTCAACCGCCAAGCAGTAGTGTGCAAGCATTACTGTGTTCCGGTTTGAAGGGCAATGTTACCAGATAAATTACTGGGTACAAAGATATTTAACATCTAATATCTCAGGGTGACGAGCGCAGTGCAGTGCGGCGCAGGATTGTGTTCGCAAGTTCACAATTTTGGCACTGCTACTGTTAGTGGCAGGCGTGACGCTTACCATCAGGCGAACGTCATGCACGTCTAGTCACTCGAAATAATAAAAAAAATGTTAACCAGCTAGATACCTATTACTCTTCTAATATATTCTATTATTTTTGACTGTTAGGATAGGATGGGTATGGAACCTTAAAAAGATTCAACACATCAATTCTTTCGCTTTAGTAAATATCACACAAAATCAGAATGTGCAAGACCGACAAAAAATATTATACTTATCTACTATTTTAATGTACCAAACAACATTAACAAGGGGGAATCCGTTAGATACATTTCACAAGTATTGTTTAGCTTGTTTTGACGAGCATTCTAATAACAAAGTCAAGTGACAGTTACCAAATAAGTAGATATAAGTACTTAGGTACCACTATATCGTAATGTTTCTAAGTTTTTCTTTCAATAGTGTTGACTTTGTACATTTTGGAAGCGGTAAGGTTGTTTTATACTTTACTTGTGAAGTAATGTATATTTCCGTATTTGTGTGACTATTTGTTTGTATAGTTGAGGTGAAACTGGTGTGAATAAGTGTGAATTGAGGTTAATAATTTTTAAAGTTTTGTATTTTTTTATTGCGGAATAATGTGAAACGTTATTTGTTTTTATTTATACGGGATTACTAATGTTTAATAATTCATTTATTTATGTTGTATAAATTAAACTATTATTAAAACATTAATCAATCGATATAAGAGACCGTTTAAAGTATCTATAGGTAGCAAACCTATAGATAGTTTAAACGGTCTCTAATTTCGGGTAATGTGCCCAAAATGCTGGCCACGTTGCCCCGCAGGATTGCGAGGCTAATTTTCTGGCCCAAATAAAGGCCAGCATTTTGGTCACGTGTGGATTCTTTAAGTTTCCCCGACAAATCCTTAAAGATACGCAAAGCATCTGGCCCCCACGGCCCAAGTGTCTCTACCCCAAACGGCACAAACATGTCAGTCGGATACTCCGCCTACAGTAAAAATATAAAGATAAAATTATAGAAAAATTTAAAAACCACGTCAGTTTTCAACCGACTTCAAAAAAGGAGGTTCGCAATACGACTGTATGTTTTTTTTAGTTTTTTTTAGTATGTTGTTACGCGATTACTCCGCCAATTACTTATGAACAGATTTTGATGGGTTTTTTTTGTTTGGTAGACTACTTCAGAGGTGGTCCCATATACATTTTATCGAAATCGTTTCAGTAGTTTGGTTATAAAATCAAAATGACTAGAAAAAATTAAGATGTCATCCAGGTATTCGAAGTTGAAGTCGGTTGTATTTTTTCTTTAAAAAGCGTATTATCATTATAAAATGTTAAATCTATACCTATGGTGGATTTGTCACTACAACTTTTATATTGTACATACTAAACTTATTGGATATTTTGTACCTATTGTAAGACAAAGATAGCGAAAGATTTTAAGGCAAAATTATTATAATATTTGGAAAGAATACAAAAACTCAACAAAAGCAAAGCCATTACAGTGCATTTTGAATAATTTTTGTTTTGTTTAATTTTAATCGTTTGATTTTTGTTTGTTATTGCTTTGATTTTTTCCATCTTTTGAGTTTTGCTAAAAAGCTTACTACGATGAGATCTACCCTTGGAGGATTTAGCTCTTTCAAAAGATCTACCTAATTGAAATTAGGTAAAATCTGACTCAAAGAAGGTCGGTTTGAGAGGCTTGCTCAGAGCTGTAGGGCGTGGGTTCGATTCCCACCCAGGACTAAAATTTCTGTGACGAACATAGATGTTTGTTTTGTGTCTGGGTGTAGTATGTATTATAAGTTTGTATTTACGAAAAAACAATTGTATATAAGTATTCTATGGTTTACATAATACTAGCTTTGCTTAGTATGAGGCTATATAGATGGCGCTGTTTGTAATATTTTTTTCATTTGGGAGAGTCCAATGTTTAACGTTGGATTATGATGGGCTGATGATAATGATGCTGACTTAAATGCTCTGATGGCTTCATCACCCTCGTACAATATGAGACCAACCCAGAAATCTAAATATAGTTAGGTAAAGACTTTAATACCTAGGATTTGGCAAGCAGTCTAGCACAAATTTCAAGTCCCAAATATTTCGGTATTTAAAATACAAGATTTAGCTGAACGAATCGTTTAAACATTTCACTTTGAAACTATTAGGCGAAAAATAATGTATCCGATTGGATATTTTAAGTTTCACGTTTCAATAAATTAGGTTGTACGCCAAAATAAACTTTGTAAATGTGATTGTAAATTAAAATGTCAAATGACAATTGAAAAAAGCGTCACGGTCATTAGGTATGTGTCACAAGCACAATTCTGATTCTACACTATTCTCAATAAGAAGGCGCGTTTATTTCGCACGAATTTGTTTGCGCCGATCCAACGAGGTCGCCACGAGCTTAACATGATTCCAGGGAATTTAAACGTTGTTGCCTAGAAAATAGAATTCACATTTGCTATTAACATACGTGAGAGAGCGGTAGCTACCGCGTGGCGGCCGCATGAAAGTTTTCGCTACATTTTCGCCGCGCATCGTGTGGCCTGCAGGCCTAACATGCGCACCGCGAGAAAATTTTCTCGATTCTACAAAACAGGACAAGGCTACGAATCTGTATAAGTTTGTCTCGTTTTCGCACGACATAAAGACACGACAAAATTTTCTCCCGGTGCGCATGTTAGCCCTGCTGATCTTTGTAATGGCGATATGTTTAAACATTTTTTGTTTTTGCTCTTATGGACCGTATTAATACGTGGAGTAGCTTAAGAATAGTTAATCAGCCTTAATGGCTTCATCTACTGAAAATAAAAAAAAGGAAAAAGGACTACAAATTTATAAGGAAGGAATTGACTGATTAACTGTTCCGAGGCCAATCCACTTTTATTAATTAATAATCTACATATATTTATTAATAATCTACATTTATTTATTATCAAATGTGGATTAGCTTCGGATCTTATTAGATCTAAAAAGTCTCTCAGAAAATGATAATCGTATTTTTCTCTACTATTATACGCTATAATTAGGTCTAATACATTGTTTTCACACACTTAAGTATGGATTATTTGCACACGAGCAAGCGATAAATCACAAGGAAAGGTATTTTAGTAGGATATGCAAGTATTTGTTTATTCTATTATTCATAGATAAAGTTGTGCACCTTACAGTAATGAAGAAAGTGAAATCGGCATACGAACTTACCTGAAACGAACAAAATAAAATTAGAGACTGGACCATAAATAATAAATAGTTAGGTATATTAATGGTGTAAATTTTTGTGTTGTCAACTGTTTTTGTTCGAAATAGGTTTGCTTTAGAAGTTATGGTGGAATAAAGCAACTCACATATATACATACATACACGTACATACCTACATACATACATGAACACAGAAAACATTACATTCCTTTTTTGGGCAGTCGTGTAAAAAGAACCTAGTTTAGATTAGAAGACCCGAAAAGTTTAATAATAATTATGTTAATTATTATTAAACTTTTCGAGAAATAAATCCAGCAGAAAGTTATGCTTCCTCGCTGCAACAAAACGATTTATGCGTAGGTACATCCCACACATCAACAGCCGGAAGACGTCCACTACTGGACGAAGGCCTCTGCCTTAATAAGGATGGGTTACCATAATCCCCACGCTTGGCAGGCGGCTTGGCGATCGCAGAATGCTCATCACCGTTAACCGAAAGGACGCTGCTGCCCGTCCTCCGGCGGTTCTGGACGCAGTTTTAGGACATACCCAGGTCCAGTTTTATCAGTTTTGTCAGTTTTATACCCCACTTGCGCATATATAATTTTATTTCCAACCACCACCCATCCACACACCCATCCACCATCCATCTACTTATAGGTCGCGTTTTAGTAGCTTGTCGTTTGTCTGGTTGCCCGATATTAGACAAATACTTTTTTATCAACCGCCTTCAATTTCAATTAGCTGGATGACATTTTTTTCCCAGCTATTTTGATCTTAAAATCAAACCACTGAACCGATTTCGATAAAATTTATTCGACCACCTCTGAAGTATGACCTATTAAACAAAAAAATAATCATCAAAATACAATATTAAAATAATACAATTCATAGTTGGCGGAGTAATGCGAAATAAACATCAAAACACAAAAAAAAATACAGGTGATAGTCTTGCACGACTCGTCACTTGTCCGTATAAAAAAAATAACATCCAAAAAAACAGTCGAATTGAGAACCTTCTTTATTAAACTCAGTTGAAAACTGGACAAACAAACAAACTGTACTAACAATATACAGGCAATATTCACTGTAATGCCACGATGTTACAACGAATACTTCTACATTGCTCATAGTGAGTAATATTGTAACATAAAACGCATCTAGCCTCAGAGTGGAATATAGAAGAGAAATAAACAACAATAAATACATACCACAACGTACGCCTAATGTTAAGACTGCCGTTTTACTATAAATAAACAATTGGCATAGAATCTAAGTCTAACGTAACAGGTCAGGCACCTGTTTGTGAAACGCATTATAGATCGTACCATCTTTCAGCAATATATTCATCCCACTTCAACGTCTTAGAATAACGTAGTTTAGTCTCTTTCCGACGGCCTTGCTGAAAAGGTGAACAGCCACATTTTCAACTTGAAAATATTCCAAACACGAGTCTAATAGGATATAAAAGTTATTGTTTGTTTTATATAACATCTGGAGATGATTCAGTTTTAGAAAAACAATTCAGAATGGTTCAATGGCGTCAGAGCTACGTATCCAACAAAATGTTATTTTTGAAGGTTGAATAATTTATTTGAAGACTTTCTCACTAGATAATCTTAAAGACAGATAGATACTTTACTGTACAGTAGTTGTCTAATAGTTAAAAACTTTAAATGAAACAATACCAAAACTTGTAAATAATATTTGTACAAAGGCATGTTTAGTTTTTTGCAGTGACATTGAAGTTAACATCTTACTTCACTGTTAACTGTTACTTTAATATGATTATTCAAAAAAATACAAAGATATTAATAAATTAATAAATGTAATCCCCTTCTCAAAGTTACCGACATAGCTCGCAAGGTTTGCAAGTTAAAGTGGCGCAGGGCAGGCCACATCGCTCTAAGAACTGACAACCGATGGGGAAGAAAGGTTCTTGAGTGGCGACCGCGAACCGGAAGACGCAGCGTTTGAAGGCCTCCCACTAGGTGGACCGACGACATTGTAAAAGTCGCGGGCAACCGGTGGATGCAAATGGCAGGTTGTCGTACAGTGTGACGGTCTCCTTAGAGGGGGAGACCTTCGTTCAGCAGTGGACGTCTCCGGGCTGATGATGAATCCCCTTCTCTCTTGAATTGTAACTAAGAACACTCTCAATCTAGTTATTTATGCAATGGAGCAACGAGACGTGCAAGGCGTTGTGGAGTGTGTGCGCAGGACCTGGTGGTGAGCATGACACCTGCCCACAGTATCAGCCAGAATTGGGAACTTGTGAAAAAAATCCTGCGCCGCACTGCACTATGCTCGAAATCTATAACTTTTTTATGTAAGTCTTTTTAAACAATAAAAAACTAATTACATTCGTTTCTTCCATTTGGGAGCTACGACGCCATAGACAAATACACACGTGATTATCAAACTTATATACACACTTATTACAGCAAACAGAGGGTGTTTGCTGTTCTACAAATACCAGCTAAGCGTCTTCTGAATGGAAGTAAACTTTTATCTGATTACATAACTTCGTGAACGCAAATTTCCACTCCACTACGAGTAGTAGAGATTAAACATCTAAAATTAGGCCAGTAACATCGAGTTAACTCGGTCAAGATCGCTATTCTCCTGATTATATAACACTTGACATTTAACATGCGTTCCCCATCGGCTATTTTACACTAGAATCTGTACCGATCGCGTACAGAAATAATATTTCTATGACTGTTTGGTCGACTGCCAAAGTTTTTATAATGGTTCCGGTCAAACACCCCGCCTTACAGACAGAGAGTCTGAAGGAGAAATAGCTGAGGTGGTGTTAACAAGGTCTTTTAAAGGGTTTCATTGGCAAAGGGCTTATCATTATCTGCGCTCACACAGGGGGTACGCGGAATGGTATTACTAAGCCGTAAGTGGGTCATAGTACTCATCATAGTAATCAACTTTTACTATGGTCCAACCCACTCAGGTCTTGTAAAAAATAGGCTATTCCATTAATTTTGTCGAGTAGGTATCAATGACATTTTGTGCTCGAACCGAGCGGTCTTCCGCGTGACGATGTCAAAAAACCTGACCGAATGACGGCATGATGCTTGTGTCATGGAAGTTGCGGCAGCTTCTTGTATGGGATGCAACTCGCATTGAGACTTTGGCGCCTCACATCTTCCTGAGACTAGTAAGACACAGAGTAAGGCTGGTGCTCCGCCAAATTCGGCGGAGCAGCACAAGCGGCGCAAATATGTTAACCTCGGCAGTGATTACATACTTGAGCAGTTTGGTGAGACGTTGAGTCTGTGGGGACCGGAAGCCCATCTTCTTTTCAAAAATGTATCCGAGAGCCTGGCCGATGCGACACGTGATCTAAATGCTGGCGTTCATTTGGCCCAAATCATAAGCATTTCCATTGAACATGGCAATGCAGCCAGCATGCTGACCATTTGGATTGTCTCTAGATCTTTCATCGGTCTAGATACAATTATTTTGTTTTTGTGTAGTAGGCTAAGTAGTTAGATACTATGTATTTTTTGTAGTTAATAAAGGCTTATGCCCGATAAAGTAATTAATTTTCATAATGAAAATTATTCATTATTTTCATCATGTTTTTAATTTTGATAACACTGACACATATATCATCAAAGGTTCTAGAAAAGCCACTGATATAGTTAAAAAGGCCTTGAAAAATATAAATTCGGCAAATATAAGAGGCTTAACGACGCAAATAACTGACTTACTCATCAAGATTACGATTCCCATCTGATTCAGGGTGAATGACCTGTTTTATCAGTCGGTTATCTCGACAGATTCCACATCACAGTGTAATCTTTTTCGTAGTTTTCCTTGTCGGATGTAGTTTTAAATTGTTTGGAAAAGTGTAGCTGCACTTATACAAGGTTACTTTGGAAGTACTGAGTCGAAAGTCAAGTCGATAGGGGAAGAAAGATTCTTGAGTGGCGACCATGAACGGAATATGCAACGTAGGTAAGCCTCTAGGTGGACCGACGACATCGTGAAAGTCGCAGGCAACCGATGGATGTAAATGGCAGGTTGTCGTACTGTGTGGTGGTCTAATGGGGAGGCCCTCGTACAGCTGTAGACGTCTTCTGGCTGATGATGTCGAAAAGAATTCATTGTTAACGTGACAGATTTAAGGTTAAATACAATTAATTTATGCATAACCTACATCACACATACAGAGAGAGATAATATGAAAAAGAAAATGAAAATGAAATTAGTACTTTATTCGTACACAACAGTGTCGATATTCCATTATACCGCTGAGGTATCCGTGATATGTTGGGAATTAAGCCAATAGATTTTTATGGCACAAATTTTTAATAGCGTGGCAAGTCAGCATTACATAATATTAAAAAAAGAATATGGTGGCCATTAAATGTTTAATATTATTATTTAAATTCATAATTTACTAGATACATTAGTTAGATTGCCGAATTAAAACCCTCCTTATTCCGTAATCGAGTAAAAAAGCTTCAAAACATTGTGTTTACTTCAAAATTAACTTGTAAGGGGACCTTATACGGATACAAAGCGTGTTTGCTGCCGGTGTTAAGTGACATCTCACTTAAGCAGGTGTCAAGAGCTCACAGGCCCCAAGACACAGTTGTCACGTGAAGTGACAGCTCATAGCCTAGAGTTGTAAGCGTCGTGGCCACAGATATGATTTCTACAGAGATGCCACACGACTAGGAAATGAATTAATCATTAAAAAAAAAAAAAAAAAAAACATTTCGGACTTCACCCATATTACATAAAAAAATCAACCATCATAATATAAAATCAAATTAATAATAAAATAAAAATAAAAAGTCATTAAAATAATAATAATACACGTAAAGCAAAAATTTTAACAAACAATAAATTATATTAGTACCTTCTCTTCGGTATCGGTACTGTTACATGTCTGTCACAGCAATGCCGAAGAAAAGGATAGTCCAGTCTGGCACCAATCATGTTCAGGACAATGTTGGAGCTAGCCCGCACTCTGCGCACCAAGGACGCGCACCGCTTGCGCATAGTGATCTTGTGCGCTTGTGATCATAGTGAGGCCACTAAGGAACCACCGGCGGACAGGCCGCAGCGTCCTCTCGGTTAACGGTGGAGAACATTCTGCGATGTCCGAGCCGCCTGCCAAGCATTAGTTAGTACTTACTGAGCACTTCATGCGAAATTCATTTTAAATTGCGTTATACTAAAATTGCTACTGTTTTGATTATATAACTGCAAACAAAAAGTACTTAAAAAAAACACTGACGTATAATTATACCTACTTTATGCAACCGACTTCAATTTCGATTCAAAAACCAAAGATTTGATGAAATTCCATAGGAAACCAAACTGAAAAGATTAATAATAAAAAATAATTTTCCAAATAAATGACGGAATTATGAGGTAAGAAACATAATTATTTTTTTACAAACAATCGAATTAACAATCTCCTCCTTTTACGTTGTCGGTTTAAAATGTGGTGTAATTTTCACACAGTTGATTCACGCGCTGAATTCTTTTGGGCAACTCTATGGAATATCTTCTCTGTGGACGCGGCGCACCCTTGATCTACTGCCAGGGCTTGACCTTAGCGTGCTTTCTGAGGTATTTGGTCGGTAACTTTACGTTTTCATTACAAAAATGTGTGTGAAGCTACGTGTAACTATTGTAGGCATTTTTATCGTTTTTATATAATATTTTAGAAGATTTCTACAGTGTGTATACAATGTGTCACAAAAAGGTTCAACAATACTGAAGGTTATGTGTTGTGAAGGGTATTTCTATTTACTCTTCATTATGAACTTCTTTTAATATAGGGCCAACCAAGGAACAGCGAAAAAATATCAGCAGTTCCATACATTTTGTCCAAGGTCGATGAACTTTTTGTATGGAACAGCAATTTTTTTTCGTGATTTCGGGGTTGGCCCCATAGTAAAAGTTGTTCATAATGATGTGTACATACATAACATACGTAGTACTATTGTGTTGTATATGCCTACCTCTTTTCTTGTGTTTGCATGTTTTATGGTAAATAAAAACATGGCCTTTGCCCAACATTAGACCAGGTTGGGCTAATGATGATGACGACGAAAATAAAAGGTTGGTGGAGCTCTTATGTCATGTGGTTTACGTATACCGCCAATATTGTATACGCACCTCGCCTAAACATATTTCTAGCAAACACATACAGTAATGTTCAGTTTGCGTGCGTTCATGGTTCATCATAGGGATTAGGTTACACAGTCGGATCAAAGCCGTGGATTAGTGATAAGCGACGCGATTCCAGACGTAGAACTATATTAGAGCAAACGCCTTAACGCCTAAGGTAAGAGGATAAGGCTATAAACGCAATGTAAGCTCAAACGCAATGTAATGCGGATAAGGCTTTAAACTCAAACGACAGCTGAACGTCGCCAAATTGTATGCAAACTGGTGCAGCGGAGAGTTTCAGGTGTGCCGCGGTAGAGTGGCTGGTGCAAAATCCTCTGTTTTTTGATCGAAGGATTTTCCTCAAAAGTTTGGTTCATCATCGCCAGCCATAAGACGTTTACTACTGGACGAAGGCCTCCCCCTTTATAGGGAGGGGTTGCCACAATCCCCACGCTTGCTTGCTTGTAAATACCTCCTAATAAGAAGTTCTCTGATAAGGGGACAAATCGGCGTTTGCATCCCTTCGGCCCTCTGTGAAACCAGCTACGACGGAAGAAACATTCTTCGTTATACGATAACGGTTACTAGCAAATGCGTTTTTTCTTTACACGATAAGTTTTTATGTAGGTATTTTTGTGGATAACTTGCAAACTGTTGGAGCGATATTTATGAAATATTGTAGTTTGCAAGGAACTTGGAATATACGGGGGTCGCGAGGTCTCAATTCGCTGCGAATATGACATAACGGAATGGAGGTGACGCAAGCCGTTAATCCACCAATGCCAGCCAGCCAAGCTTACACTGTCTCACGCCATACCATACCAGTCAAGCCTTTGCAGGGGTAAGTGTATAAAGCCAGCCAGCCAGCAGTTTTAGTTCATATTCGATATCCGAATAAGCCAGTACTAGTCAATCTGAGTGTTTTCTTGCTACTTGCCGTTACAATAACGAAATAACCGTCAAATGTGATAGTTTAAAACAGTTCTGTTACACGAAAGCGCTACCGCTCCTGCTTTGAGCCTAGAGTCCCAATGTAACCCGACACTATACCGATGGCGACGCAATGCCTTCGATCACACTTCCACAGAGACGAGCCGTCCGCACGCGATGTGCCGGCTGCGCTAATAACGTTTGACAAATAAACAGGTTGTAGTAATTAGATCTAACGAGATATTACGACGACGAGATAGTGTTAATATCGTCTTAATATTTTAAATACGAGTATACCTTGTCTATGCCCAACATAGTAAGAATCGCACTGTAAATAAAATAAACTTACTTGAAACGAACTCTTTCTATCTCGCTATCTATGATTTTACACATAGCGAGAGAGGAAGAGTTCGCGATGATATTTATAATAAACATTTTTTTTGTAGGTTATTTTGATTTTGGATATCTTAAAAAAGAACGAGTTGACCAAGAATCAGTAAAAACAACACTTTAGAAGTGAAAAAAAAAAATATTTACTCATCTATGACTACACACAAGTTAAAATTCAAGTGATTCCATTTTTAAATTACTGGGTAGAGAAGAGATTTAACATCTAATATCACAGGGTGACGAGCGCAGTGCAGTGCGGCCGCAAGTTCACTATTTTAGCACTGCTACTGTTAGTGGCAGGCGTAACGTACCATCAGGCGAACGTCTTGCTCGTCTCGTCATTTGATTGTATAAAAAAATATTTTGCTGCCATTTATTTGACCCATCGTTATGCCGTTTATTTGGTTTCAATTTGGCATTGTCATTCAATCTGGATACAATTCTTTTCTTTTTGTGTAGTAGGCTAAGTAGTATAAGTTGGTATAGCCTATGTAGTATAGTTTGTTGTTGATATCATAATCATAAATGTTCGAAATAACCCAAAAAAAAGGTAAATTGATATCAATATTATTATCATAGGCATCACTCACTCATCACGACTCTCAACCGTACGGTCTTTTACTTTCAGTCACTGCCCAATCCCTCACTTATATCGTCACTCTATCACACAAATATCACAAATCTATCGGCTATAAAATCTCAAAACTTTATTTTCATTAATGTGTTCACGGTATTGTCAAGACGCCTTTTGCTTCAGTCACTGCCCAATGCCTTACGTATATCGTCACTCTATCTACATAAATATCTCAAATCTATCGCCTATACAATCTTAAAACTTTATTTTCATTAATGTGTTGATCTAACGTTCACGGTATTGTCAAGAAGTTCATTTCTATTCTAACTCCACTCCACTTCCACGACGACGCCATTCTATTTGAAAGATATTGTTCACCACATACCATATTTAATCTTCTGTACTACTTTATCACGTGTAAAGTGATCATTCAAACCTTCTAAACTTAATATATAAGTTGTAATAAGTTCTTCAACTTAACGTTTCCAACTTTATCACCCTTTTTAAGTTACTGCTGACCCCTGACTCCAATTACCCTACCAAGTTAAGTTACTACTTTAATTACAAGTTATATCTTTCGTCCGATATTTCCGTGTACGTAAAAATACATTGATTAGTTAGTTAAAGCATTGTTTTTGCACAAGCATGCTAAAAAGTCGATGGATTTAGTCAACTGAAATTAATCTTGTGATGTTGAGCTAGTAAGTCTCACCTTCCAATAAACTTCTTGATACGTCTGCTTCTATTTCAATCGATAAATACTTACTATACAATGGATAAGTTATTATATGAGTCGCAATTCTATCGGTCAAGTGTGTTCGGACGGCACTTAGGGTTCCGTACCCCTAGTGTAGAATTTGCACCATAATCACTGCCGCAAGTTTGATGTTTTTTACCGAAGAGCAAAATAAAAAAAAAAATACATTCCTTTTTATGTATTAGATTCTACTTAGTTACTGGTAATAGAAAATACATAAATATTGTTGGTATTTTCACACAGTACCATTTACTCCTAAATAAGCAAGGTTAAAAAAAAAAGCTAAACTATATGAACGAGATAGCTACATAATATGACTTATACTTATTTTATTATAAATACATTCACACAAAACACAGAAGGTATTTGAAAATACAGGTATTTTTTTAAATTAAATCCTCAGATGGACAGAGAAACAGACTGACAGACAGCGTAGTGTTTGTAATAGTCTTTCTGGTTACCTTGCGGGTAAGGGCACGGAACCCTAAAAGCTATTATTATTATTATCATCTGAGAACAGCTTTGAATCACATACAATTCACTTCACATAAATTACGACTAAGTAACGCATTGTAACAATAATTATTAAGAATAAATAACAATTAAATTAATAATTAGGTTTCTCCAATTCCCTTCATTACGAGAACTTTAATAATTATCAGTAAGCTGCAAGACATTTTGTTTTATTTATCATGACAACAGCTATTACTTGAACAAGTTTACGGGCAATTATTTCATTTATGATTCTTAAACAATTCACTTGTAATTAGTGCTTAGTGTTACCAGTATTAGGTTTATTAAAAAGTGATGATAAAACAATTACTTGTTCTATCATTGTAAGGAAACGTGTCTTGGGCAACTAATCCATCCGGTAAGCGACGTACTGCGAAAAGTTATTGTAGATAGATAGATAAACTTTTTATTGCTCACACCACAACTAGTCAAAAGAAAATTAATGAAATGAAACAGATTTCCCTTGCAATACTGCGGGAGAACAAAGCTAGCCTAATGGGCACGTTTGGCTGAGGGGAAAATTTTACGTAATCTGTTTAGATTTAATAATATTTTGACTATCATTGTTTAAATATTGACATTTTACTATTAAAAACTTAAACTCTATAGTGTAACAAATGTTGGCCTTATAGCTAAAATAAATCTCTTCCAGGCAGCTTAAATTATGAATACGGGGTGTGCTGTAAAGAAATACTAATCATAAGCATACTTACATTCCTACTTAGTATTCAGTGTTCGCATAAAGCAGAAGGGCGTGTAATACAGGGTTAGTTCTAATCATTTAGTATCCTTTTCATATTCTGTACATCAAAACAAACTTCTTTTACTATGGGGCCAACATTGAAATCGCGAAAAAATTATCAGCTGTTCCAATCAAAAAGTTTTTCGACCTTGGGAAAAATGTATGGAATGTATGTATAAAATGTAATATAAAAGGATGCTAACTGATTAGAACTAACCCTGTATAGTGCTCATTATAAAAATGTTTATTGCGTAATTAACTTTGATTGAAATGATGATAATGATTGCATGCTAAATATAAATTAAAATTGAAGCATATGCTTCAAATGCTTCATTATGCTTCTTGTAAAGGAAGTTATAGTACTTTGAGTAATATTAATATATATAATATTTGTGTAGCTCATCTTAACACTTTTTAGTTTTATCATTGTCATGCTTATTTAGTTTAGCTTAGGTACCTAAAGTTTAACGGCATCCATTACACAGCCTACCTACAATATTTAACGATCGTCCCTTATAGTCAAACAGTTCATAAAAGGCTATATCCAATTATCCACCCCTGTTAGCAGAAGATAACATTTTCAGAGCTGAAACAGCTGAAATGTTCATGACCATTGTACAAGAGTAAAACCGCTGCGGTTACCATTTTTGGAAGATAATCTAGGACATAATAAAAATGTTAGCATGATTACAAAAAATATAGATAAAATGTTGTGGAGGTCACTTAGTAGAGTGAAACAAAATGTTATTAATACCCAATAAAACGCTTTAAAAAAAAAAACTGACTTCAACTTCGAATACCTGGATGACATCTTCACATTTTCTATTAATTTTGATTTAAAAACCAACTATACTGAACCGATTTCGATAAAACCACCATCGCCACCACCACCACCCACCAATTCTATTTTTTTCATAAGACGGTTAGCCTAGAGGGAAAATCGCCGTATATATAGTAAACTCACACATAAACATTAGCTTACCTATTTATGTTCCTCGCTACACTTTTAAATTACCTTATAAGCATGTAATATTTTTTATGGCATAAGCCTCTATTAACTACAACAAACTACAAATATTACTTAGCCTACTACACAAAAAAACAAAAGGATTGTATCCAGACTGATGAAAGTCTCGAGACAATCCAAATGCTCAAAACCACTACCAGTCGGCAGCGTACCCAGCATGCTGGCGGCATTGCCAAGTTGAATGGCAGTACTTATGCGTTGGGCCAAATTATCGCCAGCATTTTGATAAATAATATATTTTCATTGTTCCATTATTTATTTTGAATTTCGGTAGACAAGCAAAAGTCCTCATTATCGGTCATGATGATTGGTCACTCTACATACTCCGCATTTCGGTTTCATTGACCCTAAACTCTCAAGGCCTGTTTGTCTAGGCCTCCTTTAAATTCATGAGCCTGGGCTGGTCTGGGTCCTAATTTGGGACCTAAAATATTCAATTAAATTCAGTGTACTCAGGCTTTCCGAGACGAGTTCACTGACTTGGTACACAAAAAAGGTTTAGCTTTGAAATTTGAACCCGAAATTGCCGCCAAATTATACTGGTTAAGCATACGTCTGCTTAGGTCGAGGGTTGCCAGATTTGTAACATAACATTCTGTTACGCTTATTTACAAAAAATAAATCAGATATACGGAGAAGGTATTTTTTTACTTCGGTATTTTTTATCATCATCATAACGAGTACGAGCTTTTACTTATCTTCTAATGTTCCTTCTATGAATATTGAGTATGACGTGATCTAATAATTCTGATGACGGCCTACATACTAGGTTGTTTAACACACCAGATCATGCGCAGGCGACTAAACTTGTTTGATCTTAACAAAATAAAAATACTGTAATATGGTATTTTTGTGTCATATACAATTCATAAAAATTACTGGGTAAGAAGAGATTTAACATCTAATATCACAGGGTGACGAGCGCAGTGCAGTGCGGCGCAGGATTGTGTTCACAAGTTCACAATTCTGACACTGCTACTGTTAGTGGCAAGCGTGACGCTTACCACCAGGCGAACGTCTTGCTCGTCTCGTCACTTGATTGTATAAAAAAAAAACATTTTTTATTTGTATGGTGCCCTCTAGTTGTACCGTCGACATTATTAAAAGTCGCGAGCATGCAAATAGCAGGTTGTCGTACAGTGTGGCGGTCTAAGGGGGAATCCTTTGTTGAGCAGGGGGGCTGATGATGATTCATATACGGTATACATGGCTACATAATTATTCTGCTAATTTGTTTTATTAAGGTATATCTGGCAGCACTAGCGATCAAGAACTAACGTGTTTTGGCTAAACGGCACGCGCCGGTGGTCGTTTCATCGGTAAGATACACCGTATCATTACGTGCCGATGAAGTTATCAACGTTCTCAAACAGAAACATGGCGAAGTCTGTAATTTCACTCTTTAGCCCACCCATAAAGTAAGTCTTTGATTAGGGCTTTTTTGAAGCTATGCAGATTTTAGGGTAAATACATGACTGTGTAAACGTTTTAGCACAAAAAATACTCTATCTACCGCGTGAGTGTGTGATCTTAACAAGTAGCCAAAAGAAATTAAAAATATTAAAAAACACGACAGACCTACCAAAAAACTAACTAAAATGGATAAAATTAATACACATGCTTACAAGCATGCCAGTTCCTTATACGGCCCACGTGCACGCTTTACACATAGAAAAACACGAAAAGAACAAAAATAACGAAATAAGTAAATAATTTAATATAAAAAAAAATATATATATTTAATATATTTTTTAAAGTATACGTTAAATGGCATAAATTACATGCTTGGACTTGGTACACGAGTAGATTGCGCAGTAAGAAATATATGAGACTCGTGGGTGCAAAGCTTGCAAGGGAGTTGCAAGTTACAGGCATGCGAAGCAAATTGTATGAAAGTTTACTTTTCAAATGTATCCAGGCTGCGCCATTTACTTGCACATCCTAACTAGCAAGCTATCTACTGCTCCATTTTACAGGTATGTGTTGTGTAGTCCCGCCTTAAAGGGGTGCAGTCGCATGATTAAGGTTGGGCATCAGCAATAAACTAGTGTGTAACTTCATTATCTGTTTGTATAACTCACAGACTCGCAAGCCGCTTGTTCTAAGCTCAGAGGTGGTTTGATCACAATCTAGGATATAAATTAATTTTGAAATTTGCATTACATTTCATAATAAGCTTTTAGAAATGAGATTTTTCCATACGTTATAACTTCAAGGTAAGGCTTGTAACATTACCATTGTTGGCTTTTATTGATTTTTCGTCATTAGTGTGTAAATATTAAGCTTTTGTTTTAAATAAATTATTATTATTATTATATCACGTATTTATTTCATTTCTTAGTTATATACGTTTTTTACAATAAATATTAGAATAATAAAATACAAATTAATTAATTAATTATTATTATTTATTATTAATATTAACATTGAAAATATTATGTACTATGGCATAAAGGAAATTGTGATTCCAAAAATTATGTAGATAAGAAAATTAATAATAAAATATTTATATTATTAACGATACAAAAAAAATGTTGGACCCAAAAAATAAATAAAGGGTTTCTGCAAAAGTAATGTAGTTAATTAAGTTTTAAGCAATAGTTTTTTGCACAATAAGAATACGTTTGTTGAATTTCAATTCTTCGAAACGTTTTTTTATTGCAATAATTTGGTAGGTAAATTATGGGACAATTGAAAATTTATACCAACCAAATTTTGCTGAAACTAATCACCAAATTTATTTAATAACAGAGCTTTATAATTTAGTTCAATTTCTATCATTCTTTGACCAATTTGTTGAAATCTCAATAAAAGTTTTTAAAATAAAAGCGTTCTTTTCAAAACCTCTTTCACCTAGTGGACTTTAGGAATTCATTACAAATTAAAAACAAAAGGAAGCACCCTTCGTGGCATACGCGCATTCGATCCGAATATCGATTAGTCGTTATTTGTGTGCCTCCGCCCTAACGGTGCCGCGTGCCGCCATAAACTACCTTAAACTGATTTTAATTTCTAACTAATGGCAACACTGGAATAGTATGGACACGCCCTGTTACTAGAGAAAGCGGGGAATTGAATGTGGTTGTAAATTGGCTGGTAATTGCGCAGAATTTGCTTTGGATTCTAACGTTAGCGTTTGTATTTACTGTAGACAAATCGCGCACGAAATGTAGAGGAATGTCGTGAAATATCTTGAAAGAGATTGTGAGTGGGAGAACGAATTGTGTGGATAAGAAGCAGCAAGATAAAATGAAATGTGAAGCTTTCTTAAGAAGCTATCCTAATGTGGATACCAATTTTTTTTAAACGAATGGGGAATTGCAGATTATAAACAAGCTACTCATCAGAACGGTAGGTAAACTTGACGTTTACCCTAATTTTTTTATTGTTCTGCACTGCGGTTTCTGAGATAGCAAGACAGTTTTGAGGTTTTGATGGATAGTTTAGTTGACAGATCTTAACCAAGTAAAATATTTGTTTTTTCTTATGCCCTCTGTTAGAGACAAAGAGATTTAGATCTATTAATCAAAGCGCCATGGTTCTAATCGGGGTAATGATGCAAAGCCTGCAGATTGACTGCATTGAAAACTAATAATTATTAAGTTATTGCTTTACTCGAAAATAATCTATTAAAATCATTTTTGTAGATTCTAATCTTATCCACACTAGTCTCATCTATATTATGCCCCATTAAATCACAATAAATGAAAATATTTATATTTATTAGTATTATAAGTATTTAGGGTGAATGATATTGTTATGGGCTCCATAAAGATGGTATTCAGTCATGTTAAGTACCCCAGTTAGGCCACCCGGAAGCCACCCTTTTAAAACTTTATTTGTGGGTAGTACAACAATTTTATTGAGAGAGACGTTATTTTTAATGGATGGTTGTATTATGAATGGTAGTCGGTTTGAGCAATATTTTTGAAAGTTAATAGATATGTTTTTAGTACGTAGGTAGCAAGTAAACATAAACATGCTTTATAAAATGCTCTGGTAACGTACCAATAATCTGCTGAACCCATGAAAATTACAGTTTTATGATCATTTACGGGATATTTACCGTGATTATGTTGTAAAACGAGCTCGCGAGATATCGGCGCAGTTGCGTGTTTACGGGCAGACACAAAATTACTTAACGGTTATTATGTTACGTGGTTGCCTGGAAGAGATCGCTGTTAGCGATAAGACCGCCAATTGTGGCACTCGTTCCTAAGGTTCTTGTTTCCCTTGTTCTTTTAGATTTCTGGTGTGCACAATAAAGAGTTTCTGTCTATCTATCTATTAATACATTATCATGGAAAATATCCCGTAAATAATCACAGAAATGTTACGAACAACCGCGATAGCATGAAAACAATCAATGAAAATTATCCCTAAAATAATAATTGAATAATTGATATACCAAAAACTCGTACGAAACGGTTTGATTCCACTTTCTTTATTCGAACTGCTAAACAGTGGAATGCGCTGCCCGAGTGGGTGTTTCTCGATAATTATAATCTGGGTGTCTTCAAGTCGCGAGTGAATCGGTTTCTTCTAGGCAAGCGTGCTCCATCGTAGACTGCATCTTCGTTTATCATCAGACGAGATGGCAGTCAAACGCAAGCGCATAAACATATAAATAAAAAAATAAACACCCTTTCCCCATAGCTTTCTCCTGATCACTATCAGGACAAATACGCATCATTAAAGCGACATCTCTTAGCATTCTACAGTGTTTGATTGAGTTCATGAGCAATATCTTAGGCTCATTAAATTCATCATAATGGACAACTTGTTCTATGAAACTAACACTGAAAAGGAGAAAAAAAATCGGCTGTCCCACACAAAAAATTCAATAACGCACTACGAAATGTGCGGAACAGCTGATTTTTTCCATGATTTCCGCTTTGATTTCATAGTAAAAGTCGTGCAGATTAATGCCCCTCTAAGCGATTGCTCATGAATTTAATAACACGCTGTATAACAACTAAT
Organism: Erannis defoliaria; assembly: GCA_905404285.2. Taxonomy (NCBI): domain Eukaryota; kingdom Metazoa; phylum Arthropoda; class Insecta; order Lepidoptera; family Geometridae; genus Erannis; species Erannis defoliaria. The sequence goes on along the minus strand of FR990066.1, from coordinate 2,831,087 downwards.
ATCGACTAATGATTTACCAGAGCATACAGACAGATAGAAATAACAGGCAAATAACGTGAAAAGTCACGATTATTCTCTTTTTTCACCGCCTTATTTCACTGCCCTACGCCTACTACAATATATTTCACCGCATTTTTTTTTACAATGCATACGTGTTATAATGGCTAATTGATAGTAGGTACTTATTGAAATACGTAATAAACACGTGTAAATTAAAATTAGTAGGTAACGCCGAAATGATAATGAAGATAGTGTTAGCACCCGAACAAGAAAATTCTGAATCTCGGGCATTATTTTTTTAGTTATTAGTTAATTGACATGTAATTACTGTATTTGCTCTTAATAATAATTTATTTTGTGCGCCTACATCCCCATCTCTTCAACCGCGGGGATGACTGGTAGAAAATGCTTTAGCATTAAGTCCTCCTTTTGTACATTAATGTATTTATGTGTGCAATAAAGAATAAATAATAATTATGTCAGTACTCTACACTGGTGCATGTAATACCTGAATAATTTGCATAATTAGCCGTTTAATGGTCCAAGCTGGATTGGCTTAGCCTCGAAAGGCAATGGGTCTATATTCACAACGCTGGCCCATTTGCGGGTTAGTGGATTCACTTACGTCGTTGGATTTCTTCTCTGGACGTATACAGGTTTCTTCGCGATGTTTTTCTTCACCGAAAAGCCGGTGGTATAAAAATCCGAACATAAACTCCAAAGAGCTCATTGTACGGGTCCGGGTAAGAACCCATGATCTCACAATTTCGAGTAGAAAGGTTTCCCATTAGACTACCACGACTTTTTTTATCACTGTATACTTGGGTTATTCACCAACTCGACACGAGAGACTTTAAGCAATATTCCAGGATAATTACATAGTATATTTATGATTGAGCATCGATGCTGGATTTCGATAACAATCTTTATGAAGATAGTTAAACCAAACTCTACCAAACCCTAGTTTCTTTGTTCATGAAAATTTTCATAATTTTATCAATCTTATTCAAATCTAGGCCTATCTTGATCTAGTGTCATTCAAAAACTATTTGCGCAAACAAATGTAATCTAAAAATTGCCTATCTGATGAATCCGCGGCCTGTTATAATGATATGTAACTATGTATGTTCCAATTTCGTCGTTTGGTGACATCATTGGAGCTTTATTTTATCAGATCTTGATATAAATTGGGTGAGGATTGAACTGACGACCGTTATAAAGACGAAGTTTGTTGATGACGCGAGATCAATGGCTGGAAATGTTTATCTTATTATTAATTTTTTTGAATGGAAATAGTATTTGGCTCTTAAATTTATTAAAAAAATAGGAAGGCCCCAGAAGAAACGTAATTATTAAAATCTTATAGGCTCCAAAGTCATATTTAATAATTTGAAAATAATTGATTCGGATAGGTCCTTGTGACGACACAGTGGAGCAGTGCCCAGAGTTCAGCGGATTCAGGTCCCAGCACCAAGCACTGTGTACCTACAACAATGTCATATTTAATGCGAGCTACTTTGTACTCTATTTGTATAGAACAGTGTCCATATTCCACTATAGTGCAGAGGCGCGCACGCAGCCGGCGGGAGCCACGCGACCAACGAGCCAAGTGCTATAGTGTAAAAGTCCAAAACGGCGACACGCTTCGAAGCGTGTCGCCGTACGTTTTGGACGAATAAATCAAGATAGAATCAGTCATAGCCTCATGGGAGAAATTCGTTTTCTAAATGCCGTTGTGTTTTAAAGAATTAAGAAGAATTTGAAGAATTTATAAGAACGTAATTAAAATAAATAAAATAAATAAATAAATATCGCAGGACATTTTTTCACACAGCGCCATCTAGCCCCAAACTAAGCAAAGCTTGTAATATGGAAACTAGATAGCTGATAGAATACTTATATACATATTTTTTTGTAAATACATACTTATAATACATACTACACCCAGACACAGAACAAACATTTATGTTCGTCACATAAATGTTTGCCCTTGGTGGGGATCGAACCCACGCCCTACAGCTCTGAAGGCAGACACACTACCGCTGAGCCATATGGCAGTCACAAATAAAAAATAAAAAAAAATAAAAATAAATCAATCAAAAAAAAAAAAAAAAACAATTAAAATTCTGTATATATTTCAAATTTCTATTTTGTATATATTTTGGCAGGTTGTCGTACAGTGTGGCGGTCTAAGGGGGAGGCCTTCGTTCAGCACTGGACGTCTCCGAGCTGATGATGATGATGATATATTTCTAAGCAGAAAACTAGTTATTTATTATTACAAGTAGGTAGAGACTATTTATTTATTTTTAATTTGGATCTGGGGAGGAATGATTGTATCAAATAGCAATCGGTTTCCCCAGATCCTGGGATCAAAGTTTCTATTTAAATAGTTTCTGTGAATAAAAAAACTACCTGTAAGTAAAATATATTATCATCTAGCGTTGCCAGAGTTACACTACACACCAGACACTATCAACAGACAGAGTAACTGTGTTTGTTGTGTGTGTGTGTTGCTGTGTGTTGGGGTATGTGTAAATGTAGTGAACATTATAGAAACGAAAACCTGAAGCAATGCGAAAGTCAAATAAATATTAAACTTTAATTTATGTTCGTCGATTCGCACAACTCGTCGTATAAATTCGTCAAATACGCATTTGTGTTTTAGGTTATGCATTTGGTAGTCAAGTGAGCGTTTGAGTTATAGGTTTTTCATAATATTCTACCCACAAACTACCACATCACACTTAACTAATATTATAAATACTAATAATTAATAATATTAACTAATATTATAAATACTAATAATTAATAATATTAACTAATATTATAAATACTAATAATTAATAATATTAACTAATATTATAAATACTAATAATTAATAATATTAACTAATATTATAAATACTAATAATTAATAATATTAACTAATATTATAAATACTAATAATTAACTAATATTATAAATACTAATAATTATTAATATTAATTGTCTCCCAATATTATATTATGTTATATTTATTTATTTAAATACGAAATTTTGTTGGTATGTGTGTAAGTATGTGTGATAGTTAACTCTTTATGCCGGATCGACTGAACGGAGTTGGATGAAACTGGGAATGGAGAGCTAATTTCCCGGAATTATCCATTCAAGAATTAAATTAAGAATGATTATTTCGACCATAGGCTACTTTTATCATCAACATATCACCGTTGTTCATCATCACGCGGGTGAAACTGCGGGCAAACATAGTTGAACCTAAAATACAACAATGTCATATTCAATGCGAGCTACTTTGTACTCTATTTGTATAGGACCACTGTCCATATTCCACTATAGTGCTGAGGCGCGCACGCAGCCGGCGGGAGCCACGTGACCAACGAGCCAAGTGCTATAGTGTAAAATGTATACACTGTCTTATACAATTGAAGCACAAATTATCTTGCACTAATTTTCATTGTTGCAGTTATAGATGTATATACAAGCTCTTGTTTTGCATTCCCGCCAAATTTACAGAGGTAGATATTCTCATTGTTATGAACAACTTTTACTATGGTACAAACCCTGAAATCGATGAAAATGAAAATTCAGTTCCATACGAAAAGTTGACCTAGGACAAAATGTATGCCACCCGCCGGCCCCATAGTAAAAATTGTTCATAACGATGAGTATATCCATCTCAGTACATTTGGCCCCGCCAAATGCAAAATAACATCTTGTAGATCTACGTTTAAACGCGTTTTCAGTGGGAGTGAATACGCGTTGCCAAAGCCTCAGGTCTGATCTGACGCTTATCTCTTCACACTGTGTCCCGACCCGGATACCGTATCCTAAGGCAACGTACACGAGACGTGTCTCGCGGCGCCTTTGCAACACCGGTTGCTGGATAACAGTTGTGTTAATGGACGATTGGCAGAGGAGTGTGGACATGCCCTTACAGTAATATGATTCGTAGACCAGGGGCCTTATTATTGAATCGTACGCAAGAGGTGCGCATGCAAAAGGAGCCGACCTTCGAACGATATTGTTTGGAATAAGTTTCAAGCTATGATTTACTAGTAGAAAATTAGGACTGTAACTTACTTTGGACGTACTTAACTACTGTGTTTTTATAATATTTTTTTTAGTTTTTCCTCTACTAATGGAGTAAATTGACGAAATATTTAATTAAATTGACTGTCTGCCTGTCCGTACTATGCTATGACTCGGAATTGGTTGTATAGTAAGTTCGTATAGACTGAGTGCCCAACCCTAGTGTCAGACTCCGAAGTCCTCTTACATAGCTTGACGGTTGTTGTTATAGAAATATATAGAACTAACAACCGGAACCAAAAATTTAACGTGTCATCCGACCCACGGTAGCGCTCAGATGTAAATTCTACTCACGGTCACCCATCCGAAGACTAACCGGATCGTGCATTGCTTAACAACGGTAATGATTTTAAACTACCTAGAAAATATGTGACTAGAATCGAAACACCAAAAATCTGGCTTGTCTTAAAAGAGGCATACGCCACTCTAACGGTGGGGTGTGGTGTGATATGATGATTTATAATTGAGATAAGTGTGATTTTAACTTATAATGGTGCAGCAAAATCAGAAATTCTGTTCGAGATAACCGCAGTAGACCGGATTTAACCGCATATCTTGTCTTGTTATTTCATCAATAACTCAATATCATACTCACAGTTTTGTAACCTTAATTGGTTTTATTTACTACTACAGAATACATAATAGTAGGTCATACTGCTAAGGCGATTGACATAACTTGTTAATTCTTTCTGTAAAAACCGATTGAAAGAGTCTTTAGATAAGTGTCTGGTATGGTATGGGTAAATATTTTAATGGTTTTAAATAAAAATGAATCACAGCTTACCATTCACTTTTTTTTAAATGCCTCCTTTTAGCAGGCCTTTAATTAAGTGCATGCTTTTAAAATTGTAAACTAGCCTGCTCGACTCAATATCGTAAATCCGTGAGAACATAATTCCGGGCCACTTACCTTACTTTCTCTATCTCTATCTCTATCTCTCTCTCTCTCTCTCTCTAAATAAGTTTTTGGACAGATTTTTGTCCGAAGAAAGAACTGCAAAGAAACTTAAACAAGTTTTGTTTTTTAAATTTTGCATCTAGAGTAGACGTACAATGGCGTATGTGAATCCACCAACCTGCATCTGAGCCAACATGGTGGATATGGCCAAATCGCCCTTAGAGGGTAGATCTGTGTCTAGCAGTGGCCTTTTACAGGACTATGCTTATCAAGTTAATCAATAAAATAACTACATGGAAGCTTACTAGACAGCCAGAAGACGTCCATTGCTGGACGAAGACCTCCCCCTTAATTGGTAGGAGTTGCCATAATCCCCGTGCTTGGCATGCGGCTTGGGGATCGCAGAATGCTCACCACCGTTAGCCAAGAGGACGCTGATGCCCTTCCTCCGGTGTCCATGGGACCATATAATAATATCAAATTATTGAATAAAAAATCGTCATATCCACCATTTTCTTTCGCAGGGTAAATTGGTATTCGAAATTTGTTTGCCAAACATAAGAGTGCTTTATGACCTACCACTCTGATAAGGGCCGGAACCCTTTTATTTTCTGAATTGTTAAGCGAACCCTAATTTTATTCGTTTTTTACGATGGTGCTTAGTAACGCGCTTGTATTGCAATTAAAAATTTAGATTTTAATTTGGGGCAGTGTTTCCTTTAACGATATTTTTGTGGGCACTGAATTTTAAAACATGTTTTTAGAGCATTTTACCTTTGTTTAAACTGCCTTCAACCGTCGTTTCCCCATTGCAGGGGTTGTGGCAAGGTTCTCAATTAGAGTTGTGTCGGTTTTTTTTTATATTTCGTGCTTTCTAAGGTATGAATATGCCATATCGATACTTTCGATTGCAAACATCGCTTAGGGTTGGCAAAGCGTTAATGGCATTCGTAATAAAGTTCGGGACCCTTTAGTTGCCTTTATCTTACCATCAGGCGGACCGTCTGCTTCTTTGCCGCTCTTTATACATAAAAGATAGTAATAGTTAATTAGTCTTTCTATTTGGCTGTAAGTAGCAGGAAATTGTCTCCAGTAGCGGACTATCATATGATAGGCTGACAATGATGATGATATAAGCTCTGTGCTTAAAATTTTCTAAGTTAATACATGTGAATCTATCAATTATAGTCAGGCGTAATAAAGTAAAGTTAAGAACTGGTTTCTTAAATAACTTGATTGGAAAAAGTCATAGAGTATGTCTAGAAAAATGGTAATTTAACTTCTAACATTGTAAGTGACAACCTGAGTGAATTAAAAAGCTAGATTAAAAAAAAAATCGGCATTATTTCCCCATTTGCATATAATTTCACTAATTAATTATTGGTCATCGTAACATACAGAAGAAGGAAGTTCTCCAGGTGTTTTTATGTCTTTTTCTGGATGAAGTTCTCTCATTCGTTTTCATGATAGAACCGACTTAACTCTCTACTTATTTATAATCAACGTGCCTTATAACACATATCTATCGAGCGATAAAATACATCTGACATCAAAAAAAGTCTATTAATCAACTTATGTCTATAGAAAATTTTTGAAGTATGGCCTTACCCTTCATATTTAACCATCAGCACAAAATGTACCTTAGACTCTACATGTATCATCTTGTAGATGGTAACGGGTCAATGATGATGATGCTCTACCTGCCTCGTATGTCTTACTGGTATGGTGAACAGTGATTTTGTGTATAATACGATAATGCAGCAGATACAGCGCAAATGCTGCGATACGGTGCAGTCTCATTGTCTTCCAAAATATGGTGGTGTCTGATAACCTACCAGCAAGACGTATATTTCCTAAGAAGTTTAGTGGCCGGTCATGAAAGCCAAAAACAATATAAAGCAGTCCCTAATTAATATTTATTATATGAATAAATATGAAGTTATTTTACACTTGTGTATTTCTGTTAGACTGTATGAAAAATTGAAACTTCTGAACTGGACTTGAACCTGCGTACCTTGCGTACACGCAAACTCCGGATTTTCGTCCAGTCTGCTTTGCCAAATAAGCTTCAGAAGTCTCTGCCATAGCCACCATGTACGTATGCGTTACTAACATAAACAGTTCCTGCCGATAAATTGTAAGTTAAAGACTGGGAAGATAAGAATTTCAATTAATTTTCATCGTTTCAGAACACACATGAAATCACCCAAATGCCCATCAAGGACCACCAAAAAGTATACACATAACATATTTCGCCACCAACATTCACAAGCATTAAGCCGAGCCTTAAAGGACATAAAAACGCAATTAATTCGCTATTAAAACAATATCTACATATTAAAAGCACCGACAGAAGAGCAGAGGGTTCTGATAACGTTTAGTGCCTGTAACCGTCTGTTTATCAGAGTTTGGAGGGGAAGGCAATCAAAGAGGCCGTTAAATTTTAATGTGCACAGGCCCGATTTGAAATTTTGCCTGGTTTCGCTGGGTGATCGAGGATGGGGTTAAAGTTGACTGTTCATGGCAAGACTTAGTAGTAGTAATAAAAACTGTAGTTTGTGCAGCTTTTTCTGGATATAAAATATAATTATAAAGTGCTATAAACGGGTTTAGCGATACTTCGCTAAATTCGAGAAAATACATTTTCTGTCCCCCTGCAAAATTGATATCGTGACTGGCCCTTATTATATGGGGACTCGATACTTTTCTCTCGAATTTAGCAAACGCCTGTCCTGGACAGGTATCTGGTTCCCATAGCTCAAGCTTAGCTTAGTTTCGGGCTAGTTGGCGCTGTGTGAAATGTCAATTTATTTACCTACAAAATGTTGTTTACTTTGATGGGCAGACCAAGACCCTTTTAAGTCTTGCTACAGCTTTAAAAAACACCACGTATACGGACAATCGTATATGCCGTTCGTAATCGAACGATAACTGACTGCTGCAGTAAATTGCAAGAAACCATTTGAAAACATTTTACTATTTTCATTGTCAAATCAAAATGTCAAAATTGCAGTAAGTTTATCATTCACTTTTGAACGATTAGCTGTCGCTATCAGCGATTATCTGATAGTGAATAAACTAGTTGTAATTATTTCAAAATAACCTTTTGATTATATTTTAACTTTATTCGAGTTTCGCATACGATACAGTAACAAGACACGATATTTTTAAGTGGCCTAATTCTTTTCACTAATGGTATTCTAACCATTTTTTTTTAATCTGTTTCAAAATCTGCCAAATGTATACTGAGATTTTTTTAAACACGAACTTTTACTACAGCTACAGTATTTTAATGACCGATGTCACAGTGAAAACTTTTACCGCAGTAAACATGTTTGTCAGCAGTTTTCACATATTATATTTCTAAAAACCTACAATATATTATGACAGGCTGTTAAATTTAAATGCTAACTTATAAAACCACGACGATTGAACCGCGAGTCGGAGAGTCGCAAACGTCAATCGCACCATGAATGTCCCGCTTTTAAGGGTATTAAATTTTTTATGAGAGCCGAAATAAAGGATAGATATTCGGAGCATTCATCTATATTTTATCGACCTTTTCCCATCACTGTTTTAGTGTTGTGTGAAGGAAAGTGATAAGTGGTAATAAAATGAATTTGAGAGGTGGAAAATTTATCGATAGAGCCAATGAATAGAATATATAGAGATAGCACTTTGTTAGCCAGAGACATAAAGAAAGTATTTGAAGTAACAATAAATCTGATTGTGGTTTCTTTTGTAGTATATTTTGCGAATAGGCCATTGATGACGTGAAAAAACAAACTAGAATAGAGAGACGTGAGTCATAAACTAAAATCGAGAAAGGAAACTTTTAGTTTTATATGTTTTTGTTAGAATAATAAAACATAGCTGTCTTTTTAATTGCAATCTATTAGATAAGGACTGCAACATTTTAATGTATCTCGGTCCGATCCCATGAAGAGACCACTTTATCATAATGAGATGAATGTACACTAAAGCCATCAAAATAGGCAAAAAAAAATCGTTAGGTTTTTTATAGTCGAATGCTCTATATACTTTTGATAACAATTAACCTGATCCGATTCCGATTTCCGATTCCGAACCTGATTAATTGATTATAACCGGATAAAAAACGTGAAACGGTGAATTTTGGGAGCGGGCCGAATTTCTTCCGTACGCGGACAAAGTCGCGGGCGACCTCTAGTATAAAAATATAAAAAAACCTACCCTCTTAATAATAAACGTGGGTTAAGCCTTTTAATAGTAATATTGTATACAGTTTTCTCCTTTTTTTCAAATTTCTAACTTGGGACAGCTTTTACTAGAAGACTTAGTTCGTAAATCGAAAGTTCAGCGACCTTTCATTCAACATAGTCAATGGAAATAAACTATCAGCTAAGAGGGGCGTTATATTTATTTGGCGATGACACGATACGTACAATTTCCCTTGAAAATGTTGAAATAGCGAAACGTAACAGGTGTTGGATGGTATGATAAATATAGCAGCTATTTATTTATTTATAACATGTAAAATAACATGTTCAATTATTAGAAGCTGTTGGTAATATGTTATGTAAAGTGGTTGTATATTTTTGTTAATAGGTTGTAGAGATTGTTTATTCTAAAGATATGGGTTGCCTTGCTTTGTTGAATCAATGGAAGGGTGTCTCTCTGATAGTAATAATATCGTGTTTTGTTTTTAACAGTAAATACCGTAAATTGATTTTAAATACAACAGTTTGTTAATAGCTCAGAACAAGTGCGATAAAAAAAAATACCTTCCGTTTGACCGCTAACTCGCCTGATGTTAAGCGAAGATGCAGTTTAAGATGGAGCGTAACAGTAAAAGTAGTAGATTCACTCGCGACTTGAAGATACCCAGATTGTATCCATCAGGAAGCGCATTCCACTGATTAGTAGTTCGCACATTAAAAGTGGAATCAAACCGTTTTGTTCCTTTTTTTTTAAATATCAATCATGAAACGGAGTTTACGAAGTCGCTTTTTTATTACTGTTATTTTTTTTATAGAGCCTAAATTTATACTTACCTTATTTCGGGTCCGTTCATGATACCATAACAATGACGGATGGTAATAACGCACTGACAGTGAGAAAATATAAGAAAATACTTCATATAAATATTCACAATATCAGGTGTTATAATGTTAATGTTATCCTACACCTAATTACAAAAAAGAATGGAAAACGAAAGACAGATTAAGTATTCCGCGACTACTCTACTAATATCGACTTTTCGACTCTCTGTCAAGGCTCTCCAGCAGCTCCAGCAGTTAAAAACACTTTAGTGCTACTATTTTTTAATGTTATTTTTTACTTAAATGGAAGTGAATTATAACAATAAATATTTTATAGATTTATGCTAACACGTTTAGTTGATCAAAGAAAAATAACAGACCGTTACTTTCAAAAGCCTAATATGTATAAAAGCTAATGCGGAAGTCACGCGTAACGGATGTACAAAACTACACGCAAAGATTGATATAGATAAGTACAGTCAGCAGTGCAAATACCCAATCAAGGTAGTAAAACTTCAAAAAGTTAAGTTCGTATGAAAGATTTTATGAAAGTTTGAATGAATTGCAGTTATGATTTCCTCGTCAATCCTGGCATTTTTTTAGGATTCTGGTTCCAAAAGGTTTTTAGGGATCTTATTACGGGTGAGTCTATTTTTGTGAATGTTTCTATATTTGTCTGTCCGGTTATTAATGCGCTGTATCTAGTAATAATTAGTCAAAAAGTTATTTTACTATGGTGTATTTCTAAGCAAATAGAAGGAGAAATACTAAGGATAATCGCAATGCATGCATCGAAACATTAAGCTTGGTGTGACCATATTGCATGTTTTTAGGATTAGGTAGGTATATCTAAAACGGGAGACAATGTGGTCGATTCTGGCGGTTTTAGTTGACAGTTCTAAACTAACTAAAGTATTGCTGTCACTTTCTTACTAAGCATGTTAGCTAAGGACAGCAATACTTTAGTTAGTTTAGAACTGTCAACTAAAACCGCCAGAATCGACCACTAAACCTGAAGTTTTCATTATGACGAGTATATTATCCTGCACCGTCTCATTGCCGCGTAGAGGCCTTTTCTTCTGCCCATGTCTCCTTACTTTCTACGCTGCTTGTACCTCCGTAAAATCAGAAGAGAAATGGACGATATACTAAATCACGTGCTCGCGCATATCGCAGCATACTATAAAAGGGATGTGCACGAAAACAAATTGATATACGGTTACATGGTACCGCCTTAACGGCGTCAAATAGTATTACCGTGCCCTAGTATAAATTATGACTCTGACACAAGAAGAAGCTACTTATGTTTGTTTAGTAGAATACTAGCCGTGAAACGGGGTCCATATTAGCTCGCATAAAATTTGAAGTCCTAATTTACAGTGGCATGCCCTAGCTTGTCTTACGCATTAATACGCATAACTATACTAGTAATATATAAATACATGCTCAACACTTCCCGTCTTATGTATAAAACACTAATACGTATTTAAAATCTATTTTAGTTTAAAACGGTTTTGTCCTCTTTTTCAAATCCAATTCGCAATTCGTAATAAAGTAACAAAACCCTTTGTAACTAAAACAGGTTTAAAATAGGGTTTAGAATTTTATGCATAAGATGGATAATATATACTATTATCAAAAAACATTAGGTCAGCCAGTGGCTAAAAGGAGAAGTGTAAACTTGCAGAGCTCGTTATTGGTTTTCCTTGAATGGCTCGGACCTTCATAGATAATTATTTTGTCGAGTACCACGTAGAACATAATCACGTCATCAACTTTTCAGCAGCAGAAGATACTCATTGCTGAACGAAAGGCTCAACCTTAATAGGGAGGGGTTACCATGCTAGGTAGGTGGCTTGGGGTCGCACAATGCTTAACACCGTTAAGGCGAGTCACCGAGGCAAAGCGAAAAAAAACTGGTTTACTAGATCAATTGTTTTAGGTACCTATTTACTATTAAATAACGGTCTTACAAAAATTATACAACACACTTAAATATATTGTCTAAAGAATGTGCTAATTTGTTACACGATAAGATGTATTTTACTTGATAATATAAGATCCTGAAAACAAGCTAAAATAAAAGTCTGACACGAATTATTTAATAATATAATTAGAAATTATATTATTACTTTGATTATAATTTTTATATTGTATCCATATAAAAATTACTCTCTATCTATTGTTTCTCTTTAAGCACTAGATAAAATTTTAGTTTTTAACTGAACTTTTATATTTATTAAATTTAAATTTATCTCAAAATTACTAAGAGGAATAAATTAAGTATTAGCCTCTCCCCGATCCCATTATAAATATTAACGATTCAAGTACAACAAGCTGTTTGACAATAGCTTAAAAACTTTTAGTTTAGTCTTTATAATCTTCATCATTACCTTGGTAAGTAGATAAGTGAGTTATTGCACATACATTTAATTATAGAAATCAAAAAAAGATAAACTAGAATCCATCAAGAATTTCACTTTTTAATGACGCGGTAGCTTTAACGGTTTAAAAAATATTTTATGATAAATTGATATGAAAGTTACGTAACGTGTTATCGTCCCTTTTAAAAAGAGTTTTATGTTTCATATTTTGTAATATTAGACTGTAATCATTATTAAAGGCAATAAAAATGTTATATCTAATAAATAAAAGGCACAATCATACAATACGACGGTGTCAGCCTCCTTATATATATTAATGTTTATTTATTAAATTGCATTGTAAGGGTTCAACTTGATTAAAACTAAAAGTTTATGTAACTCTTGAAGAAATACCACATCGATAGATAGCCTCGTTTATGTCAAATATGTTTATACCAATCATAAATATCCTTTCTAATAATTACTGCGTTTAACTAATTTATTTGATAGCGTGATCCGACTTAATTAAAAACCAATATGTTGCTTTATCTATAAATCAATGTATAATCCTTCGAATTATCCTAATATATTATTTAATCCTTTAATATAGGGCGGTCCACTCCAATGATGTATGTTATTATCGATAGAATAAACTCTGTCCCTAAGTTAAATGATATACTAACGGTAGGTATTTATTTGTGGCATAGAATAAATACCAAAGCAAGTTATGATCTATGTTGGCCAGGTTGAAATCCTTACTGGTTTATCTTGGTTTTAAATATCACAGTCTAGTTATGTTAGTATTTAAGTACAAATTTAACTGTTTACAATAATATACTACTAGGACATTTAGAGAGGAAAATAAAATACAACATACTGGTGTCGATTCTGTTGCAGCGCTCACTAAAGTAAATTTAATTTGACAGGACGAAACCTGTTGACATCCTTTTCTAACATATTGAAATGAAACGAGACCCGTATAATTTTAGTCCTGTCAGATTAGTTTAGTTTAGTGAGCGGTGCAACAGAATCGACACCAAAATCAATTATAATTAATTTGCGTGATCAAAATTCTGGGGCTTATTTGGCCCTACGTATTAACTTATAATTGCCATGCCGCCAGCATGCACTGCCGACTAGCAGTGGGCTCGAGCACTTGTATTGTCTCTGACTATTACTGGCCAGCAGGGCTAGGATGCGCACCGCGAGATAATTTTGTCGTGTCTTTCGGCCTTACCTAAAATAATCTCGATTCACTTAGTCACTGCTTAAACTTCTCTGTCCTTTTCTAGCACGTGCAACTTCACGTCAGAGAGAAGATGGCAGAGCACCTTAAGCAGTGACTAACGGTTGAAAAGTTTTTTTAAGTAAGGCCGTATATGTCGTGCGATAACGAGACACACTTATACAGAGTCGTAGCCTTGTCCTGTTTTTAAGAATCGAGAAAAAATTCTCGCGGTGCGCATCCTAGCCCCGCTGAATACAATCGTTTTGTTTTTTGTTACGTAGATAAGGTAGTTCGTTTATATATTTTGTTGTAATTAATAAAGGCACTTCTCATCACACATCAACAGCCGGAAGACGACCACTGCTGGACGAAGTCCTCCCCCTCAATAGGGAAGGTTTGCCATTATCCCCACGCTTGGCAGGCGGCTTGGGAATCGCAGAATGCTCACCACCGTTAACAAAGAGGACGTTGCACTCGTCCTCCGGTGGTTCTGGATGCAGTTTTACGACATACCCAGCTCCAAAGGCACTTGCTCACAAAAAATAACCTAATGGCTATATTGACGTAACTTGATAATTATAACGAAGGAATCTTTGGAAATCCCACCATGCAAGATTACTAAATATTTATTAGGTGCCCTTTGAATCGGAATCAAAACGCAAAAAAGTCACAAAAACTCAATTTTATTTTTGAGCATGTGACATTTTAATTAAAATAAACGTACCTAATTAACTACATTGTAACGATAAACTAATCGTTAACATTGTCATTATCGATAAACTAACATTATTATAAAAAAATGTTACCTAATTTAGGTAAGGATATATAAACGGAAACAATTAAAATTTGTTTTGGTTACCATCAAAATCAAAGCGTCAATGACGTTTAAATGGAATGTAAGTCTTATTTTTTATGCACAAACGTCTAAATCGGTATGTTTATGAGAATGATGCATGTGGCCCCGATTATGACGTGTCACCTTGATCGAGTTTTGACGCAGTTTGCTTATGCAATAAGGTCGATGAACTTGCCTAGGGATGGCCCATAAATTCTATCGATTTTTATATATTTTTTAATGATGTTGCCAGAGTAAATTATGCTGTATAAAGTGAAATATCAGGCAGTTTTAAGACATTCCAAGTTACCAACTAATTAATAATTTTGTGCGGTTGTTATACTTATTCTTCATAACTAATATCTCTATCACCTTATATACAAAAAGGGGTAAACTTAAATTATATTTTTAACTTGATTGGAATCACTTATATTGTTACACTTAAAAAGTATACGAGTACGAACGTTGGTAATTAACTTTTTTATCGATTTTATGAAATCGAAATTTCATAATAGGTATCGACAAAAGCAACCACTACCATGCCTGAACCCGACGCGACGTGGCGCGAGCGTTAATTCACAAATATTTATATTTGCGAGTTACCTGCTTTTCACCGCGGACGACCGACGCAGCGGCGACGTCTATTTCAGTCGATTTTCCGACGTAAAGCCATCCTATACACTAGAGTACTGATTCGTCACGCAGCATGTCGCGTCCATCGACATCAAGCACGCGTTGTTATTGTACCTCTTGAAGATGTACGTCGCAGCATTGACTAATATCAAACATATAATTTACTAGAATAACCATATCATACATTTTACGAGATATTGATTCCTAGAATGTTACATAGAGAAATCCGAGATTTATATAGTGGCTTGCGAGACGAGCTGGCGAATAATATCTTTTCAGCATTTTTATTTTATTCGAAATAGGTTTATTTTTTTAAAAAACGATGTTAATAAGGGAGGTGTTGTCCCGAACCTATTACTCACTCGTGCAATAGGCATGATGACTACTAATTTTTTATTACCTCATAAAAAAGCTGATCATCAATAGAGCCTATCAACGAAAACAAAATTTAAAATAATTCAAAAATAAATAAGTTCTAAGTATTTTAATTTCAATCTAGACAGAGAGCGCGCTATACTGAGCTATGACGTCAAGACTCAGGCGCGGCATACAAATGCTATAATAACACGTGCTTTGCAAGAAAGGGATAGAGCATCCCCTCTGTATCCCCACCTAAAACTTTAAACGCTCATATCTCAGAGGTATTTAGGTATATTCATCACTAAGCCTGTTATTTGTCATAAATTAAACATTAGGCCACACGCCTATTATGATGACTAAACAGACTATTTACAAAAATGTGTTGTCTAGTGAATACATTGCTTTATTCGGTTTACGGTTTCTTTGATTTCCATGTTGTTGTTTGCGCAGTTGTTGAGGTTTTTAACGGATTGAATGGGACCGAACTGGGGTGTTATTGAATCAATTCTGTGAAGTCTGGTTGTCAAAAGGCCAAGGTGAGTTATGCTTTCGTGTCTTCGTAAAACGTCCTAAAGTTAGACCAATGCATATTTATTTATACTCCGTACAATTTTGCGTTTTAGTGTGCATTTTTTGTCGTGGACATTTGTATTTGGGTAGTTATAAAAAATTAAAAAGCTGTTTTCAATATTATTTGACAGTGATGACTTAAGAGTGTGAAATTGTGAAGAAGACATTTTGTATGGAAAGTTTATAAGTTATAGTGATGAACATTGGTATTTGGATAGACTTTAAAAAAAACAATAATATTTTTGCTAGGGTTGATCTAAAGTGGTGCATATGGGGAGAAAAAAAAATGAGTAGTACCTAATTAACCCAGCGGTATAGAAGATACCCGTAGTTGGGGGCGAATTTCTTCCGTACGCGGACGAAGTCGTGGGCGACCTCGAGTACCTTAATAATCTCTTATTTTAAAATAAACTTCAATGTCACAGAACAAATTCTCTTGTAACTATGCTCTCCGCTTGGTTTTGAAGCACGCGCTTATTTACCATGATTTTGTTGAGAAACGAGCTCCCGATATTTCGGCGAAGCATGCACCATGTGCATGGGTAGACATATTCCTTTAGTAATGAATAACCGTGATAGTTTAAAACAGAGAGACCCAACTCGAGGCGATGGAATCGATTGAAAGGCGAGCCAGGAGGCTGATAGGCAACGACACTGTGGTCAAGTATCGGCTGCAAAGCCTTGAGCACCGACGTTGGTTGCTTGCTTGTCGGTTTTCTATCGGATACATTTCAGCGAGTGTGCCCTGGAACTGCACAACTTGATTCCACCTACCCCTTTCTATTATCGGACAGCCAGAAATCGCGACAAAAGCCCCATTCGTACATGGTGGATAGGGTACATAGGTTCCTTCTAGGTAAGCGTGCTCCATCCTAGACTGCACTGTTGCTTCCAGGCCTAACCAAGTGGCAGGCTTTAGTCAAACGCAAAACAATAAAGAAAAAAAAACAATGCTGATGATAGCATGATGGTATGATTATCAAACTGTAATCTTAAAACGGTTCATAAAACGCTACGAAACACATTGCGAAACAATGTAACGCACAAATGTAATTATAATCATTCACATAGTAATTACAAGACATTACAACTGTGTGCGACTCCGTGCTACTAATAACAAATTACACCTATCTGTGCTCAAAGTAACGGAGCCGCAATTACCATTCATTTAAACTGAGGCTTAAGTTAAGTATCAAGACATCATATGCCATATTTCAACCCTATACTTAGTTGGCTGAGTTGTATTATAATCAAACCTACTTATAAGTCAAATTCAACTGCATTCTTTATTTATTGTACAAATCATGTGACCTGGTACAGACCTGGGTATGTCCTAAAACTACATCCAGGACGGGCTGCAGCGTCCTCTATTACCGTTACCCCTACTACCGTTAACTTAGAGCCTAAATGGCTCTAAGTTAACGGCCTTCATCCAACAGTGAAAATGTTCTGGCAGTTGATGATGATGATGACGACACGACATATAAATAAGTAACTACTAATAATAATTAAAATTATCTACTCATTAACAAATTCAAATTAAATGGAAATCATTGAGACTATCTACAGGAAACAAAAGCCTATACCTTAATAGAGTTTAAAAGATCTTGGTGTAAACCCAAAAAAACTGTCAACTTTAGGTACTTACCATACTTCGTTTTTTCTAGGTGGACTACAGTCAATATATTCCAAAAAACAGAAATTAATAACTACATAGGTGGCCCATGGGGAGAAATAAAATGCCCCTAGTACAACCAGATGAACTAATGTAGGTGTACCACGGGCAGGGAGCGGATATTTGCTCTCGCGCGGTGTGACCAAATTTCAGGATGCGTAGCCTCGCAACCTAGCGGCCTAAGTCTACGCAGCCAGCTTGCTAAAAAGCCAGCACATTTTGGTCGAAATATAGACTATTTAATTCTCCCCGACAAATTCTTGATGATCAAACTCATCCTATTGAAACTCATTAATGTTTTATTGTGTTCTCTTCGTTGTTAGTGACGACTCTTTGGCAGTTTCGAATATGACTTCAAATGAGGCAAGTAAGCTTTTTTGCTGTGAACTTTGTAAGACTAGCCAGCTACCACAAGTTATAAATCAGTGCTATATTGTGCCGTCTCAATCAGATAAATACGATATCTCAATTCTGCCGACAAAAAGTACAAATCCGTACAGAATGAAGAGATTTGTTGTAAAGGGGAGTCTACATTAAGAAACGCTATACGCTTACTTGAATGACGACGTAAACCATGACGTAGCGCTATGTTATATTAGGAAAGGCGCACGCTTCGTCTATGTTGGGAAGATAATTTAAGTATAATTCAGCCAGCCAGTCGCTGCCAGCGCTGGCACAGTACCGTGTAAGTAGTTTTTCATATCAGTTCAGCGGCGGCCACCAGCGCTGGAGCGGGATAGCACCGCGGCGATTTTTCTTGCCAGTTCACAGCGCCAGCGACTGGCCTCGTGTAAATCAGCCTTTACAGAAACATGTTTGGCGACAGGTTTCCGCCTTCAAGTCTCCAATTTATCACTTACAGAATCATCGTATAGCGGTGTCTAGTGTGACCTCAGCTTTACTCAGACTTGGGCGTCTGTATGGGCGGAATGATGTATCACTACCGAGCCGACTCAAAGGTATCCGAGTCGCGATCTGTATCGGATGGTGTTATCTGCAACCCAGTTGAGCTAATTTTTGTTTCATACATCGGCTGGCCTCTGAGTATAATTTAATAACCAACGATTGTGGTAAAAAACGCACTTGAAAATACCATAAGCTAGATAAGTACCAATAATAATTTTAGCATACCTACTTACAATATTCTATAATGTTTCATATGTTTCCTTATGAAACTTTGTACAATGTTTTGTACCTTTATACACGATGGATGGAAGCAATAAAACAATCTGAATCTTCTTCATTGCTAAAAGCGCTTAAAACCTTTTAATTAAGTAATTTTAAAGTGCCACAATACAATTCAAAAAAACGTTTATTCGTGAAATTATAAATTGTAGAATATTAAAATTTAATTCGTGAAATTGACACAGATACACACACTAAACGAAAACTATTCGATTTAATACGTTTAGTATGTATTTACGGTAAGAGTGGCAGACAAACAGATGGCACGTTTGATGAAAACATTTTGAAACGATAAAATGTACAAGAGTAACTAATAACCTACTAATCAAAAAACGTCAAAATCTATTCCTAAAGGGCGATTATTAGCCAGCGAATAAAAATAAAATGTTCATAAAATCCGTTAGATGGCGGTGAAGAGACAGGTTCTGAAGATTTTGAACAAATGAAGCAAATAGGTCAATAAATAAAAAGTAATTATTTATCAGAATTTCAACAAAATTATATAAGAAGATTTGGAAAGGCACGTCAACTCGGAGGAACTAGCTCTCTCTCTATATAATCAAAGCACGTCAACAACGAACGCGAACTTTGAAGTGAAGCAGTGAAGGAGAATGAACTGCTTTTTCACAAGAAAAATGCGAAAATAAAGTGAGCCATATCTCACCAGCGCCGTCTTTTTGCTGTAGAACTACGTCAGAAAACTTCCCATTGGCGAAGTATTCGCGTAACATACAAAAAATAAGCATGCTGTCGGATTAAGAACCTCCTTTATTGAAGTCTGTTGAAAATAATCTCAAGTCTATTTGCTATATGTCTATGGCATGGAATACATGTGGTGTAAGTTTTGTAGTAACCACTAACTTAATTTACATTTCAGGTAACGGAACTGCACCTATTCCTTGACCACCAGACGCCATCAAGCTGGTGCAAATATACCAGCGAACACTTCCGTTATTAGCAGACCATTTACTCAAGCACCACAAAGTACCAACAGCATATAAATGAATGAAATTGAATAGCGGGCACTCGCTCGCCATTCATGTCTACGTGAAATGTAAATATCTTCAATTTCTCGAATGTTCTGGAGTAAAATGCTGTTTCGAATGTTGATCTATGACAGCTAGAGTGAATTGTGGAGATTCATTCAACTGTCTCTTGGAGTAAGACGTTTTCTCTTTCATTGGTGAACAATGTTTTAAAAAGAGATGACCGGTCGAAATACTAGATTGGTGCAAGCTATGAGATACATATACCTATCAATCACTGAAGAGAGAAGTGAATAGAACGGAAATGTGACGGGCCGCGCTAGCCGGCATTAAGTGCAAATGCGCTTAGTGACAATTCTACCAATATACATGTTTTTAGACTGAGATTACTCAAAAAGATAATTAATTGAAATAGACGCGTAGGAAACAAAACCACATTTTTTTTTTGACCAATGTTTGGCATTTTTTCGTCGTATTTTCTATACAATGATGTGTGAAACTGGTGACAGCGGTTTTCCGTACAATTGCTTTACAACATTGTTTTGACAGTCGGTCTACCTTAGAAGTAGGGCTTTCGCTTTTCTGTGCTATCGACAGGAAAAACAGGAAAGGACCTTTTGAAAATAACATTGTTTAAAATTTCAACAAGTCCGTGTCTCGAGTCTCGACCCAAATTGCCTGGGACCAGAGACTACTAAATTTACAAAATATCCCGGAACTTGGAGACAAGAGACGTCCCGGAACCCAAAACCTGTGCTAATAAGTAATTATACGATTAACACAATGGATTTTCAATCGACATGACAGGCCTTTTTTTTACATTCAAGTTACGAGACGAGCAAGACGTTCGCCTGGCGGTAAGCGCCACGCCTGCCACTAACAGTAGCAGTGCCAGAACTTGTGAACTTGTGAACACAATCCTGCGCCGCACTGCACTGCGCTCGACACCCTGAGATATTAGATGTTAAATCTCTTCATACCCAGTAATTTCTCTGGTAACATTGCCCTTGAAACCGGAACACAGTAATGCTAGCACAATACTGCTTGGCGGTTGAATAACTGGTAAAGTTAAAGCACTTCCCCATGCGGACTCTGCAGTAGAGTCCTACCACTACACAACATACTTTAGCTAAGCGCAGAATATAATGCAATAAAATTATATTTCAATCTTCTTACTTCTCGTATCTACAGACATTGGAAACCTACGCATTCTTAACTTACATCGATTTCAAGAAATAAACCCTCTTCATTAAACGGGAACGATATTCCGAAGACAAGATTCAATTAAAAAACGGAATAAATAAACCAATTGCATCTACTGTCTGGTAGAAAAACCGACTTTATTAGATAGGACAAGGTATTTCAAATGCAAATTCTACAAAGAGTAGTGAAGCAATAGTTTACTTTTACTATACTTTAAAGTTACTTTGTTGTTTGCTTGGTATAATCAGAATGCAAGGAAGTCAAGTAAAAAGGTCTTATACACGGACAAACGAATGGTTAAAAAAATATACAAAAACAAAAGTCATGTGACATTTTGGCCTAGTTCATACAAGGTATGGGAAATTTGTACCACTAGGCCACCTGCGTATGGGGAATGTTCTAAGCTTTTAAAAACGATTGATCAAAAAATATTGGTTTCTATGCGATAGAGACCCAAACACGCTGGATACATTGTTGCGTTGAATTGCCAAATGTAGAGAAATACATTTAAAAAAAATCACCATTGATCTCATGGACCAAATGTTTCGACGACAAGCGGCATAAAAATGTATTCGCTAGAAAGAAAAGAATACTTGCTCTGCTTAGCGTCATCTACAGCCTCCGCTGCGGCTAGCTATCTGAACTGTCCCACTGATATGAGAAGGCACTAGCGTATCGACGCATGTTGTGTTCCGTATGAGAGCCCTTCCTTGCTCTCCCCCTGAGGAAACTAAAAATAAAAATTGCTGATATAGAATGTACAAAAAACGTGAACCTATACATCAATCTTGTGCGTGGTACTTAATTTATGCAGACAATGCTCAACGAGCTAGAGTTTAATCTTTCCACTTTTAGTGAAATCCATGGGAATAGGGCTGTTGTTTGACATCAACGAAGAAGACGTTTTCTACGATTGAAATTATGAAAGTAATGTCTTGTTTTTTGCAAGTGACAAAAAACTTTTGAGGCCAATAACGAGAGAGAGAGCTAGATCCTCCAAGCCAATAACAAGTTATTATTATAGTCTATAAGGTCAATTGTTTGCGTTGCACTTAATTTATACCGAAGCGCCCGAATAGCTAGTGCCTAAATCTCTCAGGATATGACTTGTTGATAGGACTGAAGAAGACCTTTTGTATGATTTAAATTATGTAAACTATGTCTTGAAATGTCTGATCCTTTCAAGAAAAGTAAGCAAAAGAACATCATGCAAATTCAATTTGACATAACTTTCCTAACATTGGTGGACCACAGGAGTCGCTACAAAATACTGCATCCTTTTGTGTGTCGTCGACAGTTATTGCACATTTAGTGTGCAGCAAACGACACGAGGCTGTGCCGGAAGGTAACAATGTGAAATTGTATTTTGTCGCAAACTAGAATCTGTTTGGAGGAAGACGTATATGGAGCACATAGCGTAGATATTAATGGACCTAGGTATATCCTAAAGCTGCATCCAGAACCATCGGAGGACGGGCAGCAGCTACCACTTAATAACGGCGGTAAGCATTCTGTGATCCCCAAGCCGCCTGCCAAGCGTGGGGATTACGGCAAACCCGGTAGGGTTTGCCTTTCTCCTCTCCCTTAATAGGGATATTAAGGGGAAGGCCAGTAGTGGACCTGGGTATGTCCTTAAACTGCAACCAGACCCACCGGAGGATGGGCAGCAGCGTCTTCTCAGTTAACGGTGGTGAGCATTCTGCGATTCCCAAGCCGCCTGCCAAGCGTGGGAATTATGGCAACACCCCTCCATTACGGGGGAGGCCTTCGTCCAACAGTGGACGTCTTATGGCTGACGACAGCAGTGGACGTCGTGTGGCTATTGATATGATGTGAGAGAAGATAGAGTGGAAAGACGTCCCAAAAAATTCAACCGACACCACCGAACACCAAAAAATTCAACCGACTACTCGACTGAATCGGTCTCTTCTAGGCAAGTGTGCTCCATCGTAGACCGCATCCTCGCTTAGCATTAGGCGAGTTAGCGGTAAAACGCAAGACTATACAAAAAGGTCATAAGGCGGACAGAAAATAGACGTGATAGGTTTAATAAAAGGGTCCCGTCAGATGCCTTTCGTAAATGGAACCCAAACAGGCTTGAGGAGCTTTGCAAGAAGTTAATGAGCCATTTCAAAAAGTTATGATAAGCAATGATGGAATTCTACTTCAAATATTATGTGTCGTTTCAAAATGCGCCAAGTTCCTCTAGTCACATTGTACATCGAGCTGGAAATCACTTGTTATCTTCAAGAATCTTGTTCATTCTTGGTTCTGAATGAAAGCGCCATCTTAGATTACGGCAAGGAAACTAAAACCTACTGAATATTTTATCTGCACAATGGTATAGTGGGAACGTAAAATTGTTTAAAGCCTGTGTTGGCAGAATGGTTACTGGCTTTAACTGAATGCAAGTTGTTTAAAGCCATTGAAGAGATTTGTCGTATCAAATTATTTTAGCACAACAGTTAATATTACAGGCTATTTTAAATCATCATCAGTTGCATGGCGCAGTGGGATGGGAGTAAGATTTTAAGTACGAGATTTAGATTCGTAGCGATATTTACAGTTACAATGTACAAAAAACACACATGTACAAAAAAATAATATAAAACCAATAATTTTCTGATATCTACTTACTTATTTGCATAATCTCAATTCAGCTTACCTATATACCAAATTGTACCTATGGGTATGGGTGGGTATACCCAAACCCATGCCCATGACGTAAAATACTGTTTTTTTCTCTTCCTCTTCGTAGAGATACAAAGAGATTACCTACCAGCAGTCGAATTAATTCACTCGGTTTGTATGTCAGTATGTCATTCCTCGGTATGTTTACACAGTACTGACATCAGTTGACATAACATTAATGTAAAGTGTGGCGACCGGTGTGTCTTCAAGGAATCTGTGGATGGCGAGTTTGTGTTACGCCTTTTATTATACGCTGTTGTGGCCACAGAGATGGCTATAAAGCCTCAATTCTTCCTAGGCTTTCGTCGCTCGCTTGCGTCAGTTCCATCTGCTCGGAAACATCATAAAATAAAGAAAGTTAAAAAATATTTATGTTAATTGAGGATGCTACTGAATTTTCTCTCCACCACACCAAATCTCTATACCAAGTTTGGTCCTAGACTTTTATCTACTTGATTTATTTTTGAAGTAAAGTAGTCTACAAAGAATAAGCAGACTAACACAGAAACTTTTGAATTTATAACAGGTATTATGTAAGTAATATGATTTTGTGCTAACAGCTACCAATAATCACTACCTGAATAAGATGATAAGACGACTGCATCACAAGAAACGATTAGTATTCTACGTGATGGACGCAGGCAATTTAGACTCGAGAAGCAGCCAGATCATAACAGCATCTTCGGGGGCAGTAACAAGTCTTCGGGCAGTTCTCGACGATAGCCTTAAGTTGATGTAGGTCGAATTCATACAAATAAAACTGCCTCCGCTGCCGTCGTCGCTATCGCTCTACCGACCGTTGAAGTCGTGAAAGTTGCCCAAATTTTTACTCGGTAAATAGAAAACCTTACGTACGCGGCCTTTCAAATAGGTATACTTTATAATTTATTTATTTATTTACATAGAATTACATAGCATACATACTTATGGCCATACTTTAAAAGGAGTCGCGAAGTGGCGTTTAACAATGATGAAGTACTTCGAGTTTATAAAACGCTATCTCGTCTCATAGCGCTACTATAATTTTAATGGCCCCACATTTATAGGCGCTATACACACTACCCACCCCGTATTGTTGATTTTAACGTCAAATGTTGCTCGGTGTGCCAAGGCTATTGGGTTACCGCCCTTATGGTAATTTATTGTTTTATGATGTCTGATAACAAGTGTGTACCGAGCTTAATGAAATTAAGATGTTTTTGAGACGTTTTTATAGCGGATTGTATGTCGTGGTTTTTATTGCTGGGAACTGGGGTACCAGCATTACGAGTGTAAACTCAGTTTAAAAATAAATTTTAATGTAGGTTAACGAGCAAGGGCGTGACTTTAACGTGTATTAGGTGATATTGGGCTAGTATTGTGAGCTATGCCTCCTTCATTTAGAGCAGATAACCAATTCTAGACTCGGCGGTTCTGGTCACATACACACAAACATAAGCAAGCATAATAAGTAAGTACTATATCACACGACAATTCGATTCAACCAACATACCGGCAGAGATAGCCATGCGATGGAACTAACAATTATTTTTACCAAAATGGAATTTTAGTTTATTGCTCTACTTCTAAAAAAAACGAGTAAATTATGAAACTTATTACGTTCTGTTCCTTTTATTAAATACAAAGCGGGTAGGTAAACAAACTTTAAGACTTTTTCCCTTTCTGCCACTTTGCATTTAGTGATAGACCGTTCAAGTATGCAAACAGCAAACACATCCGATTGAGATAAATAAAATACCTTAACTAGAATGACCGGTAGATGTTTAGCTATTTGCATAGAGTAAGAAAAGA
The DNA here is from genome assembly GCA_905404285.2 of Erannis defoliaria. Lineage (NCBI taxonomy): Eukaryota > Metazoa > Arthropoda > Insecta > Lepidoptera > Geometridae > Erannis > Erannis defoliaria. Next base: position 2,805,557 of record FR990066.1, on the reverse strand, counting down.
CAGAGGCTGAAGAACAATTGACGAACAATAAAGCTTTATAAATACCTAATATTATAAATACGAACGTCAGTCGGTATGTGTGTGTTTGTTACCTCTTAACACCAAAACGGCTGAACAGATTTAGATAAAACTTGGAATGGAGATAGCTTATTTCCCGGGATAAGATATAGGTTACTTTTTATCATCAAAATCATCACCGTTTTTAATTATAACACGGGTGAAACCGCGGGCGCGGTTAGTGTGCGAGTATGATGTTAGTTGTCCCACTATCCCTTTCTAGTTCATGGCGTTTGTTTGGTCACACACTTGTGCACACATGAGATTTGGTGAACTCCGCACATAGCGTTGTCAAGGCGAACTGGTGAGGTAAACCTTACTTATGTCGAAATAAAAGCAACACAGAATAGAGCTGAAACTGGAGACTTAGGGCCAAAAACAAAAAGTCTGATTTTCACGGAAACGAATTTCCAAGTAATTTAAGATTTCTGTAGAAAAGTATGTTTATAGTAAAAAAGTTGTATTAATTACTGCGGAAACCTAAAACACCACCTGCGAGCTCGGAAATCTGTTGTCTAACAACTAACGGTGTGTTCCGGCAGCCTCAGTGGACCTTGGCTTTCCTGTTCCAGGCTAGCTGTTTATCATCTTCGACCACACCGGCGCTGTGAGTTTATAGTGGTCAAAGATCAATCATCAAACAAGCATGTTGAAAAAAACGTAAGTACCTTTTCCAAATAACTCTTTTTACAATTTGAAGCACATTCTTACAATTCATTAATAAATACCATTATAAAGAGTAACATCAGTGGCAACTAACACTCCAGCCACAAGAGGGCCAACACGGAAATAGGCGGTCCTTATAAATCATAGCTCATAACGCCAGGAATTCTGTGACGAATCTGACGTTTGTTGGTATAGGTTATGTTTCACATTCAGAAGGGACTGAATAGTGAACAATTTTACATTAGCAAACCTTCTTTTGTCCCCCTTTTTTGAGTAGAAAGTTCATTTATTCATTCAATTCAATGTTTAGCATAACTTTTAAATAGTCAAATCTAAACTAAGTAATTAATTACAAAGTAATACTTGAAAAAACAATAACAGTAGAAAAAAAATGTAAAAAATAACATGCAACATAATATTGCCAAGTCTACATAATATTTTTAATGGATTATATTAGTCATGGAACAAAAAGAAATAAAATATCAATTTAATAATAAGTCTAAAAAAATAGCACTACGTAAGACATTCAAAAGCATATGCGAAGTCTCCAATCCGCACCGCACATCGTCCAATCGCCCTTTGAGAGTGCCCAGTAGTTGGATGTTAAAAGCCGATGCAGCCATGAGGAAAGCTGTTCTTTATCCACACGAATGCAGTCGCGTGAACAGCTACTGAATGATAAATCTTACTCAAGCAAGCGAATCTAAACTCGGCGTATGTAATAATCGGAAATCCTCCATCGCCAGAGCGTTTAGTTTCGAATCGAGGGATATCTCCAATTACAGGACAGTCAAGGATACTGGACCATCCATTTGAATTGGAACCAACTGATTGCAGTGCAACGACTCTTCCGACATGACCCGATGGTAAATTGGAAGTCAGTTTTCTAAATTAAACGGTTTCGCGTTCACGCTTCGCCGAATTGTAGAACAAGTTTAAAGGTAGTATACACCGAAAAATATTTTTAATAGATAGGAAAGAATGAAGAGTTTCTAACATAATTCTAATTCTTTGGACAACCAATACATAAGTCGTACAGTCTGCAATACAAAATAAGTCCCACAGCTGCGACAGTCCATGTTGGACATAGGTATAATAATGGAAGGATTCTTAATTGTGAAAACAGAAAAATGAGTCCTGTTTTAATAACTGGTTATGAAACAGCGAAAGAATATATTTTTCGTAGCTGATTATGAGTTTTTAGCTATGAATGTGTATGTTAGATATTCTTATTTTGTGCAATTATGTGAATGATCAAGTATTCTCCAAAATTATATGGGTTGCTATTATAATAAACAATATTAGTTCCTATCCCTAGTTTTCAGTTCCTCTTTTAGTGGCTCAAACTCTTAACAGACCAGCCCAATTTTAACCAACAAATTACCCCTTACTCCGTCAACTTTCTATGAACGAGAATCCAATCAAAAACCACGACCGTTGTCTTAGAGAGACAAAATCTCACGCTCCACAAATTAGGTGTAAAACCAAACGTCCGTGAATGACGTAAATCTCGCCTTATTACCCTTGTACAAATACGAGTCGACCAGGGTTGTCCAAACAGTAAGCCTTTCACCGTAACAAACCTTCTTATTGTGTTGAACAGGCTACCATTGTGCTCGCAGGGCTGCCGCTGTCAACTGTCAATGGAGTAGGAAGCCCACGCGCTGAAGTTGACACGCAATTGCCGGTACAAGTCACGAGATGCCGCGTTTTTAACGTCAGCAGGTGAGAATAACAGTGGCCACAAATCACACAACCTGTCACTTAATCTGTTATGGGCAGGCGTGATGCTTACCACCAGGTGAACGTCTCGCTCGTCTCGGCACTCCACTGCATAAAAAAAACGTAAGTTCGTAGGACTGATAGCAAACACAGTATTTTATCCAAGAACCGATAGGTTCGAAGATTACCAAAAAATCCAAGTCGAATATATCTCAATTTTTAAATGTACTCAACATGTCTCTCTCATGACTCATGTCATGTAACATGATCTAATAATTAGTATTCTATCACTGTAATTTGTATGATTTACGTAGGTACTTTCCAAAAAAATGCCTACTATCTATTAACTTCAGTAATAAATAAATCATTCTAAAAATAAACTCACCCTCTTCGCTGGACAATTGATAAAAAGATATTTGGAAACTTACCTGCAACAATAAAAACATAAATTAAATAAAAAATATATAAAAAAACTACCAATAAATAAACTACGTTGTAACTACTAGTATAGTATTACATAAGTAATCTGTGGTTGTACTTAAAAAAAACATTCAGTTCAAATGTAGGCAACCTTGAATAAACTTTTCAGTTTATTAAAATGTTTAGTCAAATCGCTTTCTCCCATCACCCGAGTCGTGCGAGTAATTGACTCACCGACTGCTAACATTGATATATGTCCGCAAGATACGTGAACAGATTTAAGAATTAGCTCTGGAGATTTATGTTTAACTTCCTATTAATTCTCATCATCGATAATAGAGCACACATTATTAGTGATTGAATCAGGATCCTTCACGAACATAACGTAATATGACTACAATCACTCTAACCTAGAATGCAGGATAACAGCGATGGAAACGATGCACTGGAAGGGTACAATATAAAGCAGCTTCAACATAATTACGAGAAACTTCGCGCTCACGATCTAATGTACCTTATAGTATTATGCTTACAAACTTACAAAACATAATTATAAACAATCTTGGCAAAAATTGATGGTGTTTTAGGCAGGGAAACCAGTTCAGTAGTAGTAATTTCCAAAAAATAAAGCAACAGCCACTCCGGTTAGTCTTCGGATAGGTCACCGCGCGTCTTCGAAGCGTTTCCGTGATTTGACCCCAGCTATGACAAAGATTAGAGCATAAGTTTTTTAAAACTTATGTGGTTTATAAATATTTGTTATCACTAGCTAATTTAAAGCAATTGTCTTGATAAGCAAGCTTATTAATATCTGAAAAACAAATGCTATTCATTTTTTATAATCTATACGTTAAGTATCGACAAATAAAATTCTTCCATGAAGATAAATAGAACCCATAAACGATGTTTTGGGTTCATACACCATTATAGATAGCGAGGTCGAGAGTCTATCGATACATTCTATAAACTAGATTAGAGATTCTGCTACTTACTCGTTCGGAAATTTATGGTCGATAGAAATTATGAATAATTGTCGATATATTCATCGTTCCGGAAATCTCTATCGGCTAGTCTTCATAATTTATTGACCGAGTGAGCGAAGCGAAGTCTTTGCAACGACTGACAAAAGTTGCTTTCAACTGTCCGGATCTTTGGATGTCGGTACTCACGTACAGGTCTTATTTCTCAACGAATTTTGACTAAACTTGGTATACATGACCTACAATTTTAAACATATATGTCCTCGGGGTTTCAAATAAGTAAATAAATATTGGTGAGCATTACACAAAACGCCATAGCCTCAAACTAAGCAAAGCTTGGGACGGAAAGCTTTACTACGTGAATCAGATAGCTGATGATGATGATGATTCGAGGTCTACTGCTCAAAGAACTAGTAGTTACTTGGCAAAAATCAGTATAGCGGTTGTACCTATCATATTTCACCGTTGTAGTGAGTAAACGATTATTTTCAACCGACTTCAAAAAAGGAGGTTCTCTATTCGACTGTATGTAATTTTTATTTTTATTTTTTATTGTATGTATGTTACGCGATCACGCCGCCAATTATGAATAGATTTTGATTATTCTTCTTTGATGATCCCATATACATTTTATCGAAATCGGTCCAGTAGTTTGGTTTTTAAATCAAAATATCTGGAAAATATGAAGATGTCATCCAGGTAGTCGAAATTGAAGTCGGTTGTTTTTTTTTTAAAAAGCGTATTATTAAAATTACATTTTACGATCTATAGTCATTGGGGCCGCGAAATGCGATTTCGTTTTGTACTATTTAGTGATGATGAAAAATTGTGTCACAAATCAATTTCTATTCGTAAATCATTTCGAATGTATACGGGTAAGCGTATTGATAGTCAAGAAGCCTATACTCTACATCGGGTGAAGATTCTGATATATTATAGTATCTTATTAAGATGGAGTGATAAGGGACCAATAAAAGTAACAGACTATAATTCCGAGTGCAGTCAGATCGAGTGTCGGCAGACGGGCGTCAGACGGCCCGTGTTGAGTTACCGTGCCTTACATACGGTACGTGGTCACGGCCACATTATTGACTGTCGCGTTATGTTACTGTAGAAAGTACCTATGGCTTGCTTTGAAATCCTAATTCTACTTCCACATAAACTGTGACGCGCCGTGGGTTCAGGAATCTAAGATTTTCGAGGTAAAAAGAAAACCGCACAACATCGATATTTATAATTTTATAAACATCTATTTACACGGAATACCTATAGGGCCTTATTAATAAACGCGGAGTAGCTCCGGAATAGTGGGGTATTCCCGTTTGAGCACCAACGAAAATAGCACCAATTAAAATGTTGGCTTGGTGCTATCAAGGGAACAAACAAATTTCCCTTTGAGCACCTACTGCAGCACAGCTTCTGGGACACTAACAAAACATTGCAGTTTTCTACCGACTTCAAAAAAGGAGGATCTCAATTTGATTGTATGTTTTAAAGTAATTTTTTTCTGGAATTACTTTTTAATTCTTCTAAGGATGATGGTGGCTAAATATTTATCCACCGAGTTACAAATTCAAAGGAAAGAAAAGAAATAACATGGATTATCTGTTTCTAGGCTAATCCAGGTTAAGAGCAAATAAACAATAGCGAACGCCATACTTTTCCACGTGCAAAAAAAAGTTATTAAATACTTAAGACATCTAACTAAAGAAGTAAAAAAAACACGACTGCCAAGCGTGGGGAGTATGGCAACTTTAGGGCTTCGTCCAGACGTGGACGTCTTCTGGCTGACGTTGATGTAATGGTCTAATATGTGTTTAACCTATCGATGAAGTGATCTTTTATTTATTCTTTGACGTGACAAACATTCGTGAATAATCTCTACCAAAAAATTATGGAAATAGCAATCTGTGACTATAGGAGTAGTCACCCAAAATATATATTCTATTCCAAATTATGTAATATTCATTCAAGAATAGTAGTAGACATTATATTATCATAGAAAACATATTGAAGCTTATCGGGTATTCATTCTTATACAATAGACTAATTCAACACAATGCCACCTACATGGCAAAACATAATTAACAAATAAATTAACAGAATAACTGTACATTTCATGGGCAATCTTTGATAACTTTTGTTTTAAAATTAAGCCAACTATAAGGTACATTATAATTAAACTGGACCAGGTTAGCACCGAAACGAGGCAGATGGCATAGAAAGAGAGAGAGAGAGAGAGAGAGGCCTATACCCAGCAGGATATAAGCATATATAAGGAAAGATGTGGATGATGACGAATTATATTGTAATAAAGTACTAACACTTATTACAGTACCTAAACCTCAAATACATCAAATCTATATACATTTTTCGTCACTCCATCTACCCTCACGGTATCCTACACAACAATATATTGTGGGCACAGACCTTTATTACCTATAACAAACTACATCATATCAAACAACATAAACTACTTAGCTTACTACACATAAACTAAAGGACTTATCCAGATCCAGACTGATGAAAGTCTAAATGCTCAATTGCATTTATCGTGTAGGCAATTCATCCTTATTCACCTTCCTTTTGTGTAACCATTTTCTACAAGTGTTTATTTAAATATTGTTTTAGTCGTTTCATAAGCACTTGCTAAACTTTTTTGTTAGTAATAAAAACTATGAAACCGCATGCTACATTTAAAATCCGATGAAACAAAAAACAAAACATTGTGTTAACACTTCTCCTATTATGTAATAGCGTATAGTTGTGAACTCGAGGTGCAATATCGTAGCGACGCGCGAATGAATCAGTTATCGTGTGAATGAAACCATGAATGAACAGATTGCAAGGAACAATGAATGGCGATTGGAGCGCCAGCGCATTGTGCATTGTAGATTTGCGGATACGGAAATACGAATAATTGTGTTAAATGTGCTTAAGATTTTACGGAAAGCCGTTTTTTACTTTCTTTAGCGGTTTAGATAGAGTGCTTTGAGCGATAAATATCAATATTTGATTATGAACTTCTTGCTATCATACAACACGATATGGCCTTAAACATAATGATTAAATAATAATAATAGAGTTAATGCAGAAAGCGACCTGGGTGGACCTAGGTATTTTTTTCTCGTTATTATTTTTTGTGACTATCGGCCTTACCTAAAAAAACTTTTCTACCGTTAGTCACTGCTTAAGATGCTCTGCCATCTTCTCTCTGACGAGAAGTTGCACGTAGTAGAAAAGGACAGAGAAGTTTAAACAGTGACTAAGAGAATCGAGATTATTTTAGGTAAGGCCGATAGTTAATGAAATATTACGAGTAGTTTTGGTGATAACAATAAACTATTATATTGTATTGAAACGGTGCAGTGGTGAGCATTCTAAGATCCCCAAGCCGCCTGTCAAGCGTGAGGATTATGGCATCGAATGATGCATGATGAGTGATGATGCAGAGAGCGAACTTTCTTGGATTTAAGGGCGCTGCTCAACCTAATTCTTACTGTTTATGGTGGCAACTTAGTAGCAAAGCAATGTTGACATAGCAGCCAAGTTTGGCATAATGTAAAGAGGAAAGGGTGGGTTGCTATTTAAACCACTGCCGAGATTAGCATATTTACACCGTTTGTGCTGTTCCGCTGAGTTCGTCGCCGCACCAGTTCTACATTATTTTACTTTTTGGTCACGACGTTTCTCACAATTCATAATCACTTTTTAGGCTATTTTCATGAGTATGTCAAAACTTTCACTTTCTTCCTGCTCTTCAAGGAAGTGCATACATGAAAATATGAACCATACCTTGTGAAAGGACGGTGTCATCCATCATGTACTAAACGCCTGAGAAATGCGACTGTCACCTTACTGTCACTATGTGGGTTACCGCCGTCCGTCAACATTGATGCTAATTGTTAGGGTTGGCACGGTTTTTTTCAATAAATCCTGTAACTATAAACCTTCTCAAAATGCACGAATACATTGCCTAGACTAGATGGAAGTTAATTCTCGAAATAAATCATTGAAGTAGATTGTTACAAAATACAGCGAATTTATAGGACAGCCGGCGGAAACGGTGGTAAATAAATAAGCAACCTACGACTATTTTGATAAAGGCCAGTTTGAAATGATATATCTTTAGTCATTAGCGATGATTGTGGGTTGACTAGTAAGATAATCAGGAATCTTTGTGACAATTTATCATTTTCTTTTTGTTGTCAACTAGTTGCGCGTGTTGTTGAAGTTAAATTTCACATAATCCTTTTGAAACTGATGTCTTATCAAGAGGGAGATAAAATATTAATAGTAAAATACTATGTCAAATCATCAGCCCCCTCACTTTGAAGAGGCTTGTGACAGTGGCATAAAATACAGCCGACTAAAACTTGCCGTCTTTTGTGGTAACTGACGTGGATTTAAACAATGAAACCTGCCCTTCATAAGCGACAGTTTTATGCTGGCTGCAGTTTATGGCAGCTGCGTTTAATGCCACAAGGCGCATCGGTCTGGAGCTGACGTCTCTCCATGTTTGTGGTAGAGTTCATGGCAATTTCATATACTATTAGTGATTGACTGCCTGATTAAATACTTTTATGCTGACAAGGTGGACCCAGAGACTAAAATTTTTTCATAAGTACCACATTTGATACCCATGCCCACGTGCCTAATAAACTGAATTTATTTGAATGAGATGTGTTGGACTATTGTGACAACCATGTGGCGCATTATTCATTCAGCACGTGAACATGTGCATGCAACTGCGCCGAAATATTGGGAGCTGGTTTCACAACATTATTATCACGGTATATAATTATGTCACATTTTTGTTTTATTTATACGGGAATACTCACGTTTAATTAAATCGGATACTCCGACTATAGTTTCGATCACATCCGGTGACCTTTTTCAAAGAGTGAAAACAGAGCCCGACGCGCGTGCTTCTGCGTCCTGCTTAGCACCCCTTAACACCCCCCTAGCACCCCTTAGCTGCTTTATAATTATGTCCCTTAAATAATCATAGAATTATAACATTTATGATGTTTATTTTACCGCTTCATTTATTCAGCCACATTACAATTGGTTTGTGACAGCCCTGGATACTCGGGAGTTGAATCACGGATTATCTTTAACAAACAGATAAGGTGATGGATATGCCTCTATATGGGACAAGTTATGACTACGGCTTGTTATGGGTTTTCATAACGAGCTTTATGGTGTATGGTGTTGCGCTATGATTTGGACGAAGATTATACTTTAAAATCAAGAAAATAAGCTGTATACGAATACGTTGGAAAAATATGAAGATTTACATAGGATATGTTTTTAATAACTATTTTTAATTATTTTTTGAACAGCTTATGTCACTAACGAAATTCCACTAATAATATAAATATGACAGTTTGTATGTTTGCATGTTAAGGTATTACATAATCACACAAAACGACTCAAAGGATTTGGATGAAATGTAGTCTATATGTAGCTTATTGGGTATCGTGCAGTATTTTTATTTTTTATAAATATATTTAGAAATTTACTCATCGTCATTTTTTATGTTTTTTTAAAAAATTTACAAAATCTACTTGTATAAGTTTTTGTCTATTTGTTTATATTATTAAGTGTCAGTGCTTGAATCGCTTTGAGTTTCTCATTATAGTACAATATCAAATGATCTAGCTAGCTTTACATCAAAACTAGATTTTGTGGCGATATAAATAAAGTTGTTTTTGAATCGTACGGTTCGACCACCCAAGTATTTCACAGGCTTAGCGCCTAGTTGATAACATTACTGATAAGGTTTATCACCTTAGCACCGATTCGACAGTTTCGCGAACGCGGTGGTCGTCTGAGATTTGAATATTTACATTCTAGATTTATATTCTATCCGTTATGAGTATGACTTTAAATATGAACAAGTAGTTCGCAGCGAACTGAGACCTCGCGACTCCCACATCTTCCAAACCCCTTGACCAATTTAGCTTATATTCGAACTTGATAATTGTATTTGAACGAACTACTTGCTTACAAAATTTCATAAGGACCGGATCTACGGTTTGCAAGTTATCGTCGAATAAATATACTTACAAACATACATACAACAGCCGACCTGCCCCCGTAGACACAGATACCTTCGTTTTGCTCGGTCAATAAGAGAAAAATATTCCTATCTTGGGTTAGGCAGAACGGTAGTACTTCGCCAAGAGGAGGTTATTGTTCCTAACTTATTTATTTTTGTATGCAATGGCGTGAAAACATGAGCAAGACGTTCACCTGGTAGTAAGCATCACGCCTGCCCATAACAGTAAGTAGCAGAAGCAGAATTGTGAACTTGCGAACAAATTCCTGCGCCGCACTGCACTGCACTCGTCACCCCGAGATGTTAGATGTCAAATCTCTTCATGACCAGTAATTTATCTGGTAATATTTGCCTTTCAACCCAAAATGCTTGCACACGACTGCTTGTCGGTTGAATAGTTAATAAACTCTTACTATCAACGTAAAGAACTCTTACTGCCGTACCGATCCGTAAATCACGAAAAAAGTATAGAACAGCTGACTGGTATATAGCAGAATCGGTTATTATGCGATTTCGTGGTCAGTCCCATAGAATAAGTTGTTCACGATTATGAGCACAATGAACTCCTTTCAGCGTAGTACTAACGTTCTGAGTAACCTGCGAAATACGAAGTTTAGACAAAATCTTAAAGGCCTTATACCTACACAGTTAGGAAGCCTGAATCAAAGGAAATAAAGACATGCGATACGCTAGCAAGTGGCCATGCTCCTCAAAACCAGGGCCTGAGTAAGTGTAGCGTAAGAAGGTCTTAAAATTAAACATAACACAACTAACATGTTTTACAATTTTAGGACGCAAACATTGAATACACAATATACGAAATATGCTAAATGTTTTCTAACAATGGCTTTATTAGCAAAACTCATATAACATGAGTTATGAGCTAAATGCATTGTTTGACATTTCGTAACTAAATGGATTTGCAAAGAACGTTTCTTAGAACTTAGAACTTGATTTACTAACCTTTACCTCATTCTAAAGGGATTGTTCAGGCTACTAGTTTCCGAACAAAACTGAGATGGCAACCGTCTTGTTGGCGGGAATTTTACGCGGCAAAAAATATTTTTAACTAAACCTTCTTAGTGTTATCGAATATACAGGCATGACACAGAACTGTATCACTAAGCCAAAAGAAGCTCATCGTTTTCATAATTTTAAGAAAAATGTACTATGAGACTTTCAACTGTCTACATTTTACGAGGGAAAATCAGCAAATTCTTGAATCTGTATAAATGTTTCTAATTATTTTTGCCAAGATTTTAGTAGGTACTACTTATTATATTAGTGTAGCATAATGAAAGTTGTTTATATTGAGGGCAATGAGCTCCTTTTTGAGCTTAGTACAACTGTTTCAGATATTACACATAGACATAGAAATTACTTAGTTTTTGTACTTATTGTGAAGAAGTTAAATGACGTTTGTTAACTTAAGCAACATTTTTAAATAAGGCCCCTAAATATTGAAACCCATATACACATACTTTATTATGTACATGTAATCTTTCACTGTTGGCTCCTAAGTTTAAATATTATCGTCATTCTTCAATAGAAAAATCATTCACATTTTCATTCGAAGGCTTGATACAGAAAGTACGCGCATCCACTACTTAATAGAAAGCCTAGGAGGTCTAGCCGGAAGGATCTATCAGCTAATTACAAAAACATTACTATCAGACGTAGGGTGGGCAATGGGCATAGCAATTACGATCCGTCATCGTAACGATGTGGTATTAACAACTCTGTATAGGCAAACTGATGGAGGTATAAACAACTCTGTAGATGAAGTGGCGATGATTTCATAAGTCATATTAATATTGTTGTTTTCTTTAAGGACGTGTACGAATCGGCTTCGTATTTGGTTACTAGAGGTCGCCCGCTACTTCGTCCGCGTACGGCGTACGGAAGAAATTCTGCCCGCTCCAAAAATTCAATACTTATTTTTACCCCCCGCAACCAAACTCTTGATAAACTACCCAAATACCAATTTTCATCACTATAACTTCAAAAACAAAGAACTTTCCGTACAACATTCCCCCCCTCCCCCTTAAAACGTCCCTGTTAAAAAAATATTGAAAACAGTTTTTTTTATTTTAAACTATCCAAATCCAATTTTTTGTGACTAAAAGACCAAAAACAAAGGACTTTCATACAAACGTTTTCCCCCCCCCTTCCCCCCTTAGTGGTTGAATATCAAAAAATCCTTTCTTAGTACACCCCTACGCATCAAGACGAATACACCCTCCAAATTTCAAGTCTGTACAACCAGCGGTTTGGGCTGTGCGTTGTCTGTCAGTCAGTCAGGACAGAGCCTTTTTAGATTGAGTGTTACAAATATTAATAAGTAACGGTGATTGCTTACCATCAGGCAACCTATCTCCTTGTTGGCCACCTTTGGCATAAGAAAAACTAACAAACAGACTTAAGTGAGTAGTAATGTTAGTATAGGCTGAGTGACCAACCCTAGTGTCTGACGTAAGATGCCGCCTAATTAAATTACCTTTGGCATAGCTTGACAGTTTTCGGTAAAGAAATATATTATATAGAAAAAACAACCGGAACCAACGATTTAACTTGTCATCCGACCCACGGTATCACTCAGATATAAATTCCGCGAACGCTCTCACATCCGAAGACTGATTAGATCTGACAAAGGACATGAGAAACTCGGAAATGCAACCTTTTTATTCTATAAACACGTTAAAAACCACACACTTTTTTATGCGACATGAGTATGTTTGCTTGCTTGATAGTAAGCGCCTTACTTGTCATGTAAAAATTTCAACAGTTAAAAATTTCAGGTGCAAACTTGCGACCGTCATCCTGGAGAAACGATGCAACATGTCTTTATGCCCAGAATTCCACTGAGCACATAGGAAAGTTTGTAAGTTGGTTGGATTCAAAAATAAGCGTATATATGAGATAAGCTATGTCCTGCCATTAATTGCTCCAGGCTTGTAGTCGTCTCGCTACATGGTTCCGTACACGAAACCTTTCGATAATTAACGCGAAGATAATTTCTATTTACAAGCTTTTCACTAACGTCTCTACCGGTTACTGTGGGGCACTTACGGCCTTACTTAAAAAAACTTTTCAACCGTTAGTCACTGCTTAAGATGCTCTGCAATCTTCTCTCTGACGTGAAGTTGCACGTGCTAGAAAAGGACAGAGAAGTTTAAGCAGTGACTAAGGTAGAAAAGTTTTTTAAGTAAAGCCGTAAGAGAATCGAGATTATTTTAGGTAAGGCTGTTAATATGCATTGACAGTATATCGTTGAAGGATTCTCCAAAATGTGTCATCAGTAAAAAAAATGCTTTAAAAAGCTTTAGAGTACCGCTTTTCTTATTAGTTGGTATGATTTTACACATAAAAACAAACTCGATTTGCTTGCTCAAGAATCCACGAAATTATTAATACGCACTTAGAAATAATAACATTCGCCAATGAGCCTGCACAGGCGTGTTTTTTGGGGTTTTGACATTTATACTGGAACAAACTTCGAGTATATATTATTGGAGGTGATACAAGGCAAGGCGTAGTTCTCTGTCAAAAGGTCAGCCATATATGTTGGTGATCATATACCTTTTATATTTGTGTTGGAGTTTGTGCGTACACACAAATTAGATTAGCATTTGTTTTTACTTGAGGTTTACTTGAAAGTGTGCCTGTGTGTTTACTTTGTCGTTTACCCGACAAAGTGGCAGAGAATTACGTAGGTACTTAGATTATCGAGATTGACATCTCCAATGGCATCTGCAGGCTAATCATGTAACTGTTCGGGATCGCGATTCGGATACGAGTTGTCAAAAATTGACACTTGTCACTGTCACAGCTTCACGGTATCACGGAGGAATTTCTCTCGCTATCGTTATCGACCGAATGCATTGATTTCCTTAATTAAGTTAAGCAAATCCGTCGGTCTTTTGGCGTTTCGTCCTGCCGTGCAGGGTCAAATGAGTTTTGGCAGTGACAGTGACAAGTGTACATTTTTGACAACTCGTATCCGAATCGCGATCCCGAAAAGTTATATGATAGCTGCTCAGAGGAAACAAGTATTTCCCTGTATTTTATGACAATGTCAAAAGCATCACGTGTATTCTTTAACGAAATATCCTCTTTCTTAGTCTACAAAAATAAAGTAAATATAGTAAATAATAATAAAACCGGGAAAACCGTGATACTTAGTTTAAGACACTGTTATACATTTAATCGACCTTCAATTACGACCAATAAATAATTTTGCACCGTTATTGGAGAAAGTTTTAATACCGCTCTAAAAGAAATGGATAAGATGATCTCTATGTTATTTGAATAATTTACCAAAGGAACTTTCGTAGTCATTAAATTAATTAATCTACAAGTTCGCGGCTCATAATCTATGTAATTAATCTAACGTAAAACTAATTTATGTCGTCACCGTTTTAAGAATTCTAGATTGACATGTTTGTAATTAAATCTAATGTCACATCACTCACACAATTTTGTACAACTATTAAAGAAAGAATGTTGTACAAATCAACACCATTGGGCCTTATTTAGGCTCACAAAGAATACAAATTGTCTTATTGATGTTAACATGACTTTTATAGATTGGCATATTTTTTTTATTAGATTTATTCGTTTTCCTCCAAGAATTGAATGTAAACACCTAAATTAGGCATAGTTTTACATAAAATAATTGTAACTGCCTTCTATTTGGTATAATTTTTAAATAAAAACAACGATTAAAGTATTTGGGCGGTGAATCGATCGATATTCGTTTTTATGTTAGGAGCGTCCTAAAAAGGGAATATAAGCGAAAAGTTGTGGTGTAAACTGGTCATGCGCTAACAAAAAGAGTTTAGTTTTTATGTTAGATTCTTCTAATGCTGATTGTATTTTGTTTTTGTACAGCTACGAAATAAATAGCATTTGTAAACAAAATTACGGTGGGCAGAACACGGCATACAAAGTGGGACGAAAGCAGATTTTTTAATGTGGGCCGAAGTTTTTCGGGACGAAAATGGCATAAATCGGTAAAAAGCAACTAACTCATTAAAAACAAAATATCTCATCTATCAAGGTATAACGCACCATATGGCACAGTCTGCAAGGATTATAGTGGAGCTAAATCCAGGTATTTTAAAGCAACTGAATGTTAACGCGGGACCCTGCCATGCCACTTAAAAGATGTACTCTTGAACAAGCAGCGCCCCGCGGTTTCACCCGCTGACATAGGTACCTCCCCCAACCAGCGGCCGCAGAAGTGGGGGGCAGAGAGGGCCGAATGCCCCCTAAAATCAAACGGGGGGTGCTACGCCCCCTCCAATTTTAACACCTGGCAAACTACCTATTTTGATACAGTTTTCAGTATAATTTAAATGATTTTTCTCTCTGGTTGCCAAATCATGCTTCCGCGGTCCCTGACACCCACCCCCCCCCCTACACCCACTGCTGGGTAATTTTCTTTACCCTTATCAAACGTCGTTTTAAACATTACAATAGAGCGCTACAAAATGCGCTTTCTTAACTCGAGAGTACTTATCTAATGTATCAAAACCATAATCAAAAAACAATTTTAAAAAAATTGCTTGCAAAGTCTTGTTACTATTGCCAAAGAATATGATACCGAGATTCGATGCTACGACCTCGTCGGCAGCCAGCATTAGTCCAATTAATTAGGAACAAAATAGTTTACAGCCAATAAATAGAGCGCTGTAACACTGATTACGTGTAATTTTATTAGTCCCATATACCAGTAAGATGGATTACAAGGAGAATTTCTTAAAGAGGCCATATTTCTTTTGATTTTAGTACATTTAGGACCGGCCACTGTTCTTTTATGTGTGTGGGAAAGAATGCTCTACTATTTAACTGGCTGGACCCCATTGTTGTTGTAAATACTTGCTATCTTTATCCTTTTTTGTCTAATTTATAAAAAAGGAAGATTTTAGGTTCGCACGTCTTAGGGAGTGAGTTAAAATCCCAATCATACATCGTGAGGGAATACATACTTCATACTTTATATTATATTCATACTTTCTACTCGGCTGTTTTTTTTTGTTTTTTTTATACAATCAATTGACAAGACGAGCAAGACGTTCGCCTAGTGGTAAGCGTCACGTCTGTCACTAACAGTAGCAGTGCCAGAATTGTGAACTTGCGAACACAATTCTGCGCCGCACTACACTGTGCTCGTGAGATATTAGATGTTAAATATCTTCATACCCAGTAATTTCTCTGGTAACATTGCCCTTCAAACCGGAACACAGTAATGCTTGCACACTACTGCTTGGTGGTAGAATAACTGGCAAAGGTATGGTACTTCCCCAGGTGGACTCTGCAGTAAAGTCCTACCACTACAAATTAGCTTATTAATTACCACTACAAAATGTTAGCTACCACGCAACTGAACATTCTGCAGCCAATATTTTGTCAGTCTCTAGTATTGAAAGCCAGTTCTCATTCCAGGCTAGGAGCTTACCATCTTCGACCACACCGTTATATCTTAGCACTAGAGGTCGCCCGCGACTTCGTCCGCGTACGGAAGAAATTCGGCCGGCTCCCAAAATTCACCACTATTTTTACCCGTCAGTCAGTCAATCAGTCAATCAGTCAGGACAGAGCCTCTTATATATATAGATAAGAAGAGGGTCTTATTCGTCTCATTAATAGTTACAAAAACAATCATAAGTACCTTAGGATTCTTTAAATTGGAAATAGATCGGCCACTCACGGCAAATGTTAACTGTTTGAAAAGTTTCTTAAATTTTTAGTCGCTGATACCACTTAACAACTGCGTACTAAGTATCGTCCTATAAAAACTAAATACTTACCTAAAGTAGTTAGGTAGTAACAGAGATTACGTGTCATATCGAAAATTCAGTAAAAATTGCACCGACCTACATTCCTTATCGGACAAAATGCTTTAGATTACGTTTATTTCCTGCACTTGAACGGGAAAGATAAGTACTTATAAATAACATCTCATGTCTGGAGACGCCTTTAGATTTTGCGTGACTTTTGCGTCTCCTCCATTCCAATCCTGCTAAATCTAAATATTATGGGATTCGATCCAGAATACTTATCCCAAAATGATATAAAAATAAAGGTGTTCGCCTTACGAGGATAGTCCAGAGCTGAGCTCTGGACTATTATTTATGCTCTATGAAGTTAATAGAAGTCCATTACGCAATGTACCTATTTTGATACAGTTTTCAGTATAATTTAGAGGATCTTTACCGAAACGTTTATATGTAAAAAAAACTTATAAGTACACATCAATAAGCCTGTGCAAAGCTGGGATGGGTCGATAAAGTTATATAACACTAGAGGTACCCCGCTACTTCGTCCGCGTAAGAAAAAAAATCACATAGCTCCCAAATTCTCGTATCTTCCATACCGTTGTGTTAATTACTCGTTATTTTCCTCCCCATATTCACCACTTTAAATCATCCCGAGCAAATAACTTTAAAACAAAGAACTTTCCATACGAAGTTTCACCCGCCCTTTCACCCCATTAAATCATTCCAGTAAAAAAAAATTTTTTTTTAAATGTACTATAAAAATCACTATAACTTCTAAAACAGAGAACTTTCTATACTTACAACATTTCATACCCCATTTCAACCTCTTAATTCATCCCTGTCGAAAAAACAGTTTTTTAAATATTAAATGAACTATTCAAATACAAATTTTCATCGCTATAACTTCAAAAACAATTAACTTTCCATATAACATTTCATCCCCCATTTCACCCCATTAAATCATCCCTGACTAATTAACTACCCAACTACAAAATTTCAAGACTAAAAGTTCAAAAACAAAGGAGTTTCATACCAAACATTTTTACCCATTTTTATCCCCTTAGGGGTTGAGTTTCTAAGAAGTTTCCTCATAACTTGCATATATCCGGAGAAAAAATATTATGGCATATGTGAGTCCACCAACCCGTACTGGGTCAGCATGATGGAATTACGACCCGTTCGCCCTTCGAGGGCAAGCTTGCTGTGGGCTGTTAAAAGCTGTTGCAGTACAAACCATCTATTACACCAAGATTAATTTTCAGTTTATGCATAGTCTAATCAAAACTATTTACAATAAATAAATTGAAAATGACATAAAACCCACTAACGGGCAAAGAAGTGGTAATTATGTAATAAATAATAAATATGACATAATAATACTTATACAAGACTGTGACATGGTTAAGTTGCAATAATATTGCATTTATAATCGAGATTTTATCTTTAATATCATACTAATTACGCTATAATTAGTAGTCAGTATGGATACCATCTCATTTAATTATTGAGTCAAACTACAGCGTTGTAGGCTCACGTTCACACTAATCACGTCCGTCTAACTTGCGAAGATGGAGATATAACATATTTCGTTCTCTTTTTCTCTTGCTACTGTGGCCGGCCATACAAACCAAATCAGCGCGTCTGTTCAAAGTTTGTCAAAACAAAATAAATAAAAAACACGTTTCGTATAATTACTTATCGTTAAATAATAAGGTATGTTTTGATAGGAAATTACAATTAATAATGTCAATAAATGCTAAGTGTCTATAGCCAACAGACGTCTATAGATACTTTAAATTAAACGTAATTTGTCAGATAATATGCAAAAAAAGGGCCCGCTGGATTGCATGGCAAATTGTCTGCCCAAAAATAAAGCCCAGCGTTCTGATCATGAATAGTCTCTATTAATTTTAACCAATACATTGTTTTTTTTTCGAAATAAATTAAATGATTATTAGCCAATAATATTTTAATAGCTCATGAGATCGATCCTAGAGTTTACAGTAACTTTCGAGTAAAATTTGTCGTTGGGATTGGGACGTACTAATACACCACTAAAAATCAGTCAAAGCCCATACTGACTTTACAGTTTTAATGGTTTCCCCGTATTCGTGTATTAATTTATCAGTGAAGCGTCTTTAAATACGTACTCAGATAGACATGGAATCATTATCGCTAAATCGCTACTGTAGTAGGTGTGTTTAATGGCCCGATTGCCTATTTAAAATATTTATCATATTTGTGTAACCGATTATTGAGTATTTTCTTTTAACATTTGACGCCTTGTTGTAGTTGCAAATATTAGTTAATGTACCGATGCATTTCGCCTGCCTTTTTTATCGAACTTTCTGCAAGATGTTTGAAGAAAAATCGCATTCGTAAATACTTTTGTTTTGATGATTTATCGAATCCTACAAATATTATAAATGTGTATAATGTATGTGTGTTTGTATGTTTGGATTTGTTTACTCTACCACGAAAACGACTTAGCGGATTTGGATGAAATTTAATAATTATAGGATGTCAGGAAGCTTACTCCTTGCACTTACAACTTTTTATTTTAGGGATCACACAGAAAAGCGAAAGACCTTCTTCTCTTCAGTGAGGGATCACTAGTCAAACTGCGGGGCTCTGCTCGTACAATATTATATATCTTGCTTACTTGTCACAGTAGAATAATAGCTTGATAACCATAGGCCTGGACTATTGGCTATGACTATTGGCTATTGGCTTGGAGACCTGGGTATATCCTAAAACTGCACCCAGAACCACCGGTGGATGGGCAGCAGCGTCCTCTTAGTTAATGGTGATAATACTCTGCGATCCCCAAGCCACCTGCCAAGCGTGGGGATTATGGCAACTCCTCCCTAATAAGGGAGAGGCCTTCGTCCAGTAGTGGACGCCTTCTGGTTGATAATGAACAAGTATATAGGATTTGACTGTGAACTTGAAATTTAAATTACACTATATTTACATTTTTATACTGATTTTATCTGGATTTAACTCGGTAGAACCCGCCTGGGGAGTTGCAGCACGTTTGCCAGTTATTCAACTGCCAAGCATTAGTGTGCAAGAATTACTGTTTTGATTTGAACGGCAATGTTACTAAAAAAAACTAGGTATGAGGAAATTTAACATCTAATATCTCAGGATGACGAGCGCAGTACAGTGCGGCGCAGGTTTTTTTTCGCAAGGTCACAATTACGGCACTGCTACTGTTATGGGCAGGCGTGATGCTTATCACCAGGGGATCGTCTTGTTCGTCTCGGCACTGCATTACATTAAAAAAAAACTAAAACTCAGCAAGTACTTAAATAAAATTTGATCTAAAACATAACGGGAGTTACAAAATCTCTTTGTCGAAATGGACTCTATAAATTATTTATACTAAAATACTCTTTGGTATTCAACGGGAATGGTAATCTGTAATCCCACTATCTTTATTGTGATGATTATCATTGACATCGATAGGGTTTTGGAAATATGCCACTGTATACATTAGAGGTTGGTAGTAAATTTATTCAACTGAGCGAAATAGTTCAGTGGAAACGTGGTAAAGTGGGAAAGTTGTTTTTTACTTGAAATACTAATAAAGTTACAAGCAGTTAAATACACATTTATATCTAACGATTGTTCGATTTTCGGTCAGTTCTGTTGTTTAGTGTAATAAAAATTTAAATAATTCGGCTAAAGGCAACAATGCTGAACAAAGCCAATTCGCGCTAGCGATGTGAGTGCACTCAAGCTTCATATTTTTCTATTATTTATTTTTTAGTTCAATAAAAAACATATTTATAAATACGCTTAAAAAACAAGCTACTTAAATTTCGACTACCTGGATGCAATCTTCATATTTCCAGCTATTTTGATTAAAAAACCAAACTACTGAACCGATTTCGATAAAATGTATATGGGAACACCTCTGAAGTATCAACTACCAAACAAAAAATTGGCGGAGTAATCGCGTAAAACACTAACAAAAAAAACAGTCGAATTGAGAACCTCGGTGTCATTGTAAAAAACACTTGAAAGCCGATTCGCTGCAGCCACAGATTAAAAAGTCGTTACTAATGAGTGAGTGATTTATACAAAACAATGCGTTGCAGCGCGGCCCACCCATTCGTATGCTATTTTAAAGATAATAACTGAAAATTTGAAATGATGTAATAATAGAGCGATGTCACATTTCCCATCCCTAGACTTGGAACCACTTTCACCGTAACAATGCTCAATCGACAGGTCCAACAATCATTGTATGCAGGATGCAAATGCATTGTTCATTACCATATACACGTGTTAGGTTACTTAATTCATGCTGCGTGTGGCTCCTGTGGCGCAGCGGTTAAGTAGCTCCGTACTGTCTGTTCTATTTTGGGTGAAGAATTTTTTTTATGCAATAGAGTGACGAGACTAGCTGGTCCTTCGCCTGGTGGTAAGCATCACGCCTGCCCATAACAGCAGCAGTGCAGGAATTATGAAATTATGAAAAAAAAACTGCGAAACGAACGCAAAGAAACTTTTTCCCGCTTTTAAGTATCGTACATACTAGAGGTCACCCGCGACTTCGTCCGCAAACGGAAGAAAATTAATCACGTTTAGTGTACGTTGGTTCTCTCAGTAGCTTGAATTAATTAGGCGTATCTCCTCCTACTTAACAATGAGTATCAACAAACAGGACAAAACATAGCTTACAAGGTTTTCCGCCCTTCCCATAGTAAGTTACTGTTTTAACACAACTCATAATTAAGTTATCATGACAGACAAAAGTTAAACAAAGGGACTTGCTCTTCTGTCTTTCTTTTACTTAAGTTATACTATAGTTTGTACTGAATTTCGTTTCGTTAGAAAATAACCGTTCTGCAAATTATATTTAAGTTAAAAAAAAATAGATTAAGATAATAACATAAAACACTGTTTTAAACTATCATGGCTGTTCACTATATAGTTGTATAATGAGTCATAAAATGAGTATAAATAAGAATGACATTATAATCACTCCATCAAAAACCTATACTTGCCGATGTAGTTAATGATAAAATGGATTAAGATTCTTAACTAGTGACTAAGTAGCTAAGATGTTTTTACCTGTAGATGCGTTGTCCCCCCCGCCATATTTACTAGACGCAATCAAGGTAATTGCCGTGATCGCTACCAGTCTTTCACTACCGAATGTCCGGTAATACGCTGCCGCTAATCGTATGTTTTCTAGCAAAAATATGGTGATTATAATGACTTTCTGTGTATTTAGACACTGCACAATCTACACAGGCACTGTGAAAGACAAATAAATATCATTTCACGCGTAAGTACTGTATTTTTATTGCAAAGGGAAAAAAATAAATTTATTTTATCTTAGGCGACTGTTGTTACTTTGAAATGGATGACCGAGATAGATAGATCGTCTTTTGTGAGAGAGTGAAAGAGTCACACCAGCGCGGCGAGGGCGCTCGCTCTGGCCAATCAACTTGTGTAGCTAATTACGCCGTAAGAGAAATTAGATATTTGTCTCTTTCTAACAACAGGTGTGGCGTATAAAGTCGGTCATATTCTTTTCTTTTCTTCACAAACTGCATAGAAACATGTGTAAGTATATTTATATAGGCAACTTCTAGTCAGTTTTTAAAGCAGTTTTGTTCGACTATAACTACTCTATTTATTTCAACTCACTGCTAAGTAGGTATTATTTAGTTACCGTTCAGATCAAAAAAGAAAGCAGCGTTATGCAAACTTACATTTTATGTTTATTAACATAAATAGCACCTTTCTTTATCATGAAAGCCAACATCCTTAGCAAATAAAACACGGTATTTCAACAAGCACGGCTTGAATAAAGCATAGGAAGAATATTTCTAAAGCATAAATCATCATTTGAGGACATCGCTCACAGTCTGAAGCATGCAAATCGGCTAAACGTAGCCTTAATACACTTTAGGTACAGTACACGGCAGTATATTAACTAACTACAAAATGTATGTTTATCACATCTATTCAAAAAGAGCTACTTACTATATACCTCGCAAACAGGGCAAAAAAGAGCTCTTTTTCCCTAGGGACGAAAAGTGATTTGAATTTGGAATGTGGATATTGTTAGTAAAAGTTTCAATCACCAAAGAGATTAATCACGGACATTGCATTAACAAGTAACAGGCTGTATGATAAAAAAAGTCGCGAAAAAACAAAAAGTTTGTGAAAAAATCAAAAACGCGCGAAATGCATTACGCCTTCGTTCGTTATTTTTTTAATCGAATTCGGATTGTACTTAGTTTTATTTTAACTGAGTGTATCTTCCTGAATACAAATTGAGAAGCGAGTGTGAGTAGTGAAAATGAAATAAACGTAGGTACTATTCTTATTCATAAGTTGCACTTACTTATTTTCTCATAAAAAGTAGAGTGTCCACCTCGGGATCAACACTATTTTAAGCTCGAGTACTTTGACTTTGTTCTACTTTAGAATCCCGAGCGTAGCGAGGAATTCTACTCTAGAATCTTTCGCTACGCTCTGGATTCAAAGCAACTCTCTCGCATTAAAAATAGTTATTTGCTCCCTTGGTAAACAGTCTACTATTTCTGTTTTGCTGCCCCTTTTTACAATACCTACTACGAAATTATTAAACGTGCATTTTTGCACGAACATATTTAGTTAGTGAATTAGTTATAACTTATAAATTAGCAAGGCTTCGCTACTTTACAGAAACTGCAATTTATCCGGAATAAGAAGAAGCCTATGTGTTACAAGTCACTACAAATCTCACTCAAATCTGTTTAGCCTTTGCAGCGTGAAGAAGTAACAAACATTCTCACTCACTCTCAAACTTTCATATTTACTTACAATATTATGTATTTTATTAGTATATTGTGAGTTTTATACACAGAATAATTTATCGAGCTTTATTGGTTCTATATTTAATAAAAAAAAACTATTCACAAGATTAATTTTAACACTACTGGTTTTCCACAAACTAACAAACGAACGAACAGGTTGCTAGCCTGATTATAAGCGCTACATCCATCTTGTGTATTAACTTAATACGAAAATGAACAATATTTTAGTACTATACCTTTGATACTGTTTCACAGTTCTCAACCCATGCTTAATAAAGTCGCAGACACACCGACAAAGAGATCTTATGATAGACTTGAAACCAAGAGATAAGCCTCGTAGCGATAACGCCGGTGTGCAAAGTCGGAAAATATCGTGTAGGTGTCGCTAGTCGAGATTCAGATTGTATGGCTTAAATGGAAGGGTTGCTTGAGTGGGAAATTAACTGTCTAATCTCGTTATTTGTATGGTCCTGTAATGTAACTTGGGCATGGAATGTTCTATAGAGTATTTGATTTCACAAAAGACAACCTTTGAATTGGCTTCTTTCTTTACAGGCTTAGAGGCCTGAAGCTAGACACACCTTTTGAGTTGATTCCAAACAAAATGCCTAAGTAGGTACATTTGTGTCTAAAGCAGAATATATTAAGGTTTAAAATGATTAAGTCCGCACGTAGATTTACGAAACTCCACTTGAATATTTTTTTAATATTAAAAATGTGTCTAAAATATGTTGATTTAAATAACTTGTAGTTTTGTTTTACATTTTCAGGTTAAATTTTAGATAAGGTTTTCTTTCACTTTGGAGTTCTGTGGAATTTATGTAAGTACGTACTTAAAAAAACATACTAGGCATATTGGTGATGAAAAACATCGTGAAGAAGCCTGCATATCTTTGGACAATAAATAAAATTGGGTATATGAATCCGCCAACCCGCACCGGCATGGCGGAGTATCGCCGAATCATCTTTTGAGGGTGAGTTTATGCCTAGCATTGCTTACACTCGTCCATATTTCGAAAAAGCTACACGTTTTTAGGTTTACTTCGCTCACTGCTACGTGAGAACACTGGACACTGAGCGATAACAGTTTAGATATCATGTTATCCGCAAAAGAGATACTTAAATTGAATAGAAATATTGAAAATCGACCCTATTTTACTAATACAACTCTACCTCATACCTAAGTGAGTAATAAACGTTATTTAAACATGAATAACAAACCTTGCTCTGTGTAGTAAACATGCATATTAATCATTAATCACTCATCGACTTGTTCACATACTGGCAAACTTTCGCATTTGTTTTATACTGTAAGTAAGATAAAGTATAAGATTTAAGATTAATGTGTGTCCTCAGCCTTAGAACGCCTACTATCCTCACAGTAGCCACGTTCGTTATAATTGCTACTGTTGCCTACTCTGTGACGATTTGTAGTTTAAAATGCATGATGTCCGGGAAATGTTGTTTATAGACTCTATTTGAGTTATTGGGTGGCCAGCCAGAGAACAAGTACATACTAGTGACTATGAAACTACTGCTTCCAGGAGATAAGCTTACGCTTATGCGTATTTGGCTTATATTTATGGTTACAGTATATTACCACAGAATAAATAATATACTTATTACGATGCAAAAAGTAATAAGCGGTGAATAGCCATAGATCTTTGTTGCCACACAGGTGAACGCCGTGGTAGCCCATCGGGAGAAGATGCATCTCGTGATCGTGAGGTTGTATGTTCGATCTCGGACCCCTACTAATGAGTTTTTTTTTTAAATTATGTACAGATTTAATTTTTTCCTTACTTTTTGATCTTATTTTTTTACACGAGTTCCCAAAAAAATGTATTCATGGTTCATGTATGTACTCGTATGTATGTGAGTTTCTTTACTCCACCTTAACTTCTAAATGCCTGAACAGTATGGATGCATGGGTTATCGTTAGAATCCTTACATCATCCCGAGTGACACAAGCATTTTTTTTTTTAAATTTGTATATGTTCAAATGTGTCGTGTTTTTTTATTCTATTTAACGCGCCTCGGGCTTTATCGTCCCACGGTTAAGGATACAGGTATATCCTGGAAAGGTGATAGGGCTAAATTTCACCACTCTGGCTCGGTGCCAATTTTATAATTGATTTTATCATTTTAAGACCTAAATAAAAATAATAAAACTAGCGCAAATGTAATAAGTAATTGCAGTCGTACAAGTTCCTATTGATTAAGTAGTTAGCATGTTGAAGCTAAACTAGGTGATGGCACTAGTAATCCGATTACCGTACGACTTATACGGAAAAGTCATAATTACCGGTTTTACGACTGTCCATATAAACCGTTACCAATGAAAAGTTAACAAGCTCGTCAAAGAAATGGTAAAGATATTCTACAATAAATTATCAATGCATAAATTGGGTTTCAAGTATTTGAATTTTATTTTTTGTTTTTTATGGATTTTAACAAACTTTCATATTTTATTTCAGTGTGAGGGTCGACCTACTTTGACCGTAAGGATAACCTTAAACCTACTAAAACCGTTGTTTACTACAATATTCATTAATTGTATTTTATAATTGTCCCCCTAAATATTGTTATTATATTTCTGATGTTGAAACTAAATATAGAAAATCGAGCATAATACAATAAAAAAAAATCTAAAAATAAAAAAAAATACAGAATACTCTTAATTTGTGTCGATTCTGACGGTTTTAGTTAGAACTAAACTAACTAAAGTATTGCTGTCCTTAGCTAACATGCCTAGTAAACAAGTGACAGCAATATTTTAATTAGTTTGGAACTGTCAACTAAAACCCTCAGAATCGACCACATTATGTTTCAAACGTACCTATTTTAAGTAGTTTTAAGTAATGAAAATTGACGTGGTTTTGACACATTTTTGTTTTATTTTGAGTGTGAAGTGCTTAGGACGCGGCCCTATCTCAAGTTTGGGCTCATTTAGGGCCTTACAAGCATTATTTAACTTTTGCTCAATACTCAAATAAAATGCATGGTACTAACGAATAATATAATTTAACTATAAGTAGCGTTTTTAAGTGTTTTAATGAGTTTATTTACTGGAATATATATCAATATAAATTATATATTCTCTCGAGTCTGTAGTTCGGTTTTTAAATCAAAATAACTGGAAAAACTTTTTTTTATGTGTAGGTAATATGTGTGTGTGTGTGTGTGTTCTAAGTTAACGAAATTGCGTGGTAGAAATTCATTTTAAAAAAAACGTATGCGCTTTGTTATTACAGTTGGTAAAGCTAAATTTATAGTATTTTGACATGAAATCCGTTAAATGATTTTATGTCGTTTTCTGAATCTTAGTAATCCCCGACAGTCTAGAACGTTTTACACTTTATATTTATTATAATCTAACACCAACTGAAAAAAACTCAGCAAAGATTACTTAGAAAAACATACTTGGTATGTAAAATATTTTTCATGACAGAACAGAGACTTTACAAAAATACATTTCACGCTAGTTAAAAAAAAGAACTCGTTAATCTGTTCAGAAAATGTGTGAATTTAAACCTAACCAACAGTTATTTTAATTAAAACATTTAACTGTTCACCAACCATTGCACTAACTTTACGGACGCTTAACTAAAAGCTCGAGAACACGTTGCCTCAAATCGGCCCATTTCAACTAATCACTAATCAATTTCAATCGTTTAGTAATAAATTGATTGAGAGATAGCAATCAATTTATTACACGAAATAAGTAATTGTAAATAGCAATCAGAACTTGTGCATGTTAAAGACGTTTGACTGCTTTAGACGTTTAACTACAACCTCACCTTCAAGCGATGTATTTTTTAAGTTACGAAAAAATCCGATAAAGTAATAGGAACTTAATTGTTTATTTGCTTGTTTTGCTTATTAAATAAATAAATAAGCAACCGTCAAGCAGTAGAATGCAAGCGTTACTGTGTTTCGGTTTGAAGATAAATGTTACCAGAGAAGTTACTGGACATGAAAAGATTTGACATCTAATATCTCAGAGCGAGCGCAGTGCGTGCGCAAGATTTTGTTGGCAAGTTAACAATTCTGGCACTGCTACTGTTAAGCACTCTACGCACCATCGTGCTTGCTGTACAGCCCGCCAAGGTCATACGATCAAGGTCACGATGCACGATGCAAAACGACAGTGAATAGTCTTGACGTACAGCAAAATGAATGAATGAATGTCGCTTGATGGACTTGCTGGACGCGTTTTGAATCCAGCGAGTGCCCCCACCACCGCGAACGAACACAACCTTGGTGGGCTGTACAGCAGATTCAATTTTTTTGTTTTTTTGTACTGGCTACTGCCTCATTGCCTCAAGCTCTAAGCTTGTATCGCGAGGCAAGAAACGAACGATCACGTCAAAATGGACTGCGAAACGCCTTCAAAACTCATTGAAAGATACAAGTTCTACTTGTCTGTGGAATGCCTCAAGTACGGACTACATAAACAAACAAAAACGAATCGTTGACGTATGACTAGGCGGTATGGCCTTATGGCTTTAGCCTGCCCTGTGGGCAAAATAGCAAAAAAGATAAACACAGAGAAACATGTTGGTTTCTCTCTCTAAGCATCCCGCAGCTGGATGCGCGCACGACGTGCACGATGCTACGTCCAGCACAGCGGCCAGCGGCGGGCTGTACAGCATGCAAGATGGTGCGTAGAGTGCTTTAGTGGCAGGCGTGACACTTACCGCCAGGCGAACGTCTTGCTCGTCTCGTCACTTACAAGTATTAAAAAAAATAAAAATAGAGTAGCTAAAATGTGTCAGTATAATCGAATTGCATCTACGGCGTGCGATATCGCCTGTTTTATTGATCGATGTCAATCACCCTATTTACCTATATCGCACACCACACTCCTAAATATTATAAATCCGAAAGTTTGTTAGTATGTGTGTGTGTATGTTTGTTACTCTTCACGTCAAAACGCGTGAACGGATGTGGATGAAACTCGGAAAGAAGATATTTTGTTTCCTGAAATAACATATGGGTTACTTTGTATGATCATGAGCATCATCATCTCCGTTTTTCATCATCACGCGGGTGAAACCGCGTGGCGCGACTAGTATAAAATAAAATAAAACTAGCTGCTAAGTAGGCAGGTACGTAAATCATCAACCTTGTTTTAGGCAATAGTGGTGCAAACTTTTGTTAGCTACTTGGGACTGTACTAAAAATAGGCACTTACTATAACATTTATTATCTTACAATTTATTTTACAATGTTAGCAACATTGTATGTTTCATCATAAATGTATCAAACAATTAACACTTGTATGTATGCATT
Organism: Erannis defoliaria; assembly: GCA_905404285.2. Classification (NCBI taxonomy): domain Eukaryota; kingdom Metazoa; phylum Arthropoda; class Insecta; order Lepidoptera; family Geometridae; genus Erannis; species Erannis defoliaria. The sequence goes on along the minus strand of FR990066.1, from coordinate 2,776,747 downwards.
TGATAAGTTGTAAGATTTTTACCGCATAAACACATATTAAGATATAAAATGTCAGAGGTCAGATAAGTATTAATGGTTTCAATTGCCACACAAAGTGAAAGATAAGTACGGGTTTTTTTTTAATTTTTACAGCATTTCTGCCGGTCCGTGTGACAAACGTAATACTGTAGGTCAAGGTGTAGGTCATGTAAGTGTAGGTAGTGTAATGTAGGTAAATACTTTATTACTGGGTAAGAAGAAATTTAACATCTAATATCACAGGGTGACGAGCGCAGTGCAATGCGGTGCATGATTGTGTTCGCAAGGTCACAATTCTAGCACTGCTACTGTTAGTGGCAGGCGTGACGCTTACCACCAGGCGAAAGTCCTGCTCGTCTCGTCACTTGACAGTATTAAAAAAAAGGTACAGCTTGAGAAAAAAAAAATTGAAAGTAAAAGGGGGCTACTATCACAAATATATATAGTTATATATACTACCAATCCTTTAGTACGTCTAAGAAAGATGATAGGATAAAATTCTCCCATTGACGTGTTTTCCACAGTTATAATGCCAGGACTCCTAGCCATAAGAGAAAAAAGTTTAAAGCTTTATATAATAATATATAACATGTGGAACAAGACAAGTGGATACAATTTTTTATTGTTTTGTACTGTCAAGTGACGAGACTAGCAAGACTTTCGCCTGGTGGTAAGCGTCACACCTGCCACTAACAGTAGCAGTGCAAGAATTGTGAACTTGCGAACACAATCCTGCGCTGCGCTGCACAGCGTTCGTCACCCTTGAGATATTAGATGTTAAATCTCTTCATACCCAGTAATTTCTCTGGTAACATTGCCCTTCAAACCGGAACACAGTAATGCTTGCACACTACTGCTTGGCGGTTGAAAAACTGTCAAAGGTGTGGTACTTCCCCAGGATCCTAGTGGAAGGAGGCTATTACAATAAAATCTTTAATTGAACACTAAACATTTTATATTTGGGGTAAATCCCAAGCTAAAGTAGTGACTTTAATATCATTGCAATAATTAAATAGCAATCAACATTTTGTTTTGCGGTTATCGGTGTTGAGTTACATAGTATTTGGGTTGAACGATCTTCACATATCAGCCTGCAGTTATTCAATTAATTATGCGAGTAGGTATATAATATAAAAATGAACATTGTTTTAATATACTAGGTTGTGTAGACTATATAATTGTTTTTTAGAGAGTTGCCGTAAATCGTACGTACCGTATCGTCGTAAAATACGTAATAACGTAAATCCTGATTTTAAGCAATGATGCTTTCTAAGTTGTAGCATACGTATAAGGAACCTCTTTATTCTGGATTTAAGGCACCATAATTGCACCTACCCTTGCCCAACCCGCTTACCTTTTTCCTACACTTTACCCCCAACATGAACCATTACCATTTTTCCCAATTTTACGATAATGTTTTTCTGCTCAACAAGACAGATGTATGATTAGGGGCTATGTACCACAAATCGAACGTATTCTTACCATAACCAGCCATGTACCTCTCTTATGCAACTTCTTGCTTTTTCAGCAGCGAAGAGACCAAGACATATATAAAATTAACAATGTTTTATGATTTGATTAGGTAATCAAAACGAGCCCGGGATAGAAGCAAGGGGACAATGAGACAGGTCTGTCTCACGGGATGGAAGCAAGGTGACAATGAGACAGGTCTGTCTCACGGGATGGAAGCAAGGTGACAATGAGACAGGTCTGTCACACGGGATGGAAGCAAGGTGACAATGAGACAGGTCTGTCTCATGGGATGGAAGCAAGGGGACAATGAGACAGGTCTGTCTCACGGGATGGAAGCAAGGTGACAATGAGACAGGTCTGTCTCACGGGATGGAAGCAAGGACACAATGAGACAGGTCTGTCTCACGGGATGGAAGCAAGGTGACAATGAGACAGGTCTGTCTCACGGGATGGAAGCAAGGTGACAATGAGACAGGTCTGTCTCACGGGATGGAAGCAAGGTGACAATGAGACAGGTCTGTCTCACGGGATGGAAGCAAGGTGACAATGAGACAGGTCTGTCACACGGGATGGAAGCAAGGTGACAATGAGATAGTCTGTCTCACGGGATGGAAGCAAGGACACAATGAGACAGGTCTGTCTCACGGGATGGAAGCAAGGTGACAATGAGACAGGTCTGTCTCACGGGATGGAAGCAAGGTGACAATGAGACAGGTCTGTCTCACGGGATGGAAGCAAGGTGATTGCTTCCATCCCGTGCCGGGCTCGTTTTGATTACCTAATCAAATCATAAAACATTGTTAATTTTATATATGTCTTGGTCTCTTCGCTGCTGAAAAAGCAAGAAGTTGCATTGGCTGTTGTGCTTGTTGTGCCTGAAGCAAGATTGAAACATGAATGAATGAAAATAAAAACGGGCAGTACGGAATCTAGGATTCGTAGTAGAATAAGAATATTTCTGTGATGGTAGTAAACATACTATTTTAGAAAAGAACAGTGAAGTAAGAGAAACAGTTGGTTGAGAACAAGACGGAAGTGAGGCAGTAGCGGGAACGGGTTGGAAAACGTAAGTTAATATCAAAATAAGCATGTATTTGTGATGTGGTAAAAAATGAAAATGAATAAATGAAAGGCCATTAAGCACGGATTGAAAAAAGATGGAAAGAGACGGGAGCAGTGGGACGAAAACAAGCCAACACGCGGAGGCGAGAGGAATGAGTTGAAAAACGGGGATAGAAGAATAAAGGATTAAGGGCAATTATCTACAAAGCTCTGACTAAATAGCTAGACCTAGTCAATCAGTATTCAAAACATAGGCATTTGCTAAAAACACAAGACATTGAGATTCTTACACGGGTCAAGCAATCCATTTCACCATATTGCTTCAATCAATACCAAGTAACAGTAGCTGTTCAAATTGAATACATCTTGGTTTACAGTTCTCATTATTATAGTAGTACGACTCGTGCCTGCTTATTGACTATTCTTTTTCTACAGTTATGCGTGTCGAATTTTGTGTATATCACTAAGATTTTCTTTTAGAAATCTGGGACTCCTTGACTACTTATCTACACTATATTTACTATCACTATATTTCATTTACTATAAATTATAACGAAAAGATGTTGATAAGAAAATGATTCAATTGTATTTCTATATTTTAGTTTAAAATAGCAAATATAATATAGACAAAAATATACAATAGCATAGGTATATTAAAAATTACACATTAATGTTATACTTGCAAATCTCTATTAGGTCTACCCAGATTTACAAACCTTTTAACAGTATCATTTTAGTGATTATATTGAGAAATTTATAGCCACTAGACAAACTTAGGAGGTCACAGAGTAAACATTATGCAGATGGGACAGTTATTATACCTATAATAAAGCAGAATGACAGCTAAATAACCGAAGAGAAAGACACTAACGTCGCTATCAGAGCTTCAAACACTTCCTGGAAGATACAGAAATATTTCACAACTCATTCACAATGTGCTCGTGGTTAAGAGTCTAGACATTTAATTCTAGGCTTTTAGAGTTTAAATACGTGGTATTCATTTGAGGACTAAATAACCGGAACAGTGAACGAGCGAGCAATAATACTGCTACTGCATTAGGGCTCTATAAGAGAGCTAAAAGTATACAACAAAAAACATGTTTTAGAGCTACAATGATTTGTTATCTGCAGTAGTGCATTTAAAATAAATATCATAAATTCTTCGTTAATGTATAATAGTAAAAGCCAATTAATTATAAGTACTCTAGACTGTATGAAATCTTTTAAATAGCGGTTATTTAGTTATAATAATGTAGTTAAAAGCCGATGATTGGGCTAACTGACGTACATTTTAAGAAGCCTATATTCCAGCAAAGGACTAAGACGGGTTGACGATGAATATGATCAAGTTAATCGCAGTGGTTTCATATCGAGTATGTTGCGGTATTCCAAATATCATAATATCAGTACCGGTTTTAATCCTAACTTTAATGGATTTCTGAGTTCAGTAGGAAGGTCAACCCGTGTTGCCAGATAGGATTCAAACTTGGCAGTGACATGGCGGGCGTGAGTTTACGCCTGTTATTCGCAAAGCTTTGATAACATTAACACGAGGGCTTAGAAATGGAAGGACTGCATTTTCTCATTATGCGGTACAGGTTAGAAAATACGGTAGTAGACAGACGTTTGTAATTGAATAAATGTGTAACATAAAACTGTGTTAATACTTTAATTTGTTTGTTGCACTGGGTTTTTATACTGAGACACACAACTAATGCTATGATATAAAAGCAGAGACTAAAATGTAAGTATTTGAATTTATATTATTTCTGTATACTTTAGGTACTGATATTTATGTGAGAAATTGTTATATTCTGTTTTTTGGTTATGCATTTTACCTAACACCAAGAAAAACAAACGAGCCAGCAACCATCTTACCAACTAACTAAGTAAAAAGGCCAAATTTTTCTTTAATGTTTCTTCTTTGACATAATCGATTCGACCGAGCATTGTTAATGTCATGCACAAGTTAAATCAACAGTCAGTTTTAACAAATCGTTAGTTTGCTGTTTATTGCGGTTAATATGATATCCCAAAGGTGTTAAAAGCTGAGATTTTCATTCGATTGACTAAGCCGATAAAGTGAAAAGATATATGCATCAAAACAAGTAAAAAAAACAGACGGCTTCGCTACTAAAATTATAAATTCTAAAATATATTTTTGTTCTTTCACGCAGTACTTAAGCAACAGATTATCGGACTTGAATTTGTATGTAGTTTATATTATAATTATAGCAGAAGGCTGGCGAGTGCATAGGAATTTTTTTATCTCGGAAAAAATAAAGGAAGCGTTATTTTTTCCGGGTGGTCGAGCCGAGTAAAGCACGAGCTGCTAATTTTTAATTCATGTTACAAACCTAGAAAATATTTGAAACTAATTTTGATATTAAGAACTACTTGTGTACATAATTAGGTGCACTAAGAATTATTCATTCCACATTTGACTCGCAGTTCAACTGGTAAAATTTTAATTGCGTATTTATCATACAAATGATAGAGGGACATTTGAAATTATTTCAAACCCAAACTAAATTTTAGTTATTGCCAGACTGACTAGACTGACTAGAATAACTTTTGATTTTCTGACTCCCGGCAATATACATAACCTTTCGGTATTTTATATTATGACTGAAATCTTATAAAAAATTATATCATTTGCGCGATCGAATCCGTAACGATGATATTCGCCAAAGAACCAAAGTTACCGACATAGCTCGCAAGGTTTGCAAGTTGAAGTGGCAATGAGCAGGACACATCGTTCGAAGAACTGACAACCGATGGGGAAGAAAGGTTCTTGAGTGGCGACCGCGAACCGGAAGACGCAGCGTAGGAAGGTCTCCCACTAAGTAGATCGACAACATTGTAAAAGTCGCGGGCAACCGGTGGATGCAAATGGCAGGTTGTCGTACAGTGTGGCGGTCTAAGGGGGAGGCCTTCGTTCAGCAGTGGACGTCTCCGGGCTGATGATGATGATGATATCATTTAAATCGATGTGAATAAAAGTAGCTGCATGTATAGGGCTCACCGTTGTGTAAACGCCGCATATCTAAGAACACTGCGGCTCCTGCAACCTAATGTATCTGATGGAAATCTACCTCGGAATCTAATCTATCTCTAATCTACTTACATTTTTATTTTATACCAAACAACGTATATCAAACTTTCGGCAATTTAAAATGTCAATCATTTATTTTGACTTACCGATCTGGCAGCCCTAAGTATAATACATTACGACATCGTCAATCGACTCAGTTTACATTAAGCCACATAATTCGCCGGTTGCCTCACTTATCCCTAAACTTTCTTATCATAATTCAAGTTAAAAGTAATATTGATACCAGCTTACGTCAGAGTTAACTTTGAACCGGTAAAAACTGGTTCCGATTCTCATGCACTTGAGAAATATTTGTCTCATTTGACGCTTTGGAGTGCAATCTGATATTGTTATCTTAATTTTCCTGACGGGTAGCAAACATTAAACGTGGCCAGATTTTGTTTCCTGAGTATTTTGTATCAGGTCTGATAATTATAGCCCATGTCTTTAGTAAATATTAGCGGCCTTACTTAAAAAACACTACTTAGGGTAACAAATGTCATTTAAGTTCTGCTCAAAACAAGAATGAACTGCGCTATACTGATTCATCATCATCATCAGCCCGGACGTCCACTGCTGAACGACTATACTGATTTATCATTTAAATTAATGCTTATTACAACGGAAACCTCACATAACAGGCAAAAACTGAAAAATGTCCCCTATTATGTTCTTATTTAAACATTTGGAAGAGTCAGCTAGGCTGGTTAGTAAAATCTGTTTTAAATACCTACGTCCTTAGTTCAAAAGCGAATAAATTGTATTTCAGTGTATAGCTGTTACTTTTAAATCAACAAAACAGTGCTTTGACACACAAAAAATGCATACAAAGAAAGAAATGTTGTTTTTTTACACAATAAATGGTGTTTCCAACACTCAAATACGAAGATAATCGATTGTAACCATTAGTGTCAATTTTCCTTTTGTAAAATGCCGCAAGCTCCAAGAATTCAACAAAACAAGTCAAGTTTTCGAAAGAACAAGTTCAAAACTCGATGTCAAGTGGCACTTTGACACTATAGTGTATTATTAAGTTTACAAATGAGGGCTGCCACACGGCAACTTGCTTAAACTTTGGAAAAATAACTTATGTTACTGAACATAAGAATTGGATACGAGCCGTTTACAGGAGTAGCCCTTTTCTAACTTTTATTTTTATTGCTTAAGATTAAAATCGTAATTCATAGACGAAGATGTACTTAATTTAAAACACAAAAATAGTAGATCATAGTCATCATTGTTATCATCAGCCGGAGACATCTAGTGCTGATCGGAGGCCAACCCTTGTAGATCTTAGAGCTTTTATTCTCTTTTATTTTTTCATACGGCTTTTATTTATTTCATTTCACCTTATCTGTCCACCGCTGAAACTGCCTTTACCTATTTCAATGCATACTGGCTATTCAAATATCCTAGAATCATTATTATCAAGGTCTTTATGTAAAATGCTCAAATGTTCATGGAAAAGCTTAATAAATCACTGATTAGCACAATAGAGTAGCGTTTATGTATAAGATATTTATCTTTGAAAAAAGTTTGATTTCCGACATTAATGCATAAATAAATATGAACTAAAGAAAACATGTCAACTTCCTAAAATTCCAGTATAAAAACCCGCTCCAATCTCGTTAAACTTTTCCCATCACTTGAACGTAATAAATATGAAGATGCGTAAAAGGAAGTTGTTAAAAGCATAGCAGGTGTAAATTGCTATATTAAACCGATGGCGATCGATTTCATTCTCGTTGATGCGCTTGCGCACCCGCCACGCATGCATATTATTTATGAGTATATAGTGAGTGTTGGAATACTAAATCGTTGCTGTGGGTTTGTAAGCGTGGTAAAATGTTGAAAGCCGATCTAACTTATTTTTTAAACACTTCACTAGCTTTTGTTACGCGGTGATATGGCTCAAAAATAGGGATATAAAAACAGGCTCAATAATCGCCAGGATGTAAAGGAGGGCAACCGGGGCAACTGCCCGGGGCTTCCACAAGAGAGGGCCTCTACATAAATGTTTGCTGAAAATATTCAATTATTCTCTCAATAAATGATTGAAACGCTTGCAAGAAAATGATTATGTAACCTATTTAATTATAATTAGAGGCCTCCACTCCTGTGTTGCCCAGGGCCTCCACACCTCCAAATCCGGCCCTGGGCTCAACGTTGTAACGGTGTGTCAAAATTTCAAACCAATCGGTGAAAAACTTTCGGAGAATTTATATTTTGAAGCAGCACACATATTTTTTAGATTTATCTAATACGTGGGGTTACGCGTAACAGTATAGATAAGTCAAAAAGAGGACCTTGTACTCATCATTGTAAAACCACTTTTACTATGGGGTTTTTTTTGCGAAGTTTTGCGACGCTGAAGTCTCGTAAAAATTCGGTTGTCCCATGGAAAAATTGAATGCGATCTCAGGGTTGAGGTCGTTTTATACAAAATAATTATTTCAACTTCTACCAAAATAGTTCTGAAAGCTGTCTAGTCTACATCGAAGTCGCTAGTCCGGCGGCACATCCCGGCGGGTCAGTTGCCCCCTCCAACAGACAACCATCCAGGCAGCCAGTCAGTGCAAGCCAGTTAACTTTGCCGGCGGCACGAGATTCACGGCTTTTCCAGCCTGCCAAGCTACTAAAAGGGTACAAGCCACCGCGATATGCCATCGGGAAGCACGAGCGGACGACTATCATGAATATAAAAAAAACGCATTTTGCGTTTTTTAGCTATAGATAATAGTAGACAGGTCAAGCATTTTATGAAAGCTCTATTTATTTCATACTCTTGAACGAGCTTGCCAACATAATTCTTTTAAAGTTAACTTAAACTAAAACACATTTTCCACAATAGTCTGTATCGTGGCACCATCAACGATTTATTTGTCATAGAATCAATAAATCCGTCATCGGCACAGATGTGGCATACGATTGCCATAATATTGCCTAATCTATGATCTGTAGTGTGGGAAGAACAATACATGCTCTCTTCTGCAACCTCTGTATATTTTTGGTCTTATTCAGACTGTAAAATATAGAATACTTTACAGTTCTATTACTATTTACGGGATATGCCCATGGGGTTTGCCCGTGAATATGGTGCATGCAACTGCGCCGAAATATCAGCTCATTTCACAACATAATGTAGCGTTCGTGGCGTAGCTTGTCTAGGTGATTCTAAACGATCACCGATGTTAAGCAACGGACGGTCCGGTCAGTCTTCGGATGGGTGACCGTGAGTGGCATTTATTTCGGATGCCACGTTAAATTGTTGGTCCCGGTTGTTTGTTCTAGTTTCTATAACAACAACTGTCAGCCATGTCTGAGGCCTTCGCGCGGCACATTAACTCTGACACTAGGTCTGGCCACTCAGCCTATACGAACTTACTTACAACATAATCACGGTACCGAAATATACCGTAAATAATAATAGCACCGTGTGAGTGTGTAGAGTGACCGTGATAGTGTAAAACAGTGTTTTAGAGAATATTTATTCTGGTCAAAGTTTTAGGTCTGAATAAATTTTGAATTTTTGTAGTGGTAGGACTCTACTGCAGAGTCCGCCTGGGGAAGTACCACAACTTTGCTAGTTATTCAACTGCCAAGCAGTAGTGTGTAAGCATTACTGTGTTCCGGTTTGAAGGGCAATGTTACCAGATAAATTACTGGGTATGAAGAGATTTAACGTCTAATATCTCAGGGTGACGAGCGCAGTGCAGTGCGGCGCCGGATTGTGTTCGCAAGTTCACAATTCTGGCACTGCTACTGTTAGTGGCAGGCGTGATACTTACCACCAAGCGAACGTCTTGCTTGTCTCGTCACTTGAATGTACAAAAAAAACTATTCAACATTATTAGCGTGGGAAGAAAAGAAAATTGTTTAAATTTTTTTTTAGTAACGACATACTTTCGGTGCTAGTTTTCATTGTTACTATAGTAGTGCTACGATACAAGAGAACAAGATATTTTGTAAAATAAAATTGTAGATACACCACAGACTTTTTATAAACCGTTGAAATACTTGAAAATAATGACTGCATCTTCCCAGACGACAGACAAGATAAAATAACTCTAATTCGCATTAATTCACACTAATTATCTAAGCATTTCCTGAATTGGATAATAAAATATTCACACGTTTTTTAAGTATGTAAAACTAAACATTTTAATCGCAAATGTCTAAACATTACGTGCATACCAACATGTGTTATTTAATTTATTAGTTTTTGGTTCAGTTTGGAGTTCAAGGTTCCTCATATTCATGGCCGATACATTTGCTTATTTCAAATATCTTGGCTACACTCCATAAATATACATATCAATTGTTTTTAGGCCACTGAAGTGTTTTCATGCAAGAATTGTAAAACGTATAACAATCTGGTTTTTTTTAACAATTGTGTATTTTACCGTCTTCCTGTTTCTATAGGTTTACAAATATAGAATCAGATGTGCTTTGAGCTCTTGTTCTCTCTATTCGTATTATTTTATTGCGTAAATGTTATTTACATATCAATTTTTTTATGTTGATTTACTCTAATACTGGACCTGGGGTATGTCCTAAAACTGCATCCAGAACCACCGGAGGATGGGCAGCAGCGTCCTCTCAATTAACGGTGGTGAACATTCTGCGATCCGCAAGCCGCCTGCCAAGCGTGGGGATTATGGCAACCCCTCCCTATTAAGGGGAGGGCTTTGTCCAGCAGCTTGTGGCTGATGATGTTACTCTAATACTAAGAGTAAATTGCATTAGTTACATTGGTCATAAATGTTATGTTTAGAGCATTTCTTTCAATAGTTTATCTTCATTGTTTTATATAAACAATAAAAATAATTCGCTTGTGCTAGGATTATCAAAACATTATGTCTGTTTGCCTTGTATTGATATTGTCGATTTTTGAAACATTCATCATATCTTTAAAAAAAAATTACACAATTTAATTATCCATTATAGTTTGTTACCATTGTTTCCTATTATCTGTTACGTAATCAACAGCACTCCAACCTTATCTTTCCCAATAATCATTTAATCTACGTCAATGATGAATTGGAAATCTATTAATAGGCCTCAATCACTGCGGTTTCGAACGTTAATCTTAAATCAACTTCAATTGTATCTGAGAATAAAGATCTTTACAATGAAGCGCAATCTAAAGTACAATCGCTGCCAAATCGCCGTCAATAAAGTAGTAATTGATATAATCAGAGCAATGGATTACAAGACAAGGTCTGTGGTACGCAAACTTGATAATACAGATCATAAATACAAAATACATAATAAGATAAGTCTTAGTGTAAACCGGGAAGGAACGGTTTTGCTTGTAGATAATCTCGTAAGAAAGCACATGGAAGTTTGTTAAGCTTCCAATGTATAACGGGTGTAGGCTTAAACACCGCAATCTGGGGAAGTCACAGGGAAAGTCAAGAAATTAGCTCGACTTTTTTTGGGATCTAAATTGTGAAGTATTGAATGGGAAAGCGGTTGTGGTCATTTATACTTAACAGAGTGATACATCTACTTAGTTAATTTCAGATTTACTAAAAAGGTTTGCGGGAATTTATTCAAAAATAGTCTTTAATGGTACAATTTTATAATATGATTAACAATATCACACTATCCAAAAAAACGATTCAGCTGTTATAGAAATTAATGATGCTCACATATATAGATATATAAAAAAAGCGCGCGCGCACACACACCCAAACACACACACACACACACAGAGAGAGAAAGAGAGAGAGAGAGAGAGAGAGAGGGACCTTGATGTTAAATATATTTAGGTAAAAAAAATAAAAAATGAAACCAATTATGCCCATACAAAACAAACCCTAAAATATAATATATACAGGGTTAGTTATAATCAGGTTCTAATCAGTTAGCATCCTTTTAAGGGCATATTCTGTACATCAAAACAAACAAGTTTCACTATAGGGCCAACATTTAAATCGCGAAAAAAAAACAGCCGTTTCATACATTTTGCCCAAGGTCAATGAACTTTTTGTATGGAACAGCTGATAATATTTTCGCGATTTCAATGTTGGCCCCATAATAAAAGTTGTTTGTCATGGTGTACAGAATATGTCCTTCAAAGAATGCTGATTAGAACTAACCCTGTATACAAAACTTAAACTAATAAATGTATTAATATTAATTTAAGATATTTACTTCCCGCAGCGGCAAGTTTTAAACAAAATGCGAAGCGAAAACTGATGACGGCCGCATTTTCGTCGAAAAGATATCGTGAATGCGATCAGGTGTTTTTACTGCCAATTTGCAATCGGTTGAGCTTAAGAATATTTAAAACGTATTGGGTTTTGAGCGGAAAGTGGAATTTTAAGTGGCAAATCGTGACGCATACGGACTAATTTTGTAAATTTGAGCTAAACTTCTACTGGGGACGGAACTTCTAAATATACCTAAATTAAAACTGAGTTTTATGACTTTTCCCACTAACTTGCATGTACGTCCCACAGAAAAGCGATGGCTCTACCTTTACTTCTCTCCTTAGTGGTACGCCTACGTGCCTACCATGTTACATACTCTGTGCTGCTACGTAGTACTCTTAGATATTCTATTGTACCTACTGCAGGTACTTAGTACGTAGTAAGTTAAATTACATAATTTCTAAAGTAAGTTAAAAATATAAACAAAACATGAAATAAACACATTTATACTTATTTTGATATTCTACCCGGCATAACTTTTTTTTCTTCGGAATAGGTTTGCGTTTGACTACACCCTGCCTGATGGTAAGCAACGGTGCGGTCTAGAATGGAGCACGCTTACCTAGAAGGAACCTTATTACTCTAGATTTGCAGACACCCATATTGTACGTTACGGGAAACACAGAATCAGGTAGCGACAATGATAAGATGAATGGACGGGAAATAAGCGCACGGATTTTGAAGACTATATGTTGAGCGCCAGCTCTCCACTCGCTTCAGTCATAGCCACAGCCTTTGCGACATGCGAGCCGTACGATACGACAATACAAACTTCTAATACATGTACATGTGTTATCTTTTTGTTATGTAGTAATTAGATCGATTTGCAAGCGCTGGGCCCGTCCATTCCATTATCACCGTCGCTGGCATCAGGCAGAGAATTCAACAACATCGCATTACGAATAAAAGATGTGGAATCGAAACGCTTTATGCGTACGTGGGGAATGTCCACCATGTACGAATGGCGCTTTGACTCCACACTACTTTACTGAGATTCAACCATTAACGAATAGTATCTTTCATATTCAAAGAATAACGTACCAAATCAAACGTTACCTTGTCAAAATTCGTTCAGCGGCTACTTACATACGAATATTAATATGATTAGGATCATCTTTCGATACATACCCACTCTCACATTATTTACGGAACCTGTATCAAAATCTCAACATTCTGATTCAAAATCAACACTGCATATATTAAACGAACCGTTAACGTCAAATTACTAACTAACTGCTACTAAATCTGTGTGCATATTATGTTTCAAAGATGCAATATCAAGATAAATTATATTGACAGGAACAAATAGGGACAAACGATAAGTCTTTGGACCAAATTGACACAAATTGTGTGATTAATTCGATGATGTGTTAGTTCACTGGTATGACGTCGAGGTAATGCTTCAGAAAACTATGTGAAAAGATCAATTGGAACTTTAACAAATATTTGATCTAGTTCATTGCTTGCATGCTTTTACCAAATATAGACTGTATAATAATTATGTTTGCAAACCATACATCTCCGGTCTTTCTTAAAAACGTTGTTTAAGATTGCATAGGTGGTAAGCAAGCGTATGGTTTGCCTGATGGTAAGCAAACGCCGTCGACTATGGATATCTACAATACCACAAATATGTTAACACGTCTTTTGAAGAACCCAATGTTAACACTCAACGGCAATGTTATGTCAACGGAAAAAACGAGGATGTCACAAACGTCACTTAATTTTAAATAATAGTATAAATTCAAATGTTTGTGTGCGTGTGTGTTATGCACTTTTTTTTTTAAATTATCTGGTAGATTTGCGTTTCATCGCCATCACACCTGATGTTAAGCGAAGATGCAGCCTCTTACAGAGAACGCTTGCCCAGAAGAAACAGATTCACTCGCGATTCTAACTTATAACTTCTTTATGCTGCAGCGGATCAATTGGTTTGGTTGTAATTTGAAATATAAATTATAGATTAATACATACTGCTTATTCTTAAAAGGATTCGGCTCCCGTAGGATAGCGGGCTAAACGCAGTTTGACGTTGATCCCTAAAAGGACGAATAGAAGGAATGAAAGGATCATGTGAAGGGCTATAATATGTCTTGGTAGAAAACAACTAGATCACGAAACTCTCTGGAATCGAAACGGTATTTTTTTAAATACATAATGGCTTAACTGTTGGCTAAACCGCCGTTGGCCGGTATTTTACTTTTATTTATATATATTAATATAGGAATATGTATTGATGCAAGGCCCATTCTAAATTTTTCCAGATGAATAGTCTCACAAATCGATCACCAACACTACTTTGTTTAACACGTGTTTTTATATCACGAACAGTAGCTCTTTAAAGCTCATAACTGTTTTATTGAAATAGCGACTATCCGCTATCACAATACAAAATCTCACTTTACAGTTCATAAAGTTGTTATTAGACTTTTATGATCTCAATCTTTCTGAAGTGCTAGCGTTAGAGACCACCTTGAGAATAGCTAGCGGCGATTCGAATCTTCTTATTGACTCATTCACGATACGGTTCCACTTAGCTCATTGTGTAGTTATTTCACCAAATATATAATTATTTCTTAGATTAAGAGCACTATTACCCGCTATGTGGTTATTATCGGTCAATTTCCATGTCCGTACTGGAAGATAGTAATCATCGTATCTCTATCGAGCAACAAAAAATGGTGGTATCATGATTTATGTCACTGTATCAGAACCCGTTCAAATTATTATATAAGCTGGTCTAGCCTTCGTCTGGTTAGCATAAATACAGTGCACAAACAACACCGCCTGTATCATTATAAGTAAAAAAGAATGAATAAATTTGAAGCGACAAGTGAACGATCTCCTTGATTCACGTCATTTTTTTACTGTTTTTTGAAGTTGATAGCTTTGTTATATGGCTGCAAATTGGACATTTATAGGTTTCTCACACTTGCAAAGCAAATTGCAAGTTTTATTTCGCACCAAAACGAGATCGCGTGTAATTGCAATTGCTACAATTTACAATTACAACAGACTTACTTTTATGTTGCAAAATTATATTCGGGCAATCAAAAATATTGACAGACATGATATTAAAACACTAGCACCAGTTTATAATAGCATTTTTATAACATACCACGCGTGGATCGTTTTGATTTTTATGGATTAACTAATTAAGAATTTATAAGCCGTGAAGTCGTTAAAAGAGCATCGACTCGCAAGATCTTCATTCATAAAATTCGTTACTTAATGTGCAATGCCAAGGCGCATTCAAAAACAAGAGCAAGTGTATTTACGTTAGGAACATTGAATGAAGAGAAATACATATTGGCGAATGCAAAATTAAGACCGTGAAATAAAATTATGCAAAATCGCAACTAGAAAATTACAATGATAATCATATTCAGATCGTAATAATCTATTGCTCTAATATTTAATTCATAAATTTCTCTCCACCTCTTTAAGGAATCTTTTCCTGTGTCATTCTTCGGTGGATACCAATCGATTGTACACAGGATCGAAATCAAGGCCAGTTTTATCAATATGAATGTATTAGATTCTTGTTGTAGGTACAAGGCAAGTACCGCTGAATGTTACGTACTTAATGCTGATTATTCACAAGTATAATTTTAAAGAAAGAATGCTAACTTTTCCAAAACTATCATAATTCTTACCTCAAAAAGAAAAGGCCTTGGACAAAGATATAATTATAACAGAGCTTAAACCAGTGGAAAATTTAAGCCTAAAAACTACCACAGAATTGTTACAGCTTGGCAGAATCGGAAATTGATGCTATCTAAGGCGATTTATGAATGTAATTCTATTAGATCAAAAAGGCCAAAGAAAAAGGTACTTACTGTAAACGCTGCTGTCTTCGCTGGTGCCGTTGACGGTGCCATCGGGCAGTAGCTGAAGATAACGGTTTTTGAGGAATATCTGTATTGTGCGTGATGTGCCGGTTATATGGCTGAGGTTGGCGGATCGCTGCGCGCGCGGCTCCGGCGCGGGGGCGGCGGCGCAAGAGGCCAGCGCCAGCGCGGCCAGGAGCAGCCGCAGCGGGCGCGTGCGCGGACGCATGGCGCGCCGCGCCCATGGCAGCCGCCCGGCCGCCGTCACTGCACAACGCCTCCCCGCATACCCCTCGCAAACCACCAATTACTCGTCGTCCCGTACAATCACGCGTCGCCCAAAACGTTAAATTGGCGCCCGACGTGGGACAATTTTTGACGCCCGAAGTGGGACAGTTTTTTGACACCGGTTCTAACACATTATTTAATTTTAACTATTGCATCATGTTTCGGTTTTGTCTCGGTGTCGGTTAGGTCGGCGCCGCAACCTATCCGGTGTTTGCGGATTGTTCACACGATCTGTAACAAGTAATGGTATCAGGTTAATAATAGAATCTGGTGTACAAATTGGTAACTAATACGGTTGGTCGCGCCGGCGCCGTAAAAATAATCGGGGACAGTAAACTTAATAAATTTGTATAAGCATTACTATTTTTAAACGTATTTGTTTATCGTTCGTTAGTTAAATTTTGCTTGATTTATTAGCAGAGCCCAAATTCAGCAAAGCCGGTCTCTTGTTGGCCTTGGTAAGATGTACTCAATAAACTTTTCACGCAACCTAGCTTATTTTCTATAAAAAATACTAAATCAAAGAGTTAATAATACCACATAGACAGATAGCTGTCTATCTATTCAGTCTATCTATCCATCCACTGGGTACAGGCCTCCTCTCGTTCATGCCTTCTATTCCGGCCCTGTGCGAGCCTCATCAACTGCTTTCCGACATGCTTGACAACGTCGTCTGACCAACGGGCTGGTGGTATGCTTCTGTGTCTTTACCCGTTATCGGTAAATGCCTTGGACTACCTATTAGAATACCGCAAATCGCCCACGCGCCACAGGAACAAAAGGCCGCCTCCTGAAGCTAGAAATAAGCGGCGGTGGAAGCATGCCACAGCCATTTCTACCGCGTGCGGCGAGTTCATATTAAATGTACGAAAGCTGGAGTTTGGCGCCTGTGGCGCATGTACCATGTGCGGCTAGGCTTAGCTACTGTTAATTTTGCCAGCACCTGACTAACTGTATAAAGTACGCGATGGCAATAGCGCTTCAATAGCGTAACGACAAATTTTACAGCCTAATAACTCTCATAAATTCATGTCTAAATATAAACGTCATACAGAGCAAACATAACTTTAATGACATAATATATTTGTATAACTAACAATTACTTTGCAATCCACGCGTAAAGAAACAAAATCATTTTGATGAAAAAGAAAACATTTACAACAATGACTACGAATTACAACAAAAATAGTTTAATTTGTTACGCTCCGCTCTAAAATAGTTTTGGAGACAGTTAAAATAACAATGAATCTTGTGTAAGACTTAAAAAAGTATTGTAGCTTTTATAACAGAGAAATTACTGGGTATGAGGAGATTTAACATCTAATATCTCAGGGTGACGAGCGCAGTGCAGTTCGGCGCAGGATTGTGTTCGCAAGTTTACAATTCTAGCACTGCTACTACTGTTAGTGTCACGTGTGACGCTTACCACCAGACAAACGTCTTGCTCGTTTCGTCACTTGAACATATAAAAAAAAAATACAAGCGTCGTCCTATATTCAAGTAATATTTTCATTTTAAATGTGATCTTAAATAAGTTTATTACTGACAACTGTTACAAACTCACGCACTCGAGATTGAATCAATATTGTCACGTAATAAAATTGATATTCACTAAATCGATAAAGTAAATAAGTTGACCGTAAAGTTAAGTTTAACCGTTACAACATTTGATGAAAATGATAATTATGATTACTGCTAATTTCTGGGTCTAAGTCACTGATTCTGATCGTTCCATTTCATTTCACCCATATTAAAACGTTGGCCTTGACTTGATCTAAATCACATGAACATGAAAGTGACGATGAGGTCGAAATTGTGTCATGCTTGCCTAGTAACTACAAACTAGTTTTCGTTACCAAGAACAACACAAAATTAAAAAGTAAAACAGGATAACTGACTATAAGAAAGAAAAATTTACCGTTATAAAAAGTCATTGTTCCTAAGTAAACTCTAATTTTCCACATCATGGTGATGCTTCTATATCTAATCTTTGAAACCGTATCTATTTATCAGTTTACTTTACGCTTTCCCCTTCAATAGGATTTTATGCTTGATTTTTCGAACGAAGGGTATTCGTGCACTATTTAGACCAAATGTACAATTTTATATGAATACAGACAGAAAACCAAAGACCAAGTTGATCCAAATCTTTGTTTGTAACTCTGAAATATTAAAATTTTTGAACGTTTAAGTTGTCACTTTTGGGCACGTCGTCGATTGATTGTCTAATCTATTTTTTTTTTTTTTTAAATAGTTGTTTGACCTCTAACTCGCCTGATTTTAAGTGAAGATGCAGTCTACGGTGGACCATGCTTGCGCGCTTAAAACGTGATATATTTAGTTAAATGTTATAAGATGCTTTATACTTGACAAATATACCTTGAATGCAAGATGACAAATTTGCTATATCAAGGCCTTTGCGACCAGATTATTCAGGTCCAATTTACACTAGTGCATCTATACTTAAAGAACCGATGTAAGCATAAAGGTATAAAGTTCATAAAACCGAAGTTCGAGTACTAAAAACGATTTTTACGTGAACACGAACATGTCTGATAAAATTAGATCGTACACGATACATAACATTACAATAACCTTTCTATTTGAACAAGAATTCCTTGAGGTTGAGATTATTGAGATAAGAAGTGGCCACGAGACGATTTTAGAAGAACAAGCTGTTTTTATTACTCATATCATGTAAGATCTGTGTGCATTTGTTTGGTTTATGGAGGCTTAAACATTGCATAAGTTTGAGAATGGAAAGTTTAATGACCGAAGCAATAATTCCAAAAAAATTAACAACAAAACAAATCGAATGAACCGAATCGAACGAAATAATCTTTAATGAAATTAAATTTAGCAAAAGGTAAGCTATTATTTTTAAGACCATAAAAATGTATACTGTAATCTCAGCACTACGATATAAGAAAACGATATTACAAGCAGTAAATGCACCACAGTTTATTTACAGGATATTTAACGTGATTTTGTTGTTAAATAAGCTCCCAATATTTTGGCGCAGTTGCATGCACCATGTTCACGGGAAGACCCTGTCCGTTGTTGTCTGCCCATGAAAAACCAACCAACTACTCCAAAATATTGGAAACTCGTTTCACAACATATCCCGTAAATAATTATAGATATTTAATAAATGTTCTTTCTACCAATATAAGAGCAAAAATCCAATTAATATGTAGAATGTACCTGAAAAATAATATAACATGTTATATTAAAATATACCTACTTAAATATGTATTTATATCAATTGTATACACAAAATAATAGCAACGATCCGCCCACCCATTACCGTACATAATTAATTAAAATTGTGTATGCAAATTTAAATTTAAATCAATACCAAGTGTGTCACTCAAAACAAGAAAAAAGTCTTAAATATCTATGACCACTCAATGTCAAGGTCACCGGCATGCTTGTAGGATTATACAATAATTTATACTATCTTTTATTCTAATTTTATGATCGTATGCTAAATATGCATGCATAATCAGTTGGAGTTTGCATGTGTTTAGTGATATTTATAACACCATTTTTGATAGTCGCTTCTGTTATAATATCGCAACTATCACACGACGCAGGCTTATGCTTAGTGGGCTATAAGCTTACATTGTTATGTTAATTCCGCTTCTAAACACTGCCAGCTAATCTACTTATGTCGTCACTCCATCTAGTCTCAGGGCGTCCTTCGCTACGTTTTCCGATTCGAGAACACAACTATTCTAGCGGTTATGGTTTCGCGACACATATGACCAGCCCACCTCCACTGCAACTGGTTCCGTCGCTGAATTTCCCTTTCCTATAACGTCTACTGCATGCAAAACGTCCCTTTCGCAAAATTACCCTTTCTCAGAATGTAATCTGATTAGTAATTTAGTTCTTCTCATGTTAAAGTATAATTTTTTAATGTAGCTTTATCCTGTGTGATTAAATATTAATTCAACAGCTTTGTGTAATTTTGGTGACAACTGAAGATTATGATGCTATTGGGCTGATTTGATCATGAACGGGCAAAGTGGGCCAGTATCCACCTTCTTACCAGTATAATACTTAATGATAAATAGTATATCCGTCGAGTTACGATCTTATCTGGAACACTTTTTAATGCAAACCTTGTTTTTATAGTGATAATTATTTGTTTTTAATTCTATCTGCGACAGCCTTGCGGAACTTATCATGTCGTCGTATTCTTCCTACACTAAACTTGAAGAGAACCTGCCTAATATCAACATTCTTATGCCTTCCACTGTTACTAACTCAATCATCCAGTGAAAGTGACTGTTTTCAATACATTAGCAACATAGCATTACTCTTGTTTATCACCGTTGAAGGAAAACGTCTATCTGTGCCAGAAATGCGGTTTTCTCAGTTGTTAAGATAGACCAAGATTGTAAGCTTGTTTATGTTCAGTTAGCCATTTATTTATCTTCGCTGTTCATAACAGGAACTTGGAACAAGAATAATAAAATTATTGGAAATTGGCACATTGAGAGGTGCAATTTTCCTAAATATAATAGGTCAGTCTTCCATTGGGTGACTGTGAGAGGCATTTACAAGTGAGCGCTACTGTGGGTAGGACGACACGTAACATTGTTAGCCATAATTCACCGTATAGTAACAGCCATCAAGCCAAGGTCTCAGAGGCCTTCGTGGGTCTTATTAACCTTGACAATAGGGTTGGCCACTCAGCCTGTGCAAAGTCACGTTCTGTTGAATATAATGGTAATGCAAACAAGTGGGCTACTTGATAGTAAGTGGTCACCGTCTCCTTTAGATGCCTGCGGCACCAAATCGTGAATCGGGGTTGGAATCATCATCAGCCCGGAGACGTCCACTACTGAACGAATGCCTCTCCCTTAGACCGCCACACTGTATGAAAACCTGCCATTTGCATCCACTAGTTGCCCGCGACTGCTTTGACAAAGAGGCCGCCCTAAGAATCCAACTGGGATGGGCAGCGTTAGGGAAATTGCGTAATATCCTTCCAAAATCTACCAGGTCCTGAAGACAAGGGTCTTCAAACAGAGTGTGTTGCCAGTAATGACATATGGAACTGAAACGTAGTCTTTAACTGATGGCCTTTTTGAGAAACTCAGAGTCACGCGATGGGCAATGGAGAGAGATATGCTCGGAGTTACTTTGCGCGAAATAAACCGGAAAGGTCGGAATGTGTAGCCGGAATTAACTTATGTCAAATATTGATCCGTGTTATAATTATCTTTATTTTTTGAACACTCCTGATATTATTTTTTTGAGTCCATGCAACACGCACAAAAGACAAACAACAGCACAAATCTGATTTTAAAAGGTTCCTTCCGTCTGCAGAATCGAAGACCTCTTCACTTCCTTGTTTTCTCAAAGTAGGAACCAGCTCGTCAATACATCAAAAGGAAAACGTGAGCCCATTCTAAAACGGTAGACTCTTCGTGCCAAATACTCGCTAAAAATGACATCTTGAAATAGTTTGCGCCTAATTGCTTCAGTCAGGGTTGAGAAACATACGGCCCGCTTCACAATAAGATCAATATTAGGATTTGCGGCCCGCTACCTCTTGTATAATATAGTATGCTTTTGCGGCCCCTCATTTTTATGGCGATAACACTTTTGAATCACAAACAAAAAAGGAGATTGCCGTCATGGTTAATTAAAATCCGTAAAAGACTACTTATTGGCACCAATTTTACTAAACTTATTTCAGTACCCGACTTAACAAACGATTTCTAAAATAAAAATGTAGCTTAATGTTGTTGTTGCTAGCTTGTGCAATCCTACTATATGCGCAAAGACCTCCTGTCGACTTTTCCAGTTTTGACGGTCTTGAGACTTTTGAGTCTAGTGGTTTTTTTTTCAAGCGAACCTTTGACTAATCTAGTTGTGCAGCCCTGTCTTAGCCTAGACCACAGTGAGCACTACATAGTTTTCGGCGTATTTCTGTATGACGAGTCACAGGTCAATGACCTTCGTTATCTTCAGGCCTCATAGAGCTGATTACGTTTTCCTTGAATTTCTATAGTCGCGGGATTTGTATGGGGATGTGAAACGCTGTGTAATGACATGACTAGTGGACATGTCACTCAAGGCAATACGCGCAGTTTAAAAGTGTCACCGCGCGGTATTTTATTAAGAACTATTAAGACTAGCAGTTACCAACAGTGCTAAACAGTGGAATGCGCTGCCCGAGTGGGTATAATTATAATCTGGGTGTCTTCAAGTTGCGAGTGAATCGATTTCTTCTAGACAAGCGTGCTCCATCGTAGACTGTATCTTCGTTTAACATCAGACGTGATGGCTGTCAAACGCAAGCCTATAATGACGCGAAATTAATAAACAAGCATATCAGTAGGTACCTCGTCAGCTGTGCCAGTCCAGCCGTCAGTAGCAACTAAGTACTACAGCAGTATAGATAACACAAAAGTGTATTGAGTAACGTGCCCTCTCCTGTCATAAATTACGGATTAAATTATTTATCATGTGCAAGTAATTGGTCTTGTATCACGTACGTGTATTGATTCAAACAATTAATTCAACGTTATTGCTGCAGAGGTTACAGATAAACGATTGGGTTGAGCAACATTTGAAGGGTCTGTGTGGGACTGCCTTTCGTGTTTTAGAATACGGGAAGCAATATATTCCATAAATTTTCGTAAAACTATCAACGGCCTCACACATCTCATTGCTGGGCATCGGTTTCTCGAAAGGCAGTAGGCCTCCGGGGATCTCCGCCTGGCCCCGGCTGGCTGGCGGGTTGATAACCTAGTCCCATGGAAATATCGCGAAATAAAAATTCGTGTTAATTCCATCATGGAACTTTTCAATGGAACTAGATCCCCCGTTATTAAAGCCCGGAATCGAACCCGTCGTGAGTCCTCATAATTTCGAGTTGCGTCTTGCCTCGACGACTTCAATAATGTTTACTCTTTAATATCGTGACATCTGTATTTACATCTATTAGGATCGAAAGTGCCGATAATGAAAATCCGGTTTGACTTTTACGATTAATTTTACGATTTGGCTTGACGACTCTTCATTTCTAGCGAAAACCACTTCGCGGTCAGAAATAGCCAAATTCTTGGCCACACGCAGTTGTATTCGTCTATATAATCACTGAAGAGAGCAGTCACTATAATCATGGCATCTTTAATATCTAAAGCAGCCACGCACATCGATGATGTAAAGTTAATCAGAGGATGATATATACTCTCATACGTATAACTGGCGATCAAAAAGCCATATGTTTCGCAAGTTATCTCCTTCTTTCCGTAACCCTAAAAAAATCTGCTCATAGACGATACTTGGGGAAGCTTGAGGACGATACTTTTCGTTCGACATTTATTCTTATTGCTCATAGTAAATCATTATTATTGTAAGCAATTAAGTTATCAAATCCTGTTAAAGTTGACAGCGCCGGAGATTGTACAAACATATTCAATAACTTTATACTATATATTAAAGAAAGAAAAAGAAAGGAAAGAAATATAATTTATTTTGTAGCATCAGTAAGGTAATGATTAAGAAAGAGGTATTAAGATTGAACATAAACAATACGAAAATGGTACCTTTTGAGCAACAGCTAGGCGTTTTGTTATTTTCTTAATTCGTATAAAAGAAGTAGGTAGATAGGATTGCAAAGATAGTGAAGGGACATAAAGAGGTAAGGACATTTTAAAACTTCCAAAACAAATAAGCTATTTATTATACAGGGCTAGTTCTAATCAGTTAACATCCTTTTAAGGGCATATTCTGTACATCAAAACAAACAACTTTTAATAAGGGGCCAACATTGAAATCGCAAAAAAAAAACAACTGTACTATACATTTTGCCCAAGGTCGATGAACTTTTTGTATGAAACAGCTGATATTTTTTTCGCGATTTCAATGTTAGCCCCATAGTAAAATTTGTTTGTTTAGATGTCCAGAATATGCCCTTAAAAGGATGCTAACTGATTAGAACTAACCCTGTATAGCGGTCTCTTATAATCTACTTTCCTGACAAATGAACAAATGTGATCAGTAATGTCTAAAAAAGAACAATGCCCCAGATTATATTTTTTCAATCATAATGTTGTGGTATAGTGAGAAATTGGTGAGGAGGTTAGCGATCGGGGTCGATTGCATACAACGAAAATAGGAATCGAGTTAAACCTTAGTCAGTCATCAGAGACAACGAGATCGCTTTTAAATCTTATCAAAAAGTTGTCCCATTATACAAATTCCACTTGAACATAAATAATGTTTATCTAACAGTTAATCCTAGGTTTTTTTATAGAAACAGCTGCCTAATCTGTGTCCAGTACGTGACTCGGAGCACACTAACTTAATAAAGGTCCCGTTTTAGAAAAGAACTGCAAAAACTACGCTCATTGAGAGAAAATTTATGACCTTGAAGAGGTTAAGGCTTGAGACACACTTTTTTAAATATAAGTACTCGTCTACTATTTACTTGAATGTGATTGCCACTCAATGGAATCATTTCATTGATAGCCCCAACTCCAATACACATTATCGAATCCATGAAGAACTCTTATACTTTGTGTTCTATTTTGTATATGCCATTGTACAAGAGAGTTTGAGAATCCTAGTAATATGCTAAGGGTTATAATTATAATTGATCACAATCTTGGCAGTCTACCACAATCTCAAGAATATTTTTAGTGTAATTTCACATTGAAATGTATTGAGGCTTAGTGTAATATTGCGATACGAATGTTCTTGATATTGTGGTAGGCCCCTGGATAACAATCGCAGGGGCTTGTAATCCACCTTTACTTAATATTTATGTTTGATTAAATGTCGCTCAAAAATGTAGTCCTAAAAATTTGAAAATTTTAGACAAAAAAAGTACGTGTCCATTTAGGCTGGGTGGACAACTCAAGCTTTCTATTTTGGCCCCAAAATATATAGATAAAGATAAACAAAACTGTATTGCCTAAAATATAAACAAATGCTACTGTGAAAAAGTTACATAAATTGTAGGAAGATGGTGATAATATAGAACAAAAAACATCCGGGACCAACAATTTAACACGTCATTCGAGCCACGACATCGCTCAGATATAATAACCATTCTAGGTTAGTCATGTGAAAACGTGACGTAAGTTAAGTTGTAAGTTGCTTAACATCGGTGATCTTTCAGAACTACTACAAGCTAAGCTATGAGGGTCACAAGACAATTGGCTTATATTAAACGTGTTAATCCAAGATATTACAACCTTCTGACCAAGAACAACCCGAACCTGCCCAGTTGTTACTGTACGATACACGTACAGTCTCGGGTGTATTTATTTTAAAGTGGACTGTATGAGGTGCATAGAGACACAGGTGAGGAACAGATGTAACTACCCCTGCAAACTTACGAAGGTATTTTGGAAACTCCACCAACCTTTAGTCCACGACCGCCCAAACAGCATCAGCATCCGTCGCGAACCAGGGAACAATCTAGCACGGCCAAACTGCTAGTGGTATAAAGTCCAAATCTTCATAAGCACACAGCACAACGTCACGGACACTGTGGTTCCAATGGAGTCTTCTATGGTAGGATGAACTCACGCGCGGCGAGAGATACGAGCGCGGCGTGCGTCTCATCCGAGTCGCTAAGAGCTTCTACCATATGAACGGTAGTCAAATAATAATTGATGGAGCTAAAATTCCACCTACCCTCATTTGCTTGCTGGGATCGAACATACCGCCCACCGAATTCAACAAGATTGAATTCCCCACATAAATAGATGTAGGTAGAATAAAAGGGATATAACAATCCTCAAAAGAGAGTAAAAAAAAAAAAACTAAATAAACTTACGAAGTTTATTAGCAAGGTGAACCTATAATGTCAAGTGTGATATGTATAGGTAAAATATATAAAAAATAATAAGAGGTACTTATGTTATAACTATAGCGATATAACTAAGAATAAACTTCTTACATAACTTAGAGTTAATTAATTTGTGTAAGGTAAAGGGCAAATTTTATTTACGGGTCGTTTAATTAGACCATTTTTCGTTCTAAGGGTGACAACACGCACGATTTTGTCAACGCCTTCGTGTGTCGCTTCAATTCGACCGAGTGGCCATTGTAAAGGTCGAGTTAAATTAGATTTAAGTAAGACTAAATCTCCAATCTTCGGATTGGGAGGTGAAGAAAACCACTTCGCTCTCTGCTGGAGAGAGTGAAGGTAATCATCAGACCATCGTCTCCAGAATGATTGTGAGACCTTCTGAATTAATTGCCAACGTGTCAATCTATTCAGAGGTGCATCCTCAAACTCATATTCTGGGACAGCTACTAGAGTCCGACCTATCAGGAAATGACCTGCCGTTAATACTTCAAACTCGTTAGGATTGTCTGATAACGAACACAAAGGTCGCGAGTTGAGCACGGCTTCAACTCTGCAAAATACGGTTGACAGTTCTTCAAACGTAAGAGCCTTATCACCTACAGCGCGGATAAGCAAGTGTTTACATTGTTTTATCCCGCTTTCCCAAATGCCACCCATGGATGCTGCATTTGGAGGATTCGTTCGCCACTCTATTTGACGAGCCGTTAATCCACTAAGAATTTCGTCACGATTACGATTGTCGTTCCAGAATTTTGCGACTTCTTTGAGGTGCTTAGCGGCAGCAATGAAGTTAGTGCCGCAGTCTGAATACAAGCATGTCGGGATTCCTCTTCGAGCCACGAAACGATCAAGCGCAGCTAAGAAAGAATCGCATGATAATTGTGAAACAACTTCGCAAAACACTGCCTTTGTCGAAAAACATAAAAAGAGACAAAGATATGCCTTATACCCATTTCCGGTTGTAACGCGGTAGGTCGGCATTTAAAACAAATTATACATTTCGATAGCACGGATCGAATTATACTACGAGCACTAACAAGCCAATAGTTTTTACATAATATGCCTTGTAACGTACGAGGCCCTACATGTAAATATTTGACATGGAAATAATTAATTAATAACTTGCTCGTATTACACTTTGGAAGCAACATCGGGTGCTTCGTATTATAGGGCAGGTCGGCTTGTACAAGGCGACCCCCCACCCTGAGGAAATTGTGAGAGTCCACGAAGGGCGATAACTTTCGTAACGAAGCCACAAATTTTCCTTTTTTTAGGGACATTATTTCTGAACTAAAATGATTCGTTTGTAGAACACGAACTATAGTGTCATGAGCTTTTTTAAGCTCAGAGGTCCTCAGAGGCCCTACAGACCGGTCTGAATGTTTGCATCGCAAGTTATTTATAAACCTATGACACCACGAAATTACGCGCTGTAATCTATTAAATGAAGAAAACTTCTCGAAAGTTTCTTCGAGGTGGTTACAGAAAACGTTTCTATCGTCAGATGAATTAAATGCAAACGTTGCACTATTAGATTTAAGTTCGGGAATCTTAAATTCCTTATTGACATAAAATGACTCGATAGGCCAGTTATCTCGATCGTCACCGAGCCACGCGGGGCCCTGCATCCACTCCGCGGCCACTTCCACGAGGCGAGAGGGCAGCACGCCGCGCGAGCACATGTCAGCTGATCCATTGTTGTGAGTCCTCACGTGGAACCAGGAACTTGGCGGAACCACAGCTGTGATTCGACTAACACGGTTAGCCACAAAAGTTTTTAGCTTGTATGGTTGAGTCTGAATCCACGCTAAAACGTTTTTAGAATCGCTGAAGGCGGTAATAGAATAACTTATGCCCGTTAAGTTTTGTACGACAAAACTTACAAGTTTACTGAGCAGCACGGCTGCTTCAAGTTCGAGTCTAGGTATTGACAGGACAGGATTTAACGGCGCGACTTTCGACTTACTAACTAGCAGCCTGACCTTGACATTCCCTTCATTATCTACGCTGCGTAGGTATAAACAAGACGCGTAACCACGACTCGACGCATCACAGAACGCTATCAGTTGCACATCACTGAAGTTAGGTATTAAGACATGACGCTCAAAACGCAATTCGGACAAGAGCGGCAGTTCGACGATAAATCGATTCCACTGCGAGCACGGCTCGGGTGGTAATTGATCGTCCCAACCGATACCTAACTTCCAAAGATCTTGCATTATACATTTAGCGACAAACGTACAGGGTGAGATAAAACCTGCAGGATCGTAAATACTTGCGAGTAATTTTAAAACTGATCGTTTGGTTTGTTTCGTGTCAGTCATGTTGTAGTTAAAGGCGAAACTATCGCAGGCAGGTAGCCATGTCAAACCTAAAACCTTGAGAGATGACGATAACGTATCGTCCTGAAAGTTAATAGCTGAAACCTGATCCGACTGCATTCTACCTAGCAAGTCGGGACAGTTGCTAGCCCACTTTCTTAAGTCAAACCCGCCACTTTTAAGAAGTGATACTAAATCATCTTGCAATTTGCAAGCCTGTTCCTTTGACTGGCAAGACCATAAGAGGTCATCGACATAAAACCCTTGCGTGACAACCCTAGCGGCTTCAGATCGCGAGTTTTCAGCGCGAGATAGCTCATCTGCCGCCAGCTGATGCAACGTGCGAACAGCTACATACGGCGCACTACGGAGCCCGTAGGTATTCGTTTTAAGTTCGTAGGTACGCACCGGTTCCGTCGGAGATTCACGCCACAAAATATGTTGGTACTTTCTATCGGCAGGATCGATTAACACTGCTCGAAACATTTTCGACACGTCCGCGGTAATACATACATCGAACAATCGAAAATTCATAATTATCTTCAGTAAATCTTGAAGTAGTTTTCCGCCGGTCAAAAGTGCATCGTTCAATGAAATTCCGTCCTTAACCTGGGCCGATCCATCGAATACAACACGTAGGGGTGTGCTAAGCGAAGACGGACGTAAGACACAATGGTGCGGAATAAAATACGCTGAAGGTTCAGTACCTCGGTACAGCTCCATGTGCCCGAGGGATTCATATTCACGCATAAAATCTGCGTAGGCCTTATGAAGGTCTGGAGACCTAGCGAGGCGGCGCTCGACCTGATATAAACGCTTTAATGCCACGTCATAGGAATCACCGAGAGGTTCGTGGTCTGGGTTCAATAAAATCGGAGAAACGTAAGTACCGGTTACATCGCGATAATGTTTTTCTACATATATTTTATCAGCTAATTCATCTAACGGATTGATCGGAACTTCGCACGGCAAAGCTTCCGTCTCCCAAAACCGTTTGAGAGTTTCATTTAAATTATCACTTTCGTAAGTGATCGAGGAGTGTAATGATGTCGCACACGGTACTACATCACTGTTGCTAGAGAAAGGCATCCCTAGTCTTCCGGCTATTACATAACCAAATATACTTCCTAACGCTACTGGTACATCACTATTTATTATGTATTTCTTCCCGTCATAAATGTAAGGAAACAAGTCACCGGATAAAATCATATCAATCGGCGCTTTCTGGAAAAAATACGGGTCGGCTAACTGCAGACTTTTATATTCGTTAACCACCTTATCAGGAATAGGTACGGTTGGCAAATCCGAGGTAATCTTAGGTAATATCACGGCATCGATATTAAATGTAGGTGTCGCGCTATTACGCGGCTGAATGGTACACGAAACCATTCCGTGATTTTTTACAAATTCGCCACCGAGTCCGAAAATATTATACGGACATTTATTTACTGACAGTCCCAGTCGTTGATAACAATCCACCGATATGAAACTTGTCTGCGCCCCAGAATCTATCATAATGCGGCAAGGTTGTAAATTATTAAATGCATCCAAACAATGCACGACAGCAGTACCTAATATAACGGCATAGCTAGTCGTCGACGTCACATGGTATGTATTGTTGATAGCAGCGGGCTGGTCTACCTTGCACGGCAAGGCGGCCGGCATGGCTGGAAACGGATTTGATGCCGGTTTGTTATTGACGCTAACTTCTTCGTGTAATAAAACATGATGCGGTAAATGACAAATCAAACATTTAAAGTTACTCTTACACGAACTTGCAAAATGGTTTTGTTTCAAACAATTGTAGCACAACTTTAATTCCTTAGCACGGCTAACGCGTTGTCCGATTGACAGTTTACGAAACTGATCACACCGGTAAATCATATGATCTCCGCCACAATGAAAACACTTAACCTTAGAACTGGTCAAAGATGCATGCGAATAATTTCTCGAACTACTCTGTTTTACATCACTTTGCTGACGTTTATTTTGTTGTGCATGCGCAGTAGAATACGACGTAGAATGATCCAAAACTTTTATGTGATTCTGGACAAACAAGATAAGCTCATCAAAAGTAGGTATAGAATTTTGATCTAACTTTTGTTCGAAACTTTTCCGTGTATATGGGTCTAATGCCCGTAGTGCGATATGACACATTACGTAACTATTCAAGTCTTTAATGTTTAGCGCTTGAATCGCTTTAACTGAATGATCAAAGTTCTCAATAAACAGGTTCAGGTGAGTAGAAGACTCCTCTGTCAGCGGTGAAAAGTTTAACATCTTATCAATGTACCTACCGACTAATAACCTTTCGTCCTTGTATTTTTCAATTAAACTCTGCCAGACTAGATCATAATTGTTGGCGGTAATCGGAATACTTTTTACGATATTTAAGGCTGACCCTTTCACGCATGACAATAAATAGTGGAATTTTTCTATCTTCGGAATATGTGGTTGATCGTGAACCATAGAACAAAACGTCTCATAAAAGGTTGTAAAATTCTCAGGATTCGAATCAAACGTAAACAACTCAAGTTTAGGTAAACGAGGCCTGCACTCCACAGAGCGCGAAGTGT
The DNA here is from genome assembly GCA_905404285.2 of Erannis defoliaria. Taxonomy (NCBI): domain Eukaryota; kingdom Metazoa; phylum Arthropoda; class Insecta; order Lepidoptera; family Geometridae; genus Erannis; species Erannis defoliaria. The sequence goes on along the minus strand of FR990066.1, from coordinate 2,746,020 downwards.
TATCGCTCTTGTTAGTATGCACTTTAGGTTTATATTGATTTTCGCATAACTTCACACGGAAATATAAATCATCAAAACTTTTCAATTCATGACTTCTAAGAGTCGATTTTGGATCTAATTCCAGTTCCTTTTCGAATATCTCGAATATTAATTTTTCGAACGAACTGCGTAAATCATTGATTTCGGACACATGCATCAAAAATAACTGTACAGTTTCGGGATCGGATAAATCACGGGACATATCGTAAACTACTTGCATTTGTTGAAACATGCGTTGTTTGCGATGAATTAACACGGTTAATTCATTCGACATCGGTTCTTCAACAATGTCTTTCTTAGATGGCGGCGCCATTTTGTGAAATGACACACGAAGCGGTTAACAATACAAAATATGAGTATTTTAACGGAAATACGTTATATTTTACGCAATTACTGTACACAATACATAAATAAATACTTGTACGACAAGATTATATGTGTATAGTGTGTATATATATATTACTTTGAGCAGATTAGGCAACTTAGGTATATGACAAGCCACGTGTAGAACGTCTACAACGTGCATGAAATATAATGAAAAGTAGGGAAAATTGAGGTGAATTGGCACGGCCAATATTTAGGTACGTTAAGAACGTCTTTACAAAAGCAATTACGCACGGCGATAATTACGAGAGGTGATCTGACACGGTCAGAAATGTATATATAGTAACAGAACGTTTGCACTATAATACCTATGAGTTACGAACTCAAAGGGGAGGTAAATGACCAGAATTATAATTATTTCTGGGCATAAGATAGTCCTACTAGGATTGTAATCCGGTTAAATCCGGTACGAAGTGACCAAAAAAGATTGTACGATACACGTACAGTCTCGGGTGTATTTATTTTAAAGTGGACTGTATGAGGTGCATAGAGACACAGGTGAGGAACAGATGTAACTACCCCTGCAAACTTACGAAGGTATTTTGGAAACTCCACCAACCTTTAGTCCACGACCGCCCAAACAGCATCAGCATCCGTCGCGAACCAGGGAACAATCTAGCACGGCCAAACTGCTAGTGGTATAAAGTCCAAATCTTCATAAGCACACAGCACAACGTCACGGACACTGTGGTTCCAATGGAGTCTTCTATGGTAGGATGAACTCACGCGCGGCGAGAGATACGAGCGCGGCGTGCGTCTCATCCGAGTCGCTAAGAGCTTCTACCATATGAACGGTAGTCAAATAATAATTGATGGAGCTAAAATTCCACCTACCCTCATTTGCTTGCTGGGATCGAACAGTTACCGAGTCGAATGCGAGTACTACAAGCTAAGTCATGAGCGTCACAAGACTATACATTGGCTTACGTGTTAATCCAAGATATTACAACCTTCTGACCAAGAACAACCCGAACCTGCCCAGTTGTTACCGAGTCCAATGCGAGTACTACAAGCTAAGTCATGAGCGTCACAAGACTATACATTGGCTTACGTGTTAATCCAAGATATTACAACCTTCTGACCAAGTATCACCCGAATGCCCCAGCGGTTTCCGAGTCGAATGATAGTGTGTCTGTGTCATGGAGGATAGGGAGTTGTGATGAGGAACTTGCGGCCGTACCTGTGTATTTTGTAGACGGATTGTGTGACGTCACACTTATTTGGTCAGTCTGCTAGCGTTCGCCTCGCGTAACAGTCATTCGGGCTTACAAAACACACGTACGACTTTTAGTGTTTTTACTTAGTAAAAGTGAATATAAAATGAGTTGCTGTGTTTCTTCATGTAAAAACTATCGCGGCAAACATTCTGATGACATGAATGGCGTCTCATTTCATTCGTAAGTAATTTTATTTGTATTTTCTAAGGTTCGTTTTAGAAAATATGTAATGTTTCTTGGTGTTTTTAACTAGTTCTAGAGATGGCGCCACTTTATTTAACGTTAACCATAAAAAAATACGTTTCAGAGCACTTTTTAAATTACATGAACTATTCTTGCTTAAATTTATTATTTTTATATAATGTGTTTTTGGTTTATTCCGGCTTTTAAACTAGTGGTTCTAGTTAAAACCTTTGTCTTTAGAATTTACGAAAGCGACATCTGACGAGAGAGTAAGAAACCTGGTGTTTATAAGAGTTCTCCACTTTTTTCGATAAAGCACTTCTCAAAAACTTATTCTGAATTCCGCTAGATGGTAGCTCCATGTGCGGGCTCTAGCGCCCCTCCCGCGAGCCCTACACCTCTCCGCACGATCACGCGTCCTTCTATAGAAAAATCCTTTGATCGCGTCTCTGCTTCTATTACTCTGTGGTCTGTGTAGACACAGTCATCTAATACGATATAAACATACTAACCTATTCTAGGCTCTAGATGAACTAAAATATGACTGGTCTGGTGTCGTACGATTGGGAGATGCACCTAAATCATAGATGGTTGTTCTTCCTGGGTGTTCTATTCTATCTTTGTATTATAAGCATGCATTAAAAAAAAAAGTATTCTAGTACAAGTTTAGCATAGTTTGATTTGGAGCTAGATTAGATGGTGCTGTGTAATAATGTGTTCCAATATTTATTTATTTATACGCTTAAATTGTGGTTGTAATATCCTCTGATAGAGATTGACATTGAAATAACACACAAACATTTGCACTATAAACTTATTACAAATAGTATGATAGATATTTATTTATATACTATGGCACATTTCTATCCTCTCATTAAGCACCATGGGGTCGTAGTACTTAATTACGTCTTACAGGGCGATGACGATGTCCCGGGGAATTAGGATCCGCCCACCAATACTATGGTGCGATGACCTAAAGTCTAAACAGTGGACCAAATCATGTGATTCTTGTATATTATAATAAGATTATCAACAGCAGGTGTTTATAGTCAAGTTGGCGGTGACCTAGAGCCAAACGACGTATGGACATTATAATGATCAGCCCGTTTGATCCTCAATTAATTAGAAAAAAAAACTAAACGGAACAATGTGTAACAAAAAGGTTCAACAATACTGAAGGGTATATATGTACTCACAGTTATGAACCACTTTTACTAAAGGGCCAACCATGAAATCATAAAAAACTGCTGTTTCATACATATTCTCCCAGTTCAATGAACTTTTTGTATGGAACAGCTGATATTTTTTTCGCGATTTCAAGGTTGGCCCCACAGTAAAGGTTTTTCATAATTAGTGATCATTCAGTATTGTTGAACCTTTTTCATAGACATTTTATACCGATGCAATAACGATAGAATAGTGACTTCGGGATGAAAAATAAACCATACCTATTGTACACCAAATGCTATGTAGAATGGTAGATAACATGGTAAGGACGAAAGGAAAACAGTGAGATAAAACCGAATCAGGTGATAAATGAACTTTATAGTAAGATTATTACTCTACATTCCATTGTAATAATTCATGTAAATTCCCTTATTCTTTAAATCTTGTGATAATTATTTATAGCAGTTACGACAATCACCTACATAATGAATACTCGTACAATAGCATTAAAATAAGGTTGGCACGAAAATAACTTGCCGATCGTTAGTCCAAAAACCAGAAGCGGTAGTGACAATGCATAACTTCGGTCTGCTGGGGACAGATTTAGACGCGATATTTTGCGCGGGCGCATGAATTGTAGTAAGGAGAAAGTATCGATTAAAAAGTCTAACTACAATTTGGACTAGATGGAGCTGTGCTATAGCTGTCAGTTGATGTGCTTGTAAGTCTTACGAAATAATTAAGTGTTGGTATCAGTCACATCACACGTTTTATTTACAATTAAATAAATTTTATGATTTAACAGTTATGTTTGTGAAGGGAGTTAAAAGTTAAATAAATAAATACTTGGGCAATAATTTTTATTATGTATTTGTAGGTATCTAATAAAACTTTTTTCGATGACTCGAATCGTACATTTTAGTGCCTATTTTATATACTTTTCGTACTTTAAAGCGAATAAAATACGAATAAAGTCTTTAAGATTAATCATGTGATGTTTCATCACAATACATTGTACTTAAATTATTGCAAACGTTTGTGTGTTTGTCCCTCAACTTCTTAACTAAACTGATTTGGATGAAATCTGATATGGAAGTATCTTAAATTTGAATTAAAACGTGGGCTTCTTTCTATCCCAGAATATAATACGAGTATTTCTAGATGTTCTCAATACTTACCTGATGTTAACTGTCGTGTCTTAATCGCACACGAAAAAAAAAATGTTTTACCTCGACCTTGACCGAAACGTCGTCCCGGTGATAAAATATAATTATGTGTTCAATACTAATGTTTGAAAGTTTCATATCGATAAATTGTATGGCACATCACTATACTGAACTATTCTCGCGTACAGATCACGTGCCCTCCCTACATGTTGAGAGCGCGGTTCATTGAGAAATAAGAGATTGACAGATGTTTGTTAGCTAATCGAGCACCGGAAATATCACCAAACAGAGCTTACAAAGATAAAGCAAAGCCATTCAACATGGCTATGGCACCAGCGTGCTGGTTGAGCTACTGATTGGAGTAGACTAGCTAGGTAAATTGAAAGGAACTGCGTGCCGTCTTTTTAGGAAATTGGATTGACACTAGTTGACGCTTCTAGCTGTCTTTCTTGTTTCCGAAGGAATGTAATATACTATGAAAACAGACTTAATTAATAACAATAGTGTGTTTGGTAGTGTGTGTGTGGTAGTTGTGTTTTACACAATAGTAACACAGCTAGAAGCGTCAACTAGTGTCAATCCAATTTCCTAAAAAGACGGCACGCAGTACCTTTCAATTTACCTAGCTAGTCTACTCCAATCAGTAGGTCAACCAGCACGCTGGTGCCATAGCCTAGTGTGTTTGGTAGTGTGTGTGTGGTAGTTGTGTTTTACACACTATTGTTATTCATTAAGTCTGTTTTCATAGTATATTACATTCCTTCGGAAACAAGAAAGACAGCTAGAAGCGTCAACTAGTGTCAATCCAAGTTCCTAAAAAGACGGCACGCAGTTCCTTTCAATTTACCTTACAACACAAGCTAAAACAAGCAGCCGGTTTGCAAGTTGAAATGGCAATGTGCAGGCCACATCGCTCGAAGAACCGACAACCGATGGGAAAGAAAGGTTCTTGAGTGGCGACCGCGAACCGGAAGACGCAGCGTAGGAAGGCCTCCCACTAGGTAGGTACCAACGACATTGTAAAAGTCACGGGCAACCGGTGGTTGCAAATGGCAGGTTGTCGTACAGTGTGGCGGTCTAAGGAGGAGGCCTTCGTTCAGCCGTGGACATCTCCGGGCTGATGATGATGATGATTGTTATTAAAAAGGATGATCTCTTTTTTTACTTCTATTTTTTTTAGGCATAAGCCTTTATTAACTACAAGAAACTACAAAGACTACTTAAAATTAAGTACTTACTACTTTATGATCTCTTTGATAGACGATTGCTGGTTTGTGCTTGTGGTCCAATAATCACCACGCTTGACCTGTTGCTGTTTGGTCGATTCACATGAACCGTCGAATTTTTTCGCCACATATGTTTTTTTTAATTCTTATGTTGTTCATCTATAACTATAAAAGGCTATGTCCTGACTGACTGACTGACTGACATATAGACAACGTACAGCCCAAACCGCTAAACGTAGAGACTTGAAATTTGGAGGGTATGTTTTTGGAGAGGTGTAAACGCCCACTAAGAAAGGATTTTTTGAAAATCAACCCCGAAGGGGGTTAAATGGGGTGTTAAAGTTTGTATGAAACTTTTTATTCTCTGGTTCGATTGATACAAAACTTGGTATACGTATTCTACTATAAAAATAAGAAGATACGGGTGTCACAGTTTTTTCAAAATCAGCTCCCGTTAGTATAAAAAAAAACTAAGTTTTAGTGATAGTACGTTTGTTTCTCCTTAACTTTGTAACGGCTGTACATATTAAAATGAAATTTGGTATAGGGATGGGGATAGATGTGGGGATGGGGGTGGGGGTGGGGATGATACTGGGAACGGAGACGGGACGGAGATCGGCAAGTTAATATTAAGATTACAATTGGTATCGGGATGGGGATGGGGTGGGGATGGGGTGGGGATGGGGTGGGGATGGGGTGGGGATGGGGTGGGGATGGGTGGGGATGGGGTGATGATGGGGTGGGGATTTGGTGGGGACAGGTGGGGATGGGATGCGGATGTGGATGAGGCTGGGAACGGGGATGGCCGTGTCCATATTAAGATGAAAGTTGAAATCGGGATGGGGGTGGGGATGGGATGGGGTTCGGGATGGGGATGAGAGAGGGAACGGGGATGTGGACGGGGATGGGCGTGTTCATATTAAAATGACATTTGGTATCGGGATGGGGATGGGGATGGGGGCGCTTACAGGGATGAGGCTGGGAATGGGGACGGGGATGGGCGTATTTATTGGTCGGCTGAACAGATGGAGCTGCATTTTTGGATAGGTAGTTATAGCATAAGGTTCGGAAACGGACATAGGCTATTTTTTTGTAGGTCCACGCAGACGACTGTTTGACGGACATAATTATTATAGATACTGTACAGCCTAAGCTGCTAAATTAATTTTTAATATTAAATTAACTTACTTTTAAATGCCTAAACTAAATTTTGAGTGGTGTAAACTTACACTCAGCTCAAGCTGTGGTAGCTTCAGTGAGATCAAGCTCGACTCACATTCTTGGGGTCGCGGGTTCGAACCCGGGCGAGCCCGTTCCAATTAGTTCTTTGAAACTTACGCATGGATAATACCACTGGCTTTGCGGTGAAGGAAAACATCATGAGGAAACCTTCATATTTCAGGAGAAGAAATACGATAGTGTATGTGAATCCGCCAACCTGCACTGGGCCAGCGTAGTGAATATGGCCCAATCGGGGTAGGCCGATATACCATTAGTGTTAAGGGCTGATGCAGAGAAACGCACACTCAGCAACGATTTTGAAAAATTCGCAAGGGGTTCAATGTATCATTAAAATACCATTTTGCCGAAACCATTCATTTAAGGCTGTTAAGTTTTTTGACTTAAGAGATAAGATAAAATAAACATAAACATGTTTCAGAATTTTCAAACAATTTCAAAACTGGAAGGCCACGGGTCAGTTTTTCATTTGAAAAAATATGTTATATTTATAGATTAGCTAATCGAGTGTTTATGCGTAAGAAGATAAATATTTTAAACACATGTACTTGATCCGGTGCACGCACCAAGCACAGCGCTTTCGAAACGTCCATCCCGCGTCGGCTCAGATACGTTAAAACCCGAGTATGACGCGCTGTACCTCGAGCGCCCCCCACTCCAACCCACACCGAGTCTACCTAAGCGATCAGTGCAGCACTGTATTTTATCGAAGTTTCGTAATTCTTGCGATATTTTGGTAATCTTTTTACGTTCTTTGTTATCATACTTTTTCTGCTTAAGCTTATTTCATTTCATTGACTCTGTTGATACGGTATGCAATAATGATGATGCTGTAAACTATCCAGTTGAGTTTTTAAATTCATTAAGACCAGCGGGGCTACCATATCATAGGCTTATCCTGAAGAAAGGTACAACCGTCATGCTCCTTCGGAATTTAAGACCACCCAAATTGTGTAATGAAACCAGGTTACAAGTAAAAATGCTGCATCGTAATCTGGTTGAGGCCATCATTTTGACTGGGTGTGCCCATGGCGAAACAGTGTTTGTGCCGCGTATTCCCATGATTCCCAGTGACTTACCTTATGACTCCAAAAGGCTTCAATTTCCTCTAAAAGTTTGTTTTGCCATGACCATCAATAAGGCTCAGGGTCAAACTTTAAAATACGCTGGTATTGATTTAAGACAGGACTGTTTTTCGCATGGTCAGTTCTATGTGGCTTGCTCGCGAGTTAGCTCCCCTGAAAGCCTGGCAATTTTAGCACCTTCCAACAAAAAATTCCAAAAACGTTGTCTACAAAGAAATATTGTAATCTTTCGGGTCAAAGGCCCCGGCAACTATAGCGTCATTAGCAGACATTTTTAGGGTTCCGTAGTACTACGAGGAATTCTTATAAGTTTGTCATGTCCATCTGTCTGTCTGTTTAAAATTCAACAAGACGGCTTTGTTTTGAAGTAAGTATTGCAAACGCGACATGCCAAATTTGGTCATCCTCAAGAAAACTTAAAGACTTGCAAGCGGCTTGGAAAAAATGCAATAATATACGTATTTTAGTGATTCAATTGAGTTGGGCCCCGATTTAACCGAATTCCAGTATTCAAAATTACTACGCGGGCAAAGCCGCGGGCAAAAGCTAGTAGAGATATAAAAGACTTCACAAAACAAACCGCATGAACATTTTGTAGCAAAACTCGTAACATGTAATGATTAGCATTTGACACTGTCGTGACAATTGTAAACACGTAAAATATTTGCCTTTAGCTAAGTATTTAAACAAGATGTTAATATTGTTTACTTTAAGAAGCATGTCAGTTACAGACAGAGTGTAAATAAGTACTTATAGTAAATTCAGTTATACAAGCTGTTGGTTTGCATTCCCGTCAAGTTTATAGAGGTAGCTAAGAATTAGGGTGCTGATCCATACAGATGAAAGTCTAGAGACAATCCAAATGCTCAAACGTACTAAGTAGTCGACAGCGTACACAGCATGGCGGCATTTCCACGTATGCGTTGGGCCAAATAAACGCCAAGATTTTGATCACGCGTCAAACTAAGATGTTATGGGCAGAATGAAGCTTCTGCTTACCAAAAATACAAAGCCCAGCTAGATAAGTCTAGATATTCATTACGTGAACCAACGGTTTCCAACATTAAAGTAATGAAAGTGTATAACTAATTTGCATAGAATGAATTTACGATGCAAAATTTGCGGGGTCAAGTGGTTTGGATTTTTGACTCAGTTGTTTGTCGTGGCATTGAAGACAATCTATTCAATCGAGGCGGGATATTAAATCATCACAATTTTATAGCTTACATAGAGCTGGTTTGCATGTCATAGATCTTTTATGAAAGTATGTCGTGGTAAAGCCCGTTACAGACTCACATTAAATAATATAGCATGCCATATTGTGACACCTTTATTTCTACACAATACACGCTGCGATAATACAAACAATTACACTACTACTAGGCAAGTACAGATATATTTTTATGAAGTCTTTAACTGATTTTGAAATTTATATAACGTACTATATATAGGTATTTATGTACGTATAGTACGTAATGCTTTAGTTGATAGCATAAACGGTTTGAGAATTATGACGTACTCGTCATAATTCTGCAGAGAGAGAGGCAGAGACTTCGGTAGCTTAATTGGCAAAGCAGTTGGGACGGAAACCCAGAGATTGCTCGTATGCAGGTTCAATTCCTGCCAGAGGTCATAATTTTTCTTACTGTTTATGCTTTAAAAACACGTATAGTACGTACCTAATTACCTATATTACAATAATATATATCGAAATTAAAGTTTCTTCATCGTGTTTGGTAGTCTGCTATATTATTATAATTTATAGCACAAAACAAATATATGGGTGCCCCTTGATACGCAGAAACTTTTTATTCCTAAAATGGTTTGGCGGAAATTGTTCGGCATAAATTTGTTTTGCATGATGGCATCTTAGCAGAAAGGTTTCTTTGCAGTATTTTAGCATACTTATTGTCTGTCCTTAAATTATTTAGCATTTAGTTAGTTTGGCATTGATTTATTAGGCATAATATTGTTCGTTTTGTTAATTGTCAACAATTTTGAGAACAATATGTTCCAGAAGGGTCACATGATTATATGGAAGATAACCATGAAATCAATTATGAGATGGAGTGACGAGGCTGGCGAGCCATTTACCTGGAGGTAAGCATTACGTCTGCCCATAACAGTAGCAGTGTCAGAATTTTGAACGAGCGGACATTTTTTTTTACAATATATATATTTATAATAGTGGCGCTTGAGCCTTGCTTACAATAAAAAAAAACTAATAAGCAAAATACCATGAAATGAATAACTGATTTAGGACATTAAAAGTTGTTCTTTAATCTGATCCTAAATCAATTATTCAGACTCAACCTCATAGATTTTAATAGGTGTGCGAGAAACATAGCTAAAACAAAGTCAGTAACCGACTCTCATAATATACGTAACTACATATTCTAAATAAATCGTACTTGTTGTGAGTAGGAACGCAGGCAGATCTCGTCAATGTACCTACTATTCCACTAGGCTCAATAATAAACTTTGGCGACAATAATCGCGGTACCCATCAAATGCCCAATTGGCTCAAATGGAAATAAACTAGACCGCAGCACTTCAGCAATCACCACGGCTATAAAATACAATTAAAGCTCTTGAAAAAAATGTATTTGGCTAACGCTAAATAGGTACACTAGCGGCTCCCTGCGACTGCGCTTCCATTATTTAGAGTAAACTGTGAATTATTTTCTTATTTTCTATAAAAGTATCGTGTGCTTTTCTAAAATATTAATCGATATTTATTTGTATAAAACGATTAACAATTACTACATTCAATCGTTTCATCCCCGTGGTTCACCTAGGTGTTCCACGGGTACCTTTTTACCCGTGGTCCACCTAATAGGTAAACCACGGGGAATTATGTAAAATGCCCGTGGTTCACCCAATTCAAACCCGTTTATATACTGAAACAAACAAACGTCAGAACTGCATTGAACGTAGAAATGTCATGAAACGAGACAAAATAATAAACTTGTTAAAGTTCAATGACCATGTTATTTTTTTGAAACTAGATATTAATAGGCCTGTCAACAGTATTTTTATTACCAGTCTTCTCGAAATTATGAATTAGTGGTTATTAATTTCAAATTTAGTTATGTCTTTAACTATTCGTCGTCAACATAATATGTTAATATACATATTTTGATACAAGTGACTTAAGAGGGAATCCGGTCTGCAATTCTCCATACAAAATTATTCTCATAATTTCTTCCTGGAAAATGCTTTTAGACGCTAAAGGCATTTTCCAAAAAAAAAATTGCTCTAGACTTAGAGTCTAAAGCAATCTAAAGCGTTCTTTGGCAATCTTCAGTAATTTTTGGAAGGTTATATTTTCTATTTTTGTTAAATATTTTTTATAACCGTCCAAAAATTACTGAAGATTTTCGAAGAGTTATATGTATTTATTTTGCAATTAGTTGCTGAAACAATGACAGAGACATGTCTACAGCAGACCTAGAATTTATAAAAAAAAATATTTCACTAGAGGCATTTTCCCAGGGAAATAGGGGAATAGGTTTGTATGGAGAATCGCATACCGGATTCCCTCTTAACCGTATGCAATAGAAAAATTACTTTTCTTTGTTTCTCATAATGAACGGCATATATTATTGTTGTTGCAACACGGGCATAAATCTTCAATAATTAACCATAACAAATTGGGACTTTTTAACGAACAACCTTATGTAACCATTTGCTTCTATTCATATTCTTTCAAAGACAGATTGATCGTAAATGTCCGCACAAGACAAATTTCAAATATACTGGTTACATTTTAATTAAGACAAAACTTCTCGCAATTTCTCCCGCTAAACAGAATAAACTTGTATACTACGTTTTTCGACCGATAGCCGTTGGGGTATAGAAGTGTGCTAGAGTTAGTGCCATACTAGTATATACCACTGTAGGGGTTCGATGTATGACGTCATTCATTTAGGATTTATTGTAACTTCCAATGAACTCTGCGTATTCTACTGAGTTGATGGATGAAATGAAATTCCACAGCTCCGGTGATCACCATTTACTTTATATTTACACAACTAAATTCATATTTTTCACATGATTAAGGCCTTGGGGATCGCAGAATGCTCACCACCTTTAACTGAGAAGACGCTGCTGCCCGTCCTCCGGTGGGTCTGGTTGCAGTTTAAGGACATACCCAGATCCTAAGACCTAAGATCTTATAAGAATCCTAATATTTTATAAGTACATTAAAAAAAATACAAGAGAGTTTAAAAATCAAATATCGATTGCAGTCTATTAATTAAAGCGCTATTTTGAAGAATTTAAAAAACTATGAAATGATGACTCTATGTTCAGAATTTAAGCTATAATTTTTCGTGGAATTATGCATCGGGTCAAGCCAATCTGTAATAATATCAGTGTTATCAACTTGCAAACCTACACCTACTCCTAAATGTCTAGAGACAAATATTGACACTGTTTTATAACTTGAAGCTACTTCAAACTCGAGTGAGCAAACAACCTGACGAATGGTACCTGTTGAATCTGTCCACATCAGGACGAGGGACTTTACCGAATTAGATAATCTAAATTTTTAAGACTATTACAACTTACAAAAATATCGACAGACTTAAATACAAATAAATAAGTTCCATCCCGTTGGTAATTTCCCCATGTCATAAAGCGATCGCTTTTAGCGATAAGACCGTCACTTGTTGCTCTAGCTGATAAGATTCTAATTTATACGTTTATTTTAATATCTGACACGCATAATAAATTGTTCCTGTCAGTATATCATAATTTTCATTACCACCCTTACTCTGTGGATTTTCCTTGGACACGCGCCAAACATTTTGACTGTACGTTTGTTGTGACATAATCTAGCTCAGTTGGTAGCATGTCTGCCTTCAGAGCTGTAGGGCGTGGATTGGATCCCCACCCAAGGCAAACATTTATGTGACGAACATAGATGTTTGTTCTGTGTGTACATACACATTATATGTATGTATTTACAACAAAAAAAAAATTATAAGTTTTCTATCAGCTATCTAGTTACCATATTACAAGCTTTGCTTAGTTTGGGGCAAGATGGCGCTGTGTGATAAATTTCCAGCAATATTTATTTATTTATATATCTTTTCAAAGTGAGAGTGAATAGGTATTTTCTAACTATGCTTCATCGTCGACCGCATCGTCATTTAACAACAGGCGAGTTGGTAGTCAAGCGCAGACTTATCTGCGATGAAAAAACACATTCAACAACGAAAGAGCTTTGCAGCATACTTAATCTTTTTGCCTTGGCACAGACTAGGAAATATGATAATGGAATGTGAAGTCGGCGACTAACGTCCAGTAAATGGTTCAAGAAAAGGCGATGACTATGATATCTATCTTCTATCTATATATATAAAAAGCTCTGTCCTGACTGATTGACTGATTGACTGACTGACTGACTGACCGACCGACCGACCGACCGACCGACCGACCGACCGACCGACCGACCGACCGACTGACTGACTGACTGACTGACTGACTGACTGACTGACTCATTGACTGACTGACTGACTGACTGACTGACTGACTGACTGACTGACTGACTGACTGACTGACTGACTGACTGACTGACTCACTGACTGACTGACTGACAACAGACAACGTACAGCCCAAACCGCTGGTCGCACAGACTTGAAATTTGGAGGGTGTATTCGTCTTGATGCGTAGGGGTGTATTAAGAAAAAAAAACGAAATTCGGAGGAAAAGGGTGGGAAACGTTTGTATGAAAGTCCTTTGTTTTTGGATCGAAAATTTGAGTTTTGATAGTTCATTTAAAATAAAAAATGCTCTTTACAATATTTTTTGACAGGGACGCTTTAAGGGGGGAAAAGGGGTGGTGGAATGTTTTATGGAAAGTTCTTTGTTTTTGAAGTTATAGTGATGAAAATTGATATTTGGGTAGTTCATTCAAGGGTGTTGGATGGGGGTTGGGGGTTGGGGGTAAAAAAGTGTTGAATTTTGGGAGCGGGCCGAATTTCTTCCGTACGCGGACGAAGTCGCGGGCGACCTCTAGTAATACAATAAAATCACAGATCATATATCCGGGGTTCATAGTCTAGGATTAAAATTAACCGGGAAAACTATTTTCCTTTTGTTTCTTGAACGTTACAAAACAACGCGCTCAGTGACCCGACAGGACATTTACAATGTATGCGCTATTTTTAACATTTAGGTAGACAAAATATAAACATCAGATGCAATCCCGCGCACGAATAGATCAGATGCGGCAGCAACAGACTAATTACAGCGAGATCGGAACTTTTCGTGATTGCATTATCATGTATGAAATTAATCAAAGATGAGACAAGCTGCACGGACATGCCAGAAAAATATGTTAGGTAATGTCTTTGTTTCACAATTTTAATTTGTTTCTTTATTATAGATGTTTAAAGTGTTTATAACTTTTTTTTTAAAGTTATAATCTAGTAAGTATTATAGTATAATTATTTTAAGGAAGTTTTATATAGTTTAGGATATGCGGACTATTAAAAAAACACAATTTTTGCAACTAAACTGATTTTTTACGCTTCAGAAGATCAGTGGGTATCGGTCGGTCGGATCGGTGTTTTTTTATTCTATTCTTTTTTATTATGCTGTGTGAAATGCCTACATTTTTTTTTAATTTTTTTTATTTTGGTATATTTGGAAAACTAACAGCTATAATTAAAAAAATATATAGTAAGAGGATTATAGGCAATAGCCATAAAACAGTTTTCACTTATAGAAAAAATATTATTTTACACGCGACTGCCTAAAAATAGGAGTGTATGGTTCATGTATGTATGTTAGTTTTTTTATAACATCATAACTTTTAAATGCCTAAATAGACTGAGAATGTATGGGGTTTAGTTAGAATCATTACATCATCCCGTGACAAAAAAAAATTTCTTTGGCAGGGCGGGTTTTTCTAAATTACAGCTTGTTTATTTTTTTAGTTCTGTCAAGAAATTTTGTGTAATTGATATCACCGTTTCGTTATCGAAGATTTTTTAATATACATTGTGGCGCTACGGTGCCGACATTAAATTAACACACGTTAATCGGTACACGAGAGTAAATGATCAGAAAACATAAAAAAATAATTTTAAAAAAAAAACACATGGTCCATACATTTTGTCCAACGTCGATGAATATTTTTTTTGGTACATCTCATTCTATTTCCGCGATTTTTTTCACATTGTTTTATGGTTACTGATCATGAATCCTACACGTGTGTTAATTTAATGTCTGCACCGTAGCGCCACGCTGTATAATATACTCACGCTTAGTTGATAGTACTACAATACAAATACTTAGTATCTTTTTTTATTTTAGGTATCATAGCCAGAAGAAGAGGCAATGCAATAACTGCAATACTGCTCAGGTACATACCTAAATTGACGAGCGGCAATTTTACTTAGTAAAAGCTCAATAAAATTACTAATAATTACAATAAAAAACTACTAAACCCATCTATAAAATTAAACAAAATACACATTTAATTTAAATAAATATTACATTAAATTAAGAAGTTAATTGGCACGAACGAGATTTATTATCCTCGACATGTTGTCATGATAAGTGAATTGGTTGCAACTTCTATTTTAATTGACGTTTTATGTTTATTTTGGTTACTGATAATGTGGATTTGATTGTTATTAATCTTGTTGATTAATCCGTATTTATTAATCGTTTTGTGCTTTTTAGATGGTAAGGTGGTTAAGGTCCAGAATACTGCTCGCTATCTCACTCCAGCATTACAACATTTGTAAAGATACGATATGACTAAATATCGTTTCGAAAAAATAAAATCGAAAAATAAACGAAAAAATAAAAATACCTACATTGCAATAGTTCAGAAAAAACAATATCGGGGAACACTCACTTGGGAAGCGCATTCCACTAACTAGCACTAGCAGTTTGCGCAAAGAAAATGCGTACTCATAGTAATTCCATTTCACTATCTTTAATCCCATTTTCCCCTTGTTATGGAAGTAAGGAAGTCGAAAGCTATGAATGACAGCAATCACAGCTCTCAACATCGGGTACCGTATTCGTATTGTTAGTTTATGTTCACTCTGTACAGACTCATTCTTGGATACATCTGTACTACTCTATGTTTTTAAAGCTTAAACAGTAAGAAAAATTATGACCTCTGGCAGGACTCGAACCGGCATACGAGCAATCTCTCGGTTTTCGTCCCAACTGCTTTGCCAATTAAGCTACAGAAGTCTCTGGCTTAACCGTCAAAATTCTCAAACAGTTTTTAAGCTATCAACTAAAGCGTTGGTGGCGCCATCTGTAAATTTTTTAACACAAATATTTCCCCCACCTTGAAACCGTTATAGGTTACGTCGCACTGGCTATATTATTTATATGAATCATGACCTGTAGTGTTTCGAAATCTATACGTTTATAAGTTATCAATCATCATACCTAGAGCCGTAACTAAGGCGGTGCCAGTGGAGCCCAGGCACAGGGTGCAGAACCTGGAAGGGCACAGAAATGATTAGACCAGGACCAAGATTTGGGTCCTGCATGGGCGCAGTTATAGAAGCTCGAACCGGGCGCTTGAAAGGCTAGTTACGACTCTGATAATACCTACTACATTACGATAAAGCTATTTCATAATAAATGCTATATTCATTTTATGCATCATCATCATCATCAGCCTCACGCACAGGCCTCTCTCAAGGCGCGCCACTTAGCCCGATCTCCGGTTTTCCACTTCCAACCACTGCTAGCTATCCTACGTATATCATCACAATACGATACATAATTAGATAAGTATATCTCAGATTTATCAAACTTCAAAGAAAGTTCTCGGATAGAGGGTCTCAATGTAAAGTAACTGTATACGTTAATTAAAGTTTCCAAACCATGCGACAAACAATAAAGGATCCATCAAAACTTACATTACAACATTAACAGCTATTCGAGTTAATGAAGTTATCATCGTTACTAATTGACTATTAAATCTACGGATAGATCAATACTGTCTTAATTCCATCATAGAATATGAAACAGATACGCAAGTCAAATAAAACTTCAAAGTGCCAACTTCTCTGTCAACGGGATTGTAATTTGTATTTATTAAAGTACCTATTCAAATAAGAATAGTGCTACATTATCATCATTCACTAAATTTTTTTTTTCTTTTGGCTTCACTCTTACTATGCCATCTGCCTCAACCCGCAATGCTAACAATATTGTCGATCCATCTTGCAGCTAGAGTTGGTCAACCAACTCCCAGCTCCACTTTAGCTTTACATCCGCGGTTCCAACGACTACTAGGTCCACTAGGTAGACCGACGACATTGTAAAAGTCGCGGGCAACCGGTGGATGCAAATGGCAGGTTTTATTATGAAAACTGACGTGGTTTTGACACATTTTTGTTTTATTTTTGTTTATTTTTGTTTTGAAAAAGGTCACCGGATGTGATCGAAACTATAGTCGGAGTATCCGATTTAATTAAACGTGAGTATTCCCGTATGAATAAAACAAAAATGGCAGGTTGTCGTACAGTGTGGCGGTCTAAGGGGGAGGCCTTCGTTCAGCAGTGGACGTCTCCGGGCTGATGATAATGATGATGATGAAGAGACGAGCTAGACGTTCGCCTGGTGGTAAGCGTCACGCCTGCCACTAACAGTAGCAGTGCCACAATTGTGAACTTGCGAACACAATCCTGCGCTCGCCACCCTTGAGATATTAGATGTTAAATCTCTTCATACCCAGTAATTTCTCTGGTAACATTGCCCTTCAAACCGAAACACAGTAATTCTTGCACACTACTGCTTGGCGGTTGAATAACTGGCAAAGGTGTGGTACTTCCCCAGGCGGACTCTGCAGTAGAGTCCTACCACTACAACCCGGTGGCGGGTTGTAGTGGTAGGATAATCGCCGGATTCCGTTATGACGAACTGTCTTAGAGTTTCAATTAATTGTAACTTCGTGAATTAATAATTTGTTGAAATTAAGTCATTTGTTATATACCAAATGATGAATAATTAAATTATGTCTTTGGCTTCATGTTTCTATTTAATCTATATATTTATATGTTTTAAGTTTTGAACAGATTTGATTATCGTGATTAGTTAAAAACAAAATGAGTTGTTCCATTTTCAACTTTCAATGAATAAATAATTAATAAATACACACGTCAATAGAAGTTTGAACTGCCACTAGCCCGTAACAGAATTTATTTACCCGATGCTACTTTTAGATAAAAAAAAACATAAATTGCGAATATGATTTCTTGAGAATGTAATGTTTTGCATATATGATGTTTTGAGAATATGATGATTTGCGAATATAATGTTTTACTATTATGATGTTTTGCGAATATCATATACGGCGACGGAGCGATTCTACCGCCAAGCAGTGGTGTGCCAGCATTCCTGTGTATCGGTTTGAAGAGTAATGTTCCCAGAGAAATTACTGGGCATGAAGAGATTCGACATCTAATATCTGAAGGTGACGAGCGCAGAACGGTGCGGCGCAGGATTATGTTCGCAAGTTCACAAATCTGGCACTGCCGCTGTTATGGGCAATTGGGCAGGTGCTTACCAGCAGGAACGACTTACACTTACACTCTTACACGTCTCGTCATTTCATTGAAAAAAATATTTAATCATTCGTTTCGAATCGGGTTACTTGGAGATACAATAACTATGCAACTACGTGCTACTATGCAATTTACGTAAGTAGTTCGTATATTAAATCCGTCTTAACTTAAAACGATGTCATGGACAGTACATTTACAATCACTAGTTATTTCAATTTTAATTTAATAACGACCAATTAATCTGTAGAGTTAGCAAATGAGGGAACTTGAAATTCACAATGGGCGGTTTTCAGTTTTATAAAAAAATAATTGAGACAGTGGCTCCTCTTTTAGACTCTACGGACAAGTCAGTCGTAACGAACGCATTATTAAGTAATTAGGTAACTAGATAATAAGTTTTTACAATAGAGTAAACACTCGCCCATAAAATAAATTTTACTGTCGTTTCAATAACATTTTACCCACCTACTAATTTTTATTATTAGTTCAACCACCAAAGTCTAGTAATCGCTAGGCTTTCAGCAAAGATTATGCAACGCAGAGGCGATGCTCGAATAATTGCCTACTTATGACGAAACGGTCTCACGGGCTCAAGTTACCATCAACGGTAAATTGCGGTAAATTAACAACGTATTACTGGGTTGAAAGCTCTATGGGTTATGTTTAAATAATGTAAATTGAATTACCTCATTGTTGATGAGTTAGTAAATATATAGTTGAGAATTTGTAACGGTTAATTTTTAAATTATTTCTCCGCAATATTTCGATCAAATGGTGATAAATTTTCTTTATCATAGACAGAGAAGTAGCTATGTGAGTATTTGTATATTTATTGCTACTTGCTATCTCTTGAATTGAAGTGATGGATGCTTCTCTTTAAACGTACTTATAATGAAATCAACAAACCAGTAGAAAATCTCAACAGATTTTGTATTTTGCATCAGTTCTAATAATATAAGAATCTCTGTCCTAACTTAACGACACTGATTTAGTAAATGATTGACAGACAACGCACAGCCTAAATCGCTGGTCGTACAGACTTGAAATTTGGAGGATGTATTTGTCTTGATGCGTAAGGGAGTACTAAGAAAGGATTTTTCGAAATTCAACCCCTAAGAGGGTAAAAACTCTTGTATGAAACTCCTTTGTTTTTTTACATTTAAGTCTTGAAAATGTGTATTATTTGAAAAAAAATGCTGTTTTAAATTATTTTTCGTCTGAGATGACTATGGGTGATATATAAGGGGTGAAATGGGGGATAAAATTTATATTTGGATAGTTAATTTAAAATAAAAAATGCTATTTTCAATATTATTTTAACAGGGATGAATTAAAGGGGCGGGGGGGGAGTAAAAGGGCGGGTGAAACTTCGTATGGAAAAAAATTCTTTGTTTCAAAGTAATGGTGATTTTTAGGTATTAGGAATGAAAAATGGATTAAAAAAAACTGCTCGGGTTCATTTAAAGTGGTGAATATGGGGAGGAAAATAATTAGTAATTAACCCACCGTTATGGAAGATACCAGTATTTGGGAGCGGTGTGATTTTTTCCCGTACGCGGACGCAGTCGCGGGGGCCTCTATTTTTCAATATAATTTCTTTAACAATGCTATTTAATGCGCAAAACAATGATACCAGCTTGTTTGTTCCGCCATACTGATAATGAGGATCAGCATTTGTAGTAAATCTAAATTTTAATTGATCTCTATAGGTAATACGACTATTTTCGTTAGTACTATATACACAAGAACGCTAAAAACACGTTGATATTAAAATGTATCTATAACTTGTTTCTGTAAACCACTTAATCCGCCTTAGGACGTCACTACAACGAGAGAATCTAATTTTAATCGGGTAATAGATAATACAATGTCACGACCACGATCTCGAAGGATTTTGCTCGTCTGCGCAGTGTCTACTCTATGCCGTGACGTCACCATTAGTCAGTTGGCAATTAGCCGTGGCAAAGTGCTGATTACTATTTTAGAAACAAACAGTGATAGGATGCCGGTCACGCGACGACTGAACCTAGGCGATCTTAGATGACTGTCCCGAAATCATCATCGTCGGCTTGAATCGAGTCACTTAAATAACACTACTTCCCGTGGTCTTTATATCAGGCCCACTTCATCAACTTGCCGATCTCAGACGAATTTTAGGACGGCGATCTATCGCGCAGTGTTTTCGGCCTTGTTTGATTGACAACCCATTGCAGTAGGGCCTTCGCTTTTCTGTGGGCAACCCCAATGTTAAGCCAAGGCTTCTATCTAGAGCATCATTGGAGCTTGCCATGTGAAAGCCTAGAACGCAAGGCGATGTGTATTCAGGGTTAAAGCTACTTAAATGCTCCAAAAAAATTATTAAGAGCGTTAGATACCTGTTTGGAAATTAAAACTTCGATGTACGCTACTGTGTATGACTATAAGTTCGTAATGTTGTTTTAAATCATAGTTCAACGTCTCCTCATACAGACTCACATTTTTACATCAGAAGGAAACCCCTTCGAATGCCTGAATTAACTACAATTTACTTAATATAGGAATTATAAACGTAAGAAGTGTCAGCCGTGGTAGCCTAAAAAGCCACTTGGATGACCGCTCGACTTAAAAATAGTGAGGTAGACCAGACCAATGAGCTCTTTGGAGTTTATGAACAGGTTTTTGTACCACTAACTTGTCGGCGAAGGAAAACATCGTGAGAAAACCCTGCATTTGTCTGGAGAAAAAACCAATGGCGTATGTGAATCCACCAACCCGCAACTAGGCCAGCGTGGTGGATATGTCCCAATCGCGCTTCGAGGCCTAGGCCTAAATTCAGCAGAAGACTATTAACAGGCTGGTAATGCTATGCTAGCATAAGAAGGCTCACGCTCTGCAGAGGGCGAAAAATATCTGCCAATAATGATGAATCACCAGAACTCAAACAATTGACACAACAAATCTGGGTGATGATGGTGTCTGTGCCCATAATACCACGAAGTTGGCAATGGATCTACGGGACTCTGTCGAAGGGTCATTAATGTTGTGGTATCTCTTGGCTCACGTAACCGCAAACACGTCAGTTCTTAATGGAGTCAGTAAGGTTATTTTGGTCTCATAGTCTATAATAATCTACGGTATTTCACATGGATTTTGATAGTATTTTGACTGCCTTATAGCTCAGTTGGTAGCATATCTGCCTTCAGAGCTGTAGGGTGTGGGTTCGATCCCCACCCAGGGCAAACATTCATGTGACGAACATATATGTTTGTTCTGTGTCTGGGTGTAATATGTATTTACAACTAAAAAGTATACAAGTATTCTATCAGCTATCTGGTTTCCATATTACAAGCTTTTCATAGTTTGGGGCACGATGGCGCTGTGTGAAAAATGGCCAACGATATTTATTATTAATTATTATTTTCCGAAGGGTCGTTAAATGAGTTAATTATATTAAACTACTTGTCATTGATTTCTTTTTATTTTTGTGCAGTAGTCTCTGTAGTTTATGTTACGTTAGTAGTTAAATACCTAAATCGTTTTGTTCTATTGGTTAGTAAATCCGTGATTGTAATAGGTCATATCAGTGTATCATGCCACCAAAAAGGTAACTTCAAAATTTTCGTCTATAGCTTGTACTCAGATAAATTCCATACAATTCGCCTGCGCCACTCTCAAACCAAACCACGCTCCATTCACAACCATTTAGAAAGAAAGGAATGATATATAATAATAAGTAACAAAACTAAAGCAATCCAATGATTTCACGAGTTAAATCTGTCTTCGCATCAAAGCTCAAATACGGAAGCGTTAACACCCAAGAGTAGTAGATACAGACGTACTTGAAGCTGAGTGATACTGTCCAAGTATTTTCGTAAAACTAAGTGGTCTAGCCCAGGTGATCAAAAACAGAACTCCGGAATTTAAACAAACGGTTTTAGATGTTACGGCAACTGGGGTCAAGGATGTACATTTTGCTGGAGATCATGGAATTTAATCAGTTTCTTATAAAACACGTAGGTAACCTACGTATCGAAGTGCTAAGGAGCAAAGTGAAACTTTTAAACTTTCGCGATTTGAACACACTATTATGTTGAATACCGGGAGTTAATCGAAAACACAACAGATAAAAATATTTTTTTATGCGCAATTAAGTATTTAACGTAAAAAGTTAAGATATAAGAATTATTATTATTGATTTAAGATAGATAAAAGATAATTTAAAAAAACATTAAAATGTGACACGACTTTAGAATAAGATTTTAGCCAATCATTTCGCATAAGCTAGTTAAACAGAAATGTACAAGTTCACATGTACCTAACGAGAGATATAAAAGCATCTTATAAACACGATAAAGCGTTATTGTATTGTATAGAGACGCATCTTATTTCTTACTTTTGATATTTTTACGATCGAGCTAAGCCGAGTTTTTGACAATAAATCATACTTATGCTACCTTATTAATTTATTAATAAACAGGGAGTATTCTCAAAATAGATTAATTGGATTTATCTAGATTCTGAGACACAAATTTGAAAAAATAGGAAATACAAATTCATGTTTATTAATAAGAAAATGGTGTGATACCTTTATGATCTATACAGCTTGGAAAATTATGTAGCATACGACTATAATATTCTGTTACTTTAATAATTTCATTATAATATCAAATTAAATAACACATAGATAGATCTACCTAAGTTCTTATACAACGTGTCCTTCGAATACCTGCTGGTGTAAAGAGTATCGTTTATAATATACTTTTTTTTCATTGATACGCCAAGTTTCACCAGTCATACATTTTCGGCGCGATTATCAACCATATTCTTATAGCATCCAATCGTGATCATAATTACTACATTTACAAATACAAAATACTAAAATTACCTACCTCGGGTTCGATCATTTTTCTGCGTTGGCCACAAATGTTGTTGTAAATATATGCCTGCACAAAAAGATATTCTGTACTTCCGTTGTACCGAATGATTCTGAACAAGTTAAAACAATACGACGCATGATAGAAATACAGTCAGCCTTGAATGATTCAAATAGTTTTCACGTTACGTCTTCTTAACAATTAGCACAGTGGCTTGCGTCAATAATACCTAGAGTACAAACGTTGATAATGAATAAGAAATATTTATGTTTCAAGTATTCCTGAGTGTAAGAGACAATCTGCTACTATTCTTCACGGCGTTCTAGAATAGACTGAGTGACCATGCCTAGCTCAATATTTTAAACATCAGCCTTGTACCTTGTATATCGCAGGTTTACGAATAACCGTATTACAGAAG
Source organism: Erannis defoliaria (assembly GCA_905404285.2). NCBI lineage: Eukaryota > Metazoa > Arthropoda > Insecta > Lepidoptera > Geometridae > Erannis > Erannis defoliaria. The sequence goes on along the minus strand of FR990066.1, from coordinate 2,722,487 downwards.
CTACGATATCGTTTTGTCTCCTGTCTTTTTCATTTACACGAGCCTAACCTCGTATTCCAAAGCATTCGATTTGTTTCTTGCCTCCTTCGTTCTTAAGTCAATCTGAATGAGACAGGTGACAGAGTGACAGGTGACAGAAATGGTATAGCCCTACCTACTGCTGTCACTCTCATTTATATTGACATCAGAGCGACGAGGACAAAAACAATATTGCATCGTCTCTGCATTACAAAACTATGGTCATTGCATTTTCGCGTAGGCTGACGAGTAGGTATAACGAGTGCTCATGTTAAAAATTTAGACCACCCAAAATTTGTGATAAAAATAACCTGTAAAAAATCTGGAGCCTTTTGAAAATGATTTTAACGGTTCTGTCACAGTGCCGCCAAAAACTTGCATGTTACCACGTTTAAGATGACGGTATTTTCATCGGAAATCTTTCTACTGTTATTCTATGGTTTCTCATACGCGATCATTTACAGGTAGGTTCACTCATCAAAGTGTTCCTATATAAGTAAATTCGTTTTTCTACTAGTGTGATTGCTAAATAAGCTGTTAAAGTCTGTTGAATATTTTTTGTGTTCCATTGGTATCGCTACTTTGTGCTCGAGTACAATCGCAAAAAATCTAACCAATTTTTTATCCGTTTCAAAACCTAGACTTCACATTGAAAGTCTATCTAAAAACTATAATTATCGATAGGTTTCCTCGTGTATTCTATACCAACAAATGTACGGTTTAGAGACTTTCAGACTATACCATAATAATTTCGAATCAATATATCGTAAGAAATATTAAGAATGTAGTATTCTTTCGTGGCAGACTCTGACTCTCTCTTATTTTTCACCTATTTTCAGCCTTTCCAAAGTTACAGCTATTTCTATGGCAAATTTCATCGAGGTTGCCATAGCCGTTTGATTGTGAAAAGGTAACAGAGAGACAGATTCAGAGTAACTTTCGTATTTATAATATTAGGATGATTTATAGAGTAGTCTGAAAGCGTCTTTAGACCGCCTATTCGTACCTAAATGCTACGCACCTATAGCAATACAAACTCATCTATAAAAAGAATATTTTTTGTAAACATTCGTGCGTTTAGGTCAATATACGGCATCAGGTGTTACTAACGATCGAATCTTTGTATATTAATATCACTGGCTAGGCGAATAATTCTCATCGAGTCCATGCCGATTTCTAAGCGTTCCATCAACTATAGATAGAAAGCAAAAAAAAATTAAAAAGTTAATTTTAAGAAGTACCTTTGTAATTTTTGCATTGAGGGAGTTGTAGACAGACAATATTCTTTACTAAACCTGATTACCTTTCTCGATCAAGAGTGACCTTAGAGTCAACCCGTAGGTAGATACTTACGCACGCAGCAATTATTATTTTTTGCATATTTGCCTAAAACTCATTTTGTCACCAATGTTAATCAAGAAGCTGTATTAGTAACAAAACATCAATGACATCATCTCTCTAAAAACCTGTATCCCGTGATCTATCATAGCAATCCTTACTAATGTTATAAATGTGAAAGTATTATTGTTTTATTATTATTCTGTTTTCTTTTTACGAAGGTACTTTATTTTTTATTTAATTTTTTTCTTAGTCGTTGGCATCGCACGTTGTGCAATCTGCCAGTGTCAAGTTTATGATTTTTTCAAGTATTTATATTAAAATCAAGTCAAATATGTCATGATATCACAGTCAGCCACACGAAATTAGTCATAGTCGAGTCCAAGTCATGCCCTAGTAAAATTGTGGCGACTTTACTATGAGCTTCTACGGAATTTTGAAAACAACACAAAAAGACATGTTTTACCACATTATATCACTTGCCCACACTCGTGCATGTAATTCAACACTCAATGAATAAAACACCACCATTTTTAATCATTAATTCGCGAAAAAACACGAGTTTAAGAAAATAATAGAATGCAACGACATGATTTTTCCGTGTTCCCGCCAAAACTCCACGTAGGTACTTATTTTGGGTGCTAACTGACAAATAGTTAAACGGTCTTTTATCTTCTTATTTATTTATTGTTACACTCCATTGATACGAGGGACCGTGCTTTCCTCTTTTACGTAGCTACATAACAGCTGGAGAGAATATACTTTTTTGGGTTCCGTAGAAAATGTACGTCTGTGCAGACATTTTCAGAGTACAATATAATTAGGTTCATTCGGCTATCTTTAACAAGTAGTAAAAAAACATACAAGTAAAAAAAACATTTTTTTAGTTTAATTTGATTGGCATCTTAACCGATTTTTGTGCGAAGAATAGTTGTATTCTGGATTCAAACAGTGACATCTCTTTAGATCCCGAAAAACTTTCAGGTCCTGAAAAACTGAATTTGCGGTTAAGCCCGTGAGGCTCAGGTTAAACAATTAATCTAGGCTTTAAGGGATTAAATACCGTATTGCAGGGACATTAATTATAATTTTATTTCGCTCGTAAAAAACTTAAAATAAATATTTAAACTATATACTAAAAACTACTTATTTACAATAAAATATATATATATATATATTTTTTTTTTTAATAACCCTAGTACCTATAAAACAAAAACGCCGTATATAAATATATACATATAATATGTTGATTATACTAAATTACAGAAATAAAAGTAAATAACACTTCCCTGCTAAATAAGGAACTAATATGTAAAAGAATTACGGTTTATTTAAAATATATTTGCTTGTGTCACACGGGGTGATGAAAAAAATTTAACGATACCCCATACATCTAAGTCTGTTCAAACATTTAGAAATTATGGTGGAACAAAGAAACTCACGTACATTACATACATGAACCCTGAAAACACTACACAATTTTTTTTAGGTAGTAAAAAGCTGTTGCTACCTAAAGAGCATAGAATATATAGTTATATTGATATTGGTTTTATTGGTATATAATTATCTAAGTATATCAAAACGCTATAAAACCTACATTAAAAAAATCAATTGAACTTTTTGAACACAATTTTTTTTTCAGCCTACGTTCGATCTTAATCGGTAACACTATAATTACAAACAAATTAAAAACTAATTATCTACCGATGTAGATATATAACAGTCATCGCGTTGTATAGCTTTATACTTTTTGCAGTAGTGAAATTAGGCAATTTTTTGTGACGTAATTATCTGTAGGCAATTTAGTTAATCTATACCCGGCTCATTTAGTCCAGATTTCTACACGTTGTGGATTAATTAGCTTTCTTGTGATTTTATTACACTTTTTTATTTGCTACTTTTTGTACTGTGGTAGATCGTTTTAGACACGCGTTGTAAATGCTATTTTATAGCTGTTGTTATTTATTTATGTTTCCATGGTAACAGCTAAGGTGTTTAGGTGTATGTGTGTGGTGTCGAAACAACCTAAGAGTAGGGCCTTCGCTTTTCTGTGGTCGAAACAGATTGAATTTTAAAGTAGTAGGTACCTACCATATAACTCTACCATGAACTATTGGGGTTGACCAAATTGCAAAATGAAGCATATTTTTTTAGGTTGTAAAAAAAACACCCCATCTACGACAATCTAAGATTTTTACTATCCTATTCCCGTACGTAGAAACACAACACAAATAACTTTATCTACTTATGCAGTTATAACAGCGTTTTGGTTCCTGAAAAACTGTAGAAGCCAAAATGCTGTCATACCTACATTATTCATGCCTAGTTTCGAAGTACACTAGTATCCACCATAACGTCTCGAGCGGATTGGGTTGGTGGATTTCTGTACGCAAATGAGTTTAATCCCCAGACATTATTACACACTTATTACATATTTTTATATTAATTATGTAGTCGTAGCCTGGTAGGACTATATTGCAGAGTCCGCCTAGAGAAGAACCACACCTTTGTTAGTTATTCAACTGCCAAGCAGTAGTGTGCAAGCATTACTGTGCTTCGGTTTGAAGGGCAATATTACCAGAGAACTTACTGGACATACAGAGATTTCACATCTAATATCTCAGGGTGACGAGCGTAGTGCAGTGCGGCGCAGGTTTGTATTCGCAAGATCACAATTCTAGCACTACTACTGTTCTGGGCAGGCGTAACGCTTACCATCAGGCGACCGCTACCGTTTTGCTCTTCTCGTCACTCAATTCCATAAAACAAAAACACGGCCTCGTTCTGGGCAAATTCCATCAACATGTGATGTACGGTACAGACTGTAGTAAAGGTTGCAAAACATAACTTAATAGTATTAAAATTCTAAGAAGCACTTACACACGCCCATACAAAGCTTATCACGAACGACAATAAAGAAGTAGCGACAATAAAAAGGTCGTTTTCTCTTACAATAATCCATTCAACAGGACGGATGGGATGAAAACATGGCATTTACTTGATAACGTACATACTTTTTGTTTGTGAATTTGATTATATTTATGTCACAGTCACACGTAGATCAAATAGCTTGGAGGATTTAGCTTCTCTCTCTCTCTCTCAACTAGTAATTTTAGATTTTATAACATACTATCTTACTTTATCGCGAATAAATCCGCGTTTTATCACCAACTCACCTGCCAAAGATGAAGCACGCAGCTTTAAAAGAGCTTAACCTGTCCTTAGCCTGATCTTAGAAAGACATAAACTTGTTAAATTACGTTTTCAAGAGTGCGTATTGCCATTTAATAATTTTTTTATTTAGTTTATTGATACACAAAACAGAAGACAATCAATAATTTAGAAAATTTCCACATTTTTTAATTTCTATCTAATCTAATTTCTAGAAATGTTTACACACCATAGTACTTGACAAAATGTAGTGGGAAAAGTGTGGAAAAAACTGCTACCATTTTCTTGAATATGGCCGTGGCCGTAGCTGTAGTTAATGTCTGCCACCACGTCTCCGAAATGGACGTCAATAACAACATTTCAATATAGAAAGTCTAAGGATAGCTATAACTGCTGCCGTCTGTCACCACATAGGCAAAATTTGTAGCGACACCAGCTGGTAAATATTCATAATACAAGAGATAGATATGGATGGTTTGTCCTAAAACAATATTTTACTGCTCAAACAACTTACCGGACCTTGTACCGGACCTTGTCCTCGACCCTAAAATCGTATATAGGTACCTCCTCTACCTACTAGTAATTTTTTTAGAACTTCTACTTTCATGTTTTTGTTTTAATATCTTCTTTTTTGAGATATTTATATTAACGACTTTTTAAACTAGACGAACTAGTAGTTATCGTGGTGGTGAAAGATAACGCGCATGCCCGTGACTCCTGTAACGCTACCCAGACCTTTGATTAGCATAACTAAGCCCTGGGCTGCCCTGCACTGCATTTGCCGCTCATTTGCTTTGAAACATTGATGGCAACCTGGTTATCTACTAAATATGCATCCACAACCACCGGAGGACGGGCAGCAGCGTCCTCTCGGTTAACGGTCGTGAGCATTCGGCGATCCCCAAGTCGCCTGCCAAACGTGGGGATTACGGCTACCCTTCCCTATTCAGGGGGAGGTCTGCGTTCAGCAGTGAACGTTTACTTGCTGATAATAATTGACGAAACGTCTAATTAGCTTTGTTTCTTCTTTTAAGTCAGAATTTATCTACTGAAGCAATATCTCTCGAAGAAGTCAGAGGTAATCAAACAAACAGAGATAGAGTTCACTTCAAAATAATCAGTGCATCACCGTTCTCGTTATGGCAGAACGATAGAATTTATTAGACAAAGTGGATAACTGGCACGTAGCCCAACAAGTCACCTATGCTGTTCCAATGGTGAATGCGTTTCTAAGATATCGCATCTGCATTAGCCAAGACATTGCATAAATAAATAATAAACAATGCAGCTATTTTGGTACAGTAATCATTACCACCTTTGGCCGCAGCCGGGTTAGACTGGATATACATAAACATAATAATACATAATCTTTTGTAGGACTCTACTGCAGAGTCCGCCTGGGGAAGTACCACACCTTTGCCAGTTATTCAATCGCCAAGCAGTAGTGTGCTAGCATTACTGTGTTCCGGTTTGAAGGGCAATGTTACCAGATAAATTACTGGGTATGAAGAGATTTAACATCTGATATCTCAGGATGACGAGCGCAGTGCAGTGCGGTGCAGGATTGTGTACGCAAGTTCACAATTCTGGCACTGCTATACTACTGTTAGTGGCACGCGTGACGCTTACCACCAGGCGAACGTCTTCCTCGTATCGTCACTTGAACGTATACAAAATTAAAATTTATAAAAAACTACCTTTATTTCATAGATGCGGTCTCCCGATTAGTCTACCATGGCTTAGCTCATTGGTACGGGCTTGGGTTTGAACCCGCGACTTCACGATTCCAAGTCGATTGGTCTTCCAAAAGGTTACCACGGCATTTTGAGGATTTTTAGGTCTTTAATGAGCTATGATTTCTGGACTGGACATATGCTTAAGGGGGTGTAATGGGGGATGAAAAATTGTATGGAAAGTTCTTTGTGTGTGAAGTTATAGTGTTGATAATTGGTATTTTGATAAATAAAACTCTACTGATTTTCTATAGTTGATCTAAACAGGAGAAAATGGGGAGGAAAAAATATAACCCAGAGGTATGGAAGGTATTTGGGTGCGGGATGAATTTATTTCGTACGCAGACGGATCGCGGGCCAACCTCTAGTACTTTATTTAAGTCAATGTATAATGTTTACAAAACGCTAGTATAATAGTAATAAGTACCCACCTAAACAGAGTAATGTAAACCTAGATTAGAAGGGCTTACCGCTCGCCTCTCTCCACACATGCGGTGTTCTAGATAAAACACTAAACATAGACTACTTACCTTGTAATACAATCGGAATTTTCTTTGCAGAGAAGTATATCGACTGATATTTAGTCGTAAACTCAAAGTCAAAAGTCAAAATCTTTATTTGTATGATAATGTGTATAGTTCATGGTTTTAAAAGTAATAATATCCATCTATTATCAATCATTGTAATATAAAAATTCTAAATAATTTATTAACAGTATTACTAAATTAAACAGTCAAATTGATTAATTGTATTAAAAAGCCCATCCGTAGATATGTAAACGACACATTTTATTGAATAAATCCTCTAATTCTTTAGAACTCTTTCGCTAACCACTTTTTTAACTGATTATTGTTCTAAACATACAAATTTATATATGAATACATTGGTTGTAAGGTATTCAAAAAGCTAATCACGCGACCTCTAGTATATAATAGAGTAAGTAATCGGACTGTTATAGATATTGCGTGTATAACTGTATACCCATAGAGAGTATACAGTTATACACGTTACGATATATAGAGGACTTCGTTACATAGAGGACTCACGCTCGCTAAAAAGCTTCTTCTTTCGGCGGCGTCGTGTGTTGGGTCGCCCTCTTCCCTCCAATATGGTTGAGGAGAGCGATGGCAGCCACGTGCGTCAACTCGTGAACGGGTGCTGCTTGCGGGAGCAGGGTTGCTCGGAGTGTACACGCAATTTTAGCAATAATTAGTAATACTTAGTTAGGTTCTTTTGGTATATTCATTTTGTAAAGCTTTTAGCTTTTAAGTTATTAAGTGTAAAATTAAGTTAATAAAGTAATGTAAAAGTTGACAAAAGTCACGGACCTGCAGTCCTTGGAATTAATAGACAATTAGACCACCTAGACTAGGTATTATCATGAAAACAATACTTCAAACCACGCAGTGAAACGGCCGTACACTCTTGTTCTTTAAAAATACACTCATATAACAGTTCAGAATTGACGCATGAGCAGACAGACCTAATAGTGGTTGTAAAAATATGTTGCTACCTACCTATGCGTAAAGCTCTTGAAAACGATGTTATAAATAACTAACGACTGGAACTCGCTAATCGAAAGTCGGCAGCGTCCACCCTTCCAACGAACATATTTTCTTATAAAATTAAAAAAAACGTTAACAATGGAGATATAACATAATATAAAAAAACACCTTCTATCTGATCTGGCGCAGAAACGATGACCGGCGAGTAGAAGTGTCCGAGAGAGAAAACCACGAATCGGCAAATTAAGCGTAGAGTGCCCTGAGTATCGATAAAGTAACTTTAGTAACAATGCGAGTATAAGTAAGTACTTAGATCAGTTGGCAGTGACTAAAGTGAAATGCCTAAAATCGAGCTGAGTTACATGCTTTGAGAGAGATATTCATCTATTCGATTATTATGTCGAATAGATGTAATTATGTCTTGGTCTCCGATACTAAAAAGCACCACCTTCCTTTACTATGAAAAGCAGTGTAAGCAGGTCCACAAGAGCGTTAAGCTCTATTTTCAATCCTTAAAAAAGAACACCGGCTATGATCGAAACTTTAGGCAGACTATCCGACATAATTAACCTGATTAATCCGGTATAAATAAACAAAAATACTCCATCTTTCTTCTCTGCATTAAGCAAGTTTATACAGCCCAAAAAAATAAATAAGTACAGTTCATACAGATCAAATTTATGTTCATTGCTCATTGATTTTAAGAAGATTGATGATTCATTGATGAAGAATTGATTTTAAGTATCCAGGGTCCTTTAGCCATCTCACTTTCTATATATATCTACTTGGCAAGGTCAACAGAGCTTAGGCAATGCGGCCTTGGAGGAATCAGCTCAAGAGTCCGCTAGAGCACCTGGCTACTGTCTGTTTAAGCCCGCGGTGACTCGCACCCTACCCAGCGCATACCGTTTCGGTTTTAGGTTGGCTTATATAACAATTGAATAATGACCGCACTCGGCTCATCTGTCTGCAGTGCAGTCTTGTTGTAAACAGACTTCTATTCTACTTTCGCGGTTGCACTTGTAATGGTAGGTATTTTCATAGCATTATTGTTGCTGGAGAAACAGTAAACGGCTTTAATATCATCTGCTTCGAGTAAAAAAAAGATTATTACAGATATACAAGGAGAAATTGTGTGGGTAATACAATAAGCATCTGTAGACTTTACGATGACACGCAATTACAATACCTAATGGCCACCGAGTTCGCCCATCGCCGCAACCTCGTGGTGCCCCCTTGTCTTCGATTGCTTGACTTTCGGAGACAAAGTGTCACCGCAAGGAGAGCATGCCAAGGCGAGATGGGTTTCACTATGCCTATATGCTAGTCAGAACTGTAACACAATAATATGGATCTGCTTGATCACCTACACATGAGTAAGAGTCTACTAAAGCTACTTCCGAAAATTGGTATACAAATTCGCTGAGATCAAAGAACTTGTGGCTGGGCGTTCTTCTTAGGATCTCACTCAGGGGCTTCCATCAAGACATATGGAGACAGACCAATAAACGGGTTTAACACACATTATTTGCACGAACACACAACGAGTAGTATATTTCGGAGTTTTCCTGTTAAAGAAACAGGATATAAAATAAGCGTTCCTAACTAAAAGCAGTTTACACAAGAATAATTTGGATAAAGCCACACATTATTACCAATTCACTTATCTACCAAATAGAATAAAAATATAAGCTACGATATAAGCTACGACACTCTTCATCAGACATGCCACATCACATATCCCGCTTATTTTATCCAATGTCATCTTTATCAACTAGGAAATAAGAATTGACATCAAAATAGAGCTCGAGCCATAGAGGGCTAGTATCCGTCGACAGATTTCTATTCAATTCAGGAGATCCTCACTTAAACATGGTACTGAAACGAGTGTTCTGACAGTACTAAGCTGACAAGGTAGATGTACAGCCTGTCTTTTACCGGTTGTACGGTAAATTTCAGATATTTTGATAAGAATGTCTATTTCTAAAAGCTACGACTCTGTAGTTGGCAAAAAGAATTCTAAAAAAAACCTACCAAGTCAGTATAAAAAAAATTTATTAAACTTTATTTCAGACATAAATGCTATACAGTGTTACTATGTTTTTAAAGCTTAAACAGGAAGAAAAAAACACAAAAAAAAAAAAAAACAGATGGCGCCACTAACGCTTTAGTTGGTAGCTTATAACAGGTTCGGAAATTTGGCATCTAAGGCAGAGACTTCTGTAGCTTAATTGGCAAAGCAGTTGGGACGGAAACCCATAGCGACTGCTCGTATGCAGGTTCGAGTCCTGCCGGAGGTCATAATTTTTCTTCCTGTTTAAGCTTTAAAAACATAGAAATACCATAAGTGTGGAATCACTTCATACAAAAATATTCAAAATATACAGTGTTAGTACTTAGCATACCTATGAAATTATGTTAGTAGTAGTTGTATGTAGTAGTTTTCCATTAAGTAAATTATAGATAATATTTTTCAGCAAGAGGTCAATACATACTCAATTGCAAGTATAGGTAGTTACAACTGAGTATGAGTAGTTCAATCGTTTTTGTATAAGTAAATAGGTAAACTACATAATGTAGACAGTTAAGATAGGTAGATAGATAAGCTGTCTTTATTAACTAAAACAAAATACTTAAGCCCCAGATCACCACGCACCGCTATCTTGTTCAAGCCGTTCACCGTTTTCGAAGATACAAAAAAAAATGGAATATAGAATTTTAAAAAAATATACCGGGTGTTAGTTTGAACACCGTTATTCTTCTAGGATATCATTGTACTCATCATTATGAACAACTTTTACTATGGGGCCAACCCTAAAATCACGAAAAAACACAGCTATTCCATACATTTTGTCCAAGATCGATGAACCTTTTTGTATGGAACAGCTGTTATTTTTCGTGATTTCAGGGTTGGCCCCATAGTAAAAGTTGTTCATAATGATGAGTACAATGATATCCTAGAAGGATAACGGTGTTCAAACTAACACCCTGTATATAGAGAATAGAATTACAAAGGTTCAGCAAAAATATAACTACAACTTAAACAAAAAAAAATGGTAAAATTGGGATTGTAATTTATGCCTAGTTTTATGAATTAAAACTTGCTTGAAACAAAATTGTATTCTTTCTAAACCATTTAAATGTTGTTCTCAGTAATTTCACTACGATTTTTCATAACAGTGTGCAGTGATTATGCCGAAAAGCCAGTTGTATGAAAATATGTTCTATGAAAAGCTAGTAATTTTTAAAATCAGCTAGTAATTTTTAAAATCACTCTTACTCGTAAATCCCCAACAGCAGTGCCACGTAAACGTTGTTTATCATAAAGTCATTGCAGGCATTGCTAGACTTCATTTGTCACGCTCACTCAGCTTCTTAGTGTAGATGCTCACTAAGAAATCCTTGAAGAAATGAAAATAAAGTGCACTAGACTATTCTTATTATCTATCTTATGTCTATTCTTCAAGAAATAAACAACATTTTTTGACGAGTATTTTTGTTCTGGCAGTGTTGCATATTTTTTCTTTCCCTAATGATAACGGAAGTCAGTCGTTAAATAAATGTTCTAAGATAATACGGTGATTTCAACTGTAACGTGTAAGTCTATTTTAGTATTAACGTAGGCATTCTTTCTAAACTAGACTTTGACGAACCTGTACGTCAGAAATCGTCTCATATAAAACTATTGCTGAAAGATTTGTTATTTTGTTGGCATGCTCTTCTACGTGGGCGTTGGTGATGTTTCGGTTCCTGATAAACCTGACACCCGATGTTACACACAAAAACAAAGGGTACCTATGTTAAATAAGAAAAGATAATAAATAATAAAACTAACACATTTTTCTGAAATTTGTGTGCAGACAGTGTCTTAATAGTACATTATGATACGAGTGTGCTATGTTGGTCATTACACTAGAGGCGGTATTATGCGCGCGAGCCGCAGGCGAGCGCGATAAGGAAGCCGAGAGCGTAATGACTAATAGTACAAGAGTTCCATACGACTGTTTTCATCACAATTGCGAGGAAAAAACAATCTTTTTTTGATAATAATTAACCACACAGCGAAAACGTCAACAAACATTTGCGGAAAATGGCGCCCAAACCAGCAATGCGCGCGCAGGTTGACATTTACTTCAGCGGCATAAGAACTCTTTGTTGGTATTACAAAAAAACTGTAAGTATTACCCGGCTATATTAAGAGTGCTTCGTAAACATACGCCTAATTGCAGTCACGTACAAACTAGATTTTACCGGGTTATACCTATTATAGCACAAGTGGCGTAATGTAAAGTAAAAAGCACGCGTGCGTAATAGCTTGGATTATGAGCCTAAAACCGATGTAATAAGGTCCACTTTACGAGCAAGTGTGATGAAAAAGTAATTAAAGTAGTGCAATATTCGTGTCAAATACTGTCAAGTACAAAAGTAACATATTATTGATCAGTTTCCTAAATTAAATACAATAAAATACATTTATTTATTTATTAAATGATAGGCGAGCAGCATTATGATGATGTGCTTATTTCAGTGTTGAAATTCAGTATTTACATACAATAAAACTACTTTATCTATTTAACCTGCTACACAAAAACAAAAAGATTGTATCCAGTTAAAAAAAATAAAAATAAGCATCTTCTCTCAAAATCTCTCTACGTCTCATCGTTCTCAAGACGACCACTCGCCTAGGAAGTCTGCGCGCAACTAAGTTCACACTGAAGAGGAATTAGATAAGGACAATAAACGAAAACTAATTTACATAATTTAACTAACTTAATTTTTTACCATTCAAAAGAAACAAAGAAAGAAAGAAAAAATGTTTTTATTCGAGACAAATAAAAATAGATACACACACAAAAGAAACAAATTTAAATAATTAATAAATAGTGAGCACCTACATTCTTTGTCACGAAACCGATCCCAACTCAGCGTAATGCTGGTTGCCAGCGCAGTTACTCAACATCATAGATAATTTTTCAATTCGGCTTCTTTGTCCACCTTTTGTGTAAAAAAAAACATTTCCCTTGTCTTATCGCGTGTGCGTTCTATCCCTACAACTACTACGTATAATTGCAATTTAAAGGGCAGATTTAAATCTTTATAACATTAACATAACTTTTACTACAGCCTCAAGCTATAGAAGCTTTTATTTTATGATCAAATACAACATTACTATCTAAATCTCTAATTTAAATACGTATTCGTTTTAAAACTTCGTCATAATAAAATAATCCGCTAAGACTTTGATTTACTTGAAGTTGGTGTTGATTGTTACTGTGACAAAGTTGTTTGGTGCTGTGTTATTCTAGTCTAGATATCGGTCTAAGAGATAGTGATTAGTGAAGCAATCAGGCGAGCTATTTACAATCGGTTTATAAATATACTGGCCACTAGCCGTGACTCGGGCTACACATGTTGGTATAGGTAGGTTTTTGACACACTGCGACTGCGTTTCTCTGTCCACGTGACTGTCTCTACCTACACGAAAATATAAAGCAATTTTAATCACATTGGGTCCGCGGGGACCTAGAGCCCATCTTCGAGACTGCCTTATAGCTCAGTTGGTAGCATGCCTGTATTCAGAGCTGTAGGGCGTGGGTTCGATCCCCACCCAGGATAAAAATGTTTGTGACGAATATTAGATGTTTGTTCTGTATTTGGTATCTGTCACCGATATATATTATTATTATTAATTGTTATTTATTTTCAAAAATGTATACGAGCGCCTGGTCGGCGCGACGCGTGATCAAAATGCTGGCGTTTATTTGGCCCAACGCGTAAGCATTGCCATTCAACGTGGCCGCCAGCATGCTGGGTACGCTGCCGACTGGTAGGGAGTTTGAGCATATAGATTGTCTCTAGACTTTCATCGGTCTGGATACAATCTTTTTGTCTTTATGTAGTAGGCTAAGACAAGTAGTCTAGAAGGTTTTTTTTTAACATAACTAGTAGTTAACGCTCAGCTGTAAACCTCGCTACCCCTAGGTATATCTTTTTGTACATAATAATCGAGCATTAAAAATTATGGTGCATGAGCACAAATTTCATTATCATTCAAGATTCAATATCGTATTTCAATGGTTTGCACAGATACATTCGAACACGTAAACAGATTTGTTTACACAAACTAAGACCTTTGTTCAGCTCGGTCAATAAGAAGTGATGATAATGTCAAAAGTTCAATCATTAAGAAAATAACGCATCAGCTAGTAACAGCTTAACAGAAGAAGTAGTCTGTATCACCTTTAACACCCTACTGCTGTGGCTACCCTAGACGGGCGATTGGGCGATACACAATGACGCTATCCTTGTTGTGGATTGACGGATTCATGCACATACGCCATTGAATTTCTTCTTCGGACAAACTACAACCCCCATGACCCCCCCCCCCCCCTGGATCCGCCCTTGCCTGGGCCGGGTGTAGGTCGACTACTGTCATTTTTTCTAGTTGTAATCGAATTGGCGCCTGTCCTAACTAGACTTCGACTCGACTATATGACCCCCCTTACTTAAAAGCTGCATCCGCCCTGGGGGGGTGACCCACCCCCCTGGATCCGCCCTTGACAAACTAATATACAGGTTTCCCCACTATGTATTTCTTCCCCGAAAAGCCCCACATTCGAGATCTATCTAATATATAGATGGCGCTGTGTGTAATAAATGTCCCCCAATATTTATTTATTTTATTTATATACAAACTTTAGTAGGGTTCATAATTCCCAGAAAATAAGCAAATCCAATAGTACTGATCAACTATGAGGATAATAAATTGGCAGGCAAATCCGTCAGATCAATAGCATTTCACTGGGTTTCGGTTCCTCTTCAAGAATTCGGCGTCTTTATTCAATCACCTATTAGTCTCTCTTACTCGCTAAGTTAACTCAAATTATCGTCATAGGATAAGACATGTAAAAAGCGGCTACTTATATCAGTAAAACCAGTTAAATTTAAGTATTGAAATCTGTAATGACATGAGGGCAATCGCTCGGAGGGTCAACCTGTGCCCAGTTAAATACGCGAAACACAAACCGGACGCAAGGGGTAATGTGAAATTGAGCTACCGACAGACGGACATCGGCGTCGTATAGATTTAAAGAGAAAGTACCTTTAGATATGAGAAATGAGCCGGAGCTGGTATCCCAAACAAAAAGTAAGGGTTCTTAATAGAAAAACTATCACCATCATCATTATTGACAGCTTATTCAGTCCACTGCAGACAACACCCGCATTAGCCCATTTTGAAAAACTATGAAAAATATTGTCAATTTTTTTTTGGCCAGGAGATTCTTGCCTTTTGGCTCGATCAAAATATTTTGAAAACTGATAACTGAATGCAGAATTGACAGATCTTTTGCAGACAAAATCTGATTGATTAATTAAATAAATATATAAAAATTGCACTTATGATTGTCCAATCTGGAGCATAAATATAAATTTTGGAATATAAAGTATAACAAAAGTCGTTCTTAAAATGTTGACTTAGGTACTTACTGTAAGATCAAACTAAGACAGAATAAAGTATTATCAATAAAATAAAAGCAATAACTATCCTAGTAACACTCACACCACATTATAAACCTGTTTTTTTAGTGATTGTAAAAACACTTTGTGCCCCTTAGTCAAAGTTGTTTGTTTTGATGTACAAAATATGTCCTTAAACGGATGCTAACTAACACTGTATACGAAGACATACATAACATTACAAAAATATACAAACACTCCATGAAATATAAATATTGAACAAACCAACCAATATTAGTTAAAATAATTTGTAAATAATTGCAGATGTGTAAAAGTGATCAGTAGTAGTTTCATGGTAGCCCCTCTATAGTTTACACTGTACATTTTCGGTGGCTTCCAGTATACCAACCCGTTGCTCGACTTAAAAGCATTTCAGTTGTCTTTTTAATGCTCTCTTTGACTTACCGTGAACAAATTTGGGATGATGTAAAAACTTGATTATCGTCACTCATTTTTGCCATACAAGTTTCGGGATCAACATAATTACACATTCACAATGGAAACATGTGAATTTTAACTGCTGATACTGAGTGATGGATAAAATGACACTTGTAAACCTACAGCCTTACCTAGAATAATCTCGATTCTCTTAGTCACTGTTTAAACTTCTCTGTCTTGTTCTTGCATGTTACACTTCACGTCAGAGAGAAGATGGCAGCGCATTTTAAGCAGTGATTAACGGTTGAGAAGTTTTTTTAAGTAAGACTGCTAGTGTGGACCCCCCTCCCTATTAAGGGGGAGGCATTCGTTCAGCAGTGGGCGTCTTCTGGCTGTATATGTATTAAGTGAAGAGTGTAGAGATGCCGAAACATTTATGATATTTGATATTTTTTATCGTACCGTTTTAATTTTTAATTTTAATTTAATTAATTTATCATCATTTATAAAAAAAAAAACTATGGGTGTCCTAATGTGTACCTGAAATAAAAACATTTTATTTATATTTATTTTATTAATTATTGAAATGGAGAACGTAATAAGGGCAAGAACATGAGACATAACTAAAAATTAAACAGCTTTTTTACTTAAATGGGTTAGACCGGATACTCCTACTGGGGTAATCCCCTTAATCACTTTTACGTAAGAAAATGAGTCAAAAGCATATTGTTTTCCAAAGGAAAAAAATTAATGAAGTTGATAGTAATTTTCAACCGACTTCAAAAAGAAGGTTCTCAATTCGACTAAGTTTATTTATATTTTTTATGACTATTACGCGTCTATGCGATTACTCCTTCAATTATGAATTAATTTTGATCATTTTTTGTTTGTTAGGTAGGTGATACTTCAGAGGCTCAGTAGTTTGGTTTTTAAAACAAAATTACTGGAATAAATCAAAACAACTGGAAAATATGAAGATGTCATCCAGGACTACCTGGATGACATCTCTGTCATCTTGAAATTTAAGTCGGTTGTTTCTATTTTTTAAACGTATTACACGCGTATTTTGCGTATTGCGTTTTGCGTATTACGTAAGACAAAGAGTCAAAAGTATATTCCGTTCCAAAGGTAAAAATATATATATTTTTACTGAAGTGTTCTTGGAACTAATGACTTTTCTAATTATTTGTGCATAAAGAAACCTGCCGTGCGCAAAGAGAGATATAATAGACGTTACGATTTTTAATGTCAGGAGGTATTTTTATGACAATATTTAAAAAAAAATGTAGTTTATAGTCTGAAAGTATTATTATTATTTTTCAATTTTGACATTTCATGATTACAAGATTATTAAAATTCATGTATCTTTAAGTGTGACATTATTGGGATTTGTGATTTATATAATTTAATTAAGTAGGTAACTAATGTTATAGCCGTTAAGGCTATAACCGTTTTAGTTAATAAACAAATAAATAAATATATTTCAACCCATTCCTAGTGGTAAATGTCAAACCCAGCTGCTAAGCCAACACACAAAAAAAATCTAAGGGCTATAATTTCTTTTCTCTGGTCAAACCTGTGGTACATAGGTCAAACCTATACAAAAAAGGGTAATCGCCGCTCTCAAATCTGAACAATCTTCTTATCACATCTATAGGCTACACATACGAGCAGTTTAAACTATCTCTATTTTCTTGATTTCTAAAGCAAATTGAAACTTTGGAAGGCGGATATTGAGACGCATTATCACCATCATCGGTCATTGTAATTTGATTTATTCTAGGTTACGTTGATAAATCTAGATTAGATAATCATGTACTTGATTTAGGTTATGGGCACAGTTAGTAATTATAATTCAACTATTAAAAATACATGGGTGGCTTCTTTAACTTGGCATTTCTTTGTACATTACATGTGGCAGGAAAATGCCTACGTAAACTTAGCCTTTCGGCCGCGTACGAAACTGGAGGTTCGTAACCAGTTGCGATCGAAGACTTTTTGTCCTTGTACGATACCAGTTTTCCAAATATCGCGAACAATGGATTACAGATGCCTGTTCTGGAAGGCCAAATTAAAGACTATACACTAGGTTATGTTTGTAACCTAGGTAATCAGTCTATGATTTACCAGACCTAACACCAGAGTTAACATGCCATCCGTACCCTATAAATTAGTTAGCCTAATGCTGAACACATACTTACCTACTTGTGGTTCTGTACCTTTTGTGTATTTGACTACTAAGTAATTTTCACAATAAACCTTAATCAACTTTATTAAAATTAGTATCGAAACCTTTGTTAGATAATAGAATAATTGTTTCACAAAACATACATACAAATAATAAAACCGTTTTTTATAACCTCGGAATGTCGGGCACCTGAATACAAAGAGTAGTAACTCAAAAAATCATAAAACGCAATAATGTTTTAGTGGTGCTGGGTTCTGGACATAATGCTTATCATTTATTTTTGGGACTTATTGGTGAGTCTGTTATACAAATTGCTACATAGGTTTATATTCAGGAGAAATAAGTACTTATAAGTAATTTGTTGTTTCTATATATATATTGCGTAGGAGATTTTACCAGAACCAAAATAAGGAATAAATGTAATAATCACACTTAGCATATTTTCATGTGTCATTTGAAGCCATAGTGATAGGTAACAGAAAAAATGTATTTAGATTTTTTTTTTATCTATTTGCGTCTCGTTTAAGGGCTCTATGCGCTGCATTTTACTCTGCTGTAAACATATCATTAACGTACGTACCTACAATATGCCTACATTACAACTAAATGTCATCAAATACGGTCAATAGTTTAGTCGTGAAATCGTGAATATTAATAGAGACTTCACTTTCGCATTATTGAGGCCGAATGGTGCTTAATTTTACAAGGAACCCTAATCGTTATCGTTAAAATGTATCACACGATACCGGAATAATTTTCGGTGAACTTTTTAACATGAATTGGATCGCCGCTTACATTCAGAAATGTATACTTAAACTTTAAAATTACTTTACTTGCTACATCTCTGCGTATAAGATATTTATGTTACTCTCATAATAATTCACCACTGAATTCAACTTTATCTTAATCAAGTTAGTGCATAATAATATGGTATATACATGTATTTTTTTCCTAGTCCCATTTTAATTTAAGTTGGTAATGATTCTTACGTTACAGAAAATTTATTCGATGCTTTATAGAGAAAGGCTGTTAGATTTATACGAGATCTTAAGTCTCGAGAATTCAAACTGCATTCTTGTGAGATAAAGACACCGATTCCGTTCCACATTCGGCACGTGTAGTTTTCCGCAGCTATACAATTATTCAGTTTAGTATAACATACCCTATAACTGGAATGGGGTCCCGTGAGTAGACGAAACCTTTGATTTGAGTTTTGTAACATCCTTGCTAATATTTCCATTAGTGATCGATTCTAATGTCCAGTAACTAATCGATATTTTAAATAAAAAAATAACTCAACGTAACAACCATATTTTTGTACTACCTTTATATGCTTAAATTTGGATTTTATAATAAAATATTGTAATACATTATTACGTATTTGTTTATTTGTTTCCACGCAACTGGGGCGAAACAGGGGCGTAGAGCCCCTGTTTCAATTTCAGTTCAATATAATAATACATAGCAACTCTCAACAGAACTTATCTACCAAACTCTGCAGAACCAGTTTGAAAATCTTTCTCGACATGCAGTTGACGTTTCTTTTTGTTTATTACCTTCTTCGTGTAACTTTCCTACGTTATCTGTGACCGCAGCAAGTTTTGGATGTGCACGTGCATTCTACAACTACAACTTTGGGACGCTAAAATGTCGCTTTTACCATGGAAAAAACCTGCAGTTTTAATTAGAAGGTGACACTGTATGACCTACAAATAAGAATGAGAAGTGGTTGATTTTGGTTTGAATATTGCAACCGAAATCCTTTATTGATATATACAACTTGGTAAACTGGAAATTTTGTAAATATACCTGTTATTTAGCATACAATAATTATCAGTGAAGTTTATACTTGGAGGATCTAGCTCTCTCTCTCTCTATATAATCAAAGAGTTTATATTGACATAATACTCTTTTTTTTTAAACCGACTTCAACTTCGTATACCTGGATGACATCTTCATATTTTCTAACTATTATGATTTAAAAACCAAACTACTGAACCGATTTCGATAAAATTTATATGGGAACACCTACCAAACAAAAAAAAAATCATCAATATCAGTTCATAATTGGTGGAGTAATCGCGTAGCATACATATACAAAAAAAAAGCATACAGTCGAATTGAGAACCTCCTTTTTAGAAGTCGGTTGAAAAGTAAGACCCGCAAAATATTATGTGCTAGACTTATTTGTTGCTATGGATACCCATGACTTTCTTTGCATTTATATGAACGATTATTCGTCCATGAAGTATTATTTAAAGCAAGCTAAATTCGTCCAAATGGTTATTGTAATATAAGATCAAACATTCTGCCTACAGAAAAACAAATTATATCTATAGCATTATAGCACATATTTTATATTTAAAGCCGACCTTGAGACGGTTTTGAGATCTTTGAACTATATGTATTATACTTCTATGAAAGATATAGAAATTAATTTTGTAAACGTGACGTAAAGTTTATTGGAGAATCATAGTGCATTAAGAAACTCCTTACTTATCCATCTGTCTTTATTTGCTGGCTATGTATCACAATCTATCATTAAAACACCGCCTTATAAGATAAACAGTTATTGTTCAAATAATAATAAATTTTAAGTCTATGAATATTTAAAAAGAGTTTTATAATGTACGACCTCTTGCTGGCCTATGTTGCGACCTCGTACGCACAGATTTTATCCTCGTTGAACCCCATAATTTATCCAGGTCGCAAATTATTTTTTCGAATATCTACAAGTCTCAAGCAGTAGGAACATGAGTAATTAGCTAGTTATAATATAGTTTTATTATATGTGATTGATTCAGGCGTTACTTTGCGGAAGTCCATTGTTATCAAAATTGTTTTTTTTTGTTAATTTCTAGTGTTTTTCCGCTGTAATATCGTTTCGAGTGCTCATATTTTAAGCTGTTTCAATGTAATATAATTCTGAAACAAAATAATGTTGATTAAGCTGTAAATTGATAATAATTAATAACATACAAAAATAATATGAGCAATAAGTAATAAAACAAAAATAATTATATCACCCTTAATCCTTTAGAAGTACTCGGTTGCCGACACGTGTTTCACCTCTGCACGAAGAATCCTCAGGACGTGTTGACTCCTCAAGCCCCGGCTGAGCGCTTGAGGAGTCAACACGTTCAGGTTTAATTGACTATTTGTTTCAGGTTTAATTTATTTTTTGTTTCAGGTTAGGTTCAATTTCAATTTACGTTGATAATTACAGTAGATTTTAGTTTGTTCCGTCATCCTATGATTACTCGAAACGATATTACAGCGAAATTAAAACTGTTTATTTCTAGTGTTAAAAACACTAGAAATAAACAGAAAAAATAATTTTAGTTTTAATACATAATTGTGTACAAATAAAGTACTAGGCTGACGTTTTTATAAAGAGAGAGTTGTATTTCTTGGCATTAAACATACATTAAGTACCTACTTCCTTAACTTTTTCGTAAACGACGTTGATTTTCTCAATAAAATAACATCGCTGTTAACATGCTTTCGACATATTTTATTTGAAGAAATTCTTGTTCTAAATCATTCTAAGAGGTTCCAGGTGTCAAGACCACATTTTATACGACAATATTTCACCCCATTATCAGTCCTGGCAAATAGACTGTGACCCTTTCTTTGATACCCTTCAAAGATATAAAACAAGGCGTTACGCAAGTACACAGGGATCGTTAAACGAAAGGGCATATTAACGACTAGTGATGTCACTAGAATCTTTTAACAGGACGATAATACTACTGCATACAATCACATAAATATAAATTAATATTAGTTGTTATTGTAATATGCTCCACAAAATAAGCAACTCATTATAAAATGTGATAATATTGTAAATGTGATCAATGAATAAAATGTTACGCACCTAGCATCTAATATAGGTACTCAAGTTAGGCAAACAACACATTTTAGATTTTTTGATTAATATTCTAATTAATTTTGTTTTCTTTGCCCGTTTAATAAATTTGATGCCATTTGTAAAGAAACAATTAACTTATTTTACAAATAGATATCTATTAGGTACAATCTATACAAATAGTAATTATTACAGATGATATTATAATAGGGAGAGTAAAGCATAATGAGACAAATAAATGGCTAAATATAGTACCTGTCTAATTATAATTGAAGAATCTCACTAAACATCTTGATTTTGCTTAAAAGGCAATATTATAATCACAGCCAGTGTGACTATAACAATTGCGTTGGCAATCGCTTAAAGCAACTAAGGGCTTAGCAGACATGACCGAACGTATGCCTACGTCCATCTCTATTCCCTATTAACGATTCCCTTGAACTAGGAAGTGATTTGAACTATTTTGGTGAGTTACAGTTTGACGGTCTGAACGGTTTCGCAATGGGCGTGTGTCAACAGCTTTCTTGACATTTAAGCTATTTGTTGTTTAAATAGACTGCTCAGAGCTAAACGGCTACAATGGTCGGAACTGTAAGCATAAAGTCATAAATTTTGTTAAGCAAACTATCGGTTAGAGAGTTATAAATTATGAATGAATAATGGTTATCCTAAATGATAAACGAATAAAAAAAGAAAAATGTATTGATATTTGTTCCTTTCTTAGATTTTTTTATTTGTAAATCTTGTCGTGTGTAAGAACTGAAGAGCTTCTGTGAAACTTTATATATATTTATTATATAAAATAAAAATTGTATATAGTCAAGCACTAAAATATGGTAACGTGCGTAAGAAAATGCCTACGTGCAGAATTAGACGTACGCACACATATAAAATGTATGACGCGAAATAATCAAATCTCGACGATACAAATGACGTTAACCTTTACGATATTTGAGCTGCTACAGGCGAGTGATAAAAACCTGTTTCCAGTCACGTGGCATTTACTACGTTTACAAAATCTGCGGTGTTTTTTATATGCACCAATAGATCATTCAATTTGAAGTGGTCTTAAAGCTAGCTCGTATTTTTTTTTTTACTAGGTTGTGTGTTTTTTGCTACGGGCCATCTAGATGTTCTATGATCTAGATAGAAGTCTAGGCATTGTTGTTACAGTTATCTAGTTTTTTGATTCAAAAAATGGTTTTGTACACGCTTTGCAATTTTTTCAATGTTTTGTTTTAATTTGAAGAAGATTTTTATAAAAAGTATACTGAGTTTCGATCCTAATTTTAAGACAGCCTATACTAAACAACTAAAACTAAACCAACGTGAAAATAAATGGAGATTGTTTAGTATATGTGTATACTATAAGCTAAAAATATTTTAGCAATACTTTTAGATAGGTAGTTTAAACGATCTCTAATTTTGAGCAAAGTAAGCCTAAAATGCAGGCCGCGTTGTTCCGTATTCAATATCAATGTATTGGCCATTGTAAAATTTTATTTGCACTTTACAACCTGAAATGCTTATATTAAAATCACAACATAATCAAATAATAATGTATTCTATATACTTAGATTTACACATCCTAATATTTTTGTTACCTAGATTTTATAATTAGAGTGACGGGTTTCAATCACATGATTTCTTATTCGTTCACGAAGCTATATTTAAAACCAAGTCACTACGTTCTATTTATATGGATTCAAAGGTTTAAAACACGTGATGCGGCATTTTAATCGAATTCTCTAAATTAAGGTTAATTGACTTTTCTGTTTTCGGTTATTGATTTTCAAACGTCTGTTTGTTAACCAGCTGGCATCAAGACTTCTCACCATCAGCAGGTTAATTTGAGATGGGGCCAATCAATCTTATAGATAACTTAGAGTCCACAACCTTCTCAAGTTAGCGGGCTACAAAATTTTATATTTTAGGTTAATCATATTCATACGTCTTTATGCTATGGGAATTGTTTATGAGTATATGACTCCTAAGTAGATATAGTCTTAACCATGGTCGTATAAATTTAAACACTTCAACTTCAGTGATTGCACCAATTTCTGTTACATGTTCAATTATAATTGTAAAGTCACACAAAGTCAGGTGTACTAATTAAATATAATTCGGCGTACCAATATAATTAATTTGGTTCAACACAAATCCTTCAGGTCTTATTCGCCCTTGGAAATTCTACGTTACTATTTTACTGTCGTCTTGGCCACAATTATCTTTTGATTTGAATAATTTAATACCTAGCGTTTAGTATGACGATTGTCTTACTAAACATCGTTCAATGAAATATGATAAAGTATGGTCACAGTATAATTGAATCAGTCTTTGCAATTGAGGGATCACAATACTTAGGATTAAAGGCTAGAGGTAATCATAATTTGTTTAAGTCACTTTCTCGCGTTTACCATTAGAATCGCGGTCTTATCTGATTGTCGTAATATTTCATTGAGTCATAATTTCTAACACCTTTACTAAATAAGGCGAACTACAAATCTTTGTCAAGATCTGGTATAGAAAATTATGGATACAGCAATAATTCATTTCAAAAACAAACAATACTTCAACTAGGATTAAATCATTCAAGCTGGTAAAACACAGAAAGATAAAAATTATTAGAAACACAGAAAAATATTTTAAATGTAACCTTCTATGAATAAATTAATGTGCTATAGGTAAATAAATATGTAAAATTAAACATCATAATTGGCCGTTATGGTCATAGATTATAGATATAGAGTTATAGATTATAGAGTGTTAAAAGAAAGGTTTTGTTAGATAATCGTTTTTTTTTTGTTATTGTTATCTTACAACTAAACACACATAAACAATTTTTTTTTCCCCACACGCATAATATACTTGTTACCTTCTCTGTTCTATTGTGGGTAAGAAAAAAATATAAGGACGGGGAAAAAGTTTTTTCGTATTTTGTTTGTATGAAGTTGTAGTAAAATCTCTTCAGTTGTACTGTATGAATCTGGCTGGTTTTGATACTATTAAAAATAAGACATTTTAAAAAAGGAATACAAAAAGTAAAAAACTATTTCCCGCCATTTTTCAATTGTTTTTTTGTTCGATAAAATGAGTGAATCTAACGTAAAAATTCGATATATGATGAAGTTTTATTACAAAAAAGGGAATAATGCGACACAAGCCGCGAATAAAATTTAATTAGATTTGGGTAGAGTAGTGTTAGATTAGAACATCAAGAGAGGACTGTCAAAACTACTTGTTGGATATTTTTGATCAGAAGTCCAAAAATTTCTACAGCAACGGGATTATGCCACTACCTACAAGATGGCAACAAGTTATCGAACAAAATGGCACATATATATTATAATTATATGTAATTAAACTTGAAAAAAATATGTCTTGAATTTGTTTATAAAATACGAAGAAATTTTTTCCCGACCTTATATATATTATACGAGTATGGTTCAATTTGATCACGTCCCCAAACAAAAATCTCTGGATCCCCATCTCCCTTAGGACTACGCTAAGATCCAAGATAATCTGGGAGTTGTAATCAATCACACTTAGTAACATGACTTCCGCCGCATTTTTGGTACAGATAACACAAAACGGGGCAACAGATAAGTAATTTATACGTTATCGTTCGTTGTATACTTTCTTCGCTTTATCTTGTCATAATCAAATCAGCGCGACAGAGTGGAGGCGGGATCCGTCGTAAAACCTGTTACGCGACGCGCTAGACTTTGCAACGCTTTTCCATCAGAGCTAATTATTTTTAGGTGTAATGTTTTTTTCTGCGAGGTCACCATTACAGTTCAAGACTCACTAGGATTTCTATTGTGGCTGATACCGTAACATTGTGTATCGTTGTTTCATCATCGTGTTTAGTTGTCAGACTTTATGCGTTGTGTAATTCCCAATGCGTTCTTATGCTGTCCTGCACCAGTCTCGCTTAGGTATCCGTACATAGTCTCGTACATAGAGAAAGCATCGGGAGTTGTCTAGATTATAAATGTAGTTATATTTTAAAGGTTTGTCAAAATACTAAGTTAATTAAATTTCAAGTGTTGAGTTTGGGTCACTTTCATCAACCCGTCTCTCACGCTTACTATTCCCAATAAAAAATAATTTACCACGCCGAATGGCAATTTCCTTTCTTTATAATAAACGAGTCGAAGGAGAATCATCGCTTATTGCTTTTCAAATTGCCAAATTCTTAGTGCTCCAACTGCCCATAGTATTTATACAGCTTATTTTTTTTTTTTTAAACAGAACAGTTGAAAAAATGCAGATGGCGTTGAGACGATGGTCACAACTCTGCAATTATTAAATACCTTGTTTAATATGGTACTTGCACAACTCTACAAGGAATAGGCAAAACATGTGTCTAGATACAAGAATTGGTCACCTGAATATTTAAATTTTCATTTTCGGTCGTTGAACTTATCACCGCGCTACTGGTATTTATACTATGTTACCTAAAATAAAATACAATTTTAATGCTATATATTTTTTGTGTTATTGAGTGATGTGATGTAATAATGCCAAGTCCTTCCAAAACGGCATGCAAAACAATGACTCTAAATACATTATTAAAATAGTAAATTAAGATAATAAATTAGTAATTTTATAACCGTGAATAAATAATGAGTTGGTCGGGACGCTTGTCTGGCGCTCAAATATATACAGATCATAAGTACATATAATATAATAGTATATAAATAGTATTCACACATATGCCACACGCAGACAGGCGATTTTACTTTTATAATAAATGTTTTTTGGGGCTATTTTACATTCTCTCAGTACATTTTAACCAGTAAGAAGATATCGTCTTCCCAGAGGAAAAATTTTGTACGCAATTTTTTTGAATTTCTTATTTCTATGGGATGTCATTAAATATTTATTTATAGGAATATTGGTAGGTACGTTTACCGCTATATTGAATACTATCCTATTAGTTAGATAGTAATTAAATAAGTGCCAAGTTAATAAATTTGATAATATATAATTATCATATTGTATAACGTACTTTAGTAACGTCCAAACGAGAGATACTTTTGACTTTTAACATCTTTATGATCACATTTGCAACAATAAATCATTTTCATTTTCATATAGTAGCTAGATAGTACAAAAGTCATAGATTGGCTGTCGCGTGCATCTATACCATAAGTATAAGAAATTATTTTCTTTTCTTTGCCCCACAGTGAACTGAAAAGAGGATAATGACACCTCAAAATAGATAGCCACTATTAAACTAATTTTAGTTAGAATAAAATTATGTATGTTAAAATATAAGCACCTATAATATATTATTTAAATTATTATTTTATTTCCTTGATGTATTTTTCTAGTAATTAAAATCTGACAACACAATAACGATTAGCTGCATTGGTTAAAAAAATTAAAAGTGCCTAAATGATTTATTTATGTTTAATAAAAAGTCAGTCATCTTCGTAGTAAATTATGTCTTGTTAGCATTTAAATTTTAGATCAACACATAATTTCAAATCAAACAGGCTTTAATAGACATTTTAGAACTGACTCAAAGGGCAGTTCTTATAAAACTTAGTAAGTATTAATCTTGAGGCAATACTCGATTTTTACTTTCGTTCTCAAATGGTATTCCAAATATTTACCTTATCTTGATTATCTGTAGATAATCGTGAAGGTTTCTAATGATGAAATCTTAAGGCCAAGTTTAATTAAATATGCGGAAATTCTTTGCAAGTTCAATACGCTTGACATCATCATCAATCCACAGCTTTCTTTGTTGCACTACATTTTAGGTCTCTTTTACAATATAATATTTTTTGTCAAATGTCGTAAATAATGATATCAGTATTAATAGATTTTGCAGAGAATCTTTAAAACGATGATTATGCCAGAGTAACAAGAAAAGTGGTATCATTCCAGATTTATTGACATCGTTATATATTATGATGATTTCTAATCGCAGAAGTAAATAAAGTCACATAAAATTGTACAAATATCTAAAGACAATAAGTTTTTTTTTTAAAGATTGTCTTAATTTTATAACTTAATTTTATTATTGAAAAAAAAATAAAAAAAAAATCACGGTAAGTAATTCATAAAGCAATAAAACGCAACTAAAAATTCGTTACAATCTACGATATAAAACACGTGGTCTTCCGCAAAAAACGTGTTCTAAGCCTGTTCTCAACCCAGTCTGAATCAGAGTTAAGATTTAGGCAACCTACCCAATTTGCAGTGCCTATCAATTTATGTAGACGTTATCAAGCTATCTTATCAATTAGAACGAGTATTAAAGAAAGAACTGTCAAAGTCCACGTGGACAAAAATACAAGCAAAAACTGGTCCATGGACTACAAATATTTCTATGCCACGACTGACATATACCTAAGCAGCGGTCTAGCTCAGTAGCTCAGCATTAAATCTAAATATATTTATCACTCGAACTTACCTGAACTGTTCTGGCTGTTGTCACCGCACGTCACACAATCGACAAATTTATTTAAATTTGTACAAATAAAAATGTGAAGTTTCACTATAAAAGTCACACTTTCGTAGGTGTCAGCAACAAACGTATGTTCATCAAAACCGCGTCAGTTTCCCAACAGTGGTCGTCTCACTTTCGTCAGTAGATCGTGTTCACTTGTGGTTGTCGTAACTCTAACTGGCCACTGGTATTGTAATCGACATCACACAGGGAAGTAATTGATACTAGACATTTCCCACCGACAGTACTCTGTGAACTGAAAATCACACACGTTAGACACTACCTACACTTGAAAACACTACAACACCGACGGAACCACCATAGAACACCAGAGAGTTGTTATAGAGAACGCGAAATTTAAGAGAATCGATAAAAGATGCGATAAGAAGTTTATACTGCAAATGTTTATTGAAATAATTATACCACCGCGTTCGAACGCTGAGCAAGTTACATTACATTTCTGTGCCAAAAGAGATTTTGTCAAGCAATTAGCAGATAACTGTCTTCAAAAAGAGCAGAAAAACTTTTTTCATCAGAAACTTTTTGGCCGTGAGCGTTTCGTAACAGGCCAGTCACAGCGTCCAAGTCATTACACTGAAATCGTCCTAAATCTGGCGTCACGTACACACTCCGCGTGGAAACTCTGTCTAGCCAAAAAGAAAATTCTTCAGGGAAAGCAAAAATGTCAATTCAACTTTTCCGAGCGGACCGGCTTCCGCTGCATTGTTATGCAATTGCAAGCCAGCTACTGCCAAATCGCTAAAACTAAGGCTTCAAAGTTGGAAAAACGTTAGCCGGAAAAATCCTAACCTCAAAGGTGAAAGCGGCGGGTGAAGTTTTGATTTGTTTCCGAGTGTATGGTGGTTCGTTCGGCGAGTCACATGGGGTGGATTACCGAGTCGAGTTATCGAGAGCGGGATCGGGCGGGCGCTCTGTTTTCGGCGCGCGGCATTACGTGACCGTCCCGAGCGGAATCTCGCGCGATACTGAACGTGCCTGCTGCTATGCTATCTGAACTCATGCAGGAGCCCGATACACTTTACTACTTTAGTCAGTTTACGTCTTCAAAAAGCTCGGCCTATCGTGCTAGCGGTAGGTACCGGTACCATGCGGATGCTGCAAGATATTATGAATTTTTGATCACGATCAGTTCTCTGAAGAACTTAGAGTCAGACCTCGTATGTTAGGAATGGCACGCACCGTTTTTGGTGCGGTTTTTTTATTGCATCAATGACTAATAAGCGAGGCGTACATTATTTTTTGCATCAGATCTCGCACTTAGCACTAATTGCATTAAATTTTGACAACGAATTGATTCTATATAATGTTTCTTTATTTAATATAATAAGAGTAGTAAAAGCGACGTAGAAACACGTACCTATTACATATTATTTTTGTTTTATTTATACGGGAATACTCACGTTTAATTAAATCGGATACTCCGACTATAGTTTCGATCACATCCGGTGACCTTTTACATATACAAACACACACACATACACACTTTTACATATTAATTAAAATAATCATTGTAAAAAAAAATACAGAAAGTGGACCGTAAAAATGATAACCGTAACCGTAAAAATGTATGGTTTGCTTTCTGTAAATTTTTTAATATAAACAATATAAGTAATTATTTACAAACACAGGACAATAGAAAATTGCTATACCTATGACGGGACTTTATTTTGTAGGACTATTAAAGTCCTGTCATATAAGTTATGCAATAACGGAATTCAAGAACCGAATTCAAGGGCGCCAAAACAAAACCTTCAAAAAGTGTGTTACGTATCTTTTAGAATTCGTAGCCGATTATGAATCTGTCCAATATTATTTCTACGATAATTTATATTATGTTTCAAACTAAGTACATAAATGTTGTTAAAGGTATTGGACTGCAGAGCCCATTTCGATAATTTAGCCCACTTCAAATAAGGAGGAGGTTCTACGTTCGACTCTCATTCTTTTTTTCTCGGGGTGGTCCCATAATATTGAAGTCGGTTGAATTTTTTGATAGTTTTTTTTATTCTCTATGGTAAAAAACCCCACACATGCTTACTTGCCCTCTTACTTAAAATGTTGTTTTTTAATTAATTAACGTCACTTTACGCAATTTAAAAAAATTGGTGCAGTAAATATTTTTGTATGGAACAGCAGATATTTTTTTGCGATTCCGGGGTGGCCCCATAATAAAAGTTGTTTACAATGATTAGTAAAATGACCCCTTTTCGGCAAGAAGAAATATTAGATGGTGATGGTAAATCAATTAGAATTAATCA
This sequence comes from Erannis defoliaria, assembly GCA_905404285.2. NCBI lineage: Eukaryota > Metazoa > Arthropoda > Insecta > Lepidoptera > Geometridae > Erannis > Erannis defoliaria. Next base: position 2,692,025 of record FR990066.1, on the reverse strand, counting down.
TTTTAATGATTGGGTGAATTTTTCGTAAATTTGATTCTTTTTTGTTTGTATTTTTTTTTGTTAATTAATAGATAACAATAAGTAATTAAATAAGTGTTCAATTTATTTTTAGTACACGGCAAGCTTATAACCCTGTATAAGCAAGAGCATCGATGCGGCGCGGCCCGTTCCGACACGATCCGTCCCGATCCGGCGCTAATGGACACCAGCCTTAAGAGGCAATCCAGTCTGCGAGGCAGTCCGTCTCCATACAAATGTATTCTCCTATTTTCTTTCTGGATAATTCCTCTACAACAATATTTTTTAATGCATTTTTTTAAATTATGCATATTTAATTAATTTTGAAGGGTTATAGTTTTTTCTTTAGCAATAATTAGTTGTTAAAAAAAAGGAAATTACAGAGACAATAGACATGTCTACAGTAGACCAAGACTTTATTATAAAAACTGCTCTAGACCGGCTGGACCGACATTGATGATCTATGATTAGTTGGTTTTTTCTCCGCCCCCAAGTAGCAGAATAACTATTAAAATACCGAAAATAAAACAAAATAAAAAAAACACGAAGTTGCCGGGTCAGGTCAAGGAGGTGTCTCTATTTTTTAAATCGGTCCACAATTGACGGAGAAATCTGTGAACATACATACAGTTGAACATAGAATCTCCTCCTTTTTTGAATTTGATTAACAAGAAACTTAAAAAAAAAATGCCATTCAAACCGGAACACAGTAATGCTTGCACACTACTGCTTGGTGGTTGAATAACTAGCAAAGGTGTGGTACTTCCTCAGGCGGACTCTGCAATAGAGTCCTACCTCAGATACCCACAGTGTACCCCAAATGCCTACTTGAACCCTGAAAACATTACATTGCATTTTTTGGGCAGTCAGTTAGTAAAAAAAAGGAAATGAATTTCAAAAAGTTATTAGTAAGTTCGTATAGGCTGAGTGGCCAGCCTTAGTGTCCGAGTTAATGTGCCGCCCGAAGGCCTCTGACATGGCTGACGGTTGTTGTTATAGAAACTAGAACAAACAACCGGGACCAACAATTTAACGTGTCATCCGATCCACGGTAGCGCTCAGAAATAAATGCCACTCACGGTCACCCATCCGAAGACTGACCGGACCGTCCGTTGCTTAACATCGGTGATCGTTTAGAATCACCTAGACCATAGATTAAGAATAATTAACACCTAGACAAGCTACGCCACGAGCGAAACGAGCGCCAAAGTTATTAATTAAAATATTTTCTTTACTGACATGACCATTGCGTTCACAGGTTGGTTTCTCGACCGAGCCATGTAGGTATATAGGTACTACTAATACTAAGTATATTTTTCCAACTGTTGAATACTGTATCTCTAGTGTATTTCCGCTGTACTATCGTATCGAGTACTAATATGAATAGGGAGCTAATAATCCATAGCTTCCATAATGTAATAATATAATCCTGACCTGGACCTGGGTACGTCCTAAAACTGCATCCAGAACCACCGGAGGACGGGCAGCAGCGTCCACTCAGTTAACGGTGGTAACCATTCTGCGATCCCCAAGCCGCCTGCCAAGCGTGGGGATTATGGCAACACCTCCCTTTAAGGGAGAGGCCTTCGTCCAGCAGTGGACGTCTTCCGGCTGTTGATGATGAATAATATAAGAATTAATAATGTAATAAAAAGTTAGGAATGTTATATGATGTGGTGTGATGTTATATGATGATGATGTTAATATAAACTTCCGCAAAGTAACGCCTGACTTAATCACATAGGTGTATTTTTCCTAAGGGTTCCATAATGTCCGGCACGTGCCATTATACTAGCTCTTGCCTTGTTATGTTATACTTACTTAACCGCTTTGTTGTTATACATTAATTGTAGAGGGTTCGTTTCCCATCCAGCAGGCTTAGGATACGGACCGTGACAAAATCTGCTCTATACTTACTGTCATGAGAAAACAGGACACAGCTACGACTTTGTTGAAGTCTGACTCGTTTTCGCATGACTTATAGAGATGAAAGCTTTATCGTGAAGCCCTGCTGGCATTGGCGTATCTAGAGCTGTCTTCCAGGGGGGCCTAGCTCCTGGGCTGTGATGACTGATGAAGTAGAGTCAATGCCCAATTTAGTTAATATGACCAGCCTAGAATTTGGACTCGGTAACCCAGGGAGTGGCCTCTAGACCATTCTCATTCTGGGCAAGGGCACGGCTCACTTGCATAACAGTTCCTGGCACATGCGACCTACTGTTATTATATATTATGTATTATGTATCTGGCAATCAATTAGGTACCTACTGTACTTCCACGTCCTGGCAACTGCATGTAAACTACTGTTCCGTTTTACAGGCGTGTATCCCGCCAGTCTGTGCCCTAAGCCCTCCCATAGAACAGAAGTAAGAGTATCGCATCCGAAAAAAAGGTAAACATAGGTAAGTAGGAACTACTAATAATTATAAATACGATGTAACAAAAAACTCGATTTTTAATATATACTTTTTTATTTATTTTGCTTTATAATGGATCACCAGAAATACTACCTTGAGCGCTTTAATGCAATTGATTAACTGATTTATTTTTGTGAAATTAAAAAACACTACTGCACTGCCTTTTATTTTACTACAACAACTTTTTTGCTATAATACAAACTTTATTTTTTTCAATAAATTTATACCCTACATTACTCGGGATGATGTTGTACCTAAGGATTCTATACATCCAAATCTGTTCAGGCATTTATAAGTTATGGTGGAATAATGAAACTCACAGTAGGTACAATACAACGTGAACCCTGAAAACACTTTTTTTGGGCAGTCGTGTAAAAATAGGTTCTCTCTTTCTATATACAAGGTTCGTCGTCAGCCATAAAACGTCCACTGCTGGACGAAGGCCTCCCCCTTTATAGAGGGGTGTTGCCATAATCCCCACGCTTGGCAGGCGGCTTGTGGATCGCAGAATGGTCACCACCGTTAACCAAGAGGACGCTGCTGCCCGTCCTGCGGTGGGTCTGGTTGCAGTTTGAGGACATACCCAGGTCCCCAGGTTACCTACGTGGAACGCTATTACTCAGGCAAAAGAAGGTCTTTGAACTCGTCATTATAAACAACTTTTACAATGGGGCAAACTCTGAAGTAGCGAAAAATTGCCTTGTGCCGTGGAATAAAAGATTCCAACTACTTAGCCTATCCTATTACGGTTCAAACGACAAGGTAAAGTTAGGACTCTGGTTCGGACAGAGCTAGTACAATTACAGTCTAAACGTAGTGTTTAAATCCTATTTGGTACAGTCAGCCTAGGCTTAGTAGCGTGGACTATAAGGTAAAATCGGTTCATACCGCGGTATGAAAGGCCCAATGAACCAATGAACTAATAGAGGCGACATTTACCTTACGCAGGTGGCCGAGCAGTACATATTTCCCACACTTCCGTGTATGACCTAGGTCAAAATGTCACATGTCGTCCGAGGATCCCAATCTTTACAAAGATAAATATTTTTTGCCTGGGAAAAAGGCAGTATTCTAAACGCCAATCTAAGTCATTTAGAAATTACAAAAACATACAATACACGCAAGATAAGCTGCGGGCAATCGATAGTTACTTTATGCACATTACGCCCATGGGTGTCACGGAACACAGAATCCCTGAAATACCTACACGAAATACGAATACCTAGGTACATACCTCTTAAAATGTTTTCTATGCAGCGATAAAAACAAACAGGGATATAATTATCTATCTTATATACTTACTCGCATAAGAAAGAGCTAGGTAGGTACCTAGCTCTTTCTTATGCCTACCTAGCTCTTTCTTATCTTATTCTTACCCACCCACCTCATTTTATTATGTAAGTAGGTAGGTACTTACACCTTATTTTGTAGGTGGTTTTCCTTGGTAAAATAAGTTTTAACAGAAGAAATAGCGACCCGTCCCGGCTTCGCACGGTTACCAAACTTCACAGGATCACCGCTGACCGAAACTGAAGACTGCTTGAAACTTTCAACAAAATCGCTCCAGCCGTTTTGAAATCATCATCATCATCAGCCCGGAGACGTCCACTGCTGAACGAAGGCCTCCCCCTTAGACCGCCACACTGTACGACAACCTGCCATTTGCATTCACTGATTGCCCGCGACTTTTATAATGTCGTCGGTCCACCTAGTGGGAGGCCTCCCTATGCTGCGTCTTCCGGTTCGCGGTCGCCATTCAAGAACCTTTCTTCCCCATCGGTTGTCAGTTCTTCGAGCGATGTGGCCTGCCCATTGCCACTTCAACTTGCAAAACTTGCAAGCTATGCCGCAGTGTCTGAAGACAAGGGTCTACGACCAGTGTGTGTTGCCAGTGATGACACATGGAACTGAATCGTGGTCTTTAACTGCTTAAGATCCCTACAATTGCACTGCTGGTCTGGCAATCAAGAAAACCTCACCAGCTGTAGCAGTAGCAGTAGTTGCGAATACTGACCGCCCGACTGCCTACATGCAAGCGCCTCTTTGTACTGGACCGGTATAAATACTCGGTCTACCGACCAAAAGTTTTTGGTTGACACTGGTTCAGACATTTTGTTGTTTTCCACAGCGATTAACCACCAACCGCCTCACTAACATGGGATATAAGCTGCGGCAAATGCATGGTAGTATGACCCTGATTTTAAACTTAGGGCTACGACCGAGCATTCCAGTTGATTCCAGTGGAATTTTACTATTGCAGGTGTCATCACTCCAATAATCAGGCTCAGATGTTTCAGCCATTACAACATTTTACTGGGTTGAAGAAACAAGGGAGTGATCGACGGTATTACCAACCTTTGGGTATCAGCATCCACTGAGCAGTCCTCACAGGATAACATTAGGGCTGTAGCCACAGTGTAATAGAGCAGAGATGTGATCAAAGGAAAGAGAAGGACGCGTGACTGTGCGGGGAGGTGTAGGTTCGCGGGAGTAGTGGCAAATTGTACTGCCATCTAGCGGTTTTCAGGAAAAGTTTTTGAGAACCGAACTAGTGAACTAACACTTAGCTGAATTAACACTTACGGCCTTACCTAAAATAATCTCGATTCTCTTAGTCACTGCTTAAACTTCGCTGTCCTTTTCTAGCACGTGCAACTTCACGTCAGACAGAAGATGGCAGAGCATCTTAAGCAGTGACTAACGATTGAAAAGTTTTTTTAAGTAAGGCCGTTTATTACTTAATATCACGCTAAATGTCGCGTTTTTAATTTTTATAGAACGGTTCACTAAATATAGAAATAAAATAGACTTACGAATGAAATTAGATGCCAATCATGTCATCAGAATTTTTCCCTTGGTCATTTTTACATAAAGAAACAGCGCAACTTATTTCATTTTTACTGTTACTGAGTAAAATCATTAAAAATCGTACGTCTAATATATGTAAGTTTTAATGACCGCTACGCGTGGCGGACGTTAGCAGACTGAGCAAATAAGTATGACGTCACACACTCCGTCCGCAAAATAGGATCTGCGGCTGCAAGTCGCTCATCGCAACTCCTTATCCTCCATGCTCGCCTTTTGAGCAACTGCTCACTGAGTACCCGGAAATCACGCACGCGCCCTCTAGTAGTAAATAGAGACATCAAGCATACAACTGCACACCACATTCATATCACCGCACCGATAGCCCACCGGTCACTTGCCGCGCCCGCCGCTTACCTTTGTACTGCCTCAGATGAGCTAAATCCTCCAAGGACTGCCTAATGCACTGCTAATGCCTATGCTTAGTGTAGGTTTCTATGAACTATTGTAATTGTTGCCTCAAGCCAAATTTTATAGTATGTATAAGTAATTTAATAAGATACATTTATGTAAGTGGGTACTGTATTCAAATAAACAAATTGTTATTATTATTAATAGTAATATTATAACGTATAACTCGGTAGTATGGTCATACGGCTTTAGCTTACCTGATGGGCAGCAAAAAAAACCAGATCAAGTTGATTGACAGTGACAGTTCGTCCGTTTTCTTGGCAGATGGTTTTTTTTCACTCCGATTCTATGCTGCGTTCCGTAATGCGCTAAAAGGGATAATATCGCGAATCCGACCAAATTTAATAGTCACAAAATATAAGGGCTTTGATTTGATCAAGTAATACTTCTGACTTTGATCGGACTCGCGATATTATCACTTTTAGCGCATTACGGAACGCAGCACTAGTAAATAAAAAAAGTTCTTTGCATTTATTGAGCATTTATTTGTTTGCTCAACCAACTTGCCTCGTGCTCGTGTGATGTGAGTATGGTGTTTATTGCGTTAATCGTATTCTAATGTTTAAATTTGGTAGAATTTTAAACGGTGCTTATAATTTATTATACCGAGATTCTAGTAAAACTGTACAATTTGTGTTAAGTAATCGGTTCCACGCACAGAATATGAAGGTAAATCTACGCCATCTTTTACTCTTTGCTTTTACTTTCAACTCAAGCAGGACCGCACAGTATACCTTACTTATTAAGGGCCATAATTATAATAAATACCCATGGATAGGAATGGCCTTCCTTGGTAGAATGCTGCTTTAAAATAAATATTTTTAGATTGTTTTATTGGTGAGGGGTATTATAGAGATAATCTATTTCTAAAATGCACCACCATTCACTAATCGCCACTAAGAAATCAGCATTACATTTGATAGACTTATATCCAGAAAAATCCCGTTTCTACCTGCACCCAGAGACGTGTTCATTTTAACACGTCGCTGCCTACGCCAACGAAACAAATTGATCCAATTTTAAGCCATTTTCGTTAGCATTTAGCCTGTATTTCACAACACGAAAGTGCTGTTAAGAACGTCAAATAATTCGTGTGTGATGCAGTACTACATAGAGCAAAACTGTGTCTGGCGAATTTCTTGCATAGCTTATACTCAGTCATATTCACACATGTCTGATTAAGTCGAAATTACCTAAAATATTAGGTACTGCAGAATAAAGTATACAAAATCTGGGTTAATTGGGATAGGGAAATAATAACCAAGGTATTACTTAAGTCTGTTTTATCTAATAGCAATTATTTGTAGAGTGTAGTAGTAGAGATAATTAAAATACATCCCTATATTCTTGTGTAAAGGAAAACCAAAATTCCCACTTGTATACTACCTTGATCACTAATCCATAGTATTATCCATAGGCAATTGTTCCACAAGTCTAAATTCATTGCAACTTAGAATGATGAATGACTTTGTTTGATGTGGCTCAGTTGATTGTCACCATATATATTTTACCCCTCTATTAAGGGGGAGGCCTTCGTCCAGCAGTGGAAGTTGTATGGCTGACGACGATGATGGTATAGATGTTATAACATGATAATGTTCTGCAAAAAATGACATGTTCCCTGATAGACCTGATGCGAAACGCACAGATAAGTAAATTCCCAGTTTTTAATTTTCAGATCGGTACGCACGATGGGGTGTTCCACTGTGATGAGGTCCTCGCATGCTATATGCTCAGGAGGCTTCCTCAGTACAAAGATGCTTCGATTGTCCGGACTCGAGACATGGTCAAGCTCAACGAGTGTGATATCGTAGTGGATGTCGGAGCAGTCTTCGACCATGAAAAGAAGCGATATGATCATCATCAGAGAGAATTTAATGAGACCTTAAGTTCTCTACGACCTGAGCTTGGTGACAAATACAAAATCAAGTAAGTTTGTGTTAAATAATAAGTACCAATAAGTAGTAATAAATATCTTGTGCTCATGTTTGGTGGTCGCTAGTCCCATACAAACTTACACCTATTAACGTTTCACCTTAAATCAAATACAACCTGTATTCTTAAGATTCTTGTAATGTCAGTTTACAGTGCACTTCCATGCTCTCTTCCAATGTGCCTATTACCCAAGCAGTAAATGAACGTTTTCCCCATAAAAACAAGATGGTAGGTATTCATATTTTAGATTTGAATAAAAACAGCGGACACAACATTTCCTGGGGCATGCGATGCAGTAAGCAAAGCGAACGGTTTTTATGCCATGGAATGACGAGACTAGCGAGACATTCACTTGTTGGTAAGCGTCACGCCTGCCCATACAGTAGCAGTGCCAGAATTGTGAACTTCTGAACAAAATCCTGCACCGCACCGCACTGCACTGTGCTCGTCACCCTGATATATTATATGTCAAATCTCTTCATGCCCAGTAAGTCAAATCCTGGTGTTAAGTTGATTACATAGTTTTCTGTAGTGATATAGGACTCTACTACAGAGTCCGCCTGGGGAAGTACCACACCTTTGCCAGTTATTTAACCGCCAAGCAGTAGGTTTACAGTAGGCTTACACGCTGCATTACTGTGTTCCGGATTGAAAGGCAATGTTGCCAGAGAAATTATTCATATTCATGTATTCATATTCTGGGTATGAATGATTTAACATCCGATATCTCAGGGTGACGAGCGCAGTACAGTGCAGTGCAGGATTGTATTCACAAGTACACAATTCTGGCACTGCTACTGTTAGTGGCAGGCGTGACGCTTACCACCAGGATAACATAGAAACAGAAATGTTTACTAACTGACAGGTTTAATTTTGGGAAAGCACTTCCCCAATATCTCTATGGTGTCTGCAATAGAATTATCGTTATCCAGACAGCCTTCCTTGTCACATTGATGGATACCTCATTATTCATATGTGTTTGTGTTAGTCTGTGACAATTCAATAGGGTAGATGACTGATGTTTATATCGTTGAAAGCAATAGTTTTGATGATGAATTTAAGTAAATAAGTATAACATGTTTATTGAAAAAAATATTTATTTCAGTTATTAATGTTTCTGATATATAAGCGTTTAAAGTTTTTGGTAGAGAAAATTCTGTCCCTTTCTCACGAAACAAAAAATGACGTCACGCCTCTGTGCGCCATACTTGACAGAATAGAATTAAATGGCGTACAGACAACTGACGTCATAATCTCTCTGTCTAGCATGTTATTAAAATGCTTATAAGTTGCTTATTTTTTATCAGATTTTCATGTTTCTTTAATCAGCTATATTTATGGGCCACATTTAAATAGGACAATTAAAAAAAACCAGTTATCTAGCCTATTCAGGTTCAATCTGTTGCAGTGACAATATCGTCAACCTTGCTGCTGGGCATCTAACGACCCTTCGAGGGTAGGCCTAAGTAAAGCAGTATAACAAAAGGCTGATTATGCTTTTTATGATATAAATATCTATCTTAAATTATTTTGATAATATTTAGAAAATCCCTGCTGTATCAGCTGCTATCCTATAGGAACTGTATATTTTCCTGCATAAAAAGTAATCTGTGTTAACCCGCATAAAGATGATAAGGTATTTTCCATTCCAAATTTCAGTGAAAAATGTAGAGCCCTAACTCTTTCATTCAAACTTGCATTTTCATTCACAATATGAATTTGATTACAGACTTAGTTCTGCGGGTCTAGTATACACATACTATGGGGAAGAAGTAATACAGCAGTTAGCTCCTAAAGAGATACCATTAGCACCTGCCGACCTTAGAATAATCTATAAAAAGGTGTACGAAAACTTTATTGAAGAAATAGATGCCATAGACAATGGTGTGTCAATGACTACCGAAGAACCGAAATACAAAATAAGGACCCACTTAAGCCATAGAGTTGGGCGGTTGAACCCTGAATGGAACTCTAAACAAGAAGTTGATCTTGATGAGGTAAGTTTATTTGCATTATGTATTAATGTTCCATAGATATAATGTACCCATCCGATCCCCAAGCCGCCTGCCAAGCGTGGGTTAATGATGGCCCTCCCTTTTAAGGAGGAGGCTTTCGGGCAGCTGTGGAGGTATTCTGGCTGTTGAAGATATAATGTACCTGCAACAAAATATCATTTATTTACAACACACTGCATACTAACATATTTTTTTAATAAATCAACACGAAAATACACAATTCAATTCATTATATCACTTGCCCACACTCGTGCGCGTATATCAGCACTTAATGAATAAACGCCACCATTTTTATGCATTAACACTAGAAAAAAACATGTTTTGGATAATAATACAATGCTGCGACATGATTTTTATGTTAAACTGTAACGTATTGCATTTAAAAATTTGGAAATAGATAGTTGCTAGAAACAGATAGTTATTTAAACGTTGTTGGCCAACGAACAACGGTTTAGTTGCGTTATTTGAAAAAACCGCAACGACACATTACTAGTCTAGACAAGAGCCACTTTCTGTTAGCGTTGTCGCCTGCGGAAAGATTAAATTGTATGAAAATGACATTAGCTTGAGAAATGTCACGTGACTGCTAATGTCATTTTCATACAATTTTATCTTTCCGCAGGTGTTAACGCTAACAGAAAGTGGTTCTTGTCTAGACCCCCAGGACTTGTTATAGGCACTTTGTCAAGTGGTAATACTTGACCTTAATTCTTGTTTTATGTCCTCAGATCTTCAGGAAAGCAATGGCACTGGTCAGTGAAGAATTCGTCTACACTGTAAACTACTTCATATCAGTGTTTCTACCAGCAAGAGACTTTGTGAAAAATGCAATGGAAAGCCGTCACGAAATACATGAGTCGGGGCAAATCATCGAGTTCAAAGAGAGATTCCCCTGGAAAGAACATCTCTTCGATCTGGAGACAGAGATGGGCCTGGGCCATGAGATCAAATTTGCAATTTTCAACGACAAACCTAAGTCTTGGAGGGTTCAAGCCGTACCGAAGAATCCCACCAGTTTTGTGACTAGGTATGTAGTTTTCTCGAGCATATATAATATATAAATAGTTATAAATATTGATGGACATTTCACACAGCGCCATCTAGCCCCAAACTAAGCAAAGCTCTATGGGAACCAGATAGCTGATAGAACACAATACATACTAACATTTTTATTTTTATAAATACATACACTTATAATACAGACAACCCACCAACATTTATGTTCATCACAAAAATGCTTGTCCGCAGTGGGAATTGAACTCACCCCGTAACAGCTTTGAAGGCAGATATACTGAGCTACAAGGCAGTCAATCATCAGACAATTGTTCATTATCATTATGTTGGTATTACTTATTTGCCTACTGTATCAATAATGTTGCAGTACAACTAGTAGTTCTTCATAATACACTAATAACTTACTAAATTCTATCTATATTGTATCATCAAATTTTTTATAAATTCGTTTTGGCACAAGTTATGAGCTATGTTACCAAAGAAATTACTTGGCATGAAGAGATGTGACATCTTATATCTTAGAAGCAGTGCGGCGCAGGATTTTGTTCGTAAGCTCACTGTTCTGGCACTGCTACTGTTGTGGGCAAGCTTGATGCTTACCAGCAAGATTAATCAAAACTTTACATTAAAAAATATTCCAAATTTTTAAGACTGTTACCATGCCTTTGAAGTATAATATTTTTCATGGAAACCGTTTTATTTTCGGTTTCAGGGTTGGCCCCATAGTAAAAGTCGTACATAATTATGAGTAAAATGATATGCAGAGAATACATTGCAATGTATGAGAATACATGCAATATGTAGAGAAATACATTCTGTATAACACCCAAACAAAAATGGGGCCCTTTTTCATTTTTTAACATGAACATGTTTTGAATTTTCAGGAAACCTCTTCACAAATCGTGGTGGGGTGTCCGGGATGAACTTTTGAGCGAGACCGCGGGAATCGACGGCTGCATCTTCTGTCATAGCACGGGCTTCATCGGAGGAAACATAACGAGAGAAGGAGCTCTTAAAATGGCCGTAGCTAGCTTAGAAGCAGAATGATGTTCTGTACATGACCGACTTTTTTAAAATAAATCATGACGGAAACTTAAAAGGATTTTAGGTTGTCTGAATGAAGCCTGTTCAGGGTTACGTGGAACGGTGTTAATAAGCGGGGAAAAAATAAGGTAAAATTACATGTTCCATCCATTTTTTTTTTGTGTATGACATTTTCCTGTGGAACAGCCGGTTTTTATTCACAACTTCAGGGTTGACCCCATAATAAAAGTTCACAATGATGAATACCGTGACCCCCTTTCAGCTTACTAATACCGTTACTCGTAACTATACAGTTACGATACTTTTAACATCAGTGATTTGAAGGCATCGATGCTGGTTCCTACGTATACCGTCCGTCACTCCGCCGAGTCTCGGGACGTCCTACTCTATGTTTACTGAATCGTGGCGTCCAGTCTAGAACACGTCTAACCCAGCGGTTATGGGTTCGATGGAGTGACGATATAAGTAGGTCAGCTGAAGATCGGGCCCCACTAGGCCCCCACTCGGGCCTTGGGCGTGAATACTAGTACAGCATGGCAAAAACTTCTGGAACGGAAACTTATTTATACCGTGGAAAACACGTCAGTGCGAGAATTTCGTCCAATCGCCTTCCTCAGACTGCTACATGGTTGCTAGTATTTAGAACTATTTGCGATAGTATTAATTTAGAGATCTTTTCAAAAATAGATGAACGACACATTACTGACATTGAACGTCTCGAATTTCAATATTTTAGGCAAGTTTGGTTTTATCTTGGGAAATAAACTGAACGAAATAATAGATTCCTTTAAAATGGAGTGTAATAATGATAGACATGTTAGATAATAATGTGTAAAGACGTGTAAATTATTTTGCTATTCCTGGTTTATCCGATTATGTAAATTGGTTTAAGAAAAATCTTGATATGTTTGAAGAAATTTGATAATGTAGTTTTTATATGTCGTTGCGACTGTCTTGTCGTTTGGAAATTTCCTCAAGCTTTCTGTTCGTTTTGGCTTAACCGCTGGTTGCTTACTCTGGTTTTGATTTGAATTGGCTCATTCGTTGAACATTTATATTAGCAGGTAAAAGCTATTAATCAAGAGATTAAAAAAAAATGTTGGAGAAACAACTGAAAAACAAACTACACATGCACAAACCGAAAAAAGAATTCTGAAGAATTTATAAAAAAAAACATCAAAACAAAAAAGTTTTGAAATAAATATTCAATATGAAAGTGAAAAGCATTTAATGGACTCGTGCAAATAAACAAGAACAAAAAAGCTGAAACGGACGAGCTAAGCGAAATAGAAAAGGCAGTTGGTTCAAAACAAATTAATTTTTGGAGAATTAAAGGAATATATGGCAAATCAACTTGAACCATCCAAAAGCTTGCTCGCCAAGCCGACGCAGACTCCGATATAAGCGCCATTTCAAATTCGTGTCCAACGCAACCTCTGTCTAAAGCTCGGGTTCTTCTCTACTCGATATCTAAAGGCAATAAAGTTCGACCGAAGAAAGAATATTGTAATAGAAGAAAGTACTGCCGGTTTAAAAGTCGCTATTGTACTCGCTGATCGCCTTGCCGGGCCTCCTCTGGTTCGCCAGAGGTCTCACCTGGCAGGGATTGATCGCACAGTAGCGTGAAGACCAGCCAAGAATATTTTTGAAGTACATTTTAAAGAATAAAGAAGAAAAAATATTTTATAATCTTCCTCCTTCGTTGCTATTGGTTTATTTCGTCGTTGTGATTTAGTAGGTATATTGAAAGGTTGAGATCGCGCTTCACGCGCGTTGTTGTATGTTTTATATTTTTATCTTAAGGTGAAAAACGCTATGAATTACTAGATGTAATTAGAAGTGGAAATTATTTCTTCTGCTTCTGCTCCTATGGTTACTTAATTCATATTATTCGCTGGAATAATCGTAAAAAAATATGTTACCTAAAATTGGTCATAATTATTATTATTTTTAGCCTATAATGGCTTACTCAGTTTTTTCTTAAATTTCCATGGTTGTATTCTTCGTTAATGTTGATCTTACGTAAAAAGTTATGTTAACAAGCTGAAACTAAATAATAGAATATGACAATAGAATATTAACAGATATGACTCAAAAATATTACACAGTAACTACAAAAAAAGCAAATATGTGTATAACTGACGTTGCTGATTAGTTGTTTTTAGGATTCCGTTTCAAGATTTCCAATATCCATTTCAAAAGTGGTAAATAGAAATATAATATAGATAGATGATTTTTACCTCTCCATTTGGTACGCTGGTATAATTATCCAATATTATTATAATAGGTCCAAAAATGTTGAAAATTACAATAACAATACAATACAAAATAAATTATTCACAACAAAAAGCAGATACACATACATAAAAAGCAAAGATAAGTTACATACACAGAAAAATTAAAGAAATGAGTATATCTATATTTTCGTCATGAACCCAGTCACAACTCAGCGTGATGCTGGTTGCTGGAAACAACCAGCTTCTTCAATTAACCTCTTTCATTTGCGCTACACCACCACGTATATGAAAGGAATAAAAATGGTTTTTGCTAAGTTTGACTAAAGATATATGGTGAAATTCTATGTCGGTAATGTGTCTTTTGCGCCTACTTAGGTGTCCTAGTCAAATATTACAAATTTGACCTTAAAATGTATCGGATTATTCTCAAAAGTATTATTAGTAATAGGGTGAAAAATAGTAGACTGTTTGCCCAGGGAGCAAACAGTTATTAGGCGAGGTTGTTTCTTTGAATCCAGAGCGTAGCGAAGCGTAGCGCTTATGATTCTACTTTAGAATCGTGAGCGCAGCGATGGCGACATTTTTAAAATAAAATAACGTAAAACCGAATTTGAGTAAACAATATTAGGAACGAAGCTTTGATTATATACCCAGCCGGGATAAGCAATGACATCAAATTTTCAAACAAAAAAGCCTGACAATTTTGGCGGGGGACGAGGAACGCATAAAAGTTATCGGTGACACGCTCACTTGACAAAAATCAATCACTAAGGTAGCGGTGCCAGTAGATGGCCATTTAATGCAGTAGTTTTTGTTTTTAAACACTGTCTGTGTTGTTAATCGGTCTATGCACTCGGTGAAGGCGTTTTGCGATAACTTAAACTCGAATTTATGAAGATCAATCAACAGATTACTCCAGTTTAAAAAATTCAAGAAGAAAAAGAAATACAAATACAAATACTAGTAGATGACCACTTGAGATAAGTGAAAAATTAGTAGATGGCCACTTTCTCACTAGTAGTTGCCCACCCAGTTTCAATGCTGTATTCTGTGCTCTACATAAAAATAAGCCTTATAGACTGCTTCATAAGAAATGTATTTAATTATTTTAAATAAGTCTCAAGTCTTCAAAGTGTTTCATTTCAGGCACATTAAAGAGGTCTCGCGTTTTGCTTGTTTTCTGAGGCTCCTTTATGGTAGTGATGACGTTTTTCCACTCGTATTCACAAACGTCGGGCCGAACTGGCCATTTCCATAGCCGCCCCACTCTCGCCATGGCAGAAATTGAAGCGACCAATGGAAGAGCCGTAATAACTTTTCCGGGATAAAACCTGCCGTCATAACGAACGATGACGAATTCGCCGTTCACGTTTTTCGGAGGGATAAGTTTGCTGTCACTATCAACCTCATCCATTTCTTCATCGTCAATGTCGCTTTCTGCCGATGAGACTTTAACACTTGAGTCAGAAGAACCAGAAGAATAACACTTGCTTGAAAACTTTACGCACACTGTCACTTTCCGGAAACCGGAAGTTAACATTTTACAGTAAAAGTACACGAAAATACGTCATCAATCAAGTAAACATCATAGAGATTGACGCTATCGATATGGTTATCGACACATTTTGGTAATAGTTATCGGTTTCGTTTAGTAATATTTATTTTTTGACGTAATATAAAATGTTTGATTTTAACCCAGCTCAATAGGCACAGTTAATGTAATGTTTACCGCCAATATTTTTTACTAGTGAATCCAAAGTATATTCTTCGCTCGTGCTCGTCTCTAGAAGTATAAAAAAGGAAACAAAGTGCTTTTCTTACACAAGTACCTATGTTACCTCTTGTTCTAGCTCTCGTTGCATCTTTTTCCCGTAACGAGGGACAACATTAATATTAATTGGTATTATAGTTTGTAGAAAGTCTTTTTTGTCTAGTTCTTACTAGCACAATATTCTTCCTGTGTCACACTTAACTTAACAATTAAGAAACAACGAGATCAGATTAACAAACACTAGAAACTTAAAAAGATATAATAGGAACATTAATACTGTAACTTAGCCTAATCGCTGTCATAGTTGACGCCAACATTATACTGCTCCGGCAGTAGATATGCACTTGACATCCGCCCATTTGCCAATTTGCGGCAATCGGTGCACTGCACTGTACTCTTCACCTGGTAGGCTATCAGGAAAGGCCTCGACGCATACACGACAGAAAATATTCTTCTTTTTTGGAGTCGGATGAAGATTTCATGCTCGCATGTAGAATAATTTACAGGATTATTGTTTACCTTGTCAATATATCTTGATAGCGTACTTTTAAGGATGTTGTATACCTTTGCTACCTGTCTGATACTCTCGCCATTGGTGATGACTTCATCTAAGGCGCGTTTCATAACTTCTTTTGGGATTGTATTGCGGTCAGTATTTTCCTACAACAATAAAATATTAGTAAAAATGATTTATATGAATTAGAAAGTGATGTTAACTGTAGTTTTTTTGTGTAAACTGACAGTTATTTAACATGAAATATGCCAGCATAACAATCGCAATACATGCGACCCTCAACCTTGTAATTATGGGGTCTAATGAACCATGCTCGAGAGACCCGAGCGTTTGCGTTTTGTTATGTGTAAAGAAAGAAAAATGATTTATTTTGTAACATCATTAACGTAGGTACTGCGGGGTGTGGTACCCCGCGGCTCACTAGAAAGATTTCGGCAGATTTTAAATGTCCCATCTCCAAAAAATATTATTTATTGTGATGTATGGCGGCGAGCATCTACTGAACCAAAAAACCAATAGGCGAAGATCCCCATCAAATAGTGTGTTGATGTTGATGCATTTTCTGTATTTGCTATTATACGATGTGTTCGGACTTCGATGTCGGAGACTTTATGGGGTTAAAATACAATCAATGTCATCGACAAATCAGCCATCAAATATGTTTTGTATCCAACTATAAAAAAATGGCAGCCCTTTAAAAACTTTTGTAGCCGAAGCACAGGTGCATGTGTTAATTTAACAATAACTACCCAAGTAGAGGTGTTAGAAACACAAAAGAGGTCTCGTTTGTCAGCTAATGCGTTGATTACACCTAACGAGTACAGTGGCGAGTCAGTGTCCTCGGCCGAGTGCTCGGTTGGTATAAACACTTTAACGAGTGCTCGGCCGAGCAGAGAGGCGAGAGAGTCACTAGAATCCCAATCTGTTCACTAGGCCGAGTACCCACCTCCCCACTTCAATCTTCTGCCCCCGCAGCGACTCGACATCCCGCTCGGCAGGCATGAACACGCACTCGCTTGTCACTCAGCCACTCGCCACTCGTTCGTTCGTCACCAAGCTGTGTGCGTGTTTATGTTATTTATCAGATTATCATAATCTCAATTATAATGACCGCTAATAACAAATGGACCTTGGATACAACAATAAAATTTATTCAGTGTTACAAAATACATGAATGTTTGTGGAATTTTTCATCTCCCGATTACAAATGCAAGGACAAGCGTAATGCAGCACTAATTGCAATAGTAAATGAGATGAACATCAAAGACTTTGGAGTCACAGAGGTGAAGAACAAAATCAAAAATTTAAGATCAACTTATAGCCAAGAATAAAAAAAAATTGAAGACTCAAAGAAATCGGGAGCTGGAATAAATAATGTTTATGTCTCAAATATAAAATGGCTCAAGGAAATGAAGGAGGTATTCATGAATGATCTGAAAAGAAAGACGTACGAGAATGTGAGTATTTATTTTTATTTACGTTTTTACAACCTAAAAAATTACATATTTATTACATAGGTAGTTGTTTTCTTAGCTTATCATTCTATTTTGCCATGGAACGGCGCCTGGGCCGGAGAAGTATACTGCATATTTGTCACATAAATCTCTTGCTACCCTCCCTGCATAGTTGGTGTTGTAGTCGGTAATGGTTGGCAAGGTGTTAATAAGTTCTCGTCTCCAAGACCCCTCAATTATAGTGCATGAATCAGCGTCTTCTTCATCAACACAACCTCACCGAAAATATGTACTTGAACTTGTCTTTTGCAGCCAATTATGAAGAGCGCATGAGGCTCGTATGATTTTATCAGTTGTGTCGACATCAGTTGGTATACGCCTTTGGAAAATTTGAAATCTGCTTGCCAGAATACCAAATCCATTTTCAACTATTCTGCGCGCTCTGGATAACCGGTAGTTGAAATTTTTTTGCGTCGTTGTAAGTGAATACATTCTGTATTCACCTGTTTTGCTTGCAATGGATTTCCTCCTTCTGCTCTCTTTTTAGCGTAACAATTGACACATCGCTTTCGAATGAGCTTTCCATCTTTCCGAGGTATTTGTGAAAGATGGTGTGTAGCAACTACTGCAGAACTTGTGGATCTCGTCTGTTGTCTGTAATTTTTCTTTTTCGCCGCTTCTCCAAGCCAATGGCGAATCATTGCTTCTTGCACGTCCAAGACAGTTATAGCAGATCTCGTGTGCTCATTGTAAATGACGCGGGTATTCACAATGGCCGCTTGGAACAGTAAGTCGACAGCATTTTTTTTGTACCATGTTAGACTCTTTCTTAGTGGAGAGTAATAGCTACCTAGTTGGTCAGCAACGTCAATACCTTTTTTTGCGTCATTATAATCAATGACTACGTTTGGCTTTGGTGTTACTCCTCTCCACGATGAGACATTAGTCATTTCCGTCCCGTGACACGTCGAAATCATCAAAACGTCACGTTTATCGTGCAACTTCAAAACTGTGATACAGTTGTTAATTTGCCTGGCAATAACTTGGCCGCGGTTAAGTTTTTTCTGTGTCACATCTTTGGGCAAGTTTCTTTTATTCTTTCGTAAGGTACCTACCACACATATCAGTTTTGCGATCCTTCAAGTAATTTGCCAAAGGTACACTTGTGTAATAGTTGTCCACGACAATCAATCTACCGGCATTTAGCAGTGGCTGGCACAACCTTACTACAACTGAACCAGGTTTGTCGAGACCGTCTATAGCAACACCAGAACCTGCGTGTATGGCATAAGATCATGTATGGAGTCTCTCGCGCGCACCCGCCAGGGACGGGCGGTTTTAATTCGGAGCGTTTTTTTTTTTTTTTTTTTTTTTCGCGTTATCTAAAATGACGAACATAATAAAGTGCAATGTGTGCAACATAGTCATTGATGAAATGTTGTCTTACATTCAAAACAAAGTGTCGATTGCTGATGAGGAATCATTAGTGCGAATATGTTTGTCGGCGTTTAGCAGCGAAGAAGTCAAGCATTCTAAATCGCTTCTCTTCGATTCTATCCCCACGGACAAGCGGAAAATAGTGCGAAAGAATAAAGGCAAAGAGGAACGTGATCTGGCAGATATTATTAATCTTTTTAAGTCCACAGAGCCTGATATCATGCCAGTTTTTGTAGCACGACAGCTCGACAAACTACCACCGATTCTGTGGGATCACTTAGATTGTTCGAAGGTACTGAAAGATATCTTGGTGCTGAGATCTGAAGTCGAGGACATAAAACGGAACTACGCAACTTGCGAGAGTGTAAGAGATTTAAAAACAGAAGTGATGCGAATAAGAAGCGATTCATTGCCACCGACATCGGCGTTTAAAGTAAATGATAAACGTGGTGCGTGGGTAGATAGTGGCCCAGTGGGACTCTCACATGATTGTCTAAATTTTTCTATGAACGAGTCATATAAAACAATTGAAAACGACTCGCCGAATAACAAAACACCTGTACCACAATATCGAAAAATGAGGGTAGGTGTACGAAAACAAGCCGAGCATGGTGAGCAGCAACGGTCAGTAGATTGTGTGCAGGCAGTTGCGGGCAGCGGAGGCAGCGCGGGAGGAGCGCACTCGTCACCGACACCGGTGAGTCAGCCGGCGAGCGCCAGCGCCGGGACCGGTTTCGCGAACGCTGCATCGACGTCACGAGTACCTAGCCCAGCCCCGCAGGTAGCGAGTCAGCTGGCTCTCACTGATAAGGAAGGCGACGACCGACGTGAGTCAGAGCGGCTAACTGTTGCGCGTGCAACTTTGACGAAAGAAAATAATAACAACGGAGGATGGCAGAAAGTAACACGGCGTAAAAAACAAATAAAATATCGCTTTGTGGGAAAATCTGGTATAGCCAGAGATTCGGAATGCACGTTCAAAGCGGCAGAGAAGAACATTCCTATGTTTATCACGAATGTACATAGATCGACAACTGAGAGCGATATCGTAAAATATATTTATAAAAGGACGCAAGAAACTGTTTCATTAGAAGAAATAAACATGAAAGTGCAGAGGGGGCACAAAGCCTATAAGTTTTATATATTGGAGCATAATCTACCGATGTATTTGGATGAGCAACTATGGCCCTCGGGTGTAATATTTCGCCGATTTGTGAATTTCAGACGTAGTTATACGAACAGAGAGGGTTTTGTAGACGGCATATACAAACCAAATAATGGATAGTCGCTCGTATCAGTTTGTAAGTTTCAACTGTAAAAACGTAAAACGAGCGATTTACGACATTAGAGACCTGTGCAGTACAAGTGACGTGATATTTACGTGGATTTTTTAAACTCCGCTGTAACTTTTATTAGCAATAAGTATATCACGTAAGTGTGGTGTAAATTATGTTTTTAATAACGTTGGCTCTCTGTGCGCTTTGGTGAATACTGTAAGCACAGAAAGCATCTGTCGCAAATAAATAAATAAATAAATAAATAAATAAATATGCCTACAGGAGACCTGGCTGCTACCACACGACTTGTCCTACATCGGAACGATACACAACGACTTCGGCTACACAGCGACGTCGGCGGTGGACACGTCGGCGGGCATACTACGCGGTCGACCCTATGGCGGCGTAGCGTTGTTGTGGCGGCATAGTGCGTTTCAACAAGTGTCTGTGTTGCAGTGCGATAACAATCGCATCTGTGCAATTAAAATCACGTCAGGCGACCGGTCTATAATAGCAATGAGTGTTTACTTACCGACAAACTCTGTAAATAATTTACCAGATTTCATTGATTGTATGAGTGCAATTATTGCTATTGTGGACGAATATGGTATTGAGTCAGTGTTTATCTTGGGCGACTACAATGCGGATCCGGGTGAATTATTTTACAATGAACTCGTGAATTTGTGTCTCGAGCAGAAATGGTCTTGCATTGACGTAGAAATGCTAGGACGGGACTCAGGTGCTTATACGTTCATTAGTGAAGTACACGGGACTTCCAGCTGGCTCGATCATTGTATTGTAACTCGGGCGGCGAAGCAGTCAGTCGTCAATGTATGTATGAATTATGGCACTCAGTGGTCTGACCACTATCCTCTCATTATTGAATGTAATTTCCATTGTTTAACCCCAACACTAATTGCAAATGCTGCTATTAGTGTTAATAAAGATATTTTATGGGGTGTCAAAAGTGAGTCACAGGTCCTGATGTATAACGAAGAGTGTCATGAGAGATTGAAATTGATACACTTTCCTTCAGAATGTACGCGGTGTGCGGATTATATGTGTAATGACCCTGACCACGGGCTTATTTTAGATAAGCTTTACTCCGACATTGTGGCTGCCCTTCGGGACGCGGCGCGGGTGGTGAGTAGGGGAAACACGAGAAAGCGCGGTGATGCTAAGCGCTTAGTGGGATGGAACAAGCATGTCAGTGAGGCTCACAGGGTGGCCAAATCGAGATTCGGGGAATGGGTTTTGTGTGGTAGGCCTAAGTCTGGTTGTGTTTACTATGAAATGTGCGAGACTAAAAGGGTGTTCAAGTCTAGAGTAAAATGGTGTCAGAAACATCAGGACCAAATACAGATGGACGCCCTTGCAGAACGACATTCTAAAGGTGATTTCCGGGGCTTTTGGCAAAACACTAAGAAAGTAAACGTTCGGCCTGGCCTTCCTGTGAGCGTCGATGGGGTTAGTGACCCTGAGAGCATTGCAAACATTTTTAAAGATCAGTTTTCGGTACGATCGCCACTGGGCCCGGCAAGTAAGGTGCTGAATGCTGAATTGAACAACAAGCAGGTAGGGAAAAGTTTCTGCGCAAAAGAGGTTAGGAAAGCTGTAAGAGGTATTGCGAGAGGAAAGTCTCCGGGACACGACGGGCTCAGCATTGAGCACCTACAGCATGCCGGGCAGCACTTGGCGAGGGTACTTGCTATGTTCTATTCCCTATGTGTGAGCCACTCATATTTGCCTGCCGACTTCATGAGAACGATTGTAGTGCCTGTTGTTAAAAATAAAACGGGTGACGTGGCGGATAAAAATAATTACAGGCCAATATCGCTTGCAACTGTAGCAGCTAAAGTGTTTGACGGTCTGCTTAATGCACAGTTAAATAGTTTTGTAACTTTGCATGACAATCAGTTTGGGTTTCGACCCAAACTGTCTACAGAAAGTGCAATACTGTGTTTAAAGCATACCGTCAAATACTATAAAAGTAGAAAGACTCCTGTGTACGCGTGTTTCCTCGATTTATCTAAAGCCTTCGACCTGGTCTCTTACGACATCCTCTGGAAGAAGCTGGAGACCGTAAACCTGCCGCGGGAGCTTATCAGAATGTTCCAGTACTGGTATGCGCACCAGGTCAACAGTGTCCGGTGGGCGGGGGCAATGTCGGACTCTTATCGGCTCGAAAGTGGTGTGAGGCAGGGCGGTCTGACCTCACCCACTCTGTTCAATCTGTATATGAACGAGCTGATCGTTGCGCTCAGCAGTCAGCATGTCGGTTGTCATGTGGATGGAGTGTGCGTCAACAATTTCAGCTACGCGGACGACATGGTGTTGCTGAGCGCATCGATCTGTGGCATGAGAAAGCTGATCGATATATGTGAGGAATACGTTCGTGGTCATGGTCTGAGATATAATGTGAAGAAAACCCAATACATGGTTTTTGGGGTCGTCGGTGTGGAATGGCCTACGATTGTGCCACCTATTAGACTGAATGGTGTGCCCTTAGAACGAGTAGATCAATTTAAATATCTAGGACATATACTCACAGAAGACCTCAAAGACCATGCGGATATTGAACGGGAGCGAAGGGCATTGTCAGTACGGGCCAATATGATAGCCCGCAGGTTTGCGCGCTGTTCCTCGGATGTGAAGGTTACGCTCTTTAGAGCGTACTGCACGTCCCTGTACACGTGCAGCCTGTGGGTTGAGTACAGTGAAAGGGCCTACAGTGCCCTTCGCGTCCAGTATAATAACGCATTCCGGGCGGTGTTGGGGCTGCCCCGTATCTGCAGTGCTTCGGGCATGTTTGCGGAGGCGCGCACCGATTGCTTTCACGCCGCCATGCGCAAGCGGTGCGCGTCCTTAGTACGCAGGGTGCGGGCCAGCTCCAATGGCGTCCTGGCAATGATCGCGTCTAGGCTGGATTGTTCGTACATCCGGCATGGCTGCGACAGGCATGTCGCGGTGCCAATGCCGGGTCGAAAGTTATAACGTTGACTCATAGACTGACTAAATTTTGTTTTGACATTTATTAATTATTGTTTTTATTGACTTTTATTTTACTTATTATGATTATGACATTTGAATTTTATTTAACTGATTTTATTGTGTTTTTATTTAAGAATTGAAATGTATGGGTGTAATTTGCCTGAATAAATGATATATTATATTATTATTATAGCTGTTAGTAGAACACATCTTATAGATTTTGATGCCATATTTATGCGCTTTTGAGGGATTGTACGTTTTTATACCTAATCGTCCTTGGTGGTTTATCTGGGATTCGTCTACTACAATGGTATCATCTGGTACATACAACTCACGAAAGCGTTCCACGACTTTAGTCACGAGTGGTTGTATGCGGTACAAAACGTCCCGGTTGTCTGCTTGAACGTCTTCAAAATGCCAGCATCGTAGAATGTTCGTAAATCGATTATATGACATAGATATATTGTGGATTAGAGGATTGAAGTACAGTGGATCTAACTTCCAATAATGTTCAATTGACGGTTTATTATCTATCCCCATAATGAGTAAAACGGCAAAAAACTTCTTCATGCCTTGTCTGTCAACATCTACCCAACGTGACATTCTAGCAAATTGTTTATTGTGTACTTGCCTAAACATATCAGCATATTTATTTGTCTTTTCCACCATGTTATCAATCAGGTCGTCATTTATGAAATACTCCATTATTTTTACAATAGAAACGGAACCCTCGTCGTCAGTGATAGCCTCAATATTTTGTAACCCAGAGTTGCCTATAAAGGATTCTCTTCCAAGTTGAAGAATTTCCGATTGCCAAGGTTGATCAAGAGGATCATCCATAGGTTCTTCTTCGTCTATCAGTGGTGGTGAAATGACATTCATTTCATTTTCGTCCATAGGATCATCTTCACTTATCGGTGGTGGTGGGATGACATTAATTTTGTTTGTTTCTGTAGAATGAAGTGATCTTTGAAGTGGTATGTATGTCTTGTTCAACTAACCTCGAAATATTTCCAACAGTCTCCAAATCAGATGATGATAAGTCGTCTTCCTCATGAGGATAATATAAATCATCACTTCCGCCGCTAAAATCGCCATCATCCTCATCACTTTCTTGCAAAATTCCGAACAATTCCTCGTCCGTAAGATGCCTCGACATTGTAAAAATAAAGTAATAACCTACAACCTGCCAAAAACCTCAATTTTGTGAAAGAAAGGGTGAAAATCAATTGTGTGTCAAAGTGAAATCAATCAAGATATCTGTCATGTGTGGTAATCTAATCAATCAATGCTCAGAAATCAATGTCGCTAATATGACATTGACAAACAAATAATGTATGACGTGATTCGTAGTCACTTATCTATGGCGCCACGTCTAATGCATCAGATATGATTTGCATTATATTTGATGCATCGGACGTGTGACAATAAAAACTATACGCTCATGTATCATAATTGATTTAAAAAAAAAAAATATTTTTTTTGGGCCATTTTTAGGTATAATATTCTACAAAATACACATACATTTTCATTTATGTTCAAAATGAGGTCAAAAACCGAAAAAAAACGCGGGACATGGGTAATGCTCCAAAATCGTATGTATGTATGTCTGTTAACCGAAATTGGGATAACAGATTATAGGGAGAGATCAGCTTCATCAAACTCTACCTACAGTTACGAGACAGTTGCGACTCCAGCATCTACTTATTCAAGTTACAATGAAAGTCAGACAGCCGACACATATGAAGTTTGTTCTGAAGATAGTAATGCTGTTTATTCTTATATTATCCAAGAACCAGAAGCATCAACAAAAATTGTTGCCATGAGTGATCTCATTCACTCAGCTATGCAGGCCGCATCTGTTAGTAGTAATATGTCTCAATCATTTTAAGTACTTGTGTACCTACCTTAAAAATAAATCTGAGTAAAATCAAATATTGGTTTTACTAAATTATATATAACTAGTTTCTGCCAGCGGCTGCGCACGCGTTGTTTAAGGTTATTTCTATCCCATGGGAACTGATTTATGGGATAAAAAGTATAGTAAAAGTAAAAGTATAGCCTATGTTTCATTTCTGGTCTAGGACTACCTGTATGCAAAATTTCAGCCCAATCCGTTCAGTAGTTTTTGCGTGAAGAAGTAACAAAGATCCATCCATACATCCAAACTTTCGCATTTAGTGTGATTAACCTATAGTAGTCCAATGCTGGACGTTCACACTAAAACACTTACCTTCACATACAATTTTAA
This sequence comes from Erannis defoliaria, assembly GCA_905404285.2. Classification (NCBI taxonomy): domain Eukaryota; kingdom Metazoa; phylum Arthropoda; class Insecta; order Lepidoptera; family Geometridae; genus Erannis; species Erannis defoliaria. The sequence goes on along the minus strand of FR990066.1, from coordinate 2,666,374 downwards.
ATAGTTTATGATGGCGTCCAGTACTTCTGGTATAAATACTGATATCGCAGATCGAGACACTCTATAAAATGCTTGCAAATATCGATAGCTTATCCCAGCTGCTAAATAACTTAACGTTACTTGCAGTTTAACCTTTGCTACCTTTGGTAACATTTACAAAAGTATTTCACAGAATCATCTTACAAAAATTTAAAAAAAATCTAATATTGTTTTGTTAGAACTTTGTAAAATCAACTCGCAAATAGCCCGCTCTATCATCGCGGTCTAAATAAACATTTTTAACTAATGCAATTCTAAAATACCAAATCTTTGGTAACTAAACAAAAAACCATAATTAAATTTAGATGGACAAGTGGTATTCATCGAAACATTCATAGCATAAACCAGGTTTGTCGTTACACATTTCGCAATGCCACATAGAGTCTTTCCGTTTTTTTTGTGTTTTCGAGCACATGCGACACATTTTACGCTTAAGAAATCCTTTGGCATTTCTCTCAGTAATTTTACTGATTTTGTGCAGCACTTCTCTGCTATTTCTTGTTCTGCTTGAACCAGCAACCACAGAAGTATTGTTTTCGGGTAACAGCTCATTTATCACAGATAAACGGTAATCATAGAGTGTCATTTTAGGTTTGCCAGAATATTTATTATACATTTTGTATGAGTTTATAAAGAGAAGTTGAAAGGTATAGATAGCTAACTTCAGATACCAACGAAGTGTTTTTCTTTCACATGGATAAAATGCAAGCAACTAGTCTTGTCTATCAACTCCAGACATAAATTCATTGTATTTTGCTATAGCTTCTGGCTTTTCACTAATCTGACCACGTTTATTGGCAACTGGCACCCTTCTGTCTTCATATTCTGTAGTGATATACATCACTGGGCGTTTGTCTTTCCACTTTCCGATGTGTACACTTTCTTGAAATCGTGATATATTTTCACCTTTTTTTAATGTTTTTTGGTAAACTTCCTTTGGATTTTCCTTCAAATCTTTTCGCAAGGTTCCAGTGCAGTATGTTCTATTTTCCAAAAGACGCTTTGCCAAGTGGAAGCTATTGTAATAGTTGTCCATATACAGTGAGTGGCCGTTCTGAAGATGCTTTTCCATCAATTGCATCACAACTTTTTCTGTATGCCCTTTTCCTGCCACTTCAGTGTCTTGGCTCCCTGCATAAACACGAAATTTGAGAATGAGACCATCAGGTTCAGTCAGCATGTACAGTTTGACTCCATACTTATGTCTTTTATTTTTGATGTACTGTCTAAATTTAAGACGCCCCCTCCATAGCACCATACTCTCGTCCAAAGACAATTCTTTCGCAGGATAATAGCAGCTATCCATTTTTTGATTGAAATAATCAATGACGCTACGTATTTTGTACAGTGGGTCTGGGTCATTCACTGCCTCTGAGCTGAAGTGGAGACATCTCATTATAAGCAGATATCTGTTTCTACTCATATATTCTCCAAAAATAGGTATAGAAAATAATCGGTTCGTGTTCCAATAATCTTGTAGTCGGGGTAGTTGAATAAATCCCATGTGGAATAATAAGCCCAAGAATATTCTCAGCTCAGGAATAGTCAACTCCTTCCAAGCATTTATTCTTGAATTTGCTAACACAGTATTGCCTAATAACTTGGCAGCTTGAGCATTAGTTTTTTCGCAAATCATTGCGAGAAAATCATCTTCGAAGAAGAAGTTGAAAAATGCTATTGGAGTTTGTCCAGGGTTTCCGGAAAACGCATTCTGTTTAGCGAATTCTATATTTTGCAACTCACATGCTGTGGTCCAACCTACTGTAGTTCCAGTGCTTTCTGGTAGTGTCAACTCTTCAGATGGGCTTGGAGGCTGCGATAGCGGTAGCAAATCCATTGCCGCAATTTGCTGAATATGCCGCCGGTCAGCTGCCTCTTCTTCGTCATCTGATGAGAGCTCCAAGCCCTCAAAATGGTACTCATCATCACTACCATCATCTCCAAACAGCTCATCTTCAATATCACTGTCCGTAAGGTTATAATTTCGCTGCGATTTGCTTCGTTTTGGCCTGGATGGCCCGGCTTCTTCATCCATATTTAAACCTTATTTACTTGAAAATAAAAGTCAATTTCAAAAAACCACAACTTGTAACGGTATTTTGCATTATTCAAGCGCAGAGCCAGACTACAAACGTGTTGCCAAGCGCAGTGCCGGGCGAGTACTAATTCATAGAAACCGAGCGGCGCTACTCCGCATATTAGCGGGGCCGGCACCCCGCTCTCACCCCGCACCCCGCTAATTCGCGGAGCTGGCAGCGAAGTTGTTAACATCCATGTTCTGGTCCAAATTCTTCGGTTTTCATCTTCTAATAAATCCCACATTTCGTTAATAATGTCTGGTAACAGCCGGTTGAAAACTCGTTTAAATTCCTTTTTTTTTGCGATCCATTGCAGACGAAGCGTGATCAAAACTGAACTGACTCGCCACTAGAGTAAATACGTGTGAACATCCACTCGGTTCGGCGACTCTCTCGGCCGAGAGCTCATTTACTGACTCGCCACTGTACTCGTTAGGTGTAATCAACGCATAACAAAGAAGCCAAAAAAATAGATTTAATAACAAGAATAAAACTTTAGTAATCGATAAAAAAAAATTACGTTTTTTTTTTCAATTATTGTGTTTTTTTTCAGATTGTTTAACTTAAAAAAAAAACAATATGCTAACCTATCCGTTTTTTATAAATTTATAACAATACAGGATATTTGCCAAAAATGCACATTAAAATCTTATCTCTAAGCTAGATAGTTTAGGAGCTATGACAGTATAAACATAGCCACTTCAAAGGCATGTTTTCCTGGGAAATTAAATAAAAAATAATTATTGATAGTATTGCATTTAATTTGGCAAAAAAGTTACAGAAACTGTTCGAAGTTACCTCCTCGCCTCTGCAGACATGCTGTTGCTCTTATTGCGACATGTTGCGTAGAGCGCTGAATCATCGCCCTGTCTTCTTTTAATTCATTCCCTGTTCGAATGATGTTTGCGATTAACTCTTCTCTTGTATTAGGCACGTTTACGTATACTTTTTGTTTCATTGTGCCCCACAGAAAAAAACGAGGGGCGTTAAATCCGGCGAGCGTGGCGGCCATGCGATTGTTCCACCGCGCCCAACCCACGGCGAATACTGCGCGTTTAAATGATTTCGCACAAGTAGTGGAAAATGTGCGGGAGCACCATCCAGTTGCAGAATCATTCTGTTTCTGCGGGAGCACCATCCAGTTGCAGAATCATTCTGTTTCTGTAGGCAATAGAGCATCAAAAAAGTCCGTTTCCATGAAATTCAGGAACCTTGGACCATTCATTGTTTCTGGTAAAATGATTGGTCCAACAAGGACATCGTTAATCAGTCCTGCCCAAACATCTGAAAAGAACTTGGTCGGATTGCATGTGGATTTTCTTGAAGCCACAGATGTTCATTGCGGTGGTTCGTATACCCTGATCTTGTGAAAGTGGCCTCATCGGTCCACATAATTATTTTTAAAAAAATTGGATTAGATCGCGTTTTTCTTAGAATCTACGAAAATGGTAAGGATGCAGTCCTTCTCTTTTTAAAACTCTCCACACCGTCCATTTAGTTAAATTTAGCCGACAGGCTATGAGCCTGATGCTCAGGCTCTTGCTAGGGTCTTGAGTAATTAGTCGCAATATTTCTTGCTCATCTTGGGGCGACAAAACACGAGTACGTTCGTTAGCGCGTCTTCTTATTCCATTTTCGGCAAGTCGCAAATTAATTCTAATGAAAGTGCGAGCATTCGGTGTTCGCCTAGTGGGAAATCTGCGTGCATAATCTGTAACAGCTCTATTTGCATTCCCGTTACACAATCCATACACAAAATGGATGTCAGCGTTGTGCTGGCTTGAGTACTCGTCCATTGTAATGCACTACAATCAACAGTTAGTCCAAAAACAAAACAAAAACGTAACAAAAGTTTAACAACAAATAACAGTAACGCACAGTAAGTAGTATTAAAACAGCAAACGAGTGAAACGAGTGTTATCACGACGCAGAGCGAGGGACGACTTGTTTTTTTCGTTTTTTTACCTGCACGCACAAAGAATGCTATTGTTAAGGGTTGAACTTGGTGAGGATTCTTTGAATTATTGAAGAATTTTGTCTCACCCAATGAAATGTGTTGAATCATCTAATATCGGGTTACATGCACTTTGAAGAGTCACATTCAAACTATCATAGCTTCTAAACTATCTAGCTTAGAGCTAAGATTTTAATGTGCATTTTTGGAAAATATCCTGTATTATTAAAAATAAATAAAAAACGGATAGGTTAGCACATTGGTTTTTTTTTAAAGTTAACAATCGAAAAAAAACAAATAATTGAAAAAAAAACTTGATCTTTTACTCAAGTTTTTTTTCTTGTTATTAAATCTATTTTTTTTGGTTAGCTTACAAATGAGACCTTTTTTGTGTTTCTAACACCTCTACTTGGGTAGGTATTGTTAAATTAACACATGCACCTGTGCTTCGGCTACAAAAGTTTTTAAAGGGCTGCCATTTTTTTATAGTTGGATATAAACAATATTTGATGGCTGATTTGTCGATGAAATTGATTGTATTTTAACCCCATAAAGTCTCCGACATCGAAGTCCGGGCACAATGTATATGCAGCAGCACCGTTTAGCTAAACCTGACGCTAATACCGAAGAACTTAGACAATGCTTTTTGTTTTTAGTTTAATAGCTCGTGGATGCTTTTTAATTCATCTCTTTTTCTTATGGAAGTCTCGTCTTCTATTATAAAATTTTCTGTGCATTCTTCAACAGACAATGTAGGTTGATAGTTATATTGCTCTGAAATATTCTCATCAAGTGTGTTTAAGATTACGCTCGTAATTTTCGTGAGTCAATAAAACTTTATAAAAAATCACTAAAATAATTCGTGATAAAAAAATGTGGTAAATCTTACCTCCATCCTCCACCTCCATATTTCTCTTTTGCACCATTGAGTTGAACCACCCGTTGGACATTAATGGGCCAAAGATGTGTATTTCTAGGTTAATTACTTTAAGACATGTCTATGGACAAATTGTTTTATGTATCTGAATATGACCTCTGCGATGTTTTATTCCGTGACTGCCTGGCATGCGTGCATTTCAAGCGTCATCTTCCCTTGGCATCGGCATACTCACTTTAATTTTGAATTCTCTTTTCTTGGGCACTGCCACCATCACTCTCCAATCGGTGGGCATAGTGCCCTCATATATCAGGCTTATTATTTCCCTGCAATCGCCCTTCTGTGGTAAGAAAATGCATGAGCACACTCTTTGTCGTGGGCAAATAAAAAAATCAAATGTTTTATCTAGATTTATCCCGTTAATATCCTCGGGTCGTCCCAATCTGCCTGCCAAGCGGGATTATGGCAACCCTTCCTTGTTAAGGGGGAAGCCTTCGTCCAACGTCGTGGACGTTGACGCTTTTGATGAAAATCCCCAGCGGCGTGTAAATGTCTCACCCTACTCCTGTTTGTAATAGCTCATCCGGATTGGCCTGGGGGAAGAAGGAGATATTTGGTCACTTCTTGTGGGTTTTGTAGTATTGCCTACAGAACTATTTCTTGAACATGTTGTAAAAGTTTTTGGTAACACATCAGACTCATACTAAATTCTCCTACCCGTCTAGACTTACAGTTATAAGGCTTTTCAGTTTTTCTTCCGTACTATGCAGTGGTATATCAGTATTGCTTTCGCCACCAGTACGGTATAGTTCGGAACGGTGCTGACTTTTTGTGTACTATTATTTTTAGGCCCTCTTATTTTATACGTAGCGTTTTGCTCTTCCTCGGTGTCCTCCAGACCGCGCATTGAACTCTTGCTATGTGTTTCTCCACACTTATTCTTTATTTTTCCACATTGACGCATCACTTTGTTTGTTCTCCAGAATATCTCTGTATTTGAATGCTACGAACACAAATATGTCCCGTTCTTCAAGACTAAAGTTCACACTTCTCTCTCTTTTTACTTTCTCGGTGTTCTTAGATAAATTGCACGTTTGCATACTCTTCTGTTGTTGTAATTTAAGATGTTGTTACATCAAGGTAAGAGCCCGTTCCCACTTGTCGGGTGTCGGATCCGATTATTTATCGGGTGTCGGCGTCTTTGTTCACATACACGATTAATAATCGGTTGTCGGCCACGGTCGAAGCTAGTGCCAATTTTAATCAGTCTACGCGAAGCGATTTGCACGATGGACGTCGACGAAGCTCTTGTTGTGATGTATTATTATTTAAGAAGAAAACGAGAAAAGACAGCAAAGAAAAGAAAATATTGGGTGCACCCAATCCTGAAAGAAATATTTAGTTTGGGAACATTTCAGAATTTAATAACAGAATTGAGGAGTGACGAAATTGAGTTTTTCTATTATTTTAGAATGTCGATAACTACATTCAACCATCTATTGGCTCAAATATCAGTGAGCATAAACTACCAAAATACAAGATTTAGAGACTGCATTTGTACTGAAGAAAGGTTGGCGATATTTCTAAGGTAATATAATTATACATACCTACCTACCTATTCATTTGTATAAAGGAAGAGATAAAACAGTCACTTTTAGTTCACATAAGTATATTTATTGAAAGAAATAACTTTAATTTTTTTAATAATTTCGTAAACAAATTAGTGTAGTTAGGTAGTTAAATATTAGTAAAATCTAAGTCCGAATCTTGAGTAATACTTGAATGTTGTGACATAGTAGGTGATGTTGGTTCAACGAGTTGGCGTGTCGAATATCCATATCCACTTGAAGGGAAGATATTCTGGTTTTGTGACGAATATACAGATTGTTGCACGTGATTTCTCGACTGTGAAAGCCAACCATAGTTTGATGAGTATAAACGACTTTCACGCTGCTTTTTAATGTTTTGAATCAGTGACAGCACGCCTGATTGAAACTCTAAAGTTTCATTATCGTCAAAAGACGCGATGTTTGGCAAGACACCTTTAAAAAAAGAGAGCATTGGATGTTCGTTACTTCTGTCTGACTGTAGCCTGCTATCTAAAAACTGGCTCATTTTGTCATCGAGGGTTTTGGGCTTTTTGGAAGTGCTTGGTAATAGCAGCTCTGAATTTATATCTGTTGAATTGGCCGCTGATGCTTCTGGCGATGTATCTGTTGGACGCTTCTTGACAGAATCATGAGTGCGATTAGGCTCAGCCACTTTTTGCAAAAAACTCATCTGTTCTTTATATATATATGGCTTTGAAAGCTTAGCCTCTGCTCCAGATTTTTTGACTTCATTTTTATTTGATCGAGTCCAGGCATCTCGTAGATTCGACCACTTTGTAGATACTAGTTTACCTGCAATTACAATAGGTATAGGTACATATAGAAATGTTAATTATCTTTACCTAATTTATTATTTTACAGATATTGCGCATCGGGTTGTTCCTTCAGAGAATTGCACTACAGTTACAGAGTTGGTGTGTCAACTATTAGTAAAATCTGCAAAGAAATTAGTTCCACTATCTGGGATGTATTAAGAGACGAGTTCATGAAAATTCCTGATAATGAGAGTAAGTGGTTGGAAATTGCAAAAAGTTTTAATATGAAAGCCAACTTTCTGCACTGTCTTGGAGCAGTTGATGGTAAGCACATAAGAGTGGTGAAACCAAATAATAGTGGCTCGATGTATTTTAATTACAAAGATTATTTTTCATTTGTTTTACTAGCCGTTGTTGATTCAGAATATCGTTTTATTTTTATAAGTGTTGGCTCGTATGGAAAAGAATGCGATTCTTCAATATTCAAGGAGTCGACCATGTGGAAGAAACTGAATGATGGCAGTTTAAATATACCAAAACCAAGGCCTCTACATGCAACACTTCAAAATGATATGCCTTATGTTCTCGTGGGCGATGAGGCTTTCCCTCTGTCAACAAATTTGTTAAGACCTTTTGGAGGCACTCATTTGGACTACAAGAAAAAAATATTTAACTATCGTTTAAGTCGGGCAAGAAGGTACGTTGAATGCGCATTCGGCATTTTAGCCAATAAATGGAGAATATTACATCGACCACTAGATGTCCACCCAGACACGGCTATCGAAATTGTAAAAGCGTGTACAGTATTACACAATTTTGTAAGAGAAAAGGACGGTCTGAACTTTGAAGATATTCACTATGCGGCAGAAAATCCGATGCAAGAACATGTACAACTGCAAAACTGTAATCCACGTGGTGGTCCTATTGCCAATGATATACGGTCTGAATTTGCAAACTACTTCGTTTCAACAATAGGCTCGGTGCCTTGGCAACCAGTAGCGCATGTTTAGTATTTATATTTAGAATTTTACGTATATAGTACCTACCTATATTATTAAATAAATAACTTCAAACACTTACCACATGATTGTCTTTCTTTTTCGTCCAAATTGTCAAACTCAGGTATGAGTACGCAGCAAACTTCCCGCCAAGCAGCTATTTTCAGATGCTTACGATTATCTTTATAATCATTTAGAGTTTTGTCCCAAAGGACACCTCTTTCCTGAACTAGCGTGATCAATTGTTCGGGGTCGATATTTCTTTCCATTACTACCTACGAATCACCAAACGTGCGTACAATAAAAACACAACAACTCTGCTTGCGCGCCGCGAAGTGTTTGTGTGCGCGATCGCAGCGACGACGTACGCACGAACGAAATGAGGGGAAGCGGGAAGAGGGTTATCGGCCCCGACATCCGACAAATATGAACAGCGCCATTCTTAATCATATGCGAGCGAGATCCGACACGATTTTTTTCCGGGCGTAGAGGGCTGGCAAAACACCCGACATTTCTTGTCGGAGCCGAGACAAAATCGGTTTCCGATAAGTGTAAATAGCTTCATATATAATGTTCTGCCACTACAGCCTCCGATTAATAAACGGATCCGACACCCGACAAGTGGGAACCAGCTGTAAGGGTGTGTCCGCTCGTTCTGTGGCATCAGTATTCCTCAGGTTTGCAGGTGAATGCCTAAGTTGGATGTGAACAATGAAAACACTACATTACCGTGTCCACACGTAGGTACATATTTTATTCCTATAAATGCCTTGCCTTCTAGAGCGGGAAGGCACTATCCCTATACCTAACTCATCGAGTACCAGCATGAGACAGTTATGGTGAGGAAGCAGAAAAAAATAAGTGTATAAAAAAGTTGTTCGGCCGAGACGGAACCTGGCCGCGGTTAGTTAGTCATGAAAAGAAAGAGAAGAAAGAAACATGAGAAAGAGTGTTTAAAAAATGAGAAAATATCCTATAAGGTACCAGCATTAAACCTTGTTCATACGATAAGACTCGATAAGTAAAACTAGAAAACCACCACCCATCTTGGCCACTTCAGTCCGACTGATTTTAGGGTCGCGTTTGGGGGTTGTTTTTCATCTCATCGAGAACCAGTATGAAACCAATGTATTGTTATGGCTTTGGGCAACCTACTATCAAAAACCCTAGTCGGCCGATCCTTACTATGACCGTTTTTTTTCTATTCGATCCATTTTGTTTGTATTTTTACACCGACGATATATTTAGGGTAAGTCCGGGGGAGATGGCCTTATTGACTTTGAAGACTTATTGAGGCGAAACCATGATAATTTAAACAATACATTTAATTGAAAACGTAACTTAGAATATATTTATTTAATGTTCTTAGTTATTAATCAGTCTAAAATCAACAAAATTAAAATTATTGAGCTAAAACCAAACATATCGACTGGCCATATCTCCCGAGTCTAGAGATCTCTATCAGTGATGGTCTCAGTGGCCTGGGAGCGTTGGCCAGTACTATTTTTGCCCCTGCCTTTCCCTTTAGACTCTTTAATGGTCTTCTTTTGCTCATTGCCACAGCGTGAACACCATAGCTCAAACTCGGTACAATTTTCATGCACCCAATATGAGCAAATTGTGCATTGCAACCAGTCTTCAATAAATCAGTTTGGTCATAATTTTCACCGCAGCCCTGCAGATATCTTTCTCATTATTGAGGCAATAAGCTACGGGAATTTCTTCGCAACTGCTGTCTGAGGCCCTACGAACCGCCTTTCTTTTCTTAGTTGTAGTCTTTTGTTGTAGTGTTGTGCTTTATTTCTCTTTTTAACCGTTGCTTTAACTTTTCTTCCTTTTCTGCCTTCTGTTTTTCGTTTTTCTATGTGTTCTTCAGAAGTCAAAAAAATGCTAGCTTGTTTAGCTCGTTTGCGAACTTCGGTAAATTTTTCAGGCAGTGGTGACACTTCATGTAGCGTTTTTGTCGGTGTGGACTCACTATTAGTCTGCAAACCACTTGGACCAGGCTGAGGGTTTGTAAATGTATTGTTACCGGATGTATCGGGATCCATCACTATTTTGTCTGAGATGAACGTAGAATAATATATATTTGATTGTAAAGTTTGTTTTTTACACGAATGCCGAGAATAGAACGTACACCAACTAGAACGATGGTATTCCAACTAAAATTAAAGGTGTGGGGGACCCAAGAGAAAGGCGGGGAGGGTGGGTTGCTCTCAGATGAGTCACCTAGCGCAGGTAGTCATTGTTTTTAACCCTATTTGTACTTTGTTAAATTGACTTTTGGCCGCGTTGATTGGGCGTTGCTTGCGTTGATTCGCTTAATAAGTTGCTATTTGGTGCTTATTTCAACTTCGTACACTAATTCTTTGGCACGTCCCCAGATAAAGAAATCAAGGTGTAGGGAACGTGCGGCCACTCGATGGGGCCACGTCTTCCGATCCACGTGTTGGGGAACACATTGTCCAGTTACTCGCGTACAGACAACGAGTAGCGCTCCGGGCAGCCGTCTTGCTGAAAAATCATGGGACGTTCCTCCTCGTATATCGGCAATCGCAAACCAATTCAACCAGATCGTTTTGGAGGAACTCCAAGTAGCTATCCCCATACTTATGACCATACTTTCCAGTTAGATACTCGCAGGTTACTAGCCACTTTTCTTATGCTGGTAGTAGTATCTTCGTCAAATGCTTCCAAAATGTTCTCGTCTATAACATCATGCCGCATTCCACTAGACGTAGGTTCTCAAATGTAGCGTTCCAGTTTCTCGTAGTCTTCAAAAGTGTTTAAAAACGTGCATGTGGCACACGTCGGTCAGGATACGTGCTGCTCGAGCATTTCCATGGGCACGGCCATACTTAAAAACAATGACAGCGTATTCTTCGTTGCTAAATCCAGCCATGGTAATTACTAGATATAAAACGTAGATTCCAAAAACACTCTAAAGAAAACAAAACTCAACAAGAACCAACTAATTAACAAATAATAATAATGAAATGGATCACAATAAAGCCACGTATTCATTAGTAAACATTTGTTGATAAACTGTTTATGACTAGCGTAAAGCTGTATACAGATAGAAAGCTGGAAACTTATAAGCGCTTGACAGCGCTGGTCCGTTCTACACAAAGGAAGCAGGTTGAAGCAGACCAAGCAAAATGTCGGACTCATCGGACGATGATTAGGTTTTGTTAGAAAATGTGTATTTAAAAATGCGAAAAGAAGCTATACATCCCATTAATAGAGAAAGGAAATATTTCGGAGAGTACCATCATTTATTTGTAAATAAAATGAAATTTGATTATGAAAGATTTTATAAATATATGTCGCGGATTCGAACGGATTACGTTCCGTATGCACGTTGTCGGCGTCCATGTTGCTTAAAAATCAGTCAGTGCGCACATCCGGCGCAGGCGCTGTCTCGGGAGCAACTGAGTAACGTCAGAACTCATGCCTCGAGCAAACGCTCTACTGACAGATGACGTTTACATTCGACACGGACAGCTGGCAGAAACTACTTTGACACTGACAGCTAGAAATGTACCATAGACGTCTAGACATCAACAATTTCCGTTGACTATTTATTTATTTATTATTAATTTCTTGTTACACTTACAGCTACGCCAAGGCGTGTGACAAGCCAGCCAGCAAGTGACTATGGCACTTGCGTGGTGTTGCCATTCTGATAAATAAATTAGGTACTCAATGAAATGACATAGTGTAATCGTGTACATCCCTTTCTCCGACATATACAAGAATGACTCAAGAAACATTTGATTACATTTTGGATTTAGTGAAAAACCATTTGATGAAAAATTGGTGTAATTGGCATAAACAACCAATCCTTCCAGAAGAAAGACTTTTTGTCACCATTCGGTAAGTATAAAACAAATATATTTATCGCTTATTTATTCAAAGATAAAGTTATTTATATATTAGGTAGATTTATAAAAATATTAAAAAAAAAAAATTATAGACTAACTTCTGACCTTTAAGGTGACTTTGATGATAAGTAAAAATGAATATTTCATTGATATCGGCCAATCTGATCTCAATAACAAAAATTGACGTTTATAAGTAGTTTTATTTTTTAAGAAAAAAAAACCGTTTTAGGGTAATATATTTTTATTTCTGATTCTCATTATTATAAAAAGGTGTTCTTAATTATGATCCTCACTAAAGTATTCCGATATGCTCTCAGAGAATGAATGAAAATAATTGTTTAGATCTGATGATTGATTTGTGATTGGTGGTGACTGGAGTGTTGCTGATATCAATTGAGTGGTGTGTGTATCTGGTGATTGATGTGTGATTGGTGGTGACTGGAGTGTTGCTGATATCAATTGAGTGGTGTGTGTATCTGATGATTGATTTGTGATTGGTGGTGACTGGAGTGTTGCTGATATCAATTGAGTGGTGTGTGTATCTGGTGATTGATGTGTGATTGGTGGTGACTGGAGTGTTGCTGATATCAATTGAGTGGTGTGTGTATCTGGTGATTGATGTGTGATTGGTGGTGACTGGAGTGTTGCTGATATCAATTGAGTGGTGTGTGTATCTGGTGATTTATGTGTGATTGGTGGTGACTGGAGTGTTGCTGATATCAATTGAGTGGTGTGTGTATCCGGTGATTGATGTGTAAATGGTGGTGGTGATGGCGTATTCGGTGAGTACCTAGAGAGAGATGAGTGTGAAGAAAAACGTGACTGATATGCATAATCATCTACTGTTTTTTGAATATCATTACGAAATGACAGCAGTCGTTCTTGAGGAATCTTGCGAATATGGGGTAGAAGACTCTTTAGGAACAATAAATTATCATCATCTTCATTTTGACTTCTTTTGTTTTTCAAATACTCCAGTTTTTGCCTCTCTATGTCTAACATATTTTGATTGAATGTGTTGGTTTTTTTTTGCGTGGTACCGAACTCTCTTTCGGTGATTTGGTGCTTGCTGACCTCTCTGAGACGTTGCTTGGGCTGGCTTGATCAGGATTTGAATCGTCTTGATTGAGATTGTCTTGATCGACATTGTCTGGATCGAGATTGTCTAGATCGAGATTGTCTTGGACGAGATTAGAATCACCTTGGACATAATTAAAATCACTGGTTTGTGGCTCAGATCCCACAGATAATTGACGTTTCGATTTGGTCAGATTTCCCGAAGATTTTCTTGCCTTAATGATATCTTTCAAAAACAGCAGGCATTTGTAATATGGCCATTTTGGTTCATAGGAAGTAGATGCTTCATCCCCAGAACGTGGAACTGGAATTTTTCCTTGTTCGATTGCAAATTGGTCCCTCAAATATTTCCATTTCTTCCTGACTTTGTTCTCTGAAACATAAAATATTTTATTTTTATTTCAGCTATCTTGCAACTGGTGCATCATTTGCACATTTGGCATCTGAATTTAGAATGGGGATTTCTGTTGTTGATTTGTGTTGAGTGTGCGTTCGGCATAGCAAACTCAAAATGGCGACTACTTTCTAAATGCATTGAATGTAATGTTGATTTAGCAGAAAAAAATGTTAAATGTATTTGTTTTTTACACAACACTATAATCGATAAAGAAGGTATCGACCGAAATTTTACTCCTGTAAATACAACACATTAAAATAAAATAAATAAATATCGCAGGACATTTTTTCACACAGCGCCATCTAGCCCCAAACTAAGCAAAGCTTGTAATATGGAAACCAGATAGCTGATAGAATACTTATATATTTTTTTTTTTTTTTGTAAATACATACTTATAATACATACTACACCCAGACACAGAACAAACATTTATGTTCGTCACATAAATGTTTGCCCTTGGTGGGGATCGAACCCACGCCCTACAGCTCTGAAGGCAGACACGCTACCGCTGAGCTATATGGCAGTCAAATCAATCAATTTCAATTTCAAGTCAAATTAAGGTGGAATAGAGCAAATCACCCTACAAATGAAGCAATGGATATAAGAAATGTTTACGTTGACTATTTTTCACCCAATAAATTGACTTACAACTATTAATTAGTTAACTTTATCTACCCTCACTAACATTAATGGCATAGCTATGACATCACAACCTAAATAACATTTTATTCAGACATATTTTAATAAAGAACTTATAAAACTTAACTGTTTATTAACTTTACTTAAGTCGAGAAACAAAAATAAAATAAATTAATACTTACCGTCTTCATTCATTGCCTCGCTTATTTCTTCCAACATTTGTCAGTCACGTTTCTATTACAATGCCTTTTATCCCTTTTGTCCCACACAGGTTGCTTACTGAAGACTAAGGATATCAACACGTCACTATCCATTTTAATATTTATCAAAATAAATATGCCTGTCGTAATTGCACGTGTTGTCGCAGTTGTTTATTAATTTTAAATGGCAGCGCCCAGCGCTGACCAGCGCGTGTTGAAGCTTGTCGGAGCTTGTCGGCACCGTTCAGTGCTTATCGGCGCGCGTTCATATATTTGTCCTGCGCGGGTTACCAGCGCTGTCAAGCGCCGGTAAGCGTTTATAAGTTTCCAGCTTTCTTTCTGTATACAGCTCAAGACTTTGTTTGTTTACTGCACCTTCTGTACGTCCAATGCAGAACCATAAAAATTTGCAACATAAAAACGGCGCACAATACTATTCCGTGCCACCACAACTACTTCTTCTTTACTTTGACGCTTTCCCATGGTAAGTATCATATAGAAACGATCTCAAATGAAGAATGAGTAAATATTATTAGTACGATTACTTTTTACGGGAAGGCAGAACGGCGGGGCAGGACACGCGCTCGGCCCGGGTTTGAAGAGCATCCGCCGACGCCAAACTGAAAGAACAGATTTAAAGTTAGGAAGAGAACGCGATGGACGTCGTGAGACCGTCTCCTCGGCGATCCTTACCTTTTAGAAACCAAAGTACTGTAGGGGAGGCCCAGGATCGCAGCCGTCCGTCGTCGACATGGAATAGCGATGCAGTCACAACATCGCTCACCTTATCTTCCCGACCTCCGATCGCAAAACCGGTGATATCCGAACTCGAGAGAAAAATATCCCGACCAAAGAAAGACGAACAAAGTTTTCCGTAACTTGTATTCAGCGCGCACGGACAACGGTGCGTTGAATTTGTAGGGGAAAAGGTCCAGAAAATCTCTCGTCCTATGGAACGAAGGCGAGAGGGCAGTGGGAAGATTTTTACACCGATTCCTCTTACTCCGTCCCACCGGACCTGCACTGTAAGAGCCCGTTCCCACTTGTCGGGTGTCGGATCCGATTATTTATCGGGTGTCGGCGTCTTTGTTCACATACACGATTAATAATCGGTTGTCGGCCACGGTCGAAGCTAGTGCCAATTTTAATCAGTCTACGCGAAGCGATTTGCACGATGGACGTCGACGAAGCTCTTGTTGTGATGTATTATTATTTAAGAAGAAAACGAGAAAAGACAGCAAAGAAAAGAAAATATTGGGTGCACCCAATCCTGAAAGAAAGATTTAGTTTGGGAACATTTCAGAATTTAATAACAGAATTGAGGAGTGACGAAATTAAGTTTTTCAATTATTTTAGAATGTCGATAACTACATTCAACCATCTATTGGCTCAAATATCAGTGAGCATAAACTACCAAAATACAAGATTTAGAAACTGCATTTGTACTGAAGAAAGGTTGGCGATATTTCTAAGGTAATATAATTATACATACCTACCTATTCATTTGTATAAAGGAAGAGATAAAACAGTCACTTTTAGTTCACATAAGTATATTTATTGAAAGAAATAACTTTAATTTTTTTAATAATTTCGTAAACAAATTAGTGTAGTTAGGTAGTTAAATATTAGTAAAATCTAAGTCCGAATCTTGAGTAATACTTGAATGTTGTGACATAGTAGGTGATGTTGGTTCAACGAGTTGGCGTGTCGAATATCCATATCCACTTGAAGGGAAGATATTCTGGTTTTGTGACGAATATACAGATTGTTGCACGTGATTTCTCGACTGTGAAAGCCAACCATAGTTTGATGAGTACGAGGGCTACACTAAAAGTATCGGGAATGGAATATTTCCACTGTTTCTGTCATATTAAAATCTTTTTAATTGAAAACTCCTTGGTTTTAAAAATCGAATACCATTTATTTATTTAAAAAAATATTCTCGGTCTTGTCACAAGGTTTTGTCAAACTTGTTTAGTCGTTGAGAAAATGGAATTGACTCGAGAAAATTCAAGAGCGATGATTTATTATGACTTTCGAAGTGGTTTAACACAAAAACAGTGTGTTGACCGGATGATTTCTGCATTTGGTGATAAAGCCCCATCCAAAACCACAATTTATCGCTGGTTTGTTGAATTTCAACGTGGACGTGTCAAGCTCAGTGATGATCCCCGTCAAGGTCGTCCAAAAACTGCAGTCACCCAAGAAAACGTTGATGCTGTGCGTAAGCTGATTGAGGAAGATCGACATGTGACATACCGCGAAATTCAGGCAACTTTAGACATTGGCATGAGTCAAATACAAATAATCTTGCATGAAAAATTAGGTGTAAAAAAGTTGTTTTCCCGATGGATACCGCATTCGCTCTGTGAAGAGCAAAAAGCGGCTCGCGTTACTTGGTGCGTCAGAACTCTCGAAAGATTCCACGCAGGATCCTCAAATGCTGTATACAACATCGTATCAGGTGACGAATCCTGGATATACGCGTACGAACCCGAAACAAAAAACCAGTCACGAGTTTGGGTGTTCGAAAATGAGTTAAAGCCAACAAAAATTGTTCGTTCACGGAGTGTTGCAAAAAAAATGGTGGCCACGTTTGTCTCCAAAACCGGTCATGTTACGACTATTCCTCTTGAGGGACAAAGAACGGTTAATGCAGAATGGTATGCTAGCATTTGTTTGCCACAGGTCGTTTCTGAACTCCGTAAAGAGAACTGCAACCGCCGCATCATCCTCCATCACGACAATGCGAGTTCTCACACCGCGCACAGAACAAAAGAGTTTTTAGAGCAAGAAAACATAGAATTATTGGACCATCCGCCGTACAGCCCCGACCTAAGCCCTAATGATTTCTATACTTTCCCTAAAATAAAGAATAAATTGCGTGGACAGAGATTTTCATCACCTGAAGAAGCTGTGGACGCCTACAAAACGGCCATTTTGGAGACCCCAACTTCCGAATGGAATGGTTGCTTCAATGATTGGTTCCATCGTATGGAAAAATGTGTCAAATTTCGCGGAGAATACTTCGAAAAGCAATAAATATATTTTTAAATAGTAATGTTGTGTCACTTCCTTGATTCCCGAAATTTTCAGTGCCGCCCTCGTATAAACGACTTTCACGCTGCTTTTTAATGTTTTGAATCAGTGACAGCACGCCTGATTGAAACTCTAAAGTTTCATTATCGTCAAAAGACGCGATGTTTGGCAAGACACCTTTAAAAAAAGAGAGCATTGGATGTTCGTTACTTCTGTCTGACTGTAGCCTGCTATCTAAAAACTGGCTCATTTTGTCATCGAGGGTTTTGGGCTTTTTGGAAGTGCTTGGTAATAGCAGCTCTGAATTTATATCTGTTGAATTGGCCGCTGAATCAGCGGCCGGGTTGCCAACCCTGAAAAAAAATCCCTCGTACAAATGCAGCTAAAAATCTCGTATTTTGACTTTCAAACCTCGTACATTTATTATGCATCGAAAACGTGCTAAAACCAAAATTAAAGCATATTGAACTACTGGATTTAGGACGTTTTACTCAATAAAATAAACTATTGCAAGTTTCCTACTAAATAAAACATCACTTTGTGTTGTATGTCAAAAAATCTTTATTAATTCTCAAGTAAAATCACACAATTACATCTGCTCTCCAAATATGATGTCAGGAACATCCTCATTGTCATCGTTTTTTCTGCCGTATATTTTGTCTGTTGTCATGCGGCTATACATTTCTTTAGTGGGTTCAAAATTGACGCAGTTTCCAGTACGAGTTGAACCTTTTGCGCTCTCTGCAGCAAGAAGTGTGCCGTTCACCGTTTCCACAGTTAGCCGGTTTCTTATCTCTGTCTTTATTAAATTGACTTTACTAAAAACCCGCTCGCAGTCAGCATTCGCATGGGGTAGGGACAGTGTAGATAGGGCAAAATGAGCCAGCTCGGAAAAGTCTTCAGTTTTCAGTAATTGAGCCCAAAACTTATCTGGCTCACTGATTTCATTCAACCCTTTAGGATGACGAGCTTGTGCATTGGGCAAACTCCTCCATTGATTGTCGATTATTTGTTTCTTTGCGTAATCAGCTGGTGCGATTATACGGGGGACCACCTCCATAAGAGGCATAAGTGTAGGGAAATGGCTCCTAAAATCGTGGGAGAGCGCTGATGCAGGTTCAAAAACTTTTAGCTTTGACAAGACTGGATCTTCCATATTATATCGTTTTTTAATTTCGGTAGCTGCAACTTTGTAGAAATTTTTGCAGCATGAGAAGAACTGTGCTATATCTGCAGGCTGTCTGATCACATCTGGATGTTTCAAGAGCTCATACACTTTGACGCCAAGATACATTGCAGCGTCATGGAGCTGATGACGCTGACTTTCAGGGTTTATTTCACCAAGATTTGGCCTCATAACATATTCGCGTTGTAAATAACGCAATAGGATTTCCTGGTAAAGTGAACGAATTTTCTCATGCAGATTGTGAACAACTACTTTCTCGCTTTGAAATTCCAGATTGAATTTATTGAATAAAGGGAGTGACCATTCAAGGAAACAGAAATAAAGTTTGTAGAACGGGTTGTTTAGTTTTTCGAGAATAAATACTGCTCGATTTCTTACATAGGCTCTTGCTCTATGTGCACGGTTTGTCGTAAAATCGATGAAAAAAAGACGTAGGGCCTCCCATTGCTCTAATATCCTTTCAACCACTGATAATAAGGAAAGCCATCTTGTCTGTGATGGTTTCAGTATTTTGTGAGGCTCCACTGCAACAAACGACTGGAAGTTACGAAAATCAAATAGCCGTTTATCACTATGTTTAAAAAAGTTGTAGATATCTCTAGCCAGTTGTTCTACACCTTCAGGCAACTGTTTACAGGCTTCACTGGCACACAAATGGGCCGAGTGACAAACGCACTTCGTGATTATGATTCCTGCAAAATCACGTATGAACCTTGTTTTTACAGAGTCGTTATCACCCATCATGACGTTACACCCATCTGATCCAAATCCGATTACATTATTCAATGGAACATTACGGTTAGTTAACGAATCGATAAGAGCTCTATATAAATTTTCGGCATTCGCAGTAGGAATATCATCAGCATCAGGTGTTTCTTTAAAAACTTTGTAAAGCTCCCAAAATGCGCTACATATCTTTTGAGCTTCTTGATCAAAATAGCGTACCACAACGCAAGCAGTTTTGACTGTCGAAACATCGGTCGTCTCGTCCGTCATCACCGAAAACTGATTATTTTGTAATTTTTGGGCTAAATCTGCTTTATGACCTTCTCCAAGAACGTTCTTTACCACACCTGTAATTTTGGTTCTTTTAAGTTCAATTTCCTTGATTAATTTAGAATCCGTCACGACTTCTTTTAATAAGTCAGTCAAATGGTCAGCAACCGAAAATGCTATGTTGTGCTCCGCAAAAAAAGCAGCAAGTTTAATTTCTGCACGAGCTTTTTGTTTATTTTGTGGAGTTAGACCTCTCTGGAATCCAAGCGATGTTAATGTCTGTGTTTTTCCACTGGATCCAGGTTTGTTGCTCAGGTGTTTCTTGGTAGAGGCATGAGTTTTTAAATTGGATAGTTCAGCTACCATTGACCTCCCTGGGCAATATGCACATTTAGCTTTTGTTATATCATTGGTGTCTGGCAAAAGCCAGTCTTTAAATGTCGGATCCTTTAACCATTGCTGTCTAAAATTTTGTACACGATGCTGCGATACTGTGTTACCTTCCTTTTTTCTTGTCCATCCACCTTTTTTGGGTAATTTTCTAGGCGGAGTCAAAGTAGGCGAACGGTCACTGTTTTCGTCGTTATCACTCATAACTCATAACGATACTTCTATTACGCCACTAAACACGAACGAAACAACGAAAAGACCTTCTCTCTTAAAAATCTTCTATTTTACAAAAACTTCAATTAGCTACACGTACTAACGTAGTACAGTTCGGATGTTTTGGAATGAAATTTCTAAACAGAGACATGAGTAATGCGAAGAACGAAATGTTTTATTAGTCGGGGATTTCCCGGTTGACGAGATAGCTACCATAGACAATCATCGCGTAAATGTGGCAATGGAATTTTTGGCGTAAGAAGTTCCTACAAGTTCTGGTAGATGTCACTAGTTAGTTTTAACTATGTTCGTATGGCCATATTATCAAAATCTCGTACATAATTGTACGAGGTTGATAGTGACCTCGTACCTCGTACGGAAGACCACAAATCTCGTATTTGTACGAGGAACCTCGTACGGTTGGCAAGCCTGCCGCTGATGCTTCTGGCGATGTATCTGTTGGACGCTTCTTGACAGAATCATGAGTGCGATTAGGCTCAGCCACTTTTTGCAAAAAACTCATCTGTTATTTATATATACAGGATGTGTCTTAATGAGTGGATATACCTTTACCTACTGGTGGTGGACATCATAACTGTTCATGGAAAAAAAATAGCCCCAGTAAAAGTGTCACGGTTCTCGACTTATGGAACATATTAGTTTTTTTTATTTTTTTTTACCTTCGACCATTCTTTTCGGTGCCAAGGTCACAAATAAAGGTCTTTTATAGATCTGTTTTTTTTGTAGCATTCTTAGATAACTGTTATATCAAATATTAACTGCCGTTTCTGTGTCACACTTAAAGTTTTTTTATTAGAAAAATATTTAGCAAAAAAAATGTGTTTTGCCATTTTTTCCCAAAAGTTTGACCTCTTATAGTGTAAAAAAAATGTAGAGCCACCTAGGTGGCCCTACTAATTAAAAACTTGCCTACTTCATTGGAATTCCGAAATAGTATAACACTTGGTATTTCTAGCTTTCATTTCAAAGAATATTCCTGTTAAGATGGGTAAAGATCATTTTCTCTAAATACAAATAATATTAAAATAAACTTATTAAATAGGAATTTCTCAAACAAAAAAGTTAAACAAAGCAGTTAACTAAAACAAAAAAATTAAACAAGTTAAGACATTTAAAGTACATTTATTTGATAATAATTTTCTCAAAATAAATGCTCTAAATGGCTACCATTTGTACTAATGCACGCTCTGCATCTTCTTATAAAAGAGCGCTTCATTTTTTGCGCATGGCCACATTCGGTAATCGTTTGTGCCGCTCTTTGAATGCGCTCACGGAGCTGCTCTATCGAGGTAATGGGCTCCTTGTAAACTATCTCCTTGAGGCACCCCCAATAAAAGAAGTCCAGCGGGCTAAGATCTGGGGACCGTGGTGGCCACAGAATGGTCCTCAAGCGCCCGATCCATCTCCGAGGATATGTTTCATTTAGGTACTCTCTCACATTGCGGGCGTAATGCGCAGGGCAACCATCATGCTGCAGCCACATTCTTCTCCTATCTTCTAAAGAGACCTCCTCTAACAGTGTAGGGAGATCAAGTGTTAAAAAATTCAAATATCCCTCGGCAGTCAGTGTGGCTGGCAACTCAACTGGGCCGATGACTTGGCCGTTCCAGATCCCTGTCCACAAGTTTATTTTGAACTGGTACTGGGACCTATCTTCTCTCTTTAGTCTCGGGTTAGTGAGTTGCCAGCTGTGTAAGTTGTGTAAAAAAACGTTGTAGCACGGAAGTAGTATGATAGCACACTGGCGCGAGCGAGCCCTCGATCCACACAATAGAGTCATTAGCTATCTTTTTTACACGGGAACGTGTAAAAGAAAAGGACAGGAGATTTACGTCCGGCCACCACTGCTAGCGCAGGTAGGCGGTATTTGTCGATTTCAAGAATTTTTATACAATTTCTTAGAAGCCAGCTAGCTTTGAGCTTACACACAATGAACGAACCATCCTTAAAAAAAAAATTGTGAAAAGCATTCTAAGAAAAACAGGCCTTGGTTAATCCTAACAGGAATATTCTTTGAATTGAAAGCTATAAATACCGAGTGGTATACTATTTTAGAATTCCAATGAAGTAGGCA
Source organism: Erannis defoliaria (assembly GCA_905404285.2). Classification (NCBI taxonomy): domain Eukaryota; kingdom Metazoa; phylum Arthropoda; class Insecta; order Lepidoptera; family Geometridae; genus Erannis; species Erannis defoliaria. The sequence continues at coordinate 2,643,947 of FR990066.1, read as the reverse complement.
AGTTTTTAATTAGTTAGGCCACCTAGGTAGCTCTACATTTTTTTTACACTACAAGAGGTCAAACTTTTGGGAAAAAATAGCAAAACACATTTTTTTGCTAAATATTTTTCTAATAAAAAAACTGTAGCTGTGACACAAAAACGGCAGTTAATATTTGATAGAACTGTTATCAAAGAATGTAACAAAAAAAAAAGATCAAGAAAAGACCTTCATTTGCGACATTGGCACCGAAAAGAATGGTCAAAGGTGAAAAAAAAAAAAAAAACTAAAATGTTCCATAACTCGAAAACCGTGATACTTTTACTGGGGCTATTTTTTTATTTCATTAACAGTTAGGATGTCCCCCACCAGTAGGTAAAGGTATATCCACTCTTTACGCCACAGCCTGTATATGGCTTTGAAAGCTTAGCCCCTGCTCCAGATTTTTTGACTTCATTTTTATTTGATCGAGTCCAGGCATCTCGTAGATTCGACCACTTTGTAGATACTAGTTTACCTGCAATTACAATAGGTATAGGTACATATAGAAATGTTAATTATTTTACCTAATTTATTATTTTACAGATATTGCGCATCGGGTTGTTCCTTCAGAGAATTGCACTACAGTTACAGAGTTGGTGTGTCAACTATTAGTAAAATCTGCAAAGAAATTAGTTCCACTATCTGGGATGTATTAAGAGACGAGTTCATGAAAATTCCTGATAATGAGAGTAAATGGTTGGAAATTGCAAAAAGTTTTGATATGAAAGCCAACTTTCCGCACTGTCTTGGAGCAGTTGATGGTAAGCACATAAGAGTGGTGAAACCAAATAATAGTGGCTCGATGTATTTTAATTACAAAGATTATTTTTCATTTGTTTTACTAGCCGTTGTTGATTCAGAATATCGTTTTATTTTTATAAGTGTTGGCTCGTATGGAAAAGAATGCGATTCTTCAATATTCAAGGAGTCGACCATGTGGAAGAAACTGAATGATGGCAGTTTAAATATACCAAAACCAAGGCCTCTACATGCAACACTTCAAAATGAAATGCCTTATGTTCTCGTGGGCGATGAGGCTTTCCCTCTGTCAACAAATTTGTTAAGACCTTTTGGATGCACTCATTTGGACTACAAGAAAAAAATATTTAACTATCGTTTAAGTCGGGCAAGAAGGTACGTTGAATGCGCATTCGGCATTTTAGCCAATAAATGGAGAATATTACATCGACCACTAGATGTCCACCCAGACACGGCTATCGAAATTGTAAAAGCGTGTACAGTATTACACAATTTTGTAAGAGAAAAGGACGGTCTGAACTTTGAAGATATTTACTATGCGGCAGAAAATCCGATGCAAGAACATGTACAACTGCAAAACTGTAATCCACGTGGTGGTCCTATTGCCAATGATATACGGTCTGAATTTGCAAACTACTTCGTTTCAACAATAGGCTCGGTGCCTTGGCAACCAGTAGCGCATGTTTAGTATTTATATTTAGAATTTTACGTATATAGTACCTACCTATATTATTAAATAAATAACTTCAAACACTTACCACATGATTGTCTTTCTTTTTCGTCCAAATTGTCAAACTCAGGTATGAGTACGCAGCAAACTTCCCGCCAAGCAGCTATTTTCAGATGCTTATCTTTATAATCATTTAGAGTTTTGTCCCAAAGGACACCTCTTTCCTGAACTAGCGTGATCAATTGTTCGGGGTCGATATTTCTTTCCATTACTACCTACGAATCACCAAACGTGCGTACAATAAAAACACAACAACTCTGCTTGCGCGCCGCGAAGTGTTTGTGTGCGCGATCGCAGCGACGACGTACGCACGAACGGAATGAGGGGAAGCGGGGAGAGGGTTATCGGCCCCGACATCCGACAAATATGAACAGCGCCATTCTTAATCATATGCGAGCGAGATCCGACACGATTTTTTTCCGGGCGTAGAGGGCTGGCAAAACACCCGACATTTCTTGTCGGAGCCGAGACAAAATCGGTTTCCGATAAGTGTGAATAGCTTCATATATAATGTTCTGCCACTACAGCCTCCGATTAATAAACGGATCCGACACCCGACAAGTGGGAACCAGCTGTAAGAGCGTTTCAACATTATCCGATCCGATATCGGTGTCGGACGACGATAACCGACACCATGTGCTATTTTCACATATTTCCGACAAAATCGTTCCGATACGGCCATTTGCTCGATAGCTTAGTGCGGGCAGGTCATCATGGCAGACTATAATAGAAAACTTTATTTGCTGTATCTATTATATTTGAGACGCAAAAAAAGATCTGTCCACAGACAGTATTGGAAACATCCCATAGTGGAAGCTAGATATTCAGAGGGAGCATTTTATACTCTTTTTAGCAAGCTACAAAACGCACCTAGAAAGTTTTTTAATTACTTTCGTATGAGTGAATCCACATTCAATTATTTGCTAATTCATCTCACAAGTATCAAGAAACAAGACACACATTTTTGAATGGCTGTGGGGCCTAAAGAAATCCTGCTGTGTGTGACATTAAGGTAAGTTTACTATTTTCATGTTTGTTTTTTAATCATTGGTTTCTATCATTATCGTTTGTTGGCTGGTGGTCAACATTGTACATGTATAGTGGGCACAGTAATTGTAAAATAGCCCATAAGATAACGGGGCGCAGAGCGCTAGTGTGTCTACCTTGATACACTGGCCACCATACATTATTATTTAGGTATAATTAAAGAAAGTTCGTTATAAAAAGTATATTAATCAGAAACGGGTATTGTTATACAAAGTATTATAATCAAAATGGAAATGAAATAGCATATGACAAGGTAAACTTACAATTCAGAATATTTATCGAAAAATTGCTGAAAGTTATTAGTATGGGATTCCGTAACCGATTCACAGGACTTGCTTGTAGTCGATGTTTGTTGAATTCCAACTAGTTGTGGAGTGGGTACATCAATGTAGGAGTTGCTTGGAGTCGATGTTTGTTGAAATACAACTGATTGTGGACTTGGTACATCAATATAGGAGTTGCTTGTAGGTGAAGGAGATGTCAGTAATATAGGTGAGGGAGAATTTATTGAATTGCTATGAATCGAATGACCATGTTGTGGATATGATCTACTGTATCCAGGTGCAGGGTTTACGAGAATATATGGTGATTGTACACGTTGATGAAGGACCCGGTTTTGTTTAATTTTTTATATACTAGATAGAAGGTCCATTTGTAGCTGTATTTTTTCTGGTTCTGACATATCTTTGACATATGGTATAAAAGACGTAAAGAAACTGTCCTCTGTTAACACTCTTTCAGAGTTGGTAGTTTTATTTTCTATTATTTATTTTAATATTGCGGCCTCAATGTTGTCTATTTTCCTTTTTTTTTGACGGCTCCTTCTTTGGTTCATGTATAGCAACATTATCAGAATGTTCATTATCATTAGCAGCGATCACTTCATGCTCCTGTTCTGTTTCTTCCACAATGTTGGCATCAGTCTCAGCTTTTTTTGTAAATCTCAGTAAATATTTTAGGTTTTCATGAAACACATATGGTTTTTTTGCAGCTTGCCCTGGCTTTACATTAAGAGATCTAATGAACGCGTCTCTTATATTATTCCATTTGTTTATAATGAGTTGTGCTGAAACAATAATTAGCTTATTAATACAAATGTACTTAAGTATCATTATACAGTTTAAATAGGCTGAGGCAAAGTTAATGTAACCACAATTTTTAAAAGAGTATTAATAAACAAGATTACAATTTCTTTTTTACTTTTCAGGTACCTGGCCAGTGGTTGCTCTCTGTTTAAGCGATAAACCGATCCGAACGATCCGATATGAACCGATCTGAACTACAATTAATGGGCTAGGAATCAGTACATTGAGTGAAATTATAAATTTTGTTTGCCAATAAATATGGGAAAACTTCCGTAGCGATCATTTAGAAAATATGTCTGAACAAAAGTGGAAAACAGTAGCAGAGGGTTTGAAAAAAGAGCATCTTTTCCCAATTGCCTCGGTGCTATAGACGGAAAACACATACGCATTCAAAATTTTCCACATGGCGGTTCAATGTATATGAATTACAAGAAATTCTTTTCAATTGTCCTTTTGGCAGTTGTAGATTCAGATTATTCGTTCATTTTTGTTGATATAGGCGCATATGGCAAAGATTGTGATTCCTCTATAGTACAAAACACTCACTTTTGGAAATTGTTGATGCAATGAAATTTACACATTCCACAGCCAAAACCCATTACTGAAGGAGGACTTACAGTTCCCTACGTATTTGTTGCTGATGATGCATTCCCAATAAAAATTGATGTGATTGATGTGATTGATTTTTTTGATGTGAATGAATGAACATATTGTTGCAAATCTAATTTGAGACCCTACGATTCCTACCTCAGGGCAGCTTTAAAAAGAAAAGTCAATAGGAGTCTGAGTAGCGATTGCCTTTTTAATGATTCTTATTATCCATTTTAACACACACGAAGAGGAACAATTCAGGTTTAACAGTTACAGTAACAGTCGGTTGCCGTTTACAGTTTTCTTAGGTCTATGATAAAAATAAGGTTACGGTAACCTAGGTTCTTAGAGACTAAGGTTACAAAATATTCCTACTTGATGCCAACGTGGTGAGATGGACGAAGAGACTAACCCGGCTAGCGGACGGGAAGTCGAGGTGCGTAGGCTAACTCCTAACGTGCTCGAACCTTCGCGAATGTTCGTAATTAAAAGAAAAATGGGCGCCACCTGTCGATCCGTAGAGACAGGAGAAGTTACTTGGGTTATCCACGAGCGCGCGGGAGCGGGCGCTCGTAGCTGGAGTGGGGTGTCGCCGTGACGACACGCGGTCACGGGCAGCACGCGGTGTACGGGCTCGGAGCCTGCGCGCTGCGGCCGCGGAGCACGCGCCCGGTGAAGTGCCGGTGCGCGAGTCTGGCGCAGGCACGAAGCGACGCGACAGCCCCGAGAGGGAGCCCGTACGCGGTGAATACCGGCCAATTAAAAAAACCCTGGAAAGCACGGGGGCTCCAGTTAGATTTAGTTAAAATAGATCCACGGCGGAGGTACGCGATAGCGGTAGCGAGGCCTGGAAGAGGTCTCGCCGGCCTAGCCGCGTGGCGGATTGCTACGTTCACGACTACACTAATTTTCCGAACTTAAACGGGGAGGTGATCGTCCGCACTGATCAAGGATAAACTGTGGGTACTTACCGTTTAAACGGGTTGGAAGGCACGCGTGCGGAGCGAAGGCAGGACGCGGCTTGGTCGGCTCAGGCCGTCGGGAAGGCTGTAAAATAAATTGGGGAAGTTAGCAGGGCGTTTGACGGGCGACGTGGCACCGCGGTTAGTCGGCGATCCTCACCTGGGGCAACCCCAAAATACTGTAGGGAAGGCCCGGGAACACAGTCGTTCGTGGTTGTTGCGAAATGCGACACAATCAAGGCATCGCCTACCTGGGGACAAACGATGTCAACCTTAATAATAATAATAATAAAATTTATTGACTACGTTTGGTAAAAGACACAATTTAACTTAAAAATATGTACATTCAAGAATCTTATCTAAGTAGGTATCTTATAATGTCTATGGGACTGGCTGGCGCTCGCACTAGTAATGAAACTGTATTACGAGCGTCAGAGCCCTCCGTATTTTTTTTTTTGACCATGGTAAAACCTTAACTTAAAAACCTTAAGCCCGGACCAGGAATGGAAAAGATGGCACTACACGCAGCCGATGAAATAAATAGTTACCTGGGTTTTCCGGACCTTGGGCTTGATTCGGCAGGCGATGACTCGCAGGAATGCAGAAATAGGTCGAGGACTTCTTGGAGCGAGCTATTTATAGACTTGCAATTCCAGGGTTGTCTGCTCCGCTCAACTTAAACTCCCAATGTTTCACGTAACCCGCGTTCAGTAGAATTCACACACGGCGCGACCGATTTGGAAGAGAGTGGGTCTAAAAATTCTCCCTATCACCGCCGACAACGAGAGGGAAGCGAGAAAATTAGACGGTGATCTTTCCTGTGGGTTTTGTTTTGGGAAAAACTAATTTTCTCCCATTCAATGTTCCCACTTGTAACACTTAAGTCTGTCAAGCGTCAACCCGACAGCCTGTCGGTGTCAATCTGACACTGACAGACGGTAAGTGTGAAGTTGGTTGAAAAAATATATGACGGCCGGTCCCTCACGGCTTTTGGCCGAATCGGTCTCCCGTGTCTCCGGTGTTGTAGAAAAACGCGGCATATTCAAAAAGCAGGGCGTAACAATATGTTACGAAGCTATTCTGGACATAATTTAAGTCAAAAACATCGCGTATTTAACTACAGACTTTGCAGAGCACGTCGGTATGTTGAGTGCGCATTTGGAATTATGAGTAATAAATGGAGAATATTCCATCAACCCATCGATGTGTCCCCAAAATTTGCCAAAAACATGGTGAAAGCTTGTGTTATTTTACATAACATCGTGAGGAAGCGTGATGGATATCGAATAGACGATATAATTTGAGGCCACCAGAACCAGAGCGGCCCAAACACAAACTACAATTATGTGGGTATGTGCTAAAATAGTTGAGGTGAAATTTTAAGTAAATGTAATTAAAAAAAAATATATAGACACTGTGTTTAAAATTTGTAAAGTATGATATAAGTTATTGATAAAATTTAGATGAACTATAAAAATAATCAATATTTTTGTTATTTGTACATTTTTTTTGCAGATAGGCCACTATGGCACTTAGCATTGATAATATATTTATAAACAGTGTTTATATAATAGGCCAATATGTATGAACACTATCACCTTTTTTATTAATTAAATGCAAATTGCCATTTTTCAACTTAAATAATATAAATTAAATTTAGAACTAGCTAGTAGTAAGTAGTAAAAGTAGTAAAGATACTACTGTGTAATTTTTATTAAACTCTTGTTTTATCTTAAACTTATACATTATATTCAACTTAAAACTATCTTAGGTATAACTTATCAAAGTATTAAATTAGCCAGTCAGTTACTCAGTCGAAGAATCACTAATTGCACCATCTAGTTCATTCCCCGCATTGGAGGAGACTTTGAGTTGTTGATAGAAAGGGTGATAGATAGGTGGAACATATTCCAAAAGGCATAGAAGGTCTTTTTTTTCTCAGGACTGATTTTTCTACCCTCTGGAAATAAAATCTCTAGTTCAAAGTTTGAAGTATTTTGGGATGACCTCTTGCTGAAATTGACCTACGCGAAAAGAACTTCTGGCTCATTGGAGTATTTGAAGAACATCGAGAATGGATGGATTGTATGGTACATAATCCACTGTATTTTAAGCCATTCAACTTTACTTCAATCAACGCCGATCTTCCTGTTTGTGATATTAGTTTCCAAGACTTTGGTGGATATAAAGTCGTCTCGTTTTATCTCCACAATTTTGAAAGGTTTCTTTTTTCTTGCTGCTAGTATCACATTGTTCCAATGTTCGGGAACGTATATATCTGAGAAATACTTCTTTTGTTTTTCCACCAAGCCTAAAGCCCGGTCGCAAGATGAAAAAGAATGTCCGCTGACCGTAAATTTGTGGTCTATTTTTTCCACTGGAAATTGAGGACTAGAAACAATATGCATAGATAACGCTGCAACTTTTATGTTGCGGTTTTGCCCGCCACACTGGTCAGAGTACATGATTAGGCTCTTTGTATGTACATGTTCTCTGATAAATTTTAGAAGGCATGAACCTATTTCTTGTGGTCCCCTGGATGCTGTCGATTCATCCCAGACATACATAAATATTTCGTCTGTACCAGCATTGTGAATGCCTAAACAGTAGGTCCACAACTGACGCTTGTAGTAGCAAATACCAGTTGAAATTAGTGGTGTTGGGAGAGTCTTCATTAATTCAAAGATTATGGCGGTAGTATCGTTATCCTGCTTTGCATTTTGCATGTCAAGTTTTAAATTTTTCATCGCAGATTCTGCTTTTCGCAAATGAAGTTCTTTGGCGACAGTAAGCTCATTTTTTTTAGAAAGCTCATTGTTATCGCAAGCGTCAATTTTTACTTTGAAATTGTCACATCGCTTACATGAGTCAGTTACTGGCGCATGAAATGTGAGATTGAAATTTTCATTAAATATTTTTTCGAATATGTATTTTGAATCTGGCCCATCAACCTTACTTTTGTATTCAGAATACATTATTGATAAATTCAAGTGAGGAGGCAAGTACTGTCTCGTTTCACTTTTGTGTCTTGTGTAGTGAGAATCATATATCGGAAAAGTATTGATGAAATCCTTTGCATCGTTTACTTTTGTTTCTGGAGTTTTATTCGACGGAATGTGCCTGCCTCTTTTATCAATGGGAGCCGGATCGCCAAGAGGCTTATTTTTCAGAACCCTTGTAAGGCGTCCGTCCGATACCTTTAAAACTTGCTTAAAAATGACTTACACACACGAATATGTTTTCCATTTGCGTCTGGTAAGTGATACAATCGAGAAAACTCCTTGGGCTTCGATGTGATGTTTCCAACGTTGACCTGATCCGATGTGGTATCTCTAACTTTCACATAAGACCTTGCTTTTATCACGACATGTATGAGTGAATATAGGTATGCACTTTGTAGATCAAAATTTGCTAGGGCATAAAACTTTGAAAAAAGTTGTTTCTGTCCGTCATGTACAATTTTCTCATGGCATTTTTGATTACATGTGCATTGAAGACCTGTATCTATTGTTTAGCAGGAATGAGAACGCCTTTAGTATTTACGTATGCCTCACCTCTAGCTCGTTTATTTTTTCTCACATTCTTTTTCCATACATTTTCTTTACGCATACGCTTCCTTGTATCTTTGTTTGTAGAAACAGATGACTGACCCTCTTCATTGTCTTCAGTAGACGAGTCCCCAAGAATGTCTTGTAAACTCCTTGATGAGCTCCTGCTACGTTGTTCTGGGATATACTCAGAACCTGAATCCTCATAGGGCTCCACCGGACTCCATCCAAATATATCTGCAAAATAAATGTAAATTAATAGCTAAATAATTATATAAATAAGAAAAGTAAGTAACAACATACCTAACGAAAACTTAACATTAAAACGTCTTCTCATAAGTACCCTCAATTTTTTCAAAAGATCTATCCTAGGATGTCTTCTTCAATAGAGTAGGTAATACGCGGAAAAAAATCACACATTGTTTTACTACGGAACTCTAAAATCGTAAGCTTACCACGCAAGTCACCTTCAATGTTGTCAGTAGCTTCATTCTCAGTTACACTCCTTGTAGCTCCTGCTAGATCTGATCGAAACAAAAATAGTAAAAATGATATTAATATTTTATAGGTTAGAATTTATTGTCGACGAGAAAACAAGAAATTATCTGACAAATAACAGGTATTCTTACCTCTTAAGCGTATTGCTGTACCGACAACACCTTCCCACACATTCACGTAGATTAATAACTTATCTATACACAGTTATTGCGCAAAAACACCAGTTTTGTAACCACAACAACAAAAATGTTTACACGTAAGTATCAAAGACCAGAGTGGCCCAAGTCACATGAGCCGTAATAGCGGCAAATACTATAGTGACCCAAGTGATCTGGGCCAGTGTGCTTTATTGATATTGTTTTAAGAATCAAAATGCCATAACATATTTTTTAGCGCCATCTATGATTATTTACTGAAATTACCTTTGAGCCATTGCCGTGGTCAAGTAATAATATCACAAATTGTGGTTTGGGCCGCTCTGGTTCTGGTGGCCTCATTTCAAGTGAGAGATCATCTCTAGAAACTTTGTCCAGTCCCCAGACAAAATCCACTAATAAAACAGGACGTGGATTCCGTGCAACCTTTGCTGATTATTTCGTTTCAGATGTAGGTAAATTACCATGGCAACTGTCCAAGATCTAGGTCATAAAAAATATATTTACATAACTTGTACATTCATTATTAGCTATAGTAGGGACATTAGCAACTGAACGTTGGGGCAATAAATATTTTTACGCAGCAACTATTATCTAATCTGTGTCCCAACGCTCTTGTTAATGGTCCTACTATACGTACCTATACATTAAACAAACAGACATTATACCTATAATAGACAATCACATTATGATAGGTACAATTTTGGGGTTATAGTTTTGTGAAGTTTGTTTATGAATTTTAGGTTGCTTGTCAGATGTAAATAACCCATGTAGGTATTATAATGTATTCGTATGTAAAAATGTAGTTCTGTTTTCAGATTTATTATAAGTGTAAATTACATACCAGTCTTTTTTTTCTCATCCTGATTTAAAACTTCATATCCCTCTTCAAGGTATTCACATCATCATCATCAGCCCGGAGACGTCCACTGCTGAACGAAGGCCTCCCCCTTAGACCGCCACACTGTACGACAACCTACCACTTGCATCCACCGGTTGCCCGCGACCTTTACAATGTCGTCGGTCCACCTAGTGGGAGGCCTTCCTACGCTGCGTCTTCCGGTTCGCGGTCGCCACTCAAGAACCTTTCTTCCCCATCGGGTGTCAGTTCTTCGAGCGATGCGGCCTGCCCATTGCCACTTCAACTTGCAAACCTTGCGAGCTATGTCGGTAACTTTGGTTCTTTGGCGAATATCCTCGTTCCGGATTCTATCGCGCAAAGTAACTCCGAGCATAGCTCTCTCCATTGCCCGTTGCGTTGGTATTCACATACTTCTCGCCAATTATTGTCTCGGAGTATTTTATTTTTATATTCCTCGTGAGTTTTATCCCACAAGCATGGTTTAGATTCTACCAGTTCAATTAATTTAATTATATCGTATTTAAATGATGACGACGCCATGATGACAACCAAACTAGTAAACAAGCTCAAAATGGCCGCCGCGCATCGGGCTCTACGCACACAGACAATTTAGATACACATATAGCACACATACAAACATCGCCCGACGGCTCACGGGCGTCCGATGGTGCCGCCAGCATATCGGTGTCTTCTCCGATATCCGATATCGGGCCGGACAATATGAAAGACAGGTACATATTTCATACATTTTGCTTGCCCCGATATCGAGTCGGCGTCCGACACCGATATCGGATCGGATAATGTGAAAACGCTCTAAAAGCGACTACACACGACCCTAAAATCACTGGCGATATCGGGACAGCGGTAGTGGGGATGAAATCGGTTACTACTCTACACACGTCCCTGCCAGTGAGTACGAAACCGACCGTGCAACAGACTGCTCGTTGTTCCGAGATGCCGCCGACACTCACAAAACAGCAGAAAATAGGCATTGTTATGGGACTTACTACGGTGCCACCTAACCAGAGACGAAAAAGGAAGACCTGGGTTAAAAACTGGTTGATGAAACGTCATGAACTTAGCCACATGAACGTGATGAGACATTTAGAAGTAGATGATTTTAGAAACATTTTAAGAATGGATTTTGAGTGTTTTGAAGAGCTCCTTAATATGGTGACACCATTAATACAGAAACAGGATACCGTAATGCGAGAATCCATAAGTCCCAGAGAACGACTTACAGTTACTTTACGTTTCCTAGCAACTGGACAAAGCTATGAAGATTTAAAATTCAGTGCCGTAATATCACCGCAACTTATGTCCATAATGATTCCAGAGACATGTTCTGCTATCTATAAATGTTTGAAACACTTCATTAAGGTAAGTAGACTGAATTCTTATAGAATAATTAAAACATCCATTTAAAAGCATTATTTTATTTATTTATATTAAGAAAAAAAATACAAAGTAAGTAATATTATTTATTTTGTTTATTATTAAAGATCAAAAAGTCCTTCATGTCTGTGCCAGTTCCTCTTTGAACTGTTGTGTGACTAAATGTACAGTTTGGAAATTCAGTGGTAAGATCTATGTCAGTCGACGATGAATGTGTCGAGTTAGGAGTGGTAGGATTTATGTATTCTGTGGAAGGTTGTTCAAATGTATATTGTGGGATAGACTGTGGAAATGGTTGTACCGTATGCTGTGGAGGTGTTTGAGGGGATTGTGGCATAATATATTGTGTAGACTAGCTGACCCGGCAGACTTCGTACTGCCTCAATCGATAAATAAAAGACCTAAACTTTTGTATAAATTAATTTCAAAACAAACAAAACGTATTGAATAAAAAAGCATTTTTTTTAATGAAGTATGAAGTTTTATTATTATTTTCGACACATCATGTTGCTTACTTAAAAAAACAGAGTTTTACTGAAATACTGGCTATTTATAAGGTTTAATTTTGTTATTAACAGACACACACTGTTATGATACAGTTTGTTAATCAATTTAAAGCTTTCTCATAAACTATATTTTTTGTTTTGTTTTGTGGTGCGTAAATAAACAAAGAAGACGGTTTTCCGACGCGCGAACACGCGACGTATAATTGTCCATGCGCGAAACAGGGAAACTCCAAGTTTATTCCGCAAACTTCTAAAGACTGTCCTTGCGATTTATTTATTGTCATCGCAAAGGCCAGACGTACTGGAAATTGTAAGCGTTTAAAATCGAATGGTAAATCAGTTGGAATCATCGGTATTCGCGGGATCAAGACATCCTCTCCTTTGTATTTTCCTTTTATGATTGTTGCCTCAATGACGTTATTCATCAGCTTTTTCACAGCCAGTCTTGTTCCATTGCATAGTCGAGGTTGATTAATGTTACGCAGCGTGATGACAACTGATCCTACTTTTAACTGCAAATTGCGAGGTGGTAATCCAGGCAATTCCAGTGAATTTAAAAACTCCGTGGGATAGTTGACTACGTCATCCTGGTTCATAACGGTGTCGACTGATTTGAAGGAAACCAACTGTCCTGGAAGAAAATTCTGAATGGTCGCATTGAGATCCTCGACATCTTTATTTTTCGCTGCCAATATTGCTCGTTCACCCAGCCAATTATGGTTATTGAACTTTTGCACTATATCTGGGAAAACACGCTGAATAAGCTCCTCTTTTGAATCTGTGATTTGACAGAAATCTGTGGGTAATGTGATGAATCCGGTCGAGGTGTCCATTGCAATTTTATTATTTCCAATATCTAACAACTGCTTCGCAAACACATTTGCAGTTTCATCATGTTGCAAAAATACTCGCATGTTAGTTGATAATTGGAGTGTCTTTACGTACTGCCACAAATTCGATGATTTTAGGCATGCATTTAGTTCATCAGCAACAGTTGATCGGGGAATAACTGGAAGAGTCTGAGTCTGACGAAAATCACCTGACAACAGAATCATGGCCCCACCAAAAATATTTTGGTTGTCACGAAGATCTTTCAATGTTCTGTCCAGCGCCTCCAGTGACCTCTTATGGGCCATTGTGCATTCATCCCAAACAATTAATTTGCATACCTGTAGGATCTTGGCCATTGCGCTATTTTTGGCGATGTTGCAAATTGGTGTTTCGGTGATTTGCATGTTTAATGGTAATTTCAAGGCAGAATGCGCAGTTCGTCCGCCTTCTAGCAGAGTCGCAGCTATTCCAGATGAAGCCAACGCTAGAGCAACATCATTTCGCGATCTGATCCTCGCCAAAAGCAATGAAAATAAGGACGTTTTTCCGGTTCCTCCGGGAGCATCAAGGAAATAAATTCCACCAGATCCACTGTTCACAGCTTCTATCAAAGTGTCGTACGCAATTCTTTGTTGTTGATTTAATTGTGGAACATTTGTACGAACTGTTTCGGCCAATGCTTCAATGTCGTACTGTTGTTCCCTTTGCAACTCGTGGTTTAATGCATCGTGCATATGACGATTGGGTGCTGTCATTCCCAAACACGACAATACTTTATTTGCTATCAATAAACACATATCTTCTATCATGATCAATGTCTCATTGTAAATTTCTTCAGTCATTTGTAGTGTAGGATTCAAAGTTTCACGGCGCACACGATGCAAAACATCCTCAGACATGTCATCTCTATACTTAACCCACAAATCTTTTGGATTCGAGGGGAAACATGTCGATATGATAATCGCAAACAATGTACGAATTTGATGCGGCGATGAAGATATTACGGAATCCTTGAGCGTATCATCCCAGTGCGAATCGTTCTCAAGTAAATGTAATAGTTGGCATGCCTCACGGTAAGTCGCACACAGCTGTTAACTTTAACATTAACATTTTTACATATTTTTTTTCATATTTTGACCTATGTTCTTTCGGGAAAGTTGTTGAGTTTAATGAGCACATTCACCTCCTTCTGGGTTGATACCCTTCCGTTACACGCTGTATATATATTTTATTACAAACTTGAATATTATAAAAAAATATTCTGGTATAATACCTTGAAAGTGGGCATGAAATTGTCTTGTATAATATGTGTAGCGCCAAATGATGTCATCTGGAAACAGTTCTTATATTTCTGAATGTTGGCCAAGAAGTGCTTAGAATCATTTCCAATCCCAGAAACTAAAGAGCGTAAAGGATCTGGTGGTGGGACCAATAGTGGCAATTTTACTTTACCTCCAGCACAACATAATCCAGTAGATTCACCAGTGCCAGTAAACGCCTTACAATATTTACAAATTATTTTCATTTCCCCAATTGTTACCGATTTGTCGGCACAATAATCAATTGCCGGATCATAGTGGAATGCAGCTCGTTCAAGAACCACAGGAGCACTGCGTCTGCGGATTCGCTCAATTTCATTATGTCGTGCTCGCTGTTGTTGTGTTTGATGTGCACGAACTCGTTGCATTCTAAGCCTATCCACTTCATTGTCACTCAATAAATAACGCAATTCTGACATAGCAATACGACTATTTTCTTGATCTGTCTCTCTCTGGTCATCAGTGCGGTTAGCACGTGAGGTAGCTCTTCGCACATTTGATTGACTGCGACGACCTAAGTCAGGTCGACTTCTCCTCGGGATCGTAACGTAATTTATCAAAGTGAGAAAATTTCTCGCTCACTTAACAGTAACTTAACAGTAAAGTGTCACTATCACAAAATATCAACAAAAAAAGAGCACACTACTTGGAATGTCACTATCACAAAGGATCACAAAAGTAAAGAAAGCTCTCGCGCACGTAGCGGTAATCGTCACTCACAAAGATAGAAGGATGCACTCATAGAATATCGTAACCATGATCGTAACTCAATATCGTCAATCGTAATACTTTTTACCGTGTTCTGATTTTTTTATTTATGTTTTTGGATTTTACCTTTAAGCCATAAATCTCCGTGTTCTGAAGTGCGACAGAATGATTGACATATTAGTTGGTTGTCAAATTTAATGTCAAATATTATGGTTGTGTTCAGAAACTTAATTTGTGACAAAACTTATTAAAAAAATAATCTGATACAGTTACAACTGAAGTTTAACTTTTTTATGGGAAATAGAAAAGGGCTGTTTTTAGGGTTTTCCCGGAAATAATTAGATTTTTTCTCGCCTTTTAAACCTTCCCTAGACCTCCACGAACATTTCAAGACTAAGATAAGATAAATCCGTTCATCCGTTCTCGAGTTTTAGTGAGACTAACGAACAGCAATTCATTTATATATATATGGGAAAGGGAAATTGAAAATTGGAAATGGGAAAATAGAAAAGGGCTGTTTTTAGGGTTTTCCCGGAAATTATTCGATTTTTTCTCGCCTTCACATTAGCTGCTAGAAGCACACGCCTTGCGTACTGCCGCAACTTGCGACAGTGCTATCGATACGCAAGTTTTGTGTTATTTGAGTTTTCCCACAGCGGTGCTAATTGACACACTCCTCGCGTGAAATCGTACCATACGCCTGTGCGCTTTACGCACTCCTTGCGTAGCATCCTACAAACCGCCAGTGCGTCTGATACGCAAGGTGTGTGTCCTGCCATTTTTTTTGTTTTTTTAGCGAAATACCATTGAAAACAACGTTTCAATAATCCCATCAATTAGTTATAAAATCAATAGCAACAAATACCTATTAATATATATATATATATATATTGTTATATATAACAAAATACAATAGGAACTTAAAAATTGTATGAAAATTCATTTTTGGATAACTATCAAAGTATAAAATAGGTCTGTTGGCTTAGTATATAATGTTTGTGTTCTTTTTGTCCCTCTCTATTTATTTTTTATTCTTGATAGGCTTGCGTTGGACCACATCCTGCCCGATGTTATGCGGTCTAGGACGAAGCACGCTCTATTCTATACATTCGCTGCATCTATGCAAATCTTACTCAGGTTTTTACATTTCAGGTAAAATAAAATGCTCCTACCTAGTCTAGTGGGTACTTAAATATTAAATAAAAAGAATATTCTTACTATTTACATATTATTTACAAAACTGTACAATAAAATATATTTACAAACTAACTTAACCTAACTTAATAACTATTTTTATTTTTAGATTCGTTTTATTAAATTCATTGTGTTTAGTGGGAGCTCTATTTAATATTTCAAAGGTTTAATAGAGCTCCCCTATTATAGAGAGATGGCGTCGGGGGGGATGGCGGCGGCGTCGGTGGGGATGGCGGCGGCGACGGGGGGGGGGGGGGGGGGGGGGCGGCGTCGGGGGGAATGGCGGCGGCGACGGAGGGAATGGCGGCGGCGACGGGGGGGGATAGCGGCGGCGACGGGGGGCGGGGGGGGGTGGCGGCGTCGGGGGCGGGATGGCGGTGGCGGTGCATCATCCGTGCTATAAAAAATTAATACCTGTCAATTAATCATAATACATGAATTACCTACAATTAAAAGACACACAAGTAGCGTAAGTTACCTACTACTTCTGTAGTCGTAAGTTTTTGACGAAAGGCCTACACTACCTGGTAATACAAACATAAACGTACATAGTCAGCTTTTTTATTAATCCAGTGCAGGACATACGCTTACCTTTGAACGATGATTGAGCCATATCCACCGGCTAAGCTGTGATATGGTGGATTCACTTATGAATCTCAATCTTCTCTGGACATATGCAGATTTCCATACAATATTTTCCTACACTAAAAAGCGAGTACTATCTGTACATAAATTTCAGAGAACTCGTAGGCACGGGACCAGAATTGACCTCACAAGCACACAATTTCAAATTAAGCGCTCTGTCCGCACACAACCGCACTACAACGGTTAATTATAACCCGGTAGTAGTATGTTAGTAGCTTTTCCCTAAACTAAGTAGTTTCATAAATAATGGAGTTCTAAGGTAATATACATAAAAACCTCCTGTTAAGTCAGTAAACTAAAGGAAGTTGGTATGAACATTGTTGGCCCAGTGTCCAGTTCACTGCCGAGCACTGGTTCAGTGTAATAGAATAGGAAATTAAAGGATTTGTTTAGAGATAAATACAGATTCCTAGAAATCCTGCTAAAAGTTAAATAGGTACCTACTTAATATTGTTAAATTAGAGACTTACCGCTGGCACCACAGCAAACTCCAGCACCACCACCACCGCCTCCACTTGCTCCATAATAGTGGTTCTCTGGAAAGAAGCCCGATTCACTATATATACACAAAAACATTTTATATTACCTACGTACATAGGTAGGTATTCAAGGTTATTTTATACACCAAACACCATAACCACCACCCTCCAAGCCAGCTCTAGGCTTAGCCATTATAGCATTTAGCATTAGCAGCGTTTGCACTGACAAAATACTTACATAAAACATGTTGGATACGTACTCTGTTTCCTGTATATATAATATATCGATCCGTGTTCGCATTGTTTCTCAATTTGCTGAGATGTCACTTGTTTGACCAGCAATAAACGCACAGTAAGTTATTGCAAGAAAGCTTCTTAGATAGCTTTATTTGGAACAATAATGCACTATGATATATCAGCGATATTTACCTAAAATGCATAATGGGTCGATATAAATAAGCTTAGTCGCATAAAACTATTCACGAGGCATAATCAAATCATCTTTCTTACCTTTCGGAGTCCATAATACGTCGTATTTCAAATTCTTAAATTCAAATATCAACGCCGGCGCAGTGTACGGCCAGTTGAAAAAAGATGGCATAGAGATTTTCAATTTTTAAACACTACGATAAGATGAGCTCAAAGAGAATGTAATATGTTTTTTTTTCTTAGTATTTTTTTTTTTTCCTTTTTTTTTTCTTAGTTATTGGCTTCGCACGTTGTGCATTCTGCCAGTGTCATGTTTATGAATTTTCAAGTTTCTTTTATTAAAATTAAGTTAAATATGTCATTAAAACACAGTCAGTCACACGAAAGTCATAATCGAGTCCAAGCCATGCCCTAGTAAAGTTGTGGCGGCTTTACTATGAGCTTCTACGGAGTTTTGAAAACAACACGAAAAGACATGTTTCACCACATTATATCACTTGCCCACACTCGTGCATGTAATTCAACACTCAATGAATAAAACACCACCAGTTTTAAATGTTTTATTGTCAGAGACGATTTAAGGGGGGGAAGGGAAGATGTTGTATGGAAAGTTCTTTGTTTTTGAAGTTATAGTGATGAAAATGTATATTTGGGTACTTCATTCAAAGGAAGGGAAGTTGGGGAGGGGGAGGGGAGTTGGTAGAGTTTGATTGGAATGATTTAAAGTGGAGAATTTTGGGAGCGTTCCGAATTTCTTTCGCACGCGGACGAAGTCGCGGGGGACCTCTAGTATATATATATATATATATATATATATAACATTATTTAATAATGTTCTTAGATGACATTATATATATATATATTGATGCATGAAATAATATTCTTCATGAAAAGAACACGAACAAGACCACTTTGATTTGGCACTTAACTAACATCTTTTTAGTAAATTTAATGTAATAAATGGAAAGAAGTAGTAGTTTTTTAGTAATGTCGGCCAAATATTCGCAATCAATCAACAAGGTCTTCCAAAAAAGAAATCGTTGTTTGATTCCCAGAGTGCACCAGCTTCTACTACTGCTTTTCCTCCCGGACGTATCCGTAAAGGACCAGCAGCCGTTGAACCAACGTGGAAGTTTTTGACCAGGCACTCCATCTACCTAATTTTAATTACTACTTCTTACATTTATTATATTAAATAAACTACTAACACTGCTAACATTTACTAATATTATAAATTCTTTATATAAAGAAGGCGTTGTGGCGAATAAGAATGTTATGAAACTATTCTATATAAAATAATGTACTTAACATATCCAAAATGAATGATCTAATTTATAGCTTAATCAGTTCTTTAATATACCTAAAATATACCTATCCTACTCATACAATATACCTAGTATTCATTAATATATATACAGGGTGTCCCAGAACTCAACGTCAAGCGGGCACGGGGCAAGAGGGGGGGTCATACCAGTTCCAGGAAAAATAAATATAAAATTCCATATCAGTTGGTTAAGTTATAATTGGTGAATTCATGAAAAAGAGGAAAATCGACACCTTTATTCATATCTTTAGTTATTCTGACCTCAAATTTAATTATTATACTGTGTTTTTTTTAACTAACATAGTCTTTAATAAACATGCTATCAATTGCAATCACAAATCAAACAAAAATAATTGCTATGTTTGTTAAAACTATCGCATTTTCTTTGATTTGTGGTTGAAAAAATAATATCACCTAACTTTGATGCTTCAGTAAAAAAAAAAGATATGGTACCACCCTAGGCAAGTTACTTCAAAAGATGGCCCATTTAGTCAAATTTTCTAAATGGTACAATACTTTTAATATTTCTACCTATAACATTTATTGCCAATTTTTATCGCAAAACATACTCATTTAAAAAATCAAATTAGGTCATCACAGTACTTGTTTTCCATAGAAAATTCGGAGAAATAGAACATGAATAGTGTGCGGTGGTCACCGACAAATACAGAGCGAGACAGATAGGTCTACAACATGAGTAAGCGAGATGGATGCTAACACAGATGCTTCGAAACGAAACAAATAACGGCTTGTAATTAAAAACTCAAGTGTTGTGGCTAATTGTTTGTCTTTAATTAAGCAATAAATTTAAAAATAAAACAAACTGTTTTATGTGATCGATAATAATTTATTAAATCAAATGTTCGAAATGTTTGCCGCCTGCATCAATGCAGGCTCTACATCTTTTTAAAAATGACCTCTTGATTAGTCTTGCGTAACTAGCTGCATTTATTTCTTCCGCTGCTTCGGTTATCCTCTGGCGTAGTTCGGCAATATTTTCAATGGGTTTAAAATAGACTTTTTCTTTTATGCAGCCCCAGTAAAAAAAGTCTATTGGATTTAAGTCGCGGGAACGACCGGGCCATGCAACTGGACCAAGGCGCCCAATCCACCTTCCGGGATATTCCGTATCCAAATATTCTCGTACCTGACGAGCATAATGCGCTGGGCAACCATCTTGCTGAAACCACAGCGCCCTGTATATGTTTAGGGGCACATCTTCTAGGAGGTCTGGCAAATGGTTTTGGAGAAAATTCAAGTAGTTATCTCCATTTAAAGTTGCGGGAAGCTCGAACGGTCCAACTACTTTTCCGTTTAAAATTCCAGTCCACATGTTAATTTTAAACTGAAATTGGGACCGGTCTTCACGCATTAAATGCGGATTTTCCACGCGCCACTCATGCAAGTTATGGAGATTTAAATATCCGTCCTTTTTGAATGTCGATTCATCAGTCCACAATACTTGATTTAAAAATGACGGATTTTCACTATTTTTCTCCACCATGGTTCTACAAAACTCGAGTCTAGGCGCGTAGTCACGAGGTAGTAGATCTTGTACACGTTGCACATGGTATGGATGTAATTCGTTAGTTTTCAATACACGATGAACAACGCTCTTCGGTATTCCCGTACTTCTCTCAATCGCACGTACTGAAGTACTGGGATCGTTTTCGATTTCATTTAAGATGATGTCTTCGTCATATCCTTGTGTTCTTCCCCCGGAGGCACGTGCACTAGGCAATCGACCTTGTGAGTATGCCATGTGAACATTGACAAACACGCGGTGGTCAGGATGACGTTCTGCGTTTGGGTACCTCTCGCGATACAATCTGGCAGCAGCAGAGGCATTACCGCGGCATTCACCATAAATGAAATGCATATTTGCATACTCTTCCGCTGTATACAAATACGGCATGTTGCGAAGTGGAGTATCACAGTGCACACAACACAATTCGAGTCCAGAGAAACTAAGCCAAAGTCGTCAGTACAAGCGATATCAAGTCCAGGTAAACAGAAGTCAAAGTTGTCAGTACGATTGTAACACGATTACGAGGAGATGCGCAGTAAACGAAGGAACGCAACATACTGGTTGGTTTGTTTGGGCCTCCTTCCTTAATAGCTAAAAAGAGGTTCTAAGTGTAATAAGTGTGTGTGTAAGTGTGTTTGACTGCCATATAGCTCAGCGGTAGCGTGTCTGCCTTCAGAGCTGTAGGGCGTGGGTTCGATCCCCACCAAGGGCAAACATTTATGTGACGAACATAAATGTTTGTTCTGTGTCTGGGTGTAGTATGTATTTACAAAAAAAAAATGTATATAAGTATTCTATCAGCTATCTAGTTTCCATATTACAAGCTTTGCTTAGTTTGGGGCTAGATGGCGCTGTGTGAAAAAATGTCCTGCTATATTTATTTTATTTTTTATTTTTTAATTAATAGACAATAGACAATAGACAGTAGTTTATTTGCGACAAAAAACATAGCACTCAAAGAAAGAATATTAGGAATAACAAGCAATTGTAATCTTTCGTCTTTTGCCGCAAAACGGCCCCCACTCAGCATGGTGCCGGTTGATTACAACCGGCGCTGATATAATATGTGTATGAATAATAATCAATATGCATCGGTGTTAGTATCCATCTCGCTTACTCATGTTATAGAAGGACCTATCTATCTCGCTCTATCATAGCCTTTTATCGCGGTATTTGTCGGTGACCACCGCACACTATTCATGTTCTATTTCTCCGAATTTTCTATGGAAAACAAGTACTGTGGTGACCTAATTTGATTTTTAAAATGAGTATGTTTTGCGATAAAAATTGGCAAAAAATGTTATAGGTAGAAATATTAAAAGTATTATATCATTTAGAAATTTTGACTAAATGGGCCATCTTTTGAAGTAACTTGCCTGGGGTGGTAACATGTTTTTTTTTTCCTGAAGCATCAAAGTTAGGTGATATTATTTTTTCAACCACAAATCAAAGAAAATGCGATAGTTTTAACAAACATAGCAATTATTTTTATTTGATTTGTGATTGCAATTGATAGCATGTTTATTAAAGACTATGTTAGTTAAAAAAAACACTGTATAATAATTAAATTTGAGGTCAGAATAACTAAAGATATGAATAAAGGTGTCGATTTTCCTCTTTTTCATGAATTCACCAATTATAACTTAACCAACTGATATGGAATTTTATATTTATTTTTCCTGGAACTGGTATCCTCTTGCCCCGTGCCCGCTTGACGTTGAGTTCTGGGACACCCTGTATATATATATAATGTATTAAATCTACCTAATAAACTAACAGAAAATTTTGTTAGTCGCGCTCAACACTAGTGTTTATAACCGGAGAACTGGGCCACCAAGATACAGGCCTAGCCTAGTTTGGGGCCCAATGGTACAGCTTAGACAAACTATGTTAAGACTGAGTATAGTGAATACTACAACAGACTAAATATTATTATAATTTGCGTAAACCTATGTATTAAGCGGTGAACATTGATAACCTAGCATAGTTCTCAACCCTGTGATTCTGCAAATAAAGTTATTATTTTTTTTTTTTTTTTATTGCATTTGAAACTCGGGTCTAAGCCCGGACCTTTAAGAGGCATTGGTGGGGCCGAAGCCAACACCAAGAGGCCCTTTTGGATAGGAAAATAACATTATAAAACTATTACATGGGTGTGAATGGAATATGATACACTATTTTAAGCATTAAGGTATAAAATTGTAAAAAATTATCGGGCTATTTTGGTAAATTTTTATGAAACATTGGACTGGTCTATAGAATGAGAAACGGCACCTGCCTATTTTGTCTCATTACATCAAAATATTAAGGCAAGTGATGACTCGCCATCCATTATTATTATTATTATACACGTATTTATTTCAATTCTTAGTTATTTAAGTTTTTTACAATAAATATAAGAATACAAAAATACAAATTATAAAAAACTTAAAAACTAGGGTGCCGCCAGCAGTGGGGCAGGGCTCAAGCTGCCGGTGGTTAGGGCTGCAGAGTGAGGAACCTCCTGACAATGCGCGCCGTGTCAAGTACCACTGCCTTTTGTATCTGACCCTTGACCCAACCGTCTAGCGAGAGCCTCTTGAGGTATTGGTCGAGGCTCTTCGCTATGAGACCGTTTGCCGAAACGACTATCGGGACAATGATCGTCGAGTCAACATCCCACATGGCGGTTATCTCGAAGGCCAAGTCAAGGTACTTGCTGAGTTTGTCCTTCTCGGCCTTTACGAGATTCTCGTCATGTGGGATGGTGACGTCGACGAGCACTGCCCGGCGCTGGGACCGATCCACCATCACGATATCAGGCTTATTGGCGACAATAGTCCTGTCCGTGATGATGGAGCGGTCCCAGTAGAGCAAAGCACGACCATTCTCGAGAACTGG
This sequence comes from Erannis defoliaria, assembly GCA_905404285.2. Classification (NCBI taxonomy): domain Eukaryota; kingdom Metazoa; phylum Arthropoda; class Insecta; order Lepidoptera; family Geometridae; genus Erannis; species Erannis defoliaria. Next base: position 2,620,451 of record FR990066.1, on the reverse strand, counting down.
AGCTGGTGCGTACTTATAGTACGGCACCTCCGACTCGACAAGGCCGTATTGAAGAGCAAGTTGCTGGTGGATGATCCTGGCCACTTGGTTATGCCTGTGCAAATACTCGCCGTTAGCAAGATGCGAACAACCGGAAATAATATGTCGGAGAGATTCCCCGGGACGGTGGCATGCCCGACATATGTCGACCGTACCGTCTTTCATGATATATTTCCGGTAATTGTTCGTCTTGATAACTTCATCCGCAATTGCACAGGCAAACCCCTCAGTTTCCCCAAAGAGGTCCCCGAAGCGCAACCAGTTCACCGACGCGAGCAAGTCCACATCGGGGCCCGATAGAACCCGATAGAACCGCCCGTGCAGCTCCTTGCTTTTCCATACTTCCTTGCGGTCGTCGGTGCTTAGCACCGATGGTGTGTGCCAGTTCTCGTTTGCCAAGGAGAGCGGCGTGAGCCCCTTGTCAACTGTCACTACATCGCGATGCATCCCACACTCATTGTTAAAGAAATAATCCCTGAGACTGCACACTTCACGATTATGGAGGTTCTTGGCGTTTAAAAAGCCACGACCCCCCCACTTCCGTGGAATGTACAGTCTCATAACAGATGAGCGTGGGTGTAGCATGCGATGCGCAGTGAGCAGTTGACGGACTCTTCTATCCAGGGCGTCCAGCTCAGTCTGAGTCCACCTAAGTATGCCAAAGGAGTATATCAGTAGAGGCATCACCCAACCATTAAAGGCGCGCGCCTTGTTGCCGCCAGACAAAAGACTGTTGAGTACTTTTGTCAGCCGACAAAAGAAGCGCTCCTTCACTGATTTTTTGATGTCCACTACTGATATACCCAACGACTCTGACATACCTAGATACTTGTAGGTCTCGGCCTCAGAGAGAGATCTGAGAGTCATTATCTCAGAAAGTTGTAAATCCGGAGAATTTACAACTTTCCCCCGCTGCACACGCATGACCGCACACTTGTCTACACCAAATTCCATACTGATGGCGCTGCTAAAAACCTGTGTGGTTTTTAGCAACTCCAACAAGTCTTGGTGTTTTGGTGCTAACAGCTTAAGATCATCCATGTACAGAAGGTGAGAAATGACTTCACCCCCCCTTCGAAGCCGATAGCCTAATCCTGAATCCTTCAGCAATGTGCTGAGAGGGTTCAGTGCTAGGCAAAACCACGATGGACTCAGACTATCACCCTGGAAGATGCCTCGCTCAATCCTTATCAAGTCCTGCGAATCAGAGGAGCCATTTCCACCACCTGGCTGACGAAGAACTGTGGTCCACTGCCTCATGCATGCGCCTAAGAATGATTTAAGAGTGGTATCAATTTGATACAACTCTAAAATCCTCTCCAGCCATGAATGAGTGAGGCACTGAATCATAGGCCTTCTTATAGTCGATCCAGGCAGCGGAAAGGGCTCCTTTGTTCCGCCGAACTTGTTGGCTAATGGCCATGTCGATGAGGAGGAGCTCCTTAGTACCACGGGACCCAACCCTACATCCATTCTGAGCGGGGGCCAAAACATTGTTCGCAACAATGTGCGCGTTAATTTTAGTGCTCAGAATAGATGTAAGGAGCTTGTAGATGGTAGGCAAGCAGGTGATGGGTCTGTAATTTTTGGGTTCCGTGGTACTACCGGACTTATGGAGAAGGAAGGTGACACCGGTTGTCATGAAACTAGGGAGGGAACCGAGCTCGAGAGCTTCTTGGAATTGTGTCGCTAAACGGTCATGTGAGCACCGAAACCATTTAATCCAAAAGTTGTGCAACCCGTCCGGCCCAGGACTTTTCCAGTTCTGTGCCGTACGAATCGCACAACTAACGTCTACGGGGTCTATTAAAACAGACCCCATGGGTTCGATGGACTCACATTCCCGTTCGACAACACGCATCCAATCACCCTCGGTGTGCTCGACGGGCACCGACCAGATGCCGCGCCAGAAATTAGTCATGGCGCTAGCATCTGGTAGCTGTCCGTCGCTCACACGTTGCTCGTTTCCTTCCCAGTTTCGGTACACCTTCCTTTGATCGCTTTGGAAGAGGCGATTTTGCCAATATCTATCCACACGCTCTCTATAGCGGCGGATACGGTTTGCCCACGCATAGACTTTCTGCTTCAGATAGTCAATGCGTTCCGTCACACTAGCCATATATTGCTGGGGCCGAATACCAGTCCCCGCAAAGGCCTGAGTCACGAAACGCATGACTCGGGGGCGATTATTCCCCCGGCTGAAGCAGATCAAAAAAAAAAAAAAAAAAAAAGATCAGCTTTGCTATGAGAGTCCTGAACGTGCTGATACGCCGCTCGATTCGTAGTTGCCACGCGGGCACATCTCCGGCGGGTCGCGGTGCACGGTTAGTGTCCGGAAACTTAACACGTGCAACACGACACGCCGCGATAGCACCGCAGTACAAAATCGAGTGGGTATCAGTTAGGTCTTCGCTAGCCCTCAAGTACGGGGCTAGCAAAGCGTTCAGGGCTCCCATTAGCGCTAGATTACGTCTTTACGTCTATGAGTAGGCAAACGCGGTAGTCGCGGCCTAGAGTTGAGTGCGAATCTATATTGACCAATCGCGTCCTCCAAAGTCCTCCTCAATTGCTCACTCACCTGGCTAGACACAATCATACTCATGCAATCGCCTTCATCGACTACGGGATCAGCAGGTGTCGCTAGTGTCGCCGCCGACGTCGGCACTGAAGCCAGTGTCGGGGCTGACGACGCGACATGCGAGTCCCGCGTCGACGCAGGCGTAGGACGAGCAGAGTGCGCCTCCAGGCGGAGCCGGTCAAGCAGAGACTGATCCAACAGGTTGAGCCGCTGGATAGCCCGCACTTGATCCGACAGTCGCTGGGCGGACACGGTGACGGTCGGTTCAAGGGCCTGGAACAAAGGCAGCATCCTGACACGATACGCTGACAGGTTAATTCCCCCCTCTGTAGCCCCATAGTAGGCGCGCATGCAATTCTCGTTATTTATCTGCGACCATCGCATGCGACGCACTACACCACCGGCAGCGAGAGCCGGACGCGAGGCAGGTTGCCCCGCAGGCCCCAGGCGTGCCGGCAGCGGCGGACGTCCCCGACGCGCAGGTGGTCGTGGCGCCGGTGTCCGTGGCCCGCTCACGTCGCTACCACTCGACGAGGCGCTCGACTCACGGGGGGTGTGAAACTCGTCATCCCCCGACGATGCGCTCGGAGAAGACGGAGCGGGCGGTGGTGGTGGTCGTGCGTTATTGTCATTTACCGCTTGTGTACTTTTTGAGCGTGTTATCATATTTTCTGTTCTTCATTGTTGAAAATTTCTTGCATTCGTATGACATCTAAGTGTCAGACGGAGAACTCAAATAGAATCTCGATAGTAACTTCGTAATTTATTATTATTATTATTAACTCACGGACACAATGGCATTATATCTTTATCGGTTACTCTAATTCTATCTTACTTAATAAAATATTATCCTATCTTGTGATTATAGCTATGTAATAAGTTTATGAGTATTTATGAAAATCACGAAAGCATGAAATACATAGACCAGGTTGTTTGGGACACCGGGGGCAGAAAAATGCTGAAGCCTTGCGTTCTTTTTTTGTGATTTTACAATGTTGGCAATCTTTTCGTTTGGTTTTTCCGGATCCGGCTATTTTAGGCAAAGCCTCGGGTAAATGTATTGAGGATGTCGGATTTGATCGCCTGAGTCTTGGTCTTGGAGTGGTCGGTCTGTCAGTTCTTTCTTGAATATTAAGTAATTCTGTTACGATATCTAGACGAAATTTGAGATAAGTAGTATTCCGGGTACCGTTGCACTGTTCCTTATACATTTTATAAGAATTTAAAAGCATGACCTGAATAACATGCATAAGAACTTTCTTGTACCATCTGGTTGACTTGTTGTATGAGGGATAATATGAACACATTTGGTCTTTGTTATCAACGCCGTTCATATATTTATTGTATTCGACAATAGCTTTAGGTTTTTGTCCTATTTGTCCGCGCCTATTTGTACCCTCGGTAAATTCAGCTCGGTGTTCTGTAGAAATGAAATTAACATTCCGTTTATCTCTAGAATTACTGACAACTACACCGCGAGAGTTGTACCTGCTTATTAATGTACCTCTAGGTATTTTTGCTTTGGTAATTTCTGGATTGCCGTTCCTGTTAGCTCTTAGAGTACCCGTTAGATAAGTTTTTTTAACTAAAAGTTTTTCAGCAAGTTGGACACTATTATAAAAATTGTCCGTATGTAAAGAATGCCCTAGGTTGAAATAATCCTGGATGAGCAACATAACAACTTTTTCCCCGTGATTTTTGCCTTTTAAAACCTCATCATGTGCACCACAATACATGAGGTACAGTCACAAAACAGAACACTGAAAAATAGTAAGGATGTGTTTACATGACGCCAACATGACTGCTAATTCTATATTAATCCAATCCTAAAGAAACCCAGATTTTCTTAAAATTTATTGGTTATTAATTGTTACTAAGCGTGGTACTTAGGTACATTAAAAACACAAAAACTAATGACAAAATATAGGTACCTTTTGAATTATGCTAAGTACTTAATACATTATTAATAATTAGTTAAATAACCAGTTCTAGCACTAGATACGTCAAACGAAATTATCTTGTTTTGACGGTATCATTGGTGAAATATTAATAATAAACAATTTTCTTTATTCCGGCGGATGTGAACACGAAGGCAAATCTAAAAAACAAAGAAACGTTTAATACCCTAACAAATTATTGACACTTTGATCTATAATTTGGTCCGTTACGCTGTTGAATTAAGTACCTACCTTAATTTACACTCTTCTCGTCGTCAGCCATAAAACGTCCACTGCTGGACGAAGGCCTCCCCTTAATAGAGGGGTGTTGCCATAATCCCCACGCTTGGCAGGCGGCTTGGGGATCGCAGAATGGTCACCACCGTTAACGTTAACCAAGAGGACGCTGCTGCCCGTCCTCCGGTGGGTCTGGTTGCAGTTTAAGGACATACCCATGTCAAAACTCTTCTACTTAAATCTTATTATTGATAAAAGTGCCATGTCAACTGTGCTTTATTTATTCTGATATATTGTGACTTTATGGTCTGCGTATATGTGACCATGTGACTTCCGTTGTATGAGTATTTAATACTCATACAACGGAAGTCACATGTGGATGTCTTCTGATTTACTTATTAAGTTTTAACATATAACCGAAACGTTTATTGTTCTACAATTTGGATTTGTTAAAAGATAGCAAATTTCGTTCCCTTACAGCGCCGGCACAAATATATCCATTCCTTTTCACATGCTGTATGGTTTGAATAATAGCCAACTGTTTTTTAAAACGACAAATTTGATGTTGCTGCTAAAATACAACCATTTGTTCTGTTATGTAATAAAATAGAATAAACGGGTCACTAAACATAATGTCCGCGCATTACGTCGCATTATCGTGTGCTTATTTCATAATAACGTTATTCTTAATATTTTCTACTGTATGATATTTTTGCTTGTTATAATATGAGTTAATAATCTCAAGATACTGTAAAGGCGTGGAGAAAAAAAATACACAATACTGCTCGGTCCCAACATGCAGGAGAGCAATAATAAAGAGCTCAATCATAAAATACACATTAATAATAAGGATCGCATGCAGTTGTTGGCCTTTAACTCATGCTAAAGGGCTAGGTGAGATAATTCCTTTCAGTTAATACACTCCATTTTTTTTTTAATACAAAAAGAAAAAATGGAGTATTACCAATCAAAGAGACTCTTCCTCACGGAAATCTTGGTACTGTTCAATTCAGTCCCGAGAATTTGTGAGTCTCCATGCTGCAAAGATTAAAGGATTACCTAACCTATTTGAGTTTATATATATAGTAGCTGTCCTTCGTATAAACGTGGCAGCTACTAGGGGTCACCCTGAAAGTGAGCGCGTCCGCTGACGTGTGCATATGCCGTAATTGCATATATAAAGTTATGTTCAAAACGGAAAAAACTCCGACCAGTGTCGCACTTGGCCTAAATTATTAGTTGGGGAGAGAGAGCGGGATAAGAGTGATGGAGTAACAGTCGACAAGCTATTAAGCTCCTCTACTGGTAGTCGTTATCAACCCTGTAACGACGCCTAAAACGAACGAATGAAAAAACAAAACAATAGCGTCTTCTGCCTCTCCTGCTCGCTCTCTCTCTCCGACCCTAAGAAAAAAGATAAAGAAAGTAGGACCGTTGATAGAAGGAAGAATGGAAAGAGAAAATCACCTTGGCATCACCCGAAGAATGGGTCACAGAGCGTCCTACGGTGCTAATTTTTCTTCAGGTCCTTGATGTGCCAGCGGCCCAAATTTTTCCCTGAATCGAAATCTTGCAGCTCGTAGACCAGTCGACTGAAGACCTTGACGACTTTACATTTGGTGTATTTAGGTGCTAACTTAGCCATGAAGAATTTGGAGGCGTCGCTTAGGGGGTAAGTGCGCTTACAAACGGTGTCTCCTTCGTTGAATTCTTCATGTCTCCTATTCTTGTTATAATGTGAAGCTCCTCGGCTAAGGCGTCCGATACCGAGGCAAAGGCTTCCGTTAGGCAGCCTAACTTCGCCACGTAGAGATCGCGTGACGCCATGTCTGGCAGTGTTGGCGTGCTCGATTCCTCATTTACGGAACCGTCACTCACTGCTTCGCGCCCATGCACTAAAAAGAAAGGTGTTGTAACGTGGTGGAAATAAAAAAAAAAAATATTTTTTGTTGAATCTTAATAAAAAGGCGGTCAAGGGTGAAGCTTGGTGCGAATCGACAATTGTGGTGCGAATCTCCCCAAGTGGTGCGAATCGCCCCTGACGGTTCCGACGTGTAGTCCGCGTCGCTGCGACCCTAAACCTACCTTTGAAGGTATACCTAACACCTGTTACATATATTTTACATAAAATAATAAATAAAGTTTACTCGGATAAGTTTCAATCAGCAAAGTATAGATTTTTGGTTCAAGGACCGTACCGTTGTGATTGTATGATGGGAGTTGCTTCATGAGGGCAAAAAGAAACACTAAAAGTAGGTTCTATAATATTAATGATGTATTTGGAGAAAATTACATCCTAAAGTTATTTCAACATTCCAACAGAATTAATTTGCAGAATGCGAAACAAATCAATTTTCTTAAATTCTAAATACTGATAAATAGTTAGCAAGAAGTACTCTGCGAGTACTCATATCTTATATAAAAAACACTAAAAGTAAGCCTAAGGTAATAGCGGACTCCAGTTAGAGTTTCACATATTGTGTCACCGTAGCGAGTGACCTTACCATATTAATCTATTGAAGTTAAACCAATTTTGCAAATTACATATAAAGAAAGGAGCAGATTGCTAGCTAGACAATCTGTCCTACAATAATAACAAAACTATATTCTAATCTAGCATCGTTCGATGCTTTTACAAATAAGACTCGAACAAAAAGACTCGAAGAAAGTTCTAGAAGTTTTTACTCAGTCTTCAGAATTCTGAAGTGCTAAACAGCAAGGAATTTCTGATATTGGCGAGAATGATACTACGCCGGTATTAAGAAGCTACGGTCGCAGTTATAATGTAAAAAAAGTTACCATACATTTATGGCGTGCGTGGCGAAAGCAACAGGTCGCTTTGCAATCGTGGAGAAGCCAATCGTGGGGAAGCCAATCGCCGTCTTCAGGTCGGTGTGGATTGCAGTTTTTTACCCAGAGGGGAAAACCCGCTGTGAAAAACAAATCACAGCGTCAGATAAAGTTGCTGGTCATCTTTGGAACATGCGCCTAACATACGCTTCAGAAGATAAAAAGATGCCGGTGAAGTGGTAAATCTAATGATAGCTCACCTTTTTACGGGTTTTATAAAATGTGGAGATGGCGTTCAGAAAAGCGCCGTCCCATCGTCCTGCGCCAACGTCTTCCGAAAAAGAATTAAAAGTTCGTCGTCCGTTCATTTTGCTTCGATACCAATTCCAAGTCGTGGCAATTTTACCCCAACCCCTGTCCTAAAATTCTACTATTTATTTGTCACGAATCAACTCACGCAGATGATAAAAAATGTCACCAAACTCACTAAATGTTTATTTACGTTGAAATTTTATAATTACGTTTGTAAAAATGAATAAACCTGTCTACACTAAATCACACTGATTATTTATGTCAACAAACACGAATTGTTTACAAGAAAATATAAACATTATTAAATACGTTTCGTTTTACTAAAATCCTGATATAAAAAATCACAGATAAAAAACCTTAATGAGAACCATAGCTAAAAATCTGTCGATTTAATTACAGTGCTAATCGCTGCCGGACGTGATTTATGTATGTCAGTGTCACATGTGTCATTGTCTGTGTCGACAAGGTGACAGCAGTAATGTCAAATCAAAATGTAAGCACTTAACAGCTGTTTATATTTTTGGAAATAAGTATTTAAAGATATAAACTTGATAATTATGCTTTGTATTATAAGGAAACTAAATTGCAAGTGCTGTGTGTTATTTGTATTTGAGCGTGTTGTGTAGCAACGCTACAGTGTATGGCGCGTTGATTCATTCACTGATGCGTTCATGGCGAATTGTATTTTAGGTAACGAGACGTCCCATGAACGATGATCCTGACCGACTAATACTGAAATAGCCGTGACTATCGTACGATTGTAGCGTTCCACGGTGTTGACCTGCGGGCAGTATCTGGAGTCAGATGTATTTGTGGTACCTTATATTTTTGAAGTAATCCCTGTACCTCTCTCCCAGTGTTCACAGTAGCGTTGTCCATGATCACTGTACGAGGGATACCGTGCACCAGAAATACTCCTTCCTCTAGTCGGGACACGAGAAGAAACGGCGCACGAAATATTGCGACTAATTACTCAAGACCCTAGCCTGAGCATCAGGCTCATAGCCTGTCGGCTAAATTTAACTAAATGGACGGTGTGGAGAGTTTTAAAAAGAGAAGGACTGCATCCTTACCATTTTCGTAGGGTACAAGAAATACTGGAACCTGACTATACAAGAAGAGAAGTTTTTTGTTCGTGGATTCTAAGAAAAACCCGATCTAATCCAAGTTTTTTAAAAAGAATTATGTGGACCGATGAGGCCACTTTCACAAGATCAGGGTATACGAACCACCGCAATGAACATCTGTGGCTTCAAGAAAATCCACATGCAATCCGACCAAGTTCTTTTCAGCACCAATTTTCGGTCAATGTTTGGGCAGGACTGATTAACGATGTCCTCGTTGGACCAATCATTTTACCAGAAACAATGAATGGTCCAAGGTTCCTGAATTTCCTGGAAACGGACTTTTTTGATGCTCTATTGGAGTTACCATTGGCCTACAGAAACAGAATGATTCTGCAACTGGATGGTGCTCCCGCACATTTTGCACTACTTGTGCGAAATCATTTAAACGCGCAGTATTCGCCGTGGGTTGGGCGCGGTGGAACAATCGCATGGCCGCCACGCTCGCCAGATTTAACGCCCCTCGATTTTTTTCTGTGGGGCACAATGAAACAAAAAGTATACGTAAACGTGCCTAATACAAGAGAAGAGTTAATCGCAAACATCATTCGAACAGGGAATGAATTAAAAGAAGACAGGGCGATGATCCAGCGCTCTACGCAACATGTCGCAATAAGAGCAACAGCATGCCTGCAGAGGCGAGGAGGTCACTTCGAACAGTTTCTGTAACTTTTTTGCCAAATTAAATGCAATCCTATCAATAATTATTTTTTTATTTAATTTCTCAGGAAAAACATGCTTTTGAAGTGGCTATGTTTATAATGTCATAGCTCCTAAACTATCTAGCTTAGAGATAAGGTTTTAATGTGCATTTTTGGCAAATATCCTGTATTAATAAAAATAATTAAAAAACGGATAGGTTAGCACATTGTTTTTTTTTTATAGTTAAAAATCTGAAAAAAACCACAATAAATGAAAAAAAATATTTTTGCTTTATTTTTTTTTGAACTTTTAATCAAGTTTTTTGTCTTGTTATTAAATCTATTTTTTTTGGCTTCTTTGTTAGCTAACATATGAGACCTCTTTTGTGTTTCTAACACTTCTACTTGGGTAGGTATTGTTAAATTAACACATGCACCTGTGCTTCGGCTACAAAAGTTTTTAAAGGGCTGCCATTTTTTAATAGTTGGATATAAAAAATATTTGATGGCTGATTTGTCGATGAAATTGATTGTATTTTAACCCCATAAAGTCTCCGACATCGAAGTCCGGACACATTGTATGTGACAGTAATCAAATAAGTAGTTAAGTAAATACTTATATAGTCATTATAAAATTCATAATTATTGTACTTGCCAGTAGAATACCCTCCATGATTTTCCTCGCACCTCGGATGAGAAGAAAACTGCATCCTTTCTGCCTCGTCTATTGTGACTTGGTTAATTTTATTTTGTATGGGTAACTTTTGTAATTCACTAAATAGTTTCATTTGTGGCAGGAGATTCATAAAAAAATTATAATCGTCACATTTCTCCGGTTGGTCATTATTTGAGGGTATTTTCTGTTCTATTAGGTTGCTTGTATGAAGTTTCGGGTTAACATGACATGAAATGAATGTTGACGCAAATTTTTCCATACTTGTTGCATTCCTTCTATTGTGCGAATGAATTTTTATATGGATATTTTTTTATGGATGGTTATAGCACTTGACTCAATTACCTGGATTTTGTTATTCTCATTTGACTTTTTAAATTTTCACAAAATTGACAGTTTTAAAACCTTTTTTGCTTCTATCCATAACTGATGCTGTGGCGAGTTTCTCCTCACACCTCCTTTATACACTTTTCCATTAGGAATCGCAAATGTATTAATATTAAACAAATTATCTAATGACTTGGTGAATTTGATCAGTTGCCCACATTCTTTAGGAACATCTCCTCTCTTCACCAGGCAATGAGCTGTAACCGCCATGCCATTCCATTGCTGTCTTTTTTTTTATCAATGTGTTAATGGTTGTCAGTTAATTTGTGTAGCAACCTTAATTCACTATCAACTTAATCTGCTTCATATCTTTTGGTAGTATTCCCATTGTAAGGTTTTTTTCTTCAAAATCGTAGTATATCAAATCTTTAGTCAATAAGTTATTTCTAACACCCTTTATTAGATGTGGATCATCAAATAATGGTGTTATGTTTGATCTTCCCACGTCAATTATGTCATGCTTCCATTGTCTTCCTTCCTGGAGTCTTCAATCATTTCGTTGATTACACTCACATTGGACCTTGGTATGTCCTTAAACTGCAACCAGACCAACCGGAGGACGGGCAGCAGCGTCCTCTTGGTTAACGGTGGTGATCATTCTGCGATCCCCAAGCCGCCTGCCAAGCGTGGGGATTATGGCAACACCCCTCTATAAAGGGGGAGGTTTCGTTCCACACGTTTTATGGCTGACGACGACTCACATTGACAGTGCTTTGATAGCAAACTGTTTTTAAAATCTTTAACCCTTTATTCTCTACATACTTAATAACTTTTTTAACATGTTCTTCAATTCCGATTTTTTTAGAGCATTGGTAAAGTGATATGCAACAGGTTGTTTGAAGTTTTTCTTAATCATTTTTACCATGAACACTATTACATGATCTGCAATTGTTTTGTTGTTACAGGAGAATCCCTTTAACTTGGCCTTAGCTGAATCATAATTAATTTGCGGTGATAGTGCCATCTCATCGAAAATTAAAGAGTAGAGACGATCTTCTGGGCTTAACTCTTTAACATCACTTGTCATTTTCAAATAAACAGATTTATAAAGTTCAGGCTCTATTTCTACTTTGGCTAGAAAGCCTTTTCAATGATTTGGCTGATGGCAAAGTAAAGTACCTTGACAAGAGTATAGCACTTCGGACTTCGTTTATTCATTGACTAGAGGTCGCCCGCGTCCTTCGTCCGCGTACAGAAGAAATTTGGCTCGCTCCCAAACCTCACCACTTTTTTTTAACCACAAATTGAGGTAAATTTTATTTGACGAATATGTTGCTTAATCTAGTGATTTTTGGCTTCTTGAGAGTTGATTTACTTGTTATATTTTTTGACAGGTAGCAACACTGTAGCTATCGTTCAATTCAGTTTTGTCAGCCATATTTTTTTCTGTATTGCTGTCGTGCTTGTGACGTGTCCGTGTTTTCAAACAAAAGCAAGTCAAGTAAGTTTAAGTTTTGGCGGGAACACCGAAAAATCATGTAGCTGCATTCTATTATTTTCTTAAAACTAGTGTTTTTTCGCGAATCAATGATTAAAAATGGTAGTGTTTTATTCATTGATAGTTGAATTAAATGCACAAGTGTGGGCAACTGATATAATGTGTAGAAACATGTCTTTTTGTGTTGTTTTCTAAACTCCGTAAAAGCTCACAGTAAAGTGGCCACAACTTTACTAGGGCATGGCTTGGACTCGACTTTGACTAATTTCGTGTGACTAACTGTGATTTCATGACATATTTGAATTGATAATACTACATGAACTACAGAATGTATCAATTGCGATGCCAATAACAAAGAAAAAAAAACGATGCCGAACACAAACAAACAAAGTAAAAAAATTGTGTCTTTTGTCTCTCCAGCTTGATCTCTCTCTCCAGCTTTAAAAATAAATAGAAAGTAAGGCAGTTAATCGACAGAAGTAAAACGAAAGAAAATCACCGTGGCATCACCCGAAGAATGGGTCACAGAGCGTCTTACGGTGCTAGGTTTTCTTCAGGTCCTTGATGTGCCACCGGCCCAAGTTTTTCCCTGAATCAAAATCTTGCAACTCGTAGAAAACTGCTAAGTACTTTGACGACTCTACACTTAATATACTTAGGTGTTAATTTTGCCATTAAAAAAATTGGCAGCCTCGCTTAGAGGATAAAGCCGGTTGCAGACCGAAAGCTAAGCTATTCCAAAGCTAAGCTAGGGAAGCTAGGCTAAGCCAAACTAAGCTAAGATAGAAATAAATGGCGTGCACACAAAGAGCTAAGCCAAAGCTCAGTTAGTGTTGCGGAGTTCAATTAGACGGACGTCAGGCGCTTGCTATGAATATAATCGATGAAGAAAGTTCCGATGATGAATACGTTACACATAGAAAAAGAAGATTAATACTGACTTATTATTATTATATAAGAAAACGACATTCTAGACCTTGGATATGTCAACACATTGAATCTCGGCACGCAAGTGGAGAGTTTAGAACTTTATTTTACGAATTAGATGATGAACATTTTTAGTTATATTATCGTGTTACAAGAGTTCAGTTTTATGATTTGTTATCATTGATTATCGGAGATATTACTAAACAAGATACTAACTATCGGAAGGCTATAACCCCAGAAGAAAGATTAGCTATTTGTTTAAGGTAAGCAAAACAATTTTAATTAATAAAAACATTTATTTATATTTGTTATTGGTAAATGCCAAAAGGTTACAAATTATCTAAGTTATCGTTTTGAGTTGGCGTCGAAAATGTGGATTATGATGAGTACCCATATTGATAAATCTGCCTAGACAAATAACTTTCATAATTTTCCTCTGCTTCGTTTACAATTTGAAAAAGCTTTTTTTTTACATCTCTTTGTATCCAATCGGGAAGCTTTTTAGTTGACTCGCACATACTGTCAAAAAATAAATTTAACGGATGTCTGTGTTTCTCCGCCTCTTTTGCCTCCTCAGCCTTCCGTTGCTCTCTTTGCTCACATCGCTTCATAAAATCGTTATCGACTTTCTGAAGTAAGTCGTTTAATGATGCGTCATCGGCAACTTTTCTTTTTTTTATCCTTGGTGGTTCGGAAGTATTTTCATCATCATCATTCGGAATTTCTTCGAAAATCTCAGTACTTTGACTTTCGGTTGATGTACCGGGCAAAGTATTTTGACTTTGAGTTGATGTACTGGCCAAAGTATTTTTATCATTAATTGATACGTTACCAGTTCTCTTACGGTTTTTCATGTGGGGTAAAAGAAATTCGAGTAACTCGGCATATTTCCAGTTATTTGCCGGAGAAGCAGCCTGACCACTTGTACTGGCTTTCATCCTTTTGAGTGACTCTCGATGACTATCTCGTAATTTTTTCCACTCATTCTTCGCAGTTTTCACTGTAACAAACACCAAGTCAAACTTAGTAATAAATATTTATGTGTTTCAGGTTTTTAGCTACTGGCGACTCCTTTAGAACAATTGGATACAATTACAGAGTGGGTAATAATACAGTTTCTTTGATTGTTAAAGATGTGTGCAATGCACTTTGGATTTATTTGCAACCAATATATATGAAGTTACCGACAGAAAGTGAATGGGAAGTAATTGCAGAAGACTTTAATGATAAATGGCAATTCCCTAACTGCCTTGGTGCCGTGGATGGGAAGCATATCTCAATAAAATGCCCTCCTCAGTCGGGTTCTAATTATTTTAATTATTAAAAATTTTATTTAAAAAAAAAGTGGTTGGACCACTGCATAGTGACGCGTGCGGCCTGGGATTCGGTGAAAGACATTAAGGTACTATGTCATAATGTTCTGTGGTCTGATCACTATCCTGTGGTGATGTACTGTGATCTGAATATTATAAGACCTAGGTCTAATGTGTGTTATCCTAAATGTGATAAAGTTATTTGGGGAGAGCGTAATAATGTACAAACTAAGGAGTACTTTGAATTGTGTAACCTAAGGCTCCGTGAGTTGGATTTTCCTTCTGAATTTTGTGTTTGTGGTGATAGGATCTGCTCTGACGTCACGCATAGGAATGTCCTCGATTCTATGTATAGTAACATTGTTAATACTCTGAGAGATGCGGCTGAAATAACCTATAAGGCTGCTGAGAGGAAACCAAAGGGCAAGTCCTACATACTGGGATGGAACAAGCATGTCAGTGCTGCTCATAGGGATGCTAGGCATAAACTAAATCTTTGGTTTTGGCATGGGAAGCCACGTAATGGTGTTGTTTACAATAGTATGCGTGAGAGTAGAAAACTATTTAAAAATAAATTAAAGTGGTGTCAAAAACACAGGGATCAAATCAAAATGGACATCATTACAGAGCACAGGGCTTCAAAAATTTTTTCAAAATTTTGGAAAAGTACAAATAAATTAAACTTGAAGCCTAGCCTCCCTGTGAGCGTAGAGGGTTTGTCTGATTCCAAAGATATAGCTAACATATTTAAAAACTCTTTTAAAGTGGACTCTCCCTTAGGAAAGTCGATGTCACAGGTGTTTGACACTAAGAGTGTCGCGGACACTGCCTGTAAAGTTAGTTTTTCTGCCGAGCAGGTAAGAAAAGTACTGCAATAAATTACAAGTGGCAAGTCTCCAGGCCACGACGGTCTTAGTGTCGAACACTTGCGATGTGCGGGGGTACATCTGCCGAGGGTTTTGTCATTGTTTTACTCATTATGTATATCGCATTCGTATCTCCCGTCAGACCTTATGAAAACTATTGTTGTACCAATCATCAAAAATAGAACTGGAGATATCGCAGATAAGAGTAATTACAGACCCATTTCTCTAGCTACCATCGTTGCGAAAGTACTTGACCGTTTACTGGATAGCCAGCTTGACAAGCATGTAAAGCTACACGACGGACAGTTTGGATTCAGGGCCGGCCTGTCTACGGAGAGTGCAATACTGAGCCTAAAGCACACTGTAAGGTACTATGTCAAAAGAAACACACCTGTTTATGCTTGTTTTCTCGATTTATCGAAAGCTTTTGACACGGTGTCTTACGGTGTGCTTTGGTCAAAGTTGCGGAGCACCAGTTTGCCTGAGGAAACGTGTTCTGTTTTTGAGTATTGGTACAACAATCAGATAAATTGTGTAAAGTGGGCAGGAGAGTTTTCTGACGCATACAGGTTGGAGTGCGGTGTGAGGCAAGGGGGGGTGAGCTCTCCGAGGCTCTTCAACGTGTATGTGAACGAGCTGATAGAGGGCCTCAGCAGCATGGAAACAGGCTGTTCGATTGACGGTATCTATGTCAATAATCTTAGCTATGCGGATGACATGGTGCTGTTGGCGCCCTCTGTCAGCTCTCTCAGAAAACTCTTGAAATTTTGTGAAACGTACGCCATAAGTCATGGCCTACGTTATAATGTAAAAAAAAGTGAGTATATGGTATTCTCGAGGAACGGTAAACGACCTGGCTATGTACCTCCTTTATTGCTTAATGGCTTTCCTCTCAGCAGAGTTACACAGTTTAGGTATTTGGGTCATATTGTCTGCGAGGATCTCTGTGATGAGGCAGACATGGACAGGGAGCGCAGAGCGTTGACGGTGAGAGCTAATATGCTGTCCAGAAGATTCTCTTCTTGCTCAAATGAGGCCAAGATTACACTTTTTAAAGCTTATTGCCAATCCTTCTACGGCGGCAGCTTGTGGACAGCATATACTAGAAAATCCTTCGACGCTCTGCGTGTTCAGTATAACAACGCTTTCAGAGTGCTGATGCGGCTTCCGCGGTTTTGCAGCGCGTCTTCTATGTTTGCGGAAGCGCGCACTGATGGCTTCGCTGCTATCATGCGCAAGAAAGTTGCCTCCCTACTATGCAGAACGCGTGCGAGCGGCAACAGTATTCTGAGAGCTATAACGGATAAGTTTGACTGCCCCATTCTGCTCCATCACATTAGGGTCTTAATAAAATAAAGCAGATATTTGAAATTATAGTTAGATCACAAAATATAATAATTGAAAATATAATAATTGAATCGAATAATGATAATAATTTAATTTAATTTTAAGAATATAATTAATTAATTTCTAATATAATAATAATTTGTAATTTGTACTAATATGGATCTCTGTGTCTGAAAATAAACGTGTTTTGATTTTGATTTTTGATTTTGATTTTGATAAACCTTTAACGCCTGATGGCGATCCAACACCTTTTGTGTTTATAGGTGATCAAGCATTCCCATTACAAAAACACTTTATGAGGCCGTACCCACGGAGTACATGTTTAGATAACAGAGCAAAAAACACCTTTAACTATCGTCTCAGTAGAGCACGAAATGTAGTAGAAAATGCGTTCGGCATATTAACAGCGCGATTTCGTGTGTTTCGTCGACCATTTGAATGTCAATTGGAACTAGTGGACGTCATTACAAAGACCACCTGTGTCTTGCACAATTATTTAATGTCTTCAAGAACGAGAACTAGTAACGCCAATACCGTCAATATTGAAGAACAGCAAACTTTAAGATCGGTACAATACGACAACTTACGAGCAACTAGAGAAGCATTTCGTGTCGGAGAGTTATTTTGTAATTATTTTAATAATGTAAATTAGATTAAACTTGAAATAAAAAATAATTAAACTCACCGTCTGGTATGTCTGGATTACTTATTTCCTCCACTATTTGTTTCCATACAACATCCTTTTTAATTAAATTGTGATAGTCCTTTAACTGTGTGTTCCATAACACAGGAAATTGTTTAACAACTTCGATAAATTGCTCCATATTCGCTACGAAACGACCGTGCGTACGACAAAGGATACTGGACAGCACTGGCGAAGGATGTGCGAAGGGCGTGCGGGGAAGGCGGGAGGGACATAGCTTAGCTCGCGTAGCTGCGCATCGGCATACACAACTAACATAGCTTCGCATATTTTAGTTAGCTCACATAGCTTAGTTCACATAGTTTGCGGTCTGCACACAAGTATGGAAAACTGCGTCAGCTATGCGAGCTAAGCTAAACTAACTTAGCTTAGCTCTTGGTCTGCAACCCGCATAAGTACGCTTCCAAACGGTCATTTGTTAAATTCTTCATGTCTTCTATGCTTATTGTAATGTGATACTCCTCGGTTATGAGACTTTATTAAACGGTCTGATACCGAGGCAAAGGCAGCCTAACTTGACAGCGTAGAGATCGCGTGACGCTATCTCAGACAGTGTTTGAGTGCTCGCTTCCTGTTGTACGGAACCGTCACTCACTGCTTCGCGGTCATGCACTAGAAAGAAAGGTGTATGGCGCGTTGATTCGTTAACCGACGCGTTCATAGCGAACTGTATCTTAAGTAACGAGACGTGCCATGAACGATGATCCTGACTGACCAATACGGTAATAGCCGTGACTATCGTACGATTCTAGCGTTCCACGGTGTTGACTTGCGGTCAGTATCTCGGAGTAAGATGTATTTGCGGAACCTTATACTTTTGAAGCAACCCTTGCACCTCTCTCCCAGTGTTCATAGTAGCGTTATCCATGATCACTGTTAGAGGGATACCGTGTACCAGAAATACTCCTTCCTCCAATCGGGACACTATGGTCTTACCCACCGCGCGCCTCAAAAGAATCAATAGGCAATATTTACTGAAACAACAGACTACGACAACCAAACAAGTAAACCCAGCGCGTAAACGCGGCAACGGTCCAACCAGATCAAGACTCAGCGTTTCGTATGGGCGAGCGCAAGCTTTCGGGTCACCCATGAGGCCTGGTGTTAACTGTTGGGGGTAGTTTATACGCTGCGCAAGTGTCGCAGGAACCTACAAACTTGGTAACATCAGCATACATTTTGGGCCAATAATAACGCAGCGCTAAACGTTAGTAGGTAGTTATTGGGCACGCTGTACCCAATAACAAGGTAAAATTGAGTCAAGATAGATATTAACATAATTATATCACTCACCTAGTCGATGGTGTAATTTATAACTTCACATTTGAATACAAAGTCACTTTCACAACACTTACTACTCTTTATAGCGATGGTGAGATATTAACGTGAACATAATGTGTATGAAAAAGAATGAAAACTAGATAAATTTAACGGTTGTAAAATATAAGTAATGCATTTACTTTGTAATCTTTCATTTCTGTTCAGATAGTCAAACAATTTAAACATGCTGTTTGTAAAGCAACCTTGCACATTGAATTTAAACAAATTATGTGATTTGCCAACAGAAAAGTACAAACACCGACATAGTGAACTCTTGCCAAATACGATTCGTTGCATAATTTGTGGTCCATCAAACTGCGGTAAAACCAATTTATTGATTGGACTTCTTTTACATGAACACGGATTAAAATTCTTAAATATATACGTGTTCTCCAAAACTTTATTTCAACCGATGTATGTGTTTTTAGAAAATGTTCTCAAAATGGTACCAACCGTAAATTATCATAAGTATAAAGAAAATGACGAAATATTAAGGTGGGTACAGACTGGTGAAACGTAACATGAAATGTATAATTCTGCCTTTCATTGCATGTTCGCTGCAAGCGTGGACGCATAGCGCGCTCTTAACGCGCATTCACTACGAACCTCCCGCGTTCGTCTGTTTCCGCCATTCTGCCGCGAACACGGCCCTTCGATACACGTTTTTTTCGTGCGCGTCACTTACAAAACCGGTAGATCACACGAAGTATGGAGTCCGAAGACCACGTTCTTGCTATGACGATTATCAGTACTTCATTATTAATAATACATCAACACATGAAAACACGCCGAAGACCCCGACGTTGGTGGCGGACAGAATTGTATAAACGGAGAGAAGGTAGAGAACTGCTTACTGATATGAATTTTCAGCACATAAGTGGACAATACAAAAACTTTACAAAGATGACGCCAACAGACTTTGAAAATTTACTCGAGATGATCGGACCAAGAATTAGTCGAAACCATACAAATTTAAGAGCTCCAATTTCAATCCAAGATAGGCTAGCAATAACACTTCGATTTTTAGGTTCCGGGGACTCTTACACAAGTCTGCAGTATACGTTTAGAGTATCGAAACAATCCATAAGTGCTATTGTACCTGAAGTGTGCGCCGCAATAATGGAGGAATTAAAAGAATACATTAAGGTACGTATTATGAAAATCTTTATTTATGTTTAGAAGTGTCTTTATTTATCACATTAAATCATTAAAGTCATCCATAGAAGACGTGTGTGTGTTTCTCGATGTGTTCCTGTCGTCTAAGAACTTCAAAGCATCATAGGCAAACCATCGACTTATGTATGTTTCCGAGGCACCTGCAACCGAGTAATACAAAGTTAACTGTTTAGGATAAATAAATAATGTAGCTGAAACATGAGGTTTGAATTCCTTTTTCTCGTTTTTGCATCGAAATTGGTCCATCCGTTTAAGCGCTACGATGCTACAGACAGACAGACCCACAGTTTTAGGGGTCAGAAGTAAAAAATTACACATTCTCGTGGTATTTTTTATACACTTACATTACAATACAGGCTGTCCCGTAAATAGTACGACATACTGCCAGAGGTTAAAGTACTCATCAATACGAACAACTTTTACTATGGGACCAACTTCTAAATCGCGAAAAAAAATCAGCTGTGGCAGTATGTCGTAGTATTTACGGGACACCCTCTATGTCTTTAGCTACCATTATACTTTAAGTAGATACTATGTGGTTAATGTTGCTGGTTTCACAATGTTATAGATTTAACTACCAAAATTTTACACTAATTAATGTGATTACCTACTGTTTGTTAATCTTTATAAATGAAGAAAAAAAAACAATAATAATACAAACATTAATCATTATTCTTACCTTTTCCTGTCCCCTTTGATTTTTTTTCCTTCAGCTTTTCGCGGCGGTATGAAGAGAGAAGACTAACAATTTTGCTGTTGCATTTTTCTACAGTCATTGACATCAACTTTGCGATTTCCGACCACGCATCTTGCTTAAGATTTTTCTTAAAATAGTTTTCATTTTGCGGGTTCCACAAAATTTCACGAACTCTGTACGCATCTATCAAGCAAAATGCCTTTTCCTCACTCCACGCAGTGTCGTCCTCCATGTTCGTTGCGTGCACGTGTTGATTTCAAAACGACCGTCCACGTTGGCTGCTCCGCGCACACTGCGCGCCCCTTTGTGTTCGTTCGAAAAACCGACAAATCACGGATCGCTCCGCGCGCGGCTTGTAATGCTCGTAGCGTGCGCGTGAAATGCACATTTCGCGCGCACAAGACGTCCAAACTATGAGAAATTGTTACAAAGTGTGTTACCTTTCATGATACATTGCAGCAATGTGTACGGTGAATTCTTTCATTGCATGACACATTGCATGTTACGTTTCACCAGTCTCTACCCACCTTAAAGATAAAGATTATTAATTTGCATTAAACATGAGTAAAAACATGCGTTTGGTGTTACATTACAAACAGGAACATCATGTTATGCCTGGAGAGGCGTGCAAATGAGAGATGCGATACAGGCAGTCGTTATTAAAATATTTAAAGAACAATTTTATCATCAAGAAAATCACTAATTTTATAATAACATTATATAATATAAATTTAGTAGTTAGCAAAGTCTTTAATTTCTTTTTGAATAAATTTGTATTTAGTTTTCTTAGACTTTTTGGTATTTTATTATACACAATAGGACCCATTCCAAATATACTTTCACTAAACAATTTATTATTTATTAATTTATACATTTTTACTTTATTATCTCTTCGATTAAATTTTGCCCTTGTAGAAAGAGCTGGAAAAGTGTTAGGTTTCATTTTGACAAATAATGCAATTTCAAGAATATATAACGAAGGAAGTGTTAGAATTTTATGTTGTTTGAAATATGGCTTACAGCTGTCTGTTGGTTTAAGACCAAACATAGACCTAATGCATTCTTTTGAACTTTGAATGCTAGTTTTTATCAATGGAGTTGCCCCAGAATATTACATCATATCTAAGTACTGATTCAACCATGCCATAATAAGCAGTTATAAGTGAATCTATGTTAAGAGTTGGTGCCTACTTATACAGAGCATATGACGTGCTATTTACGTGGTTAGTGAACCTGACTACTGAACCAGAGGTCGTGGATTGTCAAAAGGCGAAAGTTTGTGAGTATGTATGTTTGTTGCTTCTTCACGCTCAAACGGCTAAACCGATTAAGATGAAATTTGGTATGGAGCAAGCTTAGATACCGGAATAGGACATAGGCTACTTTTTATTCCAGAAAACACACCGCCGGGCGCAGCTAGTATTGGATAAGATTAACATACTGGATGATTACGCTCATCACAATCTTGTACCTACCTAAGATGATGAAGAAGGTGCAAGATTGTGAAGAGTATGGTAATCTTTCCAACAATCTCCAAGGCAAAGAAAAACATCGCATTTGGAGCACTTCACTCTGCTTTCTTTCCTGAGTTTTGCTGCTGCGCAGCGCACGCAACGGTTTCTTATGAAAGCAACTCGTTTATCTTGCCCACCTTGCACTTGGATGGGAAAGTGATCACTTTGTTTGTCCAATCTTACCTCTAGCTCAGGCAAAGTGTGCGAGTGTGAGGGCGCGCTGACCTGATATTTGTTCAGTAGGCCCTCTGCTAATTTCACCCGAAACTCTCTATGTGTCATCAGTTTGAAAGTGGGATTCCTCGTGTATATCAAGAAAGCGTTTAAAATACTAGTATTTAGTAGTCTTCTAAACACCTTGTGATACCATTTGGAACCTCGTTTTCGTTCCATCAGAAACATAGAGAGTTTCTGGTCCTTCAAATCTACACCCCCCATGTGAGAGTTGTAATCTTTGCTGGCACTCGGTTTTGATATATTTACGCCGCCTCTTCTGCCCGGAAGCATGTCCTCCCCTGTGGTAAGTCGAAATGACCGTTACTAGTTTGACATCTTTCCAGCAGACCAAGGAAATGTCCCCGCAATGCCCCCCGAAATGTCCGAAATGTCCCCGCATCGTACCAATAACGTCAGTGTCCCTACTTTTTAAAAATCTGGTTAATGGTAACTGGTTATCCCAGTAATCCATAACCAAGGTATGGCCTAAGTCTAGGAACTCATTCATGAGCTCAAGAACTACCTTGGCGGTAGGATTTTCGAACCCATGAATGGGTCCCTGGACAAAACTCGAATCTTTCCCAGCATATAATATAAATTTTAATAGGTAACCTGTCCCTGCTTCGCACAATTCAAATGACTTGATCCAAAACGGGCCGCCTTCGATCGTATGCACTGTACCCAGCTAAGACGACCCTTCCAGAGAAGCAGGGACTCATCCAAACTCAAAAATTCCATAGGTTTATATAATTCGTAGAATTTATTATTGCAATGGTCAATTATTGGTGCGATTTTTGATATATTTTTTGTCGTATGTAAATTCATGGTTTGGTATTGTGTCATTATCAACAAAATGCAAAAATGTAATTAGAAGCAAAAACCTGTCCCTCGACATAAGCTTTCTAAATTTGACCATTTCCAACAAACCTGTGGTCCAGTAGTCTTTCACTAGCACGAAAACTAAAAGTCATAAGCATAATGATTGCCAAAAGCCTGTAAATCTCAGGAGCATCGGTTTCCGTCCATTGCATAAGGGTTTTGGGCAGATCCCGATGCTCTGCTGCTATTTCAAGCACTTGGCGGGCATATCTATTTGTTTCTTGCACTATTGTGTTAATTATATCTAACCCCCAAAAATATTCAAAAACATCTACGAGGTCCAGGGAAATCTGGGTAGGGCCAGGAGATCCCCTAAACTCAGTTTTCTGGCCAGAGAACGTCGAAAAGTCCTCTGACCATGATAACTGAGATGAGTCGCCGTCACCACCACCCAAACTCCCTTGGACCTCTTCCTCTGCCTCTTCCAACCGAATAATTTCCGACCGTAAATCGTTGACCATTTGCCTCCTGCTCTCCACGTTGTACGTTTCACTTTCCACAGCTTCTCCGACATCCGCCATGAAGTCATCTTCGCCTACACTCTCTTCAATGTCGCTGCCGGAGTCTGCGATAGCCGCTTCAATTTCCGCCGTAGTCAGCGGTCGTCTTGATCGCCCAAAATCAAGCGATCGCTGACTACGACGGCGTTTCAAGAACGGAGACGAAGAAGAAGGGCCCGGAGTGGGGGATGCTATCACCGGACTACGGGTTGGTCTCCAAGGGACTAGTCCTCTGGAAGACGGCTGCAGCAGCACAGCGTCCGGCTGCAGATTTATGCTGCCCCCCGGGGTAATTGAAACCTGGAACCCAGGCACCAAATTTGGGTTCTGACCATCTTCTGGTGATTGCGGGCGGGAACTCGGTGAATTTTCTAAAACCAAATTTACGACATGTAAAACCAATAAACGTAAAACTTTTACCTAGACCAAATAAAACTGTATTTATTTATTTTCGATTATAGGATATCGATACTTTGAAAACTCTATTGATAAAATATTTATTCATCAATTGCTGCGTAAAAAATGTTTCTACAAACAATAATCACTACCGATAAATTCAAAATTATCGATATTTATAATCGATTGCATATATCGATACCTACTACAGCAACATTACTGGAAAAATCAAATCACCTAATAATTGCAGTGTAAAAAATATACTCAACTACGAAAAAAATCAAATTATCGTTATTTATAATCGATTACATATATCGATACTACAGCAGCACTACTGAAAAAATCTATTCACCTAAAATATACTCAACTACGAAAAAATTAAAATTATCGATATTTATAATCGATTACATATATCGATACTACAGCAGCACTACTGGAAAAATCTATTCACCTAAAATATACTCAACTACGAAAAAATTAAAATTATCGATATTTATAATCGATTACATATACCTATCTAACGATGTTACAGCATCACTACTGGACAAATCTAATCACCTAACATATGCTGAGTAAAAAATATAGGTACCTAAGTACGTTCATAGTTGAACATAAAATCTCAATAAATAATTATCGTCAAATCAAAACAAACACTTCCTTCAAAAGAGTAGATAAAAAGAACAACCTTGTTCAATAGCCGGAGCAATTCACGCACACACATAAACGTCATGTTTTGCATGTGTGAGTGCGAACTTTTTGTAGGTAAACCTACAATATTTGAATTTTATTGTGAAAGTATCTTTCTAAGTACAAATGTTTTGTTAAATCTACCTTCTTTCGTAAATTTGCTGTAAGTCTGAGTTAAAACTAGGATAAAATAATAAAGTAATAAAATAGCAAAAAATTCATGAAAAATGGATAATAGGAAAAATTATAGGGTTTTTTTTTTGTATTCGAGTTATTCAAAAACTAAAGCATGGATTAGTGTACGGTTTTTTTTAAATATAAGAAAAATGTATAAAGAATTGATAACTTACCCATTTTTTAACTTTTTTGTAGAATTTCACAATTATTTCACAATGAAAAGGAGCACACATCTGACAGTTTTGAAGAACCGTAACAGAATATTTTTAAATGGTTGTCAGATGAATGAGTATTGTAGATTGGCAATCATATGAGTGAATAGGTTCATTCTTTCTCATTCATTTGACATACGACACAAACCATTCTGATACTATTTATTTAGATTATAAGGCCTAAACTAGAACAACATAATCTTGTCGCAATGGTGCGACAGCCGGCCTTGAAAGGTTAAATGACAATGATCGCGAACTTTGCAACCCCACGTTAAATGCCCACAAATGTAACAACGAATTGATTCATTAAATACTTTTCATCATGCTGGATAAATATTATTGCAGTATTTTTGCTAAGGATCTTATGAATTTTGTGTACGTCATCAAGTAGTGAAGTTATGAATTTTGTAACACATTCTTCTCCGCGATAGCTTACGAATCGGTTATATGATTCATCGAGCACGCAAACAATATTGTATGCAAAAGCGACAGGTACGTGATGATGTCGATCAGATGTGCTGGATATTTTGGGATCAAGTTCACAACCTTGTACAGGACGTAGCATTGTTTCAAAGTCAGCGTAAATAACGAATGGAACATCTTGCTTGCGATTATAATTTTTAAACTGACCCCTTTTTAGGTAAAATAGAAACCATACACCCACAAACATGATGGCTGACCTCTTCATTTGAACAAAAGAATAATAAACAATTTTCGCAACAATGTAACTTTCCATGATGTCTTGTTAATTTTTTTTTTTAACAGGCATAAGCCTTTATTAACTACAACAAACTACAATGACTACTTAGCCTACTACACAACAAAAAACAAAAGGATTGTATCCAGACCGATGAAAGTCTAGAGACAATCCAAATGCTCAAACCCACTACTTGTTAATTGATTTCTCACAAGACGAGGTAAATCTTTTACTAAACAAAAATGCGACGACGTGTTATTTTCAAGGAACAATAGATGAATTCGGTGTTTGTAACTCTTAGATTCTGATTTATACAAAGGCCCGGCTATAACTTTACTATCTCTTAAACCATAAACGTAGATACTCAAGTCAGGATTATTTCTTTCAAAAATAGAAATATTTGATAAAGTCATAGGGAATGATAAATCTTTGATATTTAGTTTGTCTTGAAAACAAGGATACGAAGTAACCCGATCTGGGTGTTCGATTGCGGGGTAAAGGGCAGCGATAACACACCACAAAAAACAGTAGTCATCGCTGTTTTTAATGTTTAAACATGCTTTTTTGTTTTGTATGAATTTTGGTAAATATATGAAATTTGAACCTCGCAGTGGTTCATATTTATAAATATTTATTTCTAGATGACAATTGTATAAAAATGTCCACCCACTGTCTCTCTCTTGAAATTCTTCTATCTTTTTCATGATACTGTTTAAAACGTTTGTGTATAAGTTATTGAAATCATAGTTTAGATGAAGTGTAAAATTAGTAGATGAAAAACATTTCATTTCCTGTGTATCATTTTTAAACATAAGAAACATAGAAAACAATTCAAAATTCACTTTAATGCAAGTGTGAGTTTGAAGTGATTGATCAATAAGCAAATTAATCTTTGTGCGAATAGCATTAAAGAAAGTGGGTACACAAATCCCTTCCTTATGATCTGATATTTTGACTCTATAACTCGCTATACGATTGCGAAATACTGCCTCAATAATGTCTATATCACACATCGGTAAAAATGCACGGTTCTTATGGTTAGTACTACGCGTGTGACCTAACCAACATTTTTTTTCAACGTCAACGTTACACGTTTTGCAGAATGGCATTTTAAATTTTTAACAACTACCTATATCCTATAGAAACTTTGTTCAATACCAGTAATTTAGTATGTTAACCGTTTATTTAATTATTATTAATGCTAGTTATACGTATCTAAATTATTTGCGACAGGAATAAAACCTAGGTTGAAGTTCACTGAATTATAAAAAAGTAAATGAAGTTACTTAGTTGAAATTAGTCGACCATGCCTTATTCACGACGTCTATTAAGCACATAACACACTGAGCTATGATGTTTTTATTTTTTTATTTTTAGTTTAAAATGTTCAGAAGTTCAAAAATCTAAATATTAATATTGTTCTGTTAGTATACCTCAATAGAAAATATAAGAAAAATTGTGCGTAAAATATGTTATATTTGAATATATAACTCAGTGTATGACGACCATTATAATTATGTTATGCAATGTGGCATTTCAAATTTATTTACTCCCTAAAAGGTGGAAACTATATTCAATACTAGTATATTGTTTTATAATATTTATTTTCTCAATAATAAGGTCGCCTAAAGCTATCTAAATTATTCGAAAACACAAATTAAATCTAGTACACTTAATTATGCCGCTTAGAATCTAGTGAGAAAAAGAACACAACACAAAATAAATTTAATGACGAAATGATAGACCTTTCAAATTATAGGACACTTCAAATCAAGCCTACTTCTTGTCATTGAAATACACACTATTCGAATAAAATGTTGGGTCACAAGCTTCAAAAAGCTTGTGAGCATCCCTCACAAAGCTCTGGAGCTTACTCCACTGCGACGAGTCTGCTTCAATTTTGAGTTTAGCTCTTACCAGTGCTTTTTTCCACCGCTCCTCTGGAGCAGTGGATTCAGCATCTTCAGAGTCATACATTTTTAGGTCTATGAAATAATAACCCTTAGTGTCTGCGACTCGTCGCTGTGAGCCGTTAGCCACGCGGTTGACGAAGCTGCTGGTGATAGCCAATTTTTTGGGTTGTGGTGTCTCTTCGGAGGCTTCTTCTAGTCCGAAAATGTCTGTGCGTTGGGATTTTCCGCGTAGGCTGTAACAATTAATACAATTTTAATGGTTATAAGTCTAAAAACAAGTAAACCCATAGATTATAAGGTTATCACCATACCTACAATAAATCACAAAGTTAAAGGATTACTAACTTGGCGCTTGTTTAAACTGTCATAATAAATCTATATACTAATATTATAAAGAGGAAAGATTTGATTGTTTGTTTGCATTGAATAAGCTCCGAAACTACTGAGCCGATTTGAAAAATTATTTCACTGTTGGGAAGCTACACTATCCCGGGTGACATAGGGTATATTATATTTTGTAGCGAGGCCGAAGGCCTAGCTTACACCCGTGCGAAGCCGAGACGGGCGGCTAGTAATAAAATAAAGATAGTACAAATAAAAACCCTCAGGTAACATAACGTATTTTTCATTCAAACTTTATTTTCTGTTGTCTTTGAACTTTCCTTTGGAGATTGTTAAACCCATTCATCATAGAACATATTTTTCTATTCAAAAGTATGTTTTCCTTTTGAAATTTTTGCGCGTTACGTCGTTGCAATTTCTTTAATATTTGAATATCGGTAATACTTTGATTGGGATTTTTCATGGCATGTTGTTGAGATATTGAAGGGGCATTTTCTTTTTTTTTGCGATCCTCTCTCCATTTTTTTCTTAATTCTTCTTTCTGTGCTTCGTTATAATTGGCTGTTTTAATCTTATACTCACGTAATGTTCTTCCGCTGTTTTTTTTCTTTTGGTCTTGAAATTTTACAGGATTCGTAATTTTTAACTTTTCACGATATCGTTTCTGTCGTTCTGAGGCAGTTAACGGCATTGTCTAAAAAAAATGGACCGTTACTGTATGCACATGACCCAACAAGCAAACTAATCCTATAACGAAATATTATAAGTCTACTTCTGCTAATAATGTTCTTATTAAGGCTTTGGTGCAGACTGTGTATCTTATAATGGTATAAGATAAGATCTAATACACTCTAGAGCATTAGGATTTATATCTCAGTCTTATAGTCTGCTATATGATTACTTACAAAACAGTTACAGGACTTTTTTACTTATAATAGCATTTCACAAGAGTATATATTCTCAAGAGCATTTGTTTTTATTACTCAGTCTTATAGTTTACTAGTAGATTATCTTATAAACAACTAATAAGAATATGTATCCTATAAATGTCTTCAGAAAGATAAAATAGTCTTGAAATCTTATAGTAGCATTTTGTAAGAAAAGAAGATCTAATAAAACTCTTAGCTAAGATAATTATGAGTTTGTCTCGTTACTGTCTTATTCAAGACTCTTTTAAATACAATAGTACTTTATTAAGGACGTTATAAAATCAAATAACCGTATAAGCTACTTGATCAATCACATTATTAGTAAACATCAGCCATTTTGTTCAACTAATTATTTTCTAATTCCAATTTGTCCTGAGAAAATAGTTTGTTAACAGTTTATTATGGATTTAAGCGATTGGAAACGATTTAAAAGAAGTGGTGGATTCAAAAGAAAAGTGGCAAAAAGGTGTAAAGTATCAGTGAAGCCAGGTTCTTCAGGAATAACAACATCGGTATCAGAAAGAAAATCTAGCGTATCAAGTGCGAATGTAGGTGAAGTAAATGAGGGTTCCGCAGTGACAAATAATTCTTTACCCATAGGGCATGAATCGGAAAGCGAAGCATTAAATAATTCTTTAGCATTAACTCACGATTCTGAAAGCGAAGAATTTGAAATTTTTCTAGAAAACTACGATTTCGATTCCGAAGAAATCACTGAATATGAACAAAATTGTGAATTGGTTGATGATATAAAAAGTTGGGCCATAAAATTTAATATACCTCACCGAGCCCTGAATGAATTATCTGCTATTGTAAATAAAAGATTATGTAATGTTTTACCAAAAGATGCACGGACCTTATTACATACCAACAAAGAAACGGTGGTTATACAAACTTCAGACCCAGGACAATATTGGCACAACGGATTGATTAAATGTTTGAAAAATATACTACAACGAATAAATTTGAATATTTCAACGACTGAATTTGAAACGATTTCATTAAATATAAACATAGATGGGTTACCAGTTTACAATAGTTCAAGACATCAACTCTGGCCAATTTTATGCAACATCTTTGAATTATCCCACATTCCTCCATTTGTGATTGGTAAATACTATACTTATACGATTTTTAAATACTTTAACAGCTTAGTTATATTTATGTAAATAGCTATATTTCTTTTTTATTTTAAGGAATTTATGCAGGAGATAGAAAACCCACTGATCTGAATGCATATTTGGGGCCTTTTGTAACAGAAATGAAGGAAATAGAAACAGATGGATTGGTCACAATAGTAGCTGGAACTGAAACTACAATCAAAGTCAAAATAAGAGCTTTTATATGTGATTCACCAGCAAGGGCCTTGATAAAAGGTAAGTTTTGGATTTATATTATTTTAAACCATAATATTATGTACAGTTTATGATAACTTCCATTATAAAAATATTTGTTTTACAGGTGTCACAAATTTCAATGGAAAACATGGCTGCCTTAAATGTACAGTGATCGGCGAATACTCCCATAAGTCAAACACTGTATTTTTTCCCAATACAGATTGTCCTAAAAGAAACGATGTAGACTTCCGTGCTAAAAAGTATGAAGGACACCACAAACATGACTCTCCATTATTGAAGCTGAACATTGATATGATAGAGGATTTTCCCGTTGCCGACTCATTACACCTAATAGACCTTGGTTTAATGAAGCGATTGTTAATCGGGTGGCGTGATGGAAAGTTGGGAAAGTATCTTACCAAATGGAGCTCTCGAGATACTGATATTGTCAATAGTTTTTTATTGAATTGTCGAATGCCTAAGGAGATACACAGAAAAATAAGATCTGTAGATGTTGTAGCGCACTGGAAAGGTTCCGAGTACCGAACCTTCTTCTATTATTTAAGTGTCGTAATTTTGCAACACGTGCTCAAACCCGAACCATATCATCATTTTTTGAACTTGTTTTGTGCTATAACGATTTGCTCAAATAAAAACCATTTTCCATTTTTACGGATTGCTGAAATAATGTTGAAAGATTTTACAGAAAGTTTTAAAACCTTCTATGGGCGAGACTATGTGTCCAGTAACATACACAATTTGAGACATATTGTTGAAGAAGTAAAAAAATTTGGAATTCTACAAAAGTTTAACGCATATCCGTTTGAAAACCATCTATTTGCTATAAAAAGAACCATTCGACAAGGAAATAAAACACTACAGCAAGTAGCAAATAGAATAATTGAGAAACATTCAATTGAAACAGAACACCTTAAGGAAGAAATTGCAGACTACCCATTAATTAAAAAAAACCAGCGAAACGGTCTAACTG
Organism: Erannis defoliaria; assembly: GCA_905404285.2. Classification (NCBI taxonomy): domain Eukaryota; kingdom Metazoa; phylum Arthropoda; class Insecta; order Lepidoptera; family Geometridae; genus Erannis; species Erannis defoliaria. The sequence goes on along the minus strand of FR990066.1, from coordinate 2,589,156 downwards.
TGTTGCACCTAGAAAAATATATTTTATCATCAAACGATCATGATAAGTGGTTTCTTACTGACGAAAACCATGTAATAGAAATCAAATCCCTCACGCTGAAAGACAACACTGAGCCAGAAATTGAAATAAAAGGGTATCGTATTGATCATCTCCATGATGTTTTTGATAAACCGATAAGATCTTCTTTTTTGAATATTTATAAATGTGATTGTGCTGCTATTGAAAAATCTGATGTAATATGTAGAGTACAAAATGTAAAATGTAAACTTGTAAGTATTACATATAAGTCAGAATTGTTTTTTTTCCCCTTGTTACATACTCTATAAAATACAAGTTTAAAGGTATAAAATAAAACAAACTATTATTGTATTTATGTTGTTTTATTGAATCAAAATATTTTTTTATATGCAACATGACATATAAAAAAAAATTAACAAGTCAGTCTCAATCATGAGTATCTAGTTTCATTATAATATCAATAAAATCTTCTTATGCCTCTTCATGCAAAATCATCCTCTACTAAAAAAGATTAAAAAAGAAAACTTAACATCCTCTACAAATAAAGATTATAAAAGAAAACTTAAGTAAACACACAATGTTAAAAAATGAAGCTTATTTATTATAAACGATTAAACAAAATCGAAATGAAAATGTAACAAAGATTTTGTCATAATAAACAAAACAAAAAACACTAAAAACTAATACTAATACAAAACTGAAGTTAAGACTAATATTGATTAGGAGTCTCACTATTCATGTTAAATCATCCTATCTAGTTATTTTGCACCATCGACATAGAAATAAATGTGTTATTAAATATATAACTAAAGTTAAGACAATATTTGTGTCATTTGTGTGTCACAAAATATTGTCTTAACTTTAATTACATATTTACTAACACATTTTTGATGCCTAACTATGTATTTCAAATTAAACATACTCAAAATAAAATGTGACAAAGTTTAACGACAAAATGTAAAGAAACCGCATTGCAAGCAGTCAAATAGTAATCGCAGGTTACATGGCAAGTAAAGATTTCAGCACTATTTTACTATAGCTGCAATAGTTGCAGTCGTAGTGCAGTACAATAAGGTAGCAAATGTAACAAGAGAACCTAATTAGAACCAAGTAACTACCTACTTGTTAATTAGGTCAGTCTGGTGAATATTTTACCTTATGCGTATAAAAAGTAACAGACAATAGCATCTTAATACCAATTGTAAGCTTGCCAGTTTTTTTTAGTTTAAATCAACTTCTTCCTCAGAAACATCTTCATCTTTTTTCTCATTTTCGGAACAAGTCTTAACATCTTCGTCTTTGTTCTCATTTTCAGAACCAGTCTTCTTATCTCTCTTTTTTCCTCTGCATTTTTTTGTAGAAATTCTTTGTGGTTTGATTTTGCATCTCTGGTCAGCGTTTCGCAGGACAGTTTTAAAAAACTTATAACAATCGTTTAAATTAAATGACGAATCGTGCTGATGTATTATATCAAAAAAGAAACCAATAATCTTGGAGAAACCCTTGAAGCAAATCTTTTCTGTAGCTTCATTTGGCTTACGCGAGACTCCAGTCCATGAACAAGATATGAAAAATTGTCTTTCGAACATAACGTCAACAAGAGCATAAGCACTTGTGGTTCCCTTTCCTAGGCCTTTAGTACATACCACACTTAACTTTCTTTGTAAATCTTCTCTGTAATTAGAGTCTAGCAATTTTTTTTCGAGCTCTTCTATATCCTTTGTATCTTTAATTGGTTGTAACCCAAGCGCGTGATTTCGTTTTTCTTTAATAGATTTTGCAATAAATTCTTCATTCGCAACCTGTAGTTCAGTCACTTTTCGTTCAATCGGTTCAACTGCGTTATGTATGACAGCTTGATTATTTAAAATGTTATTAAGGATATCCAGTATAGTCTTGTTATCATCATTTATGGATTTAATGTCCCTTTTGATAATGTTGATGTCATTTTCAATAGACTTTAAGTCGTAATTTAGTTGGCAGTTTTCTTTTGACGAGTTTGTTGCTTTATCTATATATATTATAGGCGTGTCCGCTTGGTTACTATTTGGTATAACAAAGTATGTTTCCATATCTTCTCCTAGTGCACCTTGTGTTCCAGAAGAAGTTGATGCTGCTGGTGTGTTTTCGTCAGTAGCCTAAAGAATTAAATAACTAAAATTAGCAAAAATGTTGTAAAGTTGACATTTTATCAGTACCAAAAATTTTTCCTGAAATGTAGGTGCCTGACTCATTCTGCACTAAAATCATAGTAATTGCGCAGGAAACGTCACCAAGGAATGTAATAGTTATAATAAAAATATTTTTAAAAACAAAAATCCCGTCTGCGTGAAAAGTGAAAAGATGAAAATATAATTTTACTTCGCTTTTAAATATTTATAGTTGACAGCTTTCAAATATCTTCTAATAATTATTATGTTCCGTAATGCTTAGGTATGATAAATGACGAGCTATTGATAGCTCTATTAGTTATCTGATTTATAATACCAACCTATTTAAAAATGCATAAAATTATATTTTCAACTTGATTCAATTTTTTCATTTTTCACGCAATCGGGTTTTTTGTATATTTGTTTTTTTTTTAGTTTTGGTTACAGGCCACTGCACACCGGACGAGTGTTGCGTGCGTGCGTCTGGGTGAGAAAATAGTATGGATATGACAGGAGATCGACGCATCACGTGACGTATTATCGCATCATCTGTCATCTCCATACTATTTTCTCACACACGCACGCAATACGCATCCGGCCGGTGTGCAGTGACCTTACGTCTTGTAAATCGTGTCATCAAGGCCTTTCTTTTGATACTCATATTGTGTAAATGGCAAAAAAAGCTTTCCAGCTCCCTTTTTATCAGGAGACGCCATATTTAAAATATCTATCTTATGTTACTCTGACAGTTAAGAGTTAAGACAAATCTAACGACACCTCTCAAGTTAGGTACAATCTATTCAGGCGTTTGAGCTGCAGAGCGTGTCAAAGATACATACATACATACAAACATAAACATACATAACCTCGAAAAACATAGCCGTCATTCTTCGCAGTCGGGTAAAAACGACAGCTGATGATTTAATATTTTTTTAAAGAAAGTAAGTTGAATTCAAATAAAGAAGAATTTATAGGTACGCTGAACAGAAATCAGTTTTGTGCTGAAAATAAAATTTTAATAATACGCACCACTTGATGCTGTGAAGGTATATAAGATGTGGTTTGTGTATCATGTAACACTTCTGTGTGTCGGGCCTTTGACAGTGTTTTAAGTGCTGTTTTTAATGGCACTGTTTTAGAAGAAGGCGTTTCATTGTTGGTTGACTTTTTTTTAGTTTGGGTCTGTAAAAAAAGAATATTATAGTTAACATATAATAATAAATTTCTAAGGTGTTCCTTACTCGGTGTCAGCTATGTCAACCATTGGCATTATAGATGAGCGGGTGAGATAGTTGAGGGGTTTTGAGAGGAAAAAACTAAAAACATTTTTGAACTTACTGCAAGACATTCCTCTGCTAAATTATTTAAACATTTGGTATTCGTCTCTCTGCAAAATTTTATTTTCTTTGCCTTTGATTCTCCGTCTTCTTCTTCAGTTTCCGACAAGTCTGACATAGCCTTAGCTGCTGCTTTTGCCTGGGCCAGAGTTAAATTATTTCTTTTAACTTCACAGTTTAGAACTTGCCAATCATTCTGCGGTTGCGAATCTTCCTTCTTTTTCAGTTTCTCTCCTTTAAGTAAAGATTGTGGCCAAAGTAGTTTACCATTGCTTTCCCAATGATCTGGGCAAAAAGTAATAAAAAGGTCGCCGTCTTCAAGGGTTTGCACTACTTTAAAGGGCATGGTTCTGAAAATATAGATAATTATGGAGTTAAGCAAATATGTAAAAAACCTAAAAACTAAAGCTTCGTTTACTTTTATCCTTTTTACAATAATAACGTGACCCGTATTTAATAGTGTCGTATGCCAATTGTTTATTCTGTTGACAAGAACGACCGTGAGAGCGACTCGCTTGCTCTAGAGATACTAACTGACAAAACGAACTAAGCCACAACATCAAGCACAGTGTTGGGTATAGTATGATATCAAGTGCGGCGTCAACGAAGGTGGCGGGGAATCCCCATTCAAGAAGTGAGCATGCTCACTCACATATAACTTTTGTTGCGGTGACAGTTACCTGAGACGGGTGCGCGCACCTACAGCTCGCGCGCGAGTTAGTGGCCATCCTGAAATATGCGCCTCTTTGTCGCACGTGCCAGTATCACGGCAAGTGCGAAAAGGAGGCCGCATATTTCCGTATGGCCATCAACTGTACATACCCGTCTTTGTCGAACTTTAAGAAGTGTGATGAGACAGGTTGAAAAGTCGCCGGCAATAGTTGCATAGTGAGCGCGTAGCTTAACTAAACAATGCAAATATAGCTGTACTAAATAAGATTACCTATACTTATGTAACTTTTAAGACAAAGAAATATTTATTTTATATTGTGTAGCAATAGTCACATTCATCTGCCGAATAATGATCGTAAACTAGCATGTAGTCACAGACTTGACACCAGAATTGTTTTATATTTATAATGTTTTTAATGTTGCTTTTGTCAATAATAAAGTGGGCGCGCAATCTTGAATCAGTGGAACACCCGCAACCATAACACTTTTTGGATAGGATGAAATGTGTTATTGTCCATGGCCATTCTAATTCTTCGAGTTTTTGCATGTCATCTTTACTCAAAAAACAGTCAACGTCTAAATATGCCACCATTCCGAGAGGAACTGAAAAAACAATAGCAATTTCATATTTAAAAAAAAATATTTGTTACAAAATTAAAAAAAATTACAAGATACCATATAAAAAAATGTAATAAAGGAACTAGTACTTGTAGAACTCTAGTAAGGTCACGCAAGGCGGGAAGAAGGTGTAATCTTGTAGTTGTTTTCTAACAAAGTAAGTTGAAATAGATAAGTAGTCCGATTTCATGAGGAACCCTAAACTTGTTTGAATATGGAGGCAAGTTATCTTGGTTGAAACTACTTTACTTGCTTTAAGTAATAATTTGCTTATAATTGTCATATAACATACTCAACGCAGAGTATTTGAATAAAATGGCGAATGATCGTAAAAATCGTCGAAATATTATTTTACAATAAATACTCTATGTGCTTGTTTTCGAATCGCGTTGTAAAATTAACTAGATCTTGGCACACATTTACAATAAAAATGACTTCCCCGGCGTGTTCTCACTGTATTATCAATATTTTATCACGAGTTATTATGTTATGCAGTTACTAAAAGTTACATCTAATATTATAAAAGGAAGTATACTTACATTTTGAATATTTCTTTTTATCACCACACACCACAATAACCAAACACGCGAATCAACAAAAAAAAAACACTTTACTAGAGCATTATAAACAAGATTGCTTTAGTAACATACTTATGTCAGATACTAATCAGAGTGTTCTGAGAGTGATCTACTGTGTTACGTAACACATACTTTTGTGTTACAAATAGGGCTGCCACCTTGAAAGTCTGTCACCCAGGACAAGAAACGTAAAAACCCCGGATTTTGGATCTTACTACCCGGACGTTTCAAGAGATTTTGTTTTTTCTAAGTGGAAAAAATATAGTTTTAATGGTTTTAAATATTTATTTATTATTTTTAATCAATTTAAACTAAATTACGTCTAAAAAGAAAACAAAATATTCTTAAAGTTTTAAGGAACTTACATTTCTCGTTTCTTTAAATAAAAGAAAATTAGACTCTTCTAACAAAAAAAAATATATCTCTACTCTTTTAACAAAACAAAATTTTCATAAAAAGCTTTAAAAGGAACTATTATCAGTCTTACATGTTTAATGTCTGTAAACATAACAAAAAAATTACTCTTTAACTTAACGAAAAAATCTTTTTAAACTTTTCAGTACTACCACATTTTTTACTTAGTTAAATAAAACAAAGAAAATTGTACTTATAACAAAACTAAAACAATTCTAAAAAACTATTACAAGTCCTACATTTTTAAAGTCTGTTTTGTTTCTCAGGTTTTTCGTATTTATCAGCCTTGCCAATAGCTTTTAAAGTTTCTTGCTTGCTTAACAGAAATTTATAAAAATCAACACAATTATAATCTTTAAAATTATATTTTATTTTTATCACTGCTGAGACTGTTTCTGTTTTAAATGAATTTCTTTCTTTTGTCCATTGCTGTGTGATTAGAGAGAATATTCTTTCGACATTGGCATTGTGTGCAGGAATACAAAAAAAATACTGTGCAATTTTTAATAATTCTGAATATAAATGAGCATTCGGTGTTCGAAAAAATTGTAACCAAAGTTGATTTGCATTTAGAAGTTTATCTTGCTGGCTTAGATTTTGACTGAAAGATTTTAAATTCACCCACTCATCTATTAATTTTACGTCGTCAATTTCTATGTTCTTGTCTTTAAAAAAAACAATAGTGTCTGCAATAGCAGTCCATTGAGTATTCTCGTTTATATTCGGTAAAAACATCCAATCAAATGTATCGAATTGTTTTAAAGGCTCTATCCATTTTTCAATGTACGTTTTTATTTCGTTATAGAAATTCAGAGAACATTCTTTAAACTATTTTTTTGTGTTTTCACCTTTTTTATTCAAAGTGTCAAGAATACTGAGTCTGACTGACTGACTTGTCAAGAAGTCTGAATACTCAACGGCAAGAAACTTTCTCTAATTCGGTCATCTAAGCTTTTTGTGATGGATGTAAGTATGTTTCTTGTTTCAAGGACAGAATTATCAGTTTTTTCCAGTTTCTCTATTTTTGAGTGAGTGATGTGCATAATAGAGTGTATAAGAAACAAATACGCCTCCGAGAGAGGATTTTCAAAAAACTGTTGAATTAACACAGGTGGCCTTTCAAGACTTTCAAAATAATCCTTTAATGGACGGTAGAGCTTCAGAAGTCGTTCGATAGCCGGGAACAAACTTAACCATCGTGTCTTAGAATGATAGAGAAGCTGCTTGTATTCGACATCAGCTGTTTCACAGAAGTCTTTAAGGGATTCAGTTCGTACTGTGTAAGTAGCAAAAAAATTATAAATTTTTAAGACGATACATTCAGCGTCGACTGACAGCAAATCGCATCCGTGGTGCACTGCGTTGTTAATAACGTGTGCAGAGCAACCCACGCCAACTATGTTGGGGTTCAGACTTTGTTTGAGTTTATGGAAAACATTGTTGATTCCTCGTCGTTCTGTTCCACCGAAGTTTGTGTTGCAGTTGTCTCCACTAAACGCAATACACTTTGACAAGAGATCGTGCTGCCGAAGTTGTTTTATAATCAGTTCAGTAATTGTGTCGGATGTCTCATTTTCCGTGTTTTAAATTTCGAGAAGTTTTGTAGTGATTCCGGTTTTTTTAACATCAAAATATTGAATAACCAAAGGAAACAGTTTTGTGCATCCATGATTACTGGCATCAGTAGCCATGCTGATATATGGTACATTTTGTAAATCATTTTTAAGTTCGGCAACAGACAAAGAGCCTAGCACTCCAGTTGCTATTGCAGTTGCCTGTGTTCGACTACATGAAACTTTTTTTGCGGTATCTGAACCCGAAAATATTTCACGGTTGAGAGTACAAGTGCAATCCAAAGAATTAAAAGACATATGATGGCTTACTGTATGATAGACGAGTGCGCCTTCCGCTGCTCGAATAAGGAGGTCTTCCGAACTTGATCTTACAAAATATGTAGCTATATTTGAAGAACTGGCTTGATTTCTCAAATTTGTTTTGTGTTTCTGTGTACTCAAATGTTCATTTATGTCTGTAACTCCCTTATTCGCAATCGAAATATTCGTCGAACAAATGCTACAAAAAGCCTCCCAGTCATATTTTCCTTTTTTTAACATAGGAAACTTATTTTGCAAGTCGCTGTTGAATACGCATTTACGTTTAGGCATTGTGTTGTGGTATCTGATCTGAAAAGGATAAAAAAACGTCGAAGTAAAAACGTGTAAGTATTACAATTCGTAAAATATAGCTCGATTCCTGGCATGAGAGCATTTAAATAAACAGGATCACTGTTGAACAACACTAAAATACATATTCTTAAACAAAATATAATACCTAATCTCATGTTTTGTAGATTAAGAATCAAGAATCAAGAATATTTATTGCTAAATGTAGGTAGGACAGGTCTTCTTATACAATAATACAGTGCCATACAAACTACCTCTTTAAGAGGTGTGCAATAATGTAGGTAATTAACATAATGTAATATTATTATAATTCAGTAAATATATTCAATAATTTCGTCGTCAATTATTATAAATTAGTATTTTTATCAGTCAAATATTCTGAGACAGTATAATAGCATTTTATGAATAACCAAGTAGTCAATTTTCGTTTAAATTTGCTCTTGGGTAGCATTTTTATTTCGGTCGGCAGTTTATTATAAATTATGATTGCCATCAAGTAAGCATTTCTCTTATACAGTTCAAGTCTATATAATAACACTTACCTTGCATTGCAAGACTACGTGTCGTCCGTTCCGTCCGTCACCTCGCCCGTTGTCATGCACACGCACGTCTGCACTTGTAACCGCCTACTACGCAACTGCGGCGAGCGAGAGAGAAGAGTCGGATGTACGCACGGCACGGGGTGCGGGGCGAGCCGCGTCACGTGTCACGCCACGCGCCGCGCGTTTCGAGTCGCGCGCGACCGTTGATTATTTGAAAAATGTAAAACCCGGACTACAAATAAAACCCCGCCCGGACGCTCCCCGGACGCCTTCTAAACTAGGACAAATCCGGGGAAACCCGGACGGATGGCAGCCCTAGTTACAATAACACAAATGTAATACAAAAATGACACAAATGTAACACAAGCGTAATACAAATGCAACGCAAAAGCTAAATTTTTACAACAATTTTAGGTTATATTTCGGTTATTTATTACAATTAGGCACTAATGGGCGATTTTAAGTAAACTTTTGACCTCATCGCCAACAAAGATAATACAATAACATCAAAATATCTGTTTCTTACCTCATAAATCACATTAAATCTATTTTTTTCCAGACAAACAATAACGTGACGCGCACTTTAGAGCTCCTTCACTGGCGAAACAAAATGGCCGCCTTTTTTTTTTTTTTGTAGATGATAGTGTTGCCGTATAAATAGTAGATTTTGGGTAAAAGTTCGTCACACAAATAAATCATAACACAAAAGCAAAAGCCATTGTTTTATTTTAAACTATCGTTAAATCAAGTCAATTCAAGGATTTTCGCAACAATATTATTATTATAGCAGGGGACTATCATCTAATTCTTCGACGGTATACATAAATTATAACTCAGATATGTTCTACAATTTATTGAAGATTTTAACCATAAGATGCTGCAAAAAAAAACGACAAAAATGTCACACAAAATGATTGACAGTTTTGGCGGCCTTACCCATAATAAATGAGGAGACAAATGAAAATGAATTAAAATTAAACGATAAGAAAGACATAACTACGAGTATAGGTTTGCATAGTGATGACAGGAACAAAGTAGAGAAAATTTAGACTACCAGGCGTGGTCGCGTCATCCGACCGCCCGTGCGTTTCGAAATACAGCATAATGTATACGTTTAGAATAAGCAAATTATGTAGTGCAGTATTATGAAGCAATTACGCCCTTTTTGCAGGCGTAGGTAAATGATCTATCATTTAGAATTTTAGATATTGCTGATATAGGTCTATAGATTGTCATAAAAAGTCATCATCATCATCATCAGCCCGGAGACGTTTAGTAAGACATAGAGTAACGGTGAACCTCGCCTAATCTAGATGATAGTGTGAATTTATTGTGATGCGGCTGGTGATAGATAACCTAACAAACGCTTTTTTATTCTCTTTTAGATTGGATCTGCCCTGACCCGAGTGGAGAAAACTGTGCTAGATGCAAATATTGTAATGTCACATTAGTACCCCACAAAGAAGAACTTAATTATCACGCACAAAGTAAAAAACACATGAAAGCTGTGTCCTTCGATAAGGCGGCTAAGTCCAGCCAACAATTACCATTCGTGAAAACAGTTACGAAAACTAACAAAACTGCGGAATTAAAGTTAGCTGTTTATATAGCTGAGCATGGTGCTATTCAAAGCGTAGATCATTTAGGTGAAATCCTGCCAAGTATTGATCCGAAATCAGAAGTGCTGGGAACTTTAAAAATACACAGGACCAAATGCAGCATGCTGATATAAAACGTTCTAGGTCCAGTAATGATGCAAGAAATGATATCAGATGTGGGCGATTCTGCATATTCGCTAATTGCAGATGAAACGACGGATATCACAACGAATAAAATTTTATGCATGATGATCCGTTATTTTTCAGAAAGAAAGCAGGATATAATAACAACATTTTACAGATTCATAAAAATATCTAAATGTGATGCAACAACTATTTATGAAACTATAAAAGCATCTTTACGAGAGGACTTTTTACGTATTGTAATGCTCGTAGGAATAGGGTTAGCTGGTACCAATGTAATGATTGGAGAACACCACTCTGTTGCAGCATTGCTGAAAAGAGACTTGCCGGACATCATTATTGTAAATTGTACTTGTCACTCGCTACATTTATGCGCAGAAAAAGCATCGGAAAGTTTGCCTCGTCAACTGGAGTTTTTGATTCGTGAGTGCCAAAATTGGTTCTCATATAGTTCAAAACGCCTTGACACTTACAGGGATATATACGAAGTTATGAACGAAAGTAGAGCTCCTAAAAAAATACCGGGATTTTGTGGAACACGCTGGTTAGCACGTTCTCATGCTATACGTACGTTGCTCGAGCAATGGGAGGAATTAAAGCTTCTCTTCTCGATGGCTAGGACTGAAGACAAATGTTTCATGGCCGAACAACTGTACGGTATATTGAAATGTAGAGCAAACCAAGCTTATTTCACGTTCTTGGATGTTCATCTACGGCAAGTTACTAAAGTTAACTGCCTGTTTTGAAGAGTTGAAGTATATGGTTCCAAGCAAGAGGTGGAAACAGAATGGAACAATTTGCAAAACAAATCTTGGCAAAATACGACACGTTGTATTGATTTTTGGGCTGAGGTTCAACGAGACACAGATGCTGGTGGTAATAAAAGATTCCCTAATATTTCTAAATTAGCATTGTCTCTTTTGTCAGCACCTATATCTAATGCGGCTGTGGAAAGGGCCTTCTCACTTTATTCAGTCGTCGAAACTAAACTTAGAAATAGGTTATCTTTACCTATGATACAGAGTATAATGACTGTAAAAAAACTATGTTAGATAAATTTAATAACAATATGTATGATAAAAAAGATAATGATGCTGATGCAGCAGAAGAAACTTTTATTGTTGTGTGCCTAATAATGTGTAAAAAACAACAATAAAAAATTTCAATTTTAGTAGTTTCAGTTATTCTACAGACAATTGATCGACTTTTTTGCATGGCCTATATTTTAATTTATTGCTAACAAATATTGAGACACCGCCATGTAAACGCCTTTTTCTCACAAAAATAAATTGCATGATTGTACCCGTTAATGACAATGTTGGTAACGTTAATCTCATTCAGCCATGTCTCGCTTAATACTATCTGGCTTATATGTTTCTGTAATCCCTTGTAACATCAAGGCTTTCTCAGTATTAAGAGATCTAGTGTTTTGATGGATTATTTTAAGATCAGAATTATCTACGTTATTGATATTATGGCTGTTTTTCCGTCTAAAATTCATGTAAGATACTAATGTTTGTTCTTGTGCATTGGTGCATCTTTTCTTTTTCCTGCAAAAATACATACAAACTCAAAATTGTTGTACCAGTAGTTAGTTTTATAACAAGCCGGGCAAAACAACATTAATATTATGTAGGTATACTTACTTCGGTGGTTCCGACATTATTGTTGGATATATAAGTACTTGATATTGAATGTTTTAAATTATTGACAATATTATTCGATACTTCCGCTAATCATAGAGAGCCGATATAATTATATTTATTCATCATCTTGTAACGTGGTGGAAATAAAAAATAATGATTTTCTAGTTGAATCTGAATAAAAAGGCGGTCAAGGGTGAAGCTTGGTGCGAATCACCAATTGTGGTGCGAATCTCCCCATGTGGTGCGAATCGCCCCTGACGGTTCCGACGTGTAGTCCGCGTCGCTGCGACCCTAAACCTACCTTTGAAGGTGCTACCTAACACCTGTTACATATATTTTACATAAAAGAATAAATAAAGTTTACTCGGATAAGTTTCAATCAGCAAAGTATGGATTTTTGGTTCAAGGACCGTACCGTTGTGATTGTATGATGGGGGTTGCTTCAGGAGGGCGAAAAGAAACACTAAAAGTAGGTTCTATAATATTAATGATGTATTTGGAGAAAATTACATCCTAAAAAATATTTCAACATTCCAACAGAATTAATTTGCAGAATGCAAATTAATTTTCTTAAATCCTAAATACTGCTATAGTTTTAGCAAGAAGTACTCTGCGAGTACTCATATCTTATATAAAAAAACACTAAAAGTAAGCCTAAGGTAATAGCGGACTCCAGTTAGAGTTTCACATATTGTGTCACCGTAGCGAGTGACCTTACCATATTAATCTATTGACGTTAAACCAATTTTGCGAATTACATATAAAGAAAGGAGCAGATTGCTAGCTAGACAATCTGTCCTACAATAATAACAAAACTATATTCTAATCTAGCATCGTTCGATGCTTTTACACTTAAGGCTCGAACAAAAAGACTCGAAGAAAGTTCTAGAAGTTTTCATTCAGTCTTCAGAATTTTGAAGTGCTAAACAGCAAGGAATTTCTGATATTGGCGAGAATGATACTACGCCGGTATTAAGAAGCTACGGTCGCAGTTATAATGTAAAAAAAGTTACCATACATTTATGGCGTGCGTGGCGAAAGCGACAAGTCGCTTTGCAATCATGGAGATGCCAATCGTGGAGAAGCCAATCGCCGTCTTCAGGTCGGTGTGGATTGCAGTTTTAGCCCAGAGGGTAAAACCCGCTGTGAAAAACAAATCACAGCGTCAGATAAAGTTGCTGGTCATCTTTGGAACATGCGCCTAACATACGCTTCAGAAGATAAAAAGATGCCGGTAAAGTGGTTGTGCACGCCACTGCTATGCACACCTAGTTATAGCTATAGACAAGCTATACGAAGCTACATGCGAGGCGAGGCGACGCAAGCGCCGCCACCGCCAGTTCGAAATAGGTCATCGCGCGTGCAACACGTAACAATTCAACTGTCAATACGTCAGACATTCTGCACACCGCCATTACCGGTACCGGTCGCGCGACACCACCAACCATTTACCTAATAACAAGAAGCAAACCCAAATTACAAGAATACAACGTGAGTACGGCCGAAGCAGGCCCCAACATCACCGTGACAGGACCTGCAACCCGCATCAAAAACCGAAACTTTCGCCGCGCGGTCAGGTGAAACAAAGCGTCAACGAAAGGAGTAAGCCCGTTCCATTATCCCTTATACTCTTTGCCTATTTTCCGTTTTCTATTTATTGTGTTTAGTAGTAGGGTCAAAGTAGCCAACCGTTGGGGAAAGCAGTATCTAGCCGATGCGTACTGTTCTTGCCTAATTACTTTTTCATTACTACTTGCAGATTTCACAATCGTTATTCCAATTCCGATCAGTTGCCTTCCATTAAACTACTTAATTTACCCATTAAACCTTGCTATACGGTCAAACCTATGAAAATATGCACCTGTAATTTATAATTACACACTAAAATATCATTTGAAATCATCGAAACCCGAATCCGTTTTGGAAGTTATTTCGAATTTTGCCGTAAAACACGTCGATCTTCCATTTTGTATAAGCGCTCGAGTTAAATCGCGTCGCCGATCACATCGTTTTTCGAACGACCCTCATTTTATTTTATTGTGTAATTTTCCGAACGTTGATTCAAATCTATAGAGCATTTACTTTCATTGCATTTGCTTTACGGTACTTTATATGTTCCATTTGTATTTCGGACCGTTACCAGCTTCGAACTTTTAGCAACCATTTTGTTTCCATAACTTTCAATCTAGTAATTCGGACTTATTGCCAACCGCCCCAATCAAACGTTCAAACGTCAAGTTTGTTTTGTTTAACGTTGATTGATAAAGATGTGAGGTATATTGTACAATAAATATTTATTCACAAAATTCACAATAAATTCACATTCAGTCGGTTTGCAATACGTTCTTTGCAATTTTACGAAATCTACTTTATCAGTAATTCGGTACAATACAATACGCGATAAAATAGTGTAAACAATACGATTGTTGTTGTTATGCCGGCTTGTGTCTAACCTGTAAAATAACGAAGTCTATCATAAAATTCCAGTGCTAAATCGTGCAGTGGCCACCCGAAGGCGAGTGAATTGTGTGGGAAACGAATCTAGTGCATGCTCGCGCGCATCCCAAACCTCCTGAGTTCCGTGCTGCGACCGACGCGTCCTGTTCGGCGACGGCGGGATTCAGGCTGTTGGCTGGATTGTTTGCTATCTAATCCAAGTAACACTTTTCTATTTAGTTGCCTGGCTCATTGTTTACGTATTTTGTTTATTCACAATGGCTGAAAGCGAAACAAAACCTAGGTCGAAAAGTCCAATACCATATTTAAATGTTGACGCGTCAAATAGGACTGATGTTACAGAATGCCTAAAGACGCTCGTAAGAAAACGTGCTGGATATAAAGGTCGTCTAACAGTTTTCAAGAATTATTTACAAAAATATCAAAATGTAACCGCTATATCCAGCTTAGATATTCGAGAAATAACATTGAGGTTAGCTCAAATTCAAGAAATGATGTCAAGTCTTGACCGTTGTCAAACAGAGATTGAGGAATTGTCGCGCTTTGTAATGTCTGACGATATTAATCCAGACACCGCTGTAATTGAGTTGCATTTCTTCGTTGATGCTTCTCAGGAAGCCTATGGGACATGTGGGTATGTGCGTTCTTACATGGATAAGAACAATGTCACGGTTAAACTGTTGTGTGCTAAAACCAGAGTAGCACCTTGATTCATCATCATTTGAATGCTCTGGTACAACTAAGCAATATACAAAAGGAGTCTTTTAAGGCTATTAGGTATCTAAGTGACCAAGTTTCTAAAAATCTGAATGCTCTTAACACACTAGAAGTACCTACCGATGGGTGGGATCCTTTAGTTATATTTCTGGTCTCGGCAAAACTAGATCCCAAAACTAGTAGTAAGTGGGAAGAGCACAAAGGTCAGCTACCGACACTACCTACCTTAAAAGAATTTAAAACATTTTTAGAAAATAGATCTAATGTTCTAGAAACCGCTAATTGTGGCCACACACTTGAAAATAAAACAACCTACAATAATAAACCTAGCTATAATAATAATAAAACTAGCTATAATAATAATAAACCTAGCTATAATAATAAACCTACTCACACTCACTATAACTATAGTAAAGACTATAACGCTACAAATTCATTTGCAACTTTCACGCAGGAGTCCATTAGTAAATCCTGTCCGATCTGCAAACTTGACCACTATGTATACCAATGTGATAAATTTAAAGCCTTGAACGTTGATGAGAGGCGCCAAGAAGTCTCTAAACACCGGTTGTGTACTAACTGCCTTCGTAGTCACCCTAATTCTGCATGTAGCTTGAAGGGAAGTTGCCGTAACTGCAAACAGAAACATAATTCAATATTATGCCATAGAGTACCTATAGCTACTCCACCCCGCAACGAAAACTATGAGACAGTTCATGCTCCTGTTACCTTATCAGCTGCAGCATCAAACCAGGTACTACTGTGCACTGCAACTATAGAAGTAGTAAACATTAGAAATAATACTAAGTACCTTGCTAAAGCCCTTCTCGATTCCGGTTCGCAGATTTCGCTGGTAACTAAGAAGTTCAAAGATAAACTTAGCTTACCTTGTGAGAATATGGATCCATTGAACCTGACAGGCATCAACGGTGTAGCATGTCCGATTAATGAACGTTGCAGATTCAATATCAAGTCTCGAGTCAACTCATTCATGAGATCAATCAATTGTTTCATCATTCCAAAAATTACTGGTAACTTACCTAGTGTTCACGTTGACACCACAACTTTAGGTTTACCAGAAAATATTGTGCTGTCTGACCCAAGTTTTTATAAGCCATCAGAAATCGACATTCTGCTGGGCGCCGATCATTTCTTTGATATCGTCGGTTCAAATAAAATTAGTTTGGGTCCTAATAAACCAATTTTACAAGAAAGTGTATTCGGATGGATTGTAGCCGGTCCTATTGGTGGTAGTTATGGCAACAAGGTTCATTGTAACTATGTCCAGAGCGAACCATCAGTGTCACTACAAGATATACACAACTCAATTCAAAGATTCTGGGAGGTCGAAGAATTGCCCTCAGATTCTAGTACTTATTCAACGGAAGAAACATTCTGTGAAACTCACTTTGTGAAAAATACTCGACGCCTACCAGACGGTAAATTTTCTGTGAAGATGCCACTATTAGAGGAGCCCGAACAAGCTCTCGGCGATTCGTTTCCTATGGCAATGAAACGTTTTTTCTCATTAGAACACAGACTAAACAAGAATCCTTCTATAAAGGTTCAGTACAGCAAATTCTTAAAAGAATATGGCATGTTAGGTCATTTAAATGAAATCGAAAAGCCACGATTTGGTTGCTACCTACCACATCACTGTGTGATTCGGGAACAAAGTGAGAGCACTAAATTGAGAGTAGTCTTTGACGCCTCAGCGAAAACAAGCTCAACCAAATCACTCAATGATATACAAGCAATAGGTCCCGTTATACAAAGTGACTTGTTTTCAATTTTGATTCGGTTCCGCGCCTATAAATACATACTTACTGCAGACGTAGAGAAAATGTATAGATGCATTGCATTAGACGAATCTCAGCGCCATCTGCAACTTATTTTGTGGAGAGATCACTCGTATGAGCCTATAAAGATCTATCAACTCAATACCGTTACCTATGGCACCGCCTCAGCTCCGTTTGTGGCTACGAGGTGCCTTCTTCAACTAGCACTTGAATGTCAAGACCAAGCTATAGCCAATGTTATTAAATTCCATTTTTATATGGACGATTTAAATACTGGTAGTTACACAAAATTAGGTTTAACCAATATTTTAACAAATGTGACTGCAATCCTGAATTCAGCAGGTTTTCCACTAAGGAAATTTCGTTCAAACTGTCCTGAAATCTTATGTGAAACTGGACATGGACCAAATATGGCAGGATCACCTGACAGTCTCAAATTTGAGACTGGCCCTACAGTACTAGGTTTAAGGTGGTCACCTGATTCAGATTGCATCCGGTTCTCAGGCCAAATAGGAAGTCAGCAAGGGACAGATCAGTCAAGTGGTTTGCAAGCTTCAAAGGTAACTAAACGCATTATTATCTCAACCACTTGCAAACTATTTGATCCATTGGGATTACTCTCTTGCTGCATTATTAAATGTAAAATACTGCTTCAGAAGTTATGGGAAGCAGGTTTGGACTGGGATACTGAAGTGCCACAAACTTTTGTAAACCAATGGCACACCTTTACGAACAACCTACATCACATATCGAATGTCTCATTGCCGCGCTTTGTAATGTCTGACGATATTAATCCAGACACCGCTGTAATTGAGTTGCATTTCTTCGTTGATGCTTCTCAGGAAGCCTATGGGACATGTGGGTATGTGCGTTCTTACATGGATAAGAACAATGTCACGGTTAAACTGTTGTGTGCTAAAACCAGAGTAGCACCTATTAAAGGCTTAACAATACCACGTCTAGAGCTATGCGCGGCACTATTAGGCGCGCAATTGAGTTCTAAAGTCTTAGAGTCCTTACCGTGTAATGTGACTCACAAATATTTATGGACAGATTCCACCGTAGTACTTGGGTGGTTAAAAACGCAAAGTAAAGCTCTGCCAATATTTGTCCGAAACAGAGTTAATAAAATCAATGAACTTACCCAAGATTTCGAAATAAGACATGTCCCAGGCGAATTGAACCCTGCGGATATATGCTCTAGAGGTATTGATCCTCAGCACCTATTGTCAACGTCAATGTGGTGGGAGGGCCCCTCGTTTCTAAGAACGGATGCTGTGGAGTGGCCTCTTCAACCCAATAATAATTCGTCGTTTAATAACTTGCCAGAGGTCAAATCCTTATTTACGACCGGTGAAACAGCTGACCTGTCAGTTATTTCATTTGAAAACTATTCAAACTATTTAAGACTAAACAGAGCATATGCATATGTATTACGGTTTATAAATAATTGCAAAGAAAATAATGTTAAATTAACCGGACCCTTAACCTCGGACGAACTCAATAAGTCATTAACATTTCTATTAAGGTGTAGTCAACGAGAATCGTTTCCTAAAGAAAGTTCGGACATTAACCTTAGCAAACATCATAAAAGTAGGATGCTACCTCTTAACCCATTTCTCGATGAGAACCAATTGATAAGAGTGGGAGGTAGATTAGAACATTCACAATGCGTCTATGACAAAAAACATCCAATAATACTAGATGCCAAGCATCATTTTACTAAATTACTAATGATGCATGAACATCATCGCTTATTCCATGCGGGTCCACAGCTATTGTTGTCAACGTTCCGTGAACGATTCTGGCCACTAGGTGGTAGGAACCTAGCTCGGTCAGTTACAAAACACTGTGTGATCTGCACTCGGTTCCGAGGTAAGACTATACAGCCTATAATGGGCAACTTACCGAGTGTACGGGTTAGTGAGGACTTCTGTTTTGCAGCGTGTGGAATTGATTTCGCAGGACCTTATACGATCTCCTCAAAAATAGGCCGCGGTAACCGTGTCACTAAGGCCTACCTCTGCGTCATTGTCTGTTTGGCTGTTAAGGCAATTTACTTAGATGTACTTAGCAATCTTACTACTGAAGCCTTCATTTCATGTCTGCGTAGGTTCGTGTCCCGCCGGGGAAAACCCTATGTGATTTATTGTGACAATGGCAGGACATTTGTAGGTGCTAACAATGAGTTAGGTCGTATTATACAATCCAGTCGCCAAGCAGTGTCTGACTACGCTGCAAACGAGGGCATTAGATTCGTTTTCCAGCCTCCATATTCGGCCCATTTCGGTGGCATATTCGAAAGCGGTGTGAAAAGTGCAAAAAACTTACTAAAACGTGTAGCTGGTAACGCTTCTTTAACGTTTGAGGAACTGACCACACTTTTCGCACAAATAGAAGCAATCCTTAATTCCCGTCCATTATGTCCTCTGTCGTCGGATCCCAACGATCTGAATCCTTTAACTCCAGGGCACTTCTTAATTGGCAGACCGCTAATTTCGGTGCCATCTGAACCGATAACGACCACGAGACCCACCCGCTACCAACGCATTGAACAAATACGACAACATTTTTGGGAAAGATGGCATAAAGAATATCTCTCAGAAGTCCAAAATCGAACGAAATGGAGGAAAGATTGTCCAAATATAAAAGTGGGAGATCTGGTCGTGCTAAAAGAAGATAACCTCATGCCGCTTCATTGGCGCATGGGACGAGTAACCAATTGTATCATGGGACAAGACGGAGTCTGCCGAGTAGCAGATATTATAACTACAAGAGGAACGATAAGAAGATCGGTCCACAGAATGTGTCTACTACCTGTTGATCCAGGTTTAGAACCAGTCTCAACTCCTCAAGTTGAGACCACCTCTACATAAACAACCAAAGAAGAAACGAGAGTAGGTGTTGAAAGCAGGCTTCGCTTTCAACGCCGCGGAAGATGTGCACGCCACTGCTATGCACACCTAGTTATAGCTATAGACAAGCTATACGAAGCTACATGCGAGGCGAGGCGACGCAAGCGCCGCCACCGCCAGTTCGAAATAGGTCATCGCGCGTGCAACACGTAACAATTCAACTGTCAATACGTCAGACATTCTGCACACCGCCATTACCGGTACCGGTCGCGCGACACCACCAACCATTTACCTAATAACAAGAAGCAAACCCAAATTACAAGAATACAACGTGAGTACGGCCGAAGCAGGCCCCAACAGTGGTAAATCTAATAATTGCTCACCTTTTTACGGGTTTTAT
Organism: Erannis defoliaria; assembly: GCA_905404285.2. Lineage (NCBI taxonomy): Eukaryota > Metazoa > Arthropoda > Insecta > Lepidoptera > Geometridae > Erannis > Erannis defoliaria. Next base: position 2,569,028 of record FR990066.1, on the reverse strand, counting down.
AAAATGTGGAGATGGCGTTCAGAAAAAGAATTAAAAGTTCGTCGTCCGTTCATTTTGCTTCAACGAATTTCAAGTCGTGGCAATTTTACCCCAACCCCTGTCCTAAAATTCTACTATTTATTTGTCACGAATCAACTCACGCAGATGATAAAAAATGTCACCAAACTCACTAAATGTTTATTTACGTTGAAATTTTATAATTACGTTTGTAAAAATGAATAAACCTGTCTACACTAAATCACACTGATTATTTATGTCAACAAACACGAATTGTTTACAAGAAAATATAAACATTATTAAATACGTTTCGTTTTACTAAAATCCTGATATAAAAAATCACAGATAAAAAACCTTAATGAGAACCATAGCTAAAAATCTGTCGATTTAATTACAGTGCTAATCGCTGCCGGACGTGATTTATGTATGTCAGTGTCACATGTGTCATTGTCTGTGTCGACATGGTGACAGAAGTAATGTCAAATCAAAATGTAAGCACTTAACAGCTGTTTATATTTTTGGAAATAAGTATTTAAAGATATAAACTTGATAATTATGCTTTGTATTATAAGGAAACTAAATCGCAAGTGCTGTGTGTTATTTGTATTTGAGCGTGATGTGTAGCAACGCTACAATCTTCAGCCCGGAGACGTCCACTGTTAAACGAAGGCCTCCCCCTTAGACCACCACACTATACGACAACCTGCCATTTGCATCCACTGGTTGCCCGCGACTTTTACAATGTTGTCGGTCCACTTGTGAACTCGGTGGGAAGCCTTCCTACGCTGCGTCTTCCGGTTCGCAGTCGCCACTCAAGAACCTTTCTTCCCCATCGGTTGTCAGTTCTTCGAGCGATGTGGCCTGCCCATTGCCACTTCAACTTGCAAACCTTGCGAGGTATGTCGGTAACTTTGGTTCTTTGGCGAATATTCTTGTTCCGGATTCTATCGCGCAAAGTAACTCCGAGCATAGCTCTCTCCATTGCCCGTTACGTGACTCATAAGTTTTTCCAGCAGGCCAGCAGTTAAAGACCACGTTTCAGTTCCATATGTCATCACTGGCAACACATATTGGTCGTATACCCTTTTGTTCAGACACTGCGGGATTTTGGACAATAAGATATTACGCAATTTCCCGAACGCTGCCCATCCGAGTTGGTCATATCATATTATCATATTATTGTAGGATGGATGAGAGAATGCTATATGAGTGACAGAGATGGCAATAGATGAGCGTTAGAAAGGTGAAAGAATGCTATGTTATAGAAAGAGAAGAAAGATAGATGAGAAAAGATTTTGAAATGTGATTATTGCGAGCGTGCCGGTTTATTTATAATTAATCTAAAATAGTTTATAATAACGAAGTGTGAAGCCCTAGACAACTTAATAAGAAATAAATAAGAAGATTAACGATAAACGAGTGTTTGTACGAGCCTACAACCCACAAACGAGAGCTCGTCCGATTCGACCGCGTGGCGTGGTCGGATAACCCCAGCAACTACAGCGAACAAACACGCAAAACCAGCAATTACTTTGGTTATACGACGAAGATAAACCAGAAGCACTCGCATTACGACGAAAGAAGAAGCATTACGACGAAAAACGAAAGCATTACGAAGACGAAGTTAAAAATTACGACGAAGACGAAGATTATTTTACGAAGACGAAGGCGCAGGCGCAAACGAAGAAAGAACAGCATTGCGGCATTTTTTGCAAAGAGTTTGAAGCCGCGTATCGACTTCGCGCTCCTGGCGCGCGCGCCATGAATGACCGCGCCGAGAGTGTGTTCCGCGGAGCGCGTTCCAAATATTTGAAGTATATCAACTAAGCGCGCCTGGCGCGCGTGGCAACTGTTCCAGTGTTTGACCCTTCATCATGGAAGCTAGTCGTGTACGAGCAGCAGCAGCTTTTGTAATTATACACAGAATTATAAAACGAAAAGTGCGTTGGCGGATAAAAGAGCTGTACCGAAAAAGAATGCAGTGTGGAGTGACACTTATAAGAGATATGCAGTTCGAAGTGATAGAAGACACAATAAAAAACTTCACAAGAATGTCTACAGAAGATTTTAATTACTTAAGAAACTTGATAGAGCCAAAGGTGAAAAAAATGGACACCCAGTTTCGCGAAGCTATTACAGTGACTGAAAGGCTGGCTATAACTTTGAGATTTCTTGCAACTGGAGACTCGTATACAACCCAAGCAGCACGCAAGCGTTGCCGACATCAAATATACAGCACTATTAGAACTTAGAGTTCTACGGTGATCTATAAAAGTGTTAAGAAAAGATTATTTACTTATAAAAGTGATTAAACCGTTATTATACAGCTAAAGCTGTACTAAATCTTTATAAAATACTCCGTGTAAACTTAAGGCTTTAAAACAGAATATTTGAACTCCACTTTAAAACCCTAAGGATTTTTTGACACTCCAATCGAATGTTATCCTTCAAGCTGCATAGAGGCTGTATTTTGCATGTGATCACTTGCTTACTACAGCTATAAGTTTTAAAATGGTATCAGTTTATACTTGTTTCTGTATAATGGTATATGAAAACTCCTTTCTAAAGCTTTATTATTAATGCGTAATTGTACACTCTTGTAAATGTAATAGTTTCATAACTTCTGTCAAATATTATTTTATAGAACTATAATAATAAATGAATTCTGTAATAAAGCTTTAATCTGTATTACTGACAGTTGTCCTTGATTTGCAAGTAAAAACGTTGTGTGGTGAATAGAAATATGTGGAAAAAAAGAAAACATGTGGTGGAGTAAAAAGGAAGATTAAAAGAGAATATCAAAATATAACTAATTATCAACCAAACAAAACCAGTGATACTGAACCGTCATGTGAAGACATTGAAAATAACAAATTCATTAATCGAATAATCGATAGTCAAGCGCGAGTTCAGTCAACGTCTAATGAAGGTTCCGTAGCAAAAACGGCATACGATAATAAAAGTGAGGATTTAGAAAAGCCTCCGGAAGTTGATAGTGATTTAGTTTCATGCAGCAGTGCAAGTTCAAGTAATGATGAAGATGACATTTCAAAAAATTTAACGTTCCGTCGTCAAATTAAGGAATGGGCTATTGAAAGAAATATATCTCAAATAGCTCTTAACGACTTAGCTACAATTTTAAATTGCAGATTTCCGGGAATTTTACCAAAGAACGCCAGAACAATTTTAGGTACTGTCAAACAAATACATATAAAGACTATAGAACATGGAGAATATTGGCATAATGGTCTAACTAAATGTCTACGTAAAGCATTGGAAAACTGGGTTGATGTTCCAGACAAAGTAAAGTTAAATTTTAATTTCGACGGTCTCCCAATATTTAAGAGCTCCAATAAAGAATTTTGGCCAAGTATATGCAATATTTATGAAAGACCTGACATAGATCCATTTGTTATTGGTATCTATTTTGGTGTTGGAAAACCAAAAGATATTGATCAATATTTAGATGATTTTGTAAAAGAAATAGGAAATTTAATAAAAGAAGGAATTTATATTGAAAAACCAAATAAAATAGTATCAATTGAAATCAGATGTTTTATATGTGATTCTCCAGCGAGAGCTTACATTAAAGGCGTATGTAATTTTAATGCAAAACACGGTTGCCTTAAATGTGTTACTGTAGGGGAATATTCACACTTATCACATACAGTAACATTTCCTGAAACCAATTGCCGTCCTAGAACAGATCAAGAATTTCGTGATAAAAAATATGGGCCTCACCATAAAAAAGATTCTCCTATACTGAAGTTGCCTGTTTTTTTTTTGTGTGTGAGTCGTTGGGTGTTTTGTGTTATGGGGAGGTTCGATGCTTTCGGTTTACTTCTTGCCTCCTCCACATTGTTTAGAGTTTAATATATTTTACAGTGTTGATTATCTTGTGATGATATGATGATTTGATATTGATGACGTATTTAGTGTTGGTTCTGGTGTTGATATTATGATATGATACTGTAGATGTATTGAGTGTTGATTATCTTGTGTTGATATGATGATGTGATATTGATGATATAATTAGTGTTGATTATCTTTTGATGGTATTATGATGTAGTATTGGTGACATATTTAATGTTTAATATCTAGTGATGATATTATGATGTGATAATGATGTTGTTTTGAGTATTGATTGTTTAGTGATGTTTTATTATGATAATATTGGGTGTTGTTTATCAAGTGATGATATTATGATGTGATATTGATGACATATTTAGTGTTTGTTCTGGTGATGATATTATGATGTGATACTGTAGATGTATTGAGTGTTGATTATTTTGTGATGATATGATGATGTGATATTGATGATATAATTAGTGTTGATTATATTTTGATGGTATTATGATGTAGTATATATGACATATTGAATGTTTAATATCTAGTGATGATATTTTGATGTGATAATGACGTTGTTTTGAGTATTGATTGTTTTGTGATGATTTTATGATGTTTTATCATGATAATATGGGTAGGAATGTGGGTAGGTCTCACATGTGAAAGACGTGTTTTTATATTACTGCGAACAATCTTCGGAATCAAAAATATAAATTGAGAGTTATAATTTGTTGTGAAGTGTTAATTCAGCCTAAATTGGCCGTAGTGCAAACCACCATAACGTGAGTGGACGGTGTAAGGCATAATTTTTGGAACAATCTAAAACTTGTTGTTGTCGGGAATTATAAGTTATGATAAACTTTTAAAATCAGTGTTTTAAGAGGGCGATTTAAGATATTCAAACGGCAAATGGTGACAAACACTACATTAGTGTTTATGTACAAACTAGTGCTGAATAAATATCTGTTTTATTAGTGTTTTGTTCTAACTTTTGCGGGGTGCTTGATTGGAGTGCTCGCGGTTACATTGCGCAAAAAAACTCATCAGGAGCACAGGCTCACTCCTAAAACTAAACATCCATACGAGATCTTTGCTGTTACAAATTAGCCAGGCGCAGACTAATAGTGCTACCTAAATTAATTGTCTCTTACACAAGGAAAGTTGTTAAGGACACTACGATGGCGCCAATTTGTGCGGGGTGTCATAGCCTGATTAAGACTAAGGAGTTTATGAGGTGCGCTGTTTGCAATTCAGTGTTCGATCTTGACTGTTGCAATATTACTGCGAATCGTTTTAGCAAGATTTCTCCGGAGAAGAAAAAGGCTTGGAAATGTCCTACTTGCTTATGTAAGCAACCTAAATTTGACAATACAAATACGCCTATACGCCCAGTAGCTCAAGTGTCGGATGAATCAAACATTACTCTGCGTAATGTCTCAAGGGCTAAGCCTCGCCGTAAGTCATCTGATGATATTCCCGACGAAGGTTCTGACTACAACACAGATATACGCTCTATCATAAGAGAGGAAATGAAGCTGGCGCTGAAAAGCGTAACTAGCGAACTGCACAGTATGGGTGAAAAAGTATCGTCATTCGAGCAATCATTGATGTTTTTTAACACTTGTTACGAGGAACTTAAAAAGAACCTGGAACAAAAATCAATCGTTATAGCACAACTCCAGAAAAACAATGAGGAGCTGCAGTCAAAGGTTCGCGGGTTGGAGAAAGATGTGACGAGCAGGTTGAATCTTATGGAACAATATCAGCGCGAGTGTAGCATAGAAGTTAATGGCGTTCCGGAGAGTCGCTCCGAAAACGTGGTCAAAATAGCTGAACAACTGGCGAAAACGGTCGATTATCCACTAATCGACGTTGATATAGTCCATGTTTCTAGAATGGCTAAGCTAAATAAGGAAAGCGATCGACCACGCACAATAATTCTGAAGCTACGAACGCGACTTGTACAGGACAGTCTGCTTGCCGGAGTTCAGAGGTTCAACAAGCAAAATGCTATAAATAAAATGAATTCTCACCACCTTGCCATCGCTGGAAACTGCGTCCCAGTTTTTGTGTCCGAGCATCTGAGCCCAGCCAATAAATCCCTTCATGCGGCTGTTCGCAAGAAGGCGAAAGAATTAGCTTTCAAGTTCGTCTGGGTTAGAGACGGTCGCGTGTATACTAGAAAGGACGAACACAGTTCAGCTCTTCAGATACGTACAATGGACAATAAGTTTTTCTCAATAGCTCGTTGATTGCCCATTCTTTTTATTAAAGTTTCTAGTGTTACTATGTTTTGAAAATGGCTACTCTTTACTATCAAAATGTACGTGGTATGAGAACGAAGACAAATACGATTTTTAGCAATATACTTCAAAACTCTTACGATCTGTTGGCGTTCTCTGAAACCTGGCTTAATGAGACAGTGAGCAGTAGTGAAATTGTCGATTCTCGCTACGCTGTTTACCGACGCGATCGTTGGTGCTGTCCTGGTTCACCTATTGCTAAAAAAGATGGCGGAGGAGTGATGTTGGCAGTATCGCGGAAGTTTGAATCAAACCGGATGCATAGTTGGAAATCCAGTTCAGAAGATATTTGGGTCGTTGTACAAATTAAAATTGGGAACAAGATTAAAAAAGTTGCGATTTGTGTTGTTTACATCCCTTCTCCTGCCAAATTGGACGTTCTGAATGCATTTCTTGATAACGCTATTAACCATATAAATCAAGTCGATGAAGTCGTCATAGTTGGGGACTTCAATTTACCTTTTATTAGATGGACCAAATGTGATAATTTCACAAAACCTTCTAATTACGGAAATTCTTTTGGAAACGCATTAGTAGACTTTATTTCCATTACTAACATGTTCCAGTTTAGCGATTTGTGTAATGAAGACAATCGAACCTTGGATCTTGCTATTAGCACACTTAGTGGAATTTCAGTGACACAACCATTAGATTACATAAGTAAATTAGACCCTAAACACCCCCCTATGTTGTGCACCTTACTTAATAGCGATCCCAAGTATCTCCGTCCTCAGGTTTCTCCTGAATTGAATTTTTTTAAAGCTGATTATGAAGGTATTTCATCGGAACTTAATAATACTGACTGGAATACCGTGTTCAATGAGTGTACCTCAGTAAATGAAATGACCGTTACTTTTTACAGCATCATTAAGGGGTTGATTGATAGTTACGTCCCAAAACATAAATTTAATAAGAATCGATTCCCTCCGTGGTTTAACAAAAACTTAGTCAAATTACTTGCTGAGAAAAATAAGTCGAGAATAAAATACCATAAATATAAAAATCCCCGTGATCTTATTGAATTCAATATTTTAAGGGAGCGTGGACATAAATTATTTAATACCCTACATACTGAGTACATACAGAAAACTGAGGACGGAATAGCGAGAAACCCTAGGGACTTCTGGAGGTATGTCAAAGATAAACGTAAGGAACGGTCTTCATTTCCCGCTGAGATGTATTTGAATGATAAAGTGGCTGATTCTGGTCAGAAAATAGCCGATCTTTTCGCAGAAAACTTTTCAAAAGCATTTACTTCACACATCGATGCCCAGAAAGGTCCTCAAGAGGTAATTTCCACAAATAATCATAATTGTATAGGCAACGTCAGATATACAGAGCGGGAAGTTCTAAAAAAAATTAAGCAATTAGATATCCTTAAGGGTCCAGGTCCGGACGGCATCCCGCCGTTATTCGTTAAACGTTGTGGCTCTGCCTTGGCTCTGCCGTTGACTTTGGTTATAAATCGTTCTTTATCTGTTGGAGAATTTCCGGACGAATGGAAAAAGGCTAAGATTATACCGTTACACAAAAAAGGGAATGTGGATGACGTTAAAAATTATAGGCCAATATCAATTTTGTCGTGTTTTTCTAAATTGTTCGAAGCACTAATATGTCCCTTGGTATCTCGTCATTTCGGTCAGCTTCTGTCTGAGCATCAACATGGATTTAAAAAGGGTCGTTCCGTTGAAACGAACTTAGCCGCCTTTGTATCCGAGATATCTCACGAAGTCGATAAGGGGCGTCAGGTCGACGCTGTGTATACCGACTTTAGTAGCGCTTTTGACAAAGTCAGTCATCCATTGCTATTACTGAAGTTGGAACGAGCCGGTATTTACGGTTCCCTTTTAAAATGGTTCCAGTCCTACCTCTGTAGAAGACAGCAAGTGGTATTTATTAACGGTTTCTTGTCTGATACGTTTCTTGCAGAGTCTGGCGTGCCACAAGGATCGCATCTGGGGCCCATACTTTTCTTGATATTTATTAACGATATCGCTACTTATATAAATCATTGTAATTTCAAAATGTTCGCGGATGACCTGAAAATCTACAGACTCGTAGATAACAATAACGACGGAAATCTTATACAAAGTGATATTGACGGTATTAAAGAATGGTGCGATGAAAACAGAATGCATCTCAACGCTCAAAAATGTTTTTACATAAAATGCACACGTAAGAAAAAACCCATAGACACTAAATACATGCTAAATGGAGCTACTCTGAAGGAGGTTAGTGAAATGCGAGACTTGGGGGTCATTATTGACAGCCAGTTATCTTTTAAGTCTCACATTGACGTAACCGTAAAAAAAGCTGCACAGATGCTTGGCTTTATTAGGCGTAACACTAAAAGTTTTAGATTTCCTCGCACTAAAATCATACTGTATAATTCGATGGTACGCAGCTGTCTGGAATATGCGAGCGTAGTGTGGAATCCCTTTTATGCAGTGCACTCTCAGCGTATCGAAAGCGTCCAACGTGCTTTTACTAGATCTTTAGCCTTTTCCACCCAGGGTATTTGCCACAGAAGTCCTTATGAAAATTGTTCATGTTTTTTTAAAATGCATACTTTGCGTGATAGGCGAAAAATCCGTGATCTAACATTTCTCCACAAAGCGATCCATGGATTTTCCGACTGTCCATCTATTTTAAACGAAATTTGTTTACATGTTCCTTGTCACTTCCCTAGGCACAGAATCTCACGAATTCTTGGTTGGCGACAATCGGCTCGAACCAACTTGGCACTTAACTCTCCAACGCAAAGATTGTGTCGCACTTACAATGAATTTAACGTCTCCTTGAATGATCTCGATGTATTTAACGATTCTTTACTGGTTTTTAAAACCAAATTAGTAAAGTCTCTAACCAGAGACGAATAAAAATAGAAACTTATTTGTGGAAATTACCTCTTGAGGACCTTTCTGGGCATCGATGTGTGAAGTAAATGCTTTTGAAAAGTTTTCTGCGAAAAGATCGGCTATTTTCTGACCAGAATCAGCCACTTTATCATTCAAATACATCTCAGCGGGAAATGAAGACCGTTCCTTACGTTTATCTTTGACATACCTCCAGAAGTCCCTAGGGTTTCTCGCTATTCCGTCCTCAGTTTAAATTAATATAGGTACTTTTTTCTTTTTCAGATATTTGGCAACGGGCGACTCATTTAGAAGTCTAGGTTACAATTATCGAATAAGCGAAATTACCATTTGAAGGGCAGTAAATGATACATGTACTGCTCTATGGGATAGATTGCAACCTCTGTTTATAAAAACACCAATGAGGAAAGATTGGGAAAAAATAGCAGAAGATTTTGAATTAAAGTGGCAATTTAAAAATTGCATCGGGGCCATTGACGGAAAACATGTTTCGATCAAATGTCCTCCTCATTCAGGAAGTTCTTATTTTAACTATAAAAAATTCTATTCCATCGTGTTATTAGCAGTTGTTGATGCGGACAAAAAATTCATAGTAATTGATGTTGGATCCATGGGCCGTTTTAGCGATAGCGGTATACTCAGCGATAGTCTATTTGGTAGGAAATTGTATAAAAATGAGTTAGATTTACCTATTGATCGACCTTTAGACGATAATGGGCCAAGTGTGCCTTATGTATTTATAGGAGATCAAGCTTTTGCACTACGTAAAAATTTACTTCGGCCATATCCGACACCAACTACCATTGAAAATCGAGCAAAAAGACATTTTAACTATCGTCTCTGTAGAGCACGCAATGTTGTTGAGAACGCCTTTGGCATATTGTCCAGTAGATGGCGAGCTTACCGTCGACCATTTGAGTGTAAACTTGAACTGGTTGACAAAATAATTCAAGCAACATGTATATTGCACAACTATTTGATGTCATCGCCATCTCCAACAACTTATGAAGACGAAAACAATATAAATATTTTTTTGTCGATAAATAACGACCGATTACGGGCCACAAGAGAGGCTTTTTATGTGAGGAATGTATTCTGTGATTTTTTTAATACTACTGGTGCACTCCCAGGCCTCAACGTTTGAAATGTAATAAATAATATGATTATTTACTTACTGTCTGTTATTCCGGGTATCCCGATATCCACAATCTTTTTCCATTTCATATCTTTTTTGTCAGCATGACGATAGTCTTTGTGGTTGGTGTCCCACAACAACGGGTACTGCCGCACTGATTCAATGAACAGCTCCATGCCGACACGTTGCGCGTTCTGAACTGACAGACGAAAGCGGGCAAGTAAAGGGGAAGGGGAGGCGACGGGGGGCGGAGGTGAGCTGAGTCCGTTCAAAACTCGCGTGCGACGCCATGACGCAGCGGACCCATTTTAACTCGCTCAATCCGTTCCGCTTTACTCGCTCGCAGTGGAAGCACTTGTTACTCCGGATGTTTTGGATCACCACATAAAGGCAGGGATGCAAGGGGAGTTGCAGGTTGCCGACGAGATCTGGCCTCTCAACGACCCCACGGTGGCCGTCGTGGTGCTCGACGCTGCTGCGAGCAATACAGCGACCTTGTGGGCGTTACAGGTACTGCTCGCCCTCCCTTACCCCCTGGTCACCAGAACAGACTGGTTTGTCATCAACGACCACACGGGTCGGGACGCAACCGACGCAGCGGCCTTCGTAAGGAACGAAGCTCTCGTGACCATGCCGAGCGGCGTAACCAAGCTCATCCTGGTCACCACTTCAGAGAGAGCAAGGATGCACATCGGCACTTACGAAATGGATGTTCACGCCGTCGACAGAGCAGGTAACTTAGGCTTCCTGCAACCTGTCAATGCTCACGACCTCTTGGCAGAGTGTATCAGGGTGGTCACCACTTGCACTCAGCCACTGTCGGTGGTGTTTGACTCCTGGGCACGAGAGCGACTATCAGGCCACAGGGTTGACTGGGCAGAAATCGACAACATGTTACCCAGTGCAACCACTTCTGTATTTTTGGTTTTGTCACACTTGGAAAATTCGTCTTCTATCTGCACAGATAGACTTGCCAATTTATGTAACATTTTTTTCTGATTGTCCATTAGAACATTTATTGTTTGCGTCATATTAATTTGATTGTCTAAAATCAATTTTAGATAATTTTCAATCTGATTTACGAGTACATCAGTGTTTGTCTGTGGTTGTGTAGAAATCTGTGGTTCAAAATCATTTTGATGGGTGTTAACTGAAACCGTTGCTGCCACATCAGATGCATCCACATATTCAATGACATATTGTGCTGCAGATGTTGGAACTACTGGTATGGATGTTGTTGCTGGCGTTGCTGTAGATGAAGTTGACGTCTTTTCTGGTTGATTGAATGCCTGAAATCACGAATGTCCAGTCTTGTTCACGGTAAAAGTCTACGCACGCACTGACTCTACTATCCTACCGACTGCGCCAATTACGAGAGGCGGCCACGGTAGATTAAAAAAAAACACGATATATGATTACTAGATTTATTAGTAATTGTTACATTAACTTCTTAATGGAACAAGCGCTATTTGACGACTTAACCCTTCTTTGCATACTGATGGATATTTCCATCATACAAGTAAACGTTTAAAAACAAATCGAAATTATTAGATGTATTAATATTTTTTGTTACTGGTATCACTGTGCTGGAATACTGCGTAGAACGAAACGCAGTTGTCAAGAAAAAAGTAAACTTCACTTAACAAAATTCCCAGATAAAGCTGAGACTTTGTTTGTTAGTGGTGATTTTTAAAAGTTGGTTTTCAATCTTGAACTATTGGAAGTATTCTGAGATAATTTAGCAAAAAAGTGATAAATAGTGATAAACAGGTTAGTAATTTTGATATTTCGTTACTTTCTGTGTAGGATTTGTAAAAAACATACAGAAATTTTGTCAAAACTTGTATGATGTGAATTTACATCATCATGTAATAACTTCATTCCTAAAGTATGGTCCTGGATCTAACTAGTTCCTAATTGTTGTATTGGTTTTAGCAAAGAAAAGATGTACGAACAGGAGGCCAAGCGTATCGAGAAATATCTGGCTCAATTAGAAAGTGGCCATTTATCGGAAGACGGGCTGGATGCTGATGATTCTGATGAAGATGAGTACCACGACGCTGGTGAAATTATGAGAATGGTACAAGAAGAAAGTGTGGCTGAAATTGATGAAGAAGATACTTCTGAAAGTGATCCTCCCCTTATTCAAGACGTAGAAGAACAGGTAACTGCAGAAAAAACTACCTCGAGTAATTTACCCAACTTTTTACTGGATAAAAGGAGACTAGTGTGGAAAAAGAAAAACTTGGTAGTTCTGCTGTTAGAACCGAACTAGCACAGCTGGAAACACCTTATCAATGTTTTAGCCACATCATCACACCAGAATTTATTAGAAAAATTGTCAACCAAACTAACTTATACGCTGTACAAAAGAATCCCAATACATCTACGGTTTATACGGAGAATGACATAAACACATTTTTTGGTGTCTTGCTATATATGTCTGTGCAAAGATTTCCCAGCACTAGGGCATACTGGTCTCCTAGGTTTGGGTATGATCTGATTTCATCAGCCATGCCTGCCAATAAGTTTGAAAAAATGAAGTTGAGTTTACACTTCAACGACAATGAAAATCACTTGACTGTGGGGCACGCTAATCATGACAGACTACACAAAATCCGTCCAGTGATTGAACACTTGAATGAAAGGTTTGCGACAGTCCCAATCGACCAGAGGTTGTCTGTAGATGAACAAATGTGTGCTACAAAAGTAGTCCACTTTCTAAAACAATATCTTCCTAACAAGCCTCATAAATGGGGATTCAAGCTATATGTTCTGTGCAATTTATCGGGCTATGCCTACAAGTTTGAGATATATTCAGGACAAGAAAATGCAGACAGAAAAGAAAATGAACCAGATTTAGGAGCTACAGGGAATGTTGTTGTTCGCTTGCTACGAGCTGTACCAAGACAGCAAAATCACATAGTCTACTTCGACAATTTCCACACGTCAGTACCATTAGTATATTATCTAGCCAAAGAAGGTGTATACTCAGTAGGCACAGTACAGCAAAACAGAATTCCAAATTCCAAATTGCCTGACAAGAAGGATTTCATGAAAAAAACTATTCCAAGGGGAAGCTATGAAGAGAGAGTTTCAACAGTAGATAACGTGGAAATAGCCTGCGTCGCATGGAAAGACAACAAAATAGTGACCCTATTATCCACATATGTCGGAGCTTTACCTGAGACGAAAGTTCAAAGGTACGATAAGGCAAAAAAAGAAAAAATTGAAATAACTTGCCCATATATTGTTGAGAAGTACAATAAGCACATGGGAGGTGTCGACCTCATGGACAGCTTTCTTGGAAGGAATAGAATTGCTCTGCGGTCAAAAAAATGGTATTTACGCATCTTTTTCCATTTATTCGATTTAGCAGTGATAAATGCATGGATTGTCTACAAAAAAAATGCAGAGATGAAATGAACCGAAGAAAAATGTTCTCACCTTGGGCCAATTTCGAAATGAAGTTGCCCATGTACTATGTACCAAAGGTGTTGCTCAACAGGCAAAAAGAGGTTGTCCGAGCCTGAGTAATCTTGAGGTAGAGTTGGAGCCAAAAAGAAGAAAGGTGCTGCAGCTCCTCCACCTCCTAAAGACATTCGGAGAGACAACTCTGAACATTGGCCCATAGTTGGTAGTTCACTCAGATGTAAATATCCTAAATGTAAAGGGTATTCTACAATACTGTGCAGTAAATGTAAAGTTAACTTGTGCCTCAATAAAAATAATAATTGTTTTCTGAAATATCATACAGAATAATAATAAACAATTTAAGTACCAAGCTCAAGAAATGACTTTGCATAATGATGTAAATTTCCATCATAAGGTTTTTGTTTTTTTTCTCGGTTAAATACTAAATCATATTTTTTTTTTCCTCATTAAAGAGCATATTTTACAACACCTTTTTTTACAACATTTTTTTACTCAAAAAGAAAAAGTCATTCAAAGAAGGGTTAAACACGGAAAAATACGTCCAAAATCTAAAGATGTACGGTATGGGAAGATGAGAAATTCGAAGCAACGTAAAAACAAACCTATAAAAAGCGGAATTCCATGTAGTACCGAACACTAGTATGCCATTTAAGTTAATTATTGTGCAAGATTTCATTAATCGTGTAACAATGATAGTGCGTGAAGGAATCGTGTTTTTTGTACCGTAAGAAGTCGAGTGGATGCGTAGACGGAGGAACCAATGGACACAAGTACGCTGTAACCGGTTAAGAGATAGCGATATTTTCTAAGAGTGTTGCCACTTTATTATGGCTCCATAGAAGTTAGGGTGGGTTTTATTACTATTGTAATAAAATAAAAAACAGTAAAACTTCAGGTTATATTTTAATGTTTTATTGATTTTTAAATAAAATCAGTTTACTATATATATTTCTTATTTTTTCATTAGGTTCTGATACTCGCTTAGCTACATAATGTAGTCTCACTTTTAAGTACTCCCATATGATCGCTTTTGTGAGCAGAAGCTCGTGGTTATCTAAAGGTGAATAATCAAATATATCGCCATGACATTTAAAGAAGTGTTTACAGCTACATATTTTAAAACTTTCGTGTAGTAAATATTGTCTCGCATTCATACGTGTGATTAAATTAGTCATATTTCTCTTAAGAACCTTTTCAGTTAACAAGCATATATCGACAACATCTTTACTAGGAAAGCAAAGACCCCCCTTATCTGTTGATCGAACAAAATCTGTTGTACAAGCAGAATTCTCAAATTCCGGTAATTTTAAGCTCACATCTACAAAAATCAATTGCATCAGCTACAGAGCTACTGAAGGTTTGCGCCGCAAGCTTGACCTTCATTATTTGTTTCGAAAAATCAATGTGTGCTTTACGCAGTTTATTACCTAAGTGCAATCCTTCTGTATCTTGTAGATTATGCAATTTTTTTATATATTCCCATTTAATTTCTCCCTCGTCATTCAAAATCACACCTTTGTCCCCGAAAATATTGCGAATAAGTTTTTGCATTTGCGGAGGATCAGGATAGAAAACAATTGATTTTTGATTTCCATCTGCATCGACTTTGAAATCAGTTTTTATATCTTCTAGATTATTAGAGTCAATTTTACACCCTACAATTCTAGCCATTGCAAATTTAGACGGGCATCCATCGCAAGTGACTGATACAACCTCAACGCCAGACTGCGTTAGTAATTGAACACAGCTCTTTATTAATTCAGCTTTTTGTTCACCAGACAGATTGTCAATTAAAAAATATCCGACAGGAATTTTCCACGAATCGTTAATGGCAGTGGCCAAGAACACTAAAGATTGTTTGGCCAATCGAACGTCGGCACTACCTGAACTTGATCGAATGTTAACTGTACCAAAAAAATCACCTTCTGAAAACGTCACACTTTTTCTAATTGCCATTTCATCGAAAGTGACGGAAACATAGATTTTCTTATCTATTCCTTTAGATTTTAATTTGATCGCCGCCAAAGATTATTTTGTGAATCCTGGACTTCCGTCAACTGAACGGTACCAATTAGTTAAGGTTTGTGGATGAGGCAAACAAGTGTTAAATTGTTCACGTACGTAGGAATAAGGCCGTGGACTTAAAAAATGTAAGCATAAAGCAAATTTTCGTAATGACTGCGAATAACGAGTGTTTTTATGTTCAACACCAAGGAACCGTCTCAGAAAGTCGCGATTAACTGTGTCGATTTAATTCAAAAACTCTGCGTCTTCGTAAGACAACAGAGATTTCGTTCTCAGTTCCGATATAATATTAGTTAATTCAGCATTCCTGTTTAAAAACCGTCGTTTGGCTTGTCGTACCGCTCGTAACTTTTTTAGTCTGGTCGCAGCAATTTTACGAAGTTTTTTCTTTCGTGGTGTTTCTACTTCTTCAATTTTGCGTTTTCTTGACCTTCCTTTTAAAGGCAGCGCATTCGTTTTTTCTATATATCCGATTGAGTTTCACTTGACTCCGAGCCCCCAGATATTGAAGAAAGATCGGAAGCCTGCAAATAGAAATAAATAAAACGGTTTTCCACCCCGAAGGGAAGAAAACAGTTATTTTAGGTCTTGCCGAGGCTTGACCTTTCGGAGATTAGCTTCTATACCTATCATGTGCAACAGTTAGACACCTACAGGTTATGTCTGCGAGAAAGGCAGCGCGCGGGAGGGGCACCCCTCCCACGCGCGCTCCGCCGGCAAGTCGGGCGATGCGAAAGCCCGATCGTCTCGTTAGTACCTCTTACCGAACAAGCCGGCAAGAGCTTGCTCGGGTCAAGCCTCGGCAAGACCTAAAATAACTGTTTTCTTCCCTTCGGGGTGGAAAACCGTTTTATTTTAGCTCTGTGCCTTCGGCTTGACCTTTCGGAGAGGTGTTTATCATCTGCCGGCTAGAATAGCGTACTGTGACCTTATTTAAATAGATAATAATAATTAGGTACCTCATTTATGAGAAAGACAAAAAATACAGTTCAGTAACTGATTTAAATCTGATTTATTTTAAGTTGACAATTCCAAGCATCATGACAAAGTGGAACAAATAGTTCTAAACGTAAAGTAAGGAATGTTATATTATGACGTATTAATTATTTCTTTGCAGAATAATGATATGAAAAATTAAATATTCAGCATTTTTTAGGAGAACTCAAACATTTAGGTATCTCCTCAATAATTTAACAGATTCATTAATTAAAAGCTTTAAAAATAATAATCATAATTAAATGTAAAGTTTTCAGTCATACTTTTATAATTATAATGCTAGACTGTCATTGTATGCTAAATGAGTCAGCTAGAGCATTGTTGGAGTGTTGGCGGGGTTTCTCTACCATTTTACAGTAATGTTTGAAGAAATTTTCTTGTCCTCGCCAGTTACCCCGACTCAATATGTAATCCAACGCGGCATTATTTGCAAAATCGTAAGAAGCTACTGCTGAGCGTATTGACCCAGGACTGTTATTAATGCCTAAATCTTCGAAGGGTGTCTTAAGCCATCCTGCTATAACTGCTCGTGAAGCTGCCTTTACTTTACCTCGAGTACTGATAAAAAGATTGAATAGACTATCTTGAGCCATTCTTCTATTATTTGACAAGTCTATTAAGCATTTAATCCAAGTTACTAAATCGAAGGCTGGATTTGGCGATTTTGATAGATGCCACCCTGATTGGCGGTGCTTAGTGTTGTCCGTTTTTGAGCCGAATGACGGCCAAAATGTAATGGATTCATCGTTAATCAAACAATGTTCGGAATCAATGCGCAAAAGCGTCAAATCGTGAATTCTACGTCCGGAAGCTAAAAGCAGCAGAAGCGCAACGTAGCGGGATACCTGAAATATGCTTGTCGTATCAGGCGGATGGGATTCAGGCCAGTGTAACATATCTTCAATATTCCAGATTTGTGACTTATTAGCCTTTGGCACCCGACACTTTAAATTAATAGCTTTTAACATTGATGACACAAGGGGGTGCGATGCTAAGGTAGAACTTTGTTCAGGATTAGCCAGAGACAATATAACGGATTTGTGGACTAAAATGGTGGCATATGCCAACTTTTTTATTCTGCATAGGAAACTTAAATATGAAACTACGTCTTGTGGTCGAGGCCTACTGGATTCTGCCCTATTTTGTTTGCACCATTCGACCCACTGCTTCCAAGCTGAGGTGTAAGTCTTCCAAGTCGACTTCCTCCAGGCGTTTTCAAGTAAGGCAACATCATCTTGCCCTAAACCAGTGATTAGACTATTCCACCCCGTACCCTCCAAACCTCCAAAAGAAGATTCTCCGATTTTGGTGGAGGGAGATTGGTGGATAGATCGATGAGGTGGCGACCTAAGTTGTAAATCTGAAACGTAGCCGCCACCGCTCGGTGTTTGAGGTCTCCTCTCCAAAACACTTTCTCCCACTTCGGAACTACCAATAGGTAACAACCTTTTGCATTGTTCAAGTGGTGAAGAATCTTGGGGATTAGCGGTGGAGGTGGGAAAATCCAGGCAAGTTGGTAGTTCCAGCGCTTGCTGAAAGCATTCGTGAACTCGGCGTTCTTGTCTTTGACATCTATCGAGACATATCGAGGAACCACCCTTGAAAGCCTTGTTGCGAATAGGTCTATTTCTGGTACACCTAGTTTCTGAAACACCATAGTCGTGGTTTCTTGATCCAAGTGCCAGTCCGGGAGTTCTGAATTCCTTGATAGGCAGTCTGGAATTGTGTTGTATCGTCCGGGGATGTAGAAAGGAACTAGATCTGAGTTCAGTTCCTGTACTAATAGTAGGATCTTTTTTGTCAATTCTAGTAGAGGTAAAGATTTGGTTCCGCCTTGATTCTTTATATAAGACACAACAGTCTTGCTGTCTGTTTGTATCATAAGTGATTTTTTCCTCAGAGATACTTTGTTCTTCTGCAATGCCAGAAAAACCGCGTAAAGCTCCCTTTTGTTTATATGCCAGTTTGCCTGTTCCCTTGTCCAAATTCCAGACAGATAGTGATTGCCTATTTGGACTCACCATCCTTTGTCGGAGGCGTCGGTAGCAATAAATATCGTCGGGTCGGGAACAAAGATTCTTCCGGGATTCGTCAAGTTTTTCATCCACCACTGGCAATCTTCTAAAGCTCGGTTTGGTACTATGAACCTGAGTCTTGGACGCTCTTCGGGAAGGCAAAGTGAAGCCCTTTGGAGATGGCGCGTGAAAAGGCGTCCCAAGGGAGTTATTATTGAAGCAAAGCCTAATCTGCCTAGCATTGACGTCGCCAGTTGCCAGTTCCACTGTTTCTCTTGTGTTACTTTTGTAAGATCTTTTCGTAATCGCTGTATTTTTTCTACTGGTAAACTCTTTCTGTTTTCTTCTGTATGCCATAGTACCCCTAGGAATAAAATTTCTTTTGTTGGTTTTAGGGTTGACTTCTTTAGATTGACAGACCATCCCAGGCTTTGTAGTAAATTAACCGCGTAACTTAACTGACTCTCTAGCGTTTTTTGATTTTGGTGGGCAAAGAGGAAATCGTCCAAGTAAACAAGAACTCTGATTCCTTTTTCCCTCAGCAAATCTGCTAACCAATTGCTCACCCGAGAAAAAGCCAGTGGAGCGCTTGATAGTCCAAAGGGGAGACATTTCATTTGAAACAGTTCGCCTTCGTACGCAAAAGCAAGGTACCTTCTGTGACTTGCTTTGACTGGGATGTGAAAATAGGCTTGTGAAATATCCAGCTTGCCTAAAAAAACGTTCTTTTGAAGGAAGATGGGAACCTGTTTGTGACTTATCAGTCGAAACTTTTTTGGATTCAGGTAAAGGTTCAGTCCTCGCAAATCGAATATCTGTCTTATTCTTCCGTCCGGTTTCGGAATTAGAAAAATTCGAGATAGGAAGGATAGGTCCGTGTATCGTGAGCACGTTCTATGATGTCTGATCTGAGAAGACTCTCTATTTCTCTGGTCATCGTCGGTGAGAATTTTGTCTCGTATCTTTTTTGAATAGAGCTGCTTAAAAGAATCGAGGGGGGCTTTTTTGTGAAGGGTATCGAATAACCCGTTATAATCTTTAGTACTGACTTTGGAGCCTTCAATTTTCTCCATTGCTCCTTGAAATGTTGCAGCTGCCCCCCTTGAAAATTGTCAATATCTTTGGGACTTAGATTTGTGTGGGTTTTTGCTGTTTTCTTTTTGTTTGATTCCCATTTCGCTTTCCTCCCTGGATTGGTCGAGTGCTCCATGTTGATTTGCTACTGCTCTTTGGGGCCTGTGTCGGCGCTGAGCGGGGGGGGTGAAGTACGACGCAATGGTCCACGAAATGTTTGTTTCGATTTAGGATCCTTAGATTTTTCGGCGTTATAGTTTGAGTAGAATATGCGTGAAACACCGCCTGCGTCGTTAATGAGGGTTGAAAATTTTTGTTCGTCAAATAAGTACGTCTGATCCCTTCGGCCACTTACGAAACCAAAATTCGAAACCAGTTCTTAAATAAGAATTATTTTTCTTCTTACGAAATTGGTTTCGGTAAAAGAATAATATTTCTAATCTCGAAATTCATTTCGATAAAATAATATGGTTTCGTCTTACGAAACTATCAAATCAAAATATACGTACTCGTACAATATATAGTCTGTTACCGGCAAGTAGGCTTTTTTGAAAGTAAAGTAAAGTCACAAAAAAAAACAAAGTATGACTTTGTTTTTTTTTTTGTGAGATAGAATATAAAACTGACATTCATTGACTAAATTGACAATCGAATTGTGTAAATATAAATAGTACATTGATTATTGAGTGTCATAATCCTGCTTATTTAACGTCATACTGAAAACAGTTAAAAAAAAGACATAATGTTCATTCGATAATGGTTATATAATTAGTTAAAATTGTTACAAAAAACACTTAATAATGCAACGAAAAAGGTGCAATAATTTCGAGGCAATGGCCAACCGAGATTTTTTTTTCTTTAAGCTGTTGGATTGTTAATTTTATTTCTTCGTCTATCTCCATGTAGTTTTTATTCTTTTTGGACTTTTTGTTGCTAACGACGGTTTCATTTTTCAAAACATCCAGGACTTGAGCTAATGTTGGATTCGTACGCCCGATGAATCTGTTTATCTTGGAATGCCACCCCTCCAAGTGGTTCGTTGTTCTTATTTCTTCATCACTGCAGCAGCAAACTTTGTGAAAATTGTTTTGCTCAAACCATTGCCTTTTAAAATATTCGTTAAATTTTTGTACTTCTATGCCATTTGGGCTTTTATCCATTACATAGTTATATCCTTTATTTATAAACTGTTGTGGTAAGCGAGCTAAGCCTGCACAGCGAGCTACGTGTCTCTTTTTGACACTAGATTTTAAGTTCATTTTTTTTGCCTTTCGGAATAATGCCCTATTGAAATGAAAATAGCACAACTTTATTTCGATTAATGGAAAGACATCTCTTATTCCTAGCATTGCTGCTTTCTCAAAATCCAAAGTAATCTTCTGGGGTTCAAATGATGGAATTTGTGATTTTATTAATCGGAATAATAGTTGGTAAGTTTCTTTTTTCTTGTTTTCCAGAAAGGCAAAAATTAGAGGGATTAATGACATAGTCTTTTCATCATAGCCGTGTATAGAATATAACTGCTTGAAACACCGTGGGCAAGACTTAAAGGTTCCGTCGCAGTAAATGTGTTTATAATTTGTGATTTTTTGTCTTGCATTTGCTGTGCAAAATACTAGCATGCGATTTCCATCATCAATGAAATCAGCTAAGATCAAGTTTTCAAATTTTCCGGGAACGACTACTTCGCTAGGTAGTGTAAATCTCTGTTTCGTGACACCTAATACTTTGTTGCGTTCGTTGTGTAGTCCAGTTTTAATATTACTATAACTTGGCAATTCACTAATCATATCAAATCCATTATTTTCCATATCAGCCATCATATCGTCATATTGTTTTTTTATTGAGACAAAATTAGTACTCACTTTTTGTTTCAAATTATCCAAGTTTTAAGATATCCTGTTTTTACAATATCCCCTTTACAGTGCTTCTCGTGCTTGTTTTGTTTTATAATTTCATTCTTACAATTAATAGT
The DNA here is from genome assembly GCA_905404285.2 of Erannis defoliaria. Taxonomy (NCBI): domain Eukaryota; kingdom Metazoa; phylum Arthropoda; class Insecta; order Lepidoptera; family Geometridae; genus Erannis; species Erannis defoliaria. The sequence goes on along the minus strand of FR990066.1, from coordinate 2,547,351 downwards.
AAAGTTACCTTTGCATCCCAAATGTTCATTTTCGCAATAATAAAATGTGTTGCCGTTTTTGTAAATTTTCTTTCTATGGTACTTACGCCCTTGATATAGAGCTGCCACCCCTCCTCTTTTAGTACTTATAAACTCAATTTGTGTTGTATTCATTGTAAATACTGCAATTCGTACTATATTCAGTAAATTAATGCAATTTAAAATGCTTAGTAGCATTTCCGTACGTACTATACAATTACTATCAGCACTTGACATATATCATTGAAGATAGTGACAATATATGTCATTTTAATTTAAAGATAACTTCATGATGTGTTAATGGACAGTAAATAACTTCTTACACATCTAAAGAGATTGGATTTAAAAAACAAACAAAGTATGACTGACTTTACTCTACTTTAAAAAAAGCCTACTTGCCGGTAACAGACTGTGTATGTATATTTTGATTTGATGGTTTCGTAAGACGAAACCATATTATTTTATCGAAATGAATTTCGAGATAAGAAATATTATTCTTTTACCTAAACCAATTTCGTAAGAAGAAAAATAATTCTTATTTAAGAACTGGTTTCGAATTTTGGTTTCGTAAGTGGCCGAAGGGCTTCTCAGATGGAGGTATTTGAGCCAGTCTGGCTGCTAGTGCCTGATTTTTTACTCTAAACCGCTTTCTCCTTATTTCCAACGTTTCAGCCCGATGCGCGCAGACGTATTGCAGCAAATTATCAGAAGTCCGTTGAAAGTCCGAATCGTTTAGGATTTTTTTGATAGCCTCCTTTGTCTCCGGGAATTGTTTGGCGATGTTTTTTAGATCTTCTGCCAACTCCTTCCTTTGAGAAAGAAGGCCATGTGTGATGGTACCCAGTGTCCCATCTTGTCTTGATAGGAAATCTGATGTCTGCGCTCCTAGACCGTACAGTTCAACGTTAGTTTTTAAGAAAATACAGGACTCGCGTGTAATTTCTTTTCCACTTCCTTATACCTAATTTTATTCCACCCTTCGGAACCCAGCCGTTGACAGGCTATACCTTCTGCTTTTATTTGAGCAGAAGGTTCGGGAACTTTGGGCTCTGCCTCTTTTACCTCTGGAAGAAACTCAAAATCTTCTGAGTCTGGCTCAGCGTAAAGTACTGGGGCTTTCCAACCTTCTGCTTCTGAAACTGGAGAACTTCGTAATGGTACCGCTTCTATATCATCATTGCCGCTGTCATTTAAGCTCAGATCTCCTTCGTTGGCAGACTCATCCTCATTTTCACTCGACTCGATATAAATGCGACGGGAAGAACGTAATGCTTTTATTTCTGTCATCATAGTATTAAACATGTCGTTCATTCGTGATTCTAGCAAATCAACTTTGGATTTTTTTGCTGAGCCGCTGGCCACAGATGATCCTCTTCTCTTTCGTCCTCCATCTTCTGACTCAGATTCTATAATCTTCTCTGCCTCCCTTCTTGAAATGATTTGAGGTCTCATGTCTCTTGTGGCGTGGTTAAAAATTTCCCTCCATTAATTATACTCCAAGGGCCTCTTTTAGAAAAGACAGCAGCAGCGGAGGATAATGATAATGGCGCTATTAGAGGCACGCCACCATTAATTATACTCCAAGGGCCTCTTTTAGAAAAGACAGCAGCAGCGGTCGATAATGATAATGGCGCTATTAGAGGCACGCCTCCATTAATTATACTCCAAGGGCCTCTTTTAGAAAAGACAGCAGCAGCGGTCGATAATGATAATGGCGCTATTAGAGGCACGCCTCCATTAATTATACTAGAAGAGCCTCTTTTAGAAAAGACAGCAGCAGCGGAGGGTGATGGCGATGACATCATCGAAGGCACGCCGCCTTCGCCTGATATGCAAGAGCCTTTTCCTGGACTAATAAGTGGCAGTCGAAAAAAACGGGACGAAATGAATATCGACGACACGCCGACTGGTCCTCGAGCGAAGTAACGGCGCATTCATTTCAGTCCATCAGTGCAGGTGGTTCAAGCCACGGAATTGCCCGCAAACCCTGTGACAGCTGAAATAGAGTACGTCAATTACCTATCGGTGAATAAAATAACGATAAACAAATATTGGTGGACATTTCACACAGCTCCATCTAGCCTCAAAATAAGTAGTACGTAAAACGGGGTGAATAGACACGATTTTGAACTTCGACTTCATTTTTGTTTATTTTTTCAATAGACAAGACTATACTATGTTGTGCTTATATCATGTCTCTTAGCTGTTTTACTAATTTTCAGTCATCTACATTGGCATTTATTCCTTAATTACAGCACAAAATGCAAAAATATGTGTCGTGTCTATTTACGCGCACATGGGTTCAATAGATACCAGGTATGGGGTGAATAGAAAAAAAATGCTAGGGTTGGCATTTTCAAAAATTAACTAGACATCTACCTAAGTAGCTATAACGTGAGTGTGAAAGTAGGTAGGTAATGAATTAAGTAGAAAATGTTACCTAAGGGTAGCTATAAAGAAATAAATAAAAATTAATAAACTTTTTATCATTTATTGTTTTCTATGAGATCAATCAGTTGCATTATTCATTAATTGCACAAAAAAACAAGTTATAATTTAAAAAAAACTGAATCATTGTTAGTTAGGTTCATATTTAACAGCTTTAACAAGTTATTTTGTGCTTTTCAAAAATCAATATTTAAAACTGGGTAGGTAGGTTCTAAATCAATCAGTCACATTTTTTAACATTAGTACAGATATCAGTCAGTCAGTATTTTTTAACATTAGTCAGTCTGTTATATATGGTCGTCCATTAAATCTTTTAAAATATCATGATCGTTTTTGTAATACGATGGTCGTCGAGTTTGGATAGCTTGCAAAACACTTGGACCAGGCTGATAATAAATATTATCAGTTATGTCCCGTGAAATTTTAGGGCGCGAATTCGTTTTAATTTTTTTGCACTTGTTCAAAGTAACTTTTTTCATCGTAGTAATATCTGATATCTTTTCATTGGCTATAATTTTCAGTTTTCTTGTATCTTTTTCCGTTGAATTTGTATACGTAATTTCTTCGCCGGTATCATTCTCCGACTTGTTTATTTGTAGTACATCATTTATAACAATTTCATTTTCGCATACTAACATGTCTTCCAATATAATGGGTATTGTTTCTATGGAATTATTTGCCATGAAATCAAAGTCTTGTATTGTGTCAAATAGTATTATTCCAGTATCTTGTTCTTCTACTTGTCCGTTTTCTTCTTTATTTTCTTTTTCAGCGATATTTTGATCTTGTGTTTTACTTTTTTTCTCTATACCCTTTCCCTTATATTTATTGTTTGCTTTGGAGTCGCAGGTATTAGTTGTGGTATTCAGTTTATTGTTTTGTGTGCTTTTGGATGTTAGTTGTCTCTTTTTTATTTTCTGTTGGCTTTCCTCTTGTGCTGTTTCTTTGTACTCTTCACTTTCAGTACCGACGCTTCGTCCTGGTATTATATCCAATTTTCTTTTTCTTTTTGGTTCAGTTATGTTCATGGTTCCGTATCTCATCTCTTTTAGCAGATCTAGAACGGATTTTTCTATTTCTGTGTTATTTTCATTGTTTTGCATTTCAGGTAGCCTGCTTTAAACTTCTCCTTCATTAATTGGGTATATTCCAGTTTTCCGGAATCCTGCTATTATATTAGCCTTACTGTTGTTACCAAGCTCTTCCATTAATTTATTCAAAAGTCTAGGGAAACATCCCTAAAGAATGCTACATCAAGAGGTTGTGTGAGATGTGTACTATTTGCCGGTAAAAAAACGAATGATATATTTTGCTCGTGGCACAATTTTATTGTCTCCATTGATAAATGGGACGAAAGATTATCGCGTATTAAGCACTTCTTCCCAACTTTGTCTTTGAAATGGGGTATAATTAATGATTTAATCCAATCTTCAAAAATATTACCATCAAACCACCCGGATTGCGAGCGATTATACCTTGTTCCTGGTGGTCCGTTTTTAGGCCATGTGTTGTACAAGTTTTGGGCCTTGTATACCACATACGGTGGCAGTAAAGTGCCGTCAGCTGCAGCGGCTATCATCAGTGTAACCGAAGACTTAGAGCTGTTCATTATTCTCTCAGGATACTTTGTTCCTCGTTTAGTAATGTTTTTTTTACGTCCTGGGTCATCAGTTAAATTTGTTTCATCGTAGTTAATTATATTACTGGGATTAATACCTGCCAGTGACTCTTCTAACTCCTTGAAGTATTCTTTAATAGTATTTGGTGAAACTTCTGCCCTTTTTTTCTTAATGTTTTGGCTATATCTTTGGGAAATTTGGTTTTTGTGACGTTTTAGGAAACTCGCGATAAAATCGGGCCCTGGTAAATTATTTCGAAATTTGAGCACTGTCCGGCCCACTCGGTCAAGATAAGCCTTAACAATGTACCTCAAATCTAATGCATCTAAAGGGCATCCCCATTCCGCACATATATTTATATATTTTATCATGCACTCTTCAGTATCGTCTGATAAAATAGTTTGCCCTCCTTGTTTTTTCATAGTTTGTACACTATGTCTATAAAGTACTGATTTGTCGATGTCGTATTGTAATGCTTTTTCTAGGGTTTCCTATGAATTCCTAAATCCTAAAGGGTTAGTATTAAGAAAACAACAAAATATCTGATTAACACTTTTTATTGCTACCTTGGTTATATAAAGCAAATTATTTATTGTAAGTAATTAACACTTTCAGTTCCTAGTAAACCAGATTAAGATAATTTTGAAATACTAGTAGTGTTGTTTATTAATAACAGAAGGGACGGGTGGTTCGTTTGGTCGAGTTCAATATAATAAGAATTAAATGTAAATTTTAAACTTTTAACAAAAGAGTACTTGAAACAGATTCGAAGTAGCAATTTAGGAAAAACAATAAACAAGGGGAAGGGTACCTGCACTGCAGCCTACCAGCCTATCCCGGAGCGCACCGGCTCGGAGTCTCTTCAGCTTCCAGTGGAGGTAGCCCGTGGTAGATGACGAGGTAAGATGAATAGATCCCGGAGAAAATCACACGACGTTAACCGGGTTGGTAGTAGTAGTAGTGGTAGAATGCTTACGTAGCCGGTTCTGCAGGGGTAGCCAGCAGAATCAGATAGTTAAGGTAGGTAGTAGGTTAAGAGGTGACTGGAGCATCCTTGAAGTTAATATTGGTAGTAACAAGGTGCCGTCCAGTGTCCAAGTAAAGGGGTAGCCGGAAAAACCCTGGAATAAATCCATTGCGAAGATATAAAATCAGAAATAAACAAAATGTAAGGGGAAAATTGGAGTTGCCTCGGGGAACATATTTAATGAAATTGTGAAATAATTATGGGATAAAGTGGGGCGAATTATATATCTGCACGTCCGGGGAGGCCTGACGGAGCTTATTGAAGGGGTAGAAACGATCAAATAAGAAAACTATTAGAGATTTTTGACAAGTTATGTTTCACATATAAACATGCAATTTTCTGAGTTCTTGGTAAAAGAAACTAAGAAAATCGGGCATGGAAACGAAGATTGGACCTAGGCGGTGCTTTTAAGAGTAATAAGAAAGTACAAGTATCATTAATAGTAGATATTTTTCACAAGTTAGATGTGAAACAAAAATAACTAGAATTCTACCAATTTAGGCAGAAATTCTAGGCAAATCATATATGCTCATGTGGAGAAAATGTATCCACATCAGGTAGGAAAGTAATTACAGCTTGACAAACAATTTACAAGAAGTTATACCAAAATGCAATCTAAAGAAAAACGTGGCGTCACGCACTCACCTGTATGGGTTTGTTAGATTTTATGGGGATCAGGTCAGAAGACACTTCGCTACGGGGTCAGGAGGTTTCCCGCGCCTGCGGCGAACATTCCAACATTCGGAGCCCAAATTGTGCGCCGTACGTCTCCCAGCGAATTTTAAAAAACCAATTCGCGACATCTTGTCGTAGGTCAAGATCCGTGCTTAGAAATAGGGGTGGGAAACGAAAAAATCGACACTTGTCAGAAAAAGCAAAATAAACAATCGATGGCCGGAAGGTTTAATCGTAACATTATACTTACGACGAAATGAATGCCAATACGATTGATCTCAGAAGATGCCCTGAGGTACAAGAGAAATAGTACAATGGTATTTTAAGTAGTATTTACGTAATCTATCGTTTTAGTATCTTAAATATCTAATTTAAGTCTTAAAAAGGCAAAACAAATAATCGGTAATTAAATCAATAATCGATCAATTTCGCGATCGATATCGTAAGGTGAAAGATGCAGCAAGCCCTAAGCATTGACCATAGGCAATTTAAAAGGTCTATATGTGGGAGATGTTGCCAGTCGGTAAAGACTGAAAATTATCCAAAGTTTAATGGAAAATAAGTAAAAAGTTAAAATACGACGTTACAATGACCCCCTTTGCCACCGGAATTTTACTCGGGAACGAGGAAAATTCGAGCTGGCCTCCAGCTTATCGGCTAGACTGAAAGGTCAAAGTATAATCAAAAATATTAAAGGAAATTCGACATTAGTCTAGGTAATAAGATGTTGAGAAACGTATTATTTAAAATCTTTAATGTGCCACCGACCGAGGCATTTTCCACGTTCGTCCTCAAGTACATACACCAACGGGGATAGTTTTTTAATAACTTTGCACCGCTCGTACTTCGGGGCTAACTTCGCGGAGAAATATTTATCTGCGGCACTTTGCTTATACGTTCTCTTCCATACGTAGTCACCGACATCAAACGAGATATCTCGGCGTTTATTATTGTAGTATTTTATATTACGGTCATGAGCTTTACGCAGCATCACAGTAACACGTTTAAAGATATCATTAAGATGACTTAAATCAGTAGTATAGTTATCACGAGATGTAACAACTAGTTCGTCTACATCTTCGGGAGAAGGGTAAATAGTACCATCAGTCACAGCTTCTCTGCCATGAACTAACATGAAAGGGGAATACGACGTAGATTCGTTTACGGCGGTATTAAGAGCAAATTCAATTTTTGAGATATTAACATCCCAAGTGCGATGATCGTCAGCTATGTAAGATGACAGCGCGGTAACAACTGTACGGTTGTAACGCTCCACCGTATTCATTTGAGGACAATAAACAGGTCCCAAATGTACCTGGGGTATGTTATATCTACGGTACAAGTCCTGCACTTCGTGACAAACGAATTGAGGGCCATTATCACTTATTATGGTTTGAGGAATTCCATGGACCATAAAAACATGATCCTCGAGACGCTGGGCAATAACTTTGCCAGTGGCTCGACGTAAAGGAAATAATATACAGTATTTGGTAAAACAGCAAACTACAACCAGTAGGTAAGTATTTTGTTGACGCGAACTAGGAAAGGGTCCAACCAAATCCAAGCTGATTACCTGCCAAGGGCGTGAACAAACTTTAGGATTGCCCATAAAACCAGGGGTTTTAAGAGTACTGTGCTTACATGCACAACACGTAGTACAAGCTTTAACGAACGCCTCGGTATCTGTATGCATACCGGGCCAATAATAGCGGAGTTTCAAACGTTTATACGTTTTTGCTACACCAAGGTGAGCGGCAGTAGGATTAGAATGATTAACTTTAAGAAGGTGTTCTCTACCTTCAATGGGTATTACTTCTTTCCATTGAAAATCACTACTAAGTTTATTCGAAGTTTTAGTATAACGATAGAGTTTACCACCATTAAGCTGAAAATTTGGACAAGCTCTGGGCTTCTCGATACAACGTTTAACGATATTTAAATACCAACTATCGGTAGTTTGAGTAGTATCGATAGTTAATACGGGAACTGATCGGGATAACGCGTCCGGTACGATATGCTTAGATCCACTGCGGTGCTCAATGACAAAATTGTAGGGGGAAAGTCTACAACCCCACCTGGCTAGACGGCCAGTTGGATTTTTAAGATTTAAAAACCACTTTAAACTTGCGTGGTCTGTAACCACACGAAAAGGCTTACTGCCTTCCAAATAAGGACGGAAATGTTCAACGCCATGAACGACAGCTAATGCTTCTCGTTCAGTCGCTGAGTAATTGCGTTCGGTAGGGGTAAGTGAACGACTGTAATAAGCGATAGGATGCTCCTCGCCATCAATCGATTGGGTAAGAGTAGCACCAACGCCAAAATCGGAAGCGTCGCAATGTACGGAAAATTCTTTAGTAAAATCAGGAGTGGCTAACACAGGGGCACTGGTTAACGCAAGTTTTAAATCGGTAAAAGCGGATTCCGCTTCGGGACTCCATCGGAAAGGAGGTGCTCCTTTGCGAGTGGAAGTAAGAGAATTAAGAGGTCCAGCGCGATGACTGAAGTTATGAATAAAGCGGCGATAGTAAGACGCGGTTCCCAGGAACCGCTTCACCTCTTTACGGGACGTAGGAGTAGGAAAATCAACGAGAGCTTTAACTTTCTCGGGGTCAGTTCGCAGACCGTATTCGTCCACTACGTGACCTAAGTATTTCAGTTGTTTACGGAAGAACTGACACTTCCCCATATTGATAGTAAGATTAGCGTTATGTAGTTTATCTTTAATTTTCAATAGGAGGTCGATATGATCCTGATAATTGGAATTTACGGCGATAATATCATCCAAATAAATAAATAGATTGTCTCCAAACTCTGGGCCAAATAATTTATCCATTAAACGTTGCTGGGTGGCCGGAGCTGAAGTCAATCCGAAACACATGACTTTAAAATGAAAGAGACCGCGGGAAGGTATGGTGAACGCGGTTTTCTCGCGGGATTCCATAGAATCCAACGGGACTTGAAAGTAGGCCGATTTTAAATCGACAGAGGATAGGTACTTTGCGTCCCTCAACTTATCTAAGATTTGGTTAATATACGGAAGAGGGTAGGCATCATGTTTAGAAATTTCATTAAGTTTACGACTGTCTAAGCAAAATCGGCGGGTACCATCAGACTTGGGTGCCAAAGTTACGGGATTATTCCACGCACTGTTGCTCGGTTCCACTACATCGTCGTTCAACATCAGGTCTAAGTGTTGATTAAGCTCCAGTAGCTTCTCAGGAGACATGGGATAATAACGCTGCTTTATAGGAGTGTGATCTCCAGTGTCAATCTTATGGGACACTAAATGGGTACGACCTAATCCTTTATTCTCAGCAGAAATCTCTTCAAACTGTTTCATCACGTTCTCTGCCTGCTCTCGTTCAGAGTTAGTAAGGGACTCAAAATCGCGTAAAAAATTGTCAGAAGAGGCGACAGTTTTCACCTGCTTCGACGTAGTAAAATATGCCTCTTCGGGTAATAGACTTAACACTTCTGGGGCGATATGGAACTCTTTCCAAAAGTTTATGCCGAACAATAGTTCGGTAATAACATCAGGTATGATATAGAATTTTACAATACCGGTTCTTCCTAATTCTGTGATGGGTAAAAATACGTAGCCCATAACAGGTGAAGAAGATCCGTTCGCAGTCTTAATGTGATGAAAATCAGATGACTTATGTACCGTCACTGAGTTTTGGAAATAGGTAAGGGCATTACCCCCAATAATAGAAATCTCTGATCCAGAATCCAATAAACCTCTGAATTCTAGATCAAAAACAGAAATTGTAAGGTAGGGACATTTATTATCATTTGTAATTTCGTGAACCAACGCATTTTTACTATAAGTTGAATGGAAATCATGTACAAACTTTAACCAAGTTTGCCACTCTTCATTATTAATACGATCACTAGAGGCGGTAGTAGTAGGGGTAGGTAAGGTATTGCTTCTAGGGATAGTATTTTTAGTACGGTAAGGTAGGGTATTGGTAGTAGGGTAGTAAGATTTGGTATTTTTATAAAATTTAGTAGGGTAGGTAGTATGTTTAGGTATATCTGTTCGTTGGTTCACGCAATTTAGTTTTTTGGAGCCGCTTTAGGAGGCGTAGTAGGAGTATCAGGGGTAGTAGGTGTATGTGTCTTAGGAGAAACACACTTGGAACAAGTAATGGCGGTTACGCCTTTCTCTCCGCAACGGAAACACACTAGTAAGGGTGGAGCTGTACAATACTTCAAGTTATGTCCATCCGTACGACAACGAACACAGAAATTACGCTTATTAGTAGTAGCTTGCACAGAATGCACTTTAGTAGGTCGCTGCCCTTTGTAGGATAAATCGGGAGCTAGACATGAGAAGTTATTTTTAAGAGGTTCAGTGAATTGATCTGAACGTTGTTTCGCGTTTTCTAGTAATCGACACTTCTTTTTCAAGTCGGACCAAGATTCAGCAGGTTGCAAAGCTAATTGGGTGGTATAAAATGGTCGAAGATTGAACGAAACGATGCTCAGTTTTTCATCATCAGAAATAGGTCTAGATAAATGGTCAAAATAATTTTGCATAATACCGAGGAAATTAACAATACTCTCGTCGGGACCTTGTGATCTCTCTCTAATCTCTTTCATCAAACGTGGGTCATAATCATAGGGTAAGTAATCCTCTACAAGTAAATTTCTTAAAGTAGTCCAATCATGAACTTCGTTCCGTACACCTCGAAACCAACACAAAGCTTCGTCTGAAAATAGTTCAGCAGCAGAATCAAATAGTTTAGTATCAGTAATTCGCCTAGATAAACACAGTTCTTCTAAACGTTGAAGAAACGCTTTAACACATGTTTTACCATTAAATTTCAAGTTTAGGGCATGGACAGCAGAGTGTTTATCAAATACAACAGTCTCCTTTGTTCCTTCGACAACCTGAATGGGTTGTGAAGTAGTCTGGGTAGTATGTAAACTACTTTTAAATATATGAAATAGGTTATCGAGTTTTACTAAGACTCGATTTAAACGGTCATAACAAATGTCTACTATTGACTGTAATTTAGGATCTTCCTCTGGGATCAATCTGCCAATACGGTGATATAAATGATGAGCTAACGCTTGTATTCGATTTAAGATTTTTAAAGAACAGGCTTTTTGAGTCGATCCTAGTATCAAATCGTCCAAGCTATTTAACTTTTCTTGTATAGCCGTAAGTTCTGTAGAAATATCAATTTCACAACTGACAATTTCATCCGAAGGAATATCCCTATTTAAAGCACGTACCTGTGCTCTCAAAGAAGTCACAGTATCTGTAGGTTTGGCTCCACGGATGAGCACTTCGTATTCTAACTCTTCTTTATGTAGAAGGTTAAACGCTATTGGTCTCTCCTCCATGACGATGGAGAAAAGAAAGTAAGGTAGTAGTAAGAAATGTAAGATAGTAGTAAGTACGTAGTATATGGGTAAGTGTGGGTAGAAAATCCCAACAATAAAGTAGTATTGGTTGAACTCGACCACACGTTACAGTAGTATTGGTAGAACTTAAGGTAACACCTTATATTAACTTAAGTAGGTTAGTATTAAGATGAATATTGAACTGGACCAACCATTTCTGAGCAAAGTGACCAGAAAATAGCTTATTTGATAAGAAATTAAGCACGAAAACCACCTTAACGTCCCTGTTCGGGCGCCATATTGTAATGCTTTTTCTAGGGTTTCCTATGAATTCCTAAATCCTAAAGGGTTAGTATTAAGAAAACAACAAAATATCTGATTAACACTTTTTATTGCTACCTTGGTTATATAAAGCAAATTATTTATTGTAAGTAATTAACACTTTCAGTTCCTAGTAAACCAGATTAAGATAATTTTGAAATACTAGTAGTGTTGTTTATTAATAACAGAAGGGACGGGTGGTTCGTTTGGTCGAGTTCAATATAATAAGAATTAAATGTAAATTTTAAACTTTTAACAAAAGAGTACTTGAAACAGATTCGAAGTAGCAATTTAGAAAAAACAATAAACAAGGGGAAGGGTACCTGCACTGCAGCCTACCAGCCTATCCCGGAGCGCACCGGCTCGGAGTCTCTTCAGCTTCCAGTGGAGGTAGCCCGTGGTAGATGACGAGGTAAGATGAATAGATCCCGGAGAAAATCACACGACGTTAACCGGGTTGGTAGTAGTAGTAGTGGTAGAATGCTTACGTAGCCGGTTCTGCAGGGGTAGCCAGCAGAATCAGATAGTTAAGGTAGGTAGTAGGTTAAGAGGTGACTGGAGCATCCTTGAAGTTAATATTGGTAGTAACAAGGTGCCGTCCAGTGTCCAAGTAAAGGGGTAGCCGGAAAAACCCTGGAATAAATCCATTGCGAAGATATAAAATCAGAAATAAACAAAATGTAAGGGGAAAATTGGAGTTGCCTCGGGGAACATATTTAATGAAATTGTGAAATAATTATGGGATAAAGTGGGGCGAATTATATATCTGCACGTCCGGGGAGGCCTGACGGAGCTTATTGAAGGGGTAGAAACGATCAAATAAGAAAACTATTAGAGATTTTTGACAAGTTATGTTTCACATATAAACATGCAATTTTCTGAGTTCTTGGTAAAAGAAACTAAGAAAATCGGGCATGGAAACGAAGATTGGACCTAGGCGGTGCTTTTAAGAGTAATAAGAAAGTACAAGTATCATTAATAGTAGATATTTTTCACAAGTTAGATGTGAAACAAAAATAACTAGAATTCTACCAATTTAGGCAGAAATTCTAGGCAAATCATATATGCTCATGTGGAGAAAATGTATCCACATCAGGTAGGAAAGTAATTACAGCTTGACAAACAATTTACAAGAAGTTATACCAAAATGCAATCTAAAGAAAAACGTGGCGTCACGCACTCACCTGTATGGGTTTGTTAGATTTTATGGGGATCAGGTCAGAAGACACTTCGCTACGGGGTCAGGAGGTTTCCCGCGCCTGCGGCGAACATTCCAACATTCGGAGCCCAAATTGTGCGCCGTACGTCTCCCAGCGAATTTTAAAAAAAAAAATTCGCGACATCTTGTCGTAGGTCAAGATCCGTGCTTAGAAATAGGGGTGGGAAACGAAAAAATCGACACTTGTCAGAAAAAGCAAAATAAACAATCGATGGCCGGAAGGTTTAATCGTAACATTATACTTACGACGAAATGAATGCCAATACGATTGATCTCAGAAGATGCCCTGAGGTACAAGAGAAATAGTACAATGGTATTTTAAGTAGTATTTACGTAATCTATCGTTTTAGTATCTTAAATATCTAATTTAAGTCTTAAAAAGGCAAAACAAATAATCGGTAATTAAATCAATAATCGATCAATTTCGCGATCGATATCGTAAGGTGAAAGATGCAGCAAGCCCTAAGCATTGACCATAGGCAATTTAAAAGGTCTATATGTGGGAGATGTTGCCAGTCGGTAAAGACTGAAAATTATCCAAAGTTTAATGGAAAATAAGTAAAAAGTTAAAATACGACGTTACAGTATTTCTCAGCAATGGCCTTTAAAGAGAACTTTCCATTCCTATAAGCGGCAACAGCTTCATTTATAATATTTTCATCGTACTTTCTATACCTTTTCCCTCTGGGATCAGGTTTATAATCACGCGGCATTATGATTTGTACCTAAAACAGAAAAAAAAATGTAGGCGATGAAAATATTATTCTACCTCAATCTACATAATTAGTAACACTGTACATAAAACTAGGATTTAAAATCTAATTTTGAAGCTTGTAATTTAATAATACCTACCTACTAGTTGCCTCGGTCAATGACCTAATGATGATGATGATAATGATTGAATGATGGATGTACCTGAAGTACCTAAATCTTTAGACAGTACTTATATATCATCAATATATTCTTCGAATCTTAAAATACCCCAAAAATTCTAATACATTTTTCATAAAAATATCATTTCAGTAGGTAGCAGCCCTATCACATATTTTTCTAATCACCTCTTTTACGTGTGTATTGAACCCATACTACGTATCTATTCGCCCCATCACCGTTTCTATTATCCTCAATCAGAAATCAAAATTGACTAGGTTTACAATTTCGCAAATATGTCGAAATTTACAGAAAAGACGCACTTACCCTTTTATCAATATGGGTCACTAGGAACCAATGAATATATTGACACGTTATTATAGTACTAAACACTTCCTTTCACAATTAAAATAGATAAGTTAACAGGACCTCGTTGCACCTGCATTCAAAGAACTTACTTCAAGACTTTTATTTATTACTAGCTTTTGCCCGCGGCTTTGCCCGCGTAGTAATGTTGAATACTGGAAAATAAAAAAAAATCGGGGCCCAACTCAATTGAATCACTAAAATACGTATATTATTGCATTTTTTCCAAGCCGCTTGCAAGTCTTTAAGTTTGCTTGAGGATGACCAAATTTGGCATGTCGCGTTTGCAATACTTACTTCAAAACAAAGCCGTCTTGTTGAATTTTAAACAGACAGACAGATGGACATGACAAACTTATAAGAATTCCTCGTAGTACTACGGAACCCTAAAAATGTCTACTAATGACGCTATAGTTGCCGGGGCCTTTGACCCGAAAGATTACAATATTTCTTTGTAGACAACGTTTTTGACTTTTTTGTTGGAAGGTGCTAAAATAGCCAGGCTTTCAGGGGAGCTAACTCGCGAGCAAGCCACATAGAACTGACCATGCGAAAAACAGTCCTGCCTTAAATCAATACCAGCGTATTTTAAAGTTTGCCCCTGAGCCTTATTGATGGTCATGGCAAAACAAACTTTTAGGGGAAATTGAAGCCTTTTGAAGTCATAAGGTAAGTCACTGGGAATCATGGGAATACGCGGCACAAACATTGTTTCGCCATGGGAACACCCAGTCAAAATGATGGCCTCAACCAGATTACGATGCAGCATTTTTACTTGTAACCTGGTTCCATTACACAATTTGGGTGGTCTTAAATTCCGAAGGAGCATGACGGGTGTACCTTTCTTCAGGATAAGCCTATGATATGGTAGCCCCGCTGGTCTTAATGAATTTAAAAACTCAACTGGATAGTTTACAGAATCATCATTATTGCATACCGTATCAACAGAGTCAATGAAATGAAATAAGCTTAAGCAGAAAAAGTATGATAACAAAGAACGCAAAAATATGACCAAAATATTGCAAGAATTACGAAACTTCGATAAAATACAGTGCTGCACTGATCGCTTAGGTAGACTCGGTGTGGGTTGGAGTGGGGCGCGCTCGAGGTACAGCGCGTCATTATACACGGGTTTTAACGTATCTGAGCCGATGCGGGATGGACGTTTCGAAAGCGCTCTGCTTGGTGCGTGCACCGGATCAAGTACATGTGTTTAAAACATTTATTTTCTTACGCATAAACACTCGATTAGCTAATCTATAAATATAACATTTTTTTTCAAATGAAAAACTGACCCGTGGCCTTCCTTGACTTGACTTAGTTTTGAAATTGTTTGAAAATTCTGAAACATGTTTATGTTTATTTTATCTTATCTCTTAAGTCAAATAACTTAACAGCCTTAAATGAATGGTTTCGGCAAAATGGTATTTTAATGATACATTGAACCCCTTGCGAATTTTTCAAAATCGTTGCTGAGTGTGCGTTTCTCTGCATCAGCCCTTAACACTAATGGTATATCGGCCTACCCTGATTGGGCCATATTCACTACGCTGGCCCAGTGCAGGTTGGCGGATTCACATACACTATCGTATTTCTTCTCCGGAAATATGTAGGTTTCCTTCACCGAAAAGCCAGTGGTATTATCCATGCGTAAGTTTCAAAGAACTAATTGGAACGGGCTCGCCCGGGTTCGAACCCGCGACCCGAAGAATGTGAGTCGAGCTTGATCTCACTGAAGCTACCACAGCTTGAGCTGAGTGTAAGTTTACACCACTCAAAATTTAGTTTAGGCATTTAAAAGTAAGTTAATTTAATATTAAAAAATAATTTAGCAGCTTAAGCTGTACAGTATCTATAATAATTATGTCCGTCAAACAGTCGTCTGCGTGGACCTACAAAAAAATAGCCTATGTCCGTTTCCGAACCTTATGGTAGTTACCTATCCAAAAATGCAGCTCCATCTGTTCAGCCGACCAATAAATACGCCCATCCCCGTCCCCATTCCCAGCCTTATCCCTATAAGCGCCCCCTTCCCCATCCCCATCCCGATACCAAATGTCATTTTAATATGAACACGCCCATCCCCGTCCACATCCCCGTTCCCTCCCTCATCCTCATCCCGAACCCCATCCCATCCCCTCCCCCATCCCGATTTCAACTTTCATCTTAATATGGACTCGCCCATCCCCGTTCCCAGCCTCATCCACATCCACATCCCATCCCCACCTGTCTCCACCAAATCCCCACTCCATCCCCACCCATCCCCACCCCATCCCCATCCCCATTCCGATACCAATTGTAATCTTAATATTAACATGCCTATCTCCGTCCCGTCTCCGTTCCCAGTATCATCGCCACCCCCACCCCCACCCCCATCCCCACATCTATCCCCATCCCTATACCAAATTTCATTTTAATATGTACAGCCGTTACAAAGTTAAGGAGAAACAAACGTACTATCACTAAAACTTAGTTTTTTTTTATACTAACGGGTGCTGATTTTGAAAAAACTGTGACACCCGTATCTTCTTATTTTTATAGTAGAATATGTATACCAAGTTTTGTATCAATCGAACCAGAGAATAAAAAGTTTCATACAAACTTTAACACCCCATTTAACCCCCTTCGGGGTTGATTTTCGAAAAATCCTTTCTTAGTGGGCGTTTACTCCTTTCCAAAAACATACCCTCCAAATTTCAAGTCTCTACGTTTAGCGGTTTGGGCTGTACGTTGTCTATATGTCAGTCAGTCAGTCAGTCAGGACAAAGCCTTTTATAGTTATAGACTAGCTGCTGCCCGCGGCTTCGCTCGCGTGGGTTGTATAACAGGTAGATACGATATTAGAATTTAGTCTATAACCATACCGTGGCTTTAAACTGATTAGGCTACCACCTTAAGCCCTGGTAGCTAATTGGTAGACCACTCGACTTCGACTCAAAATCGTGAAATAGCGGAATTCTGGATCCGTACCAATGATTTCTTTGGAGATTATGTGAGTACGGATTTTCATACGACTGGCTCTTTGGTGAAGGACATTTCGTGAGGACCTGCTTACTTCCGGAGAAGATATTCAATAGTGTACGTGATTCCGCCAACCCGCAACTGAGCCAACGTGGCTCAATTGCCCTTCTAGGGTAGGCCATGGTCTAATAATATACTCTGCCAGGTATGCCATTCCGATTTGGCAAATGTCACGTGGGTGACACAAGCCTACGTCATAGACGTGAAATTACCAGTAGCGTAAATCATAACTCCCCGTCCTCCGTATATAACCAATGTTTTTTATAATTAATAAATTATTAACAATTTTTGATTGGCAATTTTCCAATTTTGTTGCCATAAAGTGGCAACTGGAGTGACGTAAGCAAGTGTCACTCCCGGAGTAGCAGACATTGTTTTATTGGATCATGGGGTAAGCCTAAGTCAGCAGTGGATATTAGAAAGGCTGATTATGCTTATGCTATACGCTATGACCTCGCCGAGTTTGATGCTTTAATGTTTTTACAATTTGAGATAAATACATTATATCCTGTTTACATTTTCATCGTCATCTTCAATCATTTTCAACCCACTGCTGAGTATGGGTACCTTCTTTAGCGCGTCATCTCTTCTAGTCCTGTGCCTGTCTCATTTACTGCTTTTGCCTTAAAAATGTCACGCAATCAGCGAGCTGCTGGCCTGCTCGGTAGCCACTTTCCGTTCCGCGCCCACCGTCCCTTGACTACTTTAGTCTACCGCCCATCTTCCCTTATCACCAGTGTCCTGCTCATCTTCACTAGAGTCTCGCTATCCATTTAACCACCTCTTCAGCATTCGTTCGCAGTAGAATCTCCATGTTTGGCATACGGTCTAGGAGAGTGATGGCTAATATGGCCCATTCCATTGCACTTTGGACTACTTGGATTTTATGCGTGGTATTTAGTGACCACGTATCAGCACCGTTATTGATGATAAGCAAGATTCATTGATTATACCTTGGTCTTCAGAATATGTGGGACTTGAAGACGTCATCCAATTTTCCAAAAACAGCCCTTCCGAACGCGGATGTCGTGATTTGATATGATCTTTCAGGGTTGACTCATGGACTTCTTTGAGCATACTTTAGAGGTCAGCCACGTTCTCTGTCATCTGCGAAACGGAGACGTGTTATACGTGTGCCATTGATATTAAAGACCTCTTTAAGCCCATTCAAGAGTCTTTACGAAGTCTTCTAGCACGTGCTTCTAGCTTCGTGAAGACCTTGGGCATTTAAAAGGCTATGACAGTTTTATGAATTGATCATATTTTCTTTCTTACTTTTCTTTCATTGGACCATGTAAGATGTCTCTGGAAAAATAGACTAAGTATCTCTCCAAGCCATAGCCTAACATCCTTTATCCCCCCACCCCCATTATTCATCCATTTAGGATATGAATATCTCAGTAGTACAAACTTACATTACAAAAGGAAACTTGCCTAAATTCACATCTTTGGCTTCTTCAGCTTTTCTTCATATCTTGTTTTGCAAAGTTTTGCAGTATCGTTGACTTACTACACTTCGTCACATTTATTTATGTGAGGTGCCAGGATCGTTTTTTTTTCCAAAAACAACGGTATGGTCAAGTGGACCCGCTGGTCTACTGGCGAGTTCCAGCTGACCGAAGACTCCATTACGTTAGTTTCCAACCATAAGCCTAAATAATACATTTAGAGTTTTTTACATCGAAAATCAAGAACTTCAAATACAAAGTTTCATTACATTTCTATGGTTATATACGGGATTATGTCCGTCAAACAGTCGTCTGCGTGGACCTACAAAAAAATAGCCTATGTCCGTTTCCGAACCTTATGCTATAACTACCTATCCAAAAATGCAGCTCCATCTGTTCAGCCGACCAATAAATACGCCCATCCCCGTCCCCATTCCCAGCCTCATCCCTATAAGCGCCCCCTTCCCCATCCCCATCCCGATACCAAATGTCATTTTAATATGAACACGCCCATCCCCGTTCCCTCCCTCATCCCCATCCCGAACCCCATCCTCACCCCATCCCATCCCCACCCCCATCCCGATTTCAACTTTCATCTTAATATGGACACGCCCATCCCCGTTCCTAGCCTCATCCACATCCACATCCCATCCCCACCTGTCCCCACCAAATCCCCACCCATCCCCATCCCCACCCCATCCCTATCCCCATCCCGATACCAATTGTAATCTTAATATTAACATGCCTATCTCCGTCCCGTCTCCGTTCCCAGTATCATCGCCACCCCCACCCCCATCCCCACATCTATCCCCATCCCTATACCAAATTTCATTTTAATATGTACAGCCGTTACAAAGTTAAGGAGAAACAAACGTACTATCACTAAAACTTAGTTTTTTTTTAATACTAACGGGAGCTGATTTTGAAAAAACTGTGACACCCGTATCTTCTTATTTTTATAGTAGAATATGTATACCAAGTTTTGTATCAATCGAACCAGAGAATAAAAAGTTTCATACAAACTTTAACACCCCATTTAACCCCCTTCGGGGTTGATTTTCGAAAAATCCTTTCTTAATGGGCGTTTACACCTCTCCAAAAACATACCCTCCAAATTTCAAGTCTCTACGTTTCGCGGTTTGGGCTGTACGTTGTCTATATGTCAGTCAGTCAGTCAGTCAGGACAAAGCCTTTTATAGTTATAGATGTTGGTCAAACTTTGCGTCAGTTCAGTGTTGCTATTTCAAGAAAAATAATACTATATTCGTAAAAAAAAATACATTTCGGAACTTTTTCTTTCAAAATGTGTGGCTATAATAGGTTAAAAAACTTTTCTAGTTTTGTATCTATTCACCCCTGCGATTTTATTCACCCCGTTTTACTGAAAACTGGGCAACTGGTAGAATAAGCCTAAGTACCGTTTATTTTATAAGTGCATACTTCATCATCATTAGCCCAGAGACGTCCACTACTGAACGAAGGCCTCCCCCTTAGACCGCCACTCTGTACGACAACGTGCCATTTGCATCTACCGGTTGCCCGCGACTTTACAGTGTCGTCGGTCCACCTAGTGGGAGGCCTTCCTACGCTGCGTGTTCCGGTTTGTGGTCGCCACTCAAGAACCTTTCTTCTCCATCGGATGTTAGTTCTTTGAGCGATGTGGCCTGCCCATTGCCACTTCAACTTGCAAAGCCTGCGAGCTATGTCGGTGACCTTGGTTCTTTGGCGAATATCCTCGTTCCGGATTTTATCTCAACATACTCCGAGCATAGCTCTCTCCATTGCCCGCAGTCACTGTTTGGCCGTAAAACGCATTTAAAAATAATGTGTTATGGGAGTATTGAGTTCCTTATGATTCATATTTATTAAGGAATGTGTACTCGAATCCAAATATGATCCAAATATTTTGGTTTGGTTTGTCGCTTACCTACAAGAAATCAATTCACTCGCTTGATCTGTAGTGTATGTTAGAATAAGTTCAGGAGTAATAAACAATCGTCCGGACTAGTCAGTCGTATTACTGCCTCGACTCCTCGCTCCGTACAACCTCACCTCATGGCGACCCTGCCAGGATGTAGTGGGGGATTGCCGGCAAGGGACTGCTGGAGGGGCCCGGGCGCATTTGGCTTAACAAGCCATCTCTTCTGGCTGTCTGAAGGCTGGTGATGCGCTCATTTGCTGTGATGAGTTTTGTCTCCATCGTTGCGAATTTGGAAGATACAGTTGTTGATAACTCATCGAATTTTCGAGCTAAATCCTTGTTGCTCTCTAACACGTCACTGATCATATCTATCACTTTATCCAGCTTTGAGTTAACCATCTGGACTCCTGGGAAGACCCCTCCTGCCTTCTTAGGCTTCTTTCCGAAGCCAGGTGAGTCCCTTATGTCATCCTGAGGTCTGCTGTCTTGGATGGACCTCTTTAATGTGGCTGTTGAGCGGGCACGAGTGGTTATGGGAGGGAGGTTGTGCAGACCTACCTGCTTGATCCCCGTATCCTTAACAGGTACTAGAGGGACTGGGTCAGCATTGGGATGAGGGGATGGGGCGTCCTCCTCCTCATGATCACTACCTGACATTTCCTGTCGGCTCTGGAAGGAGGAGGGAATGTTTGCCTTGGGCATGGCGGGGTTGGGGGATGGATAGTTAACTGAATTTTGATGAATTGAAGTCATCGAGATTGGAATCTATCGGATTATCTACCGGGAAAGATATAAACAACTATAGCTTCGCTCCGCAGTTTCACCCGCGACTTCCGAAATACCAAGTAGCCTACGTGTTATTCCAAAGTAACTACCTCTATATCGAATTTCATCCAAATCATATCAGCCGTTTCAGCGTGAAGGAGTAACTAACATACGTACACATAAACCGAAAACTTTCGCACATTATTCAACCGTAAACATTATTTGAAATTTAATAATTATATTAAAATTTGTGTGATTTGTGGACATATGTATTACTTACTACTAGTTTTTTAGTAACCTGGCCCTGGAACCTGGGCATGTCCTTAAACTGCAACCAAACCCACCGGAGGACGGGCAGCAGCATCCTCTTGGTTAACGGTGGTGACCATTCTGCGATCCCCAAGCCGCCTGCCAAGCGTGGGGATTATGGAAACACCCCTCTATTAAGAGGGAGGCCTTCGTCCAGCAGTGGACGTTTTATGGCTGACGACGACTAGTTTTTTATGGATTGATGAGACGAGCGATACGTTCGGCTGGTGGTAAGCGTCACGCCTGCCCATAACAGCTAGCAGTGCCAGAACTTCTGAATACAATCCTGCGCCGCACTGCCCGTCACCCTGAAGAGATGTGAAATCTCTTCATGCCCAGTAATATCTCTGGTGTCACTGCCCTTCAAACCGCTTAACAACAACAACATTAATGCTTGCACACTACTGGCTTCGCGGTTGGATAACTGGCAAAGGTGTGGTACTTCCCCAGGCGGACTCTGCAATAGAGGCCATACTACTACTGATAGAGACCTACCACTACAAATAGAGACCTACCACTACAAATAGAGACCTACCACTACTAAAGAGCTATCAAATGACTATTTTATCATTACGTAGCTTAAGCAGTTAAATCATACAAATAACGTGTTCTCATTGACACATAGTTCACCGGTAAACAACCGTCTTATCAGAAGTATCCGAAGACGAAGGACCCCCCTCCGTCTTAGAACAAGAGTCGGCCATACAACTCATCGAGGCAGCGTTGCCAATTTTCCTTCGGCCACTTACGAAACCAAAATTCGAAACCAGTTCTTAAATAAGAATTATTTTTCTTCTTACGAAATTGGTTTCGGTAAAAGAATAATATTTATTATCTCGAAATTCATTTCGATAAAATAATATGGTTTCGTCTTACGAAACTATCAAATCAAAATATACGTACTCGTACAATATATAGTCTGTTACCGGCAAGTAGGCTTTTTTGAAAGTAAAGTAAAGTCACAAAAAAAACAAAGTATGACTTTTTTTTTTTTTTGTGAGATAGAATATAAAACTGACATTCATTGACTAAATTGACAATCGAATTGTGTAAATATAAATAGTAAATTGATTATTGAGTGTCATAATCCTGCTTATTTAACGTCATACTGAAAACAGTTAAAAAAAGACATAATGTTCATTCGATAATGGTTATATAATTAGTTAAAATTGTTACAAAAAACACTTAATAATGCAACGAAAAAGGTGCAATAATTTCGAGGCAATGGCCAACCGAGTTTTTTTTTTCTTTAAGCTGTTGGATTGTTAATTTTATTTCTTCGTCTATCTCCATGTAGTTTTTATTCTTTTTGGACTTTTTGTTGCTAACGACGGTTTCATTTTTCAAAACATCCAGGACTTGAGCTAATGTTGGATTCGTACGCCCGATGAATCTGTTTATCTTGGAATGCCACCCCTCCAAGTGGTTCGTTGTTCTTATTTCTTCATCACTGCAGCAGCAAACTTTGTGAAAATTGTTTTGCTCAAACCATTGCCTTTTAAAATATTCGTTAAATTTTTGTACTTCTATGCCATTTGGGCTTTTATCCATTACATAGTTATATCCTTTATTTATAAACTGTTGTGGTAAGCGGGCTAAGCCTGCACAGCGAGCTACGTGTCTCTTTTTGACACTAGATTTTAAGTTCATTTTTTTTGCCTTTCGGAATAATGCCCTATTGAAATGAAAATAGCACAACTTTATTTCGATTAATGGAAAGACATCTCTTATTCCTAGCATTGCTGCTTTCTCAAAATCCAAAGTAATCTTCTGGGGTTCAAATGATGGAATTTGTGATTTTATTAATCGGAATAATAGTTGGTAAGTTTCTTTTTTCTTGTTTTCCAGAAAGGCAAAAATTAGAGGGATTAATGACATAGTCTTTTCATCATAGCCGTGTATAGAATATAACTGCTTGAAACACCGTGGGCAAGACTTAAAGGTTCCGTCGCAGTAAATGTGTTTATAATTTGTGATTTTTTGTCTTGCATTTGCTGTGCAAAATACTAGCATGCGATTTCCATCATCAATGAAATCAGCTAAGATCAAGTTTTCAAATTTTCCGGGAACGACTACTTCGCTAGGTAGTGTAAATCTCTGTTTCGTGACACCTAATACTTTGTTGCGTTCGTTGTGTAGTCCAGTTTTAATATTACTATAACTTGGCAATTCACTAATCATATCAAATCCATTATTTTCCATATCAGCCATCATATCGTCATATTGTTTTTTTATTGAGACAAAATTAGTACTCACTTTTTGTTTCAAATTATCCAAGTTTTTAAGATATCCTGTTTATACAATATCCCCTTTACAGTGCTTCTCGTGCTTGTTTTGTTTTATAATTTCATTCTTACAATTAATAGTAAAGTTACCTTTGCATCCCAAATGTTCAGTTTCGCAATAATAAAATGTGTTGCCGTTTTTGTAAATTTTCTTTCTATGGTACTTACGCCCTTGATATAGAGCTGCCACCCCTCCTCTTTTAGTACTTATAAACTCAATTTGTCTTGTATTCATTGTAAATACTGCAATTCGTACTATATCCAGTAAATTAATGCAATTTAAAATGCTTAGTAGCACTTCCGTACGTACTATACAATTACTATCAGCACTTGACATATATCATTGAAGATAGTGACAATATATGTCATTTTAATTTAAAGATAACTTCATGATGTGTTAATGGACAGTAAATAACTTCTTACACATCTAAAGAGATTGGATTTAAAAAACAAACAAAGTATGACTGACTTTACTCTACTTTAAAAAAAAGCCTACTTGCCGGTAACAGACTGTGTATGTATATTTTGATTTGATGGTTTCGTAAGACGAAACCATATTATTTTATCGAAATGAATTTCGAGATAAGAAATATTATTCTTTTACCTAAACCAATTTCGTAAGAAGAAAAATAATTCTTATTTAAGAACTGGTTTCGAATTTTGGTTTCGTAAGTGGCCGAAGGGGCTAATTTAGCGACTTTGTCACTAGATTCAGCGACATTTTCACATAAAAAGCGACATTTTGATGGCTTTTAGCGACAAAAATAATTTAACGACTTTCTTAGCGATTTTTTATAGTGGTATTTTTTAAATAATTACTGACTTAATAAACGAATATCCATCGTTTTTTTCTGTACATACTAATATGTACTCTATTTCATTGAAATAAGATCCAGTTGTGTTTATTTAGCTTAATTTGTTGCCAACTCAAGAATGACTAAAAGGCATAGGTATAGTACCTACCGTCAATCATCGTGCTAGTAGGGGAATCCCTTTCTCATGTTTGGTTTTGTTATTATTCATCCGTCATTCACTCCTTATAAGAAATTTGATATGGTCTGTTGCTTTGCTAGCGAAATAATAACGTAATCGAACATTTGTCTCAAACAAATAACCTTATGCGTTTTATTAGTGTTTAGTGAGTTACCGATAATGGAATTAATAATAATAATAATAATAATAAAGTTTATTTCGCATCTACAAACATCATCTTATCATAAAATCGAACATTGGTATAAAATTCCTAAATTAATAATCCTGATTGGATGACTATGGTACCCAAACTAGGATTGCCCTGTAATATGGTATACCAAGGCCTTCCTCCACTTTTATGCCCGCCTTCCACTGCGAAAGGGTAATGAGCGGAAACTGAGCTGATGATCTGAGCGGACCGGAGTAAAAATAGTTGTACACTTCCACTAAGAAAGAGTTTCAGATTTTGCCTTCCACTGCCAGAGGGCTTTGCGGAGCGAGTGAGGTGGGAAATGAGCGGGGTCGGATGAGCGAGTTGTTGGCCTTCCATTGCCACCGGCGCGGCGATGAGCGAGGAGGCGCAGAAATATCTCAGTGCCAGGCGATCCACAGAGGAAGCAAGTCGCGCGGTATATTTTGCGATAACGATGTCTGACGATTCCAGTGAAGAGGATTACGTAAATACTATAAATAAATGCTTGCTACTCTACCATTATAACGAAAAAAAGAAGCGTAACAAACCAAGATTCTGGATAAGCGACCATATTAGAGAGAGACCTATCAAGGGTGAATTGATGCGGATGTTCTACGATTTACAAGACGAATATTTCAAAAACTATTTTCGAGTCGATAGAAAACAGTTTGAAGAATTATTATCACTCATAAATGAAGATATTACAAAACAAGACACAAACTTTAGAAAAGCTGTTTCACCAAGAGAAAAACTTGCGATCACTCTAAGGTAAGAAATAAAAACCCCTATTTTTTATGACTTTATTAATAGAAAGAAACTTACAACTAGTACTATGTGTTGATATTCTTTTCTTTAATCAAACGTATCATTTTCTTAAATCAAAACAGTTTATTTTAAGGAAGTTGTTCATAACTCGTCGTCGGAGGCGATTGTGCAGATACTGATGATGTAGATGCGGTAGAGTAACCATAACCTGTGTTATAAGATTCCATTTCTTCTTCAGTGTCACACACAATTTGTAAAACCTTTTTCTTAATTTTATTTTGGAAATAAATTGGCATATTTTTGGCTGTTTGGGCCATACTTTCGAAAAATAAATCCATGGGATGTTTTTCTTGTTGTTTTTTTCTAATATTGTCTCTTTCTTCCTGACGTCTGTTATGATTTTCTTCTATATCTTTAATAATATCTATGATATCAACATCATTCTTTCTTTTTCGTGTTGTTTGTGTTTCTTAATGACTACAAAAATACTTGCCGGGAGAGAAAAAGAATATGTATATATATTGAATGGGTTTAAGGGGGGGACTGGAAGGAGAAATAAACTATAGGGATCGTCTACAGCTTGAAGGTGAGTACCAGATTAGGTATTTAGCTAGGCGATGATTGTAAGAAGGGATTCAGTTTTATCGTAATTAAGAGATAGTAACCAATTTGTTAACGCAGTTTTGCATAAAAAGCGTGACACGGAGTAGAAGTTTACAATTTTATTAATTTTGTTATATAAATACGCTCTAAGATAATACGGCTGACTTCTCGCAAACGTAGTGGAACAGGGTATAGTTTCACAAACTTTTGGTTTAGCAAAACGTGGTTTAGGATTGTCAGGGTTAAATTTAACTGTTTTGTGATGCAACAGGATGAGGTTCAAAATGAACAGTTGGCGAACAGTCAGAACTTGGGTCTCACGATACAAGCATTCAGTGGAATATCTGAAAGGCTTATAAGATATAACAACTAACCGGTAAAGAAGAAAAGTTTATAGCCAAAAGTATAAAAAGGAATGGAAAGATTCTCCTGAATATAAAGGATGGCTGGCTCCTGTACAAGGGAATGATATTAAAGGTATGTGTCGTTACTGTCAAACCGAGTTCTATGGCAAAATAATTGACATAAAAAAACACGCTGAAACCAAAAAACACAAGAAAAAAGTGAACATAAAATGCACTCAGCAGTCCTTGCCAATGCAAAAAATAGTTGATGGCGTGAAAAAATCCAGTAAAGCAGAATTAGGGGTGTCCATTTAAAAAATACATCGATGTTTTTTTCGATGCAATACATCGCAACTATGCATCGATACTTTTCGATACATCAGTTTAAAACATCGATGTTATCCTAAAATCGAGTACTTTTTCTAACATTATTAAAAAATGATTAACAAAGGTAAAAAGTGTGAAAATATTCTTTATTTTTATTACAAAAAGTACAGTCAAGCCTATTAATTATGTATACACTGTGGAACCTTTTCATACTATCACTAACTCAATAGTCCTAGTACATCGAAAATATATCTACTTAACTTATTTAATGTGACAGAGTTCTCGTTTGAAGACATAATGAGTAGAGGCGTCTGTAAAAACGAATAAAAAATCAGCCAAAATAAAAATCCCAATAGAACACTGGAAATAGGGCCTATTTCCAGTGTTCTATTGGGATTTTTATTTGTTTCTTTTAGAAGACTTTGCAAAAACAGAAGTTTATTTAAGCGGGAACCTTTTAGTCGATTACGTTGTTGATTAACTGTTTGTGCAGCTTTTGAGAATAAACGTTCAGATGGCACTGAAGTCCCCACCATGGTGAGGTACTTGTAAGCGATTATATGTAGTTTGGGAAACTGAATTTTAAGATCATTCCATATCTCCAATGGATTTTCATTTAATCTTCCTACTGGACTACGTAAATATATAGACAGCTCGTCAGAAATAGTGCCGTCGGTCTTCGACGTTTTCCAGCTCTTACGGACTAATTTATGGTGATCTTCCCATAAACAAAAGTTATCTTCAGGTTTCTCAGAATTATCCGAAGAATCTGATTCTGCCTCATTTTGTGCTGTAGTTTTCATTAAATCTTTGACTTTTGCAACAGCTGAAGAGCAAGCAAGACGATTCGTGAAATGCATTTTCTTGAACCTTGGGTCCAATACTGTAGCTACGGCGAGAGGTGTCACATTCTCTATAACACCCATTCTTTTAGAAATCTCTTTTAAGACTAGCGATTGCAGATCTTTTCCAATAGAATCCTCGAGCTGAAGAGATTCTACTTTCAAAATAAGGCAATGGATAAGTGGAATTACCTTGCTGCTAGTGCAGTACTTATCACCTGACACTTCCTTGGTTACAGCTTCTATTGGGCGTAGTACTTGTAAAACTGAAGTAAGAATCGATAGTTCAGACGCAGTAAGCATCGGTGGTGCATTTCTATAACTAATTATTATATTATTAATGACAGCACGGAGCTCTAAAAACCTTTCGATCATGTAAAATGTGCTGTTCCACCTGGTCGGAACTTCTTGAATTAATTTAGTCTCTTTGTCAGTTGCTTTACGCAATTCGTTACTAGCGATATTGCTTTGTTTGAACCAAGTAACAATATCCTTGACTTTAGTGATTACATTTCGTAGGTCTGTACACTGTTGAATAGAATTCTGTGCCACCAAATTCAAGATGTGTGCAAAACATGGTATGTGTTTTTTCCCAAAAGCCAAATCTATGGCTTTTACCATGTTGGCTGCGTTGTCTGTCACCACAGCTGAAACTTTATCTTTGTCGATGCCCCATTCAGTGCAAGTGTTTAACAGCATTTCAGCGATGTGTTCTGAAGTATGACGTTCATTTGACTGGTACACTCCAAGAGTAATTGAATTTAATTCAATACCGACGCCGAAGTGTGCTGTTACTCCTAAAAAGCTCCTCATGGTCATTGTTTCAGTCCACATGTCAGTAGTAAGAGTAATATTTTCAATATTTGCCAACTTTTCTTTAAAGACTATCGACAATGCTGCGTATTTGTCATCAACCCATCGAGTCAATGTCGTCTTATTGGGAAGTTTATAATGTGGTGCAATAACTTTAATTAAATTGCGAAAGCCTTCATTTTCTACAATTGTAAATGGCTGATTGTCTTTACAAATCATATAAATTAAGGCATTATTTATTTTTAGACTTTTGTCACCACTTGCCGAATAAGCGTAAATTTCTCCAAAACTTGACGTAATAGACTTTTGACGTTTTAGAGCCGGCGCACCAACGGCAACATCATTTATTTCAATATTTTTTATAGCATCCTCAGCAGAGCTTGTCGATGGAAGCGAATCAGCATCTTTAGTGACGTATTGTGTAATGCTACTTGTTTTATCAATGTCGTTATTAGAAGTTCCCGAACTTTCATTCTTAAACTCTTGAAAGACAGCCTTGTGAATATTTTTTATATGACCAATTAAATTAGTTGTATTGCCACATGATTTTATGACTTTTTGACAAAGTCTACATTTTGTGGACTTACTGTCTCCTTCAATTTTTTCGTAAAACTTCCATATACCACTCTTCTTGGAGGGTGCCATACTGTTGAAAAATCAATCTGAAATAAAAATAGTTGAATATTAAAATTATTAAAACTATAATCGATAAATCCATCAATCGATAATGTCACATCACTAACCATCACCATTGCCTGGTGAGAGTGTAAGTGAAACAATGAGGACTTGCAAATTACAATCAAGGACATACAAATACATAATATCAAAATAATTAGATGTTTATTCTATTCATAAACGAATTTACTTTTGTTTTAGTTTACATGAGAATAAAAAAGATAACCTAACCATACTTTATTAGACTACTTACTTGACCAATCAATAGATAATGAGCGGTTATTATATCCAAAAATCCTCTTCTGTTCTGTAAGGTATGCAGATTGCAAATTTACGACACAATTAAATCCAAATGTAATTAAATGTTTTCACTTTAATCTCATCAAATTATCGAAACACAATCAAAAACTCCAACGGTCGATTGATGTTGTCAAACTTTTTTTTTAATTCTTTGTCTGTCACGCACTGACGCAGTGTTACCAATGTCAATTTCTAGATTCCGCCAACCGCTAACTAGCGCCACTAATAGGTTTTATTTTTGTCCTCTAAAATAAGGCAATTGAATCATTATAATATAATCAGTAGTTAGACAGTTACCATTTATTCGATGTTTCATGAAATACATCGATAAATCGAAGAAATCAATAGCTTTTCAAAACATCGGATCGATTCGATGTATCGTAATGTAAACATCGAGTGAATTCGATGCATCGATGTATATCGAATATCCCTAAGCAGAAGCATCACTTGCCCTTTTTATTGCTGAGCATTGCTCAGTTTCGACAGTAGATCATCTTGGCGAACTGTGTAAAAAAATATTCGATGACTCCAAATCCAGTAATGACCTACATTTACACCGAACAAAATGTTCGAACATATTAAGTGAAGTACTGGGCCCACATTTTAAGAATATTCTCAAACTTGATATCGGTGACCAAAAATTCAGTCTTCTTTTGGACGAATCTACTGATGTAAGCGTGTCAAAATATTTGGGGATGGCCATACGATATTTTAGTGAGTCACAAAAAAGAATAGTGTCAACATTTTTGTCACTAACACCTATTGAACAAGCTGATGCCAGAAGTTTAGCTGATGCGATCGCAGTAACATTAAAGGATCATAATTTAGACATTGGAAATTTGATTGGAATAGGAACAGACAACGCTTCTGTGATGACAGGAGTCAATAATGGCTTACACAAGATATTGCAAGTTGATTATGGATTAACAAATCTAATACTAGTGCGTTGTGTATGTCATTCACTCCAGCTAGCAGTGAGCCATGCTTCTGAATCTACGCTTCCTCGTAATGTTGAATATTTGGTAAGAGAAACGTATAATTGGTTCTGCCTATCTCCAAAACGCCAAGGAGAATACAAACATATATGAGACAATAAATTGCGGAAAGGAGCCTTTAAAAATACTAAAAGTATGTGCAACTCGATGGCTGTCCATATATCCAGCTGTTTGTCGTATTTTGCAATAGTGGAATGAACTGCAACTGCATTTTTCCATTTGCAAAAGTAGAGAAAATTGCTACACAGCGGAGATTCTACATGCCATGTTTGAGGATAAAAGTAACTTGCTCTATTTAACCTACATCCAGAGCGTACTAGGAGAAGTACAAAATACCTTGAAAATATTTGAGGGTGAGAACACTGATCCTACTAAGATGCTGGATAGTCTTATGCCCGTTTTCACCAACGATCCCTAAGTTTAGGGTAGCCCCTAAGAAATTTTAAGTGTTCGTTTCGTTTTCACCATTACTTAGGGGACACCTAATGTTGCTAAGGTGACCCTTAAATTTAAGGGTCCAATATTCGGCAACTTAGAGCTAAGTGGCAGTTTCAATTTGTTGTTGAACGTGTATTACGAATTTATTTTACGCGAAATGGAAGATATTATTGAGAGTTTAGAAGCTATCGAAACTGTGGATTTAGTTTCTAATCAAAATTTATTCAGACGGCCTCATATATATCGCGAAAGACCAGATTTTTTCTATAAATATGACGATCTGGATTTCTTTACAAGATTTAGGTTGTCCAAGGAAAGCGTGTTATTTTTGTTAGAAAAAATAGAACACTTTTTGGAATATCCAGATGACAGGTATGATGATTTTTTACTACCTACCTACTAACCTTAATTAATAGGTAGGTACTAACTATTTTTAGATGTAGGTACCTATAAAATATAAATAATCCAAATGCTTCAATAGGCAGTGCATACCTACCTACTGACAATATTATCAACCCTTATAATCAAAGCATGGGCATTGACAAACTGTTAGCGTTTTTATTCTTATCCAATAAAATACCTACCTAATTCACCTACTTTTACAGGAACAAGTCAGTACCACCAATGAACCAGTTATTGTGCGCATTGAGATTTTTTGCCACTGGAAATCATTTACTCGCAGTGGCTGATATGGGAGGAATCAGTGTAGCTACTTGTAGCAGGGTAGTAAAAAGGGTTTCCCAGGCAATTGTAGGTCTTCGAGGAGAGTTTATAAAATTTCCGGACACTGAAGAACAACAGTGTAGAGTGAAGCAAGATTTTTTTTAAATTGCTCGCTTTCCTAATGTTTTGGGTTGCATAGATTGTACACACATTAAAATACAATCACCAGGTAGCTACACATTTGAATTATTATTGTACTACGAGTACCATTTTAATTGATTCTATACAAATACTAACTTATTCTCAATATTTCAGGTGGAGAAGATGCTGAAATCTTTCGGAACCGAAAGTCATACATGTCTATCAATGTACAAACAATAAGTTTATCTAATTTGCTGATATCCGATGTGGTTGCACGTTGGCCTGGATCAACACATGACTCTGCTATTTATCAAAATAGTAGAAGATATGCTCGATTTGAGAGAGGTGACTATGCAGGTGCATATTTGTTAGGTGATAGTGGTTATCCCTTGAAGGTAAGAAAAAAAAACAATTTTTGCTATGTACTACAATTTAAAG
Source organism: Erannis defoliaria (assembly GCA_905404285.2). Taxonomy (NCBI): domain Eukaryota; kingdom Metazoa; phylum Arthropoda; class Insecta; order Lepidoptera; family Geometridae; genus Erannis; species Erannis defoliaria. Next base: position 2,515,175 of record FR990066.1, on the reverse strand, counting down.
ATAAAATTATTATTATAAACAGACTAATGGAAACATTTTATAATTATAACTATTCCGTCTTCTTCTGTTGTACACCAAATAGGGTTTCTAAGTTTAAAGCACCACCTGGAAAAAACAAAACTTTGTTATTTCAAAGCCATCTTCTAACACCATATTTAAATCCTGCTACTTTTGGACGGAGAAAGTACAATGAAGCAAAAACGAGGAATGTGGTGGAAAGACAGTATGGGGTTCTCAAAAGAAGATTTCCGGTCCTTGCTTTGGGCATACGTTTAAAACTGCAGACTGCAGTCAATGTTATTGTGGCCTGCTGCATTTTGCATAATATTTGTATACTCAGAAATGAAAGGGAGCCTGTAAACGATGCATATCTTCCCAATTTGGAAGAGTTTATTACCAGAGGGCAAATACCCAGAATGCCAAATAATGACGACCTCACTTATGGATCTGTAAGAGATCGAGTTACTCAGTATTTTGAAGATATGTATAGAATGTAAAGTAAATAATAAGTTCCTCTGATTGTTATCTGTAATGTAATTGTTACTGTGTATTGTATAAGTTAGTAAATAATATGTTTCTCAAATTGTAATCTGTAGTGTAATTGTTTCTGTGTATTGTATAAGTTTTCTTAATTGTAATAAAATATATCACCTTTTATTTGACAAAGTATTTCATTTTTGATTTCAAATTCTTTTTCAGCCGCTTTAAGTTGGAAGTCATATAACCTTTGTTTAAAATTTATTTCTTCATCAAGCAACTGTCGCTTTAGGTCTTCAATATCAATTTTTTTTTTATTAACATCTTTAAAACTACTACAGAGAGAAGACATAGCCTCTGTCCGCTCATTCATCTGAGACAGTACAGGTCGTCTTCTGGACCACAGAGGCGTCTTTCTAATAACTTCTTCACTTGGTATTTCAACCTAAAAAAGAAACAAGTATTGAAGTTAAAAACCCAACTGTTATTATAAATGTATAATATTAAAATGATGGGAGCCTATGACTCTCCAGGTCAAAGATGAATCAAATAGCATCTCTTAAAGATAATATGAAAATAATGAAAAGATATTTATATTTATAGTTTGTGAAGAACAAATAGAAATAATGATTTATTTGTAATAAATAATTCCTATTGCTTAGGTACTTTAAAGCTGTGGTAGCCTAATAGGGAGATCTCTTGGCTTCATTATCGTGAGGTTGCGGTCCAGGCCCATACCTATGAGCTCTTTGGATTTTATGTACGGAGACTCACCAGTGAACTCGCACCCCACAACTGGGCCAGCTAGGCCTAAGTCCAGCATTGGACAATTAATTCAAAAGGCTGATTATGCTTAGGTACTAACATCTCTGTACACTGCTTCTTGAGGTTCTACAATCATCGTTTCGATATCATTTTCTTTATCTATAAATATAAATTTTGTGGCATCTTCAAATGTGTTATCCACACAGTCACTGTCTGGGACACCTATGATTCCCGTGCAGCCTCGGCCAAGTATGGAACACACCTGTTCCAAAATTGGGTCAATTTTTATCATAGATGGTCCACCTCCTGTCTGAGTAGTATCCCTTCTTATAGCAGTATAGTATATTTTACTTTCACTTTTTAACTTTTCCCACATCTTCATAAGAGACTCTTTTGATCTGAAAGGTGTAAGTAAAGCGTTATTATAACTCCCTACTTGTTACTCAATGGATGAAAATGAGTAGATCCATTAAATTAAAAACGAACCTGTAAATTGACCCTGCTGTATTAAATGAGTCCATAACAGCGATCCAGGCATACGATTTTGCTTCGTTTGTTGATCCATCCGTTTTTTTATTCAGTATGGTATCTTTGTGTTCTATGAGTAATTTCACAAGCCTATCTTTTTCGTCACTAGTAAAGTTTTGACTCCTTTTTCTTTTTTCTGCCATTTCTCGATAATTTATTGAAATATTAATCCACACGGACAACAATATTTTAAATAGCACGAAAACAATGCACAAGTGGCACAACAACAAACAAATTCGACATTAACCTTCAATCAAAACAAAACTCTGTCAAATTTTCACTTTTTTAATAAAATGGCCTCGGCATCCTATGATATTCAGCCAGCAATATGAATATTACATGTTTTTTTTTGCATTTTAAATGAAGTCATGTGCGTTCTATTAATTTTTGTATTATGATTTATGAATGAACATGAAATCATCATGTATTTTCAATAAAATACAAATCGTAAATGTTATCGGTAAATGTGCGATTTTCGGAAACTCTACGTCAAAAAAAAACTGTCACTTATACAAGTGCCCCTTAGTTATGTATCCCTCATCTTGGTGAAAACGAATTTAGGTAAGGGGCTTATTTAAGGAGTCCCTCAGGTTAAGGGACCTTTAGTAAGGGGGTGTTTTAGGGTTCGTTGGTGAAAACGGGCATTACACTACTTCTCCAATCTATGAGCAAGAGAGTAGTCTACCAACTAGCCAATGTAAACGTCCTGACAACGGAAATTCTGGAAAGCCATATAAATCCATTTACTACTCTGGGCTATGCGTTTGAACAGTGTGTCGGGACCTTAAATTTGAGTGATGACAATATCAAAATTGTTAAAAAAAGATGCATCAATTTCACACTCAAACTTATCTCGGAATTGCAGAACAGGCTTCCGCCAAATATCGAAATTTTAACAAAAATTAATCTATTGTCTGTGAGCGAAATTTTGATGACAAAAACTAATGACAGTGATGTTATAGACTTGGCTAGAGAATTAGGAATTACGAGTGTTCCAGCAATAGTAAAAAATTCTCAACAATGGAATAATATTAACTTTGTTAAATGGAATAACATTCAAAATACAATCGATTTTTGGGTTGAAGTTCACACATACAAAGATGCCGGAAACCACAATCCATTCCACGAACTATGCAGTCTTGCATTTACAGTTTTATCTTTGCCGCATTCAAATGTAGAAATCTAAAGAATTTTCAGCGCGATGAATTTAGTTAAATCAAAGCTACGTAATCGAATGGGGCTAGCAACCTTAAATTCGATTTTGATGATCAGATGTGTACTAAAATGTATGAATAAGACATGTGTAAGTTACGTGCTACCATCAGATGTTTTAAGGCAGATTGGAACAAATAAAGCGTACTCATTTAAAAATGAGCCACAACCATCTACTTCAAGCCTCGTAAGTTTGAGCGATTCAATACCCTTCCAAATCATCAATGATTCAGAAGTCGATACTGACGAAGATTAATAGAATCAAACGTATTCATTTAGAATAAGATACTAATTATAGTTAATGTATATTATATCACTGTGTATGTTGAATTGTTTAAGTAATAATTAATATTAACGAATAAAGAGAGATTAAAATTAAAGATCTAGGTACTTAGTATGGATTTTTATTTTGCCCTACATTAATTGGTGGTGGTGAATGAAGGTTAAAAAGGTGAATCTACCGAATGTTGGTATTTTCAAAAGTGTTTGGCTTCAAATCGCATGCACCACAATTGCCTTGATGAACCTACTTGTCTGATAATATGCGGGTAATGTACCATGAAGTGATGCTTTGGTTTTAAGTTATCTCTAAAAAGCATTACATAATTTTGATGGTGTTCAGATATTAAAGATTTAATAAAATTATAAAAAATTGCCAGACTGAATCGTCAGCGGGAACTAAATCTCCTACTAATAAAGGAAACAAGTAAACAAATGCCATCATTTCTGAAGCTGACATTTTAAACTTTCGTTGCATCAAATGTTCTCGTTTTATGCAAACTGACATATTATTTTGTTCTTTAACTGAGTAGTCAAATAATTTCAATCGATTATTAACAGTACGAAGATCAATAATGCATATTGTCTCTGTATAATGCAGAATTATGTGAGCTAAATCATAATGACACACCCCTTCAAAAACATCGTGCATAATATCTACACTGCAGTTGTCTACAACATGAAAACTGGGTATATTGCTAAAACAACAGTTTTCGTTAATGCCTGTTTCTGTAACGTTATTTCTTTCAGTGTCTTCTAAATAATTTTCATAATTTCTTAATAAAGCATCATCTTGTTTTGTTTGTATATGCATAACAGATTTGTGAGCTTTACATAATCTACAATACTAATTACTGCTGAACGATTTGGAATATCCAAGAATTGTGTTTAAACCAAGGTTGTCGCCTAAAATCATACCAAGTAAAAAGTAAACTTAGACGCTACTATTTTCAGGTGTATTGATCTCAATACCCTCTTTTTCTAAATATATTAACTCATTTATGAGATCGTAAAATGCTGAGTGGTTGCCATATATTTTATAATTGGAGTTAAATAACATTGCAACAAAAATGTTATCCAATAATGAGAGGTATTTAAGAGGAATTGTAGGAAATTGATAATACACAGCGGATATAGAGTGTACACCACTGTGACTGCCTAGCGGGTTATTGCACTCAAATTCGTCAAAATATAAGAATAGTGGACAACAGTCTTCCGTTATGGTATGCAATTACTTTTGCCAAATGGAGCTATGACTAAAGTTTGGCATATCATGGTCGTTATTGTTATTTATTGGATCAGTGATAAATTTAAAAAAAAACTGGCAATTCAAAAATCTTTTAATGACCGATCTCAGTGACACTTTAGCACGAGTGCAAGGTTTCGGTAGAAGTAATGGTGTAGAATTGATGTTTGTTGTAAGACCTTCATGAATTGTAAACTTTTCAGGAGGAATGTAGCAATCCATGTCTGAAAAATATTTGATAAGTTGATGATATTTACTCACGTCAGTAAATGGATTAGAAATGAACTCGCAAATATTCTCTATTTTACTTTGATCTAGAGCTTAGAGCTAGACTTAGGTAATATGTCTTTGAGGATCTGACCAATTACTTGAGTAACGTGCATTTCAATGTTATTAATTACCCTTTGAGCAGATACGCGATTAAGTTCAGCATCACTATACAGTGTAAGTGCCAATGTGGCAGCTGATTTACGTAATAAACTTTTAGCAGTTTCGAAAGACTCTTCATGTAAATTATTCGATAATTTGACCAAATTTTCATTACCACAGCTAGAGACAGCACTATCACAATTACTAGGAATATTGTCGGTCAAACTATTATTTATCGCATCAAGTTCAGCAGCATTTGATGCAATTTCTGTGTTAGTGTGATGGGATATCAAATGGCTTCTAAAAGACAACTGGTCTTGGAATTCACGCCTGCAGTTAAGCTGTGCGCAGCAATAAGTAGCGTTAGGGCCTAGATTATGATAAAAATCGAAGTGTACTAATAAGATTTTGTAACTTTCCACGATTTCGTGACATATAAAGTACCGATACATTTTTTTGTGAATTTACATTACATCATTGTAAGTCAGACATAAATGAAAGTACACCAGACAGTTTTTTGTCGGATTGTAAGTCAATGCTATAAAAAGATTTCTGTATGAAGGTCCATATTTGTACAGCTTCTCGAGGATATTCAGCGTTTAGACAGTGGAACATTTTGAAGCACACGTCTAATGATTGCAAAAAAACTGTCCAGCTTGTACAGCACTTCATCACACGATACACAAAAACCTTGCACTTTTTCTTCTGATGGTCCAATAGCGATGATGAGGGGTTGGCAGCGCAATCCTTTTTCTAGTTGTGCCTTTCTCCAGCTGGTAAGTTTTGTAATTACTTCGCTGTCATTCTGAATGAATATTAAAAAAATATTTTTATTATTTGCAACTGTGTAGAACAAATGGATCACATTAAAAACCAACTTCAAAACTATATGAAAATCGTAACAAGTGCAATAAAATGAGAGGGTTGCCCTAGATTTTCCTGGGATCCCATCATCAGATCCTGACTTGGTGACAATGGGACCAAATTGGAAGTTTACCCTACCGAAAAAGTTTTTTTTTTAAATCTGCCATCAGTTAGCGGAGATATTGGTGAACATACATAATAAAATACAGTAGAATATAGAACTACCGCCTTTTTTGAAGTCGGTTAATAACAATAAAACATCCAATATTATCAAATATATCACCTGTACATGCAGAATAAAGGCTTTCTTCGCTTCTGTTATTGATGGTTTGTACTACGAAATCTTTTCGTCACGTGTTGAAGTTACCACGTTTAATGTTGGTGTTATTTTGTGGGCTATTAAGGCAGCAAAGCAATAGTCCCTTAAATCTAAAAAATATTTCACCATTAGCTAGGATCAATTTTTTTACACTAATAGTATGCAAATAAGTATTATGTAAGTATCTAAACAAACCTTCGCTTGGATGATCTTCGAGAATGTTTACATATTCCTTTGCCCCTTTAATGCTTTTATAAACTGGCAAAGCTTTTTCGAGGAACTCTGGCCACTTTTTATAAAGTGATAATTCATGCTCCGGGAATTTTACATTAGAATCCACTTCAATCTGAAATAACAAACATTTCACGATTTCAAAGCATTCAGGTTATAAGCACCACGGCGTCCATGACGCACTAACGTGTCTCTGGCTTTATTAATTCCAACTTGATACATCAACACCACACGTTCTTGAGACTTGAGACAAGTGGATCACATTAAAAACCGACTTCAAAAATATATGCTAAGTGCCAATAAAATTAGAGGGTTGCCCTCGATTTCCCTGGGATTCCATCATCAGATCGTGACTTGATGACAATGGGACCAAATTGGAAGTATACCGCTTCCGAACAAACGTTTTTTTAAATCGGTCAACAGTTGGCGGAGATGTCGGTGAATATACATAAAAAAATACAGTAGAACGTAGAACCTCCGCCTTTTTTTAAGTCAGTTGAAGTCGGGCTAAAAAGGGTCTTAACAGACAGACATACGACGGAACCCTAAAAGCCAATATTATGTCACAGGTTGGTAAGTAAGTAGTACTAGTTATCTCCTCATAAGAAACATCAGAAGTAGATGGTGATTCCACTACAGCTTCTACAGTTTCTAAAACAATACAAATAAAATAATATTTTAAATAAAACACCAATTGGTTGGAGTAAAAGCAACATCAACATCATTCAGGATAGAATACAGCAAATAAAGTGATATGGTTAAAATTTGACAGGTATTTAAATCGAACAATATGAAACTGATTTTGATAAACTCTCTATATAATATTATATGTAATGTAGGTATAAATGGTATGATCAAAATAATATTTAATTACCTTCAACATCATCGTCAGAAAAAGTAGGCACATTATGTAGCGTCTGTGACCAAAGTTCCATCAACGTGAGCGCTTTAAATCAGTGTTGCCGTTTAGGAAAAAAAAAAAGTCCCTAGACCTCAATGCAATAGTCCCTAGATTTTGAAAAAAAAAACGAATAAAAAATCCGCTAGAAGTCGCTAAATATTTCAAAATATTCCATGGTAACAAAATATGGTGTAAATAAAAGCAAATTTATATAATCCATTGCGTCATGTTCGACTTCGACAACTTCTAATGGCGCTGAAGCAGCAGAAGTTGATGGTTCCACTGTAGAAGTACTTGGTTTTTTAACAGTTTTTGTGATTTTGTTCAGGACATCATCTGGCAAGACATAGGTATAGCAATTGCGTTTTAAAATATTTAACTGGTTCCTTATAAGCAGTATGGAGTTTAAAGTGGTTGAAGCCAGCCTGTTCCTCAGTTTGTTTTTTATAATATTCATTTGACTGAACATTCGTTCCACTTCTGCGTTGGAATGGGGCAACGACAGAACAGTGATGGCTAAGTCTGCTATGTCTTTGTACGTATTAAAACCTGCAGCGTCCTTGTATTTTAATACATGAGCCCAAAATTGTACAGTATCAGTAGTCATGCCCAAGTAGCACAAAACGGTTGTATTAAAATGATGGCGACGTTTTTTATATAGCCCAAATCTACTAAAAATGTATATATAACCGCTCTATAGACGTCTATATGGCTACTATATAGTCGGATTTGGCACATTTTATATGGCTTTGTTTGTTTAGTAGACGTTTTAAAGTAGCTATGAAAGAGGCCAATCGGCCGTATTAAGCAGTCAAGTAAACGTGTATACGGCATTGTCACGGCTATTTTTTAAAGCTTTTATCCAGCTTATGATTATGTTGTTCTCCTTTATAATATTTTACGTTATAAAAAGGTATCTATTAAGATTTTAAAATGGATCATAAACAAAAAGAATAACTTATTAATCTCAAGTTATTATAATGGCGAGGACTCAGTGATTTTGAAATATATTTAGATGGTAGAGTGATTTGTTAAATAAATTTCGTCTGCGGAGGTCAGTTTACTGATCAAATTAACCATTATTATAATCAAATTTTTAACGCGCCCCCGGTTTAATTTGTTTTTAAATAAATTTAGTTACATTCATCCAATGTTATTAATCCAATATAAATATGTTAAGGCTGAATCTTTAACTATGGTAATTCAGGCATGTATATAGGGATGCAAACGATACATCGATGTTTCAAAACATCGAGGTATCGTTCATAAACATCGATGTTTTAACATCGATGTTAAACAACAAGAAAACATCGATACATCGTTAATTATGAACGATGTTTTATGAACGATGTTCTATTGCAGCGCCATCTCTTTGTTAGCATCTATACTCATAAGTCACTCACATCACACGCCTTCTATTTTTCTATTTCTATACGATATGCGATGCGTCGTTGTATGTTTGGCGTCGTGTTCGTGTGCCGGTGTTTCGTTCGTAAAAAACAAATATTGAAATACCTTAACTAAATTGAAAATCTCGTGATTTTGTCTAACTTGTACCACGTAAGCACCCAGAAACTGCGTTATGTAAGTATATTGTTCAATTATTAAATTACTTAACAATTTGTAGGTTATGTTTGAATGATGGTTGGTTTTGTCAAGTTTCTCAGCTTTGAACTAAACCAGACATTTGCGAAATGCTATTATTTACTTACCTATATTCAATCTACTGTGTACACTTGTTTATTGTTTATTGAGATATAAATTGATCAGAAGTGATTATTGTAGGTACACATCGTAATAGTGTTGGGCATCAGTTTGTTTATATTTTTTTTGTTATCGATATTATTTTTTAAGGTGTTACGTATGCTCGACGCGTATAGTTAGATTTTAACAGATATTTTATTTTTTTCAGATAAAATGCCGAAAAATAAAAAAAAAGTGCAATTTGGAATTATTTCAAAAGGAGTGACAATGACAAGGAAGCGACTTGTAAATTTTGCAATAAAAGCTTGAAGACTTCAGGTAATACTACTAATCTTCGGGGTCACATCGAAAAAAAGCACTCTGATGTTGTTCATGTTCAGGAGTTGTTAACAGAAGGACCTTCCCAAAAGATACTAAAATCGAATGATGAAACCAATAAGACTGCTGAAAATAGCCAGCCCGCTACTAGTAATATTGAAAGTACTGATGCGGTTTTGCCACTAATGTCGGTAAAAGATGTTGCTTCTAATGACATTGTTAATAAAGGAGCTAGTACTTCTGGTGGTTTTAGTAGCAGTTCAACAGTTACGTCCATGTGCTCAAATGCTGAAGCTAAGCAAATATCTCAACAACAGCCCAATGTGGCCGAATTGTTTAGTAGCATTAAAAGTATAACAAGTACTGAAGGTACCAAACATAAGAAAATCACCGAGGCGATTTTGAATTTTATCATTTTGGATCACAAAGCGTTTTCAGTTGTGCAAGGGAAAGGATTCCAACAACTTTTTAAGGAACTTGTGCCATTATATAAAATGCCCTCTAGAGAAACGTTCAAAAAACGTGTAGATGATAAATATGAAGCCATGTCTGATGTTTTCAAAAAATATATAAAATCAGCAGAATATTACTGCCTCACATATGATATATGGACCGAGACAATGCAGAATAAGTCTTTTGTTGGAGTCACCATTCACTTTTTAGAAAATTTGAAACTTACGAGTGGTACTTTGGGAGTTTTTGAATTGTTCGAAAGACATACGGCAGAATATGTGCAACGAAGGCTTACAGAGATTTTAACCGAATGGTGTGTTTCAACTGAAAAAGTTACTGCTGTTGTAACTGATAATGACAGTACAGTGATGAAAGTGAATAGAGACTTGTTTGGAGAAAAAAAAAAATACCATGCTTCGCTCATACTGTGAACTTAACCATCGATAATCCGTTGACGAGATCTGAAACCGCATCTCAGATTATAGGCAAAGTACGCGAAATTGTGAAGTTCATTAAGCGCAGTGTCAATGCGAGCGATGAGTTGCGTAAAAAACAAAGAGATGCCGGTTTAAAAGAAGGCCAAACAAAGAAGCTTATTCTAGACGTACGCACTCGTTGGAATTCAACCTTTTATATGATAGAACGTTTCTTGGAGTTAGTTTCAACGATTGGTGCAATATTGCTTTGTCGATCTGATGCTCCGCCAATGCTGACTTCCAGTGAAATAGGCTGTCTGCGTGAAGTCGTACAACTGATACAACCCTTTGAACGGTTGACAAAGGAAATTTCTGGACAGAATTATGTCACCGTGAGTAAAGTCATTCCACTTGTTAGCTGTTTGCGAGGAATGTTGGAAAACTTTTCTCCAACATTTGAAGCTGCTATTGCTTTAAAGACAGAAATTCAGAAGGAGGTTATAAAGCGATTTGACAAGCTAGAACACTGCTCGTCTTTGGCTTTAGCAACCGCACTGGATCCGCGCTTTAAGCTCATTCATTTTAAAGATCCAACTGCAAAAGCTAAAGTCTTAAATTATGTGAACAACTACGTGAACAACATGCAAACTATGGTTTTACCACTAGAGTCTTCTGACGAATCAGAAAAAGAAGAGAAGACAGAACGTGAAATTGATATATGGAGTTACCACAAACAATTGACACACGATAACATGAAAAACAAAACCACAGACAAAAGAAAAGCGGAATCAGAATTTCACATGTTTGTGTCATCACCTGTTACGCCTATAAAAGGGGATCCTATAGAAATCTGGGACGATATGAAGACTGTATTTCCCTACTTATATAAACTGGCTATGAAACATTTGCCAATAGTAGCAACTTCAGTACCCAGTGAGCGATTATTTTCTGAAGCTGGAGCTATTATTACTCAAGAAAGAAACCGATTGCTTGGCAGTAGATTGTCGAAATTATTGTTTTTAAATTCTATAATGAGAAACAAATAGATACCCTAATTAGTTATAATTAATTTTTCTCATAATAAATTTGATTATCTTTATCTACCTGATTTTTTTGTTGTTCTTCCACTCTTCATATTCTAGTACATTATATCTGTATTACTTATAGTAAATATTATTTGTCTGTAATCATGATTCAATGTTTAAAGGTAAACTCCTATTCTAACTATATTATGGCCGTACGTCAACCCTGGTAACATTTAAAAAAAACATCGAAAAAACATCGATGTATCGTTCATAAACATCGATATTTTCGACATCGATATTTCACTTTTAAAAATATCGATATTATGATATCGATGTTTTTAATGAACGATGTTGCATCCCTACATGTACGAGGGCGGCACTGAAAATTTCGGGAATCAAGGAAGTGACACAACATTACTATTTAAAAATATATTTATTGCTTTTCGAAGTATTCTCCGCGAAATTTGACACATTTTTCCATACGATGGAACCAATCATTGAAGCAACCATTCCATTCGGAAGTTGGGGTCTCCAAAATGGCCGTTTTGTAGGCGTCCACAGCTTCTTCAGGTGATGAAAATCTCTGTCCACGCAATTTATTCTTTATTTTAGGGAAAGTATAGAAATCATTAGGGCTTAGGTCGGGGCTGTACGGCGGATGGTCCAATAATTCTATGTTTTCTTGCTCCAAAAACTCTTTTGTTCTGTGCGCGGTGTGAGAACTCGCATTGTCGTGATGGAGGATGATGCGGCGGTTGCAGTTCTCTTTACGGAGTTCAGAAACGACCTGTGGCAAACAAATGCTAGCATACCATTCTGCATTAACCGTTCTTTGTCCCTCAAGAGGAATAGTCGTAACATGGCCGGTTTTGGAGACAAACGTGGCCACCATTTTTTTTGCAACACTCCGTGAACGAACAATTTTTGTTGGCTTTAACTCATTTTCGAACACCCAAACTCGTGACTGGTTTTTTGTTTCGGGTTCGTACGCATATATCCAGGATTCGTCACCTGATACGATGTTGTATACAGCATTTGAGGATCCTGCGTGGAATCTTTCGAGAGTTCTGACGCACCAAGTAACGCGAGCCGCTTTTTGCTCTTCACAGAGCGAATGCGGTATCCATCGGGAAAACAACTTTTTTACACCTAATTTTTCATGCAAGATTATTTGTATTTGACTCATGCCAATGTCTAAAGTTGCCTGAATTTCGCGGTATGTCACATGTCGATCTTCCTCAATCAGCTTACGCACAGCATCAACGTTTTCTTGGGTGACTGCAGTTTTTGGACGACCTTGACGGGGATCATCACTGAGCTTGACACGTCCACGTTGAAATTCAGCAAACCAGCGATAAATTGTGGTTTTGGATGGGGCTTTATCACCAAATGCAGAAATCATCCGGTCAACACACTGTTTTTGTGTTAAACCACTTCGAAAGTCATAATAAATCATCGCTCATGAATTTTCTCGAGTCAATTCCATTTTCTCAACGACTAAACAAGTTTGACAAAACCTTGTGACAAGACCGAGAATATTTTTTTAAATAAATAAATGGTATTCGATTTTTAAAACCAAGGAGTTTTCAATTAAAAAGATTTTAATATGACAGAAACAGTGGAAATATTCCATTCCCGATACTTTTAGTGTAGCCCTCGTATAATCATTATAAAGAACCCGTTGTGTGATATCAAAACATCTTTTTATTCAATAATTCCATTAAAAACAGCTTAGATAAATATATCTATAGATATAAATTAAATTAAACAATATGGCGTGTGTGGATGGTTTATAAAAAGTTGTTTTGAAGCATTATTCTGGCTATTCGCTTTATAAGAATGTTTAACAAAGCACTAAGGCGTATAAGTAGCGATTACTCGGCTGTAATGTGGCTGTTTGCTTTTAAAGCTGCTATTATATTGTATTGCATTCTATAAACACTACCAATGTGGCCAAAAACCGTGTAAGTTCAGTGTTTGTGTGAATGTGTCGCCGCGTGTTCTCTAGAGTTTCTTCCAATTACCTAATTGTAAAAATTCTGGTTTCAGGTAAGTAAAGTGTTTTTATTATCTCGCAGGATGCAAGAGAACGATTTAACATAAGTTAGTGGATTATTAATAATGTAAAACTGCACCTAATTAGTTTTACAATTGGATACAGTTTTAACTCATAATTAGGGTACCGCGAGAACAAAAACCAAAACGAAATGTATTTTTTCTTTTCAGTCCGTGTGAAGAAGCATTTATGGAAATCGATCGCTTTTTGAGCAGAGATGATTTCATCCTTGCAAATGAACTAGAATGGCCATGGACATTTACCCACTTCGTTTTATCTAGAAGATGTTATTATTGTGGTTACTATGCAGATTTGGGGCTACCGCACCACTTTATAGTACACAAATCAATTATAAACAAATTATTAGAAGTATATTTTTTCTGGTGCCCAGGCTGTTTTTACATGACAATTTATGATCATTATCCTTATGATGAATGTGAATTTTGTGCCTAAAATAATCTGCTTAATAACTTATACCTAAGAATAATAATTGTTATCTAGTTCGTGGAAAAACAAACAACAGACAGGTAGGTATGGAGATTATAATTTTCTATATTATACAGACACGGTTAGTTTTAAATTAGTATTAGGCCGGCGCCCCAAATACCTAATCAAAATCTGTAACCTTAACCAAAAAAAATATTCAATCCAAAATATGTTTTTTGAAAGTTCGGAGTTCTCCAGAATTAACTTAAGACGAATCAGTATTATGTTTGGCTGAGGATAACTTCCGATCTTTCTGATCTTCATGATCTGGCGAAATACTACCTATTTTAAAATTAATAATAACAGCCGACTTGTCGAGAATTGTAGCAGCGGCAGCGGACCTTTGTTGGCAGTCGGCACTCCACGTGAACTGCAAACCAATTACAAGCCACTGTGAGCCAAAAACAAGCGTCCGCGCAGTCTGTGCATTGCGAAAGCTCCGCCCCCCCCACCGCCGCCGCGCCGATTCGCGACACGAGATGTTCTATCTGTCTGTCGTTGAGTTTATGTCATTTGAGACGGTCGTGCGTCTGTTTGTGTGTTCCAAGAGGTGGCCGATATTTCGAATATTGTTGTTCAGGTAAGGACTGAATTGTAAATAACAAAAATCATAATCGGGTTGATTAATTGTTGTAACGAACGAACCGCAAAAATACGTCGGAACTAAATTTTGTACTGCAGAACTTTAGAATATAAAATTACTCAAATTTACAAATTCAGAAAGTTTACCTACTTTTCGTTCATTTATTTAACACTAACGCGTTTTACTAGGTACCTATAAAAATAGTCTATAGCTCAATCCAGGTACACAATTATGACATGGGGGAAATATAGTATATATTTCCTTCATTTTTCTGGCCTAAGCCCTGACATACCCGTTGAAGGGAAAATCGGAATCACTGATTTAGTGAAGTTTCTACCTAGATACTAAACGTACGTACCTACACTACCTACGTAAACTACACCGGCTGGGCATCGGCACTCACTCAATGCCACGCAATAAATATCTAGGTACATACCTAGGTAGGTACCTTCGACGGTACCTACGGACGGCCACACTCCTGCATGAGCGCTCGTATGGCACTAAACTCATTTCATTTAACAAACTCATTTACGACTACGTAACAGATACATCACTCCCATACAAAAACAGAAATACCTACTCAATACTACGTTTAAATGTCCAGAAATTAAAATAGCAATAAAATAAACCAGCAAATGTTTCCCACTGCATCCACTGCACAATAATTACGCAAGAATAATCACAGATTAAATTATATTTACTAAAATATAATTTAATCTCTGACGCCGCCGCCGCCGGGCCAAAGATAACCTACCTACTGTCGTCTTCGTCATTCGATTCATGTAGGTAATATACGGCGCGCGCGCCTATGCCATGCTTTTTTTGTTCAGTCAGGCGCTGGCGGGGAACGAAAACAAGTACTATTCATGGTCAACACACTTTAAAAATATATGATTATTCAGTTTTATATGAAATACTATTAAAAAATATACCAAAAATACAAAGGCCTATAGAAATAAACCCATTGAGCGCTGGCTCTAAACTTGCCAAAAAATAACTTAAATTAAATTATTTTGAATGAAACCTTATACCTAATTAAACTTAAAATCAATGTAATATTAAGAAAAATATGCCTAACCCACTGGGGTTAACCGCATGCAGTGTAGAGGTAATTTTGATTTCTTGTTTGATGTATATGATTTGAGATTTTATAGAAGAAATACCAATTTGCTTTGTACCTTACCTTAACATTGCGTGTGTTCGCGCCGTAGCTTACTTTATTATGTGGCTTAGGAATATTGGGGACAGTCCCTAGACATTTTTGACTGGTTTTTGTTTTCGATGCAGTAAAAAGACAATTGATTTAAATCACAAGATTAAGAATAAAATTAAATCACATTAACCCTGAATATAAATTATAATATAATATTTAGGTTATAATATTAGGTTATAATATTTAAATTATATTAACTTTATTTTCAGAAAATGCCATTCATCGTAATTCAAATCCACGAAAAAGGCAAACCCACATTGACAGCTGTACCGAAAGGTTGGGAAAAAGATGGCACATTGTTTTGGCCCAAACACAGAGCTGAAAAACTTGTAAAAATAGAAGATTCGATCCCAGAAGATAGCTGGATCCCCATACCTTGCATAGTAAAAAGAATTAACTTACAACGCTATGAAGACGCTCAACGAGAAATTAACAGCATGTTATATTTAAGTGATACAGACATTGAAAATGAAGATGTTAGAAGAAAACCGCACCGCGACACAACTGTTCCAGTTCCAACATTCAATGATTTGGCTAGTCAATGTATTGTGGTGAGTTCTATGTTTTTAAAATTTGAACATACTTTGCTATTATATTACTGGTAAAATACTCTTGCGAATGTTTTATCTAGTAAAAAAATAGCCCACATCAGGATATTATCCCAACACTCAAGAATATACTTAGTGTAACAGCACTCCTGTCTGTCTGCTGTCTATGTGATCAGCACGCAGCACGTGCTAGTCACTGGCTTATATCTTGCCATCGATTAATGCATGATTCCTACCTTCTTTTATTTATAGATATCTATAAATAATAAAACAGTAAACTCCTAAATTCTGTACATAGTGTTTTTTATATGAAATATGTTTCAAAATAATAAAATGTCGAATCGTAAACTTCTTAACCGAGAATTTAAATTTGATGAATCTTAACAATGTTTTTTGGTTTATAGTCGAGTATTAGTATTAGTTTGTATGGAAATATAAAATAAACTATGTATTTTTTTAGGTTAATGAGCCGTCCGGCGCTGCCAACACAACGTCCACCTCCACGATATTTACTAATCTGGTAACAGAAGAGGAAACCAATCAAGATGTATCTAATTATGTATACTACAATAGTGCTCCAACTTATGAACAGACGAATAATACACTGCCAACAACTACTCAAACATATGAACAAACAAAAGCCCTGACTGCTCAAACATTTGAAAAAACAACATCGTCAACAACATTAGACCAAATTTTGGAAAACCAAAGAATCATAACGGAAAACCAACAAAGAATGATGATGAAACTGGCCGAGTTAACTGTGCAGTTTGATCAATTTATTACTAAGGCCAGACCACAGGTGCAGTTCAGCAACATAATTGAAGATAAGGTAACTCCTTGTACAATTGATAGCAAAAGTGAATTCGATCAATTTGAAAATGATCTCAAAGATGCCGAAAAAAGACAACTTATTTATAATAAATTCTCTATTGTATGCAAAGGAAAAGGCAAAGGCCTTAATTGTGCATACACTTTGATAGATGTATTGTTTTCCCGAAAATTCCTTACTCAATGTTCTTGGGCGGGTGGCTCTCGAGGTGAAGAAAGTAAAATTGCCTTCAAAACCTTTAGAAACACGATAAATCTATTTTACAAGTTGATCCAGGACTGTGATGATTCATTTTCACTTGTAGAATGTCATACGTTTTTGAAAAATATATATGAAGAAATTCAACTAAAAGGAACGAATGTAAGGGTTTACGGGTTTCTGCAATAAAACAAAGACCGAAAATGGTAAAAAGAATAGAAACACCTAAAACTGATAAAGGAAATGAAAAAGAAACTGAAATTCAATTAAATGATGACAATAAAGAAGGAAATGAAGCTAAAATAACAGGAAATGAAGACAGAGAAGATAAAAGCTCTTTTTTTGAGCTGATATTAAATAAAAAGAAGAAAATAATAACTTCAGAAAATGAGTCTGACTCTGGAAAAGAACAAAGTGAACCGTATAAGGATAAAAATAGTGATCGTGACAAACAAAGAAATGCAAAACTAACTTCATCAACAACCAGGCCAAAAAAAATTAGGAAAATAAATACAGCACACAAAGAATCGGATACTGAAGCGGAAAATGAAAGCAATTCAGATCATGAAGTAGATCGAAATAATACCAACAAATTAAAAATCACAGCAAAATTGTCACCCGCTGCAAGGCCCAATAAAATAAGGAAAATAAACGTAGTTAAAAATAAATCAGATACTGAAAAAGAAGAGGAAAACGACTCAGATGAGAAAGAAAATGAATTCGAAAAAGAAGGAGGACACGAATCAGAATATGAGGACAACCAAAGTTGTGACGACGCATATTCAATTACAAAAGGATCTAAATCAAATTACAAAGGGTCACAGAATATAAGGAAAGCTACACAAAAAGAAACAAATACTGAGAAAAAAGCGGAAAGAAAAATAATATCTACGGTACCTTATAATAATTCCTATAAAAAGCCGTATTAGTAGTTAAGAAGGAGCCTTTACTAGAAAGAATTGGTGCGAATATTGGCTTACGTGAATTTACCTATTTTCCGGCAATCGACTTTTTACGATAAACATTTTCTAGTACGCCACGTAAATGACTAACTACACGTAAGCCAATATTCATCGCTTGAACTGGAAGTTTCTTGTTGTGGGTATATAGTTTTGATAAAATATTTTGTTTAATATTTGTAGTACCGGTATTGGATAGATCGGTATTAGATAAGTGTAATTTCGTACTCTTGATATAGTTTAATAAAATTATAATTTTTTTAAATTATAAGGCCCTGGTTTTCAAAAGGTCCTAACTACAGAGTGTAAGAGACAGCTTTCCGAAAACTGAAAGGAGACGATCGGTCATCGAAGCTGAACCAAGTCCCTTGATCGAAAAGTAAGCAAGCAAGCTATAGAAGTAGTTTATTTCAGTTACTTAACGTGCCTATTCCGTTTTCAAACAGCTGTTACTTACATCCTGTATTATATTTTTTGTTATTTCTCTTATACATTTTGTAGATTTAGGCTATTTGACACAGTTTTTTTTGTATCTTAATTTTGAAGATTTTGATCTCATAGCATTTGTCATAGTTATAGCTAGAAAGAAGGATAAATGTTAATAAAAATATGACGTCGGGGGTTCGCTGACGACATATTTTTATTCACGTTTATCCCTTTACTTTAAAAGATATATTTTGAATTTTGTAATTTTGGTCTTATATAATTTGTCATAGTTATAGGTAAAAAGAAGGATAAATGTTAACATATTTTTATTAACGTTTATCCCTTTACTTTTAAAGATTTTTTTTTAATTTTGAAGATTTTGATCTCATAGCATTTGTCATTGTTAAATAGGTAGAAAGAAAGATGAACGTTAATAAAAATATGTCGTCAGCGAAATGTACAACGTACGCTTTACTTTTAAATATATTTTCTGAATTTTGTAATTTTGGTCTCACATAATTTGTCATAGTTATATGTAGAAAGAAGGATGAACGTTAATAAAAATATGTCGTCAGTTTAATGTACGCTTTACTTTTCTTTGTGCTAGTTTAGGAGATCTAAGCCGGAACACAACAGCATTGTGGAAACGGCGCCAAATAAAAAAATACGCAACATTGCGTGTGTTGGCTCTTGTCTTCTATAAAATCTACTACTTGCTCATTTTTTATTATTCTACTTTTTCTACTGATCTCATGAATACTAATTTAAACTAGTAATTAGGTTTGTGTACCTGTCCAACTGGACAAAAAACTTTTTGTGTAATAAAGTTACTGAGATATTTATTTATCTTCTGCGCAGTCACTAAGTTAGCGCTATTTTCTTAACACATGTATACTTAATAATATCAAGAAAAAGCGCGAACTCTTATCGCTTCAATTAGACGATATGGTTTTGCAGCTGAAGTAATCTTAATAATATAGGTAGGTACACAATACCAAGCAAATAATAATAAAGTTTGTACTATTTGATAAGTATGAATAAAACCAAAATGTTGATCGCTAAAATATTGTTTTTATTATAATATCCTGGGGAATATTATTTATAAATCGAATCTTTCTAACTTAATCTATACCACCAGTTTGGTTTACAGGCATCATTTTTTTTTTGAGTTCACAATCTTTACTATTTATTTACAAAGTATGTATTAAAGGTATAAATATTATATCGGCATTGTGTGTTACTGCAACTAATTTACATCTGACGTCAGCAAGCGAATATATAGTTTCAGTTGCCGAAATACAATCTGGTCTGCTCTTATAAATATTCAAAAATGAGGACTTGATAGGGGTCTCAAAAAATAACATTTTATCTATGATACAGTTTCCAATTATATTAATTGTGCGGTCATTTTTTTGTATGCGTTTGATCTGAACAATGTTATTACTGGTAGTCAAGAAATATCTATTTCGGGGTTGCGTACATAACATAAAATCTTTAAAATGGAGTTTTATATCTGTATGTTTTTTTGATTGATGTACATAAGGGTATTTATGGCACTGGTCTTTTTCTGTACTTAAATTATAATCCATTATTTCGCTTATTCGCTTAGCAACTTGTGATAGTGGTTTTTTCCCTTGCCTCAACATGTTTTTTATTAAATATAATTTATTTTCAAAAGGGTATGCATTAAATGATTGTAATTTTCCAAATTTTTTTACCTCTGAAACTAGATGGGACAAATTATGTACATTGCTTGTTATGTAGTCCTTACCATAAAAATCTTTGTAATGCTCAACAAAGTACATTAACATTTTTTCAGCAACGGGGAGAAGCTGTATGTAATTTTCTGTTGAACAAATAGTTATGGCACAATAAAGCGTTAAGAAGTGATAATAAGCATCAGAACTCAATACGTCTTTTAGTATAATGATACTTAAATAATAAAAGAATGCACGATACTCAGATGCTTTCCAATGGGCAAGTGTATCCAAACCTCGCACAGATCGATGTATTTCACTGGGCAATTTACAAATCTTCAAAAAATCTGAAACGACGTTTATATCTCTTGCACACCACTTGGTTACATACTTTCCGAAGTTTCCATCTCGCCAACCAGTTAAGAGTCTCTTCATAATACCAAGGTCAATTAAATGCAACGAGTCTGAAACTGGAAAGTCTTCAACCATGTCTATTGGCAGTTGAAGTAATGGGGAATCGGATTTATGATGTAAGCCATATTTCTTGTTACGGAAATCATCATTATTTCTAGATGGGCGATTGGTCTCTGGGAAAATCACTGTGTGAGATATATGCGAATACTCCCCTACAGTGGTGCATTTAAGGCACCCATGCTTTCCATTAAAATTACACACACCTAGAACAAAAAATAAATAAGACATCAGTTGATAAGAATACTTTAGATCAGTTCAATTAAAATGTATAAAGTGCTAAAAACCTTTGATCATTGCTCGTGCTGGAGAATCACAAATAAAACATCTTATTTTAACATCAATTTTGCGACCATTTGAAATAATAAGGCCACTTTGGAGTATTTCATTAGCCTCTGCCACAAACTGATTCAGGTATTCGTTTAAATTTTTTGGCTTACCGTATCCGGCATAAATACCAACTATAATTGGCTGCATATTTGGCTTTTCAAATATATTGCAAAGGATGGGCCAAAATTCGTACTTAGAACTGTTGAATACTGGTAAGCCATCAATATTTATGTTTATTGATATGTTATCCTGGACGTTAGAACAATTCTCCAAAAACGATGTCAAAGGATCTTTTAATCCATTGTGCCAATATTCTCCATTATTCTCCATTTGAGTAATGTGAATAGTTCTCGCCGTTCTCATAAGTGTTCTTGGGTCAACAGGTAAAACATCTGGTATTCTTGAATTTATTATTTGCAATAGATCTTGTAATGCTACATGAGTAATATTGAATTCAACAGCCCACTTTTTTAGTTGATTCCTCAGTTTAAGATTTCTTTCAAGTTCTGTATTTTCTTTATGTATATTGTCTGAACTAGTATCTGAGTTAGTATCTGATATGTTAGACTCGGTATCTTCTTCACGATTTTGACATTCTTCAGAATAGTTTGTTCTGAATATTTGATTTTCTACGGAACCCTGTGCACTTTCTCCTAAATACACACTTGACTGGCCCTTTTCTCTCGAATATACATTTAGACCTGAAATGTTCTTATATTCCTTCCGTACCCTACTTCGATAGCTTCCATATCGTTTAATTTTCTTCCATTCTTTATCATTCATTTTAAAAGTAAAAATATAACGTTGCGTGTAAGTAAATAGTCTTTTTGGATACAAAGAAAACACTGTTGTAATAATTGTCATTATAATGCTACATGTGCTCTAAAAGCCATAATGATGCGTGATACATTGCTGTTTATTGATTAGTAGCATTTTATAATAACATATATAGCATTTCGTCGACTAAGAGCAATTTAAAAATCCAATAGTTATGTAGTTGAGAATAAATTTGCATTTATAAAACCATTGTAAAATGCTTTGTTAAAATTATATTAAACATCGTACTATGATTATTAGGTTATAATGATGTGTATAACATCGCTGTTTGCTGAATAATAGTAACTTAATCATTAATAACTCAGCATAGTGTTGCATAATAGCAACTTAATATTCTATTAGCTCTATAGATGATAATTATTTCGCTTTTATAAAATTATTGTTAGATGCTATATACAGATGGTATAAAACATCGTAATTTGATGTATTATTTCATAAAAGCTATTTAAAACACTTTAATAAGACAAAATGTGTAATAATTAGCGGTGGGTCGGTATGGTATATTGCAGTACCGAAACGGGTATTGGTATTCAATGGCAATACCGTGTTCTGAAACTGTTTATTTTAATAACTAGGTATTGGCCGTTTCTTTAATAACGTAGTTTTTGAGTTTCTGCAGAGGTATTTGGTATCAGTTGTTATTAAAAAAACGCTTTACAAAAATAACTGTGTTGCACAAGAAGGAACAAATACCGATTGGTTTTGGTAATTTTTTTGTTGATGTCTTTTTGATGATTTCGTTGAAACTTTTTATAATAATAATTTATTTGCTCTAAATAATCTTTGCTTACTACCTACTAGTTAGTGGTTGGAGTCGCCTTTTTTTAAAGTATAAAAATGCTTATGAATTAAAAAGATTACTGATTAAATTAGTTGGAAAGTGCACTGATTCAGTGAATAAAGTGTGATATAATCTTGTACTTTTGAATTATATTCAAATTCAAACCCTTGACTTTTTTCAAAAATCGCATTTTATGATTCAGTAATAAGTGTCATTTTTAGTTTTACTTTTGGCGCTCTAGTCGTGTTTCGGCCTTGGAGAGTACGATTACGTTCGGAATATTACGGATAAACTCGGGCGCATCACATCGGCTGCGAAGCGACGATCGGTATTGTCCGTCACCCGTCGGTACTCGGCACGCGCAGGTATTGGTTCCCGCTCGTTACGATGACGTTGGACAGTTCGCATTATCGCCAATACAGAGTTTCTCACAACACCCAGTTATCGAAACTCCGAATACCCGGTATTGGGTATTGCATTGATAACTGGGTATTGAAACTGTTTACGGTTTGCACCGACCACCTCTAGTAATAATAGCTTTGTTGTTAGTCACTTTAAGGCTGCCATTAAAAAAAAACCGAATAAACGTTTATATAGCATGTTTATAAAACATTTCTATGACAATATAAAAAAAAGTGGAATAAACGTTTATACAGCAAAGTTATAAAGCTTCTAAAGTTAAACAGCTAATTAATGATGAAAACTGCTGTTTCCCAGCTACATAATGAATATACCACGGCAATATGACTATTAGATTACTTCTCGCTATTTAAGTTTTTTTTTATATGGCGTTTGTGCTACTTGGGTGGTGTCCCATTTCACAAAGTTAATACTGCGCCATTGTTTTAAAATGTTTTCAATTTTGTCCTCCTCATAACCTAATTCCACAGCGAGTTCAGCGATTGAGTTATCTTTTAACTGTTTTAAAGTATTTTCTACAGATAATTGTGTAATTTTTTGTAAGGCCATGTAATTGCTGGGTAAGCGGTTTTGAATTTCTTTTGCCAAGCGCACGGTAAAATCAATACAACTTTTTCTAACTGTTGCAACTGTTTGGGATGGTAAATTGGTTTTAGCAACGTGGGACTCAAACATGTATCCGAGATGAGGTACTGGGCTTAGGTGGTTATCAATTTGAATGGTCAAATAATCTTTTTCAGTTGTTGCGGAGTTCGGTATCAATATCCTGTTACAGACTGATCGCAATAAATTCATCAATGAGAATAATATTTTAACAGGATCTGTGTTCTCTCCTTCATCTTGAAGATCTTGATTCCCATTTGCACATCATTTAGAACACTTTTCAGGTATATGAAATGTAAACGATTAGCTTCGTCTCTGTACATTCCACTTAATAAATCTGCAGTGTGGCATTTATCTTTAGTAAGTGAAAAATGTAACTTAAGCTCTTCCCACTGAGTCAAAATTCTGGCAACAGTGGGCTCTATAGACAGCCAGCGAGTATCACAAACTTTGAGAATTTTAAGAGGTTCGTCGCCGCAGTTAATGAGGCTGTATAGCTCCTTGTACTCATGCTGGCGCTTTGATGAGATTGAAAACCACTTATAGGTTTCTCTTATCATAAATTCAATATGTTGTGGAATAGAGTGCTGTGACGCGTGACTGACGGCTAATTGTAGGGAATGACAGATGCATCTTATTAGGATTAAATTGGGTAGATTGTGCTGCCTCTTGAGTATTTCGTATACGCTGTTGTGACACCCTGTCATTACTGCAGCGTTATCCGTCCCAATCCCAACCAAATTTTGGAGCGATAAATTGTGTGATTGTACACAATTTACTAATGATGAGGCAAGGCCGTTGGCATCAGCTCGCTCTACAGGCTCCAGCGACAGAAAAGCAGATACAACAGAATTTTGTGTCACACTGAAATATCTCACAATTACGCCCATGAATTTGGTAACACTAACGCCCTTCTCACACCTCCGCTGCGAAACTTCAGTTGCGAAACCGCTGTAGGAATTCCGCTGCGATAAAGTGTAGTTGTGTAGTTGCGGAACGGGCGTCGGAACCTGCTAGTCATCAGTCAGCTATCGGAGCGAAATGTCGTCGTTATCAGAGTCAGAGGAGGAGGAAATATTATTGTGGACTTTAACTTTGAAAAGGCGTAAACCTCGTAGAATTTGGGTGCACGAGATTAATGAAAAAAGGAAGAAATTAGGAGAAAACCTATTATGTAAAGAACTAGAGTCACATGAAGATCGTTTTTATACATATTTTAGAATGAGCCCAGGGAGTTTTGAAGATATACATAATCTTTTGAAGCCACATATTACTAAACAAAATACAAGGTTTAGGGAAGCTATTTCTAGCAGAGAAAGATTAGCCTTAACTTTGAGGTAAGTAAATTATTTATTTATTAATCATTAATACAAAAAAAAATATTCGGCATGTTACTAACTCTACGATAAGTGAAACATGTTGATTTGTTCATGATCATTTTGATTTGAGGTTGTTAAATCAGTAGGTATAGCCGTATTGCCCTCTTGTGGAAGAATATAATAATTAGCATTGTCAGTAACTGTTGCGTCACTGATCATGGAGTAATTTCCTGGAGTAGCAGGAGAATGCGTGGTATCACTTAGAACAGAGTAGTTGAAACTACCCGTTGCAGTAGAGTTGCTGTTAGAAGTTACAGCCTCCAGATCACTTAATTCAGCCTCCATCAAAATTCGGGCGATATCAAATTTTGCTTTTATTTGTGTTCGCTTTGATAGTTTTTTGAAAGTATCAGCGTATCCCAAAAATAATAAATCTACTCCATCACATTTTACATCAACTTTATCTTCACTTCTGTTGCGATCTCTTCTATTTTGTAAGTACTGGATCATTCTATCTGTTGGATCCGGA
Source organism: Erannis defoliaria (assembly GCA_905404285.2). NCBI lineage: Eukaryota > Metazoa > Arthropoda > Insecta > Lepidoptera > Geometridae > Erannis > Erannis defoliaria. The sequence continues at coordinate 2,489,780 of FR990066.1, read as the reverse complement.
TCCGGATTACTTCTCCTATGCCTTCTATAAATTTGTTGGGCGTTTTGAGTTTCTTGCGGGCGGGTATCTTGTGCAACGTCTTGTGTAGTTACGTCTCCCGTAGATTGAGAGTTAGTAGAATTAACTTCTTCAACATTCAGAGATGCCATACTACCTTGAGTCTCATTCAATGTAATTGCTGGATCAATGAAATTCATTTGATCTGCCCAAGTCCAATTTTGAAGCTTTTTTGCAGCTTGGCCACTCTTTTTAGATAATTTGTACTTTTTGTAGGAGTCTTTTAAAATCTTCCACTTCGCTTTCAAAGTTACGACTGAAAAATAACAAAATAAGACAAAATTAATATTATTTTAAAATTAATATTATTTTCATTGCAGATTCCTAACTACTGGAGATTGCTATAAGACATTATCGTTTTCATATCGTATAGGAAATCCAACAGTTTCAAAAATAGTGACCGAAGTATGTCAGGAAATATGGAATGTTTTACAACCATTAGCCATTCCACAACCTACACAAGAAATGTGGCTCAATATCGCAGAAGACTTTTTTGGGAAATGGGGATTTCCTCATTGCCTGGGTAGCGTGGATGGAAAGCATATTACCATTAAATGCCCTCCAGATAGCGGCTCAATGTTTTACTGTTACAAAAGTAAATTTTCTATTGTGTTATTGGCTGTTGTAGACGCTAATTACAAATTCATATATGTTGACATTGGATCGTTTGGAAAAGATTCTGATAGTACTATATTTGAAAAAACATCTTTTTTATAACTATTGCGAACAGGTCAACTTAATGTACCAAATGCCCAACCATTACAACATGGCACAGATCCTTTGCCTTATGTTTTAATAGGGGATGGTGCCTTTAAGCTGGAAACGTTTTTGATGAGACCTTTTGTAAGAGAAGCGGTTATGCAAGATAGAGATAAAAAGAGATTTAATCAGGCGCTCAGTCGAGCACGTGTAGTTGTGGAATGTGCTTTTGGAATAATGGCACAGAAGTTTAGGATTTTCCTAAGACCTTTCGAAACAGATTTGACAAACACAATAAAAATTGTAAAAGCAGCTTGTTGTTTGCACAAATTTATACAGACGAAAGAGTCAGCCGTACATACCAGTTCCAGCTTTGAAATAGAACAGCTAGGTGCCTTTCTACCACAAAATAGACCTGGCAACCGACAGAGAGCATCGGCGGCAGCGTTTGAGGTCAGAGATAAATTCGTTCAATATTTTACACAAACGCAGAGAACTTAACGTTATCATAATATTATCTATAATAAGTACAAATAAATAATTATACATATAATACATAATGTTATCTTATAAGCAAAATAAACAAATACAGTCTATTATTATTATAAAAAGACTACATACCTTCCTCATTTAATTCCCTCTGGATTTCTCTGCATGCCTGCAGTTTTTTCATATTATTTTTATAATCCGGATGATTTAATAAATAAAGAATAGGTCTATTTCTGACCTCTTGAATTAATTTTTCTGTGAAATCGACGTCCATTTTATGAAAAAAATGTAGTTTCGCTTTTAATTTTTGTCGATTTCCACAAACACGTGCGAAAACAACGCGGCACTGCAACAAAATGGCGGCCGGAGCGCGGTAGTGTGGCTGGCGTCGGAGTATTATCGACGAAACCGCGCGGGGAAAGAGATAGAATATAGTTAAATCTATGCGTTAGAACAGGCAGTTCCGTGGCAGTTCCGCTTCTCCTACATACGGACAAAACACAGCGAAATTAATGCGGTTCCGCTGTTATGGTTTCGCAGCGGAGGTGAGCTACGGGCATAACGTCTGTAGATTCATCCAAAATAAGGCTATATTTTTGGCTGCCAATATCTTTGACAAAGTTTTCTCTGAAATGTGGTGCTAGAACCTGGTTGATAATCTGAGTGCACTTCGTCCTATGAATTTTTATGTCAGCACATTTTGACTCTGCGAACACATCTTTGCACAATTCTGACAGATGGTCTATTTGAGAAATTGCACTTTGTTCCGTTATATATAAGGCAAGCTTACCTTCGGCTTTTTGGGTACACTTGTTCACTTTAGGAGCTGGAGTAAAACATATTTGCTGATTTTTTGATATCCCTTCACATTTTTGTTTGTGTTTTTTTGTATCGGCGTGTTTCTTTAAATCATTTAATTTTGCGAATATTTCACTGTGACAAAACGAGCATAAGGCTTTAGTGGGTTCAGTCATAACAGGTTTTAACGACATTTTAAACTCGTCTTGTTGTTCCCATTCTGGTCTATACCTTTGAGCATAAGACTTCTTTTTTTAAGGAACTTCCATTTCCACAATTATTAGATTTTGTTAAAAATTACGACTATATTGAACAAAGACACTATTCACACCTTGACAAAACAGGTTTGTTCTGCGAAAACGTAACATAGAAACTGGTTATTCCGTCCTTTCTCTGAACGGCGGTGATGAATGAACGAAATGAAAAAGAAAGAAACAGTGATATATGATGCATCGTTTGATAGAGTGAGAGGCACCAAAACTTCAAGATCGAACGACATTCTGGTAGGGGATTTCCCGAAAAACCAATAGAAATATTCGTAGTGTTGCTAGTAACTACATTTAAATTTGAACTAAAATATGTCTGTGTTTTCAATATCGAAAAAATCGCTTCTTCTAATTTCACTACACTACTGGAGGCTGGTAGTCAGCTTTGCAAACAAAAAGTCGCTATATGTCGCTAAATTTATTTTAGTCGCTAGATCGAAATAAAAAGTCGTTAAACACATCCAAAATCCGCTAGATCTAGCGACAAAGTCGTTAAAACGGCAACACTGCTTTAAATGAAGTAGTGGCAGAAACAAGGGCGTAAAATTTGCGAAAAGGAAAGGAAATCAAACATGAGTTTTTTAAAGTGAACAAGAGGAAAATAATACTTACCATTGTTTGACTCATATAAAATAAAAAGGGTTAAGGAATAACCTCTTAACGAAAACCATGTTGTGTGTAAATTACGAAGATAAAATTAAAGAAAAATAAGTAAAATGGAAGTATTTAGATAAAATGTATGCAGCCCGATAAATCATTTAGAGAGTTGAGATGCTTAAAGAAACTCACTGAAGAGCACATAATACCAGAAAAAAAATGCAAGTAAAGCCGAGCAGTCTGATTGGGAAGAAAAAGTCGAAATTTACGGAACTGCAGTTATCACTCTGACAACAATATTATCGGTAATTATGGTAATGGTTATAAGAAGTGTTGGAATATTATATCTGTGGGTTTACCACCTCCCTATTTAAGTCTTATTAGATTTTAGGACTCCATCCTATCTCTTTCCGGTTGATCCTTGAATGTTTAGGCTGTGTGTGTGTTATCAAATAAATAAAATTAATAGGTACTAGCAAAGCTTTCTTTAATTCAAATAACCATAATAAAGTTCTCATAGGTTATGGGCACAGATATCGGAAACTAGGGAGATATGAAAAGGGGGCGGGGCCAGTGTCACAGCAATATGCGCAAAAAGAGAACACATCGCTCGCGGCAGTGACCGACGCATTCAGTTGACATTCGAACGTTGGCGCCATATTTAGTTAAAATGCCGTGTTGTTCCGTGGTAATTTGCAAAAATAGAAGTGCAACTAGCAACTTTAAGTCAAATGGAATTACATACCATCGGTAAGTACTGAAAACAATAAGTTTTTGTTACTAAAACATCAAAAATAATTTTAAGTAGATAGATTTCTTGATTTCGTAACTTGTATACTATGTAGCTGCACGCTAATCCCGATAATGCATATAAACAGTTTACAATGCTTGCTCTATATTAACGATTATTCGCACATTTAGTTTTAATACCGCAGTGGATAGTGAACATAATTGAAACAGAACACGTGAATCGCGTGGTACGGCCGCTGGTTGCAGTCGTGCGTTAGTGATGTGCCTGGATTGTATCAATGTCGATAAAAATTATGACATTTTTGATATCCAATAAATAAAATATTATAATGCACAACTAATCCATAGCCTTACGCTTTTGTATGTGTAAAACATGTTATTGTAAAATAGATGTATATTAAATGTAGCTTGGCAGCTTACTAAATTTCTTACTAGCGTAATTGGTAGGGTAGGTGCCCGTTGTGCAAACGGTCCCGGGTTCGATGCCTGGCCTTAGATATTGATTGTTTTCTTTGTGTGTATGCACTATGCATAGTATCTCTAACATGGGTAATATACTAGAAGGAACTGTTAGTATATGTGTATATTATTTATTTATTACTTCGTTATATATTTATTTGCCACTTTGACTTTGTTTTGTAACGTATATATATATTTTTTTAAATTTTAGATAAAAGATTCTTTCCTTCCCGCTAGTTGCTTCTTCATAAGCATATTTTTATATCCAACACGTGAATAACGCTGTTGACTATGTTATTAATATTACAAACCTAATCTTAAGCTTTGTTAATAATATGTATAATGTAGTTGTTTGTTATTCCTAATAAATAAAATAAAAAATAAAAATAAAATTACTTTCAGATTTCCACGAGACTCCACGATAAAAAAGAAATGGATTACGGCTACGAACAGAGGACCTAATTGGTGGCCGCAAGAGCGGAGTACGATATGTTCGGCACATTTTGAAGAGAAATGTTTCAAGCCATTAAAAAATAGTCGAAGACTATTTGAGTGGGCCGCTCCGACTTTAAGATTACGACTTGTATTTTCCAACGTGACATGTACGGAATCTGATACAAAACCAAAAGTTTCAAACAACGTTCCAATTGATTCAAACACTGAAAATATTGCTAATGAGGTATTTTTTTTACCCTTTTATATTTATTATAACGACATTCTAACTATTGCATTGTTTTTTACAAGGAGGGTAATGTTTTTCGGATGTATGTAACTATGTGAGTATGTAAGCTAGTAGTAATGTTTCTATGTGATCTCTTAGAGGCTAAACGGCTTGACCGATTTGCGATTGCGATTTGGTGTCGTTGGATTCGTCTTTGTATCGGATCCTGCTATCCCGACTTGTGCCGTCTAATAATTAAAACAATCGATTTGTTTTTGCAGTCCCAAAGTAATACAAATGAACTGGTTAATGATTCGTCATTAACCAGTTCAGTCACACAACAGAAACATGAGAAACTTCTATCAACTTCTGTTCAAGATGAGGTATTCAAAGTTTTATAAATAAACAAAGCTTTTTAGAACATATTTTTTTGGTAAAAATTTGGTAACTGGTTAAATTTTATTTTACAGCCTGAAAATAAAACAGAAGAACAAGCTATTAATATTACTCCTCGGAAACGCAAGATGCTCAATAAGCCGTCTAAATTTAATGTAAACCAGTGCAAGGTATGTTTCAATTAATTCATTCACATAACGCATTAATATGCTGTCTGGATGAAATCGCTCTTTGCGATAATACCGCAATTGTATTATCGCTTATTCTGTATATTTATTTGATCTTTGTTATAATGTTTTGGTGTGCAATAAAGATATATTCTATTCCATTTGTATTCTATAACGCTTACAAGGTTATGTTTAGGAGCGAATATTTTTTTCTTTTGCAGTCTCTTAAAGATCTGAACCAGAATCAGCCAACTTCTGACGACACTCCTAGGAAACGTAAGATGCGTCTTCAGTTACAACAATGCAAAAGCATGAACACCGAAAAAAACAAAAAAAAAACAGAAATCTTCAAAAAAAGACATCCCGTTATAAGAAGAAAATAGTACAATTAAACGAAATTCTGAAAGAGCTTCAAACAAAAAATTTGTTGAATTCAGATCAAGCGACACATTTAGAAAATGTTGGTGTAGAAGACCTTATTAAAAGATACGAATCAAACGTCTCTTCAAATAAAAACACAAACGCTAAGTATTCTCCAGCTTTAAGGACGTTTGCATGCACACTACATTTTTACTCCCCAAAGGCGTATCGGTATATTCGAAAAAAGTTTCAAACCGCGTTGCCACATGAGCGAACTATTAAAAAGTGGTACCAGTCTGTTGATGCCAAGCCAGGTTTCACTAGTGAATCCTTTGCAGCAATCAAACATAAAGTCGCAGGCACTGAACACAAAGTTATGTGTAACCTTGTCTTAGACGAGATGGCTATCAGACATCGCATTGAATGGGATGGGCAACAAATGCATGGCTATGTGGATATTTGTCAAACATAAAGTCGCAGGCACTGAACACAAAGTTATGTGTAACCTTGTCTTAGACGAGATGGCTATCAGACATCGCATTGAATGGGATGGGCAACAAATGCATGGCTATGTGGATATTTGCAATGCTGCTAAACAAGGCGATTATTTACCAGAAGCTAAGGAAGCTCTAGTATTTTTAGCAACAGCCATAAATGGAAGCTGGAAAATACCAGTTGGTTATTTTCTTGTCGATGGAGTAACTGGATCTCAGCGGGCAACTCTCGTTAATCAGTGTTTGGAACTGCTTCATGAAACAGGAGTCCACGTTACGTCATTGACATTCGATGGCTGCCCTGCCAATATATCAATGGCCAAAGATCTGGGCTGTTCGTTTGTTAGTGATAACCTAAAGACACATTTTCAACATCCAGTAACCAAAAAACCTGTTTTTATTTTCCCCGATCCGTGCCATATGCTCAAATTGGTACGAAATGCATTCGAAGCAAGCAGTATCTTCGTTGACGAACTAAACCAGGAAGTGAAGTGGATGTTGTTGAAACAGCTGAATGTTGTACAGGAAGATGAAAAACTTCATCTTGCTAATAAACTTCGACGAGGTCATATATTTTTCAAAAATCAAAAAATGAAGGTGCGTCTCGCTTCACAACTTTTTAGCAATAGCGTGGCCGATGCTTTGTCATTTTGTGCTGAGATAAAGGTACCCGGCTTCGAAAATATAGAAGGAACCGTTAATTTTTTAAAAGTAATCAACGATTTATTTGACATTTTAAATTCGAGACACATGGCTCAGCTACACTATAAAAAACCTCTTTGTCCACATAACAAAGCACAAGTATTCGAGCGTTTGACTGAAGCTGAGATGTACATAAAAAAATTAAAACTTGCTGATGGAACAAAAGTCGCAAATTGCAGTCGCAAAACCGGATTTATCGGATTTTTAACATGTATCAAAAGTTTAAAAGCGCTTTACATTCAAGCTGTCGAAGAAGAGGCGAATATCCAATACCTCCCAGCTTACAAAATTAGCCAAGACCATTTGGAGTTACTTTTTGGCCACATACGTGCTCATGGAGGGTGTAACAATAATCCTACACCCCGCCAGTTTCAAGCAATATACAAAAAACTTCTAGTTAAAACAGAACTGCGGGATGTTGATAATGGCAATTGCACCTCTCTTGAAAACATTGCTATTTTGACATGTTCATCCGCTGTAGAGAATATAAACATAACTTTAGATCCGAGAGATCGTGACGAAACTGCTGATGACATAGATGAAATATATCAAATGGCCGTGTTTGAGGATCAAATCGACACTTTGCTTCAGAATGTGTCCGAATTTACGAACCAATTTGTTTCGTATATTGCAGGTTTTGTAATACACAGACTGTTTAAGAGTTTAAAATGCGAAACTTGCATAAGTGCATTAATTGCAAATGACACAAAAAATGAACATTATCGTTTTATAAAACATAAGGATAAGGGAGGTCTAATATACCCGGCAAATGATGTGATAACAATATGTAAACGAATGGAATTTGTAATTAAAAACGAAATTTTGTACGGAAACAAAATTACTATATCAGCAAAAAATATAAAACAAAAGTTGATATCCATGTCATTGCCACATTTTATTGGTGTAAAATTGTTTAGTGACATAGATTATCACCAATACGAACAATCTCCACTTAATAATCATGTAACACTATTGATTAAAGCAGTGATGGAAAAATATATCCATATCAGATTACATTACATTACAAAAAATGCATCTGAAAAACTGTCAAAACGTCAAGTTTTGAATAAATATTTACTTTTTACTGGGCAGTAATTTTACATTTCCATAAGCAATATTTGTGTACGGACTTCATTATCATGTTTACATGTTTACTCAATTACTGTATAATTCCTACCAATAAATTATTTTTAAATTTTCAAGTATATTATTATCGACTTATCGTTTCCTGTTTTATCGACAAGCAATCCCTACCGTAAACGCATATTGTTGCGTCTGTAGTGGTGCTATACGTACATTACTTGCTACCTGGTGTGCGAGCGAATAGGCGCACTCACAGCGTTGTGTGCATGACATGCACACTAGGGTGGAGTACATATGTATGGAAAAATTTTTTTTTTTAGTTTCGTAGTTCTAATAGGGGGGGATCTGTGCCTTATAATAAAGTAGAAATAAGTGTAATTTTTTATTCCATTTCATGAATATCTTCTGCCTCCGCAGTGACTTCAAAGTTTTAAAATTTTATATAAAGTCTAAAGTCGTATAAGGTGAAATATTGTGCCCTATTTAGTGATAAGAAGGTATTAAATGATAGCTAATTTATAGTGTAGACATTTATTAAAGTTATACTGTGACAATGAACGAAAAAATACTTTGAAGAATTTGAAGAATTACATTAATTATTAAGCTTGAAAATCCTTTTTTGTTTCAAATTTAGGCATCACTTTCCGCGATTCCAACTTGGCTTTTATAGCACCTAATCGTGACTTTTTTGTGCACTGAGAAATTGAAGCTTCGGTCGTAATTTTCACAGCTCTCTCAACAGCTTGAGTATGGCAGGGAAGCCTTAAAAACAATGGTTTGCTCTCACCATCAGATTCGACAATGTCCTGAATTCCTTGGTCAGATAAATTTCTCAAAAGTGGCGGTTCAGTTAAGTTTTCCTGCCAGTTTATTAAATCAATATATGAAGTAGCATTAAAATTTATCATTGGCATTTGAAAAAGTCTAGGTGTTGAAGGGTAACTCACACTGCGTGCCTTTAGTATGCGACGAGCAGCCAGCTCTCTAATATGCTTCCTCTCATCTGTTATCATCGCAAGAAGAATGCTTTCGGGATGCGCGAAATAGCCGTTTCTTTGGATAACCGGATCTATAATCTTTCTTAAAGTTTCGGGCAGGTATCTGGAGGCCATAATAATGTTAAACAGATGACGGGTGCCATCTTTGTCAAGAATAGGCTAGATGACTGGTTCTTTTTTATTGTCCTATTAAAATGTGGCCCATAAATATATCCGATTAATGAAAAGAAAATGAAAATCTGATCAAAAATAAGCAACTTATAAGCATTTTAATTATCATGCTAGACAGAGAGAAGAAACAGCAAATCGTGACGTCACTTCTCAGTATGCCATATAAATTCTATTCTGACATGTAAGGCGTGACGTCATTTTTTGTTTTGTGGGAAAGGGACAGAGTTGGCTCTACCAAAAACTTTAAACGCTTATATATCAGAACATTATTAACCGATTTAAATTATTTTTTCAATAAACATACTATATTTACTTAAATTCTTCATCAAAGCTATTGGTTTCAACGATTTAAACATCAGTCATCTACCCTATTGGTTCAATTCAAACACCAAGTGAGACAAGGTAATTTTTTTTAAATTGTTTTTTTACCTTACTACATTAGTTGTTTTTGACGACCGATGTGGCGCGGTGAGCGAAGGTCCGCCTGCGACGCAGAAGGTTGCGGGTTCGATTCCCGCCTTGGGACAAATGTTTGTACGATCTGCAAATATTTGTTCCGAGTGTTCTGGGTATTTATATGTATAATAAAAATGTATCTATCTATGTAATGTATTGTATTATGTATATCAGTCATCTAGTACCCATAACACAAGCTCTGCTTAGCTTGGGGCTAGATGATGCTGTGTGGATTGTCCAGCATTATTTATTTATTTGAAATAAATTTGTAGATTTTAGTAGGTAGTGATTTACCAAATGTTATACTTGTTTCAGCTGAAATTCGAATTGCTGGTTTTGTCGCTGAACACAACTTGCCATACGCGATAACTGACCATCTAGGAAAGTTAATAGAAAAAGTTTGTCCAGATTCAAAGATAGCAGAAAGTATGAAGTGTTCCCGTCCCAGGATTCAGGCAGTCGTAAATAATATAATCGGACAAGAAAGCTTCAATACTCTTTGTGAAGATCTTCGACAGAATAAGTTCTCATTGATAATTGACGAGTCCACAGATAGGAGTACCGCCAAACATCTATGTTTAGTCGTCAGGTATGTCAAAAACAATCATGTAAGAGATTCTTTTTTCGGACTTATCCCTGTTGTTAATGCAGATGCTACTACATTACACAAAAGTATTGTGGAATTCTTTGAACGGCATAGTATTCCATATCGAATAAATCTGATAGGCTTTGCATCTGATGGTGCAAATGTTATGATGGGACGTAATCATTCAGTGATGACTTTATTAAAGGCTGACGTAGAAAATTTGTTTATAATGAAATGTATACAGGGTGTGTCTTAATGAGTGGATATACCTTTACCTACTGGTGGGGGACATCATAACTGTACATGGAAAAAAAAATTGCCCCAGTAAAAGTGTCACGGTTCTCGAGTTATGGAACATATTAGTTTTTTTTATTTTTTTTACCTTCGACCATTCTTTTCGGTGCCAAGGTCACAAATGAAGGTCTTTTATAGATCTGTTTTTTTTTGTAGCATTCTTAGATAACTGTTATATCAAATATTAACTGCCGTTTCTGTGTCACACTTAGTTTTTTTATTAGAAAAATATTTAGCAAAAAAAATGGGTGGGTTTTGCCATTTTTTCCCAAAAGTTTGACCTCTTTTAGTGTAAAAAAAATGTAGAGCCACCTAGGTGGCCCTACTAATTAAAAACTTGCCTACTTCATTGGAATTCCGAAATAGTATAACACTTGGTATTTCTAGCTTTCATTTCAAAGAATATTCCTGTTAAGATGGGTAAAGATCATTTTCTCTAAATACAAATAATATTAAAATAAACTTATTAAATAGGAATTTGTCAAACAAAAAAAGTTAAACAAAGCAGTTAACTAAAAAAAAAAAATTAAACAAGTTAAGACATTTAAAGTACATTTATTTCATAATAATTTTCTCAAAATAATTGCTCAAAATGGCTACCATTTGTACTAATGCACGCTCTGCATCTTCTTATAAAAGAGCGCTTCATTTTTTGCGCATGGCCACATTCGGTAATCGTTTGTGCCGCTCTTTGAATGCGCTCACGGAGCTGCTCTATCGAGGTAATGGGCTCCTTGTAAACTATCTCCTTGAGGCACCCCCAATAAAAGAAGTCCAGCGGGCTAAGATCTGGGGACCGTGGTGGCCACAGAATGGTCCCCAAGCGCTCATTTAGGTACTCTCTCACATTGCGGGCGTAATGCGCAGGGCAACCATCATGCTGCAGCCACATTCTTCTCCTATCTTCTAAAGAGACCTCCTCTAACAGTGTAGGGAGATCAAGTGTTAAAAAATTCAAATATCCCTCGGCAGTCAGTGTGGCTGGCAACTCAACTGGGCCGATGACTTGGCCGTTCCAGATCCCTGTCCACAAGTTTATTTTGAACTGGTACTGGGACCTATCTTCTCTCTTTAGTCTCGGGTTAGTGAGTTGCCAGCTGTGCAAGTTGTGCATATTAAAATACCCATCTTTTTTACAGGTCGATTCGTCGCTCCACAGAATCCTGTTAAAAACTTCAGGGTCTTCTCTCATTTTTCTTAACATTATTTGACAAAAGCCTTTCTCTGGGAATAATCTCGTGGTAATAAACTTTGAACACGCTGATAATGATAAGGATGGAGATGCTCTCTCTTCAAAATTCTGTGCACCGTCCTTGTCGATATGCCAGTGTTTCTTGCAATTACTCGCACCGACGTTGTTGGATCGGCTTCGATCTCATGGAGAACAGCTTCATGGTCTATCTGTTGTGGTCTCCCCGAGCTAGTACCGCCGACGCCAGCTCCAGGAATTCGACCATCCGCGTATGTATTATGTACTCTGATAAAAACACGGTAATCGGGATGGCGTACATTGGGGAACCTTTCCCGATACAGTGCTGCTGCTTGTACGGAATTTCCACCACACTCGCCGTAAATTAAATGCATTTCAGCATACTCTCTCGGAGTGTATTGTGTGTGTCGCGGCATTGCACTCGATAAAAAGTCCAAATCACCAAGCAAAATCAAGTCCGGGGTCACAGCACCAAATCAAATACAAGTCACAAGGCGAAATCAAGTCCGGGGTCACAGCACAAAATCAAATCCAAGTCACAAGGCGAAATCAAGTCCGGGGTCACAGCAAAATCGTTATTTAAATCCAATCCAAAGCAAAGTAAAAACGTTGTAGCACGGAAGTAGTATGATAGCACACTGGCGCGAGCGAGCCCTCGATCCACACAATAGAGTCATTAGCTATCTTTTTTACACGGGAACGTGTAAAAGAAAAGGACAGGAGATTTACGTCCGGCCACCACTGCTAGCGCAGGTAGGCGGTATTTGTCGATTCCAAGAATTTTTATACAATTTCTTAGAAGCCAGCTAGCTTTGAGCTTACACACAATGAACGAACCATCCTTAAAAAAAAAATTGTGAAAAGCATTCTAAGAAAAACAGGCCTTGGTTAATCCTAACAGGAATATTCTTTGAACTGAAAGCTATAAATACCGAGTGGTATACTATTTTAGAATTCCAATGAAGTAGGCAAGTTTTTAATTAGTTAGGCCACCTAGGTGGCTCTACATTTTTTTTACACTACAAGAGGTCAAACTTTTGGGAAAAAATAGTAAAACACATTTTTTTTGCTAAATATTTTTCTAATAAAAAAACTGTAGCTGTGACACAAAAACGGCAGTTAATATTTGATAGAACAGTTATCAAAGAATGTAACAAAAAAAAAAGATCAAGAAAATACCTTCATTTGCGACATTGGCACCGAAAAGAATGGTCAAAGGTTAAAAAAAAAAAAAAAAAAAAATGTTCCATAACTCGAAAACCGTGATACTTTTACTGGGGCTGTTTTTTTATTTCATGAACAGTTAGGATGTCCCCCACCAGTAGGTAAAGGTATATCCACTCTTTACGCCACAGCCTGTATGTCACTCGTTCCATTTATGCGCGTCTTATGCTTGCGGAAAAATACCTCGTTTTGTTGAGGAGGTAATACGAGATATATTCAATTATTTCTCCTCAAGTCCCAAAAGATCAGCTCAGTTCAAAGAATTTCAATCATTTTGTAATTTAAAGGTACACAAATTGTTACATCCTTGTCAAACAAGGTGGCTGTCAGTACATGCAGCGATATCAAGAGTTTTGGAACAATATCCGGCCTTAAAATTATTTTTTATTGATGCTTCCCTAAATGATGATGTTACGACAGCTACAAATATATTGAATAAATTAAACGACTCAATAACGAAACTTTTCCTTCAGTTTTTAGATTTCGTATTGCCAATTTTCAATAAATTGAATCGTGAAATGCAGTCAGAATCAGCAAAAATTCATGTTTTGTATTCGCATGTTGCTAACAGCTTAAGAACTTTATTCGATTGTTTATTGAAAAAAGAATATTTAGACAAAACCGATCTTGAAAATGTCGACTATAAAGACCCACATAACTTTGTAAATATTAATGATGTCTATTACGGAGCCAATGCCATTAACACTTTGCTTACAGATGATACAGTGACTTCTGAACAAATTCATTTATTCCAAACGCGATGCGTCCAATTTTTTATTGAAGCATGCGAACAAATCACTCAAAGATTTCCTCTCAAAAATAATCCGTTGAAAGATTTAGGGGCTTTATATCCGGAAAATGACAAAAAAGGTCTACTTTCGTCAATAGTACCATTATGTAGACAATTCCCCAATTTGTTAGAGAGCAACGATTATCAAAAAATTGACACAGAATGGCGTTTGCTTCGTAATACCAAAGAAATAGAGTCGTTTAGTGAAAAAACTGAAGAATTTTGGACAAGCGTGAGTATTATGAAATGTGGTGATGGCTCACGCAGGTTTGAAATCGTTTGTTCCTTTACATTCAAAATTTTGAGTTTGCCACATTCATTTGCAAATGTGGAAATAATATTTTCATCAATAAATCTCATGAAAACAAAACAACGGAATAAACTTTCCTCAGAATCAATGATAGGTCTTTTACACACAAAAAGATGTATAGCAGAAAATAATCAAAGTTGCTACAATTTTAATATAGATGATAAAATGTTTACAAAAATAGCTAGTAAGAGGTGGTATGAAGACAGAAATGAATAGGTACTAAATAATCAATGTACAATTAAAATTATCTTAATATAATCGATCGATCGTATCGATACAATCGATCGATTCGATTGTAATTTAAGTAGGTATTGTAATTTATCAAATGATTGTAATTGAATAAAAGTATGAATAATTGTATATTGAATAAATGATTGCATTATTATCAAAACTACTCTTGTTTCATTCCGAATAAAAATCTCCCGTTTTCTCCCGATTTTTAGCTGGCAAGTTCAACGTTTTTTACTTTTATACTTTTGCAACACTGACACCGACAGACAGTTCAAGCTTCAAGCCCTGTTTTGTTTGTGTTATTGTTATCCTAAGCGTCGCGCATAATTTACGATATTTGCCTGGATTTTACCTAAGGAAAAAATACTGTTTTGTATTGTGTGAAAGAATGGCTCAGCAATGTCCCACCGTAAGTATAGCAGTCTGCAAATTACAATTTATCTTACCCCCCAATAGTATAAAATAAACCTCGCGCTAAATTGGCGCGATTAGCGCCAAATATTAACATAATTAAACTTATTTGTTTTCAGATGAAAGCAAGGCCTTTGGGCAAAGACGAGGTCATGGTGCTTTTAGATTTCATATCCAAAAATACCAAAATAACATCGAAGGCCACAAATGCTACAATAATAGATTAAAAGAAGAAGCGTGGAAGGTAATTGCTCAGGAGTATAGCGCACAGTTGGGAGAAAACCGACGTCCTGAGCAACTACGCCTGAAATGGGAAAACTTAAAAAAAGCTGCCAGGAAACGTTCCGCAGCCATACGGCAGAACAATTTAAAGGTACTCAATACTCATTATTATATGAAATTGTGTTTAATCACATGATTATCTTATAAGAAAATATTTCAGTATTGTAGGATATACATGTGTCCGGACTTCGATGTCGGAGACTTTATGGGGTTAAAATACAATCAATTTCATCGACAAATCAGCCATCAAATATTTTTTATATCCAACTATTAAAAAATGGCAGCCCTTTAAAAACTTTTGTAGCCGAAGCACAGGTGCATGTGTTAATTTAACAATACCTACCCAAGTAGAAGTGTTAGAAACACAAAAGAGGTCTCATATGTTAGCTAACAAAGAAGCCAAAAAAAATAGATTTAATAACAAGACAAAAAACTTGATTAAAAGTTCAAAAAAAAATAAAGCAAAAATATTTTTTTTCATTTATTGTGGTTTTTTTCAGATTTTTAACTATAAAAAAAAAACAATGTGCTAACCTATCCGTTTTTTATTTATTTTTATTAATACAGGATATTTGCCAAAAATGCACATTAAAATCTTATCTCTAAGCTAGATCGTTTAGGAGCTATGACATTATAAACATAGCCACTTCAAAAGCATGTTTTTCCTGAGAAATTAAATAAAAAAGTAATTATTGATAGGATTGCATTTAATTTGGCAAAAAAGTTACAGAAACTGTTCGAAGTGACCTCCTCGCCTCTGCAGGCATGCTGTTGCTCTTATTGCGACATGTTGCGTAGAGCGCTGGATCATCGCCCTGTCTTCTTTTAATTCATTCCCTGTTCGAATGATGTTTGCGATTAACTCTTCTCTTGTATTAGGCACGTTTACGTATACTTTTTGTTTCATTGTGCCCCACAGAAAAAAATCAAGGGGCGTTAAATCTGGCGAGCGTGGCGGCCATGCGATTGTTCCACCGCGCCCAACCCACGGCGAATACTGCGCGTTTAAATGATTTCGCACAAGTAGTGCAAAATGTGCGGGAGCACCAT
The DNA here is from genome assembly GCA_905404285.2 of Erannis defoliaria. Lineage (NCBI taxonomy): Eukaryota > Metazoa > Arthropoda > Insecta > Lepidoptera > Geometridae > Erannis > Erannis defoliaria. Next base: position 2,473,789 of record FR990066.1, on the reverse strand, counting down.
CCAGTTGCAGAATCATTCTGTTTCTGTAGGCCAATGGTAACTCCAATAGAGCATCAAAAAAGTCCGTTTCCAGGAAATTCAGGAACCTTGGACCATTCATTGTTTCTGGTAAAATGATTGGTACAACGAGGACATCGTTAATCAGTCCTGCCCAAACATTGACCGAAAATTGGTGCTGAAAAGAACTTGGTCGGATTGCATGTGGATTTTCTTGAAGCCACAGATGTTCATTGCGGTGGTTCGTATACCCTGATCTTGTGAAAGTGGCCTCATCGGTCCACATAATTCTTTTTTAAAAACTTGGATTAGATCGGGTTTTTCTTAGAATCCACGAACAAAAAACTTCTCTTCTTGTATAGTCAGGTTCCAGTATTTCTTGTACCCTACGAAAATGGTAAGGATGCAGTCCTTCTCTTTTTAAAACTCTCCACACCGTCCATTTAGTTAAATTTAGCCGACAGGCTATGAGCCTGATGCTCAGGCTAGGGTCTTGAGTAATTAGTCGCAATATTTCTTGCTCATCTTGGGGCGACAAAACACGAGTACGTTCGTTAGCGCGTCTTCTTATTCCATTTTCGGCAAGTCGCAAATGAATTCTAATGAAAGTGCGAGCATTCGGTGTTCGCCTAGTGGGAAATCTGCGTGCATATTCTGTAACAGCTCTATTTGCATTCCCGTTACACAATCCATACACAAAATGGATGTCAGCGATGTGCTGGCTTGAGTACTCGTCCATTGTAATGCACGACAATCAACAGTTAGTCCAAAAACAAAACAAAAACGTAATAAAAGTTTAACAAATAACAGTAACGCACAGTAAGTAGTTTTAAAACAGCAAACGAGTGAAACGAGTGTTATCACGACGCAGAGCGAGGGACGACTGGTCGCCTGCACAAGTGCACACTGCACCCTTTTTACCTGGAAGCAGCCCCTATTCTGCTTACTCACAATATTGGCCCTTTCGTTTTTTTACCTGCACGCACAAAGAATGCTATTGTTAAGGATTGAACTTAGTGCGGATTCTTTGAATTATTGAAGAATTTTGTCTCACCCAATGAAATGTGTTGAACTATCTAATATCGGGTTACAAGCACTTTGAAGAGTCACATTCAAACTATCATAGCGTCTAAACTATCTAGCTTAGAGCTAAGATTTTAATGTGAATTTTTGGCAAATATCCTGTATTAATAAAAATAAATAAAAAACGGATAGGTTAGCACATTGTTTTTTTTTATAGATAAAAATCTGAAAAAAAACACAATAAATGAAAAAAAATATTTTTGCTTTATTTTTTTTTGAACTTTTAATCAAGTTTTTTGTCTTGTTATTAAATCTATTTTTTTTGGCTTCTTTGTTAGCTAACATATGAGACCTCTTTTGTGTTTCTAACACTTCTACTTGGGTAGGTATTGTTAAATTAACACATGCACCTGTGCTTCGGCTACAAAAGATTTTAAAGGGCTGCCATTTTTTAATAGTTGGATATAAAAAATATTTGATGGCTGATTTGTCGATGAAATTGATTGTATTTTAACCCCATAAAGTCTCCGACATCGAAGTCCGGACACATTGTATAGCTATTACTATTGAATATTTGTATTTTATTTTATTCGGGAAACTAACAGCGACAAAAAAAAACATAATTACTAAACATATAGAAACTATGCGCCATTTAAGAGTTTCCGCATATTGAGACTAATTAGACACTATTATATGAAGTGTTTCCATAGTTAGGGCATTTCTATGTTTTTAATCATGCAAGGACAAAAAGAAAAATTATGACCACTCAACAACGCTTTAGTTGATAGCATAGACAGTTTGAGACTTCTGTAGCCTAATTGGCAAAGCAGTTGGGACGGATACCCAGAGATTGCTCGTATGCAGGCTCCTGTCAGAGGTCATAATTTTTCTTACTTCAATTATACTTTAAATTTGTTGTACCTAACAACAGGTATATTTTATTTTACAGACAGGGGGAGGTAAATCATACATAATTCCCGATGAAGTGCTTGATCGTGTAGCATCTTTATTAGGTGCCACATGTAGCGGCTTTACTGTCGAGTATGGTGGTGATGCAGAGGAGCTACAACCAGAAGAGCCTATGCAAATTGCTTGGCCAGATGCTCAACCCCTGCCGGAAGAAGCAAATATAATTACCCTTCCATTACCATCTAATAAAGATGCTGCTCAATTGAGTGCATCATCAGGGATCATAAATGGGATGTATCCAAGTGATTGTCGAACAGAAAAGCCCATTTATTCTCCAAAGACATTTTTGTTCAATACTCCAAAAAGCTCATGTATGTTTCTCTTATTTATATACCAACTATGAACTTTATCTTGTGTCGGGTTGTTAGTAAGTATACAATAGAATGGCTGGATTGACATTTGCTCAATGATGATAAAATTTAGATTAATTGTTAATCTGAAGTAGAAAAGTAACAAATAATTATATGCACAGACTTTCACATTTATATTAACTATTAATATGCTTAGTTGCTTTGTGCGAGTGTTTCTTTAACTCATAAAAACCATGTAGTTCTTTGCATTCATGCCGAACCTGGAGCGACGACCATGAGAATTAATAATCAGGTTCACCATGATAAAGCTGTGATTATGAATATATATTGATGGGCAACAGAGGTACAGAATGTACTTAGTTACATAATATATTCTATTGTATGACATGTATGTTGTGCGGAGAGGTGCGGTGGTTTTGGTATGATGGTCGTGGTGGTGGTGGTGGGGGGTGGTGGAGTAAACTAGGTTCGAATTTTGAATAAGTTAATATTGGTAGACATTTACCACCATCTAGCCCCAACCTGAGCAAAGCTTGTAATAACCAGATAGCTGGTATAATACTCATTGTACTTTTATCATGATTTTATTTAAATATACTTACAGTAGTTTTTTCAAGTTTGTGTTTTAATTACCAACCCAATAAAGTTAGAGATTGGCTCCTCTGCAATAATCAATCCATGAATTGAGGCCTATAAATCACTAAAATATACACAGAAAGTTGGAATTGACTTATCATCAGTTCATATCTATTTATGACAAAACTATGTGATATATTCTATAAGCATAACATTTGAAAAATATATATCTAGTAATTTTGTTTTATTTATACGGGAATACTCACGTTTAAATAAATCGGATACTTCGATTTAAAAAAGTGAGTATTCCCATGTAAATAAACCAAAAATGTGTAGGAACCACATCAGTTTTCATAATACGCTCATTTGGTGCAACATTGACTTAATTACAGTATTCGAAATTTTACAGGAGAGCCAATCAAAGTTTGCTATTAAAAGTATGGCATTTTAAAGAGACTTATTACAATCATCGTGCTTTTAAATGTAAGATCAATTTGTGTAGATTTTATAAGAGTCCCAATATACTCGGTATATTGTACATAAACTAGATTTTAAAGTTAAATAAAAAAAGGTACCTGTAAATACGTCACTGTTGCTTCAGAACTCAATGTGAAAAATAATGCGTTCACTATGAAATTTTGCATTTGTGACAAAAAAAGAACAATAATTTAATTAATCACATTTATTTAAGAATGTTTAGTAAAATCAACTTATGAAAACAACCATGTAGGTATGTTCTATGTTCACTAGCTACTCTTGCTTAAGATTAAAAGTGGAATCATCTTAATACCTATTATCACAATTTGTAAGTCTAATTGGCACAGAATCACAGTTTGATTACTTACTTCTACAACTTAGTGATAAACGCCAGCATAATGTACGCGTGAAAAATACTTATTCAAAAGAAAAAAACCTTTAGAAAATACTTTCATAAAAGGCTGAGTAATACCGAGGTATAATGTTCTTTTGTAACAGTTCTTTTAAATCTTTTTTCTTGTTTGCGGTAATTTCTCTTTTTGAAGTATACACAGGAACCATATTGATATCTTCGATATCCTTAATTATTCGTTGACTAGTAGATCTTTGTTTCTGTTTTTTCACTTCAGCTTCACTCCAGTTATCGTCAAATTTGAGTTTGTACTTGTACACTGCATCATTATCTTTTGTAAATTCTATTACTTTGAGGTCTGAGATTTTTATGGTGTTTCCTTCCACATCTTTGACCATGTTAAGTTCGATTTCGTCAGATAATTTTTTTAAATCATAAAAATCATCGAAGTTTTGTTCTTCAACAATAAATTGGTTACCACTTTTTTTTGCGGATCTTATTATTTGTATATACTGGTCGGGTACGTAAATAGCGCCCGATTTTTTAGCTCTTTTTATCGCCTTTTCAATTATGGAGTGGGCTGTATCTCCCTCATTTTGGGTATGTCCCCTTATTAAAAATTTGTGTGTGATTTTATTGATTGGTAGAGTTTTGACTGCATACAAGTACATGGAAAATATAAATCTGAAATAAAAGATGTAGAAAATATTAGGCATACTACATTTTTTCTACAAAACCACATAAACAGTTCCTAACAAATGAAACAAACCAGTTTTTTTGTTGTCCGCCACAATTGTCACTATAAAATGTGATGTTACAGCCAGGGTGTTTATTAGCTACACGTTGCAGGTATTTAAGGATGCAGGAACCGATCTCATTTGCTCCTCTACCGCCAATTGCCTCATGCCAAAAGTAACAATAAGTTTTTTCGTCTTTTATATCCGATACCTAGAAAAACAAGACGGTTATGAAACTATTGACAAAAAGGAGCCAATAAGAATATTTTGAGCCATAATAGTATGTACATACTGTAAGGTTTAAGCAGTTCAATTTGGATTTATAGTAAAAAGCCGAGGACTCGCCGACTGGCACTGGCATAACAGCTTGCAGATCATAAATCGCGACTATTTCATTGTCCGTATTCTTACATATTTCTATGTCTGTCTTTTTTTCCAATCGACTAAGTTCTTTTTGCCGGCAATGTTCTGTGTAGTGACCCTCTAATTTTTCTTTTTCCTCTCCAACAGCATTTTTATATTGTTCACAGACATCGCACTGATCTTTTTTGGGCACGAAAAAAGAAATATTGAATTCCGTATTAAAGATGCGAAAGTATGAATCGTAAGTTGCAGCCTCTTTGTTATCGGATTCTCTTAATCTCTTATAATCACGATGCAGGTCAGCTATTGTTAGACCACCATCAATAAACTCTCTAGTGGTGTTTGCACGGAGATAATGGCTCTCAATTCTACTTATAGAATTTATATGGCTTCGAACAGACTCTGTTACCTCAGAACAAGTCTTTTTATGATTTTCATGGCAGCCGCGTCTGTCAATTGGTGCTATGCCTCTTGATTCAGTACTCGTCTTAGCCTCGATTACGGTACGTAAAGTACGTTCGGAAATGCCCAACGTGTTCAAAAAAAATAATTTGCATACTCTGATACTCCTACCATTAGATATCAAGGAACAATAAGTATTAGGTTTTCTGTTCTTTTGTACACCAGTTTTCAAGCGACGTTGTGCCAATTGTAGCACGGTAATTGTCGAATTCAAAAAATCACGCTGTCTTTGAAGAGAGGCTAAATCCCAATACATTTTGAAAATTTCATATCTTTGCTCCTCTGAGATGTTTTCTGAACATTTATGTTTACATTTGTTAGTGCAAGCGGGCTTAATTCCTTTTGCAGAAATGATCTTGCCCGTCCGAGAAGTATACTCCTGACCTGAATTCTTCATCAAAGCACGTTTGTTTTTCTTCCAAGCCGCTGGATTTCTTACCCTTTTTTTGTTTTTTTTTTTAGGTGATTCTGGATTTTGATCAAAGTCAGTAGATTCATTGTTTCGAATGCTATTGCTAGGGATTATGTCTTCCAGTGGATCTTGACAAGCGTTATCGTTTACAGTATTGTTGTCTTGGTTTGAAAGAGAAGGTTGATTCTGCGACAAAATTGAAAGACTTTGTGGAGAAGTATTTCTAGATACTGAAACGTTTGCTGATGAGGTAGAGCTTGAAGAAGAGCTCGAAGAAGAAGAGCTTGAAGAAGAAGAAGAACTCGATGATAATGATCTTTGTCTACAACCTATAACTGGACGTAAACGTTTAACTTTTTCAGGGCGGTATTCTTCTCCACTGTCGTCTGGAGAAAAATCTGCATCATCTTTTGCATTCACTTCCGGTACATCATTATAAGTCAAGGACTTAGACTTTGTTTCCAATGTCATATCCGAATCCATAGTTTGGTTAACACAAGTTGATAAATCAATTGGAGCTTGAAAGTTTGATGCATGTATGTCTAAGTCAGGCACATCATTTTGTGGCATATTATTTTCGCTACGAAGTACTTTATTTTTTGATATAAGATTATCCTTATCATTAGCTGCAACAAAAATAAATATTATGTACGATAAAGTACAATCAAAAGCATACACCTCATCCACCTAACTTACATACTACATACTTACCATCTATATATAGATCTTTTTCTAAGATCTGAAGCATTCTGTTTTGCAAATGATGGTACTTTTCCTTCAATTGTACAATAATTCACCAATCTTCTCGCACGGTTATCCATCATTAATATGTTCTTAACTAAAAATTTAAATTAAATAAATCATAGATGTAAATCGGCTGCTATAGGCAAGTTTCTTAATAAATAAATAATGCTATACCATCTACACCGCATTATCTAGCCCCAAGCTAAGCAGAGCTTGTGTTATGGGTACTAGAACATGATAAACTTAATACATATTACAATACACACATAGATATTTTTTATTATACATAGAACACACTCAGAACACCCGGTACAAATTTCAGCAGATCGTGCACAAATTGGTCCCGAGGCGGGAATCGAACCCGCAACCTCCTGCGTTGCAGGCGAACTTACGCCCGCTGCGCCACTGATATCGTCATACATTTAACTATCACCCTTTATATATAATTCAAAACTATCTAAAAACTTCACACTAATAAAAATTGTCCTCGTAGTTACAGTTATATTTACAATTCACGTAAAAATACTGGAGTAACAATGAAACAGTTATACAATTCTGACATCGATTCAATAGGTTAATAATTTACCTGGAGAAAATACGACATAATTACTAAATTTTGTCATGTCACCCACAATAACTAGCAAATTTGGGGGTAACAATGACATATTTTACAAATTTTAGTCGTTGTTTCACCAAGAAGACTCATTACTTGGACAAACATGACGTAATTACGCAATTATGTCATTGTTTCACCAAGAACTTACTATTTTGGAGTAAAAATAACACAATTGCTCAATTACGACATTGTTGCACCAACAATTATCGGATTAAATGTCATAAATACCTTTAAGTCGTTGTAGCTCTCGAACACAACCACACTTAGCGGGGCGCCCCGCGCAACTGGCCCTCCAGACGTTGTAGCAACAGAAATGGCGCCAATTCACTCAATTCTACAATGACAATCGCGCCATCTCGCGGCAAGTTACCACAAATTCAATTCTGTCGATGTTTCCCCCAATGTAAATAGTCTTTTCGAACATTTTGACATATTTATCTGGTTTTAAAAAAAAAGTGTAATTACGTCAGTGTTGCACCAAATGAGTTATATCTAAATATCTAGTATCTTATCAGAAGGGTAATTATTTTTGTTTGGAAAATTTAACGCCATAAAATAAATAATCTGTATTGGTACTTTAACAATTTTATTAAATAGATACAGTTAAATATTAACGGTCTTATGCATGAAAATTGCTTAAACAGTTTCATAACAGCTTTATAGTTATAACGCGTTTTAAACTCATTATAGCCTATTAAGCCGATAAAATGTGTTGGTATGCATAAACCTATTATAACCATATTTTAACTAATAAACCATAGACAAATATAATAAACAGATCGATGTTGCCAGCTGCTGTAAGAGAACTATGAGTTCGCTTTACACCATCAAACCACTCGTAATTCAACATCAAGCACGTATTATTCTATAAGTTTTGACATTACGTGACATCGACAGTTGCAAAATTATGACAGATTATGTTCTATTATGAAATGTTTATAGTTGGCACGATATTTTTAAATATTTTAATGTTAATTTTGATACACAACTGTTTAATTTGTACGACCCAAAGAAATTTTACTAGGTACGAGTGTACGACAAAAATAATGACGGAAAAGGAAAACAAACGCCAGCGGGGCCAAAATTGGCTAGAAGAAGACAAGGTAAGTAGTGGTTGGGGTTTCGGTCTGGTGAGGGTTGAAACTGTGTTTCATGGTTCATGAGCATGATTATTGTTATATTTTCTATAAAATTGCTTGTTTATCATGTAATGTTTAGTCTTATTTTCATGCCAGTGCCTAACAATTTACAATAGGACTTCGTACTACAGGGTAAATTAACAAGCATATGAATATTTCTATGGGCAGCGATGTTAATAAAATCAGGGCCAGATAGATAGTTTACCAAAAAGTACAGTTCGCGCAAAACTTTATGAGCCCTCTGAAGTTAGGCCCGAGTACGTAACCGCGCATGGTACAGTTGAGCGCACAATAATTATTGTAAGATTTAAAAAAAAAACATAGTACATTTATGCCTATCAAAAAGTATTTAGATTTTAGGTATTTTTTACGTGCAGTAAGATATTAGAACAAACAGGTAGGTATTTATTTAAGTTAATTAAAAACTTTAATATAAAACTTGTGCATTTATTTATTTATAACGGAGCTACACCTTCCATATACATTTCTTCCCGGCTAGTAGAAAGGAGATCTTCATCTGAAGAAGCGTTATCAGAGCTCTCATCTAAATCGGAATCTTCAGTCCCTGTCTCTGAACTGTCAGATTCATTTTCACTGACGTGAATCACGAACTGTTCGGTCATCTGGTCGATGATTACGTCACTTTTTTTATATTCTTCTTCTATACCTCTAACTTTAATACATAGAGCGCTCCATTCCGGCTCACCCATCGCGTTCACTTTTTCTTCAACTAATTTCATTATATTATTAATGTTCCACGTAACATTTTTCTGTGCTACGTATCCTTTAATTGCCGCCCAAGCCATTTCGATAGGGTTCAGGTCGGGGTGATAGGGTGGCAGCCGTAATACAGTATGATTGTGGGCGCGTAATATGTTGTCAACAACATACTTTTTGTGGTTTTCTTTATTTGCACAAATTAATTTATATAGCTCAGGTTTCAGCATTGAGGGGCTAAAAGTTATATTCTTATCTCGCAGCCAAGCCTCCATTTCTGACTTCCGAGAATTGGATGTCGGTGCTGCGTCATCGAGTTTATTATGGTAGGACGCATTGTCGACTACCACAACTGACTTTTGCGGGAGATTGGGTATCAATTTAGTATCAACCCATTTTAAATAATTTTCGAAATTCATATTATTATGATAATCGCCCGTTTTAGTGCCTGCTTTAAATAATAAAAGAGCATTTGGCACAAAACCGGTTTCTGAACCGGCGTGCACAATAACGATGCGTTGGCCTTTTGATATATTTCTTTTCAGACCCTCTGTGGTACCGTCACTCCAGGCTTTTGGTTTTGTGTGTGAAGAATCTACATATGATTCATCAGTATAGATGATAGGTCGTCCTTCTTCACGATATTTTGAAAGTTTTCTCAAATATTCAATTCTTTTTAATCTTATGTTTGTGTGCTCTATCAAAAGTTTTCTGTTATTTTCAGTCCTTTTCCATTTAAAACCAAGCCCTTTCAAAATACTTCTTAAACTTGAGGCGGAGCCTTTGAAATTTATATCCTGTCTTAGTTTATTTAAAAGTAATTTTACTGTTGGCAATTCTTTCTCAGTTTTATGAAAGTTGTGTACGCACCTTTTTATAACACTGAGGTCAAAGCTATCGATCCCGGTGATTTTCCTTTGCCCTGATCTTTTCTTGCCTGGCGTACGAAAAACTGGTGCCATACTGACACTTGGCATGTTTGGGTCTCTTGCAGCCGCTAAAATTCTCTTTATTGTACTTAAAGAGACACCTGTAGCTGCCGCAGTTCGCTTTTGCACCATTTTCAGGTCATACTGTAGACCGTCTTCAGCTTCCTTTTTCATAAAGTTTAAAACATCAAACACCATTTTACGTGTTTGGCGACGTAGCACATTAAAGCGTCCGCGAGGCATATTTAATTAAACCAAAAAGTTCGATAACAGTAAGAAACCACAGTAATAGAACAAACAAATAACAAATTCAATATAACGGTGACAAAACTTAACAACAACAATAACAGAAACAAATAAAAATGACGAAAACAAATAACAGTAACAAAAATTTACAATGAAAATTAATTGTTGCACTCGACTGTACTTTCGTCTACAACGCGCGCAAGTGTTGTGTACGAACGTAGCACTCACACTAAGGCACGGCGCAACGTGACGCGAGCGGTGATACGGCGCGGGGCGCGGGGGCCGGTGCCCTCCCCGACGCCCTGTCCCGTCCCTCGGATACCTATAATATGCGTACTGCGCAGCCACTAGCGTGCGTGTTCCGAGAGCTCATAAAGTTTTGCGCGAACTGTACCTACTGTAAAAGCAGTAGGCAATCATTCTTGACACGGCATGCATTGTCGATCCTGTGAAGGTCTCGTTAATTGCTGCCCGGTATAACATAGCTATTGTTGCTAACATAGGTTGCTATTTTCCCCACGTTTGGCAGGACTTGGCGATCACTGTTCTTCTATCATGTATTCAGGGGTGCTACCCGTCTATGCTGCCCATCCTCTGGTGGTCACAGTTTTTGGACATAGCGGGGTCTTAAAATATGTGTAGCTTTAGATAACATTATTATTGTATTTTTTTAGATAATGTTGAAGGAGCTCATAAAACAAAAAGTCCATATTCTTGAAAATAAAAACACTGACTCCAATACCAATCAAAAAAAAAATAAAAGCCTGGGCTGACTTATTGAACAGGTAACTTCTGATGTTGGTTTTCTTTACACTTCACTTTCTTAACTCATGTCATGCATACTAATACAACAAATTCCTAATATATTCATAAAAATCACGTTTCTATATCGTTTGAATGTTGTTCATTGAGGTAGTATTTTCTTGACATAAAATAAGATGCATGATATTATTATCTAATAGTTGCTTTATAATTTTAGCTTTAATGGGATGTGTGTAGGAGCTAACCGCACTCTGTCACAAATTAAGGCTCAGTGGAGCATTTTAAAAATGCAAGTGAAAAAAGCAAAAGCTGCTGAGAGGAAGGAACTATTTAAAACTGGTGGTGGTTTACCTCCTCCTTCACAGAAAGAAACTGGAGAGGACATATCTGTGTGGCTACCAAATGAGTTCACCATCGATACTAACTGCTTTGATTCTGATACGGTTCAGTATTTTAACACTTTATGACAATATTGTATTATTCTTGCTTTGCTATCATCTATCTATAACTATAAAAGGCTTTGTCCTGACTGACTGACTGACTGACATATAGACAACGTACAGCCCAAACCGCTAAACGTAGAGACTTGAAATTTGGAGGATATGTTTTTGGAGAGGTGTAAACGCCCACTAAGAAAGGATTTTTCGAAAATCAACCCCGAAGGGGGTTAAATGGGGTGTTAAAGTTTGTATGAAATTTTTTATTCTCTGGTTCGATTGATACAAAACTTGGTATACATATTCTACTATAAAAATAAGAAGATACGGGTGTCACAGTTTTTTCAAAATCAGCTCCCGTTAGTATTAAAAAAAAACTAAGTTTTAGTGATAGTACGTTTGTTTCTCCTTAACTTTGTAACGGCTGTACATATTAAAATGAAATTTGGTATAGGGATGGGGATAGATGTGGGGATGGGGGTGGGGATGGGGGTGGGGGTGGGGGTGGCGTTGATACTGGGAACGGAGACGGGCGGAGATAGGCATGTTAATATTAAGATTACAATTGGTATCGGGATGGGGATGGGGATGGGGTGGGGATGGGTGGGGATTTGGTGGGGGTGGGATGTGGATGTGGATGAGGCTGGGAACGGGGATGGGCGTGTCCATATTAAGATGAAAGTTGAAATCGGGATGGGGGTGGGGATGGGATGGGGTTCGGGATGGGGATGAGGGAGGGAACGGGGATGTGGACGGGGATGGGCGTGTTTATATTAATCTATAACTATAAAAGGCTATGTCCTGACTGACTGACATATAGACAACGTACAGCCCAAACCGCTAAACGTAGAGACTTGAAATTTGGAGGGTGTGTTTTTGGAGAGGTGTAAACGCCCACTAAGAAAGGATTTTTCGAAAATCAACCCCGAAGGGGGTTAAATGGGGTGTTAAAGTTTGTATGAAACTTTTTATTCTCTGGTTCGATTGATACAAAACTTGGTATACATATTCTACTATAAAAAATAAGAAGATACGGGTGTCACAGTTTTTTCAAAATCAGCTCCCGTTAGTATAAAAAAAAACTAAGTTTTAGTGATAGTACGTTTGTTTCTCCTTAACTTTGTAACGGCTGTACATATTAAAATGAAATTTGGTATAGGGATGGGAATAGATGTGGGGATGGGGGTGGGGGTGGGGATGATACTGGGAACGGAGACGGGACGGAGATAGGCATGTTAATATTAAGATTACAATTGGTATCGGGATGGGGATGGGGATGGGGTGGGGATGGGGATGGGATGGGGATGGGTGGGGATTTGGTGGGACAGGTGGGGATGGGATGCGGATGTGGATGAGGCTGGGAACGGGGATGGGCGTGTCCATATTAAGATGAAAGTTGAAATCGGGATGGGGGTGGGGATGGATGGGGTTCGGGATGGGGATGAGAGAGGGAACGGGGATGTGGACGGGGATGGGCGTGTTCATATTAAAATGACATTTGGTATCGGGATGGGGATGGGGGCGCTTATAGGGATGAGGCTGGGAATGGGGACGGGGATGGGCGTATTTATTGGTCGGCTGAACAGATGGAGCTGCATTTTTGGATAGGTAGTTATAGCATAAGGTTCGGAAACGGACATAGGCTATTTTTTTGTAGGTCCACGCAGACGACTGTTTGACGGACATAATTATTATAGATACTGTACAGCCTAAGCTGCTAAATTAATTTTTAATATTAAATTAACTTACTTTTAAATGCCTAAACTAAATTTTGAGTGGTGTAAACTTACACTCAGCTCAGGCTGTGGCTGTGTGTGGCTTCAGTGAGATCAAGCTCGACTCACATTCTTGGGGTCGCGGGTTCGAACCCGGGCGAGCCCGTTCCAATTAGTTCTTTGAAACTTACGCATGGATAATACCACTGGCTTTTCGGTGAAGGAAAACATCATGAGGAAACCTTCATATTTCCGGAGAAGAAATACGATAGTGTATGTGAATCCGCCAACCTGCACTGGGCCAGCGTAGTGAATATGGCCCAATCAGGGTAGGCCGATATACAATTAGTGTTAAGGGCTGATGCAGAGAAACGCACACTCAGCAACGATTTTGAAAAATTCACAAGGGGTTCAATGTATCATTAAAATACCATTTTGCCGAAACCATTCATTAAAGGCTGTTAAGTTTTTTGACTTAAGAGATAAGATAAAATAAACATAAACATGTTTCAGAATTTTCAAACAATTTCAAAACTGGAAGGCCACGGGTCAGTTTTTCATTTGAAAAAAAATGTTATATTTATAGATTAGCTAATCGAGTGTTTATGCGTAAGAAGATAATATTTTAAACACATGTACTTGATCCGGTGCACGCACCAAGCACAGCGCTTTCGAAACGTCCATCCCGCGTCGGCTCAGATACGTTAAAACCCGAGTATGACGCGCTGTACCTCGAGCGCGCCCCACTCCAACCCACACCGAGCCTACCTAAGCGATCAGTGCAGCACTGTATTTTATCGAAGTTTCGTAATTCTTGCGATATTTTGGTAATCTTTTTACGTTCTTTGTTATCATACTTTTTCTGCTTAAGCTTATTTCATTTCATTGACTCTGTTGATACGGTATGCAATAATGATGATGCTGTAAACTATCCAGTTGAGTTTTTAAATTCATTAAGACCAGCGGGGCTACCATATCATAGGCTTATCCTGAAGAAAGGTACACCCGTCATGCTCCTTCGGAATTTAAGACCACCCAAATTGTGTAATGGAACCAGGTTACAAGTAAAAATGCTGCATCGTAATCTGGTTGAGGCCATCATTTTGACTGGGTGTGCCCATGGCGAAACAGTGTTTGTGCCGCGTATTCCCATGATTCCCAGTGACTTACCTTATGACTCCAAAAGGCTTCAATTTCCTCTAAAAGTTTGTTTTGCCATGACCATCAATAAGGCTCAGGGTCAAACTTTAAAATACGCTGGTATTGATTTAAGGCAGGACTGTTTTTCGCATGGTCAGTTCTATGTGGCTTGCTCGCGAGTTAGCTCCCCTAAAAGCCTGGCTATTTTAGCACCTTCCAACAAAAAAATCAAAAACGTTGTCTACAAAGAAATATTGTAATCTTTCGGGTCAAAGGCCCCGGCAACTATAGCGTCATTAGCAGACATTTTTAGGGTTCCGTAGTACTACGAGGAATTCTTATAAGTTTGTCATGTCCATCTGTCTGTCTGTTTAAAATTCAACAAGACGGCTTTGTTTTGAAGTAAGTATTGCAAACGCGACATGCCAAATTTGGTCATCCTCAAGCAAACTTAAAGACTTGCAAGCGGCTTGGAAAAAATGCAATAATATACGTATTTTAGTGATTCAATTGAGTTGGGCCCCGATTTAACCGAATTCCAGTATTCAACATTACTACGCGGGCAAAGCCGCGGGCAAAAGCTAGTTTTACATAAATTAGGAAAGATTTAACTAATACTCACACATCACATGTTTATAAGTGTGAATGTGATAGTTTCTAAATTGGGAGATTGTATGAAAGTATGTTCATACTAAAGTCCAGCCCCTAATTTAATGCGTTTGACTGCTACAATAATATTGTCAAAAATGGAATGAAAACATTTAATTCTTCTGCTATAGGTAGTATAATCGGCGTACCACATGTATGTATAGGTATTATAATCGAAAAACTAGTAACTAGCAAAAGTGTTTTCTTTCAGCTTTAGACAATGTTATTGTAGCTCTCAAACACATTCTCTCAGTGGCCGGACTAACATGTTTATTTTTTATTTTTAGATCTTTACAAAGCAAGAGGTAAGAAAATTTTGGATTTGAAAATGACTACTTCATGAAAACCTAAGATAAAGACAGATTGGCCATGTGATCCAAACAAATTCACCTAGAGGATTTTTATGATTAAAACATAACAAACAAAAACATTGAGTATACTTATAAATTATTGTTTTGATTTTATACATTTATACATATTTTATACATAATGTTCCTTTTATTTCTTTCAGAACAATTTACCATTAGCAGAAGTGGTAGAAACGAGGACACAGCACTACACTACTCCTGATGATCCAGACATGGCTGGGTCATCAAAGGTTTTCATAACCACCGCAGAAGACATAGATGTTCCCTCGGGTTCAGTCTCCCCAGCCTCCCCAGGACACTTAAATGGACCATCAAATGAGTGCCCCGTAGCTGAGACTATCACTAAAATTATAAAGAAAAAAAAGGTATGCTAGGATAACAAAGAAAAGAGTATCAGTAACTAGTTGTTATAATTTTATTTAATACCAATTTTTAAAGTAAAGATACCAAAATGCATGATAATTTGTTTTAAGAAGCTGTTTGACCATACAAGCTAGTCGCTCGCCTGATGTTGAGCGTCATGCTGGGCCGTAACAGTTGTGCCATTAGAGTTTTAAAGTAAAACAGGTCAAAACCCTGTAAGACAATGTTCTGCGCTTATCACCCTGAGATATAAAAAGTTAAATCTCTTGTCCTGTAATTTCACTGGAAACATTGCCCTTCAAAGCAGAACACAGGAATGTGTGCACTCTAGCAAAGGTGTGGTACTTCTCCAGAAGGACTCTGCAAAAGTCCTACCACTAAAACTTTTTTTTTCTTTTAGAACATTAAAATTGCCCATCCCGGTGTGGCTAACAAAATGGCCGAAAATGAAATCAAGTGTAGGCGTGAGCTTCACCAGATGCAAATAAAAATAGGACAGAAACAAGTGGAGAATGAGGAGCATCGATCCAGGCTCCTTATTTTGGAGGAACAAGTTCTGAAGGCCAAGCTTCAATACTATACCAAGAAAACTTAACTATTATGAAAGCTAGACTAATCTAGCTTTTATATAGTACTAGCTGCGCCCCGCGATTCTTGTGATACAAAGTAGCCTATGTTTTATTCCAAGATATAAGCTACCTCTATTCCAAATTTCATCTAAATCCGTTCAGCAGTTTGTTCAGCATACAAACTTTCGCGTTTATAATATTATACTAGGATTTAGTTCTAGGCATGTACCAGTCCCAGTGTTACCATGCCAGTTTTACTGCAGCTTTTACTCAAAAATCTTTAAAAACAACTTTAACCTATCTCCATTCATTTCATAATTACAATAAGAAGTAGTAGTAAATAAGAGTAACAAGCAGATAAATAGGATCTACTTCATATCAAACTGGGACTACAACAAATAGCAAATGAGAGGAGCATCTTGTCCTTATCCTGTATCCGTCCAATAATAATTACAAATGATTGTTAATAGTACCTAAATAACTTGTACAGAATCTCAGTGTGAATGTTAAAATGTTGCATTATTTTTAATAAAAACACAATAAACGTTACATGTAGTTTTAATTACTGTTTCATTTTATTTTAAAACACCATTCAAACCTACAACAAAGATCGAGCCTAAATAATATTATGATGTACTTAAAATGATGAAAGTGTTGGTGTAATCATCATCAGCAGAAGCTAGAGTCCACTTTTGACCAAAGACCTTAGAACTCTACATTGGACGACCATCTGTCATCTTCATCTCCTGTAGATGAAGTGCTTGAAATTCTCATATTGTCATAGGTCCATCTAGCTGACAGCTACATCGGGGAACATCCTTCTCCTTGGTGTGGATTTAAGGATTATCAGAGCAAATGTTACAGTTGGGATCAGAAACTGCAGACTTGGTCGAGCATCTATTCTTCATGTCAGTGTTATATTATTTAATAATTAACAGCAGGTTGACGGTCATCTTGCTCACTTTCAAGCTACCTTCCAATTCTTATTTGATCAGGGGGCAATAACTCCCGCACTGACGTTCCGCTTGGTATGTATTGTGCATTTCTCCCACCAGCATCAACCCGAGCCTACTGAGCTCCTTGAAGTACCGGAGGAAGGCGCAGAGCCGCTGGTACAGTAGCTCCAGATGGTTAGATGGAAATGTATATGATGACGATGATGAAAAGTGGTCAAGTCGTTGAGGAGATAAATTGCCTCATGCAATCTGGTAGCGATTCTCGTTAGTTCTGTGAATTTGCACTGCCATCAGCATATGCTCTACGGTTTCATTGTCCTGCATGCAGCCACAGCACAACGAATTGTCCGTGGTTCCCAGTTTGTATAAATGACAGTTCAAGTTGCAATGACCGGTTATAAGGCCTACTAAAAGACGAAGATCCTGTTGTTGCAACTTCAATAGATTGTTAGTGATCTTCCTTTCAAGGATGGGGAAAGCGGTCTTGGCATGCTTGCAGTCGTCTTTCTTATCCCACAGATTTATGTTGTTCTTTTTCGCTGTTGCGACGAGTAGCTCTCCAGTTAAAAAAAACTTTATTCGATGTTCAAATAAAGTTTATTCACTGAAGTTTCTTTCAATAAAAGCCCGCAAGATGGCATTGTTTCGGACTCTAAAGCCTGACACAGTGTTATCCTGCGAGTCACTAGGGCCGCCTTCGTCAGTATTTAGTGGCGACCTTGAAGCTAAGGGGTATTCAAGATGAGGGAGAGCCTCACCCGTGAGAGCCATGTTGTGTAAAATAGCTAAAGCCACAATTGTAGGCTTAACATTTTTGAGATGAACTGTCATGCCCAACAATAAGCACTGGAAACGCTGCTTCCAAACACCGAAACAACGCTCCACAACATTTCTGGTGCTGATGTGTGACTCGTTGTACTTCTCTTCCAACTGGTCCTGAGGCCTCAATATCGGTGTGAATAAATAAGGCTCCAATTTATAACCAGAATCTCCTAAGAGTCTGCCTCTAAACTCTCCAGCTTCCATGCGAGTCTTCAAGGCAGACTCATTAAAGATTCGGGCATCATGGGTGCAACCTCTCCACCGGGCAACGATGTCCATTCATATTCATATTCCATCCATATCCATATTTCATATCCATTTTCATATTCGCATCACATACCACCTGCACAAAAAGGAATTTCTGTATTAGTTTTCATCCCTTCATCTTTAAAATTCATTATTACACAATATATTGATGTAAATAGATCTTATTCAGTATTACCTGTACATTCAGCGAGTAAAAACCTTTTCTATTAATATAGTATTGTGCAGCATCACCACCACATTTTCTTATTTTAATATGTGTGCAGTCAATGCACCCGATGACTCCTGGCATATTTTTTAGCTGTTTGAAAGCTTGCATGACTGCCTCTTGTTCTGCTATCGAGGTAGGCATCTTTATAAATTGACCCGAGTGACGGGCTATTGCTCGCGCTACCCTGGCACAGATCCGACTTGCAGTCGATTGCGACAAGCCATGGTAGTCGCCTGCATCTTCCTGCATCTAAAAAAAAATAGGGCGATTTAACTTTCAGATACGATTTCGAAACACAACACTGAAATCATTAAAGTGAGATGAAATAAGGTAAAAACATCTTAGACTGAAATGCGATAAACAACCAATGATATTATATGTTTTTATCTCTATGTAAACAACGGTTTCAAGTTTCAAATAATATTTCGAACAGTTTTGATGGTAAAAGTAAGTAGGTATTATGTACTCGCCTCTCGACGTCCCCAACACCTAATTGCGGTTAAGACTTGAAGGGATGCAGAAACACCGCGTCCTCTTGTATCAGGCTTTAGGTCATCCTTGACCAATTCAACGATCGCCGCTGCCATTGATTTAGAAAACCGATACCTATTTCTAAACTCCTCGTCATTGAAGTTTTGAAACGGATCGGTTCTCTCATTGAATCGTCTTGGCTGGGGAGATTGCTGCGGCGGATTTTCGGATATCAAATTGGTCACATGAATTGTTTGTAAAGTTTGCTGAAGCGTATCAGCCAATAAATCTGTGCCTTGCATGATTAAATAAATTCACTTATGTATTATTCCTACACAACGAATAAAATTCAGAAGAAAGTAGGCAAAGACACAAAAATCACAATTTCACACGACGTACACGTTCAAAACAGCTGATCGTATTGTCGCCATATTGTTTCATAAACCACAGTTAGCATAATAGTTTCTATGGTTATAGTAGGGTCCTGGCCATTTTAAAGTTATGAAAGGTTTGTAACACTGTTTAGCTTATAAAGCCGTTATAAAGCGTTCATGCATACGAAAAAATGGACTTCCTGCTATAAAGGGTTTATAACAGGTTTAAAACGTTTGATAACTTTTCATGCATAAGACCGTAAATGAATAAGTGTTAATAAAATTTTGTCGTTCTGAGGAATTATGCCGACTTGCACCCTCGGGGTCATATCCTTCATCGACATTGTGATTGGACAATCCAGAGTTAGCAGACACATCTACCTCTGGATCCACCTCAACGACTCTGTGCAACATACAGATATTGTGCAATACTGATGTTGCTATTATTATTGTCTGAGTTGTGTATTTTTAGGGACAATACAGGGAAACTCCTTTTCCAAACACCAAAACATCTGTAAATATATATATATATATATATATATATGATTATACTTACAAGAGATAGAAATACAAAAATATAAATAATGTACTGTTTTTGTGCTACCACAGTAGTACTTTACCTTTCAATAGGATTTCTGGTTAATACATGTGCATCATTATAGCGATGTTCTTTAGGGGAAGAAGGGCTAAGAACTGGTGTCAAAAGATATGAACTGCAAGGATATGCACTATCACCAATGAGCCACCGGTTACGAAACAACCCATCTTCACATTGCACTGAAACAAATAATTTATGACCACTATGTTATTAGCACCAAATAATAATTCCTAAACTATTACATATTTATTATGTACAACTATTCTGCTAAAACTATGTATAGTATAAATAATGTGTACTATAAATCAACACATCAGTATCTATCTCAATAACAGAAGATGGTGCCAAAGCTGGCTTCGAAGTCAACAACATATGAGTAAATCATCAACAATTTTGAAACAGATCACACATTAAAAATAATATATTTAAAAAGTCTACCTTTCAGCAAAGAGTTGTTGAAAATAGTGGCATCATGTGCAGACCCAGGCCAGCGAGCAACAACATTCATTAAGAGCAAGTCTGCATTGGACACTCCTTGGACAAGATGATGCCTTGATGAGTTGGACAGAAAAGATGCCTTTTCTATTTCTGAATTCTTCTCCAATATTTGAATCTGAAAATATTAACATCATCATTATTACATTATAGTATCCTTTTTTTCACTATGGCTCGTACCACGATGTACCAACGTAGTAGGTCTCTTCGCTGAGTCAGGGGCAGAGTAGGGACACACCACATCTTTGCCTTTATTCAACCTCCAAGCAGTAGTGTGCAAACATTACTACTATACTGTACCTATACTGTGTTCCGTATTGAAGGACAATACAATGTTTCCAGAGAAATTACTAAGCATGAAAAGATTGAGAGCCCAGTGCTCATATCAATTTCATTAAAAACACATAACTAAGTGGGTACACTGCTAATGTAAGATTTACTTGAGTGAAACAGCGAAGATAATAAATTTTTCGTAACTTGTTATGAATGTTTTGAAAGCGGATGAAGAACTACGAGTACTCCATATGGATTCAATTTTAGGTGGCTTTGTAGGTTGGTACTTACTTGGTGATTGTATGGGAACATGCGTGCAATCAACTGCACCAAGAACCCTTGGGAATCCTGCGATAGCATGAAATTCAGATTGTGTGTTCTCTAGAACTCTCACATATTGAGGATATAGGCCAGCTATTGCTCGTGAAACATCGCGTACAATCCGACTGTCCGAAGATATAGACACTCCAATGAAGTCTGCCACAGACACCAGCATTGTTCCTAGTGCATAGAATCTCAAAGTTAACAACTAGTTACTGGTGTAGTGGAGATATTCCATGGTTTCTGAAACATACAAGTTACGAACATTTATTTAGGTTTCTATAATTTAACACTGTGCTAAAATAACTCGGAATACATACAACCCTAACATACGTATAAAAGTACTTTAAAAACTCACCGGGAGGAGGTCACTCTCAAGGAGGTGGTTATTTCCAACAATATGTGGTTCACCGTGGTTTTGTCCAGTCGAAATCTATAGACAAATTCTGTTTCAGACAATTCATTTTCATAATTAATCCGAGCGTTAACACGGCGATTTTCAAGCTCCATTTCAACACCTGGGTGAGAATCGAATATGCCGGCTTCGTACAAATCGTTATCACTTTCGTCACTGAATAAATCCATCTTTTAGATAATTTAAACATAAATTTTGCTAATTAAACACAACGCTACTTTCTTATCCTTCAATTTATCTTCCGAATTTGAGAGATAGACAAAAACTGTATAAGTAGCGGCACGTAAGTCTAGCGGTGACCGTTATTGCGCAGAAGTAAAAAATAAGGTACCCTGAGGGGGCTAGCGGGATGAAGGGCGGGCGTGCGTAGTGCCGATTGGCTCTCCAGTCGCAATCCGTTCCCCGCACCGATACGACGCCCCGCGCACATCCCGTGTACAGTCGCGTTATTAATTTTATTGTTATTGCTGTTAATTTTTGTTGTTTTTTGTTAAGTTTAAATTTGTTTGTTAAATTGAGTTTTTTAAGTTTATTTGTGACTTTGTGAGTTTGTTTGTGAATATGCCTAGAACAAATACTGTTTTGAAAAGACAAGCAAGGAAAATGGTTTATGACGTAAATTGTTTTTTAAAAATGGAATCTAGCGAATTAATTGATTCTTTAAAACAAATCAAAAGTGTGATTGACGAAGCTACAAATACTTTGCTCAGTCATACGGACAGCAACACTGTAAATTTGAGCCAGATAAAACAAACTGCCGAAATTCTTAAGGTGGAAAATATTAAATTAAATAGTATAATCAGCGAACTAGGGAAAGTCCAAAAAAGGACAGCAGAGTCTACAAAAACTTCAATTGCAACAGTAAGGAACATCTCCAATCAAGCCAATAGTTCTGATTTGATAACAGTGTTCAGGACACCTGGCAAAAAACGTTACAGAACAAAACTGGTCACAAATATCGATAACTTCGACCAAGGAGTAATAAAAAGGACCATTCATAACTTTCACAAGACAAATAATGAACTTCCTACCATCGGAAAGCTTAAAAGGCAGCTAGAGGAAGACATAAATTTCAAAGGCTCAGAACGAAGTCTTCGGCGAATAATTAAGAGTTTGGGATTTCGGTGGAAAAACACCGAAAACAACCGGAAAGTGCTGATTGAGACTTCAAATATACGTTTGCAACGTATCGAATATTTAAGAAAAATTAAGCAATATCGCCAAGAGGGAAGGCATATTGTTTATACAGACGAATCTTACGTAGATTCATCTCACTCTTCTTCAAAAGCCTGGACCGATGGTACTAATAAGGGCCTTAAAAAACCTATTTCGAAAGGACAGCGAGTTGTCATTGTCCACGCAGGGTCCGAAACTGGGTTTATACCTAATGCGTTGCTGACTTTTAAAGCTGGTACCAAATCAGGCGACTACCACGACAATATGAATTTTGAGAACTATGAAAAATGGCTCCGAACTCAGTTAATGCCCAACCTACCACCCAATTCCGTCGTGGTAGTCGACAACGCGTCCTATCATAATAAACAATGGGATCGCGCACCAACGTCTAATGCCAAAAAAGCTGACATGCAGGCTTGGCTCACTGAAAAAGGCATACAGTACGAGGAAACACTTATGAAACCTCAGTTATACAATTTAATAAAGGTTAACAAGGATAAATTTAAAACATTTTCGATTAATCGAATCCTAGCTGAACAAGGTCATCAAGTGTTGAGACTACCACCATACCACCCCGATCTAAATCCCATTGAAATGGCATGGTCCGATATTAAACAATATGTAGGCAGCAAAAATGTAAAATGGAATGTTAGTAAATGTATAGATCTAATTCAAGAAAAAGTTTTACTAATGGGTGCATGGGATTGGCAAAAGTTATGTAAAAAGGTGAAGGATATAGAAGAGCTATATGCAAATAGTGATCATGTCGTGGATTTGGTAACAGAACAATTCATTATTCACGTTGATGGGGATAGTTCAGAGGATAGCATTGGTGAGTTCGATGAAGACGACGCCGCTAGTGCCGATGAACGAAGCAGCCCTGAGCCCGGGCCCTCAGTAAGCAAAAGGCCTTGTCGAGAGACCATTGAAGGCGTGATACCATTCTCTGATTCAGACTAAATAAAAATTGACAAATTAACAGATAATGTTTTTATTTTTCTACACCCCATAAACTTGTTAAAATATCTTAGGTACCCACTATAAATCTTTAGACATTGCCAACTACATATTTATTAAAGTTACATATAACGTATTTTATTCGCGACAGTACCCATGCGCAGCAATCACCTCCACGTATCGGTCAGCGCTAGAGTTACGTGCCGCTACTTATAACCATCTGTCATTCTACCTACTGGCAGTAAGCGACGCACGGCCTTACCTAAAATAATCTCGTTAGTCAATGCTTATGCCCGCCTTCCACTGCGAAAGGGTAATGAGCGGAAACTGAGCTGATGATCTGAGCGGACCGGAGTAAAAATAGTTGTACACTTCCACTAAGAAAGAGTTTCAGATTTTGCCTTCCACTGCCAGAGGGCTTTGCGGAGCGAGTGAGGTGGGAAATGAGCGGGGTCGGATGAGCGAGTTGTTGGCCTTCCATTGCCAGCGGCGCGGCGATGAGCGAGGAGGCGCAGAAATATCTCAGTGCCAGGCGATCCACAGAGGAAGCAAGTCGCGCGGTATATTTTGCGATAACGATGTCTGACGATTCCAGTGAAGAGGATTACATAAATACTATAAATAAATGCTTGCTACTCTACCATTATAACGAAAAAAAGAAGCGTAACAAACCAAGATTCTAGATAAGCGACCATATTAGAGAGAGACCTATCAAGGGTGAATTGATGCGGATGTTCTACGATTTACAAGACGAATATTTCAAAAACTATTTTCGAGTCGATAGAAAACAGTTTGAAGAATTATTATCACTCATAAATGAAGATATTACAAAACAAGACACAAACTTTAGAAAAGCTGTTTCACCAAGAGAAAAACTTGCGATCACTCTAAGGTAAGAAATAAAAACCCCTATTTTTTATGACTTTATTAATAGAAAGAAACTTACAACTAGTACTATGTGTTGATATTCTTTTCTTTAATCAAACGTATCATTTTCTTAAATCAAAACAGTTTATTTTAAGGAAGTTGTTCATAACTCGTCGTCGGAGGCGATTGTGCAGATACTGATGATGTAGATGCGGTAGAGTAACCATAACCTGTGTTATAAGATTCCATTTCTTCTTCAGTGTCACACACAATTTGTAAAACCTTTTTCTTAATTTTATTTTGGAAATAAATTGGCATATTTTTGGCTGTTTGGGCCATACTTTCGAAAAATAAATCCATGGGATGTTTTTCTTGTTGTTTTTTTCTAATATTGTCTCTTTCTTCCTGACGTCTGTTATGATTTTCTTCTATATCTTTGATAATATCTATGATATCAACATCATTCTTTCTTTTTCGTGTTGTTTGTGTTTCTTGTGTACATTCTGGACCTTCATTGTTTGCCAATGGAATCAACATAATAGATTCTTCTACTTCTTGTGTCGACTGTTGAGTGCATAATTCACTGTCTTGGGTGGAATTTTGATCGATGATCTCTTGTGTGCATTGAGAGTTTGTTAAATTTGTGGAAACTTTTCTATTTTTCATAAATGGTAGCAAAAAATCCATGATTTGGGCATATTTCCAATTATTTATAGCT
Source organism: Erannis defoliaria (assembly GCA_905404285.2). Taxonomy (NCBI): domain Eukaryota; kingdom Metazoa; phylum Arthropoda; class Insecta; order Lepidoptera; family Geometridae; genus Erannis; species Erannis defoliaria. The sequence goes on along the minus strand of FR990066.1, from coordinate 2,448,799 downwards.
GGTGCTGCTTGGCCTGTTTTGCCACACTTTTGCCTTTTCAGGCTATCTCGGTGATTGTCTCGCAGTTTCTTCCACTCAGATTTTGCGGTCTTGACTAAAACAAATAAAATTTTGTTAGATAAAAAGTGAGTAGGTATCTGCGTGCAAATTTGCCTTGTAGGCTTCAAAATATATATAAACCTTAATTTTGAAGAAAAAAAATTAAATACCTACTTGTGTCGACTGTTGAGTGCATAATTCACTGTCTTGGGTGGAATTTTGATCGATGATCTCTTGTGTGCATTGAGAGTTTGTTAAATTTGTGGAAACTTTTCTATTTTTCATAAATGGTAGCAAAAAATCCATGATTTGGGCATATTTCCAATTATTTATAGCTGGTGCTGCTTGGCCTGTTTTGCCACACTTTTGCCTTTTCAGGCTATCTCGGTGATTGTCTCGCAGTTTCTTCCACTCAGATTTTGCGGTCTAGACTAAAACAAATAAAATTTTGTTAGATAAAAAGTGAGTAGGTATCTGCGTGCAAATTTGCCTTGTAGGCTTCAAAATATGTATAAACCTTAATTTTGAAGAAAAAAAATTAAATACCTACGTCTTTTTTTTCCTTATGACTGCAGAATACTTCTCAAGGTTCAACTTGAATGTTGTTTCAAGTTGAACCTTGAGAAGTATTAGCACCTATGATGTAGGTAGTCCTTCGAGGTTTTTGATTTTTAAATTAATATAGGTACTTTTTTCTTTTTCAGATATTTGGCAACGGGCGACTCATTTAGAAGTCTAGGTTACAATTATCGAATAAGCGAAATTACCATTTCAAGGGCAGTAAATGATACATGTACTGCTCTATGGGATAGATTGCAACCTCTGTTTATGAAAACACCAATGAGGAAAGATTGGGAAAAAATAGCAGAAGATTTTGAATTAAAGTGGCAATTTAAAAATTGCATCGGGGCCATTGACGGAAAACATGTTTCGATCAAATGTCCTCCTCATTCAGGAAGTTCTTATTTTAACTATAAAAAATTCTATTCCATCGTGTTATTAGCAGTTGTTGATGCGGACAAAAAATTCATAGTAATTGATGTTGGATCCATGGGCCGTTTTAGCGATGGCGGTATACTCAGCGATAGTCTATTTGGTAGGAAATTGTATAAAAATGAGTTAGATTTACCTATTGATCGACCTTTAGACGATAATGGGCCAAGTGTGCCTTATGTATTTATAGGAGATCAAGCTTTTGCACTACGTAAAAATTTACTTCGGCCATATCCGACACCAACTACCATTGAAAATCGAGCAAAAATACATTTTAACTATCGTCTCTGTAGAGCACGCAATGTTGTTGAGAACGCCTTTGGCATATTGTCCAGTAGATGGCGAGCTTACCGTCGACCATTTGAGTGTAAACTTGATCTGGTTGACAAAATAATTCAAGCAACATGTAGGTATATTGCACAACTATTTGATGTCATCGCCATCTCCAACAACTTATGAAGACGAAAACAATATAAATATTTTTTTGTCGATAAATAATGACCGATTACGGGCCACAAGAGAGGCTTTTTATGTGAGGAATGTATTCTGTGATTTTTTTAATACTACTGGTGCACTCCCAGGCCTCAACGTTTGAAATGTAATAAATAATATGATTATTTACTTACTGTTTGTTATTCCGGGTATCCCGATATCCACAATCTTTTTCCATTTCATATCTTTTTTGTCAGCATGACGATAGTCTTTGTGGTTGGTGTCCCACAACAACGGGTACTGCCGCACTGATTCAATGAACAGCTCCATGCCGACACGTTGCGCGTTCTGAACTGACAGACGAAAGCGGGCAAGTAAAGGGGAAGGGGAGGCGACGGGGGGCGGAGGTGAGCTGAGTCCGTTCAAAACTCGCGTGCGACGCCATGACGCAGCGGACCCATTTTAACTCGCTCAATCCGTTCCGCTTTACTCGCTCGCAGTGGAAGCACTTGTATGAAATTTTGCGTTGCGAGTTGAACTGGATCCGTACGGAGTCCGTTGGAAATCCGCTCAACTCTGCGACCAATTTTGTGACTCTTTGTACTCTTTTGATCCGCTCAGTCCGCTCATTTACAGTGGAAGCACTTCTATGAAAAAAGCCGTTGCGAGTTAAACGGAGTCCGTACGGAGCCCGCTCCGCTCGCAGTGGAAGGCGGGCATTAAGCAGCTCTCAGGTGAGAGGTTCTTAAATCGTTTGTCTATGGTTTCCTTTTCTTCACCTAAAATCCTTGACTAGCCATAGTTTAATTGAAACAAAGATGACCGAACCACAGAACAACGAAATTTGAAACTTCGACACAGACTATAACCAAACTGATGAACGGAAGGAGGGAACTGAAGGTGTATTGCAGCCTTAGTCGAATTTTTTCATCTGTTTTTACTGTGAAAATGTCAGATTGCTGTTAGTTCTGTTGTCAGTGTCAGATACGATCAACAAGTTTTTAAAATTATGATTACTTTTGTATTTTTATTTCAAAATAAAGGGTATATTTACCTAGTTTCGAGAAAGAAGAAGTTTATAAACATTAATATCAGCACGCTCCATCAATTGGATTGAACAAGGTTTACTTTTATTATTGTGTGGAAACTGACTAAGAATATTTACGCTTAGTCTGCTTGAGCAAGCCGATGTTATAGAAAACAGGGACACTAGCACGAAAGCATGTAATTAAAGCTGCCTGGACCTGGGTGTCCTAAAAGTGCACCCAGAAACAACGGAGGACGGGCAGCAACATCCTCTCTGTTAACTGTGGTGAGCATTCTGCGGTCCCCACGCCGACTGCTAAGCGTTGTGATTATGGCAACCCGCCCTTATCCTAATCTATCAGCCGTTACAGCATAATGTGTTAAGTAACCCATATTTTCACTATTTCAGCTGGAACCCACTCAGACGCTGGTAGCTATGCTAACCCATAATTTGCCAAAAGTTTCCTTGACAAGGCTTGCTCATGCTAGTGGTGTCGAAGCCGCAGAGGCCTTCGCCGATTTTTTCGCAAGTGCTTTTTTACCAGATGTACCGGAGTTAGACCTTGAACTTATAAATCGTGCTGGTAAAACTCAATCCAGTAACTACGTAAATATTTTTGCTTTAGCACCTCATGAAGTGGCTGCTGGAATTAAGCGTCTTAAATTGAATAGTTCGGTGGGACCCGATTGCATTCCTCCGTGGTTTTTAAAACAAGGTTTTAAATTCTTTGTGCTGCCACTCTGCCACATCTTCAACACGATCTTGGCCACAGGAATCTATCCTAAACAGTGGAAATTATCGCGAGTGACACCCATACCCAAAAGTTCTAATAAATCATCTGTCACAGAGTATAGGCCCATTGCTATTTTATCATCTCCTGCGAAAGCTTTTGAAAAAATTATTCATAAAGAGATCTACAGGCAAGTGGAGCAGTATTTGTGTGATGAGCAACATGGCTTCAGGAGGAAAAGGTCAGTTGATACAAATCTCCTGGAAGTTACTGATTTCATTTCAACCCGATTAGATCATAGTGGTCAAGTTGACGTTCTCTACTTTGATTTTAGGAAGGCCTTCGACAGAGTCGACAATGACCACTTACTTTTCAAACTTAACAATCTGGGTTTTGCTCCTGGGCTACTTGCGTTTGCTGCTGATTATCTCAGAAATCGACAACAGTTTGTAAGGTTGGGTGTGTATGAATCCACTCCTTACAGTACACGATCTGGCGTTAGCCAGGGATCGATATTCGGACCTCTGCTCTTCATTCTTATGATCAATGATCTTCCCGCAGTGGTAAGACATTCTAAATGTCTTCTATATGCGGACGACTTAAAACTGATCAAAGAAATTAATTCCGTTGAAGACTGCCTTGAACTCCAGCGTGACGTGGACGCCATTTACGAGTGGGCGGCAGCAAACAAAATGGAATTCAACGCTTCTAAATGCCATGCCATGACATTTACTCGAAAGCGGTGCCCCATCGAATTTCAGTACCAGCTGGGCTCTTATGACATTGGCAAAATTAGTACTGTGAAAGACTTGGGCGTCACCTTTGATCAAAAGCTCACATTCAATGACCACATTGTCTCACTTGCCAAGGAATCATATAGGAGATTGGGTTTCGTGCTTAGGAATTCGAGAGATTTCCAGGGCACCCACATCATTTGTTTAATCTATGGAGCTCTTGTGCGCAGCAAGTTAGAAACCAGCTCGACAGTGTGGCATCCACATGAGAATGCTTATTCCCTTCATCTAGAAAAGGTCCAGAAGGCTTTCCTTCGCTTTTTGTATAAGCGCATTTATGGATATTACCCATACATGTATCCAACTAGTTTTCTTTTAGGATGCTTAGGTTTTAACTCGTTGGAAGTTCGGCGAGCTCACAACCAATTGAAGGTTATGTGCAAGATCTTTCATGGAAAGATTGATGCTCCCAATTTGCTTAAGGAGTTAGCTCGGCTTCGTGTCCCCGACGGCAGCATCCTTCCACGTCGAGGTGGGCGACCCCATCAGTTGTTTGCCGTTCCGCCCGCTCGCACAATCGCGCACGGGTACTCTCCCATCCCCCGCTCTTTGACTACATTCAATAACCTCCTAGCCTGGGCACCCGATTGGGACTTGTTTGCTGATGAATGGAAGAGTATGCAATTGAAGTGTCTGGAATACTGTGAGATGATAGCGGGCAAGAAGAAAGATATGGATGATGACGATGAGTGGGAGTTTCTGTGTCAGAGTGACTTTGATTTCTGGTAATTTATTTTGACTATGTAATACATAAATATATTTATTTTCTTTTAGACATTTGTTAAATTACTGCTAGCTATTATTATAATCTTTTAACATTTAATTTATTATAATTAGGTACCTGTATTTGAAGTTTGACTTTATTTGTAATAATTATGTAAAATTAATCATTCTTGCATTCATTGTAATTTTTATTTTTTCTTTAATTTAAACGTGACAAATGTGTATCCGCACATACGATAACTTGTGCCTACCATTTATTAAATAATGTACTTAATTAGCTAATGTAATTGGTGTGTCTACCGTATTAGTTAAATAAATAAATAAATAAATAAAATAAATAAATGTCCTGCCTGAGATGTCTCAATCAGCAAGGGAAAAAACTGGTCCTACTGTTCCAAAAAAGAAATTGAACAGCAAGACCAACCGATATGTTACTGTGCTGTAATGAAACCCATGAGCACCAGTTATTGCTCCTTGCAAAAACTTCAAGAGAAAAAGCCCTGCTCCATGAGGAAGAAATACACAAAAAAATATATAGTGATGTCTTTAGTTATAGGAGGAATATTTAAAAATAAAAATAAATAATATAAAATAAGTAATAATGTGTTTAAAAGATTTGTTTTATTGAATGTTACTATAAATTGTTTTCAATAAAATATTTCTATCCATTTTCATGGCGTTATCGACAATATCATCACCAGTTTCTTCTTCAAGTGCTACTTAAAGCGCTGCATCTGAAAACAATAAAAATTTGTTTATGAGGCAGAGCAGATAGGGCAAATGTATATTTCCGTTTTCAGAACTCTGGAATGTCACATAATTGAAAACTGATAATTCTGACTAATTCTTTCTTTGCTAACCTAACAAGAAAATGCCTGCTGTGTACAATACAATGATAATATACGTAAAGGTCTAAAAGTATTTGTGCCCCATATAATTATGATGCCTATAGCCTTTAATTGATCTCGCAATACAGTTCCGCAATGCAACTGCTTATTCTGTAAAAGCTTATTTAGTAAAAGAAAACATACCTTGTTCTACATTAAATGAAATTGCCAAGTACAGCAGAAGTGATGATCGTGTTTTTGTATATGGTGATAGTTAAATCGTTGATCTTCTTTGGTGCTGGGCCTCAGTATTGGTGTGATTAGATGAGGGGTACATGGATAACCACTATCACTGATAAGCTTTCCAACAAACTCGTTGTGCTCAAACCTCTTCTTAATAGAGCTTTCTCTATATATATTCTTGCACCATGTGACACAATATCATAGATTTTTTTATCTGCATCGCACACAACCTGTGAATGTTTTCAATATACATTAGAAACATCTATATAAGGTTGTCTACTGGTAAAAATATGTATTCTCAAGATCATATGAAAGTACTGAACTGTTGATGTGGCATTTCTGCTAACCTACCTTATTTTGATTAGCGTGCAGTCAATACCTCGGTATTGGTGTGATTAGATGAGGGGTACACGGATAACCACTATCACTGATTATCTTTCCGACAAACTCGTTGTCCTCAAACCTCTTCTTAATAGAGCTTTTTCTCTATATATATTCTTGCATCGTGTGACACACAATATCATAGATTTTTTTATCTGCATCGCACACAACCTGTGAATGTTTTCAACATACATTAGTAACATCTATATATGGTTGTCTACTGGAAAAAATATGTATTCTCAAGATCGCATGAAAGTACTGAACTGACGTGGCATTTCTGCTAACCTACCTTATTTTGATAAGCGTGCAGTCGATACCTCTAAGGCCGCAAACTTCCGGATTGCGTTAGCCTCCTCAGTCATGTTTGATTGAAGGCATTTTTAATAAGCGTGAACTTTTCGAAGGGAAGGTTATTGCGACTTTACAAGCCAAACGACAAATAGTCTGCTGGTTCATGCCGTGCATGCGCAGTCTCCCTGAATCTACTTGCGGTTGTATAGGGATTCCGCTACATCCATCGACCTGCTGGTAATTTTTAACAATAACAATGATTCGGCCCATGTTGGTCCTAATGAATCTGTATCGCAGCTTATATTCTTCGTCAGTTAAGACTTGTAGTGGATTAAACCGCTTCCGTTGTTTATTTCTACGCCTTCTAAGCTCGCTAGTTCTTCCAAAATTCGATAGCAGATCGTCGAAATCCACGATTTTCCTTCAAAGCCAATTCAAAGCACAAACAAACACGAATATCAAATCCACCATTTTATTCCATAGACAAGGCTTGAAACATGGTTAAACCAGGTCGGGCGGCCTGTTAAATTTTACAACTGTTTAGTCATTGCTCACCCACCGCGTAACGTTAAAATGCTTTTATGAGTGAAGAATTTTGCTAATCGGCCGTTGAACAATGGATCAACGGTGGAGAAGTTTTTTTAGGTAAGGCCGCCTGTGACTCTGAAAAGCCCTTTGTTTTTTTTTCTATGGGTCTGTTTATCTGTTGTCAACGATTAACCTTCCGACAGATAGATAGATGTCACGGGTAGCTTTCTCTATCTCACTGTGTTTATAGCAATGCAAAAGGCTACCATTAGTAAGGGTTTTAACTGGTGGTTATGTGTAAGTTAATTATTGAGAACGGCCGTAAATCTCGTAGCCCTGCTTAACTGCAGTGCGTACAGTGTTGTTATTGATACGGCAATTGCCGTAATATACGGTAATCCACGTTTTATTTTCACAAAATACGGTATACGGCAGGCCTTTCAATGCCGTATCAAAAAATACGGCAAATGGCTGTAAGTGAAACGAAACGTTTTTTAACCAGCGCGCAGCGCAGCGAAACGTATGAAACAGAACGTTTTTAAACGTACCACTTACAGCCGATGGCCGGGGAAATCCCGACTCGCAACTAAGTTCATATCGTCGTATCGTGCCATCTCCTTTGCTTTAGTTAAAAATAAAAGAGACAACGTATTGAACTAAAGTAGGTATTGGGTTTATCTTTGAATCTATGAGTCGAATAGCTGAATGAATAGCTCAAACATTAGTTTCAAACACTCGAGCTCATTCGTTTGTTACGGTTTTGAGATAAATAATTCAGTAATAAAATTACTTAGTGTTTATTTGTGATTTAAATTAATAACATGAGTGATTGTGACTCTGAAGGACCTTCTTCGCCAAAAAAGACTAAAAAGGGTAAACACATAAAACAAAAATATCGACAACAGTGGGAGAGTGACGATGTTTTCAAAGACTGGATTGCTCCTGTTGAAGGTGATCTGTATAGGGCAAAGTGCACCGTATGCGACGTTAAATTATCGTGTGAAATTTCAACTTTGCGACGACATGTGACAAATAACCAACATAAAAAAAAGACACTTGCTTCATCTTCTACAAAATCTCTTAGTGCTTATTTTAAACCGCGTGAAAAGGACACAAACACCCTTGTTGTGGAAGCCGAAATAAAACTCGTTGCATTTGTGGCCGAGCATAACATTTCTTTCTTGGCAATGGATAATTTATCAGAGGTCCTAAAATCATGTTTCCCAGACTCTAAAATAGCAGCTGATTTGGCGATAAAAAGAGGCAAATGTACAGCAACTGTAAAAAATGTCATAGGAGAAAGCCAGAAAGAATACCTAGAAAATATTTTAAAACACCAAAAATTTAGCGTACTTGCCGACGAATCCACGGACATTTCCACAACTAAGACAATATGTATCCTTGTCAGATATTACGACAAAGATTGCAAAAAAATTATTGCTTGCTTATGGCAATTGGAAAATTTGCACGACAAAAAAACATCTGAAGGGGCGTCATCTTCACGAGGATGTACAGCTGAAGCGCTTTATACAACAATCATAGAAACATTTACTCAACATGGTGTGCCATTAGATAATATTATCGGCTTTGCATCGGATGGCTGCAATGTCATGATGGGTCCTCACAACTCAGTTGCCAGTCGTTTACGTGCCGAATTGCCAGGAATACAAATATTTAAGTGCATATGTCACTCTATGCATTTATGCGCCAATGAAGCTTGTAAAAAACTTCCAAGGCGTTGTGAGGATTTAGCAAGAAACGTGTACGCATTTTTCAAACATAGTGCCAAGAGACAATCGGAATACATTGAATTTCAAGAATTTATGAATACAAAAATCCATAAATTACTACACCCGTCGCAAACCAGATGGCTATCACTGTTATCTGTAATAAATAGGCTGATAGAGCAATGGGATAGCCTGAAATTATTTTTTAGCCACCAGTGGCTAGAAGAACGCACCGTCGCTGCTGAGCTAATCCATCGTGAGTTAAACGACGACTTTGTAAAACTCTATATCCTATTTTTACAATGGATACTACCCAAATTTGTGAAGATGAACGAGTATTTCCAAGGAACAGATTCTAGACTGATAGAACTGGATGATAGTATGAAACTGCTTTACAAAGATCTATTGCAATGTTACATGACTAGAGACTACGTTAATCAAACTGAAATATGCTCGATTGACCCAGAAAATACACGATTTTTCCTACCACAAATGTATTTGGGTGTTAAAATCATGCAAGAAGTTCAAAAAACTAATATCGTGCAGCAAGAAGTGCTTCTGGGTGAATTTTATACTCGTTGCCGCGACTTTCTTGTAACAGGCTGCAAGGAAATTCGGAAGCGTTATGATTTTTCAAATGAAATACTTCCGCTCCTCAAATATCTGTCACCTGAAGAGGCTGTGCGCCACAGTAATAGAGAGAGTTTCCCGTCAATGTTGCCTCTAACCCAGAAACTACCACGTATAGTCAAAATTGAAAATGACCTCCAAAAAATCGATGACGAGTGAAGACTTTTACCCGATGTCAACAAATTTTCGAACTTAGACATCGGGACCTGGAAAGCTCACGAATTTTGGGAAAAGATCCATAGCACAACCGACTGCAAAACTCTAGCGAAGTTTGCTCTAGACGTTCTATGTCTTCCTCACAGTAATGCAGATTGTGAAAGGATATTCAGCCAAGTTAACAATATGAAGACCAAGATGCGAAATAAGTTAATAACATCGACTGTAAATAAAACACTATTAGCAAGACAACTTATTCAAAATCAAGGGAACTGTACGAATTTTAAGGTGACGCGCGACATGTGTGACAAAATGAGAAGCAAGGACAAGTACACACTAGATAAACATGAATCTGAAGTTATAGAAACGATAAGAAACCTTTATGGAGAAGAAATAAATGAGGAATAGACATTTTTAAATTATATACGGCATTTTAGTACTTTTTCCCTTAAAATACGGCAAATCAGAATGTGACATACGGCAACCCAGATTTTTACGATAACAACACTGAGTGCGTATGAGACCTGAACTATCTCCTAAAAAAAATGTTTTAACAATGCTTAACTCGTTCAGAAAACAAGATATGGCCGTGGAATTTCTGCGAGTTATAGATCATCTATTACTCTATCTATAGGTTCCTTAGCACGCAGATATGACGAATGGATTATGAGAAAACACGAAAAAATAATTAGGTATCTATTATATCGCGCATCGCAAACTAAAGATAATCCGGTTTGAGTAGGGACTAGTGATGGGAAATTGAAAATTTTGCTATCGATAATCAAAGTTTTATTGAAGTAAGTAGATACAAAGAAAAAGTATTAAAAAGTAAGTGTTTAAAAGTATTACTAGTAGTACTTAATTAACAAAAGTGTTTTTCGTTGAAACAAACTAAACACATTGATTGGTTGCATTGCATGCAATATGTCATTATTCGTTTAGTTTTCTTGGATGCTTGTATGCTTTCCATAGTAAGGCGTAATTTATTACAGCCTGTGCAACGCCTTTTTTTGTTACCACATTGTAAAGCATGATCTGAACATCTTCCTTCCGGAAAACCTGCAATAAAATGTAGTAATGAATGAGTACTGGGTATACAGGGTTATCGGAAATAGGTTACATTTCCATGAGGAGGCTAAAGTAGAGCTCATTTGTGATTGAAAATGTTAAATGGTACCTTAGACTAAACAAAGAAACCACACGTAAACATTTATGTGTCTGGTTTTCTAAAGTTTTTTGAGGTGCGTAACTTTTATGCGGAAAAATAATATTTTCATTTAAAAACCTAACCTTTAACTTATGACTTTTATTATTTTAAAAACGAGATATCTCAGAAACTAAACAATTTCAGCCAGGGTACCCTTTAACATTTTCAATCGCAAATGAGCTCTACCTTAACCTACCCAAGGGAATGTAACCTATTTGAGGTAACCCTGTACATTTAAAATTTTATTGAACTAGAATCATACCAATGTTGTTATCATGTTGTATATGTGTATGTGTAAGAATAAACCTCGGATCACTTATACAATGGGACAGAGTTGACTCAGGGTGGATGAAATCGACAAGTCACAGCCATGATTTGCGACCCACGGATGCCTCCTAGACTGAAGGTAATAAGACCTGCCGTTATGTATGGGTCGGAATGCTGGGCCTTAAAAAAGACAGAAGAGAAGAAGTTACATGTGGCCGAAATGAGAATGCTGAGATGGATGAGTGGAGTGACGCGAATGGATAGAATTAAGAATGATTATGTAAGAGGAAGTCTGAAAGTAGCACCAGTTACTGAAAAGCTGAGGAGCAATCGTTTGGCATGGTATGGATATATAAAGATGAAGCCCATGTAACTAGGAGACTGATGAGTATGAGAGTGGACGGATGGAAGGGAAGGGGAAGACCTAAGAAAAGATGGATGGATTGTGTGAATGAGGATATGAATGAAAAGGGAGTGAATGAGTCTTACTGTAGATAGAGGCAAATGGAAGAGTAAAACATACTGTGCCGACCCCAAATGAATTGGGATAGGGGCAAGAAAATGATGATGTGTAAGAAGAATAAATAATCGCTAGATCTCCGAACATAGACTGCAAATGTGAATGATGAACCTGAAAAAACTGAAGTACATTTAAGAATAACACACAAGAGACGCTATAAAAATAAAAAAAAACAGTCGCCCATTTTTAAGAAGTAATGTTGAAGAACATTTGTTAAGAAAGATATTTTAGCATTGAGCAACAGTAGTATGACTTTATCTGCCGTATTCATGCAAAAATTTCCCAAAACACAATCCTCTCTCAAACAGTGGTTGCAGTGAAATCAAAATCTTAAAGCTAAATATGGAAGATTAGGTAAGGTACGTTGTTAGTTGAGGAAAGGGAAAAGCTCGGAATAATTTTCCAGGAGAATGTAACACCAGAAATGTTATTAAATACAAAAGCTTTAGATCCTGCGGCAGAGGTAGGGTATGCACTTATAGAGCCGACCGTATCTAGACTGACTGACGGACTGGCGGACTGACGGACTGACGAACTGGCCGACTGGCCGACTGGCTGACTGACGGACTGGCGGATTCTAATAACTTTACCATCAGTAGGTTAAGATCAAATTAGCAAAGCGAGGAAAATTACAAGCAAGTCAAATCAAAAAAGGGTTATTTGTACGGAAATGGTGTGCATATCAGAAGTCAATCCGTTAGTTAGTGTGCAAAAACATGCTTAAATAATAATTGAGTTTTGGATTATACGTACCAGTTTCAGAAATTTTTCGCCCCGTGAGCGATTCAATAAGTGACTCTGTGAAGTCCTTTTTGTCATTTTTTTATCAGTATTAGCCATATTGTAAATTACCCAGGCGTTTATAAGTGCAGTGCCTAATAATAATTCCATTATAACCTTTCTGTACCACTTCAGGCCTCGTCGTAAGGTGGAGTAGTAAAAGGACATTTGGTCGCTATAGTCTACACCTTTTTATTATTGTTATACGTCAACACACACAAGGGTTTTTTGATCATTTCGTTGGTAATCCTTTTTCTTTTGCCTGTATCTACAAGCGAGGCAAAGTGATCTTTACACGTTGTGATCATCCTATGCGGTTCGATCGAACTGTGCTACAATAAAATGTTTTTTTTTTTGTTAACAGTTCTTGATCTAAGCCCACGGATGAATAAAAATTGTCGGCAACCAATATTCGACCCTCATTTTCCAAACCATTAATTAGCTTCAATACTAAATTTTTGTCCATGGTCCTGTTCTCGGCGATTCCCTTCTTTGCCTGTGTATATGATTATGTTATAGGTATATCCTTCAGGTGTACATAATTTGTATAATTTTACTCCATATTTATGGATTTTATTCTTTATGTACTGGTGAAATTTAAGCCTTCCACGCCAAGGGATCATTGTTTCATCGATTACAATATATTTTCCAGGTTTTAGCACTTCTTGAAATTGGTTGTTCAACATATCGAATATTTGACGAATTTTATGAAGTTTATCTCCTGTATTATTTATATTTTCCTCGCTAAAATGCCAAAATTTCAGAAGTAAGATATATCTATCTCTGGTCATTAGCGTGTAATCATTTCGGTGTATACTTTTTTCGACCAATAATCGTGTAAGTGCGGAACGCGGTTGAGGCCAATAGTCAGTAAGATACCCAAAAACGTTTTTATCTCATCTGCATCTGTTGGTTTCCAAGCTTAAAAACGCGAATTTACTTTTAATTCTTCTTTGTGGTCTAATAGAAACTTATCTGCATACTTATTTGTTTCTCCTACGATTTTGATGATAATCTCACTAGTTACGAACAAACTGTAAACTTCGATGGGTAATTTATTACGAATAGGATATGTTGTCGCACTATTAAGAGTGCTTTCTTCAAAGGTTATAAAATCATTGTCAGTAACATCAACCCAACCATCCTCATTTTCCAGTTCTATATCTTCTCTTGCTGATTCATTTTCAGGCGTATCGCTTTCATCTATTGTATCGGACGAGACATCTTCTATTTCATCAGAATCAGACACAATGTCGTCTTGAGAGTCGCTTTCTTCAATCTCGCTATCCATTGTTTCTCTTTCATGATTATCTTCTTCCTGTATTTCCTGATCTGTTTCTCGCTGTATCTCTTGATCTCTTTCCAGCTGAATCTCTTCGTTTCCTTGTCGTTTTACTACCAATTCTTCAGAAAAATTGTCGTATAGGTTGTTAATTTCTTCGATTTCGCTATGTGTTGATCGTCTTTGTTGTATTTCAAGATTTCCCTTTTTTGTCTCTTCCTGTGTTTCCTGGTCTCTTTCTAGTTGAATTTCGTTTTTTTGTCGTTCTTCTTCCAATTCTTCAGTCAAGTTGTCGTCGTGGTTGTTAATCTCACTATCTATTATTTTATTAAGTTCTTTTCCCGGTATTTCTTTATCTTTTTGATGTGTTTTGTAATCACCTTCTCGGCGTGTTTCTTGGTTTTCTTGTTCTACTTGTTCCTAGTTGTTTTCTTGTTGTTGGTGTACTTGTTTGTTCCGGTGTTATTCTCTTTGGGTTATCAACAACATTTACCCTTTCATCTTCAAATGAATATTCAAATCTATAAGATTTTTTACCTGCGTCGGCTTTGTCAGTTTCATTTGGATTCATAGCTGTATTAATTAAATTTTGCATGCTGCTATTTTTTAGTTCTAATGGTAGTAGGTGTGAACAAGATATATTGTTCAGAGAAGAGCACCTGCTTGAAATGCATAAAGCGCTTAGCGAATCAGGAGAAGACATTCCACTGTAATTATTATTACTATGAAGCTTTATAGTTGATGGTGAAGCAATTCGGTTAAACTTAAATGAGCCTGGAGAAGAAATACCACTGTACTGACGGTTAATTTTATTTTTAGTAAGCCTTCGAATTGACGGTGAAAAAATTGGTGTTTTTGAAGTATTTTCAAGTTCTTTTCTTTCTTTCTCGTTGCAAAAAATCTAATTCGGAGGCAAAATACATAACGCAGAATTTATAAGTGTTGAAGAAATATCAGCAAACGCAAATAAAATTTCAGAAGCTTAAAGTAAAGCTAAGTAATGAAACGGTAAAGTCCTTAGTAAGTATTTTAATGTTACTTGTTGGAGTATTCCGGGATTGTTTTTGTACCTTTTTGTGTCTGTAAATTTGGGTGACACAATGAAGTCCATTGGATATCGCCGTTCGTAAACAAATGATCTAGCCATATTCGAGTATTTTTTTCCATAGTAGTAAAAATCCTTCAAACTATTTAGATAACGAACACAAAAATAGGGCTCAGGCCTAAGAAATTGTTAAAATACTCGATTGTTTGTACACTCAACGCTTCCCTGTTTATGTCTAGCATCCCTATGCCCTATGCTATATACTCTCTGGTTGTAAGATGTCAGTCGTTCTTTTTCCTTCCGGCTGTGGCTCCGATAGGTTGTTAAAATATCAAGTAAATATAAAGTAATATTACAATCATTATCATTATTATTATCAATTCGTTTAATTCAACCGTCTCCACTGCTAGGTCTACGCAGGGCACTGGCCACTGTGCGACCATCACTTTGCATCAGGGTCTGGGCCTAGATGCTATCGTGTTCCATAATTTAAAATGGCGAACACGCCACAGCCGGCGCCTGCGATCTATCCACATACATCACCATTCAACATTGAACGCCTAGATGGGTCCAACTGCTGCACCTGGAAGTTTGTCGTAAGAAATATTTTAATACTAAAAGGACTGTGGGACCTCGTCGACACCGATGTCGCCGTCGCCGTCGTTGCGATGCCACGTGATGACGTCGTGCGGGATCGACGCGCTTTAGCTCGCATTTGTTTGTCACTACAACCGACATGTTATCAATATGTTAGCAATGATGTCGTGGACAGAAATAATACCAGCTTTGATGGATTATTGTAGATATTTTAATCAGGAGCAAAACAGACGGACGTCCTATCTCGACAGCGAACATGAGTGAAGAGTACGAACTAATTTTTTCTAATACAGACGTCAAAACCTAACAGATTGCATATTGCGTTTACATAGATCTCTCACAGATAATCAATTTCTAACACTGGCCCTTAAACCAATACAATGAAATACTAATGAGTTAACACTCTCATTACTTAAGAGAGATTTTATCGTTACAACAAAAAAAAAACTTATCAACAGTCCATATAATATTATGCATAAACTACTATTAGGTACAATATATTATACTACAATGTTAAAAAAAAAAGTACACACTATTAAACATTGTAAACTAACATAACACATTCAGCGAGTTCCAATAAGCAGTACCCACTCTAGAATTTTATATTAACATTAATTGAGAAGTAAATTTTCTGTACTTCTCTCTACATAATGCTTTAGTCATTACGTCTGCTAACATGTCTTCAGTACGTAAGTATTTTATGATAACAGTTCCATCATTTACAAATTGTCTTATAAAGTGATGTCTTACATCTATATGTTTTGTTCGAGCATGAAACAGAGTGTTTTTACATAATTTTTGTGCAGATTGGTTATCATTGTAAATAGTTACTGTAATTTCTTTACAAAGTATTTCTTTCAAAAATTTTCTAATAAACAAACTCTCTCTGCACGTTCCTGACAAACTCATGTACTCACTCTCTGTGCTCGACAAGCTCACTGTCTTTTGCTTACGGCTTTCCCATGATACGACGGACTTGCCCAATTTAAACACATAGCCTGTGTAAGATCTACGATCTACATCGTCACCGACCAGTCTGCATCAGCATAGGCGGTGACCTCGAGACCACTCTTCTCGAACGTCAGACGGAGATCAACGGTGCCTTGAAGGTAGCGCAGGACCCTCTTAGCTGCTTTCCAGTGGATCTCTGTAAATGATTCATTGAATTGGCTGAGATAGCTTACTGTATAGGCAATGTCAGGCCGACATGAAACAGCTACATACATTAGAGAACCTACTAAGCCTCTGTAGTCATATCTTGTATCTTTAGGGGTACCTTTCGGTAACTTCAACCCTGTCTCCATGGGAGTATATGCAGGTTTACAGTCCTGCATTTTGTATTTTTGTTATAAATGTTTGATGTAACTGGATTGATCAAGAGTGATCTTACCATTCTCTCTGCACAGTCTCATGCCGAGGATTTGATGAGCTGGCCCTAAATCAGTTATATCAAATTCCTTCATTAGTTTCTGTTTTATTTCCAACCTTTCACGACATCTCCGGGTTGAAAACAATATGATGTCGTCAACATACAATGCTATAATAATAAGTGAATCTTTATGCGACTTAAAATAAACACATGGTTCAGAAGACGATTTGATGAATTTTAGTTTTTCACGCAAAACTTTATCAATTTTCTCATACCAAGCCTTCGAGGCTTGCTTCAGGCCATAAATAGCTTTATTCAATTTATAAACTTTGTTTTCCTGACCTTTCATGACGAAACCGTCGGGTTGTTCCATGTAAATGGTCTCTTTGAGGTCTCCGTTGAGAAAAGCAGTCTTCACATCTAGGTGCTCGATCTCCATATCATACTCCGCCGCTACAGCTAATAAAGTACGAATGGTAGAATACCTAACGACAGGAGAAAACGTTTCCTCGTAGTCTATGCCATATTGCTGGGTATAGCCCTTGGCAACTAGACGTGCCTTGTACCTTAATACCTCTCCATTTAATCCACGTTTTACTTTGAACACCCATTTACATTTAACTGGTTTTTGTGATGTAGGTCGGTCAGTTAATGTCCAACATTTGTTGGCAATAAAAGAATTGTACTCACATTCCATAGCTTCTTGCCAAATTGTAGCATCTGGCCCGCTCTGTGCTTCTGTTACTGTCTGCGGTGTATCATCTGTACATGTAGTAGCCAGCATACCGGTGGAGTCCATTGTATCATCATAGTCAGAATCTCCTGGAAGGTATGTATCGTCCGCAGGATCACTTTGTTCCGAGGAACTCTCAGAACCATCTATTGTGTTTAAGCTGTCTCTCTGATTGCTCCTTGTTGTAGTATCAGAATTAATTATGTCATCAGATAAACTCATTTCCACAATAGATGTTTCTGTTTGAACAGAAGGTGGGTCAGAAAGAGTCTTACTACCTACAACATGATCATCATCTACAGGTGATGCATGTTGTTTAGACTCGGGGTTATCATCATGTGACATTTTTTTCAAAATTTCATTTTCTAAAAAGGTCACATCTCTGGCTTTAGTGCAATTTGTCGGGCTTAAAGGGTCAATCAATCTGTAACCCTTTGTCTCGTCACAATAACCGACAAATATGTAGCGTTTGCATTTTGAATCTAATTTGTTTCGTTTAGGATTCAGTGCATAGGCTACAGATCCAAAAATACGCAAGTGAGCAATCGATACCTTTTTATTAGTCCATTTCTCCTCCGGAGTAGAGCCCAGAACTGCTTTGGTCGGACAGCGATTTTTCAGGTACACAGCCGTGTTCACTGCTTCTGCCCAGTACTGCTGCGGCAGGCCTGCATCTTGCAGCATGGACCGCGCAGACTCCATTACAGTCCTGTTTGCACGCTCTGCGACTCCGTTCTGTTCTGGAGAATGTGGGACAGTTGTTTGGTGCCTGATCCCATTCTCTTTCAGGAACGCCTGAAATTCAGAGTTAATATACTCACCACCATTATCACTTCTCATTATTTTTATCACTTTGCCAGTCTGCTTCTCTGCCGAAGCCTTAAATTGTTTAAATTTACTAAACACCTCACTTTTGTTTTTCAAAAAATACACAAATGTCTTTCTAGTGTAATCGTCTATGAAAAGCAAAAAATATCTTGATCCACTGAAAGATGTACAAGGAATTGGACCACATAAATCTGTATGAACCAATTCGAGCACCTCCGTAGCTCTATTGTGAGATTTCTTCGGAAAGGGCAACCTAGTTTGTTTTCCTGAAATACATGCAACACAAGGTTCATACGTTACATTCTCATATGAAATTCCAGAAACCATACCTTTCTTAAGCAGTTCCATACTTCTTCGGTTCAGGTGCCCGAGGCGACGATGCCATACCTTTTCCGCTAGATTAGCAGCCGCTACCTCGCACTCAACCTCTGCTGCGTTCGCTACACAGTTCTGTGAAAGAAGAGCTTTAGTGTCACCCTCCGGTGCCCATGTGTCGAGCCTGTAAACACCATCGACCATGGTAGCGCTTGCCAAGACAGTTTGCTCATCTCGCACAACACAATTATGAGAGTTAAATATGACTTTGTACCCCTTTTTTGTCATAGCACTGACAGACAACAAGTTAGTTGATAGATTTGGCACATAATATACGTCACTAATGTCTCTAACTACACCGTTCTTAAGTTTGACTTGCACAGTCCCTCTACCCGCAGTAAAAAGTGTTTCACCGTTAGCTACTCTCACTGGTATTGCCTTTTCACAAACAAAATCTTTAAAAGAGTTCCTGTTTCTACACAAGTGGCTAGTAGCACCACTGTCTGCGTACCATGAGTCACTCACCAGGTTGACCGATAATGCTGTCACAGTCAATAACGCCTTCGGCTCTTCCGTCTTGTTCGGTTTCTGCTTCCGCTTGGACTTTGGGCAGTTCCTGATGAAGTGGCCTTCTTTTTGACAACCAAAACACTTCGGCTTCTTCTTGACGGCTGTCAACGCTGACACATTATCATGTTTGTCATCTCGTCGCATGTTCTCTTGAAGTAGTTTAGCCTTTACTGTCTCGCTACACAGTATAATGTTTGAGTTTTCGATGGCCATTATCAGTGGTTCAAAATCTTCCTTTAAACCACTCAGCATCAGTACGGCAACGAAGTCATCATCTAACGGAGCACCTATATCGCTTAACTGCTGCGATACGTCAATAATCTTATTGAGATAGCTTTCCATGCTCGGGCACTCGTCGAGTTTTGTCGCAAATAGTGTACGTAATAGTCCGAGTCGGCGACATAGTCCTCGATCTTCATAAGCCTTTTGAAGGTTATGCCACGCCTTGTGAGCCGTGTCGGCGTTTCGAATGTGGGCATACGCCGACGGCTGCACTGACAAGGCGATCCGCGCAAGCGCCTTGTGATCCCTCTTCATATCTTCGCTCTTCAGTGACACGTTCTCATTTTCGACATAATCCCACAAATCCTCATGGATCAACACCATCTTGATTTGGAATTTCCATGGGTGGTAATTTTCTATACCTTTGAGTTTGTCTATAGAAAACGTCGACGATCCCGATCCAACACTTGCCGGTGTGGCGGCCATGTCGCGGCGTTGCGTTCACAATATATTTCTTCACCGCGCACACTTTGATTGAAATCAACGAAAATAACACTGGATTATTTCTTGTCGTTGAAGCTGGGCCCATAACCTGATGTCGTGGACAGAAATAATACCAGCTTTGATGGATTATTGTAGATATTTTAATCAGGAGCAAAACAGACGGACGTCCTATCTCGACAGCGAACATGAGTGAAGAGAACGAACTAATTTTTTCTAATACAGACGTCAAAACCTAACAGATTGCATATTGCGTTTACATAGATCTCTCACAGATAATCAATTTCTAACAAGCAATACATTTACCGGTCAAGATGCCTGGCGTAAGTTAGCAGAAATCTTCGAGAACAAAGGTTTGTACCGAAGAGTAAGTTGCGGCAGCTACACCGTGCTGATTATTCCCAGTATAATAACATGACTGAATACGTGTCTGGCGTGATGACTTTCGTTCAGAAATTGGCAGATATCGATAGTTATCGATGACGGTGAGGTGGCAGAGATACTGCTAAGTGGATTGCTACAGGAATTCGACGTGCTTGTGTTGCTTGTCTAGAAACAGCGTGCTTGACCAATCAGCTTACCACCGAGCTCGTTCGAACTAGATTAATCCAGGAAGAGCAGCGTAAGAAGACTATCAACGGGCAAGGTAATTCAGCATTGCCTCGTTTTAAATGCAGAGACAAACAGAATTATATAGAATACTAGCTTTTGCCCGCGGCTTTGCCCGCGTAGTAATGTTGAATACTGGAATTCGGTTAAATCGGGGCCCAACTCAATTGAATCACTAAAATACGTATATTATTGCATTTTTTCCAAGCCGCTTGCAAGTCTTTAAGTTTGCTTGAGGATGACCAAATTTAATATTAAAAATTAATTTAGCATCTTAGGCTGTACAGTATCTATAATAATTATGTCCGTCAAACAGTCGTCTGCGTGGACCTACAAAAAAATAGCCTATGTCCGTTTCCGAACCTTATGCTATAACTACCTATCCAAAAATGCAGCTCCATCTGTTCAGCCGACCAATAAATACGCCCATCCCCGTCCCCATTCCCAGCCTCATCCCTATAAGCGGCCCCTTCCCCATCCCCATCCCGATACCACATATCATTTTAATATGAACACGCCCATCCCCGTCCCCATCCCCGTTCCCTCCCTCATCCCCAACCCGAACCCCATCCTCACCCCATCCCATCCCCACCCCATCCCGATTTCAACTTTTATCTTAATATGGACACGCCCATCCCCGTTCCCAGCCTCATCCACATCCACATCTCATCCCCACCTGTCCCCACCAAATCCCCACCCATCCCCACCCATCCCCATCCCCAGCCCAACCCCATCCCCATCCCGATACCAATTGTAATCTTAATATTAACATGCCTATCTCAGTCCCGTCTCCGTTCCCAGTATCATCGCCACCCCCACCCCCACCCCCATCCCCACATCTATCCCCAACCCTATACCAAATTTCATTTTAATATGTACAGCCGTTACAAAGTTAAGGAGAAACAAACGTACTATCACTAAAACTTAGTTTTATTTTTATACTAACGGGAGCTGATTTTGAAAAAACTGACACCCGTATCTTCTTATTTTTATAGTAGAATATGTATACCAAGTTTTGTATCAATCGAACCAGAGAATAAAAAGTTTCATACAAACTTTTACACCCCATTTAACCCCCTTAGGGGTTGATTTTCGATAAATCCTTTCTTAGTGGGCGTTTACACCTCTCCTAAAACATACCCTCCAAATTTCAAGTCTCTACGTTTAGCGGTTTGGGCTGTACGTTGTCTATATGTCAGTCAGTCAGCCAGTCAGGACAAAGCCTTTTATAGTTATAGATTAAAAATTAATTTAGCAGCTTAGGCTGTACAGTATCTATAATAATTATGTCCGTCAAACAGTCGTCTGCGTGGACCTACAAAAAAATAGCCTATGTCCGTTTCCGAACCTTATGCTATAACTACCTATCCAAAAATGCAAGCTCTATCTGTTCAGCCGACCAATAAATACGCCCATCCCCGTCCCCATTCCCAGCCTCATCCCTATAAGCGGCCCCTTCCCCATCCCCATCCCGATACCAAATGTCATTTTAATATGAACACGCCCATCCCCGTTCCCTCCCTCATCCCCATCCCGAACCCCATCCTCACCCCATCCCATCCCCACCCCCATCCCGATTTCAACTTTCATCTTAATATGGACACGCCCATCCCCGTTCCCAGCCTCATCCACATCCGCATCCCATCCCCACCTGTCCCACCAAATCCCCACCCCATCCTCACCCATCCCCACCCCATCCCCATCCCCATCCCGATACCAATTGTAATCTTAATATTAACATGCCTATCTCCGTCCCGTCTCCGTTCCCAGTATCATCGCCACCCCCACCCCCAACCCCATCCCCACCCCCACCCCCATCCCCACATCTATCCCCATCCCTATACCAAATTTCATTTTAATATGTACAGCCGTTACAAAGTTAAGGAGAAACAAACGTACTATCACTAAAACTTCGTTGTTTTTTTTAATACTAACGGGAACTGATTTTGAAAAAACTGTGACACCCGTATCTTCTTATTTTTATAGTAGAATATGTATACCAAGTTTTGTATCAATCGAACCAGAGAATAAAAAGTTTCATACAAACTTTAACACCCCATTTAACCCCCTTCAGGGTTGATTTTCGAAAAATCCTTTCTTAGTGGGCGTTTACACCTCTCCAAAAACATACCCTCCAAATTTCAAGTCTCTACGTTTAGCGGTTTGGGCTGTACGTTGTCTATATGTCAGTCAGTCAGTCAGTCAGGACAAAGCCTTTTATAGTTATATAGATATAAAATAAAACTAAATTAGCGAAACACGAAAAACAACTTTAAAGGTTACTGCGATTTACTATAATATAAAACACTGTAATATAAAGATTACTATAATATAAAACTAAGGGGGTTGTTCAAGAATCAAAGATCCTGGTCAACAAAAAAAAGGTGAATCATTTGTAGCTGTCTTTTCTGCTGCTTGTTCATATGAGTCTGGTTGGTACCTGCTATGCGATTCTGTAATATATGCCTCACTAAGTGAATTCGACTAGGTGATCCGCACTCCCTTCGACTCTCACACTCACCTCACCTAAATCGGTATTCCGCGATGGAACGTCTTGTTAAATTATGGATGTATGTAATATGACACACAAGCCTTGTTCTATTCAACGAAGCTGTCTGTCATACGTCAAAAGCATGTCACGCTATCTGTCATTGTGTCGTTCCCCTTTCTACTGCTATCCCCCGGCATGGTAGACGTAATTTCAATATTGGTGAATATAATTGTTATAATAATTCAATGTAACGTGTTACGGATAATATACAAATCAGCATCACATTACTTTATTGTGGTAATAAAGGTGTGTGATCAAGTGTGCTCTTTTACTTACTCGCAAGAGGTAGTTCGGCTTCACAAACTATCAGGTTATGGGAACCAGCGTGCCGTCCATAAGCATATCAACTTTCCGAACTACAAACACACGATCACTGAAACACTGAAAAGTCTGATGCGATTCGCTATACTTGTTTATTTGTTATTTTGCATCTTGGCGATCACGATGGCGTTAAATGCTCCGGATAACATCGCCGACGCCGATGCCCGTCACGTGTACAGCCATCTTGGATCTTCTATTACGCATTTAGAAAAGCTTGCGGGAATAGAGAATTATTATAGCTGGAAGTTTGCTATTAAAATGGCTTTGAAATTGGAAGGGCTATGGCCTTATATTTGTGGAACAGATAATGACCCAGTGAGGGATGAACGTGCTCTTGCAAGAATTTGCCTCGCCATCAAGCCGACATGTTATCAATATGTGCGGTGTGCTTTAACCGCTAAAGCCGCTTGAGACAACTTGTCATCCATCGGTCTACGAGAGTAGAGGTTTATTTCGACGTGTCCTGTTGTTGAGACAGCTACATCGGGCTGAGCTTGGCCAATGCAGCTCGATGAGTGAATACATAGACTCCATCATGACACTGGTACAGCAATTGGCTGATATTGGTAAACCCATAGAGGATGCTGAAGTTGCTGAAATTCTTCTGAGTGGATTGTCCGACAAATATGACTCACTCGTTTCAAACATGGAAACTACATGCCTCGCAGGTGGCATTTCTAGTGAATTTGTTAGAGCGCGCTTACTACAAGAAGATTTTCGTAAAAATGGTGAAGCTCCTGCTTTTGTTGTCAAACATGAAGTTTCAAAAAGGAAGATTGTTTGCCACTATTGTAAGAAACCTGGACATATCAAGGCAAAATGTTATAAATTGAAATACGACAAAAAGAAAGACAATAATAATAGTGATAACGGCAAGACATTTATGGCTTTTATGGCTCAACAAGGTGGAAGTAACTGGTTTGTCGATAGTGGATGTTCGACGCATATGTGTAATGACATTAATTTGCTAGAAAACTTTAAAAGTGTATAATACCATTACCTTAGCAAATAATGATAAACTGCAAAGTTTAGGAGTCGGTGATGTGTCACTGAACACCAGTACTTCGGTAAGGCAATTTAAAGATGTTATGCTTGTTCCACAGCTGTCAGCTAATCTCATTTCTGTGAGTAGATTGACGCAGCAAGGCTATATAGTATGTTTTGATAAAGGGGGCAGTGGCATTTTTGTCAATAATGGTAAAACTCATGGCAACCCTATAGCTACTGCTTCTCTTGTAAATGGCATTTATAAATTGAACGTTAAAGTAAGTAAGGAAAGTAATGAATGTAAGTTTTCGCAAGAAGTGTGCTCTTCTATGTCCCTGTGTGATAGACAAGGAACACAGCGTGCTAATGTAGCTGCTGTATCTGCGCCAATAGACATCTGGCACAGAAGACTTGGGCACCTCAATTTACAATCTATGTCAGCTCTGAAAAATGGTGTTGCTGATGGTATTCTGTTTCAGGAATCTGATAAGTATGTACTTCAGCAGTGTGTGCCTTGCTTGGAAGGGAAACTTGCTGCTAAGCCGTTTCCTGTAGCTGAAGGACATCGTACCAGTGCACCTCTCGAACTGATACACTCAGATGTATGTGGTCCCATACAAGTTAGCAGCCATGGTGGTGCGAAATACTTCGTTACATTCACAGATGATTTTACTAGAAAAAGTTTTGGATACTTACTTAAAAACAAATCGGAGGTAATGTCATGTTTTATTGATTTTAAGACGTTGGTAGAAAAGCAAGTGGGTAAGCCTATTAAGATTTTACGTTCAGACAATGGGGGAGAGTATTCTAGTTCTACTTTTGCATCGTACTTTAGTTGAAAAGGTGAGATGTATGTTGTATGGTGCAGGTCTACCATTGAGCTATTGGGGTGAAGCATTTATGACGGCTGTTTACCTTAAAAATAGAAGTCCTACTTCTGCTCTTGGAGGAAAGACACCTGAAGGAGTTTGGACCGGGTCAAAACCTGACCTTAGTCGCCTTCATGTTTTTGGTTGCATCGCATACTCTCTAGTACCAAGTCAGCTGCGCCGTAAACTAGATGCTAAGAGTAAAATGTTTTTATTTGTGGGGTATTCGGAAAATTCTAAAGGTTTTAGACTTCTTAACCCTCAGAACCCCAAGTCTGTGATAATTTCGAGGAACGTAGCTTTTATTGAAAAAAAGTTTTACAAAGACAAAAACTGTGATATATTTTGTAAGGATAATGATTTTGTATCTTACGAGTTGACTAATTCTAGTGATTTGAATAGTCTTAATGTACCGAATTCTAGTTCAGTAGTTGAACCGAATTCTAGTACAGTGGTTGAACTGAATTCTAGTACAGTAGTTGTGCCGAATTCTAGTCCAGTAGTTGAACCGAATTCTAGTACATTACTTGTGCCGAATTCTAGTCCAGTAGTAGAACCGAATTCTAGTCCTGTAAGTGTGCTGAATTCTAGTTCTAATGATAATTCCTGTGTGATTTCAGGTGAACACGATGACTTCTTCTCTCCGTGCAGTACGTATGGGTCGAGTCCAGAATGTTCGTCGTCGGGCAGAGTCAAGTCGGATAATATACAAATCAGCATCACATTACTTTATTGTGGTAATAAAGGTGTGTGATCAAGTGTGCTCTTTTACTTACTCGCAAGAGGTAGTTCGGCTTCACAAACTATCAGGTTATGGGAACCAGCGTGCCGTCCATAAGCATATCAACTTTCCGAACTACAAACACACGATCACTGAAACACTGAAAAGTCTGATGCGATTCGCTATACTTGTTTATTTGTTATTTTGCATCTTGGCGATCACGATGGCGTTAAATGCTCCGGATAACATCGCCGACGCCGATGCCCGTCACGTGTACAGCCATCTTGGATCTTCTATTACGCATTTAGAAAAGCTTGCGGGAATAGAGAATTATTATAGCTGGAAGTTTGCTATTAAAATGGCTTTGAAATTGGAAGGGCTATGGCCTTATATTTGTGGAACAGATAATGACCCAGTGAGGGATGAACGTGCTCTTGCAAGAATTTGCCTCGCCATCAAGCCGACATGTTATCAATATGTGCGGTGTGCTTTAACCGCTAAAGCCGCTTGAGACAACTTGTCATCCATCGGTCTACGAGAGTAGAGGTTTATTTCGACGTGTCCTGTTGTTGAGACAGCTACATCGGGCTGAGCTTGGCCAATGCAGCTCGATGAGTGAATACATAGACTCCATCATGACACTGGTACAGCAATTGGCTGATATTGGTAAACCCATAGAGGATGCTGAAGTTGCTGAAATTCTTCTGAGTGGATTGTCCGACAAATATGACTCACTCGTTTCAAACATGGAAACTACATGCCTCGCAGGTGGCATTTCTAGTGAATTTGTTAGAGCGCGCTTACTACAAGAAGATTTTCGTAAAAATGGTGAAGCTCCTGCTTTTGTTGTCAAACATGAAGTTTCAAAAAGGAAGATTGTTTGCCACTATTGTAAGAAACCTGGACATATCAAGGCAAAATGTTATAAATTGAAATACGACAAAAAGAAAGACAATAATAATAGTGATAACGGCAAGACATTTATGGCTTTTATGGCTCAACAAGGTGGAAGTAACTGGTTTGTCGATAGTGGATGTTCGACGCATATGTGTAATGACATTAATTTGCTAGAAAACTTTAAAAGTGTATAATACCATTACCTTAGCAAATAATGATAAACTGCAAAGTTTAGGAGTCGGTGATGTGTCACTGAACACCAGTACTTCGGTAAGGCAATTTAAAGATGTTATGCTTGTTCCACAGCTGTCAGCTAATCTCATTTCTGTGAGTAGATTGACGCAGCAAGGCTATATAGTATGTTTTGATAAAGGGGGCAGTGGCATTTTTGTCAATAATGGTAAAACTCATGGCAACCCTATAGCTACTGCTTCTCTTGTAAATGGCATTTATAAATTGAACGTTAAAGTAAGTAAGGAAAGTAATGAATGTAAGTTTTCGCAAGAAGTGTGCTCTTCTATGTCCCTGTGTGATAGACAAGGAACACAGCGTGCTAATGTAGCTGCTGTATCTGCGCCAATAGACATCTGGCACAGAAGACTTGGGCACCTCAATTTACAATCTATGTCAGCTCTGAAAAATGGTGTTGCTGATGGTATTCTGTTTCAGGAATCTGATAAGTATGTACTTCAGCAGTGTGTGCCTTGCTTGGAAGGGAAACTTGCTGCTAAGCCGTTTCCTGTAGCTGAAGGACATCGTACCAGTGCACCTCTCGAACTGATACACTCAGATGTATGTGGTCCCATACAAGTTAGCAGCCATGGTGGTGCGAAATACTTCGTTACATTCACAGATGATTTTACTAGAAAAAGTTTTGGATACTTACTTAAAAACAAATCGGAGGTAATGTCATGTTTTATTGATTTTAAGACGTTGGTAGAAAAGCAAGTGGGTAAGCCTATTAAGATTTTACGTTCAGACAATGGGGGAGAGTATTCTAGTTCTACTTTTGCATCGTACTTTAGTTGAAAAGGTGAGATGTATGTTGTATGGTGCAGGTCTACCATTGAGCTATTGGGGTGAAGCATTTATGACGGCTGTTTACCTTAAAAATAGAAGTCCTACTTCTGCTCTTGGAGGAAAGACACCTGAAGGAGTTTGGACCGGGTCAAAACCTGACCTTAGTCGCCTTCATGTTTTTGGTTGCATCGCATACTCTCTAGTACCAAGTCAGCTGCGCCGTAAACTAGATGCTAAGAGTAAAATGTTTTTATTTGTGGGGTATTCGGAAAATTCTAAAGGTTTTAGACTTCTTAACCCTCAGAACCCCAAGTCTGTGATAATTTCGAGGAACGTAGCTTTTATTGAAAAAAAGTTTTACAAAGACAAAAACTGTGATATATTTTGTAAGGATAATGATTTTGTATCTTACGAGTTGACTAATTCTAGTGATTTGAATAGTCTTAATGTACCGAATTCTAGTTCAGTAGTTGAACCGAATTCTAGTACAGTGGTTGAACTGAATTCTAGTACAGTAGTTGTGCCGAATTCTAGTCCAGTAGTTGAACCGAATTCTAGTACATTACTTGTGCCGAATTCTAGTCCAGTAGTAGAACCGAATTCTAGTCCTGTAAGTGTGCTGAATTCTAGTTCTAATGATAATTCCTGTGTGATTTCAGGTGAACACGATGACTTCTTCTCTCCGTGCAGTACGTATGGGTCGAGTCCAGAATGTTCGTCGTCGGGCAGAGTCCCAGACGCGCATGAGCTACAGCCGGCGGGCGCCTACGCGCTCGAGGAGCGCCTGATGTCGTCGTCGGGTGGGGCGTCTTCTGCAGGGGAAGCTGTGGGCCCGCAGCGTGTCTCTCCAGTGCAGATGAGCACACGTCCAGTTCGTAGCACGCGCGGTAAGCCGCCGCAGAGGTATGGCGACTATGATTTAGATTTCAATTCTGATATCTCAATGATGGCTCAGTACCTAGGTGAACCTATGTCCTATGTACAAGCGACATCTTCCTCGGATAGCCATGAATGGCAAATAGCGATGCAGTCTGAATATGAAGCGCTTATCGCAAATAATGTTTGGAAGATTGTGGACAGGCCACCTAGTGATAATGTCATCAAGTGAAAATGGGTATACAAGAAAAAGCGAGATGCCACTGGTAAATTCGATAAATATAAGGCTAGACTTGTTGCCAGGGGTTACACACAAGTACAAGGGGTTGATTACAATGATACTTTTTCTCCGGTGGTGCGTCACTCTACTATGAGAATACTGTTTTCATTAGCTAATGAATTAGACCTAAATATAGATCATGTAGATGTCGCCACTGCATTTTTAAATGGAGACTTAACAGAAACCATTTATATGGAACAACCACCTGGTTTTGATAATGGTGATAAAAGTAAAGTATGTTTATTATTGAAAGGAATTTATGGCCTTAAGCAAGCCAGCAGAATTTGGAATTCGAAAGTACATTCTGTGTTATGTGATAATGGATACACTCAAAGTAAATGTGAGCCCTGTGTGTACATTAATAAGTTGGGTAAAGATCTTACAATAATTGCCCTATATGTAGACGATTTCTATATATTTTACAGCTCAAATCATAATAAATTGTTACCAATTTTGGAAAGTAATTTCACTGTTAAGAATTTAGGTGCTCTTAAGAGCTGTTTGGGCATAAATGTTACTAGGGATAGAGTGAAATGTATTTTAAAACTTGACCAATCAGAATATATTAAAAAATTACTCTATCGTTTTGGTATGGAAAATTGTAAAACAGTGTCCACACCAATGCCTACTAATTGTAAGTTAGTTAAGTCTGATATGAATAGTTTATGTAATGATGAAACATATAACTATAGGCAACTTATGGGATGTCTGATGTACTTGTCGGTATGCACGAGGCCGGACATTTCATATGCTTGTAGTCAGCTTAGACAGTTTAATAACTGCTTTGGTAAAACCCATTGGCAAGCAGCGAAACGTATTTTACGCTATTTAGCAGGTACAATTAACTACTGTTTATATTTTATAAAAGGTAGAGAATTAAGTTTATCTGCATATACAGATGCCGATTGGGCCAATGACGTCACAGACCGTAAGTCTTATACTGGATACGTCATTAAGCTAGGTAGAAACACCATAAACTGGGAGTCACGTAAACAAAAATGTGTAGCACTCTCGAGTACAGAATCAGAGTACTTAGCGATCAGCGATGTCAGCAAAGAAGTTTGTTTCATTAGACATCTTTTATCAGAGATTGTATCTGAAGTGCCTCATGTTGTGATATATAATGATAATCAAAGTGCACAGAAACTTTTAGAGGTACGCGAATATTGTCATAAGCGTACAAAGCACATAGATTTAAGATACCATTATGTAAAAGATTTAGTAAAGGACAATATAATCTCTGTAAAGTACTTAGAGACTGGTAAAATGATAGCGGACGTCCTAACAAAAGCCTTAACCGCTTGCTTGCCCGTGTCAACTAGTAGTTAACAAATCGAGAATTTAGAATTGACCATGTCAAGTAGTAGTTAACATAACCTTGAAGTCAGCTTTGCCCGTGTTAACTGGTAGTTGACATTGCATTTCACTCAGCTATGACCATGTCAACCTGTGGTTAACATCGCTCCCGCCGTCGAAAAAGCTGATACTACCCCGTCTTTATCGCTCCAGGGCCTAATTTGTATTATTTGTCCCGTTTCTTCGTGAAATTTCCCCTCCACACAACCCCAGTCAAGCATCCAAGCCATAGACAAAAGTCAAGAAAAAAATTAAAAATGTTCCGTTTCACTCCAGTTCGATTCATGCTTGATTCAGTGAGGGATGTGGTGCGATAAAAAAGTGATTTTCTTCATAAATCCAGTGTTATTCTTGGAGATTTTTTGTGAACGTCAAGGTAAGTAAATAACTAACACGTAGATTTAAAAATTCCAACATGAAACATAAGATTTAACCTTTTTTCGAGACCTAACAACATACGGTAGGTACATGTTTGCGCGCAACATGGAAATGATTGCCTTTATTTTGATCATTTTGATTATATTTTCCTAGTCAATTCGTTTTAGAAGTTAAATCTGTTAATCATCTAACAAATTACAAGTACAAAGGCAATAATTTCGATGTCTAAATCGCAATAATTTCGATTTGAAAATAACCTTGAACGCGCTTTCAAAAATGACTCTGCGCACTGCGGCGGTGGGGGCTACTAAGGCTGGTTTCACACTGATTATTTGGACGGATCGTCCGGATACGGTGGATGGTGATTTTGGCATTTATAATAATATATTTTAATGTTGATTTATTCATATTAAATTAATAAATAATAATAATAAAAAAAACTATTAATTTATTAATATGAAATTAACTTTAAAATTAAAAATAAAATAAAAATTTAATAATATAATTGATTTGACCAGATAAATTTTAAAGTGGAAAGTAAAGTTGGCTAAAAATACAAGAAATGTGTATTAGGGTGCGCTGTTTGTTTTTTGGCGTTAATTTGTTTGTTTGTTTTTGGCTTTATTTTGTTCGTTTTTTTCTTTGTTTTTTTTATAATATGCTTAAAAATAACAACTAACTTTTGGTGTTCTAATATTTTTTGGTTCTGGTGCATGTATAGTTTTATTTTCGCTTTTAGGTTGCGCTTGTCATCATGCCACGAAACAAAAAGCCTCGCTGCGCACGTGCTTTAAAGTTTCCAAAAAGGTATATCAAAATATAATAATAATAATATTGTTTACCTATTCAATTTCTATTTATTACTTGAATGAGTTGCTGCTGAACTAAGGATGGAGTGGAACAGTTATTGAAGTTCTCTGGAAAATAAAGTTTATTTTGTTGGTATTATTATCTGGGTGGTATTAAGACTAGCAGCTCGCACCTCATCGTCTGATATACGAACTAAAAAAAATATTCTATTAATCCTTTTACCTACCTACCAAGTTTCATCAAGATCGGATCAACGATACTTGAGGTATCGTCGGACAAACATTAATACATACATACATACGAATATCAAATCATCCGAGATTTATGTTTATATTTGAAATGTTTTTGTGTTTAGTGCCGAAACCAGTGGACCGTCCGGCGCGGCGTCGGAGCCTACGCCAGGTCCGTCCGGGGTGAAGTCTTTGGCAGAAGGCATAAAACAAGTAAAGTCTGCGAAGGCTGCTGACACTAAACATATTAGAAAGTTGACGACTGAACAGCGAAAGGAGTTGGCGCGCCTGAAAGACTTGAAACAAGTGGGAAATTATAAAATGCCCGACGCGTCTGACTCTACAGGGAAAGGAAAGGGAAAAGGGAAGGGAAAGGAGACTGGATCCGACGACCGCCAGTGGATCCCCTGCCCACTCGTACCCGATGTGCCGTCCATTCCTCCCCCGAGAATACCGCAGCCTTGGGAGGTTCTGCAGTCTCAGCAAACAACAGCAGCAGCAGCGGATAGTGGCGCTATTAGAGGCACGCCTCCATTAATTATACTCCAAGGGCCTCTTTTAGAAAAGACAGCAGCAGCGGAGGATAATGATAATGGCGCTATTAGAGGTACGCCTCCATTCATTATACTCCAAGAGCCTCTTTTAGAAAAGACAGCAGCAGCGGAGGATGATGGCGATGACATCATCGAAGGCACGCCGCCTTCGCCTGATATGCAAGAGCCTTTTCCTCGACTAATAAGTGGCAGTCGAAAAAAACGGGACGAAATGAATATCGATGACACGCCG
Source organism: Erannis defoliaria (assembly GCA_905404285.2). Classification (NCBI taxonomy): domain Eukaryota; kingdom Metazoa; phylum Arthropoda; class Insecta; order Lepidoptera; family Geometridae; genus Erannis; species Erannis defoliaria. Next base: position 2,416,351 of record FR990066.1, on the reverse strand, counting down.
ACTGGTCCTCGAGCAAAGAAACGGCGCATTCATTTCAGTCCATCAGTGCAGGTGGTTCAAGCCACGGAATTGCCCGCAAACCCTGTGCCAGCTGAAATAGAGTACGTCAATTTCACACCTACATCCGGCACTTCTCGAACAGAGGCGTGTGGATCGGGCAGGAGCGCCGCATCTAATATTTCCCTCGAGATTGATGTCGAGATCGAGCGCGACATGGATCCAAATAGCGGTAGCGAAGTTGAGCCGGATGAAGATGTTGAGGAGAATATTTCCTTGCGCCCTCTGCTTAACCCGAGGAACGTTGTCACCGAGGATATAAACGAGTTGAACCCCACAGAGGCCTTGGAACTCATGCGCTTGGACGCTGAAGAGGACCAAGCCATTCGAACTATTGCTGCGGGTGAAGTTGACGTTTTATATTTTGATTGGTGCGCTGATATCAAAAATTTTGAGGGCGTCAGGGAGGAGTTCACTGGATCGTCAGGCCCAACTTTTGACCACTCAGGGATGTCACCACTGCAGGTCTTCGAAAAAATCTGGGATACCAGTATAATCGACCTCATTGTTACTGAAACGAACAGATACGCGCATAATCTTAAATCTAAAAGATCTGGAAAGCTCACGTCCAGGATGAAGCGGTGGAAGGACGTTGACAGGGAGGAAATGTGGCGATTCCTTACATATTGTTGCTTCAATCTGCAGTAGTAAACAACGTGGAGCGCGAATACTGGTATCCCAACAATGAACAAATGCGGATTGGGGATTTTGGCAAAATCATGCCCTACAACCGCTTCATATTAATAAAGAGGTGCCTGCACTTTGCAGACAATTCCTCCTTGGCTGAACACCCCTCCAAACTCGACAAGATAATGCCCATTGTCGCAAGACTCAATCAAAAATTTAGCTCGCTATACCTTCCCGAGCAGAATGTAGCAATCGACGAGTCGCTTCTTCTATGGAAGGGGCGACTCTCGTTTAGCCAAAAAATTGCCACAAAAAGGGCTCGGGAAGGTATAAAAAGCTACGAAATATGCGAATCGCGGACGGGCTATCTGTGGAAAATGGAGGTCTATTCAGGCAAGGGGCATGCTCATGTCCCGCAAGAAACGGATGCGGTTGCGGTTGAAGGACAGGAAGTGGACGATGAGCCGGAGAATGCCACATCCCAAATTGTCTTTAACCTTATGAGACCATTGTTTGGAAGAGGCCACACGCTAGTGATGGATATTTTTTATAATTCACCACTTCTATCCAGGCTCTTAAAATTGAAACACCAAACCGATACAATGGGCACGCTTCGGCTGAATAGAGAGTTTGTCCCTGAGGGGCTAAAAGCTAAAACAAAAAAAAATATGAAGTCTGGTGAAGTGGCTTTTAGCTCTACCAAGGATCTATGTGTGGTCGTATACATAGACAAAAACATTGTGCCGATGATATCGACTTATCACCAGCCTGAAGTCGGCGCAACCGTTAAATACGGCTATTTTAGGTACAGGCCCAAAGTAATCTTAGATTACAATCTTTCTATGGGGGGCATCGACCGCAAAGATCAGCTGCTCAGCAGCTTCCCCTTAGAAAGGAGCAGAAATTTATGCTGGTACAAAAAATTGTTCCGCCGACTTCTGAACGTGTCGGTACTCAATGCCTCGGTGATATACGACCACGACCGCACGGGTTCCGCCAAGCTCGGAAATCGAAATTACCGGATGAAACTTATAAAGGAAATGCTGGACAAATATACCTCTCCAACAGACCCACCACCACAACCACCACCAAACGCGCTGGCACAGATGCACATGCCTTTAAAGACAAAAACGCAGCGGTGCAAATTGTGTTACCAACACAAAGTGCGGCGTACGACAGTGTGGAGTTGTGGTACGTGCCGGGTGAATTTGTGTATAGAGGGGTGTTATACACAATACCACAAAAATTTTGCCTAATAAAATTTGATTATTACAGTCGTACATGACTAATATATAACAATTTAAAGACTTCATATTAGTTTACTACTTTATTACTTTTTTTTATACTAGTCAGGCATTGCACTAGTAATAGTAAGAATATTATATTTTTACCAATTCCGGATACTGTTGTAGTATCAGACAGCCTTATTACTGGGTATGGTGGCAGTTCCTACTTCATCATGTTTTTTGTTTAGCTTTAGGAATTCTATATATAAAAAAAAAAAAATAAGTAAATAAAAAAATATATATAAAAAAATATTATAACATTTGATTATTACAGTCGTATATGACTATTATATAACAATTTAAAGACTTTATATTAGTTTACTACTTTATTACTTTAGTATAAAAAAAAGTTATAAAAAGTCATTGCACTAGTAATAGTAAGAATATTATATTTTTGCCAATTCCGGATTCTGTTGTAGTATCAGACAGCTTTATTACTGGGTATGGTGGCAGTTCCTACTTCATCATGTTTTTTGTTTAGCTTTAGGACTTCTATATAAAAAAAATGAAAAAAAATATTTAAAAAATATAAAAAAAAAAATATAAAAAAAAAATATAACATTTGATTATTACAGTCGTACATGACTATTATATAACAATTTAAAGATTTTATATTAGTTTACTACTTTATTGCTTAACTTTTTATACTAGTCAGGCATTGCACTAGTAATAGTAGGAATATTATATTTTTGTCAATTCCGGATACTGTTATAGTATCAGCCTTATTACTGGGTATGGTGGCAGTTCCTACTTCATCATGTTTTTTGTGTAGCTTTAAGACTTTTATATAAAAAATATATTGTAAAATACAATTCCGGATACTGTTAATTTTTTTTTTAAATATATAAAAAAAAAGCATAAGTAGTTAAGCACTACATTATATACTAGGATTATTAAAAGAATATATTTTTGTAAAATACCATTCCGGATACTGTTATAGTTTGTTACTACTTAACTTTACTACTTAAAATAAAAAAAAAACATGTTAAGAAATATATTTAAAAAATATATTATATACCTATGTCTATATACTAGTTAAGTATAACATTATATACTAGGATTAATAAGAATAATATATTTTTGTAAAAAACAATTCCGGATACTGTAGAAAATTTCCGGATATTGTTATAGTGTGAAGTCAGCCTTATTACTGGTTATGGTGACAGGTACTTCAGCGTGTTATTTGTTTAGCTTTGACTTTTATGATTTTAAATTATGACATTGTACAAGTGTTATACCTTTTTGGAATGGGGATAAAGAGCTCTTTTTGTATTTTGATTTAATTTTTCTTTATCCATAAGTGTATAGAACAAAAAAAACTGATAATCTGAGTGATTTTACTGAGTGTATGAGAACTGTTTTAGAAATATGCATATTTCTCACATGTGGTAAATGCTATCCGCATGATTTTTGTTTGTTTTCAAAGAATATAAGACTACTTATTTAGTGTTAGTTTTTTTTTTGTCCTTAAAGTGATATTTGTGCATTTAATAGCCTTGTTAAGTTAAGATAAATTACGCCGCGCGGCGCCAGATATTGGTATGGAAACAAAGGCCTTTTAAATAATAAATATCTATGAACAAGTGATCATTTTTTTTCTTATTCTATTATTTATTATATTGATAACATAATCAAAGAATAAAAACCATATGTCATCGCTTTTATTTTTGAGGTATGAGCTTTTGAATACAAGACGAGCTTCAAAACGCCCTACTCCCAAGTTCATCACAGCATAACTCTGCAGCAAAGTCGTAATTTGATAAACAAAAGATAACATTATTTAGCTAGTTTCATAATAAACATAAATATATATAACACTTGACACTTTTTTAAACAAATTGAGTCACAAGGAACGATTTTGTGAAACCCGACCCGCGCGCTGACGGCGCAAAAAATGGCCGGGCAAAGTAGGGTCGTCACGTTTTTTTCGTGGGACATTTGAGGTAGGCACGCGCTGAAGGCCCGGGGCAAAGGCACGTTGCGCGCGGACCCCCCTTGGGCAAGCGAGCGGTTAAGTACTATGAAACATCATGGTTTTATAAAAGCCATGAATTTGTATTAACGTCAGCCAGTAAGAGCTGATGATCTATGTTAATGTGTGTGTAATCTTGTCTAACTAATAATTGTTTTGAATTGTAAGATTGCTTAACTGTGTGTCACATTAAGGGGAAGTGTTAAATTATGGATGTATGTAATATGACACACAAGCCTTGTTCTATTCAACGAAGCTGTCTGTCATACGTCAAAAGCATGTCACGCTATCTGTCATTGTGTCGTTCCCCTTTCTACTGCTACCCCCCGGCATGGTAGACGTAATTTCAATATTGGTGAATATAATTGTTATAATAATTCAATGTAACGTGTTACGGATAATATACAAATCAGCATCACATTACTTTATTGTGGTAATAAAGGTGTGTGATCAAGTGTGCTCTTTTACTTACTCGCAAGAGGTAGTTCGGCTTCACAAACTATCACGTCTCACCGCGTGAAGTGAAGTGATCAATCGGCGCTCAAGCTCACTAGGTGAGTTTACTAAAGCCGTGAGACACACATTGTATATCGAATCGGTTTTACCGGTTTTTAATAACTTCGTATTTAAGACGTTTTAAGTAAGGTTTTACATAAAAGTATAGCATAAAAATACAAATTGCGCAATAGTACATAAAAATGGACTGAATTATTGGCAAAAAACCCATAGAAATATGAATTTTAACACTGTTGGCAGAATGATGTGGCCGTCTATAGCCATAGACAGTCCACAGCTGCCATGCACACCAGAGAAAAAAGTCGTAACCTTGTCATTAACGTAAACAAATGTGAACAAAACAAAAACATATTTTACATATTACTTTGGAGGTTTTTTTTGCTTTTCATGTCGCGTTTAAAGTTAAAACTAAACTTTATCACAAAATGTTTCAATGTAATGTTAAGTCCCAACAAGCCGGGCTCTTGACAACACGGCTTCGCCACACCACGCACTCGATCTAATGTGTTCCTTTTTATCATCTCATATTTTTTCTAAGTCTATAATGTTTCTGTGTGATTATTTGCTAAAGAAAAACCACATTCGTTTGGTATACAACGGGAATAGGTGCACAGGGTTGTAAAGTATACTTAAAACAAGTATAATAAGGAAGAAAACACACCAAATTCATTATGAGGTAAGTCAATGTGAAACATATAGCTTACTCTAACTTGATTTATTTACTATGTGGTTAAATTATTACTCACTGAACTAAGTTACAAGCACTTTAATTACCTCCATTTGTAAGAACCGTGATAGTATGTACATATTTCATTTCCAGCAACAAAAGTGAACGTTCCATCCATTCGAAGAGAGGTAGAGATTCGGCTAGACAGCTTATAGAGAGGAATCCTGACGCAAGAGCAATTGCATCTACAGCTAAATAGTGTTGGTGGGGACACTGCTAAAACTTGGAAACGGTGAATGAAGGTAAAATATTATTCATATACTTATTATAAATATGTACTTTTGCTTGTCTTGTCCTGTTTATAACTAATTTTGACAGTGCAAATTTTATCAATTATATTTTACCAGTATTGGACAGACAAAAAAGTGCAAGGTCTCCTCGGTTGCAGACACCTACATGGTCTCATCGAGATTTTTCTGCCACTATTAGAATACTTATAATATAAGTGGATACATTCATACCAGATTCTAGGTACAGTTGACAAACAACACATAGGTACATAGCCTAACTGAAATAAATTATCAAACATTCTTGTAGTAGATGTGTGCAAAGCAAAGCCGGGCGCAGCTATTTTGCTGTAATTACTAAGGAAACTGTTGTAATAATGATTTTTAAATGGTTTTTGGACAGGTCCAAGAAGACATAGGATTCGGGTTCGGGGCTCACCACAATCACAAAGGCAGAGTCAGTTTGCCCGGACCACAGAACGATTTGTCGGGCTGGAAGAGCGATGCATGGAAGTACAAGAGAGCAATGCATCTCTGGCAAAGAGCCAGGTCATATCATGAGGATATTTCGTTTGCGTGTTATCTCTAGAAAACTAATAACTCATCAGGTTCAGCCTAAGAATAGCCTAGAATAAATTATAGCTAGCATTATGATGATTGGTAAATATTTATCTAACATTTTATTCAGTATTTCCAAACTTTCTAATAAACTATATAATTTTAGTTGATAGCAAACTAGTTAATAACACAATCATAAAAGTAAAACTGAAAAACCAGAAGTCCGTTTGTATGTTGTATAATTAAAAGCTAAGTGTATATTGTAAATTAAACACTAATTCTAAAAAACTTATTGATATATACAATTTTAAGATTTAAACAATAAAATGTGTATCAGCTAAATAACAGTTGTCTTACTTAGTATAAATTAGTAACTAAATGAATCATCATCGCCAACCATAAGACGTCCACTGCTGGACGAAGGCCTCCCCCTTAATAAGGAGGGGTTGCAAATAATCCCCACGCTTGGCAGGCGGCTTGGGGATTGCAGAATGCTCACCACTGTCAACTAAGAGCACGCTGCTGCCCGTCCTCCGGTGGTTCTGGGTGCAGTTTTAGGACATACCCAGGTCCAAAACTAAATGAATACTTATTAATTATTCATTAAATTCCTCTGTCGTGCCAAGCCTAGAGCGAGTTCTAACTGAAGGCCAGGATCAGTGTCCGTCACTTCTCTGTTTTGTCCCTGATGCAATTCAGTAACAAGGTGACTTTCTTCATCGGTTCTTGAGATCACACTGGGGCCGTAAGACCGGCACAACTGCAAATATTGTGCAATACACAACATGCAGTCACAATTTTTGCTACCATGTCTGGGTTGTAATGAAGCACCCGGTGTACCAAGAGGCACTGAAAGCGGCGTTTCAGTATTCCAATAGTCCTCTCTATGGAATTTCAAGCCGAAGCATGAAGTTTATTATAATGACATTTGGGGCTATTGTCCTCCGGTGTAGGCACTACGGGAGTCATCATGTAACGCCTTGGTGCATAGCCCGAATCACCTGCATAAACGAGTATCTTGATTAGCAACGTCTTGTCAGTTAATAAGGATCAAACAAACGTATAAATAAAGTACCGAATATTATAGAGAAGTGGTTTGTAATTAAACTATCCTTAACTAACTAAAGAATTGATAAGCTATGTTTTGTTCAATACCCGTCCCTAAGCCATTTTCAATAGATATTTCTTCTTCTTGGCCTCTTTTAGACTATTCAGCAGCAAGAAAGAACGAGCCATAATCTAAAATAATAAAATTCTTACAAGATTTTTTTTTTCTGCACTAATTTATACATTATTGCAATTTCCTTACCTTCTTGTTGTAAATGTATGGAGAGACACTAAGATATTTATTCAATTGTTTTATTTTGGAGCACTTTTGGAGAATTATTTAGAAACTCACGTACACTACACCCAAAAATCACGCAAAAATTTGTAACTTTTGATTTGACATTTGAAATCGAGTTTGTAAGTGAGGTGACAACCGTAAGTGAGCGCCAATTTTGCTTGAGAATACCAATGCCATACAAAAACACGAGCTTGATCACTTGTGTTTAGTTCCTTGCCCTTGCGGCGTCACTCGGGTGGCGCTAGTGGCGCTATAGGTTTTTGCAGAATACCAATTGGACATCTCACCGCGAGATTGGTGCTCACTTCACGTTCACGCAAGTGAGTTATGTTACGGAATCGCATTGCTGGACTCCGGAGCCTCGCTACATCTAACAATGTCCAAGGAATGGCTGTATGATGAGACACAGCCACCGATAACCAGTGTCCGGGTAGCTGACAACAAGTAACTTAAGGTGGAGAGCTGTGGGAAAGTAAATATTAATTTTCAATCAATCAATAAATCAATAAAGATGGTTCGACCATTACAGTTCAGGTAAGCAATGTTATGTATGTTCCAGAACTTTCGACAAACTTGCTCTCTGTTAGCCAGATAATTAAAAATGACTGTGACATAAAATTTCACAAGAAAGGTTGCCAAATTATAAACAAAGAAAACAAGGAAGTAGCCATAGCTGACTTGATTAATAACATGTACAGGCTGAACATCAACTCTGTTCAAGCATATATGTCTGAATCTTGCAATAATGACTTCTATCTTTGGCACCAGCGCATGGGTCATTTGGACTTCAGCGATCTAAAGAAATTGGAAATCACACAGAACCAGCTACCAGATACCAGCTAAGAAAAACGAGGTGATCTGTGTATCCTGCATCAAGGGCAAGCAGACAAGGCTGCCGTTCAAAGAAGAAGGAACTCGGGCAAGTAGTCTTCTACAGCTTGTCCACTCTGACGTTTGCGGCCCATGGAGGTGAACTCACTCGGTGGAGCAAGGTATTTTCTTACTTTTATAGATGACTACTCTCGAAAAGTATTTGTATATCCCCTCAAAGCAAAGTCAGAATGCTTAGAAATTTTTTAAGAATTCAAGTCTCACAGAAAAACAGATAAATGCTAAAATCAAAATCTTACACACAGATTGTGGAACTGAGTATGTTAACAAAAACTTTGTTGGCTTTCTGAAGTCATCAGAAATACAGCATCAAACTACAAACTTTTACACACATCAATAGAATGGCTTAGCGGAGCGTATGAACTGAACTTTGGTTGAGAAAGCTAGATGTATGTTGTTAAATGCCAACTTACAGAAATATCTGTGAGCCGAGGCAACAGTGACTGCAGCTTATATCAAAAATCGTTCACCGACGCAAGCTCTGGGAAACAAGACACCTGAGGAGCAGTGGACTGGATCCAAGCCAGACATCAGCCACATGAGGGTCTTCGCCTGCGAGGCAATGATGCATGAACCTTTACCACTTTAAATAATTGTCACTATCTAACCACTAATATACGAATGGCTAAATAAAATACTTCAGTCCAAATCAATGGCCGGGTTAACACTGCGTAAGGATAAATGTTCATTTTACCAAAATGAGGTGTCCTATCTAGGTTATATAATTGATAAAAATGGTATAAGGAAAAATCCACAAAAAGTTGAGGCAATTTTGTATGCGCCTACCTAAGAACGTGAGTGAGCTGCAATCATTTTTAGGTTTGTTAAATTACAACAGGGCTTTCGTTCCAAACGCATCGACGATTCTATGTCCACTGCATACTCTGTTACAAAAAGGTGCTAAGTGGCAATGGACCACCGAACAAATCGAAGCGTTCAATGCGATTAAGACAAGCTTAGCGTCTGATAACTTGCTGGCGCATTTTGATAACAATGCAAAGCTTAATTTAACTGTCGACGCGTCAAAATATGGTCTGGGAGCGGTTCTTTCACAAATAGGTGCTAATGGAATAGAGTAGCCAGTATCTTACGCGTCGCGGTCACTAAATCCAGCAGAGAAAAAATACTCACAAGTTCAGAAAGAAGCGACAGCAATTATATACGGAGTAAGAAAATTCCATCAGTACCTATATGGGAGATCAGAACCATTTATACTGCGCACAGACCACAAGCCGCTGACAGCAATTTTTGGGAAAAATCGAGGCATTCCCGAAGTATCGGCAAATCGTTTACAGCGTTACGCAATATTCCTGAGCGCGTATAACTACACAATCGAGTTTGTAAGAAGCGGCGCCAACACGGCTGATTTCTTATCGCGCGCGGTACCGGCCGCCGCCACCACGGGTACGAGCGGGCGCGCTGTAGCTGTACCGACCGCCGCCGCCCAGAGTGCGAGCGGGAGCGGGAAGTCCGTGCCAGAGGTAGCAAGTGTAGCAACGCGTCCCGAGAAAACCACTTCGCTCCGCATCGCCGCGCTGTACGGACGTTTCCGCCCGCTACTCGCTGCTCGCTGTCCGCTCCTGTCCGCCGGAGGCTCTGCCCCGCCGCCGGACTCACTCCGCTCGGCGCAACCGCGCCGCTCGGACGCCTCCGCCTCCGAAGCCGCCGCCGCGCAGCTTCGAGTCCTAGCACCCGTTACCTCGGCCACGTGGTGTTTGCGTTAATTTATTAGCGTAAACTCTAACGAGTCGAGTGTGATTGTGAGTGCAGGGTTCTCACCGCTTCGCAGCCGGGCTTCCGGGCTTGCTGCCTTCGTCCAAACCGCTCTTTTCAGAGCGAACCACTCTTAGTGTTTTCATAAAATCCACGTGGGTGGTCGATCGGCTGACACTTCTAACGGTGACAACGAAACCGATCGGGCGTTGCCCCGGAGCGCCTGTTTTTCCCCCGTCTGGGGAACAACAGAATCCGGCTGGATCTGGAACCACCGGCCTTGGGGTCACCCCTAGTCGACACCAGATATCGCAGGCACACAACCAGCTGCACAATAAAATAACACTGGCAGCTGGTACACCCTCTAGGTAATACACTAGGTACGCAGCCCCCTGTCTACCCCCGGCAGAGGGATCACACACTTTCTTCTCCTGTTGGGGACCTCCTCCCCCAACCCCCGCAACTCTCCCGCCTTAGGATGGTCTCCCAAAAGGATCTCGACGAAGCCATCAGCTTCGTCGCGAAAACTTTGTTGGACCACCTGAAGGCCAACCCCTCCGAAATGGAGGAATTCGTTCGCGCTCCCCAGACATACGCTCAAAAGTCTCTCGCCCGTCCCAAGACTCCACGAGGGCAGGCAGCTTCTGCCTGCAAACTGACGCCGAATTTCTCACGCCAGGCCCCTCAGTTCCCAAGCCTCCACCTCCTCCGAAAGCCTCCGCCCGTGACGGGAGCCACTCTCGGCCTAGGGGTCGCGCTCCAGCAAGGAGCCGATCCCGGTCGCGAAGTCGCTCCCGCCACGGACGCCGCTCGTGCTCCCCTACCCCCCGTCCACTCCGTCCGTCCATTTCGGACAGCCCCGATTCTCCAGAAATGGACACTTCTACCCAGGACGACGGCTTCACAGTCGTCGCCTCCAAGAAGGGTAAAAAGCGTCCCGCTACCACTGCTTCCCTCCCTCCTCCCCCCAAGGCCCCTTGCCCCACTTCAGGGACTAAACCTGCCTCCGACTCCGCCCAATCGGACTCTCCGCTCCGTTCGGAATCGGACGCTCCGATTGTCGACCCTGCTCCCCATCCTAAGACCGGTACCATAGTTGTCCGCAACCGGGAACTATGGGAACTCGTCTCGCGTAACCTCTCGGATCTACAGATCCAGTTTTCCGCCAAACCAAACAAAGACGGCATTATGGTCCGTCTAGCCTCCCCCGACGACTACCGCAAAGCCACTACCTACCTCCGCGACGCGAATATTCACTTCCATAGATACGCTCTCGATGAGGAGAAAGACATCCGAGTTGTCGTAAAGGGCATCCCCAAGGAGATTCCCTTCCTGGCAATCCATAACGACCTCCTCACCCAAGACCTCCCTGTTCTTTCGGTCAGCCGGATGTACAACGGCAGGACCAAAGAACCCTACGACATGGTGCTGGTCACCCTTACGAATACCCAGGAAGGGAAGAAAATTTGGACTACCAAATCTATTCTCCATCTCTCCGGCCTCGACTTCCAAGTCCCTCACAAAAAGTCCATTCCAGGACAGTGTCATCGTTGCCAGCTATACGGACACTCTGCCCGCTACTGCTACGCACCCTTCAGGTGCGTGAAGTGCGCGGGCGATCATAGCACCGCGGAGTGCCTTCGTAAGAAGGATGACCCTACTCTCCCCAGTTGTGTCCTCTGTGGCACTCAGGGCCATACCGCGAATTATCGCGGCTGTCCCAAGGCCCCTAAGGCCAAGAAACCCTTACCGTCTCGCTCAAAAGCAGCTGGCCCTAAGCCAAAACCTGCCCAACCCCGCCAGGTGTCAAAATTCGTTGACGCCCCTGTCCCACTGACTAATGCATGGTCAAATCCGCCCAGCACTCCTCAGGCGACTCAACCGCTCCCACCCGCCCCTGCGCCATCTCCCGCTCATGCCAAGACCCAGGCCCGCCCTGCCCTTCCGCCCAAGCCCTCCACCTCCAAACGATCCGCCCCTGGCTCCTCCAGCCCGAAAGCGGATCTACTCCTCCTCGCTGAAATTGCGATGTCGGTTAACCTCGACGAGGTTCGACATGTAGCCCAGAAGGTCCGGGAGAACCATAATCTCATCGACATCCTCGATGAGCATTATAGGCTCTTCGGTGCACTACAGCGCTTCGCCCCCAACGTCCTTAGGAACCAACATGCATAGTACACCTAAACGTGTTAGACCCCGCTCCCTTTCGTTGGCATGGTTTAATGCCAACGGCATCACCACCGAATCAAGGGACCAGCGTCCCTTGATTCGGCACTTCCTCTCAACCCACCAGGCCGATGTTATGCTAGTGAACGAGACCTTTCTAAAACCTAGCAAGAGGGATCCCAGGATCGCAAACTACTCGCTCGTTCGTAATGATAGGACTACCACCATAAAAGGCGGTACTCTCATCTATTACAAAAGGTCCCTTCACTGCATTCCCATCGACACCCCTTCTCTCTAAGCAATGGAAGCTTCCTGTTGCCGCCTTTCGATGACCGGTCATCAACCCATTACCCTAGTATCCTGCTACCTCTCCGGTAATAAGACTCTCCTCAGGAGTGACCTAGATGCTCTTCTCTCTCTCGGAAGCGCAGTCATTCTGGCTGGCGACTTCAACAGCAAGCACATTTTATGGGGCTGCAACACGACCAATACGAAGGGAAACCTTCTGAACTCCCTCTCTGACGACCTCAACTTTGACATAGTTCCTCCCAGTACTCCGACCCACTTTCCCCTGAACTTGAACTACAGACCTGATGTACTCGACTTAAAGCTTCTAAAGGGCGTGACCCTCCAGTTACGCTCATTGGAAGTACTACACGAACTCGACTCTGACCACCGACCCGTCCTCATGCATTTAGGCCCCGATCCGACTGACAGACCTCCTCTGACTAAGACCGTGGTCAACTGGAAGCACTTAGGCGATGCCCTGAAAGCTTGTAGTTCCCCTGACTTGGACAGAATCCCTGACGACATTGTTACCCCTGACGACATCTCTACCTCCATTGACGCTCTCACTAGCCACCTCCGCACCACCGTTGGTGAGGCCTCAAAGCAGGTTCCAGCCGAGGGAGACCAACGCTGGGCCCTGCCTGAGGACGCGAGGGACCTACTGAGAGTGAAACACGCTGCCACTAGGGCATTCGATCGAGCTCGCACCGAGGATAACAGAGCCACTCTGCGGTATTACGAACGTGCCGTAAAAAACCGCATGAGTGAACTCCGTAATCAACGGTGGGATGACTTACTCTCGGGGATCGAGCCATCCCACCTGGCATTCTGGCGGCTGACTAGATCCCTGAAATCAGACTCTGTTACGACTATGCCCCCTCTCACCCGACCTGACCTCCCCCCCGCGTTTGACGACGAGGAAAAGGCCGAATGCCTGGCCGACAGCCTCGAAACGCAGTGCAGCCCCAGTTTAGAACATGTCGACCCTGCTCACCTCGATAAGGTGAACAGTGAAGTCGAATACAGATCCTCACTTCCCCCCTTTGATGAACTCGAGCCTGTCACAGCTTCCGAGGTTGAGTCGATTATTAAAGGCCTCCACACCAGGAAAGCTCCAGGTGCGGACGGCATCAGTAACAAAGTGCTCAAGCACTTCTCCATTACGCTAGTTCACCTTCTAGTTAGCATCTTCAATGCGGCCATCGCCAATTGCATTTTCCCCGACGCGTGGAAATCCGCCGACGTCATCGGCATCCACAAACCCGGCAAGAAGGCTTCCGAGCCCTCTAGCTACCGTCCCATTAGTCTCCTCAGTACCCTGGGCAAGGTCTACGAGCGCGTCCTTCTGAAGCGCATCTGGTCCTGTGTCAAAGACAACAACCTCCTCCCTGATGAACAGTTCGGCTTTAGAGCCAGACACTCTTGCGTCCAACAAGTACACCGCATCACGGAGTACGTCCTAGAAGGTTTCAACAAGAAACCCGGCCATGGTTACACCCACAAGCCGTTCCCCCAAGGGACTGTAGCGGTGTTCCTCGACGTCGCGAAAGCTTTCGATAAAGTCTGGCACAACGGGCTGATATACAAGCTGTATCAGCTCGGGCTGCCAGACCGTCTTGTACTCATAATACAAGACTTTCTCAGGGCTCGAAGCTTTCGATACCGCGTCGAGGGTCGTCGAGGGCGTCGATACTCCATCCGTCAGTACATTAAGTACGCTTCGCGCCGCTATTTCGATGCGACCCGCCACCATCCCAATCCACTCATAGTCCAAGCCTCGAACTATACGACAGACACGACAGACCCACCCCCCTTCCGTAGACGCCCCAGACACGTCTTGCCACAAAGGCACACAAACACGCACCGACCTCGCCGGCGAGGTCGAGGACTCCCCAGATCTGTCAGAAGATCTGTTAGATTCTCTCCAAGTAGTCAACCAGATCAATCTACTAGGGCCCCAGGGCATACCCCTTCTGGGGTGCCAGGGCAAGTCTGACCCCACTCCCGGCGACGGCCAAGCCGAGGTTCGTACCGTCTGAGGTGCCCTTGAGCTAGTCGCCTTTAACCTAAACCTAGGCCGAGCGCCGTTTGCGCTTGCCTAAAGTCCGGTGACGCTGTAGAGGCCATCTGAGGCCAACAGCATAGTCATTCATAAAAAAAAAAAAAAAAAAAAAACAACGCGTCCCGAAGCGGCAGCTTACGTAAATTTCGCAATAGAAGGAAGTTTACCACTCACGACGAAACAATTGCAAACGGAAATCGCAAATGATTAGGTTTTAATAAACGTGTCTAGGTATATATTACAAGGTTGGCCTTGGTTGGTCGCTTCTTTCTGAAATAGTGACTATTTCACATAGACCTGGATTATAATTTTTGAAACTTAAAGCTAACAGTACTATCCTCTCCTGACGAAGCAATTAAACGCGATTTGCAAATTTCTGCAAAAATAGGTATAAATACCAGCCAACTCCCTGACTTTGAAAAGTACTCTTATTACTACGACCAGAAGTTTCAGTATTACATGATGGCTGACTCTAAAGAAGCTGGTACTAGTAGTAAGGAGGCCACTTCCCCTCAGTTATGGTCTATTGCTGCAAACCTGCTGGCTCTAGACGTGAAGAACTTTGTTGCGCTCGGTTATGAGCAAACCAAGGACCTAAGTCCAGACATCAGAGCTATAGCAACTGAGGCAATACAAGGGAAAATGGACTCAGTGTATTTTGATAACCTGAAGTCATTCTCGAAATTGATTGCCTACGATGGCTTTAATCCTCTGACGGTGCTAAGAACCTTGGCTGAGCAAGCTGCAGCTTTCAATAGGAACAACACGCCAGATGGGGATTTTAAATTCAACTTTGAGGGTGTAACCTTCAAACTGAGCAAAACTGCCAACCTTAATGAAGATGTGGCAATGTTTTGTACAGTTTTCTTGACTAGAGGCAACAACCTCTTCAAAATATTAAAGACCATAAGCAAAGATGCTAAGCTCGCTATCAGTTACAAGATGGTAACCTACGGAATAAAGAGCGATGACGACTCCGAAGCTGCTGCTAGAAAAAGGAAGGAGAGAGTGGTTTTATCCTCGACTGATGTGACCTTAAGTAGAGTTGCATCAACATTTCCCCAAATTGCTTTGGCCATTGCCAAACACCACGGGATTGCAGGGAAGGCTTCCCTAATTGCGATACAAGAGTGTTACAAACTGGCTAACCATGGAGCTAGCACAGCCATGCCTCATGTCCTCCAGCATGGGATGATAGCATCGCTATTAAGTCGCACATCTCCAGATGATGAATCTGCACTCCGTGATTTTTGTTATATGTTCAATTTAGAACAATCGATGACGTTGCAGCCGCCGACAGTAAAGAAAATGATGATTCAGGAGCCGATAACATCGCACATTGAATCAAGCATCAAGTTTGTTCAGGCAGCAATCAACGGGCCCATGAACAGTGACGAGGTCAGAAGGAGTCTCAGAAGAGGGCTTCTGGAGGCAACTGACAGAGTAGCAGTGCAACGGTGGATAAGTGCTGGGGCAACAGCTTGGCTCAAACTTAGGTCAAGCTTAGGTTGGTTGTAGGGGTAAATAGTACGACGATGCTCTTGTCAGATGGCTGAGAAATTCTAGAACGATATTTAAGTTGGGCGATATGCGTAGATCTTGCGTTTGACGGGATTTGTCCATCTTCATTACAAACTGGCCATACTGCGACCGCTGTACCGGGGATAACTTTCCTAGTATTTCTTGTGTTATTTGTGGGTTATTTATATAGCCATCTGCATTGATATTTTTTAAGATATAAACACCGCACCGACGTCGTTTGTCGCAACTAAGCTCTCGGATATTACACAAAAATATACAATGTGTCCGGACTTCGATGTCGGAGACTTTATGGGGTTAAAATACAATCAATTTCATCGACAAATCAGCCATCAAATATTTTTTATATCCAACTATTAAAAAATGGCAGCCCTTTAAAAACTTTTGTAGCCGAAGCACAGGTGCATGTGTTAATTTAACAATACCTACCCAAGTAGAAGTGTTAGAAACACAAAAGCGGTCTCATATGTTAGCTAACAAAGAAGCCAAAAAAAAATAGATTTAATAACAAGACAAAAAACTTGATTAAAAGTTCAAAAAAAAATAAAGCAAAAATATTTTTTTTCATTTATTGTGTTTTTTTTCAGATTTTTTACTATAAAAAAAAAACAATGTGCTAACCTATCCGTTTTTTATTTATTTTTATTAATACAGGATATTTGCCAAAAATGCACATTAAAATCTTAGCTCTAAGCTAGATAGTTTAGACGCTATGATAGTTTGAATGTGACTCTTCAAAGTGCTTGTAACCCGATATTAGATAGTTCAACACATTTCATTGGGTGAGACAAAATTCTTCAATAATTCAAAGAATCCGCACTAAGTTCAATCCTTAACAATAGCATTCTTTGTGCGTGCAGGTAAAAAAACGAAAGGGCCAATAGTGTGAGTAAGCAGAATAGGGGCTGCTTCCAGGTAAAAAGGGTGCAGTGTGCACTTGTGCAGGCGACCAGTCGTCCCTCGCTCTGCGTCGTGATAACACTCGTTTCACTCGTTTGCTGTTTTAAAACTACTTACTGTGCGTTACTGTTATTTGTTAAACTTTTATTACGTTTTTGTTTTGTTTTTGGACTAACTGTTGATTGTCGTGCATTACAATGGACGAGTACTCAAGCCAGCACATTGCTAACATCCATTTTGTGTATGGATTGTGTAACGGGAATGCAAATAGAGCTGTTACAGAATATGCACGCAGATTTCCCACTAGGCGAACACCGAATGCTCGCACTTTCATTAGAATTAATTTGCGACTTGCCGAAAATGGAATAAGAAGACGCGCTAACGAACGTACTCGTGTTTTGTCGCCCCAAGATGAGCAAGAAATATTGCGACTAATTACTCAAGACCCTAGCCTGAGCATCAGGCTCATAGCCTGTCGGCTAAATTTAACTAAATGGACGGTGTGGAGAGTTTTAAAAAGAGAAGGACTGCATCCTTACCATTTTCGTAGGGTACAAGAAATACTGGAACCTGACTATACAAGAAGAGAAGTTTTTTGTTCGTGGATTCTAAGAAAAACCCGATCTAATCCAAGTTTTTTAAAAAGAATTATGTGGACCGATGAGGCCACTTTCACAAGATCAGGGTATACGAACCACCGCAATGAACATCTGTGGCTTCAAGAAAATCCACATGCAATCCGACCAAGTTCTTTTCAGCACCAATTTTCGGTCAATGTTTGGGCAGGACTGATTAACGATGTCCTCGTTGGACCAATCATTTTACCAGAAACAATGAATGGTCCAAGGTTCCTGAATTTCCTGGAAACGGACTTTTTTTATGCTCTATTGGAGTTACCATTGGCCTACAGAAACAGAATGATTCTGCAACTGGATGGTGCTCCCGCACATTTTGCACTACTTGTGCGAAATCATTTAAACGCGCAGTATTCGCCGTGGGTTGGGCGCGGTGGAACAATCGCATGGCCGCCACGCTCGCCAGATTTAACGCCCCTCGATTTTTTTCTGCGGGGCACAATGAAACAAAAAGTATACGTAAACGTGCCTAATACAAGAGAAGAGTTAATCGCAAACATCATTCGAACAGGGTGTAAGGATATGCTTCCTTACGGGTACCTATTGACTTACTATTTTATAGGTAATTCCTGTGTTTAGCTTCCTAATAGCTGAACATGCTTGAATAACACACTTTTATGTATTACTTTTCTTTATTTGGATAATGTTTCTCACATCTCGTTGTTGAGGCATGTTGTTCGTCTTAGAATAGGCCCTTGTGGAAAGTTAGATGCCTTCTTTTACCTTGTATGTTTAGGGCAAGCTGTTATAATTTTCCCACCAATGTTTTCCTGGTTTGTCGGCATACGGGCGTTCTTTGGATCCGTATGCTGAATCTTTCATGCTCTTCTAGTGCCGGGATCGACGCTTTCGGATTAATTTTGGAAATAATAAATTTTCCTGGTACCTCTTCGATCTGCATGAAACTTACATCGATCGGAGAGCGAATTTTTGTGATTCTTCTGGTGTAGTTAGATTGTGAAATAACTTATTGGTTTTGCTTGAATATTGGTTTAAAATTAGGTAAACAAAGCGCTGTCAATCTTGACAGTTGTCAAATTTGACCGTCTGTAGTCTCCATGTAGTTTCGTGAGTAGAGGTTTGCCTGGAAATCTCGACTACATGGAGTATTTTTGGGTAAGGTCTTTTATATTATTAATAGGACCTCTCCGCTCTGTGAACAAAATTTCAGGCTGCAGAGAATTTTAGAAATGGCTCTAGAATACTTTCAAAATCCGTATATAAGGGAGACTTCCATCCCTGGTGGGGATTCTGTTTTTGGATTCTGATTCTACAACTATTACTGAGATCAATGATACTTATGCCCTAGGGGTTATCGTGATTAAATTTAACCCAGTCTTAATTTTGGACGAGTTGGTCCGATTTGATCTCTTACTAGGCAAACCTTAGGCCCTTCATTGTTCCTTTTCTTTTCTCACCACAAATTATTTCAGATTCCCTAGACGGTTGCCAGCTCCAGTTCTTGGGGAACTCTGCCCCAAGACCCGTATTCCTGCTTCGGGGAGCTGAAATTCCGAGCAACCCTGGTGTCCTATGTCGTGCCTACTTCTGGTTGCGAGAATTACAAGTAAATCTGGTGTCCCATGGTTGTGTCTGCATCTGGTACAGAAGCTCTCCAGTGAACGTGTCGGCTTCTGGAAGCTTCAAGCAATCTCTACTGCGGAAGTCTTCATGGTGGCTAGATTTCTCTAATAAAATATTCTTCTTTTGACTTTCAATATTAGGGATCCGTAAGGTTACCACTTCCATATAGGAATTAGGTTGGGTGGGAAGCACGTGTAGCCACTTGATGTTCAGTTGAGAAAAAAGTTATGAAACGAAGAGGAAGTATGGTAAAGGTAAAAAAATCCGATACAGTAGTATATTGGGCTGATGATGATGATGGATTTAAATATCCGTGAGGCGCTCTCCCTATTGCAGTATGAGCGCATCTGGAAATGGTGATTCGGTCGTGAAAAGGGTAAAGACTCGTTATTCATTAGAATAATGGAGGCTGATGATGATAATGATGACTTTTCCGCTTCGACGCGTGTGAGTGCACGCCCTTGTCCACACTGCTCGGCCTGGCGGCCTCGCAGTGTGGGGCTCGGCCTACGGCCTCGCCGGCGTGAGGCTCGGCCTACGGCCTCGCTAGTTTGAGGCTCGGCCTACGGCCTCGCCACGTAGGCTCGGCCAAAGGCCTCGCTAGAATGACGATATATTGCCTTTGGGTGGGATGAAAGGTACGACGTAGGCTCGGCCTTCGGCCTCGCTAGTTTGAGGCTCGGCCTACGGCCTCGCTTGGTTGAGGCTCGGCCTACGGCCTCGCTAGAATGACGATATATTGCCTTTGGGTGGGATGAAAGGTACGTCGTTCACACTGCTCGGCCTTTCGGCCTCGCAGTGTGAGGCTCGGCCTACGGCCTCGCCGACGACGTAGGCTCGGCCTTCGGCCTCGCTAGTTTGAGGCTCGGCCTAGGGCCTCGCCATCGTTATAGCTCGGCCTTCGGCCTCGCATTACAGTATTGGCCTTTGCCTTTTGGCCTTTGACTTTGATCTTGACTTTGATTCAGCTCGAGGTCACGACCAACTTTAGTTCGAGGACCCCCTACCTAGGTCGAGCCGTTGTCGAGTTATGACCGCTTTAAATTTGTATGCCTTTTTTTTTTTTGTATGGGACCCGGTTTTTTTTTCGATTTTCCAGAAGGATCCTATGGAGGCAATATGCTTAAATCCCCTGTCTGCTAAAATGGTTGATCCTGTAGGTATCTTGTCGATTATGTTACAATCTTCAAACAAAGTAGCGTCGTCCACTCTTCCACCATAACCGCCAGATATAAAGTTTATAAATCCGTTTGGTGTTATTGAGATAAGGTATTTCAACGTGTTACATCCTTTGTAACTAGACCAAGTTAATGACTGGTGAATTGCATTACTAGGCTGTTGAATTCGAATTTCAAAGCAGTCAATAATACTTTGGGTTTTGTAGAAGCGAGTACGAAATGTCATAGGCAAATTAGTTTCAACATCTGCTTCTGAGGGAAAATATATTAGCTCTCGCATGAAATGTGCTAGTGGCGATAAAGTTTTTCCAATAATTTTTGCAATGGAACCCTTTTGAAGACCAAAATCTATAGCTAATCGAGAATACGGATCATTAAGTCTTATTTTTTTTAAAGCTATTAGTATATCTATCTGAGGTCGTTGAACATTATTAACTAAAGTTTCTACCAAGAAGTAAGTGTCTTTGGAAAGCCCTAAATACAGCTGTGTATGATGTTTTATTTTGTAGAGCGTATTATTAGTATTATTATCCGTGACCATATCACATGAGCTTCCACTGAAAGAGACCGACATATTGACAGTGTCTGAAGTTTCTGTAATATCTTCACTAATGTCATTATCTTGGAGTATTTTATTGTCTAAACATTTCATATTCTTCAGCCTGAATTTTGTTTGACATCCTTTATCTTTTTTTTTGTCCATTATATGTACTTGTGTACCCTTACTTTTTGTTTTAATTTTAACACTGGCTTCCATATCCACATCGAAACAGTCCTTTGGTACAGAAATTGGATTTTCAGTATCGTTAATTTCTTCATCACTCTGAATACACTCAATAAATTCTATGGGTTGTTGGGCAACAGAGGCTGGAACTTCCGTTGAAAGTACTTTTTCATAATGCTCTGCTCGACGACGCTTCGCAACAGCAGACCGTTCTTGTGTATCTACTTTGGTCTTCTGGCAAGCAAACTTATGAGGTAACGCGTCTTTTTTCAGAAGCAGTCTGCCGCCAGCAAATCTATGCCTCATAAAATTTTGAGTGTCGTTCTCGACCTGAAAAATAAAATCATAAAATTAAAACAACATAGCCTACCAAACTCTTGCAAGTGAGCCCAATAACAAAAATTAAAAGTAACCATTCGGGTAAACTTTCTATGTATTATGTAAAGCATTAAAAAACAAAATGAAATGTTTAGACTTAACACGAATCAGTCAAGCCAACTTGTTTGAAGTCAATTTTTTTACTGAGGAATGTGTTTTCTTTTGCTTCAGTGTCGTGTTTACCTTTTTACCTCTGTTTACCAAAACAACACCCCTGACACCCCTGTATATAAGGAAAGTAGTGTTTTAAAAGAAAAACCATATTTTCGATTGATTGCTAACGTATATGGATGACATAGTACTTTCATCATGATAAAGATTTTTTTAAGATGATTAGTCGTTTAGATTAATTTTCGATAACAAAAACCTATACTATACTTACATATTTTTATTGAATTCATAGATAAATAAATCATAGATCCGTCTGGAAGTGATTAAAAACAATCAAATGCTATAGATAGGTACTGAAATTTCTCATTTAACACTTTAGAACTATACAAAATGCAGATAGAAAAACAAAAGTGTATTATTCTAATATCTACTTTATGTTATGACTCATAACTTATAAGGAAGTATCTATCAAAATAAAAAATATCGATAACATGTGTAACATTATTCCATCTCTAGCGCAGTGCGACTGAGCTACCTACGAAATCCTGGAAGAATTTGTGTACATTACCTATATTGTGACGAAATGTCCACGGGTGGTTCAGTAGTTTAGTCAAACAAACATAGATAGACGTAGAAACTAGTAAAAGTTACAGGATATGCATAGATATGTAGGTAGATATAGACATAGATACTTACATCAAAATGGTCTTCGCAACAATAACGTTTCGATTTTTCTGATAAAGCATCCTTTCTTCTCATAATTTTGCACCACTTAGCTCTTATTTTTTTTTGCTTTGGCACCGTAAAAAAATGTTTATCGGGGGTTGTTACTGTTGTGTTTGTACACTTGGGCACGATGCAGTATGTGTAATGTATTTTAGTTGCCATCTTAATACCTGCTGTTAGAGCGACCAAGTACGAACTGTGGCTAACAGTCGCCGCATCGCGTCGCCCCCGAGTCGAGCGAGACTTGTGACGTCATGCAGTGTCCGGCCGGCCGCGCGTCATATAATTTCAAGATGGGAGGGAAAAGCTTCATAACTTCGTCATTTGTGAAGATAATTGAAAAAAAAACACTACGATTTATTGCAGCTTTACTGTGATCCAAAAAAAAATAAACTGAAAAAATGGAAACTTCCTTATTGGATGAAATATGTGGTGCCTTAAATATGCCTTGTATGGCTAAAAAAAACATTTTATAGCGTAGAGCGCATTATGCAGTCTACTTTTGAAGAATGTGCACTAGAAGAAATGACCGCAGCTGGACAAGAAGAAAAGAGGTTAGCCATATTAAACAATGAAGTGGACTCCGAAGGTTACCCCTTAGTGGCAGTGGTAGCAGATGGTTCTTGGCCTAAAAGATCTTTCAAGTCTGGATATAGCTCTCTATCAGGATGTGCTTAGATAGTGGGGCATATAACTAAAAAAAAATTTGTTCATTGGAATCAGGAACAAATTTTTTTGCATATGCAGTAGGGCTGAAAAAAAAGGTATACCGATTCCTGAACATACTTGTTACAAGAACTGGTCAAGCAGTGCTACTTCCATGGAAGAAGATATAATTGCAGAGGGTTTTCACAGAAGCTTAGAAATGCATGGTATTAAATATAATATGCTTATATTTATAGGAGGTAAGCGAGTAAATTTTACGTCACGAGGCTCCTACAAAACAAGGTGTCTAGCTGCGGTAACGTCTTGGAACAGCGAAGTCCAAACACACAACCGTTTACAAAAAAAAATTGCTGATAAAAGTCCTGGATACTATACAAAATCATTTACAGAAAAAAGAAAACGTACATTGGAGTATGTCAGGAAACGAAAGATAGATTTTTCTGAAACTCATGAGACTCGTCAAAATACGAGTAAGATACCTAGAAGATGTGAACCTGATCAACATTATGGATTGTTAGAGCTAGAACCTGATTTGCCTGATGAGGAATTCGAGGCAAAAAAATAAATTTTTCTAGCCTCACTTATTAAAACTAAAGATGAAATTATCAAATTGGAAGTTGATACCAGAGGCCAAGGAGATAATGATTTATGGTCAATACAAAGAAGCAAAAGATTGACTGCGTCCAAATTTGGGATTATATGCAAATTAAGGAAGTCTACTTCGTGCTTGTCAACCGTGAAGAGTTTACTTTATTCTACATTTAAAGGTAGTGCGGCAACAGAATACGGGAAACAGCATGAATCGGAGGCAATTCGTCAGTTTTCACAACAGACCAAACTTTCAGTTCTACCGTGTGGACTTTTCGTTGATGAAAACGATTGCTATCTAGGCGCAAGTCCTGATGGTATTATTGAAGAAGACGCAATAATAGAAGTAAAATGCCCTTCTTCTTGTTCAACTTTGTCACCTCTCCAGGGAATTTTGAAAAAGAAGATCCGTTTCTGCCAGTTACGTGAAGGTAAACTATTTTATAAAAAGAAACCACGACTATTTTTACCAAGTACAGGGCCAGCTTCATGTGACTGGTAGAAAATTTTGTTATTTTGTAGTATGGACGCCTCACGGATTAGAATATGAGAAAATAGAAAAAGATGACCAGTTTTGGATCGAAAAAATGTTGCCGAAACTGGAAACATTTTACTTTGAATGTTTATTGCCCGAGATAATAGATCCTAGAGTGCCGAGAAAAATGAAAATACGAGAGAGAACGTAATTTCCTAACGTATACATGGGCAAAGCACCCATAAACACTGTAACGTAGGTTTTACACGTTACAGATTTTTATGAATTCCTTAACATTTATTTGCAATTTCTGACCGAACGGGCGATGTGAGACGCCAATATTTTGTTATTTCTTTATCTAGTTGAATGGGCGATGTGAGACGCCAAAACGTCTTTATTTTTTTATAAAAAAGTTTCGTTTGTAGTTGACAGTTTTGGTTTGGTTGGTTTTATCTGTCAAGTGTGAGAATCATTTTATGACACTTTCCGTCCATTTTTCGTCGGCATCTTCTGGCAAGATGAATTTTTTGTTAAAAAATTAAAATCTTTTTTCATCAAGGCTTTTTAAAACCCAAAGGCTATTTAAATCCTTTAAATGGATTGAATTATTGGTGAGTATTATGTCAGATCATGGATTTAGATCCGTTCGGTGATTTTGATCAAAAACGTGGTATTTGTTTGCGACATGTTTCAATTGTTTTATCTTGTTTTAGGGAATCATGACCTGAATTCTCAAATACTTTAAATAAAATACTTTAAAAGGATGAAATAATTCCAAATTAAGAAAACGGTGAGATTTTTTTTGGTTATTTTTCGGTGAAATCAAAATGGTCTATTTTTAGAAAACCTAATGTTAATGAAAGCAATTTATTTTCCTTGCAGCCGTCATCAAGGCGTTTTTTTTTCTTTCTTTTCAAACTTTTCTTTTTATGATTAGAAGCTTTCTTTAAAAGCTTTCTTTTCTTTGCACATTCCTTGCAAAGGAATGTAACTTCAACAAGATGAGCTGAGGTCCGGCCTTTCTTCAGGGAACGCAGCTAAGAAATTCATCTTATTAAAAACTATAATTTTTTTAAACTACTCTTATAGTGCAAAAATGACATATATTCAAAAAGATAATCACATATTAGACCTTATAAATTTAAATTAAGATCAAGATTTCAGCTTTACAAAATTGATGTACTTAGAAGCCCAGTTTTTCTAAATTAAAAATATTTATTTCCCCAATAAATGGTTATTATAAATGTTTATGGGTCGTAATAAGTAATTAATAGGTATTTTGCATGTGAAAGGAAACAACACTTAGATTTAGCAGTTTATAACAACTGGCGTATTGAGTTAAGTGTATTTTTTTAGCCCCAACTTTTATTTTATAAAATTGTCCAACTTATTGTTTAGAGAAAAAAAAAAAAAAAAAAAAAAAATGGCGGCTATTCCTTTGCCTTTATTATGTCATAAAATTGGAAAAAATTGACAAAATTCAATTTGTGCAGATTTTAATGATAAAAATCAAAAAAATAGCCCAGATTTCTTTCGGGCTACCAGATCAACGAATCAACTTTAATTTCAACTATTTTATATTTTACCAGTGTCGAATTATTGTGTTCAACTTAGTCTCAGGTTTTACCACAGAAAAGCGAAGGCCCTACTCCTAGGTTGGTGTTACGAGGCTCCGAGCCGTGTGGAAAAATGAATTGTTGAAACTTGAAACCTTTTCCTTCTTTGGCAGCGGGTCCGACACGCCTGCGCCCCTGCGGGCTCCTGATTCTCCAATCAAATTGACATCTTTGTGTTGTTTTATGTGGTTTTATGTTATTTGTAATTACTATTTTTATTGTACTATTGTGTATCCTCATATCCAAGAAATATGTAATTGGGTGGTTCTCAATTTCCATGTCTCTGTCTTCGGATTTAGCTAATGTTGGTCGAAGGACAAGTAGTGACGATGTTGAGCTGGTGCAGTGTCCGCATTGTCCCCAGGCTCGATACTTTAAGGGTCAACGCGGTTTAAATGTACACATTGGTAAGGCACATAGACCATTTACTCAGAGTGTTAGTTCTAGTCGCTTTGTTTTACCTTCCTCAACTTCTCATACACAGTCATCTCTTTCTCCTCAAACATCCCAACCCTTTTGGCAATACATCTCGAGTCTAAAATCATCCATACCTGTTGTAAAACGCATACCTCGTGGTGCGCGTATAATCATAGCCCAAAATTTATCAACTAGAATAAAAAAAGCCATAACTGAAAATTCCGATCAAGGCTGGGAACAGTTGCTGGCATTCTCTTTTCAGGTTCTCCACGCTTCTTCCTCCCAAAAATCGCTCACCTCAACTTTGAAAAATAACTGTACTAATATTATCCCACTAACCCAATATGTAATTCCCAACTCATCAAATAATTTAAATAGTCGCCTAAATTCCTCCCATAATTTTGCTCATAAAGTGGAATCAAAAGTGAGTGATGGAGACCTGAAAGGTGCAGCTCAACTTTTATTTTCAAGTGATGTTGTCGCACCAGATACGCCAGAAACTTTATCTGCTCTAATTGAAAAACATCCACCCTCTTTAACACCTCCTCTCCCGCAGTCTTTGGCGTCCCAACCTTCTGTCGAACCACTTCAGGTTTCAGAAAAAGACGTCAAAGATGCATTGATGTCTTTTAAGAATGGTTCTGCCGGCGGTCTCGACGGACTGACTCCGCAACACATAAAGGATTTAGTGTTTGGAGGTACCGGCGACGCTGGTCGGGCCCTTCTACATGACATTACCACTCTTATGAACTTTATGTTACTCGGCAAAGTGAATGAAAATACAGCTTCTTTACTTTATGGCGCAAACCTTTGTGCATTAAAAAAAAAAGATGGCGGCGTTAGGCCTATTGCCGTAGGTTGCACCTATAGAAGGATCGCTTCTAAATTGTGTTGCAAACACATCCTTTTAAAACTCACGGAAAAGTTTCAACCTTTGCAGTTGGGGTTTGGGAGCAAAGGTGGCTGTGAGGCAGCCGTGCATGCTTTACGCACTTTCATCAGTCACAATGGAGGCGAGGTGATTTTGAAGGTGGATGTAAAAAATGCATTCAACTCTGTTGACAGAACAGCTATTTTGAATGAAATCCAGGATTCTATACCAGAAATTTACAGTTATCTTTGGCAATGTTATGGTTGCGAGTCGAAATTACTCTACAGAAATAATTTAATTAATTCCTGTACTGGTTGTCAGCAAGGTGACCCACTCGGACCTGCTATCTTTAGTCTTGCTATTCACCCCATTATTTCATCTTTAAATTCAAAATTAAACATGTGGTATTTAGATGATGGTACTTTGGGAGGTGATGCGAGTACTGTACTTCAAGATTTGGAATTTTTAATTGGTAAATTCCACGAAATTGGTTTGGAGCTGAACTTTTCTAAATGTGAATTGTTCTTTTCTGATGCAGTGCCTCTTGACAAAAAAAATGAGCTCATAAGTAAATTTAATGTTTTGGCCCCAAACATAAAAATTCTAAATAAACAAACTCTGCGCCTTCTAGGTGCTCCAATTTTGGAAGATTCATTTTCAGCCTTCATTGATGAACAACAAACTAAATTTGAAGCAACATCTGACCGTCTTCTAAAAATACATTCCCATGTCGCTTTTCATATCATTAGGTTTTGCCTATTCGTTCCCAAGCTCACATATGTTCTTCGGTGTTGTCCTTTCTGGAACCATAATGTACTTTTGTCCAATTTAGATGTTACTATTAAAAATGTTTTATCCCAAATTCTAAATTGTTCTCTATCAGATAAATCGTGGTGTCAAGCTTCTCTTCCTATCCGGTTTGGAGGCATTGGCATCCGCAAAATTACAAGCGTTTCACTTCCAGCATTTCTGTCTTCAGTGCACAGCTGCGGTGGGCTATTCTCAAAAATTGTAAGGCCTGCTTTAGGCAGTATTCCTGTGCTATACATAGAAGAAGCGAGAAATACTTGGAGTGCAATCTGTCCGGGTGAGTGTTTCCCGTTAAGTCTGCGTTCACAGAGGCTTTGGGACGAGCCCTTATGCAAAAAAGTTCAACAAAATTTACTACAAGATTGTGTTAATGTTTCGGATCGGGCTCGTCTCCTTGCTACGAGTGAACGTGAGTCTGGCTACTGGTTGCAGGCAATTCCTTCTTCTAACATTGGGACCCTAATGGATAATTCCAGTTTTTCAATAGCCATAGGCCTGCGTCTGGGCATCCCTAGAACAGAACCCCACTTTTGTCGCTGCGGAAGCGAGGTTGATCGCTCTGGGCACCATGGTTTGTCTTGCCGCCGCAGTGCTGGACGTTTATCACGCCACGCCGCTCTGAACGACGTCATCCGTCGGGCTCTTGCCACCGTTAACGTGCCGGCTCGCTTAGAGCCGAACGGTATTTCACGTGACGATGGCAAGAGGCCTGATGGCTTGACGTTAGTTCCCTGGGGTCGTGGGAGGCCTTTAGTATGGGAAGCAACTTGCGCAGACACGCTGGCTCCCTCTCACCTCCAGAGCACATCGAGGGCGGCTGGTGCAGCGGCGGAAGAGGCGGAAAGCCTCAAACGGAGGAAATATGAATCTCTCGGCGATGGATACATATTTCTTCCATTTGGAGTTGAAACCATGGGACCGTGGGGTCCGGCCGCTCGGGTTTTGGTTAAAGAGCTGTCCAGACGCCTCGCAGATGTAACGGGTGATCAGAGAGCTGGCGCTTACCTTGGCCAAAGAATAAGTTTGGCCATTCAGCGTGGTAATGTCGCTAGTTTTTTAGGTACCCTACCCGAAGACAGTGACCTTAATGTAGTTTTTTACCTATAATTTATAGTTTTGGTTAGTTCAGGATAGGTATTTAATTTTTTTATTATTTTGTTTTGTATATAGTTCTTAATTTTATTGTTGGAATATTATTAGTAAAATCTACATTGTATATAAATCTAACTTAATAATTTTTCCCCAAAAAACCAAATTTTATTTTTTAGGCTTTAATAATCCTCTGCCATTGTGATTAAAGGTCAACGCTAGCTGAACTATTCCGGTAATTTTTCTTTTCTTTATTTCTAACTTTAATTGATGGAACAGGCGCTCGATATAATTATACAAATATGTCCAACGAGACACTTTTCATTTTTTTCATACTTTAATTATCACAATTAAAAATAATTATATTACAACACCCAATAAACACCCAGGTATTGTGTTTAAATAAACCCAAAAATTTGGGTGTTTACAGGGTGTTTATTTGGTATTTACGGGTGTTTTTCTCGTCTATATCTGAGCGTAATATATATTATATAGTATATTTCAAAATTAGACACCTGTCAACTTTGTCTACTGTGACCATGTTCATTGTAAAACCTTGGAAACTTCGGAATAAAAATCTAAAAACGTAAAAAGTAATTTAAACCACTAATTTAATTGTTAAAAATTAATTTTATTCAATAAATAAAAATTTATTTCTCCAGTAGATCTTTTCGGGTGAAAGCCTCATTTCTGTTACATACATCCTGTATAATAGTTTCGAAAAGATGCAAGATTTTTTTGTACCTTTTAGCTTTAATAAAAAAAAAAATAGTTTTCTATATGAATAAATAAGTATTTCTAAATAAATTTCTCTTCTAAACGAAATAATTGTACTGTTAGCAGACAAGCGTCACGTGACTGCAGTGGCGTCACCACCTACCACCGCACCGCTATAAAAGCAGGCAGCAAGCGGCGCGCCGTCTCTATACTTGGCGTGCGCTCGAGTTGATCGGTTGCTTATCGTTGTTTCGGATTGTTTCATTTTTGTAATTTGATTTCTCCTATAATTAAAAGTATTGTGTGTGATCTATTCTTTTTATTAAATAAATATTAGAAGGCTCTTCTAAAATCAGAAGTGGGATCTGACGACGTAGCCAGTCTGCGGTTGTCGGATCACATTACTGAATGCTAGCATTCAGTAATGTCATCCGCGGGACGAAAACGTAAACAGAGAGAGCGCACGCTACCGCTGCTCGATATCGGGCAGCAGCTTGGTCAGATCCTCGACAGGTTGAACGCGCTCGAGGCTCCCCCCCAGCAAGCGAAGCAGCATCACTCGTCACGCCGGGCCACGCGGGGAGCAAGCGCAGCGAGACGGGTACTCCGCTTGCCATTAGCGGGGCTGGCATCTCAACACCGGTCTCCGAGCTTGGAAGTTTGGATGGACCGCACCTAGCGGTCACGGGTGTAGGCGCGCCGGCTGCGCTTACTGCGTGCAGACCAGCTGTTGGCGCTGCAAAGGATTTGGCCAACAACGTGGCGGAACGGCTCGTCAACGCCATCGGTGCACTTAACCCGGTGAGACCAAACCATTATTATGTGTCTGACTTTAACCCTGAATTTCATGACGTCATTGTGTGAATCGATGAAGTGGACCGGTTGACCAGTGTTATCATTTATATTTGAAAAAATTAACGATGCTGACGAATTGAACAAAATGGAATCTTTACTGTCCGATAAAAATGCAAGAGAGCGTCTGAAAAGATCATATTCCGTAGTGTGTTCTCTTTGAAAAGGATTAGACTGTGCTTATACGCTGATAGATGTCCTGTTCACGCGTGATTTCTTATGCCAATGCTACTGGAGTGGCAGTAGTCCCAATGATGGAATTAAGATAAGCTTAAAATGCTATAAAAAATTGTGTATTTTTTTTTTTTGGAAAATGATATTTAATTGGGATTCCACATTCACAATGAAAGACAACGATATTATTTTTACTATTTTGAAAAATGCCAATAAAAGAAACAATCCAAAATTAGAAAGATCGTCATCGTCACAAAAACGCGCTTAAGAGAATAAATATTAATGGAACAAAAGGAACTCGCAAGCGAAAATAATATCACAGAGAATCGTGAAAACGAAACAAACAATGTTTTTTAATATTATAGAAGTAGCTGCGTGTCACGTCGAAAAGGAATCAAACGATACTAAATTTGTTTTGTTTTGTAAATTTGCTTGTGTGAATCTCACACAAGCGACACCCGCATCTGCGACACGAGCGACGTCCGCTTCTGGGACACGAGTGACGCCCGCGTCTACGACAAAAGCTACCTCTGCGTCTGCTGGTGTACAACCTTCCAGAAGGAGACGCACTACCGGCATGTATTCTACGAATAAAAAAAAACATAAGGATAAATGGCATTTATCTTGTTCACTATTGGTTACAGTTCACCAAGAAGTTCCTCAGTGGCCGTTAGACATTGAGGAGAGGCGCCTGCAAGCGAAAGAAAATATGGCGGCAAGCTTGCGGGAAATAGCGCAGTTAGTAACTGCAGTGGCTACAGAGACATTTCTAAAATTCGACGGTCTAAAGCGTACGTTGAGGAAATGCTTTTGGCAAGGCACCTTAAATCTGCGCCTAAAGTTAAAATTATAGATTGTTTGCCTAGGGAGCAAACAGCTATTTTAAAGGCGAGAGTATTTCTTTGAATCCAGAGTGGAGCGAAGGGTTTTAGAGTAGAATCATAAAAGGATGTTAGTAAATAATGGTTTTTATTCAACATTAACACTTTGTCAGGAGTAGCCTGTCCATCATTGTCTCTTCTTTGCCATTAGTTTTTTTTCTGTTGTTGTTGTTTTTTTTTGTAATAAAAATAAATAAATCGTTTAATTCAGGCAATAAGAATGACTTAAAAAACACAGTCCCATATTATAAATACCATGGCACCATTTCATGCGAACTTTCTTCTGAGCACCGGTGAGGTTGTGAACCAATCCCTGAAGGAAAAACAATTTGGAGGCAAACACTATCTCCTTCCTGTTTTCTGTAATATAGTTAGTTTATATTTATAAAATAAAAGCAATAGAACATCTAAACATAAATATATAGTTTAAGAATACATACAATATACGGTGAGTCGGAGCAAGAGGGTCATGTATTTTTTTTGTTCAGTTCGTATTGTCACTGTGGCCATAGTTTTGTACAAGTTCTTACATTATAACTACCAAACATTAGCAAATTTATTTTTACCGACTACAAAAGCGCTTCAAATGCAATAGATAGCAGGAGAAGCTTTCGCTCCTCTTGACCCGGTGTAACTCTTGCCCTGACTCACCTTAGCATACGTTTTACCTATGTAAGGTATCGGTTCCTCCACAGCCTGTCTACAAAAGCCTGCCTCCCTCCATCAATATTTATTTGATGCTCATGTGCAATAGGCACATGAATGGGCTGTAGCAGGAATTTAGCGCAAATTTATGTGCATTAGCCTGCTATAGATCAAATTATGCAGCACCACACAAGCATTAACTGTTTGTGCAGCCTTAGTTGGTGCATAGTGCATCAGCCTGTAAAAAAATAGTTAGGAAAATATTTATCTATCAATGGCACTAATGCTTTTTGCAATAACAGATAAAAATAAATACCTGTGTGACAAGAGGCAGCGTTGTTTGAAAACCTTGTTTTTACACACCAATACACCTTTCTACCACATTGCGTGTGCTGGTGTATTTGGTGGTATAATGTTTTTCCGGTGTGTTTGGCACAGCATCCAGGATTGGAGTCATCATCCATGGTCTCTGTGCATACCCCGAATTACCTACAGTATAAAAAACTCTCGATAAAAGTGTAAGAACCACTAGAAAATGCGGCAAGGCTTCATTAAGTTAAAATAATATGTACCCTTGTACACACATACTAAACGAAAACCCATCACGTAATAGCCAGGACTATGGAAAATGGGCTCATAAGATAGTTCGTGTTTTACCAAAATCAGAAAGGTTTATTTTTTAATAATAATAATAAAGAGAAGAGAGGGGAAGGAAGGAAGGACAAGATCAGCAAGTACCTTGACTTGGCCTTCGAGATAACGGCCATGTGGGATGTTGACTCGACGATCATTATCCCGATAGTCGTTTCGGTGAACGGTCTTGTAGCGAAGAGCTTTGACCAATACCTCAAGAGGCTCTCGCTAGGCGGTTGGGTCAAGGGTCAGATACAAAAGGCAGTGGTCCTTGACACGGCACGCATTGTGGCCAGAAATGGTCCGCGTAGTAAACCCCTCGGCCGGTGTATCGCCCTTTTGCTTTGTGAACTTGGCCACTGTCGTATGTATGTATAATATATAATTATACATAATACAATAAATTTTAGGAGGCTGACAATAATAACGCTAATTCTCAATACAGAGCCTAACACCCCCGGGGCACTTTACAATAACGTTAATTCTCAATACAGAGCCTAACACCCCGGGGCACTTTACACAGAAAGGCATGTAGTAGCAAGAAATACAGTGGAGCGTTGCTTTGGAATTTGGAAAGGTCGATTCAGGTAACAGCTCAGTTAGTTATTTTGGTTACCAATCACTAAAAAAAATTATAACTTATTTTTTAAAGATATATTATAGATTCCACACAATTTGAAATGCCAGGTGTGTTGGGATGTATAGTTGGTCTAGTGACACCGAAATCTTACGAAGAGCGTTATTATAACAGAAAAGGATATCATTCTTTAAATACGCTATTAGTAATTATGAAATTTCTTCCAAGACCTAATAAAAAATAACAACAATTATTATTTGGTCTTTGCGTTGACAAACAGTGCCGCCAATCGAACCCACGCGCAATATTTACAGACGGTCCTGCAGGAGCAGGAAAAACGTTGCTTTTAATTGTGATCACCGCTCACGTGCGTGGTTAATTGAAAGGAGTTTTGTGCACGGCGAGTTCAGCAATCGCAGCTCAAAACCACGAAAGTGGTGTAACAGCACATTTAATTTCCTTATCCTTTAAGTTCCTTATCGACAGCGGCTCTTACTCTCTTTATATTGCTACAAAATCTTTGAGAGAGTTTTTTTTGGTGCCGTTTAAGGAACATTGACTCCTTGGTTTTTCTGGGTAAGTTATTTTGAAATTGGTAAATTTTGCGTCCTTTTTTATCAAGATACATTTTTACAATATTCCATTAGTGGCTCTGCCCCCAAATATGTGTTTCCTGCATTGCTTAAAAAACGTGGGAAAAGATCATGGAAAACTCTGCAAACAATCTCAAAGCTAGCTTTAGGAAAACTGTTATTTTTCCCACCGATGAAACTCCAGTTCTGCAACGCCTTTAAAAATCCAGATGCTTCACCAGTTAATCTGAGCTTAGTTTCGAAATCTTTCGTGGAATTCCTGGAGAATAAAAGAAAGCAAGTGGTTGAGATATGTGGCAATGGACGAAAGAAGAAGGTTAATGCTGAGGCATGTCTATAGAAGATGTAATTCAACCAGAACCTACTTCTTAAAAAAGCTCGATACCCCAGAAATTGAAGAAAATATATGTAGAAGAATCTTCCAGTAACAGCGAAAATGATACGACAGAAATCCAACACGATTCAGATACCACCTAGACAGATAGAGAGATAGACCTCTCAGACGAATCCATAGAAAACAAACCCGACAATACTCTACATCCGCCAGCGTTCATTCCTAAGCCAGACGACTATGTACTAGTTGTATAGGAAGGTGATGAAGCGTGGCCAGGACAGGTTAAGACAGTTGATGTCGATGGAGCCTTCGTCAACTTCATGACACGCTGTGGGTTATCTTGGAAGTGGCCTAAGAAACCAGACTGCGTATTCTATCCAATGGACAAGATTCTCTCCCTGTTGGGATCTTTCGTGTTTGTCTCCACAAATATAGACGCTAGTGACCGCCCGTCGCCATGACGAGAATTTCACACAGAAATTCTGGAATACATGTGCAAGTCATAAAACCTTTCTAATTGTTTGTCTTAGCAAATCTTGGAACTAATGGGAGTTTTAATTTCTTTCTTCTTAGTTTGCCTTGACTATGAAAAAACCCTAACATGCACAACTTCTAAGATTTTGTCGTCATAAACATGTCAAACGGACCTAGTGACTATTGATTCAAAAGTAGTGGTGTGCGGAATCGATTATTGGGAGTAAGCCATTTAAGTTATGGTAACCCTAAATGCAAAGGGAATCCCCGTTCTAGTAAAAAGTGCAGTGATGGGTAGTATGCTCTATTGTAGGGGAAATCCCGAATTATGTTTTAAGCATTGTTTTACGGTTTTTGCTTCATAAGTACATGAGGCGTATACGATCTCAGACGTTATAATAGTTTTCTTTCAACTTCAAGTTCTGAGTGGAAACTTTTGTGAATTTTAAAATGAAACGCCGTGAAAGTATTTCTTATGTGTGGTCACATTTTGATAAAACTGGCCAGGAAGCAACGTGTAAATTGTGTAAAAAACAAATGAAACTCTGTGGAAACACTACAAATATGCGAGAACATTTAAAGAGAATACATCTGATTGAAGACGAGAAACCTTCTACAAGCAGGAGCCCAGCTACAGGAGAATCAGAAATACCAAAGGTAGGCGAACATGGTGGAAAAAAATTTAAGCAGACACGTTTGTCTACTACACAAACTGCAAAAGAACTAAACCAGAAGCAAACCCAAAATATTGACTCTGCTCTTTTGCAAATGGTTTGTCTAGATTACCAACCATTGCAAATCTCTGAAAATAAAGGATTTCTTAACTTTGTTAGAATCTTACAACAAGAGATTTGTGGCAGTGAAACGGTCTACATACCTCCGAGCAGAAAAGTGTTGACACAATCTATTTTATGCAAACACTATGAAAAAGCAAGTGCAAATTTGAAAGTACTTTTAAACGATGTGGAATACATGGCTGCAACCACAGATATATGGACATCTGATTCTAATAAGTCGTATATCACTATTACTGGCCACTGCCTTTACAAGGATGAATTGCAATCATAATTTCTTGCAACTAGAGTACTTCCAAGTCCACATACCGGAGAACACGTAGCAGAACATTCTCGTCAAATATTTGAAGAATTTGGTATTCTACAGAAAATAGTTACAATAGTATCAGACAATGCAGCCAACATGAAAAATCGATAAATCAGAATCTTCAAAAACACCACCATCCATGTATTGCACAGAATCTTCAAAAACACCACCATCCATGTATTGCACACACTCTTAATCTGAGTGTTAAAGAAACACTTACTGGAAATTCAACTCTGCAAGATATAATTCAGAAATGCAAACGTATAGTTGCCCATTCGCAAATTCGCATTTAGCATTCTATTTATTTAGTTTAGGTGTTTTTATATAGTTCAACAGTTACTTTTATTTATTTATAGTTCGCTTAATTTTTATAGTTTTTCTTAATCTAAACTTGAATTCTAATTGGCTTTTAAAACGGAACTTGTGAAATTTTTGGAGGAGGGCGTTGCCATCTGCGACACAGTTTTATACTTCGGCAGGTGTCATCAATCTTCATTGTTTGTGATTATTTATGTTATTGTTCCAAATAAACAGATTATTATTATTATTATATTATTATTTCCGACACAGCGCCAAAAGTACTGAGATTCTGTCTGCAAAACAAAAGCAAATGAATATGCCAATTTTAAAATTAAAACAAGACATAGAAACTAGGTGGAACAGTATAAGTATTATGTTTGCGAGACTGTGTGAAGTTAAAATCCCACTTACGATTGCTTTAGCAGAAATTGATCTTACACTGGAATCCTTTGATAATAATGAGTGGAAAGTATTAGTGGACTGTGTGGCACTTCTGAAAAATATTGAAGAAATTACAGAACAACTATCTGGAGAAAAATATCCCACCATGGGAATGGTAATTCCATTAATTCGAGGACTGCAGTACAACTTAAATGCAACCAATACTGAAACACTAACTGGAGGTCAAGTGAAAGAAAAATTACACGAAGTCCTACAAAGACGACTTGGCTCACTAGAAAGCAACAAACATGTGGCAATAGCTTGTCTGCTGAATCCACGTTTTAAAAAACTTGGTTTCGGTACGGACAGTAATGCAACAAATGCCCAACAACGTTGTCATGAAGAACTAACTTATCTCAGAAACAGCACTCCAGGGACTAGTGAGCTAGTAATTACACAACCACAAAAACTTGAGCAAGTAAATGCAAAACCATCGATCTGGGATCATTTTGAGCAGAAGAAATCAAATTTTATCGCAACATCTACATCTTCAACTGAAAATATAATAACATTACGACAATACTTAGAATTGCCTCTACTTGCAAGGACAAGCAATCCTCTACTGTATGGAAGAGCATGAAAACAAATAACCCGCATCTGTATAAATTACATTTGAAATATTCGTGCATCCCTGCCACCTCCGTTCCCTCGGAGATAATTTTCTCTAAAGCAGGTCAGTTGACAAATTTAAGGAGGAACAGCCTGCTGCCAAAGCATCTAGATTACATAATTTTTTTAAATGCTAACTGGTCACTGATTGGGAATTGATGTATTTGTTTGATTTTTAATATCTAGTAGTTTCATTTTAAATAAATATGTGATTTAATTCAGTTTTGTTTCATTTTTATAATCTGGAGGTAAGACAATTTGTAACAATTTTTATTTCGAACTATTAATCGATTATCTTGGTTCGCATTTTAGGAGGCCTTAAGTACAGGTAGATGAGTAAAACGCTTGTTTGAGAGTAAGATGAGGAATGAATGTATTGAAAAGAAATCACCTACATTTATACTAAAGCTAGAAATTAATTTAATATTCAAAATGCCGAAAAGGCGGTTTTAAAACAATGTTTTCGCGCTGTCTCGCTCCTCCGCTTAGTTACCGCTCGCACACTGTAAGTATACAGAGCGCGCGCGGCTCGAGGTCGCATTCCAGCAGCGGCCGGCGCAGTGTGTGCACGTCCCGCGTCGCTCCGCTGCCGCGCCGCCAGGACGCTCCGACACGAAGGACATCGCGTGACCAGATCTGGTGTGCCGGAGCCTCGTCGGTTCCCAACGTGCTCCTCTTCGGAATAAAAACGCCTTTTTCAGGGCGATTACCTTCACTGGTGAACTTCTTCACGATGAAACACACATTTGTTGCGCGCAGCTACATAATTCCTCCCCTAGCGAAAGCGTACCGGAGTAGTTACGACCCGCCCGCTTCGAGTTGTCTTCAAAATAGGCTTGTGTGACGGCATGGACAGTTGGCGGGGTGATGTACTCGCAGTTCGCTTTGTTGTAGACTGCTGGTTATGTGGCTGCGTAGGTTACGGTAAGTCCTCTGTCGAATCTTCATTTAGTAAGTAAGCAGGCTTGAGGCGATCGATCGATATAGTAGGCGATCAGGTAGTTGTAAAACAAAAGCCTTGTCGTTCCGTTGTAAGACTTTGTAGGGTCCATCGTACGGCGAAAGTAGCGGCTTCTTAACTGCGTCGTTTCTTACAAAAACATGAGAACATGTTTGTAAATCTTGATGCACGAAGATAGGGCGCAGATTTCCGTGTGCCACGGTAGACAGACGCGGTTTCACGGCGTGGATGGTAGCACGCAGTTGGCTGACGTAGTCATAGTTCATTTCCTGGTATTCTGCTGTCGACGACGTTGTGAAAAAGTCGGCTGGTAGGCGTAGGCTGTGACCGTAGGTTAGCTCGGCTGTGATGACGCCCGTGTCCGTGCGTGTTGCGGCACGCAGACCGAGCATGACTGTAGGTAGCTCGTCGATCCACGTTGTCTGTTCAGATAGACGAGTCTTCAGTGAAGCTTTGCGCGAGCGATGCCAGCGTTCGACTTTTCCATTTGCCTGCGCGTGATATGGTGAACTCTGTGTTCGTTTTATTCCCATACTTTTCATGAGCCTGGCGAAAAGTTGTGATGTGAAACATCTGCCCTGGTCAGTAGTCAGGAATTGAGGCAAGCCGTAGTAAGTAATCCAGACGTAGACTCGTAGACGATTTTCGCGATGGACTCGGCTGATACATCGTCTGTAGGTATCGCTTCCGGCCATCGTGTGACTCGATCGATCATTGTGACGAGGTATCTGTGGCCGTCAGGTGACGTCGCGAGAGGTCCCACCACGTCGACATGGAGGTGTTCAAATCTCCCCGAAGCAGGTTGGAAGGTTGATACCGGGCTTGACGTGTGCCGTTGCACTTTGTTTTTTTGGCATTCGATGCAGTGTTTCGCCCATTTTCCAACGTCAATATTCATAGCCGGCCAGAAAAAACGCTGAGTCATAAGCTTGCGCGTTGTTCGTATTCCAGGGTGACTTAACCCGTGGACGGCGTCGAATGCGGCTCGTCGAAAATGTTCAGGAAGATAGGGTCGAATGCGGGAAGTAGATGTTTCGCAGTAGATCGCGTCGTCTTCGCGTCAGACAATGTAACTGGTTTTATTGTTAAGTTACTCTGCTGCGCGAGTTTCTGAATGACTTCGCTGTCCTTCTTTTGTGCTTCCGTGATCTTTTGGTAATCGAGTGACGTCATGATACCGTCGATTGGAATGCGGCTCAGTGCGTCGGCGACTACATTATCGCTGGCGCTGACATGACGTAGGTCGGTGGTGAATTCGCTGATGAAGATTAGTTGTCGTGCCCGTCGTGGCGTTTCTGATGCTGATGGTGACTTCTGGAACACGTAGGTCAGCGGTTTGTGGTCGGTATACACGATAAGGTGTCGCCCTTCGAACAGTTTCCGGAAATGCTGTATTGACATGTAGATGGCAAGAATGCGGGGCGTTGATCCCAGATTAAATGAGCGGCTTCCGCTGTCAATGTTTACTCACGCAATGGCTACCCATTTAAATTTGGAGATTTTAAAGATTCTATAACATATCTATAACTATAAAAGGCTTTGTCCTGACTGACTGACTGACTGACTGACTGACTGACATATAGACAACGTACAGCCCAAACCGCTAAACGTAGAGACTTGAAATTTGGAGGGTATGTTTTTGGAGAGGTGTAAACGCCCACTAAGAAAGGATTTTTCGAAAATCAACCCCGAAGGGGGTTAAATGGGGTGTTAAAGTTTGTATGAAACTTTTTATTCTCTGGTTCGATTGATACAAAACTTGGTATAAATATTCTACTATAAAAATAAGAAGATACGGGTGTCACAGTTTTTTCAAAATCAGCTCCCGTTAGTATAAAAAAAAAACTAAGTTTTAGTGATAGTACGTTTGTTTCTCCTTAACTTTGTAACGGCTGTACATATTAAAATGAAATTTGGTATAGGGATGGGGATAGATGTGGGGATGGGGGTGGGGGTGGGGATGATACTGGGAACGGAGACGGGACGGAGATCGGCATGTTAATATTAAGATTACAATTGGTATCGGGATGGGGATGGGGTGGGGATGGGATGGGGATGGGGTGGGGATGGGTGGGGATTTGGTGGGGACAGGTGGGGATGGGATGCGGATGTGGATGAGGCTGGGAACGGGGATGGCCGTGTCCATATTAAGATGAAAGTTGAAATTGGGATGGGGGTGGGGATGGGATGGGGTTCGGGATGGGGATGAGAGAGGGAACGGGGATGTGGACGGGGATGGGCGTGTTCATATTAAAATGACAATTGGTATCGGGATGGGGATGGGGAAGGGGGCGCTTATAGGGATGAGGCTTGAAATGGGGACGGGGATGGGCGTATTTATTGGTCGGCTGAACAGATGGAGCTGCATTTTTGGATAGGTAGTTATAGCATAAGGTTC
The DNA here is from genome assembly GCA_905404285.2 of Erannis defoliaria. NCBI lineage: Eukaryota > Metazoa > Arthropoda > Insecta > Lepidoptera > Geometridae > Erannis > Erannis defoliaria. The sequence continues at coordinate 2,375,919 of FR990066.1, read as the reverse complement.
GGAAACGGACATAGGCTATTTTTTTGTAGGTCCACGCAGACGACTGTTTGACGGACATAATTATTATAGATACTGTACAGCCTAAGCTGCTAAATTAATTTTTTATATTAAATTAACTTACTTTTAAATGCCTAAACTAAATTTTGAGTGGTGTAAACTTACACTCAGCTCAAGCTGTGGTAGCTTCAGTGAGATCAAGCTCGACTCACATTCTTGGGGTCGCGGGTTCGAACCCGGGCGAGCCCGTTCCAATTAGTTCTTTGAAACTTACGCATGGATAATACCACTGGCTTTTCGGTGAAGGAAAACATCATGAGGAAACCTTCATATTTCAGGAGAAGAAATACGATAGTGTATGTGAATCCGCCAACCTGCACTGGGCCAGCGTAGTGAATATGGCCGAATCAGGGTAGGCCGATATACCATTAGTGCTAAGGGCTGATGCAGAGAAACGCACACTCAGCAACGATTTTGAAAAATTCGCAAGGGGTTCAATGTATCATTAAAATACCATTTTGCCGAAACCATTCATTTAAGGCTGTTAAGTTTTTTGACTTAAGAGATAAGATAAAATAAACATAAACATGTTTCAGAATTTTCAAACAATTTCAAAACTGGAAGGCCACGGGTCAGTTTTTCATTTGAAAAAAAAAGTTATATTTATAGATTAGCTAATCGAGTGTTTATGCGTAAGAAGATAAATATTTTAAACACATGTACTTGATCCGGTGCACGCACCAAGCACAGCGCTTTCGAAACGTCCATCCCGCGTCGGCTCAGATACGTTAAAACCCGAGTATGACACGCTGTACCTCGAGCGCGCCCCACTCCAACCCACACCGAGTCTACCTAAGCGATCAGTGCAGCACTGTATTTTATCGAAGTTTCGTAATTCTTGCGATATTTTGGTAATCTTTTTACGTTCTTTGTTATCATACTTTTTCTGCTTAAGCTTATTTCATTTCATTGACTCTGTTGATACGGTATGCAATAATGATGATGCTGTAAACTATCCAGTTGAGTTTTTAAATTCATTAAGACCAGCGGGGCTACCATATCATAGGCTTATCCTGAAGAAAGGTACACCCGTCATGCTCCTTCGGAATTTAAGACCACCCAAATTGTGTAATGGAACCAGGTTACGAGTAAAAATGCTGCATCGTAATCTGGTTGAGGCCATCATTTTGACTGGGTGTGCCCATGGCGAAACAGTGTTTGTGCCGCGTATTCCCATGATTCCCAGTGACTTACCTTATGACTCCAAAAGGCTTCAATTTCCTCTAAAAGTTTGTTTTGCCATGACCATCAATAAGGCTCAGGGTCAAACTTTAAAATACGCTGGTATTGATTTAAGGCAGGACTGTTTTTCGCATGGTCAGTTCTATGTGGCTTGCTCGCGAGTTAGCTCCCCTGAAAGCCTGGCTATTTTAGCACCTTCCAACAAAAAAATCAAAAACGTTGTCTACAAAGAAATATTGTAATCTTTCGGGTCAAAGGCCCCGGCAACTATAGCGTCATTAGCAGACATTTTTAGGGTTCCGTAGTACTACGAGGAATTCTTATAAGTTTGTCATGTCCATCTGTCTGTCTGTTTAAAATTCAACAAGACGGCTTTGTTTTGAAGTAAGTATTGCAAACGCGACATGCCAAATTTGGTCATCCTCAAGAAAACTTAAAGACTTGCAAGCGGCTTGGAAAAAATGCAATAATATACGTATTTTAGTGATTCAATTGAGTTGGGCCCCGATTTAACCGAATTCCAGTATTCAACATTACTACGCGGGCAAAGCCGCGGGCAAAAGCTAGTACTAATATAAAATGGTACTTTGGTATTGTACGATATTTGCAAAATTGTGGGGGATGGGATGTTAAGTTCTCTTTTTTCAAGTTTTTGGTATAATTTTGTATTTTTAAATACACCTCCATCAGAAATCCGTCCTTTACTTCCAACATTTACATATAAAAACTTGTAGTTATCATCTACTAAGGCAAACAAAACTATACTTGAAAATGATTTATAATTATCGTAGTCATTGCCACTGTTTATGGGAGACTGCAAAACAACACGCTTTTCACCCATCGCGGCCACAGCATGTGGGAAATTCCATTTATTTTGGAAACCGTTTGAAATTGCAAGCCACTCTTGTTCTGTACCTGGCACCTAAAACAGATATAAAAAGTATATATTATTTTACAGAATGATACCGGTACCAACGATGAAACAGTAAGCGCAACTCAAGTCGCTCAAGACCGTTCACTTGACAACGTCAATATTCAAGTTATGGAAAATCAGCAGCAACAACAACAGGATGACACCAATAACACACAATCTACCTCTAGAGTTGCAACACAAGACCAGAGATCCAGAAAAGGAAGCAAAAGAAGACCTGCGAAAGACACAGACGAAACTCTTTCTGAAGCTTTCAGGATTCTCCAGCAGTGCATAGAACCACAGCCAGCCCCACCGCCTTGTGACTCATACTCGGAATTTGAACAATACATTGCCAACGAATTGAGAAAATATGATCCAGTAACTTTGGCGCACGTAAAAAAAGATATATGCGGAATAATATTTCAAGCCGACACAGGAGCTTATCAACAATATGGTTATTATACTCAGAGCTCTATGGATAGGTCTATGGATCGTCCTAGCACTCATGCTTCATCCTATAACAATCCGATGTCCTCCTCACCACTAACTCCTCAACCCGCTATTACCCCCATTCCGACGACTTCTCCAAATCAATCAGAGATTCCGCCTCCCTCTTCCCCTTCGATGACTTTTTGCGATCTATCAGACATTCCTCCCCCCCCCCCCCTTTCTGCCTCCTCCCTCCTAAATTATACTAAACATAATGCGAGCGACTATTTAAAAATAATTTCACCTTTCTTTCTTTTTATGGTTATTTTAAAGTTTTATTAAAGTGATTGGACTAAATTGACAATATATTGGTATTTTTTTTACTTACCTTTACATAATCCTTTAAATGTTCGATGATTAAATTAAATTAAATTGTATGCATCTATGATGGCATCACAGACTTAAGGAACAATCTTCGATATAGATTGTTTGGAAATTCGAAAGAGATACTGCAAACTGGTATAAGAATCACCTGTCGCTAATAACCGTAATGTCAAAAGTATCTTTTCTCTCACGGTTATCGCTCGACGCCAGTTTGTATAATTTCTTCGAAGTTTGCTTTCCAAGTTTGAACACAATAGATCCAACTCCTCTGTATTAATGCGTGCAAAATTGTTCTCAACTCCATCAGTTATCAATTCTTGGTACAGTTCGTTTCCGTTATGTAATAATCTGTTCCTGTATATTATCTGGATCCAATATCGTCTTCGTTTAAGTTTTTGTTGTCTTCTCTTTTTTATAATCCTATTTATAAGGATAAAAGCAACAGCTGCCACCGCTACACGCACGTGTGGTGCCATGATGTCTTATTTGCCAACTGAACGAACGAACAAAATGGCTCGGGCTTGCCACGCGCGGCAGCCTCGCGATGATTCCGAGGCTGCCGCGCTCGTTCGTGGGTTAGTTTCCTCGCGCGGCAAATGCCTCGCGAGGCTGCTCGCTCTGTGTGGACGCGCCTATTGGCTAGGTACGCGCGATCGACGACGTAAGTTTTAAGAAAACTTTTTGCACATAACTCTTAGGGGCAACGCAAATAGAAGACGGCGAGACGAAGGTACGGTACAGACACGGCGCAGATACGGTGCAGGCGCGATATCTGCGCAAACAGACGCGGGGACGGTACGGCACAGAGTATTATTATACAAGGTGCTATTTAGTGGAAATAACATTTAATACACATCCTTTCGGTTTTTTTTCGAATACTAATTCCCTCCTTTTGTATCATTATAATTCCTATGTACTATGTAATAGCAAACATAGCGGTTACATATTGCAAACATAAGTACAGTCGACAGCACATCAAGTGTAACATTGCGCTACGAAAGCCGCCACTATTACAAGCGCAATAAAGGCGTGCTCAAGGTCAAACTGTATAGCTTGATGTGCTGTCGACTGTACTTATGTTTGTAATATGTAACCGCTATGTTTGCTATTTAAGTACTTTAAAATACAAATAACATCGAAATACATAAATCAAATCATAATAAGTTAAATTACATCGGATTTTCATTAAAATCATGGATTCATGGAGATATTTAAAGGCTGATTTACATTGATACAGTAGCTGGCGTATTTAAAGGCTGATTTACATTGATACAGTAGCTGGCGCCAGCTACTTTTAAATATCCATATGGACGAAAATTTGAACAGTTTAAAATATATCGCTACGTATCTTTGTTCATACTGTATATAATGCGAGACGCCGCTTGCGCCTTACCGTTATTACATCTGCTGGCGACGTGGCGGGGGGCGAGGAGCGGCGTGCCTGCGCCGTCCGCTTGCCGCCTTCAGTCACCAACAAAAGATAACGCAAGACGCACGTCGCTTCGTATACAGGATGCGTGACGATATTGAATTCAATATTGAGTTTTGCGAGTTAATTGAGCAATACCCGAATATCTATGACTACACTAAGACAGGGTACAGTAACAGAAATGTGCAAGACAAAATATGGCAAGAAATAGCAATAAAAGTCGGTGCAACAGGTATGTATTTTATTTAAATTTTAAACATTATGTCTAGTCTGAAACGGAATCGGAGATCGTTGTGTTAGATATGTTGTAAGATATTCCCTGATATGGTAGGGATTTTCTCCCATTAATCGCATGTTAATGTTTGCTCCTATCAAATTATTTCTAAACCATGGATTTGATTTTTTACCATCACAAGTGCGAATTACGTTATGCAACACACACATTGCTTTTATAATATTATCAACATATTCTGGTTTGCAGCAAATAGGCGTGTAAAGTCCACCAAACTTTGACGCTAACATACCATAGGCACATTCTATTGACTTACGTGCCCTTGACAACCTGTTATTATAAGCTCTTCTCTCATTAGTCAATTGATTTCGACCATATGGTCTCATAATATTTCTTTTTAGTGGAAAAGCTTCAACTGCCACAAAATAAAAGGGCACATTTTGTGTTTCTCCAGGCAAAGGTGTAGGGTTCGGTAAATCGAGATTGCCTAGATCCATAGCTTGTCCAAAAGAGCTAACTTGTAATGCTCGCCCATCACTATTTCGGCCGTATTCACCAACATCTATAGTTAAAAAGAAACCATCTGCATCTACAACTGCTAACAATACAATAGAGAAATATCCCTTATAATTTATGAAAGTCGAACCCGAGTTGATGGGCGCTGTAATTCTAATATGCTTTCCATCTAAACTCCCAACACAATTCGGTAAATTCCAGAGAGTGTAAAACCGTTCAGCAACTTCTACCCATTTTTGTCGTGTAGGTACAGGCATATATTCCGGCTGTAGGCATTCCCACAAAACGCTAGAGGTTTCATGCACAATTTGCCGGACGGTACTGCCTCCTCTCAATACATATCCAGAAAGTGATGTAAACGAACAGCCATCTGAGTAGTACCTGTAACAAAAATAAAATAGCAATAAGTATGTAACATATGTGTGTTTAGATTGAGGTGCCACTTTTCGCATCGTAAAGCGACTAATGGAGTTATTTAGTAGTAGTTTAGAAAATTTTGTAGAACGGATATTGGATTTTGTAGTAGAATACTTCAAAAGTTAAATGAATATAAAAGTGGCACCTCAATCTAACTGTTTGGATTGAGGTACATCTCAGAACTGGGAATATTATGGATGAGTTTTCATCAAAATTTTGTAACTAATCTGCTTAAATATTTTTCAGCCCAAGAATGTAAAGAACGGTGGAAGAATATTCGATGTAGTTACAGTAAAAACAAGAAAAGGCTAGATTTGCCATCTGGATCAGGTGCAAAGACGATTAAAGAGTACTACCTTTCACCACATCTACATTTTTTAGACAATTACTTGAAGTCCCGACCACCCAAAGGCAATCTAAGCAAATATGATAGCACAGACGGTAATGATAGTGAAGAAGTCGATGAGACACTGTTTACTGGTCAACTAGCTTGTGAAAACACAAAGTCGGATTCCATCTCCAATCAATCCACGCCAACACCGCCACTGCTACCACTATTAAATAAATCTAGGGCAATCTCTTTAAAAGATGTCAATAAATCAGCACATGAATATTTCAGTCAAAGAGCATTACAAATGAAGACCATACATAGAGCTGAACCTGAAACAGACAGCGATCTAGCTTTTTTTCAAAGCATGCTTCCAGATATGAAAACAATGACACCAGCCCAAAAACGAAGATTTAAAATGGGCGTTCTCAATTTATCAGAGCAAATTTTAAATGACCCAATACCTAGTTATCCTAGGACACAGCCGTATTATCCACGAACACCTTCTCGAGAGACAGATTATGATCCTAATGAAGGTGCAACCCAGCAGACTCTTACATCCAGAGCTAATACAAGTCCAGCACCTTCGTTTACCTCAACTCAGCAGACAGCTAAACATACTGCAGCAGCTAACAAAAATCCGGAAACTCAGCTGACTTTGATATCCGGAGAATATATAAATCCAGCACCACCGGCGGCAGTGGCTGTAATTGAACAAATAGCTGGGCCTTCAAGACACTGAACTTATGATGAGAAAGCTTATCAACTCAGCATTTCAGAATATCAGCAAACTCGGACACCGGGAGCTTATGAAAGCGCACAATCCTTAGCACCTCCGGCAACTCCAACTACATTATATTTGCCAATATTTTCACCAATAACCCCAGCTACACCTCACCCGAATCCAGAGGCATCTATCCAATCTCATGAAGACGAAATAAGTGATTTTAATGAGAACTATCCAATGCCTTGAACTAGGCCTGTATTTATATATAAATGGCTCTTAGTGCGACAGCTAGCTTGAGTAGTCATGTGCTGTCCCTGTCCGCATGCGCTGATTCTGTATTGTGAGATAAGGACAGCACATGATGACAGCTTGACAGATACTCAAATTAGCTATAACACTGAGAGCAATTTATAAATACTAATTGTAGCAAAGATGCTAAACCAAAACCATTTTCAATTAATATTATCTTTTGATTTGTCAATAAAAGTTTGATCTGTAAAAAATAGTTTCACTTACCTTAAAGTTATCAGTAGTCTTTCTTCAGGGCTGATTGGTTTTCTCCAATTTGTAACTTGCTTCCGAAGTCCTTCTCTTACTTTTGACAATACGATATGGTAACATTCCAGTGACATTTTATAAACTGTGCGAAAACGATCAGGATATTCATATCATTTTTCCATTATTTTGTAGTACCTGTGCTCTTCTGCATTTCTCCACACTGGGTGTATCCAATACCTTCTTGGTCTTTGCTGTAAATTAATAATCTGTAGCAAAGCCAGTGCATCTTCGTCTTCGTCTGAAGAGGAATACATGTCTTATCCCGTCAATATCACGCTCTATAATGACTTAACTTGCCGTACCGTCCCCGCGTCTGTTTGCGCAGATATCGCGCCTGCACCGTATCTGCGCCGTGTCTGTACCGTACCTTCGTCTCGCCGTCTTCTATTTGCGTTGCCCCTAAAACTTTAAATGCTCATATCTCGGAGATTTATCAGCCAATACAGTTTATTTTTTCAGTATGTGTAATGTATTTAGTTATATTCATCACTAAGCCTGCTATTTTTCATAAATTAAACATTAGGCCACACGCCTATTATGTCTAACCGTAATAAAAGGTAAGAAAAACTTGTTACAAATACTAAAAAAACAGTGAAAGTGATATTATAAGTGTTTTGAGTGTATATTAGTGCCGTAATAGTGAAAAACAAAGGTTGAAAGTTTTGCCCTGATGTGAACCGGCTTTGGCCGTCGATGGCCGGCTATTTTCGTGACGACTTATATACTATTATTTCCTTTCGAAGTGTTGTTATTTGAATTCAAGCTTGTAGCTAGTTTATCAAGGAACATTTCCTGATAAAAAGTTTATTCAATTCAGTGTAATAACATAGCATCCTAGGCATTTTTCGTAAATGATGCCGCCATCTTTTGTCCTTCGAAATAGCCGGCCGGTTGCCGTATCAGGTAGTTGTAGGGTGGTACTATCGGGAAAAAAGTGTTTTCTTCATACATTCTTGGTGTCTGTTTTAGATATCGAGGTAAATGTAGTACATATTTTGGATAATCTGACGAATTGCTAGTGTTTTATTTATTTATTTTTTTATATATTTTTTTATTTTTGTTTTTTTTTGTGAAATTCAATTCTGCTGCTTATAAGGAACAAAAAAATGTAAGGAAGTGTTTTTATGAAATGTGTAAGTGACGTAGAAAAAATGTTTATTGTTGTTTTTATTTGTTTTAGAGTATCGATCCGGCGCAGTACGCCGTCGTGGGGGAGGGGGTCACGATCCCCGTCCCGGTCCAGGTCCGTGACCCCCGACCGAGACAGCCGGGGCAGTAGCCCCAGCCGCAGCCGCAGCGCAACGCCGACGGGGGGCCGCCGCCTCCTGTTGATGAAGGCACTGGAGGAGGCGGCGCCCCTCCACGACGATCCCGTGCCGCCGAGATATGACCTAGCTTTTGCTTCTTCTCTTGTTCTCTTCTCTTCTTCTCTATAAGTAAAAAATGTTTATTGTTGTTTTTATTTGTTTTAGGGCAGTAGAGCAGCGGGAGGGCTCGTCAGAGGAAGCGTGTACTCCTTTCAGCGGGCGCCGTCTCCAGCTCATTAGGGCGCTGGAGGAGACGGCGCCCCGCGAACCATCGCCACTGCCCCCTCTCCCAAGATCTCCTATGCCACCGCCAAGGTATGTCCTACCTTTTTCTTCTTCTCTTGTTCTCTTCTGTTCTTCTCTTCTCATAATCATCATACTCATATTTTCATATTTTTTTCAGCATCGTCGGGCTGTCGGTGCTGCGCACCCCCCGTGGCTCCTTGCGAGTCACGGGGACCAAAAAGATACCGGCAGAGTGTCTTCGTCCTCGGTCTCCATCTCCGCCACTCGCGTAAGTTTTTATATTTTTATTTCTATATTTTTCATCGACTAAATGTATTGTTTTTTTATTTTTTGAAGGTGTCAACCGCTATTCTGCAGGAACTTATGTATTATTCGAGATAAAAAGTAGCCTGTTTTTTTTGTTCCAATATAAACTAACTGCCCACCCCCATGCCAATTTCATCTTCATCCGTCTGCAAGTCTGCAATTGGATATTAATCAATATTCTCCGGCAGTGCCCGTGCTGTGGAGCGAGTGGAGGAGTTGGACCTCACCGACTACGAGGACGAAGACGAAGACACGCGGAGTAGGGTAAGTCGGTGGGTGGAGGGTCAGGGAACTTCGACACCTGTGTCACGTGTGCTTAGCACTGCTGCTAAGGAAGACCGTCCTCGCGCTCCGGAGAGTGTTAGTTTCCGCTCGCTGGAAACTAGCACTGCCTCTGGGAGCGTGTCGAATTTTTCCTTGGCAGATGCTGATGTTCTTCCGTCATGTTCGGGAGTGAAGAGAACATCCAGGCGAGTCACTAGGCGCGTGGTAAATCCAGGCAGTGATTTTGATGATGATGATTGGAATCCTACCCAAGTCATGACCGGGAGAGGCGCAGGTGACATTCCCAGTGACGATGACCTAGACGAAGAAGACCGTGACATAATAACTTCCGCATTGCAGGCAATGGATGACGAGGCTGATCGTTTGCTTGGGGTGTCTAGTAACTTCGAATGGGAGGAAGACTTTGCTACGTTCCTGGCAGTTCCTGAAAACTTTTCAGGTCCTGACTCGGGGCCTAACAAAGAGTACGATACGCCCTACGAAGCCTTCGCTGACATCTGGAGTGACGACATCGTAGAGCATATCGCCCGCGAAACTAATAGGTACGCGGAGCAAACCATCGGCATGCTGAGGGATAACGAGGCGCTGAAGCCATCCTCTCGTCTTCATAGGTGGACTGACACCAATGCAGACGAGATTATGTGCATTTTAGCTGTTTTCATGTTCATGGGCATTGGTCAGTTTTCATCCCAGAAGGAGTATTGGACGACAAAAGGCTACTTAGCAATGCCCAAATTCAAGAACCTGATGTCGTACGATCGTTACATCTTGCTGCACAAGTTCTTTCACTTTGTTGATAATTTTGATGTGAGTCAGGAGGATCCGCAAACTGAAAGGACTGTGTTGCCAGCGAGATTAGCGAAGTTAGCCCCGGTGATTACGCATCTCAACCAAAAATTCGCCTCCCTCTACAACATGGATAGGCAAATTTCCATCGATGAGTCTTTGACCTTATTCAAGGGCCGCTTGTCCTGGGTTCAGTCAATAAGGTCGAAGGCTGCGCGTTTTGGCATAAAATCATACGAGCTCTGCGAATCGAAAACCGGCTATATGGCGAAATTCCAAATATATACGGGGAAAAACTCTGAGGCCAACGTCAGCGTTGCTCCTAGTGCCGATTTGGGTGGCAAGACTACCAAGTTGGTACTCGAGTTATTGCAAGGTCTCGAGAATCGGGGGCACTGCGTTACGATGGACAATTTTTATAATAGTCCAGCGTTGGCGCGGCACCTCAAGAGCTTGGGGTTCGATTGCGTGGGAACTTTGCGCGCAAACCGTAAGCACGTGCCTAAAGAGCTCTCCAAGTTAGCGAAGAACGCGAGAAAGGGGACCATCATCGCTCGCCAATCTGGTGATGTTTCCGTGCTTGCATGGAAAGATACCAAATGGGTGACGCTGATCTCCACCTATCACGACGACGCTACCTTCCAGGGAACTAAGGCCGGTAAGCCCCTGGTGAAACCTGTAGTCGTGCGTGATTACAACAATACAATGGGAGGTGTTGATCTAAAAGATCAATAACTCTCAATGTATTTGTTGGAGCGAAAGAGATGTCTGAAGTGGTATGTGAAGATGTTCAAGAGGTTGCTGAACGTGTCCATACACAACGCCTTCGTTATGTACTCGTATTCACTGAAACGCCAGAACAAGCTGCCCGTGACGCATCGTGAGTTCCGCTACGCGCTGGCTAATTCTCTCGCTGAACGGCACCGCCCCGTTGAGACCGAGATAATTAGCGAGCCCGTGGGTACGGAGATGAGGCTGAGGCGGAATGTAGTGCACGTTCCAGGGTACCATCGAGGCAAGGGTAACGCAAGGATTTGCAAAGTTCACCTCAGGCAAAACATCAGGAAAGACGTGCGTACGAAGTGCGAGACCTGCGACGAGTTCATGTGCTTTGAGCCCTGCTGGACGGAGTGGCATTCGTTGCCAGAGCTCGAAGGGCGTGAAGTCCTCAGGCGGAAAAGGAAGCGCACATAAGTACTCGCCTCTTTTTTGTGAATGGTGTGTGAAAGCGAGATTTGAGAGTGCTTACTTTGTGATTCATATTTCCCAAGCAATCGCCTTGCCATAATTAGGACAATTGTCAGCCGTGTTCAATTGTAAATACCAGATTTTACTCTTGGATTAGTCGTCACTAGGCAGAGTTGTTTTTTTTTTATGCGCTTAGTTGGGCTGGGGGGGCTTTGGGAGGTTTTCATGTATGTATGTAAGTATGCAATACAATACTCTTTTGGTATGGAGCTGTCAAACCCATGAATATAGTAAACAGTCGCATTTCTTTGTTTTTCATGTCGCTCATTGCCGCACTGTTCCGGGCAAAGTAGTTGTTATTATTTCATCTCTTGTTTGTCTAGGTTATCTAGTTAGGTTAGGTTAGTGAGGTAACTGTGTGTGTGTGTATGTGTATATTTTTTTGTGTATTTTTGTGCTGTGTTTACTTTTTTTTGTATTTTTCCTCGTAAACACTGGAAATAGTTGACAGCACAATGTTATGTTTACCGTTTGCTGCTTTTTTACTGTATTTTTTCTCGTAAACACTGGAAATAGTTGACAGCACAATGTTATGTTTACCGTTTGCTGCTTTTTTACTGTATTTTTTCTCGTAAACACTGGAAATAGTTGACAGCACAATGTTATGTTTACCGTTTGCTGCTTTTTTACTGTATTTTTTCTCGTAAACACTGGAAATAGTTGACAGCACAATGTTATTTTTACCGTTTGCTGCTTTTTTATTGTAATAAATAATAAAAATTGTCAATAGCTATTTCATTTCTACTGTAATCTCCTTTTTATTGTACTTTTTCTCATAAATATTGGAAATAATAAAAATTGTCAATAGCTATTTCATTTCTACTGTGATCTCCTTTTTACTGTATTTTTTCTCGTAAATATTGGAAATAATAAAAATTGACAATATCTATTTCATTTCTACTGTAATCTCCTTTTTATTGTATTTTTTCTCGTAAATATAGGAAATAATAAATAAATAAAAATTGTGTGTTTGTGTGTATTTTTTTATATAATAATTTTTATTTCAATAAACTGTTTTTTTTTTACAAGAAATTCTCATTATAGTAAGTCTGTATACTATACCTACTACCTACTAGCCATAGTTGATGATGCTGATGATGATGACTAGCTATAGTTGATGATGCTGATGATGATGGCTAGCTATAGTTGATGATGCTGATAATGATGGCTAGCTATAGATAACGATAGTCGCACAAAACTATTTTTTTTCTCAAACACGATTTCATAAATAATTGATTCTATTATAATACCTACTAGAACTAGTTGATGATGATGTTGATGATATGACACAAAACTAATTTTTTTTCGAAAAGAACACGATTTCATGTAAACAATTTATTTTTGCATAACACGTATTCTTTGAGAATCTACTCAAAGAATACGTAATACCTACTAGTACTACTTGATGACGATGATGATGATTATAATATGAATGTCTAATATAATTGTCACAAAACTAACATTTTTTCGTAAAGAACACGATTTCATGTAAACAATTTATTTTTGCATAACACTAGATTCTCAAAGAACACGTAATACCTACTAGTACTACTTGATGACGATGATGATGATTATAATATGAATATCTAATATAATTGTCACAAAACTAAATTTTTTTCGTAAAGAACACGATTTCATGTAAACAATTTATTTTTGCATAACACTAGATTCTCAAAGAACACGTAATACCTACTAGTACTACTTGATGACGATGATGATGATTATAATATGAATGTCTAATATAATTGTCACAAAACTAACACTTTTTCGTAAAGAACACGATTTCATGTAAACAATTTATTTTTGCATAGCACTAGATTCTCAAAGAACACGATTTCATAATAAATAATACTATTATAATACCTATTAGTACTAGTTCATGATGATGTTGATGATAAAATGACACAAAACTAATTTTTTTTCGAAAACAACACGATTTCATGTAAACAATTTATTTTTGCATAACACTAGTTTCTCAAAGAACACGTAATACCTACTAGTACTACTTGATGACGATGATGATGATTATAATATGAATGTCTAATATAATTGTCACAAAACTGACACTTTTTCGTAAAGAATACGATTTCATGTAAACAATTCATTTTTGCATAACATTTTTTTTCTCAACTGTACAATCGAGCAAGGTCGACGGCCCGTGGAACGGTTCGAGCCGTTCGTAGTTCGGAGCCGTAGTCCGTGCCGATGGCGGTAATTTTTGACGTGGCGTGTTTTCCCTCAAATTTATAGTTTTGTGTGGTGAATTAGTTGATATTATTATGTGAAAATGTTCAGAAAACATCAGAGCATGTTTTGATAGTGGTGTGCATGTGAAATAATAGTGATATGGTGGTTATTTGTGCCTAAAACTGGGCGAAGGGTGCACGAAAAAGGTAAACAAGAATGTTTGTTCACAGCAAATGTTTTATTGGTAAGTTTTTTCAGTAATCACATAATGTTACAAATAAACTAGCATTCAGGGGGCTTCTATTGGTATATAAATCTAAGCATATTATTACGTAGAAGATGAGATATTCCTAAGTTTTCATAGACACTCCCCCAATTTTGGCGGGAAAACAGATGTACTGCGCGCCCGGGGCACACAGCGGCGCGGGGCCGCGCACCCCAAACCGGTTAAGACAGGACGTAGGTGGTACTGGTGGAGGTCCCAGTAAAGGTAAACCCCGACTCCTGTAGAGGAGGGGCTTCTACAAGTAATAGAGATTGCTGCTATTACAGGACAGGAAGCTGTAGAAGAAGCAGGCTTTGGTGTAAGGGTGATGTGCTTTTACTAATAATATTCCTCATTTATGATTGGATTCTGCCCAACTTGAATATTTATTTAGTTGCCTTTTTTGTAAATGTTTAAATTAATTGAAAATGTGAGTATCAAAACGCAAGCAATCTATTCTCATAACGTTAATAGAGTTTGGTAAAATCTAGTCTAAATAAATTATTACTTGTTATATTACTAATCTTATAAGCTTTGCATGTATTTTGTCTTTAGGTAAAGTTCATCATCATAATCAGCCAATACTAATCCACTACTGGACATAGGCCTCTCCCAAGTATGGCAAGGACATACACCCCTCAGCCTGCTCAGCATCTTCAGCTTTTGTCTTCCAGCCCCTGCCAGTTGTCTTACATATATCGTCACTGAAACAAATCTCAGGGTGTTCTACAGTACGTTAGGCGATCCGTGACTCCGGTAAATCGCTTCCTCAGACAAACGACATGCATAGCTCTTTCCATAGCCCGAGTATATAGTCATTTAAATAAATACATTAGCCTTAAGTATTTAACTATCGTTAAGATTTGGACCAATTCGTCGCTTCCTAATAAACTAGCCTAAAAACCAATTTGTACTCAAGTAAATAAATGAATAATTAATTTTATGTTAATTATTTCTTCTAGGCACCGCCAGGAGTACCATCTCCAATAGAGGATGTAGAGTTGTGGGCAGATTCAACCCCGGGTCCATCGGCTCTTGTCATTCCTGTGGCAGCTCCACAAGAAGATGATTATTTTAAACATATTATTCTACTTTATAATAAAATTATGATTATCAATATGAAACTTTGTTACTAAACTAATTCCAAACCACTGAACAGATTTAGATGGAATTTCACACACAATCAGACAGTATCAGTAGGAGTTTCCCCTGTTCTTGCCTTGAAGTCTAAACTAATTAAGTCGTGGGTAAAAGCTAGTCTTAAATAATGGTCTTTCATTAATATTTCTTCAGGATTTAAAATCTTAAGTAAATCAATACTTAATTAAATCATCATTATTGCACCTGCTTTTCTGCCAATGCTAAGCTAGTTCCTATCCTACTTTACTAACTATTACCTACTTATATTTCCAGCTCTAGTCTGTACGGCTGGTACCCCCACGACAGCTCATCCCTTGCTACATTCAAACAACAGGACTGCACAACGAGGTAATGAATTCTACTAATATTATAAATGCATAAGTTTGATAGATGTTTATTACTAAATCACTCCCGAACCGCTGAATGGATTTAGATGACATTTTACATACTGAATTAGTCCATATCCAAGATAACACATTGGATACCTAAGTTCCTTTTATCCTAGAGTTTCCTAAGTTCTTTTTATCTTTTATCTTTATATAATATTATCTCCAGCAATGAAAAAGAATGCGTGACAGTTCAGGAGGTCGATCGCACTAAAATATTACAGCTGAACCACAATTGAACTTTAACCGCACCGCAACTTTTTTTACATTTCGTATCGCGCTTATTAATATACTGAAAGTTGAGTCGCAACTCGAACGCAGCTCAATCGTAACCGCTGTCAAACGAACCGTTTTGAAAGAGTTACAAAAACTCAACTTTAGTTGGATCGTTCGGTGGTTTTATACCACATAGTAATTTTTTACTAATAACCAAGGCTTATCAATTTAAAAAAATTATGTACGCGTACATGGATTTATTGGAACGGGCTCATGAATTGGATGTAGGTAAGGCTCGGTCTCAAGCGAGGAAGAAAAATGCGAGTGCAAGACTTATGTGTGGAGCTTTTGATTTAAGTAACCGGCAGTTTGTAAAACGGTACAAACTCTTGAAGGAGCTAACTCGCCAACTTATAATAGAGTTGGCTCCCCATATGCCAGCCACGCTTCGTTAAATGGACTTGCTACTGTTATGATTTTGCAACCAGTTGGTAAAGCCATCAAATTCCAACTGTGTTGATTACTTGGAATATGCATATTTCCTTAAGGTAAAAATGCTCCGAAAATATGCTAGCCAGTAGCCATTGTATTGCTATAAACTCACTTACAGCAACATCAATAGGAAAAGCCACTGTAAGACAAAAAATATAATAACAATAACATTGTTTTATTAGCATTGCACTAGGCACCAAGCTGCCAAGATAGGCACTTGACAACAAGGAACATTGTTGAGCGCTGTATAGGAGTTTTAAAAGCTCGTTTCAGGTATATGTTCATCACCTAGCAAAATATAGCTTTAATAGATATTTTGTTTATATTCATGCGAAATGTTTTTATATTGCAGGTGTTTGTTGGTAGATAGAAAGCTGCATTACTCACCAGTAAATGCTACAAGGATGACAAATGCATGCTGTGTGCTACATAATATTGCACACCGAGCACACATCCCATACACGCCTCTGACGGCCGAGCAGATGGCACGTGAGCGCAGACTGACCGAGGGCGCGGGTGGTGGTGCGACCGGCGCAGCGAATGGTCGGCACGGCAGGCAGGCCCTCACTAAAGGCCACTGCATACGTAACGTGTTTTTATACGGACGGGACGGATCGGGAAGTTTTGGAAATATCGTTTCATACAAAATGTACATGAAGGACATATGTCACGGAGTCACGGACGGGACGGGAACGTGGCACTCACGGGGCGGGAAAAATATCGTCGCCGACGATGTTTAGCACGTCCCGCCCCGCGCGTGCCCCGTCCCGTCCGTGTTTCCGATGCATATGCGCAGTCACTCCGTTCATTCCGGACAGAGAAGTAGTGATGCCTTTGAATTTTTTTGTAACATTAATAATAGAATATTGAGTACGTACGTGTATATTGCTTGTTTGAATTGATTTCTACAGAAGTGTCGAAAATGGACGACGAAAAACGAATCGAGTGTGTACGGTCACATCCAGCATTGTATAATTTCAGCAGATTTCGCTTACTATCCAGCGCGGCAACGCCTGGCGGCGTCATGGACACGTTGGTGAAGGGTGCGCTCCGCGGTATTTTTGACGTGCTCTTAGGCTAAGTTGTATTTAAGTTTTGACTCATGACCCATTTACCTGTTTACTAATGGTTATATTGTATTTAAGGGATTATTTATTCATTTATATGTATTAGTATTAGATAATTTAATATTTTTGTGTATAATTTATAAATAAATTTATATTTATAGTTTATTAATTTAAATAATACATTAATTTATTTATTTTATTTATTAATGTAATTAGTATATTTTTATTTCTGACGTTGACTTTTTGATTAATATAACATTCAATCAATTAATTAATTATAAATGAGTTTAATATATTTCTGGAAAATTCATATCAATATCATTATTTGAATCAGATGAAATAAATCGATTAATGTAATTCTATGTATTAGTTAGTTTATATATTAATGTGCTTTTGTGATTCTTCTTCGTCACATTGATTGCATTAACCTACTTTATTTTCCTTTTGTGTTTGTGTATGTGTGTGTGTGTGTGTGTGTGTGTGTCGCGTGTTAGCATTAGCACTACTCTCTATTAGTTTTGTTGGCCTATATGTACTCATTATACTGTTTATTTTTGTTAAGAAGGCCGTTGGTTGTCCAAATAAAATAAAATAAAAATTATGGATCTGGAAATCCCTACAAATAAGTTTTCACTGACAAAAACAACGACAAGTCCAACAAAGACAGTGCCGTCAATAAATTTTTCCACGGAATCGACTGTTGATTTAGAGCATACGCAAACACAAACTCTCATAGACCCTAACCATGTAACACCTCCAGCAAATACAGCTCCAATAGTTCCAAAGACATTTAAAGCGACATCAATAATGACTTGAGATACTGAACTTGCACAACGCAAATAAACCACATTCGAAAATATAGAAGCATCGCAACCTACACTCATAACACATGCGTTCTTTGATGATGAAAGCCGCGATCAGCCAAAAACAATTTACGGACAGTTAGTTGTGCCTACGCCATTTAAGGATGCTTTGTTTTGGCCAGAAACTCCTAGCAACTCAAAAGCAAAAAATAAAAATAAATTGTCTAGCGTCATAACATCCGATAGGTGGCAAATTTTTACCAAGAAAACATTTCAGACAAAGGTAAAAAAAGAGAAAGATAGAGTAATAGCCAAAGAAAAAATGTAGCTCTAAAAGCTCTGCCTCACTAGGCCGCCATGGCGACGTCGCCGGCTACGTATCCAAGCAGTTAATATTGAAATGTATGTTACCTAACTCACTTAGCGACGGTTTGGCAACGTCGCCAATTTGGAAGCGTTGCCACAAGCGACAGCTCCCTACGTGGCTTCTGGCTACTCTGGCGGCTTGGCGTCGTTGCCACTAATGTACACGTGTAAACTGCACCTCCCTCACTCAGTCGCTGGCCAGCCGCCATTTTGGACGCTCGCTCAAATATTTATTTGTATTTGATATTGAAAAAAATGAGTTTCGATACTGAAAGATTCATTATAGAAATTCAAAACCGTCCTTGTTTGTGGGATAGTTCATCAAATGATTACGCCGATCGT
The DNA here is from genome assembly GCA_905404285.2 of Erannis defoliaria. Classification (NCBI taxonomy): domain Eukaryota; kingdom Metazoa; phylum Arthropoda; class Insecta; order Lepidoptera; family Geometridae; genus Erannis; species Erannis defoliaria. Next base: position 2,357,305 of record FR990066.1, on the reverse strand, counting down.
AACTTAAAAATTAAAGTTTGGGATGAAATAGTAAACATATTTAAAGAAGAAGACGAAATGGCAAACCAAGAAAAAAACAACTAGGTAAGTGAGTGTACTTTTATTAACTTTTATTTATTTATACATACTTGTCTTGCCATGGTAATGGATCATCAGTTACAAAATAATCTGCTAGTTTGTCTCGAACTGTGAGTGCCGTTCTTCCTCCTCTATCGCGATTTCGACTTGTACCTGGTTCAAATCCTGTCACCGTCCAGAGTATCTTCGTAAGAATAACCATCTCTGGAACGTACAAAGTTGTGCAATATGCACATGTCCTTACAATCGCTTTTGCTAAATCTACATGTACGTTCCTTGGTCTGTGAAAAATCCTCCACTTGTTAGATAAAATCCCAAATGTACATTCAATATATCGGCGTGCTCTTGATAATCGGTAGTTGAATATTTTTTGCTTGTCACTAAGATTGTGTCCTCCGTATGGTCTCACGAGGTTTTCGTGTAACGCAAAAGCTTCATCTTCAATTATGGAATATTGTCACCGTTTTCAGTCAATGGGCTTGCCGCAGGAACATGTAGAGATTGGCCAATGAGATTAGTGTACGAGGGCGGCACTGAAAATTTCGGGAATCAAGGAAGTGACACAACATTACTATTTAAAAATATATTTATTGCTTTTCGAAGTATTCTCCGCGAAATTTGACACATTTTTCCATACGATGGAACCAATCATTGAAGCAACCATTCCATTCGGAAGTTGGGGTCTCCAAAATGGCCGTTTTGTAGGCGTCCACAGCTTCTTCAGGTGATGAAAATCTCTCCACGCAATTTATTCTTTATTTTAGGGAAAGTATAGAAATCATTAGGGCTTAGGTCGGGGCTGTACGGCGGATGGTCCAATAATTCTATGTTTTCTTGCTCTAAAAACTCTTTTGTTCTGTGCGCGGTGTGAGAACTCGCATTGTCGTGATGGAGGATGATGCGGCGGTTGCAGTTCTCTTTACGGAGTTCAGAAACGACCTGTGGCAAACAAATGCTAGCATACCATTCTGCATTAACCGTTCTTTGTCCCTCAAGAGGAATAGTCGTAACATGGCCGGTTTTGGAGACAAACGTGGCCACCATTTTTTTTGCAACACTCCGTGAACGAACAATTTTTGTTGGCTTTAACTCATTTTCGAACACCCAAACTCGTGACTGGTTTTTTGTTTCGGGTTCGTACGCGTATATCCAGGATTCGTCACCTGATACGATGTTGTATACAGCATTTGAGGATCCTGCGTGGAATCTTTCGAGAGTTCTGACGCACCAAGTAACGCGAGCCGCTTTTTGCTCTTCACAGAGCGAATGCGGTATCCATCGGGAAAACAACTTTTTTACACCTAATTTTTCATGCAAGATTATTTGTATTTGACTCATGCCAATGTCTAAAGTTGCCTGAATTTCGCGGTATGTCACATGTCGATCTTCCTCAATCAGCTTACGCACAGCATCAACGGTTTCTTGGGTGACTGCAGTTTTTGGACGACCTTGACGGGGATCATCACTGAGCTTGACACGTCCACGTTGAAATTCAGCAAACCAGCGATAAATTGTGGTTTTGGATGGGGCTTTATCACCAAATGCAGAAATCATCCGGTCAACACACTGTTTTTGTGTTAAACCACTTCGAAAGTCATAATAAATCATCGCTCTTGAATTTTCTCGAGTCAATTCCATTTTCTCAACGACTAAACAAGTTTGACAAAACCTTGTGACAAGACCGAGAATATTTTTTTAAATAAATAAATGGTATTCGATTTTTAAAACCAAGGAGTTTTCAATTAAAAATATTTTAATATGACAGAAACAGTGGAAATATTCCATTCCCGATACTTTTAGTGTAGCCCTCGTATAAAGCACTTTCTTTATATATTGCTGAATCGCTGATTTTTCCATACGCTCAACGTCTATACATAGAAAATTGTAATTAGCATCACATAGCAAGTAATACGATTGAAAAATAGTGCTTATAATTAAAATATACCTAGTGATCCAGTATGCATCGGTTTAATAACTCTCATGTGTTTCCCGTCAATGGCGCCGATGCAATGGGGGAAGTTCGCGATTGTTTTAAATCCTCTTGCAACCTTTTCCCAATCAACTTCTGTCTTTGGAAGATTTATGATTTGTTCTTGATATTGGCATATAGCGCTACACACTTCTCTAATTATTGTGCAAACAGTTGTATGCCCGAGTCTGTAGTTGTAGTAAAGTTCCATGAGTGAACATCCTGACGCAAAATACCTACAAGAAAAGATAACATCATTATCTATTAGGGTCTTTCTTGATGAATTTATTGATGAACGCTTATACTAAACTTATTTACTATTTTTAGCTGATAATTTGCAAAAAAAATGGAAAAGTATCCGTGGTTGCTTCACAAGAGAGCTGAACCGGCAAAAATCGTTGCAGTCCGGGTCTGGCCGTGGACCACGTAAAAGCGAATATATATTTTTTAAACAACTTCTAGTTTCTACAGAAGGTTGTTGCGTTAAGAGAGCCTGAAGTTGTGGCATGTAAAGAGTCCAAAGCTACAGTTCCTGATATTGAAGCTACAGATCCTGATTCTGAAAAAGACTTGCAAGAAGACAGCCAAGTGGGAAGTTGTCCGAAAAGAATGAAAAAAACAAAACAGAAGACTGCACCTGAAGATGACAAATTTTTAGAAGCCCTTAACAAATCCATCGAAGGTAGAGAACAATATGAGCTTGGTAGTCAAGATGAAGACAGGTTATTCATGCTGTCTTTAGTAAGCACCTTAAAAAAAGTGCCTCCTGAAAAAAAATATTGAGATTGACTCCTCTTATCAGCAGCCATCCTCCGTCGATACACAATCAACTTTATCAGATACCATGGAACGTTTTTCTGATATAAATGATATCTGAGATTATAAGTTAACTTTTTAACCATATTGTTTCAATTAAAATAAAAAATTACTTACCTTTACGTAGTCTTTTAATTCAATACATAGTGCTGTACAGACTTCCGGAATAATGTTGCTTATTGCTTGTTTGGACATTTAAAAATTTTATTGAAGACTGGTGAACGAATCGCCACTTGCCAGAAAACGCAACGTCATCGCCAACCTCTATTGAATGGATATAGCCTCTTGAAATTTGGTATTTTGTTTTGCAATGTGCGGTCCAATTGAGCGTAGTAGATCCTCAAAGTTTGTCGATGTCATTCTAAGAAAGTTCTTAAATTGGCCAGTTGCTGCAGTTGCAGTTGTTGCTTCTTGACCCCTCCCCCCCCCCCCCCCCCTCTCTCTTCTTCTCTTTCTTATTGTTTATTATTATTATTCACATTATTTATTTACTTTCTAAGTTTTTTACAATATAAATTTAAAAAATAAATATTATAAAAAACCTAAAGGAGTCTACACACCAAACCCGCCGACCCGCCGACACAGCCCGGCGGCGGCGGCGGCTTGGTGTCGGCGACTTTGTTTCAAGAATCATGTCGGCGACTCGTACCCGCGCGTGCAAGTCGGCGGCATGGCCGGCGACTTGCGTACGCGCACGCTCAGTTGCCCGCCGACACTCCAGCGATAGTGACGTGCTTGTGTTTTTTTTGCGATTTTCTGCAATAATGGAATGGGACGAAGAAACCACTCTAAAGTTAATAAATTTGTATCATATAAAGGGATTATTATGGAATCCAAAACACTTGGATCACAAATGTAGACCTAAACGTTTTGATGCACTAAATGAGATGGCAAACGAATTAAATACAAATGTCACAGAAATAGAACGGAAGATAAAAAATTTGACGAGCCAATATTATAGAGAAAGAAAAAAGACGATTGAATCAAAAAAGTCTGGAACCAGCGCAGATTCTGTTCATGAGAGCAAGTGGTTTGCCTTTAAATCTTTGAATTTCTTGCTCAATAAAAATAAACCTACTGGAACAATCGATACGGTATGTAACATTTCAGTGATGTTGTATTATTTTATTTCTAACCTAATTATTAGAGCACACAAGAATAATATGTAAGCTTGGCCCGAGTGAAGAGAGGCGCGCGGTAAATAAAGACATAGGTACTTATTTTATCTGCCTTTGTTGTTGCGCTGCCGCTATTGTTATTGCACCGAAATATTTCTAAACAAATTATTTCTTGGAATGGCATGTGCACAGATATAATAGTCATTGCAAATGTATTTTTTTAAAACTAACAACTCTTTTCTCAACAATCTTTTGATTTCGCCGAATTTCTATTATAAACCGAGAGATTCCGTACCATTTTCTTTTTTTTTTCTTTTTAGGGTGTTTTAGAAATATTATTATTAATTATTACCCAAGCAGCAAAAACTAGTACTATAAAAAACCATAGAACGTTTTGTAAAAAACTGTCCTTGGTCCTATAAAACCCCAAAGAACGTATCTTTTATTCGGAAGTGGCGCAATTAGATCTCTGTTCAGTGACAAAATAATTTTATTGCAGTGTTCCAAATGACGAAACAGTCCAATGAAATCTATGTAACAGTGATGCAGGTCTCAAAATAATGATGTAGTGGCTACTGTAGGACTTTTTATAGTACTTTTTCATACTATACAAGAGTTTAGTTTCCTTTACCTCACATTTTTCATTTACCATTCATTATTTTATATTCGTGATAGTGCAGAGTGCAAAAAATTATTAAAATAATTTTACAAAAGGATACAAGCAATCTGAGGTGATTAAGATTTTATTTTGTTATTATAATATTAGTCTATTACGGTGGAAATGATGTGCGACTGCAGCTTTACTGATAAACTAGGGATAGGTTTACCATGAATTTAAAGTGTCCCCCTCGAATTGTTGAGCTTTTACTAAAATATTTATCATATAAAGTGATTTCGATATTCTAAGAGCCATTATAGTACTTGCCGTTATAATGTTTTCACTGTCAGTCACCGTGGATTCAATCCAAAATTGGGGTTCTGTGTGAGCACGACTGAATATATAATACACAATGTTTTTTTTACTATTTTTCTGGAGACCATAGCTAATGTAAATATACTTAATTATTGACTTGTTTACTGACGAATAGTGTGAATTAATCATGTAACCAGTTTTTTTCTTCGGGAAGAACTTACGTAGTTATATCAAGTTTTACGTACCTACCTATTGTTTATATTTCTTTTTATGAAGTGCCTATGTATGTATCTAGTAGCATCACTGAACTTTAGAAGCAATACCTTTATAAATATAAACTCAGTCAACATTGTGTTTTTTCAGTGTACCTAATGGACGCCAATATGGATATCGATAAATTTCTTAGTCGAGACGATTTCATGCTGCTTACAGCAGCGGAATGGCCGTGGAAAAGCACACATTTTATATTAAGTGCAAACTGTGTTAACTGTGGATTATATACTAATTCATCTTTACCGAGTCACTTCACCATATATAAAAGAAATATGGCCCAATTGTTAAATGAATTATTTTTCTGGTGTCGGGGTTGCGATTTTATGGCTATTTATGACCATTATCCTTCCGATGAATGTCGGCTTTGCAATTAAATAACATTCTCATACATATTTTTTTTATAATATAACTCTGACCATAAAATCTAGAAATGTTGTTCACAAATCACACAGTAAGCCCAGCAAGTCCAGCGCCATACCTACTCATGTATGTAAGATTATTGCCATAAATGATTACTAATATTAGTTAAAACTCTGTATTTATAATCTGTGGTGACGAGTATCTGTTGTCAATGATAGTTAGATGGGAGTTATAATAAAATACCGACTGGTAACACTGAGATTTGACACTTGACAGATACTCGTCACTTGGATACTTACTCTATGGGAGGCTAGAAGAACACACGCATTTTGTAAGGCAGAAAATATTAATACTAAAATATCTCTGCAATCATTGTGTTTTATTTCGGGCTGAAGAGTGATCCTACAATTCAGAAGTGGGATAAAGGAAACACACCCACAATTTGTAAGAATAACCATCGCAAGTTGGATTATAATTTTTTTTCTTGTTCCGTGATTGAAAGTCGAAACATGGATCGTGTCAGCAATGGCGAAAAGCGTAAAAGCCGCTCTCATCACACTCCTGACAATATGGAGCCGAGACGCAAGCGTCGCCGCGACCATGAAACCAGCAAAAACCGCTCAAGAGAAGTGAATCGTCGTAAACGCCAAGAAGATACATGCAGCGAACCAACTCACCGAGATATACGAAGAAGTCGGTCTCAAACACGTATCGAAGGATGGCGTCAACGAAGTCGGAAGCGCAGCCGCAGGCGAGAGCACGAACATCGAGCAAGTCGCAGCAGGGAGCGGAAGTAGAGGCATAAACATCACGAAGTTAGGCGTCGGCGCAGGTCATCGGATCGTGGTAGCTCTGACAGTTGTAGCGCAAGTACGTCGCCGCCGCAGCCATCACCGCCGATACCGCTGACACCTCCGCCAATACCTCCGACGACAGCGACTAAGCAGGTGAGTGAATCGATTTTCTTCAATAGTGAAACTCAGTTGTTTCTAGCTGAGTTAGTAAAAAGTTTGTCTAATGCTAAGCCAGATGGCAACAAGTTCCCAATGCTAGGCAATATTATACCTGAATTTGACCCCATGCCCAAGGAGCAAAAATAGTACTTGAAGTATTCTTCAATACTATTTTTTCTTGTGCTTGTAAGATACTTGTAGTTTACTACAATGTTGGATTTGGGTACAGTTATAGGAGCTTTCTTTCCTAATAACTATCTTATAATCAACTTACGGAACGTCAGTTAGCCCTATAGTACACTTGAGCAAGCGCAATTGCTTTTGTAATGTTCTGAGCCAACACAATTTGAAGTACAGACACTCTGATTAGTATCTGACATAAGTATGTTACTAAAGCAATCTTGTTTATAATGCTCTAGTAATATACTTAGTTATTAGTTATAAGTAAATTTTATAAAGTGTTTTTTTTTTGTTGATTCGCGTGTTTGGTTATTGTGGTGTGTGGTGATAAAAAGAAATATTCAAAATGTAAGTATACTTCCTTTTATAATATTAGATGTAACTTTTAGTAACTGCATAACATAATAACTCGTGATAAAATATTGATAATACAGTGAGAACACGCCGGGGAAGTCATTTTTATTGTAAATGTGTGCCAAGATCTAGTTAATTTTACAACGCGCTTCGAAAACAAGCACATAGAGTATTTATTGTAAAATAATATTTCGACGATTTTTACGATCATTCGCCATTTTATTCAAATACTCTGCGTTGAGTATGTTATATGACAATTATAAGCAAATTATTACTTAAAGCAAGTAAAGTAGTTTCAACCAAGATAACTTGCCTCCATATTCAAACAAGTTTAGGGTTCCTCATGAAATCGGACTACTTATCTATTTCAACTTACTTTGTTAGAAAACAACTACAAGATTACACCTTCTTCCCGCCTTGCGTGACCTTACTAGAGTTCTACAAGTACTAGTTCCTTTATTACATTTTTTTATATGGTATCTTGTGTTTTTTTTTAATTTTGTAACAAATAATTTTTTTTTAAATATGAAATTGCTATTGTTTTTTCAGTTCCTCTCGGAATGGTGGCATATTTAGACGTTGACTGTTTTTTGAGTAAAGATGACATGCAAAAACTCGAAGAATTAGAATGGCCATGGACAATAACACATTTCATCCTATCCAAAAAGTGTTATGGTTGCGGGTGTTCCACTGATTCAAGATTGCGCGCCCACTTTATTATTGACAAAAGCAACATTAAAAACATTATAAATATAAAACAATTCTGGTGTCAAGTCTGTGACTACATGCTAGTTTACGATCATTATTCGGCAGATGAATGTGACTATTGCTACACAATATAAAATAAATATTTCTTTGTCTTAAAAGTTACATAAGTATAGGTAATCTTATTTAGTACAGCTATATTTGCATTGTTTAGTTAAGCTACGCGCTCACTATGCAACTATTGCCGGCGACTTTTCAACCTGTCTCATCACACTTCTTAAAGTTCGACAAAGACGGGTATGTACAGTTGATGGCCATACGGAAATATGCGGCCTCCTTTTCGCACTTGCCGTGATACTGGCACGTGCGACAAAGAGGCGCATATTTCAGGATGGCCACTAACTCGCGCGCGAGCTGTAGGTGCGCGCACCCGTCTCAGGTAACTGTCACCGCAACAAAAGTTATATGTGAGTGAGCATGCTCACTTCTTGAATGGGGATTCCCCGCCACCTTCGTTGACGCCGCACTTGATATCATACTATACCCAACACTGTGCTTGATGTTGTGGCTTAGTTCGTTTTGTCAGTTAGTATCTCTAGAGCAAGCGAGTCGCTCTCACGGTCGTTCTTGTCAACAGAATAAACAATTGGCATACGACACTATTAAATACGGGTCACGTTATTATTGTAAAAAGGATAAAAGTAAACGAAGCTTTAGTTTTTAGGTTTTTTACATATTTGCTTAACTCCATAATTATCTATATTTTCAGAACCATGCCCTTTAAAGTAGTGCAAACCCTTGAAGACGGCGACCTTTTTATTACTTTTTGCCCAGATCATTGGGAAAGCAATGGTAAACTACTTTGGCCACAATCTTTACTTGAAGGAGAGAAACTGAAAAAGAAGGAAGATTCGCAACCGCAGAATGATTGGCAAGTTCTAAACTGTGAAGTTAAAAGAAATAATTTCACTCTGGCCCAGGCAAAAGCAGCAGCTAAGGCTATGTCAGACTTGTCGGAAACTGAAGAAGAAGACGGAGAATCAAAGGCAAAGAAAATAAAATTTTGCAGAGAGACGAATACCAAATGTTTAAATAATTTAGCAGAGGAATGTCTTGCAGTAAGTTCAAAAATGTTTTTAGTTTTTTCCTCTCAAAACCCCTCAACTATCTCACCCGCTCATCTATAATGCCAATGGTTGACATAGCTGACACCGAGTAAGGAACACCTTAGAAATTTATTATTATATGTTAACTATAATATTCTTTTTTTACAGACCCAAACTAAAAAAAAGTCAACCAACAATGAAACGCCTTCTTCTAAAACAGTGCCATTAAAAACAGCACTTAAAACACTGTCAAAGGCCCGACACACAGAAGTGTTACATGATACACAAACCACATCTTATATACCTTCACAGCATCAAGTGGTGCGTATTATTAAAATTTTATTTTCAGCACAAAACTGATTTCTGTTCAGCGTACCTATAAATTCTTCATTATTTGAATTCAACTTACTTTCTTTAAAAAAATATTAAATCATCAGCTGTCGTTTTTACCCGACTGCGAAGAATGACGGCTATGTTTTTCGAGGTTATGTATGTTTATGTTTGTATGCATGTATGTATCTTTGACACGCTCTGCAGCTCAAACGCCTGAATAGATTGTACCTAACTTGAGAGGTGTCGTTAGATTTGTCTTAACTCTTAACTGTCAGAGTAACATAAGATAGATATTTTAAATATGGCGTCTCCTGATAAAAAGGGAGCTGGAAAGCTTTTTTTGCCATTTACACAATATGAGTATCAAAAGAAAGGCCTTGATGACACGATTTACAAGACGTAAGGTCACTGCACACCGGCCGGATGCGTATTGCGTGCGTGTGTGAGAAAATAGTATGGAGATGACAGATGATGCGATAATACGTCACGTGATGCGTCGATCTCCTGTCATATCCATACTATTTTCTCACCCAGACGCACGCACGCAACACTCGTCCGGTGTGCAGTGGCCTGTAACCAAAACTAAAAAAAAAAAACAAATATACAAAAAACCCGATTGCGTGAAAAATGAAAAAATTGAATCAAGTTGAAAATATAATTTTATGCATTTTTAAATAGGTTGGTATTATAAATCAGATAACTAATAGAGCTATCAATAGCTCGTCATTTATCATACCTAAGCATTACGGAACATAATAATTATTAGAAGATATTTGAAAGCTGTCAACTATAAATATTTAAAAGCGAAGTAAAATTATATTTTCATCTTTTCACTTTTCACGCAGACGGGATTTTTGTTTTTAAAAATATTTTTATTATAACTATTACATTCCTTGGTGACGTTTCCTGCGCAATTACTATGATTTTAGTGCAGAATGAGTCAGGCACCTACATTTCAGGAAAAATTTTTGGTACTGATAAAATGTCAACTTTACAACATTTTTGCTAATTTTAGTTATTTAATTCTTTAGGCTACTGACGAAAACACACCAGCAGCATCAACTTCTTCTGGAACACAAGGTGCACTAGGAGAAGATATGGAAACATACTTTGTTATACCAAATAGTAACCAAGCGGACACGCCTATAATATATATAGATAAAGCAACAAACTCGTCAAAAGAAAACTGCCAACTAAATTACGACTTAAAGTCTATTGAAAATGACATCAACATTATCAAAAGGGACATTAAATCCATAAATGATGATAACAAGACTATACTGGATATCCTTAATAACATTTTAAATAATCAAGCTGTCATACATAACGCAGTTGAACCGATTGAACGAAAAGTGACTGAACTACAGGTTGCGAATGAAGAATTTATTGCAAAATCTATTAAAGAAAAACGAAATCACGCGCTTGGGTTACAACCAATTAAAGATACAAAGGATATAGAAGAGCTCGAAAAAAAATTGCTAGACTCTAATTACAGAGAAGATTTACAAAGAAAGTTAAGTGTGGTATGTACTAAAGGCCTAGGAAAGGGAACCACAAGTGCTTATGCTCTTGTTGACGTTATGTTCGAAAGACAATTTTTCATATCTTGTTCATGGACTGGAGTCTCGCGTAAGCCAAATGAAGCTACAGAAAAGATTTGCTTCAAGGGTTTCTCCAAGATTATTGGTTTCTTTTTTGATATAATACATCAGCACGATTCGTCATTTAATTTAAACGATTGTTATAAGTTTTTTAAAACTGTCCTGCGAAACGCTGACCAGAGATGCAAAATCAAACCACAAAGAATTTCTACAAAAAAATGCAGAGGAAAAAAGAGAGATAAGAAGACTGGTTCTGAAAATGAGAACAAAGACGAAGATGTTAAGACTTGTTCCGAAAATGAGAAAAAAGATGAAGATGTTTCAGAGGAAGAAGTTGATTTAAACTAAAAAAAACTGGCAAGCTTACAATTGGTATTAAGATGCTATTGTCTGTTACTTTTTATACGCATAAGGTAAAATATTCACCAGACTGACCTAATTAACAAGTAGGTAGTTACTTGGTTCTAATTAGGTTCTCTTGTTACATTTGCTACCTTATTGTACCGCACTACGACTGCAACTATTGCAGCTATAGTAAAATAGTGCTGAAATCTTTACTTGCCATGTAACCTGCGATTACTATTTGACTGCTTGCAATGCGGTTTCTTTACATTTTGTCGTTAAACTTTGTCACATTTTATTTTGAGTATGTTTAATTTGAAATACATAGTTAGGCATCAAAAATGTGTTAGTAAATATGTAATTAAAGTTAAGACAATATTTTGTGACACACAAATGACACAAATATTGTCTTAACTTTAGTTATATATTTAATAACACATTTATTTCTATGTCGATGGTGCAAAATAACTAGATAGGATGATTTAACATGAATAGTGAGACTCCTAATCAATATTAGTCTTAACTTCAGTTTTGTATTAGTATTAGTTTTTAGTGTTTTTTGTTTTGTTTATTATGACAAAATCTTTGTTACATTTTCATTCCGATTTTGTTTAATCGTTTATAATAAATAAGCTTCATTTTTTAACATTGTGTGTTTACTTAAGTTTTCTTTTATAATCTTTATTTGTAGAGGATGTTAAGTTTTCTTTTTTAATCTTTTTTAGTAGAGGATGATTTTGCATGAAGAGGCATAAGAAGATTTTATTGATATTATAATGAAACTAGATACTCATGATTGAGACTGACTTGTTAATTTTTTTTTATATGTCATGTTGCATATAAAAAAATATTTTGATTCAATAAAACAACATAAATACAATAATAGTTTGTTTTATTTTATACCTTTAAACTTGTATTTTATAGAGTATGTAACAAGGGGAAAAAAAACAATTCTGACTTATATGTAATACTTACAAGTTTACATTTTACATTTTGTACTCTACATATTACATCAGATTTTTCAATAGCAGCACAATCACATTTATAAATATTCAAAAAAGAAGATCTTATCGGTTTATCAAAAACATCATGGAGATGATCAATACGATACCCTTTTATTTCAATTTCTGGCTCAGTGTTGTCTTTCAGCGTGAGGGATTTGATTTCTATTACATGGTTTTCGTCAGTAAGAAACCACTTATCATGATCGTTTGATGATAAAATATATTTTTCTAGGTGCAACACAGTTAGACCGTTTCGCTGGTTTTTTTTAATTAATGGGTAGTCTGCAATTTCTTCCTTAAGGTGTTCTGTTTCAATTGAATGTTTCTCAATTATTCTATTTGCTACTTGCTGTAGTGTTTTATTTCCTTGTCGAATGGTTCTTTTTATAGCAAATAGATGGTTTTCAAACGGATATGCGTTAAACTTTTGTAGAATTCCAAATTTTTTTACTTCTTCAACAATATGTCTCAAATTGTGTATGTTACTGGACACATAGTCTCGCCCATAGAAGGTTTTAAAACTTTCTGTAAAATCTTTCAACATTATTTCAGCAATCCGTAAAAATGGAAAATGGTTTTTATTTGAGCAAATCGTTATAGCACAAAACAAGTTCAAAAAATGATGATATGGTTCGGGTTTGAGCACGTGTTGCAAAATTACGACACTTAAATAATAGAAGAAGGTTCGGTACTCGGAACCTTTCCAGTGCGCTACAACATCTACAAATCTTATTTTTCTGTGTATCTCCTTAGGCATTCGACAATTCAATAAAAAACTATTGACAATATCAGTATCTCGAGAGCTCCATTTGGTAAGATACTTTCCCAACTTTCCATCACGCCACCCGATTAACAATCGCTTCATTAAACCAAGGTCTATTAGGTGTAATGAGTCGGCAACGGGAAAATCCTCTATCATATCAATGTTCAGCTTCAATAATGGAGAGTCATGTTTGTGGTGTCCTTCATACTTTTTAGCACGGAAGTCTACATCGTTTCTTTTAGGACAATCTGTATTGGGAAAAAATACAGTGTTTGACTTATGGGAGTATTCGCCGATCACTGTACATTTAAGGCAGCCATGTTTTCCATTGAAATTTGTGACACCTGTAAAACAAATATTTTTATAATGGAAGTTATCATAAACTGTACATAATATTATGGTTTAAAATAATATAAATCCAAAACTTACCTTTTATCAAGGCCCTTGCTGGTGAATCACATATAAAAGCTCTTATTTTGACTTTGATTGTAGTTTCAGTTCCAGCTACTATTGTGACCAATCCATCTGTTTCTATTTACTTCATTTCTGTTACAAAAGGCCCCAAATATGCATTCAGATCAGTGGGTTTTCTATCTCCTGCATAAATTCCTTAAAATAAAAAAGAAATATAGCTATTTACATAAATATAACTAAGCTGTTAAAGTATTTAAAAATCGTATAAGTATAGTATTTACCAATCACAAATGGAGGAATGTGGGATAATTCAAAGATGTTGCATAAAATTGGCCAGAGTTGATGTCTTGAACTATTGTAAACTGGTAACCCATCTATGTTTATATTTAATGAAATCGTTTCAAATTCAGTCGTTGAAATATTCAAATTTATTCGTTGTAGTATATTTTTCAAACATTTAATCAATCCGTTGTGCCAATATTGTCCTGGGTCTGAAGTTTGTATAACCACCGTTTCTTTGTTGGTATGTAATAAGGTCCGTGCATCTTTTGGTAAAACATTACATAATCTTTTATTTACAATAGCAGATAATTCATTCAGGGCTCGGTGAGGTATATTAAATTTTATGGCCCAACTTTTTATATCATCAACCAATTCACAATTTTGTTCATATTCAGTGATTTCTTCGGAATCGAAATCGTAGTTTTCTAGAAAAATTTCAAATTCTTCGCTTTCAGAATCGTGAGTTAATGCTAAAGAATTATTTAATGCTTCGCTTTCCGATTCATGCCCTATGGGTAAAGAATTATTTGTCACTGCGGAACCCTCATTTACTTCACCTACATTCGCACTTGATACGCTAGATTTTCTTTCTGATACCGATGTTGTTATTCCTGAAGAACCTGGCTTCACTGATACTTTACACCTTTTTGCCACTTTTCTTTTGAATCCACCACTTCTTTTAAATCGTTTCCAATCGCTTAAATCCATAATAAACTGTTAACAAACTATTTTCTCAGGACAAATTGGAATTAGAAAATAATTAGTTGAACAAAATGGCTGATGTTTACTAATAATGTGATTGATCAAGTAGCTTATACGGTTATTTGATTTTATAACGTCCTTAATAAAGTACTATTGTATTTAAAAGAGTCTTGAATAAGACAGTAACGAGACAAACTCATAATTATCTTAGCTAAGAGTTTTATTAGAGCTTCTTTTCTTACAAAATGCTACTATAAGATTTCAAGACTATTTTATCTTTCTGAAGACATTTATAGGATACATATTCTTATTAGTTGTTTATAAGATAATCTACTAGTAAACTATAAGACTGAGTAATAAAAACAAATGCTCTTGAGAATATATACTCTTGTGAAATGCTATTATAAGTAAAAAAGTCCTGTAACTGTTTTGTAAGTAATCATATAGCAGACTATAAGACTGAGATATAAATCTTAATGCTCTAGAGTGTATTAGATCTTATCTTATACCATTATAAGATACACAGTCTGCACCAAAGCCTTAATAAGAACATTATTAGCAGAAGTAGACTTATAATACTTCGTTATAGGATTAGTTTGCTTGTTGGGTGGTTAAAGGTCAAACTATTCATACGTGGCTGAATAAAGTTGATGAATGTGCTAGACTTTATAAATGGGGGGATGATCAGATAATACATTATGCTCTGCCTAAATTGGCAGGTGTTGCCCGTACGTGGTATCAAGCTTTACCTACCATGTCATTTTCGTGGCCCGAATGGAGAAACAAACTCATTGATTCTTTTCCTAGTAGTGATGATTACGCAGAATTATTGTCGGAAATGCTATCTAAACGCGTAAAATACAATGAGTCGTTAGAATTGTATTACTACGAAAAAATAAATTTACTAAATCGTTGCGAGATTTCTGGGAAGCGTGCGGTTGATTGTCTTTTATACGGCATCGAGGATCGCTCCTTGAGATTAGGTGCAAAAGCAGCCAAATGCCAGGAACCAGAAGAAGTGCTTAATTATTTCCAGTCAATTAAACAACAAACTCGAGAGATTGACAGGTCAAAAGTCAATCAAGATAGAAAAGTTTTCACTTCAAACAGCGTTAACTCGAATTTTAAGCAATCTGGCAGTTATGATGTGAAGTCTTTTAAATATCAGCCTGGAACGTCTGTCGTCTGCTATAACTGTAATGAACCAGGGCATTACAGTTTCAAATGTACAAAAAAGATTTTGAAATGCAATGTTTGTAGTAGGATAGGTCATTTGTCTAATAACTGTCCGCGTTTACCAACTGAGTCGAACAAAAAGACCGAAACCGAGAAAACTGTTATGCAGGTTGACTTTGAAGGTTCTAGCAACAATAAATACATCGTTCAGTTGAAGGTGAACAACGCCGTGTCAGAAGGGTTCATAGATTTAGGCAGCCAGTGTACCTTAATACAACGTAGTGAGGCGCATAGATTGGGGGTTAGCTGGTCGGTAGGCGCATTACCAGCTATGAGAGGGTTAGGCAACAATATCGTTATACCAATAGGCATTGCGAGTGTTGACATCGAGATTCATGGTATTACTGAGAGAGTTGATGCATTTATTGTTCAAGACGGTATAATAAAATACCCGGTACTCATTGGCCATACTTTTACTGAAAAACCTGGAATAACAAAAACAACTGATTCTTTGTTTGTTGGTAGGGAGACAAATATAAAATTACGGGTATTGTTGAAAGAAGACGTTGTTGTACAGCCAAGGCGAATGGTGATGATTCCAGTTTATTCGGATCAAACTTATTCGGGACCAATTTATGTTAGAGGTTCATTAAAGGGCGAACCCGATAATAAATTCTACCTCTTACCTGGTGAATACGAACTAGAGGACGGTAGTGGGCTATTGATAATTCAAAATTTTACTGATAATTCAGTAACGCTGACCAAAGACAAACTCATAACCCGAGTTATTTGTACTAAAAATTCTTTGAATGTCAACGTCCTGGACTTTGACGACTCGGATACAAAATCAGACCTGGATTACGGCAGTCATCTGACCAATAACGAGGTTCTTCAACTTGAGAGCCTCCTGAGGAAGTATGAATGTTGTTTTTCTTTTGGTTTGAGGGATCTCGGATATACTAACGTATTACAAATGGACATTGAGTTAAATGACACCCGGCCAGTTGTATACCGTCCTTACCGACTTTCCTATCCCGAGCGTGAGTTAAGACCGGGTGACACGAGGCTAGTAAATCAAGCTAGTGAGCCAAGCTAGTGCTGCCAAGCTAGTGCTGCCAAGCTAGTAAGCTAGTGACACTAGCTTCGTGTAGACGGAACTAGCTTCGTTTACAAGCTAGTAAGCTAGTGTGGAAGCTAGCAAGCTAGTGCCTCAAGCCAGGATAGTTTAATAGCTTGGGGTTCTATTTTTCAAGCTAGTAGGCGCCCCCCACCACCCGTTTTACTATCCTGGCTTCGTTACTAGCTTCGTGTCAACCGCGAAGCTAGCGAACCTAAGCTAGTGTGCAGTCGGAGAGCGTGGTGAGAGTGCGTGCAATTTGTTAAAATGCCGAAATTAGCGGACGAAATTAATTTAAAATTCGTTCAATTGTACAGAGAAGAGGAATGTTTGTGGAATGCAAGTATTCCATCTTACAAGGACAAGCAAATGCGAGACTCGTCACTAGAAAAAATACGCGACATACTAAATAAAGATGGAATAGAAATGTCGATAAAAGAGATTAAAAATAAAATTAAAAATCTAAGAGCTACATATTGTCAAGAATTAACAAAGATAGAAAAATCTGAGAGGTCTGGAGCAGGAACTGCAGAAGTCTATAAGCCAAAAATTATTTGGTTTGAGGAAATGCATAATTTCATAAAAAAGGTGCCAATGAAGAGAAAAACTTCGCTAAGTTATTTTAATATTATTTACTCTTTACAATTATTTACCTTAAAAGTACTTATTGAAATATTAATAATCGTCGCCATTTTTAATTTTTCTTGTAGTTTTGTCTGAATTAACGAATCATTCTTGCTTGCCATGGTACTGCTCCATCATTGTTGAAATATCTCTTAAATTTCTCCCTTTTTTCGATAGCTGACAGAGAAGAGTGGTTACTTCCCTGTCGACTGATACTGGGTAAACATAAATTTTCCATTCTCCATGAACCGGGAATAATGTTTCCCGCTTCAATGTCTTCTTGGTCGACATCACTACTAATGCAATAAGTGCTTTTTTGCTCTTTTCGTAACCAATTATGCAGAGCACATGATGCTAGTACAATTTTGTCTACTGTTTTTACGTCAACTGCGATTGGTCTTTGATAAACACGAAATCGGCTTGCCAATATGCCAAAGGCATTTTCTACAGTTCTTCTGGCTCTACTTAGCCGGTAGTTGTATACTTTTTCTTCATGTGTTAAATTGTCACCTGGGTACGGTTTCATAATATACGATTTTAATGGGAATGCAGCATCCGCCAAAATTACTCCGCCTTGTGGTAAAAGGTTATTTTCTAGTTGATTATATATGGAGCAATTCCTAAAAACACTTCCATCAGATGCCATTCCACAGGCGCCGACGTCAATATAAATGAAATTATAATCGTAATCAACAATAGCCATAAGAACAATACTGAATGTTTTTTTGTAATTAAAAAACAAACTTCCACTGTTGCCAGGAGCTATGATTTGAACATGCTTCCCGTCGACGGCGCCATAACACGCTGGAAAGTTCCATTTCACTCTGAAACCATTTTCTATAGCTGCCCATTCTTCAGTTGTAGTTGGAATCTGTAACAATATTTTTAACAAATTTTTTATTTTCAGAACAATCAAGATTCTCCAAACAATAATAAAGATGACAACAGTGCAAGCAACAGTCAGTCATTAGAACCACCCGTAGCAGAAAATCTGTCAGAAAAGACAGTTGAAATGTCTCAACCTGCAAGCGAAATGTCGTCTATTCAAGATAAAACTTCTAAATTTATTTCCCCCGGAAGTAACATTCCGCAATTTAAGAAACGGAAGGTTTCGCAAGTGAGTTCATTGATAAATGAAATTAAGGTGATTAAGGAGGATTTAAACAGTTCACGAGATTTTCAGGAACCAGAGCTGGATGAACATGAGATATTTGCAAAATATGTAGCAAGTCAGTTGAAAAAGCTTTCACCCGGACAGGCCATTTTAGCTAGGGATCAGATCAACGCAACACTATCCCGCTGTCGGATGTATGATTTAAACTTCGGAAATACTACATTTTCGTACCAGTCACCTATCAATTCTTCAGACTCCAATATGTCAACCACATTTTCTTACAATAGTTCTGCAGCAAGTCCACTCTACACTAATCCACCATCACAACTACAACAGACTGAGCAACGTGATGAACCCATCATCCATCCGCCACCACAGCAAGAGTTGGAGCAAGATGAAGATCCCATCTATCAAGCATTTCAAAATGCTTGATACATTTCTCGCCATTTATGTAGCGTAAACGTACATTTTGTCGTCATTTATGATTTCTCATTTTGTAATTTAGAATTTAATCTCGCCATTTATGTAAGCGTAAAAGTACCTACTTTAATTTGAAATAAATAAAATTCTACATACCTGTATATCTTTCTTTAATGCCTTATAAATTTCACTGCAAACTTCTGGTATGAATCTAGATATAGTAGATCTTGAAACACGATACATGTGACTTAACTTCCTGTAATTGACACCAGATGATAGAAAATCTAGAGTTATTTCCAATTTTATTTTAGCCGGTATGGCTTCTCTCATATTAGTATTTAATTTTTGTATTTGTGGTCCCACTAGATTCAGTAAATTGTCAAAAATATTAGGTGTCATTCGCAAAATACTCTTGAATTCGCCGGAATCCTCAGATCGCAGTTCTTTTAAAAGTAATGCAGATGCTCCATGACTATGTCTTCTTAAGATCCAGGGTCTTGTCCAAGTACGCTTTTCTTCTAGCAGAGCTAATATTTCATCTAGCGCATGTTGACACAACTTCCGAATTAACTTTCTTAGTAGAATTGCTTTTCTCTTACGCACACTGTTCATTTTTACGTATACGTGTTATCAGGTTAAGCACAACTCACTACTGACTTGACTAGCTTGAAATTTCCTAGCTTCGTGTAGACAGCACTAGCTTGGTTACAATCCAGGCTAGTAGGTAAGCTAGAAACCAAGCTAGTGACCCCTTACTAGCTTACTATCCTAGCTTCAAAATACTAGCCTCGTGTCACCCGGGCTTTAGTGCGGACGATGGTGCAGGAGATGGTAGATGCCGATATAGCGTGCGAGTCTAACTCACCCTACGCTAGTCCCATTCTTCTTGTGAAGAAAAAAACTGGCGAGAAGAGGCTCTGTGTTAATTATAGAGCCCTTAATAATAAAACTCGTAAAGAACACTACCCTTTACCCCTGATTGACGATCAGTTAGATAGGCTAGCAGGCAATTACCTGTTTATTAGTCTTGATCTCGCATCTGGTTACTACCAGATTCCAATAGCGGAATCTTCGCAAGAACTGACCGCGTTCGTTACTCCCGACGGGCAGTATCAATTTAAGAGAATGCCTTTCGGACTAGCGAACGCTCCTTCGGTTTTTCAAAGGGCCATGAATAAAGTCTTCTCGAAATTAAGATATATAGTCATTTACATGGATGACATCTTAATTCCGGCAGGCTCATTTGACGAGGGTATGACGCGATTAGAGGAAGTTCTTCAACTTTTGTCAGAAGCAGGACTTACGTTTAAGTTGAAGAAGTGTCATTTTTTTCGAAAGGAATTAGAATTTCTGGGGTTCCATGTATCGGGAGATGGTATACGGCCAGGGGAACGCAAAACGATTGCTATATCCAACTTTCCTGTACCCCAAAATGTACACGACGTGAGACGTTTCATAGGGCTCGCGAGTTTTTTTCGAAGATTCGTTAAAGACTTTGCACTACTAGCGTGCCCATTGACAAACCTATTAAAAACGAAGTTTGAATGGAAATGGACTGACGAATGCACAAAAGCGTTTAACACGTTAAAAGATAAGCTTATGGAGCGACCAATATTAGCCCTGTTTGATGCTCGACTAGAAACAGAATTGCATACCGACGCGTCAAAGATTGGCGTCGCAGGTATGCTTATGCAACGCGGTAGTGACGGTCAGCTAAGAGCAGTGTCTTATTAGAGTCGAAAAACGACAGAAGATGAACAAAAACTTCATTCCTTTGAACTTGAGACACTAGCCGTCATCGCCTCATTGAATCGTTTTCGTGTATATCTTCTTGGTTTGCAGTTCAAAATCGTAACTGACTGCAATGCCCTGAGGACTACTTTAACGAAACGCGATTTAATTCCTAGGATCGCACGATGGTGGGTGCAGTTACAGGAGTATGACTGTAATATCGAGTATAGGCCGGGAGCGCGTATGGCTCATGTTGATGCTCTCAGTCGTGCTCCAGTGACTGAACCCTCCACCGAGACTAACACGCACGTGATCGACGTTTTACAAGTAGGAGTAACGGACTGGATTTCGACAGTTCAAAGTGATGATGAAGAGATAAAACGAATCAGAGAAATTTTACTGGATGAACAGACAAAATTCGTTGCTGATGTTCGAAACAACTATCAGTTGAAAGGGAGTTGTGTATCGTATTGTGAAAGATGGGATACGTTGGGTCGTACCAAGAGGCGTAAGGTGGCAACTTTTGCGTATGAACCATGACGACGTAGGTCATTTTGATTTCGAAAAAACCCTGAGCAGGTTGCAAGCGTCATTTTGGTTTTCAAAAATGCGCCGTTTCACTAAGAAATACGTTTCATCATGCTTGCAATGTGCTCACCATAAAGCGCCGTCAGGTAGCAAGGAGGGATTTTTACATCCTATACCCAAAGTAGAGGTGCCGTTTCACACATTACATGCAGACCATCTTGGCCCATTCGTTCGCTCCAAGAAAGGCAACATGTATATACTGGTTATTGTAGAAGCATTTACAAAGTTTATTAATATACGCGCCGT
The DNA here is from genome assembly GCA_905404285.2 of Erannis defoliaria. Classification (NCBI taxonomy): domain Eukaryota; kingdom Metazoa; phylum Arthropoda; class Insecta; order Lepidoptera; family Geometridae; genus Erannis; species Erannis defoliaria. The sequence continues at coordinate 2,336,023 of FR990066.1, read as the reverse complement.
AAAGGACACAAAAACAGCGACTGCAATCAAAATATTCAGAGAATATTTTGGTTGTTTCGGTACCCCATCGCGGCTTATCACCGATCGAGGTTCATGCTTCACAAGTGCAAGATTCAAAGAATTCACAGAACGCTTGAACATAAAGCACATATTGAATGCTGTTGCAACTCCAAGAGCGAACGGACAAGTCGAGCGTTATAACCGCACGATATCCGATGCTTTAAGCACTAAGTGCCATGGCAAGAGTGAAAACACTTGGGACGATTACGTATGTGACATTCAGCTAGGTATCAATACGACAATGAACAAAGCAACAGGAAAAAGCCCCTCGGAATTATTATTTGGGTGCAAGTTAATGACCGCTTCAGAAAACATGTTAACTGACGTGATATCTGAAACATCTCAGTTTCTGAGCGGTGAAGACTTGATGCAATTGAGATCCGATACTAAAAATAAGATCGATAGAGATCAAGAGCTTGCCAAAATAAGATTCGACAAAAACAGAAAGCGCCCGAGGTCTTACAGCGTAGGAGATCTTATCAGGGTTGAAAGAACTGTAGCAGACAAAGAACATTTAGGTAAATCGAAAAAGCTTATAGCTAAATTTCACGGCCCGTAACGAATCTTGAAGGTTTTACCTAATGACCGATTTGTAGTAGAAGACACTCCACTTACTAGGAAAGGAAACAAACGGTATGAAAATGTAATAGCAATTGATAAAATACATCCGTGGCTTAATTTCAATGATTATTGCAGTGATAGTGGGGCCGAAAATGACAATGAGCTTGATGAAAGCGATGAGGAAGTCGATGAATTACCATAAATGTATGTGTTGAATAATTTTATTTAATCAGATTTCGTAGATGGTTGTAACTTATTAAAATTATAATAATGATTTGAAATTTACCCTCGGTAAATCATTGATTCGATTATGACTATTATTATGTAATGTATGATGTTAGAATGAAGCTAAGTGTATACGAGTGTTCTGTAATAAACGATCAGTGCAGAAAAGAATAGCATTGAATGTCAATTTAATGTAGCACAGATGATCGTAAATTATTTCAGAACAGTAACGATTGAAAATACAGTAGGTATATCCAATTATGCGGTTAATGTAGTAAGCTGATATTATGATTGATACCTATACCATACCGAGATTGAACCGCCATAAGCGATCAGTGCAGATAGCGAATGAAACTGTTTCACAGTTTCGCACAGATGACCGCAGATTATGGCGGGGATATCAAGAACGCAGGTTACGAGCGATCAGTGCAGAATGCGAATGGTATCAACTTATTGGTATCGCACAGATGATCGCAGATCGTGACAGACTGTGATATAGATATAAATGACTAGTTACTAAGTAAGTTATTTATTAATTTTTATACTGAGGTTGATTGTTTTATGTAGATGCAACGCTTTATTTATTTTATCATCAGTTTTTTTTTGTATAGTATGTTTGTTTTCTCTTACGTGAATTATTGTATATATATATTTTTTTCATATATAATTGTTATATTACTTGCCTTATTACTTAGTGCGAGGACTCACTTAGATAAGGAAGGCCGAGCTGTAAGATTATTGCCATAAATGATTACTAATATTAGTTAAAACTCTGTATTTATAATCTGTGGTGACGAGTATCTGTTGTCAATGATAGTTAGATGGGAGTTATAATAAAATACCGACTGGTAACACTGAGATTTGACACTTGACAGATACTCGTCACTTGGATACTTACTCTATGGGAGGCTAGAAGAACACACGCATTTTGTAAGGCAGAAAATATTAATACTAAAATATCTCTGCAATCATTGTGTTTTATTTCGGGCTGAAAGTGATCCTACATGTACAATGATTCCCCGCACTATCTCGCTCGCTCAACCGTTCCCACCTTGCGCCCCGCACCGCTAATCCTCGATCCTCCGCTCGAAAATACACGTTAGAACGCGCTGTTTCGCACTCAGGATAGGTAGTGCACGTTTTGAATAATTCTATATCAGAATAAAATTAAGAAAAATACGCTACTTTGCTTCCTGAACTAAGCCAAAAGGTACCTAGTTATTGAAATAAATGTTAAATGTAATGTGTTTACCTATATGTTTTAAATTCAAACTTTTTAAAGATAAATGTTTATTTCAGATGCCGTTCAAAATAGTGCAGACGCTTGAAAGAGGCAAAACTTTTCTGACCTGTGTACCGAGTGCCTGGGAAAATGAGAGTTTATTACTATGGCCAAGAAAAGGCTCTAAAAAACTACAAAAAAATGAAAACTCACAACCTGGTGATGATTGGATTAGTACGCCATGTCAACTAAAAAGATACAACTTGACCTACGATCAAGCGCAAATAGAAATGGTCCGTATGCAGCGTGAAAGCGATACTGAGGAAGAGCGATTGCCAAAGAAGCGACGTCATATTGACGTTGATCTGAACGAATTGGCGGTGCAGTACATCACGGTAATATTTTAAACGTTATTTAATTAAAACAACATTTTTTTACCTAGCCCCAAAGTAGGTTTAGTGTAATTTAACTCATCGTCGTAACGGGTAAATCGATTTGAATGTTTGGTATGGAGTTCCTCCATACTTATATACTGGATTAAAAAATAGACTATTTAATCCATACGTAATCCATACTAATATATAAAAGTGAAACGTGTGTGTTTGTTTGTTTATATATTTGTTTGTTTGTTTGTTTGGGGAGCTTTCACGTTAAAACGGCTGAGCCGATTTTTATGAAACTTTGTAAATAGGTACTCCACAATATAGAGACCAACATAGGATACTTTTTATCTCGGAAAATAGCAAGTTACCGCGGAAAAACGGGAAATTATTTTATTATGTGAACTGACTACTAGTAAGATTCACGTCAGTGGAATTAACCGAACGTTTTTGATCACGTATTGTTGACAGCTGATAGTTCCAAAAAATAGCATAGATGGCGGTGCTACACAATTCGTATTTTTTGAATCGCGGAGAAGAGATTCTTCACGTAAATTTATAGGTTTAAAAATAGTTTAGTTCTGAAAATAACCCCTACGCGGAGATTATAAAAGAGATGTGCTCTCCAAGTATAAAAATGGGTGTAACTTTATTTTCCGCGATAAACTGTAGCCCGCGCGGATGAAGTCGCGGGCGAAAAAGCTAGTACATATTATAAATGCGAAAGTAACTCTGTTTGTTTGTTGTATGTTTTGTTTTTTTGTTACCTTTTCACGACTAAACGGCTGAACGGATCGTAATGAAATTTTGCAAGGAGATAGATTATATCCTGCAACATCGAATTTTTAGAGGTACTTTGTGATTATTTTATTAAATTTAAATCAAAGTAGTCTAGTACAGGCCTGAAAAAAACAGTATTTTGATTTAAATTTAATCAAAATTTATTTATCACGTTGCCAGCCCACGTGGTATAACGTATAACGCTCTTAAATTGTTTTTCACTTTTTTAGAACAAAGAAAATATTTCACCGGTGACCACGTTGCATGAACTTGAGATAGAACCGGCCCAATACCCCGAAGTTTGCGTGCCTGTCAATACTACAGAGAATCCAGCAGAAACCTCAAATTTTATAATCTCGGAAACTCCATTCATCGTGGAACAGGACACAGCGTCAGAATCATTATATTTACTTAGCCATAATCCACCACTAAAATCAAACTTTGAGGAAACTGTTCTCAAACGTTTGGAAAATATTGAAAGCACGCAAGAAAAAATGATGTATCAATTATCTCAAGTTAGTACACAAATCGATGTATTTCTCAGACAGAGCCAACAACAAAAAATAAACAGTCAAATGGGGTTCAAAAAATCGATAATATTGCCGAACTTCAAAACTTTAATGATGAATTAAAAAATAAAGAATCAGTAGACATCTTCAAAGAAAAATTATCTTTGGTTTGTGGCTCTGGAAAGGGTAACGGTCTTAATAATTGTTTTGCACTAATAGAAGTCATGTTTACTCGTCGATTCATGACAGAATGCTCATGGGCAGGTGGCTCTAAAAAATCTGAAATAAAAAAAAATTGTTTCAAAGCTCACACCCGTGTAATTAACTTGTTTTTTGAAGTCATTCATCACTCCGATAACACTTTCACATTATTGGAATGCGAAACATTTTTTAAAAATATTTTGAGAAATTCCGAGAGACGATACGCTGCCAAAATGTTGAGAGCCTCAGCTACAAAAAAAAGAAGTAAAGACAAAGAAATAGGCAAAAAGTCTAAAACTACTATCATGCAAGACAATGATCCTGCTATTCAAACAAACCCTACAGATAGTCAATTGGCAGTACCAGCTCAGGCTGTGGTTGCATCCCAGTCTCAAACCATCTAGTCTGACTCATTGCAGTGAATAGGCCAGTGCAACCTCTAATGTATAATAATAATAATATAATTATATTACAACTCATATGAAGGTTTACCTATCCCTCGGGTGCTGGCAACGTCGCATTTGTAGTCGTTTTTTGTGATTATTTCATTAAATTTAAATAAAAGTACTACATATTTTTATTAGAACCATGCACTAGATCGTTGTATTTTATTTTAATTATTTTCAACATTTACTCTAGTAAATAAAAATACAAAGAACTATTAGTGCATGGTTTTAAATAACTTATTTTTAACTTTGATTTTTAAATGAAATAATCACGAAGTACCTCTATAAATACGACGTTGCCAATCCGTGAGGTATAAAACCTCTTAATAACTTTTGAAGTTTCTATTTTAACTTTATCGGACATGTTTCTAGATTTTATTGAATTAAGTGTTACTGTCATATTCATTTTCTTAAGAAAGATTTTTCTAAGTTGCTAAAAACAGAGGCATATATAATTTTGTTACTTTTATCTTAATCGTTATTTTGTATTACATGTTTATTTGATTGTGATTATTTCTATAGTTTTAATAGATCGTTTAATTCAACTATGCGAATGGAGAAAACAGGATAAATAGTAAGTAAATAATATTATTTTTCGGTTTTAATAAACATAAATTTGTACTAAATTTTGAGAATAACAAGATAACATTAGAGTTTAATAGCAATAAAACTAAGGGCTGATTTGTTAATAGTCAGATAACTTTTATCTGAGGAATAACAATGGCGGTTTGACAACTTATCTATAGAAAATATGTCAAACCGCTATTTTTATTCCTCAGACAAAAGTTATCTGCCTATTAACAAATCAGACCTAAGACTCCTGTTTTATAGTAGCTTTAAATTGAATATTCCTGTGAAGTGAATATTCTAACATTTTATGTTTTTGATATATTTTCGAGTACCTAGGTACTAGTGCTGCGATTCTGTAAAATTCGAACCTCACTTCGCATCAGCTCCTCTCACTTGTTTTTTATTTGACACTTTTAATCGGGTTCTCTCTAGCGAAGAACTATTTCGCCACAATTTCTAACATCAACTCAGCGCATGTTAACATTTTTTGACATGCAAAGCTAGAGGTCGTGAGTTCGCGCCCCGCTATCTGCAAATTGTTTTTTGAACTTTTCAAGATTTGTTTACGAATAATTTAGAAATCTTAGCCAATGTAGGTATTTATGTTAAAAATTAACGGTTGAGCTTATAGAACTCCAGACCAATAGGTAATTTTAATTGTTTTCGTCTTACACACTCAAAACTTTAGTACTTAAATTGTGTCGAGTTTTCACTTCAAGCTTTATCCATATCTATAAATATTTATGAATTGAACAGAAAATGTTCAGAAAATAGGAAAAGAAGAGTAAAATTCTAATAAAAGATAACTTAATACTGATTAAGTACTGTTTTGATACTAAATTATTCGTAATTATTCGAGAACCCGATTCAAAGTATCAAATAAAAAACAAATAAGAGGAGCTGATGCGAAGTGAGTTGCGAGTTCTGGTTCGAATTTTACAGAATCGACAGGCTGATATTGTATAAGCTAAGTTAATTATGTGGGTTGATTTTAACGTGAGATCAAGACGATAGAAGAATGAGAAATGAAAGGTTTTTCTTTTTTAGTTCAAAATAAAGATTAATTCCATTTAATTAATAAAGTGTTTTATTTATATACCATCTACGTAAATAACCTTAAGAATAAGTAAAATGTCTTTATTATACAGTATGTAACAATGGCACAAAATAAGTTGTTGAGTTGTAAGAGATCGAGATAAGTTTACACTTTATTGCGTCAACTCTGAATAAACTTTGAATTTTGTTCATGTGCTTAGTTTTGCATTTATATATATTCAAATACTACAGTTTTCTACCCCGAAGGGAGGAAAACTATTATTTCAGATCTTGCCGAGGCTTGACCTTTCGGAGATTAGCTATCATTCCTACAGCACACAAATCTTCTTACCTACGTAGTCTTGTCTATGTGTGAGTGGACCGTCGCGGGGTGGGGTCCCCGCGCGGCCGAGGCGGCAGCGAGCGGGCGGCGAATCGCGCGCGTCCCGCGTCTTCCGTTAGTACCTGCTTCCGAAAGAGTCGGCAAGGCATTGCTCAGGTCAAGCCTCGGCAAGATCTGAAATAATAGTTTTCCTCCCTTCGGGGTAGAAAACTGTAGTATTTCAGCTCTGTGCCTTCGGCTTGACCTTTCGGAGAAGTGTTTATCATCTGCCGGCTCCAAGAAACCAGCGTACTGTGACCCTAATGTTTCTACTTATTGAAAATAAGTTATCTGGCTTTCTTTGGCAGTTTTACAATAGGAAACCAATAAAAATATTCTAATACAGCAGAATCAATTATTTATTTTCCCTTTTAGCATTCACATTTTGAATTAATTAAATAATAATTAATTAATAATTCTAAAGACTTATAATTACGTCTTTAATTAATGTGAGAAACAAATCTTTATAGCAAATGCACTAAATAGGTTCAAAAGTGGTACGTAGTGCATTTCCACTAGACCTCTTAGGCATCTCGACTTCTTTACAGTAGTGTTTGAAGAAATTTGTAGATCCTCTCCAGTTCCCCCGCTTTAAAATGTCGTCCAACAGTGTGTCACTTGCGTAGTCGTATGAAGCAACCGCCGATCTTATTGACCCTGGTGCGCAATTGATGCCTATATCTTGAAAGAAAGTTTTTAACCAGCCCGCTATTACTGCTCTGGAAGCTGACTTCACCTTTCCCCGCGTAGTTATAAAAAGATTATTTAAGTTCTCTCCAGATTTACGTCTCTCCGATGTGACATCAATAAGGCACCTAACCCAGCTTACTAAATCAAAAGTTGAGTTATATGATTTCTTTAATAACCATCCTGATTGACGACCCCTTGTACCATCTGTTTTTGAACCGAAGATGGGCCAAAGCGTTACCGACATGTCTGTACTAACGTAATTATCTGTACCAATACTTAGCAGAGTCAGGTCATGGATTCTTCGTCCTGATGCCAATAATAACAACAAAGACACGTATCGTGATACTTGGAAAATACTCTTTTTATCAGGTGGATGAGTCTCTAACCAGAATAAGAGGTCCTGAATATTCCATATTTGGTTTTTAGGAGTCATGGAGGCCTGCTTCTGTAAATTAATTGCCTTTAGCATTGATGTGATAAGCGGGTGTGAGGATAAGCTTTTAACTTGTTCAGGGTCTGAGAAAGTCGCTATTACCGATTTATGTACCAAAATGGTTGCGTATGCCAATTTTTTTACTCTGAATAGAAAGCCTAGGTATGACGCAACCTCCTGTGGACAAGGCCTGTCAGGTTTTGCCCCATATTGCTTACACCACGAAGTCCACTGTTTCCATGACGAACTGTAGGTCTTCCATGTTGAGTTTCGCCAAGCGGACTGGATAAGTGCGACATCTTCCGACTGAAGCCCTGCAGTTAGTTGGCTCCACCCCGTACCTTCCAGACCTCCAAAGATAGCCCTTTCATTCCCGGAGGGGACTGATTGGTTGACAGGTCTATCAAATGCCGGTCCAGGCTCGAGATTCGAACCGGTGCTTTCACTGACCTCCTTTTGAGGTCTCCTCTCCAGAAAACATTTTCCCATCGTGGTACCACCACTAGAAATAATCCCGAAGCCTTGTTCAGGTGCTGCAGGACCTTGGGGATTAGAGGTGGAGGGGGAAAAATCCATGCCAACTGGAAATGCCACTCTTTGCTGAACGCGTTCGCAAATAACGCTTGGGGATCCCTGGCATCTAAAGTCACATAACGGGGGACTACTTTGGACAGATTTGTCGCAAATAAATCTATTAGGGGTGTACCCATCCTTTGAAATATTGACGTCGTTATATCCTTGGAGAGATGCCAATCTGTGAGCTTCTTGCCTCGAGAGAGAGAGTCCGCTATGGTGTTGTACCGCCCGGGGATGTAAAACGGCAGAAGGTCCACCTTTAGGCGATGAGCCCGCAGAAGTAATTCTTTTGTTGATTCCAGAAGTGTCAATGATCTCGTTCCACCTTGATTCCTCAAGTATGCCACGACAGTCCTGCTGTCCGACTGGACCATTACTGCTTGTCCTTTTATTACTTCTGGGAATTTGATTAGCGCCATTGAAACTGCATACAGCTCTTTTTGGTTTATATGCCAAATCTAGTTGTTCTTTGGCCCATTTCTGTGAGAAGTGAAGATTCCCTACTTGCACGCCCCAGCCTAAGTCTGAGGCATCCGTGGTAATAAATATCTTTGGTTCGGGAACGAACATTCTTCCCGGTCGGGAGAGATTCTTTATCCACCAGCTTAAGTCGTCCATAGCCGCCTTTGGCAGCAAGTACATTATCTTGGGGTTATTTTCTGGTAAAACACGAGACGCTCTCTGCAGGTTTCTTGTAAATAGTCGTCCCAGGGGAGTCACCAATGATGCGAAGCCCAGTTTTCCTATCAATGACGTGGCTTGACTCCAGCTCCAGCAACCGTCGTTTACTAGTCTCTTCAGATCCTTTGACAACTGGTCGCATTTCTGTTTCGGCAGACTCTTTTTGTTTGCAAACGTATTCCAAATTATGCCTAAGAACTCTATCTCCGGTGTAGCTTTCAGAATCGACTTTTCCAAGTTTAGAACCCAACCGACACTTTGGAGGAGAGAAACAACCTGTATCATTTGTAATTCCAGTATCTGGGGGTCCTGGTGGGCAAATAAGAAATCGTCCAGATAAACTAGGACGCGAATACCTCGCGCTCTTAACATGCTTGCCATCCATTTGCTTACTCGGGAAAAGGCTAACGGGGCACTTGAGAGACCGAACGGAAGGGAGGTCATTTGGTAAAGTTGGTTTTCGTAAGAGAAGGCGAGGTAGCGGCGATGACTCTCTCTTATTGGTATGTGGAAGTATGCTTGAGAGATGTCTATTTTTCCCATGAAGTCGTCCTTCTGGAGAAACTTGGGAACATAGTTCTGATTTACTAGACGAAACTTTCTTGAACCCAAGTAAAGGTTTAGTCGCCGAAGGTCGAAAATTTGTCGTACCTTGCCATTCTGTTTGGGTATTAAGAACATTCTTGATAAAAACCCAGTCTTGGCCGTTGATCTTTCGATGACGCCTAGATTCAACAGAGTCGATATTTCTTTGATCATTGGTTTTGAGGGTTTTGTGGCAAATTGTGCCATCAACTCTGGGCTTAATGGGATAGAAGGGGGTTTCCTTACAAAAGGCAACGCGTAGCTGGTTATTATTTTTAAGATAGAAACTGGGGCTCCCAATTTTTGCCACTGATGCTTGTAATTCTTTAATTGCCCCCCTCTGAAGTCTTTGTCAATATTTACGGCGCTGTTGACGCTGCTCCTTCTTATCGACTCTATTTGGTTTGCCACTTGTTTGCTTTCGCTTCTGAGTAAATGTTTGGGATGGTCGCGTGTGCCAAACCGGGTTCTTGGGCCCCTGTTTACGGGACGCTGCTGGTTGGCTGCTTTTACTAGACTGGTGAAATGTCTGCCTTTCTTTATCCGGGGCCTTCCCGAAGCGAGAAGGTACAGGAAAAATACGCGACGCACCACCGTTGTCCCTTATAAAGCTAGAGAGCTTCTCTTCCTGAAACAAGTGTGTTTCCGATGGTGGTATCTTTTGAAGCATAGACGTTAGCGCGTCACTCTTTGTCTTAAAGTTCTTTCGTCTCATATCAATCGTCTCAGCCCGATGCGCACAAACATACTGCAACAGATCGTCTGACGTTGCCCTAAAATCAGAACCCTCTGACAATAACTTCTTCAAGTCTGCAGAAGCCGCTGGAAACTGTGCTGCAAGCTTTTTGAGCTCTTCGGCCAATGCCTTTCTCTGACAGAGGAGACCATGGACAATTGTGCCTAAAACTCCATCTTGTTTGCTGAGAAGTCCTGACGATTGTATACCGAGGTCACTCAACTCGGCGTTCATTTTTAAAGTGCTAAAGACCGGAGATACGTGCAGTCTCTTTGCCACTTCCTTGTATCTTATGCGGTTCCATGCCTCCGTTCCGAATCTTTGACAGGCAATGCCTTCTGCTTTGATCTGCTCTGACGGTGTTGGAATCGCGGGTTCCGCCTCTTTTACTGCAGGAAGAAACTCCAATTCAGGCCAACTAGGTTGAACAGAATCTAGTTCTAACCCAGAGCCCAAAGGTGGTGCATGCCAATCGTTAGGCGATTCCAACCTCGTAGGAACAGGAGGGTCATCTTCCTCGTCCGATGAACTCCTTTCTTCGAAAGAGATTTCCCGCGTTAGGTCATCTCGACCTGGAGCCAAGGAATCCATTCTCTCCATCAGCCTCGAAAACATATCATTCATGCGTTGCTCTAGGGTGTCTATTCTAGAACGTTTTGATCTAGAAGCCCATGCCTCACTTGGTTCCGGGTCTGAAAAGCTACGTCGTCTTTTCTTAGTCGTGGGCTCGTAATCCGTTTCAAGAGATAAGGCTCGATCGGCTTCCTTCCTGGACATGGGCCTTCCGGGTCTAACTGCCTCATTGAACAGCTCAGTAGCGGCGGCTGACCCCCTGATCTTATTACAGATTGCAGGTGGGCTAGTAATTAAAGCTCTAGCGAATGCCCAGTCAAGCATCTTCATTTTGATGTCGCGGAACCCCTTCTCGGATAGGCGAGTAGCTTCCGGAACGAAAACCTTAGCCAGCTGATCTGTCGGTAAGGCAAATCTAAGTTTATTCAACACCTGAGGGTCGACGCTATCACCAAAGATATCATCCCTTGATAACCTAGTCACCTTCCAGTCAGTCCAACCATCAGGCAACTGCTCCTGTGCTAGAAGTTTAAGTCGTTCTAGGACTTCGTTATCGTCCACTCTCGCCCGTCTGCTCCAGCAGCTCCCCCAGTGAGACGAGAGACGCTTCCTTAACCATCTGAAGCAAGACGATGAAACTGCCATGAGATTAAGTTAATCATTATTTGCTAGATGAAGCAGTTGCAACTAACTAACGCCTGCGTTGGCTGTGATCAACTAGCTAAGCAAGACTGTGGCTGAGGCTCACGATTCGTACGGCTGAAACCCATGAGCCGAACGGCTGTGGTTCACGGGTCGTCCGGCTGCGGCTCACGGGCCGTACGACTGCGGCTCGCGGGTCGTATGCCTGCGGCTCACGAGCCGATCGGCTGCGGCTCGCGGGCCGATCGGCTGCGGCTCGCGGGCCGACCGGCTGCGGCTCACGAGCCGATCGGCTGCGGCTCGCGAGCCCACCGGCTGCAGCTCACGAGCCGTACGGCTGCGGTTTACGGGCCGTACGGCCACGACCCCTGAGTCGTAAGACTATAGATGGGCTAATAACTGCGGCCAAATTTAAATGAGGGCGCGTGAGCTACCTTATGTCTGCCACTAGTGAGCTGATAGACTGCGCCTAGTAACGATAAACCTTTCATCATCAGTACTTATAAAACTACAAAGTAAGACACAGGTAACGACGCGTCTTCGTCGTCGCTTTAAAGCTGCTAATAAAACACATTCTAAACCAAGGTATATACTATGTGGTCGAATTAATCGAAGTATTTGTAACATACGAATACCCGTTCACTGTTTATCTTTACGCAAATGAATACGTCCTTGCCACTCATAATTCTCATAGACAAAACTAAAACATAAATTAACTTACCCCTTCCAGCGTTAAGATGCACTTATCACTTGAGGTAAAATTCACTTTTACAAACGTCACAACAACGTTAAGTAGGTTTCAAAGAAAATGGTGCGCACTGTATGGTAAATAACAGCGTACTAACGGAAGACGCGGGACGCGCGCGATTCGCCGCCCGCTCGCTGCCGCCTCGGCCGCGCAGGGACCCCACCCCGCGATGGTCCACTCACACATAGACAAGACTACGTAGGTAAGAAGATTTGTGTGCTGTAGGAATGATAGCTAATCTCCGAAAGGTCAAGCCGAAGGCACAGAGCTGAAATATGAAGATTTTATTGGAGTTTTAAAGACGTCCTCAATGGGTTCAACACGATTTCCATGAATAATTATGCCATTGTCTCCATTTTCTATAGACTCAGTTTCAATAACTTGGTTTTTATTATCTAAAAACCATTTGTCTTCCTTACGTGGACACAAAATAAAACTTTGTAAATGAAGGGTTCTCATATTTTTGTTGTGAGTTAAAAATGGAGCTTCAAAGATGTCTGTCTTAAAGTTCTGCAGTTCTATATTGATTTTTTCACCAATACGTTTAGCTGCTTGTTCAAGAGGTCTGTTACCATGTCTTATCATTTTATTTAGAGAATATAACTGATTCTCAAATGGATATGCACTAAAATCTTGTACTTTTCCAAAAATTTTTACTTCATCAATAATGTGACATAAATTGTGCACGTTGCTGGTCATATAACACTCACCATATATATCTCTAAAATATTCTAGGAAGTTGTTCAATAATGCATCAGCTAGGTCTAATAAATGGAAATATTTTTCGTTGGAGCATATCGTAATTGCACAAAAAAAGCATAAGAAATGTTGATAAGCATCTGAATGTAATGTATATTTCAAGATTATGAATCCAAGATAGTACAAAAATGTGCGATATTCTAAGCCCTTCCAAAAGCATAAATGATCGAGACCTCTGACAGATCGGTGGATTTCTCGTGGCATTTAGCAGTTTAGTAAAAAATTTGTGACAATACCAATATCCGTGCTGCTCCACTTAGTATTTTTTTTTAATTTTCCATCTTTCCATCCAGTAAGAAGACGTTTCATTATTCCTAAATCCAATAAATGTAGCGCATCTCCTACTACAAAATCTTCTACCATATCAATAGGCAGTTCTAATAGAGGTGATTCAGCTTTATGGTGCTGCCCATACTTTTTCGCTCGAAAATCTTGGTCGTTTCTTTTAGGGCATCCAACTCTTGGGAACACAACGGTGTTGGATTCGTACGAATACTCTCCTTGTACTGTACATTTTAGACACCCATCTTTCCCGTTGTAATTGCACACACCTGCAAGATCAATTTAAATTTAATGTTTATTCATTAAAAAAATGAAAAATTCCGCGAGGGATGCTAGTTAGCAATAACACAATAGTGCTAGAATTAAACTTACCCTTGATCATAGCCCGAGCTGGAGAGTCACATATAAAGGCCCGTATTTTGACGCCTACTATTTTTTCCTTTCCATTAATCACTATTAATATGCCATCTTTTAGTAGTTTTTTCATTTCATCTACAAACATTCTTAGATAACCATCTAAATCTGATGGTTTATTATGGCCTGAATAAATTCCTATTACAATAGGTCGCAATTCTGGTATTTCATAAACGTTGCATAAAATTGGCCATAATTGAAGTTTTGATTTTTTAAAAGCAGGCAGGCCGTCTATGTTTATGTTCAGTGAAATTACGGGTAGATTGCGGTCAATTTGTATCATTTGTAGATACTGTTCCAGTGTGTTTGTCAAACCGTTGTGCCAGTACCGTCCAGTTCCCACGGGATAAGTTGTAACAGTCTTCTCTGTTTTAAGAAGCGTTCGGGGATCGTTAGGTAATGTATTTGGTATTCTATTGTTAATTAATCGTACTAAACTTTTTGTTGCTTCATGCGAAATATTATAATTAATGGCCCAATTTTTCACGCCATCACGAAATTGTTGGTCTTTTTCGAATGTTGAATCATTGCTTGAAGATTCAGAAAAATTGCTGGAGTAACGACTCTCTTCAGAAATAATATTTTTGTTAGACACATTTTGTACGGAACCGTTTCCCGTAATTGTGATTCCAACTTGATTTTGGCTACTATTACTGCTTTGATTGTTTGATGATGACGAAGCTGCTTTTTCAAAACGTCTATTCACTTCTCTTCTATAAGTTCCACTGCGTTTATATCTTTTCCAATTCTTTAAATCCATTTTTTTTGTTAATAGGGCAGAATGCACGTCGCATCAATTCCGTATCAAAATGTCTGAATATTGTTATAAAAGCGAGCCAATATCCTTTTTGGGACTTAGCTGTCATTTAATAGAAACATTTATCTACATGTATGTGCCACTATTGCGTCATTATAGTGATAGATACCCATTTATAATACTAACAAGCGCATTCTTAGGCACCAAAAAGGTTGGTATACAATAATTCTGCTCTGTTATAGTGTCTGTGTGATATGCTTATCGATAAAATTGAAATATGCATCTAAAAACTATTATAGTACACTTACGTTCTATTAGCGTGATCTGAAATTAGACTACATCACAAAAACACTCTATTGTAAAGTCCTTGTGACTACTAACGCACACGTACTATAGCAGCGATCTGAATATCCACAACATCACAATATCGCCCTGTAGTTGAGTGTTCATCACTGCTATAACGAAACTTCTATTGCAGTTCGTTTGGAACCCTTATTATCGCTAAGCAGATAAATAAAGGCACCTGTTAACAATTTTGTAGAGCAATATTATTATGTACTAGTTATATTAGAACTTGCTATAGTACTTAACTATAACGGTTGTATAAAATGGCGTAGTAAACGTTTACATCCTTTGTTTATAGGTAGTTTTAGCTCTATAAGCATTTAGAGCAATAATGTACTGTCAAATGCTTTTATACAACACTCTGGCACCGCTAAAACCTTTATAAATCATTTATAGAGCTTTTTAGAGTTATGAGCTGAAATAATAGGACTGAATTGCTGGTTGGGTATTTACATTGATAATTAGTATTAGGTATGATTTATGACCATTGTCTTTTTTTTCATATATTCCGTGCGGTGTACCTACTCGCGGGTAAAAGCTAGTGTATAATACATTTCATAAGTAAACTGTTGGTGATTCAAATAAAATATTATTTCAGGAGATAACAGCAACTGACAATAATGCCCAACATGCGGACAATGATGCTCAACATGGGGAAAACGATTCACCTCAAACGTCAAACATCATTCCCCAAGCGAATAAACGTTATAAACCTAATCCAAGTAATGAGATGGTGTCGGAAGCATTAAATTTAATGAGAACAGTCAGTCAACGGACAAATCAAAAAATAAAAGATGAGGACGATTTGTTTGGCGAATATATTGCGACACAACTTAGAAAATTTGATAAAACAACAAAGGCAAAAATAAAACATCGGATTAACAATATCTTTTTTGAAACCGAAACTGGATATTGTTCAGACATGTTCGAAGCTTCGCCAAGACCTTCAACTTCCCATAGTCATCCAGGATATTATACAGTATCTTCAATGGATCAATGTGATGTAAATTCCTACTACTCATCATCCAACTCTGCCGTAACAAACCCTGGTTCACCGCCTCTTGGTGAACCTTCAACATCTTCAATTGAACCTTCGTTAAGTGTGTCGCTTCAAGAGAGTGGTGATATTGAGAACATATTATCATCTATTGAGTCAGATAAATAGGTTTATTCCACAAATCCCCACCGTATACACTCTGAGAATAACCCTATCACCTGATGCGAGATAACGTTATGTAGGCACAAGTATTTCGTCTTAATGTTGTTGTCATAGAATCGTCATAGTATACTCAAAATGCATAAAAACATCAGTGGGGATTTCGCGGTGGGGATTTATAGAATAACTCGGTAAATAAAACCACTTATAAATGAACAAAAACAAGTGATTTACGAACTTTTTAATACAAATTATAATAAAAATACAAGTACTAATACAAGTATGAGTTTCATTAAAACTTACGAGTTAGTCATTGATCATTCTGCCATGGTAATCTCCCGACATCGGAAAGAAAATATTGAACCAATTCTGTCCTTATAACCTCAGGAGATTGTGTCCTTGTAACCTCAAGGGACTGTGTATTGTCTTGTCTAGGCAAGTCAGCAAACAATTCCATACAAAATGGATCAGCTGACCGGGCAATTAGTATGGAGACATCAAAATTTTTTTCGAGATTTCAGAGTTGTTTCCATAGTAAGTGTTGGTCATATTGATGAGCAGTATCACCCCATATAATTATTATCACACATTGCTTTTACACCCTGTATATGTATGCGGGTGTTTATTGTGTATGTGTAGTAGTTGAAATTTGTTTTTTGACAATTGGCCTTGCTTATTAAATAATTACAATGAACATTCTTTGTTCAGAAATCAAGGTTAATTGCCAAAAAAAATATTCAAATTAAAAAGGTAAAAGTGTGAAATACAGGTGGAATTGAATCCACGATTGCTCAGTGATCAGTGCAGTGAATGTGTCAGCCAAAGGTACCTAGTGAGTTCGAATCTCGCTATTAATTATTATTACTATTTTCAGCTTTTAATTAACAAACAATATTACTTAGGTACAATACTTACAGTATCAATTGTTCTAGTAGGCACATTTTTATTGCGCAGAAAATGTAATGGTTTGAAGGCAAACCATTTACTTTCATATATTTCCTCGGTACCCGCTCCGGATTTATTTGAACTGTCACATTTTTTCTTTTCGCGGTAATAGTGACTAGTTAATTTTTTTATTTTTCTTTCTACTTTTCTTTCTACTTTAGATTTGGCATCTGGGTCTGGGTATTACCAGGTACCAATTAAAGATGCTGATAAACACAAGACTGGCTTCGTGACACCCGATGGTCACTACGAAATTAATCTATTATACATTTTTGTTGCGTTCATAAATGACCTTATTTACAAACTTACCTGTCCTTGTTTACTTTACGCAGATGATTTAAAAATATATACCACAGTCATGAATGTGACTGACACTGAGGCTCTCCAAAATGATTTAAATACTCTAAATGAATGGTGCGTTAACAATAAAATGTTTTTAAATATTAATAAATGTTTTATAATAGCCTTTGCAAATAAAGTTCATAAAATTGTTAACGGCTATAAGTCAATCATTAGGAAGGAAGTACGTAGCGCCTGTATTGGTGGATACAGTCCTGAGTTTCATGAGATACACAATTTAAACACACAAAGAAAAATATTAAGTTTTATAGGAAAAATCTTTGATCTTATAGGTTAAATTGGCCCAATCGTAGTTTTGGGAAAGAGATTTATGCAGACGCTTTGCTCTCTGCAATTAGAATGGGATACTCATTTAAAGCATGGCATGTAGTTGTACTCGATCGATTAGAATCGGATCAAAACAAACCATCGTCGACTACAAAAAATAAGGGGCCGACCTATTAAAAATAAAGGGGGTCGCAAGAGGACAAAAGAAAATGCACATCTGGATGCGGTTACTAAATATACATTAAAAAAAATCCGGTTGTTCATCGCGAATCTGTAAAAATTACACGAAAACTAATCCAGATATAAATAGCGATTCTTTAAAATAATACAGTAGTGCATCGCGACGCTGTTCAAATTCAAAGATATAATGAAAACCACCCCGAGGTTAATCAGTTGGCAACACAAAGGTATGTAAACCGCAATGTTGAAGTTCCTTTACGCAGGTCACGAAATTTGATAGGCGAGAAACGGAACGATGAATTAAAAGCGATTAATTCGTTCTTACTAGAAAAAACATCGTTAAAAACGTCGGATACACAAAAATGTCAACATTGTCACGCGCCTCTTTTTGATGAGGGAATATCAAGGATCGAATGGTGTTGTGGATCCGGCGCCAACAATGTTCATAACTTTACTCCTATATCGGAATATTTTTATAAACGTGAGGATTTTGAAAAAAGACCTCGAGCTTATAATAATCTATTCTCTTTTTCAGCTTTAGGGAGTTTTCATGGTTTTCATCAACCACATGGGATAGCCTTTATAAAAATACAAGGTCGCGAGTATCATCGCGTTTTTTACTTGGCGTACGATAAATCTACAAATAACATCGAGTTATACATAAACGATTCCAAAGAACGGGAGCACTTGGAAGCTGAGCAAAGTTTAAATTTAGTAGTCATAAGGTTCATCACAAACTATTTACACAATGTAAACCCATATATAGAATGATTCAAAATTTGAAAACGAGTTAAAAAACATTGTATTTACATCAGATTGGGATGATGACAAAGACGGTGCTGTATTTATTGGCGGGGGCTATACAGTATCTTTCTGGCGTTATACTCTTACCTATACAACAGTTGACGGACAAAACAAGCAACATACTTACGCGTAAAGTTGCAAAATATTACCTTTTTAATAGTCACGCGGTTTCATGAAAATAATAAAAGCAATGGAACGGTGTGGCATGAATTCTTGAATACGATGACTTAAATTCCATAGTGAACTCGCTAATTTCATATCAACTGCGATACGATACTGAATTTGAAATTGGTAATATTAGAGTAGTGAATGTCAATTAAATTACGCGACCGATGATTACTGCAACACCACCCAGTTAAAATCGCACTCAGGGCAGTATAAGCTCGGTGTCTGGAGGTAAGGTAGGAAGTGCACTTGCCGATGGTACAGAATATAGTCAAAGTTCGGCGACTACGTTCGAAATATTACAGTCACCCGCTATCTTAACAAACCTGATGATAAGGGACAAAGCATCCTCCGACATTCCAACACGATCAAATTTGAGTCAAGACAGTAACGTGTCTGTCTCCGTTCTGACCTCAGTACCGTCGTTTGCAAAGGTAGTAAAAAAAATACTAACAAAAACAATTACCACTGGTGCTATACAGACGCGCAAACAGAAAAGATGAAAACGATTCCAAGTAAGAAACGGGTGGTAGTAATTGATAGAGTAGATGATTTTAAACCGACTCATTTAAAGCATGGCATGTAGTTGTACTCGATCGATTAGAATCGGATCAAAACAAACCATCGTCGACTACAAAAAATAAGGGGCCGACCTATTAAAAATAAAGGGGGTCGCAAGAGGACACTAGAAAATGCACACCTGGATGCGGTTACTAAATATACATTTAAAAAAATCCGGTTGTTCATCGCGAATCTGTAAAAATTACACGAAAACTAATCCAGATATAAATAGCGATTCTTTAAAATAATACAGTAGTGCAACGCAACGCTGTTCAAATTCAAAGATATAACGAAAACCACCCCGAGGTTAATCAGTTGGCAACACAAAGGTATGTAAACCGCAATGTTGAAGTTCCTTTACGCAGGTCACGAAATTTGATAGGCGAGAAACGGAACGATGAATTAAAAGCGATTAATTCGTTCTTACTAGAAAAAACATCGTTAAAAACGTCGGATACACACAAATGTCAACATTGTCACGCGCCTCTTTTTGATGAGGGAATATCAAGGATCGAATGGTGTTGTGGATCCGGCGCCAACAATGTTCATAACTTTACTCCTATATCGGAATATTTTTATAAACGTGAGGATTTTGAAAAAAGACCTCGAGCTTATAATAATCTATTCTCTTTTTCAGCTTTAGGGAGTTTTCATGGTTTTCATCAACCACATGGGATAGCCTTTATAAAAATACAAGGTCGCGTGTATCATCGCGTTTTTTACTTGGCGTACGATAAATCTACAAATAAAATCGAGTTATACATAAACGATTCCAAAGAACGGGAGCACTTGGAAGCTGAGCAAAGTTTAAATTTAGTAGTCATAAGGTTCATCACAAACTATTTACACAATGTAAACCCATATATAGAATGATTCAAAATTTGAAAACGATTTAAAAAACATTGTATTTACATCAGATTGGGATGATGACAAAGACGGTGCTGTATTTATTGGCGGGGGCTATACAGTATCTTTCTGGCGTGATACTCTTACCTATACAACAGTTGACGGACAAAACAAGCAACATACTTACGCGTAAAGTTGCAAAATATTACCTTTTTAATAGTCACGCGGTTTCATGAAAATAATAAAAGCAATGGAACGGTGTGGCATGAATTCTTGAATACGATGACTTAAATTCCATAGTGAACTCGCTAATTTCATATCAACTGCGATACGATACTGAATTTGAAATTGGTAATATTAGAGTAGTGAATGTCAATTAAATTACGCGACCGATGATTACTGCAACACCACCCAGTTAAAATCGCACTCAGGGCAGTATAAGCTCGGTGTCTGGAGGTAAGGTAGGAAGTGCACTTGCCGATGGTACAGAATATAGTCAAAGTTCGGCGACTACGTTCGAAATATTACAGTCACCCGCTATCTTAACAAACCTGATGATAAGGGACAAAGCATCCTCCGACATTCCAACACGATCAAATTTGAGTCAAGACAGTAACGTGTCTGTCTCCGTTCTGACCTCAGTACCGTCGTTTGCAAAGGTAGTAAAAAAAATACTAACAAAAACAATTAACACTGGTGCTATACAGACGCGCAAACAGAAAAGATGAAAACGATTCCAAGTAAGAAACGGGTGGTAGTAATTGATAGAGTAGATGATTTTAAACCGACTCATTTAAAGCATGGCATGTAGTTGTACTCGATCGATTAGAATCGGATCAAAACAAACCATCGTCGACTACAAAAAATAAGGGGCCGACCTATTAAAAATAAAGGGGGTCGCAAGAGGACACTAGAAAATGCACACCTGGATGCGGTTACTAAATATACATTTAAAAAAATCCGGTTGTTCATCGCGAATCTGTAAAAATTACACGAAAACTAATCCAGATATAAATAGCGATTCTTTAAAATAATACAGTAGTGCATCGCAACGCTGTTCAAATTCAAAGATATAACGAAAACCACCCCGAGGTTAATCAGTTGGCAACACAAAGGTATGTAAACCGCAATGTTGAAGTTCCTTTACGCAGGTCACGAAATTTGATAGGCGAGAAACGGAACGATGAATTAAAAGCGATTAATTCGTTCTTACTAGAAAAAACATCGTTAAAAACGTCGGATACACACAAATGTCAACATTGTCACGCGCCTCTTTTTGATGAGGGAATATCAAGGATCGAATGGTGTTGTGGATCCGGCGCCAACAATGTTCATAACTTTACTCCTATATCGGAATATTTTTATAAACGTGAGGATTTTGAAAAAAGACCTCGAGCTTATAATAATCTATTCTCTTTTTCAGCTTTAGGGAGTTTTCATGGTTTTCATCAACCACATGGGATAGCCTTTATAAAAATACAAGGTCGCGTGTATCATCGCGTTTTTTACTTGGCGTACGATAAATCTACAAATAACATCGAGTTATACATAAACGATTCCAAAGAACGGGAGCACTTGGAAGCTGAGCAAAGTTTAAATTTAGTAGTCATAAGGTTCATCACAAACTATTTACACAATGTAAACCCATATATAGAATGATTCAAAATTTGAAAACGATTTAAAAAACATTGTATTTACATCAGATTGGGATGATGACAAAGACGGTGCTGTATTTATTGGCGGGGGCTATACAGTATCTTTCTGGCGTTATACTCTTACCTATACAACAGTTGACGGACAAAACAAGCAACATACTTACGCGTAAAGTTGCAAAATATTACCTTTTTAATAGTCACGACGGTTTCATGAAAATAATAAAAGCAATGGAACGGTGTGGCATGAATTCTTGAATACGATGACTTAAATTCCATAGTGAACTCGCTAATTTCATATCAACTGCGATACGATACTGAATTTGAAATTGGTAATATTAGAGTAGTGAATGTCAATTAAATTACGCGACCGATGATTACTGCAACACCACCCAGTTAAAATCGCACTCAGGGCAGTATAAGCTCGGTGTCTGGAGGTAAGGTAGGAAGTGCACTTGCCGATGGTACAGAATATAGTCAAAGTTCGGCGACTACGTTCGAAATATTACAGTCACCCGCTGTCTTAACAAACCTGATGATAAGGGACAAAGCATCCTCCGACATTCCAACACGATCAAATTTGAGTCAAGACAGTAACGTGTCTGTCTCCGTTCTGACCTCAGTACCGTCGTTTGCAAAGGTAGTAAAAAAAATACTAACAAAAACAATTACCACTGGTGCTATACAGACGCGCAAACAGAAAAGATGAAAACGATTCCAAGTAAGAAACGGGTGGTAGTAATTGATAGAGTAGATGATTTTAAACCGACTCATTTAAAGCATGGCATGTAGTTGTACTCGATCGATTAGAATCGGATCAAAACAAACCATCGTCGACTACAAAAAATAAGGGGCCGACCTATTAAAAATAAAGGGGGTCGCAAGAGGACACTAGAAAATGCACACCTGGATGCGGTTACTAAATATACATTTAAAAAAATCCGGTTGTTCATCGCGAATCTGTAAAAATTACACGAAAACTAATCCAGATATAAATAGCGATTCTTTAAAATAATACAGTAGTGCAACGCAACGCTGTTCAAATTCAAAGATATAACGAAAACCACCCCGAGGTTAATCAGTTGGCAACACAAAGGTATGTAAACCGCAATGTTGAAGTTCCTTTACGCAGGTCACGAAATTTGATAGGCGAGAAACGGAACGATGAATTAAAAGCGATTAATTCGTTCTTACTAGAAAAAACATCGTTAAAAACGTCGGATACACACAAATGTCAACATTGTCACGCGCCTCTTTTTGATGAGGGAATATCAAGGATCGAATGGTGTTGTGGATCCGGCGCCAACAATGTTCATAACTTTACTCCTATATCGGAATATTTTTATAAACGTGAGGATTTTGAAAAAAGACCTCGAGCTTATAATAATCTATTCTCTTTTTCAGCTTTAGGGAGTTTTCATGGTTTTCATCAACCACATGGGATAGCCTTTATAAAAATACAAGGTCGCGTGTATCATCGCGTTTTTTACTTGGCGTACGATAAATCTACAAATAAAATCGAGTTATACATAAACGATTCCAAAGAACGGGAGCACTTGGAAGCTGAGCAAAGTTTAAATTTAGTAGTCATAAGGTTCATCACAAACTATTTACACAATGTAAACCCATATATAGAATGATTCAAAATTTGAAAACGATTTAAAAAACATTGTATTTACATCAGATTGGGATGATGACAAAGACGGTGCTGTATTTATTGGCGGGGGCTATACAGTATCTTTCTGGCGTGATACTCTTACCTATACAACAGTTGACGGACAAAACAAGCAACATACTTACGCGTAAAGTTGCAAAATATTACCTTTTTAATAGTCACGCGGTTTCATGAAAATAATAAAAGCAATGGAACGGTGTGGCATGAATTCTTGAATACGATGACTTAAATTCCATAGTGAACTCGCTAATTTCATATCAACTGCGATACGATACTGAATTTGAAATTGGTAATATTAGAGTAGTGAATGTCAATTAAATTACGCGACCGATGATTACTGCAACACCACCCAGTTAAAATCGCACTCAGGGCAGTATAAGCTCGGTGTCTGGAGGTAAGGTAGGAAGTGCACTTGCCGATGGTACAGAATATAGTCAAAGTTCGGCGACTACGTTCGAAATATTACAGTCACCCGCTATCTTAACAAACCTGATGATAAGGGACAAAGCATCCTCCGACATTCCAACACGATCAAATTTGAGTCAAGACAGTAACGTGTCTGTCTCCGTTCTGACCTCAGTACCGTCGTTTGCAAAGGTAGTAAAAAAAATACTAACAAAAACAATTAACACTGGTGCTATACAGACGCGCAAACAGAAAAGATGAAAACGATTCCAAGTAAGAAACGGGTGGTAGTAATTGATAGAGTAGATGATTTTAAACCGACTCATTTAAAGCATGGCATGTAGTTGTACTCGATCGATTAGAATCGGATCAAAACAAACCATCGTCGACTACAAAAAATAAGGGGCCGACCTATTAAAAATAAAGGGGGTCGCAAGAGGACACTAGAAAATGCACACCTGGATGCGGTTACTAAATATACATTTAAAAAAATCCGGTTGTTCATCGCGAATCTGTAAAAATTACACGAAAACTAATCCAGATATAAATAGCGATTCTTTAAAATAATACAGTAGTGCATCGCAACGCTGTTCAAATTCAAAGATATAACGAAAACCACCCCGAGGTTAATCAGTTGGCAACACAAAGGTATGTAAACCGCAATGTTGAAGTTCCTTTACGCAGGTCACGAAATTTGATAGGCGAGAAACGGAACGATGAATTAAAAGCGATTAATTCGTTCTTACTAGAAAAAACATCGTTAAAAACGTCGGATACACACAAATGTCAACATTGTCACGCGCCTCTTTTTGATGAGGGAATATCAAGGATCGAATGGTGTTGTGGATCCGGCGCCAACAATGTTCATAACTTTACTCCTATATCGGAATATTTTTATAAACGTGAGGATTTTGAAAAAAGACCTCGAGCTTATAATAATCTATTCTCTTTTTCAGCTTTAGGGAGTTTTCATGGTTTTCATCAACCACATGGGATAGCCTTTATAAAAATACAAGGTCGCGTGTATCATCGCGTTTTTTACTTGGCGTAC
This sequence comes from Erannis defoliaria, assembly GCA_905404285.2. NCBI lineage: Eukaryota > Metazoa > Arthropoda > Insecta > Lepidoptera > Geometridae > Erannis > Erannis defoliaria. The sequence continues at coordinate 2,311,364 of FR990066.1, read as the reverse complement.
GATAAATCTACAAATAACATCGAGTTATACATAAACGATTCCAAAGAACGGGAGCACTTGGAAGCTGAGCAAAGTTTAAATTTAGTAGTCATAAGGTTCATCACAAACTATTTACACAATGTAAACCCATATATAGAATGATTCAAAATTTGAAAACGATTTAAAAAACATTGTATTTACATCAGATTGGGATGATGACAAAGACGGTGCTGTATTTATTGGCGGGGGCTATACAGTATCTTTCTGGCGTTATACTCTTACCTATACAACAGTTGACGGACAAAACAAGCAACATACTTACGCGTAAAGTTGCAAAATATTACCTTTTTAATAGTCACGCGGTTTCATGAAAATAATAAAAGCAATGGAACGGTGTGGCATGAATTCTTGAATACGATGACTTAAATTCCATAGTGAACTCGCTAATTTCATATCAACTGCGATACGATACTGAATTTGAAATTGGTAATATTAGAGTAGTGAATGTCAATTAAATTACGCGACCGATGATTACTGCAACACCACCCAGTTAAAATCGCACTCAGGGCAGTATAAGCTCGGTGTCTGGAGGTAAGGTAGGAAGTGCACTTGCCGATGGTACAGAATATAGTCAAAGTTCGGCGACTACGTTCGAAATATTACAGTCACCCGCTGTCTTAACAAACCTGATGATAAGGGACAAAGCATCCTCCGACATTCCAACACGATCAAATTTGAGTCAAGACAGTAACGTGTCTGTCTCCGTTCTGACCTCAGTACCGTCGTTTGCAAAGGTAGTAAAAAAAATACTAACAAAAACAATTACCACTGGTGCTATACAGACGCGCAAACAGAAAAGATGAAAACGATTCCAAGTAAGAAACGGGTGGTAGTAATTGATAGAGTAGATGATTTTAAACCGACTCATTTAAAGCATGGCATGTAGTTGTACTCGATCGATTAGAATCGGATCAAAACAAACCATCGTCGACTACAAAAAATAAGGGGCCGACCTATTAAAAATAAAGGGGGTCGCAAGAGGACACTAGAAAATGCACACCTGGATGCGGTTACTAAATATACATTTAAAAAAATCCGGTTGTTCATCGCGAATCTGTAAAAATTACACGAAAACTAATCCAGATATAAATAGCGATTCTTTAAAATAATACAGTAGTGCATCGCAACGCTGTTCAAATTCAAAGATATAACGAAAACCACCCCGAGGTTAATCAGTTGGCAACACAAAGGTATGTAAACCGCAATGTTGAAGTTCCTTTACGCAGGTCACGAAATTTGATAGGCGAGAAACGGAACGATGAATTAAAAGCGATTAATTCGTTCTTACTAGAAAAAACATCGTTAAAAACGTCGGATACACACAAATGTCAACATTGTCACGCGCCTCTTTTTGATGAGGGAATATCAAGGATCGAATGGTGTTGTGGATCCGGCGCCAACAATGTTCATAACTTTACTCCTATATCGGAATATTTTTATAAACGTGAGGATTTTGAAAAAAGACCTCGAGCTTATAATAATCCATTCTCTTTTTCAGCTTTAGGGAGTTTTCATGGTTTTCATCAACCACATGGGATAGCCTTTATAAAAATACAAGGTCGCGTGTATCATCGCGTTTTTTACTTGGCGTACGATAAATCTACAAATAACATCGAGTTATACATAAACGATTCCAAAGAACGGGAGCACTTGGAAGCTGAGCAAAGTTTAAATTTAGTAGTCATAAGGTTCATCACAAACTATTTACACAATGTAAACCCATATATAGAATGATTCAAAATTTGAAAACGATTTAAAAAACATTGTATTTACATCAGATTGGGATGATGACAAAGACGGTGCTGTATTTATTGGCGGGGGCTATACAGTATCTTTCTGGCGTGATACTCTTACCTATACAACAGTTGACGGACAAAACAAGCAACATACTTACGCGTAAAGTTGCAAAATATTACCTTTTTAATAGTCACGCGGTTTCATGAAAATAATAAAAGCAATGGAACGGTGTGGCATGAATTCTTGAATACGATGACTTAAATTCCATAGTGAACTCGCTAATTTCATATCAACTGCGATACGATACTGAATTTGAAATTGGTAATATTAGAGTAGTGAATGTCAATTAAATTACGCGACCGATGATTACTGCAACACCACCCAGTTAAAATCGCACTCAGGGCAGTATAAGCTCGGTGTCTGGAGGTAAGGTAGGAAGTGCACTTGCCGATGGTACAGAATATAGTCAAAGTTCGGCGACTACGTTCGAAATATTACAGTCACCCGCTATCTTAACAAACCTGATGATAAGGGACAAAGCATCCTCCGACATTCCAACACGATCAAATTTGAGTCAAGACAGTAACGTGTCTGTCTCCGTTCTGACCTCAGTACCGTCGTTTGCAAAGGTAGTAAAAAAAATACTAACAAAAACAATTAACACTGGTGCTATACAGACGCGCAAACAGAAAAGATGAAAACGATTCCAAGTAAGAAACGGGTGGTAGTAATTGATAGAGTAGATGATTTTAAACCGACTCATTTAAAGCATGGCATGTAGTTGTACTCGATCGATTAGAATCGGATCAAAACAAACCATCGTCGACTACAAAAAATAAGGGGCCGACCTATTAAAAATAAAGGGGGTCGCAAGAGGACACTAGAAAATGCACACCTGGATGCGGTTACTAAATATACATTTAAAAAAATCCGGTTGTTCATCGCGAATCTGTAAAAATTACACGAAAACTAATCCAGATATAAATAGCGATTCTTTAAAATAATACAGTAGTGCATCGCAACGCTGTTCAAATTCAAAGATATAACGAAAACCACCCCGAGGTTAATCAGTTGGCAACACAAAGGTATGTAAACCGCAATGTTGAAGTTCCTTTACGCAGGTCACGAAATTTGATAGGCGAGAAACGGAACGATGAATTAAAAGCGATTAATTCGTTCTTACTAGAAAAAACATCGTTAAAAACGTCGGATACACACAAATGTCAACATTGTCACGCGCCTCTTTTTGATGAGGGAATATCAAGGATCGAATGGTGTTGTGGATCCGGCGCCAACAATGTTCATAACTTTACTCCTATATCGGAATATTTTTATAAACGTGAGGATTTTGAAAAAAGACCTCGAGCTTATAATAATCTATTCTCTTTTTCAGCTTTAGGGAGTTTTCATGGTTTTCATCAACCACATGGGATAGCCTTTATAAAAATACAAGGTCGCGTGTATCATCGCGTTTTTTACTTGGCGTACGATAAATCTACAAATAACATCGAGTTATACATAAACGATTCCAAAGAACGGGAGCACTTGGAAGCTGAGCAAAGTTTAAATTTAGTAGTCATAAGGTTCATCACAAACTATTTACACAATGTAAACCCATATATAGAATGATTCAAAATTTGAAAACGATTTAAAAAACATTGTATTTACATCAGATTGGGATGATGACAAAGACGGTGCTGTATTTATTGGCGGGGGCTATACAGTATCTTTCTGGCGTTATACTCTTACCTATACAACAGTTGACGGACAAAACAAGCAACATACTTACGCGTAAAGTTGCAAAATATTACCTTTTTAATAGTCACGCGGTTTCATGAAAATAATAAAAGCAATGGAACGGTGTGGCATGAATTCTTGAATACGATGACTTAAATTCCATAGTGAACTCGCTAATTTCATATCAACTGCGATACGATACTGAATTTGAAATTGGTAATATTAGAGTAGTGAATGTCAATTAAATTACGCGACCGATGATTACTGCAACACCACCCAGTTAAAATCGCACTCAGGGCAGTATAAGCTCGGTGTCTGGAGGTAAGGTAGGAAGTGCACTTGCCGATGGTACAGAATATAGTCAAAGTTCGGCGACTACGTTCGAAATATTACAGTCACCCGCTGTCTTAACAAACCTGATGATAAGGGACAAAGCATCCTCCGACATTCCAACACGATCAAATTTGAGTCAAGACAGTAACGTGTCTGTCTCCGTTCTGACCTCAGTACCGTCGTTTGCAAAGGTAGTAAAAAAAATACTAACAAAAACAATTACCACTGGTGCTATACAGACGCGCAAACAGAAAAGATGAAAACGATTCCAAGTAAGAAACGGGTGGTAGTAATTGATAGAGTAGATGATTTTAAACCGACTCATTTAAAGCATGGCATGTAGTTGTACTCGATCGATTAGAATCGGATCAAAACAAACCATCGTCGACTACAAAAAATAAGGGGCCGACCTATTAAAAATAAAGGGGGTCGCAAGAGGACACTAGAAAATGCACACCTGGATGCGGTTACTAAATATACATTTAAAAAAATCCGGTTGTTCATCGCGAATCTGTAAAAATTACACGAAAACTAATCCAGATATAAATAGCGATTCTTTAAAATAATACATTAGTGCATCGCAACGCTGTTCAAATTCAAAGATATAATGAAAACCACCCCGAGGTTAATCAGTTGGCAACACAAAGGTATGTAAACCGCAATGTTGAAGTTCCTTTACGCAGGTCACGAAATTTGATAGGCGAGAAACGGAACGATGAATTAAAAGCGATTAATTCGTTCTTACTAGAAAAAACATCGTTAAAAACGTCGGATACACACAAATGTCAACATTGTCACGCGCCTCTTTTTGATGAGGGAATATCAAGGATCGAATGGTGTTGTGGATCCGGCGCCAACAATGTTCATAACTTTACTCCTATATCGGAATATTTTTATAAACGTGAGGATTTTGAAAAAAGACCTCGAGCTTATAATAATCTATTCTCTTTTTCAGCTTTAGGGAGTTTTCATGGTTTTCATCAACCACATGGGATAGCCTTTATAAAAATACAAGGTCGCGTGTATCATCGCGTTTTTTACTTGGCGTACGATAAATCTACAAATAACATCGAGTTATACATAAACGATTCCAAAGAACGGGAGCACTTGGAAGCTGAGCAAAGTTTAAATTTAGTAGTCATAAGGTTCATCACAAACTATTTACACAATGTAAACCCATATACAGGGTTATAAGGAAAGGGTATGCTAAGCCGAAAACCCGTTAAAGTACTCATCATTCTGAACAACTTTTGTTCAGGCAGTTTTCCGGAAAACCTAATCGTTTTTGAGATACAGCCTTTCAAAGATCTCGTGAAAAAACTACGTGTTCAACCCTAGCATCAGCTGATCTAAAGGTCAATGGTCACGAAACTCCTCAAAATGTAGAAACAATGCAGTGCAGTAACCCAACTTTGCTGTCGAAGCAGAGTAGGTACATGTCGCCGCGCCGCGCCGCCGCTGTCTCAACGATGACTGTATTTATTTCGCACGAGTCACTTAAATACCCCAAGACCCCTTTGATTCCAGGACTCACATAAACTCAGACTAAAAAAAATCCAAGATAAGATCAGATATCAATCGATAAGATTGAACGAGAAAAAAAAAATCAAAAAAAGAGAAATAAAAAAAAGCAAAAGTAACAAGAGAACTCATGAACATTTTGAAGAAATGATAGCTCAGTTGGTTATGCGATCCACTTCCACTTGAGCTTTCGGTGAACGAAAATACCGTGAGGAAACCATAGCATCATGATAGGATACTTTCTACTACTGCTCGCCTGACTCAAGTTACTAATCTGTCACCAAGCACCTAACAGTGTTTGAGCAGCCTCACTTTAGAGCCAGTTCCCATTCCAGACTAGGCTTGCTACAAACTTCCGTTACTGTGTCGCTTACCTACTATCAGGCGATCCGATGTTCAAATGCCTAATCTGCCAGTCCGGCATAATAAAAAATAGTAATTAGTTTTTTTGTCGTAAGTTGGGCAACTGTTTCGCACTGTACTGGGACACTGAGATGAGCACACTTACATCTTTATTGTTATAAAACGCACACATATGGGCATACGCACGTGTGTGCAAAATCCCAATTAAAGAATAAAAGATGTACAGATAAGACAATGTTTGAGCTTTGCGCGTTGGAGTGATGCCATGACTTAGATAACATGTAAATGTAAATCTCGATTGCTTATTCTATCTATCAGAATCAGACAGTCTATCAGCTGACGTTAATGTAAGACGCGGTTGTTGTGGGTGTTTCATTAATCTAGGATGTATGCATAGATGGAGGCCCTTAGGTGGCCTCATGACTTGCCCTGTGCCCTTATCATGGACGTTCGTGATTCTGATTGCGAGCGTGCGCGAGCAGGAGGGCGCATGGCGCGAGTGGTTTGGTACGAGCAGGATGGCATGCTATCGCAATCGGAATCGCGAACGTCCATGATAAGGGTGCTGATGGCGGGGGATTAGAATACGGCATCGGTATCCCCTGCCTTTAGAAAGTGCTTACTAAAAGGGGACTTCTGGGTTCGGGGCTAGCTAGCGGTGAGGTTCTAACCACCTGCATAAACGTGCCTGGGAAGGACGACAACGTCGAATGGCTGACGTTGTGGCAGGCGGAAGCGTCTCAGGACAGCTTGTAGCTGTCCCGAGAGGATCTGAAGCGCGGTGCTGAGGGCTCCGGTGCGTTCCCTTGGAGATCCCGGAGCCCTCGGTCAAGCACCAAGGCAGGTCACCGGGGGGTGGGGGGCTTTAGTGGGTATAATCCCACATAACCCGGCTGCACCCCAAAGCAGTCTGGTATCTTATGAAGATTTCCCCCTCGTAAAAAAATTAAAATTGGCCTTATGACACTAGGGCCATCCACTCCACTCTCAGGGAAGGAACGTTAGGTAATTACGTGGTTTAATACTTTGTGATTAATTTGTCACTTCTGTAATGTTTTTGATCACTACTTGGCGGTGCGCGTAAACACTTGTTTTAAAAAAGCCGCAAAAGAAAGCCGGTCTTTGGCGGGCGGGCGGCATTTTTTGGAAAGAAAGAGAGAAACTACCGGGAAAATCTACTCACCTGCTCATCAATTTGTATTTTGTTTAATTAGATTATTTAGGAATGCAGTCTGTTGCTGGCTACCGATTCGTGCGTATATCGACAGCTTTTGTTAACGGGTTTTTTTGCGATTACTTTTGTTATTTGTTAATTTCTTTTGTTACTTGTTAATTTATTTCGTTACTTTGTTTTGTTGTGTTTGTGATAGTTTTAGTTAAAAATGGTAGAATACTCCAACGCGGAGTATTACAATATGATGTAGGAAAATGTGACGGTGTGCTGACAGCAGCACGGGTACTGTACGGAGAACGTTTTCCCAATCGTGCGTTACCCTCTTACCACTGCTTTCGTAATTTAACCCATCGGTTATTTAGTACGGGCTCTGTTCGAGCGCCGCATTCGGAAGGAAGACCTGTACCATCCAGTCAAACACGTACAGCACTGGAGGACTGTGTGCTCGAATACTTCCAGGAAGACCCAAGACGCAGCACTACCCGTGCCGGTCTTACCTTTGGCATTTCTCAGCCGGTCGCGTGGAAGATAATCCGTGGCGATGGCCAGCACCCGTACCACGTACAGCCCACGCAGGAGCTTCTTCAGCGAGATTACGCCCCTCGGGAAGATTTTTGTCGTTGGTATCTGGAGCAGCTAAATGACGATGAACTCGGTTTCGAGAACAGAGTTTTGTGGACGGACGAGTCCACATTCACGAGAGGCGGGATAGCAAACATCCACAATGAACATTTCTGGGCTCATCACAATCCCCACGTGTCGAAAGAGAATAGTTTCCAGCAAAGGTGGGCCATCAACGTATGGGCGGGGATAGTTGGCTCTCGCCTTATTGGTCCGGTATTTCTACCGAGTAGGCTTAGTGCCGAAAACTACATAAGATTTTTAAGGACGGAACTAGAAGATTCGCTGGAAGAATTTCCTCTATCCGAGTATTACAGACTGATCTTCCAGCACGACGGCGCACCAGCTCATTATGCTCGCGACTGCAGGGCATATCTGGATGAAAGATTCTCCACCTGGATCGGCCGCGGAGGACCGGTTCCCTGGCCACCTCGCTCTCCGGACCTCACTCCACTGGACTTTTTTTTATGGGGCCACGTGAAGTGCATGGTGTATGCGGATGAATGCAGCAGCGAGGACGACATGCGTGCACGAATTGTGTCCGCCTTTGAGAGCATACGGACTACTCCAGGGATGCTCTCAAAGGCAACAAAAGCAGTTCGTCGCCGCGCTGCCCTCTGCATCGAGATGCAGAGAGTAAGTAGTTTAGAGATTATTAAATCATTAAGCTTTAGGTACTTGTGGGTTTGGTTCCAAGTAGGCAATGGTGTGTGTTCAATTTTGTTTTCGGTCGCGGGACGCAGCGCGGGCGCTGGGGAGTTTCGGGGCGGGCGGGCGGCGCCCATCGCCCGTCTTGGGGATGTGTGCGTGTCGAACCGCGCGTGCTAGTGTGCGTGTACTGATAGACCGCGTGCTAGGGTTGTGCAATTTTAGAACAGATTTTTTTTTTTTTAGTTTTGTGTGAAAATCAAAATATGCTCTTTTCCTTTTGAAACTTTCAGGATATAATGGTTACAATGTATACATTCAAGGGTTTTTGGCTTAGCATACCCTTTCCTTATAACCCTGTATAGAATGATTCAAAATTTGAAAACGATTTAAAAAACATTGTATTTACATCAGATTGGGATGATGACAAAGACGGTGCTGTATTTATTGGCGGGGGCTATACAGTATCTTTCTGGCGTGATACTCTTACCTATACAACAGTTGACGGACAAAACAAGCAACATACTTACGCGTAAAGTTGCAAAATATTACCTTTTTAATAGTCACGCGGTTTCATGAAAATAATAAAAGCAATGGAACGGTGTGGCATGAATTCTTGAATACGATGACTTAAATTCCATAGTGAACTCGCTAATTTCATATCAACTGCGATACGATACTGAATTTGAAATTGGTAATATTAGAGTAGTGAATGTCAATTAAATTACGCGACCGATGATTACTGCAACACCACCCAGTTAAAATCGCACTCAGGGCAGTATAAGCTCGGTGTCTGGAGGTAAGGTAGGAAGTGCACTTGCCGATGGTACAGAATATAGTCAAAGTTCGGCGACTACGTTCGAAATATTACAGTCACCCGCTATCTTAACAAACCTGATGATAAGGGACAAAGCATCCTCCGACATTCCAACACGATCAAATTTGAGTCAAGACAGTAACGTGTCTGTCTCCGTTCTGACCTCAGTACCGTCGTTTGCAAAGGTAGTAAAAAAAATACTAACAAAAACAATTACCACTGGTGCTATACAGACGCGCAAACAGAAAAGATGAAAACGATTCCAAGTAAGAAACGGGTGGTAGTAATTGATAGAGTAGATGATTTTAAACCGACTCATTTAAAGCATGGCGATTAATTCGTTCTTACTAGAAAAAACATCGTTAAAAACGTCGGATACACACAAATGTCAACATTGTCACGCGCCTCTTTTTGATGAGGGAATATCAAGGATCGAATGGTGTTGTGGATCCGGCGCCAACAATGTTCATAACTTTACTCCTATATCGGAATATTTTTATAAACGTGAGGATTTTGAAAAAAGACCTCGAGCTTATAATAATCTATTCTCTTTTTCAGCTTTAGGGAGTTTTCATGGTTTTCATCAACCACATGGGATAGCCTTTATAAAAATACAAGGTCGCGTGTATCATCGCGTTTTTTACTTGGCGTACGATAAATCTACAAATAACATCGAGTTATACATAAACGATTCCAAAGAACGGGAGCACTTGGAACCTGAGCAAAGTTTAAATTTAGTAGTCATAAGGTTCATCACAAACTATTTACACAATGTAAACCCATATATAGAATGATTCAAAATTTGAAAACGATTTAAAAAACATTGTATTTACATCAGATTGGGATGATGACAAAGACGGTGCTGTATTTATTGGCGGGGGCTATACAGTATCTTTCTGGCGTTATACTCTTACCTATACAACAGTTGACGGACAAAACAAGCAACATACTTACGCGTAAAGTTGCAAAATATTACCTTTTTAATAGTCACGCGGTTTCATGAAAATAATAAAAGCAATGGAACGGTGTGGCATGAATTCTTGAATACGATGACTTAAATTCCATAGTGAACTCGCTAATTTCATATCAACTGCGATACGATACTGAATTTGAAATTGGTAATATTAGAGTAGTGAATGTCAATTAAATTACGCGACCGATGATTACTGCAACACCACCCAGTTAAAATCGCACTCAGGGCAGTATAAGCTCGGTGTCTGGAGGTAAGGTAGGAAGTGCACTTGCCGATGGTACAGAATATAGTCAAAGTTCGGCGACTACGTTCGAAATATTACAGTCACCCGCTGTCTTAACAAACCTGATGATAAGGGACAAAGCATCCTCCGACATTCCAACACGATCAAATTTGAGTCAAGACAGTAACGTGTCTGTCTCCGTTCTGACCTCAGTACCGTCGTTTGCAAAGGTAGTAAAAAAAAAACTAACAAAAACAATTACCACTGGTGCTATACAGACGCGCAAACAGAAAAGATGAAAACGATTCCAAGTAAGAAACGGGTGGTAGTAATTGATAGAGTAGATCATTTTAAACTGACTCATTTAAAGCATGGCATGTAGTTGTACTCGATCGATTAGAATCAGATCAAAACAAACCATCGTCGACTACAAAAAATAAGGGGCCGACCTATTAAAAATAAAGGGGGTCGCAAGAGGACACTAGAAAATGCACACCTGGATGCGGTTACTAAATATACATTAAAAAAAATCCGGTTGTTCATCGCGAATCTGTAAAAATTACACGAAAACTAATCCAGATATAAATAGCGATTCTTTAAAATAATACAGTAGTGCATCGCAACGCTGTTCAAATTCAAAGATATAACGAAAACCACCCCGAGGTTAATCAGTTGGCAACACAAAGGTATGTAAACCGCAATGTTGAAGTTCCTTTACGCAGGTCACGAAATTTGATAGGCGAGAAACGGAACGATGAATTAAAAGCGATTAATTCGTTCTTACTAGAAAAAACATCGTTAAAAACGTCGGATACACACAAATGTCAACATTGTCACGCGCCTCTTTTTGATGAGGGAATATCAAGGATCGAATGGTGTTGTGGATCCGGCGCCAACAATGTTCATAACTTTACTCCTATATCGTAATATTTTTATAAACGTGAGGATTTTGAAAAAAGACCTCGAGCTTATAATAATCTATTCTCTTTTTCAGCTTTAGGGAGTTTTCATGGTTTTCATCAACCACATGGGATAGCCTTTATAAAAATACAAGGTCGCGTGTATCATCGCGTTTTTTACTTGGCGTACGATAAATCTACAAATAACATCGAGTTATACATAAACGATTCCAAAGAACGGGAGCACTTGGAAGCTGAGCAAAGTTTAAATTTAGTAGTCATAAGGTTCATCACAAACTATTTACACAATGTAAACCCATATATAGAATGATTCAAAATTTGAAAACGATTTAAAAAACATTGTATTTACATCAGATTGGGATGATGACAAAGACGGTGCTGTATTTATTGGCGGGGGCTATACAGTATCTTTCTGGCGTTATACTCGTACCTATACAACAGTTGACGGACAAAACAAGCAACATACTTACGCGTAAAGTTGCAAAATATTACCTTTTTAATAGTCACGCGGTTTCATGAAAATAATAAAAGCAATGAAACGGTGCCCAACTAGCACAAACTAGTTGCGTAAGAGCTTTGGAGCTAATCCGATTATTCCCAAAGGCGCCAAGCTCAAGCACCAGAGCGTACACTGCAGACATTATGCAGCCGCTTTGTAGCCAAAGGGGCACAACTTTTTGCAACCCACAGTTCCATTAGAACTTCATAATAGTGGCATAAAAGCACCACAGGAGCTGCAACTAATAATTAACACCACACTAAAGCTCTTGTGGCGCTTATTGAATGAATGACAGGTTTAACTGAACGAATAAACGATCACTGATCATTCACCTTGTGTCTCATTTATTAAATACATCTGTTGTTCCTGAGTCAGACATTCTGAATAAAAATAAAATATAAGTGAAGTGAAGGTAAGTGTTTTTGAGCTATATTTTGTATTATATGCAAGTGGCTAAAAACGCAGATCAGTTTATCGTGTATATAATTGATATTATTGGAGATTTTTTAACGCGCCTCAATAATTACCTCAGAATATCGTAAAATATGTAAAACATTATTAAATAAATAATTATATAAATTATTATATTACATACCTACACGATATTGAAATTACATACTTGACTACATTTGTAATTAGTAAGTTGCTGGTTCTATATTTAGTTATATTTTACTACAAAATGTGGTAAAAACATATACATTTCTCAAGTAATGATAAATAATTGTCTTGTAAACATGGCGTCTATTAGAAGCAGCTTTAACTTGCAACTTCAACCTTAATACTTCCTCTCTGCGCGTCAAAGCGTTAAGTTTCACTCTTCTGAAGGTCCAAGTAATACCCGTACCACTAATGCAGTTCAAGTCTTTACAATCGCTTTTATTTCATACTTATTGCAGGTATCCAACCACACTAATGGTAATTTGTTTAGAGATCCGTAGAACTCGTTGAAAACCCTAAAATACGATGATCGTTTGTAGCTGCGTCTATATTTTTTCGCTCTTTCAATTGTTTAACACTTACTATGTCTTACCATGTTTTCAGAATGCCTTTCAAAATAATTCAAACTTATAATAAGCAACAAAATAAACAAGAACTTTGCATCTGTCCATCTACGTGGGAAAAACATGGAGTGTTACACTGGCCGAACAAAAAAAGTAAAAAATTATGTAAAATAGAAGAGTCAACTCCACAACCAAACTGGACTAAAATAAACTGCATTGTTAAAAGGAAAAATATTATGTCGTACGAAATTGCTGACATGCAGTTGACAGAAATGTTAGATTTCTCGTCAACAGAACAAGAAGCCACAGAACTCTTACCAGCGTTCTCGCCACACCTTATCGGACCAACCAACCAACTTGAAAACTTCAACATTATAGCCCAACAGGTACAAACTAGAAATAAATTTCTTTAAACCAATAATCACGATAAAAATATTACCTACTCTCCTTTTACGCAGTTAGTTTATTTTATTAAAACACTTGACCGTAACTGGAAGCTTTATATATGAGAGTGCATTTCCATTTCCGTCGAAAGTACCAACGTTTTCGTACTTTTAAAGGCCTCGTAACCGGAAACAATAGGTGGCGCCATCTTCAGGCAGTTTATCGGGTTGAAAAACCGAGCACCATTTGTAATAATTTTTAAAACTTCGACGAAACTGTTGCTGCGAATGTATCGTTATATCTTATCTTATTTTAGTCAGTATCTGTACACATTTTGCCCTTTTCACACGTCTCTTGCTGAATTATTGTTACACATGTTCTCTGTGTTATTTATTATATTAAAACTTTCAAATGGTTGAATTGCAAATAGCAATGGTACGTTTTGTAATTTTTTTAGTTAGGGCTTAGGCTGGTTTTAGTCTTACGCCGACGGCACGCGCACCATCAGCGCCGATGGCCGAGATATATGAACTTCTAGGAAGGGTTTTTGAATGACGCGTAGCTATCAGCGCGCACGGCGGTCAGCGCTGATAGCTACGCGGCCGTACGCGTCGCGCGTCGGCCCCGCGTAGCAGTCGGCGCTGACGATCGCACGAGTGCCTCTGCTTTCAGTGAGCGTTCTAGTCATAGAATACTATATACCCGAGAAGAAAGCCGTGTCCATATAAAAAAGAGGGGGACACAAAAATTTGCGCCATCTAGTTGGAGCCCTTTGCCAAATACAAGTTTACGACGCAGAGCGGCAAGTTTAAATTGACGTAGCGGGAAAAATCAAATCGGAGACTCATTCGTAGCGGAAAATTCAAAATACTTGTACAAAAAATGTTCCAAATCATTGGCTGAGCCACTGTCACCGGCTATCCAGTTAAATTGTAATTTATTTAACTTGACAAATTGGTGACTTATCAGCTCAGCCCATGACTTGGACATTTATTTGTACAAGAATCTTGAATTTCCGCTACCAGTCTAGTAAAATTACAAAAGCAAAGGTAGACTGAAGCAAAAAGCTTTATTGTTTTATAAATAAAACATTATCATAAATATAATATCATTAACGAGTTGACTCTGTGATCATAAAACAATAAAGCAATTGTAGAAATTCAAGAAAAATCACAATATAATAATAACAATTTTATTTGTTTCTTATGAATCCAACACACTTACAATTTAATATTACAGCAAAGGTATTTTATAAGTAACAATACAAGATTGCAAACCACCTATTAATCATTAACAGTTATTAAGTAGTGATTATCTATAGGTTAAGAAATTACAAGTGATTGTTTCAAATAACGGTACCTACTTAAGGTTTCACTCATATGCTTGGGACATTATTTATTGAAAAGAACAATAGATGTTTAAGAAATAAAATTTGTGTAAAATAATAATATTGCCCGTCTCCAAGTGTTAATTTATCAATACACAGCAAATTCTGTAGGACTATGTAGGTACTTCGCTTCATAAACTTAAATAATCCTAGACCTGATGTCATTAATTACTTTGTTTTTCTATACATAACATAATTATATATATTTTCTCAATTAGTAGTATTAGGAGAAATATTCCAAATAATATACAACACAAATTGAAGTACTGTTCTGTTATATAAGTTATAAGAAAAACATATTTGGTTTAAGTATGTTGGTAGTTTATTTATTTATTTTTTGGGTATGATTTAGTTATGATTTTTTATATACGATCCCCAAGCCGCCTGCCAAGCGTGGGGATTATGGCAACACCCCTATATTAAGGGGGAGGCCTTCGTCCAGCAGTGAATGTTTTATGGCTGATGACGAGGTATTATTTAAGTACACGGGTGAACTTTTTTACCCTCATGAAAAATGAGGGTGTAGTGTACTCATATCATTATGAACAACTTTTAGTATGGGCAAACAAAATCGCGAAAAAAATCAGCTCTTCCATACATTTTGTCCAAGGTCAATGAACTTTTTTATGGAACAGTAGTTCACCCAGAATAGCAAGTTTATTTATTTTTTAAAATATTCATTTTTTTTTGTAAAGCTAGCCTAGTACCTTCTGCAGCATATATCCGATTATTTACTGTGCAATACCTATTAACACATATGTGAAATACAGAGCTCTTTAAATATTCCGTATTGTCATTATAATGTAAATTACACACTATTAAAAAATCAAATATATCCGGAGGTATTTGAGCCGTTATGAGCATTTTGAGATTATTTTTGTAGGACTCTGTCGACAGCAGCGCATTTGTGACTAGTGCACACTTTTCTACACATTCTACCAATTCTTTACTGGCATAATTTAAAGATTTTTTATATTGATTATATTCTTTGTTTTCCACAAAGTTGTGGAGGAGACTTGGCTCTGGTGCCATAAATATTGTTTTGCAAAGTTGACATTTATCGAGTTTATTTTTGTTATTTTTTATTAAGAATCCGCACACATATGCGCATGCCTGCATTTCTGCAGTATCTTGGTTGGGCTCTTCGATCGTATTCAGGTCGAATTTTGATTCGAAAAGTTGCTCTAGCTGTGATGAGCTGCTGGTTTCCTTTTCAGGCACTGAGAGTAAAGTTCTAAAATTATTCATGATTGCTTCATTGTTGTCGTCTGCGCAGTTGCCAGAAGTAACGTGGGCCAAATTGGATATTACTGTGGTTTTGATTCCTCCAACAAATCCACTTGTTGTGGGATTTGTGTTGGACCCACAGTTACCTCTGATAGACCCAAACAAATTTTCTAACGGGTCTTGTTGAAGCCGCCTAGTCGCTAGGCTTTTAATGTCATTGTGTTTTTCCTTTATGGTTTTCCATAAAAATTCAATGCCATTTATTGTCCATAACCATCCGTCTATTGAGGGTGGTTTTCTTGGACATCCTATAAACTTAATTTCTTTGAAGAATGTCCTCATTTCTTTAAAAAAAATTATGTGTGGAGAACTGTCCGACATGTTTGTGCTAAAAATTTTTCCTCTGCGACAATCTGGACTGCTGCTATTGCACAGGTCAAAAAGTTTGTCCATTTTGAGTACAACATTTGCTGTCACCACAGCGCTTGCTGGTAACTGTCCTGGAAAATTGAAAAAAAGTATTTATTGAGGTATCATATTCAAACCAAATATAGTGGTAAAAGTAATAATTATGTTCAAAATACAAATTATATAGATTTAATAGGGTACAATAAACATGTCATATATTTTTATTTGGCACTAGCTGTACCTGCGGCTTCGCTCGCGTGGACCAAGTAGCTTTATGCGCATGACCTTATTTTACTTTAAATAACAAAGTTACGTTTAAGAGGGTTTAAATTCGGGTGATCATTTTGTAACGATATCTTCGTGCATAATAACAATGTTGTATCTCGCACCATCTTACACTTGCCTCTCTAAAGATAGATACTTTCATTATGAAGGCATGCAGTCTTATGTTGTATTTTCTAGATAATCAGTATTCTAGGTCGGGTAGATGGGATATTCGTGTTGGTTCCGTGGCGACAAATGCCCCGCGCACGCAACCAAGAGGTATCACGATTCCACGCCTTTTAGCTGTTTTCATGTTCATGGGCATTGGTCAGTTTTCATCCCAGAAGGAGTATTGGACGACAAAAGGCTACTTAGCAATGCCCAAATTCAAGAACCTGATGTCGTACGATCGTTACATCTTGCTGCACAAGTTCTTTCACTTTGTTGATAATTTTGATGTGAGTCAGGAGGATCCGCAAACTGAAAGGACTGTGTTGCCAGCGAGATTAGCGAAGTTAGCCCCGGTGATTACGCATCTCAACCAAAAATTCGCCTCCCTCTACAACATGGATAGGCAAATTTCCATCGATGAGTCTTTGACCTTATTCAAGGGCCGCTTGTCCTGGGTTCAGTCAATAAGGTCGAAGGCTGCGCGTTTTGGCATAAAATCATACGAGCTCTGCGAATCGAAAACCGGCTATATGGCGAAATTCCAAATATATACGGGGAAAAACTCTGAGGCCAACGTCAGCGTTGCTCCTAGTGCCGATTTGGGTGGCAAGACTACCAAGTTGGTACTCGAGTTATTGCAAGGTCTCGAGAATCGGGGGCACTGCGTTACGATGGACAATTTTTATAATAGTCCAGCGTTGGCGCGGCACCTCAAGAGCTTGGGGTTCGATTGCGTGGGAACTTTGCGCGCAAACCGTAAGCACGTGCCTAAAGAGCTCTCCAAGTTAGCGAAGAACGCGAGAAAGGGGACCATCATCGCTCGCCAATCTGGTGATGTTTCCGTACTTGCATGGAAAGATACCAAATGGGTGACGCTGATCTCCACCTATCACGACGACGCTACCTTCCAGGGAACTAAGGCCGGTAAGCCCCTGGTGAAGCCTGTAGTCGTGCGTGATTACAACAATACAATGGGAGGTGTTGATCTAAAAGATCAAAAACTCTCAATGTATTTGTTGGAGCGAAAGAGATGTCTGAAGTGGTATGTGAAGATGTTCAAGAGGTTGCTGAACGTGTCCATACACAACGCCTTCGTTATGTACTCGTATTCACTGAAACGCCAGAACAAGCTGCCCGTGACGCATCGTGAGTTCCGCTACGCGCTGGCTAATTCTCTCGCTGAACGGCACCGCCCCGTTGAGACCGAGATAATTAGCGAGCCCGTGGGTACGGAGATGAGGCTGAGGCGGAATGTAGTGCACGTTCCAGGGTACCATCGAGGCAAGGGTAACGCAAGGATTTGCAAAGTTCACCTCAGGCAAAACATCAGGAAAGACGTGCGTACGAAGTGCGAGACCTGCGACGAGTTCATGTGCTTTGAGCCCTGCTGGACGGAGTGGCATTCGTTGCCAGAGCTCGAAGGGCGTGAAGTCCTCAGGCGGAAAAGGAAGCGCACATAAGTACTCGCCTCTTTTTTGTGAATGGTGTGTGAAAGCGAGATTTGAGAGTGCTTACTTTGTGATTCATATTTCCCAAGCAATCGCCTTGCCATAATTAGGACAATTGTCAGCCGTGTTCAATTGTAAATACCAGATTTTACTCTTGGATTAGTCGTCACTAGGCAGAGTTGTTTTTTTTTATGCGCTTAGTTGGGCTGGGGGGGCTTTGGGAGGTTTTCATGTATGTATGTAAGTATGCAATACAATACTCTTTTGGTGTGGAGCTGTCAAACCCATGAATATAGTAAACAGTCGCATTTCTTTGTTTTTCATGTCGCTCATTGCCGCACTGTCCCGGGCAAAGTAGTTGTTATTATTTCATCTCTTGTTTGTCTAGGTTATCTGGTTAGGTTAGTGAGGTAACTGTGTGTGTGTATGTGTATATTTTTTTGTGTATTTTTGTGCTGTGTTTACTTTTTTTGTATTTTTCCTCGTAAACACTGGAAATAGTTGACAGCACAATGTTATGTTTACCGTTTGCTGCTTTTTTACTGTATTTTTTCTCGTAAACACTGGAAATAGTTGACAGCACAATGTTATGTTTACCGTTTGCTGCTTTTTTACTGTATTTTTTCTCGTAAACACTGGAAATAGTTGACAGCACAATGTTATGTTTACCGTTTGCTGCTTTTTTACTGTATTTTTTCTCGTAAACACTGGAAATAGTTGACAGCACAATGTTATTTTTACCGTTTGCTGCTTTTTTATTGTAATAAATAATAAAAAATGTCAATAGCTATTTCATTTCTACTGTAATCTCCTTTTTATTGTACTTTTTCTCATAAATATTGGAAATAATAAAAATTGTCAATAGCTATTTCATTTCTACTGTGATCTCTTTTTTATTGTATTTTTTCTCGTAAATATTGGAAATAAAAAAAATTTTTTTGTGTGTTTGAGTGTATTTTTTTATATAATAATTTTTATTTCAATAAACTGTTTTATTTTTACAAGAAATTCTCATTATAGTAAGTCGCTGTATACTATACCTACTAACTACTAATCATAGTTGATGATGCTGATGATGATGACTAGCTATAGTTGATGATGCTGATGATGATGGCTAGCTATAGTTGATGATGCTGATAATGATGGCTAGCTATAGATAACGATAGTCGCACAAAACTATTTTTTTTCTCAAACACGATTTCATAAATAAATGATTCTATTATAATACCTACTAGAACTAGTTGATGATGATGTTGATGATATGACACAAAACTAAAATTTTTTCGAAAAGAACACGATTTCATGTAAACAATTTATTTTTGCATAACACGTATTCTTTGAGAATCTACTCAAAGAACACGTAATACCTACTAGTACTACTTGATGACGATGATGATGATTATAATACGAATGTCTAATATAATTGTCACAAAACTGACACTTTTTCGTAAAGAATACGATTTCATGTAAACAATTCATTTTTGCATAACATTTTTTTTCACAAGGTCGACGGCCCGTGGAACGGTTCGAGCTTAGTCGGTGCGCGCGCAAATTGCCGATGGCGGTTATTTTTTGACGTGGCGTGTTTTCCCTCAAATTTATAGTTTTGTGTGGTGAATTAGTTGATATTATTATGTGAAAATGTTCAGAAAACATCAGAGCATGTTTTGATAGTGGTGTGCATGTGAAATAATAGTGATATCGCACCTTCGGTAGAACAAGGGCACAATTGTCAAAAATTGCAAAAATGAGTTAAGTATACAGAAATGCCTTAAAAATGCTATTTGAACTGGAGGAACAAAGACAGTCATTTAATTCCTTTAAAAATCCGCTAGGCGAAAATAGTGACTTTGTCTTATTGGTGCCTTTTTACTACTCTCTTGGCTGGACATAGTCTCATTGGTCAGTTGCGCCGTCGGCGGGGAGAGAGGCAGTCGTCACTTGGACCGCTAACGTCGTAAAGGTAAATATGCCCTTTTAATTTTTTGGTTTCTGGAGCGACAATGCCACATCTATTACACTTATGCCTAATTTATAATTTTAAAATTGGAAGGACAAAGTCGTTCAGACAGTTATGCCCTTGTCCGTTCAAGATTTGTTTTATTCCTTGGTCTTAAAAGTAAATGTGTTTTTGTCATTCCAATTGCAATGCTATTTTGCTAGACTTAATGACAATTACGTTTTTGTCATTCCAAATTGACTTGATTTAGTATTAATGTTTGTTATTTAAGTTAATGAAATAAATTTGTATTATTTTTTAATACAAATTTTGTGATAAATTTTCTGTTTATTTATTAGTATTGGTATTTTTATGTATTTACGACTAGTAGGTATGCATTATTTGTGAATTGTGATATGAATAGTTTCTTTGTATGATTTAAATTTTAATAAAATTTTCAGAATTTAAAATGGGATCTCGTAGTAAAAAAATTTTAATGATGCTTAATGACGAAAATAATTTGCAAATCAAAGAAACTGACACAAATTCTAATAGATCTTGTCGCGAAGGAGATGTGGGCTCTAAGAGAGCAGCAAATTCAATCGAAAACTCGTCAATGTGTAAGTATATTGTTGCTATTTCTTAATTCATATTGGTATGTTACTTAAGTTTTTTATATAAATATATATTTTTTTACAGCTAATAACATGGTTGAAACATGGATAGATATGAATATAAAAAACCAGGGTCCTGTTAAATCAATGGAAGGCATCATTTCAGAAACAACGGATACACCTATTGAATCATTACCGTCACCTCTTCTAGATTTCGAGAATTCTGATGTTGAAAAAATGGAAAATAACAATTTTGGAACAGAAATTTCTCCTGCGGTAAATACTACAGGTAAGATAATAAAACTGCTATACAAATATCTGGATTATTTCATGTGTAAAGTAACTGAGATATTATTATTCTTTCATCACCTTTTTAGAGGTTGCAAGTGAGCTTAACTCCTCAAAGAGTGGAGATTTTTCACCATCTGAAGGATCAGATTATAAACCGCCACGAACTGTGAAACATAAGAGTATATTTAAAACTAGATCTCCCAAACGTAGCACCTCGTCCAGTTCTTCAAGTTCCAGCAGTAGCTCGTCTAGTTCCAACAGCAGCAGCTCATCTAGTTCGTCGAGTTCTTCTGACACTGATAATAGGGGTAATATTGATGAGGCTGATGGTAATACGGAAAGTGTTGAAGTTTATAACGACCCAGGACCCCTTGTGGATACGAGTGAAGATCACACTGAGCAAGTAATTAATAAAAAGCAGTCAAGAAAGCGACAAAAAAATACACAGCAATGGAAACAAGCTGTTTCAAAACGTTTAAAAAATAGTGGCCAAGAATACACGACCAAAAGAGGCAAGATCGCACCAGCAAAATCCATGCGCCCTCCATGCAAAACCTCGTGTCGTCTGTCTTGTTCTACTAAAGTTTCTTTTGAAACGAGGAGTGTGATTTTTAAATCCTACTGGGAATTGGGAACACACCAAAGGCAAAGAGATTTTCTTGCATCATGTATTAAAAAACAAAATCCTACAACCCGAAGAATCAAGATCACAGCAAATAACACATTTAAACCACCGAGGAAACCGAACTCAACCTATCATTTTCTGATAAATGGTGAGGAAATCAGGATTTGTAAGACTTTTTTGCTGAATACTTTATGTATTGGTGAAAAAACATTGCGGAATGTAATTGACAAAATATCTGATCAAGCCTTGTTTATAATGAGTCCTGCCGATAATCGTGGAAAGCATAATAACCATTGTAATTTAAGCGATGAAGTCGTGAAATCGGTCCGAAATCATATAAATTCCATTCCTAGAACAGAAAGTCACTACTTAAGGGCTAATACAACCAGGGAATATATAGATGGAAGTTTAACTATAGCGGAGCTTCATCGTGATTACAAAAAGATTCAAGAAACCGCTGGAAAGGAATTTGCAAATTATGATGCCTACTATCGAATTTTTAATACTGATTTCAATCTTGGTTTGTTTATTCCCTGAAAAGATCAGTGCGATGAATGTGAGGCGTACAAAAACTCTAACGATAAGGAACCACTGATGGAAAAATACAAAAAACACCTAGAAGAGAAAAGTTTAAGCAGATTAGAACTAAAACACGACACAGAACAATGCAAAAATAGTGATTCTAATAATATAGTTGCCATTTTCGATCTACAGGCAGTCTTACCTTGTCCAATTGGCCAGTCATCAGCTTTCTTTTATAAGTCCAAGTTAAATTGTTACAATTTTACGGTGAGGACTCATTTTCTAATTAGTTAATTATAGTGTTAAAATTAATCAATTTATGTTCGAATGTACCTAATGTATATTTTGTTTTAGGTATCCAATATAAAAGACGATACCACAATTTGCTTTTTCTGGCACGAGGGTCTTGGCAAACGCGGCGCCAATGAAATAGGAACATGCCTTTACAAGTTTTTGGAGGATCTTTCTAACAAACAACCAGATAAAGACATAATATTTTATTCGGATAATTGCTGCGGGCAGCAAAAAAATAAGTAAGTTTGTTGCCTTTTATAATACAATTAATTTACAGTAGATTTAGATAAATAGGAGTGATTGTTGTTATAATTCATACTGAACAATATAGGTAGGTAATGTACTTATAATGTAAATAATTATTTCTACTTGTTTCAGATTCGTTTTTGGAATGTATTATTATGCTGTCAACACATTGCCTATAAAGTCAATAACACACAAATTCCTTATTAGGGGTCATACCCAGAATAAAGCTGATGCCGTCCATTCTGTAATAGAAAAAAACGTTAAGCGAGCTAAAAAGGCTGGACCTATATACACTCCAGCAGAATACATCAGTCTTATTAAAAATGCTAAGAAAAAGGGTGTTCAATTTACCGTTAAAGAAATGAATTTTGATTCTTTCATTGATATGAAGCTGTTATCTGAAGATATTAATTTGAATGTAAACAAGGATGTTGAAGGAAATACTTTTAAAATATTGGATACGAAAGCGATCAAATTTATGAAAGATTCAGAGATATACCAATTTAAGTGCAGCTACAAAACCGACAATTGGACAGCAGCGAGAATTCGAACAGGTCGTATCGGTAATAAAAAAAAGTGTGAAAGATGTCACACTAAACCAGCTCTATAAGGAAAAGTTACCAATCCCTCACAGAAAAAAAGAAGACATTCGTCAATTGATATCCTCAAATATAGTTCCTAAGTTCTATGAACAATATTTTAACAACCTTTTTTAAGAAAAGGAGAGAGAGCTAGAACTGATTCGTTAGTAAGAAAAAAATAATTGTTATAAAGATATTTTTATATTTTTTAATTAATATTTTTTGAAGTGTGATTCTAAAGAATTTCATTTGCATAACAGTGAATCTTGTTAAAAATAATGTCACTGTTATTTTTGTTATCTTCTATAATTCTATTTTCATTGTGATTCCAAAGAGACACAAACGTGAGATTATTGACGACTGATTAGTAAGACTATAATGATAGTTTAAGTATTATATTTCGTGAAAGTTACTACATTTTTTTTACTTTATAAGAAAATAAAAAGTTTATACGGAAAAACAAGGTATTTTTATTCGAAAATCATCCTAAATTAAAGCTCAAATTTAGTCCTAATTACAAAATAATATACATTTTGGTAGAACAAGGGCACAAATGTATCCCTTCCTTAAAATTAAAATTAATTGAAAAAAAACTAAAAGTTCTTAATTCTTGTTAACTATACGCCTAAAAAGGATATAGTATATAGTTTATATCATGCAAAGAAGAAAAAACTTTCGAGCAATATTAACAGAGCAAGACCTCACTGAATGCAATAAATATCTTAAAATAGCTCTCCTGTAAAATAGCAAAAACTGCAATTATGCCCTTGTTCTACCGAAGGTGCGAATGGTGGTTATTTGTGCCTAAAACTGGGCGAAGGGTGCACGAAAAAGGTAAACAAGAATGTTTGTTCACAGCAAATGTTTTATTGTATAAATTGTATGTATTTATGTTGTTCCCTGGAAGGATAACAGAAACCTACAATACAAGCTTTGCTTAGTGTAGGTTCTGTGTAATCAACCTATTTTGTTAACGCAAGCCAAGCAAAATCTGTCTTTGTAAACATGTCCAAGAGATGTTATAATGTAATAATTATTACTTTATATTTTAAGTGGCTTTGTAAATGGAAATAAATATTATTATTATTATTATTATTATTGGTAAGTTTTTTCAGTAATCACATAATGTTACAAATAAACTAGCATTCAGGGGGCTTCTATTGGTATATAAATCTAAGCATATTATTACGTAGAAGATGAGATATTCCTAAGTTTTCATAGACACTCCCCCAATTTTGGCGGGAAAACAGATGTACTGCGCGCCCGGGGCACACAGCGGCGCGGGGCCGCGCACGCCTAAGAGGTTAAAGCTGCGATTTTGATAAATGTTATGTGTGGATGTGCTAGTGTTGCGCTAAATATTGACAATCTCGAGACGGACTTAACGAAAGTAAACATTTTTTTACAATATCGAATTTCATTTATTCTAACTTATCAGCTTGTCTAAATAAATATGTAGGAAGGAAGGATAGGAAGTCAAGTTATAGCATTAGGAGTACTAGCACATCATTTAACGAAACCATAACTAGTAAGCATTGTTTTGGTGTTCTAGCAACTGGCACCACCGATTCGGGTCTCTTATGACTTAAACAGTTTATTTTCGTAACTACATAGTTTTAGGTAACTTAGAAGGTTAAGTTTAGAAAGTACAAGTTACTGTAGAATAATTTAATGAGACTTCATGCAGATTTACACACTAATTGTATTGAGGTGGTACAACTAATAAGACTGAAACTTATTGCCATACGTAGATTTATTTATATTGCTACTTTAGACTTATCCTAGTTTGACTGGCGCGTTGGCGTAGTTGGTAGTGCGTCTGTGTGTGTAAAATGTTCCGAATATTTATTTTTTATTAATAATAAACGTGGTAATTATGTCAATTATGTAAGTAAGGGCAAATTTGCCAAAGAAACATGTTGATTTTGATTCAAATATTTGGTCTAATTCCATTCACCATGTCAGACACAATGTTGTGCAAATATGTTAACTATTGTTATTTTAGAATTTGCCTAGTTTAATTATTTTAATAATGTCAATTATGGGCCAATTTGCCAATAAAACAAGTTGATTTTATTTTAAATATTTGTTTATTTCCATTCACCAATACAATTAGGTATACAAGAGGCGCTTCGATTGTGCTAGTTACAATGTGTGTAGTAAAGGAACAAAATACAAATCCGATTCATATCGAGTGACCACAAGTTTACATTTAACATCACACGGCGAACACACGAACTCTGAACTTAAAATTGATTTATAGTTGCTTTTGAAAATATTTAGATAAGAGGAGAAGATTGGAAGGTCAAAAGCATTTACTAAATTATAAAATTTCTTACAATAAATATATATTTGGTTTTCTTCAACTTTGATACATATAACCTCCATTACTTCTTTTTTAACCGTTAAAAAATATTTATCTGCCCTTTGATTAGATAAAATAAAATCATTGAAATGTAAAACTAAATTCTTTGTGCTTTTTTTTACATACGGGTAATTAGAATGTGTCTGGTCAATAAATTGTTCATGATCCAAAATTTCGTACTCTTTAAGTCTTTTAGCAATTTGAGATAGTGGTTTATTACCTTGTCTTAACAATTTTTTTATTAAGTATAATTTATTTTCAAATTTATATGCATTGTATGTTTGTAACGTTCCGAAACGTCGAACTTCAGTAACAACATGAGTTAAGTTGTGGACGTTGCTAGTTATATAGTCAATACCGTAAAAATCCCTAAAAAAATAATGTTTCGTAAAGTATTCCAAAAGTTTCTCTGCCAAAGGTAGCAATGTAAAGTATTCCTCACTAGAACATATTGTTATTGCACAAAATAATGTGAGAAAATGTTGCATAGCATCTTTCTTTAACACTTTTTGTAATATCGCCACACTTAAATAATGAAAGAAGGTTCTAAACTCTGATCCTTTTCAATGAATTAAACTGTCCAAACCTCGAACAGCTCTATGGATCTCAGTTGGAGTTTTGCAGGAGTTTAAGAAAGTTTTGACTGCGTGAATATCACTCGAACACCATTTGGTAACCTTTTTACCGAAATTGCCATCTCGCCATCCAACGAGCAATCTTTTTACTATACCCAAGTCAATCAAATGCAGGGAATCGGAAACAGGAAATGATTCTACCATGTCAATCGGTAGTTCTAATAAAGGTGAGTCGAATTTGTGATGGTTTCCATACTTCTTTTCTCTAAAATCCTTGTCATTCCGTAATGGACAGTTGGTGTCAGGAAATATCACAGTGTGCGAAACATGCGAATATTCCCCCACAACTGTGCACTTAAGGCAACCATGTTTTCCATTATAATTACACACACCTGGAAAAAAATACTTACATGAAAGACTAAATCCGAAAAACTGTAAATACTAGTAAATAATAACATAATCTTGAATAAACACGGCGGTTACAATAAAACCCCATAATCATTAGATTTGATTTGAGACAGTTGGGAAAGAATAACGAAATCTTCTCCCTACTTACTAATAACACATTATGGCAAATAGCAAGTAGATACAAGTGTATACCTACCTTTTATCATAGCTCTGGCAGGAGAATCGCATACAAAGCATCTCAATGACACTGAAATTTTTCTATTTCGTATGTTAATGCCATCGTGAAGCATACCGCCCATTTCTTCAATAAAAGCTTTTAAAAATTCATGCAAATCTTTTGGTTTAGTTGAACCTAGATAAATTCCACAAATAATAGGACTTAAGCGAGGCATTTCAAAAATACTGCACAATATAGGCCAAAATTGTTGTTTGGAGCTTTTGTAAATAGGCACTCTGTCTATGTTTACTAAAGTCGATATATTTTCCAGTATAACTTTAGAATTTTCTAAACTTTTTATAATACTATTTTTCAAATTATTGTGCCAGTATTCACCTGGATCGACGAAGCTTATTGTAATTTCTCTCGGTGTAACAAGTAGTGAGCGTGGATCTATAGGCATAGCGTTAGGAGTAATTTGGTTTAAAATTAGAAATAAGTCTTTTAAAGCTACATGACTACATTTGTGTTTCAGCGCCCAAATTCGTATTTGCTCGCGATAGCTCCATTTTCTTTGACATTCGACATACTCAGGTTTATATTCAGTATCGCTGTCCGAGTCCACATAATTGCATCTAGAAGAAAGAAACAAAAAATTACGCAAAGAAGGTTATTTTACTTTATTTTTATAATATGCCACACCAAGCTATAACTTACTCTTCCTCTGTAACTGGTCCGTTATCACTAATTGAGAAAACAAAATCTACGGGGCCCTCGCTTGTGTTTGTTGAACTCGAACTTGGCGCATTATTTTTGTTTGTTTCCAATGAATCCCTTAAAGAATAAATTAAATTAATAGTTTTATAAATAAAAGCTAAATTACTCTCACCTAATTGAGTTAAAAAATACTTACGTGTTATTTAATATTTCAATTACAGAATTCTCACACAGAGTTGTCTTTTTTAATTTCTGCATATTCTGATAAAGTCTCCGTACTTTCTTGCGATATCCACCAGTTCTTTGTTTGAACTTCCATGCTTTCAGATCCATATTTCTTTTAAGCTGGCTCAAATATTTTATAAAATGTGATTTCTCCAACAAAAATGGCAGAATGTATCCAAATAAGTAGGAATTGTCGCTTTGTCGCTGGTACTATTGCGAAGCCTCAATATCGCTATTAGTAAAACAGCCAAATTGCTACTTAAGTCTGCGCAAAAGTACAAATCACTTCTGCAATGAAACTTTCAGTAGGAGAACAGTGATAAATATTTTTTTTATGCAGTTCCGTTAAAAAGACTGCAATTAAGGTCTTTATGCGGTTCTGAAGCGTACAGCAGCGGCAATAGATTTTTTTTTGCAGCTTTAAGCTTTAACATACATGTTTTAACTCTCTTTTAAAGCTATAGACGGCAATGGGTTGTAAAATGAACTCTTATAAAGCCTAGAGTGGCATTTGGTTCAGTTTCTGCTACCACTAGTGATATTTATAGCTATGAGCAGTTACGGAAGCAATAGTAGAACTTAAAACCACTTTCTGAACCCCTAAAGCGCTACTGTACAGCTAAAAGTTGCAAAATAGGCTGCTATTTCCACTAGTGTGCTAGTTGGGGTGGCATGAATTCTTG
The DNA here is from genome assembly GCA_905404285.2 of Erannis defoliaria. Taxonomy (NCBI): domain Eukaryota; kingdom Metazoa; phylum Arthropoda; class Insecta; order Lepidoptera; family Geometridae; genus Erannis; species Erannis defoliaria. Next base: position 2,283,227 of record FR990066.1, on the reverse strand, counting down.
AATACGATGACTTAAATTCCATAGTGAACTCGCTAATTTCATATCAACTGCGATACGATACTGAATTTGAAATTGGTAATATTAGAGTAGTGAATGTCAATTAAATTACGCGACCGATGATTACTGCAACACCACCCAGTTAAAATCGCACTCAGGGCAGTATAAGCTCGGTGTCTGGAGGTAAGGTAGGAAGTGCACTTGCCGATGGTACAGAATATAGTCAAAGTTCGGCGACTACGTTCGAAATATTACAGTCACCCGCTGTCTTAACAAACCTGATGATAAGGGACAAAGCATCCTCCGACATTCCAACACGATCAAATTTGAGTCAAGACAGTAACGTGTCTGTCTCCGTTCTGACCTCAGTACCGTCGTTTGCAAAGGTAGTAAAAAAAATACTAACAAAAACAATTACCACTGGTGCTATACAGACGCGCAAACAGAAAAGATGAAAACGATTCCAAGTAAAAAACGGGTGGTAGTAATTGATAGAGTAGATGATTTTAAACTGACTCATTTAAAGCATGGCATGTAGTTGTACTCGATCGATTAGAATCAGATCAAAACAAACCATCGTCGACTACAAAAAATAAGGGGCCGACCTATTAAAAATAAAGGGGGTCGCAGGAGGACACTAGAAAATGCACATCTGGATGCGGTTACTAAATATACATTAAAAAAAATCCGGTTGTTCATCGCGAATCTGTAAAAATTACACGAAAACTAATCCAGATATAAATAGCGATTCTTTAAAATAATACAGTAGTGCATCGCAACGCTGTTCAAATTCAAAGATATAATGAAAACCACCCCGAGGTTAATCAGTTGGCAACACAAAGGTATGTAAACCGCAATGTTGAAGTTCCTTTACGCAGGTCACGAAATTTGATAGGCGAGAAACGGAACGATGAATTAAAAGCGATTAATTCGTTCTTACTAGAAAAAACATCGTTAAAAACGTCGGATACACACAAATGTCAACATTGTCACGCGCCTCTTTTTGATGAGGGAATATCAAGGATCGAATGGTGTTGTGGATCCGGCGCCAACAATGTTCATAACTTTACTCCTATATCGGAATATTTTTATAAACGTGAGGATTTTGAAAAAAGACCTCGAGCTTATAATAATCTATTCTCTTTTTCAGCTTTAGGGAGTTTTCATGGTTTTCATCAACCACATGGGATAGCCTTTATAAAAATACAAGGTCGCGTGTATCATCGCGTTTTTTACTTGGCGTACGATAAATCTACAAATAACATCGAGTTATACATAAACGATTCCAAAGAACGGGAGCACTTGGAAGCTGAGCAAAGTTTAAATTTAGTAGTCATAAGGTTCATCACAAACTATTTACACAATGTAAACCCATATATAGAATGATTCAAAATTTGAAAACGATTTAAAAAACATTGTATTTACATCAGATTGGGATGATGACAAAGACGGTGCTGTATTTATTGGCGGGGGCTATACAGTATCTTTCTGGCGTTATACTCGTACCTATACAACAGTTGACGGACAAAACAAGCAACATACTTACGCGTAAATTGCAAAATATTACCTTTTTAATAGTCACGCGGTTTCATGAAAATAATAAAAGCAATGGAACGGTGTGGCATGAATTCTTGAATACGATGACTTAAATTCCATAGTGAACTCGCTAATTTCATATCAACTGCGATACGATACTGAATTTGAAATTGGTAATATTAGAGTAGTGAATGTCAATTAAATTACGCGACCGATGATTACTGCAACACCACCCAGTTAAAATCGCACTCAGGGCAGTATAAGCTCGGTGTCTGGAGGTAAGGTAGGAAGTGCACTTGCCGATGGTACAGAATATAGTCAAAGTTCGGCGACTACGTTCGAAATATTACAGTCACCCGCTGTCTTAACAAACCTGATGATAAGGGACAAAGCATCCTCCGACATTCCAACACGATCAAATTTGAGTCAAGACAGTAACGTGTCTGTCTCCGTTCTGACCTCAGTACCGTCGTTTGCAAAGGTAGTAAAAAAAATACTAACAAAAACAATTACCACTGGTGCTATACAGACGCGCAAACAGAAAAGATGAAAACGATTCCAAGTAAGAAACGGGTGGTAGTAATTGATAGAGTAGATGATTTTAAACTGACTCGTTTAAAGCCTGTAGTTGTACTCGATCGATTAGAATCAGAACAAAACAAACCACCGTGAGTGCACGGTAATATTTTGGGCGATCAGCCCGTGGGTGGAGAATTTTCTGCCATAATTAACACAGAAAGCGAACAGTACGTCCCGCGTTCCATAGCTACATGGAAAATCGGATATCGGAAACCACATACTGTCGATATCATGCATACTTTGTTATGAAAGCTTAATACCCGCTTTTATATACTGTTACGCTCTGCTTTTGAATAAGCCGCCTTTTTTCTTAACACCAGAGGCACAACCCAAACCGGCCAACAGCCGTGAGGGATCGACCATAACGTTTTTTTTTCTCCTACCTCACGCTTAGCGTCTGTCAGTGTCAAATTCAAAAGAGTTTTGACACTTGACAAACTTAAGTGTTCCAAGTCGAATAATCATACGGGAGAAGCTAGTTTTCCCAAAACAGGATCCACAGGGCGATCACCGTCAAATCTTCCCGCCGCCCTCTCGTTCTCGGCCGGAGATCGGAAGATTTTTTTGGACCTCCTCTCCTCCAAATCCGCCGCGCCGTTACTTCAATCCAATGAATACGAGTTACGGGAAAACCTTGTCGTAGGTCGGGAGATTTTGTATCACGAGCTTAGTGATCACCGGTTTTGCAAACTTATAAATAGCTCGCTCCGAGAAGCCATCGTTCTATTTCTTCTGCAACAATTCCAGTCACAATTGCCTGCCAAATCAAGCCCGAGGACCGGAAGCCCAGGTAAACTACGCCCTTTGTTCTATCGGTTGCGTTATGCGCCATCTTCTAAATTCCTTGTCTGGGCTTAAGATTGTCGTGATTTGTCCACAGGTAGGCGATGCTTTGAGTGTCGCAATTTTACGTCAACGACGAACGGCTGTGGTCCCGGGCCTTCCTATACCGTATTTTGGGTTACCCCAGGTAAGGACCGCCGATTAAAAACGGTGCCACGACGCTTGCCAAACGCCCTTTCTAACCTCCAATTTGTTCTTACAGTTTAATAACTTGTGCAGTGTGCGGTTTAAAAAACCACGTTGCAGAAAAGTGCCGGTACAGAGGATACCGCTGTCAAGTCTGCGGGGTGATAGGACACTTGAAGAAGGTCTGTAAAATGCGCGTGAATAATATTAAGGTAGATCATGACGCAACTGAGGAAGACAACAGCGAGGACTGTCAGGAATGCAAGATATATAACTTAAGGTACGATAGTCTTGAACCATTTATTATTAATGTTTCGATAAATAATAAGACGTGGCCCATGGAGTTGGACTCAGGGGCTGGTATTTCCGCTATCTCCGTTTCATGTTACAAACAAAACTTTGCAAATTATCCAATAACTATTTGCAAAACTAGAATGTGTTTTTATAACGGCCACAAGATCGTTCCAGTAGGATATTTTACAGCGAGTGTGACATATAATAATGTTATTAAAAATATAAAGTTTTTTGTAATACAAAACGGAGGCGCGCCGCTCCTAGGCAGAGATTTTATGTATAAATTTAATTTGAGCATCACATCTATTGATAATAAAAATATAAAGCTAGAACAGTACAATGTGGATTTAGAAAAATTGCTAATGGAGTATAAAGATCTGTGGAGCGATGACTTAGGTAGTTTCAACAAGTTTAAGGTTTCATTAACGCTCAAGGAAACTGCGAAACCAAAAATTTTCAAAGCCAGGTCAATACCCTTCGCGATGACCGATAAGGTAGATGCGGAAATAGACAGGTTAACGTCTGAAGACATTTTAATTCCTGTGAATCACTCGGATTACGCAACCCCGATAGTGCCCGTCTTGAAAGATAACGGAAAGTTAAAAATAGCCGGCGACTACTCACTAACACTTAATAGGGATCTATGTATAGATAGGTATCCAATGCCGCGGATTGAGGGGGTATTCGCTAAGCTAGGGGGCGGGGAGCTATATACAAAACTTGATTTAAGTAATGCATACAACCAATTTATTTTAGATGATGAGTCACAGTTGTTAACGACGATCAACACACCGCGCGGTCTTTTCAAATATACTCGTCTCGTTTACGGTCTTGCTAATGCGCCAGCGATATTTCAAAGGACGATGGAGAATTTACTGGCAGGGATAGAAGGTATAAGCTGCTGGCTTGATGACATATGTCTCACTGCACCCTGCAAGGAGACCCATATAGATAGGCTCCGTGAAGTTTTACTTAGGTTAAAAGAAGCAGGACTAAAACTTCAAAAAGAAAAGTGTGAGTTTTTCAAATCCAGTGTAACTTACCTTGGGTATGTTATAGATAAGAACGGGCTGCAATCGTGTCCTAAAAAGGTGCAAGCTATACTAGACGCGCCTCGGCCTACGACCGTATTAGAGCTAAAAAGATTTTTAGGTATCATAAATTATTACAGGAATTTTGTCCCTGAGGCATCCTCTATCTTAGCACCACTGCACGAATTGCTGAGGAAAGAGGTGCCATGGCACTGGGGCGAACAGCAACAGGACGCATTTGTTGCGGTCAAACGAGAACTAGCTTCTGAGCGCGTGCTGACTCATTTCGACCCAAGTGCACGACTGGTGTTAACTGTCGATGCTGGACCAGCAGGCTTAGGGGCTGTGCTGCAGCAGGGACCGGAGGGCCACGAGCGCCCGCTCGCCTTCGCCTCCAGAACGCTCGCGCCGAGCGAGAGGAATTACAGTCAGGTGCACAAAGAAGCTACAGCTATTGTATTTGGGGTAAAGTAATTTCACCAGTACCTCTATGTGGTAGGAGCGAACCGTTTGTGCTAAAAACGGATCATAGGCCATTGATTGCGATATTTGGGAAGAAAAACGGGATTTCAGTAATGACTGCTTCGCGATTACAGCGGTATGCTATTTTCTTATCCGCGTACAATTACGATATCTGTTATATTTCGGGAGAAAAGAACACTATAGCAGATTATTTTTGTCGGGCCACGGGCTAGGAATAGTCGACAAGGAGGGGTTCGTACTGGCTACCGCGGTGGGAAACAACTGGCTACACGGAAGAGTGGCACAGCTCGGAGTACCCAGTGACGCTCCCGGTGTCGAGAGGGCCCTGGGGCGGGTAGACTTACTAGCCTTGGGAAGGCGGGACGTGGTATACAGCACCCACCCCGATCAGTTGGAAGCTGTAGATATGGCGTACAGGCTGGACACCAGGATATTCCAGACTCTGGCCATAGGAAAGGGGTGGGGAGGTACGTTGCCACCGTTGAGGGCGGGGGCTGCCGAACCTGGGCCGTTTGGTTGGGGTCTTCGGATCCAGTACCGCGACTGGCTGACCCCCGCATACCGCAGCGTCACCCTGAGCAACCGGGTGGTTGGGTTGCTCAATAGTCCCCTGCTAACAGAAGGGACACTGAGCAAGGCCCCGACCGGGGCTTTGCCGATGGCGGGGACCGGAACCCAAGCATTGTTCGGCCTGCGAGGGATTGGTCCAGACTCTGGCCATAGGAAAGGGGTGGGGAGGTACGTTGCCACCGTTGAGGGCGGGGGCTGCCGAACCTGGGCCGTTTGGTTGGGGTCTTCGGATCCAGTACCGCGACTGGCTGACCCCCGCATACCGCAGCGTCACCCTGAGCAACCGGGTGGTTGGGTTGCTCAATAGTCCCCTGCTAACAGAAGGGACACTGAGCAAGGCCCCGACCGGGGCTTTGCCGATGGCGGGGACCGGAACCCAAGCATTGTTCGGCCTGCGAGGGATTGGAGGCAGATTGCCCCCGCGAAGAGCTGCTTCGGAGGCCGAAGGGTCAGATAAGCCCGGTAATGGTGAAGAGTCGGTTTTTCCGCTTGGAGCGCCGCTATCGCAGCCTCCGGGGCCCGCTGCGGCGTCAAGTGGTGCTGGGCTGAAGAGCGCACCAAAGCTCGGAACGGACCCGGCCACGGCGGAGAACTCCCCGGACCACCGGGCTCAGGAGGACACGGCGTAAAGCTCGAGATAACGCCCGACTGGCTTTATACCCTCGGAAAATTTGAGGGTACAGTTAGAGCAGCGGGGGTAAGGGGAGCTTGTGGCTGTGGACTAGCAGGATGGGAGTCGGAGTACGGCAACCTGAACAATAGTCTCAGGCGGTTCAGGTTGCAGGAGCATCCGCAGTGTGACGGTTGTCGGATTCTGGGTGGAAAGACCGGGCTTCTCGAGGACGGGCTGCACCTGCTGATGAGAACAGCACCCCGGAAGGACGCCCTAGCCATGGGCTGGCTGTACCGGCTGCTACAGGAGGTGACTGGGCGGGACGTCTGCAGGTGTAAGTTGCGCGGCCTATTAAAGCTGGTCTCAGGAGAAGCGAAGAGGGGCGGGACGTGGATAAGCTCGTCGTGGAGGTATTTTACCCACTGGGAGCTTATGTTCGGCTACGTACCCTACGCCGGGCCCGGAGAGTTAGAGGGTGAAGTAAAGGAGTGGCTGGTTGACCGCAGGTACACCGGGTCGGGCATCATGCGAGAGGAGGATTACCTCCAGAAGGTGTACTGTGCGGCCACCCGGCTCCTAAGGAAGGAATGGAAGAAACCCCGGGAGCAGGCTAACGCGGACGACTGGGTGCGTGCCGGTAGGTGGATGCGGGGAAAGGCCGGTACGGGCAGAGCAACCACGCTCGGCGTAGAGGGGAAGGTGAGGCGCACGCGGGCTTACAAAGGCGTAGACGCAGCGCTGAAATCCGACGCTCTAATACGCGAGGAGCTGTTCACGCCCCAGGATGAGCAGATGGTCGTGATGCAGAAGAGCGAAGGGGGTAAGATCAGGCCTGTCGTAAAGACCGGCAACGTCCTCAACCGGAAGATGGACTTTCTAAGCGAAGTCGTGGAGGTGGGGCTCGAGGGCTCTACCGTCTCGTCGCTCTTCGCCGGGAACGCCGGCAACGAGGAGATCGACCGCCAGTGGTTAGAGGAGGTACGGGACTCGAGGAACATCAAGGTACCTCTGGACCAGGGTGGCTTCGACCAACATCAAAGCGCTGGCACCATCCTCTCGGTCCTGGCGGCGATAGGAGACGTCTGCATCAGGCCGCTCGGAGTAGACAGTGAGTACGCAAGGGTGTGGGAAGCTATGTGGAACACCCTAACGCAGAAGTAGGTAAGCGTACTCTACGAAGGTAGGCGGTGGAGGTGGGGGAACGGGGTGCCGAGTGGGTGGCGATGGACAGGCCTACTCAACACGCTGTTAAACCTATCTTCCTTGGAGGTGATCAAGCAACACTGCGAGCACACTCTCGGGAGGGCCATCGTGTTCGGGAGAGTGTGCGCGCAGGGGGATGATGTCATACTGACTGTAAGGAGTCTGGATGACATCATCCCTGTCATAGAGGCGTACAACCAGGCGGGTTACGAGGTGCACCCCTCGAAGACCTACTTCTCGAGGGACAGAGGCGAGTTCCTCCGTAGGAGCTACGAGGTAGAGGGTATCACCGGCTACGTTACCCGTACCCAACTGGCGTTGCGCTTCAGGAACCCAATTCTCGAGTCACCCATTGCTGCGGCGGAGCGTTTCCCGTCGCGGGCGCACCTCTGGATGTTGTTGCGCCAGAGGGGCGGTTGCGCGAAGCAAATCGCGGAGTGTTTGCTCGAAGACGCGGAGCAGGCCGGGATAGCGCGGGCAGAGGCGGCCGCCTTCTGCCTGACCCCTTCCTCCGTAGGCGGGCTGGGACTGACTGGAGGCCGCAAGGATGTGGCGGGGTTCGTGCCGTACCGTCCCCGGCGACGCTAGTGGGAGTGTGTCCACTCGCCGAGGCGGTATACCGACGTCCGCGGGCGACGCAGCGCTCGCTCCGATATCAGAGATAGAACCACGCTCCTTCGCATTATGCAATACATCGGCACCCGTAGGTATGTCGGCTGTACGCTGAGCCACCGTGGTGGCAAGAGCTGTGGGCTATAATATACAGTCTATCGAAATTCAAGACATATTTGCGCGGGGCCAAGTTAGTCATCCGAACCGATCATAAGAGTCTGATGTTCTTACAAACATGTAAGTTACTGAGCTCAAGAATGATTAGATGGGTACATTTTCTAGGCAGATTCGATTATACTGTAGAACATGTGTCGGGGAAAACTAACGTTGTTGCGGACACGTTATCACGGGATATTAAGGGGGTAACTGATGTCATTACTACTAAGTCCCCTGGACCAGAGATGAACCTGTTAAGAATTCCCCAAGGACGACAGATTCGCGAACGTATAGATTCATTAACAGATAGACAAAGGGAAGACAACTTTGTCAAGACCGTGTTAGACAAATTAAAGGATGCATCATCAGCCGAGCATAGTCGATACATTGTAACGAACGGTGTATTATATCGCATACATCCTAAGACTCACTCACACGCATTAGTTATTCCCGAGGAGTTACAACGCGATTTGATTATGAGCATACATGAGGAGTTAGGACATTTTGGCCGATTCAAAGTACAGACCCTCATGAGACAGCGCTATTATTTTCCTAATATGACGCGCATTATAGGTCAAACACTGAAGACTTGTGACACCTGTCAAAAATCGAAACAGACGCTAGCTGCACTTACGGGGCCTGTCAAGATAGGTATATCATGGGATATAGGGGATAAGGTTTTTTGCGACATATATGGACCATTATCTAGCGGGCAATACGGTTATCAATACATCTTTGTAATTCAGGACGCTTATAGTAAATTCATAAAGCTATATCCTCTGAGGAAAGCTACGGGACGCTCTTCTCTAGGGTGCGTGAAGAAATTCAATAAAATAATTCACATTAAATTTCTTGTCACTGACCGCGGCGCAAACTTCACGTCAAAGGTGTTCGAAACAGGGTTAATTCAGTTTGGCATGGTGTTGACACACACCTCTCAGCGCAATCCGCGACCGAACACTACCGAGAGGGTCAACAAAGAGCTCGGACGAATCTTTAGGACGTATTGCAACAATTCTCATAATGCATGGGTCAGACTCTTACCTCAGATCGAGGAAAGCTATAACCAAGTCACCCACATTACCACGGGATATTCACCTAACGAAATACTTTGGGGTACGATGACACCACTTAGGACAGACGGCAAACTGGTGAAGTCCATATTAGGAGGGCTTAAATGTACTGAGATAGGAAGAATTCGGGACAAGGCTCGCGAAAATATACGCCGGGAGGTCAAGAAAAGGGATGCACTATATGAAAGGAACCATAGAATCATCCAATTCGAGATAGGAGATTGCGTTAAACTAAAGACTTTCCCACAATCTTGCGCAGATAAGAAAGTTACGCGGAAATTCATGAGGTTGTTTGAGGGACCTTACTTGGTAGGTGTGATTCCATACGAAAATGTTTACACGTTGGTGCATCCAGATACAGGCGCCATCAGGGGAAACTATAATATCATTCATCTGTTCCGGTATTATTGAAATTTCTATGATGGATTATCGACGTAAGATTTCATCCCTACTCGGTACGAGCTACACATCGTACCGGTGTGAGGGGAGATTAATAGCATGCGACCGCGACTATCTGAGTTTCATAACAGAGAGTGGGATTAAAATCAACGCGCTCAAAAACTCCATCTCATCAGAGGGGCTGAAAATACTTTTCTGTTCCTACCTCAACAGCATACTCATTTCCCGTAACCGAGCGCCTTTGTTTGGGGGCGACTGGGATCTTCCGATCCGCTACATGACTGCCTTTACGAAGATGGTTAATACAGTAGAATCCGATCTCGCACCTCGAGTAGACGTCGACGTGAACCATCGTCAATATCAGATGGTAGATCCAGAGGTTGTTACCGGCCTGGGTCTCCCATATATACCAACCTTTGAACAAGACGAGAGGCTTCCTGTCTCAATGCAAACCCTTGGCAATGTACTTAGACTATGTATCCGACAGAATGAACCGGGAGAAGTGCTCGAATTGAACGGTTTAATTATCGCCTCCGCGTTAGTGAGAACAGTAACCCCCGTCTTCATAAATAACGGGGCAGATGACGGCAATGTAAACGTACCTGCGGGTTTCCCGAGTGGTTTAGGAATAGTAGATCTGGTGAATTCCTCTGACATCTCCACCCTGATGTACACCCCTATGGGTGGGGATCCCATGACTATCGCAGAGGGTACAATATTTCAGATTCTAGGCGGCCATTTTCATACGCGTGCAGCCATGACAGGCGTGTACAACATTGAATTCTTCAACATGAGCGCTCCGCGTGGAACGCTCCGAAATCTGATATACAATCACTCCTCATATGTGAACCAATTGCGTGACGCAATCGCGGATATTCCAGCCGCTCTTGAGCCTTTATTCCGGCGCTTCACCCGTGCGCTAGCGAACGGCGCAGCTGATCTTGAGCACCATGATCAGGCATACATTATTGCTCTAAACTTTCCAGACGGCGAAGTTCGTGACTTAATTTTAATGATCATGGCAACGTCATCAATGCTGTAAACTCTCTTGTCACATTCAGGTGTGCCGTGTCCTGCGCCTTACTTAGATTTTCCTTGCTCCAAATCATAGAGATAAAGGTATTATGTTGCGAACACCAAAAAGTAACGTGGGAAGCCTTCTCTCTTTCACTAATGATAGTAAACACGGAAAGGTTGGCACGTGCGGTAGTCAGGTGACCGAAGCACAATAGGACATTAGTATAATAGTGTTGAGGGCTCGAGGGTGTTTTTTTTTTAATTGTTTGTTTATAGTTTAAATGAGGCGCCTACGCACAATAGACTTTTGTATTTTTGAATGGGAAGGGTTTTATGGCCTTACTTGAAAGTTTATTATGGCTGTTAAGGGTATAAACTCGCCAAGTGGCGTCCCCAACAGCGGTATTACACTTAGATTGCAGTTTTAGTATTTGGGAAATATTACAAACAAATGAACAGTTTTCTTTGTCTGAAATATTTGGGGGAATATATGTGATGGAATACCTAGTCGGGATATTTTTTTGTTTTGTCTGCACAAATAACGTTAATTGAAATATTGATGGTTAGAGTATATAACTGTGATTTTATTGAGAGTATTATTTCTATATACTGCCCAAGCAGTATTCATACATCTCAATATGACTGGGACTCTGTCTTTTCTTTAGCAGCTGGTAAAACATTGATTATTGGAGATTATAACGCTCACCATTCAAATTGGTCATACAAGACAGATACCAGAGGCTTAATGATTTATGAGGCAATCATAGATAATAACTATGTAACACTAAATGATGGTTCACCTACTAGACTGAAAATGGTTAACGGTGTACTACAACGGTCAGCGCCTGATATCACTATAGTGTCCTCGGATATTTCTTTAAAATTCGATTGGAAAGTTACAAATGAATCGCTAGGGAGTGATGATCTTATAGTCAAGTTATCATCAATTTCAATTAATTTCAAAATAAACGTTATTGACAGTCCGCCTTCGTGACGATAATTTCACACGGAAATACTGTGATACAATTTGCAAGCCATAAAACCTTTCTAAGTGTTTGTCTTAGCAGAACATGCAACTAATGGGAGTTTTAATTTCTTTATTCTAAGATTGCCTTAACTATGAAAAAACCCTAGCTTGCACAATTTCTAAGACTTTGGCGTCATAAACATGTCAAACGGACCTAGTGAATGTTTATTCTAGTATAAAATGTAGCACGCTGAGTTGCTTAGAACTTAAGTGTCGAACGAATGTGTCAAACGAACTCGGAACAAAAAGAGACCATACATTTACTTGATATAAGGTACCACCCGCAATACCCGCATGGGTATTAAGGCCTTTCGGCTAATAAGGCCTAAACATTGAAAATCTTGTTTAAAATACGACTTTGCGCTCAAGGTCTCACTCACACATGCTTATAACACTGACAAGGCGCTACCAGGCAGCAAACGCTGGCTACCTCATCCCCTCTCGCCAGTGTCGAGCCAAACGTTGCTAGGAGTAGTCGCACGTCACGATTTAATAAAAATTGGCTCCGGTAAAACGTAAGTATTTGTATTATTATTATACTTTTCTACTTACACTTACTGTCTGTATTAGTGTTAATTTACGCTGGTCCCACACTGCCTAATTAACTAATATGGTACATTCCAAATTTTATTTATATCGTTTTTCCTAAATACTTTGCCCATGGGTAATAAGGCCTATAAAAATTTGCAGTAGGCCTTATTATACTTCTAGTTTAAACATCTATCTATATTCTTATTTTAAGTAAATTCTAACAGCTTTTTCGTATCTTACCAATTTATTACAGTGTATTCTAGTTTTATAATCATCGTTTACAGTGTCTAAGATCACGATGCCTCCTAAACGGGCATTGTGGTCACAAGAGGACCTGGTCTCAGCTGTTCACGCAGTACAGAGAGGAATTATGAGTACATATGCGGCTCCAGAAAGATACAAGATTCCAAGAAGAACCCTCAGAAATCATGTCGAGAGTGGTGTTGTGGTGAAAAGCTTGGGTCGTAAGCCCGTATTGAATCCCGAACAGGAAGCTGATCTTGTGAAGAGGGTAATCAGGTATGCTGAAATAAGTTTACCTGTCACACCAAGAATATTGCGTCGGTTGGTGTACAAATATTGCGTTCTTAATAACATAAAGCACAATTTTGATGAGACAGCTAAACGCGCAGGTAAAGACTGGCTTAAGGCGTTTATGAAAAGACATCCCGAATTATCTATACGAAAAGCACAGTTCATGAACCCTGCTAGAGCTCAAAAACTAAATAAATATATTGTAGATGACCACTTTGAAAGACTGAATGAAGTTTATGATAAACTAGACCTGAAAGATCATCCAGAAAGAATTTATAACATGGATGAGAAGGGATGCCGTCTGACAATCCATCACCAGCAAAGTGTTTTGGCCAAAAAAGGAGCAAAAAGGGTTCATTTGCAGTCTTCTGAACATGCAGAAAGTGTGACTATCGCAGGGTGTGTGAATGCACTCGGTACTGCCATACCGCCAATGATTATATTCAAGGGACAACGTTTGAAGCCAGAATTGTACGACAATTTGCCACCGGGTTCTTTGGTTGAAAAGTCTGCAAAGGGGTACATGACAAACGAGCTTTTCAAAGAATTTTTGAAACATCTGACCAGATACAAAAGTGCAGGACCGTGCCTCTTGATATTTGATGGTGCAGCATGTCATTTAGACCTTTCCATTGTCGATATATCAGAATCACTTGACATATCATTATATTGCTTACCGTCAAATACCACTCATGAACTTCAGCCTCTGGACAAAGCCGTTTATAGATCATTCGAGCACCATTGGGATGCTGAAGTTCTTGCATTCTTAGACCAAAACAGAGACAAAAAACTGACAAAAGCACGCTTCAATGTCATACTTTCAAGCGTATGGTCCAAATGTATGACTCACAATAACATCACAAGTGGTTTTAAAGCACCTGGTTTGTACCCTTTCAACCCACAGGCGATACCAGAAACAGCCTTCCGTCGGCTAAATAATCTAACTTGCTAACTCCACTTTGTGCCTTGTACGACATTTTGGTATCAAAAGAAAGAGAAAAAAAATATACATAATGTGAAAACAGGTTAAGTAAGTAAAACAAACTCAAATCACTGAAATTGCGCGGCAATAATTCATGCTAACTCCACTAGTTTCACGTTTCGCGCGCAAACTGGACAACTCCCGGCATTCGACGCCATTTTGTTAGCATGTCGGCTGCTAAGACGACGCTCTTATAAATTTTAATCGTAATTACGTATTTTTGATACCTTTTCATGTAAATTCAGTGTTTTAAGTAAAATGTAAGTATTATTGTTCAATTATTTCATAATTTTAACAATTTTTCTAGAAGTATGGGTGTGCAAAACATTTCTAAGATGTGGGAACACACGTAGTGGGAGTTAGACGAATTTATTTCTTACTTTGCATGCCAAAATTGGGAGTTGGATATTTTTATTCTATTATAGTACCTACTTTGTTCGACAGATTTTGGTATTTATAATGGTGCATGATCTAAGGAAATTTCATTGGTTGATATTTTATTTTACCATTGATATTTTAGATTAAGTACCTGAAAAACGCTTCCATTCTCTGTTTTCATACCATTTAAATGACTTGGCATGGGGATGTTTTGTGTTTATTTTTTGTCTGATTTTTTTTTTGTTCTGGGTTGCTTACTTTGCTTCAATGTGCTTTTGTATTGTCTACAGATGGCTTCAGATAGAGCTAAAAGACTTGTCAATTTAGCTCTAGTAAATAATAGAGACTTATCAAGTGTTCCTAACAATGCTTTTGACGTACGCAATTCACCATTTTTCGAAGAAGATAGGACATGTACTAACCAAACTCATGATGTTTCCTATGTATTAGATTTGCCGTCAGAAGCTACCTTCATTGTACCTTTAGAAGATATTGAAAATTATTCTATAGTAGAAAATGGAGAAGTTGAAATATTTGACCTTTCAAATTTTACTGCAACAGATGCTCATCCATTTGTCTCTAATAATGAACCAACTCAGCAGACTACCACTATTTCTGATGTCAATATTTCGGCAACCAACATTCAACCTTTCAATCCCAATTCAGAAATACCAGATAATGACAATACCGATTTGATGAATGTACACGTTATAGAAACTTTCGATGTTCCCGTTTTAAGTGACTTAAATATTCCCACATCTGATCTTGCACGTACTGAACAAGCTACTAACAGAGTTGACGACGTAAATATGCTTAATGATAATTCTGATATAGAGAACTATGACAATATATCTAACTTTAGTGAAGAAATCACTCATCCTACTTTAGTTCCTTATTCGTCAAGTTCTGAAGATGATGTCGACAATTCTTTGCCAAATAAAAGTAGAAAAAGAAAAATGCGATCGCAAGTGGATAAAAGTGAATGGTTTGCAGAAAAAAATAAAAGATTGCGCGAAAAAGGATCCCGGTATTACGGAAAAATTAAAAAAGATTCAAAGTGGATGTATGAAGCCGTAAAGGAACCAAAATCTTTGAAAGATAGATGCAAATGTATTAATGAAAAGGGGGTTATTAAATGTGCTACTGTAACGAATGAAGACAGAAGGAAAATTTTTAACCAATTTTGGAAAACATATACATGGGGAGAAAAAAAAGTATTTGTAAATGATACGGTTCAGTCAGTACAAATAAAACGTCAGAGAGACAGAAAAGAGTCTGATAATTCTCGCAGAACACAATCATTTATTTATAATTTAAAGATAGATGATAAATATGTAAGGGTGTGCAAAACTATGTACCTGAATACTATAGGCATAGGAAGAATGACAGTATTGTCATGGAAAGAAAAAATGAAAGATGAGGATTGCATTCCCAATCAACTTCGAATCTTAAAAGAGAGAGTTGATCCATTTTCAGATAGGCAAAAATCTATGAATGAGTTTTTTGACTCTTTACCGGTACTAGAGTCTCATTATTGTCGAGCTTCATCCACAAGAAAATATCTTCAACCAGAATGGAATACGAAAATGGATTTATTCAAGTTTTACACTTCAGACTGGTGCAAATCACACAACATCGAACCGCTGTCTAAAACAACTTTTTTCGAGACAATGTCACAGAGAAATCTTTCTCTGTATCGACCCAAAAAAGACGAATGTGAATTGTGTACAAGCTATAAGAATGGAACAAAGGAAGAAACTGTTTACCAACTGCACATATTAAAGAAAGAAGAAGCTAGGCAAGAAAAAGATAAAGACAAAAAAGAAAATAGTTTTGTCTTTACAGTAGATCTACAAGCGGTTTTAATGGCTCCGAAATCCAATGTAAGCACACTTTACTACAAAACTAAATTGCAAGTGCACAATCTTTGTTTTTATGACAATATAAACAAGGATGGCTATTGTTTTGTTTGGAACGAAACGGAAGGTGGACTGAACGCAGATGAATTTGCTTCAATTTGGACATATTTCATAGAAAAAAAGATTTTGTCTAAAGTACAAAACAAGACTGGTTTACGTGTAATCATCTACTCTGACGGATGCGGTTACCAGAACCGTAATGTGACTATGTCAAATGCTCTATTGAACATAGCAGTGAAGAATGAAATAACAATAGAGCAAAAATATTTGGAAGTCGGACATACGCAAATGGAGGTAGATGCTATGCACTCCTTAATAGAAAGAAAAATGCGTCACAAAGTTATAAATGTGCCAGCAGATTACGTGCAGATATTTCAGGCCGCTCGCAATAAACCATTTGAAGTAATGTATTTGGAGCACATTTTTTTTAAAGATTTTACTAATCTTTCATGCTTCAAAAGCATTCGACCTGGGCGATCAACAGGAGACCCGAAAGTCACGGATATACGTGCTCTCATGTATTCACCATCAGGTGATATTTTTTACAAATTAAGATTTGGCGACTCTTGGACGCTGCTGCCGCAAAGAAAAAGCACTGTACAGCCACAGCGATTTGAAGAAATGGCAATGTTGCATAAGGAAAGGATAAAAATTAAAGCTAGGAAGTACAATGATCTGCAGCAAATAAAAGAAGTTCTTCCTATGGACTTTAGAGAGTTTTATGACAACTTACCGCATTATTGATAAGTGATATGTCTGATTTTTTCAATACTAAAAATGATGCTGATTATTAGATTTTTTTATGTGTGTATATTTATGTCCTTGTAATTTTTATAAACCAAATCTCTTTTGTTTTAATTCTTATTTTAATATTAAAAACTGCTAACTCCTAAAAACACACTGTTTTTTTTATATTCCTAAATAATAAACCATGCTAACTCCGTTTTTTGGCCATAAAAATAAATTGATAATATTAAAATTGAATATTTTTACAAAAAAAACATACATTTATAATGTAGCTACCAGTGGGATACAAGAAATCTAGTTGTTGCGGCTACTTTATTTTTAAATCAGTTTTTTCCGTTTTTTGAAAAGTTGTATGGCATGGAGTTAACAGATTAGGTCATTTAGCCGACGCTTCGCTCCTTCAATTTTGACAAAAGGCCCAGCGCCTGCTGATATTGAACAAGGAAACATGCAACTTCTTGATAATTCTGGAATCGGCACTCCGGAACGCAACTCACCATCAATTTTGACAGAGGCGTTAACACCTGATCTCGTAGAAGAGAATGTGTCACCTGTGGATTATGCTAGGCAAAAGACTCCAGAAGCTGATAGTAGGTCCCTATCAAATTCTTGCAAGCCACTTGCTCATTCTTCTCCAAAGACTCCTGAACCTTCTACAAGTTTTAGATCGCCAGCCAAATTTTTATCAGAAGTGTTACCAAATCAGCAGACCCCAAGCAAACCAAACGCGAAACGCAGCTATTATCGCCAAATTTATGGAACTTCTTCAAGTGATTCTGAAGACGATGTGCCGCTTACTCAAATAAAATCTGGGTTTCATGATCTCATGCCCACGCCTGCTAAAGTTCAAGAAAAAACACCTACTGTCCGACGCAAGGCTATTAATTACCGAGGTACTCCAGTGACCAAGGTGTCGCGAAGTATCGCGATGACGCTAAAATAAAATATCTATAGACACATAGGCTTCTGTGGCTTTTTCGTGGCGAGTCGGGTGTGTCGTGAAGTCTCACGATGTCAGTAACTTCCGGGTATCTAATTCACGGCGGACATTATAGGTGGCAGCACTGAGGCAACGAATTGACTATGTGCTACCTATAGTTAACACCATAACGAGCGGTCTGCTCACAGATCTTTGATTAAATATATATTTCATGATGTATTTCTATAATGTGTGACTATCTAACTTAGTTGCGATTGAACCACGTGGCCGTGGAGTTTCATGGTCTATTCCTAAGCCTATATCATTATATATCTATTATTACTTTCATGTGGGTAGTTTGTATTTCTGACACTCGTATTAAGATTCCTCCTGGCTGATATAGACTTGTGAACTAGGCCAAGGGGTTCGATATTCAAATTTGCTCTCTTAATGTATATGACTCTTACTCCTTATTGTTGACCGACTGATCCACTATGACGATCCTGATGACGAACTGGAAGCACGCATATCGCTGCCCTTCCTGCGGGAAGGGAGCGGGCCCGTAGCCTTAATCATTGATCCCCTCCATGAGAGGGGAGTGATGGCCAAAGGGGTGACGGGGACTGCCTTGATCCCGGCAATTTAAATGCACACGTATCGCTGCCCTTCCTGCGGGAAGGGAGCGGGCCCGTAGTCTTGATCATGGATCCCCTCTGCGAGAGGGGAGTGATGGCCTAACGGTGTACACACATTCATACACACATTCAGTGATGCGTCACTGACCGCATACAGTGCCTGTATTTTTGTTCGCTCTGTTGATAGTGACAACAATGTTTCAGTACGGCTGCTCACCGCGAAGTGCCGTGTCGCGCCTATCAAACCAATGACAGTGCCACGGCTAGAGCTGTGTGGAGCACTTTTAGCGTCGCGTCTAGCTGACAAAGTCAAATCCGCTCTGCGAATGGAAATTAACAGCTTCACTTACTGGTGTGACTCGATGGTTGTTTTAAGTTGGATCAAGACAGCTAAGACTGAACTTTTAAAACCGTTTGTCTACAATCGAATTCATGAAATCAACACACTCACTGAGCCTAACTCGTGGATGTTGTCGCCGCGTCTCATATGATATATTTATGATAATACTAATTATGTATTGTATGTCAAGTATATTACTTTACACAAAGATATTAATAACACCTGACTCCCGCGGCGTTAAAGTCACTGTGTTAAATCGATTGGGGAGAAACAAAAAATGATTTATGCGCTTAATTATCGTAGTCTATTATGATGCAATCCACTTACCTCCGCCATTGCGCAGTTCCCCTTTTGGATTAGCTCCCTACGTCGTAGATCCATGACTGCACCATCTGTAGAAAGAATCGACACCAATGACACCACTTGTATGGTGCCATTGGCTCGTCATCCTACCCAGCCATGCCGGCCAGGATAGATCCCGCCGCTAATGCCATCAACCCGATATGCAGTTATAAAATGAGCAGAGGACCAATAGATAATAAATCTAGTATACATCTTTATGACATGTTAATAGCTCCATGAGATTAATCATTATTCAGTTTGACCCTGTTACAGTCCTTAGGCTATCCCTTTAGTAACTTGTTGAGGATTATTATAATTCATATATATATATATACAGGGGAAACACAATGATATAACATGGTCAGTAAGTCAGCCAAAACATCTATTTGTTATCTCAAAGTAATTGTCTAGTCATGTCCCACCGGACCAGTAAGGTATAATTACGTCAGCATGATATATCAGCTCAGATCCCAACGGACCTACGGACCAGTATGTGAGATGTCTCAACATGATAAATCAGCTCAGACTCTCCCGTCCTTGAAGAAGGGCAGAGATCTGTGTGAAGTTAGATTCCGCGGAATTAGGGCGCGACCCTTCTTCCCTTTAGGCCATCACTCCCCTCTCACGGAGGGGATCAATGATTAAGACTACGTCTGAGGGCCCGCTCCCACCCCGCAGGTTGGGCAGCGATATATATGCATATGAGTCACTAGGATCAGGGCACTACCCTTTTACCCATTTGGCCATCACTCCCCTCTCGCAGAGGGGATCCATGATTAAGACTACGTCTGAGGGCCCGCTCCCTTCCCGCAGGAAGGGCAGCGATATGCATACATAGAAACTATCGGAATCAGGGGCTTCACTTCTCCCCTTTAGGCCATCACTCCCCTCTCAAGGAGGGGATCAATGATTAAGACTACGGGCCCGCTCCCTTCCCGTAGGAAGGGCAGCGCTATAGGTGCATATATAGAAACTATCTGAATCAAGGGCTTCACTTCTCCCCTTTAGGCCATCACTCCCCACTCAAGGAGGGGATCAATGATTAAGACTACGGGCCCGCTCCCTTCCCGTAGGAAGGGCAGCGCTATAGGTGCATATAAATTACGGGGATCAGGGGCGCTACCCATCACACCGTTAGGCCATCACTCCCCTCTCGAAGAGGGGATCCATGATCAAGACTACGGGCCCGCTCCCTTCCCGCAGGAAGGGCAGCGATATGTGTGCATTCAAATTGCCGGGATCAAGGCAGTCCCCGTCACCCCTTTGGCCATCACTCCCCTCTCATGGAGGGGATCAATGATTAAGGCTACGGGCCCGCTCCCTTCCCGCAGGAAGGGCAGCGATATGCGTGCTTCCAGTTCGTCATCAGGATCGTCATAGTGGATCAGTCGGTCAACAATAAGGAGTAAGAGTCATATACATTAAGAGAGCAAATTTGAATATCGAACCCCTTGGCCTAGTTCACAAGTCTATATCAGCCAGGAGGAATCTTAATACGAGTGTCAGAAATACAAACTACCCACATGAAAGTAATAATAGATATATAATGATATAGGCTTAGGAATAGACCATGAAACTCCACGGCCACGTGGTTCAATCGCAACTAAGTTAGATAGTCACACATTATAGAAATACATCATGAAATATATATTTAATCAAAGATCTGTGAGCAGACCGCTCTGCCATCGCCCCCACACTTTGGCACAGATTATCCCTCCATAAAACTTGTACAAGTCGGCATACGTATTTAGTCTACTATAAGAAAATTCCTGAGCCTCCCAGAGAAATAAAGTGTTCGCCGTATAATTGTAAGCAAGAAGCAAGTATGCCGCAAAATGGTTATACGTAAGAACTCTGCACGTGGTAAAAATAATATAGGAACAAATATAAGGTTGATAGAAATTAGCCTAGGGACTTAGCTTTCATTTCGCAGGTCTCCCGCTCTAACTGGTACTTCACAATATCACTTCCATTTAAATCACTATGCACCACAATATGACTTCACTCGCTCATTGTTTATCTAAGATTGACCGCTCGTTATGGTGTTAACTATAGGTAGCACATAGTCAATTCGTTGCCTCAGTGCTGCCACCTATAATGTCCGCCGTGAATTAGATACCCGGAAGTTACTGACATCGTGAGACTTCACGACACAAGGATCTTTTTGAAAAATTCAATGAAGATAAGAAAAACAATGCAGGAAAGAAAAGTATAATACAGAAGAAGAAGAAGAAAACCGAGGGAAAGAAAAGAGACCAAGGAAATTCAAAAATTAAGTTAACTTCAAAATCAATTAAAACAAAATCATCTCACGGATTTACTAGAACCAAGGACACGCAATCAAGCTAGTTGGTACTGTCACGCCTGTGAAGAAGACCGAATGGATGACATGAGGCAATGCTCTCAATGTTCTAAGTGGTATCATGAGGAGTGTGTCGGGTTGTCAATGGATGATTGTGATGACTTCATATGTCCTGATGGATGTTAGACAAGGTCATTTATTTCGTTATAAAGTATTGTTGTGCCATTATCTGAACGATAATTGATCTCAAGTACCAAATTATGATGTTTAAGTTGATTACTTACATAGTTTAAGCAGTAGGCCTTTTTACCCTACCTAATTATAATAAGGCCTATTGAGAGTGTTTTAAAAAAAGTTAAATTTTGTTAAAGTTTTATGCAGAAGTTGCTATTTTTTGTTTTAATTTTGTAGTACCATAACTAAATGACTGATTACCAATAAATCTAGTTGATTAAATTATTTATATAATATTTTACAACAAATTTCCCTTAGCTAGGCCTTAATACCCTCATGTACCTTATGTATAACAGATGTACGCGTCCTCTTGGGACCGAACGACAGAGGGAAGGACACAGTGAGTCGTATCGAGTCAAGCAGTGTAGACGTGTCTGTTCTCTAATAATATTGCTAATGGTAAGATTGTTCCATTGCAAGTGAGCTATTAAAAAGTGTTATAATC
The DNA here is from genome assembly GCA_905404285.2 of Erannis defoliaria. Lineage (NCBI taxonomy): Eukaryota > Metazoa > Arthropoda > Insecta > Lepidoptera > Geometridae > Erannis > Erannis defoliaria. The sequence goes on along the minus strand of FR990066.1, from coordinate 2,261,360 downwards.
AGTGAAATTCCGGTAAAGGACGCCTATCGGTAAAGTACTGATATTCTATTCTTCACACTCAAGTCGATATCAAACTGATAAAGAGTAACCTATGTTCAAATGGCCTAGAAGGACCCCATGTGGCGGGACCCGACTCTTATCTAAGTCCATGCTATGCAAAGCGTATCGCCTGGTACTGGATCTTAAATGCGTGCGCCATATGGCCCGCTATGTATATTGTTTATAGAATCACAAAAGTCTTTTTAAAGTGGTGCTTCGCACTTAGAGCTGCTATAGATGTGGTACTGCTACCCCATTGTGCGAATAGAGACGAACTAAACGAACCAACGCACTCAGGTATGCACATAATTAATTGATTAATTACCACTGGAAACAAATGAACTTAGAGAAATAAATAGATTCGTTGTTTTAATTCAGTCATGTTACAAAGTCTAAATGAAGGGCTTTTGGCCTAATGTATATATCTCTTGCTCACTTTATTCTTGTTGAATTAGAGGCCAATAATTTTATAATGTTTGGAGGATTTACATCTTTCTCGCGTGCAGTGTTCTCGAATTTGATGTGCGGGGCATGCGGTGCCCTCTCCCTCGCCGCATTGCCTGCTGTGCTGCGTGTAACTACTACGGAGTACTATTATTTATTCTGTGGTGTAACCGGCCACGGCGCAGCCACAGAATAAATAACAGTATGACGACGGTGTTTATTTTCTATTAGTATTTTGTTTACATTGACATTGTTAAATTCGTAATATTTTCTGTATGGAATGTCCGGTTTTGATCTTGAATACGAAATGATTTATTTGGATAAAGGTGCATACAAAGGTCTGTGTTCATACGTGGTCTGTTTTTGGTGGCATTTCTATCAACTTTTAAGATAAAAAAAAAGTCGATATAGTAACATAATTACAATCATTACTCCTCAATTATCCTATATTTTCTATCAAAATAAGCCGTAAGTTTTCGAACATTTTTATGAATCGAGCGCATTAAAAAACATTGCAAAAATCACAAAGTTACCTTTAAAATAGGCGATAAATTGGTGACGGTCTCATGTTACTTCGAAAATCAGTGACTACTTCACTCCGTGATAAGTTTAGCATCATATTTCCTTCAATATGGCACCTATCGCGATCGCTCCGAAGACAAGACGCTACCGGTGATGCCTAATTGGTGTGATGGTAATTTAATACAAATCAACCAAAAGTGTCTAACTAACTGTTAGTAAATTATTGGTTGCGCAACCAAAGTTGCGTAAAAGCTTGATATCGCAAATAAAAATTGTAAAATTACCTTATTCATTATAATTTGTTTACTTATAGCATTAATTAATGTGTGTCGATTTATATGCGTATGTCTTAGGAATAAATAGTTAGCATAAGTTTTTTTTTATATTTTCGATGTGCACAGGGTACTAAAAAGCACGGAGTTTTTACATAAAACAAACAAACTTAAACAAAAAAAAAACACAACATTGCGACACCTCCCATTGGAAAATCGGCCTAGCCATTAAGGCTACAGGGAAAGTTAAGGATTGGTTGTTAGGGATTGGATATTAAGGACCTTAATTTAAAATCTTTCTATTCTTCTTGCATCTTATTCATCTTTTTTTAAATCCTGTTTATCCTAGGGTTGTCTGGACGACATCGATTTAGCGGTAAGACCGCTAGTTGTTTATTTATTTATACAAACATTCCAAATTTCTCAACTTTTTGTACATGGTGAAAAAAGTAACATACACAGAATACACACAACACATGTAACAAATTACCAACCACCGGAACGACAAAACCAATCTGAACCACATCGACAATCAAACTCAAACTTTAACTAAATAGTTTAAAAACACCCGAAAACGTTATCAACATTAATTTATAACTCTCAACTCTATTTTATCAATGTGAGCAAACTCATCTACTGCGTGTTGCAGCCGGTCAAAGCAAATTGCAATGGCAATTACAAGACGAACGATCCTGATCTGATGATGAAGTGGAAATGGAATTTTAGACAGAAAGACATCTGACTCGATGGGGTTTTATTCTTCCAACAAGTCACACTGTTACTGGATGAAACTTCTTTTTCAAAGGTTTTGCCTACGAGTCACATTAGTGTTACTCGATGCAGTGGCGAAGCGTGGGTGGGGCGGAGGGGGCGGCCCGCCCCGGGCGGCAGCCCGCGGGGGCGGGTCGCCGGTGAAGCGGGTTGAGATCTGATCTATGATTCATTAATTACATGTGTCAGACACACTATAATGTTCCATTTTTATCTAAAATTTTGCGCACCAACTATTTTTTTATATTTATTTAAAAGAAAAACTGCGAAATCACTGACAGAGCTCTTTATAACGTTTGTTTGTTTACATACGAACGGCAACATCGCATCACGCCGCACCGCCCGGCGCGCGCGAGCCGAGTTGAGCGGCACTCCTTATTATGTACATTTCTCATACAAAATCTTTTGTTTCACGCGTCGGCCCGTGTCGATGCCTCTCTTTCGCACTCATTGAGTATTTAGTACAACGCATTGTACTGATCTTTGTTTGTTTTAGTGCATCGTGAAGTACCGTTACGCAATCACGCTTTACTCGTATGTTTGTTTCGCGAGAGTTACGGAACGGAACGAAAGCCATGTTGATTGTAGTTTAAATAATTAAACTCGACTTCAACAGTTCTATTAGTTCAGGTAGGTAGGTACCAACGATATTTATAACATGCCCTCATTGGTCTAGCTCACAACGTTTGTTATTATTGTTTTGATATATATATATATATATATTTTTTAAGTGTCTAAATTATGTAATATTTGCAATCCGAATCCACTGTTTTAGCCATGTCGAGCGCTTGCTATTTTGGATCATGGGATCGTTCTGTATTTTTCAAACATGTTTACTGTATTATGCAATTTCTATGATCTGTTGTAAGTGCCTAATCTATAACTATAAAAGGCTTTGTCCTGACTGACTGACTGACATATAGACAACGTACAGCCCAAACCGCTAAACGTAGAGACTTGAAATTTGGAGGGTATGTTTTTGGAGAGGTGTAAACGCCCACTAAGAAAGGATTTTTCGAAAATCAACCCCGAAGGGGGTTAAATGGGGTGTTAAAGTTTGTATGAAACTTTTTATTCTCTGGTTCGATTGATACAAAACTTGGTATACATATTCTTCTATAAAAATAAGAAGATACGGGTGTCACAGTTTTTTCAAAATCAGCTCCCGTTAGTATAAAAAAAATAAAAACTAAGTTTTAGTGATAGTACGTTTGTTTCTCCTTAACTTTGTAACGGCTGTAGGGTGAGATGTCCAACAGTGAACCAATAGTACACAATGAACCAGGTACCATGCACTGTAAACGCGACGTTGCCAGATCGTGCGTCTAACACGAAAGTACTTCACTTAACTTACCCCGCCCGCTCCCCAGTCGCGAGCGAGCTAGCGCCGATAACACCCGTGTGGCTAGCTGCTTTGTGATTTTCGACGAAAAAACACAAAAATACGTAAGTACTAGTTTTTGTTTAAATCTTGCTAAATTTAGTTTTTCTGATGTCTATTTTTACCACTTCTTACGTAATTATTTGTGCATCGTTTACAAATACAACTTTCGCTAAATATCGTTCCGTTACTTTTAAACATAAACAAAAATTCAAAATGGTGGGTGTGGTACACAGTGGACCACAAACTTACTTGAACAGTGAACCGGTTCACTGTCTACCACATTTCTATTTGGGTAACAGTAAATAAGTTAATATTTTTTTTAATTTTAAATCAAGGTTTTTTACTTACCTATACAGGATGGGGCGAGACAAAAAGGAGGAAAGAAAAATTGGTAATCATTCTGGAAAAACTATGCTACGAGCTATTTTGCTAGTGAGAAATGGAGAAACGATTCGGAGAGCGGCAAAAGAGTGTAAATTACCCTACCCAACTTTAAGAAGATACGTAAGAAAATACGAAAAAGACGAAAATACTAATCTCGTTCCGAATTATGAAGTAAATTCTATTTTTACATCTTCGCAAGAAAAAGAATTAAAAGAATACATCATCGATTGCTCAAACAAATTTTATGGCCTCACTGCGAAAGATACTCGACGATTAGCTTACCAGATGGCGATCATGAATAATATTAAGGTGCCTCCACCATGAGAAGAAACCAAAATGGCCGGAAAGGAATGGTTAAGGTCATTTAGAAAGAGACACCCGGACATAAGTCTAAAAAAGCCTGAACCGTGCAGCTTGGCACGAGCGTCAGCGTTCAACAAGATGAATGTTCAAACATTTTTTAAAAACTTAAAAGATGCTATGCAAAGATCTCCTAATTTCGGCAACGGAACTCGTGTCTATAATTTAGACGAAACTTCAACCACAACGGTACAACGCCCGCAAAAAGTGCTAGCCCTTAAAGGCAGCAGCGTATGTAAAGTGACAAGCGGCGAAAGAGGTGTATTAGTAACCACATGCTGCATTGTTTCCGCTACTGGTCATGACTCATCAAAAGTACCTCAAGCATCTAGTCATAAGCCTGCAGAAAAAGTGAATGTTGCCAAAGAAGACATAATTGAAATCGTGCCTTCTGCTCCTGCCGAAATCAAAGATGTGAATCTCGACGATGTAGGTTGCTGGCATTCTCCTATGACCGACGAAGTCAGAACGCTTCTAGTACGTCGCGGGTCTGACTCAGTACATCACATCGATTCCAAATTTGCCGATGTTGTTCGCTCAGGGACTTCAACGAAAGGCGGTACCCGAAAACTAACCAAAGAGTGGTTCTACAAACCATTATCTAACGGCGAAAAGGTTCTCCGAACATGGATGGTGTACTCGCATTTGAAGCAATCCTTGTATTGTTTTTCTTGCAAGCTGTTTGGCAATTCCGGCTCTAACTTCGCATCTGAAGAAGGATTCAACAAATGTTGGAAGCTAAATCCAAGAATGAGAGAGGAGACCATGAAAATAGCCTGGGCCATGAACGGAGCTTCTTGAAATGGAAGGAGTTGGAAGTTCGTCTGAACTGTAAAGCAACCATCGATCAGAAACAACAAGAAGTTTTCGAAAGTGAGGAGAAGAAGTGGAGGGATGTACTGTGTTGCTGAATATTATCCAGTTCTTAGCCAAACAGAATCTGGCCTTCAGAGGACATCGAGAAGACATTCGAGGAGATGATAGTGGCAATCGCGGGAACTTTCTGGAGTTAGTGCACCTTCTAGCTAAATACGACCTAATGGATCACCTGACAAAGATAAAGCTGGGAGCAAGAATCTCAGTTTCGTATCTATCTCCAGAAACCCAGAATGAATTTATAAACTTGCTGGGACAGCAAGTTCGATCCACCATCATCCGTCGTATTCAAGAAGCTAAATGAGCCAAGTTCTGCGATACGTACATATCGAAGGAGAAAAAGTCGCCGTGGTAGAATCTTTCATTGACTTCTTCGAACCAAAAGGAAAAAATGCAGAAGATCTCAGCAACGATATAATCGCGAAGATAACATCAGACGGACTGGACATACAGAATCTGAGAGGACAGGCTTATGTCAATGCTGCCACAATGTCAGGGATCCGCAATGGAGTTCAAGCCCGGATTAAAGCACTGAATTCGAAAGCTATATTCGTTGCATGCACAAACCACTCACTAAACTTGGCTGGGGTACACGCTGCTTCTGAATCAGTGGATTCCGTGACGTTTTTTGGAACTCTGGAGAAGCTGTTTGCCTTCTTTTCCACATCAACTGTTCGATGGAACGCTTTGGTTGCCGTCACAGGTCAAGCAGTAAAACGAGTCACTGAAACGCGCTGGAGCGCTACACATGTAGCTGTCAAGATGCTTAAAAATAAGTTTGAGGTAGTTCTTGAGGTACTGGAACAATTAACAGATTCATCTCAAACTTCCGAAACAAGATCGGGAGCCAGTCTTCTCCTGACAGCCATGCAGTCATTTAAGTTCCTAACTTTGCTTGGCTTTTGGGCTGCAGTGCTGACTGAAGTAGATGACGCACAGATTTACCTGCAGCAACGAGGACTAAGTGTGGATAAGTGTGCTCAGAAACTCTGCGCTTTGAAAACCCTCTTAGTGGAAAGTAGAGACCGTTTCGTGCAAGAAGCAATTGACTTTGCTAAGACTCTCTGCGAAAAACACGGAATCGAACTCAAAACGAGAAGAATTCGCAGGAAAAAACGCATGCATGGCGATGAATCTTCTGAAGATGCAGCTTTGTCTCACGAACAGGAAATCCGTCGAGAGGTGATCGCACCATTCGACAAGATTATTCAAGAAATGACGACTCGATTCCAGCAAATTCAAGAAATATCGGACAAGTTCGGATTTTTGATGCCAGCGAAACTTTTGGACAGCAAGTTCGAGTGTGATCTTTCCCATGTATTAGAAGACATCGACAAGGACGAGTTTCAGATGGAGCGGAAGCGTCTTCAGCAGTTTGTTGTTGTTGCCTGTTCTGAATCAGAGGAAGATATAAGTGGTAAAGGACCACTGGAGCTCCTCCAGTTCATTCAAAAACTGAATCTCGGAATTTCGGTTCCAAATATAGTCCTCTTGATTCGTATATATTTGACTTTGGCGATTAGTGTTGCAAGTTGTGAGAGAAGTTTTTCGAAGTTGAAGCTAATAAAAAATTACCTCAGATCTACTATGAGCTCCGCTAGACTATCAAACTTGGCTATATTGTCGATTGAACAAGAATTGGCTGCTAATATTGATTTTGACAAAGTTATTTCTGACTTCGCTGCTCATAAGCCCCGTAGAAGCCGCTTGTAAAACCGCTCATCCTATTTTAACTTCAATTAATGGTACCTCATTGCATGTGAAATTTAATTTTAATTAAGCACCTATAGAATGGTGGCGGCAAAATGGGTCTCCCGCCCCAGGCGCCGAGATGGCACGCTACGCCACTGACTCGATGGGAAGAAAAACAGTTTGTGCACACAAAGACGGAGAAAATAAACGTTAAGAACAGTAAGCAATGAATCTGTACGTTCTCTTCCTTTTATTTGCTGCAACAAGTGCTTGCCCCGTAATCACAGCATGGCATGGCAGGTTTATCAAGCATGGAAGCTTGACTGGATGCAATTTCCTGATGAATGGTGTCAAGATTGAAACATCCATCTTAGAGTCCATGCGTGCTTATGGGTTGCTGCAAGTTAACTGTGATGAATGTTCATTCAGTGTTGTTTCAAATTTCCAGACATGTGACGACTGTTTCATTTGCGACCATAACGAAGGCATCAATGGCTGTCAATCAGTGATCTGGCCAATAGCCTTCGGCATTGCATTATCCCTCTTAGTGGAAAGTAGAGACCGTTTCGTGCAAGAAGCAATTGACTTTGCTAAGACTCTGCGAAAAACACGGAATCGAACTCATAACGAGAAGAATTCGCAGGAAAAAACGCATGCATGGCGATGAATCTTCTGAAGATGCAGCTTTGTCTCACGAACAGGAAATCCGTCGAGAGGTGATCGCACCATTCGACAAGATCATTCAAGAAATGACGACTCGATTCCAGCAAATTCAAGAAATATCGGACAAGTTCGGATTTTTGATGCCAGCGAAACTTTTGGACAGCAAGTTCGAGTGTGATCTTTCCCATGTATTAGAAGACATCGACAAGGACGAGTTTCAGATGGAGCGGAAGCGTCTTCAGCAGTTTGTTGTTGTTGCCTGTTCTGAATCAGAGGAAGATATAAGTGGTAAAGGACCACTGGAGCTCCTCCAGTTCATTCAAAAACTGAATCTCGGAATTTCGGTTCCAAATATAGTCCTCTTGATTCGTATATATTTGACTTTGGCGATTAGTGTTGCAAGTTGTGAGAGAAGTTTTTCGAAGTTGAAGCTAATAAAAAATTACCTCAGATCTACTATGAGCTCCGCTAGACTATCAAACTTGGCTATATTGTCGATTGAACAAGAATTGGCTGCTAATATTGATTTTGACAAAGTTATTTCTGACTTCGCTGCTCATAAGCCCCGTAGAAGCCGCTTGTAAAACCGCTCATCCTATTTTAACTTCAATTAATGGTACCTCATTGCATGTGAAATTTAATTTTAATTAAGCACCTATAGAATGGTGGCGGCAAAATGGGTCTCCCGCCCCAGGCGCCGAGATGGCACGCTACGCCACTGACTCGATGGGAAGAAAAACAGTTTGTGCACACAAAGACGGAGAAAATAAACGTTAAGAACAGTAAGCAATGAATCTGTACGTTCTCTTCCTTTTATTTGCTGCAACAAGTGCTTGCCCCGTAATCACAGCATGACATGGCAGGTTTATCAAGCATGGAAGCTTGACTGGATGCAATTTCCTGATGAATGGTGTCAAGATTGAAACATCCATCTTAGAGTCCATGCGTGCTTATGGGTTGCTGCAAGTTAACTGTGATGAATGTTCATTCAGTGTTGTTTCAAATTTCCAGACATGTGATGACTGTTTCATTTGCGACCATAACGAAGGCATCAATGGCTGTCAATCAGTGATCTGGCCAATAGCCTTCGGCATTGCATTATCCCTCTTAGTGGAAAGTAGAGACCGTTTCGTGCAAGAAGCAATTGACTTTGCTAAGACTCTGCGAAAAACACGGAATCGAACTCAAAACGAGAAGAATTCGCAGGAAAAAACGCATGCATGGCGATGAATCTTCTGAAGATGCAGCTTTGTCTCACGAACAGGAAATCCGTCGAGAGGTGATCGCACCATTCGACAAGATCATTCAAGAAATGACGACTCGATTCCAGCAAATTCAAGAAATATCGGACAAGTTCGGATTTTTGATGCCAGCGAAACTTTTGGACAGCAAGTTCGAGTGTGATCTTTCCCATGTATTAGAAGACATCGACAAGGACGAGTTTCAGATGGAGCGGAAGCGTCTTCAGCAGTTTGTTGTTGTTGCCTGTTCTGAATCAGAGGAAGATATAAGTGGTAAAGGACCACTGGAGCTCCTCCAGTTCATTCAAAAACTGAATCTCGGAATTTCGGTTCCAAATATAGTCCTCTTGATTCGTATATATTTGACTTTGGCGATTAGTGTTGCAAGTTGTGAGAGAAGTTTTTCGAAGTTGAAGCTAATAAAAAATTACCTCAGATCTACTATGAGCTCCGCTAGACTATCAAACTTGGCTATATTGTCGATTGAACAAGAATTGGCTGCTAATATTGATTTTGACAAAGTTATTTCTGACTTCGCTGCTCATAAGCCCCGTAGAAGCCGCTTGTAAAACCGCTCATCCTATTTTAACTTCAATTAATGGTACCTCATTGCATGTGAAATTTAATTTTAATTAAGCACCTATAGAATGGTGGCGGCAAAATGGGTCTCCCGCCCCAGGCGCCGAGATGGCACGCTACGCCACTGACTCGATGGGAAGAAAAACAGTTTGTGCACACAAAGACGGAGAAAATAAACGTTAAGAACAGTAAGCAATGAATCTGTACGTTCTCTTCCTTTTATTTGCTGCAACAAGTGCTTGTCCCGTAATCACAGCATGGCATGGCAGGTTTATCAAGCATGGAAGCTTGACTGGATGCAATTTCCTGATGAATGGTGTCAAGATTGAAACATCCATCTTAGAGTCCATGCGTGCTTATGGGTTGCTGCAAGTTAACTGTGATGAATGTTCATTCAGTGTTGTTTCAAATTTCCAGACATGTGATGACTGTTTCATTTGCGACCATTTTGCGACCATAACGAAGGCATCAATGGATGTCAATCAGTGATCTGGCCAATAGCCTTCGGCATTGCATTATCCATGTTAGCAGTCCTGCTCATGGCGATGATGTGCTGCTGCATACCTAGAGTATCAATTGATAAAGTGATCCACAAGATTCTGCACAGCATCCTGAACTTTAAAGAGAACAAAAGAGAAAGAAAACATGTAAAACTGGATTGTCGTATCAAAAGAGTGATTGAAAGTATTGAATTACAAAATCAAATACCTTCTGCACCACCCGCAGATCTGATATACCCGGACTTAGGAGCAGAATCAACTGGAAACATGTTGAACCCTCCACAACCTAAACCTCGGACAATTGGAAACACATCCCCTAGTACGATCAGGAAGAACATATTAGCAGGGTGTGTGACAGCAGCACTACTGACAAATTCGGTGCCATCGGTTCAGACTTGTGATTCTTTATTATATTTATCAAGCACTGGACACGTTTTCGAAGATGATTCAATGGTCAACGTGGCCACCAGTGTCACAGCTTTCCACACTGGATCCACTTTGTGCCTAAAACACCATGATGGAGCCATGGAATCGATCACCCTTGAGTCAGCGCAACTGATTGAATATTACAGACCAATATACAAAACCTGTGATTTCTTTATTGACGTGCAATCCCATAGTTCATGTCTTGGAAGTGGTTTATGCTGGGCTGCTGACACCTGCCAGGCTGGCCGCAGGTTGCAGGCAGTTGGTGATCTAGCATATAAAGTGCCTGAATCACAGGTTGGATGCAAATTAATCCCCAACCTATCAGATGTAGCCTGCACATACAAACAGCTGTGTGTGTGGTATGCCTGGCAATTGGAAATCAAAGAAACCGAATGTGATCTAATCTCTGAGCTAGCAAACACTGATCACATCATGAAATTTAATTACAAGACTAAAACTGGCGACATCATTCCTTTTACACTTAGTGGATCTGACCCAACAGTGACAACACCAGTAATGATGCACATTGTTTCTTATACAACAGAAGTGGTTCCTACATTCAGCAACATACGTAGACATGGTCACATCACTATCGGTGTTACTGCAGCTAAATTAAACATGGGTGTACCCGGTCTACTTGGGGATTTGCAAGTCCCCTTGATCCAAGTTAAAGATCAAGCGAAATGGTCGTATCCCATGTGGTCAATCCAGTGTGCAACAGACTCTTACAAATACAAATGTGCTTCAAGTGACTCAGGCTACAACAATTCATTGAGGGCTGACTCTGCGAATGTTGTGAGTGTGACTGATTCAGAAGAATCCTTTGTGAGGAAGAGAGATGTCAGATTATATGGGACAATGATACATAGAGTGACACCATCTACTGATCAAGTAATTAAACCTGCATCTTGTGGGTTCTCAGTTGAGACTAGCTATGGCTGCACAGGTTGCAATGAGCCTTCATTTGTTGTCATTAAAGCCAATAACATATTGGCTACAGGATTGCTCCCATTCACAAGCAATTGCTCATTCTTTCTGAATGAAGTGGCGTGCAGTGGCACTGCTCAAAGGTTGCAACTGGAGGGTTATCCAACCTCCTGTAGTATGGTGATAAAAGGGACAAACCAGACAATGACTTTCAATATTGATTACAAATTTAAAGGAAATGTGTTCACAATGGGGATTAGCACCTACCAATCAGTACCTTCCACCCAGGAAGCATTACGGTTAACATTTCAGAGTCCCACGTTCTTCGAATAGTCTACAAATATCTATGGGGGCTGGAGTGATAATAGCCTTGATGTCAACAATCATAAAATCAGCGTTTAGATATTCTGCCTACAAAGTTGCTAAGAAAAGAAATAAAAGAACATCAAAAATATATAAAACTAAAAACATCTCTAAAAAGTATTTATGTGGCGAATGAGGCCACCACAGTGTAATAACGTGTAATATAATGTAAAGTGAAAATTAATGCGATTTGGCGGCACTATGAAAAATACAGTAACGCTAGAGGCAACGCTCTCTGATACAAGTATTTTTTTTTATCAGATTGGAAACGTTAATATAAATATGACTTGCACATGGCAGGTTTTATTATTTTTAGATACTTTATAAACATCCTATGAACTCACATATTTATCGACAATACAATAACAACAATAAGACCCGAACAATAAAACAACACAACCACAAATCAGAAGATGACCCCTCTTTTGTTTTCTTTTTTTTTTATATGTTGTGTTTAATTGTCTGAATTTCTTTTGTTTTTGCGTGATATGTTTTTGTCACAAATAAAGTCTTTTCTATTTCTATTCTATTCTTTTAGTAAATAAATATGCTGGAGGACATTTCACACAGCGCCATGTAGCCCCAAACGAAGCAAAGCTAGGTACTATGGGTACCAGATAGCTGGAGTTTTTAATTATAAATTTACCTAATTTACCAAGCGCAAGTACGATCGTGCACGGAATACTGCTCACACCTTTGGGATCGGCTAAGTACCAGCTTGAGACATTGGAATCAAAAAAGAAAACGTTGAATTTTCGGCAACGACTCCCCGACTCGGACCAAGCTAAAAAGTCTTGGTCATCGACGAAAAGTTGCTAGCCTTTCAGTATTTTATCAGAATCATTTCGGAGTGAGCTTCGGATTTGCATGATCTTATTCCCCCCTGCCCATTCTTCTATCGGACTGCCAGGACCTCGAAAAAGCGACACCGTCTCATGGTTGATATGATATACCAAAAACTGGTACGAAACGATTTGATCCCACTTTCTTTATTCGAACTGTTGAACAGTGGAATGCGCTGCCCGAGTGGGTGTTTCCCGATAATTATAAACTGGGTGTCTTCAAGTCGCGAATGAATCGATTTCTTCTAGGCAAGCGTGCTCCATCGTAGGCTGCATCTTCGTTTAACATCAGACGAGATACAGTCAAAGCTAGCCTATAAATAAAATAAAAATGTATACAAATACCAAATACATACCAGACACAATTAATAAATGACCATCTGTGGCGGACGAGACGGCAGGCATATGCAAGCCTATAGTTCAAATAAATAAATACGTGTTATTAAAGAGAATAATATAAAAGCATTAATATTTCCCATAGTATCAATAATTAACATGGGTAAAAGAAATTAAAGTTCTGTATATAATGGCCCAGCCATTCATATAATTATTATTACATTTTTTTACTAGTTTCTACACATATTTCTTGAGTGAATACATTACGAAAATGTATTTCTGATAGCTTAACCGCCGTATGCATAAAACACAAAAAAAAATTTTTCATTCTTGCTCAATAACTCGGTATCTTTTTTTTGCTCTCTCGCTAAAGCTCGGTCGTAAAACTACCTCGTATATATATGGGTTATTTTAGCCCCTTGTATAACAATCTACTATTAAACATATGTTTTCTCTCTATTTGTGGAAACTTGTAATTGGCCTTAAGCAACCTACTCTCTCTTTTTGTCTTCCTTGGTTAGCTGTTAGTTTTCCTAAAATTGTTAAAATAAAATAAAATAAAATAAAAATATGTTGGTTAAAAATGGTCTTGTCTTGTTTTTTCAAACTTTTAACAAAACACTTTTTAGTAAAAATTGGTTTGGAATACGGTTTAGAGTTTTATGCATATGACGATAAGTATTTATTTATATTACATTGATTCATGTCAAGTTTGAAACATAATGCTCAGGCGCGGATACAAGCGCAGGGGGCTATTGCCCCCCAGAAACCTGATTTAGTCATTAATTCATTTAGAATGTAGATATCGAAATTACATCTCTTTTAAGGTTCAGTACAGTATAAGTTAATTTGTACTTTATTTGTGTGTCGATTTTCCACTGTAGCGCTTGGCTCGTTGGCGTCACGCGGCTTCCGCAGGCTGCGTGCGCGCTTATGCGATATTCGACTCCACTTTAGTGCTAACGCACTTTAGCACTAAAGTGGAGTATCGACACTCTTCTGTACAAATTAGCTTGCACTAAATATGACATTATTAAAGTAAAAATATTTTGTTGTTCTACTATGTTTACAGGCGTTTTCTACGCTTGTTTTCATTACAATGAGGTTCCACACGCAATACTTTTCGCAGATGGCGCCAGCGGCGGTCCGGATGTGGCAAAATCATTTGTGCTCTTGTTAATTGTTGCTTAAATCTATCTGCTCTTGAAGAGGGCGTTGTCGATAATCCAGTCAAACGAAAAATATTGGGCCTTGTTTTTGGACACAGCTTTAATTAGCAAGGCAAAGGATTGCTGTACAAACCAGTACATGCATATTCTCCCTGGTAATCCGAGTCTAATAAGAGTAAAACCATTAATTTGTAGAAAAAAAACAACTAAATGTATGAAACTGACCGTTGACTATGGCCGCATCAACGATGCGCCACCTAGTGAAAAAAAATCGCAGTGTGGATCCCCATTGGCGTGCCCGAATTGCTGCTGAATATACTGTTTATGGCTCTATACATATGAACTAGATTTAAATTTAATCTTTGCTGCGTATTTCGTCACTTTTAGCGGTATCACTTGTATCTGGTTTGTCAACACAGCTTATTCCTTCACTATTAACCATATCACTGTCGACACCGGTTGTTCCATCACCGTTGGTGACGTCATCAGCACCGATGACAACACTGGGCTTGTCGTCACTGGTGTCAGTTCTAGTGACAACACTGGGTTTGTTGTCACTAGAGTCAGTTTTAGTGACAACACTGGGTTTGTTGTCACTAGAGTCAGTTTTAGTGACAACACTGGGCTTGTCGTCACTCGTGTCAGTTTTAGTGACAACACTGGGTTTGTTGTCACTAGAGTCAGTTTTAGTAACAACACTGGGTTTGTCGTCACTAACACTGGCTTTTGTGACCACACTAGTTTTCTCCCCACCATTGTCATGTTGACTATCGAAGTCATCGTCATCGTCATCGTCGTCACCACCACCAGTGCACTTCTCACCTGCAATGATATTACTTAAATAAATCTATCACGTATTATGACTTCAAATATGTATAATGTTAAGTTGCATAATGTCCCACGCTCGCATAAGGACATATTATCAGAATGTCACAACCCCCAATCCTAAAATATGCCATGTGGACATCTTAGAATATGTAATTCTGGATAACGTTACGATAAATGTTAGTCAGTATTAATCAAACATCTATAAATATATATAAAAAGCTCTGTCCTGACTCATTGATTGACTGACTGACTGACAGACAACGCACAGCCCAAACCGCTGGTCGTACAGACTTGAAATTTGGAGGGTGTATTCGTGTTGATGCGTACGGGTGTACTACGAAAGGATTAAAACTTTTGCTCGGGATGATTTAAAGTGATGAATTTTGGGAGCGGGCCGAATTTCTTCCGTACGCAGACGAAGTCGCGGGGGACCTCTAGTTAATTACTAACTCGTTCATGGTAACGCTCACTTTTACGCGAGAACACTGAGAACAGGAACACTAAGGCCGTTTGTCCACAGCCGCCGTCACCGAGACGTCAACGAGAAAGAGGTGACGTACCGAATAGAATAGAATATTTTTTATTGGCAAAGCTGTGTATTTTTTATTTAGGATTGGCCTGATAGTAAAAGTTGTTCTTGATTACGAGTAAAACGGTATCCTAGAAAATGTCCATCGTCTAGAAATACACCCCATATACCTTGATGTTGTTACCAAAATATAAGTACCTACTGACAGTCAAAATACGTCCGAGTGCCTTTGTACAAACCTATACGTGCATTATATAGTTCACATCTGTTCGAATTTAGACGTTATGTCGCTTGTATAGTGTTCAATGTAAGCTTGAGCGCTAGCGTAGTTCATGTCGGTCAAAAAGTCGGCGCACTGCATAGCGTGCGCCGACTTTTGGCGCGGACATTTTTATAGCAGGTTTGTGACTATATGCAACGTGTAACAACGAACAATACGAAAGGGTATGTATATGCTCATCATTATGAACTACTTCTACAATGGGACCAACCCTGAAATCGCGAAAAAAAAACAGATGGTCCATACAAAAAGTTCCTTGACCTTGGACAAAATGTATGGAACAGCTGATTTTTTTTCGCGATTTCAGGGTTGGCCCCATAGTAAAAGTTGTTCATAATGATGAGTATATACATACCCTTTCGTATTGTTGAACCTTTTTGTTACACATTGTATATTAGCTCAATGGCTAAAACCCATGAAAGTTATATTTATGCACAGACTGTAAAAACAATTTTGCATTACCTGTTTCAGTTTCCGTCTTATCATCACTTGGTTCAAACGAATGCCCTACAATTTTCTCCAGCCACAGAGCCATGTTTCCTTCCATCTCTCCTTGAACAATGCTGGGGTAAATGTGACGTTCTTTGAACTCTTGAACTGACGGCTCAACTTCATCCCACGACAAACTGTCGTGGCTGTCTTTGAATTTGGCATCGTATCTCTCGTAGTGAACCTGGAAGAAATTACTGATATAACGTAAAACATTATTTTTTAATACTGTCAAGTGACGAGACGAGCAAGACTTTCGCCTGGTGGTAAGCGTCACGCCTGCCACTAACACTAGCAGTGCGAGAATTGTGAACTTGCGAACACAATCCTGCGCCGCACTGCACTGCACTCGTCACCCTGAGATATTAGATGTTAAATCTCTTCATACAAAGTAATTTCTCTGGTAACATTGCTCTTCAAACCGGAACGCAGTAATGCTTGCACACTACTGCTTGGCGGTTGAATAACTGGCAAAGGTGTGGTACTTCCCCAGGCGGACTCTGCAGTAGAGTCCTACCACTACAAGACTTTTTTCAAGAACTTGTCATGAAATAAAAAAAAAACTTTATCTAACCCATGGTATAATAATATACTTTGCCAGGTATGGTATTCCGAGTGACAAAGGGTCACGTGGGTGACACAAGCCTACGTCATCGACGTGAAATGACAAGTAGCGTGAAATAATAACGTTCTCCGTATATTACCTGTGGGAATTACATAAAACTATGTGATTTGGACCTGGGTATGTCCTTAAACTGCAACCAGACCCACCGGAGGAGGACGGGCAGCAACGTCCTCTAGGTTAAGTGGTGAGCAGTCTGCGATCCCCAAGCCGCCTGCCAAGCGTGGGGATTATGGCAACACCCCTCTATAAGGGGGAGGCCTTCGTCCAGCAGTGGATGTTTTATGGCTAACGACGATGTGATTTTGGTTGAAACTATGTTAATTCGTGTTTAACTTGAATCATGTCGCTTGAGCGGACACGAAATGACAATTGAAATCATCACATCACACATCAACAGCCGGAAGACGTCCACTGCTGGACGAAGGCATCTCCCTTAAAGGGAGGTGTTGCCATAATCCCCACGCTTGGCAGGCGGCTTGGGGATCGCAGAATGGTTACCACCGTTAACTGAGACAATTGAAATGATAGATTTGTTGCCATAAACTGGCAACTGGCTGGAGTGACGTAAGCTAGTGTCACTCCCGGAATAGCACTTTGTTTTATTGGATCATGATCTAACCCAACTGTTAGTGTATTTTGGCTGTCCTATCGTAAGATGCCTCGCGCAGATGCGAAACACGTCACGACAAGCGAGTATTACTAAAGCTAAGGGTGTTTTAAAAAAAAACTTTTTTTTTTGTTTTGTAATTGTACATTAATAGTTTTCTGTTTCAGGTGAAATCAAAATTATTTGTTTCAGATTCACATCACATCACATCATCAGCCGGAAGACGTCCACTACTGGACGAAGACCTCCCCCTTATTAGCAAGTAACTAAATCATTATCTCTAAGGGATATAAAGTTGTATGAGACTCTCTAAGAAATAAAGCGATTTGAATTTGGAACGTCAAACTCGTGTGGAAACTCGTAGAAAACTCTTGCAAATTCTCAAGCTGGCTATTTGTTTAGTTTCTTTAGCTTCAGAAGACAGAATGCAGGTGCGGCATCAACAGTGATGTTTTCTGATTTACCATTCCAACTAGGTAGGTACTGTTGGGGTAGCTTTGTAAGTATAAAAATGCCCATGTGGCATTGTAAAGAGGTTTGTTCGAAAATCGAACTGGCCGCCACCATAAGCAGAACTCAAAAGAAAAGGACTCTCTCAGTCATCAGCCAGAAGACGTCCACTATTGGACGAAGGCCTCCCCCTTAATAGGGAGGGGTTGCCATAATCCCCACGCTTTGCAAGCGGCTTGAGTGATGCAGATGACCTTTAACTAAGAGGACGCTGCTGCCCGTCCTCCGGCGGTTCTGGATGCAGTTTTCGGACATAGCCAGGTCCAATATTATTGTTTCAGATTAATAAATAATAAATGTTGTTACAGTTTCATCATCATCAGCCCTGAGATGTCCACTGCTGGACGAAGGTCTCCTCCCTTAGACCACCTTACTATATGAAATTTGCCATTTGCTAGTTGCCCGCGACTTTCACAATCTCGTCGGTCCACCTAGTGGGAGGACTACCTATGCTGCGTTTACGAGTTACAGCTTAATAAACTTTAAATATTTGTTACAGATTAAATTAGTAATTTGTTTTATATTCAATTGAGGTTTAATAACTTTATATTACAGATTTGGCAATTACGTAAATAATTGCTGTAAATAGAAAATTGATAATTTAGCCCTTTTTCCTATTAGTACTCAATACGATGGTACAACGGAAACACACACACACACATCAGCCGAAGGCGTCCACTGCTGGCCGAAGGCCTCTCCCTTAAAAGGGGGAGTTTGATATAATCCCCACGCTTGGCAGGCGGCTTGGCGATCGCAGATTGCTCACCACTGTTAATCGAAAGGGCGCTGCTGCCCGTCCTCTAGTGGTTCTGGATGTAGTTTTAGGACATACATCCAGGTTCAACGGAAATACACGAGATATAATACAGTTAAGCTGGGTTAAAACGATATTCCGCAAAGTAACACCTGATTCAATCACAAACTTAAGGTAGATTGTTTAGATAGACACAGGTGCCACGGATTGGGCCACACTAGCCCAGTTGCGGGTTAGTAGATTCACACATGTATTGAATTTCTTCTCCGGTTGTATGCTAGTTTACTCACAATGTTTTCCGTCACTGAAAGGCCAGTGGTACCAAAATCTATACACAAAATCGCTACTCAATTAATTTATTGCACTGTTATAAAAATCTACCTGTACTCTTAGTTATAGCACATAATAATAACTAGTAACAGAAGCTTTACTTCGCAATGGTTTTCAAAGAAATATGACTCAATCTGATAAACAATATGATTTAATTTAGCTCGCGGTCCAGTCGAGCACGTGTTCATTTACATACCTACCAATTTCTTTCTGAAGGAATATGGGCCTTAATTCACTATACTACGGTTCATAATAAGTTATACATGGTTATACGTATTGAAAGAGCCGCCGAGCCGAGCCTACTAGATTGGCCCTTGCGCAATGGCCGCCGCCCGTAGGTATGTTTTTAATACCTACACGCGGAGTGACACAGGGCTGGTTATAGTCAACTACCGTTAATATCAATGCTTTTAAGTTGTGTACGGTTTTAATTGGACTTTGGTTCACAGTGCTCTATTTACCATATTATTTTCTTACTATAAAATAGCATTTAGTCTGTAACTGTACCTTATTCAGTAAAATAAAATATATTACATGTTGGTTAAGATAAGTCATTTGTATTGTACTTTATAACCCCTTATGGTTACCTATAACACACCACATAGGCCCACACCTATAAGTAACACATATAAGTTGACGCATGATGTTACCTTAACATTTTGTAGTGGTAGGACTCTACCGCAGAGTTCGCCTGGGGAAGTACCACACCTTTGCCAGTTATTCAACCGCCAAGCAGTAGTGTGCAAGCATTACTGTGTTCCGGCTTGAAGGGCAATGTTACCAGAGAAATTACTGGGTATGAAGAGATTTAACATCTAATATCTCAGGGTGACGAGCGCAGTGCAGTGCGGCGCAGGATTGTGTTCGCAAGTTCACAATTCTTGCACTGCTACTGTTAGTGGCAGGCGTGACGATTACCACCAGGCGAACGTCTTGCTCGTCTCGGCACTTGATTGTATTAAAAAAAACATGCGTCTACTTCAAGCCCTTATTCAGACTATCAAAAAAGCTGATTAGGACTAAGCAATAAAGTATACCTTATCTAGCACTAGCCCTAGGCCAGGTGCAGTAGGTATCATGACTTTTTCCTTCCCGAAGGCTCGATCGATGATGGTGGCATCCGCCATTCCTCGGAGCACGGCTATCATCAAACCCACCATCTTTCGGATCTGGTGCAGCATGAAGCTTTGACCCTGGGGAGAAACAGCATTACATCGACTCATCGACTGCGTTCTAATAGGCATGATGACTACTAGCTTTTTATTACCTCATAAAGAAGCTGATCATCAATAGAGCCTATGAACGAAAACAAAATTTAAAATAATTCAAAAATAAATAAGTTCTAAGTATTTTAAATTCAAGCTAGACAGAGAGCGCGCGATACTGAGCTATGACGTCAAGCCTCAGGCGCGGCATACAAATGCAATACCGTTAATAAAATAAATGTTAATACAATAACACGTGCTTTGCGAGAAAGGGATAGAGCACCCCCACCTAAAACTTTAAACGCTCATAATTATCACAGAGATTTATCAGCAAATACAATTAATTTTTCAGTATGTGTAATGTATTTAGTTATATTCATCACTAATCCTGTTATTTGTCATAAATTTAACATTAGGCCACACGCCTAAAATAAATATGAAATGAAACATAATATATACATTAAAAAAAACTATATAAAATAAAATATATATTAAATAATTATTATTATTATTATAAAAGATATATATATTTAATATATATTATTATATATTTAATATAATATATATTTTTTATTTGATAAATATTGTCTATTGTCTATTGTTTATAATATGAATATGCATATGAAATCTATGATTACCTGCGGTTTGTATGGAACTATGCCAATGTGCTGATTGTATTTAACATTTTGATAAATGTTGAGTTTTACTTTAGGACGGGATCAACCTTGATCCTCGTAAAAAATATCTTGTTCTTTAAAATTTGTAATTTACACTACAGTTAAGTTTGCAGAAACACGTTTTTTTCCAAATCAAATCCATCATTAACAGTTATTTACAATGATGAGTATAATGAGCTGCTGGCTTACTACTATAGTTTCTTACAACCTTGTTTTTTTAGAACTCACCTTTACTTGTAGGACTGCAAATTCCATATCAGAGTGGACGAAAACTCTTTCCACACTGAAGCCCATCATGTACCTCAACGATGAAGGATCTTGGAAGTGTCTGTAAAAAAATTACAAGTTTTTGTTGATTTAGGAATAGCTGCTAGTCGCGCACGCACTAAGTTGGGGGAATTTTGCTGGTTGAACATTTTGTTTAACTTTAAGTGATGGGACACGCCACAGCCACGAAACACCCTCGCCTAAAGCTAGAAGAGCTCCTGAGAAGCGAGAGCGTGCGACAGCCACTTTTACCGTGAATGCCGAATTCATAAAAAAATAAAATATTTGAGTGAGCAGCTCAATGGACAGTTTTGAGGCTGTGGCGCGTATCCATGTGCGGCTAGGCTAACTTACTTTTTCTCCGTGAAGTTATGGTATGGCTTAGTACCCTTGTAAACTCCTAAAACCTCATTCACCTTCTGCAATTTTTCCTCACTTATCCTGTATTGTTTTCTCTCTTCATCTGACATTAAGCTCGGTTCAACAGCATATGTGGGAAGGGTATAGCTGTATGTTCGGGCATTGCATTTTGATTTAGAGTTGAATCTGTTGGTGACCCTTTTGATTCCAAACACTTTTATGCAATCTGGCAATCTTTTGTTTATCTCTTCTACATTAGCTTCTAAGGCTGAAAGTAAATTGACCAGTAAATAAAGCAAAAAAATCGCTGGAATGGGAAGTTTTCTGACAGCTGTCAGAACGTAGTTCTAAGGATAGGCCGCGCTGGCGAGATATGGCCCACTATTTTTCGCATTTTTCTTGTGAAAAAGCAGTTAACTCACCTTCACTGCTTCTTTTCGTTCTTCGTTTCTTCTTGCGTTCGTTGGTGAAGTGCCTTTCCAAGTTTTTTTGTATCATTTTATTGAAATTCTGATAAATTGTTATTGTTACCTTACGTTATTGTTATTATTTTTTATTGAATGTTATTGTTCTTTTTATTGAATGTAATTAACGAATTATTTGGCAAGGCGCACTTACTAATTTGTGTGGAATAACGAAAGTTTAAGAAATACTATGGGCAAATACTTTGTTAGACAAACAATAACCCAAACAACGCATGACAAATCTGATATAAATGAAATAAGGTTAATTTATATTTTTCGACCATTTTACTTTGCATCATTCGTTCAAAATCTTCATAACCACAGACTAGATAGTGAAACTGTTCAGGGCCATATCTCTTCGTCGCTGTCTATCGGATTTTTTGGGAACTAAATTTTTTTTTATTGGCTGTCAGAAAATCGTCCATTGGGTAGATGACCAACGATGAAACCAATAGCTTTGATGAAGAATTTAAGTAAATATAAAATGTTTATTGAAAAAATATATTTAAATCGGATATTAATGTTCTGATATATAAGAGTTTGAAGTTTTTGCTAGAGAAAACTCTGTCCCTTTCCCACACAACAAAAAACTACGTCACGCCTCTGTGTGCCATACTTGTCAGAATAGAATTTATATGGCGTACAGAGAAGTGACGTCATAATCTCCTCTCTGTCTAGCATGATATTAAAATGCTTATTTTTGATCAGATATTCATTTTGTTTTCATTAATCAGCTATATTTATGGGCCACATTTTAATAGGACAATAAAAATAAACCAGTTATCTAGCCTATTGCAAAGCCACCAAAGAAACTAGAATTGCTATTAGGTGGCCTAACGTAGCTTAATTTTATTCAGTGTTACTGCTACAGCTTGGCTATTTCTCACTATCGTTTACACTCCTATTGAACTGTAGGGATCTAATTTTCCATTAGCCCAGTCCCACTCCCGTATTTTAAAGGGCACAGGTATTGTGCAAGGAGCGATAGTGCAAGAGTGACGAAAGAAATATTCATAGACCACAAGTATTGAGCTAATATCTAACTATCACGGTTGTTTACTAAACAACCGTGATAGTTTAAACCAAACCGAACCGTGAACCGTGGTTGTTTTGTTTGTCACGGTAAATATCCCGTTAACAATAATAGAACTTTAATATCTATAGTTACAAACATGCAAAAAAATGTCCGCGCCAAAACTCGGCGCACGCTATGCAGTGCGCCGACTTTTTGAACGACTTCAACTACGATAAGACACAAACGCTCAAGCATACATTAACACTACACAAGCGACATAACGTCTAAATTCGAACAATTGTGAACTAGATAATATATGTAAAGGTATGTAAAACAGCACTCGGTCATTTTTTGACTGTTTTTGATTAGAGATTGTGACTCTTTAGATATTAGCTCAATGACCACAAGATAGATTTTATATGTAAAAGGGCCAG
This sequence comes from Erannis defoliaria, assembly GCA_905404285.2. Lineage (NCBI taxonomy): Eukaryota > Metazoa > Arthropoda > Insecta > Lepidoptera > Geometridae > Erannis > Erannis defoliaria. The sequence continues at coordinate 2,238,193 of FR990066.1, read as the reverse complement.
CTGTAAAGAGCGATAATACGCTTAAAAAAAACAACCGACTTCAATTTCGGATGACATCTTCATATTTTTTCCTGTTATTATTCAAGTAATTTTGATTTAAAAACCAAACTACGGAACCGATTTCGATAAAATTTATGTGGGACCACCCTTGACGTGTCTTCTACCAAACAAAACAAGAATTTTCAAAATCGGTTCACAATTGACTGAGAAATTGGTCACCATAATTTTAAAAAAAACCTTATTTCCCTTAATCTTTATTTTCCTTTTCCTTTCTTTCTAAACCATCCTCTTTTTTTGAAGTCGGTTAAAAATAGGGTTGTAAAGCATAATTACATTTTCATAACAATAAGTAGTACGTATAACAAAAAAAAAATTTTGGTATTCTATCAGCTATATGGTTTCCATATTACAAGCTTTGCTTAGTTTGGAGCTAGATGGCGCTGTGTGAAATGTTCACTGATATTTATTTATTTATTTAATAGTGTAAATGACTTACGTAGTTTGAGAGACACAACCTGTCTGGCAGCAGAGACTCCTTTGTCTGTCCTAGAGCTCCTTTGAAACTGTGCATTCTGTTGGTTTACAAAGTCCTCTTCTTTTATGTATTTTGCTTCTAACAGCGCTTTTAGTAGATCTTCTTCTATTGTTGGCACACCAGGATTTCTGGAAAACAGAATAGTTGTAATCTTTGTTGTTAAAATATTTACCTTGGACATGGAATCAATAGGCTAGATGACTGGTTTTTTTTAATTGTCCTATTAAAATGTGGGCCATAAATATAGCTGATTAATAAAAAGAAAATGAAAATCTGATCAAAAATAAGCAATTTATAAGCATTTTAATATAATGCTAGACAGAGAGAAGAAACAGCAAATCGTGACGTCACTTCTCTGTACGCCATATAAATTATATTCTGACAAGTAAGGCGTGACGTCATTTTTTGTTTTGTGGGAAAGGGACAGAGTTGTATCTAACAAAAACTTTAAACGCTCATATATCAGAACATTAATAACCGATTTAAATTATTTTTTCAATAATCATACTATATTTACATAAATTCTTCATCAAAGCTATTGGTTTCAACGATATAAACACCAGTCATCTACCCTATTATGACATATTTCTACTGAACAAGCTAAAATTCTGGCAGGCCAATAGAAATGTATTGGCAAATCAGTGGCTGTAGACTAAAACCAACAACTTGAACAAGTATTGATAAGGTATGATAATATTTAGATTGATTTTACAGACTGAGAATGTTGGTGAAGTATGTATCTGTTAACTTTTTTAAACACGACTCACTTGAGTTAAAAAAAGTTAACAATCTTTTCGTGTTTTCATGCATCAACCCCATAATGAAATAGGGTAGATGACTGATGTTTAAATCGTTGAAACAAATAGCTTCAATGAATAATTTAAGTAAATATAGTATGTTGGTTGAAAACATAATTTAAATCGGTTATTTATGTTCTAAGGTTTGAGCAGCGTTCAACGTTTTTGGTAAAGACAACTCTGTCCCTTTCCCACAAAACAAAAAATGACGTCACGCCTTACTTGTCAGAATATAATTTATATGGCGTACTGAGAAGTGACGTCACGATTTACTGTTTCGCCTCTCTGTCTAGCATGATATTAAAATGCTTATAAGTTGCTTATTTTTGATCAGATTTTTATTTTCTTTTATTTTTTTTTTTTTTTATGTTTATTTTGTCTTAGAGAATTAATTACATAGCTCAATTTATAACTCTGCCAAACTGCATAGCAGTTTGTAGGCAGACATCGACTCTCATATTCATTACTATTTACTACGAGTATGTAGGAGTAGGTATTGACATTTTAGCGAATTAATCAGCATCTTGACATTAATCAGCTTCTATTTTATTTTATTCTATTCTATTTATGGGCCACATTTTAATAGGACAATAAAAAAAACCAGTCATCTAGCCTATTGTGAGATATCTGTATGAACATTTTAACTAACATTTTTAACCCAGTTTACATCATCAGAAATCATAGTTGATCATTAAAATTAGTCATCCTATCCAACTAATATTATAAATGTGAAAGTTTGTCTGTGTGTATATGTTACTCCTTCACCTGAACGGATTTGGTACAGAGCTTATACCTTGAATTAAAACATAGGCTACTTTATATCCCAACAATCGTGGGTAAAACCGCAGGGCGCAGTTTCTTATATATTAGAAACAGATACTTATAAAAAACTCAATTAAAGTGATCTACTACAAATGTGTACGTTTTTGGACAGTAGGAATATTAAAAATAATAAATCTTTATTTCAGAACAGAGATCCATAGGTATAGCCAGTGCACTAAACACATATTATTTAACAGAATGAGAAAAACACACATTACAATTTTAAAACATAAACGGCCTTACTATAAAACCCCGTTTAAACTTCTCTGTCTTGTTCTCGCACGTGACATTTCACATCAGCGAGAAGTTGTCAGAGCATCTTAACAGTGACTAAGGTTTGAGCAGCGTTTTATAGTAAGGCCGAAATAGATCTATAGCTTAAATTATAGTTTTGATCCAATACTTTATTATAGGGCTATCACATTTATCGGCTATAGTAGCTAAGATGTTATGACTGCCACACATCCCACCTAATGCCGTATGATAGCCTGAAATCCTAGACCCGGGTATGTCTTAAAACTGCATCCAGAATCCAGCAGCAGCGTCCTCTTCGTTAACGGTGGTAACACTCTGCAATCCCCAAGCCGCCTGCTAAGCTTGGGGATTATGGCAACACTGCTGGCTGATGAGTCATTGTCAGCCATAAAACGTCCACTGCTGGACGAAGGCCTCCCCCTTAATAGAGGGGTGTTGCCATAATCCCCACGCTAGACAGGCGACTTGGGGATCGCAGAATGCTCACCACCGTTAACCAAGAGGACGCTGCTGCCCATCCTCCGGTGGGTCTGGTTGCAGTTTATGGACATACCCAGGTCCCTGGCTGATGAGTGATAGCCGGAAATCCATCAGTTGGAGCATCGGCAAACATGCCAGTAATGGAACAAACTGTATATGCTGCTATGACATGATAAAATTAAGTAATATATGAAGGAATTAAATAGGTACCTTTGCATACCATGATAGTTAACACCCGAGTAACCCAGCAACATAGCCATCTTTTTCCTCTTTATCCTCTCGCATGGGATCTTTGGATCTGTTTCACCATTCTCTTTGCTGTTAGGATTTGGTTCATCCCATTTTCGTTTTCCCCTTTGCTTGTACCTAGTTAAATTCTTATTGTTAATTATTTCTGGTTCGGGTTTTTCTTCATTATTACTCATAGTGTCTACAGATGCCATATTCACAGCAGTAATGTGCCTGAACGATACACCTGAAGAAATTGTAAGGATTAAGTTCGGGTGAAATGCGAAACATAGACATTGGGCGAGTAATACAATATTATGCAGCGACGATGATAATGGAATGGACGGACCCAGTGTTTGAAAATCAATCAAAATTAACAAGACAACACAATCATGCATACCTAGCTAAAAGTGTACATATTACATTTGCCGGGAAATAGAGATGGTGAATCTAATTACTGCATGACAAAAAGAGAACACATGTACATGTATTAGCAGTTTGTATTGTCGTATCATACGGCTTGCATGTCCCAAAGGCAGAGTATGACTGAAGCGAGTGGAGAGCCGGCCCTCAACATATAGTCTTCAAAATCCGTGCGCTTATTTCCCATCATTCATCTTATCATTGTCGCTGATATTATGTAGTAATATGTCGTGCCAATTAGCGTAGGCAGAGGTGTTCAAGGAAATAACTAAGTACGTTTTACGAGTCAATTTATTTCAGTTCTGTTGATGGAGACGTATTGTGCACATCATGATCAGAAAAATGGTTATCTGAGTTACGAACCGGCAAAATGTGCTGGTTCGATTGATTTAGGTCATTTAGCAGAGTAAAAGAGGGGTCATACTGATTGAAATTGTTTGAAACTACGAGCATGTATTATATTGAAATACCACTGACTTCACTAACTCATATAATACATGTCAACAAGCATTTAGAAGACGTAAATGTAACGTAGTTTAATTTATCTATGGACGTAAACTGAAATACGAGAATATCAAACAATACCACGAACACGATACACATAACCTCGCTTTCATTTACCTGGTCTAACCGGATGCCACGGTAAATTTTGTCGCAAAGATCTAACAAATAAGCTGAATAATTTTACAGACATACCTAAAGTTTAAATAGCGGTTTTATTGTTAGATTATTATCTAAAATAAATGCAAAGGCAAACAAAACACTGCAGAAAATAATCCACCATTTTGTTTTCTACAAAGAGTTTTTTTTTATCAGTGTTGCCAACACAATAACACAACACTTACGGCCTTACTTAAAAAAACTTTTCAACCGTTAGTCACTGCTTAAGATGCTCTGCCATCTTCTCTCTGACGTAAAGTTGCACGTGCTAGAAAAAGACAGAGAAGTTTAAGCAGTGACTAAGAAAATCGAGATTATTTTAGGTAAGGCTGTAACAGTTCAAAAACGAACCCTCCATTTTTTCTTCTTTCCTCCTAGGAGAATTATGGCGTCGCACTTTGTGCATTTGCCAGTGTCAAATATTTTTATATATTATCAGTCATACTTTTAAAAAAATTCAACCGTTAGTCACTGCTTAAGTTTCTCTGCCCAGGCGCGGATACAGGTGGTATAAGGGATAAGTTTTCGAGTTTGCAATTACAACTATTTACCATGTCTGTTTTAAATAATGAAATTAAAACACACAATGCAAAATAAACTATCAGAAAACCAAAGATATTGTATTGCCGTGCCAAAAATAACCAGTGTTAAATGCTAGTTAAATGCTCAATGCCAGTGTTTGTATAGATTCCAACTTCGTCGCGCACGGATTGACAAGCGAACGCAATACCGAAGTGCTCCTTGGAAAGGTGAAAATAACACACTAGCGATGATTTTTTAACATTGAGCAACAGAGAAGTTTAAGCAGTGACTAAGAGAATCGAGATTAATTTAGGTAAGGCCGTATCACTCCAAAAACACAAACACAAAGTTTTGGAAAATTATACAATGCAGCGACATGTTTTTTTTTCCGAAGAAGCTCGTAGTAAAGTTGCCACGAAGTTGCTACTAGGGCATGACTGGACTTGACTATGACTAACTTGACTTGACTTGAAATTTATCAAAAACTTGATGTATAAAAATACTTGACACTGGCAAATGCACAAAGTGCGACGCCATAATCTTCTTAGGAGGAAATAATAAAAAAAGTTTTCCCGCCAAAACTACTTTTTTTTTTTTTTTTTTTTTTTTTCTTAGTTCTTGGCATCGCACGTTGTGCATTCTGCCAGTGTCAAGTTTATGATTTTTTCAAGTATTTATATGAAAATCAAGTCAAATATGTCATGATATCACAGTCAGTCACACGAAATTAGTCATAGTCGAGTCCAAGTCATGCCCTAGTAAAGTTGTGGCGACTTTACTATGAGCTTCTACGGAGTTTTGAAAACAACACAAAAAGACATGTTTCACCACATTATATCACTTGCCCACACTCGTGCATGTAATTCAACACTCAATGAATAAAACACCACCATTTTTAATCATTAATTCGCGAAAATACACAAGTTTAAGAAAATAATAGAATGCAAATACATGATTTTTCCGTGTTCCCGCCAAAACTCCCAAAACTACTTTGCCTATAATGTCAAATGTTTTCAAAACTCCGTAAAAGCTTATAGTAAAGTCGCCACACATTTACTAGGGCATGACTTGGACTCGACTTTGACTAATTTCGTGTAACTGACTGTGATTTCATGACATATTTGACCTGCTAATACTACATAAACTTGAACATTAATACATACTTGACTCTGGCAGAAGGCACAACGTGCGATGCTAATAACATAGAAAATAAAAAATCTAATATTCTTAATTTATTATTGGTTCAACGGTCTAGCGGCCTTACCTAAAATGATCTCGATTCTCTTAGTCACTGCTTAAACTTCTCTGTCATTTTCTAGCACGTGCAACTTCACGTCAGAGAGAAGATGGCAGAGCATCTTAAGCAGTGACTAACGGAAGAAAAGTTTTTTTAAGTAATGCCGTTTATCTTTGGTTCCGCCAAAGATGCGATTAAGATAAGATTAGTGATGGTTAGATGGTTAGTGATGTTAAAAAATTACTTGAATCAAGTAGATATTATAATCAATAGGTATTCAACACATATGGTGTAATTAAATATTTAAGAGGTTGCGGAAATACCTAGCAATAAAACGACTTATATTAAAAACATGTATTAATATTACAACGTGCACTTGCAATATTTTGAATATTCGGAACTCTCTATCTAGACTAAAGGATTATTGTATCCACATATACCTTATACCTAAACGAATACCACGCGCATGCTCCAAACTAGCGCATGCGGGATTGGATAAACAGGCTATCTTGCATTTAGTACAAGGCTTTTACATCAGCATGGGTTGACGCAGTGCCCTAAAAATGAGAGGTGGTAGCTCAGAACGGCTGGTTGTGCGACCATCCCGTCGCAGAGGTGATACGCGTGCAAAGCTTACACGTTACATTACCGTTCTGCTGGCTACTTTGCTTGGTGGTGGTGGTTCGGCGCTCCTCTTCCTTGTGCCACTGTACGCTGACCCGGCCTTGAGCGCGTTGGCCGCAGATTTCGACCCAATTCCCGCTGAATGTGTGACTGAAAGACGTGACGATCGCCTCGGATTAGACAACTGCACATGGGCTTCATGCAGGGAAGGCTGTACCAGTGACGCTTACAAATGCACGCAGCTGCACGTCAAATATAAAGCTTATTCTGAACCATGGCGCCCAGCAGTACTGTTTGTTAATATTAAAGGATGTGGCTATCCTCCTTTGGTGGATTGTGAAAATTTTACGATTAGTTATGGCTATGTTGGGGCCAGATATCAATGTTATTGGTCAAGGGCCGATGTAAGCGTCGTCATTCCTCGCTGGTCCCGAGGAGAACAAGTGGCAACGGTGACGAGGACCCTGGCGCTGCCACTGTTTTTATCAGGATGCGCTGGAATTGGTCTGTGTGCTCTGCACTGTGAGTGCAGGCCACGAAGACGTCGACGTCCTCCGCGTCATCCTCCACGCCTGCCTACTCTTTCACCTGATGAAACATCAGTTTACAGATTGCCATGATTTAATGACACAAATATTTCACGTCCTAGGATTCAGCCTCCAGGCCCCCTAGCATGCGACGAGGACTAATTGATCTTTCCCCGCGCGGGAACGTGATATAGCTAGAATATGGATACGTTTGTTTCGTTTTCAAGGGGAAAAAGAGTGGATATACGTTTATCACGGCTCGCGTGCTAGGCGGGCAGAGTTTCATTAGAATAAGTACCTACTTACTTGTATTGAACCAATAGCACAAAATTATGAGATCTATTATTTATGCATAATATATTTTATAGTATTTAAAATTATGTAAATAAAAGTGTGTATATACAATAATACTTAACGGCCTTTCATTAAACAATAACTAGGTTCCACCACAGAATAAATAATAGTACTACGTTCCACTGCTGATATTGGTGGAAAGATAATGACACTGTTTTGAACTTACAATTTCACGATGATACCTAATAACTGAAGATGAAATAGATTATTATCGATTATAGATACATCACTTCGATCGAAATCATAGACAAAAACCAAAGAAGAGATTTAAAACTCTTTAAACCGCTAGCGGCCTTACCTAAAAAAACTTTTCTACCGTTAGTCACTGCTTAAGATGTTCTGCCATCTTCTCTCTGACGTGAAGTTGCACGTGCTAGAAAAGGACAGAGAAGTTTAAGCAGTGACTAAGAGAATCGAGATTATTTTAGGTAAGGCCGTAAATGTCGTGTATCTAACAAAGTACTTGCCCATCCATAGTATTTCTTAAGCTCTCGTTATTCCACGCAATTTAGTGAGTGCGCCTTGCCAATTAATCAAATAAAATAACAATAACTATCAACAAAAAATAATAACAATAACGTAACGTAACAATTTATCAGAATTTCAACAAAACGATACAAGAAAACTTGGAAAGGCACTTCACCAACGAACGCCAACTGTGAAGTGAAGCAGTGAAGGTGCGTGAACTGCTTTTTCACAAGAAAAAAAGTGGGCCATATATCGCCAGCGCGGTCTATCCTATGGCTGTAGAACTATGTTCTGACAGCTTTCAGAAAACTTCCCATTCGTCTGTATGTTTGTTACGCGATTACTCCGCCAATTATGAACTGATTTTAATGATTCTTTTTTTGTTTGGTAGGTTCTTCAGACTAAAGAATACTATATACTCTACCGAGAAGAAAGCCGTGTGCATATAAAAAAAAGGGGGACACTAAAATTAGCGCCATCTAGTTGGATCCCCTTGCCAAATAAATAGTAAATTGTATCGAAATCGGTTCAGTAGTTGGTTTTTTGGTTTTGAAATCAAAATTACAAGAAAATATGACGATGTCATCCAGGTATTCGAAGTTGAAATCGGTTGCATGTTTTTTTAAAAAGCGTATTGTTTTTTATCAGACCGTAAAAAGGGCAATATTAATTCATACCTACTACAGGGTCACGGCCAGCTAGGCCCAGCGCGGACAGAGTACAGACGCCAACGAAATAATACACATTTGAGCCTTCTTTGTCTATGGAATTTTCCTCTTTTACTCTATTCGATTTCCAGTCGTCGTGTCATTAGGGTAACATAACATTAGGTAAACCATGGGTTAAAAAATTAAATGCTTAAATAAAGTAGATAATTTATTTACTTGTCTTATACAGAGACCTTCACAAGAGTACAAAAATTTGCAATCGGACAATATGACCATCTATCATTATCTTTCAGTCTTAGAACTTGCCTTGTAAAGACTCGTGTACTCGGGTACTAGTAAAAATCGGGCAACTTCTTTGAGAGTAAGGTACTGAAAATAGTGGAAAATAATTAGATAAAATGTTACCTTTCTGCCCGATAAAATTCAACGTTTTTAAAATTAACACAATAAAATATAGTGATAGCCTTATTACGATACACGGTGATCCGGGTTGGTTTCCATGGAAGCGGAGGCGTTCAGAACTCGAAAGCCACAAAAAATTACGTTTTAACCGACTTCAAAAAATGAGGAGATGAGGAACGATTCTATGTTCGACGGTGTTTTTTTTTTTGTTTGTTAACCGATTTCTCCGTCAATAGTTGACTGATTTTGAAAAGTATTTTTAGTTTAAAGGGTATATTTCCGAGGTAGTCCCATATAAGTTGAATCGGTTTTTTTTTTGAAATGTTACTTCAACGAAAGTGATTGGTCGAATCCTGACATAGCTTCCCCACTGCTCTCGCTTCAATGGAAACGATTCTCAAGATTGGCGTGTCTCCTTGCTAGCTGAAGTTTCCTTAAACTATTTATTCCCCAGAGTTACACTTTCCCAGTCACCGCGTAGTGTCATAGGCTATCTGCCAGCAATAAATATTTATTAATTGAGTTACAATGGCTTACCTAACTATATAACATATAACAAGGAACTCGCGGTAGGCTAAGAGGCTTCGGTAAAGAGTATTCTCCATCGCGCTCATGCATTTCAACATTATTGAAGATATAAATCATTCATTTATTTTATTACTATTATACTAAAATGGCACAAGAATTTATTCTTATGTATATACACTTTTTCAAATCAAAATGCAAATTTGGAATGTTATTCGTGAAATATATTTAGTTGGCAAAAAAAGTCTTTAACGGAAACTTTTTTCTATCCTGGCAAGACTGTGGAAAATGTATAGTGGGCGAATTTTCAATATGCTGATTTAATTTGTTTCTGGCATACTAGGGGATAGCATTTAAAACTATTTGGGATAGTGGAAGCCTCATTAATTTCTACTTATTTTTACAAAGCTATATGTAATTTATGTTTTGAAATGCACAAACGAGACAGAGGACGCTCGTAGAATGTAATCTTAGATTAATTTCGTACATTAACAGTTCTTATCAATCTTTATTGGGGTATGTTTACAGTTTATGGGTGTTTTTTGTCTTATACGACTTAACAGTTCGATTATGATGTTGCCAGTTATAATTGTAAAAAAACTACAGCTGTGCCAGAAAGAGTAGAAATTAAATAAAATGGAACTAAAAGTTTTCAATATAAAATATTATTCAGTGTTGCCAAGTTATACGTCATTTTAAAGAGTTTACATAGAAAGCTGCGCAGCGCCGATTTATTTTTTCTACTATTTCTGGTACAGCTATACTTTGTAAGCTTTATAAGTTAAAAAAAAAAATTTGTTTCCGTTTACGTCTTCATGTCTGTTTCATTAATGAACAAAGGATGCCAACAATTTTAGGATTGTTAGATGATAATTAAAAAAAAGTTAGTACAGAATAACAAAAACACGACGGTAATATCCTAAAGTCGCAACTTACTTTAAAATCCGAACAATTTATAACTTTGACAAAATAAAGAATAAAAAAACATACCTGGCTTGGCTGGCTAATTGGAACCAAAACTGATTGGTTCCAATTTGATACAAACAAGGATTTTATATGGTAAAGGATGCACCTTGTGTCATATCGGCTATAAATTTATGTTTTAGGTAGCTTTAAATATAAGATAGCTTTTATTAAATAATTGAGTCTGGTAACATTTTCTTAAAAAGAAGATTTACACCCTAAAACATTTTGAAACATCGAAAATGGAATGGAATCTTTATATTCGTCTAAAAACAAGTAACATAAACAAGATTCGATTCCATAAATGACCTTACCTTACAAAATTATGATGCGTTCTTAACTTAATACATATTTAATACGGAATTCATAGTAGACGCAAACGACATACATGAATTGATAAAATTGTATTTCTCAAGCATTGAAACCACAAGACTTATTCATTCTCTTTCATTCTAACCCACACAGAAATTCTCTCTCTCTCTCACTTTCATTTTTTCTTGTATCATCTTTCTTCTTTTTTTCATTTTTCTTCTTTCATGTCGTCGTCGTAAGCGCCTAAGCATCTTTTGCCTTTGCCATCAAATTTGTAAGATAAGGACATTTAGTTTTACAAAAATACAAACAATAAATAAAATAAAAAACAATCCTCACAACCACTCTCCACTTTGAACATGTTTAATAAATTTATCAAAGTAACACAATCGGTCTAGGTCTAGTCTTCATTTGAGATTTGTAATAGGCTCAATTCACATCGAGACTGCAGCTTCAGATTGCTCAGCGCAGCAGCGTGCTGCATTGACATTTTACATTAGATTTTGAAAAGCTACGGATAGTTGATTGTTTTCATTGGAAATATCGAACATAGATTAAAATAAGTCTTGTAAACCAATTCGTGACCTTATTGCTAGATAAATCTCTTTCAGTTTAGTTTAATGAAGGAGCGGGACCGGGTTTACTTCTGCCCGATCATTGGCTGAATCTCCAGTGTGAAAGGAGCCTTGAATATAATATAAAATTTTAAATTGCATTTATTGCAAAGATATTGATTTAGTGCTCTGAACGGAACTGGAAAAAGGTTTTAACAGAGAAAAGAATGGACACATTACGAAAATATTTTGTCTCTTTCTCGCAAAGATGCACTTGCTCATGAGTACATGTACTCGTGAGCGAGATAGAGCAGGATAATATATTGTTTATTTGTAACAAAGTCTCATAATCTTTAATTTTTGTAACTAAAATAAAATGTTCAGACCACCAATCAAAATTACAGTCTTTTAAAATGATACCATCAACCGAATGTATTTTACAACGGCATTGTCTAAGCTATGTCTAAGCTATTTTTTATAAAAAAATATACTAAGTCGAAGCGAGCGGAGCGTTAGATCGTTTAAGTGTTACTATATGCAGGCTCAACTTCGCATTGTAAAGTACAAAAATAGCTAGATTCCAATTCACGAAGACACCCAATTTGTCCCGATCGATCAAAGTACCTACAAGTACTTAGACTTGTACTGAAACCGAAGATGTATAACGTTAACCTAGCCTTCTGAAGCTCAAATAGAGATGAGCAATTTAAGGAGGTAGGATGAGGGAAAATTGGACGCGTATTCGTAAATTTGTCTCCAATAACGGTCAACATTTTTAACTATATTTTTTAATAAATTATGTTATTTTTTGAAGCCGTGTGGGCGTTTATTTTACTATATTATTTATAAGCTAAACGTTGAGGCCAGTTTCGCTGTCAATTCATCTCTTTGGCAGTAATAAATACTCGTATATATAATTATCGGTCAACGCTACGACATCTTATTTCAGATAAAATATTTCGAGATTTCAACCACTAGGTACTTACATGTTTACATAGTTATTATAAATAATAATAATAATAATTGTAGTATACAAGCAGTTCCTGGGATAAAAAGTAGCCTATATGTTATTCCATGGTTTAGCCATCCAAACACACACATCATCTTCATCAGCCCGGAGACGTCCACTGCTGAACGAAGGCCTCCCCCTTACACCGCCACAGTGTACGACAACCTGCCATTTGCATCTACCGGTTGCCCGCGACTTTTACAATGTTGTCGGTCCACCTATATATATTTATATATATATATATATATATAGTGGGAGGCCGCGCCAACGCTGCGTAGGACGGATCGCGGTCGCCACGAGAGAACCTTTCTTCCCCATCGGTTGTCAGTTCTTTGAGCGATGTGTTCTGCCCACAGCCACTTCAACTTGCAAACCTTGCGAGCTATGTCGGTAACTTTGGTTCTTTGGCGAGTATCCTCGTTCCGAATTCTACCGCGCAAAGTAACTCCGAGCATAGCTCTCTCCATTGCCCGTTGCGTGACTCTAAGTTTCCAAAAGGCCAGCAGTTAAAGACCACGTTTCAGTTCCATATGTCATCACTGGCAATACACACTGGTTGAAGACCCTTGTCTTCAGACACTGCGGGATTTTGGACGAGAAGATAAAAACACACACATACATTTATACTATTAGTAGGACAGATCTTAAATCCGATTTTGGCGCTGATGTGAAAAAAACTATAGATATCAGATAAAACAACACGTCATCCAGTTATAAAAAACAATCTTAACTCCCCTGCTCGGGCCGGGAGGCAAGGTGAGTACTTTTCATTGGTCGGGATTACGTTCTTTCAAGCTTCGGCGTCTGTGATTGGCGATATTTCATTTCTGACACTACTTGGGCGAGGTTCTCTCGCATGGACTATATAAGTTAGCTTACTTATGGCGTTTGGTGGTTATAGTTTACCATCAGTCAATAGGTTTTATTGTCATTGGTGCTAGACAAGATGCCTTGTTCTATCAGTCTTATTATACCTAGTTCTGTAGTGGTTTCATTTTAAGCAAAACTGGCCTCTAATTTGTTGCTAACTAGATATATCGAGCACAATCGAGAAGTCTCTTAAATATCTTAATTTTTAATTATACCTTTTCGTTATTTTATTTGCACAGCCATTTATAAGCCCTGGCTTAATACGTTTAAAGCCCCCTTTTCAATGTTCTTTTTGGAATTATGGCCTATTTTTGGTAAAATTCAATGACAATTTTACTAAACTTATCTGATGGTACACTTGGTACGAATTAATTTGAATAATCAGATGCAGTTGTTTCAACGTTCTGTCTCATTAAAAGCCAATATAATGTTGGTCGTCTAAATAGGATAATTTCACAAGTCTCAAAGCAAACTGCAGATAATTATGATTTACCATGAAAGGTTCCTAGTAAAACTGCTGCAAGATTATTTTTTTGGGAGCCCTAAACACATTTTCAACATTTTACTTCTCAATTGTTTATTTATTGCTAAAAATCTATGCTATTATAATTAATTTTCTGTGTAAACAGGAATAGTAGAATAGCCCTAATTATAATCATTAGAAAATGAAGAAAATACATCAAAAGTTTAGGAGGAATAAAGTAGTAGAAAAATAAATACTTTATTTTGCAAATGCGGTGAACATAATACAAAATATATTTCAAAAATGTGGGGTAATCGACAAAATCGGTATAAAATTCGCAAAATTATTTAGAGTCTGTTAACCGAAAGATTAAATTCGATAAGGAAGTAATAATTATGCGTTTTCTTATTTTTTATGCTGGAATTTTATTTTCCTCGGTACTCCGTGTGGAGTATACAACGTGACTACTCAATAGCGACATTAAATTAAATCACGTATCCAGCAACGCATTATGAGCAACTTTTTTTTATCATGGTGACAATACGGAAATAGTCTGCAATTCCATAATATATTTTGTCCAAGGTAAATTAACTTTTGCATGGAATTGTTTTTTTTGCGGTTTCATGTTTGCCCCATAGACCGCATAGTGAAAGTTTTTCATTTGCGTTGCCGGATACATGATTTAAATTAATGAAGTCCTTTTAAATGAAAATCCCTAATGTCTTTTCAATATCTACTGTTCCTATTCACACGAAAATTCGATTAAGGCATGATAAACGAGTTTACAATGCTGGCTAAATAACGTTTAATTAACATTACGTTGGAATATACATCCTAACTATTAATTCGATTGTTTTGCAATCGTTTGTCTATACTGGTGGATCATTTTATCACAATGGCAACTCCAGTACGCGGCTTTTCAGTTGGCATGTCCGGAAAAAGTTCAGCGAAAATCAGCGAGATTCGGTCAGTAAAGAAGTCAGGTCGGTTCGTTTTGTCGCACATATACAATATCAATAGCACGGACAGATATCTTTATGGAGGAGGTAATACTATTTTTGCTTGTCGGATGCCAATGAACGTGAGTGGGCAGTAACTGCAAGTGAAAAGCCTAAGATAAGGTCGAGTGGCATCGAAAGAAGCCTAAATGCCTATATCCAGCAATGGATAAGGTGGGCTGAACAAGATGAGATGCTAACACGCGTGTTTTGTTCTATAAGACAGAGGACAAAAATAGGCAACTGGATCTTCCGATGGTAAGAGGTCACTGCCGCCTTTAATTGCTGCAACTCTAAAAGGATCGCCCGCCGAGAGGCGTTGTGTGCTTCAGGGTCAGTTAGCTTACCTAGTAAACTTTTGTGCTGTTATGGTTTAAACAACTCTATAACATATCTTTTTTCAAGTGTACGCGACCGACTGCTGCAACGGGTGGAGTGTGACTGACAACAGACAGCGAAAGACTAAAATAACGCAGACAAAACCAATATAGACCGAACGTCGCTGTTTTATTTCGAATTGCCAATTTTAAAGCCGTGCACTGTAACTTGTATAGGGTAATAGCTGAACACAGTCAATTAAATGGGCTTTAGCATAATCACACAAAAACTCTGACAGGTTAGGCTGTTGAATCATACCTACTCATTTAATGTCAATTGTCATTTTGGTCAAACTATATTTTTAGCCTGAAATAAGACTTGCTTTTTGAAGTGACCGGAACACATGGTTAGGCACTTGCGAGCAAATTTTGGAGGTAGTGGCAGCTAGAAGTTTCCAACACCATGTCGCAAGTTCATTACAGTCCTGCACTTATATCCAAACTCATATGTTGGCGTCCCAGTGCTTACTACTCATCTATCATCGTTCCGTAAACTTTTTCAGTAAAGCCATTAATAGACGACGGTCCAGCTAGCACTCTCGTTGTCACACAAAATTGATCATCCATCACTTTCACTCGGCGTTTATGCACCTGGCACCTGATCCATTGTCTACTATGGCTCTTGGAATTATTAAATCTTGACTGTTCAGCATATCACCTACATACACATATCCACAAACATAGACCAATAGACTAGATAAGATACGATCAAAGAACTACTTGAGACATTTGCGTAGCGAGCCTATACCGTTTCCTTTCTAGCTCCCCGTTCGCTTCTAACCCTCGCTTCACCCCCATGCTAGTCGAAGGGACGGACTCCAAGCTAGCGTCGATCAGTCTTCGAGACCGGCAATACCTGTAGTCAGCTGCAGAGTCGACCCTCATGGTACCCCTCAACGTTTCCACTGCAGACGGTAAATAGAATTCCTGACTCACCGATGGGACGTTCGTATCACTCATATCTAAGACCGAGTAGTTACCGTCCGGCCTACGTTCTACGGGCATCTGACGGTAGGACGGATCGATGCTTTGAGACGAGCAAGTGCTGGCCGGAGAAACTTGGTAAGGTGATGTGCACGGAGTCAGGTTAGGTGATGTCCGAGCGCTGCCGTAGCCTTGGTCGATTTCTTCGGTGTCACGTGATTTAAGCATGTTCATCATTCTGAAATATTAAAGGTCACGTTAATAGGTTAAGGTTGAGATGGTTTGGGTGAAGTGAGTGGATCAGGTGTCAGAATAATCGCTTCGGTGGTAAAACCATGGAGGGATGTCAACCGTGAAGGGACATCGACCGGAGCTCGTTGGAGCGTCTTTTCGGCCTTTTTATCATCATTTATAAAGTTTTTTTGGCAAAAAGTTACGGACTCTGTCCATTATGTTAATTGCTTTTTGAAAGTTCATATATAACTTTGTACAGCGTCTAGCAAATCTAGCAAATTATATCCCATACAAATAATATGTTTGATCTAGCATTACCTCTTTACAAGGTTACGTCAACTATTGTCTTGTAATGAGGTAATTATAGATAAAACATATCAATTTCTATGGGATATAATTAGCAAGACGCTTTACAAAGTTACGTTGTCAACTTTATATGGGCTGTCAAAAAGATATGTAGGTAGGTACACTCCAAACTAGAACACAGTAATGTTTACATAACATACTAATTCTAATGTCTGATACTCTACCCGTCATAATTCTCAAACAGAATACACAATATCAACTGTATAATATATACATGCAATATAATAGTTACTAAAGGTCGCGCGCGACTTCGTCTGCGTACGGAAGAAATTCGGCCCGCTCCCAAAATTCACCACTTTAAATCATCCTGAGCAAATCCCCCGCCCCCCACTTGATGAACTACCCAAATATCAATTTTCATCAAAAACAAAGAACTCTCCATACAACATTCCACCCACCCCCCCCCCTTAAATCGTCCCTGTCCAAAAAAATTATGAAAACGGCATTTTTTTTTATGAACTATCCAAATCCAAATTTTCGTGACTAAAAGTCTAAAAACAAAGGACTTTCTTACAATCGTTTCCCCCCTTAGGGGTCGAATTTCGAAAAATCCTTTCTTAGTACACCCCTACGCATCGAGGCAATACATCCTCCAAATTTAAATCTGTACGACCAGCGGTTTGGGCTGTGCGTTGTCTATCAGTCAGGACAGAGCCTTTTATATATATAGATTTGATGTTGGTCTTATCGATTAATTATTGTATTGTAGTGATGATACGTAACATACCGTTGTAGTAGCCTGGCTAGCGGAGCGACGGCGGGCGGGTCGCGCCTGGCGCGCGCGGCCAGCCACGGCGGCCACGCCACCAGGCCCAGCTCGGCGCGCGCGCACGCCACGCACGCGCACCCCACCTCCACGCTCTCTACTGCTTTCAGCCGCACATCTGGAATTACAACATCCACATACATTAACCCATCATTATTTTTTTTATAATGGAATTTAGTAACGAGACGAGCGAGACGCTCGCCTGATGGGCAGTGCCAGAGTTGTGAACTTGCGAACAAAATCCAGCGCCGCACTGCACTGCGCTCGTCGCCCTGAAATATTAGATGTTAAATCTCATCACACCCGGTAATTTCTCTGGTAATATCTTTTGCGAATACATGAATTCGCAGTATAAGTTCCATAGCCATAGTTAATTGTGGAACAAATGGCAATATTTCAATCGATAAAAAACTGATAAAAAATATGCCATAATCATAAAAGTATTTCAAATTTTGTCACTTACCAGACAACGTCAGATCCAAATAAGCTTCCAACAATTTAGCCCCATCTCTTTTGATCCGCCTCACGAACTTTGGATGCCTCGTGGTCAAGTCAGCGTCTGTGACCACATACTGCGCCAACAAGGCCGCGAACGTCACCGGAGTAGGGGCCAGTAGCCTCCACCGCACGTGTTGCCCCACCATCCATTCCAACTGCCTGAAGGTCTTGCCGCAGAGCTGGACTCCGCTGATCCTGGATAGAGTTTTGAGGGTCGGCGCTCGACTGAGTTTCTCTTCGCTTTTGGCTGTGGATGACAAATTGTAAGGTAAATGGTTGGTTGTTGGGAACAAGACAAAGTGGTTAAAACCGAAAGTAATTATATTCACCCCGCTACGCGAAGCGATGGTGCCATTTCCTTCGCACAGCGGATCGTAAAATCGACGATTACGATTTTACGGGAGCAAATAAAGAAGCCTCAGATTTCATGTTTGTCATCCTCGGCTTCGCCTCGGTCGACAATAAACCTACGTGAGATCCGAGACATTCATTACTTTTGCTCCCTAGGTGTGTAATCTACTATTGTGATAGTGCCCCACGGTTTGGGCCCCCGTAATTATTCCGGAATAATAAGTTGGGGTAAAAAAATAAAAATAAGACCCGTAACACGTACAAGTCGAGTGCATCAAACAAAAATATCAACTGCTGACAAAGGAACTGTATATTCTATGTTGTTCTGGAACAATCTACATTATCTGCTAAGCAAAGACAGGCAGTAGGTTAGTATGACACGCGTCAGTCTGCGCGCAGTCTATGCGCATGCACAAACAAGTCTAGTTGCGCGACTGTAAATAACTCTTTCCTTCCACACACACACACACACACACACTCACACACACCGCCACATAAATGCACATACTCGGTCGCAAAATTATCTAGAATGTAATTTTTTTTAAACTTGGCTAGCAATTTTTTTGTACAACACAGTCACTTATGCTCATGGCTCAGCCGATCGCAGAAAAAGTGACAGCAAAAAAATTTTTTTTTTATTTGGATATAAAATAGCATAAAAACTTACGGCCTTACCTAAAATAATCTCGATTCTCTTAGTCACTGCTTAAACTTCTCTGTCCTTTTCTAGCACGTGCAACTTCACATCAGAGAGAAGATGGCAGAGCATCTTAAGCAGTGACTAACGGTTGAATAGTTTTTTTGAGTAAGGCCGCTAAATTCTCTACATGATTTATAATTTTATTTTATTTTATTTTATTTTATTTTCACAGGAAAACTTACAGCTATGTACACAGTTAAATAGAGTTGTTAAGAATAGAAGGCCAATTAAAAGTTTTCACAGATAAGAAGAAGAATAGAACAAATTTGTAAAAAGACGGACTCGAACATAATTATACAATAAAAACACTAAATAGAGAATAGGAAGTTAAGTTTACTAAATATATATTGGAAAAAATCATAATAAATAGAGAATAGAGGACAGATTGGAACATGTTTACAAGAAATAGTTTGTGTTCAGAAGCTGCTTCAATTTGAATGCAGAAGTATTAAATAGATCTACATCAAGTTCATTAGCAAGAGTGTTATAACACCTGCATGCCCTTATAATATAACTGTTTTGCCTATAATTACATCGCACAAAAGGAACATAAAGAAGATTCGGCCTTCTAAGCGAAGCGGTGTGTGTGCGCAGTCCCAGCTGCCCAAGTAACTCCGGACAGTCAATCGTACCATTTGCTATATTCAGGAGGTAAGAAATATCTGCTACTCGTCTTCTTTCATGAAGTGGTAGAATGTGGAACTTTTTGCACCGGGCGGAATAATCTGGTAAAAACACTTTAGCGCGATATTGTAGATAACGTAGAAAACGCTTTTGAATGCCTTCAATACGCGTAATATAAATGCCATAGTTTGGGTTCCACACTTGAGAGGCGTATTCAAGGTGACTTCTCACGTACGCGCAATATAATATTTTAAATGTCTTCAGAGATGAAAAGTCAGAAGACATTCTTAAAATAAATCCTAGAGCCCTTGAGGCTTTTTTTACTACACTGTTGATGTGCTCATCAAATAATAATTTGGAATCAAAGATGATTCCTAAGTCTTTGATTGTAGACACTCTGGATACAATGGAGTTCTGTAGACTGTAATTGACATAGATGGGCTGCGGCTTTCGTGTAAAGGAACAAACAAAGCATTTGGAAACGTTT
The DNA here is from genome assembly GCA_905404285.2 of Erannis defoliaria. Classification (NCBI taxonomy): domain Eukaryota; kingdom Metazoa; phylum Arthropoda; class Insecta; order Lepidoptera; family Geometridae; genus Erannis; species Erannis defoliaria. Next base: position 2,218,170 of record FR990066.1, on the reverse strand, counting down.
AAGTCCAATTTATTCCGAGAGCAGTAGTTTTGAAACCTATCTAAATCTTCTTGGAGACATAAAGCGTCTTCGATAGTTTTTATAGGGCACAATACTTTCATATCATCAGCGTAAAGAAGGATCTTAGAGGAACGAAAGCAGGAAGAAATGTCAATCACAAATATTAAAAAAAGGAGCGGGCCGAGCAAAGATCCTTGAGGAATTCCTGAAGGAATACTCATCGTTGCAGATGTATAGCCATTGAGTACTACGGTTTGACACCTGTTTTGTACGTATGAAGAAAACCATCTAAACAAATTCCCACGTATACCGACCGCTTGTAATTTTTGCAACAGGATCACGTGATCAATCCTATCGAAGGCTTTACTGTAGTCTGTGTAAATAACATCTACTTGGGATGGTTCAGACATGTGTTTCGACAGGAATTCGGCACATAACAGAAGATTAGACGTTGTAGACCTACCCTTAAGAAACCCATGTTGATGTTCACAAAGTGCATGTCTAAGAGATGAGTACAGCTGTCTATAAACAATTTTTTCCAAAACTTTAGCAAAAACACACAATTTAGAGATGGGTCTATAATTTTCAACTGAGTCTCTTGGGCCTTTTTTATGTATAGGTGTGATAAATGCAGTTTTCCATAGCTTAGGTACTGATCCCTCGTTCAGAGATCTTCTATATAAAAATGTCATTGGAACCGCTAGACTTTTAGCGCAGCTACTTATAAATACTGGAGGCAAGTTATCTGGCCCAGCAGATTTATTAACGTCCAACGATTTAAAAAGCTTCAACACCTCAGACTCTAGTACATCAATAGATCCTATGTCAGTTATAGGGTCCGGTAAATCGAAATCATGCGTAGTGTAAACACCTCTATTTGATGTAGGTTCAAGGAAATTAGATTGAAAATATTCACCGAACATATCACAAATCTCTTCTCCTTTATCAGAAGATCGTTGGGCAAATATTAGTACCGAAGGATATGCGTTAGATTGCTTTTTGGTTTTAACAAAAGACCAAAAAGCTTTAGGATTTTTAGCTATGCTGGATTCAATATTCACGATGTAGTCCCGAAACATTTCTCTTTCCATGACTTTAGCTCGTTCCCTTAAAATATGAAAAGAATTAAGATCACTTAAGTTGCCATACATCTTGTACTTCGTGCGAAATTTATTTTTTTCTCGTAAGAGTTTAACAAGTGGTGCCTTATACCACAGGGGATATTTACGCATTGCAGTCATCATTTTCGATGGAATATGGGCATCACGCAGTTCACTCAAGGTCTTGTAGACAAAACTGACAGCATCATCGAGGCACCTACTATGAATCTCACTTTCCCAGTCAATTTCACTAAGTTTAGATGTAATAGCCTCATAGTCACCAGAGTGATACAAGTACTTCAAATATGGTTTACATTTTAGTGAGTGAAACTCAAGAAAATCTGCGGTTACGCTAAGAGATTTATGATGAGGATCCTCTGGTACTAATGGGCTGTCAGAATGCTTAACTGAGACATCATTATTTGATAAAACTAAATCCAAAATTCTGTTATTTACATTCGACAACGAATTGTACTGAGATAAGTTACATAAAGTAAAATTATCAATTAATTCGAATTGATACGCTCCTTCAATGTTATGGGGCTGATATGAGCATCCATCCTCCGAAGGGTTCCATAATAAGTTAGGAATGTTGAAATCACCCAAAACAACAAACTTATCCAATGGGTGATTTAAAATGATATCTGTGAGGGTAGTTGAAAAATTGGTCGTTTGCGAAACCAATGAATTTCCTAACTTTTGATGACACAAATAAACTACACAAATATGCATTTTATAAGCTACTTTCGGTTTACGATGTAGGAGCGACAGCGTCACCCACTGGTCCTCGGCAGTGGAGCACCACTCGCTGCGCCCCTCGGCTACCAGCTCCCGGCGCACAGCGATAAGTACTCCCCCACCGAGGGACTGCCCGGTCGCTTGGTAGTCTCTATCGCGTCTCCAAACAAGGTAACTGTCATCAAATAGCTCACTACTACTTACGCTATCGACCAGCCATGACTCAGTGATGCATATAACATCATAATCGTTAATACAAACGTTTCTATAAAATTCCGAAGTTTTCGTGCGCAACCCTCGTACATTTTGATAAAAAATCTTAATCGGAATCATTTTAAATAACGGAGTTTTAGTTTTTGTATAGGCATAAAAACTTTGCTTTTAGCAGCGTAGAAGGCATTCCAAACGTTTTCAATATAAGACTTTTTTAAATTTATGCAGTTTGCTGTAGAAATAGAAATAACAACAGAAGTGAATAAAAGCGTAATTTTATAATAAATAAAAAAATAAGCGTTCCAAACAAGTAGACTATAACAACAACAATCACTTCTGAACAAACTAGTAATTGTTGGCAATGGGTACAGATATTTTTTTGCAAACAGTATAGTAATAAAAATAGGCAAAAGATAGCAGTAAACATAAACAGGCAATAATAGCAAATGGCCTACCGACTGCCTCGTAGCGATAAGCGAACAGCTGGCCAGCGCCGGCACATGCCTACCAAACCGGTTCGCTCGGCCAGTGTTTCTCAAACCATGTATGTAACAAGCGCTACGTAAATAAATAAAGCCAATTAACTTCGCGACACATAGCAATGAATCACAGTTACACTTTAATTTGAAAGCCTCTTTAAATCCGCTTCCGTCTTTATGGCGAGAACAGGCGATGTTGGATTTTTCCGTATAAAAATCTTGCAGCCCTTTACCCATGTAAACGCAAAATTCCGCTCTTTTGCTAACGCCTTAGCTTTATTGAGTAGAAGCTTATTTTCTACCGTTAAGTGATCATTGACAAATATGCGGGCGTCACCTTGTAGGCTCAAATCCTTGGGCGTTATAGTATGCTTTTTAGCAGCAGCGACAAAGTTTTCCTTCGTGTATCTGTTATGCACAGACACAATAATGGATTTGTTAACCTTGTCATTCCTCATAGGCACCCTCGCGACGTAATTTATCTGATCTTGAGATAGAGGACACTTGATGAGTTCGCCAATCATAGAGACCATCGAAAATAAGTTCTCAGTCCCAGATACGGGCACGCCTTTGATCTCGATATTATTTAATCGCGATCTCTGGTCATGGTCTTGGATGGTCCCTCGCAGCTCGGCAACTTGCTGCTGAAGGTGACTCACAACATCCCTCGTCTTGCGGAGAACCTGCAGTTCTTGGTCAATTGCGGAAACCCTAACTGTCAGCGTCTCGACGGATTGATGTACGAACTCCATGGAAGCTTTCATATCCGCCAAGTCAGGCTTTATCAGCTTAAGGTCTGCAATATCAGCCTTCATGGTTTTGAGATCATTGATATCCGCCTGGATGGACTTCAGACTTTCCGTCAGAGCGGGAAGCACTGACATCTGAGTGGATAGGCGTTTAAGCTCCAGCGTGATAGTTTCCATGTCAGCGGGCGTAGGAGATTGAGCCACTCCTGCAGTACTGGAGGGAACATGGAGTGGGCTTGCTGTCCCTGCAGCTTTACACGAGGCGCACCTCCAGCTGTTTTTCAGCTGCTGTCATAATCATTATATCGTCTGTAGTCTAGTATACCTTGTTTTGGCTACCTCTGTCTTGTTAAGCAGGAGAAGCCACTGACTCCCAACACACCAGTTCTTGACTAGTTTGGCGTCTAATTTATTTTAGTGTCAAAAAAATATTTTTTTTATTTTTTTTCTATATAATAGAAATCTAAATCTATATAATTATAGAATATTTAATGTTGTTTCTAGAACAGTTTATGTTACCTGCTAAACTAAGGCAGGCTAGCGCGACATGCGTCAGTCTATCCGCGCGCAGTCTATGCGCGTCCATAAACAAGTCCAGCTGCGCGACTGCAGAGTGAAGTGTGCCAAGGGTTAGCCCTAGCTTCTTGGTGACGTCACGTAGCTGCTGCACCAGGGTGCCTCGGAACTCCAACTGGGAAAAGCATAAACGTTTTACACCCGAATGACTTAGTTCTTTTTAATGAAGACCCTCCAACTAAAATTTGCCTCTAACCTACCATTGAGAGGTGTCAACAAAGAATAGTAGATTAGTCAGGAGCAAAGGGACCTAGGACCTAGGAGCAAAAGTAAAGAATGTCTCAGATGAGATCTGAGGCTTCTTTACTTACTCCCGTGGTGTGTATACGATTTTACGTGCTGCTGCGGGGAAGAAGTGGTTCCTTTCGCTGCGCGTAGCGAGGCCAAAGTGGCTAATTACACAGCATGTAAGGCACGCAAAAAATATTTATATTATTTATATAAAGTGTTTCCATGCTTGGTTATTCTATGTTATGAATGCATAGACAGTATGAAAAATTAAGACATCTGGCAGGGCTTGAAACTGGATATGAGTCATCATCAGCCAGAAGACGTCTACTTCTGGATGAAGGCCTCCCTCTTAGTAGGGAGGGGTTGCCATAATCCCCACGCTTGGCAGGCGGCTTGGGGGATCGCAGAATGCTCACCACCGTTAACCAAGAGGATGCTGCTGCCCGTTCTCCGGTGGTTCTGTATGCAGTTTTAGGACATACCCAATTACCCAGGTCCCTCTACCATATGAGTAATCTAACGTTTTTCATTACCAGGTTTACATCTTGACTGCTTTGCCAATAAAGCTACATAATTCTCAGCCAACCGTAACTCTCAAACTGTATAATTATTTATAATATGCTAATCAAATAAAGCGTTGATGGCGCATCAACTGTAAGCGACTGTGGCGCCATCAGTAAATTTATGCTACACAGATATTTAATCCAACTTGTTGCAGGTTCCGTGGTTTGTCGAGAGATAACGCTTTGTCTAAACTAGATAATATTTATGCAAATGCAAATAACGTTTTAAAAAACATATACACACACAACATTTAATACAATTTATATCAAGGGTTCCACACCCAGGTGTGGAACAAACCCAATACTTCATATAAATATTCTGCAGTAGAGTTCCTACCACTACAAAAATATGTGGGAAAAGCTGAGAAATTGTGGGGTAAGCTTAGCAGCAGAACGGATAATTGTATGTCAATACTAGTGACTAACCACACTTGACCTTTTGTTGAATTCCCTCACTTAAAGAGAGACTGAACCAAAACACCTCTTGGTAATATTATTGAAATATTTCATCAGCAATAACTACATTCAATCAAAATTGATCCTTATACTTTCGTAAGGAGGCTTGAAAATGCAAATGACATAAATTATGATGCTTGTTGCATCATAATTTAAATTATAAATATAAACAAAACATAAATTATAACAAAATATAAATTACTGCTGCTAGATGCACTGTTTCAAAGGCATACTTGAATAGTTTGTAATACAAACATTGCATGTTTTGAACTTGCAAACATTCAGGTTAATTTTTTTTCTTTTGTTACTGTAAACTCAAAGATTAATAAAAATTTATATAATGTTTATACTGGATCTAGAAAATACACGAAGAAAGTTTCTTTAAATACCTACACTTTTAGATCAAAATATACTAAAGAAACACAGTTTCTGTCAGTTAGTGGCCCTGCGCCAATGCTTACTTAAACATATATCATACCTCTCCAGCTAATACAAAAAAGGCCACAAGTGGATATTGTCTAAATAATTTTAATTTTAATAAAAACACCTGTAACTAACTGATAATTTAGTATTCGCTATTTTATCATCAGCCTGGCGATATCTACTGCTAAACGAAGGCCTCCCCCTACTAGTACACTTTGCTTTTACTTGCTTACAAAATGTCATAAAGATGGATCAACAGTTCGCAAGTTATAGTAGAACCGAATAGAACAAATATAAACACTTGTCCTCTCGAGACCTTCGCTTTACATGGTCAAATACAAATAATTACTACAGTATATTTTTTATTTTTGGTCAATTTTGCGCCCTGACTTGATGCCCATAAGTTAGTAAATACATAAGTAGTTTGCCAACTTCGAAGGACATTTTTCAACACTACTATGCTATTGTAATTGTTTTCAATTGTTTAATACAAAAAACCAAAATAAAACTTCAATCTTTTACTATCATCATTCGCATGACATTGACACAAATAGATATTGTTTTTAGGATAGTTTGAACAGACTTTTATAAATGTTAAATAAACAACCGCAGAGGAAGTATCATTGTTTGCATGACATGGATATTAGTGTTTCCATGTTAAATGCACAAACCAGGTGTTTGGTATTATTATATGTTATAAATCTGTTATCAGATATCATTTGCTGGCTTGAACTGAAATGTTATGAAAAAAAAATGATTCCATCTATCCAGATTTGAATCTCATTAAGATCCTTAAAGCAAGCCTAGAAAACAATTTTCGCTGGAATTACATGTATAAATATAACGGTTTTATGCTTCACCTGAGTGACGCTTTACATCCAATTATTGGAATAATTGACGTGCAATAAATGACGCAGTAAGCAATGCGCTATATGGGTGGCCACACTATCATTTGACTTCGACTATCACCTAACATCTGACGGCGATAATAATGCCACTACCCTATTAGCATGCTAACACACGGCCACATCTCTGTACTGTATCAAATACCGCACTAAATAATGGCATTACACACAGGTGAAGCCCTAGCATTACAATGTAACCACTAAAGTTAAGGTGATGATACCAAAGCTCAAGTCAAGACTAAAACTTGTTTTCAAGATTACCCAACCTATACTGTATTTAGTGTCTGTGGTATGTCAGCATAATTATAATGCTTGCCTATCATCAACATCTATTAACATTTTAATATTAAAACACATGGATAAAAAATGTGGTTAAATTTGTGTCCAATGGCCTGCTAAAGGTCTTTGTTATTGTCTTCTGTATCTGGCACTACAGCCTTTAACATTCCATTGCTAGACAAAGGCTCATCCTAGAAAAGTGATAAGCTGGGACTCCACCCTATTGGCCAGATGAGGTTTGGCTTTGGTAATGTCAATCCGAGTTTTGTTTGAAGTAAAAAAATGGTCCTACCTGTGGTGACTGTAAGTGGATTGTAGGCTTCTCTGCTTCCTGTTCCAGCAGTGACTGCCAAATGTCCTCATGGTACTCACAAAGGTAGTCATCATCTGTCAGACCCTGGGAACAATGGAAGGTAATTAATTGATGATACATAGACAGGTATAAATACCCTGTTACAAACACAATATTATTAAAGTTCCATTTCAATGCAGATCTCTAAAAATAATAGTGCAAGTACAAAATTGTTATTATTTGCAGCTTTAACATTTCCAGGCAAAGGCAGCTTCTCACCTTTGAAGTCTTTCTTTACTAAAGTATTTTTTTAAATATTTTTGTACTGGTGTTTAATCAACCCAACAATATTTATAGAATAATTTTAAGAGGTATACTGTACTGGTTAGAAATACATATACATTTTTTTTTTTTATGAATGTGTGGCACAACCATTTACATATCTTCAGTGACCATACCTGTTAGCCACATCCTTACATCAGCCTCATTTAACAATTTGCAATTTTATTGAAATATGAGTAGGGTAGAGAGTACAGAGGAATATTTTTACATTGTTCAGAAAATAATGTGCAGCAGTTATTGCACATCATGGTGCAACAAATTTAGTAATCTTTCAAAGTAAGTACTAGGTATTATGATATGAACCACTCTGCTGAATTTGGTATTGAAAAATGATCTCTGACATTATGGTACCCACATTTTTATGACATTTTTGTAGACCATTCGGAATTCTCGTAATATTTTAATAAATTTAGTTTAATTTACATGAGACTATTTGAGCGTAAAGGTTTTTTTTTAACATGGATCATTGTAATAATTGAAGTAATTGACACATGCAGTCCCTTACATGACTGTCCATTTTGGGCTCCATTTCCACTTTCTGTAAGTTTTCTCTGGACGTATGGCTCCTCACACTCGACAAGTTCAACTTCGATATATTCAAGGACTCCATTTCTTTACAATAATGCGATCAGGAACTTGAAATTATGAAGAAAATTTTACACGTCGACCGCCTATGACGTTCACCACGTGGAAACAAGTGTCAAATTGAATCGCCGATTACTCGTAGAAAATCACTGATAGTAGTGTGTTTTAGTGGTTTAATCGCTAGCATCACTTATCTTCTAGTATAGTATCACGAATTCACTGAAGAAATATTGCTAGAAATATTATTTTCTTAAAATTTTATCACATGACACAGCAAGCCCGACTACACCATTTTGGTAAGTTGATGGAATTGGAAATGTAGTGTTTCAATCCTCTTTGGTTGATGGAATTAATTTGACAAATGACATTGACATGAGAAATGACAGTCAGTTGGTTTTGTCAGAATTTTTTTTTTTTTTTTCTTAGTTCTTGGCATCGCACGTTGTGCATTCTGCCAGTGTCAAGTTTATGATTTTTTCAAATATTTATATGTAAATCAAGTCAAATATGTAATGATATCACAGTCAGTCACACGAAATTAGTCATAGTCGAGTCCAAGTCATGCCCTAGTAAAGTTGTGGCGACTTTACTATGAGCTTCTACGGAGTTTTGAAAACAACACAAAAAGACATGTTTCACCACATTATATCACTTGCCCACACTCGTGCATGTAATTCAACACTCAATGAATAAAACACCACCATTTTTAATCATTAATTCGCGAAAATACACAAGTTTAAGAAAATAATAGAATGCAACGACATGATTTTTCCGTGTTCCCGCCAAAACTCCTCTTTGTCAGTATTCTGTTTCGTTCAAAATCATTTATTCGTACTGTCCTTTTGTTTACGGAATAAAAAATATAATCCAACATGAACGCCTAAAAAGATTTCCCTCAAAAATAAACAAAGGTTTCATCTTGTTTCAAAATCTAATAATTTTATACGTAATCATAAACGATAATTATTGAAATATCGAATAAATAAAAACTTCTATAGATGTGAAAATAATTTCCATCTTATGACCATATTTGGGCATGTCAAAATTGCGACATTTTAATTGCCAACATTGCAAAAAAAATCTTATACGTCATTTTTTGGAAGGCTATGGCTAGTAGCGGCTGATTGTGTATCTTTAAAATAATTCAAAAGTACTGAGTAATTTGTAGTTTTAGTGTAATTTATCTAGATTTTAGTTAGTAAACTATAAGATAAATATGTCTTATTCTAATAGTAAGTGCTCGTTTCAATACTACTCGTGAAAGCATGCTGTCGTTCTTCGTCGACACTATTTTGTTGATAATCCTGTTATTTAAGGTTTTCGGTAGTGTTCAGTGATATGAGACGGTGATTGTGTGTTTGCAGAATATACTTTTGCGGCTTTGCCGAGGACCACACGCGGTACGCCTTTAGTGCTCGGCGGTGATCCCAAAGGGAAGAATTTCTTGTATACCAACGGAAACTCTGTAATAATAAGAGATATTGAGAATCCGGCGATCGCAGACGTGTACACAGAACACTCCTGCCAAGTCAACGTAGCTAAATACTCCCCGAGCGGCTTCTACATTGCGTCAGGAGGTAAGGTTATACACAGTAATTTTTCTTATCAGTATAACTATTATTGTGATAGTGACTCACTGTTTGCTAAGATGCAGTCTCAATACAGAATTTGGTAAATGACTCATTTGATGTGTAAATACTGCGATTTAATACCTTTGCAGCTTAATAATAAATAAATCATAATTTATACAGTATCAGGCCTGTAATTCCAAAAAGCCTAGGATTTCAGTTTGCCTATAATACAGCATTATTTATATTAGGCACAAATTCTATGAATACAAAAGTAAATCTTATTTCTCAAACTGGTTCTCTATTATTCCTCGCCTTTGCAATAGTATAGCGAAGGCGAGGAACACGATATGCAACTTCTGTGAATACACCAGCAAAACTATTTTGTGGATCTCATTTTGTTTTTGGTATAAGAAGTTTTGTATTGTCATTCTGTTTGGGATGCATTATGTTATGTACTTGTAGTTTAATTCCACTATGATACTTAGATTACCCTATTAACTGCCACAGTCAACTATACATGATAAGCACTAGAGAGCCAACAAGCTGTTGAGCTGTGTGCCAACAACATCTATAGATGACATAAAATATAGCCTGCTAAAACGCAAAAAATGCGTAATTGTTATTCTTATTTAATGTGAGGGCGATAAGTTCTGCACTGACGTCCAGATTGGGGAGTATTGTGCATTTCTCCTGCCAGTATCTTCCCAGATCCAACCCAGCTCCTTGGAGTAACGGAGTGAGGCTCCTGGTCGCTGGCATAGCAGCTCCAGTGGGTTAGATGGAAGTGTATGTATATGATGATGATGATGATGTAAATATATTTTTTTATCGTCAAATCCATTGACATATCAGTGAAAAACTGCACTATACACTTTATCTATCCTGTATGGATAAATAGTAATACATTTTCCTCATAGTTAGTTCTAGGATGATTCCCGTTGGGGTGTCACCTAATAAACTCAAGCCAAAAAATCTGATTATGACTGGTACTAGTCGATGGCAGATAAAAGAAGCAAAAAAAAAATATGTCCTCATTGTTGAATAAATAAGTAGATATTAATAAACAACCAAGTATTCTTGTTTTTAGTAGTATTTTATCTGATATGTAATCAAATAAGAGGCTTGCCTTGTTCATATCAAATTGACAACAATAATGTTTGCTGATGTTTGTTAAATTGAATATGTTATCATGGGTGTAAATATTTTATCCTCAAGATTCCTTTCCTACTAATATACAGTACACGCGAGTCAAACGCCATAAAAAATAAAATAAATAAATATATATAGAATGAATTTGAAAGTGGATTTGTTTGGCTTTGTTTCACAATCTGTCATATTTCTGCACTGGTACAACAGATCGACATAATTGATGACATCAACATGGTTTATGTCTTAGATTAAGGGATGCAATGTGACATGACATAGCCTAGTTTTGCTTCTGGATCACCACACAGTTCCTGTGGGATATGCAAGTGAGAATGTGGGTAAAAGCTTGTTATATGTGTATTTGAGTACTAGTTTGGAATGTAAGTTTCTGTTCTAAACTGTCATAGTTGTTTCACAACATAATCACAGTAAACATGCTGAAAATAAGTATAGCTTAGTAAATATACAGTGATTAAGTTTAAAATTACCTAAATTGTTAAATTGTGTTTTATAATATAAATAAGTATTTGCAGCATGTTCGCAACAGCGAAATAGCTCATTAATTGTGAATAAACAAAAAAAATACGATTTTGACTGTTAAATAGGCATCCACAAGCTTGTACAATGTACATTCATAAAATAAATTTGAGAATGTAATAGTGGGTTAAAAAATCCTGTTCAAACTATCATCATATTCAGCCCTTAGACCGCCACACTGTACGACAACCTGCCATTAGCATCCACCAGTTGCCCGCGACTTTTACAATGTCGTCGGTCCACCTAGTGGGAGGCCTTCCTACGCTGCGCCTTCCGGTTTGCGGTCGCCACTCAAGAACCTTTCTTCCCCATCGGTTATCAGTTCTTCGAGTGATGTTGCCTGCCCGTTGCCACTACGACTTGCAAACCCTGCTATGTCGGTGACTTTGGTTCTTTGGCGAATATCTTCGTTCCAGATTGATTGCACAAAATAACTCCGATCATAGCTCTCTCCATTGCCCGTTGTGTGACTCTGAGTTTCTCTAAAAGTCCAGCAGTTAAAGACCACGTTTCAGTTCCATATGTCATCACTGGCAATACACACTGGTTGAAGACCTTACGTAATTTCCCGAACGCTGCCCATCCGAGTTGTATTCTTCGGGCAACCTCTTTGTCGAAGTTGGACCTACCTAACTGAACAATCTGTCCAAGGTAGTTGTAGTGGTCAACAACTTCGAGAGTATCGTTCCCAACAACAACCGGTACGGGTACAACATGAACATTGAACATGATCTTTGTCTTGACCATGTTCATTTTAAGACCCACCTGTTGGTTCAAACTATGTGTAAGATAAAAAAAGCTAGCAAAATAAAATAATGTGCAATTACCTTATTCTGTGTAATACACAATGTTAGTGAACGGGGTGGAATATTGGCTCATGACACAGGGTACCTGTCAACACAAATTTAAGATACCAATATTTTTTTTATAGCATTGTAACCATAAAATAGCTATTGAAACTTGGAGATTTTGTTTTTAAATTTGTTTGCCAATTCTGATACTCTTTGCTGCTTTGCCAGGTATCAACCGCCAAGAATTAGATTTTTGTTGCCCGCAAATATTATTGTTATCAAAACTGAAATGCTGATTTTCCATGAAATACTTACCAATGATTGATATTTTATGATTGATGAGATTAACAAACCTGCACATTATATTTCTGTACTGAATTTTGAATTGTTTCAGTTCAATTGTTCTGGGTATGCGAGACGCTTACCATCGGTTTAGCGACTTGTTTGTCACGTCACAATTTAGTAGATTTATAGTATAGAAGAACGAGCATGTGTTGTTTTTTACTAAATCAACTATCATCTAAAAACCTCGGGTAACTCTCTCAGACATTTTGTCGCCCACAGAAGCATGTGTGTGTGCCTTTGTTCTAAAAACAGTAGCATAGAGGTTACTGATAACCATGATTCACCATGTTTAGTAATATTTAGTTACAACAACCACAATCGTCGTAAAGTAGGCTTTACGATATTCAAGATATTTTTGTTAACATTTTTTTTTTAATACTTTTAAGTGACGAGACGAGCAAGCCGTTAGGCTGGTGGTAAGAGTCACGCCAAAAAAATAAACAAAAAAAATTTTGCGCAATAATTAGGTATTTAATTTTATAACTGAACTCTGAACAGAGTGGCCACTTTGTTACACATTTAGGCTGTTATTTTCCTATATAGAGAAACTATTTTGGTTTTATAATATTATTCATATCATACTAATATTGTAGGTAAATGGGAAACTTTGTCGGTTTGTGATTTTTGTTACCTCTTCACCCCAAAATGGCTTAACCGATTTGCAATTAACATGGAATAGAGATCGCTTATTACCCGGAATAATGTATGTGTCTTATCATCATCATCATCACCGTTTTCCAACATCACGCGGTCGAAACCACAGGGCGTTGTTAGTTAAGAATGAAGAAGTATTGGATCAGGATAATTTTCTTGAGGTCATGGTTTGCGTCATGACGTGGATCACATTCCGAAGCAAGCCTTGGATCCACACGGCTAAAGTGTAAACTTCCTAACTCCTAAGCTATCTTGGCGACGGTCTATTGTTGCTGTAGCGAAAATCATCGGCCTGACTTGAAGTGAAGTGAAGCGGAAGGCCCAGGACAGAGAAGAATGGCATAACACTGTGTCTGCCCTTTGCCCCAATGTGGGCACTTAAGAAAAGAAGACAGACCTATTTCCCACAACTTGATTCAAAGTTTGCGAAGCATATGTCAGAGTGTATTATCAAAACAGCCCAGTATTGTGTAATGTTCCTAATACCGGCCGCATTTATTATGATTTCGTGCGAGCGATCCCTGGCGCGCCGCCAGCCCTCTCGCTCCAGAATTAACCTCCGTTCCTAGATGTTATAGGCGTTACGAATAATATTCATGTTTCCAGATTTTCAAGTAACACTAAAATCACTAATTAGATCTATGTTTGGCCACCAATCGTCCGGTCGTAACCGACGGTGTGGAGCGTGGATTACGTCGATTTAAAGTCTGAACTATTCACTCTAGCCTTAAAGAGATCCAGATTACTAGCTGCGCCCCGCGGTTTCACTAGCAATCCTACAGAGACCGTAATTATTCCTATATATATACGGGTTTGTGTGTAAGTTGTAACGGTAGTATAGAAAGTCGAAAGGTTATTGTCCTCATTATTGTGAACATTTACTATGGGGTTCGTTTACGTTCGTTCGTTTTCGGTGGGTTTACCCTTGATTTCGAGATCGTTAGAGTATTCGCCACATTTAAAATTAAATTATATATATTTTTAGTAGTGGTAGGACTCTACTCCAGAGTTCGCCTAGGGAAGTACCACACCTTTGCCAGTTATTCAATCGCCAAGCAGTAGTGTGCAAGCATTACTGTGTTCCGGTTTGAAGGGCAATGTTACCAGATAGATTACTGGGTATGAAGAGATTTAACATCTAATATCTCAGGCTGACGAGCGCAGTGCAATGCGGCGCAGGATTGTGTTCGCAAGTTCACAATTCTGGTACTGCTACTGTTAGTGGCAGGCGTGACGCTTACCACCATGCAAACGTCTTGCTCGTCTCGTCATTTGAAATAAATAATAAAACCCTTGATAAATATTATGGTCCAAAAGATTGTAGATCGTGGTCGAGAATTTAAAAGGATAAGTTTAATTTAATAAAATCAGTTCTCTTTTCGGAATTCTAAAGGCACATACTACCTAAAAAGACCCCATAATTTTACATGTCACCGTTAAAATGTTAACAGGGTTGCTATCTACTATTATGTTTTTTATATTACAGACGCATCAGGCAAAATTCGCATTTGGGACACCGTGAACAAGGAACACATCCTCAAGAATGAGTTCCAGCCGATCGGCGGGCCCATCAAGGACATCGCGTGGAGCGCCGACAGCCAACGCATGGTTGCGGTTGGTGAGGGAAGAGAGAGGTTAGTACCCTTCATACATAGCCCCTTATAGTCGAGTTTTTTTATTAGACAGACTAAAAGGTTATTTCTATATTTATTTATTTATAGGAACACAAACAGTACACATATTAAATATTTTCTATAATTTATTCTAACATTCAGAGAGTGGTATAGTAAGACATTGGGTACGATGAAAATAAAAACGCCTACAACCTTTACTAAATAAATTATTATAAATATTAAAACTTAAATTATTGAATTAATTATTTTTCTTTCTTTTTTTCAAATATTTACTGATATTATGAGTGAAGTTAGAAACTATTGACAATATTTATTTAAATTGTACTGCAATAAAATTTAAAACGTTTTATACTTAAGTTCTTAAGTTAATAAACTTAATAATTTCAGTTCAGTGAACTACTTTGATATTTTCACATTAAAGACCTTGTAAAAAGTGTAATGTTTTAACTAATTTGTAATTTCACTCTTTTGAAGGTTACAAATAATTTTACAGAGCAACTTTTTAACAAAAAATGTTTTTCCTTTTCTACTTGCACTTCCACATGTAGCACTTTAAATATTTAATGGCAGTTAATCATTATTCGATAATTCTTTTGAACGATTTAAACTGAAATATGTTGAATGCGAAATGATGTAAAAATTCAAATTTTAATAATTTACATTCATTTTTTTTTACGCATTTTCAGTAGCCAAGCAGCTAAATTTGACGTGTTGGTATAGCAGATTTATTTAGACTAATTTGAGAGTATACCCATTTTTATCGAATTTTACCGATTTAAATGTCATATATAACGATCGTCAAGAACGGTACTCGCGCTGCAGGTTTAGCTGCATAGTAAAAGTTGTTCATAATGATGAGTACATACATACCCTTCAGTATTGTCACACCTTTTTGTTACACTTTGTATATACTAGATCAAATGTATAATTACAGATTCGGTCATGTATTTATGTCGGAGACTGGAACGTCGGTCGGCGAGATCAGCGGGCAGTCGAAGCCGATCAACTCGGTGGACTTCCGGCCGACTCGGCCTTTCCGCATCGTCACCGCCTCCGAGGACAACACCCTCGCCGTGTTCGAAGGACCTCCGTTCAAGTTCAAGTGCACTAAACAGGTCTGGTTTTTGGCATTGCACTTAGTGCGTTCTGCAAGTGACAAGTATCTGATTGTTTTAAGTTTTTGATGAAATCCAGTCAAATATGTCGTAGTAAATAAATAAATAAAATATTAAAGATCGAAATCACGTAAAGTCACGGTTTAGTCCAAGTCATGCTTTAGTAAATTAGACAATAGACAATAGTTTAATTGTGTAAGTAAAGTAAAAAAAAAAAAAAAAAATTGTTTTATCATTTGCCCCAAACCGGCCCCAACTCAGCATGATACCGGTTGTAAACAACCGGCGCTGATATTCCGTTGGGCCCGGCAGGTGACGTCACTAGTCAAATTAGTGGCGATGTAACTATAAGTTCCTACGGGGTTTTAGAAATTACACTAAAATATTTGTTTCACCTTATTATATCGCTTGCCCACACTCGGTGAACATAATTCAGATAAAGCGCCACCATTCTATTTTAAACTTATAACATTCGAAAAACACAAGTTTTGGAACAATACAACGCGGCGACACGAGATCTTTTGACGGAGCCATATTTTCGGCAACCTTCAATAGATGGCGCTAAGGCTATGGCGCATCGTAAAACAGGGTCTCAATGTCATTAAATTTTTCTCTTTGCGTATTTGATCACTACAACTGCAAGCGACTTAAACGTGATTTGTGTACATTATAAACCAGATGACGCCCACTGCTGGACGTAGGCCTCCCCTTAATAGGGTTAGTGCCGTAATCCCCACGCTTGGCAGGCGGCTTCGGGATAGCAGGATACTCACCACCGTTAACCGAGAGGACGCTGCTGCTCGTCTTCCGGCGGTTCTGGGTGCAGTTTTATGACATACCCATTACCCAAGTCCAGGAACGCTATTTGTGTATAGCTTTTATTTAATTTAATTTAAAAAATAGTATGACATCGGAAGAAAAACAAACTCTTTTCGGTTTCAGGAGCACACCCGCTTCGCTCAGGCCATCCGGTACAGCCCCGATGGAAGTCTCTTCGCTTCCGCTGGCTTCGACGGAAAAATATTCCTGTTTGATGGAGCCACTTCCGAGCTAAAGGGAGAGGTAAGTTTGTGTTTGTAACGAAGAAAGGTCCTGGATTGGTAACCGCGAACCGGAAGACGTAGGTAGGACCGGCAGTCCTCCCACTAGGTGGACCGACAACATTGTGAAAGTCGGCAACCGGTGTATGCAAATGGCACACAGTGTCTGAAGACAAGGGTCTTCAACCAGTGTGTGTTGCCAGTGATATGGAACTGACTGTGGTATTTAACTGCTGGACTTTTAGAGAAACTCAGAGTCACAAAACGGGCAATGGAGAGAGCTATGCTCGCAGTTACTTTGCGCGATAAATCCGGAACGAGGATACTCGCCCAAGAACCAAAGTCACCGACATAGCTCGCAGGGTTTGCAAGTTGAAGTGGCGCAGGGCAGGACACATCGCTCGAAGAACTGATAACCGATGGGGAAGAAAGGTTCATGAGTGGCGACCGCGAACCGGAAGGCGCAGCGTTGGAAGGACTCCCACTAGGTGGACCGACAACATTGTGAAAGTCGCGAGCAACCGGTAGATGCAAATGGCAGGGTGTCGTACAGTGTGGCGGTGTAAGGGAGAGGCCTTCGTTCAGCAGTGGACGTCTCCGGGGTGATGATGATGAAGTTTGTCTTCTTGCCCCAGATGCACTTACATCGAGCCTTCGCAAGTGCTTTTTTATTCAGCATAGATTTGCGTTTGACCACACCCCACCTGATGTTAATCACGGTCTAGGATCGAGGAGCTTACCTAGAATGGAACCTATTTACTCTAGATTTGAAGACCCTTATTATATGTTGACAGCCTGATAGCTCAGTTGGTAGCATGTCTGCCTTCAGAGCTGTAGGGCGTGGATTCGATCCCCACCCAGGACAAAAATGTTTGTGACGTACATCGATGTTTGTTCTGTGTCTGGGTGTAGTATGTATTATAAGTATGTATTTACGAAAAAAAAATGTATATAAGTATTCTATCAGCTATCCGGTTTCCATAATACAAGCTTTGCTTAGTATGGGGCTAGATGGCGCTGTGTGTAATAAATGTCCGCCCAATATTTATTTATTTATTTATGTTACGAGGATCAAAAAGTTGGGGTTAGGTTTATAAAATCGCAATAATTTTCTGTTGACAAATGCTATCAGGGTCCAAGATTTGAGAATACCAAGGCGAGAGTGTATAAACATCAACTCTACCGACCTCAGCACAGACAGCGCTCGTGGCGTAGCTTGTCTAGGTGATTCTAAACGATCACCGATGTTAAGCAACGGACGGTCCGGTCAGTCTTCGTATGGGTGGCCGTGAATGGCATTTATTTCTGAGCGCTACCGTGGGTCGCATGACACGTTAAATTGTTGGTCCCGGTTGTTTGTTCTAGTTTCTATAACAACAACCGTCAGCCATGTCAGCGGCCTTCGGTCGGCACGTTAACTCTGACACTAGAGCTGGCCACTCAGCCTATACGAACTTACTTTTAGTACAGATTTATGGTAAATTGAAATCGGGTCAATCTGTTTCTTCTGGGCAGGCATGCTCCGTCGTAGACCGCATCTTCAAATGCCAATTCCATTGAAAATGATTAAAAAAAACTTCCTGTTTCTTTTATGACTGACGAGCTAGGTGTTTTGAGCACAGCTCACCTAATGCACAGAATATGTAATAGTACAAGTTTAGACGTTTCACTCCGCAAAATCATTTAAATAAGTAGCGACTCTTCCTACGACACAATAAAGTGCAATTTCAGGACGTGCGAGCGCCACAGTTATAATATACCTATAAGCTGCCTCTCTGTCTAGCGCATAACCCTTATCTCTTCTGACTGAATTCTTCCCTCTGAATCGGCCCGTCTAGACGGACCTGCTACGTACTTGTAGCTTCATACATAAAGAGCGGAGTGCGCCAGGCCTGCCTATTGTTAAGTAACAGTCTGATGGACTTTATTGCAGAGTCCGCCTGGTGAAGTTTCACAATTTTGCCAGTTATTCAACTGCCAAGCTAGTATTCAAACATAACTGTTTCATAAAAAAAAGTGGTTAACCGCTTATATTTTCAGATCGGATCGCCGGCTCACAAGGGCGGCGTGTACAGCATATCGTGGTCACCCGACGGCAAGCAGCTGCTGTCGTGCTCGGGAGACAAGACGTGCGCCATCTGGGACGTCGAGACGAGGGAGCGGACCTCGCTGTTCAACATGGGCAACGCTGTGGAGAATCAACAGGTCAGATATGTTCGCTAATAGGGAATATGCATGTGTTACAATTATTCAAAATAATAGGATAAATGGACAGTTTAACTGAATCTGATGCTTACGTCGAAACAAATAAATAAAAATCGGCTGGTAAAGTTCTGAAATATAAGCTTTCAAAGTATTTGGGAGGGAGTCATCTGTCCCTTTCTAGCAAAACACGTGCTCGTATAGAATTTGTTTGGAATCGTGAACTTTGACGTCATACACCTAGTATAGTAACAAACCAAATCATCGAAAAAAAATCAAGAAACATTTTAGTTTTAGTTTCATGTTAGACTCGAGTCTAACATGAAACTAAAACTAAAATGTTTATAACTTCGTTATTTGTGCACATATAAAAAAAACGATGATTTGGTTTGTTAGCTTTTTTGTAAGTCAATAAAAAAAACACATGCATATTCCCTATTGTTTACGGCAAACTCCACCAGTGCTCTTACGTGCGTCTCCAGCTTGAATATATTTGACCAAAGCGCAGCGAAGGTCTTGAGTCTTAAGTCGACGTTTGTACGTGTATTTGTTCTATTATAACTTGCGAACCGTTGCTACAATCTTTATGAAAATAGGGAAGCAAGTAGTTCGTGCAATAACAATTATCAAATTCGAAAATGAGCCACATTGGTCAAGAGGCTTGGAAAATACTGAGTTCCCGAGGTCTCTACTACAAGTTTTTTTTAATTTTAATTGTTTATTTTTTGTCTAATGCAGACTTAGACATAGACATAGATCAGTTAACAATTCTGCCAAACTATATAGCAGTTTATAGGCAGACATCAATTCTTAGCCTATAAATCTAACTTTTAGCGTATAAATAAGCTACTTACTCGATATAAACCACTTTTTTATGGATTCCGCGAAGGGCGAGCGAGAAGTTCGCTGGTGGTAAGCGTCACGCCTGCCCATTATAGTAGCAATGCAGTGTACTTATAGGTACCACATTAGTAGGTACATGGTTTATTTACGTAGGAGTGATTTCTGGTGTCATCCCCAGGTGTCGTGCCTGTGGCAAGGCAAGCACCTCCTGTCGGTGTCGCTGTCCGGCGTGATCAACTACCTGGACGTGGCCAGGCCGGACTCCCCCCGGCAGGTGCTCATGGGGCACAACAAGCCCATCACGTGCCTGGCGCCGCTGCCCCCGCGCGCCGTGTACACCGCCAGCCACGACGGGGCCGTCACCTACTGGGACTGCGACACCGGTACCGACCATATCTCTATCCCTCCTAATTATAAACTGGACTTTAACAATCCATAGCAATGCCCTGTCTGGAGTTTTGGCGGGATCCCTCCCACACGGAAAAAAACATTTCGTTGCATTCTATCATTTTCTCAAACTTGTGTTTTTTCGCGAATTAATGATTAAAAATGGTGGTGATTTATTCATTGAGTGTTGAATTACATGCACGAGTGTGGGCAAGTGATATAATGTGGTGAAACATGTATTTTCGTGTTGTTTTCAAAACTCATTGTAAAGTCGCCACAACTTTACTAGGGCAGGACTTGGACTAATTTCGTGTGACTATGATTTCATGACATATTTGACTTGATTATACTATTAAAACTTGCAAATTCATAAACCTGACACTGGCAGAATGCAAAACATGAGATGCCAACAACTAAGAAAAAATAATGTTAACATAAGTACACAAGTTAATAAAAATATTAAGTTTCTTAACACAAGTTAACAAACTTAATCTTTTTATCCCATCACTATTAAAATTTTGCCAAAAAGTCGTATCACAGTCCGTTTAATTATGAATTCGACTATAGTCATCATTTGGTCTATCAAAAGCTCAAAAACCTGAAATGACGTCTGGTTGTGTTTAAGTCGCGAGTGAATCGGTTTCTTCTAGGCAAGCTTGCTCCATCGTAGGCTGCATCTACGCTTAACGTCAGGCGAGTTAGCGGTCAAACGCAAGCCTATACATAAAAAAAAACAGATTTATTTATCTAATGAACATAACTGTATGTCAACTTCGTCTTGTTCTGTTTTTATTGTTATGAGAGCAAGACAAAGTTCAAGACGAGTAGTTCTGCGAACATTAGTCGTTGCAGAGACTTCGCTCGCTATACTCGCTCGGTCGGTAAAGCTTCCATTACACATTTGTCTCGACCTTTTCAGGGGAAGGTCGTCACATCAACGGCCCTGGTCACGGTAACCAAGTGAACGGCATGCGAGCCAGCAAGGACGGCTCTCTCCTTACCATCGGCATCGACGACACTCTACGACGAGCCAAGCCGAACGCAGAAGGTATAACATTAACAAGCTTCTACATAAATTATCCACAAAATAAAGAACACATAATTGAATCAAAATCATGTCGAGTTATAGTACACTACATACATTACACACAACACATACACATGACACAAGACACACATTACACACACATTACACACACACACACACACACATTTATTGTACATTATGATACAAGTGTGCTATGTTGGTCATCACACTCGAGGCGATATTATGCTAAGAGAGCCCAGAGATGTAATGATCAATGCACACGCGTTTCATACGACGTTTTTCATTACACTTGCGAGGAAAAAATTAAATCGTATTGTTATTAACTTTTTGATTATAATCAACCACACAGTGAAAACGTTAACAAATATTTGTGGAACATGGCGAGCAGGCTATTTTTTAGCCGCATAAAACTCTTTGTTGGTATTAAATAAGCTATCTCCATTCCGAGTGTCATCAAAATCTGTTGACGCATACCAAACACAGTTTCGCATTTATAATATAAGTTGAATACCACATCACCATCCGTGATCCGCGGTTTCGCCCGTAATTTCTGTGATAAAAAGTAGCATGTTTTATACCAGTGTAACCGTTTTTGCGCGATTAGGAAACATTTAAACATACTTTGACATTAATATAAATCAGTAAGGGTTAACCTTGGATATGTAATGCTCAATAATAGGGTGGATGACTGATGTTTATATAGTTAAAACCAATAGTAGTAAACAAAATTAAGTAAATATAGTATGTTTATTGAAAAAATAATTTAAATTGGTTAATAATGTTCTGATATATAAGCGTTTAAAGTTTTTGTTAGAGACAACTCTGTCCCTTTCCCACAAAACAAAAAATGACGTCACGCCTTACTTGTCAGAATAGAATTTATATGGCGTACTGAGAAGTGACGTCACGTTTTGCTGTTTCGCCTCTCTGTCTAGCATGATAATTAAATGCTTATAAATTGCTTATTTTTGTTCAGATTTTCACATTTTTTTCATTAATTAGCTATATTTATGGGCCACATTTTAAAAGTATAATAAAAAAAACAGTCATCTAGCCTATTATGTAAAAATATGTATCCTTGGCCAATGCAATAATGCATGTCTTCCAGGCGAAGCGCCCACGTACACAGAAGACGCGATCCCGCTGGGCTCGCAGCCTCGCGGCATGGACCACATTGTTGAGGACGACACTACCATCATCGCCACCGTCAAAGAGGTTACTATAATATTCACTCTTTATATTTAAATAGATTTGATCTTGAAAGAAAAATCGTATTTCCTGGTAACCAGTATCTTATAACGAAGAGTTATTCTTCTGCCGTAACTGGTTACGTGCCTCTGGTTTCGTACGCGGCCGTGGGGTTGCATTTGACTGCCTTCTCGTCTGATGTTAAACGTAACGAGACTAGGTTTAAGGTGGAGGACGTTTGCATAGATTAGTAGATCAGTAGTAGAATATAAGATAGTATTCACTCTTTGATTGAAGATCACTAGATTATTATGAAACTTTAATACGAAAACTGACGTGGTTTTGACACATTTTTGTTTTATTTATACGGGAAGACTCACGTTTAATTAAATCGGATACTCCGACTATAGTTTCGATCACATCCGGTGACCTTTTTCAAAGAGTGAAAACGAGACCGACGCGCGTGCAGTTGCGACCTGCTTAGCACACAATATTAATAAAACGTGATTTTTAATTAAACGTAAATATTCCCGGACGCAGGACGCAGCTGTCCTGCTTAGCACTATAGTCGGAGTATCCGATTTAATTAAACGTGAGTATTCCCATATAAATAAAACAAAAATGTATTATGAAACTGTTTTTAGAATCCCGTACCCGAACAGCGTCCGACAACATGACATTATTTGGTGTGTGTGTGTCTCTCCGTCCGTGACCAGTATTTTTTAGAAAGTGCGTGAGGCTATTCGCCTGAACAGCTATCTAAAGACAAAATTGCCAAACGTTAAATTAAGACGCGTCTAAATGAACATTTTCCTTTAGTAGCCGAAACGGTTCGATTCCACTTTTATTTTGCGAACTGCTTAGCAGTGGAATGCGCTTCCCGAGCGGGTCTTTCCTGATAGATACAATCTGGGTGTCTTCAAGTCGCGAATGAATTTGTTACTTCTAGGCAAGCGTGCTCCACCGTAGAACTCATCTTTATTTTATTTTCTTAGGAAAAATTACAGCTAGGTACATAATTAGTATAGGATAAATAAGAATATGAGGCCACTTAAAAAATTTCACAGATAACAGGAAGAACTTCAGGGAGATCTTTACTTAACAACTTTACTATATTTTGACTTATATATTTTTTTGTATTGTATTATATTGTAACATCAGGCGAGAAAGCGGTCAAACGCAAGACTAAAATTAAGTAAAAAAATAAATAGGTCTCGTTGTTTCTAAATAAATATATTTCCCACAGTCGCGTTCCACACATTTAGAAAGACATTTGTTTGCGTCCCCAGCTGGTGGTGGTCATCGGCGGCAGCAAGCAGTCGACCCTGCCGCTCGACTACGAGCCCACCTGCGTCGCCATCGACCCCAAGTCGCGCCACGTCGCTGTCGGAGGTAAGGCGACCGACCGGGCTTCACGTTTTGGCTAAATTATAATTTTGGAGATTATCGATAAAGATTTTTCTTTTTCTTTGAAGTTTTTAAAGATAATTCATAATGTTGGTTTAACTAAATGATATGGGTGATTAAAGTTAATTTTTATTAGTTTAATTTACTTCTCTAGAATATAGAGTTTTTAAAATAGCAATTGTACACGGTCCGTGGTGTCAAGCAACAAATTATTAAACTAGTAATTCGAAGCAAACTCAGACCTTATATTTTAGACGCCATATTTATCTTCCAAGCCCCTTGAACAATTTGGCTTATATACGAACTTGATAATTCTATTTGTACGAACTATTTGCTTACAAAATTTCATAAAGTTCGGATCAACGGTTCGCAAGTTATCGTCGAACATAATATCAAACATTCAAACGCTGACTTGTCCACTTGGAAAAATAGACCTAACTTCTGTCAAAACAAAAATAACCGGATTTTACACCTGCGTGTCGTTCGTATATTTAAAAAATTACTTCAGTCCAGTTTTTGCGACATGCAGCGCGGCGACTATGCATGCGCCCAGCTTATGATTTTTACTTATTTTAATTTATATTTAACTGAAAATCAATATAAATAGAAAATAAGCCCCGTATTATTTTAAATTATTAAAAAAAAAAAAAAACTTATATTAATTTATTGAGAATGACAATAGACACAAATTACAATTGTTTTTTCTCTATTGAACGAAATATCACAGTACCTATGTGTTTCGCTTTAGATTCGAAATAAACCCTACATGAAGGTCATCAATAAAATATAATATAATATTTTGTACGACATTTTAAAAACAAAATTAAAAAATTGTGATAGCACTCGAATAATTTAATAAAAAAATCATTTTGCTTTTTTTCATTACTTATCAAAGCGGGGTTTACCATAATCCCCACACTTCTCGTCCTCCGGTGGTTCTGGCCGTAGTTGCTCAGGCCCAAGCGCGGTACGGGTGAAGTAAGGAGTTAATGTGATGTCGCAGGAGCGGACAACAAGGTCCACCTGTACACGCTGGACATCCGCACGCTGACGGCGGGCGTGGAGCTCACGCACCTGGGCGCCGTCACCGACGTCAAGTTCAGCCCCGACTCCAAGTACCTCGTGGCCACCGACAGCAACAGGAAGGTCATACTCTACTCCACTGACGACTACAAGGTACGGGACAGAAATCATCAACAAATAAATAACAATAATTAAATATTGGTTGACATTTCACACAGCGCCATCTGGTTCTCAACTAAGCAAAGCTTTTAATATGTGGAACAAGAAAACTGATGGAATCCTTAGATAAAAAGTAAGCTGGGATAGTTGATAAATTTGGTATTCAAAATGGATTAAAATATGTACTTGTATGTGTGTGCGTGCGTGCGCGCGTGGGTGGTTGCATGAGGGCGTACGTGGGTGCGTGCTATGTGCGTGCGTCCTGTGATGCTTGCGTGCGTGGGTGCGTGCCTACTTTATTTAATCCATTACTTTTTACATACGTCTACTTCAGTCGAATAAAATCGTCATATTAATAAAAATCATACGTTTACCAGTTGCGACTGGTGATTTAAGGTCTCCATACAAAAGCGTACTGGGTTTTACAACGCGTTAAGTCTCGTAGTGACCTGGGTATGTCCTAAAACTGCATACAGGACCGCCGGAGGACGGGCAGCAGCGTCCTCTCAGTTAACGGTGGTAACATTCTGCGATCCCCAAGCCGCCTGCCGAGCGTGTCGACTATGGCAGCGCACGTCTCGCTGCTGTAGAGGTCTCGCCGCAGAGTAGTACAGCCGGTCGCTCGCCCACAGCTGGCGCACAGCAAGGAGTGGGGCTTCCACACGGGGCGCGTGAACTGCGCCGCCTGGAGCCCGGACTCGGCGCGCGTGGCGTCCGGCTCGCTCGACACCGCGCTCATCGTGTGGAGCGTCGCGCAGCCCGGGAAGCACACCGTCATCAAGAGTCAGTACCCGATAGCTATAGCGTTATTATCGGTTCAAATTAATAATTCATATTACCTAAGCAGAGTTTTAGTGACTTTGACCCTCCTCTCCCCCCGTGTCAGTAAAAGTGAGCAATCCTCTTACCCCCTCTTACCCCCATGCTTACGATAACATTGGTATATAGACCACAATTTTTAATGAATGCCTAAAACTTTAAGAGTTCATTGTACTCATCATTATGAACAACTTTGCCTATGGGGTCAAACTTGAAATCGAAAAAAAAACAGCTGTTCTATACATTTTGTCCAAGGTCAATGAACTTTTGATATGGAACAGCTGGTTTTTTTTCGCGATTTCAATACAAAATAATTTATTCAAAACAAAAAGGGTTGAAAAAACATTTCAGGGTTGGTCCCATAGTAAAAGTTGTTTGTTCTGATGTGTACAGAATATGCCCTTAAAAGGATGCTAACTGATTGGCACTAACCCTGTATATAATATAATATACAACGAGTAACAAAAAGATTCAACAATACTGAAGAGTATGATGTACTCATCATTATTTATGAACACTTATGAATAAATGAATGATATGATATGATATGAAAACTACTACTATGGGGCCAACCTTGAAATCGCGAAAAAAACAGCTGTTCCATATAAAAGTTTCATTGACCTTGGACAAAATGTATGGAACAACTGTTTTTTTACGACGCAAGGCACAGCTAGTTTATTTTTATTTATAACGGTGAAGACTAGAATAGAGCTCACTTATATAGAGATACGAGACGCAGAAGACGAATTTATCTGGAATTTGAAGACACCCTTCGGGGACAAACTCCAGCGGAGAGTTCAACAGTTTCTTCCTTGACTTGGAATGTGTGTCCTGTTATTGCTAAAAGTATTTCCTCTAAAACATTGAACTCACCACACCTTTAAGTTAAGTATTTTTATTTTTTATTTTTTTCGTCGGGGCCACCTTATAGATGTTGTTTTTTATTTTCCTACTTTATTTTTTATTTATTTAAATTATCATATAAAATAATATTATATTATGTTATTTTATAAGTAGTTTATTATAAAATATTATGTATTAGTATTGTTGGTATGTTTTTGATTTGTAGGAATTTCTTCTTTACAGCACACCCCGTCTTTTCGTGTTCATAGTTTTTCTCCATCCTAAGGTTGCCTGGAAGAGATCGCTTTTAGCGATAAGGCCGCCACTTGTGCACTAGTATTGAATTTATTGAATCCTTTGTATGTATGTTTTATTGTCCTTTGTGTGTGGACCTGGGTACGTCCTAAAACCGCATCCAGACACACCGGAGGACGGGCAGCAGCGTCCTCTTAGTTAACAGTGGTAATCATTCTGTGATCCCCAAGCCGCCTGCCGAGCGTGGGGATTATGGCAACCCCTTTCTATTAAGGAGGAGGTTTTCGCAGTGGTCGTCTCGGGGCTGATGATGATGATGACGTATGTTTCTTTGGTGTGTGAGCAATGAAGAGTTAATCTATCTATCTTTATTTCAATTCCAGACGCCCATCCCCAAAGCCAGATCACGGGCATCGCGTGGCTGGACGACGAGACCCTCGTGTCGGCGGGGCAGGACGCCAACACGCGCGTCTGGTGCGTGCCCAGGGCTTGAGCGCAGCGGGCCCGACACGTCCTCTCCCCGAACATGCAATGTTGGTACTAAATGGGTGAGATTTGGTTCCACTGGTTTTATATTGAGTAGACCGGAAATTAGATGCTTAGTTTTACTATGAAAACGAAAGGTTTTTTTTTATACGGATAAATATAAAAAAATTGTCAAAACCACCGACAGCTCACGTTTAATTACTATAATAAGTCGGGTACTCCGACTATAGTTTCCGTCACAACCGGTGATCTTTTTCACGTGCGCCGCGTCATTTTTCGCATTGAAATGCGAAATCAGTGCGCACCTGTTTTCGCTTTACTCAAGTATTCTACTCAGTGGAAAGTTATAAAGTGAAAGGTAGTATACAACTTGACTTCGAAAAACTGCATACAAGGTGTTGTTGCATTAACTCCATGTTCGAGTAAAAGTATATTTCAGATAAAGATCCCTTGTTTACATACGTATTTAAACGTTTTTGTTTTATTTATATGGGAATACTCACGTTTAAATCAGATACTCTGTTTCGATCACATCGGGTGATCTTGAACAAAAATGTGTCAGATCCACCAGGCGAGCTCGTGGCTAAAACTAGACGTATTCTCAATTCAAAAAACAGATTTTCAAACATTTCTCTAAATTAACTTCGACTAAACGAAATTTTCTTCAAACGTAATTTGAACAATGTACTCTTTGAAACAAAGTCTTTTTTAAATTAAAAAGGAAGGTAATATTTGTTGTTTTAGAAATCGCGATTCATATATCGTCGATAGCCTGACAAACCTCAAATGAACTTTATTGCCACAGAATTAGAGTCTCCATTCGTTTAAATGACATTCCAAGGTGAACTTTTTGTGTGAAGTAGACAAGGTTTAAATTGCATTTTGAAGAATCCGTGATTCTGGCATGCACACATTTTAATTATTGTATTTATTTTTTCTGGGTAAATAAGTGCTCTTTGAATATGGAGAAAATGAAAAACAACACCATGTATTCATGAATTGGGTTTCTATTTTGTTGTGTTCATAAAACGACAATGAATTCGATTAATTGAGAAATACTTTTAAGATACTGCAAATAATTTTAAGATCTCATTTTGAATAATATTCTGCGAAGTATTTTACTGTTGCTCAGAGAACGAGTTTTAGGAGCTAATGTTAACATTGACACTGTGGTAAAACTATAACTAAGATTAATTTTAGTTATTTAATGGTCTTACTTAAAAATATCGCTTAAATTTATTTGTATTCATATAAAGTTCTGTACTAAAGAAAAACAAATGTACATTACAAAAATATTACTTTGAGATGCGGTTTTATCAAGAGCCTTTAGCTTCCTTTTCCTTAGTTCAAATCGATAGATTTTTCCTATATTTTTTGGTTACTTATTAAAAGTAACAGTATTTATAAGAACGGAGTCAAAGCTGTATACTACCTACAAAAGAAACTATAATATAATGCAAAAAAATATAGAATTTAACTACTTATAAAGAAATGTACTAACATATTTATTTCGCTTCGTTTTAAGTATAAATATTTTTAAATGCTCTCAGTTAGTAGTAATTAACGTTTTTGATTAACAAGAGTGCTATATGTGTTAACTTTTTGAAGACTGGCTTAATGGTTAGAAAAAATACTGTCAAAATGTTGCACCGTTGCTGTGCTTATAATAATATTAAACTAAATGAAACATTTAAAAAATACAGTTTCTTTTTAAGTAAAAAACATTATCGATCAAGTCACCTTTCAATCAAATAAAATTGTCGGTTCATCAGAATGTGAGGTACAATGCCACAGGTTAATACGATAAATGTATAACACTTCTGTTTCCTTCGGGGGTTACCTATCAAGCGATTTGCTGACCTCACTACATATGGGATTTACTTGTATCTTAAAAGATACAAGTAATCACTTCGATACGTTGATCTCTTGCTGTTTAATAGAAAGAAAAACCGACTAATAAATATAATATTTTAAGATAAGCTTCGCA
The DNA here is from genome assembly GCA_905404285.2 of Erannis defoliaria. Classification (NCBI taxonomy): domain Eukaryota; kingdom Metazoa; phylum Arthropoda; class Insecta; order Lepidoptera; family Geometridae; genus Erannis; species Erannis defoliaria. The sequence goes on along the minus strand of FR990066.1, from coordinate 2,188,759 downwards.
TAATTGCTTTGATATATTAGACGAAATGGTAGAGATTATATTTTAAAACTTATGTTATTTTAACATATTATATTATGTTTTATATATACAAACATAATTATATAATATTTATTATAATCTGTTGTTGTCCACTAGATTCGCAAAAAATATTTCATCTCAATACTAGGGTTTAACTGGGCCATCTAGTACACAATATCTTATATGCTGCGTTCCGTAATGCGCTAAAAGTGATATCGCGAATCCGACCAAAGTCACAATGATTACTCGATCAAATCAAAGCCCTTATATTTTGTGACTATCAAATTTGGTCGGATTCGTGATATTATCACTTTTAGCGCGTTACGGAACGCAGCATAAGTTTCACAGACAAGCGTGTCATCATGAATTATGTGCGCGCGGTAAAATCGCATAGATTGACGTGCGAGCGACGATTTTAGGTTAAAAATGACATCAAACGACTCTTCAAAAAGTTTACCCATAAACAAGTTGTGATTTATTTTTGTATTGAAGCCGAACATTTTTATATTTAGTGATTTTGTATAACAAAAGGGTGAATAAATGCATTTCTATCTCTTCCTATTGAAATCTATGGTGACTTCTTTCTGATACGAAACTAAGGTAGAAAAAAGAATGCTTGCTTGTAAGATAATCAGATTAGTATTCCTTGCATGAAAAACCTATCGAAAAATACTTAATACGTGTCCAATTGATTGAATATACCTAAATAAAGACCAGAAATAAGCCCCTATCGGGCGTAAACTGTAGCTAATTTGTTTTTTTGTTTGGATACCGGTTATATTCTGTTGAAGTAGAGCTATTAATAGTTTAGGCATTAACTAAATTATAGTATGTATTGACGAAGGTATTTTCATGCGTATTCATGTATTTTTTGTTTGTTTTTTATGCTATATATATATATTTTTAAATTTATGTTTAGAGATTTTAGCTGTTACTATGACATCAACATAGATGTTTATCGAAAATTCATTTATTTTTATTGGTTATATGCGTTGTAAAATATTATTTATTATTTCTCTCATAGACACCCTGTAAAAGAGACAAAAATAAATGAGTGTAGGTGATCAATGTTGGACTGTATGTTGGTGTTGAAATGGTGTCGCAGAAAAAATTTATGAAATTGTAGAACGAGTACTAATTTACCAATACATAAATAAAAAAAACTTAAATCTGGACATATAAACACAATTTTTGCCAGTTGTTGTAAATTTTCGCTTCGCTCGTTCAAATATTTTTGAGCTTTTGGTATAGTTGCAGATAGTCTTGTGTCATCGTTCAGTCTTGTATTAAATATAAATTAATTAAACTAAAAGTATTAGGAAAAGTTGTAATGTATTTCGACCGAACTAAAGGAGTCCCAAATGTTTGTAAACAGTATTTTTATACTAATTTCTTATATTTGTTCTATTTTTTAAGCTGTTTCTACTAAAATGTATGTAACGATATAAATAAATTGTATACACTTGTATAACTATGGCTTTCATTCATATTTTAATGTGAAAAACGTTTGATTATCGAGAACTCTGCTCTCTACAAAACCCTATGTTTTTGTTCGATTTACTGTCTATAAATCTAGTCTGGTTTTGAGACCTGTTTTGAGAGATGTTTTCATAAATTATTTTAATAATAATTATATCATTATATTAAAATTAAAATCTAAAAAGATCATGTCAAACTATAGCCCCTCGCCCAGACGTGCCCACTAGGCTGGCAGCGTCCCCCCGCTCTATTGCGAGGGAAATCTGTTGCACGAGATTCTCCCCCAGACCGCGGGTCTCGCCCCCTATCACGTAAAAGCCGTCCTAGGTCCGCCATAAACTTCTAGACAATAAATTGTAATATTGCAGTGAATTGTTTGTTCAATGCAATATTCAAATATTCAATGCAAATAATTATTGCACATATGCAATAATAAAAAAAGTTAGAGAACGTTCAACAAGAAAGTTCATTTCCAGGCGGAAAAATAAAAAACTGGTTCGTTTCTTTCGATTTTTTGTGGCAAGCTTCGGGCAGATTATTACCACGTCTTCTAGTCTTTCAATCGACAAGCAGTAGTGATTTCTACTGAAATTACTATACAGTGAGAGAGATATCTATAGAAAAGAAGATATTTAACATTATGACAAGAGCAGCGCAGGACTACTGTTCTAGTTTGTTCTTGAGTGGTACTGAATTGTTCTAGGCGAGCGTGACTTTTACCAGAGAGCTAGATCCTCGAAGGGCAAACGCCTTGCTCACTTCGAAACTTGCAAGGTAAAATAAAACATTTATTACAAACAAAAACAATTTAATACAAAACCTAACTGTCTTTTAACTAATGTCTTTTTTAGCTTTTTAACCCTAAAGCATGTGCTAGACGTTAGGTACGTCTTACCAAGATAATCTTTATAATTGTTTACCGAGTAGAAAGTGGTATATGGTAAAATCAATCGAAAACCAGCTTATAGCTTATAACTTATATACTTATAAGAAGTAATAGAAATTAATAGGGACGCCATTATCGCAAGTACCTGGAGTACTTCATAGGTAGTTAGAGCGATGTGATTATCTAACAGTATTGCCAGGACAGGAAAAAAGATTTACTTTCCAGAATTTTTGCCCATACGTCTCGTATCACAAAGAAATTATCCTTGGTAAGATATAACGTCTAGCATCTGCAACACTTACATAAATAAAAATAATTCCTTTTACATTTTATTGTTGACTAGAACTAGAATTGAATAAAAATATAATTATGCAGGTATAAAAATGTCTTTCATAAATATAAAATATTGGATAAAAGTGTGTATATTTTGCTACTTAGTATAAGTAAAAATTCAATATAAGTACTACTAAACTTAACGTAAGTTGTTAAGAAGAACATAAAATATTTTATTTAAAACGACACCCTAGGGAACGTACCCATACTACGTAACCCATTTTTTACATAGTTTTACCCCCCTTCCCCCTCGGCTATCACCCGTAGTATATTAGGCCAAGATCCCCCCCCAAATCTTCACGTAGCAATTCATAAATATGGTTTTATATGAATTTTGCAAACAAAAAGTTAAAAAAAATGGTTCATATTTTGTCTTCTTTATTTATAAGGCGCTTGCCGCATGACGCCAAGAGTGCGCGCTACATGTAAAAAAAAAGAATTATGTGAGTTTAAAAAGCGCTAAACGCTGCGCGCCATATTTGAATATAGCTCGAAAAAGCGCGAGATTTCACTAGAGAATATTGACTACGTGACGAAAACCTAAGACAACCCCACCCGAACGTAGGCCCCCCGGGGTCACGTAGTATGGGTACGTTTCCTAAGTTGTATAATAGTTTTTTTTTCCAAAACCAGTCTCAAGTGGCGAAAAACTGAACGAAATTTGAATTTGAGCCATGTTTTTCAGTTTTTCTTTAAAAAATACAAGAAAAAATAATAAATGAGGATTCAATATTATTTTAAATATAAAGATATGTCTTGTTAACTTCTTAAAAGTAGGAACATCAAATGTATATTAAGTTAAATATTATACTAATTAAAACAAAAATATGTACCTCTAAATATTTAGGTAACGTCTTTTAAACTTGTATCAATGACTTCTCGGTGGGTGTGAGGTCACTTTAAATGAGGTTCTCTGTCTTTTAGTTTTAAATTGATTCATCATCATCATCATCATCATTTCAGTCCGCTTCACCACCATTATCGTCCACTGCTGATCATAGGTACACCACTCATCCTGGTCCAGTGCCATTATTATGTATTTAATATACAATGTGTAACAAAAAGGTTCAACAATACTGAAGGGTATGTATGTAATAATCGTTATGAACAACTTTTTACTATAAGACCAACCCTGACACTGCGAAAAAAAGAAACAGCTATTCCATACAAAAAGTTCATTGACCTTGGTCAAAATATGTGTAAACAGCTATATTTTTTCGCTAATTCTGGGTTGGCTATAGTGAAAGCTGTTCATAATGATTAGTACCTACATACATAACCTTCAGTATTATTGAACCTTTTTGTTACACATTGTATAGGTACTTTTCCGCTGACACACAATAACGTGTTGCGCGTATATTATTTGACAGGATAGAGTAGATATTATTATGGACGTCACTATCTCAAATATATTTAAATACGTGCTTTAAGTACGTTGGAGGATGATGATAGGATGAATATTTCACCCACTGACGCTAATCATTCACTGACACACTGTATTGCCAGGAGATAAAAAAAGTGTCTATTTTAAGACTTTGCCGCGTTGTCGGCATTTTTGTGAGGAGACTAGACAACGTGTCAGACATCAGTCGCGTGGCGCGCGTGGCGATACGCCACGTGTTTCCTGAGCGCGTCCCGCGAGCGCGACACGTGTCCGCACGCGCGACACGCGTGGCGCCGTCCCGCGTGAGTGTCCATGTGCACACGCAGATTGTATTGATTGCTAAGTACCTTGTTGCAGATATTGCATACAGAGTTGGCGGGACGGAACTTGCGGTCGTACGGTGTCGGGGGATCTGAAATGTTGGAGAACACTGGTTTTAATTTTAAATAAATATGACTGCGAATCACATCAAAGCGGATACCCTATTTCTTAAGTCTGACAAAGTTGCGAGTTATATAGATCCTCATAGGAACTGTCGAGAAAAGAAATGTTGCGTAGCGACAGAGAAACAAGCCATCTTTCAGGCTTGTTTCTCTCTCAATTATGTGCGACACGACTTTCAATCACATCACATCAGCCCGGAGACGTCCACTGCTGAACGAAGGCCTCCCCCTTAGACCGCCACACTGTACGACAACCTGCCATTTGCATCCACTAGTGGGAGGCTGCGCCTACGCTGCGTCTTCCGATCCGCGGTCGCCACTCAAGAACCATTCTTCCCCATCGGTTGTTAGTTCGTCGAGTGGTGTGACTGCCCTGCGCCACTTCAACTTGCAAACCTTGCGAGCTATGTCGGTGATTTTGGTTCTTTGGCGTATATTCTCGTTCCGGAAGAAAACATTAGGGAATGAAAAATATGGAAAGTGACGACAGACGACCAAAGACTGATCCATGACAAAATGAGTAGGTACATAAAACTACAAATTCCTAATAAACTTGCTAAATCTAGCTCCTGGGTATATAATCAAAGCGAATACCTATGCAATAAAAATGAGGAACGCAAATAGGCTTGGTCAACTTGCATGACATACAATGATTTGGAACTCAAACAAAATCATAATAGACAAAGTGAGAAGGAAGAAGAAATGACAAATCTCTTCATGCCCAGTAATTTATCAGGTAACATTGCCCTTAGAATCGTAACACAGCTAATGCAGTAGTAGGACTGGTAGTGGCAGTGTAGTGGTAGGACTGTACTGCAGGGTCCACCTGGGGAAGTACCACACCTTTGCTAGTTATTCAACTGCCAAGCAGTAGTGTGCAAGCATTACTGTATTCCGGTTCGAAGGGCAGTGTTTCCAGAGAAATTACTGGGTATGAAGAGATTTAACATCTAATATCTCAGGGTGACGAGCGCAGTGCAGTGCGGCGCAGGATTGTGTTCGCAAGTTCACAATACTGGCACTGCTACTACTGTAAGTGGCAGGCGTGACGCTAACCACCAGGCGAACGTCTTGCTCGTCTCGTCACTTGAAAGTATAAAAAAAAATGCTTGCTTGAAAAATGTTTGCTGCTTGGCGGTTGAATAAGTGGCAAATGTGTGGTACTTCCCCAGGCGGACTCTGCAAATATATTTCTACCACGACCAAAACTTTCTCAGGACTCATTTAGTATTCAAGGTGTTTTCCTTCACCGTAGAGTATTATTATTTTATATGTATCTTTGTTTTGTTTATACTGTCAAGTGACGAGACGAGCAAGACGTTCGCCTGGTGATCTATCAGTAAATCACTTACCAGGGTTAGGTAAGGATGCCGCAACTGTTGGATTCCCGATCTTATGCGTACTGTACAAATTCTGGACAATCTGGTCCAGCTTACTCAGTCTATCTTTCTCGCTCTTCGCCATGAAATCGTAGCTGTCTTTGTCTAAAATCGGTGAGAGTATTTCGTCGTACAGTTTGGAGCTGTTGGAGTTTTCGTTAAAGGTAGGTGTGGTGGGAGTTTCCTGCTTCGTTTCCAAGTTGATCGGTGAGCTGGCTTCATCGTGAGGGGTCTCAGTCTCAGGGGTGAGAGTCGAATTCTGCAATTGAAAATATTTATCTTCATTATTCCGACCTCATCATCAGCCAGCAGACGTCCTGCTGGCATGCTGGACGAAGGCCTCTCCCTTAATTGGGGGATTGCCATAATCCCAACGCTTGGCAGGCGGATCGGGGATCGTAGAATGCTCAGCACCGTTAACCGAGAGGATGCTGCTGCCAGTCCTCCGGTGGATCCAGCTTAAGGGCATACCCAGGTTCATGCCAGGTAGGTTTCTGCACTCATAGATAGAAAAACCTCTTATAGAATGCCCTTACCTACATTACTATATGTGGTCGGAATAGCAACTTTCCTTATTCCATTTCTTCCTTTATTTGTGTCATCAGTTTTAATTATTAGCAACCTTTGAGTTACTTTGCAGTTTTACCAAAAAAACTAACGGCGTATTTAAGTTCTCAACATGAAGGATGAAATACTAACTGACCTTTCTCGGCAGTTCAAGTCTTACTGAAAATAAGAATGTTTTACTCGACTATACATGGTTTAGCACCTTATGGAAATAGAAGGATCGCACAAACTCTTGAAGATCAGTGTTATGCCACTTCTCTCCTATCTCAAAACCCCATTGCCGGTAGAAAGCAAGTCTGCCGATCATACTGCTTCACATCTTGCTTAAAGCTCCTGAGGATTTTTATTAGGCTAGTTCTTACTCCTTACCGTATCAGCGTCTGTGAGTCCAGACACCTTGAGCGTCTGCGCTAGCCGCAGGAGTGAAGGCAGCACTTTCTTCGAGGCGGTCACCTCTCCAGTGTACATGAAGGTCAAAAGCAACTTCAGTTCAGTCACGTCGCAGCCCAGGACCACGACTAAAGTGTTGTTCTCACCCTCCACTTCCTGGAATCACAATGAATGAATTATAGGCACAAGAATACTTCCTTAAAAGCCCTCCTTCCATAACTTCCTTGGGCTTCCCGAGTGAACGTTTCACGACAGTTCAAGTCGCGAGTAAAGCGGTTTTTTGGGCAAGCGTGGGTCATCGCAAACAGCATCGAAGATGCTGTTTGCAAAAATCAGGCGTGATGGCGATCAAACGCAAGGCCATTAAACAATAATAAAAAAACCTGTTTAATTTAAGAACGGCATATTACCAACCGTTCCTGATAGCGCTACGAAAGCATTCTGTCCCTATCAGTAAAAAAACATAATAAAAAAAGTTTGCTTTCAAGTAAGTAAATTTTTTGCTCGGGTATTACTAAAAAAGAGACAGAGGGCTCTCGCGGTGTTATCGCCCTATAGGACGGCGTTTTTCTCCATACATGATTCCTAATAGTAAAGATAGACACAAAAGTTAAAGTTTCGTTTTGTATAAGTTTTGCATAATTTAGAGAGCCCTGATAAAAGCCTATTAGCCAGAATAGACACTCTTTTTTCCGCTCGAAAACGTGACAGACGTATCCATATCCTAGCTTTATCACGTTCCCCGTTAATCACCATTAAAATTAATCCTCAGCGTTTAAAAGCTAAAATTACCTTGAAAAGTTGTGCAAAGTATTGGCTGCATGCTGCGAGCACAAGTTTATGAGCTTTCACTGAAGTCCCGTTTGCGCTGAGAGTGACATCACTCAGGGCTCCAGAGCTGAGCATGCGCCCTAGGGCACCGATCACGCTGTTCTACATTTAAATATTGAAATTATTTGCGGGTAGATGCAGCTGCTGCAACATCGAGCTTTCATTAATGTTTTTTTCTTATGCAATTAGTGCATTTAGCAGTGTACGCGATTACGAACTTTTATTTTTTTGGATATAATCGGAATTACAATAACTAGGTACTTTTTGTTGTAGTTACATTTCTCGAAAATTAAAGTTGCTCTATTTAAAATAATCTCTTCTATTATAAAAACAACTTGCTTTATTTTTTTATGTCGCGGTGAATGCCTGATGTTGCTAAGCAGCTGTTGATCATAAAATAAAATAAAACAATTTGTGAGTGTGCTATTTTGGCAGAAGGTGATTAGTGTATTACTATAGAGATCTCTCTAACTCTAGAATAGATAATAATAAATTATTATTTTTAAAATTAAAACGGTTAAATAAAGAGGTTTTACAACACATGCATTATATGTAAATCTCATTATCATAATCTTCTAAGTTTTAATTTTATGCTAAGAAATTTAATGTTTTTTATTTATTTGCTTAAAACAATGTTAGGTACAGCAAGGATATATTATCCACCCACGGCAAAGATAATATATACTAATCCACAGATACTACAAAAAAAATTATACTAGGTACCTATACTCAATTAATCACCAATTTCCTTGATCCATCCATACATAGGTAGAAAAAAATTAAACGCCAAACATAGTGAAATAGTTGAAATTTAGACATTTAATCACAATTTGGCCTAGCAAATTGTAATCATTCAGCCAACAGTAAAAAAGGTGTTGCTTTACGCAATGTAACATTTACTAGTAGATAGATACCAACAAGACCACCACTTTAGACAAGAGCTAACATTTTACACGCTATCTAATTTGCGTATGGTGGGAGTGTCTGGCAGATTTGTTCCTATGATATAATGTGACAGTATTATAATAAACACAAGTGTTAATAATGTCGCGACAATTGTGCGTGCCAATTAAAAAAAAGATCACAAAAAGTTTATGAATAATGTTCAGATGTTCACTAGATATATTTCTCAAATGACTAAAGTGCGTTTCGCCGGACATAAATGCTGAACGAAATAGGCAAGCAACGTAGGTGTTATTTAGAATGAAGCTAAAAATGTAGGTGTGTAGTTGAAACATGTGTACCTCAATAACCCGTGGGTGTGTACTAAATAAACAACTACTCACCTACCTGATGATTATGCCAGCGCAGCGAAAACTGCTGAATACCATCCTCATCCATAGCGGCACAAATAAAAAAATAAACAGGACAAAAGCGCAAAGCAAAAGCTGTTGGACTCACTATCGGTTCCACGCACGCACTCCGCAAGACAATAATATTGTTAACGGATCCAGGCTACTTTATTTTAGTCGGTACGCCTGGAAAACCTGTAGCCACCTATTTCTGGAGCTGATCGTATTTATAAATCCAATGACATTCAGTCAGTGACGCGTCTCACATACCAAAACTCATCCAAAAACAGATTTAGTTCGCTCGCCGCGATGATTGGCATTGTTCGGCTATTTGCACTAATTAACCATCGATTGATTTTACAATTCGATTAATTTCGCACGTTATCTTTAAAAAAAAATTGATGAAGTAGGTAAGCAAGTAGTCTTATCTGTATGATGCTATTGGACTATAATATTAGTCTGGTAGTAGGTATTGCCTAACGCATAAGTATGTCGCGATGGGCTTTCCTACGTTTTTTTTAGAGCTAGTTGATGTGAACTCTACCACCGAAGAGAGAAAGAATAGTTAGTTTCGCTTATCTGTGAACTCTACCGTTAGTACCGTTAGCATTAACAGGTATTGAAATTTTCTTGGTATTTCTAAGTGGTATAGGTTTCACACTCCTTAAAGTAGCAAGAACGTCTTCATTCGGCGAATTTGTCATCGCAACGTAGCACCTATTAAATGCTTGTATTTTTTTTAAAGCATTAACGTCAATTAACGGTGGAAAATGATATATTACGATATGAAATGACTTGAACTTGACCATAATTTGGTTCGTCTTTATTTGGCTGTGATCTCGGCTGTGATTGTATTTTGATTGACAATATTTACAGGATGACTTGATAATTACAAACTTACTTTAGCAAATACTCGAGAGTGCGACGCCAAACACAAAAAAGAAAAAGTAAAACGGATTAAATGAATTCTTCCCGCCCAAATTATCACTAACTGAATTTATTTCTGTTTCTTAACAACACTACTGCTACATGTACTGCGCTATAATTGGAGTAAAACTTTATTTTATCAGAAATACTTAGGTATTTGGAATAATGGATTGTACGAAAAAACTCATGAAACAATTAGGAGATACAGATATTTTTCTTGATATAAAAAATACAATAGAAAAAGAGTTATCGAACATGAAGAAAGTGGTAGACGGTATTAGTCAGCTTCGAGGTAATTTTTTCAAACATAAACAATTACTATTTTTCCAGTTCATTTGATAAGTATCATCAACCCGGAGACGAGAATCCACTCGCCACTGCTGAACGAAGGTCTCCCCCTCTCTATTTCATAAAAGTAATTACCTACTATTAATTCCAAATCATTGGTTACCTATCTTAAAAGTAGAGCCCTGTTTCTTTTTGGCGTTTTCTTCCGAAACCTCTAAATAATGCCTTGAGATATTGTAGAAAAAGTTTAACGCTAAAAAAGTTTTAGCGCTGTTTCATGAGGATGACCTTGCCGCCTACTTTATTTCGAATTATGCCTAACGACTTTTATATTAATTTCACTTTATAGAAATAACATTTTTATCCTGCTAAAGTTATAGTAAGTAAATATCCGTAGAATTGATTATGGCTCATAGAAACAATTTTAATTTTCCTGAATTTTCCGTAGAAAATGTAGACGATAAAGTTAGATTTGTTACATATAAAATGTAAATTTTTTTTTGGCAAGTCTTATAGCTGCGCCTCGTGGTTTTACCCGCGATTGTTGGGATAAAATGTAGCCTATGATTTTTTTCTATACTTACCAATCTTCGATAAATCTATATATTCAATGAACAATGAACTATTATGAAAATATATTCAATGAACAAATTAACTCTTTTGTGCTTAGTGAAACTGATGTGTATGAAACTGATAGAATTTTGATGAGTCTCAAATCTGATAGCTCACCGGGGTGGGACAATATCTCAACCGGATTTTTAAAATATGTTAGAGGTGAAGTTGTTCCTGTCTTAACACATCTTGCAAATTTATGTTTTCAAAAAGGAATCTTTCCAGCTCCTCTGAAACAGTCAATAATAATCCCGATTCACAAGGGTGGGGACGGAAGTGATATAAATAACTATCGACCTATATCTGTATTGCCGGCAATATCTAAAATTTTGGAAAAAATGCTTAATTCACGATTACTTAATTATCTAAATTCATTTAATATTTTGTCTCCTATGCAATTCGGATTTCGAAAAGGGAAATCCACGGAAGACGCTGTTACTACCCTAACCTCGCTTGTAGTAGATCAGTTAGAGAAAAGGAAAAAATGTCTAGCGGTGTTTCTGGACCTTAAAAAAGCATTCGATACCGTTTCTGTTCCTATTCTTGTGAAGAAACTAGAAAGCATTGGAATTAGAGATATCCCATTAACACTTTTCTGTGATTATCTGTCTAATAGGAAACAGCGGGTTAGGGTGAATCAAACTATTAGCGATGACATGGATGTAACATATGGAGTTCCACAGGGAAGTGTTTTGGGCCCTACGTTATTTTTAATTTATATCAATGATTTGTGCAATATGACAATCAGAGATGCCAACCTCATCTCATATGCAGATGACACTGCTATTGTTTTTTCGGGAAAATCATGGCATGCCGTAAAACACAGCGCTGAGACAGGTATGGCTCAAGTAGCAGTTTGGCTGAAATCAAATCTTTTAACCCTAAACACTATCAAAACTAATTACATTTGTTTTAGTATCACTAACCGTACTCAACCAACTGCGGAATTTAATATAAAAGTTCATGAATGTGTCGATAACAACACAATTTGTGGATGTGCTAGTATTCACAAGGTATCACATACTAAGTACCTGGGGGTAATTATTGATTTTAGGCTATCTTGGTATGCACATTTAGAGCTAGTGTCCAACAGAATAAGGAAGCTGATATGGATATTTAGATCGCTGAGACATATTATTCCTAAGAAAAGCATTCACTCTCCTCGTAATTTATTAAATGACATTTATGTAGCATTGGCACAATCTATTCTGATATACTGTATTCCAATCTGGGGAGGAGCATCTAAAACAAAATTTATTGCGGTTGAACGGGCTCAGCGTGCATTGATTAAAGTGATGTACTTTAAAGGCTTGAGGTTCCCTACTGTAAGTATTTATTCAATCAGTAACTTGCTTTCGGTTAGAAAACTGTATATTGTCTACCTGGTACTCAAAAAGCATAAAGCCATGCCGTTTGATGCGAATTCCCAGTCAAAAAGAAGAAAAGGGTCTGTTGCGCAGATTCCGCAATGTAAAACTGAATTTGCTTATAAGCAATATAGTTCACAATCGGCTAATGTGTATAATTTAGTTAACAAAGTTTTGGATGTATATACAAAACAGTGGTATGAATGTAAAAAATGTATTATCAAGTGGATAACACCGCTTAACTATGACGAGACTGAAATGGTGTTACAAAACGTTCAATAATGTCACATTGTGGCACACAAATACACAATAACACACACGTACACTCACACTCCAACACATACACACAATCACACAAACACACACACACACACACACCCACACACACATAACTTTAAAATTTCAATGTTGTTGTATTTTGATTAGATTTATGCTAATTAATTAATTTAAATTCATAAAATGTATTTTATTTGATATATTCATTAACAAACAAAGATGTTCTATGTAAGCGAAGAGCAGGGACTCTTAGTACAGGCTTTCTTTGCTTAATAAGAGTCCCTAGCAAATTGTTTTATATTCGTATGTAGTGTTTTATGAATAAAATTATTATTATTATACACGTATTTATTTAAATTCTTAGTTATTTAAGTTTTTTACAATAAATATAAGAATACAAAAATACAAATTATAAAAAACTTAAAAACTAGGGTGCCGCCAGCAGCGGGGCAGGGCTCAAGCTGCCGGTGGTTAGGGCTGCAGAGTGAGGAACCTCCTGACAATGCGTGCCGTGTCAAGTACCACTGCCTTTTGTATCTGACCCTTGACCCAACCGTCTAGCGAGAGCCTCTTGAGGTATTGGTCGAGGCTCTTCGCTATGAGACCGTTTGCCGAAACGACTATCGGGACAATGATCGTCGAGTCAACATCCCACATGGCGGTTATCTCGAAGGCCAAGTCAAGGTACTTGCTGAGTTTGTCCTTCTCGGCCTTTACGAGATTCTCGTCATGTGGGATGGTGACGTCGACGAGCACTGCCCGGCGCTGGGACCGATCCACCATCACGATATCAGGCTTATTGGCGACAATAGTCCTGTCCGTGATGATGGAGCGGTCCCAGTAGAGCAAAGCACGACCATTCTCGAGAACTGGAGCTGGTGCGTACTTATAGTACGGCACCTCCGACTCGACAAGGCCGTATTGAAGAGCAAGTTGCTGGTGGATGATCCTGGCCACTTGGTTATGCCTGTGCAAATACTCGCCGTTAGCAAGATGCGAACAACCGGAAATAATATGTCGGAGAGATTCCCCGGGACGGTGGCATGCCCGACATATGTCGACCGTACCGTCCTTCATGATATATTTCCGGTAATTGTTCGTCTTGATAACTTCATCCGCAATTGCACAGGCAAACCCCTCAGTTTCCCCAAAGAGGTCCCCGAAGCGCAACCAGTTCACCGACGCGAGCAAGTCCACATCGGGGCCCGATAGAACCCGATAGAACCGCCCGTGCAGCTCCTTGCTTTTCCATACTTCCTTGCGGTCGTCGGTGCTTAGCACCGATGGTGTGCGCCAGTTCTCGTTTGCCAAGGAGAGCGGCGTGAGCCCCTTGTCAACTGTCACTACATCGCGATGCATTCCACACTCATTGTTAAGGAAATAATCCCTGAGACTGCACACTTCACGATTGTGGAGGTTCTTGGCGTTTAAAAAGCCACGACCCCCCCACTTCCGTGGAATGTACAGTCTCATAACAGATGAGCGTGGGTGTAGCATGCGATGCGCAGTGAGCAGTTGACGGACTCTTCTATCCAGGGCGTCCAGCTCAGTCTGAGTCCACCTAAGTATGCCAAAGGAGTATATCAGTAGAGGCATCACCCAACCATTAAAGGCGCGCGCCTTGTTTCCGCCAGACAAAAGACTGTTAAGTACTTTTGTCAGCCGACAAAAGAAGCGCTCCTTCACTGATTTTTTGATGTCCACTACTGATATACCCAACGACTCTGACATACCTAGATACTTGTAGGTCTCGGCCTCAGAGAGAGATCTGAGAGTCATTATCTCAGAAAGTTGTAAATCCGGAGAATTTACAACTTTCCCCCGCTGCACACGCATGACCGCACACTTGTCTACACCAAATTCCATACTGATGGCGCTGCTAAAAACCTGTGTGGTTTTTAGCAACTCCAACAAGTCTTGGTGTTTTGGTGCAAACAGCTTAAGATCATCCATGTACAGAAGGTGAGAAATGACTTCACCCCCCCTTCGAAGCCGATAGCCTAGTCCTGAATCCTTCAGCAATGTGCTGAGAGGGTTCAGTGCTAGGCAAAACCACGAGGGACTCAGACTATCACCCTGGAAGATGCCTCGCTCAATCCTTATCAAGTCCTGCGAATCAGAGGAGCCATTTCCACCACCTGGCTGACGAAGAACTGTGGTCCACTGCCTCATGCATGCGCCTAAGAATGATTTAAGAGTTGCATCAATTTGATACAACTCTAAAATCCTCTCCAGCCATGAATGAGGCACTGAATCATAGGCCTTCTTATAGTCGATCCAGGCAGCGGAAAGGGCTCCTTTGTTCCGCCGAACTTGTTGGCTAATGGCCATGTCGATGAGGAGGAGCTCCTTAGTACCACGGGACCCAACCCTACATCCATTCTGAGCGGGGGCCAAAACATTGTTCGCAACAATGTGCGCGTTAATTTTAGTGCTCAGAATAGATGTAAGGAGCTTGTAGATGGTAGGCAAGCAGGTGATGGGTCTGTAATTTTTGGGTTCCGTGGTACTACCGGACTTATGGAGCAGGAAGGTGACACCGGTTGTCATGAAACTAGGGAGGGAACCGAGCTCGAGAGCTTCTTGGAATTGTGTCGCTAAACGGTCATGTGAGCACCGAAACCATTTAATCCAAAAGTTGTGCAACCCGTCCGGCCCAGGACTTTTCCAGTTCTGTGCCGTACGAATCGCACAACTAACGTCTACGGGGTCTATTAAAATAGACCCCATGGGTTCGATGGACTCACATTCCCGTTCGACAACACGCATCCAATCACCCTCGGTGTGCTCGACGGGCACCGACCAAATGCCGCGCCAGAAATTAGTCATGGCGCTAGCATCCGGTAGCTGTCCGTCGCTCACACGTTGCTCGTTTCCTTCCCAGTTTCGGTACACCTTCCTTTGATCGCTTTGGAAGAGGCGATTTTGCCAATATCTATCCACACGCTCTATCGGTTTAAAAGGCGAGAAAAAAATCGAATAATTTCCGGGAAAACCCTAAAAACAGCCCTTTTCTATTTCCCATACAAACGTTAAACTTCAGTCGTAAGTGTATCAGATTATTTTTTTTATAAGTTTTGTCACAAATTAAGTTTCTGAACACAACCATAATATTTGACATTAGATTTGACAACCAACTAATATGTCAATCATTCTGTCGCACTTCAGAACACGGAGATTTATGGCGAAAGATATTTTTTTTATTGTTGGTTGCTCCGGGGTCCGTGCTTTACAAAAGGAATGTACAATATACCTACTGAGGATTTTTATTCTACTTATATCTAGCTCTGAGCAGACCAAGTTAAGGATGATTTTATGATAGGTACCTACTTCTGCTGTTTATTACACGGCACTTGATAAGAATGCATCAATATTGCGCGACCGAAGTGAGTCAAAATTTGACGAATTAGAGCGGATTTCACGTCATTTGTAAATAATAGGTAAACCATAAGTCAACACATACGTGAGCGTAGTGAGCGCGAAGCTTTTAAGATCTTTGTCATGAATAAATTACTCCTTTCAAGTTACAATGATGAAAATTGATATTTAGATAGTTGTAATACATGCACATGTGTTCTCTTTTCGTCATGCAGTAATTAGATTCGAGATCTCTATTTTCCGGCAAATGTTATATGCCTACTTTTAGCTAGGTATGTTTGATTGTGTTGTCTTGGTAATTTTGATCGATTTGCAAGCGCTGGGCCCGTCCATTCCATTATCCCGTCGCTGATATTAGGTAATACAAACGTGTCGAATCGTTTAAAATGGGTATTTACCGCCGTGTGAAGCCGGGGCGGATTAGCTAGTTATATGTATATTTATCAAAGTTACCAATATGTTTGTACCATCCGAATTATTTCGATGAAATATGTTTTTTTAATAGAATTCAACCGCTATTACGATATCGTATAGAAAAAATGAAGTTTAGCAAAATAATATTTATAATAAAATAATACAGACAAGGATATTTTTTTTAAATGTTTTAGGTAAGTATAAAATTATTAAGTATCTTTACCTCCATTTATGATAATTTTAAAATCAATTATATACAAAACAAACCCTAATAAACCCTTTTAATTTATTATTTTTCTTCATGGAACTCAGAAAGCATTAAGTTTATAAATAGTTTTTTTTATCTCGTTTGTAATGGATTTTGTTGTTCAAATAAAAACATTTGGAATTCGAATTTAGCAGTTATTTTTATCTTCTCCCCACAGTAGAAGCAGCCTACCTAGAGTCAGATCTGCTGGTGACGATCGACTCTTCAACTTGGCTGCAGATATCTGAACTTACTGGCCTTGGGACCATGGGCTTGGAAGTTGGTCTCGACAAGGAAACTATACATGTTGTAGAACAGAAATAAATACTTACTTTGACCTGCAATGATTTTATTATCGATTCTTGACAAATTTACTACCTTACCAGTACAAGTTTAAAACTACACCAGTACTATGATCATAAGTCTACCCTCGAAAGATAGAGAAGACTCGAAGATTTTGTAGTGGTAGGACTCCACTGCAGAGTCCGACTGGGGAAGTACCATACCTTTGTCAGTTGTTCAATCCCCAAGCAGTAGTGTGCAAGCATTACTGTGTTCCGGTTTGAAGGGCAATGCTACCAGATAAATTACTGGGTATGATGAAATTTAACATCTAATATCTCAGGGTGACGAGCGCAGTGCAGTGCGGCGCAGGATTGTGTTCGCAAGTTCATAATTCTAGCACTGCTACTGTTAGTGGCAGGCGTGACGCTTACCACCAGGTGAACGTCTTGTTCGTCTCGTCACTTGAATGTATAAAAAAAATATTATTATTGGGATATTTCCATCATGCTAGACCGGCGTGTGGATTGGCGGATTCTAATACGGCATTCCAAACTCAGCCATAAAAAGGGCAATAGAGAGAACTACTTATGCTTGGGGTTTCAATGCGCGATAAAATCCGGGACGAGGATATTCGGCAAAGAACCAAAGTCACCGACATAGCTCTCAGGGTTTGCAAGTTGAAGTTGCAATGGGCAGGCCACATCGCTCGAAGAACTGAAATCGATGTGGAAAAAAAACGATGTTCTTGAGTGGAGACCACGAACTGCAAGCCGCAGCTTAGGTAGGTCTCCCACTAGACAACATTATGAAAATCGCGGACAACCGTTGGATGCAAATGGCAAGTTGTCGTGTGGCGGGCTAAAATAGGCCTTTGTTCAGCAGAGGACGTCTCCGGGCTGATGATGAATACTGCATTAAATTTCTTCTCTGTACAAATGCAGGTTTCCAATTGTTGTTGGTAAATAGGTACTTCACCGAAACGCCAGTTAAGTATCACAGTCAACATATATTTATTTAAATTCGAAAACTTAATACATCCGAATTGTAAGTGCGAGTTTAAATAAAAAGATAAGGTCTTGTTTGTTTAATTTACTCGTAGGAATGTCACGAAAGGGCTACCCCTTTTACATTTGGAGGAGTCGTCTCTCTATCTAGATAAGCATCTTATAGGAGCAAAGATAGCAAAGGGTAGAAAAAAATTAACCTTAAGGTTTAGATATCGTAACTTACTTCTAGCACCTCTATTCTAGTTAACCCAAACCAACCTATGAATACAGATTGCCCCATAAAATCTAGGTTGCTTTTGGAGAGTTAGCAAAAGCTGGATGAAATCGATACCTATTCATGAGTGTTCTTGGCTAACTTTAGCCAAGAACAGATAGAGGTTTTTGGTGCTATTTTTCTAGTCGGAATACTCTACAAATACATTTTGCTTTTGCCTCTACCCGTACTCGCGTTCGTCTGCCAGAAGGCGTCCACTGCTAGACGAAGGCCTCCCCCTTAAAAGGCCTGCTTTTGCCTACTCATGTAGAAATGTAAAATTGAATTCGGATGCCTTTTATATAGTGTTTCTAATAATAATAATCATCATAATCATCATTACTATCTACAATTTGTTATTACTATCTAGTTAATAACAAATTGTTACAGGTCAAGAGAATATCAATAGAATAATATACCTACGTACTAATAAGAGTACGAATGAATTACATAATTTAATAATAATTATACAATGTCAAAATAATTCATATTCATAGAAAAAAAAATTAATAAATTTAAATCTACTCCTACTATACTATCTACTAATAGCTAAGAAATCGGATCATTTGTATACGTACGTATGTATCATGGAATAACAGGATGTACTTATCTACTACCACCAATGACTACCACACTTAAAAATACGATAAGTACCTACCAGTTGTTTCGTAATAAACACTCGTAAAATTTTAATGACACTTTCAAATGAGGTTTTTTTTTAATAAGTAAGTAATACTCAGTGTTTTGTATTATACACTCGTAAAATTTTGATGATACTTTCAAATGAAACAAATTTTTTTTTGCAAAATTTAAAATTATGTACCTGCTCCGAAAGTAAGTTTAAATTAGTTTTGAACTTATCAGAGTAGTGTAGGTACTAGAGCTATCAAGAAGACTCACCAAAACCAGTTTCCCGGAAATAAGTGCAGTTGCATCGAATTCAATTTGATTTTAGTCATTCGCAGCGGAAAGAATTCCGCTTCCAAATGTCATAAAATACCTACAACTCGGCCAGTCGAGCTCTACGGAACGCCGCGCCGCCGTGAGGCAAATAATTCACGATTGCACTGAACAATGTTACATTTACATCGGACATGCACTTTACACTAACTATATAAAGACTATTTTTAAGTGAAAAACTTGTGTGTAAGTTGGCAGATACCAGCTCCGCCACTCAGCCGCATAGAAAATCCTTTTAAAGAATCGAGCGTCCCCTCTAGGGCCCTAACAGATAAGAGTTGCATTAAACTTGTAGGTAAGTACTTTAGTGTTTGTTTTAAACTCAAATGGATGTCAAACACGAGGCAAGCCAAATCGTGAGGGCGAAAATACCGAGCGAAGCGAAGGTCTCCGAGCTTACTGCGGCTGATCGGCTGCGCTGTTGTATATATGTTTGTATGTATATTGGTACGACGATAACTTGCGAACCGTTGATCCGCTCCTTATGAAATTTTGTAAGCAAGTAGTTTTGCAAATACAATTCCGAAGTTCGAATATAAGGTAAATTGGTCAAGGGGTTTCGCGAGGTCACAGTTCGCTGCGAACTACTAGTTATTAACCATTTGACCTTCACGTCGGCAAATGCAGAGGTGCATGGACTAGCGGTCTTGGCCGTGTAGTACCAGTCGCGCCATTATTATTTTGGTTCTTGTCAACGTTATAATCATAATATTTATTTTGTCAGAACATGGTACACACAACATACAGAGAGGAGTTTTGGCGTGAACACGGAAAAATCATGTCGTTGCATTCTATTATTTTCTTAAACTTGTGTTTTATCGCGAATTGATGATTAAAAATTGTGGTGTTTTATTCATTGAGTGTTGAATTACATGCACGAGTGTGGGCAAGTGATATAATGCGTTGAAACACACGTATTTTCGTGTTGTTTTCAAAACTCATTGTAAAGTCGCCACAACTTTACTAGGGCATGACTTGGACTCGACTACGACTAATTTCGTGTGACTAACTGTGATTTCATGACATATTTGACTTGATTTTAATAAAAATACTTGAAAATTCATAAACTTGACACTGGCAGAATGCACAACGTGCGATGCCAATAACTAAGAACAGATAATAATACAGAGAAAAATACAGGGTGGCATTGATTTGAGAAGTAAGTATATGTACACATTACACTTGTCCTCGCCTGGTGTGGCGTACAAATACGTTGTTTGCGTGACGTTGTTTGTCATTGTGAGTTTGGTCGGCCTTCATATCTGGGCGCCCTAGACCCGGCCTTAGTAAGCCTTAGGAAAAAATCTCCTTTGCATTTCATTCCTATGCGCCAAGCGAAATAACAGTGATTTCAAAATCTGATATCGACAAATAATCGTGTTTTTTGTTTTTGTACAGTTATATACCGGGTGTTAGTTTGAACACCGTTATCCTTCTAGGATATCATTGTACTCATCATTATGAACAACTTTTACTATAGGGCCAACCCTGACCCCACAAAAAAACAGCTGTTTTATACATTTTGTCCAAGATCGATGAACCTTTTTGTATGGAACAGCTGTTTTTTTTCGTGATTTCAGGTTTGGACCCATAGAAAAAGTTGTTCATAGTGATGAGTACAATGATATCCTAGAAGAATAACGGTGTTTAAACTAACATCCTGTATATTACGTGTATTATTATTATGGTGTATATTTTTGGAAAGTTTTGCCGTCGTCGTTGGCGTATAGGTATAGCTTGTCAAGTTAAGACGACTGAAGCGGTACACGTCACTCAGGGGGGAATTGAAAATTTATACATTTATGCCGTTGGCTGAATAATTCGCTTATTCTTCATGATTACGCTGCCGCCTCGGACCGCCCCGTGCCGTTATGAGCACACACTTATTTTACCTTAATCCCCCCCTGACAGTTATGGTCTGATAAGATAACTATAGGCAAAAGGTAACGAGACATCCTTATAACCCAAGCTGTACTTAGTGGTTCTTCTTCTTCGCCCTCCTCCCAACTATATTGCCCAATAGATTGGGCTCCCCCCAGGCCACGCTGAGCCGTGGCCCACCTGGAAAACCCTGAACCGATTGCGGTTCCAGGTGGGCCGAAGTCAGGATAACTTGGCAAAATGGGGCTATATCAGAGATACCGACACCCAATGCCTCTGTGGTGTGTCCCCGCAGACGATGTCACATCTTCTGGACTGTAGGGCGTGCCCTGCAATCTGCTCCCTTAACGACGTACATAAAGCCACGGATAGTGCCGTAGAGGTGGCCGAGTTTTGGTCGAAACACGTGATATAGCTACGAAAACAAAACATCGACTCGAAAAGAAGAAGAAGAAGAAAGAAGAATAACCCAAGCTGTGCTTAGTGGTAGGACTCTACTATAATAATGATATTGGTGGACATTTTCCATACAGCGGCATCTAGCCCCAAACTAAGCGAAGCTTGTAATATGGAAACTAGATAGCTGATAGAATACCTACTTATATACTTTCTTTTTGTAAATGCATACTTATAATACATACTACACACATGCTGACACAGAACAAACATCTATGTTCGTCACATAAATGTTTGCCCTGGGTGGGGATCGAACTCACGCCCTACAGCTCTGATGGCAATCATGCTACCGCAACTGAGCTTTATGGCAGTCTGCTCTCTCTCTCTGTCTCTACTGCAGAGTCTGCCTGGGGAAGTACCAAACCTTTGCCAGTTATTCAACCAACAAGCAGTACATAGTGTTCAAGCATTGCTGAGTTTCGGTTTGAAGAGCAATGTCGCCAGGGAAATTACTGGATATGAAGCGATTTAACATCTGATATTTCAGGGTGACGAGCGCAGTGCAGTGCGGCGCAGGATTGTATTCGTAAGTTCACAATTCTGGCACTGCTACAGTTATGGGCAGGCGTGACGCTTACCACCAGGCGAACGTTTCGTCACTGGAAACAAAAAAATATATATAACCCAAGCTTTAAGTACCTAGTAGATATATAAAATCTGTAATAATAGAACTGTGGTCTAACCATTAGGTATACCTACTAAAACTGATATAGGGTTGAGTATGTCCTTTAACTTAAAAACTGCATTCCTTTAAAACTACATTCAGAACCACCGGAGGACGGGCAACAGCGTCCTCTGTGTTAACGGTGGTGAGCATTCTGCGATCCCCAAGCCACCTGCCAAGCGTGAGGATTATAGCAAACCCAATTAAGGGGGAGGCCTTTTTCCCCCCTTTGTCTTCTGACTGATGATCTGACTATTGCTGACATTTGTGAATCGGACTACTGCAGACCACGGTGCGCAAAAGAGAAGGAAATGTGGTTTCTTTTTTCTCTCGTTGATGAGATGGGTGCTGCCTGCTGCAAAGGCAATTTTAAAAGCAAATAATTAAAGCTTGTTTTTAAAAAGTTTTTTGATGTGACGATAAAATTATTATTTCTCATTTCTTACACCGTGATGGTTTAGATTTAGACCCTAAACAGTGAAGTTATATTAGTCATACATCGATTAGTCATAACTAAAATGAATGCAATAAGCAAATGACTGAAAACCTGAAAACCACTGCCCATTAAAAAGTAGACCAGTAAAATCTGACACGATCCCTGAAACCACGTTGTACAAACGTGGAGTTGTGAAACAATTTTACAACATATCCAATTCAAACTCGCAACTGCCATAAACTGAACACGCTGTGGTTTCTACGGATTAGTTCAAGTTAATTTATCTACGGCAATAGAGTTCCCCACGGCTTCACTTGTAATGTGGCTATTGATGATGATATGCCGTATGTTAAGATTTAAGCATATGCGTTTGGCTATGGACGTCCTAAAACTGCAACCAGAACCACAGGAGGACGCAGCGTCCTCTCGGCTAGCGGTGATGAGCATTCTGCGATCCCCAAGTCGCCTGCCAAGCGAGAGGATTATAGCAAACCTCCACGAGGTAACGATGTCATTTTTCGCTCGCCCGATCCGACCACTCCTAGCAACAGGAAATATTCCGTTTTTGGTATAGACGCCGGTTACCAGAGGCACACAAACATGCACCGACCTCGCCGGCGAGGTCGAGGACTCCCCAGATCTGCCAGAAGATCGGTTAGATTCTCTCCAAATAGACAACCAGATCAACCTACTAGGGCCCCAGGGCATACCCCTTCTGGGGTGCCAGGGCAAGTCTGACCCCACTCCCGGCGACGGCCATGCCGAGGTTCGTACCGTCTGAGGTGCTCTTGAGCTAGTCGCCTTTAAACTAAACTAGGCCAAACGAAAAAAAAAAATAAGTTACGACATCGGGGGCGATCGTCGTAACTTATTTTTTCATCATCATCATCATCATGTCATCGTCCAGCAGTGGTCGTCTTCTTGCTGTTGCTATTGATGATGATGTTTGGCAATGATGATGGCTCAGTGAGCGAGTCCTAACAATGAACTTGAGCTGCTCAATGAAAACGGCGTTCTCCAATTCATTTTTTTTAACCAAACTTTGAACAGAAATCTTTTGGACATTTTATAATCAATTAAGTATATCTTCATTATCATTATTATTTTAGACCGCCACACCGTACGACAACCTGCCATTTGCATTCACCGGTTGCCCGCGACGCTCGCAATATCGTCGGTCCACATAATGGGAGGCCTAACTACGCTGCGCCTATACCGCTTCGTAGAGTATGTAATTAAGGTACAAAATATGTAGGGAAACTGGATAATTAGGTAATATGTAAATCATGCTACTTGAAAGATATATATTTCGGTTAAGTGCTTCGCAACTGCATCTAAATGAATCCATTCTAAAGACGGCCAGAACCTAGAAGAAGCGTCAACGTTTGATGGTTGAAATTCCAAAAACTGTACAAATCGATTACCTTGTGCATAATGTTCCTAAACATTGAATTACGCTACCCTAGTGGATGTTTCCGCATACCAATCGGGGTGTTTCCAAGTCTCGAGTGAATCGTGAGGCGGTCGAACGCAAACCGAGTAAATAATTAAAATAAACCATATGACTTGTCTAACATTTGCCTAAGTGATAGAACTCGGCTAGTGTTCTAATTAGTCCCTAAACATATACCTACATATATGTATCCTATGCTCATCATAGGTTTGTATCTAAACCTATTAAACGGGTGTCTATATAACTCTATCAAACATATAAACGTTCAAGCGATGTAGACAGAGGTTCTTCATTTCGACATATGGTATGGAGACGTCAGATTAACTGTACACCTGATATGTCGGAGTTTAATTTAAGTTGAACGTGCTGGTACAGGCGGTGACGCAAGTGTTTAAAAAAAACTAAACTATGACATACCTACCTAGTTGTGAAAATGCATTATTCTGACAATTATGAGTGACAAATTCGTGATATCAAATTAAATTAAGTTTCGTTTTGGACATTATTATGTATATTATACACTAAAATTAAATTATAAGTAATTAACAACTAAATAATCCCTACCTAGTAAAAACAACCCCTACATAATAAAAAATACGAAACTTAAAATTTTAACTTAAAGGCCCGAATAATAATAATAATAATATACTTATTAAATTATATAATTGTATATTATACATAATGAGTTTTTCAACAAAAAAGGGATGCAACAAATATTCATTTAAGTACATTACTTTATCTACTAGCATTTAGCTTTACTCTCGTTATGAACTAATCGTAGCTTATAGCATTCAAGCATTAAATAAATAGCTTCCTGCTCTATAAAAAATCCTGTGTCTATTCTATAACAAACTATGTCCGAGTCATTCGGGCAATAAGTACAGTACGTAATTGTCACTGTGACACTAGCTAATCGCTAGTTTAAATGAACTTACTTAGAATTAAGTTAATTTTTCAACCGACTTCAAAAAAGGAGGTTCTCAATTCAACTGTATGTTTTTTTTACATGAATACTCCACCAATCATGAACTGATTTGAATGTTTTTTTTTTGTTTGGTAGGTAATATTTCAGAGGTGGCCCCATATACATTTTAACGAAATCAGTTCAGTAGTTTGATTTTTAAAACAAAATTACTAGAAAATATGAAGATGTCATCCAGATATTCGAAGTTGAAGTCGGTTTTTTTAAAAAGCGTATTATCTTTAAGTTTTATTATGCAATGATGTGATGAGACGTTGCCTGGTGGTAAGCATAATGCCTGCCCATAACAGAAACAGTGCCAGATTTTGAACTTGAGAACAAAATCCTTCGCCGCACTGCACTGCGCTCGTCACTCTGACATATCAGATGTCAAATTTTTTCATGCCGAGTATTTTCTATGGTACCATTGCCATTCAAACCGAAACACAGTAATGTTTACAAACTACTGCTTGGCTATTGAATAACTGGTAAGGCCGTACTTCCCCAGGCGGACTCTGCAATAGAGCCCTACACCAAGCTACCAAGACAGAAAAGTTAATCATATACCATATCTTAAAATATCTGTGATGGTATACCATGCTTACTTAAGGCTTTTGTTTTAAGTGGAATGAAGTATTTTCGACGCGAGTGTCCCTACCTACGGTTAACCTCTTCGCGCCCACGGGACCCGTACGTAAGTCGGGTGCAGGCAACTTATTCTAAAACTTGCGGCACCTACGTTCCGCTTAAATTTATTATAATTGCTCGGGCCACCCCTGAAACTATGCCCAAGTTGCCTTAATATGTTCCGATTTGTTTAAACTTCGCGGCGACGAGTTTAAAATGTGCAGTGTGGAATCACATGCTGTTCACTGTTCGACTAAAAGGAATAAGATATAAGTACCTATTTGGTATAGTGTTTGCCTTTAATATTGTACTGGTTTTGACAATTAATTAAGCTAAATTAAGTTCATTCTTTTTTGGCAAAAGGTATTTTATGGTCTCGTATTGAGCTTTCGTCACGTGCTTTAAAACCAAGCTTAAATTGTGGTTACAAGATAATTTGTTTTATGACATTGGAACTTACTTTAGAATAAGAGATAATTAATTAAGACTTTTTCATATTCAGAATAGGTTTGCGTTTGACCATACCCTGCCTGATGGCAAGCAACGTCCTGGTCTAGGATGGAGAAAGTACACCTACCTAGAAATAATTTATTCACTCTAGATTTGATCACACTTAGATACCGGCAGAGAATTTCACAACATCGCTGTATGAATCATGAACCTAGAAAAAAAGTTTTTTATAGGTTCATGGTATGAATATAAAAATGTGGGCTCGAAGCGTAAGTACTATTATTTACTTTGGGAATTTATTATTATTGTGACATATCGTGACATGCTTCATTCATATCACTGGTTTTTCGCTTATATGCTTATTTCTCTGACGATCTGCAGTACTTATGTATAATGTGGTATTGCATATAGTTTTTTTAATATATATATTTTTATCGTTGGACTATTTTTACACAGCGCCATCTAGCCCCAAACTAAGCAAAGGTTGTAATATGGAAGCCAGATAGCTGACAGAATACTTATAAACATATTTTTTTGTAAAGACATAAGTAGGTACTTATAATACTACACCCAGACACAGAACAAACATCTATGTTTGCCACATAAATGTTTGCCCTGGGTAAGAATCGAACCCACTCCCTACAGCTCTGAAGCCAGACATGCTACCAACTGAGCTATAAGGCAGTCAAGTTGACAAGTGCTGAGTCTTTGGGCCTCTCTGTAAACTCTAGAAAATTAACTGTGTTTCATGCATACATACATGTGAAATCCATCTCTATCTGAGACACAGCCAATAAAACCGAGTCGTCGTTTAACTTTGGACCGATATCCGGAAAGTTGGCATCGATCCGGATCCATCCAAAGTTATCCGGTGTTTAGGGCCGGTGACGGAGGTCGATCACCAGCGGAGATAAGTCACGGATCCAATATACTTGTTTGTGTACTATCTTTGCGATTGTGCTTGCTAATGACTAATAGTGGAGATACCTACTCATCTAAAGTTGTGCTAACAATTTTCCCGAAAGAATATTAATTTTCAATTTTTATTATTTTATATTTTATAATTTTGAAAAAAGGGTTTTTTTTTTGTTGGGTAGGTAATACTTCATATGTGGTCCCATATACATTTTATCGAAATCGGTTCAGTCGTTTGGTTTTTAAATCAAAATTACTAGAAAATATGAAGATGTCATCCAGGTATTCGAAGTTGAAGTCGGTTGTATTTTTTTTAAGCGTATTATTGTTCAGCATTACAATCACACTAAAAATGCGAAAGTTTATCGGTATGTTTGTTGCTTCTTCACGCCAAAACGACTGAACGGATTTGGATGAAACTTAAACTTTGACCTGTGAACTACGTTGCCTGTGCACCAGCTACCTAGCTTCTTATTAATACTACTTTAATATTATACTTTGCTGTGTACTGTCTGTTGACACTAAAATAAAAAAAAAAGATTATTTCCCGGAATAACATAAAGGCTACTTTTTATCACCATTTTTCATCAACACGCTGGTGAAACCGCGGGCCGCAGGTAATGTACCTATAATACATGTATACACCATTGGATTTTGTACCGGAAATTATGCAAGCTCCCATAAATGAAATACGAAGTAGGGTAACTTCTCTCTACGCATGTACTTTTGGTAGGGTTACCTAATTAAAAACTCCCCGATAATAAAAATGTATACGTACTTTACTTTTACCCTTACAGATTCTGGGTAAAAATAATGTGCTTTTTTATAAGTGGCATAATATAATATTATTTATATTATATAATTTATATATACAATGATATTATTTAATTATCGTAGGATGTAAATAGAATGATATTATATACCGGGTGTTCATTTGAGCGACGGACATATCCTAGCACATGCATCTTCATAATATGACGGCTTTTAAGCGTGTGAATAAGTCTGTAAAGTTTTCATCCACGTCCTCCCCAGCCGGCCCTCGCGATTGAGAAATAAAGGAAACGAAACATTTCCTTTCAGGAAACCAAATAAAAAAATTGAATTGAAAGCAGGACGTCGCCGCTCGTAAACCTGAGTATTTGACAAACACGTCTCAAACGAGAGCTGGATGCCACAATGAGTAAGGCACATGCACTCGCACTTAAGTACGTAAGTAGGTAGTACATAAGATACGAAAATATAGTATAATATTATATAGTATTATACTATATTTTTACCATAACATTGATAAATATTCCTACGGAATAATATGAGTTTTTTTTTGGACTGGTGTTTTTAAGTCTAGAGAAAACAGGTCTTCGTGTTAGACTAGTCTGTATTTAATTGCCCTGAGCAGCGTTATGGACCGGTCAGGCGCATGGACGGATATAATCTATCCAGCTGTCTTCCAAACAAAAATTTGCCGCGCAGAAAAACTAAAACCCGAATATTTGCATACGCCACGTTTGATTGAAGCAAAATAGTTTTTTGTAGTGCGGCTTTAGGTATAAAAATCCGCCAGTATGCTCAGACTAAGAAAAAAGAAAGAAATCTTTTTTTCTTTGTCAGTATGGTAAGAATTTTTATTATATAATGATGGACCTATTCTAACATAGTTTTTAACCTTAAAAAAGCAAAAGAAGGATTGAGAAATATTGGATGTAACATGAAAAGGTTAGGTAAAATTAAAATTGGTAGGTATTTCAAGTATTATTATTTATTAGGATGTAGGTTTGTTTATGATTCATATTTCTCTGTACAGAACACCACGCCATTTAATGTTCATTATTTTTCTCCATCCTAAGGTTGCCTAAGAGATCGCTTTTAGCGATAAGATCGCCATTTGTTTTTGGCGTGAGCAATAAAGATTTTTGAAATCTGTCTAATACTATCTATCTATAATATTATAAATTACTTTCATGAAAAAGAATCTTAGTAATAAAGGCTGCCATGTCTCTTTACAATATGCGAATCGAATAACAAAAACAAAATCCATTTTTCAAGCTGTAAAACTCTCGTCTCTCCCATATTACTGGCGCAGTAAAATATTGCATTTGGTCACATTGTAAGCTTCGGGGAACCTCTTCTATTCCTTAGGGAAACCTCTTTGTAACCATTCGGAGGTAAATCCGGGAAATTACGATAATCGCAGGATCTACGCGAGCTGCGGCTGCCTATCTGTGTTTTCTATCTTTTGTATCTTAGGGTTCTTAAATTGCACGGTTTTAGGTTTCTTAGCTTTTGAATGTGGGTTTAATGTGGTGGCACTAATGGAAGTTATAAGGATCTATTTGTGTGGGAAGCTACATTTTAAATTCTATGTTTAGGACAATGGTGTTTTTTTGTATTTATAGCCAAGTGCGAGTTGAACTCGGGAACCGAGAGTTCCGAACAGACAAACACAAAAGACTGTACCTACCGCTAGGCTAGCTATTATTCAAATTTAAAGAATTTAAATCTCCGAGTTAGATTTTTTTGGTCCAGTGTAGAAGAATCCCTGTAAACATCATCTGTAAACCCGACTCACTTTTAGCCGGTGTTTCTTATTTCTTGTTTATACTTTAGCTAGCATGACACGCCAGTAACCAATGCATAGGTAGGTATTCTGTGAAAAATTCAACCGCCTCTCCTTACCTGCCCTGTGTTAAAAGATATTGCCCATGGTCGAACAGACAGACTAGTAGAGATCGTAGGCTAACTAATAAACTCCTGTTGGACAACCTTAGCTACGGAACTCTAAAAAACAGTTAACACATTACTTGCTTAGGCATAGGATAATGTAAAAGGAAATAGGTTACGTGTCACATTAATCTCTCCTTGTTCGCTTTGTTACAATCGAGAGCCAATCTTATCCGTAAGTAAGTAAGTTCGTATAGGCTAAGTGCCAGCCCTAGTGTCAGAGTTAATGTGCCGCCCGGAGGCCTCTGACATGGCTGACGGTTGTTGTTATAGAAACTAGAACAAACAACCGGGTCCAACAATTTAACGTGTCATCCGATCCACGGTAGCGCTCAGAAATAAATGCCACTCACGGTCACCCATCCGAAAACTGACCGGACCGTCCGTTGCTTAACAACGGTGATCGTTTAGATAGATCACCTAGACAAGCTACGCCACGAGCGCTACAATCCTATCCGTAGATATTAATCATTATCATCGATGATTATATTTTCCACCCACTACTTGGTAGGCCTCTTCTTCCAATCTTTCTTTTTTTTCTGTCTACTTTTTTACAATTTTATGACTGGTTTCTGACGCCAGCAAGCTAGTGGTCTACCCAGTGTTGGCCACATAGTGCATTAGGTAATTTTACTCGTACATAGGTGTGAGAATGTAGCAATTCTCAGCTCAACCTGCGTCTAAATTATGCGATGGGCGCCGAATAGTGCGGGTTCGGATCTAGGTACTGTGTGAAACATACGTTACGCTTTCCACTAGGGTGTACATGGGTTTAGGTAAGGAACAATGCAGTTATGTGAACGATAGTTATGGCATACCCAATGTTAGGTCTCCTTTGGAGGTGGTCGCCTAGGTCACCGCAGCAGTATCATTCTGCTGTCAAGCAGTAGTTTTATTTCCATTGCTGTTTAAATTAGAAATTTATCAACAGGTGAATTACGTCCACTGCTGGACAAAAGCCTCCCCCTTAATAGGGACGGGTTGCCATAATCCCCACGCTTGGCAGGCGGCTTGGGGATCGCAGTATGCTTACCACCGTTAACTAAGAGGACGCTGCTGCCCGTCCTCCGGCGATTCTGGATGCAGTTTTATGAAATACCCAGGAAAAAAAAAAGAGACTGCTCGTGCTCGTATGCAGGTTCGAGGCCTAGCTTTAAAAACATAGAATTACCATAAGTGTGGAATCACTTCAATAAAATATATATATATATATATATATTTAAAAATTTGAAATTACGGAGTGAGAACTCGAGGAGACTCACCATATAAAGAACATTAACAGAATCAATGCAGTGGTTCCTTGGTAACCTTTGTTACGTTTTTTTAATGCTGTGGAGTGACGAGACGAGCGAGACATTCATCTGGTGGTAAGCATCACGCCTGCCCATAACAGCAGCAGTGCCAGAATTGTGAACTTCCGAGCAAAATCCTGCGCCACACTACACTGCGCTCGTCACCCTGAGATATTAGATGTCAAATCTCTTCATGCCCAGTAATTATCTGGTAACATTGCCCTTAAAAACCCCTAACCCGAAATAAAGAGAAACCCCGGTGACAAACAAAGACGTGGTGACAGTAGCGAAGAACGTCGTTCTCCGTAGAACGCTGCGTCTGATTGGCCGAAATCCTCGGAGCTGCGGCCGCGAGCGCTGACTCGACGGTTCTACATTTGTGGTCAGTGGGAGAAGAGAAAAGCTTGTTTATTTAATACTTACCAAAATTTGGACCTTTTTTTACCAGAAGTTTTATAATATTATCGTGTCGTGACTCACACACGAATCACAATTACTTGGATCTGAGAAAAAAACTAATTTGGGCTTGGATAATAATATATCTACCCAGACTCTACCACCCGACTCTACTACCAGACTATCTTTTTTTATTTAAAAGCGTTATAGGTCAGTGGACCTGGGTATTTCCTTAAACTGCAACCAGACCCACCGAAGGACGGGCAGCAACGTCATTTTGGTTAACGGTTGTGAACATTCTGCAATCCCCAAGCCGCCTGCCAAGCGTGGGGATTATGACAACATCCCTCTATTGGAAGGCCTTCGTCCAGCAGTGGACAACTTATAGCTGACGACGATAGGTCAGTTATGCTCTTCATCCACATTCGTAACTAAAATATCATAACTAGCATCTTAATTAGCTATGTATGTACCTACTCATTAAATATACTTGCATTTGTATAGGAGTCTACCACCTACCACTTTTGTCACACAAGGGGTCCTATGAATTGCCATACTGATGTTTGTCCTATTGTCATTTGTCATACGCATCTAGTCATAAACTACTGTAGTCATAACAGACATACTCACATACGTCACATACTTTTTTACAGACATAATTTTAATAATTTTTGTACTTGTGTTTGTCGATCCTAATAGTAGGGTGACATAATGGTTAGGTATAAATCCTAAGATTAGTTGTAATAAATAGTAATGTTACTAATTTCTTTGTTCATAGAATTATTGGTCTCAAGAATTATTAGTGCTATTAGGTTTTTTGGTTTCGTTTTTTTGTTAATTAGCTCAGTTAGTGGTGTAATGGAAAATAGAACATACTGTATGTACCTATATTAAAGCCCGGTGACAGATCTGACTCGGATAGGTTATGATAAGGCGGGAGCGACTCGAAGGATTATTTAAATTTCAACCCAAAAATCCTCATTACTCGTGCAACACTGTATGTATATTAAATCTAAGCGTAATTACACCTCCATGGTGCACCCCAACTTTAGTTGGTTAGATTCGAAATGGGTAACATATCCGAATCAGAGTACTTTCACCCGTTACTTGTTCCCCACGCCAACGAATTAGCGAACAATAGAGAGCTGTTTACTTGAAAAGTTTCCGTCTCGAATAATGCGCGTTTTATAAAGAGCGCAGTTTGTGGAAGTGTCCGTAATTGATGGCCGACATAATATTACCGCGCAGATATTTTTAGCCCTTTGATAATCTATTTTACCCCCTTAGAGGAGAATTTTCATAACCCTTCCTTCTTCGGTAATTTTTGTTTTAATAGAAAGAAGAAGAGGGCTTATCGAGTGCAGTGGGATATAGAGGGCTATGAGGAAGGGATAATGATGATGATAATATTTTTGTCCCCAATGATACGCAATATAATACAGAATGTTTAGAATTCTGCTAATGGTATTGAAATCCTGAAAAAAACCCCTATGTTTTGATTTCAATCGTAATCCCTTTAGCTCTTATGTGGTTGTGTTCATATTTGTAAAATTTTCACGACTGAATGGCTGGTACGATTTTAATAAAACAACATAAATAATAGATATATAGAATATAACTTACCGGTAGTAGGTATACAGGGTCATTGGTAGCTAACAAACTCATATGATCAGCTTCTATAAAGGATAACTTTTTTTTTTAAATTGGGACAGAAAAATTCACCTGTTGGTTACAGCAGGCATTGTTCCATACATTTTGTTGAGTGCAGATGTTTTATTTCAGTGTTGGTCCCACAGTATTTTTTTTCATAATTATTATCTATACACCTTTTGGTATATCTGGTACTCCAGGGTATGTACAAAACTGCATCCAGACCCACCGGAGGACGGGCAGCAGCGTCCTCTCGGTTAAGGGTGGTGAGCATTCTACATACCTACCAACATAGTGGCTACTAGGTGGCTCCTGGGATTGGTTCCAGAGTCGGTTTCATGACTTCCTAGCGTGGCCCACGTGGACATAATTATAAAAGGCGTTGAATTATCGAGAAAGCAATACTTACTTAAATAAATTTTCTTCACCACAGTAATATGAATAGGCTAGATGACTGATGTTTAAATCGTTGAAACCAATAGCTTTGATGAAGAATTTAAGTAAATATAGTATGGTAATTGAAAACATTATTTAAATCGGTTAATAATGTTCTGATATATGAGCGTTTAAAGTTTTTGTTAGAACTTTGTCCCTTTCCCACAAAACAAAAAATGACGTCACGCCTTACTTGTCAGAATATAATTTATATGGCGTACTGAGAAGTGACGTCACGATTTGCTGTTTTGCCTCTCTGTCTAGCATGATATTTAAATGCTTATAAGTTGCTTATTTTTGATCAGATTTTCATTTTCTTTTCATTAATCAGCTATATTTATGGGCCACATTTGAATAGGACAATAAAAAAAAACCAGTCATCTAGCCTACTTTTTTTCTCGAAGAAACAAGCACAAACACAATTCCAGTTATTATCGGAAGTGCAGTACCTGGCCAATTAAGTATCGTATAACTTTCGTGCTTGCAAAAGTTCTTTAGTTTCTTCGAAGTTTTCCTGCAGTTCCTCGGTATAGGTAATTTGAAACAACTCTGCTCTCTTCGAAGAGCTAGATGTTAGTGGTAACCAGCCATAGCCAAAGCTATACTTTTGTCGAGTTTGCATGTCATTTTCTACCGACTGCAAAAAGGAGGTTCTCAATTCGAACTTACGTTTTTTTTGTATGTGTGTACGCGATCACTCTGCCTTCTTTATTAATTGAGTTTGATGATTTTTTTTTTTTGGTTGGTCATTCAGAAATGGTCCTATAGATATAGATTTTATCGAAATCGGTTAATTACTTTGTTTTTTAAATCTAAATAACTGGAAAATAAAAATGTAATCAAAAAAAAACAAGATAAAGATAGAAAAATAAGAAGAGAGAAGAGAAGGAAAGGAGGAGAAGAGAAATAAGTAAAAATAAAGATAATAAAAATGCAGATGTAATCTAGGAAGTCGAAATTGAAGTCGATCTTTTTTAAATAATTAATGTATGGATTATTTATCGCAATTTTTTATTGGTCCCATAGTAAAAGTGGTTTCCAATTAGTACAATATTTAACCTCATTCCGGCTAAGTAATACCGTTAAGTGTAACCCTGTATATGCGTAAAATGCCATAATTGAAAACTAAACATATTTTTTGTTGCTAAATATTGTTGTGTTACAATTGTTTAGCCTTCCATCCCCCCTTCCATAAAACTCAAGGTGAGCGGTTCGTATGATCGTCTTAAGGCTCTCCAATCGATCGAGGATGTATTCCACGCGCGTACGGACCGTCTGCGAGGCCCTTAATATAAATAACGACATTACATCCTATTCTATTACGGCTGTCAGTGTTGTGCAGGAAAATGCCTTGGACAATGCTGAGAGGGGTTTCAAAATGAATTGCTGCCAAGACGCAGCATCCTATATTCGAGTAGAGATGAGGATACTCTAGTTACGCCGCGCAATTTTTTTTTTGCATTTTTTGTGATAATAGTATTCTATTTATATGGGAATACTCTTCTACTTTTCTTCCTCCTAGACCTTGTCTCATTTACTTGGGGTCGGCCTCCTTGTCCGCACTTTCCATTGAGTACGATTTTGTACCATGTCAGATGTTAATAGAGCATCTTTTAGGTATTTTTGAACCGTCGTTAACCAGGTGGCGGGTGGTCTTCCACGCGTACGCTATGTTACTGGCAAGTCTTGGGCAAGCTTCACCATATGATCGTCTGGACGTCGTTGGATATAGCCAAACCACCGCAAGCGCTTTTCTTTAACCTTGTCAACTATCGGGCAACTTTGAAACTCCCTCTTATGTACTTATTGCGGACCTTGTCTACTAGTGAGACACCCGCTGACCAACGTAGCATGCGCATCTCTGTTGTGTGCAGTTTATTTAGATGTTGTTTGTTAGTCGCCCAGCACTCCGACCCGTACAGAGCAGCAGGTCTAATGGCTGTTTTGTATATCTGTCCTTTGACCTTGAGACGCATTTTCCTGTCACACATGACGCCTGTGAGTTGTCTCCACTTCATCCATCCAGGTGTTATTCTATGAGTAACATCAGTATCTATTTTCCCATCATTGCTAAATACTGACCATTTAGGTATTTCAGGTACTTAAATTGAGTCACCGTCGGTAGGGATGAGCTTCCTATTGAAATCGTTATAATATCAGGTTTAGTGATATTATCGAAAATGCACGACATGTGCTCTGTCTTGCTTCTACTTATTTTAAGGCCATTCGCCTCATGTGCCTCTATCCAGGAGATGAAAGTTTGCTGAAGCCCCTCTACTTTGTCCGAAATCAGAACTACATCGTCAGCGTAAAGAATGCGGGAATATACGGGAATACTCACGTTTAATTAAATCGGATACTCCGACTATAGTTTCGATCACATGCGGTGACCTTTTTCAAAGATTGAAAACAGAGCCCGACGCGCCTGCGGCTGCCTCCTGCTTAGCATCACGATAACTGTTATCAAAACCACGTCAGTTTTCATAATAAAATAATATTCTATCTTAAACATGGTGGCCTCTAGACCATCTCTCTTCTGCGGTTTCTTAAACTATCGTTTTTAAAATTGATCTTTCTTTATAGTGTTCGTTCAAAGAAGTGGTAATTAAAAGATAAATTATGATCATTTAAAGAAGTTGTAATTAAAACAATTGGTAATTTTAAGAAAAAAAAGCCAAGCAGTAGTGTGCAAGCATCACTGTGTTCCGGTTTGAAGGGCAATGTTACCAGATAAAGGCTAAAGGATAAAGATAGGAGGATAAAGGATATGACATTTTGGCCTAGTTCATACAAGCAGGCATGGAGAATTTGTACCACTAGGCCATCTGCATATGAAAAATGTTCTATGTCTTGGTTCTATTCTCCTAACCTATCTGATATCTCAAGGTGACGAGCGCAGTACAGTGCGGCGCAAGGATTTTATTCGCAAGTTCACAATTCTAGCACTGCTATTGTTAGTGGTAGGCGTGACACTTACCACCAGGCGAACGTCTCGCTCGTCACGTCACTTGATTGTATTTAAAAATTGTGGTTATTTTAAGTTTGGTCTTTTCTAGGTGCTCATTTTTATTTGTTGTCCAAAACCGCCGAAACGCTTCACTAAGTAATTTACGTCGCAACATTTTTTACTCCACGTAGTAAGTATCTTTATTATTTTTGTAATTCTACCCGGTCTCATTACTCTTAAGGAACTATTAATTACCACTAGGGGGCCGACGACATTGTGTAATTCGCGGGCAGAAAGATTTAGTACTCAATTCTGAATTTCAAATATTATGACCAAAATCGGCCAAGACGTACCTAGTCATAAGACACAAGATATTTATAAGGTTAGGTTTATAGGGTGAGGTCTCAGTTCGCGAGGTCTATTTTTGGCAGAACTACAAGTTTTACTTAGTTTTTAACTACGCTAAATAAAGCCTATATATAGTTTTTTTTAGTTATAGTACTTAGGTACTCTTGCATTTATAGATCTCGTAACGAATTGTTGGTTTCAAGTCTTGCGTGGCACCCCTACGAACTAGAGCATTAGTCGTCCCGGAAGTACGTGTAACTCGTAACTAGTGTAAAAACAAAAGCTAATTAAACTGGGATCCCTATCAGGCCAAGATTTGCAGTTGCTTCCCGTTGTAGGTACACCGACACTGTAGGGGCGAGCGTGGGCTTTAGGGCTTTAATATATCCGTGTCTTTTTACTAGCTTTGTAGTTTACGATTTTATTTGTATGAAAACTTACTAACAAAATTCAAAATTAGACTCAATTGACTGCCAAGATGTGGTACTTCCCCAGGTGGACTCTGCAGTAGAGTCCTACCACTACAAAAACACGAGATGCCACAAGATATCGTAAATTACGGCGACGATACCGAGCGCCATACAATTCTACAGATACACCGTTTTCTCACACAAAGACACGACACTGCACGACACACGTTTTGCGGACGATTTTCGGCTATAATAGTAAGTGCTATTGATACTGACTTTTTTACTATCAAGATAATATAGCGGCTGTTTTTCCCACCTGAACTTGCTCACGATGTCGTGCACGGCCACGACACGACACTTTTGTTATTTTACCAAGCCGTAACTGCCGTCCAGTGCTGTCATGTCATCTCTTGAGAAAACGTACCACAAAACGACTTTTCTGTGTGTCGTGACCGTACATCGTGTCGTGCATTGGTTCGTGATAAAACGCGCGAACGGTTAATTTCTTACGTACGCTTATATCTCGGGTTTTAAAGGTTACAACTCCGAACAATAAGACTTATCAGCTCCTTAACTCGAAATCTAAATTTACTTAAGAACAGATTAATAATTAATAAAAAGTTCCTTACTCCTATTCAAAGGATTACAAGTTACCTTAAAGTTATGAAGTTACCTGTAGCGATTATGAAAGTAAGTTACACAATATGTACTAAGTATTTTGCAGTAATTCGGTGGTTTCATGGCATACCTAAGAGTGTATCACTTTTATTTTTGTTTCAGAACTTTAATTGAAAAGTGTTATGTCGTCGTTTCTTTAAATCGCGACAAAAACAGTTGTATCATACTTTTTGCGAATGACACTTCGATTTCATGATTGGTCCCATCGTAAATGTTGTTCGCAATAATGATTAGAATGACCTCCTTTCCGCATAGTACCTAGTTCCTTTTTTCGTGTAGCCGTGTATACAAGGGCCAGATTTAGAGGAGTGGAGGCCATATAGCAGTAGGAGTAGGATAGATATAGATATGAGGATAGATATAGATAGTAGGATAGATATGGAGGATAGCAGATGGCAATTCGTTCCCATGCACCGGGTGAGAGACTTTAATTCACCCAGGTGAACAAAGTGGAATAAACCTATGGCATCCATTTTTATTATTTTCGTCGGATGCAAAGGGGGCGGTCCGGGGGGTCTGGAGCCGACCCTTATATACGCCCGTGCCCCGATTGCCCTCCCCTGAATCCGGCAATGTTATATAGGTACATTAGTTTTAGATTCCTGGTTCCTGGCTACACAATATTGTGTGTATCAAAAGCGAAACTTATAACTAGATTCCGAGAGACATAATGCCACCCACGGCTGGCCTCGCTGCGCTTAGATTATCGGATTATCGCTGTTTCCGATACAAAACTAATCCCATAAATGGACCATATGTTTGACGAACAGATGCTAAAAGTTTGCGGATTTTATGATTATGTTACCTCGTGTTTGTGAACATTTTGTTGGTGTTTGTGCTTCACGGATTACTTGTTTAAAACAGAACCCTTAAAAGAAGAATTGCAGATTACTTACAATTTTACTCTATGTTCCTAACATTTACAGCATTAAACCTTGGATGAGACACCTCTTGACGATAGATATTATAAGTAGGGGGCGCTTTACTGACAGGCATTAAAAAAAAAGCTCATTGTAGATGGCGCTGACTTTGCGCTAACCAGACATGGCTGTCATTGTCAAGTTTTTTATTTTATTTTATTGCCGTACAGATCAAAAATATTATGCTGTCACGTATATTCTGCGCTGTCTATCGAGTTAACGAGAACTAGTATTTTAATTGCCTGTCAGAAAGTCGCCCATTAAACTATGCAATATCAAGAAATAAATTGATAAAACTTATTTTTGAATTTTTGATCTTTTATCAATTATGCTTTACTAGCTGACCTGGCGATACCGCTTATTATTTTTTGTGAATTGTTTAGTTATTCTGCTATTCGGGGCGGAGACAAATCCAACAAATCAAACATCATAAAAATCGGTCCAGCCGTTCTTGAGTTACAAATCCTGTAACTAACCCGACTATGTTTTTATACAACTTGTTAAAAAAAGGTGTAGTAATCTAAAGGAATGTACAACTTACATTATGAACAACTTTTACTATGGGTCCAACCTTGAGATCACGAAAAAAATATCTGCTGTTCAATACATTTTGTCCAACGTCAATGTTTTTTTTCAAATTCAATATCAAAATATTTATTTGCGGTGACATGGGTTTAGACAGATGCATAATAAGTCACAAAGTTGAGATCACCATTGTCTAGCACCGTGTCATGCAAAATATTTATCATGTTAGTATCATTCATAACTCATTTTTGTATGGAATAGCTGACTTTTTTCCCGATTTTAGGGTTAGAGTAAAAGTTGTTCATAATGATGAATACTTTCTCTTTTTCTTTAGTTTTATCACACCTTTTTGTTACACGTTGTATAGGTATTGATCGGGCCCAGTCCCATTTTAGGCAAGAAAATTATCTAA
Source organism: Erannis defoliaria (assembly GCA_905404285.2). Classification (NCBI taxonomy): domain Eukaryota; kingdom Metazoa; phylum Arthropoda; class Insecta; order Lepidoptera; family Geometridae; genus Erannis; species Erannis defoliaria. Next base: position 2,149,169 of record FR990066.1, on the reverse strand, counting down.
GTAAGAAAAAAATAACTAGTAGAGACGATCGCGGTTTTCTCGAATACGACGACATTATAATCAAAGATATAAATGTAGTATATAACAGATGTACTTACCCGAAATCTCTATTAACCGTTTAAATCCCCTAAATTCCTTTCGAAATACCGTATCTCGCAACTCGTGTGAGTCCGAAACGAAGTGCCGCGACCGCCCGCATCCCTATTCTGGTGGTTTATTATACCTACTTGGAATATATTTCCAGCGATCCCTGGCAACACACTGGATGGACCTGGGCATGTCCTAAAACTGCATCCAGGACTACCGGAGGACGGGCAGCAGCGTTAACGGTGGTGAGCATTATACGATCTCCACGCCGCCTGCCAAGCGTGGGGATTATGGCAACCCTATTAAGCGGGAGGTCTTTGTCCCAACAGTGGACGCCTTATGGCTGTTGATGATGATGCTGATCCGAGGCAACTGCATCGCCGAGTGTACAATTTACAAACCTTCTCAGTCTGTGGTATCATTTTTCTTTCAAAACTCTACAGGTTTGACAATAAAGTGTTTTTTTTTGTCGTCGGATAGTTTTGATCAGAGGGGTATTTCCCCCCAAAAAGAGGGAGGGGTGGAGGGGGATTTGCTGCGGCGACCGACCGATTTTGATAATATTTGGCAGAAACATTTGGTACCTATTCTTTTCAACATTCGGTACTCTATTCAACATTCGGTACTCTATTTAACATTCGGTACTTTATTCAACATTCGGTACTCTATTCTAAACAAGAATTTTGAATATGAGCAAAATCGAACCAACAGGTTGTCAAGTCAAATTAATTATAAGGTTGTGAGAGCTCGATTCGCGAAATCTACAGTTCGTGGAATTACTCGTTTATTTATTTAAATCATACTTAAATATCCTCGGCTTACTTCTGATCTCACCACTTTGTCAAAGGCAAAACATTACTAGTGTAAGCAATAAAACTAGAACCATATCTGAACCGCATTAAACTCGAAACGGTGAGTTCGATCCTGGATACAAACCAGAATACGCCTGTTCTGAGAACCCGTCGGAACTCATTAAATTTTCAAGCGACGCTCGGCGCGCGACTGAGCAAGCGAATTATTAATTAATCGAATACATAATACCCATTTTTCTTAATCCGAAAACGTAGGCACGTTACGCGTGGGATTTTCTAATTAACTACAGATTTAGATTAATTTGGATAAATTATGTATTGGATTTACTGACGAGTACATACAGCAAACCGAAAGCACTGCATTATTCCTGCACCAAGAAGTAGTATGCGAGCAGTAGGTTTTTTTACTATTTATAGACTTGCATTTGACTGCCATCTCGTCTGTTTCTTATAATTATTTCAGTAATTGCTGGCCATGAAAAAATTGGACATTACACGAGTATCTCAGGGTAACGAGCGCAGTGCAGTACAGCCATAGACATACATAGTAGGGACAGGCTGGACGCCATTTTAAAACGTCGCCCATACGTCGGTGTCAAAGATACGCATTGACACCGATGCCGGCACAGTCTGCGACGCACGTCCGACGTGATCACTTGAGTGCAAAATGCCAAACTGTGTGGTGAAGGGTTGTACGAATTACATTTCAAAGCGCAGTAAAAAAAAGGTGGCATTTCTTATGACCAGTCAGTCAACATTTAAAGTTAAACTAAACTTGCTTTTACACTAAAACTTTTATTTTTAGGTAATAGGTAAGTCGTTTCTAGTTTCGTACAGTTTCTGCTTCTTCTACCTCGCCTTACTGGCGCTGCACGTAGTGACCGCGAAATCCGAGAGATGGCGTTGAATTTTTGCCAAAGAGAAATCGTCTCAGGCGTATCTAGATATAGAAATCTTTGAGTACAGCGCAGGATTTTGTTCGCGAGTTCACAATTCTGGCTACTGTTCGGATAGGCGTGATACGAACGTCTCGCTCGTATCTTCACTCGATTGCATAAAAAAAGTGTTTGAGCAGTTTGTAACACTGCGTGTCATCCTGCCTGGTAAGTAATGATACGGTCGAAAATGGAGAACAAATACATGTGTAGTACTCGGGTTCGGCTGCCAAACACCTAACGGGGTGTTCTGATTTGTGGTCCCGGCTAATTCACATGAAGGCCAGCTCCTATAATCAATATCAAATATATCAAAATAAACCATAATACAATTTAAATAATAATACATTTTTCTAAAATAAACCTAGAACAAAGTCTAGAATAAACTATATCTAGAATGCAATAAACAAATTAGCTTGCACTGAATATGACATGATTATAATTATAGGTTTACAATGTGTAACAAAAAGGTTCAACAAAACTGAAGAGTACAGTATGTACCTTGTCATCATTATGAACAACTTATACTACGGGGCCAATCCTGAAATTGAATATAAAACAACTGTTCCTATACATTTTGTCCAAGGTTTAATTAACTTTTTGTATGGAACAGCTGTTTTTTTCACGATTTTGGTTGGCTCCATAGTAAAAGTTGTTCATAGGTACACTATAATATATACCCTTTAGTATTGTTCAACCTTTTTGTTACACATTGTATAGTGGCACAACTCGGTTTAGACACGTTTTCTATGCGAGTGAAAACGAGTGAAGTCAGTACGTAGTGCTATAATGTTTAAGTAGTAAGTGATCTCTTAGACACCTTCCCGTATGGAACCCTAAAAAACATAAACAACTTCTCATTGTAAAGCTCCAAAAACCTATCCAATCCCATTTATTCCCCACAACCGCTTACGAAGTATTTCCAAACAATATATTGCGATAAAGACTCCAATCTTCACGCTCGCCTTTCGGGAGAAACTGCGGAGAAAGGAGAGAGGAGGAGAAACCGGAGGACGGAGTCTATAGATCAGATTCATGTAAGCCTTTAAATGATCATTGTGCTCAGTCTCGAATGTGGCAATCCTGTTATAGGTTTACGAGTATTAGTTGCTTAGATTTCATATTGAGATTTTGTCTTAGGTATCCGTGTCTACTTGTTATATCTACTCGTAGATAAAGGTATAAAGGAAAAGGGAATTTTTCACTAGTTCTAGTCAGCGTTGCCAACTTAACGATTTGCTGTCATATCTAGCGGATTTGGATACATTTAAAACGGTAAAGCCGGTGATTAAACTTTATTTTAGGTTTTTTTTCTTCATCACGCGGGTGGAACCGCGGGGCACAGCTAATATTACATACATACGTGTCGAATTGATAACTTCCTTTTTTTGAAGTTTATATAAAATGGGTATTTACCCCCGTGCGAAGCCGGAACGGGTCCGCTAGTAGTTCTATAATTTCATGTGTTTTTAACACCCGACACAGACAGTGAGTAGCGTTGCCAGGTGTCCCTACAGAGTAATAGAAGGGTGTCCCTATTTAAATGTCCAGCCGGGACTTGTATGTATATGTACCGCGTTATGGAATAACACAAAGCGGGACAAAAAAAAAACTAACAATAAAAATTCAGTAATACAATAAAACAAAATGCTATCACTATCATAACATTACCTTATACTCATAAGCACTACCAACCCTGTATTACTAGTACTATTATTTCTTCTATGGTAGTACCACTGAAAACTTAATTGTACTGAGAACATAATTGTACAGAAGATTCACTCACATCAAAACCCACTGGAACCACAATATACTATTATCCATACCTACAATCAGACTTTATAATCAGTATACTAGATAATTTCTACTCTATTTGTAATAAAAGTGCCTTGACATTCCACTGTAACGCTTGGTGAGTTGACGTCACGCGGCCGCCGGCCACTAAGCCGAAAAAAGGCCGGCCGTGAGCAGTTCTAGATAAAAACTCATACTTAAACTTCACAGAGCGCAAGACCTAGTCGTACACTGGACTAAAGCAATACGTACATGTAGCATGGTCTGGCTAGTTATTTCTATTCAAGAGTGCTTAAGGAGTCTCTCTCTAATACAGAGTATTGTAAGCAGAGAGTACAAGTCAGAGATTACAGAGTCCATCATGGGAATGCGGTGGCCAGTGTTTACCCGAACAAGTAACAACTGACGATATTACTTCAATTTCTTCGACGGCTCTTATCTACGGATGGGGTGACTGACACACGGATGCTAAGTTTTCCAAGCTTTTTGTTTTAGTCAGCTATTATTACTTACCAATTATTATTTTTAATAAAATAAAATCATCCATTCATCAATCTCATTTTCCTTTTTCTAAATTTTAGCACAGCAACAGTCGAATTTTCCTTATTATTTAGTAGTCTCTCCGAAAGATGATAATATAACCAGGAAAATAAATATTAAACAGGACAAATTTAATAAAACATTGTCTATTGTCTATTGTCTATTGTAAAATAATATTAAATGAATATTAAAAATGATTGTGGACCGAATGCTGTCGCATTCCGCACTCTTTCATTCTTTCGTTCGCATTCTAAAAGGTAGGCTAAAATTACGTGGTCCGAGCGAATCATGAATCTGTTATTATTTGAGGTAGTAAAATTACGTTTTAGATTGCATTTCTAGGACAATTAGCAAGTTAGTTAAATATTTTTTTAACTGAGTAAATATAATACTATATCTACTATTTATATTTGGCTTCAACAAGCTGTGGAGTGGAATTAATTAAACGCCATTTAAAATCAAAACAAACTCAGAGTTGTGATAAAAATTGAGAAGCACAAGCATATAATGTAAAACGATAGGTTAGCTAAGGTTAGATAAGGTATGTTGATAGCAAGTTTGTCGATACCCTGGCCATTCTACCCTACAGTGTGTAACTTGAGCAAGGGTAATCTCAAAGAAGGGATGCGATAGCGGCCCAAGGGATCGGCCGGCAGATATACAGCCGCAGCCCGAGGCTGGAAATATTAACATGCGTTCGCAGAATTAGGATGAGGACGATCTCGAACAACGAATGTATGTGTGATAAAAGGAAGCTTTCAACGGCTGTTGTGTTGAGTGGGCTGGATACTGGACAACATTTAATCTTATACAAAGCTTGAACAGATATTAAATCCATTAGCTAATATCCAGCGCTGCTTATTACCCCGTACACATGACCAAAATGCTGGTATTTATTTGGGGCAGTAAATTAGCCTCGAAATCCTGCGGGCAACGCACCCAGTATTTTGGGCACATTGTCTGAAACCCTTTATCGGGCCATGTGCCCAACCTGGGTTGGGTATGTCCTAAAACTGCATGCAAAAGGTGGTAAGCATTCTGCGATCCCCAAGCCGCCTGCCAAGCGTGGGGATTACGGCAATCCCTCCCTAATAAGGGGGAGGCCTTCGTCCATCAGTGGACGTCTTCCGGCTGATGTTCTGATGTGACTGAATTACATATTAAGGTCATTGAAAACAACATATTTATAACATTTTTTGTGCCCTTAGATTATGTTACGTGTAACTGATACGGATATAATTATTATATATTAGTTACCTACTCCTCTACTCGTCAGTCTATAAATGTTACTTTATTTACCAAAACAGGTGTACCTACAGTATCTACCAAATGTTTATGCACCGACAGACCGCTAAGTAAATTTACCTATTCAAGTTCTCGAGTTAAATTTGATTAATAACTTCCAAGTTAGTCCCTGCTACACCGTCGACACAGGCGAAGGAGGCGCAGAGACGCAAGTTATCTACTTTTAATAACCTACCTAAAAAAGAAGGAATTTCACAATTCGGTAGTATGTATTAAAAACAGTTTGTACCTCATAACTCCGTTATTTATAAACCGATTTCAAGAATTATATATTAATTTAAATAACTGGAAAAAATATGTCATCCATCATCATCAGCCCGGAGACGTCCACTGTTGAACGAGTGCCTCCCCTTTGGACCACCAAACTGTACGACAATTTGCCATTTGTATCTACTGGTTACCCGCGAGTTTCGCAATGTCGTCGGTCCACCTAGCCTTCCTACGCTGCGTCTTCCGGTACGTGGTCTCCACTCAAGAACCTTTCTTTCCCATCGGTTATCAGTTCTCAGTTCGGAAAAAATATATCTTTCCTTGTAAACGAAATTGCGTATTTTGAATACAAGTCGGTTGAAATAAAAAAAAAATACTTGAATATTTTTTGTATGAAGAGATTACACACTTTTTTTGGGATTTTCTATGTTTTTAAAGCTTAAGCAGTAACAAAAATTATGACCTCTGGCAGTACTCGAACCAACGCTTTAGTTGTTAGCTTGAAACAGTATCAGAATTATGACAACTGGGGCAGATACTTCTGTAGCTTAATTGGCAAAGCAGTTGGGACCACAGAAAAGCGAAGGCTCTATCTCTCTTCAGTGGTTGGGACAGAAACCCGTTTTGTTATTGCTCGTATGCAGGTTCGAGTCCTGCCAGAGGTCATAATTTTTCTTTCTGTTTATGCTTGAAAAACAAAGAAATACTTGTTGTTATATGCAGGGTGTAGTGTAGCCCAGATCTCTATGACCCCAACGAAAGCCGAAGCTCTCTTTTCTACTGCATTTCGTTCACTTCGCTTGCTCAATAGTGTGTATGCATGATTATAGTTTAAAAAAAAATAGAATAAGTGGAGATTTTAACTGAATCTGATATTTACATTGAATAAATAATTGTTATCGGTTCGAATATCTTAAAAGTTTTTGGAATAGTATTTGGAATCGTGTATTATGACGTCATTTGCCACGATAGTGTGTTCTCTGACTACATGAAAATAAAACGTTTATAACTTCGTTATTTGTGCAATGTTTTTGATGATTGATTTTGTAGGCAGTTAGCTTTTTTGTGAGTCAATAAAAAACATGCATATTCCGCTTTGAACCGTATGGTATTGTATAGTATTGATTACACTGTTTTAAGCTATCACGGTTGTTCACTACGATTCTATTATTATTTATGGGATATTTACCGTGAATACGGTGTATTGATTACGGTTTTTTTAATACAATTATGTGACGAAGCGAGCATCTCGTTCGCCTAGTGGTGAGCGTCACGCCTGCCACTAACAGTAGCAGTGCCAGAGTTGTAAACTTGCGAACACAATCCTGAGCTGCACTGCACTCCGCTCGTCACCCTGAGATGTTAGATGTTAAATCTCTTCATACCCAGTAATTTATCTGGTAACGTTGCCCTTCAAACCGGAACACAGTAATGCTTGCACACTACTGCTTGGCGATTGAATAACTGGCTAAGGTGTGGGTACCAGGCGGACTCTGCAGTAAAGTCCTATCACTACAAGGTTTAAGCTATATTAGCTTAACAGTTGAAGTTATACTTCTGTTTTAATGATCTGTCGTTTAAGCTGTCCGCCGTTAACCGACGGGCCATCCATCCAGTTAACCGCTACTGTTTAATTTCACTAACCGTTAACTTTTGGATTGATCGTTTGCGAGATCATAATCATTTATCAGGCTATTAAATTGATGAGCCTTATGGCTTTATGTACGTTTTTGGCCTGAGACAAAAATAGTACGTTCTTAGTTTATATGCAATATTTTGTATTGCTCGTTTTTGGATTGATCAATAATAATACAATGCGTCATGTTTTTTCGCATTCCCGCCAAAACTCTCCTTGATTTTGTGTTTGTATGATCTTGCCTTTAGGTTTGTTTGACCTTGCCATTCTATTTGTATGACCTTGCTTTTGTGTTTCTACGACCTTGCTTTTGTGTTCTACCAACAACGGTAAAGTTTCGACGACGTTGCTAATGTATGTAAGTATACAGAAGCGGCGGCGATTCGCTACCATCAGTTGAACCGCCTGCTTGATTGTTTCTTTCTCTATATTTTTTGATCGGTTATTTAATTCCAGAAATGAACTTTTCAGAGGTAGGCTAAGTGTAGCCATAATAATCTGCCTATCAGAGTTCACTGGACGTTCTTCTAAGACACGACATTCAGCCTGATTTTCGGTTATCCGTTTCCAGCGCGAGCTGTCCTACGTATAACGTCACTCCATTTTGTCTCAGGGCGTCCTATGCTACGTTTGCCGATTTGTAGTGTCTATTATAACGTCTACACCAATTATCGGTTCTGCGACAGATATGACCAGTACCACGACCAGCCCACTGTCACTTCAGCTTACTGATACGCTGAGCTATGTCGGTATCTTTTTAAAAATATGCCAGTCAAACATAAACAGTAGCTCAAAGCTACAGAACACATTAATGAAAAGCTGGCGATAGAACGAGAGTCAAACGACAAAGTACGACCCGGCGAAACACTAATTACTAACTGTTTCAGCCTTATGCATTATCTAGAGCAGCAAGATTTGGATGAGGTAAATTAAGTTTATTTTTCTGTTTTTTTAATTCATTTAGGCTTGCGTGTGCCTGTTTTCTTATCTGATGTTAAACGAAGATGCAGTCTCCGACGGAGCACGCTTGCCTAGAGGAAACCGATTCACTCGCGACTTGAAGACACCCAGATTATACTCGTAATACCGACTCGCCTGGTGGTAAGCGACGGTGTAGCTGAGGGTGAAACACGTCGATCTAGTAGAAAACTATTCTCTCTAGCCTTGAAAAGGCCCAGATATAATTCTCTGGAAATAGGGAAGACGGTAGTGAGTTCCATTCCTGTGAACTACGAATCAAGAAAGTGGAGCCAAATTGATGCGTAAGGTTTTTGGAATGTTCACGAGGAATTGGTAGTAGTGTCGTTCTTCTACTTGTCCCTGTAGTAAAATGAAGGTTGAATATGGTCAGGAAGCTCTTGCGCACACTCGCCGAAATGTAACCGATAGAGATGGACAAACATTTTTTTGGCCAATTATATTAATTAAAAGTGTTATGGCCATAATATTAATGTAACACTCGACTGACCGAAATAAGATAGTGTTCATAAAAAAATCGTATTAAATAGAGATGAATAAATATATTTAATTGTAAATTGATTGATTTTGTACAAGTTAAGAGAAGAAAAAAAATATAGAAAACTTTAAGATCGTGAAGTTTAGGCAAGCACATAGATAAAAAAACTATAATAAAAACAGAAAATTAAAAATATCTTTACACTAAGTAGTAGCATAGATTAAGTATACAAGCATACAAGCAAGTATACAAGCTTATTGTATTAATAATCCATACTAGTAGGCACTGAATGTCTTATCCAACATCCTTCGTATACTGGGATCGTTGCTCTCAAAGTAACTAGAAAATTAACTAGCAACTAATTCATTACTTGACAGAAGGCGGAGTGACTAGATCCGGCTATATTGTTTTAACTAGTTGAAACTTTACGATCACAATACATAATAGAAATATTAGAGAAATATTTTCGTTTCCATAATAAGATCGATACGACATAGTTATGCACATAACTTTTTGTAGTGGTAGGACTCTACTGCAGAGTCCGCCTGGGGAAGTACCACACCTTTGCCAGTTGTTCAACCGCCAAGCAGTAGTGTGCAAGCATTACTGTATTCCGGTTTGAAGTGCAATGTTACCAGATAAATTACTGAATATGAAAGACTAATGGAACTGCAATATATTCACATATGGTAACCACCCAAGTGTGAAGTGGTGGTCTAGTAGTTTCCAAACAAATATAAACAAATATATAGGTATGTATATGTGTGTGTCCACGCATTTCTCCGATACTATTAGCCAGATTGTGAACATTTTTTAATGGCTTACATTTATTTCAACTAAGAGAACAGTGCAAGTTCTATCAAAATCGGTTCAGTAGTTTTCAAGATATGACCTATAAGATAGGACCTGGGTATGTCCTTAAACTGCAACGCGACCCACCGGAGGACGGGCAGCAGCGTCCTCTCGGTGGTGACCATTCTGCGATCCCCGAGCCGCCTGCCAAGCGTGGGGATTATGGCAACTTGTGTGTGACTTTTAATCTATATTTTTTTTTTTTGACATTAATTTTATTACTTTGTTTCTTTTCTATGTAATTGATTATTGTTATTGTATGTACTGCTGGCTTGTCACACGCCTTGGCGTAGCTGTAAGTGTGACAAGCAATTAATAATATAACAGCCTTCTATTAAGAGCCTTCGTCCAGCACTGGACGTTTTATGGCTGATGACGAGTTTTCAAGATATGGACTATTACGTGCAAGTGGCCTGGTTTCTGAAAATTCTTATTTTGCCGGTAAGGGTGTACACTCAAGGTGGTCCCATTATATCCTATGTTAGAAGTAGTTTAAAAAAAAAGTTTGTGTAGCTTACTTGTTTTATCGAATGTAGCTCTCGTTGTTGCATCTAAGTTTTCAACGACCTTTTCAATAGCAAGATGTGATTCTGCAATATTATATCGCTTAGCTCTGCGAAGTAAGAGGACTCAAAGCTTCCTCAAATCTTCCGCCAAAAGGTCAAACTGAAAAGCGTCTTGATTTTTCAGGGAATAATCTTACTTAAAGCTTTGAGGTCCATATTAATAAAGAGATCTTTGGTTCGATTTCACTCAAGGTTCCTTCCAAACGGTATCCTTTACAATTCAAAAACTTTTTATCTGAGTGCGCCTGTTATCACGAGTATTGCTACGATGAAGCAGTAAGGGTGAAACTTAGGTACCGACTACGTAAGGTATTAACATCTCACGGTTAGATATGACAGCCTCGAAGAGCGATCGGGCGATACTACATCACGCAAGCTGGTGTGGGGTGTAGACTACACCCCTACTACAACTTGTAGTATTGGCATACGGCATTGAATTTCTTCTCCGGTCATATCCAGGTTGCCTGACGATCTTTTCCTTTTACGATATGCCGTCCCAGCACATTACCGTAAAGTGGAAAATTGTGGGGCGCACTGTGCAACGCCGTGTCGTGTCTGTTTCCCGTACAGGGAGAGTTTCTATTGCCAAATTTTCTCTCTAGTCGAATATTGACACGCAGTTTACGCAAATAGAGTACAAATTAGCTTGAACTGAATATGACATAATTGTAGCTATTCTACCGTATATCTATGGGGTTAATCTTCTTTACGCAGTACTATTATGTGTTCTGTGCCTTTTGTACATTAAGTACACAATAGCTCAGTGGTCACCGACATAGCTCACAGGGTTTGCAACTTGAAATGGCAATGGTCAGGCCACATCGCTTAAATAACTGATAACTTAAGGGGAAGAAAGGTCTTGAGTGGCGATTACGCACGGAAGACGCGTAGGTATAGGTCTCCCAATAGGTGGAACAACGACATTGTGAAAGTCACTACCGGTGGATGCAAATGGCAGGTTGTCGTACAGTGTGGCTGTCTAAGGGGGAGGCCTTCGTTCAGCACTGGACGTCTTCTGGCTAATGATAATTAACATAATAGTGAGTGAGTGAGTTCGTATAGGCTGAGTGGCCAGCCCTAGTGTCAGAATTAAAGTGCCGCCCGGAGGCCTCTGACATGGCTGACGGTTGTTGTTATAGAAACTAGAACAAACAACCGGGACCAACAATTTAACGTGTCATCCGACCCACGGTAGCGCTCAGAAATAAATGCCACTCACGGTCACCCATCCGAAGACTGACCGGACCATCCGTTGCTTAACATCGGTGATCGTTTAGGATCACCTAGACGAGCTACGCCACGAGCGCTACGCGAACATAATAGTATGAACCGTCCATACCACCACTCCAGCCGGCATAGTCAGAACATTTTGGATTTGAATCCCGCACAATATTTAGGAACCGGGATTCAGTTTGAACTTTCAACTGATAAAATTGAAGTTGGCACAAAGGCCAACTTTACTGATAGCAAACTTACTATCAGCGAATAGTTGGAACCTTGAAAGTGGAGACAGACAGATGGGGGACGCCGTCAATGTCGTTGGAGGTATACGAATAAATCACTCTAATATCAAAAATTATAGTATACTTATATACTATATTCTGTCCTTTATGTTATTCGCTCTTTGACAGATCATACAAAGTTGACTACATAACTTTGTAATGCGTCTAGCAAATTATCCTACTAATATTATTAAATGCGAAAGTTTGTCGGCGTGTGTGTGTGTTTGTTACTCCTTCACGCTGAAACGGCTGAACGGATTTGGATGAAATTTAGGGTAGAGGTAGCTTATGCCTTGGAATAAAACATAGGGTAATTTTTCTACCAACAATCGCAGACAAAAACCGCAGGGTGTAGGTAGCTAGTTTCCCATACAAACATAACCTTGCAAAGGGTTGATGTAACTTGTATGGGATATAATTTGCTAGATGCTTACAAAGTTACGTCGTCAACTTTATGTGAGCTGTAAAAAAAATATTGATATTAATGGACAGAGTATATTGCTAATATTGGACCTGGCGTATGTCCTAAATTGCATTCAGAACCACCGGAGGACAGACATCAGCGTCCTCTCGGTTAATGGTGGTGAGCATTCTGCGATCCCTGCCACCTGCCAAGTGTGAGGTTTATGGCAACCCTATTAAGGGGAGGCTTTTGCCAGAAATGGGCGTCTTCTAGCTGATGATTTGATATGATGACAGCATAAACTAATTAAAATAATAACAAAAAAGTATTGCTGAAGTGGGGATCTTGATTAGTTACGCGTTTAAAATAATCTTAATAATATATATTTAATAAACGCCGCCCCATAAGTGCGAATAGTACACCATACACGACCTTACTTGCGCTTTGTATAGGTTAAGCAGCTGTTCAGGTGTGAAGTACTGTCTCACTCTAAAGAGGATGGCAAGTTTCTTTGCGTAAAGTAATTAAAAGTAAAAAGTAATTTTGAAACAAACATAAAGTAAAGTGTAATAAAGCTGAAAGATAGTGGATGAACCCGCGAGTAGCCTAAAAGTACTTACAAAATCTGAACAAAGGTCGAGTAAGAGGTATGGTTTCCCTTATCAGCAGATTAATAGCCAGTGAGCACCATGCGGGCCTGGCTCATGAGGATGTTAACCTAATTAATGCCAGATACGAAAACTAGGAAATTTCAACAAGGTTACTCGGGGTGACATAGCTAAGCTAAAGGAGGTCGTTGTTGCCATAATCTTCACGCTTGGCAAGCGGCTTGGGGATCACAGTATCACCACCAATATCACCAGTCACCTGTCGCAGTATAACTGAAAGGACGCTGCTGCCCATCCGGTGGTTCGGGATGCAGTTTTAGGACATACCCAGGTCCTCGAACATATCCATGTCCCCAGTTTATTAAAGATATTTTCATTAAATTTTTCATTTCATTGTTAGGTACCTATTTATTATGTTACAGAATCTCATGCAAATTTAAGTGTCGTTATGATAAGAAAGTTAGATCTTCGTACAACCTTAGTATAAAAGACAGAGTTACACTCAAACAACTTCATTTAACACCCACATTTATAGACGCAATAACTTACGTTTTCGAACATTCAACCTGTAATAACTTTAGTTTGAAACTAATTATAATAATCTGATTTTAATAAACAGTTGTCGCGGCAGTTAGCGCGTTAGTCTCTAATGACATAAGTGTCACCTTCACCTTTTTATTTATTGGAAAACCAACAGCTATACTATAGTAACTTTTATAATAGACTAATTTAAACAGAAAGCTAATTTTAGGTTTTCAAGTATCAAATATATTTAAACATAAATTACTGCCCTGCCAAAACACGAACTAAAATGTAAGAAATTTCTTTTTCCACGTCTGAAAATGGCGCTGTACAACCGCCACATTGAAAAAAAAACAAAAAAAAAAACATAAGTATAGGCTGATGTTACTCCAGATGATGCAAGGATTCTAACAATAACGCATCTTAATCTTTTTAAGTTATAGTGGAACCAAGAAACTCACATACATACATAATACATAGATAAATGACCTCTGAAAAGATTACACTCCTTTTTTGGGCAGTCATGTAAAAAACAAAGTACCTAAGGATGAACATAATAACCGCTGATCTAAAAATAAAAAAAACATCACAGAAAAATTAAAAATAAATTTTTTTTGCTTTTCCTTTTATGTAAACTGTGTTGATTAAATTATAGGTACCAGTGTATTATGTAATCACTAGCATAATTAGCCTTTTCAGTAGTCCTTCGCTGAACATAGGCCTTACCCTTGAAGCTGTCGGGCTATCGGGCCAAGCCATATCCACCACGCTGGGCCAGTTCCGGGTAGTTCGATTTACATATGCTATCTAATTTCTTCTCCGAACGTACGCTGGTTCCCTCATGATGAATTGTCTTCACCGAAAACTAGCCAGTATAAAAAGCTAGTGTAAAAATTCGTACGTAAACTACAAAGAGTTTATTGATACGGACCCGGGATTTGAAACCACTACCAGGGACCGTACCATGAACTCTGATTGCGGGACCGAATAGGCCCAGCTGTCGTCACTGCACGACTGTCAATTTTATCGCTTCGCAATACGGTTCGCGGTCTCGCAGCTGAGCCTATTTGGCCCCCAAAAGAGGTCATGGTACGGCATCACGGCTGGTTCAGTCCCATAAAAAAAACGCGTCTAAATAATTTTAATCGACAACATAATTATCTCTACCGTTTAGGAGGAGACTACGTCCCTCCTAACATTAGTATCAAGTGAAATGCTCAATAACCCTTTACACTTACCTACTTTTCAAATACAACGGAACAACAGTAAGTGCTCTCAGGTAACATCCCAGTCACAATTAGCTCCAGAGCTTAGCCAAATGGAGTCTAGACTAGAGGAGTAAAACCTAAGTTTTTATTAAAGACCTTAGTGTACTAAGAAGGTAGGTTCGTGTTTTGTAGTCCTTTTGCTAAAGTGGGTAATATTCTTTGGATTGCCGTACAGCTCAGTATTTAGTAGATACGTAGAACGTAGTAACTTTGCAGGGACTAAAACCGGTATTTTATTTCTCCACTGTTTTCAGAAATACCGCGTGTCGCGTATGTAACCGTAAATATTAATAATAAATAATAACCGTATGTTTCCACTTTGTTCACCTAGGTGATTTCACCCAGGTGATCATTGTGAAATAAACCCTACATCTACTAAATACAGGCTGTTAGTTTGAACACCGTTATCTTTCTAGGATTTCATTGTACTCATCATTATAAACAACTTTTACTATGGGGCCAACCTTGAAATCGTGAAAAAAATTTCTGCTGTTCCATTTTGTCCAAGATCGATTAACCTTTTTGTATGGAACAGCTGTTTTTTTTTCGTGATTTTAGTGTTGGCCCCATAGTAAAAGTTGTTCATAATGATGAGTACAATGATATCCTAGAAGGATAACAGTGTTCAAACTAACACCCCGTATTATATAGGACGGAATATTTAATTACCATAGAGTGTAATGGGACAACGAGATAAAGGTCTTCATTAATGGGAAAAAAATCCTAGGAGCACTAAAAACACCAGTAATCAATATTTTTTGAAAAAAATATTCTGAAGCCATTTCTTGGTAACTCTGGGCTCCTTTAAGACGTGTTTTCATGGGAGTTAATCTTCCCTAGTTAAGTTCGTAACGAGTTACGTTATCTATCCCTTAACTCTGTCGCTAAGCATCTTTGTTTCACTCCAATCATAACCTCCCCAAATTGTTTCGCCATATCACCCCCTCCTCCCAACCCTCCTCACCCCGAAACTCATACATCTAACAGCTTTGCGATATAATTGCGTTATACACCCGCAACACTCCTAATTCCTATTTGCAATTATATTTTCCAATTTAATTTTCCACTTTTGTTACGGCCGTAATGGATTTTAGGGTTTCGGAAGTTCATATTGATACTGGTATAATTAGGTGTTTAGAGATAATAGGGAATATGCATGTGAATCAATTATTAAAAATAATAGTATAACTGGAGACCTGAATAAATGAAATCGGCTGGTAAAGTTCTGAAATATAAGCGTTCAAAGTATTTGGGAGGGACTCATCTGTCCCGTTCTAGCAAAACACGTACAAAGTATAGAATTTGAACCAAAACATGAATGTTTGGATTCGTGAACTTTGACGTCATAGACCTAGTATAGTGCCCTCCCTGTCTAACATGAAACTAAAATGTTTATAATTTCGTTATTTGTGCACTTATTAAAAAAAATCTTTCGATGATTCGTTTTGTTGCCAGTCAGCTGTACTGTGAGTCAATAAAAAAAACACATGCATATTCCCTATTGCATGAAGAAAAAGTTAAGTCATATGTATGTCGCAGCCAAATTGCAGAATACGCCGTATTAGATAACGGCTAGCCATTTTAAAAAACAGCGCCGTTTTATAAAGCGGCGTATTAAGATTTAGCCAAATTTTATTACGGCTGAAAGTAAGACCGCCGCATTGTATGCGTGCTTGGTGTTCTACAATACCGCTAGCCATAATGTAATTGAGCGGGTCATGATCCGCCGCTTTGGCAATCTTTAGTTTAAATTTTAGACACTCGCGGTGGTTTGGCGGTTTGATAACTTAAGTGTGACCTTTTCATGCGGTTAAAACATTTGTTTGTTTGTTTGTTTGTTTGTTACCAAGTGTTCTTTTTTGTCATCAAATTAATTTTTTACATTTTTTACACTGTATTTTGTTAGTATGATAACCATTTTGCATTGAAGGCAACTTGATTACAATGTGGCTAAACATCTACAATAAGACGGTCTGCCTTATTGTCCGCCGCGGTCTGACTGCTGTTGTGTGTGCATTCATACAAGCGATCGCATACTTCACAATGAACGCGAAACGCAGAACTGGGAACTCAGAACTCTAAACTGCTCGCAGTGGGGCCTTGTTTAAATAAAGAAACAGAATTTATTAGACTAATAGGTAACTTAAAGGTAAAAAAAAATATATGCAATTAAGAAGTTATTCGACGTAAATCTGTGCAGTCGTATTGTTGGAGTTTTGAAAAATCGGCTTGTTGTATCTCTAGGGTAGGACAGGAATACTTATTAATACCCTGTCTGCAACCCTGGTTTAAAGAGGTTTCCTCCGCAGCTTGTCCTAAATAAATAATGTGATATTATAAGAGGACATTGCATGAGTATATTCTTAGATTAATAACTAGTTGGATGTGAAATGGCACTGACAATAATATGTATAATATGGGCTCATGCAAGAGGTCTTCAGCAAAGTATTCAGATTTTAGTTATTTTGATTTATTTAGATACAGATCTAGATATTAAAGTATTGGAGTTCATCCATGCATCAACCATCCTATTATCTAACCACTTTCCTGATTTACTAAACTAAACTACTTATTAGATTGACCAAGTTAACGAAACTTGCACTTACTCTTGTCTTTATGAATAGTGCAACACTTACACAAATCATTACGGCATTTATCAAATCAAAATCTGCCAACTACGAAAAAACCTAACTCTCCCTCTTACTCTCTTTAGGCTCTCCAATGAACGCCATTATTGCAATGTTATAAAGTTAGAAAAATTTACTATGTCAGTTCTAGCACTGCTACTGTTATGGGCAGGCGTGATGCTTACCACCAGGCGAACATCACGCACGTGTCGTCACTCTAATACAATAAAAAGTGTGAGCATAAATATGTCAATAATATCAGCGATGGTGATAATGGAATGGACGGGCCCAGCGCTTGCAAATCGATCAAAATTAACAACACAACACAATCAAGCACACCTAGCTAAAAGTATGCATATTACATTTGCGAAAAAATAGAGATAGCGAATCTAATTACTGCATGGCAAAAAGAGAATACATGTACATGTATTAGAAGTTAGTATTGTCGTATCGTACGGCTTGCATGTCGCAAAGACAAGGTATGACTGAAGCGAGTGGAGAGCCGGCGCTCAATATATAGTCTTCAAAATCCGTGCGCATATTTCCCGTCCATTCATCTTATCATTGTCGCTGAATAATATTATGTATTCTAATTCCAACTCAACTACACATTAAAAATTAGGTACAGTATGAAGATTAGTTCTTAACTGACGGTTGACCAGTGAGAGCAGTGTGAAGGTTAGTCGCTCGTGGTCAGTCAGAGTCAGAGTGTGAACATGAGAATAGATTACGCAATGGTGTTAAGGTTATGAAAGCGAATTTCTATCCTTAATATTAATGAAGGTTAGGAATTTTCTTCTTAACCGTCACACCAGTATGACAGAGTAGTGTTAAGGTTAGAAGGCCACGGAACTGAACGGATTTAAATAAAAAAGTGGCTAGGCTTGGTTTGAAAACTACATTTTTCCGCGGGGGGGGGGGGGGGGGGTTCCATTGGTGAGGCAAAATGGCTCAAAACAACATTGAAAGCTTTATAACCTATATACTTAATACTCGTATTGTATAGGTTATATTAGCACGTATTATAATATTATTTAATATTAGCACGTCCTGAAGTTTATACATCTAAGAGCCTTCCCTACTAAGCATTACCATCAGTGGAGTTGTAAAGAGTTTTTCTTCTCCATTGCTCATAGAGTTGTGTACATTTTTGACGAAATTGGTAAAGTTCGAAGTAACAAGTTACTTTTAGTTTGAAGGGCCCGTTGGAAAGGTAAACATTTGATGTTATTTAGGATTTGGGAGGTGAATTCTAAACAAAAGCTATTAATTTTTAATAAAGCGAACGTTTTGCGTGCTTTTTATGAGCGTAGGCACCTACTTTTATTTATGGGTTACATATCTGAAGTAACATTGGTTTGTCACATAATAATTTTAGAATGATACTATGTATCACATCAGCAGCTGGAAGATGCCCACTGCTGGACGAAAGCCTCCCCCTTAATAGGGAGGGGTTGCCATAATCCCCACGCTTGGCAGGCGGCTTGGGGGTCGAACTAACAGAACTATCTATTGGTACCTACTCGTAATTCGTCCAATCGCCCTTCGAGGTTAGGCCTGGCCTAACAGTGCAGTGACAATGGCCGACATAGGAAGTTATTATCATAAAAGCTTTAAGCTTGTTGATTTGATATACCTGATTACCTAGACACTTTATCGAAATTTTATATTAGTCAAGGAATGCCCTGCTCAACCAACTATTTATAGCTGGCTTTTCTCTTTGGAATATAATATATAATTATACCTCGAAATATAAATTATATCCCGCCATTGACCTTCAGAGAGATGTAATTATACATCTCAGAGTAAACGGTTTTATTTAAAAGAACGATGAGCGATATGAATTGATAATCTCGATTATAGTCTATCCCATAGTGAAAAGCCAGATTAAAGTGGTGTTACTAGTATTTTGAACAGTTCTTTTAGAAATACAACATTAATACTCTTTATTACGTACTTGAACAGGAAAATTAAAATAGAAACGATAAGATATTATACACGCGAGATAGATGTGAGCATAATGTGAGTGTGTGTGTTTATTTTAATTCAACTCTGTAAAAGTTGTATATTTTATTTGAGACAATTTGCTTAGTCTTTTTATGAAAAATGCAGCTCGCTATTATTGATATCTTTTCATTTTACGATAGTCAAGAATAGACTAAGTTTGTAATTCGTTCCGACATCCAGACAGTTTGATATTCAATCAGATATCCGAGAAATCGTACCCTCAGTATCTTGGCGGCGATATGGCCATTCAGACTGATAAAGGAGCTTGCACAATGGACTTACTCAATAGATAATTATGAAAGGCACCATAGACAGGTACGAGTAACATGGCACAGATCATAAACCTTCAGATGCTTAGCTTATAAACAATAATCATTTATTTCAGGCAACAGGAATTACTTAAAAAACACGGGCCCATATTATTAATACCTTACATACTATAAAAATTATCCTAATTAACACTATTTTGTCTGAGCTTTTCCTTTTCTTTATTTTGTCTCAATATTTTTATTTTTTATAGTCAGAGTTGGAATTTATAATACTTACCTATGATTTATACTATTTGTACCATTATTTCATGACGTCATGGAATATACATCTACAGACAAGTAATTCAGTACTCAACTTCAGAATTTGGTATTTGGCACAAATAAACTTCTTGGCATAACCTAATAGTATAATTAAAAAAAAAGCTCCCGATTCCACACCTACTTAAAGTTGTGACTTCTGCGGAAACAACCTACTGGAGCTTCAGTGGCCCTTGCATAAAGAATATCAAAATGTTCCTAGAACAACTGAGTCTGGGCATTTATTTAACTATCTACCAGCTATTATATCATGGCACCATTTCACGCGAACCTGCTTCTGCGTATCGGTGAGGGTGTGCGGTACCCAGCATGAAGCTATCCTCCTTTGGCGAAGATGCTCATGTAAAATCTTGTGAACGCTTCTTGATCCAATCTTCAATAATTTGCTGAATCAAAATTTTAACTGCTTACACGTTTTCTTCTGTAACAGCCGTCAAAATGCCAAATTCTTCATCGGCCAAAGTTGGCCGACCTCGCTTAAATTCGCTAAACCTTAGGTACGCTGTAGACTTAGATGCGGCCGCACACAAGTTGGGCTCTATTTTCACTCCTTGAAAAAGTTCACCGGATATATGATCGAAACTATAGTTAGAGTATCTGACTTAATTAAACGTGAGTAAAGTGTGTAAGTGAAAGTAACAGTGTGTACACCAGTTGTGTTGTTATAGCTTATCGTGTTTTTATAGGCTCATGTGAGGCTATTATACTAGCGTACTTTATGCATCTGGCTCTCTGTTCTGTGGGAACGGTCTATCTATCGATTGACGGCGATCTATAATAAGATCTCGTTTACCGCGGTGAGCAGGTAGCTTTATCCCAAGTTTTAAACTAAGGTGCTGCTAAGATGGAACTTTGGAAAAACTACAAAATTTTACTAAAGTTTCCTCAATAAAGTTGATGAAAAAGCGCAAATGTAGTAGATTGAAAGTTTTATAAAAATGAAACTTAATCTTTCGCGATTTAAAAATATAATCAATTAACTGCGCCCTGCAGTTTCATCCACATGATGATGCTGATGATGAAAAGTAGCTTATTTGTTATTCCGGGAAATAAGCTTATCTCCAAGTTTCTCCAAGTTTCCAGTCTCCGAGTTTCATCCAAATCCGCACACATACACACACACACACCGACAAACTTTCTCATTCATAATATTAGTGTGTTAATGATACTATTTAGTATAATATTATAAATTATCTGTGGTTTATGGCGATTATGTTAATCACCAGGACTGCGCACTTAAAACAAAATATTTCGTATTTTTTTATTGCGTAATGGGTTTGCGTTTGACCGCCATAACGCCTGATGTATGGCAAATAGGTATGTATGTGGTGTACGCAAAATGCATGGAGCATGCTTGCCCAGAAGAAACCGATTCACTTGCGACTTGAAGACATCCAGATTGTGTATCAGAATCTATCGGGAAATACTCATTCGGAAAGCACATTTCACTGTTTAACGGTTCGCACAATGAAAGTTGATTCTTACCGTTTCAATCCATTATTATTCTAGGTTTTTGTTTGCGACTGTGCTACGACGGCTGCGTCGACTGTGCGACGATGGCTGCGTCGACTGTGCTACGACGGCTGCGTCTACTGTGCTACGATGGCTGCGTCGACTGTGCAACGAAGGCTGCGTCGACTGTGCTACGACGGCTGCGTCTACTGTGCTACGATGGCTGCGTCAACTGTGCTACGACGGCTGCGTCTACTGTGCTACGACGGCTGCGTCGACTGTGCTACGATGGCTGCGTCGACTGTGCTACGACGGCTGCGTCGATTGTGCTACGACGGCTGCGTCGACTGTGCTGTATATACGACACATAAAGACTGCTGTGAACTAGCAGGTAATTCCCACAGTTTTCTAAATTCGGGCGTCATTTTAGCTCCCTTACCATAGAATAGAGATTTCACTCATTAGCAATTTCGCTCCGGCTAATCACCAATAAGGATTAAGATGCTTAGGGCGGAGATCGTTCAATTAGGCCCTTTTACGCCGGATATATTGATTTTTCAAGGTTTTTATTGTTATTATGCACCATAAATGGGAAGCATGGTTCTTAATACAGTTTAATGTGCTGGTTGTAAAGCTTTGTTTTATCTTTTCCCATACAGTAGTCATAACAAGTGTATATTATACAGGGTTGTTATACGGAAAGGTAGTGTGTACTATGCCGAAAGGAGATCACTTGTTAATCATAATCATCATTTATTAATAACAAATTGTTACAGGTCAAGAGAATATCAATAGAATAATATATCTACGTACTAATAAGAGTACGAATGAATTACATAATTTAATAATGTCAGTTTAAATAATTATAATTATACAATGTCAAAATAATTCATATTCATAGATAAAATAAAATAAATTTAAATCTACTCCTTAAAATTACATTATTCTGTGTAGCTGTAGAACGTATGCTCGAGAAGCCAGCGTTTGAGTCTTGACTTAAAACTGCCCAGAGAAGGCGCCGAGGTGATATGCTCCGGCAGCTTGTTGTAAACTGTCGGGCCCATAACACGCGTAGACTTGGCCGACCTCTCCAGCGTGCGGGGCACCTCCGCGAGCCTGTTCCTGATACTCATTACTCTTAACAAATTTTACTTTGGGGCTAACCCTAAAGTCGCTGATCCAAATATTAGATTTTAGGGTCGGTCCCGTAGTAAAAGTTGTTCATGACATGAGTATCATTAGCTCCTTTGGGCTTAGTACTACTGTTTTGCGCAACCCCGTTCAATATACATACTACGAGCATGCTACCAGTTGTTTTTTTTCTGGCCGACAGGCTAGACATTGAACAGACTTCACCTAATGCTATCTTGCAGGAAAGTAACGCCTGATTCAATCACATATCTTGCAGGAATCGTATGTTTTTCCTGAATAGAAAGTAACTTGTGTTTAGCTCCATATTAAATAAATAAATATGATTTTAACCGATTTCTAAAAGAATACATTCTCTATTTAACGAACGTACGTTCACATTTTTTTAATATTTTAAACATTAGTAAGGAAGGCAGTCATTACGTCTGGTTTTTTTTTATTTACTCGAAAGTATGTGTGTTAACATTTTTATAGTAAGTAGCTTTATAATGCTAGTTCGACAATGTAAGACATCTTAGATTTCGAACTAGGTCACGAAATACGATGTCTTCGCTCTACTGTTAATAAGTACTTTTATACATTGCAGGATGTTCAAAAACTTCTATGAAATTGTGTTTGAAATTTTTGCTACTACGTATTGAATTTGTTTGTTATAATCAATTCAAAAGTGGACACTTCTACAGTCAAAAATGACTTGTGAAAGTATTTACTTATATCACGTTTCTTATCTTGTGTAAAGAGCTTATATACTTGCATTTCTCAAGATACATTAGATCCGAACTCGTGCTTGTAATTAGGTTTTCTCGCCGACTTTTCATGTTTCCTCACATTGTGTTCCAACAGACGTTCCTTGTTATATTATAATGGCATTTATATAATGTGCTGATATTATTATAAGTATAATTATCATGATGGTGTTGTAATGAATTGTTGTCTTGATGTACAGTTTTTATGTATTTATCGTGGCCTAGATCAAATATCCTTGTAACTTTGTATGCTTCTTCATGTCTTAATTGTAGACTTTACGAGTATGTAGTGTTACGAGATTGTCTATCCACGGATGCCGAGAGTAGTTGAAAGATTCCATTTGTTTAAATCCACTGTAATACCCTTTTCTGCAATATTATTTGATTGGCACAAGATCCGCCATCTTCACCGCTCGTGTAATGTCCCATGCGCGCGGAAAATACGCTAGTGCAGCGACAACTGCCGTGGATTTGAGATATTGGCTAATAGTTGTTGCTACCGATGGGGAAGAAAGACTCTTGAGTGGCGACACGTACCGGAAGACGCAGCGTAGGAAAGCCTCCCAGTAGGTGGACCGACGACATTGTGAAAGGCGCGGGGAACCGGTGGATGCAAATTGCGACAATGCGTACAGTGTCGCGGTCTAAAGGGGAGGCCATCGTTCAGCAATGGACATCTGACGTCCGACGACGGGCTGATGATGATGATTACTTTATAGTTGCTTTATAGTTGTAGTTTGTGGTAACGCCTATATGTAAAGGCGCGCGTAACTCTCGTAAGGTGTGATCCAGGGCTGGTACTAAGGAGTTCTTCAGAATTTACGTACGGGTTTAAAAACTTATACCACTGGATTCCAGTGAAGGAAAACATCGTGGGGAAACCAGCTTAGTTAGGTTCGGAGAAAAAAATTGGTAGTGCATATTTATTCGTAACGTAATAGTGGGTATAGTTTGGTATAAAAAAGCTAGCAATTACTATAGGGGCGGCACTGCAGCAAATAAAGAAATAAATATTGGTGGATATTTTCACATAGCGCCATCTAGCCCCATACTAAGCAACGCTCGTATTATGGAAACCAGATAGCTGATAGAATACTTATATACATATTTTTTTTGTAAATACTTCGTCATCAGCCATAAAACGTCCGCTGCTGGACGAAGGCCTCCCCCTTAATAGAGGGGTGTTGCTACGCTTGGCAGGCGGCTTGGGGATCGCAGAATGTAAATACATATGTACTTATAATACATACTACACAGAACAAACACCAATGTTCGTCACAAAAATTCGAACCCACGCCTTACAGCTCTGAAGGCAGAAATGCTACCAACTGAGCTATAAGGCAGTCAATATTTTTAACCACCTTAGGAGGAAGACGAATTGATGAATTCAGCCACTGACCTACAGTTACTGAGCTGTCAACTAAGAGTTTAATCAAATGAAGTCATTATATTATACAAAGGACTCGGACCTGAATACTAACTTAACCGAACCATGCAGGAGTCAGCTCTATACCGAACAAGACGTCTATGTGAGTCTGTGTATCTATACTTATACATACAACCAGTGATAGGCCCTGCGCTAATGGGAGGACTATAAATTGGCAGATAGGCCCGATTCTATTACGATGTATGGAGCGAGCTCTGTGGAGTAAGCGACTCGTTGTATTACGTCGCTCGAAACCTGAAACTAAAGTAGAAATAGTCACTTGTCTATGTATATATCTACGATCTCTAAGACCAGAAGGTAGTAGAAAGAGGATCCTTCGGAAAGTAGTGGAGTAGTCTGTGGATTGACATTTACAATTACCCGCTACCGTTGGCCGGGTGACACGATATATTGTAGACCCCCATTTTTGCAGCAACCCGTAGAACAATCGTTTCGCTTTGTTGTAGCAAAAGACATTGGGCGACCTAAAAATTTTGTTACCAGGGATTTTTACACAGGTTATTCAGTACAGGGGCCGTACCATGAACGCTTATACCGGGACCGAATACGCTCAGCTGCCGATGCGACGCGACTGTGAATTTATCGCCTGGCAATAAGGTTCGCGGTCGCGCAGTGTTGGCAGCTGAACCTATTCGGTCCCGCTATAAGCGGTTCACGGTACGGCCCCTGGTATTAGTTTTAGATTTAGTTATTAGGTAGAAAACATCACCCACTTGTGTACTTACTTAGTGTTTGAGACCAATTAAGTGAGTAAAACAAAATAATTTAGTACAATAATACTTTTCATCACACTTGCTCGTAAAGTGGATCTGACTGCAATTAGACGTACGTATACGCAGCACTCTAAATATAGCCGGGTAATACTTACAGTTTTTTTGTAATACCAACAAAGAGTTCTTATGCCGCTGAAGTAAATGTCAACCTGCGCGCACATTGCTGGTTTGGGCGCCATTTTCCGCAATTGTTTTTGTTGTGTGGTTGATTATTATCAAAAAAAAAATGCTTTTCCTCGCAAGTGTAACGAAAACAGTCGTATGAAACTCTTGTGCTATGTTTCAATACACTCTCGGCTTCCTTATCGCGCTCGCCTACAGCTCGCGCGCATAATACCGCCTCTAGTGTAATGACCAACATAGCACACTTGTATCATAATGTACTATTACGTACTTGAATTTTTGGTGTAGTGTAAAACTACATGAACACATTCTAAGACCAAAACACTGAGGTTGAATTCAAGTGAAGTTTACACATCACAATTGACAATACATTTGTTTTCTAGCGCTCTATCAAAAGTAGCAGCTTTATACAAAACCGGAGTAAAGAACGAGCTCAGCGCCATACGGACGTAATAAATTAGTAGAATCAAACCATTAACAGTCAGCAACAGTGGATTAACAAAGCGGAACCATTCCTGTTACATTTACCTACGCTACCAAGAAAACAACATTTATAGGTAAGAACACTCAGCCGAGATGCTTATGTAGTTGGATAATAGAAATACGTTGAAATTTTAGGCGCGCTACCTATCCAGGAATGCTTGGCGATAGATTTGAAACTGAGTATGGTACCGTACCTAGCTAGGTAGAACGAGAAATCACCCTACCGATAAGCAATGGTTTCCTCGCGATTCAAAATGTGACTAGGTTGAGTGGACCCGCGGGTCCGCTGGCGAGCGGGTCCAGCTGACCGAAGACTCCTACTGGCGACAACTCAAGTTCATCCACTGAGTTATTTTTACCAAAACTAACCTTTCATTGAAAATAGATGTAGGTACGTTTGACCAATAACTTGCATGATCAGTCACGGTGTGGCCGAGAAAGGAGCACGTTGATCTAGAAAAAAAACTAACAAAATTACGGTCTACAAGTTGCTAAAATGAAAACTTGCTATAATTTCCTAAAGCTTGGCTTAAAGGTTAAATTTATAATTTAAGTTTTTTATATCTATATATTTATATATATAAAAAACGCAAACCTTACGGACATGAAATCTCAAAAACTATCAAATCTAAGTCTCTGAAATTTTGCATGTGGTGCCCGAATATTTTTTTAGATACAATACATTCAGTTCTTTTTAAAAGTAGGTAAGTATATACATGACTGTTAATGTGCGCTAAATTAAACTCGCATTTGGTCTCTTCGGCACAACGCCTGATATGGAATGTATCACAAGCAATTCATAATAATACACGATAGAAATTAATAATACATTCGAGATAAGGCGAGTTATTGTAGTGTTATAGTCGCAGGAGACAATATCACGTGCACGTTCGAATCCTCGGGCGGTGCGCGGCACCATTGACAAACGGCTTTTTTAAAATCATATATACGATTTCTAGAAGCCCAACAAGCGCGGACGCAGATCATCTTTCACCCGCATGTAAATGAGATAAAGCTTAGTATATATACGTCATACTCATGTATAATTAATTGTATACGTCTGACTCGTTTCTGTGAGATAAATATTCGTGAAGAGATTTTATAACAAGACACGTGACCGTTTCAGCTGGCTAGACAGGTAGACAGTGACTGTTTTTAGACAGGATTAAAGATCTAAAGATTGACCCTGTCACTCTGATTATCAAATGAGACAGAAGCTCATACTCATCAACAGCCGGAGACGTCCACTGCTGGACGAAGGCCTCCCCCTTAATTAGGGAGGGGTTGCCATAATCCCCACGCTTGGCAGACAGGATCTACTCGAACATAAGCTATTCTAAGTACTGCTATTATGAAAATATAAGTAGGTAATTAAATAATTATAGTGAAAAGGTTAACTAGTATTTTTTGTGAGGATTTGATTGTACCAGAAAACAGAACGAAACATTCTCGTGAAATAATTTCATATGTTAATTTCACGTGTAATGACACATTTTAACTAATAAACTATTATCTAAATGTATATTTGTGTTGCTAATGCACTTTTCTGGTAATCAAATATGTCGATAATCTGACTACTTACTACTTACTTTTTACTGTCAATCTTGGTAACCTAGACTAGGTTCGATGTTTTTCTTAATATATGTAATATTTAATACACATAGAATATCTATGTATATGAGCTTTTTAATAGTTCACTAGTCGAATACTATTTATTAAATTGAAGACATTATACTTAAATATTTTTATTATTTTCTGTTACAGTTTGGTACTGAACGGATATTAAAGTTGCTTAATCCCTTGTGTAACAATGGTCATTACGTAAAATCTAATACGAATGTATTTATTTATTTGAAATACAAGACTTAAAAGCTGATGCTTGACTATGTGTTTTTTTTTTGATTTTGTATAATGTGATGTATTAGCTAGGAAAAGAGAGAGAAAGAGAAAGAGAGAGAGAGAGAAATAAATTAAAATATCTTGTGTATACCCGTATATAGCCGTAGCGAACACAACAAATTAACCAAAACCACCAAAATAATCGTAGTACGTAAAACAGTGGAACTGCGCCCACCATTGAATACTAAACAAGACGCCCGATGTAGCTGAGACAGACGCAAATTATATAGCAATTACTGCTTCACATGCCCCAGTACGCGCATAAACATGGAGCTTCGTATTCGACAGGCGTTCCGAGGAAGTCGCAGATAGATCGTACAGCGCGGTTGTTAAGTTTTATTGATGAAGCACTCGATAACAGCGTATTGTCTAACTCTATTTGGAGTGGAGAACATATGAGAGTATCTACTTCATATGCTTAGATACAGAACCATCATCAGCTTTATTTATTTCTATCATAGAAATAGGAGTACAGAAATTTGTTTTGACATTTGCAGATGGTAAGCATAGTTAGTGAACTTGCTTAGTGTATACCCGGTGAATTGTTAAATGTCAAAAATGGAATCTGCCTACTCGCACCGGGCTGCCAGTATAAGGGTTAAGACACAATCAAAAACTACCCTAAATAATACCCTGCAACGGTAGGTCTTAGCCCAGCAGGGGAATTTACCATGCCCGCCATAAGAATACTAGCTGTACCCGGCAATCGCTGCTGTGATTTCTAATATTATTATTTTAGGCATTACAATAAAATATGGCTTGTAAGTTTCTATTGGTGCAAAGGTTATGTAAAAAAGATCAGTAGTTTAGTCACAGGAAAAGGACCCATTAAATCACGGGAAATATTCTGAAAGGGTCATGAACAAATTTTAGGTTTACCTATAATTTATTTATTTATTTAGTAAACATACAAAACAGAATGTAATAACATTCGATTAAAATTGTATATACATATTGCAGATCTGTATCACATTCCAAAACTATGTATGTCTAGGTAATACCATAAGGTAAATGGTTTGAGTGTTTCTAAGAAATGCAAGTCTCACAAGTAGAGCACAATATAGCTAAATATTTAAACATTCCAGACTAGTAGAATCTTAACGATAGTTTCTTGTAAGTTTTGAATATAGCAATATGAGGATCACTATCTGTCTCGCCGTGACAAGATTTGATAAGATTTAGCCTTAGAGAAGACTTTCGAATAGGCATGTATAC
The DNA here is from genome assembly GCA_905404285.2 of Erannis defoliaria. NCBI lineage: Eukaryota > Metazoa > Arthropoda > Insecta > Lepidoptera > Geometridae > Erannis > Erannis defoliaria. The sequence continues at coordinate 2,120,165 of FR990066.1, read as the reverse complement.
AAACCCACAAACTTTACCTCATTATAATATTAGTATGGATTGTTATTAAATACTTGCTTATAAGAATGATGGTGTACAGATAAGAGGTTCAAAATTAATAAATTATGTAAGTACACTTGGTTATAAAACCCTATCATTTTTTTTATGACTACCTCCACAGCGGACCAATTAGCCATCCCGGGCATCTTACCCTTATCTAACATTATGATAACCGCACCAAAAACTTAGTTGAGTTTAGAGATGAACGGGTGATCCGGCAATTTACTAGTTGTCCAGCCGTTTTAGAGTCTGGCCTGGTCATATGGGTATATTAAAAAGGACATGACCAGTCATACCCTTTAGAGCAGTTTAAACTTTTGTAAAGGGGTAACCTCGAAAAATTAATGGTATGCGATCTTCATCTATGAGGGGCATCCAAAATACTCCTACATGTCTGCGATAACATAGATCTAATAACAAATTATTATATTAATACATGTTAACAACAATTACAACTTGTATTAACGAAGACGAAGCTAAAGCCAAGGTCGCGCTCTCTGAACCTGTATCTTAGAAGGTGTGAGAAATGGGATGACACCGACTACAGTAGGACGCTCTCCGCGAGCAGCAATATTATCTTCTTAAAAAGTTTACAAATTCACCAAATTTAATTCCCACATGGATATTCCAAGTCATTCATTTTCACATGTTAATGTCACATTTAGCTCGACGGCTCAAACCATCAAACCTTACGCGCGGACTATCGGCTCCAAGCTAAATGATTTTCACGCACACATTTTTTCCGGATCAGATGATCACTTTAAACTCTCATCTCTATTTAGAGGCTTGAACTTGTCAAATGAGCGACGGATCCTAACGAGAAAAGTTTTTTGATCAGCTTGCCTGATACTGTCGTAATCATAAGTTTGATCGACCGTAAAGATTGAGTTATGTGTGGGCTAATATAAAGTTGGGGACAGTTTCAGAGTTAGCTCTTTACGTAAGAATGTTTGTAATGAGTTGAATGAGGGAAACGTTGAAGGCCGACATGCATTTGATGAGAGAGACAGAAGAATTTTTATTAATTCGGTTAATGGTGGTGAGTATTCTGCGATCCCCAAGCCGCCTGTCAAGCGCGAGGGTTTTGGCAGCCCCTCCCTGTTAAGGTGGAGGCCTTCGTCCAGCAGTGGACGTCTTCTGGCTAATGATCATGTGAAGCACTTTTGTTAACTAAAATTCATACGATTTATTTATTTAATATATTTAATCTACTGCACAAACAATAATCACATTAAATAATTATTGACCACTATCCGTGGTGTGGTAGTTGATTCTGATGACCTATTGACTTGAAATCATGAAATCCCGATGATGATGGATGATATCGTAGGTTGAAATCCCGGGCTGTACGGAGCTCTTTGGAGTTTACGCCGGATTAAAAAAAACAGTTTTCGGTGATCATGAGAAAACTTGCGTAAGTCCGGAAAAGAAATGCTTTGCAAAGAAAAGCAAAACTGGCGTAAAATTGGCGTATGCATTAATTGCTGGCCCAATTACGTGGTGGATATGGCCCCATCGCCTATCAAAAAAGCAGCAGATGACTTTTTAAAATTATATTAATGTAATAAGTTGAGTGACAAATATGAAGGCGGGCCACGTGATGGTAAGTGGTCACCGCCGCCAATGAACATCTGCAACACCAGAAGCATTGAATATTTATATGAAGTTCCACATATAGGACACCCGGAGTTTTCTCGTATGCAGGTTCAAGTCCTGCCAGAGGTCGCCGGGGTTTTTTTTAACTATTTATTAGCTTGCGTTGTATTTATTGCACCCGGGCCCTAAATGGGCTAGAGCTGATCACCTCGAATCTGGTAAGTCTTGGACAAAAGGAAATACTTCTGCAACCAAAATTAGTACTTACTTAGTCATACAAGATCAGACTGTTTCTATTAACAATTTAGTAAGTAAGTACTACCTTATAGATTTATTAAGACTTACTTATAAGTAAGTAAGTAAGTAGTAAGACTTACTTATAGATTTATTGTAGTTTTTTTAATGCTATTGAGAGATTACGCCTATCCATAACAGTAGCAGTGTCATACTCGTAATTGAGAACTTCCGAACAAAATCCTGCACCGCATTGCACTGCGCTCGTCATCCTGAAATGTTAGATGTCGAATCTCTATATTTTTGTTTTATTTGTACGGGAATACTCACGTTTAATTAAATCGAATACTTCGACTATAGTTTCGATCACATTCGGTGACCTTTTTCAAAGAGTGAAAACAGAGCCCGACGCGCGTGCAGCTGCATCTTGCTTATCACTGGGGGCCGCAAAACCACCACCGTGTTTTTGTGTCAAAACCACGTCAGTTTTCATAATAAAATCTCTATATGTCCAGTAATTTCTTTGGTACGAGTAAAATTGTCCTTGTTAAGTTCTCAGTTTGCCAGGATTAGTACCTTTGGCAGTTATTCGACCCCGAGCAGTTAACAATGTTGTGCTAACATTATAATGTTTGCGATTGAGGGCAATGTTTCTCCTGACACTGGATACAAAGAGTTCAAAATGTATATCTCATTTGATGACCACATTGCATTGTCTCGCATTACTTACATTCTTATTAAAATTTACACTGAACTGTTATGGGCAAGGATGGTTCACACCACAAGGGAAAAGACATGATCCTATTATCACTTAGGTGGATAAATATATTTGATTGTTGGTTTTTGTGAGCTAAATGTCTACATTGCTTTCGATTTCAGTTTTTAGTATTAAAAATAAAAATCCCCCGAATCTCTTAGATCAAGTAATCTTTAAAAAAAAAACAAAGCCAAATAACAACTCCGTATCGTAAGAACTATCAGGGTAAATGACGATGTTTGCAGAACGTCGGCACGTGAAACGTCTACACGGTGACAATGTTTTGAGTGGCAAAACGACTTACTAGTAATACGTCCATTATACAAAAGGTCAGGGACAGACACCAACAAAGCAAAATAGTAAACATATCTTTACTAACTAAATAAGTAACCAAAAAAAAGATAATTCTAACAATGAAATCAAAACAAAAAAAAAACACTATTTTAACCATCAAAGAAATAAAAAAAGTTTTTAAAGAATAACATAATTTACCGCATAATAATTACATTTTACAAAATATACATCCCTTGATAACTGTACTTCACATATAACATACTCAGCTACGAAAACTCTAGATCAAGTCGCCTTTCAAAAAATACTAACTCAAACTAACGATGCCGCAAGTAGAAACACAGATACACACAACACAAAACAGAGGGGTTTGCGTCGGGGGATAAAAACTAAAAAACTAACTTAGTTCGTTCATGTAGTACTTAGCTTCAGTAGGACAGAACCAGTCACGAGTATTCGGGCCAGTATCGTAACTAGCCTTTCATGCGCACGGTGCGAGCGGGTAACTGCCCTGCGCCCATGCATGATATGACCCAAAATTTGGTCCTAATCTAGTCATTTCTGCGCCCTACTAGGGTATATGCCCTTTGCCTGGGCACCGCTGGCCCACCCTAGTTACGGCACTATAGAACGAGCATCTTTACAGAAGCATATATCTATGGTTAAACTGCATACAGTATGCAGTTTCATACTTCGCGACAGAAGAAGACATGTAACTCAAAGTACTCAAGTCCTGTGATGAAGCGACGATAACTAATGAGTTATCGTCGCTAGCTAATATGACGATAACTAATGAGTTATCGTAAGCGACGATAACTAATGAGTTATAGTCGCTAACTAATACGACGATAACTAATGAGTTATCGTCGCTAACGTACATGCAGAGTGAGCTTCCGTTACAGTTTAACCATAGATATATGTATGCTTCTATAAAGATGCTTGTGACTAGGACCACATTTTGGGTCATGCATGGGCGCAGGGCGCACCGTCATTCCGATGTATTAGTTTCATCACAGGAGATCGTACGCAAAATTCGTTGATTTTCTCCACTCTAAAACTCATCCATAACAATAAACCACAGACTAATAACATCCGCTATGTAATAAATTCCTTTGTCACTACTAACAATAATCAGGAACTCATCACTAGTTCCTCAGATCATATCTCAAGTTACGTCAGCTTGCTAAACTGTACCGAGCTACTTCATGCTTTAAAGCTATGTACACATATGTTAAAATAGCTTGATGTTTAAAGCATTAGCTGGTTATAAAAGAGCTGTAAAGTTAAGTAGGTGTACATGCGAGCCGCAAAGCAACCTTGCACCGTGTCCAGAATGCTAACTAACAAACGGACGGACAAAGACTTCTCGTTTAGGGCAAACACCTCGATACTTGGTACAGAAGTTGAGGAGACCTTAGAAACCCACAGGCTGGATGCTCGCATGATGGGTAGCGCTTGTCAGTATGATCGCTATCTAGAATGTTTAGTTTAAAATTTCGCTTAATTTGCCTTGAAAATGAAAATTGTATGTAATTTTTTTTTGTTCTTAATGTTAATGTGGTAATTATTTATAATTTCATTGAAATTAATTAATTTATTATTTGTTTATTACGACATGATCAATAATACTATAGACACACATTGTAATTAAATATAACATACATACTTGACTTGTAAAATTATATTATTTTTATCAATAAATATGAATATGTGCACATGGGTTCGAATTACTGTTGTATTAATAATAATCGTTTATTTCTGGCAACAGGAATATTAATAAAAGCACTGGCCCATATATTAGATACCTTACAGACTCACATAACATATACATAACGTGTCGCTTCCCAGTAGCGTCGAAAAACTAGCCCCTAGGCCAGAAATCTGGTGAGAGGAGTGCGCCCTTGTGCTTCGCCGGAGCCCGGAGCAAGTAGGAATTTAAATTTGTGGCCCAAACAGTCGACTCTAGGCGCTGCAGCTGCACACTACTGATGACGTATGGAACCGTGGTTGTATTATTACCTAAACTGAATTTGACGGGGCAAAGCTGAGATGCATTCTAGAAAGTGATCTGTCAATTATTATAATGTTGTACTTATTTTCATTCTTAGGTTTGGTTTCTTAGATGTGTAATTAAAAAATATATATATATATATATACATATATAAACCTGTTACTTAGAGCGGGACAACGGGGCAAAACCCAATGCTGCCAGAGGTCAGGGCTCAAGAACCTTCTGACAATGCTTGACGTGTTTTATCAATGGCTCTAGCTACTGACCCTAGATTGTCGTAATGATGATGGTCGTTATGATGATGATGATGGTGATGTTTTTTTTTTGGTACGAATGTCGTCGTCGTTTGCCATAAGATCTGATAGATGAAGGCCTCCCACTAGGTGGACCGACGACATTGTAAAAGTCGCGGGCAACCGGTGGATGCAAATTGCAGGTTGTCGTACAGTGTGGCGGTCTAAGGGAGGCCTTCGTTCAGCAGTGAACGTCTCCGGGCTGATTAAGATGATGATAAAATATTTCGTATAGAGGGGTGTTTCCATAATCCCCGCACACTTGCACACGGCTTGCGGATCGCAGAATGCTCACCACCGTTACCCAAGAGGACACTGCTGCCTGTCCTCCGGTGGGTCTGGTTGCAGTTTAAGGACATACCCAAGTCAAGTTTGGTACGAACAGTACAGTACAATAAAGAGTTTTATCTCCATTCATCGACCAAATATATTTTCCATCGACAAGACAAACAAACCAGACAAACTTCTGTGCATCGAATGCGTAACCGGTTTTTCAACATTGCTCGTCATTACACAACTATTACAAGTACTTGTAACATTAGTAATATTCTGCTACTGCATAATAACATTGATGGCAGACAAACGCAAGCCTACAAATATATTTAAAAAAAAATACCGAAAATAATTCTATACATAGATTTCTTTTTGAAAGATAAGATTTTATGAACTTCTACTAAATGTACCTGCATCATATTGTTTTCGCCAAGGTTTCCGCTTCTTTTAATATTCCGGAGCAATACTATTGGATGGATTCTGGCTTGACATGGGAGAATCACGTCGACAGGTTACGCGGGAATATTGGAAGTGCATGCTTCGCGTTGCGGCGTGTAGCGCGGGGGTGTGTCGGTGGACGTCGCCCGGACTTACTATTTTACCACAGTGCATTCCCTCATCCAGTACGGTGCGGAACTGTGGGGGAGATGCGCGGAATGGGAGAAAGTTTTCCGACTTCAAAAACGTGCTGTACGAGCAATTCTGGGAGTTGATGATGAGACCTCTGCAAAGCCATACTTCAAGAGCTTGGGTATTCTTACGTTGCCATCAGTAATAATACTACAGGTGGCAACATACGTAAGAATAAACCTTGATTGTTATGAGCTGCGTGGTAGGTTTCATCATTGCCCCATAAGAACTGCAAAAAATCTGACCTGCATTAAGCGAACGTTGGCAAAGTCGGATAAACTGACTCATGTCATGGGCCCCGACGTGTACAACCACCTGAACACATCACTGCAGCTCCCAGCCTGCACAGCTTCAAAGGTCGCCTCCAGCGTTGGCTTATTGAGCATGCATTCTATCGCTATGATGATTTTTATAATTATAAAAAATAATTTATAAAGTGTTTTTTTTAATAATTTTATTTTACTATGTCAAATTTTGTAATATTAATTTTAATTGTAATATTGTTTTTATTATGAAAAGAATAATTTTTAATCTTATTCAGCTATAAGTTTGACATGTAAATTGGCTTTACAAATTTATGACTATGACTACTAAGGTTGCGTGGAAGAGATTGCTTTTAGCAACAAGGCCGCCATTTGTGCTCTAGTATTTAGCTTTTTTAATCCTTTGTGTGTATGTTTCTTTGGTGTAAATAAAGAGTTAATCTATCTAATCTATCTACTACGCTATATGTGGTCTCGTGATACCATCTACCATCTATCACCATAAAATTTTACTAAGATCGGTTCAGCTGTTTAGTGGTATATAAAAAGATAACATAGGGACAGACAAAGTTCCTTCCGATTTTTTTATACTTTGGAAGAAAGGACAAAAGTAAAATGCTTTATAAAGTTAAAGAGGTATTGTTTGTAGCAGTACCCGCCTTTTAAAAGGTACATGTCAATAAGAAGGCTTTAGAATTAATGGTAAGCGGGTACTTAAACAGTGAAACGATTTCTAAGAAATTTTGGATGAGCTGTGTGGTTGGTATGTGAGAGGTAGCTTTTATAGAGATGCTTAAACTGCGTAGTGGAGTTAGAGTAGTGGAGAAAGAAGACGTGATATGCGGACTCCATCTAGTGGGATAAGGACAGAAACAACAGAAAGATAATAATGAATCTTAACTAAACTCTGAACATATTAATTCAATACGAAAATGAATATTTAAAAAAAAAATGTGGCTACGCATGCCTAAAGTTTTGTACTCAAATAATGTTATAGTTAAGCGCCCATTTGTCTTTGTTGATAATATAATTCTTTAAACCTAAATCTAATAAAACACATAGTAGGGCCTATATAACATTATTAGGCCTATATTTGCTACAAACTGAAGAACGAGAAACGAATTATAAAAATGTTGAAGGACTACTTTCATCATCTATTTCATGCAGATTGCTTTCATTTGCATTGATAACTTACAGTAACAATTTAGTTGGAATAAATAGTAGCGTATCTCAATATCTATGCGTAAACAAAAACATACTTATACCTAGATCCGTTGTTAAGCTCCTGGGTTAAAAGACTGACCGACAAACGTAGCATAATGTACTTTCACATTTTCTATGTAATATTTGTAAGTAAGGATCATTAATTCTGTAATCATTGTGTTATCTATCTAACAATAGCTTTAAAGGAACAATTTTATATGTACATTTTATATTTATTACGCTTATCTACAAAACGGCTCTAGCGGTTTGGATACACTATTATGACCGTAAGTTCTGTTACGAGTGAAAAGTTATAATATTTAAAATAATTTCTTTTTTACTTCACAACTCTTGTACCCCGTAATTAGAGCCGGTCACAGAAGCTACAGTAGGGAAATATTCATAATTATAGATAGATAGATTGATAGATAAACTCTTTATTGTACACACCAAATTAATAACAGTCATGATAATCACAACAGAAAAATGAACTTAGCACTAGTGTAACAATTGGCGGCCTTATCGCTAAAAGCGATCTCTTCCAGGCAACCTATCTATCGGCTTAGTAGTTACTTCGATCGATAGATGTATTATTGATAAGTTTATTAAGTAAAACCCAACGCAACAGATCATATCAAAGATATTACTAATGCATATTTTTTTTTCACATCTTCCCAGTGGTTGAAGCAATTTTTTTTTCGCCGAGAATGCACATAGATAATTATAATACTATTTGCATACGTACAACTATAAATAAAATCAATAAGAAAGTGCTAATAAAACCTTACCTACTTATCCAAACTAGCTACGATCTCTGTGGTATAAAGTTTGTCTTCTGTTAGACATTATCTGTGGTAGGGACGTTTCTACGCGATTGCAATATTAATTCCTTGATTCTCGGTTCGTTTTTCACCGATTTGTTTTCCTGGCACAACACTATTGTGCTAACGTCAGTGGCGGGAGTGCGCGCGCGCAGCCCACTAGACCGCATAGGAGTGTTCCAATTTCGAATTTAAGCCGCGAAAACGAGTGTTCCGAATTTGAATTTACGATTGTGGAAACGAGTTTGGAAAGCATTAAAGACTGTTTGTATTGAAAATTTCACTGGAATGTAAGATGTGTTTATATGTTATAATTTGCAAAAAAACAATGTCTTTAAAAACAAGAGTTTCTCCACACTACGTGTCCTTCTTAATTTTTCTGCCTACAAGATAAAGGCGAAAAAATCATACGTTTTGCATGAATATTTAAACACTGATATTGAAATGAAAAAAAATATGTGTTTTGAAGATGTGACGGTGTTAGTGTGTTTATTTGTTACTTATTTCACGAAACGGCTCTACGAATTTGAGTGAAATTCGGAATGGAGACAGCGTTAAACTGGATTCACACACAGGGTATTTTTTAGGTGGAATTTATTTTACGGTACCCATTTGATAGCGGGCGAAACCGCGGGCGCTGCTAGTGTCATTTTATAGATGCTTTCCTATAACATACTGATTTCCTACCGTTTTCTAGTAAGAAAACTGACTCCACTTGCTTGTGAGTATGACAAAATAATTAACTAGATTAAACCAAGAAACATTCATTGGATTCAAATTACTGAAAAATAAGCCTAATTCAATATTAGATTACACATCATCTTTTAACTACACATAGGTATATTAATTTTAAACTGTTATCTACAAAACAAGTAAGTATATAATTTACCGTTCGGTAGAATGTAAAGTCGGTTGAATATACCTACTTAGTTTCTAATCTAGCACCACTATGATAATATTGATGTTATGGTAATTCAAAGAAGCGAATGCAATCACGGAGAATCGCTAAGTATATTCTCGTATTATGGATATCTATGGCAGTACATCTGAAATAACTCATGTTCGGTACTTTGTTCATGTTCGGTACTTTGCGCGATAGAATCCGGAACGAGGACATCCGCCAAAGAACCAAAGTTACCGACATAGCTCGCAAGGTTTGCAAGATGAAGTGGCAATGGGCAGGCCACATCGCTCGAAGAACTGACAACCGATGGGGAAGAAAGGTTCTTGAGTGGCGACCGCGAACCGGTAGACGCAGCGTAGGAAGGCCTCGCATTAGGTGGACCGACGACATTGTAAAAGTCGCGGGCAACCGGTGGATGCAAATGGCAGGTTGTCATACAGTGTGGCGGTCTAAGGGGGAGGCCTTCGTTCAGCAGTGGACGTCTCCGGGCTGATGATGATGATGACTGTAAATATACTATATAATAAAAATAATAAAAACTATTTAGCCCAGGGGGTGATCCTATGAAGTTTGGACCCGGTCGCTAGTATATTATAAACATGGGAACAATAAAAATTCTCGTTTTTGATGGACAAGATTTGTTTACTGTGTTTGACAGCAAAATACGAGTTTGAAAGAAACGATACAGGCCGACGACGTGTCAACGTTCTTATAGCGTGATAGTTAGGGGCAGCGACAATGATAAAATGAATGGTTGGGATATAAGCGCACGGATTTTGAAGACTATATAACGTAGTCTTAAATTCTCTTTGACTATGTGTTGAGCGCCAGCTCTTCTCTCGCGTCAGTCATACTCTGCCTTTACGACATGCGAGCCGTACGATACGACAATACAAACTTATATTACATCTACATGTGTTCTCTTTTTGTTATGCAGTAATTAGATTCGCTATCTCTATTTTCCGGCAAATGTAATATGCATACTTTTAGCTAGGTATGCTTGATTGTGATTTCTTATTAATTTTGAACGATTTGCAAGCGCTGGGCCCGTCCATTCCATTATCACCGTCGCTGATCAAGGTCACTTCATGTTCGGTACTGTAAATCTTTATACTTAATAATATATAAAAACTGGTTTAGCCCAGGGGGTGATCCTATGAATTTTGGTACCCGTGCGAAGCCGGTCGCTAGTATATTGTAAACATAAGAAAAAATTCTCGTTTTTGATGGACAAGATTTGTTTTAATGTATTTGACAGCTAAAATACAAGTTTGAAAGAAACGATACTGGCCGAAGTCTCAACGTTCTTATAGCGTGATAGTTAGAGGCATATCTTCTGCTAGCATCATTGAGTTAATTATCTAAATAGTCACAATCTCTATACGTGCATTATATAGTTCGCAATTGTTCGAATTTAGACGTTATGTCGTTTGTATAGTGTTCAATGTATGCTAAAGCACTTGTGTCTTTAAGTAGTACTTTGTGTCGTAGTTCAAGTCGTTTCGTTCGAGTTTTGGCGCGGACATTTTTTTGCACGTTTGTGACTCTATAGAATAGATATTAGCTCAATGGCTACCATAAAATAAAATCTACTGATTTGTGTAATCAAACTTTTAAGGCTATTACAGAACGTACATGTAAACAGAAAAAAAAAACAAACATTTCTTAATTTAAATTGAAACGTCGAACACCGCCATCCCCTGGACAGATTTGGGCGCGATTGTAGATTCAAGATAAAAAAAATGGAACTTCGTTTATTGCTTCACCGTTATTCTTTACCGTTATTTGTCCCTTTGAAAATCGAGTGCGCGATCCTTGGATCCTTTTGCTGTTATTTCATAAAATATCCAAATTTGAGTTCTATTTTAGCGGAGTAAGAGTAAGGTATTTTTTGACAGTTATTTCTTTGGTGCAAATGCATTTAACGAGTAATAAATACAATCTGACCTCAAATATTTTTGCAGTAATTAATTGGAATATTTGGGTTGTTTGTTTACGTTTAGAGTACAGCTGCTGCGGTTGTAGGTTAAGGTGGCAGCTCAGCGTAAAATTTCCATAAACCTTTGTTCTAACCGAACTTGAAATACTTCAGTGAATTTAATCTATTATTATCTATTTTTGTGCACAAGGAGAAGTGTGGTGGGTGAACAAACTTTAGGATAAAGCAAACCATGCACTCCATCCTTCTGTGGAATGTTAAACTCACCTGTTATGTCAATAGCTGTTGTTTTTTTTTAAATTGTTCATAGCCATGAATAAAGCTTTGCTGTGGTGTTGCTACCTAACAAAATTGTATTATTTAGCCATTTTTGTAATTACTGCAAAAAAATAGAAAATTATCAAAAATGCCCAAATACAATACAATACATCTTTATTGTACACCAACAGTAAAAGATCTTAAAAAATAATAATTTTACAGACATCGGCAGTACAAGGGCGGCCTTATCACCTTAAGCGATTTCTTCCAGGCAATCTTTGGATGGACAGAACAAATAAATTTAGTATTAGGTCGGTGGCGCACATATAAATAAATACAATACATATCATAATTTACAGAAATGACAAATAATGTGTCATACATTTTCAAATGCGGTACAATTGAAATTTCACGACGTTAAATTGCACTAAAATTAAATACTGAGTTGACCTTCTCAACTATTTCGAGCGTTTAGTGTTTACATAATATTATTATCGCAGGACGTTGACATCGGCCGCAGTGCAGCGACCCCCGCGGTGTTTGAACATTATTTTGCGCATTTTATATCCAGAATCTTAATGTTTATGCTAACTCCACGTCTTATCCCTGCAGGTTGGAGCACTTGAAATTCAAACTGTGCACAGTATTTATGAGGACGTGTTTTTAGTATTTTAAATTTCGAATTTTTGTGCTTTCGAAAGCCTAAGAGCGATTCGCAGGTGGCCTAGTGGTACAAATTACTATAGTACTTATGTATATATTATTAGTATAGTCCTACGTATTTACATTATGTTGATTCTAATGCTTTGTACATGTGCATTTAAAATGCCACATGCCTTTAATTTGGCTGCTTTTTTTAATCACTTGTATGCATAATAAAACAATTTTCGTAAATTCAGGGACCAACACCTACACATGTCATGTGTTAGTTAAAAAAATACTTGAAAATATATTGGTTTCATATTTTATGTAAACTTATCTTTTACGTACTTTGACTTTTTATCTAACATTTTAAGACGTATCTGAATCTGCCAAGTTGTAAATTAGCGTGGCGAAATATCATTCACCATTACCTTTCGAATGTAGGCCTCAGGCTGACGCGAGTACGAACAAATTGAATTTTTGTAAGGAATTTGTGTCGCAAATAATGGCGGCCTGCAGGCGGGGTGGGACGGGGGTAGATCCATCCGCCCTTCATCGGTCATCAGTTCATTCGCTCATTCCCAGTCATTCGCCGTTCTTTGTCCGTTTGTTTATTTTCTTTTTTGCTTTCGAGTTTAATTACATTTTTAATAGTTACCCGAACTATCTAATAGCTTGATATTGTTAACTAAGAGTGTAGGTAAGCTTGGAGTGATATGCCGCCAAGACCGCGGAGTGTTACGTGCGAAATTTGCGGGTTTAGAACCTGCCGCATTGGAATTAATAAAAGGTTTTTTATGGCCAAGTTTCCTTTGGATGAGACCCGGTAAGCATCAAATTACATTCTGTAGCCGCATACGGCAGTAAACGTTCATATAAATTAGAACTAAAAAGATTGCTTACATTAAATAAACAAAGATAGTGATGTACCAAAATTATCGATAACTTAGAAACCGATAATTTAGTGATTATTATGTATGGTTAAACGCAAGCATACTTTTTATAGAAAAGGAGTTTTGTTTTATTTATACGGGCTTACTCACGTTTTCAAAGTAATAATAGAGCTATGAAAATAAATTTACTATATAATTATGTCAGTTCTGAATATCAATTGAAACGGCAGAGAATACGAAATAACTCAAAACGGAGTACAATTAGTTTAATCGGCGGTGGAATATGAACAGGGCATGAAATAACAGCTAGCCTACTTATGTAATAACGCTTCCCCTCCAAAGTATTGACGGGCTTGCATGACGGAAGGAGGCGTGGCTTGGACTGCTTTGGCGCGCTCGTGGAGAGGCCGCCGTCACGTTGGTAACAAAATCGTATAAAAAGAACAGAATCACCACCCCATAATATGATTGTTTTTGTTTCTTTCAGGGCGTATGCTGAAGATAGCGCGCTAGCATGGTCGCGATTCGGTATTGAAAAATTGTATAAGCGGCGCAAAATGGCGCGGGTGCGTGCCTTCGGATTTCACACGCGTGACTGGCTACTATATTTTGTATTTTAATGTTACCTAGATAAATAGTTTGAATATAAAATTGCGTTTCATTTTGCTTACATCTAATCCCAACGCTACTGTAATATGGATTAACCGGTAAAATATAAAAAAGGGTTTTTTAGCCTGTGCATTAGCCGGTACATTTTATCGATAAAAGCTGGACTGTCACAACCCTATTCGTTTGTTTGGTTGGTACCCATGTGGTGCGAATGAAGTACTTACTTGTTATATTGGCTACAAGATGCGACACAAATTCGTAAAAAAAAATGAATTATTGACTCGATTAAATTGACTCGATGTATGGAAGTCCCGTCTCTTCTAGTTAAATGCTCAATGGTAGGCCTTTGCCAAGTGTTAGTAGCACAGGATTTAGGTTGCCTAGAAGATATAATTTTTTGCAATAAGGCCGCCACTTGTTACACTAGTTAAGTTATTTAATTATTTCTTTGTAATTCTTGGTTCGAACAATAAAAAGTTAATCGATCAATCAAGGACCTTGAATTTATTAATTTTTAGACGAGATGGCAGTCAAACGCAAGCCTCTAAAATAACATTTAAAAAAAACTTACAGAAATATTTTACGTATTTATGGAATACTTACGCACGTGAACCACGAGGTCCTACAAAACCATTAAATTTTGTAACTTACCGGTCACTTCCTTCCTATAAAATACGCAAATGGTCAAGTCGTGAAATAAATCGGTATTTTCTAGGGCGTGCTCCATCGAGTTAGCGGCCAAACGCAAGCCTAAAAAAAAGTAAAAAAAAATATATAGAGGTAAGAACATAAACATAAGTTTTGTCACGGAAACCACCATTTTACGCTGATATGAATAAAGAATGTATAAGGTATAGTCTGCGCAGAAAGAGAACTGCCAGGTCGTTGATTTGAGGCCGCTGCTGCTTATGCTGAATCAGCTCTTTTGTTTAGTTATCAACACTAAAGTTAAGCAACACATTTTTTTTACAAGACACTGGCAGAATGCACGGTGTGCGATGCCAATAAAGTTTTTTTTATTTGTCAGAAGTTTAAGCGGGAACGCGCTGTTCGAGTGGGATCAGCTGACGCATGGTATAATAATATACTCCGCCAGGTATGACACTCCCGAGAAACAAAGGTCACGTGGGTGACACAAGCCTACGTCATCGACGTGAAATTACCAGTAGCGTGAAATCATAACTCCCCGTTCTCCGTATATTACCAGTGGGAATCCCATAAAACTATGTGATTTTGGTTGAAACTATGTTAATCCGTGTTTAACTTGAATCATTTCGCTTGAGCGGACACGAAATAACAATTGAAATGATTTCTGTATTTTATAATGAAACACTGTTTTAAACTATCACGGTTGTTTACTAACACGGTTGTTTGTTTTTGTGTGTGTTTTTTTTTATAATGAAGAATTGAATTCATTTTGAATGCAGATTTGATTCCCAATTTTCCAATTGTGTTGCCATAAAGTGGCAACTGGAGTGACGTCAGCAAGTGTCACTCCCGGAGTAGCAGACCTTGTTTTATTGGATCATGAGCTGACCTAAGATCCCGACAGTTTCTTTGCATTTACTTTTTCAGTTGAAACATTTGTTACAGATCATATCTACTTTTTTCGGCGGAAATCCTGCCACAGATCCATTTCAAACAATGATAGCCATAGAATAAAGTTCAGTTAGTGCGCCACACCCATCATAACTAAGTCAATGGAGCACGCATCGATCAGATTTACTGTTAGTACGATGCAGTTCCGATACCTGGTGTAATTGATCGATTGGGACATAGGGATCAATATGAGCTTGTTAATAATGCACAAGACTTTTACGGCCTTACTATAAAACCCCGTTTAAAAATAGTCACTGCTTAACTTCTCTGTCTTGTTCTCGAACGTGACATTTCACGTCAGCGATAAGTTGTCAGAACAGTGACTAAGGTTTGAGCAGCGTTTTATAGTAAGGCCGTTATTGATTGTGGGCCGACAACACCTTGTCCAAAAAAGTTTATTTTATTTTTATTTTTGGCTTAGCCAAAAGCAGCTAGCATCTATATTTTATTATCTATACTTTTATTGTTATTATTCTTTTTGTATTGTTCTTGTGTTCGCTTTGTACCAGCAGGTCTCGCATGCGGACCCTGACAAAATTTTCTCTATTCTTACTATCATGAAAAATCAGGGCAAAGTACGATTTGGTATTAATAATAATAATAATAATAGTAATAATTCATTTATTTCAGATATTAATTAAAAACAACCATATAAAACACAAAAACACAAAACAAAAATTAAAATTAAAAATTATATCAAAAAATTAAATAGATATTAAATTGAAATTAGCAATTATTATAATAGGTACCTACTTATATATATGAGGGACCGCTGGCGTGCAGCTGCATCCACCTCCTAAACATCGGCGAGTCCCACCGCTCGGATAATACGCTCAGTATACCGTTCGGGCTGCCACGCACACGGCTTAACAGCGAGGCGCACCTTTTTCTTATTACTGCTTGGTAGCCATTGACTTGCGCCTCAGCAAACATGGCGGATGCGCTACAAAAACGTGGCAGCCCCAGCAATATCCTGAACGCATTTTTTTTTTTTTATTAGCTGTGGGTATTATTCTGTCTCGTTTTCGCATGATATAAAGACGTGACAAAACTTTATCACGAGGCGCAAGCTATATAGACCTACACCTGCATGTAGCAATTTAGTAAATGCGAATTTTTATTGCAGTCATATTAGATTTATAAAGACTGCAACATTTTTAATAAGTTTAGATCTCTCAATTAACCCTTTAAACTTGGCCTTATAATTGCATTAGAGGCTTTACCTAAAACGCTACTTAAGTTAACCAACGTAATTAACTTCTGCACAATAAAAAAATAAAATGTGCATTAGGTACTAACGACATTCAATTTTAAGTGGCGTTTTTAAAGAAAGATTCGTAGGAATAGTCTAAAATGCACATAGGTAGGTATACGCAGTTGCATGCTTAGATTATCTAAGGTTGCATCCCCTAAATGTGTAATCGATGTTATTTCAACTTTTCTTCCATTTCTGTTTTCTCTTCCTGCCTTGAGTCTATAAACTTTTTCTCTAATTTTTCCTTTGAATTTTTTTTTAGTACCCAGTCAAGAGCTAGATAGCTTCCAATTTTTAACCAACTTCCAAAAAAGAGGAGGTTCTATGTTCGACGGTATGTATGTATTATTTAATGTATGTTCACTGATTTTTACGTCAATTGTGGACTGATTTTCTAAAATCCTTTTTTTATTTGAAAGGGTACTCCCGAGGTGGTCCCATATTAATTAGAAGTTGATAGTTTTATTTTTTTGAAAAAGTTACTTGTTTACTTACAGCTTAGGTACTACCCTCATTTACAAACATTTTATAAAACGTCTCTCTAAACATAAGTTACCAACATGGCAGTTAAATTTTAAACTAAACTGATGGAGATAATATAATCCATTAATTACAATCCAAGCGGATACATAGCAAATCTCAAATGACGATACATACCTAATATCATAGCAAATGGCAGGGACGCCTCGGAATTGGTAACCTTTTAAATGAACCAAGCACTGTTGTGTTCAGTTATATCATGCTAATTAGGCACGAGTCATTGATTTATACGTCACTTCGGAAGGGATAGGGCAAATGATTCGTTTAAAGAAGCCAGCAGCCCGACCGGGACACACCTAAAACTCTCCGTTGCAGCAGTTTGCATGTAATGCATGTTTTTCATTGACTGACAAAAAAGCTGACTCATAAAAATATCAATAATAGAAAACAACATTTCAAAATTTGCAGAAATAACTAAGCTATAAAAAAAATTGTTTCACGTTAGACAGAGAACGCACTATCGTGGCAAGTGACGTCAGATATCACTATTCCTAACAAATTATATTCTAGCACATGTTTTACTAGAAAAGGAGAGATTGCCTTAAAAAACGAACATTTATATTTCAGAACTTTTCCAGGCGATTTTAATTATTTATTCGATGTAAATAAAAAGCTGAAAGTCTCCACTTAGCCTTTTTTATTTTTATTAAATGAAACACATGCATATACCTAAACCCTATTCGGTAACGTTCAGCTATCGTTCAGGTCTTGACAAACAGTCATTTAATTTAAATATTTTGCCTTTTAAGCTTAGATTTGTTTGTTTGAGTTGTAAAAAGCGCCACTATTTTCGCGTTTTATCTACAGCGTGCGACATCTTGTGTTTCTTTGGTCGATAGTTCAAATTGAAGATTCTATGACACCGATTCAGCGGTGTGCACCACATATTGATAGCAGAGTCCATATTTCTCACCAGTGTGAACTCCAGTCACCAGTTACTCGCTGACTTTGTTAGTGAGCGGTCGTCATAATAGAACGCAATGAGATGTTGTTACTTGTAGCAGAGAACGGTGCAAAATGGCTCAGAAGAGATTTTTTTTTTTTTTTTTTAAGTAGACAGCTTGGCAATAATGACAAGAAAATAATAGGGGCATCGCCTTCACAAATACGTCGTTCTAAATACTAGCATGCAACCCTAGTAATTCTAGAAAGATATTGGTTGAATTCTCCCGCTGACTCGGTTATCTACAGTATTTATCTAGATATTATTAGAAAATAAATAAAAGTTTCTTTATCAAGACTTTAAGCCAAACTATACCTACTTAGATATGTAAGTTTAATTATCTTTGCTTTTAAGAATTTTGGCACGATGTATGGGTACGGGTTGAAGCACGTGATAATAACAGTCAAGATAAAATAACATAATCATAATGTTGATTCCATAAATTGATTAAAGCCACGTGTTACAATCAATACTTAAATGGTAAGCAGCATGTTATTTACAAACAAATCGGTCTATCTATCGTTAATAATGATGGTCACTTGGATGAAATGAAACCAGAATGAAACAGTTTGATTTTACTAGAAATACTCTATTTTGTGATTAGATATAGGTACTCACACAATTATAGTAGATGCATTATTGTAGTTTGAAAATGTAACTTACGGCATGTGTAATGAAATTGGAGAGGTTTTCAAAAAGCTCCTAACGTAAGTACCTGCATCTGTAATAAATGACTGAAGCCCATGGTACTCTAAAGTACTCAATTTTCGGTCAACGTAAAATAAAAATGAACTATGCTGCCATAATATAGCTTCTATTAATTAGAAACTGCTAATAGTGGGCCGTGGTAAACAAATATCATACAATTTTACAGCCTTATAATAAAAAAAGCCGGAATTATACAAACAGACAGACAAAGGCGGCGAAAGTATAAGGTACCTGAACCCTGAAAACCCCTGAACCCTGAAATCTGATCATAATTAACCTGTGATTGCTGTGCCTCGCGGGAAGACTAATCTGCTGATCAAGCGCCACTATTACCATACATATCAGCCAGAAGACGTCCACTGGTGGCTCCTCTTTATAGAGAGTGTTGCCATAGCCCCAGCAACACAGCTTGGCAGGCGGCTTGGGGATCGCAGAAAGCTCACCACCGTTAACCAAGAGAACGCTGCCGTCCGCCGGTGATTCTCGATGCAGTATTAGGACATACCCAGGTCCGTATTAGTACTATACAACCAGTCAACTGGGATGCGGGAGATATTGACTTTTATTCCAGTAGTCACAGAACAAGTTCGTAAGGGCTACACTTATTTATGCTATTGTAATGCTGGTGATTAATTCTTATTTTGATGACTTAACTACTCTATTGCATTATGAAACTACCTGTACTAACATATGTATTGCTTTAATATATGAATAAATAAATCTTATTATAATCACTATAGGTAAACTGATTTGCGAAAACATAAAGTTCTTTAAGCTTATCAAACTTTTTTGTATTTGATTCTGTAACTACAGACCGAAATATCTGTTTGGTTGTTCTAGTTATCTAGTAAACTAGTAACACAGTATAGTAATGTTTACCATTATTTGGGTTCCGAGTTCAACTCGCTCGTAATCTGCATATTCAAGCCTTGTGTGAGCTGATTCACTAGATTTCAAGACGGTCTTCTTTTGTCTCCGATTTTTTCATTCATAACTTTCTTTCCTAACCTTAGCCTTGCGACCTCGATTCGTGGGTCGATGACATCCAATTACTATTGTATGCAAATAATCCATCGCCCATCTTTGGTGACTTTGTCACATTAAAATTTAGTGAAATATCCTTGATTGGGTGATGTGTTATTTAAAAGTTTGGTTAGACATGGTTCCTATTTGCTTGATTTTGTTAATTGCATTTTTTGCGGTGTTGGTTTATGGTGACACATTCTTTCTTCAGTTCTGATTTAGGACAGTTTTTGTCCCTTTTCCTCGTTATTGTGTGTCACTCATGAGTGAGTTTGTTTGTGGTTAATATTTATGTTGAAATGAATCAGAAATTTTCTTTGAAAACATTTATACATCGTACTCGTATACCTGATAAGTGTACACTTAAATAATAAGATTACGAGAAGTGCATTGGAACAGTTAATGCTAGATTGATATGCGTCTACGCTTTGTAATATGCACTTGACAGAGCTCATCAGAAACTGACAACCTACTCTGGATCTAGAACTGGATCCCAAGGGAGACTTTTTGGTTTAGGTCTGAAGTGCTGTAATTGTAGGATGCAGTGGAACTGTAGTGGGCTATCCAAACAAACATAAAAAAAATCCTTCTTTACATCTGTCGGGCATTACAGACAGATGGATCTGATGCTGCGGTGGTACCAGCGGCTGTTGATCTAGGCTACATCCATAAAGAAGATTAGGTTAATTTAAATTACCCAAGAAGCAGGGGTAGTCCTTAACCCAACTCGTCTTCTTTGAAAGTCATCCATATTCCTCACTAACTGCACCCTGCGGTTTCACCCGCGTGATGATAATCATGAAAAAATAGCCCATATGTTATTCCAAAAAAAATAAGCTAGTTCCGTTACGAGTTTCACCCAAATCCGTTAAACCGTTTTGGCGTGAAGTGGTAACAATCATACACACACATAGGTCCCAACGAACTTACGCATTTTTAATATTATTGTAAAATGTGATTAGTAGGAGCTGTAGGTAAAAGGAAAAACCCACAAGAAAAGTCTATTGGTCTATTAATCTAGAATAACAGTTAAACACATTTACTAAGTAATTAATTTGTCATGCATTATCGCTAGTGTAAACGCTGCCTTAAGAGGGAATCTGGTGAGCGAGTCTCCATACAAATGTATTCCCTTATTTTCTTCCCGGTTAATGCTTTTAGAGCAATTCTTTCTTCTATAAGATCCTACAGTCTAGAAGAATTATTCTGAAAGAAAATAGGGGGATACATTTGTATGGAGTACCTATCACAGATCGGATTCCCTCTTAAGAGCGCGTCAAGCGAAAACAAATCAAGTACATGTATAATACAATTTATCTTATCATGGGAATACTTTCAGTCATACCGCTGTCGTAATATGAATGAATTGCGAACACAATGTCGATAATTAGTGATTTATGCGGGCCGAATATAGGCAACTCAAAAAAACCTATATGTGTCTATAGGGTCTTTTTTATTTTTTTATCCTTGATAATTAATAAGTTAGTAAAATAATTAGCTTTGTATTTACAAAGTAAATTTTTAGCCAGGGGTATGGCCTAAAACTGTATCCAGACCCACCGGAGGACGGACAGCAGCGTCCTCTCGGTTAACGGTGGTGAACATTCTGTGACTCCTAAGCCGCCTGCCATAAGCGTGGGGATTATGAGAGACCTTCGTCCAGCAGTGAACGTCTTCTGGCTGATGATGACATAGGTAGTCAATTATAATTCAGGGAAACTCAGTTGGTTTTCCTCTATCGTATAAAATATTTAAGAATTCCGACCGGAACAAAAGAATCTGTTTTTGCTTATCACAATTTATTAAGTGGTGGTACTGAACCCTCGGTGCAGAATCTGACTCGCACTTGATCTGTTTTGTGCGTTCATAGTAATCAGCAAATAAATTGCAGAGGAATAACTATGACACTTACCCTCAAAAATCACAACCAAAAGTACCCAAACCATCACTGTAGCCTTTATCAAAGACTGTGTGTAGCACTCGTTACTTTGAGAAATTAGATGCTCTATTTTTCTTTGGATTTTTACTTGGAAAATCTCGCTCTCTCTCTTAATCAAAGGATTTTTACTCTTAATAGATTTTGCATCTAAGTCAGTAGTGCATCTTTTTTCTCAGCTAAGTACCATAACCGTTTTACTCATATACAGGGTAACAATGAATTCATTGGCTTTATCTTAGGAGGTTATTAAACTCTTCGTAATTAACAACTTTTAATACGAAATCAACGCGGAAATCATTGAAAAAATCAACCACTCCATATAATTTGCCGTGCGTAATTGCATTTTTGTATGGGACAGCCGATTTTTTAGACATCGTCAAGGTTGGTTTCATGGTACAAGTTGTCAATTATGATGACGTGAATGACCCCCTTATATAATGAATTCAATGTAATTCTGTATATTTCCTAGATATCTAAATTAATTTAGTCCAGTAGTTTACTAATATCATTAATAAGAAACAAATAAATTGCCTAATGAGAATTATAACAAGGTCACTTCAACAAAATAAGCTAAGGCTTCATCAAATAAGCTGAGACTATATTTTGTACTTAGTCATAATAAAGCAGTCAAGTACCGCAAAATCCTTAAAAGGGAGTCCTGTAGAAAGCTAATAACACGGGCCTTCTCGTGTAGCCTCTTGTGAGAGGGCCATTGACACCTTATTAAGAAACGGAGCAATTACTTTAAGACTGTCCCGTTTGAAAGAGGACAGGTATTCTTTATTTTTGAGTTCAAAAACACTACATGCAAAATAAATTGTGTTTGAAAACAAAACACAATCAGGTTCAATTTGAGTTTGGATAAAATATTAAACTAAAACTAGTGGGATGATTTGTCTGCTAGTTGGTTTCTACTTACTGCGATTTAAAAATAGCGGGGTTATTTTCTACGGGATTTGTTTAAGTTATAAAAGCAATCCATCACAGCACAGACCAGTTAATGCAAACAAGAAAAGAAATTATAAAATAAGCTCGAAAGAATACACAATAACTCCGAACTGACAACACAAATCCTCGCTTTCTAACAGATAAAGATAACAACGTTACCTCATCCCTTAGTCATAAGGGGCACGGCCCCAGAGCGAAGATAAACAATTTAAAAAAACAATTAAACTCGTCACCTTGACCGACCTACTGACCGGGATAGGTAGATCTGGGCTAACGATGCATAATACCTATCTCAAAATCATTCCAATATCGGCATTTAGTACATACAATGCGGGCTCCTCCTTGCTAGCGGTTGCCCTACTATACCAAAGGTATATAAAAGATTCAACTCAGAAGCATCTCCAGTCTCCGGCCGACATTTAAATGAGAGACTTGTGTCCAACTTTCGCGTTTTTATTTTTATAGAACCGGTCATGGGAGCCATGCTGTTAGCTGTCGCCGCGTGCTTGGCGCTGGTGCAAGCTGCACCGCCCGGGAAGCCCAACCTCGGCTGGGGTGAGAGGACCTTCGCCATCATCGAGGTCAACCAGGCGGCCACCGCCTACAACCAGCTCGTCACGAAGAAGGACTCCGCTGATGTCTCTGTAACGTGGAACACGTGGTCCGGCGATCCAGCTGACAAGTCCAGAGTAACCCTCAACGATAAAGAAGTCTGGTCTGGTGCAGGCGGAGCAACCTCTGCTTCATTCAAGATTAAGAAGGGTGGCAGGTACCAGATGAAAGTGGAGCTATGCAACAAAGACGGGTGCAGCAACAGTGAATCAACAGAAATCATTGTAGCAGATACTGACGGCAGCCACTTACCGCCATTAGAGTTTTCGATTGGAGAGAGGAACAAACCATTCAAGCAGACTTCTGGGAAGGTTATAGGAGCTTACTTTGTGGAATGGGGTGTGTATCCTAGGAAGTTCCCCGTCGACCGTGTGCCTGTCCCGAACCTGACACATCTTCTGTACGGTTTTATCCCAATTTGCGGTGGTGATGGCATCAATGACAGTTTGAAGGAAATCGAGGGCAGTTTCCAAGCTCTACAGCGCTCTTGTAGCGGCCGAGAAGATTTTAAAGTCTCCATTCACGACCCCTGGGCTGCACTACAGAAGCCGCAAAAAGGCTTGTCGTCTTGGAACGAGCCTTACAAGGGTAACTTCGGTCAGTTGATGATGTTGAAACAGGCTAAGCCTGACCTGAAAATTCTTCCTTCAATTGGAGGCTGGACATTGGCCGATCCGTTCTTCTTCTTCACTGACAAAACCAAGAGAGATCGATTCGTTGGTTCCGTGAAAGATTTCCTACAGACTTGGAAATTCTTCGATGGAGTGGACATTGACTGGGAATTCCCTGGAGGCAAAGGTGCCAACCCTGACCTGGGCGGTCCAGAAGACGGCAAAATTTACGTGCAGCTCATGAAGGAACTCCGCGAAATGTTGAACGAGCTTACTGCTGAAACTGGCAAGAAATACGAACTGACTTCCGCTATCAGCGCTGGTTGGGACAAGATCCAAGTCGTAGACTACAGCAAGGCACAGCAATACATGGACCATATCTTCCTCATGAGTTATGACTTCAAGGGAGCTTGGTCGAACGACACCCTCGGACACCAGACACCTCTTTACGCGCCTGCGTGGAATCCAAAAGAGACTTACACCACTGACTTCGGCACCAAGTTCCTTCTCGCTCAAGGAGTGAACCCCAAGAAAATCGTCGTTGGCGTAGCTATGTACGGACGAGGCTGGACTGGCGTACAAAACTACGAAGGTGACAACCCCTTCACAGGTAACGCTACTGGGCCTGTCAAGGGAACATGGCAAGATGGTGTCGTGGACTACAGAGAAATAGCCAATGAAATAGCTCAAGGCCAATGGGAGTACCATTATGACAGCGTCGCGGAAGCGCCCTACGTATTCAAGAAAGCGACTGGCGACCTAATCACTTACGACGATGCGAGATCTACGATCGCTAAGGGTAAATATGTGAGGAACAACAAGCTGGGAGGATTGTTCGCGTGGGAGATAGACGCTGACAATGGAGACTTACTGAATGCAATGAATATAGGACTCGGAAACAGCTCGTGATTAAATCGGATGGAATTTGAACTAAAATGTGATCGTAATCGTAAGCTAGCATTAGGTGAGAGGTCTCAAAACGTATAAAAAATTAAAATTAAATACAAATTGTACGACTGAATTATTTAATTGATAAGTTATTAAATAATACAAATTTTAATATTTTTGTTTCTTTATCATTATCAGTTACAGCACACATACATACATCATATTACAACATAGTATATTTATCTTATCGCACAACACTGCGACCGAAACCGTGAACACACCTATGTATTCTAGGATAGTAAAGCCTCTCAGAATAAACATACCTAAATCACGAAATGATGACACATGACCTTCAAACCAATATAGGTAAAGGTCAAATGTCAATGCTCAAAAATCTCTGTTGTACTCGTATGTTCCACAATGTATAGAAATAAATGTATACCTATTAGTAAAATAATCTAGAGCCGCTCAGAAATAATTATAGGTAAAAACGAGTTAAGTTCAAAAGATAGATATTTACATAAAACACGACATAAACAACTAAAGATCCTTCGAAAAGTTTTATAGAGTTTTACTATGCAAACTGACATGGTTTTAACAAACTCTTTGATTTTAACACATTTTTTGTTTTCCTAATCTTGTCGTCTAACTGACGTACAAAGAAATTAAAAGAAAACAAGGTAAAAAAAATACAAAAACAGTACCGAATCGAGCACCGCCTCCTTTTTTGAAGTCGGTTAATTAAACGTCGATCGTCAATCGGTGGTCGTCGTCGATTAATTATGTATAAATAAAAATAAAGTTTAAGATTTTTCGTTCTCTAACATTTTACTTACTTTGCATACCTACCACATTATAGCGTTGCAACTCGTTTCAATAAATGTAGAACAGAATTGTAAATTCAGGGTCTTGCGTATCGGTATCGATGGCCACAAAGAGGTCATTGTACTCATTATTGAGTACAAGTTTTATTATGGGGCCAACACTAAAATCGCGAAATAAAAGTCAGCTGTTCCTTACATTTTCGTTGACAGTCAAAGACTTATTCTAATGAACAGCTGATTTATTTCCCGATTTCAGGATGGCCCATAGTAAAAGTAATGGACGATGAGTACAATGGTCTCTTTCGACGTAGTAATATTGATACGCATACCTGTTCCCGTATGCGTAGGATTTGTAATTTTTAGTTGAAAATTTCACAGGACGCTCGTATTTGTAGAGAAAACCAAAATTTGCGGGATGTATGAAAATGCTTATAGTAACAAATCTACGAAAATTACGTAGAGGAAACGTTGGCCAAACGTTAACAGCAGGTAGCTACGATCTTGACCCTTGTACTCGTACGTAAGCTACAACACAAAATGTTGTCGATTTGGAAGAAGTAAACTAACTGTATTGCTGTCCTTAGCTAACATGCCTAGTAAAAAAGTGACAGCAATATTTTAATTAGTTTAGACCTGTCAAATACAGCCTTCAAAATTGACCACAACGAGTATTCGAGCTTTAGAGGTACAAACTAAAACATGTTTATGATTTTTTTTAAATTATTGTCAGTGTCACTCGGTATGCTCAAATCCAAATCTGCTCAGCCGTTTAGAAGTTTTGGTGGAATAAAGGAACTCACTTACATACAAATACATGTAAACATTACACTCCTTTTTTGGGCAGTGTAAAAATACGCCCTTAAAAACATACTTATTCGACCTTTACCCTTCTGTTGAGGCAGTCAGTCAAAAAGTTAGGAAAACTGGAATACCGAAAGGACCATCTAATTAAAAACGCCTTTAGTAGTAACTGAAGTTAAATGACGTTTGTTTGCTTAAACAACGTTTTTAAGTAAGACACAAATAAATTAAAATCAATGATGTACTAAAAGCTTGCCAAAAAATGAGGTTTAGCTAAACAAGTAGCTCCTAAGACTGTTAAGAACATTAAATAGAAATTAATGGATGCGTTGATTTATGTTTAATAAAACTGTGTCAATAGCTTAATGACATTTTTATCAAAACAATATTGGGGCCACTAAATCTAGATTTTCTTTTTTATGGTAGTAATTGTTTTTTGTATGTTAAATGTATTGTATACAACCTGTCAATTAAAAATAAAAACAAAGATAATAATTTAGTCAAATAACCCATCCCTGACTGTATCTGGTACAAAGGTGCCCATGGTGCTGGCAGCATTTCCACGCTGGATGGTGGTGGCCAGTATTTGAATCAGGAACTAGCCGGAGCAGGAGTCACCTATCCTTTCCTTAGGGCGCTCTATCTCGGGACTAAAATTTTTGGCTTCGCCTTCGGTTTTATAAGGTAGATAAGATAGTTTTTTTATTTTTTCAGAATAATGTTTGCGTTTAACCGTACCCTTAGGACTAGGACCTGGGTATGTCCTTAAACTGCAACCAGACCCACCGGAGGATGGGCAGCAGCGTCCTCGTGGTTAACGGTGGTGACCATTCTGCGATCCCCAAGCCGCCTGCCAAGCGTGGGGATTGCAACACCCCTCTATAAAGAGGGAGGCCTTCGTCCAGCAGTGGACGTTTTATGGCTGACGACGAACCGTACCCCTGGGTTAAGCAATCTTCGAGCATATATCATTGGAGGTGGTAAACCAAGGCGAAAATGTATGTGATCAGTGCCTATAATATACCCTTAGTGTTATGAATTTGTTTTAGTGTGCACGAACAGGTTTTTTATGATATGATACGTAGTTGACTTGCAAGTGTGCCAAGCATGTTTACCTCGTCCCCCGCAAAAATAGGCAGAAAATTTTGTTGGCCGGTTGATTGGTATCTCCACTGCTTCGGTATTTTCAGTTTTTCGGCTAAGGACCAATATTGTGAGGAAACTAGCTTGCGTTTGGAGACACCCTACCCAATATCACAGAATAAAGAATAGTGCTACGTACCAATATTAGGATACATACCTAATATGTAACCACTTTCGTATTTTGTTAGGCTTTTAGCACAGTTTAGCTGCTGTTTTTTATGTACACGGTTTGTACTTTTGTGAGCGCTAATCGGAAATAATAATAGCTCGAAGGGTTTGCAAGTTGAAGTGGCGCAGGGCACGCCACATCGCTCGAAGAACTGACAACCGATGGGGAAGAAAGCTTCTTGAGCGGCGACCGCGAACCGGAAGACGCAGTGTAGGAAGGCCTCCCACTAGGTGGACCGACGACATTGTAAAAGTCGCGGGCAACCGGTGGATGCAAATGGCAGGTTGTCGTACAGTGTAGTGGTTTAAGGGGGAGGCCTTCGTTCAGCAGTGGACGTCTTCAGGCTGATGATAAATCGGAAATACATTTTTTGCCAGTGCTACCTACAATAAAACATAAATAACTACATAAAACTGATTAAAAAGTTAAGTTGGCTTTGATTTGGAAGTTTTAATACATGTTGTATGTGGGTGATTAAATTCCACAAGATTAAAAGAAAAAAATAAAAAATAGGTCACCCCTGTTCACCTGGGTGCTTTAATTCCAAGGTGAACAAAGGACACCAATAATGTCGAAACATATCACCCAGGTGATATCACCTAGGTGCAATAACTCCAAGGTGAAATAAAGAGACTTTAATTTGGGTGAATGTACCCAGGTGAACAAAGTGGATAAACCTGCATTAGACGATGGAACCATCTGGGCTGGTCGTTATTCAGTAGTGCTAGGTATCTTCCAGGCAAGCGTGCTTCTCTATACCTTGTCTACGCACTGGTGACGCAAGGTCAAACACGATCCCATTTGAAATAAAGCTATTCCGATTACTATAAACATTATCATCATAATCAGTCTATCATAGTCCAGTCTAGCTTTACAAAGGCACGATGTACTACTCACCACTACAAGGCACTATATACTATACTACTATAGAAATATCCATGTACCTATAATTATAATAATAATATAATTATAAGTATAATTATTAAGGTAACATTTTTTTTTGTGTAATCTTCAAGGCGCAGGCCACACAGAACTAGCGTCGGGCGCGGACATAGCACGGGCGGCTTGTCATTCCATTCAAATTTCATATTAAACTCATTGTAATAAGGCATACATCGAATGACGTTAATCGGGCGTATCTGAATTGTGTTATTTAAATGTATTTTAGTATGAATTTTGAATGGAAACCGTGCCATGTCCTGTGTTCTGTGTGGCCTGCCACTAAGCTTCCAAGCTAAAGAAACGCCTGGTGGAAATCAAATACAGTTACGCATGCTTGTATGTTCATTTTTATCACATCTATTCAATAATACTTACTTTGCTCCTCGCAAACAGGGCAGAAATGAGCTCTTTTCCGCCCTAGGGAGGAAAATAACTTTTCCTCCCTCCGGGCAGTGATTTGAATTTGGAATGTGGATATTTTTAGTAAAAATTCCAATCACCAAAGAGATCAACCACGGACATTGTATGAACAAGTAACAGACTGTTTAAAAAAGGAAGGCGCGCGCAAAATCGCGCTGCACGCGCGTCGGGCTCTGTTTTCACTCTTTGAAAAAGGTCACCGGGTGTAATCGAAACTATAGTCAGAGTATCCGATTTAATTAAACGTGAGTATTCCCGTATAAATAAAACAAAAAAAAAAGTTTGTGAAAAAACACAAAAACGAGCGAAATGCATTCCGCCTTCGTTCGAAATAGTTTACTCAAATTAGGATTCAACTTTGTTTTATTTTAACTCAGTGTATCTTCCTCAATAAAAAGTGAGACGTGAGAGTGAGTAGTGAGAATGAAATAAACGTAGGTAGGTACTATTCTTATTCATTAGTAGCACTTACTTATTCTCATAGAGAGTGATAAAAAGTAGAGTGTCCACCTCGGGATCAACACTATTTTTAAGCTCGAGTACTTTGAATCCCTCGCTGCGAACAGGATTCTACTCTAGAATCCTTTGCTACGCTTCGAAACACTCTCGCCTTAAAAATAGTTGTTTCCTCCCTTGGTAAACAATCTACTATTTTGCTTCTTTTTAACGACAATAATGCTGCCTATTTTTAAGCCATCCATCATGGCGCATGTTCGATACATTTTCAATAAGGATTTCAGATAGACCGTATTTATTTATTTATACATGAAATATATACTAGAACAATGAACCTAAAACTAAAAATCTTAAAAAAATATAATATAATAACTAAAATATATTATTAAAAGGAGTCCCTTTAGGCAAGGTTCCGAAGATACTGGCAGCGTTCCCCCTTTGAATAGCTAGACTAATTCTTTGTCCAAGGTAGCTGCCAGCTCTTCGGTCCCTTGTGATGTCGACTAACCTTTTTGCTATTTCATTAAAAAGCAGACTAGGGATTTTTTTTAATTTTTGGTATAATAATAGTACCTACAGATTTGAATATACTTACAGGTCTACGCGTATCGGCATTACTATGCCGAAACAAGGATATTTTGCATTATGTAGGTTTTTTCAAGATGTTTTCCTTCACTGCTACGCCAGTGGAATGGATTTTAAAAATCAGTATTAAACCTTTATATTCCAAAAAACTTATTGGTACCTGCACAGGATCGAAATCACGACCTGACGATTCCAAATAACGTCTTATCCGAATGGGCTACCATGGCTTTTTTACATTTTTATGCAAACTTTCCAAATCACCAATCCGCTAGCCCCGTCGAATGAATGCAACAAGTTTTACCAACCGGTATGTCAACCCGTCTAACGGCACCCTCGCATTGTCAGCAAATGTTCGGTACTCGCGCGACACCAATACGAACTCATTTGAATAATCTTTATTATTCTTTGATCTTTATTTAGATTACCTACATACTTACTCACCGTAAGTAACCGACATAGCTCGCAGGGTTTGCAAGTTGAAGTGAAGTGTGCAGGCCAGATCGCTCGAAGAACTGATAACAGATGGGGAAGAACGGTTCTTGAGTGGCGACCGCGAACCGGAAGACGCAGCTTAGGAAGGCCTCCCACTAGGTGGACCGACGAAATTGTAAAAGTCGCGGGCAACCGATGGATGCAAATGGCTGGTTGTCGTACAATGTGGCGCTCTAAGGGGGAGGCCTTCGCTCAGCAGTGGACGTCTCCGGGTTGATAATGATGATGATGACATACTTACTCTTAGTCACTAGTGTTTTTGTTATAGACACTGTTGTGGTAGGATATTCTTGAAATTAGCCTCACAAGGAGTCAACTGACTGACATGTAAACATACTAATTTGTTATGTAGACACACAGGAGAACTAATACCACGTATTCTTTTAGATTTTTCCTTTTTTATTCAACTAAAACTATATCCAGAACCACCGGAGGACGGGCAGCAGCGTCTTCTTGGTTAACGGTGGTCTGCGATATCCAAGCCGCCAAGCGTGGGGTTTATGGCGACTCCTCCCTATTAATGGCAAGGCTTTCGTCCAGCAGTGGACGTCTTAAGGCTGGCGATGGCGATGATGATGATTCAACGGAGTGACGGTACGAGCGAGACTTTCGCCTGGCGGTAAGCATCACGTATGCCCATAACAGTAGCAGTGCCAGAATTAAATACAATTATATTAATTAGATCTGGGGTTACTATTACTTGGGCTGATCATGCACTTACAGAAAATAATTAGTCTTAATTGCCACACACAATCCTGCGCCGCACTGCACTGCGCTCACATGATGAGAGCATGAGATATTAGATGTTAAATCTCTTCATGCCCACTAATTTCTCTGGTATCATTGATCTTCAAACCGAAACACAGTAATGCTTGCACACTACTGCTTTGCGGTTGACTGTGTGGTACTTCCCCAAGCGGACTCTGCAATACCCACCGATATTTATTTATTTATAATAGAGTCCTACCACTGCTGATATTTCTAGGCATAAAGATTGAAGAAGAAGAAACAGAACGGTTTGAGAACAGATTGTTTGAAAAATTTAACTATATATTTTTTTAGAGACGCTCTGATAGAGGTCAGAGTATATTACTAAGTGAATAAAAAGTATGTTATTGCGACGGAAACCCATTGATTGCTCGTATGAGGTTCAAGTCCTGCCAGAGTTCATAATTTTTCTTAATCTTTAAACTTTAACTTTTCCAAGGCAAACTTGCTATATACAGATGTATATATAGTATGTATACCTATTCAAATTTTCCACTAATTGTACCTAAGTATCAAGTATTTAACGGTCAAAGGCGCTTATGAAAATGAATATTTACAAGTAAAAATTTCACGCACAATATTATCTATGTGGTCAAATCATTGAGCTAATAACAATAGAGTCACAAACGTGCAAAAAAATGTCCGCGCCAAAACTCGGCGCACGCCATACAGTGCACCGACTTTTTGAACGACTTGAACTACGACAAGCATACATGGAACACTACTACATTGGACAAGCGACATAACGTCGAAATTCGAACAATTGTGAACTATATAAGTATGTACATTGTACAACGGCACTCGGACGTTTTTTGACTGTTTTCACTTAGAGATTGTGACTCTTTAGATATTAGCTCAATGGATCAAATACATCTAAATATTCAAAAATCTTTATTGATAAAAAAACATGTACAAAGTATATAAGTATTCTATCAGTTATCTGGTTTCCATAGTACAAGCTTTGCCTAGTTTGGGGTTATAAGGCGCTCTGTGAAATGTCTACCTTTTTTTTATTTATAAAAAAAAATGTTACTCTGGATCACACTAGGATCGGAGGAATGGCAGATACAATGTGGTGGTCTAAGGCGATCGAAGATGGTGACTGACTGACTCATCACTAACTGAGCGACAGAATCTATGGTTTTTTTACAACACCATTTTGTTTTTGCTGGAAGTGTCTTGTGTTTGTTCTTGTGTCTTGTGTGTCTTCTGTTCCGTGCTACACTGGTCCAAGGGCACACATTTGTCGATCTTCTTATCCCTCACGGTACCATCGTCGCAGTAGCAGGCGGAATAGTCGCAGAGTTTGCCCCGTTCTAGCTCAGGTTTGGGCTGGTCGCACGTTGGTTCTGGTCTCTTTTCGCTGCACCCGGTGGTGTACGCGTGAGTGCCTACAGGGCACTCTTTGTAACCTAGGAAACAATATAATAAATTGTCAAGACATGACATGTAATGATACGCTTTACAACCAATTCCAATTTCAATTTCGACGACCTGGATGACATCTTCATATTTCTATGATTTTAAAGCTTAAACAGGAAGAAAAATTATGACCTCTGGCAGGACTCGAACCTGCATACGAGCAGTCTCTAGTTCTTCCTGTTTAAGCTTTAAAATTATAGAAATACCATAAGTGTGGAATCACTTCATACAAAAATATTCAAGAAAAAACTTCATATTTTTCCAGTTATTTTGATTTCAAAACCAAACTAGTGAACCGATTTCGATAACATTTATATGTGACCACTTCTGAAGTATCAAAAAAACACCAAACAAAGTATCATTAAATACAATTATATTTGGCGGAGTAATCGCGTAGCATACATACAAAAAAACAAGCAGTCTAATTGAGAACCTCCGTTTTTGAAGTCGGTTGAAAAATTGTTGACATGTTTTTCTGGATATGAACTAAAACTGCATCCAGAACCACCGGAGGACGGGCAGCAGCGTCCTCTCGGCTAACGGTGGTGAGCATTCTGCGATCCCGAAGCCGCCTGCCAAGCGTGGGGATTATGGCAGCCCTAGTGCAGCAGTGGAAGTCTTCTGGCTGATGATGATGGTGATGACACTTTTATTTTTATTATTTGTAGTTTATTTTGCTTATTTTCGATCTAAGGAAAACGTTAACAGGCAGGTAAGCCCAGAGAGATATTATCAGCAAACCTGTTGCTAAGTGCCTTCCTCAAGGTTGTTCAACTATAATTACGTATGAGTGTATTGGAATAGAGCTTTGCAAATATAAGGTAACTTTAGTCGTGACTACAAAGATGACATTATCTGTAGAAAGACCCTGAGGGCCTAACTATATGCGTCAGCGCGCAAAGCGCCAATAAACTGCATTTGAAGCGGCCGGTCACGTATCCGAAATGTTCGGCGGCGCGGTCGCTTTTATAAATTGCACAAAGCCGCGGCGCCGCAGTGGGTGCTATTTTGACGCGCGGCCGCGCTGCTTCATAATATGTTAAAGCTTTTGGGCCCTTATAACCCAAACATATGCACACGACGCGGGCCTGGGACGCGACTGGGACGCGCAGCCTCCCAGCCGCAAAATAAAGCGTCCGCGGCGCCGCTTTGCGCATTATATAAAATCGACCGCGCCGCAAAACATTACGCAATCGCTACCGGCCGCTTCAAATGCAGAAGTAGTACTGGACACGTACAAACTCGCACGTGCGGCCGGCCGCTCGACTTCGCCGCGTCTGCGAGCGGCCGAGTCGCGCGGCCGGCAGCCAAACCGCTCGCGCTGTCGCTATAACTGGACGCGTATGGCTTTGTGTAAACTCATAGTGCAGCGGCCGCACCGTTTGGTCGCGCGGACTCATATGTTTAAGCCCTTAGACTTAACGCTTGAGTCAACTGTATGCACAATTTGTATTATTCTGGCAGGACACTGCTGCCCGTCCTCCGGTGATTACGGGTGCAGTTAAAGGACATTCCCTTGGGTATCTCTTACTCTCACTCTCATCAGCCAGAAAATGTCCACTGCTGGACGAAGGCCTCCCCCTTAATAGGGAGGTGTTGCCATAATCCCCATGCTTGGCAGACGGCTAGGGGATCGCAGAATGTTCACCGCCGTTAACGGAGAGGACGCTGCTGCCCGTCCGCCGGTGGTTCTTGTTGCAGTTTTAGGACATACCCAGGTCCCAGGGTATCTACCAACAATTAACTGAGCCACAGGCCCATAGCGGTGGAAATGGCTCAATCGCTCTTCAAGGGTTGTACAGCAGTGAACTACTTAAGATAAGCATAATCGTAAATGACGTTAGCATAAGCATAATCAGCCTTTTTAGGGCTATTGGGCCATTTTTGGCTTATTCGGCCAAATTGGGCCTATTCGGGGCGATTGGGTCATTTCTACTTACCTTTCTCCTTTACTTACTGGCTTAGTTTTACAAGTATCAGCTATCTGGTTTTTATTAATCAAGCTTTGCTTAGTTTTGGGCTAGATGGCGGTGTGAGAAAAATGACCACTGATATTTATTTATTTATTTACTTCTTCTTGGATTCACATACACCATTCAGTTTTTTCTCCAGACTTAAGCAGTTTCCTAACGATGTTTTCCTTCACCGAGAAGCAAAAGGAAAGGAGAAAGGATGAAAATCCAATGAAAAAATTACTTACAACGTCCCATAATGTAGATGCATCCCCGAGGATATAACACCGTATCAGCCAACGACAAAGTCACAAGACCTAACAAACACAGTACCAAAATGCACTTCATTTTTATTACTTTATATTATTTAGTATGAAATTTTGTCTTCTTCTGACGTACGTCTGGAATCGTACTGACCGGTAGAGCTTTAAATAGGTCTTTATATCATCTATTTTATGGAATTACTTGTTTGCTAAACCGGTTATCTATAAAGCAATGACTCATGTAACCTTTATACACCTTGAACCGTTTAATAAACGTCTTATTGTTGTTGCGTAGATTACACAGATAATAATATTCTTTGGTACAAAATGTCAGATCTCAATGTACAATGTAATGAAATTAAATACTTTAGTTATGCTTTACTTACCTTGTAGCAAAAACCAAAATGCCCGATATTGAACCAAAAAATATTTTAGTAAAATTGATCATATATTTTAGCTTTTTATTTTTCAGAAAACATGATTTTGAATGTTAGACTCATAGAAAAAAAATTCAAAGTAGACACTAAATTGGTATTTCGATTAGCTAGAACTAAAATACATTATGAAACCATGTGAAATTTATCCTAGATTTTTTTACTACTACTTTATTAGATAGAATACGATTAACGATTACAGTATTTCTTTGTTTTTTCAGCGAAACAAGTTAAAGCGGTCATCAGGGGGATGACCAGAGGCAAATCTCCTGGACACGACGGGCTCAGCATCGAACATCTAAAATATACTGGCACCCGTATTCCGAGGGTTCTGTCCTTGTTGTCCCGCCCATCACCCTAAACGGCTTGAGCATTAATCGGGTTTCACAATTTAAATATCTGGGACATTATCTTACCGACGACCTTAAAGACAATGTCGATATAGAGCGGGAGCGTAGGGCACTGGCGGTCCGAGGTAACATGCTGGCCCGTAGGTTCGTCCGCTGTACGGACTTGGCTACGGCGAAAGCCGTGAGCTCAGGCGTACTGCCAGGGGATGTACACGGGCGGTCTGTGGGCTGCTTATACCAAAAGATCGCTAAATGCCATACGTGTCCAATATAATAATATTTTCAGGTTGATGTTGGGACTCCCTCGCTGGTGCAGTGCCTCCGAAATGTTTGCGCAGACGTGTACTGACGGTTTCCACGCCATCATACGCAAAAAAGTCGCGTCATTGATGAGGAGGGTGCGAGGGAGTTACAACAGCATCCTGCAAATTGTTGCTGAAGACCTGCGTGCGCTTTTGCTGAGGCATTTGGTCGGAGTGATGATCAGATAAGATCTTTATGTTATTCTGGCTTTGTCCCGGCGGAGTGCCTCTGCACAAGGGCATATCTTTTATCTTTTATTTTGTATTTAATTTATATGTATACTAACAAAATAGTTTTGTAAGTTTTAAACCTTTTGTTACTAACCCCTGGATCCCAGTTATCTTAATAAATAAAATTTGAATTTGAATTTATTATATTTTTCAAAACAAAGAAAAACCTACAAAATTTTACAATGCAAGCGCTCGCGCCTACTGTTTAGTGCCTACCGTTTACCCGCCAGGACGTACGTCGCTACAAGCGGGCCTTAATATTACAGAAATAGATACTAAATTAAATTAAATCAAATTAGAATTATTTAATTACTCGCAAATTATTTTTATTTATTATTTTATAATTATTATTTAATTATTTACATTTTATTTGCTTAGAGTAGGCACTAGTACAGGTTTGTGGTATACAGGGTTAGTTCTAATCAGTTGGGCATATTCTGTAGGTATATCAAAACAAACAACTTTTACTATGGGGCCAACATTGACTGCCTTATAGCTCAGTTGGTAGCATGTCTGCCTTCAGAGCTGTAGCGTGGGGCGTGGGTTCGCGTGGGCTCGACCCAGGAAAACTTATGTGACGAACATAGCTGATGTTTGTTCTGTGTCTTGGTGTAGTATGTATTAAAAGCAGCAACGCTGTATGCATATTATAAGTATGTATTTACAAAAATATATATATATAAGTATTCTATCAGCTATCTAGTAAAAATAGTATAGTTTTAACATTGTAATCGTGGAAAAAATATCATCTGTTCTATACAAAAAGTTAATCGACCTTGGGCAAAATGTATGGAACAACTGTTTTTTTTGCGATTCAATGTTAGCCCCATAGTTAAAGTTGTTTGTTTTGATGTACAGCATATGCCCTTAAAAGGATACTAACCGATTACAACTAACCCTGTATAATGTCCCAGGGAGATGATAAAACGCAGATTTGATCATAGCCGGTGATGTTAAAATAATAATAATTTTAAAATAAGTAATGAACAAATTCACATCACATCATCAGCCGAAGACATCCAGTGCTGGACGAAGGCCTCCCGCTAAATATGGATAGGGAGGAGTTACCATAATCCCCACGTTTGGCAGGCGGCTTGGGGATCGCAGAATACTCACCCCCGTTAACCGAGAAGACGCTGCTGCCCATCCTCCGGTGGTTCTGGATG
Organism: Erannis defoliaria; assembly: GCA_905404285.2. NCBI lineage: Eukaryota > Metazoa > Arthropoda > Insecta > Lepidoptera > Geometridae > Erannis > Erannis defoliaria. Next base: position 2,082,723 of record FR990066.1, on the reverse strand, counting down.
CAGTTGTACGACATACCCAGGTCCAATCCCAGGATCACCAATCTATCACAACCTTACTCCACCTGTCTTCACAGCACCCAGCAACTGGTCCTGCATAGTTCTAAGGCAAAGTGCTCATAGTATGAAATTTCTGCTAAGTATCGGTATTATAATTTGTCAATCAAAATGAAAACGGGAGACAAGACTTTTAATACAAAAAATAATTAATGAATTATACGTTAAAACAACAAAATTGTTCAGACTTATTCGTCCCCGGATTCAGAGGAGAGTCCACACTCGTGGATTGGCACGCATCTGTTACTCATCTGGTCCCTGACAGTGGGAGGGTTACAGTAACAAAGGTTCGAGTAAACGCACACCATGTTTCTTATTGGCAGAGGTTTGGGGTCGTAGCAGGTGGGCTCCGGAAGGCTGTGCTCGCTGCATTCCACATAGCCTCTGTGCGTTCCTTCTGGACAACCTGCGGCACCTGGAAAATAAAAACATGCTTACTTAGGCAAACAAGAGCTCTTTGGGGATCTCCTATCAGCCAGAAAACGTCCACTGCTGGACGAAGGCCTCCTTGGGCTCTTTGGGGATCTGTGTGATTTAAATGAAGACCCGCAGTTTAGGTAATGTGTTCTCGAAAACAGTGATAGTGTGGTACTAGGTCTCGCCACGAAATGAAATGCGACGTCACAAAGACAAAAATAAGGGCTTACATTTAAAAAGTGTGGGTATGATGTAGGTTTTGTATGTAATAAAGATTTTGTGGTACGACTCTATTGCAGAGTCACCTAGAGAAGAACCACACATTTGCCGGTTATTCAACCGATAAGCAGTATTATGTGAGCATTGGTGTGTTTCGGTTTGAAGGGAAATGTTTCCAGAGAAATTACTGGACATGAAGAGATTTGACATCTAGTATCTCAGGGTGAAGAGCGCAGTGCAGTGCCGCGTCAGATTTTCATCGCAAATTCACACCAGCTTCCTTACCACCAAACGAACATCTTGCTCGTCTAGGCACTCCATTTGGTTCTATCTAAAGCTACTAGGTAATCATAAGATTACTAAGAATGTGTCCAATAACATGCTTCCTAAAGTCACTTTGGTTTGATAGCATGCTCTTAATCTATTATCATGGAATATAAAGAGTCATAGTATAGAGTGGATAGAGGTCAATAAAATTACCCGTGGACCCGTTAACGGGTTGAAACTGAAACACCGGTCCGGGTCCACGGGTAACAGCTCTGTTCTTCAGGGTCAGCACTTGAACTGTATTTTACAATAACATAATCATTTCACTTCGCTAACTCGAACAGTTTTGTTCTTGTTAGCCGTCTATCTATATAAGCGTGATCAAGGTATTCACTATTACATTGGTTATATCACAAATGTGCAAATGCATGATGCATGTACATCTGCAATTGTGCAAGTATAAGACCAGGGAGGCATTGATTGTTTGGGAGACATAAGAAGGAACAATAAGTACCCATTTTATGATGTCCTAGCATAACGATACAGAGAAAAATTAAGAAACATTCAACTAGATAAACATTACTATAGGCTATTTTATTTCGAAGAAAAAAAATACTAAAAGCAGAATTTGTATTTAGTGATGCATGAATAAAGGAAAGGTCAGCGAGATCTATTAGTGGATGGATAAGTACTTACAACCTCCCATAACGTTTGTGCAGTCAGAATAAAACTTCTTGGCAGCTTCTGACGTCGTCAAACCAAACAAACATATCAACAGAAAACACTTCATATTATGTTCGTTATTTTCCTAAAATTATACGAAACTAAATAAGAAACAGGAAAAATACACGACGCTCGGTTTGATTTCTGTCTACGAACTGCGTGGCTGACTATTTTTTTTAACTAGGCTCTCAATTCATTTATACTTACAGGGTTACGAGTAAAGGTCGTCGTCGTTAGCCATAAAACGTCCACTGCTGGACGAAGGCCTCCCCCTTTATAGAGGGGTGTTGCCATAATCCCCACGCTTGGCAGGCGGCTTGGGGATCGCAGAGCTCACCACCGTTAACCAAGAGGACGCTGCTGCCCGACCTCCGGTGGGTCTGGCTGCAGTTTAAGGACATACCCAGGTCCAGGTCATCAAGGTATACTTAGCTAATAAGCTAATTAGCTAAGTATACCTTTACTCTTATTACCTTCCTTTTCCTTTTCTTTTTCCTTTACCTTTATATCCTATTGGATTGGATATAAATGTCGTTGGACGCAACATTGTGAAAATTCTTTTACCGACTTCGAAAAAGAAGGGGGTTCTCAATTAGATTGTAGTTGTTTTTTTAATGTTTGTTACTCACCTAGGTGATATCACCTAGATGCAATGATTCTGAGGTGCTATGAAGTAACTATAATTTCCACTTTGTTCACCTAGGTGATTTCACCCAGGTGAAACAGTGGAATAACCCTCAGAACTCCGTCATTTCCAAAACGAATTCAAATATTTTTTTTTTAATTTAAATGTATATAAGTTGCATCATAATGGTTAGTGTAGATATATCGCTTTTAAAAAAAATACAACCGACTTCACAACATCTACATATTTTCTAGTAATTTTGATTTAAAAACCAAACTACTGAACCGATTTCGATAAAATGTATATGGGACCACCTCTGAATATTACCTACCAAACAAAAATAGAAACATCAAAATCAGTTCATAATTGGCGGAGTAAACGCGTAACATACATACAAAAAAAAACAGTCGAATTGAGAACCTCCTGTGAACCTCCTGTTTGAAGTCGGTTGAAAACCCTGATAATTATAATAAATGTTTTTAATTGAGAATCATTAGAGAACGATAAAACTAACCTGTTCAACAGGATCATGATCTATCGATTAAAAGTCAATAAGTCAAAGAATAGGTATAGGTTCCTAAATCAATATTTCCAAGTACTTAAAAAGATGTTGATTCACTCACATAAAGGCATTTTCCTCACACCATGTCAATTTTAATGGCAAGGAAAAATGTACTACTCTAACTGGTTTGGTTTTGTCGTTTGACTGACAACATGAAAACTAAGGCTGCGTTTCCACTGAGGCAGAGCTGAGCGGAGCTATGCGAGAATCGATCAATCACGGAAGTTGAAATAAAATTACATGTTTTGTGATTGGCAGATTCTTGCACGGCATAAGCGTGTTTCTTGCTTGGAGGATCTAGCTCCCTCTCTATATAATCAAAGATTTCTTGGAATCACTAACTCTAGCAATGGTAATAGAACCGATCTTGTTATCCGCGGTGCAGTTTTTACGTCGTATAGATAAGTTTGACTAATATAATCTATAACTATAAAAGGCTTTGTCCTGACTGACTGACTGACTGACTGACTGACTGACTGACTGACATATAGACAACGTACAGCCCAAACCGCTAAACGTAGAGACTTGAAATTTGGAGGGTATATTTTTGGAGAGGTGTAAATGCCCACTAAGAAAGGATTTTTCGAAAATCAACCCCGAAGGGGGTTAAATGGGGTGTTAAAGTTTGTATGAAACTTTTTATTCTCTGGTTCGATTGATACAAAACTTGGTATACATACTATAAAAATAAGAAGATACGGGTGTCACAGTTTTTTCAAAATCAGCTCCCGTTAGTATAAAAAAAAACTAAGTTTTAGTGATAGTACGTTTGTTTCTCCTTAACTTTGTAACGGCTGTACATATTAAAATGAAATTTGGTATAAGGATGGGGATAGATGTGGGAATGGGGGTGGGGGTGGGGGTGGCGATGATACTGGGAACGGAGACGGGACGGAGATAGGCATGTTAATATTAAGATTACAATTGGTATCGGGATGGGGATGGGGTGGGGATGGGTGGGATGGGGTGGGGATTTGGTGGGGACAGGTGGGGATGGGATGTGGATGTGGATGAGGCTGGAAACGGGGATGGGCGTGTCCATATTAAGATGAAAGTTGAAATCGGGATGGGGTGGGGATGGGATGGGGTGAGGATGAAGTTCGGGATGGGGATGAGGTAGGGAACGAGGATGGGGACGGGGATGGGCGTGTTCATATTAAAATGACATTTGATATCGGGATGGGGATGGAGAAGGGGGCGCATATAGGGATGAGGCTGGGAATGGGGACGGGGATGGGTGTATTTATTGGTCGGCTGAACAGATGGAGCTGCATTTTTGGATAGGTAGTTATAGCATAAGGTTCGGAAACGGACATAGGCTATTTTTTTGTAGGTCCACGCAGACGACTGTTTGACGGACATAATTATTATAGATACTGTACAGCCTAAGCTGCTAAATTATTTTTTTATGTTAAATTAACTTACTTTTAAATGCCTAAACTAAATTTTGAGTGGTGTAAACTTACACTCAGCTCAAGCTGTGGTAGCTTCAGTGAGATCAAGCTCGACTCACATTCTTGGGGTCGCGGGTTCGAACCCGGGCGAGCCCGTTCCAATTAGTTCTTTGAAACTTACGCATGGATAATACCACTGGCTTTTCGGTGAAGGAAAACATCATGAGGAAACCTACATATTTCCGGAGAAGAAATACGATAGTGTATGTGAATCCGCCAACCTGCACTGGGCCAGCGTAGTGAATATGGCCCAATCAGGGTTGGCCGATATACCATTAGTGTTAAGGGCTGATGCAGAGAAACGCACACTCAGCAAGGATTTTGAAAAATTCGCAAGGGGTTCAATGTATCATTAAAATACCATTTTGCCGAAACCATTCATTTAAGGCTGTTAAGTTTTTTGACTTAAGAGATAAGATAAAATAAACATAAACATGTTTCAGAATTTTCAAACAATTTCAAAACTAGAAGGCCACGGGTCAGTTTTTCATTTGAAAAAAATTGTTATATTTATAGATTAGCTAATCGAGTGTTTATGCGTAAGAAGATAAATGTTTTAAGCACATGTACTTGATCCGGTGCACGCACCAAGCACAGCGCTTTCGAAACGTCCATCCCGCGTCGGCTCAGATACGTTAAAACCCGAGTATAATGACGCGCTGTACCTCGAGCGCGCCCCACTCCAACCCACACCGAGTCTACCTAAGCGACCAGTGCAGCACTGTATTTTATCGAAGTTTCGTAATTCTTGCGATATTTTGGTGATCTTTTTGCGTTCTTTGTTATCTTACTTTTTCTGCTTAAGCTTATTTCATTTCATTTGTTATTTAGATTTCGTATAATTATCGTTATTTGTTCCTTTAATTGTTTAGATTGCTATTTAGTTTGTTATTAGTATTTTTTTTAAATTTTAGTTTTACATTACCAGATAAGTTAGGTAGAGTAGTGTTTTCCGTTGAGGAGCTGATAGATCAAATTTATCCAGACATAATGCATTTACAGAATAAGTCTAGGGATTGGTTTTGTGAGCGAGCAATTTTAACTCCAAAAAATGACCAAGCGGCTTACATAAATGACATGTTGCTGAAATCAATCGACGGGGAAGAAATGGTTTACGACTCTGTTGATACGGTATGCAATAATGATGATGCTGAAAACTATCCAGTTGAGTTTTTAAATTCATTAAGACCAGCGGGGCTACCATATCATAGGCTTATCCTGAAGAAAGGTACACCCGTCATGCTCCTTCGGAATTTAAGACCACCCAAATTGTTTAATGGAACCAGGTTACAAGTAAAAATGCTGCATCGTAATCTGGTTGAGGCCATCATTTTGACTGGGTGTGCCCATGGCGAAACAGTGTTTGTGCCGCGTATTCCCATGATTCCCAGTGCCAGGCTTCAATTTCCCCTAAAAGTTTGTTTTGCCATGACCATCAATAAGGCTCAGGGCCAAACTTTAAAATATGCTGGTATTGATTTAAGGCAGGACTGTTTTTCGCATGGTCAGTTCTATGTGGCTTGCTCGCGAGTTAGGTCCCCTAAAAGCCTGGCTATTTTAGCACCTTCCAACAAAAAACTCAAAAACGTTGTCTACAAAGAAATATTGTAATCTTTCGGGTCAAAGGCCCCGGCAACTATAGCGTCATTAGCAGACATTTTTAGGGTTCCGTAGTACTACGAGGAATTCTTATAAGTTTGTCATGTCCATCTGTCTGTCTGTTTAAAATTCAACAAGACGGCTTTGTTTTTAAGTAAGTATTGCAAACGCGACATGCCAAATTTGGTCATCCTCAAGCAAACTTAAAGACTTGCAAGCGGCTTGGAAAAAATGCAATAATATACGTATTTTAGTGATTCAATTGAGTTGGGCCCCGATTTAACCGAATTCCAGTATTCAACATTACTACGCGGGCAAAGCCGCGGGCAAAAGCTAGTATTATATAAAAATTGTATGGTATGAGCATGAAATATTATCTTCATATATATTATATCTTCATCGTGTGTGACGGCCTTTAGTCAAACTTATCTATACGACGTACAAACAGCACCCTTATCATGGACGTTCGCGATTCCGATTGCGATAGCATGCCATCCTGCTCGTACCAACCCACCGCGCCTTGGGTGCAAGGCGCGGTGGGTAAATCAATCAACCAAATCAACCTAAATCAATATTTCCAAGTACTTAAAAAGATGTTGATTCACTCACATAAAGGCATTTTCATCACACCATGTCAATTTTAATGGCAAGGAAAAAATTACTACACTAACTGGTTTGGTTTTGTCGTTTGACTGACAGTATGAAAACTAAGGCTGCGTTTCCACTGAGGCAGAGCTGAGCGAAGCGGAGCGGAGCTATGCGAGAATCGATCAATCACGGAAGGTGAAATAAAATTACATGTTTTGTGATTGGCAGATTCTTGCACGGCATAAGCGTGTTTCTTGCTTGGAGGATCTAGCTCCCTCTCTATATAATCAAAAGTTTCTTGGAATCACTAACTCTAGCAATGGTAATAGAACCGATCTTGTTATCCGCGGTGCAGTTTTTACGTCGAATAGATAAGTTTGACTAATATAATATTATATAAAAATTGTATGGTATGAGCATGAAATATTATAGTATCTTCATCGTGTGTGACGGCCTTTAGTCAAACTTATCTATACGACGTACAAACAGCACCCTTATCATGGACGTTCGCGATTCCGATTGCGATAGCATGCCATCCTGCTCGTACCAACCCACCGCGCCTTGCACCCTCCTGCTCGCGCACGCTCGCAATCAGAATCACGAACGTCCATGATAAGGGTGCTGCACCGCGTTATCTACGTCATTTGCGCTGTAAATGATATGTATGGCCTTAAAGGAAAAAATACTAGCAGTTCCATACATTTTGTCGATAGTGAATGTCAGTTTTCAATAGAACAACTTATTTTGTATCACTGGTTTGGCCCCATAGTAGAAGTTGTTCACAATGACGAGTACCACCCTTTCGGCTTAATAATACCGTACCTGTATACCTAATAATCTTTTGCAGGTTTTTCAAAAAGCCAAACATTTCATTTCCCGCATTCAAAGCCGTTGATTGACGTGCAACAAGCGTTTAATAAACGCCTCGCGCCATCAAAAAGAATATTTCTCTGAAGAAACGGGCGCAGTTTGGTTTCATCAAAGGCACCTTTATTACTAACGTGGCTTGTGACAGAGATCAACTGATGCACTAGCTTGTCTACTGGTTTTGCCTGCAGTATTTGTGTTTTGAATAAATAGTATTTGTGATTTAAATAAATATTGGTGTTCATTATACACAGCGCCATCTAGTCGACCACCTGGGAAATAGACAGCGGTCGACAGCCGCTGGAAGCCGCTGGGCAGACCGCCTGGGGATTGAGGCGTTGTAGAGTAGAGAATATGAATCGGTTAAGGGGGTGACCAATGCCAGAAATAAGAAAAAGGTGTATTTTGAAACACATAGTTTAATGATTAAGAACGTACATATTCAGATTAAAAAAATACTACAGGTAGGGAAAAAAACCTAAAGAAGCCGAGTAACCGAATAGAATTTTGAAAAATAATCTGCTTTATAAAAAAAATACAAATTACCAACAAAAAAAATTACAGTTTTAATTCAAATGCTCTAAATTATCAGCGACAACACCACATTATTTTTTACAAATTACATAACCAGACTAATGTTTTAGCAGAATAACCGTTTATTTTTTTTATTTCATGCCTATAGGCATTGAATAATTAAATAAAATCCCACCTAAATTGCTCAAAGCCATCATCATCAATTGTGTCGTGCGATTTACGGCTCTAAACTGATGCAAGACGCGCGGGTGAAATTGTGTATTTTCCTAGCATTAGGCGCGCTCTTAATGTAATGGCGTGACAATAATGCGTGGCAATGTATGAACGCCCTGATACTCGATGGAGTGACGATATACGGAGGACAGCTAGCAGAGGTTGAAAATGGATAGCTGAAGACTTAGAACACAACGAGAAGAATCAAGAATCACGGTATCGTTTCTTGTAAATGAATCAAAAATTCTGTTGCCAAGCGCCTGAAGATATTGTTCCAGGTCCAACAGTTTCTCCTGGCAGTCAGTAAGTACTTAATTTCAGGCTACGCGTCGTATGGTACAACTTGTATCATACAAATGCACTAAAAGCGAGATAAAGTATCTGGGGCCGTACCGTGAACTGCTTATAGCGGGACCGAATACGCTCAGCTGCCGACGCTGCGCGACTGTGAATTTTATCGCCTCGCAATAAGGTTCGAGGTCGCGCAATGTCGGCAGCTGAACCTATTCGGTCCCGCTATAAGCAGTTCACGGTACGGCCCCTGGTCTTAACTTTTGAATCATTATACAATGTTTTAACAAGAAAATATTACCGATTTTAAATGCAATTATATGCTTATATTGATACAAATAAATTGATCTTTATCTTGACTATCTATGATAAACCATCCGAAATTAATTCGAACGATATAGACGGATAGACGGACGGACGGACAGCGGCGGAGTAATTTTCCTTTTGCGGTTCGGAATCATAAAAATCGAGTCTCTATTTTTTTTTAAGACTTTCAAGAGACGAGACGAGCAAGACGTTCGCCTGGTGGTAAGAGTCACGCCTGCCTCTAACAGTAGTAGCAGTGCCAGAACTATGAACTTGCGAACACAATCCTGAGCCACACTGCACTGCGCTCGACACCCTGAGATATTAGATGTTAAATCTCTTCATACCCAGTAACTTCTCTGGTTACATTTCACTTCAAACCAGAACACAGTAATGCTTGCACACTACTGCTTGGCGGTTGAATAACTGGCAAAGGTGTGGTACATCCCCAGGCGGACTCTGCAGTAGAGTCCTACCACTACAAAAAATCTGAATCAACTTCGATAGGGATGTGCCACTCCTGTCTTTAAAATGGGAAGTTTGACAGCTGTCAGAACGTAGTTCTACAGCCAAAGGATAGACCACGCTGGCGATATATGGCCCTCATTTTTTTCGCATTATTCTTTTGAAAAGCAGTTCACTCACTCACCTTCACTGCTTCACTTCACAGCTCGCGTTCGTTGGTGAAGTGCCTTTCCAAGTTTTATTGTATAATTTTGTTGAAATTCTGATAAATTGTTAATGTTACGTTAAGTTATTGTTATTATTTTTTGTTGATAGTTATTGTTATTTTTAATAGATTATAATTAATTAATTAATTGGCAAGGCGCACTCACTAATTTGCGTGGAATAACGAAAGCTTAAGAAATACTATGGACGAGCAAGTACTTTGTTCATGGAGGATCTAGCTCACTTTGTTAGACAAACAACAACCACAAAAAACGCATGATAGATCTGATATAAATGAAATAGGGTTACTTATTATTTTTTGACCTTTTTACTTTGCTTCATTTGTTCAACATCTTCAGAACCAGAGACTAGATAGTGAAACTGTTCAGGGCCATGTTTTCTTCATCGCCGTCTAACGGATTTTTAGGTAATATATATTGTTTTTTTAATTGGCTGCCAGAAAATTGTCCTTTGTACGGTAGACGATAAAAAAAAATACAAAGTCTTACCATGGCTGACGTTTAGTGCTGTAGATTGAACCCAGGCGTACTTAAGTATTGTATTTACTTATACTATGCCTATAAATATGTTTTCTCTCTTCTCCAATTTTTTATCATCACGTATGTACCTATTGTATTGTTTATGGGTTTATAGAAAAAGTTGAATTGAAAGCGATGGGGTCCGACTAGGGTTACCATCTGTGTAAGGGAGGATGCCTGTTCAGGACGTATAAAATGCCTGATTTTTCAAAAAAATGCCTGTCTATTGTAAAAAATACTTTAGGTGTACTGTAACCGTTCTGCGTGATACCGCGGTAACGCGGAAATCAAAAATGCCTGTCTCTGCTTAGCGCCGGCCGCACGCCTGTCTAAACCGTAAAATGCCTGTCAAATGCGGCAAATGCCTGTCAGATGGTAACCCTAGGTCCGACTGAACCTATCAATACATATAACAACAAAATGTAAAAAATATAAAACAATTGTTCGAAAATGTGCAAGTTATGGAATTAAAGTTATTAGGTATGGTGCAGGGATGCACCTTTTAAGACGCTTACTTATTACATTTATGTTAAGTATAGCAAATTTTGGGACGTGTGTTATCCCAAGAGACAAACGTGAAGACATGAACCTACTTTTTTCTAGGTTCATGCGTGAAGATGAATAAATATTAACAAATACTACACGTACGTCGGTACATGCATATGAAAAGCTATTCCGATAGAGCCTGCCCTGCGGTCATAACCTTGCAGGGCACATACATTACCTCTAAGAATATTAAGACATGAACACAACGAGTTTTGTGGCTTTATAAACTGCAGATCTTTCTCAGAGAAATTGCACATGCAAAGCGATCAGTTGGTCGGCCTCTATTGAAATTTAAGGGCAACTTTAAAAGCAAACATATCCTGCATCAATGTTGAGGTTGAGGCTGGAAGCAAGTCTTAGAGGACCGCGGTCTTTGGAGTTACGGTATATATTATCTATATCGTTTGAAGGATTAACTCACAAGCGTGCGATAAGACACTGACAGCCGACTGCCACTCTCTTCGCAATACGAATCCAAAGCTAAATAGTCACGAGCGCAGATTGGTGTATAGGTACTTCGGGCGCTATATAAATAATCTCTGGTCGGAAAATGGAAACGGGCCAATGATGAGTTTAAAGAAAAACAATGCATGCAACTCAGTAAGACTCACTTGTTACCGTGACTGACCACTATAGTTCAATAATACAGACATTGTTTCATATTCTCCACTCCTCCTTTCTTGTTGTTAGTCGTTTTGTGCAACTTTTTCCCAAAACTAGCGAGGCACTAGCTTGATGGTAACTTTTTTATGTCGCCAATAATATTTATGCACAACTGGAAAAATAACATTGTTCTTCAATCTGAAATACAGTAGTGAAGCAGTATTATTTTATCTATGGTAATAGTGTACTTAATGAGTCTTACTCGTAATAGGGTAGATGACTGATGTTTATATCGTTGAAACCAATAGCTTTGATGAAGAATTTAAGTAAATATAGTATGTTTTTTGAAAAAAATATTTAAATCTTTTAATAATGTTCTGATATATGAGCGTTTAAAGTTTTTGTTAGAGACAACTCTGTCCCTTTCCTACAAAACAAAAAACGACGTCACGCCTTACTTGTCAGAATAGAATTTATATGTCGTACAGAGAAGTGACGTCACGATTTGCTGTTTCGCCTCTCTATCTAGGATGATATTAAAATGATTATAAGTTGCTTATTTTTGATCAGATTTTCATTTTCTTTTCATTAATCAGCTATTTTTATGGTCCACATTTTAATTTGACAATTAAAAAAAACCAGTCATCTAGCCTATTACTGCTTTTATGTTAATGGTATATATTGGAATCTGCATATTTTTGTAAAATTTTATCATGATCGTAAATGGTTAATGGCCACATCTCACACTCAGACAGAGAGAGAGCAAGTCACTTTTTCTTTTCCAGTTTTTTTTTGCATAAAGTACGATGACAAGTTAGAACACTATATTCACTAAACTGATGACAAACTGTAATCGATCGTCCAAACGGTAAGCGCAGTACATCCCTAACTTTAGGTCTATTCAATAGACATGTCAATAAGTCAAATAATAATATCCCAAGATGATCCAGAGACGAGTCTGAAATAGTAATGAAGTACAAATGTATCGATATATCACATTGAAACTGCGTCAGATGTATATCAAGTACCTATTTTATGGACACAGAATTTCTGAAACAGTCCACGCTTGGACAAGAGATTTGTTGGGGAAATTGAGCCTAAACTGAATATCACTGACTGGTTAGGAATATCGTTAACATGCTTAAAGCTTCATTAACAAAAAAATACAAACAAAAGAATGATGTTAGTTACATAAAATTCTTTGCAGGTACAGTTGTGTGTAAAATTCGTTAGGTGCGGTACTCTAAAAGAATACAGTGAAACTTAGATTTATGAGAGTTTTTAACTTATACGCAATGCTTATCCGTTATATTATTCTTGGAGGATCTGGCTGGGTATTATAATCAAAGGTTTTATTGGTTCGCTTCTCGCTTATTAGATATTGTTTGAAGAATTTATCTGTAAATCGAGTAAGGGAGCCATTGGCGTAGTTTTGACAATAAATTAGTGGTCTTACGATAAAGAAAATCAGTTCCATCATTTGCCGATTTCACAATAAAGTATGACACACAACACACTCCACTCCTCTCACTCACTCACACTCACTCTCTGCCACTTGAAACCGACTATCTACTGCATTTTGTCAAGTAATAAGCTGTTTATACATTATTTGTGTTTATTTGTGCTGTGTATTTTTAGGAATATAGTTTGGATCGAAATTGTGTTATGTGTAAATACCACCAATAAACTAAATAAATAAACACACACATGACATGTGTGTCGGTGACACTGTAACATTGTTGTAAAACAGTTAATAAACATTTGACATTAATATTAATAAGTTGGCTGCACTGCATTGTAGTTGGCACTCATGCGCTGGCAACCCTCAAGGGAAATCTATTGAAAAGTTCTAGAAAGAAAAAAACAGAAATATCGCAATAAATCTGAGTTAGTTTGCTTACGTCAAATGCTGGTTATAAATTTATAAGTGGGCCCTGTTTCGCAACATTTAACTAGTACTAGTTGATCAGCATTACCTACGATTTATAGTTGTTAAAGTTTTGGATTTTCCTACTAATTACAGACTTAGCAGTGATATACATTATTATTAAAATAAGCAACCAAGAATCTGGATAAAAAAATGGTTGACATTTCACACAACGCCCCAAACTGAAGAAAGCTTGTGCTATGGGAACTAGATAGCTTATAGAATCCTTGTTTTTTTTTTTAAATTACTTGCTTACTTAGATTGTGCAATGATCATCGATGCGTACTTATAATACAAACAACACCCAGACACAGAACAAACATTATGTTTGTCACATAAATGTTTATTCTGAATGAGTGCTAAGCAGGACGCAGCTGCACGCGCGTCGGGGTCTGTTTTCACTCTTTGAAAAAGGTCACCGGATGTGATCGAAACTATAGTCGAAATATCCGATTTAATTAAACGTGAGTATTCCCGTATAAATAAAACAAAAATGTGTCAAAACCACGTCAGTTTTCAGTTTTTTTTCATAAGCGTCACGCCTGTGCACATTACAGTAGCAGCACTGCACTGCGCTCATCACCCTTAGATATTAGATGTCAAATCTATTCATGCCCAATCATTTATCTGGTCACTTTGCCCTTCAAACTGAAACACAGTACCTAATGGCTTCACTATTGCTTCACGGTTGTATTACTGGCAAAGGTGTGGTACTTCCCCAGGCGGACTCTGCAATAGAGTCGTACTTATCACTACAAAACCAGGCACTTCAAGAAATACTACCAACAGAGTTATAAGGCAGTCGAGATGTTTTAATATTTTAATGAAAGGAGAATGAAACGTTGTAAACAATTAATTATCTCTACGAAATAAGGTAAACCATAAGGGCCTCATTATTACAAATTGTTTGATCCACATGAATTCAAAAGTGTACCGTTTTTGTTTTATTTTGTCTCCCAAGTGGTTATACCTAATTAATAAGTGCATAACGTTAACTCAAAATGATGAAAACACGAACAAAAATAAACATGATTATAATTTTAAAATAGGAGAGTTAAAATAGCAAGGAAAATTCTGAGCTTGAAGCTAGATTGCCCAAAGCTGTGTGAATTTTGGCGATTATTTGATGAGAAAAAACTGGTGATATAACTATATTAACCATAATAGGTTTGCGATAAAATATATAGCATAACTTAAAATGTTACAAGTTTTTGCCCCCTGCTAAGCTATAATATTATAGCTATGCTTAGTCTACGACATTATTAAATTTACAAGATTCTCTAGGTTTTTTGAAAATGCAAAATTAATAACAATACAATGGAAAACCCTCTACTAATAACTCTAGTTGTATTAAGAGCCCTCTACTAGTTGTTGGGAAGCAGGGCCCAGACGAGACTCAAGATTAGCTTACTTCTGTAAACTTGTGTGAAGACTTGTGAATTAAAAAGCGAATTGTAAAGCCAAGTATCTTATCGGTAGAGTTTTATGTAATTCTGACGTCGTTCGTTTTGTTGAGTTTTACGAATATATAGCAAAACAATTCGTGATTTGAAACAGTATTTATAATGAAATCTCCTCAACTGTACTTTTGAATTAGAATAATGTACGTATTATAATTATGTATTATAAGACAACCCCTCCCTATTAAGAGGGGAGCCTTTGTCCAACAGTGGACGTCTTCTGGCTGATGACGACGATGTTTACGTATTTAAATACCGATGGCTTTTTATTAAAGGAAAAGTTCGTGAAGAAGCCTTGCAAACGCTCGGAAAAGTGCAGAGAGAAAATCAACGGCGCGTGTGTGAATCAGCATGGTGGTCAAATCGTCCTTCGAGCGTACGTTGAGGCTACTCATCAACATCATCATCAGCCCGGAGACGTCCACTGCTGAACGAAGGCCTCCCCCTTTGACCGCCACGATTTACGACAACCTGTCACCTGCATCCACTGGTTGCCCCCGACTTTCACAATGTCGTCGGTCTTCCTAGCCTTCCTACGCTGCGTCTTCCGGTACGTCGTTGTCACTGAAGACTTGTGAATTAAAAAGCGAATTGTAAAGCCAAGTATCTTATCGGTAGAGTTTTATGTAATTCTGACGTCGTTCGTTTTGTTGAGTTTTACGAATATATAGCAAAACAATTCGTGATTTGAAACAGTATTTATAATGAAATCTCCTCAACTGTACTTTTGAATTAGAATAATGTACGTATTATAATTATGTATTATAAGACAACCCCTCCCTATTAAGAGGGGAGCCTTTGTCCAACAGTGGACGTCTTCTGGCTGATGACGACGATGTTTACGTATTTAAATACCGATGGCTTTTTATTAAAGGAAAAGTTCGTGAAGAAGCCTTGCAAACGCTCGGAAAAGTGCAGAGAGAAAATCAACGGCGCGTGTGTGAATCAGCATGGTGGTCAAATCGTCCTTCGAGCGTACGTTGAGGCTACTCATCAACATCATCATCAGCCCGGAGACGTCCACTGCTGAACGAAGGCCTCCCCCTTTGACCGCCACGATTTACGACAACCTGTCACCTGCATCCACTGGTTGCCCCCGACT
This sequence comes from Erannis defoliaria, assembly GCA_905404285.2. Lineage (NCBI taxonomy): Eukaryota > Metazoa > Arthropoda > Insecta > Lepidoptera > Geometridae > Erannis > Erannis defoliaria. The sequence goes on along the minus strand of FR990066.1, from coordinate 2,067,158 downwards.
TTCACAATGTCGTCGGTCTTCCTAGCCTTCCTACGCTGCGTCTTCCGGTACGTCGTTGTCACTCAAGAACCTTCACCATCGGTTATCAGTTCTTCTAGCGATGTGGCCCATTGACACTTCATCTTGCAAGCCCTGAGGGCTATGTCGATGACTTTGGTTCTTTGGCGAATATCCTCCTTCCGGATTTTATCGCGCAAAGTAACTTCGAGCTTAGCTCTCTCCATTGCCTGTTGGGTGGCTCTCAGTTTCTCCAAAAGGTCAGCATCTAAAGAGCACGTTTCAGTGGTTGAGGCTATTACGAGTGAACTATTAAAAGACTGATTATGCATAGGTATATATGTACATATGTAATTGATAGGTACATAATGTGGTTCGCAGTTGCCCATCAAAAATTTCCTTGATTACTCTCTTCCAAATTTTGTAGGACGAAAATCAAAAAACACTAAACAAAATGGTCTGGCGCTCTAAGAATGTCTTACAACGTGAACGTCTAAAACCATTTCACGTATCATTCTGTTTGTCTTCATCAGATAAATACAATTTTATCCAATAGCTACCTACTTCGGTAGAGCACACTAATCTAGAAATTAAAATGGGTAAGTTTGTTGGTAATGTCGCGTCTTGTTATTATTGTTCTTCGACTCTCTTCATTCAACAACACCTGTGCGGATTTGGTTGAAATTTAGCATTTGCAAAATTAATTATGATTTTTTCTTAAACACGCTTTCTGGCGTTCTCTTTCTTTTTTTTCAAAAAACTTTTTCTATCACAAGCTTGGAAATATTCTGTTCATTATTCGAAATCTGAATGCAAAAGTGCATTTAATCCGCTAGCGTGGAAAGAGTTTTTAAAATTCGAACCTTTTTCTATTCAATAATTTTCTAAATCGCCAGTCCACTGAAAACACATAAGCAATGTAATACTTATTTCATGTCAGTGCGCCTACATTATTTTTTGAATAATAGAACTGGCCAGCAAGAAGAGTGCAAAAAAAACTCTAGTATTTTCCTCGCTTAGTGAGGTGAAAAGTTGTGTGCTTCGCTCGGCAGCAAAGTTATTCTGCATCTCGTACCTTTGAATCCCTCACTACGCTCAAGATTCCATGTACAGGGTTAGTTCTAATCAGTTTGCATCCTTTTAAGGGCATATTCTGTACATGAAAACAAACAACGTTTACTATGGGGCTAACATTGAAATCGCGAAAAAAAAAACAGTTGTTCCATACATTTTGCCCAAGGTCGATGAAATTTTTGTATGGAATGGCTGATAACTTTTTCACGATTTCAATGTTGGCCCATAGTAAAAGTTATTTGTTTTGATGTACAGAATAATTATGTCCTTAAAATGATGCTAACTGATTAGGACTAACCCTGTATATTTGAACCCAGGTTTCAACTCGCGCCAAAAACAACTTTACAGTCTCGCATAACAAATAACTATTGTTGGTCTGGATACAATTCTTTTGTTTTTGGTAGTAGGCTAAGTAGTCGATATTTTAGATAGTTATAGTAGTCGATAGTATTTTTTTGTATAATAACGGCTTTTGCCCAAAAGAGTTTTTTTTTCAAAAATCTTAATTGTGCCTGTGAGATAGCAGGTGAAGTGGAGAAGCACAGACTGTCTAGTTATAAATTATTCATAAGGACCGGGCTCTCTTCGAGAGTTTCGGGTTCGGCTCCCAGGCTCTCAGGCACGTCATTAATGTAAACTGTTACGGTAATTACAGATTTCATTATCCGTATCTGTTTTACTTTACTCGTAAGTGGAGGGGGCGAAAAATGGAGTCTATACTATATACCTATTACTATTATAGCTAAGGTTTGGGGTGGTAGGTTTACTCGTGATTCCCTAGTTTTTAAAACGCTTATATTTGTGACAGGGTAAAACCGCATGTTACACTAAGTAAGTAAGTAAGTTGGTATAGGCTGAGTGGCCAGCCCTAGTGTCAGAGTTAATATGCGGACCGAAGGCCTCGGATGGCTCGACCGTTGCTGATATAGAAGAAACAACCGGAACCAACAAATTAAAGTGTCATCCAATCCACGGTAGCCCTCAGATATAAATTCCAAACACGGTCACCCAGACGAAGACTGACCGGATAGTCGTCTCACGGGTAAAAACTAGTTGAGTAAAGTTTATTTTTGTATCAATTTTTTTAGGCCAGTGCCTTTAGCAACTAAACAATAGGCTTGCGCAGAAAGTGTCACTAAAATGATAAGATATATAACGTAACTTTTCATTAAAAGAAGTACTTCAGCCATCTAGTTCACTAGTCCAGTTGCTCATTTGAAATGATTTCGCCATTCGATACCTAACTAAGATACGTTTACGAACGAAAACAGTGCGCTTACTATGATTGCTTCATTTTATATCCAAGCTCGTACAAACGTGTTTGTAAATTGTACATTGCCCTTTTCCTTCCTAGTTCAATATTAGCTATTTTGTATAACAAACAATGAACGATAAAAGTTAGAGGACTCCTAAATTTGTTCTCGAACTATCGTAATAGGTAACGAGAGGACCGAACGCAACGAGCCAAAGATTGAGTGAAATAGACAATTACTTCAGTACCTAAAACAGAGCGTGATAGCATTATCTATCCTTCCCAAAAGAATATCCTTCCTCACTGGGCTCGTTCGTGTCTCATCGTTCGCGACTTCGCGACGTCGAGTGAACTAGACAGCTGAACTAAGAAGTAGCTACATTTTATCTGAAGTAGTGAATGAAGGACGAACACAGCTGAAGTACTTCAATTGAAGGATTCATTCAAGAACGACACACGGCTACTAAACAATATATACTCAAATAGGTACATAATCCACCGTACTCAGTGATTAAGTAAGTATCGGAGAGCGAAATCGTCCAAGACCTTGCCGTCAAAAGGCCTTTTGCCGTCGTGGCGGGCTTACTGGATAGCCGGCTCGTACAGCACTGGATGGATATACACTCGGCTGTACCTACTTATACTTACAATTGAGTGTGTATCAATCTCTTGCTGGAAAAATATATGATCTATAATTTTACTTACTACTACTAAAATAATATCATAGGTTTAAAACACTACTACTAACACTGTACTTATGGATAATTTGTCCGAAATAAAGTTTTTTTTTAATAGGAAAGCGAATTCCTTTCCTTAACACTAATTTGAAGGTTAGGAAATTTTCTTCCTAACCTTCACCACAGAATAAATAATAGTACTCCGTACAGAAAGTTAACTCCGCAAAGGAATTGAAATAAATAATGACTCTATCTACTAGGCAATAAAGTAGCAATTCAACTTGCACAGCGCTGGATACCGCTCGCTATATTCACATAGCTAGATATACCGCTCTCTTTCTATCACGTATGCTTAGTTACGTGCGACGAGGCTAGCGTGCGGGCGGCGACTGACTTCTGCCTTGCATTGTCCACCCGGACGGAGCGCCGGCCGAACATACCTAAACCGCGGAGTGACACCCGCCTGCCTTCACACCAGGGTGACAGAGCAGTGTTAAGTTTATTCGGCCGCGAATCAAAGGCGTGTGACATTTTGGCCTAGTTCATGCAAGAAAGTATGGAATAATTGTACCACTAGGCCACCTGCGTATGACAAAATGTCCTTTGCCTTTACTACACAAATAAAAAGGATAAATAATAAAAACAATCACATCACTAGTTATTAATTCGGTCCGATGAGAACTTCGTCATAATAAATACGCTTGACCCAGAAATCGCCATAATTCTATTTGAAAACATACCTAAATCATAACTTTAGCTTAACTTCGTTCTTCAATAAATATTTATCGGACCTTTAAGATAGCTTCCGTGTTATTGTTGGTTAGCTTTTCAGGAGAAATAACAATGTAGGAATAAACAACGCGATGTGAGAGCAAAAATTATCTGGAAACTTTTCAAAATGAAAACAAAAAGATTTATGCCGTTATATTTATAGCGATTTTTTGGTTCATCATAAGCTGGCAGTCGAACTCAAACCTTATAACTAATTAAAAAAAAACCGGTACCATCTGAACAACTGAAACTCCATCATCATCATCAGCCCACCTTCGTCCACTGCTGGACAGAAGCATCTCTCAATACAAGCCACTTAACCAGTTCTACGGCTATTTGCTTGCAGTCACTTATTTATTTATTTAAGTTTCACATAGCAACTTCATTCATTCTAACACCATGCAGGATGTGGTCAAACGCAAGCCTATCACGAATAAAACAAACCACCATAATCATGTAATCCAAGCCGCCTGCCAAGCGTAGGGATTATGGCAATACCCCTCTATTGGGAGGCCTTCGTTCAGCAATGGACGTCTTATGGCTGACGACGAATCATGTAATCTAATTAAGCTAAATATGCCATCTTTTTAAGGAATCGCATGTCAATTTTACAATAAGAGAACAAAAAAAATAACTATCGATTATAACAATTAAATTAAACAATAATTATCAACTTGCAATACAGCAGCGCGAGTACCGTTCCTAACAGTCTATAAATTTGTCATTTAAATCGGTAAAATTCGATATAAATCGGTATTTTCTCAAATTCGTCAAATAAATCAGCTATACCGACACTTCATATTAACGACATACAGAACGGTACTCGTGTTGCAGATGACAAGGATCACAATTTTTGTAGTGGTATACTGCAGATTCCTCCTGGAGAAGTACCACACCTTTGTCAGTTATTCAACCGCCTAGCAGTAGAGTTCAAGCATTACTGTGTTCTAGTTTGAAGGGCAATGTTACCAGGGAAATAACTGGGTATAAAGAGATTTAACATCTGATATTTCAGGGTGAGCACAGTGCAGTGCGACGCAGGATTGTATTCGCAAGTTCACAATTCTAGCACTGCTACTGTTAGTGTTAGGCGTGACTGTTATCACCAGGTCTTGCTCGACTCGTCACTTGACCGTATAAAAAAAAACGAACTAGTCATAAAGAGTAGAGATAGCTTGTACACGTACGTAGGCATATCGTAATATCTACTCTCAGGTCATCCCACTCACTGATTGAAGACTTACACGTCTTGAGACTTTGCAGAAGAAGATTTCACGTAGATGAAAAGACTCGACGTAGTTTTCTCAATACTGCTCAACCCAGCTGAATTCTCCTCTTGGCCTCAGCTGTATTCCTAAATAATAAACGAGTACTTAACAGTTCATAACTCACCTAAGCGCAGTATTAAAATATATCTTCATTACCTAGAAACCCGTAATTATTTGATGGATATCATGTGACAGTAGCTGTGTTAATTTATTTATCTAAGGGCCACAGTCACCCTGCGGCCCTAACCGTAACCAGTGCTATAATCTTAAACTCTCGTTTTACGTCCCGATTTAACCATAACCAACGTACTACACAATTACAGTAGGGAAAGTGCCTACAAAACCTGCTTTCACTGGTTTATATTAAACTGGAGCTATAGGAGGTCGTGATGATTTTGGTAAAGCATAACTTAAGGGCTTATGTTGTATAAAAATAAATGTTATTTTCGTCTTAGAGAATGTTTTTTTGGTTTATGCATTGTAGTGACGAGACGAGCTAGACATTCACCTGGTGATAAGCATCACGCCTGCTCATAACAGTAGCAGTACTAGAATTGTGAACTTGCGAACAGCCTTCCTGAGTTTTTCCTGAGCCGCACTGCACTGAGCTCGTCACCCTGAGATATTAGACGTTAAATCTCATCATACCCAGTAATTTCTCTGGTAACATTGTTCTTCAAACCGGAACACAGTAACGCTTGCACACTACTGCTTGGCGTTAGAATAACTGGCAAAGGTGTGGTACTTCCCCAGGCGGAATCTGCAGTAGAGTCCTACCACTACAAAAAAATTCGTTATTAAGAATGTTTTTTTGTTGTTTTATGTAATGTAGTGGAAGAGTCGAAATAGACGTTCACCTGCAGGGTTAGCATGCGCACCGCGAGAAAATTTTCTCGATTCTTAAAAACAGGACAAGGCTACGAATCTGTATAAGTTTGTCTCGTTTTCGCACGACATAAAGACACGACATAATTTTCTCGCGGTGCGCATGTTAGCCCTGCAGGTGGTAAGTATCACGCCTGCTCCATAGCCTGCTCATAACAGTAGCAGTACCAGAATTATGAACTTGCGAATAGAATCCTGCGCCGCACTATGCGTCTCGTCACCCTAAGTTACTAAGTAGTTGTCAAATCTCTTCATGCCCAGTTAAATTTCTCTGAAAACATTACCTACCCTTTAAACCGATGCTTGCACACTACTGCTGGCAATATGAGATTCCCGTAGGTGAAATTGCGGGGCGCTGTTAGCTATAACTACTAGCATAAGTAAAGAATTAATTTAATCTGCGCTATAACTAAACTAAATAAATACTGAATCGGGATAGGGAAATAAAATTTCACTTACTCCCAAACGTACCAGCAATATCCCTTACTCGACATAGTTAAGGCTATAACCGTAGCCTTTCTACTAGTTATTCCCCTAGGAAGGCGAAGGACAGTCCTCATAACGGCTACGACAGTCATTATTAGCGTAACATAAATCGATAGGCCTGCCCGATTACAATTTATGGTCCCAGATAGTGGCCATTTTCTAAGGAGCATGAGGGCCTTCGGGGCATCGTTTCAGACGTTTTTCGGTGTCCAGATATTTGTGGTTACGGAGCTAGGTTGTTTATGGGATATGAAGCTATGGGTTTTGGCTGTGTAATATATTATGTAATGTGAAATTATTAAAATTTTTGAAACTAGTTGATTACTTATAAATAAGGGATTTAAAAATAGTTTAAATCTCAAAGTAAATGGTGATAAAATGTCGGAGATTTCAAACATTTTGAATAAGCAAACATTTTCATTTTAAAATGAACTGGCTTTGTAAGACTATTCTAGTTTCTGTATTCTAAGCTTTAAAAAAGTATCTAACATAACTATACAATGTGTAACAAAGAGGTTTAACAATACTGAAGGGTACGATAAAAAAAAATATAACAGCTGTTCCATTCATAAAATTCATTGGCTTTGGACAACTTGTATGGAACAGCTGTTTTTTCTCTCGAATTAACAGCGCGAGCATCGTTCTTGACGATCGTTCTATTTGACATTTAAATCGGTAAGTACTCGTATAATTCGATAAAATTCGGTATATTCTCAAATTCGTCTAGGTAAATCTGCTATACCGACACGTCAAATTTAGCGACATAGAACGGTACTCGCGCTGTAGGTTTGGCCCCATAGTAAAAGTAGTTCAGAATGATGACTACATATTGACTACCCTTCAATATTGTTGAACCTTTACATCTACTTAGCAGATTTTTAATATAATGTAAATATTAATGAAAACAAAGACAGTGATGATCTGGATTTATTTGGACTCAGTTTTGGCCGATTTCGGAACAACATCTATAAAATAATGAATTGACAGTATAATTTTAGGATAATTTATTATATGTATAAATGACTCATAAATCTATTTGTAAGTTTCAATAATTGTATTGAATAATTAAACTCGACTTCAACAGTTCTGTTTGTTGAGGTACGAACCAACGATATTTATTACATGACCTCAGTGGTCTAACTCACAACGTTTGTTTTAATGTTTTTTTTTATGTGACTGAATTATGTAATATTTGCAAAAAATCCAAAATCCGAATCCACTGTTTTAGCCATGTCGAGTACTTGCTATTTTGGGTCTTGGGATCGTTCCGTATTTTTCAACATGTTACTAAATTATGCAATTTCTTTGATCTGTTGTAAGCTTGTAAGTACCTAATAATTAAATAAAATTTAACTTTTTTAATTTTTTTTGAATTTTTATGTTTTTCTGCTTATAACATACGTAATAGGTACCTCATCACCATTCTAATATCGATTGCTTTTCGAGAAACGGAATTGCAGTAAAATATAAGACATACTTAGTTTAAGTATATCTCGTTAGACCAATGAAAATCTAGAGATAATCAAAATGCTCAAGCTTATTAGTCGGCAGCGTACCCAGCATGCTGGCGGCATAGCCACGGTGAATTAAATAGCAACGCTAGCATTTTGATTTCGCGTCGAGTTAGACAGGCGCTTAACTTCACGCGGCGCGTCCACTTGATGAATAACCCACATCGGCCCCCACCGAAGCCAATGTGTTGTCATAGGTATTGTGAATATCGACTGTTATCTTCATCATGGCAGCTAAAAAAAAAGCCGTTTACAATTGTACAGTACTCTAAATGGATAAAGTTATGCGCCTCGCTATTTTTGTATATCTCGTTCTTTATCGATCACAACACAAGTATATTGAAAAATTTAAAATCGTAGGGACTTCAGTTTATTCTCCATTAGCTATACTACTCGTATAGTCTATCTAATATAATAAAAGGCTCTGTCCTGACTGACTGACTGACTGACTGACAGACAACGCACAGCCCAAACCGCTGGTCGTACAGACTTGAAATTTGGAGGGTGTATTCGTCTCGATGCGGAGGGGTGTACTAAGATAGGATTTTTAGAAATTCGACCCCCAAGGGGGGGGGGGGGAGGAGTTTGTATGAAAGCCTTTGTTTTTGGACTTTTAGGCACGAACATTTGTATTTGGATAGTTCATTAAAAATAAAAAATACTGTTTTGGAATGTTGTATGGAAAGTTCTTTGTTTTTGAAGATATTGTGATGAAAATGGATATTTGGGTAGTTCATTCAAAGGTAGGAAGTGGGGGGGGGGGGGGGGGAGTCGGTAGAGTCGGTCGAGTCGGTAGATTCGGTAGAGGCGGTAGAGTCAGTAGAGTCGATAGAGTTGGTAGAGTTGGTAGAGTAAAAAAAAATTCGGGATGATTTATAGTGGTGAATTTTGGGAGCGAATGGGATTTTTTTTTTTTTTTTAACTATCGCGGATTTTTTTTTACTGTTCTATTAATTGTTAAAGTGAGCTTGTTTCACAACATAATCCAGGTAATTGCCTCGTAAACAATTATAGAACTGTAGTCTGCCAAATACTTACCAACTTAATCTCCAACATTGCATAAAAAAAACAGACCAGCTACGTAGTCGGGCTCTCCGCTTTATCACGTCCTTAAGTACGAGATAAAAAACATAATTTATTTCAATTTAAATTTACCTTTGGCCGTTGAAACCAGGTCACCGTGAGAGCACTTAAATATACCTGAAAAGACGGCGGAGGTTGACCTACGTAGGTATTTAAGAGTGCTAGATCTACTGAAGCTTTGCTTTTTGGATTTAAAACTCTGGTTTCTTGGGAAAGTTTGGATAAAAAGGACTTAATAGCACATATTTTCATTTTGCTCGTCTCTATATTATCTAGTCTTCGTGGATTTTTCACGGTTCTTTCCCATAATATTTGCTTGTTTATATTTTAACAAGAATAATTAAGACTGGTCAGATTTTCAACTGAGATTCTTGAGGTTTACATACCGCTAACTAAGCCAGGGTAGCCAAATCGGGAGAACGGTCGACTTAAAATCTTGTGGTTGCGGGTTCAAACCCAGGCCCGAACCAATGAGCTCTTTCGAGTTACGTCCAGCGTGGTGGATATGGCCCATCACCCGAGGGTAGGCCAAAGCCAGTAGTGGACTACAAAAGGCTGATTATGCTTAAAAAACATTATGAAAAGACTACTTATAGCATGGTGATATATGTAATTTATAGTACTTGGTGGCTAGCTACCACCATCAAGTCGAAAATCTGTCACCAAGCAATATTGTGTTCCGGCAGCCTCACTTGAGAGCCATTTAAGGCTAGATTTTTACCATCTGCGACCGCGCCGTTACTTAAGAGGGAATAAGGTGAGCGATTCTCCATACAAACTTCTTGCTAAAGAAAATATTACCCTTCAAATATTGTTATGAAAATATTTAAAGGGTTATATTTCATTCAGCAATTAATTAGTTGGGGAAAAAATTGAAATGACATAGACGCGTTTTTGTAGACTTAGAATTTATTAAAAAAATGCTCTAGAGGCATTATCCAGGAAGAAAATAGGGGAGTACGTTTGTATGGAGAATCGGTCACCAGATTCCCTCTTAACTAAAGGTACATACGATAAAGATTCTATAATATTTCATGTTAAGATAAAAATTTAAAATATCATATTATCTTCGTCATTTGTTCTTCTTAAATATGTATGAATATTGAAATATGTTTTACGATAACATTTTAAGGGAGACATCGGCCCAGCATGGACGTCTTCTGACTGATAATTGTATCGTTATGGTATTTCTGTGAATGAGGCCAGAAGAAACATTTTGCTCCAGTAAGCAAAATGTTTATTTAAAAAAATATACGTTTGACACTGCGGCATTGTCGCACGACGCATCAAAAAGCAAAATAAGGTTGTTCTAGATTCGTATCACGCAGAAATCCACGTGATGGCGACACGATATACCTACGAGTGCGTCTTCCTTTGATCTCGTTACAGTGGCCAAAGGTCCCGACGTTTGAAGGTTTTTTAGGAAAGACGTACTGAGGGGTTAGACCTTGGGGCAAGATATCTCGTACCCATGACTCAAGAATAGTACTAATAGAGCTTTTTTTTTGTAATGTATTCAAGGGTCAGTTCGATTGATTGATTTTGATTTGTGAAAAAAATTGGGAAAACTAATTAAACAATTATTAATTATTCTACCTCCTAGATAAATATTTTGCTGAAATGCTAATAATTTGAAACTTTAACAGCTAATATCCTTGTACAGCATACAACACATGGCTTCTACGAAATATTACCACTATCTCTTTGTATCTAAGTTGTAAATTAATACTTTACAGTTAAATGGCAATCGGATTTTAGGTATTAGTTATATCACATAGTATATAAAATGTTTTTACTTTTTTTACTTTCTCTACAAGAGATTGCAAAATATTACTACAGCACTTGTATAGTACGTGGTACTAGAGTAGTGTGATTGTTACAGGTTTTAATTAACTCTGATGCTGCATATTTAATTCTGATACTGGCCGCTCAGCCTACACGAAATCACTTGCTTACATAATCGCTACCGGTTCTCTTCCCCCCATTAGACGAATTCATCGTGGGTGACCTGCCGGATGTAGCACCACCTTTTTCTCCAGATTAGCAGCTTTGAGAGTTAGAAAAGCCCTAATAATGTCGAATCTGCAATTAATAAAATTAAATAAAAAATGTGCAATAAAAATCTGCACATCGTGGGTAAATAATTAATAAAATGTGGGAAATTTAAAAAAGAAGTCCCTCTGAAGAAACCTGGATCCGGCCCAGTCCTCACTTGAGTGTGATCCCGACCACTACGTGTTGCGACCCGGGGTTCGATTCGACAATGGGACTGTCCCACTTTGCTTACTTCAAAGAATCTGATAAGACGGATACAGAATAAACAGTTGAAGGACACGACGGATTCCGGTCAAGTTTTTTATTTCATTATGTTTGTTATTTATCTTATGCAGGAAATATTCTAGATACGTCCTGCGGAATCACTCGATCCTGACAGTCTTCGGATAGCCGACGAGTAGGATTACAATGGTAGGGTGGGTTTTTTACGATTGTGAGTTTGACACTTATTCTTCGGTACTAGTTGTTTGTTATTATAATGGTTCTAAAACAACAACCGTCAATCCACATCGACCTCCGGTTTTGTAAGGCTGGCCTCTATGTCTAGAAATGACGGAATCTCGCGATTTCCAGTTTTTTCTTATACCTTACACACACAGACACAGAACCTCATCCAGGTGATCATAGTGGAATAGACCCTTAAACAATAATTGTTTGAGTTTATTTAAGAATACCACCGGAGGACGGGCAGCAGCGTCCTTTTGGTTAACGGTGGTGCGCATTCTGCGATCCCCAAGCCGCCTGCCAAGCGTGGGGATTATGGCAACACGCCTCTATTGGGAGGCCTTCGTCCAGCAGTGGACGTCTTATGGCTGACGACGACGACGATTTAAGAATATATATTTTGTTATTAGTTCGTTGAAATTTAATTACTGTATTTGCTCTAAACTATATATTTTTTGTGCGCCTACATCCCCATCTGTTTAACCGCGGGGATGACTGGTAGAAAATGCTTTAGCATTAAGTCCTTCTTTTGTACATTCATGTATTTATGAATACAATAAAGATTCAAATAATAATAAATAATTAGAATTTGGACCCGTTTACGGCCGCCTAAGTTATATGACATTAGTTAGTACTGTACGCCTAATTTGTGTATTGCGCATTAGTTAAGTGACGCTTATTAACTTACGCAACGTTTTAAGTAAAGCCCTTAAAGAGGTAACAAACACATATTTCTTCGCATTTAAGTAGGTATAATATTACCAGTTTAATGTTATTCAAAGTTACGTATGCAATTATCAAATCACCACAATAAAAAATCACTAATTTCACGTCGTTTTTACTTCTCTACCGGTTTATGTGTCGATTCAGGGTCGTGGATCCGATGTGCTCTCCAGCCCTAATTGAGGCCCCGGGAGACTCATTCCTGGAGGTGATATTTATTGCTCCCGAACTTAATAGGTAACGAGCGGTTCTACCTAATGAGAATGTTTGCATCCGTCCGTTCCGTCACTGAAGGCTAAGTTTGCCGGAGCAACGGTGAATTTCTGTGGGGGAATTTTACTAAGTTTTGAATGTAGAAAGCATTCAAACTTTTTCAAAGCATTTCAGTAATTGCAGCATCTCAATATTTTATCATCATCATTAACAGCCAGAAGGCCTCCCCTTAATTCCTACATAATAGTTGTAATTGAGCTTGCAAAAATGTATTCTAAATTAAATATATATAAAATGTAATGCTACCAGAGAAATTACAGGGTATGAAGAGATTTAGCATCTAATATCTCAAGGTGACAAGCGCAGTACAGTGCGGCGCAGGATTGTGTTCGCAAGTTCACAATTCCGGCACTGCTATTGTTAGTGGCAGATGTGCCGCTTACCACCAGGCGAACGTCTTGCTCTTCTCGTCACTTGATTGTATAAAAAAAAAATACTTGTTAGTTTCATATAATTCACATATTTGAAAACTACTAATTTCAAATTTATTTATTTTAGTTAATTTTTTAACATTTGTTAAGTTAGGTACTGGAAACGTAATTAAAGCCAAAGAGCTGGGAGACGAAGTTGTTTTAGAATTTAAAGATTAAGTTCCTGCGCCTATTCCAGAGTTCCTAACCATTTTCACATCAACGGAAAAGAAAATCTGAGCAATTATGTTAAATACATATTATGCTACTTATAACCTGACTTCACCTGCGGCACTCGCCGAATAGTTCGTGAAACCACGCAAGTGTAGACAAGAATTTAAATCGTTATTTTACGATGTATTCGGCCGAACTTATTGAAGGCAGTCTAGCAAGGTATGGCGAAGGTTTGCTATTCCATGCAGGTATAGACAGACAGTCCCAGATTTTAAAAATCATACTACTTACTGGCTGTTGGTGAAGGGAAAAATCGTGAGAAAATCTGCATCTGTCGGGAAAATGTGATTTCGCTGACTCGCGCCAATGAAGCGTGGTGGAATATGAACCAGAGTGTAGGTATGTTGTATGTTTGACATACTACTCTGAGACCAGTATATATATGGCCAAACAGATAGCGGAGGTGGATGCTGCAGATATATAGAAATAACAACAGCAACTATACTATGGTAACTATTATATATTTTATTTTTTACTATGGTAACTGTGGTGGCTATGTCAAACCTTTTTAACCGACTTCAAAAAAGGAGGAGGGTTCACCGAAATCTCCATTAATTGTGTACCGATTTTGAAAATTCTTTTTTTATTTCAAAGGGTGTACTCCCGAGGTAGTCCCATTTTAATTTGAAGCCAGTTGTTTTTTTTTGAAAAAGTTACTTGTTTATTTGATTATTATGAAAATAAACGAATCCTTGTTATTTTGTGAAGTTTGGAAACTTTTTTTCTTTTCGTTCATTGTTGATAGGGATATTTGTTATTGTTTTTTGTTGGCGTTTTTTTAATGCCTTGGGAATGTCGAGACGAGCAAGACGTTCGCCTGGCGGTAAGTATCACGCCTCCAGCCAGAATTGAGAGCTTCTGAACAAAATCCTGCGCTGCACTGCACTGCGCTCGTCACCCTGAGATATTGAATGTCAAACTTCTTTATGAATAATCTCTCTGGTTAACAGTGCCCTTCAAACCGAAACAGTAATGCTTGCACACTACTGCTTGGCTGTTGAATAACTGGCAAAGGTGTGGTACTTCCCCTGGCGGATTCTGTAATAGAGTCCTACCACTGTAATACTATTTATGTTTCAGCTTTGACAGTTTTAATAGTAGATAAGTTTTGTGTGTTCTGCGATCGGTATAAGGCTGATTCGCTCTGACGTGCTTTTGACGAACTACCCTTTCTGAAAGTCAAACAAATTTAATAATTAATTTAATTTGTAGCATTGTTTCGGTGAATCGCGCATTCGGCGAAACAAGGGAACGGCTAAATATTTTTTTCGTTCTATTAATCTACGTTATTTCGATCAAGAGTAATTCTGTAAACCGTAGGTTGCTCACATTTTCAAACTATCGTGCCAATAGTTTGAACCCTTTTCACTTTTCCAAGTGCATGCATGCCAAATTATAAATCTGCATTAAATCTAAATTCGATACCCAAGTACTGAAACGCCAAATTGAATTCTATCCCCAAGGGGTGCATTATATGATTTCGCCGCTGTGATTGCAAATTGCAAAACCGCGAGCTGCAGTTGCGGGAACCGATATCGCTTCACAATATTATTTTATAATTAATGGTGAGTGCACACGACAGACATTTGGGTCTGTCGATAGTCTTTGGAAAATTTCGAGTGGTTTCCTTGACCTAGAACTGGATTGCTGTCCAATTCCTATGACATTGGAATTCCTCCAGGAATGAGAGTATTCGTAATATTTTTGGTTTCACTATCTTTTCAATACTTTTAACGCTATATTTATTATCTTTTCTTACCATCAAAAACACTAGTGCATCCTATATTCTGTAAGTAGCATTAAATGATATGTTAAGCAGTACTTAATCCACGCTTTAGTGACCATAGTGATAGTTTTATTATTATTATATGACGGACGGAGGAGGAGGGTCCTTTCGCCATCATCATCAGCACTCATCGTTGATCCTCTTAGCAGTGGGCGTCGTCGGTGGGTAGTGTCGGATGAGAATAAAACATGCTCGTACAATCAATCAAATTATAATCTTCACAGGCACAGTACAGTAATCAGGTAGGCACACAAGTTGTAGGTAGGTTTGTATCACAGAACGCGCGATGATTCAGTGTCCACCGCACGCGCCGCTCGCCAATGGGAAAGTGAAGTCACCGATCGACGGCGCGCACGTCACCGACTCCATCGAGTGCCACCAGGTGGCGCTGGCGTCCCGGATACGTCTCGATTGCGACACGGCCATCCTCCTTGCACACGTCCTCGTGTGATGGTTACTCTGCGAACAAATAGTCTACGACAGAAATTTGTTCCATTCGGTCACTCCTGACCAAACTCTAGATTCATTTACCCGATCAATAATGAACGAACTCTACGAACGAAAACGAAC
This sequence comes from Erannis defoliaria, assembly GCA_905404285.2. Lineage (NCBI taxonomy): Eukaryota > Metazoa > Arthropoda > Insecta > Lepidoptera > Geometridae > Erannis > Erannis defoliaria. The sequence goes on along the minus strand of FR990066.1, from coordinate 2,051,659 downwards.
TCTACATTTTTATTTCTTAATCAATAATGTGACATTAGAATAACCGAAAATACAAACATCAGTAGCCTGGGCCGTGTACCGCAGTCGGTCGAATCAACTTTTCAGACTCTACAAAAGAACAAATACCGCCAAGCTTACAGAATCCTTCGAGTAAAACTTCTAACGCCACGTACACAGACAGAGCCACGCATCAGAGTCGTTCGAACCAAATTGCTCAGTACAACTGTACACAGTTTTCACAAAACTTAAACTCTACAAACTCTCGCATAAACTCTACAAACTCTCTAAACTCTCGAGTAAGACATCTAGAGCCCCGGCTATCCAGCCGACTAGCAATCGCATTGCTCTCACACATCCAGCGAATGGATCAGATCCCTCAAAGATCTCCCGTGTGTCACCCCCTCGTGACCACACGTAATGGTCTTTACAGACCCCGACCTCGACCAGAGCCAAACGCACACCGCGCTCCCACGGACTACTCGAGTTGCCTCAAGAGATACCGATTTCTACCGGGTTACGACTACGAATTAGCTACTGGCACGGTCGAACACAACTCACTATAGCACCTAGAGTCCCCTTACTCAAGTTTCAATCAGAAATCAAATTTGAACTTCATCGTTAACATCATCAACATCGATTTCGACTGATACGTGACCTGCTGGCATTTTCTGAAGCCAAGACTCGAACCCGAAAATCTCTCATGGCAGTCTACCTTCACTACCGTTCGTCTATCAACGCTACGTTCATCCGCATCATCTTTAGCTCGTCGTAGGTAAACCGTTAATAAAAAAAATCAAAGCCTAGACTTATCATTGCCTGTTACCTACTGCAGTCACGATACGAGTAGCAGTTAAATCTGATTGAAGCGTGGTATCATTATTATGACTCATCGAATTTACACAAAGAACTTTAGTTAACGAAAGCTCCGTTGCCTTTATGTTTACAGAAAAACCCTGGTTTAAAATCTCGCGACCTCGTCACTTTGCAAATAGTTGTCGAGCAAAACATGCAACAAAATTTCGAGAGAGCGATAGTTAATCACTACACAATAAAATCTGCTCTGTACTGAACACTCGTGTTTGACCAATTACCAGTCATAGCAACAACATTACTAGCACGTTTACCACTAAATTTCGAAGCGAAACTTTCTTTTACCAACGAGCATTCAGCGCCAGAATCATAAGCAAAGCATATCAGTTCACCTTTGTGATGTAACACGCCCGATGGTGGTTGTACGACGCAGACATCAATGCGCCACTCGCTGCGCGTGCCGCCGACGTCAGCCGCCCGCTGCTGCCGCCGCCACCGCCGCCGCTTCCGCCGCTGCCGCCTCTGCCGCCGCCGCTGCTGCCTCTGCCGCCGCCGCTTCTGCCGCCGCCGCTTCTGCCGCCGTCTCTCGTGCACCGGCTTGCCACATTTAAAGCACGCCAATTGGGCTTCGCTGTCGGCTGCTGCGCTGCTTGACTTGATGATGTAGGTGGTGCAAGTCTGCCACTCGAGTCTATGGGATTGCTTCTGCCCTCAATTCGCTTTGTCCGATGGTGATCAAGCGCTTCAAGTGTGAAAATGCGTTCAGTTTGTCCCTCGATATAACGTTTGTAGTGAACGCCATTCTTTGAGGTTGCGGTTCAAACTGTGAAATGTGTGCGAGTACTGTTGCTAAGGCAATTTCCTCCTTATTCACATCTTTCCAATGATTAGTCAGTGAACTAATAATACGACTCGCGAACGCGGGTAGTGTTTCGTTTTCACCCAGTTTTTCACAATGCATTTTAATGAGGGTACCCACCCGCCAATGTCTCCGTCGAAATAAACCGTGCTGTGAAAATTATCATAGACTCGTGCTATGTTTTTCCTTCGTATGCGATTTGTGATAGCCACGTCGATGCTTTACCTTTTAGTGCCTTGATGACCGCCAGAACAAGACGAGTGCCGCTTGGTGGATTTTTGGCGAAACACAAATCTGCCGTCGCGCACCATGATCTTGCGTCGGTATCTCTTTTTCAGGATCGAATGTAGGTACTTCTTCACGGTAGGCTGGTTTCGGTGATTGCAGCGCCTCAATCAATGCTCACGTGTTCTTATCTTGTTGTTCAAACATCGCTCGCCACATGTCTGTCTTCTTGGTTCTGATCCAACACTGATCCCACTTCTGATGACGGACGGAGGAGGAGGGTCCTTTCGCCATCATCATCAGCACTCATCGTTGATCCTCTTAGCAGTGGGCGTCGTCGGTGGGTAGTGTCGGATGAGAATAAAACATGCTCGTACAATCAATCAAATTATAATCTTCACAGGCACAGTACAGTAATCAGGTAGGCACACAAGTTGTAGGTAGGTTTGTATCACAGAACGCGCGATGATTCAGTGTCCACCGCACGCGCCGCTCGCCAATGGGAAAGTGAAGTCACCGATCGACGGCGCGCACGTCACCGACTCCATCGAGTGCCACCAGGTGGCGCTGGCGTCCCGGATACGTCTCGATTGCGACATATATATATTTTTAATTATATTATTGAGATAAAATATTTACTGGAATATCACATCACGGCGTTTATAATATTTTTTTATGGATTTGATAGACGAGATGAGCGAGACGGTTGCCTGGTGGTAAGCGCCTGCCCATAACAGTAGCAGTGCCAGAATTATTGTGAACTTGCGAATACAATCCTGCGCCACACTGCACTACGCTCGTCACCCTGAGATATTAGATGTGAAATCTTTTTATGCCTAATAATTTATCTGGTAACATTGCCTTTCCAACCGAAACAAAGTAACTCTTGCACACTACTGCTTGGCGGTTGAATAACTGGCAAAGGTGTGGTACTTTCCCAGGCGGACTCTGCAATGGAGTCCTACCACTACAAAACTACAAAAGAATATAGATGAGACAAGCTTATAATGACCAAAATTGACAGTCGAAATTATTTTACCATATTTTACTAGTAAGATCAAAAGAGTAAATCCCTCTGATACTAGTTGGCTCTTCATCTTGTACATACTTTTTATCATCGCAAAAATTCCCGATTCAACCCCCATAGGGATGCGACCCAATGAATATTTACAATTCGCCCAATAACACCAATCGGGAGCCGAGTCAAGTCTCGATTTATGTCCAGGACTCGAATAATTGATTTGTATCGACTCGAAATGGGACGCATATATCAATGGGTAAATCGGGCATGGGATTTCAAATCGGGTCTCAATGATGTACTCGTATGAGCCGACCTGTTATGTAAAGACTTTATGGATAACATGATAAATTGGACTTGAGTTTTGTCGAGTTTGATCGCAGCTGTAGCATAATTTTCTTATCATTTATAAATTAATAATAAAATTTAGTCTAATTTCACTTTCCGATCCTTAAGGCGCGATTAGTTTTCACAGGTCGTAAGGAGTTCTTCGGAAGGAGTAAGGAGTTCGGATCTTTGGGGGCACGCGCACTTCCGTGCCCCCAGCTCACATTTTTAAAATACACGTTGTGTTGCAATATCTACAACAATTAACCTTTTTTTTTGTGCGACTTTATAAAAAAAATTTTGACAGAGGCCTTCGGGCGGCACACTAACTGACACTGACACTAGGGCTGGCCACTCAGCCTATACGAACTTACTTTTTAATGGTGTTTTACTAATATAACTAATACGTTATTTAATGTTTTTTCTTTTGAGTTAAATAATTAAAATCGTGTATTGAGTAAAATTGGTAATGATTCTACTGCTAAAATAAACTAATGTTTTTTCAAGTAGGTACTGTAATAATACCTTTGCCATAGTAATGGGTAGGCGATTTCTTTTACCTTACCATTACAGGAGCATCTCGTTCGCCTCATCACACGTTGTCGTTTAATAAAAAAACTTGCTTTGACGAATACATTTTTACACAAATTTTCTTTCTTTATTTATTATACGAGTAATTATGTAAAGTTTTTAGGGTGGTTTCGCCAAGTTTCGGCAAAAACTAAGAAATACTTATTTTAAATAATATTCATTTATATTTTGCTTTTTGTATGTATTGTATTTTGTGTTTGTTAGATAATAATTAGTACCTACTTAACCCGTACCTAAACAAGGTAGCGTCACAATCTGGCAGATGCGGGGAAGGAGAAAATCTGAAAGAAATAAATAAAACAACTTCTTAAAAACAATAAGCTATATTTATTTATTTAAATGATTCAACGTTACTCACACTTTATAATGAATTAAATTTATAATTAAATTATATTATTTGATAGAATAGATTAAAACCAAGGAAACAATGAGAATTCATAATTAACAATTAATTAATTAATTATGTACAAGGTTGACGTAACCTAATAAATATATTTTTTATATTACAAACAATTTTAAACCTAATTTGATGATTTAAACTCATCGATATGGTTCTGGAAGATAGTTTTTTTTTTTATAAATTCTATGTTTTCTATTATACTATTATTTTAGCTTAGAAACTTATCAATTTGTTGGCATTCTTTGGAATCTTATAATCAATAAATTGTCTTTTATTTACAAATCACTTTCTCCATATTCTCGTTGCTATCTTTGTGGTACCTGTAATGAGAAAAAGTATTATTAATCTAATTAGGTGTTTGACCATAGCAGCGATATCATCGTCAGCTAGAAGATTCCCACAGCTGGAAGAAGGTCTCCCCCTCAATAGGGGAGGGGTTGCCATAATCCCCACGCTTGGCAGGCGGTTTGGTGATCGCAGAATGCTCACCACTGTTAACTAAGAGGACGCTGCTGCCCGTCCTCCGGTGGTTCTGGATGCAGTTTTAGGACATACCCAGTTCCAAACGAATAAATTAATTCAAAGAGATTATTTAGAGATTTATTTTAAGATATTAATTAATTAATTGATAGATAAAAGACAAACGTTTAATTGTGGCAAAAAATATAAACAAAATCAATAACATAGAACACAGTAAAATATTTTTCATCACACTTGCTCGTAAAGTAGATCTTATTACATCGCTTTTAGGCTCATAATCCAAGCTATTACACACGCGTGCTTTTTACTTTACATTACGGCACTTGTACTATAATAGGTATAACCCGGTAAAGTCAAGTTTGTACGTGACTGCAATTAGACGTACGTATACGAAGCACTCTTAATATAGCCGGGTAATACTTACAGTTTTTTTGTAATACCAATAAAGAGTTCTTATGCCGCTGAAGTAAATGTCAACCTGCGCGCGCATTACTGATTTGGGCGCCATTTTCCGCAAATATTTGTTGACGTTTTCGCTGTGTGGTTGATTATTATCACAAAAAAAATGTTTTTTCCTCGCAAGTGTGACGAAAACAGTCGTATGGAACTCTTGTGCTATTAGTCATTACGCTCTCGGCTTCCTTATCGCGCTCGCCTGCGGCTCGCGCGCATAATACCGCCTCTAGTGTAATGACCAACATAGCACACTCGTATCATAATGTACTATTTTTTTATAAATAAGTTGTTTTATCTTTTGCCACAATCCGGCCCCAAATCAGCATGAACAACCGGCGCTAGTCTTCCGTTGGGCCCGGCAGGTGACGTCACTCACGCAAATATCGCATGATGCGCGTAATAGGCATGATCACATATATAGCAATGGTATAACAGGGGTGACGAGCGCAGTGCAGAGCTGTGCTGGATTGTATTCACAAGATCACATTTCTGGCACTGCTACTATTATGTGGGCAGGCGTGATGGTTACCGCCAGGCGAACGAAGGCTGGTGTTAATATCAACGCAATAGTAGATTGTAGATATGCGTCAAACCCTTTTAAAATTGGTACTTTACTCTTATGATATTTAACTAGGCAGGAACAGATCGTGCTGGCATTTAGCCAAAATTTTCGCTTACTATTAATTTGTACGTTAAAAGCACTTCGTTTTATTGAAACCAAATTAAAATAATGACCGTACGATAAAACATGAGCAGCATATATGATAATCACAGTCATTGTGCCGCGGATAGTGTAAACTCACTCGTAATAGTTTATCACCATGATCATCAGCCTATCTTATCATAATCCACTGCATACATAGGTTCGTCATAGGCACGCCACTCAGTCTTCTGCTTTTCGCTACCAACCACTACGTATGTCATCTATCCATCAAGTCTGAGGACGCCCTACGCTACGTTTGTCGATTCGCGGTCATCACTCTAGAAAATCATGTCTGTTAACGGTAATGCACATTAAAGAAGATGCATTTGCCCATCTATAAAAAGTGAAACCGTAAAAGATTATTGACACAGTTAGTTATTTTTTTGGTTTAAGAACTTCCGCGCGCGCCCCTTGTAACTTCACGCTCCTAGGCACGTGCCTAGTTTGCCTTACGGATAATCCGCCACTGGCTACTGGGTCAAAATAGTGTAATGGGACAACACGATGGGAATAGTGGGTCAGAAGTATTGATGTCACTTGTCCCATGGGTGTACTGAGTCAATATAGTGGCAGTTGTCCCATCACGGGACAACTCGATGGGACTAGAGGGATAGACCCGAATATATATTATACATAATTTATATCAATACTCCATCAGCATCTTCGTTTTACATTAGACGAGATGGAAGTTAAACGCAAGCCTATACTTAAATAATAATTAAAAAAACCTACATCAAACTTGTAGTCTTAAAAATAATTATTATCTATTTTCAATCACAGAAAGCTAACTTTGTTGTACTTACGATCTTTTGCTAAGTTCACCTCTGGGAAAGAGTGGGTTATGCAACCGCCAAATAGTAGGAATAGTGCAAACATTAAGGTCTGGTTTGAAAGGCAAAGTTTCTAATGAAATCACTGGGCATAAAGGGATTTAATCTATATATATAAAATTCAAAGTCCTGACTGACTCACTGACTGATATATCAACGCACAGCCTAAACCGCTGGTCCTAAAAACTTGAAATTTGGAGGATGTGTTCTTTGTAAAATGTAGGGATCCACTAAGAAAGGATTTTTGGAAATTTGGAATGTGAAAGGATGTTAGGTTAGGAGTTTGGATAGACCGAGTCTATTTTTCTAGAGACTTCTTACATCGTCCTAAGAAAGAAACACATGATTAATCCAGATACTGTTTGCTCGGGATGATTTAAAGTGGTGAGTTTTGGGAGCGGGTCGAATTTCTTCCGTACGCGGACGAAGTCGCGGGCGACCTCTACTATATCATATTATCTTAGGACGGTATGTCCTAAAACTAGAATCACCCGAGCATTTTGCGATCCCAAGCCGCCTGCCAAGCGTGGGGATTATGGCAACCCCTCCCTATTAAAGGGGAGGCTTTCGTCCAGCAGTGGACGTCTTAGATAGCAATGCACGGAGGAGAAAACATAGATAACACTGTGTCTAACCAAAACCAGGGGTCAACACAATGACGAGGTGTGGCGAACCTTTTTTTTTACCCAGATTCGTCCTATGCAGGCTGCCTAAATGTTTTAAATATATATTTGGTAAACATCACGCCAGCCCATAACAGTAGCAGTGCCAGAATTGTGAACTCGCGAACAACTCTTTGGACCACCGAGATTATTTATATTTTACCACGTCATCGTCCGGCTGTGGTGGGAAGTAGGGCGGTTTGTGGACCTCGCTCGGAGCCTCCCTGATGGTGTAGCTCTTATTGTCCGTCGACTCTAGCACGACGCGGGGCGGTTCACTCTCTGTCAAACAAAAAAAAACATAAAGCTAATCAGACTATTATACAACTTTAAAAAAAACAACCGACTTCAAATTAATATGGGACCACCTCGAGAGTATACCCTTTCAAATTTCAAATAAAAAACCATTTACAATATCGGTCCACATTTGACAGAGAAATCGGAGAACAAAAAAAACATAGATACATACATACAGTCGAACATAGACACTCCTCTTTTTTTGAAGTCGGTTAAAAAGTGAGAGTCTGTCCGTATTAAGTTTGGTTAAAGTTTGCGTCCAGCAATGGACGTCTTCGAATGGACCTGGGTTGTGGGTGACACCGGTGAGTGGTCGGATCGTGATCCAAAAAATGCAATTACGGACGACTAAATGTATGGAGTAGCTGATTTTTTCCACGATTTTCGCGATGATTTAGTCGTAAAAGTTGTTAATTACAATGAGTTCAATGATCCCCTAAGATAAGATAATGCCCATGAAGAAGAGAATTCAAGAATTCAATGTGGTGTATAGGGTTACGCGCGTCGTTGTTACTTAGCCGAAAGAAGTCATTGTACTCATTGATGTGAATAACTTTTAGTATGAGGCTAACCCTGAATTCGCGAATTCGTGTCACCCATACAATGTGGACCTGGGTATGTCCTAAAACTGCATCCATAACCATCGGGGCACGGGCAGCAGCGTCCTCTAAGTTAAAGGTGGTGAACACTCTGCTATCCCCAATCCGCCTGCCAAGCGTGGGGATTATAGCAACCCCTCCCTATTAAGGGGGAGGCCTTCGCCCAGCAGTGGACGTCTTCTGGCTAATGATGATACAATGTGGATATTTCCCACGTACGTACAAAGTGTTTCGTTCCACAATTTTTATTCGCACTACGATGGTTATCCAGATGATATCACCCAGGTGATCATAGTGGAATAGACCCTCTCGGTCTGCCAGAATCTGTGTTTCCCGTAAAGTATAATCTGGGTGTCTTCGAACCCAGAGCAAATAGGTTTCTTCTAAGTCACGTTATCAGCCGGAAGACTTCCACTTCTGGAAGAAGGCCTCCCCTTATTAGTGAGGGGTCTTCTAAGAAAGCAGTTATTCTAGACTGCATCGTTGCCTTAGGCAGTATGTGGTCAAGCGCGAGCCTATATTGAATTATAAATAAAAAGTACGGTCCGTAGGCAAAGCGGTATTTTTTTCGCCAGTAGTGCAATATTTTTTGTATATAAAAACTTTACTTTATTGTATTGATTGTTTGGTGGATCGAATCCACGCCCTACAAGTTTTGAAGGCAGACATGCTACCAACTGAGCTATAAGCATGATGATGATGATGTGTTTTTATGAAATTAATTTCAGGACCTAGTGCTTCATCAGCTAATGCTTATAGCTCAGTAGGTAGCATGTCTGCCTTCAGAGCTCGTGGGGCGTGGGTTCGATCCACCAAACAATCAAACAACCATTCATACATGGATCAAACATTTATGTGACGAACATAGTTGTTTGTTGTGTGTCGGGGTGTAATACGTACTTCGGCTATCTCGTTTTCATTGTACAAGCTTTGCTTAGTTTGGGGCTAGATGGCGCTGTGTGAAAAATTTCCACTCATATATTTATAATTTATTAATTTATTTCATAAAAACGCATCCTTATTGTAAAGCCGGTCGCTGGCGAGAAAAAGCTTAACATCGTTTAGCGGCTCAAAATAATAACTCATGCACAAATTACGTTGGCACACTATAGCCGTTGAAACAGAAAATCCGATTTTATAGGCAAATATAATTTTATCCGTAACCCAATTTATAAGCTAACTGATACGTCGATGGAACACAAAAACAATTTCTGCTTTAAAATTACTTGTGTGTGAACGCGATTGTTATTTTATTCTGGGGTTATTTCGGTTATCGGTATCTACGAATAATGATGTCAATGTACCTATTTTTGTTTTTCTTATCACCGTACTTACTTTGATTATATACCCGAGAGCTAGATCCTCTAAATCACCGTACATTTTTATATTTAAATATAGACTTGCGTTTGGCTAACTCAGCTAAGATCAGGCGGGATCAGATCAAGCAGATCTAAAGCACGCATTCTGAAATGTATCCTCTATTCGTTTCAGATTCGTCTCCGTGAACCTTGCTCACAATTAGTACAATGACCTCATTCGGCTTAGTACTGCGTTATGGAACCCTGTGTAGCATAGTCAGCCTTTTAATAATCCACTGCTGGACATAGACCTACCCTCGAAGGGTGACTGCTCACCACGCTGGCCCAGTAGCGGGGTGGACTCACGCACGCCCTTGAATTTTTTCTCCTTACGTAAGCAGGTTTCCGTGAGGAAATGTTTTCCTTCACGGAAAAGCCAGTGGTATGAAAATATGTTTATAAACTTTAAAGAGCTCATTGGTACGGGCCTGGGATTTTAACTCACGATTTACTGCTGAACTGACCAGAAGACATCTACTGCTGGACGAAGATCTTCCCCGTTAAATCCTCTTAGGGAATGCAGAATGCTCACCACCGCTTACCGAGAGGACGCTGCTGCAGTTTTAGTACATACCCAGGTCACATTGCTCTTAACCCTTTTCAACCCCTTGTATTACCAATTATTCTAAAATCAAGTTTCACACTAATCCGGTTGTTTCTACAATAAGAAACTTACCAGCTTTAGGGTTAAGGATGTCCGGCTTGGTCTCCGGTTTGTCGGCAGCGGGGTAGGCGATCAGGTACCTGCGGCCCTGCGCGTCCACCTGCACCACGCTCTGAGAGGGCCGCTTGCTCGACGAGGTGGTGTCGCTCCGTCTGACAGAAGCCAACATGGTACAGCCATTCGAACATTCAAAGCAATAAATTAAGACACGGCATAAATGGAACATCATGTACTTATCACTGTAAGGCACTTGACCAGGAAAAAATACTGACGTCGAATATGGGATGGGAGGTAGGTTTATCATCATCATCATCTGTTGCTGATGCAACAGCAGCCAGGAGATGCTGAACGAAAGCCTCCGCACACCTTAGACCGCACACTGTACGATAACCTGCCATTTGCGTCCACAGATTGCCCGCGACTTTCACAATGTCGTCGGTCCACCTAGTGGGAGGCCTATATACGCTGCGCCACTCAAGAGCCTTTCTTCCCCATCGGTTATCAGTTCCAGCAATATGGCCTGCTCATTATCCAACTTGGAAACCCTGAAAGCTACAGTGACCTTGGTTCTTTAGCGAATATCCTCGTTCCGGATTTTATCGTGCAAAGTAAATCCAAGCAGATCTCTCTCCATTAGGTCTGTTTATGTACCTGCGTAAGACAAGAGCCACGATGGCCCCGGCTGCGGTGAGGATGGCAGCGAGAGCGGCAAACGCAGCCGCCACAGGAAACTTGCTTTCTGCTCTAGTTGTACTCTCTGGCACAAAAATAACACAACGGTAACACGGAGTTGAACACGACGACAACACACGTTTTGTAGAGGTAAGTCTCTATAGCACAGTCCACCTGGAGAAGTACCTAAGCGTTTGCCAGTTATTCAACAGCCAAGCAATGTGCAAGCATTACTGTGTTTCGGCAATGTTACCAGAGAGATTACTCGGCATGAAAAGATTTGACATCTAATACCGCAGGGTGACGAGCGCCGTGAAATGGAGCGCAGGATTCTGTTTGCAACTTCACATTTCAGGCGCTGCTGCGATTATGGGCAGGCGTAATGCTTACCACCAGGAGAACGGCTGGTCGCGCCATTGCATAAAAAACGTAGGATATAAACTGATATTGTACTCGTTTAGGTTTTACTTTTTTACAAAAAAATATAGTTTGAATTATTGAGAAGAAAGGGACGCTCTTCTGATGGCATTAGCCTCCTAATGAAACTCAACACCGAATACCTATCTCAAAATAATGCGGATCAAATTAATTATGCGCTAGTAACAGTTCTGGGTACCTTTGCAATGTTCGTACCTTTCTTACCATCATAAAAGCTTCTGGATTCTTAGCAGCTTTTTAGTACTTGACACTTACTGACTCTTTTGCAATAAGAACCACAAGAGTATAATTAGCCAGTATTTGTTAGGAAACTCACCGGCTCTTTTAGCATTGTTCCTAAACGTCAAGTCTCTCAGCATTACAGGATCGGAAGCACCCTTGGAGTTCCTCGCGATGACTGCGAGTTCTTCTTCTTCAGAGAGCGTCTCCAGTGCAGACCAGCTGACGTTCAGCCAGACTACTAGATCTAGAGAAAAGAGGCAAAATTAGTGTCACAAAACATTAATTAACGGTTACGTTACATTTGGCATTTAAAAATGAAGCGAACAAAACGACGGTATTTCCGAAAGTTTGTATATTGCCATTACCTACCAAGTGAAAAATACTAAACTTCAATAGTTCCCAGGTTTTAAATGACCGATGAAAACCCTGGTAAAATTATGTTATGAGATTTAAATTCTGTCATATCCTCTGTCCGTATCTGTGTCTGTTCTGTCTGTTTCTGCTGTAATTCTGTCTGTCTGTTTGTTTCCGTCTGTCTAGTTTAGTGGAAATAAAATTATGTTTAAACTGTTTTATTTGCGTTCGTTGCCGTTTGTTAGGCAGGTGCATTGTCTGGGATGCCATGTGTGTCTGTACTTACGCCGCCTGTCACCTTCTTGGAACCCAGTTATCCGCGGGTGCAGGGGCGGAGTCAGCGGCCAGAGGCAAGCGGCTTAAGTATGCAGACATGCAAATTTTAGCGCAATCGTATGATTTTGTTCTTCTCGCGGTTGACCTGGGCTGTCGCTTGAGAGAGAAAGGTCGTGATTACCGCGCTGCATGGTTTTGATTTAGCAGACTTGGCTCGGCGGCAAGTGCGGCAACTCTGCCAGCATCATGGGTAAGTTCGCGCAGAGTGCGCGCCGCAGGGGTATTTTGACGCGCGCAGCAGTGGCTTTTTTGACGTGCCATTAGGCTAAGTTGTATAATTTACGTAGTTTTGACATTGTGTATTGACGTTTTTGGTATAATAATATTGAACCATGAAGCAATATCGCCTTTTCGAGCATGTGGATCTACATCTAAACTCTGCTCAGTTGCTTACCAGTGTTGGCAGCGCTTGTGTTGGCCAGTACCCGGGAATGCTCCCCCAGGACTTCCAGAGTGAAGTGCTGGGTGAGGCCGCCGTCGTACCCGGCGACGCACCGCACCGACACCATGGGCTCGGTGTTCCTCACCACGCGGCTGGAGGTGCAGTTCCTTGGAGGAGACGGCCGCGCTGGTAATATAAATGAATTAATTTTTGACTAATTTTATCTCATTTACATTTTTTCTTTGGACATAATGTAGGCTCCCTAGTAGGGTCAATCACATCACACTAACAACTGAACGAAGCAAAGGTATCTTAGGCTCTCTTACACTTAGAGGCCTAGTTGAACAAGTTGGCTTTTATATGCATTGAGATAAATATGAAACATACACACATATATATGTATGTATATACTCATGTTCATTGTGTGTTTGTGTGAACCGTTGCTTACTGAAATTTTCAATTCTATTCTATTATTTATTTGCCTGTTAATGGGTAACTATAACAATGTTCTTAAAATAAGTAAGTAAAGCCAATAACAACCTTAATTTAGGTATGCAGAATAATCATTTCAAAAACACTAAATAATGTCAAAGTTAATTATAATATATAATTTATATTTGTTATAAAAAAAGTTACGACACGATGTTTTGTCTAAAAACTCCTTCACAATATGAAAACATTCGTTTACTAGCCACTTCTTCAGCTCCGTACAAAATGTATTTATAAGGCAAGTCCGCAAAACCATTTGGCAAAGAGTTATAAGTGAGAGACGCCATGTTAATTGTAGGCAACTAGTTCGTGTAAGTACATTTATCAAATTTGAATATGAGCCAAGGGCTCGGAAGATTAGGTAGGTCGCCAAATCTCAGTTCGCAGAACTGTAAAAAAAATAAGAAAAGTGTGTGAGTGTATGTGTGTGTGTGTGTGAGTGTGTGTGTAAGAGTGAGTGTGAGTGTGTGTTAAAGAATAACAATTCAGAGTAAAAAAATGTGATACCATAAACTCAAAAGCTGGGGCAATCTGGAATGCTTTTTATAATAAGAAAATATCTTGAACTACTTATTAAAACGTAATTTTACGGAAACAAAAAGCTTAATTTATATAAAATTATAAAAAATCGACCTCTTAGAGACAAAAGCGGCCGATGCAAATTTTTATCCTTAAAATTAGAGAAGCCAGCAAACCATGGATGCAGTTTCAGTTTAGATAACATCTCTATTCTGCCTCCATTTTACGCTGACCTGGTGAACTTTAGAAAATTCACGTCAAGCGAGAGAGGAACAAAAAATAAAACCTTGGGTGACATTTTTTGCGCACCATCGGGTTTCACTCTGAAATTGGAAAGGTTTAAAAAAATGTCCGACGTAAAAGTAAAGGATTTATAATAAAGCCCACGGTATTGTATCTATTGAAGTCTAGGAAAAACGGTACAGATAAAATACTATTCATTTCAAAAATGTTCTGAACGCTTTTTCCTTCATCATAAACTTGGTGTGTGCTTGTGGTTTGGTTGGATTTAAAAATAATAATTCATGGGATATAGTTATCATCAAATATCAGTGAGAATTATAACATTGAACACCTACTTAATTCTAATGGCCTTCATTCAAAACGTTCTTAACAAACGTTATTTTTAACTTCTGCGCAATACAAAAATTACATCATCATCATCAGCCGAGACGTCCACTGCTGAAAAAAGGCCTCCCCTTTAGACCGCCACACTGTACGACAACCCGCCATTTGCATCCACCGGTTGCCCGTGACTTTCACAATGTCGTCGGTCCACCTAATGGAAGGCTTACCTACGCTGCGTCTTCCGGTTCGTAATCTCTACTTCGTAACCTTCCATCCCCATCGGTTAAAAATTCTTCGGGCGATGTGGCCTGCCCATGCAAACCCTGAGAGCTATGTCGGTGACTTTGGTTCTTTGTTAGCACAACAATTAAGTGCGCAGCAGTAACTAACGTCATTTAACTTTAAGCGACGTTTAAAGTAAAGCCGTTAATGATTACCACCACTCATAGCAATCTAAGTGCTTAGTTCATAAGTTTCTAATGTTTGTATCGTAAATTAATCCACCATTTAAATTCTAGTTTGCACAATAAAGATTTTCTATCTATGTGTTGAGTAGTAACAATCTAAAATGAGTTAAATAGTACCAATAAATATGTAGATTCGCTTTAGTCTAGTTCAATCTGAGTCAGCCAAATCAAACGTCTCAAGCTTGTTTGATATATTGAGCTAATCTAAAAACTTTTTCATTTTTTGTACGCCTCGATCAACTACTTACAAAACTTTCAACTATTGCTGTCACTATTCAAACTATCCAAGTGCCAACGCGTTTGACGTTTCGCGATTCTTTACTTCGTTCAATTAGTACAATTTCGTCGTACAAACTTGCCTCTTTAAAAGTTGCCCAAATCGCAGCGTTCTAAAATCGGACGCATAAAAAACGTACGGGAACCGAATGGCTAACTTCCAGAAGTTGTAACATAAGTTTACTCGTTAGTCGTTAGGAACTCGGTATATTGGCCCGATCGTGATTTGGGACGTGCAAACTTTGCCCGTATTTTAAATCTAGAATATTCCCCGATCACTTCGGGTGGTGGAATGTTTTAATTAACTTGGCAAATCATTAATTTGCCCGATTTTGGAAGTTCGCGGTTATCTGTTGGCGGTTTGATCAAGTTTGATTCATTGCTCCGATGGGCTTGTGGATTGTTTTTATTGCTTTTTGGGTGAACAGGAAATTAAAATTGGCGCGAGACAGGCGCGTCGTATTTCAAGAAGTGACGTTCCATGGTTCGGGCTTGCATCGATCATCAGAGACGCGCGATAACGCGAGATTTCGATAATTATACGTTTTTTTCCCTATTTTTCTTAGTTGTTCGTAAATTGTTTATTTGCCAATAACAAGTGATTCGCTAATCTAAACTTTTATGTATAAAGTTGAGTATGTATTGCCCGTAAAGGTGAAGGGTTCAAATTGGGTTCAAATCCCAACAATAAGTGAGTTAATCTTACCTTAAATAAAAAAATTACAATTAATTCCAATTTCATGTACACTAATTGATTTCATTCTTTTCCAGTACAACGGTGAGAATCAATCTTGAGCCATAAAATAAATAAAACGTGCAACGAACTCATCGTACTCGGCAGTGAAACCTGAGATGGAATTATTTGGCTCGCAGTAAAATTAGTAATTTTCAGTACATTTGCAGGTTACTCCGGTGAAACTCCAACACCATAAATCATTTAGCAGTAAGGGGGGTTGCACATAAAGTTAAAAAGGGCAAAAAAGCTTTGTGTTTTTCATAAGAATGTATATTTTACTTTTTAGTGTAAACAACTAGGGCCAACCCTGAAATTATGAGCAGCTAATACATATAATTATAACGGAGAAAACTACCATGCTAGTTTACATGGTGTGCATGGTAGTTTTCTAGTGTGAGTCTGCTTTACTCCCGTAGAGCAGACTCACATTTTTTAGGCTGTGAATTAAAAAGCGCAGGATTTTTGATTTTTGTTGTGTTAAGTAATGGAACAAAACATCTTAGATGTGAATGGTGTAGAGAAACTTGCGAGATGTTAAAATTCGATGAAAGTTTGATTTTCAACGTTGTCGACATTTACAAAATATTTTGTTTAATTTATGCGGGAATACCTTTGATTATATAAGAGAGAGCTAGATCCTCCAAGGGGAATACTCACGTTTAATTAAATCGGTTACTTCGACTATAGTCAAATAAAATGTGTCAAAACCACCTCAGTTTTCATACTATAAAAGTTACAAAATACGATTTTATTTCGTATTTAAAGCGGATTTATTTGATTTTTTAAAATATATCCGAGCCCCTGGTAGACGCAAAACGTGATCAAAATGCTGGCGTTTATTTGGCCCAACGCATAAGCATTGCTATTCAATGCGGTAATGCCGCCAGCATGCTGGGTAGGTACGCTGCCGACTGGTAATGGGTTTGAGTATTTGGGTTGTTTCTAGACTTTCATCGGGCTGGATAAAATAATGTTGTTTTCGTGTAGTAGGCTAAGTAGTATAAGTAGTCTTTGTAGTTTGTTGTAGTTAATAAAGGCTTATGTATGCCAGTAAAGGAAAATAACTGCGCGATATTGTGTGTTTAACCATTTTGTACAATCCGACAAATAATTACTAGATAGCACAATTAAAAATTCTAAGAATATTTTTTTGTATCTAACACCCACACTGTCTACTGGTGCCTCGCCACAGATTAGCCCCTAGTTGCTTCCCCCTAGGGCTATAAACTCGATTAAATTCCCTTTTTTACGACGGCGACTGTACGTGTAAGTAGTTCGCGGGGTATTTTGCCTTTTACGAAGTGAAATGCGATTGAGAATTTTCTAAAATTTTACGTACATTTTCAACTCTATCTTTGTTTTTTTTTGGTATAACCCTGGTCGACCCTTGAGTTTCATTAGTTGGAAAGTGCTTAAATTGTTTTCTCAGATAATGATAAAAGTCTTATGATTTTTTCCGACATCAATTTTAATTGTTGCTATGGTAACGAGCATAAGAACGAGCATAAGAACATAAACAAAGGGTCTGATAAAAAAATACATCATGGTTTATAAAGGTGAAGCAATTCTTAAGAGCCGTTGGTCTGATATTAGTCCGAGAGGCGAGAGACCAGAAACTGCAAGCATTTTCTAAAGTTTTTTTTTTTTAATATTACGTCACATAAAGTCACATTGGTGGAGTAGATAAATAGCCTGCCGTCAGTCATCCGGTTTCGTTAGCGCTTGGTGAAGAGGCGGCTTTAAAAAAAACAATACCAATAAGATATTTATTTTCATTAAACATGATTAGAGATAATATTGGTATGTGCTAAGCAGGACGCAGCTGCACGCGCGTCGGGCTCTGTTTTCACTCTTTGAAAAAGGTCACCGGATGTGATCGAAACTATAGTCAGAGTATCCGATTTAACTAAACGTGAGTATTCCCGTATAAATAAAACAAAAAATGATTGGAGCCATTGGTGACATATACTAGACTGTATTCTGTTTTGTGTATCAAATAAATAAATATAGTTATTAAGTATATTAGACAATTTTATTAGTAACATGCATACTTACAAATATTTTTCATAATCAGTGAAATAAAAAATCACCTATAATAATTGCCTCTAACAATCATGTACCTAGCAACTACTTTCTAAAACCTGTAAATAAATTTAGGAGCAGTATATTAATTAAAAATAAGTTTTACTATAGTCATCATCAGCCCGGAGACGTCCACTGCTGAACGAAGGCCTCCCCCTTAGACCGCCACACTGTACGACAACCTGCCATTTGCATCCACCGGTTGCCCGCGACTTTTACAATGTCGTCGGTCCACAAGTGGGAGGCCGCGCCTACGCTGCGTCTTCCGGTTCGCGGTCGCCACTCAAGAACCTTTCCCTTCCTTTCCTTTCTTTACCTTTCTTCCCCATCGGTTGTCAGTTCTTCGAGCGATGTGGCCTGCCCTGCGCCACTTCAACTTGCAAACCTTGCTTTTACTATAGTAATTCAAGGAAATCTTATAACCAGGTGCGTCAATGTGTTCTATGGCCGTGGTCACGCTGACTGTTCAGCTCGTGACCACGGCCATTGAAACATGGCCGAAACCTCGACCTCGATTTGTACACAAAATTATGTTAATAACCGGGACGTACGTAATCGCGCGCAAAATATTTTTTTTATATATTATACAGGGTTAGTTCTAATCAGTTAGCATCATTTTAAGGGCATATTCTGTAACTCAAAACAAACAACTTTTACTATGGGGCCAACATTGAAATCGCGAAAAAAAAATCTGCTGGTCCATACAAAAAGTTCATCGACCTTCGGCAAAGCGTATGAAACAGCTCATATTTTTTTCGCGATTTCAATGTTGGCCCCATAGTAAAAGTTATTTGTTTTGATGTACAGAATATGCCCTTAAAAGGATGCTAACTGATTAGAACTAACCCTGTATAATATATAAAAAAAATTTTTTGCGCGCGATTACGTACGTCCCGGTTATTAACATAATTTTGTGTTCAACTCGCGAAAGTTTGAAAGTGTTACAATGTTACCAACCTGCAGGTACTATCTGGAATACACACGGTCGCTTTTGTCTACCAACCGCGTTGGTCGCGCGACACAGCAGCGCGCCGTAGTCGCGTTCGCTCGCCGCTCGGTATCTCAGCTCACTTGCCGTGCCTCCGGTGGATACTAAAGCATATACGTTTTCAACTAAATATTCTATGCACCATAGCCATTTTTAAGATAATTATTTATATAAACCAGTAATAGTGGGAATAGGCTAGATGACTGGTTTTTTTTTATTGTCCTTTTCTAATGTGGCCCATAAATATAGCTGATTAATGAAAACAAAATGAAAATCTGATCAAAAATAAGCAACTTATAAGCATTTTAATATCATGCTAGACAGAGAGGCGAAACAGCAAATCGTGACGTCACTTGTCAGGACGCCATATAAATTATATTCTGACAAGTAAGGCGTGACGTCATTTTTTGTTTTGTGGAAAAGGGACAGAGTTGTCTCTAACAAAAACTTTAAACGCTCATATATCAGAACATTATTAACCGATTTAAATAATGTTTTCAATTACCATACTATATTTACTTAAATTCTTCATCAAAGCTGTTGGTTTCAACGATTTAAACATCAGTCATCTAGCCTATTATAGTTGTTTTAGTACTTATATAATAAAATTATACATAGTATAACAATATGGTAAAAATGAATGTTCTTATAATTTCATTCACGCATGTCTTTTATAGGTGTAACAATACTAAGGGCGTTGACCTTAATATCAAATTGAACAAATTTTAAAGTAGGTATTCGTTTGTTATATTATTAAAGAAAAAAAAGATGTGTCTTCATTCAAAATAACTAACGTAATGATCCATTTTGTTTCAGGTCATTTTTTTTCTCGAATTTAACACTTTTGTGCTAGGTATAGAAGTTGTTCACAGATCTAGATTACAAAGATATCTTGGTTGGATTTTATCTTTATCTATTCTTATAGCTCAAATGGTAGTATGTCAGCTTTGAGAGCTTTAGGGCGTCGTGGGTTCTATTCCCACCCAGAACAAAATGTATGTGATATTTGATCTGTTTTTGACGTTGTATATTATATATCGTAAGTAGATATATGCATTTACAAGAAAAGTATATAAGTATTTTATCAGCTACCTGGTTTCCATTGTTCGCTTTGCTTAGTTTGGGGCTAGATGGCGCTGTGTGAAATGTCTACCAATATTTATTTATTTTATCTATAACGTACCATATCTAGCGGGCGAGACTTGAAAGCTCTCGCCGCTGTTGTTGAACTGCCAGTAGAAGCTGACCTCAGCCGGATCGGCAGACACAACGCACCGCACGCGGAGAGGCTCGTCGAGCCGCGCACCGAGCAACAGCGGACTCGCGAGCGCGCAAACTGGCGCGTCTGTGTGTAGTCAACCAAATTAAGACCTAAGAGTAGGGCTTTCGCTTTTCTGTGAAATTAAGTGATTGAGAATTACTCAAATAGGCTTCATCACGGGCGTAGCTATAGTTTGCACATTGCACATTGCACAAAGGTATACATTATTAGTAAGAGTAATTCTAGCACTGCTACTGTCATGGGCAGATGTGACGCTTACCACCAGGCGGACGTCTAGTTCGTCTTGTCATTCAGTAACATTAAAAAAAAAGATTTTTATTACGCACCAATAAGTTAAAATAAATGTAAAATATTTTTTGCGTAGATGGGTCCCCTAAGTATTTAGTTAGCTCATAAGTTACTTACCCCTCATTTATTTCTGTTTTCTTTTTACATATTTAATATCAGTTTTCACCGGAACGTCTACGTTTTTGGTTAGCTCCTAAGTTACCTCAAATTTTTTTTACTTAATAGAAACTTAATTTATTTATGTTTTTTAGCTTTTTGTTGCTTACATGTTTCTTTTTATTCGTTACCAAAACAAAAATAAAAGGAGGAGTAATAAAATTCATTAAATATTCGGTACATCCCTTGCTGGTTAATGAGATAGGGACCTGAGGCCATCTAGAAATAGCACTTACATTACATTTTAAAATACACAGCCAGGCCGCTGGCTTTGCAGTGGACTTATGCCTTGAATATAACTTTGAGTGATGATTTGATCTGGCAAAGTTTGTTTTTGTATTCTTTCCGGCTTTTTTTTGGCTTGCCTTTGTCTGCCATCTCGTCTGATGAACGAAGATGCAGCCTACGATGGAGCACGCTTGTCTAGAAGAAACCGATTCACTCGCGACTTGAAGGCACCCAGATTATAACTATCGAGAAACCCCACTGGGGCAGTCTTCATTTTAATTTGATTTATCAATGAATAACCTGCACTAATAAAAAGAATAGTTAAATAATAAATTAATAATTATAGAATAATTTGTGCACCTGAACCTGTTTTTGTTTTAGTTTATGCCTTGAAATATATTGCAAGTCTATACAAACATCTGGAAGTTTAAAGTCCTTCTAGAATGCTCTAAAAATTTCTAACACTTACACTGGACTCTAAGATACACAGCCTGGCTGCTAGCCTCGCCCATGTCGTTGGCGGCTCGGCAGGTGTAGAGGCCTCCGTCGAGCTTTGTCACCTTCTGGAGCACCAGCGACTTGGTGCTGATGAACACGCCTGAGGACATGTTCTGGCTCACTAGCTGATCCTGAGAAAATGGGGACCAGATTAGTTAAGCGATAAGCTTGTAGTTTTGGTGCCGAAAGATTTGACACTATTTAAAGGCATTTTGAAATTTTGATATGAGTCTAAACCTGTGAGGACCAAGTCAAGGGGTTAGTTGGCGCAGGCTGTATCGGCAGACCGTCGTATGAATAAGGGTAGAAGGAGATAGATAGATTTATCTGATTGGATCAGTTTATAACCAAAAGTGTTGTAATACTGTGCGTTTATAATACGAGCTTTTTACTGAGTCATATTTTGGTAACCTTCAACAAATAGCGTTCTTGCGCTTTTCGGAAATTAAAACAGGGTGTCAAGTGTCAGTCTATTTTATATAACAAACTAGAGGTCGAGGTGGAGTTTGAAAATGCTGTTTCCAATATACTTTTGATAGGGACGATTTAAGGGGGGGGGGGGGGGGGAATTGAAAATCGATATTTGGGTAGTTAATTCAGGGGGGGGGGGGGGTGAATTTTGGGCGCTGGCTGAATTTGTTCCGTACGCGGACGAAGTCGCGGGCGATCTCTAGTTTCTTATAAAAAGGAAGAAGAAGAATCAATAGACTCACTCACGTTATGGTACCAGGAGATCCGATGTTCTTTGGGGTTGGCTCTGATGTTGCATTCGAAGTAGACGTCATCGCCTTCTTTGATGTCATTTGGGTTGAGTGTACTGCCCAGAGACATGGTAAGAACTGGCTTATCTATGAAAGAAAAGTATGAATGAATTTTATTTTTACCCCGACGTCAAAAACTAATAATTTAATGAAGTTGAAGAAGACGTTATTTTTCATTGAAAATACACTGCAAGTCCACCAACTCGCACAATAGTGACAGACGGCGTAAATAAAGATGAGCTCGTGGATCAAAAATAGATCTATTTTCTTTAGCAATAAAAATTTTCAAATTGTAGATCTCGGGAAACCAATAAGATGGCAGAGTGTTCGATTTTTGAGAAAGAAAGTGAAACCAAATCGTTCTATTCACTACATGAAAACCCGACTTACAAATTACCGACATACCGAAGGAGTCTTCCAGCGCCAACCTCATTACAGTGTTGTCTGCTCAGCAGCACGCCAGCCGACTGATTGACACCGTTTCCTTCTTTTATGGTGACTTACAGACTACGGACATCCTGAAGGAGTCTTCTAGAGCCACCCTCAGCACTGGATTGTCTGCTCGGCACCTGATAACGGCACCGTCGTCCTCCGGCTGCGGCAGCATCGTCAGCCGACTCACTGTCGTCGTTTCATTCGTGAACTCGCTGTGCTATGGAATTAAAATGAATTTTGGTTAAGGCAAGCCGTGGTAGCCTAGTCGAGAGACCGCTAGACTTGCAATCGCGAGGTCATGGAGTCAAACCCCTAGGCCCGTACCATGAGCTCTTTGGAGTTTATGTACGGATTTTCATACCACTGGCTTTTCGGTGAAGGAAAAAATGGTGAGGAAGCCTGCAAACGTCCGGAGAAGAAATTCAATGGCCTATGTAAATTCATCAACCCGCAACTGGGCCAGCGTGGAGAATTTGGCCCATTCACCCTTCGAGGGTAGACCAAAGTCCAGCAGTGTACAATTAAAAAGGCTGATTATGCTTTATTTTTATTATTAATTTTATTTCATTGACTGCCATGCTCAATCGGCTTGCTTTTATATATTAGTATATTATGTTAGAATAATATTATGATACATGTTTATGATTTCACACACTTTTCTTTTCTTGCCCGCCCCGTCTTCTATGCATTCTATAAATCCTCTCCATCCAAAGGTTGCCTGGAAGAGATTGCTTTTAGCAATAAGGCCACCACTTGTTCCAACATTTAAGTTTATTAAATTATTTCTGTGTAATTCTTGGTGTGAACAATAAAGAGTTAATCAATCAATCAATCAATCGGTAGTTATAAGTATGATTTGAAAGCTGTAGGGCGTGAGTTCGATGCCCACCCAGGACACATTTTTCTTTGGATACTTTACGGTGTATAAGTAATTATTAAAAAAAAACTATCAGCTTTCTGATTAGTATGAAGCTTTACTTAGTTTAGGGCTAGATGGCGCTATGTAAAATGTCCACTATAATAATAATATTTTATTTATATGGGGACACCCAAATATTGAGTCATTCTGATCTCAAGTATTACTGTATAAACGTTATCTACTGAGTTCGGGTTTCGAGGGTACCTAATGGAGATTGCTTATGAGATGTTGTGAAAAGAGATTCCGATATTTTGCTTTTCAATAATCTCGATAAATATCCCGTAAATAATCATAGAAATGTAATATTTAACAACCGTAACCGTCCCTTCGTTTTAACAGTTAGTTTAACAGTTCTGTAGCCTGCGAAATTGTAGTGCCAATGCGTGGTACAACTATGAATCAATAGGTTTTAGAGCTGACAGTTACCCCTCGTTTCGATTGGTTCCTATAATAAATTATTTTAAACGAGGCGTAGTAACGCCAATACCTGGCCAATAAACTATATGTATTAATAATAATAGCAGGTAGTTCAATTTGAAAGATGTATGGCAAAATAGGTTTTATATCCTGCACTATTAGGCTTTTGATAAACAAATTGAAGTATAAATGACTCATTACGAAACAGAGACAGAGCATTTCCACTCAAATCGTTTTAGTAAATAAAAAGTGAGTAACCTAAACTCTATTTCTAGGATTTTATGAAAAATAGAATGCTTTATACTGACCTTCCCTCTTGTATATCTTCTATTTTCCCTAAACCAAGTGACTTGAGCTGGGGGCCTGCTCCCGTGGGACACGCAGACCAGGGTCATCTCAGCATCAGCCGACATCTGGCCAGGCTTGTTGGTGATGGCCACGGACGTTGGTCGCACTGTGGAATTAGTCTGTTGAGAGGATGGTATGGAAAAGAAGGGTATTCGCGGATCGAACCAGATTGAACCATGAAGAGTGTAAACTAGTCGTCCTCCGGTAGTACCGCAGGTTTGACGTGATCTGCGGAAACTCCACTGACCTGAGTGGCATAACCTGGACCTGGACTTGGGTATGCTCTAAAACTGTATCTCCTGAACCACCAGAGGATGGGCACCAGCGTCCTCTCGGTTGATGGAGGTGAGCATTCGGCGATCCTCAAGCCGCCTGCCAAGCGTGGAGATTATGGCCAACTATTAAGGAGGAGTCCTTCGTCGAGCTTCTTCTGGCTGATGCTATTAAATGCAACCCCCCTTATATTAAAGGAGAGGCCTTCGGCCTGCAGTGTATACTGTATTAACCTGTATTAACCATCCATTTTCAGACCATTACCCTAGTCATACTTATATTATAAATGCGAAAGATTGTTGATATGTGTAATGGCTGAATGGATTTGGATGAAACTCGGAGTGGAGATTGCTTATTCCTCTCATTGACATATCATCATCGCCAAAATTAAACACGAGAGTGAAACCGCAGGAGCAGCTGGTGTAGTATAAATAGGCTTTCGTACTCACAATGCATTTCAACCCTAGCCGTCCTCTCGTGCGGGCTTAGGAGTGGCGTGTTAGTCGCTTGGCACCTGATGCTGGTGTTCAGCCAGCTCCGCTCAGCGCCACCGATGCTGATCCTGCTGATGATGACCTTCCCGTCGTTCTTGAGGATCGTGTGCTCTTCGATCTGTTTGTCGTTGATCAGCCAAGTCAGAGTCGGTTTGGGACGACCTGGTAAAAATGACAATAATTAAGTATGATGGACCTGGGTAGGTCCTACCGGTTAGCATTCTGCAATCCCCAAGCAGCCTGCCAAACCAGGGGATTATGGCAACTCCCATGTTAAGGGGAGGCCTTCGTCCAGCAGCGATCGTCTACTTGCTGAATGATGAAGTATGATAAGTTTGTTTGTTTTTACGTACACGAGTCTTTAATTATGCTAATCTCAATTAATTAGAATTTCAGTTTCTTATTACGAATTAAATACGTAAGAATGAATAGATAGGTAAGTATCCAAATCGCTTCACTGGCAGAGAGTTCCACAACCACACAGTACAAGCAAATTTAATAACTCTAGATCTAAGGATCGAAAGGCATCGTGCGTACGTAAAGATACCGTACTTTATTTATATATTTAAGTAGATAAGAGCCAGAAACAAGAAAGAGCATCTAATGTTATAAAAGATCTTAACTCGACTCTTGATTAATGCACTAAGCCTACAATCACCGTTCAGCTTCCCTGTCATTTCTCCGAATTCAAAACAAATTTAATATTCCCGATTTTATTCAGAACCAAATGTACAGGATATCCTATTGCAAATAACGGTAAGCTTTGAAAAAACCATCGGAGCCGATTTGTGCAAAACTTCAAAGTACAACACAAAACCGTTTTGTATTTATTTTGCACTGGATTGCAGCCTCTTCTGGCGAAAGTGCTGGCAAAACATTGATAGCCCGGGTGTTCTGTTCCGGAACAGCAAAATGGTTGAATAATTCCTATTCATTCGGCTGCCATGCGAATGTGTAAATACTGGAAACAGTTTTTTCTGGATCTGCATAACTTGTTTGTGAAGTCAATGAATTTTAGTGGACCTGCGCTTTTTTGTGCAATAATGAAGGTTTTGAGTTTGGACAAAATATACAGGGTTACTTGTAACTCGACGTATTCCCGGCGGGATCAGTTAGGGGAGATAACAAAACATGAAAAAAAAATAAAAAAAATTGGATAATTATTAAAATATTAAAAAATATTTAGAATGTGATAAGGGTGTCATTTTTAGTTTTTGTTATGTTTTTACGATTAATGCCAAAAAACTATTTCTTTTCTGTAAAAACCCCTACAATAAAAATAGCTTAATTTTAAATATCTCGAAAACGATTAACTTTCGTCCATACATATGTGGGCTTATGTTTGATGTATGTTACCTATCTGGTCCTGCCGGAAATACGTTGAGTTACCAGTAACCCTGTATGTTGCATCACCGTGCCGCCTGTATAATCAATACAGGCGGCACGGTAGAGTTCAAGGAGTACTTTGAGCATTATAGAAACTTTTACTGTGAGATCAACTCTGAAATCGCAATAAAAAGCCAGTTTCATTTAAAAATAATAATTTCACTCAATGCTCACATTTAAGTTTTTAATTAAAATAAAAGAATGACAGAAAAATATATAGTAATAAGAAATAGAAAGGTAAAACAAAAATAGAAAGGTCAAAGTAATTATAAATAATAATATTCATAGGTTTCATTTCAGAACCAAATTTATACGATAAGAAGGTACTGTAAACTAAACCTGTAAATGCCAGATAGTACTTATTACAGTTTCACAAGAATTTCTCGAAATCTGTTGTATTTATTATGAAAACTGACGTGGTTTTGACACATTTTTGTTTTATTTATACGGGAATACTCACGTTTAATTAAATTAATTAGTGCTAAGCAGGACGCAGCTGCACGCGCGTCGGGCTCTGTTTTCACTCTTTGAAAAAGGTCACCGGATGTGATCGAAACTATAGTCGGAGTATCCGATTTAATTAAACGTGAGTATTCCCGTATAAGTAAAACAAAAATCTGTTGTATTTAGTTGATACCCAAAACTGCTTCCGAGAATTAGTAAAGAATTTGCTTGTAGATCATTGAGCTACTATCTAAAGAGTCACAATCTGTAAGTGAAAACAGTCAAAAAACGTCCGAGTACCGTTGTAAGTACCTATACGTGTGCATTATATAGTTCACAATTGTATGAATTTAGACGTTAAGTCGCTTGTATAGTGTTCAATGTATGCTTGGGCGCTTGTGTGTTATCGTAGTTCAAGTCGTTAAAAAAGTTCGCTCTATGTTGTAGATAGATAATTTCAGTGAGTTTTCTTGCTATCTTTCGAAGCCGCGAAGCGTAGGTAATCAGCAAGCAGCTGGATATAGACCTACCCTCAAAGGGCGATTGGACAATATCCACCACGCTAGCCCAGTTCCAGATTGGTGTATAAACTCACGCCATTGAATTGCTTCTCCGGGCGTATGCAGATTTCCTTGTTTACGATGTTTTCCTTCGCAGAAAAGCAAGTGATATAAAAAACCGCACCTCCAAAGACCTCATTGCTACGGGCCCGGTAACTGAACCCACGACTTCATGATTCCAAGTCTTTCCATTAGACTACCACGACGTTTACCTGCGGAAGCTGCTATTTGCAACATACGGCAGTACTAAGTCAAAAAACCTCATAATTATGATACATCCATAGACACCCGTATATAATAGATACCTATACGTAATTCTTAACAGTTAATACACTTAGACTTAGATGAAAGTGTATGGACCTTTGTATCTGAACTAAATACATTAGGTACGTACTAGAGCTTTGGACTGGTTGCGAAAAAAAATATAAGCTGTTTTTTAACAACACACACCTACCACAACAACACACACACCAACACAAACACACCGCAGCACACAGAAACACACACACCAGCTACAATACCAACACACACAACACACCACACACACCCACACACAACACACACACACTACCACCACACGGCTAACAGCTGTTTTTTTGCTGTGTTTTTTGATATTGTTTTAATTTAAAAAAAAAATAAGTAACAGCTTATTTTTTTCACAATGTCAGGGTTGACCTCAAAGTAACAGTGGTTCACAATGATGAGTAGAATGACCCGATTGTCGGCATCATCATCAGCTAGAACATACCAGATGCAGTAATAAGGCTTCTCCCTTAAAAGGGAGGGTTTGCCATAATCCCCACGCTTGGCAGGCGGCTTGGGGATAGCAGAATGCTCACCACCGTTAACTAAGAGGACGCTGCTGCCCGTCCTCCGGTGGTTCTGGATGCAGTTTTAGGACATACCCAGGTCCATAGTACACCCCAATCTTATATTCTTGTATACTGTGATATAAAAACAGACGTCTCAAAATAGAAGTGTTCAAACCAACATTTTTACTTCGTTAAAGCAGGCCTTGGCAATCAAAAAAGCATTTTCCAGGTGGAAACTCTAACAAGAATATTAAAATTACCCGCCGAACAGACGAAAAAATAAAGAAATTTTTGGTTCATCATTACTCATACATCAAAAGGAGAGAGAGGCACCACCCCGGAAAATAAATGAATTATGTATAAGAATGCAAAATTAAGGCATTTTGTCTGGAGCCTGAATCAACGGGGTGTACAAGGCTCTGGGTTCGTCAAGTTTGAACGCCGGTTTGTTTGCCTTCGTCGGGTAAATTAGAAAAAGTTTGAGGATTAAAATTTTGTAGGAGAGCATATATCACGGCTGGGTGATTTATACGAGTATCTTATAAATTTTTAGTGACCCGATATTTTCATTGCGTTTTGAAACAAATGTTGACAGGCTTTTCTTTGTCTTGTTGTAATAGCGTTATGGGCTAGGGCTTCACCTGGGTATAATGCCGTTATTTAGCGCGTTATTTCTTCAAGTACGCAGATATAGCCGTTTGGTAGCGCGCTAATTTGCTAATGGCACTATTCATTGCGTTGTGCGAGTGACAAGTGTAAGTTTGTGCGCCTCGGGGGAGGCCTTCTTATCAGTAAAATCAGCGTTTAGACGTTGATTTTACTGATTAGTTAACACTTGTCACTCGCACTTGATGCTTAGCAAAGTGTAACGCGCGCCTATAGGCGATAGTTCTGGTGGCGGTAACTTTCGACACATCAAAGGAGTTTAGCGCGTCTCAAGCGCGTTGTTGTGGCCACACCTACGATGATTGCTTTTGAGTAGTAAATCATCATCATCAGTCAGAAGACGTCCACTGCTAGACGAAGGCTTCCCTCAAGGGATTGCCACCCCTCTATTAAGGGGCAGGCCTTCTTTTAGCAGTCAGTGGACGACTTATGGCTGACGGCGACGATTTAAATTAGTACTTACTAATTACAATTTGTATAATACAAAAATATATATGACGGACGGAGGAGGAGGAGGGTCCTTTCGCCATCATCATCAGCACTCGTCGTCGATCCTCTTAGCAGTGGGCGTCGTCGGTGGGTAGTGTCGGATGAGAATAAAACAAGCTCGTACAATCAATCTTCAAATTATAATCTTCACAGGCACAGTACAGTAATCAGGTAGGCACAGATAAGTTGTAGGTAGGTACGTATCACAGAACGCGCGATGGTTCAGTCCACCGCACGCGCCGCTCGCCAATGGGAAAGTGAAGTCACCGATCGACGGCGCGCACGTCACCAACTCCATCGAGTGCCACCAGGTGGCGCTGGCGTCCCGGATACGACTCGCTTGCGACACGGCCATCCTGCTTGCACACGTCCTCGTGTGATGGTTACCCTGCGAACAAATAGTCTACGACAGAAATTTGTTCCACTCGGTCACTCCTGACCAAACTCTAGATTCATTTACCAGATGAATAACGAACGAACTCTACGAACGAAAACGAACTCTACATTTTTATTTCTTAATCAAAAATGTGACATTAGAATAACCGAAAATACAAACATCAGTAGCCTGGGCCGTGTACCGCAGTCGTTCGATCAACTTTTCAGACTCTACAACAGAACAGATACCGTCAAGCTTACAGAATCCTTCGAGTAAAACCTCTAACGCCACGGCTCTCCAGCCGCTCTCACACATCCAGCGAATGGATCAACACTTCTGTACGCATATCCATCAAATGGATCGCCCGTGTGCACCCCCTGGCTACACACTACAATACGGCCGATAGAGCACTCTACTCGAATTTCTAGCAACAACTCAAGCTTGCTTATTATCATCAACATCGACTGGTACGTGACCCAAAGGCATCTTCTGAAGTCATGACTCGAACCCGAAAATCTCTCATGGCAGTCTACCTTCACTACCATTCGTCTATCAACGCTACGTTCATCCGCAGACATCCTATACGGTCGCCGCTGCACCGTGCGATTCGGATCGATCAGCTTAATCTTAAGCTCGTCGTAGGTAAACCGTTAATAAAAAAAAAGCCTAGACTTGACATTGCCTGTTACCTACTGCAGTCACGATACGAGTAGCAGTTAAATCTGATTGAAGCGTGGTATCATTATTATGACTCATCGAATTTACACAAAGAACTTTAGTTATCGAAAGCTCCGTTGCCCTCATGTTTACAGAAAAACCCCGGTTTAAAATCTCGCGACCTCGTCACTTTGCAAATAGTTGTCGAGCAAAACATGCAACAAAATTTCGAGAGAGTGATCGTTAATCACTACACAATAAAATCTGTTCTGTACTGAACACTCGTGTTTGACCAATTACCAGTCATAGCAACAACATTACTAGCACGTTTACCACTAAATTTCGAAGCGAAACTTTCTTTTACCAACGAGCATTCAGCGCCAAAATCATAATCAAAGGATAATTCACCTTTGTGTTGTAACACGCCCGATGGTGGTTGTACGACGCAGACATCAACGCGCCACTCGCTGCGCGTGCCGCCGACGTCAGCCGCCCGCTGCTGCCGCCGCCACTGCCGCCGCCACCGCCGCCGCTTCCATCGCTGCCGCCGCCGCTGCCACTTCTGCCACCGCCGGCGCTTCTGCCGCCACCGCCGCTGCCGCTTCTGCCACTGCCGCCGCCGCCGTCGCTCGTGCACCGGATGGCTATGTGACCCGGCTTGCCACATTTAAAGCACGCCAAGAGCTTCACTGTCGGCTGCTGCGCTGCTTGACTTGATGATGTAGGTGGTGTAGGTCTGCCACTCGAGTCTATGGGATTGCTTCTGCACTCAATTCGCTTTGTCCGATGGTGATCTAGCGCTTCAAGTGTGAAAATGCGTTTATTTCCTGCTGCAGTTTGTCTCCCTCGGTTTAACGTTTGTAGTGAACGCCATTCTTTAAAGTCGCGGGTCAAACTGTGAAATGTCTGCGAGTACTGTTGCTACGGCAATTTCATCCTTCTTCACATCTTTCCAATGATTAGTCAGTGAACTAATCAAACAACTCGCGAACGTGGGTAGTGTTTCGTTTTCAATCGGGG
Source organism: Erannis defoliaria (assembly GCA_905404285.2). Taxonomy (NCBI): domain Eukaryota; kingdom Metazoa; phylum Arthropoda; class Insecta; order Lepidoptera; family Geometridae; genus Erannis; species Erannis defoliaria. The sequence goes on along the minus strand of FR990066.1, from coordinate 2,020,343 downwards.
TTTTCACCGTTCATTTTAATGAGGGTACCCGCCAATGTCTCCTTCGAAATACACCGTGTCGTGAAAATTATCTTAGACTCCTGCCATGTTTTTTCTTCGTATGCGATTTGTGATAGCCACGTCGATGCTTTACCTTTAACGCCTTGCTGACCGCCAGAACAAGACGACTGCCGCTTGGTGGATTTTTGGCGAAACACAAAGCTGCCGTCGCGCACAATGATCTTGAGTCGGTATCTCTTTTTCAGGGTCGAATGCAGGTAGATCTTCACGGTAGGCTGGTTTTGGTAATTGCAGCGCCTCTATCAATGCTTGCGTGTTCTCATCTTGTTTTTCAAACATGGCTCGCCACATTTCCGTCTTCTTGGTTCTGATCCAACACTGATCCCACTTCTGATGACGGACGGAGGAGGAGGAGGGTCCTTTCGCCATCATCATCAGCACTCGTCGTTGATCCTCTTAGCAGTGGGCGTCGTCGGTGGGTAGTGTCGGATGAGAATAAAACAAGCTCGTACAATCAATCTTCAAATTATAATCTTCACAGGCACAGTACAGTAATCAGGTAGGCACAGATAAGTTGTAGGTAGGTACGTATCACAGAACGCGCGATGGTTCAGTCCACCGCACGCGCCGCTCGCCAATGGGAAAGTGAAGTCACCGATCGACGGCGCGCACGTCACCAACTCCATCGAGTGCCACCAGGTGGCGCTGGCGTCCCGGATACGACTCGCTTGCGACATATATAATAGGTCTTTACCTATGAAATTGCCGTTCTTCATTACTGGTCATTTCAAATAGAAAAAAAGTTTGGAATGGCTTTGTATTCTGAATTCAAATTAATTTAGTCTTAAAAACATGACATTCATTTTACAAACTCAGTCTTTTGTTTATTGATTAGCGTAGTATTTTCATTACATTTGAACAATGTCCTAAACCAAAAATGACCCCTAAAAAGGTGATGGTCACTGTTTGGTGGTCTAGTGCGGGTGTGATTCACCACAGCTTTTTACAAAACGGCATGAGCATTACTGCAGATGTGTACTGTGAAGAACTGGAGATAATGATGAAGAAGCTTGCACATCGGCAACCAGCTTTGGTCAAGCGGTCGTCCCCACTGCTCCTTCACGAGAACGCGCGACCCCATACTGCACAACAGACAGTCGCCAAGCTGCAAGAGCTGGGGTTGGAAGCTCTCCCTCATCCGCCATACTCACCAGACCTTGCACATACCGACTATTACTTTTTCCAAAAATTAGACAACTTTTTTTTAATGGGTAAAAAATTCAATTCCCGAGAGGCAGTACAAAATGCCTTTAAAGAGTTTGTTGCCTCCCGTCCAGCTGATTTTTACAAGAAGGGCATCAATAAACTGCCAATTCGTTGGCAAAGATGCGTCGATTGCATGGGTGATTACTTTGAATAACAGAAATAAAAAAGTTTATAAAAATAAGTACATTCACTTATTCCATACAAAACGGCAATTTCATAGGTAAAGACCTAATATAATAATTAATATCAAGGAAACTAATTTAAAACTGGACTCCAAAGCCAGAGGGTATGGTAGATTAAGTTTCATTATTTCACAGTTCCTACCAAAAATCTTTCTCTGTTATAATCTGTTATTTCACGGAATAAATCATTTATATTCAGCTTAGAATTACCGTCTCATTACATTTTGATCTGTCGCTTTATTCGTGCAAATAAAGGCACATTTCCAGCATGGAAGGCAGCGTTAAGCGACAAAGATCTATGAGACCCTCCTACATGATGGTAAATATCTCGTACATAATAAAAGAAATGTAATGACCAACCATGATAGTTTAAAACAGTGATTTAAGAGACCATAAAACAGTGTTTTTTAACATAAATCATAAGTATTTCTTTCACAACAGACTCTACAACCTAGATGTCCGACTATACTTTGAAGATCTTAACCTTGATTATCAGGTTTAATGTACGTACAATTTTTACGCAGTTTACAGCAAATATGCTTAAATGAAACATAAAAAACACTCAAATGCAATTTTATGACATCTCACATCAGAATCTATCAAGTTATTTAAGCTACAGTAGATCATAATAGCAATATATAAGTAAATATTTTATTATGAAAACTGACGTGGTTTTGACACATTTTTTGTTTTATTTATACGGGAATACTCACGTTTAATTAAATCGGATACTCTGACTCTAGTTTCAATCACATCCGGTGATCTTTTTCAAAGAGTGAAAACAGAGCCCGACGCGCGTGCGTGCAGTTGCGTCCTGCTTAAGCACAAGCAAATACACCCCAAATAGATGAATATTATTTATTTATTTTTTAATACTGTCAAGTGACTAGACGAGCAAGACTTTCACATGGTGGTAAGCGTCACGCCTGCCACTAACAGTAGCAGTGCCAGAATTGTGAACTTGCGAATACAATCCTGCGCCGCACTGCACTGCGCTCGTCACCCTGAAATATCAGCTGTTAAATCTCTTCATACCCAGTAATTTTCTCTGGTAACATTGCCCTTCAAACCGGAACACAGTAATGCTTGCACACTACTGCTTGGCGGTTGAATAACTGGCAAAGGTGTGGTACTTCCCCAGGCGGACTCTGCAGTGGAGTCCTACCACTACTTGGGTATAGTCGGATAAAAACCCATAAAATCTTTTTTTGTTGCCAAAACAAGAATTGTACTGCACTATATCGGATGCGTGCAGCTTTAAAATTACGATCTACATGCTAATCTATAATTGAGCCAGTATGGGATATGGCCTATATAGTAATGGAGTTTATAAACTATTCAATAATTAGCTTTACTCTAAATCTTACAGCATTCAGTAGGTGAAGCTAAATAATGAAGTAAGGTTTTAGTCCCATAGCGATAAGCAAAGCTACCGCTAGCTAGCGATAAGCAAAGCTACAGCCTGTTTTCACTGTCGCCTGAGCCGCTCGCGCTGTCTTTGGTATTGGAATGGTACCTTAATACTCGCAGAAATGTCTTTATTGGCGTGAAGATAGGAAGAGGCTAATTTGGTTCGAGTTGTTGTTTGAGTCAAACGACTTGAATAATTTCTTTAAAGGTCAATGGTTTTAGTAGGCCAGGGAGTCTTTAAAGAAATTCGAGGTGTTTATGAGTTCTTTACGAGCTAAGAGTGTTTGGAATGATTTTAATAAAAGTTTGTTTTTTTGGTAATTTATTTTGATGCCAAATCACGTATATCCTTATTTAAGGTAGGATAGACGTGATGGTTGGATTATAGTGATATTAGGGGTTCGGTTCGGGCTGAGGAGCGAGGCAAGTAAGCATAATCAGTCTTTTTTAAAGTCCACTGTTAGACTTAGGCCTGTCCTTGAACGGCGATTGGATACCAATCGATTGAACACGCTGTGCTGGCCCAGTTACGAGTTGGTGTTCACATAGCCATTGAATTTCATCAAATTCTAATTCAAATATATTTTTGTACTAAACATAGGGTGTTACAATCCAATAAGATTGCCATGTTATAAAAAAAACGATACCTTCATCCACATTATGTTTTAACCGTTGTGGTATGAAAAATTAAACTTAGTAAAAACTCTACACAAAACCAAATTCTTCTACGGACGTTTGTAGGTTTCCTAACGATCATTTCCTTCATCGAAAAGCCAGTGGTATGAAAATCCGTACATAAACTCCAAAGAGCTCATGGTACGGGCCCGAGTTTTGAACCTTTGACCTCACGCTTCCAAGTCGAGCGGTTTCCCAAATAGGCAACCATGGCTTTTGATTAGGCTACCACGGATTTTTGGCAAGTAAGCAGGTCATCATCATCACCATCAGCCCGGAGGCGTCCACTGCTGAACGAAGACCTCCCCCTTAGACCGACACACTGCAGTACGAGTAAGCAGGTACTTTAGGTTTATCATTTGCATTTTAATCAAGTTGTTGATGTATATCGCTAAAAATTCCTTAATTTCGTTGACTTCATATTGGCCCTAATTACAAAGAATGAACTGAAAGTGCTAGCGCCAGTATTCGCTTATGTGTGGCGTGCAGGGGGTAAAGTATAATCACTCAATACTTTTTATTGTCATTGATTTTGGGGTTGAAAGACAGACGGTCACATTGACTGGACTCTGGCTGTCGTTTCACGCTCCATTTGCTACTTCGGTGTCTGAACGACATCCGAACGATATTGGATGCTGTCAGCGAAATTTATAGTTAAAATACAAGACAAGTTGTAATTTTTATTGCAAATAGTACCTAAATCATCAGTAAGTAGTTTTATTTTGCTTTCCATTTTAAAGGACCTCGGGCCGATGGTTTGATCTTTAATATTCTTTGAGCTGTAATAATTAGGCGAAATTGAAATGTTCACTTAAAATATGTCACTTTATAAATTTTTAGGCATAAGCTTTTATTAACTACAACAAACTACTAAGACTACTTAGCCTACTACACACAAACAAAAGTATTGTCACTTTATTGGATTTCGTAACAATATCATCGTTAATAATATCACCGACGCTTTAGTTGGTAACTTGAAACAGTTTAAGAAATTTGGCATCTAAGGCAGAGACTTCTGTAGCTTATTTGCCAAAGCAGTTGGGACGGAAACCCATAGAGACTGCTCGTATGCAGGTTCGAGTCCTGCCGGTGGTCATAATTTTTCTTCCAGTTTATCTTTAAAAAAATATAGAAATATCATAAATGTGGAAAAGCTTCATACAAAAATATTCAATATCAGCTTTTAGTTGTGAGTTTGATTTAATGTGCGTTGATACAGGAATTTGTTTTATTAGTGTGGAAGTTTTACGTCGTTTACCTCGTCCCCGCAAAAAGTGGCACAATATTATGTAGGCAGATAATTGGCAATGGATTCTCCATTGGTGTATGCTCTAAGACCGCCGCCCGCTATACATTGTGTATCTTGGTCCTAACACAATTGCAAACAACCCTTAACAGCTACCTTGTTTTCTCGTAAGTAAAAAACTTAAACGCGCCAGCCGGAAGCAAGTCCAAAGTAACTCTGTGTTTAAAGTCCCTTTATCTCTTAGGATAAAGACTTGAATTTATTCAAAAACTTGTAGACGCGTTGCGAACAAAGAATTAGCTGGTGAAATATAATTTACTTACCTACTTACTTCGCTGTTTCTTGTCAGAATATTATGATTCTATTTTATAAACAAGTTGTTTGAAAGATGTAGAAGCTTAGATCGTAGCTTTGTTTTATATTAGCGATGCTCCGCGGCGTCACCTGCTATATATTGCAGAAGTTATTTTTCCGGGCTATAAAGTAGTGAATGTGCATAACGGACCTACGGTAGGATTTTGGGTGCTTAGTAGTAGCACCAAAATAGGCACTTAGTAAGTACTTATCTAGTAATTATGTTTATCACCGGGACTTAATCGCGCACAAATAAATATGTGTGTGTATGTGTGTGTGTGTGTATGTGTATATGTGTGTATATGTGTGTGTGTGTGTGTGTGTGTGTGTGTGTGTGTGTAATATGTGTGTGTGTGTGTGTATGTGTGTATGTGTATAATAATTATGTGTTCAAATCGCGAAAGTTTAAAAGTTTCATTTACTTATCTAGTAATAAGGTAATACTCATACTCAAGATTTGACCGCCACCTCGCGTGATAAAGCGTATTTATGAACTTATGTGTATGGTGGGTTTTCGCAAGCGATTTCTACGGCTGACAAAAAAATATCTGCCATGTTAATTAGTAATGCGAAACCCATGCAAAATATTGGAAAAGTGTCTAGAATAAAAATAATCTTGACATAATCTAGAATCCTCCATTTAGCAGACATGCGAATGCATCATTGTTTTCGTTTTTATTATTTTAGTATGTAGTACTATTATTTATTCTGTGCCTTTAGCACGCATCAACAGAACAACGAATTGACGTGATTTTTGGCATGATTAAGGGTCGGAAACTCTACAGGTAGTACAAGGGATACAAAGTTGTATTATTTGTACTACCGTTGTACTCTTCAGTAGTACTACTGATTTGGAGCGAACTTTATCTTGGAAAAACAAAGAGTGTGCATGGGATTGACACTGCTGATATAATCTGGGTGCAGCTAGAACTGGGTAGATAAAAATGTCGATAAATAAAAATACTCTATATTATATTTGAGTATATTGCTCTGAAAACTACATAAGTAAATATTTTGTAATAGTTTCCACAGCAGCTACGGACAGTTTTCATTAAGTATTGCATTTGACAGTCAACATTACAGTAAACGAGACGTTTTATAACATTATTCAAACAAAGAAAATATCAAACTGATCATAGTGCAGCGGTTCTGTTGAAGGAAATTTCGCTCCGTGTCGCAAATAGAATCAACATCGTCGACAACAGCAACATGAATCGTTTTGATGCTGTGATTTTGAAATTTTCTTCTCACACCACCTGCTTCACAATGGCCAATTATATATCATGCAACCTCAAAGTAAAGTAAATCATTATCTCTTAAGGGATAGAAAGTTGTATGAAACTCCCTAAAGAATATAAGAGATTTGAATTTGGAACGTCAAATTCGTGTGGAAACTCGTGGAAAACTCTAAGCAAAAAAATGCCCATATGGCATTGTAAAGAGGTTTGGACGAAAATCGAACTGGCAGAAATAAGCAGAACTCAAAAAAAAGCTGCGTTTACAAAGAATGTGAAACAAAAGACGGTGTTTGGTCTTGTTATTGTCAGTGAATTTTAATTTATGGAGCCCTGTCTTTTTATTGTCTCGCAGAAGGTGTGAAAAGTAGAGTATGCTCCTCTGGAATAAAGCCTGTATTCGTTGGGCAGCTTGACATAGACATACTTAAACATAAACAGACGCTCAGGGTTAAAAATCCCGCCCGCGACGTAAAACACTGTTTTATGCCCTTAGTGCATAACTATTGCCTACTATTGCCCCAAATATTATTTAATGCCCCGCACGTTCGTTTTGAAGAAATCTGAAGCCAATTGATGCCAAAAGTAATTAAGTATACATTATTTTACAATAACTCCAAGCTAATCTATTAAAGGAGAAGATTTTTAACCGACTTCAAAAAAGGAGGAGGTTATATGTTTCAATTTAATTATGTTTTAAAAAAAATGTATTTTCACCGATTTCTCCGTCAATGAGAGATTTTCGAAACAGTTTGAAAATAATGACGGGAAGGTAGAGACTTTTGTAGCTTGATGGCAAAGCAGTTGGGACGGAAACCCTGAGATTGTCGTATTCAGGTTCAAGTCCTGCACGAAGTCATAATTTTTCTAACTGTTTATGCTTTATAAACATAGAAATACCTGAAGTGTGGTAACACTTCACCTACAATATTCAACAGTGAATTTTAATCTGTAATTTTACATCTCAAGCCTGTTCACTTTTGCGACACTATAAAAGGGGAGGTAGAAAGAGGTGAGTGAGTGGTCGGGAGAGGGGAGGGGGCGAGAGTGAAATCGGAAAACAACTATTAGTGTTACAAATGATGCGTCTGTTGCGACGGCGGGTATTTTTCAAGAGAATGAAGCGGTAAATGTAGGGGCTCGCTTTTTGTGGAACACAAACAATCATATTTACGTAGTTTCTCAAAACACATATTGGTTATATCATCTATCCCTAGATTTTAAATCTAGCTTTCCAAACATTTTTTAAGTGATTAAATCCAATAATACTTAACGAATTTTCATCATTAACTAAATAATTATTTCGAGGAAATTTGATATACGCGGATTTTTGTTTTTTTAAATTAATCATTAACTTAATAATAATTTTAAGTAAATTTGACATTTGTGGATTTATTTTATTCTAAGAAAGTTGAAACTATTGTCTTGCTTTGTCATTAAATTATGCGAAATATTGTCATAAACATATTTTACTTGTAGATAGTATAGTACTTGATTATTGATTATATTATAGTACCATAATGCGTACTATCTACTACGACTTTACTACGTAATACTACTTACACTGCTTTAAGCTAGTTCCTTTGGATAGGGCCCTGTTTTAAAAAATCACGTGCAGTCATAGCAGTTTTTTGACGGTTTCTATGAGATTGTGTTTTTCCAAAAAATATATTTGTATCTGTAAGATGTGAGAAGTGAACTAGCGCTTTTGTAATCTTTCTAATAAAATTAGATAAGAAGAAAAAAATAATTACAAAACACCTCTATTTTTACACAACTGTTGTACAGATTTAATTATTTAATTTTTACAAATTTAGCACGAAAATTTACTCACTTGTAAATAATATAGTTTGTCGCGCTCTTTGTTTTAAAAAAATATGTATATTATGCTTGTAATAAATTAAATATTTTGCTCCCCTAAATGTGGCCCTATCTCATTCAGATTTAGAATTATGATTGATCGCAGTAAAAAATGTGCTTGAAACATGCGCTTGACAAACCACGGTCTAGGGACCACTGTAACACGGATAACTAATACTCAGACCCCAGTATCATTTTATTAAATAATTACCTGGTGGAAAAGCGAGCGCTATCTCTGGCTCCTAATCGTGCGACCACTAAGCTACAGAAGTCCTCAGAACTAACACAGAAAACATAATAGTATTTCGTAAGTACAGAAGATTTACTCCTGTAGAAAACGAGTCTAAATCTAAACATAGTTAAACCACCACAATATCATTTATCTGTCTATAACAATTATAGACCATATTCAGTGCAAGCTAATTTAATTTTACACCGACTTCAAAATATTAAGTTTTTTTATTTATTGTTTGTTCATCGATTTCTCCGTCAGTTGTAGGCCGATTTTGAAAATTATTTTTGTTTGGTAGGTGATACGTCAGAGGTGGTCCCACATCAATTTTATCGAAATCGGTTCAGTAGTTTGGTTTTTAAATCAAAATTATTTGAATAATAACAGGAAAATATGACGATGTCATCCAGGTAGTCGAAATTGAAGTCGGTTGTTTTTTAAAGCGTTTTCTGTACTTTATTTTTAAGGAACGGTATCGATATTCCACTGTAGTGCTAAGGTACGCACGCAGTCGATGGAAACCGCGTGACGTCAACGAGCTAGCGAAGTGGAAAAGCGACACACTGTCCTTTACAAATAAAGTATAAATCAACTTGCTTGATAATTAATTGATCATAGGCACCTATAAAAAAATTGCCTATGAGTTACGGATCCTCTGCGATGTTAAATGGTACAGTTAGAACAAGATGAAAAAGGTTCCATACGAAACATACGAAATTTTATTAAACTAGCTGCGCCCCGCGATTTCACCCCCGATTCTTGGATAAAAAAGTAACCTATGTTTTATTCCAAGGCATAAGCTACCTCTATACCAAATTTCATCTAAATCCGTTTAGCCGTTTCAGCGTGAAAGAGTAACAAACATCCCAACAAACAAACTTTCGCGTTTATAATATTATATATTATATATAGTGGGTTAGGATAAAAGAAAATAAAAGAAGGGTGGATATAGATTTCGAGAGTGAGAGCAAAATGTATAGTTGGTGTACAAGTGATACCATAGAGCATAGAGTCTTATGGGGCTATAGGTACCTATGTCCAGTTTAGACACTTTTCTTTGAGAGAGAATTAGACCTGGTAGTAGGTACGTACCCCCTCTAAGTTCGCAGAGCAGAGTGAAGTTCCCTCCTTCTTCCAGTGGCCCGACGACGCCCGCCACGTCTCGCCCAGCTTCGTCATATAGCAGCAGCTGGTGTGGTGGCACTGTTGAGACATTAACATATAGTTGAAATTAAAGAAATTGAACTTTTTTTTTGTTCATTTAAGTGACGAGACGAGCAAGACGTCACGCCTGCCACTAACAGTAGCAGTGGCAGTGCTAGAATTGTGAACTTGCGAACACAATTTTGCGCCGCACTGCACTGCGCTCGTCATCCTGAGATTTTACGAGTAGATGTTAAATCTCTTCATACCCAGTAATTTCTCTGGTAACATTGCCCTTCAAACCGGAACACAGTAATGCTTGCACACTACTGCTTGGCGGTAGAATAACTGGCAAAGGTGTGGTGCTATTGTCTTTTTTTGTCTGTTTTTTAGATTGCACGTTGTATTTTTTTTTACATTAATATAAAAATGTATAAATATTATTAATAGTTATGCCGCCCAAAAGTATTTAATATGCGCTTTAACTGCCTTCAGCTCAGTTCCGCTAAAAAGTCTCTACATTACCTCCATAAACAAACAAGTACGCACTGACGCACACACACATACACAGCCTAAAAAACTGTTCTCGGTTCTACGCTCCCAATCCAACAAAAATCAGCTATAAAAATTGACGTCACGGAAGCTCAGGAAAGTTGGGCCCAACAACCAATCCAACCAGCAAATCTTCTAAAACTTTGCGTATCACCAACCGACCGACAAATCAAATCGGCCAACTCCTTTATTCAGAAGGCTTTTGGCCTCAAACGCTCGGGTTCGCTTTGACTAAAACTTAGAGGAAAAATCTGTCCAGATTGACTAGAAAGAAACAGAAGGATAAGTCTGATCACAACATATAACGTCCCTTCCTTTAAATAGTGCATTTATTGGTACATCATTATAGCTATTTGCTTATTCTAAAATTTTGAGAGATATTTGTCGAAAAATAGGTAGTCCCTCAATTTACTGGATGGTACCTACATTTTTACAGTGCTTAATAAAATGTCTACTATTTATTATTTGACGCAACGCTGTCGGTTAATGTTGGCTCGTGCTAAGAAGCATTATGATAGCTGTAATATTATAATTTACGGTGTCGTGAATCGTCTCGTGGAAAAACGCGCTAATAGTGAAAAATTAATGACAATACTTTACTGAATAAGTTTATTCAAAATTATCTACTATGTCACAGTAGATAATTTTGGCACCGTTTTATTTTTATTTATTTACTGTAGCTAATGAGCTTCCTTAAGTGGGTCGGTAAACCGCTCTTCTCCGACAATGAGAGATTTTCCAAATATATTTTTTAAGTTGTTTTCTTCAGTTTAATAGATGGCGCTGACTAGTGGCAGTCGAAAAAAGCATAGGTACAGCAGCAGCTTTTCTTTTCATGCACACCCCGTTTTCTATGCATTCTTTAAATCCTCTCCATCCAAAGGTTGCCTGGAAAAGATTGCTTTTAGCAATAAGCCGCCACTTGTTCCAATATTTAAGTTTATTAAATTATTTCTGTGAACAATAAAGAGATAATCAAACAATCAATCATACAATGTTGATCCGTGGCACTTAAATAAAATGAAAAACTTGATAATGACAGACATGTCTGGTCAGCGCAACGTCGGTGCCTTATACAATGAGGTTTTTTAAAAAAAAAGAGTGCTGTAATATCGCCCATTTGAGTTGCCCTTCTGTCACTGCATAGCCTGTGGTTCGGCGGTCTGCCGTATAAAGGAAAACTACTCTCTGTTGAATGAAACCTCATTTGCGTTAACAACGCGTTGATTTTATTTACTTGAGTGTGTACTCGTATTAGGTTTAGGCTCTTGGTGAGGCTGTGTTCTCCGTGGTTGGGACTGTTTACTGAAGTTTATTAGTTTGTCTTTCAAGTTAAGGCTTAATAAATATACAAGTTTAATTTTAATTAATGTTAAATCTCTCCTTCTACATCATAGCTTGGAGCTTTTTTCATACGATTTCACTGGATAACTTGGCTTTTTCTTTGATTAAGTACAGAGCTAGATCCTCAAGATTTTTTATAAAGTTTGTTTGTATAAATCATTTATAACATAATTTGTATATAATCTTTTTATATAAGTAAGGTTTTTTTTTAAATAGCTTTTGGTATGTAAACATTTACCTTTATGGACCTGGGTATGTCCTTAAGCTGCAACCAGACCCACCGGAGGACGGGCAGCAGCGTCCTCTTGGTTAACGGTGGTGAGCATTCTGCGACCCCCAAGCCGCCTGCCAAGCGTGGGGATTATGGCAACACCCCTCTATTGGGAGACTACTGACGACGACGACGACGATGTTAACATTTTGTATTTTTTTATTTACATTTTCATCTCGCTAATAATATTCGATTAGGTAAATACTTTCACTCACCAACCACATTGAGTCTGATCTGGAAGTTTCTAGTGGGCGAGTTCTTGAAGTCCACCCTGCACCGGTAGACGCCCTCGTCGTCCAGCTGGACCGCCTCCACGTTGAGGGACGAGGGCCGCGAGATGGTGACGAAGTAGGCGCGCCTTCCGAATGCCATCGGATCTGACCAGTGCAGGGCTTTGTTGAAACTCCGGCCGCGGACGTCGAAACTGAGAAAGATTTTTTTTCATTACATTTCACCCAGCGCCATCTAGCCTAAGTAAGCTTGTACTTTGGGAATCACGTGGTTGAGAATTATTATGATCAAATAATCATCCTTTTTAATAGGTATTCCACTACTATATTTTTTGTCCATGTGGTTGCCAAAACTTCACGACTATTAAAAGCCACATCTATAATTATATAATATCATTCATTGGCCACATCATACAAACAGATGGTTTTCTAAAAGATTTTTCTCTCCCAATTTGTACAAAATAACCTAATTAACAGTTAAATATTTTTTATTCCACTCTATCGGTACATAAAGGTACTGTTTCATTTCGGCACGCGGCTTCGATCTCTTAGTAGGCTTACGGTGAAAATGTTAGGAATTTTCCATCCTTCTTTAAGATGATTCCTCAAGAGATGCCTCGTAAGTAAATTACACATTAATTAAACAACCTGCTCACATAATAATAGGATATAACTAATACTAGTTAATCAGCTTGTTATTCTGTAAGTACACACTAACATAAAAAAATGGATCACAATCATATCTGAAATAAAAGTATATCAATTGCAATTTTAAAAATAACTGTCGAGAAACATCTGTAATCTGTGTATTGCTGCTAAAAATATCTGTATTGTTTGTTTTGTTACAATTTGTTGGTGTTAATGCATTCTAGCATTTTTATTCTATAAAATGTATTGCATACAAGTACATAAATAAGCCTTACGTCACATTGCGAGGTATTTTCCCTACCTTGGCACATCCCTCTACAATTTATGGCCTCGTCTGTACCCTCTGGAGGGTCTGTCATAATATGAAGTGTACGACTCGTAAGTATGAAGAGAAGTGGTAATAAGTTACTGGAGCTCACAGTATGCGGCATATTTACTCATAAATGAGTGAGTGTAACAGTAGTAATTATGCTGAGCTTGTGATAATGTATTTGTATCGGGTTATTGGTAACTATATTATTATTAAAGCTAAAGCTGTGGTAACGTAATGGGGATTTTCACTGAATATTTTTCACGCTAAATGGCGCAGTATGTGCCAGAACTATGGAAGATCGCTGAAGTAATCATGATAGCAAAACCAGGGAAACCGCTTCACGAAACATCATCATATAGACCAATATCTCTGCTACCAATAATATCAAAGCTATTTGAAAAGCTATTGCTCAAAAGAATGAAGCCGGTTATTGAAAGCTTAAAATTAATACCTGACCACCAGTTCGGTTTTAGAGAAAAGCACTCTACCATCGATCAGGTGCATAGAATTACAAACGTAATCGAAAAAAGCCTCGAGGAACAGAAAGTGTGTTCCACTGTTTTCTTAGACGTAGCGCAAGCTTTCGACAAGGTGTGGCATGAAGGCTTGATACAGAAACTACGACATATGTTACCAAAACAGTTCACAGATATTTTAGAATCATATATTACAAATAGATTATTTAGAATTAGACAAGAAGATGCCTACTCAGAATTGAAAGAAATTAAAGCTGGAGTACCACAAGGAAGTGTTCTAGGCCCGGTCCTGTACCTATTATACACCTGTGATTTGCCAGAGTTAGATAACTGACACTGCTATTATGGCTACAGGAAGTACCCATGAAGAAACAGCAGCAAAGGTTCAGACTGCTGTAAAACAAGTCGTTGATTGGACAAAAAAATGGCGGATAAAGTTAAATGATCGAAGTCAATTCACATTGACTTTACCAATAAAATACATTGCGTTTGTCCAATTTATATTAACGGCCAAGTTGTACCCTACGGAAATAAAGCCAAATCTCTCGGGATGACTCTTGACGCCAAGCTACGCTGGAAAGCACACGTTAAGAAAAAGAAAGAAGAATTAAATTTACGTTACAAACAAATGTATTTTCTACTAGGAAGGTATTCCTCGCTGTCAATACGGAATAAACTGTTACTCTATAAGCAAGTCCTGATGCCAGTGTGGACTTATAGGATACAGCTGTGGGGCTGCACCGCTCAGAGTAATATGCTAATAATCCAAAGATTTCAGAACAAAGTACTAAGGGACATTACCAATGCACCTTGGTACATAAGAAACAGCGATCTTCATCGGGACCTTCAAGTAGATAGCGTCGAGAGAGTAATAAAAAAGTACGCAGAAGCTCACGAAACCAGGCTTCATCATCATGTGAATGTCGAGGCCATCCAGCTCCTTGACCACTACAATATAGTAAGGCGACTCAAAAGAACAAAACCGTTCGAGTTAGTTTAATAAAATGAATTATAATAATAAGCATTAGTGTAAACAGTGCAAGTGCTGACCCTGAAGAACACGCGACCAAAGTGACTTCGCCTTAATAGAGACAATAAGAAACGTGTTATTGGACACATTCTTAAAAGTACTTATAATTACCTAATATATTAAGCTAGAACTAAATTACTTATTAGCGGAATAAGCTAGATTGTAATTAAATTAAGGTATACTATTATAGAGTACCCTAATTAAAAAAAAATTAAAAAAAATAAAAAATGGCGCATTGTCGACATGGCCATCGGAAATCGTCAGTTCCATACATTTCTACACATCGACATTGTAAAAGTCGCGGGCAACCGGTGCGGTAGATGCAAATGGCAGGTTGTCGTATAGTGTGGTGGTCTAAGGTGGAGGCCTTCGTTCAGCAGTGGACGTCTCCGGGCTGACGATGATGATACATTTACTAACATATAAATGTATAATTCAGTAAATTTTAGTTTCTCGAAATATGACTCTGAGGGTGTATGACTCTGTCGGTGTAAACCAATGTAACGTGGTGGAAATAAAAAATAACTATTTTAAGTTGAATCTCAATAAAAAGGCGGTCAAGGGTGAAGCTTGGTGCGAATCGCCAATTGTGGTGCGAATCTCCCCATGTGGTGCGAATCGCCCCTGACGGTTCCGACGTGTAGTCCGCGTCGCTGCGACCCTAAACCTACCTTTGAAGGTATACCTAACACCTGTTACATATATTTTACATAAAAGAATAAATAAAGTTTACTCGGATAAGTTTCAATCAGCAAAGTATGGATTTTTGGTTCAAGGACCGTACCGTTGTGATTGTATGATGGGAGTTGCTTCAGGAGGGCGAAAAGAAACGCTAAAAGTAGGTTCTATAATATTAATGATGTATTTGGAGAAAATTACATCCTAAAAAATATTTCAACATTCCAACAGAATTAATTTGCAGAATGCAAATTAATTTTCTTAAATCCTAAATACTGCTATAGTTTTAGCAAGAAGTACTCTGCGAGTACTCATATCTTATATAAAAAAACACTAAAAGTAAGCCTAAGGTAATAGCGGACTCCAGTTAGAGTTTCACATATTGTGTCACCATAGCGAGTGACCTTACCATATTAATCTATTGACGTTAAACCAATTTTGCGAATTACATATAAAGAAAGGAGCAGATTGCTAGCTAGACAATCTGTCCTACAATAATAACAAAACTATATTCTAATCTAGCATCGTTCGACGCTTTTACACATAAGGCTCGAACAAAAAGACTCGAAGAAAGTTCTAGAAGTTTTCACTCAGTCTTCAGAATTTTGAAGTGCTAAACAGCAAGGAATTTCTGATATTGGCGAGAATGATACTACGCCGGTATTAAGCTACGGTCGCAGTTATAATGTAAAAAAGTTACCATACGTTTATGGCGTGCGTGGCGAAAGCGACAAGTCGCTTTGCAATCGTGGAGAAGCCAATCGTTGAGAAGCCAATCGCCGTCTTCAGGTCGGTGAGAATTGCAGTTTTAGCCCAGAGGGTAAAACCCGCTTTTTACGGGTTTTATAAAATGTGGAGATAGCGTTCAGAAAAGCGCCGTCCCAACGTCCTGCGCCAACGTCTTCCGAAAAAGAAGTTAAAATTCGTCGTTCGTTCATCTTGCTTCAACGAATTTCAAGTCGTGGCAATTTTACCCCAACCCCTGTCCTAAAATTCTACTATTTATTTGTCACGAATCAACTCAACGCAGATGATAAAAAATGTCACCAAACTCACTAAATGTTTACTTACGTTGAAATTTTATAATTACTTTTGTAAAAATGAATAAACCTGTCTACACTAAATCACACTGATTATTTATGTCAACAAACACGAATTGTTTACAAGAAAATATAAACATTATTAATTAAATACGTTTCGTTTTACTAAAATCCTGACATAAAAAATCACAGATAAAAAACCTTAATGAGAACCATAGCTAAAAATCTGTCGATTTAATTACAGTGCTAATCGCTGTCGAACGTGATTTATATATGTCAGTGTCACGTGTGTCACTGTCTGTGTCGACAAGGTGACAGCACTAATGTCAAATCAAAATGTAAGCACTTAACAGCTGTTTATATTTTTGGAAATAAGTATTTAAAGATATAAACTTGATAATTATGCTTTGTATTATAAGGAAACTAAATTGCAAGTGCTGTGTGTTATTTGTATTTGAGCGTGATGTATAGCAACGCTACACCAATTACCAAAAGGATCAACATTTAAAATAGGTGGGAAAAGGCTATAGGCTGACGATGATGATACATTTACTAACATATAAATGTATAATTCTTTAAACTTTAGTTTCTCGAAATATGACTCTGAGGGTGTATGACTCTGTCGGTGTAAACCAATTACCAAAAGCGCAAATATTTTGTAGCGACACAACATGGCAGATTTTAAATACCCAGCCGAGCTAGATCCTCCAAGGAAAACGTAGTTGACTAAAAACAAATTGAGTAGACTAGCTAAAATCTATTTTTAATTAATTTCTAATACAATTATTTTACTTAAGTATTTTTAATTTAAGTTTAAAGAGTGGTGCAACGAATACCACTACGTTCGTACACAGTAATGTACGTAAGTTGAATTCTTTAAATTGATAATTTACGATAAACCGAATATAATATACAAGCTAAACCGACCCAGTTTCCCCGCGTTCCCATCACGTACAAAAGTCGGTCGTTTTTAAAACGCCACCTTATCTGCAGAGCTAAATTCGCCACGTATTTATCACGATGTCAAAGTAATCCCCTGAGACATTAGATTACGCACCAGAGAGATCTTATTTATTCTGTGTTTTTATATAATCATCACTACTGCAAAACACGGACAAAGTCCAAAATCTAATCTTAGACAAACTAGAAATTAGAAACCAAGTGACACGTTGACACGAGGAACAATATTTTCACCTGATGGTAGTTGTCGGTAACCTAAGATCGAACTAACGAATATGCGATGTAGAGCAGTTCGGTACATTGATGCTTCGAAGAATTACCTACTCTACGAAATAATGTCTTTGGGATGAACTTTAGTGCGAAATAATATTGGTGCTACATACTACCAATCGACAGCATCGTATAGCTACAAACGTTATTGCGAAAGTCTGGTTATTCGATGAACTCTCAAGCTATGGGGTCACACTTGCCCACAATAGTTGCAATACTAACTGGCTGTTATCAAAAAGTTTCCACTGGCAAAACTTTCGCAGATGGCGCCAGTGGTGGTCCGGATGTGGCACAATCAAGTTTTCTTGTTAATCGTTGCTTATAAATCTATCTGCTCTCAATGACGGCGTTGTCGATAATATAGTAAAGGAAAAATATTGGGTACTGTGTCTTGTTTTAAGAATATAAGCAGCTGTTGACGGCCAGAAAATAGATTTGTAGGTTAGTTAGATATAGTTGTTTACATTTTATGTTAGACAGAGCTTTGATTAGCAAGGCAAAGGATTGCTGTTTAAACCAGAGTATGCGATTCTCCCTGGTAATCCGAAATTTTAAAATGTTCTCTGCAAAAACAAAACATAAACAAAAAAAATTATGCGAGTGACAGTTGACTAGGGCTGCATCAACGATGCTCCACTTAGCGAAAAAACGCAGTGCGGATCCCCATTAAAGGATTGGAGGAGTAAGCTCTTTAACATTGAAGGTCAAAATGACCTCTTTTCTTCAATTAGCTAAAACGAACTTTGCAACAAAGATAATTATAATACTATATGATAATACTATATAACAATACTATATGATAATACTATACAATAATACTATTAATATTATTTACTATTATTATTATTGGTATTTTCCAGCCAGCAACGACCCAAAATGTCTCTCGCTCTTCTTTCTGACTGTTATTCATTTTTATTGTGTTTATAATGTTATCTACATAACATTACGACAAAATAAAGTCACAACTTAAATCATTTTAAAGAAAATAATTAAAGTTTATGCTGCAATAAAATAAGATTTAGATGATGAATGTTCCACTCGGCTTGAATATTAAAATAACGAAGCATAGACCTAACTTTCTTTTTAGCTCTAGAACTAGTAATGTGTTAGTAGTCATTTCTAGACTTTGTTAATTAACTGCATATACAATTATTATGATACGTTAAATTGTTGGCCCCGGTTGTTTGTTCGATATTTCTGTAACAACAATCGTCAAGCCATGACAGAGGCCTTCGGGCGGCACCTTAAGTCTGACTAGGGCTTGCCACTCAGCCTGCTGGATTACAGATGTGATTGAAGCTACGTCAATTACCATATTAAAAAAAGCGGGAACAAATGAAAACTATCCAACACCAATAATATGGAGAGAAGAAAAGTGAACATTTGACTAAATGCATAAATAAATAAACATACAAAAACTTGGACTAAGTAAAAGTAAATAAGTACACGCAGGCTGAGTGGCAAGCCCTAGTCAGAGTTAAGGTGCCGTCCGAAGGCCTCTGTCATGGCTTGACGATTGTTGTTACAGAAATATCGAACAAACAACCGGGAACAACAATTTAACGTGTCATCCGACTCACGGTAGCACTCAGATGTAAACAAATGACACACAAAACACGAATGATGATGATGATGATGAATGATGTAACACTCATCACTCACTTAATTAGTTAAGTAATTACAAAAACAATTTTGCTAAAGTGGCTTTATTAAATGAAAAAAAAAAAAAGGTATACCATTGGTGTGTTGCCGGTGATGACATATGGAACTGAAACGTGGTCTTTAACTGCTGGCCTTTTGGAGAAACTCAGAGTCACGCAACGGGCAATGGGGAGAGATATGCTCGGAGTTACTTTGCGCGATAGAATCCGGAACGAGGATATTCGCCAAAGAACCAAAGTTACCGACATAGCTCGCAAGGTTTGCAAGTTGAAATGGCAATGGGCAGGACAAATCGCTCAAAGAACTGATAACCGATGGGGAAGAAAGGTTCTTGAGTGGCGACCGCGAACCGGAAGACGCAGCGTAGGCGCGGCCTCCCACTAGGTGGATCGACGACATTGTAAAAGTCGCGGGCAACCGGTGGATGCAAGTGGCAGGTTGTCGTACAGTGTGGCGGTCTAAAGGCCTTCGTTCAGCAGTGGACGTCTCCGGGCTGATGATGACACAGGAAACCCATAGTAGTAGACAATATAAAAATATATAAATGTATATACTTATTAAAAAAAAAATATATATGGCGTAAAGGATTTACTTACTTAATCCTTTTCAACACTAATAAAATACCTCATATAATATTCTTTATAGTTGTGACTGTTGGAGTTTCGTACAATTTCGTATATTAGAATATTGTATGATTTGCAAAATACTTTCTACATTTTTCTAAATCCAACAATATCCGTAAATCAGAAATATCTACCGAATACATCTCTTTACGCAAAATCTATACGGATCTTATTAGGATTTATGTTATTGAAAACCCCTTTTGGATGTATTTGTCGCTTAAATACGGCCACTTTGGGTGAAATATTGTAGCAAATTGGCCCGACTGGGATATTGGTTTTATGAGTGTGTCATACAAGTCTAAAGTTGTAAAGCTAAAAAGAACTTTATTGGCAAAAAATATATACGTAAATGCTAGATATAATAATAATTTTTTTACCCCCTTGTTTGAACGTGGATAGTCCTCGGTGCGGCTAATCTGTCTGTTGTCGTATCCTTTCTTTCAAATTTGTAACTTGTTACTTATTGACAAGAGACGGATGATTCTTCGCATCCGATCCGGATGATATTCCGCGTTTATTAACAATTTATGATTAGATTTTTCGTTATTAGTATCTAAATATTAAGCTTTTGTCTTAAATCAATTATTATTAAATTATAAATTATAATAGAGAACAATAATTCAGAGTAACACACACATGTACATGTGAAAGTAAATGTCAATTTGTGTATAAGCTTAGGTAATTATGTAAACATTGTTAAGTGTCGCACTATAATATTTACTTATTATACATGTGAAAGTTTGTTGTGTGTGTGTTTGTTACCTCTTCAAGCCAAAACGGCTGAACGGATTTGGATGGAACTTGGAATGGAGATAGCTTATTTCCTAGAACAACATATAGATCCTTTTAATCAACAGGTTATCATCATCACAACGGTGAAACCGCGCGGGCAAAGAAATAATTAGTTGTTAATAATTATTAAAAAAAATATATGCAAAAACATGTTAAATTTAAAAGTGCTTAAATGATTGTAATTTTTTTACATCTCTATGTTCATCATCTTTTTATGCAATGGTGTGACGAGACGAAGGAGATGTTCGCCTGATGGTAAGCGTCACGCCAGCGCAAATAAAAATTTTCAGGACAAAAGTTCTAAAATAAAGGAGTTTCATACAAAAGTTTTTACCCATTTTTACCCCCTTAGGGGGTTGAGTTTGATTTTTTAGTTTGGTTTTTTATTTTATACAATCAAATAACGAGGCGAGTAAGACGTTCGCCTGGTGGTAAGCGTCACGCCTGTCACTAACAGTAGCAGTGCCAGAAATGTGAACTTACGAACAAAATCCTGCGCCGCACTGCACTACACTCTATTTTATTATTTGACTTTTTTGTTTATAATTATTTTTGTGTGTTTCTAATGTAATTGGCCTGACCGTGTTAAATCTCAATAAATACAATTTAATTTAATTTAATTTTTAATTTTACACTCGTCACCCTGAGATATTAGATGACCAATCTCTTCATGCCCAGTAATTTCTCTGGTAACATTGCCCTTCAAACCAAAACACAGTAATGCTTGCAGACTTGAATAACTGGCAAAGGTACCTGGTATCTTACTTCCCTAGTCGGACTCTGCAATAGAGTCCTACCACTACAAACCCCTTGGAAGAGGGGACGCCTTTGGTTGTCACTTCCAAAGGTATATCGTATATAGAATATATACAATGTGTAACAAAAAGGTTCAACAATATTGAAGGTATGTATGTACTCATCATTATGAACAAGTTTTACTATGGGCCCAATCAGGAAATCACGAAAAAAAAACAAATGTTCCATACATTTTGTCCAAGGTCAATGAACTTTTTGTACGGAACAGCCGATTTTTTTTTCGCGATTTCAATGTTGTGCTCATAGTAAAAGTTGTTCATGATGATGAGTACATACATACCTTCAATATTGTTGAACGTTTTTGTTACACATTGTAGATTAGATGGATAGAGAAAGGCATATAGATTAAAAACTGTTAACTATCACGGTTGTTCACTAAAGTTATATTTTTATTAACGGGATATTTACCGTGATTATGTTGTGAAATGAGCTCCCGATATTTCAGCGCAGTTGCATGCACCATGTTCACGAGAACATGAACATCTACTCGTGAACATGGTGCATGCAACTGCGCTGAAGTATCGGGAGCTCATTTCACAACATAATCACTTTGGTATACCGGGTGTTAGTTTGAACACCGTTATCCTTCTAGGATATCATTGTACTCGTCATTATGAACAACTTTTACTATGGGGCCAACCTTGAAATCACGAAAAAAAAAACAGCTGTTCATTTTGACCAAGATCGATGAACCTTTTTGTTTGGAACAGCTGTCTTTTTTCGTGATTTCAGGGTTGGCCAATAGTAAAAGTTGTTCCATAATGATGAATACAATGATATCCTAGAAGGATAACGGTGTTCAAACTAACACCCTGTATGGATATATCCAAAGTTCACAATGTTCCACAATATCGTAGTAAATTGTAACAATACCCCGATAATGCCTCCATCGGGCCGGAATATAACAGACGCAAACACGCACGTCACGGTTAGTTACCGCGGATAGGGTAACGAACCAGCCCTTCGTGGGATTAAGGCATATCTATACATATAACTCCATCTCTGGCTGCCTTAGTAATTACTTCTAACTAGAGCTGTTCCTTGAGGCTTGCAAGATAGCTCAGAATCAGAGGAGTTTCGCATGCACTTGAATGTTAATGAAATTTGTTATAGTCTAGAATTGTGTTTAAATTGCGATGGTAAAGATGTATCAGCTGATTTCGTGACTTCAGGGCTAGCCCCTAGTAAATCAATGTACTTATGATTGCGAACAAAGTTTGCTATGGGAACAACACTGCAATTGCAAAAAAATCGGCTATTTCATAGAAAAAGAATATGGAACAGCCTCTAGACAAATTGTATAGAACAGTTTTTCCCCGATTTCAGGGTTTTTCCATAAGAAAAAATATTCACAATGTTGAGTATCAACTTAAGCTTATAACCCTGTACACACGCGGTGTCGTAAAAACACTAGCAGCGAGCCGCGGTTTCATCCGTTATACAAGAACCGTTCATTTTCAATCGACTTCAAAAAAGGAGGTTTTCAATTCGTCTGTATGTTTTTTACGCGATTACTCCGCCAATTATGAACAGATTTTGATGATTATTTTTGTTTGGTATGTAATAACTTCAGAGGTGGTCCCTTATAAATTTTATCGAAATCGGTTCAGTGATTTGGTTTATAAATCAAAATTACTAGAACATATGAAGATGTCATCCAGGTATTCGAAGTTGAAGGTTGTATTTTTTTTTAAAGCGTATTATATTATGCCAAGATATTAACGAGCTTAAATCACTTCCGACCCTTATAAGGTAAGTATGAAAAATAGCAATTGGTGAAATTACTGAGAATAACATTATAAAATTAAAATAAATCTATTTGGATATACGCAAATTTTAATTCATAAAACTGGGCAAAACCTAAAAAACAAATTTTTTAATACTAAAACTAGCTTGGATCAAATAATATATTTGCTGAACCTTTGAAAGGTTAATTCTTAGTAATTTCACCAATAGGCTAGATGACTGTTTTTTTTTATTGTCCTATTCAAATGTGGCCCATAAATATAGCTGATTAATGAAAAGAAAATTAAAATGTGATCAAAAATAAGCAACTTATAAGCATTTTAATATCATGCTAGACAGAGAGGCGAAACAGCAAATCGTGACGTCACTTGTCAGGACGCCATATAAATTATATTCTGACAAGTAAGGCGTGACGTCATTTTTTGTTTTGTGGGAAAGGGACAGAGTTGTCTCTAACAAAAACTTTAAACGCTCATATATCAGAACATTACTAACCGATTTAAATAATGTTTTCAATTACCATACTATATTTACTTAAATTCTTCATCAAAGCCATTGGTTTCAACGATTTAAACATCAGTCATCTAGCCTATTGCGACTTATATTCATAAGTAAGTACACTGCGTAAGTAGGTACTTTGCATCAAACTATTTTTTCAAAAACAACTATATAAATTATTTACAAATAAATCAAGGTCGACTGAGATCGTGTAAAGCACGAGAGCAAGTGACCTAAATGCAAACTAATCTGCTACACTCACACATATTTAAACAGAAAAATTCACACCACTCACACACACAAGTATTCCCTTTGCATATTCATTCGATTCTCTTTGATCATACATCAGGGACTGTCACAAAAATAGCTCTAAAATGAACTTTACCACCTCTGCTCACAGTTCACTCTCAACTCTTCAAGCTGATTTAACTGAGGGTAGATGTGAAAGTTTGCTGAACTTTACGTGATTGAAATAAAGCTCATGTTTGAATAAACGTGTTTGTACAAAATTAATCTGCTACATGAGTGTTTTACACGCGTTTCAGACGTGGACACAAAAAGTCGTCAACATGTTGTGCAACTTCACAGCTAAAAGTTAATTTAGGTACTTACTTTAAAATAGCTTAAAAAATATTTTGACATTTCACAAAAACAATTGACCTCAACGCTGCGGCATGCGCTAGTACTTAGTACTAGCGCATCCCTAAAGGATCAAATTAGAAATGTGATTTTTTATTGCCAAAGAATTACATTATTGGACTATTAAACTAAAAATACCATTCATTTGGTAAAATAACCAATCTGACGTAGGCCTTACCTACCTTACCTTACCTTAGTGATCAAATATTGTCATTTTTAATTTGGTGATTTCAAATTTATCCTTTGTTAATAATTGAAACCGTATTTACACAGATTTTTGCCACAACAACGTCTACAATTCAGTCATAAAAACACTTTCAGTTTTATTGTATACGTAATAATAATAAATAAATATCGGTGGACATTTCACACAACGCCATCTAGCCCCAAACTAAGCTTGTACTATGGAAACCAGAGAGCTGATAGAATACTTATTTATATACTTTTTTTGTTGTAAATACATACTACACCCAGCAGAACAAACATCTATATTTGTCACATATATTTTTGCCCTGGGTGGGGACCCACGCCCTACAGCTCTGAAGGCAGACATGCTACCAAATGATCTACAAGGCAGTCAAATTTGACTGACAACCGTCCATTTTGTCTGTTTTTTTGTGTCCGTTTTATGTTGTTATATGTCAGGGTTTGCAGGTTGTAGTGACAATGGGCAGGCCACATCACTCTAAGAACTGATAGATGGAGAAAAAATGTTCTTAAGTGGTGACCACGAAGCGGAAGATGCAAAGTAGGCCTCCCACTAGGTAGACCGACGACATTGCGGAAGTCACGAGCAACCTGTGGATGCAAATAGCAGGTTGTCGTAACGTGTAGTGGTCTAAGGCCTTTTTTCAGCAGTGTACGTCTCCAGGTTAACGATGGTGATGCTTCCCAAGTAATTAAGAAATTGGCAGCCATGTTTGCATCGCGCTACTTTAGTCGTCAGAAAGTGGCTTAGTGTATACTCGGCATTACGGAACGGCGACACGAGTGAGCTTCGTAAATATTTCTATTTCAATTACAAATTTAAATCAAACAGCGTTTACATACGTAATTAGAATTCCAGCATAGAATCGGTACTCTTGAGAATTTGACAGTTTACTCATAGCAAGTTAATTTAAGTGAAACTGGTAGCACTCTGATATTACAATTATTTGTACAACCGGATAGAAGCACTCAAGATTTTGTGTTCTTTTAAATAAATACTTAATTATAATATTTTTATATAATAAAGATTAAGTATAATATTATTATACAGGGCTAGAACTAATCAGTTAGCATCCTTTTGAGGGCATATTCTGTACATCAAAACAACTTTTACCATGAGGCCAACATAAAATCGCGAAAAAAACAACAACAGCTGTTCCATACATTTTGCCCAAGACCGATGAACTTTTTGTATGAGACAGCAGATATTTTTTTCGCGATATCAGTGTTGACCCCATAGTAAAAGTTGTTTGTTTGATGTAAAAAATTTGCTCTTAAAAGGATGCTAACTGATTAGAACTAACCCTGATACATTATATAAATAAAGTTGAGCTAAGCTAAAAAGGGACTTGTGTGTATGTCCTAATACTGCATCCAGAACCATTGGAGGACGGGCAGCAGCGTCCTCTCGATTAACGGTGGTGAGCATTCTGCGTTCCTCAAGCCCCCTGCCAAGCGTGGAATTATGGCAACTGGTCCCCTTGTACGGGAGAGGATTCGTCCAGTAGCGGACGTCTAGCCGATGATCAACAAGACCAGACAGCTGCCGTAAATTTTAGAAAATAATCTAAGGCCTCCCCCTAAATATCTTTCTGAATAAGCTGTAAGCAACTTAAAAGCTCAAAGCTTTTCAAAGAAAAATACACAATTTACTACCTACAATGATCCTTTCCTTAAAGAAAAAAAATAATGTACATCAAGCATAACTGATTATATACGATACATTTTCCAGACAAAGCCACCGGCACCAGTTAGCAAATAAACATGAAGGAATACAATTTAGTTTCTAGGAGACAGATAATTTCTGCGTGGATGGGTGAATGGAATAGAGTAGGTACAAGGGAATTGTCTTAGTTAAGCCGAGGGTACATAATACGGCTTAAACATACATCAATATATCATAATGTCGTTTGAAAAAGAAATAAATAGTTTCTAGAAAGACAACAATGACAAATATGATATGATTAAAAATAGAGAATGTTAGTATTATAGTTATTATATTTTATGTTTACCCCAATCTTCTAATCTCTCTAAAAGTAAAAACAAATATTTGGCGATACATCCGCATTGAAAAGAGTAGTTTCTTCCAGGCAAACTAGAATTACTTTCATACCTAAACACCAATGCCCAAATGAAGTGTTCTTAAACTGGCTGGTGGAGTTTTGTGTATACAGTATTTATTTATTTATTTTATTTTATAAGCACACAATACAAATTACAATCGTTAATAAATATGATAACAGCATAGAGTTATGACCAGGATCGCAATTCAAAATATGTGTACACAACATAAACCGTATTTACCTTCTTAAGTTTAAGGTTAGCGAAATCATGCTAATTCTAAATTTTCTAGTCTAAGTAAATTTAAAACAATAGCATAATTATTTGATACATTAAATAACGGACAATAACACATAATAAACTCTCTGAAACACTTTGCGATATTAAGTTAAAAATAATAACTTGGATATCATGAGAAAACCGAAGTACGTAGTTAGTATAATTTATTATTATATCTCTATAGAACTTTTCAAATGGATGTATCCACGCCTTTATATCTGTAATACTGAAACGCTAGCTCTCTATTTGTCCTACGCTTCATTAATCTGGTCTACGCCGCCGTAGCGCTGCGATGAAGCTACGTCTACGTAGCAACATCTACAATACGCAACTACGCGATTTCAATACGTACTCGTAGCAGTGTATAGTGTATACTGTACATACATAGCACGTATAATAGCTGCGTGTACATTAAGTTGTACAGTATGTGCACAAAAATAACTATCGTTGGATTTGAGGGCGTTGATGTGCTAAATAATATTTTTTGTTTAGGTAGCAATACTAGCAAAGCAATATTGACATTATCAGGTGAGTTTGACATTAGTCAGAAAGAAAGTGTTGGTTGATATTTAAATAGGAACTTTTGTTCACTTTTTGGTCAAGGTTTTTGGTTCTTTTTCTAAACAAAGTAATGATAAGTTACCCGATCTATGTCTATAATGTTATATCATTATCAGCCCGGAGATGTCCACTGCTGAGCAAAGGCCTCCACCTTAGACCGCCACACTATATGACAACCTGCCATATGCATCTACAGGTTCAAGTCTCGGGTGAGACTTTTACAAAGTCTTCGGTCCATCTACGCTACGTTACCCGGTAAAATTATAAGGGTTTCTTCAAATCCAGAGTACACCGGTCTCTTCTAGATAAGCGTGCTCCATCCTACCGCATCGTTGTTTAACATCAGGCAGAACGGACAAACGTAAGAAAATACAGAATAAAAAAATGTCTGACTAGTTATAAGGTCTAAAAAATATTTGATCGAAATTACAGTCGAAGTATCCTTCTCCATCAATACGGTAGTAACCCCTTATGGATATAATAAAGTTTTGTTAAAACCAGGTCAGTTTTCATACTAAATAATATAGTGAGTATGGGTAAGTTTATTCTCGCAGCTTCGGACAAATGAAACGAGACGGTTCAAAGACAAATTTTACAATCATTGAGAAATGGTGAGAAATAGACTAGAAATAATTCCTTCCTCAATCACTATGCTAATATTTGATGACCAGCCAATTGGTTTACGGAATCAATATTGATTATAAGTCTATCACAGTTCAATTAGCCTTTGTTTACATTGAGGCTAATATTGGGATGCTTATTTATTGAACTTTACGGAAGATGATGGTAAAGCCTTGGTAGCCTAATCGGGAGCCCACTTCACTTGGAATCGTAAGGTCACGGGTTCAAACCCAGGCGCGTACCAATGATATTTTTGGATTTTAAGTACGGATTTCGATACCACTGGCTTTTCGGAGAATGACAACATCGTGTGATAAACTGCATACGTTTGGAGAATAGGATGGTCAATGGTATAAATTATGAATCCACTAACCCGCAACTGGGCCAGCGTGGTGGATCGCCAATCGCCCTTCCAGAGTAGGCCTAAGGCCAGCGGCATATTTAAAAAGCTGATCATGTTATGCTATAGAAGATGGAAATTGACTAATATGGCTGAGGAAAAAAATTGCTAAGAACAATTTTATTTAACTTAGTTCTGTATGTATTTATAAATGATATTTTATCATAATGCTTAGAGGTTTTATAACAGACCTTTATTTATGTGACGACCAGGTCGGGTCTGTGCCCAGCGTTAGGATATTAAAGACTGATTTAGTGAAGTTTCTATGTCACCTTTTTGGTAATATTTTGGACATTTCCCTATTTTGTTGTCTTAGAACGATGGAGAGATCCAAGCAAACAAAGAAAGAATAAGACATTAATCTTAGATGGTAAGCAGTAAAACTGGAACGGGGCGTCTTAAAAAGCAATGAAAGATCTGTGTAAAAAAAGATACGCGTGCAAGGGGATTGAATGCAGAGATGGTGAATGATAAGTAAAGTGGAGAAACGCAACATGCTTGCCGAGACTCCACCTAGTGGGATAAGAGCTCTCTCCGCTTAAAGTCGCACTGCGCCGAGCCAACGAAGCGAGGAGACATTGGCGCGCTTATAGACGACGCGACGGTGGCTCGGGACAACTATTTGTGATATAAATGCAAATACCTATGAACGTTTTGCTCGCATCTTTAATCCCGTTGTATTTCCGAGCATTCCTTGTTTAGAGATGAATTTGTTTGTGATAAACTGTTTAGAGTCAATAAAAAAAAAGGTTCGTTATGTTTACATGTTTGGCTCACTTGTATCAGTAAAAAATCAAAATAAAAAAATCGTACTTATATGTGAGAGACTTGTTTCCGACAGTAGATTAATTTTGATGACGAAATTACGATTGATCAATTCTTCTTCTTTAAATACAACAATAGTTTATTATGCACTAAGGGAATAAAGCAGTGTCTTACGGCGCGGAAGGCATATTGAACCTTGAGCGTAACGAGGCAGTTATATAGAGTCCTGAGTGAAGCGAGGGGTTCAAGCTGCCCAAGACGAAGACAGGCTTTATTCCAAAGGAGCATACTCTACTTTTCACACCTTCTGCGGGACAATAAAAAGCCGGGGCTCCATAAATTAAAACTCACTGGCTATCACAGGACCAAACCCGTCTTTTGTTTTACATACTTTTAAAACGCACCTTATTACCACCGGTCCGGCCAAACTTCGGCCAATTTTCGGACAAACCTCTTTACATTTTCTTCATATTTCCAATATTATTACAATATTTATTGATTAATCTAATACTATAAGAATATCTGTCTTGACTCAACGACTGACAGACAACGCACAGCATAAACCACTGGTCTAAAGACTTGAAATTTGGAGGGTGTTATTGTCTTGACATTTTTTGAAATTCAACTTTTTATACCTCCTTTGTTTTTTAACTTTTTGTCATTAAAATTGGTACTTGGATAGATCATTTAAAAAAATATATATAAATATTTTCTATATTTTTTTACAGGGATAACTTTAGAGGATGAAATGGGGGATGAAATTTTGTATGAAAAGTTCTTTGTTTTTGAAGTTATAGTGATAAAAATTGGTATTTGGATAGATCATTTTAAATATAATTTGGTATTAAATATTTTGTTTTTGTATTCGAACAAACCTCTTTACAATGCTATATGGGCATTTTTTTACTTAGAGTTTTCCACGAGTTTCCACACGAACGTTTGTTGTTACAGTGATGTAAATTGGTATTTGGATAGCGTTTTTGGCTTCTGCTCTGTGCACGGATCCAACGTTCTGACTGATTTCTACGCTGTAAATCTCTGGTCTTAGATACATGCAATTTAAAAGTGTATTTTTATATCAATCACGCGCTTCCCGTCTACAGTGGAGGCACACCCCGTCGTAAACTCAACGAGGCATAGCGGGAGCGTTCCCGCTCTGACGCGTTACCCTAATTGATAATTTATATCGATGTACTGAATTCGACGGTGTTTGAACGGTATGTATCACAATGACTAATAGTAGACGGTTTCTAAAAGTTTATTCATTTTAAACTAATTGAGATAGTTGTGATTAAACTTACCTATTTGTCCTAAATATTTAATTTGCTAAGCCGTTATAGCGTGAAGAAGTAACAAACATGTACGCAAAAACAAAATGTGTACCGGTTATCTTCTTAATTTTTGTATCTGTCTTTATTTGTCTTTAAGAAAGAAAAAAAAATAGCAATTCTTCTTCTAACATTTCGCTAAATATATTACAAGTACATATGCAAAGTGACAAACATAATTCTTAACCTATCTGACAAAAAATTTTTTGTGAGAAAATGAATTGAAAATGTAAATAAAGTGCTGAATTTGAGAAAAGTTTTCATCGAAATGTAACCATTTTCAGCAGCGTATTTTTTGACAAACACTATCGTCATCCCCCTTTCCCCTCCACTACCCACCTGTCACAGAAACCAATTGAAACATAAAATATGGAATAAATAAAATATTCATCGGTATCTGGCCGCCCGACGCAAACTTTTTAAGCCGTTAGCACACTGACGTGTCGCTAGCGCGTGATAGCGATTTGTTTTGAACGGTTATGATAGTTGAAGTTTTTTGAACGCAACCATAGCAGCAATAATAATTATGATAACCTGTTTTTACCTTCTCCATATGAAGGCTGTTGGTTGTCCAAATAAAATAAATAAAATAACTATTGATCCGTTTAATCTATGCATGGCTGACCTGAACATAGGTCAAATCAATCGCAGTTCTGGGGGATGCGTTACACAATTAATAGTTCTATTGTTTGACGCAGTTTATTTTAGAACAAACGATAAGGGACGAACAAGTCTAATTTACGATTTATTTGGTTGAAAATGTATGCCTAGCTTATTAGCTTATTAGTATTTATAAATATAAAACACGTTAATTTAGTATATAACACTCATACAACTACGATGGTTTTTGACTCTGCGGTCTAGTATCCTATGCAATGGGGAACCACGATGAAATAATATGTTATCTCAAAAAACTTCTCCGAAAACATTACGTTTATACATCATTTACTTAGAATCTCCTAAACACTAGTACTATTCCAGGAGTTATAATTTATGAGTATCGCTTATTATATTATAATTTTGATTGACTGGTAAGTTTTCACGTACCTATTGAATTTATTTTTTGTCTTAGCGAGATCACTTTTTCTCTTTTCATCTACAAGCACAAGAAAGGCTATATAGCTAAGCTAAGCTACATATAATTAGGTTAGTCCTCACGGCCGTCAAGCTTACGATTTACCCTAAATACTACTGGCACATTGATCGCAATTCGTTGTATCGCCTGCTCTTGCAAATTATGTTATGTTGTTAATTAT
This sequence comes from Erannis defoliaria, assembly GCA_905404285.2. Taxonomy (NCBI): domain Eukaryota; kingdom Metazoa; phylum Arthropoda; class Insecta; order Lepidoptera; family Geometridae; genus Erannis; species Erannis defoliaria. Next base: position 1,988,674 of record FR990066.1, on the reverse strand, counting down.
GTTAAGTAGTAATGTTTGCAACAGAACGCGATTGATTGCGAAAGTATGCTAAAGACAATAATTTTATGACGGGACGATGAAACGCTGACACTGACAGTGTTTCAAAGTGTTAAAAATTATCACGGAATTCACAAAAAAAATACCAGCATTTACCAAATGTTCCATTCCGTTTAACAATGTTTGATGAATATTTTAATTATTTGCGCCTGTATTCTGATGAAACTTGATGTTTTTATAGATTTCAGTGATAGAAGTTTTTTAGGCGCTTAGTTTTAAGCAAATGCTGAAAAGTTAAAGTAAAGATAGGTATTTTCTCCAACACGGGCTTTATGAAAAAAAAGAATACTCAGAGAACGTTTTTCTTACACACTCAAAAACTCTTGTGTATGTATTCTTACCCACGGGCGTAGCTATAGCTTCCACATAGGGGGGCGTCCGAGGGTCCAAAAATTTACAAAGACAGACTAGTTATTGTGGGGGCACCGGGATACATTTTTATTATTTTCGTCAGCTGCTAAAAGGGAGGGTCCGGACCCCCAAAATCCCCCCATGGACGTATATAAGAGAGGGGGGGCTTATATACGCCCATGCTTAGCTACCTACATAACGAACTCGGTCAGGGCAACTTATACCCTCGTTTAATACTTACATCTAGATGTATCTTTATCCTGGAAATAGGTTAGCCCGAAGGAAAGTGGGCAGATTTACGGGGCTAAATATTTCCAATCTCATTAAGAATATTCTTTCTTATTTGGTTATGGTCAATATTAAAAGGCATGCTAGAGAAAGTGTGATAAAAAAAGCATGCAATTTTTCAGTCAATTCAGCTGTCCCATACATACTGTCTAGCAGCTAGACAATTATGTATGCTACAGACAGCTGGGACAGCTAAACTCTAGCATAAATAAATCGTAATTTTTAGAAGTCTATTTTCACGCAATTTTTTTAAGTCGTGGTACAAAAGTTCTTTGTTATCCTGTACAGAATCCGATGGTTGTAAGCTAGTTACAATGACCTTGTATAAAATCGTAATACCAAAAACAGTCTTGTATTTTATATCAGTCTACCCGCTTCCTCCTAACACTGGCACCACGACCCTACGGCGAAGGTAACGAGCCGTAAGGGTGCTACGTCACTTGTCTCGCTTGCTTCAATGAAATTTCAATATCCACCCAAACAACTCCAGCTCGAAACCACACCCTATCACTCACAGAATACGATCGGTTTTCTACTGCACCTCACTGAACAGGTTTCAGCAACATATGCCACGCTGTCAACTATTTTTTTGAAGACTTTTTTCCATATGGTTATTTAGATTTCAAGTACGGCATCAATCTTTTTTTCGTGAAAATATGAGAGGGTTGGACATAAAATATTCGGATATGCCGTAATTCGGTTATAGATTTATTGGATATATGAGGGTAGTCAAATAAAAGTGAATGCGTATGGTTTTGTCGATTACGTAGACAAGATATATTGTTGGCATGGAAATTGGTTTACATTGGTTTTTAGGGATTCGGTTTAGGTTTTCTTAAAACTGAGAAATATCGTGATTATGACTGGTAGGCCATTTAAACACTCTTCACTTGAAGAGTATACAATAAATTGAAAGGCAATCAAATCGATCAAGTTTCAGTGTTTCTATCAAACCAGCTATAGGTACCATAATTTAATAGTAGATTACTCACCTATGGAGCAAAAATAAAGAATATCTCCGATATCATGTATATCGTAACCCGAGGCGAAGCCGAGGGTGACAAACATGAGATCTGAGGCTTCTTTACTTGCTCCCGTGGTGAGTATACGATTTACGTGCCGCTGCGGGGAGGAAACGGGTCCTTTCACTTTGCGTAGCGGGGCTAAATCAGCCACTTTAGCCCCGCAGGCACGTAAAAAATATGGTATAACTGCAGCACGAGTACGGTTCTACACCGATATTATATCCCCTTCGTAACGACTCGACTCAATCCGAAACTGAACGTATTTCATGTCAAAATGACAGCTGCCATCGTTATTATATCGGGGCCATAACGATTTTAGAAGATCCGTACTTGCACTGCTTATTCGATAGAAACAAACTCCGGTTGTTTGTTCTATATCTGTATAACAACAACAAGCTATTTCAGAGGTCTTCGGGCGGCACATTAGTTCTGACATTGTCAGGTGCACAAAGGGAAAAATTTTTTTTTTTTGTTTCCATGATAGCACCAAACTAGAATATTGATTGGTGCTATTTTGGGAATATGCTAGGCGCTATTTTCATGGGTGCTCAAGAAATTGGTGCTCAATCGGGAATACCCCATTTTAAAAGCTCCAGGGATTAACTACCACATCCTAACTAACAAATAAACTTTATTTCTTTACATTATTACTGTAGGTTCACTCCTTGACATTAGAATTTTATATTATATCTTGTTAAAAATTAAATAATATAAATATAAAAAGTAATACGTAAAAGTAACTTCACATGAAATTTCTTTGTAAAATCAACTACAAAAACATTTTATACTCGAAAAGGCATGACAGCCTTAGCTACTTTCACTAAATTAAACATGAACTGTCTACAAGAATTATAATGATTATTTTCGAGAAAATTTATGTTAACAAACTTTTAAGGGAGCTTGTCTCGAAGTCAAAAAATTATACAACATACACATAATCAGCCCTTTATAGTCTACTCTGGACTTGGGCCTACCTTCTAAGAGCGATTGATCCAAATCCACCACGCTGGCCTAGTTGCAGATTGGTGGATTCACTTACGCCATTAAATTTCTTCTCCGGATGTATGCAGATCTCGCGGTGTTTTCTTTTATCGAAAATCTAGTGGTTTAAACATAATTTTTTCAAACAAAAATACGTTCATAAAAAACTAACGTCATATCATAGTACCCCGTATAACCAATCACCCCATTTTACTGTTACAATTTGCTTACATGTGTTTTTTCCTTTAATTTACCCAGCCGAGAGCTACAGATACTCCAAGGATTTTTCTTATTCTAAATCCTAAATCTAATTCTTCTCCGTGATAAAGAACACCCCTAACAATTAAAATTTGAGTGGTATAACAAAACAAAAACTCCAATACTCGATCAAGATTAACATATAATTTTTAGTAATGTATTTTTGTCAAATAAATCTCCCGAATCAAGTCAATTTGGCTGTAGGTACTTATTGTCGTTACTAGTTACTGAAATCAGAATTTTAAAGTTATATTATTATTAACGGGATATTTACCGTGATTATGTTGTGAAATGAGCTCCCGATATTTCGGCGCAGTTTCGGTCCACCACGCGTACCTGTCGAGGATATCATAGGCTGCATCGAGGAGACTATTTTTAAGAACAAGTTGCCAACTACTGACGCCGACGCGTTAAGGCAAGATGTCGCGACAGTCTTACGTCATGCAAAACTACCGAGTAGTAATATCACTTTGGAGGAACGCGCAGCACTGCGTGAGTTACGTGAAGACGAGGATATTCTAGTTTTAAAAGCTGACAAGGGTAACGCAACCGTGGTGCTGGATATGTCCGAGTATGATGGCAAGATGGAGGGTCTACTCAGTGACAGTGCGACATATAAACAGGTGAAATATAACCCAACAGCGAGAGTCTCACGGCAAACGACAAATTTGGTGAAGGAATATCATGAAGTCTTCTCTGATGACGTGCTGAAGAAGCTTCTACGACCGAGAACGCCACAGCCACCTAAGTTTTACGGTTTGCCCAAGATCCACAAGAGAGATGTACCGCTGCGCCCAATAGTTAGCCAAATAGATTCCCCGACTAGTGACTTGGCGCGAGAAGTCTCACGTGTACTTCAAGGCCTGACAGGTCAGACGTCGTCTTTTGTTAAGGACTCCAGACATCTGGTAAGTTTGTTAAAGCAGACCAGGGTTGAATGTGACGAGATCATGGTCAGTTTTGACGTTGAGTCACTTTTCACCAAGGTTCCGGTGCTGGAATGCCTGGAAGTAGTTAAGGGGAGGCTGTCTGACAATAGTATGCCGATGGAATACGCCAAACTGCTGGAACATTGTCTATCATCTAGCTTTTTCTTGTACAGAGGCCAGTTTTACCTACAGATCGATGGAGTAGCTATGGGCAGTCCGGTGGCCCCTGTAGTTGCTAATCTGTGGATGGAGCACTTCGAAGACCGGGCTATTGCCACCTGTCCCGTAGAAATCAAGTGCTGGAAAAGATATGTTGATGATATTTTTTGTATTATCAAGGGTGGGGAAACAGAAATTAGCAAGTGCCTAGAACATATAAATAGTATTCATCACGCAATACGTTTCACGGCAGAAGTTGAGAAGGATCGTATGCTACCATTCTTAGATGTGTTAATAGCAGTAAGGGAAGATGGGACTCTGAGTCACACCGTCTATAGAAAACCGACGCACACAGACCTTTACTTGCATGCCACCTCGCACCATCACCCCCGACATCTTATTTCAGTAGTCACCTCACTAACAAATCGGGCCTTTGACCTCTGTGATACAGAACACCTCGCCAAGGAACTTTCCCACGTTCAATTGGTGCTACGCAGAAATGGTTACAAGGCTCAGGTTGGTGGAATTAAGAAAAAGAAGAAACGGATGAAGTCAAAGGTTGAACGACAGCCCACTTTTTTGCCATATTTGAAAGGAGTCACTGACAAGATAGGTCGATTTCTTGACAAATATTCCATTAAGACCATATTTAGACCTCAGAAGAAGATTGTGCAAAGTCTGCGTTCACCTAAAGACAAGATACCATTTCAGCACCCCGGGGTGTACAAAATAAACTGCAGCTGCGGTAGTTCGTATATAGGACAGACCAAGCGAACTGTTTCATGCCGCATTAAGGAACATATAAAGGCAGTGAAAAATAACGAGAGACACAAATCTGCCATAGCGGAGCATCTGCTGGACTCGGGCCCTAACCACTGGATTGAGCTTCACAGCCCTAATATCCTGTCTACCGAGCGCCACTATATACCAAGGCTAGTGAAGGAAGCCATTGAGATCTCGAAATGCCGGAATTTTAATCGAGGTGATGGCTTTCAACTCTCCAGTTCGTGGAATCCAGTGTTAGGTTGCCTTAAAAATACTAAGTCACGTCCTAAAGGTGTTCAAAACAACATATGCAGTGATATTGTGAGTGTTTTTTGTCGAGACTTGGGTTCGAGTTCGAGGTCCAGTAATCGTAGTAAAAGACTTAGAAAGAGGGTAGTTCGTTATGAATGCCCTTAATGTTTTTCGAACTCTTTTGACAACCACCCGCATTCTTCAGTCTACTCGTGAACATGGTGCATGCAACTGCGCCGAAATATCGGGAGCTCATTTCACAACATAATCACGGTAAATATCCCGTTAATAATAATATAACTTTAGTAAACAACCGTGATAGTTTAAAACAGTGTTTTAATCAGAATTTTGTAGTGGTAGGGCTCTACAGGCAGAGTCCGCCTGGGGTACTTCCACACAACTTTGCTAGTTATTCCACCGCTAAGCAGTAGTGTGCTAGCATTACAGTGTTTCGGTTTGAAGGGCAATGTTACCAGATAAATTACTGGGTATGAAGAAATTTAACATCTAATAATCTCAGGGTGACGAACGCAGTATACCTACAGTGCGGCGCAGAATTGTATTCGCAAGTTCACACTTCTGGCACTGCTTCTGTTATGGGCATTCGTGACGCTTACCACCAGGCGAACATCTCGCTCGTCTCGTGATCCGATCGCATAAAAAATAAATATACAATTCGTCATCTGACATTACATTATTACAAATCACTATCTTACCTAGGTTAGTAAGTTCTTGACTTATTCCCTCTAAGTTATAGCCAAGTAAGGTGTATCTCAAGCGAAACGGCACTTGTTTTATAGCCGTTTAACTTAGAATGACTTTTCCGAACTCGAAAACTTCTGTCACACGGTTTTATTTAAATGCGACCATAAAATCGGAGATGGTTTGCCGTTTCTGAAGTGCACAATACGTTTTGTTTATGGTTTAGACTTTGCTCTACAATATGCATAGAGAGATAGATATGAGTAACTCAGGGACATAAACTGTGGTGATCCAGTGGGAGACCATTCGACTCGAAATCATGAGTTCGTGGATTCAAACCCGGGCCCGTACCAGTGAGTTGTTTGGAGTTAGTAATTCATTTTTGTTGAAGGAGAACTTCGTGAAGAAACCTGCATACGTTCGAAGAAAAAAATCAATAACGTATGTGCAGCGGCGGATTTACCAGCAGGCTGAGTAGGCTGGAGCCTAGGGCGGCAGATTTTAGGGGCGGCAAACGTGGGGCCATTTTTATTGTCTTACAGATATTATAAGATACCTACATAAAATATTTATATAAGTACCCAAGTGTTATTAGGTCAGAGTGTGAGTGATACTTTCAGGGTTAACACGTTTTTTGTCCTCATTGATACATAGATAAATTCGGATACGAGATCCGAACCGAATTAGAAAAACGGCAGGTTTACAAAAGTTTGCGTTTCTGACCAAATTGTCATCACCAACCACATGATTGTGAATAAGGGTCATATTAAGTTATTTGTGCTAGGGTATCGAATTGTAGCGATCGGTAGGGGCGGCAAAATATATAGCCTACTGGCGGCAAATGTGTAAATCCGCCACTGCGTATGTGAATCTATCAACCCGCAACTGGGCCAGCGTGGTGGCCCGTATGTGTATTACCTGTGTGGACCTGGGTATGTCCTAAAACTGCATCCAGAACCACCGGAGGATGGGCAGCAGCGTCTTCTTGGATAACAATGGTGGGCATTCTGCAATCCCCAAGCTGCCTCCCAAGCGCGGGGATTATGGCAACCCCTCCAAGGGGGAGGATTTCGTTCAGCAGACGTCTTCTGGCTGATGAGTGAGTGAGAGAGTATGACGTGTATTTTGTGTATATTCTAACCGGTATCTAGTAGTGATTCCCAAACTAGCCAAAGCCAAAGAGCTGGAACCTCCACAACTAACGGATAATTATTACTATGGAATCTCAAATAAAAATAATTTTGGTAAATCCATGAAAGCGCCACGATTGCAAATTGCGGGCGATACGACGCCGCTCCGGCACCATTTGGATATTTATTGTAAAAAGTAGCGCGGTGGAAACCGGAAGTAACACAAGTGGAACTAAGGTTCGAACTTCTCGGAGTTTTGTTACTATTGTTATCGATTTATTTGCGCATTCGGTGCAAAATTTTAGAGCCATTTGGTAGTTTCACGAACTACAAAGTTTTATTTCCACTTCTATTGGTTTTGTTAACTTATACCAGAGAAATTACTGGGTATGAAGAGATTTGACATCTGATATCACAGGGTGGCGAGTGCAGTGCAGTGCGGCGCAGGATTGTATTCGCAAGTTCACAATTCTGGCACTGCTGTTAGTGGCAGGCGTGACGCTTATCAGTGAAAGTCTTGCTCGTCTCGTCACTTGACCAAACAAAAATAAATGTGCTTATAGCACAATACAATAATCTAATCACACAAATATGACTGCATTGCATCAGGATTTTAACATTCAACTGCTGCTGCTGAGCAGCCTACCCTTGAAGAGCGATTGCGCGCACTCTATCAAGCTGGCCTGGTACCAGTTGGTAGATTCACGTACGGCATTGCATAGGGTAGATGACTGATGTTTATATCGTTGAAACCAATAGCTTTGATGAAGAATTGAAGTAAATATAATATGTTCATTGAAAAAATAATTTTAATCGGTTATTAATGTTCTGATATATAAGCGTTTAAAGTTTTTGGTAGTGAAAACTCTGTCTCTTTTCCACAAAATAAACAATGACGTCACGCCTCGCGCTATACTTGTCAGAATATAATTTATATGGCGTACAGAGAAGTGACGTCATAATCTCCTCTCTGTCTAGCATGATATTAAAATGCTTATAAGTTGCTTATTTTTGATCAGATTTTCATTTTGTTTTCGTTAATTAGCTATATTTATGGGCCACATTTTAATAGGGAAAAAAAACCAGTCTCTAGCCTATTTCTTCTGTGGAAATAAGTATGCACGTTTCCTCATAGTGCTTATTTTCACCGTTTCATAAAGTTAGATAGATACTTTTGGTTAAGATATTGTCTAATTTTGAGATGTTAATGGTGTCTTTAGTAGTTCTAATCACTTTAAGTTTCGATCATAAAATCTATTGGAAACATTAAAACTTTTAACTGTTTTTGAACTACTTTCTGAGGTTATCCAATGAGAATCTATTGGCATCGTTATAGCTTATTTCAGTTTGATGTTTTATAACTAGGTACTTATATGCAACTCGGAGGAAATAAAAGGGTATAGCCCTCGAGTTAGATTATGGCCCTCGAATTCGGTTATGGTCCTCGAGTTCCATTATCGCCCTATTATAGCCCTACAAAACTAAGTGATTTAGGTATACATATTATATAACCAAATAATATCTATGTATGTAAGTAAGTAAGTAAGTTTGTATAGGCTGAGTGGCCATCCCTAGTGTCAGAGTGAATGTGCCGCCCGAAGACCTCTGACATGGCTGACGGTTGTTGTTATAGAAACTAGAACAAACAACCGGGACTATTACGTTACTTACTCTATGACCGGGACCAACAATTTAACGTGTCATCCGACCCACGGTAGCGCTCAGAAATAAATGCGACTCACGGCCACCCATCCAAAGACTGACGCGGACCGTCCGCTGCTTAACATCGGTGATCGTTTAGAATCACCGAGACAAGCTACGCCACGAGCGCTACGTATGTAAACTATTAGTATTATGTAGTGTATTTATTAATCTTGTTATTTTAAGTATTCATTCATCCCATTTTCTATTTTGCAGTACTACCGTACATCACACTATATATCACACTTTAACTTTTCTATTCATCCGAGGTTTGTCTGTAAGAGATCGCTTTTAGCTTTTTAGATAAGACCGCCTTTTGTGCCTAGCTGAAGTGTATTATGTTTGTAATGTCCTTTCTTTGGTGTCAATAAAGTGTTATTGTATTGTGTTGTAAAGAACATAACATATTTCTTTATTTACAACTTGCCAAATAACTGCAGCCTGGATCAGCCCGGATACGTCCACTGCTGAACCCTAAGACCACCATACTGTACGATATATGCATCCACCACCGGTTGCCCGCAACTTTTACAATGTCGTCGGTCCACCTAGTGGGAGGCCTTCCTACGCTGCGTCTTCCGGTTCGCGGTCGCAATGTTTACCTAGTTATCTCAAAAGTGAACCAATCTATTCATCCAATTTATAATCGATTTTGTCAAATTGATCGGTGCACGGCGAACATAATCCGTTTAACGGCGCGGGGCGTTACTGCGTCGCTAACGAGGTACGACGCCGCGAGCGTTGCAGCCATTGTGACAAATATTCACTGGGGTTAGAATTCACGATTTAGTCATGCTAAAGTATAGATAATTCAGTAATTTTAAATGTGTTTTTGTAGTCATTATCGGCACCCCGAGACATCCACTGCTGGACCAAGGCGTCCCCTTTATAGGGAAGGGTTGCCATAATCTTCCGGTGGTTCTAGATGCAGTTTAAGAACATACCCATGCCCACCGCTCACTTGATGGTAATTACAATTAGCGTGTCGACATTCATTGAGTAGCGGAGTCTCTTTTGGCACTACTTGATCCGGTCCTGTGCTAGTCTCATTTATTCTCTGTTGACGTTGAAACCAGAAACTAAGGTAGAGCAAGTTACAAAGGGTAACATTCCTAAAGTTTCAAGTATTGTTTACATAAGCCCTTCGAGGAAGGCTACTTTGTCAACTGGTCCCACTCGAAGCAGCCGCGTGGGATCAGTTAGCACAAAGCATATTCTACTGAAGTCAATGAAAAATTTTGTAATATTTTTTTTATGCCATTTTTTTTTTATAGCGAGGACGTTCGCCAGTTGGTAAGCGCCAAACCTGCCTATAAAAGTTGCAGTACCAGAATTGTGAACTTGCGAATACAATCCTGCGCCGCACTGTACTGCACTCTTCACCCTGAGATATTTCCTGAGATAGATGTATATATTATTATTATATACACCAATATTATAAAGAGGAAAAGATTCGTATTTTTGTATGTTTGTAACGAATAAACACAAAAACTACTGACCCGATTTCAAAAAAATCTTTCACCATTGGAATGCTACATTATGCTTGAGTAAGTTAAGCTATATTTTATTACTAGAAAAAACTTCAATAATGTAACCCAAGGTGTATATTTTTTTTGCCATAAAATGTCTTTCATCGCATGCGCTGCGGAAACAACTGATGATAAAACAAAAAAATTTTCAACGATATTAAAAAACATATCAATAACTACAAAAACTTTGCGAAAATGTATTTTTAATTTGTCGGGCCACCTAGTGGACATTGACGTTGATCGACGACATTGTGGAATACGAGGGCAACCGGTGGATGCAAATGGCAGGTTGTCGTACAGTGTGGTAGTCTAAGGCAGCAGCAGCAGTGGACGTTTCCAGGCTGATGATGTTCTAAAAGTTTAAATAATCTTGAATCTTTGCTTATAGACACTGGCAAAACTTTTGGACACTAAATCCAAATCAAACGAAATGAATACAAGAAAAGCTCTAAATAAATGATTCATGCCATTTTCGTCTCGAGAAAATTCGCCCCACATCAAAAAATCTGCTTTCGGCCCACTTTGTATGCCGTGTTCGGCCCATCATAAATTTTAATTTAAAAATTCTCATTTTGTCCCACTTTTCTGTTCCACATTTGGCTTTAGTTTTTTTTCTATGGGTAAATTATGATTATTTCAGTATAGTTGACGCAACAAGGTCCTTCACTTGACTTTCTATGTTTTTAACATTAACCAAACGGCTATGATTGTATACTTACTTTCCATTACTATTATCATACCATAGCGTATTATTTTTACTGGACTTAGAATTATGTACACGCCTGTACATGGATCTACATTGGTAACACCAACAATAATAACAATGTAGTACACTTTTGTATTGGAAATTACAATAACTGGCTTATTCTCCAACTTAAAAGAGTGTTAATTTGGAAAAAAAAAAACAACTCATTCCGCAGGTCTAATAGGGGGCGGGTCCAGTTGACATAATAGCCGTAAGACACTTCCACAAACTTAGTTCTTTATTATATTATCTGAAATTTACTTAGGACTAGGCCATAAGGTCCTCAAGGAGGCTTCAGCCCGGTATGCTAATGTGTTGGGACAAGTGAGGTCTACAGAGGCGGGTATTGAACCCCTATTTTGCCCCTTAGGGGCGGAATTTACACGGCTGTCATATACAAATTTCCGAGTAAGATAGGACGGGATAAATATTCAAACTAGTTTGTTATTCTAATCGTTTCATTTTGACTCAAGTTTTCTTGCAATATTTTTGTGAAAGAAATTTTACGAAGGCGTCCTTGGTGACTATTATTTTAATGACTTCGTTTTCTGTAAGATATCTAGTAATAGTTATTAAAACATAAGACAGCCTGATAGCTCAGTTGACAGCCTGATAGCTCAGTTGGTAGCATGTCTGCCTTCAGAGCTGCAGGGCGTGGGTTCGATCCCCACCCAGGACAAAAATGTTTGTGACGTACATCGATGTTTGTTCTGTGTCTGGGTGTAGTATGTAGGTATCATAAGTATGTATTTACGAAAAAAAATATGTATATAAGTATTCTATCAGCTATCTGGTTTCCATAATACAAGCTTTGCTTAGTATGGGGCTAGATGGTATAGGGTATGGTATAGGGGGTGTGAAATAAATGTCCGCCCAATATTTATATTTATTTATTTATAAAAAATTTGGCTTTTCTTTTAACAGTTATTATTCTAGAATATTAAGGCTGGTTCTATTTTAACTTTCAAATGTCTATTTTTTTCATAAATATTTATACTAAGAAGAAATAAGTTTCATTCACGTTCAAAATACACTACAAAAACCAACAAAATTAAACGCTATTAGCTCTACAAACCACCCCTAAACTACCCGCGCGTATTTTGCATTAAAGGAAATTAGAGGAAAGAGGGCACAACGTCTTCATTCCCTCGATATAGCCGTTTAAATTCTTATACCATAGTAAAGTTAATTGTGTGGTAGAATAAGGCGTGGTTCATCACTACGTTTGCGTTGTCGCAGCGTAACGCGCCTTAACTGTCGCGCGACTTTCGTTACGGTCGCGATAAAGTTTAATTTGATGACTATGGTTTTACCAATGGGTGATTATAAAAAATCAATAAATTATCTGAATCTGAATTATGAGAAGTAGCATAAATATGTTCTTTTTTAAATTCATTTAAAAATAAGTCACCAACTTGTCAGCTTACCTAGAAGAAACTGATACATTTACTGACGGCTTCAAGATTCGAGATAAATAAGATCTTACGAGCTTTAATAAATTTACATTTTTACGACTATTTTAATAGATATTAGTTTCTGGACTATTCGTTAGATCATAGGTTCTTAAAAGGGCGTTTGGGAAGTTTAAAAACTCAGACAATGTCTTAATCATCCTAATCAATCACCACACTGGCCCATAGTTCTGTTGCGAGTTGATGAATTCACAAACAGCATTGAATTTATTCCCCGAAATTATGCAGGTTACTATGTTCTCTTTCACCGAAAAGTCCATTGTATTAAAATCTGTTTTAAAACTCTAAAGAGCTCATTGATATGACCTTGGGTTTGAACCCGCGACCTCACGATTTAAGTCGAGTGGTCTCCCGATTCGACTGCCACGGCCTAGCAATGATAATGATGGATAAAAATCTAATATAAATATGCTTAGTCACTTAGTCAAATGATTCATACCAATATTTAGTCAAACAAACGACAATATTTTCAAATACGACGTTACGAGATATTTTCAATTACATAACAACGACTTTTAATTAGCGGCTTGTGTGAACAGGTCCTAACACAGCCGCTACACGTATTGCCGGATAAGTACAGAGATCGTGACAAGTATGCGAGCCATTCAACGCATTCGCGCGTACCGAGGTGCCAACACGTCGCTATAGCACTCATGTCGGGACCAAATGAGTACTTGGTGGGACGTGTACTTTTTGCTAGAAGTCTTGTCTTCTAACCTAAGAAGGAAAACCTACTTTAGAATATACGAATCAAAAAAAATAACGTATTAAAGAAATCGGCTGTTCTATAGTTTTTTTGGGTTTGGCAAAAAAAAAAACAAAACGTTATGACGTCAACAATACGTCGTCATCGTATGATAAACGTAGAACGCATTTGACGACGTATAGAATAGAACAGCCGTTTTTTTCGCGGTTTCAGGGTTGGCTCCATAGTAAAAGCCTTTGATTATATACCCAGCCGAGAGCTAGATCCTGCAAGGTAAAAGTTCTTCACAATATGTATATATAAAATGCAAAGTCCTGACTGAGATATCAACGCACAGCCTAAACCGTTGGTCCTAGAGACATGAAATTTGGAGGGTGTGTTCTTTGTGAAGTGTAGGTATCCACTACTCGTAGCACAAAACCAGAAGAGATGACGCGCTAAAGAAGATACCTACACCCAGCAGTGGGTTGAAAAATGATTGACGATGATGACGATGAACATTTTAATAGCTCTATATTGTAAAAAGGATAATACATTGAAGCATCAAAGCCGGTGTGGTTATAGCGTAGCATAAGCATAATCAGCATGTTTCATTCCACTGCTAACTTAGGCCTACTCTGGAAGGACAATAGAACCACGCTGGCTCAGTTGCGGGTTGGTGGAATCACGTACGGCACTGAATTTCTTTCAGAAGTATGCAGGACCTCACGATATGTCCATCACCAAAGTGCCAATCGTATGAGAATCCTTACCTACATAATCTCCAACGAACTCATTGGTACGGACCCAGAATTTGAGCCCGTGACTCCCGGTTCAAGTCAACGTCGAGCGGTCTACCAATTAGCTACCGGGGCTCAGGTAATAGCCTAAACATTTTAAAGCCATGGTATGGTTATAGACCAAATTCTAATATCGTACCTACCTGTTATAGGTAGTTACTATATACCTTACATACCCACGAAGCCGCGGGCATCAGCTAGTGATGAATAGACCTCCTTTCGGCTTAGTTATACGGTTACGCGCAACCCTGTAGTTTTCGAAAGCATTTCATCTTTTTTCAAAGGCAAAAAGTAGTCTATGTGACAATCGGCGGTAAATATGCTACTAATTAGGCCTTCTTATTACCTATATCAAAAGAAAATCCCCCAACCGTTACTATGGAGATAAGAGCCACATCCAAACATTCGTAATTAAGTTTATAATATTAACATGAAACGTTAGTAAAGAGATGATTACTTAGTAAGTCTTAGTACGTGTACTTACTAATATTGTGTTACAGGTCTTGCCTTCTACGAGAAAGCCTACTAAAGTACTGTTTAGGGTGTTGATTAAAATTAGACGCTAGCTGTCTGGGGACTGTTCAACTTCACACAATTATTAGTATTATATGGAAAGTATTAAGTACTCGTATACCTTAAAGGTAGCAATATGTTTTACCCGTTAGTACCATCATCATTGGCCCGTTTCCTCAAGAGATGATTTATGTAGAGTCCAAAGTAATCTGTTCCCAAGGTTCTTGTTTCTATTGTTGTTATTTATTTCTGGTGTGCACTAAGCTGAGCTAAACAAGCCTGTTCTGGAGAGGCAGATGCGGTCACATTTTTTGCAGAAGTACTGCGAAGAAGACGGTGGCAGTTTGGCTGCCAGTACTAAGGTTTATACGCTTAAGAGTAGACAAGTTGGTCACTTCTCCATAGAAACGCGGTAGTATTAATACTCCACTATGTAATTTTGTAGGTCCAAGACTAAGTATTATATCGATTAATCTATTCATTATCTAGGATTGTAAATTATTATAAAAGTAAAAAGTTAATAAACATGAAAGTTATGAGCCAGGAAACATCTTGTATTTTAGCTCAATTTTAAAGCCACATTGGACGTAAATAAATAACATAAGGAATACGAAAACTCTAAAATAATTTATCTAGCGGCATAGTTTAGTCCATAAACATTTCAAATAACTTAAGTTGGAATAAATTAACTCTGAGTTTATTCAACCAAATTACTGTTGCCAACGGTCGACAAAAAAAATTTGCGCGTTCATTTATCTTTCTTTCTCCCTTTCCCACAGTTTGTTTGATGAAGAGAGCATGCTTTTTAGCCGCGCCCACCGATGAGTTCGAGCCGTCAACTTGTCGATCCTTAAGAGCTACTTACTTAACCATTAGTAATAGGAATGGTTGTACTAATTTGATTTGTTTTTTTTGTTACTTTGATTTGATGATTTTATTTGGCCAATTTCTTGTATTTTTATAATAATGTGTATGGCTATGTGGCTAGCCCTAGTGACAGTAAATATTCTGCCCGAAGCCAAGGCAATACATTTTGTTAAGACGATGGTGAGCATTCTGCGACCTCCAAGCCACCTGCCAAGCACGGGGATTATGGCAACAATAATTAAGGGGGAGGCCTTCGTCCAGCCGTGGACGTTTTACTTACGTAAAACTTAAGTAAAACTAGAATAACCGCGTCTTAAGTGACACTTTCCTCAGAAACAAAATTTCTCTCCAAAATGAAATGAATCGAGTTGCGTAACTTACAAACAGCAAGTTAGGAGCAAGTTACGAACGCCTCGCGTAGTTCATTATGTTGTGTTCCAATAACGAGATTGTTTGCAACTGACAAGAGTGGTTTTGGTTGCATACCTACTGCCTCTTACATTGTGGGTGCGAAATTAAAATGTAAGCTGGAGCATTTTTTGCGGAACAGCAGATTTTTTCGTCATTTCGGCGTTGGTTCCATACTAAAAGTTATTCATAGTGATGAGTGCAATGGCGTTCTTTCAGCTAAGAAATACGGTTCAAATCGGTCGCGCCATTTTCGAGTTTGTGGAAATTAACGGAAGGAAATTGATTTTTATGTACAGGCTGTCTCAGACGTTGACGTCTAGCCGGAAGTGGGTGAAGTTATAATAGTTATCAGAAAAATAAAAAATAAACTATGTTAAGTATTTTTTTTTAATATAGTCATAAAAAATCGAGAAAATCCACTACAAATGTTCATTTTTTATTTTATTCGTATGTAATCCTGGATAATGATTCTGTAAATTGTTGATTTTTCTCATAATTCTCTATTTTTAAAAAGCCCGTTTCTGGCTTGACTTCGACTTCTGGGACGACTCTTCACCCTGTATATAAAAATATACAGATCTGTTTGTGTGTAATATTTTTTCATTGTACTGACCTATAGAGCGGCTTGCCCCCGGCATGCCTGAACCACAGCACCATGTAGACCCTGTCCTCGTTGGAGTCCGGCTCGATGTCGCATGGCAAACTGGCCGTGCGCCCGACCACCGCCTCCACGTCCATAGTCGACACTGGAACAAAGTCGACTGGATCTCAGTTCGATCGTCCTTTTCTATTTACCGTTGAGGGCATTGGCATCCTAGAAGACGAAACTTTTTTTAAATAATAATTTTGTATTTAACCAGTACGTACGTTGTATTGGGACCTGGGTATGTCCTAAAACTGCATCCAAAACCACCAAAAGATGGGCAGCAGCGTCGTCTCTGTTAACAGTGGTGAGAATCCTGCGATCCCCAAGCCACCTGCCAAGTGTGGGGATTATGGCAACCCCGGGAGGGGTTGACATAATCCCTATGATTTTAAAACTTTTAAAAACCCAGTGATAAAGACAATCCATAAAACAATATAATCGCAGACGAATAAACGCTAAAGAATAAAGATTGTTTACATATAAAAATGTTTTCGTATTTACAACAGAAAGAACGGAAAACCCTTTTGGATTTGTTCACTGGATTAAAGCTTATTCTTTGATTTAATTCGTTTCACAATAGAGATTTATTTTATGCAGAAAAATATTACGTTTATATTTATTTATTTTAGAAACAATGAAACTATCACATATTAGGTACCTACTGGGTAAGAGCTAGATTCTTCAAAGGTACCAACATGGTATATTTTTGTTCATCATAAGCCCGGAGACGTCAACTGCTGAACGAAGGCCTGTCCCTTAGACCGCCACACTGTACGACAACTTGCCATTTGTATTCACCGGTTGCCCGCGATTTTTAAAATGTCGTCGGTCCACTACTGTGCAGGTGATGCGTGGGTTCGTGTATGTGACGAACATAGATGTTTGTTCTGTGTCTGGGTGTTGTATGTATTATAAGTACATTTACAAACAAAGTTTATGAGTATTCCATCAGCTTTCTGGTTCCCGTACTACAAGCTTTCCTTAGTTTGGGGCCAGATGTCACTGTGTAAAAAAATATTCATCCAATATTTATTTATTAAGCGCTACAGTGCTACTATTGATCACACCTAGTGAAATACCGAAAGCGCGAAGAGCGCTTCCAATAATACGCTTTTTAAATAAAAAATTCAACCGACTTCAACTTCAAATACCTAATGACAACTCATATTTTCTAGTAATTTTGATTTTAAAACCAAACTACTGAACCGATTTCGATAAAATGTATATGGGACCACCTCTGATGTATTACTGACGAAACAAAAAAAAACACCAAAAGTTCATAATTCGCGGAGAAATCGCGTAACACACATTTAATTTACATTTAAAAAAATACATAAAGTCGAATTGAGGACCTCTTTTATTGAAATCGGTTGAAAATCTATGCAAAATACAAAGATGGATCAGTGACACGTGTGTATAAAAAACTTAACAGATTACTCCGACCACTTCCTTTTTCACACTCCAACACCTATGCTCTAAGAAAAATATATCTTCTCCGTAAAATAAATACTCACAAAGAAGGATGTTTTTGGGCCAATTTCTTCAGGAAAATCGCCTTAACGCTTATAAGAAGTTGTTTTATCATATTCTCTTTCAATATTTTTTCATCTGTTTATTGAACTGTAGGAATTTCATGGGTCTTTTATTTTTCTTGCCTTTACAAGTATTTTGTATAAATTTCATTTGAATTAGGAAATAAAGAGCAGACATAAGTAGGTCTGAAGAATTGTAATCTTCTTAAAAAGTATTTTGTAACTGAGGTATAAGAAGTATTCCTTTGAGAAGCCTTAGCCTTATTATTACTGTTGTATAAACTTTGACGTCGCGTTTTCTATAAACAAGCTGTTGTTTTGTATTCGCGCCAGACATCGTTATGAACAACTTTTACTTTGGGCCAACATTGAAATCGGGAAATAAAATCAGCTGTTCCATACATGTTGTCCGAGGTCAATGAACTTTTTGTATGTAACAACTGATTTCGCGATACCTGTCCAAACGTTTAGTCGAGGTGTCAGGTGATCGGAATGCTGGCGTGCATATTGACCAAAAACTTAGCATTGCCATCCAACGTCGCAATGCCAGCATGCTGGCCACTTTTCCATCAACTATGGGGCTTTTAGTTTAAGTTATATATTTTTTTGTTGTAGGGTTTGTTTTGAATAGTTATAATGAGTTTTAAATTTAGTCTATTTTTATCAAATATTGTCTGTTTGTGCCAAAATTTATATACACTTTACGATGTAGTCCACTGTGGAAACACGGTGAGCTCCTTTCGAGCTTAGACAATGTCGTAAAGGAAACACTAATATCGGTTTTGAATGTTGACATGAATGACAGGACATGGTCACAAGCCTCACTACCAGTAAGGTTAGGAGGCTTAGGGATCCGCAAAATTTCAAGTGTAGCTCTACCAGCTTTCTTGTCCTCAGTTCATAGTACACATAAATTAATTGAAAAAATCCTTCTTCCCTCTTTAGGCCATTCCGGTGTAGTAGTAGCTCATTTGAATGAGGCCAAGAATGTTTGGAGGGAGGCTTGCCCAAATACTGATTTTCCGAGGACTTTGTCTTCGCAGAGACTATGGGATGGGCCGATCTGTGAACTAGCACGGAAATCTCTTCTAGATACGTGTACTAGCGTCGCAGATCGCGCTCGTATCCTTGCTGTCTCTGTATGGGAATCAGGTCTTTGGTTGCAGGCTATTCCCTCCTTTAACACTGGTAGCCTTTTGGACCCAACTGCATTTCGTCTAGCTGTCAGCTTGCGCTTGGGTGCAAGGTGCTGTGAGGCCCATCGCTGCCAGTGTGGTACTGTTGTCGATCAGCTCGGTCACCATGGTCTCTCTTGCTCAAGAAGCGCTGGTCGGATCGGCCGCCACGCTAGCCTGAATGATGTCATACGCCGGGCTTTATCCACCGCCAATGTTGCAGCTGTGCTCGAACCGAGCGGCCTTGCGCGTGACGATGGCAAAAGACCTGACGGTATGACACTTGTGCCTTGGAAGTTGGGACGGCCCCTTGTATGGGACGCAACTTGCGTTGATACTTTGGCACCGTCACATCTTCCTGAGACACAGAGTAGGGCTGGTGCGGCGGCAAATTCGGCGGAGCGGCACAAGCGGCGCAAATATGCTAACCTCGGCAGAGGTTACATATTTGAGCCGTTTGGTGTTGAGACATTGGGTCCGTGGGGGCCGGGAGCTCATCATCTTTTCAAAAACATATCCGAGCGCCTGGTCGACGCGACGCGTGATCAAAATGCTGGCGTTTATTTGGCTCAACGCATAAGCATTGCCATCCAGCGTGGCAATGCCGCCAGCATGCTGGGTACGCTGCCGACTGGTAGTGGGTTTGAGCATTTGGATTGTCTCTAGACTTTCATCGGTCTGGATACAATCCTTTTGTTTTTTGTTGTGTAGTAGGCTAAGTAGTCATTGTAGTTTGTTGTCTATTATTTATGTATAATATTTTATGTGTTGATTAGTTCGACGGACTTCGGGTCCGTGCCTTCAGTTAAAACTTATTTCAATTGTCGGTCTATTCGCACTAGTTCTATTGGTTCTTCCATTGATTAGATGTAGATAGATTTAATGTAGTGGTAGGACTCTACTGCAGAGTCCGCCTGGGAAAGTACCACACTTTTGCCAGCTATTCGACCGCCAAGCAGTAGTGTGCAAGCATTACTGTGTTCCGGTTTGAAGGGCAATGTTACCAGAGAAATTACTGGGTATGAAGAGATTTAACATCTAATATCTCAGGGTGACGAGCGTACTGCAGTACGGCGCAGGATTGTGTTCGCAAGTTCACAATTCTGGCACTGCTACTGTTAGTGGCAGGTGTGACGCTTAGCACCAGGCGAACGCCATGCTCGTCTCGTCACTAGACTGTATTAAAAAAATTAGAACTAGTTCTATTTTTTTTAATACAGTCTAGTGACTTTATTGTCCAAGTAGTTCCATTATTTTTGTCAACGTATTTCGTAGTCGTATTTTTAACCGTCTTCAAAAAAAGTGGAGGTTCTATGTTCGACTATATGTATTTTTTTAATTTAATTTATTTTTCAACTGACAAAAAGGAGGTTACCAATTCGTCTGTATGTTTTTTTGGGGTGTATCGCGGTTACACGCGTAGGTTACTCCGCCAATAATTATGAACTGATTTTGATGATTCTTTTTTTTGGTAGGTAATACTTCAGAGGTGGTCCCATATACATTTTATCGACATCGGTTCAGTAGTTTGGTTTTTAAATTAAAATTACTAGAAAATATGAAGATGTCATCCAGGTATTCGAAGTTGAAGTCGGTTGTATTTTTTTTAAAGCGTATTATTATGTATGTTCATCGATTTCTCCGTCAATTGTAGACCTATTTTGAAATTTGAAAGGGTATATATTCTCGAGGTGGTCCTGTATTAATATATGAGGTAGAGACGGTAGAGTCAGTAGAGTCGATAGAGTCGGTAGAGTCGGTAGAGTCGGTAGAGTCGGTCGTGTCAGTCGTGTCGGTAGAGTCGGTAGAGTCGGGAGAGTTGGTTGGAATTGCTCAGAATGATTTAAAGTGGTGAATTTTGGGAGCGGGCTGAATTTCTTCCGTACGCGGACGAAGTCGCGGGCGACCTCTAGTTTATAAAATACACAAGACATATAATAAAAAAAATACGACGGCCTTGCCAAAAAACGAACTAAAAAGTAAAAAATAATTTTCTTATTTAATGTCTTGGGGGATCTAGCTCTCTCTCTTTAGTGTACAGCCGCCATGTTTTTTTTCAACCGACTTCAAAAAAGGAGGTTCTCAATTTGACTGTACTCCGCCAATTATGAATTGATTTTGATAAAATCAAATCAAATAATTTATTTTCAAGAACACAAAAACTTAAAAGATCTTAATAATATTGTTTCCAGTACACTGTATTCAGTCTGCAAGCTGACGTGTAAATGTCCGAATTCTAATTCATTAGTTGTATGACTTAATATAAAAGTTATTGTTTATATTTGAAAATTCCATAAACTCCTTTATGATTATTTTATGTGTTTGGTAGGTGATGTTTTAGAGGTGGTCCCATTTTTTTTATCGATATCGGTTCAGTTGTTATCAGTTACTGGAATAAATCAAAATAACTGGAAAATATGAAGATGGCTTCGAGGTAGTCAAAATTGAAGTCGGTTTTTTTAAAAGCGTATATTATTTACAAAAATATCATAACCAGTGTCACTCAAGGTGCTGTAAGGATTCTAAAGATACCCCATACCATGGATTCTATTTCTCGAATCTGTTCAGGCATTTAGAAGTTATGGTGGCATAAAGAAGCTCACATACCCAACATTACAGTGCACTCCTTTTTTTGGGTAGTAGTGTAGGTAATAAATATACAATGTCGCAGTGTAGATGAGGAAACAAGGCCATACCTCATGTATATCACCACGTCTTGGTTTAAACTGCAATTTGCACAACACACAGCTATCTCTCTCTAGGACAGTGACTAATGACGCGACGCAGGATATCCAATGCAGAGGTGTTCCTTTTACTGTCTCTGTTTGCATGATGAAGTGGAAGGTACCTAATGGATATACAGGGTTACAAGTAACGGGTGTACTAAGCAGGAACCGATATCGATAAATGAAAAATATCGATACTTTAAAGAAAATATCGATAACTGTACCGATACTTCTAAAACATATCGATATGTAAACCAATTTTTACAAATATCGGTATAAAGGTATCGATACTCTATACCGATACGGCGGCGTAGCGGCGACATTGTCAGATTTCTCGGCTCTGCGGTGCGGACAACGGAGCAACAGCACCCGCAGCGCGCGGATTCTCTTTATTCGACCGCGGCTTGCCCCTCAAGCTTCGACGTTTTGCTTGTCCGTCTAAATAATAAAATATTTAAAAAAATATGAAAAATAGGGTGCATAAAACAAAACCATGTTTATAGACATTTTGATTTAAAATTAATAAAAACAAATTTATATCAATTGAAATAAAGTATCAGTATCAATACCGATAAACAGGTACCGAATTATCAGTATTTATATCGATATTTCGATTTCGATACCATGGAAATATCGATATTACAGTCCCTGGTACTAAGCTGAAAGGAAGGAGTTGTATTCTCATCTTTATTTGCGGACAACACTGAATTTGAATTTGACGGCAAATATCAGTTGTTTCATAGACAAATGTTATCCACTCCTGACAAAATGTATGGAAACTGACGTGGTTTCCATACATTTTCCATACGTCCTGCTTAGCTTTGGGTGCTAAGCAGGACGCAGCTGCATGCGCGTCGGGCTCTGTTTTCACTCTTTGAAAAAGGTCACCGGATGTGATCGAAACTATAGTCGGAGTATCCGATTTAATTAAACGTGAGTATTCCCGTATAAATAAAACAAAAATATATGGAATAGCAGATTTTTTCGCGTATTCAGTGTTGGCCCCGTCATGAAAGTTATTCACAATCATTAATGCAATGAGCTCCTTTCGGCCTAGTAATACGCTTACGCGTAATTAAAAGAATTAAGTGGTAGCCGTGAAAGCCCAATAAGAGAAGATGATACATAGATAAATAAACTCTATAATGTACACACGAAAATAAAAACTAGTCATGATGATCACATTCGTCGTCAGCCATAAAACGTCCACTGCTGGATGAAGGCCTCCCCCTTTATAGAGGGTTGTTGCCATAATCCCCACGCTTGGCAGGCGGCTTGGGGATCGCAGAATGGTCACCACCGTTAACCAAGAGGACGCTGCTGCCCGTCCTCCGGTGGGTCTGGTTGCAGTTTAAGGACATACCCAGGTCCACAGGATGATCACATTAGAACAATTAAATTAGAAGTAGTGTAACAATTGAAAAGATGACGCGCCGTATGTGGTTGTAGGTTTGATCCCGACACTGTACCAATAATTTGGAGTTTACGTATTTTCAGTCAATGGAAAACATCGTGAAAAAACTTGTATAATGTCTTGAAAAGTTCAATGGCTGTTAGAAAAAGAATAGAATAGAATATTTATTTTATTGTTTACTTCATTATACACTATAGTTGCGCCCTGCTGTTTTACCCGCGATTATTGGGATAAAAAGTAGCCTACGTTTTATTCCAAAGTATAAGCTACCTCTTAACCGAATTTTATCCAAATCCGTTCAGCGGTTTTGGCGTGAAGAAGTAACAAACATACGAACAGACACACACCCACCGACAAACTTTCGCATGTTTTATAATATTAGTTTAACATACACCGAAAAATCCTTGTATCAACATTTTCTTACAATTCGAAAATAACCAAGAAATCACCTTCAAGAAACTGAAACTGCAAAAGTATCGAGATACTAACATAACGACTTTTAAATTCAAAATGCAAATATATAAAACACTAAGAACAGAACAACCTGACATTCCTATTCCGCTCCCGACAGGTAGAATCGAAGGTAAATACAGATTTAATCTCGGAAAAGAAACGTTCAATACTGGCCTTTATTTCTAAGACGATAGAAGTTAAAACAACAATGGAAAGGTTGAAGATATTCCTGCCAATAAATGCGGGTTACGACAATTTGTTACCCGCGTGACACACGGTGGTTACGTTTAGTTAACTGCTTGTTGTGGAGGGACGATCCAATTTACTTGTCTGCTATTGAAGCGACAGCCGGCGACGACGTCACAGTCTGCTGCGATCGAATAGATATTTAGACATTGTGTACTTTGTATTTATTATTTAAGGGAGTAAAAAATTTTTCACTACACTACTACAAAATAAATCTAGTCAGCCAAATAACAGATAAGTAATTTAACCAGCACAAAAATATTTATGTCGGAAATAAAGATGTGAATAAGAATTGAGCGAAAGTATATTTTTTTGTAGTGTTATTATGTGTTATTTTGGGAATAAAAACAAACAAAATTGTAGTTGTTTACATAATTTATATGGTCAGTTGATTAACAATTTTGTCAACTCTATAATGGCGTGTGTCATTTTGTATATGACATGCTCGCTACACTATCTTGTACATGACATGCTCGTTACACGTAAAAGTTGTAATGTGTCTTAAAAACAATAAACTTCGAGAGAGTTTCTTGCATATGAATTTAACTATTATTTTGAAATTAATGACATTCTTTACTTTACGCACTAAACATAATTATGGTTTTTGTGTTAAATATCATACTCCAACATTTTGTCTGATAAAGACTAAGCATTTTGAGCTTTTTTGGGACAATAAATATTATAGAACAACCGTATATATATATTATTATACAACCATGAGAGTTTAAAACAGTGTTTAATAAATATTATTTTTCTTACCTGTTGCTTTTTTACAATGAACATAGAAGTAATTGAAATATGCGCAGTTTATTTTGTTCCAAAATTGCTACACTAGGAAAATAATCGCATGAATAAAAATGGCAATTCTCAATTTGTTCCTTTTCCAACAAGTCCGTGTACAAGCTGACCAAACTCCCCAACAGTATGCGTCTCGCTATCTCAATCGTTTTAGGTGGAACTCATTTCGGTTCCGGTAAAGTCTCATTCTTATTTTAGTTTTATCGAGTGGGGAAGTGGGTGTATTCATCATTGATAGCCATTAGGTAATGAAACCGATTAAGGGTTGAGCGACGGTGGCGCCGGAGGGGGAAAGGTTAGATTAATGGCCTCGAAGCTTTTAAAACTGTGTTGAACAATAATTACTGTTCAAAAATGTGGTAAATGTTTTTTATGGACAACTTGGAACTTATTTGTATACCTGAAAGAAACTGATTTGAATCAGTAATGATTAAAAATACTTTGTCAGGCTTAAAATATTGAGAACGACTAGTAAATATGGGGCTACGAAAGGTAAATAGAGAGCTACGAAATGTAAATACAGAGCTACGAGAGGGAAATGCAGGGCTACGAAAGGTAAATACAAGGCTACGCGTACTCAACATTGTGATCAACTTTTATTACAGATTCAACACTGAACACGTGAAAAAAATTTGCTGTTCCTTAGCAAAAATATGTTGACGGAAATAAAACGACACATGATACTTACCACGTCAGGCGAACGTCACGCCAGTACGACGTATCGTCAGTGAATTGCATTTAAAAAAAGCTTTTGTAACGTTACGAGCGCTATGCAAATTCGCTCGCTAATATATTCAGCAATGTGTAGTACCGGACCTCGATCGCGCTAGAGCGTGCATTTTGCGCATCGCAAGTCGTCTACCAACGTGCTATCAGTAATGCTGCTTGGCTGCTTTATGCAAAGGGAATCGTTCGGAAACTTAGGTGTTTTAGGTACCTACTCTACTCGTAGCACTTTAGCTTGTTGTTTTATTTTTATCGTTGTTGTGGGACTCGTAGAAGGCGACTTATACAGGGTGTAGGTGTTATGTCGAAAGGTATTGTCATTGTACTCAGTTTTCCTTTAAATGTGGGGCTGACCCTGAAATCCCGAAAAAAACAGTTGATTCATAATAAATGTTCTTTGACTCTTGACAAAATGTTATGGAACAGCTGATTACTTTCGGTTGTTTTGTTTGGCTGTACAGTGTGTTAAAAATGCAACGATACACTTTTTTTTTGTTATAGTTAGCTAGCTAACGGATTGCCTAATGGTGAGCAATTACCGTCGCCCATACAACGTGTAACAAAAAGGTATGGTAATACTGAAGCCTATGAATGTACTCATCATTAACTTTTACTATTGGACCAACCCTGACTTGTCGAAAAAAAACAGCTGTTCTATGTAAAAAAGTTCATTAACCTTGTACAAAATGTACAGGGTAGACCTCATACTAAAAGTTGTTCATAATTATGAGTACATACATAAAGGTACCCTCTAGTATTATCGCACCTTTTTGTTACACAAAATAATTAAATAATAAAAATAGAAACAAAGCCATGCTAAATAGTCACATAATTATATCGAAGGTACAATAATAGTAAGTGTGTATGAGAACAATTCGATGAAATATATTTAAAAAAAAATATATTTAAGAAAACGTTACACATTTATGCCAACCTAGTTATTAGTAGAGAGTAGTTCTTTAGCACCCAGATAATGCCCCAAAACGGATGGTAATACTCGTATCAAATCGTACTACTGAACCCTTTCCCTCATCAGAATAATTAAGCCGAACATTTCGTTTTACATATTAACAAGGAAATGCGAACCCCGGATAGACAATAGCGAAGAAACCCGAATAAACATTGCTCCTACAGTTTCGCTTTCTTTTTAGCCGGACTGAGTCCGATTTTATCCTTAATCCTTCTCGCAGACCCTGTGGTGACAAAGAAATTTTATCTTGACCCAAGAGGCTTACAAAATGTAGCATAATACCTACATTTTAAGGTAAAATCGTATTTTCTTTTGTACTTTTATGTTTGGAGTAAATAAATGTCTGGGTAATACGATCGTACTGAAGATGGGTGGCATAAAAATGCTATAGAACGTAGACAAGGGCTTTATATATGCCTATAACTAGTACACCACTAGCTGTCTCACGATTTTCTGGTCTACCCACGGGTTCGGGAGAAATACCTATTACCTTAAATAGTTTTGTTGCATAAAGATACTTTTTAAACGGTCGCTTAAATTGATTAACCGTCTTATGCGTAAAACACCAAAAAGTATTTCAAACCTGTTTTTGTTAAAAAAGTGTTTTGTCTTCTTTCTATTCTACTCAAATCGTGATTCGATAGAAATTTGTCAAAATATTTTTTAACTAAAATAGGTTTGAAATACGTTTTAGCGTTTTATGCATATGACGGTAAGTGTTTAATTTTAAGTTAGTTTTAAAGTAATCTAGTTAGATAGTGTATGTATATTTTTGCTGTATTTCATAATCACCCTGTACCTAAACTCTGAAAAATAACTTTTTAAATTGTATTGAATTTACTTTTTACGACATTTTGCTTTTATTTTTTTATTTCTTCTCCAGTTATGTCTTACTGCACCCTTAGTCTCATAATTGAAGCTCGCTCGATGGGGTTAGAAAGCCGCCATACATAATTAAACCAAAGAATCTTTTTCCTGATTAATAAAGAGACAGTAATAATATGGCCCTAGAGACCTCGGCACAGTACTTACGTAAAAATTATTCAAGTCAATATTTCCAGTAATCAGCTACTTCCATATTTATTCGGGCCGATCATTTAAAATGTCGTGCGGAAATATATTCAATCAACCTTTTACCTTCCTTCAAAAAAGGAAAGTAAATTAGAAACGCAAGTCTATATATAAAAAAGTACTTATACATTAGGAAGCATTTACACTGCTCCGTGTCGACGGAAATCATTTAGAATGGCTTTATTCTCGTACTATGTGTTAATTTACTTACAGACTCTAGTCTATGGTATCAGGGTTTTAAAACAAAACAATTATATGATATTTTTTGCTACGGTCAATCTAAAGTGGTGAATGTGAGTGGGTAGGTAAAAAATTAGGATCTCAGTATAACCATTGGTTTGAGCATTTGGATTGTCTCTAGACTTTCATCGGTCTGGATACAATCCTTTCGTTTTTTGTTGTGTAGTAGGCTAAGTAGTCTTTGTAGTTCGTTGTAGTTAATAAAGGCTTATGCCTAAAAAAAAAAAAGTATAACCCAACGTCATGGAACATGGTGTTTGGGACCGGGGCGAATTTCTTTCCTACCTACGTGGACGGAGTCGCAGAACGACCTCTTGTAAGTCATTATAAATGCCTGACAGACTAACAAACCTATAAAATAATCTTAACTAACACTATTTTGGCTGAAATTCGCCTGGCAGTGTTGATTCCCACTAGCGTCGGCAAACCAGCCCTTTAAGCCAGAAATCGTGTGATTTACTTACAAAAATAATTATGGGCATTTTTTGAAGACCCATTTTGAGGTCACCACGCCACAATGTAGAATCGTGAAATTTCTACTGATATTTTGATCTATTATATCGTGTAACGCGAGAATAGGGTTCCTGGCATAGCGAGGGCCGTTACATTTTACGAGAACTAAATGGGTGTTCGCTCAGGCAAGAAGCATTGGGAGGTTATTTCGCTGCCGTGCAGTAGATACTGCTATACACTATAGTGGTAGTAAAGATAGGAATGCGGCAGCGACATGCGATCACAATTTGTCGATTTGGAATCGTCGCAGTCTAGTGCTTTCGGGATAATTCCGGAGTCGAGTATTAGGTTCCCGTGCCTAATGATACTAATGGGTATCTATGTACCAGCCTAACTCCGTTGCGGATATCCTAACAAATAATAAATGTGAATAACAAGATACCAGAGCAGACAGTGCAGATACTTCATCATAAAGTTTATTTTTATTGTACCATAGTAGAGGTTACCCGGGTCTTCATCCACGGAAGCAATTGGCCCACTCTAAAATATCTTCCATACCGTAGGGTTAGTGACAAAAATTTTTCCTCCCCATATTCACACCAGTTTAGATTAACCCTAGAAAGAAATATTATTGTTGTAGTTTTAAAAAGTCAATCCAAATACCAATACATGACTATATCTTCAATACAAAGAAGTTTCGATAAAAAGTTTCACTCATTTAGCCCTGCTATTTTTTTTTATAATTAAATTAACTATCCATATACCAATTGTTTCATGTCTATAACTTCTGTCATCTTTTGTTTTCATAGATAAGAATAGAAACCAAAAAAATATATTATTATCGAGAAACTTACTCTATACCTAAATGACGATAAAGTATTAAACAGTCTGTCCTATGACGTACTCGTAAGCAAAATTAAATAGCAGTCCTTGTCTAATATACTGCAATGAAAAATATGCCTAGATATGTTTTAGTAAGATTAGAACTGTCCACTAAAATATTGAGCATTGATAGAAAATGTGTGAACATAATTTATTCGCGTCTTTTGTTAACCCACCGGGTCATCGTAGTCGTCAGCCATAAGAAGTCCACTGCTGGACGAAGGCCTCCCAATAGAGGGTTGCCATAATCCGCGCTTGGCAGGCGGCTTGGGGATCGCAGAATACTCACCATCGTTAACCACGAAGACGCTGCTGCCCCTCCTCCGGTGGGTCTGGTTGCAGTTTAAGGACATACCCAGGTACCCGGGTCTTCGACAAACATAGAAATCATTGCACCGGGTAGTATTTTTCCTGTGCCAACCCATCAGTTATTCTTTATAATAACTCCACATTCATTTCTTCAGTAGTAATATAGTAATCTCTGTGTCGTGGGTACCTTATGAAACAAAGAAACGCACCGCACAATCTAATATACCCAGACCATATGTATAGAATAGCACTACGTAGTACTGAAATTACTCATTACCTTGTACACAAATCATTCGAAAAAATTAATAAATAGATAATCCGGCACATCCGCTTCCCAACTACGGCGCCATTATTGTCAATGCTATAACGTAACGTTCTTATTCAATAAGCGCGTAAAAGCGAGTGATTTGTTTCCAAAGGTCACGCATAGTTTCGGTAGTAGCTAGTAATTGTCTACACTTGACTAGTTGTGCCTAGACCCATAGCAGAAATTATAGAGTTCTCAGGAACAGTGTCCTATTTTATATTAAATGAAAACCCCGAAAAACGAGATACTATATGTCATTTGACATTTATAAGAGTTAATTAATATATAAATATATATATCAACCATAGAGCATGTACCAGTATATACTCAAGTAGC
Source organism: Erannis defoliaria (assembly GCA_905404285.2). Lineage (NCBI taxonomy): Eukaryota > Metazoa > Arthropoda > Insecta > Lepidoptera > Geometridae > Erannis > Erannis defoliaria. The sequence goes on along the minus strand of FR990066.1, from coordinate 1,958,770 downwards.
AATATTTCCGTCGTCCCAAACAGACACGCCACAAAATATTAAATAATGCACTGGTCAGATACGGATTTATCCCACGCGGCAAGCGTGGACTCAGTATAGGGTACGGGGCGACTGATATAAAACTTCAATATTATGTCATTCCAACCCAATCTATAAACGTATATATTTTTATAAAGATGACTAAAAGCATGATAGTACTATATACTTTCGTCCGATCTCACTCGTCTCGTGTATTCTAGACCACAAAGGTCAAAGGTTAGAGTAATTATAAATGTTTATAGTTCGTAATTAAATTTACAAAACGAGAATTACAGTATTAAATTGACTAATCATTATTTTACATACTTTTTTAATAAAATTGCCAATAGTTCTTCCTTTGTTTCATAAATCGTTTTCACCAGGTTTCCAAATCTTAATCTCAAAGGTGCCTTGTGCCCCTGGCCTGCAAAAAATACGCTGAATCCCGCCCTGGCGCGCGCATTAATAATGCCCGCGGCACCGGTCGGCCATTTAATATTGATGGCGCGGCATAGACAACAAATTGGACTAATCAGGTGTGGTACTGGCCCAAATATACTTACCGTGTGAACCCGCGCGTTTATAGGATAAATATGTGTGCCAGCAAACGCTAGCAGTTTATCACTAATATTACAATGTAAACACAAAAATAACTATATCATGTATCTACCATTGGAGATGCCAATGGCGATAATCTCTCTTCATGTTTTTTTACACTCTTTGCGGGAGACGAGGTAATCACGCTTAAACTTTCACACTTTCAAGCATACACTTTCACACTACTTAGTTAAAAAAAACCTGTTTGTATAAACACACTATAAAACAAACTCATTGAGAGTCGCAACACACAACTTTTTGGCAGAGGGTTATGTCTTAGCTTGCCACCCCAATTATGGTATAATATGCTCGACAGGTTGGCTACTTTCTTGGTGTAGATGCAAAAGCGACATCAATATCCAAAAGAAGAGTAAGAGAAGAGAAAAAATAAGAGAGTAAGAGAGAGAAAAGAGAGAGAAGAGAGAGAAGAGAAGATAAGAAAAAGAGAGAAGAGAAGAAGAGAAGAGAAAGAAAAGAATAGAGAGAGAGAGAGAGAAGAGTAAGTAAGAGTTTTACTAAAATGAAACTATGAAAGCGGTAGTATTCAATTTCCACTCAACAGTCCCGGGGAGGTCGACAATTGGGAGTAGTCGTTCCAACACCGGAAGAATCTGTTATTGAGCGCATGATTCCACTTTAAATACCAAGGCAGGCTCTCTACCAGGCACCAAAATGTTACAATAGAACGAGTGACCAGCCCTAAGCCATCAGAGATATCCGAAGCCACTAAAAAGCCACTATGGCAAGGGAGTTTGACGGTTGTAAAGGTCCATAAGAGAAAAGTAAGATGACAGTGATTTAGATTCCTGGAAATTAAATAAAGAACAAACTATCAAGACCGATAGCAGTGTGATTTGGGTACATACGTCTCATAAAACGTGGCTGCATCCCAACGCAGTTAGAAGTTCAACAAAAAGGCCGGCTACATAGACTATATCAACTCATTTACTTTTCACCTCCCTCTACATTAGAAATCACTTAACTATTCCATTAACTTTATCTGCTATCGCGTTACGAGGTACAATTTTTAATTAAGCATTAATTAAGGCTCGAAAAAAGGAGAAAAGGGGTAAAAAGGGGTATGTTTGCGCGCTAACTCCACCATTTACCCTCTTTACCCTCTGCAGTGTCTGTAAAAATAAATTATTTGCCCCTTTGGAAACATTGTAATTATTTATTCTATTAACTAAAGAGGTAGAAGTCGCGCTTGGAAACTGAAGACAATTCTGGAGTCTACTTTAAAACGTTTCCGTTATTGTCATTTTAGCCTCATGCCGTGGAGATCTAAGCCAAAGGTTGAGAGGGTGACGAGCAGGTAAAATTTTGATGTTTTACGGGTGATTCTTTTTGTAGATGTCGAAACCTTATCTGTTCGCGGTCGACTAAGCAAATCATTCTACCGCTCACTAGCACAAGTAGACAAGAGAAGTGTCAGTTGTTTACGTTATCCAAACTGATAATAATACGCTTTTTTTTATAAAACAACCGACTTCAACTTCGAATACCTGGATGACATCTTCATATTTTCTAGTAATTTTGGTTTAAAAACCAAACTACTAAACCGATTTCAATAATAGCTATATGGGACCACCTCTGAAGTATTACCTACCAAACAAAAAAAGAATCATCAAAATCAGTTCATAATTGGCGGAGTAATCGCGTAACATACATACAAAAAAAAACATACAGTTGAATTGAGAACCTCCTTTTTTGAAGCCGGTTGAAAAGTCGTTTACGTGATGCAAACTGATAAAAACTCAGTCACAACTTGCACAAGTAAAGAAAATCCCATCGGTCAACTAAGCAAATATTTCAACTGCTCACATGCCCTATGTAAGTTTATATGCATTTAAAAAAAAAAGTATGTGAGTAGTGGAAAGTTTGAGTTGACCGAGTCTGGCTCTACTGGCATATAAGTAAAGGGTTACACGGGACGGTTGCCAAAAAGAGCTCATTGTATTCACCACAGTGAAATACTTTTACTATAGAACCAACCTTAATCGCAAAAAAAATATCAGTTTATACATTTTGCTATTTTCATGAAAATGTTTGTTTGGACTAGAAGATAATTATTTTTTCGCAGTTTTAGGTTTGGTCTCATAGTAAAAGCTTTTCAAAGTAACGAGTTTAATGGGTTCCTTTAGGCTTAGTACCAGCGTTCCGGGTAAAACCGTATATGTAGTTATTTGTTCATTTGTCTAACCCATGCTAGATGCACGTTTTTTGACTTCCGACTATTTCAATTTCCATCGAGGCTACAGTACAGTCGTCAATTGTCACACAAAGTGCCAAAGGCAACAAAGCAAGCAATTATTATCCACAATTCAACCTGATTATTCTTTCTGAACAACCCGACTCGTTTCCTTCCTGAACCGTTACACAATAACTACACCAACAACCGATCAAGTAACCGCGTACAATGTGGAGACCTGTTCAGCGATTTCACATTAGCTGAGACCGATTATTAATCATTTTTCTCGAAACAAAATACAATTTTATTATGAAAGTTGATGTGGTTTTGACACATTCATTTAGTTTTATTTTGTCACTCTTTGAAAAGGGTCACCGGATGTGATCGAAACTATTAGTCGGAGTAGTAGACTCTTGGAGGATCTAGCTCTCTCTCTCTCTCTTTCTAATCAAAGGTGAATAAAAAAATAAAAATAAAACTGTTGTTAATTTAGACGATAAGGCTACTTTGGGACTAAGATGAAATAATATTGGAATTGAAATTATATATTTAATTATATAATTATTTTTTGTTGTTATACACGATTGCAATGTCACTTTAAGTTAAAGTAAATATAAAGATAAATAAACAATTTCATTTTGTCCCACCCTGACAGACGTTCATACATAAAACCCGCGGCAAAAACACTTACATATTTCCATATATTCTAGTTTTCTTAAAGTTTTTCTTCCTGTAATTTTTTCGATTTATTTCAATCATAAAAAAAGTAAATATCATCTAGCCAATCAATCCAAAAATTTACAATCGATTCGAATCGAAATTGACAGCAATTCTCAAGTGTTGCGCAATGCGCCAATTACCAACAAACATCTGAATTTTTTATTTAGGTTTTTGTATGAGTTATGAGAACGCACCTTTATGCTAGATGTATTGTTGGCAAAGACTCGACCTGTGTAGAGGAATGTTCGATCGACTGCACCTCCGATACCGGCTCCAATGAGCTTCAAACTGAGATCTTTGGACAACGGAAGTGGCTGGCAGAATATTAAAAAAATTAAAATGCCAGGGTATTAATTTTTGAATCATTCGTATGTGATTTAACCGCCTTCAGAAAAGGAGGAGGTTCATGTTCGATTATATGTATTTTTTATGTAATTTCACCGATTTCACCGTCAAAATAATGTGGATTCTGAATGTTGTTTTTTTCTATTCGTTTGCAATCAGTGGAAGTTGTTTTTTAATTTGTCACCGCATGAGTTTTCGTTCGAGTCAGTTACCGCTGGAAGACGGGCAGCAGCGTCCTCTTAGTTAACAGTGGTGAGCATTCTGCGATCCCCAAGCTGCCTGCCAAGCGTGGGGATTATGGCAACTCCCTCCCTTTTAAGAGGGAGGCCTTCTTCCAGCAGTGGATGTCTTCCGCCTGTTGATAATGATGATGATGATTACGTAACTGCGAATAACAGACTGCGAATTATGGCACTGCGACGCACTTTACCGCGAAAATCAAAGACCACGAAAGAAAATAATTAACTGATATGTTGTGGTGGCGTATATATTATTAATCTAAAGTATGGTATTTAGTTTTTTTTTTTTTTATTATTTATGGTTACTTAAGGTGTGTTCAGATAGCCTATGGTGGCATTATTAGCACTGTCAAAATTGGCGTTGACGTAAAGCGTTCGGTTTGAGAATTTTGCCATGTTTGCCACTTTTGTCCCCTACCCAAAATGAACGGTACAATCACTAGGGTCTAGCGGTGATGTCAAACAAATGTCACAGGGACAGCACTTGACAAACAAAACTCCCAAAACACTGCGAAAACCAAACGTCAAAATCTTAATGTCAAAAAACGATCACAACGATCCCATGTCGCGAGGTGGGTCAAAAGTGGAAGATTACGATGGCATTTTTACCTGTTTTTGACCTATCCGAACGGTGAGCGAAATCAGATAATAATGCAACTTTTGCACACACATTCCCAAAATGAACGCTACATGTGATCATTATTGGCGTTTGTAACAGTTATTTTTGCTACCAAGGGGCTTTCCGAACGCACCTTTAGCGTTAGATAACTACATTCATTGTAATCATAACCATGTAATCTAATTAAGTTAAATGTGCTATCTTTTGAAGGAAGCACCACATGCATTTCTTTTTACAACAAGAAAATATTTAACAAAAACAATCAAATTAGACAATAAAATTAACCAACTATTGCAACACTGATTACACCAATCACATCTACACCTAGCTAGACAGAAAGTACAGATAGGTCATTTGGTCATTAATAAGTTCAGTTTATTCTTGTACCATCAAAACTCAGAAATTACAAACTGCGACGCACTTTTCTGCGAACGTTCAAAACATCAAAAGAACTAAATACCGATTTAGAATTTACATTTTCATTTTGATTGCATTTTGTCTTACAAAAATACCTGTTTATAGAAATACGATAAAACTTAAATAGGTAGGTGTAACACGTAACTTGTTATCTTTCAGCGAAAAAGCTTAAGTGAGAAATAATAATTAACCAGAATGAATGTAAAAGATATTAGCTTGAGAAATGTTTTCGTGTAGTAGATTAAATAAATTAAGCAGATTGTATCTGAATATTTTGTAGTAAAAGTTACTCCCGATAACCAATATAATAGAGAGGAGGCACTTGTTGGCGAGTGTGAGGCCGATTAAACTGACGTGTATTAACTTCTGTCATCTCATCTTTGCGAATTGTATTCATCATCATCAGCCCGGAGACGTGTCCACTCCTGAACGAAGGTCTCCCCCTTAGACCGCCACACTGTACGACAACCTGCCATTTGCATCCACCGGTTTCCCGCGACTTTTACAATGTCGTCGGTCCATCTAGTGGGAGGCATTCCTACGCTGCGTCTTCCGGTTCGCGGTCGCCACTCAAGAACATTTCTCCCCATCGGTTGTCAGTTCTTCGAGCGATGTGGCCTGCCCATTGCCACTTCAACTTGCAAACCCTGCGAGCTATGTCGGTGAATTTGGTTCTTTGGCGAATTGTATTACTATCTAGGAATTCAGTATCCATGTCTCTGTGTGTGGAGCTCTGGATCGGTACAAATGCTAAACGATCTCGCTTGAGCCACTATGATCTATACAGAATCAGATCTATACTTGTAACGCGTACTTGCACAAAGCCAGTGTTGCTAAAACGTTACTTTTGTAACTAAGTAGTACTTTACTTTTGACTCCTTGGCGCTACTTTGGTTTTATCTAGTGTAAATATCTTTTTCTGTTGCTTGACTGTGTTGGATTTGGCTCTAATTTAGCCAATGGAAGCCCCCTAAGGTCGCTTCCAGCCACGAGTGAAATAGTTTCTTTCAGGTGAGCGACTGAGCGTTCTTCGTCGTAGACTACATCTTCGTTGAACATCAAGCGACACGGCGGTCAAACTCAAGTCTATTTAATTTAAAAAACACGTAAAACGGGACTATAGGACAATACAATAGACAATTATTTATTTATGGTTAAGAATAAAAAACACTGATTACAATAATACAACACTAAAAGCAAACAAAAATATTAAGTGAAACAGTAGGAAACAATAAGCAGTATCGATCAAGCAGAAAACAGATCGGTCCGCTCCACACTTAATTGCCATACCCTCATTTGGGTTATTATGTTATTAATATTAGTTTTACATAATCCATAATGTGCAATAAACGATTTAACTTTGACTTTGTTGGTTCGGCGAAGAAATTATATGGCCTATGTCAAGCTATTAATACCCGCAATTGGGCCAGCATGGTGGTTATGGCCCAATCGTCCTGCGAAGCTATTAAAAGCAGCAGAGGCTGATTAAACTGTCTCTGTACATAAGTAGAGTATCTAAAAGAGCGTCACAGTTTTAGCAGCGAACCCGTCTAAAATAACCGTATTTTAAGCAAATTTACCAGCCACGGCACACGCTACGGCAAATTCCGTTAAATGTGCTTACAGTATGCTAATACCCGTTGCATGCTATTTTTTACTGTTTGCGCTTCAAAGTTGGGGGTTTTTTTTAGAACTTATCGTACAAATGATGGAAAAAGCTAACTTTAATATAATGAGACAAAACTTTAAAACTTAATAAAATACGGTGGTCATGCTCAACCGTAGACAACCGTAATTTGCCTAGAGCATGACCAACTGTTATTTCTCCTCTAATTTACTCCAGTTGTGCAATCAGCCCTTAAAAAACATAACAAGTGTTTTAAAGATTTTTTTTAAACCAAAAACCAAATACGCGATCTTTTTTTTACGTTTGCGCATTTATTTTGATGAGTCTTTGTACTGTAAACCAACATTTTGTAGTATAGGTTCAACTCGCTATAGTGTGCGTGGGCTGATATAAAAGTCTTTTCATCGCTTTCAATATTGAATAGCATTGTTCTCATAACAACGACAGCGGAAATTGAAACAAAGAATCAACTGAAAGAACTATTGATATCCTGTTTCATATCATGTACAGGTATTAGGTATATGTACGTAGGTGCTTCCCTTTCTTTCAGGCTATTCATATGGACGTGATGAAAATGTTTGTTCAAATATTTATAGATATTTAAACCGTTGAAATGCGCAGTATCTGAGGATAATCCAAAGAAGTTTACCGATTGCTTCATAGCTCAGCTGGTAGTAGCTAAAACTTGTAAGTTGTAGAATTACTACTATTCCCATCCAAGACAAACATAAGATTTTTCCTGTCTGGTTGTTTTAAATTTGTAAGTATTGTAAGTACGTATTTACAAAAATTCTGATCCAAATTGTGACCTGGGTATGTCCTAAAATTGCATCCAGAACCACCGGAGGACGGGCAGCAGCGTCCTCTCGGAACGGTGGTGAGCATTCTGCGATTCCCAAGCCGTCTGCCAAGCAAAACCTCCTATTAAGAGGCTGGCCTTCGTCCAACAGTAGACGTTATATGGCTGTTGATGATGATGATTTACAAAAAAAAAAGTAGTAGGTACTTACCTACGTTATACTAAAGTATTCTATCAACTATCTGGTTCCCCTAGTACAAACATTGCTTACTTATCAGCTAGGATCTGTAGTAGATCGCCGTATAGAGTTATTACATGTTTAATTATTAATAATCACTCGATACGGCAATGCCATACTATATTCGGTATTCAGTGAAAGAAAATATCGTGAGGAAATCACAAACGTCCGGAGAAGAAATTCAATGGTGTGTGTGAATTCGCACCAACCCGCAACTGGGCCAGCTTGGATAATTTGGCTCATTCGACATTCGAGGGTAGACCAGTCCACATCAACAGCCGGAAGACGTCCACTGCTGGACGAAGACCTCTCCCTTAAAGGGAGGTGTTGCCATAATCCCCACGCTTGGCAGGCGGCTTGGGGATCGCAGAATGGCTGCTGCCCGTCCTCCGGTGGTTCTGGATGCAGTTTTAGGACATACCCAGGTCCAGGCCAGTCCAGCAGTGGACAATTAAAAAAACTGATTGTGCTTATGATTATAAGGCAATAACATAAAACACTAACGACACATCAGTTATGATGTAGTCAACACCTAGCCACCTAACTATCAAAATAACGATAAATTATCACTCAGGTACTATTTAGGTTAAAACCTGCCAACGTTAATCAGTAGTCTAGTGAATAAAAGCCAGCTTTGCAACCATCGTAACCGTTAGTCTGCATTCAGCTCCATGTTTCGCTGCTGCGGTTACGACGGAGGCTGCGGCCGGCTGCAGCTTCAGAGGTGCTTGTAATTTACAGCCTTTTGATCGGCAGTAAGGCGGAGTCTTAACGAATATTTGGCTAGAAATAATTATGCGTTGTACTAAGGTAACTTTTCTTAAGCTTTCACACTAATTAGACAACAGACAATAGTTTATGTGGGAAAAAAAATACAGGGAACACGGAAAAGTAAAAAAGAAAAAAAAACATTTTGCTACGAACCGGCCCCAACTCAGCATGCCGTTGTGAATAACCGGCGCTGGTCTTCCGTTTTTCCCGCAGGTGACGTCACGCACGCGAATATCGCATGGTGCGCATACAAGTCACGATTACATTTACAGCAATTAGTATGACCGCAAAATGTGAGTTTGCAAGTTTATTAAAAATAAACGTGTAATGCGTATTTTTTCGATGATTTTACTTACCGGGAATTACGAGTCAAAATAAGGACCTGGGTATGTCCTAAAACCAGAACCACCGAAGGACGGGCAGCAGCGTCCTCTTTAACAGTGGTGAGCATTCTGCGATCCCAAGCCGCCTGTCAATCATATTTCATAAGATACCCAAGGACATTCGCAACAAAACTAATTTAAATACATTTAAAAGTATTGAGGAACTTTTTAATGAAGAAGGCGTATTACACTGTTGACATGTTTTTAACAGACACAAATGTAAATTGACATTCGAATGCCTTCTATCCGATTCTTTATAACCATGACTTTTTTTTTATTGTATCCTCTTCCTATTAGATAGTTAAGTATTAGTATTAGATCAATAAGTCTGTAAACCCCTGCAGGGTAGAAGCTAGCGAACTAAATGTATTTATTTATAATTGATCTGTATATTACCTAGTTTTCACAGACAAATAAATCATTCATCATTCCAAGGGTGGGGATTATGGCAACTCCTCGCTATTAAGGGGGAGGCCTTCGTCGAGCAGTGGACGTCATCTTAAAACAGCGAGACGGTCTCCGCCATCTCTCGTTGCGGTCTCGGTCTTGACCCATAACATGCAGAAGAGACCGAGACACTTGTCACGGTCTCCTGTCTCTGTCTCTGGTGTCGGTCTCAGGTCACAGTCGCGGTGCGAACCGCCGCCTTAGGAGAACTACCAAGAGCATGTTATAATCATAAATGTATAGTTATATTGCTCTGCCCTTTGTTCGGGAAATAGCGAGGCGTGTACTCGAGTTCTAATTTTGCCTCTACGTGTGGTTTCTTCACACTGGCAACGTAAAAGCACATTACAGCACAGTGTAGCATGTTTCATACTAAAGCATGTTTAGCGAAATCAAAGTTGTGGTTTGTCTCTAAGCTTCAGCTGCTAACGATCGGCTCTCGTTAGTTTTTGCCGGATTTTGATTGAGCTTTTTTAGTAATTGGTGTGTGGAAAATACAGGGTATCTGTGTTGATACTAAACCGAAAAGGGGTCATTGTACTCATCATAGTGAACAACTTTTAATATGAATCCAACTATAAAAACGCGAAAAAACTGCTGTTTCTTGGATGAATGAAATTTTTCTATTTAAGAGCTGTTTTTTTTTTTACAATTTTGGGGTTGGACTCTTGATAAAAATTGTTCATAATGATGTGTTAAGTAAATTAATAAGTTAATAACCTTGTTTCGTTTTTTTTTTGGCAAACTATAATAAAATGAAGTTGGTTAACTAATAAAAAATAAAAAAACACGACAGCCCTGCCAAAAAAATTAAGCCTGTGTACCTCGGAATGGTGTAAGGATTCTAACGATACCCCATACATCCAAATCTGTTCAGGCATTTACACTCCTTTTTTGGGCAGTCTACAGGACTGGCCAAAAAAGTCATGAAAGTGGAACTAAAGTTGTAGAGTAAGTACTTAGTAGGGAAGTTTTCTGCTTTTGCCCATTGTATGAAATGTATAATTATCTTGATGTGTAGAATTTTATTTCTTGTGTACAAGTAGCCGAAGAGCTATCTTACTACATTCAGACCGACGCAAATTCACATTGACAAAATCGATACGACGTTCTTAAGATTATCTAATTTGAGGAATCCCTATAAGTAAGTAAGTTAAGACGTCCGCTTCGCACAGTACCTAGATGGTTTGCCCTGGGAGCAAACAACTATTTTAAAGCCAAGAGTTTCTTTGAATCCAGAAATTCATAGTACGTCACTCGAGCTTAAAATAGTGTTGCACCGTGGACACTACTTTTTATCAGCCTTTATGACAAAATATGTAAGTGCCGTGCTTTGTGGCATCAATTGGTGACCAACGGAAGACCAGCGCTGGCTGTTTGCAACCAGCATTATGCTGAGTTGGAACCGGTTTGTGGCGAAAACATCTTTGTTATCGTCGTAATAATGAAATTAGCCCATAATATACTTATTACAGAAAACATAATAAGTAGTACCTACTGAACCTACTAATATTATAAATGCAAAAGTTTGTATCTAGTTGTTGTTGTTTTGTTGTTGTGTGTGCTTTGTTGTTTGTAGTTTGTTGTGTTTGTTGTTTATGTTTGTTTGTATGGATCAATGTTGGATTGTTGTCAATGTTTTTTACTCTTTCACGCAAAAGCTACTGAACGGATTTGGATGATATTTGGTACAGAGGTAGATCAGACTCATCAGCCAGAAGACGTTCAGTGCTGGACGAAGGCCTCCCCCTCCATAGTGAGGGATTGCCATAACCCCCACGCTTAGCAGGCGGCTTGGGTATTGCAGAGTGTTACCACCTTTAACTAAGAGGACGCTGCTGCCTGTCCTCCGGTGATTCTGGGTTCAGTTATAGAACATACCCAGGTAGTTTATAACTTGGAATTAAACATAGGCTACATTTTATCCCAACAATCGCGGGTACAACCGCGGGGCTCAGCTAGTAGTAGATAAATCTCTAACTACATTATTGTCATAATTAATGCAAGCTAATTTGTGGGTCACATCGGGGGTCTGATGATAAAACCGGGAGGTGGATATTGGAACTCCTCAACGAATACTTATACCGCTTTGACTTTTGGCCCATTTGAATTCTATTAACACGGTATATACTTTTGAAAAAATAATATTATTAGTTTCTTAAAAGTTTTTTAATTATTTTGAGTAGGTATACTTATGAAACAAGCCCGATTTGTGTTTATTGATTACTCAATTCTTGTGTTAAAGTATAAAAATAAAATGACGGCAAGCGAAGTTGGCCATCGTAACAGCTGCTAACGATTCTTTACAAAAACGGAACAAAAGTTAAATCTAAACTTTGGTTTCTTCTGCAACGTGTTTAGAAAACAATTAATGAGAAAGATTTTATATTTGAACGCTAATTGAAGAATTACGTCATAGACTTAGTATAGGTTGGCAAAAAAGAGTATAAAATAATAGAAGCGCAAATCTAGCAATTCGTTCTAAATACGAGCAACCACGTTGTACATTTCTTTCATCATCATTATCATTCATATCCAAGATAAAATCGTGATAAAAGATGGTTAGGAATGATAATGATGATGAAAGCAAAGACACACTACAATAGCTGATAGAATACTTTTAAACTTTTTTTTGTAAATAAACACATACAACACCGAGACACAGATCAAACATCTATGATCGTCACATAAATATTTGTCCTGGGTGGGGAAAACCACAGAGTAATAGAAGCAGAGACGCGATCAAAGGATTATTCTATAGAAGGACGCGTGATCGTGCGGAGAGGTGTAGGGCTCGCGGGAGGGGCGCTAGAGTCCGCACATGGAGCTACCATCTAGCGGAATTCAGAATAAGTTTTTGAGAAGTGCTTTATCGAAAAAAGCGGAGAACTCTTATAAACACCAGGTTTCTTACTCTCTCGTCAGATGTCGCTTTCGTAAATTCTAAAGACAAAGGTTTTAACTAGAACCACTAGTTTAAAAGCCGGAATAAACCAAAAACACATTATATAAAAATAATAAATTTAAGCAAGAATAGTTCATGTAATTTAAAAAGTGCTCTGAAATGTATTTTTTTATGGTTAACGTTAAATAAAGTGGCGCCATCTCTAGAACTAGTTAAAAACACCAAGAAGCATTACATATTTTCTAAAACGAACCTAGAAAATACAAATAAAACATAGAGCAGAGTAATATACTGAAATAAAATTACTTACGAATGAAATGAGACGCCATTCATGTCATCAGAATGTTTGCCGCGATAGTTTTTACATGAAGAAACACAGCAACTCATTTTATATTCACTTTTACTAAGTAAAAACACTAAAAGTCGTACGTGTGTTTTGTAAGCCCGAATGACTGTTACGCGAGGCGAACGCTAGCAGACTGACCAAATAAGTGTGACGTCACACAATCCGTCTACAAAATCCACAGGTACGGCCGCAAGTTCCTCATCACAACTCCCTATCCTCCATGGGGAAAACAGACTACCAACTGAGCTAAAGGCAGAGAAAGATGCTTGGATGAATTCACCCACTGACGCGATTATCCACAGCCGTTATTGTCAGGAGAGTAAAAATAGTTTTCGTATCAAGATTTTCTTGCCAAGCTGTACGTTATAGCTTGACGCGAAACGACAAACCGCCATATAATTCACCATGGAAGGTATGCGAAGCATTGGAAACATTACAAGTAAGAGGATTATCTAGGTGTTTTATAAATGTTATCGGCATCGCTCGCTACTGAGCTGTATTTGCTGTTCTTTAAATTTTGCCGTGGGTGTGTTATATTTTATTTAGAACGGCTGATTTATTTTCTTAATTTCTGGCTTAGACATAACACCGCAGTTCATGTTTTTTCAAGGACTACCAAAAAAAAAGAGTGTAATTCGTTCGTGTACGAGTATGTATGTATATATGTGTGTTTCTTTATTCCACCATAACTTCTAAATGCCTGGACATATTCGGATGTATCGTATCGTTAGGATCATTACATCACCCCGAGTGACGAGGCCTATACTTTTTTTATATCTTTTTTTGACAGGGTGACAGTCGTGTTATTTTATACTAGCGGCCCGTTCCGGCTTCGCACGGGTGGCCTATTATTTTTTAAACATTGCGTAAGTATCTTTAAGCAGGACATTGGAAATAACTTTTGATGAATACTGCCATACAAAAACTTTGAGAATAAGTACTATAAAAATTAAACAGTAAAAGTTTAGTAAAATAATTTATAAGTAGTTCTGAAAAGGACTTTTTATCTGGAACAAAAAATGTGCTATGAAAAAAGTCAAAATATTCAATGTCCCACCGCGCGTTAAGGCCTACCTATTTCATAGGATTTCTTACCCGTGGTCCACATAAAAGGTTCACCTAGGTGTTCCACGGATACCTTTTTGTACCACGAGACACTGAATTAAAAGTGTACTCGTGGAACACCTAGGTATACAATGCGTAATTCAATGTACCCGTAGAATACCCATTTGTTTACTCGTTCACATGTCCTTGCTTTTTATCCGACTTCAAAAAAGGAGGAGGGTCTCAATTCGGAATATGCGTAATCAATGTACCCGTAGAATACCCATTGTCTACTCGTTCACTCCCATGTCCTTTCTTTTTAACCGACTTCAAAGCAGGAGGAGGTTCTCAATTCGGTTGAATTTTTTTAATGCTTGTTACCTCAGAGGGTCTAGACAAGAACCACTTTCTGTTAGCGTTAACGCCTGCGGAAAGATAAAATCGTATGAAATGACATTAGCTTGAGAAATGTCACGTGACTGCTAATGTAATTTTCATACAATTTTACCTTTCCGCAGGCGTTAACGCTAACAGAAAGTGGTTCTTGTCTAGACCCCCAGGACTCCTAAGCACACGCTTACTCAGCGATATTTTAAATAGCTTGTTTCAAGTCGTCTAAAAAGAGTAGGTATACTACCTTAGGTAGGTATCTTATTGTAAGTCCTTACGGTATGTAGTAACATAAATAAATAATTGTATCTAATTGCGTACTAATATTATAAATACGAAAGTTTGTCAGTGTGCGGGTGTGTATGTTTGTACTCCATCACGCTGAAACGGCTGAACGGATTAGGATGCAATTTGGTATAGAGGTAGGTACTTTTTATCTTAGAAAAAAACATGGCAACTTTTATCCCAAGAATCGCGTAAAACCGCGGGGTGCAGCTACTTATTTAATGATTTACCCGTAGTTCACACCTATTGAGTGAACCAAGGACACATTTTTTTAATATTTGCCCTTAGTTCACCTATTGGGTGAACCAAGGGCACTACATATTATAGGCCTTACTTAAAAACGCCGCTTAAACTTAGTCACTGCTTAAACTTCTCTGTCTTGTTCATGCACGTGACACTTCACGTCAGAGAGAAGTTGACTTAGCATCTTAAGCAGTGATTAAGTTTGAGCGGCGTTTTAAGTATGACCGTATATTTACACGTGGTTTACCTATTGGGTAGGCTAAGGGCATAAAAAGGTATCCGTGGAACACGTACGTGGACCACGAGTAAGAAACTATTTCATCGATGTGCACGCCCCTCTCCCGCACTCCGGTGCCCCTCGCCTTTATTTATTTGGATAAGGGTTCATACAAAGGTATGGATAACGTGGTCTGATTTTGGTCGGCATTTCTATCAACTTTTAAGATGTAAAAAGTAGTTATAGTGACATAATAACTACAATAGTTAGACCTATGGTATCGCGACGTTTTTTGTATATATTGATATGTTCATTAATATTATAGAACATGGTTTTGTTCTATCTTCAATAGTTTCCGCAGCGCATGCGATGGAATACATTTTATGGCAAACAAATTTACACCTTGGGTTACATTATTGAAGTTTTAGTAGAGACCCCTATTTTTTTTAGTAATAAATATAGCCTATGTTACTCAGGGATAATGTAGCATTCTAATAGTGATATAATTTTTGAAATCGGCCCAGTAGTGTTTGAGTTTATTCGTTACAAACATACAAAAGTACAAATCTTTCCTCTTTATTATATTGGTGTAGATATTTTATAATTGTGGCCTGTTTCTCTATTTCAGAGTTGTTCACAATAATGAGTACAGTGACCTCCTTGTGTCTAAGTTAACCCGTTCCGCGTAACCTTGTTTAGAGTTCACGCTAAGCTCAGAAAAAAATAAGTTTACCATAACGAGCTCAGAAGCATTGCCCTCGTCTGAAGAAAAAAGAAAACAATCTACATTTATTTTCTTAGATAATACTGGAGTCTCCAATACAGTAGCTTGCCCGGAACCGGAAGCGGGACAGATATTAACGCCTGGAATTGCATTAGACACGTCCCGACATTACGTATTCGAAGATGTCGCGTTTAGTAGTGAGAATGTCGATGAAATAACTAGCGATAGAATTTTGTATGTTTTATGAAAATTTTGTCTGACAGGATGACTGTCTAAATTCAGTCTTACCTGATGTTGAACGGGTTTATGCTCGAAGGAGCTTTTAAACAGCAATATATTTTGATAAGTATTTTTTTTTTTAGTAAAATGGTGACTCACTGCTTTAATCAGTTCTTAATTTGTTATTCATTATAATTAAACTAAACATAAGACCGAATATTCTTTATATATGAGACTCCTAAATTACACATTATAAAAATAATAACTACTCTATATCTGTCTAATAAGTACAAGAAAAAATATACTAATGAGATTTGTTATAGGTTTATTTTTGTTTTTGTCTGGTATTACTACAGAAAACTTAATAGTTGTTACGTCATTGGCGTGATTGCCATTAGACATGGGCTTTGTAACATTTCCTTTTCTTTGGGTATTATTAACTGGGTATTATTTCATGGACGTCATACCTTACACTTTATCGATATCGATATATTATATTTACAAATGTCACACCCCTATTAAGTAAGTGCACTGTTGCCAGTGTATGTGCTAATGCGAAACACGATGCAGCTGTTTACCAACAGTGAGAAATTAAGCGCTTTTTAATTTTGTTTTAAGTGACATTTAAATGTTGTGGGTTTGTAATCTTGGTGGTTAAGACTGTTTCTTGCAACAGTATCTGAAATCACCAAACCTCATAGGGCTGGAAAATTGCCCAATCACCCTTAGAGGGTAGTTCTATGATCTACGCTCAGCAGTGTGATGTTAAGAGTCCACACTACCTCGGCTCCATAACCCCTCCTATGCCAGGGCCGAGCGGCAGGAGAGGTTTCAGTTAAAATGGTTCCAACGCTTAGGTATTAGGTTTAGGTATTTCTTCTTTACAGTTACAATAACAGTTATTATTATAATTTTAATCACATCTCTCAAAAATCTGTTCAATGATTATGCAAAGTTTCAAGAACTTATTCAGAGTATTTTGTAGAGTATCAGGCTTTGACTGTGCGATTTAGAGGTAACTTCTTTAAAACACTGTTTTAAATTATACCGGTTGTTTACTAAATTTCTATTATTATTAACGGGATGTTTACCGTGATTATGTTGTGAAATAACCTCCCGATATTTCGGTGCACGGTATCAAGGTAAATATCCCTTTAATAATAACAGAACAGGAACTTCTTTATTTGTATTCTACCGTGTTTTTTTAAATGGTGTTTCTACAGCTTTGGTGTGTTCCTCGAAATTATCTTTAACTTTGTTATTTAATTATTTGTAATTGAATGTATCAGTAATCAGTATTGTCGATCGGGAGAATGTTTAATAGTGTGCAATGTGACCTCTTACGGGCACTTAGAGGCTCATGAACTTCAGGTACTCAGCTTAATTATGAACTTACTTTATGATATAGGGTTTTTCAATAGTATCTTCAAACGTTGGATGATGTAAGTAAGTTTTTTCAACGCAATTTCCTATTTTTACAGCTTTGATGTAATTGATACAAGCACGAAAGCACCGTTTTAATTATAATGGTTGAGATTTACACGTGTTCTAATTATGTTAATCGAAATAAACATTTGTTGGTAACGTAAATAAAAAGTCTTTGCACAATAACAACTTTTGTTATACAACTTTAAAAAAAATCACAAATTTCAAAAATCGTTCAATATAAGTTATTTGTTATCTAAATTTATATAAATTGGGGTAACATTATATTTACAACAACCAAAGATAAAATTAAGAAATATGTACAAAACAAAATTATATACAAAACAACCCCTAAAATACAATATATACAAAACCTAAAATAAAAGCCATGTGGTAGATGGAAAAGTGGCCAGAATGCTGGCGGCATTGGCACGTTGGATGTCTATGCCGAGTTTTTGGCCAAAATACACGCCAGCATTCCAGTCACCTGACATTTCGACCAAACGTTAGGCTAGATCCCTATATAGGCTGTGTGCGGCTTGCCCCCAGGGTCAAGAAACGGCACAAACATGTACATTCTATCCAAGTACCCGTCTTTGTACCGTTTGAGGTTTTCAGCATTAGATGCGGCAGCGCCAGTGTAAACATTTGTCCTGGGAAGCTGAGACGGCGCTAGTATGTCGACACATATAGCGTCCCAAACCAAAGGCCGTCCCATCTTCCTTGGGACAAGGGTCATCCCGTCGGGTCTCTTGCCGTCATCCCGCATCAAACCGTTCGATTCTAAAACCGACGGGACGCCGGCACTGACGAAGGCCCGACGGATGATGTCATTCAAGCTGGCGTGCCGTGGAATGTGCCCTGCACTTCTCATACAAGACAGCGCATAGTGGTCGAACCGGTCCGCTGTATCACCACACGTACAGCGGTGAGGGACCTGGTAAGGGGCACGAAGGGATACGGCTAGACGAAAAAGTTTTATTGTCTAAAAGATTGCCAACTTTTTTAGACGGTAAAGCATGCAACCAAAGCTCTGACTCCCAACGAGTGACTGCAAGTAGGCGAGCACGCTCTGTGGAATAAGACGGTGAATCTATTAAATTTTGTTAGCTTGTATACAACATCCTCACAACCGCTGCCTAGCCGATTAAATAGCATCATCTATAAACATTACATGAAATTTTGTATGATCCGTTTTATAATTACCATGATACTTTTCTATATAGATGATATTGTTTTATGTAATATGTTTGTCTTAGTCGCGAATGAATTGGTTTCTTTAGGCAAGCGTGTTTTATTGTAGACCGCATCTTTCGCTTAACATCAGGTGTGACGGTGGTCAAATGCAAGCCCACTAAAACATAAAACAAGCTATAACTAAAAATTTTTAAAGGGGCAGGGCATAGTCTGCCGCTACATGCTTAAGGCCACTGTCAGCTGTCTTACTCACTCACTCACTCACTCATCGAACCTACAAGACGGAGCCTACAAGGTTCTGGAGTGGACTCCACTCTAGAACACGTCTATCTAAACTAACTGTTTACCGGTTCTGCGACGATATCCTTCCGGCCGTAAGCATCCCTACTTCCACTTCAGGTTGCTAGTACGGTGAGGTTTGTTTCTATTGTCTGGCGGTGAATCTTACCAGTCAAAAGAAAAAATAAATAAAAAAAATGATAAAGAAAGAAGGAAAAGATAAAGAAGAAAGGAAAAAAAAGAAAGAAGGTAAAGATATTTAAGTTTAAATCTTGTAAACGCCCCTAAATGTAAATAAAGCAAACTATGTTAGAATTCAGGTAATTAAGTACAATGGTAACACTTCCTTAATCAATTAAGAATCTCAAACGGTTCTCAAGGTTAATGGAACAAAACGTACCTGAGAGCCTTGGGAGCCTTAAGTAATTACATTAGTTTGTAATTGATTGAATCTAATGCCGAATTTAAAGTGATCTTGGAACAATTTTGTTAAAATCAAAACTCTATAGAGTTAATCAATCAATAAATCAATCAATCTATATGTTGTAGGTAGTCTAATTTTGGAAGCTCTACATAATAAGGTATAACCGATTTGGAGGCTTTATTACTAGTGATAATATTATTTAGTATTACATCTTAAAGCTAACTTACATCTACATGGGTAGCACGACCACCGAAGATGCTTATTCAGCAGTCCCTTGGGCTTCCAAAGAGTTGCATTGGATGCTGAATAAACGAAAACGAACCAACCGAATAAGCAGGCTCTACAGACGGACCAGATGGGAAGGCATAACTAAGTACATACAAGCTTTTGTTTTGCATTCTCGCCATAATATATTTACTTAAATAAGTATTTTACCTCTGTAATTATGGCGAGGATGCAAAACAAGTTTAATCATAATAATAATCATAATCAGCCTATTAAATAGTCGACTGCTGGACATAGGCCTTTCTCAAAGGGCGATTGGCCCAGACGCCCACGCTGGCACAATTGCTGGTTCACACGCACCATTGAATTTCTTCTCCAGATATACCTAATGCAGGTTTCCTCGCGGTGTTTTCCTTCACCGTGTCTCAAAGCATTGAGAGCGAATGCAGTGATACCCTGAACTTTACAATTTAATTATTATTTACATGATATTTACGTGATTATGTATCCTTGTCTTATATATGTAGTCTTGGTGGACCTTGGAGTATCTGCCCGTGACACGACGCATGCACTGCGCCGTACACTGGGAGATTGTTTCACAACATAATCACGGCAAAGATCCAGAGGCCGTGTGATATAAGAATTTCGTGGGATGCGTTACTTTCCCCATTTTAGTAATATGATAAGACTTTCATCTTTTGTGTCGTTTTAATAATTGGCTCTATCATACACACGTGATAGGCCTGACAGCAGTTAAATAAGAGAGTTGCCACCGGCACGAAACAAAATCGCATAATACTTATTGAGACACCCTTTGCCTTTTATTATCTTTTCTGGCCAAGCCCTCAAGATGGCCATTCATCTTGGAATCTGTTACCACACAAGTTTAGTACTGAAGTAAACATCCTTTGTCAGGGTCGCCATGGCCGCGGGTGACCGGGGACAATTCCCGATTGCCGGATATTGAGCACGCCTCATCGCTCGGGTGGAATCAAGCGGGACAATCTGCGCAAATATCGAGTTATATGTGGGAGGAGACCTTGTTGACCCTTTGTTACTTAATAAGCTAGAAAATTTACTTACGGTTTTCTCGGGAATGAGTCGTCTTATCGGTTGTCTTCTGGTCGAATTATCTTTCTTCTGAGATGCTGTCTATTAATTTATTTAAAACAGACTACTAGGTTAACACCGTAGTGCCAGATATTCTGGCGCTAAGCAGTAGTGTGTAAACTTTACTGTTTTCCGGTTTGAAGGGTATTTTTTTATGCATAGTGTGATGGGACGAGCGATACATGTTTGCCTTATTACTAGTATAACCAATGATGTTATATACATCTCTATGAGTATAACGCCAGCCCATAACAGTAGCAGTGCTAGAATTGTGAACTTACGAACAAAACCCTGCGCTGCACTGCACTGCGTTCGGCATCCCGAGACATTTGATGTCAAATCTTCATACCCTGTAATTTATCTGGTAACATTGCCCTTCAAACTCAAACACTACTTGCACACTACTACTCGTGGTACTTCCCCAGTTCCTCAGTACTGCTCGTGGTAGCGATGTTACAGGGTGGATGCGACTCACCATCTAATGCCTCAAAGTAGCATAAGCATCCTATCCTACTAATATCCTCATCATCAGCCCGGAGACGTCCACTGCTGAACGAAGGCCCTTAGACCGCTACACTATACGACAACCTACCGTTTGCATTCACAGGTTGCCCGCGACTTTTACAATGTCGTCGGTCCACCTAGTGGGGGGCCTTCCTACGCTGCGTCTTCCGGTTTGTAGTCGCCACTCGAGGACCTTTCTTCCTCATCGGTTGTCAGTTCGTCGAGCGATGTGGCCTGCCCATTGCCACTGCAACTTGCAAACCTTGCGAGCTATGTCGGTGACTTTGATTCTTTGGCGAATATCCTCGTTCCGGATTTTATCACGCAAAGTAACTCCGAGCATAGCTCTATCCATTGCCTGTTGCGTGGCGAAGCGCAGCTATAGCAATGCATAATCAGGTCATTGCTGGATATACACCTACTCTTGAAGGGCGATTGATCCATAACCAACCAGGTTGACATCTTCACATACGACATTGAATTTCTTCTCCAAGTATTATTACGTTTCGTCACCGGGTTTTTTACTTCACCGAAAAACCTGTGGTATGAAAATAACACTTGTATACACAAACTCAACTCAACAAACACAAAGAGCTCAATGGTACGGTCCGGGATTTGAAGCCAGTGACCTCACACTTTCAAATCTAGCGGTCTCTCTAGTGTCGTAAAAAGGGCGGTGCCAGCGGTGCACAGGCACAGGGTGCAGACCCTCGAGGGGCGAGACATGACCAGACCAGGGGCCGTACCGTGAGCTGCTTATAGCGGGACCGAATAGGTTCAGCTGCCGACACTGCGCGACCGCGAACCTTAATGCGAGGCGATAAAATTCACAGTCGTACAGCGTCGGCAGCTGAGCGTATTCGGTCCCGCTATAAGTAGTTCACGGTACGGCCCCTGGACCAAGTTTTGGGTCGTGGATGGGCACAGTTATACACCACATTTTTTTATTAATATCTAAAACTTTAAGGGGTCATTGTACTCATCATTATGAGCAACTTTTCATATGGGACCAATATAAAATCGCGAAAAAAATACTGCTGCTCCATACAAAAAGTTCATTGACCTTGGACAAAATGTATGGAACAGCTGTTTTTTTTCGTGATTTCGGGGTTAACCGCATAGGAAAAGTTGTTAATAATTATGAGTACAATGACCCCGTAAAGTTTTAGACATCATAAAAAAATGTGGTGTATTAAATATGTAATCTCACACCGGACGCTTGAAAGGCCAGTTCCGACACTGCTCCCTACTAAGCTACCGCGGCTTTTCAGTTCTTGCTCATGTTTTCCTTATTCCTCGAAAATTGACACTTATTAATTGAAATAATCCCTCACTATAACGAGAGATTTTGCCACATCGATACGCGCATAATGGAGGCAACGGATAGAGTAATTATTTGCACAGATTTGTCCTGTCAAAGTCCCGTCGGCCGCAGCGAAGCGTGCTTAATATCCGGGACATACAAATTGCTGTATGTCCCGGAGGGGTAGTCCGTCACATAAACTCGATAAAGATCGTATTCGTAGAGGCATGGAAAAATTATAATAGTCTATGATAGAGGTCAAGATTCTAAACATCATCGTTCTTTTTCTTCATTCTTGCCATGGCTGTTTGGAAAAGATCGCTTTTAAGTAATAAGTCTGCAACTTGCAATCCCAAGCTACTAAAGTTGAAAATAGATAGAATCTTTTAATCGTGTGTAGATATACCTATTCAGAGTACACTTAAAACAAACAATGGAAAAAGCCTTATCGCTAAAAGCAATCTATTCCAGGTAACCTCAGAAAGGAAAGTATCTACAAATTAATAATGACGGGAGATGATAATTTTTGCAAGCAAAATCAAATCAAAATACATTCATTTTCACACATAGAAATTCATAGTACATGAATTAATCATATTAAGGATGCGGCCAACTTGGGTCTAGCTCTGTTTACACTCCTTGAAAAGGCCTCATGATGGCGTAAACCAGACGTGTCTGTCATTGTCAAGTTCTTTTTTTCTTTTTGATGTCCGTAGCTCGTCATTCAGTTTCGCTATCGATCAGGAACCGTGATCCTAGCTCATTTTCAAACGTAAACAGAACAGTAGTAGGAGTTTTGGAGGGAACACGGAAAAATCATGTCTTTGCATTCTATTATTTTCTTAAACATGTGTTTTTTCGCGAATTAATGATTAAAAATGGTGGTGTTTTATTCATTGAGTGTTGAATTACATGCACGAGTGTGGGCAAGTGATATAATGTGGTGAAACATGTCTTTTTGAGTTGTTTTCAAAATTCCGTAGAAGCTCATAGTAAAGTCGCCACAATTTTACTAGGGCATGATTTGGACTCGACTATGACTAATTTCGTGTAACTGACTGTGATATCATGACATATTTGACTTGATTTTAATATAAACACTTGAAATTTCATAAACTTGACACTGGCAGAATGCACAACGTGCGATGCCAAGAACTAAGAGAAAAAAAAAGAAAAAAAAAACAGTAGTAAGAAAAATCAACAAAAAGACGATAACAGGTAACAACAGTAAGGAAAAATTCCTTCGACATCCAAACCAAACGCAACAGACATAGATTAAGAATATGTGCCACAGGTCAAAAATATTGTGCTGTTTTGACTGGCTGGTATAGCCAGCGAGTTCAGTAGTTTTTTTTTTTTAAATCATGTCTGGAAAATCGCTCATATGATATGATTGTATATATATACGACGTGATATATACAATCATATCATATGACGTATATCTACGTTAACACGTGTTTTCTTTAGGAGTGAATGTTCTTTGTCTGGTAGTACTATTGCGTTTTCTGTGACAATACTGTGATCCCAGAACGCTGTCAGCTGTCAGCTGTCAAGGCGCTCGCAGTGACCACTGTCGGAAATGACGTGCGAAACGTGTGACGCGTTCTTAGCGTCATATGACACCAGACACCCTGCGTGACTTGGGCTTTAGATTGTAGTTTTAGGACAAATATTTAAAGAGTTGACTACTTCAAGCATTTTTATCTATCTATTATCTATTGTACAGCGTTATATTACTAAGCCGAAAGCTAGCCCGGCTAGTTTAGCTACTAGTCGGAGGTCACTTTACTAATAACTGTGTACCATTTTTACAATGGGGTCAACCCTGTAATCCCAAAACAATAATACGCTTTTTTAAAACAACAACCGACTTCAATTTCGACTACCTGGATGATATCTTCATATTTTCCAGTTATTTTGATTTAAAAAACAAACTACTGAACCGATTTCGATAAAAGTTATATGGGACCGTTACGTAATACTTCAAACAAAACAAAAACATCAAATTAAATCATAATTGGCGGAGTAAACGAGTAAAAAAAAAGACATACAGTCGAATTGAGAAGCTCCTTTTTAGAAGTCGGTTGAAAACTTCGTCGACGGCGAATGATATTTGTCTATGGAACAGGTAACTGAATCACGAAGTCGCGAATTTGGGCCCCGTAGAAAACTTGTCAACAATGGTGAGTAGAATGATCTACTTTCAGCTTAGGGATCCCGTTCCGCGAAACCTCGTGCATACAAGACAAGGCTCGGATGTGGAATAAGGATGTTAAATACGTTACCGGTAAAATTTCACTACCTACTTTGTACGACGAATAAACGAACGAGGAACGAGGGTATTCCATAAAGAACCAAAGTCACTGATATAGCTCTCAGGATTTGCAATTTGAAGTGGAAATGGGTAGGCCACATCGCTCGAAGAACTGATAATTATCCGATGGGGAAGGAAGGTTCTTGCGTGGAGACCACATACCGGAAGGTGGAGCGTGTGGCTAGGAGCTAGGTGGACCGACGACATGAAAGTCGCGAGTAACCGGTGGATACAAATGGCTGGTTATCGTGCAGTGTGGCGGTCTAAGGGGGAGGTCTTCGTTCAGCAGTGGACATCTCCGGGCTGATGGTGATGACATCAAAGTAGATGAGTTTCTGACTGTACGTTCATAGCCACAGATTACATAATACTGTTCAGGAAAAAAACTTCCTCTAGCACGTTATAGAGAACCTATAAATAGCTATATATTAGCAACATTTCACTGCAAAAAATACAAAGAAAAAGCTCCTAAAACTTCCCAAATCCGTGTCTCCAAATCACGTCAGATTCTTTAGCCACACACGCAACTGGCAACTCAAACACTCACAATTAAACAACTAGATTGCGGCCTGAATATTGAATGAAACCGATCGACACAGTGCAGAGACAGCAGAACTACCATGAGCTAAGTTATTCTATACTAGAGGCGCTTTACGGATTTTTGATGTTCCATTCGCAAAACATTAAATCTTTTTGATTTATTTATACCGGAATACTCACGTTTAATTAAATGGAGTATCCGATTTAATTAAACGCGAGTATTCCGGTATCAATAAAACTAAAATGTGTCAAAACCACGTCAGTTTTCATAATAACATTAAATGTTGTTCATTTATATTGTGAATTTATTCGGATTCCCTAATTACTATTACTTATTGTCTGTTTTCACTCCTTGAAAAAAGGTTACAAGATGTAATCGAAACCAAAGAACTGTAGTCGGAGTATCCGAATCTGATTAAAAGTGAAATATGTGTTATTAGAAACCTGGATTTTAATAGGTGCTCTAAGTCAGATTCTAATAATTTTTACATTTTGTCCTATTATTCTCAGAAATACGTACTAACCACTCAGCCGGTCAGAATTCAATAATTTAAAATACATAGTAAACAAAAGTAAATAATTTATAAGTAATTAAATAATAATTTATTTAATTTTATTTTGAATTTATTCGTTCACATTCAAATATCTACTATTATTATACCGAAAATAATTATAAAACAATCGGAAGTAGACTACTGTAACCTTACCCTGTGACATCGTTTCCCATGACATTTTGATAATCTTTTCAACAGTGTAACTTTGACCTTTGCGGGGTTTTATTTATTTAGCTTTTTGTGAGGTTCCGTAAAACTATTGTTGTGTCTGGCATTATGGCCTGCTGACGAAGAGTTTACACTAATGACAGAAAATTCTTTAAATCAAATATGATAATTATAAACCAGTTAGTAGAAAAGCAGCTATTCATAGGTATGACGTTAATCGTACCTATAAGGTACGATTAAATAAATTGAAATATAGGCCCTTAATAATAAATGAAGCAGTCATAGATCATTCAGAGCCTATTGAGTGAAGATATCAGTATTTATGTAATGTAAAGGTCTGGCGAGACGATTAACGTAATTGACAAAGGTAACGTCATATTTTCCATTGCAATTGGTCGTTTACAAGACTAGATAGAATCCATTGCCTATTGCTTTTTCCACATTGAAGCAATTGATAATGACTTCAATGGTGAACGATCAATTGCAATTGACAATGACGTGTCATTTGTCCATTGTCACTTGCAATTGATTATCTCACCAGGCTATAAGACAGCTTTTCAGATAACTTAAGACGCATCATTGAATGATTTATATATATTTGTTTTTTGTGTTTCGATCAGTTAATGATGTCGCGTTATAGTCATTTCAACCCCTAAATGAAACGTTTAATGTTGCTTTTATGGAAGATAAACAAAGGTAATGAATTACGAAAAGTAATTAGAGTTAATAGGTACGATGATGTAGAGAAACTACCTGCGATGACATTTGCATAATTTAAAATTAATTAACCCTTCATACTAAACTTCTACTTGTACTTTTATTTAAAACGGATAATAGTTAACAATACTCTCTTAAAGTATGCATGACATCAAAGTTATAATAAATCACCTTTAAGCACTGAAATATTGTGAAGCATCTTCAAATAACATTTCAGCCTCAGCATCCAACTGTCATTTATCATCCAACGTTCTTACTCCCCAAGCATAAACTTCACATCAAAGCAAATTTACAAACGAGCAAACGGTCCAACTAGTCTGTGGTCCCACTATCATCCCTCAAGGTCTGTTGTGCAAAAACTGTCACCATTTAACATAATTAAAGCCCAAAAACATAACCTCGGGCGGATAAGGTTACCATATTTTGGAGTTTTATGAGGATAACATTTAAAAGTAAACCTTAAACCTTAGTCCTTTGGGAGATGACAATAGAGGAGTCAGCTTCAAAGAAGACGACGGACTTCATGAGGTCGTTGGATTCCGGACCGAATCATCTCATAAAAAAATTATTCACACCACTGGCTTATTGATGAAAGAAAACATTCTGAGGATATCTGTATATTTATGGCAGGAGAATAAATCAATGGCGAACGGTGAATGCGCCAACCTGCGTCGGGCAAGTGTGGTGGAGAATCGCCCAATCGAATATTGCCAGCTTTGCGAGTGCCGGCTTACAGTGCTCTATTTTGCTGTGGTTTTTGGCTCAACTGCCCAGGAGCGTCGTAGATTTTAATATTTCAAGTAAGTCTTAGCACAACCTATACAGATTGATAAAGTTCCAGAAATCCTTTCATGGCATGCTCAAGCAGGTCTCGGAATATCTTTTAAGCGATATTATTCGTTCCGAGAAATTTTATGGTTTTAGAGTTATTTAAAATTTTCCCACCAAAATTAAATTATTATTATTATTTTGAATTTAGTTTTCGATTTGAACTCTAATGGTCCGATTTTAACATAATTAATCATAATTAACAACAGCTTTTAAACACTGCACCAAAATGTTTAAAAAAACTTTCTATTTATAATTCCCGAACAAAGCTTTTTTACCTCTCAGATGTTTTTCCTGTTACACATAATTATTAATACATCTATGTTTCAATGTCGTTTTTTTTTATATTTTGTGGGGTTTCATATAGTTTCACCCCCATCAAATCGTCCAATTCTTCTCTTGAAGTTCCGAAACAGGAGTCAGGGAGATGAAAAACGTTATGTAAGTTAAATGGTCCTAAATAATTCTAGTCAAAGCATAGCCCACTATTACACAATGCAGTCGCTTTCGTAATTCAAAGCTGACTCGTGCGGAATGCCTGGAACCACATTACCACTATGCTCCCGCAGCGACTGTTGAAACGCTATTGCTCTCATAGTCTGTTTATATGTTGCCAACCCCACACTTAAAGCCAAATATACAAACGAAGCAGTGTAGTTCCTGACAAATAGGTTTCATTTCAACAAATATTAATTACGAAAAAATATAAAAATTTTGCTCATATAAAAACAAATAATTAAAAAAGAAATAAATCATTGCCTCAATTTAAAAATTGTTAACTAGATTTTTCTAAAGTCGACCCCTGAGGGGGTAAAATTAGTGAAAACTTTTGTAAGAAAGACCTTTGTTTTAGAACGTTTAATTGTGAAATTTAATATTTGGATAGTTTGTTTAAAATAAATAAAAATATAAAATAAAATAAATATTGATGGACATTTTTCACACAGCGCCATCTAGCCCCAAACTAAGCAAAGCTTGTAATATGAAAAACCATATATCTGATAGAATACTTATATACTTTTTTTTATAAATACATACTTATTAAATATACAACAGCCAGACACAGAACAAACATCAGCTATGTTCATCACCAAGATGTTTGCCCTGGGCGGGGATCGAACCCACGCCCTACAGCTCTGAAGGCAGGCATGCTACCAACTGAGCTATAAGGCAGTCAATAAATTATGGTGTTTTCAATATTGTTGACAGGGGAAGACTCAAAGGGATGAAATGGAGGATGAAAATTTATATGGAAAGGTTTTTGTTTTTGAAGTTATAGTGATGAAAATTCGGTTGATCTAAAGGTGCGAAAAAACGGAGGAAAATATAAGTGAATAACCCAGCGCTATGAAAGATGTTTTGGGAGCAAGGCATGTTATAAGTTGCAACAAACTTGCTTTTAACTTGTCTCTGATTTTCCCTAAATTAAGGGCACCTTCAGTACAAGTCACATTATGAGCATTTGGCATGTCAAAGCCGAAATGACCTGCCCTCTGGCAATTGAAGTTTCTAGGTTAATGCCTCAGATGGACGAGTACTTAGTTAAATTAGCTTTGAGATGTGAACAAGGGAAGGAACGTACTTTTTGTCAAAAGCTTTGGATTTAATTTTGTACCTTCAAATTGAGGTTAAAAAACTAAAATGTTTTGTATTCGGGAAGGAAATTAGAAAAGTTGTACGATTTAGAGCTGAAATAGAAAATAATGTAGTCTATTTTTTATTGACGTTTTCGTTTCATGGAAGCGTTTCTTTGTACCTTAATAATATTACCTTAAGGCTAATTAGCCTTAAGCCTTATTATGGCAAGCCCACAAAGAAGGAAGTCTTCGAACTATTTTCCAGGGCACCGGGAAAGTAGAAACTTTATTTAAAATGATTGTGTGTCTTTGAATAATGTTTATTTCGTCTCCTGATATGCATTTCAATTTCAAGCAAAAACATGCAAATGTTATAGCAATAGACGAATATTTGTATTTTTTAAGGATCGAAGAAGCAGAATTAGATTTAGTTTTGCCGACAAATTTGACAAAAACTTCATAAATCGAAGTCTTGCACAATTTACTGCACCATTTCTTATAAAAGCATAATCTTTTGCCACTTTTTGCACTTTCAAATAAACTTTCACGCTAATAAAACCAATTCCTTTTCGTACACACGCACACTAATTCACAACCCATACAAAGGATATATCGATATATGGTCACTTATCTCGATATATCCTTTTCCTTGCCTTTTGGCAGAGGTGTACGCTTTGGCTTGCCACCTCCTTTGGCATACAAAACAGATTTGCCCAGTAGACTCTTTAGATCTTTGATTTCCTCGGACTATTATTACGAAATCTAAATCTAAACGCTTGTGTCTAAAGGCAGTGACAGCTACGGTCTGCGAAAATTGACTACAGCATTATCCAGGAAGAAAATAGGGGAACACATTTGTATGGAGAAGACGAAAAGAAAGAAGAAAAAAAAGAAGCTGACCAGATTCCCTCTTAACAACAAATATTAACAACGGCGGTATTACCCTGGCCGCACACGCATTCGGCACGGCTTCCGTCAGGCACCGGTCCGGCGCCGTACGACCGTAACACACTGCGCACAATTAACTGGTGCGAGCGAGACGGGCGTCTCGAGAAATTTCTTACGGTGTGCGGGACCTAGTACAAAATGTATGCACGGAGCGCCTTCGGGCGAAACCGGACGGTTTTTCTTACGGTTTTTCTCGTCGTATGCGCCCAGGCTTAGCAAATATGGTTCCGACCCGGCTCGGCGGTGTGAAGGAGGTTAGCGAGTGATTTTGCTCGTCACGTCGGCGTTTGTCAGTTCCATCCCTTCATAAAGAAGTCTAGTTATAACCGGAAAGCAAACACTATGTCGCGTTCCACCGTTTCTCAACATGCAAAGCCACCGCCCCTACAGTAGTATAATTCGTTTACTTCCCTGGAATCAGTTTGACCCCGCCACACGTCGGCACATTAAAATCACGGCGCAGAGTCGAACATGCCCCGCCAGGCCGCCACGTATCGCGCCATAAAGATAAAGCAAGAGGGGTGTGAGCCGCTCGCAATTATTTATTTCGATGCTGAGGTGCTAGTTATAGGCGGTAGCGAACGTAACGATTTACTTTACTACAGTTCTTAGGTCATTCAGAATTTTATTTGTTCGTATTCATCTAATTTGCGAGTCTGGCAGTCTATATTGGTTATCAAAGGCCAATAATTATAAAATTCCACGAATTAATTAAAACGTACCTCCAACAACAGGTTATGAAGAATAAATGAATTATCTACTTAAATAGACGAGACTTTACCTCCGATCCTCCTAGACTTTACAAGAGGGAATTATGTCGTTTTTATTTATTAGCCTACAGTCTAATCGCCGATGATCGCTGTAGCTACGGTAAATATTATTTTAAAAAGGTGTTTTTTTTATTTATTTTCTTTAGTATAATGATAGTTTATTAGTATACTCAAATGTACATTGACTGCTGCAGGTACTGCAATTAACAGGAACTGCAATTAACAGGAAAGTAAAAATGAAAATAATAAATTAACAGAATGAGTTGTTAAAGAATGTATCTTATATATTTATCCTAAAACTTTTGTATTACGTTTTTATTTCTGGACTTGAATGAGCAAACTTTTAAATAATGTTATCATACAAAATCTTATTTATATTACCGAAAAACTATATCGCGCATAATTTTTTGTAAGTATTGCGATATCCTGTTTATTTCCATAGCTTGCACCAAACCCATAAGTGCCGGAAAAAAGCGAACGGTAAATTTGAGGTCATAAATTACGTTTACATTCTTATCTTCCCGCGTATATTTGTTTACATCGTCTGAAAGAGGCTGATTTACAGCGAACAAGTTTGAGAACCAGGTGGGTAATTAATATTTGGAACACTGTAATATTTGGTGAGGGCTAAGAGAATAGGCAAGTGGGAGTGGGCTAGTTGAGTGATTTGGGTTTAATTAGTTTGTAGCTTTTTTACACGACTGTCCAAAAAAAGGAGTGTAATGTTTTTTTTTCAATGTATTTTTGTATGGGAGTTTCTTAATTCCACCAAAATTTCTAAATTCCTGAACAATTTTGGATGTACGAGGTATCGTTAGAATCCTTACATCATCCCGAGTAACATAGGCATATTTTTTTGGCGGGTTTGCCATATTTTATTTTTGTTATTTGCTATAGTAGCCGGCCAGGTAGTATTAGCCCGATATTGTAGAGCTTACGATACTGATTCTGCCCTCGTCGTTCTTATGTCAAACTAAATGAGAGTGATGGCGATAGAAATACTATCACAGGTCCTAGGAATAATTTCTTCTCTGGTCATATTTGAAAATAAGCTTCAATGTCATAAAACTAATTCTGTTGTAACCACGCTCTTGGTTTTGAACACAGATCATAAGCACGCGATGGAAGGTACATCCTTAATGGAAGCAGGTATGCGGTTGTAGGTCGTAGGCCTCAAAATATTCACTGACCTCTCCGACTTGGCGAGACGGTGTGAGGGAGTAAATCGTTAGTCTTTCTTTTTTATAATTATTTTATTAAGTGATTATTTCTTGTGACATATTGAGTGAAATGATGTTTAACGTGTAACTTTCGTTTTATTAATGAGCTTATTGTATTGTATTTTACATTAGGTGAAACAAAATATGTTAGAAGCCAGAAACTACTTTCTCCTGCAACCGCTGTTTTTATTTCTCTTAAAGCAATTGTCTACATTGGTTCTCTTATTGTAGCTGTTTCGAAATCCAATTCTTTTCTATTGCCAGACAACGTTTTCTATCTCTAAAGCTAAAGGGGATAACAATTATAACCTGCACTAGCTGTGTCCCGCGGATTTACCCGCACTGTCTTAGGGTTTCAAATCATACAAACATACAACTACGTATATCTTTATGGTCCGATTGTGCTGAATTGTTATTATACGATTCAGCACGGAAACCAGGGTCAGTCCCATATTAAAAGTTGTTCACGATGTTGAGTATGATGACTTCCTTTTGGTTTAGTAATACCGTCACGAGTAACCCCATGCCGAGAAACACCCTAGTAAGCACCAAGCGTCTCTCGACACACGTTTGGAAGATTTTCTTTATTTTTCTAATGGTCTGTCTACGCGAACCCCAAACCCCCAGCGCATTAGCCGCCGCAATATTTCGTCGCTTAGCGCTCCGCAAGATGTCAGCACACGCGCTTAATAAAACGTCTTTCAGCAGTGTAATGCAGTAGAATAGTATTTTTTACTAAACTAACGTGGTTTAGCCGCGAAGCAAAAGACGCAGTGTAGGAAGCCCTCCCACTAAGTGAACCGACGACATTGTAAAAGTCGCGGGCAACCGGTGGATCCAAATGGCAGGTTGTCGTACAGTGTGGCGGTCTAAGGGGAGGCCTTCGTTCAGTAGTGTACGTCATCGGGCTGATGATGAACGTGGTTTTGACTTTGGCAATTTTGCTCACGTTTAATTAAGTCGTCGTACTGCGGCTATAGTTTCCTAGTGACCTTTTTCAATGAGTAAAAACAGAGCCCGATGTGCGCGCGGCCGCCTCCTGGTTCGGACTGATAAAGTCATAATGCATCTAACAGATCCTTTTCTGAAGTATTTACAACCAAGGTCGAAAATTCCTAGATAAAATAGCATTTGTATAATCCGTGCGACTTAAATGTGGTCACCGTGGTCACCTCGCGCTGTGACGTTTCGTTCCAGCGAATTGACCAGTTTAGTTTGTATGTAGATATTATAATGTTTATATACTCACAGAAATAACATCGTCCATTGATTCCAATAGGCATGATGACTAAAAAAAATTATTACCGTTTAAAAAAGCTGATCATCAATAGAGCCTATCAAGGAAAACAAAATTTAAAATAATTCTAAAATAAATAAGTTCTAAGTATTTTAATTTCAAGCTAGACAGAGAGCGCGCTATACTGAGCTATGACGTCAAGCCTCAGGCGCGGCATACAAATGCTATACTAACACGTGCTTTGTGAGAAAGTGATAGAGCATCCACTCTCTATCCCCACCTAAAACTTTAAACGCTCATATCTCAGAGATTTATCAGCCAATACAATTTATTTTTTCAGTATGTGTAATGTATTTAGTTATATTTATCACTAAGCCTGTTATTTGTCATAAATTAAACATTAGGCCACACGCCTATTGTCAACACAATACGATATCTTAGTAAGATTTTGAGTAAAGTAACTTACAGACTATGTAGCAGAGAACGGGCTACCCGTGATACACACTTGAATCTCATGTTGTAGTACTTGAAAAAAAAGCAAAGCTTAAAGTTTCTAAATGTATAATTTACTATCCTAACTGGGAAAACTAATTATGTGTATCTCAGGCATTACTCTAACAAAACTGGCTCAAGCAGAGCTACTGTCCTCCACTGTGCGCGGCTGCACAGACATACACTTTTATTATTATTATCAGTAGATATTTCTGTATTCCGACATATGGAGGCCGTTTTCCAAAGTCCGCAGGAGGAATGGTATGGCCTTATTTATTTTATTGGAATTCCTTGCGAGAAAGGATTTCCAGCTCCCATAAGCTTACAAATGCGGCAGTTTCTTAAGCGCTGGCTGTTTGGAATATGCCCCATTGGGTTCGAGGCTTAAAATAGGATGGAGAGGAATAATTTCTTTGAAGATGACACTGGTTGGAAGGGAATTGGTTCTGGGCTTACTTGGCAACGAAAGCGTGTGTTATTTGTTTTGTTAATGTGATTTGCATGTCGTGGATGGTTTTTTTGCCGAAACTAAAAATTTGACGCGATAAGTAAACGTAGTCTAGGCTATGGTGGGCGAGCTGCGTTCGATCTTAATTTGTATGATGTTAGGTAACAATGCGGAGAAAGAAAGATAGTTACCAACCTATAGCGTAATTATTTGCAAAAAAAAATGTGTTTATTTACTCCTCCGTTGCATAAAAAAATCATCTATTTGTTCTATCAAACATACAAAAGTGTATTTAAAAATCTGGGAAATTATTAAACAACACAATATTTCAAATATGAGTCAGATTCACAATACGAGTACGGCATCAGGATGTTGACAGCTGTAAATGATGCCGTCTTTTTTTATACTTCGCTTGTACAGACAGACGAGAGAGACTGAGATATAGAGATTCGGCATAGAGAAATGGACACACATGACAAAGTTTAAAAACGAAACTAAATAGGTACTACTGCGTCCTGTTTCTTTTAAAGCTCACCGTAAAAAGAAATAAAATAAGATAAACTACGTACTTAGTACTACGAGTATTATTTATTCTGTGGAAAAACGATATTTCGAGAAGGACCTATTGCTTTTTAATCCCTGTTCTTTAGCGTCTACTCCACTTTTAGCTAAAAAATCCAAAAAAAAACAGCTTCGGTAAAAAGTCATTTCTGAAAAAACGTTTATTAGACGTATTCTGAAAAACACCGCATCGATACTTAGCAAATGGGATGTCGGCGTCAATCAGTATCACCGCAAAATGGTGATTGACTGAACGATGAAATATTAACAGAAAATACGTCAAAATACGACACGAAAATGGGGAAAGCTCCGTAAAATGGTCGGGAAATGCGGGTAAAATGGATGATCTTAATTGACAGTCTTTGGATAGACCGTGATAATGGTAGATTTTGAACGATTAATTCCTGAAATTGCCATTTTGCTTGACAATGGTGCCAGGGTGCTGGATGCGTTTCCGACTGCTTGGGTTTCAGCATAATGGCTACTTTCCATTCGGACAATCAACTTATTGGTGGAATAAAAGGCAAAAATAACGGTTTTTACTATTTTAAATGTCAATATACATAGTCATCATAATATTATCATATAAAAAATACAGTACAGATGCAAAAACAAATAATAAAAACAAAAAACTACACACTTAAAAACACACACTAAAAACAAAAACAAATAAAAAAAACTTAAAAACTAAACGAAAAGCCCACCACGAACGACCCTGCTGCCAAAAGTGCCCATTAATCGTCAAATTAAATTATATTACCTTAAGTCTTAGTGCAGGTGCTGCATGTCATGTAACATTTAATTTGACTTATGTTTAAGTCATTAGATATTCCTGAAAATACAAATTGTTGTACCAACACAATAGGAAATAAAATTATTTTTATTATAACGGAGTTTATTTGTTGCGTTATTTCCAAAACGTGATTTTGTTATATTTTGGAATTTCTAAATCAGCAATTTTATATATATATATATATATTAAATAATAAAGTGACGAGGCGAACAAGACGTTCGCCTGGTGGTAAGCGTCACATCTGCCACTAACAGTTGCAGTGCCAGAATTGTGAACTTGCAAACACAATCCTGCGCCGCACTGCACTGCGCTCGTCACCCTGAGATATTAGATGTTAAATCTCTTCATACCCAGTAATTTCTCTGGTAACATTGCCCTTCAAACCGGAATACAGTAATGCTCGCACACTACTGCTTGGCGGTTAAATAACTGGCAAAGGTGTGGTACTTCCCCAGGCGGACTCTGCAGTAGAGTCCTACCACTACAAAAAATATCTTCAGTAAAAGTAAAAATAATAATGTGCGAGCGAAATTACTGCAGAAGCGAAGGAGTCTCGTATAATCCGATCCACGATAGCTCTCTGTTATAAATGCTACTCGCGGTCACTCATCCAAGTACTGAGTGGATATAGCTTAACTTCGATGATCTTTTAGGAACACCTAGTTACGCCATAGGAGCGCTCCTGGTAAGTACTCGTATTATTAAAAGTGCCTTGGGTCACATTCAGCCATTCGTCTTCCGTTTCATATAACGCGCCTGCATATGGCGCAGAATTGCAGACGTGACTGCCGGCCGCCTTGCAAGGGATAGTAAGGTTCACGGAACAGAATTAGGAGTGGCACACATAGCCTGACCTATCGGAACCGCTTCTAACGCACACAAATAAGACAACAGTCTCATTTTGCACCACCAATACACCAATACAGTTCTTGCACCTGCCCAAAAAAACGAATGTAATGTATCTACGTTGGTATACTGTATCTATCTGTATGAGTTTCTTTATTCCACCATAACTTTTAAAGGCCCCAACAGATTTGGATGTATCGTTAGAATCCTTAGGTACATTATCCCGAGTGAAACAGAAAAAATATATATTTTTAATTAATTTTAGAAAATTATTTGTATTTAATTTTATTTATTGGTCATTTAAATTTATAAGTATAGATATTATTAGTTATTAGTTAATTGAAATGTAATTACTGTATTTGCTCTTAACTATAATTTATTTTGTGCGCCTACATCCCCATCTCTTTTACCGCGGGGATGACTGGTAGAAAATGCTTTAGCATTAAGTCCTCCTTTTGTACATTAATGTATTTATATGTGCAATAAAGAATAAAAATTAAAATAAAATTGGGTAGGGCAGTAGTCTTATTTTTTTAAATTATGGATTTTTTATTGGGTTATTCACCAACTAGACACGAGGGGCTGGACACGCGTGTGTTCAGTTGGTGAAACTCAAAATTGGTATTACTTATTTATCATGAAAACTGACGTGGTTTTGACAAATTTTTGTTTTATTTATACGTGATACTCACGTTTAATTAAGTCGGATAGTCTGACTATGGTTTCGGTCACATCCGGTGACCGTATTCAAGAAGTAAATGTACGCGTCCTGTTTCGCACACCAAGTGTGCGACGCGGCCGCACGCGAGGCGTCTGTTTTCGTTCCTTGAAAAAGGGTCACCAGATGTGATGGAAACTATAGTCGGAGTATCCGACTTTATTATAAATAAATAAATAATAAGGCTTGTCATTGTGCTTTTTGACCGAGCGAGCAAAGCGACAGTCTCTGCAACGACTGACAAAATGTGCTATCATCTGTTCGGATGTGTGTATATAATTATGTATGTTTGGATGTAACAAAAGATACCTTATAGCTAAGTCTTTGCCTGTCTTGAGCATTAATATTTTATACCCTTGAAAGTCGATCGGTCATTATTCTTCTACGATAGCTTGTTGCTGGTAGGCGCATCCACATACACCATTGAATTTCCTTTCAATTCTATACAATACTATTTTTCTCACGGTGTTTTGCTTCACAGAAAAACGAGCAGTATCATTTTCAAAACTCTACCCAACTTCAGAAAAATACAAAGTCCTATAAAAGAGTCCATTCGCCTCTCTGATAACATATTGCTTCTCAAACTAGAAATATTTACCATTTCTTGTGTCCGAAACGGCTTCTCAAGCACTATTCTACTCTTTATGTACAAAATACAAAGTCAAACAAACAATAGAGTCGTGAGAGCTCAAACAAGGCTAATATAGAGCCGCTAAGCAAATGCAGAATATGCAGAACCTCGTAAAGTATGTCGTAATGTGCCGTATTGTATGGGACGGGACAGTCACAGTGGAGCTCGTAAAGAACTCTAGAACAGCTCTATAAAACCTATCTAGTTGGACTTGCAGCATACATTGCCAAACAATTGTGTCTTTAGCTTATAAAGTAAGTAAGTACGTATAGACTGAGTGGCTAGCCCTATTGTCAGAATTAGTATGCCGCCTGAAGGCCTATCTAATACTATAAGAATCACTGTCCTGACTGTACGACTCACAGACAACGCACAGGTTAAACCACTGGTCGTACAGACCTGCAATTCGGAGGGTGTATTTGTCTTGATGCGTAGAGGTGTATTAAGAATGGATTTATCGAAATCAAAATTTTCTGTCAGCTGTCTGGATGTTTGGATATTGTGACGCACTTACAGGTCGTGTTTTGACTAATCTTGACGAAACAAACGAAATATGAGACTGATTCAGGCGTTACTTACACCTACAGGTACCTGTAGGTGTAAGTAACCTACAGGTTATAATTTTATAGCTTTTTTGTCTTCAGCGACTTAAGATTGGAGTGATATTTCCACTAAAAAAGGGGGGCGGGGGTTATGTCTCTTTGCTAAAATGTCTACTGCACGCAATGCTATAAATAAGGAGGACTGCACGCAAAACGTCCCTCCCATTCACACAATTTGGCAGAAACATTCGGTACTCAATTCTAAACAAGAATTTTGTATATGATCAAAATCGGTTAAAAGGCTATCAACATTTAAGTTATGGTTAAGTAAGTAGAGTTTTTTTTTAAGTAATTGTTTTTTCACAAAAAAAAATATTTAAAAAAAAGCATTTCCTTATATATCCTTTATGATACGGCCTGTTGACTTGTTCATACAATTTTCGTGGTTGATCTCTTTGGTGATTGAAACTTTTACTAACAATATTTATCCACATTCCAAATTCCAATCAATTTTTGTTCCTACAGCAAAAAGAGCTCTTTTTGGCCCTGTTTGCAAGGAACAAAGTAGCTTTTTTTGATGTGATAAAAAGTTTTTTTAAATGATCAACGTACACTGACCTTTTTTTTCCGCGTAATAACCCTATAAAATATTAGTGAGATTTTCCTAAAAGCGCACATTTTATATTTAGGTGAATCGGCCATAATATATTCAAAAATATCCCGGAAAAGATACCCAAGCTACGCGTAAGTAATCTTCGGTGTCGGCTTTCAAAGCGAGTCGATTGAGACGTTCGTCCTGTGTATTGGGACGAGCCGGAAATAAACCGAGAATCATATTAAAATAAACTAAGAGCCGTATTCAACTTATAAAACGTCTTAGAAATATTCTATAATACCAGTAAAGTTTGTGTGTTGTATAATATATTATTACATGGGTAATATTACACATAAAGTCAATTCATACTTTGAAAACCATAGAAAACCGAAGTCAAGTCAGTTTTCATACCTAAGAGTAGGGACTCTTAAGTATGAAAACTGACGTTTTTGACACATCTTTTGTATTATTTATATGGGATTACTCTCGTTTAATGAAGTCGTGCATCGAGCTCTGTTTTCACTTCTTAAAAAAGGTCACCGGATGCGATCTATAGTCGGAGTATCCGGAGTAAAAATCCCGTCTAAACAAAAAGAAAAAAGTATAAATATTCATATTAGTGGGCTAGCCATATCTGTCGAAGAACCGATAACCGCTGGGGTCGACGTTGGGCATAGCGTAGAACGCTCTGGGACTCAATGGAGTGACGATATAAGTAGGACATCAGACAGTTATTGGAAGCGCAGAGCTGAAGATCGGACTAAGTGGCCTTGAGACAGGCTATTCAGCGGTGGAATATAAATTACAAATTAAATTACTTTATAATTATTGAGACAAAAAAGGGCATACCCATTAATATTTATCACAAAAGAAAAAAAAACTTAATACAAATAATACGTACAAAAACTATATAACACTTAAAAATCAATAGATATACTATTATAGGATAGAAGTTACATAACAACACTAGCTAGTTCGGGATTAACAACGCTCGCTTAGGATGACTTCGTTGTGTTAGTAGGAGGTATTAATGACAACAAACCGTTTGACTTTAAATTATATGCCAATCAATTACTACAAAATTGCATACACACAAATTACTTAGTATCAGAGATTTCTTATAATCGGATACTGAACGAAAAAAAGATAACCTCTGAACTAAAGTTGTCATGCAACATGTTTAAACAAGCACATTACATTGACATGGGATACAGGCGTTGGTTACCTTCTGGCAAGAACATCGCTAAGCATATTTGCGAAAGAGTGTTGAAATTCGTTCTGTGGATAAATTACAACAATGAATACACTATAGCAAAACGAAACAAAATCTTTGATAGGATGTTAATTGTCCAAGCTAAAGCAGATACAGAGAAAACCGGGATGATACCATTTTATTTTCAGAGATCTGAAAAAGCAACCCCAAACTAAAAGAAAGCAGTAACAAATCAAACGAGCATCAGTTTATTCGAACTTAATATACATGATAAATACATAAGAATACTACATCAGAACATTGCAAGTCTCACGGCAAAATCAAATGAACTAGAAGTTATGTTAGAAGAATTTACACGAAACAAAGAAGAAGTTGACATTCTATGCTTAACGGAACATTTCGTTAAAGAAGATCACATTAAGAATATTGATATTTTGAACTACAATCTTGCAAGCTACTTCGCTCGAGACCAGAAAAGAGGAGGCTCCTGCATTCTTGTCAAAAACACTATCGATTATAGGGAGATAACACAACAAGTACTTATACAAGTTCGACGGCACAACACTCGAAAATATAAACTTTAGAAAGTTTTTTATGTTTATGCATTGAAAAGATTGACAAGAGTAGCATCACAAGAAGCAGCATTAAGTGCTTATCACGGGTATGTAGCTTCGAATTTACAATACGGCTTATTATTGTGGGGAAATTCGGTAAACGCCATAAAAGTTTTTGTTATGCAGAAAAAATGTGTTAGAGCACAAACTGGAGCCAAGAAAAGACAAAGTTGTTTTTATGTAATGTGTACCAAATTGTTCAATCACCTACCTGATAACATTAAAGATATGTCATGTAACCAATTTAAATATAACCTCACAAAATTATTACGAAATAAGTGTTACTATAAAATTGACAGCTTCCTTAAAGACAAAAAATATTGTCATTCCAAGTAAAATGTTATATTAGCAACCCATGTAAAATTTTATATAATAATAAGATTGTTAATTTGACATTATTTAAATGAATTAAGTATTTGACATAAATGTTGTAGTTTTATCATAATTCTTTAATTAATAATAAATGTAATAATTAAAATACAATTTAATCTACATTGAATTGTATAACATGTATTGTATGCCCAATAGTGTAGCTGTTGATACTTACCTACCACTACTGTAACAACTTGAAAATTTTAAACACAGCCTGGCTGACTTAAAGCTTTTTGACTTTTGACTTTAGAATATTGATAGAATATCAATACATAGGCTATGACGATGATAGGCTGATTACCACAAAAGGGTTGGGTACCAAAAAAGTCACCTATAATTTATAATTAGGGTCGGTAAAATCTATAATTCTCTTCAATACACTTGCTCATAAATAAAAGATTTTTAAAGCAACGTGGGACCGTAGACCTTTGTATTGGATATCAATATTAACTTGATTCATCCGCGCATTCCGGAGAAAAAGCTCTATAGAAACAGACAAACATGAAGACAAAAGGATTATATAATGGTTCTTTCTTCCTTCTGAGCTATGGAACCCTATAAACACCCTACCCTCTGTTAATGATTTTTAAAGTTTACGTTTTTGAGTTTCTAAAAACAACACACATCTCACTTCTCACATCTGCAATATCGTTATTTTCTAGACACATATAAATTTTGAAATTAATGTCGAATATACACACATTTTTTTATTAACTTAATTGTATCGTCGCTTATGCATTTTAGTTTTAAGTCCGATGATCGAGTTGTCCTGTACCAGGATTTTCGCTTCTAGGAATTACTTCCGCTGTAATATAATATAAACTTTGCTCCTATTAACTTAGAGTGCTTTTTTATTACTTGCAAGAAGGTTAGAAAAGTTAAACTGCTAACAAACAACTAACAAAAAGCAAGACAGCGCTCTGTTTCAACTTTATTTTTTTACGGTATGTACTTACAACAACAAACATGCAAGTTTCAGGACCTCCTTTTACCGGATTTTTACCCACGAGTTCTAACCATTAAGTTTAAACTCATTGGTTAAAACTCCGTGGTTAACAGTTAGCACGTAGTTTTAACCAATTTGATGAGTTTTAACCATAGGCTGTTTTAACCAGAATATTTACTTTGGCGTTGGCTTAGCATTTTTTTTTCTTAAATACTGAATCCGAACCGAACCGAACCGAACCGTGGTAACCACCACACAGTTTTAAATAGGTACCGTATTTTTACACTTTTGACTGCCGTGCGACTGCCCAAAAAAGGGAGTCTTATAATGTTTTCAGGATTCATGGACTTATCTATGTATGTATGTATGTGAGTTCTTTATTCCACCATAACTTCTAAATGCCTAAACAGAATTGAATGTAAGTATGGATTTTAGCATGTTCACAATTCTGGCACTGCTACTGTTACGGGCAAGCGTGATGCTTACCACCAGGCAAACGTACCGTTCGGCTCTTCAATACATTACATTGAAAAAAAAGAAAAAAAATATACGTAAGTTTTTAGTACTAGTTCTTCTTCGTCGAGTCGATGATCCAAAAAAATATAATTATAAAAAACCTATTCTATACTAATTTCTCCCAGTATTTGGCCACTGCCATCCCGCAAGGAGTAGCCTTATTCAGGTCTTCTAAGGTGCAGGAACTCAACTGCAACATGGTCTGCGCAGGCGCTCCGCAGTCGCACTGTGCTCTCTCGGCGTCCAAGTATCCCCACTTGACCAAGTTACTCCTGCAGCGGCCCACTTGGGTGCGGAGTCGATTTAAAGACTTCCACGTGGGCCACGGGAGGTCGCCGCCTACTGGGAGTTCTTCCATAGGTTCTGGAAAGTCAGGCGGTGGGGAGTGTGTTTTCTTCCACAGATTCAGGCGGGCTTCTCTCGGCTGATCAGTTAAGGCGGAGGTTCCATTGAGAAAGCTATTTTGCGGGTCTTAAGGCAAATAACTTAAGTACGAATAGACGTTTTAACTAAGTACTAGTTAAAACGTCTATTCATACTCGAGTTATTTTCCATTATAATAACTGGAACTCAGTGAATAAAACCAAAAAAGTTACCAAAACCACCAAACCGAAAACTAATCAAGCCGAACATTTTTCGGTCTAAAGCCGAAAGTTAGCCAATCTCCCGTCCCTAGCCATTCATATGGAAACCGTAGCGTATAAGATCGGCAAGTTACTGCGTTTTAGAAGCCTTTGAACCTCGCTCGTCTGTATAGGTAGGAATATCCGTGAACGTTTTGTTTGTACTGAAAACTTATTGGAACATATTTCTTTAAAAGCAATATTCTTGGGTCATGCACTCTTTTTAAATATGTAGGTACATAGTATGAAGTTATACCAGGCTGTAAGCTTGGGGTATATTAAGCCGAAAGGGGTTTAGTATACTCATCATAATGAATACTACTTACCTTTACTACCTTAAAACTTGATAAGTGAGATCTTGAAACTTTGCATAACAATTGAACTGATTATAAAGGAGGGCTTGAACGTTTTAAATTGTAATAAATATATTATAAACACTGTAGAGAAGAAATACCTAAGCTATCGACCGTTGGAACCAGTTTAACTGAGACCTTTCCTGCCGCCCTGTCTAGGCAAAGGGGGTGTTATTTGAGCTGAAGTAGGGTACAATCTTAAGTAAGGCCGTTAGTTTTTGAATTGCGCAGTTGTTGAGTGACAATTGTTAACATAAGCAAGTTTTAAATAAGGCCCCTGTTTAGTCTTTGTGTCATCGCATTTCATTCCGTGGCTAGACCTTGCGGCTAGACTGTCGCCGTTTTTGAGAACACATCTAAATATAGGTCTTCGTTTAATTCACACAGGTCCCCAAAGAGCTCTCCCGACCATTTAATGTCTGCCGCACGGTTCAGCGAGTCCTTAGAAATGGCTTAAGTTTTATCAAAATTGGTTACGAGTTAGAAAATTGTTATAAACTTACTGAAGCTCGAGTAGTGGGCTATTTTGCTAAATTAAGATAATCTGAATGATAGATGAAGGAGCCAGAGGTCAGAACTTGAAGGGCGTCTCTCTTGACTTAGAGTTAGAGTTGTATAAGAAAACAGTGTTTGATAACGTTTTGGGTAGTTTCTACTAAAGATACTGATGATGACGTCCAAACTTCCGCAGTTTAAACCCGTCTGATATGACTAGTTTGATTTTTAATTCAAAAGCAATGTCAGGATTAATTTCGACCGACTTCAAAAAATGAGGTTTTCAATTCGACTGTAA
The DNA here is from genome assembly GCA_905404285.2 of Erannis defoliaria. NCBI lineage: Eukaryota > Metazoa > Arthropoda > Insecta > Lepidoptera > Geometridae > Erannis > Erannis defoliaria. The sequence goes on along the minus strand of FR990066.1, from coordinate 1,914,589 downwards.
GTTTTTTTTGGTATGTTTTTTACGCGATAACTCCGCCAATTATAAATAGATTTTGATGAAATCGGTTCAGTAGTTTAGAATAACTGGAAAACAGATGTCATCCAGGTAATCAAAATAGAAGTCGATTGTTTTTTTTCTGCCCTCGAAATTATCTTAGTCAAATTTTCATACTTGTTCTAAAGTTCATATTACGTGACGTAGCGTAATGGATAAAAACTACAAATTATGTCTGCCCATGGCCATGACCATACTACATGGCAGCTGTTTAAGAAACAGAGCAAGTCCAAGCATCACTGCAATACACTTAAGTATTATACTTTGCGATATTCAATTGGGAGTCTGATTAGCCCTGTGACATATACTTATAATGCACTAGTTGTTTATTCCAAACGGCGACATGGCAACTCCTAGACAGAAATTTAAAAATGCACAAAATAACCGGAATATATTGTGCATTTCCCCAGATTTTGCTCTATCGCATTTACATGAATTTACCTAGCGATGCGAGGATCTGGGCCGCCGGCATGCGAGAATAGTATAGGTATCGAATCTAGGTCATAATGCATTTTTATTAACGAACGTACTTAATAATTTTAATTAAAAGAGAAAAAAGCACCAAAACAAGTCCTGCTTCTGTTGTAAATTCCACTCTATTACCTATTCGAAAACTACAGAATCGTATGTTGGTCACTCATTCGTTATTTTACACGCGTTCGGAAAACCAAACCAAATCTGCCGAATCCAAAGAAAGCTATAAATATTATGTCGGCTTTTAGCTTGTCGTTCAACAAATACACTGTCGTACCGAATGTGTCGACCCTCTTCAGAGTATATCACGTCTTATTCATCTAAAGCTACAAATCAGATAATAAGTTTCAAGTAATTGTTACTGTTGAAACCCCCTCAGATTTAGAAGACAACACAGAAAATCATGCAGATTTCCGGCCTTCACGCTAACCCTATGATTTATGTATGAAATTCATACATATCTGGCACTTCGTCGCAAAACAATGGGACCTCCAAGAGGCCTTAATTTATGCAAAGTTCGTACCCCAACAGCTAAGCGCGAAGATAATATTCCAGTGTCCGGCGATGGACCGACAACGGGCATGGCTCGATTTGCATACAACATCACCTCCTGGAATGTCGGGTGAAACTTACATAATGTGGTATCTGCATATTTTAAGTTCCTCGTTGTTTTAAGCAGGCGGTATTGTAATAGCTACTTAGTTACTGTTTACTGTAACTTAGTTTAAAGCTTTTCAATTTCGCTAACCTTAAACTTAAGAAGCTAAATACGGTTTTTGTTGTGTACACATATTTTGAATTGCGATCCAGGTCATAACTCTTAATGCTGTTATCATATTTATTAATGATTGTAATTTGTATTGTGTGCTTATAAAAAAAAATAAAAAAAAATAAAAAAATAAAAAATAAAAAAAATTGCAGTTTTACAAAATTGCTTGTATGAGGCTGCTTCGGAAAGCTGCCTTAAGGCACGTAAGTATACAGAGTGTTAGTTTGAACACTGTTATCCTTCTAGGATATCATTGTACTCATCATTATGAATAAGTTTTGCTATGGGGCCAACCCTGAAATCACGAAAAAAAACCAGCTGTTCCATACAAAAAGGTTCATCGAACTTGGACAAAATTTATGGAACAGCTGTATTTTTTTCGTGATTTCAGGGTTGGCCCCATCGTAAAACTTGTTCATAATGATGAGTACAATGATATCCTAGAAGGATAACGGTGTTCAAACTAACACCCTGTATATGATATGTGAAGAACATTATGATCAGCAGGGCTATCATGTAACTTTTCGGGATCGCGATTCGGATACAAGTTGTCAAAAATAGACACTTGTCACTGTCACTGCCAGAACTTATTTGACCCTGCAGGGCAGGATGAAACGCCAAAAGACCGACGGATTTGCTTAACTTAATTAAGGAAATCAATGCATTCGTTCGATAACGATAGCGAGAGAAATCCCTCCGTGATACTGTGAAGCTGTGACAGTGACAAGTGACATTAATGACAAATCGCGATCCGAATCGCGATCCCGAACAGTTACATGATTAGCCTGCTGTTTAGCTGTTAGTATACCGAAGCATTCACGTGCGGTAACGAATCTCTGCTAAACCATTGCGTCAGCGAAACATCTGCAGAACGTACACGTACACTGTAGTTTTTTTTGTGTCCGGACCTTAGCTTGCGATATTTGAATGTTCTAAAAGTAACTATCTTTTGTCCGCAGCTTAACTTGCGTGTACTTCATATTTCTGTAATTTCTAAATTACTGAGATTGGCATTTAAAATTTTGTCTTTTTCTGCGTGAAGCCCAGTCTTTGTACATTTTTGGACTTTCCCTCCTTTTTTCAGCTAGGTGGCGCATCGTCGATGCAGCCATAGTCATCTGTCAATCTCATACATTTTGTTTCTAAATTGTACAAAAACAGGTTTTACTCTTATTAGACTCGGATTACCAAGGAGAATATGCGTACACTGGTTTGTACAGCAATGATTCTTCGGAAAATATTAAACCGCCTTTTCGATGAAGGATAAAATCGTGAGGGAACCGTGATATTTTATATCCAGGGCAGAAATTCAATGGTGTTTATAATGACATGGTATCATTTGTTTTACCACTTGAATTACTCAGTAGTTGTACTGTCAATGCTATATACATTATACAAGGTCACTAGTTGTACTGGTACTACTGGAGATACAACGTTGTTTGCACTACCAGTTGATCTATTCCATACTACTACAGATCTGGAGCAATGTTTTAACCAACTTATTTTGAAACTATGCAACTAGGTAAAGATACAGTTATGTAGGTAAGCTAGATGGCAATACAATAATTTGGCACCTTCAAGCTGATCTCAATACTTTTCTGTGAAGTAAAACTTCTTATGGAAACCTGTATACCTCTGGATAAAAAAGAGAAGAAAAAAAAACAAAAAAAAAAAAAAAAAAAAAAAAAAACTCTAAATCTCTTTGTCTCTGGATAAATTTTCCGCATTCCAAGCCTGAGTGAAATATAGTCTATGTAGCTTACATAGACTATGTTCCACTCAATCCAATAAACGACTGGTGCTAATTGGCATAAAAATTGGATTACCATATAAATATAGAAATATCTAAACCCAGCTACAATTGACACAGTGACATATCTACAACTGGCAGACACCCCGATATCGACATGTGACATCCCCAGCATTAGTATCAGCAACTTAGCTGAAGAGTTGACATGGGGCACCTCTATTGTAATTTCTGTACGAAACTCATTGCTTCTCGTGGAAGGTTTTAGTTCCATCAGTTGGCCAACGGTATAGATAATTTGGAAGGAATTGTTATCTATTCTGTGCCCCCTGGGTGTCGTCTTCTAATTCAGGCACCTACGGCGACAATCGGGAAAATTATGTGTCTGGACCAGTGGAATATGGACTTTAGGTACTAAGTATATAAAGTACATACCGGGCAGGAATGCAGACGTTTCAATGAAGGCAGGTTCTGGGTCTAGATTTTATTGTGTGTGATGTATGAAATCCCTACAATTCTCACTCATAAATTGCAAGCAATGTTGGAAAATTGAGGGGTTTGGCAATAGGCATGGGATCCCTTAATTAGTAATCATTGTTTCATTTTGCATAATAAGAAAATGGTTAAAAGTTAAGAAGAAGGTTTATTATTTTCTAAGTAATTCATCGTTTAAAGAGAACATATTGTTTAAGCTTAGTAATAGGATCCTTTTGGATATTTTTTGGGTATAGAACCCTAAAATTAACGTAGGTCTGTTACACTATTTAAAACGAGGAACAGAGATACATAGCATTTTATAACATACCGTATTTTTTTTAAATAATAAACAACATTTATATTTACTTTTCCTTAGCATTACGAAAACAGATTCGTTTCAGATGGTTGCAGACATTTGAAGTTACCAAGCTCCGTAGTTGAAAAGTTTCGCTTTAGTATTCATTGGTAGTAGATATTCGATGCCCTAGGGTGCAGACCTAAAGCTAGCGTTCAAACTCGATCGGACCTATCTAGTAATCTAGACTATTCGATTAAAAGACTTAGGTACTTGTCTTCTTTTATTTTGTGATCAGTTTATGTTCAGAAAATTTTGATTGCGTTTGTCTGGATAGAAAATAACTTGATACAAGTTAAAATGAGATCGTATTCTTGTACAATTTTATGGTTTCAACTCTCTTTTCACACTATTTTTATGGTAAGAAGCTTTCAGACGAATAGGATGCTCGCAGAGGGCTGGAAACTTAATCAAAGTCGCAGAATATATGCATACTACCTACTTAATACTACCTAATATTTATACATGAAAATAGATAAACGCAACAAAACCTAAGGGCATAATATATTAGGTCCCTAAATGTTATATCATGTTATTCACAATAACCATATTATTACTCAATATATTAGTCAGATATTAGTTCATCATCAGCCAGAAGAAGTAAACTACTGGATGAAGGCCTCACCCTTAATAATAATCCCCACGCTTGGCAGGCGGCTTTGGGATCGCAAAATGCTCACCACCGTTAACCAAGAGGAAGCTGCTGCTCTTCCTCCGGTTCTGGATGTAGTTTTAGGGCATAAGTACCCAGGTCCCAAATATTAGTGAAAGTTCTAATACTATTTACGGAATATTTACCGTGATTATGTTGTGAAACGAGCTCCCTATATTTCGGCGCAGACGCATGCACCACGGTCAAGGGCTGACACATAAACATGGTAAGTATTCCGTAAATAATAATAGATCTGACATGTATAACCGTGATAGTTTAGAACAGTATCAAATATTAGTTATGTTCCATATATCTAGTAAAAGATCTATGTTATATATTAACTCGTTTGCGGCTATGCACGACAAACGGTTCTCACAAGCAAACAGCGCTTCACTTCACTCACTGCTACGCAAGAACACTGAGAGAGAACAGTTTAGATATCCTGTTATCCGTTATTGTTGTTATCTGTTATGTTGTGTATCCTGTGTGCCCGAAATATTAAACAATAGGAAAACTTCTATAAGCTTTTTATGGGCAACTTATCTCACCCATCTGAGGATGAGGTACCAGATCAACATAAACTGCCTGCAGAACTTTCAGTTTGCAGTTCTAGAAAATGTTACACCATGTGTCATGTGTCCGAAACTCTTTAAATTCTTTTTTTAATTAGATCATTATATGTGATAGTCCTGTACTCTTTTGTGATTTCTGTACAATTTAGGCTTGGTAGTCTCGTTAATTGTAGACGAAACTACTGGTAGTTTTGTTGCCAAAAAACGCTGAAAACTGGTCCTAACATTACACCTCTATACTCGTATAATAGTAAGTGGTAAACGCTTCCCATGACCATTGCAGCGGTTCTAATAATTGAGACTAGATACCTAACAGAGTCCAGGGCGTTACCGCATTGGCGGCCATTACTTGAAACATTTGATGGCGAGTCTCATTAGTCCTGTAATTTGGTTGCGGTACCCTGCAAACTGGAACACAATAATGGTTACGTTATATACTACTCGGCAGCAGAAAATCTGATAACTACTGCGGTGGTAACAACCTATAAATGTGCAAGCTGTAAAAACTTTTTTTTTTAAGAAAAATAATATCTTAACACATTATCATTATCACTAGAGATAGATCCCAGTAATATTATAAATGCAAAAGTTTGTCGATATGTGTGTGTGTGCATAAACTCTGAAAAGGTACGGGTCCGAGATATGAACCCGTCTTCCCGTTAGGCTACCAATGCTTTATTTATTTCGCAATAGGTATAGAAAACCTGGGACCTGGACCTGGGTATGTCCTAAAACTGCATCCAGAACCACCGGACGGGCAGAAGCGTCTTTTTGGTTAACGGTGGGGAGCAATTTGCCGCAAGCGAAGCGTGGGGATTATGGCAACCGATGATGATGATGAGGCATAGAAAAGATATTATTTAGTATTCCCTATTATATATTGTATAGGTATTCACAAGTAGAACAACATACCGCATCAACTGTAAAAGCCGTCACAGACGACGAAGATGCTATAATATTTTATGTTAAGATAAAATATCTCTCGCCATACAATTTTGACATATTTATATTATCTTCGTCATTTGTTCGCCATTTGTTTTGTATGAGTAGTGATATTGAAATATGTTCTGTATGAAATATTATAACATCTTCATCGTATGTGACGGCGTTTGTAATTACCTTCCCCAAAAAGCAATATTTTATCCATAACAGATAAAAGCTACCGGATCGTGGCTTGCATATTAATCTTCCTCCATTCCTTCGCTCAAACACATTTGCAGTCGAGTGGCTGTAAACAGAACGCGTATTTCTTTTACGGGTGTACATAAAGATGTTATTTCGGCGAGCTAACTTCGACTCGTAGCTTGCGATCGTCGCGGTTTATTTCATCACTTAATAAGCCACACAACTACGTACTAGAGCTATATTATATGTATATATATTATGTTGCTTTATATGGCTGTATATGTATGTATACCTTGTCTTGTTCGATACGTTGGGGGTGTAATATATTTGGAACACTGTGTCTCTGTTTTTAGGATTATTTATTATTAGATATTTATCTAATCTAATCTATATTATACAGATTATAATTTTACCACAATACAGGGTGAAGCGGGCCGATAGGATTAAGTTTTTAACTATTAAAATCGAACTTTTAAAGGAAAAAGAACTCATTTTATCGGCCATCGCAAACTTTGAAACGTATTTTGGGATAATCGACTCTATAGAAAATCAAATCAAAGGTAACACTGAAAAATGTGATTTACGTGTCCTGTTATGAGACTCCTCAAGAAAAGACATATGAAGAAATGCAAAATTGAGCCCTCTCGTTGGGAGTCATTGGCAAAACATCGATCGAATTGGCGAGGACTTGTTAAACGCTCGGTGTATGCGTTCGAAAATGACCGAAGGCGCGATTTGGACGCAAAACGAGACGAACTGAAGAGTAGACCGCCTGCCAACATTTCATACAGTTACGTAAATTGCACTCTTACGTGCGTGGACTGTGCACGCACATTTACTGACAAAATTGGCTACATTAGCCATATTCGAGCACACCAGCGAAGCTCCTTACTTGATTGAGTCGCAGAAGTAGTCGCCGTAGCCGAAACCGGCATGGATGATTATTATTATTATGAGACTCCTAAGTTCAAATGTGAATAGATCAGTATATCTTTTCTGGGGAATGCCAAAAACATACTTAAATGGAATTGTTTTCTCTAGTTTTCCCCCTTTCCGTAGACCTCTGCTTCACTCGGTCAATTACCAATATAAACAGAGATAAAACAAACCTATAACCAATTTTTTGTGACTTTTTTAATATAATCGATGTGAGCTTGTGATGGTGTTATCAATAAACAAACTATTGCATTGTATTATAATATATTGTAGGTAGGTAATCAATATTATATTCATGGTAAATTAAAGTAAAGTAGCTAATGCACAGTCAAACATTTATATTTAAATTCCCTCTTTCATAAATAAAGCAAAATCTTAAACAATTTTAAATGAACCTACTATAAATTCTGTTCTAGACTAGACCATTTCCCGTAATTACTATAACTAGTATATAACGCGGCTTCGTGGGAAACCGACTTAAACTTAAAACTTTACAGCTTAGACGTCCAATATATGTCAGTTATTCAATTTGGCGCACAATATTATCGGATCCTGCAAGGAGCATGCAAAAGCTTTTTAGACGCTGTATAAGGGATACTAGTACGACAGTCTGTATACCTTAGAAAATATCACCACCTTTGTTAAACTCGTATAAATATATCTAGCAGTTGGTAGGTACAGTCGTCTGTAGTAATTTAAATACACAATACACTGGTTTAAACTATAACGGTTGTTCACAACGTAATCATGATAAATATCCCGTAAATAATACTAGAACTGCGACCTGGTTATGTTTTAAAACTACATCCAGACCCACCCGAGGACGGGCAGCGGCGTCTTCTCGGTTAGCGGTGCTAAGCATTCTGCGATCCCAAAGCCGCCTGCCAAGCGTGGGGATTATGGCAACCCCTCCCTATTCAGGGGGGTTCTTCGTTTAGCAGGACTTCTTCATTTAGTCAGGTGGACGTCTTCTGGCTGATGTGAATAGCACTGTAATTTGTACACATTTGATATCTTTAAGTCATAAGTATCAATATTTCATTTAAAAGTACCTCAGTTGACCAAAAACTCAAATATGTAATATTTAAATTTACAGCCAACCCCTTGTGCCAATAGGTGGTAGTACTTTACATTGTTCTATTGGTTGATTATCAGTACAAGGAATTTTTCGAACACTATTAGATACAATCAGTAAAATTAATGACGTTAAATAACGATTTTTTTATATTGAATATATATATTATGAATATTATGATGAAGCACAATACAAGTTTTTTCTACATTATTATTTCACTTATGCTGAAATTTAAAAAAAAAACTTAGATGAATATTAGGTATACCTACATACACCATTCAAATAAATCTTATTAGACGTGAATTTAGCAGTGAGTGGAAAATCGTTGATGATGATAATATTAAATACTATTGCAGACGACTGTACACGGAAATCTTAACCAATATAAACAACTTACGTTACAGTAGGGATACGTCTATTTGTGTATTCAGGTTGGCCTGAAATCCGGTTTCGACTAGATATAATGCAGTTTACCAAGTTTCGCAGCCTGCATGCTCGGTCTGAAATCCGGTTTCAACTACTTCTAAGCAGTTTACGGTTCTAGAGTGAGCACAGTAAAATCCAGTTTTAGTATTATTTTAAAGTTATTGAAAGAGCTTTAGTTTTATATTTCTTTTATCGAAGTATATAAAATATATTTTTTCCTTTAAATGAATTACATTTCGCTGAATTACGCCTCGAATTTTGCTAAGTAATAAAGTTTGTATAACTGTTTGAAAAATTTCAATTAACTATTTAAGCTTAATATTTTATTAGGATCCGATCAACAGCCTTTTATTCTAAAAGTCATATAAAGACACATACAGTACAAAACAAAATTTGTAAAACAACTTCCGCTTTTTTTAAACGACTATAGGTACTTCGATAATACGCTTTTAAAAAAAAACAACCAACTTCAACTTCGAATACCTGGATAACATCTTCATATTTTCTTGTAATTTTGATATAAAAACCAAACTACTGAACCGATTTCGTTAAAATTTATATGGGACTACCTCTGAAGTATTACAAACTAAACAAAAAAATAATCATTAAAATCAATTCATAATTGGTGGAGTAATCGCACAACATAAATACAAACAAAGAAAAAAAAATACATACTGTCGAATTGAGAACCTCCTTTTTGAATTCGGTCGAATTTTTTTTTTCTAAAAACTTCAACTTGTCCATGTTCATTTCCCAAAGCGCCACGACGTCCACTGTTAAGTAAACTATCACAATATCCACTAAGTACCTCTTTTCCCATCTATTCTCTTCCACTGTGTATTTTTTCGGATATGCTCACGGAAAAGCTCGCTGCTCTTAACGCCACTGTGTCTCATTAAAACATTAACAGTTTTGTGCTCGCGCCTTCAATTATGACAAAATATTGCCCCCGGGGGGTTAATTCTGTAAAGTACGGTTCTAACTCCAGCACCGGGTTTTGTCACGATTTCATATTTTTAGTTTACGACTTCCAATACTCATTGTGGCACCCGGAACTTGAGATTTTGGTTTTATATTAAATTTCTTGGGAAAATTAATGGTTTTCTTTTTGTAATGGGGTTTTGGAGTGGAATTGTTTTGGTTATGATTATGGAAATTGAAGAAACCAAACTGCACTGGATTATGTATTCTGTTGCTTTAGTAATTACTATAGTCTTAGTAAAAAATATATAAATATCACATCAGCCCGAAGGCGTCCACTACTGGACGAAGGATAAATATATATAACAAATATATAAATAACAAAATAAAATATATATATATATAATATATTTATAACTAATTATTTGGGCGATATTATTTGGGACGCATATTTTTTTGTTTTAGTAAAATGCGTCTTTTGCGCTTTATTACTTGTCATATACTATAGAAACAATTAGCAGTAAGTATTATAAATTTAATAAACTAAAACGAATAGACACAAAACACTATAACTGTAATATCACTATCAAAGAATATTAGCTTAAAATAATGATATAAGTAACAGTTCATAATTTTATAATAAATCATTCTGATCCCCGCAGGCTTTGAGTTTATATGCGTAATTTGTTACTGTATCAATGAATTAAATATTCTTTCAAAAACCATAGATACATGTACTACATATATATCGATGTCGAAAACCTCCAAAGAAGTAGTGAAGAAAGTTACAAAAAGTTTTTTTACTCTACTAGCTGACGTACATAAAATCTGGTAGAGCACCGTTATTATTTCACAAACAGAAAACGCTTTCGTTCGACCGTACCAAAGAGGATGTAAAATACTTGGACTGTACTTGCCTGTTGTCAACTAACGATGCGGTCTAAGCTGACAAGTTGAAGTATTTTTTTTGTTTGTATGTTACGCGGTTACTCCGCCAATTATGAACTGATTTTAATGATTTTTTTTTTGTTTGGTAGTTAATACTTCAGAGGTGGTTCCATATTTAATTTATCGACATCATTTCAGTAGTTGGGTTTTTAAATCAAAATTACTATAAAATATGAAGATGTCATCCAGGTATTCGAAGTTGAAGTCATTTGTTTTTTTATTGTATGTGTATTTGTTTGACTATAAAGTTATCGTCAAATAAATAAACTTTAAAGTTATTTAACGGAAGTGCGAGCCGTTGAACCGATCTTTATGAAATTTTAAGCAAGCAGAAGGCAGATACAATTTCAAGTTCAAATAATTATGAGCCAAATTAGCCAAGGGGCTTGTTAGAAACGGGGATCGCGAGGATTAATTCGCTGCGAACTGTTAGTTATTCTGGATTTAAAGTACATTTTTAGTATTGTACACTGCCATACAACAAGTTATTGTATTATTTCCTGTGATGAAATATAGGGTAGATCCCTGATCGTATAAATAGCGTAATATGCCTTGTTTTGCTCTCAGTCCCGTGTGACCGCGCCAATCGTGTGACGTGCTATGATGCCGAATCTATTACACGCTCACAAATATTTTTAAGCGCAATTACAGCGGGGGTGTTAAGGTTCATTATTAAAATGAAACAATATCCGCTTGTGGACTATGTTTATATTAGCTGGAGAGGTATCATATCTGTGCATGTAAGCATTGGCGCGGGGACACTGTTGAGGTTTAATTTTTATAGAGCCTATGTATCTATAGTATATTTGATTTAAGATTATTCTCTATAGTCTTTTCGTGTTCATAATTTTTCTCCATCCTAAGGTTGCCTGGAAGAGATCGCTTTTAGCGATGAGGCCGCCATTTGTGCACTAGTATTTAATTTATTTAATCCTTTGTATGTATGTTTCTTTGGTGTGAGCAATAAAGAATTAATCTATCTATCTATTGTGAGGTACAATCGTGATAAAACTCGTTTATTGATTGGTTTGACTTCCCTGGCTGTAGCAACGTTCAAAAAGTTTGCAGTGAAATCTTTCATTTTCACCTGTCACGAGCCATTTATCATTTAACTTTTCCGAGAGCTTTTTGAAGCAAATGAAATATTTCAGCTTTATTTAGAACTCTGCTACGCGTGGTGTTATTTTAGGCCGCCTTAGCTGTTATCCATATAAGCCATTTTCCACCTATGAGAAAAGTGTTAGGAATTTCTTTGGTTAGGAAGAGCTACATGAACAAAAATCTATGGAAGGAAAAAGGAACGAAAAGATTTCTGTCTCCATCGCTCTTTTGTCAATCTAAGTGAAAGTAATAGCTGACAATAATAGTATTGCAGGTTTTTCTTCCTTCCTCCTAGTGTATTAGAGGATTATGGCATCGCACTTTATGCATTTGCCAGTGTCATGTATTTTAATCTTGATAAATTCCAGTCAAATAAGTCTTAGTCACAGTCAGCCACACAGAAAGCCACGGTTAACTACAATAATGCCCCAGTAAAGTCGTGGTAACTTTACAACAAGCTTCTTCGGGATTTTGAAAACAACATGAAAAGATATTTCACCACATTAACCTTGCCACTCCAGCGCTTAAATTGGCATCTAATTAATAAAATATTCCAAGTGTGGGGATTTGGGGATTGGGGGTAGCATTTATTCGGTCACACAAATAAATATAACGTAAATGCAGGAGACAAGCTAAATTTCTTAAAATTATAAAACAAAATCTTTACATTATCGGGTTCGTCTCAAAATACGACGGTTAGGCCTTATCCAACCTTTTAAAAACCTAAACTGTCTTGTTGTGTGTGTGGATTGTTCTGCCCCGTCTTGTCATGTGAGTTACTCATTTACCTAACTGCAGATACATTTTTTGTATAAAATTCCCTTTTCCTTCATTGTTCAAAGTTTAACAGAGCGAGTTGAAGCCTCCAAGCTTGAAAGAAGCCTTCAAAAATGCAGTCAACCAGAGACTTCATGACGCTGCATTGAATTTTAAATTGAATTTGGTGGAGTCGGGTTGAATGGTAAATATCACGTGCAAGGCCGTTACTGCGCTTTGTGATTTTCAACTTTAATGTGACAGAATTGGCTTCAGAATCCGATTGATGTTTCGAACTGGCTTAAAAAAGTAGGCTAGTTAATGTGGCAATTTTCTGGAACGATCTTCCAAACTGAAATTAAGTGCTTTTGCACTAAATGTGCAATAGAGTAGGTATAGCTGGCGTGCAGTATAATGGACGGTCTCATATTCGCTTATACGAGGATCTTCTTCTCTTACTTGCTTAATTTTGATTTTCTTGTCTTTGAAATGTCTTGACTTTGTCAAGGACAACAGTCACATGTTCAGGTCACTATTTATTTAACTGACTTGTTTATACGTAACGTAGGGGCGTTCACAGCACGTTAGATTTACGAAGCAATAAAAAGAAAGACCAACTGATAACCCCGTCGCACCGTCTCGTCAAGTTGGATTGGAGAATATATTTTCGGGCCCGCGATCTACAACCATATACCAGCTTCCATTTGAGATGCTCCTTCCACAGGGTGCTTCAAAACCAAGCTCAGAGCGTGGTTACAAGAGCATTTGTTTTATGACATTGAAGCTTATTTTAAAATAAGTGATTATTAACGTATTTTTTTACTTATTATTTCATTTTATTAATTGACAATTTTTTGTGACATACTAATGAAATTTGACGTGTAACTTAGGTGTTATCAATAAACTATTGTATTGTATTGTAAACATCGTGATGAAATAGGCAGACGATAAATTCAATATTGTAGGTTAAACGTGAGTATTCCCGTCTAAATAAAACAAAATATTGTAAGTACTTGATTCCGCCAACCGGTGGTGAAATATTTGCCATCAAACAAACTGGACATGCAGAGAGTTGACGTCTAATATCTCAGGGTGACGAGCGCAGTGCAGTGCAGCGCAGGATTTGTTTCGCTAGTTCACAGTTCTGTCACTATTCTTGTTATGGGCAGGCGTGATGCTTACTACCAGGCGAACGTCCCGTTAGTCTCGTCACCACATTACATAAAAAAATAAACTAATTAAAATAATTAATTTCATAATTGCAGGACCTGGGTATGCTCTAAAATTTCATTCAGAACCACTGGACGACGGCAGCATCGTCCTCTCTGTTAACGGGGGCGAGCATACTGCGATCCCCAAGCCGCCTGCCAAACTTAGAGATTATGGCGCCTTCTGGTGATGATGATATAATTATTGGTAATTATAATAGCCTAAATCATATTTTACTTTATGTTTGTCCCTATATTTGCTTGTAAGCATTGTGAACTAAAGGAATGCATTGATTTAGTCAAAAAAAATTAAAAATCAGCGCTAATCACGACAACAGTAACTTTGCATTATTTTATCCTAGAAAATTAGAAAATCACGCGAAACCGCACTGCGTATTGCCCATAAATATAATAACAGTTTCGACAGCCTGATTAAAGATAATTTCTATTCACTATAGCTTAACTAGTTGTAAACTGTAACCGCTAAACGTTTTGATCGGTTTTCATATACCTAACCTTGAGACCTCGAACATTGAAGGTGAAATTAGTTCCATAAAAGCTTCATTGTATCTCCACATGACTGGGGAATTGGCGCGATAAAACTCATACCAATGAGGTTACCCTTGACTTTGGCCTCTTTTGCCCTAGTTATAATACTAGCTATTTTCTGCGGGTTCACTTATTGCTAACTGTTGAATTTTCGGAGTTTTGACACTGCATTGTATTATTTTCTTAACTTGTGTTTAAAATGTTGCCTTTTTATTACACGTTCAAAATGACAGTTGTAATGTTTTTAATGATTATATTATTATTAATAATCTTGTAGGCTAAAAATTTTAAAACTAACTAGCTATGCATCAAGGTTAAGCTTGATATTATCATTCATCTTCTTTTTTTTTATTATATGTAAGGCTTGCGTTTGAACGCATCTCGTCTGATGTTAAACGAAGATGCAGTCTACGATGGAGCACGCTTGCCTAGAAGAAACCGATTCATTCGTCATTTTTCTTTCTTCTTTTCATATGTAAGTAATACGGCTATTTTCTCATGGCTTAACTTGGTTGTCAAACTTATTTGGCTACGAGGAATAATTTTCCCTCATGACCAAACAGCTTGTTACAGGGTTTTTATAAAATAAGCTAGTCAAACCATTTTCCTTATGAAAAACAACATATAATTTTAAACCGGAGATACTTTCCTATATTTTTTTCGTAACAGATTTCAAACACCGGAAACACGTGCTGCCCCCGGGACCGCACCTACCCCATTCTCCTCTGATTTGTTACAGTATCGTTTTGCAATCGTCCCCTAGAGTGCGGCCTTTATCGACTACCGGAAATGTAAAAATACTTATGAATACATTTCTTTTGGAGCCAAATGCTGTGGGCTCACTTTTTTTTACCGTAGGTGCATGTTCTTTCTGAAAAAATGCACAAGCACAAACAAGCATAAAGCATAATCAGCCTTTTAGTAGTCCACAGCTATCCTTGAAGGGCGAATGGGCCATATTGACCACGCCGGCCCAGCAGCGCGAGTATCGTTCTTGAAGATCGTTATAATTATTTGACATTTAAATCGTATATTTGACATTTTAAATCGGTATAATTCGATAAAATTCGGTATATTCTCAAATTCGTCTAAATAAACCTGCTATAACGACACGTCAAATTTAGCGACATGAACGGTACTCGTGCTGCAGTTGCGGGTTGGTGAATACATACCTACACCATTGAATTTCTTCTCCGGACGTTTGCAGGGTTCACAATGTTTTCCTTCACCGGAAAGCCAGTGGTATGAGATTCCGTACATAAACTCCAAAGAGCTTATTGGTACATACCTGGGTTTGAACCCGCGACCTCATGATTACAAGTCATGGTTGCACGCTTATGTTTCCACATAATGCATCATAACATTCAGAAACCTTTTTATTCTACTAGTTAAGATGTGCATGTTTAGAGTTTTTCTTCCCGAAATCCACAAGATTGCTGCAGGCACTTTTAATATGTGTCTGATCCAGCAGACCTCTAATTTATTTCTAAAGAGAGTGTTGTCAATATTTAGTTAGGTTCTGGTTTTAATTATACTATTTCAAAGAAAGAATGAAAGATATAAGGTTATTTTTGATTGTTCTTATCTTCAAACTGTCTGCCCGTGAACATATTGAATTCAACTGCGCCGTAATATCGGGAGCTCGTTTAACAACATAATCACGGTAAATACTAATCACAGAACGTACAATAATCACGGTAAATATCCCGTAAATAATCAGAACTGTAATATTTAGTTCATAACTGCTTATTATAAATTTTATTACGAAAAGAACTCACCCAGATCCTCATTCTGTTCCGTAAAACCAAAATGGCCGATGGCAATGTCCAGGAATACTGCAAAAACCAGCATCCGCCATGCGACGCCGCCGAAATCCGCCATTTTGTTTTCACTTGTGCAGCGCCATTTTGTTTAATTCTCACATTTTTAGTTTATTTCACGGCCATTTTTGATTGCTGGATAATTTAAAGTAGGTACCTGAAAGAAAAGAAAATAATGTTTAGTAAGTACATAAGTGAGTTTTTTAATCTTTAATATTAGCTAAATGCTAACCGTCATATGCATAAAACGCTAAAACGTATTTGAAACCTATTTTAGTTAAAAAGTGTTTAGGCAAATTTCTTTCGAATTACGATTTGACTTTGAAAAAAGAAGACAAAGTAACTACTTTTTAACTAAAATAGGTTTGAAATACTTTTTAGTGTTTTATGCATATTATGACGGTAACTCTGTACCTACATGAAATTTTTTACAACTCTAAGTATCGCTCTGCCTGATGTCTGTCCGATTTATTATGGCTGAACTTTACACTTGAAAACCTAGTCAAAGGGTTGAACCGATTTTTATTGTGAGGTAATACGTATTATGATGGCAGGCATACCTATTATGATACCTAAATAATAAAATGATTCGAAAAAGTTAGTGAAATTCCCTTTTTAGCTGAATTATAATTCAAAAATGCCTAAAATGTCTATATAGATATACAAATTAGACTATTTGTTATTTAGTTAAGTAACATTATTTTTCAGATTTTTAATTTTGATTTTTAAGTGTGGTGTAAAATTACTACTTGCTTAATACCTACCTATACATAATATACATGTAAGTACCTTACCTACCTATAGTGTTAAAAAGTAGTGTTAGCATAAATATTTTTTTCCTTAGTTATTGGCATCGCACGTTGTGCTTTCTCCCAGTGTCAAGTTTATGAATTTTCAAGTTTTTATATTAAAATCAAGTCAAATATGTCATGAAATCACAGTTTGTCCCACGAAATTAATCATAGTCGAGTCCAAGTCATGCCCTAGTAAAGTTGTGGCGACTTTACTATGAGCTTCTACGGAGTTTTGAAAACAACACGAAAAGACATGTTTCACCACATTATATCACTTCTATGTTTTTAAGAAAAATATCACTATATCACTTGCCCACACTCGTAAATGTAATTCAACACTCATTAAATAAAACACCACCATTTTTAATAATTAATTCGTAAAAAAAAACACAAGTTTAAGAAAATAATAGAATGCAACGACATGATTTTTCCGTGTGGGAACATGTGTGGCGGGAGCCAATACTCTTTAGCATATTATCAGTTTAACATAAATTACTGATATTTCTTATATCTTTTATATTTCTGACACTACTATCGGAAACGAACTAAAATATAAATTTAAAACTGTATCAAAAAGTGTCCTACTTTTCTGATATAAAATAAAATGGACAACGTTATATGGCCCATCTCACAGATGCAGTTGAATCAATCCGGCCGTTATCCTACCGTAGTGGACGATATTCGGCAATACACGCACCCGCAGCTGCCAGGCCGCGATACGCACATTTACGTAGACAGCCTGTATCACGTTAATCTGCCGTAAGCGTTCAAAACACACAATACGCCAGTAAGGACATCCCTATAGTTCTTTTCTGAAGGAAAATCATTGCATGTGAAAAGCGCATCCTAGAGTTAGGCACAACTGTTATAGGGAATTTTTGCCTACCTACCGTTCTTAATGGTTTCCTTATCTATTCTGTAGCCAAAAGCCTAAAATTGTGTTCAGAATCAGTTCTCATTTCAATAATGTGTAAAAATAGAGGCCTTCATTAAAATAATGAGAGCATCGCTATAGAACGTAATTAAATAGGTAGGTATAGGTAATGGGATATTTTATACCGCGTTTGATTTAATACTTACTACGGAATGATACGCCCATGTGCTGTTAATTCATTAGGCTTTTCATACCTCGATAAGATTGAATCAGCCATGGTATTTTAACACTAAGGCTACTTGTATCACGGTATAAATTGCCCAAGCAATTACTTCATTGGGCCTCACTACCGGATTGAGCCATTGAGGTGACGCAGGCAGCGTCCTCTCGGTTAACGGTGGTGAGTGTTCTGCGATCCTCAAGCCGCCTGCCAAGCGTGGGGATCATGGCAACCCACCCCTATTAAGGGGTAGGCGTTCGTACAGTAGTGGATGTCGTCTGGCTGGTGATGATGAATGGGGACAAACACACACTCAGTAATTTTATGAAATACTATATTAAATAGATGATTTGCCAAAATGTTTTTCTATAGGTACATCTGTGTGTATAAATAGTTATTTTTGCGAGGAAATGAAAAATCTTAATAAGTAGGTTAAGTGTTACTTAACCTAGAAATAGTCTAATTTGTGCCACGCTGAATCTACCTATACTTTTACAGATCTTTCCCCGAGTATCCTTACTGCTTCTAAGATGCAATAAGCTGGTTCCACACAAAAATGTAGGTCGCAGTGTAACAGCTCACTTGGCATCACTCAGGTAATTTGGAGGAAAAAACGCTTTTGTGGCGCTAAGCGCGAAATTATTGTGGAATTATGGTAAGTTCGCATTGTGAATGTACAATTTAGGGGCGGTAATGAACGGCAGCTTATAGTGACAGGTGGGTGTTTAGATTTCAGGACTGGAGCTCTTTGTGTACAGTCCGAGGTTAGCGTATTTTAGTAGACTAGCGTTTCGGTACGCCTTTAGCGTACGATGTAGCACCATTATTGCTATCCGATGGCGTTTCATATTGTTAACAGACAAGATTCTAAAGGCATAGGACATTTTTAATTTATTCTATCACGGTTATTTATCATGCTAGGGCTTCACCTGCGTGTAATGCCATTATTTAGCGCGGTATTTGATACAGTACGCAAATATGGCCGGGTGTTAGCACGCTAATGTGCTAGTAGCATTATTAATATCGTTAGTCGTTAGGCGATATTCAAAGTCAAATGAGAGTGTGGCCGCCCATGTTTATTGCACATTAATTATTCCGATAACTGGACGTAAAGCGTCACGCAGGTGAAGCCCTAGCATTATTGTTATTTACGGGATATTTACCATGATTATGTTGTGTAACGAGCTCCCAATACAGGGCCGTAGCCAGGGGGGGGGGGCATTGAGGGGCAATTCCCTACCTTAAAATAAGCAAAGTACTGTGAAGCGCCCTTCCTGTAACAACTGCTGCCCTACCTTAAATTCAGGTCTAGCTACGGCCGTGTCCCGATATTTCGGCGCAGTTGCATGCACTATGTTGACTGTAAATAACCTGTAAATAATAGTAGAGCCGTAATTTGACCTAGTTAGTACAGAGGTATGGAAATTTATTACTTTACATGCGTGTGGGAAATGTCCTAAAGCTTTAGTCGCTACTATATCAATTTTAGTAATATCTGGATTAGTTAGCGGCGACTAAGGAGAAACTATTAAAAAAATGGAACCATCGAACTACTTGATAATATTTGATCGTTCTTAGGTACTTGGTAATACTATTTATGTTCAAAATTAGTCAAGCCAATCGCTAATTCTGTTCGCCCCTATGTTGTTTTTACGATACCACTCGGTACCTATACGTGAAAACCTATAGCTTAGATAGCTCGACTTATAATCGAGGGGTTCAAAGCCCGGGCCCGTGCCATTAAGCTCTTCAGACTTACACTCCACTGGCTTTACAATGAGGAAAAATATCGTGAGGAAACGAAAGAGAGCTAGATCTTCCAAGGAAACCTACGTAGGTACGTCCGGGAAAAGTTCAATGATGTGTGTGAATCCAGGTGGATATCTGTGCTAGGGTGGAAGTACAGTGGGGTACTCCCTCGCTAGTTCCCAATCGCCCTTCGAGAACAGGCCACGTCCAAAGGTGGACCATTAAAATGCTGATACTGTACTGGAGTTGATGACCGCTTATCGTAAGAAAGCCCAGGAACAGAAGCTGCTCCTCCATGACGCCGGCAATACATATTGGTCAGATTACCGATCCTCAAATAACGCGAGCGTACCTACGCAAATTAGTACAAGGCTACTGTCTAATGTTGGTCAAGTAGTGTTGTCCAAGCGCAAACATGTGGACAAACGTGTGTATACTGCTTCCCAATGCAGGCGACCGCGTTTTATTTGAGCAGAAAAATCGACTAATCAACATGAGACTTGGCTAGCGACCAATGACAGACAAGCTGGCAAGGCACCAAACGGGCGGTATACCGTGGTACGTACCACGGAAAAGAAGCAGCTGTCATGAGCAACTTGCGGCCGTAGTTCCGATTTGGCAGTGACGTCACGCCTATTTGGTCAGTCTACTAACGTCCGCCTAGAGTAGCAGTCGGTCAGACTAAGACTAAGTTCACACCGCAATACACCGCACGTTTTTCAGTATTCACACGTGATAAATGTATGTGGTTTTTGCAAAACCATGCGCTTCTACGTATTGGTTGGGCACGCGTCCCACTGTGAAAAATATCTTTGATCGCATCTTTGTTCCTCCCTACTTTTGGCTTGCACTTGGCCAGCTACGCAATTAACGATAGCCAACAGCGAGTGCAGGACCTATAACAATCGTAGACAAGGCAACAGCCGAGAGAGAGAGCTAGATCCTCCGAGGGTCGACATGTATGTACAACCGCTTTATTTAAAAAGTCTCTTAAGTTCGTGTGATCCTGCGGGCTTATTAAGTAACTTTTCATGATCGCGATTCGGATCGCAATTTGTCATAATTGTCACTTGTCACTGTCACAGCTTCACGGTATCACGGAGGGATTTCTCTCGCTATCGTTATCGAACGAATGCATTGATTGCCTTAATTAAGCTAAGCAGATCCGTCGGTCTTTTGGCGTTTTGTCCTGCCCTGCAGGTTCAAATGAGTTTTGGCAGTGACAGTGACAAGTGTCCATTTTTGACAACTCGTATCCGAATCGCGATCCCGAAAAGTTACATGATAGCCCCGCTGTTCACCCGAACGATTAAGTTTAGTGATGTAGTTTTACCTAGCTATTTCCTATAATTAGCTGTTTCAATTTATGTTGACGGCTAGTACTCAACTATGTTTAACGACATCGTCAAGACGGTGATGTTTGCTGCAGATGGAACATATAACAGCGTCGTTACGGGACTGGCGACATTGTAGCGAAAATCTAAGGGCTCATTATGGTTGACCGCGTTTTAGGCATGACAGGAAGAGGGTCAATGGTCGTAGAGCAACCAGGGGTCACGCTTTGCATTATTAATGCGAGTATTTTGGTGTTTGGGTGCTATTGGCTTATACAGGGTTACGTGGAAAGAAGGACTAAGCTGGAAGGAGTTTTTTGAACTCATCATTGTGAATAACTTTTTCTATGACTGCACTTTTAAGCTTTTGTGATTTGCACATAGGCAGTCAGTTCGTGACCACGTTTGTTGACACTTAGCCGAAACTTAGAGATAAATAAATATAGATTATTTTATTTTATCATTATCATCAGCCCGGAGACGTCCACTGCTGAACGAAGGCCTTTAGACCGCCACACTCTACGACAACCTGCCATTTGCATCCACCGGTTGCCCGCGACTTTTACAATGTCGTCGGTCCACCTAGTGTGAGGCCTTCCTACGCTGCGTCTTCCGGTTCGCGGTCGCCACTCAAGAACCTTTCTTCCCCATCGGTTGTCAGTTCTTCGAGCGATGTGGCCTGCCCATTGCTACTTCAACTTGCAAACCTTGCGAGCTATGTCGGTAACTTTGGTTCTTTGGCGAATATCCTCGTTCCGGATTCTATCGCGCAAAGTAACTCCGAGCTCTCTCCATTGCCCGTTGCGTGACTCTGAGTTTCTCCAAAACCCAGCAGCAGTTAAAGCCCAGTTTCAGTTCCATATGCCATCATCAAATTGTTTTATGCGTATATATTCCGGAATTCCGGTAGCAAGCGTGGTCTATCAGAGAACTCATGTCGTAGCTTTGGGCTGGTAATGCATCGTCAAATATGCGACGCGCGACGCGACGGTTTGCTTACCGCGTCAAGTGAACCGTATTTTATGCTACTTTGCCAATTAACAACCCTCCATCATCAGCCAGAAGACGTCCACTGCTGTAGGAAGGCCTCCCCGTTAAACGAAGGGGTTGCCACAGTGCCCACACTTTTCAGGCGGCTAAGGGATCGCAGAATGCTCACTACAGTTGACTGAAAGGACGCAACCCTACACGTTTTCATCATCTGTTTGACTACACCCATATGTGGATTACTGATGGATTATCACTGTACCATTCCCAAGTTATTAATTTTGTAAAAATAAATGCGCAAGGTAATGCTGCCAGCCTTTGCACCAGAAACTATAAGTTGGGTTATTTAAAAAAAAGTAAGAAAATTTGTTTTGCAAATTATATTTAATCTAATCAACAAAACATATTTTTTTGCAGAGAACCTTGTTTTATCTTCCATTCTCTTTCAAATAATTCAAAAGAAATACGACTTCATTGTCCAGGTGCGGTTGATTTAACTTCATGTCAAGCTACAACCTTAAACGTATATAAAAAATACATAATGAGGTCAGATTTTGGCACTAGGTACATTGTCAGTGGCACTTCGTTACAATATTTCATGTTTATTGTCCCTTACAACTGCACTCCGCTCATAATGCGGTCGTAACGGTATCGGCCGATCTTTATGGCCCGAATCTAGTGTTTTTGCATAAAACTGGACGAATTTATTGTACACTTTGTTACCACAAAATTGCTGTTGGAGGTACGATTGGCTGTATATTTTTAAATAATACATAGAACATTACATTAAGCAACACAAAAGCATATTTTATTAAGTAAGTATTTAATTAAGTCACATATTCATTTATGTAGTTTTTAATTTTTTAACTTATAGGTAGTTATTATAAAATATGATATTATAGTTAACGTAGGCACCTGCTCGATAAAAATAAGAACGAACAATTTAATGCTCACATTAATATACTTTCGTTTTTTTTTTACTATTTGTGGCATAAGTAAAATGTAATACAAAATAAAATACTAAATGCAAACTGCCCAACCATTGGACACTATGAAAAACTAAAATGTTCAAGCCCACTACCACTGTTCACACAAAAGCACTTGCCTAAAATTAAACAAAAATTAACTTTAATGAACACCCTATAATTTATTATGTTTTTTTATTATTATTTGATTTGATTGTTTTTTTTGTTTTTTTTTTTAAACTTACGTGATTTTGTCATATTTTGTTTTATTTATACGGGAATACTCAATCGGATACTCCGACGCGAAGCAGGACGCGGCCGCACGCACTTCGGGCTATGTTTTCACTCTTTGATAAAGGTCACCGGATGTGATCGAAACTATAGTCGGAGTATCCGATTTAATTAAATGTGAGTATTCTCGTATAAATAAAACAAAACACCCTAGATGTACGTTTATAAGTAGCTACAAAATATATTTTTCACAGAACCATGGAGTAAGTAATGTATTCCCTAGTAACATTTAGATCAGGTAACTTATCTGCCATTCCCACGCCCCCAAAAATGTTGGTTATCCCAACATCCGAGTAGCCTTAAGGAAAATAGTTTTGCGCGTTCCCATATCATACTTTTCCCAAGAAAAGTCCGGGAGATGCGGGACTGTATGTTTACGGATTAGAAAATGATTCTATATTATATTCTATCTATATATATTTGATACTCGTATTGTATATATTTTGCGTAATAATATAATTATGTCGTCGTCGTCAGCCATAAAACTGCTGGGTGTTGCCATAATCTCCACGCTTGGCAGGCGGCTTGGGGATCGCAGAATGCTTGCCACCGTTAACTGAGAGGACGCTGCTGCTGATATAATTATGTAAATTGCATTATTTATAATTACATTATAGATATATGCAAAAAACACAAAATAAACACTCAGCTCACTTGGTAGCATGTCTGCCTCCAGAGCTGTAAGGTGTGGATTTAATCTCCACCTAGGGCAAACATTTGTGTGACGAACGTTTGTTCTGTGACTGGGTGTAGTATGTATTATATTATGTATGTAATTACAAAATGAAAATTGTATATAAGTATTCTATCAGCTATCTACTTTCCATACACAACCTTTGCTTAGTTGGCGGCTAGATGGCGCGCGCAAAATGTATTATTTATTTATATAATTAATAAATAATACATTTTGCTACTATTTATTTATTCGTTTCATTATTGAAACTGTTTTTTTTTAATCGGCATTCCTATCATCATAAGTTCCTACAGCATTTACATACTTGAAAAAATGTTTTAATGGTCCGAAACTCATCCGCAAGGTTTTGCGAACTTGCGAACCGTTGATCCGATTTTCATGAAATTTTATAGTAACCAAATAATTTGTGCAAAGTATGATCAAGTTGAAGTTGAATATGAGGCAAAATGGCCACAGGGCTTAGAAGATATGGGGGTCGCGAGGTCTCAGTTTATTGTGAACTAGTAATTTAAATAAGGTAAACCATAACAAGTTAGGTAAGCCTCTCACTCCCACTAGGTGGACAGACATTGTGGAAGTCGCTGGCAACTGGTGGATGCAAATGGCAAATTGTCGTCAGTGTGGCGGTCTTTGTTCAGCAGTGGACGTCTGGTCCAGGCTTTTGCCAGGAGGCAGGTTCCACCTTTTTTGTATCAGTGAACAAACGCTGCACTGTCTCCCAGCCTAACAATAATGCTGCTGGCCAAGCAATATCCCCCTCGTATACTTGGTCCTCACATTCACTGCAATCTCCTGGGGTTCGGGAGGAGTTACCTGCCTAAAGAGGTATTATTTTTTGGAAAATATTGGCTTATTTAGTCAGATTTTAGGATTTCCCTTTCGTATAAGCTGAAAGGTCAAACTAATAAGAACAAGAGTTTTTGTTACTTTCGAAATTCAGAACTAAGATTTTCTTTACTCTTTCAAACTTTTTAGGGTTTCGTATAGTCATGATGAAACTTTTGTGATGAGATTTCGATGTCTGTCTGTCTCTATGAAGCCATGACAGTTTTTATTTTTTTAGATACCTAAATAAATAACTTAAATAATAAATGATAATTGTCATCGCAACATGTTTTTTCTTGACTAAAGTCCTCATGACGAGTGCGGTAAGTATGGTAGAATATGATAACATGCGTACCCGCAAAGCCGCAGATGAAGTCAAGTTTACAGCTCAATAATGGTTTAATTCGTTTCTGGACTGCTATATTTACGTAACATGAAAATTATTTACCTACTTTGGCAGATTACATATTTTATGTTACCATAAATGGATTTAAAATAAATAACTTTTAACTATTTTAGCTACAGATTTTCCTGAGGGCTCTAAACTAGGCCGAACATGTATTTTGGGGCGCGCTGGCGTACCCGATTCGAATAACAATTATTCATGATAAATTAAATTAAAAAATCTGAAAATATTTTTAGTTAGTTTAGTAAGTTGTGTTAGCCGAACACAACGCAATTTTGATCAATAATGAATTCTCTTATTTAGCCGCCGCGCTTTTTAAATTCAATCAATGTTTATTTAATTTGTCGGGAATTAATCAAACAATTTAACAAAGTGAAACTAAGTTCTTGAACTAGAAGCCGATCAAATAAGATTCTGAACGCAACTAGGGTTTTGTACCACAACATAAAATGTCCTGGGTATATCCTAAAACTGCATGGATGCAGTTTCAGGACATACCGCCGTACCACCTGAGGACAGGCAGCAGCGTCCTCGCGGTTGACGGTGGTGAACATTCTGCGATTTGGTCTTTAATTATATTGATAAAGTTTAAGTTTGTAAATCGGTTTATTGTAATTTTTTTTTGCTCTATATAGAATCTTTAGGGCGAGCCTGACTCACATTTGCCCGGTTATTATAATAATTCATAATAAACTCATAATTTCTAATTAATTCTTGTATTTTTATAGTTATTGGACTAACACACTACACGTTCACATCAAGTTTGATGTTTTAATGTACTTATTACTATTTTGGCGACGAAATTAAAATGCCACCAATTATTTTATTAAAAAATGTGCATTATGTTTTATCTGTAAAAATTACATTTAGCAATTAAGGCTAAAAATACTGCCCATTAGATAAGTAAACCTGTAAATGTAAGTAAGTTGACCTGGGTATGTCTTTAAACTGCAACCAGACCCACCGGAGGACGGGCAGCAGCGTCCTCTTGGTTGACGGTGGTGACCATTCTGCGATCACCAAGCTGCCTGCCAAGCGTGAGGATTATGGCAACACCCCTCCCTCTATTAAGAGGGACGCCTTCGTTCAGCAGTGGACGTTTTATGGCTGACGACGAGATAAGTAAATAATAGTAAATAAATATCAGTGGACATTTCTCACACAGCGCCATCTAGCCCCAAACTAAGCAAGGTTTGTAATATAGAAACTAGATAGCTAGATAGAATACTTATATTATTATTATTTTTTGTAAGTTCGACACATAAATGTTTGCGCTGGGTGGGGATCGAACCCAAGCCAACTCTGAAGGCAACCATGCTACCAACTGAGCTATAAGGCAGTCATTAAAGGTCAGACACATCGTATAACTAAACCTACGTTCGTATACTCAGGGGCATCTTAGATGCCTTTTGGGTACAGAAATTTATAAGACACTCGCCAAATCTAAGTAATTTTCTGGTCATTAGCACTGGCATGATAGCTTTTCCCACTCGCCACTGTCGCCAAAAACTTACAAGGAGTCACTACTACGCCAAAGCTGCTGTAGATAGTTTTATTAGAGACAACAATTCATCATCATCGTTATAATTAATCCAGTCATAGAGACGATCAATTGCTCCCGTATTGGCTCTCATAGTTTTAACATCTCATAGTTTTTTGTGATATCGGGAGCTCATTTCACAACATAATCACGGTAAATAAATAATAATAGAACTATAGTGAACAACCGTGATAGTTTAAAACAGTGTTTCAAAATAAAATAATATAATATAATAATAGTCGCATTTATGTCATGAAATGATGTTATCGAATCGCGAAATTTAAAAGTTCACACTCCACCATAAATAATGTACTTATAGATAAACTTATGGCAGGAATAGATGATTAACTTGAATATTCCAACTTTCTGTTAATACATTCTACCTTTAAATAATTAAAAGCCAATACACCCTTTACCTAGCAAGTGTAGGTGACACACGAAAGATAGGAAAACCCTGTTAATTATTAATTGGTTACAAAGGTCAAAAAACGAGTTTCAAATTAGTACTCGTGTCCAATCATTATTACTAAAAAGGCCTCGAAACTCACCGATAACACCCTTTCCAACCACCACACTCCAAAATTATCCAACAATAAAAATCACTCGATAAAATCTCACAGGCAATGTCATTAATTCACTTTTGAAAAGTCGCGTAAATATTACCGGAAAGTGAAGGAAAAAGCGTCCTCCCCTCACGATGGCTAAGTGCGCACTGAAATGATATAAACCTTCTTGGTCTTGCACCTACGTCCTACACGCTACCGTAGTATTATCCGACCTATTAGAATTTTCCCTCAAACTTTCTCCCTTCTTATTTTGTTCAGGGTTTTCTATTCAGCAGGATAATGCTGTATAGGCGCTGGAAGTTTTCTACCTCGTTAAGAGCGTAAACAAGCGCTGCAATGTTCTAGCTTAGTCCTCATAATGTAGAGTACTTATAGATGCAAGCTAATACTAGGTTTCTGGATTAAAAAGGATTGATTTGATGTTATTTTATCGGAGTAGTTTCTGTCGTTTTAAGTCCCGTCTTGTTTACTTTGATTATTACTACAGAAAAAATAAAAGATAGGTACTATTTTTATATGTGAAAAGTATATGATGCTTCCGAAAAATGGGAGTGGAAATTCGTGTACGGCTTACCCATTATTTACGGGCATTGCTCTGTGGAAAAGCGATAGGTATGTAGAACATCGACTCTACGTACGAATTTGAAGTAAACTTTTCCGCGCCCCTTTTTATTTCAACAAAATTATATACTTTCTCTTTTATTTTTTATAAGATTAATTAAAAAAAATTTAAACGCTTGATTCTCTTATACGGCCTTACCTTAAATAATCTAGATTCTCTTAGTCACTGCTTAAACTTCTCTGTCATTTTCTAGCACGTGCAACTTCACGTCAGAGAGAAGATGGCAGAGCATCTTAAGCAGTGACTGACGGTTGATAAGTTTTTTTTTAAGTAAGGCCGTTTATGTCTATACAAAAATCGTGTATTGTGTTCATTTCACAGTTCATTAATGTAATTTTCTGTGGTTTTAAATTTGTGGTCTTTAATTTCGAGAGAGAGAATGAGACAAAGTGGAATACAACAACTCCAGGCCCCCTAGCACGCGCCGAGGACTAATTGGTCTTTCCCCACGCGGCAACGTGATAAAGCTAGATACGAATACGATATGATATGGATACGGATACGACTGTCTCGTTTTCAAGGGGGGAAAAGAGTGGATATACGTTTATCACGGCTCGCGTGCTAGGCGGGCTGCACTTTACTTTTCTACTTATTTTCTTTCTTTACCTTGTATTGCTTCAAGCAACAATAATCCAAAAATATTTTCATAATTTGTACTACGTAAACATTTTATTTTTTGTTATAAAATTATAAAAAAAATATGTTTATATGCATTTAAAAAACATCATCATGTTTAGTAATCTTATAATGTTTGCTCAATATAAACCGAAGATGCAGTTTAACTTAAATAATCTTAAGTCAAAAAACGTTATCATTAGTACTTAAAAGTACTAAAACGTTCGTAAAATGAGAACTAGCTAATTTTCTGTCAAAATTTCCATCAGACATCCTTACAGCCAGCAATTTGTTTAAAAGCTCATAAAAAGTAACATTTATAGAGAGGAGTTTCCTCATGCTGCTAATCTTTAGAGATGTGCAGATTCCCTCTATTAGCCATCTTAGCTAATGAGAGCTAGCGGAGCGTCAAATTGTCTGGCAAGTTAAAAATAATGAACTTGGCAGGGAACTGCGGGGATTAGCTGGGTTCTGTTTTTTATCCGACTGCTCAAGAATGGGGGTAGCTTTTTCGGATGTTTTAACGGTAAGCATGTTATACATTTGTGCGATTCAGTCACCTTCAACTCGCTGTGCCTGTGCGCCTTCACTATGTGCTGTACGCAGCGCGCGTTTAATTTCGAATGGATGTATGGAAAAACATCGATCTGACTAAGAAAAAAGTTAGGAGTAGAACACTATCTCTTGATAGAATGAGGTTCCACGGGAACAATAAAAAAATGTAAGTATGAGATTGACAGTTGACTATGGCTGGTGCATCGACGATGCGCCACCTAGCGGGAAAAAACCACATTGAATTGAATTGAATTGAATTGACCTCTGAATTGTTTGCTCAACAGAGCGTTGTTGCATTGCAAAAACCTTATCATGTTTTTTGTTGCAAACCTTTGTTTTGTGTTCTTCGACGCTCAGACGTATCCTGTGGGTTTTCTCCCATCAGTCGAAGGGGTTCTTCAGGCAAAGAAGTAAGAGAATCTAGAAACATTTTTGTTGTCATTTGCTTCGTATCTTCAGGAGTCCTTCCTCACTGAAGAACGCCGGTGGAACATAATAACTTGTTAAATATGATGTGGCTTATCATTTTGTGTGGGATATCACAATATTTTACACATCTTTTTATAAAACTTTCGTTTTAGAATCCTTTATGATTTTGTTTACATATCGCTTGACAGTATGACGTTTGAAATGTTGACATTGACATTTCGTAGATTCCTGTAATTTTTTCATTGAGAACAGAATTCATTAGTGTCTTTCCACACGTTGCCAACGCGGACAGCGTGTAAACGGCCCTTTATTGATTTATCGATTCAGAAAGAAAAGTTTTGTTTGTTTTTACGCCGGCAAGTCCTGGCAACATCCTTTTTAACTTTGGTTTTTGATGGAGTAAGCGGGCGAATAATCCGCTCCTGTGAATTAAATACCACACCGCAGAATAGTAAGTTATTTTACTTGGTTTTCAACCTGATTCGTTGCCCGCTGGAGATTGAAGCGAGGATTATCATTTTCACTGATTTCCACAGTACCTGGGATGTTTATCGGGCAGAGAATGATAGCATGGCAGCCAACAATTCCATGAGGTCCAAAGCGGTGGATTGGTAAGAAACCCATCTCGTCTTGTTTCCAAATCCACTTACCTAAATTATAATAGAATTAGAAGTAACGTCGTTGTCTCATTGTTGCAGATTCCGCCGCTCTTTTGTCTTGATTTAGTGTTTAAGTGCTTGTAAAGCGTCCATGTCTGCGAAGTGACTCGTAGTCTACCATTTTGATTTCGACGTCAATGCGTCGCAATAACAGTTAGAAGAATTTAGAAGCAGAAATATGTTTTGGTGAAGCTCAATTAATCAATATTAATGCTACGCGCATTTGGTATGTCAATTTTCCCTTAATTTTCCCACGTCAGTCAAGTGTCTACAACGAAGAAAGAACCTAGAATGTTTTTGAACTTTAACTAGAAATTATGTGATCAAGAATTGTAAATTTACCTTCAACGAGCAGAACTGGCCCTTCTGTCTCAATCCTTTGGTGTAACTTTAAAACTTAGAACTACAATGTTAAAGGTTTAACTTATCTATACTTAACCTAGTACCTAAGTACTTAATTTTACATTGTTTAACAAATGTACTAACCTAATAGAAATATCTTAAAGAATGTACCTATAACTAACAGAACCGTCATTGATGTACAATGGTAAGAAATTGAAGAACATATTTTACAATACATAAGATTTGGACGCTAATTCCTTGTCTCATTTCCCAGCATTATCGTGCTGGTGGCGCCCTTGTTAGAATTAGTTATCTCGGATAGGTAGGTCTAACCCCATCTCACCCGCCAGAGGCAGGCCCGCAGAGCGCACACAGAACCCACTACCCCTCGAGCTAGCCGTTCACCACACCGGTGACCCGGTAAGGTAGCAGCGTACACATTAAATCCTTTGACATTAAGTCATGCCATTACATTGCTTTCAGAACGCCGCTCTTATCTCAAATTTCGAGTCACTATTTTTAAATCTTAGTAGCAATGTGTCTCTTGTCGTGTTCCAGATTAATCCTAAATAAAAAATTGGAACTAAATATTTACTTAGGTATATCAAAAAATAAAAAATAAACTTTTTTTTGTATGGTGTAATATGCATATTATGTTTTCTGTTCTGTTTTACATTCATGTCACTGTTGATCTAAGTACCTAAAAATTATCATCCAACTATCATGACGTACTATAGTTGATATGCGGGTCCATTATCTGACTGCGGACCTCTAACAAAGAGCGTCGACCTGCTTTAGTACCTATACTATACGTACTGTGAATTTCCCCAGTTCACACTTTACAATAGGGATGAGTTGAATACAAGTGTGATCAGACAAAAACACAAAATAATAAATGAGGTTCGTAATAAACTATCCACTAGTAAAAGTCCGTAAGTCATCAAAGCAATCGGTAATCATCCAATCATATAAAAAAAATAACATTAAAATCAAAATGTACATCTTATGGCTAACAAAACCGGCCAGTCATGTCCGGACAAATGAAAAAATCGAATTGTCAAACATTACACACAATCGATATCAATGGCAAATGTCAAATTTATCTGTCGGTAAAAAAAACTGTTCCATTATAGCAGTGCAGAACGGTTTTTTACTAAGCATCGTCTAAAAATCGGAGCCGATAGTGAGATCCAAAAGGCTAATCATCAGCAACCAGAAGGCGTTCTGCTGGACGAAGACCTCCCTTAACAAAGAGGGGTTGTCATTATCTTCACGCTTGGCAGCTGGCCTGGGGATCACAGAATGCTCACCACTGTTAACCGAGAAGACGCTGCTGCCCGACCTCCGGTGGTTCTTGGTGCAGTTTTACGACCAGGTCCTGTAATAACTTCAGTGGAATTATGTACTTAATGGTGTTGAAAATTTTATTTTTATCTGTCTTCATAAAGTTTTTGAGAGAGTCCTCCGGTGGTTCTGGTGGGTCTAGCAGTTCTAGGGAATAACCTGGGCAAAAAGACTAAAACAATACAATACAAAGTATCGTCTAAAGTATTCCTCAACTCATTTCTATTTCCAGTATTACATCTAGAGTAACTGAACTGAGTAGAATCTGCATTCAGTAATTGGCAGTGGATGTGGGAGAGAAGCTTCACAGGTCCACTACTCGTAACAAAATCGAACGACACGAAACTTACTTCGGAATTCAGCTCTCTCGATTGGCGAATGCTGTCGAGAACATGTTTATGATACTTGCTACTGTTAGACTGCATTTTATTTTCATAACTAGCTATGTAGCTTAGCAAAAAAAAAAACAATAGGAGCGCCACTATCGCAAATACTATTTATCCGGAGCGTCACTAGTTTTACTGGTCACAGAACCAGACAGATGTGACAGACGTTGTCGGATCAGTTACAACTGGTAGTTCAAATGATACAACTTTGTATCTCTAGTACTACCAGTTGTAACTGTTTCTAATATTTCTAATCACTACCAACTTTTCAAGCCGCCTGCCAAGCGTGGGGATTATGGCAACACCCCTCTCTATTGGGAGGCCTTCGTTTAGCAGTGGACGTCTTATGGCTGACGATGACCAACTTTTTAATTTTATAGTTTTTGATGTGTAGCCTAATGGGAAGACCACGATTTGGAATCGTGAAGTTGTGGTTTCAAATCCCGGGCCCGTACCAATGAGCTTTTTGGAGTTTATGTACGGATTTTCATATCACTGGCTTTACGGTAAAGGAAATCATCGGAAGAAAACCTGCATACGTCCGGAGAAGAAATTCAAAGGCGTATTAAATTCAATAGACGTCATGTTTCAATGTATTCTGGCTGAACCCACAAGTGAGGCAGCGAAGGGGCTGGTCATGCGTAGATTTTTTGTACGTTTAGTACGTCGGAGAATGACGATAGGATGAATTCACACACTCATGTGATTATCCACATTGCCAGGTAGGAAAAAAGTTTTCGCATTCAGTCTTGTTGCCAAGGCTGAACCTGACAAAAAATATAAAAATATTCGCGTATTCGATTGCAACGTTGTGTCAAAATGTCGAAGCAATCTATGAAACTTCAGAGATTTAACCACTTTAACGAACTAACATTAAAATTAGCATTAAAAATAGACTTTCAGATCGCGTTGTATTAGATTTTATTTTTCTTTGATTCAAAATGTATCACGTTTTTGTTAAGCTCACATGAAATATATTTCGCTGGTGTTAATAAAGCTGTAACCGCGAGTAAAGATTTTATTCGTAAAATGTTAAATCCCACTGTCTATCTAGCATCCGGTTATACTTAACTCCACATATATATTTTTTGTCCAGCTCAGGAATGTTTGCTAGCGGCCAGTAGCTCTTCATGTTACAATTTAACAAGATTGCAAAAAGGTCATTTCAGCCCATTTGGCTGCTATAATCATAACTGACTATCTATATCTGATCTGACTGATCTATATCTTCGAGTATATTACCATTGGAGATGCCAATGGTCAATGTTTGACAAATAAGGTGTTTATCGACGCTTCTTAGTGTTATTGATGTCATTCAATGTGTGACGTAATCAGGCGCGGATCCAGGATTTCGTTGAGGGGGGGGCAATTTTTGAGTGGTGAAAAAACCAAACAAAATACCCCCCCCCCCCCCTATATCTTCCAGAAAATTCGTTCAAAATTAAAAAAAAAGAATCTTTTATTATACTACTTGTATTTTTACTGCCTTACATGCCTGCAGGGCTAAAGTGGCTACGTAAGCCCCGCTACGCTCCCCGCAGCACATAAAATCGTATACACACCACGGAGCAAGTAAACAGGCCTCAGGTCTCATGTTTGTCACCCTCGGCTTTGCCTCGGGAGATATATACATGTAGCCTGAGACATCCTTTGCTTTTGCTCCCTAGGTGAGTTTTTTTTTTTCAATATTGTCTTGCAATGGCAATGACCGCTATTTCGTCTGATGTTAAACGAAGATGCAGTCTAAGGTTTTGCAAGCTTGCCTAGAAGAAACCGATTCATTCGCGACTTTAAGAATGAATCGCAGTCTACTGTTTAGCAATTCCCAAATAAAAGGGTGGAATCGAACCGTTTTGTGCGTATTTTTGAAATATGAACCATGAAACAGGCCGCTTTTTAGAGCTCCTGGCCTTCTGATAGTAGAACGGACAGGGTGGGACCAGATCATGCAGCACCAAAATATATTTTCCGAAATGTAACCGATAATAAACCGATAGACAGCAACTTTGCGTCGATTTTCAAGGCTTTGGAGCTTAGCCTGAACAAATGACTCCCTTGTTTTAATTGACTCCTTTTGATTGCTACGCCTATGATTTTCTTGGCGCGTTTTTCAATAGACTTACGCCTCGAGCTGGTCGCCTTGACCGATCCATCCCAGAGGTGCGTGCAGTAATCCTTGTACGACAGAACTTGTGCTTGATATAATTTGAGCAACTGTTCCGGCGTGAAGTGCTGTCACACCTTAGAGAGAACATTTTTTTTTGTACCTTTTGCGTTTTAGCAACCAATTGAGCCTTTGACTCAATATTGGATCCAAAGTTGAGGGTTGGAGTCAATTAATGTCCAGTGGTTAAAGCCCTCTGATATCAGCACGGATACTCATTTCGGAAAGTAGGAGCCAGATCGGATGGCCTCTTTTTGGCAGAGAACAGACACGCCTGGGTCTTAGCTGCATTGAACTTGACCGACTTGACGACTCTTTTCCTGCTGCACATTAACAATCTGCTAAAGCACGGTAGGTACCTTTGGGTACACACACGACAGCACTGTTGTAGAGCTCTCTACAACAGTTCTGTCGTGTGCCCATACGTATGCGATGCATAAAAAAGTGGGCTAGAAATCCAGTGCGCTTGAATTTGTCCCTTAAGGCAGTCTCGGATTGGGGCGATGCCAACCTGCACCCTTATCATGGACGTTCGTGATTCTGATTGCGAGCGTGCGCGAGCGGGAGGGCGCATGGCGCGAGTAAGTTCGTACAAGCAGGATGGCATGCTTTCGCAATCAGAATCGCGAACGTCCATGATAAGGGTGCAGGTTGGCATCGCCCCAATCCGAGACTGCCTTAAGGGACAAATTCAAGCGCACTGGATTTCTAGCCCACTTTTTTATGCATCGCATACGTATGGGCACACGACAGAACTGTTGTAGAGAGCTCTACAACAGTGCTGTCGTGTGCGTACCCAAAGGTACCTACCGTGCTTTAGCAGATTGTTAATGTGCAGCAGGAAAAGAGTCGTAGAGAGCAACGACCCCTGAGGAACACCGGCATTATAATAATAATAATAATTTTAATTGGCATTGAAAGCCATTTGTTTGGTCGAGCGGCCATCAACGACCACTCAGATCCATCAGCCCATCAGGAAATACGAAATCCAAGTAATGAAACCAGTGGACAAGCCATATGAGGAGAGCTTGCTAATTAGGCTGCCATGCCGTACCCTCGAAGGCCTTCGAGACGTCGAGGGAAACAGCAACCGCTTCCTCGTGTTTCTCGATAGCCTCACTCCAGATGCGAATAGCATACGCTAGAAGATCTCCAGTAGACTGGTTTTGGCGAAACCCATACTGACGATCTCTGAGGAGGTTATTAGCTTCTAGGTATGACAGGAACCCATTGCTGAGGACACGTTCCATAATCTTGCAGAGTGTGGACGTATCTGGGATAGGACTGTAGTTGGCATGGTCGGCATAACTACCTTTTTTGGGCACAGATTGCAGGTTAGCAAACGTCCATGTCCTCAGAACAATGGCTGGAATACCAACAGTGCCATATCCAGTTTCCGTAATTAGTCAAATCGTCGTCAAGTCGTCTTCAAGTTTAATCAGCACTGGCTTTGAACAATCCCAGTGCTTTGTTGAGAACTTGACAACGATTTGACTGGAAACTGGATAACGTTCCAACACTTTTTGTGTTCTTCACTTGTTTTTTTTTGTATGGAGAAAAAATAAGCGGTCCTCGTGAATGTATGGCGAGCCTTAAATTTTCAATACAAAAAAGCATAATTATAAAAGAAAGTTAACCGGTTTCCGTAAGTTTTCAAGCAAAAAAACTATTCAGCATGTCAGTTTAAAAAAAAATATAAAAACACACAATGCATAATAAACTATAGATATATTGCTCTGCCTTGCCAAAAATGGCAAAGATGACCAGTGCATATATAGATTCCAGTGAATTGTCTAGTAGTGAGTGATTCGGTGAATTTCAGTCGCGCGCGGATTGACAAGCGCAATGCCGAAGTGGTCTTTGAAAAGGTGAAAATAACACACTAGCGATGTTTTTAACAGCAATTTCAAATGAAAAACATTGATCGATCGATGTATTTAATCTACATAATATAAGTTAGCAATGAGTTATTAACGATTTTTGTAAACAAGTCTCTATGAGGAATTTTGATGATGGCGCCAGGGGGGGGCAATTGCACCCATTGCCCCCCCCCCCCCCCTGTATCCGCGCCTGGACGTAATGGTTAATAACACACGGAGGATTTTATAACCAAAATTCACATCTAAAATTAGTTTTTGTGTATGTAAACTTGTCGTGATTGATATCAAATAAAAAGGCTAAAAATAGGATTACGCGTACGGATTAAAAATAATCACACCACTAGCTTGTCAGTAAAGGAGGAAAGCATCGTGAAACCAGGAAATAATCGGAGAAGAAACTCAAATGGCAAGTGAATCCTCTAACCCGCTGTTAAAGGCTGAATTAAAACGACTTAATCAACTGAACTGAAAATGGACAAAAGTTTGGATTTATAAATAAAAATATAACAAATAAACTTCGTTTTGGCATCGCACTTTGCGCATTCTCCCATTGTCCAATCTCAACAATTAGTCACTCGAAATTAGTCCTATTGGAGTCGAAGTTAAAAAAAAAAAGTAAAGTTAGTAAAGTAGTAAAGTTGTGACTACTTTACTTTAAGCTTTTACTGAGCTTTGAAAACAACACGAAAAGACATGTTTCAAACAATATTATATCCATCCAACCCACTGGAGTTACTATGCCAGCGGCCCAGAGCCTCGCTCCGTTATTTCAAGGAGCTGGGTTGGCTCGGGTAGACGCTGGCGGGGGAAATGCACAATACACCCCAAGCGGGACGTCAGTGCAGGACTTATCGCCCCCGCAATGAATAATAATAAGAATATTATATCACATGCCCAAACTCGTACATGCAATTCAACACATAATGAAAAAAACACATCATTTATTATCATCAATTCGCAAAAAAAACACTAGTTTAAGAAAATAATAGAATGCAGCGTTATGACTTTTCCATGTTCCCGCCAAAACTCCAATAAAATATTGCGTTGTATTGAATGAGTACATTGTCACTTCGTAAAACTATACTGATTACTGAAGCCAACCAAATATGGTGCAACAAGGAACTCGATTCCCCGCAAGTGAAATTATTACACCCCATAATTATTACACATTGTAGTTCTCGTTATAACTTGTCGGTGCTTAAATGAAGGGCTCCCAACTTGGACCAGACTTCGAGTGGCTTTATACACAGTTTGGGACGTGTATAGCGGTGGTTAATTAAATGTGGACATCGATTAGTAGTTCGATATTGTTGCTTAGGTGCTGGAAAATAGATACAATGCTCTTGTTTTAAACTTAGTTCGCAGATAATTGAGGGCTCATATTCGAACTTTTGCACTAGCTTACAAAATTTCATAAAGGTCGGATCAACGCAACAGTTCAAAGTACCTATAGGTACATACAAATGCCCTACTCCAGTAAACTCGGAGACCTTCGCTTCGCTTGATCAAATATCGTGGCTTATCTATGATTGCACCTTATTGCAATTTATACGTATATACGAAGCATTTTTAATTTAACGGGGTAATACAGTTTTTTTGTAATACCAGAGTTTTTGTGTGCCTTTTGCCACAAATATATATGTTAATTATAGTTTTCACTGTGTGGTTGATTATCATCAAAAAGTTAATAAAAATACAATTCTGTTTTTTTCCTTGCAAGTGTAATGAAAAACGTCGTATGAAACCCATGTGCATCATTACACTCTCGGCTCCCTCATCGCATAATACCGCCTTGAGTGTAATAAGCAACATAGCACATTTTATCACAAATCTACTGTTATTATATGACTTTTGACATTCTCCAATTGTTAAAACTTGATAAAACCTATTTTATAAGCTTTGTGCAGATCCCCGTGCTAAATTATTTAAGACATTTTGTGCTCACTCCATTTTGTTTCACCAAAATAAACTAC
Organism: Erannis defoliaria; assembly: GCA_905404285.2. Taxonomy (NCBI): domain Eukaryota; kingdom Metazoa; phylum Arthropoda; class Insecta; order Lepidoptera; family Geometridae; genus Erannis; species Erannis defoliaria. The sequence goes on along the minus strand of FR990066.1, from coordinate 1,876,410 downwards.
AATTTCGGTTTACGTAACCTGCATAACTTATTTTTCCGTCAAAATAATTATTATTAATTTTATGTGGCTTCCGTGTAAAGGAACCGATCGACCGAGATATGCAAATGCTTGGTGTAAAACGTCGGTCTATTTCAGGGTTACAGTCCGGCCAGCTCAGCTGAAAACTAGAGTAGGAGAGCCAATACCGCATTGCTGAATAAAATTGACAAACATCCTAATAACTTTTTGTAGTTCTGCCATTTAGCCACCGGAACAGATAAGCTGGTGGCACTGTGAATGAAAAAGGGCCTTATTTCAAGGATTTTAGGTAACTTTTTATGATAGTTCAAGCCAATAAAGATTTTTTTTTTTACGTATAGAGCTTAAGAAAACTCACGGTAGACCTTGTCATTTTTTTAAATAGATTTAATTAAGTGCCAAAATACATACATTTTTAGCCGACTTCTAAAAAAGAGGAGGTTATATGTTGGACGGTATGTATTTTTTTTTTATGTATGTTCGATTTCGTCGTCAATTGTGGACCGATTTTGAAAATAATTTTTTTATTTGAAATGGTATACTTCCGAGGTGGTCCTATGTGAATTTTAAGTCGGTTGGATTTATTTTGAAAAAGTTACTTGTACTTTTTTACTCAACTAACGTACGTGTCGTATGTGCACGACGAGTTATATGTGCACGAATCAACTAGAAATAAATATATTGTAATAAATTGGTACATTATCTATACGAAGTTTTTGGAATAAGATTTGGATAGAGTAGGTAATGCACAGGCAATTGCACTCCGCTAACTTACAGGGCTAATGATCTTTATTCCCACGTATTCTCTCATGATTTTCTCAGTGGATTATTATGTCGAATATTAGAAAGCAATTTTTATACAATGTACAACAATTCGCTGCATTGTACCAGATTTTCACTTTACCAGTTACGCGAATTACTATACCCGTGGACAGTATTTCTACGCTGGTTCTCGTATGCGACAGTCAGATCGAACGAAATATTTATTTACCTAACCCATACAGAAGTCCAAATGAGGAAGCATGATGATTACAACTGAGGTTTATTTTAGAAACAAATGTTTTGTTTGACTGCCACGTGGGGAGTGGGATGCGGAAGTACAGCCACCGACAAAAGTGTTATGGGTGGTTAAAAATTTTTTTTTGTTCTTTTGTGAAAGAAAAAGCCTAACTCCAATCCTGTACAGATAAAGTTATCAAGCTGTCGTTAAAAGCTAAAATAAAATCCAAAAAATTAACCACGTATTTCGACTTCAATTTATAGGCATTGCTTAAAAACGTTTGATAAGTTAGCAAATGTCATTTAACTTCAGCGTAAAACCATTATGAAGTGCGCAAAATTAAGTAGGTAACGTCAATTGACTTGTGCTTTTTAGGGAAGCTCATAAAATTTCAGACGATGTTGTATTTTTGTAGAATTTATTGCAACTGCTAGCGATAATGCAGCCAGAAGACTTTCACTGCTGGACGAAGGCCTTATATGGAGGTTTTGCCATAATCCTCAAGCGTGGCAGGCGGCTTGGGGATCGCAGAATGCAATCTGCTAACGATAATACGATAGCTTTATCTATATCAGACAGTAGTTAAGCATGTAGCCATTTACTTACATTTACAATCCTTGCTCTGATCTGACCATTCCTAGCAACAAGAAAAAATCCATTTCTAGTATAGGCGCTGCCGCGCCGGATACCAAAAGCACACAGTCACACACACACCTCTCTGGCGAGGCTGAGACCTCCCCAAATAGCCAATCAGATCAACCTACTAGGGCCTATACTATAGGCACAGCCCTTCGGGGGTGCCAGGGCAAGTCTGTCCCCACTCCCGGCGACGGCCAAGCCTAGGTACGCACTTTATGAGTTTTAAAGTGCCCTTGTGCTAATCATCTATAAAAACAGTCTAGCGCCATCTGATCTGCGCTTGCTTAACGTCCGGTGACCGATGCCGGAGGCCGATGAGGCCAACAGCAGAAGTAACGAATAAAAACAAAAAATAAACTTGCTAGGCAACTAGTGCATTTAAGATAAAAAAAATCGTTCATTGTATAGTATGAATCCAATGAATGAGTATGAATGTCAATATGATAAACAATTATCATTCTAGAAAAATACATTTTCGGGGGCACTTCTGTGTTTTCAAATTAAAACCCACTAATAAAATAATTGTTATGAATAAATAATAATCAAATTTGTAAATAAACTAAATATAAATCTTCCCGTCCATGAAATTTTGGGTTCATAATTATATTTATTTATAAGAACAACAAAAATAGTATCATGACAGTCACCAAGCCGATACTGTTGTTACAGATAACTAACTAACTTTAATCTTATAAAACTTATAATAAAATTATAATTATGATAATTAAGCTTGTGAGCCGTCTTTGTGAATTCTGTCAGAGTACACGAAAAATATCCAATTCCTTAGAGATTAAGTTCAACATGGTTATAGCGCGTGACGTATCAACTCAACGTATCAACGTAGTGTATCAACTAACTCAAGGTATCGACTATAACAATAAAAATCTTTATCAACGACTGTACATTGACAGAAATCGTGTCTATAAAAATATATTTTATTACGAAACCGACAGCAAAGTCGATATTTTCAGAAACTATTTATATTTTCTAAGCGTTATAAAAACTAACGACTTGATTTACTAATTAGTGCTGCCACCAGATTCATCTGTGTCATCGCTACGGATTTGAATCTGTAACTGTTCTTTCTATTCCACCTCGTCTGTCAGAACAATGCCATAAAAGTTTCTAATATTAGTAGTAAATAATAGTCGTCCCGTACTTTTTATAGAGTTGCGTTTGCCCGTTAACTCATCTGAATCAGTAAGGAAATAAATACAAGTAAATCAATGACCTAAATTATAAAATGCTTTTTTATTGGGTATATTCCACGTTTCAAGCACATTTTTTTAATGCAATCGATCATTAGTCTACAGTAGTATCAGGTAGGGGCACATTTAGCGGAGCAAAAATATGGCGGTTACGCAGATTCGTGCGTGTCAAGTTTCGATTTTTGAAGTTTTTCTCAGTTTACTCGAAAAGTATCGATATTAATAATTTTCAACCAACGAAAGTTCTCTAAAATACTATTATCTTTCAATAAATGCTTCTTTTAATGTGACTATGTGCTGTAATTAGGACATATAACCGAAGTATCAAAATAGGCACAGTTTTGGTTTTTTTTTTCTCGAGGAAAGTTTTTTCAACCAACGAAATAACTAAGTCACGATGTTCTTCTGTAACATATATATATTTTTTGGCATTAATTATAGCAATTTGACTAAATAACATTGATTTTTCGAGGGGCAACCTTGGAATACAGAATCCTTAATGGTTTTGCGTTTGACCGCTATCATATCGCGAAGATACGATCTACGATGGAAGACGGTTAGCTAGAAAATAGAATCACTCGTGACTTAACACACCTAGATAGTAAGTACCTATCGGGGAAGAATACTTGGGAAGCGCATTCCACTCTTACGCTTGTTCTTCTGCCAGAGAGTCTACTCCTCCAAGAGTTTTACCACACAACCACAACATACACACAAGCAGCGACAATGATAAAATGAATGGGCGGGAAATAAGCGCACGGATTTTGAAGACTATATGTTGAGCGCCAGCTCTCCACTCGCGTCAGTCATACTTTGTCTTTGCGACATGCGAGCCGTACGATACGGCAATACAAACTTCTAATACGTGTACATGTGTTCCCTTATTGTCATGCAATAATTAGATTCGGTATCTCTGTTTTCTGGCAAACGTAATATGCATACTTTTAGCTAGGTATGCTTGATTGTGTTGACTTGTTAATTTTGAACGATTTGCATGCGCTGGGCCCGTCCATTCCATTATCACTGTCGCTGCATACAAGCTGTTGTTTTGCATCCTCGCCATATTTACAGAGATAGATTAACTCATCGTTATGAACAGCTTTTACTATGGGTCCAACCATGACATCGCTAAAAAAACAGCTGTTCCATAAATGTTGTCTAAAGTCAATTAACTTTTTGTATGGAACAGCATATATATTTTGTTCGGTTTCAGGTTTTATGCCATAGTATAAGATTTTCATAACGATGAGTATATCTATCTCTGTAAAAAGGCGAGGATGCAAAACAACAGCTTGTATTTGTTATGTGGTCTAATCAAAAACAATAAGAAAATGGAATTGACCTGTAAAAATTTAAATATTACCGTGATAAGCCATAATCCAGGCCTGGATATGATGATGGATTGGGGAAAGATGCGCATTCCACTGTTTAGTAGTTCGCACAATAAAAGTGGAATCAAATTGTTTCGTTCGTGTTTTTGTGAACATATAACTATATCGCTTTTTTCTGGTTGTTACACCTAACCTCCCCAAGGTAGTAGGATACCCTACTGGTAGGTATCGTCGTCGTCAGCCATAAAACGTCCACTGCTGGACGAAGGCCTTAATAGAGGGGTGTTGCCATAATCCCCACGCTTGGCAGGCGGTTTGGGGATCGCAGAATGGTCACCACCGTTAACCAAGAGGACGCTGCTGACCGTAGGTATAGTTCGAATTAATTATTTCTTAAAACTCCCACTGATTTAACGGTATTGAAAGCAACCTAAACACTTAGATAGGGCGTGATTCTACAAGTACCAACTAAAATTAAATTATAGATACTATAAGTATTAAAATTCGTAGAACCGGGCGACCCTTATCGCGCCTTAAGCCGTTTATTAGGACCGAAATTGCTTCAGAAAATGTCTAAACTCTGATAATTTTTATTGACACCACCCCTAGAATATGAAAAGCACCGTTAAGGTTCCCGGTTAATCTGTCCCTTTCTTACCTTCTTTTAAAGACTGACGTGTAACTAGGACAGTAGCCTCGAGATTTATGTAGGGTAATCCTGAAGATGTGGAATGAAAACATTACGGTGTATTTTTATCGTAGCTGTATTTTTAGCTATATTTAGAGTAATCTGTAATTTTTGGGCAGGATATTTTTTTTGTGTTTTTATTTTATTTTAATAAAAGCAAATAAAGCTTACGGAGTAGCAGTCTAATTAGTGTTAAGAGTTAGTTTTACAAAACTTGGTTTTATGCCTTACCTCTTAGAGAATTGAACGGAGGTTGGGTACTTCACCACTGCACTTACCTATATCAATTAATATAGTTCTATAGTGCATACTAGCAACAATTAAATAGAGCTAAGTCCTATAAAACTGTATCCAGAACCACCGGAGGCGTGGAGCGTCCTCTCGGTTAACGGTGGTACCTAAGCATTCTGGGATGCCTGCCAAGCGTGGGGATTATGGCCATTAAGGGGGAGGCCTTCGTCCTGCAATGGATGTTTTCTGGCTGTTCATGTATAGTGAAATCACACAACATTTTATGGTGAAACACGTGAAACATGTATGTTCGTGTTTTGACCAAAGCACTATAAGATTTCTACATCTCATGTACAGTCTACGTATTTATTTGGGACTTGGACCTGGTCGTGACTTGCTCCGTAACAGCCAAAGTCAAATGGATATGACTGTCATTTATTGGCTAAAGTGATACTTGATATAATATATATACTTGATACTAGCAAATGGACAGAGTGCGACGCCATAATCCTCTTAAGAGGAAGGAAGAACCACATCACTGATGATAGCTTGATACTTTTTTCTATATTTGACAATATACCAAATGCACAAAGCACATCACTACAATCATCCCAGAAATAATACAATAAAAAATAAACTCAGTCTGATTTTTCTATACTTTTTTATTGGTATTTCTTAGTTCCCAAAAAATACCTAAGAAAAAGAGAAAATAGAAAACCCAAGACAGTAAAGGCGGGGAAGTAAAACTAACTGTAAACGTATTCACAGGGCGTTCAAAAAATTTATGTTCCTCTCGTAACTCACGGAGAACCATTGAGTGAACATAAAAGAAAACTTGTAGCAAGTTTCCTGCAAGTAGCTTTTGTTTGATCTTTGGGCGAAATGTTTTAGAATTTTTTTTGGTGCTGGTTACCTATTTGTTTTTATTCTTAGGATTTTCTAGTGCTAAGATAATCCAATTGTTGTATAGAAAGTTAAAAAAGCTCAAAGGGTTTCTCTTCTAAAAAACATAAAGACAAAGATTGTTAAACACAAAAAATATTATATTAAGTATATAAATAAAGGCCAAACAAAAGATTAAAATTATAGATTATATTCTACTAATATCTACTATAAATGTGAATGTTTGGATTATTGTGACTCAAACACAAAAACGGCAGAACGGGTTTAATGAAATTTTGTATAGTAACTATAAAGGTAGGCTGCTTTTTATTCCAGGAATCGCGGATGAAACCCTGGGCCAATGCTAGTAGTATAATTATGTTTAATTTATAATAAAAATATATTCCATGGAAATTCTACGTAAAATTCAGTATTTAGGTACTTATATTTAATAAACACATACATTGTGTATGTGTCATATAAATATCACACACGAATAAAGTATGATATATAATTATAATTCAAGGCCGAACAGCCGAACACCCACATCCGATCAGCCCGTTAAAATAAAACACTTGTTTACCCAAATCGATCGATCAGCTAAACAGAAAGTTCCATCGCTCATCTACCCACAAAATAGAAAACATAACGTACACAATTAGCGGATGATTTTCCGCACTTCGACGCGTATTCACAGGGGGATGCTAAATGATCGATGGACGGCCCAGTGCTGTGGGCGCCGGGCGGCAGAGGCAGGCATTTCGCTCTAGTTACCGCCGACACAGAATAGGTAGTAATAGTGGCGCAATGGATTGGCGATCGGCGGTTGTTTTTCTGGTAGCGTTCCATTGTTTATTGAAGGTCTGCAATGCAGAACTAACATAGGAAGTGTGACGTATTCAATACACATCCACTTTTATTTCGATTACATTTTGCCACATGAAGATTAAATCCGTGAGTCAATGATCGCTTAGATAACGTCAGCAGTTTGTTGTTCCAAAAAAACTGAATATTGAATAACTATTTATTGAAAAATTTACTAATTGATATTATATGTATTTAGATTGATGCTATTAAATAACAAATCTCTCGGGAGAATATTATTATTTTGGAATATTTGAATTATAATAAAATAATATTACTGCATGTACAAAATTAGCTCTAAAATAATTAATTCTCAACATGAATCACCATTAATTATTAAGTATATATCACTGAAGTTATAAGCTCAACAACTTAAAACAGAAATATCAATATCACTCGACTCTCTCAATCTCGTTCATGGAACAAATATTATTTTCGTTTCATAAAAGCCAAGCTTTTAACGGTACAAAAGAAGTGAGCAATTGCGGCAAGCGCCACGGATGCAGCGGGGCGGCAAACGGTGCAGTTTGGACACCCTGTGTATACAACAGAAAATTAATTTCAATTTATAGCGCTCGGGTTTTATCACTATTCGGAAGGAAGGTTTTATCTTTGTAGCAAAATAAAAATAAAACTTCCACGTTAACTTTATGTGTGTTAGTAACGGTGCATAGTGTCACTAGGTTTAACCGCGATATTAAACCTAATTTTCCGATTATTCCAGACAAATGTTTCACGAATACGGTTGACGGGAGCAAACGCTATAGTTAATGTCCTTTGATTTTAATTTAATTTCACCAACACCACAAGAATTTTTTAAAAAACCTTTCAAATGTCACAATAACTGTTGTTGGCTACCACTACCTTGTTCTTCTATAACTGTAACTAAGTGACGAGATGAGCAAGTCCCTAACTTGATGGTAAGCAGCTCTTCCGAATAACAGCTCAGCAACAAAACTCTAAATCAATCCAAAACTTGAGCTCACTTAGTAAAATATTTATACCAACTTTCAATCCAAATAAAATTCACAATAATTATGTCTGTTCTCATACGCGTCAGACAGTCCTAAACAAACTTCCCATAAGCGCCAGTTCCCCATGTTTTCCTTATCATTTTTCTCCATTAGAGCAGTTAAAAGATTTATCCTTTATTTTTACGACACCGGACTGTACAGGTAAAACATACACGGCTCGGTTACTAAAACTACATTTATATTCCGGGAATAAAACTAACTTGAGTCACTGAGTAAAAATTACGTGCAGAGAGACAGCTTCCATCTGTGATAAAGTGGATACCTACCCGCCCCACCCGTACGGCCTACCTAGGAAAATTATACTCTAAGGCTAAGGTGATAGAGATAAGATACAGTTCATGCGAACTCTATTTTCGAGTTATGTTTTATGTGCCCAAAATTTTGGCAGATTTTTTCCCGCTAGGTGGCCCATCGTCGATGCGGCCATTGTCAACTGTCAATCTCATACATTTTGTTGTTTTTTTTCCTACAATTTAATGGTTTTACTCTTATTAGGGACCTGGGTAATCTGGATATGTCCTTAAACTGTAACCAAACCCACCGGAGGACGGGCAGCAGCGTCCTCTTGGCGGTGGTGAGCATTCTGCGATTCCCAAGCCGCCTGCCAAGCGTGGGGATTATGGCAACACCCGTCTATTAAGGGAGAGGCTTTCGTCCAGCAGTGGACGTATTATCGCTGACGACGACTCTTATTAGACTCGTATTACCAGGGAGAATCTGCATATACTTGTTTGTCCAGCAATCCCTTGCCTTGCTAATGAGCTATTTTTCAAACATGAATTTTAAAAAAGTAGTTTCCTTCAACTCAACAAATAGCGCAGACTAAACGTGCCAGTCAAAAACAGCATAATATTTTTCATAGGTAGCATAAGAAAAAAAAGAAAAAACAAGTCAAAGCCATCTACAATAAGCTTCTTTTTTTTAATTATCTGTCAGAAAATCGCTCAGTCCAGCATAAAATGTAAACAACTATATAACAAATCTATTTAAGTTAAGTTATAACTAACTTACAAATCTATTTTCTAGCCGTCTACAGCTGCATAGATTTTAAAACAAGGCACAGTATCTAGTATTTTTCCATGGACTAGATTATCGTCAACGCCCTCATCAAAAGCAGATAGATAGATATCAGCAACGATTAACAATAAAACTTGATTTTACCTCACCCGGACCGCCGCTGGCGCTATCTGCGAAGAGTTTTGCCTGTGGAACCTCATAGATTATGTAGGAAAAACGAAAGTCTTAAAATGTATAGTAGCATAGGTATTTATAAAGCTAGTTTTAGACGACGTTTATAAGAGTAAAGCAGGTCCCTAAAATAAATCACCAAGCTTTTTTATCTGACACATTCGTCCGAGTTTTTATATGGCGTTTAATTAAAGGCATCAAGTGGCTTTACTGCCTCTCACGCTAACTGGTACCTAGCAACTTTGTATCTAGTCTGTTACTACTCAGTTTCAGTTCAGTTCACACTGTTCACTACTAGAGCGTCGTGATTCATTCGAATAATTCCTAATATTGCACGCGAGTTAATTTAATACACAAAAATAATCGTGTTGATTATTTTTGTGTATTGCTTATTATTCTATTGCGTTTGATGATACCATATCTTTTAACCGTAAATAATAGTTAACAAAATAAATAGCAAGAAAACCAAAAGATGCCGTCATTTCGATCCAGCTTAAAACAGAACTGTTATATGTGATTGATTCAGGCGTTACTTTGCGGATGTCCATTTTGTTTGTTGTTTGTGTTGTTGTTGTTGTTGTTTCTATAAGTACCCGAAACGATATTACAGCGGAAAAACACTAGAAATTAAAACAAATTTTGGTAACAGAACTATTTTTGTGACTCATGAATAAAAATACAAGTAATCAATTGAAGTATTAGGTATATTAGACTTTAACCTAGCAAGTTTGAAATAAAGTGTTTGTGACATTCGAATAGTTTTAGATTGTTTGCTGAATCATTCGAGTATTTTGAGATAATCGATTTTGAATGTTTAAACTTGCTTTACACGTGTCTAATAGGATGTGTTGCAAGTGTGGATCCAGCTTTATATGTGGTCAGGAAATATCATTAAGAATTCTACCAACTCCGATTAGACGTAGACAAGATAAGTCTCGTTTGATCTAGGTCCAGTCTAGGATTAGTATTACAGCTAAAATTGTGGCGGATAGTCTAATTTGATGAAAGTGGGGGAATAAATAATAATAATAAATCAAATTTATTTTTAGGGGCTACGGAGTTAGTTCTAATCAGTTAGCATCATTTTTAGGGCATATTCTGTACATCAAAATAAACAACTTTTACTATGGGGCCAAAATTGAAATCGCGAAAAAAAAACAGCTGTTCCCTACAAAAAGTTCAACGACCTCCCGAAAGTTACGCTAAGAGCGTTTGTCTACCAAAGCCGTCATCGAGCCGTCAACGAGAACGAGAGGACGTCGCGGAAGTAGCAGACCACAGGTTACTCGTTCTCGTTTACGTCTTTGTTGACGGCGTTGGTGTACAAACGCTCTGAGGGAGTCATCAAGTCGCGAGTGAATTGGTTTCTGCAAGGCAAGCGTGCTCCATTGTAGACTGCATCTTCGTTTAATTTCAGGCGAGATGATACAAATACAAATAGTTTATTGATAACACCAAAGTTACACGTCAAATTTCATTAAGTATGTCACAAAAAAAAACTTAATAAAATGAAATAATAATTATAAAAATACGTTAATAATCTCTTATTTTAAAATAAGCTTCAATGTCATAAAACAAATTCTCTTGTAACCACTCTCTCTTGAGCCACTCTGAGCTTGGTTTTGAAGCACCCGGTGGAAGGAGCACCCCGAATGGAAGCTGGTATACGGTTGTAGATCGCGGGCCCCAAAATATACACTGATCTCTCCGACTTGACGAGACGGTGCGTCGGGGTTATCAGTTGGTGTTTCTTGAACTATATAATGGCAGAGTAGTAAACAATGTTTTTATGTAGTGTCTTGAATTAGATTCATTTTAAATACTTAATGTGTGATTATTGATATTTAGTGAAGACTATTAAAGTGATATAGTGCTAAACAAACTGTACAAGTGTTATCTTGAGACAAAATTCACTTTCAGTGCGATATTTCTATTTTACGTAAATGACCAGTACGAACACTTTTTGAATTTGAATTTCGCGGAAAACTGAAACCCAATAATTGTAGTGCATAAAATCAACCAAAATAAACTGAGTATTGCTTGATTGGTTCGTGGTTTACACACATAATTAAAATATATAGTGTTGATTTGAAATTGTAATATTTGTGGAAAATTAGCACCACCGAATTAGCAATTAGCGCCACCTAGCGCCATTTTGCTATACTGCCGGCTCAGTTAGTGATACGATCGAAGTTTCGAAAAACGGTACAGAACTTCTTTTTTTTTTTTTTTTTTACTTGTGTGTTCCATAACTAAACTAAAGATGGCGCTAACCTGCTCTGTATGTCTTAATACTGTTAAAGCCAGACAACATCTAACATGCTCAACATGCAAAAATACTTTTGACCTAGAATGTGGAAGAGTCGAGTTTAAGCGATATACTTTGATGTCACCTACTAAGAAAATTAGCTGGGAATGTGTACCTTGTTTGGAGTCAAAGGGTAAAAGCAAAATATTAGCCAATAAAATAGCTCGAGTGACTCACACCCCTCCAGCAGCACGGTCGAAATATATCATACCAATATATTCTCCCCCGCAAACTCGATTAACCACCCAAAAGTCTGATTTAGCTGTGACTAGTGACTCGGTATTAATGACACACATTGACAGTAATGAATCGCGGAACACTTCAACAATTAGCGAATATTGTAATACTGCCAGCTCTAATGCCGATCTAGTCGCTGAAATCAAATCCTTTCGTGAAGACATATCGAAGCAGCTTAAAAACCAAGATGCAAAAATAGATAGCGCATGCAATTTACTTTACGAGCTCAAAAATTGTTATACTGATCTTAACAATAAATTTGAAATCTTGAAAAAAGATGTTGAAGGCGCAATCTCATCCGTGGAAAGTTGTACCGACGTATATTATTTACTTAAAACCACTGTGGATTCCAATAAGGAAAAATGCAAAGATATGGAACTACAACTTCAAGATACCAATCAGAAGCTAGTTACAATTAGACAAAACTTAACACTAGGAAATAAAACCGAACATGGTAAAATCCCCTGTATTTCTGATGACACTCATGCTAACAACGACGCCATCTCAAATAACACAACAAGCCAAACACTGCAAAACAAATCCGGCCCTGGAACTGCCTCTCCTAGCAAGATAACTTCTAAGAGCAATGACGTATCTTCGTCACACTCGGGTTCCTCTCTTGAGATCATTAAGAATATTAGCTATGAAGGCCACGAGGAAAATGATAACCAAGATGGACCATGGCAAATAGTGCAAAAACGCAAACCAAAACCTTTGCATACCCAGGTAAAAATAGGAAACGGACAGCAACTTGAACAATTACATACCATCCAGCGTCCCAGGAGAAATCACAGCAATCAAAATGTAATTAAGGGAATCGGACAACCGCACGACCTATTACAAGCAGTTGAGCGCACTAGAAAAATACATGCTTGTTTCTTCCGGCCTAATACTTCTGCGGACGCAATAGCTGCTCATATTCGACAAGTAACAAACTGCACCGCGCTTGAAGTCTTAAAACTTAAACTCAAACATGAGCATTATTCGTCATTTGTCGTGTCTGTACCTGAGAGTGTATTCAATATCTGTATGGCTCCAGAGTCCTGGCCAACTGGAACAGAAATTAGAGAATGGTTTCGCAGAACCGTCGGGAGTACCAGACAATCTCGCCACCCCAATACTCTCGGCCAAGACCCCACAACGCAGGGTGACGAAGTCGTCGGAAGCATGTCTTATACAAAATAACACTTCTAAAGCTAAGTTAAATATAAACTATCAAAATGTTAGAGGACTAAAAACGAAATTAAAATACTGGCAGCAAATTACTACATCTCTACCGACAGATATAATAGCGATAACAGAAACATTTCTCGATTCTTCCATAACTGATGCAGAAGTGTCTCCCTATGGTTGGTCTTTCCTTAGACGCGACAGAACTACTAGAAGATGTGGTGGAGTGCTCCTTGCTGCGAGACCTGGCCTCGAATTACGTCGTCGCCATGACTTAGAGACGGATGATGGTGAAGATTTGTGGGCATGTTTATCATATTATGGTCAGTCACTATACATATGTGTCGTATACTTGCGTCCTGGAACTAGTGATCAGGATTATATGAATTGGTTTAGTAAAGTTGAAGAAAACTCCTCAACTGTACTACATAACGAAACAATTGTAATTCTTGGTGATTTAAATCTCAATAGTGCTAATGTATATATCAATAACTATATGGGCTATTTTATAAACTATTGTGATATTCTAGAACGTAACGATATTTTTAATGATAAGGGTAGTAAATTAGATGTTGTTCTTATTAGCAAAATCTTGACTAAGGTGAATGTATGTATCGCTGATGAAAGTCTTGTGGAACGCCCAGATATATATCACCCACCTTTGTATATAAGCTTAGCCATAGAAAAAATACACAGAAACATCACGGTGGATTCTAGCAATATTGATGAGCACACTGACTGGAACTTCAATAAAGCTGATTTTTCTGCACTGTACAATCAGTTAAATAATGCTGATTGGGAATGTATACTTAAAGAATCTGATGTAAACAATGCTGTGGAGCGTTTATACTCACTATTATATAAGTGTTTTGATGAGTGTGTTCCAAAAAAGGTTAGGTGTTCGAAGCCTACTAGGACATATCCTACTTGGTACTCAGGTGAAATTGTAAATAATATTCGGTTAAAAGCCAAACTACATAAAATCTGGAAATCTACTAGAGATCAATATATATACAGCTTTTTCAGTGCTATAAGATGCAGTATAAAACGTAAAATTTCAATCGCATACCACAACCATATACAAAACCTACAAGAAAATCTCACTTCTAATCCACGTGCTTTTTGGAAACACATAGCGACCTTGAGGACAAAGGGGGGCTTCGAACCTAATATTATTTACAAAGGCATAGCCTATAATGGCCGGGAAGCAGCCGCAGCGTTTGCAGATTATTTTAAGTGCGTATTTCTCCCAGACATACCAACATTAGACCCGAAACAAGCTGAAACCCCAGGTAGTAATGGATTAATACATATTTCGAATCTGTCGCAGAAAGAAATTGAATCTTATATAGAAAAACTTAAACCTAAAAGTTCACTGGGACCGGACAACGTTCCAGCATATGTAGTAAAAGCTTTCAAAGATCAGATGGCTGAATGTCTGACATATATTTTTAACTTGTCACTAAAAACTGGTGTCTATCCTAGTCTTTGGAAAAAGTCAAGGGTAGTACCTGTATTTAAATCTGGGGATAAAACCCACGCCGAAAATTATCGGCCTATAGCTATTTTATCCACGTTCGCCAAACTATTCGAAAGTACATTGCACAGAAAAATATATAAGCAGTTAGAACCACAGCTAAATGACTCTCAACATGCGTTTCGAAAAGGCAGATCAGTTAACACCAATTTACTCACCTTAGTTGATTATATTTCTAGAAATCTTGATTGTCATAATCAAGTGGACGTCATATATCTCGACTTTAAAAAAGCTTTTGATCGGGTAGACAATGACGTTCTTCTTCAAAAATTGAGCGTAGTAGGACTTGCGCCTTATATCCTTTCATTTTTTGCGAGTTATTTGAAAAATCGCCAGCAATTTGTGCGCCTAGGATGTTATGATTCGTCGCTGTATCATACGCCGTCTGGAGTAAGCCAAGGCTCATCTATCGGTCCACTTCTTTTCATAATCATGATCAATGACCTGATTAAAGTACTAAAACACGTAAAATGCCTAATTTACGCCGATGATGTAAAACTTTATACGTCTATAAAGACTGCTGAAGACTGTGAAGCTCTCCAACATGACTTGGATGCTATACAGTCTTGGTGTAATGAAAACAAATTATACCTGAATATTACAAAATGTTCAGTAATGAGCTTTACTAGATCATCAAATTGTATAATTGCGCAATACCACATCGATGGACAAGAGATTTCTAGGAACCGAATAGTTAAAGATCTTGGTGTACTGTTCGATACAAACCTCACATTCCATGACCATATACGAGCACTTGTAGCAGATTGCTTTAAAAAGTTGGGCTTCGTAACACGCAATTCTCGAACGTCACGGTCATTAAATTGTTGTACACAGCCCTAATAAGGTCAAAAGTCGAAACAAGTGCTTGTATATGGAACCCACACGAAAAGAATTACATTTTGATGTTGGAAAAAGTACAAAAACGTTTCCTGAGATTTCTATACAAAAAAATATTTTGCTACTATCCTTTCTTATATCCAACAAAATTCTTACTGGGCACCCTTGGTTTTAACTCTCTTCAGACTCGCAGGTTACAAGAACAATTGATAACAGTACTGCAAATATTACGCGGGAAAGTATGCTGCCCCGAGTTGTTGAGCGAAGTGAGTCGCCTGAGTGTACCGGAACAGCGCGCGCGTTTCCGCTGTGGTCGTGTGCCTCTGTTCGCACCGAATCCGGCGCGCACCGCAGCGCGCCAGCAATCCCCGGTGTTTCGTGCACAAAGGCACCTCAATAAGCTCCTTAACGAATTTCCTCAGACTGATCTCTTCGCCGACAGATGGGACATAATTATAAAAAGGAGTCTCCAATATTGTGAGCTTATTGAATAGAATTTATTAGAGAATATGTTAATTTATGTTTTCTTTTTGTTTTAAAATTATTTTATTATAACGTTAAGTTTTTTGTTTTTAGTTGTATGTAATATTTAGGTTTTTAGAATTAGCTATGTGGCAATTGTATATACTTAAGCTTAAGTGTTTAATTTTTATGTATGGATAGATATAATACCTTAGATTAGTCTGTAAAGTTATATCTGTCATGTTAATAAAGAATTTGAATTTGAATTTGAATTTGAATTTTATTGCTTCGTAATATCGATAGTCAAACTATAGCCTATAATCAAAGACTATGAACACTGTGAACTATGTCTACAATACAATAAAAATAAATCTAAAGTAGTAACCTGCTACCCAACCTGAGAACCCTGAAAATCGAAACTGAGTAATCTGAGATACCTATTTCAATACCTATTAGGCTACAGACATAGATTACATAATAACTCTAGTTCAGGTGAGGGTAACCTTTCAGAAAATTGGTGAAAACATTCTAGATTCGTACCTAAGGCAGGTACCGCGACCTAGACAAATAAAACGATACATCAAATAGGCATCCAATCCAGGAATCCAATATTTGGACCTATACTAAAGTCGCGTATACACTATAAAATTGTCTTTTTATTTTACAAGGCTAAACGACTTAGGATGGCTTTAGTTTTCACGTATTTCCTGGAAACGTAAGTATGAATTGGACATAGAAATATAAATTTGAGAGCCAGACAGCTTCTTCTATGTTCGAAACTTAATACCTTTTTACACGACTGTCTAGAAAAGGAGTGTAATGTTTTCACGGTTAATGTATGTATGCATGTGTGAGTTTCTTTATTCCGCCATAATTTCTAAATGCCTGAACAGATTTGGATGGATTGTATGGGGTATCGTTAGAATCCTTACAACATCCCTAGTAACTATGGTTATATATTTTTTTGGTAAGGCGTTGTGTATTTTTTTAAATTATATATCTTGTTTTCTATGTATTTTATCCCGACCCTTTTAAAGTTACTTGTCTTAATTTTTTTTGTTACTTGTCGCAAAATAAATCAAATATGTCTAAATGTATCTAATGTTTTTTTATTGAGTTATTATAACTGCTTATGTTTAATTGTGTAATTACAATACTACTTAATGTTTGATTGACTTATAGATGTAGGTACCTACTGCTTCTATGTTGTTCATGTTGTGTACACATTTATTAAGGAATGCAATCTAGAACAAATTATTTGTAACCTATACAATGCAAATGTAAAGACTGTATTCTGTTTTGTGTATCAAATAAATAAATAAATGTCTAACATATGTACATATAAGCCATGCATGTTTACAAAATGTACTTACATGAAAGAAGACTTATAAGACTAAAAGACAATAAACCAGGAGAATCACGCGAATAACGCGATCTCGATAAATCAGCCTCCTACGTTCATGGGTCAAATGTCATTACATCCAATAAATATGTAGAACAAGCCTTACCTAGCCAATGGTCACCCTCCACCCTTCCGCCAACTGAATTACAGCCGCAAATCCGTAGCTAAGGAGTGATTGGAATACATAAATATTTCTACTTCTTTTTTCATATTAATAAGTTCTCTCTGCTACGAAGATGCCCTGGGAAATCAAGTTCGAAACGGGACATCCTTGCCTATTGCTCAACTCAGTGGTTGTGTTTTTTGTTTTTGTGACTGTTTTTTTATCTATGTTTCAAGGCAAACAAGATGTTACGCACGACGAAATGTATAGAGCAGCTGATTTTTTTTCATGAACTCTATAACATCCTGTATATCCATAATACAGGTGGTCCACGGGAAGAAAATTTTACCCCTAGTACTGCCAGGTGAACTAAGGTGGACCATGGGAAGAAATAAAAGCCCCTGGTACACCCGGTTATCTTGAGGTGGACCACGGGAAGAAAACAATGCCCCTGGTACAGCCAGGTGAACAGTGTAGGTGGACCACGGGCAGGGAGCGGTTAAAACACAGTCAGGCAAAGACAAAATGAATAGAGTATTAGTCACTGTACATTGGTACATGCAATTAATAAAACATATTTATATAAATAATACCTGGGACCTAGGTATGTCCTTAAACTGCAACCAGACCCACCGGAGGACGGGCAGCAGCGTCCTCTCAGTTAACGGTGGTGAGCATTCTGCGATTCCCAAGCCGCCTGCCAAGCGTGGGGATTATGGCAACACCCCTCTATTAAGGGCAGTGGACGCCTTATGGCTGACGACGATATAAATAATAATGTTTGTAACTGTCTAGACTTTTTACGGTGTAGTCATTTTACTACTTAGCAATTCTGATAATTGTACTTTTTGTGATGTTGACTAGCAGCGCAGCGGTGTGGTCATTTTGAGATGTGGATAGACGAGATTAAGTCAAATTGCGACTCAGATATTTTGAGATATGGACTAAGTGACATGCAATCATATTGCGATCTAGCCATTTTAATATAAACCTGTTTTGTCTGTTTTGATAATATAAGCTATTTTCGAACTCGACTATGAAGTCATTAGAGGTTTTTTTACCTTCTAAGCTTCATTTATAGTGACTGCAGTATTTTATGCTACGTGTACTTATGACCAAATTTTAAAACGCAATTCTGCCGTACATTCCCAAGGTTCACCGTAACCGCGCTGATAGTGATTGAAGGTATAACATTCATTCTACGGCCAATTTCGCACATGACAAGTGTGCTATTATGCCCAATGAAAGCAATTCGATGCCATATATGGGGGAAAGGAAATTGAAGGCTCTGGGGTCAGGGTGTGGTCTGACTTACAGCGGTGAAATGTGTTTAGGTTTTTTTAAAAATCAAAATAATGTCAAACAACTAGGTGGTTCACCTATACCTATTGACACCTGCAACAATCGTGATGTTGGCATTGCGTTGGCAATCCAGAGATATGTTAATAAATGCCTTTTTTTAAACGCTGTAAGTTGTAACTCCTTGGAAAGACCTTCTCAAGTAAAATATTGCTCTTATGAGCGCCAGAACCGTACGGTGTGGGGTTTCCAGATTTGCAGGATGTGGTGAGCCTTTTGACGATCGTGATGACGATTAAATGTAAAGTAACTGGTTGTTTCTTCTTGATTGAAGGTTTAAAGTCTCAGAGATCTGCTGGATTGACGTTGTGGAGTCAGACCTACGTGAACTCCCAGCCGACGGCTGGAAAAACACAGCGCACGAACGGGACGCAAGTGAAGTTTTCTGTTCTTCGGAGCCCAAGAAACAGTTTTGTCACTGTACCGTAAGAGAGAACGTGTGTGATCTTGAACAGGTCGTTCTATTTTCTTCATCCCAATACAAAAATAAATGAGTTTATCAATTGTTCACTGGAACAAAAAACATCAAAGTAACTTTATCACTCTGAATATTTGTTTATTATTTCCTGTTTCACTGCTAGACCTGTACCAATACGCACCAATTTTTTTATTTTATTGGGAAGACGAAAAGATAAAAACATTAAGGATTCAGCTCTCTCCGTAAAAAAATAAAACTGGCCACTCAGCTAACAACTAACATTTAATATTTTCCATTCCACCGTTCACAAATCTCTGGCACTGTATTGCACATTAAAGACCAGTTTATTAAATGAGTAATAAATGAAATGCATTACGATGTTGTAGTGGTAGGACTCTACTGCAGAGTCCGCCTGGGGATGTACCACACCTTTGCCAGTTATTCAACCGCCAAGCAGTAGTATGCAAGCATTACTATGTTCCTGTTTGAAGGGAAATGTTACTAGAGAAATGACTGGGTATGAAGAGATTTAACATCTGATATCTCAGGGTGACGAGTGACGAGCGCAGTGCAGTGCGGCGCAGGATTGTGTTCGCAAGTTCACAATTCTAGCAATGCTACCGTTAGTGGCAGGCATGACGCTTACCACCAGGTGAAAGTCTTGCTCGTCTCGTCACTTGACCGTATAAAAAAAACGATGTTTCATGATAATAGAGGGAAATATAATAGAATATATAATAATATAAATAATAATGATATTATGTATAATTATATACATTATCTCTTTCATTCTAGTACAATAATATTATAATATTTGTTTCTTTTTGCATAATTAACTTGTAATTTCATAATAATACTATAAGCATAAATAAGATAATACCATGGGGGAAACTTGGCCTATGGCCCATGTGCCCCTCCCAGAAATCAATCCTGAATCCGCCCTTGTCTCGTGTGGCTAGTAAAACGCTAATCGCTACGCTAGTGAGAGCGGGAATGGCCCGCTCTCACTAGCGCCACACCCGCAGGCATTTGTTTGTACGATTGTCGAAGGAAATGAAACTACCCGCCGACAGACGGACCGCAGTTTAGTGAATCTACATGAAATTGAAATAGTTTTATGCTGGCCCTAGCCTTTTATCGAGGAAAAGGATTTCTGTTTATACTAGACGGAGTTCTAAGGATTCGATTAGAAATGTATTATTTTAGTTAATATAATATTACTATAAAATGTTACTGACATGTACTTAAAGGTTATTCGATTTATACTTGTAATATCACAGAAAACGTTATAATACGGCATACAGAAAATATATTCTCACCAGGCCTGGCGCACTCCGCTCTTTAGGTATGAAGCTACAAGTATGTAGCAGGCCCGTCTAGACGGGCCGATTCAGTGGGGAGAATTCAGTCAGAAGAGATAAAAGCTATGCGCTAGACAGAGAGGCAGCTTCTAGGTATATATAACTGTGGGTAGTTAGCGCTCGCACGTCCTGAAATTGCACTTTATTGTGTCGTAGCGAGAGTAGCAACTTACTCGTATTTAAATGATTTTGCGGAGTGAATCTTCTGTACTATTACAATTATGTATTCTGTGCTCTCATAGAAAACGCATCTAAACGTAGATATAACCTATCTATACCTATAATCATGTCATATTCAATGCAATCTTATTTTTGTACTCTATTTGTACTAAACATAGTATCGATATTCGTCTGTAGCGCTTGGCTCGTTGACGTCAGGCGAGTACCGGCCAGCAGTGCCTGTGCCTCAGCACTACAATGGAATATCGAGACACTACTAAACAAATAGAGTAGAAATCAGCTCGTACTGAACATGACGTGGTTGTAGTTACAGTTACAGGTATATTGTGGTCCGAGCCGTGCCTAGGAGGGCGAGGCTACAAAAGGGCGCGCGCGGAAGTTGTTAATCGTCTGCAAATTGTTTATGATATTAGCAAAAACTACGCATACGTAAAGTCACGTCTGTTTTACTTGTAACAATTTGCAAGACATTATAATGGGCGCCAGGTTCCAGGGGGGCACCGATGAGGAAGCTCTGTCGACATTTAATCCGCCTCTGGGTTCGACTATGTTTACACGCATTTTTTATGGGATCGAGTTTTCTGAACGTAATAGATACTATTATATTTTCTGTAGTAATATGTAACGAGTTAAAATATTTTAAAAAAAAGGATGATTTCACCAAGAATCAGTAAGGAACAACCCATGTAGTTGTAGTAGTACGTACCATGTAGATGAAGTAGTACAACCCATGTAGTAGTACGTAGAAATGAAAACAAAAATCATTTTTAAAAAGATGTGACACAAATTCCAGGTTATGTAAAATTGCTAATAAATTCGCATTTTAAATAGTAGTTTCGCCGTGAAAGGTGGATGGTTAATTTCTCCCATTATTCTACTGACAGACGCTGGACGTCGCTATGTGATGGTGACACAGTGTAAATACTCAGTGGCAGTAAAACATATCGGGGCTTTTTGCAAAATCTAAAACCTAAGTGCAAATAAATACAAGTAGGTTTTGTTAGGATTTCATACCTGAATATTGTTCAACGTGGGCCCTATTATTAGTCTATATACTCTCTTATATTACTCTATTAAAAGTAGTTAATTCAAAATAAAATTTGGTCAGACGAAGGTGTATATTAAAAGTTGTTTATTATGCTATACAGCATCTGATCCTAAAGGCTGTACATATTATCCCTGGATATAATTATTTGAACTATAATAATCAGAACTAGTAATAACCGATGGGGAAAAAAGGTGCTTGAGTGGCGACCACGAACCGGAAGACGCAGCGTAGGAAGGCCTCCCACTAGGTGGACCGACGACATTGTGTAAGTTGCGGGCAACCAGTGGATGCAAATGGCAGGTTATCGTACAGTGTGGCGGTCTAAGGGGGAAGCCTATGTTCAGCAGTGAACGTCTCCATGGCTGTTGATGAATTGAAACTACACTGAGAGTTTTAGTTATCCCACTGTATATAACACAACGTTACTGTATAGGTAATGAGGCCACTACATCAGCGGGATTAACTTTCGTCCAGCTTAGTTATGAGGGTAGAAATGTAGCGGTTAAAAACGCCGGGCATTCCTGCGAAAGAACTAACTTATTTGGCTAGTTTTCCCAATTTATTAAGGCTACTTCGTATTATTTTTTTCGAATGACGAGACGAGCAAGAAGTTCGCCTAGTGTTAAGCGTCACGCCTGCCTATAACAGTTAGCAGTGCCAGAATCGTGAACCTGCGAATACAATCCTGCGCTGCACTGTACTGCAATCGTCACCCTGAGATATTAGCTTTTTTTTTATACTGTCAAGTGACGAGACGAGCAAGACTTTCACCTGACGGTAAGCGTCACGCCTGCCACTAGCAGTAGCAGTGCTAGAATTGTGAACTTGCGAACACAATCCTGCGCCGCACTGCAATGCGCTCGTCACCCTGAGATATTAGATGTTAAATCTCTTCATGAGCCAGTAATTTCTCTGGTAACATTGCCCTTCAAACCGGAACACAGTAATGCTTGCACACTACCGCTTGGCGGTTGAATAACTGGCAAAGGTGTGGTACTTCCCCAGGCAGACTCTGCAGACACTACCACTACAAAAACCTAGCTGTCATCAATACCCAGTAATTTTTCTGGTAACATTGCCCTTCAAACCGAAACACAGTAATGCTTGTATACTACTGCTTGGCGATTGGATAACTGAAAAAGAAAAAAAAGAGTAGGTACCTGAATATTTTTGATCCATAAAATACTTAAATAGATGATTAAGTAGTCGCTTTGTATGCTCGTCTGCGGTGGTTTTGATGGGCTACGTGAAAATTAACTGATTTCCCTAATACAAAATTATAGAATAATCGTATTATTTAAAGTTATAGACTTGAGAACACATTAAGGCGACAGAAAATAATCAGTGTTTCCCGTATCGTACAGTATAGGTGTCTTCAAATCTAGAGTAAATACATTCCTTTTAGGTAAGCGTACTCCATCCTAGACTGCACCGTTGCTTTATATAACGCATCAGGCAGGGTGTAGTCAAACGCAAACCTATTCCGAATATAAATAATAACAAATTGTCAACAGTTTTTACTAAAGGCTAACCCTGACATCGCGTAAAAAACATCAGCTGTTTCATAGAAATCGATTATTTACTCTTGAACTTCTTCAATCTACATTAATAACCACACGACACCACGACAGTATATTTTTAAACTAAAAACAATAAACCAGCCAATATCAATATAATATCAATAACCGCGGCGTTAGACCAAAAAACCAGATTACAGTAGAAACAAGTAGTTTATTTTCAGGCTGTGTTATAAGTAGCCAGAAAAAAATTCAAGAGTGTCAATACCAAACAACAGTGTTACCAACTCAGCACTTTGGTGCTAGATCTTGCATAATTTTTGTATTTTTAGCACCGAATTTAACAGAAAAACACCCAGCACCCAATCATGCATCTAGCACTCAATCTAAATACCATCAGCAACAATGCCATATAGCTACATTTTCTAGACTTCTTATCTAACGACGGAATTCGAACTTCTTAGTGAATTTCGTTTTTTTTCAACATTGTTGATGCAATGTTGCATCATTTGATGGTACCAATTTACAAACCCTACCAATAAATTGTGATCTCAACCCAAGTACGATTTTACAATAGCCGTTTCATGGCTCCCAAGCCTACCACTACAAAATTAAAACTACATTCGTATTCAAAGGCGGATAGCAAGTTTACAGCCGCGTTTAAATCAATCCCCTAGAAAGTTGGGCGCCAAGTGAAACCGCGAAAACGAAACATCTAAGTGGGCTTTTCTATTCAACGACTCTGTCGCACTGGATACCTCAGTTGGCTATTTAGTTACCATAATCAGCCCGTTAGTCCACTGCCGGACTTATGCCTACAACATAACAGACTTTACGTGCCTGCGGGACTAAAGTTTACGTAGTACTATTATTTATTCTGTGCTTTAGCCCTGCTACGCGGAGCGAAAGGAACCACTTCCTCTCCGCAGTGGCACGTAAAATCGTATAACACCAAGTAAAGACGCCTCTGATCTCATGTTTGTCACCCTCGCCGAGGGTGACAATATACATGAGATCTTCTTTACTTTTACTCCCTAGGTGAGTAATAACCTAAACGTTGTTCGCAATGATCAGTACAATGACCTCGCCTCGATTAGTACTACCCAATCCACGTAATTGTGTTCAATAATTTTGTTGAACTACAATATTCAAAACTACGTTATCTGGGCATAAGCCTTTATTAACTACAACAAACTACAAAGACTTGAAGGCACGGGGGAACCATAAAGGCGCGGGGGTACCCTCATCATCGTTTAATTCCATCTTTTCGGCGTGTGGGTCGTGGCGTGGGTACCGACTACTACTACAAGGAGAAGTGAAACAAAACTTATAACGACGAAATATAATCTTGATCACAATTATTATAACCCAAACGATAATTATGCAGTGACACTCCACCGAACACGTAGTGCGCTAGCGCGATGCCAACCGATCGATCTCCCAAATCAATGTGATGGTCGGCCAGTCACCGCGCCCTCTGTCCACTAGCGCCCGGAGTTGCGTCAGAGTGGAACAAACGTCACTGTCAGCCGCTCGCCGCATTTGTTGCCACTCTCAAAAACTCGAAGCGCCATCAGACTTATACTACTTAGCCTACTAAACAAAAAACAAAGGGATTGTATCCAGACCGATGAAAGTCTAGAGAATCAAAATGCTCAAACCCACTACCAGTCGTCAGCGTACCCAGCATGCTGGGGGCCACGTTGAATGGCAATACTTTTATGCGTTATATAAAGGTATGAAGGTTCCTGCAACTTGAAAATTGCTGGCAACTCTGCTAGCTATTATCGCTCGTGGAAACGCAAACTTAATGTAAACAAATCAAGGACGCCGCCTATTTTAGATTCGATAGGGGTGTGTTGTGGTTTCTTTGGAATTCGTAATAATGGTGGATTAGATTGAATGCTTTTCAATTTTGAATAGGTGTTACCTGTATGTTACCGTTTACTGTGTATAATTGAGGAATTCTTTGTGTAAACTAGCCTTTGCACACGGTTTCATACCTACATAAACTTACCCAATATTGTAATAAAATATGTTGATAATATTTTCAGTAACATTCGGTAGTTAGTAATCAATTACAAACAAGAATTTCGAATGTACTTAATCGAAATTGGTCATGAGGTTGTGAAAATATAAGGTCTTCAGGTCCCAGTTCGTGAGGTCTGCTGTTCACACAGCTAGTTATTTAGTAGCATTACTACGTTCCTTGTCAACCCTATCCAGTTGTATTTTCAAGCGTAATTACCGAACAATTATCGGCCGCATATCCGGCCGAGTCGGCCACTCGCCGGTTAATACTGGTTATAACCAGCTGTGATTCACTCCGAACGTATAATAACTAGTACAAGCCGGTACCAACCAACAATAGCCGGTACAAATTGTGTTTACGTTTGCCATGAAATGGTAATGTGATTCGTGCATTGTCACTCCATAAATTTGATGCAGTTTACTCAACTGCTACAAAAGCCAAGGTTCCTATAATCTTTATTTATGAGTTATAATTATATTATATTATATACTTGGCTTCATGCTCTTCCTTCCCCGGACATGGGCACTCTTTTGGATGATGACTCATTGAGAGTGGCTGCCGCTCTTCGGCTCGGTTGTTCCGTGTGCGAACCTCACACCTGCATCTGCGGGGCGAGGGTTGAGGCAGACGGGCACCACGGCCTAAGCTGCACTAGGTGCGCAGGCAGAAGACCGCGGCACCACGTCATCAATGACATCCTTAAGCGTGCCTTTGTGTCGGCCGAGGTTCCTTGTGTCTTAGAGCCCCCGGGTCTATCGCGTTCCGACGGCAAGCGGCCGGATGGTCTAACACTGGTTCCGTGGCAGAAGGGGCGCTGTCTTGTGTGGGACGCAACATGCGTCAGTACGTTTGCGTCCTGCCACCTCCCCGCTACTCAACAGTCCGCTGGTGCGGGAGCAGAGGCAGCCGCCCGAGGCAAACGCTACAAATATGCCAGTTTGGAACCAGTGTACGAATTTGTTCCGTTTGCCGTGGAGACGTCGGGCCCGTGGAGCTCTGACGCCAAGCAACTAGTTCGCGACCTTGGCCGCCGTTTAAGTGAGAGAGGGCAGGACCCCCGTTCTGGCTGGTTCTTGGCTCAGCGGGTCTCCATCGCTATACAGCGCGGTAACGCGGCTAGTGTGTTGGGTACGTTCGGGCCGAGTGCTACGCGCGGGAGTTAATATTACGACATTGTTTTAAGGATCTGTTTAAGTTTAATTTTATAAAAATTTATTGCATTAATTTAATGATGTATATAAGTCTTTGATACTTGATGAAAAAAACGTATTACTTATCTTTATTTTGTAAAATTGTATTTCTTAGTACTACTGGAAAATAATTGGTCGTTTTTAAAGACAACAATCTAAATGATGATAAAATAAATCAAAAGCTTGTATTTCAACAAAAAATATATTATATAGTTAGTTATTTATGAGTTATATTTAAGTATGGTTCAAGCCATAGAGGTTACCATACCTCTATGGTTCAAGCCTCCTGTCATGCGTGGGAATTATGGCAGCACCTCCCTATTAAGGATTACATATGTAAGTAATTATTAGTCTCATCATCAGCCCGGAGTCGTACACTGCTGAACGAAGGCCTCCCCCTTAGACCGCCACACTGTACGACAACCTGCCATTTGCATCCACCGGTTGCCCGCGACTTTTACAATGTCGTCAGTCCACCTAGGACCGAGTAAGAGTAGGAGGCCTACACTACGTCTTCCGGTTCGCAGTCGCCACTTAATTATTAGTCTACTGTGAGTAAATCCATGCAGTTTTATGACATACCCAGGTCCCTTTTGAACGCCAATGTCATAAACACTTGACAAGAGCTAGCGAGCCCTGCACGTCAACGTTTAAACATCACCTTCGCAGGGGGTTGTCTAAGAGGATTTATTTATTTAAATGCACATGTACAAAGCATAGAATCTACATAATCTAAAAACAAAAGTAGGACTATACTAAGTACATACCCTGTAAGGGCGTCGCATTAATATTACACATTATAACACATATGTACTTTTAATATACAACATTTATATTAGTGTCATTAGTGTCTTAATTACACATGGTTTAGCACAGGACGAAGATTAGTGTCGTGAGTTTGAAACATATTTGTTATCCTCTAGAAATTCATCTATACTGTTGTAACAACATTTATTTATAAGTTATTTTTTAAGTTTGCTATGGTTTTTTTTTCATTAGGCTCATTTTTTATGTTATTTGGGAGTGCATTATATATTTTGATTAGCATATAATCTGGTCCCTTCCTATTTCTATTTTCGGTTCCGGTGGTGCGAGTTGGTTTTGTCTTCGGGGATTTTTATTAAAATTAAATAGGCTTTCTGTACCAAGCCGATGTCGCCGATAGTTGCCGATACCTAGTTGCAGTTGCCGCGATAGTTGTCAATAAAAATGTCCTAAAACTGCATCCAGAACCACCGGAGGACGGGCAGCAGCGTCCTCTCGGTTAACGGTGGTGAGCATTCTGCGATCCCAAAGCCACCTGCCAAGCACGGCGATTATGGAGGCCTTCATCCAGCAGTGGACGTCTTCTGGCTGATGACTATAATGGAGTTCTAATAAAACATGGAAATCGGATCTTAGTTATCGACATTTGATTTTTAAATCCCTATTATTTTAATAGGTAGTTTTTTGGTACCTTGACATACATACGGCGATGCAATTATGCCCGCGTAGCTCTCAAAATGTTAAAAATATTTACTTGAATACGTACTTCGTTTATACAACGACCAACGCTATATAGGTAACTATACAATATATATCGCAGCAAGATTACAATACCTGTTTTACATATAAATTGTCTGAATACAACCTGGGGGTAATTACAACGTAGAGGCGCCTTCATAAATATTCTTTATGGGTGCCAAATTCTTGTTATAGCCGGACACGACGTGATTTAGCCAACAAGTCTTTATTGTGTGTAATTTTGTACTTGGGTCAGTACGGAGACACGCTAGCTGGTAAATCTTCTTTGCAGGATTTCGTCTACCTAGGTATGGTGTATATCTAGGTACCGCTGTACCAGATATACAGCACAACCACTAAAGCACAAGTATTACTATGGAGTTTTGGAGGGAACACGGAAAAATCATGTTGCATTCTATTATTTTCTTAAACTTGTGTTTTTTCGCGAATTAATGATTAAAAATGGTGGTGATTTGTTCATTGAGTGTTGAATTATATGCACGAGTATGGGCAAGTGATATAATGTGGTGAAACATGTATTTTTGTGTTGTTTTCAAAACTCCGTAGAAGCTCATAGTAAAGTCGCCACAATTTTACTAGGGCATGACTTGGACTCGACTATGACTAATTTCGTGTGACTGACTGTGATATCATGACATATTTGACTTGATTTTAATATAAATACTTGAAAAATTCATAAACTTGACACTGGCAGAATGCACAACGTGCGATGCCAAGAACTATAAAAAAAAAAGTATTACTATGTTCCTTCTTAATTCTGGCAACTCATTAGGTAGAATAATTGCTAAAAAATAAACCCTTCAAATGTATTTATTGATTTTATTTTCTTTAGCAATCTGTTGCTGAAAAAAAGATTTGTCAGAGACATGTCTACGGTAATGCCCTGTCTCAGTAGTCCAATTACTTAGTCCGATGTGGTCCGATGATCGGACTGATGAGACTTTTTCGTCATCTTCGTCATTTTCGTTCTTCTTACCTAGGCTTTATTTAAAAAAATTGCTCTAGAGGCATTGTTCAGAAAGAAAATAGGGGGATACGTTTGTATGGAGAATCGCACACCAGATGCCCTCTTAAAATGCTGATCATCAAATCCCGTATAATATAAATAGCACAAAAAGCTGTGTAATCCGTATGTAATTGAAAATATCATGCATCCGAATACCAAAATGTCGTCATTTTATGGCATATTTTTTATCTAGTAAAAATAAGTAGTTCAGCCCCAAACAATATGGTCCTGCCAGAGAGCATGCTCTCCAGCAGAACCATTTTGAATTGATGTTTTCTAGGAAACTGACGATATACATTTTTTTAATAAGTACAAAAAAGTTTACAAAAATATAATTTTTTCATACATTTTTATTATGTAATTATTACCTAGTAAAAAGTGGTCCTGCCAGGGAGTATCACATCATTATTATTATGCCGTTCATCATTTTCAAGTTGATCAAACAATCCGTGACCCAAAAACCGTATCTATAGTTTATCTACCGCTTTCGATCACAAAGAAATGGCTCCTATTTATAGATTGATTGTGGACATAAATACAGGGACATACCCGTTGATTACCTGACGACCGTGGGAAACCACCTGCGTAGTTCAGACTAACTTATGAATGTGTACTTGGTTTTATCTTTGGTTTGGCGTTGAGTTTTTTTTCTTGTATAAATCTTAATACTATAAGAATCAAAGTCCTGACTGACTGACTGACAAACAACCTGAGCCGCTTTAGGATCAGCTTCTATCAACTTCATCATCATCATCAGCAAGAAGACAAACGAAGGCCTCCCCCTTAGATCGCCACACTGTACGACTACCTGCCATTTGCATCTACCGGTTGCCTGCGACTTTCATAATGTCATCGGTCCACTTAGTGGGGGCCTACCTACGCTGCGTTTTTCAGTTAGCGGTCGCCACTGAAGAACTGTTCTGGGAAGAAAGGTTAGCGCTAAGGATCCCTAAAAACAATGCAGACATCCGTAAAACTTATGCATGTACAATAATATAACAATTCTAGAAATCCTACTCTCCACAAAGCAAGCTCAGCACGATTCATCGGAGATTAGGCGGGCGCACACTGTCACGCATGACCGGCCTTTATCCGATTAACGCAGTGTGCATCCCTAACCGCTACAGATTGCATGAATACCTGGAAATGTACTAACAGCTGGAAGATGAACGTTTATTCATTGCAATAGGACATGTTTACGTGCCGTGTGACAACCTGAGACTCAATAGAGTGACGATATATGAAGTACAGCTGGGCCCTGTTTTATAAAGCTACAAGTATTGTACTTGTAGTGAAAAACTAGGAACACCGCAAAAAAATATTAAGTACGGCGTATTCTAAAGCTACAAGACAACCAGTGTACAAACTACAAGTAAGTATAAGCACTTGTATAGGTATAAGTTCAAGACAAACCATCTACATGTAACTGGTAACTTGTAGTTACTGGTACAAGAAGCTAGTACTTGTAGCTAAAAACCGGGCCCTGGTGGTGGTTGAAAGCGAGCAGTTGAAGATTGGGCCGAGTGGCGTGCTAGCCTACAATAGACGTTCACGTAGACTGTAAGTTCATGGAGGTTATAGCCTTATTATGATGAAGATTTCTTATTAACATGGTGAGTTCACCCAAATTAGCTTCAACCAGGTGTTCAAATTTAGGTACAGAGCAGCACAGAATAAAAATTCTCGGTTATACTTTTTTCTTCATTTCTGGCATCGCACTATGACTTTTGTGCACTCTGCCAGTGTCAAGTATGTTTTTCATGTTTTTATAGTATCAAGCTCGGAGGAACTAGCTCTCTCTCTCGTATCAAGTCATAAAATGAGTTAGTCACACAAAATTAGACACAGTCAAGTCCATGTCATGCCCTAGTAAAGTTGTAGCGACACTTTACTAAAAGCTTGAAAACAACACGAAAAGGCAATATTATGTTTCACCACATTATGGGCAAGTGATATATACCTACTCGTGCATGTAAAAATAATTCAACTCTCATTGAAAAAAACGTAATTATTTGTCATTCGTTCGCGAGAAAAAAAACGCAGCGACATGGTTCCGTGTTCCCGCCAAAACTCCTTGGTCATATTTCTTATTACACGACTGAAGAAAAAAGGAGTGTGATGGTTTCAGAGTTCATGTACTCGTATGTGGGTTTCTTTATTCCACCAAATCGTCTAAATGCCAAAACAGATTTCAGTATGGGGTATCGTTAGAATCCTTACAGCATCCCGAATGATACCATTCCCCCTCAAAAAGCTTATTTTATTCACTGTTTTCAGTGAATAAAAAGCACTTTTAATCACTGGTTTGGTGTTTGAATTTAGAACACACCAATAATATCCGACCTCCATCTCAATGCTATACTACCTCCTTGCGCAAAAATCTAATCAATAAAAAAAACATTATTTTTCTCGTAGTCATTATTACGTAGTATTTACTTACTCTATGGTAGTCATGGTACAAAGTATAGTATGCAACTCTTGAATAAAACGGATTTATATGGATTCCATGAATCACTCGCTTCGCTCAGGATTCAAATACTTTTATTTATTTATTTATTTTTTATTTATTTATTTATTTATTTATTTATTCAATTTACAACTATGTTGACTTGAATCATCATGAATCACTTCTCTACGGTCGTGATTCAGTCGTTAGAATCTTTCACTTGCTCGTGATTCATCTATGACCCTCGCTTTAAATCCGTCCTTTATTAACTAATTGCAAAATATACTATTTTTAGGCATGGCAGTCGTGTTTTTAATTTTATTTTATTAATTACATTATTTAGTCATTCATTTAAAAAACGCGTTTGTGAAAATAATACTCGGGAGGCTGGATCTACTGAGATTGAACCACAAAATTTTGCGCCGCACTGCATTGCGCTCGTCACCCTGAGATAAGGTGTCAAATCTCTTAATGCCCAGCAAAGGCATGTGACATTTTGGCCTAGTGCATACAAAGAAGTATGGGAAATTCGTAGTGGTACAAATCTGTGTATGGGAAATGTCCTAAGCCTTTATCTGGTAACAATGCTCTTCTTGGACACTTGGCGATTGAATAACTAGCTAAGGTGTGGTACTTCAGTACTTTCCCAGGCAGACTCCGTTTCGTATGAAGATAGTATACTGCAGTCTGTGTGTAGCTGGAGGCCGGTGTTCGACAGCATAAATAAACCATGAGCCGCTGCACACCTGGCGGCAACAGCGATGGTTATACTGGAACTAATCTAAAAGTTTTTTAGCACATCAATGTTTTATTTTTAAGGGGCTAGCTGCGCCTAGCGGGTTCACCCGCGTGATGACGTAAAACGGCGATGATGACGATGATAAAAGGTAGCCTAGCAAAAGTAAGTAAGTAGTGGGACTTAAAACTGCATCCATAAACACCGGAGCCGGGCACCGGGCAGCAGGATTGTGTTCGCTAGTTCTCAATTCTGACACTGCTACTGTTAGTGGCAGGCGTGACGCTTACCACCAGGCGAACGTCTTGATCACGTCATCTAGAAAATTGAAAGAGTTAAAATTCTAATTGTAATGTTAAACAGTAAATGTTAATGTGTCATGATTTTAATATAAATAAGACCTAAGATACTTGTTTAATATTAGACTAAAAAACATATCAAAGTTGTTTACATTTTTTGGACGTCTTAGAAAAACGTACTTACTACTATATACCTAGGTACTTTAATAAAATACTCATCTTCGTTCGTTTGAAGCAACAATAAGCAACAAAACTATAATAAATAAGTAAGTACTTGTACATTACATAATATTAATAAGTTACTAATAACCTGTAATAGGCTAAGCTTAGTCAAATAAATATTATTATATTATTATTATTATATATTATTATTATATTATATTAGTAAAAAAAAATGCGTCGCGGTTAACAATGGTGAGCATTATGCGATCCCCAAGCCACCTGCCACGCGAGGGGATTATGGGAAAATCAAATAGCCTCCGTCCAGAAGTGGACGTCTACTGGCTGATGACGAAGTAGCGGGAAATAGCTATCTCCATGCGAGTTTTGTCCAAATCCGTTCAGCCGTTTTGGCGTGAAGAGGTAACAAATAAGTAAAAAAGGTGTCGCAAAGCGACAAACTTTCGCAATTTTAATATTAATAATGATTAGGTACTCACAATTAGGTCGGTTACTCTGAATATAGTGTATCAACTATAGGCCACATTCAGTGATCTTTTTTTAAGGAGTGAAAACAGAGCTCGACGCGCGTCCGGCCGCGTCCAGCTTTTGCTACAATACAAAAAATGATTATTCAAGACAAAACAAATAGTTACTCAGAAAATTTTATACAATAGAAATAAATTTAAATAATAAATAGTGAGCACCTGTATTTTTTTTGTCACGAAACCGATCTCAACTCAGCGTAATGCTGCAGCTAACAACCAGCGCTGGTTTTCTGTTGGGACCGGCAGGTGACGTCACGCACGGTACGCTGTGCATTCTTACAATAATAATCAAGTTTTGCTTGTTATGCAGGACGCGACCGCGCGCCCGTCGCGTTCCACTTGAAACAAATAACTTGGGCTACAGAACCTACTAAGTAAAGCGTGTGAAGCTATAGACCTACATAAAATAAAATAAAATAAATAGATATTGGGGGGACATTTATTACACACAGCGCCATCTAGCCCCATACTAAGCAAAGCTTGTACATGTACACTATATCTCTCTGGTTGAAGCAATGTATTACCACGTTCCAGTTTTCCCTGCGTACTTGCAATCGATCGGGTCATTACCGCCGTAATCACTTGCATTTAGCTAGTGTTGCCATGCGCACCGCGTTACTACGGAACAGCGTTTTATCTTTTAATACACATTTGCACATCTTTAAATGCTTGTGTTTTACAGTTTTACTACCTTAAATATTTAAGCCGTGGTAGCCTAGTTAAGAGATCGCTCGACATGAAAGTTTGAGGTCGCGCATTCAAATCCCAGCTCCGTGCCAACGAGCACTTTGGAATTTATGTACGGATTTACATACCACTGAATTTTCGGTGAAGGACAACATCGTGAGGGAACATGAACGACCGGAGAAGAAATTGAATGGCGTATGAGGATCCACCAACCCACAACTAGGCCAGCGTGATGGTTATCGCGTTCAAGTAGGCATAAGTCCAACAGTAGACAATCAAAAAGGCTGATTATTCTACTACCTATAATACTTAACGTATCTTTTTTATGTTTATTCCACTTTGTTCACCTGGGTGATATCATTTAGGTGAACAAAGTAGAAATTTTATTCTCTTCATTTGACCTCAGAATTATTGCACCTAGGTGATTCGAGTATCACCAGGGTACCCTACCAACAGACCTTTATTGCGAATTTAAGGATAGGCGTAGCTACTCGTAGGTGAAATATAATCGTAGAACTTCTACGCCGTAGCGCGTTTAGTGGTTGTCGTAGCAAACGATGGTTTCGCTTCATCCACATTCGTAACTAAAAACTCATAACTAGCTACGAAAAAATAAATTTTGTTCTATATTTCATTGCTAGTTATAAACAGGATTTATTTTTCCATTTTCATAATTTTTCATAACAAGATACGAAAAAAAAAGTTGTTCTACGTTTATAACAGTTTTGAGCATACCGAGCAACTACAATTATTATTATTGGAATATTTACTTATCAAACCAATATTAGGTATAAATGTAAAAAATTGCCTGTGTATGTGTGTTACTCGTTCACGCTGAAACGGCTGACTGGATATCTGTGTACACTATGGAAGCAATAAATATCTGAATCTCAATCTGGATTTAGATTAAATTTGGTATAGAGATAGCTTACACCCAAAAATCGGGTAAAACTGCGGAGTGCGGAGTGGAGTGGAGAGTGTGATCTTATAATAACTACCAACAATTTTTATTCTTTATTTTTACCATTCACTATTTTCCTTAAACATTGCTTCTTTTCCTTCGCCTGCATATTCTATTCCCGTCAATCTCAAGTCCTTTCAACTCTGGTGACACAACTACTACTGCCACAGAAAACTCGGTCCACAGAGTGCACTCCCATAGAAAACGTGTATAAACTTAGATTTATTTACCTATAACCGAAACAATACGTAACAATGAATATGACATTCAGTGCTAGCTTTTGTACTTTATTAGTAAGTTATATTATCTTACTGATGCTACAATATAAAGTATATTTCTTTCATTCTGTCTTTCTTTAGAGGATAGTTATATATTATCATATTATGCTTGGAGTGAATGTTTTGTACTAGTACTATTAATTAAGTTTTCCTGTGCTATTGTTCAAGGCGATTTAGAGTGGTCGCACATTGATTCGGCACGGCACCCGACAGGCGCCGGACCGACCAAAACACACTGCGCACAATTAACTGGTGCGAGCGAGACGGGCGTCTCGAGAAATTTCTTGCGGTGTGCGGGACCTAGTACAAAATGTATGCACGCCGCCTTCGGGCGAAACCGACCGGTTTTTCTATCGGGTTTTCTCGTCGTATGCGGCCGGTCTCAATCGCTCGCGCAGACCGCGCCTAAGAGTTGCTTATCCCAATTGCAAAACAATAATTGTGCCACAATACACTGCACGACGTATTAAAACCAGCACACCTGCCGTATCTCAATCATGTCATTGTGCCATTGCCTGTGCCATCTTGTGCCATTTGAGTCGATCCTTTGTGCCGTATGGGGCACAGACGGCGCGAAATTATTTCTCTTTGTTAGGTTGGATGGGACGTCGAGATAAATATTAGAAAGCAGATTTTGTTGTTCAGAAAATTCTGATTTTTCTCTCGATTGTGTTGTTAGGCTGTTATTCGTATTTAGTCTGTGGCGGGGAGTGACGCTTTGTAAGTATCTTGGAAAAAAGGTCCCTTTTCCGTAAGAACGTCACAAATTCAACATTGCCCATCAATTGCTGCGTTCCGTAATGCGCTAAAAGTGATAATGTCACGAATCCGACCAAAGTGACAAGTATTACTCGATCAAATCAAAGCCCTTATATTTTGTGACTATTAAATTTGGTCGGATTTGCGATATTATCACTTTTAGCGCATTACGGAACGCAGCAAATATCTCAACTTTTGTTGGTCAGTATTTCATATTTTGGCTTATCTATAATCCTTGGTGATCTGTATATCATCATCATCAGCCAGACGACGTTCGCTGCTGGACGAAGGCCTCACTTTAATAGGGGAGTTGCCATAATTTCCACGCCTGCCAGGGCAGTGGTGTAATTAACTAACTTTGATCTGTAAATCAAACTTAGCCAATTTTGTATTTCAAATTCTGTTGATCTTTATTTCGACATTTGAAACATGAAACGAAATATAGTACTTTAGTCAGGCGTAAACCCTAAGTACAACTAAAGAGATAGACATAGCCTTTGATTATTTAACAAGCCGATTATTTAAGTACTACTTAAGGCAGGGCCACATTATTCGTCGATTTACACTAACACAAATAAAACTAGTAGTCCTGCAAACATTAGACCTCGCAAGCACAAACTTTCCATAAGTATAAATAAAGACGCCATGGTAAAAGACGCCGCAGAAACATACAAAATAATAGTAGGTACTGAAAATAAAAATTGCCAAGACAACAAAAAATTCTAGAACCATAAGTATCAAGTTCTGTCAAAAAAAAAAGCTACCTGTACGCGAATACCAACATCCATAAACTGGACAGATTATATCCAGTTTTGTCAATAGTTACAGACTTAAAACGCCTAATTCACTCGGTCAAATAGAGACAGAGACTTATATACCTACCTATATAAAACAGTATACATAAAAGTCCAAGAAATCATCCAAAAGATGTTTTCCATTTGCGTTATAGCCGCCATAACTGGCTGCAGTAACAGTACTCCCGCAATTAGCAGTTACGGACCAACGCCTTCATTCTAGCACACTCGAGGTCACATCAGTCGCTGCCCGTCTTGATAGACATGCCAGGCAAGTGAAAGGGCCCGAAAATGTATCGACTGTGCGAGAATACAGCGCACAGGGGAGCAGTTACGCTAATGTTGAGTTTGGACTTCGGACGAACTCTCCGGTTTATTAGACTTGTCTTATCTTGGACTGCTCTTTCCTTGAATGCTTGTTGCATTACGTAACCCAGTTTCTGACCAACTATAGTGTAGCGATCTTAGCGTTGAAATAATAGTACATTATGATACAAGTGTGCGTTAGTCATTACACTAGAGGCGGTATTATGCGCGCGAGCCGCAGGCGAGCGCGATAAATAAGCCGAGAGCCGTTTTCATCACACTTGCTCGTAAAGTGTATCTTATTACATCGCTTTTAGGCTCATAATCCAAGCTATTACGCACGCGCGCTTTTTACTTTACATTACGGTACTTGTGCTATAATAGGTATTACCCGGTAAAGTCAGGTTTGTACGTGACTGCAATTAGACGTATGTATACGAAGATACTGACCTGGGTATGTCCTAAAACTGCATTCAGAACCACCGAAACTGGCAGCAGCGTCCTCTCAGTTAACGGTGGTAACCATTCTGCGTTCCCCTAGCTGCCTGCCAAGCGTGGGGATTATGGCAACACCTCTCTTTAAGGGAGAGGCCTTCCTCCAGCAGTGGACGTCTTCCGGCTGTTGATGTGATGTGATACGAAGCACTCTTAATATAGCCGGGTAATACTTACAGTTTTTTTGTAATACCAACAAAGAGTTCTTATGCCGCTGAAGTAAATGTCAACCTGCGCGCGCATTGCTGGTTTGGGCGCCATTTTCCGCAAATGTTTGTTGACGTTTTCGCTGTGTGGTTTTTTTTTTTTTTTTTTTTTTCTTAGTTTTTGGCATCGCACGTTGTGCATTCTGCCAGTGTCAAGTTTATGAATTTTTACATTTATTTGTTATCATCAAGTCATATAAGTCATGAAATCACAGTAAGTCACATAAAATTAGTCCTAGTCGAGTCCAAGTCATACCCCAGTAAAGTTGTGGTGACTTTACTATGAGCTTCTACGGAGTTTTGAAAACAACACGAAAAGACATGTTTCACCCAGTGAGTTGAAATAAATAGAGTAGTTATAGTCGAACAAAACTGCTTTAAAAACTGACTAGAAGTTGCCTATATAAATATACTTATGCATGTTTCTATGCAATTTGTGAAGAAAAGAAAAGAATATGACCGACTTTATACGCCACACCTGTTGTTAGAAAGAGACAAATATCTAATTTCTCTTACGGCGTAATTAGCTACACAAGTTGATTGGCCAGAGCGAGCGCCCTCGCCGCGGTGGTGTGACTCTTTCACTCTCTCACAAAAGACGATCTATCTATCTCGGTCATCCATTTCAAAGTAACAACAGTCGCCTAAGATAAAATAAATTTAATTTTTTCCCTTTGCAATAAAAATACAGTACTTACGCGTGAAATTATATTTTTTTTGTCTTTCACAGTGCCTGTGTAGATTGTGCAGTGTCTAAATACACAGAAAGTCATTATAATCACCATATTTTTGCTAGAAAACATACGATTAGTGGCAGCGTATTACCAGACATTCGGTAGTGAAAGACTGGTAGCGATCACGGCAATTACCTTGATTGCGTCTAGTAAATATGGCGGGGGGGACAACTCATCTACAGGTAAAAACATCTTAGGTTTCACCACATTATATCACTTGCCCACACTCGTGCATGTAATTCAACACTCAATGAATAAAACACCACCATTTTTAATCATTAATTCGCGAAAAAACACAAGTTTAAGAAAATAATAGAATGCAACGACATGATTTTTCCGTGTTCCCGCCAAAACTCCGCTGTGTGGTTGAATATTATCAAAAAAAGTTTGTTTTTCCTCGCAAGTGTGATGAAAACAGTCGTATGAAAATCTTATGCTATGTTAGTCATTACACTCTCGGCTTCCTTATCGCGCTCGCCTGCGGCTCGCGCGCATAATACCACCACTAGTGTAATGACCAACATAGCACACTTGTATCATTATGTACTATTGTGACATTACGATATGACATGACAATATAATATTATAAATATATAAATTATCTATATAAAACCCTACCAGTTTGTCGATATCGGTTACGTGGACACTCATCGACTTTACTCCATCCCTATTCCGTGCATTCATCAAAAGCCTCCACTGTGTACTTCGTCGCCTGCGCTGCGGTGAACTCACGCTATAATTTCTTGGTGTAAACGACTTCGCTTATATACTTCGATCTTTCTTATTTACTACGTGTCTCTTCTCTGCTATCTACTGTTCTATCACATCCGTGCCTGTGATTGTGCTTTCTATATCGTGCCTTCTGATTTTATACGTGTGTAAGTTATGTACTGCACCTGCTTGGACAATATACCCTGCTTGAACCGTGAGTGGATTTTATTTATTTACATCCGGGCATCAGCCTACATCATCATCATTATCAGCCCGGAGACGTCCACTGCTGAACGAAGGCCTCCCCCTTAGACCGCCACACTGTACGATAACCTGCCATTTGCATCCACCGAGACTTCTAAATGTCGTCGGTCCACCTAGTGGGATGCCCTCTTACGCTGCGTCATCCGTTTCGCAGTCGCCACTCAAGAACCTTTCTTCCCATCGGTTATCAGTTCGTCGAGCGATGTGGCCTGCCCATTACCACTTCAACTTGCAAACCCTGCGACCTATGTCGGTGACCTTGGTTCTTTGGCGAATATCCTCATTCCGGATTTATCGCGCAAAGTAATTCCGACCATAGCTCTCTCCATTGCCCGTTGCGTGACTCTGAGTTTCTCCAATAGGCCAGCAGTTAAAGACCACGTTTCAGTTCCATATGTCATCACTGGCAACACACACTGGTTAAAAACCCTTGTCATCATAGCCATTATAGCCTTGTCAGCCTACATACACCTTACCAAACCTTTTACGCCACTTAGGTCGAAGGGTGCGGCTTTAATACTGTGAACTGGTAAATAAGTCTAACAATCTTTAAAGATCTGATATAACATAGAAGATGAGCTAACATCGCGTACTTACTATATTTTTTTCCATCCACAGTCACGTAATCGTATTTGCAGTGCGATTAAGCCCCGGCACAGATCGTGCGCCAGTTACTGCGGACCCCAGACCACTTTTAATCTCCGCTGCCCGCGAGTATGATTTATGGAGACCAGACAAACAAACGGTGACGAATGAAGGTGCTTTAAGGGCTGCAGCGAAACCTATAAAGGTTTTATTAACATTCAAGGTAGTGATTTTGTAGGCACAGTAGACATTGTTTTGTAGTGGAAGGACTCCTATTGCATAGTCCGCCTGGGGAAGTACCAAACCTTCAGTACAATCTTACAATCTTGTCGTGAACCTTTTGCCGAATGTCTCGTGTAAGGAACACTAGCCGAGCCGAGAGGACATCATGTACACGCTCGAGTCGCTCGATGCCTACAAACGTTCGCCACAATGGACGTGGAAACCATGTGTTAGCCAGCTCCTCCTTCTCACGTCCACTTACGTCATAAACTATAATATACTATATACAACATACGTATAATAATATTATATAAACATACCTACTTATATCTGATCAGTAGAATCATTCCACGAGCATAATTATAATTAATGTATCAATCCACTTTTAATATTTTGTTATAATTCCCTGTCTGTCACTTTGCTTAAATTATCTGTGCTTTTGATTTTATACTGTTGGCAACACTGTTCATGTTGGATATAGAGATGTTATGTTGACTCACTCACTTTTGCTCGAGACAGGGAAGAATTTACAGACAAGTCACCAATTATTGCATTACACCTGTAATTGAAAAATACAACAATAGAACCAGATCTGTGTGGTGTTATTTTGCTCCCGCTTGAAGTAATAACACATGACTTGGACTGGAGTGGACGTGGAGCTATTTATAATTAAGTATTTACAGTGATTGGGATGCCGAGGTGAATGTGTCGCTTGTCTAGAAACCTCGGGCTTTCGCAATAAGATGCGTCACAATAATATAACCACCGCGTTATAGTTATTTGCAGCCTGTTTTTCGTAGTAATGTAATACAGTCGGCTCGATGACCGTCGTCGGACGACCAACACTTCATTTACTGTCTCGGCCACCGCTCTCTCATTGCCGTCGTCGCTACGTCGTTTACCTACTGACACACAGACTAGATGCTCTGTGAAGTTATACCTACAATATTGCACACGGCCGGCCATTCCTACGCTGTACGGTGGAATATCGACGCAATTGTATATAAGTAAAATTCAAAGTATCTTTGTCTAAAAAGGACTTATGATTGTAGTTAAGTACAGATACACTGTAGTTCCAGCAGGTTTTGCCACGTCTTCTATGGGGTTTTTTTCTGTGCGAATTACTAATCTTTTCTCTGCTTCTACGTGTAATTACCTTGTTAAACATTTTCCTATATTATCATAGGTGAGGTTGGAACAGCACTCTTTCTTTCTTTACAGCATTTCGTCTTAAACTGTTAACATAAAAAAAGGTTAGAGAGTTGACATTGAACACCCACCCGCGCCCTCAATATTTGATTCAGGCACAAATCATCACATTTCATAACTCTTCACATAACGGGCCTCATAAAGCGGCCGGTCTCTGGGGCCCAGCTACTATAAATTCGAAGGGTGCACTTTGAATATCGAGTCAGTATCGATACTTGTTATCGTATACTATTATATATACAAGTATCGATACTCGTAATTTGAGTATCAAATACTTCGTAATTACGCTTCACTAGATGGCACAGTTTTGTTGCATAATGCCCTCGCTCACAAAACGTCCCGTTCTCAGCACTCAATACTCAAAACGTCCCATTTACAAAACATCATATTCTCAAAACGTCCCATTCTCAGAACGTCCTATTCGAAAAACGTCCTGTTTCCAAATGTAAAAAAATGGTAATTAAAAAAACTATTATGATAAAGCGCCATCTAACCCCAAACTAACCAAAGATCTTACTCCGGAACCAGCAGCGCGAGTACCGTTCTATGTCGCTTAATTTGACGTGTCAGTATAGCAGATTTACTTAGGAATATACCGATTGTTATCGAATTTTACCGATTTTAATGTCAAATATACGATTTAAATGTCAAATATGACGATCGCCAATAACGGTACACGCGCTGCAGATCAGATAACTGATAGAATATTTTAATACTTTTTTTTAAACTAAAAATCGTTTCTATATATTTATATCTACTTATAATACATACGTACAACGCCACTATGTATACTGGTTTGTGATGCATAATTATGATTTTGGTACTCTAATATGATCCGTTTGTGATAAATTACTTCGAATTTACAGACTTAAGGCCGTCACATTCGACGAAGATGCTATAATATTTTATCTTATATTAGCCTAAGAACTTTATATTATATGAACTTAACCTACCACACACGGTTAAGATACGACAATTTACAAAATCTTCTCATTCGGTCGATACAAACACGTCTAACACGTTGCTTCAAGCAAGGTGTTAGACGTGTTTGCTTGTAAATCTACATACAGAGTGTTATTTTTGTGCAAATGTAAGAGTTATAGTATTTAAAAAAAAGAAATATAGTAAAGTTATAGTACCTATTGAAATATGTTCTAAGATAACATGA
Organism: Erannis defoliaria; assembly: GCA_905404285.2. Taxonomy (NCBI): domain Eukaryota; kingdom Metazoa; phylum Arthropoda; class Insecta; order Lepidoptera; family Geometridae; genus Erannis; species Erannis defoliaria. Next base: position 1,834,069 of record FR990066.1, on the reverse strand, counting down.
AATACTATAGTATCTTCGTTGTCCGTGACGGCTTTTCGGTTTACCAAACCCGGTTAAGATACGACAATTTATAAAATCTTCTCATTCATTCGATACAAACACGTCTAACACGTTGCTTGAAGCAACGTGTTAGACGTGTTTGACGGTGTTTGCTTGTAAATCTACATACAGAGTGTTATTTTTGTGCAAATGTAAGAGTTATAGTATTGAAATATGTTCTAAGATAACATGAAATATTATAGTATCTTCGTCGTCCGTGACGGCTTTTCGGTTTACCAAACCGGAAGGAGATAATTGCCCATCATTGTGAACAAATTTTTACTAAGGGTCAACTCTGCAGCTCGAGTGCCGTTCTGTATGTCGCTAATTTGACGTGTCAGAATAGCTGATTTATTTGGCAAATATGAGAAAATATTTTTTTATCGAATGTTACCGATTTAAATGACAAATTTATTTTTTGACAACCTGTACTACTAGCTTTTTCCGTCCAATATTTACTTGTATATACCAATACTCGATACTATGCTGTCACTCGTTTTTTTTCATCTCTAGCTATAAATGGTCCACAAATCTCGGCAACGCCGTATCGCGGCGACCCATCGGATCTTGGGCCCTTCGACAGATGTCGAGAGGTGACCGAAACTCCCTGATTTGTTGGCGGATCAATCGACAGCTTACCTCGGGGCTTTGAAAGGAGAATTATATAGGTCAGTGTAGAAATATGTGGGATCCTATGCGAATCCTAAAAATAGATCTAAGTAACCCATTAGTGAATGAAAACCTAAAAACGATTCAACGTTGGGGCGTTTACAGCACGTTAGATTTACGAAGCAATAAAAAAAAGACAAACTGATAACCCAGTCGCATTGCACCGTCTCTTCAAGTCTGAGAGGTCAGTGTATATTTTAGGGCCCGCGATGTACAACCGCATACCAGCTTTCATTAGGGATGCTTCTTCCATCGCGTGCTTCAAAACCAAGGTGAGTGCGTGGTTGTAAGGGAATTTGTTTTATATTTCAAAATAAGAGTATCAAGGTATAATTTATAATTATTTAATTTTATTACGTACTTACCTTGGAGGATTTAGCTCTCTCTCTCTTACCTACTGAATGAAATTTGACGTGTAACTCTGATGTGATAAATAAACTATTGTATTGTATTGTGAATGGTAGTGGGTTTGAACATTTGGATTGTCTTTTTACATCGGTCTGGATACAACCCTTTTGTTTTTGTGTAATAATTTAAGTACTTAGTTATATATTATGTAGTTTGTTTTAGGTAATAAAGGTATTTGGCGAAAAAAATATACCCATTTATACAATAAATAGCATGTCGACCGTTTGGTGGTATATAACGCGTGCCCCGACTATAAAAATGTTTAGTAGGTATCATTAAAATCCGGCAAAACCACAACGTGCGATTGGAGCGTAATTCTACCACGCTGCCCAGTTGCGGGTAGGATCCACATACGTTATTGAATTTATTCTCCGCACGTATGCGTGTTTATACACGATGCTTTTTTTCACGGAAAAGCTAGTGGTGTTAGTTTTTAAATCCGTACATAGCTTTTAGGCCCGCGATTCGAACGCACTTGCTAAGGATGGCGAGGCATATCTTATTTCGTTGGGCGCGAACACAGCGGCCATTTATTAATAATGACGTATCCCTTTGTTGCTAAATCCACGTAGGGCCTTCGCTTTTCTGTGGCTAAATCTACAATATAGTCGTAGCAAACAATATATCAGATTACTGAATACTTAATCCAATTCGCAAACATAAATCCATCGTCTTCCGCCTCAGGTTTCAGCTCTTGATCGATTGATTGTCAATACGAACTCCGCACATTTAAATATTCCAAAACGAAGACAAATAGCGCCAAACAGCGCTCGCATGTCGATAGTGAGGCCCCAATATCGATAAAATTGTATCGACTATAATTTCTATGTGCTTTACCACAAAAACAAAATTCATACGAATATCTACTAACCTTAAAAAATAATAATTAAACTGTACATACAAATTATATCTAAAGGCTTAGAACGTTTTCCATACGATGTGGCCTAGTGGTAGAAATTGCACATACCTTCTTGTATGAACTAGGCAGAAATATAATATGCCTTCATAACTAAATTCAATGCTTTCTGACACAGGTACTTAACTTCATTAACATTGTGAAATATTGATCAAAATGTTAATTCTGATCTGACTGTTATCTTAGAGGGTGCTTATGTCCAATAGCGGGTTAAAGGATAAGCTGATTAGTGATCTATTCACGTAATTGTACGCCATAATTACGTGGACTTGTGTAAATATTCAGGAAGAAGCTATTATTTTAATTCATATTGAAAGCTTGCAAAAATGTAAGCGTGGGGATTGTTAAGTAATGCGTGTTGTTCCAAAGCGCAAGCGAAATATCCAAAATGCTACTCTAATTATTATGCTTATCGATAATATTATGTCGACTAAGTATCCATAAGTACAGTCATAGCGCTTTACAGGCGTTTAATCGGTATGATTATGTAGGTGGTTGGTAGCGGCGTTTCCCACTGCGTTTCATCTATACAAGGGATAGCATCACGCATTTCCTGAGGTACACTACCTTCGGCCCATAGCTTAGTGTAAAGGTCTATCAAAATAGGGGCTATGCATCGGAGTTTGGCTATTTTAATTGTATCAGCACTTTATTTTATTTATATTCTGCCGCGCTTGGGTTGGTTTTAAGTAGACACTTCATCGAGCTCCTCCCAAAGAGGCAGTTCGGGAATTAAGTGTTGAGCCTCAGGTGAGATTTTAACCGGTTGGGAGTAGAGCTTTCTGTAATGCTCCACCCAACGGTGAATCTGTCGATTGCTCTCCGACAGTGACAATACCGTTTGCCTCTGAGGTGCTGACTTTTTAGGAATTATGCTCGAGTGCTTTTTGTATGCATGCGTTCATCGCGCCGAAATTACCAGTTCAGCACCTGCGCATGATTTCAGACCAGTACAAGTTTGCGAGCTATGCGTTGGAGCGCCGCTTTTTCTTTTAAGAATTCGTTACGTGAGCTTATGGATGGCTCCAGGAGGTGTCTCAGAGTTTCTTGACGTTTAGCGTCAAGCAGTGGTTCAATGTGGTCAATGTTTGCTTTAAACCAGTCTTTATTGGAGTTTGATTGAAACCAAAATAATCAGCTGTACCTGTAAGAAGTTTTTTTACCCGTGCCCATTCCATGCTTGTTGACACATTACTATCCCAGGAGGCAATTTCGGTACGAACTGACTTCTCATATTTATGTTTCAATAGATGGGTTGTGTTGTGACCCTGGAGAGTTTAACTTTTTCTTACGGACAGGACGTGCATGATGGATGAATTTTGAGTTGAAACGAATAGTTTCGAACAGTCAGCACTGTGGATAGTACGTGTGTGTAATATTTCACGAAGATCCTTTTTTCGGTAGAGGATAATGTCTAGTCGATACCAGTGTTTTGATCAGGGATGCATCCAGGAAACTTTGCGCACGAGATTGCATTTAAAGACGGTGTTGGTTGGTGTCACAGAGCTGGCTCAGAGAGCAAAATTCTAGGAGATGCCGTCCAGTCTCAGTTAACTTACCGACGCCATGTTCACCAAGAAAATTCGGCCAAGAGATAAAATCCTGCCCAACAGTCACCAAGAATTAGTTACCGATCACCTGCATGAACACTCTCCACGCACCGTTTCTGTAAGTTGACTGTAGAATTAACCTTTCGCCTCTTACGAGAATGACAAAGTTGGAGCATATGCGGAAATTAATGTTATGTAGCTACCATCGGTGCAAAACGCATGATCAAAATGTGTTCCGAAATACCTCTAGGTCCTTCAACGGCATCCCGAAATTCAGATAACTTTTGCTTTTCCAGTAAAATGTGTAGTGAGATTCGCATAGGGCGAACCTTCCTCTACCAGGCTAGTCTCTTGTAGTGCTACCATGCTGGCTCATATTCATTCTTAACAATTCCATATCTATTACGGATGTCTACAAAGCTCTTGATTGCTGTTTAAACTACCACAGGTGGTCGGAAAGCCTGTCTGCATAGTGCGGACATTCCATGTTCCAATTCGCATGACTGAGTGATTTATGTAGTTTTTATTATTAAATTAATTTGTAACTGCAGGTGAAATACATAACGACACTGCCTATCTGGTTGGTTGCCAACGTCTCTTTCACCCCAATGCCAGTGGCAGGTTGTCGTGCAATGTGGCGGTCTAAGGGGGAGAGGCCTTCGTTCAGCAAGGACATCTCCGGGCTGCTGTTGTAGTGACGACAGTTAGTATTGCGTATTACATTTCTGCGTTGCGCAGAAGTTAAATGGCGTTGGTTAACTTAAGCAACTTTTTAAGGAAGGCCCATAGATTCTGAAAGGTAATAGATATAATAAAATAGAAATACATTCTAAAATCACCGAATTTGTTTATTATTTTGACACGAAATACTAAATAACAAGGGCAATAGTATTAAAAACAAAGAATATACCTACAATTTTTAACTTTCAATACCTAGGTTACACTAAAGAACTTATAGTAAGTTCTAATAAGCTGAGAAGCCTGCCCTAGTCTCAAACATTGTGTCCCCTGAAGGCCGCTGACGTAGCTATATGGTAGTATTATTATAATATAGAACAAACAACAAATACTGACAGTTTAAAATCAGATCCTCAGTCAGTGCACAGTCGTAAAACCTACTCAAAGACACCTATCCGAGCTATGCTGCGAGCGCACTAAGAACTTGTTGAAACTTAGGTGTATGCACTAAAACACATTTTCAGGCATAATTAGGAATAGACTGGATTACAAAATATTGATTCATTAAATTATATTGATATTACAAGCGTTTTCCAGTACCTAGCACACTACCAGTATCCTGTATAGTGTCATCACTGTCATCTACTACTATTATTTTTTGTTACACTGGTAAACTTTCGCGAGATGAATTCCTGGACATTCTTTTAAAAGAAGGTGTCTCAACGGCGTATTTTTTACAAAACCCCCCCACCACCGAAATGCATTCAGTGAACTGTTAAACGTAAAACTTCATCAGTCGTTCGTTTTCACTGTTCGTCATAGGTTAACACTTGTGGAAATTTCATTTTTGTCTTCCGTCATCTACTACTATAATTTTTAGTTCCAACTTTCGCGAGACGAATTCCTTGACATCCTTTTAAAGGATGGTGTCTCAACGGCGTATTTTGTACGTAACGCCCACACCACCAAAATGTATTCAGTGAACTCCCAAACGTAAAATTTTCATCGCTCGCTCGTTTTAGCTGTTCGACATACGCTGACACTTGTGGGAATTTCATTTCTGTCTTCTGATTCGAGGGAAACTCACGGGTGTTGCAAACATATTCCAAAATGGTACGCTGCTCACTATCAGTGATGTCTGAAGTTGCCTATGTTGATCTTACATCCAATTTTCTAAAGAGTCTGCCGTAAAGCGTTGAGTAGGGTATGCTAAATTTCTTGGCAGCATGTGCGCCGTGCATCAGCTGCATGACGATGACCTGGATGGTCGATAAAATACGTGTCCTGTTCGGCACTTCATTTGATAAAATCTTCCAGGTTGTGGTTGCGTTGCATTACCTGCCAGGGTGGTGGATGTGGAAGCTCCCATCCAAGCTTGTGAATTCTCTAGTATTCGAACCGCAGGTCATCTAGGCGATGCCAGGACGGATACCGATGTCGTGGTGCAGCGGCGGCGCAGCGGCCGGCGGCTGGTCAGGTGGTGGCGAAGGCGGCGGGCCGACACTTTGGCGCTCCTTTGACAGCCGAAGGCGGTGCGCACTTGGCAACACGGGGCTGTTGGCGTGCTTTAGCTGCGGATGAGGGGTCCCATGGGCACCTGACCCTACAGGCCCCATGCTCGCTGATCACGTCCGCCAGCCCACAAATCTTCAACGTTTCCACCACCGTCAGCAGCGCCGGTATCTGGTCTTGGGACACGTTGATCTCGCCTCTGTGCATGAAATCTACGTCTGCCTTCAGGTCGGTGTATTTAACAATCATCACGATCGAGTGCTGGCACGATCAGCAGCATATTTAAATACATATGCTCAGCACCACCTTGTGCGCCTTCAGGCTCTGGCCCTCGCAGGCGAGTGACGTCTACGAAGGACTGCGACTGAAACAGCTGATCGAAGCAGCTCGCCAGGTTATTTTGATAGTTATTCCACCGTAAGCAAAACTGCGGTGGCATCCGGTCAAGGCCGCGGGGTCCTCCTCGACTGGCATTATTCTGATGCGACTCGCATTTATTACGATGCCTGCACGGTTATATGAGACGGACTGGCGACTGAATTTACGAAGGCGAGAAGCCCACGCACTTCGGCTCATTGATTCGTTGCTCCATGTATGGTGCCAGTTGCTCGTTGCTTGACGTGTTCCCCGTTGCTCGACGACGATGCGCGTTGCTGTTCTTCTGCCATGTCACCAGCTTCTTTCAAGATAATGAAGTCTGGTGAGCTCTGGTCTAGCCTTGGAGAACCCTGAAAACAATATTCTGTGAGAATGACGGAATGTTCTGCGGGATTCTCTGCTCTGCGGGAAATCCCAGTTTTGTGAATAATTGTGATCGACGCGGTGCGTCGGCGCGTGTCTCTATTTAAGATATTCAACTGCAAGCAGTAGTGTGCAAGCATTACTGTGTTGATTTGAAGGACAATGTTACCAGAGCAATTACTAGTACTAAGAGATTTCACATCTAGTATCTCAAGGTGACGAGTCAGTCTCAGTGCAGTACGGCGCAAGATTTTGTTCGCTAGTTCACAATTCTGGTGCTACTGTTACTGGCGGGCGTGATGTAAACCACCAGCCGAACATTTCGCTCGTCTCTAAGCTCCATTTAAAAAAATACGTTGTCCAAGTCTTAGTAATTTATTAAAGATTATTTACAATAGGCGTGTGGCCTAATGTTTAATTTATGACAAATAACAGGCTTAGTGATGAATATAACTAAATACATTACACATACTGAAAAAATAAATTGTATTGGCTGATAAATCTCTGAGATATGAGCGTTTAAAGTTTTAGGTGGGGATAGAGAGGGGATGCTCTATCCCTTTCTCGCAAAGCACGTGTTAGTATAGCATTTGTATGCCGCGCCTGAGGCTTGACGTCATAGCTCAGTATAGCTCGCTCTCTGTCTAGCTTGAAATTAAAATACTTAGAACTTATATATTTTTGATTTATTTTAAATTTTGTTTTCGTTGATATGCTCTATTGATGATCAGTTTTTTTATGAGGTAATAAAAAAAATGTAGTCATCATGCCTATTACATAATACATATGTACGATACAAAACTTATAATAAATATTAAAACTAACTATAAACTACTTATATACAAGAAAAATATATATAATATAAAAATAACTTTGTACCTATAAAACAAAAACGCCGTCTAGGTCGCCACCATGAAGAGTTAATCAATCAATCAATCAATCAATCAATCATGTGGTAGGGTTCCCAGGATGCTGGCTGCATTTCCCCGTTGAATAGCAATACTTAGCGTCTGGGCAAAGTATGCGCCAGCTGTGAGGTCCCGCGAGGCGAGGACCAGTCTCGTGGCCAAGTTATCGATATAAACATTATTATAAGACGTGTCTCATCCCTACCCCGCTAGGACCAATCCATCTGATCCTCAGTTGTCAATATGAGTTATTGGCTGCCTTTTTTCAATCAGCTAACATGATTTTCATTAGATAAATTGTGAAACACAATACTGTCACCGCTTTGTACCATGTTTTATTTTTTGATTCTGGTAATATCGAGTTTGTGAACGACCTTACCTTTACCTTTATAATCCAATACCTTTATAATTACAATCTTCGAATTTCGGAACTTCGAATCACGTTACATCGAAAGTGCATTTTTACAACTAATCTCTCGGGATTGACATTACCACTTGCAGGTTTGCCCCTTCAGATCGAATGTCTGTTTTCTTTTAACACACTTATATTCACTTCACGTGAATAATAAAATAAACTTGTAAATTGATTTTAACCTACGTAATAGTCGTATTAGTTTGAAATTTTCCATGTTTACAATTATTGTATTACTTATACAATGTGTAACAAGAAGGTTGAACAATACTGAAGGGTATGTAGGTATGTGCTCATCATTATAAACAACTTTTACTATGGGGCCAACAATGATACCGAGAAAAAAAATCAGCTGTTCCACACTAAAAGTTCATTGACCTGGGACAAAATGTATGGAAACAGTTGATTATTTTCTTCGTGATTTCGAGGTTGGCCCCATAGCATAGTAAAAGTCGTTCGTACCGATGAGTATACCTATACCTGTGTATATTTGGCGGGGATACAAAATAACAGCTTGTATAATTGTTGTTGACAGCCTGATAGCTCAGTTGGTAGCATGTCTGCCTTCAGAGCTGTAGGGCGTGGGTTCGATCCCCATCCAGGACAAAAATGTTTGTGACGTACATCGATGTTTGTTCTGTGTCTGGGTGTAGTATGTATTATAAGTATTTATTTACGAAATAAATATGTATATAAGTATTCTATCAGCTATCTGGTTTCCATAATACAAGCTTTGCTTAGTATGGGGCTAGATGGCGCTGTGTGTCATAAATGTCCCCCCAATGTTTTTTTAAATTTATTTTTTTATTAAAATACAAACAGTTATTCTCCACCGCAACCGTCAAGCAAATCTGCGTTTGATCCTGCCATTTTCTTCCAAAACATTGAAGTCTCAAACAGAAAAAGGCAAAAGTTTCTATTCAGTAAGCACGATTGTCTAAGTTAGGAAGTCGGGGATTTAAAGAAACGCGAATATTATAATTAAGTGGGTGAACCATCAATCATTCCGCGCCATCTGTCGGCTGCCAGGGAGTTGAAGAAGTCGGGCGTATAGGCGAGTCTTATATTACCTGTAGGTATAGCAGAAATACGATTTTTACCTTTGCGTGAAGCTCTGATTATAGAGAGAGAAAGCTAGATCCTCCAAGGCGTGAACTTACTTTTTCAACTTTTAATCAAGTCAATTTCTCTGCTTTTAATGGAACCAAAGATTATAGGTATTTTAAAAAAACCGACTTCAAAAAGCTTGTGGTACCACCTCTTTAAACACCAATCACACCTCACAAGAAAGCTATACAAAAAAAAACACCGAATAAGGTTCCACATATAAAACTTTTTGCACTTGGCGCCTTATTACTTAATCGTTGCACGGATCTATATTCTGCTCTTGGTGAGGGCGTTGTCGATAATCTAGTCAAATGAAAAATACTTGGTACTGTGCCTTGTTTTAAGAACCTATGCAGCTGTTGACTGCCTGAAAATGGATTTGTAGGTTAGATAGTTGTTTATATTTTATGTTGGACAGAGCTTTAATTAGCAAGGCAAAGGATTGCTGTACAAACCGGGTCTATCCCACTAGTTCCATTGTGTTGTTCCATGCTGAGACTACTGCCACTATTTTGACCGCTTTTTGACCACTTCTCTTTTTTTTGGCCACTTTTTTGCCAGTAGTCCCATGGAACAAGTGACATCAAACCAGTATATGCAGAGTCTGGTAGTCCGAGTCTCTTATGAGTTAAACCATTCAATTGTAGGGGAAAAAAGACAAACTTTTTTATTTGGTGTGTACAAACTGGGTGAAGGTTCCCATGGTGCTAAATGTATTTGTGTGGCGTAATCATCATCAGCCAAAAGAAGTCCAGTACTAGACGAAGGCCTCTTCACCCATTAACTGTGCAACATTGTCTGTACTACCTAGTAATGTATTACTATTAGGTATCTTTATTTTGTACCTACAATACTAAAATAAAAATAAAATTAAAAAAAAAGTATGTAATAATAGTATTTACATAATATTGTAATTTATATATGTTTTAATTGTAATATAAATTTAAAATTTAATATGACTTGAAAAATTTGTCGAAATAAAAGAATTTGAATTTATACTATTATTTATTCTGTGCTACTACTAACTTCTAACATAACTAACTTCTTTCTTCTATGATTATAACATACTTTGTTTTAGGGTTGGTATTACAGGGACCTTTTACTAAGTTTACGTCCTGTCTGTCGGTCTGTTCGTCCGGTAACAGTATATATAAGAAACCCATTGGAAAATTTCCCTGAACATGCATTACTACGGCAGATTCTCCAAAGTAATAAAAAATAATAAGACAAAGGGTCCCAGCACGCCTACTCGGTAGCTCTCATACTTCGATTTTTTTACAGAACTCTTCTAAGCTCTCAGCAGACATATTCAGGCAATCAAAGATTACGAAAGATGCGCCATCGCGTAATAAAACAACGTTTGAAAACGACCCCCGCGCCGTCATGTTTACGTGTTGCACCGAAATGCGAAAGAAGATAACACTTTTATGAGAGCAAAAGGGATAGCGCACGTCTCGCTTAGTGAGCGCAGACAGGCGAGACAGTTCTTAGGGCCGTTTTCACGGGGCCATTTGAGGGCGCGATATGACATATCTCCCACCTTATATATATAATATCATTGCAGGCAATAGATTATACTTGCCGAAATTCAGGTAGCTAGGCTTCGGTATCTACTTACTGCCTGTAGCAGACATAAATCGACGCGACAGAATATGATATACGAGTATATTACACTATCTATAGGTATGTTGCGTATAGACACTTTAAAAGTTTTCTTTGTCATCGGCGTCGCAATTTATACATTCTGCCAGTATTTCCGAATGGAAGCAAATGCCAAATGGCACCACCACATACACACGCATGCACGCACGCACGCTCGCACACAGTCAGTCTATAAAATTGGTTCTTTAGACTGTGATAATAACTTAAGAGGTAATAAAAAAACATACTATGTCTATTTACAAGTGCAATGACAATAATAATTCTAATTATTGGCAATTATCTTGAACTTACAAGTCGCGGGCAACCGGTGGATGCAAATGGCAGGTTCTCGTACAGTGTGGCGGTCTAAGGGAGGCCTTCGTTCAGCAGCGGACGTCGCCGGGCTGATGATGATGATGATGATCTTAGCGTGAAATAGCCGCCAAATAGTTTAATCTGTATATAGTGTTTTTCGTTTCTTTCAAATACGTAATTATATAACCCGGTGGTTAAAGAGAAACAAAGGGTTAAACTACTTTGGACGGAGCTACTACTCCACGTTAATAAGGCCCTATAAGTGTTCAACAAATAATTTAAATTATTTGATGCCATCGTTATAATCCATTAGCCGTGCAAATTACAATCACCTGCCAAAACAAGCATCACAAATATTCAAAACACCTTTAAACATTAAAAATTGTGAATTATAAATTATTCTTGTCATTACCTACAATTGTTTCCAAAGATCCCTTAATAATAATTTATTTTGCCGTACAAAGGGCACGAAGTTGGGATGGCAGGAAATTCGTCAAGACTCGAAAATAACTTGATTTCGTTTAATCTTATTTTCCGAATTAATTACCGGCCTAACAGCTTGGAACGGGCTTCTTTTATTTTATTAAAATGTGAATTGCGTTTTAATTGTGGTTATACATGCTTTGATTTGAACGAAACCATTATTTAGGGCAAACCTGATGGGTATGTCCTAAAACTGCATCCAGAACACGACACGGTGTCACTCCGCAGTTTAGATATGTTCGGCTTCGGCCGGCGCTCCGTCCGGGTGGACAATGCAAGGCAGAAGTCAGTCGCCGCCCGCACGCTAGCCTCGTCGCACGTAACTAAGCATACGTGATAGAAAGAGAGCGGTATATCTAGGTGAATATAGCGAGCGGTATCCAGCGCTGTGCGAGTTGAATTGCTACTTTATTGTCTAGTAGATAGAGTCCTGATTTATTTCAATTCCTATGCAGAGTTAACTTTCTGTACGTAGTACTATTATTTATTCTGTGCCCACGGGCAGAATGGCAGAATCGTCCTCTTGGTTGACTGTGGTAAGCATTCAGCGCTCCCCAAGTCGCCTGCCAGCCGTGGGGATTATGGCAACCCCTCCTAATTAAAGGGGAGGTCTGCGTCCAGCAACATTTTCTGGCTGATGATGATCGATTAGAGTTTAGGGCATCACAACTTTGTGACAAGAACACATTGTCACAGAAATTGTGATACTCTAAAATTATGCTACGTTCTTGAGTAACTAATTAGTCAGTTTTGATTACTGAGTTCTATAAAGTTCAGAGATTAGCCTCTCCATAGCCATAACAAAACATCTAATTTAATAAATTTTAAATCACGACTGCCCTGCCAAATAATGAACTAATAAAAATTAATAACAATTTTCACATTTTATTTATTTTGTAGCCTGTCACTCGGGAGAATGTAAGAATTCTAACAATAGGTACTTTATACATCAAAACTGTTCAGGCATTTAGGAATTATGGTGTAACAAAGAAACCCACATATTACATATTTATAGTAGAAATATCAAACTGTTAAAGAATTTTAGGAAAAAAACCCCTCTAAAATTAGGTACTAGTTGAACCAGTTTACATTTTAGGCTACGTGTTTATCGGCTGAAGTTGGACCTGATAATCAACCTTAACATTAACCCGTATCCCATATACGTATGACACAGATTTTTGATTTCAACCTTCGGCCGGTATAGGCAAGCAAAAGCTTTATGCTATCTAGCTATTTTATTTAGTTTTCTAACTAACAGATAACGCTAAAATTTAAAAAAAAACCCGTATAAGACGTAGGCAACCGTTAAGAAAATAATGTGGTAAATTTTGAAGGCTTTAGTTGACAGATCGCTGTCCCTTTTAAATTAGACATGTTAGCTAGGGACAGCAATACTTTAGTTAATTCTATGTCAACTTAAACCTTCAAAATCGACCACATTATGTTTTTAAGAAATTCATCCTCACAAAAAAGGGGTAAATAGGTATAAATAAACGGTTCCTTGCCTTCCAAGAGCTTTATGAAACTTGCTACTGGCCAAAAACAAAAACGCCTCAAACACTTAGCAACAAAAAGTATCTTTAAAAAGAGTTCTAAAGCCGCGTCACAATTTCTCAAGTTCCCCTATAAGGTGTAAGCTCATAACTCCACCCCTTGCTTTAAATAAGCTACCGCCAGATGGCGCTCAGCTTTCCGTGTTTTATTAAAAAAAGTCCTGTTGACCTAGAGGAACTTTTTAGTGGCACTGCTCAAAATGAGAGGGATTTAATGGTAATGAAATACAAATGGCCTGGGGAGGCGACTTTTTAACGCCTAGCGCCGAGTTTTTTCATCACAGTGTTTAATATCGCAGACTGGAGAAAAATCTTACAGCCTAAGAAAAAGTGCCTAATGCGTTTTCATAAATATTGCTTTACTAGGTTGACGGCAAGACTGAATGAGCCTTGGTCTCCGATGCTTGCAGACTATTTATTTTTCCAGAGAAATCCAATATGAAGCAAACAAAAAACTTTAGAAAATTCTGGTTTGCTATAATAATTTACAAATGTGATTTCGACACGACAGGCGCGAACTTTCAGCGGACGCGGCCACACGCAAGGAGTTCTGTTTACGCTCCTTGAAAATGGTTACCGGATACGACCAGGATAGTCGAAGTATCCGACTTAACTATACGTAAAAAAAACCCAGTACAAATATAACATAAACTAAAAATTTTAAAATATTATAAACTTTAAAATAGAGCAGGACAAAATTAGTTCACAAGTGATTTCATCACCACATGCTACAAAAAACCAGCATGAGAATATAATATGTACATTGTATATAAGGATATATGTACACATGAAACATACGTTGGAATCAGGCTGAATACACATAATTAGCTCCATGAATGGCCGTTGAGCCACGAGGGCCTGTGGAGTGGGCCAAATATGCGGGAGATGGCTTTTTAACATAGGTACTTGGTACTGCTTGTAAGGATGCAAGTAGGTACTTCTTCTGGCTTAATGATGTCTTGTACTTGAGACCGTATTAACTTTTAATAATTATACGTTTAAGTATTTTTACGAACATTATTTTTTAATGCAATGGAGTGATGAGACGAGCGAGACGTTCGGCTGGTGGTAAGCATCATGCCTGCCTATAACTGTAGCAGTGCCAGAATTATGAACTTCGCAAGTTCCTATACACACTTTAACCTTTTTTTTGATAAAGTGGTGCTACATAAGTGATGCTATATTGTGTACAACGTGCCCTTGGTGCTAAAATGACTTCCACTTTTCACAACAATATTCTTTACTTCAGACGCTTTCTAAAACTAGAAACCTCTATACATCAACGTCAAAGGCACAATAAAAATAAAAGCTGCAATAAAAACAGTTTCCAGAGTTTTAATCTCATAAGATTAACGCTTAGTGTGCGGCGACCCTTCAATTATAGCATTACAAGGTAAAGCAGATACGAAGCTAGAACAGAGAAGGGCCAAATAAATTGCAATTCATGCAAAGTCAACACTGGCAGTTAATTTGCTTGGCGCTTAGAGCCAGCTGTAATCGGGTAAATCAAATGAAAAAAAAAACAAATGGAATGATCCTGGATTATTTGGTCAAATAATATCAAACAATCAACAAGTAACCTGTTCATCCACTACTACTAACACTAAGTTGAAGATGCTAAGCAAACCTTACCTTACAGTCTCAGAACAAGTGAATGTACTTATGTAAGTATGTAATTAAGTACTCTACTTTATGGCATTGGCAATGCACAACGAATAAGTTTACAAAACAACTTCGACTACAGTAGTTATTTTTATGTGATATTAATCGCACTATTATTACAAATGAGAGATTTGTCGGTATGCGTGTATTTTTGTTACCTCTTCACAGTAAAACAGTTGATCGGATTTGGTTGAAACTCAAAATGGTGCGAGCTTATTTCCCGGAATAACATATTATATGCTACTTTTATCATCATCATCACCGTTTTATGTCATCACGCGAGTGAAACCGCGGGGCGCGCCTAGTTATATATAATAAATTGAACTTAAAGGTCGATGCATAATTATTCATTTATCTTTTTTATTATAAGTAAGTATAGTTATAGAATATAATTCTATATATCAACTCTCAATTTCACTGTATATTTTAATATTACAGTTTTGTATTTATGACAATAAATAATATTGTCTATCTATTACCAGACCACATTTTCACTGTTTTCATTTCGAGCTCTCAAAGGAATGCTGTAACCCCCAGACAACGTCCTGAGTACGTCCCCAATTTAGAAGCTCTCACGACGCTCAGTGTGCGTCGAGCCTTTAGGCTTCTTATCTTGTGAATATTTAAGGTGTTTTCAGAGAAAAATAACTGGTAAAGCGACGCTAGGGCCGCGCGTGGGCTACTTTGTCACATCTTTAGCCTTGTTAATTATTCTGGAGGATAATAAGTAGGTACTTGTGTAGGTGAGGCGGTGAATGTAGCACTCTGTTACATGGACTAATAACGAATACATTGTATTTTGTAATTTTACTTGTAACTTTTAGTAAGTACGTACTGTTAATAGGGACGGTGTCTCCTCCTAAACTGTAGATATAGCTATGTCGTCGTAGATTATACCTAATTATAAACTCGCCTTGTCAGGATTCACTGCACATTGTTATTCGATATACTTACCTAATATTATTTCACACCACCTGTTCGACAATGTCCAATTACATATCATGCAACCTCAACGTAAAGCATTATCAAGTTGTATGAAACTCCCTCAGGAATAAGGAGTGATTTGAATTTGGAACGTCAAATTCGTGTGGAAGCTTGTGGAAAACTCTCAGTAAAAAAATGCTCATATGGCATTGTAAAGAGGTTTGTTCGCAATTTGAACTGGCCACCATAAGCAAATCTCATTAAATAAAAGGTGCGTACAAATAATGTGAAACAAAAGACGGTATTTGGTCCTGTGATTGTCAGTGAATTTGGAGCCCTGGCTTTTTATTGTCTCGCAGAAGGTGTGATAACGTAGTGTTAAATTCTCTTTGGTGTGAGAAGTAGAGTATGCTCCGCTGGAATAAAGCCTGTCTTCGTCTTGGGCAGCTTGAACCCCTCGCTTCACTCAGGACTCCATACAACTGCCTCGCTACGCTCGGGAGTTAACTCTAGACTTCCCTCGTTACGCTCAGTGTTCAATATGCCGCCCGCGACGTACGACACTGCTTTATTCCCTTAGTGCATAATCTACTATTCTTTCCACACCTTAAGTTTTGTAACTATAACTACATTGTGTTAACTAAGCAATTGATTAGTTTGTTTTATTTTTGAATTAGATTATAATATTCATGTTATAAATTATCATTTATTATTAAGCTCTTTTCGCCTGAAACACAGAATTACCTAGTTCAGGCTCACGTGTTTTATAGACCTAAGTATGTTACATAAGTTTTGTATTTTTGTCGGACTTTTTATATATTATTATTACTGTATTATTATTTTAACAATAAAGATAAGTTTATTTACAAATAAAATACAATTATACACTAATATTAAATTATTTTAACAATTATTTTTAATTTCAATATTTTATGACCGAGTAACAAAAGACAGACTATGCGCGGACGCCGCAATATGGCAGGTGATGTCAGTGGTGATGATATCCCACGCGTCGATAGGGTTGGGACGACCAGCCCCCTTATCATGAACGTTCGTGATTCTGATTGCGAGCGTGCGCGAGCAGGAGGGCGCACGGCGCGAGTGGGTTGGTACGAGCAGAATGGCATGCTATCGCAATCGGAATCGCGAACGTCCATGATAATGGTGCTGTTCAGTCGATTCGCACAGATAGGGCAAATTGTTCAATATTACCTACAACTACAACTACTGTTTGAAATTGTGTTTCTTAGTACTCTTTCATTTCGAGTTGATGTTTCGTTGTAAAAAAAAACTAATAGCCTCCCCTTCGCGGTTTCACCCGCGTAATGGCGAAAAATTGTTATGACAATGTAGAAAAAAAATTGCCGACGTGTTATTTCTGGAACTAAACTATCTCCATGCCGAGTTTAGTCCAAATCTGTTCAGCCCTGTGGTTCAGCCGTTTTGGCGTGAAGAGGTAACAAACACAAACACACACACCGTTTTTTTTTCGCTTTTATAATATTAGTGTGATGTGTTGAGAGAATATTAGTGTGGTGAGAAGATTAGTTTGATGTATGTAAACAAATCTAAAAAGTATATTGTACAAAGGTAAGCGGAACGGTAGTAATATACCGACTGGAGTTCATTGTACTCAACATTATGAACAACTTTTACTATGGGAGCATCTCTGAAATCGCTGACAAGTGGCCCTGTAGCCTATGCACAGGCACACCTGCTAGCAGAAGCATTGTCTTTGCGTTGCCTACTCTTCAGGGTAAGAACTCTGTAGGATTCTATTCAGATACCTACGTCTTTTACTTGCATATTTTTTTTTGTGGTGGATTTCGTCAAAAGTTACTTCAGTTTATTAATAACGCCTCTAGGATCATTACACAACTGCCCAAAAACGGAGTGTACTGTTTACAGGGTTCTTGTATGTATGTATGTTATTTTATATTCCTGCATAACTTCTAAAACCTGAACTGATTTGGATGTATCGCGAGATTCCTTACATCATCCTGAGTGACAGTGACATTGGCTATTATATAAATTAATTGAAAAAAAAACAATAAAAATGGCGGCTGCACGGCGGCTTGATGGCGCCATTTTAAAAATGTGAAAATTGTTTTTTTTTTTTATATAGTTCGTTTTTTGGCAGGGCAATCGTATTTTTTAATTTATTTTTATTTGATGTCTAGTTATTTTAATGAGTCCAGCATATCACAAATTTGGGATAGAGCCTTCATATTCCACCTCCAAACTTATGAAACTGCTATAGTTTCACCACATAACGCCTCTACACGCAGCGGGGCTTCGATTAAGGAGTCCAGAAGCCGCATCGTTATTTTCACTTTCCCCTTTATAGCCACAATAAATAACATTAGGTTTATGATGCGTATAAAAAAAATACTAAAATATCCCACGCACACGATACGGGGCAGAATTTTTAATTTTCCCGGCTTATTTAGGAGCAAAGAGTATTTCGCTGTATGAGTTTCTATATGAGGAGGCACAGAATAATGTGTAGGTTCTGTTGAAGTATTGTTCGAAATGTGCTTCTTTTATGATAGGATATTACTTGCCAGGTGGCAGATACGGGCGGTTACTGTCATTTATTTTGTAATTTTGTATTTATATACGCGGTACTTATGCGATGTAAAAACTCTTTGATTATGAGAGCTAGTTCCTCCGAGTAAGAATTTAAATTGAAACCAAAATGCCCTCTAAAATGGCGTTGATTTATGTCAAATCTTGTCGTAGTTCTATTATTATTTACGGGATATTTACCGTGATTATGTTGTGAAATGAGCTTCCGGTATTAAACGTGTCGTAACCAAAAAATTGTGGTTTTGTAATATTATATAGCCGGCTCACTTATACTTAGGCGTATATTTGAATGAGGGTCAGGCAAGTATACAAAAAGGTTCGACAATACTGAAGGGTGTATATGTACTAATCATTATGAACAACTTTTACTATGGGGCCAACCCTGAAATCATCTGTTCCATACAAAAAACTCATTGACCTTGGGAAAAATGTATGGAACAGCTTTTTTTTTGCGATTTCATGTTTGAGCCCATAGTAAAAGTTGTTCATAAAGATGAGTACATATATACCCTTCAGTATTGTTGAACCTTTGTGTTACACGTTGTATGTAAGTAATTAGTTCAAATGATTGATTAGATAGGTATATACTTGGTAACAGCGACAATGATAAAATGAATGGACGGGAAATAAGCGCACGGATTTTAAAGACTATATTATGTTGAGCGCCAGCTCTCCTCTCGCGTCAGTCATACTATGTCTTTGCGACATGCGAGCCGTACGATACGACAATACAAACTTCTAATACATGTACATGTGTTCTCTTTTTGTCATGCAGTAAGTAATTAGATTCGTTATCTCTATTTTCAGGCAAATGTAATATGCATACTTTTAGCTAGGTGTGCTTGATTGTGCTTACTTGTTAATTTAGAACGATTTGCAAGCGCTGGGCCCGTCCATTCCATTATCACTGTCGCTGCTTGGTAAGTGTTAGTTAGGTTTCTGTTTCAGCGGTTTTACTCACCTGAGGGTCTGAATCAAAATTGGTGACAGTCACTACCTACTATACTATGTAATGCTACCTTACCGGGTCACCGGTGTGGTGAACGGCTAGCTCGAGGGGTAGTGGGTTCTGTGTGCGCTCTGCGAGCCTGCCTCTGGCGGGTGAGATGGGGTTAGACCTACCTATCCGTGATAACTAATTCTAACAAGGGCGCCACCAGCACGATAATGCTGGGAAATGAGACTAGGAGATAGCGTCCAAATCTTATGTATTGTAAAATATATTCTTCAATTTCTTATCATTGTTCATCAATGACGGTTCTGTTAGTTATAGGTACATTCTTTAAGTTATTTCTATTATGTTAGTACATTTGTTAAACAATGTAAAATTAAGTACTTAGGTACTAGGTTAAGTATAGATAAGTTAAACCTTTACTATTGTAGTTCTAAGTTTTAAAGTTACACCAAAGGATTGAGACAGAAGGGTTGAAGTTTTGCTCGTTGAAGTTAAATTTACAATTCTTGATCACATAATTTCTAGTTAAAGTCCAAAAACATTCTAGGTTCTTTCTTCGTTGTAGACACTTTATAACATATTATAAAACATATTTCTGCTTCTAAATTCTTCTAACTGTTATTGCGACGTATCGACGTCGAAATCAAAATGGTAGACTACGAGTCATTTTGCAGACATGGACGATTTACAAGCACAAACACTAAAAACCAAAACAAAAGAGCGGCGGAATCTGCAACAATGAGACAACGACGTTACTTCTAATTCTATTATAATTTAGGTACGTGGATTTGGAAACAAGACGAGATGGGTTTCTTACCAATCCACCGCTTTGGATCTCAAAGAATCGTAGGCTGCCATGCGATCATTCTCTGCACGACATTCATCCCAAGTACTGTGGAAATCAGTGAAAATTATAATCCTCGCTTCAATCTCCAGAGGGCAACGAATCAGGTTGAAAACCAAGTAAAATAACTTACTATTCTGCGGTGTGGTATTTAATTCACAGGATCGGATTATTCGCCGCTTACGCCATCAAAAACCAAAGTTAAAAAGGATGTTGCCAGGACTTGCTGGCGTGAAAACAAACAAAACTTTTCTTTCTGAATCGATAAATCAATAAAGGGCTGTTTACACGCTGTCCGCGTTGGCAACGTGTGGAAAGACACTAATGAATTCTGTTCTCAATGAAAAAATTACAGGAATCTACGAAATGTCAATGTCAACGTCTCAAACGTCATACTGTCAAGCGAGATGTAAACAAAATCATAAAACAATGTTAATTTGGAAGCATATATTGATTCTAAAACGAAAGTTTTATAAAAAGATGTGTAAAACATTGTGATATCCCATACAAAATGATAAGCCACATCATATCTAACAAGTTCTTATGTTCCACCGGCGTTCTTCAGTGAGGAAGGACTCCTGAAGATACGAAGCAAATGACAACAAAAATGTTTCTAGATTCTCTTACTTCTTTGCCTGAAGAACCCCTTCGACTGATGGGAGAAAACCCACTGGATACGTCTGAGCGTCGAAGAACACAAAACAAAGGTTTGCAACAAAAAACATGATAAGGTTTTTGCAATGCAACAGTAAACGATAGTAAAATTAAACTGTAAATTTCCTACAGTTTTACAATCGTTTACGTAGTAAGTAGATACGTGATTCTCGACAATTTTTATGCTAGACCCTCTCATAGGTGGGTAGTTCTACTTCTAGCGAAACATCGAAATTTCAATTATAAAAATTCATGCAGAAAAAAAAAAGAATTTCTAATTATTTTCTAATCATTGAGTAGCACATACGATAGCAATATTTGGAAACATACCTAGCAGCCGCCAAAAAAAACATTAAAAAAAAATACAAAAAGAGATACCCTCTTCAAGTAAAATAAATTAAAAGTAAGCAATGATGGTGAAGGAACGTCTAAATCACAAACCTTACTTTTGTTATGTTTTTTATGCAAGGGTTAGGTACTGCCCATACTATTACCCATTTCAGCGCATAATTAATAAATTATTAAACTTGCTTAACTTATTTTTATTGAATGTGATGGAATGACGGCCAAAAATGTAACTATCAAAAACACCAAACTTTTACGAATTATAAACTCTTTACAAGCAAAAGATGAATTTTCGCCATTTTGCTTTGTCGATGGTATTGCCAACTTTCAAAAACTAAAAGGTGCATTCATAAAATATTGCAAATGCGTTAAAAAATAAAGTATAGTAAACGTGTGAGGGAATATTTTATTTTCTGAGACAATTAAAATAGTTTTTTTAATTTTTCTGTAATATTAAGCGTTAAAATTGGTATAAAATTGTAAAACACATTGCATTTTTGAACGATTTTTAAAATATTGTCTAGTAATATTCGATAAATAGTTATTTGTTTTAGTCGAGTTCATTGCATATTTTTTACTTGTTGGACAGGAATTTCGATGTTTCGCTAGAACTACCCAGGTCAATTTGTAGCCACTGGTATAAAAAAAACGAAATAAGCACTTAGGATTTTATAGAAGCGGGAAATTAAATTAAGTTATTACCTAAGGTTTACTCTATCCACGCTACCACGGTCTCAAAAAGTTTCTTTAGATTTCCCGCCCTATTACGTGCTTCGATAAAGCCTTTCCAAGTAGCCATAAAACTTAACCATCTGTGTCGAAACTACAATTACTGGCAACATTGATTTTACCGAAACAACTAGGAACAAAATGCCAGTGACAAAAAAGTTTTAAAAATAAAAACGAAACTTCCGCCAAAGTTTTCGAAGAAAA
This sequence comes from Erannis defoliaria, assembly GCA_905404285.2. Lineage (NCBI taxonomy): Eukaryota > Metazoa > Arthropoda > Insecta > Lepidoptera > Geometridae > Erannis > Erannis defoliaria. The sequence goes on along the minus strand of FR990066.1, from coordinate 1,812,231 downwards.
CAAAAACGTTCCAAACTCAAAAATCCTTAATACTTTTTTAATTGGCACCGATTTCACGCATCTGGGCTTAGAGCTTCACCTACTTCTGAACTCTTCCAACTTAATTATGAAAGACAATTAGGAATCTTTAGCAAGAACTCCTAAAACAAAACTCAAGCTAAATTCAACTTTACCTTCTTACAAATAAAGACCTTATGCGCCGTAGCCATGGTTTTGAAAGTACGTAATCATCGTATTAAGAAATTTCGACCATAATAGCTTTTGCTTTTAAGAAATTATTTCCTATGATTTTAGACGTAATTGAGGGACTTTATAATAATAAAGATGTCGGGAGTTTTTGAATTAATGACGCGATCTTTTAATAATTATGAAAAACGTATACTACCTATATAGTTGAAAACTTAAGTTAGCACCGTACGAATAGTACCTACCTACTTTAACTGTAAGAGGGTATTAAATCAATACATAAAGAGCTAGAGCGGAACAATAGTAATTAGTAATAAAGAAAAGGACCGTAAGTATATATAATCATAAGCCCGGAGACGTCCACTGCTGAACGAAGGCCTCCCTTAGACCACCACACTGTACGACAACCTACCATTTGCATCAACCGGTTGCGCGCGACGTCCATGCTGGACAATGTCCTACCCTCGAAGGGCGACTGGGCCATATTACAGAATAATAACTAGTAACTGGCCATATGAAGCACGCTGGCCCAGTTGCGTCTTGCCAAGTTCACATACACCATTCCAGTGAAGAAATTCTTCTCCTTCTTCTTCTTCTCTATGCAGATTTCTAAACACTAAACTTAACTTTAAACTTTTTTTTAGTTTTTTAGGGCTTTACTTTAAAAAACTTTTCAACCGTTAGTCACTGCTTAAGATGCTCTGCCTTCTTCTCTCTGACGTGAAGTGTAACATGCAAGAACAAGACAGAGAAGTTTAAGCAGTGACTAAGAGAATCGAGATTATTTTAGGTAAGGCTGGTAGCAATTATCCTAACTATATTATTATTATTTTCCTTATTACTGAGCTTTTTATAAACACTCTAGGTGTAGGGACCACAAGACTAGGTGGAGTCGGGGTGCTCTGATTCAGATTTGTCGCCCATTTCAAACTTAACCAACTCAAATCGGGGTGAAAAAAACTAACCCAATGTTGTTTTTTTTTTTAATATGTTTATAGGCTTGCGTTTGACTGCCATCTCGTCTGATGATAAACGAAGATGCAGTCTACGATGGAGCATGCTTGCTTAAAAGAAACCGATTCACTCGCGACTTGAAGACACACAGATTATAATTATCGGGAAACACCCACTCGGGCAGCGCTACCCACTGTTTAGCAGTTCGAATAAAGAAAGTGGAATCAAACGGTTTGGTACAAGTTTTTGGTATACCAACCATAAAACGGTGTCGCTTTTTCGAGGTCCTGGTCGTCCGATAGAAGAATGAGCAGGGGGGCATGCGGGGTTTATGACAATTAACAATACAAGCAATATTATGCCTAATATATTAATGCCTAACTAATAACATGCTAAATAATTTAAGGCCCAACAATAAATATGCCTAAAAACATATAGGTACTGCAAAGAAACCTCTCTGCTAAGTCACCATTATGCAACACTTTATGCCAAACAATTTTAGGAATAAATAGTTTCTGCGTATCAAGGGGCACGCTACGGAACCCAACGGTATCGAGTCCCCTCGCACTTGACTGAATTTTTCATATTTTTCCGCTAAATATTTTACGGCTGTATATTTCGTAATATCTGGCACCGTTTGGGGTAAATGAGTGAAACAAATTTAATTTTATCTGATTGTGGCACCCCGGGGTGGCACGCTCGTATTCTTATGATTATCTCATAAGTTAGGTCTTCTTGCTGGGTTTCCGGGCATTATGATACAAAGCTATTTAAAAAAAACAACCGAATTCAAACAAATATAAGGAGGCGGCCTTCAAACACCACAAAAAGAAAAGTCGCAGTTTTTTTTCCAGTATATATTTTGATTTAAAGACCAAACTACTGGTTCAGTAGGTCATTTGGTAATTTTGATGAAATATATATAAGACCAACCTAAAAGTGTATCCTTTCAAATTAAATTCAATATCGAATTTTGAAATCGGTTTTATAAATGACGGAGTCCTAAGGTAAGAAACAAAAAATACAGCCGAATTGAGAACCTTCTCCTTTTTTGAAGTCGGTTAAAAACTGGCCAAGATAGCTGATATCATGCACTGAAGATGCATAATAATACGATACCGTTAGGCGTCATCTAGCCCCTAACTGAGCAAAGCTAAATCTGGGAGCCAGATAACCGCCTTTTGTGCCTATCTATAGTGTTTTATGTTTGTAACGTCCTTTCTATGGTGTCAATAAAGTGTTATTGTATTGTCTAACTGGAGTTTTTTCCGTGTTAACTGATACTAACAAAAACGTGAAAAAATACAAATGCTTAACACTGGCAGAATGCCCAAAATGCGATGCCAATTTTTTTATTAAATTAACTGATAACTGATTGTTTTTTTGCTAATACCTACATACAATACTTGTTTACGACACCCAGCCACAGAACTAACATTTGCAATACACACAAAATCGCATAAACGTTTGGTCCTAGGTGGTTCGAAAAACAAGCGGTTCCAGAAGATTGTGAGCCCCGGATGAGCCCGCGGGGTGAAGCTAGTTAAGTACATATAATACAGGGTGTTAGTTTGAACACCGTTATCCTTCTAGGATATCATTGTACTCATCATTATGAACAACTTTTACTATGGGGACAACCCTGAAATGACGAAAAAAAACCAGCTGTTCCATACAAAAAGGTTCATCGATCTTGACAAAATGTATGTAACAGCTGTTTTTTTTTGTGATTTCAGGGTTGTCCCCATAGTAAAAGTTGTTCATAATGATGAGTACAATGATATCCTAGAAGGATAACGGTGTTCTAACTAACACCCGGTATATTGCATATTTAATTTATTTATAAAGTACCTTATTCGACATCGAGGGAGTGTTTTTACGCGACTTAAAGGATAATGTAGAAAACATTACTAAAACATGATCGAAATATCATATTATTTTACAACCGCGATATCTTGCCGTTCTTCCATGTAACCAACTTACACTTAGAATGAAATGAGGGAGCCACCGTCGTAATTCTATACTCAACTAACTACAAGACTTAAGAGATTTTTAGTTCTATGATTTGGTCACATTTTGTATAATACGTTGGGTTATGTTTCGTCTCGAGGGAGGTAGTAGACACTGCGACAGAACGTGCCGGGCCTGCCGCGAGGTTCGCGGTGTCGATTTCCGTCACGGGTAATGTACGTATAAATAGCTGTACGTATATGTAGGTATAGATCGAATGTGGTAGTCTCTAAGGTATAAAAAAATTAAATCGATGCCATAGATAACTTAAGAATTTACAGTCTTACTTAAAAAAACTTTTCAACCGTTAGTCACTGCTTAAGATGCTCTGCCATCTTCTCTCTGACGTGAAGTGTAACATGCAAGAACAAGACAGATAAGTTTAAGCAGTGACTAAGGGAATCGAGATTATTTTAGGTAAGGCTGTTAATGTTAGTGTATAATTGTATTTTATTTTGAATATTTTTGTATGAAGTGATTCCACACTTATGGTATTTCTATGTTTTTAAAGCTTAAACAGGAAGAAAAATTATGACCTCCGGCAGGACTCGAACCTGCATACGAGCAGTCGCGTATTTTATTTGTAAATAAACTTATACTTAATAGTAAGTTTTACTTGACCTGGGTATGTCCTTAAACTGCAACCAGACCCACCGGAGGATGGGCAGCAGAGTCCTCTTGGTTAACGGTGGTGATCATTCTGCGATCTCCAAGCCGCCTGCCAAGCGTGGGGATTATGGCAACACCCCTAAAAGGGGAGGCCTTCGTCCAGCAGTGGACGTTTTTATGGCTGACGACGAAGTTTTACTTACATAGGATTCAGTCCCAAAGTATTACTCGTACTATATCGTACTAGCTCGGCCCCGCGCGCGGTTTTACCCGCGTGATGATGACAAAATGATGATGAAAGGATGACATTAAAAAGTAGTATGTTATTCCGGGAACTAAGCTATTAAGTGAAACATAAAAGTTACTACTGAAATGTACAGACTGATTCAAACGTAATGGCGGCTGTGAAGTGCGCTGCAAGCTAGACTTTGTGATTGTACGCACACCGCACGCCGAATTTTTGCTACTGCGCTGCGTCTCGCGCCTAAGTTCACAGCAGCCATTAAGTTTGAATCAGCCTACCTATAGTACCTACTATTACACTACATGTAGTGTAATTAGGTACTTATCATTATGAACAACTTTTACTATGGGGACGACCTAGAAATCGCGAAAAAGACAACAGCTGTTCCATCATTGAGCTAGTATCTAAGCTTAATGTGTTCCTTGCAAAAAGTTCATTGACCTTGGAAAAAAATTATGGAACAGCTGGTTTTTTTTTCGCGATTTCAAGGTTGTCCCCGTAGTTAAAGTTGTTCTTAATGATGAGAACATACATAGACATACTCTTCAGTATTGTTGAACCTATTTGTTACACATTGTATAATATGTTATTGTGGTAAATCTATTTTATAGAAGTAGGTTTATCGACTTGTAAATACTTATGACTTACCTACTCATAAACAAATATTTATGTGACGAGCATTATGTTTGTTCTGTCTGGGTGTAGTATGTATTATAAGTACCTATCTATTTAAAACCTAGTATCTATCCTATCTATTTAGTACCTATCCATATTTTTTTTTTTTTTTTTCTCATAGTAAATAGTAATGAATATGAGAGTCGATGTCTGCCTAGAAACTGCTATGCAGTTTGGCAGAGTTATAAATTGAGCTATGTAATTAATTCTCTAAGACAAAATAACCAAAAAAAAATATTATATAAGTATTCTATCAGCTGGTCCCATGGTCTGATTGCTTAGTTTGGGGCTAGATGGCGCTGAAATGTCCACCGATATTTCTATGGTATTTATTTATTTATAAATAAATCAAAAATCTACCAGTCTTTTTGGTATTCAACACACACACTTATTTTTTACCATAAAAAATCTACGCCACACCATCGTATCGCGTCACGGTAATATATTTTGCCCGAACTATAAACTGAATTACCTAGAAGTGTTAATATTACTGCGAAGAAATAAAAAGTCGAAGTAAAATTGTTTTTATTTATGTTTTATGATTAATGCTGCTTGTTTCAGTTTTAGGGGAGAATTGGGGAGAGCGGGGTAATGTTTGTGTTCTCCGTTATACTTAAAAATGGAAAGAGGGTGGTTAATAAACGCTTTTTATCTTTGCTTCTTGGAGAAATTTAAGGCGTCACGTAATGTGCATTTGCTATGCATATTTCGTGCACTTGAAAATTACATATCAATATTTTTAATGCAATGGAGTGAAGGTACAAGCGAAACGTTCGGTTGGTGATATGATAAGCATCACGCCTGCCCATAACAGTAGCAGTATTAGAATTGTGAACTTGGGAACATAATCCTGCGCCGCACTGCACTGCGCTCGTCGTCCTGAGACATTACTATGTACTAGATGTCAAATCTATTCATCTCTTTCAAATATTCAAATGTCAAAAACATGGCTTATCATGATTGACTCATACGTTACCTACTTTGCGGAAGTTTATTTAAATTTATTTTATTTTTATTTTATTTTGGTCTCAGCTGTGCTCGAAGTGCGGGTCGGCGGCCTCGGCACCATGCTTTGAACGAGATCCTGAGGCGCGCTCTTGTGTCAGCTGAAGTGCCTTCAGTGTTGGAACCCCCGGGATTGTCCCGGGCTGATGGTAAGCGTCCAGACGGGCTTACTTTGGTCCCGTGGCAGAGGGGTCGGTGCATTGTTTGGGATGCCACGTGCGTGTGCACTTTCGCTGCTTGCCACCTCCGGGGATCCCAGCAACGTGCCGGTTCCGCTCCAGAGTTGGCCGCAAAGGGCAAGAGTCCGTAAGTATGCCGATTTGGCCCTGGTCTACGACTTTGTCCCCTTTGCTGTTGAAACGGCGGGCCCGTGGTGTGCCGATGCAAGGAAATCCATAGGGGACATCGGGCAGCGTCTGAGAGAGAAAGGCCGGGACCCCCGCGCTAGGTGGTTTTTGACGCAGCGGATTTCTCTGTCCATCCAGCGCGGTAAAGCCGCCGCTATAATGGGCACGTTTGGGCAGGGTGCATTACGGGGGGGGGGGGATTTTCGACGAATAATGTTTTCGCATTAAGATTTAATTTTAAATATCTAGTATTTTATAAGGAGTTATATTATGAAATTATATTTTATAAATAGTTTGGTATTGGTTTATAACGTATATAATTTAAACCTTGTATGTAAGTATATACATAAATTTTATCTCTCTTATACATTTTAGCTCTGTTTTTATACCATACTCACACATACAAAGCGGAAATGCACTAGAGATACAGTATACCAGTATCGCTTATAATATATTTTTTTGGGAACTACTTAGTGAGTTTTGTCATCCTTCTGTAACTTGGAGAAGTTAGTTCTCTTTCAATTCTTTTAGCGGCGAGTAACTTGTAGTTCCAAGTGAACTGGGACCTCGCGACCCCCATATCTTCCACATCTTTGCCAGTTTCAACCGCCAAACAATAGTTACAAGCACTATAGGTAGTGTTTCGGTTAGAAGGGCAATGCTACCATAGAAGGTAGATTACTGGGCATAGATTTAACATCTAATATGTCGGGGTGACGAGCGCAGTGCAGTGCGGCGCAGGATTCTGTTCGCAAGTTCACAATTCTGGCACTGCTACTGTTATGGACAGGTGTGGTGCTTACCAACAGGCATAAGTCAATATAATATGTTCATTGAAAAATAAAAATCGGATATTAATGTTCTGATATATAAGCGTATAAAGTTTTTGGTAGAGAAAAATCTGTCCCTTTCCTAGAAAACAAAAAATTACGTCACGCCCCTGTGTGCCATACTTGTCAGAATATAATTTATATGGCGTACATAGAAGTGATGTCATAATCTCCTCTCTGTCTAGCATGATATTAAATTAAAATGGTTATAAGTTGCTTATTTTTGATCAGATTTTCATTTTGTTTTCATTAATCAGCGATATTTATGAGCCACATTTTAATAGGACAATAAAAAAACCAGTCATGCAGCTTATTTAACCTTTGTATTAAAATGACAAATGCAATGGCCAGGAAATCGATGGACTTGGACAGTCTTGAGAAAGTCTGTTGATGAAGACTATTCTTGAAAAGAGTGCGCCGTGGAACATGCCACTCAACGTTCCTTATCGAAAAGTTAGCGAACTTGTTAAAAACACATAAAACTGTGAGATGACGAGCCGAGTTTAACATCTGTTTTGATTACAGCCCCTCAAGAATACGCTTCAATTTACTCCTTGTCGTAAAACAGAAACAACTTTCAATACAAGGGAGTTGCTGTAGATAAATAAGGTCTTTATAACACGTTTTAAACACACCTATTAACCCTCGTATTAGCTTCACTCGTATTATATGCATTGAAGTTTTGTATATAGATAGGTATATAAATTATAAATTATGTAGCTAAAGCAGCGACGGTTCCATTATCACCGTCGCTGGTTAACAGCGAGCTGATGATGGAACCACGAGGTGGATAATGGGAGGTCGGAACTTAGTTTTACAGCCAAAGGATAGATGTCGTTGACGAGATATGATTCTCTTTTTTTCGCATTTGTTTCATGAAACGCAAACACATAATGATGCATCGAAAATAATCTACCTAAGTAATAATGTAGTTTCAGTAAGTACCTAGTTTTAGTGGTTGAGAACTTGTTGAAACGTTTTCAATTCTACTCATTCCCGGTCCCGTCAAATCCCCTCATGCCTTTTCTATTTCGCGATAGTATCTCACAGACTATAAAATCTGTACTCAAACTTCAGACAGCGGGTTAATGCGACATCGAACGACAAATCCCTATTTGATGTGCTTTTAATATTTTCTGTAAGCCATTAAGCTTTTAACAAGTTAACGAGGTTATGTCGCCATCTTGATTTAGGAGCTGTCAAATGGCGCCACGCCTATAATTGTTTAAAATGGCGTTGATAGGGACGATGTTGAGTTGATTGGAGATTAAAATATTCTTTAAGTTAGGGTTTGATGGCCATTTCAAGGTTTATTAGTACTTTGCACCATTGCTTTGCACCGACAAGTTTAAATCGCCAACTCGCCATTCCGCATTCTTATATTTGCAGTAAGTATTTAAGTTGGTAGGTACCATCTAATAAATAGTAGGGTTTCTTTTTTACAAAAAAAGATACCTACCTGCCAACCAAACACCTACTTTGATATTACCACTATTTGCATCCAGACCCTCCAATCTTATCTGCCTGATCTTAATGGTTCCCCATAAAAATAAAAACAATTAAGTAACTCATTATTTATGAGTTCTAAGCATAGACATACATAGTAGGAACGGGTTGGACGCCATTTTGAAATGTCGCACATTCGTCGGTGTCAAAGAAACGAAAAGACGTCGCGGCGCTCCTAAATAAAAAAACACAATTTTAAGTAAGAAGTCGTTTTGAAAAGTAGGTAGGTATACTTTTATGCTCGCTTCGTAGTCATAGTTTGTTTGTTTTTAAGCTCATAGTTAATGTATGTATTATAATAAAAATTTAAGGACGCTATAAAAAGAAACTCGAAATCCCGAATCTCCGTTATTTATCTCTAAACTACCTGAACTGTTTTTCAGTCTGTACAATAATCGTACCTATTGTAGGTTGCCATAGTAACCTTGTAGCAAACATTAGTTGCTGTAGTCACAAATTGCTCGACTCATTTGAATGTGACCTGTGCAACATATACCTAAACGAAAAATGACAAAACAAAAAGTGAGTGGAGTGTGGGAAGATCGAGAGGTGCTATTTGATTTACCTTTTGCGTAAGTAGACCTCTTTTTATGCTTTTTATTTCTTTTTTACTTATTTGCGAAGAACATCGTTATTTGCCAATTACTTGTTGCTTATATACTCTGACTACTTACCTTATTGCTTATACGTACTTAAGTCCATTTTGAATTAATAATTTAAACTAAAATATTGCCCAATGTACAACCCGATTGAACCACCGGTTGTTAGACGGGCAATAAACGCTGTTGTGTGGCCCTGTATGATCGTAGCCAGTCATTTATTTTATTTTATTTGGGAAACATACAGTGATAATAACTTAAGTAGATTTACAAAAATTTGGATAACTATACACCATTTACACGTTTCCGCATATAAAAGTCTATATCACTTGTTAATATGGTTAGCTAAGGATTTTGATTAACGTTGAAAACAATATACTTATTACACAATTTAAAGAGAGGACAGACAAAACAGTTCAATTCGCACCAAACCAGTTCTTGGAGACTATAGTTTTAATTTTATGTATAGGTGTATTAAACAAAATCATCATCATCATCCCGGAGACGTCCACTGCTGAATGAAGGCCTCCCCCTTAGACCGCCACACTGTACAACACTGTACGACAACCTGCCATTTATATGCATCCACCGGTACGCAGCGTAGGTAGGCCTCTAGGTGGACCGACAACATTGTAAAAGTCACGGCTGTGGTGAGCATTCTGTAATCCCCAAGTCGCCTGCCAAGCGTGGGGATTATAGCAACTCTCACCCTCCTTAAGGGGGAGACTTTCGTCGAGCAGTGGATGTCTTCTGGCTGATGTTGTGAATATTAAAATTAGCGAAATAAAAAGCTGTGAAACTGTTTCGGTATCAGAAAAACCGATCTTGTTTAGGTACCTAAAGCTGCGTCCCGGCGAGAAAATCTTCGACAGGATTGAGCCAATAGAAGATACCAAGGGGAATAGCGGCACCAAGGGCCGCATGGTGGTCACCAACCTTAGGATCATATGGCACTCACTGGCATCGCCTCGGATCAACCTTTGTAAGCAGACGTTATTATCTGTAGATTGTCAGAAGATCATTTTTCTTATCAGTCCCCACATCCATTATAAGTTGTACTGCTATAAATGCAGCAGGTACGCATTAACCCATAAAATTCTATTGCTGAACATGCAGCGCCGAACGGCACCGGCGATTGAGACGATGTGAGTTGGCAAATTCTCCTTCGTGTACTCCTTTGAATTTCTTCTTCGTTTCGTTATGATGTATTCCTTCACCAAAACGATCTAAGTTTTTAAATTCCGTTTATGAATTATTTAAATTCACCGGTACATGGGGCCGCAGCAAATTTCCTTCTTTTTAGGATTTTCCCCAAGCAAAACTTGCCGAAGACAAAAAATCTATGAAATCGTAGACTTTCGTCCAGCAGAGGATGCCTTCTGGCTATTGACTCTGTTCTGGTGGCTGTACTGGCTGTTGTGGCTTCTGGTAGGTCACAACCAGTGCCGTAGCAAGGGCGGTGCCAGCGGTGCTCAGACCGTGGAGGGGCGCTGAAATGACCAGACCAGGACCAAATTTTGGGTTAGTTGTAGAAGCTCGCACCTGGCGCATGAAAGGTTAGTTACACTGGGGCCTTATTTTTGATCGTACGCAAACTAGCGCATGCGTGTGGAGCCTACTTTCAAACGATATTAAACCTTATTCCAAACAATATCGTTCGAAGGTCAGCTCCTTTCGCATGCGCAGCTCTTGCGTACGATTCCAAAATAAGACCTCTGGTCACAACATAAATCTTTATTGTCCAGCGATAGGGCTGAACTGCATCATCTCTACGTCGACGAAGGTGGTGAATTCTGGGCTGCGAGGCTCCACGCAGGCCCTCTGCGCGCTCGCGGGATACAAGACCAATCGATACGAGTTTGTGTTCACCAACTTGGCGCCCAACTGCGTCCGCCATTACACCTCTGTCGTCGGCGTTCACAAGTTAGTATCATTAGTACTAAGCATACAAGTAAGGTGGTAGCCGTGGTAGCCTAATGGGAGTCTTGGAATTGTAAAGTCGTGCTCGTAAATCCATCAATCCTCAACTGGGCCAGCGTGCTGGATGTGACCTAATCGCTTTTCAAAGGTAGGCCTATGTCCACTACTAAAAGTAAACTAATCGGACTATTGGACTATTAGGCCGGGCGCACACGACGAGAAAAACCGTAAGAAAAACCGTCCGGTTTACCGGTGCATACACTTTGTACTAGGTCCCGCACACCGTAAGAAATTTCTCGAGTCGCCCGTCTCGCTCGCACTAGTTAATTGTGCGCGGTGTGTTACGGTCGTACGGCGCCGGACCGGTGCCTGACGGAAGCCGTGCCGAATGCGTGTGCGGACAGGCTAAAAAGGCTGATTTTATGTATCATAAGTAAGTATAGAAACTTTTAACTGGGTAGCTAAGTACTCCAAGGCTCTAAAATAAATGTCTGATGGAGTAATGTTTATGTCTGAGTAGGTACCTTCTTTAGTAGATACTACTTTATACCTGATGCTTGAATTTTACGTACACATTACGGTTTATGTACTAAGAAATATTAAACAAGAGCTTAGTAGTCATTTATAGTGCTGTAGTTTAGTCCGTTTTACTTTTGATGACGATTATCCTATATTCTTGTCCAATGTATAAACTCCGTACTTTATACTTAGGTACTTGAGTCCTAGAAACATAAATAGGTAAGTATCTAAGTATAGTATTTATGCTCCGAGGGCCCATCGACGATCTTTCTTGCAGAGGCTTTAAGGCGTAGGTTACCTTCATAAAGAATTGAATTATTATTTATTTTAGGGCGTACGCTAGCTCAAGACTTTATAGAGACATCAAGCTGAGAGGCGCCATAATACACAATAAGCAGCTCAGAATGCTGCCTCTTGAGAAGGTAATATTAGCTCTTGAATTGTTCTGCCAACTGCTATACTAATATCACAAATTAAATAACAGTTACTCGTAATAATAATTACTTAACATCAGCCAGAAAACGCCCACTGCTGGACGAAGGCCCTCCCGCTTAATAGTGCCTGCCATGATACCCATCCTCCTGTGGTTCTGGATGCAGTTTTAGTACATACCAGTAATGGCTTTATTAGGTACACTATGTCCCATGGAACTACTGAATCAAAATAGTGGCAGTTGTCCCATCACGGGACAACTCGATAGGACTAGCGGGATAGACCCATGTTGCAATATACTACATTGCAATACGATTCATATACTACATTTTAATACGATTATTTTGGTCTGCGAACCAAAGAATGCAAAAGAGTATGTTCTAAAACTAAAAAAGTAAAGCAGTAAGTGACGGAATAGTATGTTCTATTTTCTTTCTAAATTCCTCGGTCAGTGAACGGCTCCGTTTAAAATTTTAAGTGTACAAAATGCGATAAACTAAAAAAATACTACCTATAATAATTATGCAAATAATTTCCTATTTTAGATATTCCTGCATGAACAGGGATTATGGAACCTGTCCAGTGACTCTGGCAATTTGGGTACCCTCGTAGTTTCCAACGTTCGCGTTGTGTGGTATGCAGATGTCAACGAGGCATTCAACGTTTCTATGCCTTACATTACTATAGAAAACGTAAGTAATGTTTAATGTCGTAAGTAATATCTTTTAAAACTCCTGGAAAATCATCAACAGCCAGAAGACGTCCACTGCTGGACGAAGGCCTCCCTCTTCATAGAGGGGCGGGGTTGCCATAATCCCCAGGCTTGGCAGGCGGCTTTGGGATCGCAGAATCACAGAAAAGCGAAAGCCCTACTTTTACTTCTCTCTTTAGTGCGCAGAATGCTCACCACCTTTAACCGAAAGGACGCTGCTGCCTGTCCTCAGGTGGTACTGGAGACACTTTTAGGACATACGCAGGTTATAAGACCTAGTAAATAATTAATATTCATTAATTACGTTACCTACTAATAAGCAATACCACAGAATAAATAATAGTACTACGTACAGAAAGTTCACTCCGCAAAGGAATTTAAATAAATAAGTACTCTATCTACTAGACAATAAAGTAGCAATTCAACTCGCACAGCGCTGGATACCGCTCGCTATATTCACCTATATATACCGCTCTCTTTCTATCACGTATGCTTGGTTACGTGCGACGAGGCTAGCGTGCGGGTGGCCACTACCTTCAGCCTTCCAATGTCCTCCCGGACGGAGCGAACATACCTAAACTGCGGAGTGACACCCCTGGCTATTGCCTACATAATTATTACTAAGCGACCATAAGATTATAAACTTTTTTTTTTACTTTAGATGTTTTCACTACCTATTCCAGTACAATGCAACAGTAAAATATTAGTACATTACCGATAATCATATATAAATCAGTTTGGTCACTTATTAACCATTCCTTATTGTTGTATCTAAGTAAGTATTTGTTTTTATGGAGTGAGTGAATGTCTATGTGATATATGATGCATAAAATAAGTTAGGTATATACTTTACTTACCTATAATTATTCTTTGTTTTATATTTCAGATATCCATACGTGATTCCAAGTTTGGTGAGGCCCTAGTTTTTGTTGTCCGACAATCGTACGGAGGATACGTTCTTGGATTCAGAGCTGATCCACATGACAGGCTCCGACCACTATTGTCAGAGCTGCAAACTTTTCATCAAGCTTATACTGAAAAACCAATTTTCGGAATAGAGATGAATTGGGATAATGAGGTAAGTAATAAATACATAATAATTATTAAAATGTATAAAACAGTTTCGTAAAGAAAGTACCTATTAAAATTAAAATTAAAAATATTTATTTCTATAAGATTAAATAATACATTTTGTGTTAGAGAGTAGATAAATATAGGTAACTGACTAATTAATTTGCAGTGGGTCCCAAACTAGGCAAGGCCTGTATCTTGGGCACCCAACGGTTTAGCGTGTACAAGTACTTGCATTTATAGATTTACAGCGCTGAGAAGCAGCACGCATTTACGCAGATACATATTTAAATTCGTATAAAAGTCCTATTCTGTTAGTTGAATTTAATTTACATTAATTAAGATAGCATGAGATTCAAATGATTAATTATTATTACAAAACAAAACATGCAACATAGAGAGTAAAGAAAAGTAATTAACTATAATTAATAGTAATAAGTTCATAATTATTATTATTAAGACTTCCGTAAGAATACGAGTGGGTATGTTCTCCCTTGTTTCCAACAACTACCTTTCCCATACACTGGGAAAAAAAAGGGCCGATTTATCGGCTTGGCAGAGCCGTATAAACCCGGTACTGTAGTTGCAGTCGTGTCAACACGGTAAAGTTTGTCGTGTGTCGCTAACACGGCTACGGTGACACGCGTTTCTGACACGGCTATCGCAACCAGATTTAGTTTGGCACACGGCCAGTCGTGCCGTATTTAGGACGGCTCCGCAAACCGTTTTCGTTTAACACACGGCCCGACGAGCTTTGCCTACACCAATACGCTAACCGTGTTAGAATGTAGCCGTGTATTTTTGCACGGCTACGGTTGTGACACGGCTGTAAAATTATTTAATACAGTAAGCGTAGCCGTCTTTACCGGCTAACGCAGCAGTATAATTGGCTTACACAGCCGTGTAAAATCTCTAACCGCGTACACGGCTCTTCACACGGCTGCCAAACCTGGCTGGCACAGTCATTTACATGGCTACAGAAACTGGAGCCGTGTTCGAAAGCTGTGTATTTTTCCCAGTGTAGAATCACTCTACTTATACACTTTTAGTTCACACCAAATTAGTTCACACAACTATTCATGCGACCTGATACATAATTACTATGATATTATTTGGAATAATCATTCATTTTACATAAAATTAATTTCAAATATTATTTTACTTTGAATAATATTGCCTGGCCGAATATTCATTTCAAAAATTATGCTTGACCCAATATTTATTTAAATTTATATCATATAAATTTAACTATTGGGTAGGTACGTATCAAAATATTTATAAGATTACCAAATACAGATCCGGATCGGATCTGAATCTAACCGAATCTGAACCTAACGGACTCAAGTCGCGTATATTATCGGATAGGATTAGTCAAAAAGCACACCAAACCAATACTATATCAAATCAATGAACATTACACCATTTGAACATTTATATAGATAAGTTTTAATTTTGTCCGTGTTTATCTTGGCAAAAATGAGTGATGATGAGAAATCAATACGGACGGGCACTATGGGGGCACCACTAGCACAAGTTGTTCTAAATACTAGCAATATTTAGTACCTTCTCTTAGTAGTAGGACTCCTTCAGTTTTGCGGGAAGAAATAAAAGTTTACGTTTAGACTTTTTCGCCAAGCTGTAACTTTTTTCGAAAGCAACAAAAATGATTTATTTTCCTAGTGCCTACTGGACCTGTAGGAGTATTCACAACTCAATCGGAAAGGTTTCCGTTCGGATCCATATTCGCCGCCTCTGTCTGTCATCCTGAATGACTGGGACGGATAATGTGGCTCCGAACGGAAACCTTTCCGATTGAGTTGTGAATACCCCTGCTGGAGATTGTAATGGATCCAGATCATGGTCCAAAATATTACAAAGGGGAAAAAATATTTTTTTAACTACTGAGCCTGTCAGAATATAATAGCAAGTTTGGAAAGTAATATTGCCCTTACTACGACCTAGGTAGTACAGCCGGCAGTAACACGGGCACTATATGCATAGCCTATTTCGGAGTCGATTTAGTTGAATTGTATGGATTACTGTTCGAATATGGAATTTTTATATTGGATGGTTTTTTTTGCAGGCTACTAAGCCCGTGACAGACGACATCGAAGAGCTGGAAGAAGTTGGTGAACCACGAGGAGAAATGGGACCAAATTTATATTTAGCCTCGCAACTAGCTCAAAACAAGAGCGAAACTGAATCACAACCAGTGTACAGTCCGTATTTAGGGCTAGCCATCGAACCTTTAAAAGAAGGATTTTCATTGAAAAGTCTTTTTGAAGTGCAAACTACAACGTAATTTTATTTATAACATTTTTCCTTGGAGGATTTAGCTCTCCTCTCTCCATTTGCATAATAACACATAACATATTTGCACATAATGTTTTGGAAAGTGACCTAGATCGTTACCTTTATATACTTAGTACTAGCTGTTGCCCGCGGCTTCGCCCGCGTGGTCTGTGTATTTTGCAGGAATTCGGACGATGATCACACCGTGCCTTTAAGCTTATTATAGGCTACCGCCTAAGCTGTGGTAGCCTAATTAGGAGACCGCTCGGCTTGAAATCGTGATGTCAATCGCGGGCTCAAATCCTGGGCTCAACCAATGAACGTATCGATGAGCTTATGTACGAATCGTACCACTTACTTTTTGGCGAAGGGAAATATCGTGAGGTCCTGCATACGTCCGGAGAAGAAATTCAATCGCGTATCGCCCAATCACCCTGGAGTTGTAGTGAAAGTAGTGAAGTATCTTCGATCTTCGGTATACGTAATTTCAGCAGTGGACTATTTAAAAAGGCTGATTAGCCTTTTGGTATGCCATAATACCACACCAAGTTTAATCATTCAATGTACCTATTATCGTTTTTTACGATATGAGAAAATAAACAAAAAACCTTTAAAAAGTGCCTTTCATGTATGAATTTCGAAAAATCCTTAGACATGCATTTCTTTATTTTTGATGTGCAATATACAAACCGAGTCTGAACGAATTAGTAGCTCGAATTTAATTTTTATTTCTATACAAAGTTTAGGGGTCAATTTCACCCGCTTAGAGGTCGAATTTTGAAAAATCCGTTCTTATTGTACACCTAGACCGTTTGAGGAATATTGGGTCCAAATTCCACATCTATACAATAAGCGGTGTAGCCTGGGCGATAATTGCTAAGAAAAAGGGACTTACTTTTATGTACAGGGTTAGTTCTAATCAGTTAGCATCCTTTTAAGGGCATATTCTGTACATCAAAACAAACTACTTTTACTATGGGGCCAACATTGAAATGGCAAAAACAAAAACAGCTGTTCCATACATTTCGCCCAAGGTCGATGAACTTTTTGTATGGAACAGCTGATAATTTTTCCGCCATTTCAATGTTGGCCCCATAGTAAAAGTTATTTGTTTTGATGTACAGAATATGCCCTTAAACGGGTGCTAACTGATTAGAACTAACCCTGTATATAGATGCATAACATTTAAACATGCCTCTGTTACTTTCTGTTATATGTGCTATGAAAATAAATAAATTAATAAATAAATTTTTCAAATCACATCTGACTTTTATGCATATTGGAATTAGTAGGTATTCACAATTTTATAATCAGATCCACTTAATTTTCCTTTAATTAACTATTTTTGGCAACTAACTAGATTTAAAAAAATGTGTCAAAACCACGTCACGTTGGGCGCAATTAAACTATTGTGTAATAAATTTTGTTAACAATATTGGATTACGTGAATAAGCATTTGATGTTGTTGTTTATAGGTAGTAAAATTAAGTACAACACATGTTTTCGTTTAGTCATCCAAATTCAATTAGAAGTAAGTAAGTACTTACCTTTGACCTTTTTTTTAAGCTTGGGTTAAATGATTCCTTTCCTTTGACTGCGACCCATATTTTACTAATCTGCAGGGGTATTCACAACTCAATCGGAAAGATTTCCGTTCCGATTGACTTGTGAATAACCCTGCTGAAGGGCTATTATAACTACTCCAAGACTGCGAGTACGACTGGCTGCTACTGGCAAATGCAGAGGGTGCAACGCCATAACGCCTCAGGAAGAGTGTAAATTTTTTTGGAGTTTTGGCGGGAACACGGGAAAATCATGTCTCTGCATTATATTATTTTCTTAAACTTGTGTTTTTAAAAATAGTGGTGTTTTATTCATTGAGTGTTGAATTACATGCGCAAGTGTAGGCAACTGGTATAATGTAGTGAAACATTTCTTTTCGTGTTGTTTTTAAAACTCCGGAAACGCCCATAGTAAAGTCGCCACAACTTTACTAGGGCATGACTTAGACTCGACTGTGACTAATTTTGTGTGAATGTCTGTGATTTGATGACAACATGACTTGATACTATAAATTAACTTGAAAACGCATAATACTTGACACTGGCTGAATGCACAACGTGCGAACCCAAAAACTAAGGATATTTTTTTTGTCATTACACTTGACAGTTAAGTTGTGCGTGTGTCAGTGCTGCCAACTCAGCCCCTTCGGGCTAGATCTAACCCTATTTCGACTAGTTCAGCCCCGATAATAATGATTTTCACCCAAATCTAGCCCACATTTGGCCGAAAGAAAAATATACATTTTTTTTTGTTTAAATTTAGAAATTATTCAAAAGCCTGCGCCTCATGAGGGCCGGACATCACCGTCTTCAGCACAAGTGAAATCCTGTGCAACGAATTCAACGAATACTCATCTGATGAAAACGCCAACATATAAACTGCTTAAAATAAACATGTTATCCAGATTTTTTTTAAAACAATTTGGCTGTTATTTATATCAACTTCTTTTGTTAATTAATTAGCAATTTATATTAGAGTTATGCATGGAAGCCAATGATAGACGCATTAACGATTGTATAACACACTCGTTTATTAACTTGAATTAATAGCAGGAGAGGAATAAGTGCTCTCTACTGTACCGGGTCGCAGGGACACCATAGGGCAACTACAAGCTTTATAAGGTCACGAAACCAAGACCTTAAGAACAAAGGTATCTTGTTAATATTGTAAATAAAACATATGAAAGAGATAGCATATTACTTCATACATGTCAAAGTGAGACAGGTTGATTTTTGCTATATTCAACAATTTAGCCCGTATTTTTCATTATTGGGAAAATCTAGCCCTTTTTAATTTTATAAGCATTTGGCAATACTGGTTGACTGTTGTTGAATGTAGCGGCTGAAGGACAAGTATCCATGGCCAAGAATAAATAAAAAAAAACTGTGTTGAAATTGACACTTGACGATTTGATATTGACGTCTCTATGACTTGACGTTCATTTATTTTCGTGTTTTGTATTTGTAAATAATTAAAATTAAGGTAATAGAATCGCTTTCAATATACCTACACTTACTTGAAGAAGGCACAATGAATAAAGAAAACAAGAGTGCTGCTGGACTGGTATGTACCTGTAATATTAAGCCCTTACGAAGGGTATCTCATGCTGAAAACACGCTCCTAAGACGAAAAAAGCAACATCCATCCAACCAGCCCGGTTGCTTTGTCGTTGGTTGGGGACAGTTGGAGATTTTGCCTGACATTATAATTTTTCCAGATTTTCGAAAGAGATGGAAGAAATTGCTTGAAGAAATCTAATAAACATTCACTACAAAGATAGGTCACATTAGCACTATAAAAGCATTGCATCCTAGGCAAAACCACTTATTGTTTTGCAAGTAGATGCCTTGCACTCTTAGGCAATCACTGTTGCCTTTGCAATACAAATATGACAAATATGTTGCCTAGTTTCTATTACTTTATACTATTACAATAAGCAAATGTACTGAAGCTTGACTAAAATATTATCACAACACAGAAACAAAAAACCTTTAAATATGACACACCTTATCTGTAAGAGGTTTTCAGCTTTCAAAGCACCAAAGGACTTGGCAATTAAAAGTTTTTTGTTTAACTAGTCAGTATTAATAAATGTCTAGGAGACCAGCTGCCCCCATAGCACGTGCTGACGTCTTTCCCCACGCGGGAACATGATAAAGCTAGAATATGAATACATCTGTCTCAATTTAATTTAATATTAATCTTATATCGGTCTTCCTTTTACACCTGAAATAAAAAACAGCCAATTACATGTTTCTACATTTAATATTCCAGCGTCGCTCGGCTATTGCAGAAAGGATACGTCTCAGGGAAGAATGGTCTGAATTGAAAGGACGTGAATCTCAGGCTAACATCAGACACAAGCAAAGTTTACTAATGAAGAAACAAATGAATATAAAGACAACGGCTAGTGTAGCAAAGAATATGACAAGTGTTGACAGACATCGCAAGGTAATATTTTTGAGAATATTAAGGTAATCAACGAGAATAACATATTTTGAGACTTATTTGTATTTTCACTATTAAAAATGTGAAGGACCAGGAACTGGTGCTACACATTCCAAACATTTTTAAGAATTTCTTCTAAGTTATAGAAAATAACAGATAAGAATAACATTATTTATTTATTGATAAAAAAATAAGGTGCATTTTTTTAAATAAGATCCAAATATGTTTTCCTTATCATTGAGCTGTGATGATATATGGAACTAAGACGTGGTCTTTAACTGTTGGCCTTTTGGAGAAACTCAGTCATACAATGGGCAATGGAGAGAGCTAATCGGAATTTCTTTGTAATTAAATCCTGAATGAAGATATTCGCCATGAAATCAAAGTCACTGACATAGAGCTCTGATCTCAGTGTTGGTAATGGGTAGGCCACATCGCTCGAAGAACTGATAACCGATTGGCAAGAATGGTTCCGTAGTGGCGCCTACGGAACCATTCGACCACAAACCTACGGTACGCCTCCCACTAGGTGGACCGAATGACCGGTGGATGCAAATGGCTGGTTGTCCTCCAGTGTAGCGGTCCCAGGGGAGGCACTCATTCAACAGTCAGTCAGTTTGGCAAAGCCAGAAGGCTGATGATGACGATGAATAATGATCATTGAGCACCAATTTTTATTTACTCATTTAAAACGAGTTTTGAGTAGGTACTGTGTACCCTCTAACTATCAATTATGTTGGTAGGACTCAACTAAAGAGTGCCTGGGGAAGTACCACACCTTTGCCACTTATTCAACTGCCAAGCAGTAGTATGCAAGCATTACTGTGTTTCAGTTTGAAGGGCAATGTTACCAGAGAAATTACTGGGTATGATGAGATTTCACATTTTATATATCAGGGTGACGAGCGCAGTACAGTGCGGCGCAAGATAGTATTCGCGAATTACAATTCTGGCACTGCTACTGTTATGGGCAGGCGTGACGTTTACCACCAGGCGAACGTCCCGCACGTCTCGACACTCGATTGCATAAAAAATAATTACAATGTTCAACCAGTCACAGTCCAGGGTGTAAAGGTCTAAGGTGGAGGCCTTTATTTAGCAGTGAACGGCTCTGGGCTGATGACGATGCTCAACCAGTCAACCTGTACATCTTGGGTGATGTGATATTCCCAGCCGAGTGCCAGAAACATGCAGCAAACAGAAAACGTCCTCTGCGGTGTGGTAGCGCTGGTAGAAGTTGGTTCGGAGAACCGCGCGCTCCCGCTGCGGGCTGCGCTGACGGCCCTCGGAGCCACCGTGCTGCCGGCATGGAGCCCCCTCGTCACGCATCTCATATGGAGCCAGGGTGAGTTGTGAACTTCCAAACAAAATCCTGCGCCGCACTGCACTGCGCTCGTTATCCTGACAACAGTGACGTCATTCAAGGTTGTTTTTTTAGGCTTCAAAGGAATGTTAGGAATACTAACTCCATTACGATTATAAACGGACCTGGGAATGTCCTAAAACTGCATCCTGCAATCCCCAAACTGCCTGCCAAGCGTGGGAAATATGGCAACCTTTTACTATGGCGGCCTTCGTCCAACAGTGGATGTCTTCCGGATGGATATAAGCTTCTTGGTTCCAATAGTACGAGCTTTTCTTAGTTTGGGGCTAGATGGCGCTGTGTGAAAAATGTTACTAATAGACATTATCAGCTTGTCTCTTACGAGTGCCCCTAGCTGCAGCGTGAAGGGTCGTGTTCCAGGGGGGTGCAGAGCGACGCGCGCCCGCGGCCGCGCGCTGGCGTGCCGGCTGGTGTCCCCGCTGTGGGTGGAGGCGTGCGCGGCCGCGTCGCGCCGGCTGCCCGAGCAGGCCTTCCCGGCCGCCGCGCGCCCCTCCGACCTGCCCTCGCCGCGGACTCTCACGCGACTCCTTGTATGTATTTCCTTATTTATCAACGTCAAAAAAGGAGGTTCTCGATTCGACTGTTTTTTTCTTTTTTTTTTCGCAATTTTTCAGTCAACTATTAATTGACTTTGATGATTCTTTTTTGTTTGGTAGGTGCTACTTTAGAAGTGGTCCCTTATAAAGTTTTATCTAAATCGGTTCAGTAGTTTGGTTTTTTAATTAAAATAACTGGAAAAAGATGTCTTCCAGGTAAATGAAAATTGAAGTTGGATGTATTTTTTTTAAGTTCCGACTTGTATAACGCAACTGTGTTTGGACGCGTTTTCTATAGGAGCGAATCTTCTGGACGTAGTACTAACACAGAATATACAATGTGTAACAAAAATGTCTAACAATACTGAAGGGCATGTATGTACTCATCATCACGTAAAAAAAATGCTGTTCCATACAAAAAGTTCATTGAACATGGACAAAATGTATGGAACAGCTGATTTTTTTTACGCGATATAAGGGTTGGCCCCATAGTAAAAATTGTTCATAATTATGAGTACCCTTCAGTGTTGTTGAACCTTTTTTTACATATTGTATAATAATACTAGTAGGTACTAATAAATGTTTTTTGTAATATAATTATTACGCGCTTTATTTCCAGAAAAAAGCTGAAATGGAAAACATACCCTTAGCAGATCTACTGTCAGACAGTGCCGAGAACCAGAAGCAACTGCGCCTGAGGATATCCAGTGGGACCGAACAGGACACGACCGTCGACTCGGACTCGAGCGATACTAGTGCTGGTCAGTAGGAACACCACATTTTGTTTTATTTATTCGGGAATACTCACGTTTAATAAAATCGGATACTCGAGACTAAAGTTTCAAAACAAAGTGTGTCAAAACCACGTCAGTTTTCATAATTAAATTATAATACAAACACAACCATGATCAAAGAGTATAAACTCTTTTGACTGATCGTCCGACTTCCATACGAAAATTAGTAGTTTAAAAACCACTGCTAGCCCCTGCGAGTACGTCAGAACTTCATTGAATTTCAAAACTCAAATTGCGTCATCCCAGTGATTGGCCAATCGCAACGTTACCTCGCCCCCAGCCCGCAACGGTGAGTCGGGATTATGTTCACGAGCCATCAACAGGCTAGGTATATGAACAAGTGAAGATTTGTGTATGTGATATTTGGCTTAGTTCATACAAGGAAGTGGGAAGTTTGTACCACTAGGCCACCAGCGTATTCGATCCAATGGGGAACCACACTGCGTTATTTCCGCTAGGTGGCGCATCGTCGATGTGGCCATAGCAGAGGGGTGTCACTCCGCAGTTTAGGTATGTACGGCCGGCGCTAGCCTCGTCGCACGTAACTAAGCATACGTGATAGAAAGAGAGCGGTATGTCTAGGTGAATATAGCCAGCGGTACCAGCGCTGTGCTAGTTGAATTGCTACTTTATTGCCTAGTAGATAAGAGTCCTGATTTATTTCAATTCCTTGGCGGAGTTAGCTTTCTGTACGTAGTACTATATTTTTTTTTTTTTTTATTACACACTCTTAACAAAAAATAAAAAACAGGTCTTAAATATTTCACTTATTACTAGCATTGTAATCTATAATTATACACTTACTAAAACGGGACAATTAGTAAACTTTGTGTAGCAGTCCTCACTAGGAACACCCGTGTCGAGGACTACAGCAGTCCGCTATCTCGCTCCATAGCCGAGCAAACACTCGCACCAAAATTAATATTTAAAAAAAACATAAAATAAAATAAAAAACTAGATATATATGTTTCACGGTACCTATGGTTCTATATGTATATATATATTATAAATAAATATATAATGCTTATATATTTCCTTTGAGGTGTTGATTATATAAATATTAACAATACCAAGATTAAAATTTACGCGCTATATCGTCGTGTATATTATATAATAAATCAAAAATATATAATACATCTAAATATCTTATAAATTTATTTACTGTGTCATCATATATTTACAAAATGTATTATTGTGTGTGTGTATAATTAAATTTTATAAATATGCTATCGATTATAACAATTTATTTTTCGAAATCGTAAATGCTAATTGGTTTCTTTTTTTAATATTAATTAATGAAATTATATACGTTAGCCGTAGTAGCCATAGTCAACTGTCAATCTCATACAATTTAGCAGTTTTACTTGTATTAGACTCGGGGGAGAGTCTGCATATACTTATTTGTACAGCAATCTTTTGCCTTGCTAATTAAATCACTGTCCAAAATAAAATGTAAACAACTATCTCACCTACAAATCTATTTTCAGGCATAGATTCTTAAAACATATCACAGTACCCAGTATTTTCCTGGAATAAATTATCGAAAGGCCTCATCAAGAGCAGATAGATATAAGAAACGATTAACAAGTAAACTAGTTTTTGCCACATCCGGACCGCCGCTGGCGCCATCTGCGTGTGGAACCTAATTTTTTAACGTGTATGCTTTTACCGTATACGAGACAGTAAAGTTGTACACACGACGACCGTTACTCGATTGTAAGGTACGTTAAAAAAGCATCAGTTGTGGGACCCACGTGATCGTGTAAACCACAGAAAATCGAAAGCCCTACTTCTTAGGACGGCTGTCAAAACAATGTTGTATAGCAATTGTATCGAAAACCGCTGTTTCACATATATTTGTATAGAAACTACGACGAAAAAATGCCAATCAATGGCCGCGCATTTGAAGTAAAACGCTCGAAATGCCATTAGCAACAGATTAAAATTGATCTAATAACGATGTAATGTGGTTTGGTTTCCTACGCTTCTATTTAAATTGTCTTTTTGAGTATTGTCAGTTTAATAACATGTATATTGGTAGAATTGTCATCAAGCGCATTTGCACTTATTACCGGCTAGCGCGGCCCGTCACATTTCCGTTCTACGATACAACATGAACATAAGCGCCACTGAGTGTCGTATTCGATGAAAATCGTACTGAAAACAAACCAAAGTACTGAACCGATTTTGATAAAATGTATATAGGACCACCTCTGAAGTATTACCTACCAAACAAAAAAAAAAGTAATCGCGTAACATCCATACAAACATAAAATAAAAAAACCATACAGTCGAATTGAGAACTTGTTAAATAGTCGAAGTCGGTTGAAAAGTAAACACATTTGAATACCTAGTAGTCGTCGTCAGCCATAAAACGTCCACTGCTGGACGAAGGCCTCTCCCTTTATAGAGGGGTGTTGCCATAATCCCCACGCGTGGCAGGCGGCTTGGAGATCGCAGAATTCTCACCACCGATAGCCAAGAGGACGCTGCTGCCCGTCCTCCGGTGGGTCTGGTTGCAGTTTAAGGACATACCCAAGTCCAGAATGCCTAGTAGTATGTTTTTACAAATTAATTTAAGGTTAGAGTCAACCCACACGTATAACAACCACAACACGTGGTCGGGCGCATATTTTGTATTGAAAACAAATAGTAGAATTTACACGTACCACATTTTGCCGCCGTTATCGACCGCGTGGTTGATACCGACCACATCGCAACCACAGCGCAATCACCAGCTACACAGTGAAATAGTCGCCGGCCACATCGCAGATACAACGTTGCGTCGACGCAACGACATCGCGTGCGCGCTATAAGAAAGCCGGAGTCGAACTGTGTCTGCACACGACGCAACCACATCGATATTTTGTCGGTACCACAACGCAATTGCGTTGCAAACCGGAAAAAGCTGCAGCGACACACGTAGCCACTGCTTCACCACATTTTGTCGTTGCGATGTGGTGTGGTTGTGGTACTTGTGGGTTGACCCTTAGTGGGTAGATAATAATATATAAATAAATAAATATTGGGGGGACATTTATGACACACAGCGCCATCTAGCCCCATACTAAGCAAAGCTTGTATTATGGAAACCAGATAGCTGATAGAAAACTTATATACAATATTTTTTTTCGTAAATACATACTTATAATACATACTACACCCAGACACAGAACGAACATCGATGTACGTCACAAACATTTGTGTCCTGGGTGGGGATCGAACCCACGCCCTACAGCTCTGAAGGCAGACATGCTACCAACTGAGCTATCAGGCTGTCATATGACTACTGATAGATATACAATCAGCGACGGTGTTCCATTATCACCGTCGCTGCATACAATAGCTTATGTAAGAGCTTGTTAATACCTATAGATATATCCGGACCAACCCGGTTATATAAAGGTAATAAGGGTTTTTTTTTTTTTTTTTTTCTTATTTTTTGGCATCGTACGTTGTGCATTCTGCCAGTGTCAAGTTTATGAAATTTTCAAGTTTTTTATTAAAATCAAGTCAAGTATTTCATGAAATCACAGTCAGTCACACGAATTTAGTCATAGTCGAGTCCAAGTCATACCCTAGTAAAGTTGTGGCGACTTTACTATGAGTTTCTACGGAGTTTTGAAAACAACACGAAATACATGTTTCACCACATTATATCACTTGCCCACACTCATGCATGTAATTCAACACTCAATGAATAAAACACCACTATTTTTAATCATTAATTCGCGATAAAACACAAGTTTAAGAAAATAATAGAATGCAACGACATGATTTTTCCGTGTTCCCGCCAAAACTCCAATAAGGGGTTAGTAGTGTGGTGTAGTGTACCTATATTCTATGCTCCTACCACCGGCTAAACTACGCCTTGCTGTCTCGCCTAGTGGTGTTAGGGCGTAGTGAACCCGGTAACACTGGTGTATCACATAATTACAATCACGAAATCATGTGAATATAACTAATCAAGCATTCATCTAATAATTAATTAATAATTTTTGGTTTTATTTTCACCGATACAAACTATACAAATTAAAATCTATAGACAAACCAACTTTATCAGTGTAATAAACAATATGAAACCTCTTTTCAGCACAGCCACAATCTGGCTGAATACCAAACTCAATAAAGAAACTATAAAAAAAATATTACAGGAA
Organism: Erannis defoliaria; assembly: GCA_905404285.2. Lineage (NCBI taxonomy): Eukaryota > Metazoa > Arthropoda > Insecta > Lepidoptera > Geometridae > Erannis > Erannis defoliaria. Next base: position 1,785,438 of record FR990066.1, on the reverse strand, counting down.
CAGGAATGTCAATTTTTGACATACAATAAACTATATACAATAGAGAAATTTACTATATATAAAACGTAGTGTGTAATTTCTCTATGCAAGAAACTTAAAGAACTTGAAGAAAAAAAAACATTGAGAAATGCGAAGTTGTGTTAGTTTCTTATTTCCAGAGTTTTTTTTTTCATTTTCTCTGTATAATAATTCTAGATTATGTAGAAGAACTTTTCTCTTATTCTTAGCGATGTAAGCCAGGACTGTTCTGACGATTATATGAGAAGTATGGCGACTTTTACCATTTGGAAAATGATGTCACTCTAATCGGCAACTATGATAAGATGAATGAACGGGAAATAAGCGCACGGATTTTGAAGACTATATGTTGAGCGCCGGCTCTCCACTTGCTTCAGTCATACTCTGCCTTTGCGACATGCGAGCCGTACGATACGACAATACAAACTTCTAATACATGTACATGTGTTCTCTTTTTGTCATGCAGTAATTAGATTCGCTATCTCTAGTTTCCGGGAAATGTATTATGCATACTTTTAGCTAATAGGTATGCTTGATTGTGTTGACTTGTTAATTTTGATCGATTTGCAAGCGCTGGGCCCGTCCATCATTATCACTGTCGCTGACTATAATAGGTATTTTTTTTATATTTACTAAGCCGTTTATAGTTCATTGTACTTGGCGTCGTGAGCAACTTTTATCAGGGTGCTAACACAGACACCGCGAAAAAAACTGCTGTTCCATTTTGTCGAGGGTGGACGAGTAAATTTTAGTTTAAGTTTGTCTATTTATGTCAATGATCTTATATGTTCATTATGTGCAGCTCTTATAACTTTTATAATTCGCGATAGGTCCCATCCGCGAGAAGTCCTGTTTGCGGTAAGTTCCGTTCGCTATAAGTCCCTTTCGTTTCGTGGTAGGTCTGATTCGCGTTAAGTTCCGTTCGCGATATGTCCCTTTCGTGGTAGGTCCCATTCGCAATACCTATAGGGTTTCGCGTAACTAAACTAAGCCACCTGGGTATGTCCTTAAACTGCAACCAGACCAACTGGGAAGGCGGGCAGCAGCGTCCTCTTGGTTAACGGTGGCGACCATTCTGCGATCCCCAAGCCGCCTGCCAAGCGTGGGGATTATGGCAACACCCCTCTATAAAGGGGGAGGCATTCGTCCAGCAGTGGACGTTTTATGGCTGACGACGAAACTAAGCCAAATGGAAGCCATCCTATTCATAATTGTGAACATACTTTTACTATGTACAAAATAATTAGCTCTTACATACATTTGTCGAAGGTGAATTTAATTTTTCTATAGAACATTCAATGCTTTAGTAATAAATTCTATTTTTACATTCTTCTCATATTATAAATGCGAAAGTTTGTCGGTGTGTGTGTGTTTGTTACTTCGCGGAAACGGCTGAACGGATTAGGATGAATTTTTGTATCATCATCAAGCCAGAAGACGATCACTGCTAGACGAAGGCCGACTTTAACTTAACTTTGGCATAGAGGTAGATATTTTTAACCGACATCGAAAGAGGAGGAGATTCTATGTTCGACGGTGTGTATGTTATTTTTTTATATATATGTTCATCGATTTCTCCGTCAATTGTGGACCGATTTTGTTTTTTTTTTTTTTATTTGTAATGGTACACTCCCGCGGTGGTCCCGTTATTATTGAATAAGATGTATAGGCTACTATTTATCCCAACGATCGCGGGTATAACCGCAGGGTGCAGCTAATCCATTATACATTTTAAAGTTTATATGTAGGATGTTTGTTACTGAAACACTTAAATTTGCTAATATCATATACGGAGCGAAAACGGCTGAACGGATTTTAATGAAATTTGGTATAGTTTATACTTTGGAATAAGACAAAAAAAAATTAGTCTAGGAATCGCGGGTAAATCTGAATAGCGCTGCTGGTTATAATATCAAGTAACAATCAAGACCGACAATTGAACTATGCTGACATTGTGTGATCAGGAAAGACCAAGTCATTTTCAATCGTATAACTATTCGTTTAAGGTGTAAAAACGCAAGAGAAGCAACTGCCGCAATCAAAAACGCTGCCCGCGAAAGCGCGACGAAAACTTTTCACTCAGAAGGAGGCGGAAAACGAAGACACTGACCTTTCGGGTAAGTAACTGTCGTCAGCTCACCAGTCTTTTCTCTTTTACACAAATGATTATGGCGTCGCACTTTATGCATTTGCTATGCCAGTGTCAAGTGTTTTAATAATTTAACATTTTTGATGAATTCTTGTACAGTGAGCCTCAGTCAAAACCACACTAGTAAGTCACGTTCAAGTGCAATCATGCCATAGTCAAGTCGTGCCAACTACTACAAGCTTCTTCGGAGTTTTAAATACATAACGAAAAGAAAGAAGTATAACTTATTTTGTAACATCAGTAAGGTAATATAACTAACTAACAATCCTGGGTCATCATCATCAGCCTGAAGGCGTCCACTGTTGAACGAAGGCTCCCCCGTAGACCGCCACACTGTACGACAACCGCCCAATGGGCGATTTTCTAACAGCCAATTAAAAAAAATAGTTCATAAAAATCCGTTCGATGGCAATGAAGAGACATGGCCCTGAACAGTTTCACTATCTTGTCTGTGGTTCTGAAGATTTTGAGCGAATGAAGCAAAGTAAAAAGGTCAAAAAATAAAATGTTACCTTATTTCATATAAATCAGATTTGTCGTGCGTTTTTTGTGGTTATTGTTTGTATAACAAAGTACTTGCCCATAGTATTTCTTAAGCTTTCGTTATTCCACGCAAGTAAGTAAGTGCGCTTTGCCAATTGATTAATTAATTAATATCAATAAAAATAACAATTACTATCAACAAAAATAATAACAATAACGTAACGTAACAATAATAATTTATCAGAATTTCAACAAAATGATACTTGGAAAAGGACTTCACCAACGAACGCTAACTGTGAACTGTAGCAGTGAAGGTGAGCGAACTGCTTTTCCACAAGAAAAATGCGAAAAAAGTGGGCCATATCTCGCCAGCGCCGTCTATCTTTTGGCTGTAGAAATACGTTTTGACAGCTGTCAGAAAACCTCCCATTTTTTTTTCTTAGTTTTTGGCATCGCACGTTGTGCATTCTGCCAGTGTCAAGTTTATGAATTTTTACATTTATTTGTTATCATCAAGTCATATAAGTCATGAAATCACAGTAAGTCACATGAAATTAGTCCTAGTCGAGTCCAAGTCATACCCCAGTAAAGTTGTGGTGACTTTACTATGAGCTTCTACGGAGTTTTGAAAACAACACGAAAAGACATGTTTCACCACATTATATCACTTGCCCACACTCGTGCATGTAATTCAACACTCAATGAATAAAACACCACCATTTTTAATCATTAATTCGCGAAAAAACACAAGTTTAAGAAAATAATAGAATGCAACGACATGATTTTTCCGTGTTCCCGCCAAAACTCAAACTTCCCATTGCATGCACCTGTTGCCCGCGACTTTCACAATGTCGTCGTTCCACTTAGTAGGAGGCCTTCCTTCTTCGGTACGAGGTAGCCACTCGAGAACCTTACTTCCCCTTCGGTTATCAGTTCTTCAAGGGATGTGGCTGTTAATCCTGGGGTGATATCACAAAAATGGCTTCAACTCAGCATAGTGCTGTTTATCAACCAGCGCTGATCTTCCGTTGTGGCCGTCTCAAGTGAGGTCACGAAAGGCTTAAAACAGTGAAACGTTTCTAATTTAAAAACTTAATAATACATAGAACGAAATGGATAACGATGAATAAAAATAATTATCGAATTTGACTCACATTTCTTACTTGTAGTGCTGAGGTTTACACAGAAAAGGAGTAGGCGAAAATATAGTAAAATATTGTCTAATAAAATATGTGGATTTAAAAAGTTATTTTAAAGGCGAAATTTGAAAGCGGTCGTCCGTGTCCGTCCGTCCGTTCCATACCATTCTGTGTATTCAAATTTATACTTTATTTCCGTGCGTTTTGTACACAAGTACTTTAAAAAAAACATTTCAATGTCGATTGCCTGGATGACATCTTTTTTCCAGTTATTTTGATTTATAAACAAACTACTAAACTGATTTCAATAAAATGAATACCACCTCCGAATCGTGACCTACCAAACCAAAAAGATAACCGCGTAACAAACATAGTCGAATTGAGAACCTCCTTTTTTGAAGTCGGTTGAAAAGTTGTCAGTTAGCCTTTTTTATCTTGGTTGTTGGCATCGCACGTTGTGCATTCTGCCAGTGTCAAGTTTATGAATTTTCAAGTTTTTTTACTAAAATCAAGTCAAATATGTCATAAAATCACAGTTACACGAAATTAGTCATAGTCGAGTCCAAGTCATGCCCTAGTAAAGTTGTGGCGACTTTACTATGAGCTTCTACGGAGTTTTGGAAACAACACGAAAAGACATGCTCCACCACATTATATCCCTTGCCCACACTCGTGCACGTAACTCAACTCTCAATGAATAAAACACCACCAATTTTAATCATTAATTCGCGGAAAAAAAAAACAAGTTTAATAAAATAATAGAATGCAACGACATGATTTATCCGTGTTCCCGCCTAAAACTCATCAGTTAGCCTTACATGCATGGTCTTCACCCTCGCTTTAGATGACGACTCGCCGGTCCCAAAAGCCAAGAAGCCGTCGTACAAGCCAGTCGCGAAGCAGAAGCCAAAGGCCAAAGGTCTAGCCGTGGACCGCAAGGAGCTCGCGCGCGCGGAGAGGCTCGCAAAGAAGATCATATCGGGCCACACCCCCGCCATGCCATCCGCGCACGAGGACACGCCCAGGATGGTGAGTATTCAGTATCATCAGCGAGAAGACGTCCACTGCTGGACGAAGGCCTCCCCCTTTAAGGGTTGCCATAATCCCCACGCTCGGCAGGCGTCTTGGGGATCGCAGAATGGTCACCTCCGTTAACCGAGAGGACGCTGCTGCCCGTCCTCCGGTGGTTCTGGATGCAGTTGCTGAACATACCCTAGTCCAGGATTTTGAGTATTACCAGGAGAGATTTACTCCTTTAGAAAACGCGTTTAAACAAGAGATACCTATAGCTACAATCATGACATTTTTAGTGGAAGGTACTTTGAACTTTATTTGTATAAGACAGTGTGTTGATTATCTACTGTAGCGCTTGGCTCCTTGGCGTCACGCATATTATATTACTACGTCCAGTACTCGCTCCCACAGAAAATGCGTCTATACACAGTTGAACCAACTATATCAATAACTACAATCACGTCATATTCAGTGCAAGCTAATTTGTACTCTATTTACATACAACACTACAGTCGATATCCCACTGTAGTGAGGCGCACGCGTGTCATCAACGAAGCAAGCGTTATAGTAGAAAATATAAATGATCACTAAAATCAATTAAGTACAAAATAGCTTGCACTAAATATGACGTTGTTGTAGTTATATCTACGTTTGGACGTGTTTTATAAGGGAGTCCTGCCCTTGTCCCGGTTTGGGTTTGAACCCACGACTTCAGGTCGAGCGGTCCCGATTATTGCACTGCAAAATATTCCGATACATAATCATAGAACTTCATCATCAACCTTGAGACGTCCACTGCTGAACGAAGGCCTCCCTTAGACCGCCACACTCTACGACAACCTGCCATTTGCATCCACTGGTTGCTCGCGTCTTTCACAACGTCGTCAGTCCACCTACGCTGCGTCTTCCGGTACGTGGTCGCCACTCAAGAACCTTTCCTCCCCATCAGTGAGCAACGAGCAACTCGTAAACCCTGAGATCTATGTCGGTGACTTTGGTTCTTTGGCGAATATATGATCGGGTTTATCTATCCATGGAAAATCCATAGTATATAATTTGGTTATGAAATGTATCGGATTGGTCGCAGGTGCTGTCCGGCATGTCGCGCAGCGAGCGGCGGGTGGTCTCCGCGGCGGTGCGCGCGCTGGGAGGCCGCCTGCAGGCCTCCGTCGACAGAAAGACCACGCACGTGCTGCTCGGGACCTTCCTGCATGACGAAGAATTCAACAGAACTGCCCCTGGTAAGGATGTTTGGACATGATCTTTGCAGCTTCTCTTGTATCACCTACAGGCTATAAGTTTGAATTTGAACACCGTTATCCTTCTAAGGTAATATGTATATAGGTATTGTAGTCTATCATGAACAACTTTTACTGTAGGTGAGAGTTCCTTGTACTGAATAAAACTAATTTTTTTTACTCTATCAAGTAACGAGACGAGCAAGACGTTCGCCTGTTGGTAAGAGTCACGCCTGCCACTAACAGAATTGAACTGTGAACTTGCGAACACTATCCTGCGCTGAACTGCGCTCGTCACCCTGAGATACTAGAGTTAAATCTTTTCATACTTTCATAACCAATAATTTCTCTGGTAACATTGCCCTTCAAACCGGAACATAGTAATGCTTGCACACTACTGCTTGGCTGTTGAATATCTAGCAAAGGTGTGGTACTTCCCCAGGCGGACTCTGCAGTAGAGCCATACCACTACAAAACTAAGTACTGGGTTAGGAATCCGTTTATCTGCTGTTCGTAATGTATGAGAACAATGCGGATGAAATATCGCGTGTTGAGGACGGACAGCGCCATCTAGTAAAATATTTTTGAAACATAACATTTTGACTCGACTTTTAGTATGGGGCCAACCACAGAAAAGCAAAACCACTACTTCTTAGGTAGAACGGCTGCCAAACTATGTTGTAAAGCATTTGTATGGAAAACCGCTGTCGCCAGTTTCACACATCTGTAATTGTATAGAAACTACGACGAAAAAATTCCAATCATTGTCCGCACATTTGAAGTTACAACAGATTAAAATTTATCTAATTACGATGCAATGTGGTTTGGTTTCCTACGCGTCTATTTAAATTGTCTTTTTGAGTACTCTCAGTTTAAAAATGTATACATGTGTATTGGTAGAATTGTCGGCTCGTCACATTTCCGTTCTATTCAATTCTCTCTTCAGTGGGTCCAACCTATACATTTTGTGATTTTAGTGCAAGCTTAATGAAGTCTTTGTAGGAACAAATGGTTTTCCCGCTAACATCGTACCCGAGTACCTCGTCCCCGCCAACTCCTGTCGCCCCGCAGGAGGGTCGCGCACGTATTTGCCAAACTAGAAATCAACAATCCAGAAGTTCAACAACAGTATATAACACTTTAGTTCATTCGTCTAAGGAACAGCTGATATTTTTTCTCGCGAATTCTGGTTTTATCGAATAGTAAAAGTTGTTCCTAATGATGAGTAAATCTCATTCTTTTGGGTTAGTAACAACGACGCGCGTAATACTGCACACAGTAGAATCCGGATATAACGACTCTCAAAGGACCGACGAAAATCATTCTACTAACCGGACGACCCAGAAAACGGCCGGATATTTTAAGCTTGTTTTTTAATATGTACATATGTAATAGTGTATTTACGCATTACATTTATAACTTAAATAGCACTTAAACATTCTATGTATACTGTAATATATACAAAGAGATACATATAAATGTTCCTACAAGAACTCATTGTTTCGAGCTTTAAACCTTGTCACAACAGACTGTGATTTACGCGCACTAATAAGGATATGTATAAGCTCGCAGGGAGAAGCCGGCGCGCGGGGCGGTGAGGTATCGGTGCGTAGGTTTCGTAAACAACACACTACGCGTCGTTCTAACCGGACTAATATCATCAAAATACGTCGCTGTAAACAGTTGGTCGCTTAAACCGGAGTCGTACTAAACGTATGTTTTCTTAGTGACTCACTATGAAACCAAACATGAGTTTACAAAGTCGTCGCTAAAAACGGTTCGCCGTTATAAGCGACTACTACTGTATATATTTTCCAGGGCTGGCAACACTGCCTCCCACAGAGAACGAAGCGTGGAACCCCAAGCGTCGTACGTTGAACGCCCTGTGCGGCGCGGCGCGCGGCTGCCGCGTGCTGAGCGCGCAGTGGGCGCTGCACGCGCGGGACAAGGGGAAGTGGCTGCACCACTGCGGGTACGAGCTGCCGCATCTCAAGAAACTGTCGGAGGTTAGTTGTGTCCATCTACGTACGTTGGACCTCGGTATGTCCTAAAACTGCATCCATACAGATCTGCATCCATCCATGCAGAACCATCGGAGGACGGGCAGCAGCATCCTCGCGGTCAGTGCCGTTACTAGGGCGGTAGGGGGGCACAGGGCGTAGATCCTGAAGGGGCTCAGAAATGACCAGACCAAGACCATGTTTTATTTATTTTATTTTACATTTATAGGGAAACTAACACCCTAAATAAATTAATATTAACACTTGGTTCTATGATCGGGCCAATAGGCTAGATGACTAGTTTTTTTTTATTGTCCTATTCAAATGTGGCCTATAAATATAGCCGATTAATGAAAAGAAAATTAAAATCTGATCAAAAATAAGCAACTTATAAGCATTTTAATATCATGCTAGACAGAGAGGCGAAACAGCAAATCGTGACGTCACTTGTCAGGACGCCATATAAATTATATTCTGACAAGTAAGGCGTGACGTCATTTTTTGTTTTGTGGGAAAGGGACAGAGTTGTCTCTAACAAAAACTTTAAACGCTCTTATATCAGAACATTATTAACCGATTTAAATAATGTTTTCAATTACCATACTATATTCACTTAAATTCTTCATCAAAGCTATTGGTTTCAACGATTTAAACATCAGTCATCTAGCCTATTATAAGTTGGGTTTAGTTTAGCTCGCACCGGGCGCTTGAAAGGTTAATGACAATAGGCTAGATGTCTGGCTTTTTTTATTGTCCTTTTAAAATGTGGCCCTTAAATATAGCTGATTAATGAAAAGAAAATTAAAATCTGATCAAAAATAAGCAACTTATAAGCATTTTAATATCATGCTAGACAGAGAGGCGAAACAGCAAATCGTGACGTCACCTCTCAGTACGCCATATGAATTCTATTCTGACAAGTGAGGCGTGACGTCATTTTTTGTTTTGTGGGAACAAAAACTTTAAACGCTCATATATCAGAACATTATTAACCGAATTAAATCATTTTTTCAATAAACATACTATATTTACTTTAACTTTACTTTAACAAAGCTATAAACGTTCAACGATAACAAAGTTTCAACGATATAAAGATCAGTCATCTACCCTATTCTACCATTATACATGTTATTAAACTGAGAATACTCAATAAGACAATTTAAATAGACGCGTAGGAAACCAGACCACATTACATCGTCATTGGATCAATTTTGATATCTTGCAAAATGGCATTTCGAGCGTTTTACTTTAAATGCGCGACCAATGATTGGTATTTTTTCGTCGTAGTTTCTATACAAATAAGTGTGTAACTGGCGACAGCGGTTTTCCATACAATTGCTTTACGAAATTGTTTTGAAGGCCGTTCTATCTGAGAAGTAGGGCTTTCGCTTTTCTGTCTTGGTAGGCCTTCTTCTGGCGGATGATGACGATGATGTAGTTATAAATATATCTACGTTTAGATGCCTTTTATAAGGGAGTGAACCTGGGACGGTCCCTGAACTAGCGCTGGAAAGGCCGAAACCAATAAAGAACCTTGTTACTTGCAGAAGGCCCGGCTGGAGCGGTCCGCGTGGGGGCAGGCGGGCTCGGAGTACGGGTACGACGTGTTCTGCGGGATGCGCGTGCGCATGGCGAGGGACGCGCCGCAGCGTGACGCCGCCATATTGCTGCTGCAGCTGTGCGGCGCCGTCGTCCAGCATGACGATGGTAACTCTCATTCGTAACCCTTTCATCATCATCGTCATCAGCCCGGAAACGTCCTCTGCTGAACGAAGGCCTCCCCCTTAGACCGCCACACTGTGCTACGACAACCTGCCATTTGCATCTACCGGTTGCCCGCGACTTACACAATGTAAAAGAAACTCGATTTGAACACATAATTATGTCAATCGTCGCGACTTAATCGCACACAAAATGATAATAATGATAATAGTAGATTATGCACTAAGGGAATAAAGCAGTGTCTTACGTCGCGGGCGGCATATTGAACACTAAGCGTAACGAGGAAGTCAGAGAGTCTAGAGTTATATAGAGTCCTGAGTGAAGCGAGGGGTTCAAGCTGCCCGAGACGAAGACAGCCTTTATTCCAGAGGAGCATACTCTACAACTAACACCTTCTGCGAGACAATATAAAGCCAGGACTCCATAAATTAAAATTCACTGCCAATCACACGACCAAACACCGTCTTTTGTTTCACATTCTTTGTTAACGCACCTTTTTTTTGAGATCTGCTTATGGTGGTGAACTCGATTTTCGGACAAACCTCTTTACAATGCCATATCGGCATTTTTTTACTTAGAGTTTGCCATGAGTTTCCACACGAATTTGACATTCCAAATTCAGGCGTTTCATACAATTTTATATCCCTTAAGAGATAATGCTTTACTTTACGTTGAGGTTGCATGATATGTAATTGGACATTGTCGAGCAGGTGGTGTGAAAAAAACTTTTTTTTGTGCGCGATTGTTGTCAGTCCACCTAGTGGGAGGCCGCGCCTACGCTGCGTCTTCCAATACGTGGTCGCCACTCAAGAAGTTTCTTCCCCATCGGTTATCAGTTCTTCGGACGATGTGGCCTGCCCATTAACCCTTTAGCCCCCTTAGCTCCCTTTAGCCCCCTTAGCTCCCTTTAGCCCCCTTAGCTCCCTTTAGCCGCTGCTTTTTCAAGCAGTTTTCTTGCCCGTAGAGCCAACTATTTTTTTCAATTTTATATTAACTAGTAATTCGCTGCCAACAAGACCTCGCGACACCCACATCTTCCAAGCCCCACCAACAATAACTTTTTTTTTATTCGTGTATATTTTTCGTAATTTTTTTAACAGAAAACTGCGGCTGGCTAATTCGAACACAAACTCGCATACGGACGTCGACACAAAATGGCGTCCTGACGCAAAATGGCGCACCAACATCGACACAAAACGGCGGCCGCAAGGACCCGTCCCAGTACTACGTCACACAGCGTCCTGACAGCGAGTTTGACGTCAGAATCGGAAGCTCGGATGGTGACGTCACTTCCAAGTGGGTGTTCGACAGTGTGGCGGCAGGACGCATGCGCAACACGAGGCGGTATCTCGTCTCGGACGCTATCTTTGCGCAGTTAGAAAGTTTCGGGTGCTGAGTGATTGGCCCTAGCAAGATGGACTGACACAAATTAGCGTGCTGGTACTACAAAAAATTTTGTATTTGTACGATTCAAAATGGCGTGCCGGTACCAAACAAAATGACGTGCTGGAACGACACAAAATGGCGGTGTGCTGGTACGTAACAAATGGAGTACTGATTCGACACAAAATGACGTGCTGGACCGACACAAAATGGCGGCGGCGTGCTGGTACGACACAAAGTGGAGTACTGATACGACATAAAAATGTCAAGACCGTGCGACACAAAAACGTATCATACGAAAAAATTACGTAATTATACGAAAAAATAAATTGACGCGACGATACGACACAAACATTTGTGATCATGCGACAGAAAGGTAGTTACGATGCGATACATAAATGGCGTAAATCTCGCGAGACTGGCGTACTAACATGACATTATTGTCAGTTTGTTCTATAAGGGGGGGGGGGGCTGGGGGGCTATAATAATTACTATTAGCAACTCTGTAATACGTCAGAGGAAGATGTTTGGATGAATTTACACAGTGACGTAATTAATCCAAAGTATTGCCAGGAGATAAAAAAGGTTTTCGTTTCATGGTTTTTTTTCTAAGGGATGCCTTTTTTAATTTTTACGTATGTTGGGTTGAAATATCTACTCCTAGATTATTCAGTGCACCTTTCAAGCTATAGATCACGACAATATAATGCTACCATAATTAGTTTTAAGTAGGTACTTTTAAAATATTATTTACCTAAATGTATTTATATGTAAATAAAAGGCTGTATCTCTGCTACCACTTTGGTTATATTTATTTTGTTTAGTTGTAAGTTTAATTGATTTTTTTGTCGACATAAGTTAAAGATGTATTCTTGGGTCATTTTGTTGCCTGTCGTGGTATATATTTTTTTACAGAAAAAATGGATTAAATCATTTTTTACAAATATGAGCTGTTTAATTTTTTGCATTTTAATTGATTCAGTTATGAGGGGGCCCACTTAAGCTTTAGATGAAGTCTGAAACCTATTGACCGCAACTCCATACAAAACATCACAAGTTAAAAAGCAGCGCGAGTACGGTTCTATAACCGCGGCCGACTAACCTTAACACTGCTCTGTTACACTAGTGTGAAGGTTAGGAAGAAAATTTCCTAACTTTCACATTAATGTGGTACTCCCTGGCAGGACCACTTTCATTTTACTATAATATTTACATAATAAAAATTGAATATATTTGTAGTCTTATTTAAAAAAGTAATATATCGACAGTTTCCCAGAAAACATCGATTCAAAATTGTCCTGCTGGAGAGCATACTCTCTGGCAGGACAGGTAATAACCCCGTCTATAGAACAGCCGACACCTGTATTGCTGAACTCACCGATGAGCCGATTCATGTACAAGTTGAAGAGGCGCCCCCCCACCCCCCCACCCCACCCCGCACTCCAGCCCAAACACATCAGAGTGTGCACCTGCCCATCGAACCTTGTTTCGTTGGTTACCATACCAAAACCCAAACAATGAGATGACTTCGTGTGGTACCTCCGTCTCAGATTCCAGTTCCTGCCATAGCTTGTCATAGCTTATCAAATCAAATCCGACATGATAGCCTAAGCATTGAACACCTAAAACATGCTGGCAGCCACTTGCCTAGAGTCCTCGCTATGTTCTATACGCTTTGTGTGGGACACTCATATTTACCAGCAGATATGATGAGGACTGTGGTGGTACCAATTGTAAAGAGCAAAACCGGTGACGTTAGTGACCACAATAAGACCGATCTCACTGGCACCTGTGGTCGCGAAGGTGTTTGACAGCCTACTTGATTCTCAGCTCGATTACTCGATAACTACTTAAATATTCATGATAATCAATTTGGATTCAAATCTGGAACCTCTACAGAAACAGCTATCCTAAGTTTGAAGCAGGCTGTCAAGTACTATACCGATCGGGCCACGCCGATTTACGCATGCTTCCTCGACCTTTCGAAAGCGTTCGACTTGGTTTGTTATGACATATTCTTATGGCAAAAATTAAATGACTTGTCCATGCCTGATGAACTAATTACACATATTCAAGTATTGGTACTCGAATCAGGTCAACGTTGTTCGGTGGCGAATCCGCTATCGGAGCCGTACAGGTTGAAGTGCGGGGTGAGGCAGGGGGGGCTGACCTCTCTAAAGCTCTTCAACCTGTACGTGAACGCACTAATAGAGGAGCTCAGCAGTACTCGTGTCGGCTGCCATATTGATGGAGTTTGTCTCAATAATATTAGCTACGCAGACGACATGGTGCTGCTGAGCGCTGCGGTCTGTGGCCTATCCAAACTTTTGGGCATATGTGAGCAGTATGGACGGTGTCACGGTTTGCTATATAACGCAAAAAAGAGCGAATGTATGGTTTTTCAGGCTAGAGGGAAATGTCCAGATAAAATACCAGCTATTAGGTTGAATGGTACTGAATTAAAGAGGGTGGAAAAGTCTAAGTATTTTGGGCATTTGGTAACCTCTGACCTGAAAGACGATGCAGACATAAGAGAGGGAGCGAAGAGCGTTGTCTGTGAGGGCCAATATGATCGCCCGCAGGTTCGCTCGTTGTTCGGGGGACGTCAAAATTACTCTTTTCAGAGCATTTTGTACGACCTTCTACACGAGCAGCCTGTGGATGACGTACACGCAGAACGAAGAGCGTTGTACTGTATAACGCTCTTCGTGTACAATATATTAATGCCTTTAGGATGCTGATGGGACTGACCAGATACTGCAGCGCGTCGGGGATGCGTTTGCCGAGTCCCCGTGGACTGTTTCTACACAACCATGCGGAAACGGTGCACATCCCTGGTGCGCAGGGTGCGGGCCAGCTCCAACTCTCCAACAGTATCCTAAACGTATTTGCGAATAGGTTTGACTGTCAGTACATGAACCACTGTTACAGGGTTCATGTACTGACTAATAAGCAAACAACAAAATTTAATTTGTAGTTGTATTTTAATTTTATTGTTATTTAAACTGTATTATAAATTGTTTTATTTTTAATTATTATTGTTTGTGACTATGTGATATGACTTATGTCGAAATAAATTAAATTTAAAATTGAAAGGTTTTGACAGATCAAGATAACAAGCATAAACCGGCGTCGTGACTGGACTGACTGACTGGACTGTACTGGACTGAACAGTCTGCTTGAGGCAGAGGATGGCAGTCTCAGTCGACAGACTTGCTCTAAAGCCAAACTAAGCGTCATGAAGTTGGAGATGCTTTTCCAATTGCTTATCAAGCAAACTGTCCAGCACCTTTGCTATTACAGTAGCCATATATGGGTCTATAATTAGATAGGTCCGATGTGTCACCTGTTTTGTCTTTTACGATAGGTACCACTACAGTATACATAAGTTTCTCAGGTAAGTAACCGTGACTAATACAAAGGTTGAAGAACATCGATAGTACTCTAGGCAAGTGCACTCCCGCGTGCTTCAGGTGCTCGATGCTGAGGTCATCATGGCCAAGTGACTTGCCTCTCACCATCTTATTGATTACCGCCGCTACCTCCTTAGCAGACAACCTGACTCTGAGTGCGGTGGGATGGTTCTCAGCAGCGGGCACCCGAGACGCAAGCCCGAGCGGGGACTCGATCTTGAAATGCCGCTGAAATGCACAGGCTATGTCACGGGGGTCATGTTCACTACCAACGCAGGCAGGAAGGCTCGACTTTCGGCTTTATTATCAGTCTACAATTTTCACTTTATCAAGTTTTTGATAGTACCATGTAAAATAAGTTATTTAAGATATTATGCGGAGGTAGGCTCCCAGGCATGATAACATAATTTATTTAGAGCCTTCATCCAACAGAGGTCGTTATCTGGCTATTGAGGACGCTACGAAACGGGTGTCTGTCCCACTAATCCCATCGAAACGACGCTAAGGCTGACGTCCATCTCGATTCCACCCGCAATCGCCAGCATTATGTCCTTGGGAATCCAAAAGAGTGTATCGCTCTTCCGGAAGCTCCTTCGGGTGGTTGGTATCGCGAATGCGACGCCTGTGCATCATAAGCGATGCATTTATTTTCTTCACTCCAACTCTTCATCCTCTTCAGCAATAAAAAATATTACAAAATCCAATTCTGCAATGAGGAGCTCCTATCGAATCAACATCGTGGTAGGTTGTTTTGAAACCTTATAAATCCCCTTTTATAACGATCCCATAACGACGGCTACAGCTGTACCAGAAAGAGTAGAAATAAAATGAAATGAACCTAAAAGTTTTGATACAAAATATTATTAAGTGTTATTCGTCATTTTGAGAGTTTGCAAAGAAAGTAGCGCCCCCATTTTTTTCTACTCTTTCTGGTACAGCTATACTTGCCAGGGTATGTCCTTAAACTGCAACCAGAACCACTGGTGGACGGGCAGCAGCGCCCCGGTGGTGAGCATTCTGCGATCACCAAGCCGCCTGCCAAGCGTGGGTTATGGCAACACCCCTCTATTAAGGGGGAGGCCTTCGCCCAGCAGTGGGCGTTTTATGACTGATGACGATACATGCCAGTATAACGACGGTGAGTCGATCCGTTGTCTATGGATCGTTATCTTAGCGGCAGTCGGTATGTTTGAATTTTAACGTATTTAATGTCAAATGACAGCTGTCGTTCCTACCTCTATCGCTGTCATCGTTATTATAATTGGGGCCATAACATAGACAAACGATGGGCCATAACGATTTTGCCTTACCGCACACGCATTCGGCACGGCTTCCGTCAGGCACCGGTCCGGCGCCGTACGACCGTAACACACTGTGCACAATTAACTGGTGCGAGCGAGACGGGCGACTCGAGAAATTTCTTACGGTGTGCGGGACCTAGTACAAAATGTATGCACGGAGCGCCTTCGGGCGAAACCGGACGGTTTTTCTTACGGTCTCTTCGTATGTATTCGTACGTATTCGTCTTTCTCGTCGTATGCGCCCGGCCTTTAGAAGATCCGTACTCGCACTGCCATTATTGATAACTAACGATATGCTATGCCGGTGAGTTTGGATCTTTGAGAATAGGTACGTATTCTCGTTCCGGGTTTTATCACGCAAAGAAACTCCGAGCATAGCTCTCTCCATTGCTCATTGAGTGGACCCTGCGTCTATGCTGCGTCTCTCCAATAGGCACAGACTATAGAGGTATGTAGTAGATATATATAATGATTTGTACCTGGAAACTACCTACCTATTTTTACTTCCTTGCCTATTGATAAAGTATTAGATAGATATTATATATGTAGGTACTTGTTAACTTGTTTTCATTGGTGAATGACGAATGTTGATTCGAAATAACGACACTATACCTAGTAAAGACGGGCTATAAGTGGGACAATCGATCTATTCATAAATTCCTAAGTGAGAAGTATGGAGGGTGGAAGGCTACACTCCATAGTAAGAAGTCGAAATAAAACTATGTAGGTGTTTTCATTGGAATACCATTAACGTTAACGTGGAATACTCCGCTTTTTTTAATGGAATCGTTTGACGAGACGAGCGAGACGTTCTACGACTTCTTATATAGGTACCTATTCTTTAACTACCTTGTTTATAACCTCTTTGTTGTAACCGCAACTGATAAAACTCCCAATCGACACAATACTAATTCCGTGACATAATACTATTTCCGTGATTCCGTCATAACATGCATAATAATAAATATATATTAAATATTATTATATACATAATAAAATCCAGAGAAATTTACAAAGTAAAATAATTGTTTTTTTTTAATATTTATTTATCGAATCTTAAATAATATTTTTTCTAAAACGTTAATAATGTATTTCAAACCTATTTTAGTAAAAAAGTGTTAAGTCAAATTTCTTTCGAATTAGTATTTGAGTTTGAAAAAGAAGACAAAAAACTTTTTAACAAAAATTGTTTTTCTTTTTATTTACTTAACAAAAACAAAAATTTGTCAACACCACGTCAGTTTTCATAATAGAAATATGTTTAAATATTTTTGTTGTGTTTTATCTGTGATTGTATAGAGAGAGACGGTTAATATATTGCCGTGCGTGATATGTGGTGATAGTTTCGTCAAGAGATCGCGAGTTCAAATCCTGGCCCGTACCAATGAGCTCTTTGCTGTACAGTAGGTACCTACATGTACACGTACAGTAGTGACTCGGAAAGGTAACCTAACTACAGATTTAAGTTTTCTTTCGCTAAAGTTCTGACTGAACCCTTATAAATAATAATAATATTATTTAAAATAATAAATAATTTTAATATAAGCATGAAGAACCCTTGATCATGGAATAGGTACCTCCTACCAATTGATGAAAGTCTATGCGGTTTTAAGAGCAATGTAGATAGCATTTAACATAGGTAGGTATAGGTAGGTACCTACGTACCTACTTGGGTGTTTTTTTACAGATTAGACAGATATACCTAATCATACCTATTACGGAGAAAAATGAATTGGTATAAACCAGCGACAATATAAACTGATACACCGCAATTTTTTTTAAATCATAATTTATTTATTGCGTAAACTGTACAGTAGGTATAAGGTGTTTTTAAAAATATTACATAATGTCTCAACAGCATATACATACATAGTAAAATCATTGCTCAACAGTCTCGTCCATAATGAACATTAACGGCCTTACCTAAAATAATCTCGATTCTCTTAGTCACTGCTTAAACTTCTCTGTCCTTTTCTAGCACGTGCAACTTCACGTCAGAGATAAGATGGCAGAGCATCTTAAGCAGTGACTAACGGTTGAAAAGTTTTTTTAGGTAAGGCCAACAATACTTATAATTTATATTATTTTTGAACGTAATATTTAAAACATAAAATTAATGTAAATTAAGTGATGCAACGAATCTAAAAAAATCTAAAAACTACGAATAAAAAATATTATTTGATTAAGGAATACAATAATCAATTATATATATATTATTTAATAATAACTATTAATATTATTTTATTATTAATTATTATTAACAGGCATGTCATATTTTGTATGTTTTCTAAGTTTAAATGTATAATACTTATTTAACTTCTGTACTCTGTGTTATTTAACTCTGTCGTGTTGTAGGTACTCAGCCTTACCTAAAATAATCTCGATTCTCTTAGTCACTGCTTAAACTTCTCTGTCCTTTTCTAGCACGTGCAACTTCACGTCAGAGAGAAGATGGCAGAGCATCTTAAGCAGTGACTAACGGTTGAAAAGTTTTTTTAGGCCGACTATGTACAAGTTAGTTCAGTTTGTATTTTTTAATATTTTTGAATGCAACGCAATCGAGCTTCCTGAAGGGTGTTTGAATGAACGAATGAACAAAATGACTTTATAAGGTAAACGCACTGTGAACGTTATAATTAGGGCCATGGTTGCAATAAGTAAACCATAATTATGATTTATAAAAAGATATTTGAAAATAAATTATTTTATACCTATATTTTTTTAAATGTGTATATAAGTATTCTATCAGCTATCTGGTTTCCATTATACAAGCTTTGCTTAGTATGGGGCTAGATGGCGCTGTGTGTAATAAATGTCCCCCCAATATTAATTTTTTTTTTATACCTTTTTTGGTTATATATATTTAAATTTCATTTTAAAAATCATTAATTGCGGCTAGTTTTTAAACGTTATAATTATGGCCATGGTTGCAATAAGTAAAACTTAATTATGGATTTATGAAAAGATATTTGAACATAAAATATTTTATACCTTTTTTGGTTATATACATTTAGGTTTCATTTTAAAAATCATTAATTGCGGCTAGTTTTTAAAAGTTCATACAAATTATTATCTAAAAATGATCCCTTACATACCTAAAATCGTGCACGGTCAAGGAAAAAGCTAATACGTTTTTGTGTTTTTGTGGTACCACAGAGTGTCTTACTTAAAAACGTCGCTTTAGTTAACTCACGTCGTTTAACTTGAGTATGCAATCAAAAATTAAGTGCGCAGTAACCAACATCATTTTAAAGTAAGGCTGTATTTAAAAATAGACAAAACGTAAATTCACATTTTTAGCGACAACTTTTATAAATTGGATACTGATCTATAGCTTGACATATTGATAAGAGTAGAAATTAATGGGGCGCCACTATCGCAAATAGTTCTAAATACTAGCAGGGTTGCTAGTATTTAGAAAATGTATTTATTTGTTTACTTGTGGAACGTCTAAGAACGATGATTGGGTGAATTTGTGATTATACATAGAAATCTCAGAAAAGAAAAAGTTTCAAAATGTGTTGCCAAGCTATACATTTGGTCTAGTCTCTTCGCCACTAACTTATAGAAGAAATCTATTTACTCTAGTCTTTTGATTGAATCCAGAACTTCTTGATTTAAATTTTTAGTGCTATATTTTTTATAACATAATAAATACTATATTCAGTGGCATACGTTCATTTCATTCACTTTTGACGATAAACAGACAAAGGGCCTCACTTAAAACCAGTACTTAAAGTTAAATGACGTTAGTTAATATTGGGGACTTCAGTTCTGTATTGCGCAAAAGGTTAATGACGTTTGTTAACTTAAGCAGCGTTTTTAAGTAAGGCCCTTAAAATGCAATCATTATATTGCGCTCTATTTTCTAGCCGTAGCGTACCAGACTAGCAGAGCGGTTGACGTTACATAATAACAATTATAATGCTTTAGCCTAACGCTTTTACTGTAAGTGCAAGCTTGCGAGGGTAGGGGAGCCAGACCTTGACACGGAAGCGCCAGACCGTAGACTGTGCTGTTTCACTTTTAATAACAAATGCACGAGCGATTAAATCATTAGGATCATCACGGCTTTGTTTACATGGTTTTTCCGTTGTGCTGGAGAGAATAATTTATGACGCCGATCCTGATTTATAATTCGTCTGAAATTATATCTAATTAATCTCATACATGTACTACGAGTATGTCTGTGTACTACAGTACTAAATGACTTAGTAAGACAACACATATTTCTACAACTTCGACTAATGAAATAAAATTCCGTTTAATGTATGTTCTATAAATCATCCCCTAGGGTTTTGTAGAAAGGATTTGGTCGCGGTACATATAGGACGATGTTGATGTAGGCATGTTGATAACGACTAATGAAAGTTTAGCGTTTTGAAGAAGAAAAAATAAACGTTGAAGAAAACTGGAGAGCTTCTTGTTTCATCTCTGCTCCCATGTCGCCAGCTAAACTAAAGTTTATAGGTCCAAAAACCATAGAAGTGACTGAAAATCACCTTCCCTAAATCGATGGATTTAGGACAAAATAAAATTCCTTTTACGAGATAAATATAAAAACTCTATCAAGTAGAAAGACATAATTTGTGTAAGGTAATAGAAAATTGAAGCTTTCGCTTTAAACATTCAAAACGGTTAACGTTCAAAGCTGCGCACCCCACCTTTTATTGAATGCGTAGTTCGTAAGCTCGTGAAGGGTTGACATTGAATTCGAATGCATCAGGCGTGGCGGCCCAACCGACAAACTGCACAGGTGGTCGGAAGTACATCGTAGGAACATCACTTTACTGAACTGGATTGGACCTTGAGAGGAAAATAAACCATAACATGATTATAATGAGGCTTCTGGAGCTCGTAGAGTCGCGTCTGCGATTGGCGCGTTTAAATTTATAACCGCTCTGTTTGAGGGTTCGAGTATTTTGCTTGAGCTAGTGGGGAATAAAAACGAGATGGCGAAACTTTGTTGAACTTTTGATGGGGCACTTTGTCATGCTGAGCCGACTAGCTACTGCTACTGCCCCCTTGTTGTAAGTTGCGATCATCGAAAAGCACACGTGTTTGACACGTGTTTTGACAACATCAATCAAGAATCGTGTCCATTCTAAACTAGGCGTGTTCACCATCTCTTACTTACCCACCATCACCTAACATCAGTTATATTCGTGTTTAGTTGATATCTGGATTTGTGCTTGATGATCATCTGATCTGAAATAAGGCATGGCAAAGCTACAGAATATACTAGAATTTTTACCAGGTTGCATAAGGCAGAATCGACCAAGTCCCTCACTCCTAGGCCTACCCTACCTAAGACATTTGGTAGTTGGTACAACTGTGTCAGCTGCCCAGAGCGCCCGGCCGGAACCTTGCTTCGGTATTTCGGCTGGCTTGAGTGGGAAAAATCCTAATCAATATTAATACGACATAAACTCTCGGTTGCTATCTTTTTACGATTAAACAGGTCGTCTGATCATGATATTATTTGGTTTATCAGATCTGGTACTCGCAGAAACTCTGTAAAAGGATATAATATTATAATGCATTTGATGATTATATCGTCACCGGGTGGGTTAAACCATAGGGAACAGCTAGTATAGTATACAAATCAAGAGGGACGTCAAAGCAGAATAGATATATCGCCCCAACTCTTATAAGGTGGAGCACGCTTGCCCAAAGTAGAGAATTTCATCTTCCGATGATCTTCGTCAACTGCTGAGTAAAAACGTCTGAAAAAAACGTGATGAAATTGATTTTTGGTTAGTTCTTCTGCCTAAAGGAATAGTAGCTATTACAGTAGTGCCCAATAGTAGCTACTCTAGCTACGCACCGAGTTCTAACATGCTGTTTTCATAATCTCTGTTCACAAAGATAGGCTCCAATCGACCATTCTCCACTCCAGAGATGTGTAAAATCAAACATATAATAACTCAAACGCCTTACAAACGTTTACAGATAGACAAAGGAATTCTAATACTGATACTTTACACAAAGGGACATTTTTAAAAGATAATAAAAAGCACCGAGGATTAGTTTACACAGCACGACCCAGTGTAAAACAATTTCATAGGAAATTAATTTCAAAATGTCGAATCCCTTTCATTATTTTTGTACCTGCAAAGTTTGCCGGTGGCAGAAACAAAAGGTTTTATGGATTGCTAAACCGAAAATATCTTTTGCCTCGTCCTTGGCGGATTCTGAGAAATGATCCCTTGCTCAGGGCCGAATGCCGGAGCTTTGTGAATGTGGATTTACAATTTTACATCTTTCCTTCGGCTTGCCTTAGTTTCCTATTTATAATGCTTGAGTTTTTCGGGTGCCTTCCTCTGCATTGTTATGTTACCTTGTACATAACCCTATATTTATTGTGATAAATATACCTTAAGCAGAAATTGTTACCTGTTACTTTATCACAATTCACATTATAAACAAAAATAAGGACGACTATATCGATTTTGAGATGTGAACAATGTATTTCCCAACACACTAGACACAGCTACAACACCAAAGACAGGTACTTACTCTTTATATTGCCAAATTTCGTTCGTATTAAAATGCAAACAGCGCAGTCGGAAGCATAGTTTTACATATTTTAATCCAAGCATCATTCACACTTACCATGCATAAATAGAACTTTAAAACCCAGCTGCTGTGCATCAGCTGTTACAAATTATACACTTTACTTACAAATTAACATAACAAGCTTAACTAATTAAATAAACAAACATACAATGCTTTTTAGATTAACATAAATATGCATTATACAGTTTTACGGCTATCAAATACGATTCCATTCAAACAAAACCTATAGATACTTTAAACGGTCTCTTATATCGATTGATTAATGTTTTAATAATAGTTTAAATTATGTTGTAACTAATGGCTGTATAGAATAAAAAACAAAACTATAATACCAATGTGTCACTATAAATATCAGGAAATCTATGATAAATATGACGACAGCGACAACTGAAATATTTTCTCGTAGTCCCAATTCTGGTGAAGCATACCCTTGAACCAAATTTTAAATCACTGTAATAACATCTTGCAGCCTTTTTTTAATACTGACCGAAGATTGTAAAAATGGATTACAATGATTTAATGCTGTTTAAAAGTATGATATTATAGTATAATTTGGCATAGTTAGTAAAAGGAGGTATAGAAATGTTGTACCTACCACTAACGAGGCCACAAGACATCCTAAAAAATATTGGTAATACAGAATCGCGACTAAAGGTCTCGTTACATCGTCTAATCCCAATTTAATCCAAGTCATGAATCAATCAATCGTCATCAATACGCATAACATAAAACGCATATTTTAATTAGAAAAATTGCTAAGTACATACTTTCTACAGCCCCTCTTTTTCACCATAAAACAAATGCGCTAATTTTGTTGACGGATTGGCTTGACAGGCTCGTCATGCCAGAGAATGACGATGATGTTATACATTACAAAACGTTTATATTGTATGTATGTATGTATCCCAGAAAGCAAGGAACAACTGCGAAGCGTAGATAGAATCGAAAAGCCTAATGCCTCATGGCTTCATAGTTAGTTGCTATTGCTATTTTAAAATTCATAAACTTAACAAATATCAATTAGTTACAACGTACGGTACGGTACACTAATAATTTTTAACCACATGTGATAGAACTCGGATCGAACTCTGTCAATATAACACGATATAACCTTCAACCGAATGACAAAGAAGTTGTTTGAAATTATGAATGCGACAAGGACTTTACTGTTAATTTGTTAAACTTGACCGTGCATATTGAAATGTTAGGAGTGATTGGTAAAACAATGTATCATAAACAAGACAAACGGGAGTAGCATGCCAATTGACCCTTAGTAACAATTCGCATAAGATTCACTGAAATTCACAAAGTAAACTGTACATAATACAAGTACAGCCTAACAAGAGTAAAATAACAATGATAAAATCAACAACCAGTATTTTTGATGTCGGTCTTTTTTTAGTTATATTTGTTTTGTATTTTAATAAACGCCGAGAAGCTTCTCCGCGTTTATTAATAAGGTCTTTAAATACGGACATAGTTAATTAATTATATTTATTCAAATAAACACCTCATGTAGATCAGATCATTTAAACCATTTTCTAAACTAATAAAAATTTACCATGCTATTAAAAATACACACCTACAGTCTTGCTTAAAAAAAACTTCTCAACCGTTAGTCACTGCTTAAGATGCTCTGCCATCTTCCCTCTGACGTGAAGTGTAACATGCAAGAACAAGACAGAAAAGTTTAAGCAGTGACTAAGTTTTGAGCGGTGTTTTTAAGTAAGGCCGTTAAGAGTGCGACTAATGCCAGAAAAATAATAGATTTCACCCGCGCGTCTTGCATTAGTTTAGAGTCGAAAATCGCATGATACAATTGATGATGATGATGGCTTTGAGCAATTTAGATGGGATTTTATTTAATTAGTCAAAATGTAGGATGAAATAAAAAAAATAAACGGCTACTGTACTAAAACATTAGTTTGGCTATGTAATTCGTAAAAAAATATGTGGCTGTCGCTGATAATTTAGAGCATTTGAATTTAAACAGTTTTTTTTTTGTTGGTAACTTGTATATTTTTTTTAAAAATAAACCAGTTTACTTTCCACAATTCTATTCGGTTACTCAGCATCTTTAGTTTTTTCCCCTACCTATAGTATTTTTTTTATCTGAATATTTACGTTCTTTATCATTAAACTACGTGTTTAAAAATACACCTTTTACTTACTTTTGGCATTAGTCGCCCCCTAAAAAAAAAAGTCGCCCCCTTAAAGCTTAGGACATTTCCCATACGCAGGTTAGCCTAGTGGTACAAATTTCCCATTTCCATTTGCCTTTTTACTTGTCTGCGACGTCAGGGAAAACGCAGACAAATATAAGATTGTGAGCCCAAGGAAAAGGGGATGAATCAACAGGCATGGTTTATTGAATCATCTTTTTTCACAAGGCTCTTCGTCGCGTCACGCCCGCTGTCTCGCTCTTACATTTTACTTATACTTTTACATTTAACTTTTTTTTTTTTTACATTGTGTTGACATGTTAATTTTGAACGATTTGCAAGCGCTGGACTTGTCCATTCCATTATCACTGTCGCTGCCAAACACTTCACTACTTGACTGTCACTTGAACTAGATTGATTTCCTAAAATGTCCTAATAATAAATGTGATCAATCTAATTAATCTAATTCAGCTACGACACGGCTAATAATAATGCCCTTATAACATGAACTGTAAGTTCTGATCTATTGAGAGTGTCTAATAAATAAAAATAGAGATGATGAAATCTCACTTTAGGTCACGTTTAATTTAATATATGTAATACACATTTTTCTACTCATAAATTGGAGCATGATTCATTCTGATATCTCCAATTCTCAATTATATACACATAACGGATATAAAGCTATCATTATTTTCTTAGGGAAAATCTATATTTAAACCAGTTGTGGACGTTACGTTTAATTATATTATTTAAATATTTTATTATTTTTACGTTTATTTAGATTTAAATTATAAGTTTTATTATTTTTATAGTGTAGAATATTATGTGAAAATATGTAATGTTTTGATTGTAACAATTTGTTATTAGTTAATAAACTTTATTGAAATATTATATTATGTTTGTTGATTGTATTATTTGTGAATGTATAACGTGTTTTAACCAAAGGATTCTCGTTAAATACTGAACGAAAATAAAACTATTTTCATTTGTAAGGACTTTAAATATTTATTTATTTTGTAAGTCACACTTGATATTTTTGGAAAATGGCATGAATTTTATGTGTTACTATTTTGATTCCTATCATAATGGAACGTAAGGACATCTCTAATAAATAATGCAGAATTGAACAAAACGATTTTTAAATAATTAATTGAGTAATATTCTGATTATTTTGTTCCAGATGAATAATAATTTTATTAAATTATAAATATTGTTTCAGGTTTAATATTTTTTTATTACAGATTAGCCCTTTTCCTATTAGTACTCGATACGATAGCACAGCGGAAATACACTAGAGATACAGTATATAACAGTTCTATTAAAACATTTAGATAACTATGGCTACGATAATATAAAAAAGTAGGTTAGTTTGTTTGTTTTAGAGCCAAACTAGGTATGCGAGTACCGCAATTCGTGAGAGCCCAATGACAGCTGTAGCGATTTAAATCATAACGGTTATGTCCACGATTTCTCAAGTTGACTAGTGAATCATCTTTCCGCTTGAATCACAACGTACTCCGCATCATGCATATAGGTGTCCACTATCTACAGATAAGCATTGCTTAGTTTACATAAACAGCTTCGTTAATGTGTTTGAATAAAGTAATTACGCATACGTTATAGCAAAAGCCATATAGAATTCTTAAGCGTTTTTTATGTTTGTGAAAAACAGTTATTTGAATAATTTCGATACCTGGTTTTACATACAATTTAATCAACTAAAACACATACCACCCCTTTTCAACCTAATTTTAGTGCAAGCGAGCAAAGTCTAACTAAAGCGTTACATTTTAGTGTCGTATCCGCATCATAAGACTCATTTCGCAGAATGTCCTGATAGCAAAACAGCAGCATAGCAAAATGACCGGGTTGCAAAAATGACAGCCATTTCAAACAGCGACTTTATGTACAAAATGTGTGAATTAAGTTTAAATGGAATTAAAATTTTGGAATAAAAATTAGAGGTTAGAACAGAATCGACGCCTCTATCTCTATTGTATTTACATTGTAAACAATAAGGATAAAAATAGAAGACATTGGATGTAATTGTATTTATTTATTCCAATCTATAGTTGAGTATTCATGTCCACAAAAAGTGTTATTTTGAAAGTTAAAATAACGTAATAAGCGAACCGCTTTAGATTAAGGTTTTGTAAGAATAGTCCTAAGCGAAATTCTTTGAAAATATAACTATACAAACATCCACGTTTTATTTAAAAAAAGAAGATTTATTAGCTCTAGTCTTGTACCTAATGTTTATCTAGTTATCAGAGTCGATTCTGCGGCACTTATCATTTTTAGATTTTAGTCCTTTGTTGTTAGATTGGTAAATGTGTGTTTAGTTGGGCTTGTCATAAAATTATGGTTTGCGTATAGTAGCCAATTAGCCATAGAACAGACAGGCACACACACAAACATAACAGTTCAATAATAGTAGTAAAATCAAGAAGCAGAAAATGTTTAAGCCTCTTTAAAAATTTAAATTGATAGATTTGTAATTAACAAGTTGATATGGTCGGATCTTAGTTAACCTCATTTTTTGTCAGTAGAATTACTTTGGACGTTACCTATACCTACGTATAAAGACGTTTTCTTTTTCTTGAGCGCGTTGGTTTCTTCTAGACTCCACTCCATTGCGGACTTTGTACCTATTTGGGAGTAACGGTAAAAATTATCATTGTCGCTGATAGTAGGTATACTCTCCTTGGTCCGCTTGATAACTTGACTCCATGGTCTGCATTATAAGAATTCATAAGATGGAAAGTTGGAAAAACATCTTCCATCTTGCCTTTTCTATATTGTTGCCATCATACTCCGAAACATGAAAAATAATACACAGAATCAGTTTAATGGGGCGTATTGTAGCCTACCACCATGCATTATTTTTATGCTATATGTGGCAAAACTGGCAAACGACCTGATAGTGTTGTGCTGATACTATAGGTTGCGTTTACTACAAGTTGTCATTACTGCAGGTTGTCCGACTGTAAGGGCCTAAACAAATGAAGCGGCGCGGCCGCGCGTCCCAGCCGCTAAAAATAGCGGCCGCGGCGCCGCTTTGCGCATTATAATTTTATTATGAAACCGACCGGGGCGCGGTCTGCCATACATTTAGCAAGTGCGGCCAGCTGCTTCAAATGCAGTGTAGGCACAGTACTGAAACCGTACCAACTCGCACGAGCGGCCGGCGGCCGCGCCGCTGTCGCTATACTATAAGGGGTCTAGACAAAAACCACTTTCTGTTAGCGTTAACACCTGCGGAAAGGTAAAATTGTATGAAAATGACATTAGCAGTCACGTGACATTTCTCAAGCTAATGTCATTTTCATGCGATTTTATCTTTCCGCAGGCGTTAACGCTAACAGAAAGTGGTTCTTGTCTAGACCCTCTGGACACGTCTGATTTTGTGTAAACTCACAGTGCAGCGGCCGCGCCGCTTGGCCGCGTGGACGCATATGTTTAGGCCCTTTAACCCATGGCGGTTCTTGCGAATAAATTATGAATGAATTGAAAAAATGAAATTGTGCAAATATGACCTTGGAATATTGGGATACACCTTCGCTTTGCCGATGATATAGTCACCATGGCAGAGTCGCTGAAGGACGTACTATGCTCAGCGACCTCAGTAAAGTTTCCCAACAGGTGGGTCTTAAAATGAACATGGACAAGACAAAGATCATGTCCAATGTCCATGTTGTGCCCGTACCGGTTGTCGTTGGAAACGATACTCTCGAAGTTGATGACCACTACAACTACCTTGGACAGATTGTTCAGTTAGGTATAGGTCCAACTTAGACAAAGAGGTCGCCCGAAGAACCCAACTCGGATGGGCAGCGTTCGGGAAATTGCGTAATATCTTCTTGTCCAAAATCCCTCAGTGTCTGAAGACAAGGGTCTACGACCAGTGCGTGTTGCCAGTGATGACATATGGAACTGAAACGTGGTCTTTAACCGCTGGCCTTTTGGAGAAACACAGAGTCACGCAACGGGCAATGGAGAGAGCTAGCTATGTCAGTAGACATAGCTCGCAAGGTTTGCAAGTTGAAGTGGCGCAGGGCAGGCCACATCGCTCGAAGAACTGACAACCGATGGGGAAGAAAGGTTCTTGAGTGGCGACCGCGAACCGGAAGACGCAGCGTAGGAAGGCCTCCCACTAGGTGGACCGACGACATTGTTAAAGTCGCGGGCAACCGGTGGATGCAAATGGCAGGTAGTCGTACAGTGTGGCGGTCGAAGGGAGAGGCCTTCGTTCAACAGTGGACGTCTCCGGGCTGAAAATTATGTACCTATCTCGAAAACTAATTGCCGTATCAAAACATTTTTTCACACGACTTGTTTGTTTTTAATAGAGAATACAAATAGCTAAAAATCGAAATGTGTGAACAATCTTATTTATTTCGGTAAACGTTTTTTTTTTTTAGTACTAGGTGTTGCCCGCAGCTAATAAACTGTAGCCTTATTAATAGCCTACATTGAACACATACCTAGTTCAACGTCGCGTAACAAATTAATCAAATCAAATAGAATATAATAGTGTGGACTAAAATATTATTTCAAATAACATCTAACTTAATAGAATTTTATTAAGACTGTTATGAATATTAATATTCAATTCATATGAATAGTACATACCTATTTTATTTTATTATAGGTACCATAAACATATACTTAAAAAAAATTACTTATAGGTATATCGACGAATGTAAAGAAAATTGCACCTTGAACCTATTTAAGTACCTAGTAGGTATAACAAAATCTCAAATTCAAGACGTTTTTAAGCTTTTATTTCTCTGAGCATTTGATTGTGATTGTATCCACGCCTTAAGGCCGTCAGAATGCAAAACCAGTTTACCAACTGCACAATATATCTCAAAATCGTTTTTATGATCTAAATTTGCAAGTTCGTGAAGCTGTAATTATCTAATTGATAATAATATAGTAATAACCAAATCAAACGTACCTACCTAACTGTTCTTAAATAGTTACCGTCGAAACACCGTAATGCCGTTGACACGGTTTTTTGAGTTTACTTATTTTTAAATTAGGTAGGTAGGTACCTACCTAGGTAGGATTTGTCTATAAGCTTTGACCTCAATTCTGAACCATTATTAAAATTGAATTAAGAAGTTTAAACAACCTACCTACATACAATATAAACTTTAAAAAAAAAAGTTTGTAATTGAATTGCTGGAACGTAACTGCTATGCTCATGAGAGGTACCTAGGTAGGTACATAATTCGCTTTACATTCGTGATAGGTTTGATAGGTACCTTTAAAAGTAAAATTAGTGCAGAGTGCAGATTGTGTCGTACCTAGGTACCTACCTACCTACTTATTTTGTAGTAAACAAAGACACCTTTTAGTCCCAACATAGGTATTTTTATTTCACAATAGGCGTCATTGGCGTCAATAACAATTTACACAAGAAATAAATAAAAATATATAAGTAGGTACCTATTAGGTACATAGGTTCCCACTTAACTCTGTATCTAGTATTTTATTATATTTTTTAATGCTTCATACAGTAGTAAATAAAATAATATGTAGGATACCTACCGTCTGTAAAAAGGGTCACTATATTTGTACAGCCAATAATACGAGTACATTTTCTCAAATTGTCATTTAAAAAAACCTGAATCTGATGTCCATACAACTAAGGGACAGTCTTGTACCTAGACGGATTATTGGAATTATAATCTCCCGAAAAAAAGAGATTCTTATTTTGGGTACGTAACTAGTTTACTTACCTTATCATATTGAATGAAAGAATGAATGAGTCATCGAAACAGAAAAATAATAGATAGTGAACTAATCAGCTGTTTTAATCACGAATTCTAATTTCAAAACGAATTTTGAACTTGCGGGTACTTTTGATGAATTTCTCGCCTCACATTCTCCAATCGAATGTTGTCCTTCATTGGTTCGATACATGGTCGATATAATATGTAGTTATAGGTAAGTATACTTTGCACGGTATGTACCAGATTTACGTGAAACCGGTCTGTATAATGGGCTCTGTCTACACGGTTCACCCGCGACCCGAAGTTAACTTTCTTACGAAATGATTCACTTACCCGACGACTTTCTAGTGATCTATTATCTCCAGCACGAGGCGAGGAAAGGAACACAATGTAATGCAACTTAGAATGACCTGCCTCGGACGAAAAGATTAATTATTTAAATGTAGGTAGTGAAGGTATTCAAGTCTTCTGTCTCCTGCACGTGTTTAGAAGAGAACGGTGACCACAGGCAGGCCGGGATTGGTGCAATTTGATACACAAGTCACAAGGGTTACACCGAATCGCGTCCTATGCATGGTGACCGGAGCGCAGTGAACGACCGCGGGCGCCGCCGGCCAGCTAACGGGACTCGGACTGCGCGCCGTGGATGCTGAGCCTCCGAGTAGCGGTGCCGGGCCCGCTTGGATAGGCCGGGACTGGTGCAATATCGCACTACAACCGAATATAGCGCCAGTCACCGCCCAGCCACACGGGCCGAGAACAAAGGACGCGCCGCTCCTGTGCCGCGCCCGCTTCGCTCCACGCCACTCGCTTCACGAATCGACACGCGAGTCCGACGG
Source organism: Erannis defoliaria (assembly GCA_905404285.2). Lineage (NCBI taxonomy): Eukaryota > Metazoa > Arthropoda > Insecta > Lepidoptera > Geometridae > Erannis > Erannis defoliaria. Next base: position 1,754,254 of record FR990066.1, on the reverse strand, counting down.
AATGTCGCGCGAATTCTACGGACGAGCACAAACGAACGCCCCACGCGGCGGCCGGCGACGCAATGGCGCGCGAGGCGCGGGGAGCGCGACGCTGGCGCAGCTGTCGCGTCGCGCCGTCTTCCCCTCCGCGCGTCTCCCGCCTCACCGCACACCCGCACGCCCTTTATCGTTCTGGGAAGTGGTTCCTGAACTTCCCGACTGGGCTGTCAGTGCGAAAAAATCACCCAGTTTTTAGGGTAAATGACTCTCAAGTTGAAAGTTGCAAACCTTGACACGTTTGCGACGTGTCTGCGAACGTTAGCAATGACGCATGGTTCTAGCTTTTCTCGCGCTTTGATCTCGAAGTTCGTGTCGACTCGACCTGTTGTTTAATCCTTGTATGTAGGTCGTATCAGCCATGAATGGAATAAATTATTTATTTTTCTATAATTAAAGCAAGTTGTTAACCTATAGAATTATAAACCGATGCCATTAACAAAACGAAAATATCAGTGAAAAAAATCGATGCCATTTAGGATCAACTTTAAAAAATTTAACACACAAATGTTATTGCCAAATTTTTTCAGTGTTGGAAAACAATATTGTAGAACCATAATTACAAATCAATGATGATATAAACATGAACATGGACAAGACAAAGATCATGTCCAATGTCCATGTTGTGCCCGTACCGGTTGTCGTTGAGAACGATACTCTCGAAGTTGTTGACCAATACAACTACCTTGGACAGATTGTTCAGTTAGGTAGGTCCAACTTCGACAAAGAGGTCGCCCCAAAGAATCCAACTCGGATGGGCAGCGTTTGGGAAATTGCGTAATATCTTCTCGTCCAAAATCCCGCAGTGTCTGAAGACAAGGGTATACGACCAGTGGGTGTTGCCAGTGATGACATATGGAACTGAACCGTGGTCTTTAACTGCTGGCCTGTTGGAGAAACTTAGTCACGCAACGGGCAATGGAGAGAGCTATGCTCGGAGTTACTTTGCGCGATAGAATCCGGAACGAGGATATTCGCCAAAGAACCAAAGTTACCGACATAGCTCGCAAGGTTTGCAAGTTGAAGTGACAATGGGCAGGCAGGCCACATCGCTCGAAGAACTGACAACCGATGTGGAAGAAAGGTTCTTGAGTGGCGACCGCGAACCGGAAGACGCAGCGTAGGAAGGCCTCCCACTAGGTGGACCGATGACATTGTAAAAGTCGCGGGCAACCGGTGGATACAAATGGCAGGTTGTCGTACAGTGTGGCGGTCTAAGAGGGAGGCCTTCGTTCAGCAGTGGACGTCTCCGGGCTGATGATGATGATGATGATATAAAATACGTTATACCTACGTTCATATTAAATATGATTTTGTCAATTAATTAGCTTTGATTTGTACGTTCTGTAGGAACTGAATCCGTTAATCCAATTCTGATCCTGTGTTACAGATTTGAGTTACATTTACCCTTAGTCATTTTATTTGTATTTGTACTGATTATCGATTACAGATAAAGTAGGTATAATGATTAGGCTTTCTCAATTAAGAGTGTTCAAACACTGACATTGAGAGCGAGACTATCTCATACTGCAAACAATCTAAGCAAAATAAGAAAAGGAATTAATACTACATTACCTGGCAATTATCCGATAAACAACGATCGAGTCCTCCATCCCTGCTACCTGCGTATGCTCAGCTCGAAATGGCGGGATTCGGCGTTCCACAGCGACCAACTTATTTGTCGAAGTGCTCAAATAGCAGAACTAAATTTTTTCTACCAATTTTATCTGTCAGTTTATATAAAAAATGCAGTGGTAGCTCCCCCTTAACATTACAGATATGATGGTCTCGCTCTACGAAAAATCCCACGATTATGTCGCCACGAGCCATGTGGTAATAATTCACACTAGCATGGCCAAAGGAAAAAAAACACACATGACATTGTGACGACACAGTTCATTGGTTAGATAAGCACCGTTAGATATTTTGCTCCTAATTGATTTTTCTCCCGCCTGCTTCATTATGACCATATCAGTGGTATCGTAATGCTTTGGGCACAAATAAAATGAATGTCTAGTCTATGTTCTATAAAATCTTCTTTATAGCTTAGTGTAGTAGATATTAATGGACTCGCACCATTGAGGTAGGATCCTACCTCAACGACCCGCACGAAATATGCCTAGGCTTTGGCTCATCGCCTTCCACATTTTTCATGTAGTTATGTAGTTTTCATGTATCACATCCTTCGAAATTATTTGCCTGCGAGTCATAACACTAAATTACAGTTTTTATCATAATAATTATACAAATATTCGTCTAGGGTCTCAAAATCACCAATAATTCAAATGGCAACTAAAAATGGGGCCAAGTTCAGCACAAAAATAAATGGGAAGAAATTCAATACACATAGGTACCAACATTTATCCAAAATTCGTAATTTTTGTTATTTGTAAGAACTCTATATTGGAGCAAAAACTGAAAATATTATCTGCACTACAGCATCAGTCTTTAACTATTCTCCCAACCTGATATGCAGTTTTCCGAAGATGTTTTTCTTTCCATCAAAAAGCTAGAGCTGCTCGTTTTAGAATCCGTAGGTCCGTAAGTTCTAGGAAACTTATTGGTACGGGCCGGGGATCGACCTGACGACCTTACGGCACAAAACAGATAGGTCTTACGGTCTGAGGTATACCGTAACGTAAAGCAAAAAAGTGTTGTTGTCTCTGTAATTCTTTACCTCTTTGTCTACTTTTGTAAGATGTAATCACAAAAAAAATGTAATACCAAAATAATAATTTACATCATTGGCCATTTTTACGTCTGCTGTTGGTCGAAGGCATCCCCTTGATGGGAAGGGGGTTGGCATAATCCCCACGCCTGGCAAGTGCTAACTATTATTTCTTATGTGGCAGGCGCCTTGGGAATTGCAGAATAACCGAGAGGACGCTGCTGCTATCCTCCGGTGGTTCTGGATGCAGTTTTAGGACTTACCCAAGTCCGGATGTTAGGTAAGAATGTTTATTTGCCTCTGTACGAAATTACTCTCTTCTATCCTGATTCAAACTTGTCTATAGTACCGACGCTAAAAGAAATGTAACCCCCACAAAAAATGGGTCGGAATCTTGGAATCTACATTGTTACATAGTTTTTATACATTTTGCACCCATTGAAAAAAATGCAACATGGAAAATCCCAGGGGTGGATTGCAATTGAAATGGTTGATTTGTAAAAAAAATGCGAAAGCTATAAAAAAGCTTTTAGTCGGTGCATCGCTGCCGCGGTAGACTATAAATCATTAGCGATGATTTGATAGACAATGTAACCACATATACGTTGAATTGAAGCCCGGGCAAATGTATACCTATTTATGTCATTGTGAATTCGCCACATGGTAATTTCGCCACAATTTTTAAATAAGTCAATATATTTATAACTATTTAATCAACAGTTCTTGTCAGGTGTCCTGTTTTTCGAATATCTATAGCGAAAATCACCAAACTATGAGTATGACACTTCAATCCATTATCCAAGAATTGATTTCGAGGCCTTCATTTTGTGAAGTGGGCACTTACTAGAGTTATTGATTAACAACATCTAAAGAAAATTAAAATAAGTACTTCTAGAAATGGTTATCTTCAAAATTATGTACAGATACGGATTATAAACTAAAAACATTTTATTACGTGCGTCTGCTACTTTTTTATGACCATTTAGAAATGCTGTTAGCGTTGTAAGTGTTATTGGCTGGCCAAGGCGCATCAATTATAATACAGTTATATACCTGTACCTTTTTATTATTTGTGGACTAACATGTCTTTGCGGATGTATTATTGATATTAATATCACAACTTGCAATTTTTTATGCAATACTGCTTACAAAAGTTACAGAATACAGTCTTAAATCAAAAAGTTACTTATACCTATAATGATTTCACTCTAAAATTTAGTTCAATAATAGGTATGTGAAATATTTTTTACGTGCCTGCCGCTACACAGAGCGAAAGGAACCACTTCCTCCCCGCAGCAGCACGTAAAATCGCATACACACGATGGGAGCAAGTGAAGAAGCCTCAGATCTCATGTTTGTCACCCTCGGCTTGAGACAATGTACCTACATGAGATCTGAGTAATTTTTTACTTTTACTATAACTGTTTGTTTGTAGTGGCTAGATTCTATTGCAGAGTCCGGTTGAGGAAGTACCTACCACACTTTTGCCAGTCGTTTAACCGCCAAGCAGTAGCGAGCAAGCATTACTGTGTTTTCAGGTTGAACAGCAATGTTACCATAGAAATTACCGGGCATGATGAGATTTCACATCTAATACCTATCTCAGGGCTCCGAGCGTAGTGAAGTGCGGCGCAGGATTATGTTCTCAAGGCAGGCGCTAGATTCGTCACTCATTAGCACAGAAGAAAAGTAATCTTACTACGCGGATAAGATGAATGAAACACAAACATTTCGATAGCGAGCTGAGCCTTACGTGCTACTTCTGAATCAGTATCAGTATCTTCAGTTTTCTATGAGTGAATGAGATAGGAGAGAGACCCAATTGAAGACTCATGGTTCTAGACTCGTTGAGGTAGTTAATTTATTCAGGTAACATTTTTGAACAAAGAATAAAATAATATAGACAACAATAACTTTTGTTTTGCATAGAGTCGAACCTAAGACCAAAAGGTGCCGATTTTTTGTCGGCACATCGCGAAATTAGTTCGATTTTGACACAAAAGAATGATTCTTCTCAGCAAATGAAGAATCAAACCTTAATAACAGAGCATAAAGCTCAAAATCTATAAATCAACTCTAAACTGAGGAACACAGGTCTCAAAAGCATTTCCGAGAAAAATATAAAACTGTTCTTTAGAACTTTTGTGCACAAGGCTTGTTGAAACTATTGTTATTATCAATGCAAGGATTATGTTGTGCGACCAACTCACCCGTAGAGTTGAGTGAGGGAGCCACAGACGTATTGTTAAATAAAACTGGTAAATCTATCATTGAAAATGTAAGTACAAACATTATGCTAACTTCACAAATAAGTTTGTCGGACTATAAGTGCAAAGTTACGCATGTTTGATTAACTTGACACCCGTGACTTTGTTACTTTTATTATGATGCATTTTGTTACCTGTGCTATTTCGGGGAAATTGTAGGCTAAATTCTGGCAACTTTCTCTTGCAGCTAATTTGTGATTTTCAGTAGTGTGCCTACCAACCAAAATTTATTACGGTTAATTCCAATCTGACCTCGGAATATTATTTTATTTATTAGTTAGTCCTGGGCAGTGGTCCTGTGTATGTTCTAAAACTGCATCAAGAACCACCGAACGACGGACAGTAGCGTTGGAGAGCATTCTGCGATCCCATTGAGCTAATAGGTATCTATAGAGTAACAATCGTGCAAAAAAATATGTCCGAGCCAAACCTCGGCGCACGCTATGCAGTGCGCCTACTTTTTGACCGACTTGTACTACGATAAGACACAAGCGCTCAAGCATACATTGAACCTTATATAAGCGACATAACGTCTAAATTCGAACAATTGTGAACTAAACATAATGCACGTACCTACAGGTACATAAGTACAACGGCAGTCGGACGTTTTTTGACTGTTTTCACTTAGAGTTTGTGACTCTTTAGATATTAGCTCAATGTGCGATCTCCAAGCCGCCTGCCAAGCTTGGGGTTTAAGCAACACCTCCCTATTAAGGGGGAGGCCTTCGTCCAGCCAGCACGTTTTCTGGCTGATGATGATTAGTTAAAACTTTTCCGAAAGAAGTTCTATCCATTCTGAGATGGCCTACCACAGGTACCTAGGTAGGTACTTACATGATTCTGATTTTATTCTAGAGTGAAGTCGCGACGCTTCAATATTACCACAGAATAAAAGTCGTACAGAAGACTCAGTTGATACCTACTTCGGAGTGAGACAAAGGTCATTATATAACAAACCTATCATGTTCATTGCTAGACATGCTCGATCTTTGCCATGAGACGAGTGAGACGTTTGCCTGTTGGGAAGCATCACGCCTGCCCATAACAGTATCAGTTCCAATGATTTCTACTATGTATGTCTACGATCAGTTAGCAGTCGTGCGCTGCACTGCACTGCGTTTGTCAACCTGAGATAATAATATTAGATAGGTTAGATAGGTATATTAGATAGGATACCTATCAAATCTCTTTAGTAAGTTCTCTTATAATATTAAGCCCAGTAATTTCTCTGATAATATTACCTAGCGCTCGTGGCATAGCTTGTCTAGGTGATTCTAATCGATCACCGATGTTAAGCAACGGACGGTCCGGTCAGTCTTCGGATGGGTGATCGTGAGTGGCATTTATTTCAGAGCGCTACCGTGGGTCGGATGACACGTTAAATTGTTGGTCCCGGTTGTTTGTTCTAGTTTCTATAACAACAATCAAATCGTCAGCCATGTCAGAGGCCTTCGGGCGGCACATTAACTCTGACACTAGGGCTGGCCACTCAGCCTATACGAACTTACTTACTTACTTACCTATATCGTACAAACCGAAAACAGTAATGTTTGTACTGCACCTGCTTGGAGTTGAATAGGTATCTGGCAGGTGTGGTACTTTGCTCTAACTCACTGTACCTATGAATTATTAAGTTACCTATTACCCAGGAATATAAATAAAAGACCTACCTCAGTCTACTCTAGTCAGTGGCGCCCTTCTCTCGCTTGTGCTGATTGTTGAACTGCTGACTCGGCGCAGACGCAGTCTAAACATCCCACGCGCCACCCGCGACACTCTTACTATCATACCTAATAATATTAAAACCTATTATACACCACTATTTTTTATGAATGTCTAAAACTTTAAGGGGTCATTGTACTCATCATTATGAACAATTTTTCTTATGGGGTCAACCGTGAAATCGCGAAAACAAAATCTGCTGTTCCTACATTTTGTCCAAGGTCAATTAACTTTTTGTATGGAACAGCTGATTTATTTTTGCGGATTCAGGGCTGGTCCTATAGGAAAAGTTGTTTTTAATGATGAGTACAACGACCCCTTAAAGTTTTAGACATTCATAAAAAAATATTTATTACCTACCTACCTACAAGCTGTTGTTTTAAATCCTCGCCATATTTACAGGGGTAGATTTACTCATCGTTATGAACACCTTTTACTATGGGGCCAACCCTCGCCCTCGAAATCGCGCTATGCTATAAACCTGATAATGCAATATTATGGTGAACCTGGACCTGCAAGGTATCAGATATCACACACAACTCGATCGGAAAGGTTTCCGTTCGGTTCAGATCCACATAGGGCAACCGCGGCAACTGCCCGGGGCCTCCACAAGACGGGGCATCCACATAAGTTGTACTTACTAAAAAAAGTTTGGTAAATCCCAATTATTTCGTAAATCCAAATTTTGCTGAGAAGATTTGATTTGTATCGCGTGTAGACTATGGAAACCCTGACCCACCCACTCTGTTAAGGGGGAGGCCTTCGTCTGGCAGGGGACATCTTCTGGCTGATGATGATGATGATGACTCCTTTGTTGCCCCTGGGCTTCCACACCTCTAAACCCGGCCCTGCGTCCGGATGACCGAGACGGAGAATGTGGATCCGTGGTATATGCTGCTGCGGTGCTGCCAGCCAGGGCCGCCTGCAGTTAAAAGTACGCAGTACCAATGAGTACTATAATTTATTCTGTGGCATGGTTTTAAAACTATTTTCTAATATTAATTTTCACGATTTTAGTATTGGCCATATAGTAATACTTATACGCTCAACCCTGTTTAGTAGAAATTTCTACTATACACGTATAGCAAGGTTTAAAATCTGCAAAAGTCTATTATGTCATGCTTCCATTCACAAATCAAAGCTGTACTGTACTTACAATAATTATTATTATTCCACAAATCATTCTCCACAGTGCAAATCTAAACAGAACACCAACTCGATCCATCACGCTGTCATCTTAAAATCACACAAAAATCCATCATGCCAACCTAAAGGACGAAAAAAACAAAAGCTCGCTGCTTTTGTTTTTTTTTTACAAAAGGTGGCAAAGGTGGTGCGACATAATGCCAGCACGCGCCTGCCAGCTGCGAGTGCATCTGCCGTGCACCCCCGCGCCCTCTGGTCAGGCTGACTTGTCACATCTGGGCCAATAAGTAGATAAATATTTATTGATAAACTTAGATGAGTCTGATAGCATGTGGAAGGGAAAGTTCGAATGACACGGTTCAATTGTAATTTTTGTCGTTGATTCAAAGTAGGTAACTTATTACTTGATAGGTTCATATTTTGTTTTACTGGTAGCTATATTATTTTTTAATTTTATAAATACAATAACATAAATGTAAGATTATTTTGACTAGATAGATAATACAATAATATTATTTGTATGGTAGCATTTTTTAACAAACTAGACATTCGCACATTGCAAATAAATTGTGCCTATTACTTACTATTACTTTATTAGCCGGAGACTGCTCGATTTTTTTTATTGGAAATAGGTTTCCATTTGACCTCACCTTGCCTGGTGTTAAGCAACGATGTGGTCTAGGACGGAGCACGCAACCTGATGTCCACTCTGTATTTGAAGACACCCAAATTGTATTTTTCGAGAAACACAGACTTTGTCAGAGATTTCCACAACCTCTCTGTGATAAACAACGTGGAATCAAAGCGATTTGTGAGTACGTGGGAATATCCACCTTACAGGGACGGGTGACGCTTTGGACGCGTGTGGCAGGTGGAATTTAGTTATGCATCTCGAATTGAAATCATGAGGTGGCGGGTTCAAATCCCGCGCCCGTACAAGTGAGCTCTTTGTAGTTTACTTGCCATGGTATTTCCTATGCTATTGTTCTTCCACAACAAATTAGTAGTGCGGATTAGGAATTAGTAGTGTGTTTGCTTTTTCATTAAACAAAAGCGTAAAAAAAAGCACCTCGTCAGCGCCATCTATCAGCTGTCAGAAAACCTCCATTACAATCCACAGATCCCGCAAAAGCACATAATGGGGATGTAACCAATTAGGTACTTCATAAAGAAATAATAGCATGAAGCTTGATTGCCGTCGTAAAGAATAGTAACCATTTTGACTTTTATTTTACACCTGTTCCCATCACTTCGCTAAACAATAACAAGTACGTTTCTAGCTGTGCCCTGCGATTACTCCTCTGACCATCATCCCTGAGGAATCGTATATTTTTCAGCGATAAAAAATAGCTTAAAGTACTGCTTTTTTAACATTGTACGCCTCGAAAATTTTCTTGTTTTAAGGTAGATAATTAAATGTAATATGTAGATAAAGTATTCAATCTTACCTAGTTACCGAAACGTATGACTTTAGATATTATGTGTAAATGGCGCCATCAACGTTTTAGTTGATTAGCATTATATATAATACAGTTTAAGAATTATGACGGGTAAGGTTAGGCTATATTAATATTTTTTGACATACCCCCTATACAGGTGTGCTGCTTTATATACTACTATACTATGTTTTAATCTATGGGCGGTCATGCCTGCAATAAATCCTTTTTATTTTTATTTATTTTATTTAAGGTAGATATTTGATCGAACCGGGTAAGGTATAAGGCAGAGACTTAATTGTCAAAGCAGTTGGGACGGCAACCCAGAGAATACTTGTATGCAGGTTCAAGTCCTGCCAGAGTTCATAATTTTCACTGTTTATGCATTGAAAACGTATGACTTTAATCGTAGTTTGTGTTTATCACTCATCTTTGCCTAACATCACTTTGTTTTGTTCTACCCTGAGTAATTAGATGATAACCTATTATAATTTCCTATGTGTGATGTTCGCATTTTATAATAACCAATTCCATTGTTTATGTATGTGTTGTAGATGAGATTAAGTTAGGTTGAATGTTTATAGTTACAAGTAACGAGACGAGCAAGATGATCTGGTGATGGAAACTTCCCCCAACGACTTCAACAGCCGGTCGGCGGTGACAGCCTCAGAAGCTCAGAAGCACTATCCAAACAAAGTCCAGTAATAAAACAAAAAATGAGTCGACCAAGGGTCAGTAAAGAACAACCAGTTATGTCTAGTATAGGGCGTCCCAATGGTAGTGCCATTGGGACGCCATGAGCAAAATCAATTTAGATTACTCACGTTTAATGAAGTCAACATACCAATATTTAGCAACAGGTGGTCAATCAGTTCCAATAATCATATCTTATCAGAAAGAAATTACCATCGGACACATAAATCAGGAACAACGTCCATCACTAGCGCTCCGATCCGGCTTCAGCCCACAGGTACAATCTGCGCTCGCAGCTGCCTCGACAGATGCGTAAGTACTCACATACCTGCTTACAATTTTATATGTATGAGCATCTGTTAGCCAGGATCTAGAGTACCGGCCTACCGGCCGCCCCGACTGAAGCTAAATGTACAGATGAAACTGAAAAACTGACTTTCATAGGATTTCTATGTCACAAAATTAGCTCTTATGGTTTTTATAGATATAGGGAAAAACTATAATTAATAATGGCCAGTAATAAATAAAAAAAATATGGGTATAAAAACCGTGAGGTTTTTGTTTCATTTTTGGAATTAGCTCAATAATGGATACTCAATTATGTTACACTGTGATTTGTTTTAGTGTGACTTGTTGGAAACCCACCAATTTTTATAGTTTTCTTTGGTGTTGCTTTAATTTCTAGTATGCACAATATAAGTAAGTAGTTTTTTTTCTTTACTTTTAAATTAAAATAAATCATAAAATAATAATCTTAATCCTAAAAATATAAAACAATGAATAAGGTAATTTGATCGACTGGTAATTTATAAATTTATTTAATCCCATAATCTTTACAGCCTATCACATTTCTGTGAACTGCAAGATTCTCGGCATTTAGCAAGTTTCATTCCACATCCTGGCTGGCTAAGGCACGTGGGCCGGCGGCGGTGGCGGCGCGATGCTCCGAGCAGCGCAGGCAGTCAGGCACATATAACGGTCGCCCCGGTTGAGACCGGTCGCCGATACCCCGTGAATTATAACATCACCGCCATTACCGTAATGCTGGGCTGTGATAACAGATGCCTTGATTAGCTTCCTCGCCTTCAACAGGAACATTTGGACTGACATTTTTGGAATTGTTTTAAGAATGTCAACCTCGTTAAACTACATAAGTACAGACGCTTTTTGGTTTTAGTTTATTTGTGGGAAAATTTTACACAAGTATTCAGTTTAGCAATCTTATTAGGTACTTTTATTTAATTTAATAAGCTTGCATTTGACCACTATGTCGTCTGATGCTAAGCAATGATGCGGTCTACGATGGACTGCGCTTGTCCTGATGAAACCGACTCACTTCAGAGAAGGCCTTATTATTTGCCATCTGATTTGATTTCGTGCCTATCGATCCACAGGAAGGTAACGCGTAGTGATGCCGTATGTAAGTATATCAAGGCACGATTTAACAATATTTTCGACTTATCTTTCTTGCCAAAGCTTTTCATAAATGCCTTACCTAGGCATAAGTTTAATTCATATTTGGAGCATGGTCCTGAATGGAGTGACTCAAGTGTTACGTAAGATCCTATCCGAGGGCCACTCCAGCCGGGGTCAGATATCAAAAAGTTTTACGACAGCCGCTACGAGACTGGGATTGGTACAGAGGAAAAAATATGGCATGGCATCATGTTGATGATTTGTTCATTTTGTTCTGCCTCTCTTATATAGAATTAATAGATGACAATTAAAAAAAGCTATTATTATTTTATTCAGCATTTAAAACTTGCAAAATTATCTTTTTGACTCGTCACATTTTGCTTGACCTTTCATAACAATAGGCAGACCTCTTTGTACCTATATATAAATACTAAACATGTATTTCTTAAAAAGATTAAAAATCCGAACAGATTTCATACAAAACTTGAGGATTTCATGTTCTGTTGAAAAACAATTCGAAGGATTCACTTGATCGTGACAGTTTTTTTCGTAAAACTGAATGTGGAATAAACAATTCACTATTGATACTATGAGCTTCTGTTTTTTCATAAATGAAAATATACCTACCTAAATTCTTTATGATCGACGATGACTTTCAAACGCCATTAAGTACCATCAAGTTCCAAGTTGAGCGTGAGATTGGGACTAATCAATCAATAGTTATCAGAGGTATTTTGGTCGGCGGCGGTACAAGATGGCATATGCCTCGGGCAGATTACTGTTCCGAATGAGCTCTGCACTTTGTTGTGGGTAATATTGTTCCGTTATACTTACTCGCATGGAAGCAATTTGAACAAGAAGTTTGGTAATATGTGCGTCAGCTCTAATTTCATACCTACCTTCGGTAGTTGGGGCAAAGTATATAAAACAATACTACTGCACTACAAAACTACTATACTACAGATAAAATATAAATACCGTCCTTGAGATCTCCAAAGATAACCAATTAGTTAGGTCCTGATGGACCTCAAAAGTAAAAAAAAACTGCATATAATAATAGTACTTACACGATACAGTTCATTATAAGTTGGACCGACAAACAGGCAGACATATATCAATGACTTAGTAAAAAAAGGGCTTATAATTGGATAAAAATAAAAACCCGTTCGATATAAAATAAAAGAGTTTTACCCTAAAAAAGTTAATAATGGATAAATCGGTATGCCTTATGCAGTGTCAAAATTTTATGATTATCTTCACTTTCATAACCATTAATTTATGTTTTTATTGATGTCGTTGAGACGTCATCTTCAAATCCTAAGTTGAACATCTCTATTGCTGATTATGTTGTGTGCAGAGTTTGTCTGTCATGGTACAGACTGTAGAAGTATTTTGTAGCATTTGCTTTCTCAGCTACTTTTGACTGTCAAGTTCTCCTACTTAAAGTTTTTTTGTACTGTGTGTCAAGCCTTCCAATTAAAGTGTTAGCCAAACATAACTGTAAGTGTAACCGAAGCGTATACAAAAGTAAACATAAACAGGCTGGATACCTATCGGTAACTTGAGGTGGTTTCGTTACAAGTCTATAGCGCGAGTCGTATTTACAATTATAAGACAAAGCTCTACCGTTATTTATTTTTCTGTAGCTCTACCTTGATCGTAAATAAAGGACTTCATAAAAGCCTCTCTATGTATTTTAATGTACTCTGATTCTGAAACATTGTCTCTATTTTCCCGAAGACGAATTTACAAACTTGTTTACCCAGTATGGACCCAGGTATGTCATAATACTGCATCCAGAACCACCGAAGGACGGGCAGCAGCGTCTTCTCGGTCAACGGTAGTGAACATTCTGCGATCCCCATGCCGCCTGCCAAGCGTGGGGATTATGGCAACCCCTCCCTATTAAGGGGGAGGCCTTTGTCCAGCAGTGGACGCCTTCTGGCTTATGTGTGTGTTAGAAATACCTACTTACTGGAATAAAAAAAAATCCAGTAGGCACAGATAATTATAATTATTATGTACTACATACATACATACATACTTTATCGACACATCAGTTTTTAGCAGCGACGGTGATAATCAGCGTCGCTGTTTTCGAGTACATTCCGGCAAACAGCACTGCACATAATAAGATTTAAAAAGAATGAATCCTCATTCTTTATTTCAGTTCATAGGCATTGAGTCCCCGGAAATGCAGCATAAAAGACCTCACTTTTTTATCATTCAAACGATTCTCAGAAAAAAGGCAGGTACGCCAGTTACTGCTTGCTTTTGTGGCCCTTTACATCATTTTTGTCTATTATTATGTAAGTCGATCTTTCTGGAACTCTACTTGCATTTATCCGAAGATTAGGTATGTCTCTTGAGCGACGCAGAGGACGCGGATGTATCTGTAATGAATGTGCATACCTATGAATGTATTTAGAATAGCTAAGACCGAAGTACCGAACGTTATTCTCATTTTCAAAACTAAAATTTAAGCTTGTTATTTTGCACATAGTAATAGGCTAGATGACTGATGTTGAAATCGTTGAAACCAATAGCTTTGATGAAGAATTTAAGTGAATATAGTATGGTAATTGAAAACATTATTTAAATCGGTTAATAATATTCTGATATATATGAGCGTTTAAAGTTTTTGTTAGAGACAACTCTGTCCCTTTCCCACAAAACAAAAATGACCTCACGCCTTACTTGTCAGAATAGAATTTATATGGCGTACTGAGAAGTGACGTCACGATTTGCTGTTTCGCCTCTCTGTCTAGCTTGATATTAAAATGCTTATAAGTTGGTTATTTTTGATCAGATTTTAATTTTCTTTTCATTAATCAGCTATATATATGGGTCACATTTGAATAGGACAATTAAAAAAAACCAGTCACCTAGCCTATTGTGAAGATTACAATAAAACAATTAAACTCGTTTTGAAAAAGTAATGTTAAGTAGAATTAGATCCTTTTTTTAACTATAATGTGCATATTTGTGTCAGGATTTATTTATCAGGTAAAGAATTAAAATGAAAATAAGTTATAAACACTTGAAGTGTGGAGCCATAAATAAAAACAAAAACCACCGTGTTCCCGCCAAAACTCCTTATTTTTGTTTTTATGTTGTTAGCATTGGAGGTTCAGGTGACACAGAAAATACAGTAGGCAAACCAGAGTTTTTAAGAACAAAATTATAAATTATCTCTATTCATAAGATTATACATAATTCTAATGCTTTGACGCAATTTTGCATTTTTATAGATAGACATAAAAGTTACAAAGAACTTACTACTTCCTGAAAATCTTGCAGCTCTCCACGGCATAATGCGCCAAAGCACAATGCATGTATCAATACATATAATAATCGATCAAAAAGTCTTGTTTGTTTTCCTCCAAGGGGGACAATAAAATTCATCCTTGGAGTTGGAGGATTTAGCTCCTCTCTCTCATCCAATCATATTCCTCAGACGTACTACATAGTTGCCAGTAATGAGAAATAAATAAATGCGATATGCCTCTTTCACCTAAGATTACTGGTTATTATTATGTATTTACTTACGTATAGAAATTATGTATGTAGGTACTGTACAGTCTATATAAATAGATACTTAATAAAAATAGTAGGCTGTCTTTTGATTAAAATAATGTTACAAATCACTGGGTGGGGATGTGTCAGGCTCGGGGCACACCCACACGGCCACACGGCCTTTGGTTTTAATGTGAAACGTCCTTTTAGGGTTAAAAAAAGCTAAGCTAAGTTCTAAATATTTTAATCCAATAACGGCCTTACCTAAAATAATCTCGATTCTCTTAGTCACTGCTTAAACTTCTCTGTCCTTTTCTTGCACGTGCAACTTCACGTCAGAGAGAAGATGGCAGAACATCTTAAGCAGTGACTAACGGTTGAAAAGTTTTTTTAGGTAAGGCCGTAAGTGTGCCTTGAAAATCGGTCTCTGACATTATACTATAAACATGCTACAAACAAAGCTGGCGGCGGAGGTAGAGTTGGTCGCGGCGTCGAAGGCAGCCATGTTTTTGGCATCGCACTCTGTGCATAGAACTGCCATCATGCATGATAGATTTTCGGTCTTTATTTTGTGCCGAACCCTGCTTACTCCAGACCGCTTTCCATTCAACAAACCCAGGTAAAGTACATACCTCGGTGCGTCGGTAGCACCGTCAGGCGGGTATTATCCGTACTAACTTACAAAGAGCTCAGTACTGGTACGTATTCTGTGATGTTGAAAGCGCGCGCACTGCGCAGGTGTGCGCTTCCTTGGCAGCTGTTTGTACTGAGCATGCTTGCAGGAAAGTGGCATTTTTTGCAATACACTCTATTGACGAGACGAGCGTTGTTGTATTAAATGCATCACGCATTCCCATAACAGCAGCAGTGCCAGAATTGTGAACTTGCCCACCTCGCTGCCCGTATCTCGCTACGCCCTTAGGCGTACGTGAATACAATCCGCAACTGGGCCAACAACATGGTGGATATGTATGGCCCACAGATATGGCCCAATTGCCCTTCGAGGGAAGGCCTTATTCCACCAGTGGACTAAAAAAAGCTATTATAAGTATCGTTATGCTATGTGTGCCCATGTGTAAATGTGTTATCGGTTACTTTTGTAGGAAATAAGAAACCCACCGTATGCCATCATGTCGTGGAATATGTATGACGTCACATAAAACCCAACTGCGATTTGAACCTATAATCTGCGGCGTGCAAACCGAACACGCTAACCTCTGAGCTATCAACGGTAATATCAATATGTATCGGTTTTGCTGTTTAGACTATAATTTGATTTATAACCTTCCACCCCTTTCGCCAAAATGCGGTTAACTTAACCACTCCCTGCCTCAAGGTCGCAAGCTCCCTTGCACCAAACACCCTTGACAATGAATCCTGACACGAAGTCGATTTATGGCAAACAAGCCGGCTGATTATGGTGTAATGGAATCATTTGTTTGTCAATGGATAAAATATGACTGGCATAGGTATTTTGTATACCAGGGAATTCGATATCTTTTTGAGCGAGTGAGCGAAGTCTCTGCAGTAACTTGCAAAATCTGGCTTACAATGTCCGGGTGTGTGGATCTGGATGTGTGTGGATGTTGGTATTCACGTACGAGTCGTAATAGGGTAGATGACTGATGTTTATATCGTTGAAACCAATAGCTTTGATGAAGAATTTAAGTAAATATAGTATGGTTATTGAAAAAATAATTGAAATCGGTTAATAATGTTCTGATATATGAGCGTTTAAAGTTTTCGTTAGAGACAACTCTGTCCCTTTCCCACAAAACAAAAAATGACGTCACGCCCTACTTGTCAGAATAGAATTTATATGGCGTACTGAGAAGTGACGTCACGATTTGCTGTTTTGCCTCTCTGTCTAGCATGATATTAAAATGCTTATAAGTAGCTTATTTTTGATCAGATTTTTATTTTCTTTTCATTAATCTGCTATATTTATGGGCCACATTTTATTAGGACAATTAAAAAAAAACAGTCATCTAGCCTATTATTCAACGAATCTCGACGTCACTTTGGTATACAGGTTCTACAATTTCATAGATTTTTTGTCTCCGTGGATTTTTGATTAGAGCGGGCCATAAAAGCATAATCAAAATCAGCCTTTTTTTAATGTCCATTGCTGGTTAGGCCTACCCTCGAAGGACGAATGGGCCTTGTGATCACCACGTTGGCCCAGTTGCGGGTTGGTGAATGCACACGTACGACATTGAATTATCTTCTCCGGACGTGTGCCAGCTGGTTTCCTCACAATTTTTGCCTCCTTTCAATTCTTTCACCGAAAAGCCAGTGGTATGAGTATCCGTACATAAACACCAAAGAGATCATTGGTACGGGCCTGGGTATGAACCCGCGATCTCACGAGTACCAGTCAAGTGGGCTCCCGATTAGGCTACCACGGCTTCCACTATACGTATTAGAGGGGTATTTGCAGATTGCCGGCAGATTGTTGATAATTATTTGGAAGAAACATTAGGCCCTACTCGATTCTAACCAAGAATTTAGAATATGAGCAAATCCCTCCCCCAAACCTAGTGGAAACCCCTCTGCACACAAAAATCACCTAAGACAAATGACACTCTATGAAAATGTCCAACCCCAACCTGTGTCTATCTATGCAGGCATCGCGACGTCTACAGCTTGCAAAAATACAACAACTAGTTATAAAATAGTACATTATGATACGAGTGTGCTATGTTGGTCATTACACTAGAGGCGGTATTATGCGCGCGAGCCGCAGGCGAGCGCGATAAGGAAGCCGAGAGCGTAATGACTAATAGCACAAGAGTTCCATACGACTGTTTGCGAGGACACTTGCGAGGAAAAAAAATTTTTTTTTTGATAATAATCAACCACACAGCGAAAACGTCAACAAACATTTGCGGAAAATGGCGCCCAAATCAGTAATGCGCGCGCAGGTTGACATTTACTTCAGCGTCATAAGAACTCTTTGTTGGTATTACAAAAAAACTGTAAGTATTACCCGGCTATATTAAGAGTGCTTCGTATACGTACGTCTAATTGCAGTCACGTACAAACTTGACTTTACCGGGTTATACCTACTTATTATAGCACCATGTGCCGTAATGTAAAGTAAAAAGCACGCGTGCGTAATAGCTTGGATTATGAGCCTAAAACCGATGCAATAAGATCCACTTTACGAGCAAGTGTGATGAAAAGAATATATACCTACTTTGTCGAATTAATTAATAATGATTATCCTCCTCTCTTCTAATCACCTGTGCCCGACGCGGGGTCTGTTGAAAAGAAGTGTAGGTACCTATTTACTTTTCTTACCTAAAGTACTATTATTTATTCTGTGCCAGCATGATGTACGGAAAGAGCAATATTCTGTAGCCGTAGCTAGTAGTAGTTGCTCTGGCTCATAATTATTTATGGAACACCTTTACGCGTAACCCTTATAGCTCAGTTGGTAGCATGTCTGCCTTCAGAGTTGCCGGGCGTGGGTTCGATCCCAATCCAGGGCAAACATTTATGTGACATGTGTTTGTTCTGTGTCTGGGACTCTGAGTGTAGTATATATTACAAGCATAGAGGTAGGAACTACCTCTATGATTACAAGTATGTACTTTTCCCCTCCCTATTAGGGGGAGGCCTTCGTCCAGCTGTGGACGTCTTCCAGCTGTTGATGTGATGAACTTATTTACAACAAAAAAATATATATAAGTATTCTCACAGCTATCTAGTTTCCATATTACAAACTTTGCTTGGTTTGGCGCTAGATAGCGCTGTGTGAAAAATGTCCACCGATATTTTTATTTTATTTTATTTAATCCTGTTTGTCAAAGTGTATAGCTTAGTAGGTAACGAACATTTCTCAGAGTTACTTGTAAGCACAAAGTTGCAAGGCGTAGGCAGAGATATTTCGTCGCCAGACAAAATAACTATAATTCGCCTGACCACAGGTTACAGCCGACATTTCAGCTGAACTTGCTAACGGTAGTGTTGGCTGACGCATCGAATCATTCTGCTAGCTAACGTTAAATATGTCACACCACTCGACTCGATAGTATCCTGCACATCGAGTATACACCTTTGGAAATACCAACGGCGATAATCTGCCTACATAATTTTCTGGTATTAGATGAAGTAAATCGGGAGAGAAAGGGGGGTGGCAATAGCACACCTTACCCTCCCCCTCCCCCCGTATTCGTACCTAGCTAGGCACAGGGCTTAGCAGGGCTAAGGGCGATTGGTCGATTCTCCAGATTAATAGACTTGGTGCGGGATAGAGTATTTATTCACTTACAGCCTGTTGCGGCGAAAAGCAACTTTGTACTTAAATGATCAGCCTTTTTAATAGTCCCCTATTGGTTGTACGCCTTCTTCTGTGGCGATTGGGCCATATCCACCATGCTGGCCCAGTTACTATCGTAGAATTATGTATTTTCCTTTGTTGATTGTCTTGTGAACAACATATTTTTCAATAATAAAATTATGGCTTCTTTGCCTATAGCGTTGAATTTATTCTGCTACAATACTTTATGAAGGTTTCCTCACGATGTTTTTCCAGAAAAGCCTAATAATCTATAATTAGCCTAATTACTATAATCTTTTTAAGTTTTAACACATCATCATCAGCCTGGAGACGTCCACTGCTGTACGACAACCTGCCATTTGCATCCACCGGTTGCCCGCGACTTTTACAATGTCGTCGGTCCACCGAGTGGGAGGCCTTCCTACGCTGCATCTTCCGGTTCGCGGTCGCCACTCAAGAACCTTTCTTCCCCATCGGTTATCAGTTCTTCGAGCGATGTGGCCTGCCCTGCGCCACTTCTACTTGTAAACTCACTTGTAAACTTCAGAGTTTACAAGTAGAAGTGGCAATGGGCAGGCCACATCGCCAAAGAACCTAAGGTTACTTACGTTCTTTGGCGAATACCCCGTTCTTTCGTTCTCTTCGCTCTCTCCATTGCCCGTTGTGTGACTCTGACTTTCTCCAAAAGGCCAGCAGTTAAAAACCACGTTTCAGATCAATATTTCATCACATAACTATTATGTATTCAATGCTATTACATATACCGTACAGTACAGTATGTCACAGTCCGTCCGACAATTTAAATCACCAAATTAATCCTTTCAAACGGCAAACAAATAAACTACCGTTACATTTTATTATTAACGCACGTGTAGGCTCGGTACCCAAATCATCACCTGACGTGACCTTGGAGCCCTGTCCTTGAAGCCCGAGGGGTCCCACAGGGGTCTACACTAACTAGTATTTATTCCAAATAAAGGGCTCCAATGTCGCGGCCGTTAAAATTCGTCCAACTTAATAATGAAGTTGGTAAAAAGTCGATACCAAATATTTGCTCTACCTCAGTAAAGTGATGCTCGAAAAATACGATAGCGGCGCATTTTATACTTATGTTGGTATAATTGTATAGAGAATGAATGCAAGCGGTCCGGAAACGCTCCCCTGCGCCAAACCGCGCGAATTTACTTCTCGAAGCTGTGAGAGATCTTCGAGACGGTTGAGTTTTCCTTTTCTTTCCCATTTGAATCTTAAACTAGTCCGGGCAGTTATGAGATCGCTGGCCTTTCTTTTGCATCCTGGTTCGCGTGAAAAAATTAGGTACGAGTATATAGGTATAGTTGTATAGATCTAGTAATAATAGGTCTTTACCTATGAAATTGCCGTTCTTCAGTACTGGTCATTTCAAATAGAAAAAAAGTTTGGAATGGCTTTGTATTCTGAATTCAAATTGATTTTGTCTTAAAAACATGTCATTATTTTTACAAACTCAGTCTTTTGTTTATTGATTAGCGTTGTATTTTCATTACATTTGAACATTTTTCGTCATAATGGATACTTTAAAAATTCGTGTAATTATGGAATATGAGTTCCGTCGTGGCACCAACGCGACATAAACGGCACGTAACATCAAAAACGTTTACGGAGAGAACTGTACAAACGAACGCACAACCCGTTATTGGTTTTCCCGGTTCCGTTCTGGAAATTTTGACTTGAAAAATGAAGCTCGTTGTCCGGAGACTTTGGTCAACAATGATGAATTAAAGGCGATTGTGGAAGCTGACGAAACTCAATCTACAGCTGAGCTAACAGCAGCTTTTGATGTTAGCATCAAAACAATTTTGATCTATTTGCGACAAATAGGCAACGTAAAAAAACTTGATAGATGGACGATGGATGCCCCACGAACTTAACGATCGCCAGCGCAACGTACGCGTCGAGACCTGCATCGCGCTGCAGCTACAGACAGTCTCCAAGCTGCAAGAGCTGGGGTTGGAAGCTATCCCTCATCCGCCATACTCACCAGACCTTGCACCTACCGACTATTACTTTTTCCAAAATTTAGAAACTTTTTAGTGGGTAAAAAATTCAATTCCCGAGAGGCAGTACAAAATGCCTTTGAAGAGTTTGTTGCCTCCCGTCCAGCTAATTTTTACAAGAAGGGCATCAATAAACTGCCAATTCGTTGGCAAAGATGCGTCGATTGCATGGGTGATTACTTTGAATAACAGAAATAAAAAAGTTTAAAAAAATAAGTACTCTCACTTATTCCATACAAAACGGCAATTTCATAGGTAAAGACCTAATATTATGTATGGTCTGTGGTTTAGATATACACTACTAAGTATGTAGCAAAACAATAATTGATTAGTGTGTACTAGGTATGTACTATGTAAGTAAGTTTTTAAATGGTGGTAGTAAGACTCTATTGCTGAGTCCGACTGGGTGGGGTGGACACTTTGGCCAAATTCAGCCGCCAAGCGGCAGTGTGCAATCTTACTTATAAAGAGCCATGAAGCACGAGATATAACATAATTATATATAACAAAGAGATATAAAATAATTATAATATTATCACAGGATGACGAGTGTAGTGCAATGCGGCGTATTATTTTTTTCGCAAGTTCACAATTCTGGCACTGAACACTGATATGAGCAGGCGTGGTGTTGTTTATCACCAGGCGTCATTCCATTTCATTGAAAGAAGTAAGTTCGTATCTATAGACTGTATTTAAGACGAGGTATTTATTTTCGAGTAATTTATCCCTTAACATTACTAGTTTTTTTCATTAACATTGTTTATAGATTTTCGTGCGTTACACTTAATAACTCGTAAAACCCTTTTTTGGCCTTTTCCTTTATACAAATTAGGTCTATTTAAAATAGCTAGAAACATCGCAGTCACACAGTAATTTAAATACGAGACCTGTGATTATACTTGATTTTTTATACCATTGTAAGTTTTGTAAGCTCAAAACTCAGCATCTATTTGTATGGTTTGCCTATAGATCGTCTTACAATATAAACTGGTTTATGAAATCATAAAGGGAAGGGAAATAAGACCTTACATATTCCTTTGCCAAGGCCTGGCCTTTTGTGTTTACACGTGGAGTTCGCGAGGAATGCCACCTGGATCAATTGTAGGTATTTTCTGTAGAATGACCGTTACAATGATAGCACGATGTTGGGTCAATCTTTGTATTGGACCTTCAACTTGAAGATGCTAATGGAAATATAAATTACTAGCGGCCCGTCCCGGCTTCGCACGGGTGGACTATTATTTTTTAAACATTTTGGGTTTAAACGTATAGAGTAAGTATCTTTAAGCAGAACATTGAAAATAACTTTTGATGAATACTTACCATAGAAAACTGTGAGAATACTATAAAAATTTAACAGTTAAGGTTTAGTAAAATTATTTATAAGTAGTTCTGAAAATAACTTTTTAACTGGAACAAAAAATGTGCTATGAAAAAAGTCTAAATATTCACGGCCTTACATAAAAAACTTTTCAACCGTTAGTCACTGCTTAAGATGCTCTGCCATCTTCTCTCTGACGTGAAGTTGCACGTGGTAGAAAAGGACAGAGAAGTTTAAGCAGTGACTAAGGGAATCGAGATTATTTTAGGTAAGACTGTCAATGTCCGACCGCGCGTTCGAGCCTACCTATTTCATAGGGTTTCTTACCCGTGGTCCACCTACAGGGTTCACCTAGGTGTTCCACGGATACCTTTTTGTATCCGGTTTCCACGAGTACATTGAATTAAGAGTGTACTCGTGGAACACCCAGGTGTACTATGCGTAATTCAATGTAGGTACCCGTAGATTACCCATTTGTTTACTCGTTCTTTCCTATGTCCTTCCTTTTTATCCGACTTCAAAAAAGGAGGAGGTTCTCAATTCGGACTATGCCTAATTCAATGTACCCGTAGAATACCCATTGTTTACTAGTTCACTCCCATGTCCTTCCTTTTTATCCGACTTCAAAAATGGAAGAGGTTCTCAATTCAGACTATGCGTAATACAATGTACCCGTAGACTACCTATTGTTGACTACCATGTCCTTCCTTTTTAAACGACTTCAAAGAAGGAGGAGGTTCTCAATTCAGATGGTTTTTTTTAATGCTTGTTATCTCAGCACTCCTAAGCACCCACTTACTCAGCGATATATTAAATAGCTTGTTTCAAGTCGTCTAAAAAAGAGTAGGTATACTACCTATGGTATCTTATAAGTCCTTACAGTGGTGGTAATTTAAATAAAATCATTTTATCTAATTGCCTACTAAAATTATGAATTCGAAAGTTTGTCAATTTGCAGTGTGTGTTTGTTACTGCTTCACGCTGAAACGGCTGAACGGATTTGGATGAAATTTGGTATAGAAGTACTTTTTACCTTAGAATAAAACATGGCAACTTTTTTATCCCAAGAATCGCGTAAAACCGCTTAGTTCACCTATTGGGTGAACCAGGGCACTACATATTATATTTACACGTGGTTTACCTATTGGGTAGGCTAACGGCACAAAAAGGTATCCGTGGAACACGTACGTGGACCACGGGTAAGAAACCATTTCATAGATGTGCTCCCGCACTTCGGTGCCCTTCCCTCGCCGCGTTGCCCGCGCTGCGCTGCGCTGAGCGGGGCCGCACGGCCACGGTGCGGCGATGTTTATTTGTTTAGATTGTTAAACTCATAATATCTTTTGAATGTAATGTCAGATTTGAGTAATTCAAAAAGTAATATACAGGTATCCATTTAAACAGTCTTGAATACGAAATGATTTATTTGGATAAGGATTAATTCAAAAGTATTGAATAACATGGTCTGAGTTTGGTCGGCATTTCTATCAACTTTTAAGATGTAAAAAGTAGTTACAGTGTCATAACTACAATAGTTGGACCTATAGTATCGCGACGTTTTTTGTAGATATTGATATGTTCTTTAATATTGTAGAACATGTATTTGTTCTATCATCAATAGTTACCGCAGCGCATGCGATGAAAGACATTTTATGGCAAAAATTTTTACACCTTGGGTTACATTATTGACGTTTTAGTAGAGCCTCCTAATTTTGAATAGTAATAAATATATAGCCTCAGGGATAATGTAGCATTTTAATGGTGAAAGAATTTTTGAATTCGGACTAGTAGTTTTTGAGTTTATTCGTTACAAACATACAAATCTTTCCTCTTTATTATATTGGTGTAGAGGTGTAGATTGGAATTTGAAAAGCGCCCCTTTATGAACGGAAGGAGCCATTTTCACAATTTATTCTTTTGAAATCATCTGATCACATATAAAAGTAAAAAAAAATTTTTTTTATTGTGGTCCTTAGCTGCCGAAAGGAGAGATATAAACAGATATATACAGTTAGTTAGTTCTAATCAGCTAGCATCCCTTTTAAGAGCATATTCTGTACATCAAAACCAAAGACCTTTTACTATGGGGCCAACATTGAAATCGCGAAAAAAATATCAGCTGTTCCATATAAAAAGTTCATCGACCTAGGGCAAAATGCACAGCTGTTTTTTTTCGCGTTTTCAATGTTGGCCCCATAGTAAAAGTGGTTTGTTTTGATGTACAGAATATCACACACTAAAAGGATGCTACCTATTTAACCATCAACACAAAAAAGGCTCAAGTAAGGTTGATGCTATACCTAAGGCTCACGCCCACTACACCGGCTTAGCCGGCAAGCCTAGTGTTTATGTTGTTACTCAGCACCTATATAAACACATTGCACAATAAAACAACAATATGTGTGTTACCACCGTTTATTGGAATTTTACTAAAAAAATTGAATAAAAAATATTGTATTTCATCAACATGTTACTTTAGAAATGAACAATATACAGTTGTAGAAAACATTATTTCTGTGTCGCCGTATGTACCGTGCGCGGTTAACAATCATTATATTATTTATTACACTAGCTGTCCCGAGCGACGCTCCGTGCAAGCAGGCGCGTGACGCGAGACTCGCCCGACTTACTTTGGAATGAAATTATGCGAACACAGACTTTTCTCTTACTAAATAACGCCATACAATTCAGCTAAAATAAGTTTCGACCTCGGCAGCAGACAAGAAAAACACCCTTTAACTAAAATGCTAAGCCTTTCTAGTATTAACAATGTATATTTTCTGAGTTTCTAAGTTTTAAGCTACTTTTTGTGGTAAAGCGAAAGTATCGCATGTCGCCAGGATATACGGTTTCGGTATATCGGTCGCACGGGTAAAAAAACAACAAGAAGGCCTTTATAACCAGTACATGTATTTACAGATTATAAACTCCGTGGTTACTCTACATGACGTGCACACGAACGGTCGCGGCCTCGCGGCGGAGACGCGACAGATTGATACAATCTACTTAAATTATGCAAATTTTCGTCACAGACACAATTTTCTTCAACATTACACTTACGCTTTTACAATCTATATTTTGACACTAAAACGACGAGCTTTTGAAGAAATACTCGACTTATTTGTTCGACTCGGAGCCGGATCATTTCAGTGACAAGTAAATAAATAAATAGTTTCATTTCGTGATTGCACAAAAATTATAATGCTCAAGTTTCATTAGCCTTCAAAGCCCAAACAAAACTGGTCTACGATTTCTCCAAAAACTCTTCTGGATAGTTAATTATGAGAAACAGAGGATATTGTCTTCAACGTAAAGATTTACATCGCTTGATAAACAGGTCATTACACACGCGTTCATCTCGGACAGATAGCACTACTATATCTTACTACAGAGCCGCTATTACTTGTGGAATAAGTGATGAAATGATACATTTTCTCGCTTGATAAACGCCACGCTTACCCCTTATGGGCAAAACTGTTATGTGGTTAGTAGAAATTCGAATAATGATATCGTGATAACTCAAAATATTACACATTATGTATAACACTATGAAAGATGTTACGTTTTCTGTGTTTCTCTATAAAATTTAACGCATACAATGTAGCGCTACTTAATACTTAATGTTATTACAGAAGTTAGGATATTCTTTTTAGTATTATTTACCAGTACAAGTAATAATGAGATGTGCACGAGCACGTCAGCGCCCGTAAGTCGGTCGCAAGTTGTTTAGGGCTCTGTTTCTCTGCCGTCTGTGGGTGCGGAAGCAATGTTCGCGGGTGTCTCGGGGCGGCGCGGGGCGGGGCGCGCGGGGCGGGGCGAGGCGCGCGGGGCGGGGCGCGCGGGGCGGGGCGGGGCGCGCGGGGCGGGGCGGGGCGCGCGGGGCGGGGCGGGACGCGCGGGGCGGGGCGGCGCGGACGGCGGGGGGAGGGGTGCTGTCAGTCTCACTCGCTGCTCTTAAACTAATCTTCCTCTTCACCGCTCTCCGATTCTGGAAAAAGCAGAAACAAATTTAAATTAAATAGAAATCGCCCATTCGCCTAGCTAGCTAGTAGACTAGCTATGTAAAGACCTACAGAGTAAAGAAGCTAACATTTGAATAGTCGCCGGATAGAGGTAGTATACTAGACTGAAGGTATGTACAGACTACTAAGAGACTGAAAACTAGGTAACTACTGAGTACAGAAGATAAATTTTTTAGGTTAAATTTTGAGTTTCCTCACTTTGAGGTCATTCAAAATCAGTATTTATTGTGCAATAACGAAGAGAATGATTAAATAATTGAGCCATTGGTCTTAAATATAATAATTTATATAGATATTCATTGCTTAGACATGCATATTAAAGGCTTAGGACATTTCCCATACGCAGGTGGCCTGGTGGTACAAATTAACCAAACCCTAAATTAAATTACCCTCCTTGTATGAACTACGCCAAAATGTCACATGCATTTTATAAAAGTTAACACAGCATTATGCTCACTCTAGCTCAAAGAACATTAATGTTTTTTGTATGGTGAAAAATTTACAGACATTATCTGTATTGTAAGTATACAATGTAAAGTGGCGAGTGAAATCAAACTGCCATAGATGTGGCAGCTCGAAGATACCACGTGTTACTATAGCAAACCTTGACATCGAGTCGTTCATGGAGAATCGATCGGGCTTTTGGAATGCATAACAAAAACAACTTAAGATTTTCGAAGCGACAATAGTAACAATAAAAGCGAAAGATGTCTGTGCGGAAAAAAGTGTAAGTGTATAGTCGAGCTTTCTCACACTTATAAAATCCTGTCATGTAGGTTGTCGCATTGCAGGACGCAAGTTTAAATCCTGCTTGAAGTAGTCACAGTAGTAAAGCAAAGTATAGAGTAGTACAGAGAAGTAAAGTGTAGTGTAGTGAGAAGCTTCACTGACCTTCCTCAGCGCTCTGCAGCCACTCGACAAACTTCTTCATCTGGTCGAGGAACATCATCTTGCCCTTGCTGGAGTTGGGGTCACGGTACCACTTGAGTATAACCTCCTCCGAGAGGACGTTGGTCTTGTACAGCATCAGAACCAGCTTGCTGAACGCTCGCATGAACGACATGTTCTCGTAGCAGTATTCTTGCACCTGGAGATGTGGAAAAGAACGTCATCTTTTAGATATAATATCTAGGAAGGTCGCGGTTTGATGAAAATGAAACTATTTTCGTCGCGCCCTATTGAGGCTAGAGTAAGAAAACGCGACTTAAGGTAGCTTTCAAGTTATTGCTAAAGTTAGTCTAAATAATAAACTAATTAATCATCTAAAGTGGAACCTTTCAATGAGGGGGAAGATGTTCACGTCATACTCTTCTCTTTGATAACATTCGATTTGATTTTGGTAAATTATAATTTTTTTAAATCACCTAGTCTAGGTTTATTGTACGTGTAGTGCGGCCAGTGAGCCAACTGCAATGTGTGCAGCCAGCGGAAGTCCGCACACTACTGTAGCACAACCTCGACACCGGGGCGTTCATACAGACTCGACCCGGTTCTAATGGTGTGCATTACAATTATATTGTATTATTATCATAAACATTAGAAATTGTTTGTAAGAACGATTTCACTTGATACTTACAAAAAAGGGCAGGGATTCCAAAATCATACATCAATACCATACTTTGTAGACCACATTACGTAGTTGCAATGATTGTAGTATTCGCGTGTTAGATTCGCACGCCGCAGGGCGTGGGTTCAAATCCCGGCTATGAGCTTGAGCTGCCGGTGAAGAAAAACATCGTGAGGAAACCAAGCATGAAGATTTTCTAGTACTCTGCTGGATAGCTACAAAGATATATTGCTGTCAAGTGTTGACGTCGTTGATTTACGGAGCCGATTATCACTTTTTTCCAGTAAATAAAAACGACAACTATGGTGGCCATTATAATCAGCAAACATACCTTGGTAAGCAAAGCGATTTCAGCCTTGGCCGACTGCGCGAACGCAGCCAGGAGCGGAGTGTAGTGCCGCAGGTGCTTGGCCGCTTGTTCCGCCA
This sequence comes from Erannis defoliaria, assembly GCA_905404285.2. Lineage (NCBI taxonomy): Eukaryota > Metazoa > Arthropoda > Insecta > Lepidoptera > Geometridae > Erannis > Erannis defoliaria. Next base: position 1,725,697 of record FR990066.1, on the reverse strand, counting down.
ACAGCTCCTCTTTCTTATTCCATTCGCCACGGGACATGACGCACTGCCAAATCTATAAAAACAAGTGCATTTTGTAGTATGGTGCAATTTGATCGTTATTTTTATATCGGTAAGGGTGTAGTCAGATTGCCATATCGTCATGACAGCGAGGGCAGGTCGAGAGAGGCGTCGTTTGTCCGAAAGACTCGGCCGCGCGCTGCCTCTCAAGACCAAGCCCCGTGTTACGACTCGTCATCGAGTTTCATCATATGAGGTAACAATGCTTACCCAATACCTAATTTATTTATTTATTAGGGTGTCAAATAAGCCTATCTTTCATTTTCATCTGACGGATGAAAACCGCCGTATAAGGGCTCATGCAACATTCAGTTATTTCCAGTGACAACGCGTTGCCAACCCGGAGACATGCCCTTATTAAAACGCTCCATGTTATCAGAAAGACTTCCTGCAGAAAGATTTTCAATTCACATCTTGCAGAAGGAATGAGCACCAAATCGTACCGTCAAATAAGCTAATATCCTGATAGCAGTGTCTAGTCAGGTTGTACGTGGTAGTGTATACTCACGATGGCGACCACCTCGTGCTCCGGGATGGAGTGCTTGACGGCCATGTCGCGCAGCTCCGTGATGAGGTCGCGCACGGGCCGCTCGTCCGCCAGCTCGTCCAGCAGCGCGTTGGTCAGCTCGCGCCGCGCCTCCTGTCACGCGCCGCCACACAACACACGTTACAACGAATACTCTTTGCTAAATACTTTAACGAACGTCTTGGAATAGCACGTAGTTCTACGTGCTATTGTATAGCACGTAGAACAATACAGACTGACAATTTTGTAGCCGGTTAATTTTGGGCAAGAGGCATTTCCGGGAATAGACCAAAGGAACAGACCTACAGAGAAAAATAAATTTTGCGCTTGCATGTTTTTAAATTTTGTTCCAAATTGCAGATTATTAAAACATCTACCTACATGTTTTTTTTCAATCAAGTTACAAGACTAGCTAGAAGTTCGCCAGGTGGAAGCGTCTTGCCTGCCCAGAACAGTAGCAGTGCTAGAATTGTGAACTTGTCAATACAATGCTGCGCCGTCACCCTGAGATATTAGATGTTAAATCCTACCCAGTAATTAGATTTTTATTGATTGATTACAAAGTTGTACATGTTTTATTTATAAATAATGGGGAATATGCATGTGTTTTTTTTATTGAATCCCAAGAAAACTGACTGGCAACAAATCATAAGTCAAATTTTCATATGTGCACAAATAACGAAGTTATAAACATTTTAGTTTCATGTTAGACAGGGAGGGCACTATACTAGGTTTATGACGTCAAAGTTCACGATTCTAAACAAATTGTATACTATGCACGTGTTTTGCTAGAAAGGGACAGATGACTCTCCAAATACTTTGAACGCTTATATTTCAGAACTTTACCAGCCGATTACAATATTTTTTCGACTTAAGCATCATATTCCGTTAAACTCTCCATATATCCTATTATTTTTAATGATTAAAACACATGCATATCCCTATTTCACCTTTAAAAGGTAAAAAGGTGCAATGTAAAGTAGCGAGTTAAATCCAACTGCAATTAATATGACAGCCCAAGGAATCCACTTGTTACTCTAGCAAACCTTGACATCGAAACGTCCACAAAGAATCGTTCGGGCTTTTGGAATGCAAATTCATAATTATTCCTCAGTCATCCGTCTGGCGACTCCTGGTCTGGATGATGATCTTAGAGGTAAGGATAGTACATACAAAGAGTGTAGTGTGTGCGTGTGTGTGTGTGTTACCTGCGAGGCTTGCGCGCGGTGCAGCCGCAGCAGCTCGGCGAGCCCGCGCGACGCGAACGAGGACGCCAGCACGTCCTCGCTGCGACGGTTCAACGGCAGAAATTCCAGCAGTCTGCCAACAATATACCATAAGCCATTATCAACTTGCTCGCTTTCATCATAACGATGATTTTAAATAATAGTCGGTAAGATTTTAAATAATAGTCGGTAAGTTTTTAATTACATAAATGAAAATGTTTTGTTACCAGGGCGGCATGTTCGCATTGGCGACAAAGAACTTTATATATTTAAAAAAAAAAAAAAACTGTAAAACTATCACGGTTCTTCATCAGTTTATAATTTACGGTATCGTTTTTATCGGGAGCTTCAAACCAATTTTAAAGGCCCCACAACCATGATGAGCCTACGAATCCAGCGAAATACACTGCGGTTTAGATGGGCATAGCATTACATACATAAAAAAGTACTAAATCTATAATTATACAGAATGTGGCGTAATGTGGCATACGCCCGACGCTAGCCCGACGTCACCTACCTGTGGTAGGTGACGTCGGGCTAGTTCGGAAAATAACAAAATTAATTCTATAAAAATCACAAAATATTAAACTTAATCTTAAACAAAAATTATACTGTACACGATATTACCAGTGAGAATTCGATAGCAAAACTGACCAAGACTACTAACCAAAAAACAGATCGATAAAATTCTTTATTCTTTATTCTTGATTTGAAACTTTACTAGAATAACTCAAAATTACATTTATTTCGAAAACTATGCGATTTTTACTGAACACAAAGTTTGATTATCCTGACCACCATGACGTCTCCCATCTGTTTGTATAAGGTTATCCACTCATTACGCCACACCCTGTATAACTAATAAAAATCAATTGTCGTGCGTTAGTTTCACACAAACTCGTTTTTTTTATATAACCAAGTGAGGAGACGAGCAAGACGCTCACCTGGTGGTAAGCGTCACGCATGCCACAAACAGTACCGGTGCCAGAATTAAAAGTGACTAGACCGATTTGTTTTTTTTAACTTTTATTTGGTTCGCCTCTCCTTATTTTACGGGGAATTTTTAGATGGTATAATGTACACCGAGTCGTCTAGTACTATAACAAACAACTGTAGCGACATTAATGACCCTGTCGCGTAGAGACACGAAGGGCCAGTACATGCCGCGTTCATCTGCCCTATGAGAGAACGACAAGTTCAGAAACAAAACTTGCCCTGTATCGATATAGGGTGCAATCGCTGATGTGATATTGGTTTTGTATCGTTTAGTCGCAGTATCAGAACCTTCCTGCTAGATCAACCTAAGATAAATAATAATATTATGCTTTTTTCGTTCCGTCTTTTCTTAGAATAAAATATAGACACCGGCAGGCTATTATAGCTACTTTCTTTGATTTAAAGGATGATTGCAATAGAGTCGAGCTACCTGCCCTCGAGCTGTCCTTTCTTGAGCGCGGTGACGAGCGAGGCGACGCCGCGCTCCTGCTTCACGGTGCAGAACACCTCCAGCACGAACTCGAGCGCCAGGTTGTCTTTCAGCAGGTGCTCGTTCACCAGCACCAGCAGAACCGACGGCGGCACGCACCCGTTGCCTATCAAAATACGAACAAATGTAGTTTCTTTTGGTGGGCAAGTGCCTTTTAAGCTACAGCTAAATACTTTCAATCTAACTATCTAATCTCCCTAACCTAGTACATGGCTATTGCATGGGGCATCAGCAGTCATTATTGGTAGAAATGCACCGACGCGACAGCAGGACACACCCAAGTACCCTTTTCGAAAAAATGCAATCTACCTAATCAAAATAAAAACGATTATTTTTTATTTATTTAATCTTCCTAACCTAAAGCCCGGCCTTGAGAATGGTTTTGACAGCTACTATAACATTTTCAAAAGCTTAATCAACACATCTGACACCAAGGCGATCTTTGCGGCAATCTCAATTAATTTAGTTTTATTAGAAATCAAAGCAACACTCATTTTTTGTGTTCAGAAAATTTAAAGTTGTGGGATTTGAGGGTTACCTTTTTTGTTCACATCGCAACACCACAGCAAATATTGACATAACAGCAGAGTCTGAATTTTGTCAGGAGAAAGGAGTGGTAATGGTTGATATGAAAATCGCAACGATATAAGGATATCGCGGGTAATTTTAATCAAGCTTCACACATTTATAGTTATTTTTCAATTTGACTGTTCAGTAAGTTTTCTGCAACTTACCAATCCACAGGGCAGTCATTCGGGCGAGTTTGATGCGTTGTTCTGGGTCAAAACCTTTCAGATACACCAACACCTGAAGACATACAAAGTATTTAGTAACAAGCGTCAGGCATTGCTATGCATTTTAGTATTACACTGTTTTAAACTATCACGGTTGGTCGTCGGTTTCGGTCATTTTAGTATTGTTTCTCGAAGCTCTGGGCATCAATCCAATGGTCATGGGCAGGTGTTAACTTTTATACAAAATAACAGAGATAATATTTAAAAAAATGCTTTACATTATAGTATTTTTCTGATTACGTTATGCAATTATCTTGTTTGAAGAAATATGCAATTCAATATTTGGGCCGATTTATTGGAATCATTTAAAAAGTCAGTACAAAAGTTGTTTCAATATAGTTTGTTTTTTCTTACCTGACTAAATTTGTAAACAATAATAAACTTTAAAAACCAAACTACTGAACCGATTGCGATAAAAATCATATGGGACCACCTATGAAAAAAGTCTGATGAAAGTGGGACCACCTACCAAACAAAAAATAATCGTCAAAATCAGTTTATAATTGGCGGAGAAATCGCGTAAAACACGTACAAAAATAAAATACATACGAATTGAGAACCTCCTTTTTTAAAGTCGGTTGAAAATGGCGGATTTATGACCAATCATAGCCATTTGTCTGAAAACTAAGAGCTGTCATTGGTCTGAATCTACCATTGTTGTTTACCTATTTCTTTTTTAGCTTTGTTTGAATACACCAAGCTTAAACCAAGTATCAAAAAATAATCTCTCAACATTAACTCAACTGTTTTATTACATAAAGCGTTCCAGTAAGCCTTACATATTGAGGCCAATGTCAGAACCAGTAGACATAGTTACCAACCTTGATCTATAAGTTACATTACTGAAAATGGGCCATTGGAAATAGGTCGAATAAATTACTGGCACCATGATAATGGAAAATTATGTTATGAGCAACAAAACAACCAATACTGAGCTCAGGGCTTCATCTAAATGATTAAAGATTTTATTTCAGATAATTAATATATTTTAATTTTGAGGGCCTTTACATGCAAAACTGTCTTTTGAAACAAAGTGTGATGTAGAGAAGTAAAATCAAATTCGTAACCCCATGTGAGATTTGGTCTAACGGCCCATGCCCATTGGAACTGTAACCAGAGCTTCCAGAAAATTCGATGGTGAGGTTTCTTTAGCCCTGTAATGTCGCTCACAGACCCGATTTGAAGTAGACTACAAAACCATTTCAAACTGCATGAAAGAAAAATATCGAATGTTTCATACGTACAATGACGTCACGAGTGCAATTTAATAATTTCTAAACGACACGATTTTTTCTCGCTACCAGCAGGGCTAGCATGCGCACCGCCAGAAATTTTTCTCGATTCTTAAAAACAGGACAAGGCTACGACTCATTATAAGTCTGTCTCGTTTTCTCACGACAAAATTTTCTCGCGGTGCGCATGCTAGCCCTGCAGGGCAGTCACTCCTATAGAAAAGCGTCTAAACGTAGATATTATACCTATATAATACATTCGATTTTCTACTGTAGCGCTCGAGTCGCCGACGTCACGGTGTCCGCCGGCTGCGCGCGCGCCTCAGCACTACAGTGGAACATCGACACTATTCTATACAAATAGGGACAAATTAGCTCGCACTGAATGTAACATGATTGTTGTTATAGAATATTTGTGCTTCAACTACGTTTAGTCGCGTTTCTTAATGGAGTGAACGTTCTCTACATAGTGCTGCTAAGAGTTTGAAAATAATGTTTTTTTACAAATTGGCTATTAAATAAACCAACTGGTTCGTTTCGTCATCAGCCATAAAACGCCCACTGCTAGTGATAATAGAGTGGTGTTGCCATAATCCCCATGCTCGGCAAGCGTCTTGCGGACCGCAGAATGCTCACCACCGTTAATCGAGAGGACAGTGCTGCCCGTCCTCCGGTGGTTCTGGTTGCAGTATAAGGACATACCCAGGTCCACTAGTTAGTTTACCACACGTTGATTTGGCACAGGCTCGATACCGAGGCGCATATAACGGCTCGTATCCGATTAGTCACTTGGAGCTACCACTGATACTTCAAATCAGTTTTGTTAACTCACCTTTTTCATTTCTTCTTCAAACATCTTCTCCAGGTATTTGTACCGACGCATCAGCTTCACAAATACCTATAAAAATAAATATGTTTAGTACAAAAACTACAACAACTTCATACTTTTTTAGATTACATTCAGTATCAGAAATAATTGAACGAGAAAGGGTTTCTCAACACGTGTGTTCAGGACTCTAGCCATGTTTTTCATCATTTGAAATTACTTCTCCAATAGATTGTTTAAGGACGGGTGAAAATGTGTTCTGCAAGTACTTTAGGTTGTTGCCTGGCTAATTATCCCCAGTAAGCATTAGTTTTGCTTTGGCCTGATAGCTTCTCAAAAGCCTCGTTTCATATAAAAGCGAGCAACAACCTGCAAGTTTCTGTCAGAAATGAAATCTTCCGCGCCAATCACAGATGTCGAAGCTTGACTGATAGCTATTCCAGCCAATAATAAGTAAAGTACATTGGGCAGGCGAGATGCCTGCCCAATAATCTCGACTCATAGGCCAGCCCTATGAGTCGAGATTATTTAAGAATTTAGCTGGATAATATGTGTTTACCTGTTCGAAGTTGCGCATAGACTCCATGTCTTCGCTCGCCGCAAAGATACAAATGCTCGTCTTCGGCGACTCCCCGTCCATGGACACGCCTCCGCCCGGGACTGCACGCACACAGAGGCGGGTTATACACGTAAACAGATGGAAGCGAGTAATGCTCGCGTGTGTGGGTACTCAGATATTATGAACGAACGAATGTGTCAACACGAGTGTTCTGGACTCTAGCCTAAGTTTTTCATCATGTTAGATATCAGTTTGTCGACAGATATAATTATTGCAGACTGCTACTGCAAGAGTAATTGGGTCATTCACAACATGGCTCAGTGTTGTTTGGCCAAACATATTTTATGCAGGTGTCTTCAGGAAGGTTTATTACATAGAAAAACCAGTTGCTTTTTAAAATTTAAATGTCTTTCCCCCAGAAGGTCAATTTCATTGTTTTTTTTTAATCTACAGACTCTATAATAAGCAAGGCATTCACAATAACTTAGTGTCCATTTTAGAAGTTGTTTATTCAACATCCACACCACCGCATGCCATCTGCCGCACTTTTTATCACTATCCCTACATAATAAATGCACAAGTGTATATTTAATGTTTTTTTTTGTATTCTTGCATGCACCAATGCAACAACTCTTTGGCATGGCCGTATTGACATAGGTTTTATTCATATCACCTCACGGTTTAAACCGTTACCATATATTATTATAAATCAATGCCCGTAAAAAATTTGGATATTAATTCGAGTCCTATCACTAACACTATGTAGTTGTCAGTGACGGGTACTCATATCAATTAAAATGGATCGGCATTTTTGCAAGTTATGTGCTTTGCTTAGCATAGGCTATGGGACGTTTTGCGACTAAACCATTGGTTTGTGTGTTCGTGTCATGTCAGCGTCATCTTGTTACTCACGCAGCAGGCCGCCCGCGATGAGCACGTCGAAGATGACCTCGCCATAGCGGCGGTAGTCGAGCTTGGACCCTGCCGCGTCTAGGTACTTGTAAGCCGCGTCCAGGTCCCCGCCGGCGCGCTCGAGCCCCTGCACGAGAGCGTCGCGGAACCCGTTCGGGTCGTACTTCTCTTTCTCATCTGCAAACAAACAATTACAACTACTTAGTTTCGTAACTATTGGTCGGACTTGATGGACTTGGAGAGCGAGCTGAGCACACAGACAGTCTGCCGGCAGGAGATTGCCCAGGACGTGATGAATTTTAATTCAAATTGTTTTTATTTCATCGCTCGGAGAATTGTAACCAATGGGGAGAAAGGTTCTCGATTGGTGCCCAAGTCGGAAGGTGCAGCGTAGGTCATGTCTCTCATTAGGTAGACAGACGACATTGTAAAGGAGGAATTAACTTTTAACTTTTGTATCAAACTTTTTAGCCCACCCGAAGAACCTCTGCATTGGCATAGGTTGCAACGAGGTGTAAAGGCATAGCACTGTCAGTCAGTACACTTCTTGACTTATATTATATTTATATTACACTATTTATAACGGACCTATAGGTATCGACGATAGTACCGTCAGTCATCCATAAATATATGATTACTTATATATTTTAGTAAAGTGATCTGTTGAACATAACATAATCTTCACCTTCACTGGCCTTCTGCGATTATTTTACATAACAAGGAACTCGGCAGTCGGCACTTTTATCATTTCGCACACGCCATAAAAGCTATTGTTTGAACAAACAAGCAGACATTGATGTCTTAGATATCTCTACGATCTTTAGGTAGAACATTATGCGCAAAATAATGATTACCAATCCACATTCATTTAAAAAACAATAAAACATGTTTAAACATGTTGGGCACCAAATGTATTTTTGGAAATGTACACGCTGCATCAGTAAAAATCGGAGGCTCTTCCTATTTTTTCCGTTAAGCATAGGAAAGTTGCGTTATCGTCTGAATGTATACGTATAAGTGGAATGTGGATACAAATCTCCGTGATCCGTGGCTAATTCAGCCCGATCCCGGTATCCGTGGAGACTGGAGACATACCCCCTTAATGCTTGGCTTTAGCCATGACGACCTCGAATCCCCCACTTTCATTACATGAGTTTGTTGATAAAATAAATAATAAGGCTAAGGAGACAGATATACTGAAGAAGCCTAGTTAAAGTTAGAAAACAGCCAATGTAGTGTGTTTTTTTTACGAGATGGCTATTGAATTAGCCAACTGGTCGTTTTACCACACGTTGATTTGGCACAGGTTCGACACCGGGGCGCGCATAACGGCTCGCTCCGGCTCTAATCCAGTGCCCTAAACGTCATGCAAGATTCAATTTCAACTGACTAATAGAACTGTAAGGTAGGCAAACTTGTTCCAAAAGTTGATTACTACGATGGGTTGATTGACACCCTTACTGCTAAACTCTAAGGCGTGCTGCACAACGGGTGGGCATTAATCGGCGCAGCCGAGTAGTAAAATCGAATGTTGTATATACGTTAGGGAAAACTATCCGAATCTGCCTAATCAAAAGAAAGCCGAATTAATATATATAAGTAGTAATTGCTCCAGGTCGCCTTGTCGTTCAACAAATACTGCCGAACCGAATTTGAAGACCCGCTTAACTCGTATCACTCTTCTTCTTAATTGTTTGTAACTTATTCGTTGACATGTCCAAGTGATCCAATATGTGCTCCTATGGAAATAAATAAATATGACTATGACTATGACTACTCCTTATGCTTCTCGAGGTCACCTTCCTGAAGACTACCCGAATCTTATGTTACTTAACTTCAGTAATCATATACGAACAGCTACCTACGTAAAGGCAACGAGGTAAGGTCGATGCGATGCTTCGAGCATAATACCGTTATCCAAGGCGCACCCCTCTGGTCACCGACAGCATACCTTTTGGCAGTGTTGTGCGTTAATACGAACAGGAATTTGTTTTATAGTGTGAAATGAACGACATCTGATACGACTTAATCTTTAAAAAACCTGGCTGCAAATCAAAATCTCTTAAGAAATCTTTACACCCTTACCATACTTATAATATAAAAGCAGTTCGTAAAATGTTCAAGTAACCAGCAAACATACATAAAAATACGGATCGAAAATAAGTCGTTTTTGAAGTTGGCAAAATATCAGCCAATAAGATACAACGCCAAGGGCAGTTTCACGTCCGGCCTACGCTGTCGTGTCGTCACAAATTGACGCAAGCAAGCTGGCGCCAACAAAACAATAAGATACAAAAGGTAGGTACATATTATATAAGTAACGCGCGGCATATTATTGTTTGTACTGGGCTGGCCATATAAACGTCGCAACGTGATTTGATTTCTATACACGTCATAAGCGATGTTGGAGCCGATGGAGACGTTCTAAGGTCGGAGCTCGATACATAACAGACTTTATTTAGTTACCTATTTCTCAAGTCTTGTATTTTTTTTGGATACTGTGCAAAACACAGACAAGCTACCGTAGCCCAATCGAATAGGATTCGATTCAAAAACTACTCTAACCATCTCCGTCATTTTTAATTTAAGTTTTCCATCGAGAAAAATCGAAAACGTATTTTTTTTGAGTTCATACATTCCGATTAGTTTTTAAGTTACGGCTTAAATTCATAAACTAAGCTAAGAAAAAAGTTTTGACTATTCGTCTACTTTAATCGTAGAGCTCTCGGAAACGTCAGTAGTCAAGTCATAACAAAGTCATTTCCAAGGGTTGCGTAGGTGCGACTAATGTAGCTTTGAAGGGCGGTTGCGTAAACTGTGGGTTTTCTTTAGGGCAAATGGAATTACGTCATCAAGTTAGTTATACAACGCGCAACGGGGTAAACTTATATCAATAGCAAGAATAAATTACGATTTTGAGGTTGAGTAGAGGAGAAAATATTGAGGTTATATCTCAAGAATACGGTAAAATATAGTTAAGTGGTCTGGGGGGTAATTTTCTTCGACCATTTTAGATCTTTATATCTTGATTGTAAGTTTTTTTTAATAGACCAATTTGCTATTTTGTCCTGGCAACCCTGGAAATGACGAGGTTTTATTCCGGCGCAGGTTTGGTTCTCCCTGGCTCTGTCAATATAACGCTTCCAATAATTGTTCCACCACGCATGCTACCTAACTTGTCGCCAAACGACGCGTGAACTGGCGCTTCCTTATTGCTCATTAGCAACAACAACTACGTGAGGCCGCTCATACAAGTTTTTATCAAGCAGTTTAGGTACAAGCAGGGACATTACATTTAACACACTACCTTTAGTGTTTCGGCTCGAATTGAAATCCTCAGGAACTTAACAGTTGCAATTAAATATGTTAACTTACATACATGAAAATCCTGCTATTGGCTTTGGCAGGGATTTTTTTTAAAAACATATATGGGTTAATTAAAAAATGATGTTGCTACATAATTTTCATACTGTTTAATTTCAAAAGATCTATTTAATGATCCCCACACGGAATGGGTGCATGCAGTAATTTTTTTTTCTCTCATTACTAGTTTATCTGTATGGGAACTAGTCGCCATATTGAATTTATGATGACGTCACCTACCAGCGCCTATCTAGAACCAACGCAAACCTACTGATGCCTCTTTTTTAACCGACTGCGAAAAAGAAGGAGGTTCTATGTTCGACTGTATGTATGTTTTATTTATGTATGTTCACAGATTTCTTCGTCCCGTTTTTTGAAATCTTTTTTTATTTGAAAGGGTATAATTCCCGACGTAGTCCCATATTAATTGGAAGATGGTTATTTTTTTTTAAAGTTACTTGTGATCAAAAAGGATTGAAGTGTTAAGCTATAGCAGTACCCAAGTTTCATAAAAACATATACCTTTGTTAACATCTATGCTCTCTTTTTACTGTTGATCAAATATTTTAAGTAGGTTTTACATTTTGCAGCCGACCATTGTATACCTACTGTGACAATGGCATTGATTTTAAAGCTTCATGTTAAGTGTTTGATAACAAGTCAGATAAAACCTTTTATCTCTGCTATACTTCTGGAGATAACAAAAATCCTCATTTGGTATGAACATCGGTAATTATTTTCTAGTTACATGATGAGTACACGATAATTGTACACATACACAACACACACTGATATGAATGATACGAAAGTTTGTATGTTTGTTCCCTCTCAAGGTATCAGTAGAACGAATTTGGTTAAATTTTGCTGGTGAAAAACCATGAGCTAGTCACGACTATTTTAGTCTAAGCATAAGTTACTATAGCTGTTGGTTTTCCAGTAAATAAAGAGTAATTTTATAAAAAGTATACCATAGCAGGAAATCAAATCATAATAATAACTCCATTAATATCGTAACTATGTGGGTATGTCAACATACTTATTGACATAAAACAAATACATACTTATCTTTGTATTTAAACAAATATTCTTGCATACCTAATCTTTGTACTTTTAGCATAATAACAATACTATTTACGACAAAGATTATTTGCCAAACAAGTTACCATGTATTCTGCATGAATGTTAAATATTGATAAACAAGTTGTCCCTTGGATTGTTCCTGAAGTTTCCATCATAGTAAACAGGAAAATAATTAACAGTAGTTATTGCAATAAATCAGAGTCACGCAACGGGCAATGGAGAGAGCTATGCTCGGAGTTACTTTGCGCGATAGAATCCGGAACGAGGATATTCGCCAAAGAACCAAAGTTACCGACATAGCTCGCAAGGTTTGCAAGTTGAAGTGGCAATGGGCAGGCAGGCCACATCACTCGAAGAACTGACAACCGATGGGGAAGAAAGGTTCTTGAGTGGCGACCGCGAACCGAAGACGCAGCGTAGGAAGGCCTCCCACTTGTGGACCGACGACATTGTAAAGTCGCGGGCAACCGGTGGATGCAAATGGCAGGTTGTCGTACAGTGTGGCGGTCTAAGGGGGAGGCCTTCGGTCAGCAGTGGACGTCTCCGGGCTGATGATGATGATTGCAGTAAATCAACAGCTTGACTCAATTTAGACTTTTGTACACAGTTTTATTCTGCATTCAGCAGAAATAACATAGGCATACAATATGAACCTACTCGACTCACCCGTCAATAGTCAGCTCAAACTCAATCAACAACATTTGTTGCTATGCCATGAACAGATGGACCTGCGCCTTTAGGATGGAAGCAATCATATCAAGTAAATGTCAGAACAGCTTCAGCATGTTAGTGCACAACTTTGCACTGCCACAGCACATGCTCTACTGTTTCATTGTCCTGCATGCAGCCACGGCATAATGGACTCGCAGAACTAACGAGAATTGCAACAGGATTGCATGAGGCAGCTTTATCTCTGCAACAATTTGACCGAATTTTATCATCATATACACTCTCATCTATCCCACTGGAGCTACTATGCCAGCGGCCCAGAGCCTCGCTCCGTTATTTCAAGGAGCTGGGTTGGCTCTGGTAGACGCTGGCAGGGGAAAATGCACAGTACACCCCAAGCGGGACGTCAATGCAGGACTTATCGCCCCCACATTGAATAAGATGTTAGTGCACGATAATTCAAATGCATCTCAATGTGTGACCATGATACATGATTCAATGCTAAATCAGTTCAGAATAAAATGAGAGTCTGATCAGAGTGGCTTCACAAAACAAACAATACATTATAGACAAAAGTCCTTCTTTCTACTTGAGCATCCAACTATATTTTACTAATTCAGGTTTATGGTACAAGCTACCAAAGCCAAAGTTAACAAATAACTTCATCATCTTCGAATTGTACTACCAAGTATCACTAATTTAATTATTAGTAGATAATGATTTATTTCACCTTGCTTCCTTGTGTAAGCTACAGTCCCGTTATATTAACCTAACCTGATTTTATATTGAAAAACACTGGACTGTCCACAGCAGCATCTCACCACAGTTGTGGTTGTGAAAATAAATTATACATTTGTCGCTAACTGTACAAACAAAAACGTTGGTATGCGGGATGAACAAAGGCAAATATTATCATGAGGGGTGAACATAATACTTTTAACGCCATGGGCTGGAACCTTGGGACGAATATGGCATAAATCCAATAAACAGTGGAGATTTTAGAGATAATTTTGAAGTTTATAAATTGAGGTAAGTTAGGGGGTAGGTAGTTAACATGGCTTAAGAGCAAAGTTTATCAAAGTTTACTCACATGACAGGCACTTACTTAATATTCTACTCAGACATTTATGTATTTGGCAGAGCCTAGATTCAAGTTAATCTGCAGTGTTGGCAACAACAGCATTCATTAATTTGCCATCATTAACAAATTATAATGACTTCTATTGTCAAGATAATCTACATAGGTTATTGACCACTAACTCGAAATGTAACTGTACATTTTTACAGTTATGACAACACTGACAGTCTTTGTTACATAGAATTGGGACACATCTGTAGACTACCTATTACTGTAGTATATTGACATAGTTCTGGTTTATTTATTCAGATTGAGCAATAGAAAGTTTAAGTTAGCATGCATGGTATTTTTTATGGTAATTGTTAGGTTATGTATGAAGGAGTGTTTTAATCGATAGGACTGTGTAGACAAGATAAAAAATTACAAATCTTAGACTGGAATTTATATTGCTGTTTGTATGGTGCCTATGCATATAAAAATGAAACACTCGTGAACAAAGATATCAGTTATGTCGTGACAGTGCTATAGCATAATTTATGAGCGTGACCTACTTATTCGATACCATATAACGGCCAAGAGAAAACTGTATAATGTCTCCTCATCTTCGCCATGGTCAAGGTGAGGTGGAGCAATCAAATATACATCATCATGTTTACACACAATATTGAAAAACGTTAATTAACTTACCTCTTTTTCTGGTCTTGATCCGTTGACCCGATAATACTGGTTTTTCTACCTTCTGACTCATACAATATATCGCTGAAAGAGAAAAACACGTGGCAATTAGTAAAAGAAAGGTGCCCGTTCTAAGGTCATCGGCCGCGCTCGCCACGCAACCCCGCCGGGACACGGCCCTGCAATGGCGTCCGCACGCGCTCCACTTACTCCGAGTGTGGTAGAACCTCAGAACGCGGGGCTCTGGAACTTGGGATTCCTCAGGCCAACAAAGGATCACCTGGTTATGACTCAGCGAGATCTTACAAGAAAACGATTTTCACGATCAAAAATTGCTGGCCACGGAAACGAGTATGCGCAAAACTGTGTGCACAGCACAAAATACTTACGTATTGACAGGTTATGTAGGAGCCTTTTACTCCTTTTGCGGGTTCTCTAGGACTGCGCCTGTTCAGAAAAGAAAGAAACGCCGCGACGGTCTCTATTCCCCTGTGGCTAGAGACAACGCGTATGGTATGGAGTCGCCGGATGTCCGGTGTGGCTGAGGCGATTGATTCAAATCTGCTCGGGCAAATTTTTCTTCGAATGTTTTTATATGGTTTTCTGGCACGACGACCCAAGATTTATTTTTTTAACAAAAGAAACTCTACAGAAACTCAAATTGTAAAGGTGCAAGTGAGCAGGGAAGACAAAGAAGATAAAATTATAATTATACAAAATTATGGTATGTTTCACGAGTAGCTCTAATTTAACAATTAATAATAATATATATAATTTTCAGAACCACACAATAAATTTGATCAATTTACAAGCACTTCTGTAAAAAATCACAAATAGAATGTAAAGTAATTGACTAAAAATGGCAGTAAAACAAAATACCATAGACATTGTTTTTTTTTTCAGAAACAGGCTTTTGTCATTATCACATCTAACCATCAAGCCGAACTGAAGAGCTATTTTTGGCGGGAACGCAAAAAAATCATATCTATGCATTGTAATATTTTCCAAAACTAGTTTTTTCATGAGTGATAAAAAATTGTGGTATTTTATTAATTTATTTTTCATGTTGGATCATGGGTTTTAGTGTGGGCAAATGTAGTGAAACATTTCATTTCGTCGGATTGTTTTCAAATCTCCGCAAAAGACTTAACTGTGACTGATTTTCTGACTGACTATGTATAACTGAGTGACTGAGTTTTGGCGGGAACACTGAAAAATCATGTCGTTGCATTCTATTATTTTCTTAACCTTGTGTTTTTTCGCGAATTAATGATTAAAAATGGTGGTGTTTTATTCATTGAGTGTTGAATTACATGCACGAGTGTGGGCAAGTGATATAATGAGGTGAAACATGTCTTTTGTTTTCAAAACTCCATAGAAGCTCATAGTAAAGTCGCCACAACTTTACTAGGGTATGACTTGGACTCGACTATGACTATTTTCGTGTGACTTACTGTGATTTCATGACTTATTTGACTTGATAATAACAAATAAATGTGAAAATTTCTAAACTTGACACTGGCAGAATGCACAACGTGCGATGCCAATAACTAAGAAAAGAAGAATTGGGAGCCTATTCTCAAAAATGAGATATTTATGTCGATTTCGAGATTTCAATCTCGCATGAAAATCTCACAAAAACAAACCTTTTGGTATTCTCATGGATGAGATGGACACATCTCAGTTAAATTACGTTCCATTTCTTTCAACTTTTATTACGGAAAATCGGTGAAATCGATATAGTATAAATTATATCCCATTCTTTTGATTATAAGCCTTGATTCATTAGATATCGTACTGTTCAATGTAATTAACTAGTTTGTACTTATTATTATACTGTCTTTTAGTGGAAAAATGTAAATAACTAGGAATCAATAAATAAAGTATTGTTCTTCAGTAGTTCAGAGTATTTGTGGAAAAAGGAACGTCAATGGTCACCCGGCCCGAGTGAAAAAAAAATATTTGACAGTTTACAGAAAATAATTTTAAAATAAACAAATCAACGTCACATTTTAATAAATAACAAACTTATCGACGCTTGACTTAAAATTATTTTGAGCGGTTTGCGGCTTATTTACTGGAATTGTGAATATGACAAGCTACAGGGACGTGTGCCGTGCCTATGTGCAGAAGTACAAAGTTAAATATCCCGACAAAATGTTTATACACTTTCCTATTATATATGTCCTGAACGTCGAAAGCAGTGGTTACAATTAGCACGCCGCGACCCGGTCTGATAAATGAGCGATATTATTTTGTGAAGAACACTTTGATGTAAGTATTTAAAAGAAATCAACTTATTTCTGTTCTAACCAAAAATAAATTAAACCTAACCTAACATTTTGTACATAGGTAAAATCTAAAACATGACAAAAGAACCTATACTTATTCATATATTTGTGTCACTTTACAGTTGCCTAATGATATGGAAAATTACATCCAATACCGTGTGATGGGTGCAGTCGCCAAATTAAGAATGAAGCCCGACTGTTTGTTGTTTGCTATCGAAATTTGAATGTTGACCAGACACAATAAAACGTACCGCGCCGCCAGAGCCTCGATCAGCCGAAAGCAAAAGACGACGTATGGACGTAATACAAGAAATACTTGCTAAGGAAACTGAAATGCCAGCAACATCAGGCATGACAAGCGGTGAGTAAAAAAGTCATCAGCTCAATGGTTTAAAAATATGTTTGTTAAGTTTATCTGTTTATAAGTTTCATCTGTAGTAAAGTTCTTAAGTAGGTAGTAGAATATCTTTGCTATAAACCTGTTATATGTATGTAATGTTATATGTATTGTTTTTTTTCAGATTTTTTGTCCGTTACTGATAAAGAAGACTGCTCTAATTTTCAAGATCAGGTGACACAAGTATTAACGCCCTGATGCAACTAATAAATTAATTCAAGTATGTTTGTCTGCAAAGATTAGAAGCAAATATGTAGAAACTACTGCAACATCACCTTTTACAATAAAGTCTGGAGATGAATCAGCTGGGAATACAAAAATCAGGAGAAAATTACTCTTTAGTGATAAGCTAGAAGTATCATCTTCGAACAGTTCATCACAATCAAGTCATTTTCGAACAGTTCATCACGATCAAAACAATCACAGTTAAATACTGACACTTCCCCATCAGTTCAGTCCTTAGTTACAACGACTCCAACTAGCAGCAGCGATCAATCTGAATTATGTGAAATAAAAAGGAAAATTAAAGCTGAATATCTATGCCGTATGTCAATTGAAAATACTAAATAAATAAATAAATATCGGTGGACATTTTTCACACAGCGCCATCTAGCCCCAAACTAAGCAAAGCTTGTAATATGGAAACTAGATAGCTGATAGAATACTTATTAAAAAATAATAAAAAAATACTGAAAATACTGTAAGATTAATCAAGAATTATCCAAGATATTATATAGATATTCCGTTGGATTGTTATTTTTTAATTGACATTATATAAAACCATACAAAGCTACCCAATGAACACATATTATTACGTTTAAAAAAAATAAGACTAAATACACCATTTTCTGAGCTCGGAGACCAATTTGGCTTGTCGCTGCCTTATGCCAGTAAAATTTTCATGAAATCTGTAGCTCTTATTGCAAGTGTATTGTATTCATTTATAATAAAATAAAATAAAAGATCAGTAAAACGAAACTTACCTATGGCATTTAGACATAAGTACCATTATATCTATTGTACTTATCATTGATTGTCTCGAAATAGAAATACGAAAACCATCAAAATCTGTAGAGCAGGCTTTAACATGGTTGGAATATTAAAAAGCTAACACTGCCAAATACCCCAGATGCTATTATCAATTATTTTTCACCTGGATACAGCGGCAGAACCACTGATGTCTTGTTAGTACAGAACTGCAGCTTTTTCGATTGTTTAGAACCAGGTGTGTCTATACTACACACCTGACCTGGCCCTGATCGGGACCTGGGTATGTCCTAAAACTGCATCCAGAACCACTGGAGGATGGGCAGCAGCATCCTCAGTTGACAGTGGAAACACTGCGATCCCCAAGCCGCCTGTGAAGTGTGGGGATTATGGCAACCCTCCCTATTAAGGGAGAGGCCTTTGTCCAGTAGTTGACGTCTTCTGGCTAATAATGGATGGATGGTGTCTATACTTGCAGGTAGAGGATTTAAACATATAGAACTCCTACTGCAAAGAGGAATTAATTTAGTGACACCCCCAAGTGTCGCATCTAACTCTAAATTGACAAAACAGGATGTAATCAAAACAAAACAAAATAGTGCACAAGTGAGTTTAAGGATTCATATTGAGAGAGTTATATGACGCTTGCGAGAATTCTCTATGTTATCATTCTGTAGTCAATTAGAAAGTGATAAAATATTTGAATGAATGTGTTATTGTTGCATGTGCACTGATAAACCTACAGGATGCTATAATTAAAAATACTTGATTTGCTTAGCTTTAATTCTTTTATTTGGTACTAATAAACTAATAGATAAACATTTTCCTTCCAAAGAAATTCTAATTTACAGAGTAAATCTTTTACATAGTTAGAATCGTATTCTACGGGTTTAATTTAGTTAAGCGCATCTGCAGTTGCACTTGTGTGAATTACTTAGCGGTGGCTTTGCTGTCCGAAACATATTTTTTTGAAGTTTTTTATTCACTGGACATTTTGTTTCTATAACAGTATCACTATTTAAAACCCCATCAGGTGATGCTGCTATCATAGGATACTTTTATGATAAAAACAGGCCACACTGAGAAATTTCACCAAGTTGTAGTTATAATTGTTCTTTTACAAGGTCTTCTAATTTTCGGCACCTTTTCATAGCAACTCCACTCAATGTCAGGCACTTTTCCACCCATTAATTGTTGCGATTAATGAGCCATCTGATGTTTTACAGTGAGTCACATCGAAAGCTTTATTTGTATTTGTTATTCTTGCATAGCGAAGCTCCTCCATGCTGGACTTTTATGCTGTTCACATGTTAGCCTTTTTGCATCACCAACATTATTTTCAGTAAACACGGGATGAATTTTGTTTATAAACTGATCAGTCATTTTCAGAATTAAATCTGTAACTCAAATAGTGCAATGAGAGCAACTGAACCACATCATCTTCATAATCAGGTTGATGTTTTAAAATTTGACAATTCAGCAATTTTCTTGTTTTACTTTCTTGTAAAAAGTCGCACAAGACATTGTCATCGTGTTGGGTACTTAAAGAACCTCTATTGTTACGCATTTCTTTGATTTTCATGTACTTTAGAGTGCTGCCCACTTGAGACAGTAACATTCGGTGGCATTGCAAGATGGTTCCTCACTTCTTCTGTGAGTCCACATTAAGAAAGCCACTGCATGTTTGCAACACCTTTGGAGGCAGGGCAGTCAGCAAACTGGACACTTTGTACTATTCTTTACTTCTCATCGAAGACTATGGACACTGAGTATGGCTGTTGACGGACCTTAAGTTCTGGACAAATTTTACGTTTTATTTTACACAAATTTGCCTTCCTCTTTAGCGTCATCACCGTACGACTGTCGCGAAGATCTGAAATTATAAATATAACCTAGTTAAAATCATTTCATAAAATGTTGACTATTTGAACGAAGAATTATACATATCGACTTTTACAAATAAATTACATAATAATACTTTGTTTATTTCGGTTATTTTGTACTTACACGGAAGTTTTTGCATTCCGAAACTCGGCAGAGCAAAAGGCAGGATTATATGGAAAAAAATTGCACCCTTCAATGAGTCTACTTTTGAGACAGTGCAGACTTGCACTATCAGCTTTTGACTTCACTTCACCTGACTTCATTTCGTGAAAGCTCGCAGGCATTATAGAAATATGTGATTTTTCTCAGCAAACCGCGAAAGTTTTATCACACGACGTTTTATTTATTTTGTGTTTGATTTTGTAATTTTGTACAATGTGACGTCACAAGATGGCCGCCCGCATTTTGTTATGTTACCCAAAGTCCCCCACAGATTAAAATAGAAAGAAATAAATAAATAAAAAATATGGCAAAAAAATTGTTTCTTTGTAATTTTAATGGATTCAAAAAAAGAGTATATCCAACGGCCGCTCAAAAAAGTAGACTAATCACTCGCTTAGAAGCGGACCCTAGCCTAATGTCAATAAAAATAGCAATAAACGGCAACAAATCGAAGCTTGAAAGCCGCGACACGCATCTCATTGGCTTCTCGACTGCCACCGACCACTCGTTGTATCTCGTGCGCTAGGAATCGTAAATATGTCGAACCATAGAGTTGAGAATAAGAAAACTCGAAAATATAGAGTTTTTACGAGATGAGATTGCATCTCATCTCATAACCACCGACAACTCGATGTATCTCGTGCGCTAGCAATCGTAAATATGTCGAACCATAGAGTAGAAAATACGAAAACTCGAAGATAGAGATTTTTTTCGAGATGAGATTGCATCTCACCTCTTGAGAATAGCCTCCCTGAGCGACTGATCAGAAAACTTCAAGAACGCATATTCTTGACACTGGGAGTGGCAGAATACACAGTGCGATGCTATAAATGAAAAAAATACCATGAAGCCATGTTTTTAATATGACATTAAAACATGTTTTGACATTGACAATCAAAACAAGTGACCGCTGTCAGTCAGTGTCAGTGTTTCTGTTTCATTCTAATTTTTCGCAACTGCTATTCATACTCAGTCTAGTGTCAAAAATGACAGTGACAGCTGACAGTGACATTGACATATCTGTAATTTTTGACAGTAAATTGCTAATATTTGTTCTCTCTGTGCTTACATTAAAAATAAAATATGTTTTGACCATGAATAGCTAGCTTTGTATGTCAACTTTAAAAGTTACGAAATATGTACCTTGCGGTTTTTGTTTTTACTGGCAATTCTAAGGATTTCGGATGTAAGTGTGCTGTCAGGTCTTTGTGCATGTGTGCAAGTAAATTTTGAATGTGTTGTTGTTTTTGTCTTTGTGTTAGTAGTGCGTGGACGTCATCGGGGTTTGTTTTGGCTATTTCCACTCAGTACCATCTTACGTCGTGCTGTGAATGCATCCATATAACACTAATAATAAAGCTTACTGTGCCGTGCGCAAGTGAATAAAGGTGTGGTTTTGTCTTAATGTTTCCATGTGTTCAATGATTACAAGGCAACGTACACAGATATTATTACGTTCCCAACTACGAAGGAAAACAGATAACCGGATATTTTTTTATGATAATTAATGTTAAAATCTTTCACGTATGTACCTACGTTAATAAATTGCAGTATTTTTTAGTGCATTATATGATTTATTTTGATGTATTTTTTTCTTCTTATAAATTCCATACATATTATTGCCAAGATGCCAAGTGCGTGTCATAGTATGACGTTTAGGATTCCGTAGCAAACACATTAGGGAGCACAGAAAAATAACAACAAGAGGCAGAAAAAAAAGGGATAAGGAGGCAGAAAAAAAAGCCATATTAATATTAGAGGTACTTACGGGTTCCCTGACCATCCTATCACAGCTGTGACTTGAAGGGGTAATCCAGGGAACGGAAATCTTTCCGATGGTGATGTGAATACCCCTGTTGAATATTGTGAACCGTATTGTAACAGGCAGATTGAAGCTTACTTAATTATGATCGATTTGCAAGCGCTGGGCCCATTCCATTATCCCGTCGCTGATATTAGGTACATACAAACGTGTCGGTTTATTTACCGCCGTGTGAAACCGGGGCGGATCAGCTAGTAAGATAGGTAGTAGGTAGCTTAGTAGACACTTCGGGTGCGAAACCCTAAAAAAGCGTAATTTTATTTTATTATGTACTTTTCTCTATGAGGTTAGGTACTTTACCTACATAATAAATTTAAATAACATACCTACTATAGAGGTAGGAACTCTACCCATGATACCTACCTACCTACCTTTACAGAAGTCTAGTCAATACCTACTACATAACCCTATTCCAATATACTTTGAATATACCTAATCAAAGCCTATTCCTTAACTTTTGAAATAGGTAAGTACCTCGAATTCGAATAAGTATTTCAAAATTCTACCTACTCATATCTCCCTCCTATAATATCATTGGGTGAAGGGCTGTACGAATTACATTTCAAAGTGCAGTAAACAAAAGGTGGTGTTTCTTATGAGCCATAAGTCAACATTTAAACATAGCAAAACAAAACGCCATCAAAAGCACAAGGCACGAAAAAGACCAGTCGAAATCAACTTGCTGAAGTCCCTTTTACAGCATACAGCAGCTCTGCGCCGCATTAGAGCGACCAGAGCGAAGAAGTTGTGGCAGCAGCACGCAAAGGGTGTATAATAGCAAATCATACTTACGAATGAGAAAATCTTAACTGTAGAAAAGAAGTTCAAATAAGCTTCTGAGAAGGTGCCATCATCAGGGAAAGAGGCCATCATCCGGCCACGTCATAGTTGTATGGTGGGGTGTTGTTAGACAAGGTGGTCACAAAGCACCACGATGATCATATGGAGACTGTTGCTACTTTATTTAGTTGCTACGAGCCAAACTTTATTTTACCAAAAGCTTTGAATATTCCAACTGGACCCTTCCACACAAAGCGAGAACCATGGAATGTTGGTTAAAGGACAATTGACCCAATTTTATGGCCTTACATTAACATTAGCCTTCCGATAGTGTCAACCTCCACCTATTGAACTACAGACTATGGGAAGATTTAGATGTGAAAGCCTGCTTTGAAGATTTAAATATTGTGGCAGCAGTGGCTTCAATACCTGTGAAAATAAAGCATGCGGCAATAGACCAGTGGCCAGATCAATCGAAGAAGTGTGTCAAAGCACTAGCACTAATAATTTGTGTTGTATCTAATTATATCAATATGGAATGTATTTTCGTTCTTTCTCTTTCTTCCAAATTTTTATAAGCGGTTCCATTGGCAGGACATTGAAGAACGGTCACACCTTAGAGTACCTACCCCATTTGTAATTATAGCTTTGCACAACCACCTCTAAGAAGAATATGGTGCGTTTGGGAACCAAACAAATCGGCCTTTATTATCTTGTTTTGGGGCCCGGAGCAAAACTGCTTGAACTGAATCGGTCCCTGCCCGTGGTCCACCTACACTGTTCACCTGGCTGTACCAGGGGCATTTTTTCTTTCCGTGGTCCACCTCAAGATAACTAGGTGTACCAGGGTCTTTTATTTCTTCTCGTGGTCCACCTTAGTTCACCTGGCAGTACCAGGGGTAATATTTTCTTCCCGTGGATCACTTGTATTATGGATATACAGGCTGTGCCTAAATACTAAATTTTACATTTAGCTTCGGTCACTTTTAATTACTTTCTTTAGGTCAAAGATAATATAATAATATACTAAGTACTTTATGTAGAATTTAGTTACTATGTAGTAGTAGTAGTAGACTAGTACAGGAAGATCACAGAACAAAAGATATGTTATATAATTTATGTCTTATTTTACATCAAATAACAAACAATGTTGAATGATCGAGTTGGATGGGTCCATGCCATACACCACAACTAGTGCCGTAAATAGGGCGTGACAGCAGTGCCCAGGCACAGGGCACTGTTCCTGAGGGGGCGCAAAAATTACCAGAGTAGGAACAAGTTTTGAATATTTTTCTTTTCAAGGATGCAATTATAGGCTGCTCGCACCAGCCACATGAAAGGCTATTTACAGCACTGACCACAACACAGTTTGTTCTTAAAAGTAACCTAGCTGAACATGTCTTGCACTTGGCAATTTCTTATTCAATAATTGGTAATAACAATTGGTAATTGGTGGTATCAGTAAGCCAGTTCATAGTAGGTAATTTATATAAATAAAAACAAGTTTTATTAATAATATGATTTTATTATTATTCATGTAAGAGACATAACTAAACTGTGAGTAACTGTCAGTCCAGGTAGGTAACAGAAGTTTTTAATATAAAAACGTTTTAAATGATTATGTAAGTCATTACATTATTCAGTGAGATACATCAGCTTTGTCGGCAGTTGTGAACCTCCCTAGGTATCAGAATTGTTGTTTGTTTTCTCCTTTACCTGGGCTGAGCACCGGCATCATAAATAAAACAATAAAGAAGCATTTATGCGGTGGAGGTACACAAATAAGCAAATATTTTACTCCTGATCTCCTTGATCTCCTTTACTCATGATGATGGAGGACTCCATAGGTTATAATTTCTCCGGAACATTTCTATGATAGCCTGCGATTTTCCGATCCACTCATAAGCCACATATTGAATCAGCAACACCATCATCCTAAAATTCAACTCAATAAATCTACAAAATTATAGAAAATCAAACAAAAGCAAAACAAATTAAGGCCAAGGACGAGACAAATGCTGCGTTCCGTAATGCGCTAAAAGTGATAATATCGCGAATCCGACCAAAGTCAGAAGTATTACTCAACCAAATCAAAGCCCTTATATTTTGTGACTATTAAATTTGGTCGGAGTCGCGATATTATCACTTTTAGCGCATTACGGAACGCAGCAAAAGGTTGTTTTGTTGTTTTTAATAGTTCCTGGCCATGGATAGTAGTCCTTCAGCCGAATACATATTTCTTCATCGATTCTTCTTTCTGCAGTTAAATGAGTCGTAGTCACAGTCTAAGTCACACACAGTAAGTCACAGTCAAGTCCAATCATGCCCTAGTAAAGTCGTGGCAACTTTACTACAAGCTTCTTCGGAGTTTTGGAAACAACACGAAAAGACACGTTTCACTACATTATATCACTTGCCCACACTCTTGCTCATAAATTAGCACTTAATGAATAAAACGCCACCATTTTTATGCATTAACACTTGAAAAAACACAAGTTTTAGAAAATAATACAATGCAGCGACATGATTTTCTCGCGTTCCCGCCAAAACTCACGCAGCAAAAGGATCGACACAGTGTTGCCTTCTCGGCTACTATAAAATATGCTAAGCTGGTAGTCAATAAAAAAAACACAATTGCTTAGGCTAAAAATATGCTAAGCTGCTTAGGATATTTTGATTAGCTGATAGGCGCCAGGCCGAGCAGTGTAGACAAGGGCGTGCACTCACCATCATCATCATCTTCATCCTATATCGTAATGAATCGGTTTTTTTTAATGTCACACCCAAGTGGGTATATACAATTTAAAACAGAGTTTGATATTGATATTATTTTAGTAGGGTTAGTATGAGATATCTATTAAAAATTTGTTAGTATTTTATTAGTTAGTATATTATAGTAGTTAGTAGTATAGTAGTTAGTAGTTATAGTTGTTTTTATTTTATTTGTTATTATAATGTATCTGTATAAAAACCGCCTATAGCGCTAAAATCCTCCTCCAGCTGTTTACATTCTTGCCTGTTTCTGGCAGTTCTAGTCCAAAGTTTTCCCGCGATTTGTATGATGTCTTTATTCCATCTATGGATTGGTCTGCCTCTCTTGCGTTTTTTATCTCTAGGGGTTAGTTGATATCTGTGCCCATCTATTTCCGTCTAGCCTGTGTATTTGGCCAACCCACTTCCATTTTAGTTTTAAAATTTCTTTCATGACATCTTTACCTTTTGTTTTCTTAATTCTAATGTGTGCGATTTAAACTCGGTATTTTAGTTTCACGTTTATATAACTCCTCTCAGAGAGGAATACTCTCTGAAATATTCTCAGCTTTTCTATTTATTTTTTGGTCAAAGTTCAAGTTATCTTATACGACTTTATAATGTTTTTCGACTACGAGTATATCTTAATCGTGGTAATGGCAATTTGGATGGAGATAGCTTATTTCTCGGAACTACAAATTTTACAAGTTATTTTGTATCGTCATCACCATCATTATCATCACGCGGGTGAAACTACGGAGAGCAGCTAGTATTGTAACAATTATATATTGAACGCAGACATTTTATAAATATGTAATTAACTTACATAAGTCAAATTCAATGCAATTTACAATTTTAATATTAAAATAAGGTACCGGACTTGAACATTGAAAAAACTTCTTAAAATTAAATTAAATCTATTTAGATGTATAATTTAACGGATATTGTTTGTAGTATCTTATAACAGTCTATCTTATCTCGTATCAGTATCTTATCCAGATTCGTCCATACAAATAAAGATAGCTAATTTTAGCAAATAAAATTCTGAACTGGCAATCCTGTTGGTTAAGTCCAGTCGACTCAGACTTCCGATTTTGACTTTGACTACTGACAGTGACATTGACATCTATGTTTTTTTCACATTTTTCCTCCTAGGAGAATTATGGCGTCGCACTTTGTGGATTTACCAGTGTCAAGTATTTTTAAATAACAAGTTTTTGATGATTTTCAAGCAAGTCAAGTTAGTCACAGCCAAGTCCAGGCATGCCCTAGTAAAGTCGTAGAAACTTTACTACAAGCTTCTTCGGAGGGTTGGAAACAACACGAAAAGACAGGTTTCACTACATTATATCACTTGCCTACATTCTTGCGCGTAAATCACAGCATAATTAATAAAACACCACCATGAATATGCTAAAACACAAGTTTAGGAAAATAATACAACGTAGCGACATGGTTTTTTCGCGTTCCTGCCAAAACTCTCATCTATCTTATTAAAGGAACCTATTCACGCTCATCATATCATCAGAATATCGATGAATTTTCAGTCCTCACAATGGCAATACTGAACCTTAGAGAATGAATGATTTTATTATCTGTGGTGCTGAATGAACAAAGAATGAACAATTGAACGAATGATTGAACGAACGTTACTGCCTGAAAATAGGATCGGCCCTAATTTTTATTTTAGGTTAGGTTATGTTATGTGTTTTGAAAAATGGAAAGCCATATAAACCATACTTATTAAAATTACTCCATGCTTATTCCATAAAATTCAGTCATTAACTGACTGAGTTATTATACTATACTTCATCGCATTATATTGAAATTAATGTATACAGCATTACACTAAAAAACAATCAGTAAATTTTTGATTCGCCTGAGGAGACTTTTAGCCATGGCCAATTCACTACTGTCGAAGGTAAACAACTTGGAAATAATTGTACACAAAAGTCTAAATAAGGGTTACCCAGCCAAATAATATTCTGAACTGTAAATATTCTAGGCTAGGCGATGGTCCGCAGCTTTTCAAAACATACCTACTACCTTGGCGTGTTTCAGGTGGGGGCTCTACGCTTGGCCCCTACTTCCGTCTACACTCAGTCCTCCCGTACGACCACCTCCAAGCATTGGGACCCAAAGTTCAAGAAGTTGCGAGCTCAGAAATTCATCAAGGTTGAGCTTCCCGACGTCAATGAAAATGTTGATAAAATGTCGGCAGAAAAGATCAGGCAGAAGATGAAGGAGCGAGGACTGATGCCTGCGAGACCGTGGATGGAGAGGCCTTTCTTTATATCTGCTACAGGTAAATGCATAGTTGCATAGACATAGAATATTTCATTAACCTGTGGTTCTCATCAGCCAGAAGACGTCCCCTGCTTGTCAAAGGCGAGGTGGTAGCTACAACCTATGGTTAAAGCTATGTTTTTCACAAACTCTGACCATGATGTAGATAAAGCATACCACTTTTATTTGCTCTTCTGTCACATATTCCACTGATTAGCAGTTGTGTGCAAGCATAGCCTACTCTGGGTTGGACTGAAGGACAGTCTTTTGCAATTTCTAAGAAACAATGACAAGATAAATAAAAATCATACCCAGTAAGCTTTTATTCACACAATAATTATTCTGTGTGGCAATGTAAATGCTAATTATGTTACTTATTCACCAACAGATGAGCCACTTGCTCGACAAATCATCAGACCAGAGTTTACATAGGAAAAACTTAGGAAAAAAAGTCCAACTAACATTTTAATAAAGCTGTATATTCCTGCCTGACGTTCGGAAATTTAATTATTTGCTATCATTAGTTCTAGGTAGGCTTTCATTTAGATATAAAGTTCTAAGGTTTTTTTTACCATATTTTTTGTCTGTGTAGGTGGTGTTTTCGAACCCTATGTGCCACCAGAAGGCGACGGCAAAGCATCCCTAGTATCCCCGGCCCGTGCCAAGCAAGCTGTGCAGCTCCTCGAAAAGAAATCGAAATCCATGATGGCGATACGCAAAGTCAAATCTTTTGATGAAGAGTTTGACGCCAAAGAGTTTTGTCTCAATGCCCAGGACATTTACATTAAGGCGCACGAAAGCTTGGCTAACAATGATAAACATGCACTCAGGTAAAATGTTACTGGAACTTTGAAGCTGTCTAAAGGTCACTTCTTGAGACCTTATCCAAGTGGTGAAATAGTGAAAAAACAAAATTCAGCCCGTGTAGTGCACTGCTCAATATTCAATAAAACCCACTGTAGTTCAATCTTCTACTTTGGCCTGATTACTGAGCTAGCATCATAATTATCATCTACTAGCTGTGCCCTGCGGTTTGACCCGTGATTGTTAGGATAAAAACTAACCTATGTTTTATTCCAAGGTATAAGCTACCACTATACCAAATTTAATCCAAATCCGTCCAGCTGTTTCAGCGTGAAAGAGTAACAAACAGATTCACATTACACACACACACCGGCAAACTTTCGCATTTATAATAATAAGTATAAGGAATTATAATATCAGTAGGATAGCTTTGGTTATCCAACTGTTGGATACTGGTTTGTAGATACCTTGATCAATCTTCTAACATTTTAATTTTCGGTAATTGATCAAGGTCTTTATACATGTATATTACAAGTACATAATTATACATTGACATATAATAGCACTTTGAGGATAGGTCTAGGCTAAGAGACAACAGCGTAAGCAACAACGTAAATTGTCGTCAAATACTTCATATATCCTAAATGTGGCTTTATAATTAAAAAAAACTCTTTTAAAGGGTTCACTCAATGACCTAAACCATTACTCATATTGCAGGCAATATGTAACTGAGAAGGCATACCCTGAGTTTAGACACAACTCCCAACTGAAGACAATCCGGTGGCAGTTCCTGGAGTCCCTGGAGCCGCCACGGGTGGTGCACGCGCGGTGCACCGACGTCATCAGCAAGGAGAACATATATGGACAGGTACGGAGTACCCCCTTATTACATCATCGGCCAGAAGACGTCCACTGCTGGAAGAAAGCACAGAATAAATAATAGTACTACGTACAGAAAGTTAACTCCGCAAAGGAATTGAAATAAATAGGGACTCTATCTACTAGGCAATAAAGTAGCAATTCAACTCGTTACGTGCGACGAGGCTAGGCGTGCAGGCGGCGATTGACTTCTGCATTGCATTGTCCACCCGGACGGAGCGCCGGCCGAACATACCTAAACTGCGGAGTGACAAAAGCCTCTCCCTTAATTGGGAAGTTGCCATAATCTCCATACTTGGCAGGCGGCTTGAGGATCACAGAGTGTTTACCACTGTTAACCGAGTGGATGCTGTTGCCCTCCTCTGGTGGTTCTGGTTGCAGTATTAGGACATGATTAGGACATACCCTTATACTTATTTATATCCATACAGTCGTTTAGCGTCAGTGTTCCTTACTCATAAAGACAGATGGCTCACTTCGTTAGCTTATGGTTTCACAGACCCGGGGTCTGTGTCAATAACTTTTTTTAGAATTCACACTTGAGTTTCCATTGTAGGAAACGAGCAAGTCTCCGAAATCAAATTATAGATAAACTCGCTATTTAGATGGTTTCAGGTTCTCAATTCGGTTGTATTTTTTAATATTATAATTTTTTTGTTTGTTACTTCAAAATTCAGGCACACAGAATACATGCAATTCGGAAAATAATTATTTTTATTAAAAAGATATTATTACTTTCAGCTTGGTCCCACCACACACAATATAGAAATTTCATCAAAATCTGTTCAGTAGTTTGGTTTATAAACCAAAAAATTGACGGCTTTATTTATTTTAAATAGCCTGTTTTACACGACTAAAATTACACTAGAACTTAACAGATATTATAGTGGGGCCGTTTAGGGCGCAGGCAATGTCTCATTAGTACGGTCTCACTACAATGAAACAATGTTAGCCTGGCTCAGTATGTTTAGTGGGTTCAGACATTAATTTTCTTCTCTTGATGTAGGTTTTCTCACGTTGTTTTTCTGCAGCGATAAGCCAGTGGTATGAAAATCCAAACAATACTCCAAAGAGAGAGCTGATTAGTATGGGCTCGGGTTTGAACCCGCGACCTTACGATTTCAAGTTGAGCGGCAGGCTACCACGGCTTAATAACAATTTAATAATTATGTTTAATGTTTATTGATCAACAAACATCCAGTCTGTTGGATGTTTGTTGATTTCAAGATGTTAATAATTATTTCAAAAACACAATCCTCATTTGTAGAGGGTGGATCGTCAAGCCGCTACAGTTGTGTGAGGAGTGGTTGACTGGTTGACTATTGAAGTTGACTGGTTCATCATAGGAAACTGAATTAGAACAAATTCACCACCAAGTCTGTGCAAACCTGGAAAATCTCGTCACCGCGTGTTAAAGGCGAACAGCGCCATCTATTATGTCCTTACCAAACTAAACGTTGTGTACATTCGTAGTGTTTTCGGATTACCTGGGAGGTCCTGCATAATATACTGGTTTGTACCAGCGACAATGATAAAATGAATTGACGGGAAATAAGCGCACGGATTTTGAAGACTACATATTGAGCGCCAGCTCTCCACTCGCGTCAGTCATACTCTGTCTTTGCGACATGCGAAACGTACGATACGACAATACAAACTTCTAATACATGTACATGTGTTCTCTTTTTGTCATGCAGTAATTAGATTAGCTATCTCTATTTTCCGGCAAACATAATATGCGTACTTTTAGCTAGGTGTGCTTGATTGTGTTGACTTGTTAATTTTGAACGATTTGCAAGCGCTGGGCCCGTCCGAATGGACGGGATGGACGAATGGATTATCACCGTCGCTGGTTTGTACAGCAATCCTTTGCCATGCTAACCAACTTAAAATATAAATAACCTACAAATTTATTTTCAACCCGTCAAAAGCTGCATAGATTCTTAAAACAAGGCACAGTACCCAGTATTTTTCCTTGGACTAGATTATCGACAACGCCCTCATCAAGAGCAGATAGATATAAGCATCGATTAACAATAAAACTTGATTTTGCCGCATCCGGCCCGCCAAAAGTTTTGCCTGTTGAAGTTGCTCCGAGTGTGGAACGCCACAGAAATAAATATGCAACATTGTCCGCAGATCACAGTCCGCTTCCACAGTAAACAGCAGCTAGCAGTGTACGACCGCTTCGGCAGATTACTGCACGGCTCAGAAATCCTCGCCAAGGACGTCCTCGAGTACATAGTGTTCGAGAAACACCTCTCTAACTTGTACGGAGTCTGGAGGATACACGCGAAGATCATCCCGGAGTGGGCGCCGCCCAAGGATCCCTCCAAGCTTACTACTTTGGTGCCGGAGCCAGAACCGGAGCAGACGGCTTTGACCGCGCCCGTAGAAAAGGGCGAAGAAGTGCCCGCGATTGAAGCTAAATGATAATTTATTATAGTAATATATTCATATTCCTAAATGCTCAATTAACCTCTTGACTCCCGACGTCGCGACATTAATTCATTATTAAATAATTGTTCTTAGTAGAACGGCTTCTTAGCTCGAAAAAAGTTGAATTATGGTACAGTGGAATATCAAAACATTGTCATATACAAATAGAGTACATATTACCTTGCACTGGATATGACATGATTTTAAGTAGGCGTTTTCTATGGCAGTGTTTTTGTTTTATACAATCAAGTGACGAGACGAGCAAGGCGTTCGCCTGATGGTAAGCGTCACACCTGCCACTAACAGTAGCAGTGCTAGAATTGTGAACTTGCGAACACAATCCTGCGCCGCACTGACTGCGCTCGTCGATATCGTGATATTAGATGTTAAATCTCTTCATGCCCAGTAATTTCACTGAAATCTTCTGTAGATACTACAATGTTGACTGTGGTTATACGATTATTTACTTTTGCAACGAAATTCTGATACCGGGAGCTCGTTTCACAACATAGTCACGGTAAATATCCCGTAAATAATCAGAACTGTAAGGCGACACGATAGTTTTAACAGAGTTTTAGGCTAGATTTTTGACTATGGTGTTGCATCAGTTATTGGGCGTTTCTGAATAAAAGAATAATGGCCTCACTTAAAAACACTGCTTAAAGTTATACTAGTTAGTACTGGGCACTTATATGTATTGCAGAAGTTATTGATTAAGTAAAGTTTTTAAGTAAGGCCCTAAATGTATAGTTTAGGAAATAAATAAACTTTATTGTAGTTTTACTGTATCTTCAGTGTATAATAAAATAATTATTATTATTCACATTATTTATTTACTTTCTTAAATCTTAGTTTTTTACAATATAAATTTAAAAACATTATTATTATAATTATCACATATTTATTTTCTTTCTTAAATCTAAGTTTTTTACAATATAAAGTTAAAAACATAAATATTATAAAAAACATAAACCTAGAGTGCTGCCGGCAGCGGGGCAGGGCTCAAGCTGCCGGTGGTTAGGGCTGCAGAGTGAGGAACCTCCTGACAATGCGTGCCGTGTCAAGTACCACTGCCTTTTGTATCTGACCCTTGACTCAACCGTGTAGCGAACGCCTCTTGAGGTATTGGTCGAGGCTCTTCGCTATGAGACCGTTTGCCGAAACGACTGTCGGGACAATGATCGTCGAGTCACAATCCCACATGGCGGTTATTATTATTATTTATTTATACATATTATTTATTATTCCAAAACGTCCCGTTCTCATAAACATTATTCCAAAAAAGCACTTGCCAAAAGAATCTTGAAACCTTAAAAGATTTTTTTCCCTGGCAATAGTATGTAACTGTTAAATTCATCCAAATCTTCCAATGCGAGAGTACTACCACGGATAAAAATAATAAAGTAAGTAAGTTCGTATAGGCTGAGTGGCCAGCCTTAGTGTCAGAGTTAATGTGCCGCCCGAAGGCCTCTGAGATGGCTGACGGTTGTTGTTATAGAAACTAGAACAAACAAAATAAATAATACAATATGTATACTATTACGTAGGAACATTTTACTGCCTTAGGAACATATTGCTGCCTTAGGAACATTTTACTGCCTCAGGAACATGTTGCTGCCTTAGGAACATTTTACTGCCTCAGGAACATGTTGCTGCCTTAGGAACATTTTACTGCCTCAGGAACGTGTTGCTGCCTTAGGAACATTTTACTGCCTCAGGAACATGTTGCTGCCTTAGGAACATTTTACTGCCTCAGGAACATGTTGCTGCCTTAGGAACATTTTACTGCCTCAGGAACATGTTGCTGCCTTAGGAACATTTTACTGCCTCAGGAACATGTTGCTGCCTTAGGAACATTTTACTGCCTCAGGAACATGTTGCTGCCTGAGGAACATTTTACTGCCTCAGGAACATGTTGCTGCCTTAGGAACATTTTACTGCCTCAGGAACATGTTGCTGCCTTAGGAACATTTTACTGCCTCAGGTACATGTTGCTGCCTTAGGAACATTTTACTGCCTCAGGAACATGTTGCTGCCTTAGGAACATTTTACTGCCTCAGGAACATGTTGCTGCCTTAGGAACATTTTACTGCCTCAGGAACATGTTGCTGCCTGAGGAACATTTTACTGCCTCAGGAACATGTTGCTGCCTTAGGAACATTTTACTGCCTCAGGAACATGTTGGTGCTTTTCATCTACTATGTCTCAATACTTATATTTAGAAACCTTGGAAAATTAATAAATACATCCCCAGTTCTAGGATTCTAGTTAAGAATAAAACAAGAAAATATTCAATGGATATTTTATTTAACGTGCGATAACTCAATACTCTCAGAGCATGACCGCTGTTACAATAAATAGTTATATAGGTAACCTATCTATACAACAAGTCATCTTTACCATTACTGTTAGTCTCACAAACAATTTTAACTTTTCTTTAAGTAAAATTATACACGTATTCTTTTTGATATTACAGTGCAGTTACAAAAATATGGTGAAATTTTGTACGATGTTTAGTTTTGTTTTGAAACAAGGGTCTATAGGACTAGATTACAAAATGTAATATATGCCAACCGCAGTTTTTTATTTAATTTCCCCGCCTGCCTTATAACCATGGCTTACAATATAGCAAATTTTCAATAGCGTATCGGAATACATTTCCCGCGAAAATGAGACAGACGTATCCATATTGTAGCTTTATCACGTTCCCGCGCGGGGAAAGACCAATTAGTCCTCGGCGCGTGCTAGGGGGCCTGGTGGGACAACCCTTTATCTATTACGAATGGGGAAAGCTTTAAACACAGAAGATACCTATGTACTGCAACATGTATACCTAGTTTCAGAGACCAAAAAATTAAGTCATTGTATCAAAAGGTTATGCAAAACAATAATTATTTATATGGTAGTATATTTACAAAATGTATGAGAGTAAATTATATTTTACGTACCATAATATCAAGCACGCGGGGAAATCAGTAGCATACATTTTACTATAGTATAGCATAATGGAACGGCCTTGAAACCGCTCGCTGTGAGGTTTCTTCTAACCTATAAAGGCGATTTGTTAGTGCAGTCTTATAAACTATGGAAGGCACCAAAGTTTTAGTACAATACATGTCATATTTACAATACTAAACACTGGACATTTACATTTACAAACTAAATACTGGACTTATACTTAGTATACCATGTTACAATTTTCAGTCACTCCATTTTGTTTCAGTTTAGAAATGATTGTCAAATGGCAATATTGTTTGTACATTATAAACATTGAGATTTTGTACAAAAGCCATTGGATTTCCCTCAGGAGATATATAGCTACTATTTCACTTTCAACGTTTTATTAAAAACTGTCGTGTCGACATACTATCCCTATCACTCCCATATGGAGCGTATTACTTATTTTAATACAAAGACTACATCTATCTCTCTCATACAATCAGCGCCCCATACACGGTTTTTTTTTAAACCGCTCGCAAGTTATCTCAGACGCAACTGTTATCTATATAGCTATCTCCGTCACAAGACGATTTCCGTAAGACTTTTCCTGACATTACTGTCTCTTTCACACTCATCTCCATTTCAGTAAGAGTACACAAAAAAAATAATAATATTGCATCACGCTTATTACACTACACTTATTCAGGGCTCAGGAGATTAACAGCGTCCGCGTATCGGCTTGCTTTCTCTTAATCCATCTCAATCAATCGATCCCTGATTCAGGGAAAGACTTTCAAATACAGTTTCTTTGTATTTTTGTCGTGTCTGATCATCCAACTTGCGCCAGCTTGCTAATATCCCAAACATTAATCGAGGATATGAATACCCAGTATCAGGATGTTAAAAGCTCATCTGCAATAATAAGCCTTATTGACCTGGCCGTACGACGCAAGGTCTCTTGCAGTTTCGTCTTTTGTTAATGACACCACATGTGTTGACATGTCTTCAGGTGCTTCCCCTCATACGACGGTGGGCGCGGGCCGGTGCGTGGGCTTGGGGGGCAGCGGGGGCGGCGTGCGGGCCGGGGGCGGGGAGGGGGGCTCCTTGCATTGTCTCTGGCGTTGAGTCTCGCGCAGGTTCTCTAAGAAATCTGTAAGAGAAAATATACAAATGAATATTAGTGGACATTTGACGTAGATATACCTAAAACTAAGTATTTAAGTATTCTATCAGTTATCTGGTCCCCGTAGTACAAGCCGGCGCTGTTTAAATGTCTATCAATATCTATTTATTTATTAAAGTTTATTCTTATACTTTTTTAAACATTAAAATTATACTTTTTAAACAACAAATGGTCTTGAATAGTTTAATACATTAATTAAAGTAAAAGTCAATCTCGTTTATTCAATATAGGCATAGACGCTTGCATGAACGTCAAAACCAATTAATTATTAATTAAAATACAATAAATGCTTGTATAAAACAGTGTGTCGATATTCCACTGTAGCGCTTGGCTCCTTGACATCACGTGGCACCCGCCGTCTGCGCGCGCGCCTTGGCACTGCAGTGTAATCGATACTGTTTTATACCAATAGAGTCCAAATTGGCTTGACTCAATATGACATTGTTGTAGTTATAGATAATATTGTGATTCAACTATGTTTAAACGGATTTTGTATGCGAGTGAGTCATATATACGTAGGTAGTATTATATTATCTGTGGACTCTGTGGTGGTACTACCTACTAACCAGGTGGGTGATGATGCAGCGGCTGGCCAGGCTTGAGCGCGACCCGCACCCTCCCCCCGCCGGTGACGGCGCCCCCCGCCCCCGCCCCCGCCCCCCCTCCGTTGGAGGTGGCGCAGGAGCCGCCGGTGGTACTGTTGCTGCGACTACTCGTACTGCTGTTTGTCTGAAAAATGCAAATATATAAAATTATTAAAAAATAAATAAAAAACTTAAATCGAAAGGAAAAAAACATAACAGTTTTTAAGTATATAAAGCGTTGTATTATATTTTCTTGTTGCATCTAAAATTCCATACAAGCTTCCGGTAAAGTCGCTATCACTCTACTGAGGCATAACTTGGACTTGACTGTGACTAATTTTGTAGAAAAAGTTGTTCACAAGGATGAGTACAATGTACAAATACCTTGTTGCGGCTTAGTATTACCGTTAGGGGTAAACCTATCAACATCACCCAGTAGACGTCCACGGTTACCATAATCCCCACGCTTGGGGATCGCAGAATGCTCGCCACCGTTAACTGAGAGGACGCTGCTGTCCGTCCTCCGGTGACTCTGGATGCAGTTTTAGGACACACCCAGCTCCAACATCCTGTTTAGATATTGTGTTTGTTTTAGTGTCACCTGTGAGTGCGTGTCGTCGGGGCGGAGCGCCACGTCGCTCATGGAGTCCGCGTCGGAGTCGCAGGCGCGGCACTCGCGCTCCGCCCCCTCGGGCTCCTCCACCACCTGCAGCCGGCACCCGTCCAGCTCCTGGCATAACAATACATCAGTTAGCTTACGTTTTTTATGCTCGACAGGCTAGGTGTTTGACCACAGCTCATTGGTATTGATGTTCAACAGACAAATGATTTGTGATGACAGGGGGGCGGGATGAAGAGATTTTACATCTAATAACTCAGGATGCTGAGCGCAGTGTAAACGCAGGCTTTTCACAAGTTCACAATTCTAGCACTTACTGTTACGGGCAGGCGTGTGCTTACCACCAGGCGAATGTTTTGCTCGTCTCGTCATTCTTTTGCATAAGAAAACACATCAGCGACGGTTTGGTCGAAGATGATAATCTTATCTAGCCTGAAACTGGCTCTGAAGTGGTGTTGCTGGACGGAACACATCGGTAAGGTCTTGGCGGAAGATTTTCCACTTGGGTGGTTGGCGGGAAAACTGGCCAGAAATGTGAGACTCGCCTGCATGAGCGTGTCGGGGTGCACGAGCGCGCCGGCGCGCAGCACGTGCCGCGCGCGCGGCAGGCGGTACCGCTGCAGCACGGGGCGCAGCACGTGCCGCAGCCGGCGCGCGCCGCGGCACCGCACGGCCACGCAGCGCCCGCCCACCTCCAGCCGCGCCACTAGATAGGTAAGGACTCGCCTGCATGAGCGTGTCGGGGTGCACGAGCGCGCCGGCGCGCAGCACGTGCCGCGCGCGCGGCAGGCGGTACCGCTGCAGCACGGGGCGCAGCACGTGCCGCAGCCGGCGCGCGCCGCGGCACCGCACGGCCACGCAGCGCCCGCCCACCTCCAGCCGCGCCACTAGATAGGTAAGGACTCGCCTGCATGAGCGTGTCGGGGTGCACGAGCGCGCCGGCGCGCAGCACGTGCCGCGCGCGCGGCAGGCGGTACCGCTGCAGCACGGGGCGCAGCACGTGCCGCAGCCGGCGCGCGCCGCGGCACCGCACGGCCACGCAGCGCCCGCCCACCTCCAGCCGCACCACGCAGCGCCGCTCCACCACCACCTCGCGCCCGCCCAGCACGCTCGACGGCGCCGCCACCTCGATACTCGCCGGCTCGCCCTGAACAACGCACATACTTATTGCTTCAAACATCCTGCATGCTGCAACAAACTCGATCCACAACCACCAGACGACCGGAGGACGGGCAGCAGCTTCCTCTCGGTTTACGGTGGTGAGCATTCTGCGATCCCGAGTCGCCTGCCAAGCGTGGGGATCATGGCAATCCCCGACATTAAGGGGGAGGCCTCCGTCCAGCAGTTGAAGTCTTCTGGCTGATGATTATGTAGATCATAATGCTTTAAATTAAGGCAGGCCTCCCACTAAGTGGACCGACGACATTGTAAAAGTCGCGGGCAACCGGTGGATGCAAATGGCAGGTTGTATTATAAGTATAAATTTACGAAAAAAAATATATATAAGTATTCTATCAGCTATCTGTTATATATGCTATTCCATAATACACGCTTTGCTTAGTATGGGCTAGATGGCGCGGTGTGTAAAAATGTTTTGTTATTTATTTATTTGTTTATATATATTTGTTTATTTATTTAGTGTGGCGGTCTAAGGGGGAAGCCCTCGTTTAGCAGTGGAAGTCTCCGGGCTGATGATGATAATGCTTTAAATTAGTCCTGTATCGACCGCGCTTGAACGAATCAAAATGACCGAATCGCGCTCTCTGCGTGATCGTTAAAGACCCGGGTCGTGATTGATCGACGCGCGGCACTTGACTTCCCATTCCTAACGAACTGCGACCGACCGAGAGACCGAGACCGAATAAATGAACCTTCACTTTGGCTTCGTCTCGGTCGACCCGAAATCCGCTGATGAGTCCCGATTGGCCGCATCAATCAATCTCGGTAAAATTGCGTAGCTAAATTCGACTCTATGTTTATAGCCATAAGCCTTATTTTTTATTTTTGGGTTCTCGAGACAGATTACTGACGTTTTAATCGAATCTTTTTGCCAGAAAGTATGAAGTGACGTAGTTGCCAAGAGGCATGAAGAATGAAACGTAGTTGCCAAGAGGTGGGAAGAATGTAACGTAGTTGCCAAGAGGTGGGAAGAATGTAACGTAGTTGCCAAGAGGTGGGAAGAATGTAACGTAGTTGCCAAGAGGTGGGAAGAATGTAACGTAGTTGCCAAGATGTGTAAAAACTTTAACCAATACATTTTATATTTAACACTGGCGCCATAAAATTAAAAGATAACAAAATATTTTAACTCTGTTCATACCTGTGCAGGGTCTTTGAGCATGACATCATAGGTATTGCAAGTTAGGTTTCTTCTCTGCAGCAGTCTGTCGACGAGCCGTGCGACCGTGACGGTGGCTTCCACGCCCACCACGGAGGTGGCGCCGTCTGGCAACACCACGCGGCACAGGAGCGGCCCTGGCGCCGCTTGGCTCGACTTTACTACCTATGGAACACATTTCATAATCATAATCATAATCATAATATTTATTTTGTCAGAACATGGTAGGTACACAACATACAGAGAAGCATACAGGGTGGCATTAATGTGAGAAGTAAGTTTATACACATGTCCTCGCCTGGTGTGGCGTACAAATATTAACAAATAAATTGATAATGATGTCAAATGAAAAATAAAATTATAATGTCAAACAAAATTAAAGAAATGTCAAATCGTAAATCTATATAATAATAATATGTCAAAAAGTATAATTTTGGGTCAATTATCAATACAAATTACGTAAAAAACTAAAAAAAAAAAAAAAACTCATGTCAAAACATGTTTGTCCATTAAAAAATCAGTAATTGTGTAATAGCACTTTTTTGTCAATAAAATTTTAAGTTTATTTTTAAAAACTCTATCATTCAAATCTCTAATGTCTTTAGGTATTTTGGAATATATAATTGAACCCATACAGAATATACTTTTTTGTACGAGTGCTGTTTTAGCTGCTCGAGGGCAAAGCTTCAATTCTCCCTGTGTGCGGGTTCGAATGCCAGAAACAGTCCATTCACCGAATAGATGTGGATTGGATTTTACAAAAGCAGCAGTCTCTAGTATATACAAGCACGGTAATGTTAGGATCTTGTATTTAAGGAAATAGGGTTTGCAGCTATCAGTTTTACAAAGATGGAACATTGCTCTGATACATCTTTTTTGGGCTTTGAAGGCAACCTCTTTGTCCACAGAGTTACCCCAGAAAATAATGCCATACCGCAGTACTGATTCAGCCATTCCATAGTATGCCGTTATTAAAGCGTCTTCATTAATAACAGACGATAATTTAAATAGAGCGTAAGCTGTAGAATTAATTCTCTTACTTAATGCTTCTATGTGTGCCTTCCAATTCAATTTGCTATCAATGGTTAGCCCAAGAAATTTGGTTGTCTCTACTTGTTGTATGGTGCGTCCACCATATTGCACTGAAATACTTACAGGTATTGTACGTTGGTGAAAGTGGATTATGTTTGTCTTATCTAAATTTATATTTAAATTGTTCTGATCTAGCCATTGGATTATGGACTTTAATGTACTATTTATTTCTGTTTCATATGTCTGTTTGTTTTTACAACTTATTACTACTGTACTATCATCTGCAAAGAGAATCGTCGGATGGTTTATTGCTTTAGGTAAGTCATTAATGTACGATATGAATAAAAGAGGGCCTACTATACTCCCTTGTGGTACTCCAAAACCTGGAGAACGTTCTTTGGACCTGTAGACTACTTCTTTTTTTTCAGTCATGTTTATTTTCGTGATTTCCGTAAAGTGCTTTCTATTGGTCACGTAAGATTCTATAAGAGTTAAAATATTTCCTCTGACACCATATGCTTCCAATTTCTTTAACAGAATACTGTGCTGAACGTAATCGAAAGCTTGGGTCATATCGCAAAATATTGCGCAAACTGGCGTGGTCTTATCTACGTTTGACATCACATTGTCTAGGAAGTCATATATTGCCATATTAATTGATTTATTTTGCCTAAAGCCTTTTTGTTCCTTACAGAGTATACCTTTTTTTTCCATATAGCTATAAAGTTGCGAATAAATGTATTTTTCAAATACTTTTGAAAGAATAGGGATGAGCGAAATTGGTCTATAGTTATCTATGTTTTCTTTGTCTTTCTTTTTGAATACTGGTTTAATAATAGAGACTTTGAGTGCCTCTGGATAGGTACCTGCACTAATACATAAATTCATAATGTGGCTTAGGTGTCCACATATATATTTTGCTACTTCTTTAATAATTTTTGTAGAGATTCCGTCATAGCCAACACTGTTTGTGTTTTTTAAAGACTTAATTATTTTAAAAATGTCATACGCAGTACTAGGTGGGAAAAACATTGAGTCGACTCTGCTTAAAATTAATGATTTATGAGTATGTAGATTATTAGTTATGGGCTTAATTTTGTCAATAAAGTGGTCATTAAAGGCATTACATATTTCAACGGGATCGGTAATTATATCACCTTGGAATCTTATTTGGCGTATAGACTCATTCGGTATATTGCCTTTTGAACTATTTATTATATTCCATATGCATTTTGACTTATTGATTGCAGTTTTTATAGCGTAGTCATTTTGAGCTCGTTGAGTAAGCTTAGTGATTTTTTTAAACAGTTTTGAATAGCATCTTAATTTGTTTTTATTGGCAATATTCTTATTTCGTCTGTATTGCCATAAAAGTTTTCGTTTATTTTTACTGCATAGTTTGATTCCACGTGATAACCATCTGGGTTTTTTTGTCGCTTTTACTATTTTTTGTACGTACGGAAAACACAAGTCATAAAATAATTTAAATATGTCAACAAAATAATTATATGCCTTATTAGGGTCATCAATACTATATAGGTCAGAAAAAGAAAGGTTTTTTATACATGATACAAATTTAGAAATATTGTCTTGACTATAGTCGCGTCGTTTTATATACCAGCTATCAATTAAACATTTCTTGTCTACGGGACACAACAGCAGTTGAGCCGTGTGGTCTGATAACGCGTATTCGATTACTTCAAATTTACAACCATGTTTAAAATCATGCGCGAATATATTTTATAATATATATTCGTCGCATTGCTTCGTGACATTGCTAAATAGTTTAAATTCTAATCCGTAAGGCCAAGT
The DNA here is from genome assembly GCA_905404285.2 of Erannis defoliaria. Classification (NCBI taxonomy): domain Eukaryota; kingdom Metazoa; phylum Arthropoda; class Insecta; order Lepidoptera; family Geometridae; genus Erannis; species Erannis defoliaria. The sequence goes on along the minus strand of FR990066.1, from coordinate 1,683,224 downwards.
AAAGGAACAAACTACGAGGCAGTAGTGTCCTTTGTACTACGAGTACCATGTCTTTCTTTCGGCGTGTTCTATGGTTTCTTGTAATTTGAATATCACATCTGTCCTGCCGCCGTTGAGTAGCCGGTATACAGGGTACAGGGTAGGGTACTCACGTCGGTGACGGGGGCGGGGGCGGGCGCGGGGGCGGGGTCCTGCGAGTTGAGGCGGTCGCGCGAGGCGTGCCGCGACTTCCACGGCAGCAGCGACGAGCCGCCGCTGCGGCGCCGCTCCGACGCGTTGCTCGCTGACTTTTTTAACTAAAACAAAGAAGGAACACATTTTGGTTTTGTTTTCTAGTAGGTACAAGCACAGAATAAACAATAGTACAACGTACAGAAAGTTAACGCCGCAAAGGAATAGGCTAGATGACTGGTTTATTGTCATATTCTAATGTGGCCCATAAATATAGCTGATTAATGAAAAGAAAATTAAAATGTGATCAAAAACAAGCAACTTATAAGCATTTTAATATCATGCTAGACAAAGAGGCGAAACAGCAAATCGTGACGTCACTTCTCAGTACGCCATATAAATTATATTCTGACAAGTAAGGCGTGATGTCATTTTTTGTTTTGTGGGAAAGGGACAGAGTTGCCTCTAACAAAAACTTTAAACGCTCATATATCAGAACATTATTAACCGATTTAAATAATGTTTTTAATAAACATACTATATTCACTTAAATTCTTCATCAAAGCTATTGGTTTCAACGATTTAAACATCAGTCATCTAGCCTATTAAAATAAATAAGGACTCTATCTACTAGGCAATAAAGTAGCAATTCAACTCACACTGCGCTGGATACCGCTCGCTATATTCACCTAGACATACCGCTCTCTTTCTATCACGTATGCTTAGTTACGTGCGACGAGGCTAGCGTGCGGGCGGCGACTGACTTCTGCCTTACATTGTCCAACCGGACGGAACGCCGGCCGAACATACCTAAACTGTGGAGTGACACCCCCCTGGTACAAGTAGCCTTTTTTATGCAATGAAGTTACGAGACGAGCGAGATGTCCGCCTGGTGGTAAACTAGAGAAACCAAGCCGCCTGCCAAGCGTGGGGATTATAGCTACCTCCCCCTCCCCCCTGTTAAAGGGGAGGCCATTCCAGCAATGGACGTTTTGGGGCTGATGATGAGTACCTTAGTGGGTGTAGTGTCCTTGTTGTTCTGTTGCACGTACGGCGAGGGCAGGCCGCGCAGGTCGGCGCGTGCGCACTCGGCGTGCTCGGGCGAGCGCAGGAACCGCGGGTAGCTGTCGAACTTCATCACGTTGAATATCTGCTTCTGGGCCTGCAAAGAAACAAACATGTGACCACTACCGCTACAATCTAACTTAGCCACTATTGGGACGATGTAGAGCTTAAATTAGTTTAGCGGCATTTCAATCAAACAATCATGTTAAGACCACGCAGTTTCAAACTAACTTAGCCACAGTCAGGACGATATAGGGCTTAAATTTAAGTGGCAGTAGAAATCTGGGTCGAGCTTGCTCTGCTGGTGGATCATAATCATTTTCTATGCAATGGGGGCAAAACAGACCAAGCTGAATGAATTTCAAGGTTGCTTTGAACGATGTAAAAATTTCAAGCGGCAGAAACAATACATACATAAACGGAGCAATAAAGGGCGAGCGCACCGAGCGCGAACATTTTAAGTTTTTGTATATTTTGAGCAAACATCCTAATATTTGACTCTTTATGTCATCGTCAGCCATAAGGCGTCCACTGCTGGACGAAGGCCTCCCAATAGAGGGGTGTTGCCATAATCCCCACGCTTGGCAGACCGGCTTGGGGATTGCAGAATGCTCACCACCGTTAACCGAGAGGACGCTGCTGTCCGTTCTCCGGTGGGTCTGGTTGCAGTTTAACGACATACCCAGGTCCACAGGTCCCAGGTTGACTGTTTATGTAAACTTACTTAATTATGCTGCGCCATAATTATGCTACCAGCTAAAGGAGCCCCGTCTGGTGTGAAGCATCCAAGCCAAACCGACCCGAGAGCACCCACTAAACGGTCGCAGTTTCATCTGCCTTCCATCGATGCAGCCCACATAGAGTTTACATTCAACTCGCGGGCACTGGCTGGCCAGCGACAAATTGCCTAAGACCGTCGACTGTACCGCCGCCTCGACTCCGCTGCTGGTAGCCGCAGCACGTTACCTGCAGGAAGAGGTCCGGCGGCGGCGGGTCGTGGTAGAGCCCGAGCGCGGCGGCGCGGCGCGCGGCCGCGTCCACGTTCACCGGCTCCGACGCCTTCTCGTCCAGGTGGCGCGCCCAGATCTCGCCCGCGAGCGCCGCGCGCCTGCTGCCGTCCTCCACCGAACTGTACACCTCGCATGCGCGCCAAAACCTGCACAAAACATATGATGATTAGCAGAATCGTTAGCAGCCGATATCTTCGATTGTTCATGATCATCGTCATCTTAATCCCGACACACAGTCCTTGACTAGTTTGGGAGCCTATGGGTCATTATATATGTTGTGGAAATATTTATTTGTCAAAATAAATAATTTTGTATTTGTATTTTGTAATAAGCCTATCATAATCCACTGCTGGACATAGGCCTCTCCTGAAGCTGGCCGCTCAGGCCAATCTTTAGCTATCCGCTACCAACCCCTGCCAGCTGTTCTACGTATATCGTCACTACTACACGGTCTATTTTCGTATGTATTTATTCGTTAAAACCAAAAGAAGTTCTAAACTTATAAACATTCAAGCACGTGTTGAACCAGGATACGCTAAATTTATAGCAAATTTCGTTCAAATCCGGTCAGTTACAAAGTTGACTGCGAACAAACACTTTATAAAATTTAATTTAATTTAATTTAATTAAATAATAAATAAAATTTACTGGTAACGTGTTTAAAACTAACATTAACAAGTTTAAAGTATACGTTCGTACCGTGCTACCTGTACTTAATCGATTATGATTCTAGGGAGCATAAATAGCGCCCTAATAACACCTAGCTCGTTGGACTTGCTCGCTAAGGTTCGTACCGTAGGTTCTCCGAGGCGAACTCCTTGGTGAGGAAGTGTGTGAACGCTGCCGTACCCGCAGGGTCGGCCAGGAGCTGCTCCAGGCCGAGTGACCAGCGCGCCACGTTTGAACTGCCGCCGTTGGCGCCCGACGACACCGGCGACGAGCCCTCACTCATTTGCTGGAATACACACATTAACACATCAGAACAGCTGTTGTAACGCTTAGCCTTATTTTATTGTAAAGGAGTGCCTGGCGAGACGTTCACCTGGTAATAATTATCACGCCTGTCCATAACAGTAACATTGCCAGAACTGTACACTTGAGAACATAATCCTGCGCCGCACTGCTCTGCGCTCGACACCCTGAGATATTAGATGTTCAAATCTCTTCTTATTCGTACCTTCTCTGGTAACATTGCACTTTAAACCGAAACACGGTATGCTTACCCACTACTGTTTGGCGGTTAAATAACTGGCAAAGATGTGGTACTTCCCCAGAAGGACTGCAATATAATCCTACCACTACAATATCAGTATCACGATATGTCATACCGTGGACGACATTCATCTGAGATTTTATATGTTAGTGTTACCTTGTTATACATGTTGCGGTGGTCGTGGGTCCTGTAGGAGCTGCCGGCGCCGCTGCCCGTCGTCCAGCGCCGGAACGGAGACGACTGCTCGCTCTGTCGACAATACAAAACAACTTTATTATACTACAACAATATAAAACATACTAGACGCGAGACAAACTCGAGTACCACATTCTTCAGGGGTCTGCTAGTTCGAAGACACAGCGACATCAGGGTGTCTCTGGTCTGAGAGAGGGAGTACTAGTAGTCTTGCTTGCAGCAACGTCTCTCCAATAACGTCATTGCAGGCATTGTAGAGACGAAAGCTTTGAAAGCGGCGGCTTAGATCAGTACGAGCTCGGCACACTGTCGGCCAGCTGGCTTCAGGTGCATGGTGGGATTATTTATCTCGGATGGTAAGTCATAACATTTGTCATTCAAAAAAGAAACTAATGATGCAATACAATACAAAAGAAATCTAAACAAATCGATTATTTTGTCAATAACTTTTTTTTTATACAATCTAGTGACGAGACGAGCAAGACGTTTGCCTGGTGGTAAGCGTCATGCCTGCCACTAACAGTAGTAGTGCTAGAATTGTGAACTTGCGAACACAATCCTGCGCCGCACTGCACTGCGCTCGTCACCCTGAGATATTCGATGTTAAATCTCTTCATACCCAGTAATTTCTCTGGTAACATTGCCCTTCAAACTGAAACACAGTAATGCTTGCACACTCCTTCTTGGCGGTTGAATAACTGGCAAAGGTGTGGTACTTCCCCAGGCGGATTCTGCAGTAGAGTCCTACGACTACAGCATAACTGTTCTAAAAGTTCGGAGGACGGGCAGCAGCGTCCTCTCGGTTAACTATGGTGAGCATTCTGCGATCCCCAAGCCCCCTGCCAAGCGTGGCGATTATGGCAACCCTTCGCTATTAAGGGGGAGGCCTTGTTCCAGCAGTGGACGTCTTCGGCTGATGATGTATGATTTGATGTGAACACATCAAGAACTAAACGGTTAAAGATTTCTTATTTTGTCAAACCTAGATGCTAAAACTATACCCGTTGCTTGGGTCTCATACGTACGAAAACAATATTTATCTGTCGCGTCCGCGCTTTATTGCGGAAACTGAGGTATTTCAGTTATAAATAGAACGAGCAGGGAAGAATAAGGTCAAAACACACAATTTGTCGCGCGTCATAGTATAACCCCAAAAGGAATGGCCCATTTTTGCATTGGCATTTTTTGGCAATTTCACACCCACATGTTTGAAGATAGATAACCGATATTATGGTAGTGAATTTCTTTGGATCTAGAATCCCTGTAAGAATCCCTTTTAGGTAATCAGACAGTGTTTCAGGCTTGCGCAGGCAATTCTTTAGTCAGCGTCTAATCTACCAATTTGGTCCAGATCTCAAGCAGAAATATTGACGCATGTGGGTCTAAGAATTTAGCTACGTCTAGCGGAATTCAGTAACTCTAGTTAGCGCCAAATTAAGTGCATCCGATTTTGGTTAGAAAGGCATAATGCTATGTTTTAAGATGTCAATTCATAGCGATGAAGAAATCGTTAATATATCAGAGACTATAATAGAGCAAGACCAAGAATCCAGTAACAAACATCAAAGACAACAGAAAATATTTAAATAATTACTTGTAAACTTACAGCTTTCGAAGCAAAATCGATGTAAAAATCCAACGTAGAACACATACCTACTACGTTTAAACAGAACTCATTCTACAGTCCGATTGACCACAAACCACTGACTATTATTAATCACAATGGCAAGAATCTCAAACCACAAAAGTATAAAAAACAGAAATATAGAGCAGAAAAATATGTGAACACTGCTTCCGACAAAGGATAAACGGCGACTGACTGAACAGAACAATTCATTATTTACTATTGAGCTCGTCATGACTAAACGTACACAGCAGCAGATACGGCATGTCCGCGTGTTTGTCCATGTCGGAAAACAGCTGACTTTGAGAGACATGCTGTTTGCAGGGAAAGCACGAAACATGCGGCTAGAGAAACGCACGAGGTTTTCGTAGCGCCTCATTTAACTAACTTTGAGATGTTGTGTTTGGAGAGCTTATCTTTGATTGAGTTATTGTAATTAAACCAATAGTTTGAGTAAGTACTTATTGTTTGAGGCCATAGATATAGCAAAAATACATGTTAGAATATGTGTAAATATATGTTTTTCTTAATTATCAAGTGTCTTTTAAGTGGCAATATTTTGATTACTGACGTGATATAATTTGGATACTTATGCCTATCATAAAAACATTACAAACGCGAAAGTGTTTTCTTTTCTCTGTCTGTTAGGCTAGATCGACCTTGGTTAATTTTCTCCTCGCATATATATATAATATATATATATTAGTATAGCATAGCTGTAATAACTGCGGTAAAAACCATGAAACGCACCGAGCTATGAATGGATATTATTAGGTATGTTTATCATATTAGAAAAGACCTGGGTATGTCCTTAAACTGCAACCAGACCCACCGGAGGACGGGCAGCAGCATCCTCTCGGTTATCGGTGGTGACCATTCTGTGATCCCCAAGCCGCCTGCCAAGCGTGGGGATTATGACAACACCCCTCTATAAAGGGGGAGGCCTTCGTCCAGCAGTGTACGTTTTATGGCTGACGACGAGTAGAAAAGACCGGAAAAGATCAATTAATAACCATAAATGTGATCTTGTGTATGACTATTGGTATGTACAGTCGATTGACACCATTAATTAATTTCACAGAAACAACATCAAGCGGTTCATATTATATTCGCATGAAGCTTGCTCATACAATATTGAAAGAACTTAACTGTGCAACTTTGTTTAATCACATATTGACGTAAAATGAAATTACTCATCGCAACGCAATAGCAGTTTCTTATACAGAAATATTTTTTCTGTGATGTATTCATTCACAACTCTAATTTATTTAAAATGAACTGTAATGACCGCACTCTCTGTAATGATGATTTAGGTATAGGAACAATCGTCAATACGTATAGTATTTTAGTAATTAGGTACTTGTTCGTTTAATATTGATATATTTTCCTTGTCGAGAACTTTGTGTAGATTTTTCAGAATGCACCGCGCGTTCTTGTTTTAGGTCAAAGGATACAGCATTATTTGTGTGTACTAGAGTTGTTTGAATCATTAGATAAATTCATACGTGGGTTATGATTTAATACATTGTTTATTTATTATTACAATCCTTGGATATTGACAAATATTGTGATATGCATAACTGTTCGTCTCTACAAAAAGAAATCTCATTTTTGAAACATAAATTAATTAGATTCTATGTTAAAGAAATTTATGACGGTATGTAAATAAAAAACATCACCTGTTCCTTTGCAAAGTCTCCAATATACCACACAACCATTTTATCGGGAAAATCACTAAACTGATATAATGTTATAGATAATAAATAATGAAAGTTTGTCCAGTAGAAAACTTGAACCTTGTTCTAAAAATGATCGTTGTTTGTCTAAAAATGATTGCTATCGCAACGAATAATAAACAATTTTTCACAGCACTAAACACAACAATCAGGGATAAATATGTGTATCGAATGAATTAAAATAGTTTTTATTTTAAACTCAAACACAGGAATGTCCCGTGCGATGTCAGCGATGTAACTGGGAGCCTTCGCTTGGGATTGGTAGACCGACGCACACACACAATGCCAAATTATAATAACAATAATGCACACTCCAAACAAACAGTTTCCGGCGAGTGTGGTGCAAGAACGAGATATTTGTTTGCAAACAATAGTAGCAATTACATTTCTTAGTATCCGATAAAAGAAACCGGAATGGATCAATTACTTATAGCTGTAATAGCTCAGGTTATAACATTCATATTGCAGGTCTTACGAGCGTGGGTCACACACAGCATACCTAATCATTGAAGTTGAACTACCAGTGAAGACAAAAGATCGTGAGAGTCCCATAGCATGCTAATATGGTACTTTCTAGAACTGGAATAGCTATACTATTCTCAAGTGAACATCTTTCGCCAAACAATTAATAGTAAATTCAATCACATAACCATTTAAAATCAGGTGAATTGTTAAACATCTAGGAATACGGCATACAATACCAAAATAATTTGACATTATACTAGAAATAAAAGGAATTCCCAGATAACTTCCTTGAGTTACGCCGAATGGTATCAATAATTTAGATGAAGACTTTCTGTGTTTTGAGCATAAGAGTGAACGATACGACGCTTGTAAACATTACTAGTAGGGTAGAGATAAGATTCATATTGAAAAATAAACACAAATAAGAGTATTTTATTTATATGCGACAAAGTTGAAAGCGGAACAAGAATCGCTGACGCCTAAGGCTTCGCCGGTGTGGAAAACACATCGATTCAAGTGGCAGGGGTGACGCGACATGAGCATGAGCTACCATAACAGGATAGTTTTATCGTTTCTGGCGATCAACCTACACTTCTCCTGTATTGTTATGGTAACGTTGGGGACAATCCATGGTTTATTTAGGATTCGAATGGTTCGAAAAATGTTCAACTTGCTCGGAAGACTTTCCCGAAAACCTACGCCATAATGTGAGCATGAGTATAAGTGATTCATGATTATAAGTGGATTCTTCTATAAAACTTAGATCAAAGAAATCAATGTAAAGTGTAAACAATCAAACAATACATCAAAAGAGCGCTGGCTTGGTTAGGTGATTCTAATTTGTAAAAAGATCAATCCTCTTTCATTCAACTCATTACACTTGCAATAAAAACTTCTCGAAACTCTACATCAAATAGTTTGCTTTGCATTTTCCTTTTTTAATAATTTAAAAACTCAATAATATGCCAGAAAACAACGCAACCAAGCATCAAAGAAATCTAGATATTCCTAGACACAAATAAAACACTAACCACGCCTACGACTCTTAAAAACGTGAGTATTTGATCTATTTCTGACAACTGCATACCTTTGCAATGACGTAAGAGATGTATAACTGTCGAAATCCTATTTTAGGGCTGACGAGCTCCTCCAAAATATCCCATCAAACTGTTTGTGAACTAATCTTTCAAATGATTTCGGCGTGCCGGAATCGGGATATAAATCATCGTATTTTATTAAATTTTATTTGTTCATTTGCTGTTGGACTTAAAACATTCGGCCTTTGTAAAGTAAACAAAATAATTTCTTATCATCTATCATATTTATTTATATTCATCAGATTATCTCTGTTAATAACTTTGTGTGTGTGGTTGTAGTTATTACAAAAATCGAATGTGCAATTGAGCATCTGTGATGGAATGTCAACTTGGATATTGGAATATAGGTCAGTGATACATACTAAACAAACACATAATTTATCGAGAATTATATGAGTGTGAATGAATCACAACGATAATGCAGTGAACTCTCGCATGAATGAACCGTCATTTGTCTATCAATCATAACTACCTATACAATTTATTACAACAGATACATGTTTATTTATCTTTAAAGTTACGATAATAATAAACATAATATACATAGATGTCAATATTACTGAATGCTAGATAAAATAAATCGGAATTAAAGTAATGCTAAAATGGATAAATAATATAGATTTTGGCAAACAATAATCAAACCCAATTTTTAACAATTTTTAACTGAGTCGAAATCAATCACAACACCTAATTCTTCACACCGTGTAAAAGAAGAGAATTTAAACTATTTTTTAACTATAAAGCTAAGAAAAGAAACAATGAGGAAATGATTAACATTAAGAGTTTGATTATAATTGTTCTTACAATACCCATAAACAAGAAAGAGATGTTAATATAAACGATAATTTCGAGACAAAAGCACGACTATAAAAGTTATTTCATTTCGTTTTATAGAAACCACGCGCTTAGAATTATTTACATAATTAATAACCGCATAAAACTACATTACACCGCAAATAATAAGATTTCAAGAGAGAGATTGTGCAAGGGATTCATTGTAGAAGATATGAAGTTTACAGAGCGGACTGTAACCAGCTTAAATGTCCGCCACTATGGCTCTTATATATTTGTAAGTACTATTTTCTCGCCGCTTTCATTGTCAAATGTGTGCAAAACCTGATACCCACTTTAAATTTTGTCATCTTTATAATTACTGCTTACTTACCTAAATATGTATTCTCTAACATTATTGTCCGCATTATTATTGTTGTGTAGGGGGAGGCCTTTGTCCAGTAGTGGACGTCTTCAGGTTGATGATATTGATTATTGTCCGTCACCATGCTACCTATGTAAGTAAACATTTGTAATGCTACTGGTCTCCCCAATAAAGGGAATCCTAGTGTGGAGCTGGAGACCAGCGTCTGATAATAACAACAACTGAACTATAACCTTAACTATGTACACTTAACTTATCTGTTTTTTTTTAGATTGATAATGCAAAATACACCCCAAGCGGGAAGTCAGTGTAGGACTTATCGCCATCACATCGAATAAGAATGTACAAATAATGTTTCAAAAAATATATATTATTATACCCTGCTCAAGTATCTTGACAGATCATGATATGAATTGTGATAGTCCTAGATGTATCGCTTACACTACAGTTATCACAGACTAACTATACTAGTAGACAGTGACAATATAATCTATAGATCTATATCTGTATAATATAGAAATGGATTATATACAACTGTATAAACACTCGAGATCGTCCTACGCAAGTCCAGCCATGTTTTCCCCATTGTATTCATATCTGCCGTAATCGCCGTCGAGATATTCCTCATGATAAGTGGAATAGCAATTTTGCTTTCATCTACCAGTTGATGACAAGCGCAAGTGTTTGCGAGTTATGAGAGATAATCTAAAAGCAATTAGTCGGTTATTGTGCCTATTTCGAACGAGGAAACGAGAATAAGGAAACCAAAATTAGTTAATCTCAATTGGCGTTTGTCTTTACTTATTGATTTCCAAGCGTAGCAGATCATTAGATATTTTAGTGCGAAAACTGGTAAAACATATCAATCAATCACAACAATATAAAAAAAGCTAATTGAGATCACACCAAATTATGGGTATTTCCAAGAACTACAAATCTGTTTCATTCATGCGAATAAACTTGTAATGGTGTTGGTGAAGAATTCCAGATCATAGAAATAATAACTCTAAGTTCCAGATAATGGGCACAGCCACATTAATACACTTTCGAGTTCACCCTTGTCTAAATATTTTTCAGATTACTAAGAGTTAACAACGTGAAATCGAGAAAGATATACACAGATCGTAAAGAAAACGTAAACACGGTAAATATCCGAGGAATGCACATCAATAAAGATAATCTACTCACAATGCTCCGTAACTTAGCGATGAACCTCTCCAATGCGTCTGTAGGCATCGCTTAATCAGCGACGCACCCAAAGTCTTAGTCACAATCACAAATGAAAGTTTAAAATCGAACGTCTCACGTGCAATATTAAGTTATTTTAGAAGATTTGTTTCGGTCTCTGCCGCGTCCGTTCTCGTCTAGAGTCACGAGAGAACTGATACGGATACGTTTAGGGAGAGGATCGGAACAGGTTGCGCGAAGCTCGTAGGTGTTTAATTAGATGTTATCAGGTGCGTTATCAGTGCACCGGCACGAGCCAGCGGCGTGTCCGCCCCCGCGACTACCCCCGAGGACTGAAAAGGTCACGTTGAGATGCCAGATGATGTAATGTAGTGCAGACTAGAGTTATAACTAGATGTCGTCATTGCCCGTCAGTAGTAGATATTTAGCATGCCTCGTTAATTAACTAGAATATTTTCATGTTTTTACTAACATTGATTGATACGCGATGGGTACTTTGTCGTAGATATAAAAACGAAGGAACAATAGGCAACAATTATTGAAATGCTTTGCCGCATATTTAATTCCACAGCTTACAACTAAACAGGTTTTAGTCTCCCACGCCACGCTGGTAAATGCCAAAAGAAAGGTGAAAAGCCAGACACTGGTACAGACATACCGTTTTAGATATACCACTGATATGATGCATTGTTTGGATACCCTATTGAAAGTTGTAGGCGTTGTAAAATAATACAACGGAGAATTCCACTACTGTATTCTGATTAAAGTGACATTTATATCGAAGATAAGCTGAAAAGAAAGTATGAGATTTGTGATACTGGCAATATGAGATTGAATTATTGAATTAGGATAAATATTCATGCTGTTGACGAAAATAGCTAATAATAGATTAATACTTCTCTAAGAAGAAAAAAAACCGGGTATGTCTTAAAACTGCATCCACAACCACCGGAGGACGGGCAGCAGCGTCTTCTCGGTTAGAGGTGGTGAACATTCTGCGAACCCCAAGCCGTCTGCCAAGCATGGAGTTTATGGTAAACCCTTACTTTATAACCCTTACTATACCTTCGTCCAGCAGTGGACGTCACTGGCTAATAACGAAAAAGAAAAATACACAACATTTCTCATCCACATAGCCGTTGGACAACTTGGAGTATTTTGGAGTACCTACTCTAAAAAACCCTGCAACCTTAAATGGTCAGGAGTATGGAAATGTAAAACTGGTAATAGTGGCAGTGTGTTAACTCCTGGCCTATTAAATCACAGATAAGTAGTAAACATAGTCTGGTTCCAAAACCAAATGGGACAGTAGTCTATTTTTCTAGAAGCTTTAAAAATAGCCTTACAGCAGACAGATTTAGGTTCACGTTCACAATAACAAGGAAGCCTAAACATTACACAAGGATTAACTGGAGCGTTCAGAGTCACTTTATTATATTTAGTTCGTTCAACCTCATCATCAGGTCACACGAATAGTCTATCGATAAAGAAAACCAAGGTAGGTAATTTAGTACAGTGTGTTGGAATGAAAACAAACTTATCTATGTTAAATTGTTCTGTACTTTACTTTCTTTAATCCAAGAATTGGCGGGTTATGGCTGAGATTACAACTGTTATCGTGTTCGGTGTTAGAGTTACTGCGATAAGTTTTATGACCTGTCGCATTTTATACTGACTTATTATATTGAACTAGCTTTTGCCCGCGGCTTTACCCGCGTAGTAATGTTGAATACTGGAATTCGGTTCAATCGGGGCCCAACTCAATTGAATCACTAAAATACGTATATTAATGCATTTTTTCCAAACCGCTTGCAAGTCTTTAAGTTTGCTTTAGGATGACCAAATTTAATATTAAAAATTAATTTAGCAGCTTAGGCTGTACAGTATCTATAATAATTATGTCCGTCAAACAGTCGTCTGCGTGGACCTACAAGAAAATAGCCTATGTCCGTTTTCGAACCTTATGCTATAACTACCTATCCAAAAATGCAGCTCCATCTGTTCAGCCGACCAACAAATACGCCCATCCCCGTCCCCATTCCCAGCCTCATCCCTATAAGCGGCCCCTTCCCCATCCCCATCCCGATACCAAATGTCATTTTAATATGAACACGCCCATCCACGTCCCCATCCCCGTTCCCTCCCTCATCCCCATCCCGAACCCCATCCTCACCCCATCCCATCCCAACCCCCATCCCGATTTCAACTTTCATCTTAATATGGACACGCCCATCCCCGTTCCCAGCCTCGTCCACATCCACATCCCATCCCCACCTGTCCCCACCAAATCCCCACCCATTCCCACCCCATCCCCATCCCCATCCCGATACCAATTGTAATCTTAATATTAACATGCTTATCTCCGTCCCGTCTCCGTTCCCAGTATCATCGCCACCCCCACCCCCATCCCCACATCTATCCCCACCCCTATACCAAATTTAATTTTAATATGTACAGCCGTTACAAAGTTAAGGAGAAAAAAACGTACTATCACTAAAACTTAGTTGTTTTTTTTTTATACTAACGGGAGCTGATTTTGAAAAAACTGTGACACCCGTATCTTCTTATTTTTATAGTAGAATATGTATACCAAGTTTTGTATCAATCGAACCAGAGAATAAAAAGTTTCATACAAACTTTAACACCCCATTTAACCCCTTTCGGGGTTGATTTTCGAAAAATCCTTTCTTAGTGGGCGTTCACACCTCTCCAAAAACATACCCTACAAATTTCAAGTCTCTACGTTTAGCGGTTTGGGCTGTACGTTGTCTATATGTCAGTCAGTCAGTCAGTCAGTCAGTCAGTCAGGACAAAGCCTTTTATAGTTATAGATTAGTTAGGTATAGATTTAGAGCATTAAATAGTGTTACTATTGAGACCAATAGAACAATCATTTTTGTTTTATTCATACGGGAATACTCACGTTTAATTAAATCGGATACTCCGACTATAGTTTCGATCACATCCGGTGACCTTTTTCAAAGAGTGAAAACAGAGCCCGACGCGCGTGCAGCTGCGTTCTGCTTAACAAAAATGTGTCAAAACCACGTCAGTTTTCATAATAGAACAATCGTTATCACTATAAAAGTATATATCATCAACTCTCAAATTTATTGCTGGAAGTTCAATATTCACGTTTTATTTTTGTTGTTTTTGTCGCTTTTATATAAATTATGAAAAGATTTCTCTAATTGCTTTGAGTAATGTTTGTTAACGACAAAGTTTATTTAACAAGACTTTTATTATCTCTTAGCCACGTGGCTACAAATGAGTTGTAAGAATGACCAGTCTGATAAAATCCAATGTGACTATTTGAAATAGTCACTATCAGGATAAGAACATAAGAAATATTGCAATTTTATTCATGTCAGATGTCCGGCAACTCATTATGAAATTACTTGCCTATCATCCTATCATAGTAAAGCCGTTGACAGTTACCGAGTGCGTTAAACTAAAGACCTGTAGCGAACATTACCGGACCGATGTAGGCTGATGATGATTATTGTGAAGCAAGATAAGGTTATAAATATTCTTCAAAAGTTTATATCAATCAAGAATTCTCTTTTACTTTTAAATAATCGGGTTAAGGTAGTAGAGTTAGAGTAGTATATATAAAAAAAAACACTAAGACAAGATTGTATTGAAGGCTTTTGTATAGCTCGTGTGAATAAAAAGTTTATTTAAAACAGGGCATGGTACATGTACCAAAAGGTCAGTATGGTTGTTTGTAGACAATACGAACATCAGCTAAACGAACTGTCAATAAGTATCTGGTTACAAATCGCACCGAATCTTTCGTAATCCAAGTCTTCAAACGGACTCGGCAGTGAAGTGGAACAAGAGATAAATCACTTCATCTACGTCTATAAATAGAAGACAGAAACACAGCGTTGGAAAATACCTGATAAGCGGAGATAAAATCCGAGATTTCTATTAATATTTCTCTTATTGGCTCAGTGGGGCGTGAGCAAGAAATGTCGCGGTTCTTTATTTACTCAGAATATATAAACGTAGTAAAGTTTGGATATTACCGCTATCAAGGCGCTCGTGGAATTTGTATGTAAATGTAATTAATGAAGCACAACGTTGCGCAATGAACTGAAAAGGTTAAAAAACCCAACGCTTTAAAAATGTATTATGTAGCGGGGGGATGTTGTTGTCTTGCGGTCGAAAATATTCAGCACGTCTTGCCAAATTATGTTCGGTTTTACAAACTTTGCAGAGATCACATTCTTCTTCTTCTAAAGGTCTTGGTCTAAAAGAGGGCAGGGTCGGATGATATCCTTACTAGTAAGTAAGTATTGAGAAACTTATTCTTTAAACAAAAAAAACTTTTAACCAGTTTTAGGTTTCATCATTAACTTCAGCATTTACCTTCGATAAGATCCGGTAACAAAACACACATGTCCTTATAGTGTTTTACTTAGTTTGTGATTCATAACAGATCAATCTAAATCTCATAACAGAGAAGAGTGCTGTTTTTTTACCGGAGACCAATACACTAAAACCTAGAGTTTCAAGCAGCTGCACCAGCAAAAATTTACAGAAAATCAAAGCAGGAAAAAGAGCAACGCACGAGCGCATCGTAGAATTTCACACTGCTTAAATTCAAAATGTTAATTGGCACTGATAGAACTGATGGACTACGACGACGCTTACCACCAGACAAACGATTTACTCGCCTTCCCATTCAATCACATTTAAAATACTGCATCTCTGATCTTGCGGTATCAGGATATACGTGTTATTTGCGGATTGAAAACACATTTGTTTTCTTAGCACTTTTAATACTAACCAGCAAGTACCACCAATACTGGATCAAGTCATATTTGGTCACTGGACCAGTCCACTTCCTTATTAAACATATTACCCTCGATAAGATCCGATAACAAAACGCAGATGTCGTAATTCACTCTTGAAATGCGCAAACTCATCGCAATACCAACAAATAGTAAAGCTACGCAAACTATCTGAATTGCTGGTATTAAAACGCTAATCGGAGCGGTTTTTTATGTAAGCTTGTGTCTATTTACTTGTATTACATTCTAGGACGATTGTTTTTATTAGTGTCAAGGTGAATTGAGACGGAATTTATGACGGAAGTTTGAAGAGTTGGATATTGGGCTGGGTTGTGGAATTCGGGAGAGAATTTAGAGAATGAAGTCGCGCAGATGACGCGTATAATACATTTATGTATTGTATAACAATGGGGCTGTCACGTGACCACATTATTTCTAGAATAGTCTAGACTGGAATTTGTTCGCATCTGTGGCTCCCAAATAGGCTTAAGCGCAGATACACTTTGGACGCTGTATAAATCATCTCTTGTAGATGGTAATGGGCCAATGATGATGACAATATTTACAGCCGTAATATTCAAAAGTAGAATGGAAATATTATCTTCTTTTTGGAATGTTAATCAAATGGATAAAAATATCAAGAGCGTAACAGTTATTTTTGCTTTAAATCATCCCCCCCCCCCCCCCCCCACTCTACCAACTCTACCGACAAACCAACCCAACTCCTTGGCTGTGCGTTGTATGTCAGTCAATCAGTCAGGACAGAGCTTTTTATAAATAATGATTGATTGAAAGACAATACTGAAACATTCTACAAACTTAGATTCAATATAGAAATCTGAAATCTGCAATCTTGCGACGACAAATGAACCTGAGACACTGCTGACTAAAAATAAAGTAAATCAAACGTTTTTCAACTTACATTATATTACACGAAGGTTAAAGAATTTCAGTCCGTTCGAAAAGGGAGAATCCCTTCACCACAAGAGCAAGAAACGGTCATTTTTAAATATACTTCAAAGACGTAATAACAAACTGACCTTAATTATTTCATCGTAACCGCAATATTCTTTGGAAATCATTGAAATAGCGGCACGTACACAATACAAACTGTGTCTTATAATAATAATTGTAGGTCGCACTATAAATTATGTTAGGATACTGAGTTTCGAAATCATGTCATAACGCTGTTTTTCCAAAACTTTTCTGTTGTATTTTTCGTATAAAGAAACAAAACACAAATAAATGTTAGATCTCGTGTGGTAGGTCGTCTAAATAGTTACCACTATCAGATATACTGCGACCAAGCAGTAGTGTGCAAACATTACTGTGTTTCGATATGAAACTGCAGTAAGAGCGAAATTACAAGGCTAATAAGACTTACCATCGAATGGTTCAAGGCAATGAGCGCCAGTGCACAAAAAGTACAATCTGGGCCTCTTCTAGGCTAGAGAGAATAGGTTTCTTTTAGATCAACGTGTTCCACCCTCGGCCACACCGTCGCTTACCACCAGTCGCGTAGGTGGACAAACGTAGATCTATTTACGTTAAAACACCCTGAACTTCTTTGTTACACGATATTCTACAATGGTTATGGGTAAGTTATCACTTGCCATTAGGAGAGCGTCTTGAAGGTCTTGGAGATACCCAGGTCACCAGGCATATAATCATTCATTACTCCAGAGGGAACCATGCATGGACCATTTTGGCATGCGTGCGAAACGCCGGAAAACACGTCAGTTTTAATAAAGACCAAGAACATGAAAGTAAGTGTAGTTGAACTAACCTGAGCGCCTAACTCAATCAATTCTCGTCCAAACCATAACAACTGGTGCAAGACTTTCACCGGACGAAACTGTGATAACAACCGCGATTATTACACTTTCTGCAATTTGCTCCGTGGCGGTCTACCTCGGTCGCCGGGTCTCGTACAACTGAGTATACAATGGCCCGCCTACGTCACCATGGGATCGCTCCATCGCCACGGAATTGACGGCAATGCGACAACGACAATGAGAGCCTCTCACAAACTATTACACACATAAGTTTTATAAGCTTTGCTCACTGTGCCTGGCGACTCGGTGCGGCCGTGGTGGCAGCCGCATTCGCAGGTCGTGCCTGAATGGAGCAGGCTTTAGATACGATAGATAGAAACTCTTTACTGTGTAAACCAGAAAAGAAAACTAGCGTATAAAAATACCTTTAAACTGTATCAAAAGTGACATGGTTTTCCAACTTTATCACGCGTGCTGAAAAACTTTCTCAAGAAATTTCCCATACTCAGATGACCTATTGGTCCATGTTTGCTTTACCTCCTCGTACGCACTAGGCCAAAATGTCACATGTCTTTAGTATACGTCCGAGTACACAGGTTCATGACGTGAATTACGTACGTATTCTAAGATATAATAGTACTCATCATTATGAACAACTGTTGCTATGAAAATTGACCTAGTCAGTGAAATAAATATCTGCTGTTCCATATAAACATGACATTCAGTCTTTACGAAATGTATGGAACAGCTGTTTTTTTTCATGATTTCATAGTTGGTCCAACAGTAAAAGTTGTTGATAACGATGAGTACTATTATATCCTAGAATATGTCCGTCGCCACGCAAATAGCCAAAAAGTGGGGATGCGCAGAAATATAAAAATATCATTAAACTTGCCAAATATACTGCACGGAAGTGTACACTACAGAAAACCGAAGGCCCTACCTATTCTCTCTTCAGTGATGTACACGACATACCTGCGCAGGATCACCCCTTCCATGCCGACAATTTGACAACTTGTTTGGCGGCTACTGTAACTCTGCTGTTACGACAAGGGCGTCGCAAAGAGTCGGAGAGTATTACAGTCTATCGCAGTCGCATAGGTATACTTAGAGTACCTATACTTTAACATATTCTGTGATAAAGCTTCGTAGTTCCCACACAATTTTGTTACAAACAAAAGCGTACAAAGCCAGTAATTAAACTCAAATAGATTTAATTGCAGAAGAAAACGTGGCCGTTCTCGCGGAGCCACGAGATAGAAAACAGAAATGTCTTCCAATAGGCAGGTAATTGTTTTTCTCAAACCTGTTTTCATAATAAAAATAGGATCAACAAACCGATCTGACCAAACGGACATTTCTTTTACTCACGTATCTAAGTGATTAATCTTCCAGATGAACACAGAAAACATAATAGTTCAACTACGCCAATGGTGGACGTACTATAGTCAAATTGTCCTATGCTCTTATTATCGATTCCAGAAATAAAACCAAAGGTTGACAAGAAAGAGTATAAACTTATGTTATAAAGCA
Source organism: Erannis defoliaria (assembly GCA_905404285.2). Lineage (NCBI taxonomy): Eukaryota > Metazoa > Arthropoda > Insecta > Lepidoptera > Geometridae > Erannis > Erannis defoliaria. The sequence continues at coordinate 1,664,197 of FR990066.1, read as the reverse complement.
AGCGTCCCGGCTCCCTGAAAATTTTAGACGACGATTTTAACTATCGGGAAGATTCTTCCCAATTGGTAAAAATCGTTGGTCATAAAAGTAAGTATCTTAAAGATTGAGGGGTCAGCCAGCCCTAAAGTCAAAGCTAACGTACCGTCCGAATGCCTCTGACATAAAAAATCGGTCTATACTCACGGTATAGACCGATTTTTTATGCCTTTACGCAGAAGTAAACAACACTAATACAACACAATCACGTTGTTAAATCCGAAAGCTCATCCCCGTCTCGTGGTACGCATGCGTCATATATGAAATAATTTTATTATGATCGCTCTGGCGCCGCATTTTCCCGACGGCTACGCAAGTGACGTCACATTACGCATCTGCCTCTGATAGTTCACTGTGATTAACTGTTTTGCGAATTGTGATATTAATAACTGTAATGATGTCATGGGCACAGCGCAAAGCTGTGTGCTTGCTGATAATTTAATAAATATGCAATTAAAAACGAATTCCCGATATGTTTCCCGATTAGGAATAAATATGGGTTGTTCGTGAACTATTCTACTTCGATACTCGCTTATACGGGTGACGTAATGCGTTACGTACGTGACTATTATAGTTTTAAATAATCGGTATTGAAACGAACATTTCGTTATCGTATCGAAACTATGATCAAGGATACAGAAAATTTTTACTTATCTAAAACTCAGACAAAACGCGCTGGTTAACGTTCAATTCGGACTTACCACCATTACCATTTGTACCGTCTGCCGAAATAAGAAAAATAAGAAAACGAAATTCTTACGATTAGGTGACCTTTTCGAAAATTTCCTAACAGCTACGCAGTACCTCGGGTTCTTGCTACGAATTTTCCCGATGGCTACGCGCTGACGTAACGTGCTACAAGGCCGCCTACGTCCGTCGTAGACGTAGGCATCTGATAGTAACAGATGCTCTAGTTTTCTAGTGTTGTCAATGTTATCTTTATGGCCCCCGCTTCCGAAAGCTGATACTTCAGAATAGATAGATAGATAGATAGAAACTCAATAGAATATTGAATATTGTATCATAGAGATTACCTGCAATATCTATGTTATCACACTTAATTAATAATATGCCAGTGTTAGTAGGTGCATAATTACGTGCGCTTAAGTTGTTAAGTTAAGTAAGTTGCACCTAGGGTTACCATCTGACAGGCATTTGCCGCATTTGACAGGCATTTTACGGTTTAGACAGGCGTGCGGCCGGCGCTAAGCAGAGACAGGCATTTTTGATTTCCGCGTTACCGCGGTATCACGCAGAACGGTTACAGTACACCTAAAGTATTTTTTACAATAGACAGGCATTTTTTTGAAAAATCAGGCATTTTATACGTCCTGAACAGGCATCCTCCCTTACACAGATGGTAACCCTAGTTGCACCTATCCCAGCCCAGACAAGCTTCACGAAAGCTAGTTTTAATGGTATGGACACGTGAGGCACCGAGAAGACGACCATTAAAATCGCCCTAAAACTGATACGGGCAAACAATACCGAGGACGCTCAAAAGCTACTTGATGGGGAAATCATCAACAAACAAACAACATACCAGCGAAGGTCTATGATAACAGTTGACATTAATGACAGTGCCAAAGGGCGCAAACAAGGACCGACCCGAAATGATCTGGAAATAGGTACGAAGAAAGAAGAAAAGGTGCATAGTTAAAAAAAGCTTATTGAAAAGCTTAATAATGTTGTAGCTTTTATTGTATACTAGAGGTCGCCCGCGACTTCGTCCGCGTAAACAGTCCCTGTCAAAAAAATATTGAATACAGCATTTTTTTTAAATGAACAGATGGATAGATTGAAAAGCTTTTCATAACTACCGTGATAATATGACGTCATAACTTTGATGGATTGTTTTGTCGAAATTAATACAGATGTTTTTTAATGGTCCAAGGATTTTGTCCCATTAATAACTCTAATAATAGTTTTCAAACCCTTTACAAACGAATTGATTGATTTAATTTACATGATAGTATCATTATTTAGCGATTTTGGGTGATGGCGTGACGTGTGTCGCTGTGGAAATATCGCGATTAGATTTTGTAACAAATATTTACATGAAGGTTTGTTTTTCTCGCTGTAAAGCAATGGCAGAAGTGTTTTCATTGGCACGGGAAGTTGGTGTTTGAGGCCGTGTTATGGACGTGTTTATGTACTAGCCTGTCACTCAATGTACTACAACGATCGGATTCGTTCGTAGCCTCTTCATTTATGCGTGTCATTGTTTGTTCAGGGGAACTTTCGGCACAAAGAATCTTAGTGACCGCTGGGAGTGTATTAGGTTTGTTATATAGGAAGCAATCTTAACTCTACAGCGCCGTTAGACGTATATATGACTAGATTGCAGAGAAAAAGAGTGAATCGGTTTCTTCTGGGTACGCGTGCTCCATCGTAAACTGCATCTCCACATAACATCAGGCAATATGGCATTCAAAAGCAAGACAGCATTCCATGTTTAAAAAAAATGCAACTATTACTTTGAATAGTTTTCGCATATGTGCCGTGCTTGGAGGATTTAGCTCCTCTCTCTACCTTATCACTGGTTTATGTAGTGTTCTTATTATATTTTTTATACAATGTGACACTCTTATCATCCTTTTACTCCATTGAGAAGATAGGATGAGAAACAGAAGTATTATAAGGTCAAAGCGAACGGGTCGTTTCGCATGAAAGACCGCATTAAAACATTAAATTGCCCCATTACAAATATGCAAATGTAACATGTGTCTAAAAAATACGAGTCGAATTGCGAACATTCCTTTTTTTGTCGGTTTAAAAATAAACAGATTTAGTTTTTTTGAACTTTGTGCTCCTTTGTTTATGATCCTTCGAAGATTTCCCCTTCGTCAACAAAATGGCATCAGTTTTCCATGCCATTTCATATATTTATTTTCTTACAATGTTGACCGTTTTATAAGCTTTGTGTAGGTATTCGCTGTCAGGCGCAACATTTTCAAACAATATTATAAAAACACTTTTGAGGACAGACATAACTCCGTCTCAGATTTTACTAAAATAGATAAATGTGACACCGTCTGCTAACAACCTCGTGGCAATGAATGCAGACACCTCCAAGGGTGTTCCTGGTTAATAAATATATTTTTTTAGAACACAAATACTATAATTACTATTATGACATTTTGATTGACATGATTAAATATTTGGAGATATCTTTAAAAAGAGATCCCGTCCGACTGTTGGGTCGTTGGTCTTTTTAGTAAACTAGAAGAGAAACTAACTTTTTATTTTGTTATTATTTATTTATGTACGGTACTAGCTGCGCCCCGCGGTTGCACCCGCGCGATGATGTTGATTCAAAATAGCCTATAATTATATGTTATTAAGGGAAATAAGCTATCTCTATTCCGAGTGTCATCCCAATCCGTTCAACCGTTTCGGCGTGAAGAGTTAAGAAACATACACACACACACCGACAAACTTGCGTGTTTATAATATTAGTGTGATTTATTTATTTCCGCCTGATACTTCTCAGTAGTCACTGCTACACATATACACACTCAAGGCCGTCTTAAACTATGCTGGCGCCCTTGCCCAATCAATCAAAACCAAAACAATCAATCAATAAAACCTCAATTGATCAAGATTTTGGGGCTGTTTTGGAAAGTAAAGAACTATACTAACATTATTCTACTGTTATTTTTTTTGCCTTAAATCGATCCTAACTAAGCCAAATAAGTCAATATCAACTCATATGATAAGGATTTTTTATATTTCTAAAAGAAAAAAGCCAAAGTTTGACTCGATTTTATTCTAATTTGGTTAAGACAAAAGTCAGTTTTATTTTCTACCCGGGTGCAAACTGTTGTGTTGTGTTGTGTGTTGTGATAAATTGTCGGTCCTCCAGTGCACCCTGATGATGGGGGCTCTGGGCACGGGCCCCGTGTGCCCTTATGGTAAAGACGGTACTGTACACACTCTTATAACCTATTATGATTATTTTATATTCTGGGAAATTGTTAGACATTGCCACAGATAAGTATATTAATAGAACATGAAAACATCCTGTTTTTGTTTCTGTAGGTACCTATGTCATTTGTATTTTTTCTCTTTAGATGATTTAGGCATTACATGTTGGACTTTTTAATAAACGTAGAGGACCTAGAACAGTTAATCCGTCTTTTGTCTTTATCCACCGAGTTACAAATTGTAAAGAAAGGAAAAGACGGATTAACTTATTTCGAATATATTTCACGTTTTTAATTATAAAAAAATATGTCATGTATGTAAAAAATATGTATAAGTAGTGTATCCATAGTAAAAATAAGCTAGTGTTGTAGAAACAGGTAAGTATTATATATTTTTTTGGGATTCGGAAAACTGAATCGGTCATAGTTTTGTATTTTACGAGTAATGTGAGAAAGTACTCAAAAATCGAAGTTTCACATTCACGAATTTGCGTATCCGTCAAATGTATGCTTAGATAAAAGTGGTCCTATCTACTACAGTGTAAGGTCGACGATCGACCACAATAATAAACGTGCTTGAATTGTAGAGTAACCCCGCTTTAAATTCCGTCTGTATGTACACAGGTGTCTTACTACATGGATTCCACGACCGAGCAGACAACAGGCGCACGCGCCACAATGCTAGACCACATTTGATCAAACAACCGATATTAACGATTAAACACACAATTTACGTGTATTTGTTCGTCCGAATTAATCCAACCGTGACGTCAAATAATTGCGAAAAATATTTTGAAAGTTACACAAACGTCATTATTATGTAGGTAAGTACGTATGCTGGTATTTTGGAAAGACAAAACAAGATAGCACGAGTACTAATTTATTTTAAAGACACAGCGTAAGCTATAGTTCCATACCATTAAACACGCCCAATCTTTGATATAAAAATCCTCACCTTTATTCTTAGGCAGATATTCTGAAGCTTTGGGCTTCTGAGGTAGGTTGTAGGCTCCTTACTACAAAGATGTATGAAACTATTGATTCATTATGGGCGGTCTACGCGCCCATGTACTCGTATGCTGAAAAGCCCAAAATCAAAAACACAGCCAGTAACATTTATCGAAAGAAATAGAAAGAAGAGAAAAATAACGCAACGAAAAATAAAAAATAAAAATAATAATTATTTTGAGGAAAGCGGTGTTAGATAACAGTATAGCAAAGATTACATTGTTGTGATTAATTCAGGCGTTACTTTGTCCATTGTTACCAAAATTTGTTTTTAATTTCTAGTGTTTGTAGTTTTCATTATTTATTACTATAGCAATATGGTCGGTTATTTATCACAAATAAATCTACGTTTGGTAACGTAGATTTAGAGGTAAACGACGCTATAGCGAGGACGGGACACGACGGTTTTTGTAAATAGTTGTTTATTTAAAAACTGTTCCTTGATTTTAAAAGAGAATGGTTGTGTTAGAGTATATAGTTTTATAGATCTTCAACTTAGTTATATAACGTAACTTTTCTAGTCTAAAGAAGTCTAGAATCTTCAACATATTTTTACGTCATCAATTTTAAAGTACAGGCGATCGACCTGAAATAACAACTCTAATGCAATATAACCATATCTAACAAATCGTGATCAGGTAATTGCATCACTAATTGTTGACGTCGTATATTACTCTATTTTCGTTCTTAAGTATAGGCTCTTAAGAACTGTGTATTTGTACAAATGAGTTCATCAAATAAAACTGTTAGCAGTTTAGCGCGTTTTGTAAAAATCATGCTCTAGTTTAGATTTAGGCGCAGTTTGGCGCTCGACTTGAACTCAGTGTGCAAACTGTATGGTATTTATTAAATTACATGTCAGTAGGTACTTTACAAGCTGAAGTAGCAGTGGACCGGCCATATCTGTCGCAGAACCTATAATCGTTGGAGTACACGTGTTCTAGAGCATAGACCACGAATCCCCAACCGTAGCGTAGGACTTTTTTCTGTGACTTCAAGAACTGACGACTCACAAGATAGTAATGGAAGTAGAGGCCTTGAGAGAGGCCTATGTTCAGCCAGCAGTGGATTGTGATTATATTATTATGCTGAACTATGATATTTTGATGATAAAGACCGTGTAACAGTATAAACCGTGGTAGCCTAATCCGGAGACTGCACGATTTAAAATCGTGAGGTCGCGGGTTCAAAACCCATGTCCGTACCAATGAGCTCTTTGGAATTTATGTACTGATGTGCATACACTCTGGCTTTCCGGTGAAGGAAAACATCGTGAGGAAACCTGCATACGTCCGGAGACAAAATTCAATGGCGTATGTGGCGTATGTGGTGGATGTCCCAATCGCCCTTCGAGTGTAGGCCAAACTGCAGCAGTCGACTATTTAAAAAAGGCTGATAATGATGTGAAAGACTGACGCAGTAGTATAACACTCTTTATATTATATATGTGTACAATGCAGTATCATCAATATGTGTTAATGGTTTCCCTTCCCATAGAGCCACAGACTCCCACCGCGTACAATAACTTCAGTTATCGAGCTGCAGAATAACAACCCGTTACCGCATGCAATGTTGAAGGCTGTGTCGCTATCAATTTGTGAGCACATCGACAGATAACGGTGCATGCCAGTACGGTAACTACATTCAAGGAATGCACTTGGCTACCGATGCCGCAGATTCTATGATAGTTTTTCGGGCAGCTACGCGTTGGTCGAGTGGGTACTTCACGAGCTTTGTCGGAATGTCACTTTACAAAAAAAACCTTACTGTGGCCACAGATTAAATATGATAGAAGCTCCAACTGAATCTCCTGTTCATCATCAGCCAGAAGACGTCAACCGCTGAACGAAGGCCTCCCCCTTTATAATGATTGCCAAAGGCTTGACGGTTTTTGTTATAGAAATATAGACCAAAAAAACAACCGAGACCAAGAATTTAACGTGCCATCCGACCCATCGTAGCGCGCAGAAGTAAATTCCATCAAAAACCACCCATCCGAAGATTCACCTACATTCTTTACATTCGTTGTCTGTGCTTACGATCAACCTATCATAGACCACTGCTAGACGTACACGCCCGTCCTTTTCCCATCTGCCCCGATAACGGGGCAGGGGCACCGGGGTGGATGGGACCAGGTCCACGCCACCAGCCCAACCTTCGGCTTTCGAACCACTGCCAGCTATCCTTAATACTACGTATATCTTCACTCCATCGATTCTCAGGGCGTCCGCTGAGTTTACTAATTCGTTGTATTGCATTTAATGGTATAAATTACACATGCTAGAATAAATTTCCAAGATAATTGAAACGAAAGCTATTTTAATGACAGCTTGATATGCTTCAACGTCGGTAGGCGACGACAGATGCAGATACGGTCACTCATTCCAGAGTAATTAAATGAAAGAATCTATTGAATGTACCGATCTCTCTAACTATCTATCTTTGGTTATGGACTCTGTGGTATGGCTGCAATTTCACCAATGTCGCGTGTATAGCTGAGACAAACGCTGATAGGATTGGCCGGTGGTTAAGATTTAAACTGACCGATCTCTCTATATTCTGTTCATTATTATAATCGTTTTTTGACAGCTCATACAAAGTTGACGACAAACTTTGTAAAGCGCCTAGCAATTTATATGCCATACAAATAAATACGTTTGATCTAGCGTTATCTCTTTACAAGGTTACCTCACCAACGGTTACGGTTAACATAACCTTGTAGGTAACATAATACATAGTGTATAGTATCATCGTCAGCCGGAAGACGTTCACTGCTGGACGAAGGCCTCCCCTGGGGTGAATGCAGTTTTAAGACATATCCAGGTCGAGTGTGTATATTGTTACTAATAAATTAGTATCTTAGCTTGATTTGATTTAAAATGATTTAGCAATCGATTGCCCTCGAATTTTAATATTTTTACGATAAAGGCCGAAGCGAGCGTGACAAAATTTGACAGAGGAGTGGCGTGTAATCACATCATGGGACGGACATAGAATATAATTATTATCAGTTCTTTGGCGTTACATAACTCCGTTTGTAGTAATCGGAGAAAATAGCTTTCTTGCTTGAATTTGTTCCGGTTATTTCAAGATGGCGGAGGAAGCACAGGAAGGTGATGAAAACTTGGATTTTTCATTTATACAATATTAAAAAAAACTACCGGACCTTTTGTGGGATGACCCTACATATGTAGTTGGCCTCTATTTACTGGACCACGACTTTGAGTTGCAAACTGACAAGCTAGAAAAACAGCGAAGCTTAGCTAGTTTTGAGATAGTGTGATCACTTTGATCCGTGCCTACCGATACTAGCTGTGACAAGCTGATCAATCATGACGATCATTCAGTCTTGACTCTTGACATTAAGCCTTCGATTGCGGCTATCTTGAACAATAAATCTATTAGTAAATTAAACTATTCGTATGCCTTTATAGTTCAAACTGTTTTGCACGTGGCGGGACGTATTTCTTCACGAATATCTTCTGATTACATCTGCCCCAATCTAAAATGTTCTCGTTTCTAGATCTTAACTCTCTGTCTCAGTCATTTGCATACAGGATGACAGAATGAAACCTAAATCGAAAACTTTGCAATTGAAAGTCAACCTTGACAGTAAACTAAGGTAAAAGTGTTTTAAAGAGTTGTTGTCTCTTAGCTAAAATGCAAGGAATAGATGCAAAACATAAAGATTTCAGTTCTTGAAAAAAAAAAATGACTTAGATTTCTTCTGAATTTACGTGACTACTTGGCCCTGTCCTATGCGAGGTCAGCCTAAATAATATACAAATGATAACAAAATTGCATTCATATCAATTTTTCACCTCAACTTTATCAGTTATCTATTTGACATAAATTGCAATAAAAAACTTTAAGCCGGCCTCAATAGTTATCTATAAACAATGACCAATATAAAGACTACATGCCATGATCTATGCTACGTACATAATGTCATATCATAATTCATGTACACATAAAAGTCAGTCAGTCGATCCAGACAGCCTTCGGATGGGTGACCGTGAGTGGCATTATACTTATGAGCGCGTGGTCGCTGGACACCTTAAATTGTTAGTCCCGGTTGTATGTTCTATATTTCTACTAGAGGTCCCCCGCGACTTCGTCCGCGTATGGAAGAAATCCGGCCCGCTCCCAAATACTCGTATCTTCCATACCGCTGGGTTAATTACTAATTTTTTGTTCCCCATATACACCACGTTAGCTCAACCCTAGCAATAAATAAATTGTTTTTGAGTTCAATAATCTATCCAAATACCAATTTTTCATTCATCATTATAACATCAAAAACAAATAATTTCCTTAGTTCGTCCACCTCCTTAGGTCATCCCTGTCAAAAAATATAGAATGTACCAATTTTTAATTTAAATGAACTACCCAAATACCAATTTTCATCGGTATAACTTCAAAAACAGTATTCAGTGTAGCGGTCTAAGGGGGAGGCCTTCGTTCAGCAGTGGACGTCTCCGGGCTGATGATGATAAACTTCAAAAACAAATAACTTTCCATACAAAACTTTTATATCCGATTTCACCTCCTTAAATCAACTCTGTCAAAAAATATTGAAAACTACATTTTTTATTTTAAATTAACTATCCAAATACATATTTTTACAACTAAAAGTTCAAAAACAAAGGACTTTCATTTGAATTTCGAAAAATACTATCTTAGTATACCCCTACGCACTAATACAAATGTACCCTCCAAATTTCAAGTCTGTACGACCGGCACTTTAAGCTGTGCGTTGTCTTGTCAGTCAGTCAGGACAGAGCCTTTTATTATACTTATTAGATAGTCGAAAAAGATAGAAGATAGATAGATAGATAGATAACTACAACCGTCTAACCATGACAGAGGACTTCGGGCGGCACGTTAACTCTGATAATATGATTCGTATAGGTAGGAAAGTGTGAAGTCTGAAGTAACATTAACTGAAACCTGATATAAACTGGATATAACTGGACTGCTATTAGGCATACTGTTATCGGGAAAGCACACACCAAATAAGAAAATAAATACGTGAGTTGCTTCACGATAATTATAAACCACGTGCCATCATTTACAGCTACACAAAGCATAAATCAACTTTTGTTAATATCGTTTTCCTGAAACAATGTAAAATCCTGGAAATATATGATTTACAGAACATCATAATAAATACATTGAAATATTACTAGTTAATTAATACTATTTTTTTTGTTTAATTGGATAATATAGCTGCAAGTACCTAAGACTAAACTATAACTAAAGATTAAGCTACAACTAAAGATTAAATTCTGACAAACTGTCCATTCACATTATATTTATATGAAGTGTTGCCACAGTTGAGCATTTCTATATCATAGACAGTATGAAGAACCCACCAGTTTCCAAAGCTTCGGTTTTCGACTCCAAACGGTACTGTCCAGACATACTCTCTTCTAAAAATAACGAATTAAATATCCATGTTAAGAGTCACGAAAATAAATCAAAAGAAAACTGTCTTATTCACTAGATATGTGTATAAATATTATACCGTCTCGCCTTGAACCTAACCTAGACAGCTTGCAGCCACTCGTGATAGAGGCCATTCTACAAAACCTGATCGATTATAAATCATATGTCCGCGTAGCCGGTTATAAAAATACGCCCATAATATGATACTCTGTATATGTAGAGCTTGATAGGTAGCCAATCATATATCGGTTATAGAAAATATTATGCCTTGCTTTGTATACAGGGTGATTGTTTCGCAGACCGAATACTTGGGGCATGTTCAAACAGGATCCTGACCGTCTTTCAAGCGTTATAATAATAATAATAATTTATTTCATTACCAAAAATATAACTTATAGTTATTTTATTATCTAATTCGAATAATATTATTTGTAATTTAATTCAATCAAAACATCAAACATTTCATATTAATAAATTTAAGGTTGACAACTAATAAATGAGTAGAATACAAAAGCATAATAATTATAGCACAAAATAAATTAAAATAACTGATTTGTGACCCTAGCTCTCACAGCGTTGCATTAATTGAGTGAAATTTAATGCTGTGTTGGTTCAGGCGTTACTTTGCATAATTTTGTTTCATAATAATTTGGTTATATAGTTCATTTGCTAATGATGACTGTAAAGCGGAGAAATATTAATTTGTAACTTATTATTGAGTTATTTCTCCGTTGGGACATTAAAAAGCTGATTTCTGAAATACACGTCTAAACAAACTTTTTTTTGTGATTTTGATTTCTTAATACTTACAGACTTTTGACAAACAAACAATTTCAAATAATTCTATGAAAGATACAAAAATATTTCTACACTTTGCGATGCATTCCTGGAAAAGTTGATTAGTGTTTTTTAAGCACATCATATTAAAATATTTCTTCTTTAAAATGGCTTCATCATCGTCAGCCAAAAGAGATGATCTTTTGGCTGACCAGGCCAGCGATGCTTCCCCGTTAACTGGAGGCGTTGACATAATCCCTACGCTTGGCAGGCGGCTTGGGGATCGCAGAATGTTCACCACCGTTAACCGAGAGGAAGCTAATCAGCCCGTCCTCCGGTGGTTCTGGATGCAGTTTTAGGACTTACCCAGATCCAAAAATGCAAAGTGGCTTACCACGCCCAGAAAGGTCACTTTCTGCGAACCAATCATTCTGTACAGATTTTGATCGATCGCCAATTATATACAGCGGGGTTACGGACCATATGGCTGCGGCCGTGTGAACCGACACAGCCACGCCCATGGGAGAATTATCACTATCTATTTTGGTATTACGAAACGAGATAAGAGCAATAAATTCGGAGCTTAGACACTGATAACAGGTCAATCTTTATGACTGTACCTACTTTTTATACACATTATATGTTTGGTGTTATATGAGACAGGATACGATGCGAAATTTTGCTTGGTAGTCATTCCACTCTATTGACTCTATTATCTTCATCAATACTACTATTCCAATCTATGAGTATTCATAGGTTAGGTGAAACAACCCCGTGGATGCCCAATAGCTACTTGGTGGATAAATCTTTAAAAAAAAACAAATAAACATACCAGCTGACATTAAGGACTTAGCCGAATGGCGCAAACATATTCACAGGGTTGACCCCAAAAAGAAAGAAGAACGAACATATCTGGGAAGAGGCACGGGGAAAGACGAGGATAGGTTGGGCACAGAAGAAATAATAGTGGTTGGGGCAAAAATATGCACCTTGCAAATATCTACTACCTTCGTCACTTAGAACATCGCGTGAGCAGTCGTAAACTTAGAATTTCAATTATAAAAATAACTACATATATAATTAAAAACTCAAGAGCAAACACATCAAAAACAACTATTACAGTTATATTCGTAAACATGCAAGTAATAACAGAGGAAAAGAACACGAGAACATAAAAAGAAAACAAAAATCTGAATATCATTCCAAGCAATGTTCACCAAAGAGATAGTTAAAAAACTTTATCAGTCCATTAATACCAATTGGATAAGCATTCGCAAACAATTCGAAACAATGAATTTAATCGACATGCAACAGGACTTTGAGCTTTATTTCAGAGAGATTGAATAAGAAATTGGCTTGCACTACGACTTGCTTGATACGGACGGAGGTGGAGTAGCGTTCAATTGATTTAACCTTCTTTATATTAAAAAGAGAGATAAGGTACCGTACTTGGACGAGATAATGGAAGCCAATGCATTTGGTTTCATTCCGTAATGGAAATGACCTTAATGAAAACTCTTCGAAAACATTCGTTATACCTTATCGGTATTGAGCATTTTACTTGTACGTGTTTATTTTTACAAATACTGGTTGCACTGCCGTTTTGCCCCCGTAAATAGAGACCACAATCAACAGTCATCATCAGCCTACCACTCTTACAGATCGTCACATAACACGATCTTCTGCTTTACGCATCCACTTGTCTTGCCCTCTTTCCCACGTCGCCCTACTCTAAGTTTGTCTACAATACAATACATCTTATACTACACTAGAAATATGTATAAATCAAGTTACTTACAACTAATTAGGGTACTTTATTCGGCAGTACAAGAGGCGGGCTTATCGTCGTAAGCGATACGATGACTTCCCAGAAGAACATGTCCACCTCAACGGTTATCAACCCTTCTACAAATAAGGCCATCGCAATTTAAGCTTGCAAACCTTTTGAGCTAAGATGATCAATTTAAAGTTCTTTGTCTCATTTCAGATCTTTCATAAAAGTCCCGAAGATAGTTTGCTCCAAAATTCGCCGAACAGGCTGACTCTACTGACCGTGTTTATTTCGAGTCAGTCGGTGCAAGTTGGTTGATCATGGAGAGCCCATACTATTATTTTTACTACAATATAGATAAACTTAGTCTATAATCTTAAGTCAGCTGGGGCAGATGTGTTCGAAAGTGGAGATCCCGAATCGGCAAACGTAGATAACGCACCATGAAACATAGCGATATACGTAGGTCAGCTGGCATTGCATTGCTAAAGTAAAGCAGTAAAGTAAGCAAGTTCGTATAGTCGGAGTGGCCACAGCCCAAGTGTAAATGTGTCGCCCGAAGGCCTATGACATGGCTTGACGGTGGTTGTTATGATAAAGATCATATTAAAATAGTTAGGAATACCAAATCCGATTGAGGTACATACGAGGGCTACACTAAAAGTATCGGGAATGGAATATTTCCACTGTTTCTGTCATATTAAAATCTTTTTAATTGAAAACTCCTTGGTTTTAAAAATCGAATACCATTTATTTATTTAAAAAAATATTCTCGGTTTTGTCACAAGGTTTTGTCAAACTTGTTTAGTCGTTGAGAAAATGGAATTGACTCGAGAAAATTCAAGAGCGATGATTTATTATGACTTTCGAAGTGGTTTAACACAAAAACAGTGTGTTGACCGGATGATTTCTGCATTTGGTGATAAAGCCCCATCCAAAACCACAATTTATCGCTGGTTTGCTGAATTTCAACGTGGACGTGTCAAGCTCAGTGATGATCCCCGTCAAGGTCGTCCAAAAACTGCAGTCACCCAAGAAAACGTTGATGCTGTGCGTAAGCTGATTGAGGAAGATCGACATGTGACATACCGCGAAATTCAGGCAACTTTAGACATTGGCATGAGTCAAATACAAATAATCTTGCATGAAAAATTAGGTGTAAAAAAGTTGTTTTCCCGATGGATACCGCATTCGCTCTGTGAAGAGCAAAAAGCGGCTCGCGTTACTTGGTGCGTCAGAACTCTCGAAAGATTCCACGCAGGATCCTCAAATGCTGTATACAACATCGTATCAGGTGACGAATCCTGGATATACGCGTACGAACCCGAAACAAAAAACCAGTCACGAGTTTGGGTGTTCGAAAATGAGTTAAAGCCAACAAAAATTGATCGTTCACGGAGTGTTGCAAAAAAAATGGTGGCCACGTTTGTCTCCAAAACCGGCCATGTTACGACTATTCCTCTTGAGGGACAAAGAACGGTTAATGCAGAATGGTATGCTAGCATTTGTTTGCCACAGGTCGTTTCTGAACTCCGTAAAGAGAACTGCAACCGCCGCATCATCCTCCATCACGACAATGCGAGTTCTCACACCGCGCACAGAACAAAAGAGTTTTTAGAGCAAGAAAACATAGAATTATTGGACCATCCGCCGTACAGCCCCGACCTAAGCCCTAATGATTTCTATACTTTCCCTAAAATAAAGAATAAATTGCGTGGACAGAGATTTTCATCACCTGAAGAAGCTGTGGACGCCTACAAAACGGCCATTTTGGAGACCCCAACTTCCGAATGGAATGGTTGCTTCAATGATTGGTTCCATCGTATGGAAAAATGTGTCAAATTTCGCGGAGAATACTTCGAAAAGCAATAAATATATTTTTAAATAGTAATGTTGTGTCACTTCCTTGATTCCCGAAATTTTCAGTGCCGCCCTCGTATTACAGAGTGCGATAACAAACATTCAGTGGAATTCTAGTATTTTTTATTGCTAAAAGCTTTTAAAACACTCACCAATTCTGGCTAAAATACATAAACAATAATACTGGTGATTGCTAAATACAATTCTTGTTACAGACCACTCGCTTAATTCCCTCATTTTCCCGAACGTCCTAGATGTCATTTCCGAGTATTCAATGAATCACGGCCAATTAAAAGGATAAAGGGGATCGTCTGCAGCAACAATATTTAATGCTGAACGAGGAAATATTGTATTTGTACACAAGACGACGGCAATAACAATATCGGGTAACTATTGAAAAAAAAATGGTATTGAGTCAGGATATAACAAATAGCTTCTATTTATATCAGTAAAGTCCTACCTGACATGGTATGTCTTAAAAATGCATCCAGAACCACCGGAGGACGGGCAGTAACTAGCGTCCTCTCGTTTAACGGTGGTGGGTATACTGCGATCCCCAAGCCGCCTGCCAAGCGTGGGGATTATGGCAAACCTTCCCTATTAAGGGAGAGGCCTTCGTCCAGCAGCCTGGACGTCACTAGCTGATGATCAGTAAATCAATTTAAATAGTCGGTAAATATATCTCGTCAGTATTTATTATAGCAATTCAAGTATGAATGTTTGGCAGGATCAGAGAGATTAATGAATGTATGTTGGCTTTAATTCAACTGCATTGTAACGACTGAAGGCATTTAGCCTAAAGACAAAATGAAAATTAAATTAAATAAGATTTCATATTGTAAGCAATGAATACTGATAATGATAGTAAATTCAAACCACACAAATAACAAGGAATTTAGTATCTACTCCCTTACTTTAAATATGTATAAAATGTCTAGGCTTAGAACAGTTAATTAACTATGATAAGACATACAACCGGGAACGCCAATTTAACGTCATTCGTCCAAATGCTAAAAGTTGATAAGTGAAACTACTCAAAATGCCAAAAACATTGTATGCTGAAAACTGTGGTTACAATGCAGGTTCAGTTAGGTAACGTTAGCAAAATGTTTTGTTATTTTTCCAGTAGGTCAGTTTAGGTGACTGCACCTGAATTACGTAACAACATGGACGTACGTAACAAAAAAGGAGGAAATGAAAAACATCATTGAAAATACGTCAAATATTCGTACGCTTTATACTAGTAAACTAGTCACTCTCCCGACAAATATTCAAATGGGAAAGCTTATTAGTTTGTCTATATTTTTATCCTTCTTTCACGCTGTAACAGAGTACGGATCCGCATGATTTTTTGAGTTTATATAGTTAGCAGAACAGTGACATAAGAGAATATGAATCCCAAAATATTAACAAGCGGGGAAATCAGCGAGGCGCAACTAGTCAAGTTATAAACAGTTCAATTGTAATAATAAGGCTCAACGGCTTAAACCATTTCCTTTCATAATGTTTAGTAAGGATATGATTATAGATAATACTAAAATAAGTTGAATTAGTTTTCGAGCGTCAGTAAACCAGAAATTTATAACGATTAAGATTTTTTTATATCTATGATTCAAAGTTATTTTTAGTATTTACTTACCAGATTACTGCACTGAACAATGGATTCTATGAATCAATAGATTGGCACCGAAATCGTGATGACCCATGCCAAATTTAAGGGCCATGGGTCACCTCACGCCTTATTTAAGGAGCGACTTGATCATCCTCAGACTTAATTATGAGGTTAGGAACAAACAATAGAAGCATGACACGAATTACGAGTGGGCCGTCTAAATTGGCTGTACTGACGCAGGTGCATAGCCTTGACCTGCTGAATGCAGGGGGGAGCGTATGAAACTGATAGGTATAACACATCAAACGGGAAATAAAGACATGTTACTGCCAAGCGCTAAAAATATTTACTGAAAACAATGAAACTAAAGTCAATTTCCTCAAATAAGAAAACCTCAAATGATACATTTGTTTGTAGACTTACAAAGGTGTGTCATAAAATAACACAGAACTGTGTTTAAATTTAGATTATGTGTAAAGAAGAATTAAATCATTGTTTAATGAAGCTACTGGAGAATTAACTGGAGAAGTATAAAAATACCGGTAGTTTAAATAGAAGGGCTCTGGCCATGGCCAATATACAAGTAAAGGATATCGGAGTGTAGATAAATGAGAGCCTTGAGACAGTTGTTGAATCGTATTGAATGATGAAAGCCGAGGAAAGAATACAACAGCAAACTATACGGAATAATTTATAAAATTTGCAAACGTTTAACAAATAGACAATACCATGATTGATCGCTTAAAATCTACAGACATTAAAAATACAGACAATAGGAGAGTTATGGCAACAGTTTGGCCACAAATGCAACTATTAGCATTTTAAAAGCAAAAAGATTTTCATTACTAATGTTATTAAGAATAATATAACTATAGGGAACAAATTTGCTGATTTACTTTAAAAATGCTAGTAAATTGTTTTCGAAACCGATGTAGCTAGTTGCGTACAGCCTGAAATGTTTTATACACAATATTTACAAATTTTAATACAATAAAAATCAATAGCGTACACAAAAAGTTCGTAAAAATAAGATTGTAAGATTAGATGAGATGTAGCAATAACATGTGAAACCAACCTGGTGTTCGACATGGTGTTTGGTGGTGATCGCCAACTTCTGAGGATATAGCTCTTGGAGCCGCTGACAGAAATGCGCAGCGCTAGTCGCGAGTCGAGCCATAATTTCTAACCCGTCTCTTGCTACAAGTTAAGATGCACTGTAGTTAAATTCTAGCTCCTGTTGAATAAGTCTCTACTCACATACGCGTTCTATGTAACATACAGTCATATTGCCAAAACAATTCCATGTTTTAAAAGTACATGCCTTCATGTTTTGATCACTGAAACACACTGATCGAGGCTTAGGAATACAATACATATTGTTAATCTCATCACTGTAAAGATGTGCGTAAGAATACGTTCTAGATGTATCTGTCCTGAAATTCACATCAAGACCGGCTTCAGGTTATCTCCCAGCTTTCCACGTCACAGATCTTCAACCACGTGTCAGATAGCACTAATCCATGATTACACCGTCATCCCACGTCTTGATGTCCCCCAATGTTTATCTCTCGTTATTTTGATATTCACTTGTTTATTTATAGTTTTTTTTTTTACATTTTTGGTTCATGATTTGGGTAACTACCGAAGAAACCAGGGAAATTGTAGTGGTTATCCGGATTAGAAACAGCTATGTTCGATTTTCGAAATCGGGAATATTCGCGACGCGACGTTCAGAAGACGTGCGCTATGATCCCCGGTAGCGGATCAACTGAGCGCATCCATCCAAATGTTTGAGTACATTGGTTGAGAAGCATGATAAGCAGTCGTGGAAATCCAATGTTCAGCAGTTAACACTATTTTGCTACGTTTGCGATACTTGACCTCCCAAGCATTTACATATAGAAGCAACTATGACTATTAAAACGAGTACCACCGATACTTTATCTGATACTTACTGAAAACACACACTTTACATACCTACAAGATTACCTTACGAAGTTTTGGCGATATTTGAATGATTCATACTTAAATGTGCAGTCGACGCTCATGTTACATCTATAATACGCTTTAAAAAAAAAATACAACCGACTTCAACTTCGAATACCTGGATGACATCTTCATATTTTCTAGTAATTTTGATTTAAAAACCGTACTACTGAACCGATTTCGATAAAATTTAAATGGGACCACCTATGAAGTATTACCTACCAAACAAAAAAATAATCATCAAAATCAGTTCATAAGTAGCGGAGTAATCGCGTAACATACATACAAAAACATAGTCGAATTGAGACCCTCCTTTATTGAAGTCGGTTGAAAAATCTTTAGAATCAAGAACTTATTTGAAGTAAACGAATTATATACCTAATTATTTTGCTAGTTACAGGGTTAATAATGGATAATGATAAAAATATAAAATATAAAAATAAAAATATATACATTGACATATTTAGAATATACGTACGTACAAACGTGTAGACGTGTAGGTCTAAATTCAGTGCAATCCTAATCTATATGATCCCGAACCCATCAAAAACGCAATCTTGCGTCTTCCACCTCCGCAACCTACAAGCCAGACGGAAACTCAAAACCAAATGGCGAGGCACTAACATAGAACACAGCGACAGCCCAACCTATCTAGGGGTAACCCTAGATAGGTCACTCACCTACAAACACCAGTGCTACAAAACTAAACAAAAAGTCAGCTCTAGAAACAACCTTCTCTCCCGCCTAACGTCAACCACTTGGGGTGCCGTACCACACGTACTCCGAACATCAGGGCTGGCACTTTGCTTTTCAGCGGGCGAATACGCATGTCCAGTGTGGCATCGCTCCGCCCACGCCAAGCAGGTGGACACTTCCCTGAACGAGACGTGCAGGACGATCACCGGCTGCCTCAAACCTACCCCTATTGACATGCTATACCCACTAGCGGGTATAGCTCCGCCTTCTGTCCGCAGGAATATCGCTTGCTCAGTCGAAAAACAGAAACAGGAGTCATACTCCAGACATCCGTTATTCGGCTTGACACCACAAAAAATTCGCCTTAAGAGCCGCAATAGCTTTCTCAATAGAACCTCCGCCTTAACTGATCAGCCGAGAGAAGCCCGCCTGAACCTGTGGAAGAAAACACACTCCCCACCGCCTGACTTTCCAGAACCTATGGAAGTACTCCCAGTAGGCGGCGACCTCCCGTGGCCCACGTGGAAGTCTTTAAATCGACTCCGCACCCAAGTGGGCCGCTGCAGGAGTAACTTGGTCAAGTGGGGATACTTGGACACCGAGAGAGCACAGTGCGACTGCGGAGCGCCTGCGCAGACCATGTTGCACCTACTGTCGTGTCCTCGGTGCCCGAGTTCCTGCACCTTAGAAGACCTGAATAAGGCTACTCCTTGCGGGATGGCAGTGGCCAAATACTGGGAGAAAATAGTATAGAATAGGTTTTTTATAATTATATTTTTTTGGATCATCGACTCGACGAAGAAGAAGAATCTATATGATAAATCTGATACTCAGCCTATACGTTCTGACTTTCAATAATCTAGAAACCGGCCTTAATAAATCCTTTTTATGACAAGATATCCATAAAACTAAAATTATAATCGCTACTATGATAGTACTAACGTCCCGTGATAACTATTTGCCCAGACAAGACAAAAATATATTTAACAGAACGATATCCTGCTTGACATCTGCTATCTGTTTATATGGATAAAATAAAGATTCAGTTTATTATACTTATTTTATAGATATCTTTAAGGTAGTGCGTAAAGGTATCTGATAATGAAGAAAAACAATATTGTATTTTTGGGATTCTTAGTATGATCAATAGCAGATGGCTTTCTGTGGAATTCGACAAGGATCCAAATACAAGTGCTATTTATAGACACATCATCATCACATCATCAACAGCCGGAAGACGTCCACTGCTGGACGAACGCCTCTCCCTTAAAGGGAGGTGTTGCCATAATCCCCACGCTTGGCAGGCGGCTTGGGGATCGCAGAATGGTTACCACCGTTAACTGAGAGGACGCTGCTGCCCGTCCTCCGGTGGTTCTGGATGCAGTTTTAGGACATACCCAGGTCCATTTATAGACACGTGTACTATGTATTCAGACGTTATGTATATCAACGTTTACAACTAAACCCTAAACAGATGATTAGCATTTTATTTACACATAAGTAATACGTAGGTAATAAAACAAGTCCAATTTATACAAACCTCACGAAATCTATATGCGTTAGGACTTTCAGGCTACTGAAGGAATAATACAGGGAGGGGGAGGATAAAGAAATATAAATAGGCATATTTTTCCTAGTCGTTCTACACAAATTTACCAAAAAACTTTAATTACTTTCTGGACAGTCGAGTAAAACGGTGTGATTGGATAGATATTGCAAAGTGGCAAGATGAAAAAAGCATATTTGAACAACTGCAGCGTAGAGCAAGATTGATAAAAGTGATTACGTGAGAGAACATAGCAGGTCTAAGAACTGTTCCAAAGGAATAAGAGATCTATAGTCAGAAAGGTGTTAATGTTGTTTTAAATCGAGGAGAACATTTCCAGCTGGACCAGACAAAAAGAAAAAAGACGTAAGCTAAAAAAAACACTTTAAGTATGTTTTTTTTTTATTTGTCTATGGCAAAATTGAAACCATTTAATCTCTCTGACGAATAAGATAAGAAGAGGCAATTAGATCACTTGTAATGTCATAATACGTTTGAAAGATGTATCAGTTAACATTATCTGAAAATCAGGTAACAAAAAACCACATCTCTAAATTACGCACGCTTTTCAGAGGCGTTCAACGCACGCTTTACGACTGACTGGTCCCTAATCTAACAATCAACCGTAACAATCTAACAGTCGATACGGCTATGCACCATGTCGTAACGCCGCGCCTCTTCCGCTCATTCTGCACGCCGATTTGGGATTTGAAACAAAGCCCACTGATCGTGTTAGTGCTCAGTTTAGCGTGTCTAGATTTGGGATACAAAGACTTGAAACACGGAGTTTAATGGTCTATCGCAACGTTACGTGTTACAAAATTACGACCGAAACTAAAACGTCAGACGGTTTTCATCATAATTACTTGAGCCAAGTATTTGACGCCATCAATTTAGTAAGTACAAAAAGATCAAGAATTTTCAAAAAATATCAAACGACAAAATAGTTGACTGCCCTGTATACTGTATAGCTCAGTTGACTGCCCTGTAGCTCAGTTGGCTGCCCTGTAGCTCAGTTGGTAGCATGTCTGCCTTCAGAGCTGTAGGGCGTGGGTTCGATCCCCATCCAGGCCTAACATTTTTGTGACGAATATAGATGTTTGTTCTGTGACTGGGTGTAGTATGTATTATAAGTATGTATTTACGAAAAAAAAATGTACTATATAAGTATCAGCTATCTGGTTTCTGTAATACAAGCTTTGCTTAGTATAGGGCTAGATGGCGCTGTGTGTAAAATGTCCCCCAATATTTATTTATTTATAACTTTGTTTGCCTGCATTTTCTAGTACCGAAAAGAGTAAGACATGTCTGGTACTCTGGTTATACGGCAAGGTAAACAATAATCAAGGTCAAGATTGTAAGATCACTGACATCGATTTGCTAAGACACGGTCAAACAAAAACACAGGCAAACGCGATAAACAATTCGAACTGTACTTTTGCGAGTAGTTCTGCCATTTAAGACAAAGATGATATATTTCCATTCGCAGAAAGTATATCGGAAGTTTGGGACGTTGAACCGACTCACAGAACCTATATATAGTACAGATCAAGGATCTTAAATGACTAAACAACCCCAAAATGGCAAAAGAATACGAAAGAGTGCATAGGAGAGAGTGCATTAGGGTTGTTTCACACGTACCACAACCACAACACGAGGTCATGTGTATTGTATTGAAAATTAATAGTAGAATTTACACGTACCATATTTTGCCGTTATTATTGACCGCATGGATGATACCGACCACATTGCAACCTCAACGCAACCATCAGCAACACCGTGAAATAGCCGCCGGCCACATCGCAGATACAACGATGCGTCGACGCAACGACAGTGTGCGCTCTATGAAAGCTGGAGTCATATTTCATATTTATTTATTTGCAACTAAGTGTACAGAGATCTTAAATTAAATATATTATGCACTTTCAGACTTAGTTGCCCTTGTCGGGCATTGCAAAACATAGATGCGAGGGCGCTTAATATAACAAATAATTATACAACTTTAGTGAAAGATAAAATGAGCGTTAATCTAAAAAGAGCAGATCGTCCTATTTTTATTTTATAATAGCTTTAAAATATTCATCTAGTGAGTAGAAACAATTTTTCATTAGAAATTGTTTTAATTTTGAGGTAAAGATTGGGGTAGATTTTGTTTCATTTCTTAAGCTTATTGGTAATTTACTAAATAATTTTATTGCCATGTAGTGAGGGCTTGTATTTAGCATTTTAATTCTTGAATATGGTAGGCTTAGGTTATTTTTATGGCGTGTATTTAAATTGTGCGTATCTTTTGTTTTGGCAAAGCTGTTCTTATTTTTAAATACAAATGTACACAATTCTTGTATGTAATCGAATTGTGTCTGCACACGACGCCACCACATCGCAATTGCTAGCGACAACGCAACCATATCGACATTTTGTCGGTACCACAACGCAACTGCAAAAAGCTGCAGCGACACTCTTCACACGTAGCCACAGTGTCACCACATTTTGTCGCTGCGATGTGGTGTGGTTGTGGTACGTGTGGGTTGACCATTACTCACAGTCGCACATTTGAGAAGTAAGTCGTAATTATTTGGTTATTTTAATTTTAAGATCACAATACTAGTAGGTAGTCACCATTTATTAAATCTCTACATAACAATTGAATAGGCCAGATGACTGGTTGTTTTTATTATCCTATTAAAATGTGGCCCATAAATAGAGCTGATTAATGAAAAGAAAATGGAAATCTGGTCAAAAATAAGCATTTTAATATCATGCTAGACAGAGAGGCGAAACAGCAAATCGTGACGTCACTTCTCTGTACGCCATATATATTCTATTCTGACAAGTAAGGCGTGACATCGTTTTTGTTTTGTGGGAAAGGGACAGAGTTGTCTCTAACAAAAACTTTAAACGCTCATATATCAGAACATTATTAACCGATTTAAATTTTTTTTTCAATAAACATACTATATTTACTTAAATTCTTCATCAAAGATATTATGGTTTCATCGATATAAACTTCAGTCATCTACCCTATTATTTGTATCGATACTGTCAATTTAGTTCCGCGTGTAAGACCGCGTTGCAGATTTTGGCCTCTATTTGGTCCATCCAACGTAATGGGAACGTTGGTTGGACCAGATAAAGGCTGCACTTTACGGACCCGTAAATGAATGCATGATAAAGGCGTTTATACGTAATACGCGAGGAATGGCGACAGATTGTCAAGCAAGCCTCCACCGGAACTGAAGACCACGACCGCTCTGCTAAGTGTATAAACGACTACAAGATAAGGTTGCGAACAATAATGTACTTTAAAGCGAATACGTACTTTATCATGAGTATTTTGCCCGACAAGATTTTTTTTCTCGAGTCGTCAAAAATTTGTCCTAATTAGTTTTTGTTTGTATTTGTCCTTTTGTGATTTTGTTACTTGGATAAAATGCATGATTATAATCGATACGATACGATAATACCAAATACGAGTGCTGTCAATATACATGCCAGTATAGTCGCTATCTACTTAGTACGTCTTCATCTTCTGTTTTCCTTTGTAGTTTACTTAGGTTTCAGTAAGAAGGGAAACATGCTAAAGTGTAACAACAAGCCAACAAGGAAAATGGAGCGCAAAATAACTGATGTTTACCTATACATATACTTTTGTATCGCAATAAGCTGCTCATGCGCGCCGTATGAACACAAATACTTGAAGTCGATTTAGGATTCACCATTTTGACATTGTTTTTGCCGATATCAGTTTGATTTATTTGGAGATTTATTCGTTTTGAATATTTACGGTATTATTAAGAAACATCATGAGATCTGTTGTATCTTCTTTATTCTTATAGGTATAACGTATAAATATATACGGGGCAATACGCGCCACGGTGTTACTACGCCGATATAACGGAACTAACCCAGAAATCTCGAATAAAAAAACGGATGCTTCATAGAAAAATGTAACTCGCTCTAAATGAAATGTACGGAACAGCAATTTTTACCCGATTTCAGGGCTAGCTCCATCGTAAAAATATGCGACGTAAATACTCTACTTATAATTGGCTGGAATAAAGTTCATTCAAGCTCAATTCAAGTCTGTGATTGGTCTGTGACTGAAGGTTTCATTTCTGACGGTACTTCCGCGGACTTGCTAGCGCATGGACTATACCAAGCTTCTATCAAAGTCGCAGGCCGCACAGAAAAGGCGTCGGGCGCGGACATGGCACGGGTTCCATTCAAATGTCAAAAACATTGAAATAAGGCACAATTTAGGACACACCGATCGACGTCATTCGGTGTGTACCTTATTTCAATGTGATTAGTATGAAATTTTAATGGAATGGCACGCCGCCCCAAATTCGTGAGCATGTAAAGCATTTGTATTCAGATTTACAGGCTGTGGTAATCATCTATTACCTGACCGAGCTACGCACAAAGTCACAGTTCACGCATCTATTCAAGAGGCCCCGCAGAAAATTGTTTGTCCCCCACACACACAGAGCTTATTCCGGCCGAAACCCCGCACGTCCTAACGAAGTATAAATTAGGACATGTCCGCTAAACACATTATCGAGGAGCTTCAGTCACGATCGGTGAGATGAGCCGCCAGTTAGCGCGGCGGTGCCGGTGAAAATTGGTGTGTTTTCAACTGTGGAACATGCGCGGGCAGCATGAGGTGCGACGAAATGTATCCTTGAACCAGGACATCATAGTGGAACTATACATAAGAGAGATTTTGAGAGTTAGGCTTTCGTTTGGCTGCCATCTCGCCTGAAGTTAAGCGAAGGTGCAGTCTACGATAGAGCATGCTCGCCTAGAAAAAACCGATTCACCCGCGAATTGAATACACCCAGGTTTTAGCTATTATCGGAAAACGCCCACTCAGGCAGCTCATTCCACTGCATTTGTTCTTCAAATCCAAAGTAAAGAAAAGTTCGTCCACTGCTGAACGAAGGCCTCCCCCTTAATAAGGAGCATAATAATAAGATGTCATTATCCCCACGCTTGGCAGGCGGCTTGGTGATCGCAGAATCCCACCACCGTTAACTAAGAGGACGCTGCTGCCTGTCCTCTGGCGGTTCTGGATGCAGATTTAGGTCACCCAGGTCCCGCAAATACATCACATCCTTGGATAACGAGCTCTTTAAACAAAATATCGGTTGAAATACCCATACACAATGCCATACTTTTGATGTTTCAATGATTTTCTATGTATACATTTGATTGAGCCCTTCATCTTCGGAGGATTCCGCCATGACACATACAGAGCCAGAGAGGGCTGCGGTTAGCGTGTGGCCACAGTAACAGGACATAGCTAGCAGAAATTACGTAAACTTAAAAAGATTAGCAACGACATTGCAGCTAAAGCTCGTTTGGTATGCAAAAACCGTAACTGCGTAAAGTAGGGCCAAGGCGCCGCTTGTTGCGAGCTACCTTATTTGGGAGCAATCAATGCTTCCTGCGATTTAACTACTATTTATGTTTCCGGCGACATTAATGACCAGGAAAGCTGGTGTAAAGATAAATGGGACGTTGTCAATTAAATGAGGGAAGGCCACAACTATCGCTTCTCTATTCTTAACATGTTTGTCCGAGTCTGCGCTAACTGATCGCGACTTCTTGATCTATCACTTTTTTATGCTCTTACATGTTTTTCTTCTTCTTAACTATTGGCATCGCACTTTGTGCATTCTGCCAGTGTCAAGTATATGAATTTTTAAATTTATAATAGTATCATCAAGTCCAATACATATGTCATGAAATCACAGTTAGTCACACGAAATTAGTCATAGATGAGTCCAAGTAGTGCCCTAATAAAGTGGTGGCGACTTTACTATGAGGTTTTACGGAGTTTAGAAAACAACACGAAAAGACATGTTTCACCAAATTATATCACTTGCCTACACTCGTGCATGTAATTCAAAATTCAATTAATAAAACACCACTATTTTTAATCATTAATTCGCTAGAATGCAGCGACATGATTTTTCCGTATTCCCGCCAAAACATAAAGAGTTTTGGTTTTTGAGCAATGGTTTACCTTGTCGTCAAAACATCGAGCAATCATATATATGTACTGTCTGTAGTGATCACAATTGAGCGCATCGTCTGCCACAAAACACTAATAACGATAATCATCGATACGATACAAAAATAAATAAAAAACATAATTGATCAAGTGAAGCGAAACTAAGAGGCAAGTCGGCGGTTGTATGTATGCATAAGCATAAGCAAGTAGTTTGTGCAATACAATAGGCTAGATGACTGTTTTTTTTAATTATCCTATTCAAATGTAAAAAAAAAAAAAAAAAAATAACAAATGTATAAATATAGCTGATTAATGAAAAGAAAATGAAAATGTGATCAAAAATAAGCAACTTATAAGCATTTTAATATCATGCTAGACAGAGAGGCGAAACAGGAAATCGTGACGTCACTTGTCAGTACGCCATATAAATGATATTCTGACAAGTAAGGCGTGACGTCATTTTTTGTTTTGTGGGAAAGGGACAGAGTTGTCTCTAACAAAAACTTTAAACGCTCATATATCAGAACATTATTAACCGATTTAAATAATGTTTCCAATTACCATACTATATTCACTTAAATTCTTCATCAAAGCTATTGGTTTCAACGATTTAAACATCAGTCATCTAGCCTATTATCATCAAGTTTGAATATGAGCAAAATTGGTCAAGGGGGGAATACATCGGGGTCGCGAGGTCTCAGTTTGCTGCGAACTACTAGATACCATTTATAGGACAGTAAATCCACGAACCCAAAACTCCGAAAGGCAAAAAGGACATTTTGTGGACATTTTTTGGTTTTGTGTTGTGGAGGGATTTTCATTTTGTGCGAAAAGGACATTGCGCGAAAGTACACTGCGAAAGGACACATTGTGCGAAAGGGACGTTATGCGTGTAGCCGACATTTTAGGAAAGGTACATTCTGCGAACGAGCATAGGAGGCCTATTGCCAGCAGAGGAATATTAAAAGCTTGATTATTTATAGGACAGTCATAGACAACAAATACGCTAAGTAACAGTAGAATCGAGTGATGTCCAGAGTAAACAATTTTTTTACTTTACGTGTCAGTCCGTCCGTACTGATGAGGAAAATAGGGGACAGTCGACAATACTTATAATCGAATTCATAATACGACGGACTAAGCTGACATTTCGAGTGTTGCTATTTTTTGCCAAAATTGAACTAGAGCTGGAATAAAAAGATTAAGTTTATTAACATACGTTAAGAAACTTAATAATTTTACACCAGAGAAGTACTTCGTAGTTTTCATATTAGTCTTTGTAAACGGTGTAGTTACTGACTTAAATACGATTTTAATCGTTTCAAGGTTAAATCATGAAAATAAAGTTACATTTACAGTACAACTTTTCAACACGTTATGTTTACCATTTTCTATCTGCACTTCGACAGGCAGCACTTTAAATTTTTAACGGCAGTTAATAATTATTCGATAATTATTTTGAACGATCAAAACTGAACTATATCCATCACTACGGTTCTTTAGCTGGCAACATTATTTAGAAAACTGACATTTCAATCTGTCAGTTTAGTCCGTTTAATTATTTATGTATAAATCCGAGTATAGTACTTCTATTACGTAGTGTCTTATAACGCTACATGTGCCAAACCAATGGACATACAATATTATCGATATGACATGTTTGCGTTTCGTGATAATCTTAAATTAGGCTCCCCGATTTAAAGTGTGTGAAAAAATCCGTACACACGTACGCCATAATCGTAAATTGTGACATCATACAAATTGATCGTTTTATTTTCTGTTTTATTATAAACTAGCAACAAACAACCTATCCCGGCTTCGAACGGGTTCAATTTAGTTTTTTTTTTTTTTTAATAGGCATAAGCCTTTATAACTATAACTATTATACTACAACAAACTACAATGACTACTTAGCCTACTACACAACAAAAAACAAAAGGATTGTATCCAGACCGATGAAAGTCTAATTTTAATTAGGGTGAACTATATTGTAAACCTTTGGGAAAAATATCTACATGATGATGAAAACCGTTTTTCTAAATCCGTTGCGTGGTTTAGGACGAGTTACCGGATAAACAGACAGACAGACGCGGAGGGCGAGTTCCTTTTATACTATGTAGACGTAGAGTTATTAGTAGGTACTTCAATCTTTTGAAGTTTTTTCATGAACATGAATACGAGTGCAATATCGTCAAGATACGACCGTCGTCTTGGAGGGTCTAGCTCTCCTGGTTATATATATAATCAAAGACCGTCGTCGTCGTGTAATATTTTCATAAACATAATAATTAAAAAAAAGCTTAATTTTGTCTTATTTTGTTTGTCTTTTGTATTTTGTTTTTGTTTTTTGTTTGCTCCTGGGTATATAATGAAAGACCGTCGTCGTCGTGTAATGTTTTCTTAACCTTATTATTTAATAAAAAGCTTAATTTTGTCTTATTTTGTTTTGTTTGTCTTTTGTATTTTGTTTTATTTTGTTTGCTTATAGTCTGGATTCAAATTCGGCCTTTAACCTTTGGAGGAGCAAGGTTGAGACGGACAGATATTCATGGGTATTTTTTGAAGTCCGCTACAAACATCTCGAATTACAAGTAAATTTTGTTAGAAGTCGATTTAAACTAGTTTTCATGATGGTCATGGTTTATTCCTGTAAGCCGATGCTAGATATTTTGATCAGTTTTGTTCAAAGTTGATTTAATAAGTTGGTTTATTTGGTTTTCTTTAATATTTTAAACAACAGCACTGTGCTTATATTCGCTTTTCTATCCTTTAATCAAAACAAGCGCCAAAAATTACCTAAAATCATAAATTTGTTGTTACACATCTGCGTGAAAGACGAACAAACTAACAAAAAATCAAACAAATACTTTCGTATTTACAATTTATGTTGGGTAATACGAAATCGCCGTTACCGTATTATTACAAGCTATTAACTAAAACGCTACCATACGCCACGACGCCAAAACAATTTACGACGTTAAACCAAACACCGGATGTAACCAGATCAGCGACATTAACGACCTTGGCCGGAAGTTAACGACCCATTCATCGTTATCTCGCCTGGATTATTTATTTAACACACGAACGTGACTTATGCAACACTTTATGTCAAGATGGAAAATAGTGAACTTTTACTCGCATCAAGATACATTGACATGAGATTGGTGTGGTTATATATTAAAGGTAATTTATGTTTGTACTAAGTTTGGTGGGCAGCTTAGAATTTGTTTAGATCTCCGATACTTCAAGGCCCTATCTTTTTCTGACATTCATGCCAGGCATCAACTAAAGCCTTGACTAGCCCATTGATTTGGAAGCCATCCGTCTCAATGACGAAGGTGTATGTGAAGAGTATGAAGATATTAATATAGATAACTTGATACCTATTGTTGCTCCTCGTAGAAAGAGAATCACATCTTACCTGAAAAGAAATGAAATCAACATTAATGACAACAAAACATTGTTTTTACAAATCTCAACGCGCCTCATAAATTACAATGAATCGAACCGTAGAAAATATGATAATGTAGTTACTAATCAAAATAATGGTTGCAGATCAAAGTTAAAAGAAAGAAAGGGGCAAGCGCGGAATGTTATGTTAAAGCTGATCGATAGATAGACTATAATGATGACGAAGAGAATGATGGTATTCGTCGCAGGCCACACAGAAATGACAACGGGCGCGGACATGGCACGGGCTCCATTCAGATTTTTTTTTTTTTTTTATACAGCTAGTGACGAGACGAACAAGACGTTCGCCTGGTGGTAAGCGTCACACCTGCCACTAACAGTAGCAGTGCCAGAATTGTGAACTTGCGAACACAATCTTGCGCTGCACTGCACTGCGCTCGTCACCCTGAGATATTAGATGTTAAATCTCTTCATACCTAGTAATTTCTCTCATTGCAATAAGTCACAATTTAGGACACACCGAACGACGTTCATCGGGCGTGCATCGGACGCGGACGCGCCCGATCCGTCTTTCGATATGTGCCTTATTTCAATGAGTTTAGTATGAAATTTGAATGGGATGGCAAGCAATGGCGTCCCATTTCTGTGTGGCCTGCGACTGATGGCTCTGTTAACCTGTAAACATATTTTGTAGTCTTTAAAATAAACGATATCAACAGATATCGACACAAATAGATTGGACATCGCATGCGACATACACAAATCGATTGACATAGCAACTCGGTAAACCTTGCGTTATGTTCACATATCACACAGAATTTAATAGTTTATTTACTTAGCTCATTACTTTGATAATAGATTCGTGACTTGCGGATAGGTTACGAATAACAGAGCACCTACGTTACACAAATCTGATTATAATGAGGTGTGTAAAAATCAAGGATGGAAGATAAGATCCTACTGAAGTCACGAGTTATATTGCTATTTATTATGCGTACATTTGTCCACTGCCCGACGTAGGCGTCTCCTAGTGTACTACCAAACTCGGTCTCGGCTTCGTTTATTCTAAAGAGGTTTGCGTGTCACCACAACCTGCTTACCAACACATCCGGCCTCTAGATGCGTTGGGTCGCAGTCGGGTTATGTGGGACTGTACGCACTAAACCCCGGTTAGGAGTTTTGGCGGGAACACGGAAAAATCATGTCGCTGCATTCTATTATTTTCTTAGACTTGTGTTTTTTCGCGAATTAATGATTAAAAATGGTGGTGTTTTATTCATTGAGTGTTGAATTACATGGACGAGTGTGGGCAAGTGATATAATGTGGTGAAACGTGTCGTTTTGTGTTGTTTTCAAAACTCCGTAAAAGCTGATAGTAAAGTCGCCACAACACTACTACCACTACTACTAGGGCATGACTTGGATTTGACTATGACTAATTTCGTGTGACTTACTGTAATTTCATGGCATATTTGACTTGATGATACTATAAAAACTTGATAATTCATAAACTTGACACTGGCAGAATGCACAATGTGCGATGCCAATGACTAAGAAAAAAAAACATCCCCCCGGTTAGAGCCTTAATTCCAACCATCCCGAACTTGATTTCCCCTTTCAGCAAAGCCTTTACTGCAGGCAGGGATAAGAATACCGCATACTATCGCCCCGACATCAAGGCGGTCGTGCCTTGAACCCGGGCAAGCTTTATGCTTGATGCCTATTGAATTCCATCGCGCGGTTTTCTATAGGAAACTAAAAAGCAAATGTTAATGGTATCTACAAGCTTTCTGGCCTACGTGACTCCAATCAGCCTGTGTCGTCCAAATCGGTCCTGTAACGAGGCATTGTGCCGGATGACGTCCGCAGGCTCGATTGTGAGCCGATGTAATCAACACGCGAATGTGTTTGTGGAACGTGAGCCCTACATCGATACGTGTTTCGTTCAGGTGGTGGATTAATTTGACTTAAGCCGATCTGCTCACCATGTCTGACGACGGACATTTTAGGAGATCGCTGTAATCGTCATTAAGGGAATTGATTTTACATCGTGATCCAATCTAGAAATTATCAGCTGACACATTTAAAAATGACATTCACCCCCGATGTAAAATGAAATGCGAAAGAAAAATCACCTGCTCCGTAAGCAGTTGATTTTTCTTTCGCCAGTTTTAGGTTGGTCCCATAGCTAGTAAAAGCTGTTCATTACGATGAAGTATCTAGTACAAGTTTGAGTGAATATCCTTACCGAACATCCGGTATAATAAGATATACTATAACTATAGAAAATACAGAAGAGAGTGGACCCCAGCTCTGGACAAGCTAAGAAGAAAGAGAGCGTAGTCGAATACCAGTTTCTTGATGAAAC
This sequence comes from Erannis defoliaria, assembly GCA_905404285.2. Taxonomy (NCBI): domain Eukaryota; kingdom Metazoa; phylum Arthropoda; class Insecta; order Lepidoptera; family Geometridae; genus Erannis; species Erannis defoliaria. The sequence goes on along the minus strand of FR990066.1, from coordinate 1,631,736 downwards.
AAATCACAAATCTAAACAAAATGTCTTGGTGTTCTTGATGTGTGTGATGTGATATAGCTTAGCTTTCACATCACACATCACATCAACAGCCGTAAGACGTGAAGAAGAAGAGGTGTTGTCATAACTCCCACGCTTGGCAGGCGGCTTCGGGATCGCAGAATGGTTACCACCGATAACCGAGAGGATGTTGCTGCCCGACCTCCGGTGGTTCTGGATGCAGTTTTAGGAAATACCCAGGTCCAGCTTAGCTTTCAGGTCCTTTAAAAAGTAACGTACTTCATAAGATTATCTAACCAACACAAGCTACATTCTGGATTACTGTTTTAATTTTCTTTTTCTTTTTACGTTATCCATTCCTACTAATATTATAAATGCAAAAGTTTGTCGGAAGTTGTTTGTTTGTTAAGCGTGAAAGAGTAACGAACAAACACACACATGTATTTGTTCGTTACTCTTTCACGCTGAAGCAGCTGAACGGATTTGGATGAAATTTGGTGTAGAAGTAGCGTATACCTTGGAATAAAACATTGGCTGCTTTTTTTATCCCATGAATCGCGGGTGAAACCGCGGGGCGCTGCTAGTGTTAAATAATTTAGGACACGAGACGAAGCTTTGATCACTTTAGGTTATAATAATTATGATCATGAAAAGAATGACTAAAGCAATTTGCCTTCCAACGACCACCAAGCCATCCTTCTAGTGACATATTTCTTTATCGTTTTAGAAATGACTTTACTAAATTCATTCGATACCCATTCAGTTGATGTCAACCAGACTGAAAGTCTAATCCACAGATGTTTGGAGCCGAAAATATTAATGCAGTTAGTCACCATCCCTTTTAAGACCACTGCGCTATTTGCATTGACGCAATTTGTTCGCTCCATTCTAGACTTAGGTTCTTTGAACCAATATTTGTCATGATTGTCAGAGAGACAGCAGTAGAACGTATGAAAAGGGTCGAACAAGTATATACAAGTAGAGGCCTATACTCAGTAGTGACCGATTACTGGCTGAAAATATAAGAGAGGCGTCTGTAGTCAGATTGATCTGGTCAGTTGGACCATGGATATTTCCCGATCTTGCGCGGATTTAGTATTTGTGGTCAGATAGGTTGAATTTCAGTGTCCGTGATCATGATTGGTGGCTGTAGTTAGATGAGTTTGCAGCCTTGGATCTAGGGGGACAAACCGGGGTACCTCCTCCCCTGGCGGCAGTTTTAGGGGGCGTCAAAATCTCTATAAAGTTTCGTGTCTGTCTCAATTTTTCCCAAGAGATAACCTGCGTAACTTTATGGAGAATTTGCTGTTGGTTAGTAGAAAAAATAGAGAAAGATTTTTTGTTGCATTGAGATATTATGTCCGATGGTATTTTAGCTGTCGCTGCATAAATGAAAATAATTGGAAAAAAAACAGTTTGTTAGATTAATCTAACCAAGGACACTATTCTGGCGTCCGGGGTTATACTGGTAAGTCTTTGAATAGACATGATGAGGGAACGTCTCAGAATCTTCCGCTACGCGGAGCGAAACGAACCACTTCCTCCCCGCAACGGCACGTAAAATCGTATACACACCACGGGAGTAAGTAAAGTAGCCTCAGATCTCATGTTTGTCACAATATAGGTCCATGAGATCTGAGACACTCTTTACTTTTGCTCCCTAGGTGAGTAATCTACTATTATTGTAAGATATTTCGGTCTTATTCATGAATAACAACGACAAACACAGAAGTGTAACCACAGAAGAAATAATATGGTGTAATCACCATTACAGACACCATTATAGACGCGACGCCATACATTCCAAAGGTCGTTTTATCTCTAAGAACAAACCAAACAACAAGGTACGTACGAGTATCCTAAACTTGTACAAAAAACTTTTACGTAATTACATAAACAATTGACAATACTGTCACGTCAAAAATTTCATATACGTGAAGTCTGAAGTTTAACATAATCATCCAAGTTACGTAAGTGTCCTAAGATGTAAGATGTACTCTTGTAAATAAAATAGATGTAGACTCTATTAATAAGCCCCGTAGAATAGCTTGCAGTTGCTAGACAAATTGTTATTATATTAGGCATGTGTCGGCATGGTCCTCCATGAACGGGTACTTCAAAATGCAAGCGACCCATTCAGGGTGCTTCTCGGCTTCAGCGTCCTTAGAGAAGCGATTCAGAGAGCGACGACGGCGGTAGACGCTTGTGTGTCGAGGAACTGTCTTTCACGTTTTGATAGTGTCCGTATATAAATATTGTAACGAGTTAACGATTGATTACGAGTGATTAATAACAAAAAGACATTAAATTTGTGATACAGTGAATAGAGAAACTTACAACCATTTAATGATTATAAACTTTGTTATCTGTGATTTGTGGTTTATAATTTACGCCCACATTATATGTTAAGACTAGAAGATGTCGGATCAAGACAGCAATCGGCCTCTCCTGCCGACATATGTAGCGGGTAAAGGTGTGGTCGATTGACGATAACAAAGCTACAGATTATGAAATAGCTATGAAGCGTATTGGAGCTCCATGGGGATGGGAAGTCCTCCCAAACGGTTTTAGACTGAATTCTCTTACTTTGCAGGGAGACCAAATAACAATATAAACAGGATCACCTAGATTCCTGGACAGTCCTTTCACGGTAGTGATTATGGGTTACGGGCACGGCACGACACACTTTAAAGTCCTTTTCTATATAAAATACACAGATTTGATGGCAGAACGCTTTTAGGTAAAATCGCAGATAATTTCGTATTATAGTTTTAGAAGAAGTAGTATGAATGACCGCGCAAGCAGCGGCGGCCGGCGATAGTCGGTACGAATACACCAATCACGTGTGTTTCCTTGCATCAGCGATTGGAAGCCTGTTAGCGCAGTTCTGTACTGCGCTTGTTATTGGTCGATGCATTTGTGAGAATCAATCAAACGCTTGGGCGGGAAATATGAACTTAAGATTTGATGATACAAGCTACTAAGATAAAAACTTAAAAAAATGCGTTTGATTGGGGAATTTCTTTTTCCCTTTGAGCAGAGGCTAAGCATTAATGACCAGGACCACAGTCACGAAACAAAAACAATTTTTATTGGGTTTTGTCAAGAAATTACATTGTCACGCCGTTAATACACTTTATGAATTAACACTAACATAGCCCGCAATGGCAATCAAAGTTCTTAAATAAAAAGTACATTAGATAAAGTAATAAAGTATGTTCAGTAAATCATTAGCGTGATTTTTACAAGCGAAAAATCTAGAATCTTTTATTCAACGATTATAAAACTACAATAATGCAAGCGTTTCCCACAAGAGTAACGTATAAAAACTCGCATATAATGACAGATCGCTGTCACGTTGCAGCAGGATAATTACTAAATTGGACGTTTCCATTTAACGATGGGAAAAAACAATCTACGAACACAAGATTTATTTTTTAATATTTCTATTTAAGCATAGTATGTTTGCTATGGCACAAATAAATTGTTTCTTTTTTGCTATATAAAGATACGAAAGAGAAGACGGATGTGATCAAAATCCTTATCTCATGGAGACAAGACTCAAGAAATAAGATGAAATAGTGTCTTAATGAGACAAATACGATTGGAGAAGTGAGAAAAACTGGGTTCATCATCATCATCATCATCAGCCCGGAGACGTCCACTACTGAAAAAGGCCATTCCCTTAGACCACCACACTATACGACAACCTGACATTTGTATCCACAGTTTGCCCTTGAGTTTCCCAAAGTCGTCGTCATAAACTGGTCTGCGTATATGTTAATTGATGAATACACCCATATTATACTTAGTATACTTTTAACACAGACTCCGGTAGAGAATTCCCCAACTTCATAGAGCTCTATTACCGTGTTACAACACGATTACAATACTACAAATACAAATAGTTTATTGATAACACCAAAGTTACACGTCAAATAAATATAGACTTACGTGTGTACAGACTACAGACTGCTATAAAGGACAGCATACGAAAAAACAAATCGGTTAGAAGACACAAGTGTTCGTTGATACAAATTCGCGAATAGACAAGTTTGTCAACGTTGAACATTTCCTTCGCTGCCACACTGAGGTTTTATAACTAATTATTACTCACAAACAAATCTATAATTTCAATGACTTTAAAGTTCTTTAACATTTTCAATTCTCTACGTCAATTTCTGACTGTACCTTGGAAGACATACCAGCGCATCAATATGCGGTCACCGTAGGTGCTGGCTTGGCGTGACGCACGCCATCAGCGGAGGACTGGCGACATGGCTATTATTCGATGGAAGATAGCTCTATTCCGTGTAATTAATCATAACTTACGATTTATGGAATTCTAAGCGTTTATGAACGTAGAGCGACAAAGCATGTAAAACAACCTCCAAAACAAAGGCCGCCATAATATTCTATTATGCGAAGGCATTCAATACGATGAAAACTGTAAATTCTTCATACTTCCTAGTTCTTATTTATTTGCTGGTTATTTATCTTGCTACTACCAATACCACTCTTAGTCGTTCACCGAAACTGATATTTATTCACCCATAACTACGACCTCACCCCACCTTTTACCTTACACAACATTTTAGTCAGATAAAAAAATGGTGGCATCTTAATGGGAAACAACTAGACTTAAAAAACAAAAACAAAAATAAAAACAAAACAAAATAAAACAAAACAAAAAACAAAACAAAACAAATAACATTCTTATAAATAAAATTCTAGAATATTCAGCTAAAAAAATCAAAGCAAAACCACCTCTTCTATATTCAGACTCGGAATGTTTAGGTCGTGGATTCAAATCCCGGGCCTGTACCATTCCAGGCTCTTTAGAGCGTACTGCACATCGCTCTACACGTGCAGCCTGTGGGCTAATTACGCAGAAACATATTACAGTGCCCTCCGCGTCCAGTACAACAACGCGTTCAGGGCGGTGATGGGGCTGCCCCGGTACTGCAGTGCTCCGTGCATGTTCGCGGAAGCGTGAACTGATTGTTTTCACGCAACCATGCGCAAGCGCTTCGCATCCTTATTGCGCAGAGTAAGAACCAGCTCCAACACCGTCTTGGCGATGATTGCCGCCAGACTAGACTGCTCTTTTATTCGGCATGGCTGCGACAGGCACTTACCGGCACCCATGCCGAAAAGAAAGAGCTAGGACTGACATTTGCATCATTTATATACTTACTGACATAATTTTAATACCACTGACATTTTAATTATTATGTATCTTGTTGTTGACATATTTATTGTAATTGGAATGACATTGTATTTAATTTGTGGCTATCTTTTACTGATGTACCTATTGAAATTATCTTTTGTGCTGTATATGAGTCATGTTACTTGAAATAAATGAATTTTAATTTTTAATTACGTTATGTACAATACCTCACAGTCAGACAAAACTTGCCAAAAACTTACCACACTTGTTATTACGCCCGCGCACGTCACCCGAGACACACAAGACGGTTCACACGATGTAGTTAATAAAACAAAAGGATGTATCCGAGCAAACAAATATACAATCACTTGTACATTTCCCAGAAACCTCAATAGAAATCATGAGTTTATTCTAGCAAATAAATAAGGTTAATATCGATCGAATACGCTTGTTTGTTTAAATTAAACAAGTGCATGTTTAGGTTTTTAACTTTCATAATACAGCGAATACGTGAATCCGCAGCAGTATTTTAATAAACTATACTTAATGGTATGTAGATTGTAGAGGTTGAATAGAATGCAAGCCCGGCATAGAAATCGATACCAAACAAACTCGGATGTGTATAGTAAACCCTATTACGTGACTGTGCTTTTGATTTCTAAGAACCATACTCTCTAAAGTTATATTATTATTAACGGGATATTTACCGTGATTAATAATATAACTTTAGTAAACAACCGTGATAGTTTAAAACAGTGTACCATACTCTCTTCTCAGTAAGTATTGAATTTCTGTATAAAAGAGCTTCTCTCAAGATTTTTTGCATAAATTACGTATAAAAGCAGTTTCCTTCCAATACCTCCCATGGAATATTACCTACGGGTATTATACCGGTAGATGATTGATGTTTAAATTGTAGAAACCAATAGCTTTGATGAAGAATTTAAGTAAATATAGTATGTTTATTGAAAAAATAATTTAAACCGGTTATTAATGTTCGGATATAGAAGAGTTTAAAGTTTTTGGTAGAGCTAACTCTGTCCCTTTCCCACAAAACAATAAATGTCGTCACGCCTTACTTGTCAGAATATAATTTATATGGCGTATAGAGAAGTGACGTCACGATTTGCTGTTTCGCCTCTCTGTCTAGTATGATTTTAAAATGCTTATAAGTTGCTTATTATTTTTCCTTTTTTTCATTTTCTTTTCATTAAGCAGCTATATTTATGGGCCACATTTTAATAGGACAATAAAAAACCAGTCATCTAGCCTTTTCGTTTCAATCAAAGAGAAATAAATAAATATCGGTAATATAATATATATAATATAATACTATAGATTTCAAAGATTTTTTTTCCAATTTACGTATTTTCAGAAATAAGTATCGGTAATTGTTTTTTTTTTCAACCGACTTCAAAAAAGGAAGTTTTTTTTGTATGTGTGTTACGCGATTACTCCGCCAATTATGAACTGCTTTTGAAGATGATTTTTTTGTTTGGTAGGTAATACTTCAGAGGTGGTCTCCCATATAAATTTTATCGAAATCGGTTCAGTAGTTTGGTTTGTAAATCAAAATTACCTGAAAATGTGAACATGTCATCCAGGTGTTCGAAGTTGAAGTAGGTTGTATTTTTTTTAAAAGCGTATTATTTTTCTATTGAGGCATTTTCAAAAATCAGTTTCGGTCCATTTTCGGTAAATCAATAGGACAAGTCCAAAATCAGTAGAAACTGAAAAAATTGGTAGGCTCGAGAAAACAGTTGTAGTGTATGTTACATGGTATCCCCGAGAAATATAATATTGGGGGTTATGAGTTATAACAGTTAAAGTCTGATGCATCATAAGCTACTAAACTTTTTGTAGTAGTTTTATTTTTCTTTTTATTGGCATCTAACATAATTGTGTTAGTAGGTTGGTACACAAGAAAGCAAATGAGATGCTCCAAGCCAGAGAAAACATTTCTTTGCTCCAAGCAAACACTGAAACTTGACCTGACAAAGATACGGCGACAAAGCAGCAACGTTGTGCAAACAGTTCATTATGACATGTTAATAAGGTGCTCACGGATGCACGCAGCTTTGGTCTCTATTCTACCCAACCGAATGTCCAAATTCACGAGCGAAGTGATAATCAATAATGCATATTTTTTTTCAAAAACAACTCACTGCATTGGCGCTCTTTACTTTGAGATATTCGATGAAATAATCATTCTTTTTATTATATTTATTTATTTTATTAGCCATGTAACTTTGCTAGCTGCAGTACTTTTGGAACCGGGACATAATAATGTTTACACACTACTTCTTGGTGGCAGTTTTTTTTATGCAATGACGTGACGAGACGAGCGGGTTGTTCGCCTGGTAGTAAGCATCATGCCTGCCCATAACAGTAGCGGTGCCAGAATTGTGAACATGCGAACAAAATTCTGCGCCGCACTGCGCTCGTCACTCCGAGATATAACTTTTTTTTTAAATCCTATCAATTGACGAAACGAGCAAAACGTTCGCCTGGTGGTAAGCGTCACGCCTGCCACTAACAGTAGCAGTCCAAGAATTGTGAACTTGCGAACACAATCCTGTGCCGCACTGCACTGCGCTCGTCACCCTGAGATATTAGATGTTAAATCTCTACATACCCAGTAATTTCTCTGATAAAAAAACGATCTAGATGTCAAATTACTTAAGTAATTTCTATAATAACATTGCCCTCAAACTGAAACACATTAATGCTTGCACACTACTGCTAGTCGGATGAATAACTGGCAAAGGTGTGATACTTCATCAGGCGGACTCTGCAATAGTCCTACCCTACTAATCTAAGACTTAAGATTCATTTGGTGTATGTAATCTAAGTAAGTAAGTATGTAGTTCTAAGCCTATTGCAGCCAAACGAGTACATATCGGCGTGGGCGTTTTTCATGAAGTGATCCGAGATTTGAGCTATCGTCGCTTATTATCGGAAATAGACGAGTAAACCACTCGAGTAAAGGTCAGATTCTGTGAAGTCCATTATCTGAACATATTCATTCAGAGTGGGGATTCATGACTTATTAATGTATTAACGCTACCCTATTGATATTTTCTGTAACTTTAATAATAAAATGCTGTTGGTTTTTGCGACGTTTGCTCTTGGTACAGAATATATAATTGAACTTAATAAAATAATAATACCAATGCACTCGGTACTTATTGAGAGCAGTTCAAAATTGTACTTAAAAGTTGCTATCATATTGGTTTCTTTGTCAATTGCAGTATTCTACTCCGCGCATAATTTTTTTACTACTAGTGAAAAGAGCACCTAAGATGTCCCAAGTACAGATGATAGACTTGGAGGATTTAGCTCTCTCTCAGAGCACCAATAAATATTTTTGCATGGTGCTCTAAGCGGAAGTATCTTAATCTATGGCGGAGCTAAAAAAAACTATGCAAGACTAAACACGATAAATAGGTATTTAAGTACAAATGATTTTGTTTACAACGTCAGCTTGAACATTTTCCTCTCTACTAAATAAGATTATTATTTACTTACGCGTAAAGCAGAAAGTGAGTTACGCGTAAAGCAGAAAGTGAGTTTTGGCGGGAACACGGAAAAATCATGTCGTTGCATTCTATTATTTTCTTTTTCGCGAATTAATGATTTAAAATGGTGGTGTTTTATTCATTGAGTGTTGAATTACATGCACGAGTGTGGGCAAGAGATATAATGTGGTGAAACGTGTCTTCTGGTGGTTTTTTCAAAACTCCGTAGAAGCTAATAGTAAAGTCGCCACAACTTTACTAGGGCAGGACTCGACTATGACTAATCTGACTGTGATTCAAGACATATTAGACTTGATTTGAATAAAAAAAACTTGAAAATTCAGAATCTTGACACTAGGAAAAATGCACAACGTGCGATGCCAATAACTAAGAAAAAAAAAGCAGAAAGTCCACCAGGCCCTATATCATAAACCAAATCGATTCGAAAACTACTCTCACTATCTTCATCTTCAGCATTTAGAATGACGAAGACAGAAAGTGTAGTTTCCGAGTGGAAATCTTTCCGATTTCAAATAATGTAGTAGATCAGTGGTTAAAGGTCGAGAACTTCCCACAGTTTTGTGAAGTGTTCTAGATTATTCCGCCTCAGGTAGAGCAGGCTCGTGATAGACTCGACGGAGGGTGTTTACCTGCCGTGACAGGGGCAGGTGTTCTACCACCTGTGACCTGCGCCGAGTTTAACGAATTTTACTGTTAATTGTTTACTTTTCCGGGTTTCTAGAGTAATAGTTACTTTGATAAGAAAATATCTCGAATACACGCGCTCGATAAAAATTGCTTCAAGTTATCATAATGATGTAGCAATGGAGGCACAGAATCAGGTAACTGTATTAGGGTCAATTTATCGCTATATAAAGCTTTAGGGATAACAGGATATCTAAACCGCTACTCGGAACACACAAGTAAAACAAAAATACTGTTTCCTTACTGTTCTCTCTCAGTGTTCCAGTGTAGCAGTGAGCGTATCTCACCGATACTTTAACCGCGCGTGAGGAAGAAAAACGGTGATGATGATAATGATAAAATATACCTTTTGTGTTATTCCGGAAAATAACTTATTTCCATTCCGAGTTTCATCCAAAGCCATTCTGCTGTTTTGGCATGATTAGGTAAGAAACGTACACACATAGAGGCAAACTTTCGCATTTACAATATTACTTTCATAATCACATAATTTTAACCAGTTATGCTAATAGGTTATTATGATGGAACTGACATCATGCAATAAGTAAGATTCAATATTTTTAGCCAAACAGATTAAAAAACAAATTTCAAACATTCAACATCAATATCAAGTATAAAATAACAAGAATTTACGCAGCAAGATAATAATAAAATATTTTTGACACCTTTCGGGTTATCTCTAACAAAAAAGCAAAGAAAACGATTCAACCGATATCTTTAAAAATAAACTCGATCCGAGCAAACATCGGCTAACACAGACGATAAAGAAGTTTATAGCTCCCATAAAGGAGCTGAACACGGTAACACTGTCATTATTAGACCAACGTCTGACGTTATGATTGATTATGATAACATTCACGTACATGATAATGTCCAGAATAACAATAAATATTCCATAGTCAGCGTGGCAGGATAATCCTGGGACCCTGTTGTATCCAGTTCATAATCTAGAGATTAACTGTTGTTAGGTAATTTTAGTATGACTAACACTTGCTATAAGTAAGGACGACGACAGATTGTCTGTGACAGGTACATCAAGATTTAAAATTGCAAGTCAATATCCACTTGAAGTAAAATATAAACAGTAGGCGGTCAGGTGACACAATGATGCAAAGTTTTTAAGATAAGGACAACAAGCTTAAGTATAGAGCCTATACCGTAGATAATAAAGAGGTAGTATCAAAACTGGGTGTGACCTTGAGCACAAATCACTCGCTCGTACGCAATCGCCGAGTAAAAACGTTACGGCAATATGTACGGCAGATTCCCTATTCATTTTGCGTAAGGGCGAGTGCGATACTAGCTAGTTATTGTCTATACTACAACAACCTTCAAATTAAAAACTCGTAATATAAATCCAAGATCAGAAGAATCACAATCACCAGAATCAGCAAGACGGAAAGAAAATAAACGAAAATACATGATTGATGGTAGAATCAAACAAACTGACCAAATAAACATTCCAAAAGTTACATTGGAAGTTGTAAATCGTATATTCGTGATCACCGTGTCGTTGCGATTTCCGTTATGTCCGGTCAAAGGCGCGATTGTAAACAAAGATATCCTTGCAGAGTTTAAGATAAACTGGTGAATCAGAATTGGGAACCTTCACATATGGATTATGATATATTAGCAGATGCTTACAAACATTAGTATCCAGATTCCTGGCTCAATTAGGAACCGGATGATAATAATATTGATTTTGCAAAAAAGACTAACAAAATCAAAGAAGTTTATCATATTTTTTCCAATCGATACAATCTGGGTGTTCAAGTTACGAGTGAAACAGTTTCCTCTGGGTAAGCGTGTTCCATCCTAGACTGGGGTTTCTCACCAACTCGACACAAGGGGCTGGACACGCGTACGTCCTGTTGGTGAAACTCAAAATATGATCACTTGTTATTTCGTCATCTGTACACGCTAACTTGACATCAGGCGTGATAGCGGTCAAGACAAACCCATCAGATAAAAAACAAAAGGTATATCTTAACAAAAAAAGCCTGGAGCTAAATGTCCCTATCAAATTTCTACTCTTTTTTGCCAATCTATAAACGTTTGTTTAATCTCAGTAAATCAACAGGCACTTCAGCAGCCATGTTATGTAGATAAGTCAACTCACTGGCCTCGACTATTTCAAAATTGAAGAGGAAAGCTAACTTATAATTATAACCAGCTAAGATTTCTAAGAAAACGTAAGGACGGTTCTCAGTAAATTCTGTGAACTAAACCAACTGTTATAACTTATGATTGCTTACAAAGTATACATTTGAATTCCTACAAACGCTAAATCTCAAAGCATATGTATGTGTACTTTTCAATTTGCATTACGCAAAAAAATATAAGTACGATTGGTGTTTTGTTTATTTAGATGATAGTCAATCAAGAACAAGCGCAAGAGGTTTCGACGAAAATGACTGGATGATATTACCTATCTATCTATATTTCTTATCCTTTGTAGTTATACTACGACTCTACAATTCAGTTTGCAGAAAATATGTTGGGAGCTGCAACACAAATACAGTTTCTATTACATAAAACTACACGTGACAATTTTTCTTCTTTTTTTGTACTTATTCACAGTATTATCGTAGTTTATCTGCTTCTTCCTTGGAGGATCTAGCTCTCTCTCTCGCTTCTTCGCTTAGCATCAGACGAGACGGTAGTCACACGCAAGCCTATAGAAAAAGTTTAGCATCTGGATCTGTGACTTATAATAAGCAGCTGTCCGAATTTCATATCTATGTTTTCAGTGGTTCAGTAGCATACATTCTTATAAATATGTTTAGTTGAATGGATGATTGATATGGTCAACTCAACCTCTGCTTATTTCTTTGTTGGCGAGTCTACTAGAGGCAGATCGGCGTGTATATATGTTTGTGCTGAACTAAACATCGCGAGGTCTCAGTTCGGGGCGATCTACTTGTTTACATTGTACTAAGTATACAAGTTACTGTGACGACACTGTTTACTTAAATTAGCTGGAAATTAACAAGCTTACATAAAGAATACAACCGACTATCTAGCAATGGTGATTCATTTTTAACATTACTTAACTGCGAAGTTCTCACGGTTAATTTCGGAAGAATGGTTGCACAGTCCACAGTCAACATCAACAACCAATAGACTGTAGCGGAAGACTGTACGTATAGTTACGCGTATCGGTATAACAAGTGAACGAGGAGTATATAATATATAATATAATAGTATAGTAATATATTATCTGTGGTATGGGGCTAAACCTGAAACGCGAAGCTGATGAAAAAATAAGTTGTCACATAGAAAAACGCCATTCACTCTCGACAAAATGCATGGAGCTGCTGTTTTTTTTTTCGAGTTCAGGGTTGGCCCTACAGTAAAAGTTGTTCACAATGATGAGTACAATGACCTCCTTTCGGCTTAAAAATATCGTTCTACGTAACCCCGTATAAGTAGTTTTAATTCTAATTGGAAGTTAATATAATGCTTAAACTTAGTAAGTAATAAAGTAAAAATCAATGTCTTCAAAGTATCAAACAAAACCGTTTACATGTAAGGGATGTGGATAACAAGGGAGGAAAAGACTTGAAAACTTGTCCGACTTCTAAAATCAAGACTAACAGTCTGGTTCAGCGCACACACATTAGTATAAAACAGTGAGTTTAAAACTGCAGAAGATATGTAAAGATATGTGTCATCCAACCGATGACATCTTCATTAATCATCATAACAATCATACTCGTAATCAAAACAAAACAAACAGATGAAACCAACCGTTTTTTTCGCATTCGGCTTGCGCGCGCGCAGTGACATGTACGCACGATCCATAGCCGCAACCGCACCATTCGTCCCACACAACATCACTGGTCACTGCACCCGCAAAAAGAAGATCCATTCAAATTGTTCCTTTTTCAAAACTGACGTTCTATTTCCAAAGTTCGTTTCGGATGTGTGCTCGAGGAAGCGTTGGTTAGTACTGCGCGTGCGGCGAAGTCGCCCCTCCCCCGCTAGCACTATTTTTGGAGCCCTGTGGTCCCCTCGACACAGTTGAGCGAGTGCAGTGGGTCAAGTCGAGTGCAGCCTTTAACTGACTCACGTTAAATCACAGGATGTGTAAGTGCACCCACTTACAGGAAATGGGGTGATTGTATGATTCGGTTCTTCCTGGTGAAAATTGTTTTTTTTTTTGGTTGTGTAGTTTTTATAAAGAGGGTCACTTTTTATTTCTAGCTATCCGATTCGCAGATGACAGAATGTTCTGCAAAATCCTATTAATATCTCATTAGAAAAAAACACTATTGCAATTTATTTAATGAGTTAATAATAAGTTTTCAAAGAAAATCAAATTATAATTATTGAAATCATTAAGATGCCATACTCAATAAGATCCTATTATGAAGCATGTCGTTGTCGGCCGACTCCGTCCATCCTACCTCTAATGGCCTATCTGTAGAATTTAGATGGAAAAAAGTTAACAGAACAAAAATGTTCATCAAAAAAAACTGTCAACAATAGTAAAATTACAGTGCATTAGCGTTAAATTAGATCGACTCGACCTACTAGATTCGTTAAGCTAGCCGCCTCAGTTTGGAACAATTACGCCATATGTGTCCCGCCGTACATGGAGGTAGGTGACATTCATGTGCTGTCCATTCATGAAAACAAGCATACAATTTTAAACTCTAATTTAATACAATAGGACCTAGAATCCTGCCTTGTAGAACTCTGCCTAAAACAGAAGCAATTCGGGCAAATTTGAACCTTATATCTAAGGCGAGAATTTAAAGACGCCATACGGTCAGTGTTGCCAACTGGTTATCAGGAATTAGGGCTAGATCAAATTCAAAATAGGGCTAGATTTGCCCAAAAATAATTAAAATGGGCTAAATAGCTAATTCATTACGAAAAGAACTTGATTCTTTAAAATAATTTATAATTTTTATGTGTAGTTTAAAAATTAAATACAAAATTTCGGATATGTTATTGTTTATTGACATTTCAAAAATTTACAACCAGCTTGAAGAGTTAATCAACCAATCAATCAATCAATCAATCAATAAAGAGTTAATCTATCTATCTATCTATCTTGTTTTTTAAAAATCTGAAAAAACATGTTTATTTTAAGCAGTTTATATGTTGGCGTCTTCATCAGATGAGTCTTCGTTGAATTCGTTGCGTCCCTCATGAAGCTTTTTCAAAATAAATATATAGTTTTCTTTAGGTCAAATAAGGGCTAGATTTGGGGCTAGGGGCTAAATCATTATTTTTGGAGCTGAACAAGTCGAAATAGGGCTAGATCTAGCACCGAAGGGGCTGAGTTGGCAACACTGCATACGGTAGCTCAACACGGTAGCTAGAAAGTTAATATAGTCCTTATTTTACGGGCTACACGGATCATTATAAAGTACCTAATGTATTTCTACAGGCAAGAGTTCCGCTCACATGGTGTTGCGATAGCTTTCACGTATGTATATAGTGTTGCCAATGAGATACTCGTAGTTCGATGCACTGATATGATAAGGCGTTGGTCAACTTTTAAAAGACCTGTAAAAGGCATCGGCCATAAAAGTGTGAAGCAATTAAAAGTGCTTCCTGTAAACGTAAACCCATTAAGTGAAGTCATAAGTAATAAAAGGTCTGTTCTACGCCAGAAAGACACATAATACTATGTACAGAAGTTTCACTCCCATAGAAAATGCGTAATAAAAATTCAAATTCCCTCGCAAATTCAATGTTATTTAGTCTTGTATTAGTAGTATAGTATTATATTATCTTTGGTCTTACTAATTTAAAGCCAAATCATTATATGTGTTGCAGATGAATATCCGTCTTAGTAATTTCTACGGTTGAAAACACGATTAATTATACTTTCCTCGATCGAAAAAAATACCGAAAACATTAGTTTTTTTTAGTGATATACTTATATATCCTAATTACAGCCCATAGTTACATAAAAAAATATGTATTATAAGATAATAGTATTTTGGAGATTTTTTTTTGGTAATTTTTTTTTTTTAGTTACTCGTCGAATAATCCGAGTAAAACTTCAAAAATCGTACGAATCTGCGTATCGTCATATTTTAGCTCCGTTAAGTTGATAGATCGCATTAAAAAATGTGCTTGTCTCGTGGAATGACCTGGCCTTAATATCGTTGATTCAAATGTCGATAAGACAAGTGTGGCAAGTTTACAATAGTTGAAAATAATTGTGACGAGTTAACAATAACCCATAAAATTTAGGGAACTTACAAAGTTACTTCAATTCTCAATTTCAATCGAATATAATGTTTAGGTTTTAATATGATCAAACAAACAAACAAACAAAATTATTTATTTTGACACAAATCATTGCACAAATTTATGACCCATAGGCTCCCAAACTAGTCAAAGACTGTGTGTCGGGAACCAGTGGCTTCTCCTGAATCAATGTAGTTCCAGCCCTTGTATTCTAATCCCAATCGATAAGATTTTTATTCCAAAACAACTCTTACCATCTCCGTCTTCTACATTCAGGATGACAGAAGTGTAGAAACCTTTCCTATTGGGTTTAGAATACGGTGAATGGAGTTGCGAAAATATATTAAGTCGCGGGCGTTCGCGACGTATAGTACATAAGTTTAAATAGAAACATCACTCATACTTTTGTTATCTAATATAATAAAAGGCTCTGTCCTGACTGACAGACTGACTGACTGACTGACTGATAGACAACGCACAGCCCAAACCGCTGGTCGTACAGACTTTTACTCACGAAGTACTTTACTGACTTTTAGTCACGAAAATTTGGATTTGGATAGTTCATTTACGGATAAGTAGGTACGTACTAAATATAACTAGGAATCATCACTACAGTTCACATCTCGCTCGGTAAAGATTAATCATTTAGGCATGAGCAATCAAATCACATAATGGATTTTGTTTGACAAATAACATAAAAATAAAAATAAAATGTTATAAGTAAACTTCGAGTAAAGCATAATTTGAACTAGATTGAATCTGCATTTAAAAAGTTCAAAATAAGGAATCGTACGTTTCAGAAATCCAGTATGACGAGTGTTAAGAAATATATCTGCAGTAATCAGAGAAAATCTCGCAGTGTCTGAAGACAAGGGTCTTTAACTGTGTGTGTTGCCAGTGATGACATATGGAACTGAAACGTGGTCTTTAACCGCTGGCCTATTGGAGAAACTCAGGGTCACGCAACGGGCAATGGAGAGAGCTATGCTCGGAGTTACTTTGCTAGATAAAATCGAGGAACGAGGATATTCGCCAAAGAACCAAAGTCACCGACATAGCTCTCAAGGTTTGCAAGTTGAAGTGGCAATGGGCAGGCCACATAGCTCGAAGAACTGACAACCGATGGTGAAGAAAGGTGGACCGACGACATTGTAAAAGTCGCGGGCTACCGGTGGATGCAAATGGTAGGTTGTCGTACAGTGTGGCGGTCTAAGGGGGGAGGCCTTCGTTCAGCAGTGGACGTCTCCTGGCTGCTGAGGCTGATGAATCAGAGAAAATGTATAATTATAATTAGGTATGTATTAAAAAAGAAGTGGCACAATCGGGTCCAACATCAGTTTAACATGACAACCGACCAACATTAGCGCACAGATGTAAATGCCACTCACGGTCACTCATCCGAACACTGACCGGTCCGTCCATTGATTAACATCGGTTATCTCATAGAATCACCTAGTCAAGCTACGAAACGAATAAAATCTAGTTTTAATAAAGTTTTACATTTATTCCAAAAACAGCAGAGAAAATCTTGTACACTCAACGCCTCTCGACCTAATTCGTTTAAGAAAGTACACGCACACATACCAATTCGACAAAACAATAAGTGCTTAACTCTGTTGCACTTATTGTTGGTAGCTGTTGCATGAATGCAGTGGCATTATCCCATTGAACAGTCCCTGGCTCGGGGTCGACGCCTGAACGTGGGAACTGGAGAGGATGAATCAGAAATTCTTTGTTTACCGAAGCTGCAGGTCGTGGAGGTCACGGTGGAAACTGAGAGCTTTGTTGGGTCCAGAGCAATAGAGCTTGGTTAAATCGATCCTGCGCTAGAATATGATGTTATATCGATTGATAGAGTCGTAACCAAGTCTTAAATCAGACTCAGTGGAGAGCTCTGTGTTAATCTGCAGGGCTAGGATACGTAACGCGAGAAAACTTTCTCGATTCATAAAAACAGGACAAGGCTGCGACTCTGTATAAGTCTGTCTCGTTTTCGCACGACATAAAGACATGACAACATTTTCTCGCTGTGCGTATTCTAGCCCTGCAGGACAGTCTAACAGGCAATTCTTGGTGTGAACAATAAAGAGTTAATCAATCAATCAATCAATCAATTTCTAAAAAAATAAAAAAGTCGTAGAGTATTAATTTGTCAATTAACAAGTACTTTAAAAAAACTGTCTTCCATTTGAATGCCTGGATGCCTGGTTATTTTGATTTAAAAACCAAAATACTAAACCGATTTTGATAAAATGTATACGGGACCACCTCTGAAGTATGACCTAGCAAGCAAAAAAAGAATCATCGAAGTAAAATCATAATTGGCGAAGCAATCGCGTAACAAACATAGTTACGAGGGCGGCACTGAAAATTTCGGGAATCAAGGAAGTGACACAACATTACTATTTAAAAATATATTTATTGCTTTTCGAAGTATTCTCCGCGAAATTTGACACATTTTTCCATACGATGGAACCAATCATTGAAGCAACCATTCCATTCGGAAGTTGGGGTCTCCAAAATGGCCGTTTTGTAGGCGTCCACAGCTTCTTCAGGTGATGAAAATCTCTGTCCACGCAATTTATTCTTTATTTTAGGGAAAGTATAGAAATCATTAGGGCTTAGGTCGGGGCTGTACGGCGGATGGTCCAATAATTCTATGTTTTCTTGCTCTAAAAACTCTTTTGTTCTGTGCGCGGTGTGAGAACTCGCATTGTCGTGATGGAGGATGATGCGGCGGTTGCAGTTCTCTTTACGGAGTTCAGAAACGACCTGTGGCAAACAAATGCTAGCATACCATTCTGCATTAACCGTTCTTTGTCCCCCAAGAGGAATAGTCGTAACATGGCCGGTTTTGGAGACAAACGTGGCCACCATTTTTTTTGCAACACTCCGTGAACGAACAATTTTTGTTGGCTTTAACTCATTTTCGAACACCCAAACTCGTGACTGGTTTTTTGTTTCGGGTTCGTACGCGTATATCCAGGATTCGTCACCTGATACGATGTTGTATACAGCATTTGAGGATCCTGCGTGGAATCTTTCGAGAGTTCTGACGCACCAAGTAACGCGAGCCGCTTTTTGCTCTTCACAGAGCGAATGCGGTATCCATCGGGAAAACAACTTTTTTACACCTAATTTTTCATGCAAGATTATTTGTATTTGACTCATGCCAATGTCTAAAGTTGCCTGAATTTCGCGGTATGTCACATGTCGATCTTCCTCAATCAGCTTACGCACAGCATCAACGTTTTCTTGGGTGACTGCAGTTTTTGGACGACCTTGACGGGGATCATCACTGAGCTTGACACGTCCACGTTGAAATTCAGCAAACCAGCGATAAATTGTGGTTTTGGATGGGGCTTTATCACCAAATGCAGAAATCATCCGGTCAACACACTGTTTTTGTGTTAAACCACTTCGAAAGTCATAATAAATCATCGCTCTTGAATTTTCTCGAGTCAATTCCATTTTCTCAACGACTAAACAAGTTTGACAAAACCTTGTGACAAGACCGAGAATATTTTTTTAAATAAATAAATGGTATTCGATTTTTAAAACCAAGGAGTTTTCAATTAAAAAGATTTTAATATGACAGAAACAGTGGAAATATTCCATTCCCGATACTTTTAGTGTAGCCCTCGTACAATAAAAAATAAGTCGAATGGAGAACCTCCTTTTTTGAAGTCGGTTGATAGTATCAAGCATGGCTTTTCCAATCGATAAAAATAGGCTTGAATATGACAATCCCATGAATACTGAAAAAATATATAGAAATCATCATGGAAATCAATCGACTTGTAAAAACCGTACGTACGGTTGAGCTTGACTTGAAGTCGATTCTTGGCAAGAACTAATTCGATACACCTACAGAAGCATACCGACTTGTTAGAAGTATTTTAGTTTCAGAGGCCAAAACACATTTTCGGTCCTGCGCCCGCAAAATTAACTTGGTTCTTTTTTTAGTATAAACAATAAAATCCTCAGTATAAATCCCCGAAAACGTAATTACATGCATTAAACCACCGTCTAAACGGGAAGCAATCACAGTGTTTACCCCAGCAAAAAAACAGTACTAATCAAGCCCAGACATGACGAGAAAAAAACACAAATTGTTCTGTTGACCGGAAACCGGCCATTGTCGCCGGCGCGTGACCAGACCAATTGATGCAGGAATTGAGACGACCTATTAAGGGATGCCTTTCTGGACATGTCATTCATTAGCGCAATTGTTATGTGCATTATGAGACTCAAAATATCTTCAGACCAAACAGACTTGCTAGATAGCACTGTGTAAAAAAAAACTTTTTTTTTTTATTGGTGGTACCAGCTAACATCTTAGCATTTATTTTCGTAGCTCTCTATTGTTCTATAAGTCGTCGTCAGCCATAAAACGTCCACTGCTGGACGAAGGCCTCCCCCTTTATAGAGGGGTGTTGCCATAATCCCCACGCTTGGCAGGCGGCTTGGGAATCGCAGAATGGTCACCACCGTTAACCAAAAGGACGCTGCTGCCCGTCCTCCGGTGGGTCTGGTTGCAGTTTATGGACATACCCAGGTCCACCAGGTATTGTTCTATAAGTACTTAGGATTATATTCATCAATAATTTCCTATGCCATTGTCGAATAAAAACGTCTAAATATTATATAGTACAACTTTTTCATAGAAGATTTATTTTTGGCAAAAAGTATGGAACATTAGCTGTTTCATTTTCTCGCGAATTTAAAAACTAAGTTTGTTATGCTATACAGAAGCTGATCCTAAGAAGTTGTTAGATCCTAAGAGGTTGTTAGCTAGTTATCAATAACCCTGTATAGTTGTACTGTGACATAGTTCAGTCTTAAATATATAATTTAAAAAAACACAGCTTTTCACGTAGGTACCTACAAACCTTTCTTCTTTATCACCTTAATATCGAGTGAATTAAAATAGTAGGCGACCACAGTTTAGAGAGCGCTTTAATTGGCGCCGATTAAAGTTTATTAACGGCATTAATTGGCCGATTGTCGGCGGAGTAAGCTGGCAACACAGAAATGTTACAAATGCATTAAGGGGGGAAATTAAACGCGTTTATGTTCTTCTCCGTACTAGGAAATTGCTGTACCTATTAGAGCACCTGCAGAAACGTCTTTTTATGGTGACGTTGTACGACAAGAAGACATGTAAGATTTTACTTATTGCTACTTATGTGAGAAAGAGGTAAAAAAGTGGAATTAAGGCCTGACCCATTCATGGTACTCTACATTTTATTAGTAGTATCTCATGAGCTTACTAAATAAACCGTTTGAGTTTGACTCAAACTCATTCCAATAGACGATTTGAATTAATTCACCCTTAGACCGCCACACTGTACGACAAGTACGACTGTGTGAATTATTTCATTCGTTAAAAAATAAGCTCAAAGAAATAACTTTTTTAAATGTCCATCTTTTTATTTCTATTTATGTTTTAATTTTTGTAACATTTTTTTTGTAATAGTATTTAGTAAATAATCTATAATTTTTTACAAAAACACAAATTAAATCGTTATATCAATTAATTTACACAAAGACACAGCGCGCAGCGTCAAAACGTGCGATCGTGTCACCACGCATTCAAAGCGGGTTCACCGCATACGTAACTTTTCTTCAGTAAACTGACAACGCCTTTAGTTAGGTTTGGCTTTGCAGAACCCTTTCCGTTGTGATACACAGTTGAGAGTCACGAACTAAAGTCCGACCACTGAGAGAATGCCTTTGACAGGTACAATAACATTGTCAAAAATGGAAGGAAAACATTTAATAATTGTGCTCTAGGTAGTATAAATGGCTATCACCATTTATGTATAGATATTATCAACTGAGGCTGGAAGACTTCATGTTTCGCAGATATTAACTTTTTATTCGCTTAATAAACATGCTAAGGATGCCAAGCGAAAAACATCCGACATGTAAGGCGCGCAATTCGTCTGTACCGACGTAATTGCGGCGTCTACCGCACCGCAATTTGGATCCAGATTTCAGAGCCGAGCCGTAGCACATTGCCGGTTTGCGATCGTGTTTCCGCGACAAGGCGATCAGGAATAAAGCACATGTTTATTAGCTAATAATTCACGTGAGCTGTGGCCAAAGATCTAGACTAGACCTTCAACTAATAAAAACCCAATTTTATAATAAAATACGTTCTCTACTATAAGTTGGTGATTTTTGTGGACAATTATCTATTTCAAGGATAACACCATCAGGAACCGAACAAAAGTAAACGCAAGTAGTTATCAAAAGAACGAATATCGCTGGTAGCTGTAAAGCACGAACACTGCAATCGTCGCGGCTGCCAGTTAGCTAATGTAAGCGCGTACGACGCGGATATTCTGCAGTTTGATGCGAAACCGAACTCGTTCATCACATCAATCGCCTTCTCAAAATCATGATCGCAAATCGACAGTGTGATGCAGCCGTAACATGCCAGCCGCAATTACATGCCGTACATGGATGCCTGTCAATGTTCACAGGGCCCGCTGACACAGTAAAACTGCAGTACGTTGTGGGTCATCAATATTCTTTGAAAGTTTTTACTGTCTTCTGACTGGAATTGGGATGATCGATGACGTAACACTGGTAAGAGATGCCTTCGAAAAGTTGATTGATGCAATATGGCTGAAGAAGTTAAACGTTAAAGTTCTGGAGATAAATAAGATCTTAGAAGTCTATCTCAATTCAATAGCAATAGAAACAGATCGTTTATTGCCCGTAATTTAACCGGGATTCAACAATGTTCAGCGAATGGTGCTTTCTCAGTGGTTAGTGCAATCGGATCGAACGCTGCAGGAGACTCATGGAAGTAGGAAACCATATTATCATGGTGATATGGTACTTTTTGGTACTGAACTGGCTAGCTACCAGCCTTAAGACGAAAATCTGAGCCACCCAGCATATTATGTCGGCATGTTACGGCAGTCACAGTTGAGAGACCTTGAGAGTCTTTCAAGAGTCAGACCTGTTTGTAGTGGTAGGACTCCATTGCAGAGTCCGCCTGGAGAAGTACCACACCTTTACCAATTATTCAACCGCCAAGCAGTAGTGTACAAGCATTACTGTTTTTCGGTTAGAAGGGCAATGTTACTAGTGAAAGTGAAGGGCATGAAGAGATTTGACATCTAATTTCTCAGGGTGACGAGCGCAGTGCAGTACGGCGCAGGATTTTGTTCGCAAGTTCACAATTCTGGCACTGCTACTGTTATGGGCAGGCGTGATGCTTACTACCAGGCGAACGTATCGCTCGTTTCGTCTCTCCATTGCATAAAAAAACGAATTCCAAGTTTTGTTGTCGGTCTTTAGCATCTTCACCCATACCATCACTAAACAGCTCGTAAGCTTTGATCTAACACCTAGGTTGTCAAGCATGAAAGACTTAATATGACACCAAGTAGGGCAACACGGTTGGAAAGAAACCGGTCTACCGGTGCGTGTGATCCGCGACAGTACTCGATCGATCACAGGCGCCCGCGCCGGCAGTCGAGATTGATTGCCAGCATTCCAGAGACGATAAAGCAGACAAAGCGACGCGGAGTCGTGCGTAGCATACGTCGCCGAATTCGACGCAAATGTTGCGAGTACATCACAGGAGCCGCCAGAGCAATAGCGTATCATTGCGGTTACCTATTGCTATTTAGTAAGACCAAATAATTAATACTTTGTTTACAGTTCTAGTAGTGGACCTGGGTATGTCCTAAAACTGCAACCAGAACCATTGGAGGACGGGCAGCAGCGTCCTCTCCGTTAACGGTGGTGAACATTCTGCGATCCCCAAGCCGCCTGCCAAGCGTGGGGATTATGGCAACACCTCCCTATTAAGGGGGAGGCCTTCGTCCAGCAGTGGACGTTTTTTGGCTGACGACGACTTATAGTACAATAGAGAGCTACGAAAATAAATGCTAAGATGTTAGCTGGTTCCACCAATAAAAAAAAATGGTTTTTTTTACACAGTGTTAGGTTTAGGTTTACAGTTCTATAATTATTTACGGGATATTTACCGTGATTATGTTGTGAAACAACCGTGAAACATAGACCGTGTTTAAATTTATTTTAATATGTTAGAGAAAATAAATGTTAGAAACTAATCTTGTACAGAAGTAAAAGCTAAGCAAATTAATTTGTACTGG
Source organism: Erannis defoliaria (assembly GCA_905404285.2). Taxonomy (NCBI): domain Eukaryota; kingdom Metazoa; phylum Arthropoda; class Insecta; order Lepidoptera; family Geometridae; genus Erannis; species Erannis defoliaria. The sequence goes on along the minus strand of FR990066.1, from coordinate 1,607,992 downwards.
AAAATTGTAAAAAAAAAAGCGACCAGCAGTTAAGGCGTGTTCTGGCAGTCTTACTTATGAGCTAATTCGCATTCTATTAAAGTACACCGTCATTTGACATAAGAAGTGCTATGGTCTACCACATAGCCCTTTCGAACCACAAAAAAACTTTTTTGTTTTTACTATAAACACCTGTATGTGTAAGGAGTTATCGTATATTATATACAATAACTAGTAATATTTATTACTTACCGCTGTTACGAAATGTTAGATCGAATTGTGCCGCATAAAAACTTCGATAAAGATGCGTCAGTGCGACATCAATATGTGCTCTTGTTAGTTGAACAGGCGCATCGACGTGAGAAACTCGCAACCATATGGGAGAGTTTTGACGGGAACACAGAAAAATCATGTCGCTGCATTCTATTATTTTCTTAAATAAGGGTCTTTTCGCGTATTAACTAATTTTGTTTTATCCATTGAGTATTGAATTACATGCACGAGAGTGTGGGCAAGTGCTATAATGTGGTGAAACATGTATTTTTGTGTTGTTTTCAAAACTCCGTAATAAGTCATAGTAAAGTCGCTACAACTTTATTGCATGACTTGGATTCGACTTTGACTAATTTCGTGTAACTATCTGTGATTTTATGACATATTTGACTTGATAATACTACATAAACTTGAACAATCATAATATACTTGATTCTGGCAGAATGCACAACGTACGATGCCTATAATCACAGATCCTGCAGACGATTGCGGCCCGATTGGACTGTCCTATCCAGAACTAATGGATACTTATGGGACAAAGGATATCATTTTTGTTTTAATATGTGTTCCTATTTTTGTTTTGTCGTGTCGATTCAATCTGTTTAACTTCAATTCAATGTGTATTCTAATCTAATTTTAATTTATTACCACATTCTTCAATTAACTTTTTTGTGTTATATGGATTTATCTATATAATCTGAAATAAATGATATTTGTAATAACTAAGAAAAAATAAACATTTATGGAAATAGACTGACAAATTATTTAACCGCACGTCGTATCTTCTGTAACTATGTGATGAGTTGAAGTAATCGCTCGCCTGATGGTAAACGCCACGGTTGCCCGTTGCACGTGTAGTCAAGTGAAGCAAGCCACGTCATACCTATTTAATTATTAATTAAAGAATCTAACCTATAATACGATTGACGGTAACAACAAGTGACGAGCATTATAGACACTGCAGTTCTGTTCAGATTTGGCATCACGTCGGTGCTGAGTCACGCTCTCATGGCGCCAACGCTGTCTTGCTAACATCGGTTACGTTCAATTAAAACAGTTTTAAGATCTTTGTACAATTCCGTTATCTGTTTTTCGTCAGTTGCGTTGAGGTGATTATATCTGTGGTTTTCTGTTACATTTTCTTTAGCTCAATTGGACTCGGTGTTAAAAGCTTTTTATTTATTTAGTTTATTGGTACACAAAACAGAATACAGTCAATAACAAATCTAGAATATTTACAATTTCGATCCAAACTATATTCCTAAAAATGTATACACAGCTTATTACTTGACAACATGCAGTAGATAGTCAGTTTCAAGAGGAAAAAGATACCCACCCTCTTCATGATAAGCAAAAACTTTTTTGACGTAACATAAAATGATATATTTTTTTTGATGCTGTGTGTGTGATGCCTCTCGCCAGCTCATAACAGTGGCAGTGCCAAAATAATGAACTAGCGAAAAAAAACCTGCGCCGCACTGTACTGCGCTCGTCACCCTGAGATATTAGATGTCATATCTATGCCCAGTAATTTCTCTGGTTCAAGAAAAATGGTAATTTGAAGTTACAATTTCTGTAGAGATCAAAATATACAAGAACTTACTAGCATTTACAATGCGTAATTAATGACTAATGATATAATATCAAACTTACTATTTACAATAACACGGAATACTCGCTTACGATTCTGATTCACCGGCGCGGCGGCGAACGCATCCGTTGGACTGTTTGTTGAAAGTGGAATTATTTAGTTGCCAATAACATAATATTGTTAAGTAAGTACATAATCTATCTGGAAGCGAAAATATTGGGTCAAAAACATGAGCCACTTTGATTTGTACACTCAATAGCAAATTATTATTATTATTTTTCATCGAATACATTTATTATTATTTGAAGTCCTTCGACAGATCAATGTACCGTCTAGGACATGATAAAATTGATGACACGTTAAAATTGTTGGTCCCGATTTTTTATCTATATTTTCTATAACAACCATCAAGCCATGTCAGGCCTTTGAGCGGTACATTAACACTAGGGCTGGCCACTCAGCCGTTACAATTTTACTAACTTTTCATATGGCTGGCAAGGAGATAGCTTCATGATGCATGTACTGGACGTACCAGTCCTAAAAACCAGTCTATTGACCAGAACAAAACAATTCACGAGCCAAGCGGTACAGTGGAATATACAGGCTTTATTTCTAGACGACGGACATTTTCTATCTAGGATATCATTTCTAACAACTTTTACTACGGGGTCAATCCTGAAATAGCGAAAAAAAATCTCCTGTGCCATACATTTCGTCGACGGTGAATAATATTTTTCTATGAAACAGCTGTTTTTTTTGGTACGCCATAAATTTACATTATTTGATTCTTAAAATTGTAAGTGGCACTCAACTTTTTTGGGGAAGCGTGCATTTCTGGGATCCGGAGGAGCCGACCTTCAAACGATATTGTTTGGAATAAGGTTCAATATCGTTTAAAAGCATGCGCATGCGCAACATTGCGCAGGATTCAAAAATAAGGCCCCTGGTGACCAACTTGCTCAATCGTCATTCGCTAACACAAAAATGTATTTCTTGTGTGTTACGTTAAAACAGGCAACACATTTTTAGGCGGGTTCTACAAGTGGAGGACTTATCGCTATAATAATTATCTTTCAGGCAACACGGAATGGAAAGAATATTAAGTTTTTTTATTAACTTAGATAATGTCAAAATTCTTCATGCCCAGTATTTTTTCTAGTAACATTGCCGTTCAAACCGAAACACTTGTATACACATTATACAGCTTGGCGCTTGGATAACTGCCAAAGATGTGCAATAGTCCAATACAACGCTACAAGTGACTGTCTTATCGCTAAAAGTGATTTCTTTCTTGAAGCAACCCTAGCTCCATAGCAAATCGAAAGGCTATAATTTGCCTTAACACCGCTAGAAAGAGAACTGTATCGCACGTGCCGGGGGCAAAGCCCTGCAACGGTGCCTGCGTGCGAGATGGCGATATGGGGATGTGTGGTGGATGGAAGGAGGCAGGTGATCAAGTGATACACCTGCGTGTAAACATGGGGATCTAGATAACAGGATGGATGATTGAACGCTACTATTAGATTGTAAAGATAATAAAGACATTTCATTTCCTAACGTAAGCGTCTGTTCATGTTGCAGTCAAAACTCTTAATTTGTTAAAAGTAATTTTGGCTAGCAGAACGAGTCAAAATATTTACAACACATTTACACAGAAATTGCATTTAAGAAGCCTGTATACATCGTTCGAAAGTTAAACATTACGCACCATACAACGGAGCGTGCGGAAAAGCCTTTACCGCACACTCCCTTGTATAGCGCCGTGCGTAAACATCACGGTATTTTTTTAATTTCCATAAAAAATATTTAAGAACTCCGCCAAAGAGTTTCACATTAATTTTCACCACGCGCACGTAGCGCTATTTGTTAATTCGCGTCATTTCATCTTTCCTCCTAGGAGGATTATGGCGTAGCACTTTGTGCATTTGCCAGTGTCAAGTATTTAGTATTTATGAAGTTTTTGATAATTTTTAAGTCGAATGATTCTAAGTCACAGTCAAAGTGATGTCACAATTAGTAAGTCCAGTCATGCCCTAGTAAAGTCATGGCAACTTTACTACAAGTTTCTTCGGAGTTTTGGAAACAACACGAAAAGACACTCATATTAGAAACGTTTTAATGAAGACGAACTTTAAACGAAGTTTTTTTTTCCCCTTAGGAGGATTTTGAGCAGTTTGAGCATTTGCCAGTGTCAAGTAGGAATTTAGTTACGACTTTCCGTCCGATATAATAAAAACAAAATAATAAAGTTTGGCTCATTATCTGTTGTAAGTACTTCTGTTATCTGTTTTCTCGCAAATGTGATGTAAAACGTTGTATGGCACTCGTGCGGTAATGGTTTTTACAAACTCGTGACTATGGTAAGCTCTCGACTTCGTCTCGGGATTACATTCGTCTAATCGTTTGTAAAAACCAACTTACCGCACTAGTATCATAAATAACTATTTTGTTACTGAACAGGAACAAAAATATTTAATAAGTCAAAAGTACTTTTGTCTGAAATAACTTTTTTTAGGTTGACAGTGACAATCTAACAAAATAACCGCAAATTTGTAGTCAAAAGCACTATAATAACCAATGATTTTCAGAAAAAACTACTTTTGACCAACGTTTAGGAGTTTTAACTGAAACATATATACCGAAAAAAAAACTGGGAAATTTAAGTTTATTTATTAGTTAAAACTAATTTATTATTAACTGAAACTTTATTATTAATTTATAGTTTTGACTATATTTAGTTTCTGATCTTCCAGATACTGTGAGTTGAATATACGAAACAAAAAAAAGGAACTTTTACGTTCATTTATTTACGAATTCAAACTCTGCTGCGAGTTATCTTATGTGTAATTGTTTATTGTAACTCCACCGACTCTCAGTGCGTCCTAAGGTAAGCTTTGTTTACGGATTTCAGGCGATTTGTGGTCTCCACTCTAGAAGGGGTAGATGAAAGGCGTTAAACCCACAGACTAAACCCATTCAGAGTCATCCAGTGTTGCCAATTCAGCACTTTCGGTGATCTAGCACAATTTTCGTATGTTGAGCTCAGAATTTTCAGTTCAAGGACCTAGCACCAAATCTCGCAATAAATAGGATAAGCAAAAAAAATACCGTCCTTTTTCTAGATATTTGAACCAAACGTGCAAACGCAACGGATACTGTTATCGTTAATATTAATTAGTGGTTTTTAAGCACATTTTTTTAAACTAACCTGTCTAGCACTTTTTAGATGCCTTGTAGCACCAATCCGTGGTATCGAGTAGTCATCTATCTTCAGAATTAAGGGATTTACAAACTCTGTCTACATTCTACCGCCCAGAGCGCTTCGCATTCTTTACGTCAAGTCCGGCTAATACTAATGGACGTAGAGATTTTCCTTCACCGAGAACTAACAGAAGTACACATTACAATGACAATAGATTTATGCAAAAAATATTAGTAACTGAAGAACTTCGCACGCTTTCAATAGGACAACTAATATAAGCTCACTAATAGGTTCTCTTTAAAGAAATCTGACTGAAACATTCAAATTTCCGAGTCTCGAAGTGTTAGTTAGTTATTTTCCAACGATTTTAGTAACCAACCTAATTCTTCTTCTTCGTTATTAAATTCACGTCAGCCAAATAAATTCTCGAGAATTGGCTGTATCGTCCTTGTACTGCCGCCGGTTTGAATTTGAATTTAAATTTCTAGTTTCAGGCCAACCTTTTAATAGTCCGAAAACGCAAAAAAATATATAAGTGCTTAAAGTAAGAAAGTATACCAAGTAAAAAAAAAACGATCAATTAAATTGTTCCATTTTCTTATTTTCCCACAGTTGTATAAATATCGATGGAAAGTTAGGCACTAAGTCTATAATTAGAACACAATGCGCAGGAAAACATCGCGGAAACACCGCCGGCAGCGACTCGGCACACGGGGAATGACAATGGGAATCGATTAAACATGCCACTATTTCATCGATACAAACGATACATTCGATGCGGCTGAAGGCTGATGATTTGATAATTTGATCATTAATACAATAAGGTGATGCAATAGTGGTTGCGGGCAATTGTTTTTAGGATATAGCCGCTGAAGAACGAAACCATAACATTATGCCATCTTTCTATCCTATTTTATAGTAATGGTCGGCTCGAAAATTTCGCAGGATATGAGTTGTTTATAGCCTAGAAAACTTTAATTGAAGCATAATAATGATGAAGTGAAGACGTAATAATGGTTTATGCTTTCACTATCGTCAACCAGACCACAGTGCCCGTTTCCTATAACGCCGATACATTTTTTTCATCAAATTTTGAACAAAGAATTTAGTAGCTTTTCAAACTCAGCGTAGTTGAAGTATCGAGTGCGCTGGCCTTAATCGATTGTCTCGGTAGTCTCATTCGCGACGAGCTAACGAGATCAATTGGAATCGAATAATTGATGCGGGTAGTGGAGTCATGCTCGGCCAGATCCTTGTCTGTGTGAGCTGTTTTCGGGCACGGGCATTTAGAGGTTTATTTTGTCATCATCACTATTGCCAGCCGGAAGACGCAGCGTAGGCGCGGCCTCCCACTAGGTGGACCGACGACATTGTAAAAGTCGCGGGCAACCGGTGGATGCAAATGGCAGGTTGTCGTACAGTGTGGCGGTGTGGACGTCTCCGGGCTGATGATGATAATGACTATTGCCAGTTCTATTTTTATTTGACTACGCTAAAAAGAGGGTTGTGATTATGGCAGTCTTTGTATGTATTGTATGTTCATCTGTGGGTAAAGATAAATATACGATGTTTAGCTATATATCTTAGTACTCCGAACCCTATATGGCGGGTTCTTGAACAGCTTGAACAAAATATATTAAATTATCGTTTTTAGTGTCAAAAGATAGGGCTTAATAAGTACCTACATTCCAAATAAATTCAACTTTCAACCGACTTCATAAAAGGGGGTTCTCAATTCGATTGTGTTTTTTTTTGTATTTATGTTACTCGATTACTCCGCCAATTATGAATTGATTTTGATGATTATTTTTTTGTTTGGTAGGTGATACTTCAGAGGTGATCCCATATACATTTTTACGAAATCAGTTGAGTAGTTTGGTTTTTTAAATGCAAAATTACTGGAATAAATCAAAATAACTGGAAAATATGAAGATGTCTATGTATCTATGTCTCTAATAGATTCAGATTCAGATTATTTATTCACCTTATAACAATGTTGCGTTATAATAGGTAATATGATGATATTTTTTTAAAAGCGCATTATCTGTTCTGAATATAAAACTAAAAGCCTGTATATGTGGCAACAAAGTTGTTCCGTACCGTAAGGAAGTAGAAAAGTTCCAGATATCCAACTTGTATATAAAAAATCTATCCAAGGAGGATAACTGCTATTGTCAATTCCAACTTTGCATTTCCAAATAGTTTCAAGAACTCTGGATATAAAAGTAACCTAATTCAGAAATAACTGTGTATCAGGCCGAGTGACCCGATTGTGATGGCTCCAAGCGGTGCTGTTATTTCAGCCTGCTTCTCGTGGACATTGGCATGAAAATGTGTCATTCACTTGTTTATGTTTACCTAGAATAATAATGACAGGTTGGTGAAGAGCTCGCGTGTTCAGCCTCTCGAGTCCACTTGGTGAATAACCCCGATCAACATAGTAGACAGATCAGTCGTGAAGAGTGTTTGTTTGAGTTTGAGAGTCCGAGAAGCCGATGCCTTATTAAAATGCAATACTGACACAGCAGACAATAGGTAGGTACGAGGTTAAAACCTGTACGCGAAGTCTAGGCAAGTATTATAACTAAATATTGACTTGAACGCCTAATTGCCTGTCTAAGCTTCTATTGGTGGCGTAGCGTGGATTTTTGGAGCCATTTTCCATGTAGGAGTGCATTTTGGCAATGAAACAAAAAAGTATTTTAAAAAGGAGAATTTCACAACGATTTATGCAGGAACACTATGAGATGGTGGTTCTATATTTTGAGCCTTAGACGATAAAGAGCTATCATAGCGTAAGAGATCATGGCCAGTTGGGATGCCTTCAACATTTTGAACTAGGTATTTATTAATTCATTGACTAGTAATGTGTTTTGAATCAATCACATCATTAGCCAGAGGCTGTCCACTGCTGGACGAAGGCCTCCCCCTTAATAGGGAGGGGTTTCCATTATCCCCACGCTTGGCAGGCGGCTCAAGGATCGCAGAATGCTCACCACCGTTAACCGAGAGAACGCTGTTGCCTTTCCTCCGGTGGTTCTGGATGCAGTTCTAGGACATCCCCAGGGATTAAAGCTACAATATGATGCTTGTGACTTTAATTTAATAGGTATCAGAACGAGAGAGGAGCTAAATCCTCCAATGTATCAAAACAAAATGTATTACGCCCCTGCATTACACATACGTACCGAATTATAACAACAAAATTTGCACGGGATGATTTAAAGTTGTGAATTTTGGGAGCGGGCCGAATTTCTTCCATACGCGGACAAAGTCGCGGGGGACCTCTAGTCCTTCTATAAGGAATGCTTCGCGAGCCGTATATCGCTAAATAAACATACAGACAATAATGATTATGTCGATGAAGTACATCACAATCAGCTAGAGACGAATGATCTCACCAATCACCACCACCGTTCGGAACAAAACTTCACACAATTTAAAGTGGTCTAAAGTTTCCATAACATACCCCGATGTTTACCAAACTCCATCCCTGATACTGCGTCTGTTCCGAGTCCATTCATCGCACGTTTGATGTATGGGTTTGTATGTATTTGTATGAGTATGGCTCTCAAAAATAGCCCGTGACTGGATAACGAGCTATTTTCGTACGTTGTTTGTATAGGAGTTATTTTTCCTTGAGATACCGAGGCTACGGATTAGAAAAGTGCAGAGATTTAACTATACACAAAATCGATTCTGAATTGAGCACTAAACATTTCGTAAAACTTTTATTTTTACTTATGGAAGTTTAACTTAACGTATTAAGTACAGCGTATTAAGGGTGAAGCCCTTTGGAAGTGGGATGGACAAACGAAGCTAAAGACATACGTCGCAGGCTTTGCATTGGCGACGCGACGTAAGCATTAGACTTCTTGATTGACCTAAGAGATGGCGTTTATGCGTTAGTTAGTATTATTTTTAATTCAAAACAGTTTATCCTTGAACCACACCCTTGATCCTCATGGTTTAGATTCATAAGGCAGAGTCAGTCAGATCTTAAATTTTAAGTAAGGTGCATTTCAAATTTAGTCCTACAAATTACGTCTGATTTATTATTTTGTACTATAAATGGTAGAAGATTCTGGTCTCTGAAATACAATGTACCTACCACTAGTCATCGTGTCGTGTGGTAGTTCGGTTGGCTTCATAAGTATTACTGTACTTTTTACACTTTGTCAATTAATTTATGGATTGATTGATTTCAATCTCATGTTCAGTACTTGTGTGAATGTTGGTAATAGGGATCAAAGTTAGCTCTCTGTCTCTTTCTAGTCTGTATCGCATCTGTGAAGGTAGCCTATATTATTGTGGGTTACATTGTTTAGGTGTTCGTATTTATTTGAAATACCATTGTGTCGGTCAAAGATCATTACACTTATCCTCCTTCAGACCTTACTGCAATTTAAAGTAGGCCATGAGTAGGTAGGTACAAGCAAAGCAGCAGAACGTTTATTATTATGTTAAAACGACACTCCAACATACTTTGTTTTTTGTTATAAAAAGTTAACATTTTATATTAGTAAAGAGCTATTAGAGTTATGTATGGAAGCCAATGAAAGACGCATTAACGATTTCATAACACACTCGTTTATTAACTCGAATTAATAGCAGGAGAGGTGTGAGTGCTCTCTACTGTACCGGGTCGCAGGGACACCATAGGGCAACTACTAGCTTTATAAGCTCACGAAACCAAGGCCTTAAGAACAAAGGTCTCTTGTTAATAATTGTAAATAAAACATATGAAAGAGAGAGCATTACTTCATACATGTCAAAGTGAGACAGATTGATTTTTGCTATATCCAACACGCCCCCTCAAAAATTAATCTCTTTCCTTAAAAACCATTTTCGAAAAACTATTTACAATTAAAATGACACTTCACACCTTCCCGCTCTGTCTGGGAGTACATTCATCATGGTCCAACATTTGTTGCACAGGATTAGGGAAAACCCAGAAAAACCTAATCAGACCAATCCAATTTAGTAGCATTTCATTTTAATCTACTTAATTTAATTTCATAAACAAATCAATCAACAATCAAACAGATCGTATTTACAATTTTTCACATGTTACAAGACATCATGGACTTCATTACAATTAACAACATTTACTTAATTTGCGCAAGTTTTTCTTTCAATGTCGAAAAACACACAGTCGGTAACTACTTCGTTAGGATTAATTATATCAGCCAACTGATCACCAGTAGGGCCAGTAAGTAGTATAAATGTTTTAGTCGAATTATTTTTCACCTGTTCCCTTGAAAAATATATTTTATAATTCAATCCTTTGTGATTTGTCGAATTATTACCAATGCTTATACATCCCAAATTATCCTGATAAATTTAATAACTCAACTTTAATACTGGTCACTCATGACTTTAACCACAAAGCTTCTTTTACAGACTCAAACAAAACCATGTAATCAGCTTCTCAAGACGAAGCCGCCGTTGTTTATCGCTTTGTTTGCCAGCAACAGTTGAAACAAATAACCCGTGGTAATTTTTCGTTGTAGTCATCACTACCCCAATATGAGTCCACGTAACCGATCATATCATTTGCGTTACAATCAGTCGATTCAACCCGGGTATAGGTCAGCTTTAATTCTATCGTCCCTTTCAGGTAACGTAACACCCTTTTTAAACATGACCATAATGTTTGGTCGCTTTTGTTAGCAAACCGACTAAGGATGTTTATAGAAAAGATCAGGTCTCCACGAGAACAGAGTACGTATTATTTATACTAAGCATCCCAACAGATTCATACATGGGGCCTTTGTAGTTTCATCTGAGTTTAAAGTTCATCAATTTTATTTGCTATAGAACTAACAGAATTATTACTCAGACTCACTCAGGTTCAACTTTTCTAATACTGACTATATGTACAGCTCATATACCGACGAAACATCGTATGTCTCTTAAATCTACCATTATATATTGGTCATCAAGTAGTTTTTTGAAACTATTCAAGGTATAATAATTATCTGCAATTACAATAATGACATCATTGACACACAGCACAACATAAAAATGTTTTTACAATTTACAAATGTTTCCTGCATCTAGAGTATAAATGCAGCGATCAGCTGATGAGTATCGAAAGCCCTTTTCCATCAAAGTTTGTTCAAAAATTTGAAACCAACAGCGCGCGGAATATTTTAATCCATACATTCTTAGATTTGTTTAATTTGCAAACTAAATTGCCTTCATATGAGATTTCTTCAGAAATGTTCATGTATCATGTAATTCTTCCGATAGTTTTCCATTCAAAAACGTCGTATTAAAGGCGATATAATGGACAAGCAAATTGAATTGATTTGCAAAAATCTAATATACATCTGAAACTTGATCTTCTAGCTACTAAGGCAAAAGTTTCATTATTGTCAGTTAAATTATATTCCTGACTGAAATCGCGAGCAACTATATTATGCGCTTTATATTTTACAGGTTTTCCGAACTCATCAATTTCACAGTGAATACAGAAATACACAGACTGTTAATGGTTAGGGTCTTTATAGTCAACAATACAATACAACAATTTTTAACAAAAAGTATTTGTATAAATCAAAAAGGTATCCAGTTCATAAAAGCTTATCATCCCTGGATTTAATTTCATCAAAAGACAGGTGTTGTACAAAGTAAGCTAGTGGCACACAACAAAGAGTAAATATCATCATGTTCATCATAAGATACCCAATTACACAGTAACAAGGAATACAGATACAGATTCAGATTCAGAGGGCAAATAGTTTTTATTCACTCCTTCTAACTTGTTTTTCACAAGAAGGTTGCTCATTTTTAGGTAGAGTCAACTTATTTGAAATTTCTGTGCACATATCTGTTTCAACTACAGATTTATTAGGCGGTGGACCTAATTGTGCAGGTATTGCGTCTGTTTTTGAACCATCTGATTTTATCAAATCAGACATGCAGTGATCTGATTTCAATATATCAGATTTGCACGAACTTTGAGTGTCCGTTTTAGTGTCAGAGTGACCAGAATTTCCACTTGAAATTCACATAGGCTTCCACGGTCTACTTTATAACAAATAGATCACATCTCTGACTATCACAAACTTTTCTGTTACCATATCTCACACCTTAACCATTCGGTTCATACACGACCAAAATAGCTTTTAATGATTTGTCATCAAACTGGGTCTTTCTAGTCCTTCTATGAAAATAGACAGTTGAACCGAAAACATTTTAATAGTTGCGGCTTTCTACTATGCCACAATCAAATGGTGTGTTAGCACATCGCGCATTCAGTGCTTTAGTGGGACTCAACACAGCCTCACCTCAGAACGTTTCACCAGGTACCATGGCACTAAATCGTTCTGTTCTGTTCGTATCATACATATTCGGCAAATCCGTCAGAAACGGAGTAAATGACACTGTTAAGTGGTAGACCTTCTTACATACAAAAAATAAATCTTTAATTTTATATGATAAATACTCGCCACCGTTTTATTGCTATAGAGGTTGACAATTTTCAAACCGAAATGAGCTTCACACTTATCGAAACAAAGCAAAAACAAAACATCTTTAGAGGGCTATTAAGTATGTTCATCCACAAAAATCACGAAATAGTTTTTGCCGTCAAGTGTTGACAGAGTGATGGGACCGCACAGGCACACGCGCTGTGCACATTTAAACAATGGTCGTTTTTATAACTTTAAAGATTACGACCTACCAAATGTCAAACATGTCCGCCCTTCATCCATGCAAGCTTCACAAAGTTTATCAGTTAATTTAATGTTTTCAATTCATTCTAAATTAGAAAACATACACTTGCTTTTTATTTGTAGGAAATTCGTCTTTTCAATAATAGTCTATGATGGTACAATTCATTATTATTATGAACGATCTTTTATTGTTACTGAGCTTCCAGCATTTAAAACATGCCTATCAAACATAAAGTTGATGCAAGTTAAATTGTTCAAAGACTCACCATTATTTGCTGTCTTACCCTCCTTGCCGTATATATATCTCCATACCATCGTTTTTACCAAAAACGATAGTCATACTCGTACCAGCTTGTTGCATCTTTTTGACTTTCATACTGTTCGCCTCCAACCATAAAAGCGAACCCGGAGATATCCGACGAATTAGGACCAGATGTATTGATGGTCTGCACAGTTCTATTATTCTCGGTACGCTGTTGAGCTTGTTGACCTCTTTTATTATAATAACAATCTCTTTTATAATGTATTTTTCTTCCACAGTGGTAGCAGGTAACATTTATGTTTTTATTAAATTTTCTCTTAAACTGCTGTTTCCTTAGCTGATTATTGTTATATTTATTGTGATTGTCAATTGGTTTCTGTACCTCTTTCGTCAACATTTGTGCCTGGAGCACTTTAGAGCTTGTTTCACGTCTTTCATTCATTATTTTAATTTCCTGGTCAAGCTATCTTGTCTTGACTAATGTCAGTGTAATGTTATCCTCCGTCAGTGTTTCAATAGCAGTAATCACTCCATCGTAACTGCTCGGTAAAGTCATACACGGGTGTGTGACTTTATCCACCTCTTCTAATTTTGCACCTGCAGCCAGCAACTCCGTGATCAAGTCATCAAATTCTTGAAAGTGTTTCATCACTTGCCAGCTCTAAGTTCAGTAAGCGCCTTCGTAAAGCAAGTTGAGTGGCGATGCTTTTTCTTTCGTAAATAGAGTCCAATTTCAAGAAAATTTGCTTTGCTGTGATATTTTCATCACTTGTCAGTCCGAGCAACGAATCGGACAAATACTCAATTATAGTGTTTTAGCCACAGATAGTTCTTTGTAATACTCACTACATTCTAGTTCCACAGGAGTATCACAGTCTATTATTTTTAAAACACCAAGTTCACTTAATAAATTTCGTATTCTAAGTTTCCAGACACTATATTTGTCCCTATTAAAAGGTTTAATATTACGCTTTAACCTTTGGCTCTCCATTGTTTTGGTTTTAACAAATAATGCTTGGAATACTACAAACACTTATCACTGACAGAGTTCACAAAGTTTTTATTCCACTTAAAGTGTATTTTATATTTCATTTCACTGGGCCCATAACCTATTAGAGTTATGTATGGAAGCCAATGAAAGACGCATTAACGATTTCATAACACACTCGTTTATTAACTCGAATTAATAGCAGGAGAGGTGTGAGTGCTCTCTACTGTACCGGGTCGCAGGGACACCATAGGGCAACTACTAGCTTTATAAGCTCACGAAACCAAGGCCTTAAGAACAAAGGTCTCTTGTTAATAATTGTAAATAAAACATATGAAAGAGAGAGCATTACTTCATACATGTCAAAGTGAGACAGATTGATTTTTGCTATATCCAACAAGAGCTTCGTAGCCTACTTGGAAGACCGCTCGATTTTAAATCGTGTGGTCGCAGGTTTAAACCCCGGGCCCGTAATAAACAGATCTTTGGAGTTTGTGTACGGATTTTCATATCACTGGCTTTTATGGTGAACGCAAACATCGTGAGGATTCTTGCATACGTTCGGAGAAGAAATTTTATGGGGTATGTAAATCCACCATCCCACAACTGGGCCAGCTAGGCCAATCGCCCTTCGAGGTTAGGCCGATATCCAGCATTAGTTCATCGTCATAATTCTTTTTATTTTCAAGTTATTTATTATATACATATTAACATATTGATATGGTACACCTTGGTATAATGGTACATTTCGTTATTGTTTATGTCTGATCTTTCTTTCTTCTTGTCTTTTTAATCCTTTGTATGTATGTTTCTTTGGTGTGAGCAATAAAGAATTAATCTATCTATCTATCTATCTATCTTTTTATGTGTTTTGGATAATATTTAGTTGCGTTCGATAGCTATTGACTATGTACCTACTAGATTTGTTTTATATCGTTACTTTCAACTGGATTGTATGCAATCTGCTATTTGTAAAAACGTTTTTGGCTTACTTGTTTATGTTTTTCTGTGTCCTATATTTTTTTTTGTAATAGCTGTTTGTTTTCCAAATAATAAATAAATAAATTAGACTAAACAGGGGGATTATGCTAATTAAATTAGCAGCATTAGCCATCCATAGGGAAGTAGCTATGTTTAAATCTACTGGTCCAGACTGAGTATTTTATATCAGTCAGTGATAAGATTCTTACTATAGTCACCGCGTTACCAACTGAGTCGTGCGGCCATAAATCATTCACTATGTCTATCTCGCTCGCACTTGTGGGTCTTGCTTGTCGTCGCACTTGTGGGTCTTGCTTGCACTTGTGGGTCGTGCGGCCATGATTTATGGCCGCACGACTCAGTTGGTAACGCGGTGACTATAAGTACCTAATGTATAGACAATCAGTCATGTTTCAACTTATTTTATTTGCTGGACGAAGGTCTCCCCCTTAAAATGAAGGGATAAAAACTTTACTATAAAGTAATTACATAATTAAAATGTATAAAGTATAAGTTTATACTAATTATTATAAACATGCAAATTAAGATTTGAATGGCACGCAGACTAATTAAATTTTAACTACATAAAGGATATTTTGCAATTCCGACATTGCAGACACAAACAGGATATTATACTGTTAGCTAATTAACTAAGGTACTTGTTAATATATTAAACAACAAAATAAGAAGTTAATTTATAATAGTTCTTATAGGTAGCCTAACAGGACAAATAATTATTAGCTGTTTCAACCAAGAATGTCCCTTATCGGAAATAGTTATTTATGATACTAGTGCGGTAAGTTGGTTTCTACAAACGAGTAGACGAATGTAAACCCGAGACGAAGTCGAGGGCTTACCATAGTTACGAGTTTGTAAAAACCAATACCACACTACACAGCATACATTTTAACCGACTTCAGAAAAGGAGGAGGTTTTCAATTCGACTGTTTATTTGTTCTTTTTTTGTTTTATTTACATTTGACCTTTTTAATCAATCTCTTTGATGGCGCTGTAATAAATACCTGTAATAATAATAAAAGAAAGAAGAAAGAAATATAATTTATTTTGTATTTTTTTTTTACTTCAATAACTTAATATGACTATAATTATTTAGCAATCCTGGAGTAATGCCACAAAAATAGCTTCAACTCGGCATAATACTGTTTATCAAACAGCGCTGATCTTCCGTTGAGGCACAGAATAAATAATAGTACCCCGTACAGAAAGTTAACTCCGCAAAGGAATTGAAATAAATAAGGACTCTATCTACTAGGCAATAAAGTAGCAATGCAACTCGTACAGCGCTGGATACCGCTCGCTATATTCACCTAGATATACCGCTCTCTTTCTATCACGTATGCTTAGTTACGTGCGACGAGGCTAGCGTGCGGGCGGCGACAATCTTCTGCCTTGCATTGTCCACCCGGGACGGAGCGCCGGCCGAACATACCTAAACTGCTGAGTGACACCCCCCTGGTTGAGGCCGACAATGCAAGAGCAACCAAGTATTACGTTACAGCTTGGCAACAAAGAGTAAAATTAATAGGGGCAGCACTAACGCAAAAAGTTCTAATAACTAGAAACCCTGTAGCCTGTCTGAGGAAGAAGACTGGCTAGAATACTCCTATTGAAAAGTTTCCCACAGTTCTGACTGTAGATAAAAAAGTTTTCGTTTCAATACTATTTTGCCAAATTACACAAAGCTCTTATCAAAAGATGAGTTCAAGGTGACTAGCAAACTTCAAATTGACCTAAATAGATACTGATTAAATTATCACATAGACGTGCACAACTGTGCCTTGAGCTAAATACTTTGACTTAAATTATTACAATAGAGTTCCTAGATTAGTTAATCTAGGTTTGGACTAACGGCTATTTATATATATATGCTTATTATAAGTACCTTCTTTAACTCGGAAATAACTCTATTTTAACTCCCAACACCACAGAAGGGTGTTATAATTTTAACTACACTACACACGTCCACTTTATGGATATCTTATGTCTGAAATAATGTTTTTTTTTGACGTTTATAATACCTGAGTATCTGTCAGTAGCATCGTAGGTCCCAAACGTAGGTAATGGTTTTGGTGACTTGATCGAATGTGGTCTGAGCTACAAAGTCAAAGAGAGTCCGTGATTTAATTTTAAATTTTCACTTGTAGTCTGCGATTAAATATAGGCTAGATCCCCGAGTTTATCGCCGCTCGAATACGGCAGCGTCAAAACAAGGCATAAATAGCGTATTATGCCTTGTTTTGCTCTCAGTCGCATGTGACGTGCTACGAATGCTGAATGTTTTACACGCTCACAAATGTTTTACAACGCTCAAGGTGTTAAGATTCATTATTAAAATGAAACAATATCCGCTTGTGGACTTTTTTATATTAGTTGGATAGGTACGATATATGTATAAGTACAGAACAAATAACAGTACTACGTAGTATATGAGTAAGCATAGGCCGCGGGCCACTTTTGAAGTTTAATTTTCATAGAGACTGTGTATCTATAATATGTAAAATCTAAGGTTGTAGTATAAAAAAATATGATTATTTACTATTATAGTTTAAAAAAAATGTTTAAATAGAGTCATTTTGAGTTCAGTTCACTTAATTTATTGTTCTAATCTAGTTCTAATACTGCTCGTACGTTAGTGGTACATTTTAGATTCTAACATTTAGAAGATCAATCCGTGTGGCGTCCCTTCGGAGAGGCCAATGTGCAGCAGTGGATTAAGATTGTTGAGGCTGATTGTGATGATGATAAGTGTACAACAAGCACAACGCGAACGAATAAGCACGCTGAAACAGTATGCTCAAAACTGAGTAGTTACTCATATGCCCTGTACATGCTATCAAAAGTAGTAGATCAATTAGCGGTACTCACATCGTATCATGTCTATGTAACGTCCACCCTTCGCTACGGAATTATTTTCTGGGGAAACTGTTCAGAGCGGGAAACAATGTTTCGAGCCCACAAAAAATGTCTAAGATCTGTATGCCATTTGAAATGTAGGGATTCATGCAAACCATACTTTTCAAAGCTTAAAATAATGACATTTCCATGTTTATACATCTACGAAACCGCCGTATTTGTAAGAAATAATTTGCGCTTGTTTAAGTTTTATACAACTGAGCGAAATAAATATAAAATTTGTATGCCTCGTCACAGAACCGCACTCTTTCAAAAAAGTGTGTTTGGTATGGGTCCTGTAATTTATAATAATTTACCAAAATCAATACTGGAATCGGAGAACGTAGCTATATTTAAAAGAAAATTAAATAATCTATTACTAAGTAAGTGTTACTATACGATCCGAGAATTGATTGATGATAAAATAACTAACATAGTGTAAGTGTAATATTTTTATTAGTGACATGACATGCCTGTTAGATATTTATGTAATGGTTATAATTATTATCGTATTCCTTTCAAATAAATAAACTTAAATTCATAGTTGTTTAGATTAGTTGCATGCTTGGAGGATCTACCTCTCTCTCGTTGCATGACAAAATTCACATTAAAATGTTTTAAATATTAAATTCAAAAATAATATAAATTATAATTATTGTATGTTCAATAAGGACGAGACTGTTGAGACGTATGAAATATTTTTATAACACCTTATTCTGTACAGTTTACGCAATAAATAAATTATGATTATGATGATTATGATTACACTTATGTAAGTCAAATACTTTTATCAAATATTTTTACCAATAAAATTAATATTCAATGCAAACTCGATTCAATTTAAATGAGAACTCTTTGACTAGTGGTCGAAATAAATTAATCTAGAATGTAAACAAAAATAAATAAATAAGATAGAAAGCTGACTTCGAAGTAAGATGCTAATAATATTAAATTAATTATTTGCTATGCCGTACTTGTAACTTAGGAACAGTTATTTATTGTTTTATATGGTACGTAAGCAGGTATATATGTATGTAAATAAATAAAATAAAAATTATTTATTTATTTAAAAAAGAATATATTTTACAGTCCATGCAACAAATAAAGGGTTACGACTTCAAAAAAGGAGGTTCTCAATTAGACTGTATTTTTTTTGTATGTATGTTACGGGATTACTCCGCCAATTATGAACTGATTTTGATGATGATTTTTGTTTGGTAGGTAATACTTCAGTGGTCTCATATACATTTTATCGAAATCGGTTCAGTAGTTTAGTGGTTTTTAAATCAAAATTACTAGAAAATATAGAAAGTATGAATATGATGATAATGTCATCCAGGTATTCGAAGTTGAAGTCGGTAGTATTTTTTTTAAAGCTTATTATACTCATAATTGTTAACAATTTATACTAAGGGGCCGAAACTTAAATCGTGATAAAAACAGCTAATTATTCCAAAAAAGTATGGATTCTTATATGGTCAGCGTTTGACTGACATCGACCGATGTTAATTGAATTATTTTTCGTATAGTTGAATTTGAAATACCTTTTTTACAGCACAGCAGATTTTCAGACTTCATGGTCGGTCTGATTGTCAAAGCTGTTCATACTTACAAATACAATGGGCTCTTTTGAGCTAAGTAATACCGGTCCGCGTATTCTAGTATAGTACCGATAGGCCTACATTATATTTCAAGTAAGTAGATAGCAGACCGATTAAATTTAAACGTAATTGACTCTCACGAGGCTCTCATTTAGTTTTATTGCTCAGTTAAATTAATTATCAGATCATAATCACCTACACTCAACACGGTAGTAAACATAATAGCGCAAGCTCTCACCATTAAATTATCCACGGAGTTATACCCGCATATTACATATCCCATAACCCGATTCGCCATCTTCAGTTCACCAACACGTCACAACACACTGTATAAGGAAACACGTGTCAATCACAACACTATACAAACACCATGTATGCGTAAATTGAAAAATAAAAAAGTTAACAAATCAGGCATCGTTAGAAAGAGAAAGCACTATCAATGTAATTAAATTTTAATTGATTTAATTTTTTCTACTTTCCAACCACTTTAGACCTTACGCCGTTTCGATAAAGTTGACAACACTCAGCGGGATGTAGTTACGAAACGTAATTTACACAGTGAATTAAAAAAGCGGTAAGTCGGTACGTCTGTCATCGGCGGCGGGTGAGGAGTGACTGATTGATTGGTTGAGACTTGAGATGCCTTCCTCAAGTGGTGAAACAGGGATCCGTGGGACATACAGTACATAGAGATACGGGACCATGGTAAACCAACAGCTGTACCAGAGGCTTTCCTGTTAGCTTCGTGATTGCTTGGTACAACGGAAGCAGAAGTCTGACATAAGCTAGACGATTGTTCTAGTTACTCAGCTAAATACGATTGTGCACATTTTGGCACCGTTCTTTAGACAATTTAATAAAGAAAAGCATACGAACGAAGTGCCTCAGTTCTATTGTAAAGCCTCAATGAAATTGTTTATGGTTGCTTTTTTTACTTTTTTACTAGAAATTGGCTTAACAAGCCTAATGATAAGTAACGATGCAATTTAGGATGTAGTCTTTTCTAGGAGGAGGCTGTTCATTTTAGATTTGGAGACATGTATAGCACTTTCGCAGTAGACATCAAAACATAGAACTGGAAAGTAAGTAAGTAAGTTCGTATAGGCTGAGTGGCCAGCCCTAGTGTCAGAGTTAATGTGCCGCCCGAAGGCCTCTGACCTGGCTGACGGTTGTTGTTATAGAAACTAGAACCAACAATTTAACGTGTCATCCGATCCACGGTAGCGCTCAGAAATAAATGCCACTCACGATCACCCATCCGAAGACTGACCGGACCGTCCGTTGCTTAACATCGGTGATCATTTAGAATCACCTAGACAAGCTACGCCACGAGCGCTACTGGAGATCTTTATCTATATGTAGGGATTGTCTTAAGTAGGGGTGGCGCGTTGGTTGTCTGGATGTCTCTGTAAACATAAATTGGTGGATGGAGTCAGGTTATGGTACGCTCTCTTTAAAGTCGACAAAATAACAATGCTGAGATGCTTAAGGGTTTTCAGCAGAGACTAAGCTTGTCGATGGCTGCCAACTTCTCTGTTAATATATAAGTAACTGTTATTATAGTAACCTACTCATCCCACTGCAAAAGCCTCTCATCCTTCCTTCCGTTCCTCTTAATTTCGTTCAACTTTCTACGATCCAATCTTTCAGTCGAGTCGAGTTCATCCCTACATCTCTGCCTGGGTCGTCCGGGAGGTCGTTTACCATCTTGAGCGAACAGCTGCTTCGTTATTTTGGCCCAACGCCTTCCGATATAAGGTACTTGCTTCCAGCCGCATGTCGAAGTACATACTACTATTATATTCTGTGAGGGCCACATGCGGGATTGCGTTGGTTTCGAGTGGCCATTAGATCATCGGAATGGACGGGAGCTCGAACAACGTTCGTTCTTTCAATGAGGAAGGACGTACATTCGATTATTAATGGCTTCCTTGATTGTCAAACCAATTAACTAAACTGCCTATGGTTGGAATGTGACATAAAATTTTCGAATTTGCTATTCATGTCCGTCCAAAGATTTCCTGGAAGAAATCACTTTAGGTAATAAGGCCGCCCTTTTACTGCCGAATACACGTTCCCTGATTAGTTTTTAAGATAACATACTTCAGATGTACAATAAGGATGTATTGTATTAGTTATCTTTCGAAAGGGCATGTACGCGACAATTCATGACAAAGGGTCAGCTGAACTGGATTTAATTTAAAAGACCGCCCTCACCTTGGTCTTAAGAGACAAAACGGCATCAGTGCCTGAAGCCATGGAAGATAAAGCCTCATACCAAGAATTTGTGCTATACGTCATTATCACAAAGACTGGTTTCGATAAAATTTTGAAAAGTTCCCATTGTATAAAAAACAATGTTTTTAAATAAGTGTAATGGGCCGAGCAAAATAGATCTAAAACTCTCACAGGGCAGACTCACTGCTTCTACGAGTATCACTGATAGACAAAAACTTCTGTAGAACTGATTTCAATAAAGGAAAAGTGTACCATCGCTTTATTTGGAAAAAAATACATGATTTTAACTGGTGACTGATTTATGATGTCGTTTGTAACACTGTGGTGCTAATTGCGCGAAAAATCTGCTATTTTCAGCAAAAATAATGTTGTACCTATTTATGTTGTACTATCACACCAGCTGGTAAAAAATCTTAGAAAAGACTTAAAACCAAAATCAAGACGAATCCAAATATAGTTGCCAGCTTAATCTTATCCAGTACCGGGCAAGGTTATCTTGACTTCCCAAAAACGGTGGGTCATTTATACACTGATAAAAGAAATCGGTTGACCCCGCTGGCGTCTTCAAATATCGTCAGTTGCAGGTTCAATTGGGGTAACTGACAAAACACGACTTTTCAGTAGAAGCATTTAAAGCTTTTTTTCGTGATGAATTTAATTTAACTTTTTTTTTTTATAATTTGACATTGTTTGACCATGAAATTTGTCCATATACTCTCTATTTTCGTAAATACATTTCAGTTACACCATTTTGTTTTCAAACTTGTGAAGTTACACTAGTTTGACCTCAAGAGCTGAAGACTTCTTAAAATATTTCAGGTCAGTGCCAAGCCACTTACACCAACTTTAACATTTTCGGGAATAGAGATACACCAATTTGACTTGAGCAAATGGAACAACATAATCAGTTACAACTCGAAGGAAATACGAACGTTCACAGCTAAAATGTGTTGTGACGTTTTTTAAGGCTAGTTTGTTTTTAATATACAATTCGAAAAAGCAGAACAAACTGAAAAAATACTGCATAATCAACTAATTTTACGTGTTTTGTCAGTTACCCCAATGGAATCTGCAACTGACGATACATTATGGTGATAACAGCTAACTGCTATAGTAGCTTAAACACAGTTTTGCCATGCTCTTAAGATGCTTACATCAGCTACTGATAACTAAGCCTATGAAGACAATGAAGACGCTTTAATTGACAGATCTAAACTTACTAAAAATCTTGCAGTCCTTGAGACCTCGGCCCCAATGCGAGCGGTCTAGAGTTCTGAGTTCCGAGTTATGCGTTTGATTTACCGACCGCCGCGGCCTGACTGCTGTTGTGTGTACATTCATCCAAGCGAACGCATACATCACAATGAACGCGGGACGCAAAACTCCTGAACTCTAGACCGCTCGCAGTGGAGCCGAGGCCTTATGTAATAGACTGCTATGTCACTGACTCGAAGTAGATGTATAAGCAAAATCAGTATAGTTGAAGCGCAAAAGTAGTTAGTGCTGACTTAAAAAATTGGGTGTATTTTTTCCCTACTCTCCTTAATATCGTCTGGATTAAAATGTTAAAAAGTACAAGTATACTTATGTGAGCAAGATGATAGTTATACAGTTATTATAATCGAGCTGATCTGATTATGGGACCGGGAGGCGGATAGTAGAACCATGATAAATCTAAAACAACAATAATATCATAATTCAGTGCAAGCTAATTTGTAATGTATTAGTATAGAACAGTGTCGATATTCCACTGTATTGCTGAGGCGCGGGGGCAGCCGGCAGGAGCCACATGAAATAATACGGATACAGGAGTGGAAGTCCTTTACCCAGAGGGATAAAGAAGACTGTGGGTGACAATGGTGATGACAATGAAACTGCACCTGCAGTTCCACTTTTATTCACGTTCGTTGAGAGCCGTGTCGCACGGTACGAAGCAACGGTATTGGCATCTAGAATGGCTCCGGCAGTTGTACCGCCGTGCCGCCGGTATCGTACACCATCTCAGTATAATTACAGCCCAGTTAACGACCGTGTGCAATGCTATTGTGCTGCGCGGCAGACCATTGCTGCGTTCCGTAATGCGCTAAAACTGATAATATCTTGACTCCGACCAAAGTCAGAATTATTACTCGACCAAATCAAAGCCCTTATATTTTGTGACTATTAAATATGGTCAGATTCGCGATATTATCTCTTTTATCCCATTACGGTACGCAGCGCATGTTTTCTTGAGAGTATTTGAGCATATAATATTATCCACATAAATAAAAATCTATTGCCACACGTGTGGCGGAGCGTCACTTGAGAAGAACCTAGCTAGCGGCTAGATCGATTTGGCTGATTTCTTTTTTGTTGTGATCGTCAGGACTTTTATGTAAGAAAATTTGTCACTCCTTAGCAAATGCACCCATGAGAATGCGGGGAGGGTTAGTTTTAAATATATCCTGTTGTTCATATCTACCAACCCGCGCAAAGCTCCGGATATTTGGTTTTTTGCAGAACTATCCATGCTCAACTATTCGCTTATTGGTAAGGGACGTTGTGGTCGAAGATGAAGCAACGCAAACCTAGAAGATACCTAACAAAAATTTGTCATATAACTGGCACAAGCGAAAAAAATGCCCCATTGCTATCCTTTGTACATGAATTTAAAATTTGTAAGGAATAATACCGCACATCTTCTATCAAGCTTTGCATTCATTATCATCATCATCATCGCGCAGACGCCCACTGCTAACCAGATGCCTCCCCCTTAGACCGCCACACTGTAAAACAACATGCCATCTGCACACACCGGTTCCCGCGACTTCCACAATGTCGGCGTGTATTCACTAGGGAATAAATCGGTCGCGACTAAAGTTTTTAGAGATGTCGCGCGACGTCGACTTTGCACGATATAATTATCTGGGTGACGTTGCGCGCCTTGTGTTCATGCGTGCCGCGCTTTTTCATGTCCCAATCACATTTTTACTGCAATCAATTATTAGTCTAAAACTGAATGAGACAGGGCCACATTTAGCGGATCTAAAATATGGCAGTTACGCAGATCCGTGCGTGTCAGCTTCGATTTTTGAGTTTTTTCTTCGAAAAGTACCTAAATTAATATTTTTTCAACCGAATAAAGTTCTCCAAAATACTATTATCATTTAGTATATATTTTTTAAGTGACTATGCGCTGTAATTAGGATACGTATAACAGAAAATGGTCAAAAATAGGCACATGCGGATTTTCTATCGATCAAGAGAAAATTATTTAAACCGTAGAAGTTACTTAGACGGATCTTCGTCTATCTATACAGCGTGGCGCTACGGTGCCGACATTAAATTAACACACGTGTAGGGTTAAAATAACGTCCAAAAAAACGCGAAAAAAATTACTGATGTTCTATACAAAAAGTTCATCGACGTTGGACAAAATGTATGGAACATCAAATATATTTTTTCGCGTTTTTTTTTACTTGTTTTTTATGGTGACTTATCATTAATCCTACACGTGAGTTAATTTAATGTCGGCACCGTAGCGCCAATCCGGATAGCATAATATAAATGTTTTGCTTTAAATATAGTAATTTGACTAAATAGCAGTGATTTTGTGAGGGCAACTTTGGAATATAATGATATTAATCAATTGCTCAACGCGGAAATGATATGAGATGTCGTGAGATGGGATTTAAGACGACGTCGGGCGACAGCGCGTGACATCGCACGATGTCTTTGGATTTCTGGAAAGGTATCGCAAACAATCGTCTCTTAAAGACGGCTTCGATTTATTTTCTTATAAAAATAAACACATCCATTCTTGTGGCTTCAATGGAAATTCCCATTTGCTCAATAAAATATTATTTTATAGTTTTAACATGACGAAACGATCGGAATTTTGTGAAATGAAAAATATAGAGCAGGATAAATTGTTGGTATAATTATTGGAATACCGCTTAAATTTCATGGGACTGGGAACATATACTGCGTGAAGCAAGTCCTAATCACGTCACTAACAGCTTCATAATTTCAGGGCATTTCAAACAATATCGTTCGAAAGTCGCCTTATTCAAGTTCGGTAACCATACAAACAGTTCACAAATCGAGCCCCAGGACTTTTCAAGATAACGCACAGATAATATGGATAATATTCACAGTTATTGAGTTAAACTCTGCACCACAGTATTTAGACATCCCGGAACATCTAAAACCCATAGATTCAGACCCGAAAAGAGGCGCCACCGAAAGAGTTCCTTTCTTGTTTTAAAGGCATTTGGGTAAAAAATTATGGCACCTCCAAGCTAAAACAAAAATCGAGTCAAATATCCCGCAAAGCGATGACAATCACACGAACTAAAAAAAAAATACCCTGTTCTTGTCTCCTCCGCAATGATATAAACATATGTGAGACGTTATTCATTTTATATCATCTTAACACAATAATGCGAGATCAGGGGCAATGCAATAAACAGAAAATTGCGTGTTTACAGCAGTGTCTATTCCAGAGAATCAGGCCGCAGGGGCTGTATTCAGGATGGGGCAAGGGTCAGTTACCAATTTTGACTCAAAAGGAATCTGAATTATTTTGGACAATAGAGTTCTTTAAAGAGTTACATGAAGGCCATTGACTTCTGTCAGTCTAGGTTTCTTCAAGGCAAAAGCCATTAGAATAAAAGTTACTGGAGAACCAGCTGGCCTGAACGATCTTTGACATCTTTTGAGCCATATGTCATACGTCACGTAAAGCAGAATTTCTATAGACATTCCAAAGACATTCAATGTTGCGTAATAAAAAATTAAAAACACAAACATGATAAACTTCTTATTAAGTTTGTCATTGCCATTTCTTTTGTATTAAACACAATTTAGAGGCAAGAGGTCAATGTTTTCTTCTCAAATTCGGTCAAATTCTTAACAGGTTTGCCTTTGACAACACAAACCCACCTGATGTTAAGCAATGTCATGACGTGTTCCAGGATAAAGAAGAACCCTGTTTACGATAGGATGGAAGAAATGTCCATGAGATTGTTTCTATGAGGGTTTGCCTGACCTCGGTTAAGAACTAGCTGAAACTGTAGAGATCCTACATCATGCCACCACTGTTTAATTAATAAGTCAATGTTTTTTAGTTACCTTAAAAAGACTAAAACAGTACTTTCAACATAAAATAGTATAATCCGTACGTGCTTAAACTTAGAATTTAAAATTGTCTGATCGGCATCGAGCTCTCGTCATGATACAAGTTACATTTAGGTCAAATGCTGAGGACGTACCAAGGTTAGGGGCAAAATTAGAATATAAGATACGCCTATAATTATGGCGTTGTATTACGGTGTTGGAATACATTTATTCATTGACACAATTATTATGTTTGCAAAATTTATTCTAAGTTACGGTAAACATCCGGCTGATAACATCGCAATATTTGACACAAATCATTATTTGTTAGTAAATCAACAGCAGTACAAAAGTAGGTAAGTATTTATAGATATACCTAATATACATATGATTAAGCAGTAGCTATAACTAGGATTTTTACTTCATTTACTGATATTCAAATACAGATTAAAAAAGTTGTTAGTATGTTTTATCGAGGTTTGTCTCAGTATCATCATCGTATTCATCACTATATTATTCGCATCTTATCAAGTTCACTGCAGAAAGCATCGTACCCGATTTTATCAAAATGAATGAGACATACGTAGAACATGGAGTTTTTTTTCCTGGGTGCGTGTGAACGTCATGTATTTGTCTATGTTCAAAATATAAAAGTTCGTACAAAACTTAGTTAAAAAATTGATAAATTTTATCGCTGTTCGCGTACTAGATCCCCGGGCACAAGCTTCCATCTTTCACCAAGCGTCCAAGTCGCATTCTCTCACAACAAAAAACTCCCCCAAAAGCAACAATAGCTCGGCTACAATTGCATTATAAACATAAAAATTATTACGGAACACGGACGAGAAAGTGGCTGGTGCCTAGGATATGCAATGATTTGCCAGATAATTTTGAGAAACAATTTATAAACAAATCTACATTTAAATTAGCCTTGAAAAAACTACTGTTAAATAGAATATCTATGTAAATAACCCGTGTACCTATAAGTTAAAGTTTACTTATCGCTAAAATGTCAATACCTACTCCTACATACTCGTAGTAAATAGTAATGAATATGAGAGTCGATGTCTGCCTACAAACTGCTATGCAGTTGGGCAGAGTTATAAATTGAGCTATGTAACTAATTCACTAAGACAAAAAAACAAAAAAAAACAAAAAAACTACCCTTATTACCCCCCTGTGCTCGAGTGTCCCCAATAAGACTAACTGTACTGAGCCAGCGACATCGTTTATCAATTGCTGTTTTTGCGGTTACTGGCGATAACTATATACAAGCTGTTGTTTTGCATCCTCCCTCGCTATATTTACAGAGGTAGATATACTCATAGTTATGAACAACTTTTACTACGGCAACAAATATTAAATCGCAAATAAAACATCTGTTCCGTACAAAAATTTCATTTGACTATATCGAACCCAGGCAGCATATAAGGCAGTCTTACTAACTATTACATACTTCTTTCCATTCCATAGCGACTGAAACTGGGCCACGACCTCGATACCCTAGATCAGATTCCCATTAAATAGAGTTCTCTTGAAGATCAATCGACGATCGAGTTTCATGTTTTTTCATTAAGTTAGCGACCGAGATATAACTGTTTAAACAGAATTGCTTTTCCATGTTATTACATAGAGGTAATAAACGTACTACGTGCCACTGATGGTAGGAAAACGACGGTCATGTACCACACGCAGTTTAGCTTGGATGTATGGTTTACCTACAGATTTAGGTGAACACATACGGAAATTCACTACTGTTACTATTCCTAATTTGACATAGCTCGCAGGGTTTGCAAGTTGAAGTGGCGCAGGGCAGGCCACATCGCTCGAAGAACTGATAACCGATGGGGAAGAAAGGTTCTTGAGTGGCGACCGCGAACCGGAAGACGCAGCGTACGCGCCTCCCACTAGGTGGACCGACGACATTGTAAAAGTCGCGGACAAACGGTGGATGCAAATGGCAGGTTGTCGTACAGTGTGGCGGTCTAAGGGGGAGGCCTTCGTTCAGCAGTGGACGTCTCCGGGCTGATGATGATGATGACTATACCTAACCTAATTTACATTAACCTTTTGATCACCACAGCATAGTCACATCTCCTTACCTTACGGCATCTATACACAAACAATCGCCCAGTTATGGCATATATTGGAAATCGAAAATTGTATTGGCACGAACTAACATGCCTACAAAATTTCATCAAGATCATTTCCACGAATCGTAAGGTATCGTCGAACACAGAAACATACTAATTCGTCTACGCAGGTCGAGATCTTCGCTTCGCTCGGTCAAAAACAAAATTCTCTCTGTTTGAATTTATTTGAATTTGTTCTTCATGTTTATCTATTTGTTCTTAAATTTTATCGACTTGTTCTTCATTTTTATCAATTTGTTAGCATCTTTATCTATTTGTTCTTTATTTTTATTTATTTGTTTCATTCTAATCTATATTTACTCCATATCAATTATGCTTTGGCGAATCTTACAGATACGTAACGAGTAGATTTTATTGAATTAATGAAAGTCAAGAAGCGTGCTACAAATGCAATATTACACAACGGTAAGATTGTTTAACAATAGCCTCATTATATCACTCATACATCAATTGCCAGTTGCCTCGTGACCAATAGAGTGGAAAACTGATGTTACTTAACTGTATTAACCAGCAGTGTTTCAAGCAAATATAATATAATGGTAATAATAAAATAAACATGGTTGCCTGGAAGAGATCGCTGTTAGCAATAAGGCCGCCACTTGTGGCACTAGTTCTTAAGGTTCTTTCTTTTATTGTAATGTTATTTTTGGTGTGCACAATAAAGTGTTTCTATCTATCTATCTATAATACTATAGGTTTCAAGTAAGTAATTACCCATTGATCAAGTGCCACTTTTTGGCAACTATATTTTTTTTATGCAATGTAGTAGAAGAGCGAGACTTTCACCTGGGCCCTGTTTTATAAAGCTACAAGTCTTGTACTTGTAGTGAAAAACTGGCAACACCGCAAAAATGTAATGAGTACGGCGTTTTCTAAAGCTTCAAGACAACCAGTGTACAAACTACATGTACAAGCACTTGTTAAAGACAAACCATCTACCTGTATATTATATATTGGGGGGGGGGGGGGGGGGGGGACATTTATTACACACAGCGCCATCTAGCCCCATACTAAGCAAAGCTTGTATTATGGAAACCAGATAGCTGATAGAATACTTATACACCACTACTTTATTTAAGTTAGCTTAATTTTAACACGCGATTTATACCTATACATACATCGTAAATACGCTGTCAGTACACCTCTATATGCTATAGAGCTTCAGTTATAACAAGTTTATAATTACAATTATCCTGCCACAAATTATGAACACCATATTATGATAGTACAATCAAAATACTACGTCACCGTTTTTCAATGAACGCGCTCATTCCTTCTCTTACGTTTATAACCCATTTCACTCACGCCGCATCACACGCCTATTCACCCCGCATTGATTGATGTGTCAAATCATAATGGAGTAAGCGTGGGTGGTAGCTTTGTAGGCATTTTATTACAAATGCCGCGAAATCACTATCAGGTATTGATAATAATGATGAACCGACCTTATTGTGTTCCAGAAATCACTATTTTCCACGCACAGTACTGGCTGATGCCAAACTGGCGAGCAGCGTCGTTGGTGCTTCTCCGAGGGTCTTCCTCGAAGTACGCTAGCACGTCGTCGTAAACATTTTGGGACAATGCGGGTCTCCCCCGTCCCCCGGCATGAGACGAGGTGTGAAAAGACCCGTGGTCCAGCAACCGCTGATACGCACTCACAATCGTTATTCGGGTCGGTTGACTAGAGTCCGGGTACAGCTCACGATACATTTGCACGGCTGCAGTGGCATTTTCGTTACACATAAAATATGCACGTAACATTAAAGTGTATTCACGAGCACTGTATTGATACGCCATTATCAAAATAGCGCATCGACGACGCGTCGCGAAAGGTCGCTGCAACCGGTGTTACCTTGACCGCAATTTGCACGCGACTAACGACACTATGTTGGTGTCGCGGCGGCTTCCTTTGAATCGCTCGCTCGCCTTGCGGCGCGGCGCCTTTGATTACAGCCGCCCGCCGCCGCCGGCGCAGAATTGAGCGAAGAGAGGGACGCACTGCTTTATGAATGACTTCAATCAGTTGACGCACATAGTAATAGAGTAAATTGCGTAAATGGTTGTGTTGCATATTTAGTGTCCAATAATGACCAAATTTTCGAGACAATTTTTTTACCTCATTTTTTTTAGTTTTTTCCTTCAGGAATGTGTTCAGTATCGGAAATAGATAACGCTGTTAAAATTAAGCTAACTTAAAAAAGTAGTGGTGTATACATATTTTTTTCGTAAATACTTACTTATAATACATAATACACCCAGACACAGAACAAACATCGATGTACGTCACAAACATTTTTTGTCCTGGGCGGGGATCCAACCCACGCCCTACAGCTCTGAAGGCAGACATGCTACCAACTAGGCTATCAGGCTGTAACTGGTAACTTGTAGTTATTGGTACAAGAAGCTAGTACAATTTGTAAGGTTGAACTTGTAGCTTTATAAAACAGGGCCCTGGTGGTAAGCAACACGCCTGCCCATAACAGTATAGCAGCGCCAGAATTCCGAAATTGCGAATTCTGTAAAATCCGGCGCCCCACTGCGATCTGTCACCCTGAGATATAATAAATGACGAATCTCTTCATTCCCAATAATGCTCTGGTTAACTGTAACCACCGCGGTTGAATAACTATCTCTCTAATATTATAAATGTGAAAATTTGTTGTGTTTGGTCTTGATTTTTGTTTTTTGACTAACCCGAACCGAACGGTTTAATTTCACTTTCATTGTTCGAACTGCTAATCAGTGGGATGCGCTGCCTGAGTGGGTGTTTGAATAGGGAGATGGGATGGAGCACGCATGCATTCGATACTGTATCTTCGCTTAAAGTCAGGCAAGACGGCAGTCAAACACAAGCCAAAAACATACCAACCTGATATCACCTCCGACAACATAAATTTCAATAAAATTTATCTTTAATTTAATACCCAGTAATAGTTACATTATAAAACTCATGTATATTACACCTACAGGAACTAAACGCAATTACGTCGAGCTATAACGAAACGCAAGAGCGGTGAGCCACACGTTTTATAGCTTTTATAGCTAGCAACCGAAATAAATGGTAATTAAAAACTTTCAGTGTTACTCATGTTTAAACATCGAGTATATTAGGTGTTGTGTACGACCTCTTTTAGAGGTGATCGAGTAATTGAAAGAAAAATTATCTGATTGCAAAATAAAAAGAAAAATCATCATCATAATCAATCATATATATTTAGGCATTAATCGTAAAAGAAAAGTAATATTTACATTAATGTCCCTTATCACATTCTAAGTACTTTTGAATATTTTATTGTTTTACATATTTTTTACTGTTTTGTAAACCCGCAAGGAATACTTCGACTTACAACTAATCCTGTATACCCTATGAATTTTGATTTACTCTGGAGTATCAAACATTTTAGCAAAAATAGCTCTATTTCAGTGACGACATTGGCATTGTAAAAGTTGCGGGCAACCGGTGGATGCAAATGGCAGGTTGTCTTACAGTGTGGCGGTCTAAGGGAGGCCTTCGTTCAGCAGTGGACGTCTCCGGGCTGATGATGCCCTATTTCGGCATAGATCTAATAAATACGTATACGTACGTCGTACTATAGCTCAATATATTTCGACTGTATTTTTTGATTGCATTGAGTTAGAAGCTAGTTTTTTTTAAAGCCTGTAACCTACGTTTTACCTATTAATTTTCCGACTTGATATCTCCACGCATTTCTGAGAATAAGGGTCTTGACAGAGGACAGACCGACAGACAGACACGAACATTAAACAGATATTTTATGGGTTCCCTTTTTCCTTATAAACCAAAAAACTATATAGTTGTTAGCTCTGGTGGCATTATCAGAAAATGAGATGGTGTAAAACCTTCAGGAATTACAACATTAGATTGATAGCAATCCCTTTTCAAGGTCTTACCCTTATCTATTCTATATTTATCCGCAACCAATCCCAAACGTCCTCACGTCTGAGTCACGAGACTATTTTAAAACGCCGGCAAATACACAACGATATAATTTATGCGAACTAGTTTCTCTGTTGAGATAATGATCAATCAAACTGATATACAGATAAATAACTGTGTTACTGGGAAACAGAAGTTAATCTCAGAATTTTATTCTCAGATCAGAAGACTTTCTTTAAAACTCCTCTACGACATCAATTAGAATTGCGCACTTCATTGCGTAAAACCATTGAGCTAATATCTAAAGAGTCACAATCTCTAAGTGAAAACAGTCAAAAAACGTCCGAGTGCCGTTGTACATACCTACACGTGCATTATATAGTTCACAATTGTTCGAATTTAGATGTTATGTCGCTTGTATAGTGTTTAATGTATGCTAGAGCGCTTGTGTCATATACTAGTTCAAGTCGTTCAAAAAGTCGGCGCACTGCATAGCGTGCATTATATAGTTCACAATTGTTCGAATTTAGATGTTATGTCGCTTGTATAGTGTTTAATGTATGCTAGAGCGCTTGTGTCATATCGTAGTTCAAGTCGTTCAAAAAGAGTTTTATCGCGGACATTTTTTTGCACGTTTGTGACTCTATAGATATCCCGCTCAATGCGTAAAACTTATGTTTTTTTTTACATTTTATTAGCGCCATCTAGTCTCAAACTAAGCCAAGCTAGTACTATGTGGGAACCAGATAACTGATAGAATTCTTATAATAAGTATATACTTAAATATTTTGTGTACATCCATACTTATAATACAAACTACATACAACACCAAGACCCAGAACAAACATCTATGTTCGGCACATGTTTGTCCTGTGTGGGAATCGAACCCATGCCCTACAATTCTCAAGGCAGAGATAATACCAACTGAGCTATTAAACAGTCTGATCTTGACAACTTAGAAGAGTGCGGTCCGAAATACGCCAACCGGTAGAGTTGGGAGACAATTTATTTGTGCTCTGTTGGTTTTGATTAGCGTAATTAGCATCGTTGGCACTATGGGCATAAAATAGACAACCCGTAACAAACAAAACTCTGTTAAAAATGCTATAGTGTTGCTACTTAAGAAAAAGGGCAATCTAGCATAGCAGCAAAGTCTATCCAAAATCAATTTTCTCGCGAGAACAGTAAAAAACAATTCCTAATCTACAACCTAATTCTTAAGGTACTTGCATACAACTTTTCACCTCTAACAATCTAGCACCTTAAGGGAAAATCTAATGGGAAATGTCCTACATTTCCCATTAG
Organism: Erannis defoliaria; assembly: GCA_905404285.2. NCBI lineage: Eukaryota > Metazoa > Arthropoda > Insecta > Lepidoptera > Geometridae > Erannis > Erannis defoliaria. Next base: position 1,573,829 of record FR990066.1, on the reverse strand, counting down.
ATTTTCCCTTACATGTCCTACATTTCTCATAAGCAGGTAGCCAAACAACAAACAAACTTCCCATACTTTCTTGTACGAACTAGGACAAAATATCACATGCCTTTACGCCATATCATTTCGTTAGCGAAACTAGAGTGAAATCATAGAAAAAAGCTGGTATACAAGTTAGAAAAAATCGTGTCAGACGAGTTATGACGTTACGAATTGTTTATGTAAACCTATTAAGAATAATGGCGGTTTAGGACACCTTGGTGGTGAAAATATTTATAGAATGGAATGTTTTAGTAAAAATGTCTTAGTAACGATTCATTTCATAAAAACTTTTTATTACGAACGAGATGATTTTAGTCCCCGGGGCTGTTCCAAAACCTGCGTTACTATGTCTGTCACTCTCATTCAACTCTCATTCTACGAGAGACATTGAAGGGCTCAACAAAAATAAAATCCAAGTAAACTTTCAGGTATAAAACAGGAAAAAAAAGTAATTCCATCTTACGTAAGAAAACTTGTTTGGATCAAAATAATGTTCTTGCTAAATCTTTGTAATGGTAATCTGAGCAATTTTACCGGTTGTGATTTATTATCAGGTTATTCAGTGGTTTTATATTATTAGGGTATTCAAAATATTGAATTGCGCGGACCTTACTGTTATCAGTAAACTTAATGTTGTATGTTTACAATGTTTTTCCTATATTGTTTTCGAAGCCAATGTTTTCCACGCGTTGTTGATTTGCCGCGCAGAAATGTTGGTATGTATTTGCAACATTTCAACTAACGAATATGTTCGTATATTTCAGTATTCATTTCATCATCATCATCAGCCCGGAGACGTCCACTGCTAAACGAAGGCCTCCCTGCCATTTGTATCCTCCGGTTGCCCGCGACTTTTACAATGTCGTCGGTCCACCTAGTGGGAGGCCGCGCCTACGCTACGTCTTCCGATTCGCGGTCGCCACTCAAGAACGTTTCTTCCCCATCGGTTATCAGTTCGTAGAGCGATGTGTGGATTCATTTAAAAACTGTAGCTTCGTAATCTGTTTACTAATTGAATGAGCGCATGTTATTTCGCGACACACCCCACACCGCGTTACCTTAGGCACTAAGGTCAATCATGCTAAGGCTTAATCTGTGGATTAGTATGATTTTGCAAGCTGCCTTTTACCTTTGCATTGCCATGCCAGCTTTACTGAAGCTTGTAACATAATACGGTCATGTTTCAAACTAGACAACCGTTGTAGCTAAGCGTAATTTAACTCCTGTAATCCAATCTTAAGAAGATAAGCAGTAACAGAGGAAGGTGACCGCTGACCGTTGGTTGCTGACGTCAAGTGGGAACTGTAACCCTCCGTTTTGCAAAAGCAGGCTAGCTTTAAGGTACAGAACGCTACACGCCGTTATTTCTCTCGCGCATTTCAATTTTTTTAAAGATATAAAATCACTAATAATACGTTATTAAAATAAAAAACAACAGTCTTCAATTTCGACTACCTGGATGACATCTTTTACCCAGTTATTTTGATTTAAACCAAACTACTGAACCGATTTCGATAAAATGTACATGTGATGACCAAACAAACAAAAAATAATCATTAAAATCAATTCATAAATGGCAGAGTAAACGCGTAACAAACATACAAAAAAAATGTCTGATGCTTTACCTTGGTGATCTTGAAGATACACCTAGTTGAGTTACGTTACGAAAGGTACACTACCTGCTACACGGCTGCCGGAACGCAGCGGTGCGTTCCGGCAGCCGTTCTTAGGAGACAGTACCTATTCCAGGCCAGAGTTCCACGGAGTAGGAGGAACAGAGATGTGATTAAAGATTTTTTCTATTATGTATAAGGACGCGTGATCGTGACAATCGTGAGTGATCGTGCATGTTTACGGGAGGAGTGTTAAATTCCGCCATCTGGAGGAAAACACAAAAAGTTTTTGAAAATTGAAAAAGTTCACAATATTTAGAACTATGACTAGACTAGACTTTTGCTATTACTATGGAGGGTAGAGGGAAGGAAGGAGTACTATCTTAGATGGGAGAGAAGTTGAAAAAGTGACCAGTTATATGCAGTAAATCATCAACAGCCGGAACAGTCCACTACTGGACGAAGGCCTCCCCCTTAAAAGGGAGGGGTTGCCATAATCCCCACGCTTGGCAGGCGGCTTGGGGATCGCAGAGTGTTACCACCGTTAACCGAGAGGACGCTGCTGCCCGTCCTCCGGTGGTTCTGGGTGCAGTTTTACGGCATGCCCATGTCCATATCCAGCTATATGCAGTAAATAACGGTTCCAAAACCCTCCAGAGTGGCGCTAGCGTAGCATAGTATGAATGAACCCTATGAATGGTATGAATAAAGTCATTGTGGACGGGTTGAAGTGTGCCGAGTATGTGGCTACTGTATGTATTTTACTTAACAAAAAGTGACTGCAGTGTGAATACACGTTAAAATAATGATAACGTCTACTTAAGCATGAATAAGATAACAAAAAAAACCTTGAATGAACAGTGGCCATTCATTCGTGCATTCCTTTTGCATTGATTCATTTGTTACGAGAAACGTAATGGCTGATAAGGAGTTACGGAGTTATTGTTTAGTCTAAGTTGGTATTGCTTGGGCATTGTGGTCTAGGGTGTCGTTGTTCGTAAGCGAAGGTTAGGTAGTTCACTTGTTAAAACTTGCTGACTTCTGCGATCTTAATTTAGAATACATGAAAATCTAGCATTATTTATTTATTTATCCTTTACTAGCTGCTTCCTGCGGTTTCGCCCAAAATTCTTGGGATAAAAAGTAGCCTATGTTTTATCCCAAGATATAAGCTATCTCTATACCAAATTTCATCCAAATACGTTCAGCCGTTTCAGCGTGAAGGAGTAACAAACATACACACTCACCGACATACTTTATATATATATATATTATAGTAGGAAGAAGGAAGAAGGATAGGCTAGACAGTCTAGCCGCTAGACTAAGAGATTGACTACATCTCACCTGATTTTAACATAAATCTGTCGTGGTCGAAGATGGTGAACACAAACGCGGTGGTGAATCCACTAACCCGCAACTAGGTCAGCTAGATGGATATGGCGCAATCGCCCTTCGGGGTTAGGCTTACGTCTCTATGACTATTAAAAGGTGATAATGATATATATACGATAAATGATTTACGTACATATATTACGGGACCGTGTATGTCCTACAACTGCGTCCAGAGGACGCTGCTGCCCGTCCTCCGGTCCATCCGGGCAGCAGTGTCCTCTTGGTTAACTATGGAGAGCATTCTGCGATCCCCAAGCCGCCTGCATTTGCTTTTTTTTTTGTACGGAACAGCTGATACATTTTCCGCGATTGCAATGTTGGCCCCATAGTAAAAGTTGTTTTGATGTACAGAATATGCCCTTTAAAGGATGCTAACTGATTAGAACTAACCCTGTATAGGCAAAGATGACAAAAAGACTCATTAAAAAAAGGTTGCTGCTGTCCACTCAATGGATTTTCTCTAGGGATTTTAAACAAACTATAGCTGTGTCCTTTGTAACTCATATCGACAGCTAACTAATCTTATCACTCTCTGAACGCTGTAAACCTACCTGTGTACCTGTTAAGGGTAAACATATCTGAACTTTTTTGGTTACTGTGTGATGATGACCACGAGCAAGGCTTCCTTGGTCGTGATCCCTTAGCTAGTGACTTACCTGTGTATCTCTAAGGTCAGGCTCGCTGGCGGCGGCCGGCAGCTCCCTCCCCTCCGCGCCCCCCTCCCGCCCCGCCCCCGCGGCGCACACGTCCCCCGCGCTCGCGCTGATCGCTCGTCGTCTCGCTTCTTTCTTCTCTTTATCCTTCCCAGAGAGAATGTTCTTGGTCTTGGATAGGAAGTTTAGCGGCTTTATTGATTTGCGAACCTGAAATGTTAAGCGAGTTTTGAGATTTTTGGTATTTGTGGAGGCAATCATGTGTATAAATGTTAGGGTGGGGCTTAATGGTTGCAATTTTGTGAATTGTCAGTCATAATATATCGTGTGTCATGTTGTGTATAATTAGTGATCCAAGCTTATAAGGCCTCTAACTCCAAAAAAAAATACTAAGTTATTGTTCACTTTTAAATAACGACGAAATGGCATTTGCTATCGCGGACGACGACTTCAGGTATGAATTTTAAAATCCGTTCGTAAATGCCAGTGAACACTGACACGGGCCCGGGATCAAACCCTCACGATTACGTGGAGCATCTCCTCCCAATGATCTACCACAGTTTATGATTTACTAACACTAAGCCCTAATAAAATATCATTACCAGCACTATAACAACTGTTACCGCAGTCATTGTCAAAAAGTTACTGCCGTGTTGCTGAGCAGTTTGGCCAAAATGCACGTAATTGGGAAACCACGGACAAATTAACGCCAATGAGTGTAATTACACTGGGTCGTTGGCACTTTAATATGACCAATTTACTTTAAATCAAGGTCTAAGGACGACTGATGATGTATACAAAGCCTTGTCACAGTTGTGTAATAATTAGTAATTTTGCAAAGGTTATCACAGATAACAAATAAAGCCCATATGAAAACCTTTCGCCGAGCTCGTAATGGTGTGTTCGGACAACCGCTGTCGAGGCAGGCTCTATTCCAAAGGGAAAACTGACCACCAGAAAAAATCTTTTTAGTAATATCACGACACTACATCACCAAAAACTAACATCATCATCAGCTCGGAGACCTCTACTGTTGACCAAAGGCGAGAGGCCTCAGATCGCCAAACCGTACAACAAACAGACTTTTTCATCCACCTGTTAGCCGCGACTTTCACAATAATGTCGTCGGTCCATCAAGTGGCAATCCTACCTACGCTGCGCTTTACGGCTTTCGCGCTGTTTTTTGTTTTTTTTTATACATTCATGTGACGAGACGAGCAATTTGTTCGCCTGGTGGTAAGCGTCACGCCTGCCACTAACAGTAATAGCAGTGCCAGAATTGTGAACTTGCGAACACAATCCGGCGCCGCCCTGCACTGCGCTCGTCACCCTGAGATAGTAGATGTTAAATCTCTACATACCCAGTAATTTATCTAGTAACATTGCCCTTCAAACCGAAACACGGTAATGCTTGCACACTACTGCTTGGCGGTGGAATAACTGGCAAAGGTGTGGTACTTCCCCAGACGGACTCTGCAGTTGAGTAGAGTCTACCACTACAAAAAAATTTGTAGGACTTTTTTTTAGCAAAAACTATATGATACGTGGTCCTGAAATAATGTTGTGGTGCTCATTATATTTTATCCCATTAGGAATATTTACCATCGCTGACGACACCATCACACATCAAGTATACTGTTTTCAAATACCTAGCCTCTCAAAACAATAATAAACAGTGGAAACAGTGGTTGTAGTCTAACAAATTAAAAGTTTGTTAGCTGTAACTACACTAACCTTGCACTTAATGGTTGAAGGGTGAACAAAATGATCATCTTTGTCCTCCTTGGGCGGATCTCGCAGCCCCAATACCAGCATGTCGTCTAGCGAAGCCTGCATGTGTCGTCTGAACGCAGGCCGGGCTTCCTCGTGACTTCTCGACGAATACATCGAGACTGTATCCATACTAGCCTTGCTCGTTCCACCAGATATGACCGTCACATTCTCTACCGACTCGTTGGAGTGCCAGTCCGGAGGCTGCCGCCTCGACTCCTCATAAATTTCAACAGAATTAAACGTCTCCGAAACTTGGTCTATCTCCAAATCCATGTCCAGCTGCGGCGGTATAAACTCGTAGTGGTGGCCTTCGTTTTCCGTGTAAACTTGATCGTAGACCACGCCATTTGGGAATCGAGAGCTGGACGGAATGTTTCCATACACATTGTTGTAGTTGTAAGTGTCTTCTTCGTTTCTAGGGCTTAAGTGGCGTAGTGGCACGTCGTTAGCGTTGAGGATTACGTCATCCATGTTCAAAGGCCGTCCTTGACCCGCGAACCCGTCTACTACCGGAGTCGTGTTGGATAAGAACGAACCGTCAGCGTCAAAAGTACTGCATCCGACCAAGCCTAAAGGACGCCGCGGCATCTCCTGCCTGAATCTATTCGGAGGCGCCTGAGCACCGGCAAATTCCACGACTAGAATCCTATCAGCTATGTTCCTGCCATCATTGTGAAAACCTATACCCGAGTCACTGTTGCTTGAGGTCGTAGTTATCTCGCTGTGATTACTCGGTTGAGGAGAGTTGGCGATAAAGTCAGGAGGATCGATCCTGTCTTCTTGTCGACACGGTCTTCTATCGCGCGGCAATCTGAACGCTTGAACCGCACGGTTGCATCTCGAAAAGTTCCCAATTGCTGGACTATCACCTTTTAAAGCTAGTTTAGAGATTTGCTGGAGATTAGGGCTGGAACAATCTTCAGCTGGTAAAGAGTACATTCCTCTTATAACGCCTACGACGTATTCCGCTGACGGTGGAAACTCTAGACACCTTTCTGCGACTGGGTCTCTAGTGCACGCTATTTGAAACTCTCTCGCTCTTATGATATGAGCTTCGTGCTCCGCCATTCTAGGATCAACAGCAAACACGTGACAGCTATGCGACGCTTCTGCTTCCGATGTTTCAGCAGACGTGACCAGCCCGAAGTATCTTCTATCCGCATCAGAGCCACAGCCGGAGTAAACTATTCTTTCGCGCTGGTATTGGGCTAGGACTTGCCCTGATGGGCGCCGAAGTATGAGCGAGTTAGGCAAGACACAGAGGAGAACTGGTGCAGACGATCGTCTTTCCTGGCGTAGCTTTCTGACGGCGGTTCTAACGTTCCCAGGGGCGGCATTCGATGCAGCTTGGGGTGTCTCTATGGTGCCCAGATAGCCGACGACAGCGCGGCATTCGAGACGCGCTATGTGGATGGGAGTTAGCTGAGCTCTACTCAGGTTTTGGAGGATTTCATTGACGCCTGATGTGCTGGGTGCTGCGTGGCATCCTGAAATGCCAATAAAGGATGAGATGTAGTATTTCATGGGTATTACTAATAAAACACGAATGGTTTGGGAATTAAGCATCGTCGCTAATAGCCTCTACACACCATAGCAACACAACTGGTCAGTCTTCGGATGGGTGACCATGAGTTTTTACATCTGAGCGGCACATCAACTCTGACACTAGGGCTGGACGTACTTACTTTAGCACAACCCGCCGGAGTAGTGCCGGCGGGCGTCACAATATTGTAACTTTGACACTAGCTACTTTGCCGGCTGTGTCGGCGATTTTCAGTAAAGTTGTTGTCACAGATCTGCGACATTAGCGTCACACGTAACTACTCGATGCCAAGCCGGCAGTAGGCGACAGTCGCTGCTGGCATGCAGCCGGTGCATGCTACCCGGCTGCTTGTGAGCACGCGCAGGACATCTCACCAGCATGATTGTTACAAAATTAGCACGGAGGATTTGGTGTGTAGCGGCACAACTGTTTAACTGCTATTTATGGTTTAATACCATACCATACAACAATTCATAACAATCATGTCAAAAAATCTCAACTTGTGCTGTGCAGTGCTATCGCCTATCAAGACTTAAGGTCCATTCACACATATCAGTGACTTCACAGTTCCAACACAGTACCTGCACAGTGCAAATTATTCTTTCATACATTATCTATGAACGCATCCCCACTCATCACTGTCAGTGACAGTGACACACACAGTGCTATCAGTGTCAGTGCCGATGCTTTCATAGATAATGCATGAAATAATATTTCGGACTGTGCCCGTACTGTTCCAGAACTGTGACTTTACTGATATGTGTGATCCGACCTCTATAGGTGCTGTTAATGTTAAACTGATTGATAACACATACATGAACACACAACTACAATAGGATGTGTAGTCTACAGTTGCACAATCCAAGAGATCTTACAGTTGTCTAGCATGAAACCTACAACAATTTTATAAGTACATATTATCACATTTGATTACATTTTGATCTATTTTGGCTCAAAGCTATACCATCAGTACTTATTTAATACAATTATATCACACACTATTGCATAATATTGCATAATGTACTAGCATAAAGAGTCTCATGCAATAAAAGAGAAGTCAAAATTTTATTCAGTTTCCTGTGTCAGTTTCTCACAAGTTTAATGGAGCCTTCAGATCCTATCATAGCTTTGTTTGATTGCAGTCACAGATACAACACAATACAATTACACTAAAATGGTTTTGTTTTTTTTTTATTTTAAAACATATAAGATAACTATTATATTATATTATTATTATATTATTTATATCATTAACGCCTGAATGTTACTTAGTGGAAGTTCATCAATAACAGTTTCAGAATGAATTGATTATTATTATTATTATTCATTTTAGGTTCAATAAATATTATTAGCTGATTATGGTATCACATTAGCCTTTATCGGCACTTTGTCTTATTGGTAGTCTATAGGATATTTACAGCAGAATTACACTAGAAGTTTAGTACTTACTTTTAGTATAATATCAAGGTTGGTATTTTTTTTTTTTTTTTTTTATTATTTATTAGCTCCACGGTCTTTGGGTCCGTGCCTTTTGTCAAGTTTTACATTTTTTTATAAACTAAATTTTACACTTAATAACTTAAAAGCTGAAGGCTTTACAAAAAGAATATACCAAAGGAACCTAACTAAGTATTACTAATTATTGCTAGAATTGCGTGTATACTCCGAGCAGTCCAGCTCCCGCAAGCAGCACCCGTTCACGAGTTGACGCATGTGCCAGCCATCGCTCTCCTCAACCATATTGGAGGGAAGAGGGCGACCCGACACACGACGCCGCCGCAAGAAGAAGCTTTTTAGTGAGCGTGAGTGCTCCGGGTATACACGCAATGCCTACAACAGTACGATTACTTACTTTATTAATTATACTATACTGTTTTACTCTAGTATATATTTTTTTCCTCTTGTCAATTAAAGCAATCACCAGTAGATCCAGTCTTTGCTTGACTCTATCAGTGGTCACTAGGTTGGTTATTTTAGAAACAATGCTTTAGACAAAGTAAGTACATAAATAAGCAGCATTATGATATTTGGCAGCAGAGTTGTGAGATAAGCAAACAAACAGTAGTGATTAACATTTTTAATATATTCCCACATACCTACGTTAAAATATCCTTTAGCCATCTGCAATAAAATAGAATTAATTAAGCAAGAAACTAGATATTGTCAGTTTGAAAAAACACTATATTTTGTTAATTTAAAACCCAGATGTTATAATTTTAATTTCACGTAAGTATTCTCATTTTTTTAATAATGTACACCTATAAATGTTGGGCCATCTTAGAATGACCAAATTCAATTCATTTATTGCACAGGTACCATCTTTTTGTTTATAAATACTTAATTACAAAATTTTGAGGGGAAAATGTACTATTTTAAGTAACTATATTGAACTTATTATTTGTTTATCTCTATATAAATAAAACTCAATTGACATACATTAAGTAGTCTTGTTGTCGTGTTTCATTTGCATCCTCAACGGCAGCCCAAACATAATTGGCGCTGTCGGTAGGATGCTCGCGGTTCGTGACGCGTAAAGAAGATTTGCGACATCAAAATTTCGAAAACGCATATAGCGCACCGTGTGACTGTCTAGTCGCCCTTGGAGCATAATTATGTTTGGGCTGCCGTTGAGGATGCAAATGAAACCGAAATAGGCCTTATAGGATATTTAATTAATATATAAAATGAATTACACGTGACGATAGTTCGATATTAGAACATAAAGTGAATCATAAGATATTCAAAGACACTTAGGTGAAGTCGCGGGATAATGCAATCGATGAGTAAAGTGCAATGTTGCATTTTTCATTGAGGGGTTTCGTGGTACCGCCGGATCGCTGGTGGGTCTTGCGTCATCGCAGCACATTCCAATACGTAGCTGCATCACCATTAGGGTTCCGTGATCAAACGTTAAGGTTCCGTATTTAACACTTTTGACACAAAATTTTTTTGTTAAGTTCACCGCAATACTGGTGTTGTTTAAAAGTTAGTTGGTTTGAAGTTCACTGCCTCATCTACTCAGTGAAATTTGAATATAAAAATAAATATTACCAATGAGGTATTTCATTATTCTTCAATCAAGCAAAAATCTTGTATCTGTGTTAATAAAGAGTTTAATAGGTATTCAACCCAAAGGCAAACCCAACACCACTAAAAGTAAGGTCTTGCTTGAAAAATATTTCTTTACCTGGATGGTGCATGGTAGGCTGCGGTCTCCGTCGCGGCGGAGGGTGCCGTCTTCTAGTCCTGGCCCTCTCATCGGGCTCGGTGTCCTCTGTATCAGTAGGAGGCGCGTCCCTCGGCGAGACACTGAGTGCTATTGCCCCGGGTGCCGCCGCGACCAGCCGAGCGACGGACGCGTGAGGCGCTCGGGCCACGTTCGCTCCGTCAACAGCCAACAACGCATCCCCAGCTCGCAGCCCTGCTCGTTCCGCCGGCCCGCCTGGAGCCACCGCTGACACCACACACGGCCGCTGACCGGCAATAGTAAACCCAAACCCTCCTGCACCCCTAGCCACTACCAACCGCCGCTCCGTAGTCCGTGCTATCACAGCCCTACGACGTCTCCTCCTCTGCTGCTGAGGCACCATCATAAAAACTCTAAACTTAATGCAATTGCTTAAGGCACTTCCACAAACAGGTTTTTCTAACGGACTCCGCACATTTTCTAATTTGATGAATAAGGGATGAAAGAAGTTGTAGTTCACGAACGAGACTGAAGTTTCTAAGCAAATTTCGCGCAGAAAACAGGAAAAACTAGTACATATTAAAGAAAGTTTCGAGCTTTCGAGGCCTTCGGCAACTGACGTATAGAAAGTTTAGGATAATTCGAAGTACATCAATAGTGCCAAACACAATAACAGCGCTAGTAAAAACCAACTCGGAACACCTAGAAATTCATTGTTACGCGTTGGTTCTTATTAAAGCAGAACCTGTTGTAGTCTGCGATATAAGCTTATTACGGACTTTACATCTTTTCTTTTGATGCGTCCATGGATTTTTAGTTTTGTGGCTAATCTTACTGTCACTGTCATACAAGATGTCACTGTTACTGTCTTGTTGACTTAACAACTTAATGTCAAAAATAGAGCAGGGTCCGAAATGGCCAATAGCATCTATAGTGCTAGTTGAAATCCAACACAGTACAAACAAGTTTTCTTTGTACTGTGTTTGCTCTAATTCGCGCTGTTGATAGCGTAGGTTTTGTTGATGCATGTTGGACCTAGTTCACGTTCACTCCATCCACGGCAAATCCAAAATCGGTGGAGGTGTTGTGATAAACCCACGTTGTTTTGTTATTATTTAAAGGATTAACATTTACATGCTATTAAATTAAATAATTAATTATTAGAATCTAGCCGAAAAACAACAAACACAATGGCGGTAAGCATGCCTATTACAATAACATAAAATATACCAATTTGTGACCAATACAAAACCTAACCATAATACCACTTTTAACTCGTGTTTTTTCAAATATTTACAGAAAAAAGGCAAAGCGAAGATAAGTCAAGTAAAAAAGAACAACCAGACGACTAACAAGATGAAGAAGCAGGGTAAACTAAGACTGCAGAGGCATAGGCCAAAGGTGCAAAAAAACAAGCAGCCTGTGAAGCCACAAGTAGAATACGAGAGTGAGACTGACTCGGCGTCGGGAGATGAGTGGGCTGATATGTTGGACGATGAAGAGCAGAAGTATATCATGAGCCGACTCGCCAAACAGCCGCAGTTGCTCGCCAATGTGCCTGAGAAGGAACCTGAGCAAGCGAAGTAAACCACTTGAATTTATATGATGATAGGCAAGCAGCATACTGATGTGCCTATATAACACAGTGCTGTAATTTACATACAAAGCACTTAGTTATGTATATTGTAAACACAGAAACACCTTTAAACATATTTGTTATTACTAAAAAACATAGTTACCCTAAAAGAGCCCTGGATCCTGGAAAATTTTAGCTGTCTCCTGAAACTTACTATTTTACTAATTTATGCTTAAAAACTGTATTTGTATCGACTACTTTGCTAGTATAATACACGATTATCATAATCAACAATGGTTTGCACGTTACTGTAAACTAAACATACACATGTACAAAAAATTATAAATAAATTCACCCTTTTACAGAGGCACGAAACGCAAAAGAGAGAAGAAGGAAAAGGCACCAAAACAAACTCGTAGCACTCCTGGCATTGACAGTGGAGCAGAGTCAGATGAAGTTTCTGACAGTGACTTAGAAGAGAAGTATGAACAGGAACAAGCTGACCGACCAACAAAAAAGATGAGATCTCTCTTACCCATCAAAACTAAGGAGGGACTGATGGCAAGGGCTGTTGAAGTTGAGGGTAAATTATTACATCAATATATTTTTTGTTCTGAAATTGATTGATTAGGGCACTCAATAGAAACTTTTCGTTTTAAAACGTACACTTTAAATACTAAAGTGTTGTGTTTTCTTTTAGTTTAAATAGGTACTAAAAGATAATTTAAAAGAACATAAAAATAATGGTTAGAGATCCTGTTCCTAACCTGGTATACTATTGAAAGGAAAATACATCCAAGAAGCACAGAGTTTCGCCAGAGTTTAAATTGCCCACAGTTTCAAATCGTTCATCAGTTGCAATTACAAAAATGTAAACCTAAGTTTTACCATTTGTTAAATTACTGCTAGCTATTATTATAATCTTTTAACATTTAATTTATTATAATTAGGTACCTGTATTTGAAGTTTGACTTTATTTGTAATAATTATGTAAAATGAATCATTCTTGCATTGTAATTTTTGTCAATTTTGAAACAATTTTTGGCAATTTGTGACAAATGTGTATCCGCACATACTATAACTTGTGCCTACCATTTATTAAATAATGTAATTACCTAATGTAATTGGTGTGTCTACCGTATTAGTTAAATAAATAAATAAATAAAAAGTATGAAAACATTTCATTAAAAATTACAGTCAAAATCTTAATAAAAATGTAAATAATACACATGGATACCTATTTAAATAAAAGCTATGCTAAGTTAAGATATCTTTCTATATGTGGTACTTTGTTTTAAAGATTTGTAAGTACAGGTATTGTTATACATGTTGCCAAGAAATATATTCCTAATTTCCTATTACATTATCCATGATTGTTACAGAAACAGAATCCGAACCAGAAGATGAAGAACCCAAACCAAAACAGTCAAAGCAAGACACAGAAGAGGCAGACAATGAGTCAGACTCCGGCGTGGAAGGCACCGCAGAAGAGGAAGAAGGCTCAGAAGGCGGTACAGTCAGTGCCGTGGAGTTGTTAGCAGCAAGGCGAAACAAGCTGGCTCATGATAAACTGAGGATCGGAGCTCTGTGCTCATCTCTACTTGAGAGCCCAGAAAAAAAGGTAATAATACAGTTTTGCTATTTTATTCAATCCCCTAAAGCAGGAGTTTCCTAAGTAGTCGCGAGCAAATCAATCAGGCCAACAGCCCGACGGCCACAAAGGGGAGCGCGCCCGCGCGCGCGCGCTCCTCAGTGTCCGTCTGTGATGATAATAAATTAATGTTGAATGAAAAAAAATAAGTACTTTGAAACAAACCCTCAGTCGGTCCACGTCGTGAGGCGAATATATTCTTTCCTCTGACCACAGACTAGGGATTCTGAGCGTTACCAGGCCTGTGTCACTCCGCGTGTAGGTATTAAAAACATACCTACGGGCGGCGGCCATTGCGCAAGGGCCAATCTAGTAGGCTCGGCTCGGCGGCTCTTTCAATACGTATAACCATGAATAACTTATTATGAACCGTAGTATAGTGAATTAAGGCCCATATTCCTTCAAAAAGAAATTGGTAGGTATGTAAATGAACACGTGCTCGACTGGACCGCGAGCCAAATTAAATCATATTGTTTATCAGATTGAGTCATATTTCTTTGAAAACCATTGCGAAGTAAAGCTTCTGTAACTAGTTATTATTCTGTGGCGTTACCAATATTTTATGCCTCCATTTTTAAGATGGTCAAGAGGTGGGTCCCGAATTTGGCAGTTTTTGTTAGGTGGGTCGGAGCGCAACCAAGTTTGGGAACCACTGGCCTAAAGTAAAGCTAGAGGAGGTGATATCACGTTATGATATCCATAATGAATTTGCCACAGAGTAATAGAAGACTGACCAAATAAGTGTGACGTCACACACTCCATCCGCAAACTCAGACCTATGGCAGCAAATTTCTCGTCACAGCTCACAGCTCGTCTATTCTCCAGAAATGTCCTTCCATTAAAAAAGGAATACAAGGCTAGATATTATGCCTGTGGACAGCTATCCAACAGTGTGTTAGATTGATTTACTTTCATATAAAACCTGTCAATTAACAGGTAAATCTTTGTTACAGCTAAAGAACCTTTTCCCGATTCTATACCTGATGGAAGAGCGGCTAAAAGATGGAGCTTTGAACCTGCACTCGATCCGCAAGCTTGCTTCTCTCTCCACCTATGAGGTTTTCAAGGATATTCTGCCGGACTACATGCTAAGGCACCAGGACTACTCTAATGTTAAATGTGAGTAAAATGCTAACCTGACAAAGGAGCCGTTCAAGTATTACGTAACACCAATGTGGTGGTACCCCCCGTCTTTGCTTTGCTTGCTTATGAATTACAATAAGGCAATCTGAACGGATTAAAAATACCAATGTTTATGTTAGTGTAGGAGCATTGTTGACGTTTGCTGACAAGGGGAGATTCGGGTCAAAAATTACTGTAATTCTGCTTACATAATACTTGAATGGCCCCAAAGTTAAAATAGTATAAAATAAATAGGTTGATTTTAACAAATTAAATTGTGATAGTAATTTACAAAAATTTCTGTGCATGACTTGACTTTATTGAAAATAAATAAATAAAATTTGTGTTTGCAGTGAAGAAAGACACATTATCGCTGTACAAATATGAGAAGGAACTGCTAGAGTTCTACAAGCGATACTTGCAGCGGCTCGAGAAAGCGGCCGGCGTGCTGCGCAGGAAGAAAGGCGACACCAGGTAACAAACGGGTAACGGTGCTCGGGAAATGACGTAATATCTTCTCGTCCAAAATCCCGCAGTGCCTGAAGACAAGAGTTTTCAACTAGTGATGACATAGGGAACTGAAAAGTCTTCAACTCCTGGCCTTTTGGAGAAACTCAGAGTCATGTAACGGGCAATGGAGAGAGCTATGCTCGGAGTTACTTTGCGCGATAAATTCCGGAACGAGGATAGTCGCCAAAGAACCAAATTCACCGAATTAGTTCTCAGGGTTTACAAGTTGAAGTGGCAATAGGCAGGCCATATCGCTCGAAGAACTGACAACCGATGGGGAAGAAATGTTATTGAGTGGCGACCGCGAACCGTAGACGCAGTAGGTAGGCCTCCACCAAGTGGACCGACGATATTATGAAAATCCGGGCAACCGGTGGATGCAAATGGCAGGTTGTCGTACAGTGTGGCGGTCTAAAGCTCCCCTTTAGACCGCCACACCTTCGTTCAGCAGTGGTCGTCTCCGGGCTGATGATGAGGTAACAAACATTTTGTACGCGAAACTAAAGTGAATGTTTACTTTGGGTGCTCGGTCAAACGCAAGCCTACAAGCAAATAAAAAAAAGAAAAAAGAAAGGAAATGTTGTCTGATTCGTATTTTTGTTTCAACTCCCTTTTGTTCCAGGAAACCAGACGAGTCGACAGTGAGCCTGGCGCTGGTCTCCCTGCAGTGCATGAGCGGCATGCTGGTGGCCCGGCCCAACTTCAACTACGCCGTCAACATCGCGCAGAGCATCGTGCCCTACCTCGACTGCAGGGAGCAGAGAGCGAGGGAGATTGTCACGGAGGCTTGCACTACTGTCTTCGGAGAGGATAAAAAGGGAGAAATCACACTCACTGTGAGTATATTCAATTAAAATTCAATAGATTCGGTTTCAGATATTTATTGCTTCCATAGTGTACATGGGTGTTGTCAAAAAAATTGTTTGATATGAAACACTGTTTTAAACTATCACGGTTGTTTACTAAAGTTCTATTATCACAGTTCTTTCACAACATAATCACGGTAAATATCTCGTTAATAATAATAGAAGTTTAGTTTGATATGGACCCCGTCGGGCGCAGCAAAACTAGAAGAAAGGAGGACGACTTCATTTTACAATACGCCTATTAACTTATAAGAGGTATTTTGGCAGGATCGACGAATATTAACAAACTATGTCAATAATATTAGTAAGTAATAATAATGTTTTACAGATAACAATTAATTCTTTTTTTTATTGTATACGTAGTAAAAAATATTATAAATGCAAACGTTTGTCGGTATGTGTGTAGTTTTTGGTATAGGCGCCGGTTACCAGAGGCACACAAACACGCACCGACCTCGCCGGCGAGGTCGAGGTCTCCCCAGATCTGTCAGAAGATCGGTTAGATTCTCTCCAAATAGTCAACCAGATCAACCTACTAGGGCCCCAGGGCATACCCCTTCTGGGGTGCCAGGGCAAGTCTGACCCCACTCCCGGCGAACGCCAAGCCGAGGTTCGTACCGTCTGAGGTGCCCTTGAGCTAGTCGCCTTTAACCTAAACCTAGGCCGAGCGCCATTTGCGCTTGCCTAAAGTCCGGTGACGCTGTAGAGGCCATCTGAGGCCAACAGCATCAGTCATTCATAAAAATAAAAAATAAAAAAAGTATGTGTGTAAGTTTGTTACCTCTTCTCGCCAGAACGGCACGCTTACGGTTCTTGATGTGAACAATAAAGTTTATTAATCAATCAACGGCTGAACGGATTTGGACGAAAGTTGGGATGGCGATAACATAACATATAGGCTACTTTTTGTCATCGTCATGCGGCTGAAGTCGCGGGGCGCAGCAAATTAAAAAAAATAAAAAAAATAAAAAAAAAAACTCTTGCCGCAGGTGGTTCGCTTAATAAACCAGCTAGTGAAACGCCGCGGCGACCGACTCCACCCGGGTGCGCTAACCTGCCTGCTCGCACTCAAGATCCGCGACGTCGACATGGACGCGGAGGGCGAGCTCAACCGGAAACGGAAACAGGACGAGAAACACAAGAAAAGAATTGTTAATCTGTCTAAGAGGGAGAAAAAAGTTAGTTTCATAAACACACTTTATAATTAACATTTTGGGTTTGTATGTTTAATTGTTTATGCATACTTTTGTATCAGGTTGGATAAAAATGTTGGATTGCATTTTATCACGGTTTGCGCGCTAGGCCAGCTGTGGCTTGTGAAAAAAATTATGTTTCTTTTTCTCTTCTGGCATTACTATGGAAAATACGTCAGTCGGAGAATTTCATCCAATCATCTTCATCAGACATACTACAGGGTTGCTAGTATTTAGAACTATTTTCAATAGTTTGTACTCTTTTTGCCAAGCTGTCAAGTGGCTATTTGTCATGGCGCCTACGCAATATATCAAATCATCATCAGCTAGAAGACGTCCACCTAAACGAAGGTCCAGGTCTTCATTTCATACTTGATGCCTACAAAAAAGTCATTGTAATGTTTTTGTAGCTGTAGTACTCTATAGCAAAGTCCGCACTGGGGAAGTACCAAACCTTTGCCAGTTATTCAACCGCCAAGCAGTAGTGTGCAAGCATTACTGTGTTTGGTTTGAAGAGCAATGTTACCAGAGATATTACTGGGCATGAAGAGATTTGACATCTTTTATCTCTAGAGTGACAAGCGCAGTGCAGTGCGGTGCAGGAATTTGTTCTCTAGTTCACAATTCTGGCACTGCTACTGTTATGGACAGGCGTGATGCTTACAACCAGGCGAACGTCTCATCACTATATTAAATAAATAAAAAATATTATAGCGCGCGAAGAAACTGAAGGAAGTAGAGAAGGAGCTACTGGAGACCCAGGCGCAGGAGAGCGACCTGGCGCGCCGGAAGAACCTCACGGAGGTGACGCGCACAGCTTTCCACATCTACTTCCGGCTTCTGAAGACCTCGCCGCGCTCCAAGCTGCTCGCCGCCGCACTAGACGGACTCGCCAAGTAATCACTGTCACTCGTCACAGCATCAATCACTAACAATAGGCATGATGACTACAATTTTTTTATTACCTCATAAAAAAGCTAATCATCAATAGAGCCTATCAAAGAAAACAAGTTCTAAGTATTTTAATTTCAAGCTAGACAGAGAGCGCGCTATACTGAGCTATGACGTCAAGCCTCAGGCGCGGCATACAAATGCTATACTAACACGTGCTTTGCGAGAAAGGGATAGAGCATCCCTTCTCTATCCCCACCTAAAACTTTAAACGCTCATATCTCAGAGATTTATCAGCCAATACAATTTATTTTTTCAGTATGTGTAATGTATTTAGTTATATTCATCACTAAGCCTGTTATTTGTCATAAATTAAACATTAGGCCACACGCCTATTATCACTCATCGTAATCACTGTCATAAAAGGCTGTCACAAATAAATATCCCTGATCATGAGCACTGTCATTAATGGCTGTCACTAATAAAGATCCTAATCATAAGCACTATCATTAATGGCCGTCACTAATAAATATCACTAATCATAATCAGTGATCAATAAATATTATAAATAGAAGTCGCATTTCGTTTGTCTTGTGCGCTTTAGTTCTTCTTAATTACCCAATGGATTTTGATATTTAATGATGTCAGTGACCATCTGATAAACACTGAATATATGGATTTATTGTATTCCTTTTTTTTGTAATTTAATATCCTAAGATTCTATATGTTTGTAGACCATAAACCTATTCGCTTATTGGTGTAGATACACCATCTATACCCTGTTCAAAGAGACGAGCTAATAAAAGCACTGAAAGACGTCCGCACCGCTCCAGAGACAGATAAGACTGACATCTGGTCTCAGCGTGTACGTAGTCCCTTATCTTCGGCCAATGACGTGCAGCCCTTGATTTCCCTGTTAGCTCGTCTCGTTGAACAAGGTATAGTCAAGTTTGTTATCAGTGAAAAATAATAGGCTTTTGTATTACCATTTATCTCATTGTCTTCCTCGTTTATAAGCTTCTGTTTTCCACATAGAATAAAGTAAGTGAACGTTTATATGGCAGGTTCACGCACGTGATCAACCTGGAGTACTACTCGGACCTGGTGCGCATCCTGGGCCGCATGGTGTCCGCGGGCAGCGTGGCGGCGCG
The DNA here is from genome assembly GCA_905404285.2 of Erannis defoliaria. NCBI lineage: Eukaryota > Metazoa > Arthropoda > Insecta > Lepidoptera > Geometridae > Erannis > Erannis defoliaria. Next base: position 1,554,675 of record FR990066.1, on the reverse strand, counting down.
CGAGCGCATGCTGTGCGTGCGCACCGTGCTGGCGCTGCTGGCCGGCGCGGGCGACGCGCTCGCCGTCGACCCCGACACCTTCCACCAGCACGCGTACGCGGACATGCTGGCGCCGCACGTCGGTACGTCACACGCACTGCCCGGCCACTACTCGGACCTGCGAGGCTATCATGTAACTTTTCGGGATCGCGATTCGGATACGAGTTGTCAAAAATAGACACTTGTCACTGTCACTGCCAAAACTCATTTGACCCTGCAGGGCAGGATGAAACGCCAAAAGACCGACGGATTTGCTTAACTTAATTAAGGAAATCAATGCATTCGTTCTATAACGATAGCGAGAGAAATCCCTCCGTGATACTGTGAAGCTGTGACAGTGACACGTGACATATATGACAAATCGCGATCCCGAACAGTTGTTACTTTTTTTTGTCTTTTGGTATCGTGACAATATTTTATACAAAGACTTTATTTGGCACGTGCCAAACTGCCAAAATGCCACGTTGGCGGCGTGACGTCAACGACCAACCAGCGGTACAATGGAATATGGTACTTTTAACACTACTCGATTCTTTGTAGTGGTAGGACTCTATTGCCGAGTCCGCCTAGGGAATTACCACCTTTGCCAGTTATTCAAACGCCAAGCAGTAGTGTGCAAGCATTGTGTTTCGGTTTGGCAATGTTACCAGATAAATTACTGGGCTTGAAGAGGTTTGACATGCAATATATCAGAGTGACGAGCGCAGTGCAGTGCGGCGCAGGATATGGTTGTAAGTTCACAATTTTGGCACTGCTACTGTTATGCGCGAGCGTGACGCTTACTACCAGGCGAACGTCTCGCTCGTCTTGTTACTCCACTGCATAAAAAAACTAATGGAATGTAAAACGTATATTACGTAACGTTACGTATTACGTAATATTACGAATTTTAAGAAGATATTCTGTAAACTAGTACAACATTGAGATCGCCATGCTCTAGCACCATGGCATGCAAAATATTTATATACATAATCATTAATAATTCATAATTTATCATTATATTGCTTTACATTTGTTAATTAAATTTAATATATTGTCTAAATAATTCATTAAATATTACTAATGACCTAAATTAACAATTTGTCATTTAAAAACTCATTTATTGAATAATATGTCTTGTCAATTAGTAATTTCTTAAGCCTAAATTTGAAAATGTCAAAATTATGTATTTCTTTTAAGCTTTGCGATAGTTTATTATGTACAGAGATTCTCATGACAAACATGATAGACCAATTAAAAAAGAAAGCTAGCTAGATTCACGTTTAAAATCGTAATATTTTTTCTATTATATTGTTCAGGTAAAACGCACTCGGACGCTAGGATCGTGCTGGGGTGCGTGTGGGCGGTGTGCGCGCGCGCACGGCGCGTGCCGGCCGGCGTGCTGGCGGCCTTCGCCAAGCGCGCCAGCACGCTCGCCACGCAGCTGCACCACAACGGCGCGCTGGCCTGCCTCGCCATCCTGCACCACCTGGCGCAGGTACTCGGCTAGCTACGTACCTTCCACAGATGACCCCAACTGGGTATTCCCACTGAAGAGAGAAGGGAATAGAACGGAAATGTGATGGGCCGCGCTAGCCGGCATTAAGTGCAAATGCGCTTGATGACAATTCTACCAATATACATGTTATTCAACTGAGAATACTCAAAAAGACAATTTAAATAGACGCGTAGGAAACTAAACCACATTGCATCGTAACAATGTTATTTGTAGCTTTTTACTTTAAATGCGCGGCCAATGATTGGCATTTTTTCGTTGTAGTTTCTATACAAATAAGTGTCAAACTGGGAACAGCGGTTTTCCATACAATTGCTTTAGAATATTGTTTTGACAGCCGTTCTAACCTAAGAAGCTTCGCTTTTCTGTGGTATTTCCTGATAGACAGAAACTGGTTGTGTTCAAGTCGCAAGTGAAGCGGTTCCTTCTAGGCGAGCGTGTTACTTTATCCACATCTTCGCTTGACATAAGGAGAGTTAGCGATCATTCAAACAATGAAAATAACACCTGATCTGGCCCACTGACAAACTATGAGTTATCATCCCAAGCCCGCGCCGTGGATTAGAGCCTCAATGTTTATTTTTGTTTTTACGATATCATATTTTTAGTCTTATTCTATTGAATTTTTGTTTTGTCGACAAATTGTATATTTAAAACTATTGCCTCATCACAAATAAGTCGACGTTATTGATTTAGTTGTAATTGATGTGCGAATGAAGCAAGAGTTTGTGCGTTAATTTGTTTCTTAACGCGGAGTGTGAGCTGGAGAATTTGTCTACGTGGAGCCGAGCTCGGTGGAGTCACGAAGACCTAGTATTATATTATCTTTGATTCGAACCAAAGCCTCAGAATAAATAATTGTACTACGTACAGAAAGTTCACTCCGCCAAGGAATTGAAATAAATAAGGACTCTATCTACTAGGCAATAAAGTAGCAATTCAACTCGCACAGCGCTGGATACCGCTCGCTATATTCACCTAGATATACCGCTCTCTTTCTATCACGTATGCTTAGTTACGTGCGACGAGGCTAGCGTGCGGGCGGCCACTGACCTCAGCCTTGCATTGTCCACCCGGACGGAGCGCCGGCCGAACATACCTAAACTGCGGAGTGACACCCCGCATGCGAGCCTATCGCGGTAACCTCTGAATCATCGCTACAACGAATTATATTTTTATAATAAGTTCATAATGTTAAGAGAGACGCTGTCTCCTCCTAAACTGTTGGTATATGTCCTCGGTTATAATTATAAAGTCGTCGTAATAACAATCCTTTTAAATATTCTATGACCGAGTAACATAAGAGAGGTAAAAGTCGAGGTAAATAAAAATAAATTTATTTGTTCGCGATTAAGTCCCGGTTATAAATATAATAAATATAATAATAAGAGAGCCCGCCATCTTGCGGCGTCCGCGCAGTAGTCTCCATATACCCCATAGTTCCACTAATTACATGCAAAATTCTTTCTTCATAAGATCAGCCAATACCGTCAATAACCTAAAAGATTTTCCAGAATTCGATTTGTTTAATACACCTATACATAAACTTAAAACTATAGTCTCCAAGAACTGGTTTGGTGCGAATTGAACTGTTTTTCTCTCTTTAAATTGTGTAATATTTTAGTAATGTTTTTCAATGTTAATCAAAATCCTTAGCTAACCATGTTAACAAGTGATATAGGCTTTTATATGCGGAAACGTGTAAATGGTGTATAGTTATCCAAATTTGTATAAGTTTACTTAAGTTATTATCACTGTATGTTTCCCAAATAAAATAAATAAATAAATAGTGATGTCCCGCGTCGATAGGGCTGGGTGGACCGTTTCAATCGATTGGCTCTCAGATAAGGCAAATAATAATCCTACAAAATATATAATATTATAAAATTAAATTCGAACGTCATATGGAATGTCATTTTCTGTTGAGGTATTCTTGTTGATCTTGTACTAATCATGTGAGGTCTCCAGCACAGTAAAGCGGTGTCGGCGCTGCTGGAGAGCGACACGGAGGCGGCGGGCTCGGGCCGGTTCGACCCCACGCTGCCGTCGCCCGCGCACTGCAACGCGCACGCGGCGCGCGCGCACGAGCTGTGCGCCCTGCGCGCGCACTACCACCCCACCGTGCGCGCCGCCGCCGCCGCCGTGGCGCGCCTCGCCGCGCCCCCCGACCTCGCCAAACTGTGAGTCCACCAGTAACCATTATAGTACAAATATAAATAATTAATTGATAACATGATGCCAAACTCGTGTCTCCCCTGATTTCCCCCCTGGGGGACTCATTCGGATTTTTTAATCCTGGCTTCTCCCAGGCCGGGGAAATATCGGAACTTACTTTTAAAATAATATTTTGAGTACTCCCGTCACCCTGTCAAGCATTACATTGAAACCTTAAAAAGAAATAAGATGTCAAATGACAAGAAAAACGTACTCACTTACACAACTACGTATTCACTTTTGTCATGACACGAGTCTGTCATCGTGCCACCTGGTACGTCCTAAAACTGCATCCAGACCCACCGGAGAACGGGCAGCAGTATTCTTTCGGTTAACGATGGTGAACATTCTGCGATCCCCAAGCCGCCTGCCAAGCGTGGGGATTATGGCAAACTCCCTATTAAGGGGGGGCCTTCGTCCAATAGTGGACGATTTCCAGCTGTTGATGATATGAGTGTAGCGTGGTTCAATAGGCTAGATGACTGGTTTTTTATTGTCCTATTAAATTGTGGCCCATATATATAGCTGATTAATGAAAAAAAAATCTGATCAAAAATAAGCAACTTATAAGCATTTTATTATCATGCTAGACAGAGAGACGACACAGCAAATCGAGACGTCACTTCTCTGTACGCCATATAAATTATATTCTGACAAGTAAGGCGTGACGTCATTTTTTTGTTTTGTGGAAAAGGGACAGAGTTGTCTCTACCAAAAACTTTAAACACATATATCAGAACATAAATAACCGATTTAAATTCTGTGTTCAATAAACATACTATATTTACTTAAATTATTCATCGAAGCTATTGGTTTCAACGATTTAAACATCAGTGATCTACCCTATTGGTCGGTTTGGTTAGTTGGAGTAGAATGACCGGCGGTTTCGTGTGCAGGTCGCCCGAGGAGATATTCGAGCAGTACGACGGGTCCCGGATGTCGTTCCGTCCGGCCGTGCCGCCCCCGCCCCCGCAGCGCGCGGCCCCGCCCCCGCCCCGCAGGCCCGCGCCGCGCCACGCCTGGGCGCAGCCCGACCTCAAGCTGCTCTGCGACGCCGTCGAGAAACGAGTCAATTTGAACTTTACTGAGAGGTGATACCGAATATGAACGCTAGGTTTTATGAAATAAATAAATTATACATTGTTTACCTACATAATCATTTGTTTTATTATTCACTAGCTGACCCGATAGATGTTGACCAGACTTTTGACAAATAAAAGTAATAAAGTGGAAAATAACGCTTTTTCCGAAGTTCAATATGTATCAAGCAGAACCACAGTAATAGGAAAGCAAAACCTTTCCAAGATCAAGGACGCTCTTGTGTATATCGTCCTGGCAAGATTTTGTTTCCGTAAATAAAAAACTAATTCGGTTTGTAGTAAACTCACTGTTCTACCTTATTCTTAGGGCCTCTTTTTGGACGGTTTTTTGATCCGTCAAAATTGACATAACCATTTGTTTAACTCACTATAGTTAACATTTTATTTAATTATTTTATTTTATATTTTTAGGGAAACCAACATGCTAACCATTAGTTACATTTATGACCACTGTTCATGCTAACTATATATCAAAAAACCGGCCCTTAGTGTACACTTCTATACATGTATGTCTACCTTTCATTCTTGATAGGCTAGGTATTTGACCACAACTCGCCTAATGTGCAGTCGAAGTTGATAAACACCGAGATTGGAATGAGAATCGCTGAAGCTAGCTAGTGGTGTCTCAAAAAATAAAACAACATAGTACAACTTACATAATTATATTTTAATAAGTAAAAAAATAAACATTATAACTTACATTTAATAATCGACATGCATTCGTTTTTGTCAACAACAAGCATCAAACATCTTATACATTTCTCATTCATCTTTATACAGAGGAAAACTGAATTACGAGGAAAAGTACTTATTGAAATTGGAATCTAATATAATTTAAATGAGAATACAACATTTGCCAATTTTAGTATACAAACAAACTTCATTAAAATCTGAGAAGAGTAGTTTCCCTAAAACTTTTACTAGTATCTGCAAAGAACATCAATATCTGCATTCTGAGGCGGACTTACAGTCTAGTCAGGTCTAGTACAGGCTTAGCTCAGTTGGCAGCACAGGTTGGTAGCATGTCTGCCTCAGAGCTGTAGGGCGTGGGTTCGATCCCCACCCAGGGCAACCATTTATGTGACGAACATAGATGTTTGTTGTCTGGGTGTAGTATGTATTTACAAAAAAAAGTATATAATTATTCTATCAGCTATCTGGTTTCCATATTACAAGCTTTGCTTAGTTTGGGACTAGATGGCGCTGGTTGAAAAACGACCACCGATATTTAAACATTCATGAAATTATAACTATATTAGATTCCAATTTCAATAAGTACTTTTTCTCAAAATTTAGTTTTCATCTGAATAAAGATGTCCTAAGATGTTTGATGCTTGGAGCTTACTTAGTACTATTATTTATTCCGTGGTGATGCTCGACTAAGCGGAAATCCACCTCTGTATACATTAAACCTTAATCAGACACATCCAATAGACTTGTAAACTAAAATGCTACACCATTTCCATGCTCGACAAGGTTCTTCACTTTACTTAAGACAATTTTACATTTTATAACATCCAGATGTTTAAAAATGTGTAACCCAGTATTTTTTCTTATAACTATTGTATTGGTACCAAGTGTTTCTCTTTGAGTTGTTTGATAGAGTCGACCACCAAGTTGATGCGCTTGGAGCGTTCCTTCTCAAACTGCTGTTCCGTTTCTTTGCGAAGGTTTTCAATGTACTGATGCATCTCGGACAGCTTGAGGCGCCATCTGCAAAGTAAAACGGTTTGGACGTGACCTTCTAATACTCAGTGGATGTGACGATCGCGAATAAAACATCTGTTCCAGACGTTTTGCTGGTTTAATAGAACAGCTAATACATTTTCGCTTATTTGTAACTTTTTTACAATGTTATAGCTTTACCTACGGGTTCTAGTGTAACTCTGAATAAAGATACCTTATTAATATTATTATCATCAGATTTTCAGTCTGTTTACGCTCTCTGTTACTTCTGAGTGAGTATAAGTCTCTTTTTATAGAAAGGCTGGCACACAAGCAGACAGTTCACCTGAAGGTGAGCAAAACGCCGCCTAAGGACACCTTCAAATTTAATGATGTTTTCTGGTGTGTTCTTTTCCGGACGTAAGCAGGCTTCTTCACAATGTTTACCTTCACCGAAAAGCCAGTGTTATAAAAATCCGTACATTAACTACAAAGAGGTCATCGGTACGGGTCCGGGCTTTGAACCCGCGATCTCACGATCGAAGTCGAGCGGGATCCCGATTAGCCTTAGATTTAGATTACCACGACCACGAGTTTTATTAGGCAACCGCGGCTTTTATTAAGCAACCGCGGCTTTTACTAGGCAAGCGCGGCTTTTATTAAGCAACCGCGGCTTTTACTAGGCAACCGCGGCTTTTATTAGGCAACAGCGGCCTTTATTAGGATACCAAGGCTTTTATTAGTCAAGCGCGGCTTTTATTAAGAAACCGCGGCTTTTATTAGGCGACCAAAGCTTTTATTAGTCATCAGCGGTTTTTATTAGGCAACCGGGGCTTTTATTAACCAACCGCGGCTTTTATTAGGCGATCGCGGCTTTTATTGGTAGGCGTAAATAAAGTTTTAGTATAAATCCAGTTATTTATCATAGAATACTGACTCGACGTCCTGTTTCTCCCAGTAGTCGAGCTGGTCGGCCATCTCGTCGTACTCCTGCTGCTTGGCCGCCAGCGCCTCCGCCCTGGCGGCCAGGTCGCGCACGGCGGCGGCCCAGGCGCCCGCCTCCGCCGCCTCGCGCTCCGTGTCCGCCTCCAGCGCGCGCTGCTCGCGCGAGATACACGACTTCGTTTCCGCGATCATGGCACGTGTCTCTTCCTGGACAGGTTAAACAGAACGGTGAAAAAACTCTAACGAAAGTAAAGTAAGTCTAGCGTACTGCGACGTGCGCGTGCGCGTCCACGCAGCCGCGAGCAGGCGCCGCACGTGCAGCCGCCGCGCGCGCTCCGGCGCATCGAGCGCGAGCCGCGACAAGCTGCTCCGGTTGTCAATCTTATTGTGGAGCAACAGGTAGAAGTGCACCATTATAGCGCACTTGCGCCTGAGCTCCAACGTGTTAATGCCGACCACTCCACACACGAACAAGGACGGATATAAGTACGGATAGTATCTATAAGCTGTACTTATAAGTATATATAAGTACAGCTTGTTGTACAAGTATGGAGCGAACCGCCTCTGCACCTTTTCTACCATGAGTTTGTACTTGGCTTCGTGGGGATCCCAGATTATGGAGTTGTATTCCAGTTTACTTCGTGCAAACGCATAGTAGAGGGTCACAATGGTGCTCCTATCTCGAAACCGGCTGGACTGTCTCATGACAAACCCGAGAGACCTGTGAGCGCGGCCGCACACATCCACAACATGGTCATTAAACGTGAGTTCGGTGTCCAGGGTCAAAACGAGGTCGCGAATACGTTCGACACGTTCAAGAGGGGCACTGCGTATGTTGTAGGGGTACAAAGTCGCAGTACGCTCTCACAGCCCAGGCCGTCGCTCTGCTCAACGCCATGCTAGCTCAACAACCAGACGTTGACACATTTATAGTTGAATTAAATGTATTTGTGAATTCTTGTCTTAGTTATTTAAGTTGACTTTCATTATTATTATTTTTCAATTCAATTATTATGTGACTTTTTTTTTTTTTTGACATGAATTTTATTACTGTTTCTTTTCTATAATAATAATAAATAATTATTATTATTATTTATTAATAGCTAACACATTTCGAAATTTGCGTTGGAAAGTTCATTGTTAGTTTAGTTTGAAGGCAATCGTGATCTTACTTGATTATTTATCAACCGCCACCGTATCGTCACCGACAGTTCTCAGGGATTTTTTTTTCTTAGTTTTTGGTTTCGCACTATGTGCATTCAGCCAGTGTCGAGTATCATGCATTTTCAAGTTTATAAAGTATCATGTTAAATATCAGTCACAGTCGAGTCAAAGTCATGCTTTAGTAAAGGTGTGGCGACTTTACTATGGGTGTTTACGGAGCTTAGAAAACAACACAAAAAGACATGTTTCACCACATTATACCACTTGCCCACACTCGTGCATATAATTCAACACTCAATGAATAAAACACAATTGTTTTTTTTAAATTAATTATTTACATAGTAGTAGTAATTTGATATTTTAGTGTTATAATTATGGACTTTTCTGAACTGTATATATTTAATAAATAAATAAATAAAAAATATATGTAGTGTAACTGACCAGCAGCGCGGTGCGCTTGCGCACGAGCGCGGTCTTGGAGCGCGCGTGCTCGGCGCGGCGCTCGGCGAGCGCGGCCGAACATTCGCGCAGCGTGTCCACCGCGCGCGCCACGCGCACCGAGCACTCCGCCTCCATCAGCTCCCTGCAACAACCCACTCGTCTCAGGACCGCACCGGCTCCAGTACACCGTATACTTCAAACCAAACTGAGAATGCACTTACAAGATAATATTTTACAACACATTTGCTCGAAAAATGCATTTACGAAGCCAGTAGGTATACACCGTTCGAAAGCTGAACATTACGCACCATACAACTAGGCGTGCGGTAAAATAAGATACTTTTAGCTAGGCGTGCGGTAAACCAATTTTGCCGCACTAGGCAGGCGCCTAGTTGTATAGCGCCGTGCGTATCCTTTATGGTATTTTTTTAAATTCTATATACAAATTCTACTAAGGAGCTTCACATTACGAGAATAAATAAGCTGAATGATTGAACCTCCTTGGAAGCGCTTTTGCTCAATACGTTAGTCTCACTTTAATACTAAATAGAAAACAATGAGACGAAAGATGTAGTTCTAATTTTCACCACGTGCACGTAGCGGCATTTATTAATTCGCGCCATTTCATCTTTCCTCCTAGGAGGATTATGGCGCCACACTTTGTGCATTTGCCAGTGGCAAGTATTTATTTGTATCAAGTTTTTGATAATTTTCAAGTCCAATGAGTTTAAGTCACAGTCAAAGTCACAGTCACAAGTTAGTAAGTGACAGTCAAGTCCAGTCATGCCCTAGTAAAGTTGTGGCAACTTTACTACAAGCTTCTTCGGAGTTTTGGAAACCACACAAAGTGTTGTACTTCTGTTATCTTTTTTCTCGCAAATGTGTTGTAAAACGTTGTATGGCACACGTGCGGAATTGGTTTTTACAAACGGGTAGACGAGTGTAAGCCCGAGACGTCACGCGTACCATAGTCACGAGTTTGTAAAAACCAACTTACCGCACTTGTATCATAAATAACTATTATTAAGGTTTTCCGTCTGTCAGTGGTTCAATATTGTAACGTAATGCTCAAAAACAAATCTTGGATTGACAGCGGGCTTTACGGGCGAATACTCCCGGCGCGCAGCGCCCCTAGAACGCCCTTCGACAGCCAGCATCTCTAGAAACGCCGTTCACGACATGTTCCTTGGTGGTGGGAGGCTGCGGCGCTCACTTCTCGTCCACGGCGAGCGGCGCCAGGTGCGGCAGGCGCGCGGACAGCCGGATGAGCGCCTGCTTGTACTGCACGCACGCGTCCAGCGTCCTCTTCTGCCAGAGCGCCAGCTCCGTCTCCTTGCTGGTCACCATCTGCAACCAGGCGTGACATCACTACTGGGCCGGCAGTCCCCGACACCAGGGCAGGCCACTAGCGCGCACCTTGGTGATCTCATCAGCGAGCGTGCGCTTGGAGTCTAGCACGCGGGTCGCGTAGTCCACCTCGTCCAGCAGCTGCGCGCCCCCGACACCAGGGCAGGCTACTAGCGCGTACCTTGGTGATCTCATCAGCGAGCGTGCGCTTGGAGTCCAGCACGCGGGTCGCGTAGTCCACCTTGTCCAGCAGCTGCGCGCCCCCGACACCAGGGCAGGCTACTAGCCCGTACCTTAGTGATCTCATCAGCGAGCGTGCGCTTGAAGTCCAGCACGCGGGTCGCGTAGTCCACCTCGTCCAGCAGCTGCGCGCCCCCGACACCAGGGCAGGCTACTAGCGCGTACCTTGGTGATCTCATCAGCGAGCGTGCGCTTGGAGTCCAGCACGCGGGTCGCGTAGTCCACCTCGTCCAGCAGCTGCGCGCCCCCGACACCAGGGCAGGCTACTAGCGCGTACCTTGGTGATCTCATCAGCGAGCGTGCGCTTGGAGTCCAGCACGCGGGTCGCGTAGTCCACCTCGTCCAGCAGCTGCGCGCCCCCGACACCAGGGCAGGCTACTAGCGCGTACCTTGGTGATCTCATCAGCGAGCGTGCGCTTGGAGTCCAGCACGCGGGTCGCGTAGTCCACCTTGTCCAGCAGCTGCGCGCCCCCGACACCAGGGCAGGCTACTAGCCCGTACCTTAGTGATCTCATCAGCGAGCGTGCGCTTGGAGTCCAGCACGCAGGTCGCGTAGTCCACCTCGTCCAGCAGCTGCGCGCCCCCGACACCAGGGCAGGCTACTAGCCCGTACCTTGGTGATCTCATCAGCGAGCGTGCGCTTGGAGTCCAGCACGCGGGTCGCGTAGTCCACCTCGTCCAGCAGCTGCGCGCCCCCGACACCAGGGCAGGCTACTAGCCCGTACCTTGGTGATCTCATCAGCGAGCGTGCGCTTGGAGTCCAGCACGCGGGTCGCGTAGTCCACCTCGTCCAGCAGCTGCGCGCCCCCGACACCAGGGCAGGCTACTAGCCCGTACCTTGGTGATCTCATCGGCGAGCGTGCGCTTGGAGTCCAGCACGCGGGTCGCGTAGTCCACCTCGTCCAGCAGCTGCGCGCCCCCGACACCAGGGCAGGCTACTAGCCCGTACCTTGGTGATCTCATCGGCGAGCGTGCGCTTGGAGTCCAGCACGCGGGTCGCGTAGTCCACCTCGTCCAGCAGCTGCGCGCCCCCGACACCAGGGCAGGCTACTAGCCCGTACCTTGGTGATCTCATCGGCGAGCGTGCGCTTGGAGTCCAGCACGCGGGTCGCGTAGTCCACCTCGTCCAGCAGCTGCGCGCCCCCGACACCAGGGCAGGCTACTAGCCCGTACCTTGGTGATCTCATCAGCGAGCGTGCGCTTGGAGTCCAGCACGCGGGTCGCGTAGTCCACCTCGTCCAGCAGCTGCGCGCCCCCGACACCAGGGCAGGCTACTAGCCCGTACCTTGGTGATCTCATCAGCGAGCGTGCGCTTGGAGTCCAGCACGCGGGTCGCGTAGTCCACCTCGTCCAGCAGCTGCGCGCCCCCGACACCAGGGCAGGCTACTAGCCCGTACCTTGGTGATCTCATCAGCGAGCGTGCGCTTGGAGTCCAGCACGCAGGTCGCGTAGTCCACCTCGTCCAGCAGCTGCGCGCCCCCGACACCAGGGCAGGCTACTAGCCCGTACCTTGGTGATCTCATCAGCGAGCGTGCGCTTGGAGTCCAGCACGCGGGTCGCGTAGTCCACCTCGTCCAGCAGCTGCGCGCCCCCGACACCAGGGCAGGCTACTAGCCCGTACCTTGGTGATCTCATCAGCGAGCGTGCGCTTGGAGTCCAGCACGCGGGTCGCGTAGTCCACCTCGTCCAGCAGCTGCGCGCCCCCGACACCAGGGCAGGCTACTAGCCCGTACCTTGGTGATCTCATCAGCGAGCGTGCGCTTGGAGTCCAGCACGCGGGTCGCGTAGTCCACCTCGTCCAGCAGCTGCGCGCCCCCGACACCAGGGCAGGCTACTAGCGCGTACCTTGGTGATCTCATCAGCGAGCGTGCGCTTGGAGTCCAGCACGCGGGTCGCGTAGTCCACCTCGTCCAGCAGCTGCGCGCCCCCGACACCAGGGCAGGCTACTAGCGCGTACCTTGGTGATCTCATCAGCGAGCGTGCGCTTGGAGTCCAGCACGCGGGTCGCGTAGTCCACCTTGTCCAGCAGCTGCGCGCCCCCGACACCAGGGCAGGCTACTAGCCCGTACCTTAGTGATCTCATCAGCGAGCGTGCGCTTGGAGTCCAGCACGCGGGTCGCGTAGTCCACCTCGTCCAGCAGCTGCGCGCCCCCGACACCAGGGCAGGCTACTAGCGCGTACCTTGGTGATCTCATCAGCGAGCGTGCGCTTGGAGTCCAGCACGCGGGTCGCGTAGTCCACCTCGTCCAGCAGCTGCGCGCCCCCGACACCAGGGCAGGCTACTAGCCCGTACCTTGGTGATCTCATCAGCGAGCGTGCGCTTGGAGTCCAGCACGCGGGTCGCGTAGTCCACCTCGTCCAGCAGCTGCGCGCCCCCGACACCAGGGCAGGCTACTAGCCCGTACCTTGGTGATCTCATCGGCGAGCGTGCGCTTGGAGTCCAGCACGCGGGTCGCGTAGTCCACCTCGTCCAGCAGCTGCGCGCCCCCGACACCAGGGCAGGCTACTAGCCCGTACCTTGGTGATCTCATCGGCGAGCGTGCGCTTGGAGTCCAGCACGCGGGTCGCGTAGTCCACCTCGTCCAGCAGCTGCGCGCCCCCGACACCAGGGCAGGCTACTAGCCCGTACCTTGGTGATCTCATCGGCGAGCGTGCGCTTGGAGTCCAGCACGCGGGTCGCGTAGTCCACCTCGTCCAGCAGCTGCGCGCCCCCGACACCAGGGCAGGCTACTAGCCCGTACCTTGGTGATCTCATCAGCGAGCGTGCGCTTGGAGTCCAGCACGCGGGTCGCGTAGTCCACCTCGTCCAGCAGCTGCGCGCCCCCGACACCAGGGCAGGCTACTAGCCCGTACCTTGGTGATCTCATCAGCGAGCGTGCGCTTGGAGTCCAGCACGCGGGTCGCGTAGTCCACCTCGTCCAGCAGCTGCGCGCCCCCGACACCAGGGCAGGCTACTAGCCCGTACCTTGGTGATCTCATCAGCGAGCGTGCGCTTGGAGTCCAGCACGCGGGTCGCGTAGTCCACCTCGTCCAGCAGCTGCGCGCCCCCGACACCAGGGCAGGCTACTAGCCCGTACCTTGGTGATCTCATCAGCGAGCGTGCGCTTGGAGTCCAGCACGCGGGTCGCGTAGTCCACCTCGTCCAGCAGCTGCGCGCCCCCGACACCAGGGCAGGCTACTAGCCCGTACCTTGGTGATCTCATCAGCGAGCGTGCGCTTGGAGTCCAGCACGCGGGTCGCGTAGTCCACCTCGTCCAGCAGCTGCGCGCCCCCGACACCAGGGCAGGCTACTAGCCCGTACCTTGGTGATCTCATCAGCGAGCGTGCGCTTGGAGTCCAGCACGCGGGTCGCGTAGTCCACCTCGTCCAGCAGCTGCGCGCCCCCGACACCAGGGCAGGCTACTAGCCCGTACCTTGGTGATCTCATCAGCGAGCGTGCGCTTGGAGTCCAGCACGCGGGTCGCGTAGTCCACCTCGTCCAGCAGCTGCGCGCCCCCGACACCAGGGCAGGCTACTAGCGCGTACCTTGGTGATCTCATCAGCGAGCGTGCGCTTGGAGTCCAGCACGCGGGTCGCGTAGTCCACCTCGTCCAGCAGCTGCGCGCCCCCGACACCAGGGCAGGCTACTAGCGCGTACCTTGGTGATCTCATCAGCGAGCGTGCGCTTGGAGTCCAGCACGCGGGTCGCGTAGTCCACCTTGTCCAGCAGCTGCGCGCCCCCGACACCAGGGCAGGCTACTAGCCCGTACCTTAGTGATCTCATCAGCGAGCGTGCGCTTGGAGTCCAGCACGCAGGTCGCGTAGTCCACCTCGTCCAGCAGCTGCGCGCCCCCGACACCAGGGCAGGCTACTAGCGCGTACCTTGGTGATCTCATCAGCGAGCGTGCGCTTGGAGTCCAGCACGCGGGTCGCGTAGTCCACCTCGTCCAGCAGCTGCGCGCCCCCGACACCAGGGCAGGCTACTAGCCCGTACCTTGGTGATCTCATCAGCGAGCGTGCGCTTGGAGTCCAGCACGCGGGTCGCGTAGTCCACCTCGTCCAGCAGCTGCGCGCCCCCGACACCAGGGCAGGCTACTAGCCCGTACCTTGGTGATCTCATCGGCGAGCGTGCGCTTGGAGTCCAGCACGCGGGTCGCGTAGTCCACCTCGTCCAGCAGCTGCGCGCCCCCGACACCAGGGCAGGCTACTAGCCCGTACCTTGGTGATCTCATCGGCGAGCGTGCGCTTGGAGTCCAGCACGCGGGTCGCGTAGTCCACCTCGTCCAGCAGCTGCGCGCCCCCGACACCAGGGCAGGCTACTAGCCCGTACCTTGGTGATCTCATCGGCGAGCGTGCGCTTGGAGTCCAGCACGCGGGTCGCGTAGTCCCCCTCGTCCAGCAGCTGCGCGCCCCCGACACCAGGGCAGGCTACTAGCCCGTACCTTGGTGATCTCATCAGCGAGCGTGCGCTTGGAGTCCAGCACGCGGGTCGCGTAGTCCACCTCGTCCAGCAGCTGCGCGCCCCCGACACCAGGGCAGGCTACTAGCCCGTACCTTGGTGATCTCATCAGCGAGCGTGCGCTTGGAGTCCAGCACGCGGGTCGCGTAGTCCACCTCGTCCAGCAGCTGCGCGCCCCCGACACCAGGGCAGGCTACTAGCCCGTACCTTGGTGATCTCATCAGCGAGCGTGCGCTTGGAGTCCAGCACGCGGGTCGCGTAGTCCACCTCGTCCAGCAGCTGCGCGCCCCCGACACCAGGGCAGGCTACTAGCCCGTACCTTGGTGATCTCATCAGCGAGCGTGCGCTTGGAGTCCAGCACGCGGGTCGCGTAGTCCACCTCGTCCAGCAGCTGCGCGCCCCCGACACCAGGGCAGGCTACTAGCCCGTACCTTGGTGATCTCATCAGCGAGCGTGCGCTTGGAGTCCAGCACGCGGGTCGCGTAGTCCACCTCGTCCAGCAGCTGCGCGCCCCCGACACCAGGGCAGGCTACTAGCCCGTACCTTGGTGATCTCATCAGCGAGCGTGCGCTTGGAGTCCAGCACGCGGGTCGCGTAGTCCACCTCGTCCAGCAGCTGCGCGCGCTCCGCCACCGACATCGTCTGCGACTCCAGCTCCTGCTTCAGCTGCTGGTTCTCTGCACTGGACAGCAAATAAACATTTTATTATTATACCTAGGCAAAAAATGGCGCGCGAAAGTAACGCGTGTTTGTAAAGAGTGTTTTTTCATTATATTTATTTTTATAACCTATGTTTGTATATTTAAATAATGATGACATACTATTTATTAATTAATTGACTTATGAAGCATTTATATTTTTATATATCAACTCAATATTCTAATGAAAATTATTAATATTTTTAAGCGACTAATGTAATTGGCGTATTGTGCCGTTTTAATTAAATATAAATATATAAGACTAGGAGGAAGCCGTCTGATGTTGTGGTGTGTGCGAGGGGTAGTTACTTGGCGCGTTCTATCTGCAGGTCTAGCTGCGCGAGCTGGTCCGCGTTGTCCGCGGCGGCGGCGCGCTGCGCGTCCAGCTGCGCGCGCGCAGCGGCCCGCGCGGCGCGGGTGCGGCGCGCGGCGGCCTGCAGCGCCTCGTGCCGCGCGCGCCGCCGCGCCTCGTCCTCGCGCGCCGCCGCCTCCGTCTCGTCGTCCAGGTGCGCCTCCAGTTCTGCGACCGAACAAACATTCATTGTACCCGACGTCCTCGAGGTATGCTTATGGTGATTTGCTTCGACTGGGGCTAGATGGCTCTTCAAACCACCGATATTTATCTATTTTTACAGTTCTGTTATTATTTACGGGATATTTACCGTGAACAACCGTGATTGTTTAAAACAGTGTTTTATCTGTTTTTATTTAACCAAGCAAGGAAAAATCTTAGTACTACGTACAGAAGCCTTACTCACATAGAAAATACCTACTGAAATAAATAAATTATAAATATTGATAGACAGCGCCATCTAGCCCCAAGCTATGCAAAGCTTATACTATGAGAACCAGATAATCGAATGAAGTATATAAATACTTATATTTATAATATAGCTATAAGGGTGCCAAATATACCTACAATCATAAATCATGTTCAGCGCAAACCAATTTGTACCTTATGCGGACCGTAGCACGACGATATATCACTGAACAGCTTGGCTCGATGACATTGCACCGCCAAGGAGCGCCTCAGGTCGTACGTAAGAACTGTCTTCTTCTAAACTAAACTGCTTCATAACGGCAATTAATTATTTGCTTCTGAAAACTTACTCTTGATATCTTGCTGCATCGCCAGCACCTTTTCATCGCTGTCCCCGAGCAACTCTTTCAAGTTGTACAGATATTCTTGGTTCAAATCCTCAAACTGAGCTCCGGGGTCTTGGAACCTGGGTATACATGCAAAAACATACTAAATGAACAAATCGAATGTAACCAAAGCCAAACAGTTTACTAGTTGCCATTGAATAATACCACTATCCACTATCAACATACCGGGGCCATCATCACTCTCTTGTCAAGCTATCATTAAATAATGCAATGTATGGAACCAGTTAAAATCAATCAAGTTCACTATCCAGCTCACCCAATCAGCCCAACGGTACTTAATTATTGTATTGTCATCTAGATTACATATTTCAGTATTAAAACGCAATTATAGCTATATAACGTAATTGTAGTGATAGAACTCATACAGAACGCAATTATAGTGATAGAACATAATAATAGTGATAGAACGTAATAATAGTGATAGAACGTAATAATAGTGATAGAACGCAATTATAGTGATAGAACGTAATAATACTGATAGAACGCAATTATACCGATATTATGAACATAGTTATAGTGATATAACGCCATAATGTTCAGTGATAGAACGCAATTACAATTCTTCTACAATACAACCAGACGCTCGAGGAAAAGACACCCTCTTACGGTGGAAATTCCTTTTAACCGGACTAAACGTTTCCAAACCACCTTTTTGGCAAGAACTGCGGAGGTGTGGAATTCCTTACCGGCGTCTGTCTTCCCGGCCAAGTACAACCTGGGGTCGTTTAAGAAAAACGTGAATAGGTATCTCCTAGGCAAGCGTGTTCCAGCGTCGATCACATCGTCACTTCCCAGCAGGTGAGATTGTGGTCAAACGCATGCCTAGTAAATTGTAAAAAAAAAAAAAAAAAAATTATAGTCAGTGATAGTATGCAATTACCGTATCCAGCACTTGTAGAGATAGTCCCGACGCAGGCACGCCAGCTCTCCCTTGTCCATGTACAGCCACTCGTCTGATACCGACATTTCCTGTACATTACACATTATCATTATACTGTGTCCCTAGCACGCAAACTATACACATTGACGCACATTGACGATTTGTGCGGGAAGCTGGGTCGCTCGTGCTTCGCACTCCGGCAGCTCGCGAGCACCGCCACCCGCAATGTCGTGCGCTCCTGCTACTTCGCGACCGTTCATCGACCGGCCCATGTGCGTGATGCACCTTCCGCCGCCTCGTTCAAGGTCAGGCTGAAGACCTGGCTTCTTGACCAGATGTTTTATGACAATAATGCATATTTAAAGTTGCCCGAAGTATGTGACCCTATAAAGATAGACTGTAAGTAACAGAAGAAGTTGTTTTATTATATAATAATAATTTATAAATATTAATACTTATTTTATATTTTTGATAATGTTAATATAATTGTTAGTGCTGTTGGGGCTGCCCTGGAGGTGCAGCGCATCTGGCATGTTTGCGGACGCTCGGGTGGATGGCTTTCATGCCATCATGCGGAAACGAGCGGCCTCGATGCTCAGCCGCGTCCGGGGCAGCGCCAATAGCATCCTGCGCGTAGTTGCGGGCAGATGTGACTGCCCTATAATTACCCATGCAGCCCGTCTACATGTATTAGTAATTCGTATGTATTGAGTTTTTAATTTATTTATTTTAATTTTAATTGTATGGTATTGTTCTTTTAATTTAATTGTATGTAATATGGATTCTGATGGTCTGAAATAAATGATGATTAATAATAAATTCAATATAATTTTTCAATATATTTTTCACAATTTTAAATGACATGTAACAATGGAGTTATCAATAAAGTATTGTATTGTATTGTATACAAAAATATAAACAACATAAGAAAAAAATGATAAATAGAATACTGTAGAAGTGCCCATTAAAAACACTATTACGCTAAATTCGAAAAATATAATTTAACGTTATGCAAAATCGAAGGAAAAATGGAATGAGGATATTCGCCAAAGAACCAAAGTTACATAGCTATCAGGATTTGAGAATTTGCAGGGACATCCGATGGGGAAGAAAGGTTCTTGAGTGGCCACCACGAACCGGAAGACGCAGCGTAGGCGCGGCCTCCCACTAGGTGGACTGACGACATTGTAAAAGTCGCGGGCAACCGGTGGATACAAATAGCCATGGAGGATACAAATAGCCGTCTCCGGGTTTTTTTATATATAATCAAGTGACGAGACGAGCAAGACGTTCGCCTGGTGGTAAGCGTCACGTCAGCCACTAACAGTAGCAGTGCCAGAATTGTGAATCTGCGAACACAATCCTGCGCCGCACTGCACAGCGCTCGTCACCCTGATATATTAGATGTTAAATCTCTTCATACCCAGTAATTTATCTGGTAACATTGCCCTTCAAACCGGAACACAGTAATGCTTGCACACTACTGCTTGGCGGTTTAATAACTGGCAAAGCTGTGGTACTTTCCCAGGCGGACTCTGCAGTAGAGTCCTACCACTACATAAATGGCTGATGATGATGTGTGAAGAGTTTGTAAGTAAATAAAATAAGGTGTAGTGATGCGGTGTACTCACGATGTGCGTCGCCATGTCGAGCAGGTAGGACACGAGCGCCAGCGCCTGCGGGAAGGCGTGCAGCGTGTTCACGGTCTTCAGCCACGACTTGGACACGGTGCCCGGGTACAGCAGCCGCTTGGACACGCCGGGCAGCTGGCGACAGTTGACAAGACAATGTATCCGGACGATGTATATTTGTTATTAAGCCGTGCGGTGTAATTACAGGCAAAACAGCTTCATTATAAGAGCATGCAGGTGTTACAATGTTCTTGCCAATGAAATTGATGTCGACTTATTTTTAATACTTCTGCATTTAAGTTGAAGCAGCTCATAATCAAAAAATATTTTACATAAGTATGTTCCAATTTACTCTCTTTTTTATTAATTTGTTCTTTAGCAAACTTCTTATTATTGTTTATTTTTTGTCTGTTGTATATTTATTGTTTAGACTGTTTATTTATGTGCGAGTCCGTCTTTTTACAGTGTTACTTCTCTATCCTTCGTTATCTGTGAAAAAATTTAACTGGCCTTCTATTCTTATTTATCCTTTACTAATTATGTACCTAGCTGTAAATTTCCTAAGAAAATAAAATAAGTAGTGTATGTATTTCCAAAAAAAAAAAACCTATCATATAAGCGCTACCAGAGCTTTACTAAGTTTAGGGTGCTGTGTAAAATATCTACCACAACATAACTTAATAAAAAAAATACCAAAATAATATGAGTATTTTAACAGACTTCTTAAAAAGAGAAGATTCTAAGTTCAACTATATGTATTTTTCTGTTTAGCAATTTCTCCTTCACTTCTGGACGGTTTTTTTTTATTATTTACTATATTATATACTCCCGAGGTGTTTGAATGTGTGAAGTCGATTGTTTTCTATTTTACTCTGGGGTACCTTAGCGACGTAGTTGTCGGTGTTGAGCTTGGAGTCCCGGGTGATGGCGGCGAGCAGGCCGCCCGCGATGTCCACGAAGCGCGCGATGGTGAGCGGGCGGATGAGCGCCAGGCCTCCGCCCGCGCCCCCGCGCTCCGCCAGCGCCGCCTGCACGCGCGCGTACTCCGACCGCTGCCAAGCCACATTCGAGATAGGCCTGACACCGAACACGATATTACAATAGACAATCATTTATTTGTGGCAAAGAATAAATATACACTGATAACAATAATACAACGGTTAAAAACATACTAAAAATATTATCATCAGCAGCAGTTATAGATATAACATCGGCGTCGAAGTGATAAAAAAGGAGCCTTTCCAACCGACTACAAGAAAAGAGGATCTCAAATCGACTGTATTTTGTATGTATGTTATGGTTACTCCGCCGATTCTTATTTTGTGGCAGGTCATACTTCAGAGGTGGTCCCATATCAACTTTATCGAAATCGGTTGAGTAGTTTGGTTTTGAAATCAAAATAACTTGAAAAATGAAGATGAAACATCCAGGTAGGCGAAATTGAGTCGGTTGTTTTTTTTTTCTTTAAAAAGTGTTATTATTATATTTCTTATTGCCCTGGATAACAGTACAATCAGATTATTAGAGGGCAAGCCACACAGGCGAGGGACGGGACAGATAAAGAGTAGTATGTGCCTCTCCAAGGTATAATACCCAACGCGCGCACCATCGGGCTGCCTTGTCGCCTCTTCCCCTTTGATACACTTTTTAAACGTACAGAAAAATAACTCTGATATGGTGGAACATATTGAAATCAATCATGTTAAAGCTTAGATAAAATATAGGTATTTAATCATGTGTTATGGAGTATCATCAGTGATGATGTCTTTCCCCCAAAAATACACTTTGTCTTGTATAATGCATACTCGCGCAACTACCTCTAAATCGGTTTAAAAGTTATGGTGGTAGAATTAAAATATCTTACCGTTGATCTTTGACAATGACAAATGCGAGGGCCCTCTCCAACGACGTCTGCCAGCTGCGCGCACCACGCTCTTCTGATGGTGTCCTCTGAACAGACACGATTTTTTTATTAAACACCAGGATAAGAGCACGGCGGACCAACGACAGCAAAAGAGTGGGAAACATATTCTTAGCAACACCTTATTTTTGGAGTTGAATAGGCTAGATGACTGGGTTTTTTTTATTGTCCTATTAAAATTTGGCCCATAAATATAGCTGATTAATGAAAAGAAAATGAAAATCTGATCAAAAATAAGCAACTTATAAGCATTTTAATATCATGCTAGACAGAGAGGCGAAACAGCAAATCGTGACGTTACTTCCCTGTACACCATATAAATTATATTCTGACAAGTAAGGTGTGACGTCGTTTTTTATTTTGTGGGAAAGGGACAGAGTTGTCTCTAACAAAAACTTTAAACACTCATTATATCAGAACATTATTAACCGATCTAAATTATTTTTTCAAAAAACATACTATATTTACTTAAATTCTTCATCAAAGCTATTGGTTTCAACGATATAAATATCAGTCATCTACCCTATTACATTTGATTAAAAGTGAAAATAACCAATATTGCTTACAATCAGAACATAATTATTGCATGAAGGGGCCATCCCACCAAAATCAATTAAAAAAAACTGGATAAATACATACTACACTAAAACCCATTTTAAACCCATTTTAGTTAAAAGTGTTCTATATCTTCTTATTTCAAATTCAATTCGTAATTCAAAGAAATTGATAAAACACTTTTAACTAAAATAGATTTAAAATAGGTTTTAGTGTTTTATGCGTAAGGTGGATAGACAATAAAGGAGAACATAGACTTCACAGACAAATACACAAGATGGGTGTTAAAGGAACACCAGGATATGCTGCTTGTCTATCATCAAATAAATATTTTTCCTGGAATAAATTCCTTACCACAGGAGTTATAGTAGGCCTTAAATACTGGCTGGACCGGAGAGGAGTCATGGAGGACTGACCAAACTTGTCACCTTGCTGGGATCGGGAGCGCTGCAACATAGAAAAGAAAATACACATGCAGCTAATATTTGCGCAGCTGTACTTATTTGAATGAATTAATTAAAATTTATTCTGTAATAAATATATTTGACCACAAGGTTTTTTTATCCGGTTGGACAAATCAGTTAGACTATCCAGTTTGACCACGAGGAGGAACCTATATTAATGGAATCTTTTATTAGCTTGTTCTGCACAATTTACAACAATTAGCACAATAGACAAAACTCAAATCTTAAGACTATCCTACGAAGGTGTAAAGGTTGCTTATAATATTATGTCTGTGGTTCAAATTTGGATCTCTATGAAACTGTTTTCTTAACTTTTCTTTTGGTATAGTCCAAGATTGTTTGGTTTGTCCTGTTCTGGCAATAATATTTACCTTCTATAAAGTTCTATATATTATTTATAATTATAGTCCCACTGCCTTATGCATAAAACACTAAACCCCATTTTAAACCTATTTTAGTTAAAAGTGTTAAATCGTATTTTTTCAAACACAATTCATAATTTTAAAGAAAAAAAAACTAAAATAGGTTTTAGTATGTGTAGCTAAACACATGTGCAACTGCATCTGCAACTGTGTGTCTGTTTTCTTTCTTTGTAAGTTTCTTTTTCCTCCTCCAAACCTCCTGTTTTTTTCTTTTTTTTGCATCCACTTGGGTAACGGTGATAAGCATTCTGCAATCCCCAAGCCGCCTGCCAAGCGTGGGGATTATGGCAACACCCCTCTATTGGGAGGCCTTCGTCCTGCAGTGGACGTCTTATGGCTGACGACGAAGTTTCTTTTTTAATGAATAAAATGTACTTTAGTGTTTTATGCATAAGACAGTATGACTAAACTCGATAGCCAAACTGGCTCCAGCATAGGTTGACTGGCTTTACTGGCTATGACATTTTGAACTCTTACTTTATCTTACTCTTTTTGTCATACTGTGAGGTATCTTCTAGTAGTAGACGTAACTTACTCTATTTATTGGCAGCTTAGAAGCAGAAGCTTCTCTGCTAAGTCGTCCCCCAAATGTGGCTCGTGGTGGCTCTGCACTGCTGGACCGGTGACCCGTGTTGCTTGGACGGCGTGCCTCCGTCGACTGCCGGTCGATGGAGCCCGGACGACGCGGCTTCGGGAGTAGTGATGGCTTGCCTTCTAACCTACATATATGGAGAGTTGTAATAGAAATTAAAGAATAACTTTGGTAAATCACAAAATACTTTATATATGTGTTAAAAAAGGTGTAGTAATACGGAAGAGTATGTCTCATGTACTCATCATTATGAACAATGTATACCGTCTATATTACTAACAGGTATCATTGTGGTAAGATTAGATTATAATGTATACAAATAGAAACTCTTTATTATGTAGGTAGGAGCTCTAATTAAAAAACAATAAGTTACAAAGAACTCTATGTGCTAGTGTAACAACTGGTCAAAAGTGGCGGCCTTATCGCTCCAAGCGATCACTTCTAGGCAACCATAAGATGAAAAAAATATTATAAAGTAGTAAAGAGAAAATTCAACTTTTTATTTTACTTACCTCGATTTTCGCAGCGCAGCAGGCTGCGCTGATGTAATCCGGGAAGGTAACATTGTTACTTTGGCTATCGTTTTCTATTCAGAATTAAACTGTAAGCCCATAAACTTGAAGATAATAGTAATTGCTAATTGAGAGCCCAAATAAACAACAACCATTTTAAATTTGAAAATTTGACACATGTGACGTCTTACCGGCTCTCAGCAGTTTTGCCAACATAACCAAAAAATGCGTTAAAAATATTTTAGTTTGAATGCCTCAGTTCCGGGGCGCCGATTCCGGCAGCTGATGTATTATGGCTTATGGGAGTTTTGGCGGGAACACGGAAAAATCATGTCATTGCATTCTATTATTTTCTTAAATTTGTGTTTTTTCGCGAATTAATGATGAAAAATGGTGGTGTTTTATTCATCGAGTGTTGAATTACATGCACGAGTGTGGGCAAGTAATATAATGTGGTGAAACATGTCTTTTTGTGTTGTTTTCAAAACTCCGTAGAAGCTCATAGTAAAGTCGCCACAACTTTACTAGGGCATGACTTGGACTCGACTATGACTAATTTCGTGTGACTGACTGTGATATCATTACATATTTGACTTGATTTTCATATAAATACTTGAAAAAATCATAAACTTGACACTGGCAGAATGCACAACGTGCGATGCCAAGAAATAAGAAAAGAAAAAAAAAACTGTTCTGTCAAACCCCGTTTAATCTTTTTTAGTAATTCCTGGCCACGGATACAAGTTCTTCGGCCGAAAACACGGTTAAACCGATTACGTATGGTGGTGGGTTCGTAACGAGTCACACTAAAACCAGTCACAGTTTGACTCGTTGGGATTTTTCTTCCCATCGAGACTTGTTGGGAAAACCTTTTGGAAAAAAAAGTTTTATCAGTAACAGGGACTCGATGGGAAGAATGAAATCCCATCGAGTCAGATCTCTAAACTCCGAAAAGCTTGTAGTAAAGTTGCCATGGCTTTACTAGGGTATGATTAGACATGACCGTGACTTACTGTGTGTGACTTAGACTGTGACTCAGACTCATTTAACTAGAGTAAGAAGGATTGATGAAGAAATATGTTTTTGCCTCAAGGATTAGTCCACAATCCAATCAAACCATCCATGAACATGAACAACCATGATTCATCTTTAGTCCATCGATCCATAATGGATTGTCAATAGATCCATGGCCATGAACAATTTTATAACAAGAAATAATCAGAAGATCAAATCAACATAATGTTTTGTTTGTTGTTTAGTAACTTTTCGTTTTGGAATAAACTTTGTAGGTTCTGATCATTTCACCCAGAGCAGTTTTGAGATGTGTTAGTAAACAGTATTGCGTCTAAGATAAAGAAAACATCTAATTAATGTTGTCTTTACCTTGGACGAAATTAACAATATCGGTGAAGTGGTAGCTCAGTAAGAGACGGGCCGCTTCGCATTCGTGAGTTGGCCGGTTCACATCCCGACGACTCGTACCAATGGGTTCTTTGGAATGTATGTACGAATTCAAATACCACTGGATGACCACTGGCTTTTCGGTGAAGGGAAACATAGTGAGAAAACCGGCCTTATGTCTGGAGAAGAAACTCAGTGGCATTTTTAATCTACATATCCGCACTTAGCCTTATCTAGTATGCTGGACTACGGCCTTATCACCCTGTGGTATGATATTGAGTAAAACTTAAAGTAAACGCTCATAAAACGTAGGCAAATCGAAGCCGAAGCGAAGGTAGAAATGCAGGGGTCACGTTCGATGGGCCCAGAAAACAAAGCTGAGGCGTTGGAAAGCGCAATAAACAATAACAATAATATTCCACGCTCGTGCATTGAGCATTTAACTAGAGCGAAAACAAACTAAAACGTAGTGTTTAATTTCCCTATGAAACAAACTGCAATGAGTGAAGAGTGTTTTGTTTTTAAACGAAATGAACTGTTTTACAATCAATGTCACTGAATGTCACATTGACAAGTTTGACACAAACAATTTCAAACGACTTCACGCCATTTTTATTTTTGTCATTTTAATTTTTGTAACTAACACTTAAAAAAAAATAGAAAACGCCTCATTACTGTCTCACATTGGAGACAAATATAAAAAGTGCCCAGCTATATGCAGTAAATAACAGTTCCGAAACCCGCCAGAATGGCGCTAACGTACTTATTATAAACTATAATAGGCAGTGTTGTGAAATATAAAAAAAAAAGTCTAATGTTGTAAAATGAAAACCGCTATATGGAAGCGGAAGTTTATCTTTCCTTGTTTATTACTCTATCCTACTCCAATACATTTATTCTGCTGCTACAGAGTTAAATGCTCAATGCTACACAGCGCCATCGTTAACACACGACGGTAAACGACGGTTTTTTAAAATACTCTAACCTCCATACTACTATCGTAGTCGTAGCTCGCCTATTTAGGCCGAGTGAAGACCAGAGCGTCTTTTTTGTGGCTGCTGCCCGGTTTCCTGTGGGGCAACTATGCCAGGAACACAACAGATGAGAGTCAATGAAAGATCACCATTATTTTATGATTCGTACATACGACTAACACAGAGAGTAGGTATTCGCCGCGCGTCAATTTGCGTACCTACCCTATTATATGCATTGGTCAAGACTGGCAATTGGCCAACCTTAGGCCAACGTTCGTGTAGCCGTACGCGCTTAAAGTTTTGAGGCTCCATTTTTTAAATCATGAGATATCGTTCGAAAGTCGACTTAAATAATATTTTTGTGTAAAAACTTATTCGTACGATGTTCGTTTAGTTCAATTTCCTTAGACCTTTTTTGCAACTTAAAATTCAATAAAGGTTTAGGACATTTTCCATACGCAGGTGGCCTAGTGGAGATAGTTCCCATACCTCAAAACCTGCTAGGCCAAAATGTCACATATCTATAGTTATTGGAATTAGGAGCTACTTAAACATATGAATTAAGGACCAACACGAAAAAAATATAGAACAAAAGGAGCATGAGCATTATCTTGTATATTTAATATACAACAAAAAAATACTTTATATTTTTTTTAAAACATCTTCAAATATTTTCATCGTTTCTGTAACATATTGTGGGAACGCTGGATCCAAGAGACAAAGCATAACAAACTTTCCATAGTCGCGAGGTAATGGAACTGAAATGCCAGGCTCTGAAATCAATAACATAACTAACTGAAATTACTAAGTACTACCAGCGAACTATCGAAAAATGTTTACGATGATACAAAATTGTGTTGAATATTAGTTAGAACGTCTTTAAGAGTGAAAATGCTTTACTTTTTTAATGTAACTAAGCGAGGGGGGAAACTAAATGTCATGTAGCCTTCGCATAGCCTCGTTATTGTAGAGGGCAAGAAATATTACTAACAAGAACTTACAAGAAAAATATTACATAATAAAATCGGTAACAAACCTTTGTTATCTAGAGCATGCTTAAATATTTCATCAATATTGCGATATTTAGAAGACAGTATTTTGTTTTTTGAATGCACGCAGTCGTAGCTCATTACAGGAAAATGTTCGCCAAGCTTATGCAAGCATTGTGCTATGTCCGTTTTTATTTGAAACCGGAGTTTTCGAATCTGTAATGTTACATTCAGCTTAAATCAGTATCCTTTCCGAAGCTAAACACAAAAATATCAAAAATGTATTAAAGAAATGTGCTACTGTCCACCAGTGGACACTGGACACCGTCCACACGGGCGGTGGACACTGGACAATGATAATAAAGCAGTTTAGGGGTAGGTCCTTAAACTGCTACTAAACTCTATCCTGTAATTTGTGATAATGCTTAGAACTTATGAAACGGATAAAACGGATGCGCGTCTATATCGGGAAAAAACGGAATCTACTTATTGAAGTTTTTTCATCGAACCCATGTAGTCTTACGTAGTTTTAGTGCTAGAGGTACGATATTACTTCTTCCAGATGATACTGACCTGTGGGTACTAAAAACTTATGTACCTAACTTAACTATGATTCGACGGTGATAGTCTATACAAGCGCTTGCATGAACACACATTTCGAAACATAAAGAAAGGATATTTCTAAAGCACTTATATTAGGCGAGTTATAAGAATAATAAAACTTACATCTTGACCTGCCATACTGACAACCAATATTAAAACATCTTCTTTGAAAATGCCTCTTATTTTACTGTTTAAATTCAATGACTCTAAAACTTTCGTTCCAGACATAAGCATGACTTGATCGTAATGCAAACGAAGAGTACATTTGCCCAAGCATGTTTCATATTTGGTCCAACTGCTTCCGCACCATAACATTAATTTGTCAATCGGAATATTCCACTGATCTACGAGTTTATTATTAAATTAAATTACAATTAATATTTAATCTGATTCTATTATTTGGCTATAATTAATGTTTATTTATGTTTAATGTTTACTTACGGTTCATTATCAAATCAATAATAATCACTTTCTTTAGCTTGGCTTGGATAAGTTAAGTTTCTGATTTCTGACTTTGTTTTCCCACTATTTTTTCGTTACGAATTTGTCTCGAGTTTTGATTTGGAATTTTGGAACAGCGGATTTAAAAAGACAAACAAAAAAATGTATTTTTTTTGCAAACATTGTTTTTGTTAGCCTTATGTTTGGCATCGCGCTGAAATGTATTTTTATTCGACAATAACTTGGCAAGCAATGATGTTATAATTTATCTCTATGTTGGAAACAGAAACGGATACAGAGTTAGATCTAGAACATTTAGGCATTGCATTTTTATGCTCTATCGATATGTAAAGGTTTTATCTTCCGCCGCGAGTAAAAATATAATTTCGAACAAATAGTGTATTTTTATTCGACAATAACTCGGAAACGGATACAGGGTTAGTCCTAGAACATTTAGGCATCGCATTTTTATGATCTATCGATATGTAAAGGTTTTATCTTCCGCCGGGAGTAGAAATATAATTTCGAACAAATAGTGCATTTTTATTCGACAATAACTCGGAAACGGAAACCGATACAGGGTTTGTGCTAGAACATTTAGGCATCGCATTTTAATGCTCTATCAATTTGTGACGTGTTTGCATAGCGTGTTTGCCACTAGACGACGGCGTCAAGGAACATGTCTGAAGCCCTTAGACAAAGCATAGATCCTCCGATGCAACCACCTTTACACCTAAAACATTCGAAAAAAAAGTTTTTAATATTGAGCGACGACATGTTGATTGCGCGGAACCAAAATCCCTAGTATATTTCCCTGCAAAATCCCTTTTGATTATCAGCCTTACCTAAAATAATCTCGATTCTCTTAGTCACTGCTTAAACTTCTCTATCCTTTTCTAGCACGTGCAACTTCACGTCAGAGAGAAGATGGCAGAGCATCTTAAGCAGTGACTAACTGTGGAAAAGTTTTTTTAAGGAAGGCCGTATATATCCAGCCAAAAAAAAAGAATGAAAGAGAGCTAGTCCAGTGGGTATCCTCCAGTGTAGACAAGTAATATACGGCCTTACTTAAAAAAACTTTTCAACCGTTAGTCACTGCTTAAGATGCTCTGCCATCTTCTTTCTGACGTGAAGTTGGACGTGCTAGAAAAGGACAGAGAAGTTTAAGCAGTGACTAACGGCCTTACCTAAAATAATCTCGATTCTCTTAGTCACTGCTTAAACTTCTCTGTTCTTTTTTAGCATGTGCAACTTCACGTTAGAGAGAAGATGGCAGAACATCTTATGCAGTGGCTAACGGTTGAAAAGTTTTTTTAAGTAAGGCCGTAAGAGATTCGAGATTATTTTAGGTAAGGCTGTTAGTCACTGCTTAAACTCGGATGAAGATTGTAGTAAAGTTGCCACGACTTTACTAGGGCATGACTGAACTTGACTGTGACTTAGACTGTGACTACGACTCATTCTCGACTTGAAATTCATCAAAAACGTGATATTATAAATACTTGACACTGTCAAATGCAGAGTACGACGCCATAATCCTCTTAGGAGGAAAGAAGAAAAAAAAACATATCTTGCATTTGCCAGTGTCAAGTATTTGTCAGCGTCATTCATTAGATTCAATAAAGACGGAGTTTTGGCGGGAACACGGAAAAATCATGTCGTTGCGTTCTATTATTTTCTTAAACTTGTGTTTTTTCGCGAATTAATGATTAAAAATGGTGGTGTTTTATTCATTGAGTGTTGAATTATATGCACGAGTGTGGGCAAGTGATATAATGTGGTGAAACATGTCTTTTTGTGTAGTTTTCAAAACTCGGTAGGAGCTCATAGTGAAGTCGCGACAACTTTACTAGGGCATGACTTGGACTCGACTTTGACTAATTTTGTGTGACTGACTGTGATATCATGACATATTTGACTTGATTTTAATATAAATACTTGAAAAAATCATAAACTTGATACTGGCAGAATGCACAACGTGCCATGCCAAGAACTAAGAAAAAAATAATACATTAAAATCTTTTTGTCTCTTTGGGTTGTTTTTGTTTTGAAAGTTACAAATAAAATGCAAATCACAAGATAAAACTTATTTTTGTTTATAATAGTGGTATTTATTCAATTGTCATGGCTGCGGGAACGTATTATTTCGTGATAGTTGGCCACTCTGACAACCCAATATTCGAAATGGACTTCATACCAGCAACAAAAGAAGTGAAGGTAGCTATCCCACTATTGGGGACAAGAGGAACAGCACCTCAATTTTCCATATTGTACGTCTATACCCGCAGAGAAGTTTCTTCCGATGTCTACTGCACCAATCTCATACTTTCCCTTTTATATGAAATATCGCTGAAAATTCAGTTGTATACAATTTTCATTGTCTTACAGAAGGAAGACAACAGGCACTTAAACCAATTCATAGCTCATGCGGCTTTGGACTTAGTAGACGAGCATATGTGGAAAGTGACAAACACCTATCTCAAGTCTGTGGACAAGTTCAACCAGTGGTTTGTGTCTGCATTTGTAACTGCCAGTCAAGTAAGTCAAGATATTTTTGTTGGAAATGCAATCAAAAGTCAAATAGTTAACTTTGAGGGAAATATTATTATTTGTAATAGAACAGGTGTGTTTTTTTAAAACCTAATGGTCTGAAAATCCATACATGAATTCCAAAGAGATATTGGCATCGGCCTGGGATTTGAACCGACAACCTCACGATTCCAAGTTTAGAGTGGGATTAATCATGTTTAAATAAATTAAGAAAAAATATCTATATAAAGTCAGTTTCTAATGCAAAAAAGACACAATGTCTAAGAATCATGGTATTATAACCATAGACATGCATAGTAGGGATGGGTTGGACGCCATTTTGAAATGTCGCTCTTTCGTCGGTGTCAAAGATATGCATTGACACCGATGCCAGCACAGTCTGCAATGCACGTCCGACGTGATTACTTGAAAGCTAAATGCCAAATTGTGTTACATTTCAAAGTGCAGTAAACAAAAGGTGGCAACATTTAAGGTTAAACTAAACTTGCTTTTACACAAAAACTTTTTTTTTAGGTAATTGGTAAGTCGTTTGTAGTTTCGTACAGTTTGTGCATCTTGTACCGCGCCTTACTGGCGCTGCACGTAGTAACCGCGAAATCCGTGAGATGGCGTTGTCCTTTTGTCAAAGAGAAATTAGACTTACGATTTCTTAACTCAGGAGTATCTAGCCATAGAAATCATTGATTATAACACTACTTTTTTATTAAAGGTACTATTTTTCTGATACCCAAGTAATAGGGAGTAATAAAACGTGATTATCGAAAAATAAGTTAATATAATATTTTAAAGTATTTGACGTGTACTGTTTTTTAAAATATTTTAATTGATTACCTTATAGGTACATAATTATGTACAAAACTTAAAATAAATATTTATACTAACTATAAACTACTTATTTAAAATAATATATATATATATATAAATATATTTAAAAAAAATTGATTACCTTGGTTTTTTTATATTGATAATTATGATAATATGATGACTGACTATGTATATTGACATGAATAAAACTTAACATTAAAAAAAATATTAATTTAATAAGTATAAATAACTGCATTAAAGTAAT
The DNA here is from genome assembly GCA_905404285.2 of Erannis defoliaria. Taxonomy (NCBI): domain Eukaryota; kingdom Metazoa; phylum Arthropoda; class Insecta; order Lepidoptera; family Geometridae; genus Erannis; species Erannis defoliaria. Next base: position 1,522,718 of record FR990066.1, on the reverse strand, counting down.
TTCCCTTACAGATGAGATACATCATGGTCCACGACTCTCGCAATGAAGATGGCATAAAGAACTTCTTCACAGATGTTTATGAAGCATACATAAAGTTAATGCTAAATCCTTTCTACAAAGAAGACACTGTCATTACACTGCCTGCTTTTGAGAAAAAGGTCCAATTCCTAGGGAAGAAATACCTTACATAATTTGCTAGATAATATAGGTATAAGTAGCGGCACGTAACTCTAGCGCTGACCGATACGTGGAGGGGATTGCTGCGCATGGGTACTGTCGCGAATAAAATACGTTATATGTAACTTTAATAAATATGTAGTTGGCAACGTCTAAAGATTTATAGTGGGTACCTAAGATATTTTAACAAGTTTATGGGGTGTAGAAAAATAAAAACATTATCTGTTAATTTGTAAATTTTTATTTAGTCTGAATCAGAGAATGGTATCACGCCTTCAATGGTCTCTCGACAAGGCCTTTTGCTTACTGAGGGCCCGGGCTCAGGGCTGCTTCGTTCATCGGCACTAGCGGCGTCATCTTCATCGAACTAACCAATGCTATCCTCTGAACTATCCCCATCAACGTGAATAATGAATTGTTCTGTTACCAAATCCACGACATGATCACTATTTGCATATAGCTCTTCTATATCCTTCACCTTTTTACATAACTTTTGCCAATCCCATGCACCCATTAGTAAAACTTTTTCTTGAATTAGATCTATACATTTACTAACATTCCATTTTACATTTTTGCTGCCTACATATTGTTTAATATCGGACCATGCCATTTCAATGGGATTTAGATCGGGGTGGTATGGTGGTAGTCTCAACACTTGATGACCTTGTTCAGCTAGGATTCGATTAATCGAAAATGTTTTAAATTTATCCTTGTTAACCTTTATTAAATTGTATAACTGAGGTTTCATAAGTGTTTCCTCGTACTGTATGCCTTTTTCAGTGAGCCAAGCCTGCATGTCAGCTTTTTTGGCATTAGACGTTGGTGCGCGATCCCATTGTTTATTATGATAGGACGCGTTGTCGACTACCACGACGGAATTGGGTGGTAGGTTGGGCATTAACTGAGTTCGGAGCCATTTTTCATAGTTCTCAAAATTCATATTGTCGTGGTAGTCGCCTGATTTGGTACCAGCTTTAAAAGTCAGCAACGCATTAGGTATAAACCCAGTTTCGGACCCTGCGTGGACAATGACAACTCGCTGTCCTTTCGAAATAGGTTTTTTAAGGCCCTTAGTAGTACCATCGGTCCAGGCTTTTGAAGAAGAGTGAGATGAATCTACGTAAGATTCAAAGTCAAAGTCTTTTATTGATAAATATACATTTACAAGTCAAAAAAGTACCAAAATAATAATTCATACAGTGGATCTGTATACAATATAATTATTAAAAATCAATGAAAATCAATAATGTCAACAATATGACATTGCAAATGATAAACTACATCAAATTAAATTATTAATATATTAGTCGCAGTTACACTTACACTTTGAAGTATTCTGCAATACATAATGATGGCCAGGTTGCTCATGTTACACTGGAATTTTTAGACGAGATTCTTATAAATTCGTCAAAGTCATAGAACGTTTGATCGATAAGCCAGTGTTTTAATCTACCTATGCTTAAAGCAATTAAAACTCGGTGCGGCAGTAACTGTGCTCGGCAACCGGTTATATACCTCTGGTCTCATGACGTGTGTCAGCTTGTCAGACTTTGTCAGCGAGCGCATGACACAAACAAGCTTCTCAGCATTGCGAGTCTTGCATGAGTGCGTATCACTATGTTTCTTATATAGGTTAAGGTTACTTCTCACATAGACTGCCACCTGAAAAATCAGAATGGCAGGGAATGTGAGAATCCCGAGCTCTTTGAAATAGGGTCTTACGGACGTGAACCGCGAAACCCCCACAATAGCACGTATCGCACGTTTTTGCGATCTGAAGGCGCGCTTCCAGTCGGCAGCGCGCCCGTACAGCTCCGCGCCGTACTGAAGTCTGGAGTGCACCGTGGCGAAGTAACATGCACGCGACACCTCCGTGGAGACCACGCGAGAAACCCGTCTGAGCGCGAAGCACGCACTGCTCACTTTCCCACACAGCTGGTCAATATGGCGCTCCCATGTCATACTTCGATCGATCTCGAATCCCAAAAACGTTGTACTTGCCACCTGCTCAACCCCGACGCCATCTACAGTTACCTTCAGTGGCTTCGTGGCGTGGCCCGAGAGGCAGAAATGCATAAAATGTGTCTTTTTCAAATTTAAGACTAGGCCATTCGCTCGAAACCACTTGGCGAGGTTTGACGCAGTGACATTTAACTTCACCTCTAGCTGGTCCACCGTAGGCGCAGTGACTATGGCAGCCACATCATCAGCGTACATTAAGATGTCAGCGCAAGTAACAACGTCAGGCAGGTCGTTCAGCAGGAGGGAAAACATTATATTCGAGACCGAGGATCCCTGTGCCACTCCCATAGTAGCCGACAGCGGATCTGATTTATTACAACCATCTCCAGCATCTACTACCTGGGAGCGGCCCCGCATCATGTCTGTAAGCACACCATATGCTTTCCCAACGATGCCATAATATTCGAGTTTCGCGGCGAGTACATTGTGGTCTGTGACATCAAAAGCTTTAGATAAGTCGCAGCACAGCACAGCTACCTGCTTCTTGCGCTCCCGAGCGGCCATCACGCGGCGGACCACCTCTCGAGTCAGTGACGTAGTGGAACGCCCCTCACGGTATGCGTACTGACGTTCCGAGAGGGCATCAGTATCATTTAAGAAACCTACTAACCTGGAACTCAAACCATTTTCAAATACTTTAGCGATAGCAGGTATTATGGACACTGGTCTATAACCGTCAATGTCATCGCGTTTGCCTTTTCCTTTAAATATTGGTGAAACTTTAGATATTTTCAGTTTGGACGGGTATGAGCCTTCTTGGAGACATTTATTATACAACACGGCTAGCACCGGTGCGAGTGGTATAATTGCCAGTCTAATAAGCTCCATAGAAAGCCCATACACATCTTTTGATTTTTTTGGCGGAATTCGGGTGGTAACAATACTAAAGACCTCGTCGGCAGTAAAGGTTTGTAGCCTCAGTGAGCGATCCGAAGGCCGGCGCGCCGCCGCTAGCATGCGGTGGACACTGACAACGTGAGCTTTTGGTGCGCCGCATGCCACAGCAGCACCCAAAAACCGTTCGTTCATCGCATTCGTCTGTATAAACAATAGGCCTTCCCTCTTGGCGATATTGCTTAATTTTTCTTAAATATTCGATACGTTGCAAACGTATATTTGAAGTCTCAATCAGCACTTTCCGGTTGTTTTCGGTGTTTTTCCACCGAAATCCCAAACTCTTAATTATTCGCCGAAGACTTCGTTCTGAGCCTTTGAAATGTATGTCTTCCTCTAGCTGCCTTTTAAGCTTTCCGATGGTAGGAAGTTCATTATTTGTCTTGTGAAAGTTATGAATGGTCCTTTTTATTACTCCTTGGTCGAAGTTATCGATATTTGTGACCAGTTTTGTTCTGTAACGTTTTTTACCAGGTGTCCTGAACACTGTTATCAAATCAGAACTATTGGCTTGATTGGAGATGTTCCTTACTGTTGCAATTGAAGTTTTTGTAGACTCTGCTGTCCTTTTTTGGACTTTCCCTAGTTCGCTGATTATACTATTTAATTTAATATTTTCCACCTTAAGAATTTCGGCAGTTTGTTTTATCTGGCTCAAATTTACAGTGTTGCTGTCCGTATGACTGAGCAAAGTATTTGTAGCTTCGTCAATCACACTTTTGATTTGTTTTAAAGAATCAATTAATTCGCTAGATTCCATTTTAAAAAAACAATTCACGTCATAAACCATTTTCCTTGCTTGTCTTTTCAAAACAGTATTTGTTCTAGGCATATTCACAAACAAACTCACAAAGTCACAAATAAACTTAAAAAACTCAATTTAACAAACAAATTTAAACTTAACAAAAATTAACAGCAATAACAATAAAATTAATAACGCGACTGTACACGGGATGTGCGCGGGGCGTCGTATCGGTGCGGGCGGTGCGGGGAACGGATTGCGACTGGAGAGCCAATCGGCGCTACGCACGCCCGCCCTTCATCCCGCTAGCCCCCTCAGGGTACCTTATTTTTTACTTCTGCGCAATAACAGTCACCGCTAGACTTACGTGCCGCTACTTATACTGGTATCAATTTTGTTGTACCATATTGTAAAATTAGTTGTCTTTTAAACCAACTTCATAAAAAGAGGTTCTCAATGTTAGTGTATGTTTTTTTTAGTATTTGGATTTTTGTTCCGCGATTACTCTGCAAATTATGAATTGATTTTTGATGATTCTTTTTTGTTTGGTAGGTCATACTTCCGAGGTCACATATACATTTTATCGAAATCGTTTCAGTTGTTTGGATTTAATCAAAATAGCTGGAAAAAAGTTGTCGTCCAGATAGTCAAAATATAAGTTGGCTATTTTTTTTAATGTTATATAAATACATTGTTATATAAATTATTCTTATGTGAAAATAATGAAAATGGATGGACGTCATTTAAGTTCCAGCAGATTAGCTCAGAGAATGATGATAGAATGTACACCATACCAACTTTTTTTATTGTAAATAATAAGTGAAGTACTAGAAGTTTCAAGATGTTACATACATATAAGAATAAAAATAATTTTACTATAATTTTTACTTTTTTTATTGTAATTACACACTAATACAAACAATAATTGTATGAGAAAATCTCCTACAGCATCACGTTTCCAAGATATACAATTTTAAAGTGGCACGATGTGAATGTGGCGCCGCTACGTAACTTGACTTACTTGGGAGAAATTCGGGTACGCCAAAATCTAAGCCCTTTCTATCTGATGATTGTAGATTCCATACCGAATCTGTCAAAATTGTTGTGAAACTGTGACAGCAATGCTTAAAACTGAAACCATGCAGTCATTATAACCTCACTAGGTCAGTTAGGGACTTAAAATCCCGGCTTAAATTAACGTCATTTAGCCTTTAAAGGCGTTTTTTAAATAACTGTACTTTATCAAACTTATTAAACTTTCAAATTCATGATAGTACCATAAAAGCTAAAAACTACTTTTAAATTACTACAACTACATAAAATAAAAGTATTCTAATAGATATCAGGAAGCCCCAAGTCTTCATCTGATAGGCTGTCGATTGAGTATTCTGAAAAAAAAGCATCTAGTTAAAAATAATTAAAAAACATTAATACCAGAAGAAGAATTTTCAAAAAAATTATATATCACATCATCAACAGCCGGAAGACGTCCACTCCTGGACGAAGGCCATCAAAAAAATATTAATAAAAATAATAAAGGGAAAAAATTTATAATGATACCCCAAATCTGTTCAGAAGTTTAGAAGTCATGGGAGAATAAAGAACCTCACATACATACATACTTTACACTTTACAAACATAGAAAAAAAATACATACATGAACCCTGAAAATATTACACCTTTATTTGGACAGCTGAGTAAAAAATAAATCAGAGTCAACATTTACAATTTTCGGAAAGAAACGGACATTCTAAAAGCATGGCATTTTGAATTATTTAAATAAGGATTTTTTTTGAACTGAGAAAGCTGAATAACTGATGGCAATCAACTTGAAATATACTGGACATTAACTAATAGAGTACATAATATTGGACATTCTACATTTAATAATAATAATTTGACATGCCACAGCACAAAGGGTAAATCATAATAATACATTTCTGGAATAACCAGTCCCACTGTGAAAAAAAATGAAAATGAAAATAGGTAACCTCACCGCCCACAGTGAAATCGACAAGTGACTCGAATATTGTACACGTGTCCTACTAGTTGCTAGCCACTGTACTAACACGTCAAGTTCCGCACACGACACGACGCATCGACAACGACAACATGTCTGCCATCAGTAGCACGCTACTGGCCGTGCTGGTCGCACACTACGTCGCAGAAGAAATAATAGTACTAGAGAGGAGAGTACAATGACTTATGTGGTCATACTCGACGGAGCTGTGCAAGAAAATAATGAACGAGTTAGGTATCGTCGAATTGAGGGTAGCGTCATGTGCTGAAACCACATCGATAGAGTAGCATTCCAGTAGGCGACCTATGGTTCGTATCTCAGTCGCGTACCAAGGATATCACTGTGGAAGGAGAGCCTTAGAGGAAATGTGTTTACATTTTAATCATTTTTATCCATAATGGCTACCAACACTTAACAGTCTTAGATATTAAAAATAAAAATCAACATTGTGTACAACTTAGAACAAAATAGGAATAGATTCAAATTCATAGCACCAGTTATGCTGAGGGCTGGTTGTTTAGTTGATTCGGATTCGGTAGATGTTTAGAAGAAAACTTATGAAATCAAGTTTAAGAGAAGCAAGGTTACCTGAGAAATCATCATCATAACTAATAGCAGTTTCCATATTATATCGGTCAATCTGCGGTGTTGGTGTGCCAGGTGGTGATGATTCTACGTCTTTGAATATGGGTCCAAATGTGTAGAAGGTATCTATAAAAATTAAAGGAAGAAACCTATTTAACAATGTTTTTTGTAGAAACAGAACTAAAAATATAAACTAGACAAAAAAAATGAGACGAATTTCATTTTTAATTAAAAATCTGTAATCAACTTCGAACATTCTGAATATTAGGTATTTAAATTACCCACATTTTGTTTATTGTAGATAATGAAGGCTTTTGCCCATTCTAACTAGAAAAATGCTAACTACCCTCATTTTAAACTAAATTAATGGTTACCAAATCCACGTTGAGGCTTCGTGAACATGATATCATCAAGATCAATCTTCTCGTATTTCTCTTCATTGTATATCATAGGGCTAGCTTGCACGACTTTCGGCGAGAACACCTGTCTCGCAGGAGTGCTCTGCAACGCCTTACCAACGTTGGATAAAAAAGACTTTTTGGGTTCTCCGGTTTTGACAGCTTTTTTCGTCGGCTCGTTAGGCTTTATGGGACCATCTAAAGCAGCCTTTCCTATATTTTCTGTGAAAGTAGGTAAGTATTAAAACATTACCCACAAAATATAGCAAGGTAAAAAATTACGCCAAATACAGTAAAAATAAAGCCGAACGCATAGAGGTAGTTCATACCTCTATGGCCGAACGATTACTTACCGTTGGAGAGTGGCTGGCGCAAAATATTTTTCGCACTCTTTCGGGTTGAATGGTCGCCGAAAACATCAAATAGAAGTTGTGAATCAGCCATTTCATTCAATACCAACGCTGTTTCCGAAATAAATTGCTTTTATGTTGAAACGTCTCACGTACACACACGTTGGTTCAGTGAAAGGATAGGAGAATCTAAACAAAATCTAAATCGAAATGTTTACTTTCTTATTAATAAATCGTTCCTCCGTTTCTCTTGGTTTCTGTTCTCCGATTTCAAGTGATTTCAAGAGGGAAATCATTCGTCCGAGCCGATTTCAGTTAGAATTTCAGAATTTGAAAGTTGACAGTGAATGTCATGTTTTTTATATATATTTTTTATTCTTGGCCATGGATACCTGTCCTTCAGCCGCAATAGATAAAAATAACAATTATTACTAAAGAAAAATGGCTTTAAAGTAAATCTTATTACTGAGCAAATCTTGAATTTGGCGGAGAACACTAATAGAGTTCTGTTTTGACGTTTCAGAATTTTCAGGGCTTCGTTGTTTTTGTTTGCACTGAAAAGTCAGTTATCTTATTGGATGGAGCTCCTTGAAAGTGGTTGAGAGCTTCTGCTATCTGGGATCGTCCGTCTCGAAGCAATCTTTCCTTAGATGGAGAGATCAATACTCGCAAACGCTGGGTGGCTACGATGTTCGGGAAGCTTAGTACAAGAGTATGGGACAATAAACACCTGACAGTCACAGTCAAGACCAAGATGACCGTGTACCAGACATGCATCTTGAGCATACTCTTGTACGGAGCTGAGACCTAGACCTCGTACGCTAGGCAGGAGAGGCGATTAAACGCTTTCCACATGCGCTGACTTTGTAGCATTCTGGGCATATTGTGGAAGGATCGAGTGGCAAATGAGAAAGTGCTGAACTCTGCACAGCTGTCTAAGCATTGAGCATTTAACTAGACTGTCTAAGCTGCCGGAAAAAAAACATGTCGCCGCATTGTATAATTTTACAAAAACTTGTGTTTTTTCGGGTATTAATGCATAAAAATAGCGGCGTTTTATTCATTAACGGCCTTACCTAAAAAAACTTTTCAAACGTTAGTCACTGCTTAAGATGTTCTGCCATCTTCTCTCTGACGTGAAGTTGCACATGCTAGAAAAGGACAGAGAAGTTTAAGCAGTGACTAAGTGAATCAAGATTATTTTAGGTAAGGCCGTAAGTGCCGACTGACGTGCATGAGTGTGGGCAAGTGATATAATGTGGTTAAACGTGTCTTTTTGTGTTGTTTCCGAAACTCCGAGGAAGCTTATAGTAAAATTGCCATGATTATTAGGGCATGATCGGACTGAACCGTGACTTACTGTGTGTGACTTGGTCTGTGATTACGACTCATTTAACTGGAGAAAGAAGGATCGATGAAGAAATATGAATTCGGCCGAAGGACTAGTATCTATGGCCAGGAAATATTAAAAACAACAACAAAATAGATTAAAGATAATAAAACGTTTCTTTCCAAAGAACAAAGATTATTATAATAAACACTACGCTACGAAATACACACCACAAAAGGATAAATAAACACTACGATTACTCACAGAAACCAAGCACTCTCTCTGCGGAAGACTGGATATAATAAACTAAAAAATAGAAAGAACAAGAGGAAATAGAATATCCCTATAAAAGTCTGTGAGGAAGAATTCCTGGTTACCTGAATATGTCTGACGATAACCCGCCCAGGCCCAACGGGTCGGGCACCGACCCTATGCAGAGACTCGCATCTCTGAAGCCAGTGCGCGATTTGTCACTCGGGGCTTCGAAAGCAAACAAAAAGGTTTTCTTGCCTAACTTGAATGTGATGAGGAACAAGAGTAAAGGGTGAGCATTTTATTTTATCCCTGAAAATATAGAAAAAAATATGGCTGCTAATGCTTATTGTGTTTGTGTCTATTTTTCAGTCCCAGCACATCCAACAGTCAGGGTTCAAAGAAAGAAGACAGAAGGAAAGACAGAAAGAATGATAAAAACAAAAACTACCGTGGCCCCAATGTTATCAAGTCTAGCGGAGTATTTTCAGAAGGTAAAGGCTAAGACATTTTCCATATGTAGGTGGCCTAGTGGTACAAATTCCCCATACCTTCTTGTATATACTAGGCCACAATTTCACATGTGTTTAGATATGACAAATGTTAGAACTTTTACGCAGCCCTTCTTAAAAATGTTGATAAAATTAATTATTAGTTAGTAGCACACTTTGTTTTGGTATTATTAACGTAAGCAGTGTATTTAACCAAGGCCCTTATTCCTCATCCTCAATGTCCTTGTGTACTAAAATGCTTTCTTTTACAAGCTTTTATTAAAGACTAGCCGCACCCTGCAGATTCACCTGCTTTTTTTTATTTTTTATTTGAAATAAAAATTGTATACGTTTTGTTTCAAGGTATAAGCTACTTCGATACCAAATTTCATCCAAATCCGGTCAGCACTTTCAGCATGAAGGAGTAACAACCATACACACTGACAAACTTTCTTGAATAGAATATTTTAACTCTACCTTATTTCTTTTAATTGGAATTTTTATTAGTTGAGTTATATGTAAAAAATGACTATCAATTCCCTTGGTAAGTGCAGAGGATGGAGCTCATCAATCTAGAAAAATACAATATATTCGAGACATCCACCAATAATGCCAGGGCAATATGCACCTTTTTGACTACTAGGTCGTAAACAAAAGAATTGCCTCTGGTACAAAAAAATGGTATGTATGTACCTATGTGATTTTCATAATTCCACCATAATTTCCAAATGCCTGAACACTTGAACAGATTTGGATCGTTAGAATCCTTACATCATTCTGAGTCCCAAGTGACAGGATATAAGTGATATGTTTTTTGGCAGGCAGTGGTGTTTATTTTTAATTTTTTAATTAATAGTAATAATAATAATACTTTATTTCATTACAATCAAACAAATTACCACTTATAATTTTATCTTATACCTAAAATTAAAATAGAATTTTAGTACATGTTTTGGAAATCGGAATTAGTAAATTAAAAAAAATAAAAATATTGGTACATAAATAGATAAGATTAATGTCCCTAGCTCCCACAGTAGGAATTTTTTTGTTCCTGTGTTTGTGGGAGCTAGTTCTCTTCCAAGTTGTGAGAATGAATGTACGTGCTAAAACCAATTATGGTTTGTCTGTCTGTGTAGTTAAACCACTAAGGTGCGGAGGATCAGCTAGTGTCAGCCTCTCTAGGAACAGTATTCTTCTGTTTCCAGGTGTTGGCAGAGTGGAGAGGCAAATCAGCCGCGCCCCGTATGGCCGCGAAGCAGACGCTAAACCAGTCATGCAGAAACCCACCATAAGGGTTAGAGATTTTGTCAAGGTAAGAATAAAAAAATATTATATATTTTAATAATAATTACTGTATCAAACTTTAAAATAACACTGATAGTCGCGGTAGACTATTGGTATTCGCGGGATCGTAGTGGTAGTCGTGGCAGCCTAGTGGTAGTTGTGGGAGCCTAGTGGTAGTCGTAGGAGATTAGTGGTAGTCGCTGGAGCCCAGCGGTAGTCGCGGTAGCCTAGTGGTAGTCGTGGGAGCCTAGTGATAGTCGCGTTAGCCTAGTGGTAGTTGCGGTAGCCTAGTGGTAGTTGTGGGAGCTTAGTGGTAGTCTTTTTACCTATAGGTTGTAAATCAGTGTTGTGTTAAACAATATTTTTTTGAGTAAATTAACAATGTTTGACACTCTTTAGCATAAGGTATGTTTGACGGGAATGTCACTTCAGTTGTTTTATCTTCTACTACCAGATAGACAAAGAGCTTGAAGATCAGAAGATACGCACCATAATGGGCGAGGGAAGCCTCGACAATGGCTTAGAAGACAGTCCTAGCATCGACTTTAAACAAACCACAGAAAGAGATGCACCTATCAAATTGCCCACTGGCGATTATAAATGTAAGTTATGGCCCAACTTCTCAAGAAGGGTAATGTTTTTTTAATTTAATTAATATTTATACTTTGCACTGAAAACTTGCACAGTTTTGCATTAAAACGTGCTTATTCTTCATTCTTTTAGAGTTATAATAGTTTTTAATTGGGACCCTTATGCAATTTGTTTCCACTAATCACAATTTTTTTATATTTATAAACATATAACCTTGATGTATTCAGATTATGATTTATGGATTTATCCATAATTAATATCTATTTATGACTTGCTCTTGCTTTTTGTCAATATTTACATGATAGCTTATAAATCTTATGCTGGCAATACTTGATACTGGCAAATGCATTATGTGCCACGCCGTAATCCTGGCGGGAAAAAATGGTTAATGGACATTAAACACAGGTTGGTCCGAACCCGCTCCCCCGGTGACGGTGAAAACTGAAGTCGTCGTGAAGACCGAGCCCGAAGAGTTCGACAACTTCAGTAAGAAATGTGGTAAACTCTATATTGCAGGCATTGCAGCTCCTTATTATCGAGTGAATTATTTTGCTCGATGCATCAGAGCAGCCACAGCAGTTGTTTGTCCTGGACTGTTTCGATGCATTTGTTGTGTACTCGAAATTCCTTAGACATAATATCTTTACCATCTGAAAGTTTGAAATTAATCTTTTATTTGACAGTTTCGTGCTTTGTATACAGGTGATTGGTAAAAATATTTAGCATACTCGTGGACACAGAATAATAATTTGATAGTACAAAATAATAATTATTGGTTACAAAACTTTAAATAATATAGTAAGTTAATTTAAATGAAAGAAAAACAATCGTTGTAAATAAACGTTCGTAATAAAATTCGGATGCGTGGACACTTTCTGAACCGAGCTAACACGACAGAGCTAATATAGCTTCGTGACAACAACAAGCTAGGTCTCACGCAAACCGTATTCGAAATTCAAATGATAAAAAAATAAGACTCCAGGGTTTGTACCAGAAGGCACGGGCCTGCCGCGTGATCGGCCCATAGTTTGCAAATTGAGTGTTGACAGGTGAGCAATCACCAATAATGATTTGATTGGGTAGTTAGGCCAAACATTAACGACGTTTTGTTCATAATGTTTCACATTTTGAAATAAGATCGAGGATCGGATCGAATATGTACAATTGTACAGTTTACATACATTCATTATGAAAAATCTTTCACCAGTCATTCTGTATAAACATAAGATAAATTGTACAATTATTTTTAATTCCATTCACGTTACTTACCTTTCCCACAGAACAAGAAGAAAAAAAAGTTTTTCTTGGTCTGAGACCTTTCTAAGGTGCAGGACACACTGATCTGGCGTCGGGCAAGGGCATGGCACGGGCGGCTTGCCGCCCCATCCTAATTTCATACTAAACACATTGAAATAACAATAGCGCAATTTAGGACACGTCGAGTCAGTGCCCTTATCATGGACATTCGTGATTCTGATTGCGAGCGTGCGCGAGCAGGAGGGCGCATGGCGCGAGTGGTTTGGTACGAGCAGGATGGCATGCTATCGCAATCGGAATCGCGAACGTCCATGATAAGGGTGCAGATCGGACGCGCCCGATGAAAATAACTGGGCAAGTCCTAAATTGCGCTTTATTTCAATGTATTTAGTATGAAATTGAATGGGTCGGTAAGCCGCCCGTGCCTGACGCCAGTTCAGTGTGTCCTGCACCTAAATAATTTACAACTCGACTACATTCGCAGCTCATTTTGTAAAACTCAGTTCTATCTAGAAGGTTTTAAAGGTGATTTTGTCGTGCAGTCGGTAAGGAAAAGCCGGTGGGCGTGAAGCGGGAGCCGCGCGCCGAGACGGAAGTCGTCAACCTGCTCAACACGAAGGAAGCCACGCTTATACTCCTACAGGTTATACATTAGCTTTGTTCTACTAATTCTGCATTCCTCACATCCATAATTATGTATACATGATGATGGACCTCCCTTACAGGGAGGTGTTGCCATAATCCCCACGCTTGGCAGGAGGCTTGGGGATCGCAGAATGGTTACCACCGTTAACTAAGAGGACACTGCTGCCCGTCCTCCGGTGGTTCTGGATGCAGTTTTAGGACATACCCAGGTCCATCCATCCATCAAAACTTATATTACATATTTTTTTCTTTGTTATTGGCATCGCACGTTGTGCATTCTGCCAGAGTCAAGTATATGAGTGTTCAAGTGAATATAATTATTAATTACGCAGCTGCCAGACTCGCTGCCAGGGCGGGGCGGGGGGCGGGAGGAGGACGCCCCGCGGCGGAGGGGCTTCAAGGAAGAACCATCCACCTCCACGGAGGAATCCGACGACAAACCCGTGAGTTGAAATCATTTGTTATATTAAACCACATACATCAGCCAGAATACGTCCACTGCAGGACGAAGCCATCTCCTCTCACAAAAATGTACAAAGAACAACTTCTATTGCTTTAGTTGCGGCAAACGCAAGAATACTAAACTACCTAGACCGCATCTTAGCTTAACATCAGGCGAGTTAGCGGCCAAATGCAAGCCTATAATAAAAAAAAACTAAACTATACAACCATAAACTAAAAAAAAAAATACCAATATTTACATAATCTACATAAAAATAGAAAAAAGAAACGTCTCACATTGTTCTGAGATATAAATGTTTGAATTTTTTGGTAGGGATCAAGAGAAAGAATCCTCAAAGAATCTCTTCAAACTTTTTGATGAAACCCGTTTTTACAAAGCAAGTATTTGGAATTTTTGCCTAACGTCATATCTAAAGCGGTCATTTCTATATGCGGTATCTGTCAAGCATAACACTATGTATCGGTCTTTTTCAAATACGTTTATCTCTATAATTTTAAAACTGATTCAATCTACTCTATTTTCAACTGACTTCAAAAAAGGAGGTTCTCGTTTCGACTGGAAGTATTTTTTTTATGTATGCTATTACGCCAATAGGCGTGTGGCCTAATGTTTAATTTATGACAAATAACAGGCTTAGTGATCAATATAACTAAATACATTACACATACTGAAAAAATAAATTGTATTGGCTGATAAATCTCTGAGATATGAGCGTTTAAAGTTTTAGGTGGGGATAGAGAAGGGATGCTCTATCCCTTTCTCGCAAAGCACGTATTAGTATAGCATTTGTATGCCGCGCCTGAGGCTTGACGTCATAGCTCAGTATAGCGCGCTCTCTGTCTAAGTTGAAATTAAAATACTTAGAACTTATTTATTTATGAATTATTTTAAATTTTGTTTTCGTTGATAGGCTCTATTGATGATCCGCTTTTTTGTGAGGTAATAAAAAATTAGTAGTCATCATACCTATTATGAATAGATTTTAATGATTATTTTGGTGTTTGGTAGGTGATACTTTAGAGGTGGTCCTATATACATTTTATCGAAATAGGTCCAGTAGTTTGGTTTTTAAATTAAAACCACTGGAATAAATCAAAATAACTGGAAAATATGAAGATGTCATCCAGGTGGTCGGAACTGAAGTGGGTTGTTTTCTTTAAAAAGCGTATTATTATGTAGTCTGGTTTTTCATGAGGTAATAAATAAATAATCAATCATCTAATAATATTCTTTTATTGAAGTCCTCAAACCGTCAGTGGTGTTTTTGGTATTAAAAGTTGTACAAATGAGAGTGTCTGATGAGGCGCGGGTTGGTTCCAGGCGGACAGTCGCTGCTACCTGTCGGGGCTCGAGGAGGGGCGCGTGGGCACGCTGCGCACGCACCGCTCCGGCCGCGTCACGCTCCTGCTGGGGGACACCGTCTTCGAGGTAAACTCCACTCTAACGATAACAGAAATAAGGTCGCAATTTGAAAGCGATCGGGCGCGCCATTCGGGTCCGTTCCATAACATTCGGTGTATTCAAATTGCTTCTTTGTTTCCGTGATTTTCTACGGAATTTGAATAGAACGGCAAACCAACCCGCCATGTGCCATATCCGTGCCCAATGCCCGATCCTATGTGGATTGCGCCTGCAATGCTTAAAGGGCGTTTGGGTTTTTTTGGCGGGAACACGGAAAAATCATGTCGTTGCATTCTATTATTTTCTTAAACTTGTGTTTTCTCGCGAATTAATGATTAAAAATGGTGGTGTTTTATTCATTGAGTGTTGAATTACGTGCACGAGTGTGGGCAAGTGATATAATGTGGTGGAGCATGTCTTTTCGTGTTGTTTCTAAAACTACGTAGAAGCTCATAGTAAAGTCGCCACAACTTTACTAGGGCATGACTTGGACTCGACTATGACTAACTTCGCGTGACTGACTGTGATTTCATGACATATTTAACTTAGTTTTATTAAAAAAAACGTGAAAATTCGTAAACTTGACACTGGCAGAATGCACAACGTGCGACGCCAATAACTAAAAAAAAAAAAAAAAAAAGGGCGTTTGTCATGCGGGGCAATCCCGCATGCATGAAGTCACCGAGTGAAAATATAAAAGAGCAATGTTTTTTCAACAAAACATTACAACTTTTAGGATAGAACAAAATTAAAAATCGTGCGTAAAATCGGAATGCTTGATTCGGAATGCATGCATGACGCACGGTTTTATCATTGTTCCCGCACGCGGTACTCACTAACAATAATCATATCAATTTATGTAGGGTATCAGCCCTTACACATGAAATCACCGAGTGATAAAAGATACATCTTTTAACGATTTTTAATTTAGTTCTATCCTAAAAGTTGTAATGCTTAGAAGCGTTAAACATGCTTTGTTAAAAGATCAAACTCTATAAAGTATAAAAACTCGCCAAGTGCGAGTCGGGGTTTTGGTAAACGTTATTTATATCGTCAAGTCCAACTTCAACTCGACCGGTTATATTTGATCTCATTACAAGTATTCGTTTGGCAGGTGAACACGGGGACAAAGGCGGCGTTCCACCAGGAGGTGATGTCGGTGGCGTGCGACGCTGCGTCTCGCTCCGCCGCGCTCATCTCGCTCGGCGCGCTGCAGCACAAGCTCACCGTGGTGCCGCACTGGGAGTCCATGTTCCACGACTTGGCCATGTAGCCACTGCCAGACTGGGTGGCCACAACCTAACTATGTGGCCACGACCTGGCCATGTAGCCAATACCAGACTAGGTGGCCACAACCTAACTATGTGCCCACGACCTGGCCATGTAGCCAATACCAGACTAGGTGGCCACAACCTAACTATGTGGCCATGACCTGGCCATGTAGCCACTACCAGACTAGGTGGTCACAACCTAACTATGTAGCCATGACCAGTGCCCTTATCATGAACGTTCGTGATTCTGATTGCGATAGCATGCCATCCTGCTCGTACCAAACCACTCGCGCCATGCGCCCTCCTGCTCGCGTACGCTCGCCATGTAACCACTACCAGACTAGGTGGCCACAACCTAACTATGTGGCCATGCATAACCTGGCCATGTAGCCACTACCAGATTAGGTGGCCACAGCCTGGCCATGTAGCCACAGCTAGACTAGGTGGCCACAACCTAACTATGTACCCATGACCTGGCCATGTAGCCACAAACTGCCTACCCAACATTACGGCTAGCTATGTGGCCACTACCAGACTATTTAGCCACATCCTAACTACTTGGCCATTACAGCTAGCTATGTCGCTATGACCTGGCAATGTTGCCACGACTTGGCCATGTAATCACTTCATGCGCTGTCAACCACTGATGTGGTTGTTTAAATATTTCGAGACACGCATGTGACGTGTGGGGACAATACCGCCATAATCAGAATCAATTGACTAGAATTGCAGATACTTAACATTTTAAGACATGTTGTGTATTGTTGAGGTGAGGACCAGGCTCAGTGAGTGATAGTAAGGCTTCATTAGCCATTCCACTACCCCACTTTGGGGAAGTCAGAACTGGCAGATCATATATAAAGTGATGACTGTCTATATCCCAAACTAGCTAAGAACAGACTAAATAATCAGAGGTGCCGTTTATAATAGCTATAGATTGTCTAAGAAGTTGTTATAATGTAAATATTAGGCTAATATTTTGTTATACATAATTAATAAAGTTAATTATAACCTAAAATACATATTTCTTTTTATATCAACTGACACACAAGATGCTAATGACAGTAGGAGGGGCAACAAAGCTCTGTAAAGGAGTCCTCATCTCAATAGCTGTGTTTAGGTATGATTTTATAACTACAATCTTGTGCGTGACCGGCTATTCCCATGTCACAGTAGCTGCGGTCGCGTGTCGTCAACGAGCCAAGCGGTACAGTGGAATATCGATGCACTGTTACAAAAGCAGAGTACAAACTAGCTCGCACTGTAAATGATTTATGATTGTAGTTATAGGTACATTGTGGTTCCAGTAGTTTAACGCGTTATCTACGTGTGTGTACCCAAAGTATCTCTACAATGGTTACAAACGAGTGTTATTCTCTTGCCATCACAAGCATCCTATCCATCACATTCAATTTTAGCATAAAAGAAAAACTTTGAGTGTAGTACTAGCTGCGCCTACCTTCACCTGCGATTCCAGGAAATAGCCAAAGTAACCTATGATGTAAAAAAAGTAGCCTATGAGTTATTCCAAGGTATAAGCTACCTCTACAGTATACCCAATTTTATCCAAACCTGTTCAGCTGTTTCATTGTGAAGGAGTAACAAAAACATACACACACACACTGACTTTCACATTTATAGTAGTCCTGTGTCGGTCGGTAATTTTCGGTGATTTCGGTCGTTCGTGACCGACGAGCCAAGTGATCGAGCAAAAAGATTCAATCAAAACGTCGGTTATCGGTCTCAAGAACCTAAAATATAAAAATAAGGCTTAAGGCTATAAGAGTCGAATTTAGCTACGCAATTTCACCGAGATTGTTTGATGCGGCCAATCGTCGACCGAGACATCGCCGGTCATTCATTCGGTCTAGGTCTCTCGGTCGGTCGCAGTTCGTAAGGAATGGGAAGACAAGTGCTGCGGATCTTACGCTGCGCGTCGATATTTCACGACCCGGGTCTTTAACGATTGACGACCCGGGACGACGAGCGGGATTTGGTCATTATGATTTGTTCAATCACAATCGACACACAACTAATTTAAAGTGTGATAAGGGGGCATAAGTATACGACAAGACTGAAGAAGTAAGACAAACTATACTTATATCTGTCTTTATGTATGGTCATATTAAACCACATTACATCCTAACAAAACCTTTAATAAGTAACTAAATATTTACAATAGACCAAATTGTTAACATCATTGAGCAGATGCTGGGGTGTCTTCCCTAGGGGGCACAGTTGGAGTTTCTCGGCCTTGATACAAATTCCCTTTTAGGTCAATTGCAAAGTTGTAGTCTTTAGGATTTGCAAGAGCTTGGTCAATGGCAGCATCCAAGGTCTCTGGTGTGATGAAGGTTTTAGCCAGCTCCTGAAAGGTACAATCATAATAGAAGGCTTAGATAAGGTAATATAACCCAAAATATTATTTTAAAGATAGTTCAAGGGACAATTTGGAAATTAGACACAGGGCCCTTGGGTCACATAGTCCTTGGAACACGTAAGCAAGTTGTATGCCTATATGTTTTACTGAAAACGAGCATAGGCCTATTTTAAGTTATCACAGTAGATTTTTGTAATCTTGAATAAATAAAACTATACCTTTTCTCGTCTAATAGCCTCAGAAGCCTTTTCAATCCTCAGTTTCATGAATTGGTCCTTTCCTTCCATTCTTTGAAGTGCATACTCCTCCATGGCTTGTACTTCTACTTTCCTCCTTTCCTCGCGTTCCTGCGCCACTTGCTTGTTCCACTCGTCGTTGAGATGCACGCAACGCTCCCATTCCTCAGCCTCTAGCTTCATAGACATCTCTGAACTGGCACTCTCTGTCGTCAACTTTTCCTTCACCATTTCAGTGTAATAAAACTTTGTAATAGCACGCATCTGTGTGTGGTAGTTGTTATTTAGACGTAGCAGTTCTACTCGCTCCTCTTCAGAGACTTCTGGGCGCTTCGGAATACGATAAATCTTGCTTTTCGCAACGGGTAGCCATCGAGGTTTCCTGTGTGCTCTGGCTGTTTGTGTGAGTATAGGGATGAAGGGCTTGAAAAGCGCGTTTTGAGAAATCATAGTAATATTTGATCTAGTGTAGTATTCGTTTATAAAAAGTAATTAGAATAAAATAAAGACTTGTTTATTTTTTTAACAGAAAATCTAACCTAAAAGTGGGCGACTATGGTAAAATTTTATTTGACACTGACATTAAAAATCTATGTTATTTTTTTCTTAATTACTGGCATCGCATGTTGTGCATTCTGCCAGTGTCAAGTTTATGAATTTGCATGTTTTTATAGTATAATCAATTTAAATATCATGAAATCACAGTTAGTCACACGCACGAAATTAGTCATAGTCGAGTCCAAGTCATGCCCTAGTAAAGTTGTGGCAACTTTACTATGAGCTTCTACGGAGTTTTGAAAACAACACGAAGAGACATGTTTCACCACATTATATCACTTGCCCACACTCGTGCATGTAATTCAACACTCATTGAATAAAACAGCACCATTTTTAATCATTAATTGGCGAAAAAACACTAGTTTAAGAAAATAATAGAATGCAACGACGTGATGTTTCCGTGTTCCCGCCAAAACTAAAAAATCTGTGACATTATCAGTGATCAAAAAGCCAAAAACCGAAAAAAAAATATGTCAGAGCCCAAAGGTGTCAGTGTCAAAAAAGTGGTTACCGATGCCGTGCCGCTTGCGATTTGTGTTTACTATTTTTTCTTAAATACTCAACAAAACAAACCTGATCGATGATAATACCCAGGTGAAAATGATTAAAATATCCGCACTAAATAACGAGTCGGAAGAAGAGAGTGGCTCCGAAGAAGATGTGACCAGAGAGGCATTGGAACAGATCGCGTTGCAGCAGTACTCAAAAGCTCTCGATCTTCAGAGAAAGGGGAACTTAAAAGATGCTACGCAGCTTCTTAAAGACTTACTTGACACTGAACTTCTCTATGAAGTTAAGAAACCCGGCCCAGGTGAGAAAGTGGTGGGTCCACTCTTCAATCTCAAGTATTTGTGCTACAAAAACTTGGCATCAATGTTGGCGTCAGAGGATGATATCGAAGCTGCTATCGAGTCATATTGTGCCGCTTCGGAGCTAGATGACACCGATGTTACGCTTTGGCATCGGTTAGGGTTGCTTTGCATGCGAGCTAAGCGCTACGAGATGGCACTACACGCTTTCCAAAGAGGCGCAGATCGCAACCCTCGTCACTGGCCATGCCTTGACAAGATTGTCACGCTTCTACTAGGCCTCGATTACAAAGAAGAATGCATCTCTATAATCTATGATACCTTGCAGCTCGATCCTGGCTATTTACGAGGCCTAGCATATAGAAAACACATCTACACAGTCTTCCCATATATTAGAGACTTTATGAAATACTTAAACCCTATCTATGAATGGAATGAAAATGAGGATGAGCCTATAGACAAAGAGAGTGCTGAAAAATTTATAAAAGAAGCTTTGGAGATCCATGAGACTTTTATTGAACAGCAGAAAGCCGAGCAGTTTAAATATAAGCTGCCAGATTTAAAATTGAAGAAACCTATAAGTGAGTTTACTTGGCAATCTGTAGGAGACTCTCTAGTTCACATGCATCATTACATGACAGAGAATTTCTTCAGTCACGCCTGTTTCATTGAGCTGGTGTATGAGAAACTTGAAAAGGAAGCACCCGTGGAGATCTGTGAAGATGAAAAGCCAACAGAAGTAGAATCAGTTGAACTTACAGATAGTGAAATGAAAGAAAATGTGGAAACAGAAAATGACCAAGAAAATGTAGTAAAAGTGGAGAGTGAGTTAAACGAAAACAATAATTCAGATAAAGATAAAGTTGTCACTGATACAGAAAAATGTGAAAGCGACATAGAAATGATGCCCCCTGATACAGTTGAACAAAGAGGTGAAGGCGATGGAAAGATGAGCGACAACCAACCAGAGCCTAAGAAGAAAGCAGCAGTGAGACGTCGGGGCAGCGACTTGAGTTTCTTGCAGCAATGGGAGTGGTGCAACAAGCGCCGATCTGGTCGTAAAAAGCCAGTAAACAGACAAGATCACCTCAATGATAACATTTATGATACCTTACGCAGGATAGTGCCTTCTTGCTTGTCTCCTGAACTGATCAGTAAAAAAGAAAACCAGGCGAGAGATGTATCCCCTGACACAAAAGACCTGAACAAACTATTTGAAGAAAAAAATGAGGAACCGATGGAAATAAAAGATAAAAAACAAAATGAAGAGTATTTTGGCGCGGAAACTGAACAGAAAGATGTGAGTCAGTTTATAAATAAATACACAGAGACCAAAAGAGATATAATTGATATGCTGAAGGAATATTTGAGTGTATTAGCAGAAAAATGGAAACTGAAATGGCCGGAGGGGCTAGCACATACTTTTATTGAAGCAAATAAATGCTACAATAACCATATTGATGTGCCAACATGTACAGATGCAAATAGAGAAGAATTGATTCACTATGCCACTGTCAATATATTAGTAGAAGAGTTCTCCATCAATGAAAAATTTAATTTAACATCAGATGAAAAGGAGCCTCATGAGTTATGTGTGGTAGATGCTTTAGGAATCACACTTTACTTGAAACCTCATATCTTCACTGGCATCCAATGCCTTGAACTTATTTTACGTCAACTTTGGGCAAAAATGCATATTCACATCTTAAACAAGAAAGAAGATTTTGCACTAGATTGCTTGTATCAACTTTTATGTGAATTTGAAGCGATGGGAGAACACCAAGAGACATACAACCTCGAATTAGTAAACTTCACATTCAAGCCACTCATAAATGAAGCCGAGATATTAGCTAACATGAAATTTTTAGAGAGAAACAAGAAACTCGCGACTGTCATGGATTTGTATGAGAGAGGTAACTATGACGAAGTCCTAGCCATTTTAATAGACTCATTTGAGCATTTTAAAACCATGGCTAGGAACCAAGAGGAGGAGATGTCTTTGGACTTTGCTGTCCAGCTATCTCTCATCCTGGACACTTACTGGGCCGTAGATGATGTTGACAACTGCTATAAGTGGTCCCTGGTTTGTCTCCATGAAGCTCTTAAGCATTATTTCAGGTACACAACTGGATCACCAGAATATGATAAGTGGACTCTAACTGTTGTAAAAGTACTTTGCTGCATGGAACATATTCTCAGTACAGAAGGTCTAACATGTCTGGATTCCATTCCACGAAAAGATCTAAGTCAAGGATTGGAAGATCTAATTAGAATCATTGGACATCAGGTAGAAACTACTGCCTCAGATATGCCATTTGGTACTGTCACTCCTTGGATCATAATGCATTATATTTTGCAAAGAGAAGAGGACAAAGGAAAGGCTAGTATTGACAAAGATAAAGACTGCGAAGAAATTCCTAATCCATTGCTGATATTGTTTATTGCTCATGAGCAATTAGGGAACAGAGGATGGTGTTGCAAATCTGATGGGAAACTTCTCCATTTTATTTTAGACACAGTTGTCCCACGTTTAAGATCACCAGCCTTGTCTAATTGTTTGGAGCAGGTTTGTCAGTGCATGGAGCAATGTGTTTACTGCCTCTTTGGGCATCCAGGGAAGAAGAACAAGCTGTACAAATATCTAGTCGATCATAACGTCTCACCTCGTGAATTAAATTGGGAGAGAGCGCAGCAAGTTTACGAAATATTCAGGCCCCTAGAAGAACCAGAATTGGAAGGAAAAATATCTGGCATATCTGCTGACACAGAGGTGTTATTCCGTCGAATTTTAGCGCAGTTGCCGACTGAATACGACCCACATAAGTATGTTGCCGGCATCAAAAATTACATAAAAGGCACCGAGTATAAACTACCCATCGTCCCACCATTACTGCCTTTTAAAATGAAAGATATTTACTTCTTGCTTGGAGATTACTACTTTAAAAAGGAAGACGGAAAGCTGGCTGTTAAATATAACATTCTAGACGTCGTCGTCAACAAGGACCGATTAAAATCTTGGGCTGAGATCTCCCTGGCGAAGGCGCTTAATTTAGAAAGAATATTACATTCCTGCAAGAATCTAAATAATGAAAGAGAGTTCTTAAATCCTGCTAAGTCTATCATAAGATGTTTCAAACGAGCTTTGGAATTAGATCCCAATCATTGCACGATGTGGATTGAGTATGGAATGTTTGTGTACATAGTTCACTCATTCTGTTCACGACTTTTAAAGCAAGCAAGCGAGTCCCTTAGCATGGAAGATTTCGAGGCACTAGAGAAACAGAAAGAAGACATGTTAGACACAACACAAAAATGTTTCATGACTGTACTTAATGACCTCAACAGCAGCAACGATGGTGATAAATCTAACGAAGACTCCTGGTTACATTACTACATGCTCGGGAAAGTTGCCGAGAAGCGTAACAAGCCTCCATCTGTGTATTTAGACTACTACATGAAAGGCGTTAAAAGTTTACAGGATGCCGACGCGACTTACCCGTCGAAAATCAACTATAACACTCCTACACACCTTTGCGTAGAAGTTTTGGAGTTGCATTATAGAATGCATGCGTCCATCCTGAAATATATCGAGCAACACGAAAACAAACCAATACCTAATTCTGTAGGAAAAGTTTTCACGCACTGCATAGAGGCATGGAAGAACGGACCTTATATGAAAAAGCATAAAAAAGATGCCACTACAGAAGCAGAAAGCGTCAACATTACAAAAACTGAAGAACCTATTCAAGCAGCGAACATATTAAAAAGATCAATCAGTGATGTCGGAGAGGAAGAAACACAAGAGGCTAAACTATTGAAACTGGAATCGGCAGCTGCAAAAGTGCGAAGATCAGCTTCCTACGACACTGAAAGGCTAGCTCCTAAAGAAACGGTCCAAACAGAAGCAAAAGATCCTGCGAAAGTACTCGCTACACCCGTTAAAGAAAAGCCAGACGATTCAACTGCCACTAATCCAGGAGAAATTAAAACAAGTGAAGTTAGTAATAAAAATCAAGAAACCAAACTGGAGAAAATGGACACTGCAGATAAACCAGTCGAGGAGAAAGAGGATAAGACCAAGACTGAATCTGATAAGAAAGATAAAGACGACAGTTCTAGTTCGTCGTCATCTTCGTCATCAGAATCTAGTTCGAGTGATTCCTCCTCAAGCAGCAGCGACTCGAGCCGGGATAGCGCGGCGTCTGCCAGTTCAAATGACGCCAAGCCATTATCCGAAGAAGAAATCATGAAAATTGTCGGAGCCTGCTTAGATGCTCTGGAAGACTGCGCTAGCCGATTTCCGGCCCACTACAAAGCAATATACAGAGTAGCTCACTACCACTTCTATTATAGGAAGGGTAAAGACATAGAAAGATGTCGCGACCTTATGTTGACGACTTTTGCTGCTAGGTCCGGTCAGAAGCTAGCAGGGTTGTTTAGCGAGCGAAAGCCATCTAATTTCTTCAACAACATATGGAAAATACCACAAGCAGAAGTCGACAGGGCAGGAGGCTTCGCGTTTCACATGAGCCGCGCCGTTTTACTTACTATGGAAATACTAAAAGAAATCGATGATCACAAAACTTTACTAGACTTGAGCTTACAACTGCAAAGAATTCCAGAGCTTGATAAGAAGTATTTGCGTGATTCAGATAGAGAAGAACTATCTCAGCAAGCGTTCTCTCTTTGCGTGCAGTCTTTGAAGGGACAGTTGACGAAATTTGGTCAACAGCCAGACTTGAGGAAAAATAATGTAGAACAGCAAGCCTTAAAGAGCCTGATGCTCGATATATACAGAGCGTATCAAAGGGCTCAGAAGCAGCCGAACTCCAAGCAGTTCACCAACTTGCTCATAGAAGGCTACAAGCTACTCCATACGGAACAGGGCTCAGAAACCATGACGCATCAGTACTTTGTCGATCAAAGCATGAAATTCTGTCAGAGACACATACAGCAGTTGAAGTATGAAGCTACGCTCGCTAGTTTGGATAAGAGTCAGACTGCTCAAAAGAAACAGATAACGAAGCAATCTGTGGAAGGTCCGAAAGCGGCGACATCTACCGTCACGCCTACGACAAAATCGGACGTCAAACAATCAGCTTCCACCTTGACATCAACACCAGGCCTGCCTAAGATGTCTCCTCAGGAAATGGCCGCCGCTTTCCAGAATTACCTCCCGATAATGAATGACCCAGCACAGCAGACGGCCGCATTATTATCATACCTAAGCAGTATAAATCCTTACAGCAGCATTCCGTCCTTCCAGAAATCAATGCAATCAACTCTCCAGAGTCCATATCAAAACTCTTATCAAGCAGAGTTCTACAGACAATTTTTGGGGCAAACTTTAGCGTCATACCTACCGCCGCCAGCGAAGAAGCAGAAGCGAGCGCCTAAAGCTCCTAGCACGTCTAGGCCTTCCATGTCTCAGATGAAGACATCAAAGTCATTCACTTCTACAACAAAGTCTTTCACTTCTACAACGAAGGCAGCTTCTACTTCTGTGATAACGAGTCTCCAGAAGTCGATCTCTGCGCCGGTGGTACAAAAGTCTTCATCGAGTTTGGCTCCAAGTATGGGGACTGTGCTGCCGACTCTGCCTGCTTCGCTGACTGCGAATCTAACATCATACGGAGCGCCTCACTCGTCCCACTCGAGTATCCACACCACTATGCCGAGTCAAGCACATATGTCGTCTGCGTCTACAGTGAGCGCTGCAATACACACGAAGCCTCCGCTGCCGCATCAACAAGTCAGTCCCGGCAAGACGCTTCAGGAAAAACTAGCTGAACGGCAGAAACACCTGCCCAGCTCCAAATCTCATGAAATGAGTTCCGACAGACACAAGCATCCTTCGAAATCGACACAGGACATAAATGCATCTATAAGCAAGCTGCCTTCTTCGCTAACAATCACGAAGACTTCTAGCTCGAAGCAGGCTGTTCCTGTTAAAAAGTCCGATGCTAAGAAGTCTTTAACATTCAGTCAGCCCAAACCTCCACCCAAGCCTATTTCCTCTGACGAAATTATTGTGTTAGACGATGATTAAAAATATGTATCAAATTAGGATTACATAATTCAAGTGATAATTACTGTACACTTAACTGGGTAAAAGTATATTGCTGAGAATAAAAATGCTTTAAATTAGATTAGGTACTTTTATTTTATAGTAATAATAATTATTATAAATTACAAATATTATGTAGACATATTATTATAATTAAGTATTTACAATTTATACATTATTGAATGTAATATACATTTTCAAGTCTTACACACATGTACCTAGTAAAGCGCACAGGTGTTAGAGTGCTTTCACATTACATGTCTTTGTCGGGGATTTAGCCGTAATATATAATAGGGTAGATGACTGATGTTTATATCGTTGAAACCAATAGCTTTGATGAAGAATTTAAGTAAATATTGTATATTCATTGTTTTTTTTTTTTTAAATCGGAATGTTTTGATATATGAGCGTTTAAAGTTTTTGTTAGAGACAGCTCTGTCCCTTTCCCACAAAACAAAAAATGACGTCACGCCTTACTTGTCAGAATAGAATTTATATGGCGTACTGAGAAGTGACGTCACGATTTGCTGTTACGTCTCTCTGTCTAGCGTGATATTAAAATGCTTATAAGTTGCTTATTTTTGATCAGATTTTCATTTTCATTAATCAGCTAGATTTATGGGCCACATTTTAATAGGACAATAAAAAAAAACCAGTCATCTAGACTATTATTGCAAATGTCGCCGTTCCGTGTCTAAGCAGCCTTATAAAGCAAGTAATTTGCATCCATCTTCTCTGTAAGTCTGGACAGTTAAACCCTAATATGAAAGCGCCCTTCACTAGGAATGCGCATGCAGGCTGTTGTGGTTTTTATTTTGATACTAAAGTGGCGCTTTTAAACCTTTCCCTGGCCAGGCATAAATACATCCACATGCCAGGCACAAAATAACTTAAAAAAGAATTAGACTTTCGGTATAATCATTTGCTGATAAAAACGTTTTTTGTTTTTATGGACGCTATTTCTTCGACAAGTATTGGACGATATCTCGATACATCGATGGCGTATAGCTTGGCAAATGAGTCTTGGAATTTGTATTGTATATACATTTTCGCGCTGTGTCTTGGAACATTTTTTTTCTTTCCTAACATGCTGTAGATAATCACGAATTCATCCATTGATCTTCCTCCGATTTACTACAGGGTTACTAGTTTTTTTTTCTATGCAGGGCTCGCTATCACTAATTATGTATAGAGGACTGTAGCCGCCGTTGTATTAGTTAGTATAGTTTAGTATTGTATTATTTTATTTCATTGCACGTGCACGATACTAAAACAAGATGCGCTTCGGAACAGTAAGGTCGTAGGTTCGATCCCGTAGTAAAAAGTACTTTAATATTTACATACGGATTTAATAAAAAACATACCACAGGCTTTTATCATGAAAACCTACATATGTCCGAAGAAAAAGGCAATGATGGATGTGCTAATCTATACAGGCCGTGGTGTAGTGTCGCCCAATCATCCTTCAAAGGGAGGCCTATCCCTGATAGTGGGATGTTAAAGACTAGACCTGGTATGCCCTAAAACTGCATCCAGAATCAGCGATGGAAGAGCAGCAGCATCTTCTTGGTTAACGGTGGTGAGCATTCTGCGATCTCCAAGCCGCCTGCCAAGTGTGGGGATTATGGAGCCCCCCCCCCCCCCCCCCTATTAAAGGGGAGGCCTTCGTCCAGCACTGGATGTCCTCTGTCTTATGCTAAAATGCTGATGCAGTATTAAAATACACGATGCTTGAGAGCTAACACCACAATACTAAAAGACTTGTATCTACAAAATTGTTCCACGGCGTGCGTGATATTATCATGCCGGCGCTCCGTGCCGGTACTGGTAGAACGTTATCATGGCTCTGCTGAGGTTGGCGTTCACCGCGAGGGTGATCAAGTAGACGACCGCCAGGAATGGCAGCGGGAAGAGAATCACTCGAGCGTTGTGTAGGTGTGCCATGTCTGAAACAAATTAAAATATATTAAAGAGCCAAAAAATAATAATTTGGAAGCTGATGTGGTTTTGACACATTGACTTTTGACTGCCCAAATAAAGAAGTGTAATGTTTCAGTGTACTTATGTGAGTCTCTTTATTCAATACAATACTCTATATTTTATTGCAAACATTATGTAACTTATATAATACATGCAGATCTTATTTAGCACAATTTATGGACGTAACGACATAATGACACCATTGGGGTATAGCAATATTGTGCGGAGCGGCTCATTCTATTCCGTTGTTAATACATTTATCTGTAAAGAATTCGTCTAATATATATGTAACATTTCTTGACTTGACTAGTATTTCTTTAAGCACTTTTACAAATTTAGCCTCATCTTCCATGTCTTTAATCTGAACAGGAAGTTTGTTAAATATTTTAATTGCCATCGAGCATGGCCCCGAGCTATGTATTTCAAGTTTTGAGGTTGGTACGATTAATTTGTGTTTATATGTGGATCTTATGGGATAATATCGCTTATCAGATAATATCGCTTATATTTTGTAAAAAATTTGGGGTATTTTTTTACAAATTTGCAGGTTCCAAAGATGTACATCGATACAACTAATAATACTTTAAAACGAATGAAGTAGGGTCTATGGAAATTATTAATTATATTAATTATTATAATTATTCTGCCATAACTTAGGATTCACACCAATAGAAAACACTAATAAAGACTAGAACCACAATATATTTATCTACAATCATCTTATCTCATATTCAGTGCAAGCTAATTTGTATAAAAAGTATCGGTATGTATGGCGGAAGCCACGAGACGCCAATAAGCCAAGCGCTATGGAAAAATCGAGATACTGAGTTCTACAAATAAAGCAAAAATGTATTAGCTTGCACTGAATTTATAACATTCGGTTGTTACAGGTATATCTACGTCTAGACACGTGTTTTAGGGGACTGAGTCTCCTCGTTTCACCAATGGGCCATGCATGTATGGGAAATATCCTATGCTTTTTAAGTTATTGGACAACTTGCATAGT
Source organism: Erannis defoliaria (assembly GCA_905404285.2). Taxonomy (NCBI): domain Eukaryota; kingdom Metazoa; phylum Arthropoda; class Insecta; order Lepidoptera; family Geometridae; genus Erannis; species Erannis defoliaria. Next base: position 1,493,509 of record FR990066.1, on the reverse strand, counting down.
TACTTACTGTTATACCCTAGAAATGTGATATATAGATAATAGGTGACTGCAGCCAACCAAAAAGTGTTGGACACGAAACATGATATGAAGCCGGCTTGACCCAAGAGATCTGAAATAGAAAAAATAAATTGTGTGAAAAATACGTAAATTTATTTATTTACACATTACATCTATGCAAAGTGTGGTGCAATAAATCATGCTAATAATAATTATTATCTAAATACAATGTATTAATGTATTAGTACATTTATTCCTATATATGATGTTACATAACTACTGAACTACGAGTACATATAGGGACTATCGCGTAAATAAATTTTCACAATTAACACAAAAAATATTCACATTCGTTCCACCACGGAACTTTGCAATGAAACTACTGCTAGTGAATCATTTACGTAATTGTTCCTTGCTCTAGTCTCATGGAACTACCGCGCTAAATGGAACTACTGCATCTGCAAGTATACCTACCATAAATTACACTTTTAAAGGATTTTCATCACAGTTAGAAACCGCTGTATTTGAACTAAAATAAATAAAACAGTATTACATCGGCCCATCCAACAGCTATTGACTGCCTTCCATGACAGACACACATCTCGGTTCAAATTCAACATTTCTATCTTATTGCATCGAGGATAGATATAAGAATAAGTATATATTTATTGCTAAAAACACGAGGAACAACACTAAAATAAAACATAACAGTCGTTGTTCGGAAATAGGGGTACGCTCAGCGCTGTATCAGCATTCAGCATATCAGCATTAATCGACAAACATTCACATATTTTATAATATTAGTGTGCTTTTATGCCGAAAAGATGAATGTAAGTATATGAAACATAGAAAGAGAATGCCATACTCAAATAGAGATAGCCTTCACCACATTCATAATGGATACAGAACAACCTGCTTCCACCCATTTGCTTCCCAACAGTTTGTCTATTGCTTACTCTGTCTATGTAACAATATGTTACAATAAGTAATCCGATCAAATGACTGAAAAAACCCATTACATACCCAAACACTAATGCATAATACTTACGAGTCATGTTTGCCCCAACTGTAAAAAGAACAAAACATGCAAACAAGAGCAAAATTTGAATGACAAGGAAAATATTACATTGCTTTTACTCACTTGTAAACAAAACAATTTGGACACAATGCAGCAGCGACAGGGGAGGGAAGAACGCATTTATATGGACGTCGAATGCGTAGCCCCACTCCACGTCGGGGCCCAGAGGGTCCTTTCTTAAATATCTATTGCACAAGTACCTGCAAACATACAGAGAAAATCTCACAAACTTTGAAAGAAAAAATTTACTGAAATGTTTAATTTTTCAAATTAATCAGTTTTTCCTAGACATCCTCCTAGTCTAGTCTCCTTCCTAGTCTGTTACGGATTACAATTTTGTAGTTAGTCCTGACAGATCATTTAGTGAATGGTACAACAATCAACTTTTTTTACATTTTAATGAGCTTGTATACTTTAATCTCACGCCTGATGTTAACAAAGTTCATTTAGACTGAGTGGCCAGCCCATATGTCAAAAACAAGTTAAGTTAAAAAAAGGTTTTAATTTAACTTGTTTATGTTTAAAAAAAGGTTTTAACTTAACTTGTTTATGTTTAAAAAAGGTTTTAACTTAACTTGTTTATGTTTAAAAAAAGGTTTTAACTTAACTTGTTTTTGACATATGGGCTGGCCACTCAGCCTATATGAACTTTGTTAACATCAGGCGCGAGATTAAAGTCTATACAAGCTCATTAAAATGTTAAAAAGGTTGATTGTTGTACCATTCACTAAATGATCTGTCAGGACTAAAATTATCTGGATCACTTTTCATTTCAATTATTATCTTGTTATTATGGTGCAAAGGTTTTTCTCCCCTCCTTCCATATATCTATTAGGTGCTATGATGGGACAATCCTTAGAGCATTGATCATTGCATTTTTTATTTCAATATGTGAAGAAACATATACTACTAAAATTGAAAAAGCATTTCATCATCATTCATTGACAGCCATAAAACGTCCACTGCTGGATAAAGGCCTCCCCCTTAAATAGAGGGGTGTTGCCATAATCCCCACGCTTGGCAGGCGGCTTGGAGATCGCAGAATTGTCACCACCGTTAACCAAGAGGGCGCTGCTGCCCGTCCTCCGGTGGGTCTGGTTGTAGTTTAAGGACATATCTACCCAAGTCCTAAAAAGCATTTACTTGAACCCAATGGGCTGTTGAAGGATTTATTTATACTGTGTTAACATTTTAGGAGATCTATTGTTTCTATATTTCGCATTAAAATGATAATGCACATACCAGAATATAGTAGAAACAAGGATGCCAGACCCGATGAAGTCTACAAACACAACAAATATAGTGAGTACAGCTATCTGTGAAGCGTCGCGCATGCCCATCGCGAGTCCGAAACATATTGACGATACTGGAACAGAAAATAAAATCTGTATAAACTTCTGCCCTAGAACGATGGATGACATTTGCAATGGTTTTGATATGACTTTTGGCCTGCCTGTGATGGTTGACTATGTTTTTTTAATGCAATGGCTTGACAATTCACGCGAGACGTTTGGTGGTAAGCATCACGTCTGCCTATAACAGTAGCAGTGCCAGAATTGTGAACTTACAAACAAAACCCTGCGCCGCACTGCACTGTGCTCATCATTCTAAGATGTCAGAATGATGAGCAGAGTGTCAGGTATGTCAGAGGCCTTTGGGCGGCACATTAACTCTGACACTAGGGCTGGCCATTCAGCCTATACAAGCTTACTTTTTTTATTCAGAGATATTAGATGTCAAATCTTTTCATGCCTAGTTCTATGGTAACATTGCCTTTGAAACTGAAATACAGTAATGCTGAAATAGTTAAAATGAATTTCCACAAAGTAACAAAGAATCAAACTCATATCTGCAATAGAGTCCAACCACAAAAAATGGTTTTGTAAACTATTTGACAGTTATGAAATATGAATAATATTATTTTTTATACCTACGTGTAGTTGTAGGTACTATACTATTGCTGCGTTCCGTAATGCGCAAAAAAATTTTATAGTCACAAAATATAAGGGCTTTGATTTGATTGAGTAATTCTTTTGACTTTGGTCTGATTCGCGATATAATCTCTTTTAGCGCATTACGGAACGCAGCATATGTAAGTTTACCTAAGTAAACTACACCAGTTGTCAATTTTGTATTCACTTTAATGTATGTTTGACTCAAATGTCCACTGTGGGGTAAAATAGTAAAGTAATCCATGTCCTCTTGAACACAATATTTTATAATTATGTATAACATTTATGACGAAAATTCATCAAGATACTTTCAATAATGTTATTGTGAAAATGTTAATGGCCAACTGGATTGTACACAATGACTTACCAAGCATCCAAACACTGAGAAGGACTAGGAATGCTGGATCATCCCGAGCAAACTGAGATTTTGTGTCTGAAACAGTACAAGTTTAGAGGTCAAATTGAATCTTCAATGTATACACAGTCACAGCAATGTCCTAAGAGTTAGAATCTTCTGGGATGTGTGACCATTATTAAATGTTTTTAAAATTCATGATTTCATCATTTATCAGTGGAGAAAAGTAAAGAAAATAGTAAAGGCAATACTGGTTTCAGTATGATACAAGAGGTTAATTTAATTAAGATTGTATAGCAAACACAGATTGTATATCATAACTAGGCTACTATATAACATCGGCTTAGGCTATTGGATGGTTGTTGATATCATGAAGCAAAATCTGTAAGTATCATCTCCGTAGCTACTAAACACTTTAAAAAGATACTCACGCTTCCTATAATTGAAGTTCCTAAACACTTTTTGTGGTGACACAAACAAATAGATCATCTGCCAGGCCGCAAATTCGAAGTCCATTTGATTGAATTTGAATAACCTTTTCAGGTACTTGTATCGCTTGACGGAGGCGCTGGCTGTAGTGGGCTGGTAGTTGGCAGGAGCTGGTAAGGGAGACGTACTCCGAGGATAGTTATTGAAGCTCGGTGTAGGTGATGTAGAGTACTTCATCTTGCTAACCTAATTGTCTTCTTGTGTAAACGTATCTGTCCAAGTTTTGGCACTTAATGAATCACAAGCTGATATTTGAGCATATATGCTGTGTAAGTATGTCGTTATTATGCTAGTAGTTTTAATATCCCATTTTTTCTATAAAACTGAAATGAATTTGTGAATCACGTAAATACATATACGTCAAACAAAATGAATGACATTGACAGCTAACGGCATTGAAAGCTGTTTGACATTATGTAAATTTTTCTTCATTCCTCCAAAGAAGATTATGGCGGCTCACTTTGTAAATTTGCCAGTGTTGAGTTTTTACTTTATACTGTTATAAGTAAGTCAAGACATAACGTAGGAGTACACGTAGGTTACACGTCACAGTCAAATTCATAAACAGTACATCGCAGTCAAGTTCAATCAATCCCTAGTAAAGTTGTGGTACCTTCATGGAGGTATAATACGCTTCGTATTTCCTGATTTAGAGGGTAGGTCCCCTGGGTAGGGTAGGGGGGTAGGGTGGGGCCTTTCTTTGATTAGGGACGTATAAGAGAGAGAGCTAGATCCTCCAAGGTACCTTTACTACATGCTAGCTTGATGGGAGCTATAGTCTGTGAGCCGACTGCAGATTTGCCTACGTCACATGATATCATCTTGGGATACTTGGCAGAATGTGGGAAAATATACGGAGATCCCACCAAGAAAAAAACAGCACCGGGAATTAGCCGGAACCATTACGAAAACCTCCTATAACCATACCAATTTTAGGGGGTCATTTACGTCATATGATAGCACTTCGAAACTCATGGCATCATAGAGTGCTTCACTAGTAGATGGGGGCTACATATAAGTCTGCCAGCGCGCAATCAGCCGGAAGTACCAGACAGACGACTTCAAAGATAACGATTTTAGACGTCAACCTACGACATATGATATCACTTCAAAACTTGTAGTATCATGTAGTACTTGATTAGTAGAGTAGGGCTATGGAAGTCTGCCAGCGCGCAATTAGCCGGAAGTACATGAAAAACGCCCTGAAAGGTGAATAATAAGAAATAAGAATCCAAAAATCGCATAGATAGAATAAGTATAGACAGCTTAAAATAATGTACTAACGAAGTGTAAGCATATATCCCTCTATAAAGGGGGAGGCCCCCGTCCATCGTCCAGCAGTGGACGTTTTATGGCTGACGATGATGAAGTGTAAACACAGGTATTATTATTCTAATGAAAAAAAATACATAACCAGAAAATGGACTCCAGACCTTAGAACCATAAGAGCACTCAAAAACGACTATTTTTAAAGCTACTATTTTTATTAATACGTATCAATCGAAAAAAAACATGTTTTAGAAAATAGAATGAAATGCGGCTACATGATAATTTCGTGTTCCCGCCAAAACTGCATAAAAACCAAAATATAAACAGACCCTATACCCACAGAAATTTCTTAATTACCTACGCAAAAGAAAGGGGTTGATGTTGAATTATTGATTTTAGCAGTTTGAGTGTAGGTAATATAAAAAGTATGTAGGTAGGTTAGTACCTAGTACTAAGTAGGTAGGTAAGTATTTTTTTTATGTTTCATTCGTATCTCCTAAACATACGTACACTAATAGTTGTACCTATAGTTCGGCCTAAACTGAAATCTCGCGAAGTTCAGTATAACAACATTTTATATAACCATTGGTTGTTATATAAAATGTCGTTGGCCAATTAAGTTAATTTATTAGAAATAAAAAAAATTATGGGCAATAAATATACTTTAAAATAAGTACAACGGTTCGTATATAAACCTCGTCGAACAAATATAGGTATAAACAAACGCCAATCTTCTACCGTAGGTACACGGTCTCCGTCATTCCTACAGTAGACTGAGATGGTGAGAATAGTTTTCGGGCTTAGAATACGGGGCTACCCCAGTAGAGTCGGAGAACTTCGCTTCGCTCGGTCAACAATCTTAGACCTTCTTTTAAAGGCTCGAAGCTATACCTATCTAGCAATAGGTGCAACATGAAAAGGTACCTAACGCAAGTATAGAGAAAAATTACAAGCGTAATACAATCATTTTTATTTATTTAGTTATTACAAAATACTTAACCTTATTATAAATAGTCAGTTCCTTATCTTAATCACAAAAATAATGGTTATTTTTTAAATTAACACTTATCATAGGTAACAATTAGTACCTACCTACCTATTCGTTGCCAAATAATATAATTAAGTACAATTTATTTTATATAGTTCTTACGTCAATGTATAAAACAGTATTTAATTAAAAGTTTGTAAACGATAGTAGTACAGGTATGGCATTATTCTTACAGCTACTGACAATGGTAACTGATTTGAGTAAAGTGTTCGTATAGCTTACAGTGTCACAGGTTTAACAAATGTTATCTAGAACAACTTCATGGTATGGGACATTGAAACAAAACATGGTGGTGATATTCTAATAATTACTGAGTTATTTGCAGTAAAGTAAAACATATTCCTGATTATTATAGTGCAATAAAATAAACTTAGCACCATTATAATAATGAGCAATCGAGTTTGACTAAAAGAGCCACAAACTCTCGCGCTTTTTGAAAAGGGTAAATTTACGGTCGACGCGTTCACCGTGTACACCGTTTTTTTTCTATTTCTTGCTTATAACCTCGTTGGTTCATGTGCATTTTAAACAAAGCGAACCTTGGAGCATTTACACTGAAGCGAACATTTCCATAAAAAATATATTTAGTTTAAAGCGCCTGATTAAAATGTTTAGCAATATCATTGGTACCTAATGAATCCCGAAGCATAAAATATACAGGGCTTTAAGCTTGGGGAGTACCTATTTAGCCAAAAAGAGATTATTGTAAAGAAAACAACAGTTTAATAAAAATAAATACTAGAAAAATAAATGGAACACTAGTTTTTTTTTCGCTGTTTCGGAGTTGGGCCCATTGTAAAACTTGTTCACAGTGATGAACACAATAACCTCCTTTCGTCAAAGTACACTCAAGCCTATCAAAATACTACCAGTATTTATTTCTGAGCTAAAAAATCAAACAATTTTTTTTGAAACTAAAGTTAAGCTAGGCAGTAAGAAATTACTGGGTATGAAGAGATTTGACACCTAATATCTCAGAGTGACGAGCGTAGTGCAGGGCAGCGCAGTATTTTGTTCGCAAGTACACTGCAAACGTAATGCTTGCTACCAGGCGAACGTCTCGCTCGCCTCGTCACTCCATTGCGTTAAAATATAGATTCCTGAAAGCACCTCTCGTTGTAGTTAATGCAGTATGTTCTGGTCCAGCCAGTGGTTGTATCTGGTGACGCGGGTGTAGACGCCGGGGTACCCGGGCTCGCCACACTTGTTGCCGAAGGAGACCACGCCGATCTGCGTCCAGCGCCCGTCGACCTGCAGCATCAGCGGCCCGCCGGAGTCACCCTGGAACCAGCGGTGGAGTTTATAGTGGGTCGACCCTGGAAGGGTGATTGGGCCATATTCCACAATGCTAGTTTGCGCCGGTTCGTGTGGATTCACGTACGTCATTGAATTTCTTTTACAGACATATCTTATTCAGTTTTTCTCACAATGTTTTTGTTCACCTAAAATCCAGTGACCCGAGTTTCTAAAACGTACGTAAATTATGTTGACCCTTTAGTAGGATCCACGTACGTTCTTGGGTCCGTACAATACATACAACCTCAGGATTGTGAAGCGCGTATAACCCGGCGAATCAACACGAAGTGGGTACCTACTCCGGCTGCAACCCAACGCAGTAGGAAATCTTTAGAAAATTACGGTCTCGTAAAATCGCCCTATATGCCGAACGGCATCACTTCTATCACTGTCTCACACCTGATTCAATTGGAAGAGACATGTAAAATCTTTTTATGGTGCCCTCATCGTAACCTGAGACTCCAGTACTTGTATTTAAATCTCTTTGGATCAATGCGATGCGATCGTAGAATTACCTGACAAGCATCGACGCCTCCCCTCGCGTATCCTGCACACAGGAAGGTGTCCGTGATCGGCTGGAAGTAAGCCTTGTCGCACTCCTCGTTCCTCCACACCGGCAGCTTGGCTTCCAGCTGCTTGGAGCTCTCTCCGCCGCCGTACCTGGTGGTGCCCCAGCCCACGACGGTGGCCAGGGACCGCTCGAAAGTCCGGTGAAGCTGCTCGCCTTGTGGGAGGCAGATTGGGATCACGTATTTCGACTTTTGGATGTTTTCTGAAAGAAACAAGTTGGACAATCTTGGGTTGAGAAAGATGAGATGGTTTGGCTTCTGAAAGAGTTTTGTAAGACTTTGTACTTTGATTATAGAAAGTGTAACAAAAAAGTTCAACAATACGGAAGGCTATGTATGTGTAGGCATTTTGTCCAAGGTCAATGAACTTTTTAAAAAGAACAGCTGATTTTTTTTCCGCGATTTCAGTGTTGGCCTCATAGTAAAAGTTGTTCATAATGATGAGTACATACATACGCTTCCGTATTGTTGAACCTTTTTGTTGTTCACACATTGTTCAATAATTCAACATTTTTCTCGTCTTCGTTTCGACTTTAATTTCCGTGGGGCTGAAATATTTGGTTGTGATGATTGAAGATTCTGTGATGAAGTGGACATGGGTATGGCATTAAACTGTAACCAGACCCACCGGAGGACGGGCAGCAGCGTCCTCTTGGTTAACGGTGGTGAGCATTATGCGATTGCCACGCGTGGGGATTATGGCAACACCCCTCTATTTAAGGGGGAGGCCTTCGTCCAGCAGTGAACGTCTTCTGGCTGACGACAATTGGAGATTCTATCAAAGATTACGTTTTTTTCCTTTCTTTCTTTTCTTGTCTTATCTTTTAGGTGAGTATTACACTTGAGTATTTGACTACAACCTCGGCTAATGTTAAACGTAGAAAATACAGTCTAAGATGGAGTATCCACGCCTCTAGAAAAAAAACATTATCTCGTGACAGTCGGGACTTGACAAAAAAAAAAGACTTACACAACCCCTACTAAAACCCCTTGTTCCAAAAAGACCGAAATAGTTAATCATTGTATTTTACCAGCCAGCACCAGCACAGCGATGTCGTTGTAGAAGCCGACCCTAGAGAACTGCTCGTGTGCCCTGACAGCTGTCACGCGGACCGTCACCGGCCGCGACGGCTCGTCGTCTCGCGCCAGGTCCACATCGCCCAGCCGCACCGAGAACTGACGCGGGGGAAACCTGGAACCGACAGTTTCTGGTTAGGATAGATGCCTTCTGCCGCTGTGCTTATAGGAGTCACTTAAAAAAAATGAAAATCTGATCATAAATAAGTAACTTATAAGCATTTTAATATCATGTTAGACAGAGAGGCGAAACAGCATATCGTGACGTCACTTCTCAGTACGCCATATAAATTCTATTCTGATAAGTAAGGCGTGACCTCATTTTTAGTTTAGTGGGAAAGGGACAGAGTTGTCTCTAACAAAAACTTTAAACGCTCATAGATCAGAACATTATTAACGAATTTGAATTATTTTTTCAATAAACATACTATATTTACTTAAATTCTTCATCATACTCGTAGCTATTGGTTTCAACGATATAAACATCAGTCATCTACCCTATTGCAGATTAGGTTAGCTACGACTATATTGGTGATCATGATGGGAAAAATGATTAGTAAGTAGCCGTACATCTTGCTGCAGCCACGAAAAAAAAGAGTACAGGATAATAATTGTATAGGATAAGTAAAAGAAGTAATAGTAATCCTTATCCTATACAATTTTGCTGCACAAGGAATAAAAAAAATATAGGTAAGTAACTAGATACTTACGGTCTCTGCTTAGAGTCTCTGGTGCAATGAGCAGCAGTGAGCACGTGTCGCTTGTTGACCAGAGTGCCTCCGCACCAGAACTCGCGGCGCTTGCTGCCGTGCAGGTAGATGGCTGCCATCCACGGCCACGCGCCGGGCTTGGACTCCGTGCCTCCGACGATACGTCCTCCTTCGTCTTCTTTCTGGCCACATTCTGGAAATACATGGAAGAACTTGTAATGTTTACTGGTAGTGCCCGAAATTAAATAAGCAAGCTGCTTAGCCATTATGTAATGATTTTATTTATTACCAAAGCACATTCCACAAAAATATGTATTATTTGCAGCCACGAATAGAAATTAAAAAAACTGTTTTTAGAATTTTATTAAGGCACACCAGAACGGTATTATAAGTACTGCGATTAGATTTGGAGAAACTAATCGTTAATCGTGTATTGGGTAGATAGAATAAATAAATCAGCTCTGATATTATGAACACGCTAGACCATCTACTAATAGAGTTCAAGCAATAAATCAAAGCTTACCATCCGGATCTACGACATTGGAGAAGTTTGTGATGACTGGCGGTGGCACAGTGTAGAAGGTCGTTGTCCTGACAGGTCGCGGAGTAGTTGGCACAGGACGCGGTGTGGTGGCTACTGTCGTGGCTGCTGTTGGCTTTCTGGTGGTGGCAGGGCTAGGGATGGGTTTCGGCTTCTTGGTAGTCAAGACTAGAACAGCAGACGGCCTTTTGGTCGTCACTGGCTTTGGTTTCTGCGTCGTAACAGGGACTAGATAGGTAGGTTTCTGAGTCGAGGCCACTACAGGCCTTTCTACCGGTGAAGTAGTTGTGACAATTGCGTCTCTTGGACAACAAACTCCTGGCACAAACAATTCTTTGAAGCAAAGTGATTCTCGGAGAGCCACCAAGTTTAGTAGCAGTTGAGGACAGTTTCTTAAGTCTTCACAAACACCCTCTTGTCCATCTGGAGTGGTGCAAACTTTGTCATCGTTTCTATCTATTTCGGATGTCGCTATTTTGGTAATTGGCGCATCTGGTAGTACCTTCGGCAAAGCTTTCTTTACAATTGGAGCAATTTTATCAGTTACGTTCCTTCCTAAGACGTTTTTGCTGATAGTGTAGAAAGCTTGCGGAAGCTGTTTTAAATTAGTATTGTTCTCATCATCTTCATCCTCATCGTTTACCATATCGACGAGGTAATGTCCGACAGTATTAATGGCACCTAAAGTTTCAGATATCTTCGTGAAAGCAGAGTCTGAGAGCAGTCGCCCATCGCTGGAAACTTGAGTTTCCGATGGGATGTGATCAAAAGACGATCTGCCATCGTAGTTTTGTGGGAATTCTTGTAAATTCTGAAGTGGCCGAGACCCGAAGGGACCTGTGTTGTAGCTGACAGGTTGGTTCATGTACTGTGCACTCATTGAGGGTTGGTTCGAGTACTGCGCATCCACAGAAGGTTGGTTCACGTAAGGTGCACTGATGTACTCCGGAGATCTTTTCCTGGGTGCCGGGAACTGATGCCATGGCGGGTTGCTCTGCTGGAGATGAGGGCTGGGCCAGTTACTCGACGCCTGGGTGAAACTGACTGGAATTTGAACTGGTCATTAGAACAATGTTGGGTAATTGACGGTGGACATGGTGATGAGCTGAATGATGCGTACCTACCCGGGTGATGCGCAGGATATTGGCAACTTGTGTTCGAAGATAGTAGGAGGATTCCTGAAACAAAATAAATTTGATTTAATAAAGATGTTGAGACAATAAAAGTACGATACGTATTATCAAAATCAGTCAAGACTCCTCCAAGAGTCTTGCGATTTCACTTATGCGTCTTTACTTTTTTACACACTCACGTCGACACATACCTGATAGTTTACATATACTTTACTATCAAATATAATATTAAGGTTTTTTAATACAATCAAGTGACGAGACGAGCAAGAAATTCGCCTGGTGGTAAGCGTCACACCTGTCACTAACAGTAGCAGTGCTAGAATTGTGAACTTGCGAACACAATCCTGCGTCGCACTGCACTGCGCTCGTCACCCTGAGATATTAGATGTACCCAATAATTTATCTGGTAACATAAAACTTAATACTAAGGGTACAGTATCTACTACGGTTAATACTATATCGGACTTATCCGTGATAGTAAAAAGATTATGGGCTTCGTCAATTTTCGAGTTTCGTGAAAACGAAATCTCAGACAAAGAATAGATATTACCTACTTTAATTATTGTACCTAAACTGTAGCTAGGTACTTAGGTACTTTCTATCTACCTAACTAACACTCATTCTATTTATCAACTAAAGAGTTAGACAATCCAAATGCTGAAGTCTGAAGAGAGACATCAGCAATTTAACAAAAAAAGAAAAAGAGTTAAACAGAATTACCTTAGTATTTTTACCATTTCATTCAAAATGTTTAATGCTCTGATAAAATCATGGAGGATGTAGAAAACTCTCATAATTCAGACACTCAAACATTATACATTCAGCATAAGGTCCTTACGAGTTCTAATCAGTTAGCATCCTTTTAGGGGCATATTCTGTACATCAAAACAAACAACTTTAACTATGGGGTTAACATTGAAATGGGGAAAAAAATACAGCCATACATTTTGCCCAAGGTCGATGAACTTTTTGTATGGAGCAGCTGATAGTTTTTTCGCGATGTCAATGTTGGCCCCATAGTAAAAGTTGTTTGTTTTGATGTACAGAATATATACCTTTATGCTAATTAGAAATAACTCTGTATACAGGTGTATAGGTATATTATACCAACTTTAAATAAAATTCTGTAAGTAAATAAAGCGAGAGCGAAAATTAAATCTCAGTTACGTACGGGACGTTTCGCTGAACATCAAAGTGAAAATTCGCAAATAAACATTTTTTTATTCCACTGGATAAGCAATTGGGCAATGAAGTTTCCAAGTTTTAGGATGAGTTATTTTGGGCAGAATAACATCGCCCACGAGTTTGGACCACCCCTCGTTAGTTGCGAAAACAAGTGAAAGTTTATTTTTGACTTGTTTAGGCTGTAGAAATGGAAAATATTACGTAATGCGTGGGTAACGTACCTTTACATAGGAACAATGATAATAAAATAACATCTATAATTCTGGCTAGTAACAAAACTTACAGTTGCAGGGCTAAAAGAACGTACAATCGAGAGTTTCAAAGGAATTACTACCAATACCTATAGACTCCATGCACGTTTAAAAAGAAGAATGTTTTCAATTCGGTTGTATTTTTTTAATGTTTGTTACCTCTGAGCTCCGTCATATAAAAACGCTTTGGAAAATATAGTTGTACTTTCAGATTTATCAAAATCGGTTCGATAGCTTGGTTTTTTAAATCAATGTACTGGAAGTGTGCGTGTGCACTGAGTGAGCACCTTCTGAAAACAGTTAATAATATTATCTAAATCTAGACATTGTAATGGAATTAAATTCTTTAGTTGGTTAGTAGGAAATCGGGCCTGTTGAAAGTGGAGAATTGAGTGAGCACAATTAACTATTTGTAAAAGTTTAAATAAGGCACTATAGGGGCCTGTAACTGAAGACCATAACTCTACGCAGGTTTTACTAAAACTAGTACACAAGATGTTCTGTGTAAACTTCATACATTTGCATATCTCGCCGGTCCTCTGGGAGAACTGAGTGAACTGAAGTGAGTCCACATACAATGATGTAAGTATTGTTTTATAAATAGAAATATTGGTTTTACAATTGTTTCAGAGCTTTTACTAAATAACTTAAATATGATTAATTGTTGACAGAAGGCTCGGAGGAACTAGCTCTCCTGGGTATATAATCAAAGACAGAAGGTGCTCACTCAGTGCACACACACACTAACTGGAAAATATATGTCATCCAAGTAAACGAAATGTAGAAACGTGATTGCATAATAAATAATGCATGCATGTTTTTTTATATACTCACAAAAAAGCTGACTGACAACAATTGTTTTGTTGCCTGTCAGCTTTTTGTTAGTTTTTTTTTGTACTTTCGATGATTTGTTATTTTTCAAAACAAATCATGGAAAGTAAAATTTTAATATGAGCACAAAATAAATAACGAACTTATAAACATTTTAGTTTCATGTTAGACAGGGAGGGCACTATACTAGGTATATGACGTCAAATTTCACGACTCCAAACAAATGTTAACGTATAGCCATATAGTGTTGCATGTTTTTCTATTGTTTTGTTATAATTAAATTTACTTGTGTTTTTTTGTGATTATATTACTTACTTGCCTAATTTCCTTCTAACTTCAAAAAGGAAGAGCCTGGAGCCCACGACACAGGTCACGCTAGTGTGGGATCCAGTGCACACCGACAGATCATCTATTGTTTTTCCATATATATCTGTTACTGCTAAGGTGTTTCTGTTTAGTGCTTAAGAATTTTATAAAATAAATTTATCTTATCTTTATCTTATCTTATCTTAATTCTATACTATGCACGTGTTTTGCTAGAAAGGACAAGGAAAGGACTCCCTCCCAAATACTTTGAACGCTTATATTTCAGAACTTTACCAGCCGATTTCAATTGATTTTTTCGACGTAAGCATCAGACTTTATCCTATTATTTTTAATAGTTGAAACACATGCATATTCCCTATTGTTTGAAGTCAGTTGTATGTCTCCCCCAGGGGGGCACGTCATGCAGGGGAGACACGAGACCGTCACCGTTTTTTTTGAACAGCTTGTGCTAAATAAAGATCTGGGTACTGATGCAATGGTAATGTGAAGGCGTTTTAGGCTTTATCTCTTACCATCAGAAGAGCGTCGTCTTATTACTTATTAGTAGGTAAGTCCTTAAAATAAAAAAATAAAAAATCATCAAGTGGCGAACCGATAACCAATGGGAAAGAAGTGTTTTAGAGTGGAGACCATGAATAGACAGACATAGTGGATGCCCTGATACTCGATGGAGTGACGATATACATAGGACAGCTGGCAGTGGTTGCAAGCGGGTAGCTGAAGATCGGGCTGAGGGGCGTGCCTTGAGAGGCCTGTGGCTGATTATGATGATGATAATGAAGTACGAATCGGGCGAGTACCCGAGACCGAACACCGGGTGAGTACTATGGATTCCAAATCGAAAAAAAAATACTCACAAATCAACAACTCAAATATAGTAACTATGCGTGTTTTGGTATACGGAGCCCTCTGTGCGCGAGACACACTCGCACTTGGCCGATTTTGTATGTTTAATTAAATAATTAACACACTGCATTATGTAGACGTGCACTAAGTTCTTCCGCTTTTATTCCGTGAATTGAAACCGAGTTGGATTACTTAAGTCGTTTATTTGCGTTTAGCTAATTGATTTAAAATTGACCATGTAAGAGCCATTAACGTATGCTCTAAGGTATAAGAGCTTACATAAGAACATAATCAAAGAAAACAGAACATAACTGATAAATAATGACCATGACGAATCAAGATAATTCGTACAAAGAAACATAAATGTTTAACTAGAGCGCCCCGCGGTTTCACCCGTGCTTCTTGGGATAAAAAGTAGCCTATATTTTTTTCCAAAGTATTAGCTACCTCTATACCAAATTTCATACAAATCCGGTCAGCCATTTTTTTTTTTTTTTTTTTTTTTTTTTTGTTGTTCCGTCTATACTTCCTCCGACACAGGTCGGAGACATTGTTAGACCAAACATGTTGCTTACGCTGTTTAATGTGGTTTTGAACTGATCGGCAAACAAATCACCTTTTTTTTTTTTTTTTTTTTTTTGTAAAATAAGTACACAAATCAATAAAAGTATACAGTAAATTATCCATTTTTTTTTCTTTTTCTCTAGTGTTTTTTTTTTTTATTATTTTTTTTACCTTTTTTTTTTTTTTTTATTTCAGGTCTTATTAGGTCAGCCATTTCAGCGTGAAGGAGTAACAAACATACACACACACAGACAAACTATCGCATATAATTTTAATATGATGTAGCAGTATCTAGTGATGTGGACAATCCGGATAGAGATACAGCTTTGAACACATTTGACGGATAATCCGACTAAATCTTCTTTAAGCCAGGATGTATATTCAAAGTTTTTGGACGCCTTTTTCCGACAAAAATAAATCCCAAAGCCAACCAACCAACCAACTTGATGCAAAATGAGAAGTAGGTAAACGAAGAGGTGTAAATTTTTTCGCTATTCAATTACCCATCTGTCCTATCCTACAGAGATGGATGCAAAGAAAGCCGCAAGAGATGGTGAAAAACCAACTGTAATAGTAGCTGACCAGTAAAAGTACCTTCCAAACTACTATAGTATAGTAGGTAATTATATTATCTTTGTTCCAATTGTTCCAAACAAACGAAGAGGTATGGAAAGCGGAAGCTATTATTTACTCCTTAGGTCTAACATGGTTTCCATTTTAGGTGTAATAAGTTGTATATACTCGTATTTCATCATCAATCTGCTGAACACAGCCCGCTCCGAAGCCACGCCACTCAGCCCGATCTTCGCATTTCCGCTGCCCACCATTGCCACTAACTACTTGAGGAATATCCGGCATAAACGTAAACTGGCCAGACCTCACTCACCAGTTATTATGGCAAAACGAGAGAGAAAACTGATCGCCTAATAATGCATTCGGAGAAACCCAGTTTTGATCTTATTTGTCGAGATGGTCAAAAGCTTTCGTGTGGGCATTACGTTTGTTTGCGTAACAAGTACAATGAAGGATGCGAACAAAACTTTTATGAG
The DNA here is from genome assembly GCA_905404285.2 of Erannis defoliaria. Lineage (NCBI taxonomy): Eukaryota > Metazoa > Arthropoda > Insecta > Lepidoptera > Geometridae > Erannis > Erannis defoliaria. Next base: position 1,476,942 of record FR990066.1, on the reverse strand, counting down.
TTTCTTGACTTGAAAGGTTTCTTTTAAATTTTTGTTACTTTTGTTCGAAATACTACACCGGAGCTGAATATTTTGTATTATTATATTTTGGAGATGGTACATCTTTCGAATTGAGATAATTTTATTTAAATAATTAGCCTTAGTTGATTTGCCTCTCCGATTATTCCTCAGAACGGACATAGTTTGGGTAGGTAAGTATATAACTACAATAAAAAAACATTTATTAATCACAAAAACGCAAATACACACAAAAATAAACAAAAATTACACATATACACAATTGTGTTAAATAAATAATAAATCGTTTATTTCAGGCAACAGGAATTACTTACTTAAAAAACCCGGAAAACAACTTACTTACTTTTTTTATTACTTTACTTAAAAGTTGGCTAAAGTTCTCAAATTTCTGAAGTCTTTGGGTAAAGGCCTCCTCCATTTTCAGCCCTTTTTGTCTATCCTTTGCAAGCAAAAGCCACCATGAACGGACCGCCAGCCGCTTTGCATGGGGGTCATGACCCCCTCCCCCCCTGGGATGAGTGTAGGTCGACTACTGATAGTTTTTCTAGTTGTAATAAAAGTAAGTAAGTTCGTATAGGCTGAGTGGCCAGTGGCCTGGCACTAGCCAGAGTTAATGTGCCTCCCGAAGGCCTCTGACATAGCTGACCGTTCCGTTCCGTTCATCTTTCGCAATCTCGTCAGCCCATCTTTTTTGCAGTCTTCCTTGCCTTGGTTGCCTATCGGACCTGCCCACATATAGCTACTTGTTTGGACCACTTTTCATCAGGTGACCTTGCTACATACCTCGCCCATTTCCACTTCAATTTTTTATGAGTGTTTTAAAGCGTCTATCACATTTGTTTTCTTTCTAATCGATGTGTTCTACTGCTTAGCTATATCGTCGTTGGTTTTTTGTTTAAAATGCTCCTTTCCATAGCGCGTTGGCATATTTTACTTATAGCTTATAGAAAAGACAAATAACGAGCTATTACAACGAGGAAAAAAAAACCGTGGACCCGGTGTTTCAATTGGTACACGGGCTTTTGTTTTTCCTCTATACCAATGATAGTAGAGATAGAACTAACTATATCGATGGAAAACTGGAAAAAGAAAGCCATCAATTAGTTACAAAGTTTACTTGTTAATTATAGAAATATTATATTACAATTAAAACAAACATTCCATAAACAATAACATAATCTCTATGTAACATGTTAGAGTGACTCACTAAACTCTAGAAAGTAAAGTACTTACTTACCTTATACCTACATCTCGATACAAAATGCGCTTACGCAACAATATGAGGTTCATCTCATTTGCCTACGAGCTGCTACGTGATCTGTGAAGCGGGTTTTTTAGTGACAGACATGGACCTTGGCTCTTTTATGTAACATTGACTTGTTTGGCGATGTATGGCCTTGAAGACTTTCATCATTAGCTATTCATTGAGCACTGCATCCGTTTTGTTGTGGCCATATGCAATCTGCCAACTGCTAGCGGCGCTAGGAGAGATACGTAGAATACATAAGATAAGATCCCTTGATTTTGATCATAACTTTCCTCTTTAAATGCGGTTCTATTGCCTTTTCTATGTATTTTATTTATAGCTACTTAACACTTGTGTTACTCTGAACACCCATCTAAGAAAAATCTCATAGAAAATCAATTAGTATAGGATAGAATAGAATAGAAGGATAGTTACATTATACTTACAGTTGTTTTTTTTGTTCTGAGATTAAAATTGTTGTGCGGTGCCGTAATGTAATTGGTAATCGAAGTTCGAGAGCGACCTATATAAGGCTTTGATGAAGGTTTACATTTTTCCCCATCATCATCGGTATCATCTATACAAACATTTTGGATGCTCTTTTTTGAATGTTTGTATCTATAGAGTGTCATCAACTTATAGACATTCAAACAATATTCCAGTTTTACGTGTAGATTAGTGGTCATTGCAAAAAGTGATAATTTCAAGAAGTGGTCCTTTCAAGAAGTACCTAGTCATTTCAAGAAGTGGGCTTTTTTTATTGAGGTCCTAAAACACAGAAACGGCATCGGGAAAAACGTCTATCTTTTTGGTTGGGAATTTTTAAATAAAAAAATCCCAGTGTGACAGTTACTCGCTGGGAACAAACCTTTTTGCCTCGATTCTGTGCTAATAGAATATACCTATGTATAGGTTACAGGGTCGACCCGCTATGGTGGCGACATCGTCCACTCATCTTGCCGCTGGACGACCAACATAAAAATAATAAAGTAACAAACACTAGGTACAGCTAGTTAGGTAGGTAACAACTCATACTCAAGTAACGCTTAAGGCAGCATTTATATTATTATTCAGTACTTGTAAAAAAATATACAAAAATATCGACCACTCAAAGACTTAATAACAGGCAATACCTACTGTAGCCGGTTTAGTCGTGTTGCACATAATGCTGTAATGTAACTCTACAAGCTACTACACTATTTCATAACCGTCGGATGCGTTGGAAAACCCGCCTCATTATCATCGATGCCCCGCATATCGATGAGTAACGAAGGTCGACTCCGTGACCTGGTTTGGATCCAGAAGAAACTTCTAGAATGAACAAAATTTTGTAAATAAGTTTGGGTCGGATCGGATGAATGGAGAAGATTTTGTTTTAGAAGAATGGACGTATTATTTATTTATATGGTAAAACTAGGTCAACTCAGTGCCAAATTCGGGATTCATAGAAAAAAATATACATTTCGCGCTATTTCGCGCGTAATGTCATTGAACAATGCAATATGGCGTCGGTTACATAAATGCGCGGGAACATGACATCACAGCTTTCACTCAATCGCGGTCAATGAGCCAGTGGTCCAGCGGAATTTGCATGCTTATCCGCTAGCTAAGTAGGACGTGTAACAGCTACTGAAACGGCGTAGGTAAGAAGATATTATAAATACTTAAATACGTAAAGCATTGATTTTTAAAATTGTAATACTTAACTACAGCATGATGTATGTGCGGGTGCATAGTCTTTGATTATATACCCAGCCGAGAGCTAGATCCTCCAAGTGCATAGTGCATAGTTAAGAAAATAAAATGACGAGTGCGTTTGTGGTAAGTATTATAAATTATCTGTGGTTTGTAATAAGTAGAATATGTTATGTTTGTATTTTAGGGCGTTATATGTAGTTAAAAAGATCTTATTCTCAGATGCGATGATTCTAAATAATTCTAAGCGAAAGTTTCAATGTTTCATGAATAAGTTGTTACCCATAGTTAGGTAAATCTATCTTTTATTTTGTATTTAATATTTATGTATACTAACAAAATAGTTTTGTAAGTTTTTAAACCTTTTGTTACTAACCCCTGGATCCCAGTTACCTTATCTATAACTATAAAAGGCTATGTCCTGACTGACTGACTGTACTGTACTGTATAGACAACGTACAGCCCAAACCGCTAAACGTAGAGACTTGAAATTTGAAGGGTATGTTTTTGGAGAGGTGTAAACGCCCACTAAGAAAGGATTTTTCGAAAATCAACCCCGAAGGGGGGTTAAATGGGGTGTTAAAGTTTGTATGAAACTTTTTATTCTCTGGTTCGATTGATACAAAACTTGGTATACATATCTATAACTATAAAAGGCTTTGTCCTGACTGACTGACTGACTGACTGACTGACTGACATATAGACAACGTACAGCCCAAACCGCTAAACGTAGAGACTTGAAATTTGGAGGGTATGTTTTTGGAGAGGTGTAAACGCCCACTAAGAAAGGATTTTTCGAAAATCAACCCCGAAGGGGGTTAAATGGGGTGTTAAAGTTTGTATGAAACTTTTTATTCTCTGGTTCGATTGATACAAAACTTGGTATACATATTCTACTATAAAAATAAGAAGATACGGGTGTCACAGTTTTTTCAAAATCAGCTCCCGTTAGTATAAAAAAAAAAACGAAGTTTTAGTGATAGTACGTTTGTTTCTCCTTAACTTTGTAACGGCTGTACATATTAAAATGAAATTTGGTATAGGGATGGGGATAGATGTGGGGATGGGGGTGGGGGTGGGGGTGGCGATGATACTGGGAACGGAGACGGGACGGAGATAGGCATGTTAATATTAAGATTACAATTGGTATCGGGATGGGGATGGGGATGGGGTGGGGATGGGGATGGGGTGGGGATGGGGTGGGGATGGGATGGGGATGGGTGGGGATGGGTGGGGATTTGGTGGGGACAGGTGGGGATGGGATGCGGATGTGGATGAGGCTGGGAACGGGGATGGCCGTGTCCATATTAAGATGAAAGTTGAAATCGGGATGGGGGTGGGGATGGGATGGGGTTCGGGATGGGGATGAGAGAGGGAACGGGGATGTGGACGGGGATGGGCGTGTTCATATTAAAATGACATTTGGTATCGGGATAGGGATGGGGAAGGGGGCGCTTATAGGGATGAGGCTGGGAATGGGGACGGGGATGGGCGTATTTATTGGTCGGCTGAACAGATGGAGCTGCATTTTTGGATAGGTAGTTATAGCATAAGGTTCGGAAACGGACATAGGCTATTTTTTTGTAGGTCCACGCAGACGACTGTTTGACGGACATAATTATTATAGATACTGTACAGCCTAAGCTGCTAAATTAATTTTTAATATTAAATTAACTTACTTTTAAATGCCTAAACTAAATTTTGAGTGGTGTAAACTTACACTCAGCTCAAGCTGTGGTAGCTTCAGTGAGATCAAGCTCGACTCACATTCTTGGGGTCGCGGGTTCGAACCCGGGCGAGCCCGTTCCAATTAGTTCTTTGAAACTTACGCATGGATAATACCACTGGCTTTTCGGTGAAGGAAAACATCATGAGGAAACCTACATATTTCCGGAGAAGAAATACGATAGTGTATGTGAATCCGCCAACCTGCACTGGGCCAGCGTAGTGAATATGGCCCAATCAGGGTAGGCCGATATACCATTAGTGTTAAGGGCTGATGCAGAGAAACGCACACTCAGCAACGATTTTGAAAAATTCGCAAGGGGTTCAATGTATCATTAAAATACCATTTTGCCGAAACCATTCATTTAAGGCTGTTAAGTTTTTTGACTTAAGAGATAAGATAAAATAAACATAAGCATGTTTCAGAATTTTCAAACAATTTCAAAACTGGAAGGCCACGGGTCAGTTTTTCATTTGAAAAAATTAAGTTATATTTATAGATTAGCTAATCGAGTGTTTATGCGTAAGAAGATAAATATTTTAAACACATGTACTTGATCCGGTGCACGCACCAAGCACAGCGCTTTCGAAACGTCCATCCCGCGTCGGCTCAGATACGTTAAAACCCGAGTATGACGCGCTGTACCTCGAGCGCGCCCCACTCCAACCCACACCGAGTCTACCTAAGCGATCAGTGCAGCACTGTATTTTATCGAAGTTTCGTAATTCTTGCGATATTTTGGTAATCTTTTTACGTTCTTTGTTATCATACTTTTTCTGCTTAAGCTTATTTCATTTCATTGACTCTGTTGATACGGTATGCAATAATGATGATGCTGTAAACTATCCAGTTGAGTTTTTAAATTCATTAAGACCAGCGGGGCTACCATATCAGAGGCTTATCCTGAAGAAAGGTACACCCGTCATGCTCCTTCGGAATTTAAGACCACCCAAATTGTGTAATGGAACCAGGTTACAAGTAAAAATGCTGCATCGTAATCTGGTTGAGGCCATCATTTTGACTAGGTGTGCCCATGGCGAAACAGTGTTTGTGCCGCGTATTCCCATGATTCCCAGTGACTTACCTTATGACTCCAAAAGGCTTCAATTTCCTCTAAAAGTTTGTTTTGCCATGGCCATCAATAAGGCTCAGGGTCAAACTTTAAAATACGCTGGTATTGATTTAAGGCAGGACTGTTTTTCGCATGGTCAGTTCTATGTGGCCTGCTCGCGAGTTAGCTCCCCTGAAAGCCTGGCTATTTTAGCACCTTCCAACAAAAAAATCAAAAACGTTGTCTACAAAGAAATATTGTAATCTTTCGGGTCAAAGGCCCCGGCAACTATAGCGTCATTAGCAGACATTTTTAGGGTTCCGTAGTATTACGAGGAATTCTTATAAGTTTGTCATGTCCATCTGTCTGTCTGTTTAAAATTCAACAAGACGGCTTTGTTTTGAAGTAAGTATTGCAAACGCGACATGCCAAATTTGGTCATCCTCAAGAAAACTTAAAGACTTGCAAGCGGCTTGGAAAAAATGCAATAATATACGTATTTTAGTGATTCAATTGAGTTGGGCCCCGATTTAACCGAATTCCAGTATTCAACATTACTACGCGGGCAAAGCCGCGGGCAAAAGCTAGTTCTACTATAAAAATAAGAAGATACGGGTGTCACAGTTTTTTCAAAATCAGCTCCCGTTAGTATAAAAAAAAAACTAAGTTTTAGTGATAGTACGTTTGTTTCTCCTTAACTTTGTAACGGATGTACATATCAAAATGAAATTTGGTATAGGGATGGGGATAGATGTGGGGATGGGGGTGGGGTTGGGGATGATACTGGGAACGGAGACGGGACGGAGATCGGCATGTTAATATTAAGATTACAATAGGCTAGATGACTGGTTTTTTTTTATTTTCCTATTAAAATGTGGCCCATAAATATAGCTGATTAAAGAAAAGAAAATGAACATCTGATCAAAAATAAGCAACTTATAAGCATTTTAATATCATGCTAGACAGAGAGAAGAAACAGCAAATCGTGACGTCACTTCTCAGTACGCCATATAAATTCTATTCTGACAAGTAAGGCGTGACGTCATTTTTTGTTTTGTGGGAAAGGGACAGAGTTGCCTCTAACAAAAACTTTAAACGCTCATATATCAGAACTTTACTAACCGATTTAAATTATTTTTTCAATAAACATACTATATTTACTTAAATTCTTCATCAAAGCTATTGGTTTCAACAATATAAACATCAGTCATCTTCCCTATTGGTATCGGGATGGGGATGGGGATGGGGTGGGGATGGGATGGGGATGGGGTGGGGATGGGTGGGGATTTAGTGGGGACAGGTGGGGATGGGATGCGGATGTGGATGAGGCTGGGAACGGGGATGGCCGTGTCCATATTAAGATGAAAGTTGAAATCGGGATGGGGGTGGGGATGGGATGGGGTTCGGGGTGGGGATGAGAGAGGGAACGGGGATGTGGACCCCCGTCCACATGGGCGTGTTCATATTAAAATGACATTTGGTATCGGGATGGGGATGGGGGCGCTTATAGGGATGAGGCTGGGAATGGGGACGGGGATGGGCGTATTTATTGGTCGGCTGAACAGATGGAGCTGCATTTTTGGATAGGTAGTTATAGCATAAGGTTCGGAAACGGACATAGGCTATTTTTTTGTAGGTCCACGCAGACGACTGTTTGACGGACATAATTATTATAGATACTGTACAGCCTAAGCTGCTAAATTAATTTTTAATATTAAATTAACTTACTTTTAAATGCCTAAACTAAATTTTGAGTGGTGTAAACTTACACTCAGCTCAAGCTGTGGTAGCTTCAGTGAGATCAAGCTCGACTCACATTCTTGGGGTCGCGGGTTCGAACCCGGGCGAGCCCGTTCCAATTAGTTCTTTGAAACTTACGCATGGATAATACCACTGGCTTTTCGGTGAAGGAAAACATCATGAGGAAACCTTCATATTTCAGGAGAAGAAATACGATAGTGTATGTGAATCCGCCAACCTGCACTGGGCCAGCGTAGTGAATATGGCCCAATCAAGGTAGGCCGATATACCATTAGTGTTAAGGGCTGATGCAGAGAAACGCACACTCAGCAACGATTTTGAAAAATTCGCATGTATCATTAAAATACCATTTTGCCGAAACCATTCATTTAAGGCTGTTAAGTTTTTTGACTTAAGAGATAAGATAAAATAAACATAAACATGTTTCAGAATTTTCAAACAATTTCAAAACTGGAAGGCCACGGGTCAGTTTTTCATTTGAAAAAAAATGTTATATTTATAGATTAGCTAATCGAGTGTTTATGCGTAAGAAGATAAATATTTTAAACACATGTACTTGATCCGGTGCACGCACCAAGCACAGCGCTTTCGAAACGTCCATCCCGCGTCGGCTCAGATACGTTAAAACCCGAATATGACGCGCTGTACTTCGAGCGCGCCCCACTCCAACCCACACCGAGTCTACCTAAGCGATCAGTGCAGCACTGTATTTTATCGAAGTTTCGTAATTCTTGCGATATTTTGGTAATCTTTTTACGTTCTTTGTTATCATACTTTTTCTGCTTAAGCTTATTTCATTTCATTGACTCTGTTGATACGGTATGCAATAATGATGATGCTGTAAACTATCCAGTTGAGTTTTTAAATTCATTAAGACCAGCGGGGCTACCATATCATAGGCTTATCCTGAAGAAAGGTACACCCGTCATGCTCCTTCGGAATTTAAGACCACCCAAATTGTGTAATGGAACCAGGTTACAAGTAAAAATGCTGCATCGTAATCTGGTTGAGGCCATCATTTTACCTGGGTGTGCCCATGGCGAAACAGTGTTTGTGCCGCGTATTCCCATGATTCCCAGTGACTTACCTTATGACTCCAAAAGGCTTCAATTTCCTCTAAAAGTTTGTTTTGCCATGACCATTAATAAGGCTCAGGGTCAAACTTTAAAATACGCTGGTATTGATTTAAAGCAGGACTGTTTTTCGCATGGTCAGTTCTATGTGGCTTGCTCGCGAGTTAGCTCCCCTGAAAGCCTGGCTATTTTAGCACCTTCCAACAAAAAAATCAAAAACGTTGTCTACAAAGAAATATTGTAATCTTTCGGGTCAAAGGCCCCGGCAACTATAGCGTCATTAGCAGAAATTTTTAGGGTTCCGTAGTACTACGAGGAATTCTTATAAGTTTGTTATGTCCATCTGTCTGTCTGTTTAAAATTCAACAAGACGGCTTTGTTTTGAAGTAAGTATTGCAAACGCGACATGCCAAATTTGGTCAAGAAAACTTAAAGACTTGCAAGCGGCTTGGAAAAAATTCAATAATATACGTATTTTAGTGATTCAATTGAGTTGGGCCCCGATTTAACCGAATTCCAGTATTCAACATTACTACGCGGGCAAAGCCGCGGGCAAAAGCTAGTAATAAATAAAATTTGAGTTTGAATTTGAAATCTAATTATCATGATTTGCATCATGATAACATTATGATTACCTAAGAGAGACATACAAATCTAGGTTCCTACTACGTGCAAGATTTATGATTATAGAAGGTAGATATCGCAGGATTAACGTGCCCGAAAAAATCGCGTAGGATTTCAATGCCACTGACCTGAGTTCATATGTAGTTAAGACTCTTATCATCAGTCGAGCGGTTTGCTCATGTCATCAGTGAATTACATTAAAATGTCTTGATCTATACAACATTTAGTGTTTACAAAAAGGTTGTCAAGTTTTAAATTATACTGGTAGAGAAATTGGGGTCAATCCTTAATCCTAAATCCCGGCAAGACTTAATTAGTGTTTTTTATTTATTTATATAATTGAGAGACAAACAGGCATGCGGCTTGCCTGATGGTAAGCTCACCGCCGCCTATGGACACCTGCAACATTAGAAATGTTGTCGATGCGTTGCCAACCCAGACAGATGTGAGTAGATGCCTTTTTTAAAACGCTCCATATTGTAATTTTTCGGCGAGACATTCGCGGGGAGGACATTCGACATTTTGCAAGTGCGCGGAAGAAATGAGCGCCAGAAACGAACGGATTCTGTGGGGGTCTGTGATGTTGTGTATCGTTAAGTCCTTGCAATATTAGAAGATTCATTTCTCGGAAATACCTCCACTAGCGCTGGATGGAATAGCTTCAGATGTTCAAGCCACATCGACTGGTGACCCACAAAGCTATTCGACTGTGAACTGCAAATTCGTTGCTTCGAATCTGGCGCCTATTTGAAATCGTGTTTTAAATAATAAATTTTAAGAAATCTTTCTTGAATTGGACATTTTGGGTCATCCTTACAAACGTCTCTTCATCGTCATAATCTATAATGGATCGTCATCATCATCGTCATCGTCATCGTCATAATCTGGACATATACCTAAGGCACGCCACTCAGCCTGATATCTTCGGCTTTTTGCTCCTTCGTTGCTAGCTGTAATTCTATGCTACGTTTGCTAACTTGTAGTTACCACTAAGTCTATCCAAATGGTTATTACATTAGGTCTGCGACAGATTTGACCAGCCAACTGACATATCAGTTTACTAATGCGTTTGATCTTTTATCTGATGGTAAACTTTTAGTTCTCTGGTGAATTAGGTAGGTACCTACTTCGTTCCGGATACCATCGTCAGTTTACAGGAACGGCAAGCTAATATTTAGAAGTTGCGACTTTAACATATGAGGGCCTTACTTAAAAAGGCTGCTTTTTTAACGTCATTTAACTTCCGCGGAATGTGAAACTGAAGTGCGCAACATTAATTAACGTAAGTAATTTAACTTTTCAACATTTCAACACAAACCCAGACGACCACGATAAAAGTCGATCGGTCTCCCTCTAGGCTAGCACGGCTTCTTCTGCTACGTATATGGCCGGGTTGGCCGGGGTTGATTTCCATTTAAATTAATAAAAAATAAATCAATATCAGTTAATATTAATATTAATGTTGATGACTTTTTTTATACGTTCAATTGACGAGACGCCTGCCACTAACAGTAGCAGATAACTTGCAAACACAATCCTGCGCCGCACTGCACCGCGCTCGTCACCCTGAGATATTAGATGTTAAATCTCTTCATACCCAATAAATTCTCTGGTAACATTGCCCTTCAAACCGGAACACAGTAATGCTTGCACCTACTGCTTGGCTGTTGAATAACTGGAAAAGGTGTGGTACTTCCCCAGGCGGACTCTGCAGTAGAGCCCTACCACTACAAAAACATTTACACATAAAAAAAAATTGTCTACATTTAATTCAACTGACTCTAGTTAGACATAAGACACATAAACAGAGTCTGATGTCCTAAATTGCACCACGCTACATCCGCCACCCGCTCTGGGTCTGTAGCAATCGCTTATGTCAATCGGAACGTGTCCGTCTTCATTCCGTTCATGTCAGTCACAATGCAAAATGAGTCATCTAAAGGTCGAAGCATACATATATCAGAGCACCGGTACTCTCTACCGGTACTCGGTCTCTCTCTCCCGAGATGAGACTATACCGACACCATGTTCATCAGTAGGTACGGAGTTTCATAGAAATAATACTTAGTCCGCAAGTCGACTTCCCGCTAATAGCTCGCTGGCAGACTTATGCTATGCAGCGCCCTCTTCTAGTCAAGCGCTACTCGATGCCATGAATTTTGAAGTAATGTCACATGACATAAATTACCCCCTGTTATCTTATACAGATCAGCCAGAAAACGTCCACTGCTGGACGAAGGCCTCCCCCTTAAAAGGGAGGGGTTGCCATAATCCCCAAGCTTGGCAGGCGGCTTTCAGTGCCCGTCCTCCGGTGGTCCGGTGGTTTAGGACATATCCAGGTCCTAAATAATATAAGGTATAATAAGGTATATTAACTATATTAAGTAAGCGGCATGACGGTAGACTGCGTGAGCCACACCGCAGAACTGCCCTGTATAGTAACAGCACGTTTGTCATGAGAATCTCTGTTTATAATAAACTACCTCAAAGCTTGAAAGAAATACATAATTTTGACATTTTCAAATTTAGGCTTAAGAAATTACTAATTGACAAGACATATTATTCAATAAATGAGTTTTTAAATGACAAATTGTAAATTTAGGTAATTAATAATATTGAATTAATTATTTTGACAATATATTAAATTTAATTAACAAATGTAAAGCAATATAATGATAAATTATGAATTATTAATGATTATGTACATACTTAATATTTTGCATGCCGTGGTGCTAGAGCATGGCGATCTCAATGTTGTACTAGTTTATAGAATATCTCCTTAAAACCCATGTCTCCGCAAATAAATATTTTGAATTTGAATTTGAAGGTTTTCTTATAGTTCAGTATAATTTCATTAGCAACTTTTTACTGTTTATTTTTGTATACAGGGCTACTTCTAATCAGTTAGCATCCTTTAAAGGGCATATTTTTGAAGGCTTTAGTTGATGGTTCTAAACGAATTAAACTATTGCTGTCATTTTTACTGTATTTTTACTAGGCATGTTAGGGCTAAGGACAGCAATACTTTAGTTAGTTTAGTTCTGTCAACTAAAACCTTCAAAATCGACCACATTGTGTACATCAAAACAAACAAATTTTACTATGGGGCCAACATAGCGAAATAAATATCAGCTGTTCCATACAAAAAGTTCATCGACCTTGGGCAAAATGTATGGAACAGATATTTTTTTGCGATTTCAATGTTGGCCTAATTGTAAATGTTGTTTATTTTGATGTACAGAATATGCCCTTAAAAGGATGCTAATTGATTAGAACTAACCCTGTATATTCCTACATGCTGCCAGGCATCTCAAGACGATGCCATTTCACGTATAAGTTAATCTGCAATAAACTCACGGAGTTGAGTTCATGACTTCTGTCGGTTAGTGTCGTCGAGCTGGTACCAACTATTATGTGTGCTGCAACCAAAATATAAGGAGCTATACAATAGCTCCTTAGATAACAATCTGTAATTTATCTCATGCTAATAATAAACAATTTGAATCATATAACTGCAAAAATTAAATTTATGGCCATTAAAAGTAGGGCTTTCGCTTTTCTGTTATTAAAAGTCACGTGAAACTAGCGCAAATTTATGTAGATTTGTTTTCTAAATACGTTTTGAATTATCGGTGTCATTTCGCCAAATCCGTCGGTATCGGCAAAGGAAGCGAAAGCGTTGGAAAGTGTTTTCTTTGCGCAAAGCTGGAATTCGAGCGCACGCCGCGCGACCGACGCGGCGACGACACTGTCTAGCTTGTTTTCGTTATTTTGTCTTTGTTTAGACGATGACTCTCTACTTGGAGATAGAGCCGTAGTTTGCGCAGAAAAATAACAATCGTGGCGAAAAAGTGAAGTACCTAATATTACAATTCTTTAAGTGCAACCCTATTTTGATCTCTTTATGGTTCACACCAAGAATTACACAGAAATAAAACATTAGAACATGTGGCGAGGTGGTTTTGGTAGGCATTGGTAGGGCTCTTAGTAGCAGTCCGCCTGGGGTAGTACCACGCCTTTGCCAGTTATTCAATCGCCAAGCAGTGCCAGCATAACTGTGTTTCGGTTTGAAGGGCAAAGTTGCCAGAGAAATTACTGGGCCATGAAGAGATTTGAAATCTAATATGTGAATGTGACGGTGACGAGCGCAGTGCAGTGCAGTGCAGAATTTTGTTCGCAAGTTCACAATTCTGGCAATGCTACTATTATGAGCAGGCGTGATGCTTACCACCAGGTGAACGTTTCGCTCGTCTCGTCACTCCAATGTATAAAAAAATATTCCTTCAGACAATCTTTTAGCTTATTTTGTTATGTCAACATTGCTTTGCTATATATATAGGTATAGTGTTTTGCTATACCTATATACAAGCTGTTGTTTTGCACCCTCACCATATTCACAGAGGTACTCATCGTTATGAACAACTTTATACTACAGCAGCATACCTTAAATCGCAAAAAATAAGTTTCTTTTCCATTTATTTCGTTGATAGTCAATGAACTTTTTGGATGCAAAACAACAGCTTGTATATCTAATGAAATAAAAGTAATTTAGCACGGAGTGCCTGAGTGGGATCTGATGATCATGATCATTTCTGCACAAACCATAGACAACTAAATTATGTAGCTTGCTAAGTTTGGTTTGTTTACCTTAGGGCGTGAGCTCTCAACAATGAGCTTGAGCTGGCGGTAAAGGAAAACCAGCATTTTTTTTTTTTCACGATTTCGTGGTTGGCCCTACAATTAAAGTTGTTGACGAGGATGAGTACAATAACCTTCTTTCAGCTTAGTATTCATCATGATCATCAACCCGCAGACGTCCACTGCTGAACGAAGGCCTCCTTAGACCGCCACACTCTACAACAACCTGCCATTTGCAGCCACCGGTTGCCCGTGACAATAATGTCGTCGATCCACCTAGTGGGAGGCCTACCTACGCTGCGTCTTCCAGTTCGTGGTCGCCACAAAGAACCTTCTTCCCCATCGGTTGTCAGTTCTTCGAGTGATGTGGCCTGCCCAACTGCCCATTGCCACTTCAACTTGCAAACCTTGCAAGCTATTATGTCGGTGAATTTGGTTCTTTGGCGAATATCCTCATTCCGGATTTTATCAGCTTAGTAATACCGTTACGTACCCTTATATCTTTTGAGGTGGTACAGAACCCTGAATGGAAGTTCAACTCGCACTTAGCCGCTTATTACTTAGTGTTGCCAATCATCCGCAATCAATCATCCGCAATGTGTTGGGAGAGTTCCTCATTCACTCGGGTGAAACAGCTTATTACTCTATGGGACTATGAGTGAAACTTTTGCCAAAGTTAGTAAGGTAATTAGGTAATTAACATGAAGTTTCCATGCATTGTCAGAAACACATGCTTGTTGTTTAACGATATATAAATTGTAGTTTATCTACACTTTAGTAGATGAAGATAATTAATGTGCTAGTTTTAATGACTTCTATCTGAACGTCTTGCAAAATCGTACTTAGTATGGCTTAGTAAAGTGTATCTTGTGAAAACCACTAGGTGGTAGAAAAAGATCGTTTGTCGAAGAAGTACCTAATTAAATGTATCGAAATCGATAAAATATAATTCTACGTCTACATCTCTACCTTCTCGCTGGTAGGTACTTGTTCGTTAAGGCCGGGAATTCCACGTTTCAAGCACATTTTTTAATGAGATCAATCATTAGTCTAAAGCTGTATCAGGTAGGGTAACATTTAGCGGAGCAATAATATGGCGCTTACGCAGATTCGTGCGTGTCAAACTTCGTTTTTTGATGATTTTTTGATGATTACTTGAAAAGTATAGAAATTAAAAAAAATTTAACCACAGAATGCTCTCCAAAATACTATTAACTTATAATACCTATTTTTTTTATGTGTCTATGTGCTGTAATTAGGACATAAAACTAGACACAGGTTTATTAAAAATAGACACAGTTTCGGTATTTTTTTCTATCGAGGAAAGTATAATCAATCGTGTTTTCAACCACAAAAGTTACTAAGACTGATGTTCTTCTGTAACATGGCTTGGGCTTTAGATATAGTAATTTGACTAAATAAATTTGATTTTGCGAGAGGCAAATTTGGAAAATACTAGCCTTAAAGTCACAGCACAGAAAATCGAGACGTAGATTTGGTTTAGGTATCTAACTACTGGAGTACTTTGGGAACAACTCTGGCTAACAATAGGTGTGTTTTAACCGAATATAATTATCTAAACAACAGTAAATTGTCAAGAAAGTTAGTTATGTCACGCGCCTCACGCGCGACTTAGAAAATGAATCAATTAAAATACTTAGTCCTAAACCAACAAAGGAAAAATATACGTACCTGGCTACTACTGCCTGAGGTGTTGTATCGAAATTAAATTTATTTTGATGTCGTTGATTTAGTAAGCACCACAATAACAAGGAAAATTAAACAAACACTGCAATTATTCGTTCGTTACCCCCTTGCGTGTCGTCTCGATCTTCCGTAATCAATAATATCGATCACCCATACATTCCATAAATTATCTCGAAAACATCGATAAGAAATCTTATTAAAAAGCACACTTGACAGCATCACTTTGAGAAATTCATGCCGATTGTTAAAAAATAATCGATTCTTCGCATGATCGATCATCGTAACGATCGCGTAACTATTACAATTTATCGATTTATTTACTACGTGCTTCGAATGCGTTATTATATCATTAATTTGGAGATTTATTTATGCCAAGGTCGCTGTTTTTGAATCATTTCTTTTCTCTATAGTTTTAGAAGTATTTAGCTGATCTAGGCCTTCGTCCAGCAGTGACGCAGTGGGCAGTTCTGGCTGATGATGATTCTATGTGAAATGATCACACCTAAGTATGAAATATGAATATGTTAGTATTGTTATTTGTTGAATTAACTTTGTTAAAGCTGCACAAATTTTTGAATAGGTAGGAATTTTGATCCCTGGATTTATGATCACTCTGTCTAAAATAAATATCGATGCCAAAAATACAATGAAACACTAAAAGTCTGTGAAAATTCCGAACAATATATTGCTTTTGCTTCCGGATACTAAGAGTTCTAAACGATTAACAAAAAACGTTAGGTACTTCCGTTTCCGTAAGATAAAAACGCTTTCATGTTTTGTTCTTATTATATCGCAATATATTTTTACTCTAAATTTTCTTTAGCTTTTAGTCCAAGAGAAAATATCGACCACTGCTTTGATAATAAAAAAATATTTTACCGACTAACTCAGTAGGTATGAATGATAAATAGTATTTTGTTATTGACATCACATTGCATAAATTGCTAACGCATTTCGCCCGCCGACGCTTGCGGCTTGTCAAAGTATCCAGTTCACTCCGCCCACTTCTTTAACAATAGGCTAAGCGTTATGCGGTTTGTTTACGACTTGGAAAATCTCTGGTCCATTGTTATGGGAAAATCAGTCGATTTATAGTTGCGGTGCAAAGTTTAAGCTGTTCAGACTTACAAGATATTAATTATTAACAGGAGATGCGCTGTTTGAGTTCTATTAACACCCAGCTAATGGTGATCGACCTGGGTATGTCCTGAATCTGCATCCCGAACCACCGGAGAACGGGAGTTGCGTCCTCCCGGTAATCGGTAACGGTGATGAGCATTCTGCGATACCTAAGCCGCTAACTGGGAGATTATGGAAAACCCTCATCATATCAAAAGGAAGGCCTTCGTCCAGCAGTAGACCGTCTACTGTAGACGTCTTCTGGTTGATGATGGACAATGGGGTTGGGTGTTGGTACCTACATATATTTTTGTGTCTTTTGTGGTGGCCTCTCCTTTAGTTCTTTATCTTTTTTGATAGATTTTGGAAAGCAAGGTTGTGTCAGAATTATCTTTGTGTTGTGGAGCACTTTTTTCGGCTTAGTCTTGCTTAAGACAACATGTAACATAATAACATTGCGGCACCGGCGCAGAAGTCATAAATATGCTATTTTTGCTAAGTATTTTATTACGTAGGTAAGTATCGACATCGAAATTATACTTCGAAATATTTTATCTTGTGTATGTAGGTATTTAAACTGCAAAAGCACAAACAAGTATTTTGTTTAAACTGACATATATCTTAAAACAAAAAACAAATCCACTCAAAAAAAATAATTAAGAGTGAATTTAAGTAACTAACGAAAATTGACGATAAACAGACAGCGAGAAATATAGACAACATAAAAACGTAGCTAGTCTGTGTATGCGCACTTTTTTTCGATCTTGTTTGGATCATGAAGGTGGGCCTTCGCTTTTCTGTGAGTATTACTATCTACCTACTTATGACAATCTCTGACATTTGAATAAGGTACCACAATACAATAAAATACACGGACATAAGATGTCGCAAGTTGTAAGACCCTACCTCCGTTTATTATAGCGGAACTTCTCGGGCAGGTTTCTAGCGTTATCTAATATTTTAGTTTGAATAATGAAGCTTACATTCAGCGAATTGGTTCCTTGATTACTGTTCCTGTTCTATAAAATAGAAGAAGCATACATTTTAAGTGTAAGTCAATTATTCTTAGTAATCTCAAAGTGTATTTTTTAAAATAAGTAGTACACATGATGTATTCAGTTTTTTATGCTATTATAGTGACGTGACGAGCAAAGCAAGAAGTTCAAATGGTGGTGGGTATACACCTATAATATAATTGTATGCATAGTAGTCAGAAGATTTTTTTCATGCTCTATTTGTAATTATATTATTATTCTCTAATTCTTGTCTGTTTTTCTATCCTGGACTTCTATTTTATTTGTGCATCAAGATAACTTACCTGATTTATTTTATCGTTTTTTTTTTACCGTAAATTCCATTGTCAATTTTAATAGTCTTCTAATCATACGAATTGTGTCGTTGATGCGCGTGCCTCATTCAAACGTAACTCATGCTTACCGAACCGTTAAACACCATTTCATGCTAATAACCATTCATTGATACTTTCGACCAGCGCTATAAACAATAAAAAAAGTACTCACCAACGAGAGTCAAAGATCGCTTCCCGATTCGGCCAGTATCCGCCATAATAACTGCTCTAATGTTACGTCACTCCACTTTCACTGCTACAACGCCGCACAACACTTATGAAACCTCGGCCGGTGCACTCAAGTTCAACGCACCAAAAAAAAAAAAAAGATAAAAGGGTTTACTTGAACTGACGTTTAACTTTTTTAGGCCCGAAGGTTTTGGCGGGAGATTTTGGGATAGAAACCGTCATGCGCGCGCAATGGACGCGCGTTCAGTGAATCTGGCACCGCGACGCGATCTGCTTTTACTTTCTGTGCTGTCACCAGTGGGGAGCGACGTTTGGTCGTCCTCCGATTGCGACAGGAGGCTGGGAATGACGCGACACATGGGTGGAGGCTGTAGAATAAGAGCTCATTAGCTATGCTTGTTGCAAATATGATTTACGGATGGAGACAATGGAACCGTTTCTAGTCTGTATCTTTATGTCTCAATCTTGACAAAACGTCTGACGGCGTCGGAAATGTTATCTAATCTAACGAATTCTAATGGGCACCTAATAATTCACTGTTTGATTAAAGAAAGATGATGAACATAACATAACAATACAGAGTGTTAGTTTGAACACCGTTACCCTTCTAGGATATCATTGTAATCATCATTATGAACAACTTTTACTATGGGGCCAACCTTGAAATCACGAAAAAAAACAGCTGTTCCATACAAAAAGGTTCATCGATCTTGGACAAAATGTATGGAACAGCTGTTTTTTTTCGTGATTTCAGGGTTGGCCCCATAGTAAAAGTTGTTCATAATGATGAGTACAATGATATCCTAGAAGGATAACGGTGTTTAAACTACTTGGACCTATCTACTTGGACCTGGGTATGTCCTTAAACTGCAACCAGTTTCACCGGACGGCAGCAGCGCCTTCTTGGTTGGTGGTCAGCATTCTGCGATCCCCAAGCCGGCTGCCAAGCGTGGGGATTATGGCAAAACCCATCTATTAAGGGGGAGGCCTTCGTCCAGCAGTGGACGTTTTATGGCTGACGACGACGACCTATATACCTATTTGTTATCACAAACAAGAAAGCCTACGTCTAATGTCCAACGTCTATGTAACTAACTCAGAAACAAAAATGTAACCCACGAGAAGCTTTCTTTTGAAATGTCTCGTTGTTAATATTTTGCGCCAAAATAGAAGCCATTTTTGGGTTGCAGTTGCAGTCAGAATTTTATTATGCCATTTTATGCTTTGTCTGCTTAATATTATATCGGTTCGCGTAAGATCGGGACTGAAATTATGCCTCTAGCCAAGTTTACAAGATAACAGTTATAGTAAATATTTGGTAACTGAGAAGGAACATTATATGGCCGGCAAGCCCATCCTGTGTTCTAGTTATGTTGCACATGCACTGTATTAGTACTCCCACAGATTATACAAGGAACAAGATTCTCTGATCTGATCTAAGGGTATGTACTCCATTTCTTATTGCTTCTCGTATATTTTATTTAAACTAACCTCCCTAGTACCTATTTATAGAGTTTAAAGTTATTTAACTTAAGGACATGACGCAGGAACAAGGTATTTTCTCATTTAGACTTTTATCAGTAAATTAAGACTGGCCACTTGTAATATAGGTATTAGTGTACTTAATATTAGTGTACTTAATTAAGTTTAATTATCAATAAAAAATAGGCTTTATAGGCAGTTCGCATTTAGTTTAACTGCAAAAGAAGACAAAATCTTTGAGTGAGGAAATGAAAGCTTCCCAAATGTAAATGGACGTGGAATGTAAAAAGACTTATGACGATCATTTCAACTTACTCGTATATAGACTAAGATAATATCATTCATAATGTCGCATTTCTTTACAGACCGATAATTAAAAATAACCATCTTAGACGCACTTATGAGTCAACTTGACCGACCGGCATGTGGGTATAAAATTTTGTTTGCTCGCTTCAGTTCTGTCGTTAGATAATATGAAATGAACTTGACTTCTTTACGACACATTGCCGGATCTTCGAGTATTGATATATTTTGAAATATCTCAGAACCGTTCCACGGAAGTTTTGCAAGTTGGTTTTTACTCGTGACTAACTTATGAAAAAAGCTTTTTCCTCTTTACCTCGCCTTTGAGTTGTGGGTCAATGTCGGATACTTATGGAAGTTTTTGTAAGTTTAAAGATTATTATATAATTTTTTGTACTTGTATTATGCTAGTTCATCATCAGCCAGGAAACGTCCACTTTTGGACAAAGGCCTCCCCCTTAATGGCAACCCTTCCTGCCATAGTCCCCTCGATTGGCAGGTGTCTTGGACCACCGAGAGGACGCTGCTAAGCTGCTATACCCGTCCTCCAGTGGTTCAGGATGCAATTTTCGGTCATACCTAGGTCCCTAGTATGCTGGTATCTCTTTCGATAATGAAATTTATATAATGATTTTGGTAACTACAGAAAATTTGGAGAGAATAGGACTGTAACGTAATCTTAACAGAAAGCACGGTACGTGTCCCGTTCAAATACCTACATAACTAAGTTTAAACAATGAATGTTGATTCCAATTAAGTTTCACTTTCCTTCGCATTGCACGCGTTTGTAAAGTTGATCTCTCGGTGAACTTATAAACAGGATATAAATAAGCGTCATGCCTGCCAGACAGTCTAGAATAGTAGACAGTATAGACAGTATAGTAGCAGTGCTAGAATTGTGAACTTGCGAATACAGCCCTGCGCCGCACTGTGTACTGTGCTCGTCACCCTGAGATATTTTATTTTATTTGCACAACCAACAGCTTTCATACGGAGAAGGTATAAACACTATAAATAATATAATAATAATAATATAAGCCTTTTATTCAGATAATCTTAGTGTTCAGTGTTCAGACATTTAGACCCGATTTTCTATTTAAACTTATTTTAAAAACATACTTATTCTAGTCTTGTATTTGTGTCTTGTTTACTTTCTGTAGATCTGTTTGCCAGTCGGCAAAGGCCTCCTCCAACCTTATCCATTCATGCCGTTCTTACAGCCCTGCGCCGCACTGTGTACTGTGCTCGTCACCCTGAGATATTTTATTTTATTTTCACAACCAACAGCCTTCATACGGAGAAGGTATAAACACTATAGGTAATATTATATATTAGAGGTTAAATTTACTAATAACCATTATTTTCCTAAAAACGCATCCAAAACCACGGGAGGACGGGCGAGCGCCCTCTCCTGGGGAAGGCCTTCGTTCAACTGTGGACGTCTTCTGGCGGCTGATGATGCCCCCCCATCCCCGCTACATGGCATAATCAAATTATAAACAGTTATTTGTTTGTAGCAGCTAGGCCGTTATAGTAGAACCTTTTAAGTCTTAGTAGAATCTTCGGTCCTCGCCCGCGCGGTCAAAGGGCGCGGGGTTATGATATCGCCTTGTTGCGATCTCCTTTGTTTTTTTTTATGTTTTTCAGTTATATACCCTTATTATAAAATAAGATATAATCATTATAACTTTATTGGTAACGGTTGGTTACAGATCAATATTTTTTTTTATAAAAATTGCACCTAATTAAGGTGACGAGTCATAACCTCACCAAAACACAAAATTTGATTATAGTAAATTATATAATACTTTTTTTTGTAGATACCTGAGTAAGTATAAGGTTTTTCACGGAAGAACTCAGCATGGGCTCAAGCCCATTAGCCCACCCCTAAATCCGCCAATGCTTAATACTACCGTTATGCCGTACTCATTCATGTATACGAAGTAGCTGAAGATTTCAAGTAGGTAGCTAAACAGTAAACTCGAAGTCGATACTTAGATCACAGAATACGCAAAAGTGTAGGAACCCAGAATAACTACCTATTTCTCGAACTTTCTGGAAGAGTGGAGCCTTTTAGTATCAGAGCCTATGTTTAATTCTGGAACACTGCCCCAATAAAGTTGGTTAGACATTCTCACGTCATTTTCTTTTCATCTCAACTCGCAATCGAAGCTGCGGCTTTTGAACGCCTACGGAATGTGAATAGCAAAATTTAATATCAGAAACGCGTATCACAGAGGAATGAATGCGAAAGGCGTTTTGTTTGAAATAATAAAATCCGTCAAGAGCGAGATGTACTCTCGCACCGAGGCTTCCGTACACTACATAAAGAACGTTAACGTTATTTTTTTGTTCTCCCGCAAGCAGCACCCGTTCACGAGTTAACGCATGTGCCAGCCATCGCTCTCCTCAACCATATTGGAGGGAAGAGAGCGACCCGACATGTATACACGACGCCGCCGCAAGAAGATTTTTAGTGAGCGAGAGTGCTCTATGGGTATACAGTTATACACGCAATACCTACAACATTCCTATTACTTACTCTAATATATATTATATGCGTTTTTATTTTCATATAAAGCAATCACTAGTACAGCTCGTCTTTGCTTTGACTCTATCAGTGGTCGCTTTCATATCCTTTGCTTATAGGCCTCCATTACCGCCACATTCCGATCTTTTATGGCCATCTGTCGTTGTACTCTTTGATGGTCTTGGGTGACGCAGCCGACGCTCGCCGTACGGATCGACTGATAGAATCGTCTTCGATGTCGTCGGCGTAATAGATGAAGGTCCCGGTGTGCCGCGATATCGCAACGACTGCGTGACGATGCTTTCGTGCAGCTTTATTTTGGCCTTGGTCTTGATGGCGATTACCGACTCGTACGTTAGTCCTTGAGCTTCATGAATGGTAAGGGTTTAAGACCCAGTGCCTGTCCCATAGCCCTGGCTTATGAGGGTCTCCTTTTCTTCCTGCGTGTGCACTAGAAAAAGGGTGTTGGGGGGTGCTAGGTATTTTCGCTTCTTTGTACCGTTTCTGCTCGAGAGACCTAATACGGGGAGCCGAGGAATATATATACCGGAGTATATTTCCCTCAGCGCATACGCGTTACGGGAAGAAGGAGGTTCTATAATGTTCGACTGCAAGTATTTTTTTATGTAGGTATGTTCACTGATTTTCCTGTAAATTGTAGACTGATTTTGAAAACTCTTTTATATTTGAAATGGTAGGTAAACTCTCGAGTTGGTCCCATAATTTTTTGAAGTAAGTTGGTACTTATATTATTTTATTATTTGTTATCACCTCACCTGGAATGGGAACTGGCTCTAAAGTGAGGATGCCAGAATACTGTTATATTTTTTTACTATAATTCCAAAAAAACTTCCCGCGAAACGAACTCACTGCCGTCTACGAGTTGGTGGTGAAACGTTATAAAAAAATGCACAAAACTAAACCTTCGAATGAAACCGCAAGACGCTTCCATTTTCCAAATAAGAACGCCGTGTGAATATTTAACAGGGTATTATTAAAGACCTACACCTGGCAACACAATGCCTGCTCTCCGTTGAATATAGAAGGCTAACAAAAGCAGGATGGAGCCTTTTGACGCATCCGCCGGGAAATTCATCGTTTTTCATTTCATTATTGTATAAGTTTATGAAAAGAGACATGAGAACGCTTTCAGAAAAATATTTAGGGCGTGTTTTGTGACAAAAGAAGTGCTAGGCTATGTTGTAAGTACCTAAGTAAGTTTAAGTACCACATATTACAAAGTATACCTAGTAAGCACCACGCAAGTTATCAAAAAGTGGGGTTGCGCAGAAAAAAAAAAATTACTTGTCATTAAACTTGCCAAATATAGTGCACGGAAGTGTACACAACTGAAAAGCGAAGGCCCAACCTCTTCTCTCTTCAGTGGTGTACATGACGTACCTGCGCAGGCTCACCTTTTCCATGCCGACAATTTGACAACTTGTTTGGCGGCTAAAGTACTACATACAAGGTTAAAAAAAACCGCTGAATAATGACTTGGTTTTGCCCGAATGAGCAAACCAGCAGGCTAATCATGTAACTGTTCGGGATCGCGATTTATCATAATTGTCACTTGTCACTGTCACAGCTTCACGGTATCACGGAGGGATTTCTCTCGCTATCGTTATTGAACGAATGCAATGATTTCTTAATTAAGTTAATCAAATCCGTCGGCCTTTTGGCGCTTCGTCCTGCCCTGCAGGGTAAAATGAGTTATGGCGGGGCAGTTACAAGTGACATTTATGACAAATCGCGATCCGAATCGCGATCTCGAACAGTTACATGATTACCCTGCTGTTGTCTCAAGCGCTGGCATTAGGCAACTACATAAGTTCATAGTTCTTGGTGTGTTCATTACCCCATGCCAAAGACCCCTGGATCTGTGCCCCATTCAGTCTTGAAATGACATCCCCCTACACATATTATACATATTGTCCTCAGTTATTGTATTGTATATTCAAGCGCGACTGTATCTAACCTGTCAGATTAGATTACTGACGCAAAAGATTTTTACTAAAATTTTTGCTTCGCACTTTTTGCCTTCAACCGGTGTCAAGTATTTAAAGTAGTATCTGTCATCAAATCACAGTCAGTCACACGAAATACGTCACAGTCGAGTCTAAATCATGCCCTAGTAAACTTGAGGCGACTTTACTGTGGGCGTTTACGGCGGAGTTTTGGAAACAACACGAAATACATGTTTCACCACATTATACCACTTGCCCACACTCGTGCATGACGCAAAACGTTGTTGGCAACTACCTAACGGCGTCACAAGACACCTACCAGACACGCCAGTCTCACCTTTACCTACGCCTACTTACAGAAGACTAACTGCCATAGATAACTACAATCATGTCATATTCAGTGCAAGCTGATTTGTACTCTATTGGTATCATAAGTGTGTCGATATTCCACTGTAGTGCTGAGGCGCGGGTGCTGCCGGCGGGTGCCGCGTAATTATGCAAAATATTATGAACAACATTTATTATGGAGCCAACTCTGAAATGGAGAGGATAAAATCAGCTGTTCCATACGCATTACTCCAAGTAAAGGTCAATGAACTTTTTCTATGGAACAGCTGATTTCGGGGCTGGCCCCATAGATGATGAGTACATACATACACTTTAGTATTGTCACACCATTTTGTTACACGTTGTATACGGTGTATACTGTATACCACGTGTAACAAAATGGTGTGAGAACCATTTTGACCAACTGAGCTACAAGGCAGTCAAATCACAATCGCAACACGAGCAAAGTCTATATTTTGAGTAGAAAATGTGCACTCGAAAGTAGTTCATGGGTACTTGACCTGAAGACCAAGATCTAGATCTGGCGTATCGTGGAGCTGATGAGAGGGTGATAAGTGTCGTTTGAAGTCAAGTGTCAAAGGCAGCCGGATGCCGGGACTGGCGGTTGAAAGCACCACCACTCGGACAATACTACAGGTAAGTAGCTGCCTAGGTATACAATGTGTAACAAAAAGGTTGAACAATACTGAAGGGTATGTATGTAATGAAAACTGACGTGGTTTAGACACATTTTTTATTTATTTATACGGGAATACTCACGTTTAATGGGCGATTTTCTGACAGCCAAGTAAAATAAAAATAATATATAGTTCTTATAAATGCGGAAAAAAAGTAGACGGCGATGAAGAGACATGCCCCTGAACAATTTCACTATCTTGTCTGTGGTTCTGAAGATTTTGAACGAATGAAGAAAAGTAAAAAGGTCAAAAAATAAAAAGTAACATTATTTCATTTATATCAGATCTGTCGTGCGTTTTTTGTGGTTATTGTTGTCTTGCCCATAGTATTTCTTAAGCTTTCGTTATTCCACGCAAATTAGTGAGTGCACCTTGCCAATTAATTAATTAATTACTATTAATAAAAATAACAATAACTATCAACAAAAATAATAACAATAACGTAACGTAACAATAACAATTTATCAGAATTTCAACAAAATGATACAAGAAAACTTGGAATGGCACTTCACCAACGAACGCGAATTGTGAAGTAGAGTATATTATATTGTTCTATAGAAGTGAAGCAGTGAATGTGAGTGAACTGCTTTTTCACAAGAAAAATGCAAAAAATAGTGGGCCATATATCGCCAGCGCGGGCTATCCTTTGGCTGTAGAACTACGTTCTGACAGCTGTCAGAGAAAACTTCCCATTAAATCGGATACTCCGACTATAGTTTCGATCACATCCGGTGACCTTAGCACAAGCAGGACGCAGTTGCACGCGCGTCGGGCTCTGTTGTCACTTTTTGAAAAAGGTCACCGGATGTGATCGAAACTATAGTTGGAGTATCCGATTTAATTAAACGTGAGTATTCCCCTATAAATAAAGCAATAAAGGTATGTATGTACTTATCATATTCATTTTCAACTTTCACTACGGGGCCAACATTAAAATCGCGAAAAAATAACTGCATACCCTTCAGTATTGTTCAACCTCATTGTTACACATTGTACATTTACTAGCAGCGCCCCGCAGTTTCACCCGCGTGATGATGAACAACGGCGATGATGATGATATAAGTAGTCTATATTATGTTATTCCGGGGAATAACCTATCTCTATTCCGAGTTACATTCAAATCCGTTCAGCAATTTTTGCGTGAAGAGTTAACAAACATAACACACGTAATGGGCATAATGGAGAGAGTAGAGAGTTATGCTCGGAAATTCTTTGCAAGATAAAATCCGGAACGAGGATATTCGCCAAAGAACCAAAGTCACCGCTCTCAAGGTTTGCAAGACAATGGGCACTGGGCAGGCCACATCGCTCGAAGAACATAACCGATGGGGAAGAAAGTGGAGTGGCAACCACAAACCGGAAGACGCAAAAAAAAGAAGATTTTGATTGAGTATAAACGTTTAAACCTAATTGAATTGCGTTTTGTTCTATTTTGACTAACCAATTTGTGCTCGACTGTACCCACTAGTACCTTTAAACAATAGATGTTTTTTTAAAGTTTGATAGTGGGTCCAGTTAATCAATAAAAGTACAGAAAAAAGTATGTGGTCAATTGGACCCGCGGGTCCACTGGCGAGCGGGTCCAGCTGACCGGAGACTCCAGCGTAGGTAGGCCTCCCACTAAGTGGACCGACGACGACGACATTGTGAACGTCGCGGGCAACCGGTGGATCCAAATGGCAGGTTGTCGTACAGTGTGGCGGTCTAAGGGGGAGGCGTTTGTTCAGCAGTGGACTTCTGCGGGCTGTTGACGATGATGATAAGTGTATCAGTGACGTAGAGGCACAGAATAAACATTAGAAAGGGTAAATCGTCTTTTCTAATATTCGAATGAAATTAACTTTGACGACAAATCTGTGTCGAACACAGCGTTATCTCTATAAATAGTAGGTAGTTATCGCAGTTGCCAGGTGGGTCATAAATAAGGAACACCTTTTAAATACCGCTAGTGGTGACATAGACTCGTTCGAGTTGGTTGCTGTACATTGCGTCGTGAAAGAAGTCGAGTATCTCTACAAATAATGGGTCATGTGTCTAGGGGTTTAGTATGGGGTTTTTTTCTTGAATTTAACAAACTTGTTTTCTAAATGTTGTTCTAATTGATGGGTAGACAGACATCAAGCAATGTGTACAACTTTTGTATGTAAATTTTGATGTTCAACTTCTGTATGTGATTCACCAACCCGGTGTCATACACCACGGGTTTTTTTCTCTGGACGTAGGTACTAGGTATGTATGTATGCCCAATATGTTTTCATTTACTGAAAAGCCAGTGGTATCTAATTATTATGTATATTAAGCCGTCGTCAGCCACATAACGTTCACTGCTGGACGAAGGCCTCCCCATTAATAGAGGTGTGTTGCCATAACCCCACGCTTGGCAGACGCCTTGGGGATCGCAGAATTCTCACCACCGTTAACCAAGAGGACGCTGCTGCCCGTCCTCCGGTGGGTCTGGTTGCAGTTTAAGGACATACCCAGGTCCATTAGTATATTAAGTATTATTGCGATAAGAGAACTTTTGTATTGATAGGACATAATATAACTACTATAGTAGTCAGCGACGGTGATAATAGAATGGACGGGCCCAGCGCTTGCAAATCGATCAAAATTAATAAGAGAGCACAATCAAGCATACCTAGCTAAAAGTATGCATATTACATTTCCCGGAAAATAGAGATAGCGAATCTAATTACTGCATGACAAAAAGAGAACACATGTACATGTATTAGAAGTTTGCATTGTCGTATCGTACGGCTCGCATATCGCAAAGGCAGAGTATGACTGAAGCGAGTGGAGAGCCGGCGCTCAACTTATAGCCTTCAAAATCCGTGCGCTTATTTCTCGTCCATTTATCTTATCATTGTCGCTGCTATATGAAAATCCGTACATAAACTCCAAAGAGATCATTGGTACCAGTCCGAGATTTGAACTCGCGACCTCACGCTCTCAAGTCGTTCCCAACTGGACTACTATGGCTACGGTAAAGGCTTATGATATTTCCCATACGCAGAGCCTAGTGGTACAAATTCCCCACCTCCTTGTATGAACTAGGCCAAAGTGTCACATGCCTTTTGTAAAGGGTGAATCACATTCTTCGGAACAGCTGATTCTTTAGCAAATATTTTTAACATTCCGCTCTTTCTATGTATCTGTGAATCGGTAACCGGTATACCTACAATATAGCAGCGACTTTGCCCGCAATGTACACCAACCAATGGCTTCAGCCGCCCGTCATCTCGGGCGGGGGATGCTGCGCGATCCGTCGATCAATATCCTGGCTGCGCCGCCCTCCCAGGCTCAGTCTCACCGCGCCCGCCCAAGCCAAAAAACTCGCAAAATATAACAATTAATTTTCACATCAAAAAGTAAATTTAACAAGGAATTAGTGAAAAAACAGTGACACTGGCTTGAGTAGATTACGGACGATTCTTTTTTCGAAATTAGCAAAGAGTGCGGTTATTTTTAAAAGAATCGTTGACTCCGGATTTTCTGGAGGATGGGCGTTTGTTAAGGTGAGTCCACAGAAAAGCGTAAGCCCAACTTTACTTCTCTCTTCAGTGGGTGAGTCCTATTTTTAGATTGTACCTTAGTGAGTAAAGAAGGCCTGTTATTTTTGCTCAAGCTTATGGCTAACTATATCAGCCTCTCTCACCTTTCAACACATCAAATTAAATGCGGCGGAATGCCTCAAACGTCGCAAATATTCTAGCCTCGATAGAGGTTACATGTTTGTGCCGTTTGGGGTAGAGACACTTGGGCCGTGGGGGCCAGGTGCTTTGCGTATCTTTAAGGATTTGTCGGGGAGACTTAAAGAATCCACACGTGACCAAAATGCTGGCCTTTATTTGGGCCAGAAAATTAGCCTCGCAATCCAGCGGGGCAACGTGGCCAGCATTTTGGGCACATTACCCGAAATCAGAGACCGTTTAAACTATCTATAGGTTTTCTATCTATAGATACTTTAAACGGTCTCTTATATCGTTTGATTAATGTTTTAATAATAGTTTAATTTATGTTGTAACTAATTATACTTAATAGTTTGAAGAAAAATATAATTAAAAACTAATTGATTAAAATAAATAACACGGACATTTTGTTTTTAGGAATTTAACTAAATCCACTTATAAATCTTACTATTTATACGTATAATGAAGAGAGCTATGCTCGGAGTTACTTTGCGCGATAGAATCCGGAACGAGGATATTCGCCAAAGAACCAAAGTTACCGACATAGCTCGCAAGGTTTGCAAGTTGAAGTGGCTGTGGGCAGGACACATCGCTCGAAGAACTGACAACCGATGGGGAAGAAAGGTTCTTGGGTGGCGACCACGAACCGGAAGGCGCAGCGTAGGAAGGCCTCCCAATAGGTGGACCGACGACATTGTAAAAGTCGCGGGCAACCGGTGGATACAAATGGCAGGTTGTCGTACAGTGTGGTGGTCTAAGGGGGAGGCCTTCGTTCAGCAGTGGACGTCTCCGGGCTGGTGATGATTTATACGTATAATACCAAAAATGTATATTCATATATGTATAATACCAAACATAGTGCCAAAAACTGTTCACTAAAAGACTTGAATCTCCTCCGAGCAAGCGATAGAGGTGGCCAGATTTTGGTCCAAAAACATAATTAAAACACAAGTAAAAATACAAACAGAATAAAATACACAAAAACAAAATATAAAATACAAATAAAATGCAAATTAATACTAAATAAACAGTTTAGACTCAAAATTTTGATGATACATGTATAAAACACTGAAACAAAGCGAAGACAGCAAAGCGGGCATAATCAAGAAATCGTTTGATTTTGAATGGATTTGGCGGAATATTATGATCAAACGTCTAGCTAGACTAAACAAATATTATCTATTAGCTCTTTAGAGATTATAAATAAATTAAATAATCATTTATTTCAAGTATCATAGACTCATATTATTAATCATCAATTTAGCAGTCACATTAATAAGTACCATACACACAATTGAAATTGAAATTAAATTTGCAATTATTTTTGAAATTGAAATTAAATTTGAAATTAAAAATTAATATTAAAAAAAAAAAAAAAAAATATGAATTACTTGGTTGATTATCTATTTTTCAAAAATATAAAAATCCTGAATTCGAATTATTTATTTTTACGTATAAAATAAACATAAATACATAAACATATATACATAAACCAAAACGATATCCGCAATTTTTATTATGTAAAGTATCTCTCGATTGATTCTCGATTGCTGGAATGGTATACATAAATGGTCAGGAGCCTCGATGAATGGATTGGTCTCTTCCATAATGTTTTTAAAAGAAGGACTACTTCCTCTATCGCTTCGAATTCTTAGATCGCAATTTTTATGACTTACGCCAAAAGTAAGTAAGTTCATATAGGCAGAGTATAGTGGACAGCCAGCAGAAGAGTTAATGTACCGCCCGAAGGCCTCTGACATGACTTGTATCACTGAAGAGAGAAGTAAAAGGGCCTTCGCTTTTCTGTGGCTTGTATATATATATTTTTACATGTTTAATAGGTATATATTTCGCATCACTTAAAATTTAAATTCCGAAATTGAAAGAGGATAGAACCTTTGCGGAATATCGACCCGCCGACATTTTGTTTTCACAAACATTGAAAAAAACAGCGATATCCCAGCTTTCATAGAAAATCGTTCGAACCCCTTTTTGTACACACTTATTTAAATGCCTAGTTATAAAGCAACACTAACAATGTTGATGCAGACTCTTACAATTGCATTGCAATTCAGTTCGAAACTGGAGCGAAAATAATTGCTCTAAATAAACCAACGCGAGCTTTTTTATACCTGTGATTGCTATTGGATCAAGTATTGATTTTTTGAGTGGTTGTTGTAACAGTTCTATAACAAATTGGAGTTACCGATTCTTGTCACCTAATATAGCCTAGGTATATAGTATATAGGTATATACTATATACTGGGTGGTGTCTTGCACTTGACGTGCCATCTTGGACTATATTTAGGTAAGCGATATATTTAGTTCAGCGTAACTTAATACTTATATAGCTATTTAAAATTTTGTGAAAAAAACGGTTATTAACCATAATCAGGAATTTCTGAAATACAGCAATTTTTGACCCAGTTTTTAATTATTTTTCCATAACGTAACGAACCTTAGTGATTTGTTTACACATCAATTTAATTATATTTACCGACAGTTTTTAAGCACTGCACCAAAATGTAATGTTTTTTTTAAGTATAAAGTACCTATACAGGGTTAGTTCTAATCAGTTAGCATCCTTTTAAGGACATATTCTGAACATCAACACACTATGGGACCAACACTGAAAACTAAAAAAATAACAGCTGATCCATACATTTTGCCCAAGGTCGATGAACTTTTTGTATGGAACAGCTGTTTTTTTTTTGCGATTTCAGTGTTGGCCCCATAGTAAAAGTTGTTTGTTTTGATGTACAGAATATGCCCTTAAAAGGATGCTAACTGATTAGAACTAACCCTGTATAAAGTATATAAGTATTCTATCACTTTTCTGGTGTCCATAACACAAGCTTTGCTTAGTTTTGAGCTCGATGGCGCTGTGTCATATGTCATAAAATATCACCAGCTTCACATAACTATTTTGTCCTGGGTGGGAAGCGATCCCGCGCCCTGCAGCATCTCAAAGCAGACACACTATCAACTGAGCTATAAGGCAGTCATATAACAGAGCACTAAAACCTAAAGCTCTACACTTACTTAGTTAGCCCCGTAGAGAGTTCTATGCTATACCTAGATGACTCTGATAGCATAGCTCCGAGCGTTCAAGAGCTTTTAGTGTTCTCAAATGTATCTTATCAAATAAATCCCCACTCAATGCACTCAGTACTGGTAAATCTTATTATAACTACGTCTTAAGAGATTTTCATGTGGAATATACAAGGTTATGCTACGTAACGTACGTTACGGTTACGTTTACGTTACGGTTACGTTTATACCGAGCCGAAAGGAGTTCATCGGTACTCATCGCATTGAGTACAACTTTTACTATAGGAGTGTACTCAAACTCAGCTCAAATAAACCTCCTTTGCCTGGGCCAGGCGGCAGGAAAGGACTCAGTAAAACTGGTTCCAAAGCTCGATAGTTTAGGTAGTTCTTCTTAACAGATAAAATGTAACAAGTAGTTGTTTTTACAATTCAAAACGTTCAAGCCTCCTTTATAATCAAGATCTCATTGAGAGTATTTTGTAGATTACCAAGTTTTTATTATGTGTTTTTTTTTTTGCAATGCTATTTCTACAACGACCAAGTCCTAGCGATTATCTTTAACTCTGTCATGTATTGACAGACGCTTAAATTATGCAATGTGACCTCCCATGGGCCGTTAAGTTATGAAGACAGGTGTTCCATAAGAAAATATGACCCTCGGCAAAATGTGTGGAACAGCAGATTTATTCCGTGAATGCTGAGTTGGCTCCACAGTAAAAGTTGTTCACAATGATGAGTACAACGGCCTCCTTTCGACTTAGTGATACAGTTCCATGTAACCCTGTATAAGGATAGAGTAGAGTTTGCACTTATCTTCAAATAAAATAATAATAATTTTCGATGTGACAAAATTAGGTTTGTTCCCAACGAGTTCACGACACCCTCAACTGTCACAACTAGGTGAGGACCTGGATATGTCATAAAACTGCCAGAACCACCGGAGCAACAGCGTCTTCTCGGTTAACGGTGGTGAGCATACTGCGATCCAAAAACGGCCTGCCAAGCGTGGGGATTATGGCAACGCAACTCCCCCCTATTAAGGGGAAGGCCTTCGTCCAGCAGAGGACGTCTTCTGGCTGATGATGTTGGTATTTGCATAGTTCATTTCAAATAAATATGTTACTTTCAATATTTTTTGACAGGGATCACTTAAAGGGGTGGAAGGGGCGGGTGAAACTTTGAATGAAAAGTTCTGTTTTTTTGGAAGTTAAAGTGATATAAAATTCACGTTTAAAAATACTTTTTAAAACATAAACAATATTGTTTTGCCAGTGTTCGTCTAAAGAGGGGGGGGGGGGGGGAGAAAGAAATAGTGAATAACCCAGAGGTATGGAACAGGTATGAAAGATAATTGAGAGCGGGGCAAATTCTTCCGTACGCGATCGGAGTCTAGTAAGAAATAGATGAGCAAGCTCAATGAGAATTTTTTGGTAAGGCACGATAATATTTAATTTTATGATACTGAACCCTCGATGCGTGTCCGACTCGCACTTTTCAGGTTTTGAAAGGGTTAGCGCAGCACAAAGTATCAGTTGTCGTTTACCCGCCGCCGTGATCGGACTGGTTAGAAAATGACTCGACGGTTAAAAAGTTTGGATCGGAGTTGATGTGTTAGTTTATCGGTATCATACGTGCAATTGTGCTTGAAGATACTTGGCAAGCTTCCGTTGCATTTAGTTTATAAATAAAATTGGGGCATACCTGTGCAAGGGACGTTTGATTCGGGATTAATAGGATTTACTTAAGTATATTGGAGGTATGTTAAAATAAACACCATACTAAATTATTTTACCTTATTTTATTAAATGTTTTAATCACCAGTCAATGACAGTAAACTATGACCACATCGCGCCGCTATTTGCCTCACGCATTTCACTATATTTGAAGATATAAAATAACTGAATATGAAAAGGAAAAATCGCAGCCGGTGAAATAGCGGAGAATAAATCAAGGTTTAGCAAAAATCATTTTGATCTAAACAAGTTTTAAAACCTAAAAATGGGATTATAAGTTATGCCCAGTTATATGAATGAAAACTTGCTTGGATCGAAATTTTATTTATTTCTAAACGTTTAATGTTATTCTCAGATTTAATTTATTTTTAATTTTGCGTGACTGCAATAACCCCAGGAATCCCTATACTCCAGGAATCCCAGGATTTTTTTAACTCGGATCCACCACGGACTCTCGGACTCCATCTATAGTTTGGATCATATACGGTGACCCTTTTCAAGGAGTGAAGACAGAGCTCTACGTAAGCACGGCCTCGTCTTGCTTCGACCCAAGATTCGAAGTATCAGACTAACGTAATATTAAAAACCGTAAAAATAAAACAAAAACGTGTAAAAATTACGTCGGCTTTGATAGTAAAATGTTGTGATTCGTAACGTAACAGACAGTTTGACCAGATATTATGCGGGAGTAGTTCTAAACACATTGTTCAATTTTCATATTGTCACTGGCTAGAGACTGTAGTAAACTCTGGCGTTCTGCCAACGGTGAAATATGACAAATATTTTTCAGTACCTACTTTCAACTACACTATTTATGTCTACTGGGTCTGTGATAGAGACATTTTTAAACAAACTGAAACATTGTGAAGAATGGAAGAAATGTGGAAATCATATATTATATTTTGGATACTAGAGGTCGCCCGCGGTTTCGTCCGCGTACGGAAGAAATTTGCCCGCTCCTAAATACTCGTATCTTACATTCCGCTGGGTTAATTTCTCATTTTTGCCACTTTAGATCAACCCCAACAAAAATATTATTGTTTTTGTTTTATAAAGTCTACCCAAATACCAATTTTCAATCAGTATCTACCCATAACTTCAAAAATAAATAACTTTCCATACAAAAGTTAATCCCCGATTTCACCCCATTAAATCCTCCCTGTCAAAAAAATATAGAAATCAGCATTTTTTTTTATTAACTTTCCAAATAAAAACTTTCACAACTTAAAGTTCAAAAATATAGGACTTACATACAAAAGTTTTCACCTATTTTTATGAAGACAAGACTTTCCTTTTCCTTCTCACCTTTCAAGTCTGTACGTCTAAAGCGAACGGTTTAGAATGTGCGTTGTCTGTCAGTCAGTCTCAGTCAGGACAGTTATTCTTATAGTATTAGATAGATTAAGATTATAAACGCTATAAAAATAAATCCGGACAATCTTTTATTTGTTAATCATAAAATTAATGTTGTACCATCAAAGATAATTTTACTAGCAATGTTTTGTTGGTAAATTGAACTTTTTGTGACGTTAAGGGTTATTTGGAAAAACATCATATCGTTTTTATGACATTCCATCGTCGATCTGTATCATTCTATAGCAAAAATGACAATAACTGTCCTTACGAAAAATGTCTGACACTTCAATTTCCGGTGGACTGTAAGCATATTTCCGCTATTTACCTACCATTTTATTTTTTGAAACTATATGAGCAGAATCAATATCGATTAATTTTTCCATATCTATAATTGAAAACAAGCCAATGAGCTGGCGATGTGTTGTCATCATCGTTCATACCTTTAATATCGATTATAGAAGCTAGAAGAAGATCGAAGAAAACTTTGAGTATCATAGACATCTTAGTTACTTTTAGACAAAAACTACTTAAAGGGTCCTCGGTCCTGATAGACTGCATCTTCGCTAAATACAGGTAAGGCGGCGCATCCAAAGGCAAGCCTATGATCCATAAAAAAACTCTGATTAATATATTTATAAAAAGTGATTAGCCTATTATAGATACGTTATTCCTAGATCATCATAGATGGTAAACGAGCTTTTATATTTTAGGGACGTGTCGAAAACGGGGAAAATCGTGAATAAAGCCGAAAGGTGAAGCTAGTACCTAAATACAGTACATTCAGCTCAGCCAGCCATGTTTCCATTTCCCGCGGGTAATGCGCCAACATCCGGCGCTGTCGGTTCCAAATGGCGTCGTGGCTACGATTCAATTTTCGCGTGCCCCTGTCGCTCAGGGGCGAATGTTTACTTGTGGAACTGGAAATATGTGGCAAGTTATGCAGTTGCCACACCTGGTTTGGTTGCTAATAGCTGTTAACTTTTAAAAGCTTAGGACGTTTCCTGAGTGTGGTCTAGCCTTCTAGTTTCGAGGTGAAGCCTTCACTTGTATGTATTATCTACTAGAGGTCGCCGTGACTTCGTCCGCGTACGGAAGAAATTCGGTACGCTCCCAAAATTCACCACGGAGCTGAGAGCTCCGTTGCATTCCAATGGAGATCCTGGAAACTTCCAGCCACCGGGGAGTTTTAGTGGATGGAACAACAGCCAGAAGACATCCACTGCTGGACGAATATAAAAAAATATATTAACGTAAAATTTTATTTGTACCGAAATTACACTTACAAAGCGAAGTCAAATTTATTTTTGCCTTTTGAATTTATTTTTGTTTAATTATATTGTATAGATAGCCCACGCAGGTATCTTGGAAAAGTTTATCTCACAAAAAAGCGAAATCAATCTTATAGGTGTTTTAACCAGCAATTATACTTGTATTACCTCTATATCTCGCTCAATTCGAGATTCATTGGTTTTCCAATAACAATCGTACTAACTTTTAATGTTTATAACAAATGATAATTGTGGCAGTGGATTTGTTTTCTTTCTGTCGGGGTGACGACCCTAGTTGTGTGTAGGTAGGGAGGTAAAAGTATTTTTATTCGGGGTTGAAAGTCTGCAGAGCAGACAGCTTTCAAATACAGCGCTGTAAGTAGAAAATGCTGAAAATCTACGTTGCCTGGCTTTTGGAGTATAAATATACCTACTCGATTGTTGTTATGTTTAAAGTCTAGACAGGCTTAAGTAGACTTAGGTACAGTACAGTCTAAAATATGTAAAAGTAAACGTAGTCATGTGTACCTAAGAGCCTAAGACTTCCATATAAATTATAAGTAAAAAAAGGTGAAGGATTATACAGAGCCACGCGTATCGATATAGCGACATTTTACTCGTCATTGTGAAATTTTTTAACATGGGGAAAAAATACCGTTAAACCTGGGATTTAATAGTTGCAATAATCGCGAAAAAAACAGCTGTTCCATACGTTTCGACCACAGAAAAGCGAAAGCCCTACTTTTACTTCTCTCTTCAGTGGTTTCGACGACGGTGAATGTAATTTTTCAACCGACTTCAAAAAAGGAGGTTCTCAATTGGACTGTATGTTTTATTTTTATTTTGTATGTGTGTTACGCGATTACTCCGCCGTTTATGAACTGATTTTGGTGATAATTTTTTTGTTTGGTAGGCAATACTTCAGAGGTGGTCCCATATAAATTTTATGTAGCTTGGTTTTTATTAGAAAATATGAAGATGTCATCCAGGTATTCGAAGTTGAAGTCGGTTTTGTTATATTTAATTATTTATATTTTGTAGGGTTTGTTATACTCACGTTTAATTAAATCGGATACTGAACATAACAAAATATTTCAAAACCACGTCAGTATTAATAATACTCAATACTCAATATTTTATTGCAAACATTATGTAAAATTGAAGTCAGTTGTATTTTTTTTGGACCTGGGTATGTCCTAAAACTGCATCCAGCACCACCGGAGGACGGGCAGCAGCGTCCTCTTAGTTAACGGTGGTAACACTCTGCGATCCCCAAGCCACCTGCCAAGCGTGGGGATTATGGCAACCCCTCCCTATTATGGGAGAGGCTTTCGTCCAGTAGTGAACGTCTAACAGGCTGATGAAGAAGAAGAGTTTTTTTTTAAAAGCGTATTTTATTTTATCTTAAATTTTTTTTTGTGCCTGTTGTTTTATTCGCGATCTCAGGGTTGGCCCTGGTTTATTGACGTTTATGTTTGGTTAGCATGTGTTCATTTTGGTTTTTAGTTTCTGGTATTAACTGAGTTATCACGATTACAATTTATTCAAATTGAAATTCCATTATAATTTATTCAAACCTTCTATTCTTGTTATATAGGAAACTAGTTGCGCCCCGCGGTTTTCCCTCTCGATTGTTGGGATTATAAAAAGTATAGCCCTTGGTTTATTCCTATGTGGCAATGCCACTAGCAAGCTTGGTACGCTGCCGACTGGTGGTATCTCTGAGGGTAGTACGTAATGCAATCGAGTGACGAGACGAGCGAGACGTTTGCCTGGTGGTAAGCGTCACGCCTGCCCATAACAGTAGCAGTGCAAGTATTGAAACCTAAGAATACAATCCTGTGCCACACTGTACTGCGCTTGTCACCCTGACAATTACAGAAGTCTTCGGGCGGCACATTAACTCTGACACTAGGGCTGGCCACTCAGCCTATACGAACTTACTTATTAGATGTTAAATCTCTTTATACCCAGTAATTGCTCTGGTAACATTGCCCTTCAAACCGAAACACAGTAATGCTTGCACACTACTGCTTGGCAGTTGAACATCTAGCCAAGGTGTGGTACTTCCCCAGGCGGACTCTGCAGTAGAGTTCGTAGTAATTGTACTATTATTTCTTCTGTGCGCTGTAAGTAGTTGATTTGAACATTTGAATTGTCTCTAATAGACTTGCATCGGTCTGGATACAAACCTTTTCTTTTTGTGTGTAGTAGTTTAAGTAGATTGTTGTAGTTAATAAAGGCTTATGCCCAAATAAATATGTTGTAAGTAGGTAGTTGAAAATGTATCTCTTAAAGACAAACCAAAGACTATTAAAAATTAATCTGCGTTTTTAAATTGTTTATCAAACTTTTTCTCTCACATCGAGTATCGAATAATTATATTTAAAGGAGACAGCTTTTATAAAAAAAATAAAAAATGCGGCCCAAAAGTTAAATTCCAACTTTCTAAAAACGCTTCGAAAGAACTGCCTCGAGTTCCGCTAAGTGGCCTTCGGGGTCGCAAGAAGCGAACTGAGTCATTAACTGCTACCTTAAGTTTATAATTACTATTTTTCGTGAAACTTCCCTGAAAGCTCCTTCCGATTAGGGCTAAGTGTTTAATTATTGCGGCCTAGTTAAGTTTTTGTTAGCGAGAGACAAAATTAATCATGATGTAAGTACTTAACAGAAACTTGATAATAATTCGTTAGAACTTAGTGCCTGAAAAGACGCTTTGATTTGAAAAAATAATAATTTCGTAATGATTGTCGCGTAATGTTCGGATTGTCTTTTAAATTTCGTAATAGACAATAGACAATAGACAATATTGATAATAATTCGTTAGAACTTAGTGCCTGAAAGAACGCTTTGATTTGAAAAAATAATAATTTCGTAATGTTATTGTCGCGTTCTGTTCGGATTGTCTTTTAAATTTTTGCTGGTGTTTAGGACTTGTCTCATTAAAGTTATTTCACTTCAAATTAAAATTAAGGCAATTAACGTAGCAGGTTTCGTAGACACGGTTACGCGGCGTAGCACACTAGCCTACATAAGGAAAATTATTTGTTTTAATCATTGCGCTAATATCTAGAGTCACAATCGTGCAAAAGAAATGTCCGAGTCAAAACTCGGCGCACGCTATGCAGTGCGCCGAGTTTATGACCGGCTTGAACTACGATAAACACAAGCGCTCAAGCATACATTGAAAACTATACAAGCGACATAACGACTAAATTCGAACAATTGTGAACGATATAATGCACGTATGTACAACGGCAGTCGGACGTTTTTTGACTGTTTTCACTTAGAGATATTAGCTATTATTATATTGTGAGTTATTATATTAGCTCAATGGTTTTAATCTACTTTTGGCGTTAAAATACAAGTTTAAAACGATAAACTGTGAGCAATTTTTATTAATGAATACTAGATAATACCAAGAGATAAATCAGTGTATTTCGTTCAGGCGACATTTTCACTAACTTTCACCAACCACATTTGGCTGAAACTAGTCCTTGTGTAATCTAGTAATTGTGTGTTGGTGAAAGTTGGTGAAAATGTTGCCCACTCCAACACGCTAGCCGCTAGAGTGTTGGGAGTGTTGTCATCCGGTAGGCGTTTACCCATAAGTGACAAATAACTAGATAGTACCGAAACTGCGCGTGACCTCGTGCTGAAATTATTTGCTTATTTACGCGTATAGCGCGTAAGAACATTACTGCTGTATAGCCGCAGCGTGCTGGATAGCGGACGCGCTGGATTCCCTATTTATTTCATTTTTCGTAAGGTGAGTGATTTGAGCACAAACTCACGTGCAGTTTTGGTACTACTTAGTTATCACACTAATAATTATTATTAATGCGAAAGTTTGACGGTCTGTATGTGTATGTTTTTTACTCCTTCATGCTGAAACGGCTGATTAGATTTGGATGAAACTCGGAATGGAGAATAGATATTTCCCAGAATAACATATAGGATAGTTTTTATCATCATCACAATTTTTCATGAACACGCGGAAGAAACCGCGGGGCGCAGCTAGTTGTAAAAAGGCTGAAGCAGGTTAAAAGGCTGATGCAGGTTAAAAGGCTGATGCAGGTTAAAAGGCTGATGCGGGTTAAAAGGATGATGCAGGTTAAAAGGCTGATGCAAGTTAAACATCTGATGCAGGTTAAAAAGCTGATTGAAGTTAAGGTTATCAAGATTTATAATATTTTCAGTGAAAGCATTTCCATAATTTCACAAGAACTTAAGTGACCTGCTTAAGATAAGTAATTATTCAGCAGTAATTACTGTCAAGATCGTGATACACACGCGAACCTCGTTCATTTGCATAATTACGCCTAATTCCGCTTTATTTCCCGACATTTGTTTACTTAAACTTTTTGTTTGATGATGGCTTTTTTATGACTGATGTTTTTTTTGCATGCATACATATATAGTTTTCCGTATTTTTTATCTAGTTTTTTGTATGTACAGAATGTTATTGTCTCCTTATCAGTAAGTAAACCAGAAGCAGATCTCTTAACTAGAAATGTTAACGAATAAAATTCACTTATTTGTTAAAATGTATGGTCATTTTTTTTTTATTAAGACGGTTATTCTCACGTTTAACGAAGTTGGACATTTCGCCATTTTTGAAGATATATAAACACTGAATGAGGTTATGAAAAATCGCAGTCGGTGAAATTGCATCTGAACAAATTTTAACGCCTAAAATGGTATTTTAGGTTGTGAATGACTTTTTGAATTAAAACTTGCTTGAATCGAAATTTTATTTATTCGTAAACCTTTATAATGTTATTCTCAGTAATTTTACTGAAATAAGTAGTTTACTGCTATTTTTCATAACAACATTCAGTGATTTATAAATTCAAAAATGTTGAAATGCGCGACCGTGATAGCGGCGGGCTGTATTCTGGATCTTCACAAAAATCTAAAATACTCAAAATATTTAAAACTACGTTTATTTTCATAGTAAGATATGTGTACTCGCTCACACAAACTAAAAAGAGAGAGAGGGAAGAAGAAAGTAAAACACAGACTTCATTATGTTTACCTAAGTATTGTCGGAGTATCCGCCTTAATTAAACTTGAATAAGCTCGCGTGTATAAATAAAACAAAAACAAATAGATTTTACCGAAACTTTCGTTGTTTTAAATCCAATCGGCCAGTTGTTACGTTGTAGATACTGGACTACGTCGGACGCATTGCTGAATAATTCAGAGAACGGTAATGTGGCCGGGAAATGTCAGTCGGCCTGCCCTTTGGATTCAAATAGCCCCATTTTATTGGGGACTTCTTGGAAGCTTCTTTTGTTTTGGATGAAGGACAGAAATAATCACACCCAATCATCATCAGCTCATCTTGGTCCACTTCGGCTCCCTTAATCTAAGCCCAATCGAATCAGATTCGATTTGCAACTGATTTGAACCAGATAAATTACTGGGTATGTGATTAAGAGATTTAACATCTAATATCTCAGGGTGACGAGCGCAGTGCAGTGCGGCGCAGGATTGTGTTCGCAAGTTCACAATTCTGGCACTGCTAATACTGTTTGTGGTAGGCGTGACGCTTACCACCAGGCGAACGTCTTGCTCGTCTTGTCACTTAAAAGTATTTAAAAAAAAACTACTCTAACCGTCTGTCCGTCTTTATCAAGAATGACGGAGACAGACAGAGTACTTTTCGAGATTTACACCCTTTCCGACGAGTTTAGACTACGGTAACGATAGGGTAGGACATACCATTCGTCCGATCTTTTGCTTTTTGCTGCCCATCACTAAGACTGCCTTACGCATGTCGTCACTCCATCGAGTCCGGGGTGTCCTGCACTACGTTTGCGAATTCGAGAAATCACCAATAAAACTACCAACCAAAATACTTTACCAATTATACAGGGTTGTAGATAATCCTAAGCGCCTGTCATAAGGAACATTGTTAAATCGTAGTAATTGACTTTTGTTTTATAATTTCCCACAAAAGTCAATTCATAAAAAGTTTCTAATGTCTCAGGGTGACATGCGCAGTGCAGTGCGGCGCAGTCACGCTGCTCATAACAGTAGGAGTGCCAGAATTGTGAACTTGCGAACAAAATCCTGCGGCGCATTTCACTGCGAGATATTTTTACCGACCTGTAACTGGGAGATAAGTACCTACCTATCAGATATCAAATCTCTTCATCTCCAGTAATTTATCTGGTAACATTGCCCTTCAAACCGAAACACAGTAATGCTTGCACACTTCTTGACGGTTGAATAACTGGCAAAGGTGTGGTACTTCCCCAGGCGGACTCTGCAGTAGAGTAGGAGAAGTACACTACAGAAGAGAGTGTCGAAATATTGATACTTATGATAGTTTTTTTGTTTCAGTTGGACGATGGCTCTATTTCAGCCATCATGCTGCTTGGTACTACTGCTCGCCTGCCTTACCCGCTATACAGAGTGAGTTTCTCATTCAGGTCGTTTTTTTTTTAATTTTTACAATAAAACTACACTAATATTGAAGGGTAATTCAAGAATAATAATTGTAGTAATCTCTTTAGCTTTTATTTTCTAGTTGTTGAGATGTTTAGCTGTAGAAATCTCGGCTGTTGGACACAAATATCTCAGAATCTCGTAGGTATTTACACACTACCTACTAGAATACTGTCATTTTATTAACTTCGTTCCCAGGTCAATGTCTCTTTTATTGCCAGACTACTATTTCAGAGACACGTATTTACTATTTATGCAAAATTACTCCCCAATATTCAGTGCTCACTATAATAAACACACTATTCACACTCAATTCATCATCATCACAATTTCACCTTTAATAAACTGCTTTCGGCCATGATGTGTATACATGTTTTGGGATATAGTTTAGTTCGTAACTGTTTTAATTCTGTTTCTTTTAAGACTGTATTCTGTTTTGTGGACCTTAATAAATAAATAAATAAACGACGCAGGTTAGGTTTTCTTAGATCAAAGTTATCGTTTAACATTAGGGTAAGATATTAAACATTAATCATAATTCACAGAATGTCTACTAAACTACTAATAATGCCATCTGCCTTGGCCATCTAGGTAGGTTAATCCATCCATCGAGGCAGAGAGGCCATCTTCCTCGGTCCTGTGTGTGTCTGGTCCAGGTTCAACCCGAGATATCGTCGAGGACGACCCATCTTGCAGATGGACGACCAAAGCGCCGTTTGCCCTTCCTTAGTCAAAAATTAAACCGTAACAAATGTTACGGGTTATTATTACGATCTAAAGTTGTTTTGTCTTATAAAGTAGTGGACCTGGGTATGTCATTAAACTGCAACCAGACCCACCGGAGGACGGGCAGCAGCGTCCTCTTAGTAAACGGTGGTGAGCATTCTGCGATCTCCAACCCGCCTGCCAAGCGTGGGGATTATGGCAACACCCCCTATTAAGAGGGAGGCCTTCGTCCAGCAGTGGACGTTTTATGGCTGACGACGAAAGAAGTAGCTGTTAGCTGCAAGTTAGCGGTTATTAGGCATGTGTCAATAACCCTGTATTATAATTATGATTTCTGTAGAGTACCGAGTAAAACAAGGCTTTTCTTATTTAGTTAGCTTCGGCTCATTTATACATTAATTACGTGTTCTATGCTCTTTTTTTTTATTCGAAATTAGTTTGCGTTTGACCACACCCTGTCTGATATTAAGCAACGGTGCTGTCTAGGATGGAGCACGCTTACTTAGATGGAACCTATTTTGATTTAATAAATAATATATTGTACGTTATGGGTCACACAGAGTCGGGTAGGGAATTCCACAACCTCGTTGAACGAATAAATGTTTGTCT
Source organism: Erannis defoliaria (assembly GCA_905404285.2). NCBI lineage: Eukaryota > Metazoa > Arthropoda > Insecta > Lepidoptera > Geometridae > Erannis > Erannis defoliaria. The sequence goes on along the minus strand of FR990066.1, from coordinate 1,432,552 downwards.
CTAAAAGTACACGATGATTTTGGTAGGATATTTGGTACAGACAATTTATGCTAACAAATAAACTGATTATGATTTGATTGATTTGACTGTTCACAGATGCATGAACGGCGGAAAGATCAACTTCAGAGAGAAGGAGAAACAGATCCTCGACCAAATCCTGGGCCCGGGCCGGTACGACGCCAGGATCCGGCCCTCAGGCATCAACGGCACTGGTAGGTGCTCATTATTGACAGCTTTCATGGTACGCTAGAATCTATAACAAAATAATAAAATAACGCGGTACTACGAGGGGTTAATAATTTTACTCGCTTAATTCTTCCTCACCTTATAGACCTTCGCAAATAAATGTGACACGGCAGTGAGATCGATTGTTTCGCTCATGCCTAAAGTACCCTTTACATTACTCGTGAAGTTGCCTCGGCGAAGTCTCGAAGTTGATCGCAGTCCGTAGTACGTGACTACCACAGAGATAATATACTAGCACATCCAATCTGTCGTGACTTCACACTCGTCTCGTTCCTCGCGAGGAACTTGACTAGACCTTTGACTAGGCGGCAAAAACTACCAAGTCGCGGAGAGGTTGCACGACGAAAATCGAAGTGCCTCTACATTTTCTTACTCGCCCAACTTCGATCAAATTCGCGAGTATCGTGAGTTTGCTCACTGCAAATATCTGGCAAAGGGCGGGCGTAGAAACGGTAAGGAAAGACAACCTATCTTGGTTTCCCGTAGATTCAAAATTGTTCCACCATGTATCCGCTACGTCTATGTCAAATTCAAGTTAATGCAGTACAATTTTGAACCTACGGTAAACCGGTATGGGTTGGCTTATCCACGTCGCCTGTATGCCCGCGCGTCGCCTCGATATTGCAGTGAGCTGTGAGCGTATTAGTGGCGACCTTAATTTTGCGCTACAACTTGTCTGATTTTCCCCTACTTACTTTACTGCACACCCCAAAATACCTCTTTAACAAAATCTCACAACAGCAATTTATCCCTCAACAAATGTGTATACCAAATCGCCTAGGAGATTTGATTGGCCCACTCTCAAGCACTGTCAAAAATCTTCAATTTTTGAAAGTTTTATTATATTCAAATTGACCAGAATTAAATTAAATTAATTAATAATAATTAAATTAAATTATTTAATAATAATTACACACTTAGGGAGCATAATTAAACGTAACGTAATCACTTTCGTCCCGCAGGCATGTAAATAAAATTAATGATTTATCACAATATTATCTTTCTTTGGAACAACTCTATAAATTAAATTCATGTTAAACATTTTATACTTTTATCTAAATACTAACTTTATTGTTATTACTTAGGCATAAACATTTGAGTAGTACCATGGGTTGGCCCATGGTACTTACTACTCAAACGGAAGGGATTTCCAGCATTAGATTAAGTAGGTTTTTATTTTTTAACATTTTCTACATAAAATGCTATTCATTTCAATTTAACTTACCTACAAGTTACAAGTAGGTACAACCTTGATGGAGCCTAATATTGCGTGTAGTTCCAGATAAGCGATCGCAATTAGAAGAATTAGGTAAGGGCTGTCAAAATCTTACAATCATTTTGATTCCTTCTAATTCTACAGATCGAAACGATGTGAAAGGTCAATAATATTTTTAACTATGCTTAGTATAGCCCACAAGCAAGCAAGCGACTGTGAAGTCTAGCGACGTTTGCCTCTACACTGACCATGGGTTGGTCATCACCTTCTCATGTTATAATCCCGGGATGAAATTATACTTCGATGCGTCATAAAATCTTCTCTGCTATGTTATACCCCTCGTCACCGTCTTCTACTAAATCATAGCCATCATCAGGTGAGCTGTAGACGTGTTGGTATCTTTATTATTTTTGACAATACCAAACCCAGCTACCAAAGTAGTATTACGTACAGAATATTCACTCCCATAGAAGTAACCATTTATAAGCTATTTTAATAACAGAGCTTCGATATTCTACTGTACCGCTTGGCTCGTTGACGTCACGCGGCCACTGCGGCTGCACTGCGAGAATGGCTGGCCACGTACATGGTCGTAGCTTTAAACGTATGCTTTTAAATAAGTAAATATATATAAACTTCCCAGTGTGTTAGGCCATCTTAAATCAAAATTGTTTTGAGCATATGTTTTCTCATCTCTACCTCTCAGCCTAGAATTTTTACCTTAATGATAAGGCGTTTTTAGTCATGGCAATATTAGAAGGAATATTCCTTAAAAGGTTTTCGGCATGCTCCATTTATCTAGTGTCGGAACGCATTAGTTCACAATGTTTAGGGAAAGGAACATCTACCTTTCTTAATATAGAGTATACCTATACAACATACAACTTTCGGTTTAACTTTCTGTTTTAGTAGCCCAATTGAGAGAAGACGTGTCTGCCATGCATTAGGTTGTGGATTCGATCCCTGACCCGTAACAATATGTTATTTGGAATTTACGCATGGATTATAATACTGGCTTTTCGATGTAAGAAAAACCTCGAAAAAAAATTAAAATTTGCAATACAAGTATGTCCAGAAAATAAATGTAATCCACCCGACTAAGCCAGCAACGGAATGTAGCCTATACCTGTAGGCCTATAGGCCCATCGATCCGGTCTTACTTTTGGAGCTCAGAGGAGGCAACGGCACGGCGCGGCACGGCGTGGCCCGCGGTGTTATAGACGGCAAGAGATGGAATATTCCCAGCATTCTCCGGAAGTGATTCTGAAGAATTTGTTCCTTGATGTCTTGTCAGATAAAACTGGATTGACACAAAGGTTACTTTTATCCCGGGAAAACGCGGGTGATACCGCGGGGCGCTATTAGTCAATTATATAAACAAACAAATACTATAGCTCCTAAAAAACGAAATATGTTTGTGGCTCCTTAAAAATTTGAAAATGGAAATTATGACTTTTGGGTCTTCCGCTTCATGAAGTTGCCGGCCCCCTGGTATAGTAACATTTGGCTTCTAAAATCGTTTCTATCTGTTTATTCGATATTTTCTATATCTTTATAAGAGTTAAGTAGTTTATTGAAAATGTTTACGGCCATTGAATGGGGCTAGAACTATTAGCAAGATTTGACTTTGGTTAAATTAGCTTATATCAGTATTGAGATATCGAGTTAGGCTGTCGATCGAAAACTTTTATGAAAAAGCCGGGGCATTTTCTGACGAATTTGCATATTTCAACACACCAATGATAATATTTTGAATTGAACATAATATAAATAAGGTTTATGAAAGTTAATAATAATAATAATATTTATTTACCAAAACAACAATTACAACATTACAGTGAGATGTACTTAAGTATGCAATTACAAAGAATAAGGGTAATCCACCGGACCCCAAACTAGGTGAGACCTGTATCTTGGGCGCCCTATAACCAGTTACCGATAGTTATTTTGCGCTTTCAATTGTACACTCTTCCTTCATTCTGTTTGACATCTTTACAAAATAATTTTTCATCACAATTGCTCGTAAAGTTGATCTTATTACATCGGTTTTAGGCTCATTTAGGTATCGTAGGTATATACCACTTATAGAAAACTCTATATCCAGCGGAGGTAGATGTAGTCGCGCCTAATTGTTTGTTGGCACTATTGATGTCAGCAGGGTCTATTGAACAGGTCTATGTTTATTAAATAGGATTTTTATTTGGAGTCTCTTCTCATTCAAAGTTATCATTCTACAGGCTTATCTTGGTCTCCTGCACACAGGATATGATCAATCTGAATTGTGCAATTGCAAAATGTTTGCGAGTGTGCGAATTGAAAAATTGACCTCCCGAGTTGAATTTAAGAGTACCTACCTACTTCTTTCAATTCAGTGTTGTCAATTATTATTATCCTCTATACAGCTCGAATGGGGAGCTTCCTGTTTTTGATTTATGACTTTATTTGACGATAATCTTAGCGCGTTTTAGTAAAGGGATTTGTTGTAAGATCAAGAGTTTTTCAAGTAATCATATCCAATTCTTAGACCAAATTAAGTATTTAAAGAAAGTAGCGTAAGTGAAACATTAATTAAATAGAGAAATAACGTAGCCTGGATAACTGGTTATCGCTGATAATCAGGGATATGTTATGAGAAGACAGTGTATCCAGGACTCTAATGATAATCAACGATAAAACAAATGAGCGCCATGAAAAAGTGTATAAATACAGCTCATTTACACACTATTTCATGGCGCACTTTTGTGAAAGATTATTGCTTGTGAATGGAGTGAATGTAGCCTAATAATATTAGCTGATCGAGTGAAGTGGATAAAGAAAACTTGCTGCACCGGCCCCACTAAATAAAGGCAAGAACGACTTTCTTACCAAAGTTATTAAACAGTAGATGTATACCTAATATAAATATAAAACTTGACCAAAAAACACAGTTACCTGTAGAAATAGTACAGACAACGGTATTAGTTAGGTTAGGTACCAGCTACGTTAGAGACGTCAGATGTCTCTCGGCATTATTCATGCAGGATTGCTCGCGACAGTGCTATGTAAATAACATTAATATTAATGCCTTCTCTTGGAGGATCTAGCTCTCTCTCTCATAATCAAAGTGCCTTCTCGATGTTCTCGGCTCGGGAGAAAAGTGGAAGCGGGGGTGCGTCGCAGCTCACGCGCACTGGGACTAGATCAAACGAGGCTTGAAAATTAATTATTTGATAAAATGGAATGTTTATTTAGCATCATTAAGGAGGTATAAGTAATTTAACCAAGAAAATATGTAAAATAGTAGGTACACATTTTAATTAGGCGCATAAACATTCTTTGTTGGAATTTCGGGTAATATAGGATAGCGGAGAAAACCATGGGGCGCAGCCAGCAAATAAATCTAAAAAGTAAATCTTTTAGCCGAACTCACAAAATTTGAATTTCCGAAGATAAATTGAAAATCGTCAAATATTCCAACGGCTGGCGGCCTGCCAAGATAAATTGCCGTGTCATTCTATATTTGTTTCCTTGTCGGAGTCTGAACAATTCCTTCAAATTGACTAACGATGCGATAATTGATCTGAAAGAAAGCTTTACGCAGGTCTCCTACTTTACTAAATAATCCTCTCATATTCTTAACACATTTAAGTTGTAAGTTCAATATTTAAATATAATAATATTCTCAGACTCATTTCAAAGTGACGCTAAAGTGAATTTATCATTTTAAGAAAGGTTTTTCAGTAGGCGTAAATATTTGTGAAGTATATACAAGTAATTTCATAATATGCTCTACTTCGTTGTAGAGCAGGAATGAAGCTCGACGAAGTAGACTATAACGATTAATCATCAGTTTAAATGGCACAAACACGCCACATGAGGTGTTTGACAAGGCAAAGCGGGTGTTTGGGGTGAATTTACTCAAAAACTACGTCGATATTGCTAGACTATTTATCATTTTCACCTGAGGATATAGATATCAATACCCAATCTATAGGGCTGCTACTTAGAGCTTTACTATTTTAATAAATCGAGACCTATGCCTTTACAATCATTTTGCATCGTGATTCCTGTTCACTTGCTGTTTACGAATTGCATCGGCAAGAATGAAGAAGATGTGGTAAATATTACAATCAATTTTATCGATCGTCATGTTTGGCATACTATTTCTTCAACAAATCAATACTTTTTTTGAACTACGAAGTGTCAAATTTATTGGTCGATTAAATATTGCACATGTGGTGATATTCAGTTTCATTCGGTTTATTATGCTTGACCTTCTTCATTTGTTATGAAATTATTTTCAATGCGTATTAAAATATTATTCCTTGTTGATGCGTAATGAACAAGTTAAATATTTTTTTATTGGTTAAATAATTTAGTGCCTTTTCATAAATAGGTTTATCCAACTGTTAACATTATTTTAATCTTCAAAACAACAGAGTAGTTAGTAGGCGCTGTTATCTTTCAACGGAGTCATTATATTAACAGCAAGCCTTTGATTAAGTAGAGAGAGAGAGAGAGAGCTAGATCCTCCAAGCAGTTAGTTAGTTACGAAATTAGTTTAACACATATCATTTTATTGTTGTAGCTTAACTCATCCAATGACTTTATTGCCATCCTTTTGATGGCATTTTATAAAGAACATAAACTGTTTGTGAAATTTGTCCTTCCCACCAGATGGACCCGCAATAGTTAATATTAACACGTTTGTTCGACAAATTACCACCATCAGCGACATAAAGATGGTTAGTAACAGTAGCTCGATGAGTAAGAACTGTTTCTACTATATTGCCAGATACATATATTTTGACGGATTTCTTAGTGTTTTGGTTGATTTATGTTGCCTGAGCGTGGTAGACAAATGTGTTTGAAACATTGTGAACAATATTTCACAGAAGTGTTCTATTCTGTGATTGGTTAGTAGTGGCTCCAAACTGAATGTATTATTTTGGATGTCATAAGTACTGGTAGAGCAGAGCGAATGTTATTATAATAACAGATCAATCACTTCTAGAACATTTCTGTTTGTCGTTCACTGGTGAACGGCAAAAGTAATTATTATTTTTGTATCGTGTGATCAATTTGAACGAAGGAATTTGATGTTTTGGCAAATTCCGTAAAATCTGTCAAAGTTGTTCCTTCATTAAAATTTATTTGACGATCCAAAAATTTGTTTATAACCTGTATTTTATGTTGTTCCTCTTTCCCATTTAGCAATGTTTCCGCTTGTGAAGTGTTTCAATTATTCAAAATTGAAATCTTGATGTGTATTTAAACAAATACTCATTTGAAATAACGTTACAGTTGTGTTAGTAATTGTTTTGTAACGTTTCTATCCGCAAGAGTGCGGGCATTGCGATAATAAACAAAACATTTGTAACAGGTTTATTTTCAGACTATTGTTTTCGATAATTCATTGTGTTTTCATCGCTCGGTTATTAATACTTATTTATATTATTTGGTTTTTGGGTTTTGAGAGATTGAAAACTTTTCTGTACCTTTGTGGATTTCATAATTATACAAGCCGTTGTTTTGGATTCTCGCCAAATTTACAGAGGTAGATATACCTACCAACCCTGAAATTGCCAAAAAACAACAAGCGGCTCTATACTAAAAGTTCATTGACCTTGGAACTTGGAAAATGTATGGAACAGCTGTTTTTAGGGTTCCGTACTTCAAAAGGAAAAAAGGGACCCTTGTAGGATCCGGTTGTCCGTCTGTCGTTTTGTCTGTCTGTCTGTCAAGACTCTTTTTCTCTGGAATGCGTGGAGGTATCAAGTTGAAATTAATATCAAATACGGCAGTCTACAGTCCCTTAGATCTGTAAAAAAAATCAAGCTTCTAAATCAACGTAATAAAAAATTACTGTCATTTTTGTGAGTTTTTTTTAGAGTGAACTAAATAAAAATTTGTAGGGTACTTTCCGTTGACCTAGACTCATGAAATTTGGCAAAAAGCAAGGTCACATAACAGTAATTACGGGAAAAGTCGGAAAATTTATAATTTGTAGATATATCGTCATTTCTCAAGCCAAAACTGAAATGGTTATTTTGTTTGTTTCTTTAGTTACCAAAAAAATTGCAAGATGGCGTTCTACATCGTTAAAACACGCAAACGTTTTGTTCGTTGGTTTTTAGATGGGTTTGATTGCAGCTGCTTCTAATAAATGTACGACTAACTTATCCCTACAGATGGACGAGGGAGCCACGAGCGTAGGTTTTGAAGAAAACTGACAGCTGGATTGATTTTTTTGAGTTCTTGCATTTGAACAACATTACAAATAATTTGGAGGGCTACAATTCAAATTTACCTCTTGGAGATTGTAGAAAAGAGTTTTATAAACTAATTAACTATTTAAAATCTTTTTTAGGCCATATTCTTTGCACCTTAAAACCTACGGAGAAAAGTAATCACGTAAAAGTTTAAACCTTTTCTTATGTAAGTAAGTACATTGGTGCCTGCGTTTTATTTCTTTCTTATTTTTTGGCTTTGCACCATATGTATCCTGCCAGTTTCAAGTATATGAATATTACAAGTTTTAGATAGTATCAGGTCTTAAGTCATAAACTAAAATCATGGTCAAGTCCAAGTCATGCCCTAAAATTGCCTAAAAGCGCGCTGGGTGTTAAAACTCGCCAACGTTTCATCATAAGTTTTCACCACATCATAATATTTTTTTGAAATTTTGCAGTTAGCGTATTGAACGGAAGTACAAATTCTTTTAGGGTTCCGTACCCAAAGAGAATCGAATTGTATCCTATTATTAAGCTGCCTACCGTGTCTGTCTGTCTGTCCCTCTGTCTTTTCGGTCTTTACTGACCTATAATCTCGTGAATCGTAATATATAGCCGGTTGAAATGTTCACAGAATATTCGCTATACACTTAACTATCGCGGATTATCTAGTACTTGTAGTGAGTGAGTGGTACGGAACCCTCGTTGTCCGAGTCCTCGGATTTGACGGATTTATTTTTTTGGATTTTAGTATTGGCCTCATTGTAAAAGTTGTTCTTAACCGATGAGTATATCAACCTCTGTAAATTTGGCGGGGCTGAAAAACAACAATTTGTATTAGAGTTTGGCCAGCAGTATTGGACAACGTAGGCTAGGGAAAAATATATGTACGAAGAAAATTATTAAATGCAAAGGCACAATTTATTATCATTATATAATAATATTTAAAAACTACAAAAAAAAATAGACACTATCATTTGATTATTGTCAGTTACAGTAAATTACAAAAGAAAAACACTTTTTATGTTTTAGGACATTGGCATTCACTACTCTAATTTAGTGTGTATGTCGAATCCAAGATCCAAGTATTCTATGTTTATCTTAGGAAAACTATCAAAGCAAATAGAAATATATAAACAAATCAAACAAATCAAATTCAGCGTCGTTTGTCAACAACCATTATTCGATAGCAATTTGACTATAGTTATTTTACTTACTACGTGTATTAAAATTGGTTTTTAAATTTGTATTTCAATTTCAATAACTGAGTAAGCTTTATCATTGTCACTGCAGATAATGCAGCGTTATTAAAAAGTCGATATAACTTTTATAATCACGCGATCTAATAACATGGTGACATTAGCACGCGACTATCAATGATTCGTTTGACACCGATCTCTTTGTTAACCAAAATGGACATAAGTCACGATAGTCACATTAGGGGTTAACCTATTGAACATTACGGTCTCACCACAAAATGTTTTCATTTTAGGTGGACCCAATATCACCCACAAATTAGTTACATGAGCAAGAATAAGTAGGTGTTTTTTACTTTTTTAAACTCAAATCTTTTTTCCATCAAATTTCGCTACAAGTAGTCTTTGTAAAGTCTAAGTAGCGTGTTTTCGTTTCTGGTACAAATTGCTAATTTCCGGCTTACGTCACCATCCATTCAAGATTCCTGACTCTTCGTGATGCTCCAGAGCCGCGTGACTTGCCCCTCTTACCCCGTGACTTGCCCTTATTGCCCCGTGACTTGCTTCTCTTACACCGTGACTTGCCAACTTTACTTTCCATTAAGTCGCGACGATACTATGCCGAAAACGCTATTAGAGCTTTTGAAACAAGAAATGTTGTCTAATTTAACTACCTAAAATATTTTAGGAACAGGGTACGATTCAATTGACATTGAATTGATTTTGAATTGAATAATGATAACGAATTAATTGAATTCAATTGAATCGAATTTCTATTTTAAAGTACTTCGTGTATCATGTTAGGTTATGTACTTATGTCATATGTTGAATTTCTTCCAAACAAAGTTTATTTTTATTTTTCTTGAAACAATTTTTGATCTATGTTACACTAACACAAATTCCCATCAACAAGTCTATTACGATTTATTTGCCAGTTATTTTTCAAACCCGAAGTCTTTTGGTAAACAGTATGCTTCATTTTGATCACAACTTTTGTTTGTGTTCCTTTTGACTTTGATCATTATGTGAGCATCCATCGACACATTTAATACCCAAATTTTCAGGTTAAAAGGTGAGTCGTTCATAACTCGAACGTTTTTCAAAATTTCAGAATGACAACACATGGCGGCTAAATTATTTTCTATATTTGATTAAGTTAGGGTTAGTTCTCATAATCCCGATATTGATCCGTGATTTTGCTTGGTACTTAGATGGGCCGGCGGTAGTCAGCGTCAATATATTTGTACGAAGTATATCAAAGATCGATGACGTCACAATGGTAAGTCTGACGGACTGGACCGTATCCTAGTCGTTGTTACAGTATGCGTTTTAATCTAAAACTAAATTAACGCGGTCATAACAAGTCAAATGAATGGGCAACTCTCTCCAGATTGAGTGACGTGGAGCGATTTACCCGAACATCTATGTGTAATATTTCTTTTTATAATTTACTTTCCTTTCAAATTTCTTTACTTCCTTTTTGGTGTCGACGACCAAAATCGTTTTTAGCTTCGCGTCTAAATCTAAACGATGAGGCATAATCTATGAGGCCGTTGCGATAAAATCCATGCTTTTCTATCACCTTCAACTGATCCCTAATTGGAAACTTTTATTTAACTAAGAAAGCTATTGGTGTTCGTTGTTTTATTTTAAGACCTAGTTCGTTGTATCTATGATTTGACTCTGATTCGGCATTAGCTTCCTGTGGTATGATGGTCTGTTCTGTAAATGGTTCATTAGCTGAAGCATCCGTTCATTTCTTATTCTTTTCAACATCCGACATTTCATCTACTTGCGGGACGACCGCTCCAGTCTCATAAAACTAGTAAATATAAGAAATAATATTTATGAAAACGGTTAATAAAGTTTAAATTAATTTCTTTGTCACAAAGGCAATGCGCCAACGTTAGCCCGCGTCAACCTCTATCTGCGTTCTATCAGCAAAATAGATGATTATCATATGGTGAGTGATGGGACTTGCAATAAACATTTAATCCGATATTTAACACATTTTTATTATAAACCAAGTGTATTTACTTAGTTGTTAACATTTTGATGCCTTTTATATGACTGTAAATAGGCCTTGTTTATGATAAAATTGGCAGAAAAGTTATTTGGCAATTTGTATTTGCACTTTGCTGAATATTTGCCGCTGTCGTATTTTTATTGTGTTTATGATTCAAGTTTGTTTTCTTGGTTAGATTTGGTTTTATTAGTTTGTTTTTTATCTATCTGCATATTTACTTGGATCTTTTCTGTAATTTGATTTACTTTTGTCTTCTCTTTTTACCCCCAATGCAAATTACCTTACCTTACTAATAATTATACATTTTTGGCGGTGCGGAGCCGCATTTAAACTTTTTTATTCTACCTTTTCTATAACTACACCAAACAACTTAAAAGCCATGTACTTTTTTCCTATTTCGTATCAGTTATATTCTTTTAAAGTTATGTTTCTTTGAGTTATGTGTTTGCGCCGTTTCTATGTTAAGTGATAATTGAAACCGAGGCATTTCTCTGTACAGACACTAATGGATTGGCACAATATGTAGTTAGCACCAAAATTACAAGCAAACTCAACCGCTTCGTTACCGACTGCACAGAGTATGTCGTCAATAAGATTTATAACAATTGGCTTAACAAGTGCACTTACAACTACAATATCTTCAATCGGTATCTCAACAGCGATCTCGAATCGTACAATATCGATCACGCTTCTAGAATAAGCAATACTTAGGGAATCGCGGCCCGCACCCGCGCCACTCACCACATTCTTTTATTTCATATCTCATTACTTTCAAATCATGCTTCTTATTTTTCTTTCACGCATTTAATATATTCAAGAGATTACTATAAAAACTATTTTGGTCGTGTACTTTGTATAACGTTGTTACTGTCTTGTTCATGTGAATTTGTGTTGTGTAATGATACGGGGTTATCGTCGCGCCCGCACTCGCCTCGCGCTTGGACCGGTGGCTGTCTCTACGCAATAATCCGACTGACAACAGCTAGACCTGTAGTGAAGTAAAACTGACCAAATGCATGAAGGTAACAAGCATTCCTTCGACGAGTGCTGTCTACGGTGAGTTGGTTAGGCTTTGCTTCTGACGCATGATTCGCCTGAACTTTTCGAAAGCTAACTTTTGGATTATTTATGACGCTACTACGGGCGTTTTCAAAGGGCCTTGTGTAGACTGGCATCTTGCCAGTGCGTGGCATATAGGTAATGATGCGTTCCCATCTATCAACGTCGTCTTCTGTAGATAATATCTAGGAAAACATTACCGTTATAATCAGTGTGTCAGAATTCATGTAGAACGAACAAGAATGTAAATGATATAAGATTTGCAATATGTTTTATTTTATCGTGTTCTGCTATAACTTGAAAGAAAATTGTTTATTGAGTTTCTTGACAATCGTTATTTTTTTCAAAGAAGTTGTATTATAGTCAATTTCATCTTAGTTCCTAAATAAATTGAGATATATTTCTGCTTCTGCCAGAATTGTAGCACATTGATGTTGATGATCCAAAAGCTAACATTCTAATGCATGTTGATTGGATCATTCCTTAGATGCTATTAATGTGACGTTAATTCATTTGACTTGCTGTTGGTGTCGAGGGGTCTTTTTGTCTTGATAACAAGTTAACTGACTAGATCCTTCGACAACACTCTTCCCTAGCGTACCTATCTTATAAAGTATAACAAACTCTATTTGTGTCAATATGGCCTTGGTCGTTGATGAAAATTAATTTAGGATCACATTTCACCACATCTCAATAACAAACAAAAATGAAAACATCATTTTTGACCAAGGCACTACTAAACCAACAGTTGTCAAGTATTGCTTTTTAGAAATGAGAAGTAGAAATAGACACATTCACATTAGATGAGATTTCATGCTACACGATGAAACTGTAAGTAATTGTAAATTTCATCAATGGCCTAGTATCACTGAATTCTTTGATGATGTAGCAGTACAGGTTAGATCAATAAAATGAATTGACAGCAATCACCAAAATCACGATTGGCACTACTAAACACGATAGCAATATATTGGCACAAATGTAAATTTACACCGCGTAAGCTTTGTGACATTGAGTGTATATAATCACAGAATTAGTCAGCTTAAGCGGTCATTTCATTTAGAAATAAATGAGTGATAATAAGCTTGTTAGAGACAGTGGTTCTCATAAATGATTTAGAATTTTGAAATTTAGTGCATCGAGCTGAATATGAAATTGAAATATTGTCTTAATGTGTGTTTTTAAAATGTGGAATGTAATTGCGTGATATAAACGTTTTATGGGACAATATTTCAATGAAAAAACGTGTAAAAGTAGTTGCTCTAATAAGATTGTAACATTTTCAGGAATACTCTGTTCAACTGACGTTCAGAGAGCAGTGGCTAGATGAGAGACTGAAATTCAATAATTTAGGGGGTAAGCTGTTTTTTTTTCATATATAATTTTAATACGGCAGGTCTATCGTCACAGACAGGCTTGTAGGCATTATAGTGATTATTATTATATATATTTTGGTTCAGTCACAAGCTTTTGATCAAATTTGGTCTATTTATTTTATATTTAAACTAGAGGTCGTCCGCGACTTTGTCCGCGTACGGAAGAAATTCAGCCCGCTCCCAAAATTTGCCTCTATTTTTACCCCCGCACTTTTTGGATAAAATGACGCAGTTTGTCACAAGGGTCCATACTCCGACCGATTTTGTTTAATTATTACATTAAATGTCACGTTACCATTAGGTCGTCTCAAGTACCTGACCTTGACGGAAGCGAACAGGGTATGGATGCCGGATTTGTTCTTCTCGAACGAGAAAGAAGGTCATTTCCACAACATCATCATGCCGAATGTGTAAGTGAAATATAAAATAGTATGTATATAACTATAACATTGGCCCTAGCTAACATCAGACAAAGATTATAAATCTTTATAACCATGCAGTGGCTTAATGTTGGTATGCTTAACTGACTAAAATAAACAACAGCTCAAAATCGCATGACAAAAAAAAACACTGTGGTGAAAACGAACCCAAAAGGCTGATCTTTAGCGACCACCAATCCAAACTTCTTAGGTCGTTGCCAGTGATTAAATAGAGAGAGAGGCAGAGCTGAATTCTCCAAGGTCATTGCATATTACTACCTACTTGCTTGATGATTGATACCACTGCTAACCAACTAAACAGAATAAAAGTTGATTTTTGGAGGCATGCAAAAGCTAATACCATGTAAGGCAGTGAAAAATCCTTATTATTCTACACTGTTAGTAGTAGAGTAGGATGCCATTGTTGCATATTGAGTGCACCTGGGAATGTACCATACCTTTGCCAGTTATTCAATCGCTAAGCAGTAGTGTGCAATGTCGAATTGTTGACATTTAATTTTCATTTATTTTTAATAATTATATTGTATACAGATCCACTGTATGAATTATAATTATGTATTACAATTATTATTTTGGTTAAAATACATAAATTTACAAGTGTAAATTTATATTTATCAGTAAAAGACTTTGACTTGGCATTACTGTGTTTCGGTTTGAAAGGCAATGTTACAATAGAGAGTTGTGCGTTGGTAAGGCTCCTACTAGGTGGAACGACGATATTGTGAAAGTCGCGGCCATACGATGGATGCAAATGGCAGGTTGTCGTACAGTGTGGCAATCTAAGAGAGAGACCTTCGTTCAGCAGTGGACGTCTCCGGGCTGATGATGTTATCAGAGAAATTACTGGGCGTGAAGAGATTTGACATCTAATGTCTCAGGGTGACGAGCGTAGTGCAGCATACTCCATAGCACAGAATTTTGTTCGCAAGTTCACAGTTCTGGCGCTGATAATGTTAAAGGAAGGGCGTGATGCTTACCACCAGGCAAACGTCTCGCTCGTCTCGTAACTATATTGCATAAAAAAAGTTACCTATCACAATTATCCTTTAGGTACATCCGAATCTTCCCGAACGGCAATGTGCTGTACAGCATCCGGATCTCGCTGACGCTGTCCTGCCCCATGAACCTGAAGCTGTACCCCCTCGACAAGCAGACCTGCTCGCTCCGGATGGCCAGCTGTGAGTCATACATTGTTGATAGATTCTTACTTGGTGGTACGGCTACTTCGCGGGAGGTTACATAGGCATTTAAGAATAGGAATAATATAATATAGTATATAAGATACTCGTACGAGCAACCTGGGGTCGTACTATGAAATGTTCCATCCATTCTGTTTAGGTTCAGAATGCCGCCGCAGCGCGACCACGAACCGTATTGTGATAAACATTCACGGTCGAGCAGCGCCGGCGGCAGAACCTGTAACAATCATGGTTTTTAGAATTCATGGCTCCTGCCCCGGCTTCGTTCAGGTGTATTTTGTACGTATAAACCTTACAGAACTAGATAACTATGTTCGGGACGACAAGCCGAATCTGCTGAATCTGTCAAATCGATTGAAAGCCGAATATTATGTAGGTCTCTAGTGTTTGCTTCGGTCGGCTTTATCGTTCATCAAATACTGCCCAACCGAATGTGCCGAACCGTATACGTGTGCTCGCCTTATGTATTTTAGAAGATCTTAGTGCACAAGGCAAGCAGGCAACAAGGCTAGCAAGGAGATAGCTTTTTTATGTAAGTAGGTATTATAGGGTTGCATTTGACTACCATCTCGCCTGATGGTAAGCGAAGATGTAGTCTACGATGGAATTCGCTTGCCTAGAAGTAACCGATTCACTCACGACTTATAGACACCCAGATAGTTACTTATATCAAGAAACACCCACTCGGGCAACGCATTCAACTGTTTAGAATATTAAAAGGTGGAATCAAACCATTTCCTACTAAGTTTTTGGTATTTCAACCATGGAACGGTGTCGCTTTTTCGAGGTCCTGTCATTCGATAGAAGAATGGGTAGGTTCCGCTACCATTATGCAAATCCGATGCACACGCTCCGACGTGTATCCCAAAAAATACCGATAGGCTAGCGTCTTATATCTAGCGAATTTTAAAACTACTACTATTTAAGATCGAAGTATTTTAGCACCAATGCAGTTCTTTACTGATCGCTCAGTCAGTCAGTTTTGAAACTGACTGACAAAACATCCATATATACGTGTGCCTTACATTTGCGGTAAATATTGAGATTATACAAGTTTGAACCAGTTTTCTTTGTTTCTAAAACTGACTGTAAATGTAAACAATTGCAGCCTTGTGGAATTTCGTTTTTAATTAGGCGAACGTGAGAGAACTCGGAGGAACTAGCTCTCGGCTGGGTATATAATCAAAGTGAGAGAAAGAAATAAATATAATGACAATGAGCTTTTGATTTTTTAAGGTAACATGAAACAAAAGAGACGTTCTCCTGTTGATAAGGAATAATACTTGCCCGTGACCATTCTAGCGGTACCGTAAACTTTGCGTAACATAACAAAGTCCAGGATAGGAAAATATTTTTATGAAAAAGTGTTTCCAGAATTGGGTATCAACGCTTTAGTTGACTAGCACAGTAGCACATACAGTTTAAGAATGATGGCAACTATAGCTGATACTTCTCAGGTAATGTCCTTCCAGGTGCAGGAAACACGTTGAAAATCCCCTATGCGCCTAAAGAACATTGAAGGATCTGTTTTTTCTTCATCAAGCGACTTAATTAGCTCCCTCTTTCGGCAATTTTCCCTAAATAGTGTTATTAAAAAATAAAAAATATGTTTTTAAACACAGCAATCATTGTGGTTATATTTGGCTAATCATTGAATTTTGGTTTAGCTTACGATTGAGCTATCACGTGGTGCCTAAATTCAAATTACATGTTTTGTACAGATGGCTGGACGACAGACGACCTTGTCTTCCTGTGGAAGGAGGGCGACCCAGTGCAGGTGGTGAAGAACTTACACCTGCCGCGTTTCACGCTTGAGAAGTTCCTTACTGACTACTGTAACAGCAAGACTAATACTGGTAAGAAACAATTGACTGTAGAGATTGTAGAACCATCAGATGTTAAGTTTTGTTCGATCCCCTAAAGCTGCCTGCAAGCGTCGGGATTATGGCAACCCCTCTCAATTAAGGGGGAGGCCTTCGTCTAGTAGTGGACTTCATCTGACTGATAGCGTAGATGTTAAGCTGATGTAAGATGATACTTAAATAATGAGGTTCCACAGGCAAAACTTCTCGCAGAAAGCGCCAGCGGCGGCGGTCCAGATGAGGCAAAATCAAGTTTTCTTGTAAATCGTTTGCTTATATAAATATGTGCTCTAGATGAGGGCGTTGTCGATAATCTAGCCCGAGGACAAAATACTGGGTACTGTGCCTTGTTTTAAAAATCTACAGCTGTTGACGGCCTGAAAATAGAGTTGTAGGTTATATAGTTTGTTTACATTTTGTGTTGGACAGAGCTTTAATTAACAAGGCAAGCTTTACAAACCAGTATTTATGCTGCTTCTCCCTCTGGTAATCCGAGTCTAATAAGAGTAAAACCATTAGATTGTAGAAAAAACAACAATATGTATGAGATTGACAGTTGACTATGGCTGCATCGTCGATGCGCCACCTAGCGGAAAAATCGCTGGGGCCATATATTTTTTGTTATATTCCACAGACACGAGGGTCCGTGTTTTTTATTAAGATGTAAAGTCATATTATATTCAGTCACGTGATTAATTACTTACAATAGCATTGTGAGTATTATTCTTACTAAGTACTATTACGAGTACGAATACAACTCCAGTTATTCACTAGTGACTGTGGACTCCAGGTTGCACCATTGATTTCGGTGTGACCTTTATGATAGAACCTGTCGCGTTATGAGAGTACGTAAAGTATAGCAACAGATAGAAAACAACTGACACTCTAGCATGTATTACACCTTATGCCTCATATATATCTAAACTATACTTACTCAAGTATTACATTATACATTTTATATTCGAACAAGTAACATTTTTACTAAAAAAATCAACCGATTTCTAATTAAAATGGGCCTACCATGGAATACCCATTCCAATAAAAAAAGAATTTTCAAAATCTGTCCACAATTTATTGAAGGAGAAATCTGTAAACATACATAAATATTAAAAAAACATACATACCGTCGAACATAGAACCTCCTCCTTTTTGGAAGTCAGTTAAAAACGTGGCATTTCACTATACCTGTTCCTTTCTTCTTTTATCTCCTGTAATTTTCTCTGCCCAGGTGAATACAGTTGTCTCAAGGTGGACTTGCTTTTCAAGCGCGAGTTCAGCTACTATCTCATCCAGATCTACATTCCATGCTGCATGCTCGTCATCGTCTCCTGGGTGTCCTTCTGGCTGGACCAGGGGGCTGTCCCTGCCAGGGTCTCTCTGGGTAAGAAGGCTAACACGCATGGTTCAAGGTCTCGATGTCGTGGTATAGTTTAATCCCTGGAGCTCGGAGTCATTTTTATTATTTTTCTGATGCGCTAGTTATTGTTTTCGGTAACTAACTACAAGTTATAGTTAACCAGACATTTGTTTAGTACCCTTCAAATAATCTTACATCCTGTGATTAATGAGTAAATAATTTTTGAGAGTTTTATTCGACAAACCGAATTTTGGAGAAAATAATATATTATGTAAAATTAGCATAATAAATACCTGAAACGATTGTAAGAAAATGACCCAGTCTCAAGGAGTAGATAATGTTCAAACGCAGTTGTTTGTCTTCTTACCGTCATATCTTGGGAAGAAGTTCTCCATCTTGGAAGAATATAATGATAATGAAGAGATCCGATATCCCCTTGTATGGTTGACTTTTGGAGGTAGGTAACGAATGATGATAAATATTACATGTAATTTTAAATATGATTTTAAATATTTAAGTATAATGCTTAAAGACAGCAAAGGACGTAAACAGGGATCCCCCGCCCTTGTTTATACCCTTACCATTGCATGTTCGATGTACTATTAATTTTATATTGCTACAAAGCTCGCAAGCCTCTGTTGCAATATAATCAAATACTTCCATTATTGTATTGTACCAAACATATGTGTGCCTGATATACGTAACATATATACTAACAAGCATTGTGGCTTATTCCTAAACTAACCCTTTGTCTGCGCACAGTGTTAATATGACTGAATATGCGCTGTTTCCTATTTATGTTACCATCGACGTAAAAGTCCTGAACCACTATTTGTTAACTGATTTGTCCAACATACCTAACGCGTACCCAGAGCTTTTCTTGTATGTTCTTCTAGTCGGCCCGAAGCTGCGTCGTTCGCACGAAGCTATTGTGCCTGCTAGAGTCTTACAACTAATCAATAAGCCTGTGAATGTTAATTGGTTTCATTTAGTTCTGTAATGACTAACATAAAATTGTGCTCTGACTTACCTAAACATTTGATGCTCACAGGAGTAACTACCCTCCTCACGATGGCCACCCAATCATCAGGCATCAACGCCTCTCTGCCCCCCGTCTCGTATACCAAGGCCATCGACGTTTGGACGGGGGTGTGTCTGACCTTCGTCTTCGGCGCACTGTTGGAGTTCGCTCTGGTCAACTACGCCTCCCGATCCGACATGCACAGGTACGAATGCGCGTCTCTCATCCCCAGGTGTCTTGACGCTCCTCACGATGGCCACGCAGTCGTCGAGCATCAACGCTTCTCTGCCTCCGGTGTCCTACACCAAGGGCATTGACGTGTGGACGGGCACTTGCCTTACCTTCGTGTTTGGGGCCTTGCTAGAGTTCGCACTGGTTAACTACGCCTCTCGGTCTGACGTCCACAAGTATGTACGCATGCAACTTATCACCTTTCTAATGGATCGCTATATCATGTCCAGCATATTCTAGCTCCAGAACAAATTCCTTGGCTTTGCTGTAGTCACTGGCGATGGCATGAAGAACTAAGTACCTTACGTGTGAAATATTTTCGGAATTGAATATAGCAATAGGCACTAGACGAATTTTAGCAGATTTTCGTTTTAGCTTTGATGAAGATTCCCACTTCGAAATGGTTGCTAGTAAATTAACTTTAAGTGTGCAATCATTAAATTGTATCTTTAGCTTTTGTATTGCGTACAACAATATGGATCTTGTTTTTATTCCTGCAATAGGTTCACAACTCTAGACAGCTAAAAATAGAGAGACTTATATCTCCTCCATTCCACTGTTTTACTTCCTCACTTTTGTCATGTTTTCATTTGGAAATATGTATTTTTACATAAAATAACACACGAGTTTCTTGCATAGTTTATAGATTTTAGATCCCGTACATGCTAATATTTTAACTTATTAGCTTACATATTACGTTCTCCTAAATTATTTTATTCTTTTTCTTATATTCATCTTAAATTTTCAAGAAGTTTTAAAGGTTTACGTGATCGTTTTCCCCAGAGAGAACATGAAGAAAACCCGTCGTGAGATGGAAGCTGCAAATCTGGATGCAGCTTCAGATCTCCTGGACACGGACAGCAATGCTACCTTTGCTATGGTGAGATCGCGTTCAAAACGCACGTAGAACTTTTAGTAGAGGCAGCTGGAATTATTATATTGCAGTTCGTTTATTTGTTTGTTTGATTATTTGTATCATTAAAGGATTTATGGTGCTAAACTTATTTTCAGTTGTAAGTTTTTTAAATTTTACTATCCAAGTTTTGGTCTTAATTTTGAAAATGTGTCGTTGTAAAAATAACAACAGCTACGCAACAGCAACAAGTTAACAACGGCACATTTAGATTGAGTAATTGCAATTTGTACTAGTATTCATAGTATAGTATTTATTATACAGGGTTCTACGCTTGGGATGTACAAAGCGAAAGGGAGTAATTGTAGGTAATCACCATTGTGAATAACGAAGCCATTCCCAGTTTCATGAAAAAATATTAGCTTTTTCGTAGAAAACAGCTTTAGCATTAACTTTTGACAAAATTTATGGAACAGTAGTTTTTTTCGTGATTTCAGTGTTGCCCTTTCATAAAAGATGTTCCATATACGAGTATCTTTCGACTTTTACATGAGCAAAATTACTTCCTTTCAGATTACACCCCAAGCTTATAACCCAATATAATCTGTGCTTTCATGTATTTATTTTACTATCATCTTATGATGATAGTAATATAACAATATGGCTGTATTTATTATACAGCCATATTGCTTGATTAAAATGTTGTATCTGGTTTTGATAAATCGTAAAATAACTTCACTGATTTCTTTCTTGACAGAACCTCATGGTTTTTGGACAAGATTTCTTTCATATTGTTACTTATTTCTTTATTATCAAACTGTACTCTTTAGAAAAGTACCGAAACATATTTATTTAGGGAACTATGCCGAAATTGTTAGTAAAACAAATCAAAAAGATAAATAAAATTACTGCAAATAAAGTTCCAATCGACCATCACCCAAAATGCTGTGCCCCCTTCCGGCCTGACTTGTCTGCAACTACAGAAAACCCTGATGCGCGGCGACGGCGACTCTAAGATGCGACAGTGCGAGGTGCATATGGAGCCTCCAAGGAAGAACTGCTGTCGGCTGTGGATGTCCAAGTTCCCTACTCGCTCCAAGCGTATAGATGTCATCTCCAGGATCACATTCCCGCTTGTCTTCGCGCTCTTCAACCTCGCTTACTGGTGAGTTCGTAGGTGCTTATATTATTTTTGTAAGCAGTGGAGTGACAACACGAGCGAGACATTGGCCTGGTAGTAAGCTTCACGCCTGGCTGCCCTTAATAATAGCAATTCCAGAATTGTGTACTTGCGAACAAAATTATGCACCGCACTGCACTTGTCACCCTGAAATATAAGATGTCAAATCTCTTTATGGCCAGTAATTTATCCTTTTAATTTATCTGGTAATACTGGCCTTCAAACCGAAACACAGTAATGCTGGCATTGTAATGCTTGGCTTGAGTAACTGGACCACTACAATCTTCCACTCAAATCTCCTACCACTAAATTCTTATTCTATGTGGTGGCAATAAGTCCTGACACTGACGTCCTACTTGGGGTGTATTGTACATTTCTCTCGCCAGCGTCTATCCGAGCCAACTCAGTTCCATGAAATATCGGAGCGAGGATCTAGGCCGCTGGCATAGCAGCTCCAGTGGGGTGGAAGTGTATGTTATGGTGAAAAGCAGTCAAACTGTTGCGGTGATATAGTTGGGGATGAATGTGCTTCATGCAATCCGTTAGCGAAGATTATACGATTCGTAGGTGCTCTTTTTCTGTATCTTTTGAGATGAATCACACTTTTGACAGAATTGTTTGGTCTCTTATTTTCTTACCCTATTTTGATATCCTAGGAATAGTTAATACGTATATTGTCTTTTCCTTTTGTTCGATTTGTGACCCGATGGATAAAGACAAAAGGCCGATTAACTATTCCGAGCCTACTATACGTTTGTTAATAACCAAGCCAAGCCAAGTTAAGTCCAGCTCATTCAACATGCTTCCTGGTTCGCAGGTCGACATACTTGTTCCGTGAGGAGGACGAGGAGAAGTGATTCTCCGCGGAGGCGGCGGGCGCGGCGGCCCCGGCGCGGCTCGCCGGCGCCGTCCTCGCGCCCTACCTGCTCTTCTCGGTGCTCTACTGCTCGTGCCTGCGCCCCACGTACGCTCCACTGCCCTCGCGCCGCCTCTGTCGCAAGGGTTTCATCCCTCATCGAGCGCAAGTCTAAAAACCATCACGATTTTTAGACCTCGTAATGAAGAGGGTTATTCCCAAAGTACACCATTATTTTGTTCCAAAAAGATAAGAAGCCCATACTTTAGTTTTAAAACGACTCCAAAGAATAGATGCGTCGTCGCGTCTATACTTTGTCATCATATTCATCTTTACGTTATGAGAGTTAGGTACAGAGGCATAGTTTAAAAGCTCATTTATTTATTTTTTTACCAATGAAATTGATTTCTAATTATTCCCGCCGCATTGTATCGGACCAGCCTCCATTTTCTAAACTCCATCAGAAAGGTTTCCTCTCTCGGAAACTACACTGTCTCCGTCATTCTTGATACAGAAGACGAAAATGGTGAGATTTCGAATCGAAACAGCAGCACGAGTACCGTTCTTGACGACCGTTATATTTGACATTTAATTCGTATATTCGACATTTAAATCGGTTAAATTCGATAGAAATCGGTATATTCTCAAATGCCTTAAATCTGCTATACAGACACGTCATATTTAGCGACATAGAACTGTAGTCACGCTGCTGATTCGATTGGGTTTAGAATATTGGCGCAAGTTTCTGCTTATGCCATGAGTAGTTAGTTGTTTTGGCTCCGTATCGAAAGGACTATCAGGGTAATAGAATACGTTCAAAATCCATAATTGAAAAAATATCGGTTGGGTCAAAATACATAATGTAATAAGTTATAAGCACAGATATGGAAACAATATTATATTGCAATATTAATTATGTAACAGCCGAGACACATACAAGCCAATATAAATAATGGTGAGAAAACATAATCATAAGTCAGATAACCTAAGTTCAAAATATATAACGGTTTTCTTAGTTCTAAATATCGTCGTCAGCCATAAAACGTCCACTGCTGGACGAAGGCCTCTCCCTTTATAGAGGGGTGTTGCCATAATCCCCACGCTTGGCAGGCGGCTTGGGGATCGCAGAATGCTCACCACCGTTAACCAAGAGGACGCTGCTGCCCGTCCTCCGGTGGGTCTGGTTGCAGTCCCAGGTTCAAAATATAGGTGTGTCATACTTGCTCGAATTAATTTGAGATACTTAACGTCTTGCTGTCAACTAGATTAGGTTAGGTTAAAACTGAGACTACAAACCATTGTGAATTACAAACTTTACATATTTTAAGTTTATGTATTTGGACCATTCAGTATTTTAAAATTATTGATTTTAAACGTAAGTATATATTTTGATGCGGACCCTTATTCTTCCTTCAACGTCTTCTTACTTAACTTTGATCTTTTTTACTTTCCTTTTCCAATCGTTTTATATATATTTTTCTTATTAGATGTTCATATCTATACCATTTCTTCTCTACCTTAATTTTTTTTTCAGTTTTCATCTTTTTAAATTCTCTTGCTTTTTCTGTCTTTCTTGTTCTTATAACTGTTACTGTCATATAATTATGTTCCATTAATGATCTTTTTTTAATGAGAACAAGTCAAAAATAGAAAAGCAGGAGCAGCTTCTTTCTTTTTAATTAGTTTTGTCGTCATCTGATAATTGCTCTATCGCGGGTCTGTTTGCGAAATTTCTCTACCTATAAATACCACTGCCGCCAAAATCAATCTAGTATTACTAAATCATCGGTTAAAAACAAAAAATTAAGATAACTTTACAAAAAATAAAAAACAGCGCTTAAAAGAGCAAAACCCTACGGGGCGTCATGACAACAGGCAAGTAATGGGGTATCGTCAAATGTATTATTTTAAGTATTTAGATATAATTTAAGTAATATACCTAAGTAACGTAAGTAATTAGGAGCACGATGATCCCATATTCTATATTCATTCATAATTGATCACCTAGCGCGACATATTGGTCAAACGCGCGTACAAGATGCTCATCCCAATATTCAATTTTTTAAAGAAGCACTGGAAGTTGACAGATTGATAAATCTAAAAGTTCGATATTTACCTACCTACTGCATTAAATATTTCCTATATGCCATCAATATTATTTTTTTGATCGATGGCATATAGTTACGAGTCTTTCTACCTAGTTTACCGATTTAAATACCAATCACTGGAATATCGTATTACAATGATCACAATAGGATTTCACTATTCGCTCAATCACTCTAGGTAAGTAGGTATATGATTCCCATAAAACGTTATGTATGTTTGAATACTATTAATTCCATTAAAATTTTGGATAATTTTACCAATGATAACTGTTTGTCCCTACCCTATGGACTATGGCGTAAAATAGATATACTTATTAAGGATATTTATGTGTACCTATAAGTATAAGACAATTGTATTTCATATTTAACATTTTGGATATAATAATGATTAGGTATGTATAGTATAATAGTGGTACTGATTTTGAGTAATGATGTGCGAAATGTGGTTAATATGTAGGTACAGGTATGTAATAATTATCTGAAGTAGGAAATGATATTCCAATTTAATTAGTAAACCATACGAACTGGACTTTATCTCTTATCCTAGATATTATAAAAGTTCAATGTTTAGTTGTTAGAAGTCTACGAAATAATAATTATAAATTGACTCGTACGCGGCCTACGTTTCAGCCAGAAATCGTTTCATTTTTATCCTTAATATAAGGAACTCGTCTTTGAGACAAATGGAATTTATGCACATTTACCGTAATTAATGTAGATTTAGGTAGATTTATTAGGTAAGAGAAAAAAAATAAGTTGATTAAATTTCACCATTAATTTAAAGCCTGCAATAAATCTAGTTAGCATTTAAATACGTTGAAATTTTTTTTTCACTGCTTTAAGCAAATAATTTTAACGTATACTTTTGAAATTGTTAAGTATATTATTCATTTTCACTGTGATAGATGTTAAACATAAAACGTTATTTGTCATTTGAAAAAAAGTAGATAAGCGTGTAAATAAAAAGCTACTTCTACACCTGTGTCGCTCACTGTACAGCCGTATATGATAACTATTATCCTTGTATTTAACTAAGTATATTAATTTTGTCTCAATTCTATGCATTTCAGTGAACTTGGATAAAACATGAAAGCAATTTCAGCGCTAGGAAATGCATCAAAGTCGATTGCGGTATACATCTAATGAGAAAATAAAATCTCACTAGATCTATCGTGGATCTGGCCCCTGTATCTACTGAGATTGGTCCATACGGACGGAGCTTGCCGAATGTGCCTCAAAAGAATCGTAATGTCATAAGCAACCAACTCGTTAACTACTGAGTTACCTAAACTCAGCACCTATAAACAAAAGATTGATTTAGCTGTCACGTTGTCAGTGTAATCTGAGAATCAGAGCTCCGACGTTTCCTGCTTCCATGTTTTATCAGCATTAACTACTGTAATGTGTCACTAAATATCCATATACTATTTATTTATATACGTAGTCATGGGCGCAGTCCGAAATATACTAACAGCGCCCATGATGCCAACAACGCTGATAAGAACCATCACGACACGAAGAATCTCATTTAGTACCACATAATTTTTTTCAATTTTTGTTTCTGATTAGCGTTGTTGGTTTCTTTGGTATTTTTGTCAATTTCGAACCGCGTCTATGATCTTTAACTCTCTATGTCACTTTCCTGTGTCGTGTATATCACTAAAGCTGTGTTCGTTATCAAGTACTTTAGCGATACAATTTCCTACAATATTATGTTTTAAAACAGCTTCTTTACCTACAATTTTGTTTTCAATTCTTGCTCATTTGTCTATCTCCGTCCTTAATTTTCAGCGAACTTTTAGGTTGTTATGAAATATCGAGACAATAGTTTAATCTAGCTAATAATAAACTTCATCGATCAGTATTTATAGATATCTTACGTATTCTTGGGCTGTGAAATGGCGTACGTCACCTTTTAGACTTATCACGATTTAAATTTTATAAAGGCATGAATGAATATCAACACCCAACCCTTTCAGACGTCACAAATTCTTGACTTTCTACACCAAAATCACTCCATCATTGTAAGGCATCGATCAAATATATGAAAATAGAGGTTTTTGCACCGTCCGCTTGACCGCATCCCACTCAAAAAGCTGCCAAAACGCGTTGGTAAAGCAGTTTACATGCAATTCGGTCACGTTCAGTTATTACTTGGGTCGTGACAAATAGTTACTTATGGTGCTTACAGATTTGCTCGATTTTACTATAGTTATTGTCGATCGATTTTTGCTATTTTGTCGATCAGCTACTTATCGATCGACTTAAATAATATTGAGCGTTAAATTGAACAAATCTATTTCCATCTTATCTTTGCGTTTTTAGCCTTATTATCATTACCTAAAGCTGCTATCTCTTTGAGTACGGCGGCGGTGTGAGAGCGGCGGCGGCGGCGCGGTGTGCGATCTTCTTTATAATCTTTGATCGATGTTGTGAGGTCA
The DNA here is from genome assembly GCA_905404285.2 of Erannis defoliaria. Taxonomy (NCBI): domain Eukaryota; kingdom Metazoa; phylum Arthropoda; class Insecta; order Lepidoptera; family Geometridae; genus Erannis; species Erannis defoliaria. The sequence goes on along the minus strand of FR990066.1, from coordinate 1,405,676 downwards.
ATTAACATCATTACATATCGGAATACGATGAAGCTTTGAACAATACACTGAATGATAAAGAGATGAAGCCCTTTTTGATTCCAGTATAATAACTAAATCCAGCAATAGCTACAGGCTTGTTATAATATATTGAATCCATAAGTAGATAATTGTTGTGACTTAAAATTACAGGATATATTACAGATGTACTATCAGTGTCTATGTCTGAAAGGATTTTAATAAACGTATACTCATCTGTGAATGTGTTTTATTATTTTCTAGCTGACCCGACAGACGATGTGCTATCATAAAGGAAAAAAAAACTTTATGTCTGAAATTCATAGAAAAAGACGTTTCGTAAAGTAGGTATTTCCTGTATCTAAATTAGTCCGGCAAACTTTAAATTTAATACTACTAATACTAATTAGGACTATAAAAAAAATTTGAAACAAAAAAAATTGCCAACCCGGTCCAGCCGTTCAAGTGATACGCTTACCAACGAACAGCATTTCATTTTCATCTAGTTATATACATCCTGATGACTTTTTATACCTTTAGGGAAAAAAAGAGTGCAGTGTAGGTGTGACACCGAAGGCGAAGCGACCACGAAAGTAATTGTGTCGTGCTTTTAAGTTTAACGCCCGTACAAGCGCTCAAAGGCTTGACATAGTACCTAAGCAGGTCTCTCGCCGCTGCAGTGTTTTTTGATTTTACCATTTTTGTTTAACTACCTGAAGTTCTTTTATAAACGTTTCTGTAAGAAATATGTACTAATAAATTAATCGTGACTGTGGATATAACAATCCAGCGGCTCGAGTACCGTTCTATGTCGCTAAATTTGACGTATTGGTATAGCAGATCTGCTTGTCGAATTTTAGAATATACCATTTTCTTTTTCAAATTATACCAATTTAAAAGTCAAATATACGATTTAAATCTAATATTTATATAAAAGGCTCTGTCCTGACTGACTGACTGACTGACTGACAGACAACTCACAGCCCAAACCGCTGCGCTGGTCGTACAGACTTGAAATTTGGAGGGTGTATTCGTCTCGATGCGGAGGGGTGTACTAAGAAAGGATTTTTCGAAATTCGATCCCCAAGGTTAATGATGTATCGAAAGTTCATTGTTTTTGAAGTTATACTATACAAAATACTTATCAAAAAATAAAAGCAAGGCAAGCAACGAAAATTTCGAAGAAATATAACTGTGTATAAATTAATTTATTAAATAAAAAGGTATTATTATTATTATATTCTGGTTCTGTTAGACTAAGTCTTCTACAGAATTAATGTAATTATTTTAGAGAGGCAAATCTACAACTAGATAAATATTACGATATAAATATTAATGTATTAAATACAACACTATTCAAATAATAACAATAGAGTCGTAATACAAACACAGCAACATATTACATTGTACTTTTTTATGAATGCCGATGAATCTGACATCCCAAAGCTAGGTATCTAACAGATAACATAATCTCACTAAAAGATAATGAAATATTTTAGGTAATAGCTATTTAGGTATGCAAGAAGGAATACTTAAACTAACTGCAGATAAGTAAAGTGAAAAAAAGATAAATGAATGCAAAACAGTTTAGTGCATTTCAGTTTGAGCCTGGAAGCTTATCAAGCCATGATATGGTGTTATACTTTATTCTTGGTTTTCTAAACTTATTCCGTTACGAAAAATGTTATAGGTAATAGTACTTATTGTTACATATTATGTTACATAGGAGTAGTGCGAGATGATATTAATTCTTCCCTTCTGTTTGGCATGCTAAGAATTTCTCTGCTTCTCTCTGTAACAAAGAAGGTTACAATTTAAAGGTGATTACTAACATTACTATCATCATCAGCCAGATGACGGTCATGCAGTGGGCTGCGGGTGGGTGGCAAGCGCAAGATGTTTTTTTATATGAAATGTTTAGATAGTAATAACATTTAAAATTCCAGAGCTCGTTATAGGCATTTCTTGAACCCGAAGGTCCTTAAGTTCTTGGCAGCAGAATTTCAATCTAGTTCTCCAACCTGTATGAGTTTGTAGACGGCGTAGATCCCCTCCTCGGTGAGGCAGTCTCCGTCGGAGCGCACGGAGCGCTTGCCGTTGCCCCAGTCCGTGCTGAACGTGAGCTGGCCTTCCGCAGCCAGCAGCACGGCTCCCAGCACCAGCCACAGGAAGACCACGCGGCTCATGGCTGCTGCGGACCACGAACAAATGTCTACTATTAATTCTTCTTCATAATCTTGGTCGCTACGCTTTTGGCAGAGCGGTCGTGGTCGCCATGTAGGTAGTACTTGCAGGGGCAAATGTAATGTAGGTTCTCGATTTGTAACAATGCTGCGCATGATAAGCTTATTGTCATTAAGTACCTGTCCACCAATGAAATACCAGCTAATGTCCTAACAAAAGCTCTCAGTCCTATGAAACACTATTTAAATGTATCAAGGGCTTATGGATAGAACCTATAGAATTGTATGTTGCTTGTAGTGGGGTTATTAAAAAGGGTAACATCAAATAATATATATAATTATATTTTAGCTATGAGTCGTCTATGCTTCCATAATAATGGTTGTCGTGACTGATTTATTGATTTCTGCTCCCTCACTGTCCGCTGTTTCGAATGTATAAACGCAATAAAAAGTACTTCCAAGTTATTAGATGATTATGACAAAAAGTTGCCTATATGTTATTTCGAGAAATAAGCTACGCCCATTCCGCGTTTTATCCAAACCAGCCCTTTTTGCGTGAAGAGGTAACAAACATACACACACACAAATACTAACAAACTTTCGCGCTTATAATATTTTATATTATATATAGTGTGTTTGTAGTACCTACGTTTGTAATAAATAAATACTGACTACTGGAATCGGACCTGGGTATGTCCTAAAACTGCATCTAGAAACACCGGAGGACGGGCAGCAGCGTCCTCTTAGTTAACGGTGGTAACACTCTGCGATCCCCAAGCCGCCTGCCAAGCGTGGGGATTATGGCAACTCCTCCCTATTACGGGGGAGGCATTCGTCCAGCAGTGGACGTCTTCTGGCTGATGAGTGAGTGAGTGAGTGAGTACTGAAATCGAGTGTTTTACCACAGTATAAAATAATAGTAGGTACTTAATGTTACCTTCTTTAACGCTACCTAGCTACATATTGTACATGATTTTAGTGATTTCTAAACTTACTTGATTCTATAATATTCACAGCACCTTGTTACGACAAAGAATATCAATTTGAAGTAAATGATCTCTAGAAACCTTTCCTCAAAATCCGGATACCAACTGAACAGCGAATTACAGCCATTGTTCTTTTATAGGCAGAACTAATCGTGCTGTACTTTGCCAGGTTTCTGACAAATCAAGTGAAGCCCAAGTAGAGATAATGAAAACTGCCCACTGATGTGGAATATTACGGAGCTTATTTGTCCACGACTGCCTTGGAATTTCATTAAAAGTTTATCTGATTGAATTGAATTAGAAATCTATTTAGCTCGACATATTTACATCTCGATTAAAACAAGGATTATTGACTTCTATACTGGCAGCCTGCACACCTTTGTATGTCTAATTGCCAAGCATTAAATTCATTGCAGTGTGCAAACATGGCTGTGTTTTTTGGAGGGACAAGTTTCTTGTGACCCAATTCACAAAGCTTATAGAAATTTAATGTAAGTATAAGTACCTATATTCAGTATTTATTCAGGGTCAGGCGTAACGCTTACCATCAGTCGAGTGATTTTATTGAGTAGTTACTCAATGCAAAGACTAAGGATATTAATTAGGTCCCCAAATTGTTTTCAACAGTATATGACTAGAAAAAAGATCGTAGCGGTCGTAGCATTTTTCGTAGCAAATGCTACGAACGGTCTTGATGGTAAAACAAGTAAGGTAAATGCTATTACGAGTTCTTACAAATGACCTACAACACAAACAGTTTTCAGAAACCAACCTCAAACGGCACAAATATGGGTAATATGGGTATTTAGACAGATTGTACATTGTGTTTGTGCCGTTTGGGGTAGAGACTGCAGGACCCTGGGGGCCGGCCGCACACGTATATAAGAATATAGGGACCTGGCGAAACGTTTAGTCGAGGTGTCAGGTGACCGGAATGCTGGCGTATATTTTGGTGAAAAACTTAGCATTGCCATCCAACGTGGCAATGCTAAGTTACTTGCTTTGTCCTACCCCTGGCTTGCCTTAACCGGCCGTCCTGGGGTGGAAACCGCAAGAGCTAAGAACGTAAGCTCCAGGGTGGAAGTGTTAAAAAGCATAACGCCGCGAGTAGCTCTTAGTGAAAGTGCAGCACACCTCTCTACACCCTAAGCCACCCACGCCAATGTTGCCCTTCCGGTGCCAAGATACGGCAGCCTTTATCCCCATAAAGGCCCGGCTTATTTAGTGGGCGGCAAGTCATCACCTGCCTAAATATATTTTGAGATGAGATAGGATAAGTCAGGTTTCGTTTCCTATCCAATAGATCTCTTATCCCATCCACAAGTTGTTCACCTCAATAGCCCAGTTTTTTTATTAAATCCTATACAGTACAATAGTTTCATATTCCTTTTTCTACATATTCCATAATTGTATTTTATATTCAACGGGGCCTCTTGGTGTTGGCTTCGGCTCTACCAATGCCTAACATATGTCGGGGCTAGACCCGAGAATGTAGTAAAGTCGTCGTCAGCCATAAAACGTCCACTGCTGGACGAAGGCCTCCCCTTTTATAGAGGGGTGTTGCCATAATCCCCACGCTTGGCAGGCGGCTTGGGGATCGCAGAATGCTCACCACCGTTAACCAAGAGGACGCTGCTGCCCGTCCTCCGGTGGTTCTGGTTGCAGTTTAAGGACATACCCAGGTCCCAGTTAAATAAAGTAGTATTATAATAATAAATAATTAATAAATATTGGGGGACATTTATTACATACAGCGCCATCTAGCCCCATATATTAGTATGCTTAGGCAAAGCTTGTATTATGGAAACCAGATAGCTGATAGAATACTTATATAAGTAGTATTTTTTTTCCGCAAATACATACTACACCCAGACACAGAACTAACATCTATGTACATCACATACATTTTTGTCCTGGGTGGGGATCGAACCCACACCCTACAGCTCTGAAGGCAGACATGCTACCAACTGAGCTATAAGGCTATTAGGCCCATGATATTATACATATATATAAGGAGGCTTTACTCCCTTTACATCTTAACCAGCTAGCGCCCTATTGTGCTCTGTACTAAATACCACTTACGGTCACCTATTTAAATTGACCGGATCTTCGAAGTTCCAACAATTCAGATAAAATATAAAACACATTATGTTTATTGTTTGTTCTCAACTCCAAATAAATTTAAATGCCTATAACTAAGAAAAAGTTAAAGCGCCGACATTTTATTTATTTTATATACTTAGGTAGTTTGTATTTTACCTTGTAATTCGTTGCGTATTTGTTTGTTCTAGTGTGTATTGCGTACCCTGCCGAGTGGTATCAGTGGGTGACGTCGCCGACGGTTCCAATTCCAATGGAAGACCAGCGCTAGCTGTTCGCAACCAGCATTATGCCGAGTTGGAACCGGTTTGTGGTGGAAAACAATTTTGTACACCTATTGTTTATATTTGTTATGCATTCCCATTGTTAATTGTCTTGTGTACAAGGTGTGTTTTTTTCCATAAATAAAATATTGTCTATTAGAATGTCAATGTATCTACCTATAAAATGTAGATAGCAATATGATAATTAGAAAATTTCATTGGCTTCACCAATTCACCACCAATCCCATAGATACCTATACACAGTAAGCACAGTACGTACTCAGTATATAAGGCCAGGCTCTGTCCATCGCCGCATCACATTCCATCCATCTTCAACGGCCAACAACCGTTCACCTTTTCAAGGCCCTTCAGAAAAGTAAGTTCTTAGTTTTATTTGCGAATTAATCTCGTTTTTTTTATAAAAATAAAGCTCTAAAGGCGTTATCTAGGAAGAAAATAAGGGAATACATTTGTATGAAGAATCGCAATTGTTTGAATGAAGACCGTGTTGCCTTTTAACAGTAGCAGTTCCAGAATTGTGATATAGTCAACAAATCCTGCGTCACATTGCACGCTCGTTACCCTGAGTAGATGTCAAATCTCTTTATGCCCAGTAATTTCTCTGGTAACATCATTCACACGACGAAGGCCTCTCCGAAGTAATCGGTTGCAACCGAGGTATAATTAGGGAGAGGTTGCCATGCCCGCTTGGTAGGCGGCTTGAGGATCGCAGAATGCTCACCACCGTTAACTGCGAGGACGCTGCTGTCCGTCCTCCGGTGGTTCTGGATGCAGTTTTAGGATATTCCCAGATTCTAGTAACATTTCCTTTCAAACCAAAACATACAGTAATGCTGGCACAGTACTGCATGGTGGTTGAATAACTGCCAAAGTTGTAGCTTGTGTAACTACACTATATTTTGTATGTAAATTGTTTTGCAGGCCCTCATTCCATGATGTATAAGGTCCTGTTCTGCCTGATGGCATGCCTGGCAGTGCTCAGCTCCGCGCAGCTTACGTTCACCTCGAGCTGGGGCGGCAAGCGCGCCGCCATCGCCGGCTCCCTCAACTGCAGGAACGACGACGCCATCGCTGCTGTTTACAAACTTATCCAGGTAACACCTGAGCACAGAAAAACGAAAGCCCTACTACTTAGGTTAGATCGGCTGTCAAAACAATGTTGTAAAGCAAAACTGTTGTCGCCAGTTTCACACATAATCGTATTGTCACTATATAATAGACGTAATGCCAATCATTGGTCGCGCGTTTGAAGAAAAACCAGCCCCGGATCGACGATTTCGCCTCGGGAGGAGATGCTCCCCGCCGTTCGGCTCAAGCGATGCACCTGGAACACCATGGTGCATCACCATCTCTTGAGGGTCTCTCCCTAGTTGGGGAGTCGGACGCCCCCGCATCCAACCCCCCAGACCCTCGGAGCGGTGACGGAGTGCGGGCACGACCAGCTCGCCTCCGTCTCCGCGCTCTCCGGAGCGGGTGAGCGAGCGGATCATTCTCCCTCACCCGCTCCTCGGCTTCCCTCTGCGACACAACCGTCTCGCAGAAGGAAAACATCGCCTCCCATGACCTCTCGTCGTCAACAATCTTTGCCAAGATTGTTGAAAAGGAGAGGTCCTCCCCCACGACCGCGACTAGGGCTTGTCGCGGTCCCGCCGCCACCGGGCATGTCTCCAGTGCATGCAGGGAAGTGTCCTCTGCAGACCCGCACTGGTGACACTCCGGCATCTCCTCCCTTCCGGCCACACGACACAGGTACCTCCCGAAACAACCATGTCCCGTGAGGACCTGAGTCAACCGGAAGGTTAGAGTCCCGTGGCTGCGCTGCACCCATTCATCGAGTACGGGCTGGATTGCCTCAAGGAGTCGTTGGGTTCCGGCCACCCTCTCTCTGGGCTCTGATAGGAGTCCCTCCGTCCACTCCAACAGGGCTGTGTTCCGCACATTTCTGAACCACGGCCTCTCCTCCATTGCCGTGAGACGCAGGTGCCGCTCTCTGGCCCGCACTCTGTGCCAGTAGACCGAGGACAGGACCTTAGCCTCTAAGTCCCACGGCAGCGAGCCAGCAAGGGCGCTGGCCACCTCGAACGAGAGTGTGCGGTAGCCCCTGCACACTTTTATGGCCAGCGTGCGTTGGGCTCGGCGGAGGAGTGCCGTTTCCCGGCGGCCAAGCGAGCCGGCCCATATGGGAGCACCATAAAGGGCCATCGATCGCACGATCGCCATCTATTCACTTCTCCTGAGCTATCGAGGGTCAACAGATCTTATTGACCGAAGCTATAACGGAGTCTAAGGAGACAAATCGGCGTTTGTATGTTAGTATTTATATTTTTTCGACGATAACTTGCGAACCGTTGATCCGATCTTTATGAACTTTTGTAAGCAAGTAATTCGTGCTAATACAATTATGAAGTTCGAAATTGAGCCGAGTAGTCTAGGGTCTTGGAAGATATGGGGGTCGCTAGATCTCAGTTCGCTTCAAACTGCTTGTGATATTCCCTACGTAGGTATGCATCAAAGCGCTTTGATTCTACGTCTTTTTTTCGCACAGTGAGGTTGTGGAACTCTTTCCCGAAAAGTACAATAGAGTAAACCGGTTCCTTCTAGGTAACTGTGCTCCATCCGTATCAAAAGTGTCGAAACGAAACTAAAAAAATACAGTAAAATCGTCCTATTCCATCCTAGACCACATCAGGAGGTGGTCAAACGCAAACTAGGTTTACCAACAAAACAAGAGAGGGAATTCTCTTCTCTTTATCTAATTTATCGTTCTTTTTACGCGCGTAGATGTAGATAGTTTATATTCTTCATGATAATGGAACATTTCTTGATTGCTTACAGAATGAAGCCGAAAAACTGCTGTTTTGCCAAAAACCTTGAAGAGACTCTCGAGAAAAATAAAGTTCTACCAACGACGACTGTGCCTCACGTAATTAACGAAATTGTTTTAGTTAGGATATGGATTAATCATTTATGTACGGATTCCGATGTGCTATAAATTAAACAAGTTTTTAATAAATTATTGTTTATCTATATTCCTATCGTATATAATCGGACCCCCTTTTTTTTTTTTTTTTTTTTTTTGTCGCAGGAAAATGCTTGATGTTTACCACGGCCCCGGGGGGGGGGGGGCAAGTGGTTATGTGGGACTCTCTGCCAGAAGGGCGGCCTACCCACTAAAAACCTGCGGTGTTCCTCGGGTCGCCTTGCGCCGGGGCTACGGGGTCGCGCTAGCATTCAACCGCGGCCCCGGCAGCGATGGTCCGGGCGAACCCCCTCTCATGGAGCCTACGCTCCCCTCTCGATGGCGATGTGTCGGAACACCTGACACATCACCCATCCACGGAACTTCTAAGCTGGGCGTCGGGTCCCCCCGAACCCAGCGCCCAGAGTTCCCGCCCGCTGGGGACTGGAGAGGACCACGAGTGGTCGTCGCCGGTGCCCAGCCGACACTAACACCTACGACTCCATCCGCGCTTGCGCCATACTAGCACGCGCAGGTGGAGTCGCTGCGGACCGCGGTGCGGCCCTGGCCTTCCTCTTGGAAGGCGGGGCGCAGCTGCTGCCACCAATGCGGTGCCCGGCCGGTTTGCCCGCTGCTTCGCAAACTGCGCAGTGCGGACCAGCCGAGCACTCGCCCGCCTTATGGCCAGGTTGGCCACACCGGAAGCAGAGTCTGCTCCGGTCCACATCCCCCTTGCACTGTTCCCGGACGTGCCCCACCTCGAGGCACCGGAAACAGCGCAAAGGCCGCGGTGTTAGTGCCCTCACTTGGGCCGACACCCATCCAATGATGAGCCGTGTGCTCGCCGTCACCTTCTTGGCTACGGGCACCGGACAGCGCACAAAGGCTGCGCCCAGGCCCACAGCGTTGCGGCGGATTGAGGCGACCTTCACCTCATCGGGGCGGCATGCCCCGACTCGGGCTATCGCCTCCGCCACTTCCATCTCCGTGACCGAGTCGTCCAGGCCGGCTACACGCAGCTCCGCGCATTTCACCGGCCTGGTGACCCGCAGAACGTCCTCAGCGAAAAGCTCCCGGAGCTTATCCGCCAAGGCGTCCGCCTTCCGACCGCTGTCCTCGCCAGAGACCTCGAGCATTCGGGCCCCCGTCACCGCCTGTCGGAACCCGAGCGCAGTCAATATTCCCAGCGAGGCCAGGTCCACCCTCTGACGTGCCAACGTCAATGCCTTTATATAAGTGAGGCCCTCCTCCGCGCCCTTCGGCTGGATCGTCAAGACGATTGCCGAGGACTTCGGGGCGCGGAGTCTAGGTTGCCTCACTCTGGTTTGTCCTTCTCTGGCAGGCTCGCGCTGCCGTGCGGCCCCCGCTTGGGACTGAGTCCCTTGCGAAGGTGTCGGTGTCGCAGCGGGCCTGCCCTTCTTGCCCCTCTTGGCCACCTCCACCCAGCTCACGCCGGGTTGGACCTTGGCCAATTGGGGCCGTTTCCCTCCTGTTTTGCCGACCGCAGGCTTCTTGCCTGGGGCCGCAGTGTTCCTTCCGGTTGTGTCCCTTGCCCTCTTTTTACCCTGGAGGGTAACAGGGGGAAGGGACTTGGTCTTGTCTAAGACCGCAGGCATGCCCGACGGGCCGGGTTGCGGCTCCGGAGTCATACTGACTACGACGGAAGCCTTCGGCGCCGTGGGCTTCCTGCGGTCGGCAGCAGGTCCCGGCATCCCACCCCCGTCGAGCGAAGATCGCTCGGAGGGCTGGGACGCGGGGATGGCAGCGCGCGCCTGCAGCATGTCTCGGCGGAGCTCGACGATCTCTTGTCGGAGCTCTCGTACCTCATCCCGCAGGCGCGCATTTGCAGCGTGCAGCCTCCTTGTCTCCTCCGTCGAGGAACGACTCTGGAGAGCCCCCACTGCCTTCGTAATGGAGGCGGCTGCATCTTTAAGGGCACGAACAAACGTGCCCTTAAGGTTGCCGGATTTAGTGGCCACCAATTCAATGATGGACACGGACTCCAGCACCCGCTTGCCTAAGTCGGTGGCGAGAGCCCCATCACACTCCTCCACCGGCTCCGGCTCCGACGACTCGGAAAGACGGGTCACCGTCACCCGAGGGGAGCGCCGAGACCGGATCTCTTCGGCGAGCTCCTGCTCAGCCCGAAGCTCCATCTCGGCCCTCCGCGCGGCTACCAGCTGCTCTTTAGCGCGGGCTAGGCCGACGTACTGCCCAGTGGTGGGCGGCCGACCTCTGCCCCGCTTCTCCCCCTTCACTGCGACCTTCGGCACGGGAGCACCATCCGACCCTCTGTCGCTGGAGCTCCCGTCATCGCCGCTGTCGCCCACCTCGGAGCGCCCACCGCGCTTCCTCTCGGAGGATCGCGATCCCACGGACATCATACTTGCTGACGAGTCGTCGTCAGAGTCGAAGTCCGCGAGATCGGGATCCTCCCTCTCCTCCACTGCTACTCTCCTCTCTCCCCCTTTCTTCTTCTTCTCCTCCTTCTTACTGTACGTACGCAGACAATAATGCCCCCCCCCCCAGAATACGATTGGGGGCTGCGTGCCGAGGCACGGAGGGACTCCCGGTTGCCCGGACCCTCCTGGGTAGGTCGTTTCATATTATTGTCTGTCATCGTTGTTTTATCCCCTTTGCCCCCCCGGTTGGGTGCCGCTGACCATGCCCGGTTCGCGAGCTCGGAGTCATGACTTATAAACAAGCCACGGCTCCGAACTCCCGCTCCGGACACTCTCCTCGGCGACCCACAAACCTTGAGACTTGGTTTCCTCCCACCGCGACTACCTGCACACATCGAAAGACGTCCACAGGCAGTCGCGGCGGGAAGACATTTCCTTGCCCCTACCGGGCAACTCCCACTTCAGCGTCCGAAAACGGACCCCGGCCCATAAGCCGAGTCCTCTCCGAAGAGAAGACCACGCGAGGGCCCCCCTGTCCGGGCAAACTTGCCACCGGACCGCCCAGCCGCGCAGCTTCTTCTGCGGTCACTCCCAATAAAAGCTTGGGGGCGCACGCAGAAGTTCCCCACCCCAGTCCGAACTTTAGCCACGGCCAACAAGATCCCCGATAAGGAGAAGTTGTTGACCGTGCCCAGAGTGCACCCGCCCAACCAGTACCATTCCCCCGGATTACGAATTCGCGAAGGATAATACTGGCTGAGCTTCGAGGAGGTAGTTCGGCACCGCACTCCATAATCGGACCCCCTAACCTAACCCTGCACACGACGAAAATAAAAATAAATATACCACCTTGCATTGTTTACCCTGGACCTTACTCCCAAAACTAGCTTAACTTTGTAAATTTTTGGACCCTTGGACTCGGAACCCTCTACCCTCTATGTGAAAGCTATAGCTACGCCCATGATAGAACTTTATTAACAAGTGACATGACGGTGTAATCGAAGACAGTAGCACGCCTGTACAGTGTACAGGGTCTTTCGTTCTATATAACAAGACCAGTAACGACTTTCGTGACTTCTATTCTTACGTCACTACCAGCTACCCAGCATAGCTAATATTTAGCCTATCTAAATTTTCATAGAATTCGTGTTAATCTTGCCAAAAGCATACCCAGTGTGAATTTTTCCATAGATTTACCAAAACACTGATTTGGATTCGGTTTCAATAATGCTTGGAGGATTTAGCTCTCTGGTTAGGTACCTATAATATAATCAAAGCAAAAATGTTTCAACACAAGGTATTGAACGAAGCTATACAACCTAGCATAATCAGCCTATTTAGTAGTCCACTGCTGGACTCAGGCCTACCCTCGGAGGGCGATAGGGCCATATCCACCACGCTGCGCTGGCCCAGTTGTAGGTTAGTGGATTCACATACGCCACTGTACGCGTATATAAATCCGTACATATACACTCTGCCTGCAGAGCTAAATGGTACGGGCCTGGGGTTGAACTCGCGACCTCACGACTTCAACTCGAGAGGCTATTGCTTCTCTAAACTTTAGTACCTACTAGGAACTAGAGCTAGAAACGATAATGATAAAAATAACTTTATTGCCAACAAATATACACAAATCATGGAGGATAAGGAGTTGCGATGAGCGACTTGCAGCCGCAGATCCTATTTTGCGGACGGAGTGTGTGACGTCATACTTATTTGCTCAGTCTGCTAACGTCCGCCTCGCGTAACGGTCATTCAAACTTACATGTTAGTCGTACGATTTTTAATGTTTTTACCCAGTAACAGTAAAAATGAAATAAGTTGCTCTGTTTCTTTAAGTAAAAATGACCAAGGGAAAAATTCAGATGACATGATTGGCATCTAATTTCATTCGTAAGTATTTTTATTTCTTTATTTAGTGATCCGTTCTATAAAAATTAAAAACGCGACTTCTAGCGTGATATTAAGAAATTAAGTGTTAATTCAGCTAGGTGTTAGTTTACTAGTTCGATTCTCAAAAAAAACCTGAAAACCGCTAGATGGCAGTACAATTTGCCACTCCTCCCGCGAACCTACACCTCCCCGCACAGTCACGCGTCTTTCTAAGGAAAAATCCTTTGATCACATCTCTGCTTCTATTACTCTGTGACACAAATGCTAGAATAAGGACACAATATAAGAGTACGAGCTTGTTCACAAACTACTCTATCTAACGCGTCATCTAAGTAATTAGCTAAAAAGCGGACGCGGCGGATTCCCTACTACTTTCCCTATTTATTAACCGACTTCAAAAAAGGTTCTATGTTCTATGTTGTATGTAGTAGTTAGTATATCTGTCATCTATCACAATTTTTTTTGAGTGCCTTATAGCTCAATCGGTAGTAAGTCTGCCTTGAAAGCTGTAGTGCTTGGGTTCGATTCCCACCCAGGACAAACATAACATTAACGTGGCGAACGTAGATGTTTGTTTTCTCTGGGTAAAGTATTTACAAAAAAATAAAGTATAAACTCTTGTTTATATAGTATTATATCAGTTATCTGCTGCCCGTAGTATAAGCTTTGCTAAGTTTGAGGCTATTAGGTGGCACCTGGGTGAATTAATGTCCGTCAATATTTATTTTCAACATCAACAGCCGGAAAACGTTGTTTTTGTTGAATATTTTAAATAAATAAATATTGGGGGACATTTTACACACAGCGCCATCTAGCTCCATACTAAGCAAAGCTTGTATTATGGAAACTAGATAGCTGATAGAATACTTATATACATTTTTTTTTGGTTAATACATACTACACCCAGACACAGAACAAACATCTATGTTCGTCACATAAAAATATTTGTCCTGGGTGGGGATCGAACCCACGCCCTACAGCTCTGCAGGTATACATGCTACCAACTGAGCTACAAGGCTGTTTAATGTATAAAGTATTCTTCTTTAGTATGGCAATTTAAGCTTGGTGGAATGTAACATGCGTCTACGAGTATGGGTCTCAGGACACTTTTCCGTTAATTTTGTACTAAGCCCAACCATAATATAGTGAGTTAGGAAAAAGGTTTTTGTATCAGAATTTTGGGAGGCAATAATGTACGACACAGATAATGTACGGCATGATATTGTCGGCATAATAACGCACAGCATGATAATTGACGACGAATTGAAATATCATGCCGTACATTATCGACTCGGCTCAATAGTGCACACCCCGATTTTGTACAGACTGATATTTGATGTATAAGTACACGAATTCCTTATTTGTATAGCAGTTAGGTTCAGAGCGCCTAACATGCGCACCGCGAGAAATTTTTCTCGATTCTGCAAAACAGGACCAGGCTACGAATCTGTATAAGTTTGTCTCGTTTTCGCACGACATAAAGACACGAAATAATTTTCTCGCGCATGTTAGCCCTGCAGGTAATTTTTTTTATGTCAATTTGAGAAATGTACTCGGATTATTGGCTGTACAATATAGGGCCGTACTTTATAGACACGAGCCGATAATGGACGGCCAGTATTGTACAGCATGATATTCGATGTACATGTACACCAATTATCATGCTGTGCATTATTATGCCGTACATTATCGTGTCGGCAAATATCATGTTGTACATTATAGACACCCAGAATTTTCTCAGTTGTAAAAGGTTTGTATAAAAATCGATTGCCTATGTTATAATATGAATAACATTATTTGAATAAAAAATAAAGATATAAAGAATCTGTAATAAAGATATTTTCATTTCATTTCAATATAATTATTTTTTGTTTTGTTTGCCTCATTCCTACCCCAGTGATTTAGGAAAAAATTTAAGGTGGTAGGTAGGTACAACATTCAGCGGGTCATCTAGTGGCAAAAATTGTCCATGTACTACCAGAGTAGTAACATGGGCAATAAAAATAACCCATGTTACTACTGACAGTAAGGCTGGTAGTAAACACAGGTAACATGATCAATAAATATAGAAAGTACAATATCCTGTCATACAATTTAATTCAACATTTACATTCGGTCATGATAATAAAAAACCTAATAATAATAAAGCTACGATGCAGATGGGGACAGCACTTGTGAGACTCCACTGGTATCCAGAGACATCCTGCTGGCTCCGGGAGGGGGGTCGTCTTCATCCAGGGCTTCTCGCATGCGCCGCTTGTATATTTCACTGTCAGGATTATTCTCTTGATTACGGCATCTATCCAACTTCTTTTCAATCACCCTTACTTTTTCTCGAGCGGGACTTTCAACCATCTTAACTAGAGAACGGATTTTTCTAACAGCTTCAATCAAAATTGCTAGCTTATCTGGACCCGCATCACGGAATAGCATGTCTGTGACATAACTGTCTAAATTCTCTTGTTCTTTGCTAGCAGCATGCAAGACAGCCGCCAAAGCTATCTGTGAAGGTGCATAGAGTAAACATGCATCTGTCAGAAATACTTTTTCTAAGAATTCATCGATGCCCATCCGGAGCCGCTCAGGGTTAGCTAGTGAGCAACGAGTCTTTATATCAATTAGGAAACCTTCGACCGGTCGGAAAGGATTGTGTATCGTCAGGTGATAATTTAACTGCTGCATCAACAAAAGTTCATTGTTTAGTATGATATCAGAAGCCTTGTCACGGTCTCCTTTGATGTTAGCCACGAATTGCCCAATAGATACATTGAACTCTTCAACTTTACAGGCTAAGTAAACACAAGTAGCCAAAATTTCTTTTGGATGGTAGTCCATTGAAGAATTGTTTAGGTAGAATCGTTTAAAGTAATGGAAAGCCGTACCGACGACTCCTTTGGGCATGGGCGGGCTGAATCTTTTACAGAATTCTTTTAAGTGAAGCTCATACTGTTTTAGTAGCTGTCTCTCTTCATCTGGAGACAGGAAGAAGTTATGCTGTTGATATTCGTCGATGTGGGAGCCGTGCCTTGTTATGTACGCTAAGTTGTGCTTCTCTCGAAGCTGAGCAAGTTCGTTTTCTTCACTGAACGTCCAGAATTTCCTTTGACTGCTTGAGGAAAACATTATTGATAGGTATCCTAAAGAGAAGCAAACCTTTTTATTTTAGGAAATATTTTTATTTTTAGTACCTTAGTGAAACTTTTTTTTACCGGCAATTAACAAAACTCCAATGAACTCTTGACGTCTTATTTTGCGACGAAAATACTTAATGGTGATATTGGTGATTTCGTGAACGGCTAAACCAATGGGCTGAACGCGAACCGAATTATATTACTATGAATAACGCGAACTCCGTTCGGCCAAAGAGAATTTAACACTACGACTACGTTATACGTTCGGCGGCCGGCGATCCGGCACATATCCGGCAAACCAAACGGCAATCGGCAAACGGCAAACCACGGCACTTTTTTTATTTATTTATTTGCCCGTTTTGCTAAAGCTTTTAAGGCCATACATACTGCCTCGTCTTACGTATTTCAAACCACGACACGAACCAACCAGTATTGCCATGTCAGAATTTAGTTTACGGGGATTTAGTGTAAAAAACACGGTAGATTCTAAAAAATTACGGTAACTGCGCTAGGGAAAATACGGTGTAATATTTTTTTATAAAACAACAATTTGCAAAGCATCTCCTAATTTTTTAGAATGTAGTAATTTAATTGACTGACTTAAAAAAAGAGGTTCTCTATTCAACTGTATGTATTTTTTTTGGATGTTATGCGTGATTACTCCGCCAATTTCGTTGATCTTGAATCTAAGCACGTATAATCCGCATTCACAAGAATAAATAAAGGCAGAAATGACACGATGTTGCCAAGATGTCATTGTTAATTTAACGGATTATGGTTGTCATGTTTCGATGGTAAGTGGTAAATTGGTGCTAATTACGGTGCATTAACCGTAATTACGGTGCACATGGCAACACTGGAACCAACCAAAGAGAATGGGAGTTTTGGCGGGAACGCGAGAAAATCATGTCGCTGCATTGTATTATTTTCCAAAACTTGTGTGTTTTCGAGTGTTAATGCATAAAAATGGTGGCGTTTTATTCATTAAGTGCTGATTTACGAGCAAAAGTGTGGGCAAGTGATATAATGTAGTGAAACGTGTCTTTTAGTGTTGTTTCCAAAACTCCGAAGAAGCTTGTAGTAAAGTTGCCACGACTTTACTAGGGCATGATTGGACTTGACTGTGATTTACTGTGTGTGACTTGGACTGTGACTACGACTCATTTAACTGCAAAAAGAAGGATCGATAAAGAAATATGTATTCGGCTGAAGGACTAGTATCCATGGCCAGGAACTATAAAAACAACAACAACAACCAAAGAGAATGTCCAGCGGCGTGAAAGCGAAACGGTCGGCGTCGGCGGTCGGTCGGTTTTTCTTTTTTTTTCATCTCCCAGGTTATGACATCTTACATTCTTTGTTTGTAATAAATTACACATTAGGCATACCATGATATCTTACCGCACATCAATGCGGCACGGCACCCGACAGGCACCGGCCCGGCGCCGTATCGTTCGTTAGGCCGGGCACATACGACGAGAAAAACCGTCCGGTTTCGCCTGAAGGCGCTCCGTGCATACATTTTGTACTAGGTTCCGAACACCGTAATAAATTTCTCGAGACGCCCGTCTCGCTCGCACCAGTTAATTCTGCGCAGTGTGTTACGGTCGTACGGCGCCGGACCGGTGCCTGACGGAAGCCGTGCCGAATGCGTGTGCGGCCAGGCTTATCCACCACGTACACCTATCCGGCACGGCCAGTCGCGTCTGACCGCTCCGCCAGGACCAAGCCATCCCTCCAGACATTTTTCCACCTCGGCTATCAAATCTTGCATTATTATTATTCCCTTTGACTTCAAATACGTAAGAAAAGTTACAATGGAACTTAATACTTATAATAGGTCTTTACCTATGAAATAGTTTTTCTTCAGTACTGGTCATTTCAAATAGAAAAAAAGTTTGAAATGGCTTTGTATTCTGAATTCAAATTAAGTTTGTCTTAAAAACATGACATTTTTTTTACAAACTTAGTCTTTTGTTTATTGATTAGCGTATGTATTTTCATTACATTTGAACAATGCCCTAAACCAAAAATGACCCCTAAAAAGTTGATGGTCACTGTTTGGTGGTCTAGTGCGGGTGTGATTCACCAGGATTCACCACAGCTTTTTACAAAACGGCATGAGCATTACTGCAGATGTGTACTGTGAAGAACTGGAGACAATGATGGAGAAGCTTGCACATCGGCAACCAGCTTTGGTCAATCGGTTGTTCCCACTGCTCCTTCACGACAACGCGCGACCCTATACTGCACAACAGACAGTCTCCAAGCTGCAAGAGCTGGGGTTGGAAGCTCTCCCTCATCTGCCATACTCACCTTACCTTGCACCTACCGACTATTACTTTTTCCAAAATTTAGACAACTATTTAGTGGGTAAAAAATTCAATTCCCGAGAGGTAGTACAAAATGCCTTTGAAGAGTTTGTTGCCTCCCGTCCAGCTGATTTTTACAAGAAGGGCATCAATAAACTGCCAATTCGTTGGCAAAGATGCGTCGATTGCATGGGTGATTACTTTGAATAACAGAAATAAAAAAGTTAAAAAAATAAGTACTTTCACTTATTCCATATAATACGGCAATTTCATAGGTAAATACCTAATATTATTATGTAGGTACTTCAACTTTTACGTAGGTCGGTAAATGATTATTATTATAATGATGTAGGTAAAGATTTATTATCAGGGTCTAATTATTAACTGTTTAATCTTTAAAATAATGCAGTTTACTAACGCTATTTAATTAGTTATAATTATTATTAATAGTTGTAATTTGGATAAATAAATAAAATATAAATATCAGGCATTTAGCATCGAGGAACGCGCGTGCACCGTACGGTACGGCGCCTTCTTCCGAACCGGCAGTGTGCGGACTGCGGAGTCTAGTACAAAATGTACCGCGGACAAGCCTCTCGAGAAAAACGTCTCGCGTTCGATTGAGATGCGATCCGGCGCGCGTCGTCACTGGACGGGCGCCGTGAGTTTGCCGTGTGCGGGACCTACTACAAAATGTATGCACGGAGTGCCTTCGGGCGAAACCGGACGATTTTTCTTACGGTTTTTCTCGTCGTATGCGCCCGGCCTAATAGTACCTACCATTGGCAAAACAAGTCAATAACAAATCAAGCAACGCTAGCCACAGTCAAGGACAGGTCATGAATGCATAGGTGAAGTAGTGGTTTATTATTTTATAAATGGAGTTTTAGAAACAACACGAAATGGCACTCATCCTACCATTGAAATAAAAATAGGCAAAATGATTTGGCTCACCTCCATGGCGGATTAGAAAAAAATCATGACATTAACACAATCGACAGTTTGACAGTGACATGATAAAGTGAGTAATCGCTTGTGCGGTCCGAAATACTCTTAAAAATCCTACAGTGCCAATAGCGCTTACATAACTAACACAAGATTTCAAAGGGTATTGTTTGTGTTGTGTTGGTTCTCGTTACTACTGTGGGCGTTGTTGGCACTATCGCTATATTTCGAAGTTGTGTTGATGGATGAGTGATCATGTCTGATGTCATGTCATGTCTGTCATGTATCACTGGTATCACTATCACACACACAGACAGTCAGTCACTCGATTGTGTTGTAAAAAATAAGACTATTTTCATTGAATTTTACAACTTTAGCGGCTTAATTATTTATTGAACAATGTCGCGACCTGGTGATAGGCCAAGCCAGGCCCAAACTTATAAATTGGTAGTGGTTGGCGGTGGAGGAGTCGGAAAAAGTGCTATCACTATTCAGTTCATTCAGGTATTTATTACTGTATTTAATCCAATTTCACCTTAACCGCTATCATCCACGGCCACACCTTGAACTATTTTTCTAAAGCTACAAACTCTGTGAAATCTTAAAAAGTACCACAAATCTACCCGCGATGTGTTCATTCTTAAAAATAGTTTCTAGTACACTGTCAAGGTCTACAGAAGGCTAAGACGCCTACGGTGACACATCTGGCGCTAAAACGTCCTTTTTCCCTTCCAGAGCTACTTCGTGACGGATTATGACCCTACTATAGAAGACAGTTACACAAAACAATGTGTGATAGATGACATACCGGCAAAATTGGACAGTAAGTTTGACCTATGCTATGTGCTTTGCACTGTCGTAAACAAGATTTGATTGTTTGTAGGTGTGGAATGTGGCACATCCCATGTGTGGGTTGTGGATAACCCTGATACCTACCTCATAACATAACTTTGATAAAACTTAAGTAAATAAAGCTTACAGATGTAAAGAGTTAGCTCACTCTTTACAAATTAGTATTTACACCCGATTTACTCAAACGCCTAACATTGTCATGAGTTAAAAAAAAATACCACTATGTAAACATTTTTAAATACCAGATAAATAAGTGCCAGAATACATCAAATTGAGTCCAAGTTGTACACAAGTGCTTAGCTTGTCTCATTTTGCTTAAAACTGTCAATATTGTTTTAATATTGGAAGCTATATATAGTTATTAAGTTGATTTCTATAGTCCTCTAGTAAGGCCAAAAGTATATTGTCTTGTGCCTGAAAAAAACAAATAAGTATCTTTGTGTGTAACAATGTCCGACGGTAAGGGACCGGACGGGTTGACTCTGGTGCCATGGAAGAACTTTCGGTGGGATAGTTTGGAACGCAATATGCGTCAGTACCATTGCTGCAAGTCACCTGAGTCGCACTTTTCACTCACCAGCAAGTAACTACAAACAGCAGAGACTTCCGCTCTAATAAAAACCAGAAGTAGGTTTGCAGAAATGGAACCGCAATACTTTTTTCTCCCCATCGCGGTTGAGACGATAGGCCGCTGGGAAATTGAGACCAAGAGCCTGATCGGCGAGATAGGGCGTAGGCCAACAGAAGCAACTGGAGACTCCTGCTACGGCTTGTACCTAGTGCAAAGATTAGCCATTGCGCAGGAATGTGGCCAGAGAAATGGGCACCTTTGCACCAGGTCTGGTAAGGGGTGGGTTATTTGAATAAGACAATAAAATGAAGTCTGTGACTGTTTTACAATATGTATTAAATTAATTTGTCTTTCTTGAATTAATTCAATTAATTTTATATTAATTTACAAGTTATTAACGATAATTTATCAAGAAATTGAAGATATTATTGTGATTTGACTTCTAAAACGATGTTTTTAATGTGGTTTACACCACAACGCTCACATAGTTATACAGTTGGCGACAACTGATCCCAGAACACAAATCCTATAAGTGCATGCTTCCATCCTGCACGTACCATTTTTTCTTAGCAGTCAATATACATGTGGAATTTGTCAAAATGGTTTCTAGTTCATAAATCACAAAAAGAACGTTATCCGCACATAGAGAATGAGACGGAGATTATATTTAGAGCAAAAAACAAAAAGTGGAAAAATGCACATGTAATTTGGCAGGCGCAGCGACGATATTATCTAGTAATTTTGATTTAAAAACCAAACTACTGAACCGATTTCGATAAAATGTATATGGGACCACCTCTGGAGTATACCAGTAGTAGTGGTAGTGGTACCTACCACACAAAAACAGAGTAATCAAAAAAAACACAGTCGAATTGAGAACCTCCTTTTTTGAAGTCGGTTGAAAAGGGGAAAGTTTCCTTTTATTTTGTTGCATACGTATTTGTGAATTTATCAAACATCAGATATTGTACCTTTGTTACTGTTTCAAAGATTTAATTAATCATTGCAAATATTAAGAGATTCAATAAAATGTACTTGAAGTCATTTTCACATTCATTAGTCCCCACTGCTTGTTCTATTAGTTTGCTCTAAAAACTACAGCTGTGGTAATAGTCTAACAGTCATTTACCTAAAGCGCTAAAACATGTTTCAAACCTATTTTAGTTAAAAAGTGTTTTTACAAATTACATTCAAATTACGATTTGAGTTTGAAAAAAGAAGACATAACACTTTTTAACTAAAATAGGTTTGAAACATGTTTTAGCGTTTTAGGTAAATGACTGTTAGACTATTACCACAGCTGTAATAAAAATTAATTGCAATATTTAAACCAAATAAAGTATGATCATATTGTTATGGCAGGTGACTTTAACATTAATGTACTAAAGTCTGACAAAACCACTAGAGATTTTGAATGTTTGCTCTACGAAAATAGCTTGTCTTTAGCATTAAAGCAACCTACTAGGCCAGCAAGTCAGACCTGCCTTGACAATTTTGCTCATAATTTTAAAAATAAATGTAAAGCGGAAGTGATAGAACTAGGATTGTCAGATCATACGGCTCAGTTGTTGTGTTGTCCTTTAAAAAGAGTTTGTGTGCTTAAGTATTGGCGTAAAAAATGTAGAGATTACAGTTCTGAAAATGTAATGAAATTTCAAAATCATATTGAAAGTCTTGCATTTTCAGAGGTGTATGAATCAAATGATGCTAATTTGGCATATGATACCTTCATAGAAACTTTTCGATTGTTGTATGACCTATGTTTTCCCTATAAGACGGTGACTATACAAGTAACTAGAAAAGCAACATGGATCTCTCGTGGACTAAAACTCTGCAGTAAAAAGAAACAGTCACTATTTAATCAGGTTAGAACCAAACCCAACAAGGTAAATAAACAAAAATATAAGACATATAGCAAACTGTATAAAAAAAATATAAAATTAACTCAAAAAACTCAAAATAATTATAAAATTAAAACATCTATTAATAAATCCAAAACAACATGGCAAATAATTAATAAAATAAGAAATAATTTACCAAATATACCTATTGAAAAAATGTATCATAACAACACATTTATTACTGATCCTAACTTTATAGCTAATACCTTTAATGATTATTTTGTAGATAAAATTACTCCTATACCAGGTTCAGGAGATAATGTGACACAGAACATTAAAAACACCAGTAACTCAATGTTTATGGCGCCTTCAACACCATATGATGTCTTTAAAATCATAAATAGCTTAAAAAATACCAATAGTGTAGGTCATGATGGTATAAATACAAAAATAATTAAAGTTGTTAGAGAAAGTATTTGTAGACCTTTGAGTCATATTATCAATTTATGTATGTACAAACGTAACAGTACGGGTACTTTTCCAGATGATTTAAAAAAAAGTGTCATAATATCACTCTTTAAAAAAGAAAACAGATCTCTTATGGAGTATTACAGACCTATAGCTCTGATACCAGTCATGTCAAAGATGTTTGAGAAATACTTTAATCAGCAATGAAAAGTATAAAATCCTATGTACTGAACAAAAAGGCATTAGACAAAATAAAACTATAAATGCTGCAATTTATGATTTTCTGTATAATGTTATGATGAATGTTGATAAGAATAATGCGGTGAGTGCTATTTTCTGTGATATGACCCAAGCATTCGACTATGTGGACCATAATATTCTACTCAATAAACTAGAAGCATATGGTGTCAGAGGCAACATCCTAAATTTAATTAAATCATATTTAACAAATCGAAAACAAGTAACTATCATAAAAAGAATCAACCATAAAACAAAAGCAGAAGAAACATTCACTTCCAATGAGCGTATGGTAAAATTTGGTGTACCCCAGGGAAGTGTATGGGGCCCACTACAATTTATATCCTACATAAATGATTTGCCAAAAGCTACTCAGCATCCAATGTCACTGTTCGCTGATGATAGCACTGTTACAGTTGCATGTGAAAATAAATAACAATACGAAACTGATATTAACAATGCTCTAAATTCAATCATCAAATGGTTAAATACTAATAACTTAAAAATTAATATAAACAAAATAAACTTGATGCAATTTTCTTTAAGATTTAATTACATAAATGACATAAATATACATTATCAAAATAATAAAGTAAAGGAGGTTGATGTTGCCAAATTTCTTGGTATTACAATTGATAAAAAAATTAACTGGAAGGCACATGTTGAGGAGCTTTGCAAAAAGCTTGGAAGCTCGGCATACGCTCTCCAAAGACTTGCTTCAGTTGTAAAAACAGATGCATTGTTAACATCTTATCATGGTTTGGTCGCACCACTATTGAGATATGGTTTGATTTTCTGGAGCAATTCAACAGAGGTGGAACGTGTATTTAAGGCACAGAAAAGATGCATTAGAGTAATGTTTGGACTTAACAGCACTGATAGCTGTAGACCAAAATTTATTGAATATAAAATTCTATCACTTCCGTCACTTTACATCTTTGAAGTAGCATGCTTTGTTAAAACTAACCTGAACTATTTTCCTCTTACAAATGATAAATCTAAACGTAATAGACGTGACAAACACAAGCTTCTCATTGTAAACCGCAATAAGAAATTATTAAATGATAGCATTTTTTGTATGAAACCGGTAATCTATAATAAGATGCCAAGAAACCTTAAAGATCTAAATACTAATCTGTTCAAATTGAAATAAAAAAAAATACTACTGACTAAGTGCTATTACGCCGTAAAAGAATTTATTAATGATAAGGGATTTAATTGGAATACTAACATTGACTAACTAATAATGACATTATAACATTGTGGACATTGTATTTAACTTGACATAACTACTATATTATGACATTTTCTTTGTACACTAACAATACTAATAACTTATAATTAGCAAGTAATGAATATGCCAGGGCTAATATTGCATGTCTATTTAGAGACAAGTTTGTTTTCGGAGCTCTTTAAAAACAGATTATACTCTGTGTGTCACATCTAGTTTTACCAACAAACTGCAATAAATATATTTTGATTTTGAAATACTTTTTATTGTTTTATGCATAAGACGGTAATGTTATAAAAAATTGATTTTTAATGTGAGTTTTTTTTATTTAAGTTCTGTGCACTAAAAAAACGAATCTTACGTGCCTGCGGGGCTGAAGTGGCTACTTTAACCCCGCTACGCGGAGCAAAAGGAACCACTTCCTCCCCGCAGCGACACGTAAACACGTATACGCACCACGGGAGCAAGTAAAGTAGCCTCAGATCTCATGTATTGTCTCCCGAGGCGAAGCCGACGGTGACAAACATGAGATCTGAGGCATGCTTTACTTTTTCTCCCTAGGTGAGTAATCTACTATTTCCTTTACATTTTACTTACAACACGAAACCAATGGCGTTTTTAAGTGAGTCTTTAAATATATTTTTTTCTGTCTTCAGTCCTGGACACAGCAGGCCAGGAAGAGTTCAGTGCCATGAGGGAGCAATACATGCGGTCGGGAGAAGGCTTCCTCCTCGTGTTCTCTGTGGCCGATCACTCCAGCTTCGACGAGCTGTACAAGTTCCACAAGCAGATCCTCCGTGTGAAGGACAGAGACGAGTTCCCGATGCTTATTGTTGGGAATAAAGCAGACTTGGACTTGCAGAGAGTTGTAAGTGTTTTACATGCTAGCTTATAATTATGGTTATTCAGTTAGGTATGCATGATGGATGTATTTTGAGAAGGGTCATCATCATCATCATCAGCCCCGAGACGTCCACTGCTGAATACCTAAAACAAATAAACTAAATACCCACAATGTTCATTACAGTTCCATGATTAAAATAATCATAATTAATATCCCATAACTAATCATTAAACTGTGAATACTTACCCACAAAGCTAAAATTTTGTTGAAACCATAATTTTTAGGGCAAATTAATCAAAAACTTGAAAATTTTATGGATAATCTATTCATACTTAAATATAAAGTCTGGAAGCAGTGGTCTACAATTTTATTTACAAAAAATCGCTTTGTTACATCAATCTGCTTCTGCATGAAAGGACAAATAAACCAATGGTAGAAATACATTAATATTTGTATATAAATAAAATACTTTAACTCCTCAACTAGCTGTGCCCCAGTGTTCCACCCGCGATTCTTGGAAGGAAAAGTAGCCTACATTTTATTCCAAGGTGTAAGCCACCTCTATACTAAATTTCATCCAAATCGGGTCAGCCGTTTCAGTGTGAAAGAGTAACAAACATACACACACCTACACGCACACCAACAAACTTTCGCATTTGTTTTGCATTTCTGGACCAAAGTCCATACCGAACATGGCGGTTACAAACCACGATATACTAGGTGGACCGGCGACATTGTAAAAGTCGCGGGCAACCGGTGGATGCAAATGGCAGGTTGTCGTACAGTGTGGCGGTCTAAGGGGGAGGCCTTCGTTCAGCAGTGGACGTCTCCGGGCTGATGATGATGATGATTTAATTTTTATGAGGTGGGATTTGTAATTTTCTATTGACATCCTTATTTGAACTATTTAGCCATTATTTTTAATTATTTTGCTCTCTTATGTATGGACTTGTTCTGAAATTATTTGATTATTATTATTATTATTATTTGTAATATTAGTAGGATTTCGCAATTCTGTCAATATCGTGTAGAAAGATGGACCATCAATTGAAGAGATGGTATGGTTTTGAGTGCTATGCTCTGTAGCAAATGCATTTAAATTAACTACAAACGAACACAGAACACACAAATAATATATTAAGATAAGAAGCTTGATAAAGTCTCAAGTATGTTATGGACATGACATTTGACAGCATGAAGTGAATCCCAATCCTTACACTATGACCAATGACGTAGAAGGGCCGATTTTTTTCTATTATTTCCTGAAAAAGACTTATGAATGTGGGCTTATGTGTTAAAGTAAGTAAGTTCGTATAGGCTGAGTGGCCAGCCCTAGTGTCAGAGTTAATGTGCCGCCCGAAGGCCTCTGACATGGCTGACGGCATGGCTTATGTGTTGAAAGATTTTGTTTGTACTATTAAGGAAAATGGAGCCTTTCAGTTGAATAACTATACAAGGTTACAGGTAATAGTAGTGATAAGAGGTAATTGTCACCCTCCCCCCTAATGTGGGAGGTCTTCATCCAGCAGTGGATGTCTTATGGCTGCCTGAGTTATACTTGGCTTGGACTGTACCAAGCCAAAGATCGTTGTAACAACTGTTACTTTCTTTGTTTGCGATGCAGTGACGAGACGTTCGCTTGGTCGTAAGTCACGCCTGGCCATTACAGTAGCAGTCACCCTGGCCATGATTACAGTAGCAGTCACCCTGACCATGACTATAACACTAGCTCTAGAAACGTTTAAAAATCAACTGTTTCATACATTTTGTCAATAGTCAATTAACTACAGCCTGTAGTTGTGCTTTGGTATAAAATTAGTTTCAATAATATGCCATGTCATATAGTTGGATACTCAGTATGACCGCCAATTGAACCAATTTACATTTGTGCCTAGTTTAAAGATGATGAAATACAATTGTCAACAGTGACTTTTATAGTTATCTTTATGAGTTATCTAGTTTAATCACAGAACAAATTATAATAGTACTGCTGCGGCTCGTAGTACATAGTATTATTTCTTTTGTGCTCATAGATCACTTTCTTATTTTTTTAAAGTTTTAAGCTATTGAAACTATTTGAGAATCGACTTCTGACTAAATCAGCTAATGTTAAACAAAAGTTCGAGAAATCTGTAAACCCGCGGCCAATTCTACGATTGGACTGTGACCGTCTTCTATGCATTCTAGAAATCCTCTCCATCCAAAGGTTGCCTGGAAGAGATTGCTTTTAGCAATAAGGCCGCCACTTGTTCCAATATTTAAGTTTATTAAATTATTTCTGTGTAATTCTTGGTGTGAACAATAAAGAGTTAATCAATCAATCAATCAATCAATCATGTGTGATCAGACCTTTGAACTTTGTCATAGTGATTAACAATTTGGTCGATTGGTCACATCACGGTCATAGGCTTCGTTGAACACACTGGTGGTTCTGAAAGATCATTGATCGGGTCAGTCTTTGAATTGACCCGGTGGCATTTATTTCCGAACGCTACCGTGTGTCGTGTGACACCTTACATTGTTGGTCCCGGTTGTTTGTTTTATATTTCTTTAACAACCAGCCAAGCCATGTCAGAGAGCTTCGGGCGGTACATAACTCTGACAGAGCTTACGAACTTACAGCAAACCGAATGTGAGGCGTTATTATTTCATAATGTATGCTGTTGCTATAATAGTCACTTATAAATGCGAAAGCGAACAGTTTCCGTGGCGAACGAAACACCACAAATCACATGCAGAAAAAGCGGGCGTGAGCGAAATAATTGTGTTTTCAACCGACTTCAAAAAAGGAGGTTCTCAATTCGACTGTATGTTTTTTTGTATGTATATAACGCGATTACTCTGCCAATTCTGAATTGATTTTGATGATTCTTTTTTTGTTTTGTATGTGATACTTTAGAGATGGTTCCTTATAAATTTTATCGAAATCGGTTCAGTAGTTTGGTTTTAAAATCAACATTACTGGAAAATATGATGATGTCATCCAGGTATTCGAAGTTCAAGACGGTTTTTTTTAAAGCGTATTATTAGTGTCGATTTTCAGAATACCTAATATTGTATATTATCGCTTCATAACAACGTTAAAAAACAGAATAACGACGACGACGAAAAAAGAATAACACATTGGTCTTTAAAAATGAGCGCTCCATCATTACTATATCCATTTCCTTTATTTTCGCTACAACTTCGGTCTTCGGTCGGTCGCCGCTGGCTGTTACTAGACAAACTGTTCCCACAGCGTAGCAGTCAGTGAAGTGAAGCGCTGTTTTGTTCTGAAAGCCATTTGCCGTGTGTACTGTGTAACCTTTCGTAGTTAAGTATAATAACTTGATATGGTATTTTGCCCTGACGTTGTATGGCTGAGGAATCGCGAGTAGAGTAGAGAAAAATGTATAGAGAGAGCTTTGCTTACTTTGGATGGCTACATGGCGATGTGAAATGTCCACCAAAAGCTAACTTGACTCATCATCAGCCTGAAGACGTTCACTGCTGGACGAAGGCCTTAAAAGGGGGCCGTTGCCTTAATTGAGCTTGGCAGGCGGCTTGGGGTCAAACAGATAGCTCACCACCGTTAACTGATAGATCGCTGCTGCCAGTCCTCCGGTGGTTCTGGATACAGTTTTAGTACATCATCATCATCCCGGAGACGTCCACTGCTGAACGAAGGCCTCCCCCTTAGACCGCCACACTGCACGACAACCTGCCTGCCTGCTGTTTTAGGACATACCCAGGTCCAATGAACTTAAATAAACAACAAAATAAATAATCCACAATTATTATGGAAGAATCTTAAGAACACTTTATTATCGAACAAAAGTGATGAACTCCCACCTCAATTTCATGATCCCAACGTTCTGAATACCCACTTTTTAAATATACCCGGTTTAGCTGAGGTCAGTATTTCTCAATTAACTTATTTTGAATTCCATAAATATAGCGAGGCTATCTTCCACATCGAACCTGTAAGTACAGATAGATTGACAAAAATTATATTTAGTTTGAAATCTAATGCTGAAGGTTACGACAAAATTAATTTAAGCATGCTGCTTCAGACTTTTCCTCATACATTGGATGTAATAAAGGAATTAATAAATAAGTCTATTTCGACTTCTACTTGCCCTGACATATGGAAGATTGCCATTGTACGTCCTTTGCCAAAAGTTTCAAATCCAGCCCATTTAAAAGATCTTAGACCGATCAGTATCTTACCATGTTTATCAAAAGTTATGGAAAAAGCAGTATGCATGCAGTTCACAGAATATCTTGAAAAAAATCAAATTCTTCCGGAAATGCAGTCTGGTTTTAGAAAAGGACGGAGCACTGTAACTGCCATGCTCGATGTCACTGATAACATCCTTTGTGCGCAGGACGAAGGAATGTGTACAATACTAGTTTTACTTGATTATTCTAGGGCCTTCGAATCAATTAATAATAATCTACTGTTATCTAAGCTAAATTACTATGGTTGTGACAGAGAAGCTTTACTGTGGTTTGATAGTTACCTTAGTGATCGATACCAATATGTTAAGGTTAATTGTAATGATGGTTCCTCTCTTCTGTCTGATGGAGCAGCGGTTACAGAGGGTGTGCCACAAGGGTCCATCTTGGGTCCTGTGTTATTCACCATGTTCTCTGCAGATTTAAAAACGCATATTAAGCATTGCAAATTCCATATTTATGCGGATGATACTCAGATTTACATCTCGTGCAGGCCATCTGAGATTGACGATGCAATCATAAAACTAAATGAGGATCTATGTAGTATAGCGTATTGGTCAGAAAAAAACTCCCTTCTTCTAAACCCTACTAAAACTAAATATCTTATTTTTGGTAGTAAACACCAGCTTTCTAATATAAAACCGACGATTAGTGTAAGACTTATGAATGAACCCATTGAGCGTGTTTACGATGCTCGCAACCTAGGCTTACATATGGACTGTGACCTACGATTTGAAAAGCATGTAGCAAATTCTATTCGAAATTGTTTTTACAAGTTAAAACTATTGTATAAAATTCGACCATACTTAAAAGAAGATTTGCGTATCAGACTAGTCGAGTCGCTTATTTTGTCAAAGTTAAACTATATGGACATAGTATTTGGTCCACGGCTATTAAAAAGAACTCAGAGGCTAATTCAGAGAGTTCAAAATGCGTGTGCACGTTTCTGTTTTAACATTCCGTTAAGGGCTCATGTAAGTCCATACCTGAATAAAAATACTGTATTGAAGATGACACATCGACGTAAGCTGCACCTTGCTTGTTTACTGTTCGGTGTCCTTAAACATGAAGCACCACGTTATTTATTCGAGAAGTTGACCTGGATGCGCAAAGCAAAATCCCATAGCTCACGTCAATGCACGCCGCAGCTTGCTACACAAAGACATTGCTCAGCCGCTTTCAGGGGTAGCTTTCGATATGCTGCTACCAAATGTTGGAACAACATACCGCCGCCGATTAGGAACCTGCAAAGTTTACATGGTTTTAGACATAAGTTAAAAGCATATCTTCTTGATCACCAAAAGCAGCAGGAGAGCTTAACACATGACACTAGTGCTATTTAAATATGTGTTAAAAGTATGTAATATAATAAGTAGCCTACCTTATTTACCATTCTTAGAATATAAGGTTTCATCTTATTCGAATCCACTACCACACCCGCAGTAATTCCATTGGTCACATGGGTTCTATTTGCTGTTTGCTTTTCTGGTATAGCTGATCAAATTGAGCAGCTCAATTAAATGTTTTAATTTTATGAAAATTATTGTACTTTTATTATTGTATTGTGCATGTAAAAACAATTACAATTCTTTGGTCTTTGGTAAAAATAATAACAATATCTTAAATAAATAAAATGACATTACGCGCGTTAAGTGTTGCCAACTTTTGACAATGTTTAAGTAGTGTTGTGCTACCCATGGTATAATAATATACGTTTGATTGGATCATGCCGAGGTTGAGTTTGCGCATTGTCATATTGTTATTAGTATTTATGTTTGCGTAAAACTCTTACGACCTTACTTAGAAACGCCGCTCAAAACTTAGTCACTGCTTGGACTTCTCTGTCTTGTTCTTGCACGTGATGTCAGAGAGAAGTTGACAGAGCACCTTGAGCGGTGATTAACGGTTGAAAAGTTATTTTTTTATTAAGATTTTTGTTTTCAGTCTTTTAAAATGATTAAGGTTTATTTCAATTGCTATGTAATAACATTAAAGTTATATTTTTATACAGTTATGATTGTAAAATGATAAATATTCTCTTGTAAATATTCTACAGAATATTTTTAAATCAATATATTTTTGTACTTGTTTTGTAGGCATATTTATATGACAGTATTTACGTGAAATATTGTTTCATGTTTCACTGTTTATAAACCTTTCGTGACCTCGCTAATTCGGCTTCAACGGAAGACCAGCGCTGTTTGTTAAACAGCATTATGCTGAGTTGAGGCCCTTTTTGTGACATCACTCAAGAATCTATAAATGTATCAATGGTTGTATTACCTATTATTGTGTGCTGATGTCGCAGAATAAATTATTTTCTTTTTCTTCTTTTTTCTTTTCTTTTTAAATAATATTTAACATTTATTTTATTTATAGTGTCACATAATTTGTGCAGGTATCCCTGGAAGAGGCCCAGTCCCTGGCGCGACAGCTGAAGGTGCCGTACATCGAGTGCAGCGCCAAGGCGCGCATGAACGTGGACCAGGCCTTCCACGAGCTAGTCAGGTCAGTCAGGCGCAACAAGCTTGCGACGGTGGCAGAGTACCGTGTTGTCTGGGGGAGAGGCTTGTGGTGTAGTAAGACGTAAGACTTAACATTTATGGGTTTTAAGCTTCGAGCTTGTACAGACTGATTCAAACTTAATGGCGGCTGTGAAGTGCGCTGCAAGAGAGACTTTGCGATTGTACGGAAACTAATTTACGCACGCCTATTTTTTGCTACTGCGCAGCGTCTCGCGCCTAAGTTCACAGCCGCCATTAAGTTTGAATCGGCCTGTATTGCATAATTATAGGCCTAATAGCACTTTGTCCAATACGCATTTTGTCAAGTACGCAGATAGTCCAATATCCATGGATAATGTGCATTCGCACGCGAAAATATAAAAGCATTCCAAGCTTTTAAACTGCAAATCAAATTATCATATTTCCGAGCATAAACATAAAACGCATGGGAAATAAGTTAGAACATGTTCGTACCATAAAACAGCGAATGTTGCTTACCTTGGTCATGTATTGCGGCATTTTTAAAATGTAATATGCGTTTGACTGCCATCTCGATATTAAACGAAGATGCAGTCTGTCTACGATGTAGCACGCTTGCCAAAAAGATACCGATTCACTCGCGACTTGAAGACATCCAGATTGTAACTATCGGAAAATACCCAATTGGGCAAAGCATTCCACTGTTTAGCGGTTCGAACTAAGAAAGTGCAATTAAATCGTTTCGTACGAGTTTTTGGTATATCAACTATGAAACTGTGTCCGATAGAAGAATGGGCAGGCGGAAAAATCCGAAGCACACTCCGAAATGTGTCCGATAAAATACCTAGCTAGCTACTTTTCGTCGATGATCAAGACTTTGTAGCTTAGTCTGAACCAGGGAGTTATTGGCTGCCTTATAGCTCAGTTGGTAGCATGTCTGCCTTCAGAGCTGTAGGGAGTGGACGGGAATAAAGACGGTGGAACAACAACATTCTGATAACCCCGTCGCACCGTCTCGTGAAGTCGAGATCAGTGTATATTTTGGGGCCCGCGATCTACAACCGCATACCAGCTTCCATTCGGATGCTCTTTCCACCGCGTGCTTCAAAACCAAGCTCAGAGCGTGGTTACAAGAGAATTTGTTTTATGACATTGAAGCTTATTTTAAAATAAGAGATTATTAATGTATTTTTATAATTATTTCATTTTATTAAGTGATTATTTTTTTGTAAAATTTTTAATGAAATTTTACGTGTCACAAAAACTGATAGAGAGAGATATACCAACGGGGGTGGCAAGCCAAAACGTACCCCTCTGCCAAAAGTCTCATCAGTTCCATGGTCAGTAACCATATATTCTTTGTCTGTGTTATGCGTCTGTTTTAGTGTGTGTTCATACGAACAGGAATTTGTTTTATTAGTGTGAAAGTGTGCCATGCGTGTTGATCTCGTCCCCTGCAAAAACTGGCAGAAAGTTAACTAGGCAGGCTGTCGCCATTGGCTTCACCATTGGGTATGCTATAAGGTTTTTAATGAATAGACAACAAGACACAAGGGGCGTAGTTTAGATCTTAGCGCAGAAACAGTGGAATGCATTGCCCCAGTGGGACTTCCCGATGTATGAGATTATATCTGGTATAATATTAAAGTCGCGAGTGGAACGGTTTTTTAGACAAGCTCTATCGTAGACCGCATCTTCGGTTACCGTGACGCGAGTTAACAGTCATATCAAATTAATGAATAAAAGAGACATGCGAAAATGAAACACACATGTGACAGAATATGACTTAATTTTATACCATTCAATTCACTGATGAATATCTAACAAGCGGACATGGACAGACGTGATGGCAAAATTTGCATGAAGACTTGTTAAGAGTAGACAAGTTGGTCACTTCTCCATAGAAACGCGGTAGTATTACTACTCCACTATGTAATTTTGTAGGTCCAATACTAAGTATTATATCGATTAATCTCTTCATTATCTAGGATTGTACATTATTACGAAAGTAAAAAGTTAATAAACATGAAAGTTAAACCAGGAAACATCTTGTATTTTAGCTCAATTTTAACGTCACATTGGACGTAAATAAATAACATAAGGAATACGAAAACTCTAAAATAAATTATTAAGCGGCATAGTTTAGTCCATAAACATTTCAAATAACTTAAGTTGGAATAAATTAACCCAGAGTTTATTCAACCACATTACTGCAGCCAAAGGTCGAAAAATAATAATTTGCGCGCTCATATATCTTTCTTTCTCCCTTTCCCACAGTTTGTTTGATGAAGAGAGTCCCAGCGCCCACCGATGAGTTCGAGCCGTCAACTTGTCGATCCTTAATAGTAAAATACTGAACAGTGGCAAATGTATAATGCGCGACGCCATAATACTCAGAGGACAAATAAAAAAAACGATTATAATTTATTTGTTTTATTTATACGGGAATACTCACGTTTAATTAAATCGGATACTCCGACTAGACGCAGCTGCACGCGCGTCGGGCTCTGTTTTCACTCTTTGAAAAAGGTCACCGGATGTGATCGAAACTATAGTCGGAGTATCCGTGAGTATTCCCGTATAAATAAAACAAAAATGTGTCAAAACCACGTCAGTTTTCATAATAATATTATAAAATTGATTTCAGGTTAGTCCGGCGGTTCCAAGAAGCGGAGCGAGTGAACGTGAAAGCAGACTACAGGACCGGTAAGAAGAAGAAGTGCACCATTTTGTAACGACCGCTGTGTAACCGATACAAATTTGCGCCTTTTGACACATTTTTGACAGTTGACTTTTTTAACCACAGATTGTTTTCACAAGTTGTTACGATTTTTTTTCACAGTACATGTATAGCTTACCTTAGTTAAAATAATGAATAATTTGGAGCTGTATTGATAGTACATAACATTTTTTTTTAAATCAAAATAGTAAACATGAAAATCAACCAATGCTAATATAATTTTTACAAAATTATGTTTTAATTTTTGTCGGTAGGTGTGATAGGGTATCAAATGTAAGAACATTTTTAGAGCTTCAAGATAATCATTATTTCAATTATAGTTATATGGATGTATACATACTATATACTATAGATTTTTGCTCTTTTGACAGGTAGGTATTTTTGTATAATCGTTATTGAGATTTTTAATCAACCTTTGTAAGTATAAGAATTTAATTAATGAAATTTCTATAAAGATGAAATTATATTATACTTCTCTTGTAATTTATTTTTCGTTGCGCTAAGATATTTATTTTTTCAAGTTTAGTTTTATAAGCATTATTTTTATTATTTTTCTTTGTAGATTGTAAAATGAATTAACGAAATGTACTCAAGTTCTTCGAAAAAGAATTAGTTTGATATATTTCTGTAATGTTGTATGCTCTTGCTCTTAGAAACTATATGCTATCGATATGGCGGGGCAACCGCCTTGTAATCTTGTAAAAAAACAACAATTTAAAATAATACTTTGTATGATACGAGGGCGGCACTGAAAATTTCGGGAATCAAGGAAGTGACACAACATTACTATTTAAAAATATATTTATTGCTTTTCGAAGTATTCTCCGCGAAATTTGACACATTTTTCCATACGATGGAACCAATCATTGAAGCAACCATTCCATTCGGAAGTTGGGGTCTCCAAAATGGCCGTTTTGTAGGCGTCCACAGCTTCTTCAGGTGATGAAAATCTCTGTCCACGCAATTTATTCTTTATTTTAGGGAAAGTATAGAAATCATTAGGGCTTAGGTCGGGGCTGTACGGCGGATGGTCCAATAATTCTATGTTTTCTTGCTCTAAAAACTCTTT
Organism: Erannis defoliaria; assembly: GCA_905404285.2. Lineage (NCBI taxonomy): Eukaryota > Metazoa > Arthropoda > Insecta > Lepidoptera > Geometridae > Erannis > Erannis defoliaria. The sequence goes on along the minus strand of FR990066.1, from coordinate 1,369,930 downwards.
TGTTCTGTGCGCGGTGTGAGAACTCGCATTGTCGTGATGGAGGATGATGCGGCGGTTGCAGTTCTCTTTACGGAGTTCAGAAACGACCTGTGGCAAACAAATGCTAGCATACCATTCTGCATTAACCGTTCTTTGTCCCTCAAGAGGAATAGTCGTAACATGGCCGGTTTTGGAGACAAACGTGGCCACCATTTTTTTTGCAACACTCCGTGAACGAACAATTTTTGTTGGCTTTAACTCATTTTCGAACACCCAAACTCGTGACTGGTTTTTTGTTTCGGGTTCGTACGCGTATATCCAGGATTCGTCACCTGATACGATGTTGTATACAGCATTTGAGGATCCTGCGTGGAATCTTTCGAGAGTTCTGACGCACCAAGTAACGCGAGCCGCTTTTTGCTCTTCACAGAGCGAATGCGGTATCCATCGGGAAAACAACTTTTTTACACCTAATTTTTCATGCAAGATTATTTGTATTTGACTCATGCCAATGTCTAAAGTTGCCTGAATTTCGCGGTATGTCACATGTCGATCTTCCTCAATCAGCTTACGCACAGCATCAACGTTTTCTTGGGTGACTGCAGTTTTTGGACGACCTTGACGGGGATCATCACTGAGCTTGACACGTCCACGTTGAAATTCAGCAAACCAGCGATAAATTGTGGTTTTGGATGGGGCTTTATCACCAAATGCAGAAATCATCCGGTCAACACACTGTTTTTGTGTTAAACCACTTCGAAAGTCATAATAAATCATCGCTCTTGAATTTTCTCGAGTCAATTCCATTTTCTCAACGACTAAACAAGTTTGACAAAACCTTGTGACAAGACCGAGAATATTTTTTTAAATAAATAAATGGTATTCGATTTTTAAAACCAAGGAGTTTTCAATTAAAAAGATTTTAATATGACAGAAACAGTGGAAATATTCCATTCCCGATACTTTTAGTGCAGCCCTCGTACATATCATGTATTATAAATATTATAAGTTCAGCTATTTTATAATTTCTCTACCGCTTATCTATTCTTGAATTATTTTCTAAGTGCCATATCAACAAACAATTCAGAAGAACTTTATAATAGTAAAATTATTACTTGGACGTTAGAACTAGTACAGATAAACATATTTATTAATAATTACTAAATTACAAGTCAATATTAATAAAAGCACATTACATTATGATACAAGTGTGCTATGTTGGTCATTACACTAGAGGCGGTATTATGGAAGCCGAGAGTGTATTGAAACATAGCACAAGAGTTTCATACGACCGTTTTCGTCACACTTGCGAGGAAAAAACATTGTTTTTTGATAATAATCAACCACACAGCGAAAACGTCAACAAACATTTGCGGAAAATGGCGCCCAAACCAGCAATGCGCGCGCAGGTTGACATTTACTTCAGCGGCATAAGAACTCTTTGTTGGTATTAAAAACCGTAAGTATTACCCGGCTATATTAAGAGTGCTTCGTATACGTACGTCTAATTGCAGTCACGTACAAACTTGACTTTACCGGGTTATACCTATTATAGCACCATGTGCCGTAATGTAAAGTAAAAAGCACGTGTGCGTAATAGCTTGGATTATGAGCCTAAAACCGATGCAATAAGATCCACTTTACGAGCAAGTGTGATGAAAATACATATATAATACAATACAACACAATCATTGAGCTATTATCCTACAGAGACACAATCTCTAAATCAAAACATTTAAAAATTGTCCGAGCGGCGTCTATATACCAACGTATCAATGTAGGTGTATAGTTAGTATATAGTTTGACGTGTTACTTTGGTGTTATCAATAAACTATTTGTATTTGTTAGCTAAAACACATATTATTCAAATTTAGACGTTGTAATCCCTGCAACAGTGCTTAATGTCTATTGCCCGCAATACCATCGTAGTTCACGTGACGTCGCGCCTACGGTTCGCAATGACTGCTAAAGAAGACGCGTGCGTAGGCTTTTATCTCGGACATTTTATCAGGCTGATTGTGGCTCTGTAGGATTATAGCTCGATGAATATTAAAGTATTTTTTGAATGGCGCTGAATTCTTTTACATTATTGGCGCTCATTTTACATGTACCTCTTTGGTGAACGTTAAGGCATACATTTTTTTATACTTATCGCTACAGGATCCGAGAGTCCAAGACTTGTAAAATACCTACTGGTTTACTGGAGGTTTAAAATGAAAATGTAAGTTATTAACGAAGGCGTATTTTGTTTACTGGTCAGTCTTTTGTATTAGATTTTTATGAACCAAATACTAATTGTGTAAAATAATATTTCTTTTCGTTTTTTCTAAGAAATAAGGTTAACAAGATGTGATTGTATGTACCGTTTCGACATTTTTCAATATGGTATACAATGTGTTGCAAAAATGTTGAACAATACAGTAGGGTATGTATGTACTCATTATGAACAACTTTTACTACATAGCCAGCACTGATATCGCAGAAAAAAAACAGCTGTTCCATACAAAAAGTTCATTGACATTGGGACAAAATGTATGGAACGAATGGGTTTTTTTTTGTAAAAGCTGTTTATAATAATGAGTACATACATACCCTTCAGTATTGTTGAACCTTTTTGTTACACATTGTATAAACAAGTAGTGTATGTAAAAATAAAGCAACAAATCTTTTGAATATAATTTTATAGCACAAAAATATAATATTTTTCAATTATATGAAATGATAATAAAAGTAAATGAAATGTACATATTTAAATCAAGATTTAATGGAATACAATCGTAGCTAAATACAGCTTTGTTCTGCTATAAGGGTAAGTATCACAAAGAAACATTGCCCTTTACAGACACTAGAATAGATATATGTCAATTTTGTACGTTAATTTATTAAAGATCACTATTTTTGTATTGCAATATTGATTTCTACTGGTTTTAGGCATTTGCTAAGCGGACAATCTGACAAAAATAACTTGAACTTCGCATAGAAATATATTATGTATCATGAGGTGTCAAGTCATGTTTGTTGGATCAGTTTGTACTGGGGAGTTTTGATATAATATTTACAATGATTTTTATATCGATTTTAGCTTATGAAAATCTATATTAAGCGTCGAAGGACATTTTCGAAATGTTTTTATTGGCTTCCGTTATACGTAAAAATGATTTTAAACAAATTTCTAGACTCTAAAACAGTGTCACACCAACTCAGCCAAATAAACGAATAACATCCTTAGGTGTACTGGGTTAAAGTTTAAATTAGGTAGACGTGTTTTAGACATCTGTCTGTGGAAATTTTACTTTATTTTCGACTTTAGTTCATTGCATTTAATGGTGTTATTATTTTAATGTTATTTGTGACTTATCTTGCCAAGTACCTTGACATCGTAAAACATGTTCGGCTCGATAATGGAGAGGAATTTATATGGAAATGTTAATGATCACTAATTTATTGTAATATTTATATATTGTACAGTCGCTAACAGTATTTGTTGTGTTGTGACTCTACTGTAACTTAGCTTGTAATCGTTGTAACTTACTGTACTGCAGACTTTCTACCAAAGCTAAGTTTAAACTAAGTACATTACTTTACATCACTCATCTCTTGGCTTTGGTATTCAATTTTAAGGCCCTTTGTCAAGTTGTCTCGCCAGCACAGTTTCACATTTTTAAAGATATAAAATTACGGAACTATATAAAAGTGGTGTATATTGCATGTAGTTAACATAATATGTTATAGATTATTTTATACAAAAATACTTTTCGTATCTCTTGTTGAGATGTGACTGACAATATTTAAAAAACCTTTATGTTCATATGAATATTTTGAAGTTATCTGCCAAATTAAAATGTATGAAAACATTACCTTAAAACAGAAAAAACCCATACAAATGTTGTCAATTATATAGCTTGGTAAAAAAATAATAGAACTTAATTTGGGCGCCAACAACTATCGCAAACAAATCAACATAAAACTAAATACTAGCAACTCTTAAGTACGTCAGAGGATGAGGTTTGGATGAATTCAACAACTGGCGGGACTGTATTGCCAGGTTCCTTCCTTTTATACACTTTTTGTCAAGGCATTGGTACATTTTTTTTTTGTATTTTGGTTGTAAGGCATTATAAAAACATGTTAATGTGCGAACGAGACAACTAAGGCATAGTTTTGGCCTTTATGACACAGTACACTCGCCCACGAAGGTAGAGAACGAAAGCGCAGACGATATCATTGGTTCTCGCTCGCTCGCGCGACAAACTAGGCTTGGAGTGAGAGAGATGGATGGTGGATGCGTGCTCCACCGTGCTTAGGTTATGATGTTTTTTAAATGTCATTTTGAGAAATGTACGCGGATAATTGGCTGTACAATATAGTGACTTATTTGAATGACTCCTAGGATTTCGCGAGGATTGTAAGCGACTATTTTGGCGAGTGTACAGGCGGAATAAAAATAAGACCTTCCAAAAATTCGCGATTTGGACACTTTTTTTAACCAACAGGTCTTCATCCCGCACAAAACAATCAAATATTAATTTATTTTGAAGTTTAGGCCATGTTGCAAAACCTATAGTCACGAGCTGACTCTGAAATATCTGCATGTTCTTGGCTAAAATTGTTTTGTGCGCGATCAACTCCCGTTGATAAACATAGAGGACTAACCGCCGAAATTATAATAGCAATCAATTATACCAACGGAGTGCAACCTCCTACGTTTAGTCACATGCTTTATATCTAGTTGTAAGGTTGTTGTTTTTTGTTGTGCTTATGTGAAGCTTATGAAATAAAAGTGACGTCGTTTATGGTCATAGTTAAACTAAGAGTTCTGAAATTTTTGGCGTCTTTTGAACATGTCGGAAGGTAATGCAGGTTAACGTTGTTATTGTTGTAGTTGTTATTAGACATAACATTGTATAATCGACGCAAATTATGTTCGCATAATGTCTGACTATAAAAACATATAGTCAGACATTATAAACTGGTGGATGTCACAGCATCTTCCTTGTTGACATAAATTATGAGAGACAACAATTATAAATTATAATTGTTATGCCAAACGCTCGCACAATCACACGCGTCCACTTACTTTTAAATACACTTAGACCTAGTACTAGTATTGCTTTGATTTATCAAGTTATTTGCGTCTCATTTTAATTCTTACCGAGTCAAAGAATGCTAAATGTTTCAGAGCTTCCTAATAAAATTTAAGAACAACCCAAAAAGTCCCATTTCTTAAACAAAATCCTACTTTCCCTTTTGAACGTCACGGCATGAATTCAGTGCCCTGTACGCCAAACATAATTTTTTTAATTATTTAACCGAACTAAGATTTACGGTCATGAAGCAACATCGCATGATAGACGGGCACGTTTAGATATATCTACGCTGACAGTTATAGGATAGCCTACATATTTTAGGTTAAAATTCTAAACACTTTTTTTCTTGTCATGGTCATATTTTTCAGGCCATTTTTTGTCTGTGACCCTTGATGCAGGTACACAATGTATGGTTTTTGTAGATCGTACTTTTATGTCATTAGCGTACAGGGCCCGCTATTGCTTGTCAAGCATAGAAGACCGGGTTATCGGGCTAAATAAATTATGCAAAGGATTTTATGTGATGGCGTTTTATGGCAAACCTCGGCGACCACCGTTGGTGCAATATTCTAAGGAAAGCTTTAACTAGAGCGGTATATGCTCAGTAACTTACTAAACGGAGAACTGTTCAGCTAATATTGTATTTGTATAATAAACACATTGTAACATACTTCATGTTGTTTTATTTTTAACTAGCTTACCCGACAGACGCTCCGCCCCGTATTTAAAATAATAACTGAAAGTGTTTTTATTCAATGGGTTTACCATTAAATAAAAACACTTTCAGTTATTCCCGTATTGTCCGGACAACATTTCCAATTTTTCTTCCGCAAAACATTATTCAAATATATTTACGTAAAATGCCAAGGCGGCCCAACCGCACTCAAATTATGTTGTTGTTATTTTTTGTTGCAATAGAGAGACGAGCGATACGTTCGCCTGGTTATAAGCATCACGCCTGCCCATAACAGTAGTAGTGCCAGAATTGAGAACTTGCGAAGAAAATCCTGCGCTGCACTGCACTGCGCTCGTCACCCTGAGATATTAGATGTCAAATCTCTTCATACCCAGTAATTTCTCTGGTAACATTGCCCTTCAAACCGAAACACAGTACTTCTAGACAACTGCAGGGCTAACATGCGCACCGCGAGAAAATTTTCTCGATTCTTAAAAACAGGACAAGGCTACGAATCTGTATAAGTTTGTCTCGTTTTCGCACGACATAAAGAAACGACAAAATTTTCTCGCGGTGCGCATGTTAGCCCTGCTGGAAAGTGCTGTTTGATGTGCTTTCAAACAGTACCTACTTATTTTAATTAATACCGGGTGTAAGATGCAGGACACACTGATCTGGCGTAGGGCGAGGGATGGCACGGGCGGCTTGCTGCCCCATCCTAAACACATTGAAATAAGGCGCAATTTAGGACACACCGAGTCCGATCGGACGCGCCCGATGAAAATAACTCAGTGAGTCCTAAATTGCGCCTTATTTCAATGTGTTTAGTATGAAATTAGAATGGGTCGGCAAGCCGCTCGTGCCATGCCCGTGCCCGACGCCAGTTCAGTGTGTCCTGCGCCTAAGGGAACCCGAAAACGCAGACAGGTAATAAGTTACTGGTGACTACTGATACGATACAATTTAGAAAGATAAAAAGATTTTTCAACCGATTTAAAAAAGGAGGTTCTCAATTCGTACTATTTTTGTATGATTTTTACGCAATTACACCGCCATTTATTAATTGATTTTGATGATTCTTATTTTGTTTGGTAGGTCATACTTCAGACGTAGTCCCATATAAATTTTATCAAAATCGGTTTAGAAGTTTGGTTTTTAAATCAAAATGGCTGAAAAAAAGTCATCCAGTAATCGATATTTAAAGAAGTCGGTTTTTTTATATTCCTAGTTTAATTGAAGTTTTGTGTGTTTAGTTATCATCTGACCTAGTCATCACCATCATCAGCCCGGAGACGTCCACTGCTGAACGAAGGCCTCCCTTAGACCGCCACACTGTACGATAACCTGCCATTTGCAAACACCGGTTGCCCGCGACTTGTACAATGCGCTGCGTCTTCCGGTTCGCGGTCGCCACTCGAGGACCTTTCTTCCCCATCGGTTGTCAGTTCTTCGAGCGATGTGTCCTGCCCACAGCCACTTCAACTTGCAAACTTGACCTAGTACTATATAGTAAAAGTACTGCGCAGCTTTAGCTGTGTAGCGTATATAGGTAAGTATCTATTTTTCAATGGCAGCTCGTAGCTCGTTTGTTAATAAATCTAGTAAAAAAACCGTTACTATATTCAACTTTCAAACGGAAGATACTGCGTTCGGTAAACGATTTAAATGAAAAAAAAAACATCTAGAACGATGATTATCGATTTATTAAGTTAATCATTTCATTTTATTACACGTTTGTTGTGGTAAAAATTTTACTAGCTGGCGTTTTATTTTATCTTTCGCTTTGAATAGAGATTTATAAACAAGCAGCAGCCTTATCCACAGATGCAACTCAAATGAAAACAGTTTCTAACATTTATTTATCGATTTATTAAGTTAATAATTCGCTACAAGTTCGTTTTGTGGTAAAAATTATACAAGCTGGCGTTTTATTCTCTTTTTGATTTAAAGAGAAATTAACAGCCAAGATATATTGCACAAATCCATTGCAATGAAAACAGAGTCTAAAATTGGTTTATCGATTTATTAAGTTAATAATTACAAGTCTATGTTCTACTGGTTTACTTCCTAGCCGCTATAGCACTCAGGTCGGCGATGCAGCGGTCGAGAGTCTGCTTCTCTTGGTCCGGGGTGATGGCCTGGAACAAACACCTTTATTGTAGCTTTGCGATTGTTGCTAATATAAGTTAGTACATTTTAACAATTACTAGACATTGTAGAGAATACCCGCTGCCGTTAATAATGCTCGCCTGACATCTTTTTTCTGAGCTAACGGCTGCGCTGTAAACCAGCCCCAACACAGCGCTGAGTGTACCCTATTGCCAAACTACTTATTTTTATAATAAATATTGGGGTACATTTATTACACATATTACAACATAAACTACAAAGAGCTTGTTAGTACGAGCCCGGGGTTTGATCCCACAGCCTCACGATTCTAAGTGTAGTGGTGTTTCCATTAGGCTACCATGTACCTGTAAGTATTCACAACATTACTATAGGTTGGGGCTACTCGACTAGTTTACCTTGGTGACGTTGTCGACGATCCACGAGACCATGTTCTTCTGCACGATGCTACGCTCCAGGTTGGTCTTCTCCAGCTGGTAGTCCAGCCGGTGTTTCACCTGCATTCAGGATATTTAGTTTTAGCACTTTTTTTAAGGACATGGAGTGACGAGGCTAGCGCGACGTTGGTAAGGATCACGCCTGCCCATAACTATAGCAGTGGCAGAATTGTGAACTTGCAAACAAAATCCTGCGCTGCGCCAGGAGGGTGTCACTCCGCAGTTTACGTATGTTCGGCCGGCGCTCCGTCCGGGTGGACATTGCAAGGCAGGAGTCAGTGGCCGCCCGCACGCTAGCCTCGTCGCACGTAACTAAGCATACGTGATAGAAAGAGAGCGGTATGTCTAGGTGAATATAGCGAGCGGTATCCAGCGCTGTGCTAGTTGAATTGCTACTTTATTGTCTAGTAGATAGAGACCTTCCAGAAGACGTTCACTGCTGGACGAAGACCTCCCCATTACTAGGGAGAGGTTGCCATAATCCCCACGCTTGGCAGGCGGCTCGGGGATCGCAGAATACTCACCACCGTTAACCAATAGGACGCTGCTGCTCGTGCTCTGATGGTCCCTACCACTACAAAAACCTTAATTTAGTCATTTATGAGTCCTGCATGCCCTGGTGGTGTCTTCGCAAACTGCTGGTGCTGTAAGTTACCTCGGTGTAGGTGTTCATGAGGCGCTCCCTGTAGGCGGCCTCCAGCTGGAGCAGCACGTTCTCCTTCTTGGCCTGCATGAGCAGCTCCTGGCCGCCGGCGCGCCACTGCGCCTTCTTCTCCGCCTCCACGGCGTCCTGCAGCGCCTTCACCGACTGCTCGCGCTCCTCGTTGTACGACTTCTCCACGGCCTGCCGACAACACTCGGCTCGGTTATATTCAGGTAAAACCAGCACCAGTGACAGTTCACCATACGCTCGTCTGTAGGGTCCTTTACAATAGGATGTACCCATTTGTTTCACTTTCAGTTATTAAAAATAGCAGGATACGTGGAGAGTTTAACTGAATCTGCTATTTTCATGAAAGAAATGATTGAATTGGCTGATAAAGTTCTGAAATACAACCATTAAAAGTTTTTGAAAGCAAAATGATCTGTCCCTTTCTAGCAAAACACATGCTACATAATTACTCCTTACATCAACTTCCTTGTCCAGCCAAGCCGCGATCTGTGGTCCGGCCTTCTTGGTGGCCACGTAGACCATCAGCAGGAGGGACAGACCGGTGAAGTATTCATGCTCCATGACATAGATCTCCTTGCTGAACAGATATGTCCAGAGCCCCAGTCCGAAAGTGTACGGCCCGGTGACTCCAGTCTTGGAGTGGAAGAATGTGAACCTGGAATGGTATAGATATGTTATCTGTGGTATTAAAAAAATATGATTGTAGTTGGGATATCAATGTCTACATACATTGAATTCATTATAGCTTGATCACACACCCATTTCAACGGATTTTTTTTTATGTTTGTTTTGTTTCTCCTTCTAACATTTTTTTGTTGGCAACACTACTAAAATCTGCAGTCTATGTACCATGGATAATGGATATCTATATGTACTTCATATGTACCTACCTTGGCCGAATGGCATTAGCCTGCCCGACGACGTTTTAAAAAAAAGAAGAAGAAGTGCGGGAAACTGTTTTGTTGTGTTCTATAATAACTTCCTAACAGCGAAAAATATAATTAAATAAAAGTGTAAACAGTTTAAAACAGGAGTTTAGTTAACATTTTATAACCTAAAATGGTGTTTTCTTTAAAATCAAAGAAATGTATCATAGCTCTCTCCATTGCCCGTTGTGTGACTGTGAGTTTCTCCAAAAGGCCAGCAGTTAAAGTCCACCACATGTCATGAAGTTGTTCCACCACACGCTCACCGATGGGGAAGAAAGGTTTTTTATTATTAGGAATAGGTTCTTGAGTGGCGACCGCGAACCGGAAGATGCAGCTTAGGTAGGCCTCCCACTAGGTGGACCGACGACATTCAAGCACGACAAAAGTCGCGGGCAACCGGTGGATGCAAATGGCAGGTTGTCGTACAGTGTGGTGGTCTAAGGGGAAGACCTTCGTTCAGCAGTGGACGTCTCCGGACTGATGACGATGATGACATGTCATCACTTGCAACACACACTGGTTGAAGTCCTTCCTTTAAACACTTTTGCAGCCATGGAGCCTTACCATTCTTCAGGCAGGAAGCCGAGGCGCACCTTTCCAGGCTCGGCGGCGCGCACGGGGCGCGGGAAGTTCACCTCGTCCCGCACGCCCACGTCGGAGGCGGAACCTCGCGCCACCAGGGCAGTGCTGCCAGACTGTCGGGCGAGAACTGCAATGTTTTAACAACAATGTTAGCTCCGAAAGAAACTCTTTGTAGAAGTCTTAGTGAATAGCCTTTAAAATCATTTATTTTTGCTTAGCAAAAAACGGTAACCATTTTTACGAACGTCACTATGGGAAAAAGCTTTTAGTGCATCAACAACTTCCTAGGTATGTTAGATGAAGATGAATTTTGCTGATTGGATGAATGCACCCATTCACTCCACATGCAAGAGTTTGCATGCAGTTTGGTCACATTCTGCTGTTTTGAACAGTCACTTACTTTGCATATTGACTATTGAGCCTTAACTTATCAGCATTGAGTTGTTTGTTGGAATAACTAAAATACACCTTATTTTGCATTGTTTGTTGGTATGGCGTACAATATCCTCAGTTTTTTTAAAACAAATATTATACTATGTATTGTAAGAAAACATACACACCTAGTTCTTAAGACTTACATTTTCGAATAGACTCGGTTTATGGTGCTCCAATGACATGAAAAAATATTATTAAAATTTGCGATTCTTATTAGTTTTTTGTAGTAGTAGTTACCTACTACGTTTTAAATCTTAAATAAGTCATGGAATATTCTAAAATAATTACTAATATTAGAATGATTTTGAAAAAGTAGGAATAAAACCTAGAACTAAACCTTTTTCAGGGTTGTGTGACTTGTGACGTGTGTAATTCTTCGATTTTCGTGCTAGTTTTAGATATTAAATGTTCAATTAAAATAAGCCAAATAAAATTTATGTAGATGAAATAAAAAATCCTAAATAAAATCCTACAGGACCTGCCATTATCAGCTGTGCGATAAGAGGTTAGATTTTTAATTTTTTGTTTTATTTTGCACCTGTATTGTGATGACATTAATTTATCAGTCTTTAATATCTACCCCATGTTGTTAATAGTAATTTTAGGGTGGATTTTGACAAAAGAGCTAGGCGCAAGTGCAAAGACATCCGTCAAATAGTGATTACATAAACCTCGTAACACTCAGGGTTAAGGTTAAAACTGCAACTCTAAAAGCAGTTTTCCTCCATTAGATATTTAAGCCGGTAATAAATACGTACCTGAACGCAAAGCTACGCGTGATAACATTTCGAAATGCACAATTTTCACTTTATTTTACAATTTCCGACAGCCCTTATGAAAATGTACTTTGCGTTAGAGATGTACCCGCTCAACAAATTCCTTCCCTTCATTCAACAATCTAAATCAACAAACGGAATCGACTAATTCTCCGAGACATTCAATTCGATTTTCGCAACACAAAAATGATCTTTTTGTAAAGTGACTGAGTCTAACTAAGGGGAGAAGTTCACGTTAGTTATGTTTTGTATGTGTAATGTTCGACGATAACTTGCGAATCGTTGATCCTTTCTTAAAGAAATGTAATCCAGTAGTTCGGTACTAGTAAAACTACTAGTAATTACGAGTATATGCTCGTAATTAATATTTGGCGAAACTAGTAGAAAAATGTAGGTACTAGTAGTTCGCAGCGAACTGAGACTTCGCAACCCGCATATTTTCCAATCCCCGTGACCAATTTGGCTCGATCCTTCGAAATAAAGATCAGATCAACGGTTCGCAAGATAAAGTCAAACAAATATACTTACACACAGTGCTTCCAGATGCACTGTAATTACAGTAGATTTACTGCAATTTTGAACTTTTCACTGTCTACTGTAATGAAAAAATACAGTGTAATCTACTGTAAATTTAATTTTGCTTTGTTTGATATGAATTTCTGTACTTTTTGTTTAATATTACTAGTATTATTAGTAGTATAGTATTGTAATTATCTGTGATTTTAATTAGTATGTGTAGAAGGTAATTAATTTCGTAGTAATCAAAATCATTGCGAAAACGAAACGAAACGAACTTACATTACTTGCTGGGGATAGATTTTGCAACGAACGCGGACAAATCATGTCACCGCATTTTATAAAAATTATTAAAAAACTTTTTTTTTAAATATATTATGTAGGCTTGCATTTGCTAGCATCTCGACTGATTGAAGCGAAGATGCAGTCTAGCATGGAGCATGCTTACCTTGCCTAGACACCCAGATTGGAAACTTGTGTGTTTTCATGTGTAAATGTATAAAAATTGTGGTTTTATTAAAATAAATTACGAAAAGCACCTTATTTTAGAGTTAAAAAATATATATAACTTAAAGATTGTTTTTCTTTCAATATCTAACAGAATACATTGCTACTGTAATTTCACTGTATTATTTTTTGAAAACGACTGTATTTTTTCGGAATCTACTGTATTTTTTTGCCGGAAGTACTGTAATTTTGCTTTCGGGAACTGGAACCACTGCTTATATACAAAAACTGCAGGCTTGTCCCAGACCAGTGATTAAATAAGAGCTGATTCCTCCAAGCATTACAAATACCCTCCAAGAATCCGAGTCCTTCGCTTCACATAGTCAACCAAATCCTAATATTCGTCGTCAGCCATAAAACGTCCACTGCTGGACGAAGGCCCTTTATAGAGGGGTACCTAATCCTAATATTATTATAATATAAATCTACTATCCTACTATACCCTTATTTATTTAAATTTAATTAACACGGCAAAGCCAATTAAATTAATTAAATCAGACTGTTAAACAAATTAAAATTTACTTATTAGAACTATAAATAATACTACCTACTGTCCTTACTACTATATAATATATTATAAATGCGAAAGTTTGTCGGTGTGTGCGTGTGTATGCTTGTTACTCGTTCGCGTTGAAACAGCTAAACGGATTTGGGGTAGGTACAGAAGTAGGCATATCTTGGAATAAAACATAGGCTGCTTTTTATCTCAAGAATCGCGAGTGAAACCGCGGGGTGCAGCCAGTAACTCATAAAAATCATAGCATAGTGACCAACATTATTTGCACCTAACGATCATCACTAAACTGCCACAGTGGTGGAGGCGGCTGGAACAAAGTATTAGTTTATGTCTTATCTGCCGCCACTGGCGGTCGTTGGCATTAGACATACTATCACACATAATACAGCCGTAATACAGTTTTTTTTGTTATGATCTGTTGCCTCTCGTTTCTTTTGAATAACTTGCCACACTCGCGACCTATTTTTGCAATTTTATCAGTTGGTAATCTTTTGCATTCTATTGATCGTAAAATACTAAAAGTCGTAAACTGGACAGTGTTTAATTTGTGCGCTTTAATTGCATTTCACCTACATTTTGCGGTTTCATTGCTCCTTACGATCGAAGTCAACATGGCTAATATTTTTAATTTGATCGGGATAAGAATGGTGTGTTTGATTTTTAAAGCATTTAGTGAGAAACTATGATTAACACGAGTGTGTTTTTAATAATGATATTTACATACTGGATTACTGGTGTGACTATAGTACGATATTTGAAGGGTGTTGTGTGTTAAGGGTGTTTAAACCCAAATATTGTATTATAGTCATTATAGATAGATCAGTGTACATAAAATTATCGTTAATTTATAGTTGTTACATGACAAAAATCAATGTATTGTCATGTATCGCTTGGTTTCAATCAGGAAAACAATCAGGATTGTCGTCAATCAGGAGTATTCACAACTCAATCGGTAAAGGTTTCCTCTCGGATCGACATTCTCCGTCTCTGTCTTCCTAAATGTAGATGACTGGAATGGTTAATGTGAATCCGAACAGAAACTTTCCGATTGAGTGGTGAATACGCCTGCCGAAATGATGATTTATAACGAGATATTTATTTATATAATTTGGCGGGAACACGGAAAAATCATGTCGCTGCATTCTATTATTTTCTTAAAGTAGTCTTTATTCGCGAATTAATGATTTAAAATGTTTTTTTTAATTAATTGAGTGTTGAATTACATGCACGAATGTGGGCAAGTGTTATAATGTGGTGAAACATGTTATTTTGTTGTTTTCAAAACTCCGTAAAAGCACATAGTAAAGTCGCCAAAATTTTACTAGGGCATGACTTGGTCTTGACTTTGACTAATTTCGTGTGACTAACTGTGATTTCATGACATATTTGACTTGAAACTACATATATAAACATTCATATATTTGACTCTGGCAGAATGCAAGACGTGCGATGCCAATAACAAAAAAAAAAGGCAATTGGAACTGTCAAGATCATTACGCCAGTCATATGTCATGTCAATGTTGATTGTTGTCGTTGTCGAAAACGAAATTCGTGTTCGTTTCGTGTTGATAAAATTGATATGAGAAAAAGTTGATTTTCTATGGTTATTGTGAAAAATATTTAGATTATTCCACAATGGGAATATTAACGTCCTGCTGTAGACCGTCAGCCACAGACGTACCGACCCCTGACATCGTAAGTTGGAAAGATAAACGTATGCGTTATGCACTTACCAATTTTTGGATAACATTCACTATTCTTTACATTCCAAGCTTCACTGCCTTTCAGTCTTGTGAAATGCTTCGCAGACTGCATGAACAATTGGTTATTTTGAGCTACACAGATTATCCTAAGTTAAATAATTCTAGAACATTATTATACCTGTTCCAAATAAGTAGGTATTCCTATTTTCCTCAACCAAACGCATACTCACACAGCTTATCACACAGTGGTGTCGATTCTGTTGCACCGCTCACTAAACTAATCTAACAGGACTAAAATTATACGCGTCTCATCTCATTTCATTTCAATATGTTAGAAAAGGATGTCAATAGGTTTCGTACTGTCAAATTAAGTTTAGTTTAGTGAGCGTTGCAACAGAATCGACACCATTATCAACATTTGTACAAACAGCATTCTATTTACAAGCAAACCCCCAAACAAAACCCAATCCTTTAGCAATTTTATCACCCCACTCTGCAGTCTCTACCCTTGTCCAATGTCCACTCCCAATGATTTATAAAATTAATTTTGTATAAATGTTTTCAGGATATTCGTCGCAGGCAGCAGGTAGAAGCAGCAGAGCGGCGAGCAGCGGAGCAAGCGGCACGAGGAGTAAAGGATCCAGATAGATTGAAGCGCATCCAGCAGCGGAATGAAGAGATGGACAAACGAGAGCAAGAGCTGACCAAGACGGGAGGAGCTAATTTACGGGTATGCCTTCTAATATTATGTATCTTTAATAAATAAATATCAGTGGACATTTTTCACACAGCGCCATCTAGCCCCAAACTAGGCAAAGCTTGTAATATGGAAACCAGATAGCTGATAGAATACTTATAAATATACATTTTTTGTTCTGAAATTCTTACTTATAATACGTACTACACCCAGACACATAAATGTTTGCCTTTGGTGGGGATTGAACCCACGCCCTACAGCTATGAAGGCAGTCATGCAACCAACTGAAGTGTGGAAAAATGTGGAAGTGTCTTTGTTTTCTTTTCTTGTCTTTGAAAGTAACAGATCAATATAGGCTACTTTATATTCTGGAACAATTAATCATTACTGAAGAAAAGCAAGTGATAACATAGATAGCTAACAGTACAATAATAAATTAAGAAACATCAAGAATTTAGATTAACATTGGTGAAACACGATTTCATAAGTAAAAAGCAAATATTAAATATACCAAGTCAAAGAATAAGTACAATTTTAGACTGAACCACATCATACTCAGTGTATGATGTGGCTTAGTCTAAAAACTTCATCAATCCAATTACAATCCATTGTGAAGATTATAATCATCATCATCAGCCCGGAGATGTCCACTGCTGAATGAAGGCCTCCCCCTTAGACCGCCACACTGTACGTCAACCTGCCATATGCATCCACCGGTTACCCGCGACTTTAACAATGTCGTCGGTCCACCTAGTGGGAGGCCTTCCTACACTGCGTCTTCCGGTTCGCGGTCACCACACAAAGATTATAATATGATCTATAAAATATTCCAAATTGAGCAGCAGTAAATAAATGTAATAAAAAATTACTTGTTACTTTCCAGTGGACATCCAACTGAGATCAGGCCCCTGCTGCAGCCGGAAGCAGCACCCAGCCTCCACAGCCTAACCCGCCTGATCCCGGTAACCGATACAAATATATGAACTAAGTATAATGAGGCCATCTGTTCAAATAAAAATATTAAAAAACACAAGCACAGATAGCACTCCCAAATGACATTTAAACAAAGACATTGTTAGTTTTTGAACCTAGTCATGTTTTAATGTTTTTTAAACTTATAAGTTCATATTGAACACCAACACTGATCTCAGAAGCCCAAGAGCGGTATCTAAGCTTAGATGACACTCTCAGGCTTCTGAGGGCATCTTGTTGAAAAGGTCCGGGTCAGGCTTTTCTTTAATAATAATTTGTTTTGAAACACTGCCTTTTGAACACATAGCCACCCACTGCATATGTGTTTAGTGCATAGTTTGAGATGTTTTCTCCTTATTTTATTTTTTTATTGCTATATAAGTAATACTCTTTGTTTAAATAGTATTTGATGTTTTTGGGGGTATATGAGTGCTTTACTCGTCAATAAGTTTTCGTCAATCAATTTGAGTTTGATTATGATATTGGTTGTAAAGATAAAGCTTCATTCACACTGACATAATTCCAGGCAGTGCCAATCTGAGCTATACCATGGTAATTTAAACTTTATCTTCACTACACAAGCACCAGATTAGATAAGCACCTCTGCATCCATGCTCTGTATCCGTGAATTCATTCCAGGGTGTGACGTAGATTTGTGAATTATTTAATAAGTTGGGTAAAGCACTTATGTCGTAGGTATTGTTAAGTTGTTTTGTATATTTGTCTCTTGGCGGCTAAGATTGTATTGTACATAAAAATAATTAGTTAAGCATCAACATTTAAAATCTTTAAACTTGGCGGCCGCAGAATTAGTAGTCTATTACTTTATTTATTTATTTATTAGGCACTTACAACAGATCATAGAAATTGCATAATACAGTAAACAAGTTGAAAAATACAGAACGATCCCATGATCCAAAATAGCAAGCGCTCGACATGGCTAAAACAGTAGATTCGGATTGCAAATATTACACACTTAATTACATTACATTACATAATTTAGACACTTAAAAAATAATAATATATATATCAAAACAATAATAACAAACATTGTGAGCTAGACCAATGTGGGCATGATATAAATATCGTTGGTACCTACCTACCTAAACTAATATAACTGTTGAAGCCGAGTTTAATTATTTAATACTTATTATTTAAACTACAAATAGATAAATGAGTCATTAATGTATAATACACATATAATAGATTATCCTAAAATCAATTAATTATTTTATAGATGTTGTTCCGAAATCGACCAAAACTGAGTCCAAATAAATCCAGATCATCACTTTATTTTAAAGATTATTATTTACAAAATAAAGAATTTAATAAGAAGTATATTATCACTGTTGATGTATGTATAAATGTCAAAATTTGTTAATTAACTGCATAAATTCTACACTCTACATTTGTATCCAAATTGCACAGTAAGAATAATACATAAGTACATATTTTATGGTGAATGTATTTTTATACAATTTATAAATGTTCTAGAATCTGATATGTATCAAAATTAAGAGAGACACAACTAGTAGTGTCATAACGATTAACGATTTTCATCGACTTTATTACATATTATGATACATGTGTTATCTAGGTACTATGATATTCTTAAAGTATTATTCGTGTATATTTCATTGTGACAGGGCTCTTAGGTTAGATAAAATATGGCGCTTCTGAACATGCTCTAAAGTAGAACCACGGAGTCATAATCAGACGAGTTGGCAGCCAAACGCAAGCCAACATAATTAAAAAAAAAAAAAAAATGTAAAAAACCACAAGCATGGTTAGAGCACCTCGTCATCAGCGCGCTTGTATACCTTAGTTAGCCCCGTCGCAGACCGAGCTGACTTCCGAAAATTTTGAGAAATATGTTCCCTTGAGAATTTTCTACTTATTGTATTGCGAAAAATGTTATATCTATATTTATTGATGTATATCTGTGTTTAATGTGTAAGTACACTTAATATATGAATGTTCTTATCTGTATTTCATTTACTATTTGTTTTAATTCTTTTGTGAGCTACAAATGGCTGGAGGTATTTTGGAGGGCAATATAATGCGTTCAGATGAGAACTGAGAAGTATGTGGCAAGTGATAAGTAGTTTGAAATTATGCATTATGTGGCCAAATACTGGGAGAAAATAGTACAGCAGTTTTTTTTTGGTTTGTAATTATTGGATCATCGACTCGAAGAAGAAGAAGAAGTAGTTTGAAGGTGCTCCCACTAAGGACCAATCTCTACCGTGCAGAAACGGGGGTCACTAGCAACTAAGCGAACGATTTATCCCATTTTACTGTATCGAAATAACTTTCACTAACACAAGCAGCTTTAAAAAAACCGACTTCTAATTAATATGGGACCACCACGAGAGTATAACCTTTCAAATTAAAAATTGGTCCACTATTGACGGAGAAATCGGTGAAAAAAACCTTCGAACATAAACCTCCTCGTTTTTTGAAATCGGTTAAAAAAAAGGTGGCAGTTGTGAGGAAACATGAAACATTCATTATAGTAAGAATAGACCAAATAAACTGACAAAATCCTAGCGAAAGCCCTACTTCTTAACAGGCGGTTTGGGGGTCGCAGAATGCTTACCTCCGTTAACCGAGAGGAAGCTGCTGCCTGTCCTCCGGTGGTTCTGGATGCAGTTTTAGAACTTACCCACGCCCAAAACAGGTACACGGGAGTGGTTTAATGGGTTAACTACACCGAAGAGAGAACCTAATAGGTAGGGCCTTCGCTTTTCCGTGGTTAACTATCAGACCGATTCGATTGTTTATTCATTGTTTATTTTTGTCTTAGGAAAGTGGTTTGAGGTTTCATATGGTGACAAATACACTCGATTGTGTATTTGTGTCATACGAAAGTTGACTTGTTGTTTAATAAAAAACGATCTTTGCATCGGGCATCGTGCATGACTTTGGCGGGTTGTACAGCAGGCAAGATGGTGAATAGAGTGCTTAACTGTGATTTTATGACGTATATGACTTGATATTTTAAAAGCTTGAAAATGCATAATATTAAACTTGACACTGGCAGAATGCACAAAGTGTAAAGCCAAAATGAAGAAAAAAATAGACAAAAAGTCACATGCTTTGCATTTTATTTGACAACCGCTGTCACTGTCAATGAATGTGTCAGTTGTCAAAAACCGCGTCGATCGGCGTTATTGGTATTGTGATTATTTTCAAGAGTTTTATCAAGTTTTATTACATAAAAGCTATAATGACTGGCGGCGAAGTTGGCGATAAGAAGGTAATAAATAGTTTTATCTTCACTACAAGTGTGTTCACTCGAGACCTATCGACTTATCTTATGCATAACACTATCCGTATTTATTTATCTTTCCTGACCTTCTTGCCGCTTAGAGGTCACATATTTATGCAAATAATAGATTAATACTCTCCTAATTATACCTAGTTACAATTTTTGTACATAATTTTCCACGCGGGAGATGAAAACCAGTCATTTATAATGAGCACTTACTCCAAAGGAAAGTTGATAACAATAGTCGTAAAAATGTAATATTTCACAAATTCGACTGGCCTGTTGCCAGTTAACGTAGAAAATCTGTTTCTGTAACTAAAAATAACAGCACATTACAAAACAGGAAGTACTAAAACATTGTAAACAGAATGATGCTGTAAGTAAACCAAAGGTCAAATTTATTATCATTACTATTAGGTATATAGCATATAGCACCTTTAAAATAATTGGGTAAATCTTACTTACAAAACTATTAGCTATCTAACAGCTTCAGTTGGTATGCAAACAGAAAATTTAAAATTCATGTTTTCATTTAAAAAAATACAATTTGTTGTATCTGTCAGGCATCACCTGATGGCAAATGTGTGTAGTACTATAAAGTTATATCAAAGCTTAACCATGTGCTTAGTATTTAATACTTGACACTTTTGCTTCAATTTCAATTGGAGACCATGAGAGAGATTCAAGCCAAAAGAGAAACAACCTTATTACACTGATATTAATCAATGCTATCTTCACCCCTTGTATCCTTAGTTCTGCCCTAACTATGTATGATGCTATGTTAAACACTTTCAGACTGATAACTCACGGCTGAGGCCAGCGGTAAGCTTTCTCCCATTTACTATTACATTCCCAATTACATTTATTTATGTATTACTAACCAAACAATACTAATTTTAACATATATTTTTCAATTTCATTATAAATTATGCAGAAACATTCAATGGGCCTACAATTAATAAACAAACACAGCTAAAAGTAAAAAAATATATCTTATTAATAAATAAGTTGTGTTGTGTTAGTTAATTTAAATTAATCAAGTTTTTACACATGCAAAAGAGGATCAAGATTAAGTGAATGTGCTTATTGTAATGATTCTGTGTAAAAGTTTTGGTGTATTAACTCTCCTTCCTATTATATCTGTGTATATATTTACTCTGCATGCCTTGTAATGTATGAAATATGTACCTCTATAGCAATATCTGCATCCTTATCATGGACGTTCGTGATTCTGATTGCGAGCGTGCGCGAGCAGGAGGACGCATGGCGCGAGTGGCTTGGTACGAGCAGGATGGCATGCTATCGCAATCGGAATCGCGAACGTCCATGATAAGGGTGCTGGTCCCCATAGTACAAGTTTAGTTTGGGCCTAGATGACTCCATGTAAAATGTCTACCAATATAATTATTTATTTATATTGTACTATAGAAATAACTTAAATCCAAAATCGGCTAATTAGGCTCTCAAGTTTTCAATGAGGAGTTGGTTGGGGTTTTGAGGAGATATATTTAATATCCTGCAAAACAAGTCTTAATAGAAATTTGAATGGCACACAAAGTGTTTACATCCTGTCATGACATTTAAGGCAGGAGCCAAATCAGCGTATTTTTGATAGCAAGTCCCGTAATGGGATGCCATGTTAGCAAAACTTAGCGCAGATGGCGCCAGCGGCGCGGTGGTCCCGATGTGGCAAAATCAAGTTTTCTTGTTAAATCGTTGCTTATTATCTATCTGCCCTTGATGAGAATGTTGTCGATAATGCCCACATGCACTGTCTTTCGTAGCGAAAATGTTTTAAACAGTATTAAGTAAAGAGAAAAAAATTATTATATGCAAACAATCTGTCAAGTTTCTTTTTTGAAGTGAATGACTTTTTATCAATAGTGGTTTAGGCATGGTAACCAACAGTAGTAGTAGAGTCGGTGACATTTTACTTTGTAAATTAACTTAGTTTTTGACTTCTTGTATTATTAAAAGAAGTCAGAAACCCCATTTTACATGCATGTATAATTATGTCCTCATAATGTGTTTTATCCTCCAGGGATAAATAAATACATGACAAAGTTAAGGATAATAATACAATTGCTAGAGCTCCGTCGTTGTTGAAAGGCGATTGCAAAAAAAAACCCGATTTTTTTAAATTATGATGTTACCTCTAAACCGCACAATAAAAACTTGATAATCTACAAAATACTCTCAATGAAATCTTGAAACTTTGCATAACAATTGAACTGATTATAAGGGAGTGGTTAATCAGGAATCAGTTTATTTGAGACCTTTCCTGCCGCCTGACCCAGGCAAAGGGGGGTTATTTTAGCCGAGGTAGGGTACACTCTTTACAAGTTACTATATGCTGGGGCTTCACCTGCATGGCGCTTACCGTCCAATTATCATTGAATACCTACATAGTCGACACAAGCAGTTAAGAAATATTATCCTTTACTTAAATGAATATTGATGTGATGGCAGATAATTTGTTTATTCTTAATATATCTAGTAGTTCCAGCTAACTGGGACCTCGCGACCCCGATATCTTCCAAGCCCCTTGACCAATTTGGCTCATATTCGAACTTGGTAAAACAATAGACAATAGTTTATTTGTGGCAAAAGTATAAACAAAAAAGCAGTTACACAGAACACGGAAAAGTAAAACATAAATAAATAATTGTTAATTGTGGTATTGGTAACTGTATTATCGAACTAGTATCACAGGATAAATAATAGTACTACCTAGTGCTTGCTTATACAATTTCGAAAAAATTTAATCGACGGTTCGTAAGTTATCGTCGTACATACAAACGTCGACTTGCCCTCGTGAATTCAGAGACCTTCGCTTCGTTCAGTAAAATCGAAAGTATTACAGGTGTTACTCTTGTCTCCCTGTCGTCTTTTTCTTGTAAATTGTTCACTATCAAACAGCTTGGTTGATTTTGATGAAATTCGGATCGAAGATGAGGCGGACGACCGGTCTCAATAAGAGATCGCAATCAATTTTTACGGATCTCGGATCACAAGTTCACCAAAACAAATCCATGACAGACGTCGATCGGGAGATCGCATCCTATCTTGGGTAGAACCGATCTCCCGATCGAGGATGGAATATTAGGTACATAACTCCGCCATTAGGCTACACATTCTCGCCATTGTCATAATCAGAATTATTCAACGCGGGTGAAACAGGCACTGCTTTTATATCATCATCATCATCAGCCCGGAGACGTCCAATGCGGAACGAAGCCCTCCCCCTTAGACCGCCTCACTGTACGACAACCTGCCATTTGCATCCACCGGTTGCCCGCGACTTTTACAATGTCGTCGGTCCACCTAGTGGGAGGCCTTCCTACGCTGCGTCTTCCGGTTCGCGGTCGCCACTCAAGAACCTTTCTTTCCCATCGGTTGTCAGTTCTTCGAGCGATGTGGCCTGCCCATTGCCACTTAAACTTGCAAACCTTGCGAGCTATGTCGGTAACTTTGGTTCTTTGGTGAATATCCTCGTTCCGGATTCTATCGCGCAAAGTAACTCCGAGCATAGCTCTCTCCATTGCCCGTTGCGTGACTCTAAGTTTCTCCAAAAGGCCAGCAGTTAAAGACCACGTTTCAGTTCCATATGTCATCACTGGCAACACACACAAGTCGTATACCCTTGTCTTCAGACACTGCGGGATTTTGGGCGAGAAGATATTACGCAATTTTCCGAACGCTGCCCATCCGAGTTGGATTCTTCGGGCGACCTCTTATTCGAAGTTGGATCTACCTAACTGAACAATCTGTCCAAGGTAGTTGTAGTGGTCAACAACTTCGAGAGTATCGTTCCCAACGACAACCGGTACGGGCACAACATGGACATTGGACATGATCTTTGTCTTGTCCATGTTCATTTTAAGACCCACCTGTTGGGAAACATTACTGGGGTCGCTGAGCATAGTATTGAGGTCGTTCAGCGACTCTGCCATGATGACTATATCATCGGCAAAGCGAATGCGAAATTTTATATGTCATTGATTTAATAATAGTACCTACCAGTGGCGAAGGGTGAAAATTCAGTAAAAGGAAGCCGAAGCAAAAAAAACTTAGGTAGGTACATCATCAAAAACTTAGGTAGTAACATCGTGCCGAAAGCAGTAGAAACAACCGAAACCACCTTCTCCATAGGTACTTTAAAGCACCATCGCGTAAAAATCGATTTTGGCGCGCTATCACATGTCACATTTCACGTTAAAACGACAACAACACGAAACAGACAAAAAAAAAACCGATTAAATTAAACGTGAGTATTCCCGTATAAATAAAATAAAAATGAGACAAAAAAAACTTAACAATTACCAATCAAAACACGACCATAAGTATTGTACCTCAAAACCGTATCAACATTAATTTATAGCAGAGAAATATACTAGATTTATAGTTTATAGTACCTCGGAACTAGCTTCTACGTCCGAAGAAGAAATCTAATGGCGTATATAAATCACCAATCCCATGGCCCAATCGTCCTTCGAGGTAGACCAAGTGGATTATTAGAGTGGTCGCACATTGATTCGGCACGGCACTCGACAGGCGCCGGACCGACCGAAAAACACTGCGCAGGATTAACTGGTGCGAGCGAGACGGGCGTCTCGAGAAATTTACGGTGCGCGGGACCTAGTACAAAATGTATGCACGGAGCGCCTTCGGGCTAAACCGGACGGTTTTTCTTACGGTTTTTCTCGTCGTATGCACCCGGCCTTAACAGACTGTTTTTTTACGCAGCGGAGTGAGACAAGCGAGACGTTCGCCTGGTGGTAAACATAACGCTTGTCCAATACAGTAAACTTACGAACAAAATCCTGCGCCGCACTGCACTGGGCTCGTCACCCTGAGATATAAGATGTCAAATCTCTTCATACCCTGTAATTTCTCTGGTAACATTGCCCGTTAAACCGAAACAGTGAAGCTTGCACAGTACTGTTTGGCGGTTAAATAACTAGCAAAGGCGGATTTTGCAATAGAGTCCTGCCAGTACACTACGCTAATGCTATGCTTATCCTAGGATGTTCTTGACATGTAAGATATTACGATACCGATTGCAAAATGATAATGCTCGATTTCTACAAGTAATGCTTCAGTTTCTGAGCTAACTTGCGTTGTTTTAGTGGGCATGACTGTACTTTCATAATATTTCGTCATGTCACGAAATGACACACCTTCCAAATTGTGATATATCTATGTATGATGAATATTGTGGATGTCATTCTGATTGCTGTTGTTACGCATTTGGCTGCCTTACTTACTCGTGTATTGATCATTATCTTTTATCACTATCTCACTGTAATTAGGCGAGAAGATAACTTATATATTTGTCTGACACTTCACTTGTATATGTAGAAAGAATTGAACATTGTTTTCTTTAAATGTATTGTAGGCTATGACTACCATCTTGCCTTATGTTAAGCTAAGATGCAGTCTACGTCTGGACCTGGGCATGTCCTAAAACTGCATCCAGAACCACTGGAGGGCGGGCAGCAGCGTCGGTGGTGAGCATTCAGCGATCCCCAATCCGCCTGCCAACCGTGGGGGTTATGGCTACCCCTCCCTATCCTCCCCTCCTTCTGACTGATGAAGCAGTCTACGTGATAGAGCACGATTGCCTAGAAGAAACCGATTCGCTAACTTGAATGACTTGAATTAGCAAATTCATATTATCATATTTCAAGGTGAGGTATGTCTGAATAAATAACGAAAGGCGTATTTGTTAGGTCAGAACAGTAGTTATACACGTTCTTCAGTGTTTATGGTGTATACCTATATTTAACGAATCACCAAACATACCTAGCTATAGTGATATAGATAGAAAAAATAGCTATTATGCGTACCAGAAATAAAAAAGAACATAGAAATAAGAAACTTAAAAACAAGTACCACAAGTGGCGACCTATCGCTAGAAGCGATCTCTTCCAGGCAACCAAGAAAAAAGTAAAAATATAGCATAAAAAATAACCGTGAACCGTGAAGTCGTGGGTTCAAACCCCGGGCCTGTATCAAAAAGATCTTGAGTGGATGTACGGATTTACATAACAGTTTTTTTTTATACTTACAAGTGACGAGACTAGCGAGACGTTCGTTGGTGGTAAGCTTCACGCCTGCCCATAACAGTAGCAGTGCCAGAACTGTGAACTGCGCTCGTCACCCTGGAAATTAGACGTGAAATCTCTTCATACCCAGTAATTTATCTGGTAACATTGCGTTTCAAACCGGAACACAGTAATGTTTGCACACTACTACTTGGCTTTTGGCTTGAGTGGCGTCCGCGAACCGGAAGACGCAGCGTACGAAGGCCTCCCACTAGGTGGACCGACGACATTGTAAAAGTCGCGGGCAACCGGTGGATGCAAATGGCAGGCTGTCGTACAGTGTGGCGGTCTAAGGGGGAGGCCTTCGTTCAGCAGTGGACGTCTCCGGGCTGATGATGACTTGGCGGTTGAATAACTGGCAAAGGTGTGGTGGTACTTCCCCAGGCGGACTCTGCAGTGGAGTCCTACCACTACAACGAAATTTTCTGCGAAGGAAAACCTCTTGAGGAATCCTGCATACGTCTGGTGAAGAAATGTGAGAATATATCAAACCCGCAACTGGGAGCGCGGTGGATATGACCCAATCGCTCTTCGAATGCGTCCACGTCCAGCAGTAGACTGTTAAAACAGACAAACACATGCTCAGATCACACAAACAGTCTGTGGTTAAAAGGCTGGTTTTGGTTAAACAATTATTTGACGATTGTGTTTGGTATTGAAAATGTGTAGCTTAGTAATATTCGTATAATTATTTCTCAACGATATTAACCTCAATTAGTCGGTATGGCTTGGCAAATCAATCTGAAGGAGCAAATAAGAAGGATCGCTTAACATTGCATAATGTAAGATCCTGTTTTCTGGCTTCGATCGGTCCAAGTTCTGTTTTGAGGTTCAAGTCCAAGCGTAAACTGCATCAGTTTGTAACGTCCCATTGCTGCATACGCCTACCCGATAGGCGATGGGGCGAAACTCCGCCTCGCAGGCCCGGTGCGAACGGGCGGATTTACATTATCATCATCAACCAGAAAACCACTGATGGACGAAGGCCTCTCTCTCCCTCTGGCAGGCGGCTTGGCAATCGCAGAATGCTCACCACCGTAAAACCGAGAGGACGCTGCTGCCCGCCCCCCGGTGGTTCTGGATGCAGTTTTAGGACACACCCAGGTCCCGGCGGATTTACATACGCCATAACATCACATACTTAACATACATAATTTATTTTTGGGGCATAAGCAGGTTTCCTCACGATGTTTTCTTTTACTGAAAAGCCAGTGATAAAGATTTTTCAAATCCGTACCTACGTAAATTTCAAAGAACTCTGGTGTGGGTCCGGGATCAAACCCACGACCTCCCAATTCACTGGCCGAGTAAAATCCAATGGGTATTGTAATAATAGCCCTTATCAGATTCATAATTTTAAGAGGTTAATATACGGCGCACTTGTCCATACAAAAAGAAAAACCTCTTTCTACCTCTAAATGCTGTTTGATTTCGGTAATAACTATTTTCGTGTAATCAACACATTATTTCAATTACTAGGCTCGGATATGGCGCGGCAGGACCAACTCACCCTGCGGTGCACTATTTCACAAGTCACAACAGACGATCGCACCATACTCCAAGACCGTCAGCCCGTCCATTTGTTTCTGAGCCAACAGTGCGCAAACACATACATACTTTCAGTATTGTTGAACCTTTTTGTTCCACATTGTATATTGACCAGATTGAGGGACCGAGATGCTATCAACGACGGTGATAATGGAATGGACCGTCCCAGCGCTAGCAAATCGTTCAAATTAAATAAGTCAACACAATCAAGCATACCTAGTTAAAACTATGCACACTTACCTATTACATTTGCCGGAAAATAGAGATATCGAATCTATACCATGAGTGTGAAAACACTTCATACAAAAATATTCATAGCGAATCTAATTACTGCGTGACAAATAGAGAACACAAGTATTTGTCTTTTGCTCTAGAATCTCGAACATTCACGAACATTGACAAAGGATTCTAGAAGTCTCTCTGTCTCGTAACATTACGATCGCCTCAAAATGGCGATTACCCTAACATATTTATTGAAATTAATTAATTGCAGTTGTGACAAAATACACTGATTAATGTGTATTTACTTGTGGAATGTGATCCCCAAATTTTTATTGCGAATATTAGTAGTGTTTTTGCACTTGGGGAATGCGCACGAAGGCATAATTTGGTTTTATTTGTATTGTTGTGTCGTACGGCTCGCGTGTCGCAAAGACAGCATGACTGACGCGAGTGGAGAGCTAGCGCTCAATATACAGGGTTACTTAGTTCTAATCAGGTAGTATCCTTTATATTATAGGCATATTCTGTGCATCAAAACAAACAACATTTACTATGGGGTCAACATTGAAATCGAAAAAAAAACAGCTGTTCCATACATTTTGCCCAAGGCCGATGAACTTTTTGTATAGAATAGCTAATAATTTTTTCGCGATTTCAATGTTGGCCCCATACTAAAAGTTGTTTGTTTTGATGTACAGAATATGCTCTTACAAGGATGCTAACTGATTAGAACTAACCCTGTATAGTCTTCAAAATCCGTGCGCTTATTTCCCGTCCATTCATTTTATCATTGTCACTGGATGCTATGAAATATATTCCGTCCCTACCTATCACTACATAGTACTATTATTTATTCTGTGCTATCACTCTGTCACGGTCACACATAAATAATTGAAGGAAAAAAAACTGAAACTGCCGTTGATTTTACATCATCCCTATAGTAACAATCGGTTCAAAGAACATCGTAACGTAACGATAGCTTATCAGTTGGATTGTATATAATTATTGTCACATTACGCTCCCTCAGTACAGTCGTATGCCGCGCCGCCACTTGAGTCTGTGCGTTGCTTCTCCCGCCAAAACGAATGACAGTGCAGTGACAGATAACTTTTTAATATATTTTGTTTATTTTGCTTTGTTACTGGATTTATAGCCATGGACGTGCTGAGCAGGGTAATTTTTTATTTCATTCATTTACAATTTTCATGATTACTTATAAAGAAACTAACTAATTAAAATTGATAAAAAATAAAAGTAATTGTACATATATGTTCAAACTTACAAACTGAATCGAAAGTTTTAATTTATTTTTTATTCTATAAAATACGTATTTATATATTTTTTTTTTAAATTAATTACAGTAGATAAAATAGCCATTTATTTGAATTTAGATTTTTTATTTTCATACACATAGTTTTACACAACAAAAAAGTATATTAACTATAATCCTCCATTTAATGCTTTAATATAAATGATGAATGATTTTTCTTTCTGAAACTCCTAGGAATGTAAGGTCAAGTACGAATGATAAACTAATTGATGTATTTCCGTCTGTCTGCATACACAATGATATATGCCAATACTGTATTTTTTTAATCCACTTAATCCATAGGAATAGAACTAAATTTTACTGTAAGATTTTTTGCGGGCCTGCAAATGTATGCTTCTATGATCAGTTGACTAGGTAGATACTTCTACAGGGTTAAAAGCTTGGAGTGTACTAAGCCGAAAGGGTCATTGTACTTATCATTGGGAACAACTTTTACTATGGGGCCAACCCTGAAATAGCGATAAAAAATTAATAGAAAAAGTTCATTGACTCGTGACAAAATGTATGGAGCTGCAATTTTTTTTGTGATTTCAATATTCGCCACAGAAAAAGTTGTTCAGAATAATGATTACAATGACCGCCTTTCGGCACAGTACACCCCAAGCGTATCACCCTGTATATTAAAATACATCGAGTATATTATTTATTATATACCTAATTTACATTACATTTCCACTTAATAAATATACATTATAAATAATCACAATTACATGTAAATTGACTTACCATGCGCATTGTTTTTACTTAATTTGTTTATCTTCTCATGATTTTTTTAATGATTAAATACAGTAACATAAAAAAATATAATGAAAAAACAAATCTTACCTACGTGAAAAAGTACTTGGGTTGAGAAATAACATTTTAGTTATAATATAAAATACAAAGCTTCCCATAATGTTTATGAAAAAAATATCGATTGCCGCCAACATTGCGATCACTTACCTACTGAATTATTTAAAATTATTATTAAAAATAAATGTTTAATGGCATAAGCCTTTTTTAATTACAACGAACTACATAGACTACTTATACTAGTTAGCCTAATACATATAAACAAAACGTTTTTAATTTTTTTATTTACTTATTTGATTACCAAAAAGAATTTGCGTATATAATGTTATAGGGTATGCCGCCGGGACCTGGGTATGTCCTAAAACTGCATCCAGACCCACCGGAGGACGGGCAGCAGCGTCCTCTTAGTTAACGGTGGTAACAGTCTGCAATCCCCAAGCCGCCTGCCAAGCGTGGGGATTTTGGCAACCCCTCCCTAATAAGGGAGAGGCCTTCGTCCAGTAGCGGACGTCTTCTGGCTGATGACTGAATGACTTATTTATTTATTTAATTGCGCAGTGGCAGCGGTATTTTGTTCGCACGTTCACAATTCCGGCACTGCTACTGTAATGGGTAGGAGTGAGCTTGACACCAGGCATACGTATCGCACGTCTTGAAAAACCATTACATAAAAAAGGACGATATCCGCCAAAAAAAACTGTGTTGAATTTCTCGCCATATAAGTAAACGACGAACATAGAAAAATATTGTACAACAAGTATAATGCACAAACTTAAAAAAAAACAACTGATTTCAATTTCGGTTACTTGGATGATACATGTTTTTTTATTAAGTATTTATTATAGGCTTGCGTTTGTCTGCCATCTCGTCTGATGTTTGTTATTGGCATTCTGCCAGCTTTGATTATATATATAGAGCTTTGATTATATATCCAGCCAGAGAGCTAGATCCTCCAAGATATAGAGAGAGAGCTAGATCCTCCAAGTCTGCCAGTGTCAAGTTTATGAATTTTCTAGTTTATATAGTATCATCAAGTCAAATATGTCATGCAATCAAATAAAAATTCATAGTCGAGTTCAAGTCATGCCCGCTACTAAAGTCGTGGCGACTATGAGCTTTTACGGAGTTTTGAAAACAACACGAAAAGACACGTTTCACCACATTATATCAGTTGCCCACACTCGTGCATATAATTCAACACTCAATGAATAAAACACCACCATTTTTTATAATTAATTCGTGAAAAACAGAAGTTTAAGAAAATAACATAGATGTTTGTTCTGTGTCTGGGTGTAGTATATATTATTATATATTTACAAAAAAAAAAATGTATATAAGTATTCTATCAGCTATCTGGTTTCCATAATACAAGCTTTGCTTAGTATGGGGCTAGATGGCGCTGTGTGTAAAATGTCCCCCAATATATATTTATTTTATTTTTTTATAATAGAATGCAGCGACATGATTTTTCCTTGTTCCCGCCAAAACTCATCAATGGAGTTTTTGTATGGAACAGCAGATTTTTTTTTGCGATTTCTGGTTTGGTCCTATAGTAAATATTGTTCATACCGATTAGTATATCAACCTCTGTAAAATATGGCGAGGATGTAAAACAACAGCTTGTATATCCTTTAAAATAAAAAAATAAATTACCTACCGAATGGTTTTATAAGTGACGGAGTTCTGAGGTAACAACATTAAAATAAAAAAACAGTACAACCGATTTGAGAGTCTTCTTGTTGAAGTCAGTTAAAAAAGGAAAAATCATATTTTTTTAAGATTTGCTAAAATTAGATTTGTTCATGTTGTCCAAACCTAGGAAATGATGTATGGCATCATTAGATGACTGGTTATTTCGTACAGTAAACAATGTGGCACATGATGAGTTATAGTGTCACGGTGACAGGCATAGGACATACTTTTTACTCGACTACATAATATGATAACAAGTATGTACTTAAAAAAACCAGGATAACATCTTTATCCAGTTATTTTTGTATTAAAACCAAACTACTGAACCGATTTCGATAAAATGTATATGGGACTACCTCTGACTGAAGTATGACCTACCAAACAAAAACAGAATCATCAAAATCACTATTGTCTATTGTCTATTGTCTATTGTCTAAAATCAATTCATAAATGGCGGACTAATCGCGTAACACACATAAAAAAACATAGCCGAATTGAGAACCTCCTCTTTTGAAATCAGTTTAAAAGAAGGGTTATATTTTGAGCAGTCTATGTGCCCATGGCCCATGTATCTAAAAATGTGAATGGTTCTTTGTATCTCCTACTATAATATAATATATATACTATAATATAATCTATAATATTTATCCGCTATCTTAGGATTTCGTTCGGTGGAACGAAACAACGAACGACGCTTGTCTTGTTTTATACTTATACGAGGGCGGCACTGAAAATTTCGGGAATCAAGGAAGTGACACAACATTACTATAAAAAAATATATTTATTGCTTTTCGAAGTATTCTCCGCGAAATTTGACACATTTTTCCATACGATGGAACCAATCATTGAAGCAACCATTCCATTCGGAAGTTGGGGTCTCCAAAATGGCCGTTTTGTAGGCGTCCACAGCTTCTTCAGGTGATGAAAATCTCTGTCCACGCAATTTATTCTTTATTTTAGGGAAAGTATAGAAATCATTAGGGCTTAGGTCGGGGCTGTACGGCGGATTGTCTAATAATTCTATGTTTTCTTGCTCTAAAAACTCTTTTGTTCTGTGCGCGGTGTGAGAACTCGCATTGTCGTGATGGAGGATGATGCGGCGGTTGCATTTCTCTTTACGGAGTTCAGAAACGACCTGTGGCAAACAAATGCTAGCATACCATTCTGCATTAACCGTTCTTTGTCCCTCAAGAGGAATAGTCGTAACATGGCCGGTTTTGGAGACAAACGTGGCTACCATTTTTTTTGCGACACTCCGTGAACGAACAATTTTTGTTGGCTTTAACTCATTTTCGAACACCCAAACTCGTGACTGGTTTTTTGTTTCGGGTTTGTACGCGTATATCCAGGATTCGTCACCTGATACGATGTTGTATACAGCATTTGAGGATCCTGCGTGGAATCTTTCGAGAGTTCTGACGCACCAAGTAACGCGAGCCGCTTTTTGCTCTTCACAGAGCGAATGCGGTATCCATCGGGAAAACAACTTTTTTACACCTAATTGTTCATGCAAGATTATTTGTATTTGACTCATGCCAATGTCTAAAGTTGCCTGAATTTCGCGGTATGTCACATGTCGATCTTCCTCAATCAGCTTACGCACAACATCAACGTTTTCTTGAGTGACTGCAGTTTTTGGACGACCTTGACGGGGATCATCACTGAGCTTGACACGTCCACGTTGAAATTCAGCAAACCAGCGATAAATTGTGGTTTTGGATGGGGCTTCATCACCAAATGCAGAAATCATCCGGTCAACACACTGTTTTTGTGTTAAACCACTTCGAAAGTCATAATAAAATCATGGCTCTTGAATTTTCTCGAGTCAATTCCATTTTCTCAACGACTAAACAAGTTTGACAAAACCTTGTAACAAGACCGAGAATCTTTTTTTAAATAAATAAATGGTATTCGATTTTTAAAACCAAGGAGTTTTCAATTAAAAAGATTTTAATATGACAGAAACAGTGGAAATATTCCATTCCCGATACTTTTAGTGCAGCCCTCGTACTATAACTGGTTATAAAAAAGTGAAGAAAATTATTGTTTCGTAGCTAGTTATGAGTTCTTAGTTACGAACATGGATGAAGGGGTC
The DNA here is from genome assembly GCA_905404285.2 of Erannis defoliaria. Classification (NCBI taxonomy): domain Eukaryota; kingdom Metazoa; phylum Arthropoda; class Insecta; order Lepidoptera; family Geometridae; genus Erannis; species Erannis defoliaria. Next base: position 1,336,260 of record FR990066.1, on the reverse strand, counting down.
GTAGGGTATAAATGGAACGTCCCAGTAAATTTAATATGGCGGATTTGCTAAAATGTATTCGTTTTTTTATTACCAGATATATTTATCGCGCTGGCGTCAAAAGAAAAGGCTTACTGAGCACATTCTAAATATGTTGGGAGACTATAATGTACAGCCAGTAATTCGTGTACATGACCTTGTTTCCTTATTTGTATAGCAGTTAGGTTCAGCCCTATATTTCATCGCAGTTCAGGTTTTTAAAAAAATATGTAAATTTGAGAAATGCACTTACTCGGATTATTGGCTGTACCCAATATAGTATATATATGTATAATATAGGGACCCAATATGTTGATACTGGGTAACTATATGTATAGACAACAACCTTTTTAGATCAGCTTCTGTACAAATTAATTAAAAAAAAATGGGTATTGCGAGAAAAAGATCAGCTGATTCACACACTTTGCCGCGAGTACCTACATGAACGTTTTGAGATTTTTTATGTTGTAAATCATACAATCATAGAATAAAAGTTGTTTTTTTATGCTGTACAGAAGATGAAGCTGATCCTTAGAGGTTACTTGCTATAGTTACCAATAACCCCTGTACACGGCTTGACCGAAAAAGTAGTCCGGTAACTCATTGGTTAGTTTTAGTTGATCGCTTGGGATAAAACCAAGATATTCTAGTCTGTGTTGTACGTTAAAATAATTGTGTGGCATCATCCGTACCGCTATATTGTGTTGCGGTCAATTGACCAAGTTGTGGCGTCCATTTAGCAAACAAACGTGAAATTGGACATCAATTAAGAATACAACTATCGATTCAATATAAGGTTGTCAAACAGAATAAACAGTTCATTATGGAAATATCTAGTCTTATTTGGGTATCTTCAAGTCGCGAGGGAATCGGTTTTTATAAAACTGTTTTATTTAGATAGATATATTAACTTTTTATTGCTCACGCCAAAGAAACATACATATAATGGATTATGGATTATATTATGGATTTGTTGTTTTTTGGTTCAATATTAGTAATTGAAATGTTACCCCCTTCCTGTTGACAGATTGATCTCATATTTTAAACACACCTTTATCTGAAGACAAATCCGTTTAACTTATTATTAACTTTAACTTAGTATTTTTAAGGAAACTTGCTCCATCTTATCTGCACCTTTGCTCAATATCAGGCGAGATCGCAGTCAAACGAAACAAGCGAATACAAAAAAATGTTGAGCCAAACGAGCGTAAAGAACCTCCTTTTTTGAAGTCGTTTAAAAATAGAGTGATGACAGCCCTAATTAGACCGCGTTAGTAAATAATGTTCTATTTGTACGTCTGTCTGGGCACTGGAGTAGGGGCAAGGTTGAATCTACATCAATGAACTGCGCACTTTACATACACAAGTTTGTCTCGTTACATAACCGCTGCTAGATATACGCGTTTATCTCGCAAGCCGCTGATTAGGCATTAAAACCGTTGGTACGAAGTTTATTTTTAAATTATTCATACTGAATTATAAACTAACACAAAAAAAATACGAATGCTTAAGACGGAACACGGTCTGCAATTATCCATACAAATGTATTCCCCTATTTCCTGGATAATGCACTTGGAGCAATATTCTTTTTTTTCTTATTAAATCTAGGTCTACTGTAGACATGTATCTGTCATTTCCTTTTTCAGTGAATTTCGAGGGTTATATTTTCTTTAGCAATTAGTTGTTGTAATAATACACTTTAAAAAAAAACTTCTAATGGCAGAATAATCTGGATGACATCTTCATATTTTCTAGTTATTTTGATTTATAAACCAAACTACTGAACTGATTTCGATAAAATTTATATGGGACCACGTCTGAAGTATTACCTACCAAACAAAAAATACAAAGTCAGTTCATATTTGGTGGAGTAATCGCGTAAGATACATACAAAAAAAACATACAGTCGAATTCAGAACCTCCTTTTTTGAAGTCAGTTGAAAAGAGGAAATTACAATTAGTTGCTGCAAAAAAAGAAAAAGGGGGATACCATGAACACTCAATCAAGTCACCTTTCATAACAAAAAAATAATTTCATTCTATTGAGAGCTGCGATAACACACTCAAATACACAGATACACATGCTAAAGCCACGTTATAACCCTTCTGTTTGTCGGCTCATTTTATTAACCGATGCTTTAAAGGAGGAAGGATCTCAATTTGATACATTTTCTGTAGGTATGTACACAATTGTCTATCATGTACACTACGCACCAATTTATCCATTATTTATTTCTGAACCGTCGATTTTCCGTTAAAATATATATAATTCCGTAGTTAAAGTAATATGGTATGGAGATAAAATATGAGGTCGTATTCTATTTCTTAAAAGTGTTGAGAAATGGAACGAATGGCAATGAATATAACGCAACCATAAATCAATAATATAACTTATAATAAGTAATAAAAATAAATTACACTTGTTTTTTATAAAACTATATTCCATTGTTATATAGTATAATGTAAACAAATACAATGTTTTGCAGCGATATACTGAATAATGTAATAAGTATGTCAATTGTCAATAAAACATTTCATTTGTATATAAGGGCACGCTGACAAGCGCAGTAGGTATATAGAAGTGTAATTATTTATACTTCATTATGAGCATTATATATATATAATAAAAAGTGATAATATAAACAAACATACAGTACGAGAACGGTACGGTACGAATACGAGTAGATATTATTAACCGTCTAATGCATAAAACACTAAATCCTATTTTAAACCTTGTTTAGTTAAAAAGTGTTTTGTAATTTTTTTTCGTACCTATAACGAATTGAGTTTGAAAAAAGAAGACAAAACACTTTTTAACTCGACTTATGACTTTTTGGCTTGAAATTGTATCTAGCTAATAATGTATATGTTTTGACTATGTTCTGTTTTGTGTATCAATAAATTAAATAAAATAGGTTTTAGTGTTTCATAAGACGGCAAACATTTATTATATTTTTGTATTAAATCTGCTCTTACATTTGTTCTCATGGTGCCCACCATTGCAGTATTTTATTCAGTATACCAGTATAGATAGATACCAGTACAACTCGAGTATCTTTATCTCTTTATAAACAAAATACTACAGTTTTTTTTGCAAAGGACAGTGCTATTTGACATTGCACGCTCTTCAATAAGACGATCAAGCTTATAGGTTATGAAATTGATTCCACACCCAAGAGGGATAAATAGGGGGAAAAGGTTTCATAACTAAACTGGAGCGTACAATGTCAATTCTCTATCAATTTCTTTAATTTACAGACGCCAACAGAGCCTTTAAGGGTTAAATAGCTTTACTTCCATTACTACTTATATAACAGATCCATCTAATCTACTCATATTTGTACATTGTTCCGTGTTTTTATTCTAAATTCGTCGCAGGCGCACGTTACGGACCTGTTTTAGATATTGTTTTAATTACAAGTATATTGATTCTCTTCTTACCTCGTCCCATCCTCGTCCTCATAAATTATGTAAATAACATAATATTATTGCGTTGTTTACAAAGGTCAGGTTCATTCAGTAAAATGCAACTCATTGTCACTAATCATTTATACGAAATATTTGCGAGGATAAAAAGGTTATTACTCAAAATATGTTAGTACTTACATAATTTTTGGTTAAACCTTTAGGCATTTTTAGATAAAGAATAAATAATAATACGCATTTAAAAAGAATACAACCGACTTCAACTTGGAATACCTGGGGCCGTACCGTGAACTGCTTATAGCGGGACCGAATTCGCTCAGCTGCCGACGCTGTGCGACTGTGAATTTTATCGCCTCGCATTAAGGGTCGCGGTCGCGCAGCGTCGGCAGCTGAACCTATTCGGTCCCGCTATAAGTAGTTCACAGTACGGCCCCTGGATGACATCTTCATATTTTCTAGTAATTTTGATTTAAAAACCAAACTACTGAACCGATTTCGATAAAATGTATATGGGGCCACTTCTGAAATATTACCTACCAAACAAAAAAATCCCCAAGCCGCATGCCAAGCGTGGGGATTATGGCAACCCCTCCCTATTAATATTATATTAATTATAAGTGAAACAAAAAAAAATATCAAAATCAGTTCATATTTGGCGGAGAAATCGCGTAACATACATGCAAAAAAAACATACAGTCGAATTGAGAACCTCCTTTTTTGAAGCCGGTTGAAAAAAGGTGGACGCAACATAAAAGTTTTTACTCTAAATTCAAACATTTATAATGAAAATAAAACAGTTCTATGATTTGATTTACGAGATATTTACCGTGATAATCCCAATTACGTAGTATTTACTTACTCTATGATAATCCCTTGTTGCGGTTATGTGATTTCAACTTAATCACGGTAAATCTAATCATAGACCTGTTTATTCATAATTATATATATATGATGTATAGATTACCTATTGTTACTATTCATTGTATCAGTATTATCAAGGATTCAACAATATTTATCGTAACTAGCGATTTTTATGTGTAGTAAGATACTGACAGGGTACCTACATCCGATAGTTCACGCGCTGCGATAAAAAGTTTGGCTCGTATACAAATTATTATCAAACTAAACACACACAAGTTAATTGCTTGATTCTCAGTCGATAGCGGTGGGTCGGTATGGTATATTGCAGTACCGAAACGGGTATCGGTATTGAATGGCAATACCGGGTTCTGAAACTGTTTATTTTAATAACTAGGTATTGGCCGTTTCTTTAATAACGTAGTTTTTGAGTTTCTGCAGAGGTATTTGGTTCAGTTGTTATTAAAAAACGCTTTACAAAAATAACTGTGTTGCACAAGAAAGTACAAATACCGATTGGTTTTGGTAATTTTTTTGTTGATGTTTTTTTGATGAATCCGTTTAAACTTTTTATACTATTAATAATTTATTCATCATGATGACGACTGACGATGATGACTAATAGTTCTAGTACTACTGATAAAAATGCTTATGAATTACAGATTACTTATTAAATTTGTTGGATAGCATTAAACATACAAAACTGTACGTTTTTATGTAAACAAAATAAGAGTTAGTAAGTTTTTTTTTATTGGATTAAACGAACTTTCCTTCAAACTTAATTCCAGGCTTAGGACTAGCTAAAACTTAGTTGTAATTAGTAAAAATACAGAAGACTTTCTTTCACGCCCATCCAAAAGACTCCCAGAAAGTGCACTGATTCAGTGAATAAAGTGTGATATAATCTTGTACTTTTGAATGATATTCAAATTCAAACTCTTGGGTTTTGTCAAAAAACGCATTTAATGTTTCAGCAATAAGTGTTAATAATTGTCATTTTTAGTTTTACTTTTGGCGCTTTAGTCGCCTCTCGGCCTTGGAGAGTACGATTACGTTCGGAATATTACGGATAAACTCGGGCGCATATCACGTCGGCTGCGAAGCGACGATCGGTATCGTCCGTCGCCCGTCGGTGCTCGGGACGTGCAGGTATTGGTTCCCGCTCGTTACGACGATGTGGAGACGGTCCGCGTTTTCACCAATACCTAGTTTCTCACAATACCCAGTTATCGAAACTCCGAGTACCCGGTATTGGGTATTGCATTGATAACTGGGTATTGAAACTGTTTACGGTTTGCACCGACCACCTCTATCAGTCGATAAAGGACCGCCGTGAGTGACGCACGCATTTCCGATAAGTTTTTTAAATTTTAGAAGCTAAAGTTTTTGGTTAATTTTTGTGCAATGACTGTTGGAAATGGGGGAAATGAATTGATGCGATCTTGGGTATGTTAACTATATTTTATAACAATTCTTTGGCTTTGGTAGTTATATATTTAATTGATGATTGACGGTATCTATACCTAACTAAACTGAACTTGTTTTTGTTAGCAGAATGTTTTGTAAAATTTGCATTTACTACGCAGGACAAATAATTATTTCTTGTTTACTTAACTATTATTTTAGTTTTAAAACGTAGTAGCAGCAGTATTTGTGTTAGTTTGAATATATCTCGTCCGTTCTCGGTCTATGACATCTTTCTTTTTCAATGTATACAATTTGTCTACTCTTATGAAAATTTAAAAGAACCCATTCATTATTGAAACGACAGCGCACAATGGAAAGGAACATTCTAGGCTTATACAATATCGTCACCATATCAGGTGCTATTGTAGTAAGTTTTGTTTGTATTCAAGCACATCCCCATTCTACCCTGATTTTTGCAACCCTTTAATTATCACGTTTAGACATAATCATTGTTTTAATTGGATGGAATATTTCTTTAAAGCCTTATTGATGAACGTGGAGTAGCTTTGGGATAGTTAATCCTTATCTTGTCCTTATTAATCGATTTACAAATTTGAAGTAAAAGGAAACACAAAAGATCGATTTACTATTCCGATTCTTCCCTACCAAGACCAATAAACTATAAAATTTCAGTCAGAAAAAACAAAAAAACAGAAAAACTTTAATTGTAGGATACTACCCGCATTTTTAATTGTTACTTAGTTTGGCTTTAAATTCCCAAAGTTAGAAAAGTAGTACCTAGTATCTTATGAATTAGGGAACGCTATAACTATCTAAGCCTGTGATTATCAATCCTATTGTTATCGGCTATTATTCGATTCTGTAATGCTTATCGATTTTATAACTACCAAATACCTATTAGTGGCCTTGGTATTAAATCCATTTCTTGGCCGACTAAAGCGACTGCCTCAGGATCGACCATGATGGGATAAACCGCCATTTATTTGAATGTTTATATTTTTGTGTGTATACGAGAGAGAGCTAAATTCTCCAAGGTGTGTACCTATTTATTCGACGATAATTTGCGTACAATACCTTCTATTGATCCGATTTACAAGTGTTAAAAACTCAAATGTAATCAATGATATTATATTGAATGTAATAATGCAATAATGTCTTTATTGCCTATGAAATAACAAAAAAAAATGGTTCCGAGATACTAATAAATAATGCAATGTGGTCGATTCTGACGGTTTTAGTTGACAGTTCTAAACTAACTAAAGTATTGCTGTCCTTGGCTAACATGCCTAGTAAAAAAGTGACAGCAATATTTAAATTAGTTTAGAACTATCAACTTAAACCGTCAGAATTGGCCACATAATGATTTTAAAATACGGAAGCCAGAAAAAATATGTAAAATTGCTATTTATGTATAGTTGTAACTTTAAATTTACTCCATTTGGAATTATCAACACTTTTGTGCAACTTTTATGTGTTGTTCCGCTGCTGGGCGTGGGCAAAGGTCTCCTGAACGTCTTTTATTCTTACCTATTTTTCGCTTAGAGCATAATCATTTTTCGAGATTAATATTGATAATCTTTGGGTTGTACCCAGTATTATATATAATGCGTCTGGAATTTAGATTTTTCCTTCAAAGGCAGCGATCCGATGTGAATGTGCTATGATATGCATCTAATTGCTATAATCCCCTCGCTTGGCAGGCGGCTCGAGGAACGCAGAATGCCCGACGGGACGCTGCTGCACGTCCTCCGGTGTTACTGGATGCAGTTTTAGGACATGCCTATATATTGCTACCCAGGTCCTCCAATCGAATACTCTTACTTATTCTAAGACTTACATTCCAGTGATTCGGTAAATGTGCCGTTTTCCATATCTTTAAGAAGCAAGCAATAAGTACATCAATGTCTCGATCCTAGCCTCGCTTGGACGACTCCTATCTAGATAAAATCAAAGTAGTATCGCCATCAGTTTTTCCATCGAGATATTTCAAACTAAGTTTTATAAAACCTCCTTGTGTTAATGTATTAGGTACTTACGTCCATTCTTTGTACACAATAGAGTATAAAACATACGTATTACATATTACGTATTACATATTACGTGTCCCACGTAAATAGATATTTATCTTAATAAAGTAATGTTATTAAGTTTTATAATAGCGTGCTAGTTTGTTTATTATGTTTTATGCAGTCACTGTTAATAGAGGAAAGTGAAAATGCGTGGAAATTGTTTACTGACTGGTGTTTGACCGAGCGAAGCGAGTTTTTGCTGTGGGACAAGAAGTATCAATAGTAGTATTAGTGTATGTCAGTAGTATCAGTGTGTGGGGGTGTGTGTTTGTGTGCAGTGTGTGGTTGATCCGTTTAATTTCAACTTCTCACTTACGCGTACGTCTTGTACTGAAATCGTTAATTGTTAGCTTGTACCTATTTATTCAATTTTTATAAACATAGTTCTATATTTTTCAATGCCTCTAGACTGGCTTATTTATATTCATTTAAATTGTTAAACATATCTAATCCCTTATAAGTGTAGGTTCGCTATTTGTATGCCTTAAACTGGTTCTAGAACGAGTTAATGTGATTAATATTTACAAGTTTGTAATGTCTATTGGTCATGTTGATACATACAGGGTTATAAGCTTGGGGTGTACTCAGCCGAAAGGGAGTAATTATAATCATCATTTTAAACAAATATGTTAGGACGATGACCCAAATTCGCGTTAAAGTTTTGCCAAATTTACAAACTCGACAGCACCGTGTTTTTTTAATATTAATCTTGATCATATTTCTTATACATATGTAAATGTTTCGAAAACAAGTTTGCGAATAATTTTCTCGATAGACAAATATCGTAAAATAACCCCTAAAAATTAATTTCTGTGTTTTTATTTGTATGAAGAAACAAGAATAAAATGAGTTAAGGTTACGAGTGCTACTTTAATACTACTACCACTTTGAGTGCTTTGGGTGTTTTTTTTAAATTTATTTTTTATTTGCTTTTTTCTTATTGAACTCGTTTTTTTCTTACGTAATAACTTTACTGAAATAATTTTAATTTTTTTATTTCAGCGCGCCGTCGACGTCTCGCTTATCTTTTTTATCTATGTAGTTAGACAGAGACCGCTGAGGCACGGAAGATTAGCTGTTGTCAGCCTCCTAACTTTATAAGTTCTTTATTTATAAGCCTTTTTTTTGTTTTGGTGTGAACAAAAGGAGGTTATCTATCTGAGGCACGGTAGCGTTCAGTATTTATACTCTTGATGACACCTGGCCTGTCCTGTGTGAGTCTAACATTGCATAACTTTTTAGATATATCGATCAGTCAGGTTAGTTATGCCACGAGCGCTGACGCATACAAACTTACTTAAATAAACGGAAATCAGCATTAATTTGAAAGAGGAATGCTAAGTCATGGCAGGTAAACATATTCTTCAAGGATAACTAGCAAGCTTGTTAAGATGTATGTTTTTAGCAAAGGTATTGAAAACTATGGATATCTGTTAGTGCTGAAAAATTACCAAACCAAAGGTACCTACATAACACTCGTTGCCATATAATTACTATGTTAGTAATCTGTGCATTGAGACTACAAATCTAAATTAGAATCATATTTTTTTCATTGTATTTGTTATCTAAATTAGATTCTAGATTTTGCGCCGAACCCGGCATAAAATGTGGGCCGAAAGCAGATTTTTTGATGTGGGCCGAAACTAGGTGGTCAGAAAGAGGCATGAATCGATTATGACGACTTTAGATAAAGGTTAATTGGCAACTAGCTAACAATCTTTTAATAAAATCAACTGTTTGTAAGATACATCATGACTAACAACTTTTAATGCAAGATTTTTCGAATTTGCGTGTAGAAGAAAAACTCAGCTGTGCCATTTACTTTTGTCAAAATTTATAAAATATATAATTATATTCGTCACTTGTTGGTCATTTGTTTTGTATGAGTAGCGATATTGAAATATGTTCTAAGATAACATGAAAGCATCTTCATCGTGTGAGACTACTTTTAAGCACAGGATTTTTTTTCGTGCATGTTGTAATAGACTCAACATCCATTGTTTTACATATCTTAGATTTGTATTAGTGTTGAACGTAGAACTCTAGCATACTTAGACTTAATATGCTTTTTTTTTTTTTGAATCTTTTTTTTTTAAGGGGTTTTTACTTAATATGCTTAATGCAGTAGACGTGAAACTAGGTATAATATATAATATTGCGAATAGGTTTGACTGACAGTAAATGAACCACTTTCTTAGGATTTATATATTGACTTTGACTAATAAACAAACAATCAGATGTTATATTGCATAAATATTTTAATTTATGAATAATTATTCATTTTGACTGTATCTTTCATTGTTATTTAATTTAATTTAACTTAAAATAATGTTTGATTTGCTTTTATGACTTACATTAGTCGAAATCGAAATAAATTAAATTTGTATTTAAAATGTTGAAAATGTGCGAATGGTACCTATTGAGTATTGAGTTAGTTTAGTAGGAGATTAATTCTTATACCTACTTATCCCCAGATCCGCAGCCACCAGCGCACGCCGTCAGGGTCCCGTGACTTCAAGGAGGCCACCAAGCGGGATGCGCTCGCGCGGCTCTTGGTGGAGCTGGAGCGCCTCCAGGTCTCCGCCCCCGAGATCAGGCGGCCACTCATCGAGAAGGAGTACAGGGGCTTCAAGAACCTCTTTAACAGGTTCCTCGCTGAACGTAAGACCTTTTTTGTAACTTTCCTAGCTGAACGATAGACCTTTTAACAAAGTCGTATCTGACCGTAAGACCTCTTAATCACCAGTCGTAGTTGAACGCAAGACCTGTATCATATTTCTAGCGGAACGTAAGACGACTTTAGCAGATTCCTAGCTGAAAGTAAGACTTCTTTATTGTGATAAAGAAGAAGAAAGGAGAAGTCGGGCTCGGGATGTGTCCCGAGCTGAACGTAAGACCATAATTATATTTCTAACTAAGCGTAAGACTTGTTTAGCAGATTCTTAGATGAACGCTAGACATCTTTAACAAATTCATAGATGAACGTAAGACATCTCTAAGAAAATCCTATCTAAACGTAAGATATCTTAAGTTTTCTAGCTGAACCTGAGACCTCTTTGTCACATTCCTAGCTGAACGCAATACCTCTTGTAAATTCTTAGAGAGCGTAACGCCTTTTTAGCAGTTACCTTGCAGGTCCTTTTAGCAGATTTTTAGATGAACTTAAGACCTCATTAACAACATACCGTACGTTATCTTCAAGAACTTGCAATCTATAAAACCAACCGGGGTCCGTGAAATCGATTGGAATGAGTTAAAACAATCGAATGAAAATTAACGATTGGATTTTATTATCACTTGTGCACGACATAGGCGTAACTAACAATGCGCGAGTTGTAAGGATGGTAATAAAATAATTTAGTACTTATGTTTACACTAAAAAAAAATATTGTTTTCTTACTTAATTGTACTTAGGTTATTATAAAGTATAATTGTGAGCTTACACAACTTTTTGTTTGAAATAAAAATAAAACATATAAACAAGTTTCATCCTGACTGCTAATTTATTTTACAGAGGGTCCATCAGTAACATGGGAGAAGATCCAGAAGCTGCCAGAGGGCGCTGTGATCGACTACACCACCCTGCCCACCCCGACCACCGACAACATCCACCACATGCTGGACAAGCTGGTAGTTGTGAAGCTTAACGGAGGCCTGGGGACGTCCATGGGGTGTAAGGGACCCAAGTCCGTTATCCAAGTCAGGAACGAGCTCACGTTCTTGGATTTGACTGTACAGCAGATCGAGGTAAGTGTGTTTGAAGATATCTATTGATACTATTTCTAAGCACATAGTACATTTGTAAAAATCAAAAACCTTGATGATGGACAATAAGGCCATCGAATAGTTTATTTAGACTGTAGATTTTTTTCATTGAATAACCTTTTTAGATGTTGTATTTTTGTTAATTGTCTACAATGCGTATGTTCTAAAATTGCATCAAGAACCAGCAGCAGCGTCGTTTCGGTGGTGAGATTCTGCGATACCTACGCCGCTTGCCAAGCGTGGGGATTATTACATATACAACCCCACCCTATTAAGGGGGAGGTGTTCGTCCAGGAGTACGTCTTCTGGCTGATGATCTTCTCCCTGCCCATTCGTCTAATGGACAGCCAGGACCTCGAAAAACCGACACCGTTTAAAAACTCGTACGAAACGGTTTGATTCCACTTTATTTATTCGAACTGCTGAACAGTGAGTAGCGCTGCCCGAGTGGGTTTTCCCCGATAATTATAATCTGGGTGTCTTCAAGTCGCGAGTGAATCGGTTTCTTCTAGGCAAGCGTGCTCCATCGTAGGCTGCATCTTCGTTTAACATCAAACGAGATGGCAGTCAAACGCAAGCCTATAAATAGTATAAATTTTTTATTATGAATCCCGTAAAACAAAAATGTGCAAAAAGCACGTCAGTTTTGATAGTAAAGTTGTAAATGTTCCAGCACCTGAACAAGACGTACAAGTGCAACGTGCCGCTGGTGCTGATGAACTCGTTCAACACGGACGAGGACACGCAGAAGGTGATCCGCAAGTACCAGGGCCTCAAGCTGGACATCCACACGTTCAACCAGTCCTGCCACCCGCGCATCAACCGGGAGTCGCTGCTGCCCGTCGCCAGGACGGCCGACACGCACGAGGACATTGAAGCGTGAGTTTTATTTAACACGGTTACGCGCCGCTACGTGCTGTAACCAGGCGGGTGTCACTCCGCAGTATAGGTATGTTCGGCCGGCGCTCCGTCCGGGAGGACATTGCAAGGCTGAGGTCAGTGGCCGCCCGCACGCTAGCCTCGTCGCACGTAACTAAGCATACGTGATAGAAAGAGAGCGGTATATCTAGGTGAATATAGCGAGCGGTATCCAGCGCTGTGCTAGTTGAATTGCTACTTTATCGCCTAGTAGATAGTCCTTATTTATTTTAATTCCTTTGCGGAGTGAACTTTCTGTACGTAGTACTATTATTTATTCTGTGCCGTAACTAGCCTTTTATGCGCCCGGTGCGAGCTTCTATAACTGCGCCCTTGAAAATAATAGTAGATTGCGGCACCGAGCGCAAAGTGAGTGATTAATGCACGAGTTTTATATTGGTACACTAAATTAACTTAAGATTTCTTTCAACTACCAATCTACTTACCGTGCTCAAATAAACCTACCTATAAAAATACACTTTTCAACAGTGATTTTACACGTCTTTCGTTTCTCCATTTAATACATTTTTCATAAGCTTTTAAATATTTATCCCGTGACTTTTGCGGAAAAAGGTTAAAAACAATTTCATTTGCAGCTGTTTTTATACTTTTTGGAGTTCAATTCATATCGCTATCGCTGTCTATTTAATAATTTAAATATGAAGTATCAAAGTTTTACAAAGATACAAAATGCGCGCCATTTGTATTTTTTGCACCAAGTCGGTTTTATTCCGTCGAATTTTTTTCAGCCAGTATTTTTTTTAATTCAGCATACATTTTATATTAAACTTAATGGGAGACATTAAACCTCTGTGGAAAATTTATATCTAAATTAAAAATCAAAAACAGTGCAATAATGAGATTTCGTATAACATTATTGCACTGTTTAGGTTCTAAACAAAAAATACGTCCTTTGTGGTCGGTTTTGTAGTGATTTATCATAACACTAGCTTTTGCCCGCGGCTTTGCCCGCGTAGTAATGTTGAATACTGGAATTCGGTTAAATCGGGGCCCAACTCAATTGAATCACTAAAATACGTATATTATTGCATTTTTTCCAAGCCGCTTGCAAGTCTTTAAGTTTGCTTGAGGATGATCAAATTTAATATAAAAAATTATTTAGCAGCTTAGGCTGTACAGTATCTATAATAATTATGTCCGTCAAACAGTCGTCTGCGTGGACCTACAAAAAAATAGCCTATGTCCGTTTCCGAACCTTATGCTATAACTACCTATCCAAAAATGCAGCTCCATCTGTTCAGCCGACCAATAAATACGCCCATCCCCGTCCCCATTCCCAGCCTCATCCCTATAAGCGGCCCCTTCCCCATCCCCATCCCTATACCAAATGTAATTTTAATATGAACACGCCCATCCCCGTCCCCATCCCCGTTCCCTCCCTCATCCCCATCCCTCACCCCATCCTCACCCCATCCCATCCCCACCCCCATCCCGATTTCAACTTTCATCTTAATATGGACACGCCCATCCCCGTTCCCAGCCTCATCCACATCCACATTCCATCCCCACCTGTCCCCACCAAATCCCCACCCCATCCCCACCCCATCCCCATCCCGATACCAATTGTAATCTTAATATGAACATGCCTATCTCAGTCCCGTCTCCGTTCCCAGTATCATCGCCACCCCCACCCCCACCCCCATCCCCACATCTATCCCCATACCTATACCAAATTTCATTTGAATATGTACAGCCGTTCAAAGTTAAGGAGAAACAAACGTACTATCACTAAAACTTCGTTTTTTTTTTATACTAACGGGAGCTGATTTTAAAAAAAATTGAGACACCCGTATCTTTTTATTTTTATAGTAGAATATGTATACCAAGTTTTGTATCAATCGAACCAGAGAATAAAAAGTTTCATACAAACTTTAACACCCCATTTAACCCCCTTCGGGGTTGATTTTCGAAAAATCCTTTCTTAGTGGGCGTTTACACCTCTCCAAAAACATACCCTCCAAATTTCAAGTCTCTACGTTTAGCGGTTTGGGCTGTACGTTGTCTATATGTCAGTCAGTCAGTCAGTCAGTCAGTCAGTCAGGACAAAGCCTTTTATAGTTATAAAGAATTAAAAAATAATTTAGCAGCTTAGGCTGTACAGTATCTATAATAATTATGTCCGTCAAACAGTCGTCTGCGTGGACCTACAAAAAAATAGCCTATGTCCGTTTCCGAACCTTATGCTATAACTACCTATCCAAAAATGCAGCTCCATCTGTTCAGCCGACCAATAAATACGCCCATCCCCGTCCCCATTCCCAGCCTCATCCCTATAAGCGGCCCCTTCCCCATCCCCATCCCGATACCAAATGTAATTTTAATATGAACACGCCCATCCCCGTCACCATCCCCGTCACCATCCCCGTTCCCTCCCTCATCCACATCCCGAACCCCATCCTCACCACATCCCATCCCCACCCCCATCCCGATTTCAACTTTCATCTTAATATGGACACGCCCATCCCCGTTCCCAGCCTCATCCACATCCACATCCCATCCCCACCTGTCCCCACCAAATCCCCACCCCATCCCCATCCCGATACCAATTGTAATCTTAATATGATCATGCCTATCTCAGTCCCGTCTCCGTTCCCAGTATCATCGCCACCCCCACCCCCACCCCCATCCCCACATCTATCCCCATACCTATACCAAATTTCATTTGAATATGTACAGCCGTTCAAAGTTAAGGAGAAACAAACGTACTATCACTAAAACTTCGTTTTTTTTTTATACTAACGGGAGCTGATTTTAAAAAAAATTGAGACACCCGTATCTTTTTATTTTTATAGTAGAATATGTATACCAAGTTTTGTATCAATCGAACCAGAGAATAAAAAGTTTCATACAAACTTTAACACCCCATTTAACCCCCTTCGGGGTTGATTTTCGAAAAATCCTTTCTTAGTGGGCGTTTACACCTCTCCAAAAACATACCCTCCAAATTTCAAGTCTCTACGTTTAGCGGTTTGGGCTGTACGTTGTCTATATGTCAGTCAGTCAGTCAGTCAGTCAGTCAGTCAGGACAAAGCCTTTTATAGTTATAGATTAAAAAATAATTTAGCAGCTTAGGCTGTACAGTATCTATAATAATTATGTCCGTCAAACAGTCGTCTGCGTGGACCTACAAAAAAATAGCCTATGTCCGTTTCCGAACCTTATGCTATAACTACCTATCCAAAAATGCAGCTCCATCTGTTCAGCCGACCAATAAATACGCCCATCCCCGTCCCCATTCCCAGCCTCATCCCTATAAGCGGCCCCTTCCCCATCCCCATCCCGATACCAAATGTAATTTTAATATGAACACGCCCATCCCCGTCACCATCCCCGTCACCATCCCCGTTCCCTCCCTCATCCCCACCCCGAACCCCATCCTCACCACATCCCATCCCCACCCCCATCCCGATTTCAACTTTCATCTTAATATGGACACGCCCATCCCCGTTCCCAGCCTCATCCACATCCACATCCCATCCCCACCTGTCCCCACCAAATCCCCACCCCATCCCCATCCCGATACCAATTGTAATCTTAATATGATCATGCCTATCTCAGTCCCGTCTCCGTTCCCAGTATCATCGCCACCCCCACCCCCACCCCCATCCCCACATCTATCCCCATACCTATACCAAATTTCATTTGAATATGTACAGCCGTTCAAAGTTAAGGAGAAACAAACGTACTATCACTAAAACTTCGTTTTTTTTTTATACTAACGGGAGCTGATTTTAAAAAAAATTGAGACACCCGTATCTTTTTATTTTTATAGTAGAATATGTATACCAAGTTTTGTATCAATCGAACCAGAGAATAAAAAGTTTCATACAAACTTTAACACCCCATTTAACCCCCTTCGGGGTTGATTTTCGAAAAATCCTTTCTTAGTGGGCGTTTACACCTCTCCAAAAACATACCCTCCAAATTTCAAGTCTCTACGTTTAGCGGTTTGGGCTGTACGTTGTCTATATGTCAGTCAGTCAGTCAGTCAGTCAGTCAGGACAAAGCCTTTTATAGTTATAGATTAATAAGTCGTTGAAAGAAAAAATATTTAAAACTAGGTCCTGGTCTGGTAATTTCTGCGCCCCCAGGGTGCGCACCGCTGACACCAACCTAGTTACGGCACTGGTTACGCGTATCATGATACAGGGTGTATCGGTATTACTAAGCCGGAAGGTCATTGTGAACAAGCTTGACTGAGCTAACCCTGAAAGAGCGAAAATAATGAACCAGCAGATTTTTTCTTGATTTCAGGGTTGGTTCTTCTTAAATACGTTAAACCGATTAATTAAAAAAAAACAGGCACAGAACCCATAAATATGATATGGCATAATACATAGAGTACCAGAGTACCTCAGTAAATTTATATGCAGTGACGAGACAACCGGGACGTTCGCCTGGTGGTAAACATCACGCCGGCCTATACAGCAGCAATGCTAGAATGGTATTGTAAACTTGCAAACACAATCCTGCGTCGCACTGCACTGCGCTCGTCACCCTGAGATATTAGATGTCGAATCTCTTCATGCCCAGTAATTTCTCTGGTAACATTGCCCTTCAAACCGGAACACAGTAATGCTTGCACACTAATAAATTACTAAGAGATTTCCCATTTTATATCTCGGGGTGACGAGCGTAGTGCAGTGCGGCGCAGGATTTTGTTCGCAAGTTCACAATTCTGGCAATGGTACTGTTATGAGCAGGCGCGACGCTTACCACCAGGCGAAAGTCTCGCTCGTCTCGTCATTCAATTCCATTTTTGTTAAACACTAATGCTTGGCGCTTGAATAACTGGCACAGGTGTACTTACCCAGACTGACTGCAATAGAGTCCTGCTACTAACACTACAGCTGGTTGTTGGACCCACAAAAAAGCGAAAGCCCTACTTCTTAGGTAGAACTGCTGTCAAAACAATGTTGTATAGCAATTGTATGAAAAACCGCTGTCGCCAGTTTCACAGAAAATTGTAAGACGAAACTACGACGAAAAAATTACAATCATTGGTCGCGCATTTGTAGTAAAACGCTTGAAATGCTATTTTGCAACATATTAAAATTGATCTAATAGGCATGATGACTACACATTTTTTATTACCTCATAAAAAAGCTGATCATCAATAGAGCGTATCTACGAAAACAAAATTTTAAATAATTCAAAAATAAATAAGTTCTAAGTATTTTAATTTCAAGCTAGACAGAGAGCGCACTATACTGAGCTATGACGTCAAGCCTCAGGCGCGGCATACAAATGCTATACTAACATGTGCTTTTCGAGAAAGGGATAGAGCATCCCCTCTCTATCCCCACCTAAAATTTTAAACGCTCATATCTTGGAGATCTATCAGCCAATACAATAATTTTTTTCAGTATGTATAATGTATTTAGTTATATTCATCACTAAGCCTATTAATTGTCATAAATTAAACATTAGGCCACACGCCTATTACGATGCAATGTGGTTTGGTTACCTACGCGTCTATTTAAATTGTCTCTTTGAGTAATCTCAGTCTAAAAACATGAATATTGGTAGAATTGTCATTAAGCGCATTTACACTTAATGCTGGCTAGCGCGGCCCGTCACTTTTCCGTTCCATTCACTTCTCTCTGCAGTGGTCGGACCAGCCCCAGAGGTTCCGTTGTAGAATGCAAGCGCTATGTTCCCAGATGGTACCCGCCGGGGCACGGCGACTTCTACGAGTCGTTCCACAACTCGGGCCTGCTGCAGCGGTTCATCCGCGAGGGCCGCACCTACTGCTTCATCAGCAACATCGACAACCTCGGCGCCACCGTCGACCTCAACATCCTCAGCCTGCTGCTCCACCCGGACCCGCAGGTACCGACACCTCTTTCTTTAATTTTTAATTTTTTTTAATTTTATATATGCAAGTGACGAGACGAACAAGACGTTCGCCTGGTGGTAAGCGTCACGCCTGCCACTAACAGTAGCAGTGCCAGAATTATGAACCTGCGAACACAATCCTGCGCCGCACCGCACTGCGCTCGTCACCCTGAGATATTAGATGTTAAATTTCATCATACCCAGTAATTTCTCTGGTAACATTACCCTTCAAACCGGAACACAGTAATGCTTGCACACTACTGCTTGGCGGTTAAATAACTGACAAAGGTGTGGTACTTCCCCAGGCGGACTCTGCAATGGAGTCCTACCACTACAATCATAATAGTAGTTTCTTTTATTTTGTCATATACTAGTAGTTCGCAGAATTCCGTTACTTTTTTTTAATGTTATTGTGTGACGAGACGGCGAAGCCGCGGTATCCTAATCGGGAGACCGCTGACTTGTAATCGTGAGGTCGCGGGTTCCAACCCAGGCCCGTACCAATGAGCTCATTGGAGCTTATGTTTGAATACTCATACTGGCTGGCTGGCGCCACTGGCTTTTCATCGAAGGAAAACATCTATTTTATTTATTTAAGATACACAAAACAGATAACAATCGATTTCTTAATAATGTATTTCTTACATCGGGAGGAAATCTGCATAAGTCCGGAGAAGAAATTCAATGGCGTATGTGAATCCACCAACCGCAACTGGGCCAGCGTGGTGGGTATAGCCCATTCGCCCTTCGAGGGTAGGCCTAAGCCTAAGTGGACAATTGAAAGGCTAATTATGAGTGACGAGACGAGATGTTCGCCTGGTGGTAAGCGTTACGCCTGCCCATTACAGTAGCAGTGCCAGAATTGTGAACTGCGCTCGTCACCCTGAGAAATTAGATGTGAAATCTCTTCATGCCCAGTAATTTCTCTGGTAACATTGCCCTTCAAACCGGAACACAGTAATGCTTGCACACTACTGCTTGGCGGTTGAATAACTGGCAAAGGTGTGGTACTTCCCCGGGCGGACTCTACGATAGGCTAGATGACTGTTTTATTTTTATTGTCCTATTAAAATGTGGCCCATAAATATAGCTGATTAATGAAAACAAAATGAAAATCTGATCAAAAATAAGCAACTTATAAGCATTTTAATATCATGCTAGACAGAGAGGCGAAGCAGCAAATCGTGACGTCACTTCTCTGTACACCATATAAATTCTATTCTGACAAGTAAGGCGTGACGTCATTTTTTGTTTTGTGGGAAAGGGACAGAGTTGTCTCTAACAAAAACTTTAAACGCTCATATATCAGAACATTATTGACCGATTTAAATAATTTTTTCAATAAACACACTATATTTACTTAAATTTTTCATCAAAGCTATTGGTTTCAACGATATAAACATCAGTCATCTACCCTATAGAGCCCTACCACTACTTGACAGCAGTTCTCGTTGTCATTATTTTCTTTTAGAGGAGGCACCTCATAGATTTAGAATAGTTTACTTACTAATGAGTAGAGTTCCTAGCGGTCGCTAGGTTTATGTCGAACGTGGAATCTGGCTAATGTGTCTTCAGCCGTTTTCTTTATTCGTCATTAATGACCAAAGTGAACTATAAATGTATGCTTTTTTGATTTATGGCGAATGCAGAATCTGGCGGGTGTATCCTAAACCGAACAGAGGCCCTCCAATCTTTCAAGCCCGTTGACTAATTTGTCTCTTATTTGAGCTTGACAATAGTTTTTGTACGAACTACTTCCTTACAACATTTCATAAAGATCGGATCAACAGTTCGCAAGTTATCGTCGAACAAATATATTTACAAACATACATAAAAAAGCTAAGTTGTCCCCTTAGAACTATCAACACTGCAATGTTAACAACTCTGTAACTTTACAGAAACCGATCTCAGAATTCGTAATGGAAGTGACGGACAAAACGCGCGCCGACGTGAAAGGAGGCACCCTCATACAATACGAAGACAAGCTCCGGTTGCTCGAAATAGCACAAGTACCGAAAGAACACGTCGACGACTTCAAATCCGTCTCCCAGTTCAAGTTCTTCAACACGAACAATCTGTGGGCGAAACTGGACGCGATACAACGTGTCGTCGAACAGGGCTCTTTGAACATGGAGATTATCGTCAACAACAAGACTCTATCTGACGGATTAAACGTCATCCAGTTGGAGACAGCCGTCGGAGCGGCCATGAAATGCTTCGAAGCCGGTATAGGAGTCAACGTCCCGAGAAGTCGTTTCTTGCCGGTCAAGAAGACATCGGATTTGTTGCTAGTCATGTCCAATTTGTACAGCCTCTCGCACGGGTCGTTGGTGATGTCGCCTCAGAGGATGTTCCCGTCGACTCCGCTCGTGAAGCTGGGAGATAATCACTTCGCGAAGGTGAAGGAGTACCTGAACAGATTCGCGACTATACCGGACTTGATAGAGTTGGATCATTTGACCGTGTCTGGGGATGTCACGTTCGGCCGAGGCGTTACTCTAAAGGTGGGCTTATATTCGTGACTATACAATGTGCTGTGTATTCTGCGGGCCGCAACCCGCCTGCCGAGCGTGGGGATCATGGCAACCCCTTCCTTTAGGCTTTCGTCCAGCAGTCGACATCTGGCTGATGATGATGATGATACAATGTGTAACAAAAAGGTTTAACAATACTGAAGGGTATTCATATATTGTACTCATTATTATGAACAATTTTTACTGTGGGGCCAACCTTCAAATCGCAAAAAAGGTGTTCCGTACATTTGTCCAGGGTCAATGAACTTTTTGTATGGAACAGCTGATAATTATTCGCGATTTCCAGGTTGGGTTCATAGTAAAAGTTGTTCATAACGATGAGCATTGAATTTATGAAGCTCCGTGCATGGTACGCGACGTTGTTGGTCTAGTGGGAGTTTAATACTGGGGATACTTTTTAATACAAAGAATATTTTTTACCCGACACGTTCCTAGCACGGCCATGGTGTGGTACTTCACAGTGGGCAGACACCTCTACACATAATATGGCTGGGTCGGGCACTGGAAGTCCAACATTATCAGTAACTCATATTATTGTACGTGTTACCTCCGCAGGGCACGGTGATCATAATAGCGAACCACGGCGACAGGATAGACATCCCGTCGGGCGCCGTGCTCGAGAACAAGATCGTGTCCGGCAACCTGCGCATCCTCGACCACTAGCGCCGTGCTCGAGAACAAGATCGTGTCCGGCAACCTGCGCATCCTCGACCACTAGCGCCGTGCTCGAGAACAAGATCGTGTCCGGCAACCTGCGCATCCTCGACCACTAGCGCCGTGCTCGAGAACAAGATCGTGTCCGGCAACCTGCGCATCCTCGACCACTAGCGCCGTGCTCGAGAACAAGATCGTGTCCGGCAACCTGCGCATCCTCGACCACTAGCGCCGTGCTCGAGAACAAGATCGTGTCCGGCAACCTGCGCATCCTCGACCACTAGCGCCGTGCTCGAGAACAAGATCGTGTCCGGCAACCTGCGCATCCTCGACCACTAGCGCCGTGCTCGAGAACAAGATCGTGTCCGGCAACCTGCGCATCCTCGACCACTAGCGCCGTGCTCGAGAACAAGATCGTGTCCGGCAACCTGCGCATCCTCGACCACTAGCGCCGTGCTCGAGAACAAGATCGTGTCCGGCAACCTGCGCATCCTCGACCACTAGCGCCGTGCTCGAGAACAAGATCGTGTCCGGCAACCTGCGCATCCTCGACCACTAGCGCCGTGCTCGAGAACAAGATCGTGTCCGGCAACCTGCGCATCCTCGACCACTAGCGCCGTGCTCGAGAACAAGATCGTGTCCGGCAACCTGCGCATCCTCGACCACTAGCGCCGTGCTCGAGAACAAGATCGTGTCCGGCAACCTGCGCATCCTCGACCACTAGCGCCGTGCTCGAGAACAAGATCGTGTCCGGCAACCTGCGCATCCTCGACCACTAGCGCCGTGCTCGAGAACAAGATCGTGTCCGGCAACCTGCGCATCCTCGACCACTAGCGCCGTGCTCGAGAACAAGATCGTGTCCGGCAACCTGCGCATCCTCGACCACTAGCGCCGTGCTCGAGAACAAGATCGTGTCCGGCAACCTGCGCATCCTCGACCACTAGCGCTCTGTACTACGCTGGGCACGGCCTGCTCACGTGTCACAATGTTACGGGTGTTGATCTACTCATACAAGTTTACTACTTGGCAAAACTATAGAACAAAATTGAGTCCCATACATAATTAAACGTGAATTTATTTGGGACTCAAATTATTTTATCGAATTTAGCAGAGTTAAAAACAGTTCCTTTAATGGGTAGATTAACACCCTTGCGTGTTGCTATACCTTATCGAAATGTTGTATATTCAGGGCCATCACAGACGACGGACTAGTTAACGGGAGTATAAAATCAACTTAATATTGCCTGAAACATCAGATACATTTCGAAGAAACGTAATACTTTAGTTTCTTCAACCTACTAGCTGAAATGTATGAACTTTAAGTTAGTGACAGTATATTTGAAAAAAACAAACAAAAATAAGTACAATGAATTGAACAAAATATGTAAAAAGTTATGTAAGTTTATCCTAGAACTCGGTTATGTAGCTCGCCAACTTAGTTCGCGGCTTGCGACCGGAGAAACCTATTTCGAAGTCAAATAGTCTGTATAGACTTCTTTGTTTGGTTGTTTTTATAAAACACTAAAAGTATCCTTTCAGTGCGTTGTAAAATGATCTGAATAGGGCAGATGACTGATGTTTATATCGTTGAAACCAATTTGATAAATAATTTAAGTAAATATAGTATGTTTCTTGAAAAAAAAAAAAAATCGGTTAGTAATGTTCTGATATATGAGCGTTTAAAATTTTTGTTAGAGACAACTCTGTCCCTTTCCCACAAAACAAAACATGACGTCACGCATTACTTGTCAGAATAGAATTTATATGGCGTACAGAGAAGTGACGTCACGATTTCCTGTTCCGCCTCTCTGTCTAGCATGATATTAAAATGCTTATAAGTTGCTTATTTTTGATCAGATTTTCATTTTCTTTTCATTAATCAGCTATATTTATGGGCCACATTTTAATAGAAGAATTTAAAAAACCAGTCATCTAGCCTATTGTACGAGTTTGTTTGGCTATGAATTCGGCGAAGAGATCGAGCCGGTCTCGATTCTATTGCGCCATTTTTCAACTAAACTACTCCGTATTTCTTAAGAGATATTCTAGGCTGTTTCAAGAACAGAATTAATAAATAGGTTTCATATGCATGTTTCATCTTAGACCGTATCGTCGCTTACCAACAGGCCAGTTGATGCTCAGACGCAGATTCCGCGAAAAAATATATTTTTGCTCTAAAATCGATGCCAAAAGTTCCTACATTTTAAAATTAATAGAGACGCAGATAACTTGTGTGTTTGATTCTGAATGACACTGAACTGTTAGAGCTAGTGACGTTTACCACCAGGCTAGTGGCTCGTTCGACATGTCCAGTTGTATGCTTAAATCAAATATACTATAGATACATGAAACTTTTAAACTTTCGCGATTTGAACACATAATTATGTTTATAGCCGGGACTTAATCGCGCACAAATAAATTTATTTTTATTTACCTCGACGTTTCGACCATGTTCCACCATGTTTCCATGTTCCATGTTTACCACGGTCATTGGAACATGGTCGAAACGTCGAGGTAAATAAAAATAAATTTATTTGTGCGCGATTAAGTCCCGGCTATAAACTATAGATACAGTATCTACGAAAATCAAACCTCAAAGGTGTACCCGCGCTTTATGCTTAACTTATACACATATACCTCTCCAGCTAATATAAAAAAGTCCACAAGCGGATATTGTTTCATTTTAATATTAAACCTTAACACTCTGTAATAGAGTTGTAAAACATTTGTAAGCGTGTAAAAATTCGGCATCGTAGCATATCACTACTGGTGCTGTCACACGCGACTGAGAGAAAGCAAGGCATATTACGCTATTTAAGCCTTGTTTTCAGGGTGCCATTTTTAAGCGACGATCTATATATTTAATCGCAGGTTGTATGTTAACAAAATTGTAGGTGCTTTAGAATCGACACCATTAGGAATATAGTTATTAATATTTCTCCGTTCTATAAAAGTACATACGTAAATATAATATCTATAGGCTGTCACAGAGCTCTAGATAATTCTAAGTAGTATATTAAGGAGAGGGAAAAGGGGATGAAGTAAACTTAGTTGTAAAAGCTGTATGTAGGAATTGCGCGAACGAATCCTGCTGTCATCGTAATTTTAAAAGTTAGGGCGCAGAGTGCTGCTCGTCGTTATCTCGCTCAGGCGTTTCAACGTTTTTATAGATATAAGATACATGTCACTGCATATACAATGTGTAACAAAAAGGTTCAACAATACTGAAGGGTGCATGTACTCTTTATCATGAACGACTTTTACTATGAGGCCAAAACTAAAAATCGCAAAAAAAAACTTCCATACAAAAAGTTCATTGACCTTGGACAAAATGTATGGAATAGCTGATATTTTTTTCGCGATTTTAGGGTAGGCCCCATAATAAAATAATATTATAATGATGAGTACATACATACATACCCTTCAGTATTGTTGAACCTTTTTGTTACACGTTGTATTATGAAAAATAGCAGCCGGTGAAATTGCTCGGTATAACCTGTTTAGAAAAGATACAATTTCGATTCAAACTAGTTTTCATTCATTAAACTAGGCATAGCCTGTAATCCCATTTTTGGTGCTAAAACTTGTTTATTAAAATGATATTTTTGCTGAACCTCTTTATATTGCTATTCTTAGACTGATTTCACCGATTTTTCATAACTAGGTATATTCAGTGATTTTATATCTTCAAAAATAGTTTAATGCGCCGAGATAGCGGCGTGTTGGTGATCTGGGGCTTAGGAAATGGGGAAATTGAAAAACAAGTTTTTTTATTGAAACCAAAAACGGTAATCACAAAGAGATTGGCTTTATTTTGTTATATTTTTATTTTGCTATGTTGTGAATCAAGTTTAATTTGTTTTTCTAGTGTTTTTAAGTGCGATGTGTAGTCACCACAACGATAGATAGTGGATACATTTTGTCATAATTGTATTTATAGTCAAATTTACCTTAGTATAAAAAAAAACAATTGTTAACATAATAATATCTATATTTCTGTTGACTACACTGGGTTATACAAGAAATATGATTTTATACTTTTTTACTATAATAAGCAGTTAAAAGTTATTATACTGGCATAGTTGAATAGTATAAGATGTATGAATTAAAAGATAGGTATATGCGTGCCATCTGGTGGAGTGTGTAATAAAAATATTTATTAAAAAACAACATTACTTTCATTATACAGACTTATAATATTTTTTTACAATTACTTTTAATAAATAATTTACTAAAATTATTCAGATACGAAAACTCATTTTTATAACAATTAAATGTAAAACATCAAAAAAAATCTTTATCGTTTAGTTTTTTTTCCGTAACCTTAACTCGCCGAGGGGCGACACACATCGCGCTTTTTCCTTTTAGCAGTGCGATGCGCTCGCCGAGGATGTGGCATGCCCGAGCAGGGCGCGTCACTATCTCGACCGCGCATTAAAATCACTGAATAAAGTTATAAAAATCACAACGCAAACATTTCTAAAAATGATATTTTATAACTTAATAAATGTAGAAATGCAAGTGAGATAGCGTTGCGCGGTAATATGTTTTAAACTGGTTAATTCCTCGTACTAGCATATGTTCTGTGGCTAGAGCACAGATAACATAATAGTACTACGAATAGATGCCTTACTACCATAAAACATAGTGGAACCACGATATATCTTTCACTACAATCATGTCGTATTCAGTGCTAGCTAATTTGTACTCTATTTGCATGTGACAGTATCGAAATTCCACTGTAGTGTTGTGGCGCGCACAGCCGGCGGGAGCCGTGTAACGTCAGCGAGGCCAGATTATACAATTAAAAAAAAAAAAGTGAATATAGCTTGCACTGAATATGACATTAGCTAGTTTAGACGCGCGTTCTGTGGAATTGACCTGCCCCTAGAGTTCAGTGGTGGGGATGGCAGGCACGGTGCGCGCGCGGGAGGCGAGGATGCTGACGGCTCCGGAGCCGACCGCCAGCGCCGCACTGGTGCACGCCGTTATCCAGAGACTCTCGCGGTGCAGCACGCACCGGCCCTCTGAGTAGTACGCGCACGTTAGGTCTG
The DNA here is from genome assembly GCA_905404285.2 of Erannis defoliaria. Taxonomy (NCBI): domain Eukaryota; kingdom Metazoa; phylum Arthropoda; class Insecta; order Lepidoptera; family Geometridae; genus Erannis; species Erannis defoliaria. The sequence goes on along the minus strand of FR990066.1, from coordinate 1,309,677 downwards.
GGGACAAGAGCGTATATGTTGCAGTCAAAACCCTTAACCAGTCAAAACTAGATTAGACTGAAAAAAAATATTGGTTAATAGTGTGCTTTTGACTACAAATTTGCGGCTATTTTGTTGGATGGTCACTGTAAACCTAACGAACCTACCGAGTTCTATGTAGTAGTCGGGCTTGAACTAGTAGTGTGCAATCTCTATGCACTACTTTTGACTATTAACTAAGTAATTTTTTTCAGTCGAAAGTAGTTTTGACTGATTTTGCTAGTCAAAACGACTTTTGTCTGCGTGGTTAAGAGTTTTAGACTGCAACATTTATTTAAGGGGTGTTTCGGGGGCTTGGGCTCCCTTGGTCAACACGAAGTTATTTATGTTTATCTAATCATCGAAATGAAGAATTTTTTGAAAATAAACTTTAACAAATTCGAGAAAAAAAATTGAGTTCGCACCACATACAAAATGGATCACGTGACTATAATTTGGTATAGGGGACTCAATTATTTTCTCAATTCGGTTTATTTCTCTCCACAGCGCAGATTTATAAACATAAATTTCACGGCTACAAGGCACACTATATTAGGTAGGTACTCACAGCTAATGACCATGTATATGACATGTCCCAGCACGGAGGCCAGCAGCGCGATGGCCGCGAAAGACGCTCCCATCGCGATCGGCTTGTCGACGCGACGCACCGCGCGCACTACTACCATGCCTTGCATCAGGAAGGACGCCGCTGTACATACCACATCAAACAAATCAGAAAATTTATTACTTTTCCTTTATCTTTCGAGCATGATATGCTATTTTAACCCAACTCTGGTGCGCTATAATGACGGACTTTTTAACAAGAGGAGTGAAAAAAATGGTTTTCATGTCTGAGTCCCAGTGTTCATAATGTATTACGCATATAATAATATATAGAATTATATTATCTTTGGTATTGAGTTACTAACCAGCGACAGCCAGAAAGACGGTGTACAACACTTGGTACGCCGAGAACGCCGTGCGGCAGCCGTCGATAGAGCACGCGCCGCGCACCGCCGCCTGCGCGCCGCACGTGCAGTTCAAAAACAAACTGCCAAATAAATAAGAAATCGGTAAGACGCTAACACCCTGAGATGAATGATGAATGACGAAGGCGCCCTCAGACTCGATGGTGACGATATACGTTGGACATCTGGCAGTGGTTGGAAGCGGATATATAGCCAGTGCCGGATTTATATTTTTTATGAGTGTTTCTAGTGTGTTCACTTTATTTCCGCCGCCTCATGTACCTTTCTAAAACAATAGGGGCGGCAGCATGAACTGAAATGTGCCGCCCCTAGGCCGCGGCCTATACGGCCATTGACAAACCCAGCCCAGGACTGCGGATAGCTGAAGATCGGACTGGGTGACATGTCTTGAGATCTTCGTCCAGCAGTGGACGTCTTTTGGCCGATGATGAACAAAGTACCAAACAAAGTTAGTGTGATTTGATGATGAAGTAATAATGAAAGAAATAATGATTTATTTGCCTATGAAAACTAGGTTATAGGTATACAGTTCGATTATAAATAAAGATATTAGTCTGCTGGCTTCTACCCTGTAACTCTCGCTATATTCTGTAGGTTTACGGATAGATTGATTGATTTAATACTTATATAGGGCATGTATTGTGACATTTTGGCCTGGTGGTTTTTGTATATATTTTTTTTTATCGTAAGATGTGACCTTTGCAAATCAATAGATCATAAAAATGCGAATACTGAATGTTCTAACGCTAAACCGGCACCCATGCCGAAAAGAAGGAGTTAGAATTGACATTTGCATCTTTAATACTTATTTATACTTACTGACATAATTTGAATACCACTGACATTTTAATTATTATGTATTTTGTTGTTGACATATTTATTGTAATTGAAGTGACATTGTATTTAATTTTTGACTATCTTTTATTTTATTGATGTACCTACCTATTGAAATTATCTATTGTGCTGTATATGAGTCATGTTACTTGAAATAAATGAGTTTTAATTTAATTTTAATTTAAACCAGTAACCGTTTGGTCGAAATCATATTTTTACTTATCTCACATTTTTTTTATCTCAGACCGGTTACAAAGTACTCGAGTCCATTGGAAGTAATGGACTCGAGTACTTTGTAACCGTCCGTCTACGGATTGCTGCCATGCATGTCTACTACCCTCTGGCCACACATTGAAGAACTCAGGATTTGACTTGAATGTGGCAATTTCACTTCAGAAGTAGAGATGGAATCACAAATCATATACCTAGCCTGTTGATGGCTCCTGAGCATAATTTCTCCTACAAACACGACTCACCGTTGCGGGCAGGGGGCGAGGTAACGTTCTATGCTTGTGATTGGCCAATCACTGGTATGACGCAATTTGAGTTATGAAATACATGAGATTCTGACGTACTCGCAGTGGCTAGCAGTGGTTTTTAAACTACAAATTTTCGTTTGATGGGAAGTCGGACGAGCAGTCAACAGGATGTATAGTCTATGGATGGAATGCTCACGGGAAGCCGTTGAGATCCCGCACCTCCCGGCAGCCGGCGTGGCACGGCGAGAAGTACGTCGTGCCGGTCTCCAGGCCGCACACCGGGCTGAACCCGTACCGCTCCGAGTCGCACCTGCCGGCGCAACACTCATTACTATACACAGAATACATATGTCGATATATGCCGTGCTGACCAGACCTTAGGAGTGGCATACTATGATTTGGCCTGGTGATAAGGCATCACGCCAGCCCATAACAGTAGTTAGCAGAGAATTGTGAACTTGCGAACTAAATCGGGTGTTTCCCCGTGGCCCCACTGCTATGACCCACCACGCCACCACCACGCTATAGAGATGGAATTTAAAAACAAACTTTATCGTAGCTAACTTTAATATATGAGACGAAACTTTAAAACTTAGATAACTTACTAGGTCCATCCATACTGTTTTTTAATACCATCTTTAGCGTGGTGGGTGGGTCTTAGCAGCGGATCCACGGGGAAACACCCACAAAATCCTGAGCCGCACTGCACCGCGTTCATGATTAACAGAGGTCTAACAGAGGTCTAATGGCTTGACCAGCATTACCAGCTGCAAGCTAGCTGCAAATTACTATTGTCTCTCATCCTCCATCCTTTTTTTAGTGATAGGACTCTAATGCAAAGTCCTCCTGGAGAACTAAGAACCAACCTTTGCCAGTTGTTCAATCACCAAGCAGTAGTGTGCAAGCATTACTCTGTTTCGGTTTGAAGGGCAATGTTACCAGATAAAATAATGGACATGAAGAGATTTGACATCTCAGGGTGAAGTGTGCCCAGAATTTTGTTCGCAAGCTCCAGAGAAATTTACTAGGCAAGCTCACAGTCTATCACTGCTACTGTAATTATGGCAGGCGTGATGCTGACCACTAGTCGAACGTCTCTCTTGTCTAGTTACTCATATTCATAAAAATCCTTTTTGAATTATTTTACCTTCCCCTTTTAAGAGCAAAAAAAAACTGAAGATTTATAATAAAATCAATAAAAATAAAATATCCTTATTTATTGCAGTCAAGTGCTTCAAGAGTTTTGGCGGAAACACGGAAAAATCATGTCGTTGCATTCTATTATTTCCTTAAACTTTTTTCGCTAACTAATGATTAAATATATATATATATATATATATATCGGTGGACATTAATTTCACACAGCGCCATCTAGCCCCAAACTAAGCAAAGTTTGTAATATGGAAACTAGATAGCTGATATAATACTTAAAAATGGTGGTGTTTTATTCATTGAGTGGTGAATTACATGCACGTGCATTCCTTACCCGCACTGCATGCTACACGCCGGCTGTATATACTCGTCCCCCACGCCCGCAACGTCTCCCAGGTCGCAGCCGAGCGCCGCTATCACCGCCATGAGAACAGCCACGATGGCGGCCACCACGCCCCCGACCTTGGACGCAGTGGTGGCTTTCACGCCGTCCGAGCGACGGTCTGAGAAGCGGACGCGGAAGATCTGTGGATCAAACGGCATTAAAATAAATATTGGTGGACGTTTTACACAGCGCCATCTAATCTAGCCCCAAAATAAGCAGAGAAAATGTATTATTTAAAGGGACACATTTTAGGACATTTAAAACAAACTGAAAAAACGCATGAAAATAAAACCCGAGAGTAAAATCTGAGACCCAGGTCTCAGGTTTTACTATCTGTCCTAGAACTGCATCCAGAACCACCGGAGGACGGGCAGCAGTGTCCTCTCGATTAACATAGTGGTGAGTATTTTGCGACCTCAAGTCGCCTGCCAAGCGTGGGGTTTATGGCAATCCCCCAAGTTAATGCGAAGGCCTACGTCCAGCAGTAGAAGGCTTCTGGCTGATAATGACGAAACTAACTCTAACGAAAAAAAACTCTGAAGTAGTCTGAATTTAAAATGTTCATAACATAATAACTTTTTAATTCGGTCCCATTTCCAGGAAAGAATTAAACTTCCTATTGACTCACCATGACAAAGAAAATGATGACCAGCGAGCGGAAGATGTCGGTGAGACCGCGAGACGAGCGCGGGTCCTGCCTGTACGCTTCCACGTGGAACCGGGCCTGAAACGGGCGGCAAAACGTTTAATTACCATTTCATATCGTTTAAATGTGCTGAATGCCTGAATGAACAATTCATGATAGATACAATATGGGTATGTCCAAGTTTAGAGCTCTATAGTAGGTGAGATGGCGGTCAAATGCGGTTTCTTTTCTTGCTTTTAGGCAAAATATAGTCTAGCTACGCCACGAATGCTTATGTAGGTAGCTATATAGGTAGCTGCGGGTACACAGACGAATCAGCCAGTCTTGATATAAGTGATCGCATCTTATATCATCGCAACATTTACAACTAAGCACATTACCTTCAAGTCTGATGTCATGTTAAATTGTCAGTCCCAAGTCTTGGAGGAGTCTCGCGGTTCCAGTAAAGTTTGCTTTATAACGGCAACCGTTAAACCAGATATACCTAGATTTTATTTTAACACATAAAAATTGTTTCAAACGGCAAATTTATGGTGCATTTCTACTGATGTGGATACGAGCGGCGGGTAGAGACGGGCAGCGAATGATTATTGGAACCTTGTTTACACACCTGAACATAAGCCCGGTCGTAGTGCACGAACCCGAAGACGGAGGTGGTGAGGAGGGCGAGCGCCACCGTCTGCAGCACCAGCGCCTTGTTGCGCGCCACGCGGTCCAGCGAGGGGAAGTAGTCTGCGGAACATGTCACCAGGGGTGGATGCTTAGTGAGGAAAATTGGTAAGAAGCTTTACCTCTTAGCAGTAGACGCTGCCTCTTGTTCAAAAAAAACATGACAAACGCTTCGAAAGAACACTTATCAAGCCAAGGTTGGAACTCTCTACCTGCAACATTTTATATATAATATTTCTAGTCACATATAATCTTTAATTGAAGAGAGAATAAGCATCTTCTGGGCCAACGTGCTCCACCTTGTCTACTTGTCTACGCCTCGGTGAGGCAAGTTTCGCGAAACGATTCATCATAAAGAAAGGAACCGTCGCACTACCTCGGGTAGGTTTCTCGGAGTGACGGGGCATGGAGGTTGGTGCGACTGTACTTTTAGCTGACTACGAAAAGAGGAGGTTCTGTATTCGACCCGTATACATGTAGCTAAGTAGGTACGTTCAAGACTTATGTGGTATGTCTTTATCACTATATTTTGTATAGTGACGCGAATCACAGAATATGTGACATTACTATAAATTAAATAGGTACTTATGACAGATTCCACCTAAGAGAAGGACCTTCGCTTTTCTGGGATTCCACAGCCTAAATTAGCATTGCATCGTTCTCTCAGAAGATTCAGACTGTTTTTTTTTAAACATATCTTTTAACATTTAAGTTTGATCAATCTGTTGTTAAAAATTTACTTTCGCTAGTAGTTCTCTCCTGCTCATCCTCGGGGAACTCCTTCATCTGCGTGGGGAACAGCGTGAAGAGTATGGAGAACATGAGCGTGAGGCAGCAGAGCGACAGGTGGGCCTTCCACCAGTCTGCGCCCAGGGAGCTGGGCTGCAGCCAGTTCAAACCACTCAGGCCCAGCGACAGCCGGATTGAGATCAGGATCCCTGGAATAATATGCGATGGTTACAAAAAGGCATACAGGTAAAAAGGTAGCATTTTTTGTGACAATTCGGACCGAGCCAGCGAAGTGGGATATAGCCAAACAATCAAATCCTCGCTTTACATCAGGCGAGATGCAAAAGTTTGTCGTAATCCCTACGCTTGGCAGGCGGCTTGCAGATCGCAGAATGCTCACCAACGTTAACCGAGAGGGCACTGCTGCTCATCCTCCGGTGGTTCTGGGCGCAGTTTTAGGACATACCCAGGTCCCATCATTTCATTGCATTATATATTTCACTTCTTAGTTTACTCTGTTCCTTACCGTAGAAATACGGTCCATTTTGAGGTTCATGATCGTCCAGGTAAGTGAAGCCATGCGCCCAGATGCTGACCTTGGTGAGAGCGCAGACGACAGCCGACAGGATAAGGAAGGCAAGCCGGACCGACAACCTTGTGGCTTCTGATGAGGTGTCCCTGTATGCGTTGATGGGCTCTCCGCCGCATAGCTCTGTAAATCAATTGGTGAACTGCTTCAACCGGGTAATTATTTATGTCATAAAAAACCTAAAACACGCACCAACACGCTTGTGCCAGAGCGATTCACCTCTATATCAGACTCGGAACTCGTCAAAAGAAATAGAATGAGCAAAACTTCAAGGGGCTTCCCCTTGAATTCGAGGCATTTGAAATGCTAGAGGTTCGAGGGGGTTTTTGTGCTGTTGAAGAGTTTTACTATCCACCTATCGCCTCCTTCATCAGCCCTTCGTCGCCAAGTGGAACTCGTTTAAACAAACCAAATGAGCTCAAACTAGAAGGCTTACATTATCTAGTACCTATTCATTAAAAATCAATACCTAAATATCTGGCTCACATTTTGTATTGTCATCCGGATCACACATATTTCATCATCAGCCAGAAGATGTCCACTGTAGGGCGAGGTCTCTACCTTAATTAGGAGGGTGTTGCCATAATCCCCACGCTTGGCAGGCGACTTGGGAATAGCAAAAAGCTTACCACGGTAAACCGAGAGGACGCTGCCACCCGTCCTCCGGTGGTTCTGGATGCAATTTTAAGAAATACTCAGGTCCGCAAATACACATACTTGCAGCGACGGTGATAATGAAATGGACGGGCCCAGCGCTTGCAAATCGATCAAAATTAACAAGTCAACACAATCAAGCATACCTAGCTAAAAGTATGCATATTACATTTGCCGGAAAATAGAGATAGCGAATCTAATTACTGCATGACAAAAAGAGAACACATGTACATGTATTAGAATTTTGTATTGTCGTATCGTACGGCTCGCATGTCGCAAAGGCAGAGTATGACTGAAGCGAGTGGAGAGCCGGCGCTCAACAAATAGTCTTCAAAATCCGTACGCTTATTTCCCGTCCATTCATCTTATCATTGTCGCTGCAAACCTGTATATATTATATCGATATGATAATACCTATTCCAGACAATAATCTACATTAAAAATGTCTTCACAAAGAGTTAAAGATAAGCGTCTTAAAAATAAGATTACCAGCTCTGTTTAGCTATCGAGATTTGGAGGTCCTAGTCCTATGGTTTTCAGTTAATAATTATTTAGTCGCTTGGGGTTCAGTGATTGCATTTCGTCATAATATCTTGTGAAAATTTCTAACAAAGGCTTGTCTTACCGACAAAAGGGCTCCCATCCTCCGTGAAGGGCACGAATAGCACCAGGCTGCCTGTGATAGCCGCGAAGCCGAGCCACGCAGACAAGGCGAAGTTCCTCTTGTGGCTGCCCCACCAGCCGACCAAGGCTCCCGCCAAAAACTCTGTACCGGCGGCCGATAGTATGATCCAGTCTAGAAAAACAGTTAAAAAAAATGGTAGACAGACCAAGAAGGTTAAATTAACCAGGTAGTCCACGATAAATAAATGTTTTGGATGGTTGGACCAAGACCAAGTTACACACACCTAGGCATTACCTTCAATATAGGCAGGAGTCTGCCCGCCCCCGTGGTCTCTCCGCAGGAGCAGGAAGACGTTGGTCTCCAGCAGGATGGTGATCAGCAGGGACCCCTGCAGGAACAGGTCGAACCTCCTCAGCGTCAGGATGTACGTGCGGAGGAAGTACCATGACTTCACCAGGACTGGGACCAAAATAAACTAAATAGGTAAGATATAAATGGTACCACCTTCGCTGGTGGTACCGGCTTCTTATCTGTATTCTCAAAATATGGTTTAAATATTTTGAAGATTTTGAAGGTTAACGTGAATTGATTTATAAGTCTGCGTGTGTCATCTTCAACCATACCGACAACTTGACAAGTTTGATTGGTGTTGAGATTGTTGATGAGATTTGGTGATCAGAGAAAAACCTTAAAAAAGGTCGTTTCTTCACATCATCAGCCTGTACAAAGATCTCCCCCGCAATAGGGAAGGATTGCTATAATCCCCACGCTTGGCAGGCGCGGCTTGGTGATCGCAGAAGGCTCACCACCGTTAACCGAGAGGACGCTGCTGCCCGTCCTCCGCTAGTGGTTGGTACCAGAAACGTATTACCAGACAATTCTACAAATGAAGACGATTAGGTACCAATGAGCCAAAGGCAAATTGTGAAGAAGGACAAGAGGTGAAACTTCCTTTTTTTTACTGGCAAATAAGCGGTCTGTCCTCCTGAAGGTAAGCCAACCGCCACGCCGCGCACCCGTTGTAGACACCTTTCACATCAGTACTATAGTCACTATATGTTGTTATCAATGTGTTGCCATCCCCAGTTTAGATAAGAAAAAACAAAATGTCTTTATTTGAGCCAAATAAAAATTTGAAACCATTTCAGAATTTGAAACCGGTGGATGCAAATGGCTGCTTGTCGTACTGTGTGGCGGTCCAAGGGAGGCCTTCGTTCAGCAGTGGACGTCTTTTGGCTGATGATGATATGATGATGTACAATTCAAATCCATTTCAGAATTTGAAACCTGGATCCCACACAAGGAGGATCCATTGTTTTGATACCATAAGTACTCACATAGTTTCACAAACCAATAATTCATTTATCCCTTCCAAATAGTTCATTCATAGACTAATAATTCATTTATAGGCAAAGTCATAAGCCGGTCACCTGATTCACCGCTTCCTGCATGATGACCGTGAAGGTACCTTACATAAGATAAGTTATCTGTAGGTACTTCATTAAAGAATTTAATTGATGTGCGTTAAATCGATAATTCGGCACATGTTTACACGCCAACTTTATCTTTCATTTAGATAAGGTCCAGGATTTCATGACATTGGTGTTTGTTGCTGTGAGCTACGAATAGCAAACTCTCTATTGCAGGTAACAACAAAATTTAAAAAAAAACATAACAATATTTAAATATTATCAAAAACCTTTTACAAAAAACCGTGCATAACTTAATCAACGTTTTGGAGATAAATGGGAACATTCGTTTTTTGGACACTCAACCTCTCACCCAGAACCTGAACGCACAAATAACTACGTACAATGAGTTAAATATGTTTTAAGATAGCATTTACAGATATTCATACAAAAGCTATTAATGCTACTTATTTAGTAAAAGCGGAACAGCCCAGTACTAAGCCGATATGAACTTATTGTACATAAAATTATGACTTAAAATACTTGTACTTTTACATAGGACCAATTATGAACGTGCTAAAAAGCAGCTAGTCCGTACACATCGAATCATAATTATTTCTAAAAGACTGCTAATTTTTTAAAATATTTTCTTTGCTTGTAGTTTGTAAAGATGATTTTATATATGCTCCTTTCGGTTTTTAGTAAGTTAGTATTATATCAATTAGCTGATAAATAATGAAAAATACAAAAAACATAACATTTTGCTCTGTCGTAAAAATTAACAGTCAAATCAGGTATGACTTTAGTGCAAACTCAAATAAATAAGTAAAGTAAATACTTAATAAATAAATAAAAACAGGCGATGTGTGGCTGCGGCTGTGCTGCTTAGTGCAGCTTTTTCGGGTTATTCACCAACTGGACGCGAGGAGCTGGACACGCGTGTGTTCAGTTTATAACTAAACAAATGACCACATACCTACCAAAAAATTTTCCTGTACAAATTACATGTTATAATTGTACTTAAGCATTCATCTTCAGCGCACGAGCCAGTCCCACACTAGGCCAATTTTTTAAGATCGACTTACCTCCGTTTTCATGCAACACCGTCATTTTGAGATATCTTTTAAGAATTAATGTTATTATGCACATAGAAACTCCCTAACGCAATTTTTTTCACAATACTAACGTTCTGTCCTTTCCTTCATAATCACTAAATTGTAGGTAAACATATATATACATAAAACACTACATAAAATATCACGATCACGATTACCACAATATTATATTTACACAGAATTGCCAACAGTGTCTCCAAGGTAACATTTCCTAGCAAATTAAGTAACTACTGATTAAACCTACTTTATTTATAAAAAAAAACTAGAGAACAGTTGAAATATTTTGTTTACCAATGTGATATTTCATTGATAAATTTTTGTCTATATAAGTATAAATTAATAAAAAAACATTAAATTTGTATTTAGTCTAATATTTTTTTTGTTTTATTTCGTGTACGTATTGATCGTCTATCCACGTGTTGTATGAATAATAAGTAAAACAGAAGTGTTATCATGTTGTTATCAGTACTATCTGTCGCCACAATCTAATACGTTTGTGTGGGTACACGAATATATAAGGTTATTGCCAATTTAATCGGGAAATTAGTATTTTCCCTTTTGTCGAGCAGAGTGGCGTACCGTACTACCTGGGACTCTAGGACACGCCACGGCTCCTTGTCCGACTCTGGCCTAAATATAGGCCTCTAAGCCTCTATAGACTACAAGACTTTAGTAGACTAGTCATGAGGCGCTAAAACTGAGTTACTTACAGTCTTATCACTACTAAGTAAATATATCTAGCAGTGGACTATGCTAGGCGGATTACGAAGTACATATTATTTACTTTAAAAAAAACATTATTTTAAGGCGAGTCACCGGAGGCGAAGCGAAGAAAAACTGGTTTACTAGATCAAGTATTTAGGTATTTACTATTAAATAACGGTCTTACAAAAAATATACAACACAATTAAAGATATTGTCTAAAGAATGTGCTAATTTGTTACACGATAAGATGTACTTTACTTGATCATATAAAATCCTGAAAACAAGTTTACTGGGTATGAAGAGATATAACATCTAAATATCTTAGGGTGACGAGCGCAGTGCAGTGTAGTTTAAAGATTGTGTTCGCAAGGTCACAATTCTGGCACTGCTACTGTTATGGGCAGGCGTGACGCTTACCACCAAGCGAACGTCTTGTATTTAACTCCTGTATTTTTATTGGATTCAAATTTATCTCAAAATTTAACCGTTGTGCAGCGGTTTCTCAGCAAGCCGCGCTCGCCTAAAAATGCCTCGCTTTAAAAACAATCACTAAAACTAAAACATTTTCCTTTCTTTAGAACTTGTATCAGATCCCCGCGATACTGGTCTAGTGCGAGAATTGCCTTATTATCGACGTGTAAAACTCGTAGCATAATCTCTAAAGTTTTTTTTTAGACACAGACTCCGACAAAGATTTCTATAACATACACCTAGGTAGAAGGTACCTACATATGCAGGAATAAATGAATGTGTAAAGAAACACGTTTTATTTATCGTTAACGAATGCAAATTAATATCTAAATAATCTATTTAATCCTTAATAGGTCACGTGTCATTATACTATCAATTATTTTTACTGTTATCATAATTAATTCGTTATCTTCTTAGATACAATTTGCTTGGGGTTAGCAAAAATTATAAGGTACCATAGGTAAGGATGTATCAGGCGACCAGCAAACTGATCCATCAACTACCCATCAAGATTAAACTCTTTTAAAACAAAAGTTAGAAAATAATAAATAATAGTTAAGAGTTAGAACAAAATCGACCATGTAGCTAATTTGGGAAAAAAACTTCAGTTACTAAGGCTAACGATATCTTGTAGATAAATTTATTTTCTCGGATTTAACTATCTTTAGTTATATCAAAGCATAGGCAATATTTACTAGGTAGTACTAACAGTGAGAGTGAGAGTGAGGGCACATGTCACTCGCTCTCAATCTCATGCGCCTATTGAATAAGGCCAGCCGCACATTATAAGGCGCCCGCGCCGGAAGGCACTCCGTGTATACATTTTGTACTAGGATCCGTACACCGTAAGACATTTCTCGTGACGGCCGTCTCGCTCGCACCTGTTACTGTGCCAGTCCGAAGTTATGTGCATCCGGCCTAAGGACGAATAAGAATGTACGGAAACATGGCCGCGCCGTAATTATAGCAGGTGCGCCAGATTCCCTATTCGTTTATTTTATTTCATATAAGGGGAGTTAGGCGAGTACGTTGTGCACGAGGTAATGCGCAGTTTCGATACCACCTAGTTAATGTTTCTAAACTTATGTTTTGCCGTTCAATGAGTGGGGGTTTTCCATTATGAATTGATTAAATTAAAACGTCAATAAGTGGGACATAATTTTAATACTTCATCATAAAATTAAATCACGGCAAAAATCATAAAAATAATATCAAAAGTACTTATATCCTAAATTAACAAACTTAACACAATAAATAGTCTAAATGAGAGCTCATTAGTATTTTTACACTAAATAAGAACGTACCTATAGTACTGAAGTACTGAATACCGCGCGATTCGACATTGATCGCTAATTATTTATTAATATCGATGCCAGCACATAAAACTGAGTTTAGTATCTATAATAGTTCAAACAAAATACAGAAAAAAACTAACTTTTTAAATATTTTTCGGTAATTTTGAGGAATAAACGTGAATTCATTTAGAAAACGATACATTTATTCAAATGAGTATTTGTGTTCAAAGTATAGTGAAGTGAAATTAACTTTCCATAAACGTAATACGGTAGTAATTATTTATTTATCTTTATATATATTAATTGATTTCCGGTGATGATTGTTCCAAAAGAACAATCTAATAAGGCGCACACCCATGTTTCCGAGTGAATATTCACTCAAGCGAATAATTTCTGCAGTTACCATTCTGCCACTCAAACTGTAAATAAGTAAATTAATAGGTAGTTATTTGTTATTATTTAATCGAGATGCCAGTAGTTATTACATATAAATGATGATTTGCTCTAGTAAACTCTTTTCATGTTAGGTAGGTATTCTTTAACATGCACATTATTTCTTTAGGATGTTATTTCAAATGAACATTTCTAAAAAAGGTAAAAAATGCTAGATAACAAAATAAACATTGGTATATACATTGGCAGCGACAATGATAAAATAAATGGACGGGAAATAAGCGCACGGATTTAGAAGACTACATGTTGAGCGCCGGCTCTCCACTCGCGTCAGTCATACTCTGTCATTGCGACATGCGAGCCGTACGATACGACAATACAAACTTCTAATACATGTACATGTGTTCTCTTTTTGTCATGCAGTAATTAGATTCGCTATCTCTACTTTCTGGCAAATGTAATATGCATACTTTTAGCTAGGTATGCTTGATTGTGTTGACTTGTTAATTTTGAACGATTTGCAAGCGCTGGGCCCGTCCATTTCGTTATCAACGTCGCTGGTATAAGGTAGGTATTATACAAAAACGTTAGATAAGCCTATTTTGGCGCAAATATGCTTGTTTCCATTTTAAAACAATTCTCATCTTCGAGAAGACGATAAAATACTTTATATTAGTTTATTGGACGTTTGTAAATAACTAAGAGTATTTATCTCCTTCTATCCTTTGTCCCGGTGATTTTCTCTTCGAGCCAGGGAGCGAAGTGGGTGACGCGGGAGTATACTCCGGGGAAGCCGGCTTCAGCGCACTTCTTGCCGTAGGAGACTACGCCGATCTGGTACATCGGCGTTGTTAGGGCTTGGCTGTTGTACTGCGGAGAGAAAGGTACAGTTTAAAAAAGTAGATATTTATTTATTTAAAGGCGCTTACAACAGATATTACAGACATTAATTGAATGGTAGTAAATGGATAGTTACATGTTGAAATGTTAGATCTATCCTATGAATCAAATAGTAACTAAACGACATGGTTAAAACAGTGGACAACGATGGCAATTATTACCTATTCATTTTTTTAAAATGTTTATGGTTTTAACAACCCAACTGCACTGTACAAAGGCAAGGTATTACAACGCTTGCCTTAAGCTGTGTCCAGTAGGTACGCCAAACCTGGTATAATGCACAAATTGGCCATCAGTGAGAGTGCAAGGTACGCTGGCCGACTGGTAGTACTAAGCAGGCTTAAGAGGGAATCCGGTCTGCGAATCTCCATACACACGTTTTCCCCTATTTTTTTCCTGGATAAAGCCTCTAGAGCAATCATATTTTTTTAATAAAGTCTAGGTCTACTGTAAACATGTTACAATACAATCATACAACACCCAGACGTAGAAAACACATTTATGTCCTTCACATAAATGTTTGTTTTGGGTGGGAATTGAAAAGAGAGAGCTCAAAAAGATGGCTCCAGGCCTTTGAGCTCTCATAGCAGACACTATACTGAGCTATAAGTACGTATTACTATTAAGTTTTATGTGCTACTCGTATAAGGCATTGAAAAGTGCGTGAAAAGTGAATAACAGCTTAGAAAGAGTAACGTATAAGTAAAGCTACTCACGATGGGCTGCATGAGCGGCCCCCCGCTGTCCCCCTGGCAGGCGTCCTTGCCCCCCTTCTTGAAGCCGGCGCACAGCACGCGCTCGTCGATCTTCTGCGCCTTGTACTGCTTGTACGCCTCCGCGCAGAACTCGTTGCTCACCACCGGCAGCTGCAGGACTTGCAGGTGAGTCGCCGCGGGACCGCCTGACACCGAAAACATATTGTAACTTATACGCGTAGTTGCACCATGGAAATAAATAATGCTAAGTAAATGCAATGGTTTTTGAACATGTTTTTTCGTATTCTCGGCAAAATTGTAAGACGCAAGTTAACTCTGCATAAACGCTTATCTAGAAATTACAAATGGCAATACTGTTTTTGTTGTTATTTTAATAAGTTTATGCTGTAATAAAGTAATTTTTATTTTTAATCTTTTTTCAAACTTACGGAACTCTGTGTCTCCCCAACCGGCGATGATGGGGTTGTACCGCTCAAAGGTCATGGTGCGCAGGGACAGCGCGCGGGGGAGGCAGATCGGCTTGATCAACTCTGAAAATAATCAGATTAAAAGATAATTAAGTCTTGGTTTGACTGCAAAATCACAAATGTATTTTTGGACGGCCGTGACGCAGCGATAGCGTTAAAAAACAAATATAAAAATACGGTATATAAGTACTTATGTGGTGTTTCTTAAAAGCGTTGACCTATCCATTAATGTTGCCTTTTAGTACAGGTTTTTTGCTAAATTCCGAGTTACATGATCCATTTCGTATGGGGACACGATTTTTTTCTCATCGTGAAGATATAGCTTGGTGATAGATAAAGTACTGTATCGTAATACGACGTAGCTCTCACGGTCAAGTTGAAAATCTGCTGCGAAAATAGGGTGTTTTGGCAGTCTCACTTGAAAATTAGTTCCCTTTCCAGGCTAAGGCGAGTACATCCTTTTCGACCACACTGTCACTTAACATCGATAAAGTTGAGGTATAACCACCTAGCCCATCAACCATGCGGGTGGGGCATTTGAAGACAACGAAGTGCCTTCATTGCTAAGCAACAATAGGTCTGCTACATCCCCTCATCATCATGAGCCAGAAGATGTCCAATACACGACGAAGGCCTCCCCTTAACTTAATATGGGGCAAAATGCTCGTCACCGTTAACTGAGAAGACGCTGCTGGTCGTCCTCCGGTGGCTCTGATCAGTTTTAGGACATAGCCACCCAGGTCCATGTCGCTACATCCCATGGTATATGCAAAATAATCGTATCCTTCAAATGCTAGTAAAGAAGCTAGGCACGAATTTACTTTGGGGCGAGTTTACAATGAGCCGTAAACACTACACAGCAATGCTCTAGGCTTTTTCTAGGGAAGACACGTTCCTTCTAGGTTCATAACGCTACTTAAGATTAGGTAGATTGACTACCTAATGTTAAGTAGTGTTACGAACCTAGAACCCCTGACCCGGGTGGACGATCAATAATAAAACTTAACATACATAAAAGTAACCTGGTTGGACCTGGGTTGGACCAAAACCACCGGAGCACGGGACGGGATCTCAATTAAAGGTAGTAGCATTCTGCGATCCCCAAGCCACCTGTCAAGCGTGGCAATTATGGAAACTTATTAACGAGAGGCCTTCGTCAAGGAGTGGACGTCTTCTAGCTTATAATGAGATATACTTAATATGTTCAGTGAAATAGCTCTAATTATATGCAAAGTAGAGTAGGGGGTACGAACCAGTGAAGGTGACCTCCCGTTCAAGCACGAGCACGGCGATGTCGCTGGTGAAGGCCTTGGCGTTGTACTCCTCGTGTTTGACCTTCTCCTTGATGAGCACGTCCAGCGGCGTGGCGCCCTCGTCCTCCCGAGCCAGGTCTAACTCGCCCAGTCGGACCAAGTACCTGGAAACACGAGAACAACGTTACAGATGACGTTACTATGTTTATTGACTGTTTTTATTTTCAACCGACTTCGAAATAATGTGTGAACGGCCTTAATCTCTGCCAGTTGCACTGCAAGACATAATCTCCTTGGGCAAGAAGTGATAATTACCTACCTATTGTTTCAACAGGTAATTTGTTTGCCTCTACCAAGATGATAAATGGCAAATATGTAAGCAAAACCGGTTTGTTAGATGATCAATGAATGAAATAGATTGCGAGCTAACGGTCAATCTATAAGGTCTATCTCTCGGTCACTGAGATAAAAAAGCTCAAACTATCAGATTCAGATTTCTATTTGGCACATTTCCTGCTCGAAAATATAACCCTTCAAAAATCGTCTTAGTGATTTTTGGTGGGTTATATGTATTTTCTTTATCAATTAGTTGCTGAAAAATAGGAAATGGTCGTGACATGTTAACAGTAAACCTAGATTTTATTTGAAAAGAAATGATTGCTTTAGAGAGGCATTATCCAGGAAGAAAATAGGTGAATACGTTTGTATGGAGAATAGGCTAGATGACTGGTTTTTTTTATTGACCTATCCTAATGTGGCCCATAAATATAGCTGATTAATGAAAAGAAAATTAAAATCTGATCAAAAATAAGCAACTTATAAGCATTTTAATATCATGCTAGACAGAGAGGCGAAACAGCAAATCGTGACGTCACTTGTCAGGACGCCATATAAATTCTATTCTGACAAGTAAGGCGTGACGTCATTTTTTGTTTTGTGGGAAAGGGACAGAGTTGTCTTTAACAAAAACTTTAAACGCTCATATATCAGAACATTATTAACCGATTTAAATAATGTTTTCAATTCCCATACTATATTTACTTAAATTCTTCATCAAAGCTATTGGTTTCAACGATTTAAACATCAGTCATCTACCCTAATAGGGTAGACCGTGCCCCTCTTAAGGTCGGTCTAAGTATTTAAGGTTCCGTACCAAAATAGTAACACCCCTCTATAAAGGGAGGCTTTCGTCCAGCAGTGGACGTTTTATGGCTGACGACGACGACCAAAATAGTAAAAGGCAGTCTTGTGTATAACTTCACTTCACTTCGGTATAAGTTTTTTATGCGATGGAGTGAAAAGGCGAGCCAGACGTTCGCCTGGTAGTAAGCATCACGCCTGCCTATAACAGTAGCAGTGCAAGAATTGAGAACTTGCGAACAAAATCCTGAATCGCACCAAAGAGAATTTAACACTACGTTATACATCGCACTGCACTGCGTTCGTCACCCTAAGATATTACTGTCAAAAAGAAAAATCTCTTCAAGCTCAGTAGTTTCTGTGGTATACAAAAAAAAGTTTGTCCGTCTATACGTCACAGCTAATTTGTTATGAAGATGTGAATGCATAATTAAAATTAGTAATAATTAGTAGGTAAGCTGTCTAGAGTCAGCTCTTTATCCAAAACGCAATGTACTCAATTGAATTTACATCGGTATAAACCGACAAATTGTTATTCGTTTTTTGCCCTTCAAGGACTCTTGAAACGTACTAAAACGTGCTATAAGTTAATTATTTCAATTAGTGAACCGGTGTTACATGAAAGATCTGAGTCTTCTTAAAATGAGTTAGTTGATGCGTTGATTGAAGTAAGATGATTTGTTGCTATATTGATTGATAGGTTGGATTTGGATCTTAGGATATTATACCCATAGATGAAGTAGAAAGACTCGCGCACCAGGGGTTCCGTGCCACCACACAAAGATTTAAAACAAAAACTTGACAAGTACCTATTAATAAAATCAAAGACCAACATCAAACTACTTTTTTACATACCTACGTATTTTCCAATTAGTTTTCCTGATACTAGAATTAGATAATTGATTATGGCTTACACATATAAACGCCAATTTGTCATTTTTTTAATCATGTATACATGATTGTAAAATATTTATGGAGAATACCCAGAACATATTACTATGATGGGTAAAGCACCAAGATGACCGCGATGGCTGTCATTACTGGAGGATAAATTTTGAATTGCAACACTTATGCACTTATCCCATAATAGTACATTATGATACGAGTGTGCTATGTTGGTCATTACACTAGAGGCGGTATTATGCGCGCGAGCCGCAGGCGAGCGCGATAAGGAAGCCGAGAGCGTAATGACTAATAGCACAAGAGTTCCATACGACTGTTTTCGTCACACTTGCGAGGAAAAAACAATTTTTTTTTGATAATAATCAACCACACAGCGAAAACATCAACAAACATTTGCGGAAAATGGCGCCCAAACCAGCAATGCGCGCGCAGGTTGACATTTACTTCAGCGGCATAAGAACTCTTTGTTGGTATTACAAAAAAACTGTAAGTATTACCCGGCTATATTAAGAGTCCTTCGTATACATACGTCAAATTGCAGTCACGTAAAAAGTTGACTTTACCGGGTTATACCTATTATAGTACAAGTGCCGTAATGTAAAGTAAAAAGCACGCGTGTGTAATAGCTTGGATTATGAGCCTAAAACCGATGCAATAAGATCCACTTTACGAGCAAGTGTGATGAAATAGTACATTATGATACGAGTGTGCTATGTTGGTCATTACACTAGAGGCGGTATTATGCGCGCGAGCCGCAGGCGAGCGCGATAAGGAAGCCGAGAGCGTAATGACTAATAGCACAAGAGTTCCATACGACTGTTTTCATCACACTTGCGAGGAAAAAACAAACTTTATTGATAATAATCAACCACACAGCGAAAACGTCAACAAACATTTGCGGAAAATGGCGCCCAAACCAGCAATGCGCGCGCAGGTTGACATTTACTTCAGCGGCATAAGAACTCTTTGTTGGTATTACAAAAAAACTGTAAGTATTACCCGGCTATATTAAGAGTGCTTCGTATACGTACGTCTAATTGCAGTCACGTACAAACTTGACTTTACCGGGTTATACCTATTATAGTACAAGTGCCGTAATGTAAAGTAAAAAGCACGCGTGTGTAATACCTTGGATTACGAGCCTAAAAGCGATGTAATAAGATCTACTTTACGAGCAAGTGTGATGAAAAGGTGTAATATAGTCCGATCAATATTTATAAACTAGCTGCTCTCCGCGAGTTCGCCCGCGATGATGAAGAATAGTGTTAGTGATGATGACGAGCAACTGACTATGTTTTAATCCGAGGCATAAGCTATATTATGTGTCCCAAATTTCATCCGAATCCGTGCAGCTATTTCAGCGCGAAGAAGAAATTAAACATACATACATACACACCGACAAACTTTCGCATTTATAATGTTAGTGTGATGATATCACAAAAAATATCGGTTGTAGGTACCATTTTTTTTCTGATCGTACCATTCTGGCCGCCAAAGAGGTTCTAATAGTTTTATTTTAGAAAAATGCTGATTGTCTTTTGTTTTTTTTATACGACAGCTTTATTTTTAGTTCAGCTACGAATCGTATATTAAAACTCAACCGTAACCTACGATTGAGTTACGATATCTTAAGTAGCATTTTGTAAATACGAAAATGCGTAGTACCTATTCGGGCAAAACTTATTTACCCTGAAACAAAAGATTAATAAGATTTCAACATTTTATTTGTAGCCGACCGTCTGCAATTTAAACAGATAAAATTTCATTATATTAGTGAGACAATTAATAAATGTTGATTTGTGGTACGTTTTTGATATTATTTATGGTTTATGGTATCGTCTAGTCCTAGTAATCCAGTCGGTTTGTCCGGGACAGAACATGAGCTGTTGGCACTCACAGAAATTCCGTACACGATCATACACGTCAACCGGCTTATAGATAGATAGATAGATTAACTCTTTAATGTGTACACACCAAAAGAAATGATAACAGTCATGATGATCATAACAGAAAAAATATCTTAAAACTAGTGAATATAGGGAATCTTTTTTTTTTTAGGCATAAGCCTTTATTAACTACAACAAACTACAAAGACTACTTAGCCTACTACACAACAAAAAACAAAAGGATTGTATCCAGGCCGATGAAAGTCTAGAGACAATCCAAATGCTCAAACCCACTACCAGTCGGCAGCGTACCCAGCATGCTGGCGGCATTGCCACGCTGGATGGCAATGCTTATGCGTTGAGCCAAATAAACGCCAGCATTTTGAACACGCGTCGCGTCGACCAGGCGCTCGGATATGTTTTTGAAAAGATAATGGGCTCCCGGTCCCCACGGACCCAATGTCTCAACACCAAACGGCCCAAATATGTAACCTCTGCCGAGGTTAGCATATTTGCGCCGCTTGTGCCGCTCCGCCGAATTTGCCGCCGCACCAGCCCTACTCTGTGTCTATAGGGAAACCATAAAATAATATGAATATGGGGTTAAACTAGTGGGTATAGGGAATCTAAAAATATTTTTAAGTAGGTAATAATAAATCTCCCTACCTTACCCTAGTTAATCCCCCAACAGGAAATAAAAATACAATAAAAAAAATCTTCATAAAGATTAAAATTAATTAAATTTCCGTTGGGTCACAAAACTAATTAACCAGAATGGAAATCAGTAAGAAAAAATTTCAACAGTTTCAACGTTTTCTGAATGCGCTCAGCTTACGCATTTATTGTACAAGAAAAGGGGTCAAGAATAATTCAATAAGAATATATAATATATTTGTACCTATTTAATAGTTTAAATATAACATATGCATTCACAGTAGGCGTGATGTGACAGGGTCAACTTGTCACCTCACATTATGTAGTGGTCAGACAGACTACGTAACCGGATTCTAGCTTCGGGAAATCAAATGTTATTTATTCTCGGGTTGTATTCTCGACTGATATATACATATACATGTATAGGTACGATTAAAAAAATAATGTAGATAAATGATTAAAAAAATATATTATTCGGTCACTTAGACCGGATTTTGTATTTTTTTAATTCTTTATTTCACACATAAATACATAACGAATGTACAAAAGGATGACCTAATGCTAAAGCATTTTCTACCAGTCATCCCCGCGGTTAAAGAGATGGAGATTTTAGTATTGAGAAACGGGTTTGCCTTTGATCACCATATCACTGAAGAGAGAAGTAACGCTTTCACTGGTCAGTGGCCATCATGCAGTCTACGATAGAGCGATGGAGCCCAAGCTTTGCTAGGGGTAGTAGGAGGGCTAGCCTAGAAGAAACCGATTCTCTCGCGACTCGAAGACGACTGTGTTGTGACGTTGTGTTGGTTGTAATTATCGGGGAACATACACTCGGGCAGCGCATTCCACTGTTAACAGTTTGCACAATTAAAGTGGAATTAAACCGTAAATAATGGTTACTCGTAAATCTGTTTATCTTTGCAAGTAATAGTAGGTAGTTCGTATGTATAATGTTAAGGCGGTCAAGCGTCATTGGGTACGCCCACTCATAAAACTTGTAATTGCATTCTAAATTACTTTAGTTCAGCATAATGACAACTGACGGATGTGTTATTTATTATTACCTACTCTATACAAGGACGTTCTTTTTAATAATTGGATAAAGTATTTATTTATAAGAGAAAAAGCTGAACATGAAAAACGATTTTAAAACACCTAAACTTTATTTCAGTATTTTGTTGCTTTGGACGTGGCAGCACGCCTTACACCTTACACCCCTTGAGAAAGGTCACTCAATTAAACGTGGATAATATCGTATAAATAAAACAGAAATGTGTCAAAACCAACCACGCTGTAAATTATACTTGATGTGTGCTATCCACTGAGAGAGAAGTGAATAGAACGGAAAAGTGACGCGTTGCGCTAGCCCGGGCATACGTGCAGATGCACGTATGTATAATAGGTATATTATATTTTTTATGAGAATACTCAAAAAGACAATTCAAATATATGCGTAGGAAACCAAACCACATTGCATAGTAATTATATCTATTTCAAAATGTAATGTTAATGTTACAATGGCATTTCGAGGGTTATACTTCAAATGTGCGACCATTGATTGGCACATCTTATGTAGTGACAATACGATTATGTATGAAACTGGCGACAGTGGTTTTCCGTACAATTGCTTTACAACATTGTTTTGAAAGTCGTTCTAACCTAAGAAGTACGGCATTCGCTTTTTTGAGCTTTTTTTTTCCGACACTGGAACTACCGGGGTTAATAAAACAGTTTTTCCTATCTGCCCGGTAACGGGACGGAGGTACCGGGGTGAATGGGACCAAGTCGAGAGTAAGAGTTATGAATAGTAATACAAGTGAATGCTCACAGGTCGTTCTCGTGGTTGTGGACGCAGTGCGCGGCGGTGAGCACGTGCCGCGCCGACACCAGCGACCCGCCGCACAGCCAGCGCGTGTCGGAGCCGCGCCGGTACCCCAGCAGGGCCATCCACGGGAACGCGCCTGAATCATCGAATAAACGACAAATCTAATTAAAAAAAATATAAACACGACTGGCCTGCCAAAAAACGAACTAAAAAGTAAAACAAAACAAATTTCACATTTGAAAATACAGACCCAATTTAAGAAAACTGACGTGGTTTTGACACATTTTTGTTTTATTTATACGGGAATACTCACGTTTAATTAAATCGGATGTGATCGAAACTATAGTCGGAGTATCCGATTTAATTAAACGTGAGTATTCCCGTATAAATAAAACAAAAACGAACCCTGAAAACTTGTTATGAGAATTTTGGAATCCCCAAGCCACCTGCCAAGCTTGGGGATTATGGGTCTATTAAGGGGGCTTTTGTCCAGCAGTGGACGTCTTCTGACTAATGATGTACTCACCGAGTTTAGCGTTCTCTCCTCCCACGACTCTTCCCAGTGAGCTGTTGCTGACCCCGCAGACCGGAGGCTCCGGCAGCTCCACGAAGTCTCCACCGTCAGGGCTGGTCTTTGGAGACGCGGAGGGCACGGGGGCAGCGGTGGTCGTGGTGGTCGTGCTTGTGGTCGTGGTTGTGGTCGTGGTTGTCGTGCTGGGGGGTGCGGTGGATAAGCCTTGAGCTGGGCAGCACACCTGAGACAATTTCATGAAAGATTTAAAAAAAAGTAGCCTATCAGCTCTGGTTCCCATATATAGTACAAGTAAGTTTTGTTTAGTTTGGGGCTATATGGCGCTGCGTAAAAATGTTCACCCAATATTTATTTATTATTTAATGTTAGTACTTTTACAGAGAGAGAGAGACTAATGGCGGTAGGTCACGCCCCTCAGACATGAGGAATACGACTCAAAGATGGAGAACCTAGGGAGGACTTTCTTCTGAAGTTTTATCCGAGCCGAGAGTTCAGGCATAGCGTTAAACTTACAAAGTTCTTGCCCATTACTTCACGTTCACGCCTCAAGAAGTAAGAACTGGTAACGGCAAGAGCCAAAGAAAAAGTTACAATACCTTAGGGTTGTTCCCCTCGAAGCCGCAGTGCGCTTGGCGCAGCATCCTGGCCACAGCTGGGTTGGTCCTGGACTCCTGCAGGACCTGGACGAACGGCTTGCAGCTGTACAGGTTGATGCAGCTACCCAGGTCTCCGTCGATCGTGGTGCAAGGCTGACCTGGAGAGTACGAGGGGTAGGTGAAGTATGGCGGTATGTTCAGCAGTATCATCATTAAACACCGGAGGACGGCCAGCAGCGTCAAGTGGGGCAAGTTGATATATGGAGGATATATGGAGGATGGGAAAAGTCTGCATTGTCGGAAGACCTAATAGACTAATAGCAGCGCGAAATACTAAACTTGATAGATTGGACTACGGTTGCTTTGCAATCTCGGCGGGGGGGTTATCGCCCCTCCTTGCACCCCCCTAGCGACGCACATGATGGCAACCCCTATTAAGGGGCCTTCTTCCAGTAGTGGACGTTTGCTGGCTGTGAGTGATCACTGATTATGATTATAAAACATATTCCCGTATAACACCGTCACTTTTGTCTTCAGTCGGGGAAAAATAGCAATAACGGATTGTGATTTGTGGTTTCTTGGTATTAAATTAACATTAGTCTAAGCAAAAAAAACATAATCACAGTTTTTTGAACTTTTCGAACCGGATTCAGAGTTGTATTGGCATGTTTTTAGTATCCAAGCCACATACGAGTCAGTAAACCGCATACATTCGTTAGATTGACATTGTGTTTTATTGTTATGCGCAGACGCATGTAAAAACATGTTTTAGGATGTACCTAAGTCTGTGTTACACGGCGAGCTTACCAGCGGCCTGTACAAGGTGGCCTCGGTGCGGTGGTTTATTATAGGCGTTTACATTAAAATATAAAAAAAGAATGAGAACATAAAAATATATCAAAAGTTAATTATTTTATTTTATAATTATTATTCTGTTAAACTTAAAAACTTAAGAAATTAAATAAATATGTGAATAATATTAATAATTATATTTTATATAACTAATAATATTAAATATTATTAATTTTCACATTATTTTAAATAAAAAAGTAAACAAATGCATATGGTAATAAATAACAATAATAAGACGCGCTTTCCATAGGATAATTGGCCTGGTACACATCCTTACCAAGCTATCCCTAACGGTAGGGATAGGTGGAAAAAATATCCACTTAGATCTACCGGTAGCGATAAGTGGAAAGCTTAGTCCACTTAGCCCTACTAAATAAAATAAATTGAATGAATAAAACACCACCATTAAACCTTTGCCCAGTAGTGGACAACACAACACAGGTTAAATAATTTGCCCTGATTCTGTTCTGTACCGATGCGTTTAGGTACAGTTTAGATGGGTCGCGGTCGGGAGATAGGACGTCGCGTCGGAGGAAACCCCTTGTTCTTTGATCCAAACCAAGGTAGGTATCTTTTACACATAAACAATACCGTCCAATCTAAATAGACTCATGACCTATGCGATGACCACAACCTTGTGCGATATACTGTAGTAACTACGTCGTATGCTGCGGAGCTGTCGTTAGATTTTTTTTTATTATTGAGGAAACAGCAATGTTTTTCACAAGCTGTGGTTTAATTAAGTAGTTGAACCACAGCTTGTGAAAAACAGTGTAAGTTCGGCATTTTACATAAAGCGATCTTATAGATAATAATCTATAAGATCAAGATGTTGTTCAAACGTTTAATAGAAATATTTTGAAATTTATATATGAAAATTTGAATTCTGAATCTTTATATCTCTCTCTTTATATTCTAATTATTCTCCCGATAGTTCTAAATCCCCATGTTTTCACTGTAGGTAGGTATATAGTTTGCTATAATAAAGCGTTTTTTCTACAAATATAACAGTCTACCTAGTATATAGGTGTTCTTGTGAAACACCAACAACCAACTCTCTGCAAGCTCATAGAGTACTTACTCAGTACAGTAACTAGACATAGGTAATTATATGTATCCTCTAAGCTGATATATAAAGAGGGAAAGTTTGTAGCATTTCATGCCACTGGCTTTTAGGCAGACGAAAACATCATGAAAAAAACAACTTACGTGCGGAGAAGAAATTCAATGGCGTATGTAAACGTATAGTGTTAAATTATCTTTGGGCGTATGTGAATTCACCAACCAGGAACTAGGGCCAGCTTGGTGAATAAGGCCTAATTGCCCTTTAAAGGTAGGCCAAATCCAACAGTGGACTTTAATTAAAATGACTGATAATGTTTATTAAAGTTTGTGACTTTGTTCGTTTGAGGTAATCTTTGGAACAATTGATCTGATTTACATTTACTTTGCAGCCGTAGAAATATACTTTCCCTGAGTGCTATTGACTATCCGTCATATTATGCATTAAATTGTAAAACGTATTTTAAGTGTTTTGTCAATTTCTTTCGATTTACGAATTGAGTTTGAAAAAAGAAGTCAACACTTTTTAACAAAATTAGGTTTGAAATACGTTTTAGCGTGTAGACATGTAATAATAATGATTATTATGTAAAAAAAAATATATTACTAGCTTTTGCCCGCGGCTTTGCCCGCGTAGTAATGTTGAATACTGGAATTCGGTTAAATCGGGGCCCAACTCAATTGAATCACTAAAATACGTATATTATTGCATTTTTTCCAAGCCGCTTGCAAGTCTTTAAGTTTTCTTGAGGATGACCAAATTTGGCATGTCGCGTTTGCAACACTTACTTCAAAACAAAGCCGTCTTGTTGAATTTTAAACAGACAGACAGATGGACATGACAAACTTATAAGAATTCCTCGTAGTACTACGGAACCCTAAAAATTTCTGCTAATGACGCTATAGTTAATAAAAATAAATAATAATAAATATCGCAGGACATTTTTTCACACAGCGCCATCTAGCCCCAAACTAAGCAAAGCTTGTAATATGGAACCTAGATAGCTGATAGAATACTTATATACATTTTTTTTTTGTAAATACATACTTATAATACATACTACACCCAGACACAGAACAAACATTTATGTTCGTCACATAAATGTTTGCCCTTGGTGGGGATCGAACCCACGCCCTACAGCTCTGAAGGCAGACACGCTACTGCTGAGCTATATGGCAGTCGAAGTAGTTGCCGGGGCCTTTGACCCGAAAGATTACAATATTTCTTTGTAGACAACGTTTTTGATTTTTTTGTTGGAAGGTGCTAAAATAGCCAGGCTTTCAGGGGAGCTAACTCGCGAGCAAGCCACATAGAACTGACCATGCGAAAAACAGTCCTGCCTTAAATCAATACCAGCGTATTTTAAAGTTTGACCCTGAGCCTTATTGATGGTCATGGCAAAACAAACTTTTAGAGGAAATTGAAGCCTTTTGGAGTCATAAGGTAAGTCACTGGGAATCATGGGAATACGCGGCACAAACACTGTTTCGCCATGGGCACACCCAGTCAAAATGATGGCCTCAACCAGATTACGATGCAGCATTTTTACTTGTAACCCGGTTCCATTACACAATTTGAGTGGTCTTAAATTCCGAAGGAGCATGACGGGTGTACCTTTCTTCAGGATAAGCCTCTGATATGGTAGCCCCGCTGGTCTTAATGAATTTAAAAACTCAACTGGATAGTTTACAGCATCATCATTATTGCATACCGTATCAACAGAGTCAATGAAATGAAATAAGCTTAAGCAGAAAAAGTATGATAACAAAGAACGTAAAAAGATTACCAAAATATCGCAAGAATTACGAAACTTCGATAAAATACAGTGCTGCACTGATCGCTTAGGTAGACTCGGTGTGGGTTGGAGTGGGGCGCGCTCGAGGTACAGCGCGTCATACTCGGGTTTTAACGTATCTGAGCCGACGCGGGATGGACGTTTCGAAAGCGCTGTGCTTGGTGCGTGCACCGGATCAAGTACATGTGTTTAAAATATTTATCTTCTCACGCATAAACACTCGATTAGCTAATCTATAAATATAAAAAAAAAAACAAATGAAAAACTGACCCGTGGCCTTCCAGTTTTGAGATTGTTTGAAAATTCTGAAACATGTTTATGTTTATTTTATCTTATCTCTATTTATAAATAAATAAATAAATAAATCTCTTAAGTCAAAAAACTTAACAGCCTTAAATGAATGGTTTCGGCAAAATGGTATTTTAATGATACATTGAACCTCTTGCGAATTTTTCAAAATCGTTGCTGAGTGTGCGTTTCTCTGCATCAGCCCTTAACACTAATGGTATATCGGCCTACCCTGATTGGGTCATATTCACTACGCTGGTACGCTGGGCTACTACCCAGTGCAGGTTGGCGGATTCACATACACTATCGTATTTCTTCTCCTGAAATATGAAGGTTTCCTCATGATGTTTTCCTTCACCGAAAAGCCAGTGGTATTAGCCATGCGTAAGTTTCAAAGAACTAATTGGAACGGGCTCGCCCGGGTTCGAACCCGCGACCCCAAGAATGTGAGTCGAGCTTGATCTCACTGAAGCACACAGCTTGAGCTGAGTGTAAGTTTACACCACTCAAAATTTAGTTTAGGCATTTAAAAGTAAGTTAATTTAATATTAAAAATTAATTTAGCAGCTTAGGCTGTACAGTATCTATAATAATTATGTCCGTCAAACAGTCGTCTGCGTGGACCTACAAAAAAATAGCCTATGTCCGTTTCCGAACCTTATGTTATAACTACCTATCCAAAAATGCAGCTCCATCTGTTCAGCCGACCAATAAATACGCCCATCCCCGTCCCCATTCCCAGCCTCATCCCTATAAGCGCCCCCTTCCCCATCCCCATCCCGATACCAAATGTCATTTTAATATGAACACGCCCATCCCCGTCCACATCCCCGTTCCCTCTCTCATCCCCATCCCGAACCCCATCCCATCCCCACCCCATCCCGATTTCAACTTTCATCTTATTATGGACACGGCCATCCCCGTTCCCAGCCTCATCCACATCCGCATCCCATCCCCACCTGTCCCCACCAAATCCCCACCCATCCCCACCCCATCCCCATCCCCACCCCATCCCCATCCCCATCCCGATACCAATTGTAATCTTAATATTAAAATGCCGATCTCCGTCCCGTCTCCGTTCCCAGTATCATCACCACCCCCACCCCCATCCCCACATCTATCCCCATCCCTATACCAAATTTCATTTTAATATGTACAGCCGTTACAAAGTTAAGCAGAGAAACAAACGTACTATCACTAAAACTTAGTTTTTTTTTAATACTAACGGGAGCTGATTTTGAAAAAACTGTGACACCCGTATCTTCTTATTTTTATAGTAGAATATGTATACCAAGTTTTGTATCAATCGAACCAGAGAATAAAAAGTTTCATACAAACTTTAACACCCCATTTAACCCCCTTCGGGGTTGATTTTCGAAAAATCCTTTCTTAGTGGGCGTTTACACCTCTCCAAAAACATACCCTCCAAATTTCAAGTCTCTACGTTTAGCGGTTTGGGCTGTACGTTGTCTATATGTCAGTCAGTCAGTCAGTCAGTCAGTCAGTCAGGACATAGCCTTTTATAGTTATAGATTTAATTCATAAGGAGTGTTTTATTACGTTATATAAATTATATTGTGATGCCACGTCACAGCAACGCGTGGTCGCGTACAGCTAGTAAATAAGTAGTAATAAATATTAATATGTAACTTGGAATTCACGACACATGTATAATACCTTGACGTTGTCACTCTACCGGTTTAGATAGACAGGTAGATACACAATACCTACACCCAATGTCATGGCAGGTCACACTCACAACGGTCACTCAATTACACGAGTTTGGGATCATTAGATTCTACACGACTGCCCAAACAAGGAGTTAAATGTTTTCAGGGTTCATGCATGAATTTCTTTATTGCACCATAATAACTCATACAGGGCTAATTCTAATCAGTTAACATCCTTTTAAGGGCATATTCTGTACATCAAAACAAACTTTTACTATGAATGGGGACAACATTGAAATCGCAAAAAAAAAAACATCTGTTCCATACAAAGAGTTCATCGACCTTGGGCAAAATAGATGGAACAGCTGATTATTTTTTTGCGATTTCAATGTTGGCCCCATAGTAAAAGTTGTTTGTTTTGATATACAGAAAGGAACTAACTGATTAGTTGGATGTTTATGGGGTCTCGTTAGAATCCTTGCAGCATCCCAAGTTACACTGGCTATATATTTTTGGTATGGGTGTCGTATTTATATATATTTTTTGAGAGTCATGGAACTAAAGTTGTTTTTAATGCTGTACAATAGTCGAACCGAAGAGGTTGTTAGCCAAATTACCAATAACCCTGTATAGTAAACTAGAAGATGAGTGTTTGAATAGGCGGGTTCTAGAGTGAAGACAACGCAACGTAAGACACTACCAACATAACATACATCATCATCATCATCAGCCCGGAGACGTCCACTGCTGAACGAAGGCCCTTAGACCGCCACACTGTACGACAACCTGCCATTTGCATCCACCGGTTGCCCGCCAATGTCGGTCAATGTACAATGTCGTCGGTCCACCTAGTGGGAGGCCTTCCTACGCTGCGTCTTCCGGTTCGCGGTCGCCACTCAAGAACCTTTCTTCCCCATCGGTTGTCAGTTCTTCGAGCGATGTGGCCTGCCCATTGCCACTTCAGCTTAACATACATACATACACGAAAACATTACTCCTCTTTTGGGCAGTAGTTTAAGAACAGCTGTTCAATTCATTTTACCAAGTAAGTTTAGGTATGTGTGATCCATCCTGGACCCGCACAATTGCTTAACAAACGCAAAACTAGCTGAATAAAAAACTAAAGTTTGAAATGGTAAATTCAAACTATCTCAACTCAATTGATTGGAATTTATGTATTTTTTGTATTTAATGAAGACACTTGCCGACAAAAGCGATCTTAAGATTAGATACAAATTGATGATAAATAGATAATTACGTAGGTGCTAAGTATGCAATGAACGGAAACGATGATAAACTGTAACATATAATGACCATTAGCCACGAGATGAGAATCTCATTGCAAGGAAATAAATATATACGCCGTGATTGAGAAGGCAAATAAACTGAATGCACTAGAAATGACAAGGTTATCCTTGTCATTTCCAGTGAATTCAGCTAATGATTTATTTCATGTAAAATGAAAATTGACGTATAAAAGACGACAATAAACAGTACATTAATCCAATTTCCGACGTAAATATTGAAAAAGCAATTAGTAAAGGATGAATAGCTCGGAGGAACTAGCTCTCTCATATAATCAAAGATGAATAGATAGCAGCATTAACTATGAACAAAGAGGTAGGAACCTCTATGACTATGAATAACTTTATGATCTTATTTTAAAACGCTATTGATAGACCAAGAAAGGTCATGAAATTTAGTCGCAGCACCAAGATGTCTATTAATCAGTATTTTTTTCATGAAGTTCGCAATATTCAAATCTGAATAGTAAAAAAAGTCCAGTGAAAATATCGAGTGTGTGATTCTGTGACAATACACAATTTTTTGGAAGTAACTGGTATTCTTTTTACAGAAATTGTGAAGAATAAAAATATTAGTATATAATTGTTATACACAACATTCAGATTTGACTTTATTAGTAGGTAACCTAAGTGTAAGTAGAAAAATAATAAAAGCATATTTACTAAAGACTGGAACAGGCTGGAAATTGAAGTTATTCCTGGACTCCGTATCAGGGAACGACACTGGTTTCGTTGTTTCCGTCGTTTGAAAAGGAGCTGACGTCACTGGTTGAGTGGGTTCGATCTTCGCTGGGGTGGTATTATCATCAAAGTTCACAGGGTCGTTCGGAACATCCACTTGAGAGTCAGGGATACCATTCTGGTTATTGTTTTCAACAAAGTGGACATTTTCTCCGTTTTCTGGTTGATTTTGTCCTTCACTGCCCTGATTTATTTGTTCTTGGTTGCCTTGCCCTGTAAATTGGCCTTGATTATTTTGCCCTGTGAATTGGCCTTCATAACCTTGCCCTGTCGGTCCCTGGTTACCTTGTCCTGTAAATTGGCCTTCATAATCTTGCCCTGTCGGTCCTTGGTTACCTTGTCCTGTAAATTGGCCTTGGCTATCTTGCCCTGTAAATTGTCCTTGGTTGTTTTGCCCCGTAAATTGACCTTGGTTGTCTGGACTAGTGAATTGTCCCTGGTTTCCTTGGTTGATAGGAGCTTCTTCCGGGAAGTTTGTGGGGAATGCTACAGGTCTCTGGGCAATGTCATTAGAGGTAGGGTACTGGTTACCCTGGTGACCCTGATTGCCCTGGTTGACGTCATTGGTTATAGGACGGTTGCCATGGTTACGGTTAGGATTTAAGATTCCAGATATGGTGTCTCGAACCAGGTTTGGGAATACGGTTATGTGCGACTGTCTGCGCTCTTCTCTTCTCGGGAAGAAACCTGTTGAAGAAACGAGGAAGGTTGAAATTTTTCAATGACATTTTTATTTCAGAACTATTATAATTCATAATTCGTTGCCATATCACACTTTTAGAAAGATCTTAACTTCGTTCTCCTAATCAAGTAATAACATGATTTTACAGTTAATTTACTATTTACTTATGTACTTTTAACACACAGTGGTATGGTTAATGCTTTATGAATTTTTAATACACATCACACCGGTAATAATTTCAAATATATTTTTGACAAAAATAACGTCGGTGGCTGGTTATTTGTTGTTGTTATATCTCAGAAACTTTTTAATTGCTTGACAGGGTAGTTATAGGTATTAAGAATCAGGGTCTTACTCAAATGATTACAATTATTTTATTAAATTACTAGAATTCTCCCGCGACTTCGTCCGCGTACGGAAGAAATTCGGCCCGCTCCCAAAATTCACCACTTTTTACCCCCTCCCCCCTCAACCCCCCTTCAACCCCCCTTGAATGAACTACCCAAATATCAATTTTCATCACTACAACTTCATAAACAAAGATCTTTCCATACAACATTGCACGCCCCCTTTCCCCCCTTAAATCGTCCCTGTCAATAAAATATTGGCATTTTATATTTTAAATGAACTATCCAAATCCACATTTTTGAAAAACAAAGGACTTTCATACAAACAAGACTTTCAATACAACCCCTTAGGGGTTGAATATCGAAAAATCCTTTCTTTATTCGTCTCGATGCGTAGGTACACCCCTACGCATCGAGACGAATACACTCTCCTAATTTCAAGTCTGTACGACCAGCGGTTTGGGCTGTGCGTTGTGTTTTCAGTCAGTCAAACAGTCAGGACAGAGCCTTTTATAAATATAGTTTTTTTTAGATATACTTAATGAAATTTGACGTGTAATTTTGGTGTTATCGATAAATCATTTGAATTTATTGGTGATGTTTGGGGTCGAGAGTTTAGGTCTGGGGGTCGGCCGCCCATGGCTTATCTATGTTTATAGAGTATAGTATTATTATCTCTGGTTTATACCGTTTTGTCCGTTTTGTCGAATTGTCAGGTGACCGGAATGCTGGCATGTATTTTGGCCACATAATTAGAATTTTAGCCAGATTTCGATCGACCATGGATACTTTAGTTACATTTTTGTATACATTATAGGTGTAATTAATTTCAAATTTATTTTAAGTAGTTTTATATTATTTGAATTTTATCTTTGCATAAAAATAAAACTAATACATTAACTTATAGTTTTCTTCGTGTCATAACAATAAAAAAATGGGTCCAGTAGACTAATTCAAAATATGCAATACTTCAACAGATCCCGCGGGCTCGGTTCGATCGGGACCAGAACCGGGGTAAGAACTCTACTTACGTGGCCTAGAGGTTAAACTTTCACATCTAGGGTACATTAAAGCAACAAAAAAATTATATAAATTTAAATAATAATCTTACTGACATTTTTAATAATATTACAAATTGGATGAAGGACCATAATCTTGACTTGAACTTTGCAAAAACAAAAATTATACAATTTAGGCCCTACCAAAAAACTCCTCTTGACATAAATTTTGTGTATAATAATATCAAATTAGAATGTGTTAACTCGGCTACACTATTAGGCCTAGAACTTGACTCACACTTAAACTGGAAAAACCATGTTCAAAAATTAAAATCAAAATTAGCTAGTTTTTCTTATGCGCTAACAGAACTAAAACGTGCTACCGACCTAAATACAGCTATAGCGGCTTACTACGCATACGCCTTCTCTTGGCTAAGATATGGAATCGTACTATGGGGAAACAGTGTAAATGCACCCGATCTATTTCCCGCTCAGAAAAAATGCATCCGAATTCTAGCCAACCTGAAAGCTCCTGATATTACCATAGTTAACTTCCATAAGCCTTATTTTATTAAATTAAAAATGTTATCATTAGTGTCTATATATATATTTGAAATGTGCAAATTCGTAAGAAAATACCCCGAATTTTTAAAAAAAGTTATTGATCGACAGCCTAACTCGAGATCCCAATACAAATATGACCTCATTGAACCAAAGTCAAATCTTGCAATACACAGTTCTAGCCCCAACTCAATGGCCGTAAAAATCTTCAATAAACTGCCTAACTCTCTCAAAGAAATAGAAAACGACGACTGTTTCAATAAACAAATAAAAAATATGTTAGAAGCGAAATGCTATTACACCCTTGACGAGTTTTTCAACGACAAAATTCTAATACCAACTAGTAAAATAGAGCGTTCTGCACCAAATGTTGCCATACCCTGACAAGGGTCATATGTATTACTGTAATATACACATGTTACTTAAGACCTGCATGTAGCCACATATGTTGCAATAAATGATTGAGTATTGAAAAAAAAAATCTATGCTCTTAATGTATGTATGTAGCATTAAACTTTGACATTGAATGCGAAACATACATTCTGGGAAATACCTAATAATCCAGTTTTATTAAAATTTTCGCACTCAAATAATACTTAATCATACGTAGGTTTCCGTAGTCGGGGCATTACCTACGCCGATTTTCCGGATATATGGCCACACGTGACTCCGGAATATTCGACTAATGATAGGTGATTTTAAACTGTTGATTACGGCTATTTTGGTTGTTATAAAAAGTTCAATGATCGTTGATTTACTTACTATTAGTTGACATTGAAAATTTATTTTCGTGTATTGCGAATATTTAGGAAGACAAGATAAAAAAAAAATCTTTCTTTTTATCATGGCTAATTAAGTCATTCTTTACTCGTATGTAAATAAAGTGTAATAAATATTTATTATTTATTATTATGAGTCATTTTACAAGCTTCAATATATATTGAAGCTTGTAAAATGACTCTGTTAAAAGTATTTAAGCTAACCATTATTAATTCTGAACTTTTCGCTCTTTTCTCATAAGGTTATCTAAACATCACTCCTATCATATTGATGTCAAGTAGTCAGCTTATAAACAGAGTTCCTCACAGTGCGTGTCAAGGAAAAGACCTTCCTTTTGTTGACGTCTATCATCTGACCGATATGGCGACCCTAAGCGGCGACCTAATATTACTGACTAGGGGCATAATAATATATGTCAATATAATATTACTCGTATCGAAGGCTGTGCACAGTTTAGGTACGAGTTTGTACGAACATGCCTTTGAGTTTGTATGGCCGTCCGGGATTCTTTGAAAGCGAAACTTCTGTTACATCTATGTGTATGCACTTTGGCCTATGGCAAAACCACTTTATATTTGCTGGAAAATACACTATAAAAGTGTATTTACAACTTCTCGTTTTTAACCCGCTCTCAAGTAGTAGGTATTTCTATAAACAGCTACATTACAATTTACGAATATAATTTGAATCTAATTAATTTACTATTTGTGTCATTCTTTTGGTGGCTAATTCAAAGATAGATTTATTTTTTAGTTTCTTACAATATACAAATGTTTATATAAAAATAGATTAAATAGACAAGAGCTAAGCTGCCGGGTCCTTGACAGTCCTAGGACTGCAGAGCGAGGAACGTCCTGAAAATGCGTGTCGTGTCACGGACCACTGCCTTTTGTATCTGACCCTTAACCCAACACCCAAGCGAGCGAGTCAAGCGAGAGCCTCTCGAGGCTCTTCGCTATAAGACCGTTTGGCGAAAGGATTATCGGGACAATGATCGTCAAGTCAATTAATTTAAGTTAATTTTTTAAAATTATTTCTTCGGTTTACACTAAACATTTTCTAATCTAATACAGTCAATCACAACGTGCAAATCGATACTGTAATTGTATATTTTTTTAGTTTTTTTACACATTATCTTAATGTGAAATGGGTGGACATCTGTTATTTTTGTGATACGTAAATCAACTTTTAACTAGGTACCTTACTTGATTTTTTGTATTATTAACTATAAACATTCAAGATAGGTATATAAACATATCTGCTGTAAATATTGTTGATAGGCAATTAAGTTCATAACATAGGTAATCATCTAGCTAGCGCATTAAAGTCATTTGTAATAACGATTATGATATGTTTTGCACATCATTGTTGTGATTAAATTTATAGGTACTATTAAGTTTGTTACCTATATAAAACACAAATAAGTTTCAGCCAAAAAAAGGTCCACTGCTGGACGAAGGCCTCCCCCTTTATAGGCAGGTGTTGCCATAATCCCCACGCTTGGCAGGCGGCTTAGGTTTTTGTTTTGTTGTTTTTAATAGTTCCTGGCCATGGATACTAGTCCTTCAGCCGAATACATTTTTCTTCATCGATCCTTCTTTCTCCAGTTAAATGAGTCGTAGTCACAGTCCAAGTCACACACAGTAAGTCACAGTCAAGTCCAATCATACCCTAGTAAAGTCGTGGCAACTTTACTACAAGCTTCTTCGGAGTATTGGAAACAACACGAAAAGACACGTTTCACTACATTATATCACTTGCCCACACTTTTGCTCGTAAATCGGCACTTAATGAATAAAACGCCACCATTTTTATGCATTAACACTCGAAAACACACAAGTTTTGGAAAATAATACAATGCAGCGACATGATTTTCTCGCGTTCCCGCCAAAACTCCAGGCGGCTTAGGGATCGCAGCGAACGCTGCTGCCCGTCCTCCGGCGGTTCTAGTTGCAGTTTTAGGACATACCCAGGTCCATTTATTTTTATTGCATGTCTACGAGAAAATAGCTATACCTACCTACAAATTTTACGTATTTATATAGATACCTATCTATATAATGTATCTCTCCGTGATGGAAAATCAGACAACAATTCTAGCGTAGGTCCATATATAGGCGGCTGTTAACGCTTTATTATGCCTACTAATATGGAACAATAAACTTTTGAATAATACGTTTTTTTATTTCTTATTCTGATTCTGAGATAGACTGTATAAGTACTACTATTATT
The DNA here is from genome assembly GCA_905404285.2 of Erannis defoliaria. Lineage (NCBI taxonomy): Eukaryota > Metazoa > Arthropoda > Insecta > Lepidoptera > Geometridae > Erannis > Erannis defoliaria. The sequence goes on along the minus strand of FR990066.1, from coordinate 1,272,335 downwards.
TTCTACAAACAATTTTAAAAGTATGATATTTATTTATTATTTATTTTATACAATCAAGTGACGAGACGAGCAAGACGTTCGCCTGGTGGTCACGCCTGCCACTAACAGTAGCAGTGCCAGAATTGTGAACTTGCGAACACATTCCTGCGCCGCACAGCACTGTGCTCATCACCCTGAGATATTAGATATTAAATTTCTTCATACCCAGTAATTTCTCTGGTATTTGCATAATAATTAATTATCGTCAATTATTTTGTAAATTTGATAAGTAATGATTTTCAATTATCTGACGGTAGCTGCTCCGCTTAGTTACTGGACTCTATATCTAATCTATATCTAAGGTGGCTAGAAAAGGCTTCAATATGCTTAATATGGCATCACACAACGACTTACCGAATTGACATAAACCCAGTTGCACAAACACTAAAAAGCACAAAAACACACAAAAAGACCGCGCCATAGTCACACAACACAAACTACACAAATGTCAAACGATTACGTTAAAATTAGAAATACCGGTTTGGTTTTTGCATTAAATTCACATCGGAACTTTTTTAATGGAACTTAACTTTTTTCGTACCAGTTCGCGTTTTTAGTAAAATGAGGATTTATTTTTTCGTAGTATGAGCATGGATTGTCTGCCGCGACTGAACGGTCAAGGCATGCTGTGCACAATATATAGAAATCTTGTGATACGAGGCTATCGAGCTACGTCATTACGTCCTAGTGGACGGAACTACGTGAGCCGAGATGAAAAGACCCCGACGACTTTTGACGCACAAAAAAGTTTCGTTGATTTTTTAGATGAGCGTAATCGAGTGGTACTTTGAGGTGTAAATAATCGAAGACTGGCACGTGTGGCGTTTATTCTATATTTAGAATGGTTGTCAAGTATTTGGTACACAAATTTATTTGTAAACATGAACGCGGGGTTTTGTACTGAGATATTATCAGGTTCAGTGAAGGGGTTGTCAGAGTGATTTCTCTGATCGCGGTAGCTTGCTTCCCAAATACCGGCGACACCCTGGTTATAACTACGTACTTTTTATTGGTTTTTTTTATTGATTATTACAAAGCTTTAATCGAAGATCTTTAACGGATATTTATTTATTTATTTAGTTTATTGGTACACAAAACAGAATACAGTCAATAATACATTTAGAAAATTTACAATTTTTTTTTTTTTTATTTTTTTTTTTTTATGTTTTTTTTTGATATGTCGAAGATAGAGCAAATGTGGAGAGAGATCAAGAAGTTTACACTTTTAAACACCCACATAATTATATTCTCATTCTTCAAATTGGTCCCATAGACATTTTATCAAAATCTGATCAGAAGAAAGATGTCATCCAAGTTAACGAAATTGATGTCAGTTGTTTATTTTTTTGAAAAGTACTTGTATATACTCTCGAGTGTGCGTGTGCACGCACACACTCTCGGAGGATCTAGCTCTCTCTCTCTACTTAATCAAAGTATTCAGAGTATATACTTTAATTTTTGATCTTGGAGGATTTATGTCTCTCTCATTTGATGAATAGAACAAAAAAAAACTAAATGTCACACACGAACTATGAAAATTAACGTATTTTTCATAGGTCTCACCAAAAATATTATAAATTAGGTACATTATTCTTCAAAAGTTTATTTTCTTACCTGTCCGCAATTTTCCAGATTTCCTCTTCCTCCCAATCCTGGTCTTCTTCACCACCACTTTGTATTTATTGTTTACAGTGTACCCTTGCCCTGAAGCGTATCCATGGCTAACATTGGTGTTAACATCATAAATGTTACTCTTCTTGAAGCTAGGGTACCCGTGACCACCGTAACCTTGGACTCCGTATATAGGATACTTTTGGGTACCAACGCTAGGGTAACTAGCGCTGTGACTGGGGTAACTATGACTCCCATAGCTCGGGTAACTATGCCCTCCGGCATAACTGTACCCACCGGGGTAACTATGCCCATAGCCGGGAGAAACGGTCCCATGACTGGGGTAAAAGTACTGATAGCAAGTTTTGGTCGGCTTCTTAGTGTTATAAACAACGTAGTGCTGGCATGGGGAGTCGTAACCGTGATCGTATCCTTGATTACCGTCATAGCCATGCACCCCATGATGGCCATCGTGCTTATGGTCATGGCCATACAGACTCTGAAACAACGCGTCTAAAGCTTCGTAATATTCCGGAGACTGAGTTGGAGAGGGTGGTTTGTAAATTAAAGGAGTTTTTAGACATTTATTGTGATTTTGGGCAAGAATTAGTAACACTGGAAAAGTCTGGATTAGACCACAAATTGTGCTTTCTTGGATAGTCATACTGGAACGCTTGTCCCTTAACTTTATATTTTCCTTAACTTTGAAATAGGTTTAACTTTTAGGTTCGCTTGTCTGTTTTAGTGGTACATCAGATGTTAACTGAAATGTATTCGCAGGCAAATGTAGGTTATCGATGGAATCAGTTATTTTTGTGTTGCAATATGAAATTAGGCTTATTTTGCTTTTGTTACGTTATCGAAACAATCTGCTAGAGATAATGTTTTTTATTATTTCGTAATATATAAAAATGTAAAAGAACAATGACCAACATTGTGAAAGTAATAATTTAGTGACCTTCATATGAGGATGGAGTTTTATGTGTTCGGATCATTTACCTCACATTAGTAAAAATGCATTAGGATAATAGAATATTGCCATCGATTATAAAATTAAAATTACATTTCATTCAATTATTATGACAGTGACTTTAATATAATACAATCATAATAATACGCTTTAAAAAAAATACAACCGACTTCAACTTCGAATACTTGGATGACATCTTCATATTTTCTGGTAATTTTGATTTAAGCACCAAACTACTGAACCGATTTCGATACAATTTATATGGGACCACTTCTGAAGTATTATTTTATAACCTACTAAACAAAATAATGAATGAATGAATGAATGAATGATTTATTGGTCTATGAAACTAGGTATCATCAAAATCTGTTCATAATTAGCGGAGTAATCGCGTAACAAAAAAGAAAAAAAACATACAGTCGAATTGTGAACCTCCTTTTTTGAAGTTGGTTGTAAATTGGCACAAATAAAATCAAAATCAGGTACATACGTAAAGAAAATAACAATCAGTATAAAATAATTAGTATAAAATCAAAATAATATGTCAAATAGAAAAAATACATAAATTCAAAGTAAAATAACAAATAAATAACAAGAAATATAAAATGGTCAGGTCACATAGATTTAGGATTTCAGTAATTAAACCTTTTTTTTTACCTTAAGTAATAGAAATTAGTTTATAATAATGGATTACTTTAAATGGTAAATTGTGTGTTATAAGTAATAATAATTTTAATTTCTTATTCTTTATGTCTGGGTACGACGCATGCTGCAGCGGAAATACACCAAAGATTCATTGCACGTTTTCGTAGCTTTTACTTATAGTTTAATTTGCGATTTTTATTCGAAAATGGCTATGGAGACATAGTACAATGAACTTTTAATGTCCAACTGGTTACGCGACTGCGTCTCACCCTGAGCTTCACCTTATCAGATATTCAAGGATTGTAGTTACTTATTTACTCATAAGTAAAATTACACTACCTACTATAGTGCTGCGTTTTTGTTAATTTTTAGCGGTGGTCATATTATATGTTTCAAGGAAAATGGCTTTTTTACACGACAGCCAAAAAAAGGAGTGTATTGTTTTCAGAGTTCAATGGTTCATGTAGTATCAATATAGGTGAGTTTCCCAATTCCACCATAACTTCGAAATGCCTGAACAGGTTTGGATGTGGGGGTACCGGTAGAATCCTTTCGTTATCCCGAGTGACGGTAGCTATATAAAAAAATCTTTTTTGTCCTTTTTGTGTATTTTTTTTAATAGTGGGTCTTTTCCTATTCTGCGCTCACGCTAAGGTTGGTGCGTTAAATAATAGAATAGAAGGAAGAATTTGACGCAGGAAGAAACACGAACTATAGCTAGAGCAATAGACATATTTACGTGGCTCGTTGCCGCGTTGGTGGGTTTGGTGCCTGACTCGGTGAAATTTCGAATTTTCTATAACAACCTTGAAAACCATTTTGCGACGTTTGACTTTACCCCTATAAAGCGTATGTAGGTACATTGTAGAGATATGAAAAATAACTGTAAATTTAAGTAAAAGTGAGGACCAAATAAACATTATAGTTCAATGTGGCAATGCCGCTAGCATGCTGGGTACGCTGCTGGGTAGTTTGGTAGGTAATAGGAGTATAGTAGGTAGGTAGGATTTAGCTTTTGTATTGTCTCTAGAGTTTCTTCGTCTATGAGTATAGTTGCTTTTATGTAGGTAGTAGATTAAGCCAGGTTTAGATAGTTAGATTTAAATATTTGATTTTGACAATTAAAAATATTAAAGTAAAGTGAGATATTTGATAATGCACTGTCCATTTGCGTGAAGTGAAACTGTTGAGACCGTATATAAATTTCAATGGAAAACCCATGCGCCGTTACACGCGATGGAGCAAGTTGGATATTATCCTTATAATCTGTACAATTACTTTGCCATGAACACATTAAAAAACCCCATACTAAAATAAATATCTTAACAAATGCAATATTACTACTTGCACGAATTTTGATGATATATTTTAATAATAAAATATATCAAAAGCAGAATTTTGCAGATAACACCATTATCGATTTACATTACTAAAAGTACTTAAAGGAATCTTCAATTCCAGACACAGGCCATAATTCAAAAATAATATTTTATAAGTATATAATTATCCTAAAATATTATCTGCATATCAAAAAGGCAAAGGCAGAAATATACAGATTAGTATTAAGTAGGTAATACCAAAGATAATGTAAAACATTGTGTCAGTGACTGTACCAAAAGTTATGTTTTGGTATTCGTTGGGAATAGAAAATAATTACGATAATAAACTAATACCACGTGGTATTAGTTTTTGGTATTAGAAGGGAATAGATCCTAATACCTACATGTAAACCCAATTCTGCTAAAAGATAAAACAGAGAAAGAAAATTTACTAAAGATAAAACATAGAAACTTGACTATTAGAAACGAAAGATAAACAGAATTGGAGTTACGATTTTTTTTGACCTTTTTTTGTGATAATGAAGAAGCTTAGTGCATAAAAAGTTTATTTAAAAACCCTAAGTACCTACTTATTCTTCATCATTATCTTCAGCCAGAAGACGTCCACTGGTAAACGAAGGCCTCCCCTGTGTAACGCTACAGCTACACTGTAAACAACCAGCCATTTGCATCCACCGGTTGCCCGCGACTTACACAAATCCAGCCTTACTTTGCTCAAACTTGTTGCTCAAACATAGTCACTGCAGAAGCTTATCTGTCTTGTTCTTGCACGTGACACTTCACGTCAGAGAGAAGTTGACAGAGCATCTTAAGCAGTGATTAAGTTTTAGCGGCGTTTTTAAGTAAGGCCGGTCGTCGCTCCACCTTGTGGGAAGCCTACCTACGCTGCGTCTTTCGCTTCTTTTGCATCTTGCGGCTCCCTACTTCATAATTAATAAAAAGTATTTTGGACTTCGGAACATTTTAATGGTTAAACACATTAGCTCACCAAATACCAATCGTTTTGAAGAGTTGAACCTGCAAGAGGATGAAGTGGTAAGCTAAAAATAATAAGCTTCATTACTCACGCATCTAGTATTTGGTTCAAGAGCGTCCAGTGAGCAGGTAATTAGTGCAAGTGAAGGCATTCGGGAAATCCGTGCGGTGTGTGATGCAATTTGATGATGAGAGAGTCTAATACAAAGGAATAGAATATATATCATGACTAGGACGCTACGTTAGATTTACAGCTACACAGTTACACTCACAAAACAAATTCTTACTATTTGATTGCTACCAAAGAGATTTACAGTTCCATGATTTACGGGTATTTTTTTATGATTTTAGCGATATGCTGCGAAACGTGCTCCCGGTATCCTATTATAGATGCGAAAGTTTGTCGGTGCGTGTGTGTTTGTTTATATTTGTTACTTTTTCGCGCGGAAGTCATAAAATTGCCTCCAGAATCGCCGGAGGACCCCGGCATCAGCGTCCTCTCGGTTAACAGTGATGAGTATACTGTGATCCCCAAGACGCCTGCCAAGCGTGGGGATTATGGCAACGTAAGGGTGGTTGCCATGATAATCCCCGAAGAAGCCCGCCCGGCCTTCGTTCAGCAGTCGACTTCTTCAGGCTGATGATGAAGTATGTAAGCGTTGCAATTGCACTTTTTTATGACGAGTTTGTAGAATTATCTGCAGGAGTCTGTTTACTTAACGTGCAATATGGGTCTTCAATATAGATATAAATTCAAATTTTCCATTTTCATTTTTCCTTATCATTTTCTGTGTCTAGATGTGGTATGTATTAAAATGTATGTAGGTATTTACAAAAAAAAGTATATATAAGTATTATACCAGTTATGCTGGTTCCCATATATAGTAGGTACAAGTTTTGCTTAGTTTGGGGCTAAATGGCGCTGAGTGAATGGTAAAAATAAAGTTTAACTCAAAAGTTGACTTGCTGGTACCCCGCCAAAAGTGGAAAAAATTATGTAGACATTATAAGTATATATCGACATTGGCATCTCCAATCTCGTATATGTTCGAAGACCTACTCAGTACAGTACCCAACTTTGTGACTTTAAGACGCCACGCTAGGTCAGCCGTGCCATTGACTTCCAAAACCTCCACACGTCACCAAGGTCTCCGCTACGTCACCAAGATCCGTCTATCATTGGTAATAATACCACTTCCGTTTAACGTCGGAACGATCGGAATTGCCGGACACATCGATAATATGTTTCACCAATAGTGGGAAGCTCGCGGTCTTTACCGAGAACTGTTGGCAAGGTCATTTATGCATTATTATGTTATGTTACAAGAACAGGACATACATTAAATAATAATAGTTACTTCAACTTAGTGTTTCATATACATAAACGGCCTTTGTGTAGGTTACCTACTTGCGTGTTTCGCACTAACGTGGTTAGTCATTGCTTTCCTATTTGTTTTGATTTATTGCGTATTAACCAATTTCAAAGAGGTGGTTCTAAATTCGGTTGTATTTTTAAGGCTTGTTACCTCAAAACTCTGTCGTGTATAAACCGATTTGGATAATATATATATTATATGTCCCATACAAATTTCATCAAAATCGTATTATATTCAGTAGTTCAATCAAAATAACTGGAAAAAATATGTCATTCAATTTTATTATGAAAACTGACGTGGTTGACGTGGTGGGTATAGTCGGAGTATCCGATTTAATTAAACGTGAGTATTCCCGTATAAATAAAACAAAATGTTGTTTTTTTAAGTACTTGTCATGTAAGTATATAACTAGACCAATTATGATAAATTAGATTAGTTTGCTAATTTAGAACTGACATAAAATGAAAGCTTTCAGAATTAGAGCTTGTCATTTTATTTATTGTCAGCTAGCTGCGTCCTGCGGTTTCACGTGCATGTATGATGACGAAAAACGGTGATGATGGTGATAAAAGTATATAAGTGATAGGTATATGTTATTCCTGGGAATAAGCTATCTCCATTCCAAGCGGAACTTGGAAAAGAAAGCGCACTAAAAAAAATTTAGTTTATTTCCTCTTTTCACAGTTTTATGCAACCGCTAACAATAACCGTCATCTGAGACAACCTTTATCACCTTGATGCACAAATCTTACCGACTCTCTTTAGTCTTTCAAGTGTGGTCAATAAAAGGCTTCAAGGTCTATACACTAATCCACCGTTGACGTATCTACAGGTAATATGAATCAGTTGATTTATAACACCCACATTTGGTTTGTTTAGCTCTACGTTGACAGTTGACAGCTAATGTTTGTAGTTTGCTCTAAGGTCGTTGGTCAATAGAAAGGTGTAGTCGTCGTTTCAACGAGCGTGTCTATTCTGACTCACTCAAGTAATGTAATTGGAATTAGGAAGCTAGTTTAAAAATCAGTCTTTGTCCGACTGCCCTTGGATGAGGGTAAGTTCTATAACCGCACTGTAATCGCCATCCTCAGAGTCAGAGGGCTCATCCACATAAATAATCGATCTATAGAAGTCGCAGACTGCGATTTATGCGAACCTTCCCCTACACCTGTAAAATGTGGAATGAACTTCCTTCCTCGATTCCTCGAACCCGTTGAGCTGCAACATAAGTCTTCAAAAGCGTGTTCACCATTAGCCCGGCCCCTAGGCCTCTTGGCCTCTTGGGGCTCGTGAAAAGCGTGTCAAGAGGGCATCCGGTCTGCGATTCTCCATACAGAAGAAAGAAAGAAAGAAGAAAGAAAAATAATTAATTTTGTTACATCATTAACGTAGGTACTAATATAACTAAGTATAGTTAATAACCAATAAAATTCAATTAAAAGTGATGTAACAAAAATGTCTTCAACTCAGCGTAATGCTGTTAATGAAACAGCGCTGATCTTCCGTTGAGGCCAATTGAAATGAGGCCACGAAAGGCTTAAAACAGCGAAACGTTTAAAATTAAAACTATGTTACAAATTAAAACTATATCTGTACACATTACAAAAAAATTATAAAGGTATGAGATTTACAAAAAAGATTAAAAATAAAACTATCGAAACATGCACTGAACTGAAAGAACAGCTACCACATCCAGACCCCATCGGAAAGGACGGCGCACGGAACTCACACTATCCGTCTACAGTCTACAAATGTATTCCTCTTTTTTCCTCGATAATGCCTCTACGGCAATAATATTTTTTTATAAAATCTAGGTCTACTGTAAGCATCTCTCTCATTTCCTTTTTTCAGAAACTAATTGTAAAAGAATAACCCCTTAGAAATGAAAAAAAGGAAATGACAGATACATGTCTACAGTAGAGACATACGGTCCGATAGACTTTATAAAGTAAATATTATTGCTCTAGACTCTAGAGCAATCGTATTTCGTATTCGTATAGAGTCTAGTGGCATGGTCCAGACCCCCTAGCAGGCGCCGAGGACTAATTGGTCTTTCCCCGCGCGAGAACGTGATAAAGCTAGAATATGGATACGTCTATCTCGTTTTTAAGGGGAAAAAAGTGTGGATATACGTTTATCACGGCTCGCGTGCTAGGCCGGCAGGAAGAAAATAGGGAAATACAATCCATGAAGTCAGTCAAGCAAGCAAGTCTGTCAGCATGAGATAGTCCTTCATCAATTATCCCTACGCAGATTATTTCACAGTAGCTGCAACTCAACGACTCATTAACTTCTTGATAGTTAAGCTTGAATGGCCCCAGAGAGCTGTAACAGGATAACGTATAATTTATCCTGAATACGTAACAAGGATAGCAGGAAAAATCACAAATCTCTCTATAACTTTATTGATATTATTTCGACCATCGATATATATGTACTACGTACAGTACATATATATATCGATGATTTTGACGTAACTTGTACGCAGGTAATATAAGTAAGTTTAGCTACCTTTATGGCAACAAGTAAAGCAAAAGAGACGAGCAAGACACTGTCCTGATGGAAATAGAGAACGCCTGCCCATGACAATTTTTCGTAGCTAACTAAGAATTTTGAGTTACGAATGTGGATTGGATTGCGGTTGCATCCAGTTTGACAAGTTGGAGTATTGTTTGAGTGGCATTTGTTTGTACTTTTATTTTATACTTATACATTAGTTGGTACCACAGAGCTCTTTGGTACCTATGTTATACATTAGACATGATACCTAGTCATAACCAGCTAAGAAAAATGGTAATGGACAGGCGTTCTCGCTTTCCACCAGAAGAGAGTCTTTCCAGAGAGCGTCTTGCTCATCTCTTATAATTCATTTATTGCGTAAATGGGTAATAAAATATAAATAAATAAATATTGGTGGTAATTTTTCACACAGCGCTTTCTAGTCCCAAACTAAGCAAAACTTGTAAAATTGAAACATAATAGCAGATAGAATATTAAAATACTTTTTATTTAAATACATAGACACAGAACAAACATTTATGTTCGTCACATAGATGTTTGCCTTGGGTGGGGATCGAACCCATGCCCTACAGCTCTGAAGGCAGACATGCTACCAACTGAACTATAAGGCAGTCTATCTGGGTATGTAAGATACAGAAGATGGTACGTACAGGGTTAAGATTACTGTATTCTGCCTTATGCAATAAAATGCTATGCTCATGCTATGCTACGCCTTTTATTATACCTAATATAGTATTATATTATCTTTGATTATACTAAGTATTTACCATATAAGTTAAACTTACGGTTAACTAGCACCAGTTTACTTTGAACGTTGACATCCCCATAAGTAGTCTTTAAATATAGTCCTAAGTCTTGTATACAGTCTTAATTATATTTAAAAAAAACGTTTTTCCGCGTGTGGAAACTGGAAACTATCAGAAAACTATAATAAAATAATGATTTATGGGCACAAATGTATTATGGGTATGGTATACCTACTATGTACCTATAGTTTCCTGGTTTCGCCACCTACTGACACTCTACCGGACATTTCACAACATTTCCAGAGAAATATCGCAATTCCGATCATATTTGAGTCATAACATATTATTTATTACGCCTACGCCAGAGCGTTGGCATGTATTGGTCATTTCTCTGAAGGTCAGTTATTATTTTTAAACCAGACCAGCTTTTTACTGTAACTTGCTTACATAACACCCGCTAGCCACCCGGGACAAAAATGTATGTGACGAACATAGATGTGTGTTCTGTGTCTAGGTGTAGTAAGTATTTAGTTTGTATTTCTAAAAAAATATATACATAAGTATTCTGTCAGCTGTCTGGTTTCCATTGTACAAACTTACATTGGTTACATATTTGAGCCGTTTGGTGTTGAGACATTGTGTCCGTGGGGACCGGGAGCTCATCTCCGATCATATCCGAGCGCCTGGTCGACGCGACGCGTGATCAAAATAACTAACTATACTATACTTAATGTTTGATTGACTTATAGATGTAGGTACCTACTGCTTCTGTGTTGTTCATGTTGTGTACACATTTATTAAGGAATGCAATCTAGAACAAATTATTTGTAACCACAACAAACAAAAACAATGCAATGCTTTTGTTTGTACAATGCAAATGTAAAGACTGTATTCTGTTTTGTGTATCAAATAAATAAATAAATAAAATGCTGGCGTTTATTTGGCCCAACGCATAAGAATTGCCATCCAGAGTGGCAATGCCGCCAGCATGCTGGGTACGCTGCCGACTGGTAGTGGGTTTGAGCATTTGGATTGTCTCTAGACTTTCATCGGTCTGGATACAATCCTTTTGTTTTTTGTTGTGTAGTAGGCTAAGTAGTCTTTGTAGTTTGTTGTAGTTAATAAAGGCTAACAAGCCTTTATTACCCTTTATTAATTTATTTATTATTATTTTTTAGATTAGATAGAAGATTTATTTTAACCCTTATTAACAAGGTTAATAAGGGTTAAAAAAATCTTTGCTTAGTTTGTGGCTAGATTGCGCTGTGTGAAAATGACAATTTTCCGGCCTTGCCACTTTGAACGACAATGCGCAGTTTTGCCCATCTCCACTTAGCGAGTACTATTACGAAGTCCCTAACTTTTGTTTGTTCTTTTGTTCTTGACCAGCAGGCTAATCATGTAACTGTTCGGGATCGCAATTTGTCATCAATGTCACTTGTCACTGTCACAGCTTCACAGTAACACGGAGGGATTTCTCTCGTTATCATTATCGAACGAACGCATTGATTTCCTTAATTAAGTTAAGCAAATCCGTCGGTCTTTTGGTGTTTCATCCTGCCCTGCAGGGTCAAATGAGTTTTGGCAGTGACAGTGACAAGTGTCTATTTTTGACAACTCGTATCCGTATCGCGATGCCGAAAAGTTACATGATAGCCCCGCAGATTGCAAATGCACGCAGATGACAGTGTTAGGAACTCGATCTAGTGTTTTGTTTTGATGCCGAGCACCAGACCTTCCATGAGTCTCAGTGCTTCGCTGATTTTACGCACGTAGCCTATAAAACTATTTACTTCTGTGATGTTATTCTATTTCTGGTTAAAACCTGAGTCACCTAACCTAGAGATTCGAAGATGAAGATCCACCTATAGATATGTATATAAACCTGTTTAAAAATTCAAGAGCAACGCCAATGAGGTCAGTGCGTGACATATTCTGACAGCCATCCGCCATGCTCCGAGACCAGAATAAATAGCATTCGCGTGATAAAAAACCCAATAAGTAATAAGTAGCTTAATGTAGATTGATTTCTTGTACACGGGGTAAAAAACCCAAAATGGGAATTCCGATTAAACATTTCTACTTATAGTGACCATATAATATTATAACCTCAATCCAGTACTTACCAGTGCTTATTTTCAAAAAAATATGTGCGCCTGGTCAACGCGACGCGTGATATCCGGGTTTTCGCCAAAAGACGGCCAAGTTTGCTAAAATGTTGTGCTTCTCTTGGAGAGATTGTAATAGTGTTCATTCAAACCTGAGAAGCGTAACCTATTACTCTGTGGTAGTAACCCATCTCAGAGAACTTTAAAACAGACGCTATTTACGTAGAGGTACTAAGTGACGAAACTAACGTATATGTGGGTATTTGAATCGGTTTTGTGGGGGTATCTGGCGTGCGCCTGAGGCTGTGACAGAGTGGCGGTCCAGGCAAGGACACATGAGAGGAAGGGCCAGTCAGTGGTAATCCAGCCTTAAGATGGGTCGACGTGTCATTACGGCCGAATCCGGTCAATTTAGAAGCAGATAGCATAGCAAGAGACAGTCCTCAATGATATACCAGTGAGATCATCGATTAATTATTTATCGAAGAGTGGGATAATGAAGGCAGCGAATGGGTTGCTGTATAGGGAACAATTGGTTGCCTTTAAAAACGGGCAAGTGGTTTTCTACTAGCACAGAATACATAATCTATACCTATATCAATTTATTCTACTTATAGATATACCGATGAAGGTTTATAATAAGCTCGACGTTGGTCAGCAAAATAAAATTAAGGTTACCAGAGCTTAGCCTGGAGGGTTTGTACAGGAAGCAAAAATAGTGGTTAATTTTTTGGTAACTTCTATTTCATCGAATACCAAGTTGCGTCGTAGTAAATTTAGTACATACTCATCGAGTTGTATATATAGTAAATTATTGGATTGGTTCATCCTATCCAGGGGTTTTTGGAAACTCGGAAAAAAATTACAGTTGGAAAAATCTAGTTGATATATATGCCATAAGATAGCTCTAGAATTCTAGAAACAATTTTATGTTGTGTAATATAAAATCTTAGGTGCCTATAGCTTAACGCATTACAATAATGTGTAAATCAAAGACATCATATTTTGTATAAACATTTGTAATTTAATCTTCTTGTTATCTATGTAAATACATTATGGCTCGAAAGGTTTGTTTATAATATCACAGAAAACTTACCTACGCACTTACACAGAAGATTCATTCATATAAGATAATATTCTAAACATAGTAGAACCACAATATACTTATAATTATATCATCTCATATACACATACAGTGCAAGGGAATACTCTATTTGTATGGAACAGTATCTCTGTAGATCCAGTGTGGTGCTGCAGCTCGGGCGCAGCTGGCGTGACGTTAACGAGCCATGCGCTTCAGTGGAATATCGACACAAATGCCATGTGTCGCAAGGAGATGATAAGAACGGAAATTAGATCAAATCCCTAAGAGATCAAATGCCAGCATTACTGGATAGATGGCGTGCGGGCTGCTAAATGCGCAATTTCATTTTGCCTTACCTTTCGCCTTAAAATTGCAACTCGACTTTATCATATCTCCGAACAAATCTAGTGACTTGTTCAAAAACCCAAACCTAATCTAGTGATTTGATCAGCGATCAAATTTCTCAAATTGATATTTAAAGTAATAGCCTGAACCTAACTACCATACAACATAAGAATTATTTCTAAAATTAAAATAAAAAAATAAAATAACCTAAAGCCATACAAGATAAGGGAACAAAGTCATGGTCACGGATTACTTGATCAAATCACTAGTTTTGTTTGGAGAAATGATAAAGTCCAGTTGCAATTTTAACATCTCCCGGCAATTGATCAAATCTCTGATTTTATCAGATCCTGCGACACATAGATAAATGGAATAATAACTAGTTTGTACTGGATATGTCATTATTGTAAATTATAGGTTGACGTTTAGAAGCGTTTTGTATGAGATTCTGAGATGATCGTCTATACGTAGGACTATAATGTTTTCTGTGATAATATTAACTCTATCAATTATTGTACCTATTATGTACACACTTATGTCTAGGCACAATAGGAAAATTAAATACAAAGTATGTTTTTAGACGTTTTTATGACTCATCAAAGGCTAAACGTAAAAAAAACTCAAGTCATGTTATTAAGTGGTTACTACATTCATGCAGTCATGATACAATAGGCATTGCGTACGAAGTAGTTTCTTGCATTAACATTTTTGAATATCCAGAATACGCACGCCGCCATCTACGAGTATCTCCCTCAGTATTTGAGCATTCTAGAATATATTTTTTGTGTATCGCGAATTTACTTTGGGCAACGTTGTTGGGGCTAGTTTACAATGACCCATCATCGTTGGAAATAGTTATGAAAAATCACATCCGACAAAATTGCAAAAACCATTACAAAGGTTTAGCAAAAATATCTAAGTATCATTTTAATCAAATCATTTATTTATTTTTAAAGTGGGAAAACCTATTCCATGAACCGATCTGTGCCATTAACCTACTAATAGGTACTTTTCTTTGGAATCTGACGTGGTTTTCACACGTTTGGATACTTTTTTTATGAGTAACTTGCAAAGGCTTAGGACATTTCGCATAAGGTCTAAGGTCTAGGTCAAAATGTCACAAAAAAAAACTACTGCAATTTGTTTGTACCAAAATGATATTTTTACAATTTTTGCTGAACATTGATAATATTGTCAATATGAGCGATTGCAATTTTTCGGGTTAAGTGCGTATCGTACCTACTTGAATTAGAAAACAAATAATTATTATGGAATATTTAGCCGGTTTATGTGAGTGGCATTTTATTGCAAAATCGGGCCACAATGCATTCTTAAGCGTTTTTTGGTAATTAATGTCTAATACCTATACAATTTCAATTGTATGATGTACATTGCCAAAAAAAATATTCCTATACTAGCTACAAGGCATTTTATGGCTCCTCTTACAACTAAGTACAAATTAATATTTACAAATTCATAAATAATGTTTTTGGTGGAATGTAAGCATATTTTACAATTTACAATCAAAATTTCATGCCGCGTACAAAAACTATGCAAATAGCTGCTGAACTTGCAGAATTGCTTAGTAGCTCTGTTTTTATATTATGAGAAAAACAAAATATCTCTTTACAGACGTTATACCGGGTGCTCGGATAGAAATGGGGATATTCAAGCATAATACAATTATAATAACTAATAAATAATTATTAGAACTAGGGTGGCTCCATACTGATCATTTTTTTCAACTCATTATCTGATCAACTCATTTTTTTCTTAAATACCGGAACTCGTCCTAAATCAGTATTACTAACATTAGTTTATAAGCTTGTTTTCTTTAAGTGTACTAACAAAAATGGATCCATTGTTACGATATTAAATAAAAAATTGAATTTAAATTAGTGGTTATCATAGTCTGATGAATGGACTTACATAAATAAGAAACATTTGAGTACTGAAAAACTAAAAAAAATTATTTTATAGATGTTTTCAGTGCGTAATTTTTTTCGTAAAAATTCCGTTCGTTATAAAATATTGTACTCATTTGACATAATGAAATATCGACACGCGAAGAGCGCGTCCAAAAATATATGCAAAATGCAAAGCCCCGAGTTCATTGGCTTTGCCAGCGTCTCGGGTATGTCTATATTGTTTCATATTTGGCAGATCTGTTAGTAAGTTTGTCTGCGAATTCATTCGGTCAAATATTAAGGGAATATTTTTACATATTTTAGTTTAGAATCTAATGAATAACCTCACAATCAATTTCTTCGCTTAACCAAACACCCGGTATAAAATGCATGCTACTGACTGAAAAATACATTTTAATTCAGTAGATAGTGTTTTTAAGCAACGGAGTGACGAGACAAGCGATACGTTCACCTGGTCATGCCTGCCCATAACAGTAGCAGTGCTAGAATTGTGAACTTGCGAACAAAATCCTGCGCTGTAATACACTGCGCTCGTCACCCTGAGGTATTAGATGTCAAATCTATTCATACCCAGTACTTTATTTGGAAACATTGCCCTTCGAACCGAAACACAGTAATGCTTGCACACTACTGCTTGGCGGTAAATAACTGGCAAAGTAGTGGTACTTCCTCCGGCGGACTCTACTAAGAGTCCTACCACAACAAGTAGAACAGGGTTTCCGAGATCTTCCTCTCGTCTTCCTGGTGCCGTCAGTTGGAGAGGTTCCTGGCGGGGTGTGGAGTGTGGTGTGGAGTGTGGGGGTGGGGGTGTGCGTGGGGGTGGGCGTGTGGCGGGTGGAGAGCTGGGTTGGCCACAGCGATGATGCTGTCCCCTCGAGCTGCCACCACTTGGGGCCGGGACTCTTCGTTTTCCTAGAATCGATGGACATTTAAATATTAGTTAAGTAAGCGAATCGTTCAAAATTTCGCGATTTGAACACCTTAGTAACATAACTATGGTATCACCGAGACTTATTCGCACACAAAACAAATTATTTTTTATTAACCTGAACGTTTCGGTCATTTTGCAATGGATGTAGTCAGGAGCCACTGTAAAAAAAATTGGCGGTCGAGGTAAACAAAAAATTATTTGATTTGTGCGCTAGGAAGTCACGGTGATAAAAAATATTATTATTTAACTACGGACATATAAGACTGACTGGTCGGCCCTAATGTCAGAGTTAATTTGCCGCCCCAAGTTCTTCAACATGGCTATTGTTCTAGAAATAGAACAAATGACCGGCACTGACAATTTAACGTATCGCCAGGGGGGTGTCACTCCGCAGTTTAGGTATGTTCGGGCGGCGCTCCGTCCGAGAGGACAATGCAAGGCAGAAGTCTGTCGCCGCCCGCTCGCTAGCCTCGTCGCACGTAACTAAGCATACGTGATAGAAAGAGAGCGATATATCTAGGTGAATATAGCGAGCGGTATCCAGCGCTGCGCGAGTTGAATTGCTACTTTATTGCCTAGTAGATAAAGAGTCCTTATTTATTTCAATTCCTTTGCGGAGTTAACTTTCTGTACGTAGTACTATTATTTGTTCTGTGGTATCGCCCAAACGCTCTTCGAGAGACTACATCAACACCATTATTAACATCACCAGCCAGAAGACGCCCACTGCTGGACGAATACCTTCCCATTAAGGGGGGGTTGCTACGGTTGGCAGGCGGCTTAGAGATCGCAGAATGCTCACCACCTTAAGCCGAGAGGACGCTGCCGCCCGTCCTCCTGCTGTGGTACCGGATGCAGTGTTAGGACATGCCCAGGTCCATAAGGTTTAAAGTCTGACCGGAGGAGGCGTGCTGGTGCTGGAGTAGGAGCACCTGGAGTCCGCGTCGTCGCTCTCCGTCTTCACTCCCCACCACCTGGAATAAACGACGTTGAAAGAGTCAACAATATAATATACGCGTGTAAATCGAATTAAAAAGGAAAAGTTCGTCTAGATCTTTGAAAATTATATTAAATTAAAAATTATACAAATCCGTCGACTCTCTTGAGTTTGAGATGTAGTTAAGAACACTCAAAATCTAGTCACCATTCAAACGAAACAAAAAAAATATCGGCTCATCCGTTTGGAAATACGTAGGTACATTTCATAGCTACGATGCCACAAGCAATTAGATACTCACGGTAAACTTATTACAATACCCTTGTGTTTGCGTGGGCTTTCATAAAATATATGGGATTTGTTACCAAAAGAATACCACATTTAAAGAATTAAATAAATTAAAGAAATGAAGTCGGTACGACTAACCCGTGGTTAGAGTTGCTCCGGGTCGCGTCAGGGCTGGCTCTCACTCCGTTGTCCTCTGCTTCCTGCGGAATATGGCATATCGAACTCATCAATAAGCACTACATATTATCAAAAGCTAAGCAGCTAAGCAGGACGCAGCTGCACGCGCGTCGGGCTCTGTTTTCACTCTTTGAAAAAGGTCACCGGATGTGATCGAAACTATAGTCGGAGTATCCGATTTAATTAAAAGTGAGTATTCCCGTATAAATAAAACAAAAATACATATTATCAGTAATCAGTAAGTTTGTAATCCGCATGTAGGATAATAGTAGATTGTTACACAAGGTGCTAAAACGACCCATTATATACGAGGTACCTAGTTTTACGAGCGAGCTTTAGCGAGGGAGTCTACTGCAGAGTCCACCCGGAGAAGTACCACACCTTTGCCACTTATTTAACCGCTAAGCAGTAGTGTGCAAGCATGTGTTGCGGCTTGAAGGGCAATGTTACCAGAGAAATGACTGGTTATGAAGAGATTTAACATCTATCTCAGGGTGACGAGCGCAGAGCAGTGTGGCACAGCATTGTGTTCGCAACGTCACAATTCTGGCACTGCTACTGTTAGTGACGCTGACGCTACCACCAGGCGAACGTCTTGCTCGTCACTTGATTGTATAACAAAAATGAGTTTTCGCAACTCTTCACTAGGATTGCGAGAAAATAAAATAATTCAACACAAAATAAATTCTTTGTGACGGGCAACAGATTGAAAATTATTTCTTTTCTTTTCTCTTCTACCTAAAAACATGTGACATTTTGGCCTAGTTCCTACAAGGAAGTAGGTTTAGGAAGTTTGTATCACTAGGACACCTACCTATGGGAAATTTCCTATAGGTTTGTATGAACTAGACCAAAATGTCACATGCCTTTTCAGAAAGTGAATGAAAAAACACAATGAAAAAGTAAGAAGAAAGCATGCAAAAATAATAAAGAATCCACTTACCAACCAGAAATGCCCACGAATCTAAAGCAAAGAACTACAATGTGTGAGTTAGAATTTGCTAAGGCGTTTGATTGAGTTGGCCATGCTTACCTTTTTGTTAGAAACTAAAAATAAGAGGCATGAAATAATAAAGTAAGGTCGGAACAGAAATGGAACACTTAGACTTCAGAATATTATAAGAACTTTTGTTTTTTATTTTTTTACTTGTGGCAGGCTCACGCAAGGGTCTTTCTAGGGACAGGTAAGATTTAATGTGTAGGGTAATTGTGATTTCATTTTTTATCTATATAAGTTTCATGATCAATTGATCTGTTGCCGGTTAATTAGTGTAACAAAAGTCTTGAAATCGTACTAAAGTAATAGTCGACGACCTAAAACATACCAAAATATTGTTTTTTGGGTCCTAAAAGAAATGAAATATTTCGATTAATATATTTGATTGTTTTTTTTACATTATTTACAATAGATTACTTTTATATTTACACAAGCCCTGTTAAGAATTTGATGTTGTATCAATCCAAACTAAAATACTTAACATAGTTTCGCTTATGTAATCCATAAAGGTTACATAAGCGTTAACGGGTCTCATAAGTAAAATTGTCTTGTAAGAATCTTATTTGAACACACACCTTTGCAACAACTCTTCAGATAACTCCGCCCACTGGTTACTTAGTTCGCTTAGTCTAAGTGACCAGCCTTAATATCGAAGGGCAAGATGCTACCGCTCGCATGTTTTGATCGGGCATGACGTTGAGAATCCTGGTGCAAAATGGTCATTCAACCTTTATACTACTCTTCTGAACTCGTTAGCTAGCTAGTCCAGATGCGTTTGAACTCTCTACAACTAGTTGAATGTAAAGTTATTGTATGCAGCGAGATGCTATGAATCAGTGCGGTTTTTAAAGCTCCTACTAGAGGCTCCTATTATTACTGCAAGTCTTTTCATTAAGTTTAGTTTATTTACAGTAGGATCTTCTATCAACCCAGATTACTGTTGGTCCACATGCAGTAGGACCTTCTAGACTCCAATTAGTGGTTAATCCAAATACGGTAGGACCCTGGTTACTGTTAGCCCAGTCCCCGGTTAATGCAAGGTGCTAGGAGTCAGTGAGGTCTACATGCGTGGTGACCTGCCGCGGTCGCTTGGCTGGCGTCTCATCTTCCTCCCGCTCCCGGTCCTCGCCTGTCGACGCTGACGGAGGGAGCCTGCAATCAAACAGAGAACGGATTTGGATAAGTAGCACGATACAGTTTTAGACAACAAACTTTGTTCGTTGTCTTCCTATATATTTCAAGTTTCATAGATAAGCTACATCATATTTTTATACTGTGTTATACTATGACCCATTCAGATCTGGCTTCACCCAATGACAAAGTACACATCCTGATTTTTGTTATCTTCAGAAAACTTTGTTGAAATATTTAATTTTGTATTAAATATCATGGTAAAGATACTGTGTGGGTAAAAACCCCAATTTGGGAAAAAAATTATTGAAACCTTTTTTTCATCCTCTGTCTATTAATTTCTAATCTTCACATTTGACTGCGGTACGTGTCCTAAACACAGTACTGTCACACTGTGAACAGATTAGCTACGAATTCATACGTAAAACCATGCGCTCCGTAACCAGCACCGCGGGTTTCCATGGGAGTGAGTCTTCTGTGTGATGCTAGGTTTCGTGAACTAAAAACTTGTTTATCTGCTAAAAGCCAGCTTGAGTTAAGTTGAGTTATTTATTGGCGTGAAGGTTGAAGTGATTTTATTTTAGTTACCAAGCAAGCAAGGTCTTAATAAGAGTATCACACTGTCTCAAATATTCTTCTTCTTTCACTCTTACACTAAGAGTGTCAACGGGATTCTGTTCTGCCTATACCATCCGTCTGTCTGTCTAGCTTACACCTAACAGGTAGAGGCAGGTTTTTTTAATGTGACGAGACGATCGAGACGTTCGCCCTGTGGTAACATCACGCCTGCCCATTACAGTACCAGTGACTTGTGAACTTGCGTACAAAATTCTGTGCCGCACTGCACTGCGCTCATCACCCTGAGATATTTGCTATGTCAAATCTCTTCATGACCTGAAAGGTTGGAACTGACCCGTGCTTGGAGTAGTGCAGGCCAGCGCGGCGCACCAGCTGCCTCGCCAGCGGGAACAGCTCGTCCCGCCGCGTCAGCAGCGCCGGCACGCAGCGGCAGATCTGGGCCGCCGCTTCGTTCACCATCACCTGAAATCATCACCAGTCGACGTTTGATATGTCGGGTCGAACGGAGTTTCATTATTGAGTATAACGTTTAATTATTGCAAAACCTCTAGTAATCAGACTTTCTTAACAGATACATGTTCTCAATAATGTAAACTTAAACTATCACGATTGTTAATTGCAATAATACGTTTTTGTTTTATTTATACGGGAATACTCACGTTTAATTAAATCGGATACTCCGACTATAGTTTCGATCACATCCGGTGACCCACTTAGCAGGACGCAGCTGCACGCGCGTCGGGCTCTGTTTTCACTCTTTGAAAAAGGTCACCGGATGTGATCGAAACTATAGTCGGAGTATCCGATTTAATTAAACGTGAGTATTCCCGTGTAAATAAAACAAAAATGTGTCAAAACCACGTCAGTTTGCAATAATACGGTTAATTTATTTGATTGTTTCTTTAATTGTAACTAGTTAAAATCGGTGTAATTTAAACGCACTCCTGAAAATCAGAGAGAGAGAGCTCAATCCTCCTAGAAAAAAACTTTCCCTGATTTATGAATACAGAAAGTGTTTCAATTTGATATATCCAAACTCCAAACCAACCTAAATTTTAAACACTCGCGTTTTTTTGTACTTACATAAACTTATAATTATGTATAACCTGCGCGAGAAAACTCTGGTCCTTAATCATAATATCGAACAAATGCACAGCAGTATACCAAAATATCTGTATTACTTAACAACGTAAGTATGTAAATTAATTAAATAATAAGAGTATATTGTTAGAGAACTTAATTTCTATTTATCATCGAACATAGAATAGGTTCTTTTCAAAAAAAAATTTTTTTTTTCATTTATCTTTGTTAACTATATAGCTTGCTTTGTTTATAATGGGACTATTAGGACTGACTGCTGCAAAAACATACTTGCATTGACTCTTGTCACCGTTTTAAGATCCATCCAAGTTTTTTCCATGCTCACCTCATGTAGCGTCAGCGGTTTCTCGGGTTTCCTCTTACAGTCAAACCTCCCGTATATCGCCGCATACTTCCTAATCTCCTCCATCCGTCTAGGATCTGTCTCTGGCATCGCCATCACCAACTCCAGATCTCTGCACATCTTCTTTTTAGTATTCTGAGGCTTCGGCTCCAACTGTGGCAGATGCTTGCTCAGCTTCTCAGCTGCAGCCGATAGTTTCTGCACGTGAATGTCTAAAAGAACTGGCGTTAACTGGATCGGAGATGTGACTGATGATGGACTGGATCCGGCTGATGCTGGAGGACAAGCGCTTTGGGGGGAGAAGGATCTCGACGCAGTGGTAGTGACTGGAGCGGCGGGAGCGGGAGAAGGGGGTAAAACGATTTTGGAGAAGGTGGTGCTTTGGTGGACAGGGCTGGCATTTGGAGCTGAGGCCGTGGAACCACAGCTGTTGTCGGGAGCCCCAGGGGAAGGACTGTACATCGGCCTGCTTTCAGGTGAGGCTACTGGCCGCGGCAGAGTGACGTTGGGAAGAGACGGGGGCATGTTTAGCAGTCTTTGGTTGCATTGGATGAAGGGGTTCTCGGTGGGACAGAGGTTGGGGACGATGGGGATCTGGAAGAGGGCAGGGTTGTTGACCCATTCTTGGAGGGCCTTCTGCAGGCGGCGTACGTGGAGAGGCTTAGACGCCATGCCGACTAGAGCCATGATCTCGAGGAATTCTTCCTCGCCCGCGTCGCACAGTTGCTGGACGTCATCTCCGCCTGGGGAACAAGTCAGCTTTTAAATTTAAAGTCAAGAGAAGTTTTCTGTAGGATATGGAGGTACTTTAAGAATGAAGCAAAAAACGGAATCATACCTAAGTATAACGTGGTATTTGTAGTACCGAAACAGCGCACAGATCGCTGGCCTTTAAACCCAAATAAAATAAATAAACTGGAAAATATGGAAATTACGGCGCGGCCATAATGCCGTAGCCTTTCTACTCTACTAATATTTAACCTACCTACTTGTTGTCAACATTAATGACGGAACATATTAAGAAAATAATTATTTATTGCAATGCATTATGCTATTTATGCGACGCAAAAGACGCATATAAAAACCTAGTACCTAACACAGAAAAAAAAATGGTATCTATACGAGTAGGTCAGTAGTTCGTGAAACGTGTTAGTTCGTGTATGAGAAAGTTTCACCCCTAGGACAATCATGTACATAAGGGAAATGGCCTAAGCCTTTTGGTATTCTACAATCTTATACAGAGTAATACTTGGAGTTGGATAAAATAGGCTGAGAGACTTATTACGTCGGTATCTATCATCGGTTCCAGCTTTAGTTAGTTAGCTGCAAAAAATATTCATCATCATCATCAGCCAAAAGACGTCCACTGCTGAACGAATGCCTTCCCCATAATAGGGCGGGCGACATATAAGATTAAAAAAATATTAATAAGATATAAAGATTAATAAGGATTTTAAATATTCATTAATAAGATTAATAGGTTTATTTATTTATTTGATACACATAACATAATACCGTCGCTGCGCCTGCCTAGTTCCATGAGTGATATATGTAAGGTTTTGAATAAACAACAAAAAACGTGATTTTAAATAACCAAACGGAAACACATCAAAATTATGAATGCAATATCATAATATCATAGACATTTATTTGACACATATTAGAAATACAAAACTTGAAACAAATGTTACTTATTAAAGGAGCGAGAAATACTTTTTGACCAAAAAAAACCATCATCCATCAACCATTCCGCATCACAATGTTCTCAACGACATAGTACGCAGGGGTATCAGAGAACGTTCCCTGCGTTCTCAAGCCGCTCGGTCTTAGCAGGTCTGATGGTAAGGGACCGGACGGGTTGACTCTGGTGCCACGGAAGAACGGTCGGTGTGATAGTATGGAACGCCCCCTTATTAAAATTAAAATAAAATAAAATAAATTAATTAAAATGATTATTAAATTTGAAATTATTATTGTTAATAAAAAATATATTTCATTATTACACTCTTTAAATTTGCATTGTATATTAGGTTACAAATAATTTTATAAAGATTAACATTTTTTTAAAGTATTAATTAGAGAATTACAGATAAATATCCAAATAAGTATATAGGTATTAACTTATTATAAGCTTACTTTGGTAAGGTATAGGTACCTATGTATAAGTACTAAAATTATTTAGACTGGTAGTAGGTAAATGAGGTAAGATATTAAAAGAAATAGAAATGAAAAATTACTAAATTATGAACAAACGTTACGAACTAAACTTTATTAAGTAAACGTTACTTACGAACCATACACCTTTACAATATTATCTACTTCCATGAAGTAAGTTTGTTATCTAAGCTTCTAAAATATAATTATTTTGAATACCTTCGAGTGTTCTCACATACAACATTTGGAAAAAAACTATTCAACGCAAAAAGTTAATTTTCATAACAACAAAGTATCAAACAATAGCATAATTATACATCCAACATCCCCTCCCTAAGTCCAGAAGATTCTCAACCAAAAAAGCCGCCATTGTCTACGATTCGAAGCATCGTTCATTAATATGCAGAACTTTCTTGCACGACGACCTCATTTCTTCCCATTCATACAAAAACGTGTGATAGCCAGAAAAAATACCAACTCACACTATTAATTTAGACAAATATGCAAATAGTTTACGTGACCATTTTGCAAAGGGGAAAGCGAAAAAAACAAAAGGATCATCCGGACTTACGAAATAGGTAACCAAACCCTTCCTTAGCCTGTAGTGTGGGTAATCAGAATTAAAAGTAAAAAAATAATTTGCATGTTTCGCCGATCCGTCTGAGAGTTGGCGCGTTTTTTATCTCGTCTATGGAATTTAGTTTTTTTCTTTGATGAGAATAAGTTTTTTCTTGTGTTCCTGTGATTATGACATGATTTTCGTTCAAGGTGTGCGTTTGATTGTGTAAATAATATTTATGATTATTTTTGTGCCTTGTATCATGAACCCTACGTCAAGAAATATTAAACACCCAGGGATATGATGCTCGCACAGCCAGAAGATTAGTTACATGTATTACGTATAGTACTATATTATCTTTGCTATTAAATAGTATTATATAACTAATTTATTTATTATTATATTATTTTTATTTATTAATTTATAATAACTATGTTTTCTTTGATTAGGTACGTGAAACTGGCTGACAGAATCTATATTTGGTAAAAAAAAAACATTAAATAGGAACTTGATTTTATTGAGGCAGGTAACTATAACCATAGATTAAGTTGTTGTTGTTAAACATTTAAAATGCTGCCAGTGTAAGTGCAGGTAGAAAAGGGAAAACATATTGCGTTAAAAACTGTTCTGTAAATTGCTACACGGAAATGTAACATTATTTTCATGATTATATACCCTTGGAAAGATTGAAATCGTACATAAGTCAGGAACTACACCTTTTACAAAGACTAATATACCTAAGTAGTTCATTGGTGTGAAATCATTAAGTTTGTTAACATAACTTCATTAGTTAATAAAAAGATTAAGTTTCTTAACATATTTTAATAAACTTAATATTTTTATCCCAGCACTATTTAAATTATACCAAAAAGTAGCAACACTCGAAATGTCAGTTTAGGCCGATTAATTAAGAATCCGAGTATAGTTTTTACTTTATTATTTGTTTTTACTTTGTTTTAACTCCGTACCTACTTTTTAGCTTTTACTTAGTTATAGGTATTATTGCGCAATATGTAATTGCACAAAAACACTTAGGTAACTTTTTTTTATGAAGTGGAGTGACGAGAAGAGCGAGACGTTCACCTAGTGGTAAGCATAACGCCTGCCTAGCAGTGCTAGAATTGTGAACTTACGAACTAAATCCTGCGCCGCACTGCACTGCGCTCTTCGCCTTGAGATAGTAGATGTCAAATCAATTGTCTTCATGCCCAATAATTCATCTGGTAACCGTGTCTTTCGACCCGAAACACAATAACGCTTGCACACCACTGCTTGTCGTTTGAATAACTGGCAAAGATGTTGTACTTCCCCAGGCGGACTCTGCAAAAGAGTCCAATCACTACACAAATGTTTTATATCACTACAGCGTTTTTTTTTATATCTCCTGTTTGTATACATACCAGAAAAATTACTGGGTATGAAGAGATTAAACATCTGATATCTCAGGGTGACGAGCGCAGTGCAGTGCGGCGCGGGATTGTATTCTTAAGTTCACAATTCTGGCACTGCTACTGTTAGTGGCAGGCGTAGCTTAGCACCAGGTAAAAGTCTTGCTCTTCTCGTCACTTGGACGTATTATAAAAATAACAAAGTTGAGATGCTTTGGTAATAGAAGTAATTGTTACCCATCTCCAGCAGGGTGTCGTAGTAGGCGAGCAGCGAGGCGCGCTGCATCACGCGGTACAGCTGCAGCTCGGCCTCGTTGGCCGGCGCCGACGTCACCACCACTGGAACCACAGCACAGCACACGATCATACATAGAGCCTACAGTGCAGACCATAGACATTGATATTAACTATAATAAAATCATTAACTCTATTGCTCACACTTAACTTGATTAACCTACGAGAGAGAGCTAGATCGTTCAAGTGCTCACACCAAAAAATATACACAGAGGATTATATAGCTTAATCAATATTGTAGCAAATGGCAGCCTTATCGCTAAAAGCGAGATCTTCCATGTAACCCTACAGAGGCGCAAAATTATTAAACCAAAAGACGGGGTGTGCTCTGAAGAAAAAAACAAACGACCACCTACAAAGAAATTTTACTAGTATTTCTCTGCCTACTTACTTACATACATAGTATTTCAGTAAATGTTTAAACCATAGACAATCGTACATCGTACATAAGAGTTTGTACAAACCATAAAGTATCGTTGATAGAGTTTGTAGGTTGTAAAATTACTAAAATCATAGACAATTATATTTAGAGTTTGTGTACAAGTTTAGACAAGTTTGTAGTTTTGGCGTTTAAATAAGTTTAAAATGTAAGATGGGAAGATATTTATAACCGATCAATTCAAAATGCTCAGAGGAAACCACATCCCGGCAGCTGTTGTTAACTCTTATCTAGAAAAACTTAAAAGCTCCATCAAAAAAGCTCGGAGTTTCTGGAAAGCCTATAAAACTCGATGATTTGCGTGCGCCAAACAATTTAGTACCATATAAAATCGCGTGAGGAGAAGCGCACACAAAAAACTAACCCCTTTTAAACAACCCTAGTTATTACCGAAAAGAATCGTTCCGACCGTTAGCAGACGAAAAAATGTATGAAAAGGTTTTACATAAAAGGGTTCCAAACCTCTTTGTTAGACTGGAACTGGTTCGCGCCAATGCGACCCGCGCGCGGGAAATAATATCGATCGGGGTTGTCATTGTAAAAAATGTTGCCACCCTCGTGAGCGTGCACTATTGGTTTTTGTACCGTAAAAAAAATTAGGGTTGGTTTAAACTCCACCCCTAGCGCAGGTAGAAAAAGTTTACATGTAACAAAAAACATTTATAACATAGAATTAGGCTTGGTTTGAATTTGAAGTAAATAATGTCACAGTCTGTTGTGTCAACAATGCAATTTTGGTATAGAAAAATGTGGACCAGTAATTGAATTAACTTCTGATTCTGAATTATATGTTTTAGTACTAAAACATTTGTTGTTTATCTTGTTAAACAAGGACAATAACACGGTGGCGTGCCTTTGAACACCTTTGAATACAGTCGAAAATGTACACACATTATTTATTATTTGTAAAACCTTATATTACGTAAGTTTTACGTAAGTACCTTAAGTAAAACATATCATTAAAATAGCTGCTAAGTACCTATACGAATTTAGTTCATAGTCACTGAAATCCCCACCATCATATATACACCACCAAATACGTACCTTCTGGAGTTCCCCAAGGTTCTCTGCTTGCTCCTTTGCTGTTTAACTTATTTGTTAACGATATCGGCGCATGTTTCCATCATTCAGAGTTCTTGCTGTACGCAGATGACATGAAAATCTTTAAACAAATCCGTAATATTGGTGATTGCCATCTGCTACAGCAGGATCTGAGTAGGTTTGAAGAATACTGTCGCCTCAACAAACTAGACCTAAACATTGCAAAATGCTATGCTATAACTTTTACCCGTAAAACTAAAACTTTTGAATTTAAATACTCACTTAAAAATCAACAACTCAAAATCGTAAATGAGATACGTGATCTAGGCGTTATTCACGATTCTAAGCTTACATACGATAAACATATTGATAACATCGCTAAGAGGGCTAACAAATCCATGGGATTTATCAAGAGATCTTGTTCCCAATTCTCTAGTATTAAAATTATTAAAATACTGTACTGTACATATGTTCGGAGCTTACTCGAGTATGGTTCACAAATCTGGAACCCCCAGTACGACATATATATCAATAGACTGGAATCAATCCAACGTAACTTTGTTAGATATCTCCAGTTCAAGTGCAAGAAATACGACAACGATTATGAGGCGAGGTGTAGAAGACATCACATGTTACCTCTTCACGAGCGACGCAGAATGGGTGATATTGTACTTTTAACAAAAATTGCTCAATGTCAAGTTGACTCTTCACACCTCCTCTCTAACATAAACTTGCACGTCCCTAGAATACTCGCAAGACATCCTAAATGCTTACACATCCCTCAGTGTGTGACTAATTATAGACAGAACTCCTTCTTTCTACGAGCATCTAACTAAGTATATAAATAAACTGGAAGACTATCCCGAATTTCACTTATTTAATTCATCCGCGAACTCGATAAAACTCAATATTACCAAAAACTGGTTTGGTGTGTCTCCTTGACTTATACTTAGTATACCTACATATTATTTATTTAATTTCATTTAAGTAATTGCAGACAAGTGTCTAACTAGTCTCAATATGCGGAAACTCTTAAATGGCGCATAGTTTCTATATGTTTGGTAATTATGTTTTTTTGTCGCTGTTAGTTTCCCGAATAAAATAAAATAAAATAAAATAAAATCATTAATTACTAATTAATGATTTACTACATACACATTTTTATAGTAAAAGCTTTGCTTAGTTTGGGGCTAGATGGCACTGTGTGAAAAATGTCCACCGATATTGACTTATTTTATCTCACTTGTTGTCTTACTTTGGTAGATTGGTACTATGTTCCGTCATAATTAGGTACCTACCTTATGCAAGTTCTCTAATCCTTGGATGAAACAAAAAAAAACCTGGCAAAAAATGAGCCTATGAGAAAGTCTCACCAAACATAACCCTAATACTTACTATGGTAACCAAATTTGCAAAAAACAGTTTCTCACTGAGCGCGATGTCCAAAAAACAAATTACCATAATCTTCATGGCCATAAAAAATCGCCACAGATGTATGCAAATTATTTTAATTCCGGATAGGGGTGGCGGAGCGGCCGCGGCCAGACAGTGCTTTGTTTTTTTTTCTTTTAAAAAAGTGGTCACGTAAGACATCTGCATATTCGTATTTGTTATAAATTAATTTTATGCAACTCTCACGATGCCATAGTTTGATATTTTTTGCTGTCTAGAAAAAAATAGGTCTTGAGAACTCGAGTTTTAAGAAGCGGCTTTATTGTTTCTTCGTGAATAATTTGAAAGTAGTTTAAAATAATATTATATTTTTTGTATGAACAGTTTTACAACAATTTTTAATGAATATTATTTATATTTAAATTTCATATTAAAATTTAAACGTACAAGGAAGAAGAAGCACTTAAAAAGAATTGCAAGCATGTACGGTAGGTGCAGTGTATTCCTCGTAAGTAGGTACAAACGAGTGGGTATAGATTTGCATATTGGAGTTCTTCTAAAAAACTGTATCTACATAATTATGATTTTTGATACTGGAAAATAAAAATAAAAAAGGTACCTACCTAAGTACGTACAATAATAATTAAATGATTTTTTTTCTTAATTGTGTATATTTTTAGGTTCAAAATATTCAGGTTAATTGTTTTGTAGGTATAGTATGGTATAATCAATTCAATTCAATTTCCAAATATCTTTATTATTCATAAATACTAATACAAAAGTACGATTGCCAGTGTACAAAACTATCTCCTGGCAGTAATAATGCAATTTTAACAATGTTTTTTTTTAAGCACACAGGCTTGTTTAAAAAACTTATAATATGGGATTGTTCATGCCATGCATACTACTACTGTGCCTATAATACTGTATGGTATAGTGCGTATGGTATTATAGGTAGGTGTTTTTATAGCAGATTTTAATACATTTAAAGACATTTAGGTAAGGTGTTTGAAAGATATGTATTTAAGTAAAGTTTTTGTCTAACTAATTAAGTATAATATAGATTAAGTACCTAAATGAAAACTATAAATAATGTAAAAGTAAATAATAAATAAATGTACAAGTAAATTTTTACTAATTAATCAACACTGATTACTTGATACCCCTTACGGCAGTCCTGTTCAAAGCTCATTACAAGATAGTACCTTATAGAACTTATAGAAGAAGCATTATTAAGGACACGGTGTTTCACAATTACCCGCTTAAGTAGGTAGAGCTGGTAGAATTTTACATTCTATAGGTTTAATTATCTAAACAAGTTTCCTTTAGTATCAGATTAATCATTTGAATAACAACAAGCATCCTCATAATTACCTACTCACTTACCACATCATACAAAACACGTGCATTCAGTACCGTGCGAAAATTGCAACTAATTCGAATTTCGAATACGATCGTAATTAGCAGGCCCAAGATGTCAAGACATCCATCCTTTCAATAAAAACATAAAAAATCTCCCTTGTCTATGCCCGCGCATTTGAATGAGGCGTAATCTTACTTTCTTTGCGGATAAACAAAAACATCCTTTTGTCGCTCTCAAAATTTGAATAACTTCGCGGAACAAAACCGATTCTTTATTCAAAAAAGGCGCTAATGATAGTGCTGGGTAGAAGACAAGGGATAGGGATGTGCTCTCGCATGCGATTACGTATTTTTAGCACCTTGTGATTGATAATGCGTAATACTCTCGCGTTTGTGAATATTATTAACGAGCCCATTGTGCAGGTTGCTAATCATAGTATAAAAAGTTTGGTGTTTTTGTTACTCCTAAGCTTCCGTGCGAAGTCTTCGCACGTTTACTGCAGCAAATTTTAAAAAACCTTACCAAACTGCCAGGACTTTATTATTTATCAACGCATATTGAATAAAATAAGTTCCTTCTTTGTCTTAGCCATAATAACAGACAATCAAAAAACTCATAAAATCCTAATCCCGCGACTTCCTGCATCACAAAAAACAGCCACAAAAGACAATGACTGGTCGATTTACATACGAGATTACGGAAAAAAACAATTTGGTACATTTTTTCCTTTTCGGCCTGATTCTTTTTCTTCGATCGAAAGTGAGATTTAGAGGCAGGTGCTTGACCCAAATGCTTTTTCTAGTAATTAATCAGTGCTGCATCTGTTTAGTAATTACTGCCGTTTGAAGGGTTAATCAAATATAATAAAGAAATTAGAACGCTGACCCGGGCATGTGCTATGTTTTTTATTTGATTCATTTGATTTGCTAGCTTGATTGAAGTCATCATGTTGTGATGATAATAAATGTCTATAATTTACGAAATTAAGTTAAAATTCATCAAATAATTATTATCAAGAATAAAGAGGAAATGCAATGTTAAAATAATGTATCATATCTATTCACACCCATTGAATAGTTATATATTATTTTTGTATCTAACAGGATCTCTTGATGTTGGCTTCGGCTTCACCAATAAAGGTCCGAGCTTAGAACCGACCCGAGTATCAAAGTTGAGTAGAAGAAAAAAAAACCTAATTTTATCGTAGTTATATTATTATTATTACCTATTAGCTCTCAATTTAATACTTTGGACCTGGTATATTCCGGTAGTCGCCGTCAGCCATAAAACGTTCACTGCTGGACGAAGGCCTCCCCCTTAATAGCCGTAATAGTATTGCCATAATCCCCACGCTTGGCAGGCGGCTTGGGGATATTCCAATGGCAATAAATTTCATGTCAAAAACATTAATATTGATTAATTTTATTTATTAATAATGATTTTAAAATCATCTCCAGGTTTTTTTTATTTTAATGCTACAGTAAAGCAAGTTGGCTGTATATATATTTTTTCAATTAGCCAACAAACTCGTTTCATACACGAAATAAATCGTAACAGAAACTTTTCGCCTAGGGCGCCACTTATACCTTTTACACATGTTGCCTTTGTTAAAACGTCTAATTGATATCTTCGGCCGCGAGCACCGTGGTTAGCACCTAGCGAACGCTTTTAATTTTACGTGAAAAAAAAAACATGGGTCTAAAAGTTAACGCCGTTTTTTGACCACCGGCTGTGGTGGGGTTAAAATTGATGTTCTTTCTTAGGGTTGGCGAGTGACATTTTGTAAAGATATTTTGGCTCATCTTTTTCATCTCTCTTTTTTTCTCTACTTTTACTTTGGGAATACCCACCTAGTTTTCTCTATATATCTTGCTAATTAATGTAGATAAATACATATTTTTTCTTGTAAGAAATAAATGTGTCTGTCAATAAAGTTTTTATGTTTGGAATAGTTGACCTATTCATAGTTAAAATTAAAATAATTACAAAAACAAATAATGTCTTATGTTGTTATTTAACCTAAAGGTAACATGGTTGTAGGCTATAATTATGTAGTTGTAGTTTTTTTTAAATGTATTTGATTGATGATACGAGCGAGACGTTTGCCTAGTGGTACGCGTCACACCTGCTCATAACAGTAGCAGTGCCAGAGTTGTGAACTTGCGAACAAAATCCTGTGTCGCACTGCACTGCACTCGTCACCCTGAGATATTTGATGTGAAATCTCTTTACGCCTAATAACTTCTCTGGTAACATTGCCCTACAAACCGAAACACAGTAATGCTAGCACACTACTGCTTGGCGGTTGAATAACTGGCAAAGGTGTGGTAGTATATACATAGCAGAACCTGCATGTATTATATGATAAAATAATTAGTGTAGGGAACAGATATGCTAGCATGCCTACATACGTGAACAAATAAAAACCATCAATTTATCAATTTTTTATTTAATCCATCCTAAAGGATTTACTTGACTTGCTAAATAACCGCGAGTCGACAACCCTACGTCAGTCGTAGGGTCGCACTTACCGCCATCTGTCAGTCAACGGCGGCTCCTCACGTCAACCCTTCAACGGCGGACTCGTGTTTACATATTTCTGCTACGATTGACATACATTTAGATCAAATTTTGTTTGACAGCATTGATATTCAATTTATTTGCCCATAAACTTTTGCTAAAGGTATGTTATGTTATGTAATTATTCTTCTCCAAAATGGTGTCTTTTATGCAACTGAGTGACGAGACGAACAAGTCGCGTGCCTAATAGTGAGCGCTGCGCCTTCTCACAATCAGTAGGTTATTGCCACATTGCTCTTAATTGACAATTAAATAAGTTGCCCTATTTAAATATGTACTTAATTAATTTAGTATTCATATATGAGTATTTTGATAATAGTGATATGAAATGAAAATGTAGAGCATTAAAGTTATCGTGGTCGACTGTTGTATTTGACGATGCTTTAAGAAAGACTCCTCCTATAAAAACACATCGTAAAACAATAAAAGCTACTTTAAATCAGAATGTACCATCTGAATCAGATAATCCTCTATCAAAGCCCATTTATTATTCATTCCTCAGCAATAACTCTATTTTTTGTAGGCGATGAGACTCACAACTGTCCAGTGCGCCCCCAATTTATTTTTTATCGGACCTCCATACACTCCTCACTTTTTCTCTATAGTCATGTTTAACGTTCTCACGGAAGAGGCTGAATGGACTGCGGGTGTCGTAGCCAAATCGTGGCTTTTAAGAAAAAACACGGAAGGGTTACCAGTATTAAAATTATTAGTTTGTTTACGCCGACCGTAAGGTGCATTCGGTGGGAATAAATGACCCCTAGTTTAAAAATGATTTTTTGAACTTCCGGGAAGATGTTTGGGCAAATGAGAGGATGTGGCGGACAAAAAGTACTAAAGTATTCAATATGCATATTGACTGGACCACGAGTGTGGAGTTACTGAGATTTGTTTGAATAGATATGACGTACCGGAGGGGTATTTTTAGGGTGCGAAGGGGTTCTTTTGAGATTTGTTTGGTACAATTAAACGGTCAGGCGCAAACGAAAGCTTTGTTTGGATAGCGATGAAAAAATACAATACCTATACAGGGTGATATTTATTTAATTAGCAATATCTTAGGGATCATTAAACTCATCGTAATTAACAACTTTACTGCGAAATTAAACCAGCAAACGCGAAAAACAGTTGCTCAACACATTATGGGGTTTATTGCATTTTTTGTATGGGCCTGCCGATTCTTTTTCGCGTTTTCAGGTTTGGTTTCATGGTAAAAAAATACCATTATGATGAGTTCAATGACCCCCTAAATTATTGCCAATTAATTCAATGTCACCCTGTATAGACGCTAGACTCGATGCTTATAAAATTTAATAGGTGCTATTAGTGTATCAATATCAAAGTTGATATTATTTTGTAGTCAAAGAATAATGTATTTAAACAAGTACTTATTTAAAGCTATTCTTATTCATAATTCATTTCACATAGTTAAATACTAAAATAATATAATATCAACGTCAAAAACAATAACATTAAAAAACGTTTAATTTAAAAAGTTAAACGTTATTAGTTAAAGTAGTTAAATCTACTTATATCGTTACTTTGTTTGTCTGTAAGTAAGTACCTACAAAAAAAATTGTAAGTACTTATACTTACAAACTTTGATAAATCTTTGTATTAGGTAGGTAAGTCTGCTATATTTAATATTTTGTCAAGCATAAACTCATAGATCAGTTATTAAACATAAATTACTTTCGCATAAGTACATATTTAAATTAATATAGTTGGTGATAATAACTTGAATTAAAATTTAATAACTTAAATTAAAATTTAATAACTTAAATTAAAATTAAATAACTTAAATTAAAATTTAATAACTTAAATTAAAATTTAATAACTTAAATTAAAATTTAAGTTATTATCACTAACTAAATATCAAATAGCGTCTCAAGTGATAATAACTTAAATTTTAATTTGAGTTATTATCACTTGAGACGCGTCGCAAATATGTGGACTTCATTTGCTTATTCAAAATTATTCACTCGCAGATTGATTCTTCTTCTCTTCTTTCTAATATAAACGTTAATACCAAACCAAAATCTCGCTACCGGGACACAGGAATCTTTTCGCTTAAGGTATATACAAACAACACGTCTTTATATAACCCTGGTCAGAATGTATCGCCAATACAACGATATCCTAGTGGACGATCATAGTTCGAAAGATATATTTAACTTTAAAGTAACTAAATTTAAACGTGATATCTTGGCCGTTTTAGAAAAACAGAAACAGCATCGATGAGTTGCTTGTTTACAACTAATTTTTCTTCTTTTTAGTATGTCACCTGTCCTAACCGTAATCTTTTAAATGCAATCTTTTTTTAAAGCTTTTCTTTTAATTACAATACTACTTAATGTTTGATTGACTTATAGATGTAGGTACCTACTGCTTCTGTGTTGTTCATGTTGTGTACACATTTATTAAGGAATGCAATCTAGAACAAATTATTTGTAACCTATACAATGCAAATGTAAATACTGTATTCTGTTGTGTATCAAATAATAAAAAATACAAAATGTGCATTCTCTACCATATCTTTTATTAAATTCTCCGAAGCTCATTCTCACGTTTGGATCATTACGGGTTTTTTTGAATGCACTCTCATGAATACAGGTGGCGCGTAAAAACTTTATAAACCATAGACTATGAAGCAATGTGGGTTCCCGCATTTTTATTTCAAGGTTTTTTGTAAACACTACTCACACGAAGTGTGAAAAAGAATATATTATTGAAAATTCATTTAACTAGGCATTTGATTTAACATTTGTACAACACAAAATTATATATTTGAATTTGAAACCTGTGTGAAAAGTTTGAAATGGTGTGCTAAATACATTATAGGTAGGTATTTTCTTTCTTTTAAATTAGTTTTTTATAAACACGCGCTTATCTTTCTATAGTCTATTTATGTATGTATTTATAATAATATTAAAACCTACATTACAGTTTTGTCTTAATAATATTTTATGTAATGTCTATACGAGTGATATATTCAAACTTTGTCTGAATAAGGGTGAATTTTTTACTCGTTTACTCACGAGATACTCGTATCAAACAGTTTTTTAAAATAATACCCTACATCAACGTGTCCAGGATATCCTCGCTATTACAATGAAATAAAAAATTAATGCTTAATATACTATTTAACAACCGAACTTACAATAAAATTAAAAATAATGACGAATGCACCGACACATGTCACTTCCGATGCGTCAGGCACCAAAATCTGTTAACCCTTTAAAAAACGGCGGCCGGTCGAGACGTCCCAAATCAAAATGACAATTAAAAAGAAATAAAACAAATCCTTGTGGCCAGGAAACGAACAACTGTCGATTATTTAACTTTTTTATTTAATTTTTTAATTCAACAGGTGGCTAAGGCTGTTAAAATGTTGACTAATGCTCGCTCGCTGAGCAGAGAAAGCGTGACAAATACAAAAGTCAAAACATGTGTTGCCATGTGGTGGTTAATTAATTAGGGAAATTGAAAGTTAACCCTTCCCTTTTACACTCCTTCCCGATAAAGCTAATAAAGATTTTTTTCTTAAGTACCAGGTCAAGTACCAGTTGTTAACATTAAACCACCATGTATTATGTAGTCTATAGTGATATTAGTGATCTCATATTGGCTTAAAATCACTTTTACACGGTTTAGCCCGACACAATGATTAAACATGTAGCGCAATGTTTGAGCTGTTCACAATAATAGCTCAAATATTACGCATGCGATGACTTCGAAAAGTTTTGTTAAAATATAGTATTGTTAATAAATCGTCTCACTCACATAATCACATAATACTCGTAAGACATTTGTAATTTTAATTATCACTTCTATTTTGTAATATAATCTGACATTGTAAGTATTTATGCACTTAGTTTTTTTTTGTGATTTTGTAGGTATAGTAAAGCAATATTAGTATTAATCAATACAATCATTAATGAGCTTTGCTTATTTGAATAAATGAATTTTAACTTGAATCCCTTAAAGATTATTTTTGATAATTATTATTATTTTCGATTGTTTCGTAATTATATTGTTATCTGCCATGTATTTTTTGTAATGAACATTATTTAAAGCCACACCTTACAATAGGGTAGATGACTGATGTTTATATAGTTGAAACCAATAGCGTTGATGAAGAATTTAAGTAAATATAGTATGATTATTGAAAAAATAATTTAAATCAGTTAATAATGTTCTGATATATGAGCGTTTAAAGTTTTTGTTAGAGACAACTCTGTCCATTTCCCACAAAACAAAAAATTACGTCACGCCTTACTTGTCAGAATAGAATTTATATGGCGTACAGAGAAGTGACGTCACGATTTGCTGTTTCGCCTCTCTGTCTAGCATGATAGTAAAATGCTTATAAGTTGCTTATTTTTGATCAGATTTTCATTTTCTTTTCATTAATCAGCTATATTTATGGGCCACATTTTAATAGGACAATATGAAAAAAACAGTCTCTAGCCTATTTGTATCCTGTCAACATACATATTTATTGTGAGCTTTCTGTACCTACTTCTTATGTCGTGAATAATAGTAGAGTGATTTTTGCAATTTTATTCCTGAATTGGGTATTAAGTTGGCTTTACAATGTTGTCATTAGGGTCATGTCATGCTGCAGTTGGTATTAATTTTGTTATATTTTTTGTACGACGTTAGTACTAAATCTATGAACGTAGTCAAATAATGTATTTATTATTATATAGATTTATCATTGACTAGCTGACCCCCGCGGTTTCACTCGCGTGCATAATTTTATTAGTAGCAATAAGTCACCAATAGTACTCTCCAAGATAGTGTAATGAGTGCGTATTGATGCTTAGTGGTTAGCGAGTTCGGATCACACGCTGTACGGCGCGGGCTCAAATCCTGACAATGAGCTTGCGCTGCGTGTGAAGAAAACATTGTTAGGAAATGTTGAGGTCGGCGTTGACTTTAGAGTAGGTAATCATTGATTGATGTGACAAGTTAGCCAAAAGGACAGATTTAATCCATGAAGACATAGTAGTTAATACATCTGCAATAATTGGTTATTCCATCAAATCTACATACATAATAATATATCACTTTGATCGCCCGTCATCTAAATAAACAATTATTCAAAATCAATCCAGTTCAATAACAAAGTTCGATGACCTCTCGCTCAATTGGCTTACCTAATAGATTTGATTCACATAAAAATAAACTTTAAACCTATTAACAATTGACTTCAAAATCTTTCAAATGTATTAAAACTCTTCAAACATTCATTTCAAAAAACTAAAATTGAATTTTAAACTTTAACCCCTCTGGTATAGGGTTAAGAATAGGGGCATTATTTTTTGTGTATGGTAACATCTGCCCGGCAGATGTGGGGTAGGATAGATCATATCAGACCTGTCCGACGTCACAACTCGGATGCGACGTACGGAAGGGTTGGATGGTAGAAGATAGGCAGCCTTATCGCTATAAAGACGTGTGGCGATAAAATTGTAAGAATTTATTTTAATTACAGTAAATTATAATGTTTAGGTTAGATAATCAGTATAATATAAGTAAACATAATAATATTCACAATCATTTCTAATGAAAGAAAAATCTCTAGAAAATTCATTTTTTCGTATTTCATATATTCGTATTTATTTGAAAAAACCAACGTAGTCGGTTAATTGATAAAATGTCGCAATTTAAATATAATATAACTACAGCACACTAGAAAAAAAGAAATTGAATATATAAATTAAATTAAATACGGTCGCCATCGCCACTATAGCCACTGAACAATGAACAAATTTGCAAATGCAAAAGTAAAATTTAAAAACAAATTAACTGAAAAAAATACTTTATATTTTAAAACAAGTCTTTATCTGCAGGTGACGCTGGCAGCAGCATTAGGTCCAGTTCACCATAATATTGCATTGTCATTAGGTTTATGCATGAATACCAAATTTCAGCCTATTCGGGCTACAAGAAATGGTTCATAATTCTGATGCAAATTTTTACTTAAACAAACATTTATATACACGTATCTATACATACAAACATTGCAAGTTAAATTAAAAACTTGTATTTTTAATGATTGTTTCTACAATTTTGTAGTACCTAACAATTGAATATATATGAATATTTAAATACAATCAGAGTGACATTTAGTGTTTCTATAATAGATATTCAACTATTAAAATATCATTTTGGATAATGTTGCGTGCTGTGGTGCGTGGTTATCACATTCTACGCCACTGTTTATTGTCCCAAATAAATATAAACCTTATTTAATTAGTAGGTACAAGTACAAGTAAGTACAGTCGATTTAGTACCTACTCAGTAGTTAGGCCAGGTCAGCATCATATACAGCATCCTACACAAATCCACAGATATGTTCCACACCTGCTAATGGTCATAGCGGACTCATAACCTCCTTTCGACGCGCAAACAGGTTAACAATCACAATATTATATAGTGACCGCAAAAACTCGCATACCTATCGGCATTGCCAATCAATCTTGTAGTTGTAGTATTTGCTGCTACTTGAATATGGCAACACCTTGGAACTGACTGTATTTATATAAATAAAAACCTATACGTATAAATATTAGTTATTGACCACTTCTTGCAAATTTTTAAAGTCATGGAACATAAGTTTAGTTATCTCAATAAACTATTTTTTCGAATAAAATATGAGTAAATTCCAGAACTCCAGAACGAACGTGCAAGTATGATAGTAAAAATAGCGTAAAATATTTATAAAACTGTGTCAAACAGAATTAAACATTGTTTACAAATATTTTTAGCCTAGGTACACTACATGTGTTATCCTTACCATACCTTTCGAAGTGATAACTTTTTTGAAAAATAGTGATGTACCTAGTACTTATATCTAAAATAAACATTGTTTTACTTTTAAAGTGTGAGCTTTTTAACGTTTTTTAATAGTAATTAAAATGTAAAAGCAGCCTCACTAGTGATAATTAAGGAAAGTTGACATTTAGTGAGGAAAGTTGTTTGTTTTCAGTGACACATAACGACTAACGAACACCGCTTACGTTATTTATAAATTTTTCAAGTAGTATGTACTTAAAGACACGGTTTGCAGAGAGAACCGTGTTTTCTCAGACACTTTGCCCTTCCATCTTACTATTTGACGATAACATCATAAGCGAGGGCATGTACGTTGGTGCTTGACGGTATTTATAGTTGAAACACTACATTAAATTTCCAAAAAAGAGTTTTATTACACCGTTGTCTTATGCGGGTAAAATTGGATAAGATAGAGTAGGGCAACTATTTGTTCATAACCTAAGGGTTGACGGACGCAGCGGCTGCGCGCAAATAGCCGCGCGTCGAAAAACTCAGATACTTAACCGCACAAAAATAAACATCCCGCCGCGATTCGGCGCTAGCCGCTTATTATAAATAATTAATGATTCCGTCCGCTCTTATGCACGATAAAATGCCATTACGGTTTTCATCGGGGACTTGCAAAAAATGTCGAAAACCGCCTTAGTCCGAACCCGTCCCGGCAAAAAAATATGCTTAAAAGAGTGCGCTGGCATCGCTGAAATTCCCGCACTTCTTACCGCCGCCCGGTCATTTGACTCCGGCCATTATCTGTGGAATTAACGCAGGAAAAAACACCGATCCGATAAAGGTATATTCGCGTCGTCGCCGACCTTTTTTGCAATATAAATAAAGAGTATATGGCCGGGGGCGGCGGTAATGGCGTCAAACGCGATAAACGCTGTCCTCATGAAAATTCAGCGCTACATTATAAGCGGACCGCTGAAAAACCGAGGCCTCATTTCTTGAGATATTTCATCACAACTTAGACTGGCTCGTAATAAAAAATATCATCGCCGCTGCAGTTAACTTAATGTATTTGTATGCGACAAAAAAGGTTGTTATTATCCGAGTTCCGTTCCATTCGAATGTGGCAAGCGGTGCGTTAATATCAGAAATGACAGATGCGTCATTCCGACGCAACAGGCCTATTTGGACAGTAGCTGAGACAAAAAAATACTCAACAATTAAAAACGATTTGCATATCCATGCGGTAAAAATAAACGGATTCAAGAAGAGGAACCGTGAAAGCCGAAAAGGTAAGGAATAAAAAAAGGTTTCGCTGTTTTTCGAACGCATCTTAGCGTAACTGAGTTTCTTTATTTGAATTGTATGAGGTTGCCGCTCCTGATGAGGGTGTCAAGCAAGGTAACGCATTCTGCATTTTGTTAATTAATATTTGCGACCAGTATAGAGTTAAATAATTACTGGCCATGAAAAAAACACAAAAAAATGTTTCTGTAGAGGTCCCTACCAAATAATTTTTACTAGTAAATGTTCTAGGGTATATACATAGCTACATTATTGGCTACACTAAAGAATTCGAGAAGTCAAAAAAATTTTTTTATCAAAAAATTATAAAGTTAAACTTTATTGTTATAGGTACCCTATGCATCTTACTTAATCAACTCTTGATGATGCCAAATTCCTAACCTTATCAATTTATTATTATATATTTATGTAATTTTTTGCAAAACCGTAATACAAACAGCGACAATGAATGGACGGGAAATAAGCGCACGGATTTTGAAGACTATATGTTGAGCGCCAGCTCTCCACTCGCTTCAGTCACACTCTGCCTTTGCGACATGCGAGCCGTACGATACGACAATACAAACTTCTAATAACAAGTAATAAGTAACAAGTAGTAAGTTTTATAGTGTGGAATCACTTCATACAAAAATATTCAAAACTTCTAATACATGTACATGTGTTCCCTTTTTGTCATGCAGTAATTAGAATCGCTATCTCTATTTTCCGGCAAATGTAATATGCATACTTTTAACTAGGTATGCTTGATTGTGTTGACTTGTTAATTTTGATCGATTTGCAAGCGCAGGGCCCGTCCATTCCATTATCACCGTCGCTGAATACTCGTACAAAAATAATCTGTATTTAAAAGGAAACGCTAACTATACAGTATAAGTACCTACAAGTCCATACATCACGTTAAAAAGACGCATACATTTGTATTTTTATAAAGAAACGCGATATAATGCACACGGCTCGCCACGAAAATTGGCGGGAATCTCCATAATATGCAGATTTTATAACAACAAAGAGTAAAAAATTGAGTTATGCTGCTTTTACTCGCATAATGCAGCAAATAACATAAAAGTAAGTATTATAGTATTGTTTGGTTAGATACTAAGTTTTCCCGCCATTTTCCGAATTAAAATTACGTACCTAGGTACATAAAAATTACCTATCGTGTTCGAAATAGTCATAGCGTTAAACTTATAATTATTTAGGGCATACCTTCCTCCCTGGCTGATCGCTTTTAGCGATAAAGGCGCCATTAGTTAAATAGTTCTAATTCTAAGTATTTTTTTCTGGTTGTTATCACCATGGCTGTTATCGTTTCTTTTGGTGTGTACCTACAATAAAGTGTTTATCTATCTGTCCTAGTTGCGGGTTGGTGGATTCACACGCCATTAAATTTGCTCCCCGGGCTTGTAAGATGGTTTCCTCAAGTCAGTGGTATGAAAATCTGTACATTAACGCCAGTGCTCGGGATTTGAACACGCGACATCACGATTTCACGCTGAACGGACCTCCCACTAAACTACCACGCCCACGCTCAAACTAAAAAATATTCTTACATATTATTGAATATAATAATATACTTCGTCATCAGCCATAAGACGTCCACTGCTGGACGAAGGCCTCCGAATAGAGGGGTGTTGCCATAATCCCCACGCTTGGCAGGCGGCTCGGGGATCGCAGAATGCTCACCACCGTTAATCAAGAGGACGCTGCTGCCCGTCCTCCGGTGGGTCTGGTTGCAGTTTAAGGACATACCCAGGTACTTAAATTATACTTAATAATCATTTATTCCAAAAATATAAGACAAGTCTGACAAAAATATATTTCTTAGGTACTTATAATATTAAGTGGTAGTAGGGATAAAACATATTTATTTATTGCATAAATATTTGTTTTT
The DNA here is from genome assembly GCA_905404285.2 of Erannis defoliaria. NCBI lineage: Eukaryota > Metazoa > Arthropoda > Insecta > Lepidoptera > Geometridae > Erannis > Erannis defoliaria. The sequence continues at coordinate 1,228,969 of FR990066.1, read as the reverse complement.
CATATTTATATGTAATTACTGTATTTGTATTATTTAAAAAATATATAAAATATAATAATATATTAAAATAAAATAAAAATATATATTAAAATAAACTCCTTATAAAATACTAGATATTTAAAATTAAATCTCAATGATAGGGATAAATATATATAAATATATGAGTACCTAAGTATGAAAAGGTAGGTAACTACTCGTTCCTTTTTACTGAGTAAAACTTTATGCAAGTAGAGGCTCCACCAAGTCTGGGGTAAAAACTGAACTCAAAATAAACGTAATGCATGCCTTATTGGGGATCCGCGGGCGCTGCAAGAAAACCCGGTCGCGTCAATCATTTTTTTACTAAAGACGTGTCACATTATCATGTACTTACTTTCATAATTTTAATTACATTTAATATTCCCATCCCATACTAATAACATCAAAAATCGGCTATAAGTTAATTAGGTACCCATACTACATAAATTATAAGAAAAAAAACTGTTTTACTGTTATTTTTAATTTGGTGGTTATATGTCGGAGGAAGAATAGACGGGAAAAAAACGAAAAGTTGATGCTCAACTGTTTATTATGTACATTTGTATTACTGATAATAGGGTTGATGGCTGATGTTTATATCGATGGAACCAATAGCTTTGATGAAGAATTTAAGTAAATATAGTATGTTAATTGAAAAAAATATTTAAATAGTTAATAATGTTCTGATATATGAGCGTTTGAAGTTTTTCTTAGAGACAACTCTGTCCCTTTCCCACAAAACAAAAAATGACGTCACGCCTTACTTGTCAGAATAGAATTTATATGATGTACAGAGAAGTGACGTCACGATTTGCTGTTTCGCCTCTCTGTCTAGCATGATATTAAAATGCTTATAAGTTGCTTATTTTTGATCAGATTTTCATTATTTTTTCATTAATCAGTTGTATTTATGGGCCACATTTTAATAGGACAATAAAAAATCATCAAAAAGTCATCTAGCCTATTATTAACTATTTTTTTAAATGGGTCTTACTAGAATAGTGAACTTGCGATCAAAATCCTACGCCGCACTGCTCTGCGCTCGTCAACCTTAGATATTAGATATCAAATCTCATCATGCCTAGTAATTTCTCTGATATAATTGCCCGAAACACTGTAACGCTTGCACACTACTGCTTAACGATTGACTAACTGGCAAAGGTGTGGTAGGTGCTTCCTCAGGCGGACCTACAGTACCTAGAGTCAAATGTTGAATGTTTAGATGATGTTACTCTACTCAATCACACGGAAACGGCTGCATATGAAATTAGTTTTTTTTTCTTTCTTATTTGGCCACAGCACATTTTGGCATATAGCTTATACCTCAGAATAAAACTAGTTAACTTTTATGCCAGGACTTACGGGGGAAAACGCGAGGCGTTGCTTAGTCTGTACATACAGGATGACATTGAATTCATGGGCATTTATCTTAGGAGGTCATTGAATTCATCATAATGGACAACTTGTACCAAAGAAACCAACCCTGACGACGTGAAAAAAAATTGGCTGGCCAAATACAAAAAATGCAATTACGCGCGACAAAATATGCATGGAGTACTAGGTACTGATGATGATGATGATGACTAGGTACATAGATACTTAGCTCATTGTTTTCACGATTTTCTTTGATTTCTTGGTAAAAGTGGTTCATTACGATGAGATTAATTACCCCCTAAGATAATATCCATGAATTCAATGCCACCCCGTAGTATACTTATCTGTATAAAAGCAAATAATAAAATGTTTATAAATTTTTACTTCATTATAAAACCAGTGTTATCTGATCATTGTTATTAGGGCAAGTTTTTGTCTTTTCGCAATTTGCTGATTGAACTCAGGATCGTAAATGCTCTAATTAGGAGAATTGTGTAATTTGTTTTAACGTTTTGTAGATTACGATATGTATGTAATTTGGACTGCCTTATTATAGGTCAGCTGGTAGCATCCGATGGGTCCGATTCCCTGACAAATTGGCCGCAGCACCAGCCCTACTCTGTGTCTCAGGAAGATGTGACGGCATACTATCATTTCTACTGTGGTGCCAGTACCGAAGTGGCGAACGTCTCGCACGACTCGGAGTTCCATTGTATATAAAAAACTTCGCGATATATTTAGGTATCAAATAGTACATAAATATCTTGTGAACACATTACTACATGTTTCTATTCTCCAGTCGAAACATGGTTGATAAAAGAGGTTATCTGTGCAACGCCTGTATGTACATGCTTCTACGGATTTATATTATCGGTTCAGCCTTAGAAAAGTAACAAAGAGAGAGACACTGATACCTGATACTCTTGCATTTACCTAAGTATGCACAATACCGGCTGTTAGTTTGAACACCGTTATCAAATTCAAATAATTTATTTTCAGACTTAGTCCATAATAAGATTCACACTAAAACATTATATAAAATACATCAATAAATTCAAGAAAATAAAAAATATATATTTATAATATATAATAAAATAAATTCGGTACAAATGTCAGACAAAATAAAATGTCAGAATAAAAATAAAAAGTCAGTGAGTCAAAATAATAATAATCATTAGCAGAGCATGTCCGGAATAAATTTCGTCAAATAATACTTATCTCTAAATCAAAATAGTTTATAAATTATACATTAAATTAAATTATTATTATTGAGACTCACTTTACTACCTACCAAAGACCACACCTACCTACCTAACTACCTACCTAGGATTTCATTGTACTCATCATTATGAAAAACTATTACTATGGGGCCAACCCTGAAATAGCAACAAAAAAACCTGCTACTCCATACATTTTGTTCAATTAAAAAAAAATAAGTATGGAACAACTGATTTCTTTTCGCTATTTCAAGGTTGGCCCTATAGTAAAAGTTGTTCATAATGATGAGTACAATGATATCCTAGAAGGATAACGGTGTTCTAACTAACAGCCGGTATAATGAATGAATAGTGTGAAGCCATAAGACAATTTGGCCTAGTATATGTATGTAAAAGCATGTATGAGAAATTTTAATAGCTCATACCAGGTTATTCCATGTTTCAAGCACGTTTTTTTGCAATCGATCTTTAGTCTAAAGATGTATCAGATAGGGCCACATTTAGCGGAGCAAAAATATGGCGGTTACGCAGATTCTTGCGTGTCAAGCTTCGATTTTTGAGGACTACTCGAAAAGTATCTAAATTCATATTTTTTCAACCATGAAAGTTCACTGCAATACAATATAATATATATTTTAGTAAGTACATTTTTTTTGGTGACCTTGTGCTGAAGTTAGAATAGGTAAGAACATTATTATACCGAAAAAAAGTTGAAAAAAGTAACAACTGAAAAAAGTTTAAAAATAGGCAATTTTGCCTTTATTTTTCTTTCGAGGAATGTATAATTTATATTGTATTTTCTATTTGTTTTCAACCGCAGAAATTACTTAAAAGGATATTCGTTAGTTAACATACATATTTTTACTTTAAATATATATGGCAAATTGACTAAATAATATTAATTTTGCGAAGGGAAACAGAATATCCTGGCCTTAATTCGCCACTAGGTTTCCAAAGCCTTTACCAAATAACAATCGGAGTTTCAAGCGACTAACTAACCACGTATTCCAGAGAGCTAGTTTTTGTCCCGACTGTGAGCGCACTTTTTCCGTATTTTCCACGGTTTTTCCGAGCACCACACACTCGCACTTTTTATGCAGGTTCTAGATCGGGATGCGATGGATCAACGGGTTTGATACTTGGAATGAAATTTCGGTATGAGTAGAGTTTTGATAGTAAATCACAATATTACGTTAGTTTCATTTTCCGCCGCGAGTAAAAATATGATTTTGATCAAACAAGTGCATTTTCATTCGCACAATATCTCGGAAACGGAATGCCTTTACTTTGTTGGTATAGGTAGTTAGTATAGGTATAGGGTATAGGGCCGTTACTTGCATGCACTTTTTTATGATTTAGTGAATATTAAATGAAATATATTAAATTATGAAAAATATTCACAGAAACTCGGAAAATTATGAAACAAAACAATAAATTTTAAGTGATTATTCATTATTCGCAGAAACTAAAAATATAAATGCCAACGAGAACAATTTAAATAGAAAATTGAAGACGATTGCTATTTTATGCACTCATTCTAAAATTAAGTGTTCAACCAGAAAGTATTAAAATCAATAGAGCGGTGTTTAAAAACAGAAAAATGACATTAATTAAATTAAATTGTTTCATCTACCAAAATATCAAGACAGCTCGGTCAAGTACCAAGAACTGGAGTAGAGAGGCTGTACAAAAACTGCCAGAGACAAAGCGAGCGCGGCCGAGGAAAAACGCAAATTGCGCGGTAACGGGTTCGATTCCCAGCGAGGGAGGGAGTTTTCTTTTAATGGTCGTTTTTGTAAGGGTAACTGCGATGGTAGTTAATCTTTATTGGCAGGGCTGTAATACCTACGAAATTTGTTTATTTGAGCCAGTTTAAAAATGAATATTAATATAGAAAATTTAGCAGTCCCAATCCCAATAGCTGCCCCGTTGCCGGCGGCACTCTTTTAATCGTAGCTACTTCTTATATTTATAATATTAAAAACTCACGTACTTATTAAGAATGAATAAATATTGAGATATTCTAGTACTTAAATATCTGTAGTTTGGGCGGGTCACGTCTGTCAAAACATACCCGGAGATGTGGGCAAAAGCGTAAGTTGTAGATGGTAACATTTTTAGTGCAAAAACAAGGCAAATAACGAGGATGGGCGAAGACTCCCAGGAAGGCTTCGAAAGCATTAGCGAGACGATTGATGGGGATGTTTGCCTAGCAGTGGCGTAGGTTGATATTTTCCTACCGTCCGCACTCCGCGAATGTCTACTAAAATAATATGTTGCGATTTCCCAAGCCTGGCATAAAAATAAGTACGTAGGTACCTATCATTTACACTTGTTGTGCGATGAATTTCTAGCATCATGAGGCGTGGTGGCCAATCTGCATCAAAAAAGTTGTTGGAAAAATTACATTGTAGCTCTACATGCCTCTCATTTGTTCCCGTTCTTACACAGTAGGAGATAATAAAAATATGGAGTTTTAGTGACTTACTGGTTCCATTCACATTCCTCCCAATAATCTTATTGGAGCCATTTGGTTGTTGAGGTGCGGGGGTGTGCGGTGCGGGGGGAGCGCCCCGTCCCGTTTCCTCTCCCGGGCTCTCCATATCGCTCCTCTCGCTCGCGCACATCAACTCCCGCCAAACACCGAAAACTTCACTAAATACTGGCAACTTTCAATTTCGCGCCAAAAAAAAAAGTTACATTGTCAAAATATTTTATTTTGCTTAAGTCTGTAAATCAACTCAAAACAACGATATTTTTTTCTGAAAATGTATTGTTTTACGTAAATATTTTCGCGGTAAAAATCGCATTTGCTCGGCCGGGACGCGTGCGGGTTGACGCGCGCGTCGCGACTGCCGCCGGGGCCCTAGGCTTGCAGCTGCATTGCCCCGCCCAGCACCCCAGGCCCCTCCACGTGGCCCCACGCTTTCCTTGCCCTCGTACATAAAAAACGACATAACCGTGTGATTAACGAAATCTGTTAATGTATGAGTGTTGTATCAGTGTGGGTATGAAAGGGTTCGATATAAACTTGGGGTCGGCAGTACTTTTTATTAATTCTAAATAGGTCTTGGTCTTATCGATCGTTATTTGTGTATTCACCAAAATAAATTCACTTAGAGAGATTTAGTTTACTTCTGAATTTTCTCTATCGTGTCAACATAACCTTCCACTTTCTCAAAAGTAAGTTATTAGTACATTTAGGTAGCAACGGTGTTATTGGAATGGACGGGCCCAGCGCTTGCAAATCGTTCAAAATTAATAAGTCAACACAATCAAGCATACCTAGCTAAAAGTATGCATATCACATTTGCCAGAAAATACAGATAGCGAATCTAATTACTGCATGACAAAAAGAGAACACATTTACATGTATTAGAAGTTAGTATTGTCGTATCATACGGCTCGCATGTCGCAAAGACAGAGCATGACTGACGCGAGTGGAGAGCTGGCGCTCAACATATAGTCTTCAAAATCCGTGCGCTTATTTCCTGTCCATTCATTTTATCATTGTCGCTGCATTTAGGTAAATTATCTGCACCGAAAACAAGAAAAAGAAAAAGGTTATCTAGTTGATGAATCTACAAAACAACAAAAAAACAATGCAACGCACATAACACCTGATTCAATCGCGGGATTAGTAAATTTTTTATGGATATCAGGGAAACGCAAAAGCTCATTGCAAGCATTTTACCTAAAAATAATAATAATTCTTTAACTTCTCAAAAATGCTTTAATATTAACCCATATTCGCTGAAGGCTAGTTTTTGCGCGCTCCGTCGGCTGCTCGTTATAGCTTTTTACGCCTTCCACGAACTCTTCTCGAATTAAGCTTTCGCAATGATTACCATATATAATTCGATTTCGGCACGAAACCGATCGCTTTGCAGTTTTTTGTGTAAAAAGGGACGTATGTGGTTAGATAAAGGCATTATGTTTTCTAATGAGTTATTAGGTTGAGTAATCTATAATAATTGATACTACGAAAGTCCTGAGCTAAAAATTCTAGAGTAGATGTTTTATTGTTATATGGATGGGACTACTGGGTCCAAATAGTGGCAGTTGTCCCATCACGGGACAACTCGATGTGACTAGTGGGATAGACTCTTACCAATTTATTCTGTGCTCTTACGTTACCCAGCCATTTTAATGTCGTAAACTTGTAACCCAGCATCATTAAATTATACTATAAGTATAGATAGATAGATAGATAGAAAAAATAATGGTTAAATAATGGTTATGGTTGGTTATGGTTAATGGTTTGGTTGGTTATGGTTGGTATAATGGTTTATAAAAACGAATAACGAGTTCACAGCTGTATGTACATATAGGTAAAAAGTGTATTAGACTTTACTGGCATACATGTGTACAAGTACATCATAATTGAAAACAATGTAGTAAGCAAAATTTCTCCACGTAATTTTACTTCCGGGATTATAGGACGTTGTAGCAAGGCTCTACGCCGTAGCAGGTTAATCTCCAAAATTCTGCTGTCTAGAAAAGTTACCCATCGACGAGAAAATAAGTAGAAGTACTCAATGCCAGAACAAACAGCGACTACTCATTATACTTAAAAAAAAACCTAAAAAACTTTTACCAGGAGACCGACTCTGAAATTGCAATAAAATTTGCTTGCCCATTAAAAGAGTTTTATTTCAAAAACGTTGTCTATTCATTTAGTACAGTCTAATAATAGTATTATAATTTAATCTATAGTACAGCTGACCGAGTTCATTTTCTAGCTGATAACAAATTAGTTATGACATTATGGACTCAATAGTTCAGCTACTTTCATTATTACTTACAGTGTCTGTGTCTATTCATATCTTGGAGGATATAGATCTCGCTAGCTACTAAATCCGTGATTGAAACTTATCTAAGTGAAGTGAGTAAGCTCGTATAGGTTGAGTGGCCAGCCCTAGTGTTTGCCCGAGTTAATGTGCCGCCCGAAGGCCTCTGACATGGCTTGACGGTTGTTGTCATAGAAATATAGAACAAACAACCGAGACCGAAAATTTAACGTGTCATCCGACTCACAATAGGCTGTCCCAAATGATTCGTTCAAAATAACAACTTGGTATGGTATGTGAACGGTGTCCCGTTCTTTTTTCAAACCGGATGACAACTCAGTAAGTTCAAATCTACCACTTTTTGCTGTTAGTGTTGTAACTGAGAAAACTTTTAATAGCCACATCCCTAGCGAACGTCAAAGGTCGAAAGTTTTCCCATAAATGCTGTCATAACTGAACTAAATATTACACAAACTGGAATAATTAACTCCCATGCCGTGGTATGTGGTAGATGTGCGAGGAATGGACAGCAACGCGAGAGGCGTGTGAACGAATGGGTAGTCGCTACTTTAATATAATCTATGGGATTGCGTACGGGCTTCTCACTTAGCGGGGAGATTGTGAAAATGTGGCTACATTTTCATGAAAACAAAATATTATGTCTTGGGGTGTTTGTTTAATAACCCTATATTTTTTTTTTTTATTGTTTTCTCTGGAACATGGAAAAATCATTTCGTTGCATTCTATTATTTTCTTAAACTTGTGTGTTTTTCGCGAAATAATGATTAAAAATATTGGTGTTTTATTCATTGAGTGTTGAATTACATGCACGAGTATGGGCAAGTGATAAAATGTGGTGAAACATGTATTTTCGTGTTGTTTTCAAAACTCCATAGAAGCTCATAGTAAAGTCGCCACAACTTTACTAGGGTATGACTTGGACTTGACTATGACTAATTTCGTGTGACTTACTGTGATTTCATGACTTATTGAACTTGATGATAACAAATAAATGTGAAAATTCATAAACTTGACACTGGCAGAATGCACAACGTGCGATGGCAATAACTAAGAAAAAATAACCCTATTTTTATGCTTAATAAGATACGAGTAAGTACGTACCTTATGCATAACTGTGATGTGACCGATGTGACGAGTGACGATTTTGATCGAAGATGGTGTAAACACTCCTAGCCTAGATTACAAATGGCTCTCTTGTTGGCTATGCTTCCGGATTTTGATGCCTATTTATGCTTATTTACAAATAAGCAATTCTATTTCTATTCTTGATTTTCTATAGTTGATACATACTAGCCTACTTATAATATGTAACTAAAACGGATTCTAACTCGAATAAGATAACAGATAATAATCGAATCAGAATAATTATTTCCGATTGAAATAGTAGACTCACTAATGAGATTAAGTATAGAGATGGTAAATGTACTTACGTTATTGGAAAATTACAAAAGAATGATATTCATTGCGAGGATGACTCGTGTCCATTCTGTCGACTCTACTGGCTCTTCCAGAGTTTATATATTCCACGAGAATGGCAATATGAGTACTTTTTTTTATTATTGTGTGTTGTGCATTCTGTCAGAGTTCAGTATATGAATGTTCAAGTTTATGTAATATTTTCAAGTCAAATATGTCATGAAATCATAGTTAGTCACACGAAATTAGTCAAAGTCGAGTCCAAGTCATGCCCTAGTAAAGTTGTGGCGACTTTACTATAAGCTTTTACGGAGTTTTGAAAACAACACAATAAGACATGTTTGTGCTCGTGCACACTCGTGCATGTAATTCAACACTCAATGACATTTTTAAGATACTCTTTAATAGTGTACCTTAATTTAATTACAATCTAGCTTAATTCCGCTAATAAGTAATTTTGTTCTAACTTAATATATGTAATAGGTAATCTTTCATCATTAATTCGCGAAAAAAACACTAGTTTAAGAAAATAATAGAATGCAGCGACATGATTTTTCCGTGTTCCCGCCAAAATAAATCTTATAACTACTTATCTTATCTAGGTACTTTACTTATCACATGAACTGAATAGGAAAAAAATATCGTAAGTATCGAGTAATTTTAGAAAAGTTTTCCGAGGCTAAGCCCGCCGTTTTCCTAGCCTTACTTTTTCTTTAAATATAATATCCAACGGACGGTTATGGCAGTGTGCGTTTTTCCTGCTCGGTGAAAGGTTGCGCAGAACTAGAAATATGTCGATATGATGATAAACTAACGGCTAGCTGTGGGAACTGGGAACCTGTGCGATATGGTTTTTGCGCCGTGAAAAACTCGGAGAGAGCGACTGCCTGATCAACCGACGTTGTGGGAAAAATTTCGTTTCTACGTTCGAACTGACATGTTTGTGTGTAGGTACTTACTGACTTACAATGTTAACGTATTTCTTTATTCTGTTTAATAATTATCTTTCATAATAAGTTGGTACTAAAACCCAAAATGTATTGGGCGGGAAACAAAGAGACCTTCAATTTGATGCGTGAAATCACGCGTTGTTACAACGTTATTAGGTAAAACTATGAATACTGATTAAAATATTATTATACTACTGATTATTATAAAGCGGGCAACCGGTGGATGCAAATGGCAGGTTGTCGTACAGTGTGGCGGTCTAAGGGGGAGGCCTTCGTTGAGCAGTGGACATCTCCGGGCTGATGATGATGATGACTACTGATTTCCCAGGAAGTAGGTATATAGGTCTGAATACAATCTTTTAGTTTTTTTTTGTGTAGTAGGCTAATTAAGTAGTCTTTGTAGTTTGTTTGTCAATCTTACAGTGAGACCTCCAAGATTTTATTACACAATATTTTGCTATTCTTGGTTTTTGTAATATTGAATAGGTAGGTACTGTATTATAACGATTACCTACATAGCTATAGCAGATATACCTAATAGGTAGGTAAAACTCTTTAGATTGCTCGTTTTCTGATATGGCTTTGTGATGCAGTCGGAAGATCTGCATTTTCCATGAAAACTAAAACTACCCATAGGTACCTAGGTTATATTTTTGATATAGAAGGATACACTACACTTTTATAGATTTTAGTTTGTATACAAGATGTACATCAACAAACAATAAAAACAAGAGAATGATTTTTTTTATCAAGACAAGCAGTGCCTCTATATAAATCGGCTGAGAACAATAATAATTACTACGAGCAACATCTAATTTCTCGATACCGAATATCGATCTCGAATAAAACTAATTTAAATAAAATAAGGTTTCGTACTTTTACCACAGAATAAATAATAGCTTTTGCTTACGTAATTTTTGCACTTAATTATTTACTCACTACTCATTTATTTTGTTCAGGTTTAGAACTTTTTGCCATAATGTTTCAGTTTTATAATATTGTTCTTATCAGCAAAGCTCCGATTCAATATTTATACTTTAAGTACCATTAAACCGTGCCATTAAAAAATATCATTATACTTAAACGCCCGTTCCCCAAACAAGAATTTCATCTGTTAACTTTTTACGTGACCGCAATTTTCGGAACGCGACCATCATTTCGAATGGTTCCCGCGCGAAAAACTACAAGATGGCGGCTGGCGAGCGGACGATGCAAATAGCGAGCGGGAAAAAGTTCTCGTTGCGTAAAAACCTAAAGGAACTCATAGTATTTCATCGACGTCGCCAGTTATTGAGCGAGGTTGATGTTTTTGCCTGAATTCCCGCGGCTGCGCTAGTTTTTGCTCAGACTCCGAGTCTGGGAAGAGTTCGCAGGCAGCACTCAGCAAAAACGGAACGAGGGCCGCCATAACGCTAACCGACGCAAAAACTCTGCGACATACGGATAGAATTAATGCGGGACTCTTTAATTTTCTTCAAGAAAGCGCGGGAGGAAATGGTGCTGGGTAATGAGTGCTGCCAGAAGCAAAAACTATCTGTATAATGACGTTCCTCATTTAACCAGTTTATTTTTCTTGCAGCGAGTAAAAAGTAAGATGTTGGAATGTTGAGTGCTGGTTCTTATAAAACACGACTGCAGTATGTTTTGTCTATTAAGATGCCTGCTGTATTCTTAATGCATCGTTTTTATTTTACAAGTAAGCCTAAATGAAGTAAATGTCGGCCTTACCTAAAATAATCTCGATTGTCTTCACTGCTTAAACTTCTCTGTCTTGTTCTTGCATGTTACACTTCACGTCAGAGAGAAGATGGCATAGAATCTTAAGCAGTGACTAACGGTTGAAAAGTTTTTTTGAAGTAAGACTGCTAAGTACCTACTTTTGAAAAGTAGGTACCTTCAGTAACCAAGCCCAATTCTCTTATAGGCCACAAATAATCACAATAATAAAAAAAACTTTCATGCAAATAATATTGCGGGTTACCTACCTATACCAAGTGTACTAAGAAATGAGGTCTTTAAAATTGTAGTCTACGAATCTCTCGTTAGCGAATAAGTACATAATATAATTACTAAAAATGCTAAATCGGTAGTTATCTCGAACAAAAAATATTATTAATACTGATTAACAATCTATGCAGCTAATGGCGGCTTGAAAATAAATTAGTAGGTTAGATCGTTGTTTACATTTCATGTTGGGCAGAGCTTTAATTAGCAAGGCAAACGATTGCTGTCACTGACCTCTATTATACAAGTATGCTGGACTAAATATTCTTTTCTTTATGAAATGACAACTTTTTTGGGCCAATTTGAAGCGCCCTTTCGAGCATCTCCGATAATAAAACTAACATTTGTAGTATTACGAAATATTCGTTCTATGGATGCTCACACTGCTATCCGCTGGCTATCCGCGCCAAAATGGCGAAAATCAAATGTCTTCAATTTGCTATCGACAATATGAAGTCCATCCAGCGTACTTGTATAATAGAGGTCAGTGATTGCCGTACCAACCAGTGTTTATGCAGATTCTCCCTGGTAATCAGAGTCTAATCAGAGTCAACCCATTACATTGTAGAAAAAAAACAACAAACTGTAGACTATAAGGCCGCTTCGACGCCACCTAGGGGAAAAAAGTCGCAGTGTGGATCACTGCATAGAGAAATGGATCACTGAACCAAAATTAATTAAACTGTTGTGAGGCCCGTAGGCCCGTAGGGCCTCAAACGGCTTTCGATTAACGGAGAATCGGCGTAACTCTTGGTTCAGCCCAAAGTAGCCAAGAGATGGCGCCAGAATAATTTTTATTTTAATACACTTCTATATGTTTTAACCGTGCGTGGTTCGGATGACACGTAAAATTGGCCGTCCCGGTAGTGTGTAAATACAACCGTCAAGCGATGTCAGAGGCCTTCTTCGGGCGGCACAGTCTCTAGGGCCGGCCACTTAGCCTATACGAATTTACTTGCATTTTTGAATGAACCGGGGCATGTGCTCCGGGCGGCAGTTTCAGGGGGTGTCAAAATCATAATAAAATATGCTTGAAAATAAAAAACTCCTCGGAGTAAAAAAATTCAAAGTAAGGAGTCCCAATTCTACTTATTACAAAAAAAATTGCCTATAGTTTTTTGAAAAAGGTAATTATACCCAAAACACGGTAATTATACACAAAACACGGTAATTTTAGTCTGCTGACACGGCAGTTTGAAGTTTTCATTTGGGAACACTGGTCTGGTCATCACGTCATGATCACGTCATCAGCCTCCGCACGCGCAGCACGTGTATAAGTATTATACGCTGGCATTCTCTTTGGCAGGACGTTACGAAGTTTCACGTGAATGTACGCTTCTCGAATATCTCGCTTTTTAAATAGAATTTTGTCCCATTCTCTTCTTTTTTATGTTTGATCATTGCCGCAGGGTGTTCTAGTTCTAGCAACGATGGTTGCCACAATAGGGAATATGCATGTTATTATTTTATTGACTTACAAAAAAACCGACTCGCAACAAAACAAATCAAACAAAAATTTCCACAAAATATCGAAGTAATATACATTTTAGTTTCATGTTTTAATAGACAGGGAGGGCACAACACACAATATTGACACAATATTGTGGTTAATGACGACAAAGTACACGATTTCATGCAAATTTCATAGGTACTAGCCATTGAGCTAATATCTAAAGAGTCACATTCTCTAAGTGAAAACAATCAAAAAACGTCCAACTGCCGTTGTACATACCTATACGTGCATTATATAGTTTTTTTTTTTCGAATTTAGACGTTATGCCGCTTGCATAGTATTCAATGTACGCTTGAGCGCTTGTGTCTTATCGTAGTTCAAGTCGTTCAAAAAGTCTGCGCACTGCATAGCGTGCGCTGAGTTTTGGCGCGGACATTTTTTTTTTGCACGTTTGTGACTCTATAGATATTAGCTCAATGGTACTAGCACGTGTTTTGCTAGAAAGGGACAGATGACTCCCTTCCTTATTGTTAAACTTGCACACGCAAATATACTTTGCACTGGCAGAATGCACAAAGTGCGACGCCAAAAATGAAGAGAAACTGGAAGTTATTACGTGACGTCACAGACGACCTTCCTCCATGGTTCACACCACTGAGTCAGTCGGTCGGTCAAACAATGCAGAGGCTAAAATGGTGTGAATGACTGATGTCAGTCAGTCTGTCAGTCAGTCAGTCAGTCACTCAGGACAAACCTTTCTACGCTTTTCTATGTAGATATTAATTTGTGCATTACGTAATCGACTCATTCGAAATCGTATGCGTGAAATGAAACACTATCCCAGTGTTGCAATAAGATAAAAAAAAACGTATAAGGCTTCTACACGGTCAGATTATATTTGTATATGTTTTGGCATCAATCTTTGAGCATTCTACTATAATGTCAAGTTTTAACTTGGAGGTGGAGCTCTCAAGTCTAAGTTTTGTTTCAAATAAGTCACTGTCTGAGTCAGAAAAACTCAGGGGAGAGGAAAAACTGCTTTTATTTAAAAAAAAATACAATAACATTCGTCAACTAACTAAAATAAAACTAGTTAAATGCTCAATGACATTCGTGCAAATAAAATACTGAAACTTTAGTCGTGTCGTGAATAAAAAGCTTTTTATGATTTAAAAAAGTTACATTGACAGTTATTTTTTTTTACTTGCAGCACTGATTACAACTGAAATGTCTGAAATTTGAATTTTGTTTGTTTGAAGTCAACGGCTGCTCAGACCAATGTTCATAAATTTCATAATTTGTGACGAAGAATATTGTCGGTTCTTGTGAATAACTCCTATAAAACAACATTAATATTCGTTTCGAGGCGTGGTATATGTGTTTTCATTTAAAATGGCAGCCGAAAAAGGATGTCGAAAGGACAAAAATCAAAATATCCAAGTGTTTGTGAGATTGAGGTAAAACTTATCACATAATGCTGTTTACGTATATTTTTTACGTATTTTAGCTGTTCAAATCATTCAGAGAACTATATTAATCCAACCAATAGCTCTTAACAAAGTTTTATTAATGATAAATTTACTAAAATATACCTTCAATAAACAAACCCACGCCTAATCTAGAGTCGCTCGAATTTTGGTTCTAATGGCTTGACTGGGAGGACTGTTTATTTTATACGAGAAAAAAAAGTATTATAATAATGCGACAGAGGAGAAGTACAACAAGGGTTTGTAACTTACCGAGCTGGGTAGATATTAAGTACATTAAACCAAAAGGAATCTAGGTCAATGTGCCTATAAACAGCAATCCATCTTATCTAGACTTCGTACAGTAAAAAAAAAGTTTTTACCTAGCCATTATATCAAATGTCCGTTTCTTGGAATTAAAGTATAATATCCTGCTGTGCGATTCTTATAATGCTTGAGTAAAAAGATTTATCCCTACACTACCATTCCGCTTAAACTCTATTGCTGTTTTATTGCTGGTTTTACAAATTTGATATTTGAAATGTATGCAATGAACAATGGATGACATGATATGTGTTAGGTATATCTATGTATGTAAGCTACTTGTGGCGCAGTCCTTTGTCGATATATTAAACCAGTGAGCAACTAGCCTGTTGTTTAGATTGTGTCCCGATGATGAGTAATCTACTTCGAACTGTTAGGTATTCGAAGTAGACTATGCTCTAATAACTAGCAAAATTGTTTTCATTCAGCCTTAGACAATGTTATTATTGTAGCTGTCAACCACATTCTCTCTGGCTGGACTAGTTGGGTATATGACGGTGCTACATTTACACATGACACTTCCAACTTGTTGGTCCTGGTCGTTTGTATGACGAAATTAGACAAGTTAGATGCCTTCGGGCGAGGTGTCACAGCTAACCTCTGGCATTGAACCCGAAGGACTGTACACTCAGTCTATACAAAGTTACTTACGTAATAATATTATATCACCATTAAATCTGTAATTCCAGGCCTCTGAACCAGAGGGAGCGTGACATCAAATCCCTCGGAGTGATCGATGTGCTGCACAACCGAGAGGTGGTAGTACGCCAGTCCCATCAGACCACTCACACTAAGAAGTTCACATTTGACCATGCATTTGGGCCAAATGCTAAACAGGTAAAGTCTGTTTCATTATACTTGTAAACAAAAGTTATTTTTTAATAAAAAGTAATAAGTACTAGTCTCACAATTTTATAATATGACCACAGCCACTAAATGCCGCCACCGAACTGCGAACTCCAGTTTTCATACATTTTATATTAATTCGCTGCACACGGTAGAAATGGCTGTCGCGCGCTTCCGGTTCCCGGAAGCCGCTACTAATTCTAACTTCAGGCAGCGGCGTGTCATGGCTTTGGCGCAAGCCCCATGCTACCCGTACACTAACTATAACATAAGATAATAAGATTGTCTACATTTTTAGTCACATTAGAATTAGAAAAAATATACTTTATATCATAATGATGAACTTGATACTTTAAAAAAACCCCACTTGCTTATAACGGCGAACCGTTTTTAGCGACTACGATGTAAGCTCTTGTTTGGTTTCATAGTAAGGAAACATATCCGTATATTACGACTCTTGTATAAGCGACCAACTGATTATATTGACATATTTTAATGATATTAGTCTGTTAGAACGACGGCATTGTGTTTTTTACAAAACCTACGCAGCCCATACGTCGCCGCCCCGCGCACCGGCTTCTCCCCGCGAGCTTCCTTATTAGCGCGCGTAAATCACAGTCTGTTGTTTAAAGCTTGACACAGTGAGTTCTTGTAGTTACATTTATGTATCTCTTTGTATATATTACAGTATACATAGAAACTTTAAGTACCACTAAAGATATACATGTAATTTGTATTAAATGTTTTATTTACGTAAATATAAACGTATCTAACTATACTATTATAATGTACATATTAGAAACAAGCTTAAATTATACGGCCGCTTTGTGCGTCGTCCGGTTAGTACGACGTAGTTTGGACGGTCCCTTGAGGGTCATTATATCCGGATTCTACTGTAGTAATATTGCTACTAACAGCTTTGCTTAGTTTGAAGCTCGATGGCACTGTGTCCACCAATATTTACACGGTTCACAAGGTCTAATGGATCACATCAGCATGTGTAATTCCATCCCTTTTTTTTCAACTTTCACAAAAATTTACAAGATACAAGAGACCTTGGTCCCTACTTTTTATTTTTGGGATAAAAAATAATCATCGGGCTAATTTGGCGATATCGGATACTAAATAACTAATTTCCCAAAGTATTTATTATGCTAAACACTCAGTCTCAATACTAATACTAGTACTATAAAACAAAAAAAAAATTTATTTATTTATTTATTTATTTATTTATTTAATGATAGGCGAGCAGCATTATGCTGATGTGCCTATATCAAACAGTGTTGAATTTCAGTATTTGTCTGTTAAGTCTATCTTCTCCTTTTTTATCCATTTATCCAGACTGTTCTTAAATGCGTTTAAGGATTTGGATGAAATTATATCCTCAGGCAACCTGTTCCAATTATAAACGACTCTATTGCCGAGGATGTGATGTGCAGTGTTGGTCTGTGATGGAGCTGGCTGCAGAAGAATTTTATGCCGTCTACTTTCTCTAGTGTAGTCTTTAAGTGAGTAGATGCTATGAATGTCAGGAAGATTGTAGAACCCGTTCAGGATTTTAAAAGTCTCAATTAAGTCACCACGCAGCCGTCTTTCTTCCAGAGTCGTGAGCCGCAGAGCCTTTAATCTGTCTTCATAAGATTTGCGACGAAGAGCAAATGGTATTTTGGTGGCTTTCCTTTGGACGCTTTCGAGCAGATCAATATCTTTCCTGAAATATGGACTCCAAACTTGGAAGCCATACTCTAACAGAGGCCTTATATAAGTTTTGTATATTTTCAGAAAGACATCGACTGTCATGGTCTGAAAAGAATTGCGTATGACGTAGATAAAGGAGTTAGCCTTTTTAGCAATTGTAGTAATGTGTTCTTCCCATTTTAAGTCTGAGGCAATGATTACACCCAGATCTCTTTGCTTGTTGACAGAGGCTATGACGGCGCCATTTAGATTGTATGTAGCCTGTGGGTTAGCCTTACCCAGGCGTAACACAAAACACTTTGCCAAATTCAGCTCAATGATCCAATCTCTCGACCAGTTCTGTATTCGGTCCAGATCATCTTGGAGCTGTCCTGATTTCACAAGTGGGTTAGCAAAGAACTTCCCATCGTCAGCAAAGAAAGCAGTTTGACATTCAATAAGTTCTATTAGGTCAGTTATGAAGATACCAAACAGATCAGGAGCGGCCACTGAGCCTTGGGGGACACCACTAGTCACCCTTCTCCGCTGGGATAAGGAGTTACCTACTCGCACTTGGAATGTTCTACCTGTTAAAAAGTTCTCAAACCATTTAAGCAGCTTGCCACGTATACCAAAGTGGTCTAACTTCATCAAAAGGCGTTGGTGAGGGACTTTGTCAAATGCACACTTAAAGTCAAGGTATACAACATCTACTGGATTCTTGTTGTCAACTTCATTACTCCAAGCATGCACACACTTCAGCAAATTCGTAACAGTCGATCTTTTTTCAACAAAGCCATGTTGATTAGGGGATATTATGCACTGTCTATTCAAGAATTGTGTTAGCCGACTACATATAATTTTTTCCATAATCTTGACTACAATACTTGTCAGGCTTATTGGTCTAAAGTTTTCAGTTTTAGTTTTGTCACCTTTCTTAAATATGGGAGTGACTATAGCATGTTTCCAGTCCTGAGGTAGGTGTCCTGATTCAAAGGAAGCTTTCATTAATTCTGTTAGAATAGGGGAAAGAGTATGGACACAGTTCTTAAGGATACAGACTGGTAACTGATCAGGGCCAGGAGACGACTGCATCTTCAAGCCTGCAATGGTTTTTTCCACTTCACTTTCAGAGAAGGTAATGTCACTTAAGCTTTCCTCAACACGGGGTACTGTGGTAATGATGGTGCCTTGATTGATATCTGGTTCTATCGAATAAGCTTTTACAAATTCTTCAGCAAATGCATCAGCAACCTCACTGGGCTTGGTTACCAGATCTCCATTGTGATTTCTAACTGCAGGAGGAATGCTGACTTTAGAAGTGGTACAGCGCCGCATATGAGCATAGAAAGCTTTATCGCCGTAGTCTAGGATTTTAGCTTCATATATGCTTCTCTGCCTTCTGGCTAGTGCTACACATTTGTTGTTAACTTCTCGGAAAATCTTGTAGTCATCTTCATTTTTTGATGACCTGTATCTGTCCCATAATGTTCTCTTTTCAGAAATTAACTTGAGAATGCTGTTGTCAATCCAAGGTTTATTTTTAGTTTTAGTTTTAACTTGCTGTAAAGGAGCTTGATTGTCAGTGGTAACATTAATTGCGCTCAAAATGCCATTCCAAAGTTGTTCAGCGTTACTTGACATTGTCACCTTTAGTAAGTTTCTACTTAACTCAGTGTTGTAACTGTCATAATCAATATATTGATAGTTTCTTCTGAATGTCGGTGTTATACTTTCTTTTTGCATTAGGCACTGAATGCTGAATTCCAGGACACAGTGATCACTTTTCCCGATGGGTGGTTTATGGATGACTTCGGATATAAATGCCTCATCATTTACCATTATAAGGTCCAACAGTGAGGGTGTTTGATTTAGTTGGTGCCTAGTAGGGCTGCTAATTAGTTGGTACAGGTTACTATCTAAGTACATTTTAACAAAGACATCTTCAGGTTTGGTGATCAGGTTTCCAGACCGATGCTGCTCGGCAGTAACTGGCCACTTCAGATGTGTGTAATTAAAGTCTCCGGCTATCACTATAGTATTATTCTCTGAGGCTGCAATAATATTCTGCATCAGCTTGGTATCACGGGCCCTCCAAGTGGATTCCTCTTTATCATCTGGTCGATATACGCCAACTATCAAAAAATTATGCATACTGTACTGAATATCAAGATAAAGCGCTTCTACATCTTCAGACATGTATCGCTGATTACGTCTCGCTATAATTGGCACTCCATTTAAACGGTCTCTCACATATATTGCAACACCCCCAGCTCTTGTCTTCCCTTCAGATTTCTTCTTCGTATGCTTACGGTCTAGTCTAAACAGTGTGTAGCCAGAGATATTATAAGTGCTGTTGCGGTCGCTACTGTTCAGCCAAGTCTCTGTGACAACGACTATAGAAGGTTTATTAGCAATTACATGTGCCAGGAAGAGGTCAAATTTGGAGCGTATTGAAAAAAGGTTTGTATACATCAGGGTAAGGTCATTATAAGGGTTATCGCTACAGCTCCCTAGTTTTTTGGCACAATTTTTGGTGAACCCTTAATATACTTTATAGTAAGGTTTGTTTCACCTTTCTCTATTCTGGCTTTAAGAGTTTCACGCTGATTGTTAAGCTCTTCACGTTGTTTAGGTGTTTTATCATCATAGATTCTTACCTCCTTGTTGGCCTTACTTTTATTCTTGAGTATCCAGATGGCATCCTGACGTGATGTAAATACGACCTTAATGGGACGCTGCTTATTTAACTCACGGCGGCCGAGTCGCTGCACCGACACCACTTTAGCCGAGTAGTCAGCTCCGTCGTTGATGTCCAGAAGTGCCTTTTTTACACTCAACTCGTCGTGGGCCTTCCTGTCCAAGCTAATGTCAGAGCCACTCTCCTTAATGCCGACCAGTAACACATTGTTAGCTCTGCGCTCACGCTCCACAAGTTCTTCCAATATTGATTCGGTGTTGAGAGCCGCTGAAGGCGGCGCCGGCGCCGGAGCCGCGGCCGCGGCTGGTGCGGACGCCGGGTCGCCGTTGCGCGGCTGAGACAATAATATCTCCTTGACTTCGTCCAGTTCTTTTCTAAGACCGTCATACGATTTTATTAATTTGGGGACTTGAAATAGGGCCTCCCTACACAGCTCACACAAGTATAATAGTGTACGTTTTCCCTTTAGACCCATAACACGCGCTTCACTACTAGTTAGGTTACTGCATTGCAAACATATATATCTTTTGCAACCATCACATTGTACTACATTATCATCATTGATGTCGTTCTGGCAGTCGAAGCACTTCATATTTCGTTATTTAGTACACAAAATTTGAATCTGGCACAAGAAAACCGTCACAGATATTTGCACGACTTTTACGACGCACTGACACGATAACCAGCGCGAACTCCACTTTTTACAGGTTAATTGATAGTCAATGAGAACAATTAACACATTTCAGACGCAAAAGTAAGGATATTTCAGTTTTTTTGCAAATTCTAAAATACGACACAATTTCAACACTGCTTTTTCTTTCCGAGGGTAGAGAGAAAAAATATAGAAGAAGAAGAAACTGGAACAGATTGCTATTATCAATAAGGCCGCCGTCAAGCATAACAACACTAGTATAACAACTACTGTTTATTTTTCTATGTAATTTTCATTTTTTAATTTTTATTAATTTATCTATCTATCTACTATAATTGATGGAGTCCTCGTCCTCAGGTGGAAGTGTACCAGGAGGTGGTGAGTCCTCTCATTGAGGAAGTGCTGGCCGGGTACAACTGCACTGTGTTTGCATACGGGCAGACCGGCACCGGCAAGACCCACACCATGGTCGGGGAGAACACTAGCGAGGACACCAACTGGCAGAATGTGAGTGGCTTTACTGTGATGGTCTTTAATGGTATCCTACCCTTGCCAGGCTCTTGGCGCTGACTTATTTCAAACATAGGCTACACGTTTGAGTACCATTTATGTTATTATTAGTTGTATTTGAAGAATGCCTATTAGGTTGTATTCTTGAAATCAAGTTCGCACTCTGTCATCTTCAAATAAATATATTGTTTGCTGCACCAAGCGTTTCTACTTGGAACTAATCTGAGCGAGAGCCTCCCAGTGAGACGATAAATTATTGCATCTCTTCATGTGTCTCTTTTGAATATCCTTATAGCTTAGAAATTGGACACCGCTCTGCACTTACCATCCCGTAGCTCAGAATAGAAGATATGATTTGCGACCCTCTCGTCGGATATACACGAGACATGGCCACTCAAGCGCAGCATAAATTATAACTACTCCACCAACATTGTCCAAACACTCCATAGTCAAAAGACGGTGGTATCAACAGTGGCGAAAATATCGGATGAAACTGCAAGCCTTACCAGTAAACTGTATTAAATACTTTTCTCTCTATCATTTATCCTTGTGTACAGGACCCCTTAGCCGGCATCATCCCTCGTGCACTCTCCCAGCTGTTCGACGAGCTCCGCATCTCTGCCACCGAGCACACGGTCCGAGTCTCCTACCTAGAGCTGTATAATGAAGAGTTGTTTGACCTGCTGTCTTCTTCTGAGGATAACTCCAAGCTCAGGATCTACGAGGACGTCACACGGAAGGGATCTAATATTGTCAATGGACTGGAGGAAATTACGGTAAGTAATACAAATCGAGTTTTTTCAGCTTCTGATTATGAACTGATAAGAAGGACACACTATGCCGTCGGCGGCACTGTAAATTGTAAAATATCTTGGTAAAATTTATGAAAAAAAAATACGCAAATGAACGTCATTTTTACAAAGCATTTTTGTAACTATACCTATTATAACTAAATTCAAATTGATTTATTTTAGGTTACTGAGACGCATAAAAAACATACAACAATTAAATTTCAAAATACTTATAAATGCTGCGTTCCGTAATGCCCTAAAAGTGATAATATCGTGAATCCGACTAAATTGAATAGTCACAAAATATAAGGGATTTGATTTGATCCATCAAAAACCGCGAAACCGGCCAAAGTCACAATTATTACTCGAGTAATAATTGTGACTTTGGCCGGTTTCGCGATATTATCTATCTATAAGCAAAAATTTGTTCTAAAAGGTCACAAAATTTTAAATGTCATTATTATTATTATTGAAATCAAAATTTCATTATTATATAAATTCAAAATAAAAGTCACAATTTTAACACATCAGTACACAAATAGAACAGTAAAAAAGGTATATCTCTCAATGCGACCTACAATCGTCAGGTTAGACCGGTTTTGGAGTGGAGACCAAGAACACCATGATAGGCTGATGATGATGATGATCCGTCAACATGGTGTGCCTTTAGTTTAGACATTAGCTTCTTTCTACTGTTTCCATTGTACTTTATCTTCTGCTACCCTTGTCCATTATGGGCCCAAATGTTGTCAACCACAAGCCTCACTTGAGAGCCAGTTCACATTAGAATAGAATAGCTATTATATTCTAGAATATAATAGTTTATTGACCTTCTAACAAAATTGCTACATTGGGCAAGTCATTTACAATGTTTTTTTCTTAATAAATACGAACTAAAATTAATAACCCCTCCCTATATAAAGGGGAGGTAACATCACTTTTGAAATAATAAGGTGTGTATATAATTCAGGTGTATACTATACATTTCAGGCTAGGTGGTGTATACCATCGTCGACCAAAACGTCACTCAATATCAGCTAAGCTGTGCTTAAACAGCTAGCCTAAAATAGACATAAATGGTTTTTATGGTTTTTTTAGACCATTTTGGATGTTTCTGTATTTTGGTATTGTGTTTGTACGTAATTTAGTTGATTTTGATTTACAGGTTTCCAACAAAAACGAAGTGTATAAAATAATGGCGCAGGGACAAGAGAGGAAGAGGGTCGCCTCTACACTCATGAATGCACAATCCAGGTAATTACATCAAAAATGGCCCAGCCAAGCTCACAGTGTTCCAAATTAACATTTATAATGTTTGAATTGCAGTAACTACCCCAAAACAATGTCTGCCAAAAAACTGTGTATAATTATGTAAGTTTTCGTTAATTATCTCTTGAATATGTTTCCTCTTATGATATATTCTGTTAAATGTATTCTTAAACACTTTTTGGGTTGGTTTCTGCAATTTAGTGTATTTAGCTGTCATTAATGGGGAAGCATATTCTTCAGTGTTAGATAATGTGATATACTCAGTATTGGATTTGGTAGTTATGATTTTGTGTATGTATTCCCTTCATCCACATTCGTAACTAAAAGTTCATAACTAGCTACGAAAAGAGAAATTTTCTTCACTGTTTCATAACCTAGTTATAGATAGATAGATAGATAGATAAACTCTTTATTGTACACACCAAAAAAAAAAATAACAGTCATGATAATCACAACAGAAAAATGAACTTAGCACTAGTGTAACAATTGGCGGCCTTATCGCTAAAAGCGATCTCTTCCAGGCAACCTTGGGATGGAAAGGATTCGAAAAAACATTAATAGACGGGGTGTGCAATATTAAATAACTTCAAGAAAAAATACATAGAACAAAAAAACTTAAAATTTTAAGATAAGTACCTAATACAAATACATAAATTACCTACATTTATAACAATACACTAATATTATATAATATAAATTAAATAAAAACAACAGCATTCATGAAATGGAATTTGCGTAAGATCATATTTTTTAACATTTTCTTTAAACACAGTGAGCGACGGAGCAAGTCTTATGGACACGGGCAAAGCATTCCACAGCTGAACTGCTGCAAAACAACTGTTATAAAACAATTTATTTTTCCGATTTCGTTATTACAAATCCTTCCATTTTCATAACCCTGACTGTATAGTAATTTATATTTTAGAAGTCTTTTTAGCTATTGTCTTGAATAATGGGTATTCATCAGCAGTGTTTGATCAATTATGATCGAAGTGAAAAGTATAGTTTTTAATGATCAAAGTTCAGTTATCACATAGTGTAAGTTAGTTTTCTCATCATCATAAAATGTTGTGGTAGCCTAATCGGGAAACCGCTTCACTTGTAATCGTGAGGTCGCGGGTTCAAACCCAGGCCTGTACCAATGAGCTCTTTGGAGCTTATTTATACGGGTTTTCATACCACTGGCTTATCGGTCAAGAAATACATTGTGGCGAAACCTGCTTACATCAGGATAAATAAAAACAAGGCGTCGTCGCGTCGGTGAATTCACCAACCCGCAACTGGGCCAGCGTGGGGTAGATAATGGGGCCTCTGAGACCGCCCTTCGAGTGTTGGCCAAAGTCCAGTGGACAACAGTCCACTGATGGACAATATTATAGTCCACTGATGGACATGGGCTCTCCCACGCCACTCGGGCCTATCATCGGTTTTCTGCTACTAACATAGTCAATTTAGAATTCAGTTCATTTGTAGTTCAGTTATATAGAGTGTGAAATACAATATTGCGTTGCAGCCGGTCCCACACGGTGTTCACTATCGTGGTGCACATGAAGGAGAACAGCCCCGAGGGAGAGGAGCTCGTCAAGATCGGGAAACTCAACCTCGTGGACCTCGCCGGCTCCGAGAACATCAGCAAGGTATGTAAGGTCCGCGCTGGCAGCCGATCGAAGGTAAACGACGCGGCGCTGGCAGCACCCACCGAGTACACGCGGGCGCTGTGGGTATCTGCCTAACTGGTACTCGGCGGTGTTGGAAAAGAGACTTTATTTCGTGGACGTGTGGTTTCTCTACCCTAAGAAATAGAAACTTTACTAAATAGTTTACTTCCCCCGGCGCATTCTGCAATAGAGTCCTACCACTACAGGGCCTTCGGGCGGCACATTAACTCTGACACTAGGGCTGGCCACTCATCCTATACGAACTTTTTTTTCTTAGTTATTGGCATCGCACGTTGTGCATTCTGCCAGTGTCAAGTTTCTGAATTTTCAAGTTTTTTTTAATTCAAATCAAGTCTAATATGTCTTGAATCACAGTCAGTCACACGAAATTAGTCATAGTCGAGTCCAAGTCATGACCTAGTAAAATTGTGGCGACTTTACTATGAGCTTCTACGGAGTTTTGAAAACAACACGAAAAGACATGTTTCACCACATTATATCACTTGCCCACACTCGTGCATGTAATTCAACACTCAAGGAATAAAACACCATTTTAAATCATTAACTCGCGAAAAAACACAAGTTTAAGAAAATAATAGAATGCAACGACATGATTTTTCCGTGTTCCCGCCAAAACTCCCCTATACGAACTTACTTTGACGTGTAACTTTGGTGTTATCAATAAATTATTTGTATTTGTATTTGTACTTGCTTACAGTCCTGCTTATTTTGTTTGTGTGTTGAATATGATTTAACTTGTGTGTGTAGGCCGGCTCGGACAACCCGGCCAAGAAGGAGCGCGCGCGGGAGTGCGTCAACATCAACCAGTCTCTGCTGACGCTGGGCCGCGTCATCACGGCGCTCGTCGAGAAACATCCGCACATCCCTTACAGGTGAAAATATCTTGAAACGGGGATTGATCTCCTCTGGCAATACTGTAAATGATCATATTGGTAGACAAATGAATCCAAGCATTTTCTTTTGGGTGTATGTACTACAGGTGTACTTGGTAGTGTAGGTAGTTGTAATTGATAAAGAAAAAATGAAATAAAATAATGTATTCTGTAACATCAGTACAAAATAATAATATAACTATGACTGGTTATGAGCTTTTAGTTACGAATGTGAAGGGGGCTTATCAACAGATGCTTGCGTGTTAATGTCCACCAATATTTAATGGTGATCGCAGAATGCTCACCACCATTAAATATTGGTGGACATAGGTGGTAATTTTTCACACAGCGCCATCTAGCCCTAAACTAAGCAAAACTTGTAATGTGGAAACTAGATAGCAGATAGAATACCTAACATTACCGAGAGGATGTTGCTGCCCGTTCTCCCGTGGTTCTAATCAACCGACTTCACAAAATGAGGTTCTCAATTCGGCTTTTTGTTTGTGTGTAACGCTATAACTCCGCCAATTACGAATTGATTTTGTTGATTATTTTTTTGTTGTTTGGTAGGCGATACTTCAAAGATAATCCCATATAAATTTTATCGGAATCGGTTTCAGTGGTTTGTTTTTTAAATCAAAATAACTGGAAAATATGAAGATGTCATGGAGGTAGTAGAAATTGAAGTCGGTTGTTTTTTTAATTTTAAAACGCACATTCTTATTGTTTTTGCGCTCATTACTTTCGTTCATTTACTCACTCGTCCCCACAGAGAATCAAAACTCACCCGGATCCTACAAGAGTCCCTTGGGGGCCGCACTAAGACCTCCATCATCGCGACCATATCCCCCGGACACAAGGACTTGGAGGAGACGATGAGCACCCTGGAATACGCCAACCGAGCGAAGAACATACAGAACAAGCCGGAAGTCAACCAGAAGATGACCAAGAAGGCCATCCTCAAGCAGTACGCTGAGGAGATCGACCGGTTGAAGAAGGATCTGCAGGCTGCTAGGGAAAAGAATGGTGAGTGGTTTGGTCCACTGGGTAGCTATAATTAGAATATGGTGCCTACCCATTGAGCTAATATCTAAAGAGTCACAATCTAAGTAAAAACGGTTAAAAAAAACGTCCGTGCCGTTGTACACACCTATACGTGCATTATATAGTTCACAATTGTTCGAATTTAGACAGTGTTCAATGTATGTTTCGTAGTTTAAGTCGTTCAAAAAGCCTGCGCAATGCTTAGCCTGCCCGAGTTTTGGCGACATTTTTTTTGCACGTTTGTGACTCTAGATATTAGCTCAATGTGCCTACCCAGGTAACGTCGGCATAAGTAAACATGGTTTGTTCCACTATGCCCACCTGGGTGAAATCACCTAGGTGAACAAAGTGGAAATTATGGTTTCCTTATTTCACCACGGTTACGGTACAATTATCACGTTTTAATATGAGCCAATTAGGTCTCAGTTCATTACGAGTACAGTTCATTGGAGGTAACGCGAACCTGGTTTACAGGCGTGTTCCTCTCAAGCGAGACGTACACGGAGCTGACGTTGAAACAAGAGGAGCAGCGCAAGGAGATCCAGGAGCTGCTGCTGAAGAAGCGCGCCATGAAGGAGGAGAAGGACAAGATGGAGAACATCTTCACGGACCTGCACAAGACGCTGGAGATGCGGGCGCTGGAGCTGAACGCTGCCAAGAACAAGCTCTCGGCTACCAAGACACAGCTCGATAACACTAATAATGTAAGTATTTTTTATGCTACGGAGTGACCAGACTGGCGAGACGTTCGCCGGGTGTTGTGGCACTTGTCAAGTACTCGGCTGGCGTATCGACACTCATTTTATGGGAGCCAGATCCTATTCCAGACATAAATAAAATTACAATAAATATTGGTGGACTTTTTACACAGCGCCATCTGCCCCAAAACTAAGCTAAGCTTGTACTATGGCTCCCATACAAACATACAACACCCAGACACAGAACAAACGTTATGTTCGTCACATACGTGTTTGTCCGTCACATACGGGTGTAAATAGGGTAGATGACTGATGTTTATATCGTTGAAACCAATAGCTTTCATGAAGAATTTAAGTGAATAAAGTATGTTTATTGAAAAAATAATTTAAATCGGTTATTAATGTTGTGATATATAAGCGTTTAAAGTTTTTGGTAGAGACAACTCTGTCCCTTTCCCACAAAACAAAAAATGACGTCACGCCTTACTTGTCAGAACATAATTTATATGGCGTACTGAGAAATGACGTCACGATTTGCTGTTTCTTCTCTCTGTTTAGCATGATATTAAAATGCTTATAAGTTGCTTATTTTTGATCAGATTTTTCTTTTTCTTTTCATTAATCAGCTATATTTATGGGCCACATTTTATTAGAACAATAAAAAAAAACAGTCATCTAGCCTATTGAACCCACGCCCTACAGCTCTCCAAGTCAAGGCAGATTTACTGTTATATTAAAGTTAAGGCAGATAAGGAATCGCCACGCGAGAGCCGCTCTGTCGTCGATCTACCAACGGTCAATGACAAGTGAGCAATCAACCAGATCGATTTGGTGTAGTAGGAACTGTAGATCGACTTGGTCTCATTTCATTCTATCACCGATCGGTTGGTGTAGTCACTGAAGAGAGAAGTGAATAGAACGGAAATGTGACGGGCCGCGCTAGCCGGCAGTTAGTGCAAATGCGTTTAATGACAAATCTACCAATATACATGTTTTTAAACTGAGAATACTCAAAAAGACAATTTAAATAGACGCGTAGGAAATCAAACCACATTGCATCGTAATTAGAACAATTTTAATCTGTTGCAAAATGGCATTTCGAGCGTTTTACTTCAAATGCGCGACAAATGATCGCCATTTTTTCGTCGTAGTTTCTATACAATTATGTGTGAAACTGGCGACGGCGGTTTTCCATACAGTTACTTTACAAGATTGTTTTGACAGCCGTTTTACCTAAGAAGTAGGGCTAAGTGTAGTAACTTCTTACGCTTGCCCTCAAATCAGGTTTAATTCCTCCAAACCATCGAGGTATAGATTCTATAATAATGTGTTATATTACGAGTACATAATAGTGAACTCTGAAATAAAACAAGGTATAAATGAGAAGAATGTTTCTATTTTAATCTTCTGACACACACACAAAATTTACTGATTTTAAAGTTTTTCTTCTCGGGCTTTCATTAATTCTAACATTTCTCTTTCTAATATGGCGCTTTTTAATTTTTCTTGTTGAATTTGTATTTTAATGGCGTGTTCCTCTTCTACCATCTCCATGCGTCTTTTATGTTCCTCCTCTTTTAAGTATTTTGAGTGCCTTAACATTGTGTTGACGTAGTCATAGTTCTGGAAATCACAACAACATATTTAATTAAAAAAACACTAATGCCAAAAAAAATATTAACTGCTGGTGTCACTCGGGATGATGTAAGGCTACTTTAATAGATAAACATCCATATCTGTTCAGGCATTTAGAAGTTATGTGATCGAATAAAGAAACTCACATACACACATGAACCCGAAGTAAGTAAGCTCGTATAGGTTGAGTGGCCAGCCCTAATGCCAGAGTTAATGTGCAATATATAACCCCAAAAACATAACACCTTTTATTTGGGCACTCATGTAAAAAATAAAAGTTTGTATACAGGAGAACAGCTTTTTGTATATGAGTTTGGCTGTAGGTTTCAGATGGCTTGTTTGCTATTTTATAGGACAAATAACTAGCAAGAATAGAATACATACCTTTCTGAATTTCGGTATGCAGTATGGTGTGCTTTTGTTAATAATTTTTCGTTTATATACCTGTAAGCATATGAAAATTATGACACACATAGTTGATATAGTCAATTATATACTGGTATCAATTATTTATCATACAAACCTTTTCTGTAATTTTAGACATATTGGTCTTGACCGGATTGTCTGCAGAAGCCGCAGTTGTATGAACTTCAGAGTTCTGTAAAAAAATATATTTTTAACTGTAGATATAATAACAATTCATAATTATGTAATCATATTATTGGTGGGACTTACATTAAATGGAGTACATATTTGTGGATTGTAGAGTGGTTGTGGATTTGGATCTACTTGTATGTACACTTGTTCAATGTTTTCTCTGGTATCCTAAAAAATAAATAATACTGCACATGTTATTAAGCTCGGAATGCGATTGGACAATATCCACTACACTGGCCCAGTTGCGGGTTGGCTGATTCACATAGGCCATTGACGTATGCAGATCTCATGAAGTTTTCCTTGACCAAAAGGCCAATGGTATGAGAATCCATACATAAACTCTAAAGATCTCTGTACGAGCCGAGCCGAATGATTAAGCTACCATTGCTTGTCATTTTATTTGAATATTGATTTGTATCTACCTGTCGATTTTCTTGGCTGACATTGTTTAAAGTAGCTGCTTCAGTTGCTGGGTATCGGAACTCGGAGATAACTGGTTTTGTTTCCTGAAAAACAGTAAAAAAAGTTCTTTAGTGTTGCCTGCTGCACGACGAAATTAAATACCTGATCTGTTATTATAACACATGTAATTTACTTAATTTGATGGAAAATGTGATATCTATTAAAAAGCAAATAGAAAATATCAGTTTTAAACTATCACTGTTATTCATAACTGTTCTATTATTATTTATTAATGAAATATTTACTGTGATTATCTTGTTAAAAGACCTACAGATAGACTTGGTGATACTCAAAAGAAATTGAAAACATTAAGGGCATTCATAACGAACAATTCTTTCAGTCTTATTCATATAAAAAGTGAGGGATATACTCACAGGCTCATCTGAATCATATGAACTATGATCTTCCAACAGCTCTGCGGGATTCAACGAATCTTTCTCAGCTTGGACAGAGTCATCGGGAGTTTCTGGCCTTTCTCCGCAGCCTGTATTAATTGTTTCATTGTCGAAAGTGCTGTATGATTTGCGGGCATAAACTTTCATGGTCTTCCACTGTATTTTTAGTTGACTCAAATCCCTTGGCCGGCGATTCAATATGTTAAACCTGCAATTATATGAAAATATGATGTGATTTAATATGTAATGTTGATTTAGATCACTTCTTACTATTCTGAGTTCTAAAGCTATATTATTTATCTACATACATTTTGTAGAAAGATAAATTAATAATCATGCCCTAGTAACCAAACTACCTAAGACAACTTTCTAAGTTCAACTGTGCAGAGCCTTAGGCAAATTTCCAGACAGTATAATGTAACATAATCAGCCTATTTAATTGTCCACTGCTAGACTTATCTGCAATGTAAAATCATAAAATTACCTTTTGTGAATTTCTTCCCATGCTTGAGTTTTAATCTTAATTGTATTCGTGTCCAGGGATTTGTCTTCTATTATGTGCACATAATCTTTTAGAACACTGCGAAATAATTGCTGAAACGTTTACAATTTAATTATTAATATAAGCAGGTATAAAAAAATACCACGGTATTAAAAATGTCGAGTGAACTAGTGATTTACCTTTTCCTCGTCATCCCAGTTAACTGCGCGATTTCGTTTTGGTTTTGTTATATTCATTTTTAAATATTTAAGTTAAAATTTTTATCTGAAACTCAGACTTGAGCGTTCTAACATTAATACACCATTGTCTCTAAATAGTAAATCAAAGTATCTGAGCTCAGACAAACCATTAGCATTAAGTCCATAAGTAACCGTCTTATTTAAAAAACAGCCTACTCCTAGTTCAATCTAAAGTTACATATGGAGTGGTTCATCCTGGAGTAATAACTAACGTAAACTTGGATTTAACTGAATACAACAATGGTATAAACAGGAGTATCTTCAGACTAACAAATCTAACAATACTATACACTATCGTATTCATAATCCAACCAATCGTAATCGTTATGGCGCGTCGCTCGTTCGCCTTGAATTGAAAGATGCTAATGACGTTGACAGCTCGATTTTGACACAAATGACAGTGACAATGACAAACAATGTTTTGAGTTTGACAACTTCTCTGAGCTGAGTTTTTTTTTCATGTTTTGGCTATGTTCTTCAAGCATTCTGCCAGTGTCGAGTTTTAATTTTAAGTTTTGTTGCTTCCGGCTAATTAATCAAGCCAAGTTTAAAGCGACTGCTTATTATAGCCTAGTTTACACCGGTTCTTGTGGAACGGCTTAAGACCCTTTTCAACTACCACAACATCGCGATGCATCCCACACTTGTTGTTGCTAAAATAAAACCAGAGACTGAAAGATTGTAGAAGCTCTTGAAGTTTTAAGAACCGGCTACCGAAATACTACTTCATCATCTTCATCATCAACATCATCATCATCATCATCCTATCATAGTCCACTGCTGGACATAGGCCTCTGCCAAGTCATGCCACTAAGCCCGAACTTTAGGCTGTGCACTTCCAAACACTGCCAGCTGTCCTACGTATACCGTCACTCCATCGAGTCTCAGGCGTCCTACACTACGTTTTTACCCCAGCGGTTATCAGAAAATACTCCTTGAGGCTGCACATTCCGCGATAGTGGAAGTTCTTGGCGCAAATTAAATTAAATTTGTTTATTGAGGATAAAAACGAATCTAGGTCCAATTAATTACATTTACCTCACGAAATCATAATTATATTTATGATTAATAACTAATATTATGTCACCATTTCGATTCGTCAAAATACACATGATTGGCAATATAAAAACAATAATATTATCTTTGATAAATAATATGTCTAGATAGAGCCTCGTACTGTTTATGAACAAATATTTACAGGCCAACATTATTATACTAGTGTGCGTGACAGCTATGTCTTACACTCGCGTTGCACCATTGTTGTTGTTATAGTGTGCGTGCATAAGAGGCTAACAATTAACCGCTATTTTTTTCGACGCGATTAGGATCCATCAGTCTTTCTAGACATAAAATTTATCAAAGAGTATTATATTCAACGCGAGCAACAGCAGGTTGTACAGTATGGCGGTCTAAGCGGGATACTTTCGTTCAGCAGAGGACGTCTCCGGGCTGATGATGATGATGATTATTATTAAATAGTCGAATAAAAAAAACGTTGTTTGTGTCCAGCTGCTGCACAGCACGCGGGTGCAGGCGGAGGAGCGCGCGCACCTGGTGGAGCGGCTGCAGGCCACGGAGAGCGCGCTGGGCACGCAGGCGCGCGAGCTGCTCGCCGTGGCGGACGTGGCCACCGCGCACGTGCGCGAGCTGCACGACACCGTCGACAGGCGCAGGTCACTACTATTTCAAATTCAGAATATGTTTGCGTTTACCCATTGAGCTAATATCTATAGAGTCACTAACGTGTAAAAAAAATGTCCGCGCCAAAACTCGGCGCATCTTATGCAGTGCGCCGAGTTTATGAACGACTCAAACTATTATAATACACAAGTGCTCAAGCCTACATTGAACACTATATAAGCGCCATAACGTATAATTCGAATAATTGTGAACTATATAATGCATGAACACGTATAGGTGTGTACAACGGCACTCGGATGTTTTTTGACTGTTTTCACTTAGAGATTGTGACTCTTTAGATATTAGCTCAATGTTTTAAATTCAGAATATGTTTGCGTTTCACCACACCCTGCCTGATGGTAAGCATAACGCGGTCTAGGATGGAGCGCTTACCAAGACTTGAACTTGTACTTTTTAGACGTTTACTCTTTGAAAACAGGATCGCCACTAGTAGAAACTAGTGGCGATCCTGTTTTCATCATCATCAGACGAAAGACGTCCACTGCTTCCCCCTTGATAGGCTGGGTTAGCAGGCGGCTTGAGGGTCATAGAATAAAGTAAGTTTGTATAGGCTGAGTGGCCAGCCTTAGTGTCAGAGTTGATGTGCCGCCCGAAGGCCTCTGAAATGCCTTGACCCCGGAGTCTGTGGAACTAAGCAACAAATAAAAAAAATGTGACGTTTAATTGAACCGAATACTCTGACTGCGTAAAACGATAGCACTCAACATTCGCCTTAGTACCACCATTCCGCGGAACGCTGTAATTTCGCATCACATCCGGTGACCTTCCTCAAGGAGTGATTGCAACAGCGGCGCGCGCGGCGTCGTCGGATGCTGTGCACGACAATACTCGGAGTCGTCAAGTTTCCAAGTGTATGATGTTTACAGAAACATCGAGTTGAGCAACCTGCAAGTGACGCGCACGTTCCGCGAGCAGTCGTCCGACCAGCGCTCGCACATGACGGAGGCCGCGCGGGACTTCGCGCTGTCCCTTGTGGAAGACCTCAACAGATTGCACAGCGCTCTGGGTACGATCTCACACCATTTTTCTTCAACACACACACACACCATCATCATACACACACACTGATAATTAATTAGGTATTTACTGTGAAATTTTTATATATTTCTATAGCTGGGAATCTAGCTGGCGGATTTTTTGTAATTTAATGTTGTTTTATAAGTTATACAGGTAGGTACACATCTTTTGTATCCAAAGTTAATTGTGTTTCAGCAAATAAACAAACAAACAAACAAACAAACAAACAAAAAAACCTAAAGTTGGTTTTTAGACAATAGAAAATAATATTGTATGATAGATTTTAAGATTCGATAAATAAACTAAAAAAAAAAAAAATGTTATTTTACTTTAAATAAAATGTTGCGTTAATTTAAAACCAGTGAAGTATATTACATTACGGTCTGCCCGTGAACATGGTGCATGCAACTGCGCCGAAATATCGGGAGCTCGTTTCACAAAATTATTACGGTAAACATCTCGTAAATAATCATAGAAATGTATTGAACAACCGTGACAGTTTAAAACAGTGTTTTAGTTAAATTTAGTAAAATAATTTCTAAGCCTTCTTAAAAACAATGGATATTTTGGGTGATACCCCGTGGATCCACTGGTACAACCCACTGGTGGGACTACGGGGGCTTTTCCCCCGTGGAACCACCATACTAGAGATGGAATTAAAAATCAAATTTTAATCAACTAATTAAAATTGATTTAATTACGATGCATTGTGGTTTGGTTTCCTACGCGTCTATTTAAATTGTCTTTTTGAGTATTCTGTCTAAAAACATGTTTATTGGTAGAATTGTCATTAAGCGCATTTACACTTAATGCCGGCTAGCGCGGCCCGTTCTATTCACTTCTCTCTTCAGTGGTCCACCCTACGCCGAGCTAGGCTTATGCCGTCTTGTACAGCGGCGTCGACCGTCCTGCGCGTGTCGAGGTTGTTTGACATTTTAAGTTCCGCCAACAACTGTATTCATATTTTCTCTAAAGTTTAAAGGATAATTGTTGCATTTATTTGTGCAGAAAACTTCACCTCTACAAGTATTGACACGCTACAGAGCAACCAGACTACGCTGGAGCAACTCGTGCAGAATATAACACAGATGATGACTGAAGTAAGTATTTTTTTAAATATAATAGGGTAGATGACTGATGTTTAAATCGTTGAAACCAATAGCTTTGATGAAGAATTTAAGTAAATATAGTATGGTAATTGAAAACATTATTTAAATCGGTTAATAATGTTCTGATATATGAGCATTTAAAGTTTTTGTTAGAGACAACTCTGTCCCTTTCCCACAAAACAAAAAATGACGTCACGCCTTACTTGTCAGAATATAATTTATATGGCGTCCTGACCAGTGACGTCACGATTTGCTGTTTCGCCTCTCTGTGATATATTAAATGATGATATTATGCTTATAAGTTGCTTATTTTTGATCAGATTTTAATTTTTTTTCATTAATCAGCTATATTTATGGGCCACATTTGAATAGGACAATAAAAAAAAACCAGTCATCTAGCCTATTGAACTACACTTATATTAAGAAAACTTTGGGGGAGAGGTTTTCGTTCAGCAGTGGACGTCTCTGGGCTGATGATGATGATGATTATAAAGAGGTAAGTTGTATTTGTGTTCACGGTAATCTACGAAAATTGCCAAAACCACGAAAGTATTCTTACTAGATAAAAACGCTGCCCAGTGGAATGCGCTGCCCGAGTGAGTGTTTCCCGATAGTTAGTCTTCAAGTTGCGATTGAATCGGTTTCTTCTAGGCAAGCGTGCTCTATTGTAGACTGCATCTTCGCTTAACGTTAGATGAGCCGGTAGCCAAACGCAAGACTAATTAGTTAAAAAAAAGCTTTTTTTAGGCGATAAGAGTGAGGAGACGTGCGAGAAGTTCGCCTGGTGGTATGCATCACGCTTGCCCATAACAGTAGCAGTGCTAGAATTGTGAACTTACGATCAAAATCCTGCGCCGCACTGCACTGCGTCACCCTGAGATATTACATGTCAAATCTCTTCATCTTACCCCGTAATTTCTCTGGTAACATTGGCCTTCAAACCAAAACAAAGGAATGCACACCGGTTGAATAACTGGCAAAGGTGCTACCCCAGGCGGACTGCAAGTCTCTTAGTAGTCTTACCACTACACCGTTTATCTCTGTTCCAGATAAAGTGTGTAACGAGCGAGAGCCAGAAGAGTATAGAGAGCGCGACAGAGAGCCACCGGGCCCAGCAGCGGAGCGCCGTGGAGCGGCGGCAGGCGGGCGCGCAGGCCGGCGGCGCGGCGCTGCTGCGCGCCGTGGCTGCGTGCGTGCAGGCTGCGCGGGCGCACGACCTGCCCCACAGCCTCGCCGCCTTCCTCGACCAATGGGTAAGGCCCACTCGGACTACCCCCTTCAATACAGGAACAAATAAATAAATATAGGATGGTCATTTTTATACAGCGCCATCTAGCCCCAAGCTAAGCAAAGCTTATACTATCGGGATCAGATAGCCAATAGTATATTTTTTTAATTCATGCTTATTATACATACAATACAATTTTAACATCCAGACACAGAACAAACATCTATGGTCGGCACAAAAAGCTCGTCCTGAGTGGGAATCGAACCTCTGAGGGCAGGCATACTAGGAACTGAGCTATAAGGCAGTCAAAGCAAGAGAAGTAGACAGGCGGACAAGGCCAACAATGCCTTGGATGGCCTGATATTAGGGCGGCCATATATCGACCGGCAACGAAAGTCGACAAGAGATTATACAAAAAGGGGATGGCTGAAACTATGCAGCGGATGTCCAACAGTGGACTATAAAAAAAGGCTAATTATTATATATGATAGATAGATAGATAGATTAACTCTTTATTGTACACACCAAAACAAATGATAACAGTCATGATGATCACAACACAAAAAAGGAACTTAAAACTAGTGTTACAATTGGCGGCGTTATCGCTTAAAGCGATCTCTTCCAGGCAACCATATGGTGGCCGAGACTCCTGTAGCTATTTCTAGTTAAAGTGAACGTATCAAAAATTTCTGCTGGGTTAGCTTACTTTCTTATTTATTTATTAGGCACTTACAACAGATCACAGAAATTGCATAATACAGTGACATGTTGAAAATACAGAACAATACAATGATCCAAAATAGCAAGCGCTCGACATGGCTAAAACAGTGGATTCGGATTGCAACTATTACATAATACAGCCACTAAAAAAAATACAAATGTTGTGAACTAGATCATATTGAGGTTATGTTATAAATATCGTTGGTACCTACCTAAACACAGAACTGGTGGGTTTTTTTATGCAATGATTTAAGCTTACAAAATAGATAAATTAGTTATAAAAACATATAATTATTTGTTTCTATTAATTTGTAACAATAATAAGAATAACCTTTATTTCAGATTAACAATAATTTTTAGCTTGGTTTACTATACATCAATGTTTGCTGCCATTAATGTGTACTGTCTATTAATTATTTTATAGATGTTGTTCCGAAATCGCCCAAAACCGAGTCCAAATAAATCCAGATCACTGTCTCCGTTTTCGTCACGGGCGCTACGACGATATAGATCATTATAGGAACGACACATCTGCAGGGTTGGGCTATCTGGCTATCCATATATCTAATATATCTAATTTTTATTCATATAAAAAAATTAAGGGCTATTGTGTGAGATATTATTCCTAAATATCAGGCGAATTGTAAAAGTCCCGACAGCCCCTCAATCTAATTAGGGTAATCAAATTGATCAAGCCTAACAGGAACGGGCTATCCACGTAATTTTTCATTTTCAAAAAATTTGTTATGCTATTTCAAGGTTTCGGCGCCTCGTTCGCGCTGTAATCTGAACCCTAAAGTAATATTCTCAACCGACAGCAAAAAATTAGGTTCTCAATTAGACATATTTTGTATGTTTTATTCTAAAGAATTATTCTTGAATTTTTGTTAATATTAATGATCTATCTATATGAACTATTCTAGTGTTCTTCTATAGCGCTTTGTTGAACCAGAAATAGTTTCAATATTTATTATGCTGATATAATAAATGCTATGATGTCATTAAATAATATTACGGAGTCAAATAGAAATAAACCAGATCAGCAAGCTGAACTCCGCAGACTTTTGAATGTTTATTACGCGATTATGAATTAGTTTTGATGATATTTTTTTTGGTTGGTAGGTCATATTTCAGAGTTGGTTCCATATACATTTCATCGAATTCGGCCCAGTAGTTTGGTTTTTAAATCAAAATAACTGGCAAAAATATGTCAAAGAAGTCGGCTGTTTTTTTAAAATGTACTTGTTTTAATTACTTCTCACATGTTATGTCCGCAGTACTCGAGCGGCTGCGAGCGCATAGAGTCACTACAGCGCGCGCACGCGGAGTGGAACAGCAAGCTGCGCGCAAGCGAGGCGGCGCGCGCGGACGTGGCGCGTGCGCACCGGCTCGCGCGCCGCGCGCTCGTCGACACCCGCGTGCGGGAGATCAACGACACCATCGCTGTAAGCCATCTCTGTAAAACCCAAACAATTTTGAGTGTATATACTTGTTTGTTGCTTATATTTACTACTGACACTTATATTACCTTAGAATTCACTTTTCCCATAGGACTACTCAGTCAAAATAGTGTAATTGGACAACACGATGGGACTAGTGGCATAGACCCAGAAGCCGCGGTAGCCTAATCGGGAGACCGCCTGACTTGTAATCGGGACGTACCATTGAGCTCTTTGGAGTTTATGTACGGATACTCAATCCACTGGCTTTTCTGTGAAAATAAAAAACATCGTGAGGAAACCTGCTTACGTCCGGAGAAGAAATTCAATGGCGTATGTGAATCCACCAACCCAAGGCGGTTGCTGGTGCAACTGGGCTAGCGTGGTGAGTATGGCCCATTCGCCCTTCGATTCGAGGGCCTATGTCTAGCAGTGGACAATTAAAAAAGGCTGA
The DNA here is from genome assembly GCA_905404285.2 of Erannis defoliaria. NCBI lineage: Eukaryota > Metazoa > Arthropoda > Insecta > Lepidoptera > Geometridae > Erannis > Erannis defoliaria. The sequence goes on along the minus strand of FR990066.1, from coordinate 1,189,699 downwards.
TTATTATTATTAACTCACTTTTAGGAAATAGAAGAGGACACAGCAGAAATGAAGTCGCGTTTAGAGAAGCAGCAGGCGGAGATAGAAGCGGAGCGGCGCTTGACGGCGGCGCGCCTGGCGCACTGGGCGCGCGAGGAGCGGCGCCTGCTGGAGGAGCGGCTGCAGGCGCACGTGCGCGGCGAGACCGCCGCCCTGGAGCTCAGGTCTCACTCTACGTTTAGAGAAGCAGCAGGCGGAGATAGAAGCGGAGCGGCGCTTGACGGCGGCGCGCCTGGCGCACTGGGCGCGCGAGGAGCGGCGCCTGCTGGAGGAGCGGCTGCAGGCGCACGTGCGCGGCGAGACCGCCGCCCTGGAGCTCAGGTCTCACTCTACGTTTAGAGAAGCAGGCGGAGATAGAAGCGGAGCGGCGCTTGACGGCGGCGCGCCTGGCGCACTGGGCGCGCGAGGAGCGGCGCCTGCTGGAGGAGCGGCTGCAGGCGCACGTGCGCGGCGAGACCGCCGCCCTGGAGCTCAGGTCTCACTCTTTACGTCTGAGGAATGAGACATTCCCACAGTTTTTATATGCAATGGAGTGACGAGACGAGCGAGGTCTTCGCCTGGTGTGATTACGCTCGCCCAGGACAGGCAGTGCCAGAATTGTGAACTTGCGAATAAAATTGGTACCTATTGGTACGGAAACAAACTACAGTGGTTTATCGCTTTTATATTTTTATTTATATTATAAATTGTGAGGAATAAATTAAAAAACCTGCGGCGCTCTGCACTGCTCTCGTCACCCTCAGATTGTAGTCGTCAAATCTCTTCATGCCAGCAGCATTATTTAAAAAAGTAAAATATAAATTTGTAGTTTAGACCGTCCAATAAAAAATCCGACTTACTGCGTTTCTCTCTGCTGTTATTAGACTGCACGACAAATGTGTCGTTGTGTGAGAAAATGGTCTGTAGAATTGTACGGCGCTCGATATCGTCACGTAATTTACGATGTCATGTGTCGTCTCGTGAGAAAACGCGCTTACAGTGCTTAAAAGGTCTACGATAATTTGACAACGAATGAGCTAATATTATGTGAGTAAAATAAAATTGATTTGACAGATTAGCAAAAAAGACCGAAGAGCTAGAAAGCGAGCGCGCCCGCGTGGAGGCGCGAGTCGCGCGGCACTTGGAGGCGCACCGCGCGCTGCTCGCCGCGTGCGCGAGCGAGCTGGAGCGAGCGGAGCGCGAGCAGAGCGAGGAGGACGCCGCGACCGAGCGGAGCTGCGTCGCCGTCGCCGAGTATGGCGAGGAGTTCGGACAAGGTACGTGTTAACACGTTGACCACTGCCACTGGCTGTGACACTTTTGTGCACTACTCTACTGCAGAGAAGCGAACTCTACATTGAAGTTCTACCACTACCACCATACAGGGTTAGTTCTAATCAGTTAGCATTTTAAGGGCATTTTCTGTACATCAAACAAACAACTTTTTCTATGGGGTCAACATTGAAATCTCAAAAAAAGCAGCTGTTCCATACATTTTGCCCAAGGTCGATGAACTTTTTGTATGGAACAGCTGATAATTTTTTCGCCACTTCAATGTCTGCCCCTAAGTAAAAGTTGTTTGCTTTGATGTACAGAATATGCCGTTAAAAGGATGCTAACTGATTAGAATTAACCCTGTATAAATTTATAAGTATATATTTACTAAAAAGTATATAACTAAGTATTCTATCAGCTATCTGATTCCCATAGTACAAGCTTTGCTTAATTTGGGGCTAGATGGCGCTGTGTTAAAATTACCACCTCATATTTATTTATTCTATCGAGCTTAAATGGAAACTACTATGTGCATAATGATATTTTTCTGTCCTATTTAATGGTAGTATAATCTATCAAGTATTCAAGTTTGATCTAGGCAAGTTAGTATATTGTTGCGTGTGCGCAGGCACCCTGGCGCTCGGCGGCGAGCTGCAGGCGCTGCGCGAGCACGTGGCGGAGGCGGCGCGCCGCGTCTACACGGACCTGCTGGACGCACTACTGCGCGCTGAGGAACAGATACAGGTGCTACTCTATACTACAACATCTCTCTAAATAATGCAAATATATACTGGTCTTTGATACGGGCGTGGCTATAGCTTTCATGTGGGGGGTCCAAGGGTCCAAAAATGTACAAAGATAGACTACTTTCTGCTTAGGGGTAAACAATAACTTAGGGGTAACTCGTAGTAAATAGTAATGAATATGAGAGTCGATGTCTGCCTACAAACTGCTATGCAGTTTGGCAGAGTTATAAATTGAGCTATGTAATTAATTCTCTAAGACAAAATAAACAAAAAAAATGAATGCAAACTGGTAGCACGAAGACGATATACAACATGTAACAAAAAGGTTCAACAAAACTGAAGGGTATGTACGTACTCATCATTATGAACAACTTTTACTACGGGGCCAACCCTGTTACCGCGTAAAAAAAACAGCTGTTCCATACATTTTGTCCAAAATCAAAGAACTTTTTGTATGGATCAGCTGTTTTTTTTTCGCGTTTTTCCTTTCTGTTACACGTTGTATATATTTGTCAAGTGGCTTGTTGTACTTCGTTCCGGTTTCGGTTTCCGGTTCTCTAGACCAATTTTTATTATTTTCGTCGGATGCTTTCCGGACCCTCTTAACTCCATAGTGATATCAGACACAATTTTAGGTTCTATAGAACGAATAGGGTGGTTTTTCTTTAAATATTTTTATCATAGAACTACACGGATAAAATGTTGTAATAGTTAGGACGTAACAGTTCTTTAGGCTGCTATCACACTAGCGGTTTGCGAGCGTTTTCAAAGCGCAGCTGGCGCGCCGCGAATACGCTAGTGTGATAAGGCCCTTAGAACAAAATGGGAGTTACCGAATTATAATGTGATTAAAATTATTATATGGATGAATACTCATGGATGGTAATTATGGGTGGAGCCGTGGTAGCCTAATTTGGATGACAGGTCGACTTGAAATCTTGAGGTTGTGGGTTCAAACCCAGGGCCATACTAAGAGCTCTTTGGAGTTTATGTAAGGGATTTCTTGTTACTGGCTTTTCGGTGAAGGAAAATATCATGTGGAAATCTGCAAACTGTCCGGGGATACTCACATTTATTGGTTCATCATATATTATGTGATCTGGTTTTTTTTAATTTGTTTATTAGCTCTACGGATTTCGGGATCCGTGCCTTTTGTCATAAATCATTATAGCCAGAGAGTACGCAAAGAGAGTTTTACAAGTCATCAGCTTGTATAATACTAAAATTTTTGGACATTCGTTAATTAATCTTATCTTTATTGAACAGAACGACACAAAGACAATAGCAGCCCAGGACAAGGAAGCGGATGAACAGTTCCTGGCGGACGCGGACGCGGCGCGAGATAAGCTCTTGCAGGACAACCGGGAGGCTGCGGACTCCGTGCTCGCGCGGATCGAGGTAGACGTCACTCTCTTATCTTACGGGTTTTACAAACTTATACTTTATTTTTAAGTTATACGGTTTTATTTAGGTTGCCCTGTTTGTTATTGTTTTTTGGGTCAAACTTAGTACTTGAAATTTTACCCGCTTCCTGTCGACAGACTGATCTGATATTTGGTAGGGTCGTTCGAAAAGTGAGTAATCCCGTATAAATAAAACAAGATTATTGTCAATCGTTCCAGGCTAACGGCACGTCGACAATCGCGTCCGTGCGCTCCGTGTCCGGCGGCGCGGCGTGCGTGGCGGCGGGCGCGCGCTCGCTGGCGGCGCGGCACGCGGCCGGCGTGCGGCGCGCCGCGGCGCTGGCGGCCGGCCTGCGGGACCGGCTGCAGGCGGCGGCGGCGCAGCACGCGCAGCTGGAGGCGCGCTACTTGACCGAGGAGTACAAGGTCTACTCGCCCACAGGTTAGTTTCACCTCTTATCACATTTCTTTCCCATCGGAGATTTTCCAGCACAGTAAAAAAAAAAACTCGTTGCTAGTAGATGGTGCTGCCCAGACCTTATCTGTCAATGTCAGGAGTCAGGAGCTTGACCCGAAGAAACCGATTCACTCGCGACATGGAGACACCCAGATTATAATTATCGGGAAACACCCACTCGGGCAGCGCGTTCCAAGGACTTGCGAGGTGGATATGCCATAATCGGTTTTTGAGGGTAGACTGTGTGTCCGGTAGTGGAGTATTAAGGATCGACAAGTTGACGGCTCGAACTCATCGGTGGGCGCGGCTAAAAAGCATGCTCTCTTCATCAAACAAACTGTGGGAAAGGGAGAAAGAAAGATAAATGAGCGCGCAATTTTTTTTTTGTCAGCTTTTGGCTGCAGTAATGTGGTTGAATAAACTCTGAGTTAATTTATTCCAACTTAAGTTATTTGAAATGTTTATGGATTAAACAATCCCGCTACATAAATTATTTTAGAGTTTTCGTATTCCTTACGTTATTTATTTACGTCCAATGTGGCGTTAAAATTGAGCTAAAATACAAGATGTTTCCTGGCTCATAACTTTCATGTTTATTAACTTTTTACTTTCGTAATAATTTACAATCCTAGATAATGAAGAGATTAATCGATATAATACTTAGTCTTGGACCTACAAAATTACATAGTGGAGTAGTAATACTACCGCGTTTCTATGGAGAAGTGACCAACTTGTCTACTCTTAATAGGTTGGTGATGCTTGCAACGTGGACCTGGGCATGTCTTAAAACTGCATCCAGAACCACTGGAGAACGGGCGGAGCGTCCTCTCGGTCAACGCCGCCGTCCCACAGCCGCCTGCCAAGCGTGGGGATTATGGCAGCCCCCCCTACCTTCGTCCAGCAGTAGATCTCTCTTGGCTGATGATGATATTTAATTAGTGGTTCGTTGTGGTGTTTGACTTTGTCCATGGACAAAGAATGTAACGGAATGGGTCCCACGTGATGGAAAGAGAAAACTGGTTAGGCCAAGAAAGAGATAGAGATATATATTCTCAGAGAGAGTTGGACCTGATCGGATGAAGAAATCGGATGAGGCAATATCGACAGGAAATATATTGGAAAATGTATAAGCTACGAGTAACCTGTACCTGTAATATAAAGGCTTTTTCGTTTTATTTTTTTTATTTTGTATGTTGGTTGATATGGCCCAATCGCCCTTCGAGGGCAGGACATCGTCCAGCGAAGCAGTATTAGCAGGCTGATGACGCCCGTAACGTGTTTCCAGGCGCGACCCCGCAGCGCGCGGAGTTCCGGTACCCGCGCGCGCTGGCCGCCACCTCGCCGCACCAGCGCATCCTGGCGCGCTTCCGGGCCGTGCGCCGCCACTCGCGCGAGGACGACGTCAGTACACACAGTACACAGTACACACACTACACAGTACACACACTCCGCGCGGGCCCACCCGCCTCGTGCCACACGTGGGACGTGCACCACTGTCACGACCCGTCTTCTAAGCCCAATATCTGATGTTGTTGTATAAGTGGCTGTCGCGCGCGTCCGCTTCTAACTTCCGGCGACGGCGGGTTGTGGCTGTGGCGCGTGTCTCGTACGATATTTTATACTGGATGAAAACTGCGTGTTAAGTTATTCGTGCCTATTATAACGTCACAAGAGCAGTTTAGTACCCGGCTTCTCATAAAATATCAGCTTTTATAAAGGTAAGATAGTTCGACTTAAAGCTTCTGCTGCAATACAAGTATGTGGTCCACCCATAAAACTCCTTTGTACTTATAGTAAAACAATGGACGGTTTTCTGACAACCAGTAAAAAAAAGTAGTTCATAAAAATGCGTTAGATGGCGTTGACGAGACGTGATTCAGAATAGTATCGCTACTTAGTCTGTGGTTCTGAAGATTTTGAATGAATGAATGAAACAAGATTTTAAAAAAAAGGTTATTTAATTTACATCAGAAGGGGTATTCGCAGCTCAATCGGAAAGGTTTCCATCCACATTCTCCGTCTATATCATCCGGAATGTAGAGGCTTGGGACGGCTAATGTGGATCCGAACGGAATCCTTTCCGATTGAGTTGTGAATGCTGTATTGACGTGCTTTTTTGTGGTTATTATTCGTCTAACAATGTACTTGCCCGTGGCATTTCCTATGTACCATATATAGTCCAATATAAATTAATAAGTAAGTAGTTAGAAGTGATTAGTAATTAGTAGTGTGTTCGATTTTTTATTTAAAAAAAGGCGAAAACAAATAGAGAGTCATGTCTCGTCAGCGCCATCTATCGTTTGGCTGTAGAACTACGTTCTGACAGCTGTCAGAATACTTCCCATTCTTTGACAACACTAAAGTCAAATTTCATAATACTAAAAATATGATAAACTTGACACTGGCAGAATGCACAACGTGCGATGCCAATAAATAAGAAAAAAAAAAAAAATAAAAAAAATATGATAGCTAATAAACCTATATATATTATATTTTGTACATATTGTCATATATTTTTGTTCACTTGTAGATACCTATATATTTAATATCTGTTTGTAAAGTATTCAGATATCTCGGCCCACGTTGGTGTTGCAATGGAGCTCTTACACTATCCAAGTTTCCTTAAATCTCATGTCTACCTTGTTTGTAAGCAGCTGTACTTCCATGTATAATAAAATAAATTCATCAACATATTTATGTACAGGACTGCATAGTAGTGGAGTCGGACGCGGAGTCCCGGCAGACGAGCGACGGCGAGTCCTCGCTCTCCGAGGACTCGTCCATATTCGTGGCGCCCTCGCCCCCCGCCCCCGCGCCCGCCCCCGCGCCCGCCCCCGCGCGCGCCCCCGCCCCCGCGCCGCGCCCGCCCCTGCGCGAGCCCCACAACGGCATCGGCATCATGAAGTGCACCAGCGAGAGCGACATCTATAACATTCAACGGGTAAGAGACGAGCGACAAGTCGAGGTACTCCAGCTCGAGAAGATGCGTCTCTTGTTCGTGAGATTCAAAAACAACAAAACTTAATGGCTACATTATGTCCAAGGTCCAATGAACTTTTTGTATGGAACAGCTGATATTTTTTTCGACATTTCAAGTTTGGCCCCATAGTAAAAGTTGTTCATAATGATGAGTGCATACATGTCATACCCTTCACTATTGTTGAAAACCTTTTTGTGACATATTGTTTATTTCCAGTTTTTTTGTAAATACATACTGAAGATGCATACAGCACCCAGACACAGCAGACATCTATGTTCCTCACATAAATGTTTGTCCTGGGTGGGAATCGAACCCACGCCCTACAGCTCTCACCGACTGAGCCATGAGGTAGTCCTAGCCGTTATCTAAGTAGAGGTCTCATGTCGACAGAAGCAAGAGGCCCAAGGCAAGGAGAACGCGGACCACTCGCTGCGCGCCGCCGGCTACAGCAAGCCGTCCAAGCTGCGCGCGCCCTCCTCGCACAAGAAGCCGCTCGTCGAGAGGAACGGCTCCGACTGACACCTGTCATCTGTCACCTGACACCTGACACCTGACACCCGCGGTACTGTACACTGCTCTCGCACGACGGACGGAGTTCGCGAATGATCTAAACTATCAGAGAAGACGTCCGCTGCTGGACGGACGCCTCCCCCTTGGGGCTGCCTGACCCCTGGACCTGCAAGGAGCGGAGCTGTGCCAATATAACAAATTGAATTTCATTATTGAAGCCGAGCGGAGTTTTAATGTACAGCTCCACTGCTCTCTCCTCCAGTGGAAAGGCAGTCTAATAGGGGGTTGCCATAATCCCCACGCTTGGCAGGCGGCTTGGGGATCGCAGAATGCTCACCACCGTTAACTGAGGACGCTGCTGCCCGTCCTGCGGTGGGTCTGGATGCAGTTTTTGCATATACCCTGCATATCGGCTATCATGTAACTTTTCGGGATCGCGATTCGGATACGAGTTGTCAAAAATAGACACTTGAAACTGTCACTGCCAAAACTCATTTGACTCTGCAGGGCAGGATGAAACGCCAAAAGACCGACGGATTTGCTTAACTTAATTAAGGAAATCATTGCATTCGTTCGATAACGATAGCGAGAGAAATCTCTCCGTGATACTGTGAAGCTGTGACATTTATGACAAATCGCGATCCCGAACAGTTACATGTTTAGCCTGCAGGTCCTCCAGGATCTGAACAATAACTTGTTCATTACAGTACCCTTGGTATAAGCTTTGATAACACGTAATATGTTGGGAATTGAATTCAGGATTATTCGTACCACATAGTTTTCTTTGTTAACCATGTATCGTACCCTCCATGTCCGTCGTCTATCTGAACACATGTAGTTTAAATCGACAAAAGAACAAGTTGTTCGGTTCTTACTTGCGGTATTTTGCTCTGTAGGCGAGGCTTTGACTAGGTTAACTATTAATAGTTCCAGTGGGTTAGACGGAAGTGTAAAAAATTAGGCCAAAATTCAAACTGTTGTTGCATTCTTACACTCTATCTAAAGTTAATAAACTAATCCGAGTTAATAAACTTGGCGGACCCTCGTAATAATTAATCCGCCTTTTGTAGCATTTCTTTCAAATTTGTAACTGAGTGGATAGAAAATGGTAGATTAACTATTCCGGAGCTATCCCACGTTTATTATTAAGGAGAAAGAGTCTCATGAACGACTTAAAACGCAAATTTATTAAAATCGTCTCGTTTTTGTATATAATATGAACTTAATAGAGACTCTAACAGTTTAACACCCCCTCAACAAACGCCATACGATTCCCGCGTAATACAGTTCGTATTGCGGGATTAACGTCAGTAAGTATTTCAAATACCATGGTTAGGAGATTAGGTGAGGTCACTGCGTTCTTCGGAGAAGAAATTCAATGGCGTACGTCAATCCACCAACCCGCAACTGGGCCAGCGTGGTGGGTATGGCCCAATTAATCTTCCGAGAATTATGCTTTGTGCTAGGAGATTGATTGGGTGCGTTTTCTTGAATCCAACTAGTAAATTAACCAGAATGTTAGTGATAGGAATGCACGAAGTGTTCGTTTGCTTTGGATTTCATACTTGAAGAAGAGTGTGCTCTGAAGATTTAATAAACTAAAAATAGTGTAACTCAAACGCGTAGTGAACAGGCAATATATCGTCACTGTAAAGTCCCAGCGTCATTTGCTGTATACATTAATAAATGAAACAGTTTTATCGAATCGAGACTGATTCTCCTCTCATTTGAGTTCTTAAAAGTAAATCATTAGATCTTCTTGCACTTTAAACTATTCATGCAATCTACTAACATTTCCAAGTTCATATTAATACACATGCATCGATAGTAATTTTCGTAAACATGGAATACTTTAACTTATAAGTTCTTCATATTATTATAACATAGTATTATAAAAAATAATTGAAAAAATATTAGTAAAACAATATTATTTCTAAATGGGGTCAACCATGTAAAATACCACCGATATTAAGACGTGCAATTGGCTGAATTATTCAAAGTTTTGCATAAGTTCTCAATAAGAATAGTGTTATGAAAATGATTATAATAATTTTATAATTTATCTTTTTATTACTAAACAGACATTTCTTTATTATTTTGTAATGTTTGACTTTAAACTTAACAATTGTGTTTATCTATTGAATTTGCTTCGCCATGTTATTCTGCTTTGTCTTGACAAACACTTCTAGTTTTAGATGGATTTATCATAGAATAGTAATATTACTTCTTAGTACCTATATCTACGATAATGTGTTAAACTATATTTTATAAATTAAATTAATTAGAGACTCATTTATCTTTCATTTTAGAAACCCTTTAGTGACTTTAGGATCAGATAAAAATGAAAACAAGAACAAAAAGCTTCTTTTTCTAAGATTTTATTAGCAAACAGACATAAATGTACTTTACACGAGTATTTAAGACATAGTTCAGACTGACATCGATAGAAATACTGGACTCAAATATTTGAGCGGTTTGGACTAATGATTTATAATTTTTAAAGGATGTAATTAGTCCAACATTTACCCCAAATGCATGTATTTCATTGGTTCCTAGCCAACGGAAGAGCCTTAGTCAAGAAATTGTGATAAATTATAATAATATCTCAAGTCATTTTAATGTTAGTGAAGTTTGGGTTACATAGTCGTTTTCTAAGAAAGAGAAAAAGAGTTTTAGATATGTAGCGAGCAGGATGAGTTTTAGTTAGTATAAAAAACGGAATATTTAAGAGTTAAACGTTTCCACGAACTTCGTGTTCCTATCGAAATCAATCTGAACAATTGCCTCGTCTATTTACAACTCTCCATAAAGAGAGCAGGAAATACCTAAATTATAATTTGACATACATTTTATGGCTCCGAAATAAACATAAACATACATTAAACATGTACTTACAGTCCATAGCCTTTCGTTCTAAAACATATACCTTACAAACTACGTGTGTATGTATAAATAATAGTTATTGTTTGGTTTTGGTTCTAAAACTAATAAATAAATAATTAAATTATAATCCCCATGATAAATGCCTGATTTCTATATCTTATTGGAATTAAATAAACTTTTACTATGTTTTTGAATGTAGACATAAGATAGAAAACAAAATGGTGGGAAGTACGTATAAATGCCAACATAAAAAAAAATTACTACTATAATAAATTAAAACTTATCTAAGTACATAAAATATTTCTATTTACATATTTAGCTTATGTAGATGTGCTGACCAATAATCATATATTAAAGGCATGTGACATTTTGGCCTAGTTCATACAAAGAAGTATGGGAAATTTGTACCACTAGGCCACCTGCGTAGGGGAAATGTCATAAGCCTTTAACTTTATTTAATTAATGTCGATTCTGTCATACCATTTTCCTAAACTAAAAGTAAATTTGATATTTCGAAATGTTTGCCTTTTTTGGCTTTTAAAATAAATATAAATCCAGATAGCTCAAGTTCCGTCATATACTCGTAAAATTAGTTTAGGAAGAAGTAGATCACATCGACTGGTCAACAGCGTAGAAGGCAATGTCGAAAGCTAAAAAGCTTTTCGAATGCTGTGATATGCATATGCATCGAATTGAAAATACAAAAAACAATCGAATTAGTCATAAATGCATCGATAAAATCGATTTGGAAACCGTCATTATATTTTTCGAAGTACATTTTTGGAATAACCAAAAAATTAAGGAGATTAACTGAAGTGTCTAATGCTAGGAAGAAACTTTAGGAATCTGCAGAAATAATCTGCAAGACTTTTAAGAGGTTCATGTAAGAATTCTTTCGTATAATTTTATTCCAATTACATGGGCTGATTGATGGGTTTTATTTTTGATGGGCTGATGGTTTTTTTTACGTACAGTATTGTAGATTTGTGCAGAAAATTCATAAAATTATTGATTGCCCACATGCGCCATATTTTTTTTTAGAACATGATGTAGGCACTAAATCTCAAAAACAAAAATGTGTCAAAACCACGTCAGTTTTCATAATAAATCTCAAAAACTCGCGCGGTGGCACACTTGTCACTGAGATTCTGTTAAATTACTCAAAACTCATGAGGACTGCCCAGGAGTCGCACTATGAAACCAAAAATATGCATCATCATCATCATCATCATCATCTTAGTCCACTGTTAGATAACTGGCCTCTCCCTAATGACGTCCTCGAGAACCGATGGTCCTCTATCAAGTCTTAGGAGCAGCTGCTTGTTTTAAATTAAATAATTATAAACTCGCAGGTTTATAGAGCTTGCCCAGAAAGCCGCGTAGCCAAAAAAATATATTTTTTTAAATATATTTTTTTAATTTTTAAACTGGAACCCATTTCTTCCTCTGTCAAATGTCTGATATGATGACGCTAAAGGTAAAGGTTTAAGACATTTTTAATACGCATGTGGCCTAGTGGTACAAATTTCCCATAATTATCTCTTGTACCGACTAGGCCAAAATGACCAAATGGCATTTACCATAGCAGCGTCCTCAAATCCTACGACAGATGTGGGGGCGATAAGTCTTGCACTGACGTCCCGCTTTCCCCGCCAGCGTCTACCCGAGCCAACCCAGCTCCTTGAAGTACCGGAGCGAGGCTCGGGGCCGCTGGCAAGTAGCTCCAATGCGTTAGATGGAAGCTCGTGACAGTTCTCTTTTTGAACAAACTCTATCGATTATCAAGGTCCCGCTATAGGTTGTTGACGGATATGATCTGGTTGATCCAGCCGATGAAGGCGGAGACCTTGCTGTAGACCCCGGGCACGTCCTGGCGGCCGCAGCCGAAGCCCCACGACACCAGCCCCACCAGCTCGTAGAACCCGTCGTCTTGGCATACCAGTGGACCGCCGCCGTCGCCCTGAAGAGTTTAAAAGTTAAACTAGCGAAACTTATCACAAGCATATTAAGTGAGCAGTAGTTGGGAGTCCCACGTACTCGCGAAGAACGTTGTTGTGCCGCACGCTGTAGCGACAAACGTTTTAAATACTTGGACAAAAAACTCCAACTAGTTCCATCAATATGGAAGAACAGACCATCTACAGGTAAAAATCTTGGAGTTCGAGTAAATTTCAAGAGCGAAAATTCATCAAAAAAAATAAAATGTACTGTTCTTCTACACCAGTGTTTTTCAATCTTTTTGATTTCGCGACCCCTTTACATGATGATAATTTCTGGCGACCCCCTTACAATTTAAAAAGAAGTCATTAAATTAGAAGACTATATGCGTTAAAGATTTTACATATTTTGATATATTTATTAATTATTAGGACCTTACACTCTGCAAGATGCCGCGAGTTTTGAAAGTAAGTACGAGGTAAGTTGGTCAAGATTACCCGCGAGTTCTTTTTACTCGCGACCCCCCGATCAAGGCTTTGCGACCCCCCTAGGGGTCGCGACCCACAGATTGAAAAACACTGTTCTAAACTATAAGCGACGAATTCTATACGGTTTTCACTATCATTAAGGTAAGATTGTATAATAAACATATACGGTGCCGGGCGGATCGCTAGTGATGACACAAAAAGTAGTTTTATAAACGTGGTTCGCAAGTAGGACTCCGGCGCCTGTGTGCAGTGTCTGCGGAGTGGCAGGACAAGTACCTGACAGGCGTCATTCCCCTCCTCGCCGCCGGCGCAGAAGGAGCTCGCGGGCAGGATGAAGATCTTCTCGGTGACAGCGTTCACCTTGCGGATGCACTCGGCGTCGCTCACGATGGGCAGCTCCGCCTCGCGCACACGCAGCGGGATCGGACCCGCTGGGAGAAGAAAGAAATGGACTTGAAAATAACTGAGCTTTTGTCATCTAGCTGTTTGTCTATAATAGAAGAGTAAATCTGAAATATAAAACTAAGTACCTATCTACAGTTTAGCAAAAAAAATGGTGATGATGACTAATGTAACCTTTTTGCCTTTCAGCAATCATTTCATCAAGAAAACATTTTTTTTATAATGTGACTCCTAAATGAATTATTGTTCACTTTGATAACTTATTTTATCCTGTTATTTTCAGTTAAAAACCAAACAATGTAAAATTAAATCATTTCAAACAAAAAATAATTTTCCAAATGACGGTGTTCTGAGGTAAGAATTATTTAAAAAATACAACCGAATTAAGAACCCCCTCTTTTTGTAAAGTTGGCTCATAACAAACAGACGGAGAGACAAAATGACTGTCGAATTTATTATATTATCAGATAGTATAAAAGTATGTATTTTCGGACTTACTCTCCCCCATGTACCCGTACCCGGTGACGGTGCACCGCTTGCCGGGCGCGTGGCTCACGTCCCGCGCCGGCAGGCACACCAGGCACACGCCCTCCTTCAGCTCCACCTGGACAACAACCAACACCATCAACATCAGCCGGCCCTCCCCACTCTACTGTCGCGCAAGCGCATGCGGTCACAGTTCAACGCCTCACCACTATGGCTATTATTTACGAGTCGAGTCGAACGATACGCTCTTCTGATGGCAAGAGATAACGTCTGCCTTCATTGCAGTGGTATTGAGAATTGGGTTTATTGACTAAACTTGACAATTTTTCTTTAATATTCAAAGGGGCGCCACTATCGCAAATAGTTCTAAATACTAGCAAACCTGGAGTACATCTGAGGAAAATTATGAAATTCTCCTACTGCCGTGTTTTCCACAGTGAATTAGTAAACTTTAAAGTAAAAAACTAAAAAAACACGACTGCCCTGCCAAGAAAATTTATAGCCAATGTCACTCGGGATGAAGTAAGTCTAGAAGTAATGGTGGAATAAAGAAGCTCGCATTGAAACACACATGTATTACACAAAATATTACACTCCTTTTTTTAAGCAGTCGTGTGAAAAAATAGTTTTCGCTTCAATTTTTTTTGCTAAGCTATGGATGCACTTGAATTTTCCAAAATGTAGTCTAAACTTTCAATGTAGTTAGTATAATTTGTACACTGTGGGTGTTGGACAAAAAGAATAACCCATAAACAGTAAACATGGTTGGTTACCTTCCCGGCCAGCTTGAGCAGCGCGATGTCGTTGTCCAGCGTCTGGCTGTTGTGGTTGTGGTGGATGTAGGTGGTGAGCACCTTCAGGGTCTGCGCGCCGGGCGAGCCGTACTTGCGGGTCAGGTCGTGGTCGCCCACGCGGACGTACGTCGTCTCCTGCAGGCGCACCATGCTGGGGACGTGCGAGTAACTCACTCTTAGCGGAAATACATGGCGTTTGAATCATTGTAGTCTACTAAAGTTCTATTATTACTAACGCGATATTTACCGTGATTATGTTGTGAAATGAGCTCCCGATATTTCGGTGCTTTCAACTCTCCAGTTCGTGGAATCCAGTGTTAGGTTGCCTTAAAAATACTAAGTCACGTCCTAAATGTTTTCAAAACAACATATGCAGTGATATTGTGAGTGTGTTTTGTCGAGACTTGGGTTCGAGTTCGAGTTCCAGTAATCGTAGTAAAAGACTTAGAAAGAGGGTAGTTCGTTATGAATGCCTTTAAAGTTTTTCGAACTCTTTTGACAACCACCCGCATTCTTCAGTCTACTCGTGAACATGGTGCATGCAACTGCGCCGAAATATCGGGAGCTCATTTCACAACATAATTACGGTAATTATCCCGTTAATAATAATAGAACTTTAGTAAACAACAGTGACAGTTTAAAACAGTGTTTTATTGTAGTCTACTTTTATCTAGCGTAGTGTAAGAGTGAGTCATTGATGGACTGTGGGAGTGTGCTCTAGCATTCCTATGCACTGGCAGTGCTGCTAGTTACTCGGTGATGCACTGAAAATAATATCGACTAAAGAAATAACATTTACAAGTTATCTTTAATCAAACAAGGCGGAGTAGCCTTTGCTAAGGAACAGACTAGCTGGACAGTACAGTACTGTGCTATGTGCACTGTTAGTACTCACTTGGTGACGCAGTGCGCGGCGGTGAGCACCCACTGCGTGCCGATGAGCGCGGCGCCGCACAGGTACTGGTTGTTCTGGTTGATGAGCGCCACCTGCCAGCACCACTCGCCGCGCTCGCCGTCCTCCCCGCCCATCACGCGCCCCAGCCGCCGCCCCGACCGGCCCGTCGTCCCTGCACACGAGGTAACACTTAAATAATGGTTCATTATTGAGAGTGACCCTGATATTTCACGACAACATTCCTGAGAGGATTAAGGCAGCAGCATTCAGCTATAAGTAGCTCAATGGGTAGTGTCCTGGTATGTTTTGTCAATAAGTTATATGTAATATTTGTCATGTTTTATCAAGTTCTCGAGTATATCAAGGGATCGGAGCGTGTCTATGATACTATGTCTATGGCTATGTCTAGGATACTTATGTTGAATAAATGCGGCACAAGCCCTTGAGATATTGGCATATTTCAAGGAATCTTCTAAGTACCCACGTATAATATTATACGTGGGTGCGGCCACCACAAACAGAACAGACCAGGTTCGGCCATATTGACTCGTCTAGAACATAAATCAGGGCTAGAATAACAGCATGGTGACTACAGCCCTATTAAAAAGCAGAATAAAATATGAAAAAAGAGTCAAGCAGAGTTTCTACAAAACGATATACTCGACACATATTTCTTACCTTTAACACCGCACACGTATCTGTTGTACTTCTCAGGAGACTTCGTCGAGTAGTTCATACCGTAGTCAGGCTCGTAGGTCACTGGAAATAGAAAAATAATAGTAAGTAGGAACGTAGGTACGAAATCAGCAGTTCCATAAAAAATGTATGAAACAATGCGTTTTCGCGAACTCAGAGCTGGCCCCTTAGTAGATGTAAAAGTTGTTCAGATGAGTACAATAATCTCCTTTCGGCTTAAGGTGCCTACAGATTTGCTCGTATTTTTTTTGATCGCACGCTTTGATCGTCTAATATTGAACAAATGTGTCGGCAACATACGATCGACACCATATTTTTTGTCGAACTATGAATCAATGAGTGCCAAAACAATTTTTTTGGATTTGTGATTGTCGATGCGTGAGTGAAAGCCAACATTTTAAGCAACACTAAAGAGATCTCTTGTAATATTCGGGCTCCAAAAACGATCAATTTAATTTAAATTAATCCGATCGTTATGCAAAAGAACAAGCAAAAAAAGCAGTTGATCGACAAAACAGTACAAATCAAGATAACGATAGTAAGAATCGAGCAAATCTGTTAGTAGCTGTAGGATTATATTGATCAACAAAATACACCATGTCGATCAATAATAACGATAGTTGAGTCGAGTATATAATAAAAAAAAACAACAAATCTGTAGGCACCTTTAGCAAATCCGACACGCATAACACTGTTTAATAAAAGTAGTTGAAATATTTGGGCGGCAATACTAACAGACGGGGGTGGTGTGCGGCAGCAGCGGCGTGGTGTAGGGCGAGTAGTGCGACAGCTTGTCCTGCGCGGCGGGCGGCGCCGGCGCAGGCGTGGCGGGCTCGGGCCGCGCGCCCGTCACCTCCAGCACCTTCGACTTGGGCGCGCAGCACTGCGTGCCCGCCTTCTTGCATTTGAACACGTCCGTTATTTCCGCGTTATCTGGAACATGAAACATTAATCTGTTAATATTATTAGTAGTTTGCAGCGAATTGAGACCTCGTGACCCCTTGACTGTTTGAACTTGATTGTATTTGGACGAACTAGGTTACAACATTTTATAAAGGTCGGATCAACGGTTCGGTATCATCGCTCAAACAAACAGACGACTTGTTAGCTTGACTTGTTAGATGTCGTTTCGCTTGGTCAATTATGTTTAATCAAAAAAAAAGTATTCTAAAAGTTTATGCTAGTTACAGAGCTGCATCTTACAATTTTGACCTGTGACACGCAGCACTGCCTGTCACAATGTTAGACGATTGATTAAACGTTAATTTGCGGAAGCTTGAGGAGCTCTTGGAGGATCTAGCTCTCTCTCTCTCTCTTTCCTTGAGCTTGCTTTCACTAGTAAGTCTCATGAGGAGGTACCTACAGCTTCGTTGTAAAGCCGCAGGCAGGAGAGGCAGAGGTTACATTTATTTTCATACATTATTTTCGATAAATAAAAATTTTAATAAAAGATTTGAGCATGAGAGAGAGAGAAAGTACTAACGAAAGCAGGTGAAGGTGGAGAGCAGCGGCACGATGCAGGAGCCGGGGCAGTCAGGGCGCGGGTCCGGGGGCGCGGGGGGCGGCGGCGCGGGCGTCGTGTTCCTCTTGCGCGGGGGCACGCTGCAACACAATAAGCAATATGTCAGACGATGACAGCGGGATAACCATAACATCATTATATTCCAGACTGGTGACGGCCTGGGTAAGTTATCATCCAGAATCAATGGAGGACGGGCAGAAGCATCCTCTCAGTTTACGGTGGTGTACATTCCGCGATCCCCAAGCCGCCTGCATAGCGTGGGGATTTTGGATTAATTAAGGGGGAGGCCTTCGTTCAGCATGGACGTCTTCTGCATCCTCTTCATCTTCAACTGCAACATCAAAACTGCATCCAGGACCACCGGAGGACGGGCAGCTCCGTCCTACGGTGGACCTGGATGCAGTTTTAAGACATAGGTACCCAGATCCAGGCCTGGTCTTTGTATAGCATTGGTATGATAGGCTTATCATGGTGATGAATAACGACAAATGAAATCTTCAAACCCAGCAGGCCCTTACCAATTAGCTCTGGAGTTTATGTACTGATACTCATATCATCGAGAGGAAACCAGTATACGTACGGAGAAGTAATTCAATGGTGTATGTGAATCCACCAACCCGCAACCGGCCCGCGTGGTGGGTATGGCCGAATCACCCTTTGAACGTAGACCTAATTCCATCAGCGGCCTATTAAATAGGCTGATTATTAAGTACCTATGTAATTTACATCAACAGCCAGAAAACGTCCACTGCAATATGCTGTCCTATGTAATGTAATCAGTCAATCAATATATATAAAAGGCTCTGTCCTGACTGACTGAATGACTGACAGACAACGCACAGCCCAAACCGCTGGTCGTACAGGCTTGTAATTTGGAGGGTGTATTCGTCTCGATGCGTAGGGGAGTACTAAGAAAGGATTTTTCGAAATTCGACCCCTATGGGGCAAAAGGGGGGTGGAATGTTGTTTGTTTTTGTAGTTATAGTGATGAAAATTGATATTTGGGTAGTTTATTCAAGGGGGGCTAAAAAATTGCTCGGGATGATAAAGTGGTGAATTTTGGGAGCGGGCCAAATTTCTTCCGTACGCGCACGAAGTCGCGGGCGACCTTTAGTCTAGGATAAAATAAATAAAACAAAGAAATATAAAGGTGGATGGTGGTTACTTGGAGTTATCGCAGCAGAAGGACTCGCTGAGCTGGCACTGCGTGTCGTGCACGCGATCCGCGGGCGGCTTGCAGAACGCGGTCATCACGTAATGCAGGCAGTAGCCGCGGCACCGCGGCAGCGGCTGCCGGGGAACACAAACATCTCACTTCAACATACGGCTATGACACTGTTTTATAAATCCCTCTAGATTCACCCGTAGTTTCACCAGCATGATAATGAAAAACGGTGATGACGTTAATGATAAAAAGTAGCCTATATGTTATTCCGGGAAATATGCTATCTTTATTCAAAGTTTCGTCCAAATCCGTTGAGCTATTTTGTCGTGAAGAGGTAACAAACATACACACACAGAGACATGCCGTATTAGTGTATTAGTGTGATGGACCTGGGTATGTCCTAAAACAGCGTCCAGAACCACCGGAAGACGGGCAGCAGCGTCTTCTAAGTTAACGGTGGTAACACTCTGCGATCCCCAAGCCGCCTGCCAAGCGTAGGTATTATGGCAACCTCTCCCTATTAAGGGAGAGGTCTTCGTCCAGCAGTGGACGTCTTCCGGCTGTTGATGTATGTGTGATGTATTATTGTAACAAAAGTCGGTTGTAATAATCAGTACTTTTTTTCAGCTTTTTTTTTGAGTTAATGCTATCGTACCGCGTAACTCTGTAGATCCGTTAATGATATCATTTTTATAATTAACGATAAGTACATAGGTAAAGTAAATGACACGGAACAAACAGACTCAGTGGTGGCAACTCTGTGCGCACAACTTTATTAACGGATTAAAAAAATGTGGTATATCTTCTTTGTTATCCCTTGTTGTACCTCCAAGGTACCAAGAAAATATATGTACTTTTTAGGTACAGGAAGTTTCGACACAGTGGTGACTTCAAAGGCTGCCAAATTTCCTTTTTTGCTCTGAAAGATTCCAGGTATTTTCCCCGTTCCATGTGCAGAGAATTAAAGCAGACGGTCAACGGACTTGGATGCCACCTGGTGTAAGACTTCTCGGTTATGTTATATAGCACCCTGAAACAAGCAACGGGCTCCTTGGCTTATGGTCGCCTAGACGATGGTAAAAATTACAACAGACTCACCGCAGGCTTGGGCGTGGTGGTCCTAGGGGGAGGCCTTCTGGTAGAGGACTTCTCGGTCATACAGCAGGTTCCCTCGTCAGGGCAGTAGCCGCCCTGGTCCACGTTCTCGCAGAGGATGGAGAACAGGCCTGACATGCACTCTCCGCGACACTTGCGGGTCGGCTTCGACTGGATTGAGTTCAACCAGCTTACGGGCTGCGGAAAGAACAAATTTATATATTCAATTGTCCCATTATGTATTGTCTTCCCATGGATATCATGGTACCCGCCGGTAGGCACAGCGGTGAACCACAAAAAGGAACTAAGTCAGTGCAAAAAAAACTATTATCTAAACAATAATCATATTTAATGACCGCCAAAACAGAGAATTGGACCTGGGTATGTCCTAAAACTGCAACCAGTTCCACCGGAGGACGGGCTGCAGCGTCCTCTCCGTTAACGGTGGTGAACATTCTGCGATCCCCAAGCCGCCTGCCAAGCGTGGGGATTACAACACCTCCCTATTAAGGGGGAGGCCTTCGTCCAGCAGTGGACGTTTTTAGGCTGACAGGAAAACTGAGAATAATCCTGGATGCCCTGAACTTTCTTATTAATTATAGTTCCGGGCGCCACTGCAAAAGTCCTGGGCAGGCATTATGCCAGTCATCAGGAAAGCGTCATCTAATTACTTGTTACCATGAAAATACAATACTAATGCGCGCTGCTCCTCCTTTTCCAAAAATGTCTCCAATCTCCATAAAATATAAAGGTTGGTACTCACAGCCTTGGTGGTGGTGGGTCGCGGCGTGGGGCGGGCGGTGGTGGTCTCCGCCTTCGTCTCCGAGAGGCAGCAGGAGCCTTCGTCGGGGCAGTAGGCGCCCTTGTCGATGTTGTCGCAGAGCAGGGAGAACAGCCCCCCGATGCAGTCGCCGCGACACTTGTGCCCGCGCTTCGGTCGGGGGGTCGTCGTCACTAGCTGGAAATAAACAAGGTAAGTAAGTTCGGACGTGACTCCGAGTGGAAAAGGCGTGTGACATGGCTGGGTTTGACAGAAATTAGTTTTCATCACACTTGCTCGTAAAGTAGATCTTATTACATCGCTTTTAGGCTCATAATCCAAGCTATTACACACGCGTGCTTTTTACTTTACATTACGGCACTTGTACTATAATAGGTATAACCCGGTAAAGTCAAGTTTGTACGTGACTACAATTAGACGTACGTATACGTAGCACTCTTAATATAGCCGGGTAATACTTACAGTTTTTTTGTAATACCAACAAAGAGTTCTTATGCCGCTGAAGTACATGTCAACCTGCGCGCGCAATACTGATTTCGGCGCCATTTTCCGCAAATGTTTGTTGACGTTTTCGCTGTGTGGTTGATTATTATCACAAAAAAAATGTTTTTTCCTCGCAAGTGTGACGAAAACAGTCGTATGGAACTCTTGTGCTATTAGTCATTACGCTCTCGGCTTCCTTATCGCGCTCGCCTGCGGCTCGCGCGCATAATACCGCCTCTAGTGTAATGACCAACATAGCACACTCGTATCATAATGTACTATTATCATGTCACTTGGAGGCCTCCTTGGTATATCACAGTATCATAATATTCTGCCGGGCAGCAGAAGTGTGTAAGCTTTACTGTGTTCCAGTTTGAAGTATAGTAGCTCTAGCTACATTACCGCCAATAAGCCGATGCTTTGGACTTTGTTTTATTAGGTTCGAATCCCGCCGGAGGTCGTCATTTTTCTTCCTATTTAAGTTTTAAAAACATTTGTTTATGGTTTTTTTAAGGCATGATCCTTTATTAAGTACAACAAACTGCATTGACTACTTAACCTACTACACTAAAAATGAAAGTCTAGGGACAATCCAAATGCTGAAATCCACTACCAGCCGGCAGCGTGCCCAGCATGCTGGCAGCATTGCCACGTTCAATGGCAATGCTTATGCGTTGGGCCAAATAAAAGCCAGCATTTTGATCACGCGTTGCGTCGACTAGGCAATTGATTTTTGTTATTTTTTTATGATTATAAGCTCCCGGTCCCCCACGGACCCAACGTCAAAGTGATGGGTTCAGTTGTAATGGCCATGGCAATGTCTCTCGCCCGTCACAAAAGCGTCTTGATCGTCCCATTACTTGTACCCATAAACAGGCAGGATAAGTTACACTGTGCAGGGTGGCCCGCGTACGTTTTTAAGGTATACGCTCCACGTACTTTGACTAGTCCAATAAATTCCATGTACGTTGCAGCACTAGGTTCAATACGTACCGCGGTGGTGGGCTTCTTAGTGGAGTACTTCTTGTCGTTGGGGATGACGAGGTCGGGCGAGGGCCGGCCCGCGTACTTGTCGCGCGACACGCAGCACGCCATGCCGGGCGCGCACAGGTCGCGCGACGTCAGGTACGCGTCGCAGTACTGCGTCAGGTGGGAGTACACGCACGTGTCGGGACACGCGATGTTGCCTGCAACACCACCGCAAACATTACCCGCTGTTTCAAACGATCCTTCACTCAGGCTATGGTCTCCTATAAACGCCGCGCCGTCTTACAGCGGCATGCCGTCTTACAGCGGCACGCCGTAAGCCGCATCACGATGTTTACTGCTATAGTCTCTTTCACAAGCCGACCTCGGCGTCTTGTGGTCGATTCTTGGAGGATCAAACTCTCTCTCGGTCGATCGGAACGTTGACGCTGAAGTCGACGTCGCTTATAGTATAAAATATAAGTCCAGAGCCTTATGTCTAATTCACACGGCCATCCGTATATTGTTAGTTTATTTAATGTTTGGCTGTCATGTCATCTCGCGTGATGTTAAGCGAAGATACAATCTGCGATGTAGCATGCTTGCCTAAAAGAAACCGATTCACTCACGACTTGAAGACACCCAGATTGTAACTATCGGGAAACACCCGGTAGTTACAATCTGGATGTGTTATTTTGTACAGTGAGGTTGAGGAAATCTGCCGGACACTGTATTCCCCGTAACGTTATACGTATATAAATTAACTATAAACACATATACTCAATACTCATATACACTCTCCGTACTCTTAGCTTCAGATTCAGATAGTTTATTTCCTTTAACGTACAGTACATGGTGTTTATAAAAGTTAGTAGGTACATTATGTTCAACATTAATTTGATAAATTATTAATAGAATGTAGTAGGTCATTAGCAATAAAACGTCCACTGCAACACATGCAATAGGCTGCGTGTAGTATCTATATCTTTTTTATTCTAAAGATAGATTAAAATAACAGGTAAAATGAGAATATTATTAATTATTAGGTTAGATTTGATTTGTCAATTTTATAAATTTGATTTACCTACACAGTCATCACTTCGCTTTTGTCTTCTTTAATGAAACGCACCCTGGCACATGAAATATAGCAAATAGTTGAAATTTTGATTGTGCGTTCCCCTGGCGGAAAGTGGCGAACGTCCAAAGTAAGCACGTCATTTGCGTAACCGTTGATAGGGGTACTTTTTTAATCTTTACTTTGAGATAAACATGTATTGAAGTACACTGCAAAACCATTTAAAAGTGTATGAAAACCAAACGTGTTAGATTTTTCTTATGACATCTTAGTACGACATCACAAAAGCCATTTAGTACTCAACTTTAGCAAAATATCAAGTCTAAGACACTAAGGTTTGAATAAGTAGTCGATCACTAAGTTAAAGATCGACTACTTTAAAACAAGTATATCTCTAGGTCTAGAACAATGTAAGCACAGCGTTTGAAGAAGGTGTCACATCTCACTGGGAGAGAGTACTCTCAACTCAGACCACTATAACTCACTATTACTAGGCTACTAATTATCTAGTAGTTATCCTAATACTTAATGAGTGTACCTAATAATTACCACTTTTTTTGTAATTGTCTGGAGGGCTGGTGGTGGTCTCCACTTCTTCTTCCTCTTCCTCCTCTTCTTCTTCTGTTCGGTCTGGCGTGGTATATGGCCGCCGAGTCGACGGCTCCGTCTCGTTGCCTGAAATATAAATATAAATAAATACTGGTAGACATTTCACGCAGCACCATCTAGACCCAAACTAAACAAAGCTTTTAGTATGGGTACCAGATAACTGATAAAATACATTATTATACTTTTTTTTGTAATTACATACTTATAATACATATAACAACCAGTCAGAAAAAACATCTCTATGTTTTTAAAGCTAACATAACAACAACAAAAAAAACAAAGTGTGGAAACACTTCAAACAAAATAACTAAACATCTCTATGTTTGTCAGCGTAACTGGACCAACAGATAGTTGTAAGATTTGTACGCCTCTTTAGGCGTAACATGAAGTTCAAGTATAATAATTATAATGTCACCAAACGTACGTATCTACTCATGTTTAATGCAAATAACTTTATCTTTATCTCTTTATCTTTATTATTACTTATTGGGTGTGTCCGCGAGGAAACTCGGGTACTGTAGTCATTGTATGTGTATTAACTCTTAAGGTGTCGACACACCAAAGCCGCTAGGCTGGCGGCATGTCGGCGGTGTCACTCGTGTCACTCTACAATTGCAAACAGCGAACGACACATGCCGCTGATGCCGCGGCTCCCGCGTGCCATCAAAATTGTTCCACCGGCACTAACCCGGTTACTACCGCTAACTAAGTAGCACTTCTACTCTGAGACTCGCTAGAAGAGGCGTCATCATCATCACCAGCCCAGAGATGTCCACTCACTACTGAACAAAGGCCTTAGACCGCCACACTGTACGACAACCTGCCATTTGGAATTTGCCTGACAAACACGCTATGCGGCTTGCGATAATATTATGCTCTGTTTTTTTGATCAGTTGTACCTATCAACAACCTGACAAGAAAGCAATTTCGGAAATGTATAATATTGTGATGGTCATCAGAAAAGTAATGTATAAATGTCTAGGTATAAGAGGAGGTTGTAAATTTCTTACTCTGCGGGTCGTCGGCGCAGCACTTCATGTTGGCGCTCGGGCAGGTGACGTCTTCCAGCACCTGCGGACACATCATGGAGGCGAGCGAGTTCATGCACACGCCGGGGCAGTCCTTCGACTCCGCCTGCTGGTCCAGCGTGTCCAGCAAGCCTGGAACACAAAGGAAACGCTGGTTAGAAACCAGTACCAAGCTGAAAAATTGTAGCGGTAGATTCTATTGCAGAGTCCGCCCGGAGTTTACTTTATATAATTAAATCTTTGATTGTATATTATATTGACCTGGCACCTGGGGTATGAACTAAAATTGCATCCAGAACCGCCAGAGGACGGCAGCTTTTTTAATTTTACTTTCTTAGAATCGGAAAGCTGAACGGCGTGCTTTTGGAGGAGCATATGCCCAACAGTAGATATAATAATAGGCTTATTATGATATAATATAATGACGATAAAAATCTCACAGCCATCTCCCATTCATTCGCGAACATTGACTCAGAAAATAAGAATGCAGCCAGTTTTACAGAAAAGCACTCAGTAGCCCCGTTCTCGGATGGTCCAAATCTTATCAACGAGCCCCGATAAACAAATCCTCAGTTTAACGAAGCATGTTTATAAATATTACCAGGTTGATCTAACTCGGTAATAATGCAATAAAGCGGCGTGTGACGTCACGCGCGTCATCACGACTTTCGCGCGGCCGTCGACCCGCGAGAAAGCAAACCACCGACTCGACCGGCCAATAATCGACCGGCCTTACTGGACTGTGCGGACTATGGACACCCTACTACTACTCGATAAGCATACACTTTACTTCATTAACAGAGCACACGCGTGTTCAACATTCATTATTAAAACTTCATAAAGCCGAAGAACTCAAAATACTCGGTAAAACACAACCCTGTATTTGGGTTAGACAGAATGGCAGTACTACCGAAAGAAGGTCATTGTACTCATCATTAAATAATAAATAAAAATAAAAATAAAAATTCTTTATTTCGGACAAATTATCCATAAGTAGTGTTAGTAGTAATAGTAGTAATAATGTTTAAAACCTATGATCATATTTTAGTAGTAGTAAGTAAAATTATAGATATTATTTTTTCAGCAAGAGATTGATACACGCTCAATTGTAAGTATAAGTAGGTACAGCCGAGTGTATATCCATCCAGTGCTGTACGAGCCGGCATCCAGTAAGCCCGCCACGACGGCTAAAAGGCCATGCGAGTGTCGCGCAGGCGACGCCACGGGAGGCACAGCGCGCGCGTATTATCGCTGGGAAACTGTCCACGCGCGCGTCGGCAAACATACCTGAGGCACTGCACCTGCGCGGCAACCACAACAGCGCCCGAATGCATTGTTGAACTGAACTCTCAAAGCACTTAAAGACTTTTTACGATAGTTAGTCCATAAATTACATGTATAAAGCGAGGTACAGAAGGCCTGGAAGAGGGTGATTTTAACTGGCACCGAACAGCTACGAAATCTATGCGCTATCATATTGGCTCTAACTGCTAAAGCTCTCCGCTCCCTCTCCACATCATCATCATCCTGAAGACCCTCGTTCACCCAGTGACCGAGGTATTTGAAAGCTGAAACCCTCTTAAGAGGCTCGCCACTAAGTAGTACTGGGGGAACGAAAGATGGACATTTAGTACCGGACTTAAAAACCATTAACTCACTTTTAGCCACATTATACTTGAGGGTTGCACCATAGCATATTTTTCACACACCGATACAAGTTTTCTTAGTCCACAGATCGATGGACTCAGCAGGACCATATCATCGGCATAGCTTATGTTATTGAAGCTAATGTCATGTATCCGACAACCAACACGCATACTGCTGAGTCCTTCAATCAAGGCATTTACATAGATGTTAAAGAGCAACGGAGAGCTGAGCCCCCCCTGCCTCACCCCACATTTTAGGGCATATTCATCAGAAAGCATATCCCCCCACTTACATAGTTCAGTTGACCAGCATACCAATTTTTAAGTATTAAGATTACATACTTTGGCACTTTGGCCTCAACTAGTTTAGTCCAAAGCATATCATAATTCACTAAATCAAATGCTTTGGAAAGGTCCAAAAAACATGCATAAACTGGTGTTTTTTTCTGCGTATAGTACCTGACAGTCTCCTTTACACAGATAATGGCACTTTCCGTAGACAACCCTGCCCTGAAGCCAAATTGAGCATCATTCAGGCATGTGTGCTTATTTAACTCAGAATTTAGGAGACTATCAAACACTTTGGCAACAATTGTAGCAAGGGAAATAGGCCTGTAGTTAGACTTTGTAGCAATGTTACCAGTTTTATTCTTGACAATTGGTACAACTATAGTTTTTGACAATTCCCTTGGTACATATGAGTGGCTAGCACAGAAAGAAAATAATAACATCAGTTATAAGCAACTTTTATTATGGGGCCAAATCTTAAATTGCGAAAATAATCTGCTATTCGTAAAAAAAATATATGAATCCTTGACAAAATGTATGGAACAGTTGATTTTTATTGTGCATTCGGGGTTAGCCCTTCTTAAAAGTTGTTCACAATCAGTGAACGATGATGAATGACTGATTCCTATTCACATGCACCGATAACACCGATTACAGTGTTAGCACGTGAATAGGAAAGGGTATAGAACCGTACATAATTTCCATGTAAAAGACTTCAACGCGCTCCTGTGTTACGTCACGCATAGTATCTTGGTATTTACAAAATACCAAGACACCAAGACACGACAAGCTGGAACATACGATCCAGCATGTCGTGAAACTATAACTGGTGTAATATAATAAATTCACCAAATTAATAAGCAATTCATCGACCACTCTAAAATACTTCGTATTAGAAACTGCAGTATTTACTTAGGAATGGATTTCTCGTCAATTATTTTTGTCTACATGAACACAATATGTCGATTGTCTTTTAAAATACCTCGATTATTTATTAAGTTTATATGATATATTTTTTTAAATTGCACACTAAACAAATAGTAGCCGTAGAAGCATAGTTGGAAAACCTCAAAGCCCCGATGCCTTACAATAGTGAGATCGTGGATTCGACTCCAGGGCCCTCAAAATAAATTTTAAAACTCATAATTTTCAGCTTTTCGATAAATAGAAACATCGTGAAGAAACCTGCTCAATACATGTCAGG
Organism: Erannis defoliaria; assembly: GCA_905404285.2. Classification (NCBI taxonomy): domain Eukaryota; kingdom Metazoa; phylum Arthropoda; class Insecta; order Lepidoptera; family Geometridae; genus Erannis; species Erannis defoliaria. Next base: position 1,161,866 of record FR990066.1, on the reverse strand, counting down.
AAAATGGTTGGTAATTCACTCTTTTAGTCTCTCTTTCACAGGTTAGCCTGCCCATCCCACTGCCCACTTCAGCCCCACTACAGCCCCTGCGGATGTAAACGACTGATGCATACAAAACAAGTGCCAGTGTCTAAGACCTTCGCTTTGCTCGGTCAGTTACACGGCCAGCCCCCCCAATGGGTACAAACCTCCCAGATGTATGTCTCAAATTAATAAACAGCCCATTAATATCACTGCTAGATGAAATTAATGTAAATTGTCCAATTGACCTGTCTATTTATTTAATTAACTATATTTAAATCGAGAATGAAAGATGTCTGTCCAATTATAATGATGATGATAATTATTAATGTTAGTTATTAGTATCTAGCACAAATCACTGCAGAATGAGGTCTGCAGGTCAGGTTCGTACTCGTACGTTTCCATTTATGTATGTTGTGTAGAATAATAATCTAACTGCGCTTCTTGGATTATTTCCAAGTTTCCTCAAAGTGAGAGAAATTTGGAGCACATTTTTCCTAAAAAACAGACAGTCAGAGCTATTCGGAATTACCTATATAAAGAAACATACCTATAAATATCTCAATCTTTGGGTTGGTGTTAACAAGTAATTTTAAAATCAGATATAAAAATATACACCATTTTTAACAATGCATGCGAATATAAACTTATTTCTCGTACAATGAAATCGTCGTTAACGTAATTGTGAGTTTTAAAATCGTCACACATATAATATTAGTGTATGTATCTGTTAGTGGTATGTCTGTTTTTTTTTACTTATCTTCACTAAATAGCTGAATTGATTTTGTCAAAAATTTCCATGGCAGTATGCCTCATTTGACATACTTTTCCACCCAAAAAAACAGTAAAACTAGATAATCTTGAGACTAACAGTGGAACACAACTAGTTTTGGTACTTTTGCTTTGTTTAGTAAAATTTATTAAAAAAACAACCTCACAAAGTTAAATAGTGACGTTGGTTAATAACATTACATGATAACGATTTTTATCAATGATATCATAAACATAAATTAATAATTTATTTAGAAAAAATTGTTACCGTCAAGAATATCAATAATATAATATACGTACTAATAAAGAGTACAAAACATAGCTGTCTTTTTAACCGAGTTCGAAAAAACAGGGGGTTCTCAATTCGACTGTATGTTTTTTGTGTATTTCAGTCTGTTTCTGCCAACTGAAGCCTTCAAAATTTGCTGTAATGTCAGTTTAAATAAATAATTATAATATTATAATACAATTGCGAATTTTTTGGTATTGCCCAGAACATACAGTAAATGACACTTGTTAATCATTTCTAAAACAAACCCTAAAACTTCTAACAACGTCTCGTTTTCATCAATAACTCCTATAAACCTCTCAATCTCCATTCAGTCGGCGGCCTTTGTAATGTTCTCTACAAGAGCCGCCGACTCACACCAGCACACGTTGCCATTCAACTCGCCACCGTGCAAATAGGCTTGGCAGTAGGTAGGTATGATAGTAAGGTACCAGTTAGCTTCTCGTCGCGTCGGCTGTAATTAGAGACGAGCGCACGCGCATGTACTTTCGTTTTCGGCGTTCGGTGGTCGATTTCTCCGCGCGTTAGGTCATCGAGTAACGGTGGGCCGGCCGCAGTTAGCGGGCTAGGGTGAGGCCTGACTTGAAACTGAGGCCTGCGAGGCTTGGAACAGCATTGAAATGGTTTATCACATTTTAAAATGGATGCTAGCAAAACATTAATTGTTTAAAATTATTAATTATTATTGTGTGCTTATCTAAGTTGATGAATTTTTATTGCTGGTTGCTTTGTTGGTGTAACATTTAAATAAATAAATAAAAAAATACTGAATGATACCAGTAGTCGGAAAAAATAAACTTAATACAACGCCTGTTAGTATCATACAAACTCTAACAGCCGATTTTGCTTTTTTAGGGTATCCTTTATTAATTGGATCTTAGTGGTACATTTTACTAAGCATCGACAGAGACACTCCAAATTACAAGGCCCGCCGCGGTTATCAGTCAGCTAGTCACTCAGGACAAAACCTTATTAGGATTAAATTATTATTACATCTCGTTAAAAAGTTCCTGAATATGGTTCAGTGAGTTTCTTTTTTTCTTGGAATTCATCCTCGATAACTTCTACATTAAAAAAAATGCATATAAACCGACGAATGTTAAAGTAATGGGTGTAAATATGTATACAATATACGGATCGGATTAGACCCTTCTTTCGTATAGCTCGGTTCGTCGTCGTCAGTCATAAAACGTCCACTGCTGGACAAAGGCCTCCCCCTTATAGACGGGGGGTTTTGCCATAATCCCCACGCTTGGCAGGCGGCTTAGGGATCGCATAATGCTCACCACCGTTAACCACGAGGACGCCGCTGTCCGTCCTCCGGTGGGTCTGGTTGCAGTTTAAGGACATACCCAGGTCCATAGCTCGGTTAAATACTTTAAAATGTAGAAGGCATTTTTACAATAAGCATGCTGTGCATGTAATTTACATGTCTGGTTTAAAAATGACATTCAATGAAAAATTCAAAAGCTATTTAACAAAAACTACGCCCGCTTGTTGTATTGTTTAATATCATGTTAGTATATAAAAGGTTATTATCACATTTCCTTTTTACTTTACTTCCTTGCTTGTCCCCCTCAGAGGTCACGGTACCGCCCGTTCTCTAGGCTGGGTCGTCCCAAACAGCGCGAGCGTGGCTAACGGCTAACGGCACTGCTAGAGCAGGAATGTGGCCCGCCGCCGGTACTGCGCCGGCCCCGTGAGATAACGACACGCTCTGGCCCTGGCAAGGTCAGGCCGCCCTAACCAGCTGACAAATTTACATAAACCTACTGTGTTTGACCTCATTTCCTATATCTACATCATCAGCCAGAAGACGTCCACTGCTGGACGAAGGCCTCCCCCTTAACAGGGACGAGTTGCCATAATCCCCACGCTTGGCAGGCGGCTTGGGGATCGCAGAATGCTCACCACCATTAATCAAAAGGACACTGCTGCCCGTCCTCCGGTAGTTCTGGATGCAGTTTTAGAACATATCCACATATTTTATAACATATATGGGTTAGTGAATTCACGTAAGTACGCCATTCTTTCTCTGGACGTATGTAGGTCTCCGCAAGGTGTTCCCTTCACCAAATAACTTATTGGCACGGGCCCGGGATTTGAACCCGCGACCTCACGATTTCAAGACGCGGTCTCCGAATTAGGCTACCACGGCACGGCTGATGGTGAAAATGTAATGTAGATTATTGTGAATTATTTCTTACATACTTACACGAGTGTACGAAAGAATGTGAAGAAACGTGATAATTTCACGTAACTTAACCGTGACCTACTTCAGCGAAAGTCGCCTGTCTTCTCTCTTAATTGACGTCGTATTTCCCCTATTAAACCCTGTGCCTCCGTACCCCAACAGCTCATGGCTTCTTCAGCGATGGGCACAAATAAATAATGCGACTCCATCGCTGCGTACTTTTGCCACTTCTAGTTAGCGCCGTCTTCCGCTGCATCTGCCGACGAGTGCACGGTGCGACTCAAGTGGCTGACGGCGACAGTGCTGACGCACGTGGCGTCCCAAACTAGGCACTTCTTTTCCTCCAGGGTACCAAACTCAGCCTGTTTGGTCTCATGCCGTCCACTTGAACAGACCAGGTGGCTCACTTATTTCGATAAATTATATATTTATCGAAATAATTAAACCTACCATGACATGATAGGTTTACTGTGACGTCATACAGTATGACTTATGAGTACACATTTCGGAGTATACAATTTTTTTTTTTATTTAATTCAGATATGCATGGTCTAATTCTCTCTGCTCGTTCTTCTATCGGTCGGCTAGGAGCTCTAAAAAGCGCTCTGGCTGATAACGACAGTTTGGGTGTCTTCATGTCGCGAATCGCTTTCTTCTAGACAAGCGTGCTCTATCGCAGACCACATTGAGATGAAACGCAACACAACCCTATTATCTCACAAAAAATATCCTATGTCCTGCGGCGGGCTTACACGCATATTGATAGACAGTTAATTAGTCAAAATATGTTATTAGTTATAGCTCTAAGAGGACGACGGGCACATGAACAATGCATACTTAAGCAATAATAATAATAATTTCTTTGGCGTATTCGAATAAAAACAGAGCAACAGTGGAGTGCCTAATGGATCGAAAGTAATGTATTCCACGTCCGTGGTTGTTTTCGACCGAACCTACCCTAAAGAGCCCGCATCCTCTCGGCTGGAATGCGGTCGTAACGGACACTGCGCGCCGCGCGCCGCCGCCGCCGCCGCCGTGAGCCGCCGTCGCCGCGCCGCCTCGAGCGATGTGGGCCGAACGTACGGCCCATTAGGGCTGACAACTATTCAAATACACTATTTCAAAAACTTTAACCCGTTCGAAGAAATATAATTATAGTATAATTATTATTTTATTATTATGGGGTATTTACCGCATGTTATGTTGTTAGTTTTATTTTATTTTTGATAAAATAATTATACTTTTAGCACCTAGGTAACAAATAAAAAACAGCATTGTTTTTATCGACGTGCGTAACGGTTTGCGCCACATTTAAAAAATGCTTATACTAATGCTTAAAATGTACTTAGTATACTGTTAGAAAGGAATGTCCAAGAATGTGGAGCAAAAATACTACTTATAATTAAAAAGTAAAATAAGATGAAAAATGATAAGAACCATAATTTCCTGAATTCTAATGCTAACGCACTGATATTTTTATCAATTTATTACAGAATAGAAGCACCTCGCTGTTTCTCCGCCTGCTCTAGTGCTACGAAAGCCGTCCGTTTTAAATTCCACCCAAATCCGTTGCGACGTCATAACATGAAAAAGTGACAAACTTAATTACACGCGCACTTTAGAATATTAGTGTGATTATTTATTGATAGGGAATGCAAAAAGAATAAATGAAATGAAATGAAAATATAAAATATATAAATATAATGCCTAAATATTCTAAAAATAATAACATTGCTTTCTTTTATTTAAGCAAAACATACTAAACACGATTCACAACCATCCTTTACTTATCAGATCTATTATTATTTACGGGGTATAGGAATTGTAGTGAACAACCGTGATAGCTTAAAACAGTATTTCATTAAAGCATAAAAAAATATTAATAGGACATGGAAAGCCATGTCCTATATTTTTATTGTTTCTCCAATATTATTTTAGATTATATTATACTCGTATTAAAGCCTTAACATATGAAGTACTAGTAGTTCAATGTAGTAGGCAACCCTATAGCCTAATAGATCATGCGCCTTGATGGGTATGACGCTTGCCCGAAAATGTGTGTTTGAAATCTGTTTTAAATGTTCCTAAGTAGAAGGTTCCATAGGTGAAAGGATGTGAAGATGTGAATTAGAAGACTAATTAATATCTAAAATAGTATTATTATGATAATGTAAATACCTTGTCTTGTTATCATAACAGTAAAGAGAGCAAGACAGAAGTGCCTCCTCCAAGGAGCAAGACAAACTTCAATGTAACATAAAACGAGGAATGTGTTTTTTAATCATCATTTTTTCATTAGTTTACAAAAATATAATAATATAATATCATTAGTGAAATCGGCCTTAAGTCGTACTATTTGAAATAAATAACACTGATTATAAGAATAACATTGTAACGTAGGGACAGAGTAATTTGTTTATGTTTGTATTGATAGATAGATAGAATAGAAGCACTTTATTGAGCGCACCAAAAAAAAATTAAAAAATTGGAACAAGAACCTTAAGAACCTGATTGTTGGGTCAACCCCCAAGGCTGACAATAAATCTAAAGAAATAAAATAGATGAAGTTATACACACCTCAAACCCCTACACCAAGGTTCACCAAAAATATTACGAGGTCCAAACAAACCGTACCTAAAAAATAAATTTACGTTTCGTTCAGCTTTATGTGTGGGCATATGTATGTATCTTGGTCGACTTCTTCGTCCAGCTGTGGACTATGGCAAGATTATTGTGATGCTGACGCTGATGATTTGACAAAACCAAATTGGATCAATTAAAAAAAAACGAATTTCAAAAATGTTAATGTTTTCAGCTTGATTTAATAACCCTTCCTATATATATCGAAAACGAAGCCAAGTAATAATGTGAATTTCGTTTTATTGTAAGAAATTGTATTACACTAAATCACTCTCGGCGCGTGCTACGGTCGCATGTCATGATTTACTGAACAGGGACTGACTCAGGTGTATTAACACAATTCATGTCATTTTTTGAAACAAACTTGCAGAAAAAGAAAAACAAGCAGACTGCAGCAGCAATATTTAGTCAAAGAGTTTAAAAAATATTAGTTACAATGGATCGACTTACATCTCGATTAAAGTAGACTGATGTACAAGAGTTTCATAGATTTTACACTCCTGGTTGTTTAGCGCAATCCCTGAAGCATTTATAAAGAATAATAAAATAACTACCCTTATTTTTGTTAAAAAAAATGTACGGCACTCAACAATAATTTTGTATGCTAAATATGTTCTCATACAAGTGACATGTAATTCTTTTTGAGAAATAAATAATCTTGAACCCGATATATACATATACAATAATCTTCTTAATCCATCTCTGTGTCATCGTCTAAATTCGAACATGTTCATAATGTAACAATTGCTACAAAATTCATGACATGCGCCATGATAACATGTGATGAAGCGATATCACGTAACACGACAAACGAATTGCTGTTTACTTTTTGCTTTTTGAAATAAATTGCTTGATGTCATGTTGAAGTTTCAATGATCTGCAAATACGAGTAAAACATTGAATAAAATAAACGTTGGACCGCACGGCACGAGCACGGCTCGTAGAGCACAAGAATGATTGGAGAGTCATTTGGAGAAGTTATATAAAAAAACTTTTGCGGATGAATAAAAACTATCACATTGTAACTATTTTGCAGTGCATTAAACCTTATCACTTAGTAAATGCCAGCATGCTGGGTACGCTGCCGACTGGTAGTGGGCTTGAGCATTTGGATTGTCTCTAAACTTTCATCGGATAATCTTTTTGTTTTTGTGAAGAAGGTTAAGTAGGTAGATGAGGTTACATTGTATGTATTTTGTTGTAGTTAATAAAGACACATGCAACTTTATTTTATTTATGGAAACTTGTAACTTTCTCAACGCCACAAACTCAATGATAGGAAAAAGGACATACCTACCCCTCCAATGAGTGTAAACTCTAGCCCACGTCGACTTCGTTGGTGAGAGGTTGAACATTTTAAAACGGTGTAATACAGTTAGCAGTAATGGTAGTTATGTGTCTGTTCCTTTTATACAACAGATCACAGAACCAGCGTAATATCTTTTGTATAGATGGGATATTTATTCCGGATAATTCTAATTATCCCTTAGGACAGCGGAAGTAACAGAGAGGCGCTTTTATAAATATAGAGTTGGCAAAGAAACGACAGGCCATTTATCGATAAGTGGCTACCACTGCCTTGGTATCGCAAGTATTTTATAAATGCAATAATGTATCTGAATATCTGTACCTCTTTCTTACATTTAAGAACAAAACAACAAATCTTGATCAAAGTAATAAGTGCTTCGTTTTGCACTATAAGAAAGAACATAGGACACTATATTCTGGAAATAAAAAAACTGGAAACGCAGAAAGATTGCGAAGCGAATAAAATTATAACTGAACAGACTCGTCGAAAAAGAGAACATACAATTATGAGGAAAATAAACGTCCATATAATGATTATTTTGTAACATTTTTTCTCAAAACTTTTGATGAATCAGATCTCCAAACAGTTACGAAGTCATAAAGAAAGCTTTGGTAAATCTCGTTTTACGTAATATTTTCTGCTTTCGAGACTCTGGGTTTTACAATCATGAATATAATATGCTTACTATTACGAATAATTATTATTATTAGTATTAATGTAGTTGAGCGTTTATGACATGTTCATATTAAGTAATTCTTTGATTTTAATTTCTTATTGTTTTATATAATACATGAATTGAGACATATTTTAATTAGTTTGTTATCTTCTTTGGATGCTGCTAGTTATATTAACATGCTCTTGGTTACCATTTTAAAACAAATAGTTTAACAAAATAGGACAAAGAGGGTATTTTTCATCATTACCAGAAACTTAAAAAACTTTTTTTTATTTAATTAGCCTTAAATACAAATTATAATCACAGTGAAGATTTAAATTAAAAAATACGCCTTTTTAATACAAATGCACCTCTACACTAATAATATAAAATAAGAAAATTTGTGACTGGGTTAGTGTATATGTAATACTTTATAATCTGTGGTATACACTTGTATTGTTATTTAAAAAAAATACGATTTCTTTATCTGTACTGCTAAATGTGAGCCGATATCGTGCACCGCACGTTGTTTCTTTTTATTTCAAAAAACGACAAAAACCTTTCATTATTTTTGCCCGTCAATAAAAACGACAGTGTAAGATTACTCAACACTTTGCATCTGCTTTGCACTCAATGCGACGTAATCTTTCACCGGGATGGAGGTAGAGGTGGGGGGCAAGGTAAGAGCAGCTGTTGGGACCGATCTACACGGTCTACGTCAATACTTCCCGAGCCTCCCCTGAGCATGACCGAACTTGTAGGCATTTAGAATTAAAAAAATATGTGTTTTTCTATAAAAGCTTGTTTGATTTAATTGAATTTTTTTCGTCGCATGATATCATTCTCGAGATTCGGAGAAGACGCTCTTCATATTTACTTGCATCCAACATAGTGTACAATGTCGTACAAACTTTGAAAATTCTAATTTGAATTTGTATTAATAGGCTAGATGACTGGGTTTTTTTTATTGTCCTATTCAAATGTGGCCCATAAATATAGCTGATTAATGGAAAGAAAATTAAAATCTGATCAAAAATAAGCAACTTATAAGCATTTTAATATCATGCTAGACAGAGAGGCGAAACAGCAAATCGTGACGTCACTTGTCAGGACGCCATATAAATTCTATTCTGACAAGTAAGGCGTGACGTAATTTTTTGTTTTGTGGGAAAGGGACAGAGTTGTCTCTAACAAAATCTTTAAACGCTCATATATCAGAACATTATTAACCGATATAAATAATGTTTTCAATTACCATACTATATTTACTTAAATTCTTAATCAAAGCTATTGGTTTCAACGATTTAAACATCAGTCATCTAGCCTATTCTATGGTTGATAAAGCAGCGCACTTTTAGGGTTCGTAGAGATGTGCGAGCTAGCTAAAACGATTTTAGGAATTAACCAATCAGATCGCGTGGCTAGGGAAATATAACTACATGTAATAACTATTGGTAGAGTTTTTCCTCGCGCACCGCTTCGGTACTTCGCACATCTCTGGTGGAAAGCTTCATTAATAGAACCGACTTTCCGACCTATATATTCCTGATATCCAATTGTAAACGAAAATTATTTACTGAACCTTGCTTAGCCTACAGAGCGCGTATAACGCGTTTTTCTTATATATTATATATCGTTATGTATATGTTAACTTTGTATCAGCGAGAGAAAGTCTCCCAGACGCGGCGACGCCTCTGGTCAACGTTTAATTGCAAATCAACGTTCTGTTTTTTTTGTAAGACGCGCGGTGGCCACACATGGCTGCGGTGTCGTGGGAACCACAGGCTTTGCTGGTTTTATCTCCTCTGTATAACATCTGACGTAAATATTTTGAGTATTTGGAAAAATATTTTATTTTGTATCTGCAAGAACTTAATGATGCTTAGGGACACCATAAAAAGGTTTTTGTACGCGTGAACATTTCAAGTAGATGTAGATTGGAATGTGAAAACGATGTATCTAGGTAGAATGCTTAGTTTTGGGATTAGTAAGTAATATTGCGTTTTCCGATCCGTTCACATGAATTGTGCTAGAAATGGAATCATAATTTGTATAAATAGTTATTGTGTTTCTTTATATCTGTTTGTGTAAGAAATAAAGTTTTAGTTTCAATTAAAAATCAATAGATTGTGTCAGGACTTAGTGACTTTTCTTCAGTGTTATCATCTCCAGGTTTGTCCTCACACTCTTCTGGTTAAAACAACCCAGTTTAAACATGCAGTTTGGAGTTAAAGCGCACACACACATTCACAGTTGTGAGATTAATCCACAGTGGTGACCCTGACGTGATTTTTCAATTCATTAAAACACAGTTTTAAACTTTCACGGTTGTTCATTAGTTACCTATGATTATTTAGGGAATATTCACCGTGATTATGTTTTTAAACAAGCACCCGATATTTCGTCGCAGTTGCAGTACCGTGTTCATGTGCAGTCGGAAGAACGCGGGTGGTTGTTAAAAAGTTTGCCGAAATATCGGGATCTCGTTTTACAACATTATCATCAGCAGAAGACGTCCACTGTTAGACGAAGGGGGTGGGTTTTCAATTACCCCACGCTTGGCAGCTTTGGTTTTCACAACATAATCACGGTAAATCCCGTAAATAATCATACAGCGGTGGAATATTAAAAAGGCTGATTGTGCTTTTATTTGTATGCTATTTAAGATTTGTAACGTTCCTCTCTTCTTGGCCACGATTATTTTTGTGTACAATATTAAAGTATAGCAGCGGTAGGCCACGCCGGCGCAAGGACAGCTCTCCGTTGCGGAGCGTGCGCGGTGCATACATTAACGGCGTTGTTGCCGTTACCGGCACACGAGCGCAGCGCGAGCGCCTCCGGCATGCCTCACCGACTTCACTACTACTCTCTCACCAGATACAAAAGTAAGCTAAAGAGCTATGGACTATTGTTGGAAGAATTTTGTGCATACCTGGCATGCCTCACAGTCGTAGCATGGATTTATTGTTTTTATTTGTAACTAGATGCTACCCGCAGTTTCACCTGCGTGATCATGATGTTGATGATAAAAGGTATTTTATATAGCATATAAAATACCTTTTATCTTACCTTTCGGGAAATAAGCTTTCTCCATTCTGAGTTTCATCCAAATCCGTTCAGCTATTTTAGCGTGAAGAGGTAACAAACACACACATTTTCGCATTTATTATATTAGTGTGATGTGATGTGACGCTAGATGTGCCTCGCGGTTTCATCCGCGATGAAAAATGGTAATAATAATGCCAGCGAAATGTGGTCTATGTTATTTTTTAATTGTTCAGCTATCGGCCAACCTATTTGATCGTGAAAAAGTTATAGACAAAGACAGAGTTAATTTATTAGTTGATTTTATAATATTAGTTGGTATGATGATAAATTTATAATATTATGTCAAATACAAATTTAAAAGATACTTATTAAAAAAAACAGTTATAAGTCAAGTATCAAATTTTAGTTTTTTTTTTTATTACAATGAATAGCCAAAATGTTTAAGAATTTTACGGAGTTAATAAACTGTTTCTTGCCAAGTGCGTAGCGCGTAGCGGACAGAGCGCGTTGATGTCTTTTATTCAAGAAGGTGTACAGTGTTCTGTTATCATGCTGTTCTCGGCAGTTTGCATGAGTTATACTTAAACTCGCGGTCACAACTACTTCACCAGAAACCATAAAGTCAACAGTAAACTTCATTCATTGTCTCACTGTCAGCGATATATTAATCCCCTTTCTACTGCCGCCGCCGTGACTCAGTGGATGGTGGAAGTTATTTTCACCGGAAATTGCGTTACTCATTCATTTGTCACTTCATGCCCACTGGCTAATTTATAGACCTCTATGTCGCTACAACTATAGCAACAGAGCAGCGATTAGCCAACAGAGATAGATATTTATGCGAGTTTTTCCTTATTTTTGATTGAATCTGAGTATAAAACTTATTTTTTAAAATCTTTTATTCATTTATACATGGTTTTAATACAAATTAAAACAATTTTAACAATGATTTACAACGTAGGGCTATCGTACCGCGTAATTATTTATGCAATGTTTCAAATCGTTACGGCTCCCAGGTATACGTTAAATTCTTATTTTATCATCATCAGTCCACCTTTGTCCACTGGGCTAAGGTCGCTCGTAACTCAGCCCGAGCTTCCACTTTTCGCTTCCAGCCGCTGCCCACCACGTCTTGTACATCGTCACTCCAAGCGTTAAGTTACTTATTTCCTGAATAAATAATTTGATCGACCCTCGTCAGACTTTATAAAATGAAAATCGACTTACATGATTTTATTACACTCAACTAGTAGTGGGCTTGAGCATTAGGATTTTATCTATACACATCGGTCTGGATGCAATTCTTTTGACTTTTTTTAGCTCCCCACACAATGGGTACAATCCTCACCCAGGGCAAACATGTATGTGACGAACATAGATGTTTGTTCTGTGTCTTGGTGTAGTATGTATTATAAGTATGTATTTACAACAAAATATAAGTATTTCTATCAGCTATCTGGTTTCCATATTACAAATTTTGCTTAGTTTGGGGCTAGAGATGGCGCTGTGTAAAAAAAAGTAAGCAGACGCTTTGAAGTTGAGACGCTGTTGGGCGCGGGTTTGATTCCCACCCAGGACAAACATTTATGTGACGCCATAAGATAGATAGATAAACATTTTATTGTATACTCCAAAATAAATTAGTACAGTCATGATAATCACAGCAGAAGAATGAACTTAGAACCAGGTAAACTATTATGGTACTTAACTGTAAGGTTTTTGCTCTATATCTGGTTGTTGGATGTTTTATATGTAATTGTACATACAAAAAAATTTATATAATCAGTTGTTTGGTACCCAAGGTAAAAGTTTTGCTTAGTTTGGGGCAAGATGATGCTGTGTGAAGTGTCCACCAATATTTATTTATTATTTATTTTGCTCTTGTGTACCTTGTGTTGCTTAGTGTAGTAGGTTAAGTATATTAGGTAGTGAGGAAAAAATATATCACTTACATAGTTTGTTTGTTACTAGTTACAAGTAAAGCTAACAATAACAAAATATTGAATGAGCGTACTACTACATTGTTCGACCGCGACGACCGCTCGTTTCTCCAGCAATTATCATACCCTGTCGGTCATGGTCCGTATTTAGTGAATTTCGCGGCCACTTCATGCAGCACAGACGAAGTGAAACTGAATACGAGACCCGGCGTCATGAATAAAACAAACTGTATTACGTCTCAAACTAGTCGCAGTGAAAGTTCATATGTCCTAGGTATTGTTGCTACCTGCGCCGTCCGTCGGAGAGTTGGTACTTAGCTTGTCAGACGTTTACCAGGGGTCTACAGTCTAGTCTCCCGGCCCGTGCTAATGAGCTTCTATTTATTTATTTTCATGTCACTAGCTTTTTGGTGAAGGAAAACAGCGGGAGGCCTAACATACGTTCGGAGAAGAAATTCAATGTCCCAATCGCCTTTCGAGGCCTATGAACGAGTATGTCCAGCAATGAACTATTTGACGTGTAGCTTTGGTGCTAATAAAAAAAATTACAGGTTGATTATACTATGCTATGCTATGTATAATTTCCCCAGATTAAAAATTAAAATGTAAGCTATTCCACGTCGTTAAATTGTCCGTCCAGCGGGAGTCGAGACCAACATTATATCAAATAACCGATATTATGTCAAATAACAGCGGTTAATGCAGCGTCCTCTCTATTAACGGTGGTGCGTTCTGCGATCCCCGACACCTGACATGCACGGGGATTATGGCAAACCCCTCCTATTAGGGGGAGGCCTTCGTCCAGCAATGGACGTTTTGTGGCTGATGATGTCAATAAATAATCGGGCGCTATTATATATTTGATACAAAATCGCACCATTACCGAGGCTTTTGAGCTTTTGGCAAATTAACACGGACATAAGAGCTTCTCACTTTTATACCTATCCGCAGATTTTATTTGTTAAGATAAAATGGTCTATAGTGTTTGACTACTGCTCAGATGGTAAGTGACGATGTGTGTGTCATGAACGCTACACACTCATAGATAGCAGAGGGAGGTATGAGTGTGTCCAAGTGTGATTAAACACATGAAGATTTGGACAACTGACACCTAATCGTAACATACAGAATTTAAAGTTAACTCCCAATAAGTATGTTTTTACCAAAATACTCATGATGTCGTAAAAGCGTGTTCGCGTGTAAAATTGTGTGTTTTTACTTATAGAGTAGAGTATCTTATAAAATTGAACACTTAATGCATAAAACGAAATATTGAAAAAGCTAATCATCCTAGAAAATAATGTGATGATCGTATACGAGCAATGGATAATCTACAAACAGTATAGGCTTGCTTTTATAATTATTTATAGTGGTATAATTTTATCTAAGCACGTTAAAGTAAATTATACAACAGCATATCACAAAGCCATCGAAAAATTAATTAAACTAGTTTTACATTTTTTATATTATATGAAAAATAATCAATAATATCATGGTTTCTTTAATGGTCGAACGGTACCTTCGTTCCCATTTTTACACTGATTTGTCAAATATTTCTCGATAATACTGTTAACCGATAATATAAACATGCCTACCACATACTGTGCTAGCCGATTTCACGGGCAATGAACTCAAAGCCTGGCATTGCCGTCTAACGTACAATTTCAAAGGTTGTCAGGGTATATGTTTGACCACAGCAGACCTGATGTTAAGTGGCGGTCTAAGCGGCAAACACGCCTAGCGTGGAATTACTTAAGTGAGGTTGCCGGAACACACCCTTACGTGCTTGGCCAGCTTGAGGATGGTAGCTAGCCTACCAAGTACCTATTATCAATTACCCTACCACTACCGCCATGTTACGGTTTCCTCGCGACGATTTTCTTCGCCGGCAGCTCAAGTTTGTTCTTGTGAACTGAAACCACGTCAAAAGCTAATTTGATGTGGGTGAAAATATAAATTGGCGTCCAATTTAAATTTGTTTAGTTTTTATTAAAGTTTATTTTTAATCAGTTTGTCATGTTTTATGTTTTTGGTTTTTACAAAATGAATGATGCCAACTTGAAATAAATTTGAGGATTTATTTATTATTATATTGTCAGAAATCCAAAAAGTAAATCTACAAAAAAAGTTTTTTTTATACAATCAAGTGACGAGACCTTGGAGGATCTAGCTCCTGGATTTATAATCAATGGACGAGACGACCAAGACGCTCGCCTGGTGGTAAGTGTCTTGTGGTGGTATCGCGACTCTACTTTTTTACGTTATCTTACGCTCAACTTTATTGTTTATGACACTATAATAAAAAATGTAGAATGTAGAGTCACTTGCTACATGATATGCATAAATATGTTCCAAAACTTTCAGAGTAATCACCAAATTAGAGCCAGTTTGTTAGATTGCTCTGACTTCCGGTGTCCTTCTTTATAAATCAGCAGCCTGGATAATAATTAGACCTATCCAGTTAACAAAGTAGTTGATACCTGTACGTGTTATCTTATTCATATTTATGTATTATATATATATATTGTGTCTATATTCTTCTGATCTATACGACGGTACATACTACGCATAATTTAAAAATAAAAAAAGATTGAAGTTGAAATATATAGTATAGCTAATTTCGCAAATAGTCAACATTACTTTGGTATTTGGTTTTCTGCAAGTAATATATACGTATCTTTCGAATTCTTGATCAAATCAGTGTCCAAAAATTAGTATCCAACACATCTTATCGAGCAGATCTTTCGCCAGAATGTAAGCGCCGTTATCAAACAAATATCATGCCCATGTAATTTCAGTTATACAGTTGCCTGGAAGAAAGTTATCTATCACATTCTTATTCGATAGGTACGTGTTGTTTTAGATTTATTCATAAAAAGGTTTCTAGCAAAGAGTACGTGAATGAGACAACCAGGTAATTTGCCTGATGGTGCATGCCCATAAATCCGTCACTGAAACTGCCACCTTAAAAATGCAAATGCCAGTCCAAAATCGGCCGTCCGTTCGGCCACGTAGCTTCTATACATAACACACTGACCCAAAAACGCGGCCTATTTGATAATTACTTACTCGTAAAAAACGATCCGACAGAATAAAGATCGTCCTGACAGCGCGCCGAAGACGCCAGGAGGAGCAGCAAGATCACTGGCACTGTCATGGTGGCACTGTCAACTGTCACTGTCACTGTCAAGCGGTCGGCATCGCGTGCGCGGCTCGCGAGCTCCCCAGTCGCACTGACGGTGAAAGAAGAAAGGTGTTTGGGTGCGCACACGACGCAAAACACGACAAAGATTGTGAAAGGGATGAGAGAGTTACCTGAGACGTAGCGTCTTCTCTGATGCTTTATGCTAGAAATATAGGTACTTCACGAAACTACTTCAGATTTTATGAATAAGAACCTATTACACTAAAATCCACAAGCCAAAAAAAATCTAATTATTTTAGAATAATTTGAAAATTTGAACCAGCAAAAATCCATCCATCATTCATCTTAGTATTAAACCGTATTTTACGTCGCTTACCTCATGGATCGATAGGATTACAATATTTTTTTATGACAACAAAACTTCAAGTCTAGGAATACTAGCTTTTATTAAAGCTGGTTTGGCTGTACCCTAAACGCTTGGGCCTTTCAAAGTAGAGAAAATAATCATTGGCTAGATGTTTTGGCTTTAAATTCAAAACTCACGCGAAATACTGCGCTTTGTCAGCTTATTTCGGGTTGGTACATAAAGTTAATATTATGGGTGTTAAGCCATTAACACCCAATTACTAAGTACTTTTTGTAAGTTTCATAGATTATTATCAGATTAGAATTTTCACATTCAAATTCAAATCATTTATTTGCCTGTTAATATGGGTACAAAAGATCTTAACAAATAGAATTATGAAGTCACAAAGTACCTGAAGTACTTATAAAGGTAAAGTGCCTAAAAGTTTTCTTAAGAAAACAGAGGTCCAACTGTTTGCTGATCTTTGACCAATAAGCACCATTTAACGGCATACAGGTTTACAACTTGAAGTTCTGTCCAGCTACTTACTAGAACTACCGTGAACTGTCTAATTCTATCGCTGACAACTACTGGCTAATCTTTATTTACCCTAAAACACAAAACACAAGTACACAAAAAAGTGTCTGTAACTAAATCTATCCCGCCTGTTTATTCAATGAAAAAACTAAATATTATGCTTGCAGGGATCAGCTATTTATATTTGATAAAGAACTGACCCCTTGTTATGATGCATATCTTCCAAAAAACATTACAAAAAGTTCGAAGTTAAAATAGGCTAAGGGAAAAAACTTAAACTCTGTTCAAAAAAAACTTAAATTCTTTGTTTCTGTTCTGTTCTATCATAGAAACGAAAAAAATACACCAGCAACTCTAGTAATAATAATAATATCATCCATGCCGGTTTCGGCTACGGCGACTACTTCTGCGACTCGATCAAGTGAGGAGCTTCGCTGGTGTGCTCGAATATGGCTAATGTACCCAATTTTGGCAGTAAATGTGCGTGCACAGTCCACGCACGTAAGATTGCCATTTACGTAATTGTATGAAATGTTGGCAGGAGGTCTACTCTTCAGTTCGTCTCGTTTTGCGTCCAAATCGCGCCTTCGGTCAATAAATAAGTCAAGCGTGATTCGACACATGAAAAGGTTATGGAACCTTTATTTTCTAAATAACATGAATTAATTAAATACACAAATAACAAACCATGAATTTTATTATTACATACAACATACGATTTGATTTTATTATCAGAAGATAGTAAAATTTGTAGATTCAAATAAAAATAATTAGATTTTATATCCAAGAATAGAACTCGAAGTTTTGTAACTTGTTTCATGATTACTATATACGATCTAGGTATTTTTAAGGAATATTAATTTCTTATTTTGCGTGTAGATCAGCTTGCTCCAACCCCGGCCACACCGTCGCTTACCATCAGCCAAGTTGTTGGACCGTATCCACGCTCCGTGTATCCGCGCTACAACCAGTTTGCAGCGAATCCGATAAACGCCAAAGTAACTGTTCTCTATTCTGTCGGTACAAGTTCGAGTTTCCTGTCTATAAAACGTAACAGGCTTAGATCTATAATGAATGATCGGTTGTTGTTAACAGCATTAGAAATCAAAAATTATACAAGCAATCGATTGAAAATTAAATTTTATCACAACTCTTTACACAGGTGTCTCAATTTAGGTATGTGCACAATAGAAATGTGCATTTGTTCCGCAATAAATCATTAAAGAAGAACTCTACCTTCAGAGATAGGTAAAGTTTTATGGATCTTCGGCTTTCCGCTTCCTTACATAGACAGCTGTCATACGTATAAATTATCACTCCGTCGAGTCTTATCCTATTCGTTTGCCGATTCGTGGTCTAGAACACGTCACACTAGATAACGTCTACCCCAGTGGTTTTCGGTTTTGCGACAGTCATAACCGGTGCACTGCCACTTCGGCAGACTTAACTAATGTTCTCTAGCAAATTATAAACTTCGTTAAACCAAGAAAAATAAGTCATACAAAATTGATTAAATAATGAAAGCCATCTTTTGTCTAACAGACTGCTGTCCATCGATGTATCGACCTACTGCGCGTGTCGTGCCCTGATGGCCTCGTTACTATGACGGTGGACGTTGGCCGGCCTCTATCTGCCTCCATGCTATGGCCTGTCATGTCGAGTAGCCAAATGCGGTACAAGCGCCTGCAATAAATACACAGGCTAATTTGCTAACAATCTTTATTTTATGCAATGGAGCGACGAGATGTGTGAGACGATCCGTCTGATAGTAGGTAAGCATCACGTCTGCTGATAACAGTAGCAGTGGTGTCAGTACTATGCTAACAACTAACAACTAAAACTAAACAACAACTAACTTGTTAATAAAATCCTGCGCCGACGCGCCGCACTGCACTGCGCTCGTCACCCAGAGATATTATTAGATGTCAAATCTCTTCATGCCCAGGAATTTCTCTGGTAATATTGCCCTTCAAACTGAAACACGTGAATACTTGCACACACACACGCAGTTTGCTGGCAAAGGTGTGGTATGTACTAGGTACTTCCCCAAGCAGACTGCAATAGAGCCCTCCACCTGAACCTGTTAGGCTGGGGGACAAACGAGCGTAGTTCTGTGAGCTGCGACCGCGTAATTTCCGCTACGACGACGCTATATGACTTGAGTTAGTTGTCCGGCTCATCCCCGGGTATATCATCCAGGTATCTTGACTCAAAAAAATTGTTTATGTTCAGTCTGAAGATCTAGGTACTTCTGTATTCTGTAAAGCATAACAAACAACTTTTGCTCGACGGCTTATAAAATTCCCAAGAAAAATATCAGCTGTCTGTCGTCGATACCTAATTGGTATGTTTTATGGATTAGCAATTTTGTAGTCCTGCAAATTTTAAAAGTCAAAGAACAAAATATACTAACCCATCGGTATAGGTAGGTACATTTGTACGAAATCAATATTTTGATATATTGTCATTAAAAAGAAAATTATATCAAATATATAGACATCTGTTATTGCAGGTGACTGTACCTGTCAACAGGTACAACATATTTACCTATTGACGGTAGTGTGGTATTATTATTTAACTCCGATCGCTGAGAGAAGACTCGCGTCCGAAACGCTCTTCAGCAAGCCTGTTCCAATTTTTTGTGAAGCCAAGCGAATTAAAGCTATATCTAGTTCCTATATAGTCTAACATCCTATTTTTTGTATAAGTGGTTTAAATAATGATGTATAGATAACTTATGGATAATATATTATATTCCTTCGTTCAGCAGTGGACGTCTCCGGGCTGATGATGAATATATTAAATTATATAACGCATTCTTTACTCAGGACTCTACATAACTCAAACTCCCTCAATCTCTCGGGAGTTAACTCTATACAGGGTGTCCCAGAACTCAACGTCAAGCGGGCACGGGGCAAGAGGGGGGGTCATACCAGTTCCAGGAAAAATAAATATAAAATTCCATATCAGTTGGTTAAGTTATAATTGGTGAATTCATGAAAAAGAGGAAAATCGACACCTTTATTCATATCCTTAGTTATTCTGACCTCAAATTTAATTATTATACAGTGTTTTTTTTAACTAACATAGTCTTTAATAAACATGCTATCAATTGCAATCACAAATCAAACAAAAATAATTGCTATGTTTGTTAAAACTATCGCATTTTCTTTGATTTGTGGTTGAAAAAATAATATCACCTAACTTTGATGCTTCAGGAAAAAAAAAAATTGAATTTTATATTTATTTTTCCTGGAACTGGTATGACCCCCCCCCCCCGCTTGCCCCGTGCCCGCTTGACGTTGAGTTCTGGGACACCCTGTATAGAGTCACTCGTTGCGCACAGGGCCAAAATGCCCGTGACGTAATGCACTGCTTTATCATCATGCTGTTGGTGCATAATCTACTATTATTGCCAAAACACAGAAGACACTTCAACAATAGCAAAGTAAAAGTTATTTATTGATAAATATACAAATTTACAGGTCACAAGATAAATAAATTATTCGTATATAATACTAGTACACAAAGTCTACAACGTTGCACAAACAAAATAAAATTCTATGTGTCAAGTTTTACACAGAATAAATAAAGAAATATTTTATTTTTTTAATAGTTTAATTCGTATATTGTTTGCTCGTTAAGCCAGTGTTTTAACCTATTCTTAAAGGATTTCAAACTCGGTCCGGCAGTAACTGTGTCCAGCAGCCGGTTATATACATCTGGCCCCATAACATGTGTCAATTTTCAACTTCGTCAGCGAGCGCATGATAGAAACAAGCTTCTCAGCGTTGCGAGTTTTGCACGCGATCGTATCACTATGTTTCCTATATAGGTCAAGGCAATATCAACCTCCGGATATACATACAAAAAATAATTAAAAGAAGTTATAGGAATAGATAGAGAGAACAATAAATAATACCCAATTAACCTTTTCACGCACGACCCGTACCAATAAAAGTTCAATATTTTTGTGCCATCAGCGCCACGCCTTATAGAACAATACTTTATATATGATACAGGGCATGGCGATGGCGATTATGCCCTGGCGGGAAAAAGGTTATAACGATAAACTAGTTTAAAATGTAAAATTTTACTTTTTACTTTATACTTGTACTTTAATCAACGCCCTTCACATATTCTCACAGCATCGCTAACGTGTTTGTGTGCTTGTGAAGTTAGAACGGTACTCGCCGTGCCCGGGTAGCGGGTTCTATTCCCGGCGGACTAGTTCGACCGGACGACGTTACGAGATTGCGACCATTTAGAAACTACTCGTGAGCTAATTGGTGTCGTTACTTCGGTTTTCATAAACTTACTTTTCTTTTTAACCCGAAGCGCCATCTACATTATATTATCATGAGTTATTAGGATAAGATACCGCAACATGTTACAAAAAAAACAATTATCTTTACTACATGCAGAGAGAGAAATATGGGTGTGGCGCTGGAGTAAGTGAGGGTACCAAAAGTTGACGATTAAAAAGGGCTATTAAAAAAAAAAGCAAGCTGACCCGAGTACCAGCGTTTTATAAACAAAAATAGCATATCGATCCAGCCATTATCAAGAGATGCGCTTACCAACGAACAGGGGCCTTATTTTTGAATCGTAAAGTTGCGCATGCGAGTGGAGCTGAGCTTCGAATGATATTGTTTGCAATAAGGTTCAATGTAAGGACCTCTTGGTTATCTTGGATTCCGAAGCTGCCTGCCAAGCGTGGGGATTATGGCAACTCCTCCCTATTAAGGGAGAAGCCTTTCGTCCAGAAGCCCAGGATGCCTTCTCACTGATCGTTCGAAAGTTGGCTCCGCTCGCATGCGCAACTTTGCGTACGATTCAAAATAAGGCCCCAGCATAATGCTGTTCGTTCGTTTTCATTTTTATTACACAACTGCACAAACAAAGGAGTGTAATGTTTTCAGGATTAGGTATGTATCTATGTACGTATGTATATAATATGAGTTTCTTGAATCCATCATAAATTCTTAATGCCTGAACGGATTTGGATGTATGCGTACCGTTAGAATCCTTAGATCATGATATGGGTAATATGGGTCTAGCTTATCTCACGCCTTGGCGTAGCTGTAAGTGTGACAAGCAATTAATAATTAATAAATAAATAAATAGTGATAAATAAAATGAACTCAATAAATTTCTGAGCGTTTATTCCAAAATAATCAACGTTTTCTTTCTTTGTCACTTATTTTAATTTATTATTTACATTTGTTTCACTTTCTTCGTCAAACCTAAAATAAAATGACTGTATACAAAATTTACTTTTACACTAGCTTATGTTACAAAGAACAATAAAATAAAGAATAATGCAAACAAGACGTAAGTATGATAATAATAATATCCATTTGTATGACTGTAATTGTACATTCTCTCATTTTAGAGCTCCTCTCTCGTACATATACATCTCATACACACACTTAAGGCTTCCTTAGATCATACGATTAATATACCAGCTGTTAGAATCAGCCATGAAATAGCAAAAAAAAAACTGTTCCATACAAAAAGTTCATTCACCTTGGACAAAATGTATGGAACAGCTCGATTTATACGCTATTTCAGGGTTGGCCCCATAGTAAAAGTTGTTCATAATGATGAACACAATGAAATCCTAGAAGGATGATGTTGTTTAAACTAACAGCCGGTAAAGCGGGTTTCTTAGTGCAAACAGTAGACACGGGTCCCACATCGTAATGTTCCGTCCGCGAGCGCGGACTAACGTATCATCTGCGCAAACTTTGAATTTCTTTTTAGTAGGTTTGAATAGGGTTACGGGGCACGGTATTATACTGACCCGAAATAAGGTATTATGTACCTATTCATCGTTGAGAACAAGTTTTACTATGGGGCCAACCTTGAATTACTTTTTCCATGGTTCAATTACATTTTTTCAGTTTTGTTCTAGCTATAAGGGTGGTAAGTGTTATTTTGTCATAACTCATTTAGCTGATTATTATGTTACGTATTTATAAGTACAAAACTTATGCTATTTACAACATAACTTATTTATTTACCACAACGTATTTTAATTACAAAATAACACACTGACGTCCATTCTTTTACGCCATTATCAAATCACACTAACATTATATATTTATGCGAAAGTTTGTCATCTACAAGAGATGATTTATCAAAAAACACATCTTCACACATCATTTATTTATCATTTATCGTCCAAAGTGCATCTGCGATAGCGGCTAAATATGCCTATACAGGAGCCACATATGCGGGCACACACTCTGTAACGTCATCAAATGTTACAGCTGTCAAATTTAGGGTCTTAGGAAATGCATGTCTAGGTGTAATGAAAGTCATCAGCATTGTATTAAGTAGGTACACTTACATTATAGATCTTAACTATTCATTACATGAAAACATTCTATGACCGTATATGAGTATAATTATATTTGTCGATTAATAAACAAAATATCACACTATTCAATAATTTAAACAACTCAACTTTATAGTACTAAGAACTTAAGACTTACCGTCATATGCATAAAACGTTAAAAAGTATTTAAATCCTATTTTAGTTAAAAAGTGGTCTGTCTTCTTTTTTCTAAGTCAAATCGTAATTCGAAAGAAATTTGACAAAACACTTTATAACTAAAATGTAAAGTGAGTGTCGTCACGAGCCAAACGATAGTCGAACAAGACCCAACTTAATGCAAACCCATGCATCGGCGTGTTGGCGAAATTTGAGGTAGGAAGCGTTTGAGTTTTTGTATGTTTGTTACTCTATCACGCTGAAACGGCTGAACGGATTGAGATGAAATTTGGTATAGAGGTAGCTTATACCTTGGAATAAAACATAGGCTACTTTTTATCCAAAGAATCGCGAGTGAAACCGCGGGGCGCAGCTAGAAGAATTACTTATATTATATACAAATTAATTAGCACCTAATTAATTGGCTAGGGAACAGCTGTTCCATACAAAACACTCGTGGATCTTGTGTTAAAATGTATGGATCAGCTGATTTTTTGTTCATGATTTTTCAAAAGTCGTAGAACCAAAGTTGTTTGTTATCTAGTATACAACATCCTCAGAACTGCTCCCTAGCCAATTAAAAAGCGCCGTGTATACTAATCACCATCAGCTAAAACCCCGTGATAACAGTGTTTTCCTCAGCGTGAATGTATAGACAATAGTTAATTATGTACGCTAACGTTTAAATTAATAACTCATGTTATGCGACTTCTGGCCGCTTCATAACAGACGGCCATGCTTAGTGGTGCAATTCTATTATACTCTAAACACTAAACTAACGAACTGACAGAACTAAAACTGTTGGTGTCTTTTTCTCACAAATTGATATGAAATGATACGGTTTTTTTAGTCCTGTTATGTTACTTAGTTTAGTTTAGTTTAGTGAGTGCGCACCAACTAAACTGGACCAAAATTGTCGCCACCTTTTTCTCTCATATCGAAATGAAAACAGACAAAACATTTTAATCCTATCAGGTTAGTCCAGAGGTTTTATTTTTATTTTATTTATAATAGGGTTGCGTTTGACCACATCCTGCCTGATGTTAAGCAAAGATGTGGTCTAGGACGGAATAGGACAATTTTACTGTTTTTTTTGTTTCGTTTCGACACCATTGATACGGGATTGATTAAGTTGGATACTCCGATTATAAGTTTTGATCGCACCTTTTCCAAGGAGCCGTTTTTCATCTTACTTAGCCTTGAATCAGTTTTCACTCGTTTATAAAGGTCACCGGATGTGATCGCAAATATAGTAAGCACTGGGGTACTACAACTATAGTAAAACCCCAGTAAGCATCAGATTCAGTTAAACTCTCTATTTATCCTATAATTTTTAACAATTGAAACACATTCATATTCCCTATTCAAAAACACGACTGCCCTGCCAAAACAAGATTTTTTCAAAAAAGACAGCTGTTTCACTCGGGATTATAATAAGGATTCTAACGATACCCCATAAATCCAAATCTGTCCAGGCATTTAGATGTTATGGCGAAATAAATAAACACACATTGGTGACATATATGAACTCTGAAAGTATTACACTCTTATTTTTCTGAGCAGTTGTGTAAAAATACTCCGTATCGATCGACAATCAGGATAGCCAAAAATCTACCAAATCTGGCATAGGAACTTTTAATAATACCAATACGCGTAACACTGTTTAATAAACAACGTAGTTGGAATATTTGGGCGGCAATACTAACAGACGGAGGTGGTGTGCGGCAGCAGCGGCGTGGTGTAGGGCGAGTAGTGCGACAGCTTGTCCTGCGCGGCGGGCGGCGCCGGCGCAGGCGTGGCGGGCTCGGGCCGCGCGCCCGTCACCTCCAGCACCTTCGACTTGGGCGCGCAGCACTGCGTGCCCGCCTTCTTGCATTTGAACACGTCCGTTATTTCCGCGTTATCTGGCACATGAAACATTAATCTGTTAATATTATTAGTAGTTTGCAGCGAATTGAGACCTCGTGACCCCTTGTCTTCCAAGCCCCTTGGCCAATTTGAACTTGAAAATTGTATTTGGACGAACAACACTTACAACATTTTATAAAGTTCGCTTCGACGGTTCGGAAGTTATCGTCCCTCTTATCCACATAAACAAAAATAATATACAAACAGACCTACGGGACTTACCGCTTAGCCTCAGAGACCTTCGCTACGCTTGGTCAATTATGATTAATCAAGTTTCCTATAGTTTTATCAAACGTTTATCCTATTTATGATGGGCATTCTGGGATCCTCAAGCCGCCTGCCAACCGTGGAGATTTTGCCAACCTCCCCATTAAGGGGGAGGCCATCGTTCAGCAGTGGACTTTTTCTCTGCATCCTCTTCATCTTCATCTGCAGCATCAAAACTGCATCCAGGACCACCGGAAGACGGGCAGCTCCGTCCTCCGGTGAACCTGGATACATTTTCATGACAAACCCAGATCCAAGCCTGTCCTTTGTATGGCATTGGACTATGATAGGCAGTTTATGATGATGAATAATTACAAATTAAGGAACTCTTCAAACCGGCCAGCGTGGTGGTTATGGCCTAATCGCCTTTTGAAGGTAGACCTAGGTCCAGCAGCGGCCTATTAAATAGGCTGATTATTAAGTACCTATGTAATGTAATCTAGGATTAATAAAACAGAAATATAGAGGTGGATGGTGGTTACTTGGTTGGAGTTATCGCAGCAGAAGGACCGGCTGAGCTGGCACTGCGTGTTGTGCACGCGCACCGCGGGCGGCTTGCAGAACGCGGACATCAGGTATTGTATGCAGTACCCGCGGCACCGCGGCAGCGGCTGCCGGGGAACATGAACAATTGAACACCTCGCTTCAACATACGGCTACGACACTGTTTTATATATCCCTCTAGATACGCCCGCGGTTTCACCCGTGTGATAATGAATCACGGCAATGATGATGATGATAAAAAGTAATCTATATTTTATTCCGGGGAATAATCTATCTTTCATTCAGAGTTTCATCCAAATCTGTTGAACCATTTTGGCGTGAAGAGGTAACAAACATACACACATGCCGAAAATATAGCATTTATAATATTAGTGAGATAACAAAAGTTAGTTGTTTGTAATAATCGGTGAGCTTTTTTCGACTTAATGCTATCGCTTGCGTAACCGTTGATTATACAAATTTATATCATAAACGGATCTACAGCGTGAATGACAATTTGTTTAATCAACGATAAGTACATTGGTAAAGTAATTAAATGAAACGGAACAAACTGACTCAGTGGTGGCAAAGATGACAACTCAGTGCGCACAACTTAACTAGCGGAATTTAAAATTAGGTATATCTTCTTTGTTTATCCCTTGTTCTACGCCCAATGCACCAAGAAATCATACTTTTTAGGTTACAGGAAGTTTCGACATATTGGTTTTACTGCTTAAGGCTGCTAAATTATGGATTCCTTTGCTCTGTAAGTCATTCTGATGGTCATTCCCCTGCTCCATGTTCAGATAATTACAGCAGATGGTCGGCGGTCATGGAGGGCATCTCGTGTAAGCCTTCTCGGTTATATAGCTGATGCTTTCAGCGGAGCAACAGGTTTATTAGCTTACAATCGGCCAGAGAATTCAGAAATTTCAAAAGAATCAGCAGAGGCTTGGCCGTGGTGGGCCTGGAGGAAAAAACTCCTTCTTCCTTAACTAAGCAAAAATAGAGATAAAAGTAGGATTACTCTTCTCGTTTATCTGGTGCTTCCAAATAATCAAGGAGCCCGTCCTTGGCTTATGGTCGCCTTGAACAGTCGAATGTAAAAATTACAACAGACTCACCGCAGGCTTGGGAGTGGTGGTCTCAGGGGGAGGACTCCAGGTAGAGGCCTTGTCGGTCATACAGCAGGTCCCCTCGCCAGGACAGAAGGCGTCCTGCTCGACGTTCTCACAGAGAACGGAGAACAGGCCTGACATGCACTCCCCGCGACACTTGCGGGTCGGCGTCGACTCGATCGAGTTCAGCCAACTCACGGGCTGCGGAATAACATTTATCAAAATGGATTTCGGGAATTACTCACAACTACACAAACACACACATACGTACACTTAACCAGGCACACGTTTCTAGTAGATGTAGAGATAAATTTAAGATAAAGATAAAAATAACTTTATTGCCAAGAGTTATATACGTAAATCCTAGATATAAAACAGAACAATAATGAAGGACATTTAAAATTAAAACGCAACCGACATCAATTTTGACTACCTGGATGATGCCTTTTTACAGTTATTATGGTTCATAAACCCAGAGATTGCACCATAGGTGTAGGAACACATGAACAATGGCAACTTGACAATGAGCAACCAAAGGGAACTCAGTAAGTGCAAAAAATATATATCTCAAAGTCGATTTCATCATCGATTGACAGGCGGCTTGGGGATCGCAGAATGGTCACCACCGTTAACCAAGAGAACCTCCCATTACCCATTACCCAGGTCCCTAAAAGCACTTAATGAGAGCCAATGCATAGTGAATGGCGACGCCCTGGACTTTGTTCTAAATTAACACCCCTGCAAAAGTCCTGAACAGGCACTATAATGTCACTCATCAGGAGAAAATCACGCTCGTCTCATAGCTTGTTACCTCTGCTCCTTGTTATAAAAAAAGGTCTCAGATTTCTATTGAATATGATACAACTAACCTTGGTGGTGGTGGGTCGCGGCTTAGGGCGGGCGGTAGTGGACATTGCCCTTGTCTCCGGGACGCAGCAGGAACCTTCGTAGGGACAGTAGGCGCCCTCGTCCACGTTGTCGCAGATCAGGGAGAACAGCCCCCCGATGCAGTCGCCACGACACTTGTGCCCGCGCTTCGGTCGGGGGGTCGTCGTTACTAGCTGGAAATAAACAACAGTAAGTAAGTTCGGTTAATGTGAATCCGCACAGAATCGAAACAAATGGTATAGTATTGGTTGGGAGGTATTGTATTGTTTATTGCTGTTTAATTGTATTGAGGCATACACATAACGATGAAGAAGCATAAAAAATAATTGCTAGAATACGTACCGCGTACGTTTAAAGCATGTACGTTCCACAAACTTTGAAGCTTTAGGTCCAATAAATTCCTTGTACGTTGCAGCACTAGATCCAATACATACCGCGGTGGTGGGTTTCTTGATGGAGTACTTCTTGTCGGGGATGACGAGGTCGAGCGAGGGCCGGCCCGCGTACTTGTCGCGCGACACGCAGCACGCCATGCCGGACGCGCACAGGTCGCGCGACGTCAGGTACGCGTCGCAGTACTGCGTCAGGTGGAAGTACACGCACGTGTCGGGACACGTGATGTTGCCTGCAACACCACCGCAAACATTACCCGCTGTTTCAAACAAACCTTCATTCAGGCCTCCTATAATGACCGCCAAAGTCCGCGTAGGTCTCTTATAAACACCACGCCATCTTACAGCGGCACGCCGTACGCCGCATCACGATGCTTACTGCTATGGTGTCTTTCACAGGCCGCCCTTGACGTTGTGGTCGATTCTTGGAGGATCGAGCTCTCTCTCGGTCGATCGGAACGGTGACGCTGAAGTCAGACGTCGCTTATAGTATAAAATATGAGACCATAGCCTTATGTCTAATTCACACGGCCATCCGTATACTGTTAGTTTGTTTAATGTTTGGCTGTCATGGTCATCTCGCGTGATGTCACGCGTGAACACGCTTGCCTAAAAGAAACAGATTCACTCGCGACTTGAAGACACCCAGATTGTAACTATCGGGAAACACCCGGTAGTTACAATCTGGATTATGTTATTTTGTACAGTGAGGTTGAGGAAATCTGCCGGACTCTGTATTCCCCGTAACGTTATCTATCTATACATATAAAAGGCTCTGCCCTGACTGAGGGGGAGTTGGTAGAGTCGGTAGAGTCAATAGAGTCGGTAGAGTTGAGTAGGCTAAAAAAATTGCTCGGGATGATTTAAAGTGGTGAATTTTGGGAGCGGGCCGAATTTATTTCGTACGCGGATGAAGTCGCGTGCGACCTGTAGTCTAATATAATAAAAGGCTCTGTCCTGACTGACTGACTGACAGAAAACGCACAGCCCAAACCGCTGGTCGTACAGACTTGAAATTTGGAGGGTGTATTCGTCTCGCTGCGGAGGGGTGTACTAAGAAAATCTAAAAGCTAAAAATGTTCCTCTACTAGTTCGTTTTAGTTAATTGTAGCGCCCTAACAGGGTTTATGTACCATGCTGTAGTTTTTAAAACTTTATGTAATGTGTGCATTGGCAATACATAAATATACTCTCTGCTAAGCTATTCTCTACCTCTAGTGACGCAGATGCTGTAAAGTTGTTTAGCAACGAGTTAACATTTTATTGTGTATTCTCCTGGCGGAAAATGGTGAATGTCCAAAGCAAGCAAGTCATTTACCGTTTATATAATATCCGTTGGTATATTTGTTTTGTATATTTGCTTTGAAAGATAGACGTGTATTAATATATAGTATACAGAGTTAGATCTTATCAGTCCTATCAGACCCTTATCAGATCCTTTTAAGGGCATATTCTGTACTTCAAAACATGATTAACACATGGGGCCAACATTGAAATCGCAAAAAACAGCTGTTTCATACATTTTGCACAAGGTCGATAACCTTTTTGTATGGAACAGCAGATCATTTTTTCGCAGTTTCAATGTTGGCCATGAAAATGGTAAAAGTTGATTGTTTTGATATATAGAATATATAATGATATAAAGGATGTTAACTGATTAGAACTAACCCTGTATATTACCTTACCTATATTGTACAGTGAAAATCATTTCAAACTGTATGAAAACTAAGTGCAATATTTTTCGTACTCTAGACTATATCTAGAACAATTTAAAAGTTTATATGGTGGTGACACATATCACTGGGAGATAGTAAGTACTCTCAATTCAGATTCAGACCACTACAGCACACTACTACTTACTAGGCTACTAATTTTCCTAGCATGTAATGAGTATACCTAATAATTACCACTTTTTTTGTAATTGTCTGGAGGGCTGGTGGTGGTCTCCACTTCTTGTTCTTCTTCCTCCTCTTCTTCTTCCGGGTCTGGCGTGGTATATGGCTGCTGAGTTGACGGCTCTGTCTCATTGCCTGAAATATACATTAAAATAAAATATTGGTGGACATTTCACACTGAACCATACAATGTCTCTCTCTATCTCTATTCTAGTCACACAAATGTTTGTCCTGGTTGGGAATCAAACCCACGCCCTACAGCTCTCAAAGCAGGTGAGAGAGCTAAATCCTCCAAGCAAAGCAGACATTACTACCGACTGAGAGATATAGGTAAGGCAGTTCAGAGAATGAAAGTCTTTATGAAGGTCGTCAGAAGAGTTAGGTAATGTCTACTTTGGAAGAGATAGAGGGGTTTTCCTAGGACTAGTAGGAGCAAGAGGATTAATAATTGTTCTTACGTTCCTACCGATAAGACCATCAGGAGATGCTGCTACTAATGGACCGGTAATATTTAATTATTAAACAAAATGGGTATTATAATCGCGAGGAAACTCGGATATTGTAGTCATTGTGTGTCTTAAGCTGACACACCAAAGCTACCGGGTTCGCGTGTCGCTCACTTCACACTCTACAATGCTAACTGCGAAGTGCGAACGACACAATATGCCGCGGCTCGTGACGGCAGCAAAATTGATCCGACGGTACTAGCCCGCCGGGTTGGGCTGCCGGCTTTGGTGTGTAGACACTTTTACTCTGAGAGTCGCTAGAAGAAGCATCATCATCACCAGCCTGGAGACGTCCACTGCTGAACAAAGGCCTTCCCCTAAGACCGCCACACTGTATGACAACTGCCACTTGCATCTGGTTTGCACCAGACTGTCACAATTTCGATGGTCCACCTAGTCTGAGGTCTACCTACGCTGCGTCATCCGGTTCCTCAAGAAGAGGCATCACGTTATAAGCCAGAAGACGTCCACTTCTAGACAAAGGCGTTCGCCTTAGTATGAGGGATTGCCGTAATCCCACGCTTGGCAGGCGGCTTGAGATCGCAGAATGCTCACCACCGTTAACTGCATTAAAAAAAACAAAGAACAAGGAAAGCTTTTCTCTGTCTCTCATCTATCCGGATGTCTATTTCATAGAAACGAGTGTATAAACACAGTAAGTAAAATCTTTCACTAGCTGAGGTACAACCGTATTATTTTGTAATGTTTAAAACTATGTGCATAGGCAATATTAAAATAAATAAAGTATAGTCAAGTACTATTATTATTTATTCTGTTAGGGCGCTGCAATTAACTAAACTAACTAGTAGAGGAGCATTTTTAGCTTTTAGACTAGTTTATCTATGCATATTGCATATTACAAATATCTGAAACTACCTACCTATTATCACAATAAGTTATATAATAGTACTTATTACCTAATCGTTTTAACTACTTAAATTAAGTATTTTCTAATTTAAAATATACTAAAATAAAGTAATTAATATAGTTTTTTTAGGTTCGTAACGTAAAGTAACCAAGTGAGTTCGTTTAGGCTAAAAGACCTCAGATATGGCTTGATGATCTATTTTCGGACAATAAAAGTAAATAAAATATTAAAAATCCTAATAATTTATTTAATGAAACGGTTGTCATCACATCTAATAATGTAATCCTCGATATTACTGTTAACCGATAATATAAACATGCCTATAGTGCTATACAGTGCTAACCGATTTCCCTGGCAATGAACTCAAAGCCTAGCTTAGCGTCTAACGTACTATTTCAATGGTTGACAGGCTATGTATTTGACCACAGCACATCTGGTGGCGGTCTAGTTCAAAATGGCAAACATGCCTAGCATGGAATTACCTGCCGGAATACACCGTTACGTGCTTGGTGATAGGTTTACAGGTTGAGGATGGTAGCTAGCCAACCAACCTACTATCAAGTACCCTATCACTACCACCATGTTACGGGAAACCGTACGATTGTCTTCACCGGCAGCTCAAGTTCGTTCTTGTGATTTGAAAATGTTAATTGGTATCCAATCAGCGTCTGATAAAGTATTTTCATAAATTCTCTCAAAAAAACGCAGAAATATATTTTTTTTGCAAATTAGTTTATTTTTTAACTAACGTTTTGTTTTATGTTTTTTTTAAATTAAAATGTATGATGCCGACTTGAAATATATCTGAGGAATTATATTTTGTCAGAAATACAAAAAGTAAAACTACAAAACGATTATTGCGTTATTCTACTTTTTTACGTTATCTTACGCTCAACTTTGTCAGTATACTTAAAAAATGTGGAACGTAGAGCTAATAGTTACTACACACATGCATAAAAAATACCCCAGGCCATAACTCACTGTAACCCCCCCCTAATTATATTTTTTATATTTTTATATATTTTTATTTTTATATTTTATTTATTTTGTTTATGTTTTATTTATTGTAACAAATATTAACTACCGCACCTACCTAGCTATTATCTGTTTGCTGCGTACTATTTACTGATCGGTTAATTATCTACTTATTATTCTAAGAATATAACGTGATTTGGCCATGTGATCGTCTAGAAAGGACTCTACGTTGTGAACCGTACCAACCCGAGATAGATTTGAGATGAACCTAGTAATACCTAATCCTAACACTATATAGATTTGCCCTAGACCTATAGTATTTATCTTGAACCTAAAATATAATATTACTTTTATTACCTAGGTATTTGTTCGTTGATATAGCAGGGATTTTCATCTAAAGATTATTAAGTAAGTGAGTTAGTAGGTACTTGCTCGTTGGGGAAAGTAGAGATCTAGTTTAAGTATCTAAACACTATGTTTGCTAATTACTGTATCATTTATATATCTTAATATTTTAACTATTTACTATGAAAGAATTCAAGGACAATTTAGTAATAAGGGTTTCTCTAAATTCATAACTTCGAGACAAAGTTAGATAATTTAATTCGAGTTCAAAGATTTAAATAATAAAAGTTATGTGCTAATTAATTTAGTGGCTGTGATCAGGTCAGGTGCCCCTTCCTCGCACCAGACAATAGGATCCTTCCTTGCAGGTCATCCTTCTTCCACTTTAATGAAGTTCAAGCCTTCATTTATTAGGGAGGGAATATTTATTTATGAATTAAGTTTTCATTTAAGTAAGTCTGTCTGGTCTGTTAGCAAAGGGACAAGAGGACATATTCCCTGAGTATTGTCAGTCTGTTAGTGTAAGACTAATTCTTCTAACCCCAACGGCAAGTGGTGAACCGTGGGTTGTTCGCCTGCAAGTTTATTTCGGAACTCTCCCGATCCCTAATCTTGGAATCAAGAGGGTCCCTATAGGCGCAATTACCTACCTAGCACGTAATAATAGTTGAAGAACTTTCTAGTATGTATGTCTGTCATTTACATAGTATGTATCTACCTATCTACGAAATTCCCTCGATCCTGATTTGTAGAATCGAAAGAATCTCTAAAAGCTAAAATCAACGTAAGGTCAGGGTTTTACCAAATCCTGAACCTTTATTAGATAAATCTCATCTTAGTCGTGAGCAATAATTTAATCAATAATTTAAATAATCAATTTAAAAGATTCTAGTAAAATTATTCTCTGAATTGTTCGTTTCTCTTCGTTTAGTAAGAGTAAACGAACTGGCGCGGCTTCGCTTGGCCAACGAGAACACTAGAACTGCGGCTTCAAAATTGCCATTATCAAGGCTAGATTTGATTCAAATTATGTAATTTCACAAACTCAACAAGATTTATCCAATAATACATTAACAACTCCAGATTGAGTTATTAACTACTTGCTCCATGGAAACCTGAAAAAGAATTTACCTAACGTCCCTAAATCCTGGCGATCTAATACGTTCGCATTCTTATGAAAATATTGGATCGTCGAGATAGCCTAACCCTAGTAAAACCTATCCTACACCTTTTGGCCCTAAAACTAGAGATAAGAAACCCAAGCAAGAGACACGCGAGTCCCATATTTAATTGATCCCAACCCTAATACGGGGTATTAATCTAGATGACAGTATCTAGAAGTGCAAATACCCTTCTAAGTTAAACTATTCCTGACGGCGGTCAACCCGTAAAATACCCTAGGACCCCTAAATTTCCCTACGGGAGCCTTTTCCAATAGGAACTGAACTTATAAAACAAAGAACAGCCCTGGGTAGGTCTAGGACATCCTCCTAACGTAAGGTCAGCCTATGTGAATTTTGGATCACGTTCTCTGGCGCGCTTACAGCACAACGTTCCCGCTAAGGTGCAACTTGACATGACATCAAGACCTAGAGGACCTCCAGTGAACATTTACCAGGAAACACACAAACTGGTAGCTTGGCATTCCCCATTTAAGAGGTAAAAATGCCCTCGGGTCGCTACAAAAGTCCGAGCCTAACAGGAAAGGAAAGGAAACTCACAAGCTTTATGTAGTCACAGGAGGTTTTCCTGGTTCAGGCTTGCAAATTGTTCGTAACCATGTACGAGTCACAATAGTCCAATTTATTAATAACTAAAACAAATCAATGATAACTTTACACTCAAAAACTTAATCTTAGGAATTATTCCAATCTAACGTGAAATAACCACCAGATTTAAGTTGAGTACTAACAACCCCAAAATATTGTTAGTAAACAAAGTGAAATATAAATCGCGCAGAGTCTTCCCCCTTTTAAAATATTAAATCACAACGAAATTGGACAATTGTAAGGAATACGAATATCCAAGACACGAGTGATCGTTCTTGAAATAATGAATGAATAATCATCCCGAAATGACGCGCTCCAGCCCTTTTAAAGACCCGATCCCTTCTATTCCCGAATATGATTTCGCGTACTAGACGGTTTAACTGAATCAAGTGTGCTAGGCTGATTTCGTGGTGTATGTGGCGTTGACAGATTTTATGGTGTAAAGTGGGTTTCAAAGCTCTCGTAAGCTAGTGTAATAATTTATTACTACTCTAGCAATTTGAGATAACAAATACCCTTTGATGAAACTTTGCTTAAGAAACATGACTCTTATGTATTGACCCAATTTACCTACGGCATCGTTCATTGTGCTGCGCATAGGTACCTCACAGAGTAAACATAATCTAAGAATTCCAGTGAGACATAAAAGTAAATAAAGTATATAAAATCCCATTTTGACTGATAAACCCGTTCGTGGATTTGTACAGTAACAGTAGATTACTTGTTAAATTATTTCTTATTTATTAAATTAATGGAGTTTTCCATTCTAAAGCATCTTGTTTTTATTTAAATTAGTTTCTATAACTAATAACATAAAGTCTTAGTATAATTTAGTTAAGATAATGTAAGTCTGAAGATTGGGAGTCATTATTAATAATATTTGGGAGTACGTAATGGTCATTGTGTCCCGTTACAGCCAACCCCCAAAATTTGCAAAGATACTAATATCTGAATCGGAGTAAATTTTTCCGACAATAATTCATCAACTCTCAAATATTATAAGTGTAAAATTACCACTATCAATCTTTATGTGCAATTTTAATTTATCAAAATTCGAGTTTCAGCAATAATTTATGTGTGCATGAGTGAGTGTGTTCTTTTTTTATTCCTAACACAATATGAGTTGTGTTTTTAAACCAACTTGTAAACAATCATCGAAAAACTTCATACTCTGAGCTTGTTGATAAATCAACTATAAAGAAAGTTGTCCTTTTCACAGAAGTGTCCTCATCTGCAGGGAATCTTGGTTGTGAGGCAAAACCAGCCCTAGTAGCTACGCGTCGAACTCTCTTACCAAACCAACATTTCGTTTACCAAGAGACCCCCACGCATCCCTTACTGATTATAGACAAATCAAAGGCAAAAATGGAATAAGTTCCATATAGCTTCAATATCCCGCAAAGCGTACAAAATCATTGTCAGATTACTTTAAATTGGAGAATGTGTAGTGTAGTAGTTCAGATGTTCCTACCTTGTAAAGTATAAGACCTTTATGAAATCAACTTATGTTGATGTTATGCCTGCTGGCCTAACCTAACTCCAAATCTCCTTCATAAAGATCAACTTGAGGAAGTGCTTTGCTAACCCTGGAATCCTGACAAACCGACTCTCTTCCTGACAGTGCTATCAATTCAAGCCCCTCTTGTTCAAGTTTTTTTTTTTTTTTTTTTTTTTTTTTTTTCCAAATTTCCTCACACTCTCCTGCCACGACCCCTTTCGTTGTATTCACGCTGACTCAATAAGATACCACCATCCCATAGATTAAAGAGTACTTGGTAATAACCTTTGCACAATCACTATCTTAATTACGTTTATTTACATAAAATATATATTACAATTATTTCCTATGAATGTATATGTTCCACCCGCATACTCGAGACCAACTACCATTATTCAGACTCACATTATTATACTTAATCTAATCAAATGAAACTACAACCAGTTACCTTTACCATTTATTACATTAAATTTGGTAACCATTAAATGAAAACCATTACCTCATCATTACCGAATAGTTGTTTAAATGTTTTGATACCTTTATAATTTAAATGTTTACACATTTACCCCAGCTACACTACTCATGCATAAGTCTAATAATACACATGCGGGATTTTAACTACTAGGTTATATATTTAGCAAGGATAATAAAACTGCCAAAGTGTTCTTAGCATTGATTTATTAATCATTATAGATTTGTAACTTTCGTATTATAATAACGTATTATTATCTATTATTTTATTATTATTCTTTATTTAAATGATTGAATAATATTCACCATCCCCTTCTTAATAATCCACCACTGATCTTATCATCACCACTGATTTTAGAAACTAAGCAATTTAATCGAAATCAACATCATTATTTCACCAAATTACACTTACTTACAATTTTTTAATAAAAGTGTAGGTATTGAAAGTGTAGTGTTGATAAATTTTTGGAATCTTTAACAAAGCAAAATTCCTTATTTTTTTTTTTTAGGAACATTTTAATTTCAACCGTGTTCAAAAACTTTTTTTTTTATATGCATGTCACGCAATCACTCCGGCAATCATGAATTGTTATATATATATTTTTTATCGATAGGTGGTTCCATACAAATTTCATCGAAATCGGTTCGGTAGTTTGTCTATACCTAAATTACTGGAACAAATCAAAACAACTGGAAAATATGGAGACGTCATCCAGGTATTCGAAATAGAATTAATTTTTTTTTTTTTTTCCTTTCTATTTAACTTTATTATTATTACTTTTGCTAACAAAGTCACTTAACATCAGTTAAATATACATAACGTTTGTGTCCTTTCCACAACACCCCGCTTGTCTTTACTCTTGACTAACATTTACACACTTGCATAAGTACTTGTTCCTGCCATTTTTAACCGACTGTAACAAAGGTTACAGTTCTATGTTCGACGGTATGTATTTTCACCGTACATTTTTTTTTTGTGTACTCCCGCTTTCATCTCACATTAATTAGAAGTCGTTTTTTTTTGTTCCTTATAATAATCAACCTTGAAAAAACACATACAACCAACCCCAAAATTTTACCAAAATATTCTATTTGTATAGGTATTTATTGACTAGTTTATTTTGATCCATTATTATCCAATCCCAAACGATAATAAGTGGGTCTGTACTTTCCCTACATAAAACATCGCACAATTTATTAAGAACAACTTACATCTATTGTTAAATGTCCAACTAAATGAACCAAACCTACGATACAAATAAATATTTTTGTTATCAGGATTCGATCCTGACATCACGTAGGTTTATAGCAACCCCCCGTTTTTTATCATATTGAGTTACTCAACGACCCCTTTATAATAGTTTTAGTTTAAAAAAGAATTTGTATTTATGTCTTAGAGGTTCTATTCAATGTTAACTAGAAGTATTTAGATAAAGTAATTAATTTAAAGCAAAATACAAGCTTCCACTCCTGTATTTTTTTATGTGACGCCATCTATTGGTATCCTTCCGTAATATTCTTCTATTGATCCAACAACGATTCTTGTAATCTTCCTGAAAATTGCATCCGCTCCCCTTCCGATCCCCTTTTAGTTTTCGTTGCAAGCCAGTTCCGCTATTCGACACTAGAGGGCGTTAGTTCAAAAAAATATTTAACTGCGTATTTAAAATAATTATCCTGCAAACATCATTTGTAATTTTTTTTTTTTATTCCGTTTTAATTTAAAAAATGCTACTCACTTGGCTCCCTTTTCCTAAAGCGTTTTAATTTAGTTCAATAGATACACTACTTAAATCCACCTTAGTCCAAAATGATTAGTGATCTCAATAAATAATTTGTGTGATCCAATCATTATTATGAAGTAATCAAAATAATTCATTATTTTCAGATTCTGAAATAAATTTTATTTCGGCATAGTTAGCTTGTTTAAGAATACTTAGCGCCATCTATTGAATTTACAGTCTAGTCACCTTACACAAAGATTACCAATCTATTAGTTATATTCCTCGCCATAAGAGGCGTTTAACCGCATACTTTAATTAATGCGATACTTAATTATTATTTTCGACCCAAATTTGCCAATACTTCACGTGCTATCTATTACTTTAAGTTAAGACTTAAATTCCAATCCTGTAAGTTCAAGAATATTTAAAACTTTTTGCTTTTAAATCAACAAAACAAAACATCTGACACTGCAATGAAAACTTTGTGCTTATTTTGTTCTATGTCTAGTGATTGTTTTATAATCTACTTCGCAAACGACGTTAAGTGCTTGAGCGTTCTAATAGATGAAAAATTATAACAATCACTTCGTAAGTAACTCAGGTATAAAGACTGACTTTCAATTTTAAAACTATAGCTTTTTTATTTATTTTTTATTTTTATTAAAACAATAGCTTTTGTTTTTAAATGAAACAATAAACACTTCTACGGAAAAAATATTACAAATCATAGATTGAACAATTATGAACTCAGGCGACGATTACCCAATCTATTCTGATTTTTATTTTTCCTGGAGTCTTGGCAATACTTGATCAAAAGAAATTGACCCCTTTTTCTCCTGCCATATGGTCTAATTCACTGATAGCAATCGACTAATATTTCTTTTTCAAATAACGAAGTCGAAGTTAAGAGCTCTAATGTTACCTTTATACTACAGAACAGAAAGAACCCTTCTATATTTATTTATTACATAAGAAAATTCGTTACATTTAAAAATCTTAGCAAGTTTGTTCACGTGGTTCACAGCTAAAATTGAATGTCAGAATCAATAAAATTATATCTACGATTAATTACGAGATCGGTTAAGTATTAACACAATTTTCCATTCAATTCTATTCAAAACTATTTGGCAACTTTTAGCAATCTCTAGCAAAACAAACTTGACTTGAATCCGCTATTTATTTACACAAACAAAACCTTCTTTGTTTTAGTTTTATTAGCTTCTTTTAAAGTTTTACGATTCCTACGTTTAACGTATGGTCTTTAATTTATTAACTAAATACATATAGCTGCCTAAGTATACACATTTTGCCTAAATGCAATTAGTGACGCTTTGTGTAAGACACTTTCCGAAGCTACTTAAGAGTAAACTAGCCGGTCACTTCTCCATAGGAACGGGGAAGCGATACTACTCCACTATGTAATGTTAAAGGTCCAAGACCAAGCATTATATCGATTTGTCTCTTCATTATCCAGGATTGTATATTGATTAGAAAGTAAAAACTATCGCACATATCCATTGTAGAATTTGTAGATGGTATATAAGGAAATCATTTTTTAAACAAAACGTTGCAACTGCACAGATACAACACATCAAAAGATGTTTCTTTATTATTTACACGAAAAACAACATAATAACCACGAACAGCTGATCATTCAATACGGCGACAAACACATTTATATTTCGCTAAAACGTCCATTCCGGAGTGTTTAATTTTGACAGTTCGTTAAACATGTTTATGGGTTTATTTTTTGTTGTGCAAGATGCTAGAAGCGATTAGACCCCTAAATGCAATTATGTGGTCGGCTGAGATGCATCAAGGACTGTTACGCAAGCGGCCCCAAAAGTTTCTTCGGTAGACTTTGTGTCCTGATAATAAGAAACCTATAAGAACCAAGCCGGCCTTTCGCATAGGTACTGATGTTCAACGAGTATCATGTACAACCTTAATGTGATGGACTGATGGTCACCTACATTGACATTATAATACTCAAAACTACCATTTTGTATCTGAAGGATACCTATTCATACAACTGAAGCTTAATTTGGTAAGTAATTACTTTTTATTTTATTTTATGGATAAATACTAACTTTCTAGATTCTCGATAATCACTCGAAACTCCGATAACACCAAAAACAGTTTGTGTGTGTTAATCTTATCTTTTCGATTAAATTAAACTCCAAATTAATCTCCACTCAACTTGCATCTGTATAGCGTTCGTGTTGAATTTATTGTAAGTAATTAATTACATCTTATTTTTCAGGAACTTTTGAAAGCTACTTGCCTGAAAACGTATCTACAAACAAAGACTAAACTACCTACATTGTAGGAACCTATAAAAAAACAATCGAGAAAGGGTCAATGTCGACCTACTCAGCTTTCTGTATTTACAAGATGCTAACACCATTCATTAGACAGGTAACTAAATCGTTGTTAACTTAATTTGTACTATTGACGTTAGATAATTTCATAATTTGTCAACTCAGTAATGTTAATATAAACCGTAGGAAAGATAGCTTTTTATTTAGTATATATATTTACCCTAATCAAAACACAAGTGAGAGATGTCTGAATTCATCAATAACGTTTGATAAATATTCTTTTTATATTTTTTTTTTATAACAAATAAGTACAACAGAACAAAATTTATTATTGCTAAATTTTCTGATTAATAAAATATTAACGCTTTAGCGAGGTCTACAAAAGCTTTTCCCTTATTTATTGAACGTTAATTTAGCTACGATTAACCCTAAATAATAAATGCTACGTTTATAATTGTTTTAATTTTAACTTCAGCGCTCTTACAAGAGTTAATATACTTCTACTGTAAACTACTACAATTCCTACTTGTGTAGGTCTTTAACGATTAACTGACGACATTTGGTATGAGCAAATTATAAGTCCCAACCGGTAAGCTACCAATATTTATCAATTTCAACTTATATCTTTCGTTTACGTTGGTATTTCATATTTCATAATTTTGTTTTATAGGTGAAAATATGAAGGAAATTCTTCATGTTAGGATACTAAGCTTAATCCCTTATTAATAAAACATCATACTTATGTGTGATCCTATTTTATTTGACTTGACCCGCAGAACTTAAAACCCAACTGACCTAGTGAGTTAAACCACTGCACATAATTATTTAGTTTAAAATAATGATCTTTCCATGATGAAAGATGATTTTATTTAAGTATTAGCTTTACATTGTCAATCTCACTACTCTATTCCTCACTATTATACAGCTAATTAGGTACCGAACTTTCCTTTAAGTAAGGAAATCTGTGGACTATTTAAATGAATTACTACTTTTTATTATCATATAGCTGGGGAACCAGTCATGCAAGACTCTCGCCCGATGGTATGTGTCTTGGCTACAGATTGATGTTACTTCCCCATATATGTTTGATTTCCCATAACTAAATAATGATGAATCATTATTACAGTGTGCTTTATTTCATTACAGATGTGACAAGGTGGAACAAGATTCCTAAAGAATGTGCTTGCCTGTTACCAAGGGTCATAATTACAATTGAGCAAAGATCTCTCTATTGGAATGCTACAAGAACTTGACTCTGCCACTTCACAAAAGTATTATTGATTTATAGTTTTGTAAACAATTTTTACCATTTTACTATTCGTAGACTTAAGTGTTTCATAAGTATGTCTATGCATTAAATAATGTTTCTTATTTTATCAAAGCTAGCATAATTATTAGTTAGCGATCAGTATTATGTTTTTACCCGACTACCTAAGAAGAAAGGAGGTTGTTATTAGTTTGGACCTTTTTATTTTCTACCTTTATTTTCTGTTTTAAATATCCTATGAATATTTGTCTTATACCAATTTGATGTTTTAGTAATTTTTTATGTCCATAACTATACAAATGAGATTTAAAATGTTCCGAAGTTGGATCTTCAATAGTTACTTGCTATTATAATTTGAGTTTATGCTTAGGGAGTTTTTATTAGCCTGGTAATGTTTTTTATTCCCATGGTAATGATTTACTTGCTTATTTTACTTAC
This sequence comes from Erannis defoliaria, assembly GCA_905404285.2. Classification (NCBI taxonomy): domain Eukaryota; kingdom Metazoa; phylum Arthropoda; class Insecta; order Lepidoptera; family Geometridae; genus Erannis; species Erannis defoliaria. The sequence continues at coordinate 1,119,339 of FR990066.1, read as the reverse complement.
TTAATTTTACCCTATATCACGTAATGAATTCTTAATTTGGTTTAATTGCTACCGGAATTGATTTTTAATTAATTTAATTTACTATCTCAACCCCCTAGCTTTTTGACTATAAAACTTTTGAATTATCTACCTTAGTTTTCCTTCAGTCTTCTTGAAATAATTAATACTAGTTCATCTCAAATCAATCGCATCACTACACAGCAACAATTTTGTCCAGGAGACCCCTGGACAATAGTCTTAATAAGCCTAAAATAATTTTCCTACTATGTACAGTTAAGAGCACCTATATAGTTATCAAGTTAACATTTTTGAAATCCTATGATATGATAAAGTAGATCCTGGTCTAAGGCACCACCAATTTTGTAACCCCCCCCTAATTATATTTTTATTTTATATATTTTAATTTTGTATTTTATTTATTTTGTTTATGTTTTATTTATTGTAACAAATATTAACTACCGCACCTACCTAGCTATTATCTGTTTGCTGCGTACTATTTACTGATCGGTTAATTATCTACTTATTATTCTAAGAATATAACGTGATTTGGCCATGTGATCGTCTAGAAAGGACTCTACGTTGTGAACCGTACCAACCCGAGATAGATTTGAGATGAACCTAGTAATACCTAATCCTAACACTATATAGATTTGCCCTAGACCTATAGTATTTATCTTGAACCTAAAATATAATATTACTTTTATTACCTAGGTATTTGTTCGTTGATATAGCAGGGATTTTCATCTAAAGATTATTAAGTAAGTGAGTTAGTAGGTACTTGCTCGTTGGGGAAAGTAGAGATCTAGTTTAAGTATCTAAACACTATGTTTGCTAATTACTGTATCATTTATATATCTTAATATTTTAACTATTTACTATGAAAGAATTCAAGGACAATTTAGTAATAAGGGTTTCTCTAAATTCATAACTTCGAGACAAAGTTAGATAATTTAATTCGAGTTCAAAGATTTAAATAATAAAAGTTATGTGCTAATTAATTTAGTGGCTGTGATCAGGTCAGGTGCCCCTTCCTCGCACCAGACAATAGGATCCTTCCTTGCAGGTCATCCTTCTTCCACTTTAATGAAGTTCAAGCCTTCATTTATTAGGGAGGGAATATTTATTTATGAATTAAGTTTTCATTTAAGTAAGTCTGTCTGGTCTGTTAGCAAAGGGACAAGAGGACATATTCCCTGAGTATTGTCAGTCTGTTAGTGTAAGACTAATTCTTCTAACCCCAACGGCAAGTGGTGAACCGTGGGTTGTTCGCCTGCAAGTTTATTTCGGAACTCTCCCGATCCCTAATCTTGGAATCAAGAGGGTCCCTATAGGCGCAATTACCTACCTAGCACGTAATAATAGTTGAAGAACTTTCTAGTATGTATGTCTGTCATTTACATAGTATGTATCTACCTATCTACGAAATTCCCTCGATCCTGATTTGTAGAATCGAAAGAATCTCTAAAAGCTAAAATCAACGTAAGGTCAGGGTTTTACCAAATCCTGAACCTTTATTAGATAAATCTCATCTTAGTCGTGAGCAATAATTTAATCAATAATTTAAATAATCAATTTAAAAGATTCTAGTAAAATTATTCTCTGAATTGTTCGTTTCTCTTCGTTTAGTAAGAGTAAACGAACTGGCGCGGCTTCGCTTGGCCAACGAGAACACTAGAACTGCGGCTTCAAAATTGCCATTATCAAGGCTAGATTTGATTCAAATTATGTAATTTCACAAACTCAACAAGATTTATCCAATAATACATTAACAACTCCAGATTGAGTTATTAACTACTTGCTCCATGGAAACCTGAAAAAGAATTTACCTAACGTCCCTAAATCCTGGCGATCTAATACGTTCGCATTCTTATGAAAATATTGGATCGTCGAGATAGCCTAACCCTAGTAAAACCTATCCTACACCTTTTGGCCCTAAAACTAGAGATAAGAAACCCAAGCAAGAGACACGCGAGTCCCATATTTAATTGATCCCAACCCTAATACGGGGTATTAATCTAGATGACAGTATCTAGAAGTGCAAATACCCTTCTAAGTTAAACTATTCCTGACGGCGGTCAACCCGTAAAATACCCTAGGACCCCTAAATTTCCCTACGGGAGCCTTTTCCAATAGGAACTGAACTTATAAAACAAAGAACAGCCCTGGGTAGGTCTAGGACATCCTCCTAACGTAAGGTCAGCCTATGTGAATTTTGGATCACGTTCTCTGGCGCGCTTACAGCACAACGTTCCCGCTAAGGTGCAACTTGACATGACATCAAGACCTAGAGGACCTCCAGTGAACATTTACCAGGAAACACACAAACTGGTAGCTTGGCATTCCCCATTTAAGAGGTAAAAATGCCCTCGGGTCGCTACAAAAGTCCGAGCCTAACAGGAAAGGAAAGGAAACTCACAAGCTTTATGTAGTCACAGGAGGTTTTCCTGGTTCAGGCTTGCAAATTGTTCGTAACCATGTACGAGTCACAATAGTCCAATTTATTAATAACTAAAACAAATCAATGATAACTTTACACTCAAAAACTTAATCTTAGGAATTATTCCAATCTAACGTGAAATAACCACCAGATTTAAGTTGAGTACTAACAACCCCAAAATATTGTTAGTAAACAAAGTGAAATATAAATCGCGCAGAGTCTTCCCCCTTTTAAAATATTAAATCACAACGAAATTGGACAATTGTAAGGAATACGAATATCCAAGACACGAGTGATCGTTCTTGAAATAATGAATGAATAATCATCCCGAAATGACGCGCTCCAGCCCTTTTAAAGACCCGATCCCTTCTATTCCCGAATATGATTTCGCGTACTAGACGGTTTAACTGAATCAAGTGTGCTAGGCTGATTTCGTGGTGTATGTGGCGTTGACAGATTTTATGGTGTAAAGTGGGTTTCAAAGCTCTCGTAAGCTAGTGTAATAATTTATTACTACTCTAGCAATTTGAGATAACAAATACCCTTTGATGAAACTTTGCTTAAGAAACATGACTCTTATGTATTGACCCAATTTACCTACGGCATCGTTCATTGTGCTGCGCATAGGTACCTCACAGAGTAAACATAATCTAAGAATTCCAGTGAGTAAATAAAGTATATAAAATCCCATTTTGTCTGATAAACCCGTTCGTGGATTTGTACAGTAACAGTAGATTACTTGTTAAATTATTTCTTATTTATTAAATTAATGGAGTTTTCCATTCTAAAGCATCTTGTTTTTATTTAAATTAGTTTCTATAACTAATAACATAAAGTCTTAGTATAATTTAGTTAAGATAATGTAAGTCTGAAGATTGGGAGTCATTATTAATAATATTTGGGAGTACGTAATGGTCATTGTGTCCCGTTACATCACTTTTAAGCTTTATTTCTTTTGTAGCCTAGTACTTAGATATTTTATGCTCCAATTCACAAATAATGTTTCTATCTCAAACCGTTTACGAAAAACCTATAACTGTGTGACCGTCAATTATGAGCTCCGATGAGAATTACCCAGAGTCACTAAATGACATGCATAAAAAAAACCCCAGGCCAATGACTCACTTAGTACATATTGCTAACTTAGCTTTTTGCAGGTGTTCATTTGCCGAGGGCGCTCTCACTTTCTGTATTGCGCATACCTACCAGAGGCCATGATTAAGACTGTGGTTGTCCGGATTGTAAAAACATAAAAATAAAATAAAATTGGGGGACATTTTACACACAGCGCCATCTAGCCCCATACTAAGCAAAGCTTGATAGAACAGGGGATGTTTCCAGATTGGCTAATTACAGTGCTGGACGGTGTGATTGATGTTCAGTTACGACAACATTTGAAGCTGCATGGCACTAAGTTTGGTTTTAGACCTGGACCCTCGTGATCATGGACGTTCGTGATTCTGATTGCGAGCGTGTGCGAGCGGGAGGGCGCATGAGGCGAGTAAGTTCGTACGAGCGGGATGGCATGCTATCGCAATCAGAATCGCGAACGTCCATGATAAGGGTGCTGGGCAGCGATACTGCGAGTCTCAAACATACCGTCCAGTACGCTGATAGAGATGCCTGTCTACGCCTGCTTTTTAGATAATAGCAAAAGATTTTTCCCCAACTTATATAGACTTGTTAACGGTGGTAACCATTCTGCGATCCCCAAGCCGCCTGCCAAGCGTGGGGATTATGGCAACACCTCCCTTTAAGGGAGAGGCCTTCGTCCAGCAGTGGACGTCTTCGGGCTGTTGATGTGATATGGACTTGTGTCAGAAATAAATGTTTTTTTATTATTATGAAACCATGGAGGTATAGGAACTAACCTCTATGTATAAAACATGTTCCGAAATGAGCAGTGAAGCCACTAAAGGCTTAGGACATGTACTATCGGCAGATGGCCTAATGGTATATACAAACTTCCCATACTTCCTTGTATGAACTAGGCCAAAATGTCACATGGCTTTAGTTTTTTGAGATTTATCTTACTTCCGGTGTCACTGTTTAACACTAATTAATAAGAAATCAGCAGCCTGCATAATAACTAGACCTTTCCAGTTATCAAAGTAATTGATACCTGTAGGTACGTTTTATCATATTTATACTTATGTATACTTACCTATTATAGTGTCTGAACTAAGGAGGTATATACGACGAATCATCTATTCAGAACTTTGTCTGAAGAAAGCTAATTTCTCAAATAGTTCATTAAGTAGAACGGGCATGTGGCATTAGTTTGCTATAATTATTGCATTTTTCTGCAAGGAATATATCTTTTAACGAATTCTTGAACAAACCTGTCTCTAAAAACGAGTATAACCACGAGAGCAGATTTCGCCAGAATATAAGCGCCATCATATACAGGGTTAATTCTAATCAGTTAGCATCCTTTTAAGGGCATATTCTGTAGTACATCAAAACAAACAACTTTTACTATGGGGTCAACAACCTTAAAAATTTAAATGCCCGGCCAAAATTAGCCGTTCGGCCACGTAGCTTCTATAGGTAAGTACATAACACACTGACCCAAAAACGTAGTCTGTTTGATATGTACTTACTCGTAAAATTCGATTCGCCGGTATAAAGTTCTTCCTGACAGCGCGCCGGAGACGCCAGGAGGAGCAGCAAGATCACTGGCACTGTCATGGTGGCACTGTCAACTGTCACTGTCAAGTGGTCGGTATCGCGTGCGCGGCTCGCGAGCTGGATTGGCACTGAGCCAGTGACGGTGAAACGGTGAAAGAAGAAAGGTGTTTGGGTGCGCACACGACGCATCAAAGATTGTGAAAGGGATGAGAGAGTTGCCTGAAACGTAGCGTTTTCTCTGATGCTTAGTTAGAAATATAGGTAATACATGAAACTACTTCAGATTTTATTAATAAGAACCTATTAAATCAAACTACACCACACCAAACACCAGCCAAAAACCAGCAATAAAACATCCATCATCCTCTTAGTTTTAAACTGGTGGGCATCGCGTAATGGGCTGATAAGACTACAACTAAAAAAATATGACAATAAAACTTCAGTCTAGGAATGCTACATCTTTGGACCATTACGCTGTACCCTAAACACTTGGTCCTTTCAAAAGTAGAGACAATAATAATGTGTTAGATGTTTTGGCTTTGAATTCGAAACTCGCACGTATTGATGGTGCTAGTCAATGGTGTATACTGTATAGGTACGATACGTTGGGAAATAAGCTGAAAAAGCGCATTAAGTACCTAAAAAATCTAATCTATTTAATAATAATCTATGAAACTTACAAAAAGTACCTATAAGTAAGTAAAAAGGTAAAGTGCCTAAAAGTATTCTTTCAAGACAGTGGTCCAACTGTTTGCTGATCTTTGACCATTAAGCACCATTTAATAACGGCATACCGGTTCTTGATCCTTGAGGTTACTTGAAGTTCTGTCCAGCTACTTACCAGAACTACCGTGAACCGTCTAATTATATCGCCGGTAAATATTACCAATATTGGTAAATATTTATTTAGAGTCCCATATACAAAATGTATCTGTTACTAAGTATTATATTTATCTTTGCTGTTACTAAATCTACCCCGCCTGTATGTGCTATGAAAAATTTACTTAATATTATGTGTTGATGCTTGGAGAAGTCAGCTCTTTATATTTATCATAAAGATCTGACCCCGTGTTGTGGCGTGTAAATCAGTCAAGCGTGAATTTACGTAGTATTTACTTACTCTATGGCGTGAAACGGACACATTAAAACATTCTGGACCCTTTCTTTTTAATACATTTATTTTCTAAGTAAATAACATGAATTAAATTAAATACACAAATAACAAACCATGACTTGATATGATATTTTTTTTTGATAAATACAAAACTACGATTTGATTTTACAATCTTCTACAAATAAAAAAAATTTACCTACTTACTTAGATTTTATTTCCAAGAATAGAATTCCATGTTTTATAACGTGTTTCACGATTACTATACAATCTAGGCCTTTTTAAGGAATATTCATTTCTTAGTTTTCTTCTAGACCAGCATGCTCCATCCTCGCCCACGCTAAAACCTATTTCAAACCTATTATAGTTAAAAGTGTTTTGTCTTTCTTTCGAATTACGATTTGAGTTTGAAAAAACACGTTATTACTAAAATAGGTTTGGATTACTTTTTTAGTGTTTTATGCATAAGACGGTTAGACGGCTGAAAACTTGAATTGAGCAGAGTTTCTCAAGCTCAAGCCAGGTAACTCCTTCTTCCAAGGAATTGAGCAGAGTTTCTCAAGCTCAAGCCAGGTAACTCCTTCTTCCAAGGAATTGAGCAGAGTTTCTCAAGCTCAAGCCAGGTAACTCCTTCTTCCAAGGAATTGAGTGACCGTAATTTATTTTACAATAGTGAAAATGTCATTATCTAGTGAGAATGGAGACACCCAAATTTGCAGATGGAATAGAAAGGAATAGAAATCATTTTCAATCTGTTGCCGTCAAAGTCACAAAGTATTAATTTTGGTATTTTGATTATTTTATTTTCTCGCAATCGTAGTGAAAAGTAGAGAGTAACACAAGCTGCGCTAAAAAACAATTATAACTCGGTTTCTTTCCCTCGCTAAAGCTCAGTCGTAAAACTACATCGTATATAATGGGTTATTTTAGCACCTTGTATAACAATCTACTATTATTGTTAAAACAGAAGCTCGACACTTACCTAAACAATAGCAACATTAACAAAATATTTTATTTTGTTCCCGAAATAAAGATTTTAAATAATATATGATTACAAATACCTATAGGTTTAGAAACTCTGGTTACGTTGGGAAGACCATTTCGGGACAGGTTCAGAAGAGTGTTCCTAAGTTCGGAATGAAAATTAATCACTTTTTGCTTTTCCTAACCTAACTCGCTTCTGGGTCAGGTTCGGAATAATCCGTATCAACCTTCGGATATACCTACATACTTACAAAAAAATATTAAAACAAGCTACAAAGATTTTAGCAAAAGGGGCTAAATCTGATCATGCTATACGAATAAATAGAAAAAACAAAAACACTACTTGTACCTACATTTTTTATTAACCTTTTCACACTCGAACCTTATATAGAAGTTCGAGATTTTTTTGCCCTCAGCGCCACGACATATAGAGGCGAAGACTTATTTTTTTGCTGTTCCCGCCAAATGTAAATTTGAAACAGTAGTTTGTATGAAAAACATTTTTTTAGTGTATGTTTTACTTCAAAACTTAATTTGGACCGTTTCAAACGTTATATAACCAAAAATCTAGTATGATCGTTCCCACAGAAAAGCGAAAGCCCTACTTCTTAGGTTAGAACGGCTGTCAAAACAATGTTCTAAAGCAATTGTATAGAAAACCGCTGTCGCCAGTTTTACACTTATTTGTATAGAAACTACGACGAAAAAATGCCAATAATTGGTCGCGCATTTGTATTAAAACGCTCGAAATGCTATTTTGCAACATATTAAAATTGATCTAATTACGATGCAATGTGGTTTGGTTTCCTATACGCGTCTATTTTTTTTATTTTTTTGTTTGTTTTGTCTTAGAGAATTAATAACATAGCTCAATTTATAACTCTGCCAAACTGCATAGCAGTTTGTAGGCAGACATCGACACTCATATTCATTCCAATTAAATATATATATTTATATATATATATTTATATATATATATATATTATTTATTTATTTTTTAAATTGTCTTTTTGAGTATTCTCAGTCTAAAAACATGTATATTGGCAGAATTGTCAATAAGCGCATTTGCACCTGAGATTTGCACCTAAAGCCGGCTAGCGCGGCCCGTCACATTTCCGTTCTATTTACTTCTCTCTTCAGTGATCGTTCCAGCCATTATCAAGTGACGCGCTTTACCAACGAACGGCATAATGCTGTTCGTTCGTTATCATTTTAATTACATGATTTTCTGTAGTGGTAGGACTCTAATGCAGATTCCGCCTGGGGAAGTACCACACCTTTGCCAGTTATTCAACCGCCAAACAATAGTGTGCAAGCATTACTGTGTTCCGGTTTTAAGAGTAATGTTACCAGAGAAATTACTGGGTAAGAAGAGATTTAATATCTAATATCTCAGGGTGACGAGCGTAGTGCAGTGCAGCGCAGGCGTGGCGCTTACCACCAGGCGAACGTCAGCTCGTCTCGTCACTGTATAAAAAAATAAAATGACCGCACACAAAAAAAGGAGTTTAATGTTTTCCTTTTCAGGATTATGTATGTATATAATGTGAGTGTCTTTAATCCATCTTGACTTCTAAATGCCTGAACGGATTTGGATGCTTGGGGTATCGTCAAATCCTTACACCCCCCGGTGTCACTCCGCAGTTTAGGTATGTACGGCCGGCGCTCCGTCCGGGTGGACATTGCAAGGCAGAAGTCAGTCGCCGCCCGCACGCTAGCCTCGTCGCACGCAACTAAGCATACGTGATAGAAAGAGAGCGGTATATCTAGGTGAATATAGCGAGCGGTATCCAGCGCTGTGCTAGTTGAATTGCTACTTTATTGCCTAGTAGATAGAGTCCTTATTTATTTCAATTCCTTTGCCGAGTTAACTTTCTGTACGTAGTACTATTATTTATTACGTAGTATTATTATTTATCCTGTGACCATGTTATGGGTAATAAAGTATGAAATAAAATAATAACCTCAATAAATTTCTGAGCGTTTATTACAAAATAATCAACGTTTTCTTTCTTTGTCACTTATTTTAATTTATTATTTACATTTGTTTCACTTTCAACGTCAAACCTAAAACAAAATGACTGTTTACAAAATCTACAATTACACTAGCTTATGTTACAAAAAAACAATTAAAAAAAAGCAAAATGCAAAAAAGACTTAAGTATAAGATAATATTTATTTCCATTTGTATGACTGTTATTGTACATCTCTCATTTTAGAGCTCCTCTCTCGTACATATACATCACATACACACACTTAAGACTTTCTTACATCATACATAATACCGGCTGTTATTTTTAACACCGTTATCCTTCTATAATATGTACTTATCATTATGAACAACTTTTACTATGGGGCCAACCTTGAAATTGTGAAAAAAAACGTTCATTGGCCTTGGACAAAATGTAAGGAACACCTTTTTTTTATATCAGGGTTGGCCCCATAGTAAAAGTTGTTCATAATGATATCCTAGAAAGATACGGTGTTTAAACTAACAACCGGTAGAGCGGATTTCCTAGTGCGAACAGTAGACACGGGTTATAACTTCTCATTTAGAACATAAGTCATTGTACCCATAATTTTATTGTGTATAACTTTTACAATGAGCCAACCCTAAATTCAACCAAGAAAATCAGCTATCCTATACATTTTGTCAAGGGTGAATAACAGTTTTCTAGGTATGAGAGGAGCCATAAGGGTGAAGTATTATTTTGTCATAGCTCATTTAGCAGATTATTTATATTACGTTTTTATAAGAACCTAGGTAACTTATGTTATTTACAACATAACACACTGACGTCCATTATTTTATGCTATTATTTAATCACGCTAATATGCTCAATGCGAAAGTGTGTCGATATGTGTGTGTCGTATGTTTGTTACTCCTTTCACAATGAAACGGCTGAACGGAATGGAGATAGCATATTTCCCGGAATTACATATAGGCAACTTCTTATCATCATCACCGGTTTTTCATCATTACGCGGGTGAAACTGCGGGTTGCAGATGACAACACTAAAGAGCTTGTCAAATAAGTAAAGAGTACTTACAAATTAATAGAGGCAATAAGACTATCACAAATAATTCCAAGTTCTAGCAACCCTGTAATACCTTCGTCAGAAGATGATTGAGTAAATTTACCCACTGACGTGATATCCATAGTATTACCAGGAGTGAAAAAAATATGTTTTCGTTTTAAAACTTTTCAACCGACTTCAAAAAACGAGGTTCTCAATTAGACTGTATGTTTTTTTAAATGTATGTTACGCGATTACTCCGCCAATTATGAACTGATTTTGATGATTATTTTTTTGTATGGTAGGTAATACTTCAGAGGTGGTCCCATATAATTTATCAAAATCGAATCAGTAGTTTGGTTTTTAAATCAAAATTACTAGAAAATATGAAGATGTCATCCAGGTATTTGAAGTTGAAGTCGGTTGTATTTTTTTTTTGCTAATAGCGTATTATTTTGCCAAACTATATAGCTGCATCTCCATTTTTTCTATATGTGAGAAAAATATCGGCGCCAATGTTAGGCAACTACCCTACAAATAACACCAAACGTTACGGCAGGCTCTAGGGTCTTAGGAAAAGCCATAACAAAGTTAACAGCATTGTATTAAGTACACTTACAATATATATCTTAATGTATCAGTCTATTCATTTCAAGATAACATTATATGACCGTGTCTGAGTATATAATTATATATACTCGTATTCATAATTAAACGGACTAAACTGACAGATTGACATGTCACTTTTCAATATAATGCTTTCAGCTAAAAAACAGAAGTGATGGATATAGTTCAATTCTTATCGTTCATAAGAATTATCGAATAATTATTAACCGCCGTTAAACATATAAAGTGCTGCCAATGGAAGTGCAGGCAGGTGTTTTCCCTTTTCTGCCTGTTAAAAGTTAGTTAAAAGTTATTGTGTTAAAAGTTATTATGTAACATTCTACAGGGAAACGTAACTTTATTTACATGATTTACAACCTTGAAAAGATTGAAATCGTACGTAAGTCAGGAACTACAGCCATTACAAAGACTAATATTAAAATATCGAATCAGTTCACTGGTGTGAAATTATTAAGTTTGTTAACATAAGTAAGTACATTCCTTAATAAAAAGATTAAGTTTCTTAAGTTAACAAACTTAATATTTTTAACCAGCATTATTTATATTTTGCCAAAACGTAGCAACACTCGAAATGTCAGTTTAGTCCGTATAATTATGAATTCGACTATAGTTATATTCGTCGATTAAAAAACAGAATATCACAATATTCAACTATTCAAACAAATGTCAACTTTATGCTAAAAATATAAGACTACAAATTTTAAGTGAGTGTCGTCACAAGCCAAACGATAAAAGCTGCCTCGACGTGTTGGTGTTTTTTTAAATTAATACTAATTACCTCTGCGTGAATAATACGCTAACATAAAAAACTGACTATATGTGACTTCTGGCCGCTTCATCAGGCAGTCATGCTTATTGGTGTCAATTCTGTTGTACTCTATACAATGATAGTACATTATCTCGGCTTCCTTATCGCGCTCGCCTGCGGCTCTCGCGCGTAATACCGCCTCTAGTGTAATGACCAACATAGCACAAGAGTTTCATACGACTGTTTTCATCACACTTGCGAGGAAAAAACAAACTTTTTATTGATAATAATCAACCACACAGCGAAAACGTCAACAAACATTTGCGGAAATTGGCGCCCAGACCAACAATGCGCGCGCAGGTTGACATTTACTTCAGCGGCATAAGAAAAGCGGCAAAGAGTTTGTTGGTATTACAAAAAAACTGTAAGTATTACCCGGCTATATTAAGAGTGCTTCGTATACATACGTCTAATTGCAGTCACGTACTAACTTGACTTTACCGGGTTATACCTATTATAGCACTAGTGCCGTAATGTAAAGTAAAAGTACGCGTGCGTAATAGCTTGGATTATGAGCCTAAAACCGATGTAATAAGATCCACTTGACGAGCAAGTGTGATGAATTTACAAAATTAAAACTGGTGTCTTTTTCACATATAGCAATAAAATGAGACGGAAATAATTTTAGCCTGTTAGATTAGTTTACTTTAGCGCACCAACTAAACTGGACATCTCCAAAATCGTCGCCACCTTTTTCTCACATAACGAAATGAAAAGAGACAAAACATTTTAGTCCTATCTGGTTAGTTTAGAGAATGTTACTGAGAAAACTGGCGTGGTTTCGATACATGTTTGTTTAATTAACCGACTTCAAAAAAAGAGGAAGTTCTAAGTTCGACTGTATGTGTTTTTTTAAACACGCTTAAAAAAGCCCGCTATAAGCTCCGACTATAAGTTTTGATCACATCCGAGGACCTTTTCCAAGGAGCCGTTTCTCGTCTCATTTAGCCCTGATTCAGTTTTCACTCCTTGACAAAGATCACCGGATGTGATCGCAACTATAGTATACCACTAAGAAGTTCCGAATCAAACGTCAGTAATCCCGTTTAAATAATACAAAAATGGGGCAACTGAATTGACGTCAATGGTTTTAAAATCACTATTAGGCAAATTGATTCGTCACTAAACCAAAATTAATCTTTAGTTAGAACTAAACAGAACATTTTATCATTATTGATAAGACTCGCATGACAAATATTTGTCTTATATTTTAG